>OX243893.1:54496060-64496060 GCA_945859665.1 Anorthoa munda
CGTTATCGGATGGTGTAATAATACAGTTTGTGTTTTCTTTTTTCAAAATCAACGGGTTCGGTTTCTGGCCAGAAATATTGATTATTCAAAAATTCAACGGTGCAGTTTTGGTTTTCATCAAAATCGGGCCCGACATTCCTTTCAGTGTTTTTCGCTAAGTTTGGAAGGATTTTTGATGGATGTTTGTTACTCAATCACGCTAGAACACCACATAGGCTACTTTTTAACCGAATTACCAAAAAGGAGGAGGTTCTATGTTCGACATTATGTAAGTATGTTTTTTGTTTTTTTTTTATATATTTTCACCGATATCTTCGCCAATTGTGGAAGAGTATGTTCCGAAATTGGTCCCATTTTAACTTGGTGAAGATCTGATGAAGAACTTCGGAGATATACAACAGAACTCTTCAATAAATCACGGCAAATCGCTCGGGATTGCTGCAATCGCATGTCTGTTTATTGTTTATACCATTTCATAACATAACATCACGCCAGTACGGTCGAAAGGGGTACGCAGATTTCTCATTTCACCGGTTATGTTCAAGTTTCATGTTATTTATTTATTTAACTTACACACACTATCTTACAGGTTGAACCCAATACAATAGACTGGTTAAAAACTTAATCTAAAATCAGACTTTACTTACTTGACTTAATTTTATAATAATAATCTATTCTGGCGGTATAGGTACTTACTAAACAACTTGCCTATTAGGTAGGTAAAACTAAAAAGGGAAAAATAAAAACATTTTTTCAAAAAAATACTACCGACTCCCAAATAAAAAGCTACAAAGTGAAAAATAACTTAATTTTTGGAAGTCGGTGTCGATATCGCATAAAATTGGTACCTAGGAAAGACACCGCTTTCCAAAAATAAAGTTATTTTTCACTTTGTAGTTTTTTATTTGTAAGTCGGTAGTATTTTATTGCAAAAAAGTTTTTATCATATACTTGGTTTAATGCAAACTTGGTTAAACACTTTTCTCGCGGCAAAGTGCGGGTTGAACTCATAGTTTAGAATTTGGTCATCCACCCCTACTAGAAAAACTCATCCAAAACGATATTTTTTACCTGTAACGCAAAATGAGTAAAAAGTCTAAATTTTTCCACCGACGCGACCGTTGGAGAAAAGAAAGAAAGAAAAGAAAGAAAAATTGTTTATTCTGCACAAACTAAACGCACAATACAAAATAAAGAGTGGCATTCACTAAAGGTACAAATTAGCCAAAAGCCTCGTATTTAAACAAAAATTTAAAAAGTATGTCAATTTTGTCTATTGCTTGATGAGAGCAATACACAGTTATCTGTGGGTGAGAGGCCAAAGACAATAAAATTTGAGCTTAATTTCATTTATACAGTTCTAAATTGTCGTTCCATGTTAATACCGTATTGGATGGAGCGGATAGAGCGATACTCGTCTCTAATGTTATTACCGGTGCCAGAAATATTACGGTCCAATGCTCAATTAATTATCGATGTAGCTGCTGCATCTTAGCTAATACTGTTAAACCGTAATAGTGTAGGGGGTGGTGTGAGCCTGCCGCCTGTCGCCTGTCGCCTGCCGATGCAGCAATTTTGATCAAACGTGATTTCGATAGAATACACTCAACGACGAAGCTTTAACCAAACAAGCTATGTACTAAACGCAATTTAGTATTCGCCATATTTTACGTATCTATATTTTGAATTGAGGTAATGTTTTTTTTTGATAGAATCCACTCAACCACGAATTTATAGCTAAACAAGGTTATGTTGCGATTTGCGAACGCAATATTGCCAGTGCGCCCTTTTTTTGTACCTGACTACGGGTAGCAAAAGGGAGGGATGCTAGGTTTTGACCTGTTCCCTCATAACTTCTTATCATAACTTGTCAGATGAAGTGTAGTAGGAAGCATCTTGTTTGTCCGCTGGTTATAGGCTATGTGACGTCACTTTAAATACACATAGACAAGAAAAAAAAACGTTCCTCTCCATCAAGTGTGGTATCATTAAACAGAGATTTTAAAATGAAGGTAGGTTTTGGTACATCATATCTTTGGCAAGCGTACCGTTTGCGAGACATATCGGAATAACTAAAACCCGGCTACTGAAAAATTATGCTCTAAAAAGTATGAAACATAAAAATATTCTCATCTGAAACATTCACAGTGGCTCAGAGGATAACCGTGGGGTTACCACCATGGGGTTACGAACACTCGTATGCTACATTGCAGAATGTATTGTTTTGTTACGGTAGGTGGTATATGACCACGGTTATTCTCTGAACACTACTACGAAGATTTCAGATGAGAATATTTTCTTCATCCTACTTTTCTCGCGTCTATATTTTGTATTTCACGTAGGAGGAAAACTAGTTAGATGAATCTCCCAGCGGAAACCAGATTAAAAACACGTGACCAGTAGATTGTGATAATTTTATTTCTAACAGTATTTACTGTATTTAATCGTTGAAGACTTACCAAAGGTATTACTCATACAAATATTTTTTGATTTGGCTAAAATACAAAATTTGGACAATCAGTTTTAGTTTTAAATTTGGAATCCATTCCTCAATTCCAATTCATTCAACAGTTAATAATGATAGCTGTAATATGTGGTACTCCTTTAATTAAACGGCATCATGTAGGTACTATACATGATTGCGTTCCCGTGCAGATCGATCGGTCAACAGAGCAGGCAAGCCCTGCGGTCAGGCTTTGTGCTGTTGTTACCGCTACAGCGCGATAGCATGTTTTCAATCTATGTCCTCGTAAATTCGCACTACTTTGTAAATAGCTGCAGTTTTCATGTAAATAAGTGTTATCATTTCCACAGGCATTACTGAAAAATATGTCAGAATTTAATTATTTGAATTATTTACTTACATAGATACAAATTTATGTAAATTTGTAAATAAATAATAATAATAAAATAGTTAACTATAACTTCATAGATAAATTATACTTTATAATAATTTAATAGGATTTTGCCTGTTACAGACCGTGCCTCGGATAGCACGTAAAGTCGTTAGGGCTTGTCCGCATCACCTAGCCACGACGTCGTCAATGTGGAACGGTGTGGTGTCGCGATGAAAGAGTTTGACGTGGCGCGCTAATGCACGGTACGGCAGGATCGCCGCGAAACGACGTGTCAGTCGTCGTTGGAATCGGTACGTTGCGATGCGCTGGCTCAGTTGAAGTTTAATTGTGTTAGCGATAAGTTGTGCTAAAAAAATGTCAGAAATTATTGATTCTGATTTTTTGATATCACTTGTTAAGCAAAGTCTAGAAAAAGACTGCTATTTCACAGGTTCGTGAATGAAATGTTTACCGGAATTATACAAGGCACGACATCGTGTAACGTTGCGGCATCGTGACGTTCAATGTTAGACATCGCGCCTCGCCTACATTTTGTTCCAAGTTGACGACGTCGTGACGTGGTGGTGGGGACAAGCCCTTAGGCATGCAAATGACAGTCTATATTAGCAGTCAAAAGCCTGAAAATCGTTAATAGAAATACTCAGGTACTGAGTTGTGGAGGCCAGATATGCCACGTAAAATATTGGTATTCAACTGCATTCGTTTTTTTTATTGAACCATAGGTTTGCGTTTTACCACTATGCCGCCTGATGGTAGGAGATGATGTGGTCGACGGTGAAGCATGTTTGCCTAGAAAATAACCTATTCACTCTTAACTTAAAGACCCCAAAGATTGTAGCTATCAGGAAACAAAGACTCCGGCAGGGAATTCTACTCCTTAGCTGTGCCCACAATTAAAGTAAATATTAGCAAAACGCTTTATGCGTATGGGTGGGATGTCAAATCAAATCAAATCAAATGTTTTTTATTTCACATAGGCCTACATGGGCACTTATAAAACGTCGACAAAAGGTGCACGGTTCGGGTTAGTCGTTTCCTGTGGAGAAGAACCGGCAAGAAACTCCACGGTTACGCTTTTAAAAAAATTGGTTTGTTTTTACAATATTTCCATGTTACAGTATTAGTGCTTAGATATGGGGGAACAACGTAGGCCCAACAATAAGTCGTAAGAAACTAAAAAAAAAATTGTATAAACGAGAGAGTTAACAAATGTTAACAAGCGTCTAGAAATCTAGAAGGCCTACAATGTTCACACATTCACAAAACAATCAGTAAAAGAATCTATACAAAGGAAAAAATAAATAAAAATATATAACAAGACTAAATTTAACATGTGGCACAAATGTTGTTATCAGTGCTGTAACTATTCATAGCAAAGGGCTATAAAGATTATTGAAATCATTGTAAAAAGTCTAATTAAAAGAAAGAAAAAAAGTAAAAATGAGATTGAGAATAGTTAGAGACATCCACATATTTGTGCCGTTTATGAGTTACCAGGGAAGCCGCATGCGCAGAAGGAGCTAAAATTTTTATCTTCAACGTAGTCCTTGATTTTGTAATATGCTTTTTTAATAAGCACACGTTTGATGTAGTTTTGGAACTTTCCATCGGTCAATTCTATAACTGGCTTTGGCAACTTGTTATAAAAGCGTATACTGTTTATAAGAAAAGACTTGCTAGTTTTCGTTAATCTGAATTTGGGTATTACAATTTCAACCGTCCAGTGTCCACCATATACCGATGGCGCATTGCCGTACGTCTTGAAGTCCCATGATGGAAAGCGCTAGGCGAAATCAAATTGAGCAGTTCCGTCGCACACTCCTCGAAATGTAACTGATAAAAACCGACAGGCTGGCAACTCGGCGTCGATGTTCGAGGCTCTGAAGCTTTGACGCGACCAGTGCATCGTTAGCAATAAGCCTTTTGGCTCGTCTGTCAATTGACTCATGTGCATCAAGCTATATTGCAGATCCGTCCCAGAGGTGAGAGCAGTACTCCATGCATGACCGAACTTGCGCTTTATACAATTTGAGCAGCTGTTCAGGCGTGAAGTACCGTCTCACCTTTGCAAGAACCTCCAACTATTTTGAATGTATAAATTAAGTTATTCTGGGTATTTTGTCAATCCTATAGAACTTGCTCACTTTTTAGTCGGTGGTATTGAAAACCATAAAAACAAGAGGTACCAAAGAAACCGAAACGTATCCGAAACGAAAGCTATTTTTGCACGTTTTTGTGTTTTTTTTTAGAAATCGTTTATTTTTAGTGAAAATATTTTATTTTATTCTATACTAGTTACCCTACTACCCTACTACCCGCAAGGTACCAAGGTACCCCAAGGTCTCAAACTATGTCCATGCCTTTCATCTGAATCGGTTTAGTAGATCCAGAAATTACTCCCTACAACCTCATAAACTTGACCTCTTTATAATATTAGTACAGAAGTGTAATCGGATCAGCACTTTTATATTATTACTTCCTACTAGTAGAAAACAAATACCTCTTAATAACATAAGTTTAATTTCCTAGTGATAATATAAAATTTCTAGCCCCGTTAATGAGTAAACAAAGACGCCTTTGTGCTGTCGTCTGCATAACTAAGATGGTTAAACACGCAACTGCAAGTCTGCAACAAACATTATTGACATAGCATCCGACGTCAGTGCTTCAGAAGCGCATAACTGGGTCGTTTATAATTATAGAGGGTGGCGAACTTGGATAGGGTAACTAACACCCCTTCTCCTAACTGTAAACAAGCTACGTTTGAGCACGAATTTCATAGACTGTAGGATGTATAGTATTTCGCTGCATGTGAGACGTACAGGATCGGTCGATGGAGCGACATTTTCGATTTGCGATTTGCTAGTTTCAAATAAGTGAGAACCATGCCTGTGACGAAACTAGGAAAATCCTGTTTCTTGAAGAACATTAATTCTGTATCTTATCTATAGATGGATTGATACAATGTTTACAAGTCTTTATAACTGAGCACAGTTCTGATGTGTTACTAAAATTTAATGGACGGGCATAATGTAGTGGTTATTTGACAGAATTTCATAATTTCATATGGTTTGTCTCAGTTTTGGTAGTGCAACCATTATATATAAAAGATCTCAACGACAATTTGGTATCTAGAAATCCGAAGTAGTTCGTTTTTAGGGTTACGTACCCAAAGGGTAAAAACGGGACCCTATTACTAATACTCCGCGGTCCGTCTGTCTGTCATTCTGTCTGTCCGTCTGTCACCAGGCTGTATCTCATAAATCGTCATAGCTAGACAGTTGAAATTTTGACAGATGATGTATTTCTGTTGCCGCTATAACAAGAAATACTAAAAACAATATAAAACAAATATTTGAGTGGGGCTTCCATTCAAGAAACGTGTTTTTTTTGCCGTTTTTTGCGATAATGGTACGGTAACCTACGTGCGCGAGTCCGACTTGCACTTGGCCGGTTTTTAAGATTGATGGATATCGAAATGATGACTGTATACGACCATTAACATTACAATTCGACGTTGTTTTTGTTTGTAAAACCATATTTGTACAATATTTTTAAGGGATTATGTTTTCGTCTGCAACCATCATCGATAATCTCCTAAAAAGCAATTCAGAATATATATTCTGTTACTTTGGTACCTTACAATTCTAGAACGAAGTATCTATATGATTTGCAACTGGCTAGATACTATTATCTAGCTAGTTGCAAATTATGCCACAGAATACATAATAGTACCTTTATACTTGGGTAATATCTACTAAGTTGCGGTGCAGTCCAATCGGATGCACCTGAAGGACCTACCTATACCTTCCTACATATTATTGTGCTATCTATTCATCTGAGCACAGAAAAACCACAGAACTGTCAACTGTCATTCACGGTCGTACTTCTCTCGTGTGGTCAAAGCAACCAATTGAAAGGGTTTGTGATGACAGCACCCAATGTGAAACAGCGTGTAACCTGCGTTTATTTCTGAAACTGATGACACATGTACGAGTATTATTGTTTATTTTTAATAAGTATTGCATTGCAGGCGAAAACTTGTGCCAGCTTTGAGATATTTTAAGGTACTGTGCGGGGGCTCTTACATCAATTAATTGTAGCCATCAACCCTATCTGGGCGATGTGCGACTTTCGCAAAGAAATAAATTTCGGTACCTAATATAACCTATTTTTAACCGACTTCCCAAAAAGGAGGGGGTTTCTCAATTCGACCGTATATTTTTTTTTTTTTACAAGCATTATAATCGTTTCTATTAATAAAATCACCTGTTCTACTTCTAGGCAAGTGTGCCTCACCGTCGACCACATCACCGCTTACCATCAGGTGAGATAGTGGTCAAGCGCGAGCCTATTTGTAATAATAAAAACATAATTAGTTATTATAGGTATCACTCACTGGATAGGATGGCTAGGATAAATGTTTATTCGTTTAGGTATAAGCAACACATATACTTCACATTACTAATACTAAAAAGAAATAATTCCTTTTCGTGGGAGGAAAGGTAGGAATTAAATAAATCAGAATACATACAAACACTCGGGGAAAAGAAATTGCAACTATGTATTGTACAACTATTTTCTTATTGACCCTCGGCAATCATCGTATTGCCGAATACAAACGAATGCTAATTTCCATGTCCATCAATTATTAGATTTATCGTATATAATAATTTGAATTCAGAACTAAGTACTTTATTGTCGTTTTGTTTTGATTTCCGTGTGAAATACATAGAGCTGTAAAAATAACAGCTTTCCTCCCATTTTTTAAATAAATTACATTTTGTTAAAGGAGTATTTATTAACAACTCTATATACTTCCAAGTTGATTGAGAGTTTCCGGTATGCACCAATAAAAGTTTATCTGTGGTCTGCATCAAGAGCAAAGGGCAACTGATAGAAAGCCGACGACTCACGACACACGAAGTTTGCCGAGGGACATTAAGAAAATATAAGTTTTTAAGCTGACATGGTCACAATCATTAGAATTAATATTTGTTTCGGGATATTTACCATGTATCTCAACAAAATACAAAATATACATGGTAAATATCCCGAAACAAACATTAAGAAAATTTTTGTACTGTATATTCCTATGATTTATGAAAGAAAAAACTTAAAAAAAAAAAAATATGTAGCATTTGTCTTTTAGAGATTCTAAACACTCGTATGTAAATGAGAGCTACCCCACGTTTTGCCCAGTAATCTGTGAACCAATTTAATTTGCTTGTACGGATGATGGACGGATTTAATATTAGCGTCTTCCATCTTCTTTGCGTGTCGACGATAGATCTTATTTATTTGAGCCCTGTGATCGGCCACGTATATTAGGCGTTGTTCAGATCATCCTGGGTGCACATTTGGGATACTCCAGCAAATAAGATATAGCCTGGAGAGGAGCACAGCACACGCACTGTGTCTTAGATGGATCGACAAGCCTTATCATCGTCCTTAGAAATATGAAACAGTTGCTGTGGACCAAACTTTTGTCCCTTTCACGATAGTACTTACTTCTTTTTTACCAGCTAGTAAGACTCGATCTTTGTCTTCACTATCGCCTCCTATAATATATATACCTACCTTATATACCTACTCCTTAAACTATCCAATATTGTCCGCTCTCGGGCCTGGAGTAATTATTTATCTAAACGCAATCATCTCAAGCATTGGTACTCGTACAACATTTAAACGCAGACCTGTAAATAAATGCAGCTCTAAAGGCTCGACATATTCAGGATGAAAGCAGGTTTAATTCAATGTAATTTTGTGATGAGCCGGTATTCAATGTGAATTATATTAGGAAGAAACTTCACGACCTATAGAAACACCTTCGGATACTTCATTTTGCTGAATAACAAAAAAGACTCAGATTATGGTATTTGTTGGTAAATGATTTCCTTGCAAAATTTTAGCTAGTGGTTTACTAAAATCCATTTTCCAATTTTGGTGCGCTTATTCACACCTAAATAATATATGTCAACGTATATATTGTGAATTTTATTTCTGTTAGTGCAAGTCATGCAAACGCGTCCAATTGTCACCAATATAAATAAAATAATGTGTCATTGTAAAAAGAAATGTGTGTTGAAATCTACTTAAATTGATTCATCGGGCAGAATGTCACTGTAAGTGCAGCGAGTTATTCTCATAAGTAATCGTGAGATCAGTCATGCTCTGACGCATATTTACGGGTTTATTTCGGGCTGAAATGCAGGAGTCAGCTGTCGGGCGACTGAGGGGAGAGGACATGCGCAATGCGGGGAAAGAGGGTTGCTGTTATTACTGGCTCAAACGAACACTGCAAGTTTGTGCAGACCTGTTAATCCAATACGCATACATATAAACAAATCGTTGATATACTTGCTTATACTAACATGCTAAAGCTTCAAATAAAATTGTGCGGTTGTGTCTTTAATAACTTCAGAAAAAGGAAGTTAAATCGAGATATATAGCAGATGGATTGTAGGAATCAATTTGGTAGAATGAGAGGGCTAACTTTTAAACTGTAAGTAAATTTCATACTCTCACTGCTCTGTGGGCTCATCGCAGAAGAGTGAATCAAGATGAATATTTCAAATGTGTATTAATAGTACCTACTGACTAGGTACATAATATGTCCTTCGACCCTCGAGTGCACATTCAATATTTGTGACTTGATGACACACGGATGTCTAAAACAAGTAAGACACGAATGCACATGCGACTTGATGCGACTCATGTTCGGGTTTGTTTACAAGCCGCTTGATCGAATCATCGTGTATTGTCAACGTCATTGCCACGTCGACAGACAACCGTAATCGATTCGATTACAACACGATTAGCTATTCGCTAATTTATGTTGAGACACTTGGCTTGAACCCAGACCCTTATGTTTCAGCGTGTAACGATGATCATTTTTCTATGTTTAGATTTATATTGTCATAAAACTACAAACAATGACTTGGCTGGGATGAGAGCTGCCAACATTATAATATGCAAAAAATTAGTGATCAATTCACAATAGCGAGTAACTGGAAATGTTTTTCGTGTGAGCGTGCTATTTCGGAGTGAGTGCCGGCTCTCGGGTTGCACAGGTAGACGGGAATTATGCGATGCCGCTTGTTTCTAGGTGAGCCGTGTATTAATAAGAGCACGGCTATATTAAACCCACTTCGGATTCACGAGATCGCATCGTATTTCACTCGTGTTTTTCACGCAAATGTTCTTTTTAATTTTCCATGTATTTTTTATGCCTTCATGGAGATAGATAACTGCTTCTTGTACACATAAGTATGTGTTTAGATAGCTTTGTCAATATCAATCTGTGTATTCACCAAATGAATTAATAGGAACAAATGAATGACATCGGTGACCATTGCTCCCGCTACCATGCACCATCCCTGTTTTGCATCAGGGTAAATGGACTGTACATTTCGATCGATATTTACAAATCTGCCTGCGTTTTCGTGTTGATTCGATAAATTGTTGGCATACTTTATCAGCAATATCTCCCTTGACAAACATCGCTTTAAAATACCAATACATTTTAAAATGTACCAGATGTTCTGGAATACGCATTCCAAGTGTTTAAAATAAGGTCACCTGTATTGCGCAAAGGGTTACTCATTGAATGCCACCAGGCTGTAGTCAGCGCTCGAGTGCGCGCCGTGGGCGAGTCGACGCTGTTTTTTTGTTTTTCGACCAGAATATCGACCACCTACTAACGAAAGCTGCCAAACATCACACACGTATACCTGATCTTTCCATTTATTACACACACCTTTAATTTTTCACTATAGAAATGAATGATTCGACCTCGTCCGTCTACTCAAAGTTGTGCTTTTTATTTCAGTTGTATGAAGCTTCCATCACTTGTACCTATGTAGAAGCCCCGCGAATGTGCCAAAAACAACTGATTTATTTTTGTATTTGTTCTCGTAAACCACTGAAACAGTTTTGGCGAATATTGTGACATCCGAATCGTAAGAATGATTGACGTTAGCAGATGTAAAAAATTTACAATGGATTCAAGTTTTTAGAAACCATTTTTTTTAAAAGCCCAAATATTACACCACTCCTAGTCTACCTATTAATTGCAATCATAATATGTTCAGAGCAGTGGTGGCCCAGTGGTATCGGCCGCGACTTACAAGTTGTAGGTCGTGGGTTCGAGGCCGGGCAGGCGCTTTACTTTGTGTAAATTATTTCATCACTACTGCTCTCAAAACGGTGAAGGAAAACATCGTGAGGCAACCGGCATGTCCTAGAACCAAAAATTCCAAGACATGTGACATCCACCAACCCGCTCTGGGCCCGCGTGGTGGATTACGGCCCATTCCCTCTCACAGAGAGGAGGCCTGTGTCCCAGCAGTGGAAACATTAATAGGCTGATGATGTGTAATATGTTCAGTCATACCATACGAACTTTAATGTTTGGTCTTTGGTATCAATCTAAAGTCCCTACCTACCAAATTTTGTGATGGACTATTTATCGTCAGCATTCAAAAACTACAGATGTGTGAGGAGGCCTCCGTTTGCAATGTGTAGAGGACTGATATTACTACTAACTAATAATGAGGTTGAACAGTCCTACATATAATAAAGAGACTATCAACTAACCAAACAGTGTAACTACCGCATAAACTTGATCAGAGAGAAATGTATCGATCGAAAGCATCGGTGAGACACGTCACTTGCCAGAAATTCTTTCGATCTTGACCGCAATGACTGTCACAGATAATTATTGCGATGACGTGTGACATGCGCGGGAGTTCGGACAGGCGGCAGTCGATGAGTAAACAACGGTCCAAAGTAATTAAAACGACAGAGACGTCTGCGCTGAACATGATTTAACACACGTAAATTACAGTAATGGTTGCATTACACATACAGCGTTCGCCATTTTTTGGCCGGCCAGTTTTATGGGCATGACTTTCGTCTGCTTCGTAAACAAAGAGTGGTCATTGTTGAGTATGTAATAGCTTTAGTTCATATACCAACTGAGATCACCGACACAACGGGAGTTTTTGAGAAGTCTTGCGTTTTTCATACAGCAAAGTTCTTTCATTTAAAGGAATCTTTAATGTAGGACATCTAATCATCCTTCGTTGGTCCATTACTTATAAGGATCGTGTCTTCTTTTTATTATTTATCGAATAGATAGTGATCTGGGGTAAGATGGATTGAACAGTCTTTACTAACTGGTTGTTGACTACCAGACTCAAATATCTAAATAAATGTATTACCACTCACGCGTATGAGTGTTCATAACGAATTTCTTCTAGGAAATATTGTTTTCACCAAACGTGGCAATGTAAACAGTTGGGTACAACGTACCTCGCTTCTTTTTCTTCGAGAAGAAAGAAGCTTTATCAAAGGAGATTGCCCATTTTGTAAGGAAACTTGGGTCTCTTTGAATCGGTTCCGGAGTGGTTCAGCCGTTCCCTCATATTTGCTAGTTTTAGCTATATATCGGAAAATAAGAATTTAGATTGCATCCTATTTTGGTTTAATCATCGATACGTAGCTATTTTCAATTGCATTGTCATAGATGAAATGATTCAAAACTTTATGGCATTACCTCTATTTATTAATAAGTAGGTACATAACACTTCCCCCCCGGTGGGGTCCCGCATTGTCGAGGCGGGAAAGCTTAGTAGCCGCGGCTTTTTCACCCACGGTGAAGCGAAGAGGAACCCGAGGAGGGGCTGCTCGTCTGGGCTTTTGCCGATTAAGCCGACGACGTAGCGGCCAACAAGTAGGTTGCGGTGCCACTTGCTAACAGAGGTGACATCGATATCGCAGCTGAGGGTTGAAGGCCGCAGCGGGAGAAGAGAGCCGGTATTGCGGTGCGCCGCTCTCCGTACCTTCCGCGGTCTTTACGGGGTCGCCACTGTTTTATGATGGACGCGGTGGAAAAGTGAAAAGTGGTAGGTGGCGGGGCCACTGACCAGACCCGTCACAGGGGGACCAAGGGTGCCATATACGGGGTCGTCTTGGTCCGCGATGGTCACGGCGTGCAATGTGTTCAGGTACCCCCCAATAGAGGGTCCGGCGACGGACAGCCGCGGGGGGTCGCGGTGAGAGCTAACGCGTGCCCGTGTTCCCGCCATAAGCGGCACAGGAAGACACCGTGGGGTTTTAGTGGTTGGAGTCCCACATAACTGCGCTATCTCCCCGTGGTGGCACAGTATGCATGAGCATTTCACCAAGATGAAAAAATAAACATAACACTTTCCATAGCTACATAAAAGCATATTTTCGATTTCAATTAATCGTCTGTCTTGATCACGGAGATCTAGAATCGAGTCCATTGTCTAATAGGCTAGACGTAACTGCAGCGAATGTTCCGTTACGCGATGAGTGCGTGACAGTGCAGCGCGGAAGTCATCACGATAATCAGGGAAGCCAGTCATCGCGCCTAGAAATTGACACGAACGCTCCAATCTTGTACGAGTAGTAATCACCAGGAGTTAGAGATTATGGTATTATCCAATCAGGATCGTTTGTTAAAACCACATTATGGGAAACTTCAGACCTTCAGAAAGGATTCTCGTTGCTCGGTTTACGACTCTTTTTGTCACGTACGCCTTAGTTATTAGGTCAAGGATTCCGATGTTTTTCAGGTCAAACAACGAAATTTCTTAAAAATACAAGTCACTAAATCAGCGCAATTGATATTAGAACGTGTTCTTATTATCGCTTAACCAGTTTCAATACTCGTAAATAAAAGTATTTTTGTTGCAGATGATGCTGTTTGGAGTTCTGAAGGTTGACTCAATCGCCTATCAGCCTAGTGAAGAAAGTAAACAGCAGCCTTATTGCGTAAATCGACCAATCGAGAAGAAAGACGCGATGTGATTGGCCTATTGTTTGCCCTTTGCCTTGCCGAAATCCCTTACGCAATAAGGCTGCAGGAAAACTTTAACAAGTGGATATTACACGTTACATATTAATCTATATAAAGATTTTTTTAAATAAGCATAATCAAATAATAATAAAAACCGGCCAAGCGCGAGTCGCACTCGCGCACGAAGGGTTCCGTACCATTATCGCAAAAAACGGCAAAAAAATCACGTTTGTTGTATGGGAGCCCTACTTAAATATTTATTTTATTCTATTTTTAGTATTTGTTGTTATAGCGGCAACAGAAATACATCATCTGAGAAAATTTCAAATGTGTAGCTATCACGGTTCATGAGATACAGCCTGGTGACAGACAGACAGACAGACGGACCGCGAAGTCTCAGTGATAGGGTCCCGTTTTTACCCTTTGGGTACGGAACCCTAAAAAGCAACTAAAACCCTTTGATATTGAGTCATATTTATGTATTAATTTAAATGTATTGTAAATTAGGGCCTTATAAGTAAGAAAAAATAAAATAGAACTGCCAATATTCATAATCAACCAGCAAGGAAGCGCCTTCGCCTCGTTTTAGTTTACCTATATAATTGATTGAGTCATCATCAACATCGCTGCAGCCGAAAAACATGTACCTACCTTGCAGATTGAGTCAACAAAATAACAATAAGACATGTCATATAAATAAATCTTCCTAGATCTAGGTGAGCTGTATGCGGCAGAAAGCCGGGGGCGTCGCGGCCTCGGCCATTTTATTCACCACCACTGAAATAATAATGCATTCGTGCGAACTTGTTTATGGCGATAGAAAAAGAAAATCCTTGACGCTGCCTGGAAACGCGATCTTAGCTGCGTCCAACCTCGAGCGGGCTATGATGCAATGGAACATTCCAGAAACTTTCAAGCTTAAATTCTTCGATGTTTAGTCTTCCAAACAGCTTCGAAAACAAGGCTAGGTAAACAAAATATCGGCGACTCAATAATCATTATCTTTTATAATAATAATAATTATATTGCCGGACCTACGAGTGGATAAGTGAAGTTTCTACTACAAGCCTACCGGTGCTACCCTTGAAATCTTTAAAATAAAATACGCTGGGGAAGTAGGTTACCTTCCTAACTATCCTACAACCTACTAAGACGGAATAATTTAATTATTAGGTAAGCTGTATAAAACAGGAAACTAAATAGCATGATCTGCATAATTTACACTAATAATATTACAAGCATTACGCTCACCTCTAATCGGGATGTTTATTGCATCCCATCTGAGTTATTATAAGTCGTAATCGGTGAAATGTGGACGAGGCAAAAGGCCAAATTCCAGCACCAGCAATGAACATTTACAGGCTATAAAAGCTTTATAAATAAAGTTCCGAATCACACAGATTCTGCGAACAAAACAAAACATTCCAAACTCTAAACTTTAAACCAAATCGAACATGAAAATCCAATATCCGATATCAGAGAACAGCAGTTACAGGGCTTTGTTGATACCACACAAAAACAAGCTTTTTCAAAACAAGCCGAAAATACACTCAACCGAATGTAGGTAGAATAGGGGTTTTGGTATGTAACGATGATGAAATATTTTGTAAGAATCGGTACCTAACCTACATAACTTCGAATAATGTTATTTTCGGTTATTGATGGCGGTAACGTCCTTGGCAATCTGTCGGACGAACAATAGGCTAATTGACCAGAAACTTGACTAACCGAGCTATGAGCATCCGTTTCCTGCAATCCGAGCCTTTCACCCTATATATTAAAATCCCAGCACATTGGAAAATTGCCCGTTTCCTTGGCATTAGTTCAAACTATTTTGCGTTGTGCCGGTGAGATGTTCCTCTAAAATTATTTTAATGTTTGTCACGAACACTTCTTAGTGGTAAAGTGAAGCAGTTCCATTGACATGAATTAGAACAAAATATAAAGATACGTTTCTTACGGCAAACGCAATGTATTGTAGTTTTTCTTTGTAACGAATGATTTCGCGTAGATTAGCACGGAGCTAATGTGAAGGTGACCAATTGGTCAGAACACGTTTAGAACATGCGTTATGCTGTCGAATAAAACTGACAACTTGGTATCGTTACTTTTACATTATCTCCTAACAATACCTTCCTTACCTTCATTCTTAACAATTACTTTTACCTTCATTATAGAAAGGTAGTAAAAAAACGTTTAGGAATCATACAACATAACATAACGTAACATAACATAAATATTTATTTCACTTCCACAAAGGTCTTATAAGCTATTACATAAAAGTTTTTTATTATTTTTTATTTGATATAGGTTCGCGCTTGACCACCATCTCACCTGATGGTAAGCGATGATGTGGTCGACGATGGATCGCGCTTGCCTAGAAGTAACCTATTCACTCAAGAGTGAATAGGTTACTTAAAGACCCCTAGATTGTAGCTATCGGGAAACACAGACTCCGGCAGGGAGTTCCACTCCTTAGCTGTACGCATAATAAAAGTATTCTCAAAACGTTTAGTGCGTATGGGTGGGGTGTCCACCATGTACCGATGGCGCATCGCCGTACGTCTGGTAGTCCGATGATGAAACGGGCTGGGCGGAATTAGATCATGCAATTCCATCGCACACTCCCCGAAATGTAATCGATAAAAAACCGATAAGCTGGCAACTCGGCGACGATGTTCAAGGCTCTGGAGCTTTGACTTAACCAGTGCCTCATCACCGATGAAGAACCGAAAGAAGAACAACAAAAAAAAAAAACAAAAACAAACAAATAAATACTTTGTGGGAGAATGGTATCTGTATTAGGAAATCCTGTCATACAGATTACCAAGATTAACATCGGCAGACCCCCACCCCTCAAAAAAAATTCGATTACCAATCAATTTATTTACGTATGATAAAGGACAAGAAAAAGTTAGGAATACAGTATAGTATACAATCATGCCACTGTGATCAATATAATTATGCATTTGCATTGATTTTCGTTTTCGAAACACCAGAAGATAGTGTTCTAATAAAATAGAAGAATCTTTGTTATCGATGCACATGTGTGAGTGTGCCGTTTCGAGCGTTTGTAGGTAATTTCCATACTGTTCGTCCATATTTATACTGTGCTTAGGGTAAGTGCATTTTTGTTAATATTTATTTAAAACTAGCAGTGCCCGCGGCTTCGCATTCTGTCAACTGCCTACCCAACCCTACTTACATTTCTACTTACTCTGCCTACCTAGTTTATAGCCTACCCGTTTTTAGAACACCAGAAGATAGTGTCCTAAGAAATTAGAAGAAGTCAGATCTAAATTGTCTGAATCTGTTCCACCAACCTGAAAGATGTTCGACAACCAACCTTCTCCTTACCTCACATTTTCCAAATCGAAAACTGGAAATTGCAATAACATGGATCCCCTTTCCGTTTCCGTAGCTCATATCCTCATTAGCTCATAAAATGTAACATCTTGCACAACATATAGCCACCAAGAAGCTCATTAATGATATAAATTAAATTAGCCCCCATGAGCGGTGGTAATAACATTCCGCTCTAGCCTCCCTGAGATGCATTAAAGCGATGCCTATTAAAAAGGGGGAGCGATGAACACAACACACAACACACACACACAACACACACACTAAACACACACACAACACTACACACTAACACACACACACACACTAACACTTTGGCGAGAACAGGCACATAATCTTAAAGCTAGATTTTTTACTGCATTTTATTTACCTATCATGTATAAATTCTTCATACATTCTGTTTTACAGGAGCTTCAATATAAAACTAACAGGTAAACTTCGCAATCAAAGTCTTCTTGGAATGAATGCTGAAGAAATAAGATATCTTTCAACAGGAATCCTTACAGCTAAAGTTTCAAACTGAAATATTATCCATCCAATGCTGCCGGCAATATCTTAGTTTATTAAACTGGAATGAAGTTTGAAATTGCCCTCGTTCAGTATCTATGAAATTACAACGCTTTTCAAGCATATTGCTGATCGCAATATTTCACTGTACAGCATAATTTTGAAGGCCGGAGGTGTTGAAAGAAAGAAAGAAAGAAAAATATTTATTTGTGACCCGCACAGGAGACACATACACACACATACACATACATATTGCGGGCTACAGTGGCTTGTGTGATACACTTCATTGAAACTTATTACATAATGAAGGTAGCTCAGTATATGATACCTCGGTTGGATGATGCAGGACTGTCTTGCAGATATTTAGGGAAAAATTAAAATTTGCTTTTGTGGGACACTAGCATCCTTTTGTAAATAGCGGAACAGTCCATAAGTCGCAGCCATATGGTTAAATTAGTCGGCTAATATATTAAATTTTTTGTTGTCAAATCACTAGTCAACTTATATGATTGCTTTTTGCAAGCTTTTTATTTATTTACTTGCAATGTACCTATGTATACATGCTTGTATGTGTGTTCTGGTCAAATCATGCAACTGAATTTTGAAGCAGTTATCCTCAACCGATTAAGATGAAAATTTTGCATACTCATTTGGGTTGGTTGACAATGCACGGTAAGGTAATAAAAAAAATGTTTTAATTGGAGAAATATATATGTAGGTATGTATTTTTGTTAGGCTCGCGACCTCGCGATTGACTACTATATAACCTGATGGAAAGCGCTAATATGATTGTCATGGACAATGCTATTTTAGGAGATGAATTTTTACTAAAAATATGCTAGCTGGTATAGCGCTCGCCAAACTTCTTGGCCGCCCTGAAGTTGGTTTACAGGATGCGCGAGGCACGAAACGGTGCTGTTTTGTATGAGATTTTCTAATGCGCAGTCATTGTGCTTTTTTCTTTTGGTTATTACAAAATAACACGTTATTTTAAAGCATATTTTCACTGAGCAGGCTTTCAAATTCGTAGGCAAATTGTGTACGTCTCCATAAAAGAGTAAATCGTCCTAAAATGAAGTTATTTTAATCATTTCAACTATGCTTCAACTATACAGGTTGAGTTTTTAAGTGGACGTGGATGACCAAATCCAAAACTTATGAATATTAGTGAAAAACACTGAAAGGCCACGATGCCTATTTTGATTAAAACTAAAACTGCATCATAGGATTTTTTTAAATGAATTTTCCTAGCCAGGAATCGAACCTGTTGATTATGGAAAATAAACACTATGGATCAAGCCGCTACTATGGATCAAGTTCTGGGAAGTATTGTCATACGGTAAACATGAGGCAATACCTCATTAGGAAATCTACAAAGACTCGAATCATGTACTTGATGACGTGAAAAAATCATCGGATAATTTTCTAAACGGAATCAAAATTATTGTGATTTTGCATGTACAATGCTTGACTTGTCGAATACGGCTATGTAGGTACCTATTGAAATTAATTACAACTAAATATAGGAAGAATAAATAGGCTAGGATATAGGATAGGTTTGATAGGTAGAATATTTTGTAAAAAATGTGGTATTGCCTAAAGTTTGCCGTATGATATTACATCCTAGAATTTAATCCTTACCCTCTTACAAATAAACGCGGAATAAAGTTATACCAAGTATAAACCTATGAAAATGTATGGTTATTTCTTTGTTATACCTGGTATAACTTTATGCCGCGTTTATTTGTAAGAGGGTTAGTGTATTTTTCGCTATTCCTCATAGTTTCGGATTTGGTCATCCACGCCCACTTGATAAACTCTCCCTGTACCTACCTGTAATAACTCAAGTGTCAATTAGCAGACACAATAGAAATTACCATTGTTTTAATCCAATTTGGCCATATGGACATTGAAATGTAATTGGATGTTGGAATGTTAAAAGTCGTGTTAGTTGCACCATTTATTACCTAATCAAGAATGGTTGGACCGATTTTTGATCTTTGTGTTGTCTCCGCCCTGAAAAAATACACGACAGAAACAAAACACGGACAAAAATTAACATGGCGTTGCATGCGGTTCCGGTATTGCCAGTAGACAGTGTTCATGAATTTTCTGAAATTCAACAGCGAAAAATGATTTTATAGAGGTTGAGTTCGGTTTGATGAAGTGAAAAAATAGACCAATATTTTTGTTAACAATATTTATATTTTCCTCTAAAACTACACTAAGCTAACTACGCTAAGATTGGTAAGGACAAAGTTTTAGGGCGCGCTCCCATTGAGAGCTGTTATTAGCTAGTAGTTTTATCGAATAAGAATATCTATACTCCAATCAGATCGACAAGGTAAGACAGAATTGGCAATATAATAGTAAACTAGTTCGGAAATAAAGAAAACTAGATAATAGCTCTCGATAAGAATACGCCCTTACCTGATGTGCAGTCGACTGTACACCTACAAGAGGCATTAAACCCACTACACATATGGAAAATACCAAAAAAACACCAAGTCAATACTACCAACAAACACCAACTAGATGGCGTTAACACCAAAAAGGTGCAAAATATAAAATAAAGGCGAAGCCGAAGCTTGGGTCGGACACTAATTCCCGTCTTGTTTCCAATCGAATACGTTGGTTGTTTCAAAGAATCAGGCGCTGACGTATTCTTCTCTTGTTCAGAAGGAAACTGTTGCTCTGTTCTAGCGGTTTTATTTGTATCGTCACATGACCGTAGTCGACTCGCATGGTGGCGAGCGAGCGAGTCATTTCGTCCTGCAGGTCCGCCCACACCTCGCCGCTGTCTCGAAGAAGTGTGTGTGTGTATAAGGGAGTTTGTGGCACTTGGGTGAATTGACGGATGCAGGGGTTTGACATTACTTGCTGAATAGTCAATCTCTTAGCGGGGTCAACTGAGAGCATTCCTCGGATGAGATTCTTGGCTTCGGACGACACGTTGAACCATTCGGGCTGAGAGAAGTCGTACTGGCCTAGTCTGATGCGCTTTATCATGCCAGGAGACAAAGGAAGCCCGGAATTGGAGTAGAATGGAGGGAATCCGCTTAGTAAAATGTACATCACGACTCCTAGTGACCAGATGTCGCAGGATTTGTCATATTTCTCTGGGCCTAGGACCTCTGGCGCCATATAATACGGTGTAAAGCAAGGACTCTCCAGGGTGTCAAAAGGAGTCAAAGTCTGCTTAGCGAACCCGAAGTCTGTCAGCTTTAGTACTGCGTTTGGTTGAGTGGTGGTGTACAGCAGATTCTCAGGTTTGATGTCGCGGTGGGCTATGTTTGAGTCGTGAAGGTGACGGACTGCGACGCAGATTGAGTGCATTATCTCAGCAGCCTGTCGCTCAGTAAAAGCACCTTCTATGTTGTTCTCCATTCTTTGAAAAAGCTCCCCACCGTCCATGCACTCCATGACCAATAGGAGACACCGGAGGCCTCTGTAGTAGTTCTGATACACATCAATGACCTGGACAATATGCAAGCAGCCTCTGCTCGCTCGCCAGTGTAGCTCAGCTTCACGTCGTGCTTTGGTGCTGTCGAGTAAAACCTTCAATGCTCGCCTTGCACCAGTCGTCTTCTCCTTGCATTCCACGACATTGTTATTGTTGCCAAGGCCGAGTACTGTGTTGGAGATCTCGTAGTCATCAGTGATTTGCGTAGTTTTGATAAACTTCGTAAAATTACTCATCTTGAATCACTACACTATATTTTGAAACACAAAACAAATATTAATGTTAAAACTTTATCAATACAATGGCACTTCAACACTGTTTGAAGTTAGAAGTAGTACAATATTGTTTGTATTATTGTTATACACGACCACTATAACTGAAAATAACTTATAAATTATAGATAATTATTAGTTCCGGGTGCGACAATGACACATTTGGTACTAAGATTGTGCAATTATTCTTCAAAGTTTTAAATGAACAAAGTTTTGAAAGAGCTTGGATGAACTACCGTCAACATTTTTTATTAACAAAAATTCCATAAATCGAGGGTAATTGCCGAACAAATATAAAGCATGTATTGAAGCGATTTTAACGTTTGTATAAAGAAAAAAACATATTATCCAACTATAGTTTGTATAGGTAATCAAATAAGGTTGAACTAAGTAAAAAAAAGCAGCATTGAAGCTGCAGCCAATTCTCAACTGTTTTTAAATAATAAAATATAACATGAAAATAAATGTAATATTTTGGTTGCATCCCAGTTCTATTTGAAATAAGTGTAAAGCCTATGGTATGTGCTAGTCAGTTTGACTCGAGCAGTAGCAATCGATTATCTCAATTATGTAACTCGATTTAAGCAAGATATATTTTAGGTATAGTATATTATGATTAAAAAGATTTTTCGAACAACATTATGTCTCATAAGTTTCAAATACTTGATTATAAAATGAAATCATGCCGAATTGCCGAGAAGATATATCTACAACACAGAAATATGTAGGTACTATACTATATTTAGGATATCAATATCAACGATATGTTTCATCTAATTCATCGATCTATTTCGTGGCGCAGCAATCTTGGCGTGGTTACCATAACGTCATCAAATTCCACATTCCATGCCTTGACGTAAAATAATCACACGCTCCAGCGCCTAATATTGATTACACTCATACTAATTATAGTGCTCTTTCATATAGTTAGTTCTTTGTTATAGATCTGCTTTTTAGTATGGGGCAAATTCTGTTACATATTACATATCCTAATCAACCTAACATCAATCAATCTACAATACAACTAGTTTTCTTAGTATCCCTCAGCAACCATCGCATTTCCGAATAAATACCCAAAAATATTAAACAATCAATCCGAATAATATTAGATTTATCGTGTAAAATCATTTGAATTCAGAACTAAGTACTGTTGTTGTTTTGTTTTGATTTCTGTGTGCACTATATAGAGCCCTATATAATTCCAAGTTGATTGAGAGCGTCCGGTGTGTACCAAGTGCAAAGGGCAACTGATAGAAATCCGATGACTGACGAAGCACGAAGTTTGCCGAGGGACATTATGAAAATAGTTTTACTGTACCAAGCTTTTTCCCAACTATGTTGAGGTCAGCTTCCAGTCCAACCGGTTTCAGCTGGTAACCTGTAGTATTTAACATGGAGCGAAGAGTTCCCTTGCGTGTTCCAATCAGACATCCACCAGAGAACCTTGGTTACCCACGTACCCCGAAGAATTGCCAAACTTAAGTGGCAGTGGGCAGGGCACATTGCTCGCAAAACGGATGGCCGTTGGGACCGGAAAGCTCTAGAGTGGCGACTGCGTACCGGAAGACGCAGCGGTGGAAGGCCTCCCTCTAGGGGGAGCGACAGATCTGGTCAAGGCTGCTGTAGTCAGGGGAATGCATAACGCACAGGACCGATCAGTGTAGCGACGCCTGGGGAAGGCATATAGCAGTGGATGGTGGCTACCTATCTGACCTCCACAACACATTGACTGGGTAATACGACATTCCTCTCGTAAAACTGGTGTCAGATTGCCTGGCTTCTGGCTATGCGTGACGACTTTCAAAGATGTGTAAATGATAGCCAGGATCAACGACTTAACGTGCTTTGCGAGGCACGGAGGAGTCTCGGTATGTCAAGAATGGCCACCAGTCTACGGACCGACCTCGGCCAGCGTTGCTTATGGGTGCCCTTATAGTCGGTCATTCTTCCATACAAAAATAGTATGACGATTACTCCACTGTTTACAGTGAAAGTTCAAAAATATATATATATCAATTTGTCTCATCATTAGCTCTGTATGGAAAAATAAAAGAAAAAACAAATATATTTGAAAGTTATGAGCGTCGAAAGTTCCATATTTTTACACTTAGTTTGAATTAATCAGAATATAATACTAAATTAGAACAAGATAACAACATAATTAACATATTCTAATTGGAATCAAGTTAGACATAGAACATTTCTCAAAACTTTAGTACAGTTTGCTAGATTGGGTATTGCGCGAATCACATAATAATGGGGACTTATTTGTAATATTCGTACATAATGATGCGAAGCAAGCACGATAACTTTTAAGGTTCGATATTTATGATACCGAATACATTGTATTCGATATTCATCAATATATTGACGATAATAACAAGATGGAATTGGTCATAAGTCATAACACTGTTTAACAATGACTTTCTATCATCGCGAGGGGGTGACCATAAGCTCTTAGAGTAAGGTTATTTTGAGCTCGCCTATGTGACAGATGTATTCAAGTCATATACATCTGTCCCTTATACGCAAAGTAACCTTACTCTAAGAGCTTATGGTCACCCCCCTGGAGTGGCAATAGCGACTGTCAAAAAGCCAAAATTGTATGGGATTAACAAGTTTACTATCGCCTTTGTTGACATTGGATGCATGTTTTATAAAGCGTCAGTACTCATTATAAAATTCTAGCCCCGAATCCCCGTAGTAAAACCCAGTGTCTTATATTGGTTATCTCGTTTTGCCGGATGGTAAGCTCGATTGCCAGCCTCAACCTTGGCAAACCTTTTAAGTTTTGAGAACAAAGCAAAACAAAATTTGATTCTGAAAGGTAAGGTTCAATTACTCAAGCCAACAGCAATTTAATCGCAGAGAGTAAATAAGTGCTCAATTTTACGTTTGATATAAAGTGCATGTCTCAAGTGCCCAGCTAAAGAAAGCTTCTACAATCTGGAATAGTATTTTCCGAGGACGTTGTCAGAAAGCAAACTGCAGGACACCAAAGTTTTTAAAAATAGCGAAATTGTACTCGAAGTGTATTGTGCATTTCGACTTGTGAAGCAAATAAACTCCTGTAGCGGTAGGTATTAAAGTAAAACATTTTTTTAAACTAGCGTTTGTCACAGTCGAACCATTATAGTTTGACACGTCATGGTACGGGGACAGGTCATAATATACAACAAGGCAATCAAAATATACGTAGATACAAGTTCCAGATAGTCCGCGAAAAAGTCCAAAATTTGTCTGCAAGAATCCATTTCATCAACTAACAAACAAGTGGAACTAATAAAAGCTTCTAATTCTAACCCCAACGTTGAATGCATGTGTTTTTGGCAAATGTTTAAGTTCTGCTTCGCTGTGACTCAATGCATATAGGTATGTCTGTCTGCATGTCTCTGCTGCTGTTTGTCACGGTGGCTAACGAGCTTCTGGCTTGATACTTGGCAGTAATAGAACGTAGCCAATCTGTCTTCCTTAGGTACTTATACCACTAAACATATCTTAATAACAACATCAGGTGTTATTTTTTTTTCTGACGAGCTTCTAACGGCTTTAGAAGAATTAAAGATATTCTAATAATTTCATCTATTTTTAAGACGGACGATTTACTAAATAAATTAATGACTGAGACATTTATGGATTTGGTTAATTTACGATCATATTTATCATTAGTGTTTGATTTTTAGGAATCTGATTACTAATCCAGCCTTTGAAACGTTGAACCACTAACCCTCAGTTTCTCACCTTAAAATTATTGGAGATTTAATATGACAAATTGTCAAGCACGCGTTATCTACTGTGATTGGTTGAATGAATTTTCAACAGCCAATCACAGAAGATAATGCTTGACAATTTGTCACATTAACTTTCCGATAATTTTAAGGTGGGAAACTGAGGGTAAGATTAATAGTTTTATAGACCTTTTCAGATTGCAGTTAGGAGAATGCCATTTAAAATATTTTAAAGATTTTGTTTCTTATAGAGTCAATGGTCAATATTTCTACCAGGTTGTTGGTATGGTGTGGTGATATATCTACAGATTGTACAGGTCTAAACTACTAACGTATCAAATATGCTCATTTTTACTCGTAGTACCTAACACACCTATCATTTATGTTATCTCTTCGAGTATTATTTGAAGAAATCTTTAAGAGGAAATCCGGGCAGAGAGCTTGGACTAAATTTCCTTAGTAAAATATCATAATTCGAGGTATGGCTCTCGCCTATTTACACCTCTAGTAGCACACCCCTGTTAGACAAATTCAAAGGATATTGCATAAATTGAATAAAAAAGATATATGTTGTGCTTCCATGTTTTTCTTTTTCATTTATTGTTGTCAAATGTGTACACTAGGCCTCTGTTGACAGCGCGATTTTGAGCATATTTTGAGGATCCTAGTGCTTCTAAAGATCCATCAAAAAGGGAAACAAAGGGACACAGGATATATAGGATATATATCTTTCTTTTTCAGTAAGGAATATCGTTTAAATTTGGTCCAATAATGGAGGGGGAAATAGGCGATAGCCAAACCTCAAATTATGATTTTTTATTTAGGATGTTCAGTCGGATGTTTGCGACCGCATTTCCTCTTAATTATTTCACAACATTTTAACTATTGGCTTAGGTAAGGAACATTTCTGGAAGGATTCCAGATATATTAGGTACAGTTTCTGCAGCACTAGTGCCACGATGGAACTCGTACTCGAAAATAACGCGATATTTCAAGTTTTCCATTTTGTAAACTCACTGGCGCAAAGAAAAAACCAAAAGAGGAAAAAACAATGAATTACGGTTTACCAAACACAAAAGCATGAGTAAATAGCTGTATAAATTTAAAATTGGAATTCCAAACCAAAGAGGAGATATTTGAGATCAAAGTGGCCAGTACGACAAAACGCCAATTTCATATGTAATGACCTAATATTTTTCTGTAAATACTTCACACGTATAAATAAAAGTGACCATTACGGATAAGCCTTATGTTTCTGATGTCATTCACCTTGATTTGTGACGCTATTTTGATAAAAATATGTGTGTTCCACAAATATTTTTTATGCACACTATTTCAAAACTGTACATTTACTGCGACAGGACACGATAAAAAATATAGACAATATTTAGATCTCAGACAGTTCATTTCTCATCGTGTCGGTATTAATAATTTTAGGTAGTTCAGTTATCTATAATTGAGAGGGTCAAATGGCACAGTGCCAGTTGCGAACATTCCTAGATATAGCTGAACAAAATATAGATCTCGCTATAAGTTATTCCAAAACAGGATTAACTGTCTGAATAGAACTTTTAGATAACATTGACACTGCCTAGATCAGGGGTCACCAAATGGCGGACCGCCGTCCGGATTCTGACCGCCGACCTTTTATGTGTGGACCGTAAGGAAACAGTACAATATAATTTACTTGTGTTACTGGAGTACTTAATTTAATAATATATACCGAGGTTTGACTTCACTGCCGTGTCTTCGACAACGGACGAATCATCTCATCAAAATTTTCATATCTTCATTGATATTGTTTTTATTTAGATATATTTATAAGTTCATTATTTAATTTTTAACAAAGGGGGTGTAGATGACTTTAAACCTTACAGACCGCGACGGTCATATTATTTTAAAAACCGGTCAAGTGCGAGTCGGACTCGCGTACGAAGGGTTCCGTACCATTATCGCAAAAAAACGGAAAAAGTCACGTTTGTTATGTTGGAGCTCCATTAAATATTAATTTAATTCTGATTTTATAGTATTTGTTGTTATAGCGGCAAAAGAAATATATCATCTGTGAAAATTCCAACTGTCCACCTATCATGAAATGCAGCCTGGTGACAGACAGACAGACGGACCGCGGAGTCTTAGTTATAGGGTCCCATTTTTATCCTTTGGGTACGGAACCCTAAAAACAAACCGCAAATGAAATTAATTCGTGACACCTGGACTAGAGTATAATTTCGTTCAATCACAAGTAAGTGTTGAGAGTTTTGAAATCATATTGTTAATGTGTTTGATTGGTTGTTGCCGTCCTCTGCCACCTGAGTCGTGGAAACCATTACCATCTTGGTGTACCTATGGATGGATAACTATCATTTTGGTTATTTTCGGTTTAGTTTTCGTACTTAAAATAAATACATAAGCCCATAAAGGTTTTTTTCCAATCAACAATTAGTTTAGGTTATAATCAACTGTAGACTTACATACAATTTTACGCCATTTGTGTTGGCAATTCTATCATATGTACACTAACCAGTAATAGTTAAAAAAAAAATTAGTTAGACTTTGACGGGATTTATCTCGTAAACCGTACTCTTGACAAAAACATTATGTACCAAACCATACCTTCATTAAAAAATTGCCGTTCAATAATAGCACACATGATGAGGTGGTGCGAATATTTTATTTTGTTCTTGAATTCTTGACTTCAAAAAATAATCCTCACTGTTGCTTCGCCGTAGTCGGGTAAAAACTATATCGGTGCCAGCTTATGTTTTCATAAATGATGTTTTGTGGTTGATTGACCCATTGACAAAATGATATTATTTTTTATAGGTTTAGCGGATGCCTCGCGGTTTCACCCACGTAGTTCCTGTTCCCGTGGTAATACTGAGATAATAAGTAGCCTATGTCACCCGGGGATAGTGTAGCTTCCCAACGCTGAAAGAATTTTTAAAATCGGTCTAGCCGTTTCGGAGTCTATAAGGAACATAGATACATACTTTCTCTTCTATATATAGGTAGATAGATTTTTAATTCGTTTATATTAAACCAGTAAATTATGCATTGTAGTTACATCACTTTCATATGTAAGTAGGTACTTATGTTTTTGCATGAAACGGACACTGTACTAACTGTCATTGGCAAACAGAAGAGTTTGATATTCAGTACGTTTCGAAAATGTTTGTATGTCTGCTAGCTAAAAATATTTTGCTAAGTCTAAACCAGTTTTAACAGACTAATTGTCTGCAGGGGTTAATGACTGTCACCGCAAGGTTTAAATATATTCATGAGAAACTTTTACAATTCTACAAAGTACCTATATCTACGTTTAAAGTTTGCTATATGAAATTGACCAAACTAGTTGGTCCAAAATCCTAGACGTTGCTGAGTTCTTTCTTCACAAAATATGGGGAATTGAGTTGTGTAATTACGTAATTTGAGAGCAAACCCATCTAATATAAATAAATAAAAGGTTTGAGCGTATGTATACCTACTTGCTAACTTGGACCAACTGCCAATTTACAGGTACTTGGTGCCATGGGTACATAAACAATACCTACTCACTTTTCTAATATTTTGCGAGCTGATTGTTATTTATGGTTTACATAATATTGATAAATATTTAATAATTATATAATATTTAAGTAAATACAAATAGTATAAGAGCAAGTCGCCACCCTGAGTGAATTTCTATTCACAATTTGAAAGGAGAATGCGAAAAATTTATCCAGGTGCATTTACAGCAATGTGATTCATATTTTCTGAAAGAGCTTTTAAAGCACTAATTGTTTCCTAGTTTTGAAATATAGAGGTCAACGTATCCATGCATTTTACTATGAATTAGGACAAACCGCTTAACCAACAGAAATGACAGTAACACTATCTGAAAGAGCTTTAGAAGAACTGTATTTTATGTTACGAAAGCTGAGATCGATTGTGCCCAGTTCCTAAATAATAAAGTAAACGAGTAATGGTGAAATAAAAATAATAAATAAAGAAGCTCTAATATACCAACAGAAATGACATTTATGTATTTTCGAAAAGGACTTTTTAAGCACTTTATTTTTTGTTCTTGAAGCTATTGTTAATTGTGTCGCATCTCTGAAATATTAGGGTAAACGTATGATACTATACTGATATTATTCTGATTCTGATGAGTTAAGGCAGATCGAGTAACCAACAGCAGTGAGACTCTTATACTCCATTTGGAATAACATTAGAAATTTTTACAACACTTTTTACAGTCCGCTCAACCGATTTTGAGTTCTATCCCGTAAGTATAAGGATAGCATATAAAGCATAATCCTGTTACCAAAACTAACTGTTTTCTTCAGCCGCCATTTGACATATCACTAACGCAAAGAAGTTAAAATCGGTTGAACGGGCTGTAAAATGGGAGTATAAATGGAATATAGATGAGTTAATACTGATCGAGTAACCCATAGCAGTGACACTCATATTATCTGAAAGGGCTTTTTATGTACTTCATTTCATGCTAAGAAAACTAAGACCAATTGTGTACCAGTTTTCAAATATTCGGGTAAACGTACAATGGCATTATTCGATGAGTTAAGATAGACCGCGTACACCGTACCAAACTACCAACACTGGCAATACTTAAATTTTGGTGTTATGAAAACTTATGTTAATTATGTCACAGTTCTGATATATTGAGGTAAATGTACACTAGCATTATTTGGTGAGTACGGTTTATAAAGTCTTTTTAGGGTTCCGTACCCAAAGGTTAAAATCGGGACCCTATTACTAGACCTCCGCGGTCCGTCTGTCTGTCTGTCTGTCTGGCACCAGGCTTTTTTTTCATGAACCGTGATAGCAAGACAGTTGAAATTTTCACAGATGATGTATTTCTGTTGCCGCTATAACAACAAATACTAAAAACAGAATCCCATACAACAAACGTGATTATTTGCTGTTTTTGCGATAATGGTACGGACGGAACCCTTCGTGCGCGCGTCCGACTAGCACTTGGCCGGTTTTTTTACATTGCGTCTGATTTATATCATAACTTATTATTTTGTTTACCATTATGTTGTAAGAATACAAAAAAAAAAAATTTTTAGAAAAAATAGTTGAAAAATGTTTTTCAGACACATTTTTCATTTAAATTGATGTGTAGTAATAGAATCTTCTATAGGTTTTGTATTTTTATTTTTTATTTCGGCTCTGTTGGTTAAAATTTTCTATGGAATCTGGTCTAACCAACCATAGAAAATTACCCATCTTTCTTTAATCAAATTTTCATTAATAGGTATGTGTGAATAACATAAATGAAAAACCATATTTAAACATAGGGGACACTTCAGGGATTACAATAACGTCTAGTCAGCCCCAATTAACCCCAACTGCACGCTCTGGGAGTTTTTATACAGAAAAGAACCGGAGACAATCAGCAAACCTGGAAAAACTCATTGTAGTGGGAAAAGTGAACGGAAAAGACCAAAACAGATCATGGCGATCACAGGATTCGTGGTGCCACTGCCCTGAGTAGAACCAAAGACAGAGTAGCTTGAAAGCAGCTCATCAGTGAATACGTTAAAGCTTTCCAAGACGGGCACGAGATACACCAATGGAGACAACGAATAAGGAGGCATTATCTACTTAATCCAGTTCATTAAACTACCAGTATTCCCATCCATCACCATGATGCCGATCAAATTACTACAAACATAATTAATATACGTATTAATTACTGCACAAAAATGCTATTCTTTCTAAATTTTCGAGAGCAGGCGTCCCATAAGATTTACCATACACCCAAAATAGGCATGTGACTCTAGCTCTTATGTTAATAACAATAATGTATAAAACGCTATAAACATTTCGACAAGTTCTGTGGATCTTTTGGCGTATGTACAATGTCACCTTGACGACGAGTGGTGGTCTCACTAGGTATTTATGCTCTGGCGTTGTTCCAGGAGATGTAGGTCGCTTGCGCGCGCGTTCTACTCGCAATGATATTCATATCCCGAACATACATTTTAAACAATATGATCTATGGAATAGAATTGTAATTTCATAATGGGATTAATGGCAGACTTACGACTAATTCAAATTGATTTAGTTGAAAACAGTCTGATTCACCGAGAATACTTACTCATTCGCTATGTATTCGGTACCCAACACCTGTATGTTCTAAGGTTAATTTTGGAGTTGGTTGAATTTAGAAGTCAACAATTTAGTGAATGATATTATTGTTACGTTGTTTTGATTGCCAAGAATATGTTACCTTTCATTCTGTTCTGTAGTCGGCGTAACAGTTGACTAGGAAAATCAATAGTTCCTACCTTTCTCCGATTTCTAAATTAAGAATTTGATGTTGAGTATTCGTCAAATTCTACTTTCGCCTGAAAAACTGTAAAAATTTGGCTTTAAATTTTTTAACTGCAAACAACTTTTCAGAAACTGGTCCTTTATCTCTCACTGTTATTAAAGAAAGACATCGATAAATTCAAATTTAGAGATAAATTCTGGGAATTCCAATACTTACTGTAAACATGTTTCTGGCGATTCCTGAAAAAAATACCAAACGGATCTCTTTGATCCCGACCTTCACATATATTTCTAGTTGGTAAACGTACATAATATGTGTTTTCTGGTTGGTAAAATCATTGAAAATCGTTATTAAAAGATTTTATATACTTTTACCCGTCCTGCAGCCTATTTGCACAAGTGAATTCGGCAAGGCAAAGGGTTTGACCGCCATCAATTCAACGGAAATCCATATCGCGTCTTTCATCTCGCATGTGATTGGTTGGTGGATAGATTGATGGTGGTCAAACTCTTTGCCTTGCCGAATTCACATGCTCAATTAGGCTGCCGGTATCTGTAATCAAATCTTACAAGTTATGTAAAGACCAATGGGCATTCCTGCCCACCCTCAATAGCGATAAGATATAATAATGTGTTGTTGGATTGAATGTGTTCAAGGCGAGTATTATTAATTACTAGCTGACCCCCGCGGCATCGCTCCCGTTAACTGGCTACCTACCACCTACCTAACTTCCACGTACCACCTATCAATAGTTTTCACATTGCACGCCATATAATGAATTTTATAGGCAAAATTTTGCTACTTTGGGTTACATTATTGCAATTCTCTTAAGGATCTCTAATATTTTTGAAAATAAATTATAGTCTATGTTACTCCGGAATAATGTAGCTTTCCATAGGAGAAGATTTTTTTAAATCGGTCCCGTAGTTTCGGAGCCTATTCGGTACAAACAAACAAAAAATCTTTCCTCTTTATAATGTATACTAGCTGATGCGCGCGGCTTCGCTCCCGTGGAACACCCCACAGAACCCGTTTTTGGGATAAAAAATAGCCTATGTTACTCAGGAATAATGTAGCTTTCTACTGGTCTGAGAATTTTTTAAATCGGTCCAGTAATTTCGGAGCCTATTCGGTACAAACAAACAAACAAACCAACAAAAAAATCTTTCCTCTTTATAATATTAGTATTGATATATAGTATTGATGACGACTTATCTAGATACTGGATAGGCCAGGAGTTAGAGAGCTCAAAATGTGAGACATTAAATCTCATTTATATTCTGGTATTTCGTCAATAAATTACTTTTGTTAGTGCCTTTCAATCATCGTTTTATAACCCTACAAGCGTCCACTTTAAAATATTGACCACCTAGATGCTGTTATAGGAGCAATGTTTCAAAGTCGACTAGGTCAGTCCGAACGTTAAGCCTACCCTTCGCCTCAATAGCTTTTAGATATATGTCGCTGCATAGACCTCTTCAAGGTGAATATTTGTTATATCATCGACTTCTCTGGTTTTTGGATAGGCGAAGAGATACAGCGCTGTAAATGTGACTCATTAATCTCTGTTTATAAATTTTGATATCTTACCAATTAGTTAACTTTCATTAATACTGAATCATTCTTAAGTCTATTAACAAATGCTTTAAAATATTGACCTCCTAGATTCTGTTTTAGGATCAATATCTTTAGTGGCGACTCGGTTCAACACATTAAGCCTGCCAACATTAACATTAGAAACGGGCTATTTACCATGTTTACTGTTTGTTGCGAGTTCCCGATATTTCGGTGCTGTTTCGGAAACTCGCAACAAACAGTAAACATGGTAAATAGCCCGTTTCTAATGTTAGTGTTAGTGACCATGACAGTTTAAAAACTTATATTAAGCCTGTCCCTTGACACAATAGATTTAAGATATAATTAGGTCATTGGATAGATCTCTTCAAGGCAGGCTCTCAGGCAAGGCTTCTTCTTATTATGACGACGTCCCTGGATTGTGGATATGTGAGGAGCTACAGAGCTCTATTTGTGAGATATTAAGTACGAATCATTTAAATTCTAATTAATTCTGTATTGTGTCAATTGATACACTTGGACATTTACTTATTTGAATATAGGCAATACTCACTAACTATCTAGCTATATATATATAAAAATTAATCCCTATTTCCCATGGTCACGGCATCACGCGTGAATGGCTGGACCGATTTCGCTTATTCTTTTTTTGTTGAGTTTGTTATTGTTCTGAGAAGGTTCTTAAAAAAAAAGTAAAAATAAATAGTACCTTACCTACATAGTAGGTTAGGTATGTAGGTAGGGTAGGTAAGGTAGGGTAGGGTATGTAGGTAGGGTAGGTAAGGTAGGGTAGGGTAGGTAGGGTAGGGCAGGATAGGTAGGGTAGGGTAGGTAGGGGAGGGTAGGTAGGGTAGGATAGGTAGGGTTTATGGCAAAACAAAGTTTGCCGGGTCAGCTAGTTTGTTTATAAAATCAAATATGCCTTCCTTAAACATCTTACCTTTGTTTTTCAATTAACTTCCTATTTAGGTCATTAACTTCAAATGAACTAACAATTAACAATAGTTTTTTCAATACAGTAGTTAAACATGGCGTACTTTCAGATGCTATAATAAAATTATGATTCGAAAATTAAATCTTTTGCATAGGCAATGGAAAGATCCATTACGCGGTCGTGACTTTTACGAGCTCGATCATTATTTTTGCAGTTGAGTTTTAAATGTATAAACCAATTCAAAAAATTTCAAAAGCAAGGAGTTTTCTTACTTATAATAAAATGGGATAGATTTTATACAAAGAAAAATGAATGATTCCGTACGTCTTAGCATTGAATTATCAAAAGTCTTTTAAATGGTTGTGTAATATATTTAATTACCAGTTTTAATTTAATTATTTTCACATAAATTTTTTTCAAAAGTCCTATAGGCTGTATAGGCTGTTTTCGTTGTAAAAAAAATATGTCCAGTTGCAAAAACGCGCCATTTTCTGAAAATTTTATTTTTTGTGTGATAATTTTTTTTTATTTTTTGTTAATAAGAGTTCAAGTGATGAAATGGAATTAAAAAAACGTAATTAAACAAATGTAATTCTTTGATTTGTTTTTACTGTTTCCCACAACTGTATTGAAAAACGCCGTGTGATACACGGGTGTGTAGGTAAACTCGTGTCATTAAAAACCCTCGCCTGCGGCTCGGGCTTGTTAATGACAGCTCGTTTGCAATAACCTACTTTCCACCCTTATATCACAATGTACTATTTTGTATCAAAGGTTCTTCTTGAAAAAACTCTTTCTAGTGGTGTATAATTAGGGCTATTAATCGGAAAATAAATAAAAAAATCCTGGCCCTATTAACTTACCTATTTAGGTATTAGTATCAAATTATCTTCTTAAATAGCTCTTTCAATTTTTGTATCTTTTGACAATTGGGCACCAAAGAATACCTTTAACTTCGGTATCTAAATGAGCCACCTTCCAAACGGATTCATAATTTGAAAACAAAATATGTGGCTGAGGTTCATCTTGAAAAGCTCTTTCTAACGGGTTTATTTCATAACTACTTCGCACTATAAAATCCTTTACTTCAGTGTTCAAGATTGGATATCCGTTTAGGTCATTATCTCCGAAAGAACTAGCAATTGACATAATACGTGTAAGAAGCAAATATTCTTTTTGAAAAGCTCTATCTATCCGTGTATTTTTTGGCTATGGGGTACCAAACAAAAATCTTAACTGCGGTGACCAAACAAGTGCCTATTTAGTTCATTAAATCCAAACAGATATAGAATTGGCGAGAGTTGTTTTTCAGCAAATGTTCTTCTTGGAAAGCTCTTTCTAACGGTGAGTATCTCCTATGTATTGAGTGCTATAAAAACCTTAACTTCGGTGTTCAAAATTAGTTACCCGTTTAGGTTATTATGATTCCGAACGAACTAACAATTGACAAAAATCTTCTTGAAAAGCTCTTTCCAATGGCTATATCTTATAGCTTTGGAGCCAATTTCCATAGTTGGATGCCCATTCTCCTTTTACCCACTTCACGGTGTCCGATTGAGATGAGATTTTGCACACAAGTTTATTGCTCGTGACACTTCATGTTTAATATATATAAAAGTTTGTTTTTAGGGTTCCATAGTCAACTAAGGACCCTTATAGTTTCGCCATGTCCGTCTGGCCGTCCGTCCGCAGCTAAGCTCAGAAACTCTTAGTACTAGAACGCTATAATTTGGCAGATATACATATTAATCAAAGTGGTAAAATAAAAATAATTTAGGGGTAAATGGAGACGTTTTTTTTTCTCGTCTATCTCATGGTGGGGGTATCGTTGGATAGACCATTCAAAAATATTATGGGTCTGTGAAAACCATTTTTTTTTTCGGATCCGTTTGCGTAAAATTAAGCTGTAAATTGCTAATTTTGGAGTTAAGTTTCCCTCTCCTTGCCAGCTAAATGGTTACTTTTGAACATGTAAAAGAAATCGCAGCAGTAGTAGGTATATATAGTGAAATTAAAAGGAAAACTACCACATCTAAATAGGCTTTACAAGATTATGAGTAATAATCGACCATCCTTGTAAAAAATTTGTATATTGATGTATAATTAATTATATTATAATTATATTATATTATATTGACAACAATTGTCGAACAGCAAAGTTAATTTTGTCCCTTCGTTAGAGCAATGTTCGTTTTTTTCAATGTTTATGAACTTTAGTAATGTTACCTATTTATTTTGGTGAATATAGCTTTTATAGCTGTTTATACGGAACCCTCTGTGCGCGAATCAGACTCACAATTTATTCAGATATTTTCATTAGATTCTTCTCTTGATTGGATTGGTATTGTAAAAACCTCATATCCGTAGAAAAACAACTGTATCTATTGCCGGCCAGCAAAGTACGTCATTGTTTGTGAAATCTTTTAACACCGGCAGATTCACGGGCAATTACTACAGAAGAATAAAAATAAACTTGGGATGAAAATAAACTTATGTAACATGTGCAGAATTCCAGGTAGCCTTTTAAATGTCTGCGAGTGTAATCTGTTACACAGGCATTTGTGGCATAACGTTCATTTAAAAGTCCTGACTCACAATTTATATTTACTCACGATCTTTATATATATAAGTATATTTTTTATTGTGCTGTAGATATAGTCGTGAGTTTGTTTTTTTTTTTTAATTACGCTGTATAACACCTTAGGCTCACTTATGTGAAAAACTTAACTCAGTTTTAGCAACTAAGGCTGAGCCCTCATTAGCGAGTTGCGTTGCATATTCGCAACGGATCAACGCATTGTATGTCACACCTGCGTTGCAACGACGCACGACATCGCAACGCAAGAGGGCGACGCATGTCGTCGCAGCGTAACGTCTCAGTGTGGATTTCAGATTTGACAATGGATCGTAATAAACATTGTCCGTCATCGCACCGGAGCTCCGACAACGCAGCGCATCAACCTCCCAGCGGTTCGTTTCTCGTCCGTTGATCAGTTGAAACGTCGCGTGCGACGACGCAACGCAAAATGTGGCATGCCACTAAAACTTATAATAATAATTATAATTATGCAAAACGACGCAGCGTTGACGTGCCGATGATGCAACGCAACAATGAGGCCTGAATCTTCTGACTTAAGTTCATGCAAGTGGGTCTTAGGTGTCTAACTAACCTGTAATGTTATAAATGTAAACTTAAATAAAAAATAATGTTATCATCATTATTTGTGCCCAGAACCAATCAATTTACATTGATGAAGATCATTCGTTACTGAACATATGTAGAGCTTAGCTAAACTAAAAGGCTTAATTTTTTGTTTTTCAGTTCCATTTTTCGTCGGTTAAAAGTTTTGTTTAAAAGCTTTTTGCGCCCCATTTCAACTCTGCTGAACCATACCTGCCAAAGTTGCTTTAAAAGGCTTGGCGAGCAGAGTAATGTTATTATCTATGGCTGATAGTACAGCATTACACTTACATACGTATTAATCCATGTAGCAACCAATGCAACCATACACAACATGAATATTGACACCCAAGAGCAATTACCAAACAGAGACCAAGAACAAAAACAGGCATAAAATTTCGGACTTATCTACTTTCCATATATTTTCGCCACACACCGACTCCTTGACAATTAAAAGTGCTTGTAAATAGTTTACTTGAAATAAATGCCCTGAGATTGAGACACAGTTAAGTAAAACACTAACTTGATATAAACCAAACTACAGGTAGACATGGACGCCGATGCTTTTTCAAAGAACAAGATACGCCTGCATTGGTTGGTTGCATCTTCTCTGGGGTACTTTTAACCTGTTGCAAGTAGACCCACTCACGAGACAACATTTGGACAACACAGAAATCCGAGCCGCCAATATAATATCATCATTAGCCTATTAATGTTCCCACTGCTGGGACACAGGCCTCCTCTCTGTGAGAGGGAATGGGCCGTTATCCACCACGCGGGCCCAGTGCGGGTTGGTGGATGTCAAATGTCTTCGAATTGTTGGTTCTAGGACATGCCGGTTTCCTCACGATGTTTTCCTTCACCGTTTTGAGAGCAGTGGTGATGCAATAATTTACACAAAGTAAAGCGTCTGCCTGGGCTCGAACCCACGACCTACAACTTGTAAGTCGCGGTCGATACCACTGGGCCACCACTGCTCTCAATATAATATAATAGTACAATATAATAGTGTCTATGCCGACTGATTGAAGCTGGATAGAGCTTGCTCTATGTCAGCTATCTCATCAGTCACCACGGTCGATCGATCTTGCAGCGTTCAAAACAACCACTCAATTTACGGCCCCTCCTCGATAAAAAATATGAATCACATTGCTATTGGTCACTTGGACCAATTTGTCGCATCCTCCTTTCAGTATTGTGAATAGAAATTCACTCGGAGTGGCGACTCGCTCTTAGACTATTTTTATTTACTAAGTAGACGTTAAATATTATATAATTATTAAAAATTTATCAATATTATATAAATCATACATAAAAACCGGCCAAGTGCGAGTCGGACTCGCGCACGAAGGGTTCCGTACCATTATCGCAAAAAACAGCAAAAATATCACTTTTGTTGTACGGGAGCCCCGCTTAAATAATATCTAAAAATAATCTGTGAAAATTTCAACTGACAGACAGACGGACAACGGAGTCTCAGTTAGGACCCCGTTTTTACCCTTTGGGTACGGAACCCTAAAAAGCTATTCTGTCGATGAAAAACATGAAATCTGTTACGAGGTGATTTGTTATCGGCAACAAAAAAATGGGTTGTTTTGAGAATTCGTTCAAAAAATAATAAAAAATAAACAGCATAATATGATAAAGCGCTGTAGTCATGTATTCGCGGACGTAGCCCCGAAAAACTGACATATCTAGTTATACCCAACAATTTGGTTATTGGAGCATTGGCAGCAAATAGGTCAATTTATAAAAATAGGATGTTTTCAAAAACCGTGGCTGTAAATAAAATATTTTCTAAGAAATTCCTTTGGTCCATTCATTGTAATGTAAGTAGATACTTTCGCAACTGTCTCATCATGCTACGGCCCTATACCTATATTGCGTACTAGCTTTTGCCAGCGGCTTTGTCCGCGTGAGTAGTGTTTTATTATCCCAAGGGAAAATTATACCGAGTTTATTGCGATTTTTTATCGCAATAAAGTAGCCTTTGTGCTCCTTCCTTTGTATTCCAGACTATAATCTATCTCCGTGCCAAATTTCATCCAGATCCCTTCAGCCGTTCTGGCGTGATTGAGTAACAAACATCCATATAAATTTTCGCAATCATGCAGGTGGGATACTCCATTCCTATTCGCTCCCATCTCAATATTCATATCTCATCATCATCATCATTTCAGCCGAAAGACGTCCACTGCTGGACATAGGCCTCCCCCAGGCGTCGCCACATTGACCGATCCCGTGCGTCTCGCATCCAGCGCCTTCCCGCAACCTTAACCAGGTCATCGGTCCACCTAGTGGGAGGCCTTCGGGAGAACATATCGTCTTCTGGTTCGCGGTCGCCATTCCAGAACTTTTCGGCACCACCGGCCATCCGTTCTGCGAGCAATGTGCCCTGTCCACTGCCACTTAAGTTTGGCAATTCTTCGGGCTATGTCGGTAACTATGGTTCTCCTGCGGATATCATCATTTCTGACGTGATCACGCAAGGAAATTCCGAGCATAGCCCTGTCCATTGCCCTTTGGGTGACTTTAAGCTTTCTGATAAGGCCCATTGTGAGCGACCACGTCTCGGTCCCATAGGTGATCACTGGCAACACACACTGGTCATAGACTTTTGTCTTGAGACATTGCGGTAAATTGGACGGGAAGATACCACGCAACTTCCCGAACGCCGCCCAGCCGAGTCGGATTCGACGGTTGACCTCTTTCTCGAAGTTGGATCTACCCAACTGGATCGTTTGTCCCAGGTAGACATAATCATCTACAGCTTCGAGTATAGAGTCTCCGATCTTGATAGGAGTGGGTGTTACATGGGCATTCATCATGACCTTGGTTTTGTCCATGTTCATTTTAAGACCCACTCTTTCGGAAGCCCTACCGAGGTCATCGAGCATTGTACTGAGGCTCCTATCTATTCTACCTATATTTTAGCTTGATGATATTGATTGGTTGATGATGATGATTGTAGTTTATTTACTAGGATGTAGGTTCTTCATCATACCTACATACGCTTAAATACATGTCCTCATTATTGACAGATAAAGATGCAAGTCAGAGCGCTCCGCGGGGTATACCTATGGACAAAAGGAACGACCGGAGATCATTATTATAGTTTCTGCTTTGTGGCTACGCAGAACCGATTTGATTTGAATGCGGTTCGGAAGAACTCCACTAAAGTGGTTGACTTCAATGCACTTAGAAGGAATCTGGTTTGGCCCATATCAATAAGGGACCTAAGGGACCGTTCAAGTATTACGTAAGTACTACAGGGGAACGGGGCGGTCTATACTTTGCTTATTTTTGATGACATGGGGGTGGGGTGGTCTAGATGATGATTACGTCAGCAGTAATTATTTACTTGTTAACAACCCACACATTGTCTATGCTTGAAAACGATAGGCATATTCGGAGATTCCCACAAATAATGAATATGTTTAGGTACTCGCTTAGAACCGAGTAGAGGAATTGAATCTCATGAATCAAAAAAAAAAACAGAATACCTTCATTAAAAGAAAAATGCATATACCAATGTTTACATAAGATATTAGATATCAATATCGGAATGCTTAAGTGCCCAATACCGATATTAATATCGGAATTGGGCACTTAAGTTAAAAATCGCTATATGCTATGTATTATTATTACGCTATTATTACGATTTAATGTATATAGCATAATTATACATTTGAAATAAAGTTTAACACGGATAGGTACTCGTTCCGAAACAGCTCTCAAAAGTATGCAAAATTATCTAAGTAATCATCATCATCGTCATCGTCATTTCAGCCGAATCATGTCCACTGCTGAACATAAGCCTACCCCAAACGTCGTCATATTGGCCGATGCCGTGCGTCTTATATTCTGCGAATACCCGTAACCTAAGGATTAATCAATGATAATATCATTGTTACGACGGGTTCTATGAATCTGTGTATTTACTTGTACTCTTAAAGCTAACATTTTTAGCAATCTCGGTACTCTAAATCTGGAATTCATCAAGGTACTTATTTTATTTTCATGAATTGAAGTTTAAGTAAATAAGCGCCAGATTAGTAAACAGACTATCTGACCAATGCTAATCACCTAAGTCAAAGGGCTTAACCGCGCTTTCTCGCTCGACGCTTCACAAGGAGCTAAAATAATGTATTTTTCCGATTCCGGGATTCCGTTATTGGATCACTCAGTATCGGAATTGATTACGAGATGCCGAGATTCCGATATTCATGCCCTACCCTTAACAGATGGCGCGACGCAATTTAAATTGCGACTATAGGCGACATCGCGCACGTATTAAAAAAAACATAAGCAATTCGGTTGAATTGCATCGGATTGTGTAATTGTGAACGAACTTGTAATTTCGCTTAGTATTAGTATAATAGTATTAATTTAAGGAAAGATACGTGATCTAAAAGTTATGTGGTTATTGCGGATACAGTACATATACTCGTACTACGGCGAAGCTATAAGCTACGAGGCGGTACGAAATGGCTACGAGCCCGCTACGACGTGGCTACGAGCATATTACGACATGCTACGAAGCTGATACGACGACGTTACGAAGCTGCTACGACAAAGTCTTTATTGACATAATGGCTCTGCTTCATCACATTATGATTTTAGTCTATTTTTGGTGCTGAAAGCACATTTTCGTGCTTGTTAATTTCATCTATACTAATAATATAAAGAGGAAACATTTTTTTGTTTGTTTTGTACCGAATAGGCTTCGAAACTGTGTGAGCGATTAAAAAAAATCTTCCACCAATAGAAAGCTACATTCTTGTTTATTATATCTATGGCTAAATTATTCCTGAGTGACATAGGCTATTTTTTACTACCCACATAACTTGTCTTATACTAGTGGTCGCAATAAAATAGGTTGGATGTATTGTCACTAGGTTTTTCCATGTGGAATTTCTCGGTAGCAGCTCGGCGTTGGGTTTGTGCCCGGTTGTTGACAATAAGCTCGCTCCCTAATAAAACGGAGGACTTAAACATGTCCGGGAAAATGTGGGAGTACCTTTAGGTGCACCACTTCCTAAGCGTTCGAGGAATTGGGAATACGGGCATCATGCTTTACTAAGTAGTTTTATAAATATTTGGTAGCCGCCCGGTAGGTTCAAAAGGTCTATCTATATTATTGGTAATTACTCTGCACTATTTCTCTGAAATCTGCCGAAAGATAGGTATCTACTATCTGCAATCCAACATTTACAAGGTAGGGATAGGTTTAATATATCAAAATGTAACTTATATCGGATATGTGTTAGATATCATATCATATCGATATCTATTTCAAAATAACCGATATCACAAAAACTGTATTGTAACTGTACTGTAAATCTCGCATGCGAGAACGAATAAGTCAAAACTTAAAACCGTAACAAAGCGAAAACGTACGAACTAGAACAAAACGCAAATTTCACAAACGATAGGAACCATATGCGCTATAACTGTAAAAGTATGAGTTAGCGTTTGCTTTAGTTCGCGTTCGTTGTTAGTTTGCTCATCTAAATAACATGTTAACTTATGCAAACTGTACTACCGATATCGATATCTGAAAACCGTTACCAATATCGATATGAAAACTGTATATCGGTTACATAACCGTTTGCGCAAAAAACCGAAAACGCCCATCTCTATTACAAGGTATTATTCGTCTAAAGTTTACCTGCGCATCTGTAGGAACATTAGGTGTAGGTAAGTCCCCCCCCCGATGGGTTCCCGCATTGCCGAGGCGAGGGGGCTCAGTTACCGTGGCTTGGTCAGCTAAGGGGAAGCGAAGAGGAACCCGAGGAGGGGCCGCCACAGCGGGAGAGGAGTGCCGGTATTGCTGTGCGCCGCCTTCCCAATCTTCCGCGGCATTGACGGGGTCGCCACCGTCTGATGAGGGCGGGCGCGGTGGGGCTGTAGGTGAGGTCGCGGTGAGGCCGCGCAGGCAGTGGCAGGGCCACTGACCTGTCTCGTCACAGGGGGACCAAGGGTGCAATCAAAAATCAAAATCAAAATCAAGGTATTTATTTCAATTAAACTTTAGAAGTACTTTTGAATTGTCAAACAAAAAATTAATAAAAAGATGACTCTAGTTGCAAATTCGCAAGCGTCTGTAGGTCTCAATGGAGAAGAATTTGCAAGAAACTCCCCGGACACTCTTTTCCATCAGTTTTAATTACAAGTTTTTGGTTACATCATTCTTGTTGAAAAAATACATATATGTGAGAACGATGTAAAAAGACGTGTACGTAAAAGCGTCTAGAGTAACAAATAATTAAAAAAAAGCACTTTAACAGGCCGAGACAGCTAAGTTATGACCAATCCCAACTGATGGCGCCCGTTCACGAACATGACGCATGGATCGGCACCACTCAGCTCAACCATCATGAAGGGAACCGAATGATCCAACACATGTGCCACCATCAGAGAGAAATTAGAGAGAGCATGACACACTCAACTGCCAGGGCACACAGAAGTCAACGAACGACATATAGGTACAGTGAATGGTAGATTTATCTACAGTCGGAACATAGTACTCACACGAGGTCGTCTGGCGCCCATGTGCTGGTTTGGTCCCTGGGGTGGTCATGGCGTGCAATGTGTTCCGGTGCGCCGGTGATGGGGGTTACCCTCCAGAGGAAGGTCCGGTGACGGACAGCCGCAGCGGGATCGCGGTGAGTGCCAACGCGTGCCCGTGTTCCCGCCATAAGCGGCACAGGTGGACACCGTGGAGTTTTAGTGGGTTGGAGTCCCACATAACTGCGTTACGAGTATCCCCCCGTGGTGGCGCAGCGTGCATGAGCATTTATGAAAGCAAAAAAATAAAAATAAATAAAATATAGGGGCAGGTAAGTCACTAGGTGATGAGTTCCGCTAGCAATAGCGGGGCGATACCAGTCAGGGATACGCATGGATTTAATTGCATCCCGGGCCCTTACCTCATGGTAGCGGAAGAAGCTGCACGGTTTTAGTCGGGTGGAGTCCAAAATACATAACCCTCCATTTTCCCTGTCGGTGGGAATCCATGAGAATTTCCCAACAATACATATAGAAAAGGGGTAGGTAGGTACCTAATTTCATTTCCATTGCTTTGCTTTGCTATTTCAGTAAATTATGCAGTAACATGAACCTCAGCGCCTATGCTTTGAGTTTGAACAACAAAAAAATATTTTAAACCGCTGTCGACTAAAGTATCGCGAGAACAAGCATTATTCTTATTTACTAACACATTTTTAGCCCGAGATCAACATTAAAAGGCTATTTACTGACACAAATATAAGTGCTTGCGTACCTACCATTACCGAAATGCACGTAAATATTGGCAATTTGGCAAAGTTTGCTGTTTGCTCACCCCGCCGCAGTCGGTGCAATTACTTATTTGTATATTTGGATATGAATGTGTTCATTAATCGCGTTTTCATTACTGACAAATATAACTCTGCGCTTTCTCGATTGTTTTTCCATCTGAAATTATTTTTTTCTATTACCTATCATCTATACAAATAAATCATATTGATGACTGACTTATTGATGTCTGTGTGTCAAAATAACAGCATTTTACTCCACAAAAAGCTGTTATTTTGAGACTGTAAACAAAGTCGCTTTCCGCGTATGTCTTTACATCCTCTAACTCCTCCTAAACCACGCAACCGATTTTGATGCGGTTATCACCATCAGTTAGAAAATTTTTCACGGAAGGTTTATATATTATAATAGAATCTAATTAAGTTTAAATTACACTCGTGCGAAGCCAGGGCGTGTCGCTCCCCCCCGATGGGTTGCATTGTCGAGGCGGGGGGGCTCAGTATCCGTGGCTTGGTCACCCCACGGTAAAGCGAAGAGGAACCCGAGGAGATGCCGCTCGTCATGGCTTTTGCCGATTAAGCCGACGACGTAGCGGTCAACAAGTAGGTTGCGATGCCCCATGGTAACAGAGGCGACATCGCAACAGAGGCGGGCCGCGATGTCGTATGGGGCCTCCCATACCCATACGATATCGCGGCTGGGGTTTGGAGGCCGCGGCGGGAGAGGAGTATCGGTATTGCGGTACGCCGCTCTCCCTACCTTCCACAGCCTGGACGGGGTTGCCACCGTCTGATGGCGGACGCGGTGGGGCCGCAGGGGAGGAGGAGTTTCGGTATAGCGTTGGCCACTCTCCCAATCGCTTTCCCTGCCGAAAAATGGTAAGTGGCGGGGCCATTAACCTTGATCCGTCACAAGGGGACCAAGGGTGCCATACACGGGGTTGTCTGGCACCCATGTGCTGATTTGCTCCCTGGGTTGGTCACGGCGCACAGTGTGTTCTGGTGCGCCGGTGATGGGGGGTACTCCCCCGAGAAGGGTCCGGTGACGGACAGCAGCGGCGAGTTTGCGGTGAGTGCTAACACGTGGCCGTGTTCCCGACATAAGCGGCACAGGAGGACACCGTGGAGTTTCAGTGGGTTGGAGTCCCACATAACTGCGCTATCTCCCCGTGGTAGCACAGTATGCATGAGCATTTCTCCACGATAAAAAAAGGCGTGTCGCTAGTAATGAATAAGTAACAATAATAATTTTAAGAATTTTGTCTGTCTGTTTGATTGTGCCGGCTAATCTCCGAAATGGCTGGACCGATTTTGACGTGACTTTCACTGGCAGGTAGCTGATACTATGCCTACGCTAATTTTATTTTTACCCGACTGCCGAAGGAGGGTAATGTGTTATAAAAATAATTAGAGCGCCGCGAAAAAAAATAAAAACCGTATTTATTTTAGTTTTACGAGCTTGACGCAGATAAAGTCGCAGACAACAGTTAGCGTTTAACTAAATGCCATTTAAAACAATTTTACAATCTAAAGATAAGTGTCAGACATATAGTAAAGAGTGTGTTCATTCTGTGGAAATATCTACTATGGGTATTTGGCCCCTTAACCACTTTATGAATATCTGTCACTTATATAATACACACTGAAACAACAGAGGAGCAGGGCCGTGATTATGCAATACCTAGTGCCAAATATTCAAGCGCTCCAAAGCGCACAAAAGGTTGCGAGCAGGAACGTTCTGTGTCGGAGAATGCAGATAATCCGGTGGCTATCAACGTCAACACAGGCTGCCGTGCCTGCGAGCCCACACACTTAATTAAACCGAACACAGAAATTGATTAGTGCATGTCCTCAGTAACAATAGCGCGTTTCTGCCATCCTATCTCTCGTTAGTTCCGCTGACAGTTCCGTCGGAACTGGGGACAATGCACGGGATGTGTTATGGCGAATAGACGCATGTAGGATATATTCTATGCAAAACGACAAGACGACGGCAACTCGATGAGTTCGCTGTCACACGATGCAATTCTACTTTATGTCAACTTATTTATGTTCCCTGTATTGCACAGCGGAAGTTATTAATGCTCTGATAACATTGTTTTTTCAGTCTAGGTCCTTTATTGTATGAATCTATAAGTAGCAAAATTTTTAGGTTTTTAGGTTAAGCTACAAATTTTGTAAATATAGAACTTCTAAGTTACGTAGCGACAATCAATCAATAACAAATAATACCAAATTCAATCAACTCAAAGTAACATACGTGTAATACGAAACTAACGAGCAATTTCACTTGGTCGGTTTATATTTTAGCGATATAAAGCGCTGTCGTCTAATGTTTTTTGGTACTGGAACGTTCCATGAGTCAGACGCAGACGCTTTCCAGTACCACAAAACAATAGACGACAACGCTTGATAATTGAATTGTGGCTATGTAACTTAGTAGAAAATCATTATTTACAAAAAAAAATTGCATCTCGTGACGGACACTTTACCTATTATTCTTTGCATGAGTGAATATTGAGTCCTCATCTTGAAACCTTCATACATTGTTTTAGAATTGAGTTAGACCTTCAGTCCTGACTATTAATGCCATCATTTATGACAGAAGTGCAGCTGCAAAATATTCTTATTTTAAGTGGTGGTGTAGATATACCAATTATGGCAGATGATTCTGTTAAAGCGGTAGTCGATTTGACATAACCAGGGCAATGGAAAATTAATGTAGTTTCCGATTTCTTCCAGGCAGCCGCGGTTCGACGCGACGCGACATAAACGTCTATAACGCAATTCTATGTAGGCACTTCATTATAATTGCTTTACACCACCCACAGGATTATGATTGCCTATTAAGAGTTTTACCCTGAGTTTCCCACCTTAAAATTATCGCAGAATTAATGTGACAAATTGTCAAGCACGCGTTATCTGCTGTGATTGGCTGTTGAAAATTCATTCAACCAACACACATTCATTCACATTGTCACATTAATTCTGCAGTAATTTTAAGGTGGGAAACTCACTGGTAGTCTAAGAGCCCTTCCTGTTGAACGCAATTTGAATTGCGTCGTTAGAAGCACGTATTTTCTAAGAAAATTTCAAAAGCAAATCGGTCGTATTGCGTCGTATCGCTTCAATGTGAACGTTCTTGCAATTTCAACTCGTAAAAATCGGTTTTCGGTGTGATATACAAATCGAATCGCGTTGAGCCATCAGAAAGGTCGGCTAAGCTGATATTGTAACATAATCCTTTTAAGTAGGGGAAGGGTTACGCTAAGGGAAATAAACAATAAAACTAGGTACATAAACAAAATATATTTATTAATTAAAAGTAATCATAACATTTTTTTTACTTATCAAATTAACATTAATGGCATAGAATTTGGTGCAGTAAGTAGTCAAATAAAGTTTTAATTTTGAGAAAACTCCATCATGTAACATTTAAAATAATTAACAAAAAACGAATGCATAGTTAGACTGATTTTGTTCAAATATATTTATAACAGGGTTGATAAAAATCACGTTTTTTTTTTTAAATCAGTAATATCGGATTTATTTGATTTAAATCGGATTAGTTTGTTCTTTTTTACATTCTGATCTTTTGTAATTTGGAATTCAGTTATTTATTTAAAAAAACACAATATAATATTTGTTTATTTTAATTATTAATAAAATTAACAAAAAACATTAGCTATTAAAATATTATGAAATTATAAAAAGTTCTTCTTAAATCTAATATTTTTTTAATCACAATTTTTTTTGTCATACTTATCAAATATGAACAAGGAAAATAAAATAGACTTTTAATCAATAAGGACATACAGCCATTTGGGTTTACGCAGTCACAGTCACTTATTTTATTTATATTCATAGATGTTTTTATTGGCCTTGTATTTTTTTTGAATTTAGTTTTTTTTAAAGGAAGACTAATTAGGCTGCTTTCTCGGTGCCTAATCTATTTCTTATTTTGCTGTGCACCAAAGTGATCATTTTTGGCTGATTAGGTTGCAGTAAAAAAGTATTGATTTAAATCATTGTTTTTTTTTTAAATCATTTGATTTTAATCGTGATTTAAATCAGGTGATATCAACCCTGATTTATAATTTAATGTGTGTACAAAAAAAAACAATGAATAAACAATAATGTCTAATAATGTAAATACTCGCCTTTTTATATGTGTTTCACCGTAATCACTCAAAATTACATGAAATTATGCCGAAAACATATTTTCTGTCAAAAAAAAAATCGTGCAGATTGGTCGCCGGTCACTGTCAGTTTGAAGCACAGAGAAACTTATTTATACGGTTTGAAGCACAGAGAAATTTATACATGTTTTGAAGACTGATATAAAATGGCTGCCTAAGAGTGACTACAACAAACGTCTAGTGCGTGACATTACTTGTTTGTGTTGGTGGCCCCGTTGTGCCCCCTTTCTCTATGTGTTTTTTTTTAATAACTACTTATATGAAAACTATCTAAGTTAGGTACCCAGACTGTACGTGTATACCTAAACTAACCTTATAACAAACGTCCCTCTAACGGCAAACCCAATCTCATCAGTCAAGACCACTAAAGTGATTGGATGTTCAACGGACCACTAAGGCAGGGGCTACAGTCTAACTATCTCAAAGTGACTCCAGTCCAGCCTTAACGGAGCTCTTGTTGCAGTACCTGTTAAGGTACGATACACCTCGATATACCAATCAGTTAAACCAAGCCTCAGGCGTCAATAGACTGGTTCGGATAGGCTTAAGTAATTAGTCGTTAACGCCATGAGCCTGTTTGTATTTATCCTAGATCTATTGTAGATACATTGTGTACAAGACATTGCCTAAATGATAATTGAAGGTAACCAAGTGGTAAACCAGTAGATATATTATTGGTAAGCGTGGTTAAGGTGACACGTACGAGTAACTTTTATTAAAAAAAATATTCAGTCCAGTATATTATAAAGCTGAAGAGTTTGTTTGTTTGAACGCGGTAATCTCAGGAACTACTGGTAGGAATTGAAAAATTATTTTTGTTTTGGTTAGCCCATTTATCGAGGAAGGTTATAGGCTATATAGCATCACGCTACGACTAATAGGACTAATAGGAGCGGAGCATAAATGAAAAATATAGCAAATACGGACAAAATTATTCACCGTTGCGTGCGCTTGGTGAACGGTTTAAGTTACGCAACAATCATGTACCTATGTAGGGTAGGTAGGGTAGATGGGTAGGTAGGTAATCAGTTGACGGGAGCGAAGCCGCGTGGGACAGCTAGTGAATGATAAATGTATGATAATACATGGTATTTATTTTTACAAATTGATTAATAATAAAACTTTTACAAATCAATCATCACCATCATTATTTCAGTCGAAAGAAATGGAAGTGATCACACCAACACAAACATGCATCACACACCACAAAGAAAACTAACACACGCTAAACTAACACAAATAGGTACACTAAACTTTTACTCACAATCACACTGAATACATATATTTTTTTTGTTGATTTGTTTATTATATATTATATCCTATTTTGACATTCGATTTAGTACAATTTTAATTTAACTTTATATTGTTTTTAAAGCATTTTTTTTGTTTATTTTTGTGTTTGATTGATTATAACAATGTAATTTTGACCACATGTTCTTGATAAAAGTCAACCCGTATTTTTTACTACAGGGGATCGCAACTTATTATTTTAAACACAGATGAGTTCGTCACCTATCTAGAAGAACAGTACTGTACCCACTAACTAGATTAAGACTTTTAATTACTGTCTCACTTCACCATGCAATGTATCTAGTCCTTAGTTCATGAATAAATTTATTAAATTTTTAATAATTTAATTAAAGCCACTGCCGAGCACTACCCCATGCGTCGCTACTTCGGCCGGTCCAGTGCGTCTCACATCCAGCATGTTCCCATCGGTCCATCTAGTGCAGTGGTGGGCAAACTTTCTTAATGGGGGGCCAGAAATTTAAAGAAATTTCAGAGGAGGGCCAGAATAATAGGAAAAATGCATTTTGTGTTGAAACTTTTAATCATATAACATATCCAGCCCGTGTAGAAGCCTTTTGAACAGTCTTTTGCTTTACAAACATATTTCTTTGACCAGATATTGATTTTTTTTTAGGTTTTCCGCATTCACCTTTTTTTCTGCGTCATTCATCAAAGCATATTTGGTTTTAGTATGCCTGGTGTTAAAATGGCCAGCGAGGTTAAAACCTGAACTATGCGGCTAAATCTACTTTATACTTCTGGACCGTCAAAATATAATTATCGCGGGCCATACATATACTATTCATGTCGAAGGATCGTCGGCGGGCCGGATTAAATGCTTTCGTGAGCAGAAGCTGGCCCGCGGGCCGTACTTTGCCCATCACTGATCTAGTGGGAGGCCTTCCAACGCTACGTCCTCCGGTACGCGGTCGCCATTCCAGAACTTTTTCTCCATCAACCACAAAATCTTCGAGTAATGTAACCTGCCCACCAATTTAAACTAGATGAGGCCGGTGTTTCCTTACCGACTACTTTCAGAAGAAACATCGAAACAAACAGTTTCTTTTAAAGTCCGTATAACTCAAGTCGTACGTGTGAGACGCACGGGATCAGTCAATGTGGCGGCGCCTTGGGGAGGCCTATGTCCAGCAGTGGACGTCTTTCGGCTGATATGATGATAACTCATGTAATGGTCAACTTATCTGAGAACCATGACCGTTATTTTCTTTTAGATATCGCTGCACATGAGATAGGAGCCTTTTTGGTATCGCACGGGGCTTTTTTTAAATTATTGGTAGTTTTTTTGTGCTGGTCACAAATATATATGGGCGCACGGTTGGCGCAGTGGTTGAGCGATTGACTTCTGCGCTGCGTGTCGCGGGTTCGATTCCTGCACGGAACAAATATTTGTATGACCTACAGATAGTTGTTCCGGCTCTGGGTGTTGTGTATGTAAGTTTATATGTTTGTAAACGCACCCACGATACAGGAAGAAATTCCTAGTGAGGGGCAAAGTTTTTTTTTTTTATATAAAAAAAGAATGGCAAAAATAAATACTATTTTCTTTCTTTCTATGAATGTTAATAATTGAGGTGATGGTATTTTGGTGTAGTTTCACAAAATCCATACCAATAATATTATAAATGCGAAAGTAAATCTTTCCGTCTTTCACGTTTTAACCGAAGAACCGATTTTGATGAATTTTGGTTTGGAGATAGATTGGATCCTAGATTGGATAGATTGGATAATTTCTGAGGATAACGCGAGCGCAGCCTCTGCCAGACGCTAGTTAGTCTCTATGAGGGTGAAAATACACACAGGTGCAAGACGCTTGCATGTCATTATAACTTCTGATTGGTGAATGTCACAATGTATTTATTCGTCATAAAGGTAGAAATAAACCGGCCAAGTGCGAGTCGGACTCGCGCACGAAGGGTTCCGTACCATTATCGCAAAAAACGGCAAAAAAATCACGTTTGTTGTATGGGAGACCCACTTAAACATTTATTTTATTCTGTTTTTAGTATTTGTTGCTATAGCGGCAACAGATATACACCATCTGTGAAAATTTCAACAGTCTAGCTATCACGGTTCATGAGATACAGCCAGGTGACAAACAGACAGACAGACAGACGGATCGCGGAGTCTTAGTAATAGGGTCCCGTTTTTACCTTTTGGGTACGGAACCCTAAAAACAGCATTGCTGAAGATTTCAACTTGCCTTGTATTCGTGTATTTGATTAGTTCTTCTCTTTTATGACCTGGTACTGACGAATTCATTCGAATTTTATTCAGAGCTGATTCATGTAACCTAATTATCTCAAAGCGAGCAGTGGCTAAAAAAAGAAAACCGTGTAATTATTTCAGCTCCAGATGCAGATAAGATTACAGTTTTGTTGAAACAGCTTCCTAAAATATATTCTTATGTTCAAGTGGTGAAAAGTACGTAACGGGGATACGCGTAGGCGCTCGCTGAAACACAGACTGCGAGATCTACCAACCAGCGGCGGATACAGGAAACAAATACCATACCATCGGAATGATTATCAAAATATCTGCATATTTTGTACCTTCTTTTTGTGAGAAATAAATTGAGCTAGATATTATTTCTTACTAGTGTTTGTTAACACGGCCATCCAATAGAACTGAAAATGCAAAATACTTAGGTAATCTGTGCGTTATATAAATATATATATAATATGATAAGTCAGTATATATCAGAGAAAATCTAAACTAGAAATTAATTTGTCCACAAGGAAAGCAAAACCTGTCACAGGTAAACAAAGTCGCAAAAATATTATTACCACGTTTTCACTCTGGACAAGCACAGATATGCGTTGATGTTTTACACACTTCATGAAAATTTTGGGACAACGCTGCCATCTGTACTGGCGACTCGAAATAAAGTTCATGAACAGTCTGACAAATTTTATTTTAGGCACACACCCTCGTTCACTTTTTAGCGAGCTTGCCCGCTGATTTGTTCAAAGATTGTCCAACAGGTGGAGTTTGATACTCTACTGGCCTACTGCTGAATGGTGATCACCAAAATAACCTGTAATTTTCGGCGCCGCTTTCACTAAGTAATGCCGTCTTGAGGCACGAGATGTCCTCACAATGACGAAGTGTTTCAGGCACAAGCAATACTAGCATCGCAATTAATTACAACGATTCATACAATGTGCCTGTCGGATGTAAAGTTTAGGTCATCATACCTGTTGGGGGCTACATTTAGTCTTAAGGTTTATGATGATTACCTTCATTTGTGTACCTACTAATTGGCAATGTCGTCAGACGATTCAAATGGATGAACATCATCAATAGTTGCGCCAAAGGTCGTGGCCTGTAGATCGTTAATGAAAAGCTATCAATCAAACAGATCAAGATCGCATCCGGGCGCTTGGGCGCGCGGGCGCGGCTTGCGCAGAGTTATTCCCAGAGCGGGGCGCGCGCGGGGCACGGCGCGCGAAGCGGGGACGGGGGGCGCGGGCGCTCGCTCAGTGTGTCGGCGCGCGCCGCCGCCGCCATGGGCAACCAGCACTCCGCCTCACACTACGTGCACAAGCCAAGCAAGAACGTGCGCTGGAAGACCGCAGGTAACCCCAATCCGCATCCTCGCGCCGTGCACCCAGACACCCCCACAGCCCCACGTGTGCGGCTGGTCGGAGCCCCTTGCCTACATTTCTATTTTTAAAAAGACTGCGCGCTGCGATTCCTAAAGCGTGGCACAACAAAACAAATCGTAAGACCGTCCGCGTTCATGTAACGATTATCACGCGTCTAATTTTGAAAGGAGTTTTATGCCAAATGGCTTATACCGGCAGCACTGTCGTTACCGAACAAAGGTTAACGCCCGACTAGACATTTAATTTTAACTTAAATCATCCAAATGCATTGAGTAACGCCCTGACTTGTCTCGATTTCCAGGACGGCCTGCAACGCCAGGGAAGCCGGATATTATACCGATACTATCGGATGAGGAACCGAACTCGATAACGCTGAAATGGGCGCCGGCGGCACACGATGGCGGCGCGCCGCTCATGGGCTACCAGGTGGAGTGCAACCGACTGGGCGCGCCCGACTGGATCCGCACGGCGCCGCCCGTTGTGCTGCGCCCCGAGCTGGTGCTGACGGGGCTGGAGCCGCCGCACCGCTACCAATTCCGCGTGGCCGCGCTCAACGCCGTGGGCCGCTCTGACTATAGCGACCTGTCCGACGTGCTCACGGTCAGCTCCGACCGCCTCCCCCATGAGCCACCTCTATTTCTTCAACATTTAGATGATTTGACGGCTCTTGAAAATGATAAAACTGAATTCCGTGTCGCTTTCTCTGGTATACCGCCACCTACGATAGCGTGGTTCAAGGATGATTATGAAATTTTCAGCAGCCGAAGGACGGCGATCACTACAAGCGACTCCACTAGTGTCCTGGTCTTCCATCAAACGTTACCGAGTGACGAAGGAGAAATCAAATGCACAGCAACTAACCGTAGTGGACACGCGATCACCAAAGCTCGATTGTCACTCGAAGCTGCACCGAAATTACGCTACCCGCGACAATACGAGGACGGCTTGTTATATGAAATTAACGAAACCGTTTTCCTGAAAACGACAATAGTCGGCAAACCGACACCGACAGTAGAATGGCGACACGACGGCCATCCCATAGTGGTAGACGATCGAGTGGAGATCTCAAATACTTCAAAATTCTCGATGCTCAAAATACACTCAGCACGAAGAAGCGACCGTGGGGAGTATCAGATTCACGCCAGGAACAGGATCGGGGAGGATACGGCCGCTTTCCTGGTGACGATCACGGCGCCGCCCGAGCCGCCGCAACGCGTGGCGGTAGCGCGCCAGGTGGACAAGTCCGTCACGCTGGACTGGGAGCCACCCGACGACGATGGCGGCTGCCGCATCGGTAACTATGTCGTGGAGTACTACCGCAACGGCTGGAACGTCTGGCTCAAGGCGACAACCAGCCGCAAGACGAACGTCACTCTCTTCGATCTCATTGAAGGGAGCGAGTACCGGTTCCGTGTAAAAGCGGAGAGTCCTTATGGAATGAGCGCGCCGAGTGTGGAGTCAGCGCCAGTGAGAATACCGGGCCGGCCGGTGGATATGGAGTTTTTGGCGGTGGAGTCGAAGATAATAAACGAGGTGCTGACGCGGGAGGACGGTAGAGAGGAGCGCGTGTCGCCGGCGCCGCGCCGCAAGCGAGCGCAGACGGCGCCGGTGGAGGCGCCGCCGCCGGCCCGCCATGTGCGCCGGCGCTCTCCGCAGCGCGACCCGTCCGGCAGCAGCGAATTCATGCTGGTGCTCTACCCAGATTCGCAGAAACAAATGGATAAATCCGGTAAGCATATTTTCGTTTCTAGGTAATACTTATCTGTTTAATTTAAGACTTGTTGAGGCTTTGTTTATGTACCTACCTACTGGCAGTGGTAAACTAAACAGCTTGGTTCTATCTCTCGACATCGTACTGACTAATGCATTGCAAATGCTAGTATTTTATTAGAATATTTCAAATGTAAACTGTGTTTACATGGTGCCTATACCGTCCTGGATTGCATCACGCTAATCTTTGATAATAAAGAAAGAAAAAAGAAAGAAAGAAAATATAGAATAGATATAGCTGACACTTAAATCTAATGGTTACCTTGCTGAAACGTGTTATGAAGCTATCAAATTATGTAGAAGAACTTAAAAATAAATATCAAGAGAGAACCTTAACAGAATCACGCCCACTTATCAAATAAAACTGTAGAACTGTCAAATTCCTAAAAACCACAAAATTTCTACCTGTTTTGTCTGTTATTCTAGGATTGTTTTGCGGACAAACTTATTATAGTCATTCTGCTACATGCGAATTCATTTAGAAATACATCATATTTTTTAAATATTTTCGTGATCAAAATTTAAAGTTTTATGTTTCTCATTCGGTTTAGGTAGCGAAAGGAAACCAAGAGTGACAATAAGAGGCAATGACAAGGTTGTTAAATGCTTAAACATGACATAGTACCTACATACATGTACTGACGCCACAGGCAGAAACGTCAGAACCACCATAAAATAGCGATTGCATAATTATTGAGGAGCCAAGGCATTCCTTGGCTCCGTCGCTATGACGCCGAAATCGGCTAGACAACATCGTCATCATCATCATCGTAACTGCATATTTAATGAAAAATGGTAGACACAGTGAAAAACTGCTATCAGCATCCATATTAGTTGTTTTGCCTGTTTTTCGTGTAATCCCACGAAGAATACTCATCTATTGCAATTATGCGACTGTTTCATTACATGATTACACGCCCACGTAACTTGATTAAGATCATAATAACATGCATGCAGTTCAAATAAAGACATGGGTTGTTTCGACGCATAGTGCGTCTAAAAATAGGCGTCCACCAAAGTCAGCAGCAAGTTTAACACAACGGTACCTACTTAGTTACGCGCTAGCCTAACATCATAACTCTAACAAACATAAACGGGAGATGCTGACCGCATCGCAGCTTCTGCGAAATTAACATACAACAGCACATTTGCGAAATCAAATCTATTTGCAGCGTACCTAAACGAAGTTTGCAGCTATTATTAAAGCTTTACCGTTGAATCTAAACAGTACTGTTATGCTTGTATTCAATGTTATTAGAGTAAAACCAATATGCAAATTGCAAACTTCGTTTCACCTAGCGACAAAAACGACTTGCAATGGCGATAATGTATTTCTAGTTTTGTGAGAATAGGCAGCAAAACTTTGTGTTTGAGTATTGCCATCCAATCCTACGAATACAAAAAAACCTTTTTATTTCAGAAAAGAGACAATCCATTCAACTGGACCTGGACTATCTGACGCCGCCTCCCATGTCATTCTCTGCGCCGGAGCTGAGCTCGCGCTGCATGATGCCGTTCAAGTCGCTACGCAACGCCGTCAGCTCGTCGCAACTCCTGCATGAACTAGCGATGGCACGCGTACACAAAGCTGTGGCTATGAAAGAAGAACAAAACAAAAACAAAGACGATAGACCCCCTAATCACAAAACTGACATTCCGTATAATACTAGCTTTGATCGCGACAGCGTAAATAATGACCGAAATATGTCTAAACTGCACGAAGACTTCTCTGGAGCAAAACCCAAGACCCCAGAAATATTTACGAAACCAGACTCTGTTAACAGCACACAGCTCAAGTTTGGTCCGCGCCAAGTGTCACTGGATTCTGAAATATCTGATCCCAAATGGCAACATATGTCTTTTGATGAAGACTACACTGCTAGCACTGTTTCCTCTGATGGGGAGTATACAGATGATGGAAGTCTTGATGGAGATGTTGATAGACGAAGTCAGTATTCGAACGAAGAGGAAACATACAACCCAAGAGATAAAATGGCTCGTCCTTCGCCTCTCAAAGATTTTATTGAAGAAGAAGAGGAAGAGCTATCGGAAAATGAACCTCTTAAACCTTTGCCTCTACCCGATCCAAACTTTGTACCAAAACCCATATTGAAGCGGAGAGAATCAGATATGGTAGAAACAAAACCAGTCCCTGAACCTGAGCATCCAAAGATAGAAGAAAAACATAAAACCGTGGAAAAACCGAAAATCGCTGAAAAACTCAAAAGTGCAAATAAACCTAAAAGTATAGAAAAAACTAAAGCGACAGAAAAACCTAAAACACCAGCAAAACCAAAGAAAGAGGAGAAGATTACTATATTTAAGAAAATAACTAACACAAAGTTTCCCAAATTGCTTCACAAAAAGGAACCAGAAAAACCCAAAGTAGAAATCTTACCCGACGATAATATTAAAACACATAATAAACCTGATAAAACACAAGATAAAGTCAGTGAAGAAGGCAGAACAGTGATTGATTATTACGGTAGTATAGTTAAAGAGTATGGCAGCCAAAAGAAATCTGCTGCACCTATGTACCTTAAAACAGAAGACTTGAAAGCTGTTGCTGAGAAGCAGCAACTTGAGATGAAGCCTGAGAATGTTGAGGAGAACAAAATAACAAAACTAAAGAAGGCAACAAATAAAACCAATAACAGTAAGATGACATCTGTGAAAGGAAAAACAGCAAATTCTATTAATAAATCTGTTAGGCCAAAGCCGCCAACCAATACCGATAAAAATCAATTGGAAAAGAAAGGTAAAGCAACTGTTCCTAGTCCTCTAGACACCCAAAACAGTAAGAAGTGCACTCAACAAGTAGTGCTGAAAGCAGAGCGAGCAACCATCGTCATACCAATCAATTATCAAGAACTTGAAGAGAAAGCCAAGATTAATGTGAAATCAGCGATTGACTATACAGTAGACTTTTGCCTTCTTATTTTAGCTTTTTGGTTATATTTCTTTAAAGACGAGAAGCTTGCCATTCCCTTTGTCATACTTATTATATATCGACAGTTAAAAGAAACTCTCCTGCAGAATATTCCCGAGTGGTATGAACTTTATACTCCCAGCTGGCTCAAGAAGAAAACTTCTTGACCTTTCCCAAAAGACATGTTGTGCGATAATCTGATTGAATTGTGAGCAATGTATGTTGAGTGTTTTTGTGAACATTTATTTGTTTTATTAATAATTAAACTTACATATTATGTTTATAATATAATTAAATTATAATACAAACTCATACTAAAAAGTAAGATAACTATAACTAGTTGGCAACGACTTCGTATCTACAAATTTTTTTTTCATATAAAAATTGTTTTCAAAATTAAAATGTTGTATTTACGCCACAGTTCTTTATCAGTTCCCAAACGCGTGCGTCTCATATCTCAGTTCAAGCTGCCGGTCTCAGACTGTGTTCCATTAATACCACCTCGTAAAGTGAACACCAAAAAATGCGCTAAAAAAAATACAGGACTTGTGCTAGGCGTATATTACAATGAAAATGTAGTGAATGAGCCAGCGATCCTCACCGCTACCGGCCGGAGATATAATGAGCAAGTATGTGGAAGATTATGGTCAATGTTAAATCTGGCTCCCATACCGAGACTTGGTGACACTAGGGTGTTTTATGACATCGACCCGAAGTATGCGTTTGTCGCAGTCGCTGGACTGGGCACCGAATGTTTTACTTACAATGGAATCGAGAAAATGGACGAAACTAAGGAAGCAATAAGAATAGCAGCGGGTGCTGGGGCAAAAGTACTTCGGCCTTTAAATCCTAAATCAATAGATGTTGAGTCGTTCGGGAATGCTGAGGCAGCTGCCGAAGGCGCGAACCTCGCCTGCTGGGAATTTTGCGAATATAGAAGTAGAACAAACAAAACAGTTATTCCTAAACCTAATCTCCAGTTATACGATGATTGTGACAAGGAAGGTTGGAAAATAGGCACATTAAAAGCAGAAGCCCAAAATTTAGCAAGATACTTACAAGAATTGCCAGCAAATGTATTGAATCCTACTAAGTTTGCCAAAGTAGCTGTGGATCTTTTATGTGAGTTAGATGTAAATGTAGAAGTGAAAACAAAGGGTTGGGCTGCTAGTCATGAAATGGGTGGGTTTGTGTCGGTTGGAAAGTCCTCGATACAGCCACCACTGTACGTCGAAATCAGTTACTACGGAGCAGATGAATGCACCCGCCCCATAGTCATGATCGGTAAAGGAGTTACTTTTGATAGTGGAAGCTTAGACTTGAAATCGAGCAAAGACTTAACATATATGAAAGGCGACATGGCCGGAGCTGCATGTGTATTAGCTATCACCAGAGCCGCGGCGAGACTTAAACTCCCCGTCAACATCAGAGGTATACTGCCGCTGTGTGAACTGATGCCTAACGGAAGTAGTCCCAAATTCGGGGATGTTATTTCCTGTGCAAACAATAAAACGATCCGCATAAGGATGCCATCACGCGAGGGACGACTGCTCATCGCAGATAGTTTAATTTACGCTCGCAACTACTGGCCTAAATTTATAATCGACATAGGCACCATGTCAAAAGAATTGATACACTACCTCGGCGGAGCAGCGTGTGCTTGTTACAGTAATTCCGACGAGTTGTACCAATGGCTCGAGCTGGCAAGCGGTGAAACGGGTGACCGAGTCTGGAGGATGCCACTTTGGAAGTTCTATGAGAATCGCATAAAGAATTGTGGGACTGCGGACGTCGCAAACACGGGGCGCGAGTGGTACGGCGACTCGGCTAATTGCGCCGCCTTCCTCAAGCAGTTCGTGCACGACTGTCAGTGGGTGCACCTCGACACCTACGGCGTCAGCTACTCCAAGGGGAACGACTACCCTTACCTGGCGCGCGGCATGACCGGCCGGCCCACCAGGACAATTATTGAGCTCCTACACCAAATGATAGCAATGGCTAAATTATAATACAAGTATTATTCGCTTATAGATAACATTTTGTGTATTCACTCGTGCGTAAGATTTTGATTTCTCATCATTTTGGCAAATAATAAACCCTTTAACATTTGATGGTTTTATTCTGTATTGACAAAACGGGTCTAATGTAAAAAAACAACATAAATGTTATGTGTGTGTAGACATCAGCAACGTGTGGTTTTCTGGTTGTAATGATTACATTTGTTATGCAGTCATGTATAATGTATGAGGCATATTATGAGTGCGGTGCGAGCGTATGGTCGCAGGCGCATTGCATGAATTCCGTGACGAGGTCGTAACACTTGAGCGGCTGCTGCGCGTGCGCCGTGTAGCAGGCAAGCAGCGCGCGCTGCAGCCCGGCGCAGGGCGCGGGGGGCGCACGTTGTGGCGGGGCCGCCAGTGCGTCCGCCACCCGCTGCAGCGCCGCGCAGCACTCGTTCAGCTCCGCGGAGTTGTGTCTCATTGTTGCAGCCACCTCTCGCACCACTTCTTCATCAGCGCCCGAACTAAACGCCCGTCGACATACTGCCGCGGAAACATGAACTTCGTTATGCCTCTCATGGCACTTACTTGCTGCAAAATTGCTAATTTGACGACAAAGTAATAAAAATAAATAATCTGATGACGGAATCATAATATTGTTATCAAATCATTATGGTTGCATATTGCTAAAATAAAACGATTGTGTTGTTTATGCTCGTTTATTACTTATAAGATTAATAAAAATATTTAGGAACATTTTATGGCACATAATAAAAATATATTATTAGATTTAAAAATCTTTACAGATCCATAAACTTATAAAATAAACGTAAATCTTCTTATTTATTGCATCAAAACTATTATACGAGTAGTAACATATTATGCCAGTAGTTGTATGTTAGGGTTTACATAACTATAGTGGCTGCACGATATGTTATTTATTATCACTTACAATCATTCATTATTTATTGACCAACAATTTTAAAATAATAATATTGGAAAATCGGTCTTTTTGAAGCACACATAAAAAATATAACTTACATCTGTTAGCTAATAAATGCTTTTAGAGTCCATAAAAAGTAGAATGAATTAATTATTAATTTTATTATTTCGTCTAAACTCTCTGTCTCACCACACTGAATTACAATTATTCATTTCAACTGAAGCAAATGTTCATATTGGGTGTGCTATTATAAAAACCATCTTGTTTAAAAAGTTAGAGCAAGAGATATGTTGCACACTGTAGTATAATTTGACTACTTGCTAAAATTATGACACGACCAATATTCATCACTACATATTATAATAAAATCCCCCGCCGCGTTCGTACGCGATAAATTCAAAAACTACTGAACGTATTTTCATGCAGTTTTCACCAAAAGAAAGAGTGAGAAACGAGGAAGGCTTTTGTGTATAATTTGTCACGGGCGAAGCCGGGGCGGGTCGCTAGTATTATCTAAAACAAAAAGGTACTGCAAGTACATTACAAATTGAGGTATGCAGTTTACTACGTAACATTATATATGGCGACATTCGCCTCAGATCTAAATGACATTGTGATCGTGATACGAGCCAAAAATTAAAGGCTAACTCGTAAATCGCTCAGCGATACCGAGTTACGATATATTTTATTATTATAACACAGGCAATGTAGAGTAGGTTAGGTATTTCACAGTAAAAATATTAGTTTAGATCCCCACTCTATTTTACGATTATCAAAGTCTCGACTCAAATATGTAGTGACAAATAACGAGTACTCGAGATCCAAGTTAGAGCATCGTTCTACGTCATAAGTGCTTAAAACTACAGTAAATATTAAGGTATTATGTATCCACTTGTCGCTAATAATAAGAAAATAAATATTTGGTATTACATATAGAGACTATGGAATCGTTCGCTTCAAAGAAAGTTCTCGTAAGTAACATGAAAACAATTCATAGTAATTGCCCGTAGGAAATTTCTGTTTGGCACAACTAGATGTTAGCACATCACACGAACTTCAAGTGTTGACACAACAGCAAAAATGTGTCGTCATAAAATACTTTCAGTCGAAACTCATAGCCAAGTGTAATTATTTACTAAGTAGATTGACAGACATCATTGTCAATTACCAAATGCCATTGGAGCGAAATGTACTAGAAATCTGGCCATCGGACGTTTGAATTGAGGTGATGAATAGTGCGGTGCGTGCGCGGTGCCAAGCTATGTTACAGATGAGCGATACCGAGCCGTGACGAACGCACTTTCCACGTTAATGAATGTCCGAACGATACCATCTGACGTACACCGCGCAAAAATTTTACTCATATGCGATTACGAGTATATGTGAAAGTAGACAAATCGTTGCTTTTAGATATCACCTGCTCTGCAAGGAAACGCGGGAATGTATGCTCGCAATGATTACACACGAATCTTTTAGCTAATTCTTTTCTAGGCACACAAAAAGAGCGGGCGTTAAATACAATGATCTTTAACTTGGAACTCTTTAAGAGGCAATGCGGTCGTAGACATCCGACTGACTATCCTAAGTAAAAGTCGTAATTAGAGGCTTGGATCTCGCCTATTTCATCCTCCAATATTGGACCAATTTAAAATATATTCCATCAACTACAAAAAATAAAGATATATACTGTGTACCTATGTTTTCCTTTTTGATGATATATTATCTTTAGAAGCACTAGAACCCTTAAAAAAAGCTCAAAATTGCGCTGTCAACAGAGGCCTAGTATACACTAGTTTAACTAAATTTGTACAAATTTGACAATTGTAAATAAAAAAAAAATACATAGGGGCACAGTACATATCTTTATTTTCCTGTTTATGGAATATCTTTTAAATTGGTCCAATACTGGAGGAGGATAGAGGCGAGAGAAGAAGAAATTCTGTCGGAGCTCTCTGCCCACATTTCCTCTTAAATTACGGAATGTTTGTGTTTTGCACAGTACCACCAGTGTTTCTCACTAAATCTCTTATATTTCAATAGCCTCTTTATGACAAATAAAACACCTGATGGTATACCAATTAAAATAATCTTGAACACATTAATATAACGACAGGAACACGACAAAACACACTGGGTTTCGTCCTTTCCACCTACTTAATGGTATCTTCATTATAATTATTAACTTTTTTAAGATAAATATTTGTGCCAAGTTATTTTTTAGGGTTCCGTACCCAAAGGGTAAAAACGGGACCCTATTACTGAGACTTCGCTGTCCGTCTGTCTGTCTGTCTGTCTGTCTGTCTGTCTGTCTGTCACCAGGCTGTATCTCATGAACCGTGATAGTTAGACAGTTGAAATTTTCACAGTATAATATTAATATTTAAGGGTGGCTCCCATACAACAAACGTGATATTTTTGCCGGTTTTTGCTCGATATTAATAACGGCAACAGGTAGACGCTTGAAATATTCACAGAATATTTAGTTGTATATTCTCTTCAAAAAATAATAATTATTAAATTAAAATAAAATAAATTAAGGGGGGCTCCCATACAACAAACGTGATTTTTGTGATAATGGTACGGAACCCTTCGTGTGCGAGTCCGACTCGCACTTGGCCGGTTTTTTTTGTTGTTTAAGATGGGTTTGCTCTTGACTCTAGTAAAGGTGTGAGGCGACAGAGACAAAGTCGACGATGGAGTGAGCTTTCCCAGAAGAAGCCTGTTCACTCTAACTTTGAAGAGATTCGGGTTAAATGCGTTCGGAAACACAGACGCAGGCAGGATGTTTGGAATTTTGGAAGCGCTTGGTTTAAACTTGCAGTGAGTCTAATCTAGATGTCCGATGGTAGAAGGGGCCGGTGGGATGAGGTAGTGGAGTTCAAGTTTCTTAAGGGCCTACAACCGCTTTAGCGCCGTAAAACGGTAACTTTCTAAAGCATACTCCCTAGTAACGTCTAGGTTAAAGGGTTTGAAAATATATATATATACCTATTTATTATTTTTTCATGTACATTATTTGTGAAATATGTTTCTTTTCGTATAAAAAACAGTTTTGCTTTAAAAAAAATATTAAATTAATTAACTAAAATTGTACACAGAAAATTTGATGGCTAGAATTTCTTCATAACTGAAATAGCATATGTAAATATAAGAATATTTTGCAAACAAAACTGTCCAAAAGGAGGTTCAATATTTATATTTTGGTTCCGAGCGGGCGCACGGCCAGTACTGCGTTAACATTGGGGAATATTATACGCCTTAAATCGGGGGTCATCCCTTTATCGGGATGATTTTAATCATTGAAAGAGTTTGAAAAGTTTTCAGTAATATCTAATAATATCCCTGGACTTATAAGTTTTAAATCGCCAACCCTTAGCCAGGCGTAGTGATTAATGCTCGTACCTTCTCTGAATGAGAAGAGGCCTTTGCCCTGCGATAACATCAGGCTGGTATTATTATTTTTTATTTATGAATGATTGAGATTTTTTAGTCCTGCCTATTAAGTTAGATACTTAAATTCATCACAGATAATCCAACAGCTTGTCATACAATATTGTCAATTTAACCTCGTGTTAGGAACTAACTCTGAGTTAAGTTTTTCGTGCTTGTGAGCCTAAGGGACATAGTGTGATAATAGTAGCCTCCACTGCATCTAGGATTTAAAAGATCCATCAACAATCTAAATACGCACAACCGACCCGCCCCGGTTTCGCATGTGACAAATTATAAATAACACAATCCCTTCTCGTTTATCGTAGTTCCTCTAGGTGAAATCCGTACCAATATCTGTTAGAAGAAGTAAACGGAGAAACAGACAAAGGCATATAGCGACGTTTTTATACTATTTAGGCTCTTTTTTATTAAGAAAATCGCTCCGCACTATTCCCAAAAAACTCCTGAAAGACAGAATCAACAGTGGCGATCCCCAGAAAAGCGTCGAGGCAATGAATCTCGACGAAGTCCCGGAGAATGAATTTAACTATCTTGGATCCCGCAATGAAATTAATCAGAAAAGAATATCGGAGTATTAGGAAAAAATACAAATCTACATTTCCCCCCATATCAAGCAGGAGACAGAAAAAAATCAAGCCAAATAGGCACAAACGGTTGTTACAACTGGGATAAGCTCAGTTGCCTAGCATCACGGATAAAAATTATCTTTAATATTGATGAGTCCTAACATTGTGAGCTGCTGATATTTGATTCCAATAATAGGTATGGCAAAAACGCTTGAATGCATGGCAATTTGTTCTAGTTCTCTCGTCTCGTCTCTACAAGGTACGTAAAGTAAACAACTCTAAATGCAGCCTGTACATTATCCAACTTAATATTGCGTTCATTCTGCCAAAGAATACATTCCCATAAGATATGATATGTAGATTGTAAATATTCTAATTAGGTTCGGCGCAAACGGGCCATGCACCGACTAATGTAACTGTCGTGCGCTACCGCCACATTTATAACAGTGGTAGAACTGCGCGACAGCCACCGATGTTCGCAAGCCGCCACGTTTCTATTGCTGTATACGTCAGAATGTGAATCCCAAATAGCGCGACGTTATTGGATTTTCGATATTAAAGTATCAATATCAATATTAAAGTATCAATGCAATGCGTAGGACACCTAACGCCTATCTGCGCGGGGGGTGGAGCATCGCGGCAGTGGCGGGTGTCAGAGTCTTGTGCGGCCCGCAGCTACCACAAGTGACGAATCGTGGACACAGCTGTAGCGTGTCCAGTGGCGTTTATACAAAATATACGGAAAAGTGTGTTAAGTCGCTGTCGCTGGCCATCGGTGGCCCGTTTGCGCCGAGCCTTAGAGATTAGCAATGACGTAGCATCCCGAAATTAAGAAACCAATTTGTTATCCGACTATATCTGGGTATGCCACTGTAAAGGCTATAAGTATCCCTAGGAGGCTTAAGTTAATACAAATAAGGAATTACATTACAATGACAACGGAATTGTAAACTGACGAACTTGGCTATGATTTCAGACAGAAACATACGTCGACTAAACATACTAACAAAGAACACACATACATAACTTTGGCAATTAATTTTACTAATATATACTTAGCGTCACAAAAATCGCACCTCTCCGCAAATAGGATTCAAACCTGTCCTGCCATAAACATGAGATTTAATATTGGTATCTCTTGAAAGTATGTTTAATGGCCTTACATTAAAAACAGATTTCATCAATAACACAATAATTCTTCAGAGCACGAGCCGTTAAGACGACGACTAACGCCAACGACCTTGAGGGAACAAAACATGCACTCGTTTCACACCCGCGCGACCCAAAATTTAGTATTTTTTGTACTTATTATTCTGTGACTTTAAAAAAAAGCATCAGATCAAAATTTAGATAAGTAAATTGTCTTTGAGATGGTGTCGATTTCATTAAAATACGGCCCGCGGTTTTGGTGCGATTGTCGTGTTTTTGTTGTTTAGACATAACTTTACAAAATAATTACACTATGTTATACGAATAAAACTCAAAATTTGCTCAGATGAAATTATTAAGAAAATGGTCTAATATAACATATATTTTTTCCAAAAAATTACGACTAGCCATTTAGATGTGATTCTCATTTTAAAATCAGCTACTCAAGGGAATCGGCGCTTTAAACAACTGTTATTAAAATACGCATTACAGGAGAACTAATTGCACCACCCCAAAAGGGTAAAAAGCGGCCGAACAAAGTCAAATGAGATTAAGACTTTCACCATCCAGACTTTGAATAGAACACAATAGAACAACTCCAGGAAGAAAAACAATGATAAAATTATTTGTCTTTCATTCATTATTAAGTCAACCAGTTTTATTTAATTCAATACAACCAAAAACCCATAACTTTTTTTGAAAGCTGAATAAATTATTTAAAATGCTCTTCTCCTTTTCGTGTGAAGATGTGGCCACCTCTGGTGTCAGAGCTAACTAAGCCGCCTCTTGGAACCCTACAGGCCTCTAACTTGGCTATTTCAGACTTACATTAACTATATAAGTCCAGGTTTCCTCACGATGTTTTCTTTCACCGTTGCCTTTGATGTCTAAAATAAACTTAGAAAGTACATGTGAATTTGAAAAAGTCACTATGGTATAGTCATCGGCACGTAACTTGGCAAGAGTCGTTAGATGCGCAGAAGTCGTTTTTTAGGTCTCCTTGGTAGTGAAGCGGGGCGCGGGGTACAAGGTAGCACCGATCCGAGCGCGCGATTGGTGGCTCAGTCCACCCTTGCCTCCCGCACCGCATCCTCTTTCCGTTCGCTCTCGATTACACTTGCGTGCACGAAAGTTGTACCCTTTGTTTTTGTTAGGAGTAGTTGTTATTGTTTTAAATTTAGTTTTTGTTATGAGTGTTACTGCTATAATTAAAAAATCAATATTTAAAATTAATATTATTATCTTTTTCAATTTTTTTTTTAACTTTTAACTTCACGAATTCCTCTCCTTTATTTAACTTTCTTCTAAACATACATGATTAAAAATAAATGATGGCCATAACCATTGAAAAATGACAAGAAATAAAAGTGACCACTTTTTTGTGTCAATAAGTGTACGATGCGCGAACTTACCCCCACTACGTCAAAACCTTGCCAAGTTACGTGCCGATGACTATACATACCCAGATTTGAACACATTTCTAATGGTGTACCATAGTCATACTCTGACCATGGAATTAATATAGGTAAATTATTTTGAAGAAAATTAGGAGAAAAGGGTGCAATTTATGTGATGCCGAGTGTATTTGAGTGAAGAAGTCACAAAATGGCGTGGTTACGTTTAAAGTTCGTTCTTGTAGTGGAAAGGCGCGTCGGTGACGAGGTCGGAGTCTTCCGTATCGCTGACGTAGCCCTCCTGGCCGGTGTAGTGCGTCGGGTGGACGAGCAGCGGCGCGGCAGAGTACGCCTCGATGTTGCGCGTCTGGAAGTGCGCCTTCCATGTCTCACTGTCAATTGAGACAAAGTATTTATTACATATACACTTTTTAAAGATAATATAGACAGATTTCGACATGGTGGAGGGTGGCACTTGCCCAGCAGTGGGACATAACAGACTAGCAAACAAATTTACAATAAAACAAGCAATAAGTTTAAAAACTGAACGAACTGGTAAAACTAAAGTAGGACGCCCTCAGGCTAGGTAGAGCGACAATCCTCTCAGGGTGGCTGGTAGCAGCTGTATGAGAGTTTAGAAAATCGTTGAAAATGTCTTGCAATTGGAGAGGCCTATGCAGTACCGTCTTTACCATAAGGGCACACGGGGCCCGTGCCCAGGGCCCCCAACCTCAAGGGGCCCCGAAGGACCGTCAATTTATTCACAAAACATTTTTGTCGGGCACAGTAATAGAGAGCACCCGGACCGAAAATAAGACTCTCATGTCAAAATTATGACGATTTAATTAACCAAATTAAGGCAAAATCAAGTCAAACTTTGCCTTTTTAGAGTTCCGTACCTCAAAAGGTAAAAAAGGAACCCTTATTAAATAGAAGATCATAGTAGAAAAATGTTAGTATAATTCGCTTTCTTTACTTTCCAAAAGGGCCCCAAATTCTTGAGTGCCCAAGGGCCCCGGCATAGTTTAAGACGGCCTTGGGCCTATGTCCAGCAGTGGACAGCTGTAGGCTGATGACGATGATTACATACTTGGGGTGCTGGTCGAACATGATGGGCAGGAACTCGTCGACGGGCAGCATGCGGTCAAGCGGGCGCGCACTGAGAAGCTTGCGCGCGCCGCGTTCGCTCAGCAAGTAGCCGAGCGTCCAGTACGAGTACAGCGGCCGCGTCGTGTGCTGGGTCACGTACTGCTCCTCGTCGTCCATCAGGATCTTGCGACCAATGTAGCTGCAACATTTTATAACCATATATAATAATAATAACACAAGGACCGTAATTTCCGTGATTGTCCTGATAGCCGTGGTATACCTCTCTACTCCTAAAGCACCTCCGGATATGTTGCCCCCTTGGCGCTAACGACACTAAAGTGCTAGCGACCGTTTATGGGGGCCTATTAAGGCGCATATATTCCACAATGTTAACGCAGTACTGGAACCAGAATATCAATATTGAACCTCCTTTTGGACGTTGTAGTGTAGTGCTATTTTTGGGTGCATCGTCCTCACATATATGAATTTATTAATGTATGTACATAAGTAAACATTGTAAAACATTTTTTTTTAAAAAGAGTATGGAGTTACTTGTGCGTTCTTCTCCATAACAAGCTACTTTCCGAATGCACGGTAGAGACAATTTTTATTACTTGTACATTTTTATTTACATAAATATATTACTAATTGAAATAAATATATTTGACTTTGACTTTGACAGTTTTGTTTCTAAAATATTCTTATATTAACATATTCTATCTCAGTTATGAAGAAATACTAACCATAAAATATTCTGTGTACAAATATTTTTAAACATTTAAGTCCTTTTGGAGGAGTATCCAAAAGTAGCGAAAAAATATCGTGTTGTTAATATTTTTTTAAAGCAAAGCTATTTGTTATTCGATAAAACCATGTTTCATAAATAATGTACATGAAACAATAATAAATATACATATTTTTCAAACCTTTTAACCTAGCCATTACTTAGGAGTATGCTTTAGAAAGTTACCGTTTTACTGCACTAAAGCGGTTGTAGGCCCTTAATTGAGAGTGCAAGTCAACCCCTGCAATTTTATAGCCGTGTAGGTAACAGTGGCCAGGCAGGGGCCAAAATCCCTTCTATAGTTTTAGGGAATCGATCTAGCCCCAAACCCTAGCCCTATATATTTTGTCTCCATATTTTACTATAGTCCTGCTCCAAACGGGTATCATCATTGGGTGCACTTACATAGTGCATACAGGGATAATAATCGTTGGTTGGTGACACATTTCATGATACATGTCTCACAAGGCCTCTGCGAGTTGGCTTTGGCCCCTGGCACGCCTTTTAAAGGTCCGGGACCCCAGAGTCCTGAGATTATCAAACATAATACAAGAAAGAAAGTATTTATTGTCATACATCGTCATGCCAATACATAAATAATGTCAAATTAAACCCTTAACGATAGTATTAGTATAATCGTGGCAATCTAAAAAGTCCGATGACGTTTCCCATTATACATGCCGCAATAACTTTTTTACGTAGTTAATTGAAACATCAAATTCATAATCCTAATTAATAGCGAAATCGGTCCAGCCGTTCATGCATGATGCCGTGATCAAGGGAAATAGGGCTGCATTTTTATATATATAGATTTTTATAGCTGTGAAATCCGACTTCTTAGATTGTCACGACTATAGTACCTACTTACATTATATAAGTAAAGTCAAGTCGATGTAGGTACCCAATACATTTAACGTAAGACCAAAAAAGAAAAATATTAAACCGACTTCCAAAGCAAAACACTACAAAGCGAAAAATAACTTTATTTTCCAAAGCCGGTGTCTTTGGTAGCTATTGTTTTTCGTTGTTCGACACCGAACTCTGAAAATAAAGTTTTTTTTCGCTGTGTAGTGTTTTGCTTTGGAGGTCGGTTTATTTATTTTTTAAAGTTACACACGTAATACGTCATAAAGTACAACACATCTAACTATATCTAAGTTGGGATTATGCCCCCATCACAATAACCCACAAGTGACCTATTAGAGCTTGTTGTCGCATTTCCGGCACGGGGTGACTTAATATCGACCGAGCTGAGGGGTCAGTAATTGCAAGTTTTATTAATAACACAGATGGATGATGGGAACTGATGGCAGTATACGATAAGCATTATGTAGAGCTCATAAGGATGAACTTTTAACTATAGAACTTACAAGAATATTATGAAAAAAAACCGGCCAAGTGCGAGTCGGACTCGCGCACGAAGGGTTCCGTACCATTATCGCAAAAAAACGGCTAAAAATTCACGTTTTTTGTATGGGAGCCCCACTTATATATTTATTTTATTCTGTTTTTAGTATTTGTTGTTATAGCGGCAACAGAAATACATCATCTGTGAAAATTTCAACTGTCTAGCTATCACGGTTCATGAGATACAGCCTGGTGACAGACAGACAGACAGACGGACCGCGGAGTCTCAGTAATAGGGTCCCATTTTAACCCTTTGGGTACGGAACCCTAAAAACCAATTAACTTGTCCATACATTTTGACCGTGATAGTATTGCAGTTTTAGGTAGAACTGCAATGTTTTTTATTAATGAAACGGCAATAGTTGCGGTTGCAGCGCGTAAAAACAAACGCCCGTGTGCAATGTCTCTTAACCCTTTGCACGCTACGATCTTCTATAGGAGGCAAAAAATTGCGTGGGTAGTATATGCAAATTTTTCACACATCTTCATCATCAATAGACGAAATATATTTTTATATGATCACTGAATGTTTAGCGTGGCTCACTGATTACGGCGGCGAGAGTTATTATATGGCAGACAAAGATGATATTTTCTGGAGAAAAGTGGGTGTAATATAGATACACTCTGCCGAAGCCCTCAAGCATGGTATCAAGCATGCGTGATAGTATTTTTATTTTTATTAAAGACTAGCTGTTCCCCGCGGCTTCGATCCCATGGACCACCCCACAGGACCCGTTAACGGGGTTAAAAAATAACTTATGTTACTCAGGAATAATGTAGCTTTCTATTGGTGAAATATTTGTTTTAATCGGTTCAGTAGTTTCGGAGCCTATTCGGTACAAACAAACAAAAAAATGTTACCTCTTTATAATATTAGTATAGATGGGTTTGCTCTTGATTCTAGTCTAGGTCAGAGGTGACAGAGACAAAGTCGACGATGGAGTGAGTTTACACAGAAGAAGCCTGTTCACTCTAACTTTGAAGAGATTCGGGTTGAACGCGTTAGGAAACACTGAAGCAGGCAGTGAGTTCCAACAGAGAAGGATGTTTGGAAGCGCTTTGTTCGAATTGGTGGAGTGGCAACTAGGTAAGGATGGTAACTTGCAGAGCGTCTAGATGTCCGATGGTAGGGGCCGGTGGGATGAGGTCGTGGAGTTCTTGAGCACACTCACCGAAGAACAGTCTGTAGAAGACCGGCAAGCAGGCAAACTTGAGGCGATGAGCCAAGCCAAGTATGTAATGTAACTTACACTAAGTCCCAGTCGAGAGTCTCGAGCTCACGCATGAGGCGCAGAAACCGGTTGCGGTAGTACGGCACAAAGTGGATGTCATCTTCAAGCACCAGGGAGATGGCGTGGCGCTTCTCCACGATCTAACAGGCAAAAAATAAACTTTATTCTTCTTTTGTCTTATTCCTGGATGAAGAAGCCGGGCATTAATTCAATTTTTTTTTTAAGTATTTGCCCCACACTAGGAATTTCTTCCTGTATCGTGGGTGCGTTTACACACATATACACTCACATACACAAACACCCAGAGCCGAAACAACCATCTGTAGATCATACAAGTATATGTTCCGTGCGGGAATCGAAACCGCGACACGCAGCGCAGCAGTCAATCGCTCAACCACTGCGCCAACCGTGCGCCCAAATTTAAAATTATTAATTTCAATTTCTTTTTAATTTATTTTCAATCATTTCTTTAAATATAATTTTAATTTATATTCAATCATTTATGTTACCCATTTATATCCTCATGAATAAAATTTACATCAAAATATGGACATTTAAATAGTCTGAATTAAACGAATTTTATTTTAATTTGTTTTTTATTATGATGGCCTTTGTAGACCATTTTTTATTGGGGAAATTTCATGGCAAAAGCAGTCATCGCTTTTGCCATGTTAAAAAGCAACAATTAGGTATATAAAGCAACTCTTAGATAAAGATATGCTGGCCTCCTTGGAACGAAAAAAAACAGTGCGTATTTTTGAAAAATGCGAATGTACTACCACTGCTGTGTATTGTGTATTTAATTTACGATGGTTTAAATTGGCATAGATACTTAAACTTTCATGATAACAGTACCAAGTACGTCTATTTTTTCCTGACAATGAGCGATCGGCACTTTATGAATAATACATAAAGTTCATCGTATTATATATCGGACGTATTATACAAGTTTTGTATGGAATAAAATTTTGGTGACTAACTCGAAGCTAAGTACAACTTCGCGTCGTCAAAACAATAAATAAAAATTGACAGATAAAAAAAGAATTAAAACAAACCTCTTCCCATATGTAATAATGACTCAAAAAGCACCCCACTTCGCCTGCCTTCATTGGTCTGGAAATATAATAAACCCACGTGTCAAAATCAAATATAGACATGGCGTTATCTGTATTGTTTTAGTAATAAAATAATGAGATATACATAAATAAAATGTACCTTTTATGGTAAGGATCTTCGTAGTTTGGCATCAATTTAATAGATAAATCGTTTAGGTTGTTCATATCCAAGTTTCTGAAAATAAACGTTAGTTGATTTAAAGATTCAATCATTGGCATTATAATGGGCTAAGTATCAGGTGAAAAGGATAGGAAATATTAAGGGGTCTACACACAAAATGTCCAACATTATTTTTTAGGGTTCCGTAACCGAAGGGTCCAAACGGACCCCTATTGCTATTACTCACACGTCCGTCGTCAATCACACATTTTGTGCCGAAGAATTTTTTAACTTCCCATTGAAGTATGAATTTGAAATTTAGTCATAATGTTTATTATAACGTATATTTTACTAAAAAATAACAATATATTGATAAATGGGTTCGGAACCCTAAATGTGCGCGAAGTCCGACACGCACTCGGCCGGTTTTTTTTCTTTTCACGCCTTAACAGTTGATCGGTTTTTCTAAAATTTGTTATGCTATTAGAACATTTTTTTTTTTAAATAAAAAAAATAACCTGGTTTATTTTTTGTCTCGCTAGTGCGTACCCTTGGGGTAATAAAATGCTTACAACGCCGGCGAAGCTGCTGGCAGAAGATAGTGTAACATATTATTATTATTTTTTGGGCTCCGAAATACTGCAACTCCTGAAAGCCAGAATCAACAGTGGCGACCACCAGAAAAGCGCCGAGGCAATGAAGCTCGACGAAGTCCCGGAGAATAAATTTAACTGTCTTGGATCCCGCAACGAAATTAATCAGAAAAGAATAACGGAGGAGTAGGAAAAGTGTTACATAAGTGAATATCTGTGTTTTATGTCGTGGATATTTTTATCCTGGGGATATTTTTTTGTCTATTGGCTTGCATTTGACCACTATCTAACCCAGTGATGGGCAAAGTACGGCCCGCGGGCCAGCACCGGCCCACGAAAGCGTTTAATCCGGCCCGCCGATGGTCCTTCGACATGAATACTGCCAGTATGTCTTATATAATAAGTAATGAAGCAGTGGCAGTAATTAAAGGAACCTCGCTCGCCATTTTAACACTAATCATGCTTAAACCAAATATGCTTTGATGAATGTAGCAGAAAAAAAGGTGAACGCGGAAAACCAAAAGCAAAACACTGTTCAAAAGGCTTCTACAGTGACTGGATGTGTTATATGATTAAAATTTTTAACACAAAATGCATTTTTGCCATAATTTTGGCCCTCCTCTGAAATTTCTTAAACTTTCTGGCCCCCCATTAAAAAAGTTTGCCCACCACTGATCTAACCTGATGGTAAGCAATGATCTGGTCAACGGTGAAGAACGCTTGCCGAGAAGAAACCTATTGTCGACTGTCACGCAGGTGAAAAAACCTAGTTCACAATCTATACTAATATTATAAAGCTGAAGAGTTTGTTTGTTTGAACGCCCTAATCTCAGGAACTATTGAGTGGAATTGAAAAATTATTCTTGTGTTGGATAGTCCATTTATCGAGGAAGTTTTTAGGCTATATATAATTTCACGCTACGACCAATGGGAGCCGAGCATACATGAAAAATGTTGCAAAAACGGGCAGAAATATTCCTTTTTGACAGCTTCCGTTGCGTGCACTGCGTAAGCGGTTAAAGTTACGCAACATTGATGTATGTATGGTAGGTAGGTAGCCAGTTGACGGGAGCGAAGCCGCGTGGGACAGCTAGTAAATAATAATTAAATTACCTTCCATCCACAGCTTTGGTGAGCTTGACATCCATGCCTAATTCCTTGAAGCTCTGTTCCATAAGTTCTCTCCTTTCGCTTCGTCTCTCTAAGTTTATCATGTAGATTTCGCTACAGCCAAACTTCCAAAGCTCTGGGTATTTCACATAGTCCTGCAGGTGGTCGTCGAGAGGCAAGGGACTCCCGCGACCGATGGCTTCAGTTTTTATGTTCAATAGCTGCTCAAAATCACTTTTCGGGTCGTGGTTGTCTTCTAAAGGAACTGGAGCAAACCCGTACAGGTCGTCGTTGCAAATGTGCAGGGTTATATCTGTTGAAATATAAAAAAATAAACTTTCGCATCACATTTATGAAGACCAACATTGCATTTCTTTTTTCACTTGAGAGCTACTCGACCGCTTTGGCTTATTTTAATGAAAAGGTTTGTATGAAACAATTATTTTAGAAAATAAATCGGTAATTAAATTGCACCCATGCGAAGAAGCCGGGGCGGGTCGCTAGTCACACTTTACACTTAACAATATTTAAAGGCGAAAGTTTGTGAGTGTATGTTTGTTACTTCTTCACGCTCAAACAGCTGTACGGATCTGGATGCAATTTGACTAAGAGAGAGAGATAGATTATAGTCACGAATAGCACATAGGATAATATTTATCCCGGGATTGCGTTCCCTCGGGATAATTTTCGACCTTCACGCGGGCGTAGCCGCTTTCAGAAGCTAGTATCGAATAAAACTTACCATATTTCTTAGCATTCACTGCAAACGCTATGATGTCATCTTGAGGGCCGTCATAATAACTAATCTTTTCAGGGTTATACGTCAGTTGGTCGGAGACCCTAGTTTTTAGGTCCACTAACACAGCTGTATGCACCATGGGCACCTCAAAACAACCCTGCTTTTCCATCCTCTGTATAGGCTTATAATCATCTGTTCTCTTGTAGTAGTAGTTATCCGTCATACCACACCTGCAAGGATTTTTTTTTATAGATTTCTGCTGCGTTATTTGCAGCAACGCGACGGATGGTTTTATAATGGTCGTGCTCGTGACCTTATGATCTATGAGTATTTTATATTAGTATAGCAATAACATGAACACAAAATACTTTTAATGAATGATTTAATATCTGTTTAAGTTAAATATTTAAGCTAGCTTACGAGTTAGTCAGCTTTCATGAGCTCTTTTGCAAAGCTTTTTGAAGGGACATTTTTTTTGGCGGCGATTTGTTAATTGGACGAGGATTGAGAATGAAATTTCAAGGACGCTTCACGTTTAAGCACATATCGTTTCATGAGAGGGAAGAGGTACTTTCTGCTTACTACTCCTACTTAGTGTGAGATCAGGGGGGTGACCATAAGCTCTTAGAGTAAGTTTATTTTGAGACCGAGTAAGTGACAGATGTATTCAAGTCATATACATCTGTCCCATACACACACTCAAAATAACCTTACTCTAAGAGCTTATGGTCACCCCCCAGTGAGCAGTAAGTAGTTCTAGTATTTCTCTTGTTAGTTAAGTAAGAGTTTCACTTCTATCACATATAATATTATTTTCTTAAAATAACGTGCTTTTTGTTCAGTTCAGTCACCGAACGAAAAGCAAAATTATTAGAAGTGTACAAAAACTTTGAATTTTGATTTTATCACCAATAGAAAACTTCCTGCACCGCACATACAATGCTACAAAGGGAGCAGTAATTGGGGTCTAGTGGTTGGATCATAAGTAGAGAATACAATGCCGGGCTCCCGGCCGATTTTAGATCCCGAAAATCCCGGAACTGTATTGGCTAATCTCATGCTTTTCGGGATTGCCACAAACAGCAACCTAATTGCTTAAGTGAATTCAACAAGGCGAAGGGTTTGACCGCCATCAATCGACCAATCACATGTGAGATAAAAGACGTGGTGTGGATTTCCGTCTATTTGATTGGTCGAGTTCACTTACGCAATTAGGATGCAGGTCTAATTTGCATTCCGTAATCCGATGCGCCTTGACAATGATGTTGCCTAGAGTACATTAAGAACATTTTATTAAGACAATATTAAATCAACATTAGGAACGCCGCCCGATGAAAGAACTACACAGATACAGGATACAGCCCGTACAATCCATACTAATATTATAAATGTGAAATGTTAAAGTAACTCAATCTGTCTGTCTGTTACCATTTCACGCTTAGACCGCTAAACATATTCAGATGAAATTCGGTATGGAGATAGTTTATATATAGCCCGGCAATTATCCTTAAGGGGGTAAAAAGGGGGGGTGGATGTTTGTAATTTGACCCAATAATTTCTCACGTAAGACGGCCCGCACTCCTTTAATATTAGTGCATGATATACAAAAATAGGCTATTGGAAGTAATGCTACGTAGACGAAGTCACGGAATATTTCAAATATTGTTCTTTTGAAATTTTAAGTTTTATGTGTTATCATTTTCTTTCTTATTTTAGTATATTTTGTTGTGCAACAAGAGTAATTAACAATTTTGAAGAAATTACTTAAGTGGTTTTTTTTGATAATCACAATATATAAACCACATATTCTAATCACGGGACATTTCCGGGATCCCAAGATTACGTAACAAAAACCCCGTAATCCCGGGAATCAAAAACATGCTCGGGATTGTGTTCTCTAGTCATAAGCTAGGTAATTTAATTATTGAATTCAAAATCAATGCAAATAGCTTGTGTGCAGCTGGTAAACCCCATGATTTCGATGACAACTTAGAAAAAATTACATCGAGAATGAGGAAATGAATAATATTAAGCATCGTGGATAGTTAAAACCGCCAAATTAGAGATAAGAGCTTAAACAAAAGCATTGACGCTGAATTTTTTTTTGGTAAGCTGCAACAATTCAAGTAAAAAAATTAAGGAAAAATCGCAAAAAAATAAAGCACTAGTAAAGCACCTTGTAAAACATTGCACATGCTCTGTCATGCACTAGCTTGTCAAATCGTTGCTAACCAGAAGTTTGAATACAATCCATCTGATACAAGCATTGGAGCGGCTATCGGAAGTCCTTTCAACACTAGTTCTTTTAGAGTAGAAGGATTTGTGAGAAACACATCAGCATCTATCATCTGTAAAATAAAAATAAAATATAAACAACTAGCTTCTGCCTCCAATTTTATACAAGGTAAATTTGTTGTTTTAGCATAAAAAAATCTTGTAGCACTCAGCAATGGTATGGCTTTGTATTGGTGTAATTACAACAAACAAATACCTATTGGATAAAAAAAAACATCAAAACGCCAGTAATTTGAGCCGCATAAAACAAATAATTAAACTTAAATATGAATGACTGTTTAGTAAAACTAGTGCCGCTAGTGGCTTATCAGTTATCATATTTGCTACTGATAAAATATTGTATTAAATTACACAATTTCCAGTGCATATTATTATCTAATTGCTCTAAAAGCATAACTACTTACTAAATCTACTTACAGGGCGGTATCATTACAAAAATAGTGATCATCACTATTTTTGAAAATTTGGAACAAAATTATATTTTATTATTGGAAAATCCAATTTATTTTGTCTATAAATCAGATTTGCATTGCGAGTGTTACCTATTCTTCAATAGTTTGCCAATATTATTTTTCTGTATAATAGTACCATTAATTTTCTGCCTTTGGACTAATCAGAAATTCAGAAAAGGCATAAGTACATAAACCTCTTCTTAAGCAACTTTGCCCCACACTAGAAATTGCTTCCAGTATCGTGGGTGCGTTTACAAACATATAAACTTACATACACAACACCCAGAGCCTGAACAATTATCTGTAGGTCATTAAAATATTTGATCCGTGCGGGAATGGAACCCGCAACACGCAGCGCAGCAGTTAATCGCTCAACCGTGCGCCCTATATATCAATCTGCCTAGTCTTTTCACATAGTTGATGTTGGTGTTAGCTTTCTGTCTTGACAAGCCCCTTGGCAGAAGTAGTGTCAGATTTAATGGATTCTGACTAACAATGACTGTTAAAGATATACAAATGCTTAATATATGTAACCTTGGCCTCAGGAAGGTTTGCATAACCTTGGAGATTGATTCAATCACAAATAAAAAAATTAAACTGTTTTAAGTAAATTCAATATTCATTATCTACAAAATAACCTACTATTACATATTAATTTGATAACGTCTGTCATATTATAAGCTTAGTAACACATTTGGGTTGTGATAAGTGATAACTGACATGATTTCAGACTTTATTGATATTTAAAAACACAGATATTATATAATTTCCTTTTTAATTAGTGCACTTTAAATTGCATCAATAGCTGATATAGTGTACACATTTTCTACGGAAATTTCAAGTGACAATTGGTTGAATTGCAGCGCATTGCATCCATGTGAACGTATTTGCAATTTTAATTGATCAAAATCACTTATAGGTTTGATATAAATGGAATCACATCGAGCCGTCAGGAAGGTCGCTCAGGGTAAACAAACTACTTTTTAAGTAAAGAACGAACATCATGGAACTTACGAAGAGATAATCGGCCCACATTTTACGAGCAAACTCCAGAGCATTTTCTCTCAAGCGTATGACATGTTTGAAGTGCTCAGGACTCCAATGTATGGAGCTCTTCTCATCTCGGTGTAGACGTCCACTGGAACTGTTTGTTGTGATATGCACTCCATTGTATTGTGATGCATATTTGTCAGCCCATTTCTTTATTATTTCTATGCTTTTGTCTTCATTGAAATCACTATGAATCCTTAAACATAACAATGAGATGTCCATTACACAATGAGTTTTTTTTATATTTTATCACAGACATAAGTAGGCCCTAGTTTAGTTTAGTTTCAACGGGCTGTTTCCATAAGTCCACATCCTACACTTATTATGCATACGTCTCCACCTTTTTCCAACTATGTTGGGGTCAGCTTCCAGTGTAACCAGATTAAGTTTAGTATTTTACATGGTGCGACTGCCTATCTGACCTCCACAACCCGGTAGCTGGGTAACATGATACCTCTTGGTTAGACGATTCCAAGCTTCTGACTACCCCAAACAATTGTCAAAAATGTACAAATGATGGCCAGGACCAAAGGCTTAACATGCTTTTCGAAGCACGGATCTCGGTATATTAAGATGGTCACCCATCCACGGGCCGACCTTGGCTGGCATTGCTTATAATTGAAGATCGGCCCATGCAGCTGTTATTATTAAGCCATGAGCTCCTCAAGTTACAAACACGAAAGTTAATTGGTTAAATAATGTACTATGGGTACACCTCTAACTAAACCTTTGCTAATTACAGGCATGATATGTTTTCCAGGTTAAAACTATCATTTTTTATTTATGTAAATCATTTGGACCATGATATTGTTAACTGCTTTAATAATTTTAAGTCAAGTTTGCCTTGTAGATAAGTTAGAATGTACAATTTAATGTGAGATATTAGCAATCTCAGCCACAGCTCATTCTATGATACGACTAAGTCAACAAGCGTTTTTGTAGTTGAACCCGGTGCCGCCACTGGTTGCTGGCCGTGGTCGATGCCGCGTAAACAGGCAAGTGAAGTAATATAAAACCACTTACCATAAGTATAAACGTTTCTTAGGATAGTCTAAGTCTCGTATGCAAGTTAAAAAATAAGGTAAAGTATGGGCTTTATTTCGTACAAGCACCGATATTCCAACTGTCGGCAATTTATTAGCAACTTTTTTGACATCCTCACCATAACACGAATACAAACTGCCGCTATAAAAGTTTACAAGCAGTGCTAACACTAATAATCGCATTTTTAAATGCGAAATGTAGCCTTATAGTTTATCCCACATATAAATTTTCGATTTTCACCCACAAGCGTGTTACAATCAAAAGATATCCTCAATATCAATTCAAATAATCCCGAATCAAATTAAAAAAAACTCTGTCTTATACCAAGACCACGACAAATGAAACTGACTTGTCAAACAAATGTCAAGAATTCGCTGATTTGTCAAAGATAAATATTCTGTTTTATAATAATTATATGACCTGGCTACTGAAGATTTTAAGTTATTTTTTTATTGATACAGCCAACTTGGGAAAAACTTAATTTTGCATTAGATTAGAATGCGTATTAACACATTTTTATGTTCGTAAGAGTATTTGCCAGCAAATATATCGAGTCAGCCTTTTAGGTAAGCTTCGCCGAGGTGTCCAATACTACAATAATATTCATAGCTCAGCAGCTTTACCGAGAACGCGCCTGTTTCCATTTGCGCAGACACTTGTGAAACAAACCTACATCAATTTTACATCACAATATATCAACATCATCCACAGCCTGACTTCGCCCACTACTGAGCATGGGCCACTGTTTTTTTGTGCCAATCCCTACGTTTCTGTACCAGTCTCAACCAGGTCCTACCCACAACAATGTCATCTGCCAATCTCTCCGCTGAACTATCGATACTTCTTCTTCCAGTCCTTGGACGACACTCGGGCTCCGCCTTACTCCACCTACCATCACAGCTCCTTGAACAGGCTTCTTCTGGGTAAGCCCACTCCAGGGTGCTGAAAAGTTCAAGCTCGCTTCGCATGCTCTTTTCGTTCAGGTCTTAACACCGATATTATGTTTCCGTCTCGTAACATAGAACTCAAGTAAAATGAAATGTTTTTATAAGACACACAGTACAGTACAGTACAGTTTACATACTGGTCTGACGGTAAGTTAAAAATAAAACCGACCAAGTGCGAGTCAGACAGAACGGCAAAAATAAAACGTGTTTGTTGTATGGGAGCTCCTCTTAAATATTTATTTTATATTGTTTTTAGTAGGTATTTGTTGTTATAGCGGCAACAGAAATACATCACCTGTGAAAATTTCAACTGTCTAGCTCTCACGGTTCATGAGATACGGCCTGGTGACAGACAGACAGACAGACGGATCGCGGAGTCTTAGAAATAGGGTACCGTTTTTACCCTTTGGGTACGGAACCCTAAACAGTATATGATATTTTTATGATTTTAGGGTACGATAATATAAAACAGATGGTAAAATAAAAGTCTGTATTAAGCTTGTTATATTTGTATCCAACATGTTTATAACCATACAGACATTAAGCCACGTATTCACTGAGCAACAATTTTCGGATACACAGTTTCTGAAACATCACGTAAATGTTTCCAGGAACAATGTTTCGGAAGCTCTGCCGTCCACACAGTCAGTTGCTTAGGTCATGTCGCATTGTAGTCCTTTGTCGAGCAATCCCATGATATTACTTTTTCTCAAACAGTCAGTGGCGTAGCGTGCCTAGGCGGGGCCCCGTATAAAAATTTGTTTGGGGGCCCTTATGAAGGGTAAAGATTTCTCACAAAAAAAAAACAATGTTTCCATAAAATTAAAAGAAATATTTATTCATCATGATTATCTATCTGTCACTTTTTCCAAAATTCTTACAAACAATTCAAATTATATATACACTTGCCTTGCCTTTTTTCGGCAAACTGATTTATTAAATCATTTATAGCTGATGACGACTTAATTTTTTTAAAGTTTCTGCCTCTTTGGGCAATAGTGACAAGTCTGACAGACGTTCATGTCCCATCGAAGTTCTTAGGTAATTTTTAAACACTTCTTTCAGCAGTTGCGGTTGTGAAAGGGTCACGCATAAAAAGCATGCTGTTATTACCTCCAGAAAACTGGATGCAAGACTATTGAATTTTATCAGCAATAATTCACATAATTCACGTCGGGGGCCCCCATGGCCCGGTGGCCCCGTATAATTGACACGGCAGATACGGCGGTAGCTACGCCCCTGCAAACAGTTCTATCAATTTAAAGACAATTTCATCGTCCCACACTACAGCCATGTTTATAAACAAATGTAAGACGCGTCCACACTCGCATGCACCTGTTGCGCAACTGATTTGTTTCTGCAACTGATTTGTTTCCGTGTTCTCCGCCGCAAGTGGGGAGCACCGAAACATACCGATAAACACACGTAGTGTTTACAGAAACAAAATTATATGTTTCTGAAACAAAATGACTTGTTCCAGAAACACGTAGATTTTGTTTCTGAAGCAGAGTTTATAAACAATTGTTGCTCAGTGAATACGTGGCTTTATCAATTTTCACCAGTCTTGCTAGTAATTCATCAGGACGTATCATGTTTTTTTTCTGTTCTGTGTAGGTATCCTAAGCTACCGCTGAACCTAAAGTCCTAGGTTCGACTCTAAGGTCTGACAAAATGTTACAGAGTTCTTTATTTAACCAAAATAGCCATTCTTACAGGTCATGATTAACTGCTCGGTTCCTTTTTAGAAAATAGTGTTATAGATGAAACAAGTTTTCTGGACAGAACAAACAGATGATATTTTTTATTCTTCTAACAACACATCTTCATAACATTGGTATTAAATAAGGTTAATATTAGGTCCTTAGCTATGAAATTGGCGTTTTGTCGTACTGGCCACTTTGATCTCAAATATCTCCTCTTTGTTAACTTTAAAACTTTCGCGTTTCATAATGGAAAACAATATATCGCGGGAATTTAACGCGATGATTTAGATTATTTACCTATTTAAGCCGACGTTTCTGCCGTGTTGTAACGACCGTGGCCCCGGGTAGACTGGTGTCTCGGTGTACTGGCTCCGTTGGGGCAGAAAATTCTTCCTCTACCCTCACATTTCTACACACAACACTGACCGTGTCCTTATTATGAAAGTTCACCGACTGCACAAAGCGAGGTAATGTTTTTTGAATCACTGGATTCCACGCCGCGGATAATTTGTAACCGTCATCCCGATTGAATGTTTTGTGTTTTTTTAATTTCAATCGCTTCACGCACAATTCTAGAATAGAAATGGCATTCCATGGAGAGGACTTGTGGACGATGAAATTCGATCCAGTGATTGCTGCCGCCTTCTAATAGGTGTTCTGCAATCGCCGACTTATTGAACTGCCGGTTTTTTACAGCGGCGATATGTTCTTTGACCCTTTCAGCAATAGTCCGCTTAGTCTGGCCTACGTAGGAACTACCGCAGCTGCAGTTGATTTGTTAAATACTCGGTGATTGAAACGGCAGTACATCCTTTGGTGTGCCCACTATACTGTTCACACTTTGTCCCGGCGTGTATATTGTGTTTATGGAGTACTTCTTCAATATCGAGCCGATCTTGTCCGTTACTCCTGACATAAGGCAGGTAGGCAGGCTGTCTATTTACCTCAGGATGTTTGCATGTTGGAATGGGCCGCTTCATTCGCCGACTAACAACTTACCCGTTATGTTTCAGTACCTCCTGAACATGGTCCAATTCCCCTTCCAGGTGTTCAGGGTCACACAAGTCATGAGGTCTGTTTTTAGGGACGTCATAACAGCTTGTAAGTGGCGTGGGTGGTGATGCGATGCTGCGTGCAGGTGTCTATCAGTGTGTGTGGGTTTCCGGTAAACGCAGTGTGATAGTGATCCATCAGGTCTCGCAGAGACTCCGACATCCAGGAACGATAACGACCTGTCTGTCTCCACCTCGTACGTGAACCTCATGTTTGGGTGAATGGAGTCGAGGTGACCTATATATTGTTCTACTTCCTGTTTACTGCCTTTTATAATACAAAAGATATCATCGACGTACCTCTTCCATAGTCTGATGGATTTCGGTCCTAGGCTCAATGCCTTTTCTTCAAAATGTTCCATCCAGAGATTAGCTAGTACCGGGGCAACAGAACTACCCATGGCGACACCATCAATCTGGAGGTAATGTTGACCTTGGAATAGGAAGTAATTGCCATCTATAACGATATGAACCGACGACGACGACACGTACGACACGGCGGCGCACAACAAACAAACGGCAAACAGTTTCTAAGTAGATCAACATAGTTTAACGGCATCTCTGTCCTCCAGTTTGCCTTTAATGACGTCCAGACATTCCTTAATTGGAACATTGGTGAAAAGTGACTCCACATTAAAACTCACCATCAAGTCATCCGGTTCCAATGTTAGGGAGTGTATAATCTGCACGAATATTGTTAGTGTGCCCGTGATATATTGTTTACCGTCTCCTCATTGGTTTGGAATTCCAATTTTAAATTTATACAGCTATTTACTCATGCTTTTGTGTTTGGAAAACGGTAATTAATTTGATTTTTCCTCTTTTGGTTTTTTCTTTGCGCCAGTCAGTTTACAAAATGGAAAACTTGAAATATCGCGTTATTTACGAGTACGAGTTCCATCGTGGCACCATCACCAGTGCTGTAGAAACGGCTCGAAGGATTAATGATGTTTATTGCGACGGTGACGCAAAAGAAAAGTGCGTTTTTGGTTCCAACGTTTTCGTTCTGAAAATTTCGACATGCAGAACAAGCCCCGTGGACGGCCGGAGACCGAGGGTGATAATGAAGAATTGAAGGCTACTGTGGAAGCGGATCCATTGCAAACCACGTCCGTGGTAGCTGCAGGCTGCGGTGTTAGTGATAAAACTGTTTTAATCCACTTGAAGCAAATTGGGAAGGTGAAAAAGCTTGAGAGGTGGGTATCTGATGAATTGAGTGCAGCAAACCGACAAACGCGCGTCAACTGCTGCGTTACATTACTCAAATTAAATCGAATCATTACCTGTGATGAAAAGTGGATCCTGTACAATAATCGGAAACGCTCATCGCAATAGCTGAACCCTGGCGAACCAGCCAAATCCTGCCCCAAGCGAAAATTGACTCAAAAAAAATTACTTGTGAGCCTTTGGTGGACTAGTGCCGGTGTCGTTCACTATCTGGCCAGACGATTACGGCGGATGTCTATTGTCAGCAACTGCAAAACATGATGGAACAGCTAGCTGCTAAACAGCCGAGGCTGGCCAATGGCTCTAGGCCACTGCTGCTTCAGGACAACGCTAGACCACACACTGCACAACAGACGGCTACCAAATTAGAGGAGCTTCAATTGGAATGTCTAAGACATCCACCGTACTCCGCGGACCTTGTTCCAACAGATTACCATTTTTTTCGAAATTTGGATAACTTCTTGCAAAGGAAAAAATTCAACTCCGATGGGGCAGTCCAAAGCGCATTCAAAGATTTTATTGATTCCCGTCCGAATGTTTTTTGTTCTTTTTTAATGATCTACCTATGAGATGGCAAAAGTGCATAGATAGCAATGTTACATAGGTACTTTGATTAAATAAATATATAATATTAAAAAAAAACGACTTTATGTTACTCCCTTACAAAACGCCAATTTCATATGTAATGACCTAATAGATAGCATTACTATATCTAATTTGATATAAATTTGAAACCCCCACTCATCAAAATAGCATATACACTGTAATTGTCATAAAATAAAATAAATATAAAAACAATTCTATATTTTGAATTAATCTACATTTTGAACATTTTATATACCTAACAACTACATAATACCCTATTCACACCCCTCCCATACATATCTCTCCCTTACATATTCTCTATATATAATACTGATATTCAGTTTTTAACAGTATTTAATTAACTAAAATACAAAGATTTTAATAACAAATAAAAATAACTAAAACTATAGATTTTTATAAGTGTATATGTAATACACACTTCTAAGACTGCGTACAAATGTGAAATAGTTATCTTAAAACTATAAATCTTGCGGACTAAATACAGAGATTTTAATGAACGTAAAGCTATGTATATTTTTGGCATCACGACGAACACATCAACTTTCGGCGTTTCTACGCTCTATTTTTTTTTTAAACATACATTAAATAGGTTTAAAAAAACGTATTATCGAGATAGGTAATTTAAGGCTTTAAAATATATACATTGTAGATATTTTTTAACCAGATATTGTATAATTTATGTGTGTTATTTACCTTTAAAGCTTTCGAACATAATCCATGCAGCCATCCAACATACAGTATTTCAAATATTTAACCGTATAGTTCGGACGGGGTACACTTTGGGGCGCGACAAGCATACCTCCGCTGGCTCAGCAGTGGTTCATTCTGGACCCCAGATTTAGGTCATACGACATCCTAATTAATAACGTAATTATTGATTAAGATACCTAAAGAAACTTATTTGGGGGCGTTAATTAAAACATTTGGATAAAAAGCTTACATGTTACCGCCAATATTTTTTTTAGCTTTAGCGCGCAAGTTTATTAATTTACCTTTTTAGATGCAAGTGTGTTAAAACGCATTACTAATCTTTTACTCAAGTGGTTGTATTTTGTACTGTCTGTCAACATTATGGATTAACTTGTTAACATGCTTAAAAACTAATTTCTGATACAACAATAAATATACAATTAAAAATATATACTTAGTCTTCTACATGAATCATTGTAGTGTTTTCTACATAAATTGTATCTGTTTTGCGAATCTCAGAAGGTGGTAGACAAAATGGAGGAGGGTGGGACCAAAAGCCGTTTTCTGTGCACACTATCGAGGACTCGCCGACGATGTCATAGCCCTCGTCGCAGGAGTATATCATCAGGTCGCCCACCGGGTATTTCCCGTGCTTCAATGAAGGCTCCGTTAACAAGCGACCATTCGCCGGCACCAGAGGGTCGGGGCAATAGATTGCTGAAAAAAGAAAAGTTAGCTATAGAGCTTTGCTTAGGTATTGTTGTACAAAGTAAAAGCTAGGATACTAAGTGGCAAGGTTATGTTAGGATTAATAATGCAGATTTAAATAAAGACACAACGTCACTGATGCAAATGAAGACAAGCGCAACTTATTAAGCAATAACTCAATTATCCAGTCGAATCAACCTCGACTGGATATTGAGAATGGGTCAAGGGGCATAGTGGATGCTTAGGTAATGATGCCGCAGATTATTTTTATTATTTATTTAATCAAGAAACTTAGACATAATTTACAAAAAAAAAACCGCCAAGTGCGAGTCGTACTCGCGCACGACGGGTTCCGTACCATTATCGCAAAAAAAGGAAAAAATAACACGTTTGTTGTATGGGAGCCCCACTTATCATATTTATTTAACTCTGTTTTTAGTATTTATTGTTATAGCAGCAGCAGAAATACATCATCTGTGAAAATTTTAACTGTCTAGCTATCACGGTTCATGAGATACAGCCTGGTGACAGATAGACAGACAGACGGACATCGGAGTCTTAGTAATAGGGTCCCGTTTTTACCCTTTGAGTACGGAACCCTAAATATTTTAACAGGCTTATTTAGGCACTGAACTATGCAGAGCATGCTTTTCGGCTATCAACGCCAAACCCCTCGAGTGTTATACATGTCGCATCAAGGCTGGCCGATAGATGTAAACCATCGGGAAGTCAGGATGTATTCCTTTAGGTTAAGACATCGTGTGTGGGCAGGTCGGTGGGTACAATCGTGAAAATGAAATCACACAAATTATTCGATACACTGAGTATATTCAAATAGACACAAATTACATTCTTGCTTACTAATATTACGGATCGACACTGATTCTACGACGTGTTAGCTCTACGGCTGTCAGTACTCAACTGCCTTCTTCCCCACCACGCAACCGCTTATAAAAAGCATGCCAATGCGTAGTTGTTCTTGCTTTGCCGCCAGATGGCGTGCTTGCGATTTGTTTTGACGTCCGTACTATTGACTAAACCCGACACGGCCATCCTGCGAGACAGGCGTCCTCGTCTGTTCCTTATTGTCAGGTTCTAACAGTGTATCGAATCATGTGGAAATCCTCAATGGATGTCCTCAGCCCTTGGGGGAAACTGAGGGGTCTGTCAGACTCCTACTGACTAAAACCACATGGTGTTCTCTAGGCCGTAGTTCCTCTTGAGAGGCGAGCGTAGAACACACACGTCGCCTTCTCGGGCCTCTCTCAGGTGACAGATCCCCAAATCTATCACCCGCAGGCATCATCTTCTTGTCCTTGCTCCATGCCACCTCATGTCGTGTTGCGCCACACGTCCTCTTAGTCTACTCCGACCCGCCAGTCTCCCATCATACAAGGGATGTTTATCTGAAACACAAAATTTCCAAACAGTATTCACTCGTCCAATCCTGACGCATACTCTAAGTGAGTGAGGAAACATTTTGAATCGATCAAACATGATCATTTAAATGTCTCAAGGAAAGAGTAATTCTATTTCCAATTTAAAGAAAATAGTAACTCAATCATCGATTTGGTACCTAAAAGCACCCAATCATAGTGATTACAAAGTCCAAGTACCACTGATAGTCATTAATCTCAAATTAAATCCGGCAAAAGAAACCACCAGGTATCTTATTCACGATATTTAGCTATCTAATAGCTCTCTTAGCAATCACAATTGCTCTACTCTAACATCTCCACGATGTCGAGTCAACTCAACTCTCTGAACTCAGAAACTGTTCACACAGAGATTTAGTCTGTCCAATGTTACGTCAATTCATTATCTACTTCATCTACTATCTCAATTGGTACTTGAGCTTCGTGTGTCTTACTAACACGATCTACGTAAAGCAATCAAAATTAGAAAACCAAAATTATTTCAATTTTCGTAATGAAGGCTTGACGATTCGAACGTCATCAACATTAACATGGTGACCTCACCAAACGCATGACTGCGAGTTTACTTTCTTGTAACCTCATGACTCAATAGGAACTTTCTGTAAGGTTCCTAACACAAACATGAATTTTCACACCAGACATAGTGTCACACAGACTTACAGGTGCCATACAGGCCTACCGTTGCCATAAAGACCAACAGTTGCCACACAGGCCAACAGTTGCCACACAACGCTCGGCTATTCCTGACCAAACTAGATTATTGGGTTCGCGAAAGTAAAGATTTTAGAACCCTACTCTTTAACTAAATCGTTACCCTGGGCCATGTACCACAGTCATTCCAAACAAACTTTAAAACTGATTCTGCAGCAAAAACTGCCAAGCCAACAGAAAATCTCGAGTAAATCCTCTAACGCCACGGCTCTATAGCCGACCAGCAATTTTATTGCTCTCACAATGGTCTCTCTAGACTCCGACCTACGCCAGAATCCACTGGTACGGTCAAACATAATACGGCTGATAGACTCAATCACTCGATACCTTAAGCTTGCTCATTATCATCAAAAACCTTTTGACATCAACATCGACTGGTACATAACCCGCTGGTATCTTCCCTGACCTACCATGTGTATACTTGTAGGTTCTAAGCGTACCTATTTATAGATTTCGGTGTATAACGATCACCATCTTGTCATAATCGCCTATCGCGGACTTAATACAGGGCCTATTTAGTTTTCGTACTAGAGATTCCCACACAACACTATTCATTAGAAAAAAAAGTGTCCTACGATCAACAAGTTCAACAACTAAAAGCAATAGTAACAATGCTGTTACAGTTTGTTATAATTCAAAGGGAATGCATACTCAACTCATGAAACTTCTTCAAAAACCCATCGCCACATGTTACGCATGAGGTGCGGTCCAGAATTTGTCTCATAAGCAGACATGTTAATCAGATTTGGTTTCACTACCACTGTCATCAACTATGATGTCCAATTCTCAAGGAACTTGGTGATCGGGGATCCTTCTCACAAGATTCGCACTTTTTACCCAAAGATCTTGGAACATACCGACTGTTAATATGAGGGGACCAATTAAGCCTGATAATGTCCAATGAAGCCGTGTGAAGGAGCTTCACGAATTATCTCTGATCAAATCTTTAAAATCAAATACCAACAGTAACTATTTACTATCGCTCACTAACTCAGTTTTTATGCAAGGAAAACGATTGCCAGATCTACTGCTATCATAATATTACTTTGAAAGTAAGCAAGTGAATTCAGATCTGAAGACGGTGGTTGTAAATCGTTACGCAACAAGATCCTTTCTGAGTACAGGTAAATGACCAGTACAGTTACTAACTCGATACAATTTCGTTACCCCACGACATTACAGACTCGCTTTGCCACTGAGAATTACTAGTTATTCAGCCATTTTGGATATCTCAACTCCTTCATATGGGATATCTCATCCTAAGGTTCATACTAAACCTAATATTGAAACTAGGAAAGTACTAACTAGCCAATAGGAAACTCATTAGCTACTTGCTTTTTACTAAGTGTGTCTCAATTACCTAGTGATAGTGCTAGATATAACCACGACCAACTCAGTGGTCAAACATGAACTCGAAATAGCATCTCTTCACTAGAGAACCTTCGACCTCACTTTCGAAATAACATGGAAGCGACTCACCGAGTATTCCATTCCAAATTTGCGCACGCTCGTAAGTTCGGCAACCACCTGTGAACTGCCAGCCTGCCATCGGTCTTAACCTCTCAGATGTTGACACGTCAACCTTCACGCTCAGCATCTGAATCGCTAGCCTGCAGCAGAGGCTTCAGGCTGCGACACAATATGGTATCTGAAACATGAAAAACATTACGAGAGTATATGTTCACACGGTTATCTTAACCATACACAGCTTTGATGGAAATTAATCGATGCACCGGTGTACTCGTAGTAACCTAAACTAATCAATCTGCCTAGCCTTTTCCCAACTACACTGGGGTCTGCTTCCAGTCCTACCGGATTCAGCCGAGTACCAGTGCTTTACATGGAGTGACTGCCTATCTGACCTCCACAACCCAGTAACCGGGTAAAACGGTACCCCTTGGCAAGATTGGTGTCAGATCTCAGGCTTCTGACTACCCGTAAAGACTGTCAAAGATCTTCAAATGTCAGCGGGGACCAACGGCTTAACGTGCTTTCCGAGGCACGGAGGAAACCCGGTATGTTAATATGGTCACCCATCCACGGACCGACCTCGTCAAGCGTTGCTTAACCTTGATGATCGACCAGTGCGGCTGTTATTATTTAGCCACGAACTTCTAGTAGTAGTAGTTACTTAAACCGGCATGGCCAAATAGGTTATTATGGACACCGAATGTGAGTGCAGAGTTCCTGTCCAAAACATGAACCACACATTAGTGTCCCAAGTGCCCAGGTCGCTGTCGCTAGTCGATGGGCTTTAGAGAATCCAATGAATGCCATAGAGTTTTAAGTCGCAATTAACAAGGCCTGGTAGAGTTTACCACTTTTAGATAGTTTGGCCCTACGACCACAAAAGAAGAATACTATGCTTCTTCTCAAACTTTGCTAACTCTCACTACATAGAACTATCACACTACAAAACTAATCAAAATATTTCATTTGGAATTATAATATTTTCCAGACTGAAGTGTAAGGTAGGTACGTTATTTTCCAGACTAAAGTGTAAGGTAGGCACCATATCGTTCTAAGGCCGTCGGCGTCGTAACCATAGTCAGCCAAGGCTAGTCAAGGGTCACTGCCAGTGTTAGCAGAATAATAACTCTTCAATAACACCAAAACCTGACCAGCGATAACTAACATGAGAGTATGGACCGAACACGGGCCACCCCGACAATCCACTGGCCGCCATACCGTACACAAAACCAGAATTTTGAATAACGAACACTTGGCAATAGTCATAACAAAATGAAAACGACTCACCAGATTCGCATAAAGATCCGAGTGTATGGAATTCTCCACAAGTCCACACGCTCCTCCTTGACCTGTCCAGCTCCTTGGTTGTTGCTAGCCGCCTTGCTGCTCCGTTCAAGACTCGCTTTTTATTATTCAAGACTGAGGGTAGTCGCAACTGTCACCGCGATTTTTTTTGCAAGAATGTAACCGCCACTTTCACTAGCTTTGTTTTTACGTGTGATCTCATTAGCACGACCGAATCCCAATTCTGATGTCGCATCAAGGCTGGCCGATAGATGTAAACCATCGGGAAGTCAGGATGTATTCCTTTAGGTTAAGACATCGTGTGTGGGCAGGTCGGTGGGTACAATCGTGAAAATGAAATCACACAAATTATTCGATACACTGAGTATATTCAAATAGACACAAATTACATTCTTGCTTACTAATATTACGGATCGACACTGATTCTACGACGTGTTAGCTCTACGGCTGTCAGTACTCAACTGCCTTCTTCCCCACCACGCAACCGCTTATAAAAAGCATGCCAATGCGTAGTTGTTCTTGCTTTGCCGCCAGATGGCGTGCTTGCGATTTGTTTTGACGTCCGTACTATTGACTAAACCCGACATACATATATAGTAGCCATTGACATTTCATTTGCATCATGTACATAATCTATTTAACAAAATCATGTGTATACTTTACTTAGGTAATAAGAAAGAAAAAAGTATAAAATTATTATTTTTTTATAAATTGTTTAGTGATTGCATGCAGGACCTCTCCTCGTACAAAACTAAAAAAATGTGACTGATGTGTAAGAGAATGAACTCGCGAAGAGAAGTGCCGACGTGATAATGCTAGGCCCATACTTTACACTTTTCCTCTGCCTTGCTTACAAATTCGTGCGTGGATATACGCCAGTGATCAATCTAACTTCGTAATAAAGATGGTCACGGGCAACAAACCATAGACAGTAAAAAATGGCTTTACCTTATGTACGAGTATACCCGCGATTAACCAAAAATCTTCTCAGCCTAAGTAGAAATAACATAACCTTAGAATAATCATAGGGCCTTGTGGGCTAAACCCATTAACAAACATCTTTTCAACATATATGTACCACAGACAGCCCACTTTGCAGGGTGTTATGATTCGAATGATTCCTCGGTGTTGAACTGCTTTAACGCCGAGGAATCATCCACCCACGTCATCCTGGAATGAGAGACCATGGCTTTTCAACGTGCTGAAATCCTCGGCACATTGAGATAGCACCGCGTAGCCCCCAGGAATCGACTCTGCTTTTGGACAGAGCTAGGCTGGCTATATTAGCCAGAACGGACCAAATTATAGGCTAATTGTGGAAAAGGGAGTCCAACTACTACTAGTACTGCTGCTCCGAGCTGCCCAGTAGTCGCTAGATACAAGGCAAAGTACATCGGAAACTCAGGAACACTAGGGCGTTTCTGGTCTTTCTTGAGGATGTGGAGTGTGTCGAATAACTAACTTTACCACCTATACGCAAAAAAACACTTGGGACGTGTAGTTGCGGACATCAACCCAACACACAATGTTAATATTAAATATAATATTTTGGTATTTTGATGATTTGTAGTGAGAGTTCCAAAGAGCATTTGCATCCTACCAAAGCCAGAGTCCTTTATAGAAGCAGTGAATAGTCTACGATAATTTTAATCTATTAGATTCTATGTTAGAGATTAAATCAGTCGTGAACCATTGACCCTCTTTAAATCTGTATATTAAGGAGCATGCAAGAAACTCCATCCAATATTTTTTTAACAAATAATGTTATCACTCACGGATGCAATGCGGCACTTCTCCGGACCAGGTGCCGTCCATCTCGCACTCGAGGCCGGGTGCGCCGACCAGCCGGTAGCCCCAGCTGCACTGGAACATGGCTCGGCCGCCGAACGATGAGTTGTACTCCACCAGGCTCAGGTGCGGCCCCAATGTCTTCAGCATTGGACAAAACGTCTCCTCGCACGTCGGCGGCAATGATGACCAACGGCCTGAGAGTCAAAATTTAAAACTGTTTACTCAACCTACCAGACTAAAATTATAAATGTTAAAGTTTTAATGTATGTTAATCATAAAATGGCTTTATTTTTCTGATGAATATGTTCAAATATCTGGCATTCCTGGAATACCATGTTACTTTGTCCTCATGTGCCATGATGATGTAACGCTAGCGGTGAAGAACAGTTTGGCAGTCATCGCCACTGTTAAAATGTTTACAAACATTTTTAAACACTAATACATTTACTGCTTTTACTAAAAAATGTTAGGAATTGTAAAAAAAATTGAGTACTCCTAAACTGATGGAAAATGTTTACAAACATTTATAACATTTGAAAAAATTACGTCGGCTCGCAGTTTGGATCCAAGGCGACTTCACGAAAATATATAAAAAATGTTGTGTTACAATTTATTAACTAACAATGTTGTATTTACTCACATTACCTACCATGAAAACATTTTTAACAGCAGTGTGTGAGCACCTTAACATTGTGATCAAATGTTTGTTTAGAAAATGTTTACTAATGTTTGTAAACATTTTTAACAGCAGTGTGGGAGCACCTTAACATTGTGATCAAATGTTTGTTTAGAAAATGTTTACTAATGTTTGTAAACATTTTTAATAGTAGTGTGGGAGCACCATTATTGTGCACATAATCTATAATATAACTTTTTCTACTATCTTGTCTATTATGTAACACATTGCCTAAGAAATTCGTTTCGCAATATGAACATTTAGACATTATAAAATAAAAATTAAAAAGAAAACAAAATTACATAATAACAGTTCCGAAATAACTTTTGTATGGAGTTTTGATATCATTATGTAACTGGCAGAATGATACTGAACCTGTTACCTCTCGAAAAAGCGCGCGGTTTTTAGTGTGAACTTTTCTAATAAATTGTTGTTGGAACTTATTTGCATTTAATTAAGTAAGCTCATCAAGTAGTAGAAAAAGAATAGTTCGTGTCTCGCATAAAAAGCTTTTATTTTAACACTCGTGTTTAAATACCGACTTTATTGATGCCGGTCATCCAGGGCATCATTTAAAATATAATATGTAAGCTAGCATCTAATGATATGAACGTTTGCCGCTTCCATAAGAAAAAATAGGAAAAAGCGCGAAGAAAGTACATGAAATATGGACCAGAAAAGCTGCTCAACTTGTATCAAGCGCATGTTCGATCATGCATGGAGTACTGTTCTCATCTCTGGGACGGATCTGCCACTAGAGTCGACCGAAAAGCGGGCCAAGAGACTGATCTAATTCCGCCCAGCCCGATCCATCATCGGACTACCAGACGTGACGGCGATGCGTCATCGGTACATGGTGGATATCCCACCCATACGCACAAAACGTCTGGGGACACCTTTATTATGCGTACAGTTAAGGAGTGGAATGGAACATCCAAACTACTATCTCCAAGGCAATGAAATTTGAATGCACGATTTGATTTCGCCTGCTCCTATCCATCATCGGACTATAAAACGTAGGGCGATGCGCCATCTGTACATGGTGGACATCCCACCCATACGCACTAAACGTTTTGGGAATACTTTCCTTGTGCGAACAGCTAAGGAGTGTAATTCGCTGCCGGAGTCTGTGTTTCCTGATAGCTACTACCTACAAGCTTGCTTCAGCATCAACCACATCGTCGCTAACCATCAGGTGAGATAGTGATCAAGCACGAGCCTATCACACTTATATAATATCACACTAATAATATTATACCTTTAAACTAGCAATTCCAGAATATATATAGTGTATATATAACCTTAATCTAGGAAACGGCTCCAATGATTTTCATGAAATTTAATATGCCCCCCGTTTCGGGGGCGATAAATCGATCAATTTAGGACTTAGGTTCCATTTTTAGAAAACATCGTTTTCTCTATTTTCAAACGAGCAGAGCTCGGTCGCCCAGGTACTAATATTATAAAGGCGAAAGTTCGTGAGTGTGGGTGTTTGTGTGTTTTTTCCTTGTTCACGCTCAAACGGCTGGACGGATCTGGATGAAATATGGCACAGAGATAGATTATAGTCTGGAATTGCACATAGGATCTTTCGGGCATATGTTCCCTCGAAATAATTTTCGACATTCACGCGGGCATCGCCGCTGGTTGAAGCTAGTCTATAATAAAAATTAAAAACCACTATCTTGGAACAACGCGTGATGCTTACCATTGCCCATGCAGGTGAGTATGGCGGATCCGTTGAGGTGAAAGCCAGGCTGGCAGCTGAAATGCGCCGAGTTGCCGAGCTTTGTGCCTTGAGTGAACTGGCGGATGCGTTGAGACGATACAACTACCGGTGGACACACTACGTCTGCGGAAAACGAGGACAAATGTCACTGAGAAATCCTTTCACCGACCGGTGTCTGCTAGTCGTATATATGTACCATAAAATAATATTTCTTTTGTAAACCTTATGCACCCAGAATTGAATCTAAAGGGAAGAGGGAATGTGCTAGTTTTTAAGGTCTAATTTTCACAGTCCACTGCTAGACACAGGCCTTGCCAAGTACCTAATGGCACGAACACTCCAATAAACTTGCCCGAACCGGGTTTTTTAAGCCAGAACCCTATCCACAATAGGCACGCTTGATCCCACTCGGCCAACAAAGCAGTCCTACCTTAAAGACAAAGACAAATTATCATTTCAGCCGAAAGGCGTCCACTGCTGAACATAGGTCTCCCCCAAACGGATCCAGCGGATTCCTGCAACAGCTCTGCAACCAGCTCCGGTCATATGGCTTGCAACGCAGCGTCTTCCAGTTCGCGGTCGCCACTAAGAACTTTTCGGCCATCCATTATGTCCATCGGATCCGTTCTACATCAGAGTGTATTTTTCCTAGAAAAGCAAAGCACTCCACGTGCTTAGTTTAGCCGCCGCCGCCGGCTGCTGTGAGGTTTTTACCCCGTTGTTCGGGTTGCTGTGACATATTTAATGACAGCCTTACTATTTACGTTATCAAGAACACGACTCACTAACAACTTTAATGAGCACTGTGTTGGTGTGTCCGCCGGGCGAGGTGCACGTATACTGGTCGCTGTGTCGCACCGACATCTTGCTCAGCGTCAGCCGGTAGAGCGACTCCTTTTCGCCCTCTTCGGTCGACCACGCTGGAACAAACACGCTCATAGTCAGACTAGAGGTCTTTGCTTAGGTAATCTTACTATGTCCGAGGTAGTAACTAACCCGGCCAATAATGTATGTCATATTTATTTAAACTCGTGTCAGCAACTAACTCTGAGTAGTCTTTGGGGCAAGTGGGCCTTAATAAAAGACTAATATTGATTCATTAATTGACATATGACGCAAAGCCTTGCTTGCAATAGCCATACCTTTCACTGTGGTAGGAATAATTCGCTTCAGAAATCTCCACACACATAAAGTCGTGTCTATTTCTTCAAACCAATACTATTTTGATGCGGTTTTCACCATAATTTTGAGTATTTTTCTATAAAATTTGTGTGTTAATATAATATTATACTTATTTTTTTATAATAATACTAGCCTGTTACTGTCACAGGAGAGCAAAGACTTCTTCTCATACAGAGAAGGCACGAGCATTCATCAATTAATTTTACTTATATATCGCACAGAAATCTTAATGTCTAAACAAATCGCCATTGCAACCGATCGAATCAGGTCGCTATAGCGTATAAAATAAATAATATCATAATAGCGTATAGAAGAGCAACTTCATTGAAAATCGAAAAGCGGACAAACAAAATAGCTATGACGCAATCGCAGCGAGGCAAGAATACTCTTGAGAAAGTGAGCGTCATCGTGTCAACTATTAACCCTTTGGTTAATAGGTGACACGATGAATTTCTCGCGAAATGATCTAAATTCTAGAGAATCTACTCAAAAAATATCCAGAATTAATTAATAGACTGACAAACCATGCACGGCTTCAAAAAATCTAGTTGGCCTTTTCCAACTACGCAATGCAACGCAACGCTTATGAGCACAGCATTAAAATAAACAAGTTGGTTTATAAGGAGAACATATATGCAGCGAAATATTCTCCTAGTAGAGAAGAAACATCGCATAAGAAGATCGATAAGAAGACTAGCGTTAAAACACAAATGTAATAGTCCCCGGCATGTAACTTGGCAAGGTTTTGGCGTAGTGGGGGTAAGTTCGCGCATAGTGCGTGAACTAACCAACCAATATATAGAACGAACGGAACGTGGATGGGACGCGATTTCACACGATTAGTCAGTCGATCCTTGTATCAACTGACCAAACTGCTAAATATTCCCCGCGTCCCGCTTGGTAACCAAAGAGACCTAAAAACGACTTATGCGCATCTTACGACTCTTGCCAAGTTACGTGCCGCCGGCAATTATAAATAATTACATACTTAAGAATTACATAGTTTCATAAGCGCTGGGCGCACAGCCTTACAAAAATATTTATTAGAATAGTCAAAAGCAAATAAAATCAATCATTCAATGACATGGCTTCGTCATCACTACATATTATAAAATAATATCCTCCGCCGCGTTTGTACGCGAAAATTTGGTTCAAATAAATCTCACTTGATGTCGCGATATGCACCTCGGTATCCACCTATCTGTTATTGAATGTTCGTAAAATTAACATTTTCTGGAATTGAACACAAAAATTGTATATTCTTCTCCTACGTACAAAATTATGGAATATTGGGCTCTTAATTCACATTTAAAAGATTATTAGACGGATCATTTAAAATTGATGCCAATAGATGGCGCATTTTTAAATTTCTGAGGCATTCCACTCGATTGTTAAAGTTTGCATTTTAACACATTTTGGTGCAAAAAAAACTGTAAAATCGTGCAAATAAATACTAGAAAACAAAGCTTCACTGTATTTAAAGAAAAAAACATTCACGAACCTAGTAAACCCTTTTACTTGCAAGTCGCTGCTAACACCATCTATCTATCACCGTGAAATAGAACCGAATGCGTTCGATGTACAAAAAATTGCCAGAATAAGCAGTCGAAAAACGCTAGTTAGGTCGGCACGGTTTCTTTGTATGGGATGAGGTATCTGTACTAGTATTATATTATCTGTGTCACGGGCGAAGCCGGGGCGGGTCGCTAGTAATAAGAATAAATTTAAGTAAACATCTTTTTAAAACAAGCTTTTATAAAGTGCGAAATGTAGTATTGCGAGTTCAAACACGATGGTACTATCTGGTCTGGTTGAGGAGTTGCTACTATGGCCACCTGCCGGCTTCATAATGAGACCAGCTCTAGTGTACTAAATTATTTCAATGTTTCCAAAAGTAGACAAAGATTCAGCTCAATTGGATGTCAGAAAGTGCTTGAAAATTCGATTACTAATTGCTAGACACACACGAAAGCTAGGTAATATAAAGGTAGTCATATAAAAAACACAAACACAGTCGAATACAGAACCGCCTCCTTTTTGGAAAGTCGGTTAGAAAGAAAAAGCTCTCGCTCGTGACACAATGCTCAACATAAAATTTCGTCCTACCCAGAATGATAGCTTATTAATAAACCAATGGCGTTTTTGGAAAGCGTCCATAGTCGCTGCACACGCATCGAGAGCTTGTAAGGTAAAATACATACATACAAAGGCCGCGTGCTCATCAGCCTTTTAACGTCCCCTTTGCTGGTACTCAGGCCTCCTCTCTTAGAGGGTGTGGGCTATAATCCCCCACGCAGGACCAGTGCGGATTGGTAGATATCACATGTCATTGAATTTTTGGTTCTAGAACATGTCGGCTTCCTCACGATGTTTTCTTGTCCGTTCTTAGAGCAGTGGTGATGAAATAATTTACAGGTCCCGTCACGTAAAAAGAACGCTGGCCTTGAATCTGCGCAGTGAGCGATTTATCGATCAAACTGGTGGTATGAAGGGGGCGCGACGGGGGAATGCTCCGCCAGTGTTTCTGTGCGCGCACGCTATTGGTTCGTCAGTTGACCCATGCTTCCCGCGCAGAGATCACGCTTCGTTCGCTGCCAAAATACAGTCGCACACACAACTTTCTTTGCACGACGATGGTTTTAAAAATGAAGGAAAAAAAATTGATTTTTTGATTTTATTTATTATTGATAATAGGATCTATTATTTTATGAAGAAATAAGTTTAGAAAGGATCAGTTGATAATTTATAATGATAAGATATTTTTAATAATAAGATCGAAAAAAAAAAATGCTCAAGTAAACATTATCTAATTTAAATCCAACCTCTTCTAAAGTACTAAGTAGCTAGTAAGTACCTATTATGATTCTACAATAAAACAATTACTTTTATATTATAAAACAATATCCTAGTACTTTAGAACGCGACAGTACCCATGCGCAGACACATCCCCTCCACTGTCGCTCAGCGTTCTTTTTACGTGACGGGACCTGTACACAAAGTAAAGCGCCTGTCTGAGATTGAATCCCCGACCTACAACACGTAAGTCGGTGGCTTTATCACAGGGCCACAGCACTCTTAAATATACATACTCATAAATACTTATATAAGAAACAATCCCAATTATATAATTCAAATAAAGTATTACCAGAGCTATGCTGCCCCACGGCCTGCGTCCAGCTCCAGTCGGGGTCTCCGAGCGCGCGACGCGACACGCAATCCAGGCGCACGGTGCTGTCCGGGAACACGTACAACTCGCCTGAATGCTCCACCACGGCCGAGCCGCTCACTATGCTGTACTGAATCGTTGGCGGAGCGTCACCTGCAACGTTCCACCTTCAAATCTTAAGGCTGGTCCTAAAAAGTGAACCTTAGTTATCTGGTATCCCACACAAGCAAAAAGGAAACGCGGTAGAGAAGATGACATAATAGCAACAGCAGGGAAAACGTGGACCAGGATAGTATTAAATAGAAGAGAATGGAAAGGAATGGAGGCCTTTTCTAAAGATGGGCAAACAGACCACCAAGTTGTCGATGTCGACTAATCAACTGTCAAGAATCATAATTTTAGTTTGGTGCTTTTTAAAACACAATCTTCGGGGGTTTATTGTAAATTTCTTGACCACTTTATTATGAAAACCTTGTAAGTTTTCTGTGTACACTCATCATGAGCAGACCATTGAGACGATTTTCCCCCATAGTACCTACTTCTTAACTAGGTTTTTAATCTCCTTGGGCTCATAAACGATCACAGAGTCTACCGTACACGTTGGGCACGGTAGAGCGATCATAATTTTCCAACGCTTTGCCCGTTTCGGGAAAGAATATTTTGTCTCTTATCAACATCAACAACGGTTAGATATGTTAAGTGAGTGGACTTAGAACTTTGATTTCTTTACATGTGGCTACATTTTTTTAAATCTCCAGGAGAGGGCAAATGCCCCTCCCGACGCCCAGGTACGGAAATGCGATGATTAGCCGATACCAAGATTTGTCGTTGTCATGGTTCGCCGGTACACGCTTGAACTAAAGATTTTATTACTGATGGCTATTTTCGCCGAAAGCCCATCCAAAACAATATTGCCTTCTATTACACTAGGAAAACTTCCTTTTTCGTGGGTCCATTTACAAACATTTAATTCCCATGCAAACAGCCAGACCCGAAACAACTATCTTTAGGCCATTCAATGATTTGTTCCGTGTGGGAATAGAACAAGCGATATACAGCGCACCAGCCGGTCGCTCAACCACTGCGCTAATCATGTCCCTATTTTACCAATTAATTAGTAAGTCTTGGCAATTTTCTTTACCAATCCATTGTCCATAACATGAGATTTCTTGTGTCTTGTAAACTAGTATATTATTGTTTTCGACCATTTTTCCTTACCTCTGATTGTATGTCCTGTCCATTTCCATTTGAGCTTCCTTATAGTATACCACCACAGACATAAATCTAAATATATGACGCGATTGTATGATGTTGTACTTCGCGTGCCAAAAAACGGAGTAAAGTTACGACAAATGATCGAAATCTGAAATTTTCATTTAGCATTATCAGTACCGGAAAGCCACCGAAATCTAGAAAATGCCTTTTTATGCAATATTGAGCTATAAAGAATGTATAGAAAAAGTTGGCCAAAGCATTGGAAATGTTTCTTTCCATTGGTAGGCAGGGTTGATATGATTTAAATCACTTGATTAAAATCAGTGATTTAAATCGCGATTAAAATCAAATGATTTTTTAAAAAAAATCAGTGATTTAAATCAATACTCTTTTACTGCGACCAAATCAGCCAAAAATGATGACTTTGGTGCACAGCAAAATAAGAAATAGATTAGGCACCGAGAAAGCAGCCAAATTAGTCTTCCTTTTAAAAAAACTATATTCGAAAAAAATATAAGGCTAATAAAAATATCTATCCGGTAAAACCCAAATGGCTGTATGTCCTTATTAATTTAAAGTCTATTTTATTTTCCTTGTTCATATTTAATAAATATGACAAAAAATTGTGTGATTAAAAAAATATTGGATTTGAGAAGAACTTTTTTATAATTTCATAATATTTTTTTAAAGTAATACTTATGTCTTTTTGTTAATTTTATTAATAATTAAAATAACCAAATATTATGTTGTGTTTTTTTAAAATAAATAACTGACTTCCAAATTAAAAAGATCAGAAAGTAAAAAAATCAAAAAAATCAGATTTAAATCAAATAAATCCGATTTTTTTGATTTTTTAAAATGAATCTTGATTTTTATCAACCCTGTTGGTAGGTAATTTTGTTTTTAAATTGTTTGTGAAAAAGTGGCATGCTTGGTTTTCATACAGATAGAGATCTATTTAGATTTATGTCTGTGAGTATAACTCTTCCCTCACATGAAATTAATATATTTGAATGGCAGTACCTGTAAAGTTTGTGACAACAGTAGTAGGTACACATTCAGGCAGCTTGGGGGTCCATTCTCCATTCTCACAGTGTAGCATGTTGTCTCCCTTCATCTTGTACAAGCCAAAGTGCTTGCAACGTGACAGCAATACAGAGCCATGGGGGAAATGCGTGTCTTTCTGGAAATGGTTGAAATACTTAAGATATAACCAGAGTATTTTGCTTGACTGTGTGATTCGTAACTGCACTGCCCATGAGTGTTGTAAACTTGTTCTGTCAAGTAAAAGGAAAAATCCCTTTTTGTATTCTAATAATACTTAGGCCCACTAGCGTGAATAACTTAACTCAGAATTAGTTGCTATCACAAGGTTAAATTAATATATGTCATACGTAAATGTCATAAATAACACAGGGTTAACTACTAACTCACAGTTACTAAGATAACCCAGGGTGGCACAAGCGGGTCTTAGACACTTGTGCTCATCAGATACACTTGTGAGTCAGGTAAGTTTAATTTCCAATATGTTAATAGTGGCAGGCATATAGATATTCTATTTAGATGGTCATGTTTGGTAGACACTATTAATTAATTATTTTGACATAATATGCTCTTGTAATTTACTGTTTTAAAAAGAGAAAATTCTCTGTGGTAGAAAGATTTGATTTACAAACCTGGCTCTGGAGAGATGATTTAATAACCCGATATACATAAGGAAAACTCACTTTAGTCAAATAACAGGTTATTCTTAGTGTAAAATATGATAAATCATTGAATGCAAAAGCTTGTTATTCACCATCCAATAATAGTTTTCCTTAAAACAACAATATAGCCAATTCTCAGGAGTGAGTCGAGTCATTCCAGGCAATATTTTTATATTTTTGATTACTCACATTTATTGAGGAATTCTTAAATGATATGGCAAGGAGTGGATGTTCATTCCGATACAGACATTCCCTTAGTATTGGTTGGAATCTCCCATCTGAAATTCATGTAAAGGTACATACACAGATTAACAATAAGAAAGCTCCTTGAATAGAAACTTATTGGTAATGGCCATTGATTGCAGTTCAATTAGTAAATCGGACTCTTCTCACTCACATTTGATGTTGTTGATTATAACAAGTGTAATAAAGTTAATTCATTTACTCAGAAACTATAACGGCTTGCCAACAGTCAATTGGTCCATGAACCCTTGGTCATCAGTATCTTTAATCCTTAAAATTTCATCCAAAGAACTCTTCACCCACGAACGTTTCGCCAACATAACTCTACGTCAGTGAGTGCTTAATCAATAGAATGTCCGAACTATGCGGACCTGTATGGAGGAGACAGTTATCAGGGTAAAATATATTGGATAACTAAAGAGAAAGAGCCTAACTGGCTCCGTGGTGTTTCTCAGAGAAAACACAATGATTGATATTATTATAGGTATTTATTTCTATGATGTAACTCTTCTACAAACACCATAAGTCTCCTGTAAATGCTTCGATATACAGAGATGCTGAACCAGTCCAGCTCTGGGGCCAAAAATACTGATACAAGCCTTACATACCTGGAGTACTGGAGCAAAGTGGCCCCACCCAGTTGCCATCAATACATTTAATCTTGCATATTAGCCTCTCATTCAGGGGTCCTATCAGCCCAGGGAATTTCACCTAAAGAAAAACATTATTATTTAGACAAAATAATTAGGATAATTAGAATAGGTGCACGAATTTTATAAAATAACGGTTTCTTGTATCTGTCATCAATTCTATTTACAAGTAATTACAAATTCTATTTAATAGGTACCTACTTTCATCTAAATTATGACGTACCTCAGAAATTTTAGAGAAATCTGATCTAAATCTTGTGATATCAAGATTAGCATCTAAACTCTGTACATCTGGCAGAGAACACTTGAAATCATCTGAAATAAAAACAATGATCATCATTGGCAACCTTTTTAATCTACCTACAGCTAAGCAGAAAAAAGTAAAGTGTACAATAATTTATTACCTTGCGGGTAGGTCACGTTTTCCTCGTCTTCACAGGAGCCCCACGGAGTAAATAATAATATCAAAAAAGGCAAAAACATTGTTCTGAATAAAGTTATCGCTTCACAATACCATGTCGTCCGGCAGTAAAGTGGTCACGGATTCATTTTATTCTTCTATAGTTCTGCTTGAACCTATAATAGTAGGTACTGGAGAAATAAAACCGCTGATAAGGCTATTCTCCGAAGTCCGAAGCCAGCCAGCCAGAGAGAGACTCAGGGCAGGGACGTATACGAAATGTCAAAATAAAAAATACTGAAAAGTCAAACCCATACGTACGTCAAACGGTCAAACAATTGGTCGGCATTCGGCAATGTATCACAGTCACAGCACTATCACAGTGATCATGGATCACAGCCACAATCACAGCAATGTATGTTGTCGTCGGCAGTCGTAGAGTATAATATTATATAGTAATTTTTAGGGTTTTTTGTAGGTCCATGTATAGTTCTCGCCAAACTTTTTGTCCTGCCTGAATTTGGTTACAATGGCAGTAGGTAGTAATTCTATAACTATACTAATCTTCTATACTAATATTATAAAAAGGAAAGATGTTTTTGTTTGTTTGTACCGAAGCTCCGAAACTACTGGACCAATATAAAAAAATATTTTTTCAATAGAAAGCTACATTATTACTGAGTGACATAGGCTACTTTTTAATTCCGAAAACGGGTTCTGTGGGGTGGTCCACGGGAGCGAAGCCGCGGGGAACAGCTAGTGTCATAAAAAAGCATCGTTTCGTACCTCGCGTATCCAACCCAACTTCAGGGCGGCGCAGAAGTTTGGTGCGAACTATATTATTGTACCCCTCAATTATAGGACTCCTCTAATATAATGTACTCTGTGGTCCATTGGGGGCCAGTGTTACCAACCGGCAGTAATGTAGGTAGGCGGTAGCGAGCGGAGCTAGGAGGCGGTGAACGGGGATAGGCCGTAGTGTTAGGTCATCATAGTCATCAGATCAGATAATTTCTATTGTCATCCGGACTAGATATGCAGTAATAGAAAGAAAAACAACCAAGCAGTTACATATTTTCCTTACTTTTACGCCACTGGACACGGCTAGGGACGAGTGACGATAGATTGCAAGGGGAGGCATGAGCCACCCTTTCATACAAGCCGGTATTTCTGGTTTGCTACTCCGTATTTTCATTTTTCAAATATACAAGCACTGTATTCATCTAACCTGACACTAATATTTTTTAACTCTTACTTGTAGGTACGATCTCTTAATTATTTCAAAATTAAATGCATACTTGTAAGAGAAAAAAATAGATAGGTATCTTATTTATGTATGAATGGAGAGAAAACTGATGTTTGTCCGAGGCGGGGTGCTGAAACTTTCGAGGTTGCTTCGCTCGCTCTTGTACCTAACCTTGATAATGTAGCTTTTCTATATTTGTAAATAGGAGATTAAGAAGATAAGAAAGATTAGCTTAAGACAAGAAGATTTAGCTTTGAAGAAAAAGTAAGGGGAGTAACATAGTTATGAATAGGTAGGTAGTTAATTAAAATATTTACTAAAAATAGGAGGTGCGGCAAATTTCCAATCGGCTATGGCTAAAACTCATTACGCCACAGGATAGTTACCTACTCCTTCTTAAATTATATTTTCCTTTGAGTACCTACCTAAATATAAAAAATAATTAGGTACACTAGCCAAATTATTAAAAATGCCTGGATTTCCCGTATCAACGCTCACCCTACCCTCCCTACGAATAACCTAATCAGAATGGAATTCCCCCCATTTTAGAGAATTCCCCATCACCACAAAAATACAACCCTGTTTGTAATATGGGATCAAGAAAAATTTCAATATCATGATCAGATCATCAGACACTATAGTCCAGTTCTGGAACGAAAATTGTCGCAAAATTAATCGCGCTGCTGCTCTGAATGGATGAATGTACCAGGAACGCCCGATTCCCGGCTTGTCCCCGTGAGGCAGTAATCACAGAGAAACTTATATTGGCAGCATATACTGGGTAGTAATGTTGACACAATTCGACAAACATTTCACGTGTGTAATTTCTTTCTAGATACCGGTAGTATAGATAAGTTTATAAGTAGGTACCTATTTAGATACATAATTATGGGAGGCAGGGGGGAAAGATTGATATGTTTGAGATTTTTTTATAACGCGGCAAACAAGACCTTGAATAAGAATAAGAATAATTTTTATTGTTATGAAATTACATTCAAATGTGATGCTTCCTAAATTAAACAAAAAATTAAACATTAAACATTTAAACATTTTTGACCAGCATGTTTGGGACTGGACGTCAGCTTGCAACGGACAAATGAAATCAGCTTTACTAGCATTTTATTCTAGTTAAAATCACTTAGGTCTCTCGAGAGCATCAATAGAATATCAAGGCCAGGGCCAATCTTTTCTTGTCTCTTTTCCGTCCAGTTGGCTGACCGTCTATTGGAGAGGGGTATTCAGTTAGCGATGGAGGATGATGCCTATTTATGCGCACTACGCACCATAAACACGTCGGTTGTAGTTTAGAACTTAGATTTGGGACTTAGATGCAAGGCCGCCATAGTTGTTTTGGTTGGTAGACTGGCTGGTTGCGTGGGTATTTTAGTAGGTAGGTAAATACATAATCACTATCATGTTATTTTATTACTTTATACACTACCAAATTAATTAGACTAATGGCAGACGTGAACTTGCCCGCAAATATTCGGGTACCTACAGTAGAGAGCGAGGATATTGCAGTCCAACCAATGATCTAATTGGCTTGGCCGGTTTGGGCATACAAATAAGTAGGTATTTGAAAATTTTAATTCAATCTTAAAAATGTAATTTGTAATTGGTAGTTTCAAATAACTGATGCTGAGGTATTTTGTAGTAGGTACCTAAGTATTACAAATACTTTATGACTTCAAAATACATTTAGCGATCTTATTAATGGGTGCGTTCTGCGGAAAATAGCGCTCGATAGCTTTCGTAAGCAAAATGGCGACCGCGTAGATACGTCAAATTGTCATTTTCATCCCAAACGGACACACACACGAAACCTATGCGTATTGATGTGTATTATATACGAATGTCACAATGGATAATCGACTGTTTTTTTAATTAAAAATTGATTAAATACTGTGTTTTGTATTTGAAAGCTGGTGCTTCCCATGTGGTCCCATTTAAATTTGGTAAAGATTTGATGATGAACTTTGGAGATATACAAGAGAACTCTTCAATAAACAACGGCAAAGCTCTCGGGATTGCTGCAAATGCATGTCTGTTTATTGTTTATGTACCTACGCCATTTCATAAAATTACGCCGGTACGCTCTAAAGGGGTAAACAGATGTGTTGTTCAAGTTTGATGATACTCATGTCATAAATTTGTACATTAAGTAGGTACTTGTGTTACCTACCTTATTTAAAGAACTTGCTCATTAACTAGGTGCCACAACTAAAAAGTATAAAATAAAAACATTTTTACAAAAAAAAATACTACACAGTGAAAAATAGTTAACTTCAGTTTCAAGTCCTTGTAAAATAACGAAGAATCAAAAAAAGGAAAACAGACTTCAGAAATTGTAGTTATTTTTCACTGTGTATTGTTTTTTTTGGAAGTCGGTTGTTATTTTGTAAAAAAGTTTTTGTTATTTGTATTTTAATTAAAGCAAAGCATGTATTTTGACCAGCTCTGCCTGCAGGTAACTGGTAGGTCCCCTCCGGTGGTTTCCCGCTTTGTCGAGGCGTGGGGGCTCAGTGACCGTGGCTTGGTCACCCACGGTGAAGCGATGAGGAACCTGAGGAGGGGCCGCTTGTCAGGACTTTTGCCGATAAGCCGACAACGTAGCGGCCAACATGTAGGTTGCGGTGCTGCCTGGGCGACATCGCAACTGAGGCGGGCTGCGATGTCGTATGGAGCCACCCAAACCCATACGTTACTAGTAGTTACCCACTCAAACATGCGGAAAATGTGTTAGGCATAAAAAGAAAGGTAACATAGATTATAAAAAAAGTGGGTATGTAATTTAGGTGCACCTCTGGACCTCTGCCCAACCCGTCTGGGAATACAGGCATGATATTTTACTATGTGTGTAAAAGGAAAGGTATAAAAAGAAAACAATAATTCTCAAGTGTAACATACAGAATTTATTAAGTAGGTATAAATTAGGTAGGCACGAAATTTTATGCAACTTTTGTACGTAGAAGATACATAACGCTATTAACATACCATACCGCTAGACATAGACATAGCTTAATTAATTCATTTGTTTCATAAGGTAGGTAAGTTTATTATTGTTCAAAATGTAGTCCGAAACACGCTATATAAAAGCGAATTTTAGCAAGACATGACAACAACCACAGGGAGGTATGCGTGATCCACCCATATTAAAAAAAAAACCTTAGTTTAACTAGTATAAAATTGAGATGGTAACTAATTAACTACAATAATCCCCAATCTATTTGGCCGGTCTGGGGTTGAATACAAATGGCTGCGCTGTAGTAAATCTTATACTTAAACATCAGCGTGCCATGAGCATCTCGGCAAGCCTACGTACAGCCCTGCCAAAATTATTGGGGATTACTGTACCTACTTGTATAAATAAAAAACTCAGAAAACCGTTCTGAGATCAAAATTCATCTTAAGGTGCTCCTTCGCTTGGAGCATTCACCTGTAATGTAACGTTACAGAGTCGAGCATTATATTGGTGAGGGAGGAGAACCGAGCATTACAGTGCGCAACCTGTAATGTTACATATTCGAGCAAAACATTTGTAAGGGAAGAGAATCGAGCATTACAGTGCACAACTTGATGATACAATGTGTAATATTTTGATACAACTTGTAACGTCAATGCGCACCACTTGTAAACATTGTGGAAGAAAATCAAATTTAATGTTACATTACAGGCGAATGCTCGTCAAGTCAGGGAGCCGAACGTAATGTAATGCTCAAAATCGAATGAGAAATGTTACATTGCAGGCGAATGCTCCAGGTGAGGGAGCACCTTTAGAAATAGCGCGACTACACATATTCCAATTCGAGGAAATAGACATGAATACATAAGTACAGAATTATTTGATATTAACATTATAGGAAAATACTGATTTCCTGAAGTAACGGTTCCCCTTGAAAATAATTTTAATATTGTGACAGATAATATCTTTTTCTATTTGTTTATTGTTTTTATATCGATCGCGGGGATGCCTGGATGCAACCAATTAATTTATTGGCACCCATACAATCGCAAAAGCACAACAACCCATATCAATTGACACCAATCAAGATTGTTTGTTAAAAATAGACTTTTTACAGCTTTTAAATTCGAGTTATCTAAATATTTTCAGTTCCGACCAAACTTCTTGGCCGCCCTGAAATTGGCTACAATGACTGCGCAGTAGTAAATCTCATACAAAAACAGTACCGATCCGCACCTTGCGCATCGGAAAGCCAACTTCAGGGCGGCCAAGAAGTTTGGCGAGAACTTTTTTATATATAACGCATTAATGGTTTACAGATAAAATTGACACATCTGCTAGTATGGTAGGTACTGAGTAAAACAAGAAAGGATAATAATGGCGGGCCAGATTATTTAGAATGGCAGGTCATGATATAATAGGTACTCACAGCGGATCTTTGTGTCTCAGAATTGGCTGCAAGACCCTGCGCAGCAGCTATTTTTGTGTCAACGTTGAAGGTGAAGATAGCATTGTATAACTGTCTCTTTCACTCGCTTACATTGTCGCATCGTCCTATCTCGCTTACTCTATGCAGTATACTCGATGACAAACCGTTTCTTGAGCAATGACTGGCAGAGCTAACTTCAGATGCACAAAGATCCCTTGTGACTATTATACTTAATATACTAGCTTCAAATTATATCTCTATTCTCTTTTGTTTACCTCAACAGTAAGAATAAGTTCAATAACAGTAGCCCTATTGCGTAATGAAATCAACCAATCACATGCGAGATGAAAGACGCGATGTGGATTTCCGTCTATGTGATTGGTCGATTTTCTCTTTGCCTTGCCGAATTCATTACGCAATAAGGCTGCAGATCTACTCCTGTGTATTGGTAATTTATTTTCCAATATAACCAAGCTATAATATCAAATTATCGCTTTGTGATTTATAAGTTTTACAAGATATTTTTTGAATACTTATGGGTAAATCGCATTCGCAAAGCACATTTAAAATTACCTGGATATATAGTCATTTAATCTTCCTGTATTTGTGCTAGTTGAACAATAATGATGACGAATTGTTTGTTTTCAATCTTTTATTATTAATATAGTATTGACAGGGAAGGTAACTTTGAGAATAACACAGTGTAGATAATGCTTTTAACATTATTTTGTAATGTCAATTATTTACTGCACCCATACCGCTTAGTTTAAGGGATAGTCTATATAATTGTGCTTATAGTGTGACAAATGTAATATTTATAATCTTCAATGTGCTCTTATTTTATGAAATTGATATTTTTATTATTGGATTCGGTAGAATTATTATAGTGGTTCTTTTATAGCCGTTAAGAAATGAACTATTTAAAAAAAATGGTTTTCATCTTGCATCGGTTAGGTAGGTATGGTACCTTTTATAGATCCCTATATCATAATATCGATGGCTTAACCTGCAAACCGGCTAACTCCACTTTTGACCCAAAATCATGTTTTGATGTCATCGAGTACGCGGAGTTGCCACTTACGGTATGCAAAATGAAACAACTCCCTAGCTTTCAAAATTACCGAAAAAATCGCGTGCACATAAATTGGGCAACTCCCAACACTGACATAGCAACACGTCAAAGTGGCTAACTCCGGTGCCAGCCGCCATTTTGTACTGGACGGCGTGCAAGAAAGAACAGGTTTTCGTGGCTTGAGTTTATATTTTTGTCAATGTGCGTAAATAACAGATAGTTTAACCTGAAAACAATACATGGAATTGGTGGTAAGTGACTTTATTTAAATAAGGTATAATTGTTGTGAATACTCAAAAAGAAAACCATAAATAACCTACAAAAGTGCGATGATGGAGTTGGCCATTTTTTGTTGTGACAATTTGTTCTTGATTTGGGAGTTACCAGTTTTGTGTTTTTAGGTAAATTAATGTTAAAAATATTTAATGGGATTGTTACTTATATTGTAGACAAAGAAAATGTCGAGGGCGAAAAAAATGGTTGAAGCTGCTTGCAACCGAAGTCGTCAAAATGATTTAATATTTTTCACAAAGGAATCGATTGAAAATATGCCTGTTATACTGGCTGCTGATTCGTCATTATCTGAAGCTGTTCCAGAAGTAATTATGCGAATTGTCCCATTAGTTGATGATGCGGCAACATCTGATGCTGTTACAGAAGTGGTCATGGAAATTCCTCCACTAGCTGATGGGGCTTTAACATCTGATGCTCTTACAGAGGGGATCACGGAAATGGAACCAATAGCCGAAGGTTCATCTCTGAATTCCGGCCTGTTAACATTGGTTACTGAAGCATCCATGGAATCATCCGGACCAGCTACAAATTCACAGGTTACACCACGTCATGATAACAATGCTGCCTTGATTGACAACTATATAAGCGATGATAGTGACTACAATAATGAACAACTTGTACCCTATTCTGAGCACTCGGATTCTAATAGTGAAGAACAACCAATGAGAGTTAAGAGAAGAAAAAGGTGTCAGGTTAACAAAGCAACATGGAATGAATACAAAAACAAACTTAATCGGGAAAAGGGGAGGCAGTATATTGGACGAAAAAAAGTTGACGGGAAATGGGAAAAAACACTAAAGAATAAGCGAGTGCTTAAACCTCGATGCAAATGTAAGACAAATGACAAAAGTGCTTTAAAATGCTGTGAAATTACAGAAGATGATAGAAAAGTAATATATGAAAAGTTTTGGGGGATGACTTGGGGAGAAAAGAAGGTTTTCGTAAATAGTCTTGTACAAGAGATGCCTACAAAACGCCCAAGAGATAGAAAAGACCCATCTATTACAAAGAGAAAAAGCTCAATGATTTATAACTTGCATTTGAATGACGAACGTCGTGTGAGGGTCTGCAAAACGATGTTTCAAAACACTTTGTGTATCACCAAAATGACCATCTGGAACTGGAAAAAAGGTAAAGAAAATACCTCTCACAATGAAAACCAAAATGTATCTGCCAGAAAAAATCCCCACGAAGCAGAGGTAGAATCACTTAAAGAGTTTTTGAACAATATACCAAAAATGGAATCCCACTATTGCCGCAAATCTACATCAAAGCTTTATTTGTTACCAGAATGGACATCAAAAAGAGCCCTATACGAATTCTACAAAAAAGACTGGTGTGCATCGCGGAATAATAAACCTCTCTCTATAGCAAAATTCAGCAACACTTTAGAAATTGAAAACATATCACTGTTTAAGCCGAAAAAAGATGAGTGCGAAAAATGTCTATCCCATAAACTCGGAAATATACCTGATACAGAACATAAGGAGCACATAGAAAGAAAAAATGAAGCCCGAATCGAAAAAGAAAATGATAAAAATTCAGAAGAACTCGTATTTACGATGGATACACAAGCTGTGTTATTAGCACCTAAATCTAATGTTTCATCTCTATATTATAAAACTAAGCTATGCACACACAATTTCTGTTTATTCAATTTGAGAAACAAAGATGGATTTTGCTATCTATGGAACGAGACTGAAGGTGCCCTATCGTCTGACAACTATGCAACCATAATAGTCAAGTTTATTACAAATAATCTTCTGCCGAGCATTCACAGAGAACCTGAAAACGATATTAAAATTATATTGTACAGTGATGGATGTACAGCACAAAATAGGAACGTGGTATTGGCAAACGCTTTACTGAATGTGGCAACATTAAACAATATTATAATTGAGCAAAAGTATTTGGAGGTTGGCCATACCCAGATGGAGGCTGACTCTATGCATGCCGCCATAGAGAGGAAGCTGAAAAATAAAGTTATTCATGTACCAGCTGAATATGTAGGAGTTTGTCTTGGAGCACGCATACACCCTAAGCCCTACAACGTGTCTTATTTAACGCACGATTTTTTTAAATCCTTTGGAAGTCTACAATATTATAAATCTATAAGACCAGGAAAAGCGACAGGAGACGCTAAGGTACCTTTGATTTTATTTATATTTGATCTTATTATTTTATTCATTTTTATAACTCTTTTTGTTCAGGTTTCAGTAGAAGTGTAAAAAACACATTTTACTGTGTAATTCATTGATTAGGTATAAATTATTATTGTTTGTGTTCAGGTCACAGACATTCGTGCGCTGCAATATAAAAAAGGGAACATAAACTTTAAGCTAAGATTTAAAGATGAGTGGCAGTTACTACCACAACGATGCGATAGAAATATCACACCCTCGGCGATTGAAATCTTACCGAATCTTCATAAAAATCGGCTACAAATTAAAAAACGTAAGTTCAAAGACCTCCAGGAATTAAAATCTACCCTACCGGTGGACTACAGGGACTTCTACGACAACATACCACATGAATGAAGACTTACTTTTTTTTTCTTGTAACATTATAAGACGTAATAAAACATATTAAGTGATAAAAATATAGTTTTTTTTTCTCTTATTACCCAATACTAATCTAAAAAACTCTATATAAATCTAAATATAGGAGTCACAGAAAAGTGGACAACTCCCGTATTTTTATTATTTTTTAATTTACAAATAGGCCAACTCCAAAAATCTATTTTAAAGGTATGTGATCAATATATTTTTTCATAATGTTCAGTTAATTCCGTATGCAAAATAAAAAAGCACCAAATAGTATTTTGGAATATGGATATTGTAAATATTTAATTTTTTATTCAGTTTTTTTGCCTCCCTCTAAAATTGCATAAAACGGAGTTGGCCAATTTGCAGATTAAGCCATCGATATGTGACGGCTGTGATAACTTATCTAATTAATAATAACACAACAACACAAAATGTGGAAGTAATTGACTATGGCCAAACCGTCAGAATTTAATAGTCCAAATTAAAAAAAAAGAACACCTAGAATAAAGTGACATTCTATCAACAATATCTATCGATTGACAGAAAGTCAAAAATCTCACAAACATTTTTGACGTTTGGTTATCGCTGATGTCTCTATGCCAAGGCAGCGCAATACACGCTATCGAAGAACGTTAAAGAGCCAGTAAACTACTGTGAGAACTGTTTGCTTAAAGAACCTGATGACTTCACCGTATGTTTGTTTTCGAAGATGCTTTAAGCCGAAATTACGCGCATTAGATATAATTACCTACGTCACAAGAAATACTTAGGCACAGCGATCATTGTACGTGGGTTTACTTTTAACAAGGCACAAAACACGAACGCTTTTGAAGGCAGTTGTGGACCAACACCACCCAGCACTGCCCTTCCCTTTAATTTTATAACTTAAAAATATTCTATGCGTCTTTTACGCCGTCGAGTAAACGGCTTTTTGAACATTTATGAACCAATGCGAGAAAAATAATCCGTCCGTACCCTACTCTGAACATGCACAATTAGGGTTCTGTTCTGGATAATTTAAATAAAATTAGCCAGGAAACTCCGCAAAAGTAACGGTAAAGAAATCTAAATAACAAATTAAATTGTATTGTCAATTAACTACAGCATTCTTTCAGTTGATTACGGGGGTTACACGTAGCACAGATAATATAATACTAGCATACACGTAGTAAGTTAAAAATATAGGCTAAAGGATATTACTTGTATGTGCTAGATACCGCTACCCAACCCGTCTGCGGAGTTTCGCTAATTAATTTTAATTGACTACCACCGGTACATCAAAAGTAAGTACCTTCAGTTTCTTCCTATAAAACAGGAACAAATTAAGCATATTAAATTAACTAAATACGTATCGCAATGTTATCGATGCATTATAATTTTATAATGGATTCGATCGTAAATAATATAATTATTTAACGCTATAGTATTATACAATCTATTCATTATCACAACAACTACTGAAACATAATTAAAAAGGTAATTAATACCAATAATGCAATCGATATTGAACTAACATAAACTGTTTCAGATAGCGGTAATAATATCGGACATTAGAGACAGTTATACGTTGTAATTTATTTTATTTCCCAATAGAGCAATCTTGAGAATTTATTAGTACATATAATGTGTATTTTGAGAATTTGTGATTGCACTAGACAGAGACACAGATAATATAATTCTAGCATAAAGATGTCTCATCCCATACAAAGAAACCGTGCCGACGTAATGTACTGATTATTTTTTGTACATCGATCGCGTTCGGTTCCGTTCCACGGATATAGATGGTGATCTATCTATCGCCGTGGAACGGAACCGAACGCGATCGATTTACAAAAAATAATCGGTATAGGTAATCAGATGAAAAACGCTAGTTACGTCGGCACGGTTTCTTTGTATGGGATGAGGCATCAGTATGCTAGTATTATGTTATCTGTGACAGAGAGTTCTTGCATCAGTGCAACTATCAAATTGCAAGCGCAAGATAGTAAGACGCCAGTGCAACTTTGTCCGACGGGTAGCGAGACATTGCCCAATGAATTGCTCATTGTTATTTGCAACAACAAATAGGCACAGTTGGAAAATAAATACTATTGTAATACTAATCAGTCTTACACTTAGGCACCGCATATTCACAACAACATAGAAAAATAATTTGCAATAGATACATTGAAGCTACCACTGTAAATATAAGGCATAGATATATTGTTCTGCTTTTAACTTTGCCAAAAACTTTGTTTAATAAGCAGCATGTTTATTATAACAATGCCTTCATAAGAACAGGTAGATAAGTTAGACAATATAATAATAATACTTAACAATTACATACGTATTTGTTCAGATTATTCTATATGTAATTATGTATATCACTACATATTATAAAATAAAGTCCCCCGCCGCGTCTGTACGCATTAAACTCAAAAACTACTGAACGGATTATCATGCGGTTTTCACCAAAAAAAGAGAGAGAAACGAGGCAGGTTTTTGAAAATAATTTGTCACGGGCGAAGACGGTGCGGGTCGCTAGTTTTATAATAAATTGTATATAATAACTATTATAGTATTATTCAACATAATTACAACATTTAATAAGTAACGTAGAGGCTTTGAACTAACCCCCGATTTTTGAATTAAGAATTTTAGTATTTGTCAAACTCTACCGAAGCCTGAAAACCTGTCAAATTTTGGCATCAAAGCAGTGTTTGACACGTTCTTAACTCCAAATACCTACTTAATTCAGAAACCGACCCTTAATCTCTATTAATTATATATTGAAAACACGTTGTGGCACTAACAGGGAGACAGGGCCATATTATTTCTGGCTGAGTTTATATACATTTCCAATCTTTTTGGCCGGTCTGAAGTTGGTTAAGTACAAATGAATGGCTTATCAGTAGGTACCTAGTAAATGTTGTATTTTAAAACAACAGCGCGCCATGTCATACTCATCGGGAAGCCTGCGTTCAGCCTGGGCAACAATATTGGGGATTACTGTAATCTTAACAATCGTTTATAGACGAATAAGGATTTAAGAATAAATATAAGTTTATCTTAAACTTAGTTGTGATACTTAACTTATAAAACACTCATTCTCTTACTAAGTAAACTAAAATATCTATAGTTATCATCCCTGAAACAAATATAAAATAGATAAATAATCATAGTTTAAGTCTATACTTGTTTAATTAGAGGTATAATAAGTAATTAAATTTGCAAAACTTGATGTCCAGTATAATATATTATCTAATGCCTGGTCTGATAAATTTCCTAAAATAGAATAACGTCCGGTTATAAAAAACAGACCAAATCTCGTAGATAAGTCAAATACACAAAATGCTTAGTATGTATGGATGTGCAGAAATATCACTCATCTATACAGTTTTTATGTTTGATAGCTTTTATTAATAGCATGCAATGGGTACAGATCCAATGACACATACGAGTATGAATAATGGAACACGCACCTGCAATGCATTTTATATATTGTTTGTATTATGTTAAAGACGATAACAGTACTCTTCCTACGCACTTCTCCTCTTAGATGTGGGTCATCTAGACAATAACTCCGTGTGCAAAACGTCTACCTATTAAAGATGTTTACTTTTTGTTCCCCAATAGGTACTCGTGAACCAAAATAAAATATACTTACCTAATTTGAAGATATTGAGATTTTGTCTTTCTATTATTTTAAATTGTGGAAAGTCATTATGATGCCAACATGGTCTCTATTTGATTGATGATATTTTTGACGTGTCAGTCCATAGACTTTAGATGTGGTAGCAATTTTTTGGGTTCACTCAAAGTAATACAAAGAAACATACATTGATGTATTAAAAAGGGGAAGATACGTTACGCGCTAACATCGCGATCAAAAAACCTGGGCTCGGCGCACCAGTTATCGGCAACCTACAGTTACCGATAGACAAGGACAGAGATAGGAGACGGCGCTGTAGTGCGAGCGAAATCGCCTGAGTGCCCGCTACGGGCATTCACTTAGTCTAGCAGGACCAAGCGCCGTGTTCAGTACCGTATCTTCCCCTTTTTAATACATCAATGGAAACATACTATACTTTTCAAATGAGTTTATGATGGACACACGTCGAAATTCATTGTATGAAATCTAAATTCGAGACTGCAGAGATGTACCCATTTTTAATTTTATTAATTATTCTAATTGAATAAGAGGATTTGATCGTGTAACTGGACAAAACTCACGATGGAAAAATATTCAGTTAGACTTATTTTATACTGGACACAAGTCATGCAAAGTATTAAATGCGTAATATTGTATGCAAAGCATTTTACAAAATATTATTCTGCTGAGAAAATGTGCTGTACAGGCAGTAAACTTTATAAAGATTACTAAAAACTACTTTATGTATAGGCATATAATTAAGCACCTTTATTTTAGTAGTAATAGCACTTCATAGGCATGGCACTAGGATTATACACTGTAAAATACAAGTAATAAAGAAATAATATTATTTCAAAAAGTCCAGTGCGTACCTGCAAGTACAACACAAACGTTAAAATAGATAGGTACTTATAGTACAAACCAAAGATTCGTTCACATATTTTGATAAAGGTACATTATTTGTAGTTATTAAAATAATAGATAACAGTTGTAGAAGATGACATCATTTTTACATGATGTTCAAGCTTAGCATATGAAGAGATCTAAAAAAATACTACATTCTAAGTCACATGACTAAAGCAAATTGCTTCCACTAATTGTTAGATGAAAACAGATAGGTACAGACATATCTCTGTTTGCTAAGATAAATGAAACTATTTAGGCATAGCATTATGCATTCAGACAGAAGTCTTATCAAATGGTGACAGTAGTTCAATGTCAAATGAAGAACAATTCTCCTTGACTAGTGGACAAGGCTGGGTATTGTCAACACTTAAAGATAATTATAAGACGATACAAAATGGAAATTGATATTAAAATGAGTCAACAGCCTGGACGATTTTCAAGGCAAGCAAATATATTGTTACAAAAGAGTTACAATTAAAAATAATTGGTAACTCTTTTGTTACAATATTTTACATTTTCGTTTAATATTTTAACAGGTTCTTTTTGTTGTCTTATAATCTGCAAAGTACCAAATTGATCCTATTTTTCCCCTATACACTTTGCTATAAGTTAGATGAATGGTTCAGGGAAAACATTTGCCTTGGCACATAATCTGTTTTTTAAAGATAGTTATACATTGTTACATAAAAAGCAACTATTCGAGTTAACATTATTTAGAATTGCTTAGACAATAAAAAATCAGAAGAATATTAAATCATTGGCTTAATTTACCTAGTTACACTCATGGTTTAATGGAACTAGGAGAAGTGATCACTGTTACAAAACATTTGATTGCTACCTACCCATTAGGGAACAAGAGGAATTTTTATACATTGCTTAAGCAACATAATAAATTCAAACCGATTTAAGAACAGATTGCTAAATGGTAGCAAATGGTGCAGTCATTTCTGCACTGCTTTTTTAAATCATTGTTATACAATTTTGCAATTAGCTTTAATTTGATTTCTAAGGTAAACAGTAACTGTAAACTTATACCTATGGTTTATAATAAGACAGATCTGTATTGGTGGTTAGCAATATTCATATCACTGGAATGTTAAGTACAAAATTGTTATACAATCCATAAAAGAAAACATTTATTTGCAAACTTTTATAGAGGTATTTTTGATTACCCAAAATGCCATAGAGTATGGAGGCATAGAAATATGATTACCATATTTTAAACGTACTGGTTCCAGATCTGGTAATGATGATTCATAATATAGCGGCCATCCATTTAACAGCAAAGTCTTAGATCTCCTGTTATTCGATGGAGCACTCAGAATGTACTCATCAATAATCAAATTATCTCCATGCAATGCAGTGCCATTTAACAGAAACCTTGCTTTGGCCATCTCCAAATTGATGGCATAAACAGTGACAGCTGAAGTATCATTGGTGTATTTTTTATTTGCACAGTGCACATACATTCTTTGCAAGGGAGAGCATTTACAATCAATGTGTAATACTCTGTTTCCCACAAGCTTCTTGTATAGAACACTCAACCACCAATCTGGCAAAGGTTCTAAGTTTTTATCAATCATACTATAATTTCCACCAATAAAACTTTGTCTCACTACAGTGGTGATGTTGTATTTGGCAGCGAGGCCAAGCTTGTCTAGCCATAGAGGACTTCCAGCAAAAGAATTAGATAGTCCAGGTGCCCCTCCTCCGTATGAGCTGCTTGTCTCAGTCAACCACATAGGCATATGCCTGTATTTTTTGGTATGATTTCGCATAGTTTCTATTTGCTCTTTCAACAAATCAAATGTTTTAGGGTCCCAGAAATCTTCAAGAGTAGCAGTGCGGCTGTTTAAATAATATTGATGCCAGGACACTGCATTTACCTGCTTTGAACCATTTCCCAAAAACTCCCTCATGTACTCCAGGCAATAAGGTCTTTTGGACTGAGGTCTAGTTGTGTCTGGACCAACTAATAGGGAATGTTTGTAGCCAAAATGATTGAGAAGTTTACGCAGTTTCTGGAAATCATGAGCCAACATTTCAGGGGTCAGACTCATATTAAACACATGTTCAAAAGAGTTGGGCTCATTACCAAGCTGCCAGTCCACATCAAAATGTTTACTTTTACTGTACTCCAACAGATCCCTTGCATTTAGTTCACTCCAGCCATGATCATCACGGAGCAACACATTAAAAGTAAATAATAATTTATTATTTGTAGCTTTGCAAAATTCATTAATTTCTGTCCATTTCTTACCAGTCATTATGAAGAAGGGCAAGTATTTGTGTTTGCATAGCTTTCTTACAGCAGGGCAGACCGACTTGCTGTGATTGGAGTGGTCTTTAGGGCAGTGATCGCATGTCGCGACGACGTCGCTCTCGCTGAAGATGAGCCGGTCAGACATGGTGCCGCCCAGCCGCACACGCGCCGGCGCTAACACTGCAGCCAGTTGTCGCAGTTTCGGCTTGCTAAAGTCTATTCTATTATAGTGCTCAATTTCGGAAGTATCAATACCCATACTTAGGAAATCATCTGGTATGATTGTAGTTACCACCTGGTTCTCTTCAATTGTAATATAGCATTTTTCTCCAGAGTTGTACTTCACAAATAAGACCATTAAGGCCACGTTGCAGCAGAACGCAATGGCACAGGCAGCCACCAGACTTTTGTTGGATAGCATTTTGGGCAAATCACATTAACATTATTGACATGAAAATTTTAGAGAGCCACTCACACGGTTTGCAGAATCGGTCCAACTGTTTCAGCTTTAAACACCACAGCAGCAAACTGCACAACACACTCTCATAGTCTGACGTCTACTGTCATGTCACTGCTGTCATATGGCTGTCATCTTCCCATCTCGTTTGCTTCTTGACCGTTCTTGACAAATTGTCAACAGCTTCAAAGTCGTGACGTTAGGTCACCTTATTTTCCATATGGCAAGATATAATGAGTTGTCAGATTTCTGCGAGATGTCTTTGTGAGAATCCTATGCACGGGCTGTCACGTTAAATTAAGATTTAACCGTATAGTTCGGACGGGGTACATTTTGGGGCTTGACAAGCATACCTCCGCTGGCTCAGCCGCGGTTCATTTTGGACCCCAGATTTACGTCATACGACATCCTAATTAATAACTTAATTATTGATTAAGATACCTAACGAATCTTATGTGGGGGCTTTAATTAAAATAGTTGGATAAAAAGCTTACTTGTTAGCGCAAATATTTTTTTTAGATTAAGTGCGCAAGATTATTAATTTACATTTGTTAAAAACAAGTGTAATAATACGATAATCGCCATTTTGATGACAGTGGTGGTCGAAGCTAAAAAACATAAAAATGCAGATTTTGGACACCCTAACTCCACGACAGGGGTAAAGGTTTGCTAATTGTTTAATTATTGGTCGAATTCATCCATATTTCAAAATAAACAATTAGTGGTAATGAAGTTATTTGTTATTCAAAGTCGAAGTTAGGCGCCAATCGTGTTTGTTTACATTTTTATTTTACACAAATGTCACCCTTCCACATGTAAAATTGATTACAAATATGACAATTATGTCTCTAAATATAATAAACAACAAGAAGAAGCCCTGATTTTAACGTAATTAACAAACACCAGTCCAATAATACGTAAAATTCATTACCACTACATTATTTTTGTTAAATTTCCAATTCGTCAAGTAGATTGTTTTTTTTTAATGTAATAGTTGTGTGGCAAAACGATTTTAGCAATCGATTTTATTTATGCTATGCACTCGATTAATGAGCGATTATCCCAAATCGATTCTTAAAACTAGAAAAATCCTGTTTTAGGCATAAAATACAAATAGTACTTAAATTATTACTATTAATTATTTCTTAAAGTAATCTTAATAGATTTTTGGACATTATTTGACTACAACCAACTAAACAATTTCATCGAACCGTGGATAATTTCGCGCCGAATTATCTATCCGATTCAAAATTCAAATTCGGAATGCGTTCGCTATTCAAAACTATTTTGTATAAAAATAATAATGATTGAGTCTTTATGTTTGATAGTCTCAGAAGTATACAGAGTGCCTAGTATATTTTTATGTAAGTTTGTAACGCAAGTGTAGATAAATTTAGTTTCGGGGTACCAACGATTTTGTGATTATTCGTTATATTGCAATGAGTGTCGTACTGGCCCAGTGGCTAAAGGCCTCGCCTTGCCTGAGGTCATGGGTTCAAATCTGGACAAATACCAATGATTTCCATTTTCAAATTCATTAATGTACTTTCTAAGTATATTTTAGAAATCGTTGACAACGGTGAATGAAAACATCTATAAAATCTAAAATCAAATATAGTCTAAAATCGCCAACCCGCATTGAGCAAGCGTAGTGATGAATGTTCGTGCCTTCTCTGTATGAGAAGAGGCCTTTGCCTTGCAGTGGGACAATTATAGGCTGGTATTATTATTATAATCATATATTGAATAATGAGTTGAGAGTATGGTATGGTTAGGTTTTGAATTCGGTCGAGTTTGTTGTAATGTTATGAAAATTGGTTATTCTATACATACTTTTAAAATTTTATTTTTATTCATTTTAAGAACATAAGTTTGGTTTTTATTTACATCTGCATTCCCCGAAAACTATTAATATCAATAACCTTGTGCGTATTTTCTTGCGCGGTTCCTTTCCAAGCGAGTTATGGCATGGTTGTCAACCAACTAAGCTGAAAATCATCTAGAAGCATGAAATTTGGCAGAAAGGTTCCTCAAGTGACGTAATTGTGCAGTAAGAAAGGATTTTTGGAAATTGCATCCCTAAGGGGGTAAAAAGGGGTTTGAAAGTTTGTATGAAAAATCTAATTCCTTCGGCCATAATTCTTGAAACTTAGCTTTTGCTAAGTTTCAAGAATTATGGCCGATATTATTCTTATTCTAAGTAAACAATATAGGCTGCCATTATTAGTTTTTCGAAACTCCCAAATGACGATTTAGGGGATGTTGAAGTTTGTATGGAAGAATCTGATTTCTTGGGTCAATCAACATGAAACTTGGCACAAATACCAACCTAAATAAACAATAAAGGATTTCATTATTAGTTTTTCGAAACTACCCCCAAAAGATGATTTAGGGGGTGTTAAATTATTTTTGAAATATCGTATATTTAAAAAATAATTTAACACCCCATAAATCACATATTAAATATTTCTTTGGTTAATAAATTTGAAAATTTACATAAATACCCATCCTAAGTGAACCATAAAGGTTTTCATTATTAGTTTTACTTATCTAGTCCCAAAATACGATTTTTGGGAAGTTAAAGTGCTTTGAAGAATTTTATTTCCCGGGTTAATAAATTTGAAATTTGGCACAAATACCAACCTAAGGAAACAATAAAGGTGGTCATTATACATTTTTCGAAACTAACTCAAGCTAAGAATCTTACTGGACAGGGTTTCGTTTTTGACGTGGTTTTCTTGGGAAGCACTAAGGCACGATTTTGCGGCAATTCAACCTTTAAGGAAGTGAAAAGGGTAAAAATTAGTTTGTATGTAAAATCAAATTCTTTGGGGAAAAAGTTGATGATCAAAATTTACATAAAACATTTTGAAAACTCCCTCCCAGATTGGGTTTAGGGGTGTTAAAGTTTTTTTTGAGGCAACTCACTGCGCAATCTGACTAACATAAAATGATAAATAAAAAAATTTAATTCAAAAAATCTAAAAACCCGACTGCTTTGCAGTCGGAGCATACATCTGGTTTTCGTCAGCTAGCCCGCGAATATGTATCCTCCGACTGCACAGCAAGATTTTCTCCTTGTTTAAGTCTTTTTATTTCGCTTTTAAAGCAGTTGGGTTTTTAGATTTTTTGAATTAACTTTTTTTATTTATAACTTTTTAGTTATCTGTTTTTAAGATTTAGGTACATTTAAACATATATGTTTTATATTTTCGAAATCACCTCTTAAAGCCCTTTATTTTGATACCCTACACGATGGGTTTGGAAGAAAAAAAAATTATCCTCCGCAATATGGCGCCCAAAATCTGCCATTTTTCTGTTTTCCAATTTTAATGTAGCCAGTGACACTCGCGGGGTTAAGACGAATCGATTGACGTATGAATCATCAAAATCGGCCAACACGTTTGGTCTCTAGAACGCCACATAGGAACAAACATACATACATACATACTTACATACATACATACATAGACTGATAAACACATTACCCTCCTTCGGCAGTCGAGTAAAAAGAGAAGAAAGGAGTGAATAGCATATTTAGGTTGTTCAAAACTAGACCCTCAACGGCGCAAAAAGGGTTGATAAGTTTTTAGGGGAGGATTTTACTTTGTGGCGATAACCTAAAATGTATTATTGTTTAAGTCAAATAACGAATCGTCCCAATCCAATAAACCCACCAACCCCAAACCCAAATCCACGATACCCAGTTTTTAATAGTTTTATTTTTATCTTATTTTTGGTTGCCTTTACTAACTGCATATAAGAAAATCATTTATAGGATAAACGATATCACGCGAACATAGTCGCGGGCGGAGTGCTAGTCATACATAAACATACTCATATTTATACTGGTCATTCTGTATAAAACCGTCTGAAATGATCAATGTAAAACTCTCTTTTATATTAAAATGTGCCCGATAAAATATTTTGAATACCGACTGCATTCCAAATTTGAATTTTGAATTCTTTTACGTTCGGCGAATTCGGCGCGAATTTAGCCACGAATCCTATTTTTTTTTCAATTTACTCTTCTGATAACATTATGAAAGCATTTATGTATAGTTATTACTATATATTATTACTATAAGTTGTTATTTTATTTTGTGCCTATAAACTAATTTTAATTTTAAAACAATACATTTTTGAAAATCACTTTTTTATTTAAATGAATAATTTTAAATAATCGAAATACACTTAATCGATTAGGCTGAATGCAGTTTTAATCGATTATGAGACGCGTGAATGGACAGCAAAAAAAAAACAACACCAAAGAAATGTCATGTTGCAAGGTTGCATCAAAATTTTAAGCAATTTTTTTCCAGATTTTGGCTTGTTTTTTTATGAATTTTTGTATGACAAATTAGGAACATAAGGACGCAAATAAAATAAGTATATCTTTGTGTTGTCCTTTTGCATCTTTTCAGCAAGGGAAAAGGTTGTTTATGTACATATTTTGAGCAAATCTAAATTGTCTACCATTTGGAAAGGTGTAGTAATTCGTATTTTGTACACATTTTGCAGTAGACTGACGCGGTTTAACCGAGCGCAACATGTAAATAAAGATTTTTTTTCAAATTTACTGTGTAAGATAGCTGCGTAAACTTATTTTTCTGAATAAATTCGAATGTTGAAAGTTCAAGTAAATTCCTGAATTTCATGACGTAATTTGCAACAACCTGTCGACTCAGCTGGTGTGTCATGTGTCAAAATCTTGTCGAGCAGAGTGGTTAAATCATTAAACAAACTTTAATCTATTTACCGGACATAAGTCTATAATAAAGCATGGCAGATGGAAACACTATTTTTTTTCAACAAGATTTTGAAATAATCAAGCAATAGATTTTTATTATTTAAGTACAACATATTCCAATGAAAACATTATAGACAAAAGTTCTCGCCACCTCCTAGGTACCCCAATTTTGGCAGACACATTTTCTCCATTCATTGACGCCAAAATAACACATATTAAGAATATTTCGGACAGACTCTGAAATTACAAACATTTGCCAAACTACTGGGCCATCCTGAAGTGGGCTTTCCAATGCGCAAAGCACGAAACAGTGCTGTTTTTGTATGAGATTTACTACTACGCAGCCATTGTAGCCAACTCCAGGGCGGCCAAGAAATTTGGCTAGAACTAACTATAACACTCTTATACAACCACGGGGAGATAGTGTTGTTATGTGGGACCCCAATCCGCTAAATTCCACGGTGTTCTCCTGTGCCGCTTATGGCACAGGCACGCGTTTGCATGCACCATCTTCTGGAGAGTACCACCCATCACCGGCGCACCAGAACACATTGTTCGCCGTGACCACCACAGGGACCAAACCAGAACATGCATATGGGCGCCAAACGACCCCGTGTATGGCACCCTTGGTCCCCCTGTGACGGGTCAGGTCAGTGGCCCCGCCACCTACCAACGTTATACCGACTACTGATCCGTTTTATCAGATCGAAGCCACGCAGGGCGACGCAACGCAGACGACGATGGTACCAATACAACACGAGAACATCAATCCTTACAAAAAGTTGGTGGTGCACTGACTAAATGTGGTGTGAAAGTTACCCCCAGTAGCGACGGATTCGTTCGAAAAACGGATCTTCTGTGTACGTACCCTTATTTCTTACTAATATTAAAAAAACCGGCCAAATACGTGTCGGGCCACGCGCATTAATAGGGTTCTGTACAATACTGCGGACTAAGAAGAGGGCTTTTTGTTGTTACTTGAACATTGAAACGGTTTTAGCGGCTTACGTCTAAAAACGGGCCCACATAGGACGATGGTAACCCTATCGTAACTGAAGGAGTTATAAAATCAAACTTCACAAATGAAGTTGGAAAAATATAATCTAAGTATTTGAGTACAACCGCATGTAGAGGCAAGCGTTTGTAATAAAAATTGATAACCAGCGTCACGTAATAATATGATTACTGCAGTATTGCCATTACGGAGATAGTCTTCGTTAAAATCTCCAAGCATTGTATGCAAGTAGGTACTGTAACGTGATAAAAAATTACGGAGCCTACTGCGACACTGTTAGGGCATTTGAATGATCTATACAAGCTAATGATCTATCATCACAATGTTTACTTCGACAGATACAATTTACAATGTTCCCCTCCAGCAGTCTCACTGTAAGATCGCAGTTTGAATCGCGTAAAATGCGTCGCGGAATTTACGCTGCATTATATCATTTGAGAGGTAATTTTGTTAGCTTTCAACTTCTTTCAATACTACCAAATTATGGAATGTAAAAACAAAATACATCAATCTTTAAAACAAAACACCATAGTGTTTGGTCGTCCTGAAACCCTATAAAAAGTGGGCGTTTATGAAAGTTGGTTATCAGTCTACCGTTTCACGTCACTGGGAACACTGAAAATAAAGGACAATGGAAACCACAGCTATAGATATATATAATCCAGCAAGGGTTGTCTCTCAGCGTAGGTACCTTCTACTATCGCTCGACAGCTTCCTCTGAACCAGCCTTGTGTATCGAAGGTATACAAGAGGTCCAGGGAGACTGGAAACTTAGACCGGAGACTAAGATCTGGACGACAGCGATGCACTTCGGTGAGAGATGATCGGTTTATTGTCACCTCTTCTCTCCGTAATCGACACATGAAAACTGCATTTGTGGAAGAGTGGCACGAAATTCCACAGGATTTCACCAGGAAATTAATTCGGTCAATGCTAACACAAACTATTGAGGGAAAAATATCATAAATTGTTAATATTTTTTATCTTTTCATAATACGAAACCTACTGCGACACTGTTAGGGCATTTCAGGTTTCAGTCTTGCCAAGGGGTGTCGTTTTACACAGTAACTAGGTTGTGGAGGTCAGATAGGCAGTCGCTCCATGTAAAAAACTGGTACTCAGCTGAATCCGGTAAGACTGGAAGCCGACCCCAATATAATTGGGAAAAGGCTAGGCAGATGATGATGATCTTTTCATAATACGAGTAGATACTTCCTATTCATTTAGGTGTATACAACTTCGACCAATGACAATAATTCCTTAAATTTAGGTAGTAAACTAAATTAAGTTTAAATCTTTTTGATATCATTTGAAAGGTAACAAAATTAATTTTCAAATGATATACCTCAATCATAGTTCATTGCATAGAAATTGTAAAAATTACAATCTTCAGCACCCCGCCTCGAATAGGGTAGATTTTCTTTTTCCTATTCAAACAGAGATAGAGCTTACTGCGTCGAAAAATAGCTGAAAAGCTTGAGGTCTAAAAAGATTATTAGCATCCAAGGGCGGGCTCAAATATTTTCTCTCCTCGTTTCGGCTATGCTACTCGTATCGTTGGCTCTCTAAGGATGATGACTAAAAAATCTATTTATTCCGTCAGTTAGATTACCTAAAAAATATTGGACACGTATTTTGAAATATCATGTGATTCGCAGTGTGCTACACTATATACTGACAAAGTGACGTCACAAGCCCGTATATAATAGTAATCTTTGACAAGCCCCCACTCGAACTTTGTTGCGGTTTATCTTTGTAAATTTTTATTTATTTGATAATGCATAAAATACGGGTCCGATATTATATTTTGATAATCTCACAGACGGACCAAAATTATTATTTTCCTACCCAGGAAACATCTCTATTATGTAGCTTTTTTATGGATATTTAGGTACTTCTTGAATATTTTGTATAGGTACCTACTTTATTGAAAGGCCGGGGTTGCAAGCGCATCTCATTGCAAACCCTCATCTCTAAAAAAGTAGGTATATTCCTCGCCAAACTTCTTGCCCGCATTGAAGTTGGTTTACCGGATGCGCGAGTCACGAAACGGTAGTGTTTTTGTATGAGATTTACTACTGCGCAGCCATTGTAGCCAACTTCAGGGCGGCCAGGAAGTTTGGCGAAACTTTATATCCAATTCTGTACCAAAAACAAAAACCTGAACTTCCCGAGTCAGGAAACTAAAATATTCGAGCTCGTTTCGCATCTTGATACCTATATTCTCCTATTTCTCGAGCATAACTGGGTACCGAGGCAGGAGCCCCATTTAGTTTGGCGCCCTATGCCTTCGACAAGCTAGGTAGGTACGCCACTTGGTCATGGCTTGTCATTTTGACAATTATCTAATCAAGTTATGCTTATTTGATTACTAGCTGTTGTCCGCGACTTCGTCTGCGTAGCATTAGTATTTTGAATAGCCTATTTTTATATCGCGCCATAATATCATAGGTGTATGGCCTTAGTTGAGAAATTATTAGTTCACCATACAAACTTCTACCCCTCTTTCCGCCCCCTAATGGATGATTTTCGGGATAAAATCCTATAACCTTCGTAGGGTTCCAAACTATATCCATACCAAATTTCATCTTAATCGGCTCAGTAGTTAGTTTAGGCGTGAAAAGGTAACAGACAGACAGACAGAGTTACTTTCGAATTTATAATATTACTAGCTTCTGCCAGCGGCTTCGCCCGCGTGAATGTCGAAAATTATCCCAAGGGAGCATATTCCCGGTATAAAAAGTACCCTATGTGTTATTCCAGACTATAATCTATCTCTGTACCAAATTTCATCCAGATCCGCCCAGCCGTTTGAGCGTGAAGAAGTAACAAACATACACACTCACAGACTTTCGCCTTTGAAATATTAGTGTGATAGTATGGATACCTATCCACTACACTCTTGCTCAGATAATAACCTATTATGTAAACCCTAGGTTCTTCTACTACCTCCTTTGCGTGTCGATTGAATATCTTCACTTACAAACTCTAAAATTTATTGTGAGTTTTTAACACATTAGACTGATGTGTTGACAGTAAGTCGTGGCCCAAATTGATTCATGCAAATATCAAATTTATAGATACAGCTTGGCAAAAAAGAATGTGGAATAAATGAGGTCGCCACTATCGCACCTGTATACCCCGAAATACTATGACTCAACAGTTTTTGATACTTGTTATTACATTTTTAGTTAATCTAACTACTCTTAGTACTAATAGGTAATAATAGGCAAGTAATGGGTAGGTTATTTTAGTTAACTAGATAGTTTTATTTTTAATTCCAACTGTCACCGCGTCAGACTCTTTTTTGCCAAGCTGTACTTGCAGGGTTTATTAGGCCTCGAGTTATGTTATATAAAACTATTGTAGTCACAAATACTGTAATAGGTCTAAAAGAACTTATATATTAAATACCTCAAGAGCCTTATGCCTTAAAAGAAGAAATTTGACATTTGCATGTGTCAATTTTGTCTCCGAGACTGTTTATAGATAATTTTAACGGAATATGTTATCTTTACGTGCATAAATAAAACAAGTATAATGGTATAAATACGTTTAATTTCTAAAGTCCACAGCAGCGGAATGGTTGTTTTAAAAAACAGTGTAATCGTTGTAAACGATGTAATATTTACATGTAACTTAAAGTACATAGTTAAGTATCTCATTCAACTTATGAAGAAAAGAAGTATAAGTTAAACACAAGTAAGATAGACAATATCATGAAGGTACTGACAGCAAAATTGCCGAACACAAGAGTCAGATCAGATGTGATTTATACATGCAATGATGTACCTACTTGAGTAGGTCGGTATTATAAAAGATGTGGATAGTTAAGAATAGTTCGGATAGTCAACATAAACATAGGAAAAATGAAGTACTGTAATTGTGGATTAAAATAGTTCTATCTGAATTATCAATTATTTAAATACCAGAGATTGTTCAACTGTAGTATATATTACTGTGATATAATATTTTATTATGAATTAAATGCTAACACATAGATTGTGATAAAAGTATTAATTAAGTACAGGAGATCCCTCGACTGTAGTATATTATTATTATTGTGTTTAATATTTTATTATGAATGTGCTACTATAGATATTTTTTGTTGTAACTGTTATTTTAAATTCCTATTAATGAAGTTTAATTCTTATGTTGACTATTAACAGTTATTAGCTGTTCCGTTACATGCAAAACAGACAGATATAGACACTCAGTAGGTATTATGCTAAAAATATAATATATAAGTAAATTATTATTTCTTATCATATTCTAAATAACAAAACTCCATTACACCAACAACATATGTAAAGAACTAAGTACAAAAGACTCAACAAAAACTTTATGACTGAAAAACTCTTACAAATCTAAACACTTCGATTTCATTACAATGCGGGTCTGTTTTTTTTTGTGTAGTTTATATAATTTAAGTAATTGTTATCTAACATTTATAATAGACGCGCATAAGACTCGTCTCCCGAGTGCTTCAAGTACATAGGTATGTATGAAATTAGTATTTAACAAGGGGCGAGTTTTTTTTTATAAGTCATTTAAAGTTCGTCATGCTTGGGTCCTGAAAACTCTTCATGGCTAATAAATCCGTTCTTGTCCTTATCTTCATGTTGGAAAATTTCCTCCACGAGTTTGTCGTGGCTTTCCAGCATTTGTATGACGTCTTCGCTCATCTCGGCGCCGTCCGAAGGAACCATCTGCTTCTTCAAGTATTCGCTGACCTGCACGACAATTAACATATTATAGAATTATTTATAAGTGCTACCTATATTTATGGGCGTAGAAGTCATCTCATTATGCGTCGCAGATAAGTTGTTATTTATATAGTTTTTGTAAGTAGGAACAATCTGGACTCGTTCCTACCGGATTGGCAGGAGAAGGCAGGCGACAAAGTAGTCTGGAAAGATGTGGGGGAGGACTTTGTCCAGCAGTGGCACAAAGAAAGCAAATAAAAATATATAAAAATTTGCAACTTTGGGCTGCCTATAATCCTATTTAAAATTTCTACCCAGTAAGCTAAGATAAACTTGTAAGAAAGGAAATCTTGGATTAAATTAAAACAATACAAAGGTAAATAATAAATATACAAATACAGCAATAATGTCTATTGTAATATAATATATTGAATAGTAGAAACTATTGGCCCCGATATTAGTGCTGTATCTATAAACGCAGACGAAATCATACCTACTTAATCCTGTTTTTAGTACAAAACATGCTGTTAGGAAGGACAGTTCGTGAGTTATTATAAAAACCTCGTGTTTTATAACTTATTATTTGCTTAGATAATACTTATATATACCCACTTCTCTGTATAGACCGTTATATAAACAATTGACGATATATAAACCATGAATATGAAAATATGAGAAGCAGACAGTTAATAGAAGGAAAATTAGCTGATTCATCAATATTATATTACAAAGTTGAGGAGTTCTAAAAGAAAAAGGCATTGAGTCACCGACAGATAACGATTAGATTTAGTTATATAAAACAACTACTGCTACAGAGAAATTTAGTGAACGTGCATCGCAAACGGCCTCGCTGTTAACGGGACACTGTGTTAAGTCCACTCCCGCCCACCGCCACCCGAAGCCTCGGCACTGACCTCCTCGCGCGACAGTTCTTTGTCTCCATCTGAATCCATCGCCTGGAACGCTAACTCTATACTCACTTCTTCACGCGAAAGCATGTTGTCTGCGTCAGCATCGATTTCTTTGAAGACGTTGGTGGTTGGGGGCGAGTCACCGATGTTGACGAGCTCCACGTCAAAGTGAAGGGTGGCGTGGGGTGGGATCACGTTACCGGCTCCGCGCTCTCCGTAGCCCAGAGAGGACGGGATCGTCAGCTTACGTTTCTCACCTGGAAATATAAAAGGTCATCGTGAACAAGGTGTGCAACGATAGGATGCTTGATTTTGGTTTTTTATTGATTATTATTTCTAAGTTAGGTTTTGATGTTGAAACTAAGTTCAAATGAATGTTTCGTTTGAACTGTTTTCATACTATAGATACGGTATAGTTACAAATTATCTTGTGTATGGAGAGTGAGGGCGTCTCTACAAAATGGTGCAGCAAAATACTGACATACCACCCCGAATGAAAATGAGTAGTGGCTAGTACCGACCTATGTTGTGGTAAAATGTTATTTTCAGCATTTTTTTATAAAGTAATTTTACGTTCCAAACTTATCACTTTACATTCCAAAGTGTGGAACTAACTAACTAAATTTAACTTTGGTGTTGGAGAATTATTTATTTGACCATTTGAGCCGCTCTACACAAAGAATAACCCTCTGGTTAGAGCTCCCGCTCTAGACAAAGAATAACCCCCTGGTTAGAGCACCCGCTCTAGACAAAGAATAACGCCCTGGTTAGAGCATCCGTCCTAGACAAAGAATATCCCCCTGGTTAGAGCTCCCGCTCTAGACAAAGAATAACCCCATGGTTAGAGCTCCCGCTCTAGACAAAGAATAACCCCCTGGTTAGAGCTCCCGCTCTAGACAAAGAATAATCCCCTGGTTAGAGCACCCGCTCTAGACAAAGAATAACCCCCTGGTTAGAGCATCCGTTCTAGACAAAGAATATCCCCCTGGTTAGAGCTCCCGCTCTAGACAAAGAATAACCCCCTGGTTAGAGATCCCGCTCTAGACAAAGAATAACCCCCTGGTTAGAGCTCCCGCTCTAGACAAAGAATAACCACCTGGTTAGAGCCACCGCTCTAGACAAAGAATAACCCCCTAGTTAGAGACACCGCTCTAGACAAAGAATAACCCCCTTGTTAGAGCCACCGCTCTAGACAAAGAGGCATTCTATAAAAAAAAGATCAAATGTGTGCTAAGGGATTGAAAAGCTTTATTCAAATGTCACGAGGTCAACCTACACAGAAAAGCCAATATGTAGATGTACTGGATTTGCTTACATTCAGCTGCCATTGTTTCGACAGTTAAATCTTCGTTCCACTTTAATGTAATTAAATCGCAACACCCCTCACTGTTTTCACAATTAATAACATTGTAATCGCAACACTTGATCATTCTCATATCACCTTCTAAAGCAGAACCCGTTTCTTCATTACTATTTAATCAAAAATATTCAGATCCATCAGGAAACGCTTCCGGGAGAGATTCAAAAAGGTAGTCTGATGCTCTCGCTGGCGGCTTTGTCTTCGGCTTCACCTTCGATTTCTGCTTCGCCTTTAACTTCGGCTTCGGCTTTGCCTGCTGCTCCTTTTGTGGCTCCTGTTCTACCTCCATGGGAGCTATCGTGTAAGGTATAAACCCCTGGTTGCCTGCCCTTGCATTAGTAACAATTGCAGTATCTTCTGGGTATACTTCTGGGTATTGTGATTGCAAACTCTGTGCATCTAATATTTGTCGAGAAGGCCCCTCTTCGATTTCAATATTATTAAATTGGTTGTTGGATTGTAACAGACCACTATCTTCCAAGACCTGCTCGAATATATTTTGATGGAATTCACGCGGAAGTGGATCATTGTCACCAAATATGAAACCCCCTGACAGACCCATAATGTCTTGCATGTCTTGCAATGATTTGCAGCTCTATCGACATTTCTTGCTTGCGGACGTAGATGTAGCAATCGCTGACATGAATCGTGACCTGGAGAGAATTAGTGAATGGGCTAAGTCTTATGGCTTACAGATTAATCCTTCCAAATCCCAGGCCATGATTATAGGTAGTCGATGTTATCGCGCTGCGCTTGACATTTCTACTTTGACGCCATTGTCCCTTAACGGCTCGACAATTGCTTACACAGAAACGACTAAGAATCTCGGTGTCTTAATTGACAGCAACCTTTCTTGGCGAGCGCAAGTATACGAAGTTAGTCGTAAGGTGCATTTTTCTTTTCACTCTTTAAAAACTCTTCAAAGTTTCCTACCCTTCAAAACTAAAATTTATTTAGCTCAAACTTTAATTCAGCCGATCATAGATTACGCCGATGCCTGCTACCTGGATGCCACTGAGGAGCTATTAAATAAGCTTGAGCGCTTGCAAAATCTGTGCATTCGTTTTGTCTTTGGTCTGAGAAAATACGATCATGTCTCTCAGTTCCGCAAAGATCTCAAGTGGCTCCCTATCCGTCTTCGCAGGAACACTCGAATATTATGTCTCCTGTACAACATCCTTTTTAACCCTGCATACCCAGGCTACCTGCGCGAGCGTTTTTCTTTTACTCGCCCTGCTGATGCTCTGTGCAGATCCCGCCTTAAACTACATCTCAATTTCCCATCCCATAAAACCCATTTCTATTCCCACTCCTTTTCTGTTCATGCAGTACGATTGTGGAACTCACTTCCACCTAAAATCCGGGACTCCCAAAATGTATCTATATTCAAGAAACAAGTCAAAGAACATTACCTCTCCACCACCTTGTAATTTTATATATTAAGTATATGTATGTATTTTTATTTTCCTATATTTATTAAGTTATGGTATATGTGTAATTTATATATGATTAGTTAAGTTATTTTTGTCTATTTTAAGCTTCCTTGTTCTTTCTACACACTGTGTCTTCGTTTATCATCCAACTTTCCTGTCGCAGGTCTGCTGGAAGAAATTTCTAAATGGAATAAGCAGTACCTTTGTGCTCTTCAATCTGTATTATTTATTTTCTCTGTAAAGTGTTTTTGTGTGTACATAAATAAATAAATAAATAAATAAATAAATGTCGTCCTGTATAGAAGTGGGTAATATGTAATTATGTCGTCCTGTCCCCTTAATGTCGTCCTGTATGGAAGTGGGTAATATGTATTTATCGCCAGGGTCATCAATTGTAGTAGTAGATAGAACTGGATCTTTTGTGCTAAAGATATAATTAGTTAATGTGGCATTTGCTTTAATTATTTTTTGGTACATAGCGGCGGTTTTGTCAATAGCTGTCTCTTTTACTATAGTACTACGTACTCTTGCGTTCGCAGCTTTAACATGATCAGGACAGATTTTCTTATTTAGATCCCACTCAATAGCTGATATATAATTTCCGAAATCTTTGCTCCTATTATCCTCCATCCATTTATTAGTAGCTGATCTTACGCGATTAATGTTAACCGGGTCTATATCGACTATTTTAATAATAACGTCGAAATCAAAAACTTGTATGAATTCTTTAAAGTCTCTGAAGGTTAATTTAAGAATAGGATGACTTATGAGCAAGTTTCTAGGTGGCCCGAAATCTGTAAACAGGTCAAGCAGTTTCCTTGATAGCTGTAGTCGTGTCAGGCCCTTCTTTATTGGTTTTAAACGGATGAATTTAGTGTACGTGTCCTGGTAGGATAATATGTGGTTAAATTTGAAACCTGGGGCGACAGATATGGGTACATAATCTAAACTAAATGTAACGTTTGGTTGGTTTTCTCCGACACAAACTGGGCAAATTTCAGATATACACTCGAATGCATTAGGGTTTAGAAAGTACTTCTCTTGCAATAAATACTTAAGCTTTTGTGCATTTGGATGGCAGTACTTCTTATGACCTGCCCAAACAATATCAAATGAATCCTCCCAAGGTACAACAATTATGTCCTTGCCACTAACGTTTTTAACAAGCTGTTCTTTCTCATCTATAACAGCTATTTTATAATCATGCAGATCTTCATCATCGACATCTAATTCCATATGGTCGGCCTCATCATCATCATTGACCTTTAATTTTTGCATCACGACATTCACAAAACCTTTACTTGCAATATTATTATTATATTCCTCGCAGTGTCCCCTGATAAACGTAGTTGGAAGTTTCGTATAATAAGCCTTTCTCATTGCTTCTAAAATACAATCATTGATATCACCATCCTCGAAGAAGTCAGTATTTGTTATTTTTGCTGACGCCATTTTATGTAACGAGAGCGTGTCTAGCCAGGCAATGATAAGAGACCAAAACAAACAACACTGTTCACAGCTACGAGCATATTATTATTCACAGTACAAATGCACTTCACGGATCAATCTTAAATGATACACAAGTCCTAAATGTTCCATCAAAAATATGTAAAATTAATAGGTCTTTTTAGAAATAAAGAAAGCGTTTTATGCATTTACGCATGTATTGAAAATGAGCGATCACATCTATATTGCTGCGCGGACCGCGGTCTGAGTTGCGCGGCGTTGTCGGGCCAGGCCTGAGGCCACGCAAATGACCCCACCTCAGTCGCAAAGTCACATACTGCGCATGCTCGGGGCTTGCACACCCAAATACAGTGTGCCTTGTATAAAATTCGTTGGCGGGAAAATTGTGTAGAAACTATAAGCCAAACAAGTTGCACCGCCCTAATCTTGAGTGATATACTGGTAGTACTGTTGCTGCTGTTAAAGACGAGCAGCGCTTGTTGGCAATGTACGCTGCGATGTACGACGTGAATTAGAAGTAGAACAGTCGACGACGTCTTGTACCTACAGGTGTCTGAATGCTGCGCAGAGCTTTTTTATTATATTTCGTCGTATAATGAATTAGATTTTGCTTAGTGCTATAACAAGCACGTCGAAAAGAGGTGTAAACTGTGACTTACCAACACACATGTCGAGCAGTCCCTGGTCCCATCCCTTGATCACTTGGCCGACGCCGATCTGGAAGGTGAAGGGCTGATCACGATCGTAGCTGAAACAAACAAATACTTTCTATTAGTTTTCCAAGAATTTGATTCATTTTGTCATAGTTACTTTGCGAAATTATATCCGCATCGCACTACGTTCTGACAAGCTAATCTATCTTCACCAACACCATACTATAATTTTACACTAATATTATAAGTGGTAAAGTTTGTAAGTTGTGAGTTTGTTTGTAGGAAGTAATCTCTGGAACTACTAAACCAATTTTGAAAATTCTCTCACCAGTAAAAAGTTAAATTATTCTTTTTTGGAGGTTAAGTAGTTATACGATGTTAAGATCTAACGCATGTAATTTGGTGGAGCATAGAATGTATGGGCGAAACGAAAGCTCTTGAGTGGTATGTAGCTTTCGTAATACATTCTATAATATGAACGCAAGCCGCCCATCAGACCATTGTGAACTGATGGTAAACATCAGCGCATTGAAGTGTACTGAACTCTGAACACTGATAAAACTATTTCCCTCTTACTAGTAAATGCGGAATAAAGTTATACCAGGTATAACAAAGGAATAACCATACATTTTCATAGGTAGGTATAACTTTATTCCGCGTTTATTAGTAAGAGGGTTAATGTTTGTACTCGACTACGGCTCGTAGTAATTCGTAGCGGTTCGTAGAGTTTCGTAGTAATTCGAAGCACATTAAAAAAAATCATACACAGACCTATGTTTCTGTAAGTTAGAAAATCTAAAATGTACTTTAAACTATTTCCATCAACATTAAGTCAATGTTAAGAAAAGTTGAAATTAATATTACTATTAGTACTGGTTATGAATAAGATTAGCAGAATGTTTATTATGCATTTTTCAGGTTAACAATCAAGCAGTTCAACTTTCCTAGTTAGTAATTCTATGTGGACACGGTGACCTCTCATGTTGGGTAGCGTAACTTAGACGTACATAAAGTTCCGCTATCCGACGCTAGGTGGCGCTAGTTGCATAAACAAGCTTTGCAAAGAAGTTTAGAGAGAAGATACAATTTTAACAAAACTTGTTAAATCAACACACAATTGTGTTTTTTTGAATGTTGAATTAGAGTAGAGTATGGACTCTATTTTCCGTACTTAGACTCTCATTCGGTCCGTTGTGCTTTGGGTTTTGGTTAACACGTTACTTAATTGAAAGTGAAATTATTAGGTAATAAAAGGTTTTAGTTACCCAATCCAAGAGCAGTACCTACGAGTTGTGTACTATGAGGCGCAACTAGATAAAATTACGCGATTTTTAAATTATACATTGTTTTTTATTTTTACGTCTTTGACTTTTATGCTATAAATAGATACATAATAAGCATTTTTTCGATTTATGTATTAAGAATTTGAAAAAGAGTGCTTGTCAATTACAAATTGAACCTAAAAACTTGCCAGACTTTTGCATTAAAATTTAGTTTGACGCGTTCTTAACTGTACATTCTCAATTTAGAAACCGTCCTTATATTTATGTAAGTCGGTGTCAGATAGGTTAATAATGTTATTTACGAAACAAGTTATGGTTCACGTCGAAGGCTAATTTATCCTTAATCTGATTGGTTCTTTTCAGCACGATGCCTGCAATGGAATACTTGCTCCAAGATACAGGCCTTCTCAGGGAATGGACCATATTCTACCACTGGGGGTGAGGAGGGAGGGAAGAGGACGGTTATAATTATCTTACTCATTTATCGTTCTATACATTTGTGAAAACTATATCATAATCTGTTGCGTAGTTTAGAAGAAGTGTGCGGAGAAACAGACAGAATGCAGACACTGAATTTTTTAAAGTGCTCATACTAAGCAGTATACGAGTATAACCTATACCTATGAATATAATAAACAGCTATAATTTTACTCTGTTAAGCAATGATGATAAACAATTAAGAAATTTTTTGCACTGATGAAAAGGTACACTATTGCTGAGTGCAGGATAGGCCCAACTGGAGCGAAGCCGCGGCAATCAGCTTATCCGATATGAAATTGTAGGTAATATTAAATTCTAATTATAGATATCTAGAAATACACCGTAAAATTTTGGTCGTTCAAAAACTAAAATAAACCAATTACCAAAGCAAAAATAATCGTTTCGGTAGTCGGTGTCTTTGGTACCTCTGTTTTATCATTTTGCAACACCGACTTCCGAAACGATAGTTATTTTTCCACTTTTTAGTGTTATCTCTGGAAGTCGGTTTACTTTTTTGTGTATATTTTTATTAGTTTTAATTGTATCGATACTACTAATTAAATCGATACTGTTTCGACCCTCCACGAGATATAACCAAAACTTAACGGTGTATAATTCCAGAAGTTATAATTTAGAAGTTGTACACGTAAAGATATAGTAACTGGTACTAGTACTTTCATACATACATAATTTAAAGACCACAGTCTAGGTTCGTGGAACAAGTATTATATTTAACGTTGCCGAAGCAAATTGTCCATATATTTGGCCGATGTATCAGATAAATCGGCCCGTAGAACAACACTATTCCATAGGCCTTTGTTCCCAAGTTCAGTTTGCTGTATCCATTACGGTTTATCATGTTGTACAAGCAAAGCTACTACATCATGCAACGGTTGCCATTACAAAATGATTTTAATTAGTGCATCTGTTATAGCTACATATTATGTTTGAAAACAACTCTGGGATCTGTGAAATTAATCAGGATCGTTGCGAAGTTTTTTTGAATAAAGATTTAGATCCTTTGATAGGTCCGTTTTGCGCTTAAAAATAGACATGTACTAATTTAAAAATAGAATCTACTGTATCCGTTATGTGGCCAGTACTTATTTAATACTTTTTATTTACATTTTTTTATTTATCTTTTTGAATTTTTATTGCATGTATGAAAATAAAACCCATCTTACTGAAAATTATTTTTGCGGGTAATACGATATAAAATTCATATATTTTCAATATCCGTGGAGGCATGCTTTCATTTGCATCACCTAAATGGTTGGATACTGAAGTTAGATTGAGTCGAAACGATCTTAGGCGTATGATTATTATAAGGACGAGAACCCAGCAGACGGTAGGTATAAATATGTTTAAAGAGCGATTACCAATTGCTGGAAAAGAAAATTGTTCAAAAAAAATTAAATGTATGGATGGAAACTCTATTATCGTTGATCTTACGTTGCTATTTCATCAAATAAAAAAAGAAACTTATCTACGTCTACCATTTAACTATACCTAGGTAAAGTTTTCGTATACACTAGAACAAAAAATCAATTCCCAATAAAATCCATCCAGAGAGCAGCCTTAACAAATTACATCCGAATCCGATATTTATCGTATGTAAACCTTTACCTATTAAAATTCATCATAAAATGTTTTACAGTGAAAAATTCAATATTTTTAACTAGTATTGCGAATGCAATCGAGTGGAGTATCGGCTTAACAACAGTTTTGCTACAAACCCTTCTCGAAATATACTATTTCAGACGTGTACTATTGAGTGTATATGAGAAACTAATACTCCATGAATTCCATTGGAATATTACTTTTAGATATAAGTGCCATTTACATACCAATAATATTCATACGAACTTCGAATGTATTGACTTCATATAAATACTTTGTATCTACTGTGTTTTGTTTGATAAACAAATGGACAACCGCGGTCTGGGGGTGACTTTCACGCGTAAGGGACATATGTATACAATTCATATACATATGTCCCTTATACACACTCAAAATAACCTTACTCTAAGAGCTTATGGTCACCTTCCTAATCTTTGAACTAAATCTTCATCTCACATTGTTAAATATTTGAAAGGAAATCATGTAAAACTCGTACCAACATTCACACGTAATATGCTATATTCTTAGATAAAGTACCTATAGATTAAGCCTTAAAATGAGCTTGATTGATAGAGCGAGATGGCTAATTGGCAGCGCCATGTAAATAATAAGGACAAAAGATTATTTTTTGTCTTTGTCACCGTGGCCGGTTTCTGTTGTTTGTCAAACTCTAATACAATGGCAGGTTTGACAAACAAACTCGGTTTTGTTTGATTTTCTATGATTTCGTGGTATTATGTGTTAATTGAGACAAGGAATTTGGGTTATTTATAGATAATAAGTGTCAGTGCGATGGTGGGTTGTAGTGTTCTTGTTCTTGTTGTAACACCAGAACTAACTATTGCTATCTCATGTGCGGCCGCGCCAGTGCTTAATCTATAGGTACTTTATCTAAGGCTATATTATTCGGGTCAATATTGTAGTGTTACATACAGTTTTAATTAGTTTCGAATGTTCAATATTAGTCTTTATAGTTTTCGATTTATTGGTATTTTTGAACGTTTGCATAGTAATGCGATAAGTTTATTAATTCTTACTTCCTTATTCTTAAGAGTGAAAGTTATACAGCATCTATAAATTATCATTTCGCGATAATTGGCCATATTCGTAAAATTGAATACAAAACTAATATCTACTATAAAATGCTTACAATCTATAATCACATTATGTATGCTTGTAGAAGCGTTAGACTCGTCGATGAATTGTACTTAATTGCAATGCCAGCTTCGAGTGTAGAACGAGTATGCGTGTAATGTCGCCCACTGTCAAAGCGAAAGCAATCTGCTTGCGTTATCTTATGTCATTCCAATTTTAGTGAGCTTCAACAAAATGCCATTTGGGAATTCGTTATCCTGCTATGCACCTAAAATGGAGCTCGTTGTATTGCCCGTGACAAAGTCTAAACGGTTAAACCGATTGTTTATCACCAGTTGGATTGTCTAACTGGTCTAGAGCAATTCGGCATCCGCAATGTCTACAGCAAAGACCCATTTTCCACTCTGAAAGCCTGGACCGGACAAACCAAATGGTTGAAAGAAATCTATAGTGGTTTTTCCTAAGATCTATTGGGGTCACTTCTACACTATACCACGTAACGAAATCTTCACAGTCATACAGCTTACTTTTTAACCACCCAAATAAATACACATTTATGTATTGCGTTTGCGGTCAACGACTAGCTCTCAGCATCGCTTGACCCTCTTCCGCTTCCAAGTGATAGTTCAATACTACATATTTCTCGAATGACTCTGCACCTATTCACTATGCATGTATTTCGCAACTATTCACCAAAATGCAGGTTTCCTTATTACTCAACAAACTTTCGTTTTCCAGCTTATAGTTAACATATTTTACTTTGTTAGGTAATTAAAACGATGCGGGTGTGCATCACAAAGGCTTAATTCCAGTAAGCCTGTAAACGTCATTTCGATAATGAATCCTGAAGTAAAGCCATATTTTATATCTGGGGAAGCTTGTTATTAGCAATTTAGTTTCATATTATTGTTTTTAGTCTGTAATGCGACCAAAACTCGATGATAATACTAGATGTCAACGCTTAGCAGATAGTTTAGTGCAACATGGTACAACGGAATGACACAAACCATATTTTTGAACTATCTACGTCTGAGCTTCTGAACTACCTTGTAGACGATCAGAATGTGTAATCTACTTTCAGGCTTATCCCACTTAGTTTCACCATACATACATTACTTATGACTGAATTTCAAATAACGGTTGACTGACTGCATGAGAGCCAATTTTAGAGTACGCTTTAAAATATATTCTCCATATGTTGTTGTTTAGAGGCGAAGTGCCTACTTGTTATACAACCGAATATGTTTACGGATATAAAAAGAATCGGACAACACTCATACGAATGTTTGGTTCTCAAGGTGCTGTTACCTCATTGTTATTAAACATTCTTCATTGATTGCGATTGTGAATACTTCGGTTTTCCGCAAGAAATTCTTAGAGTTTTTTTCACTGTTTATTCATTGTTTTTTTCACAAAACACTTTATGTGAATTTCAGAAACAGCATCTTTAGTTTTAGATGTTAAACTTCTGTGAAACTTTCCAACAGTGGTTGCCGTTGAATCAATCAAAGTTCATTCGACTCAGAAAGCTAAAGATGTGTGTTTATAAATAGATACGAGCAGGTATTACAATGTTTTAGTTATGTCATGTTATTTCTAAAATGTGTGAGCAACAACTCAAAGGAATCCAAGTATGTCCAAATGGAATGGATATAATCTTAATTCGAGTTAGAAGAATAGATAAAATGAGACTACAATATATATAGATAAAAATAAATTTAGAAACATACAGACCGTCTACAAACGCCTGAAATGATAATGGACAGGACACATGTTAAGAGAAGGATAAGAGAAGTGGATGAAACTGGTAACGGAATGGTACCCGCGAGATAGCAAAGGAGAGAAAAACTAAACGCTGGGAAGACGACATGAAAAAGATGGTACGGAATGCACACGAACTGCAAAAGACAGGACAAAATGGAAGGCTTTAGAAGAGGATACAATTTGTTAAATATTGTAAATATAATCAAGAAATTAATTGTTACACAGCATGTTAAAGTTACAGCAATAATACATTTCTTTTTCTATTTTTTATGTGGTCTCGTCGAGGATTATGGTGTGAAAAACTTACGGTATGAAATTATTCAAACAATCGCAAAAAATGGGGAATGAATTATTCTTATTTAGTGTCGATTAACTCAAACCATAGCCTCAACCATTCAGATTTTGGGAGGAGATAGACACCAGTATAAGCTGATGGAAATTAGACAAAAGAAAAGTCAAAATGTAGACACATTTTTAATGATTTCACATTCGTTAGCGCTGATAAATTTTCACCTATTTAGAAAAAAAGAAAGACAGAAAACGTTTATAGCCAAACTGTAACAAAATTAGTTTTAGACGGACACAATTTTAGCTCAATATTTTGATAGTATGGCAAAAGGGGCGGGCTCAGCAGATGTTGAACAGTGTTCAGCATGGCTACTACGCTGGTCCGCGCTGATTTACAGCCCACCCTTTAGCACTTATTATAATTAAATCACATAATACATATCTTACCCACACCAAATAAATAAGTCTAACTAAATTTATTATTAGGTACGAGACGAGTAGCTTCCTAGGTCTTAACTTTCTTACAGATTTTCTTTTATGCATATGACAAGCTCCAACCTCGCAGCCCATAATAATAATGCCAAGCGTAGGAAGGTAGGTACTTGATGTCTCACGGAGAACAATATGGAAGCAATAAGAGTTAATATGATTTGGCCGTTTATCTTCCGTTCATATTGCAAATATTTGCAGCTGCGGTTACGTAATATATTTACCTGGAATGCAATTCTTGGCTGGAATTCATGGTAAAGCTACATTTCTTTTTAATTACTTATTTGATAAGTTCTTGAGAATAGAGGATGGTTGCCGTGTAAATAAATATTTTGTATTTTTATCAAGAAATAATTTTCCCGGTATTTAACCATTTATTTTAAAAAACGCGCTTTGATGTGTAGTTACGGACACCAGCGGGGCGAGCACGGCCTCTATGATAGGCCTGTGTCATGCATTTTATCACGGTTTATGCTGCCATACTGTGATGAAAATTTGTGACTCAGGTCACGGCTCAGGTCTATCACAGTAGGCCGTGCTCGCCGATCTGCCCGTTATTCATATATACATAAACAAATGAACACTTTTACGAAGACACGTTCTGCAGTGACCTGGACAGTTGCACTTTCACGGAACAAACTTATCCTGTGGTTCCGTTACAACCAATGATGACTCCATTTAGTATGCAGTTTTGATGCCACAAAATACAAACATGTAGGTACCTATTAGTCGAACGTAAATCGTTCGGCTAATTCTGTGCTATAGGAATTTAATACAATCATAATTGATTTAAAATAGAAATATGTTTGCCAGATCATTGCGAAATATATATGTTCTAAACACTTGCGAATCTTACAGACACGATGGGAATCTGTGATAAAATAAAAGAAAATTTAAATCGCATTATCATATCTCTTAACTTAGTAGATACACCTTTGTGCTGAAATTATAGTACTCAGAACACGTAGGATGCACGAGAAGCGATGAGCTAACAGCCAGTACGTTGACACTTGACACGAGAGCTGACCCATCGCCTACTCGCTTCTAATAATAAACCGACATTTCCTGCAGACAGACTTCTCCTAGACTTCATTAGGTAATGCAATGAAACTTGAAACTTGATGTGTTCCTAGCAAAAACAGTTGACGATCTCACAAAGCCCGCGGGTGTCCGTGTCACACAAACTTATGTCTACGTATCTACTAATAACTTCCTATATCGAATACGAAGCTATTGTTTATAGATTCGACAATCGTGAATATGTTCGGTTATGTAGTTTAATAAAGTCCACACACTAAATCACTGGATCACGACAACGATGATATTCATGTAGCCACTCAATAAAAGTAGTGGATAACTAGATTATTTCCAGTTTTATCCTATGAAGAGTCTCGATATTCTATGTATGTATCGTACTGAGAACAAATTACATACGTTGCGTCATGGACTTGTTAGTTGTTAGTGAAATCGTTCCGAGTCGCATCGTTTATGTATTCCCACGTTATTTTATATGAATCACAATGATTTGTGAAAGTATATAGGTTTCACATGACAATTATAGTACTTACGCCCTAGATCGCTTTCGTTAAAGAGCAGGCATACGAAGACAGCGTAAAGGTATTCTTGTATAATTATTACCTACAATGAATAAATTTACAAGGCTTTTCCAGCTAATTATGTTATTTTGAGGTGCATTTTCCTCGTGGGTACAAAATCGATTGTCAGTGATCAGAGGGGTGACCGTAAGCTCTTATAGCAAGGTTATTTTGAGTGTGCGTAAGGGACAGATGTATCTGACTTGTATATATTTGTCCTTTTTTCTCAGTCGAACCATGATACTTGTAGTTTTTACACGTCATGGTAAGGGGGCAGGTATAGTTAACTTAGTTACATGCTAGTTAAAATCCCTTTAATAAGTTTTCTCAGCCTCTGTATAGGTACGCGGTTAGCCGACGGATAAACGTCAAACTGTCTGTACTGTCACTATTCACTGTAACTTTTACAACTTTTAATCCACCTCGCGGTAGTTTCCAGCATATTTATATAACCCTCCAGGGATCATAAATTTGTAAAGGATTTATTTCTGCAAGTCCTTTTAAAAAGACTCCTCCTTGTTGAAAGAATCTTATTTTTTTAATAAACAGCTCGTTGGCGAGTGTCATTGCTTGCTGAGTAGGTAACAGGCCACTGGAGTCCGTTAAAAACAAAAGCCAGTCGGTGTTCTGCATTCAAATGTGAGTAAGCAGTTTAGGCCATGCGTATGCGAACGGACGAAAGCATGCACCAGCAAAAACATACTGACAGCAGGCTTCTCAAAAGGAGGCTAATCGTTTTCACGTGCTTGTAGTTTTTTTAACGATCCGTTTACAGTTATATAAGCAGTACAGCTATTCTTGAGTATCATTCTAGGATATGGGGACATGATTTTAAAATCCAGTATGCGCTAACAAATGAATCTCAAATTAACCTCATACACGTATGACACTACCAAGAAGTTCCAAAACAGAACAATTTCGATGTTTGCTTTAATACAATGCTTATGTTTATAACAACATAGGTACAGGCAGGAATTATGATGAGCCCACATCACTAACTACCCAAATCCTAAACAGCTAAGCCGATTTTAACGAATGGGGTACCGGTGCATTTAGCGATAATGGAAACACTCGCTGGCTCATACACGGCGGGGATCGTGTGTGCGCGGCTTAATAACAAGGCCCCATCAGTATGACACAACTCAGCAACAGATTTTTAGTTTTCTTTTACTAGCAACACTGTTATGATTTTGAAATTCGAATGTGTTGTGGTTAAAGCGAATTAAATCTTTAATCGTTGTTGAATATAGATAGTTCAACTCATCTCGTCAAATGTGCGCGCGGCGCCATGTGTGCGTGCGGCGACATGTGTGCGTGCGTTTGCATATGCATATGTGTGGCAGTGACGCAACAGTCGTCGTCCGAGCAAACAACCACCCACACATACCGCCGCGCGCAAAGATGAGTTGAACTAACGTTGTTGAAGTTGACTTCAAACGCCGCTTGAAGCGGGAAAACGATGTCTTCATTAATCAAAAACATAATAACTGCCTCGGTGGTCTAGTGGTCGCAAGCGCTGTTGCTACTGCTGCGGGTGCTGTGTTCGTTGTCCGGGTCGGGCAAAGTTGTATTGAGTTTTTCCATCTGGATATTCTGGGACTTTACATAACAGAAGAAATGTGGGTGAGCTATGGATGCGCTCCTACTAGATGTTAAGTGTCAAAAACATCCTAAAAAGTTACCCACAAGTAAGTTTGCACTTAGGTACTGAAAGTGACGTCAGAATAGGTTCACTATCTTCTCAGGCCCCACTTGCACGTTTAGACGGGTTAAATAAATAAATGTAGAATTTGTAAACTTATAGTAAGGTCGTAAACATTTTAACTGATACGCGATGCACCATTAAAAAGTAATGCCGGGTTTACTAACCCGGTATTTAACCTGACGTTTGTGAATGTCTGTGCCCTGAAATGTAATCCGACCAAAAATAATTGAATGAACTATGAGCGGAACTTGTATGCGTGTACCTTTTATACTACATAACGATACATAATTATTTCTTGTCTTCGAATTTTTAACATGACATTTCATTTTAATCGTATTGTATTTGCATCTTTCATTCCCGCCGCCATCGCCAATTTGCCATTAAGCTTAGGCCTCACTGCGATTTATATTCGCGCGAATTTTGATACGCGTGGTTTTTTACCGCCAGTGCGTGCAGCTTCATACAATTCCATAATAATAGAATAGGCAGTCAAAAACCGCGCGAATAGAAACTACAAAGCGTTTAAAATATTGCGGTAAATTTAAGCTTTTTTGTTCAAAATAGGAAAGTAATAAACATTTTTCCTTTCTTTCTTTTAAATCGTATTTTCATGCCCCTTATTTCACATCTGGTGATAATTTACTTCAATGTGATACAGTCACAAAATATAGACATATCACAGAAAATTTTCTTCGTCATCACCAATAAACAACGTTTCTCTTACACAGTTATACGAACTGTGGACCGATTTATATTATTTAAAAGGATAAAATGGTTCTTCGTCTAGACCTTTCGTTCCTTTCGTTTAGAACCAAAATTATTAAAATATCTCCAAAAACAATTAACTCTCCCACATCGGCGGGTTAAATATTTAAATAAATTTAACTCTAGATTTACCTCTAACTGTTGGTGGCGCAAGATGATTTATCTGATTAACCCTGAGGTAACTGTTAATACCGGGTTATTTAGGATAACCCAGGAACGCGCAAGTATTCTCGTAAGAATTTTGAAGTGTTAACTGGGAGGTAACCATAAGCTCTTATAGTAAGGTTATTTTGAGATTGCGTAAGTGACAGATGTATACAAGTCATATACATCTGTCCCTTACACACACTCAAAATAACCTTACTCTAAGAGCTTATGATCACCCCCCAGATCTCATTGGATTTATAATGAGATATCGCCGAGAACTTTGCCTCGAGCAATCATGGCGACTGCTGGACATACAACACGACCAGAATGATAAAGATTGATAAATAGGTTTTCATTGACTTGTTTAGGGAAAATCATTCAGTATTGGTGTAAAATATTATAAAAAAAACTAAAAAATATATGCATCCTAGCAAGAGCCAATCCTTTAAAAACGATTAGAAATGCACAATGATTTATTACATCGCATGGTTTTACATTTAATTTGATCCATTTAGGTAAATAGCCATCACAGTTTCTGTGGTTGCCATATTCAGTACTTAAGGGTACACTAGTCGACGGCACGAACTATTTCGTGCGCGGCGTTAAAATGCGTGCTATATCAACCGACAACACGTGCGGAACAGATAGATGCTGTTATGAGCAGTAAGAAGCTAGTACGCGTACGAATTAGCACTTTTGCAAATTTGTAGCAAAATGGATGATGATTTAGAACGAAAACGAGCGCGCGAAATTTTATAAACAGACCTTTGGGAGTCTGGATATCATGAAAAAACGACTGAATGTAACCGTTCAAAATAAAATTGTTTGCATTATTGAACTACTAATCTATTCCTGTATGGAGGCCGTTTTTCAATTTTCCTTCTTCTTATGGTGCTTATTTGCGCCCAAAGATGCGTTAAAATTAGTGTTAAAATATGGAACTTTAGAAGCTCATAACTTTCAAGTAAATTTTTATTTTACTTTTTTGCTTACATACAGGGCTAGATAATGATGAGACAAATTGATATCATTTTTTATTTTGAACGTACATCGTCAAACAGTGGAGTAAAAGCCAGACTAGGTTTGTATGGAAGAATTTTCGACTAGTGTACCCTTAATTAGCATAACTAGCTCGAAATATGAGACGCATTCGAACAATATTGCGCAATAGGAACAATATTACGCGGACAAAACAAATTCCACAAGCTGCACTAATAAGCAAAAATAACAATTCAATTCATTATTATGAAACTATTCAGACATAAATGGAAAATGCATCCCGAATAACTCTTTCGCCCGACGACAAATACAGGAATTAATTACATACTTTTCAACGGTTAATTGCAGATATTCGCAAATAAAAGCTTCAATATAATTATATCTTTATTTCAGATGCATGATGGTTGCATACGTTCCGGAATAAAAGCCGACAGGTCATTCCCAAATGCACTACGCATGACTCACTGATTAAATACTTGATTAATTTCAGACACTCTGTTTTTGTGTTGTTTTTATACAAACTTATAAACACTTCAGCTACTTTTTGTGAAAGCAGTGGGTTATCGAATTAATAACTAGGTCCATTAATATTTTCTACACACATTAGTTTAGAAAGTCATAATCAAAAACACTACCAAACGTAGCGGTCAAGAAAGTTTAAAAAGTCATTATGAAATTACCTCGAAAGTCAAGAGGAAGATTGTATCAAACCATTAATATATTATAATTATTGCTATTCCATGCAAATGGGTGTACGAAAGAAATCCATCGCTTGTTTGCGTACGGTCTGTTTGCACCCATATCACGTATACTGGTGAACGTATTTATAAAAGTGCGGGTCGGGGGACGTCACGTCATCCTGGAAAGATTTGAGACATTTCACGAAATGACGTCACTCACATTTACATAGGAAATGGAACTGATCTTAAAGCTCGTGAAGGAAAATACGTAATTATTATCCGTACCGTAAACAATCTAGCTCTATGGTACTGTAGTCATATCTAGAATAAAATTTTCACTACCAACCAAAAATATATCTAGTCTATCTGTTCTAGCTCTATGGTATCTACTTGAGACTATAGTAATATCTAGAGAACAATTTTTATTACCAAACTAAAACGAATTGTTAATTTTGCCATACCTACCAAACAGACGGTCAACGAAGTGATGTTCTCTTTTTTTTCAAATCTTTTGCTCAAAACGGCCACATCGATTCACACTGGATCTATCAAAACCGGTGATGTCTTCCCTCGACCGAAATTTTGTTGCACCTAGACTTAATACGTAATCCAATAAGTCTTGAAAGATATTTACGGTGTTACCTTTTCGTGGAATAACTTAGAAAATGCAGCGATCTGTGAATATCTAAGGTGAATTTAAATTAAATTTACTTTTAGACGACACGTGCATCGATTCAGTACCTTGGATAACATATAAATAGATTGCTAGTCTAATTGTGTTATGCGGAGGTTAACTGAGGCAAATGTTTGCGTTCCCAATCGATGGTAATGTCGCGTGTCGTTTGCTTTACTATTTGATGCATAGCATCAAAATATTCTACCTTTTTCTTTGTGTTTTGATGAGACCAGGGGGGTGACCATAAGCTCTTAGAGTAAGGTTATTTTGAGATCGCGTAAGTGACAGATGTATACAAGTCATATACATCTGTCCCTTACACACACTCAATATAACGTTACTCTAAGAGCATTATACACTAACGAACAATGAAAAAGTTACAGTGACATAGTACCAAATTACTCCTAAACGGGAAAGGCTAGCTTAATGACGCCGTTTGCAATATTGAAGTACATTTAACAGCGCATCAGGATATTACCAACAAAAAACGTAAATATTGTGTTTACATTTTAAATTAAATGTGAAAAAATTAAATTAAGGTGTTTGTCGGCATTTTGTGGGTGGAACTTTTTCATTGCTCGGCAGTTAAGTTTTTGTTAAAACGTCCAAAATGTGTGGGATTGACACGCACCACTCCTCCATTTTGGTATTTTAACAACCAGTATCACAGGGACAATGTCGGTTTGTATTGTTCTGCTTTAGTTTACAGGAACCTCTTGTACCTGAAGTGCGTTAATAGATACAAATCTCACATGCCAAGAGACTGCCAAAAAAGGAAAAAATATCTTTAGGCCATCCATAGGCAAACGGTAATGTGTTTATTTCAAATTTGTATGGTTCAATTCCAAATGAACCCAACCACGATCTGCATGGAATTCAATCGCTCATTCAACACCCCACTAATGTATAGCCTGTCGCAATTTTCTGCATTTCAGTCGTGGAGGGTCATCGGGCCATGAATGCAACTAGTTGTCTTACCCATCTAACAAGAATGCTATCAACATTTACTATTGTGAAAGTACAAAAGAGACATCACCTCCGCAGGCTTATTACGTATCTTTTGCAAGAGCAAAACGATAGCGATCAAACGCTTTATGTCATAAAAGTCGGCAATACCTACAGTGTAGGTATGGTAGGTCCTACACAATCGTTTGCTTATCGCTCGCTGTTTGTCAAATGCACCTATTTAAAAAAAACCGCCAACAACTGTAAAACTTTTGTATTGAAGAGCAATTATTGCGCAAAAATCGCTATCGTTTTGCTCTTGCAAAAGATACGTAATAAGCCTGCCAATGTTGTGTGAAAACGTCATTGTGGCGAAGACTTCGCGGTAGATAAAAATGTTGGTCTATTTAACAATAGACCGCGATGTTGCCTGTGTCAAAACTTTCCTTACAATTTTATATCGTACACATTTGAAAGCTGAAGTTTTCCAGTTTAAGTAAACCTCGCCTGTATAGACTTTTCATACAAGGTGTGGTCAGACAGAGCATGCTGAAAATACTACTATATAAGTCACATATAGTTTGGTAGGCCAGAAACGTTATGAAATTCATTATTAGTAGGTGGTTTAGGACTCGCATATAACTGACAGTCTTTTGTTTTGTACTTCAGACAGAAACTTTAGCTAATTAATTTCTGCCTATAAATAAACGCTACTTGCCGTTTTCTATGAAAATAAACTCTCAATGCAGCTTTATTTTTTGTTATGAGTTCCTGTTACCTATAAATAGATATTATTGGAAATGTGCACTAGATATCTTACAACGTTATTTCTAATGAGAGGAAGCCAATTAAGTGATCTAGAAATTACTCCTACACATTTCCCGTCACATCTTAACGGTTCGTTCGCTATTAATTATGTTACTTCCTTCGATGTATAAAAACAACTTTTCTACAGATTTATTATATGTATTTATTGATTCTATGGATCTAAAACCAACAGATTAATCCGTAACAAACATAGAAATAAAGAAACGCATAAACCTACCACTAACAATTTCAAAGAAGCGATTTTGTAATCGATTGAATAACGAAAGAACGAATGCTAAACCTTCATTAGTTTATTAAAGGCTGCACTCGATTCGTAAACTGATCAATAAAAACAGTCGTAATCCTTTAGATCCCACCTAATTTGTGGAAACACACTGCTGCCGCAAAGTTTGGCACTTGTAACTTTGTAACATTAAGTCCTTGCTCTAGTAATATTTTATGACGCTTTTAAACCGTGTGACACCGAAAATGTTGTGCGACAAAGGGTTGCGCGGTCGTTTCCCGGTAAGCATTTGATTGCTTCGATCACCACTCACGGGGTACCTGTCTAGACTACGTCATTAATTTTATATAAATAATTATCTTGCTCGTGTCGAACTTTATTAAACTTCGCCCTGTCTATCAATTTACATGAAAATGCTGAATACTCCACACCTGTAGCGTACGCGTATTTGTGAACATGATTAGCGTGAACAAAATTGTTGTTGTCTGTGTTAGCACGCGAGCCTTAACCTGCGATTATGGACATCTAAGCTTTCTGACGTGCACAACCATATTATGCAACTAACGTGCAGCCAAATTATGTAACGTAAATAAATAATTAACATACATTCTTGGACAGCGTTTGCATACAGATAAATGTGTTTCATCGTTGCAATTTGATGTATTTTGCTAGTTTATATTGTTGCGAAACGTAATAGTGTTCAAAGTTTATGCGTTTACGTTGTTTTTAGATTATTAGGAAATTAATCGTATCGACATAGACTGTTTGGTTTAACAAGACTTATTAAGAGAAAGTTCATCTTACAAATTACTTATTCTTTCAAAGTTTAAGTGATAAGTATGATTTATAATTGCATGTTTTGTAATACAGCTGCTAATTCTTTAATTCAGTGCAACAGTAGAGAATAGTTAGTTATTTGTTATGATTTCATATTGTTAATAAGATACAATTTTAATTAAATAATGTTCCATCAGCTTTGCAGGTGGATGAAATTAAAACCTTTATTAGATGCGTTGGGCAAAGAAAGGCGTCATTACGCCGGGGTCTGCGTTTATTAACCCTTCACACGCGCTGTGCGTTAAATCGCGCTGTACCGTAACCACATGCTTCGCCGGTGAAAGTGACCCGTCTAGACTAACGGGTACCTGATGACGCTACATACCGTAACCTGTGCCTCCACTTACACTTAGTGTCATTGCTATCTTCCGAAGTATATCCTCCTTTCGATATAACGCTTAGTACATAGTAATTCCATGCAATAAATTCTATTTAAACAAAAAAAGAACTGGCAACATTCCGTAAACCAGTTTTAATCGATGCATTCCTTTTTCAAATTGCCAATTATACCCGGTTTCTGTTACGCACCATTTTGTATTCCCCAAAGATTGTCCCGAGTTCAAGACGCGATTTTATTCATAGAAATTCCTATCGCCACAAAAATGGCTTAAATGCAATCGGGACCATTTTATGCGGAATCTGATTGAAGTAACGTTTTTTGTACGTTATTTCTCTTTACTATAACGAAAGTAACCTACAAAACTAGATATATCAGAAAACGATTAAGAACGCTTACTTTCAGTTTAAATACTTGTTATCAGGGTACAACACAAATGTGGCAAAATAGTACCTAATAAATATATCAGTAAGCAATTATTTCCCGATGTAGACTAATTCTAATGTTACCAAACGCATACAATTAACAGTACGTTCACAAACACTGGAAATGGCTAGAGAGCTATACTTATTATATTTCACAAGCCCTTATGGAAATGACGGTTCGTTTCTATTGAATAGCAGCCATGCGTATAGCCTCGTCAACCAAAGCTGACAAGATGTCGCCATAACAATTAAATATACGAATTTGTAAACATAAAGAGCTTCGTAATTGAGGCAAACCAGAGCCTTAACCTGTTCCCTGTACTTTGTTAACAATAAGCGATTGTGGCTGTTGTATCTTTTATTCAATGCTCTTATTACGAACACTCGGGCAAGTTGACGGAATGTAACGAATCCTTAAATATATTGAATAGGTTGAGGCATAAAAATACATATTAAAAAGCCTATACCACGTCGTACACGAGAGCATCCGAAGCGCGGCTGGCGATGTTGAATTTTTCACACCCCCGTGCCACCCCTGCTGCGCGCCGTCACCCCGTACTTAATAAAATATTATCAGGGTAGACTTCGTCACATCTCAAAAATGGAAACTTTACTCCTTCTTGCTATCTAATTCTTGACAAATTGTTGTTATAACCAATCTTGTTTTAAAAACAATTTGGTCATTTCGTGATCATCAAATAGAAATCGACACTAAATCTTTACAACTAATGCATTATTAACTGTTTCTAAAATGGTTACGTAGCTGTAATTTGAAAGGAATCATGCATTTTTGCAGATATTAATAGATATGCATTTTTTTATGACAGTAATGTGATTCATGAATCGAAAGTCTCGGATGCTAATATGTAACTGTAGATGTTGGCGAATAAACCTGTTTCACTCAAATATATTAGAGGATTAATAACGTCTGACATTTTCTTATGAATTTTGGAGTTCGATGAAGCCTTTCACTTTGAAAAAATGTTTCACAATTTTTTGAGAAATCTCAGAGGTGATTTATTGTTTGGCAATTTCAAAATGTGAAGTGGTTACCTAGTGATACTTTAACATTTCAAAATACGTCGATTCATTTCTGTCATTGGAATTTGGAAAGCAAAACAACAATTTACCCGTTGCGACTACTGCACAATAGGGCGGAATACGGAAAATACTGACTTTATAGTAAAGCTATCAACGAAACTTTTATTTGACAACATGACTATAAGTACCTAATGGAATAATTATGAGTAAATCCTGCTTGCATGATTTTATCAGGAAACGTTACAAAATTCTTAAACATTAAAAAGAAAAGAACACAAAATGACAGGACATCTGCCAGCCTTTTATTTAGCCACAAGAAAAAATTATGGAATAATCTACACCTTAATATTATAAAGAGGAAAGATTTGTTTGTAAATTTGTTTGTAATGGATAACCTCAAAAACTGCTTAACCGATTTTGCAAATTCTTTCACCAGTAGAAAGCTTCATTATTCCTGAGTAACATAGGCTATTCTTTTTATCCCTAAAACAGGTCCTGTGAGGTGGGCCAACGGAGCGAAGCCGCGCGGAAAAGCTAGTTTTGAGTAAATTCTCCTTGCATGTTTTATTAGGAAACGTTGCAATATTGTTAAACATTAAAAGATAAAGAAAAACAGGACATCCGCCAACCTTTTACTTAGCCACAAGAAAAATAATATCAGCAAACGCGATAACGGCAGACGAACGTAACTAAATTGATATTATCCGATTTTATTCTTTTGTTTGCCGCCTTTTCCCTAGGGCTTTAATGAAAAAGCAGCGTGTTGAAAAAAGAGGTTCGTCCTTTGACTGAACACTTTGATACGTGAAGCTGATGGAAATGTGCGAGGCTCCATTAATATCACTGCTAGTCGACATTCTTTTAGTTATCCTAACAGGTACGATATAACGATACTGCTAAGGGGCTAACATCCGACTCAATATCCTAAGTATAAGGTCATAATTCGAGGTTTGGCTGTCGCCTATTTCCTCCACCAATATTGAATAAATTTTAGGGTATTCCATAAACTGAAAAAAAAAATGATAAATACTGTGGCTCTATGTTTTCTTTCTTGATGATATATCTTTAGAAGCAATAGAACCCTCAAAAGATGCTCAATATTGCGCTGTCAACAGAGGCCTAGTGTACAAAGACAACTATAGATGATGAATAAAGAAAAACACAGAAGCACTACTGTGATTTTTAATTTCGTGGACTAAACTGACAGCTGCTATTGACCTTATTTTTTTTTAATGTTGCAAGCGCGGAGCATAGTGTTGTAGGTAAGGCTCAATCATAAGTGATTCATCGAATCCATGTGACATGACTCCTGAATTTATTTTTACTAATTGGTGTAAATAAATGTTTTATGAATATAAACGTAATATATTTAAATATAACAGTATTCATACACATAGTACCTGAACTTTTATTGAGTTAAATATGAAATCAACAATAAAATAAATGCAATCAATAAAATTAAGTCTGACATAAATGAGTAGAAACTAAATATGGGCCGCTAGTTTCTAAACAAATTATTTTTTTTAGCCGTGAAATAGTTTCATTTTCGATCTACTTCGATTTTCGATTAACTTTCGATCACTCAGGATAGTTAGGGTACGACACTATTTTAATGTAACGATAAAGTGACAACCCCCCAAATGTCAGTTTAGTCCACGAAATAAAAAATCACATTATTCAATTTATGGCATATCTTTTAAATTTGTCCAATACTGGAGGAGGAAATAGGCGGGAGCCAAACCTCGAATTTTGACATTTTACTAAGGAAATTCAGTCTGATCTCCTTGCCCGCATTTTCCCTTAATAATTCAGATTATATTATTCCTACGTTAGCACCTGAGGGAGAAGAATCTTTAGACAACGTGGTAATTGTCAAAATGTATGGAGTTGACATCTAGTACAATACCTTTTTGGTATTTCGACAATTGTTATTGCTGTTATAATTTTACTTGGTCTCGCACAGGATTTTATCATTCAGCACATTTAGATTCTTGCTTCGTTGTCTGCAAACGATAGCGCCTGTGTCGATTTCACCAGTATTTTATTGGCCTTCAGAAAGCTTGTCCGCTATCGATTAACCACTTCTATTGCCTATTCAGGTTAACAAATTCTCTATTTAAGCTCTCCGATATCGCTGCTGCACCTAAACTTGAAAATCGAGGTTAATATGCCATTTGTGGCGACGGCCTGCCATTTTGTGACGCGGATCAGTAGATCTGCACACAAAGTTAACTGCAGCCGCAGCCGATACTGGGCCACGAATTTACCGTGATTATTTGCGTAAAATGTCTGTGTGTTTGTTTAGCTCCGGACCGAATTTAATCGGTTTGATTTCAGCGGGCTCGGAAAATGTTGTGCTTAAAACTGTTATTTTTTATATTTAACTAGCTGTCCCACGCGGCTTCACTCCCGTCATCTGGCTACCTACCTACCTACCCTATATACATGAATGTTACGTAACTTTAACCGCTTTCGCAGCGCACGCAACAGAAGCTCTCAAATAGGAATATTTATGCCCGTTTTTGTAACATTTTTCATTTATGCTCCGTTCCTATTGGTCGTAGCGTGATGTTATATAGACTATAATCTTCCACGATAAATGGACTTTCCAACTCAAAAATAATGTTTCAATTCCAACCAATAGTTCCTGAGATTAGCGCGTTCAAACAAACAAACTCTTCAGCTTTATAATATTAGTACATATTAAAGAGCTTTTTCGCTAATGTGAATAATTATGTTTAAATTAACTTATACGAAATTGAACAAGCGACTAGAAAAAGATCTTAAACAATATTGCAAATGCAAACTAAACAAAATATATCTCTGCTGTTCAAGTTTGCAGACAAACGCAACGCAATATCGTGTTTCATATTTTCTTACATTGTGCATTACTGTAATATTATTGCAAGTTTATTGATTTTGACAAACATGAGTTTATCATAACAAAGTCTTGAACGTTAATCTATTTTATATATTTTCACTGAATTTAATCATTTAACTGTGTATCTCCGGTTTGATTTGAGAGTTGATCATATCAGACTTAATTTGACGAGTGTTCAATATTTTTTATAGTTATTATATAATCAAAACTGCTGTGAAATGCAACAATTTGCATGCAGGTAATCTCAAATGTCAAGCGGGTGGAACCTCACTGAAGCTAAAGTTGATTTATTATAACTTTCACATGTATCTAGGTACATATGATACGTAGGAAAAAGTTGTAGGTAGGATGAGGCTCATAAACAAAAAAAGCATTAAAAATAGCGAAAACCCAGTAGTAAGACTGATACTTAGGAAGATTAGAGACAAACAATAAATGTATTTTGCAGATAAACAACATTCTAATTTCAAAGTAAGGTATGCGTAACTCAAACACATTAGGCATTAGGGATGTTACGGAAGTGGTGATATCGGCACCGAAGTCGGAATTGGTGATTTTAATTTTTGTTTATCGGCATCGGAACCGGAACCGAAATGGGTATCGGAGGAGGAGGCAGAAGAAAGATGTGTTATGAGAAAGCAGGTTTAATAATATAAAATTGGTATTATTTTTAAATATAATAAAATATGTGTAGTATATATAGTTAATGAAATCAAATCAGCGACTACAAAAAAAAAAACGGAATCGGAGGTGGAGGCAGAAGAAAGATGTGTTATGAGAAAGCAGGTTTAATAAAATAAAATGGTTATCGGTATTATTAGTAAATTAAATAAAATGTGTGTAGAATAGTTAATGAAATCAAATGAGCGAAAGATGTGTTAAGAAAAAGCAGGTTTAATAAAATAAAATTGTAATCGGTATTATTAGTAAATAAAATAAAATTTGTGTAGTTATAGTTAATGAAATCAAATCAGCGACTCCAAAAGGAGCAAGTTACTTATCCAATAGAAGCTACGCAGCGAAATCGAAACCGCAGGTTTATAAACTATCGGAAGTTCCGAGTTTTCGGGATCGGAGTCGATTCTCCGTAACATCCCTACATTCCCTACCATTTCCCATAGGATCGTTAACCATGTACATTGCATAGATTCCGTACAGGAGGACAATGTTGCGCTCTGGATATTAATGGACCGATATATCGAGAAATTTGGTTTAGGCATAGACATATCTGATATGCTTTAATCATATGAATAATTAATAAACTTGCTCATGTGCTATAATGACTACCAGATACTTGCGTAGTTCGAAGAGGGCTCTGATAATAGAAATAAATTCAAATTGTCCGTGTTTTCTCACTCTTTGAACTTACATAATGAAAAAATAAAGTTAATACAAACAAGTAAAAATTAAAAATTTCCAAAACCCCCGGAAATTATTTTTATTTCATACTTTTTAAACTACATAATTTATCTACTAGTACACACGCTTCGACCAACAATCTATCGAACACGTAATTATGACACGATATCTTGCGAAAAAACTCCGTTTCAAACAGAAAACATCCCATAACCTTTGAACGGCTAAACCGATATTCACCAAACATAGCTAAGAACACTCTCGACAAAGTCACCTTTCAAACAAAAAAAGATCAAAATCGGTTCATCCGTTTAGGCGCTATGATGCCACAGACAGACACACAGGTACACAGCAACACACGTCAAACTTATAACACTCCTCTTTTTTCGTCGGTGGTTAAAAATCAAAAGACCCGACTGCTAAATTAATGCTGCTGATCTCACTTCAAGTAACACGGCAACATAAGTGCAACTGTAAATGAAACAAACAAACTTCAATGAGACAAGTTCAGCAATAAGTTCAATGAGACACAAGATCCAACTAACAATGAAAGTGTTTGCGTCCAACAGTTGTACGACTACGTTCAACCCGTTTAATCGCACACAACAAGGTCATGACTATCCAATATAAATAATCTAGTTTACTATTGGTAGAAAGTTCACGACTAAACACAGATAGCATCGAAAGTCGTCCGTGACACTGCCCGCTGTACTAATATAATGCCAAGTGCTCCAAACTTGCTGTTGCCAACGGTACTTTACTATTTATTCTATCTTCAACTATACAGGGGGAGTTGTGGGCGTGGATGGCCTAATCCAAAACTATAAAGAAAAAACACTCAAAGGTGTCTTGGGTCCGATTTTGGTGAACACCAAAAATTTGTTATAACCTTTTGAAAAATCTGTATTCCTAGCCAGGAACCGAACGAGAAAACTTAAAAAAAAAATGTTGTGTTATTCGATAGTATTGCTAATAAGCATTTATTGTTGGGTAGTAATGACATACGGCCAAACTTAAGGAACGAGCAAATTTTCAACAAAAGGTTTTTTTTGTTAATCAACGGGTGAAATTCCTATCCAGGTACATTGATTTTTCATAGATCCAATGATGCAGTTACAGTTTTCATCAAAATCGGGCTCAAGACACCTTTTCGAGTGTTTTTCGCTATGCCTCTTAATCTCGGATTTGGCCATCCACGCCCACTTGGAAAACTTACTATATGATATGTAGTCAAAATTAGGCTAAGCAAAATTAATTTCCACTCTAAGTATATTTCGATGCAACATTGTAACTTGTCGTAACCAGCTAGTTTCCTCTCAGCCAGATAACACAGATGTTGAAAGTTTCACATAGTTACAGCAAACACGATGTATCCTTGTGCTATTAAATTACCCTCGCTATAATGATATAACGGACAACAATAGAGTTAATGTAAAGGCGATAATGTAGCCACCGTTATTAGTGTACATTATGTGTCTACGTCACTATGTACAGGCACAATTACACTGGTTTTCACGTTAAATCTAGATCATACGTCGCTATTATATAATTTTTGTTTAAATTACTCCGTATTCATATGTTAGTTGGAACGTTTTGCCAGAAATTTTACAAAATTCAGTCAACTAAATTTACATTTTAACTTCAATCTAGTATTTATTCATATAACAAGTTTTAAAACGGACTGGAACACTATAACAGACAAGCAGGTGGATCTGACTGAATGCACTTCACACGTTCTAGAATTGAGCGAAACAAAGAGATTAAGATTTTCGTATAAATTGGCGCTAGTTGAAACGAGCCAATTTGTTTAAACAATGACAATGTTAAGACATTCTTTCCTGATATCCCGAACAAGAAAACATTAACATTAAAATGATCGAGAACTTACAGCGATCGGTTTGAAGACAACGCCTGAGACAACGATAACGTTGCGCTGAATTTTTAAAAGCACGGTTAGTGAACCAGATGTGGTATCCGACAAACTCGCAGAATACGGCAAATTTAATATTTATAGTCGGCAACACACCTTGTTTTTGCCACGTTATGAGACATTGCGGCATCGGGCTACAATTTTTCTGGAGACGTCTCCGTTTGACGGGGACGCCGACCGCTACGCCACTTGTAATTGAATTCTTTAACGTATGGAGCTATTCAGTGCTCGGTTACTGTCAAACTATATTTCTACAGCTAACAGTTTCGCGAGCACCTCTGGGCGTTTTTATTTTCTCCTGGTTATAATTTTTGGCCTTACCCTATCTGTTTAATTACAACTGACTTGTACCAACTAGTAGTATCAAGACTTGTTGTCACGAATCCAGGAGTTGACCCTAAGTAGAACAATAACGCAGGAACTGAAACATCTCGCCAGAGTTTGTGCAATATTTCGAAGAGACGGCAAATATGCCGTGAAATGAAGACATCGTTGGAAAATTGAAGTGAGTTCCCGATAGCAATTTGAGGAACAATGAGGAAGTGCCAGCCTGCCAGCGTCTAGCTCGTCAAGTTAGACGTTATCGGCTTATATTTATGCTAATATAGAAAAATTACTTGTTTCGCGAAGACTTTGGTCACATTAATAGAACGTTTAATACATTTAAATTGGAACTAATGAGGCTTAGCTGAATTATCAACGTTTTCCCCTTAGTCGATGTCATTGTTATTATGTTACTATTTCTAGCTATACTAATTTTTGTTTCTACCACGTCTTAATAAACTGCCGACTAATGAAAAATTTCCACCCACAAAATGCCGACAAACACCTTAAAATAATATTTTCTCAATTAATTTAAAATTTGAACACAATATTTACGTTTTTAGCTGATAATATTCTGTTAAATGTACTTCAATATTGCAGACGGCGTCATTAAGCTAGACTTTTCCGTTTAGGAGTAATTTGGTGCTATGTCACTGGAACTTTTTCATTGCTCGCGAGTGTAGTTATATTCTTAAATGAAAACCAACGTGGCGTAATCCGACGCCACAATACAACGTACGGTATAAAACGAAGCGGATTAAAAATTAAAGAACAAAACGGGTCCCATACATTTTAAGTTTGCTAGAATTCATAGTGGTACGAAATATTTTCCGAGGCGAATGGCTGGTCCGTAAGAGTTAATGAATGCACGCGACGCGACGCCACAAGTTCCGCTAGAGCTCGTAACTTGGCACAGTGTGTGGCGCGGTGGGTCGGTCTCCGTCGCGCATCGTCCATGTGGCCACCCCTAGCCACTAACAGCGTTACGGCGACGTCAAAAGACTTCATAAGACAGTCGATAGCCGCTTTGCCGGCCCACAGAAATAAAACAAGTCCCAAGTTTGCGCTTATAAAATATTTTGCGACATATCAGATTAATATGTGCATGATATTAATATTTTATGGCAATTCGTGAATTGTCCACATTTTTGATGAAGTTTATTAACATTGAGGCGAATCTAATAAGTGCTGCTCTTTGCTGCTACATGAAGTAGTTTTCAAAAGATGCTAACTCTCTACGGCTACTACACGAAGTAGATACGAGATTGGTTTATCTGGCACAAGATTCAAAGGCAGTATTGCAGGCTGCTAGTTTTCCGACAAGTTGTGGCAATAAATTGCTTAATTTCTGTTGAGGAACCTTACAAGAAACAATAACAAGAAAGGTACACCCTTACCCTCTTGTGTTCCGGGAGCATAAGTGGAGAAATAACATAACAGAAGCTGCAAACATGATTGATGCTAAAAAGTAAGTAATGGCATCCCATCTCATTTTACTAACTACAAATAATAACCCATTAACTTTGAATTTCACATTAACTTTGCTGTATGAAACTCAGTAGAGAAGAAAATCACTTAAATTGCTACCTTTGCGACTTCAACTTTGACTTTTTGTGTTCCACAAATAAAATAAAAGAGACATTACACCCGCAAGTATTACTTTAAACAAATTTTATTAGCAAATACATTTTGCAAACTGGCAGAAGTATCAAGAGATGTAAGGTTTTATGTAAAGGACATCCGGGACAGTAGCAGCCGGTGCACTGTTCCAATAGATGCATTTGCGCGACAACTAGAAAATATCTCCGTTGATATTATAAAAGTTGCCGAACAAAACAGAATTTAGAATGCCAAAATTGTTGTATCGAACGCAGTGAGGTCATCATAAGTTTGTGAGTTCTACTCTAGCTGTAGGAGTTTTACTTCAGAAGCGTTTGTATGTTTAGCTTGACACTTATTAGGTAAGGTCACCTATTCTAAAAACATGTGAATGCTTTTCTCGCTTGCAGTGCATATAAACATGATTCAACTTTGGCGTTGAAGAGAGTTGAGAATATCGTGAAAAGTCTAGACTGGCGGTCGGTGTGGCTACTGACTACTGGCTAGCAGCTCAAGTACGACATCAACACGTACGACCGGGCTATAACTTCAGCAGCGATGCATCTTCCTCGCTGTTAATATATCATTTCGTCGTAACTAAGTAAGACAGACAAATTGCTCACTACTTTATTTAATATTTATTGGACAGAAGGGTGCCCGATCAATCAACCGAAGATCTGAAAGGCGCAAACTTGTCTAGATACATTCCAGTTTTAAAATATTAATTTTCAAAGTTCCTTATGTGGTCTGGGCTTGTGAAATATAAACGAGAACTGTTTGGTTCGAATGCTGAGTGTTTTTAAACGCATATGAGGTCAACATCTAACGCGCTAGTTATTGTTGCAGCACTTTAGCGTTATGAAGCTTTTTGGATGGCTGAAATTTTCATAGATTGTAAGGCATTCTAAAGATTTCGAATTTTACCTAATTATGGTGTGATAACTTCAGCCTTAAATGTTACGATGGGTTTATTAGATATGAGATAAGCACGGTTAGTTTTGTTTCCTATTCTTCCGTTATTCTTTTCTGATTAATTTCATTGCGGGATCCAAGACAGTTAAATTCATTCGCCGGGACTTCGTCGAGCTTCATTGCCTCTGCGCTTTTCTGGTGGTCGCCACTGTTGATATTGGCTTTCAGGAGTTGAAGTGGTTTGGGAATAATGCGGTGAGATTGTCCCAAAAAGGTATGGTTTTTCCTCTGACCAATAATCACCACAAGCAGTATTTAGCTGTTACCGTTATGTATAGGTATATGTATGGATATGTGGGTTCACATTTTTATATTTCCGTCATGGTTTACTTAAGTCTCACCCAACATTAGAGGGGTATAAGCAAATAATTTGTAGTCTACTAGTGTCGGGGCGTGTATCGGCTCGGCTGAGTCTTGGTCTTACGCATCGAAACCGCCCTGTCGACTATGAACTAGGCTGAAAATATAAACTACCAAGTTGTCGGCTTTTTCGGGCAATCAGCACGGAGCGAACTGTTTAATTAAAATTAAAATGCATACATTTCTAATAAGTTAATAATATATTGATGTTATATATCGTACAAACAGACAGTGGAATTCAAATGCATAAAGATAACAATGAGTGTTTTAAAAACAACTTCATCAATGAATAAGTCACGTCGCACGGTGGTGCTTCGACTCCGTGTACCAAACATCGGTACAAACAAACATGGTAATAAAACCAGGTAACGGATGACAAATCGGTTCTCATTACAGAAACAGCTTCTGTCTCTACGCTAACGCTATACATCTTTCTTGAAGCCCAACGTATAACAGAGAACATTCCTTTTCTTAAAAAAAAATATGCACAACATAAACAGAGTGCAAAATAACCGTTCATCTTAAACATTTGTCAAAAGAGGCTTATGTTAACTTAGTAGGGCTAGGGAAACTCGTAACGTTGAAAAAATGTCGACCCTTAACCTTACGTGTACGTTGAGATATTTACCTGTTTAAGAATATGCATACTTTTTATTGCGGCTCGAGAAAACACGAGACGTTTATATTTGTTAAAGTGGAAAATCCACAGAGCGTCAACCCTTCAAGCTATCAAGAATCATTGAGTGCCTTGAAGATTATCCTTCTGTGTCTTACTGGACTCTCGGCCAACTCTGTGTGTTGTTTTTTTTTTTGATTAGGCAATCGAGTGTATTGATCTGTCTAATAAGATTCTAAGTAAAGACATCGTGCCTTGACTTTAAATCATGCTTATATTGCTTTACTATGTCGTAATTGGCAAGCAGGTCGTCAATGTTGCGTATATATGTCGTGTTATGTACTTTAGCATATTTACAGTTAAAAAGTCAGGTATCGTCTGCCGCTCCGTGGTCGTGTTTGTGGTGCAAGGAACCCGTGCGGCGTGCGGCACACCGCGACGACGTTGCCGAGCCCGCACCGGCGTGGAAAAGTGTTCTTAATTATTTACGCAGCCACCGCACTTAGCAAACGCGCCGCTACTCACCAAGCCGGATAACGTCGCAAGCCAACATTAAACGACGGCTTCTCAAAGATACCTTTGCGTTTTCACTTCTACTCTAACTTTTATTTTTACAGACCGTTATTTTTTAAATCAAGGCCCACAAGGACCCGAAATTCTGTAGCCAATCGTCCGCAATAAAACAGGCGAAGATCGTAGCCTCAAACAACGTTCGTGTATTATTCAGCGAGGGTGGAGGCGGCCACATGTGTCCACTGACAATCCACCGACCGCGGAACTATGTTTTTCGCTTTTACATTAGTGTAGCAATATGTAAAACACCATGTTTATTTCTTTATAAAATACCCGGGTATACGGACATTGAGCTGCGATATTGCCCAAGTATTTTGCAGATTCAGGTGAGTGCGATCTTGGAGGCGCACATAGGTGAGTAATGTGAGGCACGTAAAACATCCTTGCATTGAAGATATCGAAGTGTAAAATATTACCCCTTACGCATTTAGATGGAAGGCTGCGGAATGTGAATCTATAGACATGCAGATTTTTTATTTAATGCTCCAGTGGGACGAGTTTTATATCGTAAAATAGCGAGAAGCAACTAAGTTTAGAACCGAATCCTTATATCTGTTATCAAATATTGCAGTAATTATAAAACTGATGTAGGTACTTCTTAAAAGTTTACTCGCCAAGGAACCTGTCCCTAAGGGTTGCAACAGCAAACTTTTCTGAAGTGACCATAACCGTAGCTAACAAATGAATTATTAAGCGAACGGTGCTAGTCGGTCATAATTAATGCGGTGCCAAGGTTAGCGAAGTAACGTTGACATTTAGTACACAGTGCCTTCTCACAGAGTCGATAGTGTGTCGTTTTGGTGTCGTTAAATGCCGAATGCCTTGCGAAAATGCAGGTCTGGAAAACAAAGTAAGTAGGTGAAATAAGAAAGAGGTCGGTAAGTTTTAATTCTGTCGATTCAACTTCTTGGATGGCACGTGTTAATAATTCAGGGAGTGGTGGGGGAGACCGCATCGTTACTGGTACGCCAGGAGGTTACGCTCTCGCAGATGTACAACGCTGGAAAGGGTTATATCAACTCATACATTTTTGAGCATTTACTTTGACAATGATCATTTAACAGAACTCTGCATAACGTTTTATTTTTCAGGCTTTGTCTTTCAGGAATTTATCACAAAGTTTTTTATAGCTTAGCAGCAGCTTTTGTAGCTCAGGTTCATAGTATTATTTTAATCGCACGTAGATTTACAAGATACTTTTAAGTTATTTGTATCGATTACGTAAATCTATTTTGTGCTAAGTTTATACCTAACTGTGTTCTAACCGTGCAATGAATATTTTATTGTGTTACAAAACGTGACGTCAATAGGGCTAATTTGGAAATAGGAAGTGTCTAATGCAGTTTTAATAGCTGGTATGGCTGCAGCATATTGCTTACAAACATAGTCGTCGATTAAAAGGAGGTTCTTGACTTAGAAGAAGCTTTTAAGTCCGAGGCAACTCTTCAGACGGTTTCTCTTAGGCGCTTCTAGTTCGGCGAGGTATTGGTGCGGTCGCCGGGTGTATACGGCACGGTTTACGACTGTTGCTCGCAACTTCTGCGCTACAGAGTACGATCGCACGTGAACACACGTCGATTACCCAACGCGCTTTCTGTTCACTCGGTAAACAGGGACCGTTTTACTCCGTGTATCCACTTTGCTGAGCTAAATTTAGATGTAGTGGCTCCTGTACCTAGGACGCTAGGATGGGCCATTTGATACGTTCGTTGGGTTCTCGATAAGCTGATGGATGTTGAAATATGGATGGAGTTGGGTTGGTGGTTTTTTGTTGAAGTCTGTCTCAGAGCCAACTGTTAGAAGTGATTAAACCAGAGATCAATTTCCTTGCTCTCATAAATGGAGTTCACTAAATCGATTTTGATTGACAGCAAAGCAATGATTGCTCCTTTTCGAAAACAAATTTATATAAGTCTGGACTCCTCTTACCGAATAATGAATTTTAAACAAAATAACCTTTGTGAAATAAACATTTTTTTGTATTTAATAAACAGCGCTGCATTTTTGAACGTTGCGCTGCGAGTTGAAGTCGCCCGGCTATGCTCTCTATGAAATTCTGAACGTTAGCGAGAAATATGCGATTTGGAGCGAATATAGCAAATCTAGTTTGTTCCTTTGTTACAGAAACGGTTTCTGCCCTGTGAAGTAACTTGACGCTCAAAATGTTTTTTTAAACTAAACGTCTGGTTGATTTTTCTCGAATTTCACAAGTAAACCTATTTAAGTAAGTAATTAATAACCGCTAAAATGTGCAAATTACACAACAGTTTTGCAAAATAATATAATATGAATATGAACATCGGCGAGAAACAGCTAGGCGAAGTTACAACATAATTTTTCTTGTCTCAGCGAGTGTGTTGCTTCCCGCTCGAGTTTGTACGCGGCGTCTTTCTTTCGGGCCGTTACTTCGGACGCGCCTATGTACAGCAATAAACAAGTTTCGATTCCAAACCGCGATGGATAGCTTGTATGTTTTTTTTTCAATATTAAATATTAAAGGGCGGCAAACCTCGCCCGAGCTATAAAGTTTGGCCCCTATGTATCACCTGGGCCTTCGCATCTACCCGCAACCGACAATCTTATTTTATTGGCTAGTGCTGGGTTACGGGTGTCAATAATATATCGATACGAACACATCCAAATTGGCAAATCACATTAACGAGGAATAATCACATTGTTGGTAATGTGCCATAAAAACAATTCATAATGGGACAACTGATTGCAATCGATAAACTGTATGGTTCAAACACATAGGTAATTATGATTTGATAATAGAGTGGAATAAAATGGCCACTTGGCGCGATGCAAAGCATCCAATTAAAATGAAACGCTTCATGAATATGGAAATGAAATCGGGAAAAAAAATTAAGAATCCCACGTGGAGGCAAACAAGAGAGCCACATCCCTAGCGCGGCGAACAGGCAATACATTTCGGCGCCCATTCCCTACATACTTGAATGTGTGCAATTCGCAGAATGACTCGTATCCGCGGCAAACGTTACGAAGTTGCACAGCCTACAGCCCTACTCCGTCGTAGATTCACCTCATATCCGCGAACAACAACGTAAATCGGGCCAATCTGTATTGTGTCTCAAACGTTTGAGAGGCCATGCGGGGTACCCGGTGGCAGACCTGACCTGTCACGCCACTTCGTGACTCTAATCAAAAGACAATATAGACCATTTCAAACAATAACTCATAAAGAGGTCAATAATTGGGTGTTGGTTATGAGTTATGGTAGCAAATCGAATAATAAATAAGAAGTAAATACACTTGAGCTGAAACTAGATCAATCGTTTGCAAATATGAGCTTATTACTATTATCTTCTTTTGTTAGACACAAAAGCTTTCTAGAACGTAAGTAAGTATCCATATATTTCCGTAATCTTGAATTGTTTTTTTATAACTTCACATCTCAAATCAAGTGAATTTATAAATAGGAGATGGGATGTGTTGCTTGCCAGTTAATCATGGAAGAGTATTTTGATCCAATTATTATAAAAAACACCTCCAATGATGTTTTTTTTGTTCAACTAGGTACTTTACTGCAGTATCATTGTGAGTCCGTGTGCAAGATTAATTTGTTTGCACTTGGTTTCATGTACAAACGGAGTAGTGAGAGAAACGCGCTTGGCAGGCCGCGCTGGGTCTTAGAAAAATAATTAACGCTAGCGAATCTTTTTGAAGTCTATTAATAAACACGTACCTGGGCTTAACGTGCCCTCGGTCCGCCGCCGGCAACGACCAGACGCCATCTAACAAAAAGCATACAACTGAATTTTTATTTAACATCAAAACGCACAGCCATTCAAATCGCAATAGCAGCCTTTCGCAGTGCCAGCGTTCGTGTATGCTTTTTGGTAGAGGGCTCTTAACTAATAAAAATAAAAATAATTATTTATATTCAAAAAACTACGGTGCATTCGACGTTTAACACGGCTTAATACTAACTGAAAGAAGAACATAAATGAAATCGCAAATGCTTGAAAATAAAACAAAGCAATGTCTTAACACAAAAGAAAATGTTTGCGCTATATAAATCTATTTATATAGCGCAAACATTTTATAACTAGCACTTCGCCCGCGACTTCGTTCACGTGATCCGTATTATCTACTAACTATAAACTACTTCCATGCCAAATTTCTAGTTTGTAGCACAAAAAATTAAGGTTTTTGATACAAACTTGCGAGAGCCCTAAAACTCCCTAAATCCGGCCCTGTCGCAAAATCCGTTCTTAGCGGACGTCTACTAACTATAAACCACCTTCCTGCCAAATTTCATCTTTATACGTCAAGCGGTTTTCGATATATCGTGATAGGTGAGTGAGTGACCTTTCGCTTTTATATATATAGATTAAATTTGCATTAATATTTCTTTCTTATTGACGACACTTTTTGATTTCGATGAAGCCAACGTCACTTTGTCAATCATTTCCGATTAAAATGCCTCAATTTATTTATTACAAGCAATTTATCCATATTTTCGGCGAAGCTAATTTTAAATACAGCTCGTAATAGCCGGAGGATGTCCCTACGTTTTCTTTCTTATATGTATAAATACAAAAGTTCGTAGTCAAACAGCTTCATTGTATACTTAACTGATTATTCAACGTCCTTTTGATATTGAACTTGTGTTGCTAATTACTCGCTTACCTACTCTATTCGTCGTATTTCTGCATCTTTATATTCAAGACCAATAGTTTATCGGAACTCAACCTCCATGTTATCGCTTAAAAAACATAAAAAATTCTTATCGTTTCTTTGCGAATGTATCGAATTAACGTGTTGTGATTGTGATAAATAGTTACTAATGGGTACCTATATATTTTATGAAGTATCGATTTTCTACAGCTGAAATCTTTGTATTTTTGTCTTCAGTTGGAAATATTTGTTGTTTTCATATCCTTCCTAATATGCTATCAATGACAATTAAATTTCATGTTTCTTTATTTTTGGGTATATCATCTAAATCTTAATCGTTTTGATTAAAAATTAGCCTGTCGCTATTAGACACGTCAGAGAACTAAAGTCGAATAATAACAACTTCGTCGACATCCGATAAATATACGTATTGTCAGTTTAGGTACCTACTTATCAACTGTTATCTCGCGTGGGTTCGTTTCGAACATACCGATATATTCGAACGCTCTGTCAAAATGAGATACCAATATCCCACCAAATGCCTCAATAGTTTGCCAAGTTTAAATACAGCCATGTTGTTGGGAAAATCCCCAAATATTAAACTGTGTAAAATTGGATTCACATAACGGACCTCATCGAATTAGAAGTTTTATTTCAACACCAATGAACGACGGTTACAGCCGCACAGTAATTAAACGTTTCGAATATAAGTAAAAGTATGTTAATGTTCTCAAAGCCGTATGTGCTGGCCAGAGGATCGCACATTCCACTTTAGGGGCCCACGCACGCCTGACTACACACTTTTGCAAGGATTTATGCCAAACGCGACATAAACTCTCATGTCTTTGTTGGGAGTTTAAGACAAACTCAATCGTGCTATTAGCATCACGTCTGTTAAAGGCTTTTTTAAACTTTTCTGATAGCTTCCATGTTTGATTTTGGATTTCAGGAGTCGCAGTGGTTGGAAACATATGGCGGGCAATTCACAAATAAAATATATCGACGTGTTGTGTTGAGTCGTGAGTCACAAAGTAGCGAATAATTATTAAGCAAAACTTATTCCTTCAGCCATTCATATAAAACCACGTAAGTGGTCTCATTCTCAGCGAGCCAGTTTGCGATAAGGGTGGGTGCATTATCGTCATTGCTACGAAAGTTTATAAAAACAACATTGTTATTTCGATACGGCCAATTACAGTGAGATTATAAAGTTGCATCTGTTGGATAAGCGACCAGAATCATGTGTGAATATTGTACGGTAGTCATATGATGTCAGTTTAATCAATTAAGGTGTCCTCTAGCTTGAACTTGAGTGGGCTCATCGAATAGACAGTAGTAACTATGACCAAACAACGCAATTGTATTGTAGAACACGACCGCTATTTTGTTTCCAAGTTAACAAAGTCAATAACGGAAACGGCTTGGTAACACTCGCTGCGATAAACAATTTAACACTACATAGTATATTTTATTTCATTTACACATTTTTTTCCATGGACGAGGTAACATGTTTATGAATTGTTATAGAGTCTCCTCTTCAAGAGAGCTTTTCTCAAAGAGCGACGATATGTGTACGGATGAACAATACCGACGTACTTATGTAGGTACTACATCAAGTTTTTACAAGATACCTTCGAATTTCGATCACTAAGCAAAACTATACTGATAAGAAAATATTATAATCAGTTTCGAAAGAGGTAGTACCCTAACGTAGCTACCTACCCTAACGTAGTAACCTAGCTACCTTCTAACTAGGCATTTGGTACCGTTGTGCTTCCATAATCTGTATTGAGAATATTAAAGTTTTTAAACTTTTAGTAGTACTAAGTTGAGAGTAGTTTATTCATACCAAAATAAAATAAGATATATTGTTAATATCTGGCGCAAATAAACGCTTTTCTTTTATTTTTTTAAATCATTGGGCCACACAATTTGGACTATTTTGTACTTAAGGACCAATTTGTCCCCAGGTGTTTAATCAATAAATGCTAGGTTTGCAAATGCATCAAAGAGGTTGATCTACTTAATTAATATAGATAGTGTAATTATTATTATAATTATACAATTAATTAGAACTCCTTTCTAGATAATAGTGTCGGAGGCAGCCGTCATATACACGCGCTCTGCAATGCGCCTCATTACAATGGCCCGGTTATATCGTTAGACGGACTTGGTAACACGATAACGTTCTTTATATTCATTAAAACATATTGTGCTCAATTAAAAATGTACTTCCAGTTTATTGGTTTATAAAACTACGAATCGTTCCTAGCGGTTTTAACCACACATGAAAAAAATCTGTGTTGAAGTCTACCTGTGTCCACGTCTCGATCCGTTCCGTATTGTTTAGCTAAACAGTGTGGCAATTCGAAAGATTTTTAGTGGTTCGCAACTGAATCACACACTGAATCGAATTGCAAAATCAACTGATTGATTTTTTGTGAATTTTACCTGTTTGCTCATTGAAGCACAAGGAAGTTGGATTCAAGAGCTGGCCTAAGTTAATACATATTACTAAACAGTGTGGCAATTCGAAAGATTTTTAGTGGTTCGCAACTGAATCACACACTGAATCGAATTGCTAAATCAACTGATTGATTTTTTGTGAATTTTACCTGTTAGCTCTCTGAAGCACAAGGAAGTTGGATTCAAGAGCTGGCCTAAATTAATACATATGTTGACTTGTATCTTTATCTTGCTGGATTGCTGACAAATTTTCCGCAAACAACAAAATTGCTAAATATTTTACATACCTACTAAAACTATTTACGACGCCTATAGATACATTCTTGGTTTTTAGTTAAGATCTTCGGCATATTTTGGCAAGAAACACAATAGGCAATTAAAATATTTTATCCACATGAAATATGTTAAAACTAAAGTACAAAAATGTCTTTTGCATTATGCATAGGTACGCGTTGACTTCCTACTTGATAATTCAGAAATAAGTATTTAATTTGATTCATAATTATTGACATGGTTACGTAAATAAGTATTCATTCACTGTTTTCAACTCCGACCACGTCAGTCGTTGAAACGTGGACTCAACTCCGACCACGTCAGTCGTTGAAACGTGGACTCAGATAAAATGTACTCATTATTAACTTACTTAATATTCGTAGGTAAAGAGGTAAATAACATCTTCATTTGATAGCAAAAACCTGACATTGACATCTACCAAGAATACTAACTTATAAAGGAACAAATGAATGTTCCTGTACCTAGCAGAAAGAAAAATAAAACTAAGTTGCAAAGTAATATTCATAGCTTCGTAATAAGACACCTGCAATGAAACTAGCTTCCCCGTCCCCTATATAACATTTTTATTGCGAGGAAGGAGTGTCGAACGTCTGCAAAATGGTCCCTGTCATACATTATGTACTTATCTGGACACAAATGTCAAGGCACCTGATAACATATATATATACAGCTACTGGACCAACAGTGTTATTTCGCAATAGAATATGTATATGTCAATATTTGTGAGTCACTGCGACGGTAAGGTACACGTATCCGATACAAATCGATGTTACGAATGACTTCACACTATTCCTACCTACTGGGTTTGCCTAACATGTGCGTAGTGTTTTACGACAGCGGCTAAGACCACGTCAGTTTTTTTTTTAAATTAATAATTCCGTTACGGTGTAGTTATCGTACCGAACGCGTATCGTATGCGCATGCGGCGAATCAATGTCACACTGCTACACTATTCCTTTAATTATAGCCTAGGTTATATAAACGTTATTTATGACCCTTGAGGTATATTTACGTCAATCGATTCGTCTTGACCCTGCGAGTGTCACTGGCTACATTAATATTGGAAAATAAAAAAATGCCGGCTTTTGGGCGCCATTTTGTGGGGTTTTTTTTTCTTGCCATACCCATCGTGTGGGGTATCAAAATAAAGGGTTTTAAGAGGTGATTTCAAAAATACGTAACACTTATATGTTTAAATGTACCTAATTCTAAAAAAAAATATAACTATAAAGTTGTAAATAAAAAAAGTTAATTAAAAAATCTTCTGTCATAAAGGAGGATACATCTGGTTTTGGTCAGCCAGCTCGCGAATATGTATCCTCCAACTGCACAGCATGTATTCTTCTTGTTTACGTCTTTTTAGTTCGCTTTTTAAGCACGCGGATTTTTTGTTTTTTTTTTAATTAACTGTTTTTTGTTTAATATATATTGTAAAATAGGATTACAAAATATCATCCTTTGTTCTTAGAACTTTAATAGAGGCAGCTGTCGTTTAGTTATCTATTTGTCTACAGGTTGCTGATTCTGAGAAAAAAAGCAAACCATCGTCTTTATAACGGCCACTTTAAGGAGTGCATACGTGCCGTGTCATATATGATGCAATTTTTACAAGCTTTTATTTAACTTGCAATGTAAGTGTGTTCGGGTCTAATCTTGCAACTGAATTTTAAAGCAGTTATCCTCAACAGATTAAGATGAAATTTTGCATACACGTTTAATTTTGATGACAATGCATGTTTAGCTAAGTGACTTCATTCTAAATCTAATATAGTGGACGGCCCAAGATGGCGGACTAGTTATTTTTTGTGCACTGGGTATCAAATGAAAGGGTTTGCTTAGTACCTAGAACACGAAAAATATTTTTATTGAATAATTTTATTTTAAGTTGTATGGAATCAAAGACTGCTTTTTTGCAGACGTTAAGATGCACTTCGAGATTAAATCGAGTCTCAAAGGACGTTTATATTAAAGGTATATTTTTAAATACGTTATCTATTTGTTATAGCGAGTTATGCAAAATTCCTACAAAACACTTCTAAAGCTGGATTCCACAAGTATAAGTACCGTTTTCTCAATTTAAACTCGAGCCACTAAACCGCCCATTTTACTCCTTTATATGCTAGGAATAAACACTTGTAACAAGAACAGTATTACTGCGTTTCGTGCAGCCGTCACCGACCACAGAGTAAAATCAATTGAATCAGGCAATCGAGACATCTTGTTTATGGTTCACTTGTTCATACATATAAACTCTTTATATCCTCATGTAATGGTACTTTCTCTTGGGTCATGAGGTACGGATCCGGTGCGTTTACGATTGTGAATTGTGAAAGTTACGAGTGTAAGGGACACAATCGTGTATGTAGTGAAATGGTTGCACGTAACAAGGTGAGAAAAGATGGACGAGATAATTTACATGCTCGAGAGTTCTCTAAGTTTGGTATTAACAATAACTATTGTGTTATCTAGAACTAGAAACCGCGTTTCTACTTTTAATGGCTATACCTACAGCTATTTTCAATGGCTTCTTTATTTATACCGACTTCAAAAAAAGTAGATAATCAATTCGACACGTAGGTATATATGTATTATTGTTGCAATTGCACAATATCACATATGAGCTTCTAAACACGCATTTTTCTAAAACTACTTATCGGATCGTGATCATTTTGTGCTGGATTGTGTATGTCTCAACTTAGACAATAATGCAAGTTTCATAAAAATCGATCCAGCAGTTTTCAAGATATGGAGCATACAACCGAACTCCTTAGCGAGAAACAGCACGAATGTATAAATTGAGAGTTATTATGGGTATTTTAACAATCGTTCAGGTACCGTACTATAGAAATTGCTCGTTTTTAGTGATGGTGTTCTAAATCTAAAGAGAGCGAAATAAAAACTTTTTCACAAAAAAATAAACCGACTTCAAAAGCAGCAGTTGGAAGTCGGTTTTTTTTATGAGAAAAGGATTTTATTTCTGCTGCCTAGATTATAATGCTGGTAAAATAACACCACACATCCTCTGTGTTAACGCCAGCAGTTTAAAAATAGAAACCGTGCCACAGCATTTGAGCTAGCATGTGTCCTTCTCAACTAAACGTCCAACCGCGCAGTATTGTATCTGTCAGCATATGCCATTTAGGGCACCTAAATATACTAAAATTCTGGAATTTTATTTTAATTTTATAGAAAAATATAATCAAAACGTAGGAACGTAAAAACAGAATCATAACAAATAGATTAGGGATGTTTCCTGGGTAGAAAAGTGATAATTCTATTTAGTCCATCAGTGAGATTATCAAATAATATAGGACACGTATTTTTTGCTTTATTAAATCAATACAAATTTACAAAGTTAAAGCGCATCAAAGTTCAGTGGGGCTTGTGTCGTCACTAAGGCAGTATAAAGTGTACTAGCGGCGTGACGTTTCACGATATTTCAAAGCATTCTATCGTCGTCACTTAATGTATAAGTAACAAAAGAAAAAAATACTTGTCCAAAATTTTTTTTCATTCTATCTGACGGACAAAAAACAAATTTTCAGTAAACCACGCTATTAAAAGAAGCAAAGCAGTCGAGAAGTAATAACGTATCTGCAATACAACCTAACTACCCAGCCATTGTTTTTATCCAGCTTTGCCTTCAAAGTTCTGTTCTTTTTTTCAAAGCCTTAAACACCGTAGTCTATGGTCGGTCTATAAAGCATTATTTCCTGGCCGCCTCTGTCTCAACGACTGGTTTTGACAATACGTTGAGAACAGTAATACTTTGTTTGTTATTTATCGTTAATCTGAGTATTTTCCGCTGCAGGGATTCCGCTTTGATAAACTGGCAATTTGTATATACTTGTTTATTTGTAAGTGTCTCTTATGACTTGAATGTTTTTGTCGTATACCCAACCTTTAAAGTTTAATGATCCAAGCCTGAATGCATGAGATCACGATCAATATGCACTTCCTTATAAAAGTTTTACCTGTGGCCATTTTTGGTTTGATACCTAAACAAACAAGACGACACACGACTGTGCCAAATATGAAAACGCAAATGCATTTGGAATATCAGTTAAAACCCACATTTAGCAGATTTGGCAATTTAAGTTATTTATTTGACCATTTTTTTCTTGATACCTACCTACTTTCTGTCGACGCGTGAGTTTTTTTTTATCATGACCGGTCGCTAGGTCACACTTTCTGAAGCTACTTCAAAATACCGTTATGAAAGCAATAAATATGTCCATAAGGCTTGCAAATATGATATCATTGATATCTGACCTGAATACGACCTGAAATAACTTGTAGTCCATTCGGAATATATACTGAGAAATATTTAGAGTATAGAAAATATTGGACGTGCCTACCATCAATAAAAAACAAATAGATGCCAATCAGTAATATTCTACTGATAGGCAACTCGTTACTGCGTTGTTACAACAATGCGGTGAACGGTGTTTCGGATCAGATAAATGTGAATTTGCAGAATCATAATTGCACTTATCAAACACCTTGAGAGAACACTGGCTTTTGTTTCACTAGCCAACAATGGTATGGACGCAATATATCCACCGCACAATGCAACCGAATATATTTTAAATAAAGGCCGAAATGTGCTTCACACGTAAACATAATGAGTGTATTCAACGAAACAAACTGCATCATTAATTCTTACAAATAACTTGGCGTTCAAGTGATATCGCCACGTTTTTATAATACCGGCAATAAAAGAACTATTTTAATATTAAATGATTTAAATGTAAAACAATATTGACTTATTTCAGTTTAGCCATACGTTTTGTAATCCATTAGGGTCCAGTGTATGCAGATTACGAAATTGAAAAAGCTTGTTCAGTTTTAAAATTTTTCATCAACTTGCGTGAAATGTATTTTTAGTGAACACTAGCTGTCATTTAAAACTGGGTAAAATTATTAGAATAACTGCCTGAATTTGGCGGTAAACTGACGGGCAGATAGACATTGTCCGGCAAGTTGAGCAAATTGTGACAAATATGTTAGAAGCGAACACTGGACCGCACTTAATGCGAGATCGTTGCAAGCCGTAGTAGGCGGTGCCGTGCGGGGTTGTGGCGTCGCCTGCATCCACCACAATTAGCTTTAACTAGCAAATCAACGGAATAGTATCTACGAATAGACGAAACTGGAGTTGATCGACGAAAAAAAGATGGTGCGGTGTTTGTGTGGTGATGTAGGAATAAATACGAGACTAAAGATATGCACAAATTGAATAGTCCCTTTTTGGATCTACAAGGATCTTTTAATGAAGACACTTGCAGAGTAATGCTGAAGCTAATAATTATAATTAAGAGAACAAACAAAAAGGAATGCTAGAAAGATAATCAAAAACTTACAAAAATTAACCACCCTACGTCGAGGAAGTAGAATGGGAATACTCTTAGTGTCAATAAAAGTCCAAATCCTATGTTTAATAACGAGCGAACACTGTATCCGTTTCCGACGAATCCCGTGAAGTTTGAACGAATGCAAAATTTCCATTTCTCGTAAGAGGGATTTAAACGGGATGTCTATTCGTGTTTACTCAATTAATTACTTGGACGGCTTCCGACAATCCCTCCACATTCGGGAACTTAATTTTCTTTTAGGCGATTGGAAGTTTCCATTTAAATTTCTATCGATGCGCCGGCGATCGGTCAACACAAATACAAAGTAATTAAAATTGATAATGAAACCGCTGGCGAACCAAATGGTCGGTTGCGCAAGTTGCGCAGGATTTATCACTAATTTTTAAGTCTTTAATCACCTAACAATCTAATTAAAATTATTCATTTCCTTTTTAATATTATGAATCCTAGCTGTAGGTGGCATATAGGCATGCTAAGCTTTGTATTTTATTTGATAATTATTACTTTATTAACGAGCCCTGAAAGTTGTCTTTATACTAATTGGCAGACAAGTATTTTTCATATAAATTTTGTTGCATATTTTTAATTTGTACTATACGAATTGCTTATTAGCTCGCGGAGTAGTAGATCCTAATGACAAAGGAATGTAGTGAGTAAGGTAGAAGACCAGGTAGGGATTTTAATAACTTTCCTGTAATAATAAACATGATTTCTGTTTTCCTCTATTTTCATGCTGGAATTACAGAAAGCGAGACGTCTTCTCAAGTAATTAAGTAAGGTACTCACATTCCCACAATAGTATTGTGAAAGAGATATATAAGTGTCCTATATTTGCTGATTACTGTCCTTATTAAAAGGTACATATATAATGTACGCACATGTGTGGGACTACCAATTAGGTATTTCCACTCTGACGACAAATACAGATGATGATAAAGGGACAAGAAAGGTGTCCTGGTAATATATTGGAAAAACCAGATATCGTACTACTCAAATTATTCAACTTTCCGTTTCAATAACAGCTGGATTGCCTCTCTGAAGGCCATAACCAAAGTGAAACCATAAAGGAAAATGATTTAAATATGTGTATTATCGGCTCAAGTTTTATTTTAAGGATAAAACTGTTGATACCATAAATAGAAAAATCAACTATTTAAAAAATCTTCTGTGTAATTGTGGCCTAAATCCGATCAGACAGGTAAATCTTTTTCGAAGGTACGACTATCGGTAAATTTTCTCTAAGATGGAGAGATATGCCTATGCATATCCTTTTGAACTTCAAAGTTCGTCAAGAGCTTGAGGGCGAGAGGCTCGTCATAATCCCTATTATTAACTGTATCGCAGTTGGGCTCACTTGGAATGACGCTCGTTACTCACGATGGCGGAACTCCGACGAGGCCAACTTAAATTGTAGTACCACATAGTAACGCACGTGATAATAGAGATAGCTTTCACGCTGTCAGCACCGATAACATTAGTATAGAGGAGCTGCAGTGCAGTCTTATTATATAAAACAAACAATCTACCGTCGCCGGATGCAAAAATTAAAACGTACCAATGATCATGTTTTGATTTTGTTTGAAATTATCGTCGACTGTTTAAATACGAATACCAAAGTTCTTTGAGCATATAACTTGCAATGAAGACTCAATGGAGCGTATTGTAATCAAAGGCAGAATGGAGGATCCCTGGATCGCTCTCCGACCAGATGGGCAAATGTAAATATCACCAAAGCTACGCTGATCGACTGTTCCCACATTGCGTCCAATATAACCGAATGGATACTCAAGGCAAAAGCCATCATGCATCAGGACCTTGAGAAGATGAAGAAGAATGCTAATGTACGAGTAGAAACCAATTAAATCTCCTGTATTTTATTTATAGATACATAGGACAGTTTGCTATGAAATGTCTCATTATCCAAATTTAATTTTGCCTGTTTTAATTTTTCCAAACAACGTATCGTACGGAATCAAACAAGGTTACTGCTTACTAAGAGCTTTTCGTAAACACAGCGCAATAGCGGTTTTTAGGGTTTTGTACCCAAAGGGTAAAAACGGGACCCTATTACTGAGACTTCGCGATCCGTCTGTCTGTCTGTCTGTCACCAGGCTGTATCTCATGAACCGTGATAGCTACACAGTTGAAATTTATTTGTGATAACTACCCAGATGATGTATTTCTGTTGCCGCTATATCAACAAATACTAAAAACAGAATAAAATAAATATTTAAGTAGGGCCCCCATACAAAAAACGTGTTTTTTTTTGCAGATTTTTGCGATAATGGTACGGGACCCTTTGTGCGCGAGTCCGACTCGCACTTGGCCAGTTTTTGTGTTCATGCACTGCGTAGTGTTTACTACGATGTCGAGATTAATGCCGTTTGCGCGCTGTTACACCATTGTTTTAGATAATCAGATGCGCTTTCTCTTGCAACGGTGTCAAGTAGAAGCTTCGTAGACTTACAATTATTTTATATTTACATATATGTAAGAGATGTAAGATTTTGTAAATCTGTAAAACCAGGTGTGATACTGTTGCGGTAAAACAGCACAGATTAGCGTTAGTAAGCCCTCGTCTGTAGTGTGTTCCACGGAGACAATTAAAAAAGTTAGCGTGCGGCCGACACTCTAGGACGCACCGGAACACGCTTCTCCATATTGCATGATAATCTGAGAGATAGTCCAACTTTTTACTAAACTTTGAAATAAATTACGGACTCACTCACTGGAATGTCTTTATTAGATTACACTATAAAACTGAAAGTCGGCAAATTGAAATATGTAACTATAAAATGGCTTCGATTTTACAATTCACTGCTGAAAGAAGAAGTACCTATTAATGTGTTACGAACGTCTCACGAAATTGTCCTTAACAGGAAAAACGCTACAAAAACGTGAATAGTTAACACAATCCTAATCGCATACAAGATTCCTTCATTACGGTTGAAGCGAGCAACACGCCTGATGGAGCCGCGGTAATGTGCTCTTACGAAAACGGCGACAGAGAAGGTAATGTGGACGACTCCAATGTATTCTTTATAATGCTTGGCAGTGAAACTAAAATATCGATTTCAACATGATGCCAGAAACTGGTAGCGGCAACGGAAAACCGCAGGCATTTCCGTAGGAAGGAGTCTTACTTTCCACAGAGCATAATTGAAATAAGTAAAATCTTTACATGAAACGCGAATAAGTTAAGATTGTATATAATTAAACGCTAAATTTTACACGCACACCCATAAACGGTAATAACAAAAGTTTGGCGCTGTTCTTGAAACGAGCCCAAGTTTTGTTAGTTAATCACATCGCACGCCTGAAATTCGCATTTGTACGAGATATCTGAGGATGTTCTGTGAGTGCGATCAATCTGCAGCTAGCTCGTAGCGGAATACTATTGCGCCGGTGAACTAATTCTCTTGATCTCTGCAGAAAATTAGGATTTGGAAAGCATTTGAGATTAAATGGCACTGTTTCCTCAGATGTATGACAAAAAAAGTTTATTAAAAATATCAAAAAACCCGACTGCTTGAAAAGCGAACTAAAAAGACGTAAACAAGGAGAAAATCATGCTGTGCTGTCGGAGGATACATATTCGCGAGCTGGCTGAACAAAACCAGACGTATCCTCCGACTGCACAGCATGATTTTATCCTTGTTTACGTCTTTTTAGTTCGCTTTTCAAGCAGTCGGGTTTTTTGATTTTTTTAATTAACTTTTTTTATTTATAACTTTTTAGTTAATTTTTATTTTGTTCATTTAAACATATAAGTGTTATATATTTTTGAAATCACCTCTTAAAATCCTTTATTTTGATACCCCACACGATAGGTTTGGAAGAAATAAAAAATTTGGGCCCCCACTATATGGCGCCCAAAAACCGCCATTTTCTTGTTTTCCAATTTTCATGTAGCCAGTGACACTCGCGGGGTTAAGACGAATCGATTGACGTAAGAACCATCAAAATCGGCCCACGCGTTTGGTCTCTAGAACGCCACATAGGAACAAACATACATACATACTTACATACATACATAGACTGATAAAAACAGGAGACAAGTCATATTTCGCTAAACATCTCAAGTCATGTCACTAACAAGATTTCTATTTGTACAACGATGTAAGAGCACACGAGAAGCGCAAAAGACCCAGATTTAAGAAAGTTGGTTGAGCTGATTAACATATTTCTATTAACTCTATTATGTTTATTAAGGTTGCTCTCTGTAGCCACGAATTACTCGCTATAATCTCCAAAGACAACATGAATGTCAAGCATATTTTTTGTTAAAATAATTCTGGCGTATTATTTAAAATATTACACAACGTTTAAGCAAAAGTTACTTCGCAAATAAAAGAAATTCAAAATGTATTAAATAAAACACGTTTCACACGTTATATTGCTAATTTTAAACGAATATTAATTAGTTTTTTATCTGTCAAAAGTAGGATGGACAACAGGGGATAAAGATAGGGGGATTCAATAGTATCGGATGCATCTCCTTCAACGTTAGTTAACATCTTTCAGGATTACGAGAAAAACAGAACATGGCGTTTCAGTTTCATCCATTTTTTTCGATACAACAACTGAACTACTGTCAACTTTTCTAGATTAGTATTTTTCTAATATTAACTTTAAAACTTTCGCTTTTCATAATGGAAAACAATATATCACGGGAATTTAACGCTATGATTTAGATTATTTATTTACCTATTTAACCCGACGTTTCGACCGTGTTGCAACGATCGTGGTCCCGGGTAGATCTAAATCATCGCGTTAAATTCCCGTGATAATTATTGTTTTCTAGTATTTTTCTATTTGGCTTTGTTTAAGTATTTGCAAAATATCTGTAGTTTTCCTACTTATTCGAATGCTTTCTTTTTTTAATATACATACTAGGTAGAATTTATAAATGCCCCAAAATCTGGATGACAAAATCGTCTTGTATATTTTTGTCTATAATCTTCATTTTCTTGGGATCATTTCGCGGTGGTGGTTCATCCTCAACTTTCTCACTGTAATTTTCACTTTTACAAGACAAGCTTATTTTTAACGATTTGAATTCATTATCAATAACTAATAGTACTGCACCAATATTGTGAATAAGTATTAAACAATGCCCTTGCTACTGCATTATTATGTTTGTGGTATGCTAGCAAGATCTTTGAATATCAGTTTCCAGAATTAATTATCAAGGCTGTATCCATATCGGAACGTGTAGCTGCAAAAGGAACAAAGGCGATGAAGATCCGATAGAGGTGTTTCGTGAACACCCGGAGCACACTGCATAATGCAGCAGAGTTAATGACAGGTGAAGTCAAGATAGAATTTGATTGAGACGAGGGTATAAAAGAAACCATCTTAAATAACAGTCTAAGTATCTATATGTGTATAGCTGGTATCTATGTGGCAACAAATAGTTTAATTAATGCATGTTAAAACGCAGCGGTGGGTAGATTTGGACGATGATGATCGATACTTTTAGACATAATTTTGTGACATCTGACGACGAGTAATTTATTGTTACTACGGGGTGCACCTTAATAAAGCGTCAACCATACAACAACCAGGGATATATTATTTCTGTATAACGTGTGAAAGGATTTTAATCAAGATAAAACAATAGCACATAAATCAATTCGATGCGCACCTGCTGTGCGACGTATAAGCAAGCATTTAAATATATTGGAAAGTGCCCAAACAGAATGTGTGCCTTGCAAATATTGACATAGCCTTATCCAGCTACGCAGTAGTGTTAATTGAACTTCGAATTATGAAAGTAGGTTCGATTTGGCAAGCACGGCTTCTCACTCAGAATTTTGAACTTCTAGCTCATCTATAGCTCACTAAGTATGCTAATAGCCAAAAAGTCAGCATAAACTTTCCTGCACTTTATAAGCGCACATTCTTTTTGAGCTACATTATATACCTATATCCTTTCTTTTTAAAAGTGAAATGGGCACCGGCAGTCAAGAAGCCGAAGTGGTGCCGGCGGGCGAGTAAAATCGTAGAAACTTTTATTATGGAAAACGTGCAGCATAAAAATAATATGAAAAACCGACATATCCTTGTTTAAAGTCAACTATCAACTAATAAATTTCCTCCTATGAAGAATATGAAATTGTATTTCACGGTTGCAACAGGAAACATTTGTGATCGTCTTACTTTTTTATAAAAAAAATATCACTTACTACAGAACATCTTGACAAATATTAAAGTTAAATAAATCGTCTTTCAGGTGGTAGTTTTAATTTATTGCAGGTGTTTAAACAAATGGAACAACTGTATTCACAATATAAGATGTGATTTTTATTAACAGTGCATTTAAAAGGGACCTACTTTTTGCTTTGTTAACAAGAGTCGTTATCTCCCTGTTTTATGGAGAATTTTTCAAAACTTGGTAACAAATAACCGTAAAATGTTCATGATAATGGCGAATAGCGGCGCTAAAATTAACATTATCGGACTAGTGATGCGCTCATATTTACCTAATAGTTTTTTACACTTAAACGGGTCATCGCACCGATGACGTTCGACAGTCGTTCATAGCAGAAACTAACCGGAACTGGCGGCGCGATAATATTAATCGTCTCATTCTTACTATATTAACACATTGTCATACGTTTTATTAGTTTCGACATGCTTAAATTAATCAGCACTTCGGAAGCCGGTAAAAAGTTAAGGATACAGCAACAAACTAGAACTCACCTGACTAATTACTTATATCAGGGTCACGGAACTGCTTCCTGCTTACTGCCCATAATGTTAGATGTTGGGTTTGTATTCAGCCTAAAATAGTTAGTCGCGATCAAATATTCACATACCTGGAGTCAAACTTGTGGCCATCGTCTAGGGTACCGGTGTAGTGCATGGTAAGCATGTCGCCGTGTTTGGACTTCACCGCGCATTCTTCAGGAACGCTGACCACGTCGACCTTGAGTTCGGTGACCTCAGGGCCCGCGAAGGTGGCCCCGACCAGCGCCAGAACCGCGAGAACGCATGGCAACGTCATGACGAACTTACGAAAAGTTATATCAGATTCAAGAGAGAAAACGCGTGCGTCGTCGTCTGCGGCCGGAGTATAACTGAGCGGCTGACGGCTCCGTCCGGCAACTTGGAATTTGGATAAAGTTTGCTGTTTACCGCTACACCGGAGCGAGGCGTTCGCCGTCTCGCTTTATCGTAGAGCTTGCGGAGCAATAAAACGAGAAAGATGGTGTTTTATCAGGGCGCGGGCTAGATGACGCGGCGCCTCACTGTGTTTGCCACGCTAGCGATGACGTGATCGTCACTCGCGCCGTGTACCAGTTTTACTCAAAACTTGCCAACTTATGAAAACATTTTTAATTAATTATTGTAATAAAAGGATGCAGAAAGGATGTGTTTTTAAACAGATCTGAGTTGTTGTTTTTGTGGTCCCTAAATACCGACAGGTTTGAGATAGTTACTCTTGATTTATTTTACTGAAATGTTACCATACTTATTAATTATTTAAGTGGCATTATCTTATCGACCAAGAACTGTGTATATTTCAAATATTCTCGGTAATTCTCAAATTTGCCTTTTTCCAACTAAGTACATATTAGGGTCAGTTTCCAGTCTAACCGGATTAAGCTGGTATTAGACTGGAATTTTAGCCTGCTAATATTATAAAGGCGAAAGATTGTGAGTGTGTGTTTGTTACGATTTAACGCAAAAATTACTGAACGGATCTGGTTGAAATTTGGCACAGATATAGATTAAAGTCTGGAATAGCATTCTTTTTGTCCCGGGTATATGTTCCCTTGGGATAATTTACGACATTTACACGGGCGAAGACACTGGCAGAAGCTAGTAATTCATAAATTATTGTTGTGTGGGTACTTAGCTTTTATGAGTAGCTATTAAATAGTAATAAATTAGTATTTAACGATGATAACAGTCAAACTGGTTTATTTTGATGCAAGGCCTATTGGAAATCTAAATAACGTCACGTGCATGGCGAGAATTGTTATAAGTACATTATTAATTAAAGCGACGAAAATTAGGTAATACCTACTAACAACAGAAAATGACTATGAATTAAGTATTTGGCCTATTGAACCACACCCGGATAAGTTCTGGTTAACATATAATGGGCCAAATTGTAATCCGATACAACCATTTATTACAAGTTGGTATGTATCCGGCATAGGGTAGTTTACTAAAAATTAGTTTATTGTCCGTCAGGTATGTCAAATCAAATCAACAAATCAATTTTATTTTCTATTCTTTTTTTTTTTTTTTTACTTTTTTAGGCCTTGGGCACTTTTAAAACGTCGACAAAAGGCGCACGGTTCGGGTTGGTCGTTTCCTATGGAGAAGAACCGGCAGAAAACTCCATGGTTACTCTTTTAAAAATAAGGTTTGTTTTTACAATATTTCTATGTTACAGCATTACTTAGATATGGGGGGACAACGAAGGCCCGACAATAAGACGTTAGAAACTAAAAATAAAAGTAAAACGAGATAAAATGTTATCAGATGTTATCAAGCATCTAGAAATCTAGAAGGCCTACAATGTTCACACATTCACAAAACAGTCGGTAAAAGCATCTATAAAAAGGTAAAAAAAAAAAAAAAAAATAACAAGACTAAATTTAACATGTGGCACAAATGTAGTTATCAGTGCTGTAACTATTCTTAGCAAAGGGTTATAAAGATTATTGAAAACCATTGTAAATAGTCCAATTAAAAGAAGAGAAAAAAAGAAAAAATGAGATTGAGAATAGTTAGAGACATCCACATATTTGTACCGTTTATGAGTTACCAGGGAAGCCGCATGCGCAGAAGGAGCTAAAATTTTTATCTTCAACGTAGTCCTTGATTTTATAATATGCTTTTTTAATAAGGACACGTTTGATGAAGTTTTTGAACTTTCCATCGGTCAATTCTATAACTGACTTTGGCAACTTGTTATAGAAGCGTATACTGTTTATAAGAAAAGACTTGCTAGTTTTCGTTAATCTGATTTTGGGTATTACAATTTCGTGCTTACTGCGTGTATTTAAATTATGGATGTCACTTCTAGTTTTGAAAAGCCCTCGATTTTTGCGCACGTACAAAATACATTCCAAAATATAAAGTGAAGGTAGACTCGCGAGGACCCATTTTATAGATCGCGCGGATTGCCCTCTTTTGTAAGACGTAAATTGAGTCAACGTCTGCTGCTGATCCCCACAGCAGAATGCCATAAGACTTAATACTGTGGAAGTAAGCATAGTATACTAGCCTAGCTGTAGCTACATCGGTTAACTGCCTTATTTTGCCTTACTGCATATGCAGCCGAACTTAACCTTCCCGAAAGAGTTCTAATGTGCGCGCCCCACTGCAATTTTGAATCGATTGTAATCCCCAAGAATACAGGTTCCGTTATAACTTCAAGATTTTTGCCGCCAAATTTAAATTTAGGTCACGTTGAGGTACATTTGGTAAGGAGAACTTTAGACATTTTGTTTTTTTCGCATTCAGTAAAAGATTGCTAAGCTGCGAACCATTTTGAGAGAATAATTAGACTTTCGTTGACATGTAAGACATCCGTATCTTTCCTATCTATTTTAAAAATTAGCAACGTATCATCAGCAAATAAAATTAAATCCGATAATTTGGCCATCATAAAAAGGAGATCATTAATGTAAACAAGAAAAAGGAAAGGGCCGAGAATTGAACCTTGGGGCACGCCCATCTTGACTAGAGACCCGGAGGACGTCGCCCCATTAACAGCAAAAAGTAAGTCTGTTTGATAAATATGACAGCACAAGATTAGCAGCTTGTCCTCGAATTCCGTAGTGTTGTAATTTACAGATCAGTGTATTGTGGTCGACGCAGTCAAACTCTTTTGAGAGATCAGAGAAAATACCAATTGCATCCTGGCACTTCTCCCAAGATTCCAAGATGTGGCTGATGAGTTTTACTCCCGCGTCCGTTGTCGACTTACCTTTCGTGAAACCAAACTATTGACTATGCAGGATCCCATTTAAATTGAAGTGAGACAACATCTGGTCCAGCATGATTTATTCATAGATTTTACTCAATGCTGGAAGCACGGATATAGGTCTATAATTAGAGTGATCACTCTTACAGCCTGATTTAAAAATTGGTACTACTTTACTGTGTTTCCTTAAATCAGGAAACGTGCCGCTGTCCAAACATTGATTGAATATGCTTGTTAGGACAGGAGCAATTGAGTCAATAATATCTCAAAGAACCCTAACGGTAATCCCCCATAAGTCTTCAGTATTTTTTATATTGAGACTTTTGAACGCGTTTTTAATTGTATCAATACATATTGGTTTAAATTTAAAGGTTGGTACGTCTTTACTAAAGTTTTCTTTAAGAAGAGCTTCAGTTATGTCAGGTTGCGTGTCAAATAGATTAATAAAAAATACTGGACACGTATTTTTTCTTTTGTCACATAAACATAAAGTGACGCTCTTGAAACGTCACGCCGCTAGTACACTTTATACTGCCTTAGTTACGTCACAAGCCCCGACTCCTGAACTTTGATGCGCTTTAACTTTGTAATTTTTTATTGATTTGGTTAAACAAAAATTACGTGTTCAATATTATTTGATAATCTCACTGACGGACTAAATAGAATTATCATTAGGGTGCCGACCCAAAGGGTAAAAACGGGACCCTATTACTAAGACTCCGCGGTCCGTCTGTCTGTCTGTCTGTCTGTCCGTCTGTCACCAGGCTGTATCTCATGAACCGTGATAGCTAGACAGTTGAAATTTTCACAGATGATGTATTTCTGTTCCGCTATAACAACAAATTCTAAAAACAGAATAATATAAATATTTAAGTGGGGCTCCCATACAAAAAACGTGATATTTCTGCCGCTTTCGCGATGCGGAACCCTTCGTGCGTGAGTCCGACTCACACTTGACCGGTTTTTATTTTTATACCCAGGAACCATCCCTATTAGTAATTTTTCAAGCAATCCGATTAAGCCGATATTTGTCATACTTATGTAAAGTTGGAAACATTGAAATAATAATATGGTTCAATTGAGCTGGTATCATGGTGGAGATGGAAGGTGGCCATAGCAACGCCTCAATTAGACTCTTGACAACATCGTGTTTGTGCTCATCTATTAGATATTCAATTTTTATATACAAGCGATATTACAATTCGTACATTTTAGTCCATTAAAAGCTTGTTTTAAAAAGATTGCCATTTTTAATTACACTCGCGAGCAATGAAAAAGTTCCAGTGACATGACACCAAATTACTCCTAAACGGGAAAGGCTAGCTTAATGACGCAGTCTGCAATATTGATGTACATTTAACAGCGCATCAGAATATTACCAACTAAAAACGTAAATATTGTGTTCAAATTATAAATTAAATGTGAGCATTTTGTGGGTGGAACTTTTTCATTGCTCGGCAGTTTATTTTTATCGGGTACTTTTACACGTCCGTCTCGTAACGCTATGTAGGTACAAAGTCACCATCATCAGCCTTGCCCAATTTAAAGTATAATTCTCGCCAAACTTCTGGGCCGCCCTGAAGTTGGCTTTCCGATGCGCAAGGCACGGATCGGTGCTGTTTTTGTATGGGATTTACTAAAGTCAAACGGAGTGAATAGGAACAAAACTTTAAAGGGAATTTTCACGTTATTCAAAATTTGTTTGAAGCATTTTAGTAGGTACTTCAATATATTTAATAATAATTTAAAATCAGTTTTTCCAATTAAAAAAACTTTTTATAAACAACCTTTTTAGCTTACCTTGCATTGTCATCCAAACCAAACGTGTATGCAACATTTCATCTTAATCGGTTGAGGATAACTGCTTTAAAATTCAGTTGCAAGATTTTACCCGAACACACTTACATACATATATACATACAAACATACATTGCAAGTTAATAAAAAGCTTGTAAAAAGATGCATTGTTTGATACCAATAAAGTGGTATCACAGTTTAAATTCCATTCAAAGTTTTGTTTCTATTCACTCCGTTTGACGTTACTGCGCAGCCTTTGTAGCCAACTTCAGGGCGGCCAAGGAATTTGGCGAGAACTATATGTTGGCTCGGCTTGCAGGCTTACCAGATAAAGGCGATGCAGCTCAATACTGAAAAGCTACCAATATCTAACATGAAGTGACTGTCAACTCTAAGTTCCACAACCCAGTAACTGGGTACTTAACATAATCCTTGGCAAGACTGGTTGTCTGACTTTTGAACTTCTCACTATTACCACAGATTAATTAATAATTTGCTATTATTTCCAGCCGGAGTGTCTGTGTTTTCCGATAGTTACAATCTAGGGGTCTTTAAGTCAAGAGTGAATAGATTACTTCTAGGCAAGCGTGCTTCACCGTCGACCACATCATCGCTTACCATCAGGTGAGATAGTGGTCAAGGGCGAGCCTATTTTAAATAAATAATAATAAATAAATATATAATAAACTAGCTGACCCGGCAAACTTTGTTTTGCCATAAAAACACCAAACATTCATCTACCCTACCTATCCTACCTACCCTACCCTACCTACCCTACCCTACCCTACCCTACCTACCCTACCTACCCTACCTACCCTACCTACCCTAGCTCCCCTAGCTCCCCTACCTACCCTACCTACCCTACCTACCCTACCTACCCTACCTACCCTACCTACCCTACCTACCCTACCTACCCTACCTACCCTACCTACCCTACCTACCCTACCTACCCTACCTACCCTACCTACCCTACCTACCCTACCTACCCTACCTACCCTACCTACCCTACCTACCCTACCTACCCTACCTACCCTACCTACCCTACCTACCCTACCTACCCTACCTACCCTACCTACCCTACCTACCCTACCTACCCTACCTACCCTACCTACCCTACCTACCCTACCTACCCTACCTACCCTACCTACCCTACCTACCCTACCTACCCTACCTACCCTACCTACCCTACCTACCCTACCTACCCTACCTACCCTACCTACCCTACCTACCCTACCTACCCTACCTACCCTACCTACCCTACCTACCCTACCTACCCTACCTACCCTACCTACCCTACCTACCCTACCTACCCTACCTACCCTACCTACCCTACCTACCCTACCTACCCTACCTACCCTACCTACCCTACCTACCCTACCTACCCTACCTACCCTACCTACCCTACCTACCCTACCTACCCTACCTACCCTACCTACCCTACCTACCCTACCTACCCTACCTACCCTACCTACCCTACCTACCCTACCTACCCTACCTACCCTACCTACCCTACCTACCCTACCTACCCTACCTACCCTACCTACCCTACCTACCCTACCTACCCTACCTACCCTACCTACCCTACCTACCCTACCTACCCTACCTACCCTACCTACCCTACCTACCCTACCTACCCTACCTACCCTACCTACCCTACCTACCCTACCTACCCTACCTACCCTACCTACCCTACCTACCCTACCTACCCTACCTACCCTACCTACCCTACCTACCCTACCTACCCTACCTACCCTACCTACCCTACCTACCCTACCTACCCTACCTACCCTACCTACCCTACCTACCCTACCTACCCTACCTACCCTACCTACCCTACCTACCCTACCTACCCTACCTACCCTACCTACCCTACCTACCCTACCTACCCTACCTACCCTACCTACCCTACCTACCCTACCTACCCTACCTACCCTACCTACCCTACCTACCCTACCTACCCTACCTACCCTACCTACCCTACCTATCCTACCTGTCCTACCTACCCTACCTACCCTACCCTTACTACCTACCCTACCCTACCCTACCTACCCTACCTACCCCACCTACCCTACCCTACCTACCCTACCCTACCCTATATCTCAAGTTGGACCAGACTGCTCACGGTGTGCCAATTTAATTTAAAATCGGTTATGTAGTTTAGGAATCCATCGCGGACAAACATTGTGACAGGAGATTTATATATATTAGATTACCCGTAACGGCGGTCGAAGATTTACCAATTATAGCTGAGCAATATGCTTTTTGTGTAAGTATATAAAACGGATGGTCATCCATCTATGGAGCAACTTCGGCAAGCGTTGCCTTAGCGCATTCCCGTTGTCCCCGTAGGCCATGTCCCCGTTAAAGGGGACAGAGGGAATTTAATAACATGATAATAAATACTACCCGTTGACCTCGTACGCTGTCCCCGTTAACTCGGCAAACTTGAAGACCTTAACGTGCGGGTTATTATTTGGTGTTTAGATTTAATTACTAAAATAATAAATATTTAGGTGTTACCTATACCAACCCAGCAATGATAACCAGTTCATTTTATTTCCCTATCTGAACCATTAAATAATCACAAAATATGTTATGTAAATGTACAGTTACAATGTCAAGATGGATAGATAATATTTTTATCAGCCAGTTTTGCATAAATAAAAGAATTGTGTGGAATTGGAATGTCAGTGGTGAACTGGTGATAATGGCTTTCGGGGTCATAGGTGTTATTATCGAATGCAAGTGGTCTTGGCTGCTTTTATGTCAACTATTTACCGAAATAACTATTTCTAGGTCGAGCCCGGATTGTGCTGTCTGTTACATTCGAGTTTTAATTTCTGAATCTTCGTCGGAGACTGTTCTGAACTAATATTATTTATAAAATTGTTTATAAAGGTTGATCTGGAAGTAGGCACTGATTCAATTCCCAAAGCTCTATCAGTGATTGCACTTAACCACATTCTTTTACTAACTCATCAACATCATTAGCCTTTTAATGTTCCCACTGCTGGGACACAGGCCTCCACTCTGGGAGAGGGACTGGGCCGTAATCCACCACGCAGGCCCGTGCGCGTTGATGGGTGTTCTAGGACATGCCGGTTTTCTCAAGATTCCTTCACCGTTTTGAGAACAGTGGTGATTAAATAATTTACACAAAGTAAAGATTCTGCCTGGGTTCGAACCTACGGCCTACAACTTATAATTCGCGGCCTTTACCAATAGGCCACCACTACTCTCTTTTACTAACTCACTAATGACTAATTAAATAATTACAATGAAGTCCTAGATTTTCGCTTCCCATCGCTTTGTACTAGTAATTATAACAACAAATGAGGCGGGTGAAATTGGCTCCTTTTGGCGAAAAATACGTCTGGGTTTTAGCAGCATTGAACCTGACCAAGTTTGCATCGCCTCTTTCGTAGACAGCCTGGCCTTACTTGCAATATTGTAATAGGTAAAAGATTCTGTAGATTGTAAAATTTTTTTGTTAAGGTTGCTCTAGTCAACGGCACGAACTATTTTGTGCGCGGGGTTAAAATGCATGCTATCTCAACCGACAACACGTGCGAAAGAGATAGATGCTGTGATGACCTGCAAGAAGCTAGTTCGCGTACGTATTAGCACTTTTGCAAACTTGTAGCGAAATGGATGTTGATTTAGGACGAAAACGAGCGCGCGAAATTTTATAAACAGACCTTTGGGAGTATGGATATTATGAAAAATTTACTAAATGTCTATTTTCAAAATAAAATGATTTACATTGTTGAACTACTAATCTATCCCTGTATGGTAGCTGTTTTGCAATTTTTCTTCTTTATGGTATTTATTTCCACCCAAAGATGCGCTAAAATTTGAGTTGAAATATGGAACTTTCGAAGCTCATAACTTTAAAATCATTTTATTTTTTACTTTTGTGCTTCAATACATGGCTAGATATGGATGAGACAAATTGATGTAATTTTTTGTTTTGAACGTACATCGTATACAGTGGAGTAATCGCCAGACTACGTGTGTATGGAAGAATGATCGACTAGTGCAACCTTAAGGCTGTTTGACACGAACATCCGATCTCACTACAATACAATCGAACACTCACACAGTCATCACACTGATTCTATTTGATTATAATAAATGATTTTTTGTAATTCAACCTGAAACAAGAATAAATAGAGGTTACGTACATCATTATTTTATTTTTAACATATATCTACTGCCTCCTTATTTTTCATCCATACTCTTTCAACAAGCACAGAAAATATTCCATAACAAGCCACATATTATAGAACATTTTCTGTGCTTTCTGAAAAAACTAGCTAAGTCTTTTTAGGGTTCCGAAGTCAACAAGACACCCATATAGTTTCCGTCTATCCGTCTGTCCGCCCGCAGCTTAGCTCAGAGACTCTAAGTACTAAAAAGCTATAATTTGGCATGGATATACATATTAATAATTCCGACAGTCGTAAAGTAAAATCAAGAAAAGCAAAATGTTTACTTTCCTCCTATAGACGTAAAGTGGGGGTGTTTTTATTTCTCGTCTATCCCATGGTGTGGGGTATCGTTGGATAGGCCATTCAAAAATATAACGGGTTTTTTAAAACCATTTTTCTATTCAGAGATCCGTTTACGTAAAATTAAGCTTTAAATTGCAAATTTTTGTTAGAGTCAAGTGTCTTTGTCCCTGCCAGCCAAATGGTTGCTCTTGGCTATGTGAAAAAAATCACGGCAGTAGTTTATATAACGAAATTAAAAGTAAGACTATCACAGCTAAGTAGGCTTTACAAGTTTACGAGTAATAGGCGACCAACTTATAAAATGTACTTGGAACAGTAAAAATTTTGTACAAATGCCATTGAAAAATTACTTAAATAACGTTGTTAGCTGTGTAAAACAGAGTAAATATATGCTTTGCATGAACCATGTAAATATATACAAAAATAAAATAATAACATGCTTAATAATAATGATTTCTAAATTAATAATGTTTAAGCTCGAATAACAAATTGGAGCGGGCGGAGTCGTTGGCAGTACCGGTATGTAGTCCATACGGCGCATGCGCGCGGTGTGTCTATTTTGTGTTAGTGCAGAAGTATTTTCCACGTTTTGTAATCTAAAGTCAAATTAGATTTGATTGCCAAGCAAATTCCGCTACCCGACCATAGCTAGGCCAGTTTATAGACGTTGTGAGCCGCTGAAACCGTTTTAATGTTCATGTAACAACAAAAACCCTCTTCTTAGTCCGCATTATTATGCAACTTCGGAACCCTATTACTGCGCGTGGCCCGACACGCACTTGGCCGGTTTTATATCATTAGAGACCGAGCTTCGGGAAAGTATTGTTATGCACTCCTACAGTCTGGCTCGTGTGGTGACTTACATCCCACACTACACGCGGAGAGTCCCATCAGTGGGCTAATTGCATACCTGACACAATCATTCAAAGGTTCAACTTCCATCGATATTTATGTTTGTTATGCGAACAATAACTAGATATTGACAGCAACTACTTATTTTCGCTCCACGTGTCACTTTAGACATGTGTTTGTAAATTCGTGAAGAGCGGTGGCCCGGTGGTAACGGCCCCGACGGCATGTCCTAGAACCAAAAATTCAAAGGCATATAACATTGCGCACTGGGCCTGCGAGTAGGATTAAGGCCCATACCCTCTGTCACAGAGAGGAGGCCTGTTCCCAGCGGTGTGAACATTAATAGGCTGATGATGTAAATTCGTGTCAGAGTTCCGACATAGGTGATACACCCATTGTATTCCTATTACGTAGTCCAATCAGATGGTCAGACCAAGTCCGCACACCGTTAAATACCAAGCTACACGATGCTCTCCACGACACCAAAGACTGAAGCAGACGGCGCAAGTTGGTGAAAGAAATGTTGTTACCACGACGACGGGCATCAAGACCCTCAATAATGAGGAATACGATGCGAAGAGGACTTCGTGGAGGTACCTACATAATTATAGTTAAGGCTTTAATGCTCTAGAAACAAGTTATTTTTGTCATAAGCATAGTCGCCAGTCAGCCAGGTGATTTTATGCTATTTTCAGTTTAAACCTAGTGTCCACTAGTACAGTGCCTGCGCTTAATCTGACCTGTTCAAAGCACTGTCTGACAGTCAGGAACCCTTTGACGCTTCGCCGTAGCTTATTTGGAATGTAACATTAAACGATTTGGAAATACTTTCATTATGCGTACAGCTAAAGAGTGCAATTCCCTGCCGGAGTCTGTGTTGCCCGATAGCTACAATCTCGGGGTCTTTATCAAGAGTGAATAGGTTATTTCTAGGCAAGCTACAATTTCGACCACATCATCACTTACCATCAGGTGAGTTAGTGGTCAAGCGCAAGCATACAATAAAAAAAATACATTTATTTTATTTTAGGGTTACTCTTACGCATTTAAATTTCATCACGGTCGTTAAGTTTACGTATAAAAGCGGATTTCTTTGGCCAAAATATGACGTCGTGGACATGTTGTGATATTTCAAAATATTATGGATCTCACTGATGGATCGGGAATGAATGTGGATTATGGGTACAGGCAGAGCAAAGAAGACTATGATATGGCTAGAAACCTACTATTGGGGTATTTAATTTTCAATTGCTTAAAATATATACATACTTTATGAAAAAATATTTTTTCCAAAAAATATAACCGTCTTCCAAAATTAAATGAAAACACTACAAAGTGAAAAATAACTTCTTTTTCGGTAGTCGATGTTCCTGTTTTCTTTTCTTCGTTTTTTGATACCGACTTTCGAAAAAGAAGTAATTTTTCACTTGGTAGTATTTTTATTTGGAAGTCCGTGGATTTTTTTTGTATATGTTTTATTTTTCTCTTTTTAGTTTTGGTAGGTGTACCATGTATAATGCCAAAATAGATTTACCCGAATATCAAAAGACTTGAACATTCCTGGTGAAATGAGAGAATACCAAGGTAAACTGTACACATCTGCATACCCCTTTAGAGCATACTGGTGTGATGTTATGTTATGAAATGGTATATAACAATAAATAGACTAGCTATTGCAGCAATCCCGAGAGATTTTCACTTTGTAGGTAGTGTTTTTTATTTAGTCGGTTGTATTTTTTTTTAAATATTATTATTTATTATTTTTTATTGTTAATATCTCGTACTCAAAATAGTTTTCATTGACGACTTTATTTATTAATTTGAAGTGAGTTACGCTCGGCAGCCGATTGAAGCGGCCGTCCATCATAACTTCATTAGCTCTTGCCTTATCGGCATTTCGTTCTGTTTTATGGATGTATGGACATATAGCGGTAATTTTTAACCGACGAAACAAAAAGTAGTGGGTAAAAAACAAAAGAAGTATTTTCCAAATCGGTCCAGGCGTCTTTGAGTAAACGGGGAACATGAATAATATAAAATAAACTTTTATGCAAAAAAAGAAAACTACAAAGTGAAAAATAACTTTATTTTTGGAAGTCGGTGTCTATAACGCAAAAGAATGGTACCTACCAAACACCGACTTCCAAAAGTTAAGTTATTATACTTCACAGGTGGTCCAGTCATCAGCAAAATTTTTAGGGTTCCGAAGTCAACAAGGAACCCTTATGGTTTCGCTCTGTCCGTCTGTCCGTCCGCAGCTTAGCTCAGAGAATCTAAGTACTAGAAAGCTATAATTTGGCATGGATATACATATTAACAATTCCAACAAAGTGGTAAAATAAAATCACGAAAATATTTTTTATTTTTGGCCTCCAATAGAAGTAAAGTGGGGATGGTTTTTTTTTCTCGTCTATACCATGGTGTGGGGAACCGTTGGATAGCCCATTCAAAAATATGATGGGTTTGTAAAACCATTTTTCGATTCAGAGATCCGTTTGCGTAAAATAAGCTTTAAATTGCAAATTTACGTTCGAGACATGTACCCGCCCCCACCCTGCCAGCGATATGGTTGCTCTTGGCTATGTGAAAAAATTCACGGCTGTAGTAAATATAACGAAATTAACAGGAAAACTATCACAGATAATTAGGCTTTAAAAGATTACGAGTAATAGTCGACCAACTTATAAAATGTACTTGGAACAGTAAAAATTTTATACAAATGCTATTGAAAAATTACTTAAATAACGTTGTTAGCTGTGTAAAACAAAGTAAATATATGCTTATGAACCATGTAAAAATATACAACAGTAAAATCATAACAGGCTTTACAAGTTTACGAGTAATAGTCGACCAACTTATAAAATGTAGTTGGCACAGTAAAATTTTTGTTCAACTGCGATTGAAAAATTACTTTAATAACGTTGTCAGCTGTGTAAAACAGATAATAAATATAACAGATAGCTTATGAACCATGTAAAAATATACAAAAATAAAATCATAACTTCCTTAATAATAATGATTTCTAAATTAATAATGTTTAAGCTCTAATAACGCGTTGGAGTGGCCGGCGTCGTTGGCAGTACCGGTCCGTAGTCCATACGGCGCATGCGCGAGGGGGATTTTGTGTTAGTGCAGAAGTATTTTCAACGTTTTGTAATCTAAAGTCAAATTAGAATCGATTGCCAAGCGACTGGATATCGACATAAGAAAATGACTTATTTTCTTATGTCGATATCCATCTATAAAGTCATTATTCGACCCGACTACATCACTAATTGAGTAGCGTAAAACTTTCCAGAACGAAATAATGAATACCGCAGATTAGAGGTGAATACATACGAAATTTTTCTAATTCCGATACAGAAATAAACAAGGAGCGTGCGCGCTAGGATCTAGGAACGAACCATACCATTCCCCGTGGCTCTAACGCGCGCTCGTATCGGCTCCTTTCGCAATTCGCACACGCGGTCGTACTCAAATACGAGGAGGGATCAAAAAGTAGTGAGAATGAGATAGAATATAATGACTATTGATAATTTTTTTTTTTTTTTTTTTTTTTTAATGTTCAATCTGCGATCAGTCCGTGGACTATAATCAGATGGGTTCAAGTATGTAGAGATTTTAGTGAGTTAGCGCCATCGCCCTAACTCTCCTTATTAGAATAGCACATTTGCTCTTTTCAGGCGGTTAATTGGATTACACATTAGAAGTGTACTTCTAATGGGTTAGGGTGGTGTTTCAGTCGATCTCTATATTTGTCTTTGTACTGTTTGGATTCTTCCATAACAGTCCTCATGTCGAGGTATTCATGAATCTCTGAGTTGCGGGTGAACCAGGCTGCACCACTTATAGTCCTTAGGATGTTGTTTTGAGCTCTTTGGAGGCAAAGGATGTTTGACTTGGAAGCCGAGGACCCTAATTGTATTCCATAAGTCCAAATGGGTTTTATGACTGAGCTGTAGACCTTGAGTTTGTTACTCAGAGACAATGTTGACTGTCTGCCAAGCAGCCATAATAGATTTTTAAAGCGATAGTTTACTTCGTTGCGCTTCTGCTTGATGTGATCTTTCCAAGTCATACGTTGGTCCAAGTAGAATCCTAGGTATTTAACACATTTGGCTTGTGGAAGAGGATCTTGGCCGAGATTAATTGTTGGACACAGTTTCTTTCTCAAAGTGAATGTGATATGGTGAGATTTGGGGGCACTCGCTTTTACGCGCCATTTGCTCAACCAGTCACTTGTTAGTGTAAGTTGGTTTTGGAGGATTCTACTGGCTTCGTCTGGGTCATTATTTGTTGCGAGAAATGCGGCGTCATCTGCGAAGGTCGCTACCGTTGTATTAGGAGCTTGAGGAAGGTCATGGGTGAATATATTGTACAACACAGGACCAAGAACTGAGCCCTGGGGTACTCCAGCGCGGCAGGTATGAAGAGAAGAACGCGCGCTTCGAAGCTTGACTTGGAACATCCTGTCATTCAGATAAGACTTCATCAGAAGATAGATTGAAGGCGGCAGGGTTTTTTTTATTTTGTACAATAGGCCTTTATGCCAAACACGATCAAAAGCCTGCTGGATATCGATAAATGCTGCTGAGCAGTACTCTTTCTTCTCAAGGCATTGTCTGATAGTGTTGTAGACTCTATGTACTTGCTCCACTGTAGAATGTTTTCCTGTAGAATTTTCTTGGGTGACTGACGTCGATGGACGGCCGCAACGATGTTCGTCTTCCATGCTCGTTCTCCCTACTCGAAATTGAGAAACCCACCTTGCGACAGTGGAATACGGCGGAGCAAACTCTCCTAATGTTGCAAACCGCAATGAATCTCTTGCGTCGTTAACTTTTTTAAACAGAGGTATTTAATAACGGCTCGCACTTCGTTTTTCTCCATTTTCGAGAACACATTCCGACACGAAGCAAACAACACTACAACGACAACGACTACATTCAGAAAAAAACAAAAGAATATCGAAGATTTTTTTCTTTATTAATATTACAAATATGTATCTGAGCTATGCCTGCCAGTATTTTTTTTTCTTACCAAAGAGTTTGTCGTTCTCACTACTTTTTGATCCCTCCTAGTAGATAATATTTTTCTAACTTCAGTTGCGAAATTGGATTTTATAACTCCTTCTTCACTTACCAGTTAGTCCGTCAAGAGTGAATAGGTTACTTCTAGGCAAGCGTGCTTCACTGTAGACCACATCGCTTACCATCAGGCGAGATAGTGGTCAAACGCGAGCATATAGATGACAAAAAATACATCATCCTTTGTTGTGTTCCGCTGATACCGTTTTAGTGAATGTTCAACAACAAAACCCTTCTTAGCCCGCATTATTATGCAACTACGGAACCCCATTACTGCGCGTGGCCCGACACGCACTTATTGTTCCATAATGGTCCCATTATTTCGTGTGCATTGGACCTAGCAATTCTAAAATACAACAGTCATTATTATATTTTTAATAAGAAATGTATAATGACTGAGATACACATATATAACATATAACACACACACACACACACACACACACACACACACACACACACATATTTATAACTTATAAGTCAATCCCAAAGCAACGTATAATAGGTATTAACTATGGACTGGACTGGACTTGTTCATGGAACATTGAGTCATGGGTATTATACCAATCCTATAGGTTATTATACATTATAAAGTTACCTTAGAACATGCTCATTATTTAGTTTTAGTTACCACGACTAAAAAGAAAAAATATAACATTTTTGGTATAATTATAATATTTGGTAACAGAAGACGGTTGATAATTGTGGGGTGACCATAAGCTCTTAGAATAAGGTTATTTTGAGTGTGTGTAAGGGACAGATGTATATGACGTGTATACATCTGTCACTTACTCTATCTCAGCCCCCTGTTCTGTGGCAATGCCCAAAGTAGATTTTTATTAAAATACAAAACTATAGTGTTTATTTTATTTATTTATTTATTATTTATTATAAACTTTATTGTACACCACAAAATAAAAACATAAAGGACAAACATTTTCTAAAAACAAAACTATAGTGTTTACTTATAAGTATGTTATATATGCTAGAATTAAATAGGATATAATGTACTTAACTACTATTTTTAAGTAGGTACATACCGTACCGCACACTACACTTTTTTATTTGTTTCAGTTTACACATTGATGTTGTACAGATGCTGAAACTACTTGATGAAATAATTTTTGCGGGGCATTTTAAATAAATATTAATTCCTATTTGATTGGCATTTTATAATACTTTTTCCACGATACTGATCCTTTCAAAGCATTTTATTGTAGGAAGCCATTTTATTAAAGGTTGAATTTCAGGGTCCGTGGCTTACGCCCCCAGTGGTCGAGGCACGCGTGGCCGACGCCCCCGATTCTATTAATTTATTTCTAAGCAGTTTTTGATCAAATGTACTGTCAGGCACAAAAATGTTGTACAAAAATAATAAATGTATATTGATTGTAAGTATATGTATAATATTAAATCATAATTATATTTATAACAAAGAAATGCTATTATATTGGTTGTATCTATTGAAAAATGAAAGACCAGACTCCGTCTAATTTGGCCGCACACGCAACCAAAAAGCCTAGTGTCCTGCTTTGTTCGGACGCCTGGTAACGCGGAGTCAACGCCTACACTTACTGCCGATTGCTTCGTGTAATTCTAGAACAATCTGTCCATTCCACAGATGTCCCTCAACGCGTGTGCAGCTCCAACTTTACTTTCTGCCCGGGACAGAATTAGTCTGTTACTACCAATTGTAAGCGAACTGGGTCGATAGAACTACATCTTAGTATTCCTGTAACTTCTTATATTACTTTTTTGTAGTTTGTCCTGTATTTTTGATCAAGAGAAGTTTTTCATATTCAAATGTCGCTAATCGCTGACAAGATTCATTAATTGCCGAACACTACACGGCTAGGGATGTACTTAACACAACCAACAAGTTGTAAATCACGAGATAAATGAGTTGAAAGTTTTCGGATATTTTTCGAAAAAAAGAAACCATTTGTATGTACTTTTTATATGTGTTTATGGATGCAATTATTTGCATTTGTATAAGACCTATCGAATGGTAAGTTTTCGTTTTTAATCTCCTCCATTATTAGTGAAATTATGATTTTCCCTTTCAACTTAATAAAAAAAACAAATTAAACTATCTTTATTTCATTGAAAAGTGACAACTTATCAAATAAGGCTTTTAATTTTAATACTGATTTAAAAATCATACATTCTGCATTATGCTCAATTGTGTCTTTCTTATTTATTAAACACCACCACTTTACCGCACAATAATATTACACAAAATGGGCCGAACTGATCATTTGCTTTGCCCTTTTTTTTTAACAATATTAATTTTATTTACATTAGTTAGAAAAGGAATATCTGTGTCCATCAAATCGGCCTTTTTAATCGATCACCTATCAAAGAAGCCTTTTCTATTTAACAAGACATCAAAATTCTCATGAAATAAAATTGATCGACGTCAATTAAATGTGCCTTTTTAAGTAATAAGATGTGAATTTGGATCATATAGCCTAACTGATTTCTATTGATAATGAAGACATTTTTTTTAAACGGGTTTGGCGCGGTTTTTTCCTGATTCAGAAAGCTAAAGCTTGGTATGTATGTATCTCTGTAACGGAATCTTTGAACGTGATTTTCTCTCCCTACAAAACGTCGGATTAATTTGAAACTTTGCACACTTATCAAGGACCGATGACAATGCAATAATTTAATAGTTTGTCCCATTATCTTTACCAGGATCTTCAGGATTAGCGATTGAAGTAAAAAATAAATAATAGTAAAAAAACTAAATACACACGCTTTAATAGAAAACCAAACTAAAAAGTAGAAAATAATTTTAAATAAATTTAAATTAAGAACAGAGTGAAAACCATAAAAAAAATATGTAAAGCGTGTTCTACTGTTGTAATATTTTATTCGTTACCAGAGGTTCGAGACGTCATGTGTCATTCCATGTCAGCGGTCGCAATTTTCAAAAATGCCAAAATATAAGGGATTGATCTCGTGATTTTCGATAGATATATTTTTGACATTTCTCCAGTCACTATCGCCACGCTTTCGTTGGTAGAATGTGTCTTGTCTAGGGCCTCAGGCCAGTATATGACACGATATCTTGCGAAAATAATTCCTTCAATGAGTAAAATTAGCATTTTAAACGGTTGGATGGATTTTTTATCAAACATAGATAAGAACATTTTCAAAATAAAAAAAAAAGTTAATTAAAAAAATCAAAAAACCCGACTGCTTAAAAAGTAAACTAAAAAGACGTAAACAAGAAGAAAATCATGCTGTGCAGTCGGAGGATACATATTCGCGAGCTGGCGGACCAACACCAGATGTATCCTCCGACTGCACAGCATGATTTTCTTCTTGTTTACGTCTTTTTAGTTTGCTTTTTAAGCAGTCGGGTTTTTGATTTTTTTAATTAACTTTTTTTATTTACAACTTTTTAGTTATTTTTTTTTAGAATTAGGTACAATTAAACATATAAGTGTTATATATTTTTGAAATCACCTCTTAAAATCCTATAATTTGATACCCCACACGACGGGTTAGGAAGAAAAAAAAAATTTTTTTCCCCACTAAATGGCGCCCAAAATCCGCCATTTTTGTTTTTTCCAATTTTAATGTAGCCAGTGACACTCGCAGGATTAAGAAGAATCGATTGACGTAAGAACCATCAAAATCGGCCAACGCGTTTGGTCTCTGGAACGCCACATAGGAACATACATACATACATACATACATACATATATACATACATACATACATACATACATACATACATAGACTGATAAACACATTACCCTCCTTTGGCAGTCGGGTAAAAAGAGTCAATATCGGTTCATCTCTTTAGGAGCTATGATGCCACCGATAGATACACACATCAAACTTATAACACCCCACTTTTTCTGTCGGGGGTTAATAATAGTATGACGAGTTTTAAAATGTTATAAGTCTTTAGAGCCATCGATAACCAGTTAATTAATCTATCGTATAAGCAGATGCAAATATATATACAAATACGAAGATCTCTCTTATCTCTCTCTCTATATCTCTTTATGTTATAAGCTCACGCCTATTACCCATGGGGTAAGCAGAAACTACAGAAACTTTATGTCTATCTGCCTTATAAATACCCTTTGCTAATCGCCTATCATTCAACCTCTTAACATGGCTACACCATCTAAGTACACTTTTAAATTTTTGTCACAAATTCTTCTTTTAAAGTTACACTAGTCGAAAATTCTTCCATACAAACGTAGTCTAGCGATTACTCCACTGTTTGACGATGTACGTTAAAAATAAAAAGTAATATCAATTTGTCTCATCATTATCTAGCCCTTTATGGAAACAAAAAGTAATATATATATATATATATAAATATATATTTGAAAGTTATGAGCGTCGGAAGTTCCATATTTCAACACTAATTTTAACGCATATTTGGGCGAAAATAAATACCATAAGAAGAAGGAAAATTGCAAAACGGCCTCCATACAGGGATAGATTAGTAATTCAACAATGCAAATTTGTTATTTTGAAAGTATACATTTAGTAATTTTTTCATGATATCTAGACTCCCAAAGGTCTGTTTATAAAATTTCCCGCGCTCGTTTTCGTCCTAAATCATCATCCATTTCGATATAAATTTGCAAAAGTGCTAATTCGTACGCAAAGTAGCATCTTACTGCTCATCACAGCATCTATCTCTTTCGCAAGTGTTCTCGGATGAGATAGCATGCATTTTAACCTCGAGCACAAAATAGTTCATGCCGTCGACTAGGGGAACCTTAAACAAACTTACAACGTTGTCTCATCACATTATTCCTTAATCTATCATTAAAAGTTAAACCACACATAATTCGCAAATAGCATTAATTCTACTGTCAAGCCATTTTTGCCACTTATGTAAACTTATTTAGGGTTTCTGTTAACAATTGGTCATTACATAACAAAGCTGGTCAATCCGCAACTAGAAATGAACTAGACGTCAGTATAACTCTAAATCTAGCAACTTTCACTGAAAAGCATTTAAAACGAACTTCAGTTACACGCTAAATGGATACACAACAACATCCGGTAACAATAGCTTCAAATAACCCCATCTGAAACTGGGCTAATGAACTTATTAGGGAAATTGTTACATAAAAAGTTCTAATGTTTTAGCAAAAGGACGAAAAGGGAGATACCTACCTTCTGATGGTTACGTTCGTTAGATGAAGGCGTGCACGAAGACTAATATTTGAATAATAGAAGAACCGCTTGCCACTTGCAACATCTTGGGGTGGAACTAAGTGGTAGACGGGCTGAATTGACATACACTCCCGCTCCGAAAGATGCTGTATCTATAGGAAACTGTAATCACTGCATGCATAATTGGCAAAAATGCGAAACAGTGAAAAACAATCAATTCATGCTAAAAATAAAGTGATTCTGTTTGAGTTGACGCAAATATGATGGATTAAAAAGTTGGAAGTTGTGTTGAGCGCTTGCTTTTAACTATCTATTTTTAGAAATGTCAGGGTTTGCCTAAACCATTGCATTTGTCATGATCGCATAGTATATCAGACCTAAGTGGTCTACGCCGAACAGTGGTATCTAATCTGCGGATTGACTACCTTGGTACATATAAGTAGGTATGTGACAGATATTGACAGATATTTTAGCTACTGCGCATGCGGCTTTCCTGGTAACTCATAAACGGCACAAATATGTGGATGTCTCTAACTATTCTCAATCTCATTTTTTATCTTCTTTTAATTAGATTTTTTTAAATGATTTCAATAATCTTTATAACCCTTTGCTAAGAATAGTTACAGCACTGATAACAACATTTGTGCCACATGTTAAATTTAGTCTTGTTATATTTTTATTTATTTATTTTCCTTTGTATATATTCTTTTACCGATTGTTTTGTGAATGTGTGAACATTGTAGGCCTTCTAGATTTCTAGACGCTTGTTAACATTTGTTAACACATTATCTCGTTTATACAAACTTTTATTTTTTAGTTTCTTACGACTTATTGTCTATGCAAATGTCTATGTCATATCTAAGCAAATGCTGTAACATGGAAATATTGTAAAAACAAACCAATTTTTTTAAAGATTAACCTTGGTGTTTCTTGCCGGTTCTTCTCCACAGGAAACGACCAACCCGAACCGTGCATCTTCTGTCGTCGTTTTATAAGTGCCAATGTAGGCCTATCTATACTAATATTATAAAGAGGAAAGATCTTTTTGTTTGTTTGTTTGTTTGTACCGAATAGGCTCCGAAAGCACTGGACCGATTTAAAAAATTCTTTCACCAATAGAAAGCTACGTTATTCCTGAGTAACATAGGCTATTTTTTAATCCCGAAAACGGGTCCTGTGAGGTGGCCCACGGGAGCGAAGCCGCGGGCAACTGCTCGTGTGAAATAAAAACATTTGATTTGATAATTTAATCTATCAACACAAAGCTATGGTAGCCGTAGTCTCTATGCGGTTACTGGGAGGGGTTACATTTGGCGGCACGTGTAACCATATTAGCTACTAATTGATGTGGTATTGCAAGACCTTTGTGATGTCTAAGCTTAACGTCAACTTAAATACCTAATATATATATGTCATGGACCAAATGATTAATCAGGGCACTAAGTATGTTGCCCGGGCATTATGAATCTAGTCAAATCGGAGAAGTAATGAATACTGGTTAAAATTCCATATTTATTACATTGTCTGGTCATTATGTATACTGCTACATAACGGTTGGGTAATTTGATAGTTATGGTCAATGACTTAGTCCAAGAGCGAGCGCATTAGCGATCTCGGGAGCTTAAGGCACCCCGAAATGCCACACCGTCTAAAGTGGTTTGAAATGCCATGTCAAACCACTTTAGACGGTAGAATCAATTATTATGACATTTAAATTTAAATTCTTTACATTCAAAAGTGCCGCTTTTTGTCTCTGTCTTTGTCCGTGCAGACAGAAATAGGAGCTCTATTTATATCTTTATATAAGAGCTATTATATATTAAAACCAATGGGAAAAGCAAAAAAAAGTCACGTCTTTTTATTACCCGGCCCAGCATTATTCAGAAACTCCGGGCAATTTAATTATGCCAATAGCCTTTATCATATTGCCTACTCATATTGGGCATTTTTCAAATTGCCCGTGCATTATGAATAACGTGGTATTAATCACTTTGTCCATAAAATATATAATTTATTTATAGCATGCACGTAATCGTTGTTCCTCCAATAAACAGTATCGAAAACAGTTTGAGATAGAAACCTCCATACTTTAAAATATGCTGGTTGACTTGAGTCGAATGAATGGCCACAAATCGCTGCCTCCTGCACAGAGCGCCTCCACATTCTAAAGCCCGCCCATGAAATTACAACCACTAACGCCTCCCCACTTATAACAGAACTTTTATGGAATCGTAAATTGTTTAGAAGTGGGTAGTGTTAGCTGTCTGCAACGTCTCGGGCGCTAGGACACCTAAATTTTGTGGAAACTTCCTTCATTGCCGCGACAGTGTGCAGAAACTGTTCCGGTGATGTACGAGCGCGCCGGAGTTGGAACAGCCGCGCGCCGCCGGCCGGCTGGGCGAACCGGCCGACTCGTTACTATATACATATGAAATCTTTATGAAAGATACGGAGGGCTGCTAAACGTAATTAATGTTTTAATAATAATGATAGTCAAAATAATGTTGAACCAACATATTATGGTTAAATAGACAGTCAGTTGACACAAGTAAAATATACTAGCAGGTTTTCAACAAACTAATAAGCGAGAATATCTGTATTTAAATAAATGAATTACACAGTTAAAGTACCTTCATTTATTTTCCCCGTTTACCGCAAACAAAATTATTCGGGATTAATTCAATGAAAAAATGTGGAAGGTGAAAAAATACAGTAATAAACATAATATTAGTAAGCGGAGCTGAGATGAGCGACAGCTGATGTTCGGGGAGCTAGAGATGACCCTAATTCGTCTTGAGACAGACAGACGGGTACGCAGATACCGCGGGGTAGTCGCGGATAAAATTCAGAAAACAAAAATATATACTTGTAACTAGGGAATGCAAATCCGTAACTTAATTGGAATCCGGATTTCCAAAACGGATTTCGTAACCCAATCCAAAGCCGGATGTTTCGTATTTTTTGGACATTTTAAGTGTTCAATAGATCAGTATAAGCTTGAATAAAATGCATGCACAAGTTGCGCAGCTGTTTAGACCTGAAGTACCGTTTCCCCTTTGCAAGGAACCCCAACTTTTTTGCAGCTAAGCTCAGCCTGTGCCTCTAGGAATGGATCAAAATGAAGAGTCGATCTCAAACTAATAGCAAGAAGCTCAAGATGGTCCATTATCAGCACAGTATGCACCTTAGAAAGATGGAGCCGAGTAGAATTGGCTAATTTTAGGAAAGAACATGCCTGGGTCTTAGCAGCATTGGAACTGACCAGATTGGCATCGCCCCTTTTGGAGACTACCTTCAAGTACAGATTCAAGCGCTCAACCATGGCCTCCCGGAGAGAACGGATCTGCAGCCTTATTGCGTAAGTGAATTCGGCAATGCAAAGGGTTTGACCGCTATCAATCGACCAATCACACAGACGGAAATTCACATCGGGTTATTCATCTCGCATGTGATTGGTCGATTTGATAGAGGTCAAACCCTTCGCCTTGCCGAATTCACTTACGCAATTCGGTTGGTGGAGCCCAGTAGCCCGTGCGCCGGACACGTATCTCTCAGCAACAGTGCTGTTGTCTGCATCCCCAAAGGTTACGGGTTTTAGCAGATCATATATGTGCAGCGAAAACAAAGTTGCCGAGAGCAACGACCCCTGAGAAACTAAGCAAATTTTTTTTCTGTTTTGGAAGCGTCATTAAAAATATACAATATATTCAGCCTTGATTCCACAATCCGGATATCTAAAACTAATAACGACTGCGGATATACTGATATTTCGAATTACGGATTTGCCAGATTGCAGTCCCTACTTGTACTTGTAGGTACCCATAGATTTAAGAATATTGTAAAATACTTTAGAGTACGTACTGGTGTACCTACCATACATTCTATCTATTATATTAAATAGGTTTGGCTCTAATATTTATTACCTTGTATAGGTATGGCTTAGTACCCCGTAACAATAAAAATAGCTAAACATTATTTACTTGTTGAAATATAAAACTCTGATCCCTTTTTAGCGAGACTTCGCTCCTCTTAGTTCGTTTTCTCTATGAAGTCATACAAACACAACTTTATGCAATTTTCTTTTAAAAGAGATGTTTACCAATCGGAGTTTTGAAATCGGATCAGACTAGTCAGGCTATTATTATATGTTTAGTTCGTCGATAAACGCCTGGCTTCAGAAACTTTCACGGACCGGTATCGTTTTAAACTAGAAGTCTAGAACTTTCCTATCTTCGTCAGTATTGGAGCGAAGTTTTAGTAGATTAAAAGGGTACAAATTTATCAGTTGTATGCTATAAAATCAACCTTATTTCATACAGAGTCAACCGCACGATATACGTCCATGTCTATGGGAATAATTGCAAGGACATCACCTTTATTTCGTGGAAGTAAGAGTGGTTTTCGCACGTCTGAAGTTTGACCATCAACACCAAGCCACCGCACCGAACCTTATATTGTGATCGTACCACCGAACCTTTATATAGTAAAACTACGTTACAAGTAGTAAGGACTGGGCTAACAATACATTCTAATTCAATGTCATCTCGTCATGTAGATCATCATCTTCATCATACTGTAGGTGGTATAATGTGTAGTGCTATTCTGGGTGCATTCTTATTCTTTTTTTGTTGTTTGTTATTGTTAGGAGAAGGTACTTATAAAAAAAAATAAGAATAAAAAATTGGTACCTTACCTACGTAGGTAGGGTAGGTATGTAGGTAGGGTAGGGTAGGTAGAGTAGGGTAGGGCAGGTAGGGTAGGTAGGGAAGGGTAGGTAGGGTAGGTAGGGTAGGGTAGAATAGGTAGGGTAGATGAATGTTTGGTGTTTTTATGGCACAACAAAGTTTGCCGGGTCAGCTAGTTTACATATATATGGCTCCGAAATATACAGTTTTTCATCAAACGAGCTAAGCTCCAACAACAGACCGTAGCACACACGTAGCAAACATGTAGCACTCCCTGGAACGGAGCTGTCCTTTCGTAGGCATCTACAAATAGCCGTGGCAGAAAGCGTAGTAGATGCGTAGGGATGCTACGTATCCGCTACGCTCCGTAGCATCCCTGCTACGCACCCTGATGTGTTGCGTAGCAAGCTGTAGACACTAAAGTTCCGTGTGTATTGTTCTCCGGTATGAATGCCTCAAATATTTTATAATTTATTTTATCTATACTGTAATTTTTAATTTCGTGGACTAAACTGACAACTGCTATTGACCTTATTTTTTAAAATGTTGCAAGCGCGGAGCATAGTGTTGTAGGTAAGGCTCAATCATAAGTGATTCACCGAATCGATGTGACATAACTCCTGAATTTATTTTTACTAATTGGTGTAAATAAATGTTTTATGAATATAATCGTAATATATTTAAATATAACAGTATTCATACACATAGTACATGAACTTTTATTGTGTTAAATATGAAATCAACAATAAAATAAATGCAATCGATAACATTAAGTCTGACATAAACGAGTAGAAACTAAATATGGGCCTCTAGTTTCTAAACAAATTATTTTTTATGCCGTGAAATAGTTTCATTTTCGATCTACTTCGATTTTCGATTAACTTTCGATCACTCAGGATAGTTAGGGTTCGACACTATTTTAATGTAACGATAATGTGACAACCCCCCAAATGTCAGTTAAGTCCACGAAATAAAAAATCACATTATACTCTCATAGCGTAATATTCGAATTATAAACTTCAAAACGAGTTTATATTGACATACTTTATAAACACAATACCGAAATTTAAAAATAGAATCTTATTATAACACTTTTTCTCTAACAAAATAATGCTATAATACAATTTTTTTTCTATTACTATACAGGACAAATCCAAGAAGTTAATCACTAAGGAGTTTTCATCAATATTTTTTTTGTAATGCCATTTTTATAGTACCTATTTAAAAAGATTCGATTCCAATTTTTACTTGTCTATGACAATGCACGCCACGCACGCGATTGCGATTTTTATTCGCGCGCATTTTGTCTCTTTCTACCTGTTCATAGAGCTCAAAAATTTGCGCGAATTAAATTCGCGCCGCGGTGCGGTGGATTATGACAAAACACGGCTTTCTTGCGGTATTATGTCTGCACTATTTTTTTACCGCAATGCGAGCAACTTCATACAATTCCATAGGTCAAGGAATGGGAGGAAAAAAATCGCGCGAATAAAAATCGCAGTGCGTGCTAAACCTTAGCGATGATGTGCTGGGTTTTAGCGCCATTCATACGTTTTGCAAGTTTTGCTGTATTGAATTTTATGAGTATTTTAAATTCTTGCTTAAAAATTTCTGATATCAGTGAATGTGAAGAAAATTTGACTTTGCCCGATATTTTAGATGTGGCGAAGGAAATTACTCATAATCTATTACCAGCAAAGACGAGAAAATTATATGATAAATGCTATCACTTCTTTATGGCATGGAAAATGCAAAAAGGGTATTTAGTAGATTCAATCCCAATGTATGAGTGTAGATAAAGTAGTGTATGAAACTGCACATAACTAGGTATTAAAATATTCGTGTGAATACTATTAAAAACCTCGCCTACGGCTCGGTTTTTAAACACACACTCATATTTTAATACCCCTTATTATGCAACAGTTTCATAAACTACTATTATTAACAATTTAATGAACTAAATCTTGAAACGCGGCTACACCACAATCTAGTGGCAATATACTATTAATAAACTAATCACGTAAATAAACTATTAATTAACTACACAGATTATGGTATTTGCTTTGTGGATGCAGAATTGTTTTTGCTGTTGTTATTATTGGATCCGATTTGTATGGAATGGAGCCGGACATGGTTATGTACTCGAACTCGAACTAAAGGTAACACTATTGTGCTAGACGGGGATGCGTTTGGTCCCTGTGTTGCCCGTGGTCCACCCGCTTAGTCCACCTAGGTGGACTATGGGAAATTATTTTTGCCCATAGTTCAGCAGGGTGGACCACCGGAACAATTTTTTTCCCGTAGAACACTAATTATTTGTGCAACATTCATTAATGAATTTTTTGGCTGGAATCATCGATACGACGAAGAAGAAAAAAGTTCAAAAAGGGAGAGATAATCATCTCATCGTCATCTTATTATATTTTTATTATGTTCTTATTTATTACATTTTTAAATATTTTTAAAAAACACATACAAAAAGGAAAAAGCATATAACATATAAAAAAAAATAGTAGTCCACCGATATCGGAAGCAGGGTTGAAGCTATCGGTAGTCAGGGCTCCTGAGAGAGGAACTTCCTAACAATACGCGCCGTGTCCGCTTTCTGGATCAAGCCCTTGATCCAGCTGCCCAGCGAGAGCCTCCTCAGATGTTCGTCGTGGCTCTTTACTATTATTCCATTGGCCGTCACTACTATCGGCACAATGATCGCTGTATTCACATCCTACACCTCGGTCGGTCTATCACCACTATGCCAGGCTTATTGGAAACAATAGTCCTGTCAGTGATGATAGACCGATCCCAATACAACGTGGCCTTGCCATTTTCGAGAACTGAGTCGGGCTCATACTTATAGCTTACTACCGCCCGTTACTACTGCCCGACACTATGCCTTAGCACTTCCGATTCCACAAGATTGTATTTAAAAGCAAGTTGTTGATGGATAATTCTGGCTACAAGGTTGTGTCTATGCAAATAATCTACGATAGCAAGAAGAAGAACCGGAGATAATATGACGGATGGATTTCCGCAGCTGAAGACATGCCGGACAGATTTCAACCGTGCCGTCCTTCACAATGTATTTCCGGTAGTTGTTCGTCATCATAACTTCGTCCATAATCGCAAAGACAAAACTTTCGGTTTCCTCGAAAAGGTCATCAAATCGCAGCCAGGCCACGGACGCTAAAAGATCTACATCGGGACAATGTAGGACCCGGTAGGAGAGTCCGTGAAGCTCCTTACTCTGCCACACCTCCCTGCGGTCATTAGTATCTAATACGATAGGTTTGCGGCAGTTCTCGTTAGCCAAGGAGAGCGGGGTAAGGTCGTTCGTGAAGCGTCCGTAAAAAAATTGGCGCTCACTCGTAAGGTTAAGACGTGTCGATTGACGTAAGAATCATCAAAATTGGCCAACGCGTTTGGTCTCTAGAACGCCACATAGGAACAAACATACATAGACTGGTAAACACATTACCCTCCTTCGGCAGTCCGGTAAAAAAAATCAATGTTTGACGGCGGCAGTTCTTTAGTTTGTAAGTTTTTATATTGTTGGCTTGCTTGTTGCTTTGGTGCAAACTGTTAGTACAGCAAGCAATTGTTATTAAATAAATAAAAGGCAAGCCTATATGATTAATTGATTTATTGCTTTTTTTTTTAATTTATAACATATAATGAGGTACAGCTATATAGATTGCAAAATTTACAAGTTGGCTTTAACATTTAATATCATTTTTATTCTTTCGTTATACTACGACAAAAACATATGAACATTCTGGTGAACCATAGGCAAAAATAATTTCCCATAGTCCACCTAGGTGGACTAAGCGGGTGGACCACGGGCAACACACGGTTTGGTCTACGCACGTCGAGATTCGAATCCGATTTTGTAACGTTGGCTTGAATAATTGTATTTCTTAAAAACAAAGGCCTCGCTCGCTGCGTCATCGAGTTTTAAAGTTAAAAAATATATTTTATTACTTAGTCATTTTAAATTAATTTTGTAAAGCATTATTTAATTAAGTAAGTAATATTTTTCCGAAATAAAGCACCTTACAATACTCATAGCTTTTTATCAGTGATATATTTTTCGCAATGAGATCAGTCTTGCCAGAAATTATCTTCAACAATCAAACAATGTAGTAGTTTAGACATTCCTTTTTAGGCTTCCGTACCCAAAGAGTAAAAACGGGGCCCTATTACTAAGACTCCGCGATCCTCTGTCTGTCAGTCTATCTGTCTGTCTGTCTGTCCGTCTGTCACCAGCCTGTATCTCATGAACCGTGATAGCAAGACAGTTGAATTTTCACAGATGATGTATTTCTGTTGCCGCTATATCAACAAATACTAAAAACAGTATAAAATAAATATTTAAGTGGGGCTCCCATACAACAAACGTGAATTTTTTACCATTTTTAGTGATATTGGTACGGAACCCTTCGTGCGCGAGTCCGACTCGCACTTGGCCGGTTTTTTTATTTTGATCACCCTCGCCTCTCTCGCTTAATCCATAGTCCATTTGCCCCGCACTAGTAACACGCTCTAGTGTTGCACTGAAGTCGCAATATGCGCGGTGGGCACGGCTCGGTTCGCATTTATTTCGGTACATAATGCAAGCGCTGCGATCGCTGGACACGGTGTATGAATAAAGTAGGTATTATAACTCAGACGAGACCTCATCGGCGTTTGTCTGCACTCAAAGCCAGTTATTACCGTTATTGGCCGCGATTCTACATAGTAGGCAAATATCCTTATTTATAAAAATTCCGATGCTGCATAACAATTGATTAGAAGCCCTCGTACCATGACGTGTCAAAACTATAATGGTTCGACTGTGAAAAATAGAAAGATGTATACAAGTCATATACATCTGTTCCTTACGCACACTGGCAATAATCTTGCTCCAAGAGGTTATGGTCACCCCCCAGATGTTTAAACCTATAGAGAATTTGAATTAATAAAATCAAGAAAAAAATAATAATGCCCTCTAGGCCTTACAATTTTTAAACTTAACTAAGTACACAAAAATATTATATATATTACAAATACATGTACAAGAAATCTTTAGCTCTTCTTCTCAATCCGTTGCTTCTTTATTTTCCTTTCTTTTTTTTATATGTGTTTGCCAACGCTATTGGTAGCGGTCGCCTCTTCGGCGTAGGCCTCCCGTAAATTATTCCACACGCTTCTATCGCGCGCTTTTTGCATCCAGTCCGGTCCACAACGTTGGATAAAAATGTCTCTCCATGTCTTTCTTTGTCTCCCTTGCTTTCTTTTACCTTCTAATGGGATCCATTCTGTTACCCACTTTGTCCATCTAGAACTTTCCAATCTACACAAGTGCCTTGCCCGGTTCCATTTCAATAACCTAATTCTTTCCGTTACATCTGTTAATTTTGTTTTTCTCCTTATTAATTCGTTTTTTTCGTTGTCTGGTTTTTATGTATAGCATAAAAGGAGTATCAGTCACTCCTTACAGAGAATTTGAATTAAGAAACTTTTAATCAGTTGCTTAAAAGCTCGTATCAGAAAGTTCAGTAAAGGATTGATATGTGCTACCCTACACTGAACGCTACGCGCGTTCAAGGTCCGGGTTAGAAAAAAGCTCCGCGCAGCGGCGCTTCCAGCTGGGCTCACCAGCGACCAACTTCAGCCCTACTCCAGACTACTCGCCGATCACCTGCTTCCACCTGCGGCTTGACTCAGGACAGTACTGGACCACTGAGGGATAAATAGAATACAGCACCTAATTGTAGAACGGCCCGAACACCACCATTGTTGCCCCTCCGGCTTGACTTGGCTTTGGGAAATAAATATATTTGTTAAATGGTTTCCGCCTTCTTCTTATTTCACGCCTTATCCCTAGGGACGTTGGAAGAAGGTACGAGCACTAACCGGTTCACTGGCTACCTACTTTTACGCCACGCTACGCTTTCACGTGATCAATGCCGAAAATTTTGGATTTTGTCAATTGTTGTCACAGATGGCCCGTATTCTAGATGTTCGTACTCGACTCAAAAATGTTGGCCACACCTACAAATCAACTGCCAACCAGTCACAACTTTAGAATTTGGCATATGGTTCTTCAGCTTAATGTACTCAATAGAGCAACAGCCCAGACGCCCCAGACGGTTCTGAATTCTTTGTACATAAAATGTTTCGTAGGAATTCAATGAAAATTAAAGTCCAAGTTAATAAGTACGAGTCCGTTCCAAGTACATGTTAACGCTGCTCAATTCCACTTATTTTGTGTTAAAGAGTACGGTAACGTTCGATAATGTCAAAAAAAACAAGCCAACCAATCACAACTGTCCATTTCCAGTTTTAGTTGAGTTGAGCATGAGCGTGAATATCCGGAATTCCGGCCTAAGACTAGAACTCCTTGACGATAAAAAACAGCTCCATGTATTTTGTCAATATGATGTAGCGAACAGCTGTTATTTTTTGCTATTTCAGAGTTATCCACCTAGTAAAGTTGTTCATAATGATGTGTTCCATGATCCTTTTCGGGTTTTCTGTTCTGTATATTTCATCTTGTTTTTGTAAAATCCCTGAGAAAGACACCAGACGATCGGTACCTCCGAAAAATAGCAAAATTATCTTAACTAGCTTCATAAACCACGAGTATGTTAAAGCATAAGCATGGTGCCAGTGCCAGCATTTAGGGCTCTTTCAATAAGTGTCAAGCCTCATTTTACAGAACTTGTCTCGGTTCTGTGTTAAACTCGCTACTCGCCGCTAGATGGCGCTTTTCAGACTTTGATTTAAATAAATAGAAAGAGTGGTTTACTCGTATCTCGTAAATAACTTTTTGCGAATGTTGAAGAATACCTTAGCATTAAGCTGATATAATAACATACTATTATGTACTACTGCTAACTTTCAAAGGCTTATGGTTAGAACCACAAGCCACCTCAGCGAGTCAGCGGTCAGTAGGTACTGTTTTCTGTTCTGTACTTTCAGCGACAATATTATCAACGTGTCCCATCTCAAGGAACATGAACAAACTCTGCTTTTAATAAAAACTACTCATTTACGCGAAAACAAACACGTGAAATGTAGCTTACACTAGACATTTATTACGCTACCGTTAGACCAACGTGTACCAAACAGCTGTCCACTTAATAGGCATCTGCTTACTCCACAAGGGAGCACGACAACATACTGGATACGTAAACAACATGTGTGATAAATTCCAGAGTAGTGTTGTAAACAATATTTCAGTGTAACGTATTCAGTAAATAGGCGAGGAGGAAAGTTATGAAGCGAATTTATGAAATGGATCAAACGATTCCTTGGGCCAGATAAAGGGGCGGGTACTCAGCGACGCAGGAGATAAGCTGTAGCGATTGCATTTAAAATTGAGAAAATGTCATGGTGTGCAGTGGCTAAGACCTCGCCTCTCGTGGTTGTGCTCGTGGGTTCAAATTCGGGCAAGTATCAATATAGACAGGTGACATTGGCGAAGGCAAACATCGATAACGTCATCGTAACATCGATTAAACATCGTGAGTAAATCTGGACTTATTAAGTTAATAAAAGTTTTAAATTTCCGACCTGCCGTGATGATCGTGCCTTCTCTGACGAAGAAGAAGATGCCTTTGCTTTGCATTGAGTAACAGACTGATATTAATAGGTACTAGCTGTGCCCGCGGCTTCACTCACACGTAAATAGAATCGTAAATCGTGATCCACCAGCTGAAATTTTTATTAAAGTAAACCCAAAACCAGACGATAAAAAATTGCGACAGTTAATGAAATAATACGCTCAATATAAATTAAGTAGATAGGTACATGAGTACCAAGCAAAAGTAAAGGTTGCAAGTGCGACTGCTAAAAGTTGACTAATTGGATGATACTTGGGCTTTCCCTTAGGAATATCTTAGTTGTCGCCCCAGGACGGGATTTTAGGTGGCCAGATGTTCTGTTGGGGTACCTGAAAATTATGGGCTTTCCCTAATGGAGTGGGAGCTCACAAGGATTATGAGCAACCATATACAGGACGAAAAGTTTGCAAACACTAAATATGATTTCGGCCCAATCTTGCAAGTATGCGTACGTTCAAAGTAAATACTAACAATACTCAATCCCACAGTTTTTGTTTAGAAAGAAATTGACCACAACTAATTAATGCCTAATTACTGGGAGCGTCTCATATTATATAAAGTTGGTATATTTTCATTACAATAACATTCACAAGATATATAATAAACGTGAGATATACCAACTGTTTACAATTTAATTTCTTTAAATATAACATTTATATACTCTAATACTTATTTTGTACAACTTTATTGGATATAATGTTTATATAATCGAAAATCATTAGGTCTATCGTTTAAAATATATATTGATAACGGTGTCCTGTCAGTTCACCAATAACTTATTTACAAATTTTTACTTGACGAGCAACGATTAACAAAAAAACATGATTTGTCATTTCATCATTAAACCACTTTTACCCTTCTGCGATAATTTAAAAGTTGGGAACTCGGGGTTAGTAACATATTATTTGACATACAATTCATTTTTTTTTACATTTTATCTCATAAAACAACGTTTGGATGTAAACGTTTTACATTATTGACTTGCCTATTATTACGCAATTTCCTAAAAAATATATTCATTAGATAGGCACAACATTGGAATTAAGTTATTCAGATAATCTTTTAATTTAGTACCTAGTGTAATTAGTTGGTTTTGAATTATTTTTGTTGTTTATAATATTTATTGTTTTTTTTTAATAATAATTCATTATTATTTTAGAATAAAAAAACAAAATTTATATATAACTTCGACTGACCTCAAGTTCAAAGTCAACTGTATCTTAGATCCGCTGTTCTTCATTCGCTGTCGCTTCTATCGCATTCGCACAAGTGTCGGCGGGTCAACCTCAATCACTTTGCCCCAGCAGCCGATCCCGGCGGAGAAGTGTATCGAAACGCTTGGCCAGCACGTGATCAGGGATCTCGATTGACCCAATGAATACTTCCCACAACTAATGTCTAATACGTTTTTAATACAGGTGATGTTGACATTTTAATAAAACGAAAAACACACAACTTTCTTTGGCATCGATTTACTTATTTGCTCTCCAGAGGCCCGAGACAAAGTGTCAGTCTATCGCGGATGGATATTGTCGAAATGCCAAAATGTACGGCATCATCCTACCCGTTATGACCTACGGGACTGAGACGTGAACACTCACGATACGGCTGGTGCATCAACTTAAAGTCGCTCAGTGAGCTATGGAAAGGGATAGCCCTTTCCATAGCTCGCTGAATCATAGGATCAGGGTCTCTCTAAGGGATCGAATTCGAAACGAGGTGATCGACACAAATTTGTTTACATAGCTCACAGAATAAGCAAGCTGAAGTGACAATGCGCCGGCCATATATGCCGTAGAACCGATGACCGTTGCGGTGTTCTTGAGTGAAAATCGCGAACTGGTAAACGTAAGGTAGGACGCCCTCAGGCTAGGTGGAACAACGATCTTCGCAAGGTGACTGGTAGCAGCTGAATGAGGGGTGCCGAAAATCGAAGTAAATGGCGTGCAGTGGACTGTTAGAGGCTGATGATGGTGATTATGACGGCATTGGCCATGTGACATTTCGATGGTGCTTGGCAATCCTGTACATTTTTGACATTACACCAATAGCAATAGAGAGCAGTGGTGACCCACTGGCAATGCCCCCGATTTACGTTTGGTCGGTTCGAATCCAGGCAGGCGCTTTACTTTGTGTGAATTATTTACCCACCACTGCTCTAAAGCGGTGAAGGAAAACATCGTGAGGCAACTGGACCTAAATCCCAAAAATTCGAAGATATGTGACATTAACCAACCCGCACAGGGCCCGCGTGGTAGATTAAGGCCTATTCCCTCTCTAAAAGAAAAGAGGCCTGTGTCCCAGCAGTGGGCACATTAAAAGGCTGATGATGATTACCAATAGCTATCACAACGATTTCGTTGATAAAAGACATTCCATCAACATAAAAAAAACAATAACGATCGTCAATGGAATGAGTGCTTCCGTTTTTGTGCTCGCCCGTTGGTACCACTAGCGATAAGGTCCTTAAGGGTACACTAGTCGAAAATTCTTTCATACAAACGTAGTCTGGCTTTTACTCCAATGTTTGACGATGTACGTTCAAAATAAAAAATGATATCAATTAGTCTCATCATTATCTAGCCCTGTATGGAAGCAAAAAAGTAAGAAAAATATTTACTTGAAAATTATGAGCTTCGAAAGTTCCATATTTCAACGCTAATTTTAACGCATTTTTGGGCGCAAATAAGTACCATAAGAAGAAGGAAAATTGAAAAACAGCCTAAATACAGGGATAGATTAGTAGTTCAACGATGCAAATAATTTTATTTTGAACAGATACATTCAGTCGTTTTTTCATGATATCCAGACTCCCAAAGGTCTGTTTATAAAATTTCGCACGCTCGTTTTCATTCTAAATCATCATCCATTTCGCTACAAATTTGCAAAAGTGTGTTTTCGTACGCGAACTAGCTTACTGCACATAACAACATCTATCTGTTCCGCACGTGTTGTCATTTGATATAGCATGCATTTTAACCCCGCGCACAAAATAGTTCGTGCCGTCGACTAGTGTACCCTTAAATATAGCTGATAAATAAACGTTGCAATTAAGCGCACGAAAGCAATATTTGAGTTAAAATCATTTCTAATGCCGTAGATGTGCGATTAAATATAAAATCAAGTATGCTGCTGTTTCGCGCTACCCTTTTTTTCGAAAAAAGGAGGGTAAAATTTTCCGCTAAAAATCAAAACACTATTAAAGCAGTGGTTAGTAAAACCTGTAGCTATCTTAATCTGCCATATTTGAAAAATAATCACAACAATAAAAATGTTGTAAATAAAATCGCGTTAAAAGCCAAATAAACTATGAAATTTGACATTTTGAAGACGAAAGGTTCGGGAAAGGTTTCTCAGACCAGGCAGGTTACGAGTGGCACTGCATCAAACACTCGAAAAATAAGCCATTCAAGCGTCCCGAGTGTTCGAAGTTGTTCAACCAGAATTCGGACATGCGCCTGAACTCGGACGCCAAGCCCTTCACTTGCGATTTCTGTAGTAAAGGTTTCATTAGAAAAAAAGTTCACTCTACACCAACACCAGCGCCCTTAGCGGCAGATTCAAACGCGATAGGCCATTTGACACGCGCTACCAAAGCGTCACGTAGTCAATCGCAATCATTTTGGGATTTCAACAATCGCTATCGCCGACGTAATGACATTTTGCTTGAGAACTCTAGATAAATCAACCGCACATCGATATATATAAAAGAGTAAGTAAGTATATATGTATGTTCCTTATAGACGCCGAAACGGCTGCACCGATTTCAAAAATTCTTTAACCGTTGGGAAGCTACACTATCCCCAGGTGACATATGCTACTTTTTATCCCTGTATTCCCACGGGAACGGGCAAACTAGCGAGTTTTAAATAAATAAAACAAATAAATATATTTTCAATCTATACTAGGCCAGAAAATTTATTTCAATTGAATTCTTAGAAATGACGAGCATATCTTACACTCAAATTATCCTATTTACTGTCTACCGTGTTGGTACTGTTTTGGCGACAAACAGGCCAACGCGCGGTTTGCATTGTATTTCAAAGCGACAGAATTTAATTATGGTAGCGACCTTACCTAGAAAATAATACCCATATCGTGGCAGTGCACAAAAAATTACTAGTTCGTAATCTTGAATTTAGAATGACGTCACGTAACTAACCAAGAATTATCATCCAAACTAAACGAGTATGCAAAATTTCATCTTAATCGGTTGAGGATAGTTATCCTGCTAACAGTTTTCTGCTTTAAAATTCAGTTGCAAGATTTTACCCAAACACACTTACATACATACATACATTGCAAATTAAATAAAAGCTTGTAATAATCATCATAATCATCATTTCAGCTGAAACACAACCACTGCTAAACATAGGCCTCCCCCAGGCGTCGCCACATTGACCGATAATCTAAATAAGTATTTTATTTTTATTCATTTAGTAAAATGATTCGGCCATTTATCAATCTAGTTTTCAATCACGCTTTTAAAAAGGTTTAGCAATGAATGGCTATATATTATTTTTTACGTTGGACCACTACCTGCACTAATTTGTCCCATGTTACTTGGGGTCAGCGCAACACGTTTTCTTCTTCCAATCCGTAATTCAACTATCACACTATCCTTAACTTCCTTTTCTTATAAAACACTCTTCACGCAATATATCCATCTTTTATTCGGCTACCCTGTTTTTTTAGGGTTCCGTACCCAAAGGGTAAAAACGGGATCCAATTACTAAGACTTCGCGATCCGTCTGTCTGTCTGTCTGTCCGTCTGTCACCAGGCTGTATCTCATGAACCGTGATAGCTAGACAGTTGAAATTTTCACAGATGATGTATTTCTGTTGCCGCTATAACAATAAATACTAAAAACAGTATACAATAAATATTTAAGGGGGGATTCCATACAACAAACGTGATATTTTGCCGTTTTTTGCTCGATATTAATAACGGCAACAGGTAGCTAACTACTAACTAGGTGCTTGAAATATTCACAGAATGTTTAGTTGTATTTTCACTTCAAAAAATAATAATAATTAAATTAAAATAAAATAAATTAAGGGGGGCCCCCATACAACAAACGTGTTTTTTTTGCAGTGTTTTGCGATAATGGTACGGAACGCTTCGTGTGCGAGTACGACTCGCACTTGGCCGGTTTTAAGTTATTCATTATGTTTATTGTGGCTATCACATTTTAACTAACGTTACACGTCAAACACAAAAATTTAAGTAGTTTTAATCTAAACTAGATGGGGTTAGAAGGATGATGTTTCCTATTCATCTACTCTGTGAAGCTGAAGACAGAACAAGAAACTGTTGTTCATCGCGGGTTGCTTTGTAAATTATGGGTTAAGCCTGTGCTACACGGTCGCCGACCGCGACAAAAACCAAGGTCACCTTGGTCGGCAGCGCGTCGGGCGATGCCGGCTACACGGTCTGCGACAAGCTTCCAACCTCAGTATGTTTAGAACGCCGCGCAGAGAGGACGTATTTACACTCGTACCGTACGTTCATTACAACGACGTCATGGCGCCTTGCCTATCAAAACTTCAAAAAGAATATTAATAAACTTTAAAAACTAAACTCTATTCTTACTATCTTCTTACTATATGTTTGTTGCTCAATCAAGTTAAAATTGTTGAGCGGATCAGGATGAATTTTGCCTCAGAGATAGATTATAATCTGGAATAGCACGTATGCATCTTTTCATCACGGTATAATGTTCCCTTGGGATAAGAAAACACTTTTCACGCGAGCGAAGCCGCTGGCAGAAGCTAGTATATTTATTATAGGTACATTAAAAGTAAAAGAATATACTTAAAAAATATATATTATGCATTTTTTTTTCAGTTGCTTCTTTCTATACATGACTCTGATGTCAAATCCCAAAGACAGAACAAGTCTCTGCATATATCGATAAGTTCCATTATTACATTGCGTTCGCTCTGTTGAGCCATTTTTTGCGCGCGCGTCTGCGCTCGCCGCCTGTAGAAGCGCGACTGTCATACGCGTGGTTGTCAACAAGCGTCTACACAGCATCAAGCCTGTGCTACACGGTTGCCGACCAAGCCAAAAACCAAGGTCACCTTGGTCGGAAGCGGCCGTTCCCGACCGTGTAGACAGTGGTTGCCAACCAAATTTAGCATGACCTTCCAACGCCCTTGGTCGGCGTGCGTGCGTTGCCAACGAGTTGGTCGGCGACTTGTTTGATGCCGTGTAGACGCTTGTTGACAACCACGCGTATGACAGTCGCGCTTCTGCAGGCGGCGAGCGCAGACGCACGCGCAAAAAATGGCTCAACAGAGCGAACGCACTGTAATAATGGAACTTATCGATATAAACAGATACTTGTCCTGTCTTTGGGATTAGACATCAGAGTCATGTATAGACGCAACTCAAAAAAAAAATACATAAGATATTTTTTTTAAAGTATATTCTTTTACTTTAAATGTACCTATATTAAATATACTAGCTTCTGCCAGCGGCTCCGCCCGCGTGAAAGTGTTTTCTTATCCCAAGGGAGCATTATACCGGGATGAAGAGGTGCATACGTGCTATTCCAGATTATAATCTATCTCTGTGGCAAAATTCCTGATCCGCTCAACAAATTTAGCTTGATTGAGCAACAAACATACATACATCCGTCCAAACTTTCGCATTTATAATATTAGTAAGATTAGAGTTTAGTTTTTAAAGTTTATTAGTATATTCTTTTTGAAGTTTTGATAGGCAAGACGCCATGACGTCGTTGTAATGAATGTACGGTACGAGCGTAAATACGTCCTCTCTGCGCGGCGTTCTAAACATACTGAGGTTGGGCGCTTGTCGCAGACCGTGTAGCCGGCATCGCCCGACGCGCTTCCGACCAAGGTGACCTTGGTTTTTGTCGCGGTCGGCGACCGTGTAGCACAGGCTTCAAACATGTCGCCGACCAACTCGTTGGCAACGCACGCACGCCGACCAAGGGCGTTGGAAGGTCATGCTAAATTTGGTTGGCAACCAATGTCTACACGGTCGGGAACGGCCGCTTCCGACCAAGGTGACCTTGGTTTTTGGCTTGGTTGGCGACCGTGTAGCACAGGCTTTAAGATTCTGCAATATAGGTACCTACCTTATAATAAACTATAAAACGCATTCTTAATTGTTCATTTTAGTTATCATTGAGCAGAGCAGCAAAATACCGAGCCAATTAAGTAGATATCGGAGCAATAGATAAAACTTGGGTGGGTAGGTATTTCGTAATCGACCTGATGCCAATACACTTATTGTTACGGCGTACTATAATAGGCATTATCGAGATCGGCGAGTATTTTCCACATGACTGCCGAATGGTGTATTAACAATGCAAGACTATAAAACGAGCGTTCATCACTAACCACTTTTCAGTCCGTTGCATCCGCGTTCGCTGTCATCCGCAAAAACGGAACATTTCGGAGTGCTTAGACTAAATAATTTTAATGGACAAAAGGACCAAAAAGTACTAACTGTTTCGCCATCTACAATGAAATTCACGTTACCTTATTCGGCAGATTTTGTTACAATATCTGGTTCATTTTTGTTTTTGTTGTAAGTAGGTAGTGGCTGTGCGAACACAGCGTTTTGTTTTCATATAGGTCCTGCCGTAAAAATGGACAATATTGGTTTTGTAGTGGATGAGAGCTTGGCAGTGGAAAGTGTAGTGAACGAACATGAGGGTGGTGGCGTGGCAGTGTACAGGAGCGGACACAGGAACGACCATCAGCTGTGTCCCTGCAGCGGGAACTGGAGCGCTGGAATACCAGCTTACGGTTTGTGAGTAAACACAAAAATGAGATTTCGGCCAACATTAACCCCCGTTTTTGAAAGGCTAGTAATCACATGGCGACATAGGAGTGGGCTCCCTGAAATTGTGACCCATCAAAAATATAACATGTAAATACACAAGTCTCACGGCGCAGTTCTTCTTCCGCAAAAAGTAGTGAGATCTGATGTAAAACCAAGTAGGATAATTTATTCAATAGGTACCTTAATAATTAGGTTTAAACTAACTACACAATAATGTCGACCCCTTACGTTATACGTAAAAGTAAAACCAACTCCGTTAATGTGTTAATGTGTTTGTCACTGAAATAACGAACTTTGTCTCCAAATAGTTCGGCAAAGCGACACTTTAGGGGACCATATCTCGAGGCTTTTTTTTTATATAAAAGTGCCCTCGATCCATTTAAAATATTTAAATAATGCAGAAAATTCAAAATGACTAGGCCACCTTCCCTAGAAACACCTTGTTGTATTTTATAGATACGTGTAGCAGCACTACCCTATTGACGATAAAGTTCATGGTAGGGCATGCAGTTTCGGACATTTTCAATTTCGAAAGGCGACAATGACTGGGCTGAAGAACTATAGGCCCATCTCACTTCTTAGCTATGTCTACAAGTTGTTTTCTAGAGTCATCACGAATCGTCTCGCGCGTCGGTTTGACGATTTCCAACCTCCCGAACAAGCCGGATTCCGAAAAGACTTTAGCACCGTAGACCGAAGACCGAAGAGTATAACCTACCTCTCTGTATAGCGTTTGTGGACTACGAGAAAACCTTAGATTCGATTGAGACTTAGGCTGTACTGCAGTCTATAAAACGGTGCCAGATCGACTACCGGTACATTGAGGTGTTGAAGTGTTTGTACAAAAACGCCACCATATCAGTCCGTCTTCTGGATCTGACCTCGAAACCAATCCTTCTCCAGCGCGGCGTGAGACAGGAAGACTTTCTCCGAAACTGTTCACTGCTGCGCTAGAGGATGCCTTCAAGGTTCAGGACTGGAGGCGGCTATTACATCAACGTTACTGGCGAGTACATCACTCACCTTCGGTTTGCCGACGATATAGTGGTCATGGCTGCAACCATGGAGAGCCTCAGTACAATGCTCGATGACCTCAGTAGAGCTGCCGAAAGAGTGAGCCTTAAAACGAACATGGACAAAACCAAGATCATGGTGAATATCCATGTAACACCCACTCCTATCAAGACCGGATACTCTACGCTCAAAGTTGTAGACGATTATGTCTACCTGGGACAAACAATCCAGTTGGGTAGATCTAACTTCGAGAAAAAGGACAACCGTCGAATCCGACTCGGCTGGGCGGCGTTCGGGAAGTTGCGCGGTATCTTCACGTCCAATTTACGGCAGTGTCTCAAGATAAGTCTATGACCAGTGTGTATTGCCAGTGATCATCTATGGGACCGAGACGTGGTCGCTCACAATGGGCCTTATCCAAAGTGCAATGGAGAGGGCTATACTCGGAGTTTCCTTGCGTGATCCCATCAGAAATGACGATATCCGCAGGAGAGCCTAAGAATACGACATAGCTGGAAGAATTGCGAAACTTAAATGGCAGTGGGCAGGGTACATTGCTCGCAGAACGGATGGTCGATGGGGCCGAAAGATCGGAAGACGATGCGTTGGAAGGCCTCCCACTAGGTGGACCGATGACCTGGTTAAGGTTGCGGGAAGTCGCTGGATGCGAGACGCACGGGATTGGTTAATGTGGCGACGCCTGGGTGAAGCCAATGTCCAGCAGTGGATGTCTTTCAGCTGAAATAATGATGATGACTTAAAAATAATTAATGAAACTTCAAAACATACAACAAAGAAGTTTTTCGTCCTGTTAAGATACGTAATTGTTGTTAATTGTACTAATGTACGTTGGTCAGTACTACTGGTAAATTACCCTAAACTTGGTCAGTTATTAAATGAATTGGTTAGGGGTTTAACCTAACTTCAAAATAATTGTGATTCAAATAATTCAGTCACAGTCGTTTTATTAAACACATCAGAAATTATCATGATCATTTTCCTGTCCTTGTCCATGTTACTTGGGGTCGGACAAAGACGTTTATGAAAAAAAAAAAGATAATTAAAAAAATCAAAAAACTCGACTGCTTGAAAAGCGAACTAAAAAGACGTAAAATAGAAGAAAATCGATTGATTTTTTTAATTAACTTTTTTATTTATAACTTTTTAGTAATTTATTTTTTTTGAATTAGGTACATTTAAACATATAAGTGTTTTATATTTTTGAAGTCACCTCTGAAAATCCTAAAGGATTTTCAGAGGGAGAGAGGTTTCCTAGAGGATTTAGGAGGAGGTTAGGAAGAAAAAAAAAATTTGGGCCCCCACAATATGGCGCCCAAGAACCGCTATTTTCCTATTTTCCAATTTTCATGTAGCCAGTGACACTCGCGGGGTTAAGACGAATCGATTGACGTAAGAACCATCAAAATCGGCCCACGCGTTTGGTCTCTAGAACGCCACATAGGAACAAACATACATACATACATACATACATAGACTGATAAACACATTACCCTCCTTCGGCAGTCGGGTAATAATCGCAAACCCATAGCATCTTCATAGAAAGCATAGCATCACCATTGTCTAGCAGTCAGTTGAAAAGTGTCAACATTTGTCACTTATTAGAAACGTCATTGGTAATTAGAATGACAGTGAAACGTGCGTCGGAAAATACCTAAAAATACCTACGCTATTTACAAATTCGAATAAATCCGCGACGCATAGAAAACCGACCAAGTGCGTCAGACTCGCGCACCGAGGATTAAATAGCTACATTTACCAAACTAATTACATATAGTACATATAAAGAAATAGTACATTCGAATCAAATTCGTTGTAACGTTACAACAGTAATTAATGAAGTTCATACGCACAAATATTGAGAAATTTCCTAAGCTACTTTAAATACCATAGACTTATAGGTTTTCCTGTAGTTGTGAAGAACAGTGAGCTCAGTAGTTTCGGATATAAGACCCCTCTTATATCCGAAACTACTGAGCTCATATTTTTATAAGTTATAAGTTCGACATGTGTTGCTTATAGATACACATCTGTGTATCTGTGATTTTATATTTTGAAGTTTTACTTGTATTCGTATGGTGAATTAATTTGTAAAGTTGTCTAAAACGGGCAAAAACACGACAATCGCACCAAAACCGCCTTAAATGAAATGAACACCATGTCAAAGACAATTTAATTATCTACATTTTGGTTTAGTACAAAAAACTACTTGATCTTTCAACGTCAGGAATCAATTTCTGTCTAATGTTTACCCTAACTTGGATATAGTTCTCTGCATCGCACTTACCACTCCGGCTACAAATTGTTCTGGAGAAAGGAGTTTTACCTGTTTAAAACGCGTGAAAAATTATCAAAGTCTATAATGTCTCAATAAAAATTAATTCTTGTACATAGAAGCAGAGATAATGAATACCAAAAACTATGGTGATATTTTAGATGATTTTGCTATTAAAAAGTCCTGTAAAAATTGTAATTCTTGTTTCTTATTTAAGCTCTTTATTAATGACAAATTAATTTGTTTATGTATCTTTAGTGCCATCCTTACTACAAATGGTAAATTATTATTTTAGAAATAAAGTACTACACTCAAAAAAAATATAAATCTGGCACTGTAAGTGGGTCTCGCATTTGGTCGGTTTCTATTGCGTATTATGAGATATTACTTAATAAGATGTACGAGTAAGTAGTGCCATCTAGCGCCATCAGAGCTTCATAAGCTTCGTAAGGAACTTCATTTTGCGCCATCTCCTATCTATCGGGTCTTACTACTCTAACAACTCATGACATGGTTATTTCGGGTTGCCTTAGTCATTGTACAGATAGCGGTAGAGTGCGCTGAACGCACTTACCCCGAGTTGCCCAGCTCAAAGTTATCGGAGAATTAATGTGAAAAATTGTCAAGCACGCGTTATCTGCTGTGATTGGTTGAATGAATTTTCAACAGCCAATCACAGCAGATAACGCGTGCTTGACAAATTATCACATTAATTCTGCGATAATTTAGAGGTGAGAAACGGCAATAGAAGCGTACATTTAAAGTTATAAAAAAACCGGCCAAGTGCATGTCGGACTCGCGCACGAAAGGTTACGTACCATTATCGCAAAAATAAAATCAGCAAAAAAATCACGTTTGTTGTATGGGAGTTGGGAGTCACATTTAAATATTTATTTTATTCTGTTTTTAGTATTTGTTGTTATAGCGGCAACAGAAATATATCATCTGTGAAAATTTTAACTGTCTAGCTATCACGGTTCATGAGATACAGCCTGGTGACAGACGGACAGACAGACAGACTGACGGACCGCAGTAATAGAGAGTACCGACCCCTGAGGGACGCCGGCATTAGTACCCAGTTGGTCAGACGAGCGGCCATCAATAACTATTCGAATGAAACGGTCTCTCAGGAAGTCTGCAATCCAAACGCTCAGCCCACTGAGCAGACCGAATGAAGGAAGCTTACCAATAAAGCTTTGATGCCAGTGCCTATCAAAAGCCTTCGAGATGTCGAGGGAGACGGCAAGCGCATCCCCATGCCTCTTGATGGACTTACTCCAGATGTGAATTAGTGATGGGCGATTACTACTAAAACTAATCGAATCAGTCGATTGTTCAGCTTAGTCGATAAAAGTCGATAACAATTGATGTCAGTCGATTGTTATCGGCTAACGGCGTGCGGCGAGCGACAATGACTGACGTTTACCGCGTTAACTTTAAGTACTAATTTGTTGCGCAGCGCACTCATCACTATACACGTGCGTAGTGCGTACTACTAAATAAGTAATTACAAAAGATGATGCGGATGGCGTGCGCTGCACTACAAATCAATAGTTAAAAGTCTGTGCGCCACTACTTACGTACGACTGAAGCTATTATGCGATTGTAGCTAATAGATTATTCAATCTATCTAGTAACCTTCAATTCTCCATCAGTTGAGGTAACATTTAATACGAATAGATGAGTAGACTAAAATAAGAATAAAACTAAATATTTATTTTTATTAAAATTGATTTTTCTCAAGACTAACTAAAGTAAACGAATTGAAGTAATAATACTTACAAACGCAATTGACGCAATACCGTCCCGCATGCACCGCCCCGCAAGGTCTTACGCAGTTCAACGCACGTTAGTAGTATGTCGATTTTTATTCGAATAATAATTGTGAGGAACTACTAAATCGACAATCGAATAAGCAATAGTACAATTTTAGATTCAGTCGATTGTTTTTTTTGCAACAATCGCCCATCGCTAATGTGAATGGCATACGCTAGAAGATCCCCAGTTGACCGATTTTGGCAGCAGCCATATTTGCGGCCACTGAGGATGTCGTTAGCTTCTAGGTATGCCAGGAGATTAAAGTTGAGCACTCGTTCGATACTCTTGCAGAGGATGGACGTTATTCAAAGGGGTCTGTAGTTGCCCGGGTCAGCCCGACTGCCCTTCATGGGCACGGGCTATACGTTAGCTTGCTTCCAAGCCTTCGGCAGTTTTCCAGTTTCTGACGAAAGGCGATTTAAGCGTGTCAAGATCGGAGATAATTCAGTCGCACAAGTTTCAAGTAAATTTTCTGGTATCCCACCGGGGCCAATAGCCTTGTTTACGTCAAGGTTGCGCAACACCTTACAGACCTCCTTTTTATGGATGCGAATGTCTGAAATACTCGTCTCGCATCCATCAGGAAAAGGAGCGGGTCACCCGTCACTAGGATACAGACCAGAAGATGAGTTGGCTAGCGCCCCATCAGTTTAAAGCAGTGGTGGTAGTGAGGAGCGGCAGAAGTTCGATTAGACCGACTTATCCAAAACCAAAACAATTATTTGCGGGGTACACACAAGCACGTTTGTTCCTGATTCTGCTAATGTGGTCAAACCGCGCCCTTTGCAACACCTTTTTGCAGAACTTCTGACTGACGTCATTTGCATTGCGCATTCGAGCGTCGACCCATGCTACATACATGCATACAAAACCGTTCGAGTTAGTATTTACTGTTAGTTAATGTGAATAGTGTAACGTACAAAAGTGCTACCAATTTTTTTCATGCCCTTATTACTTACTTAATTAGGTCATTAACTTTGAATGAACTTACAATTAGCAAAAGTTGTATAGTATCGAGTATTTGTCTTGAAAAGCTCTTTCTATTTTTGTAACTTACGGCAATTGGGCACCGAACCAAAGCCTAAACTTCGGTGTATAATGATTCACCTATTTAAGCCATTATCACCAAACATACTTGAAATTGGCAAAAGTTGACAAGATTTGATTACAGGCACCGGCACAATTAAAAGTAATAGAAAACGATTGTAAAATTAAATCTAAACAATTGACTTAAAAGCCTTAGTAGCCAGGAGGAGAAGGAAAAAACTAAATTCGAACGAAACATTCACTGTCATCGTAGTAGTCTGTGACTGTCATTTCATTTGTCATTGTCATAAACAATCTATTTTTGTAAATTTAAATTTTCCACTTGAATAAGTTGAATATCTTCAAAACTACGACCGCTAGTCCGATAATTTTGTTTGAGTTTAATCAATGCTTTGGATTTATTGAATTATTTTATTTAGCGTTGACTACTGACAATGAGTAGAAAAGGATTTCGGTAATAAAAATAAAATCAAGGGTAATCAAGCAGCTATTGACACTGGGTAACAGTTTAAAAAAAGGAACTTATGTAGGTGAAAATTACATTCTGTCTAAAGTATTGTGATTTCCCGGGCAGTAAATTAAATAATTGACTTATTTACATACGCATGCGCTTACAGTACGCTGCGAAGTGAGCTATACGTCTGAGAAGCGCGAAGTGTGTGGCGGTTTCAGCCAGACACCAACTATTCAGTTGTCGGCATTTTGCTACAGCGGTGCTCAGTGTAACCGGGAGCGCGACTCAGCTTCTTGACGGCCAATACTCGACAAACCATAAACTATTTTGAAAAGGTAAGGGAAATTAAGGGCTTAATCTTGTTTTAATTGTTTTTGAATATTGTCAGGCCACTACTTACTTTTCAAAACTTAGATGTTAACTTATCTAGGCAATAAAGTTCACAGCAAACTAGGTACCAAGTTTTAAATGTTTTAAACATGAACTATAAGTAATCTTTATTCATAATTGCCTTTTGATTTATTTTTATTTGCAGCAATAATATAATTTTTGCTTTGTTAAAACTTTCTTAACCCTGGAAAGATAATCTTATTTTGACCTATTTTAAAGACTATCTAGAACATATCTTGAAGATGTAGTGAGCTTTAAAGGTGCATATTTGACAACAAATTACTGTAAATAAACAGTTGAATGGTAATTGAATAATAAGTGTTACAAATAAAACTAATATTATTGGAAGGCATAGAATATTATCTAAAAGAATAATAACAAAAACCTGTAAACCTCATAAAAATCAACTCTTAGAAGTCTTCCTTTTTGTTTTGAGATCTGAATCAGTAATAATCAGATTTTAAATGTATTATGAAAGTTTAATCCCTAGGGATTTTACAGCCATTAGGTACATATACTACATTTTGAAATTCGCTACAAGTTGTTATTTACATTTTAAACTTGTTAGTTTCAATAGTTCTAGTACATCTTTTTGCCCCATATCTTCTCTTTTTGACAACCAATTCCCCGTTTTGATTCATAGTTGCAATAATTAGTAGCAACACTTGAATATTTGATTGGACATGACTTTAGAGCATCACAGCTTCCAACGTCTAATATTGGCTCAATCTGACTGGGACAAACAGTGCCATATTGAGCTATTGCAGAGAAATAAGCCAAAATTACCAAGAAATATAAATATCACTGATAAACAGTACATACATTATTATAACGAGTTCGAAAAGAACACAAGGAATACGTCTGTTGGATGTACGGCATAACTATTTCTACAGCTGAAACTCTACCTTGCGATGGGGAAGAAAGATGTAGATTATCTTTTTAGAGTTAATTATTTTTTGTAGTTATTAAGTTGGCATGCATCATCAACGTGTCTTACTGAGTAGTGGTACTTACGAATGCCGACTACAAAATTCCGCCAAAGCAATAAAAAAGAAAAATGCAACGGGATCCATTTGCTGCAAGAGAAGGGCTGTTAAGAGGATATTAACTAATTATTTTGATAAGATTTTACCGCAAAATGAGTGAGTGCTTTTCTAGGGCTTCTTACTGTTCTTATGTTCTTGACTTTCATTTCAAAACAAGTGTTGCATGTTTAAAGTACCTATCCACTTAGAATTTATAGATAATTAGTCTTTATCATAAGAACTGCCAATTATTTCTTACTTCAACAAGAATAAGTAGTATCCACTGGTAGAATTTTGAAATAGGTATCTAGTTAGTAGATTAACAAATTTATAATCTTATGAATTATATTAGCAGGTAAGTAAAATTGTAGAACTTTTAATTATTTTTAGATTCACAAAACATTTATCATGCCCATATAGAGCCTAGCACATATCTAGATAAAAAAGTTGGTCATAAATTGAAGGTAATTTAAATGAAATAATGGAACCCGAATTCTTATTTTAAAATTATATACTTCCAATTGTTTTTTAGTAAACTCTATGCTAGAAATTTAAACTTGGATTGAGGCAACATTGAAATATTATGTTTTTATTGTCCAGAGTATAAAATAAATATTATTTAAAATTTAAATTGTCTGGATCCTCAACAGCTTTCTAGTTAATTGTTTATATTTAATTTGGTCCTTCAACTGTTTTTCATTCAATACCAGTTTCGTTCATAACACGGCTGTTTAAATTGTATGCTGGTATTTTTTTCTATGGTCTGATGACTTTTCTCTATACTTTCTACACTCATCGGCATTGGCTGGCCATCCTTTCAAAGTGGCCTGTTTGTCACTTTTTATGTTTTATATGCTCGATTCATTGTGTTTATGGTTTGGTTCTAAATATATTTGTACAGCGAAATACATGCTAACTACCCTATTTTTATAAACCTTTATGAACGAGAGTAAAATGCGAATAATGTCACTTTCTGTCCTATTCTGCATTTACTTCTTTATTTTTTATTATTGATAGGGTCGCGTTTGACTCACCTGATTTTTATTGCTTCGGCACAAAACTACTCTGAGATTATGGCAATTGTGTAGTTTAGTAAGTCCTAAGAAATCATACGAAGCCGCGTAGAGTACTACGTCATCAAGTGTACCGGCGACCTTGTGTGCGAGTGGCTCGGACGCGGACCCCGCCGGCCATTTTCTGAGACCTTTCCGTTTGTTAAATTGCTTTTTGACTTTTTCACCAAATCTACTTCTTGATTTGATAGTTATTTGAATACGTCTCTAAAATATCGTAATTATTTATTTCAATATTTTTACAACCTGTTATGATAGATAATAATTATTCCCTTGAGTGCTAATTAGCTGACTCATTAGAAAACATGTTTCTGGGAACTAAGCGCATATAAGATCTTCTCTTTCCCGTACTTACTGTCCTATTCTTTATCCAATATATTATAATAGTACTTAGTTTATGCAATGGTCATATAATAGGGGTTATTAAAACACGAGCGTAGGTTTATCAAATGAGGCGAAGCCGAATTTGATAATAATATTACGCGAGTGTTTTAATACCTAATTATATGCTATTGCATACACTACTTTATCTTCACTCATACAGTTGCAATAAAACAAAAGTAGAAACGGAAAAATATTTGGTATGGACTGCGCAGCGCGCGCCTCCTTAGACAATGACAGTACTTCAATGAGCCCCTAAGCGCCAATAAATTAAAAAGTCAAAGTGTGCTATAAAAATTAAAAAGTTATTTTATGATGCAGTTGTTTGAAAATCGAAGGAAAATGTTGAACTATAATGGTTTTTTTTTTAATTTTATCTATCCACGAACATAAAGTACGTGTTTATACAATATTTTTCGAATTCGTATTTCGAACATTACGTCGTGAGTGTAGATAAAAAATATTACGTAATTTGATCTTTAATATGTATCCTGTACGTGTATCTTAATACTGAAAAGTTGCAATTTCTAATTATAACATTCATTAGTCGGTTTCAACCAACTTTTATTAAAAGTAATTTCATATTGTACGTTCGAATAACATTCGCATACCGCATTGGACTGTCTCAAATGCCACGCTATACGTGAACAGGCGCCTTGCCGGCTTTATAATTGCATTCGGCAGTTACTATCGCAACGCTCTTTGTAAATACGACATTATTTATTGAAAAATTCCATGTAATTAAAGCTTATTGTATTATTAGTAAACTTTTATGCCGTTTTATGTAGTTTTATGTCGGACCGTATTTTTTATTCAATAACCTATTTCTCTTGATATGTGCTGGGACCATCTAAACTACAACACCTCATGACCCATATTCCGTATGCTACATACCCTGCACTATTTCAGAGGTACCCCTGAAGAACCAGCAAAGCTGCTTATGAAGATGCCTATCAGTGCTGAAGAGCAGTCCCTTCTTGGGTAAGTAGACACTCATTATTCAGTCATTGCCTTCGGTCGATAATACACTGTGTATTATTGAACATTAAAATGTAGAAAAACATTTTTTACCTTTTTATTTTAGTAGGTACCTACTAAAAATATCATGAACGCTACCCAATATATTTTGTTTCGGTCATCTTTCTTGTACTTATGACTCGATATAGTATTTACAATTTAGATCTTCTTTTAAAACATTAGACATAAAAATAGCAAAGAAATTGTCTGCAATCGTGCTATATTTAGCGAGCTCTTTATAAGACAGCTGGACACGTCGACGGAATTATTAAGTCTATGTACTACATAAAGCTGAAATATGAAGCCTTCAATTTATTTTCAGGTTATTTCATAATTTTTTGGTAATTTGATTATTTTGCCTGCATCCCCGCTAGGGTTGCCAGATTTACTGGTGTCGATTCCGGGACAAAAAAACACAACCAATTTTCTTTTTTTTTGCGGCATCTATATTTTTTAGACGTCGGAACCCCAAGCATTAAAAGATTCAGAGCCAGGGAGATTAAAATTAACTCTTGTCTGGATTTCCGTCTTAACCTTATCCGTGGACAGGCGGTATCTTTCTTTTGTACATAAGTTATCCATGAAGTTGAAAATTCTTTCCACCATGTAAATTCATCCTTCCATTTATCATTAAAAGCGGTCAAACGCCTTTTGCTTGTTGAAGTAACACTCACACTCATTGTAATGTAATCAAGATCAATTATTAATTACTGCAGACACTTTGCAGTAATTAAACTTGCTTTGTAATTACTTGCAATTCAGACAAGTGACTAACAACGAAATTGCGAGTCCTGCCACTCGCGCTTCTCGTGCCAGGACGGGGTGAGCGAGGGCATACCCGCGAAGAAGCGTTTGACAGGAGAGGATTAGCTAGTTCTAAATTCGGCAGAAAGATGGCGTGCGCACGGTGCGCACCAGGCTGTGTTGTATATAATGTAATTTTTTGTGTTTTTGAATTCCTGGACCCGGGACATCCGGGACAATCCCGGTGGGTCCCGGCCACCTGGATGCCTGTTGCGCGCAAGTTTCATTTGCTAGATTTATACACAGAGAAACCAGCCTGCCCGCGTAACTTCCGTTATTCATGGCCCAGTAGAACAATCATACGACCAGTTCTCATTCCAGCATGTTTCCAGATATAAAACCTGCAGCCCGACTTTATTCACTCAGGTTGATTCGTCCATCCTAGCATCCTACTATCTTACTTCTTACTAATATCACAGATAATACAATACTAGCATACAGATGCCTCATCCATTACAAAGAAACCGTGCCAACGTAACTAGCTTTTTTCGTCTGATTAAACTGATTATTTTTTGTACATAGATCGCGTTCGGTTCCGTACCACGGCGATAGATAGTGTTAGCAGCGACTTGCAATTAAAACGGTTTACTCAGTTCGTTAATACTTTTTCTTTAAATACAGTGACGATTTGTTTTACAGTTTCATTTTGCACGTTTTTACAGTTTCATTTTGCACGTTTTTACAGTTTCATTTTACACGTTTTTACAGTTTCATTGCAACAAAATGTGTTACAATACAAATTAAAAAAAACGATTGGAATGCATCATCAATTTAAAAACGCGCCATCTATTGGCATACATTTTAAATGATCCGTTTAAATAATCTTTGAAATGTGAATTAAGAACCCAATATTCCATAATTGTGTGCTTAGGAGAGTAGATTAAACAAGAACACACAACATTTATGTTCAAATCCAGAAAATCTAAATTTTACACACAATACAATAACAAATAGTGCATATCGCGCCATGTAGTGGTATTTATTTTAACCAAATTTTCTTTCTTAGCGTTGGGACCCCATGCTAATATTATAAATGCGAAAGTTTGGATGGATGGATGTATGTTTGTTTCTCAAACACGCTAGAACGGCTGCCCGGATCTGGATGAAATTTGGCACAGAGATAGATTATAGTCTGGAATAGCACATAGGCTACACATTTTCATCCCAGGATATTGTTCCCTTGGGATAAAAAGGCCGCTGGCAGAAGCTATTACGCTAGTAGTATTATAAACGTGAAAGTCTGTGAGGTTGGATACATTTTTGTTTCTCTTTTACGCAAAAACTACTGAAAGAATTTTGATAAAACTTTACAGAAATATAGCTTATACATCAGAATAACACATAGGCTATAATTTATAAAAGTATTGGGAGTAGTGCTAATACCGCACGGGCGGAGCCGCGGGCGGCAGCTATTTCCATATAATTTCTAATCTGACTGTCAAAACGTAGAGTGACTACATATCTTATTTTCTTCTAAAAACAATATATATACTTGTCTTATATTCTTATAAAAACAATATACCTACATACATGTCTTATATTCTTCTGAAAAGAAGACAATATATTGTTCCTTAATTAAGTTTATGCAATTCTACCGTTGTAAAATAGTCCATTACGTTTTGTACTTACTGTAAAAGCCGATTGCTACAATGCTAGACTTTGTACGTATCATGTTGCATTTACTCAATTTTCAGCCTTGTTGTGACGAAATTACAGTTAGATTCGAAACAACGTTTACTTACATCTAGTTCCAACGCAAATAGCCTTGTGCGAAAATTCAACTGTTTTTGAAATAACGCTTTAAATACACATATTGAGTGGCTGTAATGAAGTATGCGGTATGTTGAACAGTAGGAACGCTAATCGTATTAATAGTTCTTCTAATACAATAGTAGTATACAGTATCACGTTAATTGAACATTTTAAATATGTACTCTTGGCTGGTCAAAGATGTGAAACATGTGGTGTGAAAAAACCTTGAAGGTCACGTCTCGAAGGAATACCCCCCTGTTAGTTTAGTATTTTACTTGTGACATTTCCCTTATCATATATGTCGCATCAAGGCTGGCCGGTAGATGTAAACCATCGGGAAGTCAGGATGTATTCCTTTAGGTTAAGACATCGTGTGTGGGCAGGTCGGTGGGTACAATCGTGAAAATGAAACCACACAAATTATTCGATACACTGAGTATATTCAAATAGACACAAGTTACATTCTTGCTTACTAATATTACGGATCGACACTGATTCTACGACGTGTTAGCTCTATGGCTGTCAGTACTCAACTGCCAGTACATTTTAGCTCAACTGCAATATTCTATTATCCCCACCACGCAAGTGGTTAGAGAAAGCGCGCAAAAGCGTAGTTGTCTTGCTTTGCCGCCAGATGGCGTGCTTGCGATTTGTTTTGACGTCCGTACTATTGACTAAACCCGACACGGCCATCCTGCGAGACAGGCGTCCTCGTCTGTTCCTCATTGTCAGGTTTTAACAGTGTATCGAATCATGTGGAAATCCTCAATGGATGTCCTCAGCCCTTGGGGGAAACTGAGGGGTCTGTCAGACTCCTACTGACTAAAACCACATGGTGTTCTCTAGGCCGTAATTACTCTTGAGAGGCGAGCGTGGAACACACACGTCGCCTTCTCGGGCCTCTCTCAGGTGACAGATCCCCAAATCTATCACCCGCAGGCTTAATCATCTTGTCCTCGCTCCATGCCACCTCATGTCGTGTTGCGCCACACGTCCTCTTAGTCTACTCCGACCCGCCAGTCTCCCATCATACAAAGGATGTTTTTCTGAAACACAAAATTTCCAAACAGTATTCACTCGTCCAATCCTGACGCATACTCTAGGTGAGTGAGGAAACATTTTGAATCAATCAAACAAGATCATTTAAATGTCTCCTTTCACCTTTGCAAGGAAAGAGTAGTTCTATTTCCAATTTAAAGAAAATAGTAACTCAATCATCGATTTGGTACCTAAAAGCACCCAATCATAGTGATTACAAAGTCCAAGTACCACTGATAGCCATTAATCTCAAATTAAATCCAGCAAAAGAAACCACCAGGTATCTTATTCACGATATTAAGCTATCTCATAGCTCTCTTAGCAATCACAATTGCTCTACTCGAACATCTCCACGATGTCGAGTCAACTCAACTCTCTGAACTCAGAACCCGTTCACACAGAGATTTAAGTCTGTCCTATGTTACGTCAATTCATTATCTACTTCATCTACTATCTCAATTGGTACCTGAGCTTTGTGTGTCTTACTAACACGATCTACGCATAGTAATCAAAATTAGAAAACCAAAATTATTTCAATTTTCGTAATGAGGGCTTGACGATTCGAACGTCATCAAAATTATCATGGTGACCCCACCAAACGCATGACTGCGAGTTTACTTTCTTTTAACCTCATGACTCAATAGGAACTTTCTGTAAGGTTCCTAACACAAACATGAATTTTCCCACCAGACAGTGTCACACAGGCCTACCGCCAACCATACAGGCCACACAGGCCTACCGTTGCCATACAGGCCTACCGTTGCCATATAGGCCTACCGTTGCCATACAGGCCAACAGTTGCCACACAACGCTCGGCTACTCCTGACCAAACTAAATTATTGGGTTCGTGAAAATAGGGAAATTTTAGAACTCTACTCTTTAACTAAATCATTACCCTGGGCCATGTACCGCTAGTCGTTCCAAACAAACTTTAAAATTCAACTGCAGCAAAAACTGCCAAGCTTACAGAAACCTTCGAGTAAAACCTCTAACGCCACGGCTCTCTAGCCGACCAGCAATTGTATTGCTCTCACAACGGTCTCTAGACTCTGACCTCCTGGATTCTGGTATCCACTGGTATGGTCAAACATAATACGTTCGATAGACTGAATTACTCGACACCTTAAGCTTGCTCATCATCAAAACCCTTTTGACATCAAGATCGACTGGTACATAACCCGCTGGTATCTTCCCTGACCTACCATGTGCATACTTGTAGGTTCTAAGCGTACCTATTTAAAGCTTTCAGTGTATAACAATCACTGTTCTATCATGATCACCTATCGCGAACTTAATACAGGGCCTATTTAGTTTTCGTACTAGAGATTCCCACACAACACTTCAATAGAAAAAAGGTCCGACGATCAACAAGTTCAACTAAACAAAGTAATTGTAACAATTCAAAGGCAATGCATACTCAACTCATGAAACCTCTTCGTAGACCCATCGCCACATGTTACGCAAGAGGTGCGGTCCAGAATTTGTCTAATGAGCAGAAATGTTAATCAGATTTGGTTTCACTATCACTGTCATCAACTATGACGTCGATTCTCAAGAAACTTGGTGATCGGGGATCCTTCTCACAAGATTCGCGCTTTTTACCCAAAGATCTTGGAACATACAGACTAATAAGAGGGGACCAATTAAGCCTGATAATGTCCAAGGAAGCCGTGTGAAGGAGCTTCACGAATTAACTCTGATCAAAATCTTTAAAATCAAATACCAACGAATAGTTACTATTTACTATCGCTCACTAACTCAGTTTTTATGTAAGGAAAACGATTGCTAGATCTACTGCTATCATAATATTACTTTGAAAGTAAGCTAGTGAATTCAGATCTGAAGACGGTGGTTGTAAATCGTTACGCAACAAGATCCTTTCTGAGTACAGGTAAATGACCAGTACCGTTACTAACTCGATACAATTTCGTTACCCCACGACATTACAGACTCGCTTTGCCACTGAAAATTACTAGTTATTCAGTCATTTTGAATATCTCAAGCTCAACTCCTTCATATGGGATATCTCATCCTAAGGTTCGTACTAAACCTAATATTGAAACTAGGAAAGTACTAACTAGCCAATAGGAAACTCATTAGGTACTTGCTTTTTACTAAGTGTGTCTCAATTACCCAGTGATAGTGCAAGATATAACAACGACCAATACAATGGTCGAACATGAAAACTTAAAACTCGAACTAGCATCTCTTCTCTAGAGAATCTTCGACCTCACTATCGAAATAATATGGAAGCGACTCACAGAGTATTCCATTCCAAACTTGCGCGCGCTCCCGACATCACAGCTGTGGTCATAGCGTTCGACTACCACCTGCGAACTGCTAGCCTGCCATCGGTCTTAACCTCTCAGACGTTGACACGTCAACCTTCGCGTTCAGCATCTGAATCGCTAGCCTGCAGCAGAGGCTTCAGGCTGCGACACAATATGGTATCTGAAACATGAAAAACATTACGAGAGTATATGTCCACACGGTTATCTTAACCATACACAGCTTTGATGGAAATTAATCGATGCACCGGTGTAGTAACCTAAACTAATCAATCTGCCTAGCCTTTTCCCAACTTTATTGGGGTCGGCTTCCAGTCCTACCGGATTCAGCTGAGTACCAGTGTTTTACATGGAGTGACTGCCTATTTGACCTCCACAACCCAGTAACTGGGTAACACGGTACCCCTTGGCAAGACTGGTGTCAAATCTCAGGCCTCTGACTACCCGTAACGACTGTCAAAGATCTTCAAATGACAGCTGGGACCAACGGCTTAACGTGCTCTCCGAGGCACGGAGGAAACCCGGTATGCTGAAATGGTCACCCATCCACGGACCGACCTCGTCAAGCGTTGCTTAACCTTGATGATCGACCAGTGCGGCTGTTATTATTTAGCCACGAGCTTCTAGTAGTAGTAGTTACCTAAACCGGCATGGCCAATTAGGTTATTATGAACACCGAATTTGAGTGCAGAGTTCCTGTCCAAAACATGAACCTTCTGTAATGTGTGGTTGCCCTAAGTGCCGAGGGTGTTTAGCCCTCTGATTCGAAAAGAAGAATATTAGGCCTCTTGTCAAACCAAGTAAACTCTCACCTCGCACTAGACAAAACTATCGCACTACAATTCTAATCAAAGTATTTCATTTGGAATTATCATAATTTACAGACTGAAATGTAAGGTAGGTACGTCGCTGTCAGCATATCGTTCTAACTTCCAAACAATAATAGTCAGCCAAGGCCAGTCAAGGGTTATCACCAGTGTTAGTAGAATAATAACTCTTCAACAACACCAAAACTTGACCATCGATAACCAACATGAGATTATGGACCTGTTATGGGCCACCCCGACGATCCACTGACCGCCATACCCTACACAAAACCAGAATTTTGAATAATAAACACTCTTGGCCATAGTCATAACAAAATGAAAACGACTCACCAGATTCGCATAAAGATCCGTGTGTATGGAATTCTCCACAAGTCCACACGCTCCTCCTTGACCTGTCCAGCTCCTCGGTTGTAGCTAGCTTCCTTGCTGCCCCGCTCCGTTATTGATTATTCAAGACTGAGGGTAGTCGCAACTGACACCGCGAATTTTTTGCAAGAATGTAACCGCCACTTTCACTAGCTTTGTTTTTACGTGTGATCTCATTAGCACGACCGAATCCCAATTCTCATGTCGCATCAAGGCTGGCCGGTAGATGTAAACCATCGGGAAGTCAGGATGTATTCCTAAGACATCGTTAAGACATCGTGTGTGGGCAGGTCGGTGGGTACAATCGTGAAAATGAAACCACACAAATTATTCGATACACTGAGTATATTCAAATAGACACAAGTTACATTCTTGCTTACTAATATTACGGATCGACACTGATTCTACGACGTGTTAGCTCTATGGCTGTCAGTACTCAACTGCCAGTACATTTTAGCTCAACTGCAATATTCTATTATCCCCACCACGCAAGTGGTTAGAGAAAGCGCGCAAAAGCGTAGTTGTCTTGCTTTGCCGCCAGATGGCGTGCTTGCGATTTGTTTTGACGTCCGTACTATTGACTAAACCCGACATATAAATATGTTTGCGAAGAAATCTTGGAAATAAAACATTATCATGAATAGATATGCGGTGTCATGGAGCGTCGACAATGTTCAATGTTTCTATGAATCTGTTCACATTCAAATTTGAACTTTTGAATTGAACTTATTTAAAAGTAAAACAGCGACTAAGTACAAAATATATGTGGTATCATGGGACGTCGACAATGTTCAATGTTTCTATGAATCTTTTCACTTTCAAATGTGAACTGTTGAATTAAACTTATTTAAAAGTAAAACAGCAACTAAGTACAAAATATATGCGGTTTCATGGGGCGTCGACAATGTTCAATGTTTCTATGAATGTTTTCACATTCAAATCTGAACTGTTGAATTAAACTTATTTAAAAGTAAAATATAGCAACTAAGTACAATATATGCGGTGTCATGGGGTGTTGACAATGTTCAATGTTTCTATGAATCTGTTCACATTCAAATCTGAACTTTTAAATTGAACTTATTTAAATGTAAAACATAGCAACGAAATACAATACCTGTTAATAGTATTCTTACATAAGTAGGTCAAGGTCTTAAGGTCTTCTTGTAAAAGTCCTTAATGTAGGTATGTACACGATTCTAGGACATGAATATCCTACAAAACGATTCTGCTTTCAACACGAACTCGTCCTCAGGGAGCGGCAGCTGCGATGTACTTTTAAAAAGCAAGATCCGTACTTGATGAAATGTTATACCGCACAAGTTCTGTACTGATCTAGAAACTGATAGATTAGTAATTATTCCATAGGTCGTTTTTAGGGTTCCGTACCCAAAGGGTAAAAACGGGACCCTATTACTAAGACTTCGCGATCCGTCTGTCTGTCTGTCTGTCCGTCTGTCACCAGGCTGTATCTCATGAACCGTGATAGCTAGACAGTTGAAAATTTCACAGATGATGTATTTTTGTTGCCGCTATAACAACAAATACTAAAAACAGTATAAAATAAATATTTAAGGGGGCTCCCATACAACCAACGTGATTTTTTGCTCGATATTAATAACGGCAACAGGTAGACGCCTTGAAATATTCACAGAATGTTTAGTTGTATATTCACTTTAAAAAATAATAATTATTAAATTAAAATACAATAAATTAAGGGGGGCTCCCATACAACAAACGTAATTTTTTTCAGTGTTTTGCGATAACGGTACGGAACCCTTCGTGTGCGAGTCCGACTCGCACTTGGCCGGTTTTTTTCATACTCTTTGCCTTGCCGAATTCATTACGCTATAAGGCTGCTGGTCGTTTAATTGTTTTAAAAGGCAATCGTTCGGAGTAGTTTCTTAACACTACAGACATGCCAATGTTGACAATTTAACCGCTAGTCGACTCACCTGGGGTTGGCAAATATTATGGGCACGAGGCACAATTTCCGGCGTGGCGCGTTTCCGCAAGATATTCTCGGGTTACTACTTACTAGTGCACTCGATAGTGTTAGCATAGGCCGCACGTACCTATACTTTTCACGCACTGCTTTTTTAGGGTTCCGTAGCCAAAGGGTAAAAACGGGACCCTATTACTGAGACTTCGCGGTCCGTCTGTCTGTGTCTGTCTGTCTGTCTGTCACCAGGCTGTATCTCATGAACCGTGATAGGTAGACAGTTGAAATTTTCACAGATGATGATTGTATTTCTGTTGCCGCTATAACAACAAATACTAAAAACAGAATAAAATAAATATTTAAGTCGGGCTCCCATACAACAAACGTGATTTTTTTGCCGTATTTTGCGATAATGGTACGGAACCCTTCGTGCGCGAGTCCGACTCGCACTTGGCCAGTTTTTTTGCTTTACACTATTTGGGTTTAATATTCAGTTGACATATTAACACAAAAGTTGTCATTTAAATTAAAAGAGCCTCGTTTTATCATTACTTTATTGGCCAACAAATCGTACTTATCGTGCATTATTTAAATTTGTAGAAAAGTCGTTTTTGTACATCGAAAATATTTCTAATAAAAATAGCCAGGGTTTTAAAGGATAACCAAAAGAACCCATTTCCATGTAGATAAGTTTTATACAAAAATATTGTGCGTAACTTGAAGTATTACTTAGTTTTTGTTTCATCGCAATCGTTTCACTCTATCAAAATGAACTATTATTGTCTAAGAACCTTCTCTTCTCTTCTTTTAACTTTCTATTGTAATTTTTAAGAGGTTCTCTTAAAAATATACAACAGAAAGTTGAAAATCTTAAAATGATTAATTAATCGCATTTTGATATCCACATGTTTTCATAAGCAATTCCTTTTTTTAAACAAACAACCATCGTACATACGAGGAAATTTCAATACCTAATTGGATGCTATTCATAACGTTGATTGCTTGAATGCAAATGTTGGTTCTAAGAAGAAAGGAACACGACGAGTCGACGACGTGTTTAAAGTAATGGTTCTGCACCTGCATAATATATCGATGCCCTTTCATCAAGAACCAATTTGAGGTGGTCACGCGAAGCCTGAACTCACTTGATTTTATTTTTTATTTGCAAGACATATATACCTTCTTCGAACATAGAACACTTTTTATCCCGGGTATATGTTCCTTCAGGATAATTATCGACTTTCACGCGGGCGAAGCCGCTGGCAGAAGCTTGTCCTTAATAAAACTCGCGCCTACATATCATCTAGCGCGAATGTTACCTTTAACTTTACGACACTGAGCTGAATATAAAACAAGATTTTGTCACATATTTTTTTACAACAAAGTTTTTTACAGTCAGTTGTCTTCACTACGGGTCCAAGAGTTATTGCTCTAGTTACTGGTTTATATGTGTTTTCAATACGAGATGATAAAAGAACAGGAGATTGATCGTTTAAGTCAATAATTTTGAGGGTAGACGCATTTTTCTGGACTTTGCTGATTGATTAAGTCTTGATATACGGCTTTACTATATAATTAGTGAAAAAGCGATAAGGTGAGTCGCATTGGTCGTGGCTGGTGTAGTCGTTCTCAAATTGAAAGTGGCGCTTTTGTCCCCGACCTTTCGTCCTGGCCCCTTGCCAAGAAGCCCGGTCGATTCGGTGCCCCCCCTCGCGGGGCGAGGGCATCGCCTGGGTAAGGTTCCAACTGAATCCTATGTTTCGACCTTATTTCAAAACGGATGTTTCTTATTTTCACTTTTAATGTGGCTTTAAACCCTGACGATGGTCTCGGAACATAACTTGGGTACCTAGGTAATATAACTGTTCTGTAAGCTGTAACGTGGCTACGATCCTCGCGCAAATATGATTGAGATTTTACTGTTACAGTTTATCATTCCCTGAGTCTGATACGTTCTTTGAACTCAACTTTCTTTCAAAATAAGTTGTACTTAACAGGTTCTTGTACTTTTAATAACATATTTTAAAGTCCTGAAGAGTCTGAGTCTGGGAGACGGACATAGACGGTTTGTCAAAAATTGTGGTGAAGGCGCGTCGACCTATTTCAGCCGCCGTCGCCGCCGGTGCGTATCTAACAACAACTGTTCGAATAAGGTTATTACCTAATTGTTTTAAATGTTTATTTATTATTTTTTCCAATTATAAATACATCTCCAAACAAAGTTTTACATCATGACCTACGATGGCATCTTTCGTTTGGCACGTTTGCCTGTGACGTCAGAGGTAAGTAGGTAAAGCCTACGATCAAATTACGATCAAGAAAAATGTTTAGTAATTTAGGCTATTGATTGCTTCATTTATGAACAAAAGACACAAAAGAACAGAAAAAGTGTTCACATTAAAAAATAATGTTTAGGAAGGGTAATAGCTATGTTAGGAAGGCAGACCGTTAAGAACTGACCGTGAGGTGGCAAATCCTTTAAGACGGGAATTCGCACGGGAATGCATGCGTGCTTTGTCCCCGGACAACGCTACTATAGTGCTGACCGGTCTATTTAATGCGTGAACGTCGAAGACTGAAGAACTCTCTCTAAACAGACCTTTAGTAACGACTAAGGATAGATTTAATTCTAAACTGAATGACTTAGCAGTGGTAGACTAAGCACGGGGTTGCTCTAAAATCAGAGGCCCGTCATGCAAAATCTTTGAGAGACCGGAAAACGTAAGATGCAAGATGATGTTGCCTCGTAAAGGTTACGTTAGCAACGGGAACTAAGTTTTTTTTTACTTACTGTTACAGGATATAAAATCCGTCTTTTATAGGTTTTTCAATTGAATTGTCGACTCTTGCAGGAAGCATTGAGAATGAAAGAACGTAGGATGTATGAGTAAACGACGCAAACTTGAGCATTTTAGCACACCGCCTCGGATGACTCTTTATTTTGATACCCCATACACAACCCCATCGGGTTGGATGAAAAATATTGGACACCCACAATATGGCGCCCAAAAGCCGACATTTTTCTATTTTCCAATTTTAATGTAGCCAGTGACACTCGCAAGGTTATGATGAATCGATTGACATAAAATCATCAAAATCGGCCAATTAGAATGATGAGATTAGTTTGGTCTTTAGAACGCCACATAGGAACATTCATACATAGACTGATAAACACATTACCCTCCTTCGGGAGTCGTGTAAAAATAGTAGTCTGTAATTGTGTCAACATTTGCAAAAATGATTTAGATATAAGTGACTGCAGGTAGGATGCAAGACCGAGGGAAGCGTGCTCGAAAATTTAGGTTCCTTGCGTTTTGCTCTACATAATTATAAGTGAAGGGAAAATGGGGCCGGAGTCTGACCCACGGAGGGACAGGCCCGGTGTTCCATGCGGCCAGACCGACCCTTTTTTTTTTTTTTTTTTTTTTTTTTTTTTTTTTTTTTTTTTTTTTTGCGGGGTGGAAAATCCTCATTGGATGTCCTCCGCCCTGGGGACGGCGGAGGGGTCTGTCAGACTCGTACTGACTAAAAACCACCCCGGTGTTCCATCTCACACCTACGCTGGGGGTCGCGGGAACAACGATACTTCCGCAACCCCCGGCTAGTGCCGGCCCGCTTTTGCGGGCCACGACCTCGGGTTGGGGGGGGAGTGAGGTGTTGGACTCCCCCCGCGACGTCTAAGAGGGGCGCGCGTGGAACACTACGCGCCACCACCTCGGGTCCTGATGTTTGGGGGGCGACGGACGTCCCCGAGTCCGTCGCCCCTGGACCCATTTAGGGGGGCTGGAAGAGGGCGTTGTCCGCCCTCCGCCGACGCCCGGCGCGTCTGCTGCGGATCGGGTTAGCAGATGAGATCTCCCTCTCCCTCTCCGCAGCCTCCTTCTGCGAAACTACTGTTTCGCAGAAGGATACCACCGCGTCCCAGGACTCCTCACTGCTGACCATAGACTCGACTACGGCCGGCAGCGACAGGTCACTGCCAACTTCAGAGATGAGGACACGGCGTGGCTCCTCCCAAGCGGCACACTCTGCCAACGTATGCCGCGCCGTGTCCTCCCGGCAGTCGACGCAGTGGTGACACCGGGCGTCCGGCTCCCTGTTTATGCGACACAGGTACTTCCCGAAGCAACCATGCCCCGAGAGCACCTGCGTCACCCTAAACGACAGGGAGCCGTGCCTCCTCCCGAGCCAGCGCTCGAGCACTGGCCGGACCGCCTCAATGGTAATGAGGCCGGCGGTAGGGCGTGAAAGCCTGTCCCGCCATTCCGCCACCAGGACCTCGCGAAGCTGAGACTGACGCAACTCCATATGTCGCTGCATCAGCCCTTCACCCCGCGCCCGCGCTTCCTCGCGCCACCGATACAGTGACGCGAGTACCTTCGCCTCCAGGTCCCAGGGCGGGGATCCGGCCAGTGCACAAGCCGCCTCGTAGGAGATCGTGCGATACCCCCTGATGACTCTGACGGCCATCGCTCTCTGCGGCTTTCGCAGGACAGCGATGCTGCCGGCCGTCAGGTCAGTCGCCCAGATCGGGGCCCCGTACAAGGCCATTGATCGCACGATCCCCACGTAGAGCTGCCTACAGGCAGCGCTCGGGCCCCCCAGATTGGGAAGCAGCGTTGACAGCGCCCCAGCCGCGCCCAACAACTTGGGCGCCAGCCACCGGAAGTGGGGGCCGAAATTCCACCGGCTGTCGAGCACCAATCCCAGGTACTTCATGGTTGACTCGACAGCGATTCGAGCACCCCCGACGACGATGTGGGCATCGGGTGGTGGCGCCCGCCGGGGGCCATGAAAGACCATGGCCTCCGACCCACGGCCACCTCCAGGCCAAGGCGCCGTATGCGGCTCACCACCTGTGAGACCGCAGCCGTCGCCAGCAACGCTGCCTCCCTGTACGAACTCCCCCGGGCGGTGACCAGCGTATCGTCCGCGTAACACGTCAGGTCTACGCCCGGTTGGAGTTCGCCCCTCAGCACCCAGTCGTACCCGATGTTCCACAGGGGCGGGCCCAAGACCGAGCCCTGTGGAACACCGCACGACATGCGGTGCTGGTTTTCGACGCCATCACGTCCCACGTAGGTGATACACCTCTCCGCCAAATAGGCCCCGACGATGCGGCGGAGGTAGGGAGGCACTCGATGATACCGCAGTGCCTCCCGAACACAACTCCAGGGCAGGGTGTTGAAGGCGTTGGAAATGTCCAAGGACACCGCCAACATCACCCCACCCCGGGACACCGCTTCCTCCGCCAGGACTCTCACGTGCGATATCGCGTGGATGGTGGAGCGCCCATGCCGAAAACCAAACTGGCTTTCGTCCAGGTCCGGCCCCTCTCTGTACAAGTGGCTGACGAGGCGGGCAGCGATTATCCGCTCGAACAGCTTACCCACCTCGTCTAGCAGCACTATGGGCCGGTACGCGGACGGCGAGTCCGCAGGGCGCCCCGCCTTCCTGAGCAGGACCAGACGACCAGATTTCCACAGAGTGGGAAACTGGCCCCGCTCAAGGCACGCTGTGAAGAGTCCTCTCAGCCAGGGCTCTAGCTCCTTCAGAGCGAGGGCTAACACGTGGCCGTGGATTCCGTCGGGCCCCGGAGCCACGTTCTTGGACCGGAGCCGCATCACGGCCGCCCCCATCTCTGCCAGTGTCACCTCTGGGACGTTGATGGCATCCTCCTCCGTAGACTCTGCGGCCGTGGGCAAAGCCATTGGCGGCGGGATATGCTCCGCTCTCGCCGGGAAGAGGGCTGCGACTACCTCCTCCAGCAGCTCGGGTTGGAGACTCTCCGTAAGTGGAGGCGCGGCGGCTCGAAGCTTCCCACGAACCGCTCGATAAGGGCGCCCCCAAGGATCCCTGTCTAGAGTCTCCAACATCTCCTCCCTGGCTCGCTTCTTCGCCTCGCCGATGGCCAGCCGCAGAGTCTCCGTCGCCGCGCGGGGCCAGACCGACCCTGCCTCAATCATTTGTTATCATAAACTTTCCTGCAAAGTTTCAACCAAATCAGAAGCCTAGTATTTCAAAAGTCCTGTCTTAACTCCTTCCTACCCTACCTAACCTGCCTAACCTACCTACATGCCTACCCTACCTACCTTTCTTTCCGAAATAACCTTCTAAAGTTCTAAAGTTTGAGAAAACTTAAAAAGAAGATGAATTAAATCGGTAAAGCCATTCTCAAGTTATGGCGTGACCAAGGGAAATAGGGATATATAGATAAACAAATATTTCAGCAAAGTTTGAAACAAATCGGACGCCGCATATAAGAAGTTTCATAATAAAAATCCCCCCGTCCTCCATTCCATCCCCTTTGAGTTTTATGCAATTTACTCGAAGGGGATGAAATGGTGTCCTTCCCAGGGGCTCAAACTATCTCCATACCAAATTTCATCTAAATCGGTTCAGCGGTTTAAGCGTGGCACAAACCAACATAATTACTTTCGCATTTAGTCTGGTTTTTATTATTTTTTATTATTGATTTTGACCACTATCTACTTGATCGTAAGCGATGATGTGGTCGACGAAGAAGCACGCTTGCCTAGGCGTAACCTATTCACTCTTGACTTACAGCCCACCAGGTTGTAGCTATCAGCAGCCTTATGCGTAATGAATTCGGCAAAGCAAAGGGCAAAGAGTATGAAAAATCGACCAATCACATAGACGCAAATCCACATCGCGTCTTGCATTTCGCATGTGATTGGTCGATTTGTGGATTTGAAGACTCTAACCTCGAAGTTGTAGACCATTATGTCAACCTTGGCAAAACGTTCGAGGGTCATGAATCACTCGCGTCGTTCATGATTCTAACACTTCATGAATGGTTAGAACGTCGTTAGAACCCTTCACTTGCTCGTGATTCATCTATGGCCCTCGCTTTAAATCCGTCCTTTATTCACTAGTTGCATAATATACTATTCTTTCTTCCTTTCTAATGTCGAAAATCGCTTTTCGAGATGCCGATATTGCGATTAGCGATATTCCGAGATTTATTTTTTTATTCAAGAAAAGGATGGCACGCACGGCTGTGCCTTTGTTTGCTCGACTTTTTGGGGGCACCCCGTGTCCCCAGATGTTTAGGATTAATAGAACTTTTGACCACGTGTAATGGGTTCATAAAAATGATCAGACCTGATACCGGCTATCTTATAGAACAATAAGTTCCGAATTGAAATATGTATGTCATCTAGTCCTATCAGTGTCGGGATCAGATTGCATCCGTCGATCGGCATCGATCAGCCCTGCGATAAGCCGGAAAGGCCGCCATCAATATCTCGTTACAGAACATAATTGTTTGCCGTTTCGGTCGTCTTAGCGTGTAATTCTCCTGCTGCTCGTCCAGATCTAGTTACGAAACCAATTTCAAAGCACTGCATCAATAAGCCGGTTAAGTTGAGAAGTTCTATAATGATAAAGGTAGAAGAAACCGGGGCCACTATTTCTGTTCCTTCAATAATTGCTGAAACTGTTAAACTTCAAGTAGGTATTCGCCATTTATGCCTAAATTAAAAGACAAGAGAAGAAGTTTAATGATTGGTCTTGCAAATAAATTGGCGATCTTGGTGTTTATATATGTCATCGAATTTTTGCAAACCCTTGTAAGTTTATGAAGTACCTATCTAGAAAGATATTTCGATAACTTGTTAACTGAAAGTTTTGAATAGAATAATACGAATCAGTCTACAATCTGTCCGTTTTAGTGTGACAGTAAAATTTTAAACTCTCATTAGTTTGGTGCCAGTACTTACACAGCTCACGTGAATACCATGGAGTTACAAATTAAATGGAGGTCCGATGTTGATGACGTTTTGTTGGTGGTCAGCAAGTTATATAATATTGGCCTGCAGGTGATTCGGATTATATCAAATTTGGGTTAAATTACGGTCGTAAATAAGGTTAGACGACGCATCCCCTGCTGCGCCGGGCTCCTATTTCTGACTGCAGGGTTTAAAGTAACCTAACATGAAGAGGTCATAACAGAAAATAGAATAATGGCGGATTTTGGGCGCCATATTGTGGTTACCCAAATATTTTTTCTTCCATTCCAATCGTGTGGGGTATCAAAATAAAGGGTTACAAGAGGTGATTTCAAAATAAATTAATACCACGTATATGTTAACTAAAAAGTTATAAATAAAAAAAGTTAATTCAATAATTCAAAAAACCCGACTGCTTGTCCAGTCGGGTTTTTTGTTTCTTTTTATTTAACTTTTTTATGTTATGTTCTTGACTTTGCTAATTTTTGCGACATTGTACTATATGTTTTAGCTAAAAAAACAATTAATTACAGGTAGATACTGTCCCGAAAACCGTTTGTCAATAATAAAAAACATTTTTACAAACATTACAACCGACTTCCAAATAAAAACACTACAAGGGAAAAATAGCTTCAATTTCGGCAGTCTATGTTTCTGTTTTCATTCTTTGTGTTTTTTTCTTTCTAATTTGTAGTGTTATTTGGAAGTCGGTTGTATTTTTTTGTAAAAAAGTTTTATATTTTTCACTTTTTAGTTAGTAAGTACATTATGGCGAAATTCCATAGTAAGAATATCAGAATAGATTACTCGAATAACATGAAACTTGACCATAAACCGGTGGAATGATGTGGAACTGGTATGTTTCGGTCAAATAAATATTCTATTCTATTCTTATGATAGTGTACCAAGGTGTAGGTACTGTACACATCTGCGTACCCCTTTAGAGCGTACCGGCGTGATTTTTTGTTATGAAATGGTGTAAACAATAAACAGACATAGATTTACCGTCATATATTGAAGAGTTATGTTGTATATCTCCGAAGTTCTTCATTAGATCGTGACCAATTTGAAAAGAAAAAGTATTTTCAAAATTGTTCCACAATGGATTGGTGAACATACATAAAATAAAATAAATACATACAGTCGAACATAGAACCGCCACCTTTTTGGAAAAATGTTCATGGCAGTGTCAGGTTGATACTTGCTTCAATGTTTGATGTGAGAGTCTGTAGGTTTGTTTCTTAATCAATTACTACTCGACGACTGCACGGATTTGAATAGGAACACGACGAGACCATGCCATGACATTATGCTGAGCTGTGGCCCTTTTAGCACATTCATGTTATTTTTCTTAATTTTGTTGTTTTTTATTTTTCTTTATGGCCTACAGTACGGATTTTTTTTTTCCCAGACTATAGTCCTTATAGGATAATTTTCGATTTTCATGCATTATTTGGTTAAAGTTGTGTTTTATTCTACCATTCAACCCGAACAAACTAGTCCGATTTATTGTTTGTATCTGTGACCTAGAATATTTTTCTATTGTGGTGAAATGCTCATGTATACTGCGCTATCACGGGGAGATAGCGCAGTTATGTGGGACTCCAACCCACTAAAACTCCACGGTGTCCTCCTGTGCCGCTTATGGCGGGAACACGGGCACGCGTTAGCACTTAGCACTCACCGCGAACCCGCCGCGGCCCTGTGACGGGACAGGTCAGTGGCCCCGCCACCTACCATTTTTCGGCCGCAGGGGATAGGGACCTCCCCTGCAGCACCACCGCGTCCGCCACCAGAAGATGGCGACCCCGTCCAGGCAGCGGAAGGAAGGGAGAGTGGCGCACCGCAATACCGGCACTCCTCTCCCGCCGCGGTCTCCAATCCTCAGCCGCGATAACGTATGGGTATGGGAGGCCCCCATACGACAACGCAGCCTGCCTCAGTTGCGATGTCGCCCAATCGGCACCGCAACCTACTTGTTGGCCGCTTCGTCGTCAGCTTAATCGGCAAAAGCCCTAACGAGCGGCCCCTCTTCCTCTTCGCTTCACTTTCTGCAAACTTGCCTCGAAACAAAGGAGCTTCTAGTCATTTAATAATCGTATCCCAACAAAATCAGGTGCAATTTTACTTTATTTAACCAATTGATGCTTGGGCTCCTGTTAGCTATAAAGTGTAAAGCTAGGCTTTTGTTTAGCGGTGCCTTGACGACTTAAGGTTACTTAACTTCTTGAGGTTAGTTTATCGCAGCACAGGTTTTGAGGGTAAAAAAGGTGAAAAAAAAAACCTTGAAAGTAAGGTAGAGGTCGGCTAAATACTCAGTCCTCGTTCTCAGCATTGCTAACCGTACCTACTGGGGTGATGACCACAGAGGACTTTTTTTGGTGATGACAACACATTAATATTTTATTATACGTTCGTTTATACATCTTTTATTGAACCATACTTGACATGAAGTCAAAGTATGGTTTAAATCCTTTTATACGATTTATATGATTAATCGCTTTGATAATACCCACGTTACATAAAAGATAAATTCCTGTCTTGTATTTGATGGTGCGAGTTTTGAAAAAGTAGCTATTATAAATTTATCGGTAAACATCTAGTCTTTTTATTTATTAAAACTTCATGCAACATAAAAGTAGATAGGCGGACTTAATGCCTGAGGGATTCTCTACTAGTGAACCAAGGATGATTAAGAGTATGGCAGTTCTGGTCATCACGTGAAAAACAATCTATCTATTTCCCCAGATGCACTCGAGTGGGTAGTTTGCATCTCGTATCGAAATCTTCCACGAGAACAATAAATAGGATGCTTGAAACCTCCTTTCTGTTTTTCATGAATAAAATATTGTTTTTCTGTGTCTTCTATATTTGTAGTAACAATTTAGTCGCATTCATAAAAAACCGGCCAAGTGCGAGTTGGACTCGCGCACGAAGGGTTCCGTACCATTATCGCAAAAAAACGGCACAAATATTACGTTTGTTGTATGGGAGCCCCACTTAAATATTAATTTTATTCTGTTTTAAGTATTTGTTGTTATAGCGACAACAGAAATACATCATCTGTGAAAATTTCAACTGTCTAGCTATCACGGTTTTTGAGATACAGCCTGGTGACAGAAAGACAGACAGACGGACCGCGGAGTCTCAGTAATAGGGTCCCGTTTTTACTCTTTGGGTACGGAACCCTAAAAACAATCATTATACAAGGAGCACTTATACAAGTTTTAAATCTATACGAACAGAAAAAAAGTATGCGGTTACCTCTTTAGAATTGCGAGAATTCTAATGAAATAAGTAGCAATTAGTGGCACTTACCTATTTGTCCTGAAATCTAAAAAATATATTAATTTATGACAAAAATACCGTATATAAAAACACAGTCACGAAAATTCATTAAAACTATTTTCTGGGGAAGATATCAAATTCATAAGCATGGAACAGTCGATACAATTAACAGTATAGTTTAGATAACATAGTTTTTATGTATAATACGAGCTCCTATATTAATATATATTCCACGCATTGAGGTTCTTTTTCTCGAAGGAGCAATAGAAAAGGGATTAGCTAGGAAAGTGCGAGGGGAGATCAAAATGAAGTCAGTTTATAAAAGTTCTTTGGAAAATCCTTAAGTTTTAAGACGCTGTGGTCAAGTTCTTTCGGTTTAACTTGAAACTTTTGCGGGAAAAATTACTTAAGAAGGATTGGAGAATTTATCGAACACAACATATATAAATATTAGACTTGAGTGCTTAGAATCTTCTTGTAGAGCCAATCAGAATTAGAAAATTCTATTTTCCTTTTTGATCCCGAACATTTTTAAAGCGCCCTTCGGTTATAATATGAGCTCATTATTATTAACAACTAGGCCTGGGGTTAAAATTAAGTATTCTGCTCAGTACCTTGCAGTTCTTAAATCTAGAATTACTTACGTTTGTTTATAAAAATCTTTCTGAAAGCATAAACGAAATAAAATGCAAAAAATATATAACACGTTGATTAAAATCCTCTTTTGCCATGTGCACGTTTTCATAATGCTTCGGTACATATTTCAGTAAGAGCCTATGTTTCAAAATATTTTCTGTGACTTTACCTATAATTATAGTAATAGAAAAAACTCGGACTCGGTAGGCGAAATCAAAAAAGCCCTAAAACCTTAGCAATCGCTAAAGCTCTATCACTGTTTTCTGTTTTTTAGTAGTCGTGCTATAATAAATAATACTCTAAAACGTTAGTAAAAATAACAAGTAGATTTACAAAATACTACAGTTGTTTTTCTCCACAGCATGGACGACATCGAGCTTAAGAACATCATGCTACAGTTCCCGAGCTCGCTTCGGATCAGCAGCGACGCGGGCTGCACCGAGGTGCGCGTGCGCACCGACCGCGGCGACATCGTCGTGGCCGTGCAGGGCGACCGCTCCAAACCCGCCATCATCACTTACCACGATATTGGGCTTAACTGTAAGTTCCAACACGATTTATCTCTATTCCACCTTGGCTTCACGCCAGGCTCCGGTTTTTGACTGGCCTCTCCTACAAGTATTTTATGTGCGAATGCCGCGGCAGCTCCAAGATAATAATACGACAAAAGACATGATATAGCTTCATTGGTTTTTATTTACTTTGAAATAGGCAAACTGTAGAAATTATGTTCAAACCAGTATTTTATCCTAGTAATGACTTCTTATGTGCAGTTAGTGAAGGTTTAAGAAGACGACAAAAAATATGTTAATGATAAATCAATAAAAAATGGGGTATCATACATATCTGGAGAGAATGGTTAATGTTGCTAATAAACAGTGTCCGATGTGCTGTAGCTAAATAGGCTGTTCGTGGCTAAGTAACAGTCCAACCGGTCATTCGTTCAAGGCCCCAGTCATGAGACTGCAATAAGATAAAAATAGTACATCACCCACCAGCATGTAGGCATGCCTAAGACTGTAAAAGAGACAGTGCTCGTTCACTGGAGCATCTGCAAGAGTCACTATATACATGGACAAACCAAAGGTCATGTTAAATACCCATGTAACCCCCACTCTCGTGAAGATCGGTGACTTTACAGAAGAATTATTCATCGGATCCGTCTCGGTTGGGTGGTATTTGGGAAGGTAAACAATATATTTTCGCCTCACATACCTCAGTGTCTAAAACTGAAAGTCTTTGACCAGTGCATGAAGACAGTGATGTTATATGAGACTGAAACGTAGTCACTCACAAAAAGCCCCATCAGAAGACTGAAAATCGCCTTTTATTGCGTGAACGCAGAAAAACTGAGTAAGTTAACGTAACTTTGTTTGCAATAACCAGGGCAGATTGTTCCCAGAACGGTTAGGCCCATGGAACTGAAAGGTTCTTGAGTGGCGAGTTTGTTACCGGAAGATGCAACATTACAAAAGTTGGACTAATGTCCGTCCTGGTGAGGCGCAAGTCCTCTAGATCCGAAAAGCAGAAATTCGGACGCTTTTTTAAATTAATTTTGCAATGCCGTGTAGACCAAAACGAATGCAGCATACAAATACTTTAGTATGAAAACGAGTGTAGCGTAAATTACGCAAGCAAATAACGATTACAGCTTAAATGACAAAAAAAAACGTCGCTCACATAATTACGTATGTATGGCCTTACACTGATGTTTACCTGTGACAAACGGTCCAGTTCGGTAGGTCCAAATCGAAGTAGAGTTCAATAGGCAAATCCAACTTGGTTGGCTTTCGGGAAGCTGTGCAATATCTTCTCGTTTCACCTATATACCGCGGTGTCGCAAGACGAAAGTACTAGTGCATGTTGCCTGTGAATTATAGCACTAACACGTGATTGCTTACAATAGACCTTATCTGAAGACTGAAAGTAACCCAAGGGCAATGGAGAGGGTCAAATTATGGAGCCGGAAGGTCACTATACCAAACTTCTCAACCAGACAAGATAGCACCATTGTGTTTGGGCTCATTGGATATGTATTCATCATCATATCAGCCGAAAGACGTCCACTGCTGGAAATAGGCCTCCCCCAAGCGTCGCCACATTGACCGGTCCCGTGCGTCTCGCAATCAGCGGATCCCTGCAACCTTCACCAGGTCATCGGTCCACCTGGTGGGAGGCCTTCCAAGGCAACGTCTTCCGGTGCACGGTCGCCACTCCAGTATCTTCCTGCCCCATCGGCCATCCGTTCTGCGAGCAATGTGCCCTGCCCACTGCCACTTAAGTTTGCCAATTCTTCGGGCTATGTCGGTAAGCCTGGTCCTCTTGCGGATCTTTACATTTCTGATTCGATCACGCAAGGAAATTCCGAGCATAGCCCTCTTCAATGTCCTTTGTGTGACTGTAAGCTTTCTGATGAGGCCCATTGAATTGGCAAGTGAAAATTGGATGTGTATTGTCAAGTGATATTACATTCAGTACCTTTCAGTTCGTAAAAGTTTGCATAAAAAAAATACTCCAAAAAAAACAAGTCTCAAGAAAAAGTTAATTAAAAAAATCAAAAAACCGAACTAAAAAGACGTAAACAAGAAGAAAATCATCATGTGCAGTTGGAGGATACATATTCGTGAGCTGGCTGACCAAAACCAAATGTATCCTTCGACTGCACAGCATGATTTTCTTCTTTTTAGTTCGCAGTTGGGTTTTCTGATTTTTTTAATTATCTTTTATTATTTTTAACTTCTTAGTACATTTAAACATTTAAGTGTTATATATTTTTGAAATCACCTCTTTAAACCTTTTTTTTTGATACCCCACACGGTAGGATTGGAAAAAAAACCCACAATATGGCGTCCAAAATCCGCCATTTTTTCTATTTGCCAATTTTAATGTAGCCAGTGACAATCGCAATGTTAAGAAGAATCGATTGACATAAGAATCATCAAAATCGGCCACCCGTTGGCCGATTTTGATGATTCTCTCTTTGGTCTCTAGAACGCCACGAACACGAACATACATAGACTGGTAAACACATTACCCTCCTTCGACAGTCGGATAAAAATTACGCAGTTTTTTACAATAAATACGGGCTTGTACTTAGCAATGTATTTAGTGCATATGTATATCAGCCATCAGAGGGCTCACGGTTGGCGCAGTGGTTGAGCGATTGACTGCTGCGCTGCGTGTCGCGGGTTCGATTCCCGCACGGAACAAATATTTGTATGACCTACAGATAGTTGTTTCGGCTCTGGGTGTTTGTGATTGTGAGTTACATGTTTGTAAACGCACCCACGATACAGGAAGAAATTCCTAGTGTGGGGCAAAGTTTAAAAAAAAAAAAAAAAAAAACGTTATTGCAATGTGTAGCCTTGTGGTGTGAGCGATAGGAAATAAGTTTTATTGGCTTTGATGAGAAATTGCGGAAAGCACGCTCCGTGGCTGCGCAGTTTGTGCAGGATCCGGAGGTTACGTGACATGACAAGCTACTATGAGCGTGATAGCGACATGGAGGATTATCAAGCTCCAAGTTAAATCGTAAAACACCACATTACCTTCTAAGAATACCACCTACGTAGTGGTGGTATTCTTAGAAGTGGTGGTTAAATAAAACTAGAGACACCTGAAATCGTCGATGTATTCCGCGCCTCGTAACTCCCATACTAAAAATGGCTAGCCATTTATGTTGTAACAAATGATAAAATTGCCCTTAAAAACGTCGTGGCCAATTGGCCGGTGCTAGAATAATGATGCAATTTTGAGATTGACATTTTCCATCTTCTGTCCTTTTTTAAATCGAGTTGGGATTTTAAAATTACCAATTACGGTCGCACCTTTTTGCTTTTTTCTCGCCTTGTTTTCCGCCTCATCATAAGCACGTTTTACAGAAAGCTATCATTTTGAATTTTATTTTGACCTACGAGTATGCTTTCAGATTGAAAGTAGTAGTTTTCGTCTATTTGAATGGCGTCAAGGAGTCATCGGGGTGAAACTCGTTGCAAATTAGCTCTTAGCTATTTAAAATAATTCACTAAATTGCCAGTGCAAGTGCAAATACAAGTGCATATTATTATTTTATAAAACATAAGCGTATATATCTTACTATTATTTTAACCCTCTGATTCTACTCTGAAGCTCATGAAGGAGAGGCTTGAGATGACCCTGCACGAAATTGAAGACCGATTATGGCAGGATCGTGTCCGTCAAACCGCAGCTTCTGAAGGAGATCGAGAGATCCAGTAAACCCGTCGCGAATCTAGCAAACGACCAAAGACCTAGATTGATTCGGCAGTATACCGAAGACATACCGGACGTCAGCTTGTATGAGACAGGTGATGACGGAATTACGGCCGAATTCCTGAAGGTTGCTGGAAAGCCGTCATCACTTAAGGCCCTTCAGAAGCTGTTTGATTCCGACACACTCGAGTGCAAAACGCCACAGGCCACTTTTGTGCCATGTCTACAAGTTGTTTTTAAGAGTCATCACGAATCGTCTCCCGCTCAGGTTTGACGATTTCCAGCCTCCCGAACTAGCTGGGTTCCGTAAAGTCTTCACAACCTTAGACTACATACATACGCTGCGGCAGGTTATACAGAAGACAGAAGAGTACAAACTGCCTCTCTGCTTAGCGTTTATGGAGTACGAGAAAGCCTTCGTTTCGATCCAGACTTGGGCTTACGGCACTCCAACGGTGCCAAATCGACTACTAGTACATCATAGTTTTAAAGTGTTTGTACAAAAACGTCGCCATGACAGTTCGACTTCAGGATAAGACCTTCGAACCTATCTTTCTGCAGCGAGGTGTAAGTCAGGGTGACGTCATATCTCCAAAACTTTTCACCGCTGCAATAGTGGGTGTCTTCAAAGCTATGGACTGGAGAGGGCTACGCATCAATGTCAATGGCGAGTAGGTACACACCCCAACCTTCAGTTTCCCGACGATAAAGTGGTCATGGCTGAAACCATGGAGGACCTCAGTACAATGCTCGATGACCTCAGTAGAGCTTCCGAAAGAGTGGGTCTAAAATGAAAATGTAAAAAACCAAGGTGATGTTGAATGCACATGTTACATCCACTCTTATCAAGCTCGGAGACTCTACACTCGAAGTTGTGGACGACTATGTCTACCTGGGACAAACAATCCAGTTGGGTAGGGCCAACTTCGAGAAAAAGGTCAACCGTCGAATCCGACTCGGCTGAGCAGTTGCGTGGTATCTTCTCATCCAACTTACCACAGTGTCTCAAGACGAAAGTCTATGACCAGTGTGTGTTGTCAGTGATGACCTATGGCTCTGAGACGTGGTCGCTCACAATGGGTCTCATCAGAAAGCTTACTGTCACCCAAAGGGCAATGGAGAGGGTTATATATGCTCGATCGGCGTTTCCTTGCGTGATCGAATCAGAAATGTAGAGATCCGCAAGAGAACCAGGACTACCGACATAGCCCGTATAATTGCCAATAGTGGCAGTGGACAGCAATGGCACATTGCTCGTGAATGGATGGCCGATGGGGCAGAAAAGTTCTGGAGTGGCGACTGCGAACCGCAAGACGTTGCGTTGGAAGGTGGACCGATGACCTGGTGAAGGTTGCGGGGATTGGTCATTGTGGCGACGCTTGTGGGACGCCTTTGTCCAACAGTGAACGTCTCTCGGCTGATATGATGAAGATGATGATTATATACGTGAAAGTTTTGGGGATGGATAGGTGTTTGTTACTCTAACACGCAAAAACTACTGAACTGCTGGCTTTGACTTTGAACGGTTTTTGATGAAATTTTACAGAAATTTAGCTTATACATCAGAATAACACTTAGGCTATACCTAATTTATAAAGATATTGGGGGAAGTACTTATACAACGCGGGTGGAGTCGCGGGCGGCAACTGGTTTGTTTTAAAGGGTGGTATCGTGTTTACTTTACGGGACGATAATAATTGTCCATCGCCACTAGAAATTGCTATGGTGTTCACAAAACAAGGCTGTAACATTTCATTAAACAAAAAAGCCTTCAAGGTAAAACCTTGGTGTTTTTAATTCCATGACCTGGTGAATAAAATTGGTTTTGATAAATCAATACATTTTTTTGTGCACAGCAACCCAAAATTTACCTTGTATAAAATAAGTAAAGTTAATTTTAATTGGAACTCTTAACAATTTGTGGCTTCTAATCATTCCTTCACGACGAAAATTGTAAATATTTGATTTTATTATACGTCGGCTTTTGCCGTCTGCTTCACAAAAGGCAGGTGAGGGTTCGGAAAATGAGTTACATTTTTACGGCAGCGACGAATTTTTCAGGTTCGTTCTATAAATAGATTCACGCCAAAGGGAGAACGTATTTTGTGATAACACCATTCACATTTCACTCATTCAGTGTATCAATATTTTCTTAAATAAGATCTTCACATGGAAAATAAACGACAATTTTGTTACTGCGCTGGTATGTATTGGCACATCAAAAATCATTTCAAAGAGGACTTTTATGGCGAATTTACAACCTTTTATCGTCTTGTTCATCGATCGGTGAATAAAATACATAAACTAGGTGGGTAGGAATACATGTAGTACTAAATCATGAAAACGTGAATCTAGATCCTCATTGGAGCGATATTGATTACGTAAGTTTTGTTACGTAACTTGCGTGCTGCTCGAAAGTAAGACGACGCTTTCAGGTAGTGTACATTTACATTGCTGGGTATTCAGCAAGATTTTCCGTGTTTAGGAATCATGTTAGCCTTAGTATAGGTCAATATCAGACGAGGTGGTATTGTTTGAAGAATTACGTAAGGAACTAGTCGATCGTTCCGAGTCTGGCGTGCTTTGTGATGGGCTCACTATTACACGCTCACATGTTCCATTAAAGCTGTTAATTGGTTGTCGGAATGCAAATCATTCTTGAAATATGAACGCTCATTATAATACAAAAAAAAAGAAAATTCACGAACGAGAAGAGATCATTATGTTTGGTACAATAGCCTGTTTGCGCCAATATCTAGGATACGTCGAATCGACTCCGTATCAAATGGCCCTATTTGCAAAACGTCTTATGAGCTGATCGTCCTATTGTCAAAATGGCCTATTAGCAAAATGTCCTATTATCCGTCTGATGATGGTGTTACAAAGACTTCAGGCCTGATGAAGGGTTCGATGGAACAGAAAACTGTAATGCGGGCTCACAGTCGAGGGTGGAGGCCCAGCCTAGGTTGTGCAGTTCCGTGATCTCGTCGCTGCAGTCGGTGCTGTGAATAACAACTGCCGGTTGTAGTCCAGTCCATGGTCGGATTCGGAAGTGTGGGACGCAATTGCCCCCTTCTGAGAGGAAGTGAGGGTCGCAAAGGAAGCTGCTTGAAGGGAACAATCGCCCACCCTATCCGTAGCAGACGCACTGAGTACCAAAAATCGCGATTTGATGGCCGGCTTTAACAAAGTGTGACCTGCGGGTGAGAAACCACAGGAGTTTCGCGCCACAACTGGCCGCGCCGTGTTCCGCGCTTACTTCCCGAGAGGAACTTCGACCGTTTGCGGTCGCAGAGGGTGGCGGGGTCCGCATCAGGTCATACGGGTACCTGACCGGGGAAGTATGATGAATTGCGAAAGCACACCAACGCCCAGGTCAAAGGTAGTATGTGTCTAATAGGCCGCTCTACTCGCACCAATGCGGAGAAAATCCGCAAGAATTTATACACTTGGACCGATTTATAACTTAAACTAGAAATGATCACTTTCGCACTGAACGCAAAAAAAACAACGCATTGAGAAGACAACTTGAAACTGTTACATCAGGCGCTTGTGTTGTCCATTACATTGTCTACATATATAGGTACTCTTTGCAAAAAATAAGCTGTAGACATACAGCTCCAAAAAGGGAGCTTCATAAGCCCCGAAACAAGGGTGAAATGCGTGATTTTGAGCATATGTTATGTTTAACTAGTTAGGACTGTACCGGGTGATTTACCCATGCAAGTATAGGCTGATTCAAAATTGTACGACGCAGAAATAATAGATCGATTTTGAACGCATTCGAGAGACAGTTTTCCCTTTATAAAAAAGTACAATATTTTTTTCCTTTTGCAACGTTGATGTTAATTATTCCATGAACATAGGGGAATATTTACCGGTTATTAGTTTCTGTTCGAACTAATTTATTAATTGCTCATGCAGCAACGATACCTCGAACGTTGTCATAAAGTAAACGAGACAGGTTAAAAAGTAGACTGAAAGCTTTTTTAATGACGATGAGCTGTGTGGTACCATTGAGTTTTCCCTATTAATAAATAATGAAATTTCAATGGTGCTTTGCTTTTGATGCCAAAATCATCTGGAACGATAAGTAAAATATGTAGAATATATTTCTATTCCGTTTATAAAGACCCTGTTCATAATATTACAAAGTACGCCGCCCACACACCTAAGTTTGTCGCCGACTGGCTGCGTAGGCTTTGCCTGGACTGGGCTTTGAGTTTTAATAATAGATATGAATTAAATTATATATTTATCTATACTAATATTACAAAGAGGTAAAGTTTGTGACGTTGTGAGTTTGTGACGTTGTAGGGGTTAATCTCTGGATCTACTGAACCGATTTTGAAAATTCTTTTACCAGTAGAAAGCTACATTATTCCTGAGTGTCATATGATATAATATATTTTAAAAAAAATTAGAGATCCTTATGAAAATTGCAATAATGTAATCCAAAGTAGCAAAATGTTGCATATAAAATTCATTCTTTGGCGTGCGCTGAGTAAAGGTGTTAGGTAGGTAGGTAGGTAGGTACGTAGCCAATTGACGGGAGCGAAGCCCCGGGGGTCAGCTAGTACTTCATATTTAGATATTTGTTTTCAGTAATAATACACAACTTGTGTACAGTATAACGTTCTAGAAATTCCTAACTGCCAGTGTGTGTCTTCCTAATTCGGATGTTAGGAATTTGCACTCCATGGAGCGTTCACAATGGTTTATATGCATTTTTATCATGCCCTAAATACCTAAATATGTACCATATTTTGTAAGTATAATAAAGATCTCACCTATGACACTTTGAGCCGGATTTTAATTCTTATCAGGAACAATGTAATATTGTGTAAGCCGCTTGGCATCTTGGCTGTGCCGTTTCCCGGTTGTTTCGTTTCCGCAATAAAGCAGAAGTACAACAGACGCTGCAATATAGAAGATAACAAGTGAGCCTTTAAGACTCCTGCAATAATCGACGACGGTATCGCTTATCAAATAAACAAATTTTGTTTATTTTTAACCCCCGACGGAAAAAGAGAGGTGTTATAAGTTTGACGTGTGTTGCTGTGTATCTGTGTGTCTGTCTGTGGCATCATAGCGCCTAAACGGGTGAACCGATTTTGATTTCATTTTTTTTGTTTGAAAGTTGACTTTGTTGAGAGTGTTCTTAGCTATGTTTGGTGAAAATCGGTTTAGCCGTTCAAAAGTTATGGGCTGTTTTCTGTTTGAAACAATATAGTAGAGTATTTTAGCAAGATATCGTGTCATAATTACGTGTTCGATAGATCGTTGATCGAAGCGTGTCTACTAGTAGATATCCGAGGTAGCCTAAAAAAAAAATTGCAAATTTTTATTTTTTACTTGTTCGCTCAAGCTCAGCCCCACAATCAATTGGAGATTACTGAAAAACGGACTTCAGGATGAAAACACTTTATTGTTTAGCACTTCAGTTATAGGCTCGTATCAATTTGACTACTTTCAATATGTTTTTGTTATTGCCTGTACAATGAACGATTGTAATTGCTTACTTTAATTTCTTTCAATATCGATTCCCCGACTCGCCATTTGTCGAGCGAGCACAATAGACAGTTCAAACAAAAGAGCCAGTCACGGTCACCCCCTGGCCTGGCGGTAGTTCGTTGGCTATGGACTCCATTAGGAACTGCTTCCGGAATAGAAGGTAAATTAACTAGGTATCCATCTATTAAATTATACTGTGATTTTTAATTTCGTAGACTAAACTGACAGCTGCCAATGATCTTATTTTTTTTAAATGTTGCAAGCGTAGATCATAGTGATGTAGGTAAGGCTCAATCATAAGTGATTCATCGAATCGATGTGACATGACTCCTCAATTTACTTTTATTAATTGTTGTAAATAAATGTTTTATGAATATAAACGTAATATATTTAAATATAACAGTATTCATACACATAGTACATAAACATTTATTGTGTTAATTATGACATCAACAATAAAATAAATGCGATAGATAAAATGAAGTGTGACAAAAATGAGTAGAAACTAAATAAGGGCGGCTAGTTTTCTAACAAATGTATTTTTTTTGACATGAAATAGTTCCATTTTCGATCACTCAAGATAGTCAGGATACGCTACTATTTTTATGCAACGATAAAGTGACAACCCCCTCAAATGTCAGTTTAGTCTACGAAATTAAAAATCAGAGTATAAATAGAAAATTTATAAACAAAATTAGTCACTTGGTCATAAAATATGTGAATGAAACCAGTATTTTATATAGAAGCACTCATGATTATTGAGAGTTAATGCCATGACATCCACTACGGGGTTATTATATAATTGGCCAATTAATTAATGCGGTTGTTGAGTTAAACCAATTAATTAGCCTGGTAGCAATCAAACTACGTATTTCCAACCACCATTTTAATTACATTCAAAGAGCCAGATTGGCACAGATTAAAACGCGGATGCAGCACCAAACTCATCATTTCATTAATTAAATATCCATTGATCACTATACTATTCTGTCCGCCAGTTAAAACGTATTAATTTTCACCATTAATTACCCGTACAGAGCATATAATCTTCTATCTATATATATATAAAAGAGAATGTAGATATGTATGTCAATCAATCTGCCTAGCCTTTGCCCAACTATATTGGGGTCGGCTTCCAGTCTTACCGGATTCAGCTGAGTACCAGTGTTTTACATGGAGCGACTGCCTATCTTACCTCCACCACCAAGTAACTGGGTAACACGGTAACCCTTGGCAAGACTGGTGTCACAAGATCTCAAGCTTCTGACTACTCACAACGACTGTCAAAGATCTTCAAATAATAGCCGGGACCAACGGCTTAACGCGCTTTCCGAGGCACGGAGGAAACTCGGTATGTTGAAATGGTCACCCATCCACGGACCGACCTCGTCAAGCGTTACTTAACCTTGATGATCGACCAGTGCGGCTGTTATTAAGCCACGAGCTCCTCCAAAGTAGGTATGTATGTATGATCCTTATAGACTCCGAAACGGCTGGACCGATTTTAATCTTTAGACTTTCCCAGCGGGTAATCCTGTAAAGTTTGGTGGCGATCGGGGCATTATTTTTTAATTTTGAACGCTGGCGAAGCCGCGGGCAAAAGCTAGTTAAATATATAAATCATAATAATTTAATCAGTATAGACATTGTAGATATCTCTTGAATTACTATTGCATTTCATACGCAATCCATTTAAATTATAAGGATCCCATTTGGCACCGAAAGCCCAGTGTCTCTCTCGGCCCTTGCTGGCTCTTATTTCAGTTCTCAGCCGTCGCCAATGTTTAAATCGAAAATGGGAGCCGTGATTTAGCCCTCATAATCCCTTTAATTATAAATTACTGCTTTGTTATAATTTAGTTAAGCTCGTTGACTGGTCGTTGTATCTAACCCGCCGCAACGCATTAGATAATTAAGTTCAGTATAACAATTGCCCTGTAACTTTATCTATTTGAAGGCGATCCCCTGTCCATTTGTTCATTGCCTTTATAAAGGCTATTTTGCTCTACATAAGCCCAAAGAACGAAGTGAAAGTGTTCACGTCAATTTGCTAACGGCACATTCCTAGAACCACAATATTTTGTGTTGTAGGTACTGATTTCTACTGGAAATATTATGAATTAATGAGTTATTGATTGGTACATTTCTGAGGAAAAGACGAATTTGGCTATCATACGGTAATATAATTTTAACGTTTTAGGCTCAACATTAACAATAGATATAATTGTGTTGTCCTAATAAAATACTACAGAGCAAAAAATTACTTTCTTTTCCGAAATTGGTTTGATTTTTAACCCCCGATGGAAAAAGTTGGGTGTTATATGTTTGACGTGTGTTGCTGTGTATCTGCGCCTAAACGGATGAACCAATTTTAATTTAGTATTTTTGTTTTAAAGGTGAAATTGTCGAGAGTGTTCTTAGCAATGTTTGAATAATATCGGTTTAGCCGTTCAAAAGTTATTCGCATTTTACTCTTTGAATCTGGATTTTTTCGCAATTTAAGAAGTTCCAGTGGCCATCTGTGGTCTTCTTCCACTTAACCAAATTATACTTTCTGAGTGCAAATGATTGCATTGTTGATCAAAATACCAAAATCTCTAATATGTACGCCTATAATATTTGAGGAGTTCCTTCGATTTCTTTAGGATCCCATCATCAAATCCTGATCTGATGACCATGTCACCACCTGTGAAGTACACCCTTTCAAACAAAAGAATTATTTCCCAAATCGGTCCACGCGTCTTTGAGTAATCAGGGAAAATACGTATTTTTTTTTAATTTTGTATTAAGAACCGAGAGAAATGAGATAATGTTTTGAAGTTGGTTAAAAAGTACAGTAGTAGAGTATTTCAACAATAATAACAGTGATATATTTCAAAAGGCGTACCAAACAAGATTGATTTAAACCTATTGTGTTAACTCCTTTATTAAGGTATCATTAGTTGCCATTTACTTATCTAAAACTCGATATGCTTCTTTCAGGTTCCTGAAGAGCATTTACGATCATAAAATTGTAGGATAATGATTTTCCTTATCTATACTTAATATTTTGTTTGTATATACCAAATAAGCTCCGAAACTACTGGATCGATTTTAACCATTTTTCACCAATAGAAAGCTAAATTATCAGGATGTAACATAGGCTATATTTCATTTAAAAGAGAAATAAAATTTTAATAATGTAACCCAAACTAGCAAAATGTTGCCTATAAAATGCATTATTTGGCGTGCGCTGAGAAAACTATTGATGATACATAATAATTATGTACTACATGATTAAAGTACTCATTATTACCTACAAAAAGTCCGGAACGCAATATATCTTACTATCATAGTTAAGTCACTATAGCAGCTTTTTTGTTATAAAATTTCATTAGATCTCCGCGGCGCGCCGGTTGAAACAAAAGTTGGTTACATTCGTATCGTAGTATTAATTTTTACCCGGCTGCAAAGAAAGGGTTATGTTTTTCGCGCGTATCTTGTATGTCTGTATGTATGTAATATTCTTTATTACCTCATATCTTTCAAACTACTTGGCGGATTTTTATAATTAAGACATCGTTAGATAGGTCTTAACCGCCCAAGTGTTCTTAGATAAATGCCTTTAAAAAAAAGGAACATGGCGGATTTTGGGCGCCATATTGTGGGTTTGCAATATTTTTTTCTTCCGTAACCATCGAGTGGGGTATCAAAATGAAGGGCTTTTAGAGGAGATTTCAAAAATATATAGCACTTATAAGTTTAAATGTACCTAATTCGAAAAAATATGTTGACTAAAAAGGTATAAATAAAAAATGTTAATTCAAAAAATCAAAAAACCCGCCTGCTTAAAAAGCGAACTAAAAAGACGTAAACAAGAAGAAAATCATGTTGTGCAGTCGAAGGATACAGAAAGGCGGGTTTTTTTTATTTTTTGAATTAACTTTTATTTTACAAAAAAAAAAAGTTTCATCATCAAGGGTAGGTATTTATGTAGCAGTAAAAGATGTTAGAACAAAAAATAGCCAAATTGGTAGGTAGGTAGGCAGGATAGGACAAGGTAGGGTAGGTAGATAATAGCCAGTTGACGGGAGCGAAACCGCGGTGGACAGCTAGTGTACCTATAATTTTAGAAACATTTCAATAGGCTCAATAGGTTACTCCGTCTTGCGAATTTGGCACGACGACGGCCATTTCAATTTTATTAAAATCCGTTCAGTAGTTTAAAAGTTATAATGATATTTGAAACTGAAAGCGACGCCATTAAGGGATTTTGGTGGAAATTGTTAAAAATGGCACTTTATTTAGAATTCCTTATTTAATGGCCGTCTTTCTCAATTACTGTGGAGAGTTTATTATTTTTTATAGCTTAAGATAAACTGTGCTCAAAAGTTGAATGCTAATCATTTTGTGTGCTCTTCTTAAACATTATTACGCTTTAAATAAAACGCACTCGATCTCATTATACGAAGTATGTCAAAGAATCATAAATAAATAGTTCTATAACCGGATGCAAGGACATTACGGTTAGTCTTGCGGTTCCGGAGATTTATGCATTTTTTATATCAGCTCCATAACTTTTTTTTACAATAAAATGTTTTCTTGCCTGTTGGCCTACCAGATTGCATCCTATGAAATATATAAGCATGATATAAGCTAATAGAAGCCATTTCAAGCAAAAATCCGACAATTTTAAATTTAAGTTCCTATGTCTTCTAGAGCCGTTTTTCGATCCACTGTGCGGCGTCGCCTTTCCTGTTGTTCGGAATCCAGTTAGTGGCTACTTTTGCCCAATTCTATTCCGACATGCGGCAAATTTGGCCTGTCCAGTTCCATTTTAGTTTGGTGGCTGTGTTGCCCACATCTGCAATTTGTGTTACTTATTTTTCTTAGGTAAGTATCTTCCTATCTATCTAATTCCTTAAACGAGCAATTCTTGTATATATGTATATATATAATAAGAATCTCGGAAACGGCAAATTTTGTGGAACATTGTCATGAAATTTAGTATTCAGGCGGTTCCGGGGGCGATAAATCGATCTAGCTAGGTTTAATTTTTAAAAAGCTTCGTTTTTTTTAGTTTTTTTTTTTTTTCTTTTTCTCCCGAGCTGAGCTCGGTCGCCCAGGTAATTATACCTTATGTGATGTAATTATGGTTAATATTTTCAAAAACTTACCGGATTCGACAACTTAAGTATTGTACTACATTCAGCGTTATAGTAATATTGATACCGTTTAGAAAATTGACTAAAGATTTTTTTTATGTCATCAATTGCATGATACGAGTCTTGAAGCAGCTCGTGGCTAAATAATAGCAGCCACACTGGCGATCATCAAAGTTAAGTAACGCTTGACGAGGTCGGTCCGTGGATGGGTGACCATTTCAACATACCGAGTTTCCTCCGTGCCTCGGAAAGCACGTTAAGCCGGTGGTCTCGGCTGTCATTTGAAGATCTTTGACAGTCCTTACGAGTAGTCAGTAGCTTGAGATCTGACACCAGTCTTGCCAAGGGGTTCCGTGTTACCCAGTTACTGGGTTGTGGAGGTCAGATAGGCAGTCGCTTCATGTAAAACACTGGTGCTCAGCTGAATCCGGTAAGACTGGAAGCCGACCCCAATATAGTTGGGAAAAGGCTAGGCAGATTGATTGAATTGCATGATACGAGTCTTCGTAGACTTCCTACAAAAAATAAACGTATTTTGTTAAAAACTAGGTCTTTCCTCAAGTTATTAAGTGTGTAAAATTAACATTTTCTAGAATTGATCATAATAATCGTATTTTCTTTTTTAATCGACACTCCTAAGCACAAAATTATGGAATATTGGGCTCTTAATACTCCCAATAGATGGCGCGGTTTAAAATTTCTGAGGCATTCCGCTCGAATTTTTAAATTTGTATTGCTACACATTTTGGTACAATATAACTATAAAAACGTGCAAAAAAGTACTATAAAACAAATCCCCACTATATGTATATATAAAGAAAAAAATATTCACGAACCGAATAAACTTTTATATGCAAATCGCTGCTAACACCATCTATCGCCGTGGAACAGAACCGATCGCGATTGATGTGCTTATAGAAATAATCAGTTTAGTCAGATGAAAAACGCTAGTTACGTCTGCACGGTTTCTTTGTATGGGATGAGGCATCAGTAAGCTAGTATATTATCTGTGAAACTACAAACCAACATCATAGTTTATTGAAAAACATAGATAGTTAGCTAGGTACTCACTCAATGCGTGTGCCAGCACTCGTTGTAATTCGCTACTGTAATTCAGGTCGGTACTAAGTAGCAACAGTGTAAAATACGTGCTGCTGCAGGCGGGTGTTCCCGGCAATACATTACAGGTACTAAATATCACTATGCAGCAGTGACCGTCTTTAATGATACTTAATATAACATTATTGAGTTAGTTTATCTTGTGCAAGCTGCCGCCGGTATCAAGTGCCTATTAACGGAAAATTATAACCAAGCTTTATTACATTAACCCTTTAAAGAAAACAACAAAGATGTTTTTGTTAGAATTTCCACGTAGTTACCTCCTTAAGTTTGGTTTACCCATGAATATTAAAAAGTTCACGCATATGAAAATATGTGTAGGAATAATTATAATGTGTACGTTTTATTATGGTGTAAAAAATACATTCCGATCATCATCTGCCTAGCCTTTTTCCCAATTATTGTTGGAGTGTTTTACATGGAGCGACTGCCTATCTGACCTCCATAACCCAGTAACTGGGTAACACGATACCCCTTGGCAAGACTGGTGTCAGATCTCAGGCTTCTGACTACCCGTAACGACTGTCAAAGATCTTCAAATGACAGCCGGGACCAACGGCTTAACGTGCTTTCCGAGGCACGGAGGAAACTCGGTATGTTGAAATGGTCACCCATCCACGGACCGACCTCGTCAAGCGTTGCTTAACCTTGAAGATCGACCCGTGCGGCTGTTATTATTTAGCCACGAGCTCCTCGAGTAAAAAATACATTCCGGTATCTACAGAAAAAGTAAAATGTTTATGATACTAAATTATGGAAGGAGAATTCATCAAATCGATTTAATCAATCAACTTCTACAAAGCCGTGGTTCACAATATCCGTTGTCCATCAGTCATCATTATCATTTTACTATTGATATGAGACCCCGATTGATTGTACTTTTTTAACCGACTTACCAAAAAAAGGAGGAGGTTCTATGTTCGACATTATGTAAGTGTTTTTTTTTTTTATTTTTTTTTTATGTTCTCCGATATCTCCGTCAATTGTGGACCGATTTTGTTTGAAAGAGTACATTCCGAAATTGGTAGCATTTTAATTTGGTGAAGATCTGATGAAGAATTTCGGAGATATACAACAGAACTCTTCAATAAATAACGGCAAATCTCTCGGGATTGCTGCAACCGCATGTCTGTTTATTGTTTATACCATTTCATAACATAACATCACGCCAGTACGCTCGAAAGGGGTATGCAGATCTCTCATTTCACCGGTTATATTCAAGTTTCATGTTACTCGGGTAATCTATTCTGTCGTTATAGGTACTTACTTAACTACTTCCCTATTAGGTAGGTACAACTAAAAAGTGAAAAATAAAAAACTTTTTTACAAAAAAATACTACCGACTTCCAAAAATAAAGTTATTTTTCACTTTCTAGTTTTCTTATTTGGAAGTCGGTAGTATTTTTTTGTAAAAAAGTTTTTTTCTATATTACTTAAGTCCTATACTACTATTACTAAATACCTTTTTTACATAATTTTGAAAGATGAAACTGGACGAACCGATATTTATTGATACACCCAATCAAAAAAATTTACTAGTTGATTCTTTTGCTCTAAGATGAAGAGATTATACTATCCAGGCCATTTCTCATCCGCATAAAATATTGAAGATGGAGGAATCCTTATACTTGTTCAGAATCCTTTCTAATGAATGTAATGTTCACAGTAACCGCCCGATTCGTCTTGTTTGAACGACAGCCTTTTCAGTTTCACTTTGTGGCATGACACGAGTTCCTACTTTGGCTTCATCCCGCCTGTCCCTCGGCAAACACAAAGCAACATCCCGCTTTGTTAAAAAGAACCTCTCCGAGGCTTAAGGTTCTGATTGAAAAACATTTTCGGTGAAATAAATCGCAGTACTTTTGTGGCCATTTTTGATGTTTGATCGCGTGCGTACCGCGGTATTCGGATGACGTCAGAAGGCAACGTACCCCGCGTTACGTAAACAGCTGTTCGCGCACCCTCCACGGAGACGGCGCTGATGTCACTGCGCTTCATTGCACCACCAGACGCTAATTTATTTACCGACGCTTCGGGAAGCAAACGCTCAACCCTCGTCCTGATATTTTAGTGTTAGTGAGCCCGGTGTCCAGTAGACCGTGACGCTCCTAGTAAACGGTAAATTACAGAATATCGATAAATCTTGCACGCTTGCTGGAGCGTATCATTTATATATCTAAAGCTTGTAAAAGTTTCAGCTTCACGGCTTATCCTTCACAGTACCGCCTGTTGCCGCCTTCCGTCCCATCCGCCACGATATTAATTAATATTTTGCACTCGTTATTTTTACAACATTCTGTTTGGCGTTCGGGAAATGTTTTGCGGGAAGTTATTGGACAGTTGTACAAATTTAATAAATAAGTCGATTAATTCGGTCAGCCGTTAGGTCGGATAAGGTCACATTTATACAAATTCAACAAACATTAAACTTAGGATTAAGTCTGTTCGCTTCAACTTCCTTGGACCCAAGTTCGCCAACATGAAAGGACACGTGTAAATTCTTTCCATGTCATCTAGTCGGTGTTCGTTGAATACAGATTATCCCTTTTCAACTCCTTGTTCCTAGTCAAGTAGCTATTATTTGCGGCTTGGATCGCTTTCTCAGCTCAATCAAAATACGTAGATAGAGAATAGAGATATTTGCGAAGGATTTGCTATTTAAAGCAATATTATAAACAACCAGAAAATACCAATTGAAATAATAAAACATTGTTGTTTATACAGTGTAATTCGGGATAAAATCCCAGCGAGATTATTTCAAGCTGATGAAAAATAGTTAAACTTTGTGAACTCCGAGAGTAAGATAAGTGATTCAATCAGACCCTGACCCACAAAGATTGGTAACAATATGAACGAAAACATTTTGGCACCATCACTTCAATTTCGCAAAAAGGAGTTCTTCGTCTCCGAACTTTGAAGGTCCACTAATTTCAACGTTTCCGGTGCGTAAAAGTGATTCCGTACAGGAAATTGAATTATACTGAATACGAAATTACGATTCCATGTTCATCCTTCTACATTATATGTAGTTGCGGCTTTCCGTCATGCTATAATCGGAAAAATCACATTGTTTATCTAAAACAGCCAGAGACAACAAAATATCGTTAAGAGTGACTTTTTAGGGTTCCGTACCCAAAGGGTAAAAACGGGACACTAAGACTCCGCGATCCGCCTGTCTGTCTGTCCGTCTGTCACCAGGCTGTATTTCATGAACCGTGATAGCTAGACAGTTGAAAATTTCACAGATCATGTATTTCTGTTGCCGCTATAACAACAAATACTAAAAACAGAATAATATAAATATTTAAATGGGGCTCCCATACTACAAACATGATTTTTATGCGATTATGGTACGGAACCCTTCGAACGCGAGTTTTTCGATACCCACCGATAGATTGAACGTGATTGTTACTTTGTGTGGAAGCTTACGTCTCGCCTGCAGCCGTTGATAGAGCCTTTATTAATTAGTGCCTCGGTTCATACTGTACACGTGCAATTCTCAACCTTACGTTATAAACAATAAATTTTCTAATTCAACTTAATTTTTTCAAGCTTTTATTTAATTTGCCTCGTTGTTTGGATCAATTCTTGCAACTGAATTTTAAAACAGTTGTCCCCATGCGATTGAGCTGAAATTTTGCTTACACGTTTAATTTGCATGACGTCATACATGCACGTTAAGCCAAAATACTCGTTTTTTTCTGGATCGGCTGTAGGTACCTTTGGTGCTAAATAAAACAGACAATAGCAATCCATTCTAAAATAGCAGTCATTAACAGTAGATTGTTGCATCGAGCGCAAAGTGAGTTATTAATGCATGAGTGTTATGTTGGTGACCGAGCGCACGCAAGGGCACTAAATTAACGCGAGTGCATTAATTACTCACAATAACGAGGTGCGTAATCTACTTTTCTTTCAACTACCAATCTATCTACCGTATCTACTCAAAATAAAAACGAAGTAATAATTTAATGAAAAATATTTATCCCGCGACTTTTACGGCAAAAGGTTATTAGCAATTTAATTTGCAGCAAATCGATTAATTTTATTCAGCCAATTTATATTTTCAGCCAGTATATTTTTGATCTAATGAATACATTTTATATTAAACTTAATGAGAGACATTAAACCTCTGTGGTAAATTTATATCTAAATAAAAACAGTGCATTAATGAAAAACTGTGCAACATGAGATCATATAACTTTTCTGCATTGTTTTGGATCTAAGCAAAAAATACGTACTTTGTGATCGGTTTTGTAGTGATTAATGATAACATTACTACGTAGTTGAAAGAAAAATGCTTTACGTGGTAGAACTGGAAGCCAAAAAGCTTATCAAATCAAGACTTACGTGACGAGAGAGCGAAGCTTGAAAGCGTTGGGCGTTGTGTACTTTATAGGAAACTGCATGGCACAATGATAAAAAGTACACACGGCGAGCACGTTTAATTGAATAGACAGCTTTGTTACTGAACGAAAGTCTACCTTGTGCGACGTTTCTATACTAATATTATAATTTCGAAAGTAACTCTGTCTATCTATCTGCTACCTTATCACTCCTAAACCACTGAACAGAATTCAATGAAATTTGACAAGGAGATAGGTGGCATCCTGAGGAAGAACATAGACGACTTTTAGTACAAAAAATAAATTGGTGTGTAGGTAGGGTAGGTTAGGTAGGTGGGTAGGGCAGGATAGGGTAGGTAGGTTGGTAGAGTTGGGTAGTTAGGTAAGATAGAGAGATAGGTAGGGTCAGGTAGGTAGTAGGTAGGTAGCCAGTTGACGGGTGCGAAGCAGCGGGGGACAGCTAGTATGATCTATATTTCTAATAACAGACAGTATCATGGCATATTTGTGCATTACTTGTTTGTTATTTTGAAAATGGAAAAGACTTTGTTTACTACGTTTAGCCGACGAGAACCGCACCGATAGCTCGACGGAAATTCCATTACTTGCACACTATTGCATTATCTCTGGAGCCACAATCAACATAGAGGATTCTATTACTGTAACAGGATTGACATCGGAGAAGAAGGACAAAATGTTTCAATAAAACTGAAGGGACAGTGTACAATCATATTACAATATTTTGCTTCGTAAATAATCAGACGATTAATAAACGTGGAATAAGTACTACAAAAAAATACCGGTGCTTAAACATAGATCCGTACAAACGAGGTTAGTAACTTAATCTGTTGCTTACTTAGCATATGCACCCATACTAATATTATAAATGCGAAAGTAACTCTGTCTGTCTGTTACCTTTTCACGCATAAACCGCTAAGCCGATTTAGATGAAATTTGGTATGGAGATAGTTTGAGACCCTGGGAAGGACATAGGATAGTTTTTCACCCCGGAAATCATCCTTTAGGGGTGGACAGTGGGGTAAATAGTTTCTCAAGTAAGGTGGCTCACACACCTATAATATTATGGCGCGATATAAAAAAATAGGCTATTTAAAGTACTAAGTTTTATGCCATTTGGCTACGGGACCCTAAAAACCGGCCAAGTGCTAGTCGGACTCGCGCACGAAGGGTTCCGTACCATAATCGCAAAAAACGGCAAAAAATCACGTTTGTTGTATGGGAGCACCACTTAAATATTTATTTTATTCTGTTTTTAGTATTTGTTGTTATAGTGGCAACAGAAATACATCATCTGTGAAAATTTCAACTGTCTAGCTGTCGGTTCATGAGATACAGCCTGGTGACAGACAGACAGACGGACCGCGGAGTCTTAGGGTCCCGTTTTTACCCTTTGCGTACGGACCCTAAAAAGTAATATAGCAAGTCGCTTTAAAATAAATTTCTTCCTGTGATTGTTAGCTAATACAATCAGGGATCTAAGACAGTAGACTATACAGTAGAGATTTTATTTCTCCTTTCTTACTGATTAAGGTTTTTACTAAAGTAGCAGAACAATACTTTAGGTTCGTATTTATTTAGTCCGTATTTTATTTATAGATAAAAGATATGCAATTTTGTTCGGTTGATGTGTCTCCGGAATACACTGAATAGTTTAAAGCTAATTAAAATTTTGTATTATCATAACTTTGATATTTACATCACTTCTCAGGTCATTAAGAAGAGCTCATCTATACTAAACTGCCGAGCAATGAAAAAAGTTCCACCCACAAAAAGCCGACAAACACCTTAATTTAATTTTTTCACATTTAATTTAAACTTTGAACACCCTATTTACGTTTTTAGTTGGTAATATTCTGATGCGCTGTTAAATGTACTTTAATATTGCAGACGGCGTCATTAAGCTAGCCTTTCCCGTTTAGGAGTAATTTAGTGCTATGTCACTGGAACTTTTTCATTGCTCGTTAGTGTAATATTATAAAGAGGTAAAGTTTGTGAATTGTGAGTTTGTGAAGTTGTAGGGGGTAATCTCTGGATCTACTGAACCGATTTTGAAAATTCTTTCCCCAGTATAAAGCTACATTATTCCTGAGTGTCATAGGCTAAAACATAATTTCAAAAAATAAATTGAGGTCCAAAAAAGAAAATTGCAATAATGTAACCCAAAGTCGCAAAATGTTGCATATAAAATTCATTCTTTGGCGTGCGCTGAGAAAACTATTGATGATACATAAAAAATATGTACTACATGATTAGGTAGGGTAGGGTAGGTACGGTAGGGTAGGGTAGGTAGGTAACAATTGACAGGAGCGAACTACCGGGGGTCACCTAGTGTTTAATAATTCAGAAGCGCTTTTATAACTACACTTCCTATCCTAATGATTGAAATAAATTATTATATACTGAAAGTTTGTGACACTATTGTAAAATAGCTAGCTTTTATTTTATTGTGTACACTTCACTCTGATATTTGGTTCAACTTTAAAGTTGAATATTACTTTTAAGACGACGGCAGTCGACAACGACCTTGAGGAAACAAAATTCGCATTCGTTTCACACCCGCGCGAATCAAAATTCACTAGTTTTTGTTCTTGCCTTATTATTCTATGACTTTATTAAAATCCTTGGACACAAATGTATATAATTAAATTGCCTTTGAGATGGTGTCAATTTCATTAAAATAACCTTTTATTAATTATTACATTCATTAGAGGAGCTCGTGGCTAAATAATGACAGCCGTACTGGTCGATCTTCAAGGTTAAGCAACGCTTGACGAGGTCGGTTCGTGGATGAGTGACCATTTCAACATTCCGAGTTTCCTCCGTGCCTCGGAAAGCACGTTAAGCCGTTGGTCCCGGCTGTCATTCGAAGATCTTTGACAGTCGTTACGGGTAGTCAGAAGCCTGAGATCTGACACCAGTCTTGCCAAGGGGTATCGTGTTACTGGGTTGTGGAGGTCAGATAGGCAGTCGCTCCATGTAAAACACTGGTGCTCAGCTGAATCCGGTAAGACTGGAAGCCGACCCCAACAATAATTGGGAAAAAGGCTAGGCAGATGATGAACCTTTTATTTATTAAAATAGTTTTAGTTCGATTGTTGTGTTTTTGTCCGTGTCAGACATAACTTTACAAATGAATTTCACTATGTAATACGAAAAAACTCAGAGAAAATAGTCTAATGAAACATATATCTTTTCCAATATTTTACGACAAGCCGTTAAAACGTGGTTCTCATTTTAAAATCAGCTACTAAGGGGTATCTGCGCCTTAAAGAAAATTCTCGACAACGATCTGGTACCTACAGGTACATTTTCTTACTGAGTACAAAAGTATTCTTCTTATTGCAAAAAAAAAAAACTCCTTTAAAGTAGGTACTAGGAAGGAAGGCTTCACAAAGCTTTCTTGTAACTCCGAAACAGATCAAATATTTAATAGAACTTTTCAGAGAAGAACTTCTGTTATGTATAAATTATTACCCGTTGCGGAATGAGCAACGAGTGAAAAGATGAAGTTAATAATAAAAGAGAAAAGAAAAGAGGCCTTAACATAGGATGCGACCAAAGTCGATCTTAGGAGACAACCAGAAGCTTCAAAACTTTCATCCAATGACTTATCGTTGAGCGTAATTTGTCCGTCCTTTGTGTACAAACTAGTTATAGTTAGATAGTTTGTATACAAAGGACATTGTTTTGTGAATTGTAATTAACCCCCGACCGAAATAGAGGGGTGGTATAAGGTTGACGTGTGTATCTGTGTGTCTGTCTGTGGCTTCACAGCTCCGAAACGGATGCACCGATTTTGTTTTAGTTTGTTTTTTGTTTAAAAGATGACTTAAAGCTATGTCTGATGAAAATCGTTACAGCCGTTTAAAAGTTTTGCGCATTTTACTTATCATAATTACGTGCTTAGATAGATTGTCGATTATATATTATGTAACTTTTTTAAAACCATGCAACAAAAATAAAATTAAAAAACCTCCGACACTTTAGTGAACCGAGGCTTTTGCCTCTAATTAGTAAAAAAAATATTTTCGTTCTCGCGTCAGTAGTTTTTATTTTAATTAATAAGTCAAATTAGTGGCAAAAAGACGCATTTAAAGCAAGTTTAACAAACACTCGTCACAAGTACGGTAATTTTTTTATACTTTAGGGCTTATTACACTACACGGTATTCAGGGCCCTGAATACCGGGTCACTTCACCATTCCGTGTCAATAAGATATTTGAGAACCCTAACTCCCTAACAGTTATTACACTACTCTAGATTAGGGTTTAGGGCCCTGAATACCGTGTAGTGTAATAAGCCCCTTTGTCAGTTTTATCTCGCTCTAATGCTCAAAATATAAATGTAATATCTAAGTCATTGGTCATCAAGCCTGAGACATTACCTGATTTATATTTGAATAACTCTTCAACTGGTAAACCTGCTGCTCTTCACGTTTTTCACGGACCGAACCTCAGTTACGTAACACATTACCTAACAATAGAAGCATGTACTTTAGTTTTAGTAGTGGGTATATGATTTGGAAAACTAATTTGGGCCCATACATCATAAAATTTAAATAGTAACGGGAGAAAATCAGTAATAGCCCACATTTTCCATTCCTGTTTCATTTTCTTTCGTAATGTCGACCTGGAATTACGTAACAGTTTCCTTTGCTGCGACCTCGGGCTCGCCGCCACTACAGCCTGCTACTCTAAACTTGGTCACATGTTTTTTTTTTGCTTGCCTGCTTTTATACATAGCAGTAATAGTGAAAAAAGGGAACAAAACTGCGCCGTTAGTGGTGCGTGCACAATTTTATTTCAAAGTAAGTTCGTCGGTAATGTCGCTAAGTATATTATGCAAGGTTTTTTTTTTTCAGTATTTATGACTAGCTGACCCCCGCGGCTTCGCTCCCGTCAACTGGCTATCTAGCCTACCTGCCTACCCAACCTAACTACCCACCTGTCTTACCTGCCTAGGCCTACCAACCTACTCACCTGTCCTACTGATCAACCTACCTACCCTATCCTACATACCCTACTCTTCCCACCTACTCATCTACCCTAGCTAGCCTACCTTACCTACCTACCTACCAATTTGGTAAACTATTTATTTGAATATGAATTATAATACTGTAATACGAATGTAACCTAATTTTGTTTCTAACACAAAAGCTGCTATTGTGACTTAACTATTATATTGAGATATATTCTCTCGCGGTCTTTTTTGTAGGTAATAATGAGTACTTTAATCATGTAGTACATAATTTGGATGTATCAGCAATAGTTTTCTCAGTACACGCCAAATAATAAAATTCATAGGCAAAATTGTGCTACTTTGAGTTACATATATACCAATAATGTATTAATTATTGCAATTTTCATAAGGATCTCTATTTTTTTGAAAATAAATTGTAGCCTATGTTAGTCGAGCATAATGTAGCTTTCCATAGGTGAAAGAATTAAAATCGGTCCAGTATTTTGGGAGCGTTTTCAGTACAAAAAAAAATACTGTCCTCTTTATAATCTAAATATATAAAAGAAAGTCGTGTTAGTAACACTGTTTATAACTCAAGAACGGCTGAACCGATTTCGCTGAAAATTGGTAGGGAGGTAGCTAAGAACCAGGAGGACATAGGATTTTTATCCCGTTTAGGTTAGGGTAGGGTTGGGTAAGTAGGGTAGGGTAGAGTAGGTAGGGTAGGGTAGGTAGTGTAGGGTTGTTAGGGTAGGGTATGTAGGGTAGATGAATGTTTGGTGTTTTTATGGCAAAACAAAGTTTGCTGGGTCAGCTAGTATTAGTATAGATTATTGTAAGAGTCGAACCTTTGATCATATTCTTATGTAGTAAAGTACGTTAAGGGATGTACGGAAGCCAAGGAATATATACATCCTGTAACATACCTATGTTATATGTAAATAGAGTCCATGATTAAATTGGGCACCCATAACCAAATAGATTTATAATAATAGGTACGTTTTGGCCTACCTAATAATATACTTCCGAATATGAGGTTATAAAAAAACTGACTGAAAGCCGACTTGTCTGTATCAAGTGGATATCTAATATATATAAATCTCCTGTCACGATGTTTGTCCGCGATGGATTCCTAAACTACATAACCGATTTTAAATTAAATTGGCACACCGTGAGCAGTCTGGTCCAACTTGAGATATAGGGTAGGGTAGGGTAGGGTAGGTAGTTAGGGTAGGGTAGGTAGGGTAGATGAATGTTTGGTGTTTTTATGGCAAAACAAAGTTTGCCGGGTCAGCTAGTCACAATATAAGTATGAATATCATACGCGCATAATTTAATTAAACATTTTTGTAGATCAGATTATTACATGCAAAGCTCGCTTCACCGAATGAAGTAATTACTGATAGCGGGTATAGCGACCGCGTCCGCCTCTTGCGTGCCTTAGTAGCTTGATAGCGACCGGTGTCGGTCGAAGTAATCAAGCTGATACACCAGTTGATTGCTTGCGTTGTGTCATTGACTAGAGACCCTTTCTTATTTCGTATTAGTATTTGGGAAACATTTGTAACTTGTGCATTTTACTTAGAAACTAACAATTAGACGCACCTTTGCAAGTTAGCGAAGTAAGGAGTTCCACTGTTCCAGTTTCATATGCCCATGCCTCAACAATGGACTAACTAATCATCATCTGCCTAGCCTTTTTCCCAATTATTGTTGGGGTCGGCTTCCAGTCTTACCGGATTCAGCTGAGTATCAGTCTTTTACATGGAGCGACTCGTTAAGGCGTATAATATTCCCTAATATTAGGGAATTATCCTTAATATTAGGAAATGTTAAGGCGTATAATATTCCCTAATATTAAGGATAATTCCCGACTCGTGTCGATTTATTCCACTACTATAAAAATGCAACTCATCGGGAATCATCTACCTTCCGCACTTGTAGCATAAATAAAGCCGTTAAATAGACGTTACTAAGGAGTATGTTTTAGAAAATAAGCGTATTACGGAACTAAAGCGGAGTAAACCTTAAGATTTTTTGTTGTTTAAGAATTACGGACCCAAAAGAAAATAATAATTGCTAGTACTATTATAACATAGGATACAATAAGGGTTAATACTACTTAAATATGTGTACCAGAAATCAATAAAATCTAAGCTGACACATACATTTTCCACTCCTGATGACGTAGACTGATTTAAACACAGCCTAAACAGATAAATCCGAAGATAACAAGTAAGATTAAAGTAGTCCTTTGGAAGCCAGCATTAGTTAGTTTTGCTCCAGAAACATTGGTGTATCCAGGGATAAACAATGTTTCTTCAGCAAAAATAACTCGCGCAGTTTTCTTTACGGAAATTGTGTACGCTCTTTGAATATCACTGTGTACATGATCGTACACAGATTTGACGGGTATTTATAAGGAAGGGATAACATGTTACTATCGGCGTGTGATATTGAATTGGCGGAGTTTTCTGAGACACCTATACCTCTGAATGAGAAGTTTTCACTCAGTCATCTCTTCAACACATTCTGAAGAACTTCAAAGAATAGTTAAAAAGATTCTCTGTGACAAATTTATATAAGTTTTAGAACACGTTGAGAATACAGAATGCTCCTCCGTTTGGTTTTTGGGTCACCGCCCTTATTGGTTTGTTACTGAAAATGGTTTTTATCGTTATTGAAGTGGAGGGTTTTTGTTGCCCGAATTGTAGCACTTAATTGCCGTGTCGGTCGCTGCAGTTTATGAAGTATAACTTTTTTTATGTTCGCGTCTTCGTTCATAAAACTTTCCTCCATTGAGACGTTCTGGATTCTTTATTAGCGAAGTAATCTAACACAGACATATGTATAATGTGATATTAAATTTATGATTCAGTTGTTATCCAAATTCTCATCAGTTTCGATTTTGGCTTAATACTTCGATGCCATAAATAAGCAAGGCTCGGTAAGTTTCTGCTTATAGGAGGAGGTAACAGAGGAATATTTCACTAAGCTTCCTGGTGCCGCCCGGATGCACTCGGAGATGTGCGGAAAAGTCCAAAGCGGAGACGAGAAGAGATGTTTTTCAAGAATTCTAATGGTTGTTTAAAAAACATCTCCTCTCCGCTCGTCTCATCTCCGCTTTGGTTGAGTCCGGGCCTAAGCAGCGCAACCCAAGTCGAGCTTACTTGTATGAAGTTTGCATTCACTCTTGTGATAGAAAATGTAGATACCCTTGAGGAACATCAAACTTATCCACACTTTACTGCGTTTACGGAGCAGCTTATGTGAAATGACAAAGTTATATAAGACCCGCGCATTATTTCGGCCGAATAATAAGAATAGGATCTTATCTACATATTGTTGCAAGAAGAACTTTGATATGAGTACAGTTTTGTGACAGGGCGAAATAATAACAAACATGGGACCACGTCAAATACGGCGACATGACTATTGTAGTTTTGTAATAAAACTCGTACGAAAGTAGCGTAAAATATTTAAATAGATTCATACAATATATGGTTAGGCAAGCTAGATGTTATTGTGTTTGTTCAACATAGTGTTGCTTCAGTATTTTAATTTTTCCTGCTTCCGTGTCCTTTCCATTGCACACCGGTCATGCGTGTATGGGTTGCATTCAACTTTATATTTTTTTTGTAAAATGACTCTGGAATCTTCGAAAGCTTTCTGAAAATACGGCAATATCATATTAGCGTCAATCGTTGAATTTTTGTATTCTGTGTTCGTGGGCTTCAGCAAATTTTTGGATGATGGTGGTGACGAATTCCGTTTTAAGGTCACGTTGAAGATCGTCATTTTGTATGTATCAGGGTGCATTTACAGTATCCCTGAGCACTTTATTTTGGACACTATTCTAAGTTTTAACATAATCTATCACGTAACATATTAAGTTAGACTTAAATAGCTTATTAGTATTTTAAGCTAGATCGTAATTAATTATTAAGAATTGTGTTCGTATTAAAAAAGTATTAAAAAAATAAAATTCGTTGAGTTAGCCCGTTTGTTTGACCGGATGGTTCATCTGACTTTAAGGAATTTAAAAGCATAATAGTATATTATGCAACTAGTGAATAAAGGACGGCTTTAAAGAGAGGGTCATAGATGAATAACGAGCAAGTGAAGGATTATAACGACTGAATCAAGACTGTAGTGAGTGATTCATGGTCCTCGATATAAATCCGTTTTATTCAAGAGTTGCATACTTACTATATTTTATACCATTACTACGAGAAAAAGAAAGATTTAAGCGAAAAGCACAAGGAATATTACAAGTAATAAATAAATGGTTTATTACCGTCAAAATTAAAAAAAGAATTTGAAACCTCATCGTTACACATTTTTTTGTAAATTGAAGCTGAGCTAGGTAACAGCACCTGTGTTTCAGGGGCCAGTGACCACCTCCGTTACGTTCCATAATTATAATTAATTAAACACCAATGCAATTAATATTAGAATTATAATCCGAATAAGTTTTCACTAAACATCCTAGACTAAAATCAAAATTATTATTAAAATCCTAAATATAAACAAACTAAAAATTAAATCGATGAAGAAGTTTGAAAGTAAGCTTAATAAGCTTTTTAGAGGGGGAATGGTATAAACATATTTTCAACACACTTGCTCATAAAGTGCCTTTAATTTCACCGCAATTAGGCACATAATGACTGCACTTGTAATCAAACTGTAACTTTTTCATTGCTATTATTCACAAGTGAGTTATAATAGTATATTATGCAACTAGTGAATAAAGGACGGTTTTAAAGCGAGGGCCATAGATAAATCACGAGCAAGTGTAGGATTCTAACTACTTAATCACAACCGTAGGGAGTGATCCATGATGATCACTCGCTATGCTCGTGATTCAAGTGTTAGAATCATGAGCGACACTTGCTTGTGATTCATCTATGGCCCTCGCTTTAAATCCGTCCTTTATTCACTAGTTACATAATATATTATTTTATTAATTTCCTTTTGATGTGGCTTCATTTTCGGTTTATAATAAGATATCTGTCGAAAATCTGTTTGGTAAAATTGTGTGATTAATTATAGGCCTGATCTCGTATGGAAATTTAAAACACAGCGCTGTTGTTGCCGTAATTAAAATGCAGCCAGCATTGTAAGCTTTCACATGGTTATCGGTTGAAAACGTGCGTATGTTTGTGTGAGTGTGCCGTTTCGAGCTTTTGTAGGTAGTTTCCATACTGTTTGTATTTTTTTACTGTGACTATTGTATGCCAGCTGCATTTGAATTTCTCACAATAATTGCCTGGGTACCTTTTCGTTATTAAAATTATGCAGCAACTGGAATGTATAACACAGAGCCTGGCACGAACTGCAAAGTTACACCTTACCCACACAGCGTGGCTCGATATTAACAGTTCAATTCTCAGCCACAGGCATATTTTTTAACACCTTTTGTACAACAGCGTGTGGATTTTTAATTAAAGAAGAAACGTTTATACTACTTTAACTATCTTCTCATGCCGTGGAGGCATTTATTCAATCTACAGACAGTTAATTAAACGCGTTGACGTAAAATGACCATGATGCCCTTATTATATACTTAGGCATGTGTTTGCGGCCACATTGTGTAGATAGTGTCCGTTTACGTAATTTGATTGCATTGCTATCGGCAGCAGCGTGGCCCAGGCTCAGGCCGTCCGACTTAATTTTAATGATAAATCGATATTTGCAACTCAATATTTATTATTTAAATAACAAGCAGCGACGTTTTCGCCCAAATGGCTGATGTTTCACTTTTTGGGTAACCGATGAAATTTATGATTTAAAGGATATAAAAAATGTCGTGGTGGCCCATTGGCTAAGACCTCGCCTCTCGAGCTTGAGGTCGTGGGTTCGAATCCGGGCAAGTACCAATGTGTCTTTTTCAATTCATATGTACTTTCTAAGTTAATCTTGGACATTGTTGACAACGGTGAAGGAAAACATCGTGAGGAAACCTGGACTTATAGTGAGTTTAATATAAGATTGTGCTCCATTGGTGTAATTGCTGCAAGGCGTTCCAGTGCGAGAATAAATTAATAAAAAAAAAAAAAAAGTTATACGCTTCGTTTTAAAATCAGATTTTCTACTAACTTAGCAAAAACAATATTTGTATAACCTGTTCCCTGCATTCGCTCATTCATGAAATTATATTGCCGCGAAACATATTCTCGGTATAATAAGTATCCTATATGCTATTCCTGACTATAATCTATATCTTTGCCAAATTTCATCGAGATCTGTTCAGGAGTTTTTGCGTGAAACAGTAACAAACTCACAAAATCTCGCCTTTATAATATTAGTATGATTACGTTTAAATTTGATGGTAGTTTTTCTTTATTTAATTTATCGCTTTTGCTGCTTATGGCAATGAAAATTGTTTTGCCAACTCAATTTCAACAGAATACTACAAACTTAGAGGATGAACTTTTAGTTTTATCTCGCTCATCATCTGTATGGTATATCATATGTATAAAGGTCATAATGGTAAAAATTTAATTACAAATTTAAAAAACCATCTATATAAAAAATCTGTAAAAAGCAAAAAAATAAACCTCGTACTCGCGTCAGGGAACCGCCAACATTTACAGCAGTTTATTTTATTTGCATAGCGGTTTGTTAAATTTGTAATTTAATTTTTATTTCTTGCTTTTTAATCTATTTATAATATACCTAGTAGAAGAAACGCTTCAATCGACAATCTATCGAAACACGTAATTATGACATGGTATTTTGCGAAAAAACCCAGATCCAAAGAGTTTGCTTTTTAATGGTTGAATCGTTTTCTAATCAAACAATCAACTTTCAAAAAAAAAAAAAACGGTTTATTCGTTTCGGAGCTATGATACCACAGATACAGCAACACACGTCAAACTTATAACGCCTCTCTTTTTCCGTCGGGGGTTAAAAACATTGGCAATAGTAGATTTTCACCCTGAAAACTTAAAAACATTGGTAGTAAACATAATAGAAATACCTGCTATTTCTATTATGTTTACTACCAATGTACGAGTAGATACGATACATATCGAAGATGGTGAGATCACTACACTCTTCCTAATATACACGTGTCGACGCCGCCGTAACGAAAAGGAATGGGACGTAAATTGTGTTACAAAATGGGCGAGCTGTTTGTCGTGTTTTCAATTTCCCCATATGCATATTGATTTGTAGTGATTTACATTTCCACCTTACTTCGCCTCCTTACATTTCACATTACACGGCGTCCACCAAGATATTTATAATGTATTACACTATTAAAATACACAGAATCAGCGTCGCGTGGCAAAAATGGCGGTCACTTACTGGTGTACTGTGTGACCCACGTATTCCCATAAAAACAAAGGGCAAAGTGTACAAAACGGCAGTCCGTCCAGCGTTATTATATGGGTCCGAATGCTGGACGACAAAGAAGACGTATGAACAAAAGGTCCATACCAACGAAATGAAGATGCTTAGATGGGCGGGAGGTGTGACTCGGCATGACAGAGTGCGAAACGAACACTTAAGAGGAAGCTTCAAAGTGGCGCCTGTCACCGATAAAATGACCGAAAACCGCCTTCGTTGGTATTGGCACATCCAGAGACGTAATGAGGACCATGTGGTGCAAATCGCTCTACGCCTACCGGAACAAAAAAGAGGTAGAGGCCGCCCGATATTAATTTCTTTACGTTCGTTTTACGTTCATAGGATAATCATTATAGCTCAAGTTCTAAGTCATATTTTTGCACTGTTCGCCGCAAGTAGGTCGCAGACGTAACGTCGCCAGTGCTAGCAGTAGTTTCAGTTATGGATGACAAACTTGTGAAACAGTTCAACTTGCGAGTTCCTGTCTAATTGTCGACAAGGCAAAACTATCAAATGGTTCTTTAATTAGAAGCTACGAGTCATCATCATCATTCATTATTTCAGCCGAAAGACTTCCACTGCTGGACATAGGCCTCCCCCAAGCGTCGCCACATTGACCGGTCCCGTGCGTATTACAACCAGCGGATCCCCGCAACCTTATATAAATTAAATGAGTTAGTGTAATTTTAATATAAACCTAATTTAATCCTAACACTTATTATTTATGAATATCTCTTGCCTCATCGGCCATCCGTTCTGCGAGCAATGTGCCCTGTCTACTGCCATTTAAGTTTGGCAATTCTTTGGGCTATGTCGGTAACCCACCCAGGGTTCTCTTACGGATCTCTACATTTTTGATTCGATCACGCAAGGAAACGCCGAGCATAGCCCTCCCCATTGCCCTTTGGGTGACAGTAAGCTTTCTGATGAGGCTCATTGTAAGCGACCACGTCTCAGAGCCATATTATGTCATCACTGGCAACACACACTGGCCATAAACTTTCCTCTTGAGACACTGTGGTAAGTTGGACGAGAAGATACCGCGCAACTTCCCGAACGCTAACCAGCCGAGTCGGATTCGACGGTTGACCTCTTTCTCGAAGTTGGCCCTACCCAACTGGATCGTTTGTCCCAGGTAGACATAGTCGCCCACAACTTCGAGTCTAGAGTCTCCGATCTTGAGAGGAGTGGGGACTTGAAGGTACGAGTACGTTGTTATTATCCAATTTCAAAATCAAAGCGATGACTATGTAGTAAGGTACCTGTTGAAAGAAACTTATAGCAATCTAAAAGAATACTATTCAAAGAGCAGAGTTTCTAGTGACTCTATTAAAGCAGTGCACTTACGCGTATGTATTTGGAGTAACAAGTGCCTTTGAGCGAAATAACGAGGTCTGAGTTCGGCCTGTATGTAACGATATGTGGAACCGTTCAAATAAATGATCCTTATATTCGGCTCAAGCTACCAAACAACCCTCTAGAAAAATATAGTTCTTATTTTAAGAATATGCCGCCGGCTGTTCTTAATTATACGGCTCTCTGAATGACGAATGTAAAAATTCTGCTGCCTTCGGTATGTTAATAAAACACAATACCCAAATATTTTTGGTCTTTTCAGTTTAACAAAATATGTTTTTTTCCTATCTGAATCATCCATACGTCCATACCAATATTATAAATGCGAACTGTAACTCTGTCTGTCTGTCTGTCTGTCTATTTGTTACCTTTTCACGGCTGTAATAGTAGTACAATAAGTGTGTTATGGTATTTTTAAGAGCTGTCGATTTTGTGACAAATAAATGAACCGTTGAACCGATTAAGATGAAATTTGGTATGGAGATAGTTTAAGACCCTAGGAAGGACGTAGGATATTTTTATTTTTTATCATTCATTCTTAGGGGGTTAGAAGTTTGTACGGTTAACCAAAGTAAGGCGGTCCACATACCTACAATATTATTGCGCGATATATAAACGCTACGCAGAACGTCACGAAGTCACGGGCAAAAGCTAATCTATACTAATATAGCTGTTGCCCGCGGCTTCGCTCCCGTGGGCCACCCCACAGAACCCGTTTTCGGGATAAAAAAACAGTCCAGTCAAATCGGTCCAGTAGTATCGGAGCCTATTCGGTACAAACAAAAAAATCTTTCCTCTTTATAATATTAGTATAGATTATAAAGAGGAAAGATTTTTTTGTTTGTTTGTTTGTACCGAATAGGCTCCGAAACTACTGGACCGATTTAAAAAATTCTTTCACCAATAGAAAGCTACATTATTCCTGAGTGACATAGGCGCTATTTTATTTTTTTTCTCGAAAACGGGTCCTGTGGGGTGGTCCACGGGAGCGAAGCCGCGGGGAACAGCTAGTCTATATATATAAAAATCAATCCCTATTTCCCTTGGTCACGGCATCACGCGTGAACGGCTGGACCGATTTCGCTTATTCTTTTTTTGTTGTGTGTTATTGTTAGGAGAAGGTTCATATAAAAAAACAAGAAAAAAAAAATTTGTTACCTGTTTACATAAGTAGGTTAGGTAGGGTAGGTAGGTAGGGAAGGTAGGGCAGGGTAGGTAGGGTAGGGTAGGTAGGGCAGGGTAGGTATGGTAGGGTAGGTAGGGTAGATGAATGTTTGGTGTTTTTATGGCAGAACTAAGTTTGCCGGGTCAGCTAGTCAATACTAATATTATAAAGAGGAAAGATTTTTTTGTTTGTTTGTTTGTTTGTACCGAATAGGCTCCGAAACTACTGGACCGATTTAAAAAAATCTTTCACCAATAGAAAGCTACATTATTCCTGAGTGACATAGGCTATTTTTTATCCCGATAACGGGTCCTGTGAGGTAGCCCACGGGAGCGAAGCCGCGGGGAACAGCTAGTATTATATAAATTAAACGCTATGGAGATAGTCCCATTTTAATATAAACCTAATTGAACCCTAACACTTAATATTTATATATTATCCCTGAAAATGTCTTTCCCAGCTGGAATGGACTATTCAAGCTTTATGGTCGATAAAACATTGACCACATTTTCTAACGATGCCAAACAATAGATATAATTAAATTGTTGTCCGAGTCCATTTCGATTCGCTATCGTAGTAACAAACTCCAATGCATTTACAATTACGAAGTCCAATGCAGGCCATAAGCCGCTTACAGACAAGTGGAATTGCCCGTTGTTCAAATATGATATAAATGAATCTAACTGGTTCATTCTTTGATTCGGTATTTAGAATATAAATTGGGTCTGACTATTGCAAGATCAGTTTAAAAGAAATCTTATCTTCCTACGGTGGTTTAATTCAATAAATATCTAACTATATATATCAAGAAGCAAAAAGTTTGCAGAATCATCACAAAATTGATTTGTAGGTTTATGTTTGTATGTATCTAAGTATATATTTATTTATATAGTTTCCTTTTTTTATATATATTTTTCTCTATTTATCCTTTTATATTGTTGCATCTGCATTTTTTTATCTCTGCACCACCCTAAGGTCGACTGGTAGAAAATGCCTAAAGCATTAAGTCCGCCTTTGTACTTGTGCATAAAGTTTTAATAAATAAATAAATATCAATGATAGTAGTCTATGCAACGGTCGTATGATAAGGATTATTAAAACACGAGTGTAGGTTTATCAAATGAGGCTGAGCCTCACATAATAGTATCACACGAGTGTTTTAATACCTAATTATATGCCGATGCATACACTATTTTATCTTCACTCATACAGTTGAAATAAAACAAAAGTGGAAACGGAAAATATATGTGGTATGGCGGGCAATTCAGATTCTCATTGCGCATGACTGCGCAGCGCATCCATAGACACACTATTTTTCTACATTAAGGTTCCCCTAGTCGACGGCACGAACTATTTTGCGCACGGAGTTAAAATGCATACTATCTCATCCGACAACACGTGCGAAAGAGATAGATGCTGTGATGAGCAGTAAGAAGCTAGTTCGCGTACGAATTAGCACTTTTGCAAGTTTGTAGCGAAATGGATGATGATTTAGGACGAAAACGAACGCGCGAAATTTTATAAACAGACCTTTGGGAGTCTAGATATCATGAAAAAACGACTAAATGTATATTTTCAAAATAAAATTATTTGCATTGTTGAACTACTAATCTATCCCTGTATGGAGGCCCTTTTTAAATTTGCCTTCTTTTTATGGTATTTATTTCCGCCCAAAGATGCGTTAAAATTAGTGTTGAAACATGGAACTTTCGACGCTCATAACCTTCAAGTACATTTTTTTTTACTTTTTTGTTTCCATACAGGGCTAGATAATGATTAGACAAATTGATATATGTTTTTATTTTGAACGCACATCTTCAAACAGTGGAGTAATCGCCAGACTACGTTTGTATGGAAGAATGATCGACAAGTAAATGAATTAAAAAGCGCCAATAAATTAAAAAGTAAAAGTGTGCTATAAAAATTAAAAAGTTATTTTATACCACTCCACCTCTAAAAAGCTTATTTTATTCACTGAAAACAGTGAATAAAAAGCATCACATCAGCATCATCACTGTTTTGGTGTTTGAATTTGGAACACACTAATGTATTGGACCTCCGTCTCAATGCTATAATTATAATCTCGTTGCGCATAAAATACTCGATACAAACTTCTTGTGCAGAGAATACTCGAATTTCAAACTCCTTCTTAGATTTTAATTTTGAGTTTGTTTATATTTAGGCTTTTAATAATGATTTTGATTTTAGTCTAGGATATTTATTGAATACTTATTTGGATTGTAATTCTAATATTAATTGCAATGGTGCTTAATTAATTATAATTATGTAACGTAACGGAGGTGGTCATTGGCCCATGAAAAACAGGTTACCTGGCTTAGGGGTCAAGGATTCACATTTTTTGTAAATTTTGAAGGTAATATACCATTTATTTATTACTCGTAATATTCCTTGTGCTTTCCCTTTAAATCTTTCTTTTTCTCGTAGTCATGGTATAAAATATAGTATGCAACTCTTGAATAAAACGGATTTATATCGAGGGCCATGAATCACTCGCGTCGCTCATGATTCTAACACTTGAATCACTCGCTATGCTCGTGATTCAATCATCATAAATCACTCCCTACGGTCGTGATTCAGTCCTTAGAATCCTTCACTTGCCCGTGATTCATCTATGGCCCTCGCTTTAAATCCGTCCTTTATTCACTTGTTGCATAATATACTATTATGATTGTGGTTGTTTGAAAATCGAAGGAAAATGTTGCACTGTAATGGTTATTTTATTTTAATTTTACTTATCCACGAACTTAAAGTACGTGTTTATACAATATTTTTTTATTCATATTTGGAACATTACGTTGTGAGTGTAGATTTTTTAATTTGCAAAGTGGAAGTGCGAAACATAGATAAAAAGGATCAGAGACTTTTATTCATTCCAATGAATATCCAGCGTCTATTTATCGATCCGTACTTGTATGTGGAGTATGATCTTAATAGGTTCGGAAACAATGGCATTTGTACCATATTGTGATAGAAGAATGCGACTTTAAAATGCCGCTAGAAGCCTGCTTGCGACCGGCATCGCGAACATACGTACCATTTTGTAATACAAGCCGAGTTCACGAATACTGCATTGCGATTTCGTAACAATAAGCTTTGCTCAAACTATCAAAAAGGTTATTATCATTGAGCGAATGCAATTAAATTTGAATTATAAATAATATGTTAATGCTACACAAATAGTACAAGAAAATTATTGTTGTTGTTAAAACTCTCTTTGATATATAACAAAAGTAATCTCAACGCTAACATAACTTCTAGATGAGATACATAAAGCGAGCTTAACGATTAACAAAGTCTTAAGTGTTTCCTAACTAAATCCATTTGTGCTATTCAGAGCGGTAATCGCATCTCCCATAAAATTTTGCTAAATTGATTACGTGTGGTAAAAATAAAAGACTTATTAATTACTAGCTGTGCTTCGCTCGCGTCGTCAGCCTACCCTACTTTACCAATCTTACCTACCTACCAATTTTTTTCTAGGGTCATTCTTCCGCGGAGAATCTTAACACCGCCACAAAACCATATATTGAATATGGAGTTCAACTGTCCGAGTATCTGAATTGCGTGTGTTGTGATATTTTACTTCTTGAACACTTACAATCCATATATATTTTGATAGAGTGAATCGATTGCGATGAAACAAAAACTAAGTAATACTTCAAGTTCCGCACAATTTTTACAAAGTTATCTACATGGGTTTCGTAAATTTTACGTGATGCGTGCACAACTAAACAGACAAAAGTACTGGCAATGGGTTCTGTTCGTTATCTTTTAACACACTGGCTATTTTTTTGGCGATATTTTCGATGTACAAAAACGACTTTTCTACAGATTTTTTATATGTATTGATGATTCAAGCAATGCAAAAAAAAACAGTAGCAATGCTCACTTAACTTTATGTCTTGTGTCTTTGAATTAGAGTCTAATTTTTTTGTCAACAGATGTTTGCTTCCAAACGTTCTTCAACTACGTGGACATGAGGGCTCTTTTGGAAAACTTCTGCGTGTACCACGTGAATGCTCCAGGACAAGAGGACGGCGCTCCGAGCCTACCTGAAGAGTGAGTACTTAACCTCAGCCTCTAGCTACGGACAGCAGCATAGTTTCCTAAGAATAAAAATAACAATCTCGTATTGACTGACTAGAAACAGGTACGATTTGATCAGGACATTGTACCATGTTTCTGTAATGTACCTAACGGTTATTTGAAAAGCAAACCGGTCGTGTTAGCTTTCATGTTAGCGTACCTACCATAATTTCACACTTGCTCGCTTATGTGACTTTTATATAAACCCCCATCAGTATAAAGACCTAGAAAACAGTTCCTACGGTAGTTAACTTTATTGATGTCTGTTCAGCGCGATTAAGTGGCCCAGCCCACAACACAGAGATCGATACGCCTATCCGCAAGCTCAATGACAGTTCTCCCCAAACATTACAATGTCTCCTCGATAATGACGCAGTAAATTACTACTTCTACGAAAAATACGTTCCTTTGTCCGGGTACTTTACATTTCGCTACAAATGTTGAGGTAATTAATTTTAAATTGTTAACTAGGCACGACTTCGTGTGTTCTCTGGGGGTGTATTTTTAATCGTGATTTTTCTTTTATACACAAAGGTCATAGTTGGAGACTTACTACATAGACAGAGACGGTCTACAGCAAATGAAATGCACAAACACGAGTCGACACGGGTGACTACATACACCTACGGGCGTCGCATTAATTCTATTGCGTTTACATAGTTTACCCGGCATCGGAATGTGCCTCACAATGCACACTGCTTTGTAATTCACATAATATTGCCATTCCTTTGCACCAGCGTCTTCTCTAATCCTAAACCTTTAGATTTAATTAGATTGTGGATGGAAATGCATAACGTTAAACTCATTTTCGTAACAAGATGCTCTTTTCAACAATAGATAAATGGTGTTCGATAACAACAATTTAGCCTTAGTTCATGTGTGATTTGATATCAGCTACACCATAACACTGTGGAAGTGTGTTCAATCCAAAAAAAAAACAAAATGCAATGACAGAAAAAGTTGGAATTGAAAAAAATTACCCTTTCCACCCCTACTATTACCGACTGTGCAAATTAACTGAATGACCTGTCCGTAGCAGATATTTCGATGTTTATCGAATATTTTAGCGTTTGCATTTGGAATTTTTGCTTTAAGGCACGCTCGGAGCCAGAATATCATAACGTTAAACTCATTTTCGTAACAAGATGCTCTTTTCAACAATAGATAAATGGTGTTCGATAACAACAATTTAACCTTAGTTCATGTGTGATTTGATATCAGCTACACCATAAAACTGTGGAAGTGCGTTCAATCCAAAAAAAAACAAAATTCAATGACAGAAAAAGTTGGAATTGAAAAAAATTACCCTTTCCACCCCTACTATTACCGACTGTGCAAATTAACTGAATGACCTGTCCGTAGCAGATATTTCGATGTTTATCGAATATTTTAGCGTTTGCATTTGGAATTTTTGCTTTAATTTCGGGGTCAGAATATCAATACTGAACCTCTCAAAGATTTACATAATATGCTATTTCAGTTATGAAGAAATTCTAGCCATAATTTTTTCTCTGTAAAAATATTTTTTAACATGCTAGTCGTTTTGGAGGAGAACTAGAACTAATGAACTAGTGAAAAAATATCGTGTTGTTAATTATTTATTTAAATAAAAATATTTGTTACACGAAAAAAGCATGTTTCACAAATAATGTACATGAATCAATCATTTCATTTATAATTTTTCAAATGTTTTATCTTTTTACTAAGGAGTATACCGAGTATGCTTTAGAAAGTAACCGTTTTACGGCACTAAAGCGGTGGAACGCCCTTAACGAACTACACAAACATTTTGTGAATGATGTTGCGTTTACATTTCAGGCGTTTACTGAAACGAGTAAATATAAAACGTGCGAGTTAACACCATTTAACACATACGGGTACAAGACTCCCATTTAGCACGTTAGATACGTGCAATTTAAACTATTTTCCGTGGAGATGCAAGACTTAACTTGTTAAGGGGTATATTTGATACTGATTCTGGTTGCAGCCGTCGGCAAACACCAAAGTTTCGTAAACCATTTTAAGTGGTAATATCAGGCTCCTGTAAGGAGTTGGCAACTGAGGACGTGCTTTCATCAAACGAGGCTATTTGCAGATATAACACGCGCTAGAAAATTTTTCGCGATGCGGTGTCTTTCCGGAAGTATCCGTGTCACAATTTACTCGCAAACCGGCTCTGAAACTACTTGGTTTCATCGTTTTTTACCTTACAGTACTCAATGTTATATTTATAACAAATACAATAAGATAAAAAGAGAGTTACTATACTTCCTTGAAAAATCTTGTGATTCCAGAATCAGCTAAAAAACTCTAAATACCCTTTACTCTTAATAAAACCGATGATCTGTTGAGTCTTATTTCACTTTAAATAAAAAATATTTGAAAAGTAAGCAATATCATCAAAAAAAACCAACCAAGTGCGAGTCGGACTCGCGCACGAAGGGTTCCGTACCATTATCGCAAAAAAATGGCAAATAAATCACGTTTGTTGTTTGGGAGCCCCACTTAAATATTTATTTTATTCTGTTTTAGTATTTGTTGTTATAGCGGCAACAGAAATACATCATCTGTGAAAATTTCAACAGTCTAGCTAACACGGTTCATGAGATATAGCCTGGTGACAGACAGACAGACGGACCGCGGAGTCTTAGTAATAGGGTCTCGTTTTACCCTTTGGGTACGGAACCCTAAAAAAGAACCATCAAAATTAGTTCACCTAGTAAAAAGTTTTGAGGCAACATAAAAAAAATACATTCGAAGCTCCTTATTTTTTAAGTCAGTTAAAAATAGACAGTATTCATTAAACACAAAGCTTATCCGTCTATTTGTCGCGCAAATATAGGATCCTGTTGTAGTCAAGTAGGTACAAGGTTTCTAAACATCAACTCGTTCCGGACTCTCGGTTGGGTTGCCAGTTACCAAGAAACAACTACAGCTACAGTCTGAAATTAATGAGAAAACTGACAAAATTATTACAATATAAAATAGAGAACTGAAACCTTCCAATTTTGCCTCGCAGCCTTTGAATGATTACCCTAATGGTTTTTAATCCCAACCTTGGACTAACATATTACTCTCTGACTTTGCGTGGTCAGTTCGCTTCCAATAGTTTTGTGTCGGCATCCATCACCAGTCACTGCCTTAATGATAAATGAATGTAGACAGACTTCCAAACTATTTGGGTGTTGCCGATACTAACGCTGAAATTACGTAACTATTTCTCGAATTATAATTCTTGTCAGATAAGTTAGCTTCTTGGGACACGGAGCTCATTCCCGGCCTTCAGTTTCTGTAACAGATTTTATACAGGACTTCGCTCCCGAGCCCCACTGTGGGGTGGACCAGTTTTCGGGATGATAAATAGCCTTTTCATCACACCTATTCGAAAAACGACAATTGTCTATAGAGGATAGCGGGAGCCAAATCCAATTTTGCGCCCGTAGGAGTTTGAGCTTTCTCTTTTCTGATTAGTCCGCTTCGTGCTTCTGATAGATTTGCGTAGTTGGGTTGGAGGCACTCGCGTGAAGGTCTAATGTAAAAAAAAATATCACTAACTAACATTCAATTCTCTATGGTGATAAACTCATTTTTGTGATTAGTTAGTAAGGAGTTAGTATTATACTTACTCTTTGTTGATAAGTATGTTAAGTTAACTAAATAGGTCGAACACATATGTTTAAATAAGTTACTGGCTGGTTCTAAGTTATGGCGGCAATGTGTTTTAAAAAAACTGTAGTTCATACTTTAAATTTATTTTTTCTCGGCAATTTTCGTCGGTGCTCCGTAGACCAATTGAAATTTGACCACTTGGTTTCACACTAGGCTTCGCCATAGATGAAATACTAGTTTCGAGTAGGTAGGAACTCGTAGCTTTTTATTTTTCTCTTAGGTAGTGATGAAAAATAGTGTGTATCACTCGGAGACAAAATATTTTTTTCTCGGGCGGCGTATATTGAATTCCTCGCTAAGCTCAGGATTCTAAGTTAGAATCCCTCGCTACGCTCGTGATTCTACTATAGAATCCTTCGCTTAGCTCTGAATTCAAAATAACGCCCTGGATGAACAAAATATTACTTTGTCCCTTTGTAACACAAATAACTATTGACACTCAGGAATAATGTAGCTTTACACTGGTGAAAAAATTTTCAAAATCGGTTATATAGTTTTTGAGTTTATCCATTTTATACAATCAAATCATTCCTCTTTATAATATTAGTATAGTCTGAATAAGATTGAAATAGTAGATTCTAGTGCATTACCAAAACAATCTTGGGCCAAAAAGGTATTTCCAGTCGCGGCAACATAAATTTTAAGTTAAATACAATTAACCTCAACCAGCCTAAAGATTTGATTACGCTGAATTCGTAATCGTTACAACAATCCACTTTGACTCGTCTAAATTGAAATAATAAAAGTTGGAAATGAAATGCGACTTTAAAAAGTGTGGTAAGACGGAATAGGTCAAGTTACGCCCCCGGCGCGGTCTTAGGAGTGGTTTCTTTTTGTATTTTCGTTGGCAGTGGGGCCGCCCGGCCGTCCAGTGGCTTAGCGAACCGTCGCGCGTCGTCGTAATGAGCGCCCTGGAACGCAATCACTTTAAACAGGTCGGGAATCCAGGGCATTCTTGACACTCGGCAATAGTGAGGACTCAATGAAGAGTTGCAGCCAAGTCATTTGAAGCGAATAGCTATCTAGCGCTTATCTCGTTTTGCGGGTACTGAAGGAACTCTGAGCTTGCTTTGTTAGTTGTGGAACGCAGTCTGTTTGTTCAAGTCAATTCTATTTTAGCTCTATTTCAGAACACGGTGTGCTTAATAAAATAGATTGAGTTTAAACTCAATTCCGTGGTTATTAATGAATATCGATATCACATATTAAATATCGTCTAAAAATTAATATAATATAATCCTAACACTATTTCTGCATCCCCCGGGAAAACTTACGCGCGCATTGGTATAAAAGTTGGTTATTTTTTTAATTACTGGGTTTACGCAAAGTAGTTACGCAAATGCTATTCATCTGCGGAAGAACCCTGACCTTTGAAATACAAACAAGCATAGCATGTTTTTTTATATATGTTTGAGTTCTATTTCAGTCAAGCCTAATATTTGCCAGATCCCGTCCTAGACTTGTATTTTAAGATGTTAAATAAAAATAAGTTAGTAGTGTACATAATTACTCGTTCAACTAATTACTAACATCAAAAGTGTCTAGGGATCAAGTACATTTTTAACTATAAAAAATATTCAATTAATATTTACCAAATCTAGTTTTTCAGACCGGCTTCTTCCTATAATTCCTATGTTTAAGTTAACAACTTATTCCTTTATCTTTTAAAACTTACGAATAATAGCAATTTTTGCAAATTGTGGGCAACCTAAGTTAACGTCGTCAAACAATGGCAAAAAAGGCAAAAATAGGGATTTAATTTCTTTTATTGTAAAGATTAAAAAAAATAAACTGTGTTGCCGCCATTGACACGAATCACACAATCACAGCGATTTGGCATGCTTATAATCAGTTCATCAAAATCATTTTGAGGAATGGCCGCCCACGTTCTTTCTAACAAGTCAAAAAGTTGTTGTGGGCTATGCACGGCATCCATACTCAGCAGAGCTCTTCTTTGTAGCATATCCCACGCGTGCTCAATTGGGTTGAGGTCTGGTGATTGAGCGGAACGTTCTGCCGTTGATGCGAGCACCGACAAGAGTGCATGTTACGACTCTAGCCGTGTGTGGACGTGCATTGTGGTGCGAATGCACGTCCACACACGGAATCACCTAACTGGCGTCGCAAAGGGTTGATCACTTCTGAAAAAATCCTCTCCGCATAAATCTAAGCATTAAGATTGTCCCTGATTCAAATGCGATCGGTTATTCCACCTACCCAAATATCGGCCCAAACCATTATTGTTCCTCCTCCATATGAATGAACTTCCTGACAGAATTTCAAAAGTTCCCGGCCGTCCAGAGGTCCTCCAAACTTGAGTACGTCTTGTACCCGGCCTTAAACCATAACGAGATTCATCGAAAAAGGAAACACAACGCAAGTCTTCTTTCGCCGAATTTCTAACCCATTGTAAACGGGTCCTACGATTACGCGGTGGAACTCTCAGCGGCCTTCGGGAACGCAGACCCACTTCACGTAAACGATTTTGGATGGTTTGGTTGCTAATCAGCAATCCTGAAGAGCTGTGGAGCCTCGTAGCCAACATCATGGCGGTCATGGTACGATTCCATCGAGCAGTATTTTGGATGTACCGGTCCTATCTGCGAGAGGTGATGCGAGATCGTCCTCCATGTCGCTCGGCCACGCTGCCTGTGACACGATAGCGTGTCTAGAGGCGGCTTATGACACTATGTGTAGTGCCAAGAGCGACACCTGGAACCAGCTTGCAACATTCCGATGGCTCTCATCATCTCTTCTCGTGTCAAATGATGACGTCGCTCCATATTGATACAACTTTTTCAGTTCCGGTCTTTGATCGAAGGTTCCGATGCAGAAATTGTAAAGGTTTTGTAAAAACGCTATTTCACATTTTTATAGGCATCCTAATTGACAGATGATTTTCTATTTTAATCAAAATTAATCTTTTAGTGAAATTCACTAAAAATAATCAATAACGATCCATAAAAGTTAAAGTAATAATCCCCAATTGCGACGATAGTCTAAAACGTGCTTGATCCCTAGACACTTATGTGTGTACATGCTACTATTTAATAACTAAAGTACCCTGAGTTTTTCAGTAAAAATACAATGTTTCTGTAATCTGTCATGTATTCAGCGCAAATCTTCCTTGTGTATAGCGCTTTAATAAAATAAATCAACATAAAAGTTATTATTTACCTAAGTTTATATTTAGCTATGCTAAAAACTGCACCTCTTTCAGAAAGATTAGAGGGAATCCAGTTGCAGACATCCGACTGAACATCCTAAGTAAAAATTCATAATGAGAGATTTGGCTCTCGTCTATTTCCTCCTCCAATATTGGACTAATTTAAATGATATTTCATAAACTGAAAAATAAATACTTAATATACTGTGCCCCTATGTTTTCCTTTTTGATGATACATTATCTTTAGAAGCACTACAACCCTCAAAAAATGCTCAAAATTGCGCTAGTGAGCAAACGTGACCAAAACCAGACGTATCCTCCGACTGCACAGCATGATTTTTTTTCTCCTTGTTTACGTCTTTTTAGTTCGCTTTTCAAGCAGTCGGGTTTTTTGATTTTTTTTAATTAACTTTTTTTATTTATAACTTTCTAGTTAAGTATTTTTTTTTCGAATTAGGTACATTTAAACATATAAAAGTTATATATTTTTAAATCATCTCTTAAAGCCCTTTATTTTGATACCCCACACGACAGGTTCGGAAGAAAAAAATAATTTGTGCCCCCACATTATGGCGCCCAAAAACCGCCATTTTCCGATTTTCCAATTTTAATGTAGCCAGTGACACTCGCAGGGTTAAGACAAATCGATTGACGTAAGAACCATCAAAATCGGCCCACGCGTTTGGTCCCCAGAACGCCACATAGGAACAAACATACATACATACATACATAGACTGATAAACACATTATCCTCCTTCGGCAGTCGGGTAAAAAGAAACGCTTAGAAAGAAGCACAACATATATCTTATTTATGGCATATATTTTAAATTTATCCAATACTGGAGAAGGAAATAGGCATTTTACTAAGGAAGTTCAGTCGGAGCTCTCTGCCCGCATTTTCTCTTAAGAGATCAGTGCACTGAGCGCTAAATAATTGACTATCTGACCCCCGGGGCTTCGCTCCCGTCAACTGGCTACCCTGCCTACCCAGCCTACCCTGCTTACCCTGCCAACCATGCCTATCCTGCCCACCCAGCCTATCCTACCTACCTAATAATTTTTATGTATCATAGATAGTTTTCTCAGCGCACACCAAAGAATGAATTATACAGGCAAAATTTTGCTACTTTGGGTTACATTATTGCAAATTTTTGTAAGAATCTCTAATTTTTTTGAAAATATGTTATAGCCATATATATATATATATATGTGTTATATACTCAGGAATAATGTAACTTTCTACTGGTGATAGAATTTTCAAAATCGGTTCAGAAAATCCAGAGAGGGGGTAACCCACTAACCCCTACAACATCACAAAATCACAATCTCACAAACTTTACCTCTTTATAATATTAGTATAGATAAATCCTTCAATCATAATAAACGAGAAAGAGCAAAGCTGTTTCTCTAAAGATTTTCTTCTCAAATAGTTAATTGTGTCGATGGAACTATTGTCAATAGCAGTGGAAAGATTCCTACCATCAATTTCTTGTTTGGTTGTCGATTACACAGTTGCATCACGGGAGATCCTTGTTCTAACACTATGAAGTAGGTACGTAAAGGAACTTCGGATCTACAGCGGTGCGGGGTGCCAAATGATAAAATCATGCAGGACTTTATACACAGAATAGGTGTAGCAAAATGCAAATCGATGCTACTAACTTGGGCGACAAAACTCTATATTGATGTTTGTATCTTAAAGTTAAGCTTGCTATAGGATCACTTCGGGCACCATCTATTCGAAACTGGACAGAATTTTTCACCAGCTGATAACTGATATGCCTTTGTAATCTGTCTATTTAGCGTTCTACCGTCCACTTTTAGCCTTAAGGCGATATGTACGTTCAATTTTATCGCAGTACTGGCCGTGTGCCCGCTCGGAGCCAAAATATCAATATAGAACTTTTGAAAAGTTTTCATTGCAAAATATTATTTGATTTGCATATGCTATTTCAGTTATGAAGTAATTCCAGCCATAATTTTTTCCGTGTAAAAATATTTTTAAACATCCAAGTCGTTTTGGAGGAGTATCCGAAAAAAGCGAAAAAATATCGTGTTGTTAATATGTTTTTTTAAAGCAAGACCAAGACTATTAGTTACACGAAAAAACCTTGTTTCAAAAATAATGTACATTTAATTTTTGACAATAACATTGTGTATTAGTTAGTTAACAATGTTATTGTCTTACCAATGACAACCCCACTTCATGTCCAGACAATTACTGTCCATACCAGGTTGCCTGGAAGAGATCGCGGAATGCGTCAAGGCCGCCCATTGTATGTGTATTAATTTTAAGTTTCTTTTTATAATTGTATTTTAAGGTGTACAATAAAGCATATAATAAATAAATAATAAATAAATGTACATGAATCAAAAATAAATAAATATTTTTTTCAAACCTTTTAACCTAGGCGTTACTAAGGAGTATGCTTTAGAAAGTAACCGTTTTACGGCACTAAAGCGGTGGCAGGCCCTTAACAAGCTTTTAAGTTTTGATTGTCAACTAAGCAGATACGGCGAGACAAGCCACAACTCAGCCCGCATGCAAGTTTGTTAGCCGGTCAAAGCAAACAAGGTTTTACTGCCTAAAGCCATCGACACACGTTCTCTATTGTCGCGTGTCCACCGCGCGTACTTTTCCACGCAAATTTCGTTCAGCAAACTCGGCGGTAACGGGCGGGAAATGACAAACAAACCATGCATTTGGAAATGTCGAAACAATGCTTTGTGTTGCTTTCGCTCTTCATATCTAACGCAAAATAAACGTAGCTTTTTGAAGCTGGTTGTTTTAATAGAATTATGTGATGACTGTGTTGTTATTTTGGTAATTTTATGCATTACTAGCTGACCCGGCAAACTTTGTTTTGCCATAAAAACACCAAGCATTCATCTACCCTACCTACCCTACCCTAACAACCCTACACTACCTACCCTACCCTAACTACCTACCCTACCCTAACTACCTACCCTACCCTACCCTAACTACCTACCCTTACCTACCCTACCTACCCTACCCTACCCTGCCCTACCCTACCCTACCCTACCTACCCTACCCTACCTACCCCACCCTACCCTACCCTACCTACCCTACCTACCCTACCTACTTACCCTACCCACTTAGGGGTATGAAAAATAGATGTTAGCCGATTCTCAGACCTACTCAATATGCTCACAAAATTTCATGAGAATCGGTCAAGCCGTTTCGGAGGAGTACGGGAACGAACATTGTGACACGAGAATTTTATATATAAGATTATGAGGTACATTAGTTTATTTTAACCCCCGATGGAAAAAGAGGGATGTTATAAGTTTGACGTTTGTTGCTGTGTATTTGTGTGTCTGTCTGTGGCATCATAGCGTCCAAACGGGTGAACCGATTTTGATTTAGTTTTTTTTGTTTGAATGGTGATTTTGTCTAGAGTGTTCTTAGCTATGTTTGAATAAAATCGGTTCAGCCGTTCAAAAGTTATTCACATTTTACTTTTTGAATCTGGATTTTTCGCAAGATATCGTGTCATTATTACGTGTTTCGATAGATTGTCGATTGAAGCGTGTCTGCTACTAGGTATATTATATGTAGTTTAAAAAGCATGAAATAAAAATTAAAATAGGAGGATTTTAAATTTGTTATTTTATCTTGTTTGTTCATTTTTTAATTCAATAGAGAGCTGTGACCGTAATTAATGGGCATTGAAGTCGTATAAAGTTCTTCAATAATAAACCTGCAATCCTTTTCCGGACTTTACGTGAGCTTACACTGTCCGGTTTTCATCTTTATTTCACCCTTATATAATAATACTTATAAAATAGTGACCAAACCCCAATATATAGCTCTATTTTATGTTCAAAACTTTTCGACATAATTTAATAAGGTAGCCTGAACAGCTAACCGTAATTCGGTTATATTTTTATCGGCTCATCGCCGAGTACCATGTTTGAAAATAGAAAATCTAGAGTAGATCTATAAATTGAATCGATATGAAAAGGTTGACCTACTTTGCTGTTCACATAATTCGATCCAGATTTATAAGGAACATCGTAATATATATGTGGTTCTTATTTTTTGGAGGAGGAACACCTTTTGATTTACAACTTAAAACATAATATACACTATTCTCAATTTAAAAAAAATCCAGCGCCCAGAATATTTTGTTATTGAGATACTATTTGATTTTTGTACGTAGAAATACCCTGAATAAAAGTTTAATAAACTTCGTAGTTTTGAGGAACTGCAATTTTTCCAAGTTTCATGGAGAATTGGATGTTGGTGAACTTTTAAACAAAAAGGAATCGTACGTGTACACTCAATTTGCAATGGCCAAAGCGAATTGTGGTATGTGCGGCAAGTCGGTCACTATTTGCTGCTCATAATCCAAAACTTGAAAACTTTTAAACTGACAATCAGCGATGGTCATGTGGAAAAGATTTGCAAACTGAAATAGATATAGGGAATTAATTTGGCCGTTAAGTTTGACTCCAGTAAACTTTTCTTTTTAAAATCACGGCTTTGAAAGAAAACATTGTTTTGTCAGAAGTACCAATCTTTTCTAATTTCGTAAATCATAATCTCGCACTGAACATTGAACTTTATTGCTGGCAGTAATTTGGAAACAGCATCACGTAACTTTAGTTTATTTTAATCAATCATCGGAGACGGCTTACGTCAAGATTGTCCGCGTCGGTAAAGCCATTTTCTGATCAAAGTATTACCGACGCCCACCTCCGCGATGTACAAACAATATAATACCACACTGTAATACAGCTCAACATTACATTCTTGCAGCAATAACAAGTGCGGTATTACGTCTCGTAATGGATACCGTCCACGTCCCTTAACCGATATCCCTTCCGTCCGCTACGCTAGATAAACGACTATCATGACTCTCCTAATATGAAAATCATATTTCCCCGTCATATTGCCGCCGTACTCTGGTTGGAAAGCAAAACTACGTCATAGTAACACGAAAATGTATCTGAATCCGTGTCTGCAGTTTTTAACCACGTGGCGTAGTAAAATTCGGTTTAAGATTTATTTCCCAAACGTGAACTAGTTCTTATTCGATTTGGTTGGATTTCAATATTCGCTATTACACAGAAATAGTTCGTCCTTGACGAAAGTTCGCCAACCTCTGTGCCCGTTCGATCCCTGCTGTTGCTAGATGTGACTTACGAAAGTGCCCCCTCCTGGCTAGCACTGGGCTACTCCACCAGCTGATGATAATGGACTACAATCTTAAACGCACCTCCCAAACGTAGTAATTACACTAATATACCTAAGTTCATTGTACGGGTCTACGGGGAACAATATCATTCAGCAATGGACGTTTACGAGCTGTTATGGACTATATCACGTACGCGTAACGCACAAATTTAACGTCGATGAGCGGCCAGTCGTTAATTTTAGATCCAGAAGGAGACCGCCGCGATTTCATCTAACAGGAATGTGAAAATCCGAATTCGATAAAATAAAGTTTGTGACGTAAGTTGTAGTAACATTTAGTCAGTTAACCGTTTATTCGGTGCCCTTGCGAGCGCGAGCGAGTCAGGGCGTGCGGGTTGTATTGATTTTTTTGAACGGCACGCGCCACCGACTACGTCCAAGTAATACTATTTGAATAATGCCTTCTTGTCCCGCTATCACTCTTTTCATTTTCCCATACCATATGCTGTAGAAATTATAACCTTCGTGACCCTTCAGTAAACTCTTAAACTTTAGTTTGGGTGGCACGGGTTCTCCAGCCCACCCTCCCTAGATGTGTTAACGTAGTAAGTAGGTACCTATCACCTATGCGTTAATAAAATCAAATTTCATTATATCGTATAGGACTACGGTAGATCTTATATCATGCTAGCTAGAAATTAAGTGATAGGTCGCTCGTATTTGTCGTAAAGCTATGGTCCTCAATTTTCTGAAAATCCCTGTTCGAGATCAGTAAAAATCTTCCAAGAAATCCTACCTCAGGATCGCTAATTTAAGTTCACTCTTCGCAATCGATATGGGGTCTTACATTAGTATTCGACACGGTGTTGAAAATTAGCATTTCCACAAAGATGTCTAAAGCACACCATCCATATTTTATTCAAATTCCTGTTTTTGTATCTATTCTAATATTATTTATTTGGTGGGGGATCGACATAATGAGTGATATAAGAGCTATGTATGTACATATAGATTTATAAATTGTTTATGAGCCAGCGATACATTCGCACCCCTTTCAGAAATTGACACCTATCACATTTAAATCATGAGTGCTCGCATAAAATACGACAAGCTGGATCATTTTCTATAAAATACTTTTGCACACAAATTTAACGTGGCCCAAATAGTCGCTTTGTATATGAGTTTACTTGACGGTGGAACGCTGATACTTTCTAGTTAGCCAACTATGTGCTGCTCATATGTGCTGTATGTATGTTATGAATCTTGTGAAGCGCGGACATTCCTGACATGATCAATTCGCAACTTAGTTGAAGTTGGTGGCGGCCGCGTCTTGTCGGTTTTGCGTTAGCGAAGTTTATCGTTCTAATTAGCGCCACAATAGTTGGCAGCGACCCTGCGGCATACTACGAATAATTTACAACGTTTAAAGTAAACACACGCTTACCTACACTGACAGGACGCTAGAGGAGCCTATATAAATATATCCCAACGAGATTATATCATAAACAGCACATCTCATATGTAGTTTGTGGTTTTAAACTAATATATTCAGATATTCTATAAATACATTTACGTTTTCAGTTTGTATAAACATATTGGACGATTTTGTATCAAAACTGCTTAACCTACATTATACTCAAGTGGTATTTAAAATCAGCAGTGGTGGCCCAGTGGTATCAGCCGCGACTTACAAGTTGTAGGTCGTGGGTTCGAGCCCAGGCAGGTGCTTTACTTTGTGTAAATTATTTCATCACCACTGCTCTCAAAACGGTGAAGGAAATCATCGTTAGAAACCGGCATGTCCTAGAACCAAAAATTCGAAGACATGTGACATCCACCAACCCGCATTGGGCCCGCGTAGTGGATTACGGCCCATTCCCTCACACATAGAGGAGGCCTGTGTCCCAGCAGTGGTAACATTAATAGGCTGATGGATGATGTGATATGATTTAAAATCAGTACTTCGGGTCTTCGGATAGTTCATGAAGTTATTTCAAAATCTCGTCCACATATTATACAACCTTGTTTGCATTTCCAGGCAAAATTGTAGGTTGATGGAATCGGGTCTAATTATCTGAGCTTGTACGTTTAACTGCTGTACAATTTTAAAATTTTGCCTTGTTTATTTTCAATGTACTTATTCAGAGTTTTTTAATGTACTCACTCGTGATAACGTAAACGATCTTTTATGTCAAAAAAGAGGTTTCTCCTTACCGTCTCCAGACGGCGCTTATCCAGAGGCCTTAGTGCGAGTTTTTACTCACGCTCAATCGCGTTAACGTAAACGACAATTTGTATTGAAACTGGATAAGCGCCGTCTGGTGACGGTAAGGAGAAACCTCTTTTTTTGTATACATTTTGACATAAGAGATCGTTTACGTTATCACGAGTGAGTACGTTAAAAAACTCGCACTAAGGCCTCAGTTTCATTACAAATTCATGTTTACGTTAACGCGATTGAGCGTGAGTAAAAACTCGCACTAAGGCCCTGAATAGTTACTCCAGACTCGGCGTTAGAAACATGCGAGTAGTGTTCAAATAGATTTTCTGCGCACGGTACATAGGTACGCAAAGAATATCTGCACCACACTCGTGCTGTGCTCATTCATTGCGTTATAGTCGTAGTAGCATCACTGTAAAAGAGCGACATGAAAGCGTCTAGACCGACAAAAGTAAAACAGACTCGTCTCGCGGGCACTTCCGCTCGCTGCCACGCAAGTACGCAATGGCGGTGATTCACACCTAGACTGTACTTGAGAACTGTTTCAATGATAACCTCAATTATAAATGTCAGGCAGAGAAGACATTTTGGTGTATTAAGTAACGAATAAAGTCTAACAAAGAAACTTTATGAAGTTTCACTGTGATTATTCGTTACTTCATCTATACTAATATTATAGAGGAAAGATTTGTATTTTACCCGACTTCCGAAGGAGGGTAATGTGTTTATCAGTCTATGTATGTATGTATGTTTGTTCCTATGTGGCGTTCCAGAGAATAAACGCGTTGGCCGATTTTGATGATTCATACATCAATCGATTCGTCTTAACCCTGCGAGTGTCACTGGCTACATTAAAATTGGAAAATAGAAAAATGGCGGATTTTGGGCGCCATATTGTGGGGGACAAAAATATTTTTTTACTTCCAAACCCATCGTGTGGGGTATCAAAATAAAGGGGTTTAAAGAGGTGATTTCAAAAATATATAACACTTATATGTTTAAATTTACCGAAATCTTAAAAAAGTAGTCGGAGGATACATCTGGTTTTAGTCAGCCAGCTCGCGAATACGTATCCTCCGACTGCACAGCATGATTTTCTTCTTGTTTACGGCTTTTTAGTTCGCTTTTTAAGCAGACGGGTTTTTTGATTTTTTGAATTAACTTTTTTTTTTCTATACAGTAACGAATAAACTTAAAAACTACTGGACCGATTTCAAAAATTCTTAACGCCAATTACGTTTACTACAGCCTGGAGGGACTGGAAAGAAACCCGAAATGATTCAAAACTTTTAATTATCAAAGTTAATTACAATTAATTATCCTAGAAATGTCCATCCCAAGTCGAGGTTGGAACATGGAATGGTTACAACTATTAACTACAACTAGATAACCTACGAATTTCTTTCACCGTTGGGAAGCTACACCCACCCCGATTGACATAGGGTTTTATCCCTGTATTTCCGCAGGACCCCTGTAGGATCCCTGTAGTTCCCATCTACGCGCGTGAAACCGCGAGGCGTCCGCTAGTACTGAATATAGGCACCCACGTTCACACTCCTTGCACTTATAGCAGCTATATCTGTTATTATAATAGATATAGCGGCGATAATTACATACAATTAATTGCGTTTGATCACTATATTCCTTCCAGCCTGTAATTTTACTTTTGTCAGCTCAAAAACTTATCATTTAGTGATGTGTCGCCGATTCGATTTCTGACAACAATCGATTTTATTAAGTAATTTTAATCGATTTAGCACAAGTATTTTATTTTTGCTCAATAATTTTTATTTTTTTATAGACTTACCCAGGCGTTTAAATGACTATGTTTTATGTATTAAAATGAACTTTTACTTTTGTATGTCTATCTAGGTACCTATCTAAATGTATATTCTAGTTATATCCAATATTAATTTTACAATATATAACATTATTTTTTAATTATAGGCTGGACGGAGAGTTATAATATCACTAATGACTACTAAGAAATGGTTAAACATTTTCCTGAACGCTACTGTCTCTCAAAATACAGGTTGCCCTAGTTGAGAAGTAGGGTTCATTAAGACGACGACTAACGCCAACGACCTTGAGGGAACAAAACGCGCACTAGTTTCCCGCCCGCGCGACCCAAAATTTAGTAGTTTATTTGTACTTTCCTTATTAATCTATGACTTAAAAAAAAAAGCCACAGATCAAAATGTAGATAATTAAATTGTCTTTGAGATGGTGTCGATTTCATTAAAATACGCTCAGCGGTTTTAGTGTGATTGTCGTGTTTTTGTCCGTTTTAGACATAGCTTTACAAATTAATTACACTGTGTTATACGAATAAAACTAAAAATTTGCTTAGATCAAATTATTAAGAAAATAGTCTAATATAACATATATTTTTTTCCAAAAAATTACGACTAGCCATTTAGACGTGATTCTCATTTTAAAATCAACTACTCAAGGGAATCGGCGCCTTAACCAATGGTTACAATGTAGTTCCTACAATATAGCTGTATACTTATGTGAACACATTATTTTATACTTTTTGGTACCAATTTTTTTATTTATTTTTTATAGTGCACCTTAAACAGTCTATGTTAGATGGGTTTAATTGACGAATGCATGCACCGTCGCATATCTTCAATCTGTAGTACGGTACCACAAAGATTGGGACATAACAATAGGCAGCTCTTTTCGATTTCAATACTCGATTTTCGAGCTGGATTTGGATTTCCGGTGAAAACTAAGGAAACCGAAAAGCATTGGAAATTAGAACTGAAAAAATATCTATCATGTTATGTTGTACCTATACCTGAAACTGTTTCAGAAATCAGAGGTATTTTATTGGTTCGGTTCTTTTTTTATATTTATTTCGTCGTCAATGCAGATCATACAAAAAAACTTTAGTTACAGTAGGTATTAACACTAATTACCATAACTTTATAGGTACACTAATTTTCAAAAGAACTAAAAGCTAGACACAAATATTGGTTCGTAGTGATAACCTTTGGCGATTTAGGGCGGATATAACTCAATTTATGCAAATACAGCGTTCTAATTGGTAGTTTTACAGCGGTTCCAACCAATCAGAACGCTGCATTCGCATAAACTGAGTTTAGTTGAACTAATCGCGATTAGTTTTATTGTTGAAATCGACCCTTAGGATCATTCTTTTCGGTACTGGCCTGGGATGATAAATAAACATTTACAGAATATTTTGTATGCATTTTATTCTTGTTACGAAACCAACACGACTTGTTACGAAACCTCCTATTTAGAGACGTAATACAAACACCGATTACCAGCAACGTGTAATATAGACTTCATTTAAAATATGTGCACCGTCCCGCGACCTCCTGCCAATTTTCTGCCGCTAAATTTTTATGTAACACTATGAACGTATGACGTAACTTGACGCTTGGCATCCTTCAGATCGTAATGGCCCGCCTATTAGTTACAGAGGGATCCCGAGAGTAATATTCACATAAGTGCTGTTCCTACAGCGAAAGGGTGCTAAAACATTTATTTACTCTTAAACTTCCCAGACAAATGTTTAGTAAAATAGTTCAGTGGACGAAGAAATGCGTTGCGGATCAATTGGCTGGTACTCCCGCGCAAACGGTTAGAGTATCTACCTGCCTAATTGACAAATTCAGGTCACTTTAACGTTTGTAAGTGTTGCCAATCGAGCTCTACTTAGGAGCAATTGTCATTTTTAGGGTTCGGTACCCAAAGGGTAAAAACGGGACCCTATTACTAAGACTCCGGGGTCCGTCGTCTGTCTGTCACCAGGCTGTATCTCATGAACTGTGATAGCTAGGCAGTTGAAATTTTCACAGATTATGTATTTCTGTTGCCGCTTTAACAACAAATATTAAAAACAGAATAAAATAAATATTTAAGTGGGGCTCCCATACAACAAACGTGTTTTTTTTGCCGTTTTTGCGATAATGGTTCGGGACCCGTCGTGCGCGAGTCCTACTCGCACTTGGCCGGTTTTTAAGTTTGGTCCAAATGCAGTCCGAGGTATAGATGGAGCAAAGTTCGTAAATTTAACTGCATGCTGTTTGGTCTCTTTGGACATACGGCGAAAGATTTTGCTGGACCAATGATTTGATCCGTTGTTTTCTGTGGCCTTATCAACGTATAGGTTATGTTGGGTTGAACCGTACCCACAGCGGGATCTTTATAGGCATTGACATATATATTATTTGCGTAAAGACCAGGCCAACCGCGCGACTAAATGGCACCAGCGCGCTGGTCTTAAAATTGCAGTTTAGGACCAACGCGACTCAGTTGACAGTGGTCCGTGTGCGTGTCTCTGACTAGTATATAGTTATCTGTGGCGGGAGTGAGCGAGTATTTTCTTGTCATATGAAGGTTTTTACAAAATGTTCAGATGGACGTATCCTTCCTTTCGAAATCATTGTTTATAGGCTGATTATTATTATTGAACACGCGGGGCCTTTGCGTATGCAACAACATTGTTTTAATATTTTTGGTTCTAGAACATATCAGTTTTCTCACAATGTGGAAAACATTGTGAGAACAACACCGTTTTGAAGGCGAAAGATGATGAAATAATTTACACAAAGTAAATGCCTGCTGTAAGCCGCGGCTGCACCATCGGGCCACCACTGCTCTATTTATTGTAGCCTGAATTCCATTGTTGCAAATTACTTTGATGCCGTTTCCCCTCCGGACCTCTTGCTTCATTGATGTTTTGTTGGCATCCGCTAAACTTACAAGACATAGCAAACAAAGGTCAGCAAACCCCTTTTGTTTGTCCGGTTTATTTGTATATTGAACATACTCCATCGAATAGATCGACCTAATTCTGGAAACTCAGCACACATCCATAAGTAGTATAACAAACTAATATCATACCCATTTTGATTTGATTCTGAGTCAAAATTAACATTACCTACCTTAGCTTCCCTACAAAGTTTGTAAAACAAATCTTTCGTAAATCAGGACACGTTTTTCTTTAATTCCATTCGTTTGTAACGGATATACCTACTGCACGCAATGTAGGGATCATTTAGTATAAAATGTGACTCATACAGTAAGGATTTCAATTTGTGAAGTATTTTAGTCGCGCTACTTGTTTACGTTTCGCCAAATTTCTGTGTCATACTTAGAATAATTAAAACGTTCAACATTATTGTTCGCAATTATTACAACAACGATTTCTTCATGACATTGCTTGTAATAGTTCTATTCCATAGGGCATAGACTGTATACAATAAAAGGCGCGACAAAAAAAAACATTGCCAGAAAATACCACAAAAGATCGCATCAAAGTGTTATTGTAGATTGTATAGATAGAATGTACTCAGGAGCCAGCGACAGCTGTTATGACGATAATTCATTGAGGAAAATCGCTACTACTTCTTATATGTTGTGGCACGGGGTCCCAGCGCTAAGAAATAATATATGGTTCAAATAAATACCACTAGATGGTGCGATACACAGAACAGATAAAAGAGGTCTCTCACCTCTTTTTACCCAACTGCCGAAGGAGGGTAATGTGTTTATCAGTCTATGTATGTATGTAAGTATGTATGTATGTATGTATGTTTGTTCCTATGTGGCGTTCTAGAGACCAAACGCGTGGGCCGATTTTGATGGTTCTTACGTCAATCGATTCGTCTTAACCCCGCGAGTGTCACTGGCTACATTAAAATTTGAAAATAGGAAAATGGCGGTTCTTGGGCGCCATATTGTGGGGGCCCAATTTTTTTTGTTCCTCCAATTCTTTCGTGTGGGATATCAAAATAAAGGATTTTAAGAGCCGGTTTCAAAAATATATAACACTTATATGTTTAAATGTACCTAATTCGAATAAATAAGAACTAAAAAGTTATAAATAAAAAAAGTTAATTAAAAAAATCAAAAAACCCGACTGCTTGAAAAGCGAACTAAAAAGACGTAAACAAGGAGAAAATCATGCTGTGCTGTCGGAGGATACGTCTGGTTTTGGCCAGCCAGCTCGCGAAATGTATCCTCCGACAGCACAGCATGATTTTCTCCTTGTTTACGTCTTTTTAGTTCGCTTTTCAAGCAGTCGGGTTTTTTGATTTTTTTAATTAACTTTTTTTTATCTGTTCTGTGGTGCGATATGCATCTATCTGTTATTAAATTGTGTGTAAAATTATCAATTTCTAGATTTGGACATAAATATTGTGTATTCTTGTTAAATTATCTCTCCTAAACACAACATTATGGAATATTTCACAATTCTAAGATTATTTAAACTGATCATTTAAAATTGATGCCAATAGATGGCGCGGTTTTAAATTGCTGAGGCATTCAACTCGATTGTTTAAATTTGTATTGTAACACATTTTGGTGCAATGAAAGTTTTAAAACGTTCAAAAAAATACTATAAAACAAATCGCCACTGTATTTAAAGGAAAAAATATTCACGAACCGAGTAAACCGTTTTACTTGTAAGATGCTGCTAACACCATCTATCTATCGCCGTGGAACGGAAACGAACGCGATCGATGTAAAAAAAAAACAATTTAATCAGGCGAAAAACGCATGTTACATTGGCACGGTTTTTTTGTATGGGATGAGGCATCTGTATGCTAGTATTATATTATCTGTGGTTGTGAGATAAACTCTGCTGCTTTTTACTATACCTACACTTCTTTTATAATGGACTCCACTTAGAAAAATTACGTCTCTATCACATAAATTGAAGAAATGATTACCCAGAAATCGCGACCCTATTAGAGATTTACACGAGCGCTAAAATGGACTATTATATCTCTGCGACGCCTGACGGTCATTAAGCCGCAGACGCCCGCGCCGCCGCCGCCGCCGCCGCCGCCGCCGTGGCATCCGGCCTCGGTGGCTTTCTGCGCTCCTCGCTACTGTTCTTTTCTACGACCAACCATAACCCCGAATTTATTAAACGCTGACCTAGAGTTTTTACAAAGCCCGAAAAATAATATGAACACAGAGCATATTTAAAATTCGAAGCCAAGTTTTAATTACAATTAAGCACACCTCAATGTTCTGTAAAAACTGGCAGCCACTCTCAAAGCTATTACGGCCTTAAGGTGCAAGTATGCCCCAATGGCCTTGAGCATCTCGCCGAAGCTAAACTCACACACCGGCACGGCTCACGCATACATAGCGAGCGCGGACTGCGATCAAAGAGTATGCGTGGACGCAGAGATGCGACTAACAGGTTGCATTCTTGCCTACCAATCCGTAAATAAATATTAAGTTTTACTAGACATTATTTTTATATAATGTAGGTCGAACAAGTAAAACAAAATAGGTTACATTAAAACTCTACTTACGTACCTACAGCCCCCGTACCATGACGTGTCAAAACTATCATGGTTCGACAGTTTATTTTGAGTGTCCATCATCTTCCTGCCCTTGTCCCATGTTACTTGGGGTCGACGCAACACGTTTTCTTCTTCCATACCGTCCTGTCCCTCGTTACGCTATCACTGACTCCCTTTTCTAGTCCTATCTAGTCCATCCATCTTTTCTTTGGCCATCCACTTCCTCTCCATCCATCCACATTTATATTCATAACTCTTTTACTAACATGCGTTTCATCCCTCCTCATTAGATGACCATACCAGGACAAACGATTTCCTTTCAACTGTTCTGTCACTGGCGCCACTTTCAAACTGCCTCTAATTATACCTACTTATTTCTCACTTTATCCATTCTCGTCACTCCGCACATCCATCTCAACATTCTCATCTCTGCTACATGCAATCTCTTTTCACATACAGTACGCAGTGGCGTAGCTAGGGGGGGGGGGGGCATCGGGAGCGGTCCGCACCGGGTGTCACCGGTTCCGGGGTGACACCTGACTGTATAAAAAAATTACACAAACTGTCACGTTTTTTAATGATAAATAATTTAGGTTTGAAGCTATTTTAATCATAACTTGATCCCAACAAAATAATTCAATTTATCAATTGTGTTTATATCAAAATGCACGTATTATTTGAAATAAATGTTAATAAGAAATTATTTACTCTGACCACACATTAGACATGATTTTTTTCCAGTGTAGTGGGGTTGTGCAGACAAATACTTTGCTTTTGGCAAACACTGAAAAGTTGAAATTAACTGTATCGAAATTTACTGGTTTTTATGATGAGATACCAGAAACAGAACTCCTTTTAGAGATACCAAGGTTGAGAAGACATTTAAAAGCGGCCAAAAGCATTGGCAGTTTCTAGCTGGGTGACTCTAGACTTTTTGAAATTCATCGTGGAATGGGACTTTACAGAATCTCTTCTGAATCTTATGGTGCACTAAAGTTATTTATGACAATTTGCGTATCAGTTGCTTCATGTGAGAGGAGTTTCAGCAAACTAAAATTAATTAAAAATTACTTGCGGGCAAGAATGACCGAAAAACAGACTTAACAATCTTGGCATATTAACAATAGAACATGAGGTAACACAAAATATAAATTTTGATGATATGATTTCCGAGTTTGCAGCTGTTAAAGCTAGAAAAAAGAGATTTTTGTGCTTGTACTTAGATTAGTATAAACAATTGTAGGTATAAGTAATTACTAAATATTATTATCAAAATTTCTATTGTAATTATGAAAGACTTATTTGTAATAATTAAATAAAAACATACTATCCGTTTATTGAATGTATATTCATTTTAACAGATTTCATTCTTGGGTGACACCACAATTATGCGCACCGGGTGCCACCCATGCTAGCTACGCCACTGACAGTATGACAGGTCTAATCACGGACTTGTAAATTTTTCCTTTTTACTTTAAAAATACTAAGTAGGTAATTTAAAATAATTACGTTAAAAAAACTCAATCTGGATTGATATATAACTATAAATAATAATACAGCATAAAGTCATAATTTCCAGTTACTTAGGCCGAGTTTCTCATCTCTAAATTATCGCAGAATTAATGTGAAAAATTGTCAAGCACGCGTTACCTGCTGTGATTCGCTGTTGAAAATTCATCCAAGCGGTGAGAAACTCGGCTCTAGCCTCTTTCAAATTTAACCAAGATCGATTCAGCTTTTGAGAGTAACATTCTCACCCCATCCTTACAACTTTAGAAATTATTTCATTTTAATCATTTGCATAGACTGTAATTACTGACTTACATAAAAACCGGCACAGTGCGAGCCGGACTCACGCACTGTGGGTTCCGTATAAACATATTTTAAATAATGGGTTTTAATGATAAATACCCCACATGCTTATGTGCATTTTTCTTGGATTCATCATGTGATGTTTTTTTGGATCCCATATTTAAAATGATTACCTATAATGTTTCCATATTTCTAAATGACTTTTTAGCACACATAAGTGACATATAAGTTGTTTCGTACTTTAGCCAATTTTAGCAACGTTAGTGGTAACAGTTTATTACTCAATATTCTCTATATAAGGTTACAAATAAAACACTGTTATTCTAAAAATCAGTAAATTTTAATACTCTTGTATGGTTTTGTTCTCTCTCTCTCTCTCAAATCTCGAAAACTGAGGTTAAGCGATATGAAACTTTGTGAAAGTGTTTTAGAAATCAAATCAAAATTTCTTTATTCAATTAAGCTATTAAGCGGCACTTTTGAACGTCAAAAGAAATAATAATTTAAAATTAACAATAATACAGGAAGAGTAATACACGTAAAAAGTATCCGTTTTATATTATTATAATCCATTGCGTGGTTTAGAAGTTAGCATTATGATTTATTTACACAATGCACAATATAAATAAAAAGTATTTAAAAATTCACATAAAAAAGTAGTCCATGTGATATATTATTATAATCCATTGCGTGGTTTAGAAGTTAGAATTATGATTTATTTACAACAATGCACAATATAAATAAAAAGTATTTAAAAATTCACATAAAAAAGTAGTCCATAAATAAATAAAAATAAAGCGTCCACGCGCACGATTACATAGGGTCCTCTGCGGCGAGCGAACTAGTCTGTGAACGCACACTAATACACATTCTATGTAAATATTTGCACTAACACGTGCGAATGCGCTTAGTCGGACGAAAGCGCGGCGGAGCAGCGAGCGACACAGCCTTCCCGTGCCAATACTAACGCGCGACTGGCTTCGCCCCCGTAGAGAGCCAGAATATATACATTGGACCTTACTTTGCAAGACTTTCTTTGCAAAATATTGATTGATTTAAATAAGCAAAGTACCATCTAAAGAAACTCTAAATACCTATCTGTCTATCTAAAAATATTTTTAAACATACAAGTCGTTTTGGAGGAGTTTCCAAAAGTTGCGAAAAAATATCGTATTGTTAATTATTTTATTAACACAAAACTATTAGTTACACGAAAAAACCTTGTGTTCCAAATAATGTACATGAATCAATAATAAATATATTTTTTTTTCAAACCTTTTAACCTAGCCGTTACAAAGGAGTATGCTTTAGAAAGTAACCGTTTTACGGCACTAAAGCGCATGTAGGCCCTTAAGGCGATATATACGCCCCAATGTTATCGCAGTACTGGCCGTGCGCCCGCTCGATGCCAAAATATCAATTTTGAACAGTTTTGTTTGCAAAATATTATTTGATTTACAAATTCTATTTCAGTTATGAAGAAATTCCAGCCATCAATTTTCGTGTGTAAAAATATTTTTAAACATCCAAGTCGTTTTGGAGGAGTATCCATAAGATGCGATAAAATGGCACCAGCGCGCTGGTCTTAAAATTGCAGTTTAGGACCAACGCGACTCAGTTGACAGTGGTCCGTGTGCGTGTCTCTGACTAGTATATAGTTATCTGTGGCGGGAGTGAGCGAGTATTTTCTTGTCATATGAAGGTTTTTACAAAATGTTCAGATGGACGTATCCTTCCTTTCGAAATCATTGTTTATAGGCTGATTATTATTATTGAACACGCGGGCCTTTGCGTATGCAACAACATTGTTTTAATATTTTTGGTTCTAGAACATATCAGTTTTCTCACAATGTGGAAAACATTGTGAGAACAACACCGTTTTGAAGGCGAAAGATGATGAAATAATTTACACAAAGTAAATGCCTGCTGTAAGCCGCGGCTGCACCATCGGGCCACCACTGCTCTATTTATTGTAGCCTGAATTCCATTGTTGCAAATTACTTTGATGCCGTTTCCCCTCCGGACCTCTTGCTTCATTGATGTTTTGTTGGCATCCGCTAAACTTACAAGACATAGCAAACAAAGGTCAGCAAACCCCTTTTGTTTGTCCGGTTTATTTGTATATTGAACATACTCCATCGAATAGATCGACCTAATTCTGGAAACTCAGCACACATCCATAAGTAGTATAACAAACTAATATCATACCCATTTTGATTTGATTCTGAGTCAAAATTAACATTACCTACCTTAGCTTCCCTACAAAGTTTGTAAAACAAATCTTTCGTAAATCAGGACACGTTTTTCTTTAATTCCATTCGTTTGTAACGGATATACCTACTGCACGCAATGTAGGGATCATTTAGTATAAAATGTGACTCATACAGTAAGGATTTCAATTTGTGAAGTATTTTAGTCGCGCTACTTGTTTACGTTTCGCCAAATTTCTGTGTCATACTTAGAATAATTAAAACGTTCAACATTATTGTTCGCAATTATTACAACAACGATTTCTTCATGACATTGCTTGTAATAGTTCTATTCCATAGGGCATAGACTGTATACAATAAAAGGCGCGACAAAAAAAAACATTGCCAGAAAATACCACAAAAGATCGCATCAAAGTGTTATTGTAGATTGTATAGATAGAATGTACTCAGGAGCCAGCGACAGCTGTTATGACGATAATTCATTGAGGAAAATCGCTACTACTTCTTATATGTTGTGGCACGGGGTCCCAGCGCTAAGAAATAATATATGGTTCAAATAAATACCACTAGATGGTGCGATACACAGAACAGATAAAAGAGGTCTCTCACCTCTTTTTACCCAACTGCCGAAGGAGGGTAATGTGTTTATCAGTCTATGTATGTATGTAAGTATGTATGTATGTATGTATGTTTGTTCCTATGTGGCGTTCTAGAGACCAAACGCGTGGGCCGATTTTGATGGTTCTTACGTCAATCGATTCGTCTTAACCCCGCGAGTGTCACTGGCTACATTAAAATTTGAAAATAGGAAAATGGCGGTTCTTGGGCGCCATATTGTGGGGGCCCAATTTTTTTTGTTCCTCCAATTCTTTCGTGTGGGATATCAAAATAAAGGATTTTAAGAGCCGGTTTCAAAAATATATAACACTTATATGTTTAAATGTACCTAATTCGAATAAATAAGAACTAAAAAGTTATAAATAAAAAAAGTTAATTAAAAAAATCAAAAAACCCGACTGCTTGAAAAGCGAACTAAAAAGACGTAAACAAGGAGAAAATCATGCTGTGCTGTCGGAGGATACGTCTGGTTTTGGCCAGCCAGCTCGCGAAATGTATCCTCCGACAGCACAGCATGATTTTCTCCTTGTTTACGTCTTTTTAGTTCGCTTTTCAAGCAGTCGGGTTTTTTGATTTTTTTAATTAACTTTTTTTTATCTGTTCTGTGGTGCGATATGCATCTATCTGTTATTAAATTGTGTGTAAAATTATCAATTTCTAGATTTGGACATAAATATTGTGTATTCTTGTTAAATTATCTCTCCTAAACACAACATTATGGAATATTTCACAATTCTAAGATTATTTAAACTGATCATTTAAAATTGATGCCAATAGATGGCGCGGTTTTAAATTGCTGAGGCATTCAACTCGATTGTTTAAATTTGTATTGTAACACATTTTGGTGCAATGAAAGTTTTAAAACGTTCAAAAAAATACTATAAAACAAATCGCCACTGTATTTAAAGGAAAAAATATTCACGAACCGAGTAAACCGTTTTACTTGTAAGATGCTGCTAACACCATCTATCTATCGCCGTGGAACGGAAACGAACGCGATCGATGTAAAAAAAAAACAATTTAATCAGGCGAAAAACGCATGTTACATTGGCACGGTTTTTTTGTATGGGATGAGGCATCTGTATGCTAGTATTATATTATCTGTGGTTGTGAGATAAACTCTGCTGCTTTTTACTATACCTACACTTCTTTTATAATGGACTCCACTTAGAAAAATTACGTCTCTATCACATAAATTGAAGAAATGATTACCCAGAAATCGCGACCCTATTAGAGATTTACACGAGCGCTAAAATGGACTATTATATCTCTGCGACGCCTGACGGTCATTAAGCCGCAGACGCCCGCGCCGCCGCCGCCGCCGCCGCCGCCGCCGTGGCATCCGGCCTCGGTGGCTTTCTGCGCTCCTCGCTACTGTTCTTTTCTACGACCAACCATAACCCCGAATTTATTAAACGCTGACCTAGAGTTTTTACAAAGCCCGAAAAATAATATGAACACAGAGCATATTTAAAATTCGAAGCCAAGTTTTAATTACAATTAAGCACACCTCAATGTTCTGTAAAAACTGGCAGCCACTCTCAAAGCTATTACGGCCTTAAGGTGCAAGTATGCCCCAATGGCCTTGAGCATCTCGCCGAAGCTAAACTCACACACCGGCACGGCTCACGCATACATAGCGAGCGCGGACTGCGATCAAAGAGTATGCGTGGACGCAGAGATGCGACTAACAGGTTGCATTCTTGCCTACCAATCCGTAAATAAATATTAAGTTTTACTAGACATTATTTTTATATAATGTAGGTCGAACAAGTAAAACAAAATAGGTTACATTAAAACTCTACTTACGTACCTACAGCCCCCGTACCATGACGTGTCAAAACTATCATGGTTCGACAGTTTATTTTGAGTGTCCATCATCTTCCTGCCCTTGTCCCATGTTACTTGGGGTCGACGCAACACGTTTTCTTCTTCCATACCGTCCTGTCCCTCGTTACGCTATCACTGACTCCCTTTTCTAGTCCTATCTAGTCCATCCATCTTTTCTTTGGCCATCCACTTCCTCTCCATCCATCCACATTTATATTCATAACTCTTTTACTAACATGCGTTTCATCCCTCCTCATTAGATGACCATACCAGGACAAACGATTTCCTTTCAACTGTTCTGTCACTGGCGCCACTTTCAAACTGCCTCTAATTATACCTACTTATTTCTCACTTTATCCATTCTCGTCACTCCGCACATCCATCTCAACATTCTCATCTCTGCTACATGCAATCTCTTTTCACATACAGTACGCAGTGGCGTAGCTAGGGGGGGGGGGGCATCGGGAGCGGTCCGCACCGGGTGTCACCGGTTCCGGGGTGACACCTGACTGTATAAAAAAATTACACAAACTGTCACGTTTTTTAATGATAAATAATTTAGGTTTGAAGCTATTTTAATCATAACTTGATCCCAACAAAATAATTCAATTTATCAATTGTGTTTATATCAAAATGCACGTATTATTTGAAATAAATGTTAATAAGAAATTATTTACTCTGACCACACATTAGACATGATTTTTTTCCAGTGTAGTGGGGTTGTGCAGACAAATACTTTGCTTTTGGCAAACACTGAAAAGTTGAAATTAACTGTATCGAAATTTACTGGTTTTTATGATGAGATACCAGAAACAGAACTCCTTTTAGAGATACCAAGGTTGAGAAGACATTTAAAAGCGGCCAAAAGCATTGGCAGTTTCTAGCTGGGTGACTCTAGACTTTTTGAAATTCATCGTGGAATGGGACTTTACAGAATCTCTTCTGAATCTTATGGTGCACTAAAGTTATTTATGACAATTTGCGTATCAGTTGCTTCATGTGAGAGGAGTTTCAGCAAACTAAAATTAATTAAAAATTACTTGCGGGCAAGAATGACCGAAAAACAGACTTAACAATCTTGGCATATTAACAATAGAACATGAGGTAACACAAAATATAAATTTTGATGATATGATTTCCGAGTTTGCAGCTGTTAAAGCTAGAAAAAAGAGATTTTTGTGCTTGTACTTAGATTAGTATAAACAATTGTAGGTATAAGTAATTACTAAATATTATTATCAAAATTTCTATTGTAATTATGAAAGACTTATTTGTAATAATTAAATAAAAACATACTATCCGTTTATTGAATGTATATTCATTTTAACAGATTTCATTCTTGGGTGACACCACAATTATGCGCACCGGGTGCCACCCATGCTAGCTACGCCACTGACAGTATGACAGGTCTAATCACGGACTTGTAAATTTTTCCTTTTTACTTTAAAAATACTAAGTAGGTAATTTAAAATAATTACGTTAAAAAAACTCAATCTGGATTGATATATAACTATAAATAATAATACAGCATAAAGTCATAATTTCCAGTTACTTAGGCCGAGTTTCTCATCTCTAAATTATCGCAGAATTAATGTGAAAAATTGTCAAGCACGCGTTACCTGCTGTGATTCGCTGTTGAAAATTCATCCAAGCGGTGAGAAACTCGGCTCTAGCCTCTTTCAAATTTAACCAAGATCGATTCAGCTTTTGAGAGTAACATTCTCACCCCATCCTTACAACTTTAGAAATTATTTCATTTTAATCATTTGCATAGACTGTAATTACTGACTTACATAAAAACCGGCACAGTGCGAGCCGGACTCACGCACTGTGGGTTCCGTATAAACATATTTTAAATAATGGGTTTTAATGATAAATACCCCACATGCTTATGTGCATTTTTCTTGGATTCATCATGTGATGTTTTTTTGGATCCCATATTTAAAATGATTACCTATAATGTTTCCATATTTCTAAATGACTTTTTAGCACACATAAGTGACATATAAGTTGTTTCGTACTTTAGCCAATTTTAGCAACGTTAGTGGTAACAGTTTATTACTCAATATTCTCTATATAAGGTTACAAATAAAACACTGTTATTCTAAAAATCAGTAAATTTTAATACTCTTGTATGGTTTTGTTCTCTCTCTCTCTCTCTCAAATCTCGAAAACTGAGGTTAAGCGATATGAAACTTTGTGAAAGTGTTTTAGAAATCAAATCAAAATTTCTTTATTCAATTAAGCTATTAAGCGGCACTTTTGAACGTCAAAAGAAATAATAATTTAAAATTAACAATAATACAGGAAGAGTAATACACGTAAAAAGTATCCGTTTTATATTATTATAATCCATTGCGTGGTTTAGAAGTTAGCATTATGATTTATTTACACAATGCACAATATAAATAAAAAGTATTTAAAAATTCACATAAAAAAGTAGTCCATGTGATATATTATTATAATCCATTGCGTGGTTTAGAAGTTAGAATTATGATTTATTTACAACAATGCACAATATAAATAAAAAGTATTTAAAAATTCACATAAAAAAGTAGTCCATAAATAAATAAAAATAAAGCGTCCACGCGCACGATTACATAGGGTCCTCTGCGGCGAGCGAACTAGTCTGTGAACGCACACTAATACACATTCTATGTAAATATTTGCACTAACACGTGCGAATGCGCTTAGTCGGACGAAAGCGCGGCGGAGCAGCGAGCGACACAGCCTTCCCGTGCCAATACTAACGCGCGACTGGCTTCGCCCCCGTAGAGAGCCAGAATATATACATTGGACCTTACTTTGCAAGACTTTCTTTGCAAAATATTGATTGATTTAAATAAGCAAAGTACCATCTAAAGAAACTCTAAATACCTATCTGTCTATCTAAAAATATTTTTAAACATACAAGTCGTTTTGGAGGAGTTTCCAAAAGTTGCGAAAAAATATCGTATTGTTAATTATTTTATTAACACAAAACTATTAGTTACACGAAAAAACCTTGTGTTCCAAATAATGTACATGAATCAATAATAAATATATTTTTTTTTCAAACCTTTTAACCTAGCCGTTACAAAGGAGTATGCTTTAGAAAGTAACCGTTTTACGGCACTAAAGCGCATGTAGGCCCTTAAGGCGATATATACGCCCCAATGTTATCGCAGTACTGGCCGTGCGCCCGCTCGATGCCAAAATATCAATTTTGAACAGTTTTGTTTGCAAAATATTATTTGATTTACAAATTCTATTTCAGTTATGAAGAAATTCCAGCCATCAATTTTCGTGTGTAAAAATATTTTTAAACATCCAAGTCGTTTTGGAGGAGTATCCATAAGATGCGAAAAAATATCGTGTTGTTAGTTATTTTTTTAAAGCAAAACTATTAGGTACACGAAAAAACCTTTTTTCAAAAATAATCTACATGAAACAATAATAAATTAAAAAGGCAATCAGGGTGGCCAAAAAGTCGTGGATCAGCCACCCTGTATATTTTTTTCAATCCTTATAACCTAGCCGTTACTAAGGAGTATGCTTTAGAAAGTTACCGTTGCGGTTGTAACAGCTATTTTTTCTTCCTGAATAACCTCGGTTACAAGTGGATATTTTAGTTAATTGGTTCATCTACGATGCAGTTTATTGTCATCAATATGACAATAAACTGCCTGCCTACCTGTCCGCAACCTGCTACTGCAAAAAAGAAAATTACATTCTAGCTCAAGCTTTTCATCCCCGTGTCAGATCGATACCCATTAAAGTTAGAGCAGTTTCTTTAATATTACCATTAATTTGATAACTACAAGCAATCTTTTATTTTAGATCGTGATGTAAATACAGAAGAGTACCGTTCTCAAACTGTACCAGTACGTATTTGAGAGCTATCTTCAAGCAAGTTTCGAGGTCAACGCGAATACTTGTGTACCAGCCGCTACTGTTGAGAAACTCTTCGTTTAAGTTTTTCAAACTACTGCAGCAGTTCTCAATGTCATGAAACTACGGGCCGTGTTGAATTTCATTTCGCTTTCAAAACCTTGAATGTAACTTAAGCTTTAAAAACTAGAAGTATTTGCCGGGAAAACTTTACCTAAACAAATACTTATGGATCACTACAGTCGGGCATTAAAAAATCAAGACATCAAAGGACACCTGTTCATTTTTCACATTGAAAGGATGTTATAAAAAAACTGGCCAAGTGCGAGTCGGACTCGCACACGAAGGGTTCCGTACCATTATCGCAAAACACTGCATAAAAATCACATTTGTTGTATGGGAGCCCCCCTTAATTTATTTTATTTTAATTTATTAATTATTATTTTGAAGTAAATATACAACTAAACACTCTGAATATTTCAAGCGTCTACCTGTTGCCGTTATTAATATCGAGCAAAAAACGGCAAAAATATCACGTTTGTTGAAGCCAGGAGCCGTTTGGGAGCCAGCCCCCCTTTAATATTTATTTTATACTATTTTTAGTATTTGTTGTTATAGCGGCAACAGAAATACATCATCTGTGAAAATTTCAACTGTCTAGCTATCACGGTTCATGAGATACAGCCTGGAGACAGACGGACAGACAGACAGACGGATCGCGAAGTCTTAGTAATAGGGTCCCGTTTTTACCCTTTGGGTACGGAACCCTAAAAATGCAAAATATTGACAAAGGCTGGAACGCTTTGATCGAAAAACAAATATGTCTCCTGATTCGTTTCCCGACGCCTGCTGGTATTGTGTTTTACTTACATGAAATATTGTAACTCAATGGAGATACGATACTGTTAACAACTTTTCAAAGTGTACGTTGGAAAGCTTTGGCTCAAAATCGCAACAAAATTATGAATGTACTCAATTTGCGGTTTGTGTACTTCGGCGTTGCTAGGGAACTAAAGGACAGTGTACTCATTATTGTTTTTATCATGCTGCAATACGGCTGCCGTTCGTTGTACTTCCAACTAAGTTTATAATAAATGGATGAAGCAGGTCACTGGGCCGTCTATATCTGGCTTAGTTTCTAGTGGAATCAATTTTAGAAACCAGAAAGTATCTTCTGAATGAGGTCTTTTGCCTTTTGTTGTTACAAAGCATCAATCTCAAATTTTTGCTCTGGCGTTGTTTGATCAAACATCTACCTAAAAATACAACTAAGTAACTTCGATGTCTGCCGGAAAAGAGCGTTCAACCTTTAAAAAGGTCGGGACGACATTAGTAGGATTTACAAAATAGCGGCCCTTCTTGCATTGGGGTCGTCGTCTTGTTCACTCCTTTATTTAATCCAACAATAGAATGTCTTAGATTTGATGATACAAAATTTTATATCCTCTTTGGTTTAGCAAGCTACACTACATTGTTGCCTATTGTATACATTCTGCTTGCGGGTACGAAATTTAAGACCGTTGATCCTGAATAGTGTGGTATACCTATAATACGAGGTATGTCCAGAAAGCTAGATTTTTGTAGCTTTCCAAAATAGTAGTTTATGCAATGGCCTTATATAATAGGGGTTATTAAAACACGAGCGTAGGTTTATCAAATGAGGCGAAGCCGAATTTGATAATAATATTACGCGAGTGTTTTAATACCTAATTATATGCCGTTGCATACACTACTTTATCTTCACTCATACAGTTGAAATAAAACAAAAGTGGAAAAGGAAAAATATTTGGTATGGCGGGCAATTTAGATTCTCATTGCGCAGCGCGCGCATCCACAGACAATGAAACTTCTTTACTACAGCCCATACGCGCCAGAAAATTAAAAAGTAAAAGTGTGCTATAAAAATTAAAAAGTTATTTTATGATGCAGTTGTTTGAAAATCGAAGGAAAATGTTGAACTGTAATGGTTTTTTTTTTTATTTTACCTATCCACGAATATAAAGTACGTGTTTATACAATATTTTTTGAATTCATATTTGGAACATTACGTTGTGAGTGTAGATAAAATGATATTTCATGGTTGTATCAGTATATATGTGACCTATTTTGCCTCGTAATTGCCATTCTTCTTGTTGCACGTAGTGAGACAAAGAGTACATTTTTATATGTCTTGGTCAAAGAACTCTCTCGCCAACTCCTTTGCCCACTTGTTCTTCTCCTCCTTCACTTTCTCGACAGCTGTTTTCTGTTTCCAACCCATATGCATATGGGCGGTAAAGAGATGATAATCTGAAGGCACCCCACAGTGGGGTGCGCTTATTCCCCTGACCTGGTGCCTGGTTCAAAACATCTCATCCAAAGCACCACCAAAAGTTGCTTTGTGGCGTTGGCCGTGTGGGGTAAGGCATTGTCGTGGCGAAGGCAGACTCCAATCTTCAGCAGTACCCTTCTCTTTTGCTGAATTGCCATTATCATTTTTTTTAAGATCTCACAATACCCAGAAGCATAGATTTTTTTACCCTGAAGGAAACACCCGACCAAAATTACTTCTTTTTGGTCACAAAACACGAACATCATGAATTTTCCATTGGCCAAAATCGTGGTTTTGAATTATTAGCAGAGGGAACGCCATTGGGAGGATTGTCTTTTGCTTTCAGGTGTATAGTGGACAATCCAAGTTTTGATCACTGTAACAATTGAGTGCAGAAAATCACCACCTTAAAATTCATACCGCTGAAAAAGCCTTTGAAAGTTGCTACGAATTTTGCACCTGCATGCGAGATTCTAGCAACATGATTCACGGGAGACGTTGCTGTGACCACAGGTTTAGTCGTACTGAGGCGTTTTTTGGCTCGTTGGTAATGGAAGAGCTAACCTATCCGGCAGTTAGACCAATATAGCAAAAAAACTATTTCCTCTGCCAGTGAGGGCCCGAGTAACTAACTATTCTTACTTTCTGAACATGCGTCGTAGGTACTCTAAACCTTGCAATTAAATTAAACAATTTTAAATTAAGCAATCAACTATTTCACTTCTTTTGCAATGATGATAGTGATTTACTTGAGCATCTTATTTATAGACAGCGGATAACTTGTAAACCACAATTAACACATCATAGCCATATTGACCGCTAATAAAACAGTATGAGCGGTGGCGTAGCGTGAGTTTGAGTATGGGCTTTTGCCGCCCGGGGCCGACCGGAAATTCGCCGCTTATTTTTATGATTAAGCAAGAAAAGTAGCGGAACAATCAAAATATGTTTATATTATTTATTTAATTATTAAAAAATGTTTTATTTCTCGTAATTTTTAAAGCAAAATCTTTTACAATAATAATTTATAATGTCGATTATGTCATGTTCAATTACAAAACAGGTGATAGTGTATAAGATTTCCTGTCCCGAAAAATAGCATCCCGGATAGCTTAGATTTTTCTTTTATTTTTATAAATACTAGGTGGCAGGCTAGTCGAATATAGTGATTGTGTCTGGAAAATACGGAGCAGCAGACAAGAATATACGTAACGTTTGTAGGCAGTCTGATATCCCTGGCCATGTCCAGTAGCTTATAGTAAGGCAAATATGTAACTGCTTGGTTGTCCTTCTTTTTACTACAAAATCCCGATGGCATTAGTAATTATTTGATTTGATGACTATGATTTGACTCTGCCGCAAAGCCCCGTTCGCCGTCTCCGAGCTCCGCTCGCTGCCGCCCCCTAAATCGCGCCGCCCGGGGCAATGGCACCCCCTGCGGCCCCTGCAAGACTGTGCCACTGAGTATGAGCTTAGTACCGACGTGAATTATTCGGAATCCATCAACAGCTCTCGATATTAAGCGCTCAAACGGCAATAAGTTTTACTTATATAAGGATTTCTCCGAGAACTAATTATCCTATAGCAAATTTCTCCTAAGTATAGAATATGCAATCAGGATTTCACCTTGGCAAGATAGCTAGGAAAAGCTTTTCTGTTTGTTTTGATACATCCTCCATATTGTGTAATACAGACTGGGTGTAAATTATTTTCTAATATTCTTTTACTTTAAAAGAAAGATAAATCGCAATATGCTTAGACTTCTTCGATCTTGATGAAGACGCAGGTTTCTTAGTCTAACGTATGTATCCCAGACGGAGCGCTAGACTGGTAGACGCCAGTAACGTGTTGTTTGTATTGGAATTAAATGATTTGTTAGAAAATTGTTCTGATACCTTGTAAAGCAGCCGTGGCTATTGTCTTATTTCATAGACGAATGGAATTATATAGATGTTTTTAAAATTAAGGAAGTACTTCCAGAAACCAAAAACAAAACCTTGAATCTTGCTTACATACTTACGTAATCATTGCCTAACGCACCTTGCGTGATAACTTGAGGCAAATCACTGAACTAGATTAACAGTGACAGCAACCGGTACAAGGGACCGGAATGAGTAATGAAATGACAATGAATAGACTTGCCCGTAGAGGGTAGGTGAATAAACTGCATTAATGGGGCGTCGCGACACATCGGCGCCAACTCAACGTGTAACAAATGTATACATAGTTAGTACATCTGCTTTCAAACAAGTGTTATGTATGAAGAAAATAAGTTGCGCATTAATTAAACATTTATTTCTTTGTATCACCAAGTTACTAAGGGCGGGCACCAAGTAACATCTACTTGGCGCCCAACGTGGGTCTCGGCTAAAATCATGATTGTCAACTTGTTTTGGTCAAAGCACTAATTAGTATTCGTTCTTTTATTTTTAGTCAATCTCAATTGGTTTGGCCCTTTCGGGAACAATTAAATTTTCTGCACAGAAAGGAACACAGTTAAACTCATTTTGTTTGTCACTAACAAACCTACGCTTTGCTCAATTAATTAACAAGTTCGTCGTGAAATATGAACCGTTCAACTAAAAGTTACATTGTTACTTTGTTCTTACTTTACATTGAAAACCACTAGGTGAATGAAACTATGAATACAATGAATTAAAAAGTTAGTAAAGCACATACGTAATGTTATACATGACATATTCGAATAAGGTTCGTTTATTTGTAAAGCGGAATAGAAGCGGCAGTGGGTCTCGTACCGCAGTGTTATGTAACAGACTGCCGCTCGATATAGACTGTACCTACTCATGACGGCGGCGCGATGGCTACCGGCTGACGACGTCTGCTCATGCCGCTTGTTATCCTTCAGGACATTGAGATATCACTCACTGGAAAATTGTATCGCCACGATATTTTGAAATTTTATGCGCGAGACCGCTCTTATTACCCCTACATTCCGCCTAATTTCTGATTTACAACATTGTATTAAAGCTCTAATCATCTGTCATCAGTCCTTAATGTTTCTGTTACGATATTAACGTACGTCGACTGACGTCATGAATTTTTAATGTTTATAGCCATTAGCGTTTAATTCAAGTGTTGCATGCGCTGCGATTTTATCCGTACACTGAGTTAAAATCATTTACTGACTGCCGCTATAATTTGGATCACAAACTTCGTACATCAATAATAGCCACATTTTATTATTACTTCGGCATTTCACGATGTCATAAGTACTACGAGTACAATGCCGAACTACACTTTCAATCATCAATATGTGTATCTTTTGACTGGCTCTAAGTTAACTGTAGTAAAGTTTATGCTTGTCAATTTATTCGATTCAAACTCCACTCTCAATATTGTCAGTATTGTCTCGAACGACAAAGAATTATAACTACCTTTTCTTGGCGCGCTTGCGAACGATACTCTTTGTTCTTTCAATCATGAATGTATTCTATTTGATACTTACTTTTTATCCGACTTTCCAAAAAGGAGGAGGTTCTATGTTCGACTTCGTTAGTATTTTTTTTGTACGGTCTCCGATTTCTCCGTCAATTGTGGACCGATTTTGAACATTCTTTTTTTGTTTGAAAGAGTATGTTCCCATTTAAATTTTGTGAATTTCTGACGACTATACTTCGGGAATATACAACAGAATTCTTCAAAAAATTACGGCAAATATCTCGGGCTTGCTGCAATCGCAATTCTGTTTATTGTTCATACCATTTCATAACATAACTTCATGGCAATACGCCATAAAGGGGTACGCAGATGTGTACAGTTCACCTTGGTACACTCTTATTTCACCGGTTAAGTTCAAGTTTCATGATATTCGGGTAATCTATTCTGGCATTATTATTAGGTACTAAAATTAAAAAGAGAAAATTAAAAATGTATACCCTTCTAGTATGTTCATGAAAAGCAGCCTATTGTTATCATGATTATAGTTTATTCAAGGTACTGCATATTGATTCAATAGAACAACAAAAAAATAAAAATAAAGTTTTTTTTTTTTTCTTTTTTTTTTTTTTCAAATCCAATGTGTCCTAAAATCGTCAGCGACTTATACAAATGAAAACCAAAAAGACTCCAGCGGTATATAAAGTGCAACTGCTGGCCAATAATCAACTAAATGAAGCGTCAGAAGGACTAAATCTAGAGAAGCCTAAGTCAACAGCTCATCGAGATATGTTTAAATTCGGCAGACCTGATAGCGGTTAACCGGTAGCAATACGCCGTGCGACTGGCGCATAATATGGTGTCTTACGTATTCCACAATATGTTGTCATCAATCTCTGTCAAACACGCGGTTGCGCTTTTGAAAATTTTATGCTGGTTAGTAAAGTAGGTATTATTTCTGGAAGCCCAAGTCTGCAAGTCCTAGATTACGTTTTGCAAACACTGTACAGAATGGAGCCAGCTTAACTTACTTAGGAATGGTTTGAGCAACGTGGTTGTCTCACAGTGGATCTTTCTTAAATTTGGAAGAGTTAACTTTGATAGTGTGTGGTTGGTTCGTCATTCTTGACGTTTTGGAAAAAATATGTTTTTAAAGATACCGATCAGGTGCTGTGCTTTGAAGCTTTTGTGCCAGTGGGAATGAATTTATTTTAGGGAGCTGGTTCCTTGGCTGCTGACCTGTTTGCAGGCCGTACACAATTCATTAATTTGCCTCCGCAGTCTTATGTAATGTAATTTTGGCCGCTGCTGACAGCACCATACTGTTTCGAACTTTGTTTCTATAACACAGTAAAAATGAAAGGAAATATGAATTACAGTACGTATTTAATGTTTTGCCAAATTATTAAATTGCAAAACAGCATTCGTCAATATTTAAGCAGTGCTAGCTGAGGCTTTACGTTTCATGTAATATTGTTTCTATACTAACTCCATCTGAATTAGTCATTAGTTATTTATTGGTGATTTAATTGGTATTACGTCATACGTCGCGTAATATCATATTTTGAACAGAACAACGAGCAATAATCGTCAATTAATATTCAAATGCACGGAATATTGATATGGACTAGGTGTGGGGAAAGGCTCCGTCCGTAAACCTCAGTTTATTGCTAATCCATTATCACTGATGATTATGACACTGACATGATTTTATTATTCAAATCCTCTGGACAGCTACAGAGTTATTTGGTTACTGCATTTTGGGAGCTGTAATTAGACAAAGCCAACAGTCCAACGCATTACGGCCGTAGGCTCGCGATAAATATTCTGATTGCCATGGATACATACATAGCAGTTATAGCATAGCAGAAATATAAACGCCCCATAATGTTGTAAGTCAGAGTTACCCTTAATGAAGACTGCAGAATTATTGAAATAATAACAACGAGTCATTTGTCCCCCGACGAAAAAGGTTTTATAAGTTTGACGTGTGTTGCTGTGAATCTGTGCATTTGTGTGTCTATCTGTGGCATCACAGCGTCCAAATGAGTGAACCGATTTTGATTTAGTTTTTTTGTTTGAAAAGTGATTTTGTCGAGAGTGTTTTTAGCTATGTTTGAATAAAATCGGTTCAGCCCTTCAAAAGTTATGGGCGTTTTACTGTTTGAATCGGGGTGTTTTCGCAAGATATCGTGTCATAATTACGTGTTCAATAGATTGCCGATCGAAGCGTACTATCTACTTTGTACTAGATAAATTATGTAACATGAAATAAAAATTTGTAGGGGGTTTTTAAAATTTTGAAATTTTACTTGTTGCAGCTACATGTACCCAACCATGGACGAGTTGGCCAACCAGGTGAACTACGTGCTCGGCCACTTCGGCATCAAGTCCTTCATCGGCTTCGGGGTCGGCGCTGGCGCTAACGTCCTCGCTAGATTCTCTCTTGTGCACCCGCAGAAGGTAATATACACACAAAATTAACTTATAAAGACATTTAGGATAGAATAGAAAATACTTTATTGCACACCAAACACAGAGCAGTGGTGGCGCAGTGGTTGCGGCCCCGACTTACGAGTTGTAGGTCGTGGGTTCGAACCCGAGCAGGCGCATTACTTTGTGTAATTTATTTCATCACCACTGCTCTCAACACCGTGAAGGAAAACATCGTGAGGAAACCGGCATGTCCTAGAACCAAAAATTCGAAGAAATGTGACATCTACCAACCCGCACTGGGCCCGCGTGGTAGATTATAGCCCACTCCCTCTATAAGAGGAGGCCTGAGTCCAAGCAGAGGGAACAATAAAAAAGGCTGTTGATGTTGATATTGACACCAAACACTGCGCTGCGCTTGTAGGTAGATTTAGCCAGACGCTGGGACGCAAATATGCTCAAAATTGGTAATTAGAACTTCAGGTGCTTTATATCTAAAAAGTTTTCACCGCCAAACTGGAATTCCAAGCACTACATACGAGACGTAAGAATTAAGTAGGCGGAAAATATATAGTTTTCCTTTAATCATTCTGAGAACCTCTTGATAGAAATTCAAAAAACTACACCATGCTTATAACTTTAGTGGAAACTTGCCACTTTTACTTTGTTAGAAGTCGTTATTTCTAGGTGCAAACCAGAGAACTCATTTGATTCAGATTTATTCAACAACTAAGTTCCATTTTAAAATACAATATTGTTAGATGCTTTCCACGATGTTCCGATAGTCGCGACAGTAAACGGTGTAAAGAACTTCAATCAAAAGCTCTCACTCAGTAATTGGATTGAAGCGCTGATACAGAAAGCGGCAACACGGCGACAAAGCGCGCGGCGGTGAACCTGAATGGTTTACACGACACTTGTCATCGTTTACTTTATTTGCGACGAATTGAAAACATTTTATGATTTGTTACAAACAAGCTTCGCATTTCTCTTTTTAATTCTTTCTGATAGACGCAAACGAAATATAGTTGAGTTCCTAAGCTCCTTGAACGATAGAGCTGAGTTATAGAAAGTAATATGTCACGCGTCGCCATTCAAATGCAAGGCTTTCATTCCCTATTATACTCTTTGAATGCAGTAAATGCTGGATGCATGGATGCGCGCTCGAATGATATTGGAAACATAGGGACGAATATAATAAGTCACTTCGCTGTATACAATGCATCCACTCACTGTCCATGGCTAACTCTGCGGTGATTCGCTGACTGTGTCACCGAGGGCACTAAGCCGCTAACTTCAATTAAATTGTGCTGAAACTCCCGACTTTGTTAAAGACGGAAACAAAATATTTCCACGCTGATAACATTGCTAATTAAAAATTTTCTTTAACTGTGTTTACCAAGAGCGTGACTGCTGAAAACTGCCCAAACGTCAGAAAAAGTTAATTTGTTGAACACATTTCGCGGCCTTAAATTGCTTTTTCCATCAAAGCAATCCAGATAAACCGTTCCCTTCTATGTAAAATTCAACAAAGGGAAGAGCAGAAGCCTTCTTCTATGCACCTACTCACCCTAGCAAACTTTTAGCACCAACTTTTACTATCTGTAACCAAAATGACAAAGCGAGTTCCACTATCATGTAAAATCATCTACAGATCTCCCCCTGACTACTATTTACTCTCAAAGAGATGAAAATAGGTGAGCTACAAATGTGCGAGGTTACAAACGTGGCCTCACTTATAGTGTCGTGGATTATGCTCGCTCCAAGGTGATACTCGTTGAGACGAATACAGGCGGTGAGTGATCGCTAATCACACAGACAGATATAGGTCGCGCACGGAACACGTCCGGTATAAAAGAATTGCAGGCACTAATCTGCTATTGTTTGCCCTTCTCATCTATAGTGCAGTTCCGTTCCAACGTTCCACAGTGTACAGAGTACGGACGCATATAACTACCTCGGTTTAGAGATCCAACTAATCCACTTTGTAAACAGTTAGCTTTCTTTTTAACCGACTTCCCAAAAAGGAGAAGGTTCTCAATTCGACGGTTTTTTTCAGCCTATATACCTGGTCCATTATGTACCACAACTAAAAAATGAAAAAAAAAAAAAACTTCTTCCAAACAAAAACACTACAAAGTAAAAAATAACTTCAATTTCGGAATTTCGGCGTCAATACGAAGAAACTAAAACAAGAACACCGACTTCCGAAATTGAAGTAATTTTTTACTTTGTAGTGTTTTTGTTTGGAAGTCGGTTGTTTTTTTATAAAATGTTTTTTTTATTAGTTATTATCCTTATTATACCTGTTCTTCTACCTTCATAATCATAATGTTTAAGATTTATGCATTACTTCGCCGTGGGCCTCTATATATTAAAGCAGTCTAAACAAACAAGCCATACTTATAAACAAATTGGCATAATCTCTTACTGAATTATTTATCCGTTAATCGTAAATCCTAAGGTCTTTATCGATACAAGGTGGATACGCGTTTGCCCACTCATTTTGAGAATCTTTAGAAATAACTGACAGAACATTATTATAACAGAAAATCTCTGTGATAACCAGATTTCTAAGGCTGACACTAACAGCTTTATCCGATCCTTCATCAAACTTTTAGGACAAGTTTTCCTCTTTTCAGCTTCTCTAATTGATTGTTAGATATTATTCCAATGAGTTTCCGATTTGAACGTCGACAAGGATAGGATTCGTCAATTTAAATGTAAGTTTCTCTGAGTATGGATTTCACTTTAATTGATTTAGTTTTGTTTTCGATGTTTCTCGCAAATTATTCTCAAGAAAATTGAGCAATTAGACTTCAATACGTAATCATATCGGTACCAAATATCAAGGCCTATCGTTGCCGAATGTACAGGTGGCGTTTCACACACAAAAATACAGACGTTATCAATAGACATACGTCACATTATTTTCTTTATTTATCACATATAGACTGTTCTCATTAAGCGCTTATTGATCCCGACCGCAACGCAGGAATTTTACTAGATTAGCAGTGACATGTCTCACGGCACGCAAGTAAATAAGAATGATAGTGAGGGTCGATTTCACCAATGAATTAATCGCGATTGGTCCAACTAAACTCAGTTTATGCAAATACAGCGTTCTGATTGGTGAAACCGCTAATAAACTACCAATCAGAACGCTGTATTTGCATGAAATCGGCCCTTAGACGAGACATCTATCTAAAAGGTGATTAATCACATATCTAGTAAATTATATGCTCAGACCATGCCTACAATAGTAGGAGAGCTGGGTTTATTTCGCATCATGTGTCAGCTTAAAGCGGAATGTTTTGTGGATTACCGTCTACTCCGTTAGTAACATAAAATCTTTTCGCGTGGAGTCACACTGATGATCGGCGCTGATAGGTCAATATTTATGTATTCTTTTGAAGCGTTTTTGAATCACGCCGACTGCTCGGCGCTGACGGCCGTCTGAACGAGCTACGCGCCAACCGACAGTGCCGACGATCAGCGTGAATCTAAAACCAACCTAAGTGAAACGTTGTCAGTAAATATGTGGCATAATCCCCTTGGGCTATAGGAAAAGTAATATTATTAATCCAAATCGAGATTGACCACTTTTCGGCAGGGCTTGTCATTCCCATGCATTTTTCCTTCTTGACAATGGCTAAAATAAGTTTTCGCTGACATTTATTTTCTCTCTTTTCTTGAATCAACATGCAGGCATGTTAGACATTTACTTCTAAATCATCAGTCACCAACAGTTTCTAAATTGCAATAAGCGGAAATCATAATTATGTAGATGAAATTACATAAAGAAGATCATGTTTGTATGGAGCGGGGTATCAAGGTGACAACCGCAGTGGCAAACGGTAAACTAGTATCGATTACTTCGATCAATATGATATGAGCTATCATTATTGTTGAACTTGGAAATCAGATTGCGTTATAATTACCCAGTATTTAGTTTTAGTTGACCTTCGAAGTAATTTTTTTCTAGAAAAGCTAGTAGGAACTTCAATTACTTACCTTAGTAAGTCTCATTGTTACCTACCAACGCTACGTACACAAGGTAACTATTGAGCTTAGCTTATCTTACGTGAGACACAAGCAATTGTCTGATTACCTGCACAGTAGCCTATATAAGCATGGATTATGCAAATCCAGACGCACTTTTGTGCATACATTTGTTCAGTCCGCTCATAGCAATAATAATTAATGAATATGGACTAATCGAGCACGAGACGTGCGCACAGGCGGTACGATTCAGTCGTACCAATAAATAATAAGTGTAAATAAATTACGCCTAGGACATATGCGTGATACTAAACCATTATGTACGTCTGAACATCAACCTTTAGAAAGCCGTCCTGGGTGTAATGTAGATTTCTGGCAATTTTTAAAATGGGTTTTAAAAGTCTTAACTATTATATGGAAGCTTTTCAACGAATCAGCTAAATTATAGCAGGGATTCTTAAAACTCTGTGTCATCACAGGTTACGAAAATAATATCAAACAATTTAAGAAAACCATAGCCAATAGTACACAGCAATTGCACAAATAATCTCACAGATAACATAATTATAGAAAAGAAAAAGGCCCTAAATTACATGAGGCATTTAGGAGGGCGAGCTGAATCTTACGTGGGGAGAGGGGGGCTCGGCAAATATCACGTATTTTTTATTACCGCATAGTGCACGGTGAGAAATTCTCTACTAAAATTGCCCGCGGTCCACAGTGCGACTAATATGGTTTGTTACACGTATAGGAGCTATACTGAGCTTCTGTGTGCAAGCAACAACGGTTTAGAGTGACTAAACCAGAGCAAGGTTGAAGTAGCAGTTAATATTACTGAAAATCACATGGTCATGTTGGTTCCAGTAGTTACTCTTGACACCACACATGAGTCCCCATTAATTGAATTAGAATGAATATTCTTTGACGGATTTAAGTAAATAGTTCCTGTTTAAGTATTTTTCTTACTGTGATTCAAGACTATGTTATTAGTAGTTTTAGTATAACCTATAAATCAAGTATGGAGTAACGTATTTACACAAAAATACGCATTTTGAAAAATCTCACGTGCGATCAGAGGGGTAGTGACAAATCTCACGACATCTTACTAAGGGGTGGCGAAAAATCGTCAAAATCACCCCACGTAATTAATGACTAAGCAAAATTACAATATAATATATATAGAATTCAAAAACAATAAATAAAAATTATAATAAGAATATGGTACTCGTATAATCAATCTACTAGAACTATAAGAATTATATTATCTGTGCAGCATTGTTCAACTGTCTCAATAAATTCCAGGTGGATGCTCTGGCCCTGATCAACTGTGTTTCCACTCAGGCGGGATGGCTCGAATGGGGTTCGCAGAAGATGAACTCACGCTACCTGAAGAACCGTGGCATGACACAGAGTGTGCTGGACTATCTGATGTGGCATCATTTCGGACGGGTATGCTTTATACTTAGACAAGAGGCCATAGACAAGTGTCATTCGAAATGCGAAAATGTGGATTAATCACGAAATAGTTTTATAGCGTTAGACATTCCCATACCATTTTGACAATCGCTATCGCCACGGGCTATAGAATGTCACTTGGCTATGGTTTCACGGGGCTTTAGAAAAATTGACATTCACCGAAAGATACCAATGGTATAGATGCTAGAATGTAAGAGCACGGCCAAGTGACATTTCGATAGAGCTTGCTAATGCCGTACTTTTTTACAAGCTGTATGTAAGTGTGTTCGGGTAAAATCTTGCAACTGAATTTTAAAGCCACTGATTAAGATGAAAATTTGCATACACGTTTAGTTTGGATGACAATGCATGGTTAGCTAAGTGACGTCATTCTAAATCCAAGATGGCGGACTAGTTATTTTTGTGCACTGCCGTGATATGTATATCAAATGAAAGGGTTTGCTGAAAAGGATACGAAAAAAGCTGGTTTTTAAAAAAGATTTTTAATGAATAATTTTATTCTACTTTTCTTTAATCGATGATAGAATGCCAATTTTTCTAGAGGGTCGTTATCTATGACACTGTGAACTTTAGACAGAGACTTTTGCACAAGCACGAATAATAGAGACGACTATGGTTAATCAAAGTTTTAATTCTAAAACTCGATGTGCCACTGTAACGGTTCCGTAGTGTACATATTTTGTGTTGTTTAGATATGTGATTGTTTTCAGGGATATGGCTCAAACGAAATTCCTTTTCAGATCCGATTTCAGCTTTTTTAACAATGTTGTGAATCTTTATTTTCTATTCGCGACTTAAGGAAAAAGTGGATGCACAGGGTTTTTACATATTTATATACTGGCAATGCGAATCATCCTAAATCTGACTGAATTTATATATTTTTGAGTGATAATCAAAAAATTTAGATAAAAATATTTCTACATTTACCAATTGGCTACGCGATGGTTAAACGAAATTAACAGTATTTTAAAAGGAAACAGTCATATTCTAACTAAAAGGTGTTCCTACATTGTCTAAATTATGACGATGTAGAAACTTAGTAGCACCTTTTAATTAGAATCGCAATTACTCCTTTTCGAAATTTTTTAAATTGTTCTTTTGCATAATTTTTTTGTATTCTGCTCTCTGGTACATCACTACAGGAACGATTCATACCTACACCTATCAAGTATCCCCATAAAAATCAGACATTTATATAACAAATCATTCTAGTGTATAAGTTGCTCGCTATGCGCTTGCGATCGCGTGGCGAACTTTATGTGTTGCGTGCTAACGATGCCGACGTTCAATATTTAAACAGAAGTTACTGTGACCGTGACCGATTCCTTTACGATGCTCCATACTCCGTGCCCTACCCCTAATGAATGCAAAACGAAGCAATTATCATGTAACCACCAACGTTGTACACGAAACTCAACTTCAACTCTTCATGAACAAAGCATCATTTCCCTTGCACGACAAATGTTTGGTCAGAGCACACATTTGTGTATCCTTTTATTTTTTGGCAAATTTTGTGACGTTAGCAATGTGTGGCCTCGTCGGATGAGATATAAGCTGTCTAATGACTTATCGATCCGTGTCCTAGTTCTTAGTTTTATACGTGTGATGTTTTACCGTGACAATTAGAACTTGATAAAAACTTAAGCAATTAATAAAGAGCCACGCAATTATCAACGCCGTTCTCGTCCTCCCGGACCGACGGTTTTTTCTCTTTCCATTCAAATTTCGAATTCGGTCGAACGTTCGAAGTTTAAATGAATAACGGTCGTTTGCAGATAACTGAGGAGCGGAACCACGACCTGACCCAAATGTACCGCATGTACTTCACGCGCAACGTGAACCCGATGAATCTGTCGCTGTTCATGGAGTCGTACGTGCGCCGCACCGACCTCGGCATCGCGCGCGAGAGCGACACCATCAAGGTGCCCATCCTGAACATCACCGGGGCCATGTCTCCGCACGTGGACGATACCATCACCTTCAATGGACGTCTGAATCCTAACAACTCTAGTTGGATGAAGGTAAGCCTTGCTCATGAACTCTTCACGGTACGGTAAATCGACAAAGTTCTGCTGTGGTTGCTGCTATGGTGATTTTTAAGTAATCGTGCAGCGGTAGCCATTTGTGCCTTGTTAACCGAATTTCAATAAAGGAGGAGGAGGTATGACTTTAATCTTTAATACTTATTAAAAACAAAAAAAACTTTTTTACAAAAATATACTACCGACTTCCAAATAAAAAAAAAACTACAATGTGAAAAATAACTTATTTGTGAGAAGTGTGTCCATAACGCAAAAAAAAATGCTACCTACGAAAGACACCGACTTCCAAAAATATTTTTTTTTCACTTCGTATGTTTTTTTTATTTGGAAGACGGTATTATTTTTTGAAAATGTTTATTTTTAATTCAAGATTAAAGTCACAATAAGTAGTCTTTGCTTTCTACTTTGGATGTTAAAATCGAATTCAAAATGAGAATAGACAGTCATTTTCTTTTACTTACGGTTCTTAAAAATAAATTAAATACTTGAACGGTCACTCTACGTGCGTCATAATCATTACAATAAAGACATTGAAGTAAAGAAAACCTGTTAATCCTAGTAACGATCCAAGAAATATTTAGAAATAACAAAAAGTAGTAGCTAGCTAGCAACATCATTCTTCAAGGGCGAACTTAAAAATCGAGAGTGAAAACTTTTTCAAAGTTTTACGACGGACGAAAGGCACAGGCCATACATTTTGCACCGAATGGAGTTCCTACCGCCATCTGTGGGCTGCATTTATATTTATATTCAACACCGGATACCCTTTATAACTGCTCTCGGCACTTCATTCATTCGAGAGTGCGACGTTCAATTAAAAGCCACTTGTGTGTTTGTTTCCCTTTGTGTAGGTAATAAATATAATAGAAACGTGTACTGAGTAGGTAATATTATTTTTAGCAATAATTGTGCTGTTTCGGTTTGTTGAAACCAATAAACCTTTATAAAAAATACTCAATTTCAAATAAAGATATCCTGTATTGAGTCTGTATCTAATAGAATTGTTATTGTACGATTTTAGCTGTTAGTCCTACTTAAAAATTCAGCAGCAACATAAAATGCATTGTTTACCATAACTAAGGTTGCCAACCGTCCGGGTTTCCCCGGATTTGCAATAGTTTAGAAGGCGTCCGGGGAGCGTCCGGGCGGGGTTTTATTCGTAGTCCGGCTTTTAAAGTCTTCAAATCGCTAACTGCAATTTTTCACTGATTATGATCCCGAATTGGTCCCATTTAAATTTGATGAAGAAATTCAGAGATATTTAACGGAACTATTCGAAAATTACGGCAAATCACCCGAGATTGCATGTCTGTTTATTGTACACTAGCTAGCTTCTGTCAGCTTCTTCGCCCGCGTTAAAAGTGTTTTATCATCCCAAGGGAAAATTATACTGGGATAAAAGTACCTATGTCCTATTCCTAACTTTAATCTATCTGTCTGCTAAATTTCATCTAGATCCAAACGGATCTGGATAAATTTGACTTCCAATTAAAAACACTACAAAGTGAAAAATAACTTTAATCGTTTCAAAAAAACTTCAGATTTTGGAAGTCGTGTCAAAAAAAGAAGAACGAAACCATAAACACCAACTTCCGAAATTGAAAATATTTTTCACTTTGTGGTGTTTTTAATTGGAAGTCGGTTATATCATTTTGTAAAAAAATATATGTTAAAACTACAATTAGTTTAAAACAGTTATTAAAATAAAATCTGTTTAAATGTCCGGGTTGTAAGCTCCAAAATTCGGGGTTTTCACGGTCCTGGTTGGCAGATTTTAGAGTTGGCAACCCTAACCATAACATGCATTAAAAGTGAAAGTTTCCAACGGCGGCATTAAACTGCATTACAGTCTGGGGGCAACACTTGAACCAGAACAAGTTAATCTGCTTGCAACCACAATAGCGGTGAACTTCTGGGAAATAATACTAAATACGGGAATAAAGTTGTGACATAGACCATGACCCATCTGAAGCTTAGTGTTGGAGAATTTTATGCTGGGCTCTGTGGCCTGATTTTACAACAAATAAGGAATTTGGTAACTGACGTGATGAAACTTTGCTTGCTCAATAAGAAGCAAAAGAACTGTCCATGAATATATCCCTAATATACATACAATATGACACAACGTATATGTAGCATCGGCAAAATTCGTAAAACCGATAACATCCGATTTACACAACCAATGAAATCGCTCGCTATCACCTGTCACGCCATTCAACGCTATTCGCGCTATATATCCCGCCTCAGACAACGTGAATGTTACCAATTTATTTATATTATTATTGAACACAAAGATAAAACAATGCATAAAGAAACCTTAATATTGAAACAAACATACGGCCAATTACAAAGTTACCAATTGTTATCAGTTCGGCTATGATCGGTTTTACGATTTTTTTCGATGCTATTTAAGTTGTGTCGTAGTGAACACACATGACATATCGGCACAGTACTCGTATAATAATATTTCCAAAACAATAATTTCAGATCTCGGATTCGGGAATGGTGCTGGAGGAGCAGCCAGCTAAGATATCGGAGGCCTTCCGCCTGTTCTTGCAAGGCGAGGGCTACGGTAAGTGAGCCGCCTGCCGCCAACCGACCGACTACGTAGCCGATAGGCGTACCGATGCAAGCTTAGCTTTGCATTGCAGTTCGAATGTTTGACAGTCGCACTCAACACGCCACGCTCAATAAATGCAATATCGCTAAATTTATATTTAAATAATACCACGATTTTACTTCCAGAAACACCCTAGCAAAAAAACATGTAGATGTTTTTCCATCCTTAAATATAAAATTACAAATCCGGTAGTATGGTGTAACGGAAAGGTATGATTATATTTTAAAAACTGCTTCTGCCAATGTAAACGAACAACTTACTTCAAGAACAGATAATATAATACTAGCTTACGGATGCCTCATCACATACAAAGAAACCGTGTCGACGTAACTAGCGTTTTTCATCTGACTTAAACTGATTATTTCTATAAGCACATCAATCGCTATAGATGGTGTTAGCAGCGACTTGCAAGTAAAAGTTTACTCGGTTCGTGACTATCTTATTCTTTAAATACAGTGACGAAATGTTTTATAGTATTTATTGGCACGTTATTACAGTTTCATTGTACCAAAATGTGTTAAAATACAGAAAAAGAAACAAAAAGAAATTTTAAACCGTGCCATTTATTGTAATGAGTATTAAGAGCCCAATATTTCATAATTTTGTGCTTAGGAGTGTTGATTAAACAAGGAAGTACAATTCATATGATCATTTCTAGAAACAAATGTTGTTTAAACACAATGTGTTAATTTTACACACAATTCAATAACAAATCGATGCATACTGCGCCATCTAGTGACATTTATTTGAACCAAATTTTGTTTCTTCGCGCCGGGACCCCTCGATTCAAGGGAGTCATAAAAAGAATTATCTCCCATACAAATTTTGGGATAATCCAATTTTGGGAATTGCTTATTATTTTCTTGGAGAAAATTGTTTACATATAGGAATGTGCAGAAGCAGTTTTTATAATATGATTACACTTTTCATTTACAATCTGTCTGTATATACATTCAAGATACTAAGGTATTGCATCTATTCTGCAGCTTATGTAAATATGTTTGATACAATTAATGTTATTCATTTAAAACGTTTAAATATTGACCAAATAATACTAAATATTGATAGTTCATTGCATATTCTTACTTTTAGATAAGTTTATTTCGCAAGATCTCTATTTTATAATACCCCCCTACTTTCCATACGAACTGTCGCCCCCCCTACTTATTGTGCAATAATATAAAAATATGATATGAATATGGTTATATGCTTTACTAATAATAATGCTAACTTATTGTACGTCTGAAGCCTGAAAGTTTATTTTTATTGTCCTGTTTATGTTTGAGCCTGGATATGCGATAGCGTTATGCAGTCCCTAACAATTGGTATGTACTGAAGGGAGCTTTCCTCCTGTAGAGCTAGATCAGCTTTCAGTCCTGTGTTACTATTGTGGAAACGTCTGTAGATAGGCCCTTGATTATTTTCATAATTTACGTAGTTTGAAAGACAATATTATTATCATTATTTTAAATAAAACTTGATTGTGTTAGTATGTTTGCTGTTGCTAGCTAAAACATTTGTATTTGTCCATACGATACGATTGACATAAAATAGTTATTAATCTGAGATTCAAACCAGTTCCGTGAGTAGTTCATAATAATATTAAACTGCCTAAAAAGTTTTGTTTCATAGGTCCTATTTCATTGTAAAGTGTTGGTACATAACTATTTTGCTTATGTTTACTGATAATAACTCTCTAGATATTTCCAGACAAATTATTAACTTTTCATTCCAACGTAACAATTTTAAATAAATACTTGTTATTGGTCATTGGAAAATAATCGTACGTACCTACATCATAATCATTTATTGAATGTGCATGATGCAAAATCGTTTCAGTAAAATATGAGATGTTTGTTAATTACAGTTGCACAGTACAAACATCTTTTTAATATCCCTCGGCAAACTTCGTGTTTCGTCAGTAGTAGGCTTTTCATTATTTTCCATCAGTTTCCTTTGCACTTGGTGCAGACCGGACGCTCTCAATCAACTTGGAAGTATATAGAGTTGTTACTCTTTTAACATAATGCAATTTATTTAAAAATGGGAGGAGAGTTGCTTTTTTTACAGCAGTAACTATATTTCACACGGTAATCAAAATAAAACAACAATAAAGTACTTAGTTCTGAATAACAAATTATTATACACGATAAATCTAATAATTGATGGACATGGAATCTCATGGAATTAGCATTCGTTTGTATTCGGAAATGCGATGATTGCCGAGGGACATTAAGAAAATTGTTGTACTGTTCTTCTTACACTATGACTGTTTACATAAGTCAATTTGTTTCAATTAAGTCAAAACAACAGAACAGCATAACATTTCATACTGTTTTAGATTATAGAATTTATTTTGTAGATGTAGACTTGTTTACTGAGATTGCTGTATCTTGTGTGCCTACACATTGAAATCTTAACCAACCATAACCTTTCTGGCAAATGAAACAAATAATTATGCTTTCTTACATAAATAAATGGTCCTATTTTTTATGATTTCAAATGAATCATTTGTTTTTAAGACATGCAGCATAAAGCGGTCCCGTAAACAAAGCTCGTGTTAACTATTTATTTTTAAATTATTTTTATTTTTTCACACTAATAGCTGTGTTAGCACTGAACAAAACCATGCCGTCACCAACGTCGAGCGCTAATAGATCGTTCGAGCAGTTGCATATATCCATTGCGTAGACAACGTAAGTGTTTATTCTTAAAGCATTTATTTTTTGTTACGCGGAAGCTATCTTAGTTGGTGTACTTGACTAAAACTTGATATTCTCGTGTTTCTTTACAAATATTTTAATGTATTCATACTTACATATCTTCTCTGATTGTATTCCTATAACAAATGTTTTATAATATCTCGACTGTTCTATAAAAAAAAGTAATTCATCATAAAACTTTTTGCTAAATTTACTAGCCAGCCCGCATAATATGAACCCAAGGTTGTAAAGCGCCCTGTAAACGATCACAATTGTTTGAGAAATTTTACATTTTTTTTTCATCAAAATATTTGGTAAATTGCAGCTGTGTTTGAAGCGTTTGTCAAACAGTGTACGTGTTTGTTGTGTTTGACGAAAATCTTTATTGATGACGTGTTTGACAAACAAGTTTGAACGTGAACGGCGAGGTTTGTCAAACAAGGTCTCCAGATCCAGATGTTTGTCAAACCGAATGTACGGACAGGTTAACAAATTTGTTTAATCTCTGGTTTGATCGTTTATGCTATTTTTTGATGAAAACGTGAAGTTTGACCAACAAATTTGTCAAGCAAATTTGATCGTTTGCAAGGCGCTTAACATCGCATACTATCAATCAACTTTGGTAGCATCCGCTCCTTTTATAAACCTTTATAAGGACTAACACACATAACTCGGCTGCCTAAAGGTATCTGCATAGCTGTCTGCATTATTTTTAAATCTTTATAGCTCATGTTCTGTGTGATAGTTCTTTCGATTATTATAATTCATGTTTTTCTAAGCACTCTGTATATTATTGTTTAGGTGCACCGATTTTGGTATTTTAGTTCACAATGCTTCTATAGTTCTAATTTAATGAAGCACTTAGCGATTAGGTATTAACTAAAATATAAGTTAGCCTGTAACTACATACTTAGTCAGTTAAAAATGTGTATTTTTACAGTTAGGTACATTATATAATATACATTCACTCAAGAAGAGACTCTGCCTACAACGTGAGCTCAATTGTCAACCAATGGGGACTAACGTTTTATTGCTCATCAATTAACGCCACTGTTAAATAAGGCCCATAAATATAGCTGGTATACTTTGTTGTTATAACACGCACGAAAACAAAACTTGCATTAATATTGTTTTTTATAACCGTAAAAGTGCGATTAAATATAAAATCGAGTGTGCCGCAGCCCCTTAAAAAAGGTGGGTAACATTTTCCAAAACATAAAACTCTATTAAAGCTGTGTTTGGTAAATCCCGTACCTATCTTAAACTGTCATATTTGGAAAATATTCACAATTAAAAAATAATCTCGCGCTAAAAGTCTAAAAGCTATGAAAGATATATTCAGGACCCCAGTCTACACCAGCGCCCCCGTAGCGGAAAATTCAAACGCGGTAGCCCCCATTCTCGTTCAATCTTTGTGTTTGCCTGCAGTGGGTCAATAACGATCTGATGTCATGAGATGAAAACCGCGGATTCGGTAATAATCATCAAGGGAATAACTACTACTCTATTCGCTGGGCGAAAGATAAACAAACTTTAAAAAAGGCTTTTACAGTATCTCCTTTGCTATCACTAAAATAATAAATATCATGAGAAGATGTTTATTTTATAGAACAAGCAAATACATGTCAAACATTTAGGCTATTATTTTCTTAACTGTATTTGCCAACAATATCAATATATTTAATGTTTGAACAAAAGAATAGGTATTATTAAAAACAAAACCAATAGCCGACATTAAAAGGCATCTCAAAAGCCTGGAGTTCGGAACTATTACGATAACAAATTAAAATTGGTATCTATTTTGCGTCGTAAGGTTGTATTTTTTAAATTAGTCGGATTATAGCCGTTGACGTTTGTTTGTTTAGATAAAGTTTTTTCCCTCAGTGAATAGAGTCAGAGGTTATATTTGACAAGTTACATAATATCTGAATGTTTTGTATGTTCCAGTGGCGCCGCTGTCGCCGACTAAGATCACGGCGTACCGGCGCCTGTCGGACTCGGGCCGGCGCCGCCCGTGCCGCCACTCGCCCGTCATCCGCATCACCGAGAACCCCATCTCGGAGGCGGTGGTCTGCTAAACTTCCAGCCGACAGCAGGGGGACGCCCCACGACCCACAACAAACCACCAACAACAACCTCAAACAAAAATAGGGAGCATTACTTAAAGCTGATCCAGCAGAAAACCCCACATAAATATAGAATAAAAACAGAACAAGTTTAAAAATACGCGGCAAAAAGTTTCAATACTTTTTTTTCATTTTGAGCGGTTACAACTGTATAAACGTAAATATAAGTTATGGCAATACCAAAAAGTTAAAAACATGCACAAAAATATTTCAAACTTATCTAAGTATCAAACACAGAATAATCTCAAAATCTGTCACCTAACCATAGACGATCTATAAGCCAATCTTTTTTTAAAATCATGAATCCATAACACGCCACCTAGCGAAAGAAATTGGCAGTAATGTTCCCTATTCTAACAGCCAGTGATTTCAACATAATACAACTTTACGAGTAATATCGCATGTGTATTTTTCACATTCGATTCTTACTTCATCATTCTAACATCACTTGGCCAAGTCATATTTTGTAACAAGATTCGTGGGGCAAGGCCCCGGTAACATCTAGCTAAGTTCCTCACATCTTGTGAGTCGCACTGTTGAAGTTATATCATTTATAATTTAAGGAAAATTTTATTAGAACCCACTGATATATACATAATTAAATGTACCACTGTCGAGCGTTATATCATTCAGTTAGGCTAATATCACACGTAACTATACCTATTTGTTTACGCGACTGTGTAAGGGAGTTAGTTAGCGTCGTTATTTTGTAATTTAGTAATAAATTGAAACTGAGGGCTGCTGTGAGAGCGGCGCCGGGTCGGCGATGCACAACGCGCTACTGGCTGTTATGTACACGTGGACTATGCACACTTAAACATTCGACTATCATGGAAAAACTATCTAAGTAGATAGCAAATCGATGGATAACGAGGGTATTATGAGGGCAGAGTCTACGTGTAGATGACGGCTTGTGGTGGCGGCCCCTGACTGAGCCGGCGGCGGCGCCGCGCGCGCGCTAACACGTCGCTGGGTGCTATGCTAAGACCAAGATAGATATTGAATTTGATCATTTTGATGACAGGCCTTGGAACTATATTAGCTTCGATTTGCAGTATTATTTTTGTTTTTTATTTTTATTTTCTAAGGCTTAATGTATCTTGCCAGTCGCTTGCGACCGACGAGGCAGTCTCTTTTTTTAAATATTATTATTACTTTGTTAATTTGTTGATAATGTCTATTAATCAGTATTATTGTTTTTACGAGTTGTACAAGTATTTTTTGTTATAATAATAAATTATGTAGGTATTATTATCACCGCTTTTAGTAGTTGACCTAAATAATGTTAGAGAATAATAAAGTTATAATAATCGTGCAACAGCTTATAAGTATTTTCCTTTTAGTTATGTTTAGTGTTAATTAAAATATTGTCACTTAAGAGTATATTAGAGGAATTGTGCTTAGTTTTAAACCGGAGAGATTGCGATTGTGGGCGTGAAGTTATCAAATAATATGAAGAAACAAGCGCCTCATGCGCATAAAATATCATAATCACTTCGAATTTATCGTAAATCATAGATGACTACACGCCGATAGGTATTTTGTAATCTTTTGGCCGGCAACTGCTATTTGAATATTAGGGAATGATTGTCTGATTAGATAGGAGTACTAGAAAGTAATTACCAGCCGATTGTGTTGTTGATTGAATGGAAGGAGGCCGGCCATGCATAAATAGATTGTTCCAATCAGAGTTTACGATGTTGAAAGATTTCTCTAAATAGTTAGAATCTTGATCAGTAGCAGAATCTCAGTAGATCTGTTTGTCCCACCTCCGAGCTCGCGCACACGGGGCTGGCCGAGCCACGCGTCTCACGCCACGCGTCCTACGTCACGCGTCCCACGCTCGAGCTCGCCTCTACGCTTGTAGTCGTAAAATCTATTCATTATTTAGTTTATAGAGTTCAACAATCATTGTTTTAGTTAGTAGATGATGTTCTATTTAGATCATTTTTGTTCACCATGATATTTGTGTGAATTTATTATGGATCTATTAAAAGTGTTTTTATAAAGATTTTGTTATTTTATTCATAACATAAACCTTGATATGCTCATATCGTTAAACGTTACTTCCTACATCATACCAACATCACAGAATAAATAAGTCCAAGTACAGAAGCGTCACTTCGCGCAACCATTTATAGAAATAGACTTGCGAATAACTAAGCAACAAAGTGCCAACGCAGCTCGTGGTCAATGCCTAACGTGATATTCACCTACACGTTGCTAGTTGCCGCTCTCTTCTAACGTGTAGGTACCTTTTTAGGTATGGATTATTAGGACAAAATAGAAAGTATACAGAAGGACCACTCCCGTCATCGTCGAAAATTGTTACCTCTGTTAAAGATCGCGACGCCACATACGACGAAGATTGCAGGGTAACAAGACGTAACAATAGCATAATAATTATTTCACCAAAAACATTAAAATGTGAAAAGGCACCAAACTCGATCAAAACGTAAATATGAAAAAGGCGCGAGTTCGACGAAGTAGAGTTATGATCTAGACGGGTGATAAGTTCATAGCCTTTTCTTAAACAAAGTTATAGTTGTCTCAATCTCGCGTGGTGGTCGCTCGGTTATCTCGCACCTTAATTTGAAAACTTGGGTTTCCATTAAAATGAGGAAACCTTAATAATTTTCTGAGTGTTTTCAAGATATGGAACATACAACCGAACTCATTAGCGACAAACACATATGAGGAAATTGAGTAATTATAGGTATTTCAGCAATCCTTTGAGCCAAACCACACGGCGACGTGCGGCTCCGGAGCGGTGTCAAAGTCAAAGATGTTGATGCAGATGTATCATGCTAAATTATAGTTTTCTAATACTAAGAATCTCTGAGCTAATCTGCGGACAGACGGACATGGCGAAACTATAAAGTTGTTTACTACGAAACCCTAACATCTGCGGAAGCGCCGTGAGACGCCACGCAGCACGCGTCGCGACTCGCGCGCTTTTTGAGCGCCGGAGCGACTAAGGAGTGTTTGTTCTGATCCTTTGTCGAATCATACGGTAGTATCTCTAAGTAGTCTGTGGTCGAATCTGAAATCCACACAGAGCCGCTGCGCTGCGAAGACGTGCGTCGCTCTCATGCGTTGCAAAGTCGTGCGTCGTCGCATCGTAGGTGTGGCATACAATGCGTTGATCCGTTGCGACGGCGTAACGCAACGCACTAATGAGGCCCCAACTTTAGAGATACACAAACATTGGTAATAAACAAACGCTTTCATATTTACCGCAGACTTCGAAAAAGAAGATTCTGTTCGACCCATGCGTGTTAGTATGTACATACTTATGTCTGAGATATTAAACATTTTGTTAGGAACAGTTGAGGGGATACGCAATGAAATGACAAATAATTATTTATTTATATATTTTAAAGTAAAAGATATCAACAAATTGTGTTTAATACAAAACATGGACTTTACATTTAGATATAATACATTGCGAATTTTTAACTAACTATTTATACATGAATACTTATAGTTAAGCATAATATCTTAAGCAAATAACGGAAAAAAGGATTTAACAATAATTATAATCAAGTTAAGATCGGCATGGAATATATTGTCAGTAGTTGGTATGCATTTATAACTTAACGCAGCCTTATTGCGAAACTGAATTCGGCAAGCCAAAGAGTATGAACAAACGACGGAAATTCACATCGCGTCTTTACTCTCCCATGTGATTGGTCGATTGTCCATACTCTTTGCCCTTTTCCTTGCTGAATTCACTTACGCAAAAGGCTGCTGTTCACATTAAATAAAATATGAGAATATTTAAATATAATCGCACCTAACAATAGAAACGCACCATTGTACGGCGACATTTGACGTTCTAAGTGTTGCCAGGAGTTAACGCTAAAGTGAGTCCACGCAAAGTATACACTCACCAGCACGTTTCGGATTAAAGTTCTAAATGTTTCTTGGTGTGTACTCGACTCGCTAACTTAATCGACTCGACTTACTAAATGGAACTTCAAAATATTCGGAAATAATCTCTATAAAAGCAAATTGTTCCAAACTTTATAAAATAATACATTCAATTAAGCCGAAAGTTACTTGGAGGAGGAGGAGCAGTGGTATCGGCCGCGACTTACAAGTTGTAGGTCGTGGCTTCAAACCCAGGCTATACTTTGAGTAAATTATTTAATCACCACTGATCTCAAAGCGGTGAAGGAAAACATCGTGAGGAAACCGACATGTTCTAGAACCGTAAATTCGAAGACATGTGATATGCACCAACCCGCACTGGGCCAGCGTGGTGGATTACGGCCCACACCCTCTCACAGAGAGGAGGCCTGTGTCCCAGCAATGGGAAAATATGTTATTTTACAAATTCCGGGTATTCTCTGGTGGTAATATAATTATCTATTTAGTTTTAGTTCAAATCACGAGGAGGAAGCATTAGATATTAAATTTGGTTTAATTATTTGTTTGAATATTACTTGGATTTCATAGTTACATACACATCTTATTATAGCGTAAGTTTACGTTTATTAAACGTATCCTAATAGCCCTACAGGCTCGTGGGAACACTAATATTAACGATATAGTACATTGATACAAGTAGAATTTAGACATTACGTTGTAGGTCTATGAGGCAGGGTTGGTAACCGCGCACTCTAGTGATCCATTACTGTTTTATTAATCACGACAAACTTCCCTTATAGCCTCATCAAATAGACAGCAAAACGATAGCCTGGCGAAGCGCTTTTACTTTGAAATGTATATTATCGTTTGAAACTACACTCCATTTGTAATAACACTGTTGCAAACTGTTTAATATAGCTTCCATTTGTTATATCACTAACACAATAAAAGTCAAAATCGGTTGGACGGGCTGTAAAATAGATTATTTAAATGTCTAATGTGATCTGAAATGGAGTATAATCACATGGAAAAGCGAATGCGGACCGTTTTACAAAATAAAAACGCTTCGCCACGCTATCGGTTCGCTATTTGACGAGCCCTTAATCGTTGCTGGATTTCATCGAATATTTCGTGAAATGCGCCATTTCTTGCAATATTAGTACTTATTTGCCTTCCCTTCTATCGTTTTCAAAAGCCTGTCACACCGTGATTAGCGTCAGCATCGTTATATGTATTGTGAAGACTTTAAAATAACTTATCTAGTTCTTTAAGATACCCTAAACAGTCATCCTATGACATGCACTACACCTACACTGTTCCTGTACATATTATTGTAGTTTCCAATTATTCGCGCCTGCATATGTTGCATAATACTGTACCTAAATTCAGTATGTAAAGTAAAAATTAACCTTTGCCTATTCCAAATCCATTTCGAGATTTTAGGTTTGTAAGCCTTATTTAAACTAAGCAGAATCATCTCACCTTCTGCTATATAATTATGTATTTATATAAGTATATATTATTTTCAATATATATGTACGTGTATTTTACCTATTTTAATATGTTATATAATAACTGGTTTTATTTTATTATTAAACAATGAACCTGCCATGTTATATCTTCACCACCCTTGGTTGACTGGTAGAGAATGCCTAAGGCATTAAGTCCGCCTTTGTACTTTTTGTGCATGAAGTCTAAATAAATAAATATTTATCTTTTTTTAGGTCTTAAAATGTTGCATTACCAACTCCGAGTTAAGTCTTTCGTGCAAGTGGACCGTTGTTTTCTACGTGTCAATGTCAACGTCAAGTCCTATGCCATTCGGACTACTTTGACGTCAGCACGAACGAAACTTTAAAAAAATATCTACAGCTTGGTAAAATGAAATATTGAAATTAGTTAAAATAACTAAATCTATAAAATAATAGCAGAAAAATACTTTACATACCGAATTGTTTCTTCTTATGGCACGCAACTTAAACCTTAAATTTTAATTTTTTTTATGAATTTATAGTAGGTATTATACTATTATAGATTATTTTTTTTGTAATTTATTGTTTGAAATTGTGCAAATAAGAACTATGTCTGAAAATAAATAAATAATTATAAATAATATTTCATGAAATGGTAAATTTGACGATCTGGCTACGACATCCCCATTGTATTAAAATAGTCAGTTTCATTATTTCTAAACACAATTCATATATTATACATTTGCCTGTCGCTTCGGCAAAATAGCCAAAATACATACGCTAGCTAAAATAACATACCATGATGATCCGTGATGTCTTTATCACAAAAGTAAGGCTTACATTGAAAGTAAAGTTAAATACATAGTGTAATTCTGAAATAATTTATAATTATAACACTCGAGAAACGAAAGCGTCAAAGACTTTCCAAATTACCAGATACCTTTTCAAATACAAATCTCAATATTAATACAAGACATAATACGCCAGCCAAAAATAAGTTTACAGTGTTTTACTTAAACGTTAGTTACACGAATTTTATCGATTTAAAACATGCTAAAAGAATACAGTCGCCGGCTAAAATTACTACCTAAATTCGCTAAGACAGTGAATATACTGATGTGATTATAATTATAATATCTATCCATATTATATTGGCCACCGATCGAACATACAATATTTTAAATATCACGTTTCTGCTGTTTCTGCACGATGTTTTCACAAACCGATGCCGGCTCGCTTCTTTATACATAATATTATATGATTTTATATACAGTTACTAGAAGATGTTACCTCAAGATTTTAGAGGAACTTGGAATCAAGGACTAAGAAGCAACCTTATAAATATATTCTGTGAGTTCCTTAGTTCCTCTACCCTTTCGTATAATTTAAGTAGATAACACAGTTTGAAACGAACGCGTTCAATTGCGGAATACTAGGATAAGTATGATCGAAATTATGATAATCAGTGCAAGGAACAGGTACACTTTCTTCTTCCTCAGCTTATTCTGAAAAACGAAAAGCATAATCAATACAAACAACAAAGAATTATCTCAGGTACAATGTCGCCCATGAATATCTATAATATCAGAGTAGGTAATCAAAATTGCATTGCAATCTCAAATGCGAAACTGTAAAACATCTCGACGACTGTTATTACCGGCAACCATACCCATCAAACAGCAATGCTACTGAACAAATAAGCGATTCAATTGTTTTTTAATTTTTTACGTTCACAGTAATAATAAAAGTGGTAAACTGAAGTACAATCAATAATAATACTATAGAGCTATGGTAGCCCAATGGTAACGGCCGCGACTTATGGTCATGGGTTCGAACCCAGGCAGGCGCTTTACTTTGTTGTAAATTATTTCATCAAAACTGCTCTCAAAACGGAAACCTCACGAAAACAGTGAAAAAATTGTAAGTCATCCACCAGTCCGCACAGGGCCTACGTGGTGGATTACGGCCCATTCCATCTCACAGGAGGCCTGTGTCCCAGCAGTGGGAATAACAAACTCTTATGTATGTAACTCCCCGACGCTTATACACAAAGAACTGTCCAGACAGAAAAACTGTCGCAGTTACGCTACCTTGTAGTTGACTGCCTGCCTGAGTTCCTGCGTGCCACTCTCCACGTTCACCGAGGCGTATTCCACGCTGGTCTCGATCGAATTCACCACTTCGCCCTGCGAGTGGATCATGGTGCCAAGCTCCTTGAAGATTTGGTTCACGTCTAGTATGTCACTCTGGAAATAACCAAGCGAAAATGTTTAGTTGAGGACACATAATCATAATCTGCCTGCCCTTATGTGATAGGGAATATATGTGACAAAATATTTGTTTTAAAACTAGCTTATTAATAAATATACAAAAATACAATACTAACAGTGAAAACAGAATCAAAATTGATTAAAAAACAAACAAGATATAGAAATTTTAAACAAGTAATTATATCTGTCATTCTCGCGAAAACGCCGTTTTCTTTGGCAGCTGTATGGGTGTGACGGACTTTTATTTCAGAATCTAAGTCGGACTTCTCTTTTTAATTGTATTTTTTTTTTACTTTATGCAGTCGTCGATGATGAAGATATATACAAAATACTTATAAAGTTCTTTGTAACGTATTTTATTCAGAAAGTAAAAATATTACACATTTTGTTTGGGGTCGTTACAGCATGCCTCCTTGCATATATCTCAAACATTTGCCGCCATGATAATAGTCACTTGCTTTCCAGCTATAATATCATCTTTCACACAAACCGTTGGAGGGTTTCTTATATGTATCTTTGATCTTTTTCTATTACTATAATAAATAGCCTTTCACATTCATATTGCATACTCAAAACTTTCTTGATGATCAATATGTAATTATTAGAGATGCCGCGAATATTCGCTATTATATGTATTCGGTATCTTTTATGTATTTCGTCGAATACCGAATAATGTCTATTATTCGACATTAAATAAAAATAAGATGCTTAATCCTTTTTAGGGTTCCGTACCCAAACGGTAAAAACGGGACCTTTACTAAAACTCCACTGTCCACCTGTCTGTCTGTCTGACACCAGGCTGTATCTCATGAACCGTGATAAGTAGACAGTTGAAATTATCACAGATGATGTATTTCTGTAGCCGCTATGAAGTCAAATGCTAAAAACAGAATAAATCAAATATTTAAGTGGGGCTCCCATACAACAAACTTGTTTTTTTGCCGTTTCTTTGCGATAATGGTACGGAACCCTTCGTGCGCTAGTCCGACGCGCACTTGGCCGGTTTTTATTTAAAGTGCTTTCAATTTTATATTAGCTTTAAATACCCCTCGTTTTTGTAACGTACATATTTTGACAGACAGAATGAATAGCGAAGACAAAACAAAGGTGCGATTCTAATCTAAATATTATGTTTCAATAGTAGTAATTGTTATGAAACCTGTCATGGCTGAATACATCCAATCTTGTTATAATGTCTAGCTTTGAAGGAGAATCGTGTTAATAATACATACTAATATTTCGCAATAATACTAAGATTTCACATGATTCCAAACCTTAGTAATTTATATCTTTATTACCTACCCAGTAATATTTTCTTAATAATTTGTGTAAAGTAGATGCATACATAGGATAGTCATAGATCTTTTAATTTTTAGGGTTCAGTACCCAAAGGTAAAAATGGGACCCTATTACTAAGAATCCACGGTCCATCTGTCTGTCTATCTGTCACCAGGCTGTATCTCATGAACCGTGATAGCTAGCCAGTTGAAATTTGCACAGATGATGTATTTCTGTTGCCGCTGTAACAACAAATACTAAAAACAGAATAAAATACATATTTAAGTGGGGCTCCGATACAACTAACGTGATCTTTTTGCCGTTTTTTGCGATGGCAACAATGGCAACAGAAATACATCATCTGTGAAAATTTCATCTGTCTAGCTATCACGGAGGATAGACCTGGTTTTGGTCAGCCAGCACGCAAATATGTATCATCCGACTGCACAGCATGATTTTCTTCTTGTTTACGTCTTTTTAGTTCGCTTTTTAAGCAGTCGGGTTTGTTGTTTTTTAACTAACTTTTTTTTGCTCAATTGTGTTGCGACATGGGGCAGATTTGGCTGCCGAACTTCACTTGGCAATATACCATGATATTGTTTATTAAGAATATCGATGATAGTGATGTAGCGACCAAAAGTAAGCGGTTTATTCATCTTTTATCATTATTCCAAATATCCAATGAATCACAAAAGCTGCTGCTGGACAAGTAGGTAGTTATCACCAGTAACTGATATTATAATCTATATATATAAAAATGAATCCCTATTTCCCTTGGTCACGGCATCACGCGTGAACGGCTGGAACGATTTCGCTAATTATTTTTTTGTAGTGTTTGTTTTTGTTAGGGTAGGGTAGGGTAGATGAAGTTTTGGTGTTTTATAGCAAAACAAAGTTTGCCGGGTCAGCTAGTTCAGTATAAAAATAGCATGAAAGAGTACCTACAAATGTATGTTTTCCTTTTCAGAGATTTTATCTCAAACAGTCGTTAATTAAAATGAACTAATTGCGTTTAAGGATAATTACGTAACCGATATTGTGTATAGTTTTAACTTTAGGTACAACATAGAAATACACTATTTAGTTGAACTGTTAGATCTTATCAATTCATTTCGTGTTGCTAATTTGTTCTGTGATAAGAATTTTATTCGGTTTTTTAAACAAGGATTTCTATTTGAGATGAAAATGGAACAATAACATTGAGTAACATTGCATGTTTCTTAGTATTATGGTTTGTAAGTCTTAATGGACTCTTGTCATTACTGGGTAGTCTTCCATAACAGCAAACAAGCTGGGCCTCTGTGTCATCATGTTCCAAGGAACCAACAGCTGTTTGGAGTAGTTGTGGTTCTGAATAGTTATTAAATGGATAGTTGGTGGTAAATATATATATATATATATTTAATTATACTTGCAAATATAAATTATATAAATTTGCAAAAATTTATTTCGTTTCGGAAGTCGGTGTCTTTGGTACCTCTTGTTTTTATCATTTTTCAACATCGATTTCTGGGTTTATATGAAATAAATGTTTCAAAAGGGACTCTGTGGTGGAAGAAAGAAGTAATGCTCCAACCCCAAGGCAGGAAGATGATGATGCTTGCTTGCATTTGAATATGGAATAGTTATTTTTATTTAACGATGGGTTTGCGTTTAACCAGTATCTTGCTTGCGAAGTGAGGTCGACGGTGAAGCATGCTTGTCTAGAAGTAACCTATTCACTCTTGACTTAAAGACCCCTAGTTTTTATCTATCAGGGAAAAAAGACTCCGGCAGGGCAAGTTTGATCGGTGGTTACCTCTAATTGCCGAATATCCCTCTCGCGCTCCTCGAGCTCCACTAGCGAGCGTTCCGTCTGCATGTTGATCTGTTCCTGCTTGCGCAGATTGGGCTCCCCCATCTCCATCAACTCTTTGCTGTGGCTCGTATCTGCTGGAAAAATCACCAATGAGTTATTACTGTCTCTAGTGATTTTTGAGTTTGACATGTATTGTGGAGACAGAAATACCAAAGTCTGTCGTTGCCTATGAATCCACCACCCCCTCCCACCCGGGGTGGGTTCCCCCTATTTAAATCTATTTTCGTATTTTCTTAGTTATAACACACACTTTCATATAAAAATCTGACATTGCCAAAATGTTCGATGTCAACACGAAAAATTGCTGTGTAGATAAATAGAATACACACAAATCTACAAAATGAAGATAGATTATTATACTTTAGCCTCAACCATTTTTATGTTACTTTTCCTTTCTACCGGCAACCGCGGCGGCATAACTACACTAGTTGGACTAGGCGCACATAACTACATAAATATATATTCGTTATATCGTCACAGGATAACGGGCCTCATGGGGCGATGACACGATTTAGTGACGAAAATGATGTTTTTACAGTCCTGTAACTGTGCCTACAGATGCTATAGGGTAAAACCAAGATAGTTGGCGCAGTGGTATAGTTGCCCTAGGGGTATAGTTGCGCCAGGGGTACAGTTGCCCTAGGGGTATAGTTGCCTTAGGGGTACAGTTGCCATAGGGGTATAGTTGCCCCAGTGGTATAGTTGCCCTAGGGGTATAGTTGCCCCAGTGGTATAGTTGCCTTAGGGGTACAGTTGCCCTAGGGTTATAGTTGCCCCAGTGATATAGTTGCCCTAGGGGGAGAGTTGCCCCAGGGGTATAGTTACCTCGATTGTAAAAACTATAGTTTCGAGGATGAATTGCATGCTATTTTATTAATCTACCGAAAAATTCTTCAACTACTACTAACTTAACCGTGTCTCATGCCTCTTTGCGATTGCATGGGAAGGCAAAATGCGATCAAAAGTTTTGCGGGATAGATGTCCCTTTTCTCAGCGTAATTTACATGAATTAGGCAACTATCCCCTATGTGAGGTAGATGTCTCAAAATAGAGAGGTCCGTAAAACTCGCTAATATTATGGAAATATTAAATATAATGTAATAAACTTTTCAGAAATAGTCTTGTAGATAAAAATTCAAAGTACCGGCCAGTTAAGTAAGTTGCAAATGAAGTATTTTGCTTTTTGTACTGAGATATAAAGAGTGATATCAAAAAGTGTGGCAAATATCCGGCTCTTACCCTACTAAATTCTCTTCTGGTCCCAGTTAGAAACATAACGAGGATATTACCGTTTTCATTACAAGCTGTGTTACGAGAGTAGGTATGTTAGATTGGGGCTTTCAAGCCATATTTGCTATTAATAATGGACAGCCTTTTCTGTCATAATTCTCTGGTCTGTAGTAGTAGTATCGAGGTGTCATATTGTGACGTTTTAATGTCATTATGATTCCAGTGTGAAAAAGAGATGGAGCTATAAATGATCGATATTACCATCCCATCTTCGCTACAGAATCGTGATGGCAAAAGTACTTCATAATAGGGCCCTTTGTCTTTTCGAGGTCGATATTAAGTTCGATTCGGAATCAAGCATGGTATAAAAATACTTACTTCCCATATTGAAGGGGTCCCCGATAGTCACGGACTGCGCTTTTGTCTTCTTCACATCTTCTTTGGTTTTCTGCGCGGCCAGCCTTTGCGTCGCCTGGCGAATGAAATAAAATCATATTTAAGAATTTGTTTAAACTATTAAGGCCGACGGCGAACCAGCGCTGGGTGTCTGACGCCCTGCAAATGCTGAGTTGGTAACCCTTTCGGTATGCGCAAGTTCAGCGTAATTTGTACTTGTAACTTGTGTCTGTGTTGAATAAATGTATTTCTATTTTTTCTAAGGATTCAACGTACCTAGTTGAGCCTTTAGTTTAGACCACCGATAACTCCACCGATAAAATAATGCCTTCACACACATTTGGCTAAACACGTAATGGATGTTTAGGGATACCGTTTGGGGATGTTATGTCCTTAGGCTAAGAGGATATACACATACATAATAATTTTATTCTTTTATCTAATTCAAATTATTTGTATTTCCACAATACCAAATTTTACCCCATTCAAGTTACTATGAAACAAATAGGTAATCTTTTTTTGATAGAGTAAAGTTTTTAGATTGAATACATCATAATTATTAGTTCTCATTTAAAATAATATACATACGAGTACCTTTCGTATGACATAATTATGCCTTCCTTAATGATACAAACTCCATTGCTTTTACAAGTTACAATAACACAATCATTACATAAAATAATTCAATGTTTTAAACAAAATGTACCTTACGTAATATTTTCTTATTCGAGCGACGTTACACGAGAGCGTCACAATACAGCGGTAAACCACAGTTAAAATAATTGCTTTACGACTGAAACCCCACGCTGCCTACCCTTCTAAGGTAATATAGTTTTGTTTTTAGGGAAACCAAATAAGGGAATAAATAATTGATTACTTTCATTTGTACCTACGCCATAGCGTTGTTCTGAGAACACGTTGTTACGTCATTTTCCTACTAATGTTATAAATGCGAATATTTGGATGGATGGATGTTTGTTGTTACTCAATCACTCCAGAACGGCTGAATGGATCTGGATGAAATTTGACACAGAGATAGATTGTAGCCGGGAATAGCACAAAAGTTACTTTTTATCCCGGTATAATGTGCCCTTGGGGCAATAAAACACTTTTCATGTGAATGAAGCCGCTGGCAGAATCTTAGATTTCTATAAACTTCATACTCTTGCGATAATATCGAAAATGCTAAAACCTTAAGTACCTCGTCCCGCATATTGACTTTATTAATATGGTTGCTGAATATCGCAACGAGACAGAAAGTGTAAATTACAGATACACATTCTGGAAACTTTAAGGGACATAGGCTAGCTAGAGCTAATGTATTCGATCATCAAGTAAAAAGTATAATTCATTCTACTAGTTACAGATTAATAGGAATACTAAATATGCAACCCACGTAGCAATTTTTATCCAAATAATTGTTCCACATGCCAAAGTGACGCCCAGAATACCTTATCATTGGCCAAAGTTATCAAATGCTGTTATCAAAAAATAATTAAAATTGATTCGTTATAAATATTTTAACAGCCCTTGATTTCAAACATTCATTACACTATTTAGCATTTTGGACTGGATGATTATATTCTTCTTGAATGGCTTTGTTTTATTAACTAATCAGTTTTAGTTTTGTGTTCACGTTCTGCTATTAAAACTATAAAGGATTACAAATTTAAAAAAACCGGCCAACTGCGAGTTGGACTCGCGCACGAAGGGTTCCGTAACATTATCGCATAAAACGGCAAAAAAAACACGTTTGTTGTATGGGAACCCTACTTAAATATTTATTTTATTCTGTGTTTAGTATTTGTTGTTATAGCAGCAATAGAAATACATCATCTGTGAAAATTTCAACTGCCTAGCTATCACGGTTCATGAGATACAGCCTGGTCACAGACAGACCGACGGACCGCGGAGTCTTAGTAATAGGGTCCCGTTTTTACCCTTTGGGTACGGAACCCTAAAAAGCGTTCATTTCATTGCTTACATAATAGATACCAGTACAACTAGTATCAATTCAATTCTAGATTATACCTACAGTAAAATCACGAGCCTTTGTACTCTTTGAGATACTACATTATAATTATTATAAACATACCCAAAGGATCGAATATACATTTCAATAACCGCATTTTATCTTACAAGTTTATTTTAACTTGTTTAACCTACTCACCGAATTAGAGCGTTTACTTTCTAGTAACTTGATGAGTCAAACCAGGTAAACTATTGTTTTATTTAGAAGGATAATTTATTTTTATACGTTCCAAATACTTTTTGAAACACTAGTTTTCTAGGTAAGACTTGACGTAAGAGTGGCAATGAACTTAATAAGAGTTTCCTTAAATGGAATAATCTGACAACGGGTATCCTGGATCCAGGCTAAACTCAATACGTGTGTACAGTACCGTCTTTACCATAAGGGCACACGGGGCCCGTGCCCAGTGCCCCCAACCTCAGGGGGCCCCAAAGGACCGTCAATTTCTCTCACATTTAGTCTCAAAACATTTTTGTCGGGCACATTAAGCACAATAGTAACATTGAGACGCCATTATTTATATTATATATTTGTATATTGTTTTATTTTTTATTTTAATAAATAGAAGATCATAGTAGAAAAATGTTAGTATAATTCGCTTTCTTTATTTTCCTAAAAGGCCCAAATTCTTGTGTTCTCAAGGGCTGCACATTCTTGTGTGCCCAAGGGCCCCAGCATAGTTTAAGACGGCCTTGCGTGTGTAGCCTCTTCACTGGGACATGCGTAGCCTTTTTGTCCAGCCACGCACAACCACCTGCACGTCATGGCAGAGCTATCCAGGTGGCAACATAGGTCGGACAGTTTGAGCCAAATTGACACAAAATAAGTAACACGCAATACATTTTTCTTGGAACGGTCTCTGTTCTAGTGAATCTAATGGCCATCGGCATCGTTCGCATTTCTGTAGCTATTTACAAATAAGCCTTTCAAGACAACAATACGTGATGACTAATTGTACGTCACTCGTGAGTTAGGTCACACAACAACTTTGTGGTTGCATGGCATTCTTGGTAGATTAACGAAATACAATTTATAATTTGAATCACAATTTATTTTATACTATGTTTGACGGCTCAAATATTAAATAGTATAAAAGAAAGTCACTGTCATTCAACGGATATTGAAACAGTTTTCTCTAATAAAAACATTGATAAAGGAGCAAGGTTTGTGTATATCGGTTAACCCCGCTATGCTCTAATCCCGCTATGCTCGACTCGAAAAATACCTACTAAAAAGTCCCGCTATGCACGAAATTCTTCGATGCTACGTAAACAATGGAAGTTACAGTTGGAAACAAAAGTGTTTGAATTCAATTAAATTGAGCAGGAAGCTTAGAAATATTGAAATTAACTAAATATATCGAAATCTTAGTTCCAAATATATTTAGGTAAATTTTCTCTTTTACGGCAAGAAGTTTAGTTTTTCACAGTTCTATGGAATGGATGGACATTTTGTGTTTAAAATGAATCACACGACGTGTTGAGTGGCGGCGAGGCGAATGTGGGTTAGTATAATTCTCGCCAAACTTCTTGGCCGCCCTGAAGTTGTCTACAATGGCTGCGCAGTAGTAAATCTCATACAAAAACAGCACCGTTTCGTGCTTCACGCATCCGGCAAACCAACTTCAGGGCGGCCTAGAAGTTTGGCGAGAACTATATGATGAATAGGAACGTTCATTTACTTTTTTTCGCGAAGGTAACGGCATTTACATGCTAGGTTTTCTCAATTAACTTTTTAAACAGTTAAATAAAATATTACACCTTCATCACTGCCCGCGAATGTGATTTTGTGCATATCGGAACTTTTTGGTAGGTGTTTTTCGAGTCGAGCATAGTGGAACTAGAGCATAGCGAAACTAACCGGTGTATATAAAGCCGGGGCAGGTCGCTAGTTAATATTAATAAATTGGGATTCTCATATAAACACGTTTTTAATATCATATCAAAGAGTTGCAGTGTCGGGGTTACGAAAGCACTTGTAAATTTTTGATGATATTGTTGTTTGTCGCGGTCAGGTAACATACTACAGGGTTTTTTATATGATTTTTAGGTACCTACCTTTCATCAAATAATCGTACAAGTTTTTATTTTCAGCAATCATGTTTTGGTGCAAGTAAAGAGCACACATTAAAAAGTGAGCACGTAAAGATGGTCCAAAGAATTTTATTGCACTGCCCTAGGTTTTTTTCTTCAATGGAATTAACATTGTTATATGTTTCACTACTTTCTAATTTACATAAAAGTTCCCAGTTTACAAACTTTAGGAGGATTATTGTACTTTTTAGGGTTCCGTAACCAAAGGGTAAAAACGGGACCCTATTACTAAGACTTCGCGATCCGTCTGTCTGTCTGTCTGACTGTCTGTCCGTCTGTCTCCAGGCTGTATCTCATGAACCGTGATAGCTAGACAGTTGAAATTTTCACAGATGATGTATTTCTGTTGCCGCTATAACAACAAATACTAAAAACAGTATAAAGTAAATATGAAAGGGGGGCTCCCATACAACAAACGTGATATTTTTGCCGTTTTTTGCTCGATATTAATAACGGCAACAGGTAGACGCTTGAAATATTCACAGAATGTTTAGTTGTATATTTACTTCAAAAAATAATAATTAATAAATTAAAATCAAATAAATTAAGGGGGGCTCCCATACAACAAACGTGATTTTTATGCAGTGTTTTGCGATAATGGTACGGAACCCTTCGTGTGCGAGTCCGACTCGCACTTGGCCGGTTTTTATTGTATTTAGAATCTATCTTAGATTCACAATACAATAAAAATCATACTATTTCATATTATTATTATTATATACTACATCTTTTTTCTTATTTATTTCAATATTTATTTCTTGAAAATAATGGCCCGGCTAGCAGAGGCGACTCAAATAGGTAGGTATAGTCGTTGACTTCATTTGACCTCTAGAGTACCTAACGACAAGAGGTTTAATAGAACTGCTGGGGTTTACAAACAGGCAGAACGGTGGTCCAGATGTATTATGACATTTTATTGCCACCATGATTCTAGGGCGAAAGAGAGACAGAATACATGACTAGTAGCACCAATAATATTTTTCCAGCAGAAGAATGTGGATTCCAAAAACTTAATCATGAAGGCAATTATACTTCATAATATGGCACCTGTATGAATATCTTGTAATCACACAATACAAAGGCACACAACCTGTGCTTATGCTATGAAGGACATAACATTTACCTATTATATAATTAACTGCCAACGCATACCAAACTGCCACAGTGACAGTAGTCATAGTATAAGTACAGGCTACAATGACGAATGATAATAAATATCATACCATAGATATCATTGATTGCAAAAGAACGCCAAGTTGCCAAGGGAAAAGCTATATTTTAAACTACGCAAATGAGTATGGTTAATCATTCTAGATCATCAAATATAACTTGTTCATGGTTAAACTAGAAATCGTGAAACAAACCTGACAAGCATATTGTCTGATTGTTATTTTCAAATAGGTGTTGATGAAACTGTTCTAAAAGGTGGCTTGAAATCAATCTATGTAAGATTGTTTTTCAAACATCAAGATTAATTATGCACTGATCTCCAAAATATAACCGTTTGAGTGCTTTTTAAATAAATGCTGTGTTGTTTTACTAATTTAGGGTCTCAGAGAATACTATTCTCTTTATAATTAAATCCTATTTTTATATGTGGCAAGTATTCTTAAAATTGCTAAGAACATTCTTCATTTAGTTGTAAGTTTTTAAATAAATGAAAAATAGCCCATGAGCGACTTCCCTGAAAGACTTCAGAAATATTTATTTGGACTTCATTCGCAAAAGTAGAAAGGCACACGTAATGCCTTAGTAACCTCCTGTACTGGCCAACCAAGAGTGGAGAAGAGTTAATCATGACAGGAGTAATCTAAAGGAAGTCCAAAACGTACAAAAACACTAAAAAGATATAATGCCGTACCTTTTTCAAACTGAATCAAATTAAAGTCCTTTAAAGTATAATTCCTTTAGAATCTCTCTAAATTTGAACGCTAAACAAAATTCCGTCAATATTTTACTTCAAAATAATGTAAGTAAGCATTTTCTAACAAACAAGTTATTGGGCATCTCAGCCTAATTATTAGACTTATGGCTCCATTTTTTTTAAATAATCCTTTATTGTCGCACTCCTGGGCAAATCCTCCCCCCATTCCTTCCATTTGTCTCGATGTTGTGCTTCACCTCTCTCTCTCTCTCTTTTCGAGGTACGATATGAGTAGCAAAAAAACTGCATTGCAATATTACGTGCCATTATTAAGATTCAGGGAATCATGGGAATGTATTTTATTACGTAAAAGGCAATTTTGATGTAGACTAGTGATTAGTATTAGATGGAGTAGAAAGCCAGCTAGTCTTAACTAATATTATAAAAAGTGAGCCCGAATTTTGTGAGCTTGTTCAGACGAGTACGGTAATCTCTCTTTAACCATTTGAAAGGTAAATTATTCCAGATGGTTATAGGCTACAAATTATTATGACCCAGGCAAAGCCTGGGCGGGCCACTAGTTACGAATATAACAAATAGACAAACCTGGAAGGAGTTGAGCGTGATCATGTACTCATCACTGAGGCGCTCTTTTGTCAGTTTGTTGGCAGGCTGGTCCGTAGGTAGCTTCATCAGTTCCATGATAAGTGATGACGTATCCTTGGCCAGCTTCTGCGTGTAGTTCTGTATCTGACGTCTACAAATAAGATACTGTTAGAGTACTGACTGATTTTTATAATAACTGAACATGTCACTATCCGGTATTTAATTCTGATTGAATATTTGAGTGTGTCCTGTGAATTAGATTTTCTATTTTTTTTTGTGTTATTTATTTAGAGCCTGTTTCTCCACCTTCCGATTAGTTCCCATCAACTCACTTGGCAGATAAATACACACAAATTATCCATCTTGAAACTGGCAGTAGGGATGTGTATAGGTAAAATCTTAAAATCTGTGATTAGTGTATTGTTGTTGTTAATGATCATGAAACCACTCACAGCTGGTTCCGGAGCTCTTGTGAGTCCTGCGGTGTCTGCAGCTGGTTGACCATCTTTGACATTGAAGACACTGCCAACAGAAAGCCATAGTTACTGCGGAAACTGATGATAAATCACAAAGGAAAACATAAGCCCCTCCCCCCAAGATACAGGCAAACACCTAGTTCGAGAGTCACCATCCAAGCTGATCTTGTATAGTATAATTCCTGATTTGATATGTATTTATTAACTAAGTATGATGTATGAAGATGAAAATTGGTGTTAGGTAACTAAAGATTTTATCTACCTACTTTATTTGTTTTATGATGACACATGGTAAATCTAGAAACACAACAGTGTGTCAGCTAAGTTCGCAAAGCAGAAAGGCGACATACCAGCCGAGGGATATATTACATGAACTATTCTGGCCCACTTTCGACTCCCTCCATAACTTCAAAACTATTAAACCTACATTCTTGCAATTTTTTGTGTCTAATAAGACCTCGAAGAAAAAGAAAGAAGTTATTTAAAGACATGTGACATCGTCCAACTCGCACTGGGCCCTTGTGGTGGATTAAGGCCCATTCCTTCTCACAGAGAGGAGGCCTGTGTCCCAGCTGAGTGAAAATTAAATGGCTGATGATGATGATGATGAGTAAGACCTCATTCTAAAAAACTTATTACTCTTACACAAGTCAGAAAATCCCTATTTTTGTCACTGACTGACGGGCTCACTCATCAAATCTTTAGAGTACTTCCAGGTGACTTAGGTAGTTGAGAATTGGTGTGGAGGTCAGTCATTGGACATAAATACAGGAAAGAATCATATCAGACAATAGAGGGACTTGGCAAGTTGACACATATTTGACTTAGTTGTACTGAAACTCAAAGAATAAATTTAGTGTATAGGTAAAAACTTAAAAAGTCCCACTATTGATTGGCAAAGAACATATTTTTTTTTATTTTATTCCAACTGAAGAACATTGTGCATGAAAGGAGCAGTATATTTAAAGGAAATTCAGGTGAACTTGGCATACAGTTAGAACTCACTTCTTTTATATGGAAAGCCGTTAACAAGGGGTTTGGTTCCCTTACCATTCAACAAATATGGAACATAAACGGCCATATCTTTTGATTGCATTGGTTTACAATTTTGATTTGTTCACATTTCCGCCCGGTCTGTTCAGTTTGTCGCACACATGTAAAGAATGTCTAGAGACTGTACAATAAAGTAAGAAATACTAAATACATGTTCGCTAAGGTTAACTAGACTATAGTTGGACATTAATTTTGAACTGACTATTAATGATATCTGAATAACAAACATAACGCTACACAGTAGCGGAAAAAGAAATTATATGTATTATTAATATGCTTCGTCAAAGTAACAATAAAAACACAAAAAACCATGCATGACGAAGTATAAACAAACTAAAGGCAAGTACAAAAGATAATAGTGATAAAATGTTGATAACGAAAACAATAGACCTACTTACCATTTTGTGATATCTTCTTTATATTGCTGGCGATAGTTTGCGATAGCCGCTGGAAGTTGCTACTATTGTCTTCGTAGGTCACACCTCCCTGGTATGAGGAATCCATCTTTACTTTGATACCTACAAAAAGGACACTTCTGTAAACATACACGCCTCTACCCAACGTCCTATAAATACTTTCAACACAAAGATTATTTTGCTCCGAGGCGTACCACTAATCGAGTTACACTAGGAAATTATAAAATTGTGACGTGCGTTGTTTTTACTACCACAAAAAATCAAAGAGTCCAAGTACTATTGCTACCTGTATAAAATGGTACAGAGCACAGAAATTATGGCGAAATTAACAAGAATGGAAATGATACCAAACAATAATAAAAACACGAGACCTTTTGATCTTTATACGAAGAGTCTTTACAAGATAAATCGTAAAAACCCCAACGTACAGCAGTCAAGTTAGTCCAGTCAATTCTGCGTATTTTTTTTCATACGTGCAAATGTCATTCATTAGTCATCTAGGTCATGTGTACATGATATAATGTCAGAAGAAATCGACTAAATTTGTCCATAAGGCTCTCTATTCATTGGGCAACGGTACACGTCAATGAGTAAACCATTTTTTCGAATCTAAGCGATAGTATGAACTAAAGTGAAAACTGATTCTTAGGGCCTTTCAGAAATTGTTTTATTCCGTCATCCACGAGAGGAAAACCCCCCAGGCATGGGAGGTGGTAGTGGTGGTGGTGGTCATGGTGTAGTTCTTAGATAAAGTAGGTATAGATTAAGCCTTAAAATGACCTTGATTGATAGAGCGAGATGGCTAATTGGCAGCTCCATGTAAATGATAAGGACAAAAGATTATTTTTTGTCTTTGTCACCGTGGCCGGTTTCTGTCGTTTGTCAAACTCTAATACAATGGCAGGTTTGACAAACAAACTCGGTTTTGTTTGATTTTCTATGATTTCGTGGTATTATGTGTTAATTGAGAGAAGGAATTTGGGTTATTTATAGATAATAAGTGTCAGTGCGATGGTGGGTTGTAGTGTTCTTGTTCTTGTTGTAACACCAGAACTAACTATTGCTGTCTCATGTGCGGCCACGCCAGTGCTTAATCTATACCTACTTTATCTAAGGTGTAGTTGTATTTTTCTTTAAATATTTTAGCATTTTGGAATGCTTTATCTAAGGGTTTTCCTTTCAATATTCTGAACGAAATAGAGATTGAGTCTACATAAGCAAAAAAAATATTAAAAAATCAAAAAACCCGACTGCTTAAAAGCGAACTAAAAAGACTTACACAAGGAGAAAATCATGCTGTGCTGTCGGAGGATACATCTTCACGAGCTGGCTGACCAATACCAGACGTATCCTCCGACTGCACAGCATGATTTTCTCCTTGTTTACGTCTTTTTAGTTCGCTTTTCAAGCAGTCGGGTTTTTTGATTTTTTAAATTAACATTTTTATATATAACTTTTTAGTTATTTTTTTTTCGAATCAGGTACATTTAAACATATAATTGCTATATATTTTTGAAATCACCTCTTAAAATCCTTTATTTTGATACCCCACACGATAGGGACGGAAGAAAAAAAAATTTGGGCCCCCACAATATGGCGCCCAAGAACCGCTATTTTCCTATTTTCCAATTTTCATGTAGCCAGTGACACTCGCGGGGTTAAGACGAATCGATTGACGTAAGAAGCATCAAAATCGGCCAACGCGTTTGGTCTCTAGAACGCCATATAGGAACAAACATACATACATACATACATACTTACATACATACATATATACATACATAGACTGATAAACACATTACCCTCCTTCGGCAGTCGGGTAAAAAAACCTAGACCCAACGTGATGTAAGAGAAAATGTGTAGATCATTTCTTTTGGATATAATATGTAAGTAGTTAATTTAATATAATTTAGAAATAAATTTTGTGTACTGTATTGGACAAACCCACCGCACTATTCCCAAACCACTGCAACTCCTGAAAACCAGAATCAACAGTGGCAACCACCATAAAAGTGCCTAGGCAATGAAGCTCGACGAAGTCCCAGAAAATGAATTTAACTGTCTTGGATCCCGCAACGAAATTAATCAGAAAAGAAAAATGGAGGAGTAGGAAAAAAATAAAATACAAATTTCCACTACTGTGTGTGTGTACTGTATGGTGAAAATAACTGTGCACCTGATGGTGTCAGTTGAAGTCAGTTCACTTTGACGTTCGACTCTCGCTATTGCCGCTAGGCTTGTCGAAAAAATATCGATACATCGATATATCGATATTTCTGCTTCGATATATCGATATTTTTAGCCGATATATTTTCATCCGATACATCGATATATCGATACAAATTATGCAATATCGAAAAACGTATCAAAAACGATATTATTTTCAAATTTAATTTATTAGCAGAATATTTAACAGAATTCAAAGCCGTAAAAGATAGGAACGAACGGCAAATTACTGTATTGTCTATGACTTGAATGTTTTGTTTGTGTTGCGGCCGCCGCAGGCCGCGGTGGCCATCATCCGTCACTCTTCACTTATTTTCAAATGTGAGTTTTTTTGCGTTGTGTGTGTGGTCGTGTCATTTTCTAATATTTTTAGAAGATTGTTATTTAGTTTACGAAATTTTCAAATTTTGTCTATTATAAAGGATTAACGATTAAAATACCTTCGTTTTTATTAAGACTCTACATTAAAATAATGTACATTTGGTATAAAAATAGTTGGCTCAATAATAGGTAGTAATACAATAAAAAAATTAATAGTAGTATTTTAATTTTTTTATTGTATTTTCATTATTATTTTAAAACCGAAAATCTTTGAAAATTGGACCGATATATCGATATATCGATTTTTTTCCGCGATATATCGAACTCGATATTGATATTTTAATAAATATCGATACATCGATATATTTTTGCACTTCCGACATCCCTAATTGCCGCACGAGGCGAAGGCGAATGCGCGGCGCCCAGCGTTGGTGGAGAGGGGAGTGGGGTCGCATGCCCGCGAGGTGTATTATATGATCTGTGGCGAGGTGCATAGTTATATTGACTGTTTAGACAAAATAACTGTGCATCTCGCTGGAATGCTGAAGGAAAGATCTCAGCAATTTCAGGGGCGTCTGGAATTGTGGATCAATACAGAAATGAGACGTGGTCGCTCGCAAAGGGCCTCATCAGAAGGGTGACTTTAAGCCTTCTGATGAGGCCCATTGCGAGCGACGAGCAAAGAGGAATAGACAATCCCTGTGTGATCGTATGCGAAATGAAGATATCTCAAGAGGACCAAAGTTACCAACATATCCCAAAGAATTCACAAACTTAAGTGGCAATGCCCACTACACATTGCTCGCGGAATGGATGGTTGATGGGACCGAAAGTACCGGCAATTAGACCGTGGACCGATGACTTATTTATGGTCATCAGCCTTTTTCGGCTGATATGATGATGATGATGATTGATGCAATGCCCGTCAGCTTAATTTTAAACATATTTTGTAATTAAATAATAATGCTTGAATGATTTTTTCAACTCTTTTCAGTTGGATAATAAAACTGCTTGAGCGGCTAGCTGCTCTATTTGAACAATGAACAATGCATAATTCCAATCAAGCATCAAGTCAGCAGGCTGGCGGCTACATGAGATTTCTCTTACTATTACATAAAATTACTTTCATCTATACATAGGATACTCCAAACTAAAATGCATACAGTCCCATTCGACATGCTCCAACTAAAGTCTTTCCATAGACAATTGCTATCTTTCTAAATATAATAACAACAAACTGTCACTGTGTTTTGGGAAATGTTTTACAATTTGATTTAGTTGGATAACATCTGTAGTCTATGAATACTGATTTTGTTCTTGTTCTCTTCAGAATACGTTTACTTTACGGTTTTGTATACGTATGTATGTGTAGCGTAATTTTAATGTGTATTTGTCTTCGTGTCCCTAAGATCTGTTTTTTTATTTAGAAATTTTAAATGTTATAAACTTGTTGAAAAGACTTGAATCCTGCATGAATTGATCGATTGATTAACGACTGTTTTACACACAATTCTTGTGACAATGAGCTTAGTAATCATAATCACCTATTTGTGTATGGCTTGATCTTCTGTCACGGGTGTTAAATAGTGTATCAAGTGGGTATATAGAAAAATAGAAAAGAAAGCGAAAATGTCTGAGATCACGGTCAGCCTTTGTGATGTTTGAGATCAGTAAGTTATGCGCAACAGATGAGGAAGATGGGTTGTTGATGATCAGCCAGGTGAGCGAAGTTCAGATCGCGTAGCTTCACCGAGACGTCAAACCGTGCTACGGATACCCACTGTCGGTTCGCTTTATTAAACACAAGCCTTTTTCGTTATTCATCATGAGTTGGTTACACCGTGAGCTGGAAACGATGGATCCCTCGATCTTTTTACAATATTCGCCATCTCCTCCGAATGGGCTGCCACAGGAGTCGAAGTTGGCGACCTATATGGTGAGATATTTTTTATTATTTTGGTGTGTTGGTGTTTGCCATGTGGTCAGTGGCTAGTCATGTTTTGATGTTTCAGAATCGCTCCACTTCGACCCCAACCAGATCCCTGAACCAGGCACTAGGGAAACTCAGTCTGGAATCCTCGCCCACTGCCATCAAGAAGGTGATGATTTGTTTAATTATGCAAATTTTTAGGAGTATTACTTTCACAGAACCCATTAAACTCAATGTTTATGCTTATTGTCCTAGGTTGTGATAACAGAGTTTGTTCCAATGAACTACTTCACTCCACCAAACCTCATGCAGCCAGACTCCCCTGAAAGTTCATCTCCCTCAACAATGTCAGGTCTTCCCAACACATCCCAAGTGCACCAGGTAAACTACCCACTTATTTGATTAATTGCTTTGAGATGCAAACCTAGAAAATAACTTTAGTAAAACCAGAAAATATTGTAACTGCAAGGTAAATTAAAATCTTGTTATATTTAATAGAATAATAATGAAAACCAAATTTGAATTTAATTATGACATTCATCAATGTTTATAGAAGTTATGTTAATGGAGTTTTAAATAGAGAAGCAATTTATGATCATGATAATGAGACATGCAGTAAACAGGCCAAGAAAGTGCAGTGGTACTGACTGCCTTTTCCACACATAAGACTGCCATTCGGTACATTGTGCATGGAGTTTCTGGCTAACATAGCCAGCCTAGCACAGAAGCGTCCTGGGTGTTTCACAAGCTATGTGGAGCAACCTCACTGTTTTGAAGAAAAATGCACATTGGGAAGCCACAGCCTTTCATCCAGGATGATGTGGGCAGCTGCTTCACCAGCATTAAAGCAGCCCCTGGAAAGTGTGCTGTCTATGGAGCCTATGTTGAAAAGATCTTTGTTAAGACATGAAAGAACATGTGGAATGCTTGCGAAGAAGTCATTATCAATAGCATTACGGTAAAGGCTCAATATCCATAACTTTAAAGTACAGCTTTAATGTGTATAACCAGTTATCCATGACTGACTTTCAAAACTTGATCTGAATAAAACAATTTTATTACAATACTACTATCCTGCTTGTCCTCTTTGAATAAAACAACAGAATATTTCATCCATCACATATTTTATTTTGATGTAAAACTGAACAGAAGGATAATCCATAGTTTGACCTCAATTACAAGTTAATTAAAGTTACAATATTAATCCAGTTCTGGTCTATATTACTCAATGTTTGAGGTAACTACCTCAGTTCAATGTTAATGAAGACAATGTTAAAAAGTTAATTTATAAAACAAAAACCCGACTGCTTAAGAAGCGAACTAAAAAGCTGTAAACAAGAAAAATCATGCTGTGCAGTCGGAGAATCAGGTGGACAGTTCGCGAATATGTGTACAGCTTTTTAGGTCGCTTCTTAAGCAGTCGGTTTTTTGTTTTATAAATTAACTTCTTTTATTTACATTTATTTTTCGTATTACTTTTAAACATATAAGTGGTATGTATTTTTGCAATCAGCTCTTGAAACTCTTCATTTTGATACCCCACTCGATGGGTTTGGAAGAAAAAAAAATTGGGACCCGCACAATATGGCGCCCAAAATCCGCCATGTTTGTTTTTTTTTAACTTCACCTATCTAAGAACACTTGGGTGGTCAAGACTTATTTAACAATGTCTTAATTATAAAAATTCGTCAAGTAGTTTGGAAGATACGAGGTAATAAAGAATATTACATACATACAAGATACGCGCGAAACACATAACCCTTTCCTTGCAGCGGGGTAATAAATAAATGTTTTTTGTTACAGGAGAATGTGGGCGGGACAACATATTTTTACTCCACGAACGACAGCTTGAACACATCAGGAGCATTGAATTCTTCGGCTTCACTTGGTAAGTAAAAAAAAACTATCTCTAAATACGATCTGTAAATAACAGCTAGACCAATAATTCCTTAGTTGGTGTAATAGTTACTGCAGTGTACATTAACTATGGTCAGTTATCAGTAATTTTTCAAATCGAGTTTCTTATCTACTAACCAATGTTTCAGATATGGTTACAATTTGTTCATTACCACAGTAAAAGACAGTACCATGTTCTTTACAGTAAATTATTACATGTTCTTTAAACTTATACTCATAGGTATTACAAATTTTTTATAATAATGGGATGTTAGTTTTCCCAAAAAGTAGCATGTTTATATTTTGGTTATCTGTGGAACCAATTTATAAATATTTGGCAGAAAAGTGGCTTGAAATCAAGTAACTTCTTACCTTTACGAAGAATAATAACTTTCACACTTTACAATATTGACAAATATAAGAGTCAACTACTTTCAAAGACAGTAATCTGCAATTGGTGGCAAATGTTTGGCAGCACAGATCTTTTACAATACTCAACATTTTCTTTTGGAATTCAGTATCAAAACCGGCGACATGTCTTCTTCTACTTTAGGGATTTGGTTTTCGCTCTTAGTCCGTAATGAGGAGCATTGTGCGTGAGCCATGGCGACTGTCATTCCAGCCAGACCTTCCTCCAGAAGCCGATCAGGCCTCTTAGTTTCTTCAATATATTATTATCTGAAAGCGAACTCGGTGTACCTAGGGTTTGTGTCAGATCCTGGCCAATTCAGGGTAAAGTTGTTTCTCCCCAGAGACTGTAGAACCGAGGCGCTATCGGAGCGTATCCGAACTCCGAGCATTCGTCACTTTCCTTGCGTCTATGGCATAGGCCGCTTGGATGATGCCCACGCATTCAGCCTAATGGACGGTGTTGAGATTCCCCAGGGATCTGCATATTTTTATATTAAGATCATCGAGGTAAACTCCGACTTCAGCACCAGTGTTTGTCTTCGATCTTTCAGTGTAAATCCTCTGCTCTTTCGGGCCTGAGTGACACCAGCATAGGTTGTCGCTTGATAGCGCCCTCTTTTATGCGTACGTGTTTGATCCTTCAGTCTTTTACTAGGGTTTCCGGTATGCTAAGCCAGCAGACCGCTAGGGCCGCTTCCTCTTGCACTATTAGATGTCAAGGTGGCAGCCCCAGCATCACCTGCTGAGCGACAGTTGGTGTATTTCGCATACTGCTGGTGATCTTCACATAAGCAAGTTACCAAGGTCTTTTTGTACTATTCTCAAGTTGGTCCTGGGTCACCAGACTAAGGGGCCATATGTGATGGCTATACCCCACATATCACAGTCTCTTGTATTGCCACATGGATATACTGGTTTTGACGAAAATGCTCCTTTGAACTTAAAAATATAATCAAACCCGGCAATCTTGTTAAAAGTCGCCACCTTTATTTTTATTTCGCTTCACCGACAGTTGTCAAAAATTAGTTTTCGCCTTTGAAAATATTTAATTCATATTTACTCTGCTTGTGACAATTGACAATAAGTTAGTCTAGATACGTATGAGGCGCTTTTTCCTGTTCCATGTCAAACAGTGAGTATAAATGGCGTGAATCATATTTTGATTACACTTTGTGTTCAAGAATATGTGGAGGGTAATCTATCGATAGGCGCTGCAGTGTATGAGGCAAGCAATGATTGTCTGCTTATCTCTTACTTCTTATCAGCTGACAAATCTTGATATTTCTGCCTTTATTGCGTTTAGACTTGAAGGCACGTAATGTGACTACAATGATCGTGTCGATAAATTAACACTTAGAAAGATACCCTGTGGTATTGCCACAAAAGAAAGGGATTTAAAGCTTTTGTTAAATATTATAACAAAACAACAAGCTTTTAAGCCGCTTTTTCCGTCGGCTAATAATAAAGTACTCTTGAATTGTTATAGCAGACTTTTCTATCAAATTTCGCTGGACGTATTAAAAAACAACGGAAAGATCAAAAACTGCAATCAGTTATCTTAGTTATTTAGATTACCTTCAATATCTGCACAACAAAGAGAAGCCTACAGCAATGGTTGTAATTTTAATATGCATGTGCAGTGACTTAGAAACAATTTATCATTATGTCCGACATTGACCTAACGGTTTCTGCTGACGAAGGTTCCTCAGAAAATTGTCTTTTTCACGGTATAGCTGAACAATTACAGTTTTGCTAAGTATATATCATTTTTTTAAATGACAACGAGGGTATCTTATCTTATCTTATGGAGGGGCCGAGAAGATCTCGGACACTTCGACCCATTGGGATCTATTGTGGTCCCCTAGATAACTTACTCCCCCCCAATCTCGTTGAAAACCGTTTTCATGAGTTTTACAACGAGACTAGGAGATATGAGCCTATAGTCTTCTGGTTTTGATACAACAAAACCCCTAGGATACCCATTCGCTTACCACAGGTGGTAACAGGCTTATGCTTTTTATGCCATCCTTATGTATACGGGATAGAACTCAAAATCGGTTGAACGGACTGTAAAAAGGGGTTGTGATAATTTCTAATGTTATTTCAAATGGAGTATAAGTTTATGCCTGTAATACTGGAAGCCTTCCTATTATTACAGGATGCTGCTGAACACAATTTTTTTACAAGAGCGATAACCAATCTGACCTCTATGGACAATCTACATCAGTAACTTTTAAATGTGTTTTTTTAGTAATATGAGATATTTCGTGTTATTGCTTCAGTGTCTCCGGAATCATGCATGGGCGGAGCCGTGGGAGCAGGCGCTGCGTCTCCGTATGCCACACAGATCTACTCCGGAACACCAACCCATATCGGCCCCATGACTTCGAAATCAGGTATTAGACGATTTAGTTAGTGGTTCAACTTTATTTGCTAGATGTTTAATAAAGTCTTCCAAACAATGTTGGCGGCAAAACTTAACTACATAAAGTGAATAGCATAATTCTATCTAACATGAATAACGGTCGAAAATTATTTTGTATATTCTTTATTTTTTCGCGCCTCAATAAACCATTAAAGTCACATTATCTACTAATGATTTTTTAAGTAATTGATACGTTTAGGCTCCTAAAATAATAATACCCCAAAATTCATAAGACTCCCATTTCGAACCAACCAATGCACCTTACAAGCATTTGTATATAATATAAATTGTCATTGTATTGTTAATTAGAAACATAATTTGGTGAATAGTTTTACCAATTTAAAACCGCGCCTTGAATAGCTTTGCAATACTTGAAATAACCATGTTTCAACAAAACAAAGAACCTTGCTTCAACAAAAGAAAATAAACTTGCTTCAACAAACCAAATCCTTGCTTTAACAAAATAAAATAACCTTGCTTCAACAAAAGAAAATAAACTTGCTTCAACAATTCAAATTCTTGTTTTAACAAAAGTACCTGCGCGACCGAGATCTGCTCGGTTGTAAATAGAGAAAACGATGTTTTCTAAAAATGAAACCTAGCTAGATTGATTTATTGCCCTCGAAAGGCCCTGCATACAAAATTTTATGAAAATTGTTTTAGCCGTTACCGAGATTCAGATTAAATACTACAATACTTACATAAATACAAGAATTGATCGTTGAAAGGTCTTAGATTAGATAACCTTGCTTCAATAGAAGAAAATAACCTTGCTTCAACAAACGAAAATAATAATTCTTCAACAAAAGAAAATAATCATTGTTCAACAAATAAAATAAACTTGCTTCAACAAAAGAAAATAACCTTGCATCAACAAAAGAGAATTACCAACCTTCAACAAAAGCGAATTCAGTACTAAATAAAATTATTTTATTTATCACTTGCGAACACAGTTTAGAAAGGCTTGAAAAGCTCATAGACTTGAAAAGCGACTTTATTTTATTTTTATACTTTGAATAGATCTATTTTATGCAGTCTTGCAAACAATCGGTGTAGTTACATCGTCAATCAGCGACTTGTTACTCCAATCTAGCGATATTGACCTTACCAATACGTGTGTCATCAGTCAATACAGTGATGCAGTGTTATAAAAAGGCTTGTCAATAGAACTGGCACAATTTAAATAAGTAGCGCTGCGCGGCAGGTCAATAACACACAGATTTGCTGAACGACCAATCGTCAATCTAATCAACGTTTAATGGTCGTTTACAACGTACATTTGAATGCATAATTATATTTTATAGCTGTGGTTCCTACTTTTCCCGCTGTTTATTATTACAATATGTCACCATTCCCTTATATACTATGCATTTTAGTGCACGAGATTATATTAATATTAATTCAAAGAATAAATCGTATTAATGTGTGTGGCGCGCGTGCCTGTCTGCCCTCACCTGCGACAATGCTTTGCATATTTTATGTGTTGATTTTCTGTGCGAGAATTACTTAGTATAGGTATTTCCTGTTATATACATTAGTTTTGTTCTGACAGACTGAACATGGAACATCTGAGCAAAAAACAATAGTAAAACAATGTTTAGGTCTATAGAACATACATCAAAATAATGGTGTAATTTGAATTGATTTCTCAAGAATACTTTTTCCTATATTTCTACATACATTATGGCCGGATTCAGGTTTGAGTATTTGAAGTTAGGAAAGTGTCAACCCCTAAAGTTGTCAAAAAATAAAAGGCCCGTTTTGACAGCTATAAAAATACTTAATAATAATTAAACTTGATGCTTGCGAATGATACTCGTTGTTATAGTGTATGGGTAACATAGTAATTAATTTGATTTTTCAATTTCTTTCGTAGAAAATTATCGCAGCATGTAAAATAAGGAACGTCAACGGACTTCTTAGATTGTGACGACTTTAATTTAATGCCATATTTTGACAGGTTTTCAGGCTAGAGTTTGACAAATACTCAAAATCAAATACTTAATTCAGAAATCGCATTAGAGCCAATCAGTGATGGTACAATCACCGATGATCGTAGTATTTGGCTTAAAATAAACCAGTAACACTTGATTACATAACAAGTGATGCAATTGGAAATGATAACAGTCATCCGATAAAGGAAATCAAGCGCAGTGTAGTTTGTTATTCCTCCAACGGAAATTGGAAAATTGCTCTTGATACCCGTCATTACAGCGGCTGCGAATCAAATGCAAATTGTCGTGGTGGTCTTGTGAACTGGCAACAAGTATTCATTAACGTGTCATATCTGAAGAAGTCCCCACCCGACGTGCCACGTGATGGTAGTTGAGCCATAAGATTAGTGGTGTGCTGCACTCAACTAATAAGCGCATTTATTCTACGAGTAGATTGTTCAAATCAATCTACGGGGCACGGTGCAAATCGCGTCAGGAAGCTGCTATTAGTTATCATTAGAGAAGTGTTATTATTTGCTAGCTGACCGATGTACTCTCTATACTCAGCGGTTGTAAGTCGATCATCCAGTTGTCTTCTTTTCGTCTTCGTTTTCAATTAGGCTGAGAGCCAGCACTTTTTGAACACCAAAATTCTGCATAATCGGAGATCTCCAAAATACCCGCCCGTAAAGATTAGGGCAACCTAAAAAAGCCTCGAAAGAGTGACCACTGCCTGGCGTCAGTACCGTCTTTACCATAAGGGCACATGGGGCCCGTGCCCAGGGCCCCCAACCTCAGGGGGCCCCGAAGGACAGACAATTTATCTCACATTTATTCTCAAAACATTTTTGTCGGGCACAGTAATAGAGAGCACCCGGACCGAAAATAAGACATACTTGTCTTAAAACTCATGTCAAAATTATAACGATTTAATTAACCAAATTAAGGCAAAATCAAGTCAAACTTTGCCTTTTTAGAGTTCCGTACCTCAAAAGGTAAAAAATTAGGGTTCCCCTTATTAAATAGAAGATCATAGTAGAAAAATGTTAGTATAATTCGTTTTCTTTACTTTCCAAAAGGGCCCCAAATTCTTGTATGCCCAAGGGCCCCAGCATAGTTTAAGACGGCCTTGCCTGGCGTGACCGAGTTTTCTAAAAACACGGATAACTGCACACATGTATAGCTATGCGAGTTTCCCCGATTTGAAAAGCTTAGAAATTCAATGGCGCGATTTGCTATTCTAGCGGTCACGATTGAATATCACATATGTAACGAGTTTCATTATCATACGCCAGTCTGGGCTTACATCATGTGAATTGTGATAGGCCATGGTTTATATTGCTTACTGCGAACTTTATGAGGTCGATGCCTACTTTTATCAATGTTTTTTTTAGTATTTAGTACCTAACGTATGATTGCATTTTAGCAGTAGCAAAAGTCGTAAATGATGTCGTTTATAACTATGGTCTTAAAATTAAGTATCTGTGTAACATTGCGGCTTTGAAAGGGGAAATCCCCGAACATGAATGTCAAAATTTGAAAGGCGCGGAATTATAATCCTATAAGAGGAAGAGAGCAGTGATGGCCCAGTGGTATCGGCCGCGACTTACAAGTTGTATGTTGTGGGTTCGAGCCCAGGTAGGTGCTTTCTCAAAACGGTGAAGGAAAACATCGTGAGGAAACCGGCATGTCCTAGAAGCAAAAATTCGAAGACATGTGACATCCACCAACCCGCACTGGGCCCGCGTGGTGGATTAGGGCCATTCCCTCTCACACAGAAGAGGCCTGTGTCCCAGCAGTGGGAACATTATTATGCTGATGATGTGATGTGAAAGAGGTTAGTGCTAGGCGGACTTCAGTCAAGAGGCTTAGAATAGAAAACTCTTTATTATGTACACCATATAAGTTACAGAAAGTATAGACGAAGAAAACATTACGCTGGGTGACACAATGGGCGGCCTTATCGCTAAAAGCGATCTTTTCAAGACAACCTTTACTAGCAGTAGCAGTAGCCTGCTTAGTAGCAGTATCTTCACCTTAATTACTGCATTTTAGAAGAGGCTTATATTCACAAGTTTTTGGGCATATGGTGACAGCAGTGTTATTAATTGAGGCTGATTATTGTAAACGAAAATAAAATATTAATAACCCTGCTGCTATTTTTCTGCATTCATAAATCAAAAAATAATAAGTGTATTAGTTGCTTATGTAGGCACTTCTGAGTCGAATAGGGTAAACCAAAATGAAGTCTTGGACATAGTTTAGTCTATAAGCTTCGGTTCTGCTATAAATTGTCGATTCGTTGCTATTTTGTATTGCTATTTTCTATAGCTAACGATTTTTACAATGTCTATTAGCTTGAATCTGAGGACTATTTTTGTGTTTATAAACAACAATGCCCTTTCGTAGCGTGAAAATAACATGACCTACTTTTTGAAACAAGATTAAAATGCTTTGCGCATCAATTCTTTATTTTTAGTAATTATTATTTAACGAACACGAATGTGTCGATGTGTATCAAATTGCTCCTGTTAATAGTGTTTACCTTGCAATGCGATTCGTACTACTGCGCTTAACTATTGATTATAACTGTATATGATTATTTTATTTGCATTTTCTTTTAGTATGCTAGTGCTAATTCAGATTTCTCTTTTTACTTTTCATCTATCTGTTTAATGGTTCGACTAGATAGAGGTCATAAAAAAACTCAACTTGTAAACAAATAAATCTATCGAATTGTTAAGAGTAAGTTTCAATACCTGCTAATATTTCTAAAAGCGACTGTTGATATTCCTGTTTTGTATAAAAATATTACTTATTCCGTTTTATGGCCTGCGCACACTGCTGAGGATTTTAAATTTATCAATTGAATTAAATAGTTATCCAATCGAAATACGGTATATATTTCAATGTTCGGTGATCGGCCTCGAAGAATTAAAATTGATAAATTTAAAATCCTCTGCCGTTCCGTTCTTCAGTGTGCGCAGGCCATAAAGCGCCGTACAGTGTATGTTAAAACAAATATGTTTATTGTAAATTATTTTCCTACTCTATTTCTTAGTTTCTTCATTTTTGCGTTTCTTAGTCCAACATGTCAAAAAAAAAACATTATGTTAGTGGATTTTGTCGAATAAATGTGTTTATAAATGTTTTTCTCTGTTCTGTAAAGGTCTCGCCGCATCGTTCTACGCGCCAGAAACGATCCGTGCCGAGATCTATGAGAGGAATAATGATGTGTTCCTGCAGACTGATCTCCGCCAATATCCAGGTATATGGTGGACCTTTGATTTTACATACCTTTTTATTATTATTTTTTGCGTGGAGAAATGTTCATGCATACTGCACTACCACGGGGAGATAGTGCAGTTATGTGGGACTCTAACCCACTAAAACTCCACGGTGTCCTCCTGTGCCGCTTATGGCGGGAGCACGGGTACGCGTTAGCACTCACCGCGAACCCGCCGCGGCTGTCCGTCACCGGACCCTCCTCGGGGGAGTCCCCCCATCACCGGCGCACCAGAACACACTGCACGCCGTGACCACCCTTGGGACCAATCAGCACATGGGCGCCAGACGACCCCGTGTGGCACCCTTGGTCCCCCTGTGACGGGTCAAGGTCAATGGCCCCGCCACCTACCATTGTTCGGCCGCAGGGGATAGGGAGAGCGGCTAACGCAATACCGACACTCCTCCTCCCCTGCGGCCCCACCGCGTCCGCCATACCTGAGGACCTTTTAACTCAAGAGTGAATAGGTTACTTCTAGGCAAGCGTGCTTCACCGTCGACCGCATCATCGGTTACCATCAGACCCCCTAGCCAAGTTAAAAACGTTTCGTATCTAATCTCTTTCTACAATCGTTAACGCCTTCTATTTGTATGGTCTGACCACGTGACTTAACGTTCAGATGTGTATTTAACATGCATTGATTCGTTTTCTACTAGCGTTATCGATTGTTACAATAAAAAAAAAAAAAACATGTATTAAACCAGGTTACTAAGTCGTAAATTAGTTCTAGCTGCACACATGCTACGTACACTAGTGTGTTACTGGCACGATAACATTAATGTTAATCCTTGCCAATTTTGCTAGTTTCAATAACGTAAATATCATCGATTTCAAAGTCGTTTCTTCTACATATTTATAGAAGGAAATTAATAGAAAACATTGCATCGAAACAGACACCACTACAACGAGAAAATAAAAGAAAATAATAGTAACGTGGTGGCCCATTGGCGAAGACCTCTCCTCTCGTGCTTGAGGTCGTTGGTCCAAATCTGGGCAAGTACCAATGTGACTTTTTCAAATTCATATGACTGTACTTTCTAAATTTATCTTGGACTTCGTTGACACGGTAAAGGAAAATATCGTGAGGAAAGCTGGACTTATAGTGAATCATCATCAGCCTTATAATGTTCCCACTGCTGGGGCTGCTGGGCTTTGCGTGGTACTTTCTGGCCGCGCCACAGTCACATTTTGAATCGGAGTTAATAAGAATAAATGTACATAATATATTTATTACTGTACTAAATAAAGTAAAATAAGTACTTGAAAGGTTCGCGAGATATTTAACAAAATCGGTGGCGCAGCCAGAGAGCATGCTTCCTAGCCGCGCCACCGCGTACACGGCGGTACGTTGTTAATGAATAAAATGTTGTAAAAAAATGCTTTCTTTCCACATATCGTAAAAACAATACTTACATATTATTATGTAGGTAGTTGCAAAAAATATTCAGTTTTGATATTAAAGTTTCGAAATAATTATCATAATAGATTTTTTTGCAGTATTTCTCATCATCTCATCATATAACAAACAATAGACGTACAATTGTTTACCATTGAGTTTTTACATAAATAGCCTATTTATTGCCGTGTAAGCGGTGGCGCGGCTAGGAAGCATGCTGTCTGGCCGCGCCACCGATTTTGTTAAATATCTCGCGAATCTTTCAAGTACTTTTTTTATTTTATTTAGTACAATAATGAACATATTATGTACATTTATTCTTATGAACTCCGATTCAAAATGTGACTGTGGCGCGGCCAGAAAGTACCACGCCAGGCTTTTCCTCTCTGAGAGAGAGGTAATGGGCCTTAATGCACCACGCGGGCCCAGTGCGCGTTGGTGGATGTCACATGTCTTCGAATTCCTGGTTCTAGGACATGGCGGTCTCCTCAACATGTTTTCCTTCACCGTTTTAAGAGCAGTGCTGATGAAATAAATTACACAAAGTAAAGCGCCTGCCTGGGTTCGAACTCACGACCTACGACACGTAAGTCGGGACCACCACTACTCTGAACTTATAGTGAATATAAGTCTGAAATCGCCAACCCGCGTTGAGCAAGCGTGATGATCAATGCTCATGTCTTCTCTGTATTTTCTGTATGAGAAGAGGCCTTTGCCCAGCAGTGGGACGGTTACAGGCTGGTATTAATAGTAACATTGGTACAGTCAAATATTGTGGTGTGCTCATGCCGAAAGGGTTACTATAGCTTGGCAAATTCGTACGTGACAATCCCATGGTCCGTGGCGGGGGATCACAGATATAGAGTAGGCTGATACCACAAGCCGTCCGTCGAAGCGTGCCCGAAGTTTGTGCTAATGCACATACTTGACGCGTTACTAATTTACTTTGTGTTCGATCGCGCCAGTGGCAAGTTGTGTCGTCGATGATATAAAAATGCCAAATTGTGCCGTTAAACTGTAAAAACTCTTCTAGGGCAAGTAAATCGAGGCAATGGAGGTATTACCTACCATCGGTAAGTAGTTTTGTTGCTCAATAGCTGTAATTAATTTTAGCATCATTTATTGTGATGTTCAAGTATTATTACTAAGATAAATTCTTACTTCACACTATTTATTTCACATTGCTGACATTGCTTTGAGGGACTATCATTTATTTAATACTTTATGCACAAAAACGAACAGAGGCGGACTTAATGCCTTAGGCCTTGTATATCATTGGTGGCTTTGTCTATACATTTGTAATGCAAACTATTAAAACAGTGTAAGTTTCGTGGTACAGCCGCTTTTATCATTTTTCTGTCAAATGGTGATAGTGATGTACAACTTGTTACTTATAAAGCGATTCGATTAATCGAAAATCTAAATTGACAAATTGATAACATACACAACGAACATAGATAACGAAGTTCAATAAATATCTATATCAAAAGAATATAAGAAGCTATCTAAAACAAATTACGATGACAGAGGAAAATATATAAAAGTAATAATTTAAACTTATTACTATTGTATTCTCATTCCTCCGTCATCGAATCGACTTTAAAATTAATTTAGTCGCTTAGCGAATGAAATGATTCTGTTTACGTTCAGCACATCACTAAATGGTTGGTATGACGTCATCGTAGATATAAAAAAGATGACACGCTCGATTTCATACTATCTAATGAACATCTCTAAATCTGTGCGGGGGACGTTACTATCCAATGACGTGACGACGCTCCCGCCAGGAGACACCTGTCCCGCGCGCACGTTTTACCACCCCCGCTGCCTTACATCCCCCGCGCCCGCGGACCATGGGCAAGTCACGTACGAATTTGCCAAGCTCTAGCTCAGCATTGGCTGTAAACAATGTGTCCAGGCTTGTAGTAATCAAACTTTAAGGCCGCTATATGCACTTAATTTTATCGATAAAAAAATCCCACATAAGGGGTTCAAGTCCCTCACGTTTTTATTGCATTTCATAAAATTCTGCAATAAAATTATGTTCAAAGATTTACTTTTGTCGAGGCGCGGCTCGCTTCGGCATACCAAACTATTATTTGGCATTCTGCGGCATACTGAAGGATCCTGCGCTATAGCGCATAGTGAAGTGAAACAAAACAAACAAGACGTACGTTCGTCTCGGGCGCAAGCGCTATATAGCCGCTGAGATTGCTTCCTCAACGAGGCAAATTCAACTTTATATAAATTGTTTACTGCAACATCCCGGAGAATGACGTTAAACGTCTCGACGGCGACGTTTCTTAGCATTCTTTGCAACGCTAAAGAATTTCAGCGCTAAAATAATTGAAGCATGTTTTGCCTGACCCTGTGTCTGTGTCATGAAATCTTGCAGGTTAAATTTGACCCACTCGCAGATTTTCGATTGAGCTGAAATATTGCCTGCATATGCAAATCATATGACAACTAAGTTTGTACTTTTCTGTCCCAGATTTACCCGAAAATGTGGAGATGTACTCGGAACTGACTCCGCTCGAGAACGCGTCTCCGCACGCCATCGCGACGTCATACCGTGCGATACATCGGCAGACCGGAGTGCACTATGCGCTGCGCCGCCTGCACTCCTACTCCACTTCCATCACGAAGCGCCTTGAGATGTGGAAGCAGATCGACCACCCTAATGTCGTTAGGCTGCACGATTGGTTCACTACAAAGGCATTTGGAGACCATTGTGAGTATGAGCGAGTTTATATCCTATAAATATTGTGTTAAATGTTAATCTGTGTGTAAATTCTTACATACCTATAAATGTTCTGTAGTTTCTACCTTACCCCATGAGTAAAGGCGAGAGTTTATGAATGTGTCTACACTAATATTATAAGGATGACTAAAAAAATATTTTTAGTCCGTCAGTTAGATTTCTAAAAAATATTGGACACGTTTTTATTTTAATAATAATAATAATCTTTATTATGATAAACACATGATTTATGACACAAAAGCAGATGTACAAAATAACATAAGATGTCTACATAAATCTACACAGATCGAGTAACACTGTCTCCTAAACTAGGTAGTCCTGTATCTTAGGAGACAGACTTTGTCACGTTAACAAAAAAATATGACGATACAGTGCGTTAAAATATCGCATAACGTCATACCTTGGTACACTTTTTACATAGAAGTTACGTCACAAGCCCCCCACTGCCGAACTTTGATGCGCTTTATCTTGGTGAATATTTATTGATTTGAAAAAGAAAAAATTCGTGTCTAATATTTTTTGATAATTTAAACGGCAGACTAAATAGAATTAACCGATTTGAAAAATTCTTTCATCAGTAGAAAGCTACATTATTCCGGATTAACATAGGCTATTTTTTATACCGAAAACGGGTCCTGTGGGTTGGCCAAGGGAGCAACGCCGCTGGTAAAAGTTAGTGTGTTATAAATGTGAAAGGTTTGTTGTTAGTCAATCACACTTTAACGGCTGAAAATATTTAGATAAAATTTGGAACATGGGTAGATCGTGATCTGGAATGTGGCGTAGGATATCCTGGTAGTACGTTGCAGAGGTGTATTATGACATCAACTACCTAGTTATTCATAAGTAGTACAAATATTCATAGTTATAGTTAGTAAAGAAGTCCACTACTGGCCTCCAAAAAATGCAATGCTTGATCATTGCTTCATCGATACGTTCTGCAATGTCTGCATCTAGCAGACAAAGATATTTTTTTTCAACTAGGCCACCAAGCGGCACTTTTGAACGTTACATTAAAATGATTCCCGCCTTCTACATTATTCATCATCTGAGTATCATGAACATAGTCTTTCCTGACTATGTTGATGTCCACTTTCAATGTAACCTGGTTGCACATTGAGCAACTGACTATCTGATCTCTAAAACTCGGCAACACTATATCCAGCATTACCATCAGTCAGTATACGCCAGTGACTAAATGCTTTGACTGTAGACTTAGATTGGACCAGAGCGCGGGACCCGGCCGCAATGCCTTAATGCATCAAGACCTTCAGGTTTCCATCTCTTGCATACACCTTATGAATGATTTAATACATTAATACGTAGTTTTTCCACAGATAAATAAATGTGGTCTGTAATCAAGAGACATCACAGCAGAGCAATCACACTTAATGGCTCTGTGATAGTTTAGTCAATTCTATATCATTGTCTTCCTACTTTGTTTTTAATTGCAGTGCAGTGGATCCACTTACGCCACAATGCAAACGGTGGGTTAGGAAGAAAAAAAAATTTGGGCTCTCACAATATGGCGCACAAATCCGCCATTTTTTATTTACCAATTTTAATGCAGCCAGTGATACTCGCAGAATTAAAACGAATCTATTGACGTAAGAACCATCAAAATCGGCCAACGTGTTTGGTCTCTAGAACGCCACACATAGGTACAAACATACATACATATATAGACTGATAAATACATTACCCTCCTTCGGCAGTCGGGTAAAAAGTAGCCTATGTCACCAGCGGATAGTGTAGCTTCCCAACGGTGAAAGAATTTTTGAAATAGGTCCAGTAGTTTTTAAGTTTATTCGTTACATACAAAAATACAAATCTTTCCTCTTTATAATATTAGTATAGATACAGATAACAAGGGTGATAGTATCGGCGGTGCAATAAGTTTATATGTTAATAATTATTTTATAATGTGATTTTTTATTTCGTGGACTAAACTGACATTTGGGGGGTTGTCACTTTATCGTTACATTAAAATAGTGTCGTACCCTAACTATCCTGAGTGAACGAAAGTTAATCGAAAATCGAAGTAGATCGAAAATGAAACTATTTCACGGCATAAAAAATTATTTGTTTAGAATCTAGCGGATCATATTTAGTTTCTACTCATTTATGTCAGACTTAATTTTATCGATTCCATTTATTTTATTGTTGATTTCATATTTAACACAATAAAAATTCATGTACCATGTGTATGAATACTGTTATATTTAAATATATTACGTTTATATTCATAAAACATTTATTTATACCAATTAGTAAAAATAAATTCAGGAGTCATGTTACATCGATTCGATGAATCACTTATGATTGAGCCTTACCTACAACACTATGCTCCGCGCTTGCAACATTTTAAAAAAATAAGGTCAATAGCAGCTGTCAGTTTAGTCCACGAAATTAAAAATCACAGTATAATAGAATATAAAAATATGTTGATCAGTTCTTTAGCTCGGCATAATCATCATGGGGATACTACTCCGTGTTCAATATTGGTAGCTCGATAATATTTAGAAGTGGACGAGGCAGTGTGGTGGTTGGTTCTAGTACATACTAGAACCAAAAGTTTGTAGACATGTGACTTCCACAAACACGCACTGGTTTCATTAAGGCCCGTTCCCTCTCCCACAGAGAGGCCTGTGTCCCAGCAGTGGGAACATTAATAGGCTGATGATGAAGTTGATGCCCTCAAGCTAGCGAGGATGAACGATCTTCACAGTATGGCTGATACCGTCCGGATGGCAAGACCTAATAATGTGCGATTGTAGAGGGCTATCTTGGATTACTATTAGGCTGATGACGACGGTATTTTGTTTTAATGTTAAAAGCTTGGATCTTGTCAGACCGCTCAACTCCCATTACCAGGCAGGCTAGGCCTTGAAACAGATAACTGTTCAAAAACATCAATACGTATTATAAAGATACACATGGTTTGTTTGGTCTTAGGTACCCACATAAAGTAGAAAAAAACCGGCCAAGTGCGAGTCGGACTCGCGCACGAATGGTTCCGTACCATTATCGCAAAACACTGCAAAAAAAACACGTTTGTTGTATGGGAGCCCCCCTTAATTTATTTTATTTTAATTTAATAATTATTATTTTTTTAAGAGAATATACATCTAAATATTCTGTGAATATTTCAAGCGTCTACCTGTTGCCGTTATTAATATCGAGCAAAAAACGACAAAAATATCACGTTTGTTGTATGGGAGCCCCCCTTAAATATTAATTTTATACTGTTTTTACTACCGTAAAACGAGGTTAAATTGATTAATTTTGAAATTAAAATTGACATAACTAGTTCAATTATATTTTGAAAAATATGAATAAAATGCAGTGTTGGCGACTTCACAAAAGAAATTATATTCACTAATAATTTTTTTTTTTACTTCCATAGTTTGGGAGAAAATAAAAAAAAACGAGCCTATGAACGCTAAAATGAAAATGGGGTTACTTTGATACCCCATTGTTTTTCATTGCAATATAAAGTAACCCCAATTTAAAACGTATTTTTAGTGAATTCACACTGTACAATTCAAAATATTTTTTCTGCAACAATTAAACTTATTCCTGCGCTGAGGTTAATGCAAAACATGGCTGACATGTCAGTGTTGCAAATTTAAAAAAGAAAATTGAGGTGCGTTCCGTTTTCATAGAGTTAGCTTTAAAAACCTAAAAAAATAAAGTTATCATCAAAGTTACCCCAGATCTCAATGTAACCCCGTTTAACCGGTATTTGTTGTTATAGCGGCAACAGGAATACATCATCTGTGAAAATTTCAACTGTCTAACTATAACGGTTCATGAGATACAGCCTGGTGACAGACAGACAGACAGACAGACAGACGGACAGCGAAGTCTCAGTAATAGGGTCCCGTTTTTACCCTTTGGGTACGGAACCCTAAAAAAGATAATTCACAATTTCTTTTTTTAGTTTACATTTTTTTCGTTCGCTTCTTAAGCAGTCGGGTTTTTGATTTTTTGAATTAACTTTTTTTATTTATAACTTTTTAGTTATTTTTTTTTTCAAATTTGGTTCATTTAAACATTTAAGTGTTGTATATTTTTGAAATAACCTCTCCCACCCTTTATTTTGTTACCCCAAACGATGGGTTTGGAAGACATACCTAAAACAAAATTGGGCCCCTCTCAATATGGTGGCCAAAATTCTATTTTCTATTTTCCAATTTTAATGTAGCCTGACACTCGCAAGGTTAAGACGAATCGATTGTCGTAAGAATTATCAAAATCGCCAACGCGTCTGGTATCTAGAACGCCACAGAGGAACAAACATACATATATACATAGACTAATAAACACATTACCCTCTTTCGGCAGTCGGGTTAAAAAATACTTTGCGAACACAATACGCGTGGCGACTCACATACAAATGCAAAATTTGGTAATATTACAATTTCAAATTGTTTTCATGTAATGCCTTGCAAAGTGACAGGATTGAACATTCTGAAAGAAAAACGATGCACTGGGTTGATTTGTTTATCTGATTTAAATAGACCTTGGTATTGTGTTTGTGAATTGAGTTACTTGAGTATGAAGGTGTAGTCTATAAACATAGCATGTTATGTTTAGAAAAAAATTCTTAATTTGTCCATGCACTAGCGTTGGATTAGAAAAATCTCGGAATCCTAACAACTTTTGCTTTTGTTCTAAAAGACAATCTATTTTATCTGAAATTGACTGACTTTATTATTTTGATTGCCTAGTTAGCTGGCGCCATTGTTTCCTGGGCCCAGGTGACATTTTTCCTTAGAAAATAAAATCTCAGTAACAACCCGGAATCTGACTCTAAAAGACCGGCAACGAGCAGAAGATATTAGATCTACAACAAAGGTAGAAGACATACTGAAGAAAATAAAACAGTTGAAATGGCGATGGACAGGACACATGACTAGGGACAGCAGGATAAAATGGACTAAAATTATAACGGAATGGCAACCATGTGATGGCAAAAGGAAGGCAGACAAGCTAAAAGATGGACAGACTATATAAAGATTACTGGAGGGACACTCTGGTCAAGAAAGGCTAATAATAGAGAAGAGTGGAAACAGCTGGAAGAGGCCTATGTGTCACAGGACACGCTGATCACTAAACCGGGCAATCCGATATTTAAGATAAAACAGTTTGATATTAATGTATGTTTAGTACCAGCAATAAAGGCTTAATAAAAAAAAAACAACCCGGAATCGGGTGTGACAATTGTCTCGCGCCTATTACATCACATGCGCTCTAATTTTGAAATTTATATTTAAGTACCAAACTTGAATATAAAATTCAAAATTAGAGCGTATCCTGTGCATGCAATTTTTTTTAATTAAATTTCGTTCTCTTTACACAACAGCGATGGTATTGGTCTATGCCTACCACCCCGCTTGCACGACTCTGATGAGCAAGTACTTGTCCGGGAGTGCCGGCAGCCACAGCAGCGACGCTAACGGCGCCTTCCACGACCCGTTCTCTTCCGACCCGGATGCTCCCCGTCCATACACTCATCAGGTTTGTAAACATCACTAAGCTCAGCGCAGTTATACATAAAATCGGTGCAAAGTCTTAGTGGTTCTCCTTTGAGATAATGCGGCTGTTGATTTCAGCAATACAACATTGTAACGCAGCACCGTCAGGTTTTAAACGAATTTACTACCCGCATTGGTAAACTTGGTTGGGAGTATTAAAGTCTATTGTTGGCTTTTGTCTAAAGTGGTCAATAAATAAAAAGCCCGTTTTGATAGTTATAAAAATACTTAATAATAATTAAACTTGATGCTTGCGAATGATACTCGTTGTTATAGTGTACGGTTAACATATTAGGATTATGAATTTGTATTTTCGATTTCTTACCTAGAAAGATATCGCGGCATTTAAAATTAGAAACGTCAACGGACTTTTTAGATTGTGACGACTTTAATAAACGCGTTGACTTATGAACTGATGCGACTACATTTGAGACCAACAGAATAGTCAACAGTTTATAAAGCAAAATAACATGATATTTTCTCCGAAATGGTAACCTATCTCCTAATGAGGTCCTTCGCTGTTTAACAAATATGTTGTTGTACTTTTTGCATTCAAAGCAATGAAAAGTTCGCATTTTAATCATGTTTTTGAATTTACTGACTTTCAAGTACGTACGGCGACAAAAACAATTCTTGACACAAAAACTGCTTATTTAATGGGCTTGGGATCTTTACCTTTTTCTTACAGCATATTATGCAATGCAAGTGGACGGATTGAAGAAAACTTATGGTAATTACTTACAAGCTGCCAGAAAAATAGAATAGTATCATATCACAATAGCATCTCGCAACTCTGATAAATAGTTTTAAACCTCTCGAAAAATTCATTTGTTGTTATCAGATCTAGCACTCGAATGCCAAAGACATTTTGTGCCAGTATTAGGGTGATACTGTGATAACACAGACAACAGTGTAGGTGCAATTTTGAAAATAGAGAGATTAATTTTATGATTGAACACGGACAGAAAAATGCAATGCTTCGTGCGGTGGCGAGCGGCGCTCTGCTGCCTGAAGCCGTGCTGTGGAGTCTTCTAGTTCAGCTGACTGCGGCATTGAGAGCTGTTCATACTGCCGGACTTGCGTGCAGGTATTACAACTAATGAATACGAAAGGCCACCCTCTAGGTGAACCGATGACCTGTTTAAGTCTATGGATTGATGCGAGACACACAGGACCGATCAATGTGAGGACGCTTGGGGGAGGCTTTTGTCCAGCAGTGGACGTCTTTCGGCTGAAATGATGATGATAAAGAATACTAAAATATTAGTGTATATATAATACGCTAGTTTTGTAACTAAGGTCTCCGCCAGATAACAAAAAAATAAAAGTCGTTGATCCAACTTGTGCCTTACGTAACTTGAAAATATGATTTTTGTTTATTTAGATACTTTGATAATTTTGGTTTCAAAAGAAAGGTATAGGCGTAGAACCATTTTATCCTTTTAAGGTGCTCCATCATCGGGAGCATTTGCCTGTGTGTAATGTAACGTTACAGAGTCGAGTATTAAATTGGTGAGGAAAGAGCACCGAACATTACAGTGCGCTACCTGTAACGTTACAGATTCCAGCATTACATTGGTGAGGGAAAAGAACCGAGCACTACAGTGCGCAACTTGATGATACAATGCTTAATATTTTGATACATCTTGTAACGTCAATGCGCACCACTTGTAAACATTGGGGAATCAACTAAATGTTTAAAATCGAATCTAATGTTACATTACAGGCGAATGCTCGTCAAGTCAGGGAGACAGTACTGTAATGTAATGTCCAAAATCGAATCTGAAATGTAACATTACAAGCGAATGCTCCAGGTAAAGAAGCACCAATCATGTAAATCTCTGTCTGCGCGTTTATGAGATATTAACTTATTACTGAATGCCAAGAGAATGGGTCACGGACGCCTCTTACCGCGATACGTTTGCTTAGATCGTGTTAGCGACACCACCTTTACATTATTTCGTATCGTTTTGAAAATTGGAATACATTGGTAGACAGATGTCAACGACTTATATTTTTTGTCATCTGGCGGTGAATTTAGCACTTCCATTGTAAGTTACCACGTAAAGGGTTCCAGAGACTTTGACTGGCCTCATGTTAGAATATTTCCGAGGACAGTACAGTCAGTGAGAAGTTTTGGTGACTCATTGAATTGACTTGCAAACCGAATTTGTGTCCAAAGCCTTAACACGTCGAGTCTCAAATTTTCAGTCGGGATCAAGTTTGGTTTTTGCACTTTCTCGTTGAGTTTGTTGATCCAAAAGTTTACATACTCAGATTCTGAGTTTGAAAATGAAACGCCTAATAGAATACATTTCTCAGCAGTCTCGATCCCACTAAAGTGGTGATGAATGGCTGCCGCGCACGTATATCGTGGTCGGGCACTACGGACGCTCTCCACGCCAATCCTACCGATGTTGCGCAGGTAAGCATTTTAGACGTTTTCTTATTAATTTCGATGCGGGTTCCAAAACAGATTTGTTTCGCCGGCACTTGTCGAGCTTTATTAAATACTAGCTTCTGCCGGCGGCTTCGCCCGCGTAAAAAGTGTTTTATCATCCCAAGGGAATACAAACTATCCTATCCTTTCCAGGGTTTCAAACTATCTATATCCCAAATTTCATCTAAATCGGTTCGGTAGATCCGGAGATTACCCCCTACAACCTCACAAACTTTACCTCTTTATAATATTAGTATAGAAATATAATAAAGTATATTTAATTCGGACGCAAACATCCATAGAGTGTTAGCAAGGCAAACGTTTTTGACCCCATCAATCGACCAATCAGATACGAGGTAAAAGACGCGATGTGGATTTCCGTTAAACATAGACAAGAACTGCGACTGATGGACACCTGCTTGTTTCAGGTGCTCAATACTGAGTCCATCAGGTCCCTGGTGATTTGTCTCTGCTCATGCTGTTTGATTTCGCGCCATGACAGTTGGGCTCACGATCATTCACCAAGTTTGAGGGACCGAGTGGGGATTGAACTCTGAAATACTCCTTGAACATGTCCGCAATTCCCCTTTTATCACTCATCCCTTCCACACACGCAGAGAGGCCAGGCTTCGCATCCAACTTACCAGTGGACTTCCAAAATTTAGCAAAAATTTTATTGCTCTTATTTCTGCTAACCTATCTTTGCTCAGCGTTATTTTGACAAAATTTCAGTCGACTTCTAAAATCTTTTCGCTTCTCATGCGTTTCATCATAAACCGGGCCTCCGTCCCGCGTCTTTCATCTCGCATGGATTGTCTTGCCGAATTCACTTGCGCAATTGGGCGTCTCTCACATACTCATTCCACCCACACACCGACCTACCCCGCCTCGGTCCCACCACAGATGTCCTTTTAGATAGCCTAGCCGCCGCACATAGGATTTCTACAATTTGTTCGTACAAAGTATCCAGAGGCCTTAGTGCGAGTTTTACTCACGCTTAATCGCGTTAACGTAAACCTCAATTTGTATTGAAACTGGATAAGCGCCGTCTGTTGGCGGTAAGGCGAAACCTCTTATTTTTCTATACATTTTGACATTTGAGGTTTGTCCTTACCGTCACCAGACGGCGCTTATCTAGTTTCAATACAAATTGTCGTTTACGTTACTGCTTAATTTTATTGCCTCGACTCTTTTCTTTTCTATTAAACGTCAGTAGGCTTTCAGGAGTTGATGTATTTAAAAATGAACGTCATAAAATTTATCATTTTCACTCATCTAACAAACTTTGGAAGATCTGTAATTTTGATTTGAAGTAGTAATACAGGGCGTTGTTGTAAAGTAGCACCACGCTCACTAAAAATATTTATTTCAATAAAACCATATAAAGGTATTTTTGAATGCGCTTGCAAATTCGCAACCGTCGGTAGGTCTCTATGGAGAAGAACGTGTAAGAAACTACATGGACACCCTTTTTTAATCTGTAGCTGTTTTAATGTAAAATGTTCACCGATTTCTCCGTCAATTGTGGACCGATTTTGAAAATTCTTTTTTTGTTTGAAATAGTATGTTCCCGAATTGGTGTCATTTAAATTTGGTGAAGATCTGATTAAGAACTTTAGAGATATAGGACAGAACTCTTCAATAAATGACGGAAAATTTCTCGGGATTGCTGCAATCGCATGTCTGTTTATTGTTTTCACCATTTCATAACATAACATCACACTGGTACGCTCTAAAGGGGTACGCAGGTGTTAACAGTTCCCCATTGTATACTCTCATTCCACCGATTTTGTTTATATATCACCGGTAATTTGCTGTCATTTATTGAAGAGTTCTGATGTATATCTCCAAAGTTCTTCATCAGATCTTGATGAAATTTAAATGGGACCACATGACAGGCACCAGCATTTAAATAAAAAAATCATCTATATCGTTTCACCTAGTAAAAAGTTCTGAGGAAAATAAAACAAAAAATAATACAATCGAATTCATAACCTCCTCCTTTTTGGGAAGTCGGTTAAAAATACAACCGACTTCCAAAAAACACTACAAAGTGAAATTTAAGTTATTTTTAACTTCAATTTCGGAAGTCGGTGTTCCTTGTTTTATGATACCGACTGCCGATATTGAAGTTGTTTAATTTTGTAGTGGGTCGTAGTCTGTTGTATTTTTTTGTAAATAGATTTTTCACATACTTTTTTCATATTACTTTTACTAATGAAATATACTGCTTAATTGAGACGGTGTCTGAGTAAGCTGCACGCTGAAAAGATGTGGTGACTTGTTGCGAGAGCTCAATTCTTCGCACACCTGTCAGCATCAACACCGTCTCGCAACGTGCAGCTGCTTTAGGCACCGATCAATCCATTTCCTTCGCTCCATTTTCGTAAAGCATTCCAATGAGTATCGTATATCCCAGGCTCAGCAAGACGATCTGACGGCGCTGGGCAGGCTGGCCCTCGCGCTGGCGTGCCGCACCATCCACTGCGACAACCTCGCCGCCTCCATGGAACTCGTCGCGCGCACCTACTCCGCGGACCTAAAGAACTTGATACTGTATGACCTAAACGTTACCTGACTACATTATCATACAAGCTTTCGTGCAACACTTTCATCATTTTCGGAGATTACTTCGCATTTTTTTTGTATTTAAAAAAATAATGTTTCATTCCCAGCAACAATAAAACTTTACAAACTTACACCAACATTCAAAATAATAGACTGTCAGAAAAATGCGAAATAATCTCGTATAGTTTTCCTTGTTGAACTAATAATCCATGATTTTCTTCTTTTTCTTGCTTAATTCTATTCATGAATTTTGAGGCCTACTTACACGATTTTGTCTAATATCATTAAGGGCTGAACACATTGTAAGCATTATTCTGCATCTGCATATTTCAAACTATTCACTGAAACTCAGTGTTTTAAAATTTATAGAGCTAAATGAAATTAGTTACAAGTCGTGAACGAGCCTTTAAATAAATTCGATAGTGAAGAAAGTTTAACCTGCTATTATTTTGGTCATCACTACTTAAGACGGAGAGATGATGTTTGAGGAAAGATCTATGGAGAACACTCCATAGATCTTTTCTCAAACATGCTTGGAATATTGATAATTATTTTGACAACCTTCTTCGAGATAAATCGAAATTGCTGTACTGGCCAAATACATGCGAGCAGCGGCCTGCAAAAGTTGTATGAAAATCCATGTCTGTCGTGTTGAGCGGCCAAATATATTACATAGAAAACTCATATCTGCCGTGTAATTTATAAATGGAACGATCTTTTACTTCGAAACATGGCAACCAAGGTAGTAACTTATCAAATGTTTTATTTAAATTTCGAACTGGCTTGTAAATAGAAAACTATTTATTGAAAAAAAAACATATGAACACATTAACGCGACAAAAATTCGTCATTGATTTTGAAAGTAATTGTATTTGACAAAATGAGTTCTAGGTACTAATTAGTTTTAATTTCCGCGCATTATTTGAGAAAAGTACTATATAAGCCTTGGCCACAACTAGGCATTGATGGACTTACGTATGTGTGCCTCGGCTTCGCGTCGCCCCACATTTACACGTTCGTCCGTCAATGTCTCTTTTGCTGGCCGCTGCAGTAATGTACTATTGCTGTAACCTGCCAGATATATATTAAGCCTAATGCTGAATGTAGATAATTATTTATTCGCTAGTCGTCGGTGTTGGTTACTTGATCTGTGACTTTAATAATAACTGCTTTCGATGTTTCAATCTCATATGTGACCGTGTGCGTGCCCTCTGTATGTAATATCATGTGTAGCTGTGTGCATACCATGAGTGCAATACTTAACAGTGTTGTTTCTGTATTAAGTTAAATTCCATCTAGGTATTTATTATCGTCGTCGCCTGCTCGCCGCTCCGTCACTGATCTCATGCCGATGATAGGTGCAAGGTTCTATACACAGGTAATTTTTTTTTTTAAATCTTGATAATGTACTTTTCACATTTTCTCTGTGATTGTAGATTTTTTACTACCAGGTAATATCACACCATTTAAAAAAAATATTTTTCATTTTGTTACTGCAGTCGTTAATTTCCATGTAGTTACACTAACTTCAATATAAACGTAAATAAAAGAGCATGTACTTGCTTTGATTCATGTCGTATTTAGTCACGAATCGTTTGACATATTTTATGTTGCAACCTTTCTTACTTATGGTCGTAGTTAGGCCTCTAACACACATTCTGAATTCCACTCGGAATCCAGACTCGGAATTCATATTATTATTTAAGAAAGCCCGGCCATGCATACAATTTCATTATGCCCCACACACCTTCTGATTTTTTCACATTATGATTTACTCATTGATCAGATTATTCTGAATTCAGAGAGTAATTCAGTATGTGTGAGGCCAGCCTTAGATGATTTGATTTTCTTTTGTTTTTGTTAGTAGTAATTTTCGGACTACTCGACGATCAAAAGATAAGATATTGCGGTAAAACTGAAAATGTGTAATACAAGCTTAAGAAGTAAGAAAAACATATTTGCTAATGAATGGGCATTTGTGTAATACTTATGTGATTATAGGTGGAGGCCTTGGAGCGTCGCGCGGATGTTTTCGAGGACCAGTTGGCTCGTGAGATTGACAATGGAAGACTGCTTCGTATACTCATCAAGTTAGGACTTGTTAACGAGAGGCCAGAGTGAGTGACAGTAGGTTTAGTGTGGTGAACTTGTGCAGCCTTTAAGATGCTCACGAAAACGGCAGGATATTTAGTAAATAACATTTCCCCTTTTTGGCAAACTTAGTATTTATTTTAGGCAAAGTTATTAGTCTTTCTACCCATTTGGGTTACGTATCCTTCAAGTCTTTACCGTACAGACAGTGGCGTAGCTATGTAACATAAGGCCCCGGGGCGAAAATTAAATTCGGGCTCTATTAAAATAAAACAAGTCTTTAAATGTGCAAAACTTCTTAATTATTAGCTCCTTATCGCCCACTGCAGGGTATAATAAAGCAAAGCTACTTGATACTAAATATTATATGCAACGCAGCAATCGTTCATGAAGGCCAAGCGAGCCCTTTGAGCTAGCCCTACGGTAGCTACGCCACTGCGTGCAGATACTTCTAAACTCAAATTTTTATATCGTAGACTTATTTTTTTTAGGGTTCCGTACCCAAAGGGTAAAAACGGGACCCTATTACTAAGACTTCGCGATCCGTCTGTCTGTCTGTCCGTCTGTCTCCAGGCTGTATCTCATGAACCGTGATAGCTAGACAGTTGAAATTTTCACAGATGATGAATTTCTGTTGCCGCTATAATAAAAATTACTAAAAACAGTATAAAGTAAATATTTAAGGGGGGCTCCCATACAACAAACGTGATATTTTTGCCGTTTTTTGCTCGATATTAATAACGGCAACAGGTAGACGCTTGAAATATTCACAGAATGTTTAGTTGTATATTTACATCAAAAAATAATAATTAATAAATTAAAATAAAATAAATTAAGGGGGGCTCCCATACAACAAACGTGATTTTTATGCAGTATTTTGCGATAATGGTACGGAACCCTTCGTGTGCGAGTCCGACTCGCACTTGGCCGGTTTTTTAATGTTGCAAGCGCGTGGCATGGTGTTGTAGGTAAGGCTCAATCATAAGTGATTCATCGATGTGAAATGACTCCTCAATTTAATTATACGAATTAGTGTAAATAAATGTTCTACGAATATAAACGTATTATAGTTATATAATTATAATAGTATAAATCAACATAGTATAGTCCCCGGCACGTAATTTGATAAGGTTTTGGTGTAGTGGGGGTCAGTTCGCACATATTTCGCGAACTGACCAACCACCATATAGAGCGATCGGAACGTCCTTGTGTCAACTGACCAACCAACCGCGCGCTCGGAACGGTGCTACAAGTTCCCCACGTCCCGCTTAAGGCGATATATACGCCCCAATGTTAACGCAGTACTGGCCATGCGCCCGCTCGATGATCAAAATATCAATATTGAACCTCCTTTTGAACAGTTTTGTTTTCAAAATATTATTTAATTTACACATGCTATGTTAGTTATGAAGTAATTCCTGCCATCAGTTTTTCTGTGTAAAAATATTTCTAAACATCCAAGTGGTTTTGGAGGAGTTTCCAAAAGTTTCGAAAAAATATCGTGTTGTCAGCTAAGCAAAACTATTAGTTACACGAAAAAACCTTGTGTTCAAAATTATGTACATGAATCAATAATAAATATATTTTTTTCCAACCCTTTTAACCTAGCCGTTACTAAGGAGTATGCTTACGAAAGTTTTACCGTTTTACGGCACTAAGTCGTTTGCAGCCTTAATATCCAAAGAGACCTAAAAAACGACTTGTGCGCATCTAACGACTTTACCAACAACTTACGTGCCGGCAATTATACATAAACTATTATTGTAATTAATAGTTTATGTATAAAATCAAAAAAAAAGAAAAGACGATCGATAGAATGAAGACTGACACTGACCACTAGTTTCTAAACTAATTTTTTTTTGCTGTGAAATAGTTACTTACGATTTACTTCGATTTTCGAACAACTTTCGATTACTCAGGATAAAACACTATTTTTATGTAACGATAAAGTGGAAACCCACTAAAGAGTTTATGTCAGTAAAATTCACTGTTTGTTTATTTAACTTTATTCATGACCATAGATACAAGTCTTTCAGTCGGATACAAAAATATATGTTCTAATTTTCTTTAGTATGCATTAGAATGCGGATATAACAGATTCCAATGTTGTTTGGAGTATTTGGCAGCAAATTTTATCGAGTCAGCCTTCCCAGTAAGCTTTGCAGAGGTAGTCAATACTTCAATAAAATACTCCGCTCCACTATCCCGAGATCGCTTCTGTCAATGATTTCACATATTGTTCAGTTGCGTAGACAGTTGAGACACAAAACTACACCAATTTTATATCACAATATCCACTAGAAATCAATTTGCAAATAATATTAACAGCCGCTAAACATCACTCGAAAAAATCCCGCCAAAAACTCCCAAAATTCACTGTGCTCTAAAGGTGTTGCCTACTTCTTCCTATTATCTACATTTATTGCATTTATAGCAGTAGGATGCTGGACAGAGGTCACACTCGTAGCTTTCCAATCTTCTCGACATGCTGCCCTCCGACACATAAGTAGGTGTATATTAGCGTTGTAGGTATATTATGATGCCATATGCAGACAAACCCACTTGTAGGTGCCAACTGCGTTGTAAGGCGAATAGCGATTCAAGTGTATCCAATCAAGCAGAGGAAGCAACTACTGTGATCTGTGGCCATGAACTAACGATCTGCATGTGTCCAATTTTGATTCATAAATTGCATTATTGTTTGTTACGATGTTATGTATTGACTGTTTTTCTCACAAAAGGCTTATAAAACCTAGCCTTAGAATAGTCTATAAAAACAGCACGTAGGTAAATTGGCCTAATTTTGTATTGCCGTGAATAAATAAACAACGTTTTTACGATGGAAAATATATTAGTTAAATATATTTTATTATTGGAGTTTTTCAGGTGTCACAAGTAAAAACAAAAAGCTTAGAATATCATAATAAAAAATAATTTTAACACAGAACACAAACTGAAAAGAGTTCTCGTACCTCATCTACCTCTTAACCTCTTTCAACAAAATTCGATAAATGGTAAAAGTAAAGATTTACTCACATCATCATCACATCATCAGCCTATTAATGTTCCCACTGCTGGGACACAGGCCTCCTCTCTGTGAGAGGGAATGAGCCGTAATCCACCACGCGGGCCCAGTGCGGGTTGGTGGATGTCACATGTCTTCGAATTTTTGGTTCTAGGACATGCCGGTTTCCTTACGATGTTTTCCTTCACCGTTTTGAGAGCAGTGGTGATGAAATAATTTACGCAAAGTCTTTACTTTGCGTAAAATATTGCGCCTGCCTGGGCTCGAACCCACGACCTACAACTTGTAAGTCGCGGCCGATACCACTGGGCCACCACTGCTCGCAAGATTTACTCAATATGTCATATAATACCAACTTATAATTGTTTTACTGGCTCTTTTTATACATGGAAGGCCAAATGATCATGCTTGTTCGAGATTTTTTTTATTAAAGGCCAGTTTTCCTATTGCTGTATCCATACACCAAATAACAGTGATGTCCATATTGACTTTCATGTACATAATTATGTCCAAAGTAAATTAATGTCTGTATTTTATTTCAGCATGTATATTGTAGCCAATTGTTTGAATGAGCAAGTGCCAGTAAAAATTAAAGTAATTGATTTCGTATTATTTGTAGGTTGAATCTAGACCCATCTTGGTCTGAAACCGGCGACCGATACATGTTGAAGTTATTCCGAGATTACTTGTTCCACTCCGTGACTCCTGATGGAAGGCCTTGGCTCGACCAGGCGCATCTCGCACACTGCCTCAACCAACTGGATGGTGGCACCCACGATAAGGTATGTTTCATCTATATATATAAAAATGAATCCCTATTTCTCTTGGTCACGGCATCACGCGTGAACGGCTGGACCGATTTCGCTAATTCTTTTTTTGTTGTGTTTGTTATTGTTAGGAGAAGGTTCTGATGAAAAAAAAAATAAGAAAAAAAAATGGTTCTTTAACTACATAGGTAGGGTAGGTATGTAGGTGGGGTAGGGTAGGGTAGGGAAGGTAGGGTAGGGTAGGGTAGGTAGGGCAGGTAGGGTAGGGTAGGTAGGGGGGGGGGTAGGTAGGGTAAGGTAGATAGGGTAGGTAGGATAGATGAATGTTTGGTGTTTTTATGGCAGAACAAAGTTTGCCGGGTCAGCTAGTAATTAATAAATTAAGATTCTTCTCATTCGCGAGTGGTGACTCTATGGCGCGACTTTCGTGCTTATTTGGAAACACAAAGATACCGAAGCGCATATAATGCGTTTCAAATTAGAATAGGAACATCAATGACCTGTAACTGTCACTTAAAAAGTACTAAAAATCATATTTTTTTTCGAGAATCGTCCATCGACTTTCGATCTACTTCGATTTTTGATCGCTCAGGATACATGAGCGACCAAAAATCGGAGTAGATTTATTTATTTATTTATTTCTAGTTAATTAAAACGATATACCAATTACAATAATTAACATAGAAATATAATATAACAATGTTGACAATTGTGTCACATAAAATCAATAATTTACCCAATACATTTATTATAATAATTTATCAAACAATACATTGAACAGTGTTATGCCAAAACAATCAATCCAAAAAAAAAAAAAAAAATGGTTGATAGATAGAGATCGAAGAGACGGATGCACTGACAGCTCCAAAATGGCCGCGACGTATTATGGGTTATTATTATGTTACGACAAAATGGCAAACCGCCAATTGTCATTTTAGACCATCAGTTTAAAATATTTGAGTTTAGATTCGTGATTAAATATTTTACGCACTACACGTCCGTGTCCGTTATTTGAGTTCCGAGTTCAAAATGTTCTGAATTATGACAGATTATGACGAATAGAATTCAGTACTACGGCTACTTCGAAAACGAAATTTCACCAACACGGATCAGATGTAGTGCTTATTGTTATGGAGTTATTATTACGCGAATTAACTTTCTAAGCAAATTTTAATTTTCAGGTGTCAGTTCTAGGTAAGTTTTTCTTGTAAATGTGTATAATTTTTATGGTGTAAAAAAAATATATATTCTATTCTAGGTCATTGACTTTCCTATACACATTTGAAACGCATTATACCTTTTCTAGTTTTAGTACTTAGTTCCTTAGAAATCTTAGAATACGACTACTATACAAAATCTTCTCCTTGTGCGTCGTACTATGCTTGTTCACCGGAGGTCGTTTGTCGAGATTTCCTTTTTGATTCAATAGGATGATTGTCAGTGGTGAAACTTATTCCTCTTCAATACAGCTTCCATCCCGCTATTATCCTCAGATATTTTACTGTTGAACGGACTTACATATTTGGGATTGCTGTTAGGTTTATTATCCGCTAACCGGCCACGAAAGTTCGACTACATGATTTATTTTTAAATTATAGGCCAGCTGTCCACTATCTGCCCTACCCTACCTATCCTATCTACCCTACCTGCCTAACCACTTACCCTACCCTACCTATGACTTACCCACCTACTCTACCTACCTACCCTACCCTACCTTGTACTTAAAACCTGTGCGCCTGAATCGTCTCCGATCTTGACACGTCTATATCGACTTACGATAGAGACTGGAAAAGTGCCGAAGGCTTGGAATCAAGCCAATGTACAGCCCGTGCCCAAGAAGACTAGTCGAGCTGACCCGGCCAAATACAGACCCATATCTTAAACGTCCATCCTCAGTATGGAACGTGTACTCAACAATAAGCTTCTGGTATACCTAGAAGCGAACGTCATCCTCAGTGACCGCCAATACGGCGTCCGTCGAATCGGTCCACTGGGGATCTTTATGGGTATGCCATTCAAATCTGAAGAGAGACCATCGAGAGACACGGGGAAGTGCTAGCCGTCTCCCTCGAGCGACATCTCGAAGGCTTTCGACAGGTTTTGGCACGAAAGCCTCATAGGGAAGCTTCCTTCCTTGTGCTTAGTGGTATGTGTGTGTGTGGATTGTGGATTGCGGACTACCTGAGGGATCGATCCATCCGAAATGTTATCGAAGGCTGCTCGACCGGTCAGTTAGACATTAACGCCGGTGGCTCTCAGAGCTCAGTGCTTTCGGCAACTTTGTTCTTGCTACACATTAATGATCTTTGGTTATGCGGACAACAGCACTGTTGCAGAGAGATACGTGTCCTGCGCACGGGCTACTGGGCCTCAGATTTGGACTCTCTGGGAGGCCATAGTTGAACGCTTTTCCTTGAAGGCGGACTTCGAATGAGGCGATGCCAATCTGGTCAATTTCAATGCTGCTAAGACCAGGCAATTTCACCTGGCTCATCTTTCCGTGGTGTAACCGTGCCGTTAACGGGCCATCTCGAACTTCTGCATCAACAATCTTGTCGTTGATTAAAAACTAACCACTTCTAATAATGCAAGCATTCTTCATTTTCCCTTTGCTAATAATGAAAGCCTCTACTATTGCTTGTCAACTGGAGGGCGTGTCATATATTGTAGTGCATATCTCCCTGTTGTAAACATTGCTACTTGTTTTAGGTGGAGCTGATGTCGCGCGACGAGGAGAGCGTACTGGTTGTGTCGTACGCCGAGCTCAAGCATTGCCTGGAGCAGTCGTTCGACGAGGTGATGAATGCTTCCATCGGCGGGCGCTAGCCGTCACCGACCCACGCCGAGCAGCTACACATTGCAATAACTCAAGTAATAATGTCCCATGGCTGCCTTCTTCGATGTGGTCACTACTGGTGTTCTTAACATGCCACCACTAAGCGTATAACGTTTACTATGTACTGATATAAAAGTAATAATACTATTGAATATACACTCTTTTTTAGTCTGTCACATGTCAAGAATATCCGTCTTATGTCTTAGTATGCGTTACATGTGCATTTTTTGAGGATGTCAGTAGTAGGAGTTATAAATATTAAAATAAATTGTAATGGGAAGCCGCCGTGTCGGTTCGTGTTCAATTCTGTCATCCGCGAATATAATATTTTTGTAGGTGCATCGCGATTTTTGAGCTGATTTCGTACAACTTGTATGTATCTATATTTTGATGGCAGTTATTGAACTAGTGGCGATATCAATTGTTACTTTTCCCCTATTGGGGCACAACGCATCAGTGGGATTACCAAAAATAGCAAATTCTTAGTGAACAGGCGCCAGACGCGCTTTACCTGATCCTTCAGCAGCTCTCTCGTAGTTTAGTTGACACGATAGAGCCGTCAGAGTCACATTGCTTTACTAGGACGATTCCTAACTCTGGGTTGTAACGCGATCTCATTTCGGAAGCGGTCTCGACCCCTAGAACGCTTCTCAATAACTGCGCCACATAACAAATGATTCGATATTTTTATACATTCATTAAGCGTTATGATTATTTATATAAAAATTATCCGTATCATGGATATCTAAATTACTTAGGAGCATATTTTATGTTATGCTATTATAGGTGGAGCGGAAATTTCTACAATGATTTTCACGGCCACTTGAAACTATGTGTCCGATTAGTTTTGTATAGGGCCTTATCGATGTACCGTTACGATCAGCCGCCTGAACAAACGCCACAAACATTCCAAACTAACAACAACAAATGATGAGAGCAGTCGAACGACTGGCTTTATTGAATTCAGAATTGAGCCGTTGGTAGACGCGGCAGGCTCGCTGCTGTGTCGCCAGTTAATGAATATCGAGAAACAACTAGACACGCGAGCTTTTTACTTATTAGACACAGATTTGTGTTTATAACGGTGATTTCATCTAGAACAAGTTAATGTTTAAAGCATGCCGCCTTGATGTGTTTAACTATCAGAAAGCACGTGCGTCCACGTTGTTAGTAGAGTACCGTTACGTCACGTAGATCTGAATTTGTATGTGTTGGGGGCGGGGCGGGGCGAAGACGGGCTCTGTTATGTTAGCAAGGTCGCAAAGATCTCAATAATAAATCTATGGCAATAAATACCTTTTTATATGGCCGCGGACGACGCGCAGTGGCCGCCCTACCCTCAAGTACCACGTTGTTGAAGTTTTGTTTTACATACAACTTTCTTGCCAGCTACCGTTTGCCCTCGTGTGGAACAATGTCGCTCTACAGACCTTATAGAGCACGTTGTTTATTTTATGATGGATCCCGCAGACAGACACTTCATCACTCTAATCGAATTTATGTAAATAAATTAGGTTGCTATCGATCAAATGGTAAATTATGTATAATATCTATATGATCAACGGTAAATATATAGATGTAAGCAGGGTCAGAGAACAGAGCTTTTGCTATGTATTAACGTTAACTTTTGTTGCTAAGCACTGTGCTTATATAAATCACGCTCAATTCGTCCATCCTTTTTCTTGTGATCACTCATAAAGTTAATAAGTACCTATATATGAAATACGTATTTTGGGAATGATGTACTATTTGTCTGCGGAAGTCCTAGACTCTCTTGTTAATTCAGGCCTCATTATTGTTTTACTTTTTGTTTTACTACTTTTCTTTACTTTTTTGTTACTCGCATGTTAAATCAGGGCAAGCTTTTTGTTTTCCTATTTTAATTTACGTAAAGATTGTTATTCTATTCAAGAATCAATTTTTAATCAATATGTATGTTGCTTGAATTGATGAGATGCATGGCAATGAAGATTTTAAAAAATCTTTAGAAATCACTAAACTTAAATATGAAGGTGTCATTATGTTCTGATATTTATTTATAAAAGTGTAACGTAGGCATCCCATCGTTGAATTTGCAAATTCCGATCTATGTAGAGATGGACACTCTGAGAATAAAATATTTTGAGATAACTATAAGTGTATATTTTTTTCTAACAAATAAAACGTTTTGATTACTATGTGGTTTTTATTTATCCTATCCATTCCTGATCTGGGTTTATGAATATACTTAGTTCGACTGACGAAAAACTTGCCTGCAAACTTGTTCGGCATGTAACAAGTTTTAATATTCCAATGCTAATTTAAAAGAAAGAAAGCCATTACGAACCCTGCCTTCCGCACCTTGTGGCCCCGTTGTTTGAAGACTCAGATGCAGACTTGTACATTGCACCGTGGATATGAAACAGAATACCTTGATTACTCGTGTGACTGAAATTGGCATGGCCACCATCAGAGATTTTAATTCAGATAACACAAAAAATTTTTAGCTAATTTGTCGCCAAATATCAGAATTAGTCGGTCACTGGTTCAAAAGTTATAAGGATCTATAGATGGCTGCACTGGGAAGCATCTCCCCAGCTTGGCCACATTTATATCTCAAAAACTAGGGTTCCTAGCGAAGATGTTTTCTCCCAAATTTAATCGCTAATTTAGTCGAAATTGTTCGCCAAGTCACAGATTAAGTCGGGTCTTAATTTAGAAGATAGAATGAGTTAAATTTTTAAGGTATTGTCCAAGAGCTAGCTATTTTCTTGGCAATTTTTCGTAAACTCTTCGATCTAGCTAAGATTAAATAAATGCAATCTTTGGATAGTAGGCTAAGTAGGCGTTTATTATGCCTGGACAGGAAAGGCCTGCGCCTTGTGACCGGACCTTCACGGGACACTGCAATAGGCATAACGGACAGCTCTCTGTGCAGGGCGTGCATGGAGGCTGAGGCAACCGTTGCGCACGTAATCTATGTTTCTCTGTGACGTAATCTTTGAATGCACAGGCGTCACCCGCAGCCTAATTGCGTAAGTGAATTCTGCAAAGCAAATAAGTCGATTCCCTCAAATAATTAGAATCATTTCTTTCAAATTTTTCGGTATTGTGAAACTAATTTGGAAAGAGTACAAACATCCTCCTTTGAGTTGGAAGTTCATCTACTGCGTTATGGTTCATCAAACTCGAATGATTTATTTCCAAATCATTAGGACATACGAGTAATCATTACAATACCAAAACTGAAGTTTCTCGGTTCTACCGCTTTCGTTCATTCTTTACAATCAATTCTACGTCAAAATATTGGTAATGGAAAGGAGCATAACCTTTCCTTTTCAGAGTGCAATACGTAAAGTCGTTTTTGCGATGGTTACGACTTGTTTGCTTTGCAGAATTAACTTACGCAATTAGGCTGCCGGATTCGAAAACAAACCCTCGGATCTCGGGTCACCCAGATCTTACACAAATTTTCTAAGCAAGGAGCTTTAATTAACTGCTGGAGGGAGGAAGGTGGGCTGGTTTGAATAACCACCAAACGGCCGCCATTACCCACGCACAATGGTCTATCTGAAGGACTAACTGCCGCACTCAGAGACATTTAACGGTTACTTAAGGCGCTCCTTAGTGTAGATTTTGTACTAAAAATCTATACTAAGGAGAGATTTAAGTAACCGTTAACGTCTCTGAGTGCGGCAGTAAGTGCGGAAACCAAATCCTTAACATAGAACATAGGCAGGTAATATTAAAGGTTTTAAGAGTGAAGACGCTTTCTTTGTGGCGCATATATGAACAAGGGATGGGAAAACAACCCCTGGGTTTTCTGAATTCCGAAATAAATAAAAAATTGATTTGAATTGTGTCCCGCGCCGTGACCTTTAGCATTCTATTATGTTTAAGCTAGGGGTGCATCGATAATTAATAATAATAAATGCAACCCCCTCGACTGCTTCAGCTCTTTACCAATATATCTATTGGTGCTGTTGACAAAACAATCACATTCTGCGTTATAATCCTACCGATGCATTCAGATTCATAAGTAATAAATAAATAAATCGACTGCAAATCGGATGCCCATTCATTGTGTTGAGAAAAGTACTAAATGGTCCATCTAATTTGAAATTATGGTACACTGTTAATGCTGCAGGCTTTTGCCGCAACCGCAAACCATTTGCGCATAGTGAAAATCAGGTCCCTAAGTAAAATTAATTTTGGTGTACGTATGTCCGGCCCAGTCCCTGAAAATGGACCTAACAAAATAACCGTTTTTAAAGTGTCAACGTCTGCAAGATTTTATTCACCGAGAACAATCTTAGTGGTGATGGCACAAGCAGGCCTTAGGGATTTTTACTAGAAGTCGTTACCGTTGCTGGCACAGAGCACAAAGTACGTATGCGGCGGCGCGCACAGAGCATCAGCGTCTGCTGCCAGGGGAGGTGCAGCCAACACTTTTCACTTCTGAACAGATTTACGGCCGATATGAGACAACATCTGTTATTATTTTGCTAATTTCATCTTACAAGCCTTTTCAACCCTACGCTGGGCACTTTTATTAGCTTTTCTTTAGATCCTAGTAATGCTTTGTAAACTCTTAACAACGACCAGGCCAATTGTGTAGTGAATTCAGCGAGGCAAAGAGTTTGACCCCATCAATCGTCAACAAACCTACCCTTTGCACCGAGTGGAGAGATGTTTGTTTAGGATGAAGAATATAATGATAAGCTACTATATTATTATTATAAAACTAAATAAAGTTTTTTTATCAATGAATATAAAAAATAGAGGCCAAAAAAAGCAGTTTCAATATGCAGTCATATTATAAGTATTGAAACCGTTCCTTGTTATATAGACAATAAACTGTTTTTTTATTGTTTGATAACAGTTCAGGCTTATCCAGCGGGATGTCTTTTTCCTCGACCAGGCTCGCGAACTGGGTCCTACTATGCAAAGGATAGTGACTAGGGCATGCATTTCGAAATTTCATAGTTTCGAAATTTCGGACCATATTTGCATGTTTATTAATTTCGAAATTGACAGCCTTAATTTCGAAATTTCGAAACTGGATTTAATTTAAATATTATGTTATTTTTTATACAATAATTAAATTTATTATTGAAACCAAAAGAGGATCATCTGAAAATTAGTCTGAATACAAATCTAAAGCCAATTAGACCGTTGCGTTGGGCCATTTTGTGACCATGTGTGCTAAAATTACAATAAAACAAAGGCTAACCATGGTGTTAAATAAATAAAGAAGAGTGAAAAAGCTCGGCCATTTAAAAAAAAAAACCGAGCTTTGTATTAATGGTGGCCAGTGAGGGGAATACTTTGACAAGGTGTAAAATCGTTTGCTGGGAAAGCCAATATTTTATTTACTATTGGAGGGCAACCATCGCCTGAACTTTTGGGAAAAAAAAAACAGGTAGTGTGGTATTTTTACCTCATTAAAACCAAACCGGTGATCTCATCAGCACTTCTTAAAATACCACATCCTTGGGGAGCCTATAAAGTAGTCTCCCTTGAACCTCGCTGTGGATGGCAGCACATGATCACTGTGTCACTGTCTTTCCTGAGGTCACTCGGTGGACGGACATAGACCCCACTCTGAGCGCCCGAAACCCCGGCGTTTCACCTGCCTTAAATGTTAAAGGCGGGGTTTCGGCGTGTCTACATCGAGGTGGTTGCCTCCACGATACCTTCTTCTATGAATGGGATTGGCCTTCTCATGATTCCACTCGGTGGCTGTTTCACTCTAGTTTTCTGTCTCTGCCAGCATATTCCTCACTAATATTGGCAGAGACAGTGCTCGCCCGATCCTGGCGACTAAGACCCACCGCACAAAGGTCTAAGAAGGCACTCCTCGAGCGTGTGCCGTGCAGAATCCAAGTTGCCTCTACAATGATGGCAATTTACCGTGACCTATCACCCAATCCTATTCAGACACTCACCGAAGCAACCGTGCCCGATCAGTACCTGAATATGCATGTAGGAGATGCTCTCCGCTCTTTTCAGCCATACGTGCTATTCAAATGATCATTTGCCGCTACAGGCTGTTGATTTTCATCCTGCAGCGTCGGACATCTGACAGTCTATTTCTGCCTCCGATATTGGGCAGCAGTCTATGCAAAGCACACACTGGCCTCCCAATGCGGGACAAAGGGAGCTCGAAATGTTTTTCGAAGCCCCGACGTACATGGTTAAACCAAGATAGTGGACTTGCGCATCTCCTATTGTCACTAACGAGCTGGATGGCTCTCTACTCTTCGGCAGCGCCTCAATTTTATGAGGTGCTATCTGTAACTATCTTTAACCCCAGCTCGCGAATCAACGCTGACCGAACGCCTCTTGCCACTCCGAGCTTGGAAAGCTGGTTGCTATCGTCGAAGTATTTGTAGTAGAAAAAAATCACTTTGTTTGAATATAAATTGCACTTAGGCACCTCTCCAGACTAAAAATTCTGCGTTTTGAGTTTATTTCAAGTATTTTTTGATTTTCCATATAGTTGGTTCCACAGTTTCGAAATTTCGAAATTTCGAAACTGAGAAGTCCAATTTCGTAAGCTAATTTCGAAATTGAAAATGTACGAAACTGCACGCCCTAATAGTGACACCACCTGCATCTTATCTTATGGAGGGGCCGAGAAACATCTCGGACACTTCGACCCATTGGGATCTATTGTATCTATTATATTATCACCACCTTTAGTGACACATCTTAGGGTCTTACACTTGATTTCTAGCCAAACTGTTTAGCCACAATATTTATCTAGATGTTAAATAAAATTCTTCGTTCTCAAAGCTTGATCATCATCATCATTTCAGCCGATAGACGTCCACCGCTGAAGATAGACCTCCCCCAAGTGTCACCACATTGACTGGTCCCGTGCGGGCATCCATCGGACTCCCGCCGCCCTGATCAGAGCATCTGCAAACAAAGCATAGCAAAACAAAGCATGATACAAATATCTATCTTATTTGCAATGTATGATTTATCTTCGCTATGGACATTTCTTTGGACTTTGGGAGCCTGGACGGGTACGAGTGGCGCTAGCCATCTCACATTGGCTCGGTTAGACTATTTCTGTATGTAATCTCCGTTTGGTACATGACGATTGGAGAATATGGATTAAAGATAAAGACTGTTTGGATTGCTAAAATGGACTAATTACCAAAAACAGTAGCGGCGTTAGGGTTTTTTTGTTTGAAAGGTGACTTTGTCGAGAGTGTTCTTAGCTATGTTTGGTGAAAATCGGTTTAGTCGTTCAAAAGTTATGGTTTGTTTTCTGTTTGAAATGGAGTATTTTCGCAAGATATCGTGTCATACTTACGTGTTCGCTAGATTGTTGATCGAAGCGTGTCTACTACTACTACATGTTATGTAGTTTTAAAAAGAATGAAATAAAAAAAAATTGCCGGTGGTTTTGGATTTTTTTAATTTTTACTTGTACCTAGTTAAAAAAGTTAGCGTTATTTTTAACTTGAATTTTTCAACTGTCTTTTGGACACCACATTAATTTCAATCAATGAAAGGTTCGAACAGTTATATGAGTACTCGGAATCTTGATCTTTTTTGTACAATATTAAACAGATTCCGGCAAAACCCGACCTTGTAAAACTCTGTGGTGATCTCCAATTAAAATTAATTGTAGACTCTAAATCAGACATAGTTGGTTGTATGTTGTGTGATGAACTCGTAAGTCTGATATCCTTTTTGCCTGATGAATGTGGTTACTCCTATGTTTGTTTTAAATTTCGTCAAAAATCGCAACTTACAAGAACTGTATCCAAATGTATGGATAGCATTGCGAATATTATTGACTATACCTGTAACGGTTGCTAGTGGAGAGAGGTGTTTTTCAAAGCTGAAGCTGATAAAAACCTATCTTCGATTAACATTGAAAAACTTAGCAACTTTTTCAATTGAAAACGAAATTGCTGAAAACATCGACTTCGATAACCTTATAAAAGAGTTTGCTGATAGAAAGGCCAGAAAATAAAATTTAATATGTTTTATTTTCTAATACGAGTAAACGGTTATTTTTTATAATATATAATAATTTATTTTAATAAATGATTATTTCATTATATCCTTTACCTTTTTTATTATGGGTTTGAATTGCAGTTGGGGGGCACCGTAGAAATCTCGCCCAGGGCGCAGGTAGTGTTAAAACCGGCACTGACCAAAAATATGGAACCTACCTATCTAACTATGGCCCCTGCTCGATCAATGTTATTTAAATGTACATAGTAAATGGTAGGGTGATCGAAATGATTAATTATGAATAAGAATATGCATGAAGGTTAAGTTTGTCATTGCAGCTGAGGTGCTGGAGACGCCCGAGCCGAAAGCAAGGCTGTTATAGAGCCTAGAGACAGCAATGACAATTGCCGACGTTTTTCAACACAGTTGCTCAAAAAAGTCATAAACATAATATTAATTTTAAAAAATTCGTGCGTCGCTCTCGATACTCGTGGGGGCTGCTCGCGACCAGTGAGGGCTGCCTCGTAACCAGCCCAAAATATAATAAATACAATAAATTGAAGACTACATGGAAGTAGGCGACTAGCTTGAAATATGTGCAGCAAGCTTTCCACCCTGGCTTGTTCTTATCTAGACCAAGATGCAACTCCCTAGGTAATCAAGCAAAGATTGAGCTGGTATATATATATATATTTAGATATATTTGAGCTGGTAATTCTGAGTTTATTTTTATTTACAATTTTAAAGAGGTATTCACCTCCGTCAGTTCAGTTCTGACAGTTTCACAGACTACTTAGAGATACTACCAGTTTGTTGACATCTTCGACCCCATACAAGATTATAGGTGAGGGTTTAAGGGCTTATTACACTACACGGTATTCAGGGCCCTGAATACCGGGTCCCTAATTCATTCCGAAGCAATAAGGTCGATATTATGAGAACCCTAACTTCCTAACAGTTATTACACTACCCTAAATTAGAGTTTAGGGCCCTGAATATCGTGTAGTGTAATAAGCCCTTAAACCCTCACCTATAATCTTGTATGGGGTCGAAGATGTCAACAAACTGGTAGTATCTCTAAGTAGTCTGTGAAACTGTCAGAACTGAACTGACGGAGGTGAATACCTCTTTAAAATTGTAAATAAAAATAAACTCAGAATTACCAGCTCAAATATAGAATCATATATGAAAATCAAGCAGTGGTGGCCCAGTGGTATTGGCCGTGACTTACAAGTTGTAGGTCGTGCGTTCGAACCCAGGCAGGTGCTTTACTTTGTGTTAATTATTTCATCATCACTGCTCTCAAAAACGGTTAAGGAAAACATCGTGAGGAAACCGGCATGTCCTAGATCCAAAAAATCGAAGACATGTGACATCCACCAATACGCAGATATACGTCCACCAACCCGCACTGGGCCCGCGTGGTGGATTACGGCCATTCCCTCTCACAGAGAGGAGGCCTGTGTCCCAGCAGTGGGAACATTAATAGGCTGATGATGTGTTGTGATTTGATAAGCGGGCAAGCCACAGCACCAAGTAGCGTCTTATAGACCCATAAGTCTGTTGCCTATAATTTCAAAATTATGTGAAAAGCTTGTTTCACAGCGGTTGAGACAAATTCTGCATGAAAACAACATTATACCACCACGTCAGTTTTGATTCAGAGCCGGTCAGTCCACTGAGTAGTTAACACACACATGCACAGAGTAGTTAACTCTATAAGAAAAGCACTAGAAATGAAACAGTACTGCTCTGCCGTGTTTCTTGACGTACAACAAGCTTTTGATAAGGTTTGGCATCAGGGGTTGTTGTTTAAAATGAAGAGTCAGCTGCCTCACAACTTATACTCTCTTCTGAAATCATACTTGGAGAATAGACTAATTTCGAGTAAGAGTGAATGACGACTACTCAAAATTCTACAATATAACAGCAGGTGTACCCCAAGGTTCAGTCCTGGGCCCAACCTTATATCTTATTTATACTGGAGATATACCCACGTCGGAACACGTAGTTTCCGCAACCTATGCAGATACCCTATGCTATACTACAATAACACCTCGACAAAGTGGATGAATGGATGGGAAAGTGGCGCATTAAGGCGAGTGCCAATAAATCAACGCATGTGACGTTCACTCTAAGAAACCAAAACTGCCCCCCTGTCAAACTTGGCAATGATGCAGCAAAGCAATGATGAACTGGACATACTACTAAGAAAACTTAATTGGCTCTTAGGGAGGAACTCACACGTGTCTCTGGAGAACTAACTCCTTATCTACAAAGCAGTATTAGTACCCGTCTGGTCATATGGTATTGAACTGTGGGGATCAGCAAAAAATAGCAATGTGGAAATTTTGCAGCGGTTTCAGAACAAAGTACTTAGAAACATATCAGATGCACCTTGGTTTCTTAAAACCAGCGAACTCCACGAGCATCTCCAAGTAACAACCGTAAAAGGGGAAATTGAGCTCAAAACAATGCACATCCCGTCTGCTAATGGCTTAGAAAGCCGATCGCAAGATAAAAACAGAAAAAAAAAATGAATAGGTGGGTGCTGTCCACTGCCATATTCGCACGTGTGCGAAAGGCACTGTCGCTGGCATGTCGTGCCTATAAGCTGTGGGGTACGTAGGACCAAGATTTCTAGTGTGTTGCTGAAAAGATATTATTGAATAGGACGCTTTATTTTTATAATTGCCAGCTTTAAAAAATGAAGAATTGAAAACGTTTTTTCTGAGACTGAACGCAACCGTATTCGAAAAGATTTCAGTCATTCCATTCATTCCAGCGTTGCCAGAAGGTTACATTTCTTACATTTTTCGTAACTTTTGACCCCCTCGCGTAACATGTAAGTAATTTTTATATTTAAGGCAATTTTCGTAACTTTTGAGAACAACAAGATTTGTAATACTAGATTTTTATTGCAAACAGTTTACGAACGCATCCAAATTGAACGATATATTCAGAGACAGAGAGTTTGTATACAAACTCTCTGTTCAGAGATGGCTCTGAATGAAACGTGACACCTGACATGAAACATGACAAAATGAAACATACTCTGCATTAATTAAGGTTGATTTTGCTTGAGCGCGTGCGCGTACTTTTCCTGCTTCGCGAGTTCGCGCGGTTTCGTAGGATATTTTTCAGATACCTCGGGCGAAATACTTGCAAAATTGGACATTTTGAGAATTGGACATTTTAGGAATTAGACGTTTTGGGAATTGGACATTTCGGGCATTGGACATTTTGTAAGTTTTGACATTTCGGGAATTGGACATTTTGAAACCGCTGGACATTTTGGGAATTGGACATTCTGAACCTGAATGACGAAAAAGTGCCAGCCCAAAAACCAAAAGCCCAGCAGCAGTCATCTAGTCATCTTTTGGCTGAAACCAGCAGAACGACAGGTGAAACTACATTCTACTATCAGATGTTAGTTAGTTCAGTTAATATACGGTCGGGCAAAAGGAATAAATATATGAAATAAATGAAACTAGAGTCTGTTTTATCATAAGATTAAAAACACCATATCCACCATAAGATTCAATACACCACATCATAGATTCCTTTATATTCCGCCATTTTGCTGACATCAATTTGGCTCCAACCGCAAAAACAAGAAAAAAAAATGTAACTTTTGCAGCAAAAATGTAACATTTCAGGAAATGAAACGTAACTTTTGACTTAAGGGCCCTGGCAACACTGATTCATTCATTCTGTCTGTCAGTCTGTCTTTCACATTCGGGTTGAGGCGATATGTCTAATAACCAAAATAGCGCAAAGTGTGTGAGTGTGTGAGACACAGCCACACGGGTTTATTTGACTCACTTGAGAATACCTCAAACATAAGTGCATCCGATCAGGTTTTTATCTCATGTTGTTGGTGGCGCTGCCAGTTTCATTACACCCGGCGGTGACAGCGGCAGTGCAATGAATCCGGTCTGCTATAATGGGGGGGCCCACGATAGACTCATACATGAGGCTGATCAACTTATATCTCAAATTGAACGTGGTTCTACTATCCTTAAGTTTTATCCAAGGAAGCGACCCGAGCGTCGATCCCTCTCCGTACGAAGAGAAACCCATCAAATTATTTGGAGTAGGACAGGCGCGTCGCTGAAGAATGCATACGAAGGTGCCCTGGATATAAGAGACATAAAGGAAGTGAGGGTCGGAAAGGCATCCAAACACTTCGAGCGGTGGCCAGAGGAGATGAAGAGGCTGGACCACAGTAAATGTTTCACTATCTACTACGGAACAGAATTCAAACTGCGTGCAGCTTCACTTGCAGGTAAGTTTGTAAACATGTCTAATTATACCAAGCCCAACCGATTGTCACATGCCTCGCTGGTTGCTTGTGAGAGTTTTATAGAACTTGCTGTGCCAAATTATTGTTATGATTGCTGAATGAACACATTCTATTTTGCGATGTGTATGTTTCTGAGTTTGAGTCATTGTGCAAAATTAACCTTTTGTAGCTCAAACTGACAAGGAGTGTGAAGCCTGGGTAAAGGGAATCAGGTTTCTTATAGAAGAGGCCATCAATGCATCATATCCTTTACAAATAGAGCGCTGGCTGAGGAAAGAGTTCTATGCTATAGAAAACGCAAATGAGAAGTAAGTGGATGTCTTGCTTATTTTATAAAATGTTTATTAAAACATTCCTAACCTTCAGGAAACCCAGTGTCAGTGAATATTGAATAATAAAATATATCCTTTTTTTAGTGATATTGGTAGTAACTATTCAATGTTTTTAAATGTTCATTTTTGCTTGTACAGTAATATACTAGAAGTAATAGGTATGTACTTTATTTCTCACAATTGATTTATAGAGCTTTTTTAATGTTAAGATTTATGTAATGATTGTATCTCTAACAATTAATACAGATCTAATAAACAAGTTATTTAAAATATAATTATGTTGGAATATCTTTTAACATACTGTTGTCCAGGTTCACTAGCATTATAGGTGAACAAATGCATGTGCCTGGAAAGAAATAATGTTTCATGTAGTAATCTAAGATTTGGTGTATCTGTTAATCTAAGTTTCATTCAAATCTATTTAAACAAAGTTATCATCTGCCTAGCCTTTTCCCAACTATATTGGGGTCGGCTTCCAGTGTTACCGGATTCAGCTAAGTACCAGTGCTTTACATGGAGCAACTGCAAAATCTGCTGAAATCTATTTAAATAAAGTAAAGCCTCATATTTATGGTCAACGAAAGATATGCAACTTTCTGCTGCAACATGTTTATGTGGAGCTGGAAACGTGTTTTTGGATACATCATACTCTATACAGTATATTTACAGCTAAATCTTATTTTATAGAATTTACATACTACTTTAGCTTTCTTGTGCATTAACATTTACTTGATATTATTATTAAATATGACTAACCCTTCATCCTAGTTCGCGGGTCCGTCGTATTTGGTCATTTTTGACATCTAGATCCAGAAGGATCATATTATACAACAAGCGGTAAGCAAGTAGACTTGAGACTAATGTCATTGCAACAAACATAAGGAGCAGTTCAATACATCTAGGAGCGCGGTGTGTAGTAGTAGTGCGGTTTTCTTTTATTTTAAGCTCCCAGCATTGCGTTGACGCCTGTTCTTAACGTAAACGCGTCGCAGATCTGCTATCTGCGCAAAATGCAAGCAAGTTGTGACGATTTTATATATAGCAGCTGCGGCCTGAACTCACTGACCAATGCAATGTGATGTTTAGCTCGGAGGCAGCCATAATCAATGTTGAATTATTTCCTGAAGCTTGATTTTATTAGAAGCATGAACTTCAATATGAAAAGTTTATTATTTTTCAGGGTTTTGCTTCTTTGAGTTTAAATTTTTCAGATGTCTATAATGCATGGTTTCTGAGGAGTTCTAAGCTAATCTATTTGATCATATGTGTTGGATATCTCGAGTTGTCGACACGCATTTCTAAACAAATGTAATTTGTTTTGTTATATCAATAGATAATTTGAATCTGTAGATCTCAGAAACTAGGTATTAGTCAAGGCAGGCTGGCTATAGAATCGTATTGTCAGTGTAAAACATTATTTTCTATCAATCTTAGATTTATCCTAACAAGCATGTAGTAGCAATGGGGTTTTTTGTGAAGGAGTTTGTCCGGAAAGTGTTGCTGTATTTGAGTGTGAAGGGTATGGGAACTGGTGTAATATATGTAACACATAAGACCTTTTATCATTGTCTTCTGATGATAATGCATTAGCAATGCCCTGGTATTTGAATCCATAGGTAGCAGAAACTTTACCAATGGGGAGCTGTTGTCCACTTATGATGACTCACCTGCCAATAACATGTTTTCACACAGTATAATGTGACTACCCCTAAATATAAAGAGAAAATTGAGTGAATTCATGCTTTAAAAGTTACTTTTTAAATTTATCTCCTAACTATATTAGTATATAGCTAAATCTATTTACCCAACATACATACCTAACAAAACCTACTTAAGAATTTAAGCTAGTGTTCTTCATCTTCCACTTCATAAATTAGTTATTGTAAGCCATGTTTGAACAAGGGCGTCGCCAAGGGGGGGCAGGGGGGGGCAGCTGCCCCCCCCCTAGATATTCTAAAAAAGTTGCCAAATGTAAAGCAACCACAGTCCTAAGTCTTTGACTTGACTTGCTTGATTGATCATTCCCGTACGTCGCGAATGAATATATATAAATCAAACCCAACAGATCGAACCGTTGTTGATATCCTAAAATAGGCAAAAACCTTCTTTCCCGACACGGAAAAGCGTTGTGATCGCTCTTCCGTGCACAACGTGTACGGTAGAGTTGCGTAGCTTTACATGTTGGACTCTGAATAGTGCTCGCCAAACTTCTGGGCCGCCCTGAAGTTGGCTTTCCGATGCGCAAGGCACGGATCGGTACTGTTTTTGTATGATTTACTACTGCGCAGACATTGCAGCCAACTTCGGGACGGCCAAGAAGTTTGGCGAGAACTATACCTATATTATTACAATCGCTGTAGATGTAAGGCTCGTACTATAAGTGAAAAGCTTCATGTGCTCTCGACTTGCCTACAATTCATACTTTTCTCATTCTCCATATCAACTTGCCCCCCCTAGGCCATCGGCTGGCGACGCCCTTGTGTTTGAATATGTATGTATGCTATGCATTTATGTTCACTGTTCTTTTATGTACTCAACAGAACAATCAGACTAATAATAGTTTTGTTGCTCTAGCATCACCTTGAAGGAAGTGAAGGGGTTTTTGCCTAAGATAAACTGCAAGATATCAACAAACAAGCTGAGAGATCTGTTTCAAGAAGTTGACACAGACAAAAGGGGAGAAATTGGCTTTGATGACTTCTCATGTTTGTACCAGAAACTGATCTTTGACGAAAATGTAAGTCATCTATATTTTTATATTTATGACGATGCCCACTGCTGGGCTAAGGCCTACCCCGAACTCTTTCCCGTACTTGCATTTTATTTTTCTATGCTCGAGACGACATGACGCGTACCCAAGCTACCAAAAAGCTTACAACTTTAACTTGAATTATATCCAATTAACATAATAAATTTGTATCTCGAGTAAAACCAATATTGACTCGTGTGGTCGCACTCGAGTCGTTGAGGACTTGGTCATCAGTCAACATTAGTGGATTTAAAATCGAGCTACATAAGTCTAACTTCATAGACATATTTTTAATCGTCATAGACATATTTTAAGTCGCCATCAAACGTAAAAGTTTGGCGAGTTTAGAAACCTCTGTATTAAAATATCATTAAATAAAAATTAAAATAGTGGTTAAATAGTAATAGTTATATTTAGAGCTGTCTTTTTATTGACCAAGTATGTATTAATACCCATTCCAATTAAAAAATGGAGCAACAATTTTATCGTACAATACTTACTTTGTGCAGAATGTCCACGATATTTTCGACAAGTACTCTCTGTACTGCAAGAACGGATCGACGATTACTTTGCGGGAGTTCCAAAGCTTCCTGCGCGTGGAACAGCATGACAGGCTGGGGGATGATGAGGCCGTCGCCTCGCAGTTCATTAGGGATTACCTGCGCGACCCACAGAGAGATACCTATGAACCATATTTTACCTTGCATGAGGTACGACCTTTTGATATTTTAAATAGCCTTAACTTTTTGTAATGTTGGTTGACATATATACCTACTATCTTTCTTTCCAATGTATAAGTTACTAGCTGACTCGGGGCTTCGCTCCCGTCAATTGGCTAAATATCTACTCTACCCACCTACCCTTCCTACCCTACCCTACGCTACCTACCCTACTTTACCTACCATATCCTACTCTACCCTACCTTACGTTACCTACCCTACCCTACCTACCCTACCCTACCCTACCTATCTCTCCCCTCTCTCTTTTATATGCAACATTTTGCTACTTTGGGTTACATTATTGCAATTTTCATATGGATCTCTAATTTTTTTGAAAATATATTATAGCCTATGCACTCAAGAATAATGTAGCTTTCTACTGGTGAAAGAATTTTCGAAATCGGTTCAGTAGATCCAGAGATTACCCCCTACATCGTCACAAACTCATAATTCACAAACTTTACCTCTTTATAATCTAATATATATAAATCTCCTGTCACGATGTTTGTCCGCGATGGATTCCTAAACTACATAACCGATTTTAAATTAAATTGGCACACCGTGAGCAGTCTGGTCCAACTTGAGATATAGGGTAGGGTAGGGTAGGGTTGGGTAGGGTAGGTAGGGTAGGGTAGGTTAGGTAGGGTAGGTAGGGTAGGGTAGGTAGGGTAGATGAATGTTTGGTGTTTTTATGGCAAAACAAAGTTTTCCGGGTCAGCTAGTATTATTATAAATATTTACAAGCTGCTACTCAAACACATACTTCTCTTACAGTTCATCGAGATGTTGTTCTCAAAACAAAACACTATTTGGGATGGTAAAAATGACACTGTAACCCAAGACATGACTCGACCACTATCTCATTACTGGATATCGTCATCACATAATACGTAAGTACCTTTTGAGTCAAACCGGAGCATATTCAATCCTTACTAGTATCTACAACAACCACGGGATTACTTTTAGGTACCTAACAGGCGATCAGTTCTCGAGCGAGTCATCTTTGGAAGCTTACGTTCGATGTCTGAGGGCAGGATGTCGCTGCATTGAACTGGACTGCTGGGACGGGCCGGATGGATCTCCTTTTATCTACCACGGACACACACTGACCACCAAAATTAAATTCATGGACGTGCTGCGTACAATTAAAGAGCATGCTTTCGTTACCTCTGACTATCCTCTTATACTCTCTATTGAGGATAATTGCACACTGCCGCAACAACGCCGCATGGCGACCGCTTTCCAAGAAGTTTTCGGCGAGATGCTAGTGGTTCAGCCATATGATAAAAGCGAGACATGTTTACCCTCACCTGAAAACTTGCGCAGAAAAATCATACTGAAGCACAAGAAGCTACCCGATGGAGTCGAAGATAGCTCTTTCGCAGTTCTACAAGAAGAAGGCAAAGATCTTGATTTACGAAATTCTATCAAAAACGGTATCCTACTACTTGAGGATCCAGTAGATAAGGAGTGGAATCCCCACGCTTTTGTGTTGACGGAGAGTAAACTCTATTACACGGAGCACTACAGCTCGCAGACAGAGGCGGACGCAGAGAGCGACGGGGAGACCGAGGCAGAGGCCCCCGTGGTGCCTCAGGATGAGCTGCACTTCGGCGAGTGCTGGTTCCACGGCAAGCTCGCTGGGAACCGGCAGGAAGCCGAAGAGCTTCTCAAGAGTCACGCCCATCTCGGTGATGGTACCTTTCTCGTCAGAGAAAGCGTCACGTTTGTGGGCGATTACTGTTTGTCTTTTTGGCGCCAGGGCAAGGTGAACCACTGCCGTATCAAGTTGAAGCAGGAGCGCGGTATCACGAAGTATTATCTGATCGACACTGTGTGCTTCGATAGTCTTTACAGCCTGATCACACACTACAGGCAGCATCCATTGCGGAGCCAGGTGAGCGAATTTTGATCACATTTATTTTTCAGTGTTTCGTGGAAGTTCTGAATACTAATGATTATATAATTTATTCATCGCTATTATGAAGATATTCTATTTAACTAAAATCTTCTGATTTTTCCTAGGAATTTCTGATAACGCTGAGAGAACCTGTACCCCAGCCGAACAAACATGAGGACAAGGAGTGGTTCCACCCCTTCTGCACCCGGGTTCAGGCCGAAGAGTTACTGCGAAAAGCCAACACTGACGGCGCCTTCCTGGTCCGACCCAGCGACAAAGATCACTCGTCATTTGCTATAAGTTTCAGGTAATATGAACATACCATTACATAAGCCTATCACCAGTATTTTAATATGGTGACTTTTAGCTTTCTCATAGGAATTTAATGATATCTGATGACACAGATAAGAAACTGATTGTAATATCGTGAGGAAACTAGCATATAACAGAGAAAATCTGCTGAAGTAAGGGGGTCTGGTGACGTCACGTGAATGTCCAAGTATTGGAACAGGTACAAAGATGGTCACGCACCGGATCGCCGTGCCGCGCCGTTTCGTTCCTCCGCGGCGAAAGTGGCGTGGCGATCTGGATGTTTGCGAGACAGTCGTGTTCAGAAAAGGCAAGAGCTTGGAAAAGAGAAAAGGGAGGCGTTTGCCTAGCGATATATTACAGGCTGACGTAAAACAAATTAACACTTGACTCACAGATTATTCGTTGTACCGTACTGTTTAGTTTTTTGTGAATCTTGTTTTCCTAAGCATTATCAGCATGACTAGCGAAATTGATGAATACGATTGTATTTTTTGTTATCAGGACAAACTTATACATCGTTTATTTTGGAAGTGACTTTCCAATTTACTTCAAAATCCTTTCCTTGTTGCTAGAACCACTTTAGGACTTTGTAGGCTTCTCGTAAGATTCGAAAAGTACAAAAGCGTTGATAATCCCGCTACATATTGCGAACCGTCGGACGGTCTCAGTAGAGCAATCGCTGTAATCAAACATTTTGCGCACCCGGCCCCTCGGCCGCATCAAGTAGACACTAGAACAAATAGGAAAATTGATGGATTGAATTGAAAAATGCGTTTAAATTGCTGTTATCTAGTGCATCTATCATGTTATTTATTTGATTATCTTGGCCCTCGGAGAGGTTATTGCATATTTGCATGGGTTGCTACCGAGGTGGATCGCGTGACTTCTTAACTGGGATCTAATAAAACCGTATAACTTGCGTGCCTCATGTGACATGCACCTAGAAGATTAAAAGAGAATTCTCCTTCGGAAATATCTTATTTTAATTTTTGCGAAACGCTGTAGGTATCGCTTTATAAACTGCCGAGCAATAAAAAAGTTCCACCCATAAAATGCCGACAAACACCTTAATTAAATTTTTTCAAATTAAATTTAAAATTTGAACACAATATTTACGTTTTTAGTTGGTAATATTCTGATGCGCTTTTAAATGTACTTCAATATTGCAGACGGCGTCATTAAGCTAGCCTTTCCCGTTTAGGAGTAATTTGGTGCTATGTCACTGGAACTTTTTCATTGCTCGTTAGTGTATTTTATAGTAAGGTCTTATAAATCTTAAAAAACATGCTCTAAACATAAACTCGAGTTTACTAAAGAGATTTTGTTATTCTATGTTATGTTATGTTCAGTTTAGAGATCACTATGCCTTTTCCGCGATTAGTTGTAGGTCGTGGGTTCGAACCCAGGCAGGCGCTTTACTTTGAGTAAATTATTTCATCACCACTGATCTAAAAACGGCGAAGGAAAACATCGTGAGGAAACCAGCATGTCCTAGAATAAAAAATTCGAAGACATATGACATCCACCAACCTGCACTGGACCTGTGTGGTGGAATACGGGCCATTCGCTCTTACAAAGAGTAGGCATGTGTCCCAGCAGTGGGAACATTAGAAGGCTGATGATAATGATAATGATTCTGATTCCATACATTACCTGAATTCCATGATTCTTGACAACTGGAAGTGTAAACTGGTCACCGATATTTATCGTGATGTTGCATCGTCCTTATATCATAATTATATGAATCATTGTATGTATGAATTATAGCCAAATGATCAGACTGTCCATGTATACAGTTGGGAACTAAAATTGTTGGCCATCCTAAGGTCTAAAATGTTTTAGATCACTCGCAATGCATTTGACGTGGTTTTTACAGGCTAATTAATTCCCTAATTTAATTTTCTTAGATACGAAGTACAGATAAAATAATTAATTACTTTTTCAATAACTGTATAAATTCGTTTATAAGCTTTAATTAATAAAAGTTTGGAAACGAATTTCAGTAATTTAATTAGTACGTTGCCGAATATTTTTATTTGCTATCCTCGATTCTGAATAATTTTGTTTTATTATAGTTTTGTATAATAACTTGCGAGCTTTCCGATGAAATGTGAAGTGTTATGATTTTCAAGTGTTTAGTTGGCACAAGGAATGTTTATTAAAGGATATCGTTTTTATCGTTATTCCTAGAGTATTTCGTTTATTACAAAGTAGCCTAAATTGCAAACGTTTTTGATTTACTAGGTATGCTTTTTAACTACTACTTGCAACTAATTAACACCCGGATGTTATCGAAGTGAAACTTCATAGTCAGTGATTCGATAATTGAAAGAGAATTGAGAGTGAAATTCAGTGACGTGCGCCGTTTGTTCACATTTCGTTACATTAGAGAGAGAAGGAAGCTGGAACTCCCTGCTGGTTTCAATGTAAATCTTTTAGAAATTAGAATTGTTTGTCACTTTAAGTAAAAGCAGATATTAATAGGAATGTTCTAACTCTGCTCATTGAGAGGTATAATTATTTGAATATAATTATCATTTGTCTCACTATGCGAAATGTGTTATATCTAATACCTTTAAATGAGCAAATCTTGTATATATGTATATATATATAATCTGAATCTCGGAAACGGCTCCAGCGATTTTCATGAAATTTATTATGCAGAGGGTTTCGGGGGCCATAAATCGACCTAGCTAGGTATCATTTTTAGAAAATGTCGTTGTCTCTATTTTCACCCGAATAGAGCTTGGTCGTAGTACCAGGTACAGATTCATATCTACTCAATCGGCTACGGAATGTATCAAATTTGCCATCATACATGATTACAGGACCGAGAGGGAGATCAAACATTGCAGGATCAAGCTCGAAGGCAGACTCTACACGATCGGCACGGTCCGCTTCGAAAGCCTGGTGGAGCTTGTCAGCTATTACGAGAAGAACCCCTTGTACAAGAAAGTTAAGCTGTGGTTCCCCATCAGCGAAGATATCGTGAGGCGTATCATTGCTGTAAGTATTCCGTAAGACACATCAGGCAATATCTTGAGTGTTGTGTGGCCTAAGAATTTGTTAACTCAATGGAGTTGGGCATGATATTTGCTAGCGCGGGAGGACAGGTAAGGTAAGGTAAAAAAGGTAAGCGAGGGAAGTCCAAGGACTGGTAGAAGCCATATGCCGTGTGTTCCCACGTTGCGAGTCGGCCTGGTGCGATCTGCTGGACGCCATATTCCAATATCCCAGTTTACGTAACTTGAAAACCATGTTTTTATGTTTATGGTTATATTTTGATGCTTTAAATAAAATTAAATAAAAATAAATTTTGGTCTCAAATGAAAGGAAGTAGAACCATTTTATCCGTTTAAATAATGTAAATTGGTCCACGCGTTTACTAGACATTCGCTAATTAGTGAAGTGAATAGCGACGCGCGCACGCGCCCGGAGTCGGTAAGTACTAGGGTACTTACCGACTCCCGAAGGATCGGATGGGTGACGACAGGCCACCACAGGCTTCATCGGAAGCGTCGGTTCCCACGGTCTGACCGCCTGTCCTGGCGCGATCTGTCCTGTGACAAATCAATCTGTGGCACCGCGGCATTAGGCAGCTTGATCGGATTTGCTTAAAGACTGGATAGTAATGATGGCCTTACCTTTAATTCATTTCAGAAAGGCGAATATTTTTTTTTTTGCCACAAAAACTCAATGTTATACAAGACAAAGTTCAAATTCAATTGCAGCTATTCAGCTAGAAAAATATTCCAACACATTCGAGTTGAAATTTTGCAATTACCAAAAGACAATGCAATTTTTCAAATAAAAGTTTATTTAAAAAAAATATAAGTGCATAATTTGAATAGTACATATCTTGTCGAGATTTTAACGCGAGCGATGTAGCCAATTCGAAATCTACATGCAAGTGTTAAAATAAAGCCTTTTTATGCGCGACACGAACGTTTCTTTTGCCACTACCTGATGAGCTTACTTAATTAAATGCAAATAAGTCCCAACAACAATTTATTAGAAACATTTTAGTTGTTCGTTTAGACTAAAAACCACAGACTTCTGTCTTCTTCTTATTTCACACTTATTCTAATTCACTAATCGTTATTCATTCAGGAGCCGGACGACAACTCGGTGTACGGCACTCCGGGCTACATGGACCCAACGGCCTTTACTTCTAAGGTATGTAAAATATTCACAATAATCACAAAACTGTACTTGGTGTGACTTGTAATATAACTAACTCGCATTTATAATATTGACGCCTTTTCCCTAACCAGAGGTAATAGAGGTGCAACGATCCATAAAAACTTAGCTCCGACACAAAAATCATATTTCATGGGATAATAATACACGTATTATTATGTAATAATAATTATGATAGACGTTTGTTTTTTTTTATTTTATATACCTGATAAGGTTGACCTACAGGTTGCATTATACTGTATAGTTTTACTACTGTACAGGTAACTTATTTATAACAGCACTGTAATAAGGTCAACTTTTATACCTTTTTTAATTAATGGCATGGAATGAGTCACGCTTTAATGTCACCCAAAGGAGTAGTGGCTGAAAACATAATAGATGTGAATAAAACGTAATGATATATAACTCGCACTGTTTTAAAACACCTTAATGTTGTTTCAATGTTTACGCTTGCACAAACTCTTACTAAAAATTACCTGAAAATGGGGTTGAAAGCGACGCAATAGTTTTTACTGTCGATTTTGATCACCAGTTTATTATCTCTCTGACACACGTCGTCATAGATAGAACATACATAAACTCACCCCTTTTACCCATGTACTTCACTGATCCTTACATAGGTACTCTTTGTGCCCCATTTAAGTTCATTCATTTAGTCATACACGCATGCCGGTTATGTATGAGTACTGCGCACCTGGCCTTTCTAAAGAAATAATAATAAATAATCACCTTTAAAGTCATAGAAAACTTGTTATTTTATTTTCTTCCTGTTTTATCATATTAATTTTGTGTTACACAGTCGTTGCCAGTTTTATTCACGCTAAGTCCTATAGTTGGTCCTTCGAGCCGGATCTGCAAAAAATTTTGAATAACGTGAAAATCCCCTTTAAAATTTTGTTTCCTTTCACCCCTTCATTTCTATTCACCCACCGTGTTACACCGTGTTGACATCATTATTCATTTTTATATGAAGCTTTATAAAGATGAAAAACAAGAATGAGGCATTGTGCAGTTTGACAGCTCCTTACACCGACCTTAGATCATAATATGTGGGCAGAAACCATCACCTAATATTATATCAATAAAATTATAAGCCATTTTCTTTCTGTTTTAACGCACATACGCCCACAGCTTTTTTACAATTTAATTACAATTATTTTTTACAGATGTCATTAATTGGCAGTCACAGATAGTGATTGCGAAAGCACTTTTGCTTGTGATAACTTTAAAATACCTACACTGCATGTCAATAAACTATCTTGAAATTAATGTTGCATTGTGTGTTCGATGTTGGTGTTTACTCTATGCTTTGAATTTTCCTTACATAGATACAGGAGGTGGGAAGGATTGTGGATCCGTGACCAGGTTAACCTGTGCGTTTTCCTTTTTAGTTGATGTGTAGTTATTTTTTTAAATTATTTGCCTTTTATCAAAATTATTATATTTTATTGTGTATGTTTTAGTACATTTTTACGTTTTATGTTTAGTTTTAGTTGTAGTGTAGTTCACTATGCAATTTTGATCAAAAATTTAATATACTTAGTTGTATTTAGCCAAACATTTTGTATTTCGGTTTGCTATTCGAATAACTTCTTTATTGGTTGATTAGCTTAGTCATGTGATCATTCTCGCGTGTCTTTCATTTTGATGCTTTTTAAGGCCATTTACACGAAAAACTTAACTCGGAGTTAGTTACTAACACGAGGTGAAATTGACAATATTTTATGAGAAACTGTCAATTTAACATCGTGTTAGCAACTAACTCAAAGTTAAGCTTTTCGTGCAATTGGGCCTTTTTTATAAAGACATACTGATAAAGCGAACGGCGTGAATTCGGCAGGTGACTGTAAAGGCGCTGTATGACTACCGCGCGCGTCAAGATGACGAGCTGTCGTTCTGCAAGCAAGCCATCATCACTAACGTGGACAAACCCGACGAAGGCTGGTGGCGCGGTGACTATGGTGGCAAGAAACACCACTGGTTCCCAGCTAACTATGTTCAGGAAATTGAGGTTCCGCATATATCTGATGTTCCTGTTAGTATTGCTTGTTTTTATTTTTATATTAATTGTCTTACCTTTTACCACTTTATTTGCTGACGAAGATAGGTTATATGCTCACTCGCAACTTGAAAAATCCAAGGTTATATCAGACTGGCGGGGAGATATGGATGGTCTAAATCAGGGCCGTCTTAACTAATGCGGTCCTCGTGAGCATACCTGAGTTCTTTTTGTAAAGATGATAATGCGTATCCGGCGACGACAGGAAAATTCAACGAAGAGCGTTTAAAATAGCCCAATTTTATTTTAACCGTAGTTTATTTTTTATATTTTGTTGCCTTTTATGCTTAGATTTGGCATCTCATGTAATTTTGGGTCCCTCAATGGACTGGGGCACGTGTCCCTGTTTCCCCTAAGAAGAAAAGATGGAACTGGATGTAACATAATGTAAGTAATAATTTAACATATAATATTGTTTGCTTTCGTAGGGTCTCGAGAACGAATCCGCAGCTTTGGGCGCCTTGCAGAAAGGCTGCATAGACGTGCTGGGTGCCGTGGTGGAGCTGGTGGTGGGTGAGGAGAGCGGCGCGGCGCGTTGGCTGGTGCGCATCCAGAGCCCCGCCATGTGCCAGCCCTTCGACATGGCCGCGCCCACACGTGAGCTGGCGCTCGAGTGGCTCTCCGCCATCAAGGAGGCCGCCTACAGCGCCAGCGCCCGCTCCCTCCAGCACAGAAAAATGGAACGCACCTGGAGGATCGCCAAAGAAATGTCCGACCTCATAGTCTACTGCCGCTCCGTTACCTTCAACCAGGAGCGAATCCGTACCAAAGGCTTCATCTACAACGAGATGTCCTCCTTCCCCGAAACTAAAGCCGAAAGGCTGATGTGTCAACAGGAGACTCCATTCTTCATGAAGTACCACACTAAGCAACTGAGTCGTATTTACCCAAAAGGGCAGAGGATCGATTCGTCCAACTACAGCCCTGTTCCTTTCTGGAACGCGGGCTCTCAGATGGTAGCTCTGAACTACCAGACTCCAGATAAGCCAATGCAGATCAATATGGGTAAGTTTAAGGAAAATGGTGCGTGTGGTTACGTGTTGAAGCCGGACTTTATGTTTGACGACGCATACAACCCGTACGTTAAGAAGAGCATCGAGAAGAAAGTGAAGCCGATGATAGTGATGCTGCGTTTGATCGGGGCCCGGCATCTCATCAAGATGGGCCGCGGAACCACCAGCCCTTCGGTTGAAGTCGAGATTATTGGAGCTGACTATGACTCTGCTACGAAGCTCGTCACCAAGACTGTCGGTGGGTACATTAATTTATTTTCTACATTTAAATGTAAGTACCAATTGCAAATTTTACAACAAAGTTATTTTGTTTAGCTGACAATGGACTTAACCCGGTGTGGAATGACATCTGCGAGTTCGAGGTGGCGAGCCCCGATCTGGCTCTTATCCGCTTCCTCGTGCAGGATGAAGACATGTTTGGCGACAGGAACTTCATCGGGCAGGCCGTGTTCCCGCTGAGCTGTCTGCGCACCGGCTACAGGAGCGTGCCGCTCACCAACGCGTACTCTGAGGAACTAGAACTGTCCTCATTGATGGTTCATATATCCTTCATCACCAGCAAATAGATCAATTAATAAAGTAACTACAAACCTAACCAAAAAAACTACAAGAGATGAATTAGAGAGGCAAAATTATATTTACAATCAACATTATGTTTAAAAAAAAAAATACCTATATCATCTTTATTATTCTCTTGTCCTTATCTCAACTTAAGATTTTTTATGTATAAATAATATGTATATGTCGAAGAATTGTTGGCAAAATCGTTTTGGTAAAAATCCTAGGATTTTGTCCTGATATAACTCGTATGATACTGAAAATTTTAACTAGTTCTTATCTTTAAAACGATTTTTCCAATAATCCTGCGACCTTTAAATTGCTCGAATGATGAATGATCTGTTGCAGGCGTTGCAGCTATACTGTACTTTAGAACAGTTAAGGTTTCGAAGACCTTGCTGATTGTCGCGAATAATAATCAGAATATTATTCTTATTAGGGAGCAATTTATAGGCTCCTGTTAAACTCCCTTATAAATAGCAAGAAAATTGGTGTGATATGACGGTGCTTGATAACACGAGATAATACGTATCTACCGTAAGGGGAAGTCATGCGTTCTTATTGCATGATTAAAATTGTATTCCAATTATCAAAACTATACACTCTTGTGTTACGTAGGAAAGTACAAGCCCGTAGTGATTAGTAGTGTAATGTGTGTGCCTAAACAGATAAATTATTAGAAAATGAGAGAAAATGCAAACATGACCCTTAGTCACTAGGAATGGAGCTTGTCAGTTATAAACTCGGTCTCAAAGACCAAACACATTTGGCAACCAGTTCCCCACATAACTGTTTGTTCAACAAACAGCCTTCCGATTCCAACTCACAAGCACATCAGTGGAGGAAGGGTCATGTTTAAGTCATACTATATATATATATATGTGTGTGTTCAGCGAAACTGAGACTTGCATAATATGAGCTTACTAAGACTGATATTCTAGTAAGTAACCGGGAGAAACAAACTGATCTAAACACTATTACCAACAATAATTACATTAACAAAGGAAGAGACAGATTTGAACTAAATTTAATGTCCAAGATAGGGATTAAAACTGCTGTTGTAAGAAACTCGAGTCTTAATAATAAAACTTAGAGCTGAAGTGCTTCAGAATTTGGAGTCTTTTGTATAAGACCTCATGACTGAGTCCTCTATAGCCGTAGCAATCAGTAAATAAATATGGATGACGATATAAAATCACCCAGTATTACGTATATAATACACCAACTCACCAACCATTACACTACAGAGCGTATTTAATTAATAATTACCTACTTTGTTCAAGTTTTACTTTATATTTTGATTTATATAACTTCTTTTCTTTTCTAATACCTACTGTAATGAAATGTCTATTCAATAGCCTATAAAAGTTGTAATTACTGGAAGAGCGGAACTTCCTAACACAAGTATATTTCTTACTTAAATGGAAATTCCCTAAAAACCAAATGTAAAAGTATTCTTAAGTTATTGAAATAAACATTTATTATTATTATAACTCAAATTCATGACTCAGTCTAGGTCAATGAACTTAAAAGACTCGAAAGGACTCAGAAGACTCAAAGGAATCGGACTCATGTGACTAACGAGTCCTCTAGTCTCGAAATGAAGACTAAAATACTCGAGTTTCTTACAACACTAATTAAAACTGTTGTTATTGATGAATGATACTACATATATTATTTATAAAATACCAAGCGAAAATAATCGATATTTCAACCTAAAAGGTGAGCATTGATTTTTTCTTATAGATCAACATAGATATTTTTACATTTTGACATTATAATCAGACTATAGCAGACTTTAACTTTTTATCGATGTGTTAGCATAATATCTGTGAACACAAACATGTTACTATCTGTAATTTTAAATAGTGGTGTTTAACGTAGTTCTATCAAATTAATGGAAATCGCCTAGAGTGATATATTTTATGAGAATTGATACTTGTTGTAGTAATTATTAGTATAATATTATTTTAAATAATCGAGATTTTGTGTCCGTTTGTGACGAGAGTGAGTTCTTTTGAACAGTTTTTAGTGTTATAATTATAATGGAAGGATTCCGGAACGGGGTCCGAGTTGCCGATCATTTAGAAAGACATGCACATAATCTATCCCCACAACAAGAGCTCAAGATTAAACAAAAAATTACGAAGTGGGATTCGGTGTGCCCACAATACTTTAGAATTCCGTTGGGTTCAGTATAACAAAATCGAAGTGTTAACTTAAAAATAACAATAATAATTTATGTACAAAAAGTAATTTACTTATAAGGACGTCCGAAAATAACGCTGCGATTTACAAAAAATAAAGGACGCGTAATTTTTAGATTAGTCAATATAAAAATTGCGGAAAAATTTCAACTTAATCATAAATTGTTTATCAGAACTCGCTCACGTTAGAAGTTTGTATAAAATAATTATATCATATAGTTTATAAATACCTACCTAGGTACTATATTAATATTTAACGTAGATCTGTGACATTTCAAATAACTAAGTTTACTGAAGAATAATCTGAATCTAAAAAATTACAGACTAGGTTTTAATAGGAATATAAATTCACTGTGCATTTATTTTATGATTATTCTTGCTAAGTATATGTATACCGTACCTACTTAGCTTATGTATTTACATTATATATTATTAAATAACATCACGACGGGTACCTTACCCTAAAGGGTTAGGCAGACTTGAATCGTACACCTTCATTTCGCCTGTTCTTTATAAAACAGCCCAAGATAATAATAGTTTTAATAAAATCATAAATTATGTTTATTTTTTATTAATAAAACTAATTATATGATAAAACCTTGTTTTACCTAGTATTAGTCTACCGATCATAAAAGAAAATTAATAAAAAGACGTGTGGCACTCGGGGACTGCCGCGGTAAAGCTATTGCATAGCATTTTTTATCAACTTATGCAATTATAATTATTTATTTATTTTTTATTTATGCTAAATCTCAATTAAAAAATGTTCATCCATCAGTTGTAAAAACTTCTTTAGCAAGAATAAAAAACTTCTTTGTCAACAGGAACCGAACCTCCGAACTGGAAAACGCGGCACCAAATTCTGAGTGACTATTACCACTGGCATAAGGCCACTTTTAATTGCCACGCAAAAGTGACCCGTATTCTTAGGGACATGGTCGGATTCTTTGAATACCAATATTATTAAACGCCAGACGTACAAAATCCTCCATCTCAGGACGACCCGAGCCGACACTTTTCTAGAACCAACCTCGAGCCGCCACCAAGAACGAACCGGCGACCAAATCATAAAAACTAAAAGGTCCCATATCTTGGAAACGGCTGCAGCTAGCTCAATTCTAAGAAAAAAAATTCCCCCTGCCCGCCGTCACTTCAAGCCGGAGAACAAGATAGCATAACCCCCCACCCCCTCCCCCCGTTAACTCTTTATCTTCCGCCCAGCAAATTTTTTTTTACTTCTGTCTAAAATTATCAAAATGAAACTTCTATAAAATCGCGCAATAAAACCCTCCTGCCCCTCCCCCCTCACCCGCTCACACACTCGGAATCCATCGTCCGATTTCGGACCAGCTCGGGGTGTCAGGATTATTTTCGTTACGAAACAATTTGTTTTTTCTTGATTCGGTCGCCGCGCTCAAAGCCCGCGATAAAAGCTATGCAATAGCATAATAATTAATAATAATCCACTTGTTGTACATATTGATCGATACAACAACCGTGACTCAAAATTATTTGGCTATATAATATTACCGACGGGGCGAATCCAGGATTCATTTCAGAGGAGGGGGGGAAAGTTTCATAAAAGTAAGGAGTTAGTTCATTCTTGACTTGATTCAATGACAGTGCTGAATTATTTTCCGTTCTCTGACGTAACAATGTAAGCTAGCCAAGGCCGACCTTGGTTTGGCGCCGAGTGTATTCGCGCCGATGCGCGTAAACATGAGGCGTACCATGCCTGTGTCGACGCTAGAACGCGCAAGGCGAGGCTGACGTTCGTCAGAGGAAGAAAGCCTACAACAGGGCTGCCAAGTCCTGCAAGAAGGTGTTGCGAAGGGCTCGGTTCGACCACATTAGCCGGATAGGGATCAAACTTGCTTCCTACCCAGCAGGTAGTAAAGCGTTCTGGTCCCTGGCTAAATCGGTCGTGGTATCTATACTAAAAAAAAAAACCAGCGGGTGGATGTAGCAAATTCTACAAATACGTTGGTCCCCGTGCACTCCGAGGATCTGCCTCTGAATACCAGCCTGTAACTGTCCCACTGCTGAGCAAAAGCTTCTTCTCATGGAGAAAAGGCACGAGCATTGATCATCACGCTTGCGCAAGATGGGTGGGCGATTTCAAACTTATAAGAAGTCTTTACCTATGAAATTGCCATTCTGCAGTATCGTAGTAGTGGTCATTTCAAATCTTTTTTTTTTAGCCTAAGAGTACTAATTTAGTTTTTTTTTTTTTTTTTTAATTTAATTCTTTTTCAAAATTAGTCATTATGTTTTCATCGCATTTGAAACTTTCTCTTCATCATGGATACCAGATGAAAAATCGAGTAATTTTGGAATATGCATACCTACCGTCGCGGAAGCAACGTGGCACAAGCGGCACGCAACATCAACGACGTTTACGGAGCGAACTCTACTAACGAACGCCACTTATTACTGGTTTCCCCGCTTCCGTTCTGGAAATGATCCCCGTGGTCGTAAACTGACGATGACTAATTAACGGCGATTGTGGAATCTGATAATACTCAATCTACGGCTGAATTAGCAGCAGCTTTGGCATCTCAACAATACCTATTGGTCAATTTGCGTCAAATTGGCAAGGTACAAAAGCTTGGCAAATGGGTGCCCCACGAACTCAATGATCGCCAGCACTTGCAGCCAATTTCAGGGCGGCCAAGAAGTATGGCGAGAACTATACCTGCGACGAAAAATGGATTCTGTTTAACGATCGCAAGCACTCAGCAAGTTGCTGGGAACCGCGGGGTGCATTGCGTGTGCGCAGTCCCTCGCCTCCCGTACGTCCTAGCTATCCCTCGACCTGGCTTTAATGGCTGCTTATTTTTTTTTTTTTTTTTTTTTTTTTTTTTTTTTAAAAACGTTGCCCCACACTAGGAATTTCTTCCTGTATCGTGGGTGCGTTTACAAACATATAAACTCACATACACAAACACCCAGAGCCGAAACAACTATCTGTAGGTCATACAAATATTTGTTCCGTGCGGGAATCGAACCCGCGACACGCAGTGCAGCAGTCAATCGCTCAACCACTGCGCCAACCGTGCGCTCTTTTTTGAACCGAAACTTTTTGAAATAATTTGTTTAAACCCGATAAAATGGGTTATTATTGGATTTTAACCCATATCTCACAGTTGTTGGGTTACGGGACCGAAACAAAACAAAAAATATCTACATTATAATATTTTTGTTAGCACAAAGATACAATACGTTGTATGCCACCGAGAATCTACTTCCATGCCGAGAATATCATTCTCCATAGGTGAAAATAAAAAAAAGGTTAATTTTCATAAAGTAAATAACAATCTGTGAACTGCATCATAGTTCACTCAATAATAATCTGTGGTTCACTCACTCACGCGAAGCTATTTACTTGCCTTCCCGTACCTCGGACGAGGTTTTTGTAGTTTCTAATATTGAATTAGTTTTAAATTTCGTCTAAGTACAAGATTTTTAATTAGATTTTAATGGAATAAATAGTTTATAGAACAATAGGTATCTCATATAAGCAATTTTATAATAAAAATGTCATATGTTTCTGCAACACTTCAATGGCCGTACTGTACGAGTGTCAATAATAAGTGTTTTGCTGTTCCGGAACTGTAGATTGATATGTTTGTATCAAGGAATGTGATAATGAATAGTTTTCAATGGCGCAAATGGTTTCTTTTTTTGATTTTCACTGTGTACCGGAGGTTAGACACCGTCGATGGTGAGTGCTTTTCATCACTTGTCCATTTGCGTGCGATTTTATATTATCTAAACACAAATACAGTTCTGTTTACGTGTTTCTGGTGTACTGGTTTAGTTGAGCTCAGCACTTTGATGGGATTACAAATGGCTGTAAAATCTATCAAAATATGCAAGACATTCGATGTATATACATTAATGTAAAGATATTACTATGACAAATATTACAAAACGTGTTAAAACAATGTGTAGCTTTTCTTTAAATTGAATTACTTGATTTGTATGGAGTTTAGTGTGTGTATACAAATTAACATACAATATACATATTATTTAGCAAGATACAAATTTAACATTTTATTCAAATTTTTCTCTGTAAAATAGTCCTTCAGAGTCAGGCCTTTGAAGGACTATTTAGAGAGCATTAAATACTCCTATTTAAGAAGTATTTAATACTCTAACTAACTAAAGTAAAATGGATTTATTTCATCCAAACATTAATCATGGTTAAACAAGAAACAGGCATAGGTCTTAGCAATATTATTGTAATGATATTGAAAACAATGAACATTATTTTGGTAGGCTGAGGATACTTGAAATATTTTTTGTTAGACAGTATCCTTATTATGCTTGACCAAGTAACACTAGACTGCATAACATATCAATTCTTCTTCACTGACTGTAACTGCACACTAAAGATCTATTTGGTATTTTAACAAATAGTAAAAAAGTAAGCAGACTTATTTATTCATCATCATCTGCCTAGCCTTTTTCCCAATTATTGTTGGGGTCGGCTTCCAGTCTTACCGGATTCAGCTGAGATAGACTTATAGACAGATTTATTTATTAGTATGTAAAAATAAATCTTTCAGAATCACTTTATATAAGCTTGATGTTCCAATTCCTATTTTAAATGTTTGTATTGGTCGTAGGTTTGAAATGTTACTGTAACAGTGAGAGATGTCCCAACTCAACATGTGAGACGGATGGATACTGCTTTGCCTCCACAAGCCTGGAGAATAAAGTGCAGAAGTTCACATACCAGTGAGTATATTAATGAATAATAAATGAAATATATTAAATCCAAAATTATTCAAAATTGTATATTTCTAATGTTATTTTTCCAAATTTAACTAAAATGGTAGTCAAAGGCATTTAATTTTATCGTTGATCTGAAAAGGTACATATTTTCGTTCCCTCCAACTCCAAAAACATCATGTTGGCTGACAATTAATAAACAATATTTATTAAACAATTGGCAAACTCAATTCAAATCAACACAAACCTGTTGTTATGCTGTGGCTCGCAGGTATAATTCTAACCTATTTCTATCAAATGATTGACCTGTGTAGTGCGGTGGTCTTAAGCTGTATGAACTTGAACGTTGCATTTCCTCCTGAAAATCCGGTAAAATGCAAAAAATCTACAATGTATTGCTGTAAAACTGATTTCTGCAATTCTGATGTGATAACACGAGAAAAATTGTCCAAAGTGCTTCATGCCTCAGTAATGGGTAAGCTGTTCTGCGCACTTGCGGGCGTGTCATGTATCTATTTTGATGATGCAGATTTTGAGTTTGTTTGATGTACTATTAGAATCATATAATTGCATTGCCATTTCCTATAAGTTTTGTGTTGAGATGCCAATACTCTAACAATCGCTTTGAATTAGTGATTTGAATATGTACCTACTAAGCAAAGAGAACGAGCGGCCGCAGGTGCCGACAGAAATAATTAGTATGATTTGAATGATGTGCCGTACTCCTTAACCAACTCTATTTTCCGAGTGTGCGTTGTTTGCTTTAACCTACTAAACATAATGTATGGTGGTTCCACTTGCGGCGCAGCTGTATCGAGCTCAAATCACTGATACCCATCGAGCATCCCTTCAGTTGCTCTACGACGAAAACTAAAAATGAATCGGTGGTGATAAAATGTTGTAAGTCACATGACATGTGCAATCAACACCTGCGCCTGGACCTGCAACCGAAGCCGCCAGGTAGGACGACGTGGAGGTAGCCCTCGATGTGCCCCGCTAACTACTGCACTCTAGCTTCCCGCTGTGACACTCGACGCCCGGCGTACCTCACGCCTAGCGCCCAGCGCCATGCTCCAGTGGGCGCCGACTGCCTTGGTGTATGGTGCGAGACTGCATGGCTAAAGAATTTTATTTTTTCTTCGTTTTGTTCTAATTACTAGTTTTTTTTCCATAGACCGGCATTGATCACCGTTTAGGGTTTATGCGTTTTTTTGTACTAATCTGAGAATTTATGAACGTAGATGTTGGGACCGAGAAAACATATTCCCTCCCGGGGATATGCCTATTTGGTGCCGCGATGATGAACCCAATATATCTTGCTGCGCCACGGACTACTGTAACCGTGATCTATTCGCAGGTACAGTATACATTCGGAATGTGTCGTCGGGGCGCGCTGTCTGGGTAGCTTACATTGTGATGTCCACATCAAATGTATTGTCGAGTCTTACCATGTTACAGTAACGTTCATGAGAGGTTCTTAATAATAACTTGAAATAATATCAGCTGCTCGGTTACAATCGCGCATGCAAAAGTATCGAATTATGCACATAAATTTATAGCATTGGCAGTGGGACATTTCCCAATCGTTCTTATTGTGGCAATCGACGCGTTTCTCATTTGCAAGTTATAAATCTTGTTACTGAAATGCTCATTTTTGAACTGATATAAATGGGACATCATTACATGTTACATTAAACGAGGGGTTCCATTGCACAGAAAGCATGACGTGGGTTGCATCGAATTAGTGCCTTTATTATACGACACTGAATGTCTTGATTACAGAAAGTTCAGAAGAATGTGTAGTCATTTTACAACAGACGATAAATAAGGCCGTAAGTGATCATAAGCCGGTTTTTTCCACTTGATTTTAGCATGATAATAGGTATGATTTTTATACTAATGGCATGTCAGTAACTATAATTTTGTTATTATTTATTTTCGCTAACAACATTGTAACACTTAATTAGTTTGACGATTGGCTATGGGTCTTGTAACTAACCCGCTGCACAATATATAATATATAATGTAATGAGAAGGCTTGGCTACAAATTTACACACTTCTGAAAAAAAATCTAGAAACATTTGGTGTATTATTGTTTACCCATAAATATATGTTTGGATAAATTACATGTTTTCATTAGAAGCGGTAAAATAAGCACTAAAACATGGTGGTCTCTTAATGTGTTTTATTAAATGATATTCTGTTCCATTCTAGATTAGTGGTCAAATTTGGTAATTGGACCACTAATCTTGCAACCATATTTTATGATAATATCAGAAATATTAGACCTCAAGAAGTGGTACTTGTGTCACATGATGTAATTCCGTTTAATTTGTAGATTCATTTAATTATTTCTTATATTATATTTGCTTATGTACATTGATTTCGCTGACTGCATGTGATCTTGTGTGATGTGTTTATCCTCTTTACGAACGCTTTCGCCGAATTTTTATATTAAACGTTTTCAGATTCTGAAAGAATTGCTTACTGTAAGTAGTTAAAATTATATTTTTATTATTAATATTTAGGTTCCACCCACACCATTCCCACTGAAATATATTGAGAAGTAAACAGAAACTGGCAAAAATTGTGCTATATGTGACTGCTGGTTAATTGGTATTTAATTAAATCGCAGTTTCATGGTATTTACATTTTTCAAACTAGTTACAGACAAAGAAATCAGTTGAGCATTTGTGTTCATTGGAGATATTATGTAGGTCAACGTACTATGAATATTTTGTATGACTACTCTCAATTGGTGATTATTAGATCTTGCATATAAACGATAATCTCCTTGTCGAAGTGTGTGTCGCAATTCTAAGTAGCTACGGCCTGTCTTTAATTGGACTTTATTACAAAATTCGCATATTTAAAACAAGTTGCTTAAAATACTGCACAGTTTTTTTTTGGGCATACTGTATTGATTCATGGGATTTTTTTACAACTTGACAAGCATCGGGATACGATTTGTAATACATCATTATTAGGTATAAGTTGCTATAATGTGGGGTGTGATGCATGCATATTGTCCTCTGGGTTTGGGTTGGTATTCCATTACCAGTACGAGTATGAGTATCCAGTCTCTCACTCTCATTTCTCATTATTACTGGGTTTAAAATATAATGCTAGCTTATAATTTTAGCATTCGAAAGGTAATATGATTATTTTTTATGCAAAATGAAATCAAATACTTAAAAAAACGTACGTTTCTTATTTGATTGCTTTACCTGAATCCACCATTTTAAGATACAGATACTAATGCACAAATTCTGAATAAAGAAACGGGCACTACAGCGACAGCTTGGAAAGTGTTGCCATGGGTGATGGGATTGATGGTTCTCGGTGTCTGCGCTGCAATCAGCTTCTGGTGGGCCAAGCGATCGCATGGTCCGAAGAAGAGAGTTCAGTCTCGAACGCCATACCCGCCTGAAGACTCGGTCTGTGAAGCCAGGCACCCCATGATGAGAACCACAACCATACGAGACATGATTGAGCTCACTACCTCCGGGTCTGGCTCTGGTAAGCATTTCATTATTTACTTATATTTACGTTTAATAATATGATATATCACAGTACCTATTGGTGTATATACCAGCATCCCTTCTAGATAAACTGCCCGGTACCTTAAACAGATTTTATATTGGCTACCCGTTCAGAGCACTGAGAATTGGTCTCAGCAGTTTGAGTTGGTGGCTTTGCAATCCAGTTCACAATGAGTGAAATAGGCCGGAAGTTCCTACAATCGTTGTAAAATACACCATAGTACGGTCTATTGCGCAGAAAATAAATAAAGATTGAATAAATCTCGTATCTTGTTGCAATCCTCACTTTGAATTGAGGAAGGAAAACTCCAGTTCAATATTCTAAACGACAACCTGGCCCGTCGTCGTCGCCTGACGTTCACGTACCTACTCTATTTGTATTCTTTATAAACATTCTTCTACACATGAATGAATTCATAAATGCGTACTACATCACTAAGTGCCAAAGTGAGCGATCATTGCCTCGAATCGATCTGCATTGATGCATCAAATGAATTGAATGAGGCAATAAAAAACACGACATGTCATGTACGGACGTCATGAAAACATTTTACAGACAGTTTCGATTGCACGCCTTCCCATTTAAAATACTCTTTCAATATGTACTGGGGTTTTCAATTTATACTGAGATCTGTTTATATATTGCATGAACTGCGATTACTCTTTTTGTTGTCCAGTCTGTAACTTTATGAACTTTTTAGTGCCAAGATGCCAGCAGATTCGTCTGAGCCACACATAACTTTAAATAAACAATTAAAAAAAATATCTACAACTGCTGCGTCCTGCCCGGATTAAAAAGATCCTATTTGATAAATCTGTCTATTGTTCTGTTTAAAATGACAAAATTTACAAAGTGCTTCCTGCCCAGAGCAAGTTGACTAAAAACACGTGGTACTGTTGATGTAGGTTTTTTTTACCCGGCTGTTTGTCTTTTAAGGAGATGCTTAATGGATCGATACACGCTTTTTCATTTTCTCTATATTTTGTGCTTTTTTAATCACATTGGACAAAATTTTAAATAAAAAAGCAATATTATATCCATTTTAATCAGTTAAAATGGATATAATATTGTGAACTCTTGTGCGTTCATCTCTTAATAAGTTTAGAAATTTAAATAATTCACACTATTGCAATATCTTTGGACTTAAAATATTTTTTATAAAACAATAGTCATTCAAGTAATAGCCCAGTTTCTATCACATTCTTTCTCCCTAGAGTTAATACAGCAAAATTATGTTTGTTAAAATAAAAATTAAACAGCTTTTTCATACATAGGAATTTGGGACACTGGAATCCCCATTCCACAATGTATTTCCATCAACTATGTAGTTCTGCAAAAACGAAATTTTATTCAGCAGAAAGATTGTGATGTTTGTTTTTAGAAGTATAATTCTCGCGCTGGCCATATGGACAAAAACAATATAAAAACATGAGTTTGGTGCGGCAGACTGAATTAAATCAAAATCATATCATGATCACAATATTAACATTATGTTTGTTCCTGTAGGGTTGCCTCTCCTGGTGCAGCGTTCCATCGCTCGTCAGATCCAGTTAGTGGATATCATCGGCAAGGGTCGCTTCGGAGAGGTCTGGCGAGGCCGTTGGCGCGGCGAGAATGTCGCCGTCAAAATATTCTCTTCCCGCGAAGAGTCATCGTGGTTCCGTGAAGCAGAAATATACCAGACGGTGATGTTACGACACGAGAATATTCTGGGCTTTATCGCTGCTGACAACAAGGGTAAGTTCATTTCATATATTTCATATAGCAATAAGTTTATAATTTAATCAATTACTAGCTTTAGTCAACGTGAAGATGCGAAGTTATCCCACGGGAACGGCGCGCTTCAATAACCAACATATAAGCACACAGAGTTCCACATATATCCGGCCCTGTCCGTCCGTGCCCGAGACGTGACAGGGCCGGGCCCAGAAATTGAAGCTCCGTCACTGGCCCGTGCACGGATGTGTGTGAACGAGTTCATATAAAATGTACACACCGGTATTTTTTTGATATAAAAAATATATATAATCTTCGGTGAAGTTGGATGAACATGCGCAAATTAATTTCATCCATGGCATTTAATTTATTTAGCAATGTTAAAGGATCGAGACATACTAGTTCTGGGCTCCTATGGCAATAGCAATTAACGCGTAATTGGAATCGCAGGACAAGTAAAATTTAATAAAACCTCGACACATTTTTATTTCATGCTTCATAATTTATCTAGTCGTAGACACGCTTCGATCGAAAATCTATTGAATACGTAAGTATGACACAATTATCTTGCGAAAACACCTTATCTTGATTCAAACAGTATAACGCCTATAACTTTTAACGGCTGAACCGATTTTCATCAAACATACCTAAGATCACTCTCGATAAAGTCACATTACAAACAAAAAAAAAACAAAATCATAATAGGTTCATCCGTTTAGGAGATATGATGCCATAGACAGACAAACAACTACACGAACACACAGGTACACACGTCAAACTTATAACACCCCTCTTTTTCCGTAGCGGGTTAAAAAGTAGGACATTATGACATCCTACTTTGGCTATTAATTTCTTTTATAGGTAATTTTTTAACATTCGATTTTTTTTTTTATATTGGTGGCTATCAATAGATACGGATAAGAACCTTTATTTCTCATAAGAATTAATTAAGATTTATTCACTTAATGACAAAAGTATAATATTACAATTCAAAGTAAGTTATACTAATAAGCGTAGTAAGATTAGGTACAGAACAGATTGGTAGTTACTTTAACACGAAAATAATGTCGCCATGTGCTCTCATGGTAGTCATGGTTTTACAGGCGCGGTTCGCAACCCATATTCCGTGCTTGAGAGCTAGCGTGCTTACAGGATAATACTATTTATAACGACTGACTAATAGGCTGACCTTAAGGCTGTCTATCCACCGCGAGCGGAGTTTTTATGCAATTCGATTGGTTGGCTCCGCTCCTCTTTTCTCCGCTCCGTGCCAAGTGGACAGGCACCCTTACAAACAACTTATAGACTCTAATTTTGTATTTGTATTTAACGCTTTTAATGTGATAAAGATAAGATAAAGATAAATTTATTTGTTTAAACATGTGTACAGGTCCCGTCACGTAAAAAGAACGCTGGCCTTGAATCTGCGCAGTGAGCGATTTATCGATCAAACTGGTGGTATGAAGGGGGCGCGACGGGGGAATGCTCCGCCAGTGTTTCTGTGCGCGCACGCTATTGGTTCGTCAGTTGACCCATGCTTCCCGCGCAGAGATCACGCTTAGTTCGCTGCCAAAATACAGTCGCACACACAACTTTCTTTGCACGACGATTGTTTTTAAAAATGAAGGAATGAAAAATGATTAATTGATTTTTTTATTTTATTTATTATTGATGATAATATCTATTATTTTATGAAGAAAGAAGTTGAGAAAGGAGCAGTTGATAATTTATAATGATAAGATATTTATAATAATAAGATCGAAATAAAAAATAATGCTCAAGTAAACATTATCTAATTTAAATCCAACCTCTTCTAAAGTACTAAGTAGCTAGAAAGTACCTATTATGATTCTACAATAAAACAATATCCTAGTACTTTAGAACGCGACAGTACCCATGCGCAGACACATCCCCTCCACTGTCGCTCAGCGTTCTTTTTACGTGACGGGACCTGTAACATTATACATGAATATGCACATGTAGATGGAACATAATTTTACACGGCATACATAATGAAAATAAAATGTTATTAATTAAAATTAAATTGGCAATTATAAATTGAATAAATTAAAGTCAGTTTCATATAAAAAAAAATTGTCAGTGCAAAATGTTATCAATAATTCAACATACAATCAGAGTCAGTACAAAATGTAGTCAATATTAATTACATACAAAATATATCAATATAGAATAATAAATCAAATTCAAAATTTATCGTTTAAATAATCAACAATGCTATAGTGGTATAAACAATAAACTTTAGAATTGGATTTACCTACACGCATTCGTGCCGAATACTGCAATGCATGCGGGCTTTGTGTAGTAATTAAAATTATGAATAAAAAGGGTATTTTCATTTAATGTTAAAATTTAATAGTCCTGTTATTACGCGATAAGGATTTAATCAACAAGAAGCAAACATAATATCTAAATATATAAAAGAAAGTCGTGTTAGTTACACTATTTATAACTCAAGAACGGCTGAACCGATTTGGCTGAAAATTGGTAGGGAGGTAGCTAAGAACCAGGAGAAGGACATAGGATATCAGATTTTTATCCCGTTTAGGGTAGTGTAGGGTTGTTAGGGTGGGTAGGTAGGGTAGATGAATGTTTGGTGTTTTTATGGCAAAACAAAGTTTGCCGGGTCAGCTAGTATCTTTATAAATTACTAGCTGTTCCCTGCGGCTTCGCTCCCGTGGACCACCCCACATCCCGTTTTCGGGATTGAAAAATAGCCTATGTCACTCAGGAATAATGTAGCTTTCTATTGGAGAAAGAATTTTTTAAAACGGTCCAGTAGTTTCGGTGCCTATTCGGTACAAACAAACAAACAAAAAAAATCTTTCCTCTTTATAATATTAGTATAGAAGTGTAGATAATTGATACAGCAAACATTAGTCGTATAAAGAGACGCATGTTGGTAAGGTATGCTCCATGCTGTAGGAAATATCTGTGTGTAGGAACATTGAATTAAGGTAAAACACACCGGACCACTGCACCGGAGCCAACCAAACACACCGGAGACTCGTATTCTTAAGGTTCCCCTCGTCCACAGCACGAACTATTTAGCGCGCGGGGTTAAAATGCATACTATCTCATTCGACGACACTTGCGATAGAGATAGATGCTGTGATGAGCAGTAAAAAGCTAGTTCGCGTACGAATTATCACTTTTGCAAGTTTCTAGCGAAATGGATGATGATTTAGGACGAAAACGAGCGCGCGAAATTGTATAAACAGACCTTTGGGAGTCTAGATATCATGAAAAAACGACTAAATGTATATTTTCAAAATAAAATTATTTGCATTGTTGATCTACTAATCTATCCCTGTATGGAGGCCGTTTTTCAATTTTCCTTCTTCTTTTGGTATTTATTGCCGCCCAAAGATGCCTTAAAATTAGTGTTGAAATACCGTACTTTCGACGCTCATAACTTTCAAATATTATATTTTTTTTTACTTTTTTGTTTCCATACAGGGCTAGATAATGATGAGACAAATTTATATATTTTTTTATTTTGAACGTACATCGTCAAGCAGTGGACTACGTTTGTATGGAAGAATTTTCGACTAGTGTAACCTTAAGTAGATATTTTCCTGGAATGAAAACAAAGCTATATGGATGAAACTGCACCACTCCGTGCGTCACAATCTGGACTATGCTCCATAGTGATTAACGAATTGTTATCCATTAATTACCGTATTGGCGTTGTATCTCATTGCTATTTTATGCATCAATTGATAAATAGCTAGATCTAAGTCGTTGATGACGTCACAAATGCATCATAATACATTTTGTAGAAGAAGCATAATAAAGATTATTCCTAATTCTACGTCAAGACATGTTAAGTGATTCGAATGTTTGTCGCAGATAACGGAACTTGGACCCAGCTGTGGCTCATCACGGATTACCACGAGAATGGATCACTGTTCGACTTTCTGAGTGCTCGAACCATAGACTCGATCACGCTGGTGAAAATGTCACTATCCATCGCCACCGGACTTGCCCATCTGCACATGGACATCGTTGGCACTAAAGGCAAGTACCCCATTATATCAATATGACTTTTTAAAGAAGAAAAATAATGGAACAATGTAATCAATTTAAATACTGATTAGCAGATTCTTAATTTAAATCCTACACATAAAATTTGAATGAAGAACTAATCATATTTATGGTTAAAAAGTTTTTATAAATAAGGCTGGATGTGTTGACAAACTATCTGTCTAGCTGCTAAAAAGCTGCGCTGTTTATTCGGCCACTCACCGTCTGTTTATTTATGTCGTATGCTAATGTTCGTTTAGCATGTGACGATATCTCCTATATTCGTATTAAGGTCAATCGATTAATCAACTCGGCCTATCGCAGCACATAACTGAATCATTTTGCCTAACCTTTTCCCTTTTTACCCGATTGCCGAAGGAGGGTAATGTGTTTGTCAGTTTGTATGTATATGTATGTTTGTTCCTATGTTGCGTTCTAGAGACCGCGTTGGCCGATTTTGATGATTCTTACGTCAATCGATTTGTGTTAACCTTGCGGATGTCACTGTGGCCACATTAAAATTGGCAAATAGAAAAATGTCGGCTTTTGGACGCGATTTTTCTTTCTTTCAAACCCATCGTGTGCGGTATCAAAATATAAGGTTTTAGAGGTGATTTCAAAAATATATAACACATATATGTTTAAATGTAAAAAAAAAAACAAATATCAAAAAAGTTATACCTACTTAAATAATAAAGTTAATTCAAAAACCTGACTGCTTAAGAATAAGAAGCGCACAGCATGATTTTCTTCTTGTTTACGTCTTTTTAGGCTTCTTAAGCAGTCGGGTTTAATGAATTTTAGAATTAACATTTTTTTTATATTGTTTATTTCTAAGTCACTAAACAAGTGCTCTCTTTTCAAACATAAAATCATCTTCCATGATCGGTTGATCGCAAACTAATTCATTTATCTGCTAACTTGGCAAATTGAGTATGATTAAATTAGCAATAACCAGAATACAATGAAAATAGATTGAGACCATTCTATTAGTACATACCCCTTATTTCTTTTGGTCTAATGAGCTATTGAAAGACTATAATATGAATGAGTCTATTATATATATAGTATAGTATATAGTATAGTATAGTCATTTATAGCAACAAAAACCAAATAAATCACAAAATTACTTTGAATTGTAGATAAACCATGGGATACTTGGTCACTATAAACAACTTGAACTCTATTTGAAATAATCATTTTACATGTTTCCAAATCTTTTTACAGTCTGTTCAACCGATTTTAAGTTCTATCCCGTAAACATAAGGATGACATAAAAAGCATAAACCTGTTAACAAAACCAACTTTTTACTACAGCTACCATTTGTCGTATCACCAAAGCAATAGAAGTCAAAATCGGTTGAACGGGCTGTAAAATGGGCTCATTTAAATGTCTAATGTTATCGCAAATGGAGTATAGACTTGTACAATTTATCCAATCTCACCCTCGTAGACGGCAAGTCAAACATACGTGCTGATTTTCAAGATCACAGGCTTACCTAATAGTTCGGAGACGAGTTTCGTGACGAGTTTTGTTTTTGTGAGGCTTCTATTTGCCTTACAATTAGTAGCCAGTTTATAGAATAATGTTAGAATACAAATGATGGAAACGACTTCCCCCTTCCAAAAGTTTAAATGAGAGATATTTAAACTTTTTGAATAGGGGATCTCTATGGGAAATTAGTAAAATTATACACCAGGCTGTTTATATGACACATCGCGATTTTAACAGGGTTCTCCATCGCGGAAAATTACAGACTTCCTACCCTAATACTTATCCAGAAACAAAAACGGCGAAATGCGAATCGGACTCGCACACTGAGGGTCCCGTACAAACAGCTACGTACTCGAAAATAATAAGGTATCTTTACTGACAATGAACGGACCGAACGTTGCTACAACGAAAATATAAGTTGGATTTATGGACAAAATTAACTTACAATAACAATAAGCACCCTATTACTAAGACGCCGCGGTCCGTCTGTCTGTCTGTCACCAGGATGTATCTCATGAACCGTGATAGCTAGACAGTTGAAATTTTCACAGATGATGTATTTCTGTTACCGCTATAACAACAATTACTAAAAACAGAATAAAATAAATATTTAAGTGGGGCTCCCATACAACAAACGTGTTTTTTGGCAGTTTTGCGATAATGGTACGGAACCCTTTGCGCGCGAGTCCGACTCGCACTTGGCAGGTTTTGTTTTTATGTAGGCACAAATTTACGGTCTTTGAATTTTGAAGTGAAATTTCGTCTTGTCAAATTTCATGATTCAAAGTAAACAGGGAGTACCTTTTTTAAGCGGGAGGGAGTAGCTTTTTCCTTTTGAGGATCGTAACCCTAAAAAGCACCTACGCAAATGCTTGCCCAGTACATCTGGTCAGCTGTGAATGTAGTTTTATACTCAAGAGAGACCGTTTACGAGCTAACACGATAATGATGATTGATGACCCAAATGCTCAACGGAATGGCCGATTTCAGTCGCCACTCAATTTGAATTGGTCAAGGGGTTTGGCTTACAGATATGTTTTGCTTTTCTCAGCATGCATATCTTTTAGTTTATGATTGGTATAACTGGATATACTTGTTAAAATTATGAATAGGAAAAAGAACGGAATCCTTGTATGGATCACTTTGTTGCCCGTCTGTCTGTCAAGATCCTTTACCTCGGGAACGCGTGGAGGTATCGAGTTGAAATTTATATCGTATACTCAAGTTTGCAAATCCTTGCAGCTGTACATTTCGGGGAGTGTGCGATGGAACTGCACAATTTGATTCCGTCTAGCCCTTTCCATCACCGGACAACTAGACGTACGGCAATGCGCCACCGGTACATGTTGGACATCCCACCCATATGTACAAAGTTTTTTGCGAATACTTTCATAGTACGCACAGCTAAGGAGTGGAATTCCCTGCCGGAGTCTTTGTTTCCTGATAGCTACAACCTTGGGGTCTTTAAGTCAAGAGTGAATAGGTTACTTCTAGGCAAGCGTGCTTCACCGTCGACCACATCATCGCTTACCATCAGGCGAGATAGTGGTCAAACGCGAGCCTACCGATAAAAAAAAAACACCAGGGCGTCCAGTTCTGTCTGAGTCCATTTGAGTTTGCCGCAAGAGTAAATCAAGACCGGCATAACCCAGCCGTTGAAGGCGCATCTTGTTCTCTGTTTATCTTATCGTTAGAGCATTGTTCGGTGCCCTCATAGTTTATGAACTTCAGTAATGTTATTTAATTATTTTGGTGAATAAAGCTGTTTGTACGGAACCCGGTTTGTGAACGAGGCCAGTTTTTTTCACTATCTCGCCGGAGGATTTCACTATCTAGGCGCAATTAAATCGTGCAGTTCCATCGCACACTCCCCGAAATGTAACCTATAAAAACCAAAAGGCTGGCAACTCGGCGTCAATGTTCAAGGCTCTGTAGCTTTGACTAGACCAGACCAGTCCATCGTTGCCGATAAGCCTTTGGCCCGTCTGTAAATCGACTCAAGTGCATCAAGCTATCAAAGATTACGAGTAATTTTGGTTTTAGGATAGGAACTTTCTATCAATGCTTAATATATGTATTGATAGAACTTCTCTTATATGTTAAGGTACATAAAACCCAGGCTTTATATGACTTAAAATTGAGTGTTTTACCGGTTGACCGATTTGGAAATTAGATGGTCTGCTTTGAAATGTCCACTTTCACTCCACTATAAAAGATAAAACCAAGTTTGTCCAACAGGTAAGCCAGCTATAGCTCACAGGGACCTGAAATCGAAGAACATTCTGGTCAAGAGCAACCTGACTTGCGTGATTGGTGACTTGGGGCTCGCCGTCCGTCACAACGTGGCCAGTGACTCCGTCGATGTGCCCACCACCAACAGAGTTGGCACCAAGCGCTACATGGCTCCTGAGGTAACCATTAACGACATCAACATTTATCCTTCCCCATTCAGCTCGATTGTTTTCCCAGTTCCTTTGTGCTGAAAAGGTATAAAAATATTGCTCAAAAATAATAAACACAGGCGAGACAGATTCCTAAGGCTTCTGTTTCGAAGAAGCCAGACTTGTTTGTGTTTCCTCGGTTCGCAGCGAAAAGATTTGTTATGCCTTTTCAGTAATTGGAAAAGTTTTCCTTGAAAATGTAAAGATATTATTCGTGCTAAGGTGGGCGAAAAGTACAGTGGTATGAAACTACCTACAGGGTCTAATTTAATTTTCCAGGTACTCGATGAGACGATGGACACTCGTCAGTTTGATCCATACAAGCGTTCAGACGTGTATTCGTTCGGCCTGGTCCTGTGGGAGATGGCGCGGCGCTGCGGCGTGATGCCCGACGAGTACCAGCCTCCATACTACGACTGCGTGCCGCCCGACCCGGCCCTCGAAGACATGCGGCGGGTCGTCTGCACTGAGAAGCGGAGGCCTAATGTGCCGAACAGGTGGCATTCGGACCATGTAAGTATCACTTGTAACTTTCATCTAACCGGGCCAAATGGAGAGATATCAGGAGGCGTGTTACTACAACTTAGACGGAGAACTAAATAGCTCGCTTGTCACGTACCAGTAGCAAGCGGCGGAACAGCTAGAGGCATTTCCTTTTTTGGCATTCTTCGAAAACGAAAACGACAAGAATTGAGCGTCTTTTGTATCCCTGCGCTTTTTGAGTACCTTGAAATTAAAATGCAGTCTAAATATAAAACACTAAGTCGAGTCTGATTGCTTTTGATCTGAAAAAGATATAGTTTTTTATTTACATAAAGTTTAGATATAGTTTATTTATTTTAGTCGGGCAATACCTTCGACCAATGCCACTAGATGCCCGGTAAGCGCATTAAAAACGGGGCGTAAAATAAGAGCACAAATAGAGTTGTGGTCTTATTTCAAATTACCTATAGTATGATGTAATGTAATCATAGCCAACATTAAGACGTCTTGAAATGACTCAAAAGGCCACAGCGTGCGTTCAAAAAATTTGCAAATAACCACCGTAATACCGAGATTTTGAAAGGAATATCTTTTTTAACCTTCTTCTTTTGTAGCATTAAGTGTTTTTCATAAAGTAAAAACCGAATTAAATAGTAAATATGAATCAATTACCAAATACTATGATTGTTGGTCCAACTTTTGCGTCGACAACGCACCAACTATTGTAACAAACATTGACTGCAGGGAATGGCACTTTGTAATTTAGACTTCAAAACATGCGAAGAAAGGTCGTATAAAATTAATTGCTGTTTGAACATAGCATTGCGAATGTAACTTTAAGTATTGCATTTAAGGGTGAATTTGCATTATTGTATATTTATGTCAAATAGAATTCTTAGAATTACGTAAACACAATTGGCAACAGTTTTAAAGAGAAGTTTTGCATAGCATTGTGTATCTAGTATATATTTATTGTGCTGGCAAGTCAAGTTCAAATCATGACAAATATGTGAAAAATCGATTCGATAGCTGATTATCAAACGCTGTTATCAGTGACTCATGATCATAATGTACATAAACAAATGATTATATAACAAATATATTTACGTACACACATATTCAATAATAAATGTTATCGGTAGCCAGTGAGCTAGTACCTAATGCAGTTCTCATCAAAACAACACGTGCTGTAAGCTATTAATTTGAGTATAATATAACTACATATAAGTTTATTAATTCTTTATTTACTTCATTGTACACCTTATAATATATAAAACATGCAAATTACGTAATAATCTATATATATAAAAGAAAGTCGTGTTAGTTACACTATTTATAACTCAAGAACGGCTGAACCGATTTGGCTGAAAATTGGTAGGGAGGTAGCTAAGAACCAGGAGAAGGACATAGGATACATTTTTATCCCGTTTAGGGTAGGGTAGGGTAAGTAGGGTAGGGTAGGTATATAGGTAGGGTAGTGTAGGGCTGTCAGGGTAGAGTAGATAAATGTTTGGTGTTTTTATGGCAAAACAAAGTTTGCCGGGTCAGCTAGTATACTTATAAATATCAAATCGTAAATGAGAAAGGAGTAGAAAAATTGTAATGAGAGGTAATGCTCCTTCATCATTTTTAACTTTGAAAGAGTTTGACCACGCTTCACTGTGGAATGCATAGATAATACATTCCACATACGAGCTAGCAAGACGACACAAAAAAGGGACGTGTACCTGTAGTTTTTTGCATCAAAAGTTTAGGAGGGTTTAGGGCGCCATTGAGTCACAACCACCGTCTCAGGATATAAAAAAACGTATTAACATGACTTCCAAAACATAACACTACAAAGCGAAAAATAACTTTCATTTCGGCAGTCGGTGTCTTTAGTACCTAATTTAAGTTTAAGTTTTTTATTTTTCTTTTTGGTTTTGGTACCTTATATTACCATGACAATACGCATTATCAAATTTACATGGGACCACATGAAAAGCACCAGTTTACAAATATAAAAGAATCATCAAAATCGGCAGGCTTATTACGTATCTTTTGCAAGAGCATAACGGTAGCGATCAAACGCTTTATGTTATAAAAGTCGGTTTTACCTTCAGTGTAGTTATGGTAGGCTACACAATCGTTTACTAATCGCTTGCTGTTTGTCAAATGCACTTATTTTAAAAAAAACCGCCAACAACTCTAAAACTTTTGTATTGAAGGGAAATTATTGCGCAAAAATCGCTATCGTTTTGCTCTTGCAAAAGATACGTAATAAGCCTGCGGTTCATAATTGGCGCAGTAATCGCGTAACTAACATACAAAAACATACAGTCGAATTGAGAACCTCCTCCTTTTTGAAGTCGGTTGAAAATTATTTATGGTTGACTAGCTTATACCCGCGGTTCCGCTCCCGTGGCCTAATTGAATGAATAGTTAGTCTTTGACACGGGAACCGATCACTTTTCCGAATCTTTTTTGTTCGAATTTCATTTTACCGAAAACTATTGACCGACGTCTTTTTTGCTATATCCATTATTTGACATAATATCAGATTATCGAAGTATCAATTGCCATAGTTATTATTTTACCGAACTACATTTCGCCGATTTACAAAATAACTTTTGCTTTTGGCCGAAGCCTATTTTGAACTTTTTTCAGTTGCCATATTTTCACCAAACCGAAACAAAATTTTAGGGAATATTATTTAGTCACAAATATATAACTGGTAACTTGGTAGCATTTTCAATTTAAAATTGTGTCATAAAAAATATACATATGTTGTGCTACTAAATTTAGCGACAGAAACGAATCGCTGCAAAATCGACTTCACGCAGGCTTGTCTGTGTTTACGTATTTTTTCGAATTTTCATGCAAATGATTTATTAATAGCTGTCATGCATTAGACGTTTTTATTCATTAATTATTCCAAAGAATTTGTCTAAGAGCGAGCTCGGGAATTTAGGGCACCCCGACACGGATAGGTTAGGTTCGGAGGGGATGGCTGGAGCTGAAGTGAGCGAGCAAAGCGAGCGAACTCAGTTCCCGTCATCTCCTTCGTAAATAAAATAAATATTTCGAACATTTATAAATAAATATTTCGAACAAATGAATATTTAAAAATAAATATTTCGAAAAAATAAATATTTCTAACAAATGTTATTTCGGTTAATTGTAACTTCGGTAAAAAGTTTTTCGACCATGTGAAACGTCGGAGTAACGAAAAAATCGATTTGATAATAGGTCAACTGAGACAGTGGCAGACGTGACTTCGATGAAGAAAAAAAAAACGAAACGATAATAGTTGAAAAGTTTTTGGTGAAATGAAATTCGGTCAAATGTTTTTCGAACTTATGATAGGTAATCCTTTGACACTCAACGATAGTGTACAAGATACCTTTCTATCGGTGAAAGAATATTCGCAATCAGTGTGCTTATTCCAAGTTTTTTTACGTAGGTACTCACTCGTTATAACGTAAATGATCTCTTATGTCAAAATGTATACAAAAAAAGAGGTTTCTCCTTACCGTCCCCAGACGGCGCTTATCCAGTTTCAATACAAATTGACGTTTACGTTAACGCGATTGAGCGTGAGTAAAAGCTCGCCTCCGACCATAAATTACAGAGATTAAACATTAGAAAGAAACATGCTATTAAACCTAATGATGTCATATATATACTGAGGTAGATACGTTTACCGACGTTTGCGCGGCAATCCAAACACAAGCTGACTAGCTTGAGTGAACTCAGTCCGTCCTGTGTCTGGCCGCGACACGAACGTACGTTTGAACAATAAGTTTATCTCTTTCTGACAACGGGGTCCTATTTATATCTCTGTGATATTTTAACGTATTTAGTGATAGAAATAAAGTTCCAAGTACCATAGGTCCAATGTAGGTAGCTATAGTAAAATATCGCCATGTTTTTATTTCGTTATAATGAGTATGACGTATCTACTGGTAAAATCTCATTGAATAAACCTCTTTGGGCCTAAACCTTTAAATTAAGGGTTATCTTAGTAATTCTGAGTTAGTAGCTAACCCTGTGTTATTAATGAGAATGACAATTATGTATGACATTTAAAATTTAAGCTCATGTTAGCAACTAACTAGAGTTTAGTTTTTGGTGCAAGTGGGCCTTTTAATATTAGTCATTACTGTAACTAGCCACGCGCACTACAAAATCCTTTATCGTTTATCGCTCTTTCTATTTTTAATATTAGTTACTACTATAACTAGCCACCCGCCCCGGCATCGCACGGGACAATTAATTCAATACAAAAACCTTTATCGTTAATCGCTCTTTCTATTTGTGAAAACCGTATCAAAATTGATTGCGTTGTTTAGAAGAACTTATCGGCAAAACAGGAATGACCTCGACAAACGCGGACGGCGACTTTTGTGGCTAAATTAAAACGGATAGTATTTAAACGAGCGAAAGTAAATTCAAATTAAAGGTGTAAAAAATACTGAAATACTAAGTGGGCGAATACATTTGTTTAAAACAGCGACTTGAAAATAAAAGTTTGTTTTTCGGTCTGCAGGGTCTAAAGTAGCCTAAAATGGAGGAGATGACGTCATCTCCTTCGAACCTAACCTATACGTGTCGGGATTCTCTAAGCTCCCGAGCTCGCTTTGCTCGCTCTTGGACTAATTCGTTGAAACCACGAATACACCCGCAGCCTAATTGCGTAAGTGAATTCTGCAAAGCAAACAAGTTGGAACCTTCCCAAAAACGACATTTCGTATTGCATATTACACTCTGAAACTGAAAGGTTATGCTCTTTTCATTACCAATATTTTGACGTAGAATTGATTGTAAAAGAATGAATAAAAGCGGAAGAATCGAGATAAAACTTCACTATTGGTATTGTGTAATGCAAATGTCATATATCTTCAACTCCGTAGTATCTCTAAGTAGTCTGTGTTCAACTCAATGGAGGATTTGGAAAGCTAACGCTAGCTTTCCAAAATAGTTTCGCAATACCGAAAAAGTTAAAAGAAATGATTCTGATTCTTTGAAAGAATCGACTTGTTTCCTTTGCAGAATTCACAAAAAAAAATAGATCGTCAAATACAATTAAAGTATGTAACAATATTATTACCGCAGCTCACAGAAACCTCCTAAAAGGTATTACTCAAACCGGATAAATAGTTACTTACTTAGTATAATAGTCGCACATTCAGTATATTTTTCGCCCAGTTAATAATTTACCAATTAAAACCGCCCCACGGGTTGATTATAGACGTTATGCAACGCTTACCAAGGTCGGTTCGCGGAAGGGTGACCGTCCCTTACATCCTGAGAATCCGTCGTGCCACGGCAACCCCGTAAACCATTGTTCCCGGTTGTCATTTAAAGATCTCTGATAGTTGTAATAGTAGTCATAAAACATAAAAAATATGATAGTAGTATTGTCAAGGACTATCGTGTTACTCAGTTACTGGGTTGTGGAGGTCAGATAGGCAGACGCTGCCTGTAAAATACTTTTATTCAGCTGTATTTGGCTGGATTGGAAGCCGACCCCAACGGGATAAGAGTATTGAAGTGTGCTTTTAAAGTCCCCGTCATGAGAAGCTATAAATTTTGTAAATAAATAAAGAACTTCTACTAAATTACGTAGCGATAATTCAATCAACAATAAATAATCCCAAATGCAATCAACTCAAAGGAACATACGTGTAATACGAAACTAACGAGCAATTTCACTTGGTCGGGTTATATTTTAGCGATGTAAAGCGCTGTCGTCTAATGTTTTGTGGTACTGGAACGCGTCTGACTCAGGGAACGTAACCCGACCAAATGTAAGTTTAGGTAACTTAGTAGAAGTTCTTTATTTACAACATTTATAGCTTCTCGTGTCGGGGACTTTAGAATTTTCTTCGTTACATAATGTTGTGTCTGCGACAGGTCCTGTCCTCGATATCGAAGGTGATGAAGGAGTGCTGGTACCAGAACCCCGCCGCCCGCCTCACCGCGCTTCGCATCAAGAAGACACTTGCCAACATCGGCACCCCCGACTACATCAAACTGTAAGTGCGACTCGAACACAAAGTACACGCCTTATTTCATTGAGCTCTCTCATGTTTACCTTGCCGGTAGAGGACGATTTGAATACCATTCAATGATTATTGCTTGTGAAATCGATTGCTGTTCACACTCATTCTTGTATATTACGTGCTATCTCACTTCATGCTTCAAGGAAGACAAACAGAACAGCAGTCTAATTGCGTAAATGAATTCGGCAAAGAACACGTATAGGTAAGGGTAACGACACCTTTAAAATAACGACTTTCGTGTTGCGTAATACACTCGAAAGGGTAGTTAGTCACTACAATCGATAGGTAATGGAAAATATGTGTGAATTCAAATCATGGGATGGAGGACGTACCCTTTCTAAATTACTTACGCAATACCGAAAGCATTTAAGGCGCAGATATCCCTGAGTAGCTGATTTTAAAATGACAATCACGGCTGGTCGAAATTTTTTGAAAAATATATGTGTTACATTAGGCCATTTTCTTAATAATTTGATCTAAGACAATTTTAAGTTTTATTCGTATAACATAGTGTAATTAATTTGTAAAGTTATGTCTAAAACGGACAAAAACACGACAATCGCACAAAAGCTAGGCGTGTTTTAATGAAATCGACACCATCTCAAAGACAATTTAATTATCTACATTTTGATCTGAGGCTTTTTTTAAGTCATAAATTAATAGAGAAAATTCAAAAATCTACAAAATTTTGGGTCGCGCGGGTTTTAAACGGATGTGCGTTTTGTTCCCTCAAGGTCGTTGGCGTTAGTCGTCGTCTTAAAGGAAATGTGTCATAATCTTTCATGGAGTTGTTCCCTTTGCCCTGTCGAACTTACTTATACAATTAGGGTGCTGGTCACTTTAAACGATCTAGTTTCGTACGTCTGTTTGTACGAAAATGAAATTCTAACATATCCAGTTTGTCTTTCTTCGCAATCGATTGTACACATTATGTATTTGTATGTTTAAATGATTGTATAATCTATTTGTATGTTTAAATGATTGTATAATGCATTTGTATGTTTAAATGATTGTATAATGTTTAGGGATGTCGAGCTGGATGAAATAAGAGTTTGATACTTGGACTTTGCGTCGTTACTGAACGGACTAGTTTTTTCAAGCTACGAGCATGACTCCTGATCCCTACCTCTTAGAATATATTTGTGTAATAATATCTTGAAGGAGCATTTAATTAATATTATCATATATGGATTTGAAGTTGTAGTGATATTTTTTCGTTACCAACTATAGCGCCATTTGAAATAACATTAGACATGTTACCAAATCACTCATGTTTGAATCAATCAATCAATCATGTTTGACATTTTATTATTAGACATGTTTCCAAATCTTTTTACAGTCCGTTCAACCGATTTTGAGTTCTATCCCGTTAACATAAGGATGACATAAAAAGCATAAACCTGTTACCAAAACAAACTGTTTACTACAGCTACCATTTGTCGTATCACCAACGTAATAGAATTCAAAATCGGTAGAACAGGCTGTAAAATGGGCTAATTTAAACGTCTAATGTTATCGCAAATGGAGTATACGTAATTTTAACTTTTTTTTAAGTGTTCCGAGTTCGTTTATTGTGCATAATAAGAAAATAGAGCAGCACTTTTATTTTTTTAAACTATGTTTTCTGTGATATGAAATTAAATCGCAGCTATTGTTTTAAGTTTTATTTGTGTTTGTTCATTAATGTAATCATGTAGTGTTAAGTGCGACTGACGCGGCCGCGTTGGATTTTGTATATTAAACTGCCGTTTGTTATAACTTCTCTCTTCCACATAGACGCTATACCAAAACGTAATATGATAGGCTACGCAGCTCGTTGTATGAACGCGTGGTTAGTCTACGAGCCTGAGATCAGCGGATATCATGGAACGGTACATGCAAGGCCGTAGCTAAGAGGGACGCGCGCCCAGCCCGCGCCACTCTTCTGCCGTTAAAGGTCGATTCAGACTGACACAGAGTCCACTCGAAGCGTCATCGTCTTGCGTACGAACAAGGTCACACTCCTAGATGAAACTATAATTCCGATCTGACACCCTATTTGGTCCCCCAGGAGGACAGACCGGGAAAAAAGGTTGATCTGTCCCCCTGTTATTTTTATAGTATTAGGTTCTGTTCCCCAACAAATGACCACTTTATAATTATAAACCTACTAGTTGCCCACGCGGCTTCGCTCCCGTCAACTGGCTACCTACCTATCCATCTACCCTACCTACCCTACATACATGATTGTTGCGTGACTTAAACTGTTTATGCAGCGCACGCAACGGAAGCTCTCAAAAAGGAATAATTTTGCCTGTTTTTGCAACATTTTTCATTTATACTCGGCTCCTATTGGTCGTAGCGTGATGTTATATAGCCTATAACCTTCCTCGATAAATGGACTATTCAACACAAAAATATTTTTTCAATTCCAATCAGTAAGTAGTTCCTGAAATTAGCGCGTTCAAACAAACAAACTCTTTAGCTTTATAATATTAGTATAGATTACATGACATAATTGTCAAATGCAGTTTGTCGAGAGTGAAATAAATTTTGGTAATTTGTTTGGGAACAGATCTAATACTATAAAACTAACAGAGGGACAGATCAAACTATTTTTTCCAATCTGTCGCCCTGCGGGACAAAACAGGGTAACAGAGGCCTTAGTGTGAGTTTTTTCTCACGCTTAATCGCGTTAATGTAAACGATATGTCAAAATGTATACAAAAAACCGGCCAAGTGCGAGTCGGACTCGCGCACGAAGGGTTCCGTACCATTATCGCAAAAAACGGCAAAAAAATCACGTTTGTTGTATGGGAGCCCCACTTAAATATATATTTTATTCTGTTTTTAGTATTTGTTGTTATAGCGGCAACAGAAATACATCATCTGTTAAAATTTCAACTGTCTAACTATCACGGTTCATGAGATACAGCCTGGTGACAGACAGACAGACAGACGGACCGCGAAGTCTCAGTAATAGGGCCCCTTTTATACCCTTTGGGTACGGAACCCTAAAAAAGAGGTTTCACCTTTCCGTCCCCAGACGGCGCTTATCCAATTTCAATACAAATTGACGTTTAAGTTAACGCGATTGCGCGTGAGTAAAAACTTGCATTAAGGCCTCTGAGGCCTTAGTGCGAGATTTTTAACGTACTCACTCGTGATACCGTAAACAATCTCTTATGTCAAAATGTATAGAAAAAAAGAGGTTTCTCCTTACCGCCACCAGACGGCACTTATCCAGTTCCAATACAAATTGAGGTTTACGTTATCGCGATTTACGGTGAGTAAAAACTCGCACTAAGGCCTCTGATCAGAATAATTCGATGCAACTCCTGTTTGACGCCTCGATAAGCGCTAGTTTACGGTAACACTTTCGTCTAATTTTCTCCATATAAAAGCAATTTAGAAGTAAGGGTTCAATATGCTGGCTTTTAAAGTTAGATTGTCGCTTCGACACGCTTTAACTGTCCGTCGGTTTGAATCGACCCTTAAACTTAACAAACAATCTAAGACTAATGCATCAAACAGTGATTTACATGTGGTTGTGAATTATAAATCTATTTGTATGAATATTACATAAACAAAATTAAAAATAAAAATGTACTTAAGTATTAAAAATAAAGAAACTTCAACATGTTGCCGATATTTTTCTGGCTACGGCCTTGGACACACGTCTTCCTAAAACGAGCACTTCTGTAACATTATCTAATTGCTAAACTAAGATTATTTGTATGTGACACGTTTACGTTCCGACTAAGGGCCGATTGCAACAACGAAACTAACCGCGATTAGGTCAACTAAACTCAGTTTAAGCAAATACAGCGTTCTGATTGGCTGATAAACTACCAATCAGAACGCTGTATTTGCTTACACTGAGTTTAGTTGGAACTAATCGCCATAATTAGTTTAATTGCTGAAATCGGCCCTAAAGCGCGCATCGTCACATAATAAATGTCATTTTATATTAACATTTTGTTAGATTTATCGATACAATTAAGTGATGTGTACGAGAGGTCGAGGCGTGGCCCGAGTAAGAGATGACAGTGTGAATATTAAGATTATATTGATACATCAGTAAAGCACATATTTTCTTACTTATTCCGAACATGGAATCTTTGGACGTTAAGATATTTGGAATTTGTATATAAAGAGCGGTGTTTACACACTACAACGATCTACTTTATGCGTAAGGACTTTGATAAGTAAGCACGTAGATTTCATACTTTTGTGTAACATTACATAGTAGAGTAAACTATTTTATTTATTGTGTTTTATTTAAGATGGTCTAGCGCCAGGGAACGCTCGCGACAAAGTACTTCTAATTTTACGTATAAATATAATTATGTTTGTTGTTTATAAAAGAAAATTATCTTTCAGAAAATATTCATGTGCGCATTAATTGTATGTTAAGACTAAGTTGTTAACATTTGATATAATAATATATATATTCGTCGTGTAAGGATGTGTAACAGTTAACTACAATTCGTCGACAAGTAAAACTTAGAGACTGAATCCTAGCTCCAGTAAATTTTAGACTTCAATGCCTTTTGGTAACCTCATCTTACGGTGTTTATACAAATATGCTTCGAATTTCTTTTCCATGTCGTCCAAACTAATATGAACACGATTATTTGGCATCGTGCAGTTTCAAGTAGGTATCTAACATAAGTACACGTCAAGTGGCCCTTAATAATAGCTTTTTAAAGTTCGAACGATATATTTTTTTACAATTTTAGATTATAATGCCGCAACACAATAGCACAGTAAGATATACAAACAGTATGGAAACTACCTACAAACGCCCGAAACGGCACACTCACACAAACATACGTGAACTCTCGTCGCGTCGCGGTGCTCAGTACTGATAGCACCGCAGTAGTGCCCGTGTGGTCTCGTCGGTGCGTATGTTTGTGTGAGTGTGCCGTTTCAAGCGTTTGTAGGTAGTTTCCATACTGTTTGTATATTTTTACTGTAACAATAGTGTAGTTTTTGTGATTAACATGAACGTGCCTGCGAAGCAGCGACTTATATCAACAGTGACTATAAACTTAATAATGTACTTGAAATGTTCGTCCCAATCTGCCGCAAGGTCTTTATTCACAAGTCGGTTAGTTAAATTACAAATTTGTATATTATATCGCGATACTTACAGTTTAAGATATTTTATTTCACTCAACTTAGTTTGAGGCTCCAGCATATTCCATTATACTAAGTTTACTAGTTAACGTGGTTGTAATAAATAGTGTACTAAATAGCAATACTTACATAATAATATTTTTTTTGTTCCAATAAATCCGTTTGCCAAAACCAATGTCCCTTTTCAAGGATTTCCTCTGAAAATAAACGTTAGAAATTACGAATTGTAGATTTCCTACTCTTTTATTCAGACTCAATTAATCTATTAGCCCAGTTGTGTGTTAACTTACACAACGTATTTAAGAGTATATTGTGTGTTTATTGAAGTAATGCAGACTTCCTACGATTAGTGTGTCGCCCGAGCTATTGTAAAATTAAGAAAATTATCCTCAATTCTATAGGGCACTCTGGTGCCACGAACACGAATGTATGTTATTTTTAAGGACGAAACTGTTTGCCTTTTACAATCTTAGCAATAATAACTGTAATAAGAACAAGTTTTTTAAATATAAACAAACTTTACAAACCGAGGGTACATAACAAAATGTCAGTGTTACAGATAGCTTGTGAACACTACGCAGGTAGGTACGGTAGGATTAGTATTATCGACATTTGAATATTCTGTAATATGTATATTTCCATCGAATTCGCATTTTTCTATTCATACATCATAACATTTTTAATACCTAGCATTTGTAACTGTCTGATCCTAACGTCATGAGTTTGAAATTTTTCAAAAATAATTATAATTTGTTTGGTAAATTAATGAGAAGATAATGTTAGTATAATATAATAAGTGTTATGTATGTTACGTACCGAAAGCACTTCGTATGTTCTAAGAATAGCTTGAAACGGAAAAGCAATAGACAAGCTCCTATATATTTACGTTGGATTTAAGTAAATACAAATGACTCTTGTAACGGGCAGCTAATATCCTACCGTGAGAGCAATGATTTTTTTTGTGACGGAGTTGTAAGTAATAGGAGTGATAATATGAGGTACAACAATGCGATAGCCAAGACTAACATCTAGCATAGTCCATGTTTGTTGACAGAGGATCTTCTGATGACAATCAATAGTACAGACAAACTATAAAATGTATATGCTTCGGTAATCTGTGTGTTTCTCAATGGTGTTAAAATCTGGAAGCTTATTTGTGCGTTAGCAACACTGTTGTTGGATCTATCACTGACATTGATTGTTGGGCTGATGGTACGCCAATGCCCGTATAATAAAAAAAATAAAATCTTTCACTGACATTAAGTTGTCATCTTTATTTGGTGTTGTTTACCAATTTACTTTAGACATTGGCAGAATAGTCGACATCGGCTTTGCTTGCCTAAAAATATAGAATAGAATTAAAATGTGTACGACTTGTACAATGACTCATTACGAGAAGAGTAGAAGAAAATGATGTATCCATCTGCCATTTGTCACTCAAAATAGATGAAATAAGAATTTCTTTTTGCACAGCGGAGTTAATTGCCAAGAGTTGTTTGTCTATGATTTTCTAATAATACAAAATAGCGTAACACTGCCATAGTTTGTAACAGCTCTACATTAGATCTTAACAAAGCGGTTATAGTAAATAGGTACGCATTTCCGAAAAGATAGACGAGATGATTGCCGAAGCGCATACTTTAGTAGATCTGTTCACTTTATTTTCAGTGTTTTAAAGCGTAGTACAAACACTCACCGTCAACTTTTATTTTACAGCAAAAGTATTAATTGACTTAACAGTTTCAACAGAAAATCCTCCGTCCTAATTTATCCTTACTTTTTTCTTTTGGTATGCGCTGAGCCTAACTGAAAAAAAATACTTACGAAGGCGCAGGCCTATTGCGTGATGTCTGTCGCTTCGAATTTAAGTAGCTATGATTGTTAGTTGCCGAGTCTTGGTAACATCATGAGAATTAAATCATTCCACTTACTGTACTACTTTGTAAGGGTCAGCTTACACCGAGACGCGACGCGACGGTGCTTGAAGAGGCCAGTCACTCCGCACAACGCCATGGGGCGCAAAAAAACATCGAAATTTTTACGTTTTTGTATATACATATTTCTAAATAAAGTTCTATTTTGTATGGCTATCTTAAAAAGTGCGCGTCTCGGTGTGCACTAGCCTTATATTTGTACTATTTATGTCCTCAGAATATTGAATATTTTCGTGCTAACAAATTTTATGTCATTCGTGTATTATGTATCTAAGGATATGAGAATATTTTAGAATTTGTAGATTTAGGACGTCAAGTTCAAATTAATGTCATAAAATGAAATGTAGGTACAAGCGTCAAACTATTAGTTTGAAATTATTGATGAGCAATACCAAGAGAGTACAAGTTATGTTGTACTAAAGTCAGTGTTGGTTCAAACAACAATTACTTCAATCAATTGATCACATAATTCTAAATTAGTCAAACATCAATTTAGTCATTATACGATAAAGATCGGTAATCATGATTATTGTACTCCGTCCAGCTTGTCTTTTTACATTTGTCGGATGCACGCAGAAGTTACATAAACTTCATAAAATGATAGCTTGATCTCTGCGACATATGTCAAACTGACGTATACGTTAATGTTATCCTGTCAAGCGCTATTGTTACTGTATTGATACTGACAGCTGTCGCAGAGATCAAGCTATCTTTTAAGAAGTATAGTGACAGGCAACCATAGACAACAAAATGCAAAACTTCATGGTCGCGTAAAGCAGTGAAGCGATGTGCATAGTCGTTCTGTTATTCCGATAAATTAAACTTCACAGTTAAATCGAACTTACGTCATCATCATTTCAGCCGAAAAACGTCCACTGCTGGACATAGGCTGAATTTACGTAAGTAGCAGTAAATATCGCAGTGTAAAGGTATGAAGGTTAAATAAAAAAAGTAATATTTGATAAATAAATATGGAAAACAAGAAAAAAAAAACTAAAGTACTTACGATTTTATTATGAGGAATCGTTGGATTCTTTTCGATATAAACTGGAATCATCACTTAAATCCCCAGTAACATTAATTTGATTAATTCTCCAATACACAAATTGTGCAAAAAAAGTGTGTTAAATCTAATAAAATTACATCATTGATAAAGTCGATTGTTATCAGAAATGTAATCGGTACCGCATTAGTTCATCACTAAATGATTAGTTTTTGAGCTGTCAAATGTAATAAAAATTACAGGCTGGACGTAGAGTAGCTATAATTATGTAGATTAAATCGCATGAGTGGGTAGTTGGCGAAGGGGGGGCAGATTCTAATTCGTGAAGATGAATTGAAATGTCCAGGAATTTTTAGATTTGTCTCTGTAAACGTCTTTGATACTAATAAAACATCGAATATCTACCAGCTACTTACAATACTGCAAAGCCGTCTTGGACTTGCCGAAAGAATGCTGCATGTGCGCATTAAGTTTTGCCCAACACTAACTGAAGTACAATATCTAAACGTGGAAAAATGCAGCATCATATCACATGAGCATACGAATTGGATGACTTATTCCAAATATGAATGATTTTATATGTAAATATAATTATCTAATTATCCCACTGTGTAAGTTTTATTAATTGGTTATGGAGTGGACTAATTAATTTAATATAATAAAACCAGTGTTTTATATTGAATGTTGTTTATTTTTTTTCCTTTTACCCTCTTTTTACAGGTTTTAGGTTTAGTACCTACTTTACTTTCGTATGTGTGTCCGTCAATACTCCATTTGAGATAACATTAGACATTTAAATAATCCCATTTTACAACCGATTATGATTGCGAGGTGATATTACAAACGGCAGCTATTGGTAACAGGTTCAAGCTTTTTATGTCAGCTTTATTTTTAGGGAATAGAACTCAAAACGGTTGAATGGACTATAATAGTAGTTTATGAAACTGTTGCATAATAAATAAGGGGTATTACAACATGAGTGTGTGTTTAAAAACCGAGCCGTAGGCATGTTTTTTAATAGTATTCACACGAATGTTTTACTAATTATGTGCAATTTCATACACTGCTTTATCTACACTCATACATTGGGATTGAACCTACTAAATATAATTTTTTGGCATTTTCCATGCCATAAAGTCATGATAGCATTTATCATATAAAAACCTGCAAAATATGAACGGCGCCAAAACCCATTACATCACCGCATTAACCGCGCATGCGCTAAGATTTATTTTGCCCGCCTATTCTGCGACCTATGGAATTGTATGAAGCTGCTCGCATTGCGGTAAAAAAATCGTGCAGAAATAATACCGCAAGAAATCTGTTTTGCCACAGAATCCCACTGCACCGCGGCGGGAATTTAATTTGCGCGAATATTTTGAGCTCTATGAACAGGTAGAAAGAGACAAAATCCGCGCGAGTAAAAATCGCAGTGCGTGCTATGCTTAGATAAAGTACTTTATCTAAGGTGCTATGCCTAAAGCGGGCATTGTCATAGACAAGTAAAAATTGGAATCAAATCTTTTTAAATAAGAACTATAAAAATGGCATTACAAAAAATAATTGATGAAAACTCCTTAATGATTAACTTCTTGGATTTGTCCTGTATCGTAATTGATTTTTTTTTATTATAGCCTTATTATAGCATTATTTTGTTAGAGAAAAAGTGTTATAATTAGATTATATTTGTAATTTTCGGTATTGTGTTTATAAAGTACTAGCTGACCCGGCAGACTTTGTTTTGCCATAAAAACACCAAACATTGATCTACTCTACCTACTCTACCTACCCTACCCTACCTACCCTACCAACCCTACCCTACCCTACCCTACCTACCCTACCCTACCGTACCTACCCTACCCTACCTAAGTACCATTTTTTTTTTCATAACAACCTCCTATCAATAACAAACACAACAAAAAAGAATGAACGAAATCGGTCCAGCCGTTCACGCGTGATGCCGTGACCAAGGGAAATAGGGATTCATTTTTATATATATAGATATATATATATAGATGTTGTTGGAGTTTAACAAAAAGAAATCTACAATACTCTATGTCTTTCTCTGTCTAACCTTTTATTATATGGTTTGGCTTTGAACCCTTCTCAGGTAGTCCAGACCCAAATCCTATCTGGTCACCATACACAATCGCATCAGCCGTGCTAGAGAACACATGTATCATAAAGTATTACTGAAACACACCTTCCAATTTAACAAGTAAAAGGGTAATTAAACTGTATTATTGAAACCCTTATAAAACGGTCTTTCATTGGTGTCCACCTCTACCCATAAATCCCAATAGATGTCAATATAAACTCGTTTTGAAGTTTATAATTCGAATATTACGTTAAGAGAGTAGATAAAAGGGATTTTTCAAATTTCTAATGTTTTTTCAAATGGAGTAGGTATAGCAACTAGCAATCCTTTTCCCCAAGGTAAGTACTTCGTGCCATCCAATTACGCTGTAATTTGGCGTAGATACGTAGCATGAAAAAAAACCGGCCAAGTGCGAGTCGTACTCGCGCACGAAGGGTTCCGTATCATTATCGAAAAAAACGTTTGTTGTATGGGAGCCTCGCTTAAATATTTATTTTATTCTGTTTTTAGTATTTGTTGTTATAGCGGCAACAGAAATACATCATCTGTGAAAATTTCAACTGTCTAACTATCACGGTTCATGAGATACAGCCTGGTGACAGACAGACAGACGGACTGCGAAGTCTCGCACTGCGGTTTTTACCCTTTGGGTACGGAACCCTGGCCAAGTGTGAGTCGGACTCGCGCACGAAGGGTTCCGTACGATTATCGCAAACAACGGCAAAAAGAAGTCACGTTTTTTGTATGGGAGCCCCACTTAAATATTTATTTTATTTTGTTTTTATTGTTGTTATAGCGGCAACAGAAATAAATCATCTGTGATAATTTCAACTGCCTAGCTATAACGGTTCATGAGATACAGCCTGATGACAGACGGACATATAGACGGACCGCGGAGTCTTAGTAATAGTCCCGTTTTTACCCTTTGGGTACGGATCCCTAAAAACGACTAAACGTATCTATCTGTTCAAAATAAAATTATTTACTACACGGCTATAAAATGGCAGGGGGTGACTTACACAATCAATTAATGGGTCCCTATAAATGGTTGCTAGCACTACTTTAGTAACGTAGAGCCAAGGGGACAACATATCCGGAGGTGTTTGAGGAGTGGAGAGGTATACCACGGCTATCAGGACAATCTCGAAAGTACGGTAAAGATCCCTACCAGCATCTTACTGGTTTAACTTCCTTCCTCCGAGCACGTTTGCTAATTTGGCATATCTTTAGTTTACATTTTGTACAAAGCTCTAAAAAAAAATGTTTTATGTTTTAGGTTTTTTTTTTTGGTAATTGGTATTATTTAATTCGCTATGGTACACATTTTGCCGCCTTAAACAACGTAGCTTTTACTTCCGTAGTACAGCGTGCGAACCTACGAGCCACCATAAATATTAGAGCCCAGCCCGGCGAGCACGGCCTACTGTGACATGGCCTAAGTCACACTTTTTATCACAGTTTGGGCGATAAAGCCATTTTGTCTGAAATGCTAGCACGGCGGCGTGAGATATTTTCTTGACTTGTGGCATAACTTCTTGACATTAATTTGTTTTCTTTTTCGGAAATTTGCCAATTTTATGGCAGTTTCGGTTTAACCTTGGCCATAAAAACCATTTAGGTTCAGAGAAGCATAGTCCTACGACGCACTATTTCCGAATTATAGGCCTCCGAATTTTATTTTATTTTACATAAAACGCTCTATATCTCGAAAACGGTATGTCCTAGGCAAAAAATAACCAAAATTTAGCCCCCCCTTTGATACCCCCATGCTAGCAGCATCCCAACATGAATTTAAGAAAAAAAAAATTTTTTTTTTGCTTTGCTTGTTTTTCGACTTGAACTACAAATTCTTAACAGAAAATATTTTGGGTCATGACAAGTTATGATAAAATATGTCATGTCTTACAATTTGTCTTAAATACTAGCACGGGACAACCATGTGACATAGTTTCAAGACGCGACATGCCTTTCTTGTGGCTGACTTCATAGTGCGACATAATCTGAATAGACGACCAAATAAAATAATACTTATAAAAGTGTGCCGTTCATACAGATAAAATACTTTTTAATTTTGTTGGGCACAAATTAATATTTGACCCACGACCATAGACTTATGCACACTTTATTTTTCTTTGTTTGTTTGATAACATATTAAGTGTTAATAAAATATTAATAATTACTTAAAAAATATAATAGCTTGGACCCAGTTCCCGATACCGGTGAGCCCCTATTTTTTTATTTTAGTTGTTTTTTGGGGGGTTTATTTAAGAAATAATTTAAAATGTAGAAAGTAAGAAGAATATGGAATATAAGAAAATAATTATAAAAAAGTAATAATCAAAATAATAATTAAAAATAGAAATAACAATTATAAAAAAGTAATAAAATAGAATTAATTAATAATCCTGTAACATTTCAATTAATTAATATTTTTTGGGGGTTTTATTTAAGAAATAATTTAAAATGTAGAAAGTAAGAAGAATATGGAATATAAGAAAATAATTATAAAAAGTAATAATCAAAATAAAAATAATAATTAAAAATAGGAATAACAATAAAAAATAACAATTATAAAAAAAGTAATAAAATATAATTAATTAATAATCCTGTAAAATTTCAATTAATTAATAAGCATTGATCACCACACACACAAAATAAATTTATTGCCATTTGGTGCAGTAATTAGAAGGAAAATATTTTATTTTTCAACTATAAAATTTTATCACCACCTCCGAACGAAAGTGATACATTTTTCTTAATCATCTGTCTAAATGTGAAATTTGTGACAAAATGGGTACGCCCGTATTAGCAAAGTAAGACCCGATAAGTCCCAAATAAACGTCAGGAAATTTTCTCACGCCGCCGGTACTAATAATTAAGACAAAATGGCTTTATCGTCCAAACTGCGATGAAATGTGTGACTCAAGCCATGTCACAGTAGGCCGTGGTCGCCGGGAAGCAACAAGAAAGGCATGTCGCGCCTTTAAAATAAGTCACATGTTTGACCCGGCTAGCATTTAAGACAAATTGTAAGACATGACATAATTTATCATGTCTTGTCACAAATGTCTTGGGTACGCCCATGCTCGCTCCGCTGGTGTTACAACAAGAACAAGAACACTACAACCCACCATCGCACTGACACTTATTATCTATAAATAACCCAAATTCCTTGTCTCAATTAACACAAAATCACAGATAATCAAACAAAACCCAGTTTGTCAAACCTGCCATTATATTAGAGTTTGACAAACAACAGAAACCGGCCATGGTGACGAAAGACAAAAAATAATCTTTTGTCCTTATTATTTACATGGAGTTGCCAATTAGCCATCTCGCTCTATCAATCAAGCTCATTTTAAGGCTTAATCTATAGGTACTTTATCTAAGATTTCGGAGTATACAGGTGCGATAGTGGCGACCTCATTTATTCCACACTCTTTTTTGCCAAACTGTACGTCTTACTATCCTCCATAATGAGGCATTACATAAAGTGATTAAATAAAAATGCTTATTTTATGTTTTAAGTATTAGTAAATTGATTCACAGGTAATACTGTAACTTAGAATTGGTGTAGTTTTGTGCCTCAACTAGTCTCAAGAGTGTATGTTAATGTAAAATATATGGAATCATTAAAACAGGTGCGGTTTCGGTAAAGTGGAGAAGATAATTTTATTGTAGTTATGACAGCGAAGCGAAGGTGTGCGAAAAAATACATGACTTAAAGGCCTTAGTAGTAAGATCATTAAATTACCAAGAAAAAAAAAAACCACAAGCGGGCAAGCATGGGTATTTATTAAATATGTATTTTTTACACTAGCAACACTGAGTCCACAGACTACAAAAACTAAAGAGAAACTGCGTGTGTTGAACGCTTACGCGAATTAAAGTTTTATAATTTGGCTTATCTGGTGATTTTACCGTTACCAGTTGTGATACTGATTATAGTTTTACGTTACGTATTTTTCCGTGAAAGTGCTTAAAATTTTAACGGTTGATAGTGATCTGACCTCCCACCAAGCATTTCATTGACACATTTTACAGACGCCATGTTTGTCACGTTTTTGCCAGTCGTGATTATATTTAGCCAAAAAATATATTTGCAGTAGCGTTACTGCGTGTGAAGTGTTAACCAAATTCACCATGAGTCAAATATTCCCGAAGAACAAGGAGAAGCGCCCGCGTTCGTCGAACGAAGCTAACACTGTAAGTATTAACCAAATTCCCGCTCTTGGCGACAATGTCGTTGCATTATTTTATGAAATGTGTGGCCTCACGCGTAGTTGTGTATTTATATATCTTGCATGGCGAGGGACTATGAAATTCTGCATTAATTTCGCTATCTAATCGGAACCATAATAATAGTTAGCTCTGAAGCTCTTGCGAAGTCGGTGTCTTGTCCAAGTCCATGCTTTGCTAGTAAATTACCCTAGCTGTTAGCCTATCCATCATATAAATTATAAGAAAACAAAAAAACTAAACCCACCGTGGTATATATAAATATATCATGTTGGGTTTACATTATCTATCCAAGTCCAGGCAACAGAGCTAATATGTACACCATACTAGCTATTGCCCGGAACTTCGTTCTCATGAATATTCCAAAGGATAATTTTCGAAAATGTATAAAAGTTTATAAATCAAAGGAAAGGAGGAAGATAATCCACAAAAACTGATCCCCCTTAGAGATCCCCAACAGGGTTGATATTTAATAATTGCTTTTGGGACTGTTTCATTAAATCAATATCAATACCAACCTGTTGCTGCCCACTGCAGGGCAAAGGCCTTTTTACCTGACTGCCGAAGGAGGGTAATGTGTTTATTCATAAAGAGAAGGCACAAATATTAATCACCATGCTTGCTGAATGCGGGTTAGCGATTTCAAGTTTATATAAATTTATATAAGTCCAGGTTTCCTCACAATGTTTTCCTTCACTGGTGTCAGCAAAGTCTAAGCTGAACTTAGAAAGTACATAAATGAATTGAAAATGTCACATGATTTGAATCAATGAATACTTGATAGAAACATTTCACATCACAGAAGACTTACCTGAGTTGAGCACATAAGAGGCCAAAAGGGATCACGTAACCGGAAGATATCTACTGACTTTTGGCTAGACAGTCATTACTTGGCTTAGAAAATAAACTATGGATGTATAATATTCACAATAGATTTTTTGTATATCTAAAGAGCCTGCGCAGTAGCTATTTTTGTGTCAATATTGAAAGTGAAGATAGCATTGTATAGCTGCTTCTTTCACTCGCTTACGTTTATCTCATCATCCTATCTCGCTTACTCTATGCAGTTGAACTGTTTCTTGCGTAATAGTTGACAGAACCAACTTTAGAGACACAAAGATCCGCTGTGAATATTATACAAATGCATACTGAGGCCCATTTGGATGTATACTATAGAGCTCTGGGGATTGGCAAGTCACTCAGACAACGTGGAAGTACATGAATACTTATAAATCTCCACTATGAGACAGGTTGTTGACTTGTTCCTACAAGTCATAAGCAAAGAATCCAGCAACACTAAGCAAAAATAAACTAACTGCAAACTCTACATATAGACTTAAAACAAAGTTAATAGCGTCAATCTAATCAAAATTGATACAAAACAAACTGCCACATAAAGAAACAACCAATCTGATTAAAAAACACATATATTTTGGTATCTCCTGTATCTCATGCATATTTGGCTAGTACTTACACTGAGTTTATAACTTATTATTACTCATTAATTGGGATTCAGCAGTGGTGGCCCTGTGGTTACGGCCCTAAATTACTAGTTGTAGGTTATGGGTTCGAACCCGAGCAGACGCTTATGTTTGTGTAATTTATTTCATCACCACTGCTCCCAAAACAAAGAAAATAATGAAGGAAAACATTGTGAGGAAACTTGTATGTCCTAGAACCTAAAATTCTAAGACATGTGACATCTACCAATCTGCACTGGCCCCGCATGGTGGATTGTAGCCCACACCCTCCCATCGTGTTCCAGCAGTGGGATCGTTAAAGAGCTAGTGATGACGAATACTGAGTTCATAACAGATTTGGCGAGTGATACTTATAAGCAGTACTACTTTTATATTGATAGACAAAAACTTTTTTTCATGTACTAATTACTGGATTACTATCCAATACTATCTCTTTATCAATAATTCTTGAATTGCTATGATTCATTGATAATTCTTTTAAAAATGCACAATAGATCCTTAATATTTTATAATATTGTGAAACAAGTAACTTGTAAAAATATTTGCTACAAGCTTATGCAATTGCCTTTTTTATGCGCAGCTGTTGTTAAATATCTTGCCTTATTTGATTATTTGAATATAATATTGGATATGATAATATGGTACCATTATGTTGGTAATTAACATCAAATGGTTTTCCTAAGGAAATATCATTGAATTATAAAATACAGCATTGCTGATACACATACCATCATTCGACCATACCATTATCCGATAATTGCATCTGCAGATTGAATCTTCCAAGTGAGATTGAATGGCCAAATAGAAACCTGTAAAAATTTACAAAATACACTCGAAAGAGTTTGTGGCCGATTTTGATAAGAACAAAGTTCCTAGAACATCCTAAGATGTTAGCAGAACAACATGAAGAAGATGAACGATTAGAAGACCTGTGAAAAATGCATTTGCAATTTGTTGTAGGCTGTCTCAATTTTCAAATTGATGAAACTCACAGAGATTATTCTCCTATAACTTAGCATCAACAAGAAATCTGCTGTTAAAATGAGTTAAAAAAATGCTAAAATTCTTCCTTTTGTCCTCAAAAGAATTGGATTTGTAATACATTATTTTGAATTTGTGGTTAAGTCCTCTATATATAAGCTGTGCTGTGTAATGACAATGAACAATGTTTTAAAGTTGTAAAGGCCTGGCTATATGCAGTAATAAATAAATAAAAATGCACAAAGAGGTCGCAAAAAAAACAGTGGCATCAACACCATTTTTGTTTTCTGCAAGTAATTATTGATGTGCCTCAAATTAACTGCAAGTCAAGTGATGCGGTAGGAAAGAGCGCTGAATTTGTTTTTGTCTGTCGGCAGCCAATGCATGTTTGTGAATTTGCGACTTAGCATTAGTTTTCAGAAACTAGGCCTTAATGCTCCAAGCTTGCGTTTAGCTAAAACAGTGTAAACTATATAGTGACGCTGAAGGGACTGTACAATTTCCGTTGTTTTATAGAGTTGTCATTATGTGGAGAGAAAGAAAAATCAATATTGTTTACTCTTATATTTATTTAATAATAACATTACTATTCTTTATCGCTAAACCTATACTTGCTTCAAGTATTTTAGATTTTTTAGGAGTTTGATGTTAAATCGAGTGACATTACATGGGGTTTACACTGCCTTCTAAATACGTCGCCTGAAACTGGGTATACCCAAAGTAGTTTTGTATTTTCCCAAAACATAAATGATGGTTTGTGACACAACATTTTATGAAAGTTAAGCAATGTCAATAAGCAGAAAGCCTGCTTTCATAATATTATTATAGGAAGCCATCATAATTTGGCAAAACTTAACTTTTAAAGTTAATTCCATATTGCAGACCAAAATTTTAATCTGTTTAAAATAGAGTATGGAGATAAGTGTTTGAGTCCAAACAAACTGAGATTTTAAAATGTTCCTTAAACATATAGATTAATTAATTATACTTAAGCTGAGTTATACTTTGGTTCATGATTGCAAGCGGTGATTAAATCTCTCAAGTATAGTTGAGACCGTGCACTTGACTTATTTAAAACTTGACTATTTTGATTGAAAAAATTAAAAAATAAAGTAAAAAGAAAGCTGGCTGAAGCATAGACAATATACAGCATTGCTTGATGCTCAATCTGAGTCTCGCTTTAACTGAGTACAGATTGGTTACCATGCTGGAGCTAGAATAAGACCAATGCTCAAGTACTGATTCGATAATTAAACAGTGATCAACCAATTGAAGATTAAACTGGACTTGAACATTCTGTATTACAGACCTAAGTGTCTTTGTAGAGTCAAAAGTGTATAATTTTAATGTATAATGTTAATAAACTGGCTGATTTGGCTTCAACCAGTTCGAAAAGTTTGTGGCCTAAGTAAATATTTAATTAATGCTATAGTATACTAGGAGTAGTTAACACAGTATTGGTTTACTGGTTTTAATAGACTTGATTGTTTAATTATTATGTTCATGGGTGTAAATATATTCTCTTATGAACCGAAGCACCTCCAAAGTAGAAACCTTTTTTTCGAGTTAAATTCTGCTAGCACCATTCTTACTATGATCATGCCTAAAGGATTCAATTAAAGCTGGGATACTTTAAAACAGTAGAATCTATAAAAAGGCGAAATAGGGGATGAAAGTCATGTAACTTTTGAAATATGAAACAGGAAAATTGCTGTTTTCCTTAGTTGCAAAATGGTAAAAAACGTGTTTTAGAAATTTAGCGAACAAGAGACAAGAGATTGTAAATAGGTAATCCAATCATGTACATGTATGTGAAGCTTTTCCCATAAAAGTTCAATGAGGTTGAGATCTGGGCTCTGAGGAGCCCACACCATGTATATTTACAACCCTTCCATCTCTTTGTTCTCTTACTAACTGTGGATTACTAACTTTGGATCATTATCCTGTTGGAAAATAAATCCATTTCATCTCTAGAGTCAGTTTATAGATACTGCTTGTTTTTCATGATTCCTTCGATTCTCAAACCATGGAACTAGAGATACGGATTTTCATTTACATGGCTTGAGAAGCATCCCCAGACCACAGATAATATAATACCAGCATACAGATGCCTCATCCCATACAAAGAAACCGTGACGAGACTAACGACGTAACTAGCGTTTTTATCTGATTATACCGATTATTTTTTGTAAATCGATCGCGTTCGGTTCCGTTCCACGGCGATAGATAGATCACCATCTATATCCGTGGAATGAAACGGAACGGACCCGAACGCGATCGATGTTTAAAAAATAAACAGAATAATCAGTATAGAACGTGAGCACGGTTTCTTTGTATGGGATGAGAAACCATTGCCCAGACTAATAATAATACCACACTGTCTGGCATAATTTTTTGGAAAGTCATTTGCTGCTATTGAGATTATTAATATACCCCTGGCTCGAATGGGTGACTGGAGCACAGTTTGAGCGGTAGATCAATCCAACGAAGACAAAAGTGACTGTTTTTGGTAGTTCCGCCTGTCTGTAGGACTGATTGGTCGAAGGTTCCCACACCTTTGTTCCTATAACTTACACAATGAAGAACTAGAGGATTCATATCGATTATCGACCTCACTCTTTCCTACATATCTAACAGAAATATAAAAGTACATTAAGTGTGGATCCCTCACATATGACTACTCAGAGTGATTGATCTTTACTTGCCTCATCTTTACTTTACCTCAAATATTATTACAAGCAATCAAGTATTTATCTGAACAATGCCTATGCCTGTCATGATGATGCAAATGACGTCATCAGAAGGTAGAACTTGTTTAAAATCGTCCGGTACGGATTTACTGTTTGGTGATTAACCAATAGCAGCCGCACGGTTCGATCTTCCAGATAAGGCAACGCTTACGGGCCGTGGATCTGGCCCAGCTTCATGTAAAATACTGGTGCCTGCTAGTACCAGCAATTTACATGTTCTAGTATATCTACATGTTCATGGTGTAAGAAAAAGGCAAGGCCGCAGAAGTATTCAGGATTCAAAATATTCAGGACTAGCTGTTCCGCGCGGCTTCGCTCCCGTGGACCACCCCACGGGACACGTTTTCGGGATTAAAAAATAGCCTATGTTACTCAGGAATAACGTAGGTTTCTATTGGTGAAAGAATTTTTTAAATCAGTCCAGGAGTTTCGGAGCCTATTCGGTACAAACAAACAAACAAACAAACAAAAAAATCTTTCCTCTTTATAATAATATATAGTATAGACTAAACCGAAACACCAGCTAATTATTGCAACGAAACTATTGCTACTAAAATAATATTTTATTATTTTCTATCCAGGGCCAAGTGTTTTTCAATCCAGTCACATATTTGTATTTCTCTTCAGTATCATTAACTATGTTTTGTTTCTTTTTTTTTCAGTCATTTGTCAAGAATGTAACTTCCAGAGTGTCAGGCTTACTGCCAACTACAATCACAAAGTGGTTCAGTAGCCCAAGCTCTTCAAATGCAAATGGTTCGGGTCCTGTAGCCGATGCCTCAGATTCGTCAGAAGACGAAGCATCAGATGTCCCTGTTATAACCCAACCACCAGCAAAACGCATGCGATTCAGCTCGCCTGGATCTTACAACCATTATGGTCCTGCAGAAGTAAGATATTATCTACAAGTATTTTGGGCGCAAAAACCCAACCATTTTTTTGGGATAAAGTTGCCTGTGGCATTTAGGGATAGCTAGCTTTAAAAGTATCAGTGAACGATTTTCCGTAATTGGATCAGAATTTACAGATATCACTATCCTACAACAAATAATATTGTAAAGTCGAAAATTAATTTTTAAATTCTATATTTTATTGTTTAACCCCAATTCATGTGTATTGCAGGCAGGCTGCTCAACAAGCGAGGTTGAAATCATAGACCTACCTTTCAGTCCCTTCAGTGGGCCACAGTATGTACAACCAAGCCGGAACACTTTCACTACTCCAATGCGGCCTCCAAATGATGAACCAGAGCCCATGGACAGAGACTCATCTCATGTGTTTAAAATGCCTCATACAATGTCCAGCATTGGCCAATCAGTTGCCAATAAAAGAAAGTCTATTTTCGACACAACAACCCAAGAGGACTCTGTTAGAGCAGTTGGTAAGTTCAATATTTATTATTTTCCCATAGTTTTGAGACATGTTCATATTAACGTTGTTTTATTTTAAGTTTCATTTTCAAATAGTAAATTTATATTGGGAAAACGCTGCGTATGTCAACACTGATTCTAATGGGCACATGAAGAATTCTTTAAAATTCATGACAAATTATTATGTGTTCATGGTTTTTGTTAAATCTGTTTTTCCTTATGCCCAAGTCAAATATTTTAGGTTTTATATAGCAAAGAGGTAATTTCTAACAATTTAGATTTATGGATAAAGGCAATCTGCAAAAACCATTACTTCATTTGTAATCATTTGACAAAGTTTTATGAAATGTGTCTTTATATTATGTATTTACATTACAATATTTACTTTGAGATTCATATATATACAAACCATAAAGTATGTCCTAAGTTGCCTTGTTTAGCTTATTTTTGAATGTGTTGTATATATTCAAATGATAATATGCATATTATGTTGTGCAGGCCTATATTATGTGCATGTAACTGTTACAAGAGTGTAAATGGCAGTAGTTTTTTTGGATTTCAAAATCACATGTTAGTGCACAGTACTTGACATCTCGCCTATTTGCTGTTTTGTGTTACTGCTGAAAATTATTATCACATAGTTAGTTCTAGTCATTACAGGAATTTCTTATAGGTTGAGGTGTTATTCTGTAAAATGTTATTGAATTCACTCAGAAAGCCTCGGGGTTTGCAATATATAACTATAATACTGCAGATAAGAAGTGATTTTGTATGTGACTTTTTTCAGAATAACACTGCTCTTGTCTTATTGTCTTTCCTTTAAAAAAGTCATATTAACTCTTTCATGAAATCATGGACCGACTTTACAATATCTTTTTTAATCTGTTATAAATAAACATGTAATATTGTTTGAACATTTAATTTTATCACATACTGTATTCTGATATTTTGTAAACTAATGACTATTATTATTCCCATTGAATGTAGACACTTATTATGAACGTATAATTTCAGCAAAGACAGCGACAAATACAATACATGATCCAAAGCAGCCAAGCTTTAAACCTAGTCTCCTTGGTTCGCCATTTTACCCAGGCAGAACAATGTACGGTGGTGCAGCGTCATCTTCCTACATAAACCAGCCTAATATAAAACGGCAGTCTGTGGCGGTAGTGAATGAGTCGAAGAGCAATGATGACTCCGCCATCAGCAGTTCTGCACGACGGGTCATGGATCTATTAGAAAGTTACTCCTCACCACTCATGGAAGCTAGAAGGATCCCGCTGTACACTAAGCCCAAGAACGACGGATTTCATAACACTTCTGCAGATAGATCATCTCCCTATAAAAGTTTATGTAAGTATACTATTTGTTTACATACAAGCTTGTATTATTTAAGTTTTGGTTGAATGGAAGGGTGTATGGCAGCATTCACATTTTCTTTTTAAAATATGATGATTATATCTAAAGAAGTCGTATTAAATGTTGACTATTTCTGTTTTAGCCTATAAAAATCAAGAGCTCCATGTGCCAAGCATCGCGTCAATACTAAGGTTGAAAAAGAAATCGCGTCTCATGGACACAACGAATGCCGCTCGTCAAATAATTGCTTCACATAGCAGTGCTTCCGGCTTTCCTACTTATCCAACAGAATCGAAGGGGTAACTTTTTCTAGTATTAAACCAAAACTAACACCTAACCGTGGAGTAGTCGCATTTGAACTACACCGATAATTCCCACGATATTTTTATGCTAATACTAATATACTACGACGCGAAAAGATAAGTCTTCTTTTACGCATTCTACTAGTTCTACTGAACGCATGCTGGTAATCACTTGGTATACAAAAGGCTGTGGCCACTTATATTACAAAAAGTATAACAGTATTGCTGACTTACGAGTGTCATAAACACTATGTTTCTGCTCTTACTTTTAAATTTTAGCTACAAACCGGTTTTGAAAGAATATTTTTTTTTTTTGCAGGATATACTAAACAATATCATGGGCCTACATGTTATAAAATAACAGGCTACTCCTGCATTAATTTGTTATATAGAAGTCACATATATTTTCTAATGATCTAAAGTTATTTGATATCAATTTAATTCTTGATTATGGAGATGTTTAATTATATCTATGAGTGCGGCAGTCAATTGAATCACTTAGATGTACAAATTAATCTAAAATCCTTATGTATGTTTTTCCTCAAACATTTCAATAAGTTAGTTTAATCAGTATACTGTTGTTTTTTAGGAAAGAACCTGAGATGGACCAGTCCCACAAAATGACTACCAAAGTAAAAGCAAGGGTAACAAGAACCAACAGAGGAACCACAGATCAATATGAAATGGCTACTCCAGTAAAACTGCCCACAGCCGTGCTGCGATTAAACGAGGATAAAATGCCACAGTTTTCATTTGGTACGCCAGCGGTCTCAAAGCTATCGGCTACCTCTACGCCTAAAATAGTTTATCCCACTGCTGATAACAAAAATACTGCGACATCTGCAAGTAAGCATGCAACAGTAACTAATAGTGTTTTCAAATTCTCCAATCCTGTGAGAGTATCAAATATCACTCCACAAGTGTGCTCCACACCGAAATTCGTATTCGACTCTCCCGAGCGCCGCATAGATCAGAAATTTGAAAGCAAACATGATGATTGTTCTGTTGTTGTAGGTATCGTAAAAGAACCTGCACCATCAACTAATAACTTGAAAGAATGGTCATGTATGGACTGCTGGGTTAAAAACAAGCCAGAAGCCAACAAATGTGTCTGTTGCGGCTCAAAACAGCCAGTGCAGAATGCAAAATGTTCTGTTTGCAAGCTTGCTGATTGTCAATCTCAAAAGGATAAATGTGCAGTCTGTGAGGTGATTTCAGGATTACCTGTACCTAGTTCCGACACTATCAAGTCAACAGGGACCAGTTCGTCGTCAAAGTGGAATTGTGAGGACTGCTGGGTCAGCAATGAAGACAGTGCGGCCAAGTGCGCCTGCTGCGGCGGCAGCCGGCCAAAGAAGCTGGGCAGTGCAGTCGCGCCGGCCACGGCTGCTTCCAGCACCAGCACTAGCACGCTACAGGCTGCCTCAATGCCTGCCACGCTGAAGGTAGATGCTGATTGGAAATGTAATGATTGTTGGATCTCAAATAAGAGCAGCGTAGAGAAATGTGCAGCATGCGGAGGAGCCCGGCCTGGCGCCAAGCAGACCAGCACCGCCGAAGTGCCGTCTAACACGAACTCGTTCTTTGGATCCAGTGATGACAAATTTAAAAATATTGTAAAATCTCAAAAATCTGAGAAATGGGAATGTGCCAGCTGTTTAGTCCGAAATGAAAGTGAAAAAGATAAATGTGTATGCTGTGGTGCAGAAAAAGAAAACAAAAAGAAAATCCCAGATTCAAAGTTCAACTTCGGTAAAACTACAAACAATTCTTTTAAATTCGGCATTGATCCCAAAGTACAAGAGGCTACAATCACTAAAAAACCAGAAATAATTTCGACACTTGACTCGAAACTGAAAACACAATCCGAAACAAATAACAATGTGTTAGCTGAGACACCAACATTTACATTTAGTTTACCTAACAAAAAGGCAGAAAGCAAAACTGATGCTTCCAAAGGAAAGTCAGATGAGGCTCCAAAAATGAATTTCACATTTGGAATTCCAAAACCAATTCCTACAAGTACAGTGGTTACAAATAAATTAGAGTCCAATAAAGATTTGGAAGAAGAAAAACTACAGGAAGTTCCATCAGTTGATTTGAATGCCCCTGTGCAGAGCAAACCACTTATTATGTCTCCACTAACTCAGATAAACAATGAGAATAAGATATTAACGTCTGGAACGTTACTTAATACTCATATTGCAGCTGACGTGAAGAAGGATACGCCACTCAATTCGGTAGATTTACCAGGAGGATCACCTGCTGAGAAACCAAAACCAACTTTCTCATTTGGCGTATCGCCGAATACTAAGTTGTTTGAAAAGCCGGCTAATACAGGCACCTCAATGAACTTATTTAGTCAGCCGTCGCAATCTGCTACTCCGACAACTAGTGCGCCTACCTTATCATTGGTCAAGCCGCCTGAGGTCAGCACGCCCGCAACGTCGTTATTTCAACAACCTGATTTAACTGCCAAACCAGCGCCATTGTTTCCAAGTAGTGAGCCGACTAATAACGCTGCTGCAGTACCGATGTTTAGTTTTGGCAATAATGCACCGAGTAATCCTGCCCCACCGGCAGCATTAACAATGACCGCCGCTACTGAAAAGCCTAAATTCCAGTTTACATTTGGCACTAATGCTACCCCGAAAACGGATCCGCCAGCTATGTTCAAGTCTCCTTTTGGGGCGGCCGAAAGTAGTAATGCCACTATAAGCACCTTTAACCTACCTGCAGGAACCACATTAGGCTCCAACAATAATTTATCTACAAACACTTTAGGTGGAAGCAATGGTTTGACTGGCGCTAATGGACTCACAGGAAATGCAATGGCAGCAAGCCCTCTTGGCTCGATGGCTGGAAACTCGCTATCATCGAATTCTTTAACTATGGGAAACGGAGGTACTCTAGGAGGTACCAATGGTTTATCTGCAAACCCAATGGCAGGGGCAAGCAGCATGCAACCTGGAAGCATGTTAACAGGGCCAGGGCCGGAAATTAACTTGTTCAATCCCAGTGTGCAGAAGGAAAACGTGTGGGCGGCGAGCAGTGCCGCGCAGGCACCCAACCCGTTCGTGTCTAACTCGACAGCGAGTAGTTTACAGAAGCCTGCCGCGTTCACGTTCGGCTCTTCGACAATGTTCAACGCTGCTAGCAGCACGCCGACTTTCGGGACCACCGCGGCCCCTCCTCAAAATATATTCGGTATGAACACTCAGACCAACAACACTCCATCGTCTATGTTCTCAAATACTGTTCAAAGTCAGCCCTCAGTAAACTTGTTTGGCTCTCCGCAACAAACAAGTAACGCCACGCCTCAGATGCAGACGCCTATGTTCGGCACGCCAAACATTGGCGCACCTCCCGCGTTCGGTTCACCGAACCCGCCTGGTGCTTCGTTTGAGGCGCCGTCTCAGACGCCGGCTCCTGCGCCTGCCTTCAACTTCGGTGCTCCGCCGTCAACAGGCATTTTCGGGTTTGGACAGCAGGTAAATATATTATGTGTTTCTAATTTCTCAACTAGTTAGTTATTATTAGTGTATTTATTTTGTATTCAAGGCGGGTTGCTCCTTGCATCGCTTGTTGCAAAATTAGTAGATGTAGTTGTTGTGTCTACGACGCAAAAACCTTGGAATCCAAATGCATAATATGCCTTTTTTTAAAGGTGGTCATGTTGCTCCTATTGTAGCATTGCCAATTGAATTAAACTGTAATTTGTTTAGCATTTATTTTAATGTAAGCTGGCTTTTTTCTATCTATTCTGGTTAGTGACATTAGTGTCGCCGCCTTTTCAAATTGAACTTAAAGTAATGGAAAGTAATTAAATGGCATTTATTTTAAATATTCGGTATGCTAGAAAAATATGCGTTAAAGTTATTTTACGTCAATAATTATTATTATTTGGTCAGCAGGACTATACAATCAGTAAGCATAAAATAAGATTTTGTAAGTACTGCCGTATTTTGTCAAGAGCGAGAAAAACGAGCTCAGGAACTTGGGGCAACCCAATACGGTTAGGTTAGATTATTTTTACTGAACAATTTAGTTATTTTTGCCGGCCACTAGAAGCAGCTCAATTCACATTACATTTTGGAGCTAACCAAAATGACAACCAAATAAGGGCTCCCACACATAACTGCGATGCGATGCGATTTAGATAGATTTAGTACGTGCGAGCTTGCAGATATTTGCGATGCGTTGCGAATTCACAGTTATGTGTGGGAGCCCTAGAAGTGTCGATTTTTTGTAGTTAAGATAGGATGCCTAGCCATTCGCTGAATACCGGCGAAGAAATATAATAATAATTATGATTTTAACACGACACATTTAAAGTATTTGGATTCCTGGGTTAAAACCTTTGGGCATCGCGCCGAATGTTATGGCTGAAATTAGAAGAAAACAGTCATACTGTAATTCGTTAGTTTGCTTTGGCGTTCATTTATCATTTTAGTAGCCCAATCCGCCTTTTGTGTTAATTGTTGCTACTCAATTATTATTTTACTGCTAATATTGTAATTTTTACTATTACAATAATTTTGAATGAATTATCTAAGTATTTCCATCCTACAATTATATATATATGTTTTAGTTGTTCTTTTTGTTTTCTTTTCCTTTTTCACCATTTGCAATCGGTCAAGACTATAAGCGAGTTATTTCTGCGATTAGATGTGGGCGTTGTGGTGGAGCAGCCCTCCTATAGGGTGGTTATTTTATAACCTTTTTACTACCGCAGACTGGTGAGTTCAGTAACCTAGTGGATTTGAGTGCAAGGTTACGCGTTCCTTGTGTTGTTTTTGTACCATTCTCGAGTACACTGACGGCATTTTAAGATAGTCGTAGATCTCATGGTCGATTGTTCTTACTCTTGCATGGGGTCAAACCCTTTGCCTTGCCGAATTCACTTCTGCAATTAGGATGCAGGTTGCGAAACTTGTGGTTTATTGCGTCCCTTTTATGTTTAACGAAATGATAAATTGATGATTTTTTTTAACTAAGAGTCTGAGCGTCTGTCTTAGAGCGAACAAACAGTAGAAAAATTAAAATCGGTCTAGCCGTTTTTGAGTTTTAGCTAGACTAATGAGCTCCAATTGATTTTTGAATATGTAGAGGTGATGCTTCCATTTTAGGCACCTTTCTTAATGGAAGCCAAGGTACTTTACACAATATGTGTGTGGCAGAATATCAGGACCTAGTCTGCCAGCATGCCTGAGCGCAAAAGTGACATGTGGGCTCGTATCCGCCATTTACATTTACTTTTGTTAGTATTCTGTGGCATTTCGTATCTTTATGGGGGAAGGTGTCTCAAATTAACCCTTCCTGTTAATGACTTGCTTCCTTGGTAGTGTTGACCATTACGCGTAGGTTCTTTCGTACAGATTAAGGACTCAATCAGTTTGGTGAGCTCATTTAGATTTTTATACCTAGAAAACATGGTGGGTGTCTTATTAGATGGCTTAAGATCTGTGTCCTCTGTTAGGTCAATCGGCAGGTTCGAGAATCGGTTTTGTGAAGCGATTGGAGGAGGCGAAGTGTCGCATATTTTCCTCTTCGTGGATATTGGAACTCGCTGCCATGGCGGAAGTTGTGTTACGTCAATTGTTTGGCTGGCACTGGATCTGTAGCTTCTGAGTCTTTCTCACAGGCGAATAGGCTGGGATTGTCGGAAGAACACGACTGCGGATATGGAACTTCGCTTGGAGTTTTCACTTTCGCTTCCGATTTAGATCGGTATGTGCTGAAAAGATCTGGGGGACAGACTTGCTGATCAAAGGACAATACTAAAAAAGTACCTAGAAAATAAATGTTTGTCGATCGATCTGAAAGTAGACCAGATTAGTGAGTAATGATGAGTTATAAAATCAGTATAAGTTATGCGTGACTGACCAAATCTACGGGGTATAGGAGATGGCTAATAAAAAAAAAATACTGTTTTGAACAATCTGAAACTAGTCCCGGGTAATAAGGTAATAATGAGTTATAAACTCAGTAAAATAAGTATCTCAGGCCAAATCAATGAGCTTATTATATTAGATAACAACTAACCGTAAACTAACATTTTAGGTATTATATTCTATTCCCCATGGATTTGGCCAGTGATTTAAGCAAAAATAACATTACGACACGTGCATTTGGCAAGTGATGATAACACTGATTTAATAACTTATTATCAAGTACTCGTTAATGAGCAAAAGGATCTTTATTATCATCTTCATCCATACATCTTAAGGATTATTCTTTCTTAGACGAGGCTTCGTTCTTTTCATTTTCGTCACTATGAATTGTTTTTTGACTTTGGAGTCTGATATCCCGTTATAGTCGAGTTGGTAGCGTTTTCGCAACTCGTGTGAGTAATACAATTGTTTCCTCACAATGGTAACACTTTTCCAAATGTCAAATGACATATTGTCTTCTTGACGTTTGTTTTTTTGAAAATGTGGGTGGAAGAAGAAATTTTTAAATTTGTAAAGTGTCACTGTTTAGTTTGAATCACTGTTTTGTAAAGAATCAATGATTGCTTTTACCTACAAATAATTGAACACCGTAATCACTTTATATTTTAGTAACGTTTCCAAAAACTAAATCGAAGATTTTATGCACAAGATCACTTTACCGCTCGGACAGTGATTACACGTTTTGACTGTTCACAGATCTCGTTTACTTATACAAAAATATATCGCATATCCGTTGAAAAACTGTTGTGTTCCAAAATTAACGAGTCTCAAAGTTACTGACGTGACTTAGTATATTCACGAAGAATAAAAACCCTAATTGGATGATTGGAGTGATTATTTTTGGTTTTAAATGACAGTAATAAGAGGAAGGATGTGACAGAAAGAAGATCTCGTAGATGACAGGTTAAGCAACGGATGCCGATGTCGGTCCGTGGATGGGTGACCATTCATCCATACTGAGAATCCTCCGTGATTCGGCAAGCACGTTACGCCGTTGGTCATGGTTGACTCAACAAAAACCGGTTAGACTGGTAGGTGAACCCACCATAGGTAGGAATTGGCTAGGCACACAGATTAAATTAAAAGAAATTAATATTATTTAAATTAATTCGTTCTTTATGATTATTTTTAATCAAATTATTAGTATATTTAGATTCACATAATTATATAATAATAACACTTGAATATAACACAGTACCTGCTTTGGTAAATAAAATAAACAAATACAAAATAATTGAAGTGTAATTATTAACACACTTTCCTATAAATTATAAAATAACATTCAACATTCGATATCCTAATTTGCGTAAAATTCATCTCCATTTAACTTCAATAGCAGATCAGATGTTTACAATATTATTATTAGTTAAAAACGTTTTTAATGAATCAGATTAAATAAGCGTAAAACGTGTTTAATAAGATTTTAACTGATAGAAAGAAAATTATAAATTTTATTTAGTTTACAATTTTTTTCGCGGCTCGATTCGGCCTAAATAAGCACTACACTGCCATATTGGGAACAACATTTATGGCGTATTTATTGTAGATTAACGAAAATTGCGTTTATTACTGATGAGAGGGTGAATTACAAAATTTTTGGGGCATCACAGTTTTTCAGCATCAGATGTGCTATGCATTAGACTATAATAATTAATTTAGAAAAAAAAACAGATCAGCCATTATTGAAATTAGGACAAGAATTAGTTTCATAAATTGAAATAAACAGCTGCCTAAATGTTCTCCCTTCACAGCACAGCTTGTTATATTCATGATTGTATTCTAACATGGAATAGTCAAAAAATAAGGGTGGTTATACATATAATGCGGAATTGCACCTAGAAGGAAACTCGATAACTTCATGTAATGCTTAAGGTGACACGGGTTGAATATATTATCAGTGACATACGCAGTGTTTATGTAGAAGTCTAGCACCAGCGCGCAGCTTTGCCTGCATTCTATTAATCGTTAGTTTATCGATCCATGCTTTAAGCGCTTTTACTTATTTAGTGTATAAACTTGCAGCAACAACTTCAGCAGCAGCAGATGCAGCAGCAACAACTTCAGCAGCAACAACAGCAGCAACAATTGCAGCATACAGCGAGCCCGCAGCAGACCGGCGTCTACAGTTTCGGTGGGGCTCCCGCCGGCGCACTGCAAGTTCAGTTCAGCATGGGCAGTGGCGCCAATCCCGCCGTCCGACGCGTTCGTAAAGCGGTTCGTAGGAATCCGCCACGATGAAACTTGCACCGACTTTAGCACGAAATGGACTGGAACCAGTAAGTGTCCTCAAATAAAATGTGTTCGTGTGCAAGCCATGAGGATTTCATGGTATAAACTTCACCAGTGGATCTAAATTATAAAGTAGCTAATAATACTTTTTGTTAGATGTATATAATTGTAATAGATTTGTTTGGTGTGGCATTGTGCATTATATACAATTAGTAGTGTCGAGACATCTTGCTTTTAAAAGTGTACCTTACTGAGGTACAGTTTTACCGAACTGCTGTACTATAGGAATGTAGGTGAATGCTAGATCTAATACACAGAAAACACGTTTTTCTTCAAACGAAATCTACAGAAACTTGAAAAAAATGTATGGTTTATCGCTGAAAACAAGCAATGTAGTTCTGTCTCGCAGGCGAGTCCCAGCTGCGCTATGCTGAGCGATGGCCGTTTTGCGCGGATGTGACGCATACTTTCCTTTTCTTTTTATTTAAGGTTTTCTTTTTGATATTTACTTTTTTTTTAATGATATGCATCCAAGCCTGGTGCAAATAAACTCTTCTTTCTTTTTTGACTATTGGAAACTCATACCTTAAAAGGAAAAAATCCTTTAATCCAAGACTATTTGTTTACCGTATTTCGTTACAAACAAATGATAATACACATGAATACATAAACTCATGACTTTTTCTTATGGGGGTAGGCACAAATAATCTAAATTTCAACATGAAATCATATCTGTATTCTTTGTCAGCCGAAATTTTAGTGAATTTTAGTGATCAAACCAAGATTTGACGAAATGCCGTGAGGTTCATATGACATTACGTTTATGTATCGACGGGCTGGCTAGAAGTTATGATTTGTGCTAACTGACACTTATAAGACGAGGTCAGTTTTTTTTTTCTATACTCGCCCGTGAAAAGCGAGACCAGAGGGCTTAGTGCGGGTTTTATCTCACGATGGAACGCGTTAACGTAAACGTCAATTTGTTTTGAAACAAGATAAGCGCCTCTGGTGACAGTAAGGGAAATCTTTTTTGTATACGATTTGACATAAGAGAACATTTACTAATTATTACGATCGAATACTATAAAAAACACGGAATAAGCACACTGCACTCAAATCGCGTAAATTGCAGTTTCAAGTACTACCGGTTTAAATCCTAATCCGATGTTAAATTGAAAGGAATGCTATCGATTTTCTGATTTTTTTTTGCTATTATCCTACCCTTGGCTCTATGGTAGAGAAAAGCACACATTACTACCTAGACAAAAAAGGGGCGCTATGAAAATTCCTCACTCCCAGCCGGCGTGTGTATGTGTTAATGAAATGGTTGTATTTCATGATTTCATGATGGAATGGTCCACGACATATACACGCAAGCCGGCTACCTCATCAATGCATGTAAGGATACCTACCAAGCCCATGGATTAAGGCCGAACTTGTGTATTAAATTGTTGCTAATTACGTTGTTAACTACACATACACACAGCAGAGAAAATAAAAAAGATTTACAATAAAAAGTGCTCCAATATTTCAGAATACTCTTTTCTCTTTGCTAAAAATATTTGCGGAAGTAGGTACTATAATGCACAATGTTAGTTGAACCATTAAACTTTGTGATGGTAGCACCAGAGCTCCGATTGTGAAATTTTTCTTTGTGATTTAAGCAGATTTTTTAAACTTTTTTTTTACTGCTTTTGTTTTAAGTAGGTACATTAATAAGTTTTTTATTATTGTATATTTTTATAATACCGTAGTTTTGATTTAATAATTCGCGATCATACAAATGTGTGGGAACATTGTATTACTTTATTAAAATTTCACATTCAGGTCTGGTTAATCGATGTGTACAGGTGTATGTTATTGTAAACACGAAATATGTATTGAAAAATATCAGAAGTGTAATCTTTACATATTAAATAAAGTCGTTTTTCGTGCCTGTGATACTGCGTTTTTATTCTGAACCATGCAATGGTCTCTAATGTGGCTTTTGCCATCATTTTTATAGAATTTCTGGCGAAAATATTATGTGTATAAATACATTAACTAAGTGGCTACACAGACACACACGAAAAGCGACTTTTAATATATTATAATCTATAACATATGAATAGATAATGTATAAAAAGTATCAATGGATCATTATGATGCCCTTAAATGAATTTATCTTATTGTTATTACTGATAAACTGCTGGGCAGAGCAACACAATTTGTAACTATTGCATAATAGGAAAGATCTTTTGGAATCAGTAGGTATAGAGCTTGTTCGCCACATATGTTTACGGACAATGTTACTACAGACTACTACAAACTTTAGCGAGTTAATAAAATTAGTTTGCTTGCAGATCAAATTAGGATAAACTTAAATTTGCTATTGCTTAAAAGGTAAAGCTGTTAGGTGTACTACACATTTTTTTTAGATCGGTATTAGTAGGCACCGAAGTGATCGAATATACCGTAGTAATTGATTTGGGTCGGCTTTGTTGTTTAACAAATGCTGCCGAATTAAATGAGTGAGTCTGAGAAAAAGATCGGACGTTATACGATTTACGATATTTTAAGTGAGAAATTGAACAACTTTTTCTATGGGACCAATGTTAATCAGAAAAAATGTATTTCGTTGGCATTCTTTTCTGATTTAAGGACATAGACAAAGTTGTTAATTTTCATGCCAAGATTTCCCTCGTTATGGGACACTTTCAAACTTATATGATAAAAATGACACTATTTTGAATTATCGATATTTTTTTTGTATCTATGAATATGAAGGATTGTAAATATGTCTTATAATTATTACAGATATAACACGCTTGTGACACGTCACAACTTGTATATTCATTCAATTTTAGCTACTGTAGGTAAACAAGTAAGTTTCTTTTTCTTTGTTTCCTAAAATTAATATTAGGTACATCGCGATTTTTGAATATAATTTAAAGTTACGGTATGACACTTTTATAATTTTACAACACTATTCTTATACTTGAGTCAAAGTTTTATTTGATCGTAAACACTTTACAAACATTTTTTGATATATGCTGTCATAGGCTAGTAAACAATGATAAGCTTGGTGTAATATTTTAAATAACAGTCAAATATGATATTCTGTAGCAGGCGTATTATAGCCTTATTAAGGTCGTAGCTCACTTACACGACCCCGGTCCAACACCGCTCCCACACAACACCGCCTTAAAAGGAGATGACTGCTCGCTGTCCACGCGCTTACAGCTATCAGTCAACTAGCTGTCCCCGCGCTTACAGCTAGCAGTCAACTACACTGTCCACGTGCCGACCCTTTTCGCGACAGACAGTTTCTGATCAGTCTATATTGAAATAAATCGTGTTTTTCGCTTTGTCTCGATTCACAATGCACTTGACGATGAAGAGAATAGCTTGGGCAAAAAACAGCAATGATCGCCACGTCGCACATTGTGAATCGATACAGCAAAAATATACGAGTTATTTCAATGGATACTGATCACAAACTGTGTCTCGTTTAAGGCGGTGTTGTGCGGAGCGGTGTTGGAGCGCAGTCGTGTAAGTGGGCTACGATCTTTAGTCAGCTACGAACTATACTCATATACACTATAACCAGGTATACTATTACTTCATGAATGAATAACTATTTATGTCAAATTTCTAGCAAGAAAGCCTTAGCATGTATGCTTACTTCATAAAGTTAGAATATTGTATTGATGCCTGTTTTCACTAACACTGCAAAAGTGTCTCATAGCGTGCTTTGGCATAGCTCTACTGAAAACAGGCATTAGTCTATTAAAGTAAAAGGAATTAATTATTCCTAATATGTTACTGTATGATACTTTCACTCATCATAGTAATATAGTAATATTATTCTAACCAACACGTCAGAAGCAAACACACAATGGGATGTAAAATGGAAGCTGGTCTTTCTAATACCAATTTCAATATCAAAATTGATAAAATATTATAGTTATAAGTTAGTACCACGGTCAAACATTGACCGTGGAATTAATTAAAATTAAATGTAGCTTGTAAATGGAATTACTTGATGTAAAGGCACTGACACCATGTGTTACGCGTGTGATATTAAAGCTTGTGCTAAATAAAATAGAGCTTGTGTGTCTGAAGGAAGGACTAGTAGTAATAAGTTCACGTAAATTATGAATTTGATAGTCGCAGGGACTAGCACAACGTGTCAATGCCTGAATTAGTCTTATTGCCTGATAGTTGTAGACACCGACTCTATGTTTAAGATGACCCATATACAATTAAATTTCGTAAAACGGACATACTGTTTAGTATCGCATTTGATTATGTACAAACTTTTGTCTCTAGGGTATAAATGAAAATTATTTGTTCGGATGTACTTTTAAGTGCCAACGTCATATTTATATAAGCGAAATGTAAAAATCTTCATTTTAAGTTATTTTATGATTGCTGGTATTTATGAAACATAAGCCAAATTTTTTTATAATTTTGTCATTATAATTTTGTTTTCGTCTATTTTGTAGTAATAATTTTGAATTAAATGTATGTAGGAATGACTAAAAATATTGTTTAACTCAAAACGCGATACTTAAACTCGTCCATAGACTATAATCACAAAAGTTACACTCATGTCTTCTAATGGCAGTGCCGTAATAACTGGTTACGGTATGATTACTATTTGATGTTGCATTCAGTGAAATCATAAAATAGTTTTTAATTTGTTAATAAGTTTAGATGTAAGTATGTCTTCATGAAAAACAATTTTAGCAAACAAGCAGGCGGGGATTGTGAATATATTATCGATACAATCCGAATGCCTAATGGGAATTCCCAACCGCCAAACCTTACTAAATCGTGGCAATCGCGGGTTGGCTACCGTCTCAAAAACTACATAACTCAAAAGCAAATAAATAGTACCTACCTGTCTAGGTCAATAAATCAGCGTCAAGCATGCGCGTATTCGGCTAAAAGCTGTTTTCGAGAGATCAAAAATATGCACAAAAATCTCTACACTAATAATGTTCCCGCTATACAAAATCTCATAAGTCAAGTTTGCAAAGCGGACGTCCACATTAAACAAGTCTATTATTTAAACTGAACACAAACTATTTACTTGGTTTTGGTGCTATGAGTACTATTTGTGGTGAGTTTTTCGAGACTATAACCAATCTTGAATCCCATGGTATTACTTAGCTATTTAAATCCTTTAGATGAATTTGTAAAAAACAAACCGTTAATTTTCTTTTATAGGGATCTTTTGTGTGAAATTTTATTTCTCAATTCTACGGTTTAGGCAGACGTTGTCTGTCAGTAGGTATATCTAAGATTTTTATTAAGTAGATTGAATGACGAAATAATGTGACATGGGATGATTAAAAAAACGATGTTTTGCTTCGGATTTAAGTTGTTCGCTGTATATATAGTTACATTTAATTATGTCCAGATGACGTAGTCGCTTTTGGAACAATTTGAGTATAACCTATTTTTTAGCTCCGAATTAAAAATCGATGTTTCCAAATGCCTACTACCAGTCATTCTAATTTAAAAATATATTATCTACTGTATTTACCAACACTTGTCAGTGGACTAAAATAAATGTTTAATGGATTATTGGGGAGCAAAACTAACTGTATACTCTTTGGAATATTAGGTAACATTGTTAAAAAATTATTAAAAAAAATATTGTTGATTCCTAAAATAAGTACCTTTAGATTTGTTCCTCAATGAAAATTACCATTATAAAAATTATTCGTATTTTTTTTTCTTATACATACCTACCAAAAAATATAATTCCTAACGAATTTTGATGACTACCCGATTAATGGTTATGCCGACTGTACACAATCGCGCGAGAGCCCGCGAGGGTGTTGTACATTGCTCTCAGTACTGAGTTCAATCATGAATTTGTTTAAAAACTCGAATGTACAGCGTTTTCTCGAGCTCTTGCGCGAGAGTATTATGTTTGCCAATTCTAACGCAGATTAGCCAAGTATGCAGAAGTTAACTCAAAAGATATGACCGCAAACACAGGGTCACACACACTGTTTCTATACTGCCATAGTCCAATAGAACTGTATACCGACACGGCCGATGAGAGATCAGGCTTTGGACCAACGACTTGAACGTGTTAGGAGACATTATAGTGGACAAGTGTGTGTGCTTAGATAAAAGAGAAATTGTTTTTCCCTTGCTCTCGTAATCCGATAGAGCATTAACAGATTAAACACACAGATTGAATTCCCAAAGCTGATTTATTTGGATTTCCAGTTTTAGGACCTAGCAGCCCTAAACATGAAATACAATTTTGTGCCATTTGCAGACTGTGCCAATTCCTATACTGTCGGCCCTATAGCTGCAACGGTACTATTTCGTTTTCACCTCACGATTGGTGGACTAAGCTTGTCGAGGCCTTAGGGTGGCACATAAAATGGACCTCCGCCCGTATGTATAGGTTACATTTTCTTTTACTAAAATAATATATTCCCTTCTATAATCTAAGATTCAGACTTATACCTACGAGGTGTGGCAATTAAGTTCCGAGAATGTGTCAATAAAAAAAGCAAATTAAGTTACAAGCAAAATTGTTTCATAGGCCCGCCCAATATTCTTCCTCTAACTCAACACAACGATTCCAAAGTTGCTCCCAAGATTGGAAGCCTCCATAGTAATATTTCGAAATAAAATCTGTTCCGCATCACGGTTACAGTTTCCTTAATTGACATCTTGTACGCTGCCATGAAGCTTCCCCTTGAGGTACGAGTTCATCTTGGGGAGTAAAGAAAAAGTCGCAGGAGGCGATATGGGGTAGTTAAGTGTGGCAACGATGAAGAGCCTTTTTTACCCGACTGCCGAAGGAGGGTAATGTGTTTATCAGTCTATTTATGTATGTATGTTTGTTCCTATGTAGCGTTCTAGAGACCAAATGTGTTGGCCGATTTTGATGATTCTTACGTTAATCGATTTGTTTTAACCCTGCCAGTGTCACTGGCTACATTAAAATTGGAAAATAATTCAATATGGTGCCCAAAATCTGGCACCACCATATGTCTACGAAATTTTGGTTCTAAGACATGCCGGTTTCCTCACTATATTTTACTTCACCATTTTGAGAGCAGTGATATTGAAATAATTTTCATAAAGTAAAGCCTACAACCTGTAAGTCCTACAACCTGTAAGTCCTACAACCAGTAAGTCATACAACTTGTAAGTCGTTGCCGTTACTACTGGACCACACTGCTCATTCTCCCCATTTGCTAGGATCAGGCCCACCCCATCATGTGTATCATTGAAAAGGATTTTAACCGTGGTCGTGTGAACATTTGTGACGGTATCGATTCAGCATCGCGACTGCTGTACGACTGTATCGATGCAGTTAACAGTTAGTCGCGATACAGAATCGTAATTACGTGAGCGATGGTAGGTATTATGACCTGTCTGCGAAAGCATCGCGACTGTATCGCGTGTTTTGCGACTGTATCGTGACTGCATCGCTGCAAAAGGTGGCAGTGGGTGACCACCCTAAATTATACAAGAAACATAAAGTAAAATTTCATCAAACTCAATAAAGACTTACTTTTATCAACAAGTTAATATTTGTTATGACTTTATGAGGCAGTTTTGGATAAAACGCACGAAAATAGGCCAAAATATTATGATTTATTATTGAGCATTAATCGTTGCACGTTTGACAAATTTCGCCTACTTGTATCGAAAAAGTTGTGTATAGACCTTCGTTTTTTTTATAAACAAACTAAAATATCCACTTTATTAAAATGTACAATTTTTTATTAGTAAAATAAAATTTCTTACGTACCAGATCGATTAGAATGAGTTCATTGGTGGTATTATAACGGCGCCAATCGTCCTTCCTATTTTGCTCAGGAACACGTGTTTATGACCATTTCCTGGGATTCCAGGGCATCCTTCAGGACGGCCGGTCGTGACCTTGTACCGGCCCACGCCAGGCCATACCACCACTCTGCGGTAGCCCGGGGGCTTGTCATAAGAACTATTAAACCCATACTTATACTGTGTGAAAGTTTTCGGTCCACCAATATTATAGTGACCAGGACCAGGGTCTGACGGTTTTCGCGGACACATGGACAAGTCCACGAGAGCAGCTCGGCCTCTGTAGGGCTTACTCCTGTCAGTCTTATTCATCTTGCCAAATTGGGATGTCTTATATTTCTCCAAACTGCCCTTCAGGGCAATCGGCCACGTGGCGGCCGAGCATTTTAGAGAAGTGCTAAAATGGTTTTTGATAGTACTTCCGTCTCGTTTGCCAGTAAACAAATCGTAAGGACCTCGAATAGAAACAACTTTCTTAGATATTTGGTCGATTTGTTCTTTGTCGAGAATCGAATAGCGGTTCGGGGCCAGCGACCAATTGGGTGAGGTGTCCTTGAATCTGCAGGGTTCCTCTCTTTCGAAAGTTGGTCGGACGGAGTGCGGCCCGTACGGCGCCTTGAAAGGGACAGCTTTGTAATACGTTCCTGGGTCGGGTGCCCTTTGTTTCGAAGGTTTAAATAAAGGTGTTCTCCCAAATCCAACGTTCATACAAGCCGGCACATATTTGGCAGGTTCTTTAACCTCATGCCAGGCAGGACCCAATATCGACCGAATCCATTTTCGGCTTTCTAGAATTTTTTGATTTCTGTAACCTAAGTTTTTCGACCATTCCTCTAATTCATTCTTATACCGCCACGGATCTTTATCAATATTTTTACCGCTGGTGGCTTCGCATAATTTTTGTATAGGTATAGGACTGTACAATGCTGGGTTACACCCCCGGGGTCTCTGGCTAGGATCTAAGAGTAGCCCGCTAGGATCCAAGTTGGGATGTCCAGTGAATCTACCGAACCTCGGAAGAGTTGAGTTGAAGGGTTTATGATTATGTTTCATCTTTACCATTTTTATAACACAACTAATACCGATTTCTTGGATATCTACATATAACTTTGAACACAAATATAAATAAAGGATTACGTATTAAATAAACGAAAAAAAAAACATGCAAATCCAATTTTTGACTTTTTAGTTGGTGGCAAATAGTAGTCTATGGTTGGTGGCGCCAGGTGGCGAAATAATATGACGTCTCTTTTTAAGACCAAAAAAATAGTTGTACTACTGGTAGGGACTCTTTGGTAACCAAGTAGGTAGGCCCTGTATTATCGCAAGCGGTAATTTCTTAGGGTCAGAACACACCGAGTCGTGACGCGACGTTGGCTGGACTTACGAAAACGCGCGGCGGTCGCGCACAGCAAGTGGCCGCGACAAGCATCGTGAAGCGGTGGGGCGCAGCACGGGCTCTTGCACACCGCAAATACCGGCGAAGTATCGCAGCAGCTCTGCGATCATCTTCATTTTACAAAAAAAAACCGTTGAAAATTTCACTCTCAATAAAAAATACGTTCTTTGGCCTTGCCTTCGTATGTTATTGAAATATTTCATGAATTTTCTTTGAAGCACGGAATGGTGTTATATTATTATCTGTCTACTAAACCTTGTGATTAATCAGAGCACTATGTATAAAGCTCACGCAATATGAATCAAGTCACGTAATAAATACTGATTTAAACCTCATTATTTATCACATTGTCTAGTCATTATGAATATTGATACGTAACTGTTGGGCAATTCGATAATTATCGTACAGTACTATGATTTTTATTTTAAACTAGCTGACCCCCGGGGCTTCGCTCCCGTCAACTGGCTATCCTGATGCCTACCCTGCTTACCCTGCCTATCCTACCTACCCTGCCTACCCTGCCTACCCTGGCTACTCTGCCTACCTTGCCTACCCTGCCTTCCCTGCCTACCCTGCCTATCCTGCCTATCCTGCCTATCCTGCCTACCCTGCCTATCCTGCCTACTCTGCCTACCCTGCCTACCCTACCTACCCTGCCTACGCTGCCTACCCTGCCTACTCTGCCAACCCTACCTACTCTGCCAACCCTACCTACCCTACCTAATAATTTTTATCTACACTCACAACGTAATGTTCCAAAATATGAATTCAAAAAATATTGTATAAACACGTACTTTATATTCGTGGATAGGTAAAATTAAAAAAAAAAAGTTAATTAAAAACATCAAAAAACCAGACTGCTTAAAATAAAAAATAAAAAATTCCCCCACAAAATGGCGCCCAAAATCCGCCATGTTTCTATTTTACTATTTCAATGTAGCCTGTGACACTCGCAGGGTTAAGACGAATCGGTTGACGTAAGAATCATCAAAATCGGCCAACGCGTTTGGTCTCTGGAACGCCACATAGGAACAAACATACATACATATTTTCAAACAACTGAATCATAAAATAACTTTTTAATTTTTATAGCACACTTTTATTTTTTAATTTACTGGCGCGTATGGGCTCATTGACTTAATGTAGATAAAAATCTTTTTAACAAAAAAATACTACCGACTTCCAAATAAGAAAACTACAAAGTGAAAAATAACTTTATTTTTGGGAGTCGGTGTCTTTCGTAGGTACCATTTTTTTGCGTTATGGACATTGTACACCGACTTCCAAAAATAAAGTTATTTTCACTTTGTAGTTTTCTTATTTGGAAGTCGGTAGTATTTTTTTGTAAAAAGTATTTTTATTTTTCACTTTTAGTTGTACCTACCTAATAGGCAAGATGTTTAGTAAGTTTCCTATAACACCAGAATAGATTACCAGAATATCATGAAACTTGAACATAACCGGTCAAATGAGATATTTGCGTACCCCTTAAGAGCGTGCTGGCGTGATTTTATGTTATGAAATGGTATAAACAATAAACATACATGCGATTGCAGCAGTCCCGAGAGATTTGCCGTTATTTATTGAAGAGTTCTGTTGTATATCTTCGAAGTACTTCATCAGATCTTCACCAAATTAAAATGGATGGGACCAATTTCGGAACATACTATTTCAAATAAAAGAATTTTCAAAATCGGTCCACAATTGACGGAGACATCAGTGATATCCAAAAAAAAAAAAAAAAAATTCAAACATGAAGTCGAACATAGAACCTCCTCCTTTTTGGTAAGTCGGTTAAAAAGAAGTGTCAGTGCCTATGGAGGATCTAAATAGCCCGCTATACCACATATTTCGTCGTTTCCACTTTTGTTTTATTTCAACTGTATGTATGAGTGAAGATAAAGTAGTGTATGCAATTCGCGTGATATTATTATAACATTCGGCTTCGCCTCTCTCTCCTCTCCTCTATTCGATAAACCTACGCTCGTATTTTAATAACCCCTATTATATGACCATTGCATTAACTACAATTATGTATCATCAATAGTTTTCTCAGCGAACGCCAAAGAATGAATTTTACAGGCAATATTTTGCTACTTTGGGTAACATTATTGCAATTTTCAAAAGGATCTCTAATATTTTTGAAATTATATTATAGCCTATGACACTCAGGAATAATGTAGCTGTCTACTGGTGGAAGTATTTTCTAAATCGGTTCCGTACTTAGATAAAGTACCTATAGATTAAGCCCTGGCGTGGCCGCACATGAGACAGCAACAGTTAGTTCTAGTATTACAATAAGAACAAGAACACTACAACCCACCATCGCACTGACACTTATTATCTATAAGTAACCCATATTCCTTGTCTCAATTAACACTTATTACCACGAAATCACAGAAAATCAAACAAAACCGAGTTTGTTTGTCAAACCTGCCATTATTATAGATATATTAGAGTTTGACAAACAACAGAAACCGGCCATGGTGACAAGGACAAAAAATAATCTTTTGTCCGTATTATTTACATGGAGCTGCCAATTAGCCACCTCGCTCTATCAATCAAGCTCATTTTAAGGCTTAATCTATAGGTATTTTATCTAAGGTTCCGTAGATCCAGAGATTACCCCCTACAACGTCACAAATTCACAAACTCACAAACTTTACCTCTTTATAATATTAGTATAGATATTCGGTCAGATAGAAAAATCTGCGAAAAAGTGGTTTATACAGCAAAATTATATTATTGGGTCACAGGATTATACAATCGGTTAGCATAGAATAATATTTGTAAGTGTTGCCACTGATTGAGAAATTTAATACTTGATCTATTTTCGACGAATTAGTCGAAGCCCTGCGACTAATTCTTCGTTACTAAGTTAGTTACAATAGCTTAGGGCACCCCGACACGGATAGAATAGGTCCGATGGGGATCATTCTTTTTCCTTTCGATGGTGCAGTGTATTTTTTCAAACTATTTGGGCCTAGTAGGTGGCCATGTTTATTGCAGCGTCAGATGCATTGTACAAGTCATCCAAGGTACAAGTGTCGGACAATAGAATGGTCAATAGTCTTTATTTTTTTCGCCATCTATGGTCGGGATATTTCAGCAAGTGGGGTATAGTCTGTACAGGAGCACCGCATTCGCACCGGGTGTTCAATGTGCTAATAATACCCCATTTTGCCAAACTATATTTGTAGCGCCCTTATTGGGTACGCAACTGATTCAGTGCCTTCCACACAAGCCACTGCAGTTCATTACCGAGAGGAAGATGCTCCTTGGGCTTAATGAAGTCATGATGAAGTGAGCAAACAAAGTGAGTGATCTAAGCTCCCGTCATCTCCTTCATGTTAATTTACTATAAACCGTGCAGGCAGAAAAGGAATATTTTGTAATAATTATTAATGTCAACATTAAAATAATAAAACACATATTTTTTCACGGGTTATTCCCAGAGGTCCACGATTCTATTGTTCCTCTTTTCCCACCGGGTCCATGAAAAATTATAATAATGTTTTAAATGTTTCTTAAATGAATTCCCAACGGGTCCACGAGATATATCCAAAGTACAGTCAGTTAAACAATTTATTGTAAGAAGGAGCTGCTTTTTGAAAACATAACAAAATAAAATGCGGTCTTGAATGGTGACGACACGTAAGCTTTTTTAGTTAGATGTTGAACATTATAAGCATTTATACCCATACTACCAGGAGGCCAGAAGTCTTAATATTTGCGGGGCTTGACCCGCAAATATTAAGACTTCTTCATGATTTTTACCGGTAAAGACTAATTTAAGTAAGTACCAGGAGATTATAATCACGAGGAAGTATTTCCGAGGCTGGAACCATGAGATGTAAAAAGATTACCGAGAGATTTCAGATTCTGACCTCCTGGTACTCCGTTAGTCTCTACCGCTTATGATTCTAGGCCCGCAAATACATTTTCATGACTCTGTTCTCCTGGTAGTTTGTGTATAAATGTTCAACATGTAACTAAAAAAGCATGATGAAGTTATATTTTTATCATTTTATTAAACTCTCAACTGATTTTAATTTCTTTTTTTATTTTGACGTTCTAAAAAAATAAACGTCCCAACACTAGTACCTATTGATCCGTAGGTGCATGAAATAAAATTTTAAATAATAAATTATTCCACACTTTTTAATTGATATATAAGACTGATTATTGTGATTTATCATGTTTACTGATGGTTGTTGTAATCATAAAAAAAGCTTTATTTTTTTTTTCAAAAAATTGCCTGTTAATACTTAAATAATATAAGCCAAGGTTTTCTTTCTAACTGTACAAAATTTGCTAAAAAAAATATTAATAATAATAAATAAATAATAATAAAATTTAATAATTCATGTTTCGACCGGATCGGGCGAAACTCATCGGCCAAAACGCCTACTAAGCCTGATTTTTTAATGATCATGACCATTCATGTGATAAAGTAAAAATGTAGTTATTACTTATCTATATTCATTGTGATTTATTTCATAGAAATAATAAACATTTATCCCTTAGCCAAGCTTTTATTGCTGACTGTACCAAGCGTTCTCATGGACCCGTTGGGAAAGAAAATATTTCATATTTTAAAATGTCGTGGACCCGTTGGGAAGTAAAGTATGAATTTAAATTTTTCGAGAACAATAGAATCGTGGACCTCTGGGAATAACCCTTTTTCACCATCATTTGCTCGGTAATGTCCAATTACATATCATGCAATCTCAACGTAAGGTAAAGCATTATCTCTTAAGGGAGGTAAAGTTGTATGAAACTCCCAAGAGGGTAAAGTGATTTGAATTTGGAAGGTCTCATTCGTGTGGAAACTCATGGAAAACACTAAGTAAAAAAATGTACTTATGGCATTGTAAAGAAGTTTGTTCGAAAATCGAAATGGCCACCATTTATTTATTTATTATATACTTTATTGTACACCACTTATATAATTACAGGACAAAATATTTATAAAGATAAGTGTACAATAGGCGGGTCTTATCGCACAGGGAAATCTCTTACAGACATCCTTTAAATTAACATAACATTTAATAAATAGAATACAAAAAAAGCACGATTTCAAAGAATGTGAAACAAAAGACGGTGTTTGGCGCTGTCACCAACGGTCACGATCTCACGATCCAAAATTACACCCAAACGCACACAACCACAACTTTCATAGATGTACCGAACAAATATGTTTGCAACACACTTGCTCATAAAGTGGCTCTAATTTCACCGCAATTAGGCACATAATGACACCTGTAATCAAACTGTAACTTTTTCATTGCTATTATTCACAAGTGAGTTATAGAGTTTTATTGTTTTTATTTTATTGGTTCAACTCAAGCAACTCTGTCTGAGCTTTGTTCTTAAAAAAGTTTCGATACAAAAAAGACCGTGCTCAATAGTAAAAATAAATTAAAGTACCTATTGCTTGCTCATTTCATGCTACTTTGTATTTAAATAGATAATTTCAACTGTTCAAGTTTTCATAAATAAAACTTTCACTCAAATATAATTTTGTTTTCTCTGTAATAAAGAAAACTTGAAATTCCCCATTTTGTACGTGGATAAAACGCTACCCGTGAAAAGCCAAAAAAAGAAACCTCATTCTTATAGTCTATGTCCGATCGCCATTGCATAGGAAAACTGATTAATTTTGCCTGCCATTGCGAAAATTTTTTCACAACTCGTTTTCACTGTTGAAAATGAATTTCTAGTATTATTTTCTTCACAAGTGTGTTGAAAAACGTCCTATGATACACGTGTGTATTGATAATTACCGTCCCCGGCTCTCGTAAGACCCTCACCTAACGGCTCGGGTCACAATGGCGCCTCAGCGGTAATCACCAACATTAACATTACACACATGAACCATAATGTATTATCTACTCTATCCTTCTATAACTAGACTAATATTTATTTAACCATTTATGCACACACACATATATACATACAAGAAGAAGGAACAGAAAAATAGGTACATAGGTGATGCTTTAAGACGACGACTAACGCTAACGACCTTGAGGGAACAAAACGCGCTCTCGTTTCACACCCACGCGACCTAAAATTTAGTTGTTTTTTGTACTTTCCTTATTAAACTATGACTTTAAAATAAAAAGCCTTAGATCAAAATGTAGATAATTAAATCGTCTTTGAGATAGTGTTGATTTCATTAAAATACGCCCAGCGGTTTTGGTGCTATGTCATGTTTTTGTCCGTTTTAGACATAACTTTACAAATGAATTACACTATGTCATACGAGTAAAACTCAAAATTTGCTCAGATCAAATTATTAAGGAAATGGTCTAATAAAACATATATTTTTCCAAAAAATTACGACTAGCCATTTAGACGTAATTCTCGTTTTAAAATCAGCTACACAAGGGAATCGGCGCCCTGCGAAAGGAAAGATGAAAAAAAAAGTTAATAAAAAAATTAAAATAATCCGCCTGCTTAAAAAGCGAACTAAAAAGACGTAAACAAGAAGAAATTCATGCTGTGCAGTCGGAGGATACATATTCGCGAGCTGGATACATATTGCATTGTTATAACATGAAGAATAAAAAGCTGTCTTACGGTTAGGACTCCACAAAACTCGTAGAGTAGCGCGGTGGGAAACAAAATTGGTTTGAAGGTGCTAACCTTCAGAATGGCACGCTGAGCAACTTCAACAGGTTTCAAAACAGTTTTAGGGGATCCACCCCATGACGATATGCAGTAAGTGATGAGGGACTGACAGAGAGCAAAGTATATTCGCTTCAGCACAGAGGGTTCGGCGACGTGTCTGAGGGTCTTAAAGACGTATATCAATTTCCTGATCCTACCACAGAGGGTCTTTGTGTGGTTTTTAAAGTTGAGGCTGTTGTCTATTATAACGCCTAGGTATTTAAATGTTTTAACATTTTCCAATTTAGTACAAGAGCAATTCTCTTTTGAGACACACTCATGTGGTATGATGTATTGACGATCGTAATTGATTTTTGTGTTTGTCCTAGGGCATGCATTCCGAAATTTTGAAATTTCATAGTTTCGAAATTTCGGACCATATTTGCATGTTAATTAATTTCGAAATTGACACCCCTAATTTCGAAATTTCGAAACTGGATTTAATTTTAATAAATTTATGTTAGTTTCATACAATTATGAAAATTTATTATTGAAACCAAAAGAGGATCATCTGAAAACGAGTCTGAATACGAATCTAAAGCCAATTAGACCGTTGCGTTTGGGCCACCTTGTGACCATGTTGTAAAATAAATAAAGAAGAGTGAAAGAAGCTCGGCCATTAAAAATACCAAGCTTTATAATAAAAGTGGCCCGTGAGGGTAATACTTTGACAAGGTCTACAATCGGCTGGGAATGCCCATATTTCTTTGCTATCGGGGGGCCACCTTCGCCTGAACTCGCGCCTGAACTTTTGGGGAAAAAACCAGGCTGTCTGGTATTTTTACCTCATAAAAACAAAACTGGTGATCACCATCAGCACTTCTTAAAATACTACATTCTTTGGGAGACTATAAAGAAGTCTCCCTTGAGCCTCGCTATGCACGGCAGCACGTGATCACTGTGCCACTGTCTTTCCTGAGATCACTCGGTGGACGGACACGGACTCTGTCATACTCTGAGCGCCCGAAACCCTGGCGTTCCATCTGCCTTAATTGATACAAGCGGGGTTTCGGCGTGTCTACATCGAGGTGGTTGCCTCCATGATGCCTTCTTCTCCGAGTGGAATTGGACTTCTGGCGATTTCACTCGGTGGCTATTTCCCTCTAATTGCATGTTGCCGCCAGCATATTCTTCACTAATACTGGCAGAGACAGGTCTCGCCCGATCCTGGCGACTAAGACCCACCGTTCAAAGGCCCAAGCAGGTACTCCTCGAGCGTGTGCTGTGCAGAATCCAAGTTGCCTCTACAATGATGGCAATTTACCGTGGCCTCTCACCAAATCCTATTCAGGTACTCACTGAAGCAACCGTGCCCGATCAGTACTTGAATGTGTAGGAGATGCGCTCCGCTCTTTTTACCCAGCCACGTGCTATTTAAATAACCATTTTTCGCTGCAAGCTGTTGATTTTAGTCCGACGCTGGACAACTGACAGTCTATTTCTGCCTCCGAGATTGGGCAGCAGTCTTTGCAAAGCACCCACTGGCCTACCAATGCGAGGAAAAGGCACTAGAAATGTTCTTCGAAGCCCCACCACACCATACATGGTTAAACCAAGATAGTGGACTTGCGCATCTCCTATTGTCACTAACGAGCTGGGTAGCTCTCTGCTCTTCGGCAGTGCCTGAATTCTATGAGGCGCTATCTGTAACTATCTTTATCCCCAGCTTGTGAATCTACGCTGACCAAACGTCTCTTGCCACTCCGAGCCCGAAAAGCTGGATGATATTGTCGAAGGTGTCCCCAGCAGTGGAGTATTTGTAGTAGAAGTCTTCAGGAAAAGAATATTCACTTTGTTTGAATATAAATTGCACTTAGGCAATTATTTATTCTGTGACTTAGGCACCTCTCCAGACTACAAATTTTGCATGTTGGTATTATTCTGATTTTCCATTATATTTGGCTCCTTAGTTCCGAAATTTCGAAATTTCGAAACTAAGGAGTCTAATTTCGTAAGCTAATTTCGAAATTGAAAATGTTCGAAACTGCATGCCCTAGTTTGTCCGTATACTGAAGCAAATATACTTCGTTTTGTCTACATTTAGAGTCAAGATATTATACTCAAGCCATTCCCTCACAGCATCAAAACCCCTTTGGGCAGCATCGAAAGTCCCTTCCCATGTATCGGCAGAGAAGACAAGAGCAGTATCATCTGCAAAAGAGATTATTTTGCCATGGGGAAGCTTGAGATTCGAGAGATCGTTTATGTATACGAGAAATAGGGTTGGGCCCAGGATACTGCCTTGTGGCACACCATACGTAACTGGAAGGTCTCCACTATCAAGGTTGCCAATCCGAACACTTTGAAGCCGTCCGGTCAAATAGCTTTTGAAAAGGTCCAATTGAGCACCTCTAATACCAAGTAATTCCAGCTTGTTGAGTAAAATCGGGACAGAAATCGTATCAAAAGCCTTGGCTAAATCAAGAAAAATAGTTATACATTTCTTATTTTTGTCGAGATTGTTGCTAACAAAGTTTATGAGGTTATTAACAGCTTGATCTGTCGATCTGCATTCCCGAAAACCTGAACCTTTTTAAGTTTGCGATGAGACTTTCCACCTCCTCCTCGGTGGTACCGTCCAAAACGAAAGAATTCAGCTGTGCGAGAGAGTGAGAGCTGCCTCCAGTAGAAGTCGAAAATTTGCCCGCCTTCTTTTGTTCGATCCTATCAGCTAGTGACTTACCCACATTTACAAAGTATCTATTAATTTCATTTAGTGATGATTGAGGGGAAGTTGATTCAGACAGCAGTTCATTGGGGTGGTTTGTATTTTTAGTAGTGTTTGTAATTTCTTTTATCACTTTCCATAGCCTCCCGTTATCCCCCTGCGCAGCTTGTATCTTATCCTTCTCGTAGGCTCTTTTGACTTTTTTTAATAGGTTATTGCAGAAGTTTTTATAGCGCGGGTAGGTAGATTTAAGGGTTTGGTTGTAAGGAGAGAGTTTAGTTTTTAGGTGTAGATTATCTCTGGTTTTCATGCAGCGTAGAAGGCCTTGCGTAATCCATGGCTTTATTATTTTCTTTCGTCTTGATAGGTTTACCACTTTAGTATTGTTTACTATGGCTTGGTGAAGACTTTCGGTGAGATATTTCAGGGAAGCATTAGGATTTGGTGAGTCATAAATAGGATTAAGGTCAATATTTAGAATGTCATGTTCTAAGCCTTCAGTGTCAACTTTTTTAATGGATATAAGGGAGAATTGGGTAGTCTTCTTGAATTTAAGGTTCAGCAAAACTGGATAATGATCAGTCAATGATGTGGTAGGCACAATGGTCATAGCAGAGCTTTTAGTTTTAAGTAGGACATGGTCGATGCATGTATCACTTTCACTACGTGTTATAAGAGTATGGGCTGGAAGAAGGCCATGAGAAGCAGCAAGGGTTAGGTATCGTTCGCCATTTACCTCTATTTTGTTATGGTTGATCGGAATGTTTATGTCTCCCATGACAATAATATTCTCAAAACAGGAATATTTTGAGAGAACTTCGTTTAAAGATTGTAGGAAGGGATCTAGGTTGTGGAAAGAAGGAGAGCGATACATAGCAATGATTGCCGTGCGATTATCTAAAGTGGCAACCAGACAGTTACTTTCTTCAAAATTTGGTTCTATTACCGTAAGACGAAGGTGTTCTCTATAATAAATCACCACACCGTCATTTTGTTTACGGTTACTTTTGGTTGCCTCAAAACGATAGCCACTAAGGTTGGGAATAACTGAAGTACGTGAAAGCCAGCACTCAGTAAGCACAATAATGTCACAGTCCAACTTAAGTCTGGTCAATAATATTTCTAGTGCTGACATATTGCAGTTGATGCTGCGTATGTTTTGAGTTAGAACTAAGAGGCTATCCGACGATGAGGTTATAAGTTTGTGACATTCTTCAATATCGGCAGTCTGCGATTGTGAGATAGTTACCCTATCTATGTCTTCCGAAAATTCGTTCAGACTATTGAATGTGATTAATTAAGGTCATTTCTTCATAATATTGCATCATAACCATGGTTGGAATCAGACTGAATAAGCTATGACATAAATAGCAAAACATAAAGGTGTTAGATAATTTGCAAACCGCGCAGAAACAATAACAGAGGGATACCTGTAAGCATCTCAGAACATCCAAAATAGTAAAAAAGTACAAAAAAGATTTTTCGTGGAATGCAGGTGACTTAAAAACAACTCGATGGGCCATCACTACTGAGGTTTTTATTAAATATTTTTCAAAGGTCTTGTGTGTATACGGTTTTCCGCAATATAGACTTAAAAAAACGAGATTTGTGTAGAGTGTGCATGTGTAAAACAAAAAACATTTAGTTGGGTAAGCAGAAAAAAATAAAAACGTATATAAAGAAGTATGACTGGGCTTAATTAATAATAGTCATTCTGAGACTCTTAACTTTTCTAAGTCATTTTCGTTGGCTATGCGAATCTGGGAAGTGTCCACGTTTTTCTTGAGGTACACTATACCATTAGAAGTCCAACAAAATGTGTATCCATAGTTCTTTTTAAACATTCTCGCTCTATAGAATAACTTTTGAGTGTTTTGCGTCAATGTTTCCGAAATGTAAATTGGTTTTAGGGGGTAGTCAGACTTAACATGAGTTGTGTTTAGTTTATTGCCTTTGGTTTTAGTTTTGTTGAAACTTTTGACCCCACGCAATACATTGTCTTTTGTTAGGGCGGTAGTAAACTCAACAATAACCGGATTAGAGCCATCTTTTGCGGGTATTCTATAAATGTCCCTAATTGTGGTACGGTCGATTTTGAGGTCCAGTGTTTTCCCAATTTCAATGACATCGTTGCATAGATCGACTTTCGTTTCCCCGTGGGTTTTTGGTAGGTTTCGGATTTCAATACCGGTTCCCCGCGACTTACGCTCCTGTGTTTCTAGTCTTTCTTCAAGTAGTTTAATATATTTCTTATCTTCTACCCTCTCAGACTCGAGCAACGATTTTTTTACTAAGAACTCGTTGTATTTTTTTGACATTAACTCAACGCTATTTCGTAACTCGACATTTTGGGCATTGACTTCTTTAATTGTTTTAATTAAGTCCTGGAAGCGTTTTTCCTGTTCCTTAGAGAATATGTCAAATTTCTCCTCGATCATAGTGCAGAAATCGCCTTCACTCTCGTCATTTTCGGCCAACTTGCGCTTCTTTCGGTCCGCCGTGCATGCCGCGAGCACACGAAGATCAGGCAACGATTCAGAGTGTTCCAAATCGCAGGTCGATGCAGTCAATTTTATGCTCGAATGTTTCTTATTGACTTTAGCTGGAACTTCAGTTTTCGGGGGTGATGAAGCGGGGGGTGTTCGCTTTTGCGGCATAGTGATAGTCTGTTTGCTCAATCCAGTTACCAGGAGAGTAAAAGTTTGTTGTGCCAGAAAGCGTTTTATAACATTAAAGATTACGTTGAGGACAAAAAGGCTTGGGATTGAGCTGCTCCAATTAATTTCGGTTTTTATTTTTTTTATTTTGCTTCGTGGATTTAGTTTTTAATTATATTTTTATTTTTTTAATTTTTCTTGCAATGACAAGAATATTTACTTTTTAAAGTATTATATTATTTTATTTTAATTATTGTGAATGTGAAGACTATGTGGATTATTCTATTTTTTTTCATTTTAATTTATCTTAGTTTTTAATCATGGTCTGGCAGTTTGAGTATTTATGCGGCCTACCCGAATGTCCTTTCTTTGGTATTGTTCGTCAATTCGTTGAGCTCCTGTAGTATCCAGTTAATGGGGAATGTAGTTGTTTACCTGGATCACAGGTCACAACAGTAGTACTTTGTATTCAATCAATTTAATTAGATATTATATCGGCTCCTTGCCACCACCGGTCACCACACTTCACCGCTTCGCCCGCTCATAAACACAGCGCGTCCGCCGCGTCTAGAGTCGTGCCGTGTGCGCAGGAGACGACAGATATATGCATCTCTTTCTCGCATATACTACATCCCTTCCTTACTGTTTAGATTGTATTCTTTTTTAAGATATAATGAAACAACGATTTTATCAATCAGCTTTATTTCCACATAGTTACCTATAATCGTCACTTTAAACATCACAAACATCTTCATCATCATCATCATCCTTTTTACTTTTAATTTCTTCTTAGCTTCCAAGTTTAATTTTTTCCGTTATGCATTCCATGTATACGAAACAACTTCCTTCGCTTCCTATTTGTATACTTTTTCTTTTTATATATTTATTTTTTTTCATCCACGGACGCGTCCTTATTTATTGATGGCTTCACCATCCATTACCTGCCACTCCCCATCTATTTTCTTTAAGTGCATCAGGTTCCTTCTCAGTCGCTGTCCTGTTTCATTATTTTCGATTTCTATATCCCCTCCTTTACATGATCTTACCGTATGAGGTGTTGGTTCAAAATTTGGAGAGAGTTTGTTTGTTCTGTGCATATTTTTTATATACACCTCATCTCCTGCCTGTAAAACTCCTTCTCGAGCTTTTCTTTTCTGATCCGCGTACTCTTTTCCTTTTTCCTTCTGGAGTTTGTCCCTATCTCTTACGTCTTGGTCCCTATAGATATACTCAAATGTATCTATCATTGGAATCTTGTCATTAAATTTGCGTTGAAAAAACAATTCCGCTGGCGTTTTCCCCGTGGTTATATGCGGTGTGCCATTATACATAGTAAGATAGTCAAGAAGGGATTCTTTCCAATTCTTTTTTTCAATTTGACTTATCTTTAAGCGCTTGACTATGTCCCGGTTCTGCCTTTCCACCTCCCCATTTTGTTGCGGCCAATATGGGATCGTGTTGAACAAATGTATGTTGTTATTACGACAGAAATCCTTAAATTCCTGGCTAACGAATTGTTTGCCGTTATCGGCCGTAATTGTGACTGGACATCCTAATCGACTGAACATCTCTCTCAAAATTGCTATTACGGCTTTACTAGATATATCGCGGCAGGCCTTAATCTCTTTGTATCTCGAATAATAGTCTATTATCACCAGCAGATAGTCCCCAGATGGCAAGGGACCTAGAAGGTCGATTGCGGTATCAACCCACGGTTGTGTTGGCAATTCCCGTCGTTTCATTGGATTCGGGGCGTTCGGTGCAGATACCAGAGTACAGCCTTTGCAGGCTTTAACTAGTTTCTCGACATCATTATCGTATCTAGGCCACCAGACCTTGGTTCGAAGTCGGGATTTCATGGCCACAACTCCGGGATGCCCTTCATGCGCAGCATCTAAAACTTTCTGACGTAGTAGTTTCGGTACAACTATTTTTGTACCCCTCAAAAGGATATCACCACAGAAACATAACTCATTTTCAAAAATTTTGTAGTTTTTGACATCTTCGTCCCATTTGGAGTTGTATACACCTTCTCTTACTTTTTGTATGTCTGGATCCTGTCTAGAATGAGCTTCAATCTCTCCCAGCGACACCGCTACGGGTTTTATTTGTTGTACTATGTTGTGTACATAATCTGTACTTCCGTTAATGTTGTTAGGTCCGTCGAGATTTTTACAAAGTCTTGAAAGGGAGTCAGCAATGTTGTTCTTTCCAGGGCGATAAGTGATTTGGTAGTCGTAAGATTGAAGTCTCAATACCCACCGTTCGATGCGAGCACACGGCTTTGCTTTCGGTCCAAATATCACTTCTAAGGGCTTGTGATCGGTTATGAGTTGGAATTGCTTTCCATACAAAAACATGTGGAAGTGTTCCACGGCCCAAACGAGAGCCAAGGCTTCTTTTTCGGTTTGGCAGTACCGTCGCTCGCAATCGGTCAAAGTTTTGTTCCCATACGCGATTATGCGTGGCCCTGATTCATTGATTTGAATTAATACTGCACCTAGCCCTACGGGACTGGCGTCGGCAAATACCAATGTCTTCTCCTTGACGTTGTAATAACCTAAATTCGGTATTTCGCTCAAAGCAGTCTTAAGTGTTTTAAATGCTGTCTCCTGATTTTCTTTCCACAGCTCACTTATATCAGCGTTTCTCCCCGTTTTACGTCTTAACAATTCTTTAAGAGGTTCTGTGATAGTAGCCATGTTAGGTATCCACTTACCCACATAATTCACAAGTTCCATGAAGCTTTGCAGTTCTGAAACTGTGCGGGGTGCTCTGAAGTCCTTAATAGTTGATATGTATTTGTCCAGTGGTCTTATCCCTTTCTGGGAAAGTTCGTGGCCTAAAAACTGGACTTTATGCACATTGTAGATACATTTCTCTTCTTTCAGGACAACGTCGTGCTCCTTGAGGACTTCTAGTACCTTTTGTAGTCTAACATCATGTTCATTTTGGTCTTCGCTAAAAATTAAAATGTCATCAATGAAATTAACGACTCCCTCACATCCAATTAAAATGCGTTCGAGAGTCTTTTGGAATATCTCCGGAGCGCATGTAATCCCAAACATTAATCTTTTATAACGATATAATCCTTTTCCCGATATAAAAGTTGTAATATCTCGCGAATCAGGATGGAGTTCAAGCTGATGGAACGCATCTTTAATATCTAGTTTGCTGAAAACTTTAGCTTTCCTGATTTTTGGCAACAGCTGATCCATTGTTGGCAATGGGTGGTTTTCTCGTTTGATAGCCCTATTAGCGCGTCTCATGTCGACACATAGCCTTATATCACCATTTTCTTTTATTATGGGAACTATCGGGGATATCCAATCTGAGGGTCCATGGACCTTTTCAATGATGTCCTTATCAAGTAGCTCTGCAATTTTTTGTTCAACTTTTGCTTCTAGTGGAATTGGGATTCTTCTGTATGGCTGCGCTATGGGCTTTATCCTGTCATCAACAGGTATTTGTATCAAAATATCTTTGAGTTTAGGGAAAGGTTTGGCTTCAATCTGATTAACGTCTATTCCAATTCTTAAAACTCCAAGGCCGATTGCTGTTTTCCTTCCTAATAAATTTCGTGTGCCTTTGTCCACTACGTAGAAAACTGCATCTTCTGTTCTTCCGGCAAGTTCAATATCAGAGCGAAAAGATCCCAAAAGACGCAATGGTGTTTCCGAGCCATAAGCGAAAAACATCTTTTTTGGTTCTTTCTCTTCATCAGTTACCCTTACTCCCATGCTTTTCATTTTATCCCATGTCTTGTCCGTGATAAGATTATGCTTACATCCTGAGTCTATCATCATATTTATTTTGGTTCCGCCGACTAAGCAATGTACCATATCATCTCCGTTTATGTTAAATAAATAATCTACTTGACTGGTATCTTCTTCCTCTCCTTCTTCTGTTTCTTACTTCGTGTGCGTTTGAGGATTTCTTGAATTTTTTTGAAAACTTTTTCTGTGCATTATCTGTTTTAGTGTCTTCATGTCTTCTTTTCAAAATTTGACTTTTACATTGTAATTTGAAATGACCTATTTTTCCGCATTTTAGACATTTCTTGCCTCTGGCGGGACAATTTTCATTGTTTGAAAAGTGCCCCCAGCTGCCGCATCGGAAGCATTCCTTTGTTTTAGTTGGTCCTTTGGACTTGTCTTCTATTTTATTAACCCCTAGTGTTGTACTTCCTTCTTTGCCCTTAAACTCTCCTAACTGTCTTTGTATTGCTTCTAAGGCATTAGCTTCCGAAATAATATTGTCAATTGTCATGTTGTCTCCCGCTTTAAGTATTTTTTTCCGAAGATCTTCTGATGCGCATCTTTCTGTTATTTGATCAATTAAATGGTCCTCTACATTGTCAAATTGACATTTGGTGGCTTGTTGCCGAAGTCTCACTAAAAACTTTTCAAATTTCTCATTCGCATCTTGCTTCATTTGTCTGAAGGTATGTCGTTCGAATCTTTTGTTCTGCTTTGGTACAAAATAATTGTCCAGTTTTTGAATTGCAATCTGGAACATATCCTGGTCAGCAGAATCCTCCGGGGCGGCATCTGCCCCTGGTATATTAAAAAATATTTCCTGTAGCTCGGTTCCTCCCCAGTGCAGTAAACTGGCCCGTTTCTTCGCAGCAGTTTTAATCCCTGCAGCTTCCAAATATATATATAAACTCCTCTTCCATCGTTCCCTACGGAGTTAGTATCTCCATCACAGTCAAACTTTTCGAGTGACAGCGTCGTCATAGTGGCTCCCTGTTGACAAGCAAACATAGACTGTAGCAGCAGACTAAACAGGCGTCATCTGTTTTAACCCCACTCAGTCACCATCACTTCGCTTCAAACTTCAAAATTCCTTTTTTTTGTCCTCGGTATTACAGTCATCATCTGCATACCTACTTCTTAGTCATAATAGCCATCACGCTCTACGACAATCTGCATCATTTACTATTACGTAGGTAGGAATTTTATTTAACTTGTATTGAGCATCTGCGCAAGATTTTTTTCGATTTATATAGAATAATTAGGATTGAATAAAAATCTGTGAAAAAAATAAATATAACTCTATATTGACTGGACTATTCCTCCTTGACTGGACTAGACCTCTTTGACTGGACAAGCCCACCTTGACTGGACTATGAGTCCATAATATAGAGATATTGATTCATTCATGTCGTACGACACCATGCATAGACACATTAATACCATTAATGCCTAATAATATTAAGTAGGTACATCGCGGCGTCGTAATCGTCGTACGCATCGTCATTTAGGTACTTATTGCGCGCGGTTTGTTACTCCGCGAATAAAATACTCCTAAAACTAAAGATTCACAACTTATATCGCAACAACATGTTCCGTGTGGAGGTAGAACACGAGATACGGATAAGTAACAGCCGTTTTAATGTGTCGTCGAAACAAACATATATGCACATTCATTCTTAAAATTGCAGGTGTTTAATACTGATTTGGATTTCTTTGAGCCGTCGAAACGCGCCCAAACAATCCCTTAAAAGCGACCCAATTGTAAATAACATAAGGTTCAAAATCCAACACAGTTTCTCAAAACATCGCCACACCAAAATTTCAATTATTATTATATTTTAAGTTACTTGCTGTGGCGTTTCAAATAACCGAATAGATACTTAGGTACCACGATAATAAGCTAGTTTTAACTATAACGGCAGCTCGCTCCAAGCGAAGCGGGGCGCCGCCCGCCGCGCCGGCGCGTGTCGTATGTACATACCTACCTACTCCTGTGCGAGTTCTTGGGAACATTCGGCGGGTAGTAGCTTACGCCAAATACCTAATTAGTATAGTAATTCTCTTTTTTTTTTTTTTTTTCTCTGAATTATTGATGATTTCCCCCGTGAACTTGATTAAGAGACTCGTAATTTACGTTCAACCTAGCCACAGTAACCTCAATCCCTTCACCATTGTTTCACCTTAACAGTATGGATTGTATACCTAGATTATTCCAGCTTAGCAAATTGAACCTCATCTGTATTCCCTTTTTAAACACAGAAAAAGAAATATTTTAATGTTTAGGTACCCATTGCTTTCTAGGTTATAAATATGACAGTGATTACTTACCGGTTTAACCCGTCGCCAAAATGTAGTATCCAGTTAATGGGGAATGTAGTTGTTTACCTGGATCACAGGTCACAACAGTAGTACTTTGTATTCAATCAATTTAATTAGATATTATATCGGCTCCTTGCCACCACCGGTCACCACACTTCACCGCTTCGCCCGCTCATAAACACAGCGCGTCCGCCGCGTCTAGAGTCGTGCCGTGTGCGCAGGAGACGACAGATATATGCATCTCTTTCTCGCATATACTACATCTCCTTAAATTCTAAGTTGAGCTGCACGGTTATTGACAAATGCGTGCACTGACTGGACAGGGCCACTCAATCTGGCTGGTTCTTTTCTCAAAAGACCATTTCAGACATCAGTCTACATGGTCTTCACATGATCTAACCAAGTTTTTGTCTGGACTTTAAAAGAGACTGTGACCTCTGAGTTTGTTTCGGCCTTTCTTCTCAGAGTAGTCAGACAGGAAACGCCGACCTCATCTAGTTTTAAAAAATATGATCGACATGTGAAAGTGTTTGTACAAACCAACTTACAGAAAATAAGTCATTTATCATTTATCATTTATTTATCATTTGTAAGAGCTCAATCTGCTTGTGAGTAAATAAAAGTAAACAATGTCAAGTAGCAGTCTTAACCGACGGACGTCAATAAAGATGACTCATTAAGAGTTTTGGAGTACCAGGAGCGCATAGACTCTGCGGAGCTGGCACCAGCGACGTCGCTGCGTCACTGCGAGGGCGGAGCAAGTAGAAGCAGGCGCGTAGGTACCTTTGTTGTGTTGGCGGTGGGCGGGCTGCCACACAAGGGAGATAGCAGGATGCTCGTGCGCAGGGAGGCGGAACCGTGTGCTAATCACCTGGATGGGCTGCTGGTGTGCGCAGATGACTTGCTTGACGGCGCGAATAGAATTTTCGAACTCCTTTGACTTATGCACTCCTATTTTTTATACTTCTTTTTAAATAGTAAAAAACTAAATTAATTTAAAAATAATAATGGTACGGTAACTTAAACCACATCTGCTCGTATTCGAGATCCGGGGAGAAGGCCCGGAATATAAAGTAGGTACGTGTTTATACAAAATTTTTTGAATTCATATTTGGAACATTACTTTGTGAGTGTAGATAAAATATTGTATAAACTATAAACACGCACTTTATATTCCTGGATAGGTAAAATTAAAAAAAAACCATTACAGTGCAACATTTTTACTTCGTTTTTCAAACAACTGCATCATAAAATAACTTTTTAATTTGTATAGCACGCTTTTACTTTTTAATTTATTGGCGCTTATGGGCTCATTGACTATATGTAGAAAACTTAGATAAAGTACCTATAGATTAGGCCTTGGCGTGGCCGCACATGAGACAGCAATAGTTAGTTCTGGTGTTACAACAAGAACAAGAACACTACAACCCACCATCGCACTGACACTTATTATCTGTAAATAATCCTTGTCTCAATTAACCATAATACCACGAAATCACAGAAAATGAAACAAAACCGAGTTTGTTTGTCAAACCTGCCATTATATTAGAGTTTGACAAACAACAGAAACCGGCCATGGTGACAAATACAAAAAATAATCTTTTGTCCTTATTATTTACATGGAGCTGCCAATTGGCCATCTCGCTCTATCAATCAAGCTCATTTTAAGGCTTAATCTATAGGTACTTTATCTAAGGTAGAAAAGTAGTGTCATTGTCTATGGAGGCACACGCTGCGCAGTCATGCGCAATGAGAATCTAAATTGCCCGCCATACCACATATTTTTTCCGTTTCCACTTTTGCTTTATTTCAACTGTATGAGTGAAGATAAAATAGTGTATGCAACGGCATATAATTAGGTATTAAAACACTCGAGTGTTATTATTATTACATTCGGCTTCGCCTCATGTGGTAAACCCACGCTCGTGTTTTAATAACCCGTATTATATACCATATATTATATACCATTGCATAAACTACTATTTTTTACCCGACTGCCGAAGGAGGGTAATGTGTTTATCAGTCTATGTATGTATGTATGTTTGTTCCTATGTGGCGTTTTAGAGACCAAACGTGTTGGCCGATTTTGATGATTCTTACGTCAATCGATTCGTCTTAATCCTGCGAGTGTCACTGGCTATATTAAAATTAGAAAAAACAGAAATGGCGGATTTTGGGCGCAATGGTGTGGGAAAAAAAGCAATTCTTCCAAAACATCGTGTGGGGTATGAAAATAAAGGGTTTTAAGAGGCAATTTCAAAAATATATAACACTTAAATGTTTAAATGTACCTAATTCTAAAAAAAAATCACTAAAAAGTTGTAAATAAAAAAAAATAATTAAAAAAATCAAAAAACCCGACTGCTCAAAAAGCATAGGAGGATACATATTCGCGAGCTGGCGGACCAAACCCAGATATATCCTCCGACTGCACAGCATGATTTTCTTCTTGTTTACGTCTTTTTAGTTAGCTTTTTAAGCAGTCGGGATTTTTTATTTTTTTTATTAACTTTTTTTATTGTACCTAATCCTGGATTGCTGTGAAGTGTTCAATTATAATTCGGTATGTGGTTGCGGTATGTGGTTGCAACCACATACCGAATTAAAATTGAGCACTTAACAAAAACAATGTGCGATATTAAAGGAATGTGTGCAATTCCGATATTGAGATCTAGTATCGGCAATCAATATCGGAATTGGGAATCTTCCGATATTACATGCCCTTAGTCGCCTACTTTACTTATTTGATTATTATGATTAAGTAAATCTAGGGATCCTGTTATACTGGTATGTATATAACAGGACCCCTAGATTTCGCGCCAATGAAAACTCGCCCGAGGTCACCCAAACTGCGAATTGCGATGTCGTACAGTCATACATCTACTACGGAGGTTGCGGAGATGACATCAAGAGACGCATGGCAATGTTCAGGTCTGCCATGCATAGGCTGAAGAAAATATGGAGGAACCGCAACATCACTAAAGCCACGGAAACTCTTCACGTGTATTCCCAATATTCCTGTGCGCAGCCGGGACCGTTAAGAAAAGAATAGACACTCTGAAAATGTGGTGCTGACGATAAATGCGTAGATTATCGTAGACTGAGTTTCGCACCAACTTATCCATTCTCCAAGAACTCGGCATCAATCAGCGTCTATCGGATATAGTCCAAGCTTAAATACTCCAGTTCTTTGGTCACGTCTCCCGACGAGGCAACGACTCCATTGAGCTACTTGTGATCCAGGGTAGAGTAGAAGAAACGGGAGCGCGTGGCAGGTCGCCTATGCGATGGACCGACCAGATTAGGCCTGCAGTAGGCGGCCCATTGCATGAGAGCACAAGAGTGACAGCCGACAGAGAGGGATGGCGACGTACAGTAAGGCAAATTAAGGCAGCCCGAAGTCTCAATGCAACATGATGACCCTGGCCGCTCTACCAAGAGCGTACCGACGAAGAAGATGATTTCGGGTCAAAATCGTTTCAAATTAGCTTTAGAAGACCCATTCATGGAACGCATGGAATTCCCATTCAACCTGTATCCCATTAACCTACCTGTTGTATAGTACGCGGCATTTTTCCTGAAATACCAATATGGCGGTAATTTGTGGAAATGAATCTATACTAATATTATAAAGAGGAAAGATTTTTTTGTTTGTTTGTACCGTATAGGCTCCGAAACTACTGGACCGATTTAAAAAAATCTTTCTAGATTTAAAAGTCGGTCAAGGTGATGCAACGTGTGGACGAGCAACGTGCGACTCAGTAGCATTACAGTACGAGCCCCCGTGCCATGTGCAGCGCCGTCACCGAACTTTTGATACGGAATACGAAACAGTGCTTGCGTGAACTGGTTTTCGCTGCGATTCGCTGCAAGCTCTTCGTTTTTCTTATATAATAGAACTTTTTTCGGGTCTTTGGACCTTCGGGTTGGTTTTAGTGCTGTTTGGTGCGCCTGCCACCAGTTGCTAATTTTTACCCGCCTGGTGACAGTGTTATGGACACCAAGTGAAACAGCGGAGTGAAACAACTTGTTGTGCACTTCTGTTTATTTCTTTTCAGCTTTTATTAAAATATGTACTGTTATAACAATTTTGGCTGAAAAGATTTAAACTAAAAAAAATGTACATTGATCTTGTTTAAAAATTGTTTTGGTGATTCCGATTTCCACGGAAGACGGTTTCGTCCATCGCAAGGTAATCCCTCAGGTAGGTCCCATTCCTATTTCACATGCTGCGCAGCATACTTTATTCAACAAGCAAAAGTTTCTACCATGGTGTTTGAGAAGCTGAGTGATTCGTGAGCTGAGAACATTGTATATTTAGTATTGTCGTGTGCTGTATTGTTGTGTTCTTGTTGTTGTTGATACAAACCTACATTATACCTTTGTGTTGCCGCTCCTACGTGAATAGCATGTAGCTTATAGTGACAGAAAGAGGACGAAATAAACAAACTGTAGGTATAGGGTGGCCAATTCGGAAGTATACAACTAAGTTTTTTGTAACCAACGGTAATTACCGTATATTTTCCACTATTATATTCAGACTTGACAAATCTGTATGGATATATATAATTACAACTGCCGAATTCTTCAAAGTTTGCTACCTAACATGCGATGAGTTTTTTATGTGTTTTTCGTTGACATTTCAGATACCAACTTTCTAAAGTATTCGTACTTTTAATCTTAGAGATTTAGCACTGCACATCCTTTGTGATAAAACGGTTAATAAAAGTCAGCAACTTTTGTATGGCAAACTTTCTGGACAAAGTCCCTACTTACCTTGTGTGTGACGTGATGCATCGCTTTTGATTGTGTTGGTACGTATCTTTGGAACCATTTGTTTCCTAAGCTGGACAGATTAATTGAATGTAGTAATATGCAGGCATACTCAACACGGCAGCGTTCACCAGCCACATTAACTTCACCGGCCTATACTGTGATTTTTAATTTCGTAGACTAAACTGACAGCTGCCATTGACCTTACTTTTTTTAAATGTTGCAAGCGCGGATCATAGTGTAGAATCAAGATCACTCGAATTGGATGTTAGGGTCTTGCTTAAGTCAACAAACTAAAGTTTTTGTTAATAACCAATCCTCTGTGATATTCCACAACTACTCAAAAAAACATTGTTGCAAAATATTGCTCGTATTTCAATCCTCTCAGGCACTTTAGATTGCAATTACTGATGGTAATGCCCTCCGCATTACCATCAGTAATTGCAATCTAAAATCCCTTGTGTTAATTTGATATCAAATAACTGCATTTGGCCACCAATTGAAACGGTGGTAAAAAGTTGTATAACTTCTATGAGGACACTTTATTTGTTTGCATTACGAATGCAAGTTACTTTCCAATCTCAAAGTGCATACTTAACAAACATAAGGTGACAGCCAAGGTACAATACTCTCAACGGATCTTTGTGTCTCTGAAGTTGACTGCAAGACCGTGCGCAGTAGCTTTTGTGTCAGTGTTAAAGGTAAAGATAGCATTGTATAATTGCCTCTTTCACTTGCTTATGTTTGTCCTAACATCCTATCTCGCTTATTCTTTTCAGTATACTCGATGACAAACTGTTTCTTGCACAATGGTTTGCAGAAAAAACTTCAGATACACAAAGATCCGCTGAGATTACTATAACTGCAATATCCTGGTCTTGCAATATCCAGCTGCAGCTAGGTTATTAACATTATTTATTTATTTAAACTTTATATACTTTAGTGGTTGGTACCCTTGCCTTTGCCTTTATTTGTAGTCACACCAGATTATCACACCAGGGTACACAGGCGGAGTAAATGCAACAAGACCAACTGTACTGAATTTGTGGGTTTAACAAAATACGAGGAAAACATGCAATCTCCTACGTAACCAATACTTTGTAACCGACTTACCAAAAAGGAGGAGGTTCTATGTTCGAATTCATGTATGTTTTTTTTTTTTATGTGTGTTCTCCTATATCTCCGTCAATTGTGGACCGATTATGAAAAATATTTTTTTGTTTGAAAATGTATGATCCGAAATTGGTCCCATTTTAATTTGGTGAAGATCTGACGAAGAACTTCGAAGATATACAACAGAACTCTTCAATAAATAACGGCAAACCTCTCGGGATTGCTGCAATCGCATGTCTGTTTATTGTTTATACCATTTCATAACATAACATCACGCCAGTACGCTCTTAAGGGGTACGCAGATCTCTCATTTCACCGGTTATGTTCAATTTCATGATATTCGGGTAAGCTATTCTGATGTAAAGGCAACTTACTAAACAATTTAACTTGTCTATTAGGTACAACTAAAAAGTAAAAAATAAAAAAACTTTTTTGCAAAAAAGTACTGGTTACGAAGTAAAAAATAACTTTGTTTTTGGAAGTCGGTGTCCATAACGCAAAAAATTGGTCCCTTTCCTAGTAGCAGCCCGCCCGGATTGACCAATTATATGCGAGACTAGCTGTTGCCCGCGACTTCGTCCGCGTGGTTAAGAAGATATAAAGTTTAATGATGTTTAACGCAAACTATTTTTATATTTCAGTCAAAATCCTTTCTTAGCTGACATCTACTAACTATAAACTACTTTCATGACAAATTTCAAGTTAGTAGCACAAAAAATGAAAGACTTTCATACAAACTTGCGCGAGCCCTTAGACCCCTAAATCCGGCCCTGTCGCAAAATCCGTTCTTAGCTGACATCTACTAACTAATTAACTATAAACTACTTTCATGACAAATTTCAAGCTTGTAGCACAAAAAATTAAGGACTTTCATGCAAACTTGCGAGACCCTTAGACCCCTAAAATGTGTGTGGGGCAATGTTTTTTTTTTTTTTTTTTTTTTGTTTTTTTTTTTTTTTTTTTTTTAAAAAACCAAAAAAAAACAAAAACCTAAATCCGGCCCTGTCGCAAAACCAAAACCTGTATGCCAAATTTCAAGATTGTAGTTAAAAAAATGAAGCACTTTCATATAAACTTGCGAGAGCACTTTGACCTCCTTTATCCGGCCCTCTCGCAAAATCCGTTCTTAGTTGACATCTACTAACTATAAACTACTTTCATGACAAATTTCAAGTTTGTAGCACAAAAAATGAAGGACTGTCATGCAAACTTGCGAGAGCCCTTAGACCCCTAAATCCGGCCCTGTCGCAAAATCCGTTCTTAGCGGACGTTTACTAACTATAAACTACCTCCATGCCAAATTTCAAGATTATGGTTCAAATAATGAAGCACTTTCATATAAACATGCGCGAGTCCTTTTACGCCCGAAGTCCGGCCCTGTCGAAAAATCCGTTCTTAGTGGACGTTTACTAACTAAGAACTACCTCTATGCCAAATTAAGAACTTTCATATAAACTTGCGAGGGACCCCATTAATCCGGCCCAGTTGCAAAATCCGTTCTGAGCGTCGTCTATTAACTATAAACTACCACCCTGCCTTTTAAGTTTATAATTCAAAAAATTAAGGATTTTCATATAAACTTGCGAGAGCCCTTAGACCCCCTAAATCCGGCTCTGTCGCAAAATCCGTTCTTAGTGGACGTTTACCAACTAAGAACTACCTCTATGCCAAATTTTAAATTACTTGCGAGAGCCCTTAGACCCTCTAAATCCGGCCCTATCGCAAAATCCGTTCTTACTGGACGTCTACTATCTATAAACTACATCCCTCCCAAATTTCATATTTATACGTCAAGCAGTTTTCGATATTTCGTGATAGGTGAATGAGTGACCTTTCGCTTTTATATAGATATAAATAAGATTCTTCGAAAAAACTTTTAACACCCCCTGAATCGAATTTTGGGGGTAGGTTCGAAAAACTTATAATGACAACCTTTATTGTTTACTTAGGTTGATATTTGTGTCCAGTTTCAAGTTTATTAACCTAAGAAGTAAGATTCTTCAAAACAAATAATCGATTTTTGGGGGTATTTTTGAAAAACTAATAATTGCAACCTTTTGTTGCTTACTTAGTTGGGTATTTATGCCAAGTTTCAAGTTTATTAACCTAATAATAAGATTTTTTTTTAAAAACTTAAACGCCCCCTAAATCGTCTTTTGGAGGTAGTTTCGAAAAACTAATAATAACAACCTTTATTATTTATTTATTTTAGTATTTGTGTAATGTTTCAAGTTTAGTTATCCATGAAATAAGATTCTGCCATACAAATTTCAACACCCCCTAAATCGACTTGAGGGGGTAGTTTCAAAAAACTAATAATGTCAATCTTTATCATGTACTTAGATTACTATTTGTGCCAAGTTTCAAAAATATTAGCCGAAGGAATTAGATTTTTCATACAAACTTTGCCCCCCTTTTTAACCCCATTAGGGGTAGAAATTCGGAAAATCCTTTCTTATCGGATGCCTACATCATACAAAGAATACACCTTTCAAGTTTCAGGTCTCTACGTTCAGCGGTTTGGGCTGTGCGTTGATCCGTCAGTCAGTCATTCAGGACAAAGCATTTTATATATATAGACTAGCTGTTGCCCGCGACTTCGTCCGCGTGGTTAAGAAGATATAAAGTTTAATGATGTTTAACGCAAACTATTTTTATATTTCAGTCAACAGAAAATGCCTATCACACTAAGCATCATTTTTTAAAGCACGAATTAGAAAAAATATATAGAGTATCACAAAATTCTTTCTTAGCTTATGTCTCCTACTCATAAACTCTAGACTTGCTAAATTTCAGGACAGTAGTACAAAAAGACATCCGGACTTTCATACAAACATGCGAGAGCCCTTAAACCGCCTTAATCCGGCCCTGTCGCAAAATTCGTTCTTAGCGGACTTTTACTAACTATGAACTACCTCCATGCCAAATTTCAAGATAGGTAGTAGTTAAAAAAATTAAGCACTTTCATATAAACTTGCGAGAGCCCTTAGACCTCCTTTATCCGGCCCTGTCGCAAAATCCTTTCTTAGCTGACATCTACTAACTATAAACTACTTTCATGAGAAATTTCAAGTATGTAGCACAAAAAATGAAGGACTTTCATGCAAACTTGCGAGAGCCCTTAGACCCCTAAATCCGGCCCTGTCGCAAAATCCGTTCTTAGCGGACGTTTACTAACTATAGTTAGTAAACGTCCGCTGACTACCTCCATGACAAATTTCAAGATTATGGTTCAAATAATGAAGCACTTTCATATAAACATGCGCGAGCCCTTTTATCCCCGAAGTCCGGCCCTGTCAAAAAATCCGTTCTTAGCAGACGTCCTACTATCTATAAACTACATCCCTGCCCATATTTTAAGTTAGTAGCTCAAAAAATTAAGGACTTTCATACTAACTTGTGATAGCCCTTAGATCCCCTAAATCCGGCCCCGTCGTAAAATCCGCTCTTAGCGGACTATAAACTACCTCCCTTCCAAATTTCATATTTATACGTCAAGCAGTTTTCGATATTTCGTGATAGGTGAATGAGTAACCTTTCGCTTTTATGTAGATATAAATAAGATTCTTCAAAAAATCTTTTAACACCCCCTAAATCGAATTTTGGGGGTAGGTTCGAAAAACTTATAATGAAAACCTTTATTGTTTATTTAGGTTGATATTTGTGTCAAGTTTCAAGTTTATTAAACTAAGAAGTAAGATTCCTTAAAATAAAAATCGACTTTTGGGGGTATTTTTGTAAAACTAATAGTTGCAACCTTTTGTTGCTTACTTAGTTGGGTATTTATGCCAAGTTTCAAGTTTATTAACCTAATAATAAGATTTTTCAAAAAAACCTTAACAACCCCTAAATCGTCTTTTGGGGGTAGTTTCGAAAAACTAATAATAACAACCTTTATTATTTATTTATTTTAGTATTTGTGTAATGTTTCAAGTTTAGTTACCCATGAAATTAGATTCTGCCATAAAAATTTCAACACCCCCTAAATCTACTTGAGGGGGTAGTTTCAAAAAACTAATAATGTAAATCTTTATCATGTACTTAGATCCGCTCAGCGCACTCCAAATTAGTGGATACAGCCCTAAATGAGACGTGCCGGATTGCCACTGGTTGCCTTAAACCGACTCCTGTGCGAATGCTGTACCCACTGATCGGGATTGCGCCCCCGGAAATTCGCAGAACTATAGCGGGCCGCACAGAGAGGGCGAAACTTGAAAACGACCCACGCCACCCAATGCACGGGCGTGGCTCGGTGCCTCAAAGGCTGAAAAGCCGAAAAAGCTTCCTTAGCTGCGTGAGTCCATCTGATGGTAACGCCGCCTCGGAGAGATGCGATCTTTGGCGGGAGAAGCTCAAGCCTCCTGACTACTTCATGGAGCCATCGGAGAGTCTCCCGCCAGGGCACGCGTTGCCATGGCCGACCTGGAAAACTCTTAATAGACTTCGCACGCAGATCGGCCGCACCAAAGACAACCTCCACAGGTGGGGATTCTCGGATGGCTCCAACCTTCAGTGTTTGTGCGGCGTCTCCCCGCAGACCATGGTCCACCTTTCATCCTGCGCGGCCTGCCCTGTCACCTGTGCATATGAGGACCTTAAAGCTGCGTCACCGGTTGGTGTTGCCGTGGCAGAATTCTGGGCCAAACATAAAATTTAGAGACAATTTTTGCTATCGACACGCTAAGAAGATGTACTTAGATTACTATTTGTGCCAAGTTTCAAAAATATAAGCCGAAGGACAAAGATTTTTCATACAAACTTTGCCCTCCTTTTAAACACCCTTATGGGTAAAATTTCGGAAAATCCTTTCTTATCGGATGCCTAAATCATACAAAGAATACACCTTTCAAGTTTCAGGTTTCTACGTTCAGCGGTTTGGGCTGTGCGTTGATCCGTCAGTCAGTCATTCAGGACAAAGCATTTTATATGGGGGTATTTTTGAAAAACTAATTATTGCAACCTTTTGTTTCTTACTTAGTTGGGTATTCATGCCAAGTTTCAAGTTTATTAACCTAATAATAAGATTTTTCAAAAAAACTTTAACACCACCTAAATCGTCTTTTGGGGGTAGTTTCGAAAAACTAATAATAACAACATTTATTATTTATTTTGTTTAGTATTTATGTAATGTTTCAAGTTTAGTTACCCATGAAATAAAATTCTGCCATACAAATTTCAACACCCCCTAAATCGACTTGAGGGGGTAGTTTTAAAAAACTAATAATGTCAATCTTTAGCATATACTTAGATTACTATTTGTGCCAAGTTTCAAAAATATTAGCCGAAGGAATTAGATTTTTCATACACAAACTTTGCCCCCCTTTTAAACACCCTTAGGGATAGAAATTCGGAAAATCCTTGCTTATCGGATGCCTACATCATACAAAGAATACACCTTTCAAGTTTCAGGTTTCTACGTTCAGCGGTTTGAGCTGTGCGTTGATCCGTCAGTCAGTCATTCAGGAGAAAGCATTTTATATGGGGGTATTTTTGAAAAACTAATTATTGCAACCTTTTGTTTCTTACTTAGTTGGGTATTCATGCCAAGTTTCAAGTTTATTAACCTAATAATAAGATTTTTCAAAAAAACTTTAACACCACCTAAATCGTCTTTTGGGGGTAGTTTCGAAAAAGTAATAATAACAACATTTATTATTTATTTTGTTTAGTATTTATGTATTGTTTCAAGTTTAGTTACCCATGAAATAAAATTCTGCCATACAAATTTCAACACCCCCTAAATCGACTTGAGGGGGTAGTTTCAAAAAACTAATAATGTCAATCTTTATCATATACTTAGATTACTATTTGTGCCAAGTTTCAAAAATATTAGCTGAAGGAATTAGATTTTTCATACAAACTTTGCCCCCCTTTTTAACCCCCTTAGGGGTAGAAATTCGGAAAATCCTTTCTTATCGGATGCTTAAATCATACAAAGAATACACCTTTCAAGTTTCAGGTTTCTACGTTCAGCGGTTTGGGCTGTGCGTTGATCCGTCAGTCAGTCATTCAGGACAAAGCATTTTATATGGGGGTATTTTTGAAAAACTAATTATTGCAACCTTTTGTTTCTTACTTAGTTGGGTATTCATGCCAAGTTTCAAGTTTATTAACCTAATAATAAGATTTTTCAAAAAAACTTTAACACCACCTAAATCGTCTTGTGGGTGTAGTTTCGAAAAACTAATAATAACAACATTTATTATTTATTTTGTTTAGTATTTATGTAATGTTTCAAGTTTAGTTACCCATGAAATAAAATTCTGCCATACAAATTTCAACACCCCCTAAATCGACTTGAGGGGGTAGTTTTAAAAAACTAATAATGTCAATCTTTAGCATATACTTAGATTACTATTTGTGCCAAGTTTCAAATATATTAGCCGAAGGAATTAGATTTTTCATACAAACTTTGCCCCCCTTTTTAACCCCCTTAGGGGTAGAAATTCGGAAAATCCTTTCTTATCGGATGCCTACATCATACAAAGAATACACCTTTCAAGTTTCAGGTTTCTACGTTCAGCGGTTTGGGCTGTGCGTTGATCCGTCAGTCAGTCATTCAGGACAAAGCATTTTATATGGGGGTATTTTTGAAAAACTAATTATTGCAACCTTTTGTTTCTTACTTAGTTGGGTATTCATGCCAAGTTTCAAGTTTATTAACCTAATAATAAGATTTTTCAAAAAAACTTTAACACCACCTAAATCGTCTTGTGGGTGTAGTTTCGAAAAACTAATAATAACAACATTTATTATTTATTTTGTTTAGTATTTATGTAATGTTTCAAGTTTAGTTACCCATGAAATAAAATTCTGCCATACAAATTTCAACACCCCCTAAATCGACTTGAGGGGGTAGTTTTAAAAAACTAATAATGTCAATCTTTAGCATATACTTAGATTACTATTTGTGCCAAGTTTCAAATATATTAGCCGAAGGAATTAGATTTTTCATACAAACTTTGCCCCCCTTTTTAACCCCCTTAGGGGTAGAAATTCGGAAAATCCTTTCTTATCGGATGCCTACATCATACAAAGAATACACCTTTCAAGTTTCAGGTTTCTACGTTCAGCGGTTTGGGCTGTGCGTTGATCCGTCAGTCAGTCATTCAGGACAAAGCATTTTATATATATAGATGAGTGACGCGATGTGGATTTTCGTCTGTGTGTGAGTATATCTACATTACAAAAACTGATATCAGTTGATGGAGGCCGATATTGACTTTACCCCCGGGCAAAGTGCATGATCTTATATGTGCCAGCAGGCTTCGCGAATTTTTATTTGCAACGGATTCCATAGATTATCTTTCAACGGTCTGTAAACTGCGGCGTGGTCTCAGTTTTGAAGCGCTACTCTTTTGTCTGCCGCGGGCCGTCAACGAGTTGCAGTTGTATTTTTCTGATTACATATCTAATTCTGTTTGTTCGGTGTTAAGTTTCATTTTAGGTACCGTACTAAGTTATTACCTTAATTTTGTATTCCGTGGATAAAAACCTAGTTTTTAGCATAAAAATTTTTGTTTACACCTGGGACTACTAGAACCTAACCAGTTGCAACTGCATAGGGGTATGTACATGTATCTAGCATATATCCAAATATATAACCAAATTTTATTTCTAAGTTTTCATCATCATCATCTTTTCAGCTGAATGACGTCCACTGCTGGACATAGACCTCCCCCAAGCGTCTCCACACTGATCTTTTCTGCGCCTTTCTCATCCACCGCACGCCCGCGGTCTTGACCAGGTCGTCGTTCCACCTAGCGGGAAGCCTTCCAACGCAGCGTCTTCTTTTCGGCCCCAACGGCCATCTGTTCTGCGTGCAATGTGCCCTGCCCACTGGCACTTAAGTTTGTAAATTCTCTGGGTTATCCCGCAAAAATACTCCAAGAATAGCTCTCTCAATTGCCCTTTGGGTGACTTTAAGCCTTCTGATGAAGCCCATTGTGAGCGACTACGTCTGTGTCCCGTAAGTGACCACACACTGGTCATAGACTTTCGTTTCGAGACACTGTAAGTGGTAAGGTGGTGGTGTGGTGTGGTAAGATGAGACGGTACCGCGCGCGGTAACTTCCCGAACGCTGCCCAACCGAGTCGGATTCGACGGTTGATCTCTTTCTCGAAGTTGGACCTACTCGTACCAAACTACGTTTATCCCAGGCAGATATTATAACGTCCACAAATTCGAGTGTAGAGTCTCCGACCTTGATAAGAGTGGGTGCAACATGGGCATTCAACATCACCTTGGTTTTGTCCATGTTCATTTTTAGCTCTACTGAGGTCATCGAGTATAATGGTACTGAGATCCACCATGGTCCCAGCCATGACCACTATATCGTCGGTAAACCGAAGGTGAGTGATGTACTCGCCATTGACGTCGATGCCGATCCCTCTCCAGTCCAGAAACTTGAAGACATCTTGCATTGCAGTGGTGAACAGGTATTGAGATATGACGTCTCCCTGTCTTACTCGTCGCTGCAGAAGGATAGGTTCAGTGGTCTCATCCTGAAGTCGGACTGACATGGTGGATTTTTTGTACAAACAGTTTAGCACCTCGATGTACCGGTAGTCGATTCTAAGTTTTAATCTTACTAATTTTACAAGGCAGTTAATTTATTACCAATACCTGTTAATTGCCTGTAATTTTATTAATATTTATTACCCATTTTTGTATGATTTTTATGTGTTTTCCGGTGTATTTTTATTTAATCATCAAACTTAAACGTGTTGATTTAACTTGGAGTGAACGTATTTTTTTATAACGTTACAGTAGTCTTAAGTTTTTATATACTTTTATTTAACTTATAAGCCGTGGTGGTCCAGTAGGTAAGATCTCGCCTCTCGTGCTTGAGGTCGTGGGTTCGAGCAAGTATCAACGTGACTTTTTCAAATTCATATGTACTTTCTTAGTTTTTATCTTGGACATCGCTGACTTGGCGGTCACAAAGTACGTAAGTGGCGGTGCGCCGCTACGGTGAAAGGATACAAAATTATGGTGAGGAAACCTGGACTTATCGTTAAAATAGGTTTGAAATCGTCTATCTGCATTGAGCAAGCGTCGAGATTAAGGCCTTATTAGTGCGTTGCGTCGACGCAACGGATCGCATTTGTCGGACGCAGGTGTCGCATTGTATGACACCTGCGTTGCGACGATGCACGACGTCAGTCGCAACGCAGGTGATTGTCGCATTTAATTTTATATCTTAGATAATAATAATAATTTTAATAATAATAATAATTTATTTATTCAATTCAATTGATAAAGGTACATAGAATTTGATACAATTTTAATGATCTTAAGCTAACCAAAATTCCACAAGACGTCTGAGTCTGAACTAGATAACTTAATATCTGTATCTCAGACAACAGTGCTCTTCCATTATACATTTAAAAGCTTGCAAGTTCAATCCTGATGTTATACATTATATTAAATTATACATAAATAAGGAGCAGAAAAAAAAAAAAATAGATGGTTTGTGTATGACCTCACCATTACAAACTTCAAAAGAGACTTTGGCCTTTTGATTCGTATTTCTTTCCGGTAGAAAACACTAACTATGACAAAAAAATAAACGTCTAAGGGCAGATTTTTCAATAGTCTGATAACTGTTAACTGAGGAATATAAATGGCGGTTTGACAGCTTTTGTATAGAAAATATGTCAAACGGCCATTTTTATTCCTCAGTTAAAAGTTATCAGAATATTGAAAAATCGGCCCTAAATGTGTTATTTTCAACCAACTTACAAAATAAATATCATTAGTAAAATAACTTATATGGTGGGTACAATTATAATAAATCAAATCTTGCAACTCAATTTTAAAGCGGCTTTCCACAACGGATTAAGCTAAAATTTTGCATACATTTTTGATTTGGTTTTGAGAGCCCGATAAGGTAAGTAACATCATTCTAAATCCAATATGGCGGACTCACAAAGACACTATTAATAGAAAGAGTTTTTAGTAAAATTAATATTTTCTTGTTTTGGCAACTCGTGGTAATTAAAATAAATTGTTCTTCGTTCTTTAAGAAATAAACGGATGATGTGGACTCAATATAAAATATTATACGACAGTCTACTATACCAGTGACCCGTTGCCACCTTAGTCAGCAGTAGTTACATGAAATTTGAAGTATTTTTTTGTTTTCTTCGGCGTTTTTTTAGTTAATTTAGTTTTAATCTGCATAATTCTTAGCACTACAACAATGAAATGAATTCCGACAAACTAGAAGTCACTAAACCAACAGTCACAGTTTAAGAATGGATTGCTAAATATGCTGTAATTAAGTCTGCACATTTTTTTCAGTAGATATATTTACATATTGCTGGGATCACAAGTTCTTATACATTACATGTATCATCTAAGGGAAGTTGTCGTTTGTTCCCAGGATTATAAAGCACAAAATGCGCGGTACATTGTAGTGTGAACCACGGCTAAAGCTCTTTTTACAAACTTTATCATCTTGCTTTCGTATGTGTATCCAGCAACTAGTAATCCATTTTTTAAGCACTTCCTGGCATCCGATTAAACTAAAACGTGGCGTAATAAACAATTAAATAATAGTAGTGTGGAGTAAGGATGTTAGAAAGTGATGATATCGGAACCGAAGTCGGAATCAAAGTCGAAAAGCAGGTATAATAAAATAATACATAATTGTTAATCAGTCTGTTAAATTTTAGCTCAATACAATACACTTAACCAGGCGTCGACAAATAATCAAACAGGTTTTCTAAAATCTATAATTCTAAAGATTTGTACGCGTTGACTGCGGCCGCGTGTCACCGTCAACGACCTCCGATTTAAAAGTTTCGGAACCGAAATCGAAATCGGAGGTTTAAAAACAATAGGCAGTTCCGACTTTAAGGAACCGAACCGCCACACTAAGGATGTTACACCCTTAGTGTGGAGCTTGTTTCATGATGGAGCCGACAGGTTGCAATAGCAACTCCTCAACCAGACAAGATAATGCTATCGTGTTTGGGCTCTTTGGAGGTGTATTGAAAAGTGATATTAAATTTAGTATCTTTCAGTTCAAGAAACTTGTTTGAAGCGAGTGTTGCACCGGAACGTGTAACCTTGGACCTTGCCCCACGTCACTTGCGCTGCTCTCTCCGTAGGTTTCAATCCAGCTGATTTCCGCCGGAAAAGACAGGCGCGCGGTAGCGTCCGCCTCGCTCTGACAAGGTTAATTCATTTGCACGATTGCTTTAGGAATCGAATCAATTTTCAATGTTTTACTTGTTTATACATGCTGATGTTAGTTGTAAGATTTATACAAATGTAGAAGTGAAATTTCTTCGGCGGCGATATATAGAATGCTTGTTGCCTAGCGTTGAGTATTTTGATTATCCATAGCTTTTACATTATTATAAAGTACATAAATGTATGTGTTCTGGTTTCGATTAGGGTCGGGCAAAGTGCCGTTGGCTTTTTCCACCTGAAAATTTTCAGGAGTCTGGACTTGGTCGATGGCAATAGATTCGCCCTCTTATACATGGGACTTGCATATAACTAACGAAATGTGTGCGGAATAAAACCGTATTATTATGTATGTAAGAATGTAGAAGATCATGATCATTATTATATTAAATTATTTTATTTTATTGTGAATGTGAAGACTATTATGTGGATCATCCTTTTTTTTATTTTCTTAATTAATTTTAATCACGGTCTGGTCGTTTGAGTAAATTAAATATAAAATAAAAAAATAAAAGTTAAATTAATTTATTTTATTGTGAATGTGAAGACTGTGATTGTGAATGTGGATCATTCTTTTCTTATTATTTTAAAAAAAAATTCTCAGTTAATTTTAATGCGGCCTGCCCGAATGCCCTTTCTTTGGTATTGTTCGTCGGATCGTTGAGCTCCTTAAATTCTTGTGCTGCACGGTTTTTGACAAATGCGTGCACTGACTGGACAGGTCCACTCAATCTGGCTGGTTCTTTCCTCAAAAGACCATTTCAGACACCAATCTACATGGTCTACACATGTGGATTGGATCAAGATTTTGTCTGGACTTTAAAAGAGACTGTGACCTGTGGGTTTGTTTCGGTCTTACTTCTCAGAGTAGTCAGATAGGACGCCGACCTCATCAAGGTTTTAAAAATATAATCGACATGTAATAGTGTTTGTACAAACCAACTTACAGAAATAAAATCATTACTCATTTATGTGGGAGTGGACTCACTTAATCGACGTCACTCAATGAAAGTCATAAAAACAATGTAGAGCGGAGCGACCCCGGTGCGAGACGGATCAAAATACATCATCAACAACATTTCAGCCAAAAGACGTCCACAGGGCATAGGCCTCACCTAAGCGTCGTCACACGGTCAGTCCGGTCGCAACTCCGCTCCAGTCCTTCTAAGGCCTTCCAAAGGCCTGCCAATCAAAACACATGGAAAAAATAAATTGCACATGCAGCAACGTGAGTCTTCTTAAATAAAGAATAAGGGAGATTTAGCGTGACAGGAGTTAGGAGTTATAAGTTACTTCTTTCTCATGGAAAGTAATGTGCTTAAACATGACTTTATAATTGTTCTAGCTTCTGCCAGAGAGAGAGTTAACTCAGTAAATTACTTGACTTTTGACATAGCGCATTCATCCAAAATATTAATTTGTTGCAAGTCGTGACTGTGACAAGAAGGTTCCCACTTACGGGGGAGAGGGTACAGCACGGATGATTTTCATTTGTCACTACAACATGTACAAGATGACGAAGCTGCTATCACATTGACGAAGAAAAATAAGGTGACGAAGAGAAATAAAAAAAAAGTGACATCTATCATCACACACTGGGCCCGCATGGTAAATACTAGGGCATGTAATATCGGATGATTTTCAATTCCGATTTTGATTTCCGAAATTAGATCTCAATATCGCCATTCCGATATTAATATCGGAATTGCGCTCATTAGTTAGATATCACGCACATTTTTTTGTTAATTCCACGAATTCGGTAAGAGATTGGATTATGTACAATAAAATAAACACGTTTATGCTGAGAGATAATGGAGGAGCTCGTGGCTAATTAATAACAGCCGCACGGGTCGATCTTAAAGGTTAAGCAACGCTTGACGAGGTCGGTCCGTGGATGGGTGACCATTTCAACATACCGAGTTTCCTCCGTGTCTCGGAAAGCACGTTAAGCCGTTGGTCCCGGCTGTCATTTGAATCTTCTAAAGATCTCTTTGACAGTCGTTACGGGTAGTCAGAAGCCTGAGATCTGACACCAGTCTTGCCAAGGGGTATCGTGTTACCCAGTTACTGGGTTGTGGAGGTCAGATAGGCAGTCGCTCCATGTAAAACACTGATACTCAGCTGAATCCGGTAAGACTGGAAGCCGACCCCAACAATAATTGAGAAAAAGGCTAGGCAGATGATGACTACAACATGTACAAGATGACGAACCTGCTATCACATTGACGAAGAAAATAAGGTGAAGAAGAGAAATGAACAAAAGTGACATCTATCATCACACACTGGGCCCGCATGGTAAATACTAGGGCATGTAATATCGGATGATTTTCAATTCCGATATTGATTTCCGAAATTAGATCTCAATATCAGCATTCCGATATTAATATCGAAATTGCGCTCTTTAGTTAGATATCGCGTACATTTTTTTGTTAATTGCACGAATTCGGTATGAGATTGGATTATGTACAATAAAATAAACACGTTTATGCTGAGAGATAATGGAGGAGCTCGTGGCTAAATAATAACAGCCGCACGGGTCGATCTTCAAGGTTAAGCAACGCTTGACGAGGTCGGTCCGTGGATGGGTGACCATTTCAACATACCGAGTTTCCTCCGTGCCTCGGAAATCACGTTAAGCCGTTGGTCCCGGCTGTCATTTGAAGATCTTTGACAGACGTTACGAGTAGTCAGAAGCTTTAGATCTGACACCAGTCTTGCCAAGGGGTACCGTGTTACCAGTTACTTGGTTGTGGAGGTCAGATAGGCAGTCGCTCCATGTAAAATACTGGTACCCTGCCGAATCCGGTAAGACTGGAAGCCGACCCCAACAATAATTGGGAAAAAGGCTAGGCAGATGATGATTGATTGGAATAGGTATCGTAGTGATCGACGATTACCGTATTGATTTTTGTCAATACAGCTTCAGCATTATTATTTAAGTTAAATAAATCCTGGATTGCCGAGAAAACTTATTTCGTAAAACAACTACCATAAACATAATAAAATATAGCAATGGTAAAATATAATTATTCCATCTTTGTTTTATTCAAAATCAATGGAATATCAATAAGATAATTGATAACGTAGTCAATTAGAAGATCAAGCCAACAGATTAGTGATCTGGTAGACTATAAATTGTTGTATATAATACTAGCTGTTGCCCGCGGCTTCGCTCCCGTGGACCACCCCACAGGACCCGTTTTCGGGATAAAAAAAATAGCCTATGTTACTCAGGAATAATGCATTCTACTGATGAAAGAATTTTTTTAATCGGTCCAGTAGTTTCGGAGCCTATTCGGTACAAACAAACAAACAAAAAAATCTTTCCTCTTTTATTTTATCTTATATTAGTATAAACAAGCAAAAGACTAACATATATGAAACTTTCATTTAGAGAAAGTTTTACAAGGATTGCTATTTGTTCCGAAACAGCCTTCTTAAAAGTATGAAAAATTATCTAAGCCTTCATCTGAATATAGGCCTTCCCCAAGTTAGCCACGTTGACCGTCTTGCATCTAGCGGATTCCCGCAACCTAAGCGTTGTATTTACTGTTATGAGTAACATTTTTAGCAATCCTAGGACTGTAAAACCGGGATTCAGTTCAAGTAAAAAAGCACCCAATTATCCGATCACTGCTAATCACTGTCGTCAACGGGTTTAACCACGCTATCGCGTTCGGCGCTTCACAATGAGAAGACCGATATTCATGCCCTAGTAGGAACCAGCAGTGGGACAGTTGCTGGTATACGTAATAGGCAAAATATCAATAGCTCGAATGAAGTATTTTAAAACATTTATCACTGCCGTAACTACGTCGTAGGCCTTTGCTACGCCGTAGGCCCCTGCTACGCAGTAGGCCTTAGCTACGCCGTAGTATTATCAAGGCCGAACTCGAATACACAGATACAATTATTTGTATAAAATTTGGTGTATCCTTATTATTTACTATAGTAAATAGGCATTCAAGATATGGGAAAAAAATTAAAAAAAACATCAATTCCAAAGTTTTATTTACATCTACAATTTTTTTAACATTTTGGTTAATATAAATGATAAATGTTAAATTAATGATAAATGATTTTATTTCTGCAAGTTGGTTTGTACAAACACTTTTACATGTCGTTCATATTTTTTAAAACTAGATGAGGTCGGCGTTTCCTGTCTGACTACTCTGAGAAGAAAGGCCGAAACAAACTCAGAGGTCACAGTCTATTTTGAGGAAAGAACCAGCCAGATTGAGTGGACCTGTCCAGTCAGTGCACGCTTTTGTCAATAACCGTGCAGCTCAACTTAGAATTTAAGGAGCTCAACGAATTGACGAACAATACCAAAGAAAGGACATTCGGGTAGGCCGCATAAATACTCAAACTGCCAGACCATGATTAAAAACTAACTAAGATAAATTAAAATTAAAAAAAAGGAATGATCCACATAGTCTTCACATTCACAATAATTAAAATAAAATAATATAATACTTTAAAAAGTAAATATTCTTGTCAATGAAAGAAAAAAAAAAAATCTAAATTAATTGGAGGAACTCAATCCCAAGCCATTTTGTCCTCAACGTAATCTTAAATGTTATAAAACGCTTTCTGGCACAACTTACGTTTAATGAATGATTTGAATTTATTAACACTTACTGCCGCACTCAGAGACATTTAACGGTTACTTAACGCGTTCCTTAGTATAGATTTTGTACTAAAAATCTCTACTAAGGAGAGCTTTAAGTAAACGTTAACGTCTCTGAGTGTGGCAGTTAGACCTTGTACGTGGCATGGAAGCTTATTATAAAAGCGTACACATTGACATCTAAACGAGCTACCTATTTTTTTGAGCCTTGTTGTAGGTACTACAAATTTGTGTATAATAAGTTACCTGTCTAACGAAATTCTCTAAAGCAATTACACGTTGAAGTTTCAGCGTGTCCGTTGAAATCTTTGATGTGCAAAACAGACGGGGCGCCCGGCGCCTGTGTGACCCGTATCGAATCTCGATAATACCACAGGTAACCTAGATTGTTGTATCGGGCTATGGGATGGATTCATGCTATCATATTTAGAAATACTTATTTAATGCAGTCAGTCGTGCAGTCTATGGGTTAAATATACGCAGAAGACAATCAACGCCCTGCGCGTTCAGTATAACAACGCATTTAGGATGATGCTACATGCTACAACCTGGGAGTCTTTAAGTCAAGAGTGAATAGGTTTCTTCTAGGTAAGCGTGCTACATCGTCGACCACATCATCGCTTACCATCAGGTGAGATAGTGGTCAAGCGCGAGCCTATCAATAATACAATAAAAAAACCGGCCAAGTGCGAGTCGGACTCGCACACGAAGGGTTCCGTCCGTAAAAATCACGTTTGTTGTATGGGAGCCCCCCTTTAATATTTATTTTATACTGTTTTTAGTATTTGTTGTTATAGCGGCAACAGAAATACATCATCTGTGAAAATTTCAACTGTCTAGCTATCACGGTTCATGAGATACAGCCTGGAGACAGACAGACAGACAGACGGATCGCGAAGTCTTAGTAATAGGGCCCCGTTTTTACCCTTTGGGTACGGAACCCTAAAAATGATGATGCGGCTGCCGCGGCACTATAGCGCGTCGGGCATGTTTGCGGACGCACGTGTCGATGGGTTTCATGCCATCCTCAGAAAGAGAGCCGCATCGCTGCTAAGTCGTGTCCGCGGTAGTGGCAACAGCATTCTTAGCGTTGTGGCTAGCCGAGCAGACTGCCCGTTATTGTGGCATTGTATTAAGTTACATGTCGAGAAGAAGTAGCGAATAAAATTGGTAAATGGTCTTCATTGAATTTTATTGTCATTTGATTTAATTTTATTTGTATTAATTTTGAAGTTTTATTATTTTTGACAAGTTAATTTAAAATTCTATTCTATAAAATATCTTCTTGACATTTAAAATCTTCTTTTTATTTTTATTTTTAATTAATTTATTCTTGTTTAATTTTAACTTAAAATTTAATCAATTAACAATTTGTTTTGATTCATTTTCTAGACCAATTTCGCAATATTTTGTAAATGTTTATTTGATAAGGATTTGTTACTAACAAGAGGACTGTACATTGCCTGAACTTTAAAATAAATTATTATTAATTATTATATGTATTGTGTGCAATACAAATATATATTTTGTTAAGTAAAAGTTTTAATTTTGTTTTTAATTTTTGACATTGAATTTTGTCATATAATAACTATTACTTTTACGTTGGAACGTTCCCGGATGACAGCGACGTAAAGGGTACTCCTTTCGTCGCCTAAGTGACCTTTTCTTTTGTATATAGTGTAAGTAGTTAGTATAATTGGATGGTAGTATAATTTTGTATAGTTAACTTTTGTTTAGTGTTTAAGCATGTACATATTACTTTTTAATTGTATTCTTCCTTTAATTGTTATTTTAATTTGTATCTTCTGTTTCTATTAATGTACGTCTCTTGTTGGTAGTAACGCTGTAGTCGGTTCTGGAGGCTTTTTTTCAGTTACCGTGTTACAATGGCAAAAATAATGAGAGAGTATTTTACACAGAGTGTATTTATACACCGAGTGGTTTTTTACACACAAAGTGTTTTTACACTGAGTGTATTTTTATCCTTGGAAGGAGAACTCAACTCTTAGGAGAACCGATCAGCTGACTTTGAAAGTAATACGGGGCAATGTTTTTTTTATCACGTTGCTGGGGATACGCCAGCCACTACCACTACATAAGATCTATGGTCAGCCACTGACTGCGTACTGTGTGTGTTATGTTGTGGATAGCGTGAAAGAGTTTTCGTTATCGGATAACTATCAGAGGTTTTCGGGTACGTCGCTACCCGGCTTCTGAATCAACATTTTGAAGTTGTGTTTTTGTCAAAAATTGTGAAAAAATTTCACACTTTGCCATATTAAATATATTCTTAACTCCAAATGATATATTGTTGTTGTTTAATGTGCCAATAAACGCCGTTTTCTTTCTATGATGCTGTTATTGTAACAGCTACAGTTGGTTGGCATAAATCAGTATGTTGTTGAACCTTAGTCCTCTGTGGTATTCGAGAATGCCGTAAGATGTCGCCATACACAATACCGATGACGTTGGGGTGGCGCTTGGCGGGAAATCCTCGCCTTGGCAAAATTCTTTTGTAGGTACGGCGAAACCAATCTTTACATTATTATTGAATTTGCTTGATTTTTTAAAATGCCTGATAAGCGTTTTATAAGTTATTTATTATTAATGGAAAAACGGTTACGAATACAATTACAGTAGAATTTGTGGTGAAGCAAACAGGTAGGTGTTCCTAAAGAAGGAGAATAATCCCAACATTGTCCCCGATTTGTATTTTTTTTTTAATGTATTTATGAAATAAGGTATTGTTATAAAATTTTTTTTTTTTTCGTTGGCATTGATTGATCAGTGTGTGATGTAGGTATCCGTATCGATTCGGAGCACGTGGGGCGTACCCCTCGCGGTGTACCTACCTACCGACACCTCCGCGAGTAATGCCGGATTGTCGGCGCTCTGACCGCCTCGGGCTGGCTCACACAAACTTTATTCATAAATTTATTTTACATTCAGTGTTTCGAATACATTGAATTTATTTATTGGACAATCATGTCATGACAGAATTTTGGACCGTTTAATTTTTTATTATGTATGGCGCGCAGCTCCGCGCACACCTCGCGCGCCTCTTTTGGCGTTAGCGTGCGCAAAGAGTGCCGCGCGCCGCGCCCTCCGGCTAGCGCTCTCCGTGCGCTCCGGCTTGCTCCACACTGGTTTCTGTGAATTAGGGAAAAGTGTTATGAGGGGGAACTCCAGTCGGTTTTGTTGTCTGCATTAGAAAATTCCGCGCCTTAGGCAGCACGTCGCGGATCGATCAGGGGAGGGGGCGGGCGCGCGTGCGTCCGCCAGCCGTGGCGCTCGTGTCTCCGCCGTGCCGTCGCCGTTGTCGCACGACTCGCACGCCCGCGACCTGTGGCGCGCACCGCCTCGAACTTGTTGCGAACGCCACCTGTTAACTCATGGGGGCACCCTGAATCTCAGGTAAGTTTATCAAGAACACTCACCTTTGCTTCAGGCCGTAGCGAAAATGTTTTCGACATTTCTCCGAAACTTTAAAAAATTGTACTCGTCAACAAAAGTTTAAAAGTCGCGCGTTTCGCAACTGCCTTCAACCATTTTATATTGTTTATATTCCAGTTCCCGCCGGTGGAATGTGGATTAATTTCGTTTGCAATTATAAATTGGATTTCTTTTCTTTCTTATAACTTAAAAGGGTTGAGCTTGAGCCAACGAATATTTACCCATGGGCCGTGACTCACGTAAAGAAACAAGCAAAACATTACAAAACACGATCGATGACATACAGGCCCCTTTAAACAGTTTTTAACATGTTTGACAGCTAATTCCCAGTAATGTCTTCCTTCAATCTTTATTTCTTGCTTACATTTTCATTCTTCTTTCTATGTTATTGTATTATTTTGCGAATTATTTGGCGAATTGTTGCAATTGCAACTGTATCTATTAATTTGTGTTGTAAACTATCAAATGTCTTCTTGTGTGTTTGTAAAGTGATTGTACCTACTTCACCTTTAAGAGAGAGTATAACAAATACATTACTACTTATAACAGTTATCGAATACGATATATTAGAGGTAGAATTAGACACTGCAGTGATTTGAATCGGACTTTCATGGAACGTTACTGTTAGGTTACTTATGGGCAAGCGTGCTTCACCGTCGACCTCATCATCACTTAGGTACCATCAGGTGAGATAGTGGTCAAGCGCGAGCCTATCAATTATAAAAGAAAAAGGTACTATCGGTTGTTTATGCTAAACTCCCTATATTATTGATTAGCTCGCGTTTTATTAGGGTCGTTTAAATAAATTATTGATTTTCTTCATCAAAATATTGATTTAAACGACTGAGTCCATCCTGTTACCAATTTCCTGTTTCCTGTTTAATAATCTACATTTTTTTTTTTACTTTTTTTGTATAAGAATTATTTTTACAAATATTTGTTGAGTGTATCAACATACCAACACAAACCATCTGTCCGTCTTTTATTCGCAAAACAAACATTTTGATTTTTAATATCTGAAATGAAATGTCAACAAGTGTAATGTATTTATCTATCATATTAGTTGGTACTAGGTGCGTAACGCGTTGCTGCCGCAGCTGTACTACGGCTATAACCTTCGCGGATGTGCACGTAATAACTTGACATAGTTTTATCGCAATTGGATGAACGGTATGTATGGAAGCGTTTACATACTCGTATAATATGAACAAAAAAACATTGATTCTTATACATTAGAAGAAAATAACAAATAATGAAACACGTAAAAACCACAAACAATTATCACACTATAATATTATAAAGGCGAAAGTTTGTGAGTGTGTGTGTGTTTGTATGTTTGTTACTTCTTCTCGCTCAAACGGCTGGACGGATCTGGATGAAATTTGGCACAGAGTTAGATTCTAGTTTGGAATAATACATAGGATACTTTTAATCCCGGGAATATGTTCCCTTGGGGTAATTTTCGACATTCATGCGGGCGAAGCCGCTGGCAGAAGCTAGTAAAATAATAAATGTGATGAAAATGCGTTTATTTAAACTGCATTAACAAAATAAACTTTTTAATTGGTTTTCGCTATTGTTGTTTCGATTAAAATACGACGTGTTCATCGAATGGTTTCATTTAAACAGCTTTTTTCAATACTTGCAAGTCTGGAAGGTGGCCATAGCAGCTCCACAACCAGACATGATAGCACCATCGTGTTTGAGCTCATTGGACGTGTATTGACAAGTGATATTACATTTAATACCTTTTAGTTCATAAAACTTGTTTCAAATAAAATTCATAAACATATAAACCTAAATATGAATTATGGTTATGTTGTTCAATAAATACTTTACACGTCACCTCACGACACGTCCCTGCCCCTACTTGGATCGTTGCTGCATCTTTTCTAAAATTAGCCTTACTTATGCTGTGGGTGAAATATACGTACAGGCTTTTAGCACACGGATAGGCTCTTGTTACACAGATAGGCTTTTCTTAACCCTGCTGTACGATACATGTATTGGCTTTTGTTACGCGGATAGTCTTTTCTTAACCCTGCTGTGGGATATCCGGACAGGTAGGCTCTTGTTACACGAATACGCTTTTCTTAGTCCTGCAGTGGGATACACGTACGGGCTTTTGGCACATGGATAGGATTTCTTAGCTCTGCAGTGGGATAGACGTACGGGCTATTGGCACATGGATAGGCTTGTCTTAGCACTTCAGTGGGATTCACCTACGGACTTTGTTTCACTCATAGTATTTGCTTTGCTCTGCAGTGGGATATCCGTGTAGGTTGTTACACGAATAGGCTTTTCCTAGTCCTGTAGTGGGATATCCGTATAGGTAGGGTCTTGTTACACGGCTTTTCTTAGACCTGCAGTGGGAGACATGTACGGGCTTTTGTTACAGGGATAGTCTTTTCATAGTTCTGCAGTCAATGATAGTCAATGATAGTCTTTTCTTTGCAGTGGGGTATTCGTATAGGTTGTTACACGAATAGGCTTTTCTTAACCCTGCCTTGGGATATCCGTACAGGTAGGTTCTTGGGCACGAAAAGGCTTTTCTTAGTCCTGTAATATCTAAGTAGGTAGGGTTTTGTTACACGGATAGGCTATTCTTAGCCCTGCATTGGGAAACACATACGGGCTTTTGGCACATGGATAAACTTTTCTTAATTCTGCAGTGGGACTCACATACGGACTTTGTTTCAGTGATAGTCTTTTATTTGCTCTGCAGTGGGGTATCCCTATAAGTTTTAACACGGATAGGCTTTTCTTAATCCTGCTGTGGGATATCCGTACAGGTAAGCTCTTGTTACATGAATAGGCTTTTCTTAGTCCTGTAGTGGGATACACGTACGGGCTTTTTGCATATGGATAGGCTTTTCTTAGCTCTGCAGTGGGATAGACGTATGGGCTTTTGGCACATGGATAGGCTTTTTTTAGCTCTGCAATGGGATTCACATACGCACACTTTTGTTTCACTGATAGACTTTTCTTTGCTCTGCAGTGGAGTATTCTTATAGGTTGTTACACGGATAGGCTATTCTTAAACCTGCTGTGGAATACACGAATAAACTAGTATTATATTCTACATTCCTCAAACGGTATTTTCTCTTGTTAGGTATGTTTATTGACAACCCCTTACCGTGGATTTAAAACTGCCAACCTTGAGTAAATGTCGTGATTAATGATCGTGCCTTCTCCATATGAGAAGAGGCCTTTGCCTTGCAGTGGGAAAATAACAAACTGGTATTATTATTGATTGTATTAAGTATCTAAATAAAAATAATATAATAAGTAAACTATCTTAAACTTTACTTTATCATACATATCCAAATTATACCTTTGTTTAACATACACATGGTATTTTGTACAAGTAGCCTTAGCCGTGAGTAAAAGTAAAGCTGCATCGGGGTCAACGCCCGAGGTTCCCACCCCGTTTCTTCTGGAACAAATACAAGTATATATAATATAATAGTTAGTGGGTTTATTGCAAAACGATACCTAATACTATAATGGGTCAGGGTACGCGAAACGAGAGGTATAGATGGTGCCCTGCGCACAATCTGAAAAAAGAATGGCAACATATGGTTTAGGATTTGAACTAATATTATTTATAGGATTTTTTATTGCTATCTTCAATAAAAATACTTTATTTCGCTACTGTCTGTGGTGAATTATAGTAGTAGTGATTCTTGGCAAGTTATAGTTCACCTTAACGTTGGATATCTGTAATAAAGGGTCTTTCAACAAGGACGGGTCGATGTTAAAATTGCAATAAAACAAGATGTGTGTGAGATATTAACGAAATTTATTTTTTATTTAAAAGGCCCATTTATGCCATTATGGATGGAATATGACATCTTTCAAATGTCCGCCGCGGCTTCGTATGGTGACACGAATCCGAGAGGTCCAATTTTTAATGACTCTGCTGCATAGATCTTGTTTTATACAATTTTAACATCGACCCGTCCTTGTTGAAAGACCCTTTACATGTAAAAAATGTAAACAGTGCTATTGACAGTTCAATGTACCTAACCATGAAATTTTCTAGATTTTTTTTAAATACGTGCTTTGTTTAAGTAGATATATGATAAAAGTTAAAACTGACATAATCGAAAACCGCTGGATCCAGAAGCGTGATATGTTGCTTAAATATTGCGTAAGCGAGCAATAAGACGGGATTTTTCGAAAATCATTCCGTATAGCTATGCATGTTTGAAATTTTCGCATAAAAACTTGAGAGCAAAACATAAAGACGTAAAAAAGCGTGCAGTGTGCAAAAAATTAAAGCTGAAAATAACGTTTAAGGTTCCCCTAGTTGACGGCACGAACTATTTTGCGCGCGGAGTTAAAATGCATACTATCTCATCCGACAACACGTGTGAAAGAGATAGATGTTGTGATGAGCAGTAAGAAGCTAGTTCGCGTACGAATTAGCACTTTTGCAAGTTTGTAGCGAAATGGATGATGATTTGGGACGAAAACGAGCGCGCAAAATTTTATAAACAGACCTTTGGGAGTCTAGATATCATGAAAAAACGACTAAATATATATTTCCAAAATAAAATTATTTGCATTGTTGAACTACTTATCTATCCCTGTATGGTGGCCGTTTTTTAATTTTCCTTCTTCTTATGGTATTTATTTCCGCCCAAAGATGAGTTAAAATTAGTGTTGAAATATGGAACTTACGACGCTCATGACTTTCAAATATACTTTTTTTTTTGCTTTTTTGTTTCCATACAGGGCTAGATAATGATGAGACAAATTGATATCGTTTTTTATTTTGAACGTACATCGTCAAACAGTGGAGTAATCGCCAGACTACGTTTGTATGGAAGAATGATCGACTAGTGTAACCTTAATTGGCGTTAGCGATGGGCGTTGAATGAACGAACTAGTTAATTCGACCGTCGACGTACAATGAACGATTCGACGGTTCACCGATAACCAACGAACTAGTTGAATTCGTAGACGGCTAAACTGAGACTCGACTTCACTCGACTATAAGGCTTATTACACTACACGGTATTCAGGGCCCTAATTCCTTATTTAGTGTAGTGTAATAGCTGTTAGGGTGTTAGAGTACTCAGAAAATCGACCTTACTTACACGGAATGGGGAAGGGACCCGTTATTCAGGGCCCTGAATACCGTGTAGTGTAATAAGCCCTTATGTTCATGTCGACTTGAACCGCGACGACCGACGCGAGAACTTAGTTGGGTAGTACAAGTTCATACGTCCGAAAAAATAACAACAACAGACGATTCAACAGATTAATTTGAACTCTAACTCTAGAAACGAAGAGTTGATATTTCTATGGGCCGAATGCCAATTTGGAGTAAAAATTAAGAAGAAAAGGACGCCAATATTTTCATATGTGCAAAAGAATAAAGCGATAGGACGATCGAACGATGCGAGGTTAACCGGTTTGTACTTGTTTACGTTAAATCGGAAAGTTGAATGTTGTTGTCGAGCCGTCCGTCCGTAGACGCCGCACGTCGCGTCGTCGCAAAGTTTATAAAGAACGTCTACTTAACTAAGTTTACGTTATGAACTAGTCCATGAATTCAACTAGTTGATCGACTCGTCGATCAACGGAAATGGACGGTCTAGTTTCGTTAACGAAAATTACGTCGACGACCCATCTCTAATAGGCGTTGAGCGCGTATCGCAGACCGCTTGACCGCCTTGTTGACTCGGGTTGCTACATACAAACCGCCTATTTGCTTGCCGTCTGCCAGTCCAAACATGTCGGGATTACGGAGCGTACACATTCTGGTTACGTTCACGGTATGTTGCGAGCCACTGTTGCAGCCAGGGCTTAGCAAAATACATGCTTCGCTTTAATTGAAATACAAATTATAAAATACTTTTTCGTATGTAAGTAATTAAAATCCTAGTAATATTATAAATACGTATGTTGTATGGATGTTTGTTACTCAATCACGCCAGAACGGAAGAACGGATCTGGGTGAAATTAGGCACAGATATAGATGATGTCTGAAATAGCACAGCTATTCAGCTATCTATTTAGCTATTTACTTTTTGTTTCATCGCAATCGGTTCTCTGTCTTTAATAAAAAAAGTTAATTAAAAAAATAAAAAAACCCGACTGCTTGAAAAGCGAACTAAAAAGACGTAAACAAGGAGAAAATCATGCTGTGCAGTCAAAGGATACATCTTCGCGAGCTGGCTGACCAAAACCAGACGTATCCTCCGACTGCACAGCATGATTTTGATATGATTTTGATTTTGATACCCCACACGTTAGGTTTGGAAGAAAAAAAAAAATTGGGCCCCCACAATATGGCGCCCAAGAACCGCTATTTTCCTATTTGCCAATTATTATGTAGCCAGTGACACTCGCGGGGTTAAGACGAATCGATTGACGTAAGAACCATCAAAATCGGCCCACGCGTCTCTAGAACGCCACATAGGAACAAACATACATAAATACATACATACATACTTACATACAAACATAGACTGATAAACACATTACCCTCCTTCGGCAGTCGGGTAAAAAGTTAGAAGAATTTAAAGTGTTCAAGAAGTAAAATATCAAAACACACGCAAGACAGATACTCGGACAGTTGAACTCCATATTCAATATGAAGTTCAACTGTCCGATATTCGTAGTATTTTTGAACGGCGGAGTTAAAAAAAATCGGTATGTAGGCACACGTAGGGTAGGTAGCAAGGCAAGTAGGTAAGTAGAGTAGGGAAGGCAGTTGACGGGAGCGAAGCGGGCACAGTTAGTACTAGTACGTAATAATTTCAAGTCGTGTATGTAATTGAAATACCAAATACATTATTTTAACTATTGTTTTAAACCCGCATTGGGCCCGCGTGGTGGATTATGGCCCATACCTTCTCACAGAGAGCAGGCCTGTTTCCCAACAATGGGAACAGGACATTAACAGAATTTTTTTCCAGAACCCATTAACAGAAAAAATTACAAGCGTACAATTTCGTATTTTGTCCTAAACAGTCATATGGAAAATTGTACAATTTTGTCAAATAAGATCGTTATATAAAATTGTTATAACAGTCTTCAAAAAGGAGCAGGTATCAATGTTTTTTATTTTTTTTATATGTGTCACCTCAGAAGAACTCGCACTACCTCTCCACACTTCATCACTCCGACGGAATATTTGTTTACTTTTTGGCATATCTACATAAGCAATACTTGCCTTACTCCTAGAAGCGAACTTAAGCGATCAATCTGGAAATAACTTATCCGATTGCGCGCCCAGGTTGGCTGTTGTAGAAACAAGCTCGCATCTAATAAAAAAAAATAAAAAAACTACATATATACCTCTATACACTACATCACTTATCTAGTAGTAAAAACGCTTTGATCGACAATCCATCGAAACACGTAATTATAATACGATATCTTGCGAAAATACTCCGATTCAAAGAGTAAAATGCGCATAACTTTTGAATGGCTGAACCAATTTTCATCAAACGTAGCTAAGAACATTCTCGATCGAAAAACACCTTTCAAACAAAAAAACTAAATCAAAATCGGTTCATTACGACACAAAGGTCAAACTTATAACATCCCTCTTTTTCCGTAAGAGGCTAAAAAGGGGTACAACCCAAGTGATCGGCGCGCAATGTTTTCGGCAGACTTATTACGTATCTTTTGCAAGAGCAAAACGATAGCGATTTTTGCGCAATAATTGCTCTCCCATACAGAAGTTTTAGAGCTGTAGGCGTTTTTTTTTAAATAAGTGCATTTGACAAACAGCGAGTGATTAGCAAACGATTGTGTAGAACCTACCTACACTGGAGGTAATTCGGACAATTATGACAAAAAGCGTTTGATTGTTATCGTTTTGCTCTTGCAAAAGATACGTAATAAGCCTGCGGACCTACTAAATTATATATCAGAGTCCCAGTTTGGAGCTACCCCGACAGACTTACAGCCCATGTCTCTCTTCTTTTCTATTTTCACCTGTATAGTGCAGGACTTGAACTAGACAAAAACATAGTTGTCGCAAGTTCTCTTACTTTCATCTCAGTAAAATTTTGACTTTCACGCAGCCTAAAGGTAGCCGCTTCCTAAAGTCAGTTAGAATCAGGCGCGATGCCATGGATCCCTTATCCTCTCAAAATTATTCAGATGGTCACTTCCCTGTAAATAACTCCAATAACATGGAACAGTACTGTAGTTTCTGCTTATAGCCCTGGAAAAAAATATGACCTGGTAAAATGACAATGTACTCATCTGCGTACCCCATCAGAGCATACCGGCGTGAAGTTATGTTATGAAATTTTGTAAGAAATAATATAAACAGTCATCCGATTGCAGCAATCCCAGGCGATTTGCCTGCATTTATTGAAGAGTACTATTATACGGCAATTAAACGGAATCACCTCGGGAAAATATTCACCCAAACAAAAAAAAATCGTCAATATCGGTTAATATTGACTGAACATAAACAGAATACAAATAAAAATCATTCAGTAGAGTTGAAAACCTCCAGCTTTTTGATTTTGGTTTAAATTATAAATGCTGGTAAAAATGTAGTGCCTTACCTCCGTAACTTCAACTGTAGTTTTTAAAACGTTCGATCCCTACTTGAGTTTGTATAAGTACCTTTATTTACCACGTTTAGGACATTCATTAATTTTTGAGCTGTCAAAACTGAGTGTCAAAAGTGAAATAACAGGCTGGACGGAGTTTAGGTACTTTCTTTCTTTTTCTTTACGGGAATCTAATAATATTCCTTAACCTTTAAAAAAAATGTCTAAACTTAATTTCATTTATTCTGCACTATTATGCACTTCCAGCAGTAATTGAGTTAGGCAACCTGCGCAGAATTGAAACCGGCGATTCTGTCGGTAATTCCGTATTCCGTACACATGCCAGCGGACAGATATGCCTGGTCCATATACTGTTTGATTGGCTATTAAGGGGCAATCAGGACGAGAGATTGAAGAGACGATTTGCACACTAAACTAACATTTACTTAGGTGTAACAAACGTTCCTATTAAATTGTATTTTCGCCAGGAGTATTTCCGTTTAATAATAAGAAAGAAAGAAAAATCTGGTTTATGATATTTGTTAGTAACGTTGCGTCATCGTGACGTACATTATTACAACACGGTGACGTAATTTAGCAGTACACATACAACGTGCCCGCCGCGTCACCGCACCGTTCCACGTTGACGGCGTTGAAACGTGGTGATGCGGACAAGCCCTAAATTATAACACGACACGATACAACTCCCTCTCAATGAAGATGAACTAATTAACGTCAGTTTAAACTTGGAACGTTGACTAAGCCATATTTAATACCATAAAGCACGGATATTCATTGACCCGTAGCTCATATTTGCCATAACTAATTTGATGTATCGCAAAATATTCACAACATTAATATAATTTATTAGGAAAACTTACAAAATAAACGGTGGAGTTTGACATATCGGAGACCTTACACTACACCAGCGCCTCTAGCGGCGGATTCTTACGCGGTAGCCTCCATTACCATCGGCACTAGACAAATTTGTATTCTGCCAGTTACAGTTACTGTCAAAAAATCAAAACGTATGGGTTTGACTAGTTTGACCCATAGATTTAGTATGTTTTCGCTGTACATACTACATCTGTGGTTTGACTACTAATGAAATGAGACATTTCAGTAGGGGTCAACCCCACACCTGCTAGCTTGCGAATATTTGGTGATTTGCTATATGCGTAGTATTACATACGTCTCGTTGGCAAGTAGGTATATGCAACTGGTCTTGATTTTGCTTTGTGAGCCAATTGTGCACTAGAAATGCTGCACTTTGACAATTATAAAGTACTAGTTGTCCACCCTGGCTTTGCTTGTTCATAATAATTTACAGCCAGCCATTTTACCATACCAAATTTAACCATCTGGCATAATGTACCTTTCAAATGGGTAAAGATTTATTTTAAATAGATGTAGTGGTTCCAAGGATTACCCTACACTTCTGAACAAACTCACGAAATTTAGTCTGTCTCTTTATAATTTTAGTTAAGACTAGCTGTGCCCGCGGCATCGCTCCCTTCAACTGCCTAGCCCTACCCTACTTACCTACCTACCTAATCTACATACGCATACCTACCTACCTACCCTACTATTTACCTTGTTACCCTACATACCTACCTGTATACCTTAGGGTCATTATTCTGCGGAGAATCTTAAAACCGCCATTCAGAAAATGACGTCAAATGCACAACGCCATCTATCGAACATGGACTTTAACTGTCCGAGTATCTGAATTGCGTGTGTTGTGATATTTTACTTCTTGAACACTTTAAATTCATCTAACTTTTGATAGAGTGAACTAATTGCGATGAAATAAAAACTGAATAATACTTCAAGTTACGCACAATTTTTATGCATAAGAGTTATCTGCATCGGTTTTGTACATTCTCCGTGATGCGTGAACAATTAAACAGACAAAATTCCAAAAAAATGCTGGATTTGGGTTTTTTTGGTTATCCCCTGGATATTTTCTTTGAAAAATTTTCGATGTACAAAAACGACTTTTCGACAAATTTATTATATATATTAATTGATGTATTATTTGAATAGGGTGCAAATAAATATCCATTCGCGTACCTATCTACCACCGGCGCTGCAATCAGTAGTTAAATTATTATCTGCTGTATGTTAGTATATTACTAGCTTTTGTTATCGACTTTTCCCGTACGAATGCACACGGGCACATCATATCTTCGATTAGGATGCAAGACATGATCTATCTGAGCGCTAAATTTCATCCGAAACCGGTCAGCCTTTCAAATGTGTATTAATTAACAAAAATCATAACGTTCACATATCTAATTATTAGTATACAAAGGTATTAGTGTTTATATGTCTGTGTGTAGGCCTGGGTTATATTTCCAAAATACGCACCGTATATTGACGTGGTTTTCATACACTTAGTATTCATATTAAACTTGTATAATTATGTAATAAAAACATAACCCTCCTTCGGCAGTCGGGTAAAAAGGAAACCATAGATTTCTGTTGAGTAGTAAAAACAGGGTCGGATCGTTAGCTTTAAATAAAATAATGAATGTATTTATAATACTTTCGGTATTTAATTAAAATTTACTTCGACGAACATAAAACTGCTGCTTCGGTTAATACAAAAATAATCACCCAGGCATCCAATTTGCGTAACGAAGTATCGTTCGGAGTTCGCACTAATTAGTTATTGTGCTATACAGGGACCGGGGCGCGTATTGAGAAACTGGCACCGTGAACCTGCCTGCATCTGTATGTTGGTGTGCATGAAATATTCAATGAATGAATGCAACCTAACTAAAGAGTTTGTTTAAAATTACTTGTTTGTATGGAGTAAGCTCTGGCAGTGACTATGGAATTTTCAATAATTGATAGAAATCTTCATTACCCAGTAGCAGAGTCGTCTCAATCACTTTTCTATTACATTATACATGTATATATATAGGTATTTATTATACTAAATATATATGTATGTTTATTTTAACTATATATATTTTTAATAAATTTTACTTCAATTATTATTTCTATTTTTTATGCACCTGCCATGTTAACTCTCCACCACCCCTGGTTGACTGGTAGCGAATGCCTCAGGCATAAGTCCGCCTATGTACCTGTATGTTGCATGAAGTTTTAATAAATAAATAAATTCTCGCCGAGTGTCTTTTGCTATTAAATAAAGATATTGGTAAGGATTTTTACATGAACACACACATATACATTGTAGATGAACATTATTATAAATAAATTCATTTTTACAATTTACGTTGTTCAGACAGTCCCACTAATGTACAAAGTTTTATTAACAGTAACAACCTCTCTTACAAAATAAACACGTGGGCAATATATAATACTAGCTTCTGCCAGCGGCTTCGCCCGCGTGAATGTCGAAAGTATCCCGAGGGATCTGTATATATATATATATATTCCCGGGATAAAAAGTATTCTATGTGCTATTCCTGACTATAATCTATCTCTGTGCCAAATTTCATCCAGATCCGTTCAGTGGTTTTTACGTGAAAGAGTAACAAACATACATCCTCACAAACTTTCGCATTTATAATATTATAGTAGGAAGGAAATAGGTAGTAGGATATAATTTTTATTACATAACTTCGACCATATTGTATTTGCTTAGACAACTATGGTTCACTCCAAAATATTTATCAGTAATAAAAACTTTATGTTAGTACATCGAGAAATAATTCGAGGTAAATTAAATACTAAATCACCGGGGTGATCTGCAGCACGCAAGTTGCAGTCAACCTCTGCGCTGGTTGCCACAATGGTTACCAAATATGCGGCCAGGTATGTTCCCCTCAGAATATTTCGTAGCTGGGAGAGAGGGAGCAGGGGAGCAACGTTTGTTAAATCCTGTCTAGCGGAAGTGAGAGGGGAAATTTTCGGCAACGTGTGATACACACGAGCTACCAAAGTTATCAGAGCGATACATTCAAAACATACATTCCAGTGCACTGCTCCTTTGAGCGTTTTTATGCCGCTTTGTATCTAAGCTTCCATGGATAACGCACAACAGAAATACGCGGTCACGGTTACCTTTTCGAACAACAAGTGCGTTTATACACGACCATTTTATTAAAAAAACTTTAATTTGTCGTAGGTTCCCTTTTTACAATATTTTTGTTAACTTGCAATGTATGTATGTATGTAAGTGTGTTCGGGTCAAATCTTGCAACTGAATTTTAAAGCAGTTATCCTCAACCGATTAAGATGAAATTTTGCTTACACGTTTGGTTTGGATGACAATGCATGGTAAGCTAAAAAGCTTGTTTAAAAAACAGTTTTTTTTTAATAAGAAAATCTTATTAAAATGGAACTCGACTTCAAAATGGAAAACGTTCTCAATACGACTGTATTTATTTTATGTGTGTCACCTCAAAACTTTTTACTAGGTGAACTGATGTTGCTGATTCTTTTATTTTTTGAAAGCTGGTGTTTCTCATGTGGTCCCATTTAAATTTGGTGAAAACAATAAACAACGGCAAATCTCTCGAGATTGCTGCAATCGCATATCTATTATTGCTTAAGCCATTTCATAACATAAAATCGCGCCGGTACACTCTAAAGAGGCAGATGTGTACAGTTCACTCTAGTACACTCTCATTTCATAGGTTATGTTGAATTTTTAAGTTATTCCGGTAATCTTTCTGGCATAACGCTGGGCATTGTAGGTACCTTACTATAGAACTTGCTCATTAAAATAAAACCTTTTTATATAAAATAATATTTTTATGTAAAAAAGATTTTTTGATGAAAAGTGCCTTTCAATATAATGCACATCGAGTTTTTAATATTTCTTATTGTATGCGCTGCGGGCATTAACAGTTTTGCACATATGCTCGAATATTTACAAAATGATTTTATCTGTGCCGCTTGTATCCTTTGTTTGACTTTATTTTTTCAGATTTGCTTTATTTCGAGATTGTATATTATGATATATTTTTGTTTTCTGATTTCATTTTAAAATTGTAGTAAAACACAAATGAACGTTATTCAAATATTAAATATATTTTTCTGCCTTTGAAAACTTTACACCGTGCAAAATATCTACTCGGGTTTAAAATCAATAGAACTATCATGATTTGTAGTAGGTTTATATATATAGGTAATGGACCAAGTGCAGTATGAATAATGTCGTATTATTCATAATGCCCGGGCAATTTGAAAAATGCCCAATATGAGTAGGCAATATGATAAAAACTATTGAAATAATTAAATTGACCGGGCTTTCTGCATACTGCCTGCACTTATTGGGCCGGGTAATAAATTATTTGTAATTATTTTATTCAAAGACTAATGCTACGCAGACGAAGTCGCGGGCAACAGCTAGTATATATATTATTGTAAATAGGCTCGCGTTTGACCACTATCTCACCGTCGACCTCATCATCGCTACAATCTAGGGGCAATCTCTAGGCAAGCCTAGAAGAAACCTATTCACTCTTTACTTAAAGACCCCTAGATTGTAGCTATCGGGAAACACAGACTCGGGCAGGGGGTTACACTCCTTAGTTGTACGCATAATAAAAGTATTCCCAAAACGCATATGGATGGGCTGTCCACCATGCACCGATGGCGGATCGCCGTACGGGCTGGGCGGAATTTGATCATGCGTTTCTATCGCACACTCCCCGAAAAGTAACCGATAAAAACCGACAAGCTGGCAAATTTATTATTTTTCACTTTAAACAGCAGCATAACAATGAAAGGTCATATAGGCCCTTTCTAATATTATTATGGATTCAACAACTTATTCGTATATTAAGGTAAAATACACAGTGAAGTTAATATATAGTTGTTGAAGTCATCATAACGTCTATTGTTTAAAAAAATCAACTCCAAGCGAGTGTATGGGTTAGGTTAGATTTATTTTAGGTGTTTCCTTCAATTCATCTACATACATTTGGTTTTGGTCAGCCCGCTCGCGAATATTATATTATAATATTTTATTCTCCGATTCCATAGCATGATTTTCTTATTATAAACGTCTTTTTAGGGTTCCGTACCCAAAGGGTAAAAACGGGACCCTATTACTAAGACTTCGCGATCCGTCTGTCCGTCTGTCTGTCTGTCTGTCTGTCCGTCTGTCTCCAGGCTGTATCTCATAAACCGTGATAGCTAGATAGTTGAAATTTTCACAGATGATGTATTTCTGTTGCCGCTATAATAACAAATACTAAAAACAGTATAAAATAAATATTTAAGGGGGCTCCCATACAACAAACGTGATATTTTTGCCGTTTTTTGCTCGATATTAATAACGGCAACAGGTAGACGCTTGAAATATTCACAGAATGTTTAGTTGTATATTTACTTCAAAAAATAATAATTAATAAATTAAAATAAAATAAATTAAGGGAGGCTCCCATACAACAAACGTGATTTTTATGCAGTGTTTTGCGATAATGGTACGGAACCCTTCGAGTGCGAGTCCGACTCGCACTTGGCCGGTTTTAAGACAAGTTTAACGATTCAGACTTTGTGGGTTCATTGACTTAAAACTGTTTCACCCTGAGAGCATTTGTAGGGCTTCGGATTGTCCCATGCTGTGGTAGCGCGGAAAATGTACGAAAGGAATTTAAAGCGGAAAACCTTCTTATGTCACTGAAAATAAACGACCCAAAGACATACTACTGAAAATTAGAAAGATTTGTCAACGTTAATAGTTCTTACTTCAGTAATTCGAAGCAAATACATAGTAGCTATTATAATAACCCGTAGGGCTAAAAATTATACGCGTTACTTGCGTTATATGCAAGATTTATGCTTATAGGATTACTATTTTTACCCGACTGCCGAAGGAGGGTAATGTGTTTATCAGTCTATGTATGCATGTTCCTATGTGGCGTTCTAGAGACCAAAAGCGATGGCCGATTTTGATGGTTCTTACGTCAATCGATTCGTCTTAACCCTGCGAGTGTCATCACTGGATACATTAAAATTGGAAAATAGAAAAATGGCGGATTTTGGGTGCCATATTGTGGGGGCCCAAAATTTTTTTTTCTTCCATACCTATCGTATGGGGTATGGAAATGAGGTGATTTAAAAAATATATGATTAAAAAATAAAATATTTTAAATATATGTTTTCACTTAAATGTACCTAATTCTAAAAAAAGATAACTAAAAAGCTAATTAAAAAAATCAAAAAACCCGACTGCTTAAAAAGTGAACATCTGGTTTTGGTCAGTCAGCTCGCGAACATGTATCCTCCGACTGCACAGTATGATTTTCTTCTTGTTTACATCTTTTTAGTTCGCTTTTTAAGCAGTCGGGTTATTTTTTACATTATAGATTTTTTTACATAAATATCAAGTCGGACGCATCTATGCACTCTAACATCTGATCATTCTAAATACGAATTACTTTTAAAGTATATATATTCAGCCAGCAACAATAATATGTTCATTAATTTTTGCGCACGATGCCAGTGTTGCCATACAACGTTGTTCCATCGTTAAATAACTTTCGCAATTATTAATTAATATGTAACGTACAGCGTTGTTCGAGCACACGCCTGAATTAACGAAAGTTACGTAACCCATGTAACTTCATTACAGAACACATAACTTTAGATATTTCCTATCTTTTCAAAACTGAGAATTGTGGCGTTTTTATTGTTTCTGCTTACCCTATGATCAATCATTGATGAAGACGTATCTGATCACATCGTCGAACGAACGTTTACACTTTCACCGGTTACAACTAGTACCAAACGTTCGACGAGGCAGCCATAAGTCACATTTTACAAGCAACTTGTTGCTTAAATTTCATTTATTCAACAGATTTCCCCTACCAATCTCTGAATTAAATTCGGACGTATACGTGTGAGGTTACGAGGAATTAGAACCTTGAAGATTGCTTGAAAAAGTAGATACATCGCATCTGAATTCAGTAAGTTTTTATCTAGGCCTAGGCCAGACAAAAAACTATTCTGTAGCATTGAAGCCAGGCGCTAACGTCAAATTGGACATGACATTACCTGCGGCAAGGACACGTAAAGTCTCGCGCCACTGCGATCTAAGTGTTATGACTCGAAACCGTAAAGGACGTGAATTACACGGCGCTTAAGACCTTCTTGCCGCGAATTCCAGTGTCATCGCTCACGTTCAGTTCCGTAGCATGTGCGGCAAGTATATTGTCTAGGCCCCCGGTCCACTCAAAACCACAATACTCAAAGGTAATTTCGTCAATAAGCTACCAATACCAACAAATGTCACTGCTATTGCCGTTACCTCACGACCCATCTATGTTTTGGCTTCGCAGCCCTGCTAAACCTTGAAACAAAACATAAAGTCAAGGCCCTTCAGTCTGTACTTAACCTTGTTCGGCAACTCACCTACAGTCAATCTGTTGATTAACTTTTATTTATTCAACAATTTGATCTACTCACTGGAGAAAATCTGTAGGGGAAAACGGAGCAAAATTACTCCAATACTTTTATTTTGTGTACGGGTTCTTAGCTGTAGAAGTGTTTTGGTTCCCCTTGAGGATTGAAGGACGCTCGTCATTATTTTAATTATGGATTAGCTCCGGAATCCTTAATTAATCCTGTTGCTCCACAAGACCAAACTAGGCTTCTCTTCTGGGATAAGATAAAATCTCTATTGTATTTTCCACGAAGATTTTTCTTTTTAGGGTTCCGTACCCAAAGGATAAAACCGGGACCCTGTATTGCTGTTGTATTTCTATTGACGCTATAACAACAAATACTAAAAACAGAATAAAATAAATATTTAGGTGGTGTTCCCATACAACAAACGTGTTTTTTTTGCGATAATGGTACGGAGCCCTTCGTGCGCAAGTCCGACTCGCACTTGGCCGGTTTTTCTATTTTTTACTAACTTTAGAATACTATTATAGTTCAAGAATGACGTCCACGCGATTTTCTGACGCCACAATTTGGTCATACTATACCGAAGCAAACTCGTCACGTAGTCGGCTATCTTCGGGAGCGGTCATGTGCACCAGTCATTAAAACCGGCCAAGTGCGAGTCTGACTCGCGCACAGAGGAATGCCGTATAAAAAGCTACATTCACCAAAATAAAAAGGTAACATTTCTAACGTTCATAAACAATGAAAGCATTGAACATTGTTCTAACGAAGGGACAAAATTAACTTTGTCGTTCTATCCGCAAACGGATCCCTGAATCCAAAAATGATTTTCACAGACACGTAATATTTTTGACTGGCCTATCCAACGATCACCATGAGATGGACGAGAAAAAATACATCCCAGCTTTACATGTACAAACTAAATAATTTATATCTTGATTTTACACTATCTGCGTCATTAATATGTATATTCATGCCAAATTATAACTTTTTAGTACTAAGAGTCAGAGCGGACGGACGAACGGACATGGTGAAACTATAAGGGTTCCTTGTTGACTACGGAACCCTAAAAATACTGTGTTTCTTGAATGGTGAACGTACAAAAGCAAACATTCGGACGGCCGTATCTTTACTATTTAAATCTATGGTTACGGGCTAAATGCTTGGCAAGCTAACAACCTGTTACTCGACCTAGCGCTGTATAGCAACATTCTAGCTGTACAATGTAACTGAGCAGTTCACGCAACAGAGCTAAGTGACATCACATTGTACCCCGTGTTTTGGAAACGACAGCGTGTGCCTGTAACCTGTCGTCATAACGACGGGTGTACACTGTACACATATTGACGTAGTGAGCGACCTCAAACATAGAGAATGGATGGCACGAACAGCTTTCTATGCCAGGTATGAAGTACGAGAGTGATAAAGCGATCATGCGTCCAGCAGTTGTATTTTTCCTACTGACGTCATCAAGAGACAGATGACTTTCTGCCTTAGTTATAAAAAAAATTAACCACATGAACTTCAGTATTTGAGCTAATCGTACCGTTAAAAAAGTTTTATAAATAATGTCCTTTATCTAAAGAGCGGTCAATTTTGTGACGACATTGATCGGTCCATTCTCCACGTGAGCGATGTATTCCCGAATTTGATTGTCGAAGCGACTGTTCAGTATGCAAATCTCGAACAATAGTGGTGAAAGTAGGTTTGACTTGCGCATCGCTAAGTCCCGCTATCAAGCCGTCGGTGTGTAACCAGTCTTAGTGTGTTTGCTAAGCTCTTATGAGTGCGTGCTTCTGTTTGTAAACTTTTAGATCTAGAGCATGTATCTGCACGCTATTTTGTTATACGCAGTTTTCTTGTTCAATGTTATTGACTTTCCTTTGTAGAACTTCGTCATTAGAGACGGGTAGTCAGATCTGAAGCCAGAGAATTTAACATCATTCCTGCCATGAGGTACTGTCTTACCCGCTTACTGGGTTGTGGAGGTCAGATAGACAGTCGTTCTGTTTAAAATACTGGTATTCAGCTCCATTTGGTTAGACTGGAAGCCATGCCCAACATAATGTACACGGTTGGGAAAAAGCTGGGTAGATTGACTGGTTTGATTGTGTTTTTTTAGGTTAGACAAATATTTACGCTTCTATATAGTCCGTTTGGCGCCTTACTTGTTAATTTTCTGAATATTTTTTTATCTTCTGTATTCGGTTTCTTTACAATACAGTACCTGGGCGAAAACACTTAAAATATGACATAATATATATATGTTTCTCGAACATAATTCTTTATCACCCCCGAAAACCCATATTATATTGCAAATTTTATCGAAATCGTTACAAATATACACTAGCTTAATTTTCAATGACCAGGAATTTTTATCAGGTATTATGTATGCAAGAACGGTTTATGCAAAAACAACTCAAAAAAGAAATAAATTAACAGCCGTTCTGTACATTTTGCCGAGTTAATGCGGGCAAACATACACTTAATAGCTGATATTTTTTATTTTTGGTAGTTAAATTTATTGCATGCTGGGGTCCGTGGCTCTGTGTTGTATTAGTTCTTCTCCCAATATCTTTATAAATTATAGTCTATGTATTATTCTGATGTATAAGCTATAATTCTGTAAAATTTCATCAAAATCCGATCAGTAGTTTATGCGTGAAAGCGTAACAAACTTCCATCCTCACAAACTTTCACGTTATAATATGATGCAGGATAGTAGGATTATATACAATATTGCTCGTTTATTAGTATAAGATATACAAGTAATGCTGTATCTGCGATACAGTGACGTAAGAAGACGTAAGCAACATTTTACAAGCAACCTGTTGATGTAATTTCATTTATTCAAGCGTCGTAGGGTTGTAGGTACACGATTACCACTTCATGAGTACACACAATTTGTACTGAATTTATGAAGACAGTAATAAAACATCACGAGTCTACAGTAAAAACATACAAACAGTATGGCAACTATATACAAGCGCTCGAAACGGCACACTCACGCAAACATACGCACCGATGAGACCATTAAAGGCACTTCTGCAGTGCTGTCAGTAGTGCGAGCCGCTTAGGAGTCTCGTCGATGTGCATGTTTGTGTGAGTTTGCCGTTTCGAGCGTTTGTAGGTAGTTTCCATACTGTTTGTATATTTTTTCTGTGACGAGTATGTCATTTGAGACCTACTTTCGAAACTAATGATAAGGTCGAGGAATAACTTTTTAGTGTCGTTAATAACCTAACGTTTCTACTGCAACGTGTATTTATTCATTTAATAATTTTTTCTTGAAATAAACTATTTCAAAATGATGTCTAATCGGCAAAGTTTGCTTGTGTCTTCCAGATTTCTTGTATCATTTTGTGTTGACAGTTACGTACACCAACTTCCTATCGATGCCATGCGGTTTCTCTATTAAGGATATTTAAAAAAAATGCTACGATAGCTTTTAGAACGACATACAAACTATACAAACTTTGTTCCATTCAAAATGTTTCATTCTATCGCTCATAGCTAACGTAAATTTAATAACATACTTTTAGAAAATAATTTATCTGATCCAATATATTATATTAATATTGGGAACAAGATACAAAAGTTACTTTTGTGACTAGTTAGTATAGTACTATCTATTTTTAGTTTATGATAGACTTTGATCATATTCTAGGTGGTTATATTTATGTAATAAAACTTACTTGCAAGACAGAAGGAATCACGTCTGTAGGCATGAATGGCTCATTCAACCTTTGACTGTCAGCTATTCAATTTAGTAAGAATTCGATAAATAAGTTCAAAGCTTCAAGAGAAATACCTTATTCTCAGTCACACAATCAAATTCTTCAAGCAAATTCTTAAAAACAACCACGTAATATCAATATTAAAAAGCTAATATCATAAAGCATTATATACGGTTGGCTGCATTCCTTTTTTGGCTTCCCATCCTATTGTCATCTTATCGTTAATTTTTCCTCTTCATTTTTGCGGCGGAAAATATTATAATGAAAATAAAGTACGGGACACACTGGTCGCACACAGGGGACACTTGCTTTTTTCTTTTTCTCTTAATACGGCCAGCTGTGCGTGCGGTTCAGTTTAAAATAATCAAAATAAACTTTTAAGGAAACACTCGTCACCAGAGATGTGTGAGGTGCGAGTTGCGTAGCGGCGCTGTGAAAATGTGTAACTATTTCTACTAAATCTGTGCAAGGAACTTGCGTGGTGCGAGGATGCGGAGCGCGACTCTCTGAAATGGTGTGGAGCTGACTGGTGCGAGGTTGTTGAGCGGACTCTTGTCATCAGTGCGCCGGCACACGGATTGCTTTTCTCGCTAGCGTCCTTCGCATACATTCCTCGCTCGCATCCGTCGCGCACATCTTCCGCATTTTGTATTGAAAATGCCTAGCTTTGCTAGCTGTTTTCCACCTGAACTGCACTTAGAAAATAAAGCACACCCATATCTAAGCACTAATGCCCCATATATAAGCCCTAATACTGTAACATGAAAATATTGTAAAACCCAAAACATTTTTATAAAAAGAGTGCTGGTTCTTGCCGTGGTGTTTCTTGCCGGTTCTTCTCCATTGGAAACGACCAACCCGATCCGTGCACCTTTTGTCGACGTTTTATAAGTGCCAATGTAGGCCTACGTGAAATAAAAAATAAAAAATGATTTGATTTGAAAGTGGTCCGATTGGTGGATTTTTCTCGCGTTCCTCGCAGCCTCGCGGTTGATAAGCACCCTAATATCTCGTTTTTATTTTAGTTTGTAGACATTTCCGACTACTAACGTTAAAGTTTTACCTAGAGAGCCTTAAAGAAAAGAAACGCTTTTCATTCTAGACATTTAACATTCGCTGAGGAAAAATAATGAATTGTTGGTCGTTCCGAGTTTTAATTCAAACACGTAAACTTGCGGCCTCGTTCGGCAGTCAGGGCTCTTTTTCCTTGCTTGTTGCAATTTTACGTAATGAATTCAACATTTTAGAATGTGCTGTAGTTTTTCTTCGAAAAGATTAAGTGAAAAGGAGTGATTTTTGAGAATTATTTAGTGAACATGAATTTGTACTTAAGTCTTATTTTTACCCGATTGAAAAAAAAAGCAGGAGGATATCAATACGTTAGTATTTTTTTATAGTTAGCGCCTAAAAACTTATGATTACCGGTTTACATAGGTTACGAATTCACGGCCTTCTTTGACCTACCTTTTTCTTGTCTAAAAAGCATTGTTCTGCCTACAATCAGATTTAAGCAACAAGTCAACCGTACATGTTAGGTTCACTGCCGAAGTGACATTTTTTTGTTTTTTTTTTTCTACTTGTGCAAAACAAATGCAATTAATCACTACTACCTAATTAAGTAATAACTAACAAATGAAACATTTTTATAAAAAGTACCAATTTTCTCGAATAACCGTGGGAAGCTGACGAAGAAGTGTTATTTTTTCACGAAGGTTCTTTACTTCGTGTTTTTTCGGGTGATATCGTCGTTTTTTCGAGATTGTTCGTCTTTTGTCGTCCGTTCTTCAATGTATGGTGAACTTAATAGTATGAGATCCCACTACAAAAATCTGCATGTAATGTTATTGATAAAACTTAGGTTTCCGTACCCAAAGGGTAAAAACGGGACCCTATTACTGAGACTTCGCGGTCCGTCTGTCTGTCTGTCTGTCTCCATGATAGCTACACAGTTGAAATTTTCACAGATGATGTATTTCTGTTGCCGCTATAACAACAAATACTAAAAACAGAATAAAATAAATATTTAAGTTCCCATGCAACAAACGTGTTTTTTTGCCGTTTTTTGCGATAATGGTACGGAACCCTTCGTGCGCGAGTCCGACTCGCGCTTGGCCGGTTTTTATGTATAATACTTGATCGTAAAATAGATTACTGCAGGGGCGGCAACACTAAACTGACAGTCCTTTTCATTTAATCAGAAAACCTAACTTATCTATGTTCTTGTGCTCAAATTTTCAAATGTTATTGGTTATTCTTGTATACCACCGTTAAATAACTTAACTTTCATCATCGTCATCATCATCATTTCAGCTGAAAGACTGTGTGTGAGACAAATTGTCACCATATTGAGCGGTCCCGTGCTTCTCACATCCAGCGGATTACCGCAACCTTCACCAGCCGGGCGAGCACGGCCTCTGTGATAGGTTTCAATCACGCATTTTATCACGGTTTTTGCTCTCAAAATGTGATAAAAATTTGGGGCTCCAGCCTGTCACAGTGGCCGTACTCGCCCGGTAGTGCATCGGTCCACCTAATGGGAGGACTTCCAACGTAACGTCTGCTGGTTTGCGGTCGCTACTCCTGAACTTTTCTTTTTAACTTTCATCTTGTGTAGATCTTAGGTCACTTCGGTTCCACTTTCGCTCGAAGTTGTTTAAAAAACGGCCTCATCCGATCCGACAGATAAAAAACAATTTCCTTTGCAATAAATGCCGGAACATTTACCTCCTTATAAGGTGTTATTGTACAGCGCAGCAAATATTGGTATGCCCGGAGCGGCAAAATAACTAGCTCGGGCCCTGGCTCTACACTAGGCATTTATCCTGTATTGTGGGTGGGTGCGTATACAATACCGCCTAGCTCTCAGTTGGCTGCTATTCATGTGTTGCCAGGTTTAGCAAGTAAACTGGCAACCCACAGATTGCGGCTAACTGAGAACGGCAACCTTGTATTATCCTATGTGCTACACCACTTGCTTTCAAAGACATTGGATTCACTTGAAAAAGTTATATATTGGGGTTAACTATCAGACATAAATTTGAATTCATTTGATTAAAGCAAGTAATTGCGGCTAGATATTGCCAGGCAACCCTGTAGCAATCTATTTTCTATCAAGTATCGTTTACGAAAATTAAGTTTATGATTTTCGCAGTGGGAAATTGGGCTATAACCATGCTCAATTAACCAGTTATTTGTCACAATTAGGTGCAAATTACGTTATCAGACATAACACCTACCTCAACACATCGCCTCAATCGATAATTATCACGTGAACATGTACTAAACTCGCCGCAATTAAAGGTATAATTGGTGTAACATCAATACCAACCATAATAGGCGTTGCAACTGGTTACACATACACATACATCATACACACACACACACACACACATTATCCCACTGTTAGGCAAAAGCCTCCATGACTTCTAGATGTTTCGTTCCAGGGCTAGTGTTGATGTAGATCCTAGAAGTGTACACTACAGATGTGGCACTAGTAGGTAAAATCTTTGTCTGTTGATCTTAAATCTACCGTTTATAGTAAACGTGTATCGTAAACAACTTAAGTCAGCTTGCTTGCAAGCAAATAGCTTGATTGATGAGGGAATCGATTGTCCACTAAAACTTATTGTTCGTATGACTGATTAAAATGAAACTGTAGCCAGCATCGGATATTTTGCCGCAGACTAATTACAATTTGAGCGGGCTTTTCTCCTTGGTATGCGCGGGATGAGAAGCGCACAAAATGCTCAGCATTTTACAATTCCGTAGCTACTGGCAACACTGGCCGGGCAAACATAAAAATGCACAAATATTTTCACGTCAATGCTCAAATCGGATCCGATAGAGAAGTCTTTTATTTCAACTTTTTTTTTTAAGATATTGTGTCCATTTTCGCAGCCTTTTGTATTTTTCAAGCTTTTATTAAATTTGCTATGTATGTATGTAAGTATGTTCGGATCAAATCTTGCAATTGAATTTTAAAGCAGTTATCCTCAGCCGATTAAGTTGAAATTATGCATACTCATTTAGTTTGGATGGCTGAATAGATAATTTTTGTGCTTTGCCTTTATATGGGTATGAAATGAAAGGGTTTTCTGAGAATAATACGAGAAAAGTTTGATTCTTTTTTTAATGTATAATTTTATTAAACGTCCGGTTTTTATGAATGCGTTTTTACTCGTTAGCATAAAAAACAATTATAGACAAATAAATGGTCTCAATACACGTTGTTCTATTTACTCCGTTGGATGTGTAAATAGAACAGCGGCGAATATTTCTGTAATATTTCTCGTGAATATGTACTTTGTTTGACAAACACTTGCGTCAATCTAATTACGGTGGAAGATGAGATATTCTCGCTTTGTGGAAATAAATTAACAAATTAAACGCAAGACAAGTGATACAATTGGTTATCGAGAATTCATACAACAAATCACAGGGTTAACGCGCGTTTGACAATAGTTACATTAATGCCTGTTTCTGGCCCAAAATCCTTTTAATTTTCATTACAGAATGCCTAACCATAATAAAGACACATTAAAGTGATTCTTACGATATACAATTTGTCACAAAAATAGACATAATTTGCAGCAAGACTGCAAGAAGTCGCCGGAAGCCATATTACCTACACACCGCTTGGTCGTCTTCGAATAGATGCTAATTTACGGCGCGAACAAGACATTGTTATCTTATGACCGGCGTGTAATATTTTAATGCTTTTAAGAATTTTTTCTTACGATTTTTTGTTTTCTTTCAGGTAATTACACCACTACTACGGACAGTTCTTCTACTAGTGCATAAAGAAAATAAGTTTGGTAAGCACGGTAAAGCGGTTAATCATCATCTGCAACCTGACTTCGCCCACTGTTGGGCATAGGCCTCTCATATCATGTGCCATTAAAGTTACCTAATATATAAACATCTGCCAAACCTCTTCCTAACTATGTTATGGTCAGCTTGCAATCTACCTATGTATGGGTAAACCCACTGCACTATTCCCAAACCACTCATCATCATCATTTCAGCCGAAAGACGTCCACTGCTGGACATAGGCCTCCCCCAGGCGTCGCCACATTGACCGATCCCGTGCGTCTCGCATCCAGCGCCTTCCCGCAACCTTAACCAGGTCATCGGTCCACCTAGTGGGAGGCCTTCCAACATATCGTCTTCCGGTTCGCGGTCGCCATTCCAGAACTTTTCGGCCCCAACGGCCATCCGTTCTGCGAGCAATGTGCCCTGCCCACTGCCACTTAAGTTTGGCAATTCTTCGGGCTATGTCGGTAACTTTGGTTCTCCTGCGGATATCATCATTTCTGACGTGATCACGCAAGGAAATTCCGAGCATAGCCCTCTCCATTGCCCTTTGGGTGACTTTAAGCTTTCTGATAAGGCCCATTGTGAGCGACCACGTCTCGGTCCCATAGGTGATCACTGGCAACACACACTGGTCATAGACTTTTGTCTTGAGACATTGCGGTAAATTGGACGAGAAGATACCACGCAACTTCCCGAACGCTGCCCAGCCGAGTCGGATTCGACGGTTGACCTCTTTCTCGAAGTTGGATCTACCCAACTGGATCGTTTGTCCCAGGTAGACATAATCATCTACAACTTCAAGTAAAAAGTCTCCGATCTTGATAGGAGTGGGTGTTACATGGGCATTCATCATGACCTTGGTTTTGTCCATGTTCATTTTAAGACCCACTCTTTCGGAAGCTCTATTGAGGTCATCGAGCATTGTACTGAGGCTCTCCATGGTCTCAGCCATGACCACTATGTCGTCGGCAAACCGAAGGTGAGTGATGTACTCGCCATTAACGTTGATGCCAAGCGACTTCCAATCCAGAACCTTGAAGACATCCTCCAGCGCAGCAGTGAACAGTTTCGGAGAAATGACGTCTCCCTGTCTCACGCCGCGCTGGAGAAGGATTGGTTTCGAGGTCTGATCCTGAAGACGGACTGACATGGTGGCGTTTTTGTACAAACACTTCAACACCTCAATGTACCGGTAGTCGATCTGGCACCGTTGGAGAGATTGCAGTACTGCCCAAGTCTCGATCGAATCGAAGGCTTTCTCGTAGTCCACAAACGCTAAACAGAGAGGCAGGTTATACTCTTCGGTCTTCTGTATGACCTGCCGCAGCGTATGTATGTGGTCTACGGTGCTAAAGCCTTTTCGGAATCCGGCTTGTTCGGGAGGCTGGAAATCGTCAAACCTGCGCGCGAGACGATTCGTGATGACTCTTGAAAACAACTTGTAGACATGACTAAGAAGTGAGATGGGCCTATAGTTCTTCAGTCGGGCATTGTCGCCCTTCTTGAAGAAGAGTACCACCACACCCCTGCACCATGCCTGTGGCGTTTTGCCCTCGAGTATGACGGCATCAAACAGCTTCTGAAGGGCCTTAAGGACCGGTTTTCCACCCGCCTTCAGGAGTTCAGCCGTGATTCCGTCATCACCCGGCGCCTTGTTGTTTTTATGCTGTTTCAGAGCCATCCTAATCTCGTACAGGCTGACGTCCGGGATATCTTCGGTATAGTGTCGGGTCAATCTAGCTCTTGGGTCGTTTGCTAGACTCGCAACGGGCTTGCTGATTGATGTGTACAGCTGCCCATAGAATGTCTCGATCTCCCTCAGAAGCTCCGGTTTGGCGGATACGATCCTGCCATCGTCGGTCTTCAGTCTCGTGAGCTGGCTCTGCCCAATAGCCAGATCCCTTGCAAATACCTTGGAGCCTTTATTTCGCTCAATCGCGTCTTTAATACGCTCGGTGTTAAAGCGGCGGAGGTCTCTTTTCAAGGATTTAGAGATCTGTCTATTGAGCTGCCGATATTTGCACGCCTCATCTGAAGACTGCAGGATCATCTCACGCCTCTCCTTCATAAGCTTGAGAGTAGGATCAGAGAGCTTTTTGTTTCTATCTGTACGACGGGTCTTGAAAAACTTAGACCCGACCGTATGGACAGCTTCCACGAACCCGTCATTGTATTCGTCCACTGAGCTCCCTAGGCACTCGAAACGATTCTGGAGTTCGAGCTGAAAGCTCTCGGGGTTTTGGACCTGAATCTGTGCTGGACGGAGCGTGGACTTCATCAGTCGAGACCTTTCAAGCTTAATATTAATGTTCAATGTGCCTCTTACCATGCGGTGATCGCTCCCGGTTTTTACCGAATTGATCACAGAGACATCATTGAACATTTGCTTCCTGGTTGACATGATGAAGTCGATCTCATTTTTTGTTGCACCATCGGGGCTCTGCCAGGTCCACTTCCTATGTTCACGCTTTTTGAAGAAGGAGTTCATCATATAGAGGCCCTCCTTCTCCATAAAACTGGCCAGTAGGTGACCCCGGTGGTTCCGACGTCCAACTCCAAATTGCCCCACTTGCAGCTCATCCTCGTCTCGTTTGCCCAGTTTCGCGTTGAAGTCCCCCATGACAACGGTGAAGTGAGTTTTGAAACCATGCATGGCTCTGGAGATATCCTCATACATGGTCTCTACCTCGTCGTCGGGGTGTGCCGAGGTTGGGGCGTAGACCTGTATGACATTCAGCGAATATCTTGCGGATATTCTGAGTATCAGGTACGCCACCCTGGTCGACACACTCTCGATCTTCACCACGTTGTTCACAAGGGACTTGTGGACGATAAACCCGACACCACCCTGGGACTGCCGGTCACCCTCTCGGAAATAGAGCAGGCTGCCGGATTTGAGGATTATCGAGTCCTCCCCCTCTCTTCGGACTTCAGATAACCCTATAATACTCCATCGCAACCTGCTCAATTCCTCTTCGAGTTCGGTGATCTTTTCGTCGGTCCGAAGTGTGCGCGTGTTGTATGTTGCCAGGTCCAGTCGTCGGTGTTTGTTGGGGTAGCCGGATCCCGTCCGGAGATTCTTGGCACCCCTTGCCATGCCGTAACCTCGACCGCTACCGTAGTCGAGGGTAGGCAGGCTGCCGGGCACTAGGGGCCATTTTTTATTTGTGCTATTCATGGGGGGGGTTTTGCCATAATCGCCACGCTTGGCAGGCGGGTTGGCGATCGCAGTATTGTTGTTATAGAAGCACAGAGAACGCTGCTGCCCATTCTCTGGTTTGTCCCTTAGTCGCCTCTTACGACACCCACGGGAAGACATGGGATGGTGGAATTCTTTACGGCCGGCACCATACGGCACTGCATCACCTGAAAGCCAGAATCAACAGGGGTGACCACCAGAAAAGCGCCGAGGCAATGAAGCTCGACGAGGACCCGGAGAATTATTTTAACTGTCTTGGATTCCGCAATGAAATTAATCAGAAAAGAATAACGGAAGAGTAGGAAAAAATATAATTTTCCACTTCATGTGGAAGTATGGATAAATATGTTATAGTTATATGCCAAAATACTCGTAACATTTTACTACACGTGTACACTTATTTTCTTGTGTCTTATCTATTTAGGTACCCGCGTATTTGTTTACAGTAGCGATGATATAACTATACGGTATCCGGTAACTATACGGTATCCGGCCTCTCCGGCGCCTAATTAGGATCCGGCCGGATACAGGATAGCAAGCGCCTTTCCGGCTGGATAACGGATTTAAAAATAAACATAAAATTTAGGTAATTACTTTATTTATATCACTCAACAAATACAAACAATGATCAAAAATTTTTGATTTTACAACTTAGAATATTTATTAGTACTCATACTGCACTAAGAATGTATACTAATTTATCGGCTTTATGAGGTAACAAGCGGTTTTGCTTGTCTTTATAATCAAGGCCAGCTTCAAGGATATCCGGCGGCCGGATATTCGACTATCCGGCTACAAGGTTGGCCGGATTTCTGGTATCCGGTATCCGGCCAAGCAGCTATCCGTTTCATCTCTAGTTTAAAGTTCGTAAAATTATGTCTACAAAAATATCTCGTCTTTTTGGATTGTCATTTTCATCCAAAATGTTGTCATTTGGCAATAGGGTTTTTTATGTATTCGCGATTTGTTGGTTGGTCCTATAGTAAAAATTGTACCTACATAATGATGTGTACAATATGAATGATTTGTGTTTGGTGGTCGGTTGGTGGTTTGGATAGTATCAGTTAATCGGCACGAAGAAGAAGAAGAAGATGCGTACAATGACCCCTTAACAGGTTTTAGGTATTTTAATTATACGGTGCCTCATAGCTATGTAATTTAATGTAATTGCCACGTATGCATGAACTAACCGTAGTCCTAGTTATGTCCGAAACCCCACACAAAACAATAATTCGCACAAACAAAACACAGAAATTCACAAGAACAATAAAATTGCTAATGGAAACTATCATAGACACTCTAAGGACCGCTTGCATAAAACTTAAGTCAAACTTAGTTCCTAACACAAATTAAAATATGTTATACAAAAATCTCATACGGATGGCCGATGCAGTCCAAAAGTTCTGGAGTGGCGATCGCGAATCGGAAGCCGTTGCGTCGGAAGGTCTCCTACTAGGTGGACCGATGACCTGCATCCTAATTGCGTAAGTGAATTCTGCAAAGCAAACAAGTTGGAACCTTCCCAAAAACGACTTTTCGTATTGCATATTACACTCTGAAACGTAAAGGTTATGCTCCTTTCATTACCAATATTTTGACGTAGAATTGATTGTAAAAGAATGAATGAAAGCGGAACAATCGAGATAAAACTTAACTATTGGTATTGTGTAATGCAAATGTCATATATCTTCAACTCCGTAGTATCTCTAAGTAGTCTGTGTTCAACTCAAAGGAGGATTTGGAAAACTAATGCTAGCTTTCCAAAAGTTTCGCAATACCGAAAAAGTTGAAAGAAATGATTCTGATTCTTTGAAAGAATCGACTTGTTTCCTTTGCAGTATTCACTTACGAAATTAGGCTGCTGGTGAACCAGCGGGGATCCGCTGGACCGGTCAATGAGGCGTCGCTTGGGGGATACCTATGTTCAGCAGTGGACATCTTTCGGTTGAAATAGTGATGATGATGATAAATATAAATATCACGGGATTAGCTACAAACTCGGAGTTACTTGGGTAAAACAGGGTGGAACTATGTGTAAGGCTGCCCGAAAGTAGTCAATTTGCCAACCTATGTTTTTCAGGAGTTCGTTGCCTATGTTTTTTTCTGTATTTCTGTTTATTTTATAAATTTTTGTATTTTGTTTCAAGTTTGGCAAGTTATCAGAAAGTGAAATGGAGGGATTTGCAATTGAATCGGTGAATTTTGCTTTTGGATTTGATAATTTAGTAAGTGATTTGGCAGAAGCAGTGAATTCAGTGGATTTAATACGTGATTCCTAGGATACAGAGGACTTAGTAATTGGTTTCATGGAACAAGTGGATTTAGTACGTGACTCAGAGGACACAGAGTGAATAAAGGCATCGGCTTTGATATAGTAGGACGAACTCTCGCTCTCACTCCCACCGGATGGGAAATTTTACTCGTATAAATCATTTTGGTAGCCCCTCCCCCTCCGGCGGGTGGGCTCACTAGCCGTGGCTTGGTCACCCACGGGGAAGCGAAGCGGAACTCGAGGAGGGGCCGCTCGTCAGGGCTTTTGCCGATAAACTGACGACGCAACATAGCGGCCAACAAGTAGGTTGTGATGCCGCTTAGACGACATCGCTAAGGCACGCCGCGAGCGATGTTGGTGGTAGTGCAGTATGCATGAGCATTTATCAAAGAGAAATAAAAGGGGTGGCACAAGCGGGCCTTAAAACTCAAGTAGATTTTCACTACAACATCGAACACTACCTTTCTAACTATCCGACTGTCCGGTCTCCCTTTCCCCCTCATACTTTTGCAGGTGTTTTAACGATTTCAATTTTAAACATGGAAAAGAATCGTGAACAATTTGCCACAACAACGCGCGGTTGGTCACTGTTGTAAAATTCCCGATCGAGTTTCAGTCGGGTGCAGGAGTTCCCAACAATTTTGCTAACGTACAAACGAAGGCAACTCAACGATTAAGAATTCACGTTGTTTTATTGAATGGCTTTTCAATGTTGGTTTAAAATAGTTAATTCTTTTGTTTATTTTTTTCAAATATTCAGCTGTTTTGTTAAAATATAAATAAAAAGCTGTTGTACAAAAAAATACTACCAACATCCAAATAAAAAAAACTACAAAGTGAAAAATAACTTTATTTTTAAAAGTCGGTGTCTTTTGTAGGTACCAATTTTTTGCGTTATGGACACCGACTTACAAATATAAAGTTATTTTTCACTTTGTAGTTTTTTTATTTGGAAGTCGGTAGTATTTTTTTTTTATTTGAAAGTCGGTAGTATTTTTTTGTAAAAAAGCTTTTTATTTTTACTTTTTAGTTGTACCTACATAATAGGCAAGTTGTTTAGTAAGGTAACTATAGCGTCAGAATGGATTGCCCGAATGTCATTTAACTTGAACATAACTGGTGAAATGAGGGATCTGCGAACCCCTTAAGAGCGTACTGGCGTGATGCTATGTTATGAAATGGTATAAACAATAAACAGACATGCGATTTGCCGTAATTTATTGAAGAGTTCTGTTGTATATCTTCGAAGTTCTTCCTCAGATCTTCACCAAACTAAAATGGGACCAATTTCGAAACCTACTTTTTCAAACAAAAATATAATTTTCAAAATCGGTCCAAAATTGACGGAGATATGTGTGAACATACATTATAATAAAAAAAAAACAAAGTTAATGTCGAACATAGAACCTCGAAACCTGCCTAAAGTATACCTAATCATAACAGGCCACTTCGATGAACAGAATGTCTATTATTTCCATCGTTTCCACCCAGTAAAAAATACAAAATGAAAACTTTAAACACACAAAAATGCATACTCAAATATTCTAGTGTATGCGCAAGGTATGAAAACAATATTGGAAAATGGAAATTCGAAACATGTGTATGTGTTACAGTAGACAAAAGGGTCATACGATGGCCACCGCTGTGATCTGCTCAAAGGAAGTGCATAATACATTATGGCTAGCCGTATCGAAGTGTGCCGCAGCCACGCGCAGAGTTTACCTTTGTGGTATGAACCTAATATTTACGACCCCTGCACTACGTTGACATCGCCCCAAGCTGAACACAATATTGGATTGCATGTCTGCCGATTACTTGACGTTCAAATACACAATAACCATTGCAGCGATATAATTCCGTTTATGATCATCGGAAAAAAGGCTACGAATTCAATCCTCTGAGCAAGTATAATAAACATTCGACTTTGCTGATTGAGGACCTTGTTTGTTTAGCGTTGCTTTTCGTAGTTTTCTCTCTAAAAGAGAAGTAGAATCTAACAAATTGATTCCATATAGTTTTTAAAAAGGAGTGTCTATCTAGGCTTCGGATGTTAGACAATCGGGCTGCTGCCTTTAGGTCTTCAGAAGTGGCCCATACTATAAAAAACCCGCTTCGTTTAAGATCTAAAATGTACCGTCTTGCTCTACGAATTAATTAACAAGTTAAACTTATTCCTCAATGGCTACATACGAATGAATTGTGTTGGGTGTCTCAATTAAGCCTAGCAAGCCGATTCTTCATTCAACACCCAGAGGCAAAGTGTGACGTCACCGCCAGCGGGTTGGCGGGAAACGTTCTCATTGGGCACGAATCTAGAAGTCTGGGTTTTCGTTTTACGAATGGATGAACAGGTGGCACATTACACTGCTGGCGCGAATAAATGGGTCAACGTGGTGGCAGCCTAATTGAAGTGACAACGTATTCATATTAAATTGATGCGTTCTTGTTTCCACTAGATTTTGTGTTCACACAGGTAATTATAATGGCAGTGATGATCCATATTCATCGCACAAGGTCATGATTTGTGCGGCGGATATGAATTTGATGTCCAATTAGTATGTTCGAATACCGCAAAATATTTAAAAAATATTATTTATACACAACTTTTGACGCGTTTGGCAACGTTGCACAAGAGCGCGCGTCGTTACCAAATTATACGCAATTAGACTGACATCTCAGCTTTGAAGAGACAACGTAAAAGTTCTTCGTTTATTGCCTTTACATAGCCATTTAATTTTCAACCGACCAAAACCTTTTTTCCAAAAATCACATGGTTCTATGTTTGACCGTACGTATATTTTTCTTATGTATGTTCACCGATTTCCGTGTGTCCTTTTGTGTTTCAAAGGGTAGTAACTTTTCGAGGTGATCCCATATAAATTTCGTAAAGATTTGTTGAAGAACTTTGTAGATGTATTTTTCAACTGCATTATTACTGCAATTGCATGTCTTTTTATTGTACATAACTATAAAACTTTCTATAGTAATATCAGACTAGGTACTACAACTAAAACCTGAAAATAAAAATAAAATAAAAATACAACCGACTTCCAAATAAAAATACAACAAAGTAAAAATTTTAATACATTTCGGCAGTCGGTGTCAAAAAACGAAGGTACGAAACCAGAAACACCGACTGCCGAAATTGAAATTATTCACTTTGAAGGTTTTATTTTATTTTTTATATGTGGGCTCGCGCTTGACCACTATCTCACATGATGGTAAGCGATGATGTTTTCGACAGTGATTTTATTATCAATATATTGATACTCACCCAACAGGCGACAATGCCAGTGCGCTCGCCATAAAGTAAGCTTCAAATTCGTCAGAAATAGCTAACAGAATCTATAATTTAATATTCAATGCGATTTGTCAAAGCCAAACGTAAGTGTCTCACTTTGTGAGTAGTTAGTTGCTAATGCAATTATTGCACAATATCCATTCAAATAGCACAGTAATAGTCCAGACACACAGAAAGCAATTGACATTTCCGCAACCGAATGCAACACGAATTGATTCGGGTACTGTTCATTGTATATATGTCAATCATTTGTATATAGAGTCTAGTTTGCGGGTGGATTCGACGAACGATTCGACAATATTCAGACAGAATTACTTCGATTTAGACATCGTTGCTCCGTTATTCAATGTAGTCGGCTCTCGAAATACTCTGCTTCATTTGCATTAATTAGAAGGAAATACAATTCTGTACTAATTACTATACTGTGATTTTTAATTTCGTAGACTAAACTGACAGCTTACAATGACCTTATTTTTTTTAATGTTGCAAGCGCGGCACATAGTGTTGTAGGTAAGGTTCAATCATAAGTGATTCATCGAATCGTTGTGACATGACTCCTCTATTTATTTTTACTAATTGGTGTAAATAAATGTTTTATGAATGTAAACGTAATGTATTTAAATATAACAGTATTATACACATAGTACATGAACTTTTATTGTGTTAAATATGAAATCAATAATAAAATAAATGCGATCGATAAAATGAAGTCTGACATAAATGAGAAGAAATTAAATAAAGGCCGCTAGTTTCAAAACAATTTTTTTTTTGCCGTGAAATAGTTTCATTTTCGATCTATTTCGATTTTCGATTAACTTTCGATCACTCAGGATAGTTAGGGTACGACACTATTTTTATGTGACGTAAAGTGACAACACCCCAAATGTCAGTTTAATCTACGAAATTAAAAATCACATTATAGTATCTGTGAATGCTCCTAGGCAAATTACTAAACTCTTATATCAGGGTCCCCAAGTTTATACCGCATCTAACGAGAATATCTGAATTAATTTAATTGTTGTATTTGAAACTGATATTCTAAAACGTAAGCAGTGGTGGCCCAGTGGTATCAGCCGCGACTTACAAGTTGTAGGTCGTGGGTTCGAACCCAGGCAGGCGCTTTACTTTGTGTAAATTATTGCATCACCACTGCTCTCAAAACGGTGAAGAAAACATCGAGAGGAAACCGACATGTCCTAGAACCAAAACTTCGATGACATGTGACATCCACCAACCTGCACTGTGCCCGCGTGGTGGATTACGGCCCATTCCCTCTCAAAGAGAGGAAGCCTGTGTCCTAGCAATAGGAACATTAATAGGCTGATGATGCTTCTAAAACGTGCCACTGTGTCAAGATATTCTGATACATTTGATTTTAGAAGCAAGATATTTCGACGGGCAAAAATGAATTTTCTAGAACCGTAAATCACTAAACAGCTTTTGAATAGAATATATAAGCTATTGCGGAAACATTGCAAACCGATAGAAATACGATAGACTACTATAATTTTATCTACCGAAGCTAATAAAAAAGAGAGGTGCCTTATGTTCCAATCGGGTGGGCGGGGGTTGGAACGGAGTTCGATTAATTAAATTTACAGTCTTTCCGTTTCGTAAAATATGACGAAACTGCAATAACAACTACACGGCTGATGTTCAGTGTAAACACACAATAGCGGATGCTTACGTAGGTACTGTATGTGTCTAGTTAGCGCGCGCTCGTACGTCTTCGGTTTTCTTCATGAGCCTCCTTGGCGTCGCCCTTTTGTGCGGCTCTTCGCTTGTGATATCCTGCATGCAGCATGCTGTGTCTGGCACAATTTATCTAAAAAAAATGATTATTTATATTTATTTATATTAATAAAAAAATTAACATTCTATATTCTCAAAAATGACGGCGTGATCGGGAAGTGCCTCAAAAATCACTGCAAAAAAGTTTCGATTTTTGGTGTCTGTTTTTTCATTCAGTAACAAATCAGTACTATAACGTACGATAAGGAACTCTGTTCCAAAATTAGTTTCACCGAAGTTACAAACCTGGGGCCTTACCATGACATATCAAAACTTTCATGGTTTCACTGTGAGAGAGAGATGGACCTATACCAAGACAAATAGCAGCTTTGATACATCATGGTAAGGATTCTGTCTGGTAATGGTTTGTTACATCATAAGTACCACCCATTAATTTAATTACAGTACTTGTATGAAAAGCAAGCCTGATAAATAGATAAGACTTGCAGGAGCTCGTCAGTGACGCACCATATATTATTGAGGCTCCAAGGCGCGGGCTGCATACATTTTTGATTCGCCTTCCTGATCCAACGTACATTGACAGAAACCACTAAACAACAGCTGCAGATAATTGACTGTTTACGTAAGTAAATAAGAAAATTAAATAAGAAATTATGTTTACTTATTTGTACCACGTTGTTCAAAAAACCGGCCAAGTGCGAGTCGGACTCGCGCACGAAGGGTTCCGTACAATTATCGCAAAAAACGGCAAAAAAATCACGTTTGTTGTATGGGAGCCCCACTTAAATATTTATTTTATACTGTTTTTATTGTTATAGTATTTGTTGTTATAGCGGCAACAGAAATACATCATCTGTGAAAATTTCAACTGTCTAGCTATCATGGTTCATGAGATACAGACTGATGATAGACAGACAGACAGACGGATCACGGAGTCTTAGTAATAGGGTCCCGTTTATACCCTTTGGGTACGGAGCCCTAAAAAGATATTGAGAAAGGATTTTTTGTTGTTACGACTTTTCTCTGGTAGCAACAATAAAGTATCTTGGAAATAGAACAGCAAACCAATAATCCTCAATGAACGGAAGGATAATCCATACTTAGCTGATTGAGTCCGATTCAGGAACGTAGCTCGAGTGTTTATCCTCTCTGCAAAATTAAAACTGAACAAAATAGTTTAAAACGGGTTCGCAGAGGGGAGGTTTAGGCTCCACGCAGTCCATCCAATATAAGCGGGCGGCATCGAAATTGAGTGCATTCATGTGTTATACAATACTGTGAATCTGTCATGCCGGAGTTGAATGCAGCCGGATGCAGCAAAGCGATAGTAGTGTTCGCTTTGAACTCGAAATGATTGATGCCCGACACCCAATATTAATCCGACTCTTTAAAACAAATAGCCACGTACTGATTTTTTTTTATTTCACCAACGGAAGTTATTCCGATATCCAACTTTCTGTCATTAAAAACTACTGCCATCGAAATATATGCTCACGTTTCATTGAAACTGTGACTTGAATTCATTTTGACTTTGAGAGAACGACTGAACGAGTCATCAACGTAAATTAGTCCGGTTTATGATTGTTATATATGAAAATCGCCGCCCCTCAATTATTAATTTAATTAGTGATTGCCCACGGGTTATAAAAGAGGGTGTAATCAACAAATTGGTGTCGGTATCCATCTCCGGATCAGTTCTGATGGTGAAATGGATAGTGAAGCCCGACCGATGCCGGGGGCGATCACATGTACTCATCCGTCTATGTGCCAAAGCGTAACAAACCCACAAAAATTAAAGGCTCCCTCAGACAAGTTACCATTATTCAAATGACAAGAGTAATCTGAATGGTTACCACCAAAAGTGAAGATCGCATCGCATTTATTTGGAAAAAAGTCCACCAGTATTACAATATAATAAATACAATGCTTTAAAAAGAAAAATACTTACTAAACAGTTAGCTCAGAAAACTAGAAACCGAAGAAAGATTTGTTTTTATTATGTGAAAGAAAGTCGAGAGTACAAAAATCTATAAATAATATTTATGGTGCGATGCTTCAGCGAGTCCACAGTCCAGCTAAAGGTAGCTAGAACAGACTGTATGCGGAAAGACGATCAGCAGCCTAATTGCCTAAGTGAATTCGGCAAGACAAAGGGTTTGACCCCATGAAAGAGTATTAACAATTGACCAGTCACATGCGACATGATAGACACGATTTGGATTTCTGTCTATGTGATTGTTTATTTCAATTAGGCCATTAAACAGCACATATCCACAAGAATAATAATAATTGCTTCTACTATCCGTTCGCAAAGTAAGATTGTTTTGGAGAAGAACAGACAAGAAACCCCATAAGTGGACTGCGAAAGGCTAAGAAGATTAACGCTGTTAAAGCTTGGTTAATGAAATTCAGTTAGACTGTGATCAACTGATCAATCAGACGTGACAATGGATGCAAAGGATTATCAGTTACTAGCTGTCCCACGCGGCTTCGCTCCCGTCAACTGGCTACCTACCTACCCTACCTACCCTACATACATGAATGTTGCGTAACTTTCAAAAAGGTATGTTGCCCGTTTTGCAACATTTTTCATTTATGCTCCGCTCCTTTTGGTCGTAGCGTGATGTTATATAGGCTATAACCTTCCTCGATAAATGGACTATCGAACACAAAAATGTTTTTCAATTCCAACCAGTAGTTCCTAAGATGAGCGTGTTCAAACAAACAAACTCTTCAGCATTATAATATTAAAATAATTAATAATTATATAAGTATAGATTTTACCATTCTATATTTTCTCCATGTTTCAATAGGACTCATCAAAAGTCCCTTAAAGGCAAAGAAGGGCGTTTTGCTCGGAGTTTCCTTGCATGATCGATCAGATATTAAGAGATTCAACACTATTCTTTGATCTATTCCCTTTAGTCTAGTCACTTTAGTTTAGTCACTTTAGTCTAGACACTTTAGTCTAGTCAATTTAGTCTAGTCACTTTAGTCTAGTCACTTTAGTCTAGTCACTTTAGTCTAGTCACTTTAGTCTAGTCACTTTAGTTTAGTCCCTTAGTCTAGTCACTTTAATCTAGTCACTTTAGTCTACTCACTTTAGTCTAGTCACTTTAGTTTAGTCACTTTAGTCTAGTCACTTTAGTCAACTCCCTTAGTCTAGTCACTTTAATCTAGTCACTTTAGTCTACTCACTTTAGTCTAGTCACTTTAGTTTAGTCACTTTAGTCTAGTCACTTTAGTCAAGTCCCTTTGTCTAGTCATTTTAATCTAGTCACTTTAGTCTAGTCACTTTAGTCTAGTCACTTTATTCTAGTCACTTTAGTCTAGTCACTTCATGCTAATCACTTTAATCTAGTCTACTCACTTTAGTCAAGTCCCTTAGTCTAGTCACTTTAATCTAGTCACTTTAGTCTACTCACTTTAGTCTAGTCACTTTAATCTAGTCACTTTAGTCTAGTCAATTTCGTCTAGATTTTTTATTCTATTGTCGTGTGCTCTCTGCTCTCTCTCTAGTCTTGTGTACCGCGACAGCTAAGTCTAGGGTCCTAGGCCGAATGCCCGTCAAAAGTCGTCTATATTTACCGGTTTACTGAGGGGTAGGTATAGTGGGGTGAGATGGTCGTTAGTGGTTTTGCTTGAATGGAACTTTATGCTGAATGGCTTTCTAACAAAGCTGTGTTTACAAGAAATGTTATAAAGTGTCGCAGAAAAAGAAATGTACGTAATGGCTTGGTATTCACTGACTAGTTTGTAGAGGCTTGCTGGCTTGTTGAGGTTTCGCTCATTTGAAGTTTTTTTTTTTAATATTAAATGAGAAATATAGTCCTTATCAGCAATAGAAACATTTTACAATAATTATATTTAATATATTTTTATGCGTTCTGTTCCTATATATTTTGTGTTTTGTGGGCTGATCCTGATCCGAGGGTGATTCAAGGTCACATAACACATCGGATCTGGTTTTTCTATATCTCGCTCTTATTCAGAAAGTCTTCTTTACACTTTACGATAAACCAAAAACCGGTTTTTCGCTAGTGTGTTTCACGGTGTTCTCTAGATGGTGTTGGGGTCGAGTTAGATCACGCTATCGTTTGCTTACTGGAGATTCATGACTACCAGCGGGTCTCTACGCCGCAGTACCAATGGGGTCGTGCAATGATGTACGTAGGAACTATCGTTTAATAGTCTATCTGTAACAGATAGGCGGGTTCTTTTTGTATACTGTTCTTCTAAACAGTTTTATTTTGCAATTTATAATGCTGCAAGGCATACTACCCTTGTGCTGAGACAGCTAGAAGTTTGATATACTATTAGCTACATATTTGTTACGGTAGTAAAATGTTTTTTTTTAACTTACAGTGGTTACTTGACTACTGAGCTGAATATTGCAAAAAACTTAAGCTTGTTAGGAAAAATCCATTGAAAATGCCAACGCTAGTCGAGAATCATGTTTTGACTCCATGGTAGTCCCTTTCGCGTCGGTGTCAAAGTTACACACACAACACACAAAAAAAACACAAACACACACACACACAAACACACACACACACACACATAACCTACACACACACACACGCACATAAACTTTTTCACACGTTAATCATAAATAAATATTTTAATTTTTTTGCGTGTGCTCACGTGGACCCGACCCTGTTGTTGTCTTGTTTGTGTTTTGGCTGCTGAATTTGATCGCGGGTGACTCAAGTTCACATTAAACATCGGCTCTGGTTTTTCTGTCTCATTCGGTCTTATTCAGAAAGTCTTCACTTTACACAGTAATAAACCTAAAACCGGTTTTACGCTAGTGTTGGGATGCTTACTGGTGATTAATGACTACCGGTGGTTTACTACACCCTAGTATCAAGAGAACCGTGCAATACATGACATGGTTTACTATATATTTTTGTATAGTATATAATAGTAACAATTATTTTTGTACACTTATTTTTTTAACAGTATTATTTTCCAATCTATAATGCTGTAAGGCATACAAGCCTTTTATAAGAAGAAATATAAGTACTGCAGATGTTGATTTGACAATCAGTCTTCATTAGGGGTAGGTATGAGGGTGTGTGTTTGATACATACCGGACGTCTGCTTATCCCGGACTCGCCAACATAAAGGCACACAGTCAATCAACTAATATTACTTTTAGTGCTGGTGGTTGTAGATAACCATAAGTTTATTTTTCACTTTGGAAGTCGGTTGTATTTATTTTTATTTTTATTATATAATAAAACACGGACAACCAGAGACCGAATAACCAGATGCACGAAATTATACAGATAATGTTGATACCAAACATATTTCAATTAACGAAGTTGTGGAAGCCTAAATTTAATATGAAATGAAATAATGATTACCATATGAATTTATTTATTCTGATTGTTTGCCCTGCTTCTAAATGAAATGGTTATTTTTGTCCATATGTAGGTAGGTACCTACCAACCTACATATGGACAAAAATACCTACATACATTAAATGACTGAGGACGTCCGGGTGTCCAGGCCGATGAAGGCGGCTGTGCTGCGTGTCGATGGTCTGAACGACTCGACGACTCCAGCTGAGGTCGAGGCAGCCATCGCTCGAGCCGGCGGATGTCCATCCGAGGACGTGCGGACGGGCGAGACCCGCGCTGGTGATTTGGGTGCGGTGCCCGGTGGCGGCGCAAAAAGTCGCTAACGGTGGACGACTGCTGGTGGGGTGGCTTGCAGCAAGGATCAAGCTGCTGCAACCCAGGGCATTGCGGTGCTAAAGAATATTCTTGTAGTCAATACGGAATTGCCCAAAGATATGAACGCTTTATCAGACATTTAGTTAAATAATAAAGAATAGAGAGGTGCGTAATACTCATAATGGCCGGCGTGTTTGACCAGACCATTATATGAATATTGCCTTCTGCCAGCGGCGTCGCCCGCGTGAATATCGAAAATTATCCCGTGGGAACACATTCCCGGGATAAAAACTATATCCTATGTTATTCCAAAACTATCCTTTGCTATTCCTGACTATATTCTATCGCTGTGCCAAATTTTATTCAGATCCGTTCAGCCGTTTGAGCGTGAGGAAGTAACAAACACACTCACAAACTTTCGCCTTCATAATATTAGTAGGAGAATCGAAGCTAAAGTAGCAGTTCTGTAGTTCTGCTTACCCCCAAGGGAAAAAGTAGTGAGTAGGAAAAGAACCGAATAAAAATAAATAACAGAACTCTAAAGCGTTGTTTGCATTTATCGTGGCAAATAAAAATCTTAGTAATCTATTGAATGCAATGTTTTAAACGTAAATCAATATTTCTTAATACCCCACTTTCAATATGTCCATGGCTTTGTTTGATGATAGCCTTATTATATGCAATTTAATGGAGAGGATTTAATTAGAAACGTTGATGAAATAACTGTATAATATTGTGCCTGATAGGATTTCCCATTGGCAAATATGTCAAACTTCTATATATAATTTCATGCCCTATTTAACGCCATTGGCGATTCAATTTACCGAAATCATTATGTAATTAACTCTTGTGTGAAACGCAGTGGTTACGCTGTACTTTGTCTGCCAGAGATTTAATAGAACTTTTTGAAGAAGATTGCTTTTTCATTTAATCAAATAAAACTTGGGCATCGGATCGACTGTAGTTAGACTTTTTCCAGTCTGTGAGTTAACTTTACAACCGCATGTTTTCATGCCAATAAAGTTGATGTTTAATATGTCTCGTATTGAGGATTTCATAAATTTCAAAGTGCCGTAACATAAGGACAGTTATAAGAGGATTAAAGAAACCTGTGACAGTGGTGTCTCATCCCATACAAAGAAACCGTGCCGACGTACTGTACTGATTATACTGATTATTTTTTGTACATCGATCGCGTATTGCGTTCGGTTCCGTTCCATGGATATAGATGGTGATCTATCTATCGCCGTGGAACGGAACCGAACATGAAAAACGCTAGTTACGTCCGCACGGTTTCTTTGTATGGGATGAGGCATCTGTATGCTAGTATTATCATCATCGCTTACTATCAGGTGAGATAGTGGTCAAGTGCGAAAAAAAAAAAAATCTTATGTTATCTGTGCCAGTGGGAAGGTGGGAATGAAGCTGCTGGTTCTTCTCTCTGCGTTCAGAGTGCATATATAGCAAGAATTCATTACGGTGTTTTGGTTTTATTTAGTGAATGACGGGCTCGACTGGGCTTGTTGTTAAAATTGCAACGTACAATAGACATTCGTGCCTTGTGACATGGTTGATTAAACTCGATGCCGGATAAAAAAATCTTTAAAAATAAAAAAAGCTCTCTTAAAAAAAATACTACCGTCTTCCAAATAAGAAAACTACAAAGTGAAAAATAACTATATTTTAGGAAGTCGGTGTCTTTGGTAGGTACCAATATTCTTGCGTTATGGACACCGACATCCAAAAATAAAGCTTTTTTTTCATTTTGTAGTTGTACCTATCTAACAGGCAAGTATTTAAGGTAGGTACCTATAATGCCAGAATAGATTACCCGTATATCATGAACATAACCGGTGAAATGAGAGTGTACCAAGGTGAACTGCACCCTTTAGAGCGTACTGGCGTGATGTTATGTTAGGAAATGGTATAAACAATAAACAGACATGCGATTGCAGCAATCCCGAGAGATTTGCCGTTATTTTTTGTAGAGTCTGGATGGTATAGAAGAAGCAAACGTGTTGCGACGACCCCAAGTAACATAGGATATGGGCAGGAAGAAGATGATGATGTTGTATATCTCCGAAATTCTTTATCAGATCTTCACCAAATTAAAATGGGACCAATTACGAAACATACTCTTTCAAACTTAAAGAATTTTCAAAATCATTCCACAATTGACGGAGTTATCTGGGAACAGACAAAAAAAAAGAAACAAACATAAAGGTGAACATAGAACCTTTTTGGTAAGTCGGTTAAAAATGTCTTGGTGATTGGATTATTCGTTGGCGTAATCGTGTATCGTTTCTGAAGGAGCATACTTTGAAGGTGATAAAATAAATTTGGATGAATAATTAACATTTTGTGTATTATTGATCTTTTCCCGGTACTTGACAGATTAATATTTTACTTCTTGAACACTTTAAATTCGCTTATTTTTGATAGAATGAACCGATCGCGATGAAACAAAAACTAAGTAATACTTCAAGTTACGCACAAGGAGGAGCTCGTGGCTAAATAATAACAGCCGCACAGGTCGATCTTCAAGGTTAAGCAACGCTTGACGGGGTCGGTCCGTGGATGGGTGACCATTTCAACATACCGAGTTTCATCCGTGCCTCGGAAAGCATGTTATGCCGGTGGTCCCGGCTGTCATTTGAAGATCTTTGACAGTCGTTACGGGTAGTCAGAAGCCTGAGATCTGACACCAGTCTTGCCAAGGGGTATCGTGTTACCCAGTTATTGGGTTGTGTAGGTCAGATAGGTAGTCGCTCCATGTAAAACACTGATACTCAGCTGAATCCGGTAAGACTGGAAGCCGACCCCAACAATAATTGGGAAAAAGGCTAGGCAGATGATGATGACTTCAAGTTACGCACAATTTTTGTGTATAAAAGTTATCTTCATTAATTTCATACATTTTAAGTGATGCGTGTAAACACAAACAGACAAACATACAAAAAATCTTATAATACTGACAATGGGTTCTGTTGGTTATCCTATAACACCCTAACTATTTTATGGAAATATTTTCGATGTACAAAAACGACTTTTCTACAGAATTATTATAATTATATTGATTAACATAATGTTAATGTGAATACCTACGTGTATTTGACGGAATTAGCTTTTTTCTGAGGCTTCACTGCTGTGGCCAGCCCCACAGGATAAAAGCAGCAGCAGTATTATTTAATTAACTAGTACTTTAACAAAATTTACATCTTTATTATATTAGTGTAGAAATGTAGACAACTGCCGGTGATAAAATCTGTAAACATCTTACCGTGATCATTCAGGATAAGTGAGCTGACATGCCAACAATATTAGTTATCGACAGCTCGTTTCAATTTCATTTTACCTAAGTTTTCATAGTGAGGTTTTTGACGTGTCAACGTCTAATAAATCGATGAACGCTGGCTGCACGCTCGAATAAGTGTCCCGTTACGCTCATTGTAACGTTGCACTCATTGTAACGTTACGCTCATTGTAACGTTGCGCTCATTGTAATGTTACGATCGGAGCGAGAGCGCTATACGAGCGAGCGAAAGGCGCGATCGGCTTGAGCGTTCGGCTTGTGCCGCATCTATCTCTCTTCCACTCGATTGGTCTACGCGAAAAATAATTTTGCATAGTTATTAATGTAAGATTAAAAATTAAATGTTAAACATTCATCATCATTTCATCAATGTTTTGTTATGATGTTGTAAACCGACTTTACAGACAACCAATTTTTTCAGAATAGAATTACTATGCCCACTTGCAGTTATACGATTGTAATACCATTTCCGTTACTACCTAGGCACAGACTAGCCTTACTCGTGTTAGCTAATTGAATATTAATAGGATTGCGAATAGTTCTCGGGGCCGCACAAAGCGTGTAGGTCGGCCATAATGCTGCAAATTGAACTATTCAATCATTTCATTCACGGTGCGTCACTGAAGTGAGCGAATGAAATTGAATCGGTCGCGAGGTTAAAAGCGTTATGCTTGCTACGTCGAAGCAGTTTGAAATTATCTCTCGTTATAAATTACTAGATGCTGCCCCTGGCTCTGACCGCATAGGGATATATATAAATTATAGCTTGTGTACTGTTGTATAAGTTATATTACCGTAAAAAATAGCAAAACAAGCATAAATATGAGTATATCGTTGTATGAGCAAGCGAATAAGTGACCGAAGTGTGGACAGTTTGTGCGCATATTCTGCTTATTTGTACCCTTTGGTATATAATATACTCACGGTTTTTACCCACATGTCGATGGATTCCTTATCTTATGATACCACAGTGCTTAAAACCGGCCAAGTGCGAGTCTGACTTACGCATAAAAGATTCCGTATAAAAAGCTTTATACACCAAAATAACAAGGTAACATTACTAGCGTTCATAAATAATGAAAGCACCGAACATTGCTCTAACGAAGGGACAAAATTAACTTTAGCGTTCAAAAATTGTTGTCCCCATACATCAATGTATAAAATGTTTATCTTTTCCAAGTACATTTTATAAGTTGGTCGACATTATTCGTAAACTTGTAATGCCTACTTAGCTATGATAGTTTTCCTTTTAATTTCATTATATATACAACAGCCGTATTTTTTTTACATTTCCAAAAGCAACCATTTGGCTGGCAGAAGAGAGGGGGACACTTGACTCTAACAAAAATTAGCAATTTAAAGCTTAATTTTATACAAATGGATTTCTGAATCGAAAAATGGATTTCACAGACCATAATGTTTTTGAATGGCCTATCCAACGATACCCCACACCATGGGATAGACGAGGAAAAAAAAATCTTCAGTTTACATGTACAGGATAGGAACATAAGCCTCCCACATCCATACTAATATTATAAATGCGAAAATAAATCTGTCTATCTGTCTGTTACCATAACACGTCTTAAAGATTGACCGGATTTAGATGATTCTTTTTATCCCTTTTATCCCGGTGTATGTGTCCTTGGTCATAAAAAATACGTTGTACGTGGGCTAAACCGCGGGGAGAAGCTAGTAATAAGTAAATACAATCGCTTATTTTGATACGCCAGACAGCAATTAAAAAATATTTCACCCTGCCTTCGCTGTAGCGCTTAAAAAAACAGTGAAAAGAACGGAATTTGATTAAAGCCGTTGTCGGGACGTCGCCGTCGACCGGCATCTGGACCGGTCAGTAGCCCGACATGTAATATGTTTACTGTAATGAAACTGAATGAAGCAAATATTATATCTCGCCATTGACACTGACCTCGACGCTATTCATGCTTTTAAGTAGATTTCTGACTTTCAGACACGTTGGTATCAAGCCTAAATTGGTAATTTAATTGTAATTTTTATGCATAATGGCAAAACAATATCGTCATAAAAGGTTTTGAAAGGCCTTGTGTTAATGCACTTCATAATTTTATCATATATTATACATCGCAAAAATTAATTTAGTAATCATGACCGCAACTTTGCCCAGAAAATGAATCGATGACGGTAACAACCGTATCATTAAATGCGGTTTTCGGTTTGTTTGTGACACGAAAACCGCGTTGTTCTTCTAAACTACGCAACGGCTTTTTTTGCGGTTTTTACCAGGAATTAAATGTTTTTCGAGATTATGCACATAATAATATAAATACACATTTCACATTGGTGTCACATTACCTGATACATGCCTAATTGGGCCTCTGTGAGTTGGCTTCGGCTCCTCGCACCACTTTCAAAAGACCGGGACCCTAGCGTTGTCAAAGAAATAAATAAATATTGTTTGCCCCCATGGCGCTACGACACTCAAGTGCTAGCGACCCTGTTGGGGGCCCATTAGTTGAGTGTGCAAGTCACCCTTGCCATTTTATAGCCGCGTAGTTCAACTGTGGTTAGACAGGGGCCAATAGTCATTCTATAGTTTTAGGAAATCGATCCACCAAGCCTCCCAAACCCAAAGCCCAATATCTTTGTCTCCGTATTTAACAATAATCCTGCAACAACCAGGGATACACTTAGGTGCACTTACGTTGTTCATCCAGGGATAGTCATCGGTTGGTGTCACATATCATGATACATATCTAACAAGGCCTCTGCTTGTCGGCTTCGGCCTCTGGCACGTCTTTCAAAGGTCCGGGACCCCAGAGTCCCGAGATTGTTAAACTAAATAAATCTTCAACTTTTAACACAACCAAACTGTACGATCATTCGTGCCACCAGACAGGAGATTAGAGAAAAATAAAAATGTATTTTCATTTCATTTGAATCCAACATCTCATTACTAGGGCCAACTGTTATCGCCTCCGGTGGGTTCCCGCATTGTCGAGGCAGGGGGCTCAGTAACCGTGGCTTGGTCTTCCATGGTGAAGCAAAGAGGAACGCGAGGAGGGGCCGCTCGTTACGGCTTTCTACCGATAAGCAGACGACGTAGTGGCCATCATGTAGGTTGCGGTGCTGCCTGGGCGACATCGGAACTGAGGCGGGCCGCGATATCGTGTGGGGCCTCCCAAACTAATACGATATCGCCGCTGAGGGCCGTGGTGGGAGAGGAGTGCCGGTATTGCGGTGCGCCGCTCTTCCTACCTTCCGCGGCCTGGACGAGGTCGCCACCGTCTGATGGCGGACGCGGTGGGGCCGCAGGGGAGGAGGAGTGTCGGTATAGCATTTGCCGCTCTCCCTATCCCCTATGGTCGGAAATGTTAGGTGGCGGGGCCATTGACCTTGAGCCGTCACAAGGGACCAAGGGTGCCCTACACGGGGTCGTCTGACACCCATGTGCTATTTTGGTCCCTGGGGTGGTCACGGCGCACAGTGTGTTCTGATGCGCCGGTGATGGAGGGTACTCCCCAGAGGAGGGTCCGGTGACGGACAGCCGCGGCGGGTTCACGGTGAGTGCTAACGCGTGCCCGTGTTCCCGCCACAAGCGGCACAGGAGGAGACCGTGGAGTTTTAGTGGGTTGGAGTCGCACATAACTGAGCTATCTCCCCGTGGTAGCGCAGTTATGTGAAAAAAAGTTCCAACTGTTGTGGTCTGTCTTACATAAATCTACGGATGCTTTTTTATTATAGCGACTACCTTTAATTTAGTATCTGCTCATTTATTTAATGTCGACTATATTATCTCCTTTCTTCTGTCGAAAGAGACATACAAGCTCCCGTAATAGGATGTGCGGAGTGACGAGAATGGATAAAGTGAGAAATGAATATTTAAGAGGAAGTTGCGCCAGTGAAAGAAAAGTTGGTAGGAAACTGTTCGACCGTAAGGTCATGTGATGAGACGGGATGAAACGCATGTTAATAAAAGAGTTATGTATATAAATGTGGAAGGATGGAGAGGTAGAGTAAGGCCAAAGAAAAGATGGATGGACTGTGTGAGGAGTAATATGGAAAAAAAGAGAATCAGTGATAGCGTGACAGGGGACAGGACGGTATGGAAGAAGAAAACGTGTTGCGCCGACCCCAAGTAACATGGGATAAGGGCTGGAAGATGATGATGAATATAGAGAGTTTAAAAGGCTATTAAATAATTTTGAATTTGATTTCAAGATGTTCCAAGTTACCTAGATAGTGAAGAATAAGATATGGATAAGTCTGCAAAAGTTGAGATCACACGTCAATTCCCATAGGTACATTAGAGTATGTACTGTCACAGATAATATAATACTAGCATACTCATCCCGTACTAAGAAACCGTGCCGACGTAATTTGCGTTTTTCATCTGATTATACCGATTATTTTTTGAGAATCGATCGCGTTCGGTTCCGTTCCACGGCGATAGATAGATCACCATCTATATCCGTGGAACGGAACGGAACAGAACCGAACATGAACGATGAAAAAATAATAATAAGTATAATCAGTATAGAACGTGGGCACGGTTTCTTTGTATGGGATGAGACACCACTGGTCAGACTGTACTCCACTGTTTATATATTGTATATATATATTTTTTATTGTATGAACAGCAAGACTTGTGAATGTGATCTCGACCTATTAAATATCGTACCAATCATCGCTGCCTAAAAAGTCCTTAAGGTGAGAAACGAAACAAAAAACTAAAGCATATTGTAATTAAATCCATATCGGTATAATCCACTAGGCATGGTCACATCGAGTGGGAGCAAAACATAAACTAAAATAATTACACTGAGCAAACAAACTTTGTTCATTCATTAATATTATGCAGCTCATATTTACATGGTACAAATAAATATAAAAGTCGCAACTTCCCTGCTCGGTCAAAATAAATCGTACAGTGTGAAATGCGAAGCAAATAACTCTGCTTATTTTTTAATTTTAACTTCATTCGTTTTTATTAATGAGTAGGTCAACAAGTTTGTTTGAATGAACCCCACGTACGTTCTCAGGAAGCATCCCCACGTCCATGTTGTGGCAATATTAGCCCTAATTATTTCGCAAATAACGCTAGTGCTGGGTTCAGTTTCACCGGCGCTTTGAGTTTGTCAATAGTCCCAGTCACAGGTATCGGTGTATTTGTATTTGCAATGTCAATAAAGTGCCGTATGCCTTAAAGGGTCAGATTAGTTAGTGTGAGAAACGATTTGCTTTCGTCGTGATATATTCACAAATAGTTTAAAAAATAATTTTTAAGCCCATTTTTAAAGAAATGACAAAACTGATGTTGGAAATTATAGACCAATTCCAAAAATTGAGGTATTTGCTAAAATATTTGAGAAAGTAATTTATAATTCTATTTATGCTTATTTCGAAAAATTAACATATTTTGCAATGAACAAAAGGGGTTCAGAAAAAGTCAATATTAATATGGCACTGTTTGACTTACTATCAAGTGTATTGACATCTGTCAGTAAAAAAATCATGTTTGTGCGATATATACAGACATGAAAAAGGCGTTCGACTTTGTGGATCATAAAATTTTACTGCAAAAATTATATGCTTATGGCATTAGAGGGAACATCCTTAAGCTTTTGCAATCATACCTAAGTGATGGATTACATGTACGGAAATCTCTAGAATATGTCCTACAACTAAATTAGAAACCACGTATACCTCTGAACCAAGGTACATAAAATATGGCGTGCCTCAAGGTAGCGTTCTGGGACCACCACTTTTCCTGATATATATAAACAACCTACCAAAATCCACAGGGTAAAGAATGGTACTCTTTGCAGACGATAGCACTGCTATTATAGAATTTAATAATCTAAACAATTATCAAAATGACATTAATAATTCTTTAAATAAAATAAAAAAATTGGCTCAATGAGAATAATCCTCTAATTAATTTAAATAAAACCAAAATAATGCAGTTTCACCAACGGCTTGAGAAACGCTAGTTAGTGTTGCTTATGATAATTATGAAATAGAAGTTTTTGGGGATAACTGTAGATGGTAAACTGACTTGGAAACCTCATTTGGAAGAAATTTGCAAGCGATTAAGTAAATCAGCATATTTGCTATCTCAACTTTCAAAGAAAGTAAATACTGAGACATTGTTAACAGCCTATCATGGAATAGTAGCGTCAATTCTGCGGTATGGTGTTATTTTTCGGGGACAGTCAATTAATAGGGAAGTGGTTTTCAAGATGCAGCGAAGATGTTTACGGTCAATGTGTGGTTTAAAAACAACAGATAGTTGCATTCCATATTATAAATAGTTAAAAATACTACCTCTACCAGCTTTATACATCCTGGAAACAGCATTATTTGTAAAAATAAATCCAAATTTATTAAAAAAACTATGTTCAGTAAAGAAAACTCCGATGCATGCTCAATATATTAACGAACTATGCCGTGCGAAATATAAAACTTCTCTAATGAAAAAGAGCTTATTTGTTGTTGCTCCACGAATATAAAGGGTCTTTCAACAAGGACGGGTCGATGTTAAAATTGAATAAAACAAGATGTGTGTGAGATATTAACGAAATTTATTTTTTATTTAAAAGGCCCATTTATGCCATTATGGATAGAATATGACATCGTTCAAATGTCCGCCGCGGCTTCGTATGGTGGCACGAATCCGAGAGGTCCAATTTTTAATGACTCTGCTGCATAGATCCGGCTGAATCCGCGTTATGTTGGCTTTCAGGACAACGATCGAATGTGGTTTATTGGCATAGACCTGCAACTTCAGAAAACCCCACAAGAAAAAGAGAACTCAAGAGATAACTCTACCCTCAAACCGTTCATGCAGAATGTCGATTGTGTCGTTCGCTGTGTGGCAAGTAGCGCCATCTTGCTGGAACCACATGTCGTTCACGTCCATATTGTTCAATTCAAGCCAAAAGAAATTGTTTATCATTGATGTGTAGCGCTCTTAAATTTAATAGTATTCATATAATCGGAATTTTTTAATATAATTTGTATGTCAATTGGCAAAACACTACCTAAATTTTAAGATCTTGTATGTAATTATTACCTATGTTATACAAATAAATGATTCTGATTCTGTCAAATATGGGTGAAAATGTTCTAACGAGAATCAATCGACACGATGCATCATGGTTTATCGATTTAATAGCCGCGTCATGACCTAAGCGAGGTCAATGTCGGACTGCATGAAAAGAAAGGGATGCACCATGACGCAACGCTTGCAATTTATTGTAAAATATGAATGAGTTTTTTTTTGTTAACTATGCATAACGACTAAGCTTTGCCTTAACTTCAAATTCTATATTGTTATTCATCTTACCGCCGCGCCGCACGTTGCGCGTTGCCAACTTAAACAGGTAACATTAAAAAAACGTCGTAAATTGCGTTTATGTTCCAAATAAAAGATTAAGAGGTATCTAAGTTTGCCAATTATTTGTTTCTTTTTCTAAGACGTGTTTCAGTTACAATCAAGTTTTCATAAAAATGGTCAAACATAAATTTTGCTCAAACTAAATAAATATGCTTTTACAAAACCAGTACTTTTTAAATTATTGCCAAATAACATCCCCGGCTTCAGAAACGCCGCTCCGAGTCGTCCTAATAGAAAGTTATCACCACGCGAATACGAAAGTCAATGCGCCCACTGTGACGGCGCGTTCGCGTGATGACGAACGACGCCGAAGCCGTTTTATCGGTATTTTGTGCACTGTGCTTAACAAAGTAGCCCATTATATCAGTTAGGTCTCCGTTCTAAGCTATTCCATTTGTGACCAATGTCAAATCACCAGCACATTCTGATCTCAAAAGTAATTTAACCATGTTTTGTACAATTACGTCTTAAATGAGATTCAAGAATTTAATCTATTTCTGACTTAAATAAGATTCTTTCGCGTTAACTTGTTGATTAAAATGACAGAAGCATGCGACCCACCCGCTTCATGAAGCCAGAACAATTTGTTACAGGCCTTGGCTGTGTCGGCGACTTGGTATTGTTTGCAAGCGAGTTTGTGCTCGGATTTAACGGTTACTGGCACCTCGTTTTCTGGGTTACTGCGTCTTACAATGTAAATAACTTTTTGCAAAGCACTTTTAACACAGCAATTCTATGAAAAAACTAAGATATTTAATATAGTTCTAATTGTATAAAATCTAATGTGAAACGGGTTTCAAGAACCACGAAATCTTAGCCATAGACAGAATTAAAAATAATAATGACATCAAATGACATGTCATGTCAAACTAGATAGATTGTCAAAGTTGCATCAAGATGCTTATTTGGTAAAAAAAACATTGTTATTTTTATCAGATACTTTACCTTCTTTGCGCCCTGCCAAGCCCTTTTAACAAAAACCTTAGCTTACGGAAAATGTTTCAGTATAATTTTATTGAAAATTTTCTAAAAGAATTTCCTCATTTTCTCCGCATCAGCTGCCGTCAGCCGCAACAGCGTTATCGTCAACGTCATATCCTGTTCGGAATAAACTTCAATCAGAACAATAGACTACAGAAACATGAACAATCATAAAATTACCTGCCACGAACTCAATTTTTGGGGAACGAAGTTCCTAACCGTATTTGTATATACTTTACCTTATTTTTTTACCTTTTTAAACTGAACAGTATGTAATCGCTGTTTATGACATTTCCTTCACCTGACAAGGAGGAAATAGTGTTACTTTTGTTATAACATTCTGAGGATGCGAACAATGAATGTACAGAAATGCGTCGAAATCGAAAATAACTTATCAAATCAAGAAGACGGTTTTCCGGGTTTATTCACGTGATAGATAAAAAAAATTAAAAAAAAATTAAACCGACTTACAAATAAAAAAGAACTACAAAGTTAAAAATAACTTTCTTTTTGGAAGCCGATGTCTTTGGTAGGTAGGTACCAATTTGTTGCGTTATGGACACTGACTTCCAAAAAGAAAGTTATTTTTCACATGGTAGTTTTTTATTTGGTTACTAGCTGACCCGGCAAACTTTGTTTTGCCATAAAACACCAAAAATTCATCTACCCTACCTACCCTACCCTACCTACCCTACCTACCCTACCCTACCTACCCTACCCTACCTACCCTACCCTACCTACCCTACCCTACCCTACCTACCCTACCCTACCTACCCTACCCTACCTACCCTACCCTACCTACCCTACCCTACCTACCCTACCCTACCTACCCTACCCTACCTACCCTACCCTACCTACCCTACCCTACCTACCCTACCCTACCTTTCCTATCCTACCTACCCTACCCTACCTTTCCTATCCTACCTACCCTACCCTACCTACCCTACTTACCCTACCCTACCCTAAACGGGATTAAAAGTATCCTATGTCCTTCTCCTGGTTCTTAGCTACCTCCCTACCAATTTTCAGCCAAATCGGTTCAGCCGTTCGTGAGTTATAAATAGTGTAACTAACACGACTTTCTTTTATACATTTTCCTTTTTTTTTTTTTTTTTCAATTGTAAATCTAAACCATTCTCGAATCTCCACGAACACACACAAAAAATTTCATCAAAATCGGTCCAGTCGTTTAGGAGGAGTTCAGTCACATACACACGCACACAAGAAATATATATATTAAGATATTTTTTTGTAAAAAAGTTATTTTTTGCACTTTTTAGTTGTACCTACCTAATAAGCAGGTTGTTTAGTAAATTATAATGCCAGAATAGATTACCCGAATATCATGAAACTTGCACATAACCGGTGAAATGAGAATGTACCAAGGTGAACTGTACACATATACACAATAAACAGACATGCGATTGCAGTAATCCCGAGAGATTTGCCGTTATTTATTGAAGAGTGCTGTTGTATGTCTCCGAAGTTCTTCATAAGATCTTCAATTAAAATGGGACCAATTTTGGTACATACCCATACAAACAATAAAAAATTGACGTCAAGCAAAATTGGACCACAATTGACGGACAAACCTGTAGGTAACCTGTAGGTTCCGTTTTTTCATTTCGAGGTAAACCCTAAAAATATGTGATGTAACAAAAAGTTTAAGGTATTCGGAATTTTTCATTTATATGTGCTATAAAACATTGCTTCATGCCAAATTTCAAGATACTAGGTCGACTGGAAGTACCCTTTAGGTTTCGATTCCCTTGCGAGTAGTTCCGAGTTTGAAAATATGCGGCTTAAATTGCTGTTTCTTTTGATTGCGTTGACATAGAAGTTTGATTTTGTTAGAGCTTAAAGGTATTATAGACTTGAGTATTTGATATGAATTTCAATTGAATACCTCTACGCGTTCATGAGTAAAGGGGTAGTAAGTTTAAAATTATTAAAAATATTTTTATTATATGATGTAACAAAAAAATTACGGATTTCGCAATTTTTTCTTTATTTGTGCTTTAAGACATTGCTTCGTACCAAATTTCAAGATTCTGAGTTCACGGGAAGTACCCTGTAGGTTTTGATTCCCTTGCGAGTGTCGTAAATTTGCGGCATAAACGGCTGTATCTTTTGATTGCGTTGGCTTAAAAGTTTGATTTTTTCACAGCCTTAGGACAGTAGATTTGAGTATTTGATATAAATTTCAGCTTGATACCTCCTGAGTTCCTGAGAAAAAGGGTCTTGACAGACAGACGGACGGACGGACAACAAAGTGTTCCTATAAGGGTTCCGTTTTTTCCTTTCGAGGCACGGAACCCTAAAAATAAAGAAAAACAAACAAGTCGAACATAGAACCTCCTCCTTTTTGGATAGTCGGTTATAAATCGATGTGGCTTTTTGATATTATTGTTAGGTTTTATATTGAAAACGTGTTGCGCCGACCCCAAGTAACATGGGACAAGGGCAGGAAGATGATGACGTTAGGTTTTTATATGTTAAAAATATTGTGACGACTACCGCTTAATCTCCGCATACTCACGATATCACAAAAAAACATTCAATGCGAAACCATGACATGAACAATCGAAACGAACAATAAAACAATAATCGTCCCTTTGTAAAATAAACACGCGTGGACGCTCCAAATATTTCGCTGCTGAAAACCTTTTGTGTAATCCAATATCTCACTCGCCTCCCATTTCAACAGAGCTTGAAAATACATTTTCGATGTCCCGCGTACACACCGACTGCGGACTGCGGAAACACAAAAAGCGCAAAAAGTATTTATATAGGTGATAAGTGATAACAAACGGGTTATATTCTGAGTACCCTTTACAAGCTTTATTGACTTACGATCCAATACGAGGTTGTGGCTAAATAATAATAGTGATATGTGTTGATCTTCAAGGTTAAGCAACGCTTTCCGAGATCGGATGGGTGACTGACTATCTGTGCCTCGAAAAGCACGACTTTAAAAAAAGAACGATCCGTGGTTGCTGTTATTATTTAGTCTCAATCGTGCAATGCTCGACCTTAAAATGAGGAGATGGGCTCGAGCTCGAGCATTGCACGATAATTAATAAGTAAATTTTCGTTTAATATGGTCATGTGCATGACAGGGCTTATATTGCGATTAATAACGTCGTCTCGTGCTTCTTTGTTTTGTTGTAAATGTCAGCGGGAAATAGCGCTGGATGCAGTACAATGTGACAAACTTATTTACGTTATGAAATGGACGTGGATTTATAGAAAATGTGATATTGCATAGGCCCAAAAGCAAGACACATGGAAAGAAGAAAGGGATGGATTTGCCCTACTGTGGGACAACTTAGGCTGAAAATAATCATCAATACATATAATAAATCTGTAGAAAAATCGTTTTTGTACATCGAATATATTTCCAAAAAGAATAGCCAGGGTGTTAAAGGATAAGCAACAGAACCCATTGCCAGCATTTTTGTCTGTTTTTTGGTTTTTCTGTTTGTCTATTTATTTGTGCACGCATCGCGTAACATGTATGAAACCAATGTAGCTATTTTACTTTGACCCGTTGATGTAGTTTAAACTAGCCAAAGAGAAACAGACCATGTTTTTCGAAAATAATAATAATAATTTTATTAATTCATCAAGCTATACAAAAATTATTTACATATAATAAATACACGATAAGGCAAAATACTAATGATGGAACCCTGACTTCCAAACTAGGCAGATGCCTCTATCTTAGAAGTCAGAAAATAAAATAAAATAGGTACAATTTCAGTCGTTCGATATTCATCATTTACTAAGCCTGTTCCGAAGTTGTTTTATGTCATGCCATTGGAAAGACCCCAGTCATACTCTCGGGCTTCTACCTGCAAAGACTATCAAAGATCTACGACTGACCACCCAACCGATTTACGTGTTTTCCTAAGTTCGGAGGGGTCTCGATACGACAATTCAATTAATGGAATAAATGGTCCGTCCACAAACCGACCTCGATAAACATTGCTAAGTTTCGATCGACTCGTGCATCTATTATTACCATTAACTCACAACTCACAATCCCCATTATTTTGTCTTCAACTCCCGATTTTCCATAAAACAATATTTATTCAATTTCAATGGAAGCAAAACCGTACTATATGGGTCAAAAGTGCAGTCACACTCTACCAAAACAGAAAAGGCAATATTTTTGTAGGCAGCAGAATTTCAACTTTTCGCGGTTAGTAGGAATAATCTATACTTTAATTTCTATACAAAATATTAAATCAGTTGTGGATAATTTAACTTCTTCTACAAAAACTAGCCTTTTGAGTTTTGGGAGAGTATGACTGCACTTTTGACCCTTGACTGTACATTCAAAAGTCAAACAACTTTTTTATTCTAAGAAAACGTAGACGTTTGTACTTAACCGCCCGTCTCATACTGTCATATTGTTTTGTGCTAGAATTCTCTATCCTAGAATTTAGACGTCTATGGTATGTCTACGCCGTAACGGTCTACGAGGCTACGGCGTAGCGTAGTCCCGTAGCATATACAACAATAGTACCGTACCGTAGCGGATTCTTTTCAGCTGTACACGTATACGCTTCTCGCACTCTTATCTCGCTTTTTTGTATGTTAATTTACCTAATTCTACTTCTCCTATTCCTTTTCAGAGCTATGCGTATGATTAGACAATAAAGTGCTCCTATTGGTGGATATTATCCTCACGCACCGCCTCGCTACCTCTCACATCTTTAGTTAGAAGGCACCCTAAATCGCTTGAACTATGTTAAGTGCGGGAGACCCAAGTATTGGATTCTGTTACGAGTATTATATTAATTAATATCTTATACCAGGAACTTCCTACTATTACCAATTAATTAATATTACCTTAGCGGATTTGCCTTGTGTTAACATTGAGGGAAATTGCTGAGATTCCGATATCTAATAACATTATCAAGTAGATACTATGGTTTTGCGTCAACATTTAATACCGGGAGCCATTACTACGTGCAATCAATCTGTCAAGCCCAACTATACTGAGGTACTTCCAGCACAGCATTTTACATGGAGTGACTGCCAATTTAACCTCCATAACCCAGTAACTGGGTAACACGATAGCCTATGGCAAGATTGGTTTTCTGGTATCAGACCAGATCTCAAAGATCTACAAATGACAGTCGGGACCAAAGGCTTAACGTGATTTTCGAGGCATGGGGGAATCTCGCTATGTAAAGATGGTCACCCATCCATGGACCGACCTCGGCAAGCGTTGCTTAACCTTGGAGATCGAGCCGTGCGGCTGTTATTACTTAGCCGTGTTGAAATGCAACACATTTCAATTAATTGCCTTGAATGTAGCAACTTTCAGCTGTTGCAACCCGCCATGAGTGAGTAAAAATAGTGGAGTACATTTGCGGAATTGAACTCGGCAAAGCGTATCGCGGAAGTATTTGATAGAAAACTAAGTAAATATTTCTAGAGTCAGTTAGAAACATGTTAGTGATTGCTGCGGATGGGGAGCTTCACAGCAATTCAATCTATATAAATCTATATATATAAAAATGAAGCCCTATTTCCCTTGGTCACGACATCACGCGTAAACGGCTGGACCGATTTCGCTTATTCTTTTTTTGTTGTGTTTGTTATTGTTAGGAGAAGGTTATTATGAAAAAAAAATGCTACCTTTCCTACATAGGTAGGGTAGGTATGTAGGTAGGGTAGGGTAGTTAGGGTAGGGTAGGGTAGGTAGGGTAGGGTAGGTAGGGTAGGGTAGGGTAGGTAGGGTAGGGTAGGTAGGGTAGGGTAGGTAGGGTAGGGTAGGGTAGGTAGGGTAGGGTAGGTAGGGTAGGGTAGGTAGGGTAGGGTAGGTGGTGTTTTTATGGCAAAACAAAGTTTGCCGGGTCAGCTAGTTATTAATAAAAATGTTTGGTATCTGTATTTACATTGCAATGTTTGCGAAAACAATGCGTGTTAGTTTGAAGTCGTTTAATTTTATAGTATTCAGCTTGTTTGAAATTTTAGATAAATATTTTTTTTATTTTTACCGAAACGACAAAAACAGGGAAATCATGGATAGTGAAGGATCTCTTTTCTCGTTTTCGGTTTTGCTGGTGAAAATATGTAACCTATAATTCTCAACAATTTCTATGTGACTGAATTGTTTGTTTATATCCCAACAGTGACAGTCGTCGTAACGTAGTTTTCGGCTATGCAATCAGGGTTTTTTTTGCAGCAGCCCGGTGTCTAGATTTGTGTCCAGCTTAAAATGGAAATAAGCTCGTTCCTAATACGCGGGATTTAAACATAGCTGGCCTAATATCAAGGAAGGTGCGAAATACTTGTAGCGCCTCCGGGAAAAACGAGGCATGATGATGTGTGTAACATGTCTTAGTATTTTTAACCAACTTAAAAAAGGAGGTTATCAATTAAATACGTATGTATGTAATATTGTTGGAATTGCACAATATTCACATAATGATGTAACTCTATGTGGGCTTCTCAACATGTGAGCCACCATGCCGCAAACGATAAAAACAAGAGGTACCAAAGACATGGACTTCAGAAAAGAAAGTAATTTTTGCACTTTTTAGTGTTCTTTGGCAGTCCGTTTTTTATTTTGATTTTTTTTTTGGTACATTTAAATGTCGGTTTTGTCACGATTTTATTTTCTACATAATTTTTAGAGCAATGGTGATGAAATAAAATTACACAATGTTTGAATCTGCAACTTAAGTCAGGGTTGTTACCGCTGGGCCATCAGTATGGGTTACCACTGCTCTTCTAAGTAAAGATGACAGAACCACTTTATTAAATTGTAGTGCCGGTAGCGACCCTTTTATATTGCAAGATATATTTCATGTGCTTTGTATTTTGTCTCAAAAATATGCACTGTTGTTTTATAGGGCACAACTGCAACAACAACAATTGCAATTGCAACAAATTGAATTTGACAATTGGTACAACTTACACTATATTCAACAGTTTACATGTATATAAACGAAATCCAAATTAAAATATGCGTCTGAATTCATACTTCTGAATTCTTTGAAATAAAGGAACAATGGATTTGTTCATCTGAAAAACACAATTATTTCGTAAATATTCGTTCACTTTTCTTTGAAAGATGAAAGATAAAAGTGAACATAAAATATAACAGGAAATTGGAACTTCATCAATCATGTTTACTTTTTTAAATATTTGCGAGCGGCGGCGTGTTGCTGATTAATTAATTAATTACATTAGTCGATTCGAATTGGCAAAACGGTCCAACTGAAATACTAGCACAGAGAATATACATATTTAATAATATTATCTTGTTGCAATACGATTTCAGTTTAAATTTTGAATGCATGGATTGGTATAATGCGTTATAAAAAAAATACTTATACACGCATAGTTTTTATTAAAACATGTGTATTATAAAACATATGTCACTGTATTTGTACATACATTAGTAGATTCAAGTATAAATTAAGTATCATTTCACATCATCATCACATCCTCAGCCTATTAATGTTCCCACTGCTGGGACACAGGCCTCCTCTCTGTGAGAGGGAATGGGCCGTAATCCACCACGCGGGCCCAGTGCGGGTTGGTGGATGTCACAGGTCTTCGAATTTTTGGTTCTAGGACATGCCGGTTTCCTCACGATGTTTTCCTTCACCGTTTTTGAGAGCAGTGGTGATGAAATAATTTACACAAAGTAAAGCGCCTGCCTGGGTTCGAACCCACGACCTACAACTTGTAAGTCGCGGCCGATACCACTGGGCCACCACTGCTTTTGCGCAAGTATCATTTAGAAATGATTAATATTAATAAAATTAATAATTCTATAGAGGACTTAAATAAAGATATGTTCATCAACAATTGTATAGCTTTTAGGAAGTTTTGCGGTATAACTCATAGCATACAAACCCGAGGAGGCTCCCAAATTAGGGTGCTCAACTTTTATGAAACAAATAGTACAATTAGAATTTTCATTGCAGAGCACGATAGAGATTTTGTCTGAAACCTCTAGAATACCGGTTGGAGAATTTAATAACAAAACGAAACTAAAGCTAACTTAATAGGATAGTGAATTTTTTACGTGGAACTTATAGGGCTATCCGTCAAAATATAAAAAAGATTAAAATCTAAGGATAGAAAGTGAAGCACTAAAGATTGATAAGAAAAACCGACTATTATCGGCAAATAAAGCCGGCAAGCCACTATCTGTAAATCATTCCCTCTCGATTCACGCCAGTTTAAATAATTACGCAGTGTACAATAAGTGGATGTCTAGACGAGGGTATATCGGACAGCGAGTTCGCAGTACCTGGTGCACATTTCCTGGAAATTCTCGTAACCCCGTAGTAACTACAGACGCGTCTGGAGTGCATTTAATACAACTGCTTTGAAACTCGGGTTGTGAACTTGTGACGCTGCCGTCTATGCAAAGCATTTTGAGTAAAATTTCAGTAGTTTGCTGTACCGTTTAACATACTTTCTTTGACAAGAAATAAGTATAATTCTTATACACGACTCGTTGGAATATCTTTTTGAGATGTTCTCGAGGTTTTTGGTACATGCTTTCAAATTGTTGTAGGATTTTCAGTTTAAAGGTTTCCGAAGTCAACAAGGAACCCTTATAGCTTCGCCATGTCCGTCTATCCGTCGCAGATTAGCTCAGAGACTCTTAGTATTAGAAAGCTATAATTTGGCATGGATATACATATTAATCACGCCGACAAAGTGGTAAAAAAACATGAAAAAGAAAATCTGTTACCTTCTGTACACGTAAAGTGGGGATGTCTTTTTTTGCTCATCTATTCTATGTGGGGTATCGTTGGATAGACCATTCAGGCCAATAATTTTTCGTTTCAGGGATCCGTTTGCGTAAAATCAAGCTTTAAATGTCTATTTTTTGTTAGAGTCGCTTTTGGAAATGTGAAAAAAATTACGGCAGTAGTACATATATGTAACGAAATAAAAAGGAAAACTATGGCAGCTAAGTAGGCATAACAAATTAACAAGTAATAGTCGACCATCTTATAAAATGTACTTGGAAAAGTAATAGTACATTATGGTACAAGTGTGTAATGTTGGTGATTACCGCTGAAGCGCCATTGAGACCCGAGCCGTTAGGTGAGGGTCTTAAGAGAGCCGAGGACACGTGTATCATACGACGTTTTTCAACACATTTGTGAAGAAAATAATATTTAAAAATCATTTACAACAGTGAAAACGAGTTGTGATAAATTTTACGCAATGGCGGGAAAAATTAATCAGTTAGTCCTATGCGCGCGTGTTAGTATTGGAAGTACGTGTGACGTCATTAAATCATGAATTTACACTTTTAATCACAATGGGTTTGTTACAAAATACAAACTGTCATATTTATTAAGCATCTACCGACAAATGTCGAAGTACCTACCTGAATTATTATTGTGTTGTCAAATACCTACAATTATTAGAGTACCCACCTGAGTAAATATTGTTGTGTGTACAGGAAATAACTCTAAACTTACATATAAGCCATAGTGATGATATTCCTATAAAATATTACTTAATTTATAATGATCATTGTGATGTATCCTGGATTTTATATTGCTGTTTTAGTATTATAAGTCTTTTGAGACAATTAATACAAGACTGTCAGTTAGTATCAATATTCTTTCGAATATTGATTAAGAATTACTAAATAGGCGATATTATATTCCTTAATTGTCTTTGTACGTTTTAAAAAGGTTTCATTACTCAAGAATTGATTATTGACCTAATTGTGAGAAAATTAATAGAAATGTAGAAAATGGTGGGGACATTTGACAAGTTGACTTGTTCTATAAATAGTGTGTAATTCGTAAGTTAAGAGACTTCGTTATGGACTACACAAGCTTCATGTAAGTAATTTGATATTATAACTTGATTATTGCTAATGGTGGTGTTGAAACTCTATTTTCATATTGTGGCCTTTATTCATAATGATGTTAAATTGATTTAAGGGTTAGTCATGTACCTTGCCTTATCCTTGTTGTTTTGATTATGTAATATTGTGAAATGTTACAAGATTCATCATATAGTGGCCATAATAGAATTAGATCTGTTATATACGATATTTATATGGTTGTAAAAGATGTCTATGAATACTTTTACAACCATAGTTGCTTCCGTGGAGTTTCTTGCCCTTCTTCTACACGAGAACTAGTTTAGCGAACGGGCGGTAAGCTTTCTGAGCCTGAATATGAATTAATTGACAAGCCTAATTGAAATAAATACCTAGTCTTGTCTTTCTGTGCTTTTATTCATGAAACCATTCCCTTATACACCCACACAGGAACTCTGATACAAAGTAAATAGCCATCTTGACGTGTATCGATACTTTTATATGGAGTTCCTTTATGATTCTAACATCAGAAGTGGGATCCAGCTCTAGCTTACACAGTAATTCTAATGAATTTCATTTTGTCTTTTTCATAAACAACGTGTCGACGAGTCGCTGAGTCCAATCGCATCAAGGCGATGTGCTAGCGATGCCACCCCAGCCGATGGCACTGCGAGCTGCATAGCTTGCGGATCTAGAATCTGTATGACCATTTGAACTGCGGTTCTTCATGCTACCGTAAGAGCAGTTGGTCCATGGATCTGCGAACTATGGTCAGAGCATCAGATTTTGACTATGGACATCTAGCTGACAGCTGCAGCACAAAAACTGCTAAAAGTGGTAAGGCCGTCAGAGGCTTTGTTTTTATTTACTGTTGAATATCTTTGTTATCATAAAGATATAATATTATGTTTGAATAAGCGTAAAAGGATAATTCCTAAGGTTTTAGTTTATTTATCAGAAACTTGTCTAAAATTTTTAACGGAGGGTATTTTTGCAAAAATGTACCCAACTTGGTAATAATACAGTTAATGGTCACTTGCATACTTGAGAGGTACAAAGGATTTTCAAATAATCAATATTAGTTAATGGAGGCAGAATAGTAGTTTTCACCAATATTCTCACATTTACAAGATACTCTGCTCTGTTTTTCTCTTGGCTGTTTCTTGAGTAAAATTAAAAAGGAATCTTATATATGGCAATGGCTCTTGAGCAGTTATTTTCATGATAAGTCTGTTTAAAATAAACGATCCAATTAATTATTTCATACCTTGCATTTCTCGATCTGATAATAAATTTAAGTAATTAGTTTTGGAGCTATTGGAGATTGAGATTTTGATATAAACAAATCGTGATCTAATTCTTATCATTATATATTTAAAAAAAACGTTATAGGATAAAACAAATAAATGAAAATAAAATTTTTGAATAATAAAAACCATGTGGGTGTAACTTACTGTTGAATAGTTTGAAATTTTTGAATAATAAAAACCATGTGGGTGTAACTTACTGTTGAATAGTTTGTTTGAAAAGAGACATGACGGGAGAAAGACGGAGAGGAGTTATAATAATGCCAGGTCGTTCCAACAGCATGGTGCATTAGAAAAATTATTAAGTTGAATAAAATTCTGTCAATACAAGTCCAGACGGTCCTCTGAATCTTTATGATCAAGCAGCGATCTGCAACCTCTGAGTTTGACAGAATTATTGTTTGAATAAGATTCTGTCAAAACAAGTCGAGACGGGCCTCTAAATCTTTATGATCAAGCCGCGATCTGCGACCTCTGAGTTTGACGGAGTTAGTTGTTTGAATAAGATTCTGTCAAAACAAGTTGAGACGGGCCTCTGAATCTTTATGATCAAGCAGCGTTCTGCGACCTCCGAGTTTGGCGGAGTTAGTTGGTTAAATAAAGAATTTAAATATGTACCCTCTGTTGGATCTGATTTTGGTCGGAAGAAAGTATCTACGTTCGGTACAATTTGAAAGAATATTGTCAGATTGGCCGAGCGATGTATTGTTGGTTAGTGTAATATTATTTAGATTAATGATGTATAGTTATACTTGGTGCAAGTCTATCCCACTAGCAGCGGGTGGAGCGACTTGACACATCTAGTCAATTGGCAAAACTAAAAAAAAAAAAAAAAAAAAAATTACAATTGTACAAAAAGGGTATCTATTGTACTTCGAGAACGAAGTACATGTCAGAATGGCCGTGTTAGTATTGGAAGTACGTGTGACGTCATTAAATCATGAATTTACACTTTTAATCACAATGGGTTTGTTACAAAATACAAACTGTCATATTTATTAAGCATCTACCGACAAATGTCGAAGTACCTACCTGAATTATTATTGTGTTGTCAAATACCTACAATTATTAGAGTACCCACCTGAGTAAATATTGTTGTGTGTACAGGAAATAACTCTAAACTTACATATAAGCCATAGTGATGATATTCCTATAAAATATTACTTAATTTATAATGATCATTGTGATGTATCCTGGATTTTATATTGCTGTTTTAGTATTATAAGTCTTTTGAGACAATTAATACAAGACTGTCAGTTAGTATCAATATTCTTTCGAATATTGATTAAGAATTACTAAATAGGCGATATTATATTCCTTAATTGTCTTTGTACGTTTTAAAAAGGTTTCATTACTCAAGAATTGATTATTGACCTAATTGTGAGAAAATTAATAGAAATGTAGAAAATGGTGGGGACATTTGACAAGTTGACTTGTTCTATAAATAGTGTGTAATTCGTAAGTTAAGAGACTTCGTTATGGACTACACAAGCTTCATGTAAGTAATTTGATATTATAACTTGATTATTGCTAATGGTGGTGTTGAAACTCTATTTTCATATTGTGGCCTTTATTCATAATGATGTTAATTGATTTAAGGGTTAGTCATGTACCTTGCCTTATCCTTGTTGTTTTGATTATGTAATATTGTGAAATGTTACAAGATTCATCATATAGTGGCCATAATAGAATTAGATCTGTTATATACGATATTTATATGGTTGTAAAAGATGTCTATGAATACTTTTACAACCATAGTTGCTTCCGTGGAGTTTCTTGCCCTTCTTCTACACGAGAACTAGTTTAGCGAACGGGCGGTAAGCTTTCTGAGCCTGAATATGAATTAATTAACAAGCCTAATTGAAATAAATACCTAGTCTTGTCTTTCTGTGCTTTTATTCATAAAACCTTTCCCTTATACACCACATATAATTGGAACTCTGATACACAGTAAATAACCATCTTGACATATATCGATACTTTTATATGGAGTTCCATTATGATTCTAACACGCGCATACAATGGCGATCGGCCATAGCCTAAAATAATGAGGTTTCTTTTTTTGGCTTTTCGCGGATATCGTTTTAGCCACGTACAAAATGGGGAATTTCAAGTTTTCTTTATTACAGAGAAAACAAATGTTATATTTGAGTGAAAGTTTTATTTAATTAACACGTACAAGTTGAAATTATCTATTTAAATACGAAGTTACATGAAATGAGCAAGCAATAGGTACATTAATTTATTTGTAGGTACTATTGAGCACGATCTTTTTACATCGAATCTTTTTTAAGAACAAAACAACACAACCAATAAAATAAAACTCTATAACTCACTTGTGAATAATAGCAATGAAAAAGTCACAGTTTGATTACAGGTGTCATTTTGTGCCTAATTGCGGTGAAATTAGAGCCACATTATGAGCAAGTGTGTTGAAAAAATTATTTATATTGATGTATGGGTACAACATAGGCCTATATCAAGCAGTGGACGTCTTTCGGCTGATATGATGATGATGATGATGATGGGTACAACAGTTTTCGAAGGGCAAAGTTTATTTAGTTCCTTCGTTAGAGCAATGTTCGGTGCATACATTGTTTGTGAACGTTAGTAATGTTACCTATTTATTTTGGTGAATGTAGCTGTTTACTTTATACGGAACCCTCTGCGTGCGACTCAGAGTCGCACTTGGCCGGTTTTTTAACCGACTCCCCAAAAAGGAGGAGGTTCTCAATTCGACTGTATTTTTTTTTATGTGTGTTACCTCAGAACTTGTTACTGGGAGAACCGATTTTGATGATTCTTTTTTTATTTGATAGCTGGTGCTTGTCATGTGGTCCCATTTAATTTTCATCAAGATTTGAACTCACTTCGGAGATATACATCAGAACTCTTTAATAAATGACGGCAAATCACTCGGGATAGCTGCAATCGCATTTCTGTTTATTGTTTACACCATTTCATAACATAACATCACACTGGTACGCTATAAAGGGGTACGCAAGTGTAAGCAGTTCACCTTGATATACTTTTATTTCACCGGTTTTGTTTAATTTTAATCTATTCTGGCTTCACTTTGGGCATTATTGGTACTTAGCCTATATAACTGGTCCATTACGTACCACAACTAAAAAGTGAAAAATAAAAAAACTTTGTTATAAATAGTGCATCTAGACTAGACCATTTCTTCTTTAAAACTGTTACCTCTTAACTTTATCGTTTTATACCGTGATTTTTAATTTCGTGGACTAAACTGACAGCTGCTATTGACCTTATTTTTTTAATGTTGCAAGCGCGGAGCATAGTGTTGTAGGTAAGGCTCAATCATAAGTGATTCATCGAATCGATGTGACATGACTCCTGAATTTATTTTTACTAATTGGTGTAAATAAATGTTTTATGAATATAAACGTAATATATTTAAATATAACACTATTCATACACATAGTACATGCACTTTTATTGTATTAAATATGAAATCAATAATAAAATAAATGCAATCGATAAAATTAAGTCTGACATAAATGAGTAGAAACTAAATATGGGCCGCTAGTTTCTAAACAAATTATTTTTTTATGCCGTGAAACAGTTTTATTTTCGATCTACTTCGATATTCGATTAACTTTCGATCACTCAGGATAGTTAGGGTACGACACTATTTTAATGTAACGATAAAGTGACAACCCCCCAAATGTCAGTTTAGTCCACGAAATAAAAAATCACATTATAGTAGTGAAACAATACTACTACGATTACACTGCATTCTTGTTTTGCTAGTTTCGGTCTACGTTACCTAAATTTCAAACCGGAACATAAAGCTTGATTAATTAAAATGTTTGTGAGTTATTTAATTCACAAACATTACTGCACTTGAATTTGTTTTTTTTTCGTTTCATCTGTTTGCACAACAAAGTTAAACAAGCAATGTTAATTGACAAAATGAGAGACAGTTGCGCTTATACCAAGTTCAAAATAACTGAAAATGCGCATTTGCATCAAGCCGATTATAGAGCACGTCTGAAAGGGGACTACCTGGCTACTCAAAGCGGTTGCTTCCTGCATTGTTAAGTAAGTTTGTCTCCGTGGAAAAATATGTAATGCATTTGCCGTGTAGTTTCGCGAATAAACCGTTACTTCTGTCCGTCCATCTTTTGAATATACCTGGACCTTTTAGTTGTTATTGCTGTTGTTGCTGTTTATTTGTTGTTATGACGATGGCTAAGGCTGGACTCACACATTCTGAAATTCCCGTCGGAATTCAGAGTCGGAATTCATAATCTGAATGGCCGGCAAGATTAAATCTTATTCTAAAAAAAACCGGCCAAGTGTGTGTCGGGCCACGCGCAGTAATAGGGTTCCAAAGTTAGATAATAATGCGGACTAAAAATAGGGTTTTGTTGTTGTTACATGAACATTAGAACGGTTTCAGCGGCTCACAAAGTCTAAAAACGGGCCCACATAGGATGATGTTTTTTTTTAACTAACTGAAGAAGGAGTTATAAAATCCAACTTCGCAACTGAAGTTAGAAAAATATTATCTATTTGAGTACCACCGCGGGTCCACCATCCGCGGCGAAAGGAGCCGATACGAGCGCGCGATAGAGCCACGGGGAACGAGCTTAAACATTATTAATTTAGAAATCATTATTATTAAGGATGTTATGATTTTATTTTTGTATATTTTTACATGGTTCATAAGCATATATTTAATATCTGTTTTACACAGCTAACAACGTTATTTAAGTAATTTTTCAATGGCATTTGTACAAAAATTTTACTGTGCCAAGTACATTTTATAAGTTGGTCGACTATTACTCGTAAACTTGTAAAGTCTGTTATGATTTCATTTTTGTATATTTTTACATGGTTCGTAAGCATTATATTTACTCTGTTTTACACAGCTATCAACTTTATTTAAGTAATTTTTCAATGGCATTTGTACAAAATTTTTACTGTTCCAAGTACATTTTATAAGTTGGTCGACTATTACTCGTAAACATGTAAAGCCTTCCGTGATAATTTTCCTTTTAATTTCGTTACATTTACTACTGCCGTGAATTTTTTCACATAGCCAAGAGCAAGCATTTCGCTGGCAGGGGGGGGGGACAGTTGACTCTAACATAAATTTGCAACTTAAAGCTTAATTTTACGCAAACGAATCTCTGAATCGAAAAATGGTTGTAACGTTCCCGTAATATTTTTGAATGGCCTATCCAACGATACCCCACACCATGGGATAGATGAGAAAAAAAAAATACATCCCCACTTTACGTCTATGGAAGGTACCAGAAAAAAAAATATTTTTCATGATTTTATATTACCACTTTGTCGGAATTATTAATATGTATATATATCGCAGGGATATGATGAAAACAGGGAATTGATCAAATCTCTAAGCGATTTGATCAAATCACGGAGGATGTTAAAATAATAACACGTTTTTATCATTTCCCTAAACAAATCTGGTGATTTGACAAATCCCAATAAAGAAATCTAGTGATTTGAACAAATCTCAAAATTGGTTCAGTGAAATGACAAAAATAACTTTTCTGTAGTAATTTAAAGGTTTATAAGAGCGAGCGTAGCGAGCTCGGGAGCTTAGGGCACCCCGACACGGACAGGTTAGGTTCGAAGGGGATGACGGGAGCTGAAGTGAGCGAGCAAACGCAGCGGGGCTCCGTCGGCTCTGCCACACAAATACTAATTCAACTTGCACCTATTCAATACACGAACTCGCCCATCGAAATTGGGCCGCGGGTGAGCGCGGGGTGGAGCAGGGGGCGCGGTAACTGACAAGCAAGCGCGAGCGCGACGTAAACAAGAACTGAGGCCTTAGTGCGAGTTTTTACTCACCGTCAATCGCGTTATCGAAAACCTCAATTTGTATTGAAACTGGATAAGCGCCGTCTGGTGGCGGTAAGGAGAAACCTCTTTTTTTCTATACATTTTGACATAAGAGATCGTTTACGGTATCACGAGTGAGTACGTTAAAAAACTCGCACTAAGGTCTCTGGACATGTTTTATTATCTTTTCACTGAATCAATTTAGGGGTTTGTTCAAATCACTAGATTTGTTTAGGGAAATGATAAAATTGTGTTGTTATTTTAACATCCTCCGTGATTTGATCAAATCTCTTAGGGAATTGACCAAATCCCTGTTTTTATCATGTCCCTGCGACATATACATGCCAAAATATAGCTTTCTAGTACTTAGATTCTCTGAGCTAAGCTGCGGACGGACAGACGGACAGAGCGAAACTATAAGGGTTCCATGTTGACTTCGGAACCCTAAAAATCAGAATTTGTGTGGGGATAGTGAGATTGTAAGTTTAGTATTGTGGCCAGCCTAAGGCCTCTCACACTCATTCTGAATTACTCCCTGAATCCAGACTCGGAATTCATATTATTAATTAAGATAGCCCGGCAACGCATACAATTTCATTATGCCCCACACACATTCTGATTTTTTCAGATTATGATTTACTCAGATCGATCTGTAAGAATGACACTGACGAGCGTTATGAATTCCGGATCAGAATATTTAAGATTATGATTTCATAAGACGCGTTTTTCTATGCATTTGAATACGGGAACACACACACACCGGCGGCATCAGATTATGAATAGTTTCAGTTGACACAGCGAGCGGTAACGGTTAGACGTGTTGCAACTTGTGAAGTTGTGATGTGGCGTGATGTCTGACAAGGAAAATTTAATTTCGTGCATCGAAAGCCGCCCTTGTATATGGGACACTACCGTTGAGGATTATCACGACGAGGAAAAGAAAGATATAGCGAAAATATATACAATTTTAAAGCCTCTGTTTACAGTAAGAGTGTAATCCAGTGTCTTCGTTTTGCGTTACTCTTTTATTATTTAAAGCTTTTTTACAAAAGAAAACTACCGACTTCCAAATAGGTAGGTATGGTATATGGTAGGTACCATTTTATGCGTTATGGACACCGTCTTCCAAAAATAATGTTATTTTTCACTTTGTAGTTATTTTTATTTGGAAGTCGGTAGTATTTTTTGGTAAATGCTTTTTATTTTTCACTTTTTAGTTGTACCTACCTAATAGGCAAGTTGGTTAAGGTACCTATAACGCCAGAATAGATTACCCGAATATCATGAAACTTGAACAAAACCGGTGAAATGAGAGATCTGCGTACCCCTTAAAAGTGTACTGGCGTGATGTTATGTTATGAAGTGGTATAAACAATAAGCAGACATGCCATCCCGAGAGATTTGACGTAATTTATTGAAGAGTTCTGTTGTATATCTTCGAAGTTCTTCATCAGATCTTCACCAAATTAAAACGGGACCAATTTCGAAGCATACTTTTTCAAACAAAAAAAAAATTTTCAAAATCGGTCCAAAATTGACGGAGATATGCTTGAACATAAACAAAAAAAAATAACAAAAATAATGTCGAACATAGAACTACTCCTTTTTGGCATGTCGGTTAAAAAGTAGTGCGATATAATTAATTCCTCCTCCATATCCAAGACGTTTCCCTGAGCTGAGAAACACGAGAGTACTGATCTATCTGATGATTTTTAGGATATGTGTGAGGCAGGAATTCAAATTATGAATTCCGACTCTGAATTCAGTGGGGCATTCAGAATGTGAGTCCAGCGTTATAGTACAACCACAGAAAATATAGTACGACCACAGATAATATAGGTACGATTAAGACATGCAACTGTGTTCGTACTTTCGTGTATCGTGATATCTACTTATTTTACTACCTGACTACCTGTTGACATTTCAGTGGACTATAAATAGATTACCAGTAGACTTGAACTTTAAATTGTATAATTATTTTGTTAATGTTAATAAAGTCCTGGAAAGAAAAAGAAAATGTTGCCGATATATTTCAAATTCTAGGAAAACTTGAAAAAGCTTTTGTCTTGGGGATATAAGTACCTACCTATTTTGACAGGATAACGTGTAGTGTCTAAGATTATTAATGATTTAAAACACTGTTAATTAAAATGTACTGATTTATATTCTATGTAATTAGCTCAGTAGCCTTGACAGGAGGATATTATTACTGGGACAGGAAAAAAAACAACACTTAAGAACTCAAAAAGTTTTATTAAACAGTAAAAAACTCTTGAATATGATTAAAAGCAAAAAACATTATTATTCATAAAATATATCAGAAGGCCCGTTCTCTTATTTAAAAAACGTTCAAATTCGAAACGCAATTTCATCTCAGCGACAATAATTATTATCATTTTTTTTTCGTAATTAGTGATGATTTTGACAGATTGCTCCTCAGAAGCATGTGAGTCATCCCTTTGATTACAGTTCAAAGCACACCGCATAAATACAGCATCTGAACGACATCTCCTGAACTTGAGCCGTTCACCGTTATATCTAGACTGTGTAGTACTGCAACGCACAATAACTTCAGTGTTCTTGACAGTGCCCCATGGGGTCGTTGGTCTTTCCTTTACGTTTCTATTTTATTATATCACGCCAACGGCATCACCCTGCAGTAAGGACGGCATCACCCTGCAGTAAGAACGGCAACACCCTGCAGTAGGAACGGCATCACCCTGCAGTATGAACGGTATCACCCTGCAGTAAGCGCAGTGATGCCCTGTCGTAAGCACCTTTGCCCCACTAATGTCGTTTCTTTTGTTTAGGGTCTGGTTTGGGACTCCATCTGGTTGACGGATTATTATTTTTCTTCTTTGTTACGGGTTTTGGAATTGTCGGTGGCTCCGGCTCTTCAAATTGACTAGCATCCAAGTACACAATCTTTTTATTTTTGATACTGCATTCACCATCTTTCATTTCTCCACAAAGACACTTGTGTGCAGATGGTGGCACTTCTTCTAGTTTGATAGTTCCTCTATATGAATCTAAATCATTTTTATGCTGGGCTTCCTTTTGTTTTTCAAAAGTCACTGCTCCTTTTTCACGTAGGGCTTCAATTGGGTGTATTGTATTTGGCAAATTTCCGTCTGGTAACTTATATTGGGGTTGCCGAACCTTCGCTCCAACAATCACCAAGACAGTCAGGATCACTAAAGTGGTCAGCTTCATCGTTGACAGTTCACTATTCAACAAGAATTCTTGTCACGAGAACTGATTCGTTCACGGACCAAACGCTATTGTTAGCCCCATGACGTTAAGTGGGGTATATATAAGCTTACCTCTGCAGCTCTGGTCTATTTTAAACTTAAGTGAACGCAAATAAATAATATCGTTTTTCCTTCCTTGACACTGTCAAAACAAGGAAAATCAACGATGCTTGAATTAAATTTAGCTGACAGGTTTAATTTAATTTAAATTGGCTTAACATGCTTTCCAAGGCATGGAGGAGTCTCGATTTGTAATGGATGGTCACCCATCCACAGATTGACCAAGCGTTGCTTAACCTTGAAGCTCAACCCGTGCAGTTGTTATTATTTAGCTTCGCGCTCCAGTCAATCCTGTTTAATTTTAAAACAATCTAGCTGACCCGATAGACGTGGTGTGTGGGACTCTAACCCACTAAAACTCCATGGTGTCCTCCTGTGCTGGTTATGGCGGGAACACGGGCACACGTTAGCACTCACCGCGAACCCGCCGCGGCTGTTCGTCGACGGACCCTACTCTGGGGAGTACGCCGCATCACCGCCCGACGCACCAGAACACACTGTACGCCGTGACCACCTCGGGGACCAAACCAGCACAGACGGTGCCAGACGACCCCGTACAAAATAATATTACCTGAATTTTACAATTGTCAGGGCAACTTTTAATTTTTTCTCCAAGAACCTTACTCGGACTATATCGATGTTTAAAATAAAAATAAACTATTTGGTCTAGCTGTTTTCAAGTTTCGCGCTTAGCAACAAACAGTATCTAAGTTTTGTATATGTGAAAGATAAGGCAGAAGTTATATTGCGACACCTCAATATGAAGGGGAATACAAGTAGCCACCTGTCGCATTATTGTGCTACTTTTCCGTCTTTTAAGGTTACACTAGTCGATCATTCTTCCATACAAAAGTAGTCTGGCGATTACTCCACTGTTTGACGATGTAAGTTCGAAATAAAAATATAACCGGCCAAGTGCGAGTCGGACTCGCGCACGAAGGGTTCCGTACCATTATCGCAAAATACGGCAAAAAAATCACGTTTGTTGTATGGGAGCCCCACTTAAATATTTATTTTATTCTATTTTTAGTATTTGTTGTTATAGCGGCAACAGAAATACATCATCTGTGAAAATATCAACTGTCTAACTATCACGGTTCATGAGATACAGCCTGGTGACAGACAGACAGACAGACAGACAGACAGACAGACGGACCGCGAAGTCTCAGTAATAGGGTCCCGTTTTTACCCTTTGGGTACGGAACCCTAAAACTGATATCAATTTGTCTCATCATTATCTAGCCCTGTATGGAAACAAAAAAGTAAAAAAAATATATATTTGTATGTTATGAGCGCCGAAAGTCCATATTTCAACACTAATTTTAACGCATCTTTGGGCGGAAATAAATACCATAAAAAGAAGGAAAATTGAAAAACGGCCACCATACAGGGGATAGATTAGTAGTTCAACAATGCAAATAATTTTACTTTGAAAACATACATTTAGTTGTTTTTTCATGATATCTAGACGCCCAAAGGTCTGTTTATAAAATATCACACGCTCGTTTTCGTCCTGAATCATCATCCATTTCACTACAAACTTGCTAAAGTGCTAATTCGTACGCGAATTAGATTCTTACTGCTCATCAAAGTATCTATCTCTTTCGCACGTGTTGTCGGATGAGATAGCATGCATTTTAACCCCGCGCACAAAATAGTTCGTGCCGTCGCGTCGGCTAGGGGAACCTTAAGATAGACTTCCGAGCACAACAGCTCCACCACTGTCGCAGCAATACTGATGCTGGAGCCGTGCTCGGCAGCCTACCTTTAGAGATTAAAAATAGTATTTAGATTTAATGATTACTGATTACTTAGAAAATCTGTCGCCGCGTCAGTATCGCCATACATTTTCGAAGTGCATAATACAATCGCACTGTCACCGCATCACTGTCGCCGTTTTTTTCGTAAGTATACTTTTAAAACAGCTAATATTATTACCCAACTTGGCATGAAGCGGCTTTTCAGCCCCACTTATGGTGACAATCGCGTTAGTGACGCCATATATAACGCCAGGTATGTTTTAACATCCGGGTCATGGTTAATACGGTTATCTGAAAACTATCCGTTCGAAGTGAACTTGATAACCTTGCATATTCCATTATCAGATAATGATTTTCTTTTTTGTGTATTTTATAGTTTATCAATAAATTTTAGTTACGTTTTATGGTAGTAATAGTAACTATAATAAAAAAAACAAGGTGATGTTGAGTTAATACAGCAGTGGCGGTCCAGTGGTAATGGCCGCGACTTACCAATTTGTAGGTCGTGGGTTCGAACCCTGACAAGCACTTTACTTTGTGTAAATAATTTCATCACCACTGCTCCTGCCCAGCTCCCGGCCTGTCCTAGAACCAAAAATTCGAAGACATCTGACATTCAGCAACACGCACTGGGGCCGCGAGGTGGATTACGGCCCATTCCGTCTCATAGAGAGAAGGCCTATGTCTCAGCAGTGGGCACATTAAAAGACTGATGATGATGTAGAGTTGGATATTAAGAAGTAAAACGTTAATCGCTTGGAGTATTAATTGAATGCGAGGTCAATTTCTGCAAATTTTGTATCAGTATTCAGCCGACAACTGTGATACCAACAGACTCTGAACCGCACCAGGCCCGCGTGGAGGATTACGGCCCATTCCCTCTCACAGAAAGGAGGCCTGTGTTACAGCAATGAGAACATTATAGATTATGAATGCATGCGCGACCAACTGTATACGTACATTGAACTTCATTTAAATATAGAAGACACTTCAACATTTGAAAAGTGAGAAGATGCTGAGCATCCTGTGTAGCTTTAACTCTCTAATATACAGACACAATGAAGGTTTTAGCATTGAACAATTTAAACCTAAAACATATCGAATAGAATATACATACTCTCGTACACCAAAAACGTATACATACTCTATTGTACTATTATACGCCAAAAAGTGGCGTGTTTGCAGATTTAACATATTTTATAAACGGACCCCCAACTCTGAAAGATTTTATTTGAGGCTTTGCTGTCGAGAGTGGCTTAAAGCTAGCTTCACTATTTTTTTACATGCGGGGTACAACGTGAGTTTAGATTTCATATTTGTGTAGTTAGCAAAATAAGTTATCAAAGTTAGAGTGAACAGGCTTCATTTGGGTAAGCTCACTCCATCGTCGACTCTGTCTCTGTCACCTCTGACCTAGACAAGAGTTAAAAACACACCCATAAAAAATAAAAATAAAAAAATATAAAGGTCAGCTTAGTGTGCCTATGTCGAAATCGTTTGGATACGTTTCCATCGTTTATTCAAAGGGTGATAGCTAAAAAAAAATTCAGAAGCAACTTAGTAAGTATCCATGTATGTGTGGGTATATAATGATGAAACAAAACCAAATAATTACATAAAGTTAATGTTGCCGAGATATTTGGATGTAAAGTTATCATTTAAGATCTTTGTTTCCAAATATCTCAGCAATGCGACACTTTAGGACACCATATCATATTTTTTTTTTTTAAATACATAGGAGGATCATTGTAGGTATCTTTGAAGGAATATGAAATGGTGATGGGTGACTTGGCAAATTTGTTTCAAAGCCTGAGGGCGGTGACACACTACATCCGATCTGTGTCCGTGAAATTTCGATTCCGAAGTAGCCGTAGTACTTCTTGTAGCAAATCTGTCATAATTCAGATCATTTTGATATCATGGATCACGAACACGGACGTGCGTAACCTAACTTGGACTTATGACTGACAAGATCTAACACAATATATGCAAAGATCCCAGCTCATTAACTTGATAGATCGAGCCAATGATCTCTTAATGCGAACACTTTCATGTCCGTAAGTTCCATCCTGCTAATTGCCAAACAATAGGGCATCCTCTAGATAAGTATATTTCGTTTCAAGAAACATTCAACACAAATAAATTAATCTTAAAATTATTAACAAATATTATAAGCACGATAATAACTTAATATCATTCGAAATCAGAATGTTGTTGTTATCAGAAAATTGGAAAAAAATATGTAGGTACTTTAAAATATGACGAATCAGAATATTACAAAATAACAGGTAAAATACCTTCAGTATTTAATCATTTTACCTGGTATCGAGGGATTATAATAATACATAAGATTTTAAGTATGTTTTTAGTGTTTATTCGGTTTTATAATGATTACTCGGTAAAAAATAATACTACAATCTCTGGTCAGAGTATTTTTTCAACGAATCGCCGGATTGCAAAAGTGAATCGGTACCGTTTTCGCAGTATTCGTATTTAAATCATGAAAAAGTTTTACCGGGGAACTCTTATGAACCCAATTAAGGAGACCAGTGCTGTTTAAACAACAGAGTTCGAATGCTATCTATGAATAATAAAGAAAAAAAGAACAAGCCGTGGAAAAACAAATATTGATCTGCAATATAATGTCTGAAAACTTCGTTGCAGCCGGGACATGTTTAACAAAAAAACTTCTCGATACAATTGAACGGTAAAATAGCTTCTTACCGTGACTTCATAAAAATTTATTTTGTAAAAAAAAAACTGTCCAACGTACCTTGACGTTGGCGAAATTAACTACAATAGCGTATCTTAACAGGATGCAAAACTTGGTTGTCGAATATCGGGCTTCTAGCAGAGGTTTCGCCCGGTTTATAGGCGTAAAGGTTTATCCACACATATCAGGGCCGTGCCAGGGACGTGGACGGACCGTGCCCCGTCAGGTGCTCAAAAAAATATCGTTGGGTACATTTCACGGGACGTGCCCGAGCCCGTTAAAAATGTACGTACTGACACTACCCGGACACGGCCCTGATATGTGTGGATAGACCTTAAATATCCCAAGGAACATACTCCTGTGATAAAAACTATCCTATGTCCTAAACCAGAACGTGGTCTGGTAAGGGTTTCATCCAAATCTGTTCAGCGGTTAAGAAGTGAAAAGTTAACGAACAGAGGCCTTAGTGCGAGTTTTTACTCACGCTCAATCGCGTTAACGTAAACGATCTCTTATGTCAAAATGTATACAAAAAAAGAGGTTTCTCCTTACCGTCACCAGACGGCGCTTATCCAGTTTCAATACAAATTGACGTTTACGATCACGCGATGATCAGCGTGAGTAAGAACTCACACTAAGCTCACAGATCGATAGACAGAGCTTGTTTCGCGTTTATATTACATGTATTCGTATGGATTTGTATTGTTTATATTATTAGACTAGCTGTTCCCGCGGCATCGCTCCCGTCAGCTGCCCAACCTACCCTAGGTAGAAAGCAACTAACAACTAGGTAGTATCCAACCTACCTACCTATCAATTTTTTACCAGGGTCATTGTTTCGCGGCGAATCTTAACAATGCCATTCAGAAAATGACGTCAAATGCACAACGCCATCTATCGAATATGGAGTTTAACTGTCCGAGTATCTGATTTGCGTGTGTTGTGATATATTACTTCTTGAACACTTTAAATTCATTTAACTTTTAATAGAGTGAACCGGTTGCGATGAAACATAAACTAAGTAATACCAGCCCCCTAGCCAAGTTACAAACGTTCCGTATCAAATGTATTTCTACAATCGTTAACGCCTTCTATTTGTATGGACTGACCACGTGACTTGTCGTTCAGTTCTGTCATTCCCATAAATTCATTCGTATTCTACTAGCGTTATCGATTGTAGATTGTCAACTTGGCAACAGGTGCTTAAGTTACACACAATGTTTATGTATAAAAGTTATCTACATTGGTTTCGGACATTTTACGTGATGCGTGCACAACTAAACAGACAAACAAGTAAAGATACAAAAATGCTGGAAATGGTTTCTGTTGGTTATCTTTTGACACCCTGACTTTTTTATACTTTCGATGTACAAAAACGACTTTTCTACAGATTTATTATGCGTATTGATATTAATGATGATAGACGTGCAATTTATCTGTCAACGTTGAATAAAGCCTCAGGTTAACCTGTAATAACGTAAATAATTAACTCAACAATAATTATTGGTGCGGATAATCGAATTTCACATCAATATACAAACACATATAGCCTGAGATCGCACTGCTAAAATTTGCAGGTAAGTTTTGGTGGGTTTGCAGGTTTTTTGATAAAATTTAATTTTGATTAATGATACCTGATAATAGAATCGATTTCTGTAAGGTTACTTGGCAATATTTTGCCGCAATGATACCTTAATTAAATAAATTGTAATTTATGTTAAATAGAAATTCTTTTCAAGTGAATCCAAAAATCATTGAAAGAAGATGATGCAGAAAATAGGAAATAAAAAGGTTCTGTGGGTTTTCAGTTTACTAGTTTGCACCTGGCAACCCATAAATTGCGGCTAACTAAGAGTTTGCTGGTATTGCATACGTACCTGCGATACAGGCGAAATCCCTATTGTGGGGCAAAATGAAAAAATAATAAAAAGATAACCAAATTGCCGAAAAAATGGAGACCTTTGCGCTACAGTGAAACAATTCTGGTTTAAAATAAATATTAAAACTAATAATTACGGCTAGCATATGTAATATATTGCCACTATTACCAGGCAATCCTGCCGTAATCTATTCTTCTATCAAATATCTTTATATAAACATTAAATTTAATAAAAAAAACAAGATCACTAAAGATTTTTGTGATGGGATCTCGTACTATTATGGAACACAATGTAGGAATTAACGCGTTTGAGTTAGGTAATTACTCAAATACTAAATCGTTGGAAATTCAGTCGGTTGGCCATGTCAGTCGACTTTAATCAAACAATTTGTCCGAATCATCCTTTAATTAAAACGTAGACCGTTTAATCAGTAATTCAGTTTCCGATTTCAATTAAATAGAGATGGAAATTAATAATTTTGTTTGTGATTAACCGTTGTTGTTGTTGTTGTTATTTGTAGGTACTTAATAGTTGTTACGGGGAAGCAGATGCCCGAAAGTCTGACAATTAATCTTACCAGGACTATCGTATAACCCAGGAGGTAAATGGGTTGTGGTGTTTAGACAAGCAGTTGCTACGTGTCATCATCAAGATCAGCCTTTTCATGTTCCTACCGCTGGGACACAGGCCTCCTCTCTATGAGAGAGGGCATGGACCACTACCTCCACCACGCAAGCCCAGTGCGGGTTGGTGGATGTCACAAAAACCATCTTCACTTTACGTGTACAGGAAGTAAAGGCAATTTTCCTGATTTTATTTTATCACTTAATCGGCGTAATTAATAATTATAATATCCATGCCAAATTATAGATTTCTAGTACCAAGAATCTCTGAGCAAAGCTGCGGACGGACGTACAGTCATGGTGAAACTATAAGAGTTCCTTGTTGACTACGGAACCCTAAAAAAAGAAGGGTGTTAAGGGATAACCAACAGAACCTATAGCCAGCATTTTTGGAATGTTTGTCTGTTTAGTTGTGCACGCATCACGTAAAATCTACGAAACCAATATAGATAACTTTTATAAATAAAAAATGAACGTAACTTGAAGTATTACTTATTTATAGTTTCATCACAATCGGTTCACTCTAACAAAAGTTAGATGAAGTTTGAAGTGTTCATGAATTCAAATTTCAAAACACAACACACGCAATTCAGATACTCGGACAGTTGAACTCCATATTCGATAGATAGCGTTGTGCATTTGACGTCATTTTCTGAATGACGGTGTAAAGATTCTTCGCGGAAGAATGACACTAGAAATAAGTAGAGCAGGTAGGTAAGTAGGGTAGATCTAGGTAAGTAGGCCAGGGTAGGCAGATGACAGGGGCGAAGCCGCGGGCACAGCTAGTTGGCTAGTAGTTATAGTGCCCGGCACGTAAGTTGGCAAGGTTTTTCGCGCATAATCCGCGAATTGACCGCCAACCACCATATAGAGCGAACGGAACATGGACCCGACACTATTGGTCAGTCGATCCGTGGGTTAACTTACCAACCAATCGCGCGCTCGGAACGGTCCTAAACGTTTCCCGCGCCCCGCTACCAAAGATACCTAAAAAACGACTTCTGTGCATCTAACGACTCTTGCCAACTTACGTGCTGCGGATTATAATAATATTATAATATTGAATAATAATGCGAAAGTTTGGATGGACGAATGGTTGGACGTTTGTTACTCAATCACGCCAAAACGACTAAATGGTTCGGAATGATATTTGGCACAGTTATAGATAGTCTGGCAAAACACATACGCTACTTTTTGTCCCGGTAGTATGTTTCCATGGGTTGAATCCTGACACCCACGGGGGCGAACCCGCGGGCAAAAGCTATTGGCCAAATATATTTAGGACAAAAATACTCCTGTTTCGAAGAAAACCGGTTATAAAATCAGTTCATATTTTTGCTACAAACCGACAGACATGATGACCTTTTACGGGCTAATGTACCGTAAACAGGAATACGTAATGTCTCTCTGCATTATTCATTACTAAAAGCTCTCCGCTCATATTTATTAACATGCTCTCGTACTATGTTCGGTACAATTTCAAAAGTAATTTAACATTCAAACGTTTACGGTCTGTTTTGTTCCCGTTTTTAGCCTCAGCTTGGGTATTTTAAAAACTTGAACCAGTGCTCAAATAAGCTAAAACATTTATAAAGTAGGCATTTTTAACCAAAGAAAAAGAGGGGTGTTTTAATTTTGACGTGTGTACCTGTGTGTTTGTGTATCTGTCTGTGGCATCATAGCTCCTAAACGGATGAACCGATTTGATATCGTATGTTTTTGTTTGAAAGGCTACTTTATCGAGAGTGTTCTTAGCTATGATTGATGAAAATCGGTTTAGCCGTTCAAAAGTTAGGGGCGTATTTTTATCGGGATGTTTTTGCTAGGTATCTTGTTTGAATTACGTGTTCAATAGATTGTCGATCGAAACTTGTTTACTACTAGATAAATTATTGATCATGAAATAAAAAATTGTCAGTGTTTTTTTTAATTTTATTTGTTACAAGATTTAATTTAGTTGCCTTGTTAGTTAGTTGGTTATGGTTAGTATGTGTAGGGGCAAATCTTGCAACTGAATTTTAAATTAGTTATCCCAAACGATTCAACTGGAATTACCACATACGATCTGTTTGGATGACAATACAGGGAAAAACCAAAAAAGAAAAGAAAATGCAACGTTTAAAAGTCTCGGGACGTTTTTATCCACCCCCATGACGACGGGTTAGTAAATTTCCCATATTTATGAAAAAACTCAGACCTCGGGCCGCCAGCATTGGTTTCCAAAACTTACGGGAACGAAGAATTCTCATTGCAGCTGTGATGTGCAGTTCAAAAGAATTTCCAGTAATCGTCTACGGACTAAGTAGATTAGTCCCCGTTGAATGGCGGATTTCGTAAGAAACTTGCAATGAACGTAAACAATCGCATTTCAGTCGAAAAGCCGCTAGTGCGGTATGAAAAGGAATTGTTTATCAGAGAAAATCCCTCAAAGGAAAAGAAGTATTTCAGGCACGGGCTAGCCAGTCTCTTCTAAAGGGTAGGATTTTTGTATGATTTATACTAACAAAACGTACCACTACCACTATTGAAAGTGAAGAGTTGTTTTAACGAAACGATACTTTCAAATTGTAGGCTTAAGGAAACATTGTTTGAACAAACCTGCATTGTTTGTTTGTTTATATGCCTGTAAAAGGAAGTTTTATCCTAATCCGATTACGGAAGTTTTTCCACTCATAGAAAGCGTCTGTTGAGTGATTGGCCGCGGGAGAAAGCTAGCAAATAATACGCTATGTTATGTAATTTGACCTCCGCCTCCACGTCTGAAACATCGAGCGCACACCAAGTGAGCGTAAGCTATTATTGTTTCTATTGTGTCTGCTATTATAGGCTATTATTGTTTCTATGTTAGGGGGGTACGGTGGTTATTTCAACGAGCCCACCTCCCTTCAGAAGTTAATTAGAGCTCCTGGTTTTCTCAGAACTTCTGTGTAAGATCTGGGTTACCCGAGGTTTTGTGTTCTTATCTGGGTGACACCTGTGCATTCAAAGAGAACGTGCGCGACGGTTTCTTCTGCCTCCATTCATGCCCTGCACAGAGGACTGCCCGTTATGCCTCTTGTGTGGAAGCGTTTGTTAAGTGAGCAGTGTCCCGTGATGGTCCCCGTCACCAGGCGCAGGCCATTCCTGCCCAGGCATAGTAGACGCCTGGTAAGCCTAATATACAAGGATGTCAAAGCTTCTTTGGACTGCCTACAGCCCGGTGTCGAGATCCATCAGTTCTCCGCCTGTGTCTGGGTGAATTCCTGTAGCTACCTGCGTATTTGGTTGAAGTGGATGGGTACAACAGGTTCGGGTCCATAGACCGCCGTACTGGATCCGCGTCTCGCAAGCTCGTCGTATCCATTGCAGTGTCACCGTGTTACGACTAGATACAGTTATTTGTTTTAGTGCGTTGTGACATGCTAGTATTAACTTTGATGTAATATATTTTTCCATAAGGATTGGAGGACTGAGGCGCTGTCAGAGAGTTTACGTATGTGGGTGTCCGTAACCCTCTTGGCTTCTAGGGCGTTGACCGCTTGTATGATGCCCACACACTCCGCCTGATAGACGGTGTTGAATTGTGTCTGCTAATTGACGCTCAATGCGTTAGTTGACGTGGTAAATAAAACTGTTACACCAGCCACCTGTTGTGGTTGTTCTGTTACTGTTACCTGTTTACATCAGTGTTTCAGTTATATTTAGTTAGTATAGTGAGAAAAGGATTCAAATAAATTAATACTACCGTAAATAAATATAGTCAAAGGGACGGCAGGGCTACGCTCTGCCACACCGGGCCGCTCTTGAAATGATTGTTATTTGAGTAAGTACACTTGAGTGGGAGCAATGCTCAAATAATGTGATTCGGCTGTCTTGTGCGGGAGCCATGGTTTGATACTTATTAAATTTCAGTGTCAGTTTTCCTTTAGTAAGTACTTTACTGTGTAGGTATTTGTTTTCTGGGCATAGAGTGCAGAAAGAGCGAGAAAAGAAACGGAAAGGTTATTTTTTATAATTATTCCCCTTAGGGGAGCAATTAGGGATAAGAGTTTGTATAAAAGTTCCGCTAATGGAAAATGATATGATATGAGACGACTTGTTGTGAAAGACGTGTTCTTTAAATATCATTACGTAATATTATGCTACCACAACTTATTAGTCTATTAGAATTTAAATCCTATTTCGAATCGAAACGAGGAAACGTCTTTCATAATGCTCATATCACACATAAAGTCAAGGTCAAAACAATCAAAGCGAAAGTTCCTCCAAAGTTACATTAAACCCACTAACAAAGTTACCCTTTCAAGAAGACGCATCCATTCATAATCGTGCATAGAGTTTAATGAGCGACTCGCCTAAGTCTTTAAGCCCGTTCACTAGTTCGTCCGCAAATGATCGTGTGCTACCGGCCTAAGGTCAAACGAGGAGTAGGGTTGCCAGCTCCTAAAACCGGATAATAAGGCTGACTACGGGCCCGTTTAATAAAGCCGACAGCGATAGGCTCCAGAAGCTCTAGACAAGTGACGTTCTAACAACAAAAGCGTCGCAATAGCGACTGGCAAAACGTCGAAAATGCATGCGATTGCCAAGCGCTATCGAAATTCACCACCGCCATCGCTTATAGAATAGGGCAGGTGACAAATATCTATTTAGATAACTTTTAACTGAGGAATAAAAATGGCGGTTTGACAGTTAGATAACCTAAAAATATATGACACGTATTTTAAATATTTGTCACGGAAACAATAATACGACGATACAGTGCGTTGAAATATCGTGTGTCGTCACGGTGTGCTACCCTTTATACTGACAAAGTGACGTCACAAGCTCTCACTCCTGATCTTTGATGAGATTTATCTTTGTCTATTTTTATTTATTTGATATAGCAAAAAATACGGGACCAATATTATTTGATAATCTCACTGACGGACGAAATAGAATTATAATTTTTCTACACAGAAGTCATCGCTATTACACTTTTTCAGGAGCCTCCGTTTTTGACCAATATAATGTCGCATTGTCAGTAACATTAAATAGGGCCCAGGGTGTTTAGCTGGACTTGGCCGGACACCTAACCTTATTAAGGATTATGTGTCGATAGGTTTACAACAATATCTAAACATTATTTTGTAAATCGAACAAAAGCCGGACAACCAAAAATTATTTTGCCGGAGCCGCGTCTAATAGCTGTACATTAAAAATCAATCTTACCATGCAAATCTATACTAATATTATCTATACTAATATTATAAAGAGGAAAGATTTTTTTGTTTGTTTGTTTGTTTGTACCGAATAGGCTCCGAAACTACTGGACCGATTTAAAAAATTATTTCACCAATAGAAAGCTACGTTATTCCTGAGTAACATAGGCTATTTTTTAATCCCGAAAACGGGTCCTGTGGGGTGGCCCAAGGGAGCGAAGCCTCGGGGAACAGCTAGTATATTATAAAGAGGTAAAGTTTGTGAATTGCGAGTTTTTGACGTTGTAGGGGGTAACCTATGGATCTCCTGAACCGATTTTGAAAATTCTTGCGCCAGTAGAAAGCTACATTATGCCTGAGTGTCACAGGCTATAATATATTTGCAATAAAATTGAGATCCAAAGTTGCGAATTTGATGATGACCACATGATTAGGTAGGGTAGGGTAGGTAGGGTAGGGTAGATATGGTTGGGTAGGTAAGGTAGGGTAGGTAGGGTAGGTATGGTAGGTAGGGTAGGGTAGGGTAGGTATGGTAGGTAGGTAGGAACCAATTGACGGGAGCGAAGCCCCGGAGGTCAGCTAGTCTATTATATACTCATGTTTTACAAAAATAAATATGTTATTTTATCATATTTCAACTATGATGGGTGGTCTTTCAGATTTATCAGGTGCAGCTAAAAAATTACTATCTGACGTGCACTACCCAGTATCCAGTGACTAGATAACATGATGCTCTATGGCGTCAATTTTTTTGTCTTCTGTCTACCCTTTATGACTGTCAAACATTTAAAAATATTAATCAGGGGCCAACTTAACCTGCTTGCCGAAGCACGGCGAACTCTTGGTATGTAATGATCAGTCATCCACTGATCGTCCTCGGCAGACGTTGTTTAATCTAGTAGATGGACCCATGCGGCTATTATCACATAGTCACGAGCTCGTCTAAAAAGCCTTGCGTCCAGCTTTATCCGGACAGCTGGCAGCCCTAAGTGGGAGGCCAGACAGACTTGTTGCACCCCCTCCCCTAACCCTGCGAACTTTGTCATAATGATTCTAAGATACTTTTATTTACTTTACAAACTGCGGTGCTTCCTGCCCGCTATGCAACTTAGTTCGGAATTTCAAGTGGACACTGCTTTCTGAATGGGACTTTTGAACTTGGGATTTAGACAAACTGACACAAGACGGTAAGGATAAAACGAAAACACGACACCCATTATACCGATTGTCTAAATATATAAATGTTTGGAGATTTACCAATTCACATTTCAGTACCGCATGACAGTCTTAAGCTTTCACATCATCAGCCTATTAATGTTCCCACTGCTGGGACACAGGCCCCTCCCTGTTGAGTATATAGTATAATTTTACAAGAAACGTGGTTTATTATGGACCAGGTGCAAGAGTCAGATTACCTTTACTATACTGTGATTTTTAATTTCGTGGACCAAACTGACAGCTGCCAATGACCTTATTTTTTAAAATGTTGCAAGCGCGGAGCATAGTGTTGTAGGTAAGGCTCAATCATAAGTGATTCATAGAATCGATGTGACATGACTCCTCAATTTATTTTTACTAATTGGTTTAAATAAATGTTTTATAAATATAAACGTAATATATTTAAATATAACAGTATTCATACACATAGTACATGAACTTTTATTGTGTTAAATATGAAATCAACAATAAAATAAATGCGATCGATAAAATGAAGTCTGACATAAATGACTAGAAACTAAATAAGGGCCGCTAGTTTCAAAACAAATTTAATTTTTTTGCCGTGAAATAGTTTCATTTTCGATCTACTTCGATTTTCGATTAACTTTCGATCACTCAGGATAGTTAGGGTACGACACTATTTTTATGGGACGATAAAGTGACAACCCCCCAAATGTCAGTTTAGTCCACGAAATTAAAAATCACATTATAGTAAGATTTATCTAGAGTAAAGAACAATGGCAGGTGCCCATACATTGTTTTAGCTGAGATTAAATTCCTACGTCATTAAATGAAAAAATATCTGGTTTAAATCAGGGTGATGTTCTGAATTTGTTTGTGCAAGAATTTTTGTTCGAGAATGTAGATAATAATAGATATTTAGTCATAAACTTTAGTAGGTTATGTCTGGGTAACTTTTAATTATGTGTTTAATAGGTAATATTATTCAATTTCGTGGAAGTAAAAGGGGAAAATCACATTAGTATTTCCCTTACCTAGTTATTTCAGCATAAAATGTATAATATACTCTTTGGAAAGTGTTTTATTTATACTAAGCGACTTTGACGTATATCAAAAGGTTGTTGTCAACAACCAAGCTAGATTTTTGTAGACTTGGGTTGTCTTTGTTGGTCTTTTTGCCAAACATTAATTGCAAGGAATTCATTTATTTCTACTACACTACAATATTCTTAACTCATTTACTGCAATAAATACAATAATGATATTATTACTTAATATCTATCTATATATATTAGTTACCTACTACTTGTCACTTAGCAGATAAAATATATAATGGCAACATTAAGCTAAAGAAATTAACTAAAAAATCAAATAACTTTTTATTTATAAATTGTTTTTTCTATCCGTTTTGAACCAGCCCAAATATACTTTAAAAAACGTAGACAATTATTAGAATGTTTTTCGTATATCACTCACTTTCAGTAGTATACCATCTGGCGCCTAGAGTGACCGCACATCACCGCACATCTCGCTCTATCCAGCCTCCACGTATCATCCACAAACGTTACGATTTGTGCGAGTAGGGTTGAAGTCTTTATTGTATTGATGTTATCTGATGTTGAAATTATTTATCGATTAATTTGGAAGACAAAGTACCTTTCTACTACAGATGACAGTTAGTAAGTAATAACCCATTCAGCTTATTATTTATCAATATTCAATAATATTTATATTTCTTACTTCATTTCCTTTCTTTCCTTGTCATCATAAAAACGGCCTGCACAGGAAGTTTTCAAAGATATATTTCAAACATGCTCCACAAATAGAAAAAACCGGCCAAGTGCGAGTCGGACTCGCACACGAAGGGTTCCGTACCATTATCGCAAAACACTGCAAAAAAATCACGTTTGTTGTATGGGAGCCCCCTTAATTTATTTTATTTTAATTTAATGATTATTATTTTTTGAAGAGAATATACAACTAAATATTTTGTGAATATTTCAAGCGTCTACCTGTTGCCGTTATTAATATCGAGCAAAAAACGGCAAAAATATCACGTTTGTTGAATGGGAGCCCCCCTTAAATATTAATTTTATACTGTTTTTAGTATTTGTTGTTATAGCGGCAACAGGAATACATCATCTGTGAAATTTTCAACTATCTAACTATCACGGTTAATGAGATACAGCCTGGTGACAGACAGACAGACAGACAGACGGACAGCGAAGTCTCAGTAATAGGGTCCCGTTTTTACCCTTTGGGTACGGAACCCTAAAAATGAATGGTTTGCCAAAATTTGTGGCCACAGAACATTTTTACTCTAGCGAGTTTGTGGCAGTACTGAGTAGTCAGTTTGTTTTGCTTTTGAGGCCCTTGACAAGCCACGGTTATTTATTTGTTTAAATTGTATTCTACACCATATTAAAACCATTGAGGTAATAATGTTTGTTCATATGTGCGTAGTACATGTTTACTTCAATGGTTCATATTATCTCAATGACGAAGAAAAGTAAACTAAAATACATACAATGGGCGGCCTTATCACATTCTCATGCCAGGCGACCTGGAATGAACAGTGATTGCCTGTATATAAAATGGTATTGTCCTTAATGTAACAAAATATAAAAATATCATATTGACTATTGTTATGTTTTCTGACATTAGTTAAATTCACGTCAACGTCATGTTGACATCATAAATTACGTTTTGAAAGCGATCTCTCGCCAAATTGGCGCCATTGCGTGGATTATCCAGAAACCCCTTATTTCAGAAAAAAAGTGTCATTGGATCGTTGTCGCGTCGCACCTCGCGTGTTCTCTTACCCAACCAAAGAAATATCAAAGGTTTCAATAAAATATAAGTAAATAAAATCGAAGCTGTAGAAAATTTCGCATTCACATTCACTGCTGGCAGTGTATTGACTATCCGTGCGAATACCGAGTCCTCTCACCGGTCGACGGATTGGGTTCACGCCAAATAAATACTACCTGCCACTAAGAAATGCTCACGACGTGTGTTTTTGATAAAATCGACTACATTGAAAGAGGAACTGAAAAGCAAAAATATCGCAATATGCTGCCAAAATCGTAGTTAGTGTACTTACGTTTTAGCATCAATTAGTGCGTGCATGCTTTAAATAGTAACACTTTGACGTAAGACATAGAAACGCAGATTCCAAATATTATTCGCCCTCTAAAACAGTAATTTTTCTTGCATGAGCCTTATTATTTCTGTTCGTAGAAAACACTTTTAAAAGAAACTTTCACATAATGATAGAAAAGAAATAACTGTGTTCTTAGTAATTCTATTTCTGAATTTAAACGTAAAGAAAGCCTTCCCCATAACCATAAGTATGTCTTTGAACACCGTATTATTGAAATAACACTTAATAGATCATATGTTTGAAGCCCCCACACATGTACAAATGTAGGTGGAGACCGTCGCCGTGGGACGCCGGCGGCCCACGTGTCACCTACCCACACTTCTCGTATAAAAAGGTGCACTATATGCCATTTTGCCGACGTGTCTTGTCACGGGAAATCCGCTTCAAGCGCTCTACGAGCTCTGTTCCTTTTTACCCCAGACATTATATGCTATGAACCTAGCAGGCAAGAGTTCCATTTTCGGAACTCCGAGCTTTATTTTGCAAAGAAGAAAAATTTAAAGTGACTCGACCAACAAACTCCACCCAAGAGCAAATGTATGCAAAACTGTCGCAGTGAAATCAATACCAATTAAGGGAGAGAATAAACATGACCTCGGACACAATTTGTCAGATGATTGGTCGGGCAGCGAGGCTGCGAATGAAAAAAACGTTGCATCAATTCATCCAGCGATAAGCTTCCTTTAATTTAATCAACTGTTATGATTCGTTTTTCGATGATATTAAATATTGTTTGCAAATTCGGTGAAATCTAGGGATCGTTTTGGTAGTTTGGCAGTTAAGTTATTATGAGTTTTGTTTTTTAGGCTTTTTGTCCCACCACTGGGAGCAGGTCTCCCTCAGAATTTTAAAGGCTTTGGCCTTCCAAATTCCACCAGCACAGTTGACATCCATGTCATCTTGCCATCTCTTTCAGTGCAGTTTTCATCTACAGGAACCAATCGCGAGGCGACTTTTACCAGCTGGGCCGTAGTGTAGACGTCAGAACAAAGAATATATTTATTTTGTTTTGTTTTCCATTGCCAAAAGTTTACATCGAAACGTGCTTGAATGCTCCTAATTAGTGCGAACGTGTTTTCGTAAAGACCGGGATTAATATGCAGAAACTAAACGTGCGGGTAGCGAAAAAGTTCAGCTTGTGTTTGCTTGGAATTTAAATTTGGTAACAAAGGCGCCGGGGTAATTTGTATGACTTTCATAGGCTCGTTAAGTATTCGCTTTAGAGAAGGCAACTTTTCAATTTATAGAATTGCTACGTGGAAGTTTATACCTATCGATGCGTTTTACCACGACTTGGTTGTCAGCTGTTGAACGCTACTGGAGATTTCATTAGACATTTATAATTCTGTATTCTAAATATTACGTAAAAAAAAAATGGTTTATTCACATAGTCATTATGAATAAAGCTATCAATAATCCTTTATTATGCAAAAGAAAACATTAGGTGATTTGGGATAAGAAGGCAAATTCTTCAAATAGTAGATATTACATATTGTGTGAGTATTTATGAAGACGAGAGTAGTAACGCCAGCACACGCACTTTTTGAATCCCCCATTTTACTCGACTATATCGGACAGGTCGATGCAGACCCACAGGTGAGCGGGTATTATTTGGACCATAGGGGGCGTTACTACTGCGTTGTCCAACACTTTATTAAACCAACTAACCTGCATATCGACCACAAGGCACACAGAGCCGAACTTGTAAATTAAGGCCTACCTGTGTCATTGTAATTGCTTCGAAGGTAACCAATATATGATAGCTACGCTGCTGTGTTGACTTGCGGATTTAACGGATTACGTTTCAAAGAGGGTCGAACGCTGTAAGGTAACTGGGGGATTTAATTATGGAGTCTGTATAGATGTGACCTGCAGTCATTTTATCAGGCTGTAGACATCGGAACAGTGATTTCATGCATGAAAAATTGTTGTTATTTTCTTTTTCCTGTATTGTTTTGTGATATGCACAAGTCCAACGTTGCAAAAAAATTATTGTGGTCGTATCGTTATCTATACATCCATACAAATAAATAAAATTGAAGTGTCTGTATGTAATATCAAAATAACAACGTTTTATTGAATGCACGTGAAAGTATATACGGTACTAACAACTAATAAGCAATTTTTAAGATTTTTGTCTGTCTGTCTATCTGTTTGTCTGCCTGTTTGTTCCGGGTAATCCCCGAAACGGCTGCACCGATTTTGACGGGACTTTCACTGGTAGATAGCTGATGTAATAACGAGTAACATAGGCTACGTTTGATCACGAGAAAATTCATAGTTCCGGCGGGAAATAAAAAAATAAAAAAATATTTTTTACGAATTTGTCGCGGACGAAGTCGCGGGCAACAGCTAGTTATTAATAAGACAAATCACGAGTTTGTGATATCCTACAAATATATATAAGATTCTAATGTGACAGCTGTTGTTATTAATTTATTTGACAGGTTTTCAGGCTACTACGAAATACTCATCTTCAAATTCTTCATTTAGATATTGGGGGTATTTCTTGGGATGTTTGGTAAACAATTTTGCTTCAACTGGTGAACATATTTGGACGAATTTGGGTATACGAGTAGAATAGCGGTCTTTTTTTTGGTAATCACTACCGACTCCTCCTGTAAGTTAATTTTTGACTTTCATGAAGGTGCAGCCGCGGGCAACAGCTACTATTCCATAAATTTTATTCTATTGTAATAATTGGTCGTGCGATAAAGATCATTCAATTCAAAACTAATATTGGCACGTCTTGACTCCAGTTTCTGAGACGTAGCCGTCTTATTAAATACCTTGAAAGTGGATAGTGGTTTCTCTTCCTACATTTCAGCTTACATTAAAGCATCGTACCCAAATATATTTGAATAATAAGGGCGTCTACTACACGATTCCGTGACCGCATTTTCCATTTGATCCGCCGCTTTTCTCCGGTATTATGAACCTGCCTCAAAACATTTTCCCGCGGAATTTCTTAGACGTTTTCCTTATAAAAATATTATGTAAAGTTATCGCAACACGAATACGTGGTTAGTTTACCGTGCCTACATGAGTTTTATATGGTGCCTACCCATAAATGAATCTTTATGATTTTGGTAGCTTACGTGTTTTTGTGTGTTATCAGATAACTTGCCCCAGATGTGTTTTCATTGTTATGTTTAAGTTTCGTAAGATAATTATTAAAGTCCAATTGTATGGGCAAAATAAATGTAGTTATTTGAATCTAGCAATTTTTTTTTTGTTTTGGGTTGTCATCCAATGACTTCTCCCGCTCTGAGTGAAGCGGGATGGTGTGTCAGACTTTTACTTACCCCTGTTCAAATGGCAAGATTTTGGAGAGATTTCAGTTTAAGCTGAAATCTCTTTGAGGTGCGCGTGGCACGCTACGCACCGTCGATTCGGGCCTGGTCCTTATCGGACGGCGAGCTACTCATCACTCGCCGTCCGCAAGCCCGCGCCTCCGGTGTCGAAATCGGCTTGCGGCTCCCGAGGCACTGTGGGTCGAAAAACGGCTCTCGAAGACATATAACTTAAATTTAAAAGTGTTGATTTTTTCTTGAAATGGCTTCTAGTAGCCAATATACATTTGTATATTTCATAGGAAGTAATCTGGTAGGCAAATTGGCAAGATTCGCAGAAGGAGGTGACGGCTTCCCATGCTCCCTCACTCCGTACCATGGCCTGGAACAGGGCCAGACGCGAGAGGTCCCTACCGCGCCGATTCGCCTCCACGAGGACACGGCCGAAGCGGGGCATAGACCTACACCGTATGCTCCACCTTGTTCTTCGATCTACCTGAACCTATTATTTCATGAAAACTAGGAGTGGACAAGGCAGAAGATGCTTAGCAAAATGGAAGCGTCCTTTTTTCAGTCTCTTTCGCCCGGTTTTATTTACTAATGATCATAGTTTACTATACACCTTGCCTTCTCTTCCAAAGTGTTATTTTATTATTTTTGCTATGCTTCTATCATAGTGACCTTTAATGCTGGTTATTATAGAAAACCATATCAGGCACATAGGCTCTCACAAAGTTAAATCCTAATTTGTGAACTGACAGGCGTAGTATTATGTATCTTTGTAAAGATGTAATAATCGTTTTATATTATTAATTTTATTATAATTTAGAATATTTATCCAAGTAACTACAATTTTGTTTTGCTTGTTCTAGCGTTGGCCGCAATGCCGCGCTGTTACATGGTCAAGAAAGGTGTGCAGCGGCACGAAGGGCCTCCCCCGTGCAGTCCCACAGAGGCGAGTGTGGCGCCGCCGTGCTACAGCCCCGCCGAGCATTCTGCACTCACAGGTAGGGGTCACATGTAGAAGATAACAGAGGTGAGCGTGCCGGCACCGTCCTTCAGCCCCACCGAGCATTCGGCACTCACAGGTAGGGGTCACATGTAGAACATAGCAGAGGCGAGCATCGCGCCGCCGTGCTATAGCCCCACCGAGCATTTTGTCCTCACAGGACATAGAACTTGCGTTGAGAAGTGTGGATCTGCAAGCTAGCAGTATTTTTAGCGCACACGCGATATACAATTCGTTGGCTAATTTCCCTCAGCTCCGAGTCGTGCGAACATGACGGCGGGAGTTGCACTTCACGTCATTATAAAAGTCATCAGCTGTCGTTTCGCAGACTTTATGTGATGACACCGGTTCCTTGGGAACCCATAGTGAAAATACAAGAGGAGTATTTATAGTCTGCTCTTTCTTCAACCTGTAATGATTTCTAGTAGGTAACTTATGATGGTATACGGTATGGTTGCAGATCCACGCATCACCATCATGTTCCTGCCCTTATCCCATGTTACTTGGGGTCGGCACAACACGTTGCAGATCCACGCATTGTATCATAATTTCATAATCATAACTGCCTGTAGGGCTCTAGATGCAAACTGACGCACCGAGATAAGCGTAGCAGCACCGAGTCACAGCTCAGCTGAAATGAATATATTTTCCATACAGCTAACAGGTAGGAGAACAGCTAACAGGTAGGACACTGCTTTAGCGACAGTAATACTACAGAAAGGTCGGGCAGTATAAACTGAATGTAGGTGGTACAACAGGTTGACCGTGTTGCACAGCCGTAACATTAAAAAAGCTAGGTCAATGCTCAATGGTAGTTGTTTGGCTATTGTTTGTTAATAAAGCAGATTTCGCGGTATACTTTGCTTGCGCAATGTAGGATTTTAGAGACTTCGCCGTCGTGTCGTGCGTAGTTTGTGTATTGCAGTATAGATGTCGCTAGAGTCTCCACGACTACGATAAGTACTTTTACTGCCGGTTGCCCAGCTCTCAATTATCGGGCTGTTAACCTAATCGACGAATAATCGCCGGTTAATTCTACTTTCAGACAATTTGTCACATTTGAGAAAAATCTCGAATTAACCACATGTTAAAAAAAGCGGTCACCCATCCAAAGAAAAACCTTGGTAAGTGTTGCTTAACCTGTGTGGGGTCACCTATCCAAAAACAAGCAAACCAAAAAAAAACGTGGACCCATCCAAAAATAGTCCTTGCTTAATTTGGCGACTACACCAACCCAGCCGCTCAAAATAAAATACTATTTACGTTATAGTAGTGAATGAAGTGAATGAAAACCAGCTAGGGTAGCCAACCGAAATAAATTAATATCGATTATTTAATGTAACAAGCGATTACGGAATTTCTCGATGATGAAGTGTTGAGAAACTCACTGACAACTGAGGGCTGGTTAATTTGTGACAAATTGTCAGCTGATTTGAGATGAGACGTCAACTTCAGAAATCGGCCCTAAATGTTCACAAATCTTGGTTAGTCAGCCTTGCTGCTGTCTTGCTGACGAGCTTATAAGTTTACTAAGCTATCAACTATTTCTAAAGCGTTCGGATCAATACAATAAAAGTCATAGTCTTGCCTGGCGACTTCATCTTATCTTAATTCTATTATAGGAAGTATTACAAAAAAGATAAAACATTAATTAGGGTTGGGAAGGGCCCACTGGGCGGCCTATCTCTCTAAGCAAAGAGATTTATTCGGTCGCGTTCTAAGTATCATAACAAGCGCTGAAATAGAACTCAAGGACAAACTGCAAACGATGCATGATAGTAAGTCAATTACGTAATAGTGTGTTGCTTTTATAAGCATGAAATTGAAATGGATATTTCCTTTACTGAATACTCGTGCAAAGAATTGGTTTTGCGGCAACAAGTGGATGTATCCATTTTGCGTTTACAGGTAATATTTATTGGCATGTTTTTAAAAGGTAGGTACCTAAACTGTGTTGGTTTTTTTTGCTAGAAAGATTTTTCTAGGGGTTAAGATGGTACCCTTTTAAATATGACACGAACATCGAACAACCATCAGTATGGGATAAACTCTGATATATATGTGAAAAAAAACACTAGCTGTTTAGGTACTATAAGGGTCAAAAGTGCAGTCACACTCTACCAAAACAGAAAAGGCAATTTTTTTGTAGGCTGCAGAATTTCAACTTTTCGCGGTTAGTAGGAATAATCTATACTTTAATTTCTATACAAAATATTAAATCAGTTGTGGATAATTTAACTTCTTCTACAAAAACTAGCCATTTGAGTTTTGGGAGAGTATGACTGCACTTTTGACCCTTGACTGTACATAATATCTCGACAAAATATCGTACTTTAGTCCCGTAGTAAAAATACTAAAATTTATCATATTATTATTCATAAATACTTGTACCCCCTGAAAGATTAGCAATAAATTAAATCATTCTCTATTTCTAATTTAACAGGTTTTTTGTTCATATTTAACAAATGAATACAAACTCTTTAGAGTTTTTATGTTTCCTATTTCATTTTCCCACAAGTAAATGAAAAGCAATTCTGAACTGCTAAATGAAATCTGAGTTTTATCAAACAATTTTCCTGGTTAGTTTTCATTAAACCAATTTCAACCTTTCAACTATGCGCTAACTCAGTTAATAGGTTCGCCGTAAAATTCAATAAAAGAGACGATGCCGACGTTCTGATTCTGACGTAAAAATGCCAATATAATTTTTACGAAGGTAAAATTCAACGTACAACTTTTATCAGAATAATATCTTTAATATTACTTTATAATAATAGCTACTACTACACACACACACGCAGCACACACACACATACACAGCACATACACACACGCACACACAGCACACACACACATCCACACTAACACACACACACGCTCACACACTCGCACGCACACTTACGCTCGCGCACTTACTTGTAGCACATTACTTTCTTAACAGGTACGATTGTTCTAAACTGAATACAATTGAATAAAAATAAGTAAATTTAAAAACAAAAACCGGCTGCTTAAGAAGGGAACTAAAAAGATGTAAGCAAGAAGAAAATCATGCTGTGTAGTCGGAGGATACAATTAAATTTTGAAAAAATCAAAATTAAAATCATTTATTTTTATTTTACATAGGCCAACATTGGCTTATGACCTATAAAACGTCTACAAAAGGCACACGGTTCGGTTTGGTCGTTTCCTATGGAGAAGAAATATACTATGGCAAGAAACTCCACGGTGACATTAAAAAAAAAAAAAAAACAATATTCGCCATATTGTATTTTTTAATGTCACTTGTCTAAGAACAGTTGGGCGATCAAGACGAATCTAAATAAATCCATCTAGCGGTTTGAAAGATATGAGGTAATAAAGAATATTACATACATACAAGATACGCGCGAAAAACATAACTGTTTCTTTGCAGTCGGGTAAAAATAAGGCAATTTCATTCGTTGATTATAAAATGTTTTGAGTATTAATGTGTGAATTAATAGAAAATAATTAGTTCAATGCCAATTTGGTCAGCCGACTGTGCGACGTTCTGAAACCTAAGGGACCTAACTGATGGCGCATTGTGTTGATAGGCGATAACTCACGCTCAGCTAAGAAAATTTCAAGTACAAATCGCATTGCATTGCGTTCATGTGAACTGTGATTTGCGATTTCGTATACTTTAAACCTCTTATCGGTGCAAATCTAGAAAAGTTTTCCTAATCGAATCGCGCCGAGCTATCAAAAAGGTCGCCAATATGAAACACTCAACATAAGTAAGCTAACTACCTAACTACTATTAACTAACTTAAATGTATATATGTAAAAGGCATATTGTCCGGCAGCCCTGCAGTAATCTCTTCTAATATAAAGAATAATTCATAAAAACCGGCCAAGTGCGAGTCGGACTCGCGCACGATGGGTTCCGTACTTGGTAAATTGCGGTTTACGATTTATAAGTATTAAAAAAAAAACTACTTACTAGATCTCGTTCAAACCAATTTTTGGTGGAAGTTTACATGGTAATGTACATCATATATTTTTTATCATTCTCTTATTTTAGAAGTTACAGCCCATACACATTTTACGACTTTGGAAGTGTCTATTCAGTTTAGAAAAAAAGTATATTAGAAACCTCAATATCGTTTTTGAAGACCTATCCATAGATACCCCACACGTATGGGTTTGATGAAAAAAAATTTTGATTGTCAGTTCTAAGTAAGGGTAACCCCAAAATTTATTGTTTTTTTTCTATTTTTGTGTGAAAATCTTAATGCGGTTCACAGAATACATCTACTAAACAACGTTTCAACAGCATAGTTCTTATTAGTTTCGGAAAAAAGTGGCTGTGACATACGGACGGACAGACAGACAGACAGACAGACATGACAAATCCACCAGGGTTCCGTTTTTTCCATTTGGCTACGGAACCCTAGAAAACAAGTTTTATCAAAAACACTATATTAGATTTTTCATAAAATATGCAGATTTTTACAGTGGGATCTCATACTTTATGTCATTAAAATAGTAACTGTAAGTTACTTTAGGAGAAACGAGGGCAAAATAATACAACAATCGTTACAGGCGGCGTTCTGCCCTGCCTACCCCTAACACCAAAAACCGTGAAATCTAAAAGAAAGAAATTGAATATTGAAAAGGTGAAAAAGCTGCACATAATTTTATCTAAACTAACGAAAGATATTTACAAGGCAGACATGAATGGAAACTCCGCCAGGGGATGCCCTAGAAAGACATACATAGACCTTATTACTGATTTTCTTCAGAAGGGCCAGATACGCAGTAGGTACCAATAACCGGCGTGCGTGTATGACTAGATATATGAACAGTGATGGCCCAGTGGTATCGGCCGCGACTTACAAGTTGTAGGTCGTGGGTCCGAGCCCAGGCAGGCGATTTACTTTGTGTAAATTATTTCATCACCACTGTTCTCAAAACGGTGAAGGAAAACATCGTGAGGAAACCAGCATGTCCTAGAACCAAAAATTCGAAGACATGTGACATCCACCAACCCACACTAGGCCCGCGTGGTGGATTACGGCATTCCCTCTCATAGAGAGGAGGCCTGTGTTCCAGCAGTGGGAAAAGAAGTATGTAAGGATCGTAGCAGGTGGCGTTCTGTAGTTACCGCTTACCCTCATGGGAAAAAGGCATGAGTTTATGTATGTTATGTATAACTTTCATTTCTCCCATACCTGTACTAGAATAGGTATCTGTGCGTAAATGTTCTGGAAAATAAACGAGGCAGCGAAACATGTCCAGCCTCAGGCAGACACAGACAATGACATGCCTACAGGCACCAGCTGTGATAGCCTGGCTCGTAATTACACAGCCTGATTGACGTTATCGAACAATAGGTTTCTCTTTCCTCTCATAACGTTGTGACTATAGACCAAGCCAGTTTAACATGTTAATGACAGGATGCTCGGACTTTGACGTTTGAATTAGGAACAGATATGGTTTTGACATTTGACGAGCGCACTTCAATGTCAGCAATCAATGGTTTTCGTGACTTGCAACGACCAGAGCTATGCATGGAATTAGTATGTACTCTATTTATTTTTATTATTAGTGTAGAACGTGCGGGTCGGGTAAGCGATTATACGCCTACTGACTTATATTTTCATAACACATAATAGTATAGCATAACTAAACTTGCCACCTAGGAAAAAAAATTCCCTGTAAATTATTCATACATCTTTTTAGGACATCAATAAAAGGCAGCAGTTATCGATATACTGTTTATTCGGGCCATAGTACTCGACACTGTTTATATTAATCCTATGCTAAGGTACTTAAGCATAAAATATTCGGTCGTCACAGTAGGAAGGAACTAATGCCCTGAAACATTATTCATGCACCTTTCAAGATGCTTCATCTTTTAAATGTCTACCCTTACTTTACAGCTACTAAGCTAGCAAATTTTCTTTTTACTGCACCTCGCCCTAACGTGAAATGTTCCCAGGTGAGCAGTTTTGTTTAGTTATTCATAAGATGAATGTCTCGCATGTAATCCTCGGGGGGTAGGCATAGGCGTGCCACTCACGGTCGAATACTCAAAAGGAACTCAATTTTAAGTCGTCGTTAAGACCGCGCTGTCCTTATAACTTTAAGGTGAATTGCACCGATAGAAATATTTTTAAGGACGTCTATTATTTTTACCATAATTTTTGGGGATCACTTTATTTTATTTATTAATGTTATAGGGTCCAAAGTTGTGTTCTATTTATTCGTTTAAGAGGTCAAATTAAATACCGTACCTGTATTAAAGAGAGCCGCGAGGGTGTTCCCTGTTGCACATAAATTGCTTTCAACAAAAAGATACTTAAAATACATCTTTTTCAACAAGCTATTCAAGAAACACACATGTTTGTTAAGTACCTTTATATTAATACTTGTTTTTTCCTGTGGATACTCTTCCAATCCCGGGTCACTTTTCCAGCATACAAATGGCACTCAGCGGTAACTGTGGCAGGAGAAATTGTATCGGTTCTCTCACGGCAATAATTTTCACAAACATACAAATAACAGACAACAAATCCATCTCTGCATAGTATTATTATTCTAGATTAGCGCCCTTACCAGGTACTCCTACACCAGTAACATAAAAGTGTGTGAATTGTGAATGAACAAGGTAACTTGTGCTTTAATTAGGTAATCCATACAAAGTTTGCAGTATAAGTAACTTTTTACCCGACTGCCGAAGGAGGGTAATGTGTTTATCAGTCTATGTATGTATGTATGTATGTATGTATGTTTGTTCCTATGTGGCGTTCCAGAGACCAAACGCGTTGACCGATTTTAATGATTCATACGTCAATCGATTCGTCTTAACCTTGCGAGTGTCATAGGCTACATTTAAATTGGAAAATAGAAAAATGGCGGCTTTTGGGCGCCATATTGTGGGGGGGGCAATTTTATTTTTTCTTCCAAACCCATCGTGTGGGGTATCAAAATAAAGGGTTTCAAGAGGTGATTTCAAAAATATATAACACATATTTAAATGTACCTAATTCGAAAAAAACTTATAAGTTTTAATAGCTTTTTTATTTATAACTAAAAAGTTATAAATAAAAAAGTTAATTAAAAAAATCAAAATACCCGACTGCTTAAAAAGCGAACTAAAAAGACGTAAACAAGAAGAAAATCATGCTGTGCAGTCGGAGGATACATCTGGTTTTGGTCAGCCAGCTCGCGAATATGTATCCTCCTTCTTCTTGTTTACGTCTTTTTAGTTCGCTTTTTAAGCAGTCGGAAATATTGTTTTTTTTTTTTTTTTTTTAGTTCTCTCTTGAATAAACGGAGAAGCGGCAACAGGTAACTAACGTAAATAGCCTTGAACTATTAAATGGTGTTTCCAACTCGAATAAGCCAACCGAGGGCTAAAAATAGTTAGTAACTAGTAAATTTTAACACGCTTTTATTAGCTTAGTATGTATGTATACATGTAACGGAATCTTTGAAGATGATTTCCACCCCCTTCAAAACATCGGTATAATTTGAAACTTTGCACTCTTATCAAGGACCGATGACAATGCAATAATAATAAAAAATAGAAGAAACAAAAATAAATATGTCTAATTTTTAACCGACTTCGAAAAAATGAGGAGGTTCTCAATTCGTTGGCATCTCTTGACTAGCTCGGCTTAGAAATGAAAAACTGTATTACCCTTTGACTGTAAATGCCAAATGGTAAAACAATTTGTTACCAGTTACAAATAGTTTTCAGGTACAACGTTGCCAAAAACCGGGCGGTATGGAAAGAAGAAACAGGAGGTCATTGGCCTGCAGTGCTACAACTCAGGCTGAAAATAAACAATCATAAGAATAAATAGTTGGGATTGAGTCGATAATGGATTAGAATATTTAAAGCAGATACGAGATTTTTATTTCTTTTCAATTCCTCCATATTTCTCCCGATCATTGTTTTCGCCAAAGATAAAGCATTCTTGCTTGAAGTTTTGTAAAATCACGAAGCTATCTTTCATTTCCGAAACGACTTAAATGAACTAATAATAATTATTTTTATATACTTATTTGGGCGCACGGTTGGCGCAATGGTTGAACGATTGACTGCTGCGCTGCGTGTCGCGGGTTCGATTCCCGCACGGAACAAATATTTGTATGACCTACATATAGTTGTTTTGGCTCTGGGTGTTTGTGTATGTGAGTTTATATGTTTGTAAACGCACCCACGATACAGGAAGAAATTCCTAGTGTGGGGAAAGGTTTTAAAAAAAAATAAAAAATATATATATATGCCTGGTGTATATGGTTACGAAGCTACTATATATTATTTAATTATGTATAGCTAATTTAATACTTTAAGCACAGGAACTTACAGAGGCGGCTTTAATGCCTTAGGCATTTACTACCAGTCAACCTTTAGGTGATGCAGAGAAATATTATGGTCGATGCAATAACGATAGTAAAATGTTTTTAAATATAAGACTTATTATATTATGTTGTAACGAATAATTTTCCTTATTTATATACCTTATATATTTTCCTTATTTATTTATATTGGTACTTTGCTTTGCTTGTATCTAATATGGGTAATATTGTATGTATAATGTTATAATTTAATACACTCAATACTCAATTAATTAATAAAAATGTCTAATGCATGACAGTTATTAATAAAACATTAGCATGGAAATTCAAAATAAATACGTAAAGACAGACAACATTGCGTGAAGTCGGTTTTTGCAGCGATTCGTTTCTGTCACTAAATTTTAGAGCACAACATAATGACTTTTTATGACACTATTTCAATTTTAAATTAAAAATGCTACCAAGTAACCGGCAATATATTTGTGACCAAGTAAAATACCGTAAAATGTTGTTTCGGGGTTGTGAAAATATGGAAAAAATCATTTGGCAAATGGAAAAAGTTCAAAAGAGGCTTTGGCCAAAAGCAAAAAGTTATTTTGTGAATCGGCGAAATGTAGTTCGGTACATACATATGCCACATGATACTTCGACTATCTGAAAATATGTAAAATAATGCATATAGCAAAAAAGACGTCGGTCAATAGTTTTCGGTAAAATGAAATTCGAACAAAAAATATTCAGGCAAATGATCAATTCTCTGTTAAGAGAGAATAAAAAATATTACATTACAATTTCATTAATATAAGGATACCTATTGCATTCCCAATATGCATCCGATATGGGCTAGTTATATGACCCGTTCGTGACGTGTTGCACGGAGCTGCATTGACGTATCGACAAATCAGGAAACGAGTCAAATCGAGTTTTGACGAATAACTGGATTCCTGCTGACTGTTCGAATGCTCAACACCCGAGCAATGCGGGTAGATACTCGTACAAATAAGATTTTGCACAAATTGTAACTGCTTCCCGTCAGGTTTAAATTGCATCTCATCTCAATAATATATTTGAACGTTCTCAGTGAAATAGAAATTTAATCTAGTTCATCGAAAAGTTTCTCCTTGATCCTGATCCTGGTAGAACGTTTCTAAGAAATAGTACATTTCATGTCGAGCACTACCTGATGAACTTACTTAATTAAATGCAAATAAGTTTCAACAACAATTTATTAGAATCGTTCAGACTAAAAACCACAGACAACGCGCGGTTTTTCGAGAGGTAACAGGTTCAGTATCATTCTGACCGATGGGGCGGTGGAAAAACGCGGGCGTAGTGGCAGAATGCGTCTACCAACAGTAGCATATTCAGTTACGTACCTTTTTTTTTTTAAAATCACGAATTGTTTGACTCGTACTTGGCCACCAAAAAGAAAAATAATTACGTTGTAGTTATATAATGATATAAAACTCCATACAAAAGTCATTTCGTAACTGTTATTATGTAATTCTGTTTTCTTTCAATTTTAATTTTATAATCTTGTGTATAAATGTTCATATTTCGAAACGAATTTCTTAGGCAATGTGTTACATAACAGACAAGGTAGTGGAAAAACATAATTTTCACGTCTTTTATTGAGACAAGTATAGTGTAAGGTACTGCACAAACTTGCGACTGATCGAAATAATTTTGTTGCGAGAAAGCCCGCCATTTTATTTTTTGTTTAGAGGAATTTTGATTAAATAAAGTCTTTTATTGAGCGATGACTGTCCTTCTGCCAAAACTGTTAGAACGTTGAGGCAGTTGTAGACAAACCCATTTTATTGCAAGGTGCCATCATGGTTTTACAGAGTGATAGTCTGTCAAAAGGTAGTCTTGTCTTAGGTCTATGTATGGCTTTATTGCGTCGCATGTACCTGCAAGTATAGCTGGCTGCGCAGAGCTGCAAGATATCCTTACGTGAGTCGCAAGCCGATTCCCGACCAAACTAAAGAAAAACAGGTATCCTTATAGGAGTTGTAACACGATATTAAATTTTTGAAGCACAACAATTATGAATTTACTGGGAGTAGACTATCAGGAGTGGAAGATGATTGTCTGGACATGGCCTTTAAACTGCAAATAATAGTGCTATAACTAATTACGAAGGACAAACTTATTCGTTTAATGAATTTATAGTCAAAGGGAAGTACCAATGTGACTTTTTCAATTCATATGAACTTGTAAGTTTATCTTGGACATCACTGCAATGACATCGGTGAAGGCAATCGTTACCAAGGTATTTATACTTAGTTAATATAAGTTTGAAATTGCCAACCCGTCTTGAACAAGTACGGTGATTAATGCTTGTGCCTTTTCTGTTTGATTAGAGGCCTTTTCCTTGCAGCGCGAAAGTAACTGGTATTTTTATAGAGGCATAAGACCCATAAGTATGGAAAAGGAAAGATTCCGACCGTCACCGACCTAAGACCGTCAATCGGAACAATAGGAACGCAGGGTGGAATAGAAACAAAACTGTGAAGGGAATTTTAACTGTAACACCACTTTATTGGTTTCAAACAAAGTAACGTTTTTTTAAAAATAATATATTGAAGTACCAACTAAAATGCTACAAACAATTTTTTTTTTTTTTTTTTTTATTGTCTGTAGGCTTGCGCTTGACCACTATCTCACCTGGTCGTAAGCGATGATGAGGTCGACGATGAAGCACGCTTCCCTAGAAGAAACCCATTCACTCTTGACTTAATAACTTGAGAATTCCCTTCAAAGTTTTGTTTCTATTCTCCTACCCCTGCGTTCCTATTCTCCCTGTTTGACTGTATCTGGTGGGCATCTAGTTAGTGGTAGGTGGGCTGATAGTTGTTATTTGAATCACGCAGAGAACTTCGATAGCGCGATGTTGGATTTGTGTGACATATTCACTCTAATTGCTTATCTGTTTCAACAGCACGGAGCATACAAGGTGTGCCCTTTCATTTTGGTAACTCAACAAGATTCATTGCGTGTTTTACGCTGCCGAGTACAAGGCTTTTTGAACATATGAAGCAATGAATTCAAGAGAAACAATCCGTACCGTACTCACATGCCAGTCTGTCTCTCCGTTTGTCCATCGTCTGTCACACAGGTTTTACAGACAAACGGTTGGAGCTACAGTCTTCAAATTTACACAGTATAAGCTTCTTGTTGACCCAAAGTCATTTTAAAATGTTTTAGTCGAGGCTTCCATACAAAAAAGGGGATACAAAAAAGGGGGATGCGAAATCTTCTTTTTCCTACACCATCGAGTGGGGTATCGTTGTTTAGAGTTGAGTAGATAAAGCCCACTAATATTAATATTATAAAGGCGAAAGTTTGTGAATGTGTGTGTTTGTTACTTCTTCACGCTCAAACGGCTGGACGGATCTGGATGAAATTTGGCACAGAGATAGCCAGCAATAGCACATAGGATATTTTTTATCCCGGACATATGTTCTCTCGGGATAGTTTTCGACTGTCACGCGGCCGATGCCGCTGGCAGAAGCTAGTAATATTATTAATGCGAAAGTAACTGTCTGTCTGTCTGTTACCTTTTCACGCTTAAACCGCTTAACCGATTTAAATGAAAATTAGTATAGAGATAGTTTGAGACCCTGGGAAGGACATAGGATAGTTTTTATCCCGGAAATCATCACGGGGGTGGAAGTTTGTATGGTAAACAAATACACCTACAATATTATTGAGCGATATAAAAAATAGGCTATTCGAAGTACTAATCGTACGAAAACGTAGTCACGGGCAACAGCTAGTACTGTATTTAATATTGAAAAGCACAGGAATGAGAAGCGACCAGATTAAGTCAAAAAGGACGGGTCGATGTTAAAATTGAATAAAACAAGATGTGTGTGAGATATTAACGAAACTTATTTTTTATTTAAAAGGCCCATTTATGCCAATTATGGATGGAATATGACATCGTTCAAATGTCCGCCGCGGCTTCGTATGGTGGCACGAATCCGAGAGGTCCAATTTTTAATGACTCTGCTGCATAGAACGAGCGAGCGCTACAGATCAATGATAAACAATTTCTTTTGGCTTGAATTGAACAATATGGACGTGAACGACATGTGGTTCCAGCAAGATGGCGCTACTTGCCACACAGCGAACGACACAATCGACATTCTGCATGAACGGTTTGAGGGTAGAGTTAGAGTTCCGCTAGACTTTTTCTTGTGAGGTTTTCTGAAGTCGCAGGTCTATGCCAATAAACCACATTCGACCGTTGCCCTGAAAGCCAACATAACGCAGGCCATCGCTCGGATTCAGCCGGATCTATGCAGCAGAGTCATTAAAAATTGGACCTCTCCGATTCGCGCCACCATACGAAGCCGCGGCGGACATTTGAACGATGTCATATTCCATCCATAATTGGCATAAATGGGCCTTTTAAATAAAAAATAAATTTGGTTAATATCTCACACACATCTTGTTTTATTCAATTATAACATCGACCCGTCCTTGTTGAAAGACCCTTTATTTTTACAAAATTTTGTTCCAAAGAAGTTTTTAACTTCCCGTTGAACTTTGAACTTGAAATTTGGTGATATTGTTTCCATCAATATATTTCAGCTTATTTGCTAGTTAATTTAATTGTGTAAATTTATTCAGTAGATAATTATGTGTTAGCGCATTTCTTCATTCAATCGATTTATTTATGCAATTTTATTAGTATTGCTATTTGATTGAATTTATCTTACATGTCATGCTATTACCAGTACTACGAGTATTACAGTAAAATCCGTAATTTGAACACAGAATGTTCAAATTATATTTAAAAAATTTGTTGTTGTTTTCTGGCCGTTACTTTATACGTTATCTATTTTCGATTAGTCATAATAGTTGGCAACTCCTATTGGTAGGTTTTCGTTACCAGAACAGTCTTCTAAAAATATTAATGAACTCCAAAAAGCATGTAAAATACAAAAACAACATAATTTACGTTGATAATTTTGTTTTACACAGTGGAAAACTTTTCCAATTGACTAATAAGATGCAGTGAGTGGAGCTCGCATATCTAGAGTGCACACTCAGGATAAAGCTGCACTGTGAATTTTATTCGCGCGAACTTTTGCACGCATTTCGGCAAAGTATGAAAATTGTATGAAGATACACGCACTTGCGAAAATATCGCACGAAAATAATTCCGCAACCAAATCTGCCACAGAAACCACCACGTCGCGCGGAGATTTAAATTCGCGCAAAAATTTTGTGCATTAAAACTAAGTAGAAACAGGCAAAAATCTGCGAGGAATTTTATTCGCCGTGCGTGTTATTTATGACGCGATGTGATTCAGTACGCGGTTTATAAACCGCACGATAAAAAATTCAGGCGTTTAAAATTCGCAGTGCGCGCTAAGTCTTAGTGGAGCAAAGAACTATGAACTTCCAGGTATTCGACATACTTTAGCAGTGAAGAAGCGAAAATAATTGAATAAACCCGCGTCTTCTTCCAACATTTTCCAGCTCTTTGCGAAGTTATTTATCACTGAAACAACATTAAATTCTGTAATACCTTCAGTTGTACAGTCGATGAACGAGATAAGTTAATAGTACATAATTATATACATAAAATCACGCCTTTTGCCCAGGCGGGTAGGAAGAAACTACAGAACGCCACCTGCTACGATTCTTACAAACTTTTGCTTAACTTAGGGCTTATTTTGTTTAACGCAAATGCACGCAAAATTAAGTACATATAATAGATGAAATAGATTATTTGCTGCTACTTAAGGCGTATATTATATTCCCTAAGTTAACGCTGTACAGGCCGTGCGCCCGCTCGGAGCTGAATATCAATATTGGACACCCTTTTGGGCAGTTTTGTTCGCTAAATATTTTTAGATTTATATAAATTACCTATGAAGGTACAGGTGAGGCCAAACGATCGCGAACGAGTTGTGACTGTGAGTCGCGTAAAATGAGTATTTTCTTTTCCTTTGATAATTTGACGCAACCACTTCAATTATAGCCGTTTTTATTTTTAGGTCTCATCCTGTATCTTGGTCTTTTTGCTAATGTTGATGTTTCTAATTCTATCCCCTCTCTTTACTCCTAGCAAGCTTCTCTCCATTGCTCGTTGGCAAATGGCAATTCTATATGTTTTTTGTTATGGCCCGTGTTTGGCTTCTATACATTAAGATTGGTAGAATGCAGATATTGAATATTTTGCTCTTTGTTGTTATATGTAGGTTTTAGTTTTTTATTACTTCCTTCAATACCTTTTTCAACTGTTTGCTATCCTTCTTTCGATTTCTTTGTGTATGTTATCTTTAGGTGATATCTTCTGTCCGAGGTAAATATATTCTTCAACATAGCTAATTTGTGACTCGCCTACCTTTTATTTCTATTGGTCATTACTTTTGTTTTCTCGGGATTTAATTTTAGTCTTACCGTTTCACTCTCAGATGCTAGTTCGTTTAACATTATATTTAGGTCACCTGGCATTTTTGCGAGTAACACAATATCATCGGTAAATCTCAAGTGTGTTAGTGTGCAGCCGTCGATATTTAAACCCAGATTTGCCCATTTAAAGCTTCTGAAATAATTTCCAAAACAGCGGAGTAAAGTTTTGGAGAGTGAGGATCTCCTTGTCTTACTCCTTTTTGTATATTAATTAATCTCCTTATTTTTCTAGCTGAATGCACTTCGAGCTGTTTTTGTATACTCCAATATCTAAACTAATCTATACATACAAATAAATAAAATTGAAGTGTCTGCATTTAATATCAAAATAACAACGTTTTATTGAATGCACGTGAAAGTATATACGGTACTAACAACAAATAAGCAATATTTAAGATTTTTGTCTGTCTGTCTATCTGTCTGTCTGTCTGTTTGTGCCGGGTAATCCCCGAAACGGCTGGACCGATTTTGACGGGACTTTCACTGATAGATAGCTGATGTAATAACGAGTAACATAGGCTACGTTTGATCGCGAGAAAATTCATAGTTCCGGCGAGAAACTAAAAAAAAAAATATATATATATTTTACGAGTTTGACGCGTAGTCGCGGGCAACAGCTAGTAATAATCTATATATATAAAAGTAAGTCGTGTTAGTTACACTTTTTATAACTCAAGAACGGCTGAACCGATTTGGCTGAAAATTGGTAGGGAGGTAGCTAAGAACCAGGAGAAGGACATAGGATACTTTTTATCCCGTTTAGGGTAGGGTGGGGTAGGTAGGGTAGGGTAGGGTAGGGTAGGTAGGTAGATAGGGTAGGGTAGGTAGGGTAGGGTAGGTAGGGTAGGGTAGGTAGGGTAGGGTAGGTAGGGTAGGGTAGGTAGGGTAGGGTAGGTAGGGTAGGATAGGTAGGGTAGGGTAGGTAGGGTAGGGTAGGTAGGGTAGGGTAGGTAGGGTAGGGTAGGTAGGGTAGGGTAGGTAGGGTAGGGTAGGTAGGGTAGGGTAGGTAGGGTAGGGTAGGTAGGGTAGGGTAGGTAGGGTAGGGTAGGTAGGGTAGGGTAGGTAGGGTAGGGTAGGTAGGGTAGGGTAGGTAGGGTAGGGTAGGTAGGGTAGGGTAGGTAGGGTAGGGTAGGTAGGGTAGGGTAGGTAGGGTAGGGTAGGTAGGGTAGGGTAGGTAGGGTAGGGTAGGTAGGGTAGGGTAGGTAGGGTAGGGTAGGTAGGGTAGGGTAGGTAGGGTAGGGTAGGTAGGGTAGGGTAGGTAGGGTAGGGTAGGGTAGGTAGGGTAGGGTAGGTAGGGTAGGGTAGGTAGGGTAGGGTAGGTAGGGTAGGGTAGGTAGGGTAGGGTAGGTAGGGTAGGGTAGGTAGGGTAGGGTAGGTAGGGTAGGGTAGGTAGGGTAGGGTAGGTAGGGTAGGGTAGGTAGGGTAGGGTAGGTAGGGTAGGGTAGGTAGGGTAGGGTAGGTAGGGTAGGGTAGGTAGGGTAGGGTAGGTATGTAGGTAGGGTAGGGTAGGGTAAGTAGGGTAGGGTAGGTAGGGTAGGGTAGGTAGTTAGGGTAGGTAGTGTGTACTCAAGAACGGCTGAACCGATTTGGCTGAAAATTGGTAGGGAGGTAGCTAAGAACCAGGAGAAGGACATAGGATACTTTTTATCCCGTTTAGGGTAGGGTGGGGTAGGTAGGGTAGGGTAGGGTAGGGTAGGTAGGTAGATAGGGTAGGGTAGGTAGGGTAGGGTAGGTAGGGTAGGGTAGGTAGGGTAGGGTAGGTAGGGTAGGGTAGGTAGGGTAGGGTAGGGTAAGTAGGGTAGGGTAGGTAGGGTAGGGTAGGTAGTTAGGGTAGGTAGTGTGTACTCAAGAACGGCTGAACCGATTTGGCTGAAAATTGGTAGGGAGGTAGCTAAGAACCAGGAGAAGGACATAGGATACTTTTTATCCCGTTTAGGGTAGGGTGGGGTAGGTAGGGTAGGGTAGGGTAGGGTAGGTAGGTAGATAGGGTAGGGTAGGTAGGGTAGGGTAGGTAGGGTAGGGTAGGTAGGGTAGGGTAGGTAGGGTAGGGTAGGTAGGGTAGGGTAGGTAGGGTAGGATAGGTAGGGTAGGGTAGGTAGGGTAGGGTAGGTAGGGTAGGGTAGGTAGGGTAGGGTAGGTAGGGTAGGGTAGGTAGGGTAGGGTAGGTAGGGTAGGGTAGGTAGGGTAGGGTAGGTAGGGTAGGGTAGGTAGGGTAGGGTAGGTAGGGTAGGGTAGGTAGGGTAGGGTAGGTAGGGTAGGGTAGGTAGGGTAGGGTAGGTAGGGTAGGGTAGGTAGGGTAGGTAGGGTAGGTAGGGTAGGTAGGGTAGGTAGGGTAGGTAGGGTAGGTAGGGTAGGGTAGGTAGGGTAGGGTAGGTACGGTAGGTAGGGTAGGGTAGGTAGGGTAGGGTAGGTAGGGTAGGGTAGGTAGGGTAGGGTAGGTAGGGTAGGGTAGGTAGGGTAGGGTTGGGTAGGGTAGGTAGGGTAGGGTAGGTAGGGTAGGGTAGGTAGGGTAGGGTAGGTAGGGTAGGGTAGGTAGGGTAGGGTAGGTAGGGTAGGGTAGGTAGGGTAGGGTAGGTAGGGTAGGGTAGGTAGGGTAGGGTAGGTAGGGTAGGGTAGGTAGGGTAGGGTAGGTAGGGTAGGGTAGGTAGGGTAGGGTAGGTAGGGTAGGGTAGGTAGGGTAGGGTAGGTAGGGTAGGGTAGGTAGGGTAGGGTAGGTAGGGTAGGGTAGGTAGGGTAGGGTAGGTAGGGTAGGGTAGGTAGGGTAGGGTAGGTAGGGTAGGGTAGGTATGTAGGTAGGGTAGGGTAGGGTAAGTAGGGTAGGGTAGGTAGGGTAGGGTAGGTAGTTAGGGTAGGTAGTGTAGGGTTGTTAGGGTAGGGTAGGTAGGGTAGGGTAAGTAGGGTAGGGTAGGGTAGGGTAGGTAGTTAGGGTAGGTAGTGTAGGGTTGTTAGGGTAGGGTAGGTGGGTAGATGAATGTTTGGTGTTTTTATGGCAAAACAAAGTTTGCCGGGTCAGCTAGTAATATTATAAAGAAGAAATATTTGTTTGTTTGTACCTAATAGGCTCCGAAACTACTGGACCGGTTTAAAAAATTCTTTCACCAATAGAAAGCTACATTATGCCTGAGTGACATAGGCTATTTTTTAATCCCGAAAACGGGTCCTGTGGGGTGGTCCACGGGAGCGAAGCCGCGGGGAACAGCTAGTATTTAATAATTATAAAATAAAACTATGCTTTGTTTGAAACCATAAAGTGGTATTAAGGATAAAATCCTAAGCAAAGTTTTGTTCCTATTCACCCCTGCGTTCCTATTCACCCCGTTTTGCCGGTACATATTTTTGCTGGATTATACGAGTAAAATAACCCCTCTTTATATTTTACAAGCTTTTATTTACCCGGTGTTAAACCAAACCAACCACAAATCAAACCAACACCGGGCCGATGCCCGGTGTTGGTTTGATTTGAAATTTTTCACACATATTTTTATCTCATGACAATGTCATATTTTTTTGATTTTCGGTTGGCACCCCGCTAGTGACACACGGACGTGGGTAAATAAAATACATACTTCAAATAATAATGTCATAAAATAGATAATATAAAGTAATAGAATAAATATTTAATGTTATATAATATAAAGTGCTACAATTTGATGGTTAAAGTTGTCCACAGATTACTGATATGAAATTGTCTCAAAAAACCCAAATGACAGTGTGGCATAGACGCAACCGGCCCATCACATCCAGCCAATCTCTTCCCGACTCATTACCTAGAAATAGGCACAATAGTTGATGGATTAAAACAAATTTTAAATTAATGTGGAAATGATTGATATTAAATAATAAATATTGGATTAAATTATATTAATATAAGATAAGATAAGAATTAGATAAACGATTTGTCAATATTAATGTCATTAAATTTTATTTGTGAAGTCAGAATGAATGCCTTAAGTAAATTTACATAATTTAATAATAATGTCCTAATAAAAACAACCAAACAATCAAAATAATCCATCCACACAATAAAAATAAAATAAACAACAAATAATCAAATCAGTTCATATACCTATTTCCCGTTGCACTGGAACCGCCGCTGTGCCAGCGGGTCCAGTATCCCAGGAAAGGGCAGTCTGGTTTATCAATAACCTTTAGGATACCGGTTGCGCTCTCCCACATCTTGTGCATCAGGGCTGTCTTCTTCCACATTATCGCATGAAAACTATCTGTATTAGCTTCTACAAACATCCCCGATGCAATACAAAAACGTAGGAGCCCCAACAGCAACAACAACAAAATCGTTATTATACCGTACCAGTAGAACGTTGTAAGCCCTCTGCGTACATCTAACCCACAGGCTTTAGATTAGGAAAAAAGATATCAAGGAGTAAGGTAATGTGCATTTTGGTCATAAGAACTTTCAGCAGAAAACATTACCCTCCCGGTTAAAAAACAACTAATGCTAGAAATAGGCCTTTCCCAAGCGTCACCATAATAACCAATCCTGTGCTCCTCGCATTCAGAAGTCTCCCGTAGCCCTCACCTAATCGGCAAAAGCGTTAAATTAACATTGATTAAAGGATGGTCTTTATCAATGTTCCAACCATCATGCTAAATCTTTCTTAATAAAATCTGTATGTTATTTGTCCGATCTTGAGAATCCACCTGATACGAAACGTCTAAGCCACCGCGTTGAGAAAATATGTAAAATGAGCTAAAATGTGCTAAGTGCATTTAGCAAGGTAATAAAATCTTGAAGTGGCATTGAAATGGCAACACTTGAAATGGCATTTTTCTTGAATTCCTTTTGATATTAACCAGAATTCACTATGAGAAAGTGACGAAAACAAATTACCACGGGATTGGTTAAATTTACTTTTAGATTTAAAAGTGAATTTAACCAAACTCGTGGTAATTTGTGTGAGGTTAAAGGTCTATCCACACATATCAGGGCCGTGCCCGGGACGTGACAGGGCCGTGTGGATAGACCTTTACCCTCTCAAAACCATAAAATTGTAGGTGGTAAAATAATCATTTTAACTATTTAGGAAAAATATATTTATCAATAATAATACAATCTGAAATGGCTTTTTTAGGGACTTAGATGTACATTAGGTTACCAAAGTGATGGTCGACGAATGTAAGGACATAGACGTCCCTAAAGATGCGTTCAGGAACTAATTAAAGTATAATAACACCAACCCGTTTCTTAGTTTTTCACTTCTTTTATTGTTTTTGTTTGGACGTTAAAGGGTCAAGGGCAGGCTAACACCGACACAAAGCGACGCTGCACGCTACTTTTAAAATAACGATACAATAAAGAACCAAATTTATTTACTACACAAAAAGTTATACACATTTCATTGAGAAAACTGGCAGGGTGTATTCGAGTTCTCTAATTGAATGTGACTTTAAATGTGACTTTGAAATCTCGACGATACATAACGCAATGTGGCTAAAATTAGCCACTTCTAGATATAAAAGACTCTGTCTTAAAAATTGAGGGATATAAAGTATGCGCAGCGTCGCTTCTCGGTGTGAACCCGGAGGTTTTCTATCAAACTCAAACAGCAAAATAATGTCCGAGAGTATTTATGACAAAAATGGACCTCATATTGTCCTTATATAAAACTCGATGAAAATAAGTAACCACCTGTAAATTCTACGATCAAACCAGACGCCACTCAATTTATCTCAAATCAGAAATAGGGCCCACAAATAGTAAAAAAAAACAATTTGTCAAACGATAAAGAGGCGACCTCCATTCCGCGTTCCCATGAGTAAACTGGGACTAGGCACGAAGCCAAATGTACGATCGAGAAGAAAAGAAAGGATATATGCAAAACGCCAGCATATATTGTATATCCCCAACCCGATCTCCGAATAAAGTAGATCTTCCTGACCAGTTCGCCTAAATAGATAATTTAAACACGCATTTTTATAGTTATAAAAAGCTTTTTTACAAAAAATACTACCGACTTCCTGTCGGTGTCTTTGGTAGGTACCAAATTTTTAAGTTATGGACACCGACTTCCAAAAAAAAAGTTGTTTTTCACTTTCTAGTTTTCTTATTTGGAAGTCGGTAGTATTTTTTTGTAAAAATGCTTTTTATTTTTCACTTTTTAGTTGTACCTACCTAATAGGGAAGTAGTTTAGTTACCCGAATAACATGAAAAATGAATATAACCGGTGAAATGAGAGATCCCTTTCGAGCGTACTGGCGTGATGTTATGTTATGAAATAGTATAAACAATAAACAGACATGCGTTTGCAGCAATCCCGAGAGATTTGCCGTTATTTATTGAAGAGTTCTGTTGTATATCTCCGAAGTTCTTTATCAGATCTTCACCAAATTAAAATGGGACCAATTTCGGAATATAATATTTCAAACAAAAAAAGAATTTTCAAAATCGTTCCACAATTGACGGAGATATCGGTGAACATACAAAAAAAAAAAAAAAAAAACATACATAATGTCGAACATAGAACCTCCTCCTTTTTTGGTAGTCGGTTAAAACCATATAAATGGGGACGTAGGCCCAGTATCTAGAGCGAACATTTTCACAAAATTAATGTGACATCGAGCAGCTGTGATTGAATAAACAGCCAATGTATCTTCAAAACCCAATGAAGGCATCACTTGACTGGAGTCTAATTTGTGACGCGTTAATAATTTGTTGTGTGGTGGATACTCTGTTATATAAACCGCCGTTAAATATTAGGGCTTTAAATTGGCGATTTTTGAAACGTGTCACTTTGAATGGAAGAAAACCTTGAGAAACAATAATCAATAATATTTTTTTTAAATCATTATTCTCCTTTGGGCAGTCGTATAAACAGGAACAACATGCCTTAAACGTTAAGTTTATTTGAACGCATAACTCCAAGTCAAACCGAAGTTATCACAGTTCAAAGTAACTCCGTCACATTTATGCTGTGATTCCTATCGTAATAAACATCGTGATGTTTTACAAGTTACAACAACTACCAAACTTTCTGATAACGTATCGTAACTGACACGAAAGCCGCGAAATAAACAGATCAGCGACAGCATTTAACGAGACAATCTCTTACTCAGTGATACAGCGAAGTTGGACTATACAGACTGTTTTAATTAGTCCGAACTTAGTTCCGACTGATTCAACTACTTAATTCCGAACAATCTGCGGATGACCGCGCGTTGTTGCTAGCTAGTTTGCATACAGGAATTTAACACAACAGAATGGGATGCAACTTGTTTTCTATATTTCAAGCATGTTTTGGAAGTTCTCTCTGTTATTTTATGTAGGTATTGTTGTTTGAACTGTGTAACTATAGTGTTCATAATAATGTTCGTCTATTTAAATCTAAACTGGTTCGTTTACAGGAAATGCAATCTTATATTTTGTAACAACTTACCCTCGATTTCTGAAGTATGTATTTGAAGAAGTAGAACGTCTAGTAATTTGTCAAAAACTCACAGGATGTGGCATCATGTGTTGCTAGCTCTACGTATTTTTGCGTAGTTCAACCTTTTACGAATGTGTACGAACTTTAGTCCCCGAATCTTCTTTTTGTTAAGTTTTTCCGTGTATTTGTCTGCACTACAAATACTTTATTCATCTGCAAATGAAATTACGTATTTTCCAACAGCACGTCAGGGATAAAATGAAAACATAGCGGAAAAAAAAATACTGCTTTCAAATTCGTAGTAAGGTCACTCACAAATTTAATAAATTATTGTGACTTTTGGAGTAATGCATGTGAAAATAATGAATTAGGTAATCTGTGCTAAAAGCGAAATAATTGATTGATTGATTATTAAGCCTTTATTCTCTTAATGTTACACATGCAAACAAAAAGATCTTAATCTAATTATTTACAAGCTTAAAAGTTAGCCTGCAGACCCTTTTGGCGTAGCGCATCAGTGTTGTTCACTCCAGGTTATTTTGCTATTTAGGACTATATCGAGCGGCGCCAGGCTATGGAATAGTTATTAAAGTTAATGCATCTGGACGGCAGTGATCGTTTACGAGTGGAAAGAATTACTTCCGTTTTAATAGAGTTTAATTTCAGCTTGCATCTAGTGAATAATACTTCAGGTTTAGTGTAATCTGAAGCCGCCCAATTATTAAGTCGCTATGCTATGAAGAAGCATATATCGCAACATGTGTTCTAGGTTGCTTGGGTACCTATAAGTCATTAAGATACAGGGTGAAGAGAAGTGGTCCCAAATTTGAACCTTGTGGTACACCAGATGCTATAATTTTAGACACAGAACATTGTTCACCAAGGAAAAGTCGGAGGTTGCGGCAAAATAAATAGTTTTGTACAATTATGACAAGTGAGAAAGGAACGTTCTTGTGAAGTAGTCCCTCATACTATAGAATGGCAAAAGCTTTTTCAACATCTAACATCGCCATTGCTATGGATCTGCTTGCATTCAGGTTGTGTGCAATATGCTCCGCTACCCTGGCCTTCTGCTGAGTGTGGGAGTGTGATTCCTTACGGAATCCGGCTTATGGGACTATAATTTGTTGGGATGCTGCCATCATTGCCAGGTTTTTTAAGCGCGATTATTTTGTCCGTTTGCCAGGATGCGGGGAAGGAGCACAATCTCAGAAAACCATTAAATATTTTAGTGCGCCTTCTGAGGTAGGTTTTTGCAGTCGGTTGCTGAGAACGTCTACACCAGAAGCTTTGCGAAGGTTTTAATTTAAGAATTGCTTTTAGAACATCCGTAGGTCTAATCAGCGGGGAGGGATTACTTGCATCCTTGGCATTTAATGTCGCCATAGATTCCTTGACAGCAGTCTCCGTTTCAAGATCACTGGACTATTGACGAGTGAGAGTCATATGCTGGTGCATTTGCCGGTAAGGCGAGAGCTTCACACTGCTCCGAAATTCAGGATATCAGGAAAGGATTATCGACTTTTGAGAGCTTATCTTTCCAAATACTGTCATTCATGGTTTGGAGACTGCTTTTTAATGGAATGTTGTAGCTTAAAAGAACTTGGAGCAAGGAATGTACTCTTTTAATGCCATTCCACGCGTAAAGTTACTAAAAGTAATTATGAGAGTTTGCATATCACTGGCAATTATTGTTGCATCCCTCACTATTTTTTATACTTATTGCCAGCTTTTACCTAGGTGTCCGAATATTGCTACTACTATTGTCTTTAAGATCAGTGTGCCACACTTTTGTTGCTAAGCTGTCCCTCTACGTAGTGCAATGGTACTTACAAGGAAAAGCAGGCAACTAATTAACATATTCTAAATTCTTATTTACACATCTGTTAATAAATAACAGCTCAGAGGTTTTTACATAAGGGTATAAAATAGTGTCCGACCGAAAGATCGGTTTCGGTCGAATTTCGGCAAAAATACGAGTTTTGGTTTAGTTTTGGTTTCGGCGGCAAACCTGCCGAAACTACGACTGAAACCGAGAGTGCATTCGGGGGTTCTCGCGCTGTGATCGGTCATGTTCGGCGCGTTAAATTCCATCCAAGTGAATTTTTTTTGCAAATATAATTTTCTTAAATGAAGGGTTGTTATGTTGACTATCATACCAATAAGTGAAAATGTCGAAGACTGCATAGCTATGTGATTTAGAGATAAAAAAATAAATACTGACTGATTATAATAACGTTTTCTTTATTTTTCTCTCAAAACGTGATCCTTGTAAGGAAGTTTCGGTTTCGGTTGGACACTAGTATACACAATAAACCTATAATAAATGCCAGTATAAATGTAATTATAAGATTCTTACTTTAACTACATATATCGACGTCTCATGTACATTTGAAACAACATGAAAGCATTTCCTAAATCTAACTTCCTACGTCTGACCTAACGTTGAAAGCTAAACAAAAGTAGGTAAGCCTTGGCACTGACCTAGATACCCTACCATTCAATTTCCGCACTCTATCATACAGCAAATACTAATATAGCGTGCCGACTATGTACAAATGCCCTGTTTTTTTGTTAAATCCAATCAAGGCTAAAACTAACAATAGACCAAGCTTAAAATAACACACATATTAAAATGCGGCAGTGTTTTGTACCGATACCTCGCTTGGTTTGAAAAAATCACGTACCTACCTAATATCAATACAAACAATCCCGAGCCTTTTCCAAACAGAGTTTTGGAAAACACCAGCTTCATAATAAAACAACAACTTTCATGTTTCGAGCACGTTATAAAAATCTAACATCGTTAAATGTTTTGAAAACTAGGTACTTACTACGAACAAAAATTGTCGTTGTTAATTTTACAATTTCATATTTATGTTTGTTTCTGTGCTGTTTTGCCGAGCTTAATTTTCAGTGCAAATCAAAGGTTGTTTTATGAAGTTGTTGTTGCTAGTTTTAACTCACATGAATGGGTACGAGGAAAATGATGCATCGTGCAGACATTTTTTTCTACCCTTTCTATATACATTTTACAGTACCTATATTCTTTGAAAATCCTGTTTCAAACAACTTTTTAAAATGATTAGTATACAGTGTCCCGCAAAAACTTTAAGTTATTGTGATAATACATTTATGTAAAATTATGTCCCAGATTTGTAGGGATAGTAATAAAATATGACGAGTACATCAGTCCAACATAGAAATCTAAAATAATATTAATACAGGCGCTTTACTTTTTGTAAAATATTTAATCACCACTGCTCTTAAAACATTGAAGGAAAACATCGTGAGGAACCCAGCATGTCCTAAGACTAAAAATTTGAAAACATGTGACATCCATCAACCCGCACTGAGCCCGCATGGTGGTGGCCTGTGTCCCAGCAGTGCATTAAAAGGCTGATGATGAAGAACTTTCTGCTTATACAGGTAGTATATATCAAAATACGTGTTTAATTTATATTTGGTTGACTGCATTGATTTAAAAAGTTTTTTCGAGGAGATACTGTTCGCATCGCTGCGTAACAGGTACCCACTATCCGTCCATTGATTTTGAAACTGAGACTAAATGGCGAATATAATTTGATGTACAACGCGATGCCATTTTAATTCAGTCTTAATAACTACAAATTCCTCTCATCATTCAGTCTTTGTAAACTTAATACGATTAACATACACCGAATGTTTGTTTTAGCTCAGTCTGTTTAGCACTAATCGCGTTAGACCATACCTACAAGTGGCTTAAATTGTATGAATACTGAATTCTGAAATGTTACAACTGTGTTTAGCGCTAATCTTATTTAGTGAATCCTCGACTCATACAACATGGGCTTAAGTGGATGAATTCTCACTGTATTGCGAGGTTTTAGAATGCCATACAAAACCGTAGGGGCGATTTATACTTAAACTAGTTTCAGCCAGTGGCTTCACTCGCGTGAAAGTTGGTAATTATCCTAAAGAAACATATAATCTGGTTGAAGTTATGTCCTAATAATCGTGTGCCAAATATCACATCACACATCATCAGCCTATTAATGTTCCCACTGCTGGGACACAGGCCTCCTCTCTGTGAGAGGGATTGGGCCGTAATCCACCACGCGGGCCCAGTGCGGGTTGGTGGATGTCACATGTCTTCGAATTTTTGGTTCTAGGACATGCCGGTTTCCTTACGATTTTTTCCTTCACCGTTTTAAGAGCAGTGGTGATGAAATAATTTACACAAAGTAAAGCACCTGTCTGGGCTCGAACCCACGACCTACAACTTGTATGTCGCGGCCGATACCACTGGGCCACCACTGCTGCAAAATATTGTGCCAAATATGCGTCATCCAAATCTGGAAAGGTAACAAACATTATTAATATTTGAAACGATTCATAATTCGAGATAACTTCAACCCATCGCCAGCAAGTCTAAAATCGAGTATAACGATCTGTAAATAACATTTATTTTAACTTGATTTTTAAGTGATTATTTGTATAAAAAATATGGGTTGCAATTTGCAATGGAATGTGACATTGTCTGTTATGACATAGTTAATTTTTCTAAAGTTGATAATCATCAAATTCTGATTTATAAATATGATGATCTAAACATATAAAAGAAGAAAGTGACTGACTGACTGACTCACTCACTGACCATCAACGCACAGCCCAAACGGCTGAAGCTTCAATCATGAAACTTGGCACGGAGGTTCCTTTGGTAGTGCAGGTGAGCAGTAAGAAAGATTTTTGGAAATTCCACCCCTAAGGTCGTGAAATAGGGGATGAAAGTTTGTATGAAAATCCGTCAGTTATAAAGACAGGATCTTCATATTTTGGGTTTAGGCTAAAGATTGAAAAATAATTTACAAGTATCTCAGCGATTTTGAAGATTCCACCCCCGTGAGGGTGAAAAGGGGGATGAATTCATGGGAATAATGAAATCGTCTAGAGACGTAAAATTTAGCACATAGATACTTTATACTGTGCAGGCAACCACTAAGAAAGGATTTTTGTGAATTCCACCCCTAAGGGAGTGAAAAAGGGGATGAAAGTTTGTATGAAAGTCGGTCAGTTTTGAAGTTAGGATCTTCGAATTTTGGTTTTGGGCTGAAGATTAAAATCTAAAGCAAATTAAGGTTTTTTGGGAATTCTGTCCTGGGGGGGACGGATCATGGGGGACGAAATGTTGTGTACAAAAGTCCTTCTTTTACAAAGGAAAAATTATTAAAAATACATTCTAGTCTTTAAAGTCTGTTGGTATCTATAAAATGGCTCAATGCATAAATATAGGAATTAAATAGGGACGGGAAAGTCTGCTTCGCCATGACAATTAATAAGGCTCAAGGACAAACTCTGAAGTATGCTGGTGTAGATGGAGAGCTGAGGACTTGTGGGTCACGCTAACATTGCAACAAAAGAAGCCTAGAGTAGCATATAAAATGCACATATGTGTTGCTTACATCTGTTGTCAGGGTCAGGGAAATTCATTGGTAGCTCAGTTGGCTAGTTTCTCGGATAACCTTGTAGATATAGTTCTCAAGAATGCTACTGACAAGTATGTTATTCTCGGGGACTTCAATCAGCCGAACATTATGTGGCTTTCTACCGATGATGGCACATCCTTATGCCCCACTAACCTGCAAGGAACTGTCCAGTCTAACCTAATAGACAATTTTAATATCTGTAACTTATTACAGTACAATTCTCACTCAAATGTCAATGATAGGATCCTGGATCTAGTGTTATCTAATAACGAGGTCAATGTTAGTTTCTGTGGTGATCCGCTGGTACCTGCGGAGTTTGTTCAGCTACATAGTCTTCCTATTCGTCCCTACGTTAAGTTTCTATATCAGCTGGAGGACTACGACTCAATTAGACAAGATCTAGACCAAGTAGACTGGCAGCATGAGTTGGGTGAGGGGTCGATGGAGGACGCTGTGTCGCATTTTTACGGCATTCTTAAAAGATTACATGACGCCTTTATACCAACAAAAAAAGTTATTCCCCGTGCCAAATACCCTCCCTGGTATAAAAGCCCACTGATTAAAGTTTTAAAAGAAAAAGCCAAACATCACGCGAATTTTAAAAAATATGGTAACCTCTCAGATTATCAATCGTTTGTCGTATTGCGACAGCGAGCTAAAGATCTCGAGAAAAATATGTTTGATGAATACATCACTAAAATTGAATCGAATATACGTGAAAGTCCTCGAGCTTTTTGGAGCTATGTCAAATCACAAAAACAACCAAATTCTTACCCCTCAGTCTTACAATACGGACAAGTTTCCTCGAGCGACGGTAATTAAATTTGTAATATGTTTAGCAAGTACTTTCATTCTAACTTTTTACAGAATGCCAGTACTGATGGTAGGTCTCCACAAAGCAAGCTCAGTGACGGTAACCCTGTTGAGAGCTGCTCATCAGATATCGGTTCTGTTGAAATATGTGACGGCGAAGTATATAAGTTACTGAAACAACTCGATTCAAATAAATCCGCTGGACCCGACAATATCTCGCCGGTATTTGTAACGAACTGTGCTAAAAGCCTATGCATCCCTCTCTCGATTCTGTTCAGACGAGCGCTTAACACCGGTATATTACCTGTAGTCTGGAAGTCGGCGTATATAACACCGATACACAAAAAAGGCTCTAAAACTCAGATTGAGAACTACAGACCGATCTCAAAGTTGTGCGTATTCGCTAAGGTCTTAGAGAAGATCGTCTATAGGCAGGTTTATTCGGCTCTAAAGCAGAGTTCTAGCGAACAGCAGCATGGTTTCTTGAAGGGTCGGTCAACAACATCTAACTTAATTTTATGTAGTGACTTTCTAGCGGAGTCCATGTCAAAAAGGTCTCAAGTCGATGTTATATACACCGACTATAGCAAGTGTTTCGACCGAATTGATCACGATATTTTAACTCGAAAACTCATCTCGATGGGTATACGGGGTAATCTGTATCGCTGGTTTACGTCTTACATTGAGAACAAGTGTTAGACTATTGTCCTTAATGGTTTTTCCTCCAGAGCAATGAGCATTCCTTCCGGGGTGCCACAAGGGTCATTATTGGGGCCCCTTTTATTTAACATCTTTATCAATGATGTCACATCCTGTTTCGTACACTCGAAAATATTGCTTTATGCAGATGATATGAAGATCATGAAACAGGTCTCTACGTACGAAGATGCCCTTTTACTACAAGAGGACTTAGATACTTTCAAAAATTACTGCGAAACCAATAAATTGGATTTAAATGTATCAAAATGCTATGTGTGTTCGTTCACTCGCAAACCGAAACCGATCCACTTTGGGTATGAAATCTCGGATACACCAATAAGCAGAGTGAACCTTATTAGGGATCTAGGAGTAACCTTTGACTCAAAACTTATCTTCGACACGCACGTAGACAACATAGTCAAAAAGGCTTCTAAGGCACTTGGTTTTATCCTCAGAATCTCGTCACAGTTCAGAAGCATCAAGACTATTAAAATACTGTACTGTTCTTTTGTCCGCAGTCACTTGGAGTATGGCTCTCAAGTATGGAACCCCAAATATAACGTTTATATCAATAGATTAGAAAACATTCAACGAAAATTTTTAAGGTACATTCAATTCCGAACAAGAGTATATTTACCCAATTATGTCAGTCGCTGCAGAAGGTTTCATATTCTTCCTCTCTATGAGCGCAGGAAAATTGCAGATTTGACGTTACTATTTAAAATAATGAACGGATCGGCGGATATACCAGAGTTGGTGAATAAGATTGGACTGCGTGTACCTGGTGCATATTTACGTAGACCGCACCTACTGGATACACCGGTGGTGAGAACCTCCTATGGGCAAAACGCGTACCTGGTTAGAGCGAGTCGTGCCTTTGATGCAGCCTGCCGGGAAGTTGACATCGACCTATTTAACACTGGGATAAATAAATTAAAAAGAACCCTATGCAATAACTTCTTTAAAAACATTTGAATCCCAATTCCTATATATTTTAAGTACCTATTGTTATTGTGGTGGACTGTTTTAGTATTCTACTTAGTTTAATTTTATACGTTATTGTCGATGGTGGAGTGTTTGTAGTTATACTATAGTGAATTTGTTTGGTAATACCTATTGTCTGTAATGTTTTTATGTTTTTTTTTTTACTATAAGTGAAATCTTTTAATTGGCCTTGGTCTTATTATAATAACCAACTATTGTTAAAATTAGCTGTAAGTTTTCCGAATAAAATAAAATAAAATAAAGTACAAGTCTGTCCTAAGAAACACTTTCACTTAACATTATTTTTATCATCATTATTTTTTATTTTTTCTCTACATACTGTTAAAACATGGTAAGGCACGTACCTATAGTATTACTAGCAAAAGCTAGTAATAATATAGGTACGTACCAACCAGCAGATGCAAGTGAGTCTGACGGGAAAGTTATAAATGTGGATATCAAATCGTCTCGGACGGCCTAAGCACGGGGTAGATAACTAAGTTAGCGGACGCTGGTGATGTCAGACAAGAACTAAATTAATACATGCAGTTTCAGAACTTATATCCCAATTAGTACACAAGTTAAGCCGTGCATAGCGAATTGATGTTCATTCGAACTGACGTCTGACTTAAATAGTTCGCATTCATTCATGAACTTTGGACAGCAATAAATTAGGTAGAAATTGAATGGTTTTTACTCGAATAATTTGCAGAGAGGGTCAGGTCAGTGTAATGATAAGCGGATATCATATTGAGTTATTAGTAATTTAAGAGTATACTTATGCAACAAGGTTGAGTTTTCTGCAAACGCCTAACTCAAATAAGCATCAAGACTGTTTAGTAAATGTTTAATAATATTAAATCTTTTTTAAAAAACAATCTGGTTTTTGTATTTCTCTCAGCAATACTTTCACCTCATTTAATACGGGTGCCTAAAATTAAATTGTTACCTACGACATCTTTGGGCATCCACCATATTGGATTTGGCTTTTTTATGCCTCTTAGCTAACTGTGCATTGTCATTCAAACAAAAAGTGTAGGTACTTATACAAAATATCAGCTCAATAGGTTGGGGATAACTGTTTTAAATTTCAGTTGCAAGATTTGACCCACACAAGTTGAATTAAATCTTGTAATGACAAACTAACGTTGCTGCTACCGGTTTTTACATTACCGGAGGAAAATTGCTCCACACAGATCATTCTCGATACGTTAGATCAGTTACAACATTTATAACACGCTGCGCTAAGCCGGCTTCAATATCCAAGCAATTGCAATCACCGAATTGGCGCAAGGCGTCCCGTGCCTAGTTCAACAGCTTAGAGCCGAACAAACACGAGTACGAACTTCAGCGCCAGATAGGAATCCGACTTCGTCCGTACAACCGTTTGTAGAAGCGTTACAAGATAGTTTGCTCTAATTTACCGATTAGTTTTGGTTTGATTTCAACTCTGAATGCTCTGAAGTCCGTCTTTTCATGACGAAGTTGTCAAAGTCTTAGTAATGCAGTCAACAATTTGCCAAGCGTCGCGGTTGTGACTGTTGATTTCCTCACAATTATTTGTTCTGACAGTTTGCTGTTGAAGTTCTGTAATAACTACATTTGGAGTTGTTGGAATTAGACTCTCCAGATGTTAGCGTAGGTGAGATATTGACACGATATCTTGCGAATAAATCCAGATTCAAAGAGTAAAATGCGAATAACTTTGGAACGGCTAAACCGATTTTATTCAAACATCGACCACGTCTCAGAGCCATATGTCATCACTGGCAACACACACTGGCCATAGACTTTCGTCTTGAGACACTGTGGTAAGTTGGACGAGAAGATACCGCGCAACTTCCCGAACGCTGCCCAGCCGAGTCGGATTCGACGGTTGACCTCTTTCTCGAAGTTGGCCCTACCCAACTGGATCGTTTGTCCCAGGTAGACATAGTCACCCACAACTTCGAGTGTAGAGTCTCCTACCTTGATAGGAGTGGGTGTAACATGGGCATTCAACACCACCTTGGTTTTGTCCATGTTCATTCTAAGACCCACTCTTTCGGAAGCTCTACTGAGGTCATCGAGCATTGTACTGAGGTCCTCCATGGTCTCAGCCATAAATAACCACTATATCGTCAGCAAACCAAAGGTGAGTGATGAACCAGTCCAGAACCTTGAAGACATCCTCCAGTGCAGCGGTAAACAGCTTCGGAGATATGACGTCTCCTTGTCTCACACCTCGCTGCAGAAGGACTGGTTCCGAAGTCTGATCCTGAAGTCGAACTGACATGGTGGCGTTTTTGTATAAACACTTCAATACTTCGATGTACCGGTAGTCAATTTGGCACCGTTGGATAGACTGCAGTACAGCCCAAGTCTCGATCGAATCGAAGGCTTTCTCGTAGTCCACAAACGCTAAACAGAGAGGCAGGTTGTACTCTTCGGTCTTCTGTATAACCTGCCGCAGCGTATGTATGTGGTCTACGGTGCTGAAGCCTTTACGGAATCTGGCTTGTTCGGGAGGCTGGAAATCGTCAAAACTGCGCGCGAGACGATTCGTGATGACTCTTGAAAACAGCTTGTAGACATGGCTAAGAAGTGTGATGGGCCTATAGTTCTTCAGTAAGGCATTGTCACCCTTCTTGAAGAAGAGTACCACCACACCCCTGCACCATGCCTGTGGCGTTTTCCCTTCGAGTATGACGGAATCAAACAGCTTCTGAAGGGCCTTAAGGATTGGTTTTCCACCCGCCTTCAGGAGTTCGGCCGTAATTCCGTCGTCACCCGGTGCCTTGTTGTTCTTAAGCTGTTTCAGAGCCATCCTAATCTCATACAGGCTGACGTCTGGAATGTCTTCGGTATAGTGTCGGGTCAATCTAGCTCTAGGGTCATTCGATAGATTCGCGACGGGTTTACTTGTTGACGTGTACAGCTGCCCATACAATCTCTCGATCTCCCTCAGAAGCTCTGGTTTGGCGGAAACGATCCTGCCATCATCGGTCTTCAGTTTCGTGAGCTGGCTCTGCCCTATAGACAGATCTCTTGCAAAGACCTTGGAGCCCTTACTCCGCTCAATCGCGTCTTTTATACGCTCAGTATTAAAGCGGCGGAGGTCGCTTTTCAAGGACTTTGAGATCCGTCTATTTAGCTGCCGGTATTTCACCGCATCGTCTGAAGACTCCAGGATCATCTCACGCCTCTCCTTCATTAGCTTGAGAGTAGGATCAGAGAGCTTTTTGTTCCTATCTGTACGGCGGGTCTTGAAAATCTTAGACCCGACCGTATGGACAGCTTCCATGAACCCATCGCTGTAATCGTCCACGGAGCTTCCTAGGCACTCGAAACGATTCTGGAGTTCGAGCTGAAAGTTCTCGGGGTTTTGGACCTGGATCTGTGCTGGGCGGAGCGTGGACTTCACCAGTCGAGACCTTTCAAGTTAAACATTAATGTTCATTGTGCCTCTTACCATGCGGTGATCGCTCCCGGTTTTCACCGAATTGATCACAGAGACATCATTGAACACTTGCTTTTTGGTTGACATGATGAAGTCGATCTCGTTTTTAGTTGCACCATCGGGGCTTTGCCAGGTACACTTCCTGTGATCACGCTTTCTGAAGAAGGAGTTCATCATGTAGAGACCCTCCTTCTCCATAAAACTGGCCAGTAGGTGACCCCGGTGGTTCCGGCGTCCAACTCCAAATTGCCCCACTTGCAGCTCATCCACGTCTCGTTTGCCCAGTTTTGCGTTGAAGTCCCCCATGACAATGGTGAAGTGAGTTTTGAAACCATGCATGGCTCTAGAGATATCCTCATACATGGTCTCTACCTCGTCGTCGGAGTGTGCCGAGGTCGGGGCGTAGACCTGTATGACCTTCAGCGAATAACTTGCGGATATTCAGAGTATAGGGTACGCCACCCTGGTCGACACACTCTCGATCTTCACCACGTTGTTCACAAGGGACTTGTGGACGATAAACCCGACACCACCCTGGGACTGTCGGTCACCCTCTCGGAAATAGAGCAGGTTACCGGATTTGAGGATTATCGAGTCATCCCCCTCTCTTCGGACTTCAGATAACCCTGTAATACTCCATCGCAACTTACTCAATTCTTCCTCCAGTTCGGCTATCTTCTCGTCGGTCCGGAGTGTTCGCGTGTTATATGTTCCCAGGTCCAGTAGTCGGTGTTTATTGGGGTAGCCGGGCTGCCCGGCACTCGGGGCCGTTTTTTCTGTGTGCTGATCGTTAGGATTGGGGGGTTTTGCCATAATCGCCACGCTTGGCAGGCGGGTTGGCGATCGCAGTTTGTTGATAAAGTGCACAGTGAACGCTGCTGCCCATTCTCTGGTGTGTCCCTTAGTCGCCTCTTACGACACCCACGGGAAGATATGGGATGGTGAAATTCTTTACGTCCGTCACCATACGGTACCAATTCAAACATAGCTAAGAACATTCTCGACAAAGACAACTTTCAAACAAAAAAATAAATAAATCAAGTTCGGTTCATCCGTTTAGGCACTATGATTAAAACAGACAGACACACAGATACACAGCAACACACGTCAAACTTATAACACCCCTCTTTTTTCGTCGGGGGTTAAAAAATTAACAAAATCTTCCTACAAGTTTGGTGTGAAACTAACACGTGATATTTAACCCTAACAAAAATTTTCGTATTCCATACGCGTCAAGATTAGCTCAATAATCGATAAAAAAATCGACTAGTCTTTTCCCAATTAAAAAATATATTTTACAATGCATGTCCTCGAAAAGAGCGTTTTCCAAGCAGCCAAACTGTGTGGAAAGTGTCACTTTTTTTAACTAGTGCTTTTTACTTTTCTGTATTTTTTTAAATTTTAACTCCAACGTCAGCACGACGTATAGAGTTTTTATTATTTGAGAAAAGTTTTACAAATTAGTTAAGTACAGATTATCATTCATATAAAATGTAAAATAAAACTAATACTTCATTAAAGGCGTTTTTAATTACTCTAGATTTAGATTTTGATCAATAAATTAATTTTAAATATTCAATAAATAAATTTGGAAGAACGTATATTTTGCTCGTGCCTTTTTGCGTTACGACGTGACAGCTATTTGAACATGCGCAGTAGATATGCCCGAGGAACTATTAGTTAATTTGTGGTATGCTGAGCGCGCTTGAATAAGCCCGCCATTTTATTAATTTATTGCTTGGTTCAGATATTTTATTTTTATTTTCTCGCACAATGCATAGTAAAATGTTGTATGATACACGTACGTAAGATGATTTCCGACTCGTGTCGATTTATCATAAAAATGCCACTCATCGGAAATCACCTACCTTCCGCACTTGTAGCATAAATAACTATTTAAACAAGCATTTTAGCTTACCGTAGATTGTCATCCAAACCAAACGTAAGCAAAATTTCATCGTAATCAATTGAGGATAACTGCTTTAAAATTCAGTTGCTAGATAAGACCCGAACACCCATACATGTTTTGCCAGTTAATAAAAATCTTGTAAAATCACACAGTGAATTTTAGTTTCTAAAGCTTTGTATTTAAGTATAATATCGCTTGAGGTTACGGCTTTCTCGGTGAGATCCTTGTCGGTGAAACTAAAATGATAAAAGGTAAACAATGTCTTTGGGACTTCAATACTTTCATTGTACAACACTTGACAGTGTATTCTTAAACAACAATTCTTGAACCATTCCTATACGTTGCCCAGTTTTGTTCATTTTGTAAAGAGCTATCCCCTTTGTGCATGTCTGCATTTAATGAGATTTTTTATTAGAATGTAGGTAGTTGTACAGACAGACGGCGAGACTTTTATTACTTGAAGATAGTAAGACATTATTATGATTTTATTAAAATGCTGTTCTGTTTATGATGATTGTAAAAAGTATTCAAAAAGAATAATAATATTAGATATCTTCATATTGCTAGAATTAAGTTCTTCAGCTAGCTTTTTATTATTTGCGATTATTTTATTCAGAATTATGTTTTTCCACTAAAACTGTACCTACATATATTCAGGATTAAAAGTAGTCTATTGGTACTCAGTGACAGTGTAGTTAAAACTAACAATAAAGTACTTTTTGTAATCGTATCTGTACCTGATTGATTATCTTCTAAAAGCAAAAAGATTTACTTTTTTAGGGTTCCGTACCCAAAGGGTAAAAACGGGACCCTATTACTAAGACTTCGCGATCCGTCTGTCTATCTGTCTGTCCGTCTGTCACCAGGCTGTATCTCATGAACCGTGATAGCTAGACAGTTGAAATAATCACAGATGATGTATTCGAGAACGAGAACTGATCTTGAGAACTGATGTTGATCATGGCGCTTGTAACGGTGCCGAAATATCGAGCTCTCAACAAAAAACAAAATATACATGGTAAATATCCCGAAACAAATATTAATTCATGTACCTACGTTTGTTTTTTTAGTTCTTTTTTAGGGTTCCGTACCCAAAGGGTAAAAACGGGACCCTATTACTAAGACTTCACGATCCGTCTGTCTATCTGTCTGTCCGTCTGTCACCAGGCTGTATCTCATGAACCGTGATAGCTAGACAGTTGAAATAATCACAGATGATGTATTTCTGTTGCCGCTATAACAACAAATACTAAAAACAGTATAAAATAAATATTGAAAGGGGGCTCTCATACAACAAACATGATATTTTGCCGTTTTTTGCTCGATATTGATAACGGCAACAGGTAGACGCTTGAAATATTCACAGAATGTTTAGTTGTATATACTTCAAAAAATAATTATTATTAAATTAAAATAAAATAAATTAATAGGGGCTCCCATACAACAAACATGATATTTTGCCGTTTTTGCTCGATATTAATAACGGCAACAGGTAGACGCTTGAAATATTCACAGAATGTTTAGTTGTATATTAACTTCATAAAATAATAATTATTAAATTAAAATAAAATAAATTAAGGGGGGCTCCCATACAACAAACGTGATTTTTTTGCAGTGTTTTGCGATAATGGTACTAATAATTGAATATTAAAACATGAGTACCATATAACATATTAGGTATACTCCGTATTCATACGTCATTTCGGATGAAATACTACGTTCTAATAACACTAATACTTTTTGGTCCGACAATCTTATAAGTCTCTACCGTGAGCACACAAGATACCAATTTTCTTAAAAGATTTTTAATATCAAAGCATCTTTTCATGCTTGCGTTTATTTCAGGAATGTATGTTTTGGGCTAAAGTATTTTATAATCTTTAAAGTTTCGGTTTGTTTGACGAAATCTTAAAACATATATACTTTAGAAGCTTGTTTTATATACTGATCTAAATAATAATTTGTCTTGTAACTGGATATGAGCTTCATATGTGGCTAACTTCGGCCCGCGGCTTCGCCCGCGTACAATGTTCAAAAAAATAATGCTCCGATCTCCACCAAAGTTTCCAGTATTATCCGCTGGGCCAATCTAAAGATTCGGTCCAGCCGTTTCGGAGTCTGTAAGGAACATACATACTTTCTCTTTTATATATATAGATAGATAGATTATATATCCACCTAACGAAACCTGCCTTTATGTTGCCCTATATTCCTACCTAAAATGTTAAATTAATTTATAAAAAAACTTTTCAGAAAAAAAATACTGCCGACTTCCAAATAAAAAACTACAAAGTGAAAAATAACTTTATTGTTTCGTTGCTTGCTTTGTTGCCGTTATTAATATCGAGCAAAAAATGACAAAAATATCACGTTTGTTGTATGGGAGCCCCCCTTTAATATTTACTTTATACTGTTTTTAGTATTTGTTGTTATAGCGGCAACAGAAATACATCATCTGTGAAAATTTCAACTGTCTAGCTATCACGGTTCATGAGATACAGCCTGGAGACAGACGGACAGACAGACAGACAGACAGACGGATCGCGAAGTCTTAGTAATAGGGTCCCGTTTTTACCCTTTGGGTACGGAACCCTAAAAAAGAACTAAAAAAACAAACGTAGGTACATGAATTAATATTTGTTTCGGGATATTTACCATGTATATTTTGTTTTTTGTAGAGAGCTCGATATTTCGGCACCGTTACAAGCGCCATGATCACGAGAACTGATCATGAGAACTGATGGTGATCATGGCGCTTGTAACGGTGCCGAAATATCGAGCTCTCAACAAAAAACAAAATATACATGGTAAATATCCCGAAGCAAATATTAATTCTAATTATTGTGACCATGTCAGCTTAAAAAACTTATATAGGTACATGAAGTCGAACATAGAACCACCTCCTTTTTGGTAAGTCGGTTAAAAATAGAGGACGGGTAAAATCAGCTATATTCTAACGAAAGTGAACTATGAAAATGACTGTAGCGGTACCTGTTCGCCAGCGAAGCAACAGGGCAGCAACAGTTGATTTAGACTCCTACATTTTTTTTTTTTTTTTTTTACTATTTATAGGCCTGTGTTTGACCACAATCTCACCGTGGTCAGTGATGATGTGGCCGATGGTGGTAAGCACACAAAGCCTAGAAGGGAACTGGCTCTCAAGTGCTGCTGTCGGAACACACCGGAAGGTGCTTGGCGACAGATTTTCAACTTGAGGGTGGTTGCCAGCCAGGCGGGTACTACAAAGTACCCTACCACCGTGCTATGGTTTCCTCACGATGTTTTCCTTCACCGAAAGCTCAAGCTCATTGTAGGATTCGAACCCGCGACGTCACTACCACTGAGCTATCATCGCCTTACATTTGCATTATCATGAAATGTTTGCGGTTGGTGGAGAGAATATCATGCATGATGTAGTTTTGATGTCCTTTAATTAACTTTGCAATTATGTGAACATCTTTTCAAAAGTTATTAAGTACATTACTTCTCATATTTTTGTATCTTTCGTTATTTAATTAAGGAAACTTAGCTACAGCACCGTGGGTTTTTTTGGTCGTAGCACGATAGTTTCTAGCCCTGTTTTTACCCGAGTACGAATAAACAGCGTAGTTTTTACTGGACCAAGATGCCAAAATAATAAGGAACCTCAGAAATTACAGACGATAATCTTGCTGTGGTATATATGAATACCGAATGGCTTCATTTAAATATTCCAGCAAAATATACCCTTTGAACAGAACGCTAGTTTTCAGAGCACAGTGAGAACTCGACAACATTTTGTGCAATGCGGGTCACAAGGACTGGCAGCTAGATTTTCCATTGTTTCTACTGTAAGGCGGTCAATTTGTTTTTTTCTGAATATTTAATCGTGCGCAATTGTAAATTGACTATAACTGCACTCATCGGCACAATTGACCGTCCACCTTTTCAAAATGACTTGTTCGATACGTTTTATGTTTTTGAGTACTCCAGCTTAAGTGTTTATGATTGTAAAGTATTTGTGTAGCGAAAGAAATGCTAGGTACCTAATTAAATCATTAAACCGATTATAAAATATGGATAAAGTCAACTTTGGTGCTATTCTGCAATTTCGACGCGTCGGCATTAATACTGTACATTGCTCTGAAAGTAAACAAACTTTGCTAAACAATTCCTAAAATGGGCTCTCGTAAAGTGGAACAAACTGTTGCTTTGATTGAGGACTTATTCAACGTCGCCTGGCACAAATCTTAGCAGAAGCTCGTACTACTGTGGGAGATGCAGTTAGGCGGTTCCGGGATAGGGTATTCCGTACGAAGACCAGGTGAAGGTCACAAACAGTATATGTCGGCTCGGGAAGACTGCTCTTGAGTACAAGTTACGAGCAATGGATAATTGGAAGAATGTGCTCGATCAGACAAATTCCGGATATCATTAGATCTTGATGGTTGCCAGCGTAACTTTTTTTTTTGTTTTTTTTTTCAGTCTCTAAAATGAAAGTATTCTCCATGTGCAGTAGTGGCAACGGTAGGGCTGAATAATGACTTGGGGTGGCGTCACTTACGAGTCTCGTACGGACTTGGTTATTGTTTATAGAGATAGTGTAAATGCAGAAAAAGCGTCACGTATGTTGAAGAACCTCATGTGATGACATTTGTACCGTTTATTTGTAAAATCTCTCCACAAATCACAAATCTAATCACATCGTGGCAAACATCGTGACCCAGTACCTTTAAGAGGTTGGGATTCCATGGCCACCTCAAAGCTTCGACCTGAACTCGATAGAAAATTTATGGGACCATCTAATAAGACGTGTTTGGAGTTAATTTCTAGCACCAAACACCGTTCAAGTACTGAAAAAATCGTTATTGAAGAGCGGCAAAACATACCACAGCTTACAAAAAGTCATAATCATAATAAAGTCAACTCATGTCAACAATTTCGCATTATGTTGTTTTTGTTTTTATAAATTTTACTAATTAAATACGTTTATTCTTTAATTTACACAATAATAGAGTAAATTATTTGGTAGTACGCACAAAAAATAACTGCGAAAGATGCACTTGTTTGAAGTTGATTGTGCCGATGAGTGTATTACTAATGCCGCACTTGACTTTGCTTTATTGATTCATTCCGAGTACCTAAACGTACCGAACAAATAATTTTAATGTTCATATTTGTTTCGACGAATGTAAGCAAACGTTTCATACCAATATGGTGAACATTTGTTTATAGATGAGGTTTACTTTACTAAAAATAAATGTCAAAATACGGTCTGAAAATACCGCCCTAAAAGCCAGCGAGTACCGTTGGAAACTAATCGATCTATACCTGTTAAACCCATTTTGATGTCCCGATTTTAATTCCGAAAACACCCGCACAAAAATCATGTTAACGATTAATCAAATAAGCTTCCGACTACAAGGAGTCTTCTTACTTGCGTTTTAAAGTTTAACATATCTAACTCCTATATGTATCAGTACAAACTTCTACGACCAGTAGGAACTGTTCACAAGAAACCATGTCAGCTCTCTGAATAAGAAGTCAAATCTTCATGTTGCTCGCTGGTAACTTCGTGAAGATTGCTGATAGCTTGCGTATCCTTCGTAGCGGGAGCTAAACAAGTTGGGAACGCGCTCAACTTGCCTTAACTGATTTTGGATGAGTAGGAATAGTATGGTTAGCAACGAAAGTCTGCAATGACATATAAGTTTATTTTACTACAATATAAAAACTAATGAATAAATAAAAAAGAGTAGGCAGTCATGGGGACTGCTGGCAGAATTGAAAACATAAAACTTTGAAACAACTGTGTTTTGCACATGACATAAGCATGTTGCTGACGCAAACCCATAAGTTTTGTACCTACCAAAAATCGCTAAACACGAAAGTAGTATTCACTTCAATAACACAATCTATAGGAGACGCCCCTATAATTGTCTTTGCCTGAACTGAAAAGTAGCGTAAAATGTATTTTTATCCCACTAATATTTGAAAGTATGGTAAAAGTCAATATGTTAAGATGTTTGTCAATCAATAATGTCTCAACGGCTTAAAGGTTTTGGACTTTGGGGCGCATACAGACCATGGCCTAGATAACGACATAGGATACTGATTATCCTTGTAGAGGCAGCCACCGGCAAAAGCTAGATTTAAATAATAATTTATGCGAAAGTAACAGTGTTAATAGGCTTTATTTGTTGACCATACAAATCAATGATTGAATCGCATGTCGGACCCAATGAGATTACTGAAACCATGATAACAGCCGATCAAGGCAACATCTTACTAAATTGATTGATTAATAGTGTAGTAATTATGTCCATTAGATCTATCAGGTGGTTGTTGTGAGAATGTAGGAAATGTTAATAGATGTAACCCATGTTTTGGTTCAAACTTAAGTAATTATTTAATATTGGTACACTTATTTATAAAAATCTGTGAGCTGTTTAGCGACTGAATAACAGATGTTTAATTCAAATTTAAAATCCTCACTAATTTATAAAAAAAACTAGGTAATAATTTATTTAAGAACACTGACCAGCAAGTTTTAAAAATCAGTTCAAGTTTTCTATGGAGAAAATCACTTTTTGTATGTAACAAGAAAATATTTAACTGATTTTGTTATAACAAAGTTAAATATCATAGAATAGAAATTAGAATTATTTAGGAAATCAGAGTTTTTGTTATATGATTTTAAAATGGGTTTCTTTAAAACCGAATGACGTTAGATCGAATAACACTTGCTCGAAAACGTTGACTCGATAGTCCTCGAAATCTATAAATTATGAACGCGACAGTTCATTACCTCGATGCATCAAAATCTCGAATAACTAACTAGAAGCTCGAAACATCGTCAGCGCGAAGCCTCATCTTGAATCATCACTTCTCGACGACATCGTCGAATCGATGTCTTTGGTAATATAAGGGTCAAAAGTGCAGTCACACTCTACCAAAACAGAAAAGGCAATTTTTTTGTAGGCAGCAGAATTTCAACTTTTCGCGGTTAGTAGGAATAATCTATACTTTAATTTCTATACATAATATTAAATCACTTGTGGATAATTTAACTTCTTCTACAAAAACTAGCCATTTGAGTTTTGGGAGAGTATGACTGCACTTTTGACCCTTGACTGTACCTATTATTTTTCGTTTTTGACACCGACTTAGAAAAAGAAAGTAATTTTTCGCTTTAAAGTGTTTTTTTTTTGTAAGTCATTTTTTTTTTTGTTAACTAGATTTTTATTTATCTAAACATAGTGAAGCGATACTTTACGCCTGGGCAGCTTTTCACTCTTTTCAAGGCGCAAGTCCGATCCTGCATGGAGTATTGCAGCCACCTCAGGGATGGTTCAGCTAAATATCAGCTTGCCGCGCTTGACTCGGTGGAACGTAGAGTTAAGAGACTAATTGGCGACGTCAAACTGGTGGATGCCAAGCTTCACAGCTTTGCTCATCGCCGTAAGGTTGCCTGCTTGTCGGTCTTCTAAAGACTGTACTTTGGCGAGTGTGCTCATGAGCTCCACGACCTCATCCCACCGGCCCCCATCTACCATCGGACATCTAGACGTACTGCAAGTTACCATCCTCACCTAGTTGCCATTCCACCAATTCGCACCAAGCGCTTCCAAACATCCTTCATAATGCGCACAGCAAAAGAGTAGAACTCACTGCCTGCGTCTGTGTTTCCGAACGCATACAACCCGAATCTCTTTAAAGTTAGAGTGAACAGGCTTCTTCTGGGTAAGCTCACTCCATCGTCGACTTTGTCTCTGTCACCTCTGACCTAGACTAGAGTGAACACATCATAAATAAAATAAAAAAACTCTTTTTGTTTTGGTACCCTAAATTTCCATTTAAATCATTGATAGCCAAAGTAAATCTCATGAAGATTCTAATTACCTACCCCAAACACGGCGTACTACTATGTTACGGCGTTTCAGTGCCCTTCCGGTTTCATCATCAGATCAGTTCGATGCTACCATTTTCGTCAGTACCATTTATTTATTAGTATTTGCTTCATCGCAACTATTTAAGATAACTTATAACCGTGACATTAAATCATTAAGGAGTTCCAGTGGTCATCTGTGGTCTTCTTCTGCAGTTCCACTTCACCAAATTATACTTTCTGAGTGCAAATGATTGCATTGAAAATACCAAAAACACTATATGTATGCTTATAATATTTGAGGAGTACCCTCGTTTTCTATGGGATCCCATCATCAGATTCTGACTTGGTGACAATGAAATCACCCTTTCAAACACAAAAAGAATTTTCAAAAGTGGTCCAAAGTTGACGTAGAAATTGGTGAATCTACATAAAACAATACATACAGTCAAACATAGAACCTCCTCCTCTTTTGGAAATCGGTTCAAAACTGTTCTGTAAATCGATTAGATGGTCGGTCGAGAAATGACGTTTCAAGATAATGGGCCTTCGCGCTGCCGATGATTCGAGCTTCTAGTTATCCAAGATTTTGATGCATCGAGGAAGTGTACCGTCGCGCTCATAGTTTATCGATGTCATGCACTAGCGAGTATACGTTTTCGAACAAGTGTTATTCGATCTAACTTCATTCGATTTCATGTAGGGAACCCTTTTAAAATAGAGGTTTGAAGTAGAGTTTGTAAATTTGTTTGGTACATTTCGGAGAGTATAGGTACGATGGAACTGCACAATTTGATTCTGCCAAGCCCTTTCCATCGTCGGACTACAAGACGTACGGCAATGCGCCATCGATACATGGTAGACATCCCACCCATGCGCACAAAGCGTTTTGCAAATACTGTCATTGTGCATACAGCTAAAAATCTAAGTTGCTTGATAGCTACAACCTAGAGGACTTCAAGTCAAGTGTGAATAGGTTACTTCCGAGCAAGCGTACTTCGCGTCGACCACATATCGGGCGAGATAGTAGTCAAACTCAAGCCAAACAAAAATATTTATTTTTATTTTTATAAGTTTGGAACACTCAGATGGTATCCATTGAGCCCAAACACGATGGCGCTATCTTTTCTGGTTGAGAATTTGCTATAGCCGTCTGTCGGCTCCATCATGACACCAGTTCCATAGTCCCAATTATTTCAATGTTTTTAAAGTTACATAAGTAGGTACGCCAAGTTTCACTTAACCGAATGTCAGGAAAAACTTGAGAATCGAATGCTAGTTTCCAGATACAGGTATTAATATAAAAGGAAGGTAATATAAAAACTTGAAATACTAATAATAAGTGACTAATATTAAATGTCTCCTTTTCATTAAAGAGGAGACAAGAGACCACACGACAGCTAGGCTTACTTGAAAACAATACCAAGAACACAATAAGCCGACTGAAGCTTAAGTATTAGGTACCAGTACTACCTACTTGGAACAATGTTTTGGGCAAACAACAAGAGTGGTTTAGGAACATAATGCAATTCAAAAGTAATCTGATTGAGATCATATATACATAAAGTCACGCCTTTTTACGTTGGGGTAGGCAGACTACATAAAGCTACCTACGATCCTTACATAGGTACTCCTTTTTCATCATATACGTTCGTACATATGAGTACCACGCCACAACGTAGCCTCTTATGACTAGGTAGTGGTATATAAGAGGCCGCGTTGCTAGTTATAAGTTAATATTTTAGGCTGCCAACACACGATTGCCGAGGAGATCACGTTTCAGTTGCTATTCGCAGAAAACTGTGATTAAATTAGAAAAATATATGTATATGTGTCATAAATTCAATTACAATTCTTCAATATTTACTTAAAAAAGTAAATTACCATCTGAGTCAAGTAAAACGTCAAGCCAAATATTAAAATATTACAATTAATTCACAATACGATTTAAAATACATTATTATTAATTAAATTATTCAAATCATTAATAAAACAAAAATACATTAATTTTAATTACATTATTAAATCTTAATAATTAATAAATAAAAAAATCGGCCAAGTGCGTGTCGGGTCAAGCGCAGTAATAGGGTTCAGTAGTTGTATAATATTGCGGACTCTGGCAGGGGAGGGGGACACTTGACTCTAACAAAAATTTGCAATCTAAAGCTTAATTTACGCAAACGGATCTCTGAATCGAAAAATGTATTTGACAGACCCGCAATATTTTTGAATGGCCTATCCAACGATACCCCATACGGGATAGACGAGAAAAAAAACATCTCCACTTTACGTCTATAGGAGGAATCCGAAAAAAACATTTGTTCATGATTTTAATATACCACTTTGTCGGAATTCTTAATATATTTATCCATGCCAAATTAAAGCTTACTAGTACTAATAGTCTCTGAGCTAAGCTGCGGACGGACAGACGGACATAGCGAAACTATAAGGGTTCCTTGTTGACTTCGGCACCCTAAAAAATGTCAGGATAACTGTTATAGATTAGTAGCAGGTGTAGGCAGCTGATCACAAATCAATTTCTAAGATTTTAGTTTTAAATGTTGGCAGAGTATCATAGAAAATATCGACCCTGTTTTCGACAGAGCAGATTCTGTTGTATAAAGTCAGCATAATTTTTTTCCCTTTCATATTTAATTACTTTCTAAGTTTAACTTAAATATCGCTAACAACGGTGAAGGAAAACATCGTGAGGAAATGTGGACCTAAAGTTAGTATATGTTTGTGCTCCATTGGTGTAACTGCTACGAGGCGTTCCAGTGCGAGCATAAGCGAATAATTAATATGTCAATACATAATATTAACAAAATACATTAAGTGTTATAGGTAAAACTAAACAAGCATGCGAAGAAAGAAATAAACCAAAAAGTTATAAAATATCTCTTATGTACTCAAATAAAATTCATGTCAGAGCTAAGTAAGACACATAAAATTACAAGATAGGTAATTTAACCCACTGGCACGAATAACTTAATTCAGAGTTAGTTACTAATACGAGGTTTAATTTACAGTTTGTCACACAATATTGTCAATTTAACCTCGTGTTGAATTCTATCAGCGATAAGATAAAAATAATCTTACCATTTCACACTGAGGTCACTCTTGCTCAATCTCTTCTTCTACCGCTCATAGATTATGCGGAATCTGTTTTCTAGATGCAACGGAGGTACTCCTAAATAGACGAGCGACCGCAGACCTTGTGCATCCGCTTTATTTCTGTCCTCCGCCAGTACGACTATGTGTCATAATTTCGGACCAGATTGAAGTGGCTGCCAATTCGGCGTCGACGAGATACCCATATCCGATCCCTTCTCTATACTATCCTGCACAATCCTACTTCCCCCAATATCTTCGCGAACGGTTTGAGTACCTCGTCCTGAGGGGCTAACCTTGTTGAACGGCCACTTCGCTACTCCTTCGTACTCCGCATCACACTTCTACTTGACTCCTTTTCTGTTACTGCAGTGCATATCTGGAACTCTCTCCCACACTCCCTATGTTATTACCCTTCTCTCGATGTATTCATGAGAAAAATTAAGTAGCATTTCCTTTGAACGCAATGTTAGTACATATATATACATAATGTATTTATGTAAGTATGTATATATTTATGATTTATTTGTATCTATATTATCATCATCTGCCTAGCCTTTTTCCCAATTATTTTTGGGGTCGGCTTCCAGTCTTACCAGATTCAGCTGAGTACCAGTGTTTTACATGGAGCGACTGCCTATCTGACCTCCACAACCCAGTAACTGGGTAACACGATACCCCTTGGTAAGACTGGTGTCAGATCTCAAGCTTCTGACTACCCGTAACGACTGTCAAAGATCTTCAAATGACAGCAGGCTCCAACGGCTTAACGTGCTTTCCGAGGCACGAAGGAAACTAGGTATGTTGAAATGGTCACCCATCCACGGACCGACTTCGTCAAGCGTTGCTTAACCTTGAAGATCGTCTCGTACGGCTGTTATTATTTAGCCACGAGCTCCTCATTTGTAGCTATATTATGTTATTTTAAAATTGTACATTGGATCCTGCCCTCTTTTGTCATCATTCTCTGTCACTCTCAATGGTTTGCTCTTGCTGTAAGAGAACTCAACATTGAGTTAAGCTCGCCTTTGCACATGTACTTTATTATTAAATTGTATTAAATACTAGCTGTTCCCGCGGCTTTGCTCCCGTGGGCCACCCCACAGGACCCGTTTCGGGATTAAAGAATAGCCTATGTTACTCAGGAATAACGTAGCTTTCTATTGGGGAAAGAATTTTTTAAATCGGTCCAGTAGTTTCGGAGCCTATTCGGTACAAACAAACACACAAAAAAATCTTTCTTCTTTATAATATTACACTAGCTGACCCGGCAAACTTTGTTTTGCCATAAAAACACCAAACATTCATCTACCCTACCTACCCTACCTACCCTACCTACCCTACCTACCCTACCTACCCTACCTACCCTACCTACCCTAACTACCTACCCTACCCTACCCTACCTACCCTACCCTACCCTACCCTACCCTACCCTACCTACCCTACCTACCCTACCTACCCTACCCTACCCTACCCTATATCTCAAGTTGGACCAGACTGCTCACGGTGTGCCAATTTAATTTAAAATCGGTTATGTAGTTTAGGAATCCATCGCGGACAAACATCGTGACAGGAGATTTATATATATTAGATTATTATAGATTGTTTTTGGTGTACAATAAATAATTAAGATTGGAAGAAAGTCTAAAATGAATGGGGTTGACATGAGCACCAAAATGTCTTGAAGTAAATCTTAAAAACACTGGACTTTTGACAATCGTTATCATTGTTAGTATGTCACTAGTCAATAATTACGTACAAGAAACATACTTTGACTGTACTTTTTCACTATGTTACTGTAAGTTTGACCTAACTACGTTTCCAAACTGATTTGAAAAGAAGACGGGAGTTGCAGGAGTAATTTCTATCGAAAAATACAAAGTTTGAATCATTTAAGTTTTAATCTAACGTCGTTTCCGGACCATCTCCCGTAAAACTTGTTTCTTTTTAGGGTTTCGTACCCAAAGGGTAAAAACGGGACCCTATTTCTGAGACTCCGCGGTCCGTCTGTCTGTCTGTCACCAGGCTGTATCTCATGAACCGTGATAGATAGACTGTTGAAATTTTCACAGATGATGTATTTCTGTTGCCGCTATAAACACGAATACTACAAACAGAATAAAATAAATATTTAAGTGGGGCTCCCATACAACAAACGTGATTATTTTGACGTTTTTTGCGATAATGGTACGGAAGCCTTCATGCGCGAGTCCGATTCGCACTTGGCCAGTTTTTTTAAATTTAAAATCGCTCCTAATGTATAATTTGTAAACTATAATTTTAAAGGATGTTGATGAAATGTTCGTTTTTTATTTCAAAGCTCTGACTTCTATAGTCTTACGAAACCAAGTAAATATAAAACTTATAATATTAATAATAACTTTTTCACAAATAAATACCAACTTCTAAAGCAAAACACTCAAATGTGCTAAATAATTTTCTTTCGGAAGTTATTGTCTTTGGTGCCTTTTGTTCTTATCGTTTTGCAACACCGAAATCTGAAAGAAAATTATTGAGCACTTTTTAGTATTTTACTTTAGAAGTCTGTTTATTTTTTGTGAAAAGGTTTTTATTTATTTAAAAACCAGCACAAACAGCACGAATGTCTAAATTAAGTTATTATGGGTATTTTGTCAATCCTTTAGGTACCTTACCTCTATAGGATATAGGATTGGGGTATTTTGTAAATTTTCACTATTCCAATAAAAAAGAATGATCACGATGCGTTAAGTAGTTTCGGCGAAATGCGTGGATAAACATACATACATACAAAGAAACATACAAACATACATACACTTATGCAATTTGGCTCACGTATTTAGAGTCTCATACAGAGTAACATGTGTGAATATTGTGCAATATAGGTGTACCTACGTGTCGAATTTCGTGAAGAATAAACCTCCATTTTTTTGAAGTCGGTAAACACAAAACACAACAACAATATTAGGTTCTAAGGATGCAAATACATGTAATAAATACGAGCATTGGAGTGCATAACTGTGGTTCGCCATCAACCAAAATCCTATCGTATAAACTCCTCATTTAAATGATGCCGAACCTGCACAACATAGCGCGGTATCACCTGGTATTCGTATTTTACAGCAGCATGGTGAATCTACGGAACGTAGGTAACGCTGCATTTTAGCGGTCTTGCGTTATCGGCCATTTAATTTTAATCAACAATTTATTTTGTATTGTTACCTAGTTCTAATTGTAGGGCTGTGAATGCGTTCTCGTCGATTTTGTTTTCCGTTTTTCACTTTTGTATTGAATCTGGAATTTGTAATTTAGTAAAACTTGTAGTTTAATTGTATATTTGTATGATTGGGCTCAAGATTTCGACAACAATTAATGTTTTCGTGTTGGTACTTGTCCACTCGTAAAGATATCAGAAAAACGTGTACAGCACACTTTAAATCAACCAAGTTACATTCGGGTGGGTGCAAAAGTAATCACAAGATGCAACTTTTATTTAGATACTTGGTTCAACGTGTGTGAAACTGAAAAACCATTTCAAAAACGAATGTGCACACAAATGTCTACAAACAAGCCGGATTGGCAATATGATTTCCAAATATCTTTGATAAAATCCAGTGAGTGCTCACGTCAACTCGAGCGTGTAGTATGGGCAAACAGAATTCAATCACTATATTTAAACTTCGAACTGCAATGTGTACGGTTAGCTAGAATTTTTTGAAGAAACATTTCCACGTATTTTTTGCCAGCCAGTTCTTGTTATTCTTTTCTTTTAAAAGTGTTGGGTAGAAGGGGCCAACAATTTTAAACATTTCTGCTTACAATGTTTGATTTTCGAATCGAATCTTTTTAAAAGCAACCTGCACGCACAAGCTTTTTCGTTGATAGTTTTTTTTTAAACGTACGGAGACAGGGAGACTCAGATCCATTATTATTACCACGCCTGCAAGGCGAGCTGATATTTAATTTTGGTCGCTAGATTCAGTTTTGAAATTAGGGCTTTTCCTTTTTATTGTTCCTATTTTCCATTCTCAAATAAAGTGAAACAATTTTTCATTTCAAAATTTTCATTAAAACCGTTTGCTGCCACAACATGCCATATTTGGGCGACGAAAGCAATTGAAATTAGTTTCTGAAAATTCCCATGTGTAATGATAGACTGTGTTACGTTTATTAATTGTCTTTATTTCCTTACGTTAATAATACTTATATTTATTACAGAGGATTCATAGTCATAGTGCCTTGAGAACATTGGATCAACAGTGTTGCCATCTTCCTCTCAGTGTTGTACCTTATCTAGTGATGTCTTAATTATTACTAATTCCTAAATACCTTACATCTCCCTTTCTTTGCAAATAGCAATTTTAAACATAATCTTTTAAATAATTTGGCTTTTTTAATTCCCTACCTGATCTGCTCCTTGCTACCGGTTCCTGCTCAACAACAGTTTTATCATATAAATCATTTCCATCAGCATGCTCAACATTATTATCATTAATAGTTAAATCTAATATTTCTTCACCATTATACATTCCCAAATTTTCATTATCTATCTCTACCTCCTCTTCTCCTTTAACAATAATTTTCTTATCATTTTTACTCTCAATCAAATGTTTTCTATTTCTATCAATAATAGTTCCATTTTCAGTTAACAATTTATAAGAATTTGGTCTTTCGCATTGAGTCAGTACCTCAGCATAGACTAATGGTTTCCTATTACCTGTTGTCACTATAACCTTTTGACCCTCATCTAAATCTTTTAGCTTTTTAACATTTCTATCATAGTATTGTTTTTGAATTTTGGAGTTTTCATATAACTTATTCTGTATGTATTTATTTTCACAACCATTAACAGTAATCATATTTGGCAGTAAACCTTGAATTTTTCTTCCCATCAATAGATCTGAGGGAGTCTTAAAATCTAAATTTGAAATTGGTGTTGCCCTATACTCTAATAATGCCAAATACTTATCTTTGCCTTCAAAATCAGCTTTTTTAAAAATGTTTTTTACAGTCTGAATATATCTCTCTGCAAGACCATTTGATTGTGCATGTAATGGACTGCTAGTCACATGTGTGAAATTCCAGTTACTACAAAAATTCTTAAATTTAAAGCTAGAGTAATTTGTCCCATTATCAGAATATAGCTTATCAGGTATTCCATGTCTACTAAACACAGATTTTAGCGCTTCTATTGTACATTCTGGTGTTAAATTGATTAATTCTTTAATCTCAAAATATTTACTGAAATAGTCTACAACAATTAAATAATTTTTATCTTTATAATGAAAAACATCTGTAGCTAACATAGACCATGGTTTCTCAGGCATTTCTCTAATTATCATTGGCTCCTTACAGTTTTTATTCTTAAATCTATCACAGGTACTACATGACAACACCTTATTTTCAATATCTTTTGACATATTAGGCCAGTAAATACATTGCCTAGCCCTATTTTTGCATTTTTCAACTCCTATGTGGTTATAATGAACTTTAGACAACATATCTTGTCTTAGAGTTTTTGGTACTATAATACAGTTATTTTTAAATACCAGGCCATCATAAATATACAATTCTCCTCTATATGTATAGTACGACCTTAAATTATGAGGTATATTATGCACATTTTGTGGCCATCCCTCCTGTATATACTGCTTTAACATCCTCAGTTCTTCATCTTTATTAGTTTCTTCCTTAAAAATTCCATATTTATGTTCTGAAATTGATACATTACATTTTACTAAGCACACTTGAGATTCATATAATTCTTCTATAATGCTTTTATCGTGTATATTATTTTTAACATCTCTTGATAGTGAATCTGCCAATAACAATGTTTTACCAGGCCTGTATCTAACATTAATGTCATATTTTTGTATTTGTAATCTCATTCTCTGTAATCTTAAAGGTATTTCGCACAGGGGTTTTTTGAATATAACTTCTAGAGGTTTGTGATCACTCTCTACTTCTACAGTCATTCCATAAATGTATTGGTGAAATCGTATGCATCCAAATACAATGGCTAACATTTCTTTTTCTATTTGTGCATATGCTTTTTGAGTATTTGTCAAAGCTTTAGATGCATATGCTACCGGCAAGTTATTTTGCAACAAAACTGCTCCAAGAGCATCTTTCGAAGCATCAACTGATATTTTACATGGTTCATTGGGGTCATAAAATTGCAAAACTGGTTGGGACATTAAAATGTTTTTTAACTCATTAAATGCATCATCATGTTCTCTATTCCACTTCCATTCTTTTCCTTTTTTGACTAACTCTCTTAATGGATTACAAACTTGTGACATTGATGGTATAAATTTTGATACATAAGTTACCATTCCTAATAACCTTTGTATTTCTTTAATATTTTTTGGTTTTTCTAAATTTAAGATTGACTCTACCTTTCTCTGATCTGGTTTTATGCCTTCTCCACTTAGTACATGTCCTAAATAGATAATTTCTGGAATTCCGAATTGGCATTTATCTAAGTTAAATTGTATGCCATTTTGTTCGGCTACCTTTAAAACTTTTTCTAATATTTGATCATGATCCAACCGATTTTTAGCATGAATGATTACATCATCGACAAAGACTTCACATCCAATTATGTTCTGAAATATTTCACTATATTGTCTGTGAAACACTTCAGGTGCAGATGATAGACCATATGGTAATCTCTTAAAACAATACCTACCGAATGGTGTAGAAAATGTGCACAGCTTGGAACTATTTTCAGTTAATTTAATATGAAAAAATGCAGTGGATGCATCTAATTTTGAAAAAACATTTGAGCCGGCCATTTTTGCAGCGACTTCCTCAAAAGTGGGAAGTTTAAAATGTTCTCTTTTTATATATTTGTTTAAATTGCTTGGATCTAAGCATACTCTTATTTTACCATTAGGTTTTCTTACTATAACAATATTGCTAACAAAATCAGTAGGTTCAGTAATCTTTTCTATAATTTTATTTTTTTCCATGTTTTCTAACTCTAACTTCAGTGTTTCATGCAATTTTAATGGTACACTACGTGGATGTGCTATTTTGCCTTCTCTATCTTCTAATAACTTAATGTCATACTCAAAATTTTTTAACAATCCTAATTTATTTTCATTAAATATACTGTCCCTATACTTCTCAATTATTTCTTCATATTGTTTTTCTACACATATTTTATTTAAATATTTTATTTCTATTAGACCAAGATTTTTCACTGTTTTATCCCCCAACACTGGACACACTCCTATATAGTCTATAACTTGAAATATCTAAGGTACACTTTTGCCATTAACCAGTTTACAGAATATTTTAATTTTCCCTATGCATTTCAATGGTGATCCATCATAGTTATACAAATTACAATTAGATCTGTCAATCTTATGTGTTAATTTAAGTGCTTCTATAATTTTTAAGGGTAAAACATCACAATCACTTCCAGTATCAATTCTAAAGTCTACTAACCTGTTATTTATTTCCAAACATTCATACTGAGACCTGTCCCTTATTTCGTTTACATTTATTGATCCCAACACAAAACTTTCATTTTCATCTTGTTTGCTTATCATTTTCACTGATGTACACATCTTCGCATAGTGACCCATTTTCTTACATTTTGCACACTTTTGACCATATGCTGGGCATTTGAAGCCATGCTCATATCCACACCTAGTACAGGTTTTCTTCTTGTATGTTTTATTTTCTATATCCTGCCTATTATATTTCTGCTGTGTTTGCTGCTGTTGCACTCGATTTATATTACTGCTTTCTGTCAAGCTCTTAAGGTTGTGTGAAGCTGTTTCTGCTGCTTTACATAAATCCACACACCGTTTCATGTCTAAATCTGGCTCCTTGAGCAACCTTTCCTTCAGATGGATATTATGAATACCCCTTATTATTTGATCCCTTATTAAACTATTTTTAAGGGTACCAAAGTCACAGTCACCTGCCAATGTTTTTAGGGCAGTGAGAAATTCTCCAAAAGTTTCAGACTCTTTTTGTTCTCTTTGAAAAAAGATATGCCTCGACATAGTTTCATTCTTCAACGGAGTACAATAATTTTCAAATAGATCAATAATGTCTTGCATGGTTGCTGTTTTTTCATTAAATTCAAATGTGTTATAAACCTCAATGGCCTCCTCGCCCATAACATGTAATAATAAAGCAACTTTTTCTTCTTCTGTCATATTCTTACCGCTCTTGCCTGAGGCTTTGTAATAAAACATGAATTTCTGGATGAATTTTTTGAAATTTTCTTTAAGATTTCCTGACGCCAACAATAATGGCGGAGGCTGACGAAGATGATCCATGTTTCTCGATTTGGTGATCCCCTCTTCCTTATTTATTTGTGTTCTACCGGCTGCGCCATGTAATGATAGACTGTGTTACGTTTATTAATTGTCTTTATTTCCTTACGTTAATAATACTTATATTTATTACAGAGGATTCATAGTCATAGTGCCTTGAGAACATTGGATCAACAGTGTTGCCATCTTCCTCTCAGTGTTGTACCTTATCTAGTGATGTCTTAATTATTACTAATTCCTAAATACCTTACACCATGTTCTATATGCAAACAAAAATTACGGAATGTAATATCGTGTTTCTGGACGCCAAACTAAAAGTAATAAATGTTAAGCTATTTCAATAAAGCTACATGGCGTTTGAAATGTATTTCTGTTGGAATCTGTTTCCGTATATCCATTTTCCAAATGCGATATCTGACATATGAGATACACTAACCCGCACTGGGCCCGAGTGGCGGATTACAGCCCATTCACTCCCACGGAGAGCAGGCCTTCTAACAATTGGGACATGCTAGAGTATAGTATTTAATAAACATAAAATAGTAAAAAATAAAATAAAAATACAAAGCGAAAAATAACTTTCTTTTCCGAAGTCGACGACAAAAAACGGAAAACAGTGGGTACAAAAGACACCGGCTTCGTAAAAGAAAGTTGATTTTCGCTTTGCAGTGTTCATTTTTATTAACTTAGTTATGTAACTTTTACAAACATAGTTTTCTAAGATTAGTTAAAGCTTGGTTTATTAAAGTTTCGCAGCTAGCCTATATACAATTTAATATATAAAAATTAATGTTTGTCTGTTTGTTCGTATTTTATGCGCTGCCATACCGTATATCCGATTGCGATACAACTTTGTAAATTTTAGCTTACATTTGTGCGAAGGTACAATCAACTTACATAAGGTAGGCGGCGCGAGAGTACGCCTCTGAATGTTCTAAAGCAACCTTCTTGACAATTATTTCTCTGCAACAGCAACGCGCCTGGTACCAGCTAGTCAGTGAGAAAAAGTTCCCCATCTAACCTAAAGGTTAAATCCAACTTATATCCAACTTGAAACCTCAAGAAGCTTAATTTGTATCAAACACGCATAAACGGCTGAAATAATTTGGTTACATTTTAGATATTTTCCAGGAAATGTTTAACCATGTCTTGAGGCTCTAGACTAGTGACATTCTATTGACAATTAGTCGCAATAGAGATTGAAAAAAAACCGGCCGACCTGTAAGTGGCCGGTAAGTGTAAGGTAACTGCCCAGCTATAACTAATATGCTGTACCTTAATACCTAAACAAATAACCTTTTTTATACTTTGTTATTGTTATAACAAAGTATAAAAAAGGTTATAACAAAGTATAAAAAAGGTTATTTGTTTGTACAGCTACCAAATCTGCCTAGGATTGGTGTCAGATCTCAAGCTTCTGACTACCCATAACAACTGTCATGTTTGTACTGTCGTACTGTTGTACTGTCGTGTTTGTACAGCTACATTCACTAAAATAATGAGATATTTTTTTTACTGAATTTCATATTTAAGATATAAGCACCGAACATTGGTACTACGTAAAGATAATATGGATTGAGGCACAAAGTTAAATTTATTTATTTAAACTTCATGCACAAAGGTACAATGGCGGACTTAATGCCTTAGGCATTCTCTACCAGTCAACCAAGGGTGGTGAAAAAAAAAACACACACTGTAGGAAAACTGTTGTCTCCATACTTCTTTCAATATAGGTGTCGGTCTGTTTACCAACTGCAAATAAGTTAGAAATCGTTTTTTTTTGTGTCGTTATTAAATATTTACTGTTTTCGGATTTTTTCCTTTTCTTGTGCTATAAGACTTTACTTCTTGCCAAATTTCACGATTCTACTTCAACATGAAGTACTTCCCGTACTGTAGGTTTATCGACTTATACGCCCATATCTTTTGATTGCTTTGATTAAGAAGTTAGTTTTTTGCAAAGCTCTAAGTTATTGCAGACCTGAGTATAATTTCTACTTGATAACTTCACGCATTCCTGAGGTAATGATCTTGAAATACTTGGTGGTTTTTTTTGTAAAATATTTACACAAATTTACTGTTTCCAAACTTTCATTGCTTCTTGCCATGATTCTAGGTCAGCGGCAAGTACTGTAAAGATTTTGATTCCCTTGTGTTTAAAGTTTGGTTATTTCACAGTTGCAAGGGATTGCAGACTTGAGTGCATGATATTAATTACAACTTGATACCTCCAGGTGTTTCAGAGAAAAAGGCCTTGACTCATGTACAGACAGACGGACAGACAGACAATGAAGTGATCCTATAAGAATTCGATTTTTTTTTCCTTTTGAGAAACGGAACCCTAAAAATGACAAAAATTTATGACAATGCAAACCGCTATCGAAAAGTCACGAGATCAATCCCTTATTTTGCCATTTCGATTATCGCCTTCGTTGTTATAATGACAATTTGTCTAAAGCCTCTGGACTCAAGACAATAATACTTTTAAATTAAGAACCGCTAAGTTATGCTAATAATACAATTCACAATAATGCTACAATTACAATTAATTTTATTTCTAACAAAACGGATGCCTTCATTACTCCGTACAAAACCAACTTTAATGAATTTACACAACCACAACCCGGAACACAAATTATTATATAACATAACGCTGATATCAGAGAACACAATTAAATGCACTAATAGCAATTTGCTGTTTAGTTATTATTTTATGCTATTATGAAATGTTGTATTTACAAAATAGGAATTTTGATATACCAGTAGATTGTGAATTTGGAAAATGTTTAGAAGCTGTAGTGCTGTTTTCTTATATATTCGGTTGGGTTTACCAAAAAAATTTTCAAATAGTTATACAATATGAAATTTGTCAAAACATAAACAACTGTAATATACAGACATTACAGTTGTTTATGTTTTGACAAATTTTACAGGGCCAAATAAATTTCTCGTACAAACTTTCACCGGCACCCTGCCTATTTAACCCCCCGAGGGAATGCATTTAAAAAAATCTTTTTTTGGTGCTCACTTTCAGTCTTTAAGTGGATTAGGCTGTGCGTTTCTGAGGTTAAATAAATTAATTTAAGATTATTATTAGTTATGTAGTAATCTCTCTTTTTACCACTAAACAATACTGCAGTCGACGTTGGCGCACGCTTGAATAGAAGGCTTGAGTACCGCTAAGCTCTCAGGAAATAAAAAACTGGATTTAAATTACCTTGTGCATTAAAAGGGATGAACGGAATAACACTGAGGGCCACTTGGGCATGCCTGGGTTAACTTAAATAACTATAAATATTTACTCAAATATTTAATCCATCGATGTGGGGAGTTCGAAGTCGTTAAATCTTGGGTTAAAGTAAGAATTTTCAAAATAATATTGACTTCATAATATTGTAATATTTTTATTACTACTAAATATGACATTCTATTAATTATTTTGATGTGTATTCCTTTTTTATAATATTTGCATGCCATTTTCCAAGGCAAACATGACGTTCTATTATTTTGTATTCTAACATCTCTTCATGCTGACAATTTGTTATGTATGTATGGTACTCATGTTTGAGCAAATAAAAATGATTTGATTTGATTTGATTGTTTTAAGTAATTTCGAATGGGGTTTGGTTTATTTATAATATTGCAATGATCAATGAATTGTAGGTTTTGGATGATGAAGAAGAAAATGTTCTATGACATGTCTATATATTTTGACTATATCACATAAAGGGTCTTTCAACAAAGACCTTGTTGAAAGACCCTTTAGAAGTAAATTATCATCAGATGTGTAATTAGTTAGTTTTCTATTTTGGTGGCGGTGAACGGAATAATGCAAATACAATATGATTAAAATTAAATGTTTTCAAAGTCAAGAAAGTGTAAATTTAGTGTAAAAGAGACACGCATACAAGTTCCGTTCATAGTTTCTTCATTTATTGTTGGTCGGATTACATTTCAAGGCACAGACATTGACAACTGTCAGATTAAATACGGGGTTCGTAAATCCTGCATCGCGTATCATGAGTTATAATAACTCATGAACCGTGATAGCTAGACAGTCAAAATTTTCACAGATGATGTATTTCTGTTGCCGCTATAACAACAAATACTAAAAACAGAATAGAATAAATATTTAAGTGGGGCTTCCATACAACAAACGTGGTATTTTTCAGTTTTTTGCGATATTGGTACGGAACCCTTCGTGCGCGAGTCCGACTCGCACTTGGCCGGTTTTTTAATCGTCAGATCTTAATTTACATTAAAAAAATTAAAAGCCAATAACCCTACTAAAGTGCAAGTCGCACAGGAAACAAGATTTAACGTACCGTTGCAGAAGTCTGCTGCGATTCTTCGCAAACTTTAGCCGAAGTCTTCTCGATACGATATCCAGCACTCCAGGTAGTTCGGAAGTTTCCGTTTTACAAGTACCATCTAGTGGAGACGCTCTTCAACTATCTCATCGTTGGAGAAACAAACTGCTTATATTTTTCTCTTGTTTTGTATTTTATGCGGTTACGCCTAGGAAGTGCAGTAAACTTACGAACTTAGGTTCAGGATTTCATTAAAGCTTTAATTTCTTTTGATTATTATGGCCTTCTTGTCAATGCAAACGATGTTCTTAATTTCGTGGCGTCGTAAAAATCTAAATTTTTACTTTGTTTTATATTGTTATGCCTGTTTGCGAACGTAATTCTAAACATTTTATAATCTTCCTATTTGTGTTGTACGTAACAGGCCTGTAACACAGGTCACACAGGGCAATGCACACACATCAAATCATATATATAATCTGTTGACTACTGTAGCGTTACGTATAGTTCAAATGAACTATACGTAAGCCACGTTAATAAAATTAAAGGTAAATATAAATTAAAACTAAGAAAAGGATATAAATAACAGATTAAGGTCCGGCTTCGTACGACGTGGGCAGCTAGGAAGGTCCGGTTTCGTACGACGTGGGCAGCTATCACACAGCTAGGCAGCTGGACGGGCAGGAAGGCGTGGAATGCCCGAGGTAGGCAGATGAGCACGCAGATGGTCAAGGCTTGAACCAATTGTCAGGATAACAGGCAGGTAGCAGTAGCAGTAGCACTGGTGCAGGAACAGGCAGATAGGAGTGTGGAGGTCAGGCTGTGGCTTAATATGCTGATCAATCAAGCCCTTTTGATATGAAGCGGTGACCGTCGAAGTTAAAGAACCAGTAACACACTCAATAAATTATATTTATTGTATTAAACAGAATTGGTAGATTCACAGGCCTTATATATAATAGTTGTAAAGAGAAATTTTAAATACAATTGTAAACTTCATAGTATCAAACAGAAAAATGGACTACTAGCGTTCAGTCGAGATTCAAGACTCAATTCAAGACTCAATTCAAGACTGCCAAGCCCTCGGCCTTTCCGTCTTTTATATCCACCGCTTGACAGAATCAGAACCAGAATTAAAGTTAGTGACATCTTGTTGTCATAAAAAAAGTGCAACCTGCCAGTATTCAAAACAGCCAGTAATATTCAATCCAAAACCTTTTCGATGAATTCTGAGAGCGTGTAAATTAATTTTCAATTTATAAAATAAAATATTTGAGCTAACCATATTGATAAAAAGAATTTAAATTATATAAATCAAAAGTAATCTTCATAGACTAAGCTAGTAAGAAGCTCTATGAAAGAAAATTTAAAAGGAAAAGTATTGACAGCTTGACAACCTGACGTAGGTGTCATAACATTGAAAAATATGATTATTTTATAAGAAAACGAATCGTTTTAGACCGATTCGCAGAATAATAATGTAAACGTATAAAGGATGCGAAGTGCGTGTGGTTTAAAATAGCGAAACACCACATTTCCCAAATGTGGTATTTCGCTATTTTAAACCACATATTTTAGTTATTTCACTGAGTGAGCTGGCGTTCTCACCTAATTCACACTTAGGTCTCTTAATACTTACTTCATATTATTCCATGCCAATACATTTTACATCATATACTTATACTTCGCATCCTTTATACGTTTACATTATTATTCTGCGAATCGGTCTAAAACGATTCGTATTCTTATAAAATAATCATATTTTTCAATGTTATGACACCTACGTCAGGTTGTCAAGCTGTCAATACTTTTCCTTTTAAATTTTCTGTCATAGAGCTTCTTACTAGCTTAGTCTATGAAGATTACTTTTGATTTATATAATTTAAATTCTTTTTATCAATATGGTTAGCTCAAATATTGTATTTTATAAATTGAAAATTAATTTACACGCTCTCAGAATTCATCGAAAAGGTTTTGGATTGAATATTACTGGCTGTTTTGAATACTGGCAGGTTGCACTTTTTTTATGACAACAAGATGTCACTAACTTTAATTCTGGTTCTGATTCTGTCAAGCGGTGGATATAAAAGACGGAAAGGCCGAGGGCTTGGCAGTCTTGAATCTGGACTGAACGCTAGTAGTCCATTTTTCTGTTTGATACTATGAAGTTTACAATTGTATTTAAAATTTCTCTTTACAACTATTATATATAAGGCCTGTGAATCTACCAATTCTGTTTAATACAATAAATATAATTTATTGAGTGTGTTACTGGTTCTTTAACTTCGACGGTCACCGCTTCATATCAAAAGGGCTTGATTGATCAGCATATTAAGCCACAGCCTGACCTCCACACTCCTATCTGCCTGTTCCTGCACCAGTGCTACTGCTACTGCTACCTGCCTGTTATCCTGACAATTGGTTCAAGCCTTGACCATCTGCGTGCTCATCTGCCTACCTCGGGCATTCCACGCCTTCGTGTCCGTCCAGCTGCCTAGCCTGCCCGTCCAGCTGCCCAGCCTTCCTGCCTGCTAAGAAATTTCTGCCCACGTCGTGCGAAGCCGGCCCATAGTTTTATACTCAATATCCTTTTAATTAATTTTAATTTATAGTTACCTTTACTTTTATTAACGTGGCTTACGTATAGTTCATTTGAACTATACGTAACGCTACAGTTTGGCGCCCAACGTAAAATCAGCGTTATCTTTTCAAAATTCTAAAAAAACTACCACTAGTACTTTCTTTTGGACTCTTATTTGGCTTAGTCTACTCATATTCATTTATTTATTTATTTACCTTATTCACTTTTTCTCTTCTTCTTCTTTCTTCTACTCAACACATATTCATACCTACTTACACTACACCCCACACACATCCCTTTTACCCTCTGGTAATTGGCACCCATTCTTCACTTGGAAGTGTTTTTAAAACCATTCGTGGTCACTCACAAGCTGGGGTTTGGTTTACTCTACGACGTACTGTAGGAGAATATCCTATAGTCGTTACCATAACGTTCCATAACACATAACTCTCTAATACTTCACTACCCTACACTCACCTCTTAAAGTCCTCTTAAACTTGAGTTTTCTGTAACTTTTGACCTCAACTCTACTCTCTTGAGTCGCCTTTAGCACTCATTAACCCTCACCCTCACCCTCATTTGGCTATAATGCATTATATTTTTTTTTTTTTGAGCGGTAGCAACTCATTAAATAAGCCCCTAATGCATTATCTTTTCTTAGAGGTATTCTTAAAACCCTCTAAACCTTAAACTCAAGTTACTCTTGAGCTCTCTTAAACTCAAGTTACTCTTGAGCTCTCTTAAACTCAAGTTACTCTTGAGCTCTCTTAAACTCAAGTTACTCTTGAGCTCTCTTAAACTCAAGTTACTCTTGAGCTCTCTTAAACTCAAGTTACTCTTGAGCTCTCTTAAACTCAAGTTACTCTTGAGCTCTCTTAAACTCAAGTTCCTCTTGGGCTCTCTTAAACTCGAGTGTCTCTAAACTTGGGGTTTTTCTTAAACTTTAAACTTTTCGAGCGGATAAGCAACTCGTTAAATAAGCCCTAATGCTCTTGAGCGGATAAGCAACTCGTTAAATAAGCCCTAATGCTCTCTTCTAAATTGGGTTTTCAAACAGGTGCGGGTTACGACACCTAATTAAAAAAAAAAGCCTTCGTAATTACAATATAAATATTTCTTTGTTGGAGTATGCGTCATTGAATGTGAACCATATCCCCTACGTGTGAATGAATGAGTGTTTGACGAAAGTATGAAAGATGTTGTGTGTTGGAGCAAGGACTTATTTTAACCTTCAAAATTTTCAATGGAGTTGAAAATTTTCCGGGGTTGTTGGGGAAATGTGGTATTTCGCTATTTTAAACCACATATTTTAGTTATTTCACTGAGTGAGCTGGCGTTCTCACCTAATTCACACTTAGGTCTCTTAATACTTACTTCATATTATTCCATGCCAATACATTTTACATCATATACTTATACTTCGCATCCTTTATACGTTTACATTATTATTCTGCGAATCGGTCTAAAACGATTCGTATTCTTATAAAATAATCATATTTTTCAATGTTATGACACCTACGTCAGGTTGTCAAGCTGTCAATACTTTTCCTTTTAAATTTTCTGTCATAGAGCTTCTTACTAGCTTAGTCTATGAAGATTACTTTTGATTTATATAATTTAAATTCTTTTTATCAATATGGTTAGCTCAAATATTGTATTTTATAAATTGAAAATTAATTTACACGCTCTCAGAATTCATCGAAAAGGTTTTGGATTGAATATTACTGGCTGTTTTGAATACTGGCAGGTTGCACTTTTTTTATGACAACAAGATGTCACTAACTTTAATTCTGGTTCTGATTCTGTCAAGCGGTGGATATAAAAGACGGAAAGGCCGAGGGCTTGGCAGTCTTGAATCTGGACTGAACGCTAGTAGTCCATTTTTCTGTTTGATACTATGAAGTTTACAATTGTATTTAAAATTTCTCTTTACAACTATTATATATAAGGCCTGTGAATCTACCAATTCTGTTTAATACAATAAATATAATTTATTGAGTGTGTTACTGGTTCTTTAACTTCGACGGTCACCGCTTCATATCAAAAGGGCTTGATTGATCAGCATATTAAGCCACAGCCTGACCTCCACACTCCTATCTGCCTGTTCCTGCACCAGTGCTACTGCTACTGCTACCTGCCTGTTATCCTGACAATTGGTTCAAGCCTTGACCATCTGCGTGCTCATCTGCCTACCTCGGGCATTCCACGCCTTCGTGTCCGTCCAGCTGCCTAGCCTGCCCGTCCAGCTGCCCAGCCTTCCTGCCTGCTAAGAAATTTCTGCCCACGTCGTGCGAAGCCGGCCCATAGTTTTATACTCAATATCCTTTTAATTAATTTTAATTTATAGTTACCTTTACTTTTATTAACGTGGCTTACGTATAGTTCATTTGAACTATACGTAACGCTACACTACACATGAATGATATGACATATCTTTGGGCTGATCCAGTGTGTATTCTGTGTCTACGGCTTTAGTATAACACTTGAATTGAATACGCCAGTCAAACGGCTGACGTTCTATGAAACATGAGGCCAAGCGTGGCAGATTATATATCGCTCTGATAATGCAACTATGCAACTGTTAGTGTGATTGATAAAGTCAAATTCTTTATTTCGATTACGCCATTATGCGGCACTTTAGGACTTCAAAAAGTTTTTATAAGATTCTACTGTCCATTCGAAAATGTAGCTTGTTATGGAGAAGAACGGACAAGAAACTACACAAATACTCTTAAAAAAATGTTATACAATATTTTCATACATACATTAATTCATATACGTGAGGACGATGTACCCAGAATGAAATTACTATACTACGTATAGGTATAAAGTATTACAAGCACTAACAGGTAAATTCATTCATTTGATAAAAAGGAACATGGTTCTCACATACTTACAAATATTGCAAACAAAAAACGGAACAGTGTGTGAGACAATTTCTTAAAACTAAAAAAGCATTATAATAAATTTATCATCATCATCATTTTAGTCAAAAGACGTCCACTGCTAGACATAGGCCTCCCCCAAGCGTTGCCACACTAATCGGTCCTGATCGTCTCGTATCCACCGGACTCCCGCAGCCTTGACCAGGTCGTCACGCCACCTAATGGGAGGCCTTCCAACGCAACATCTTCCGGTTCGCGGTAGCCCCTCCAGAACTTTTCAGCCCCAACGGCCATACGTTCTGCGAGCAATGTGCCTGCCCACTGCCACTTAAGTTTGGCAATTCTTCGGGCTATGTCAGTAACCTTGGTTCTCTTGCAGATGTTTATTTTGAATAGAGTAATGAAAGTCGTATAGAGTAATGAAAATTATTATTTTGAATATTAATTACTGAACATTAATTGGAAATTGAACAATCCACAGGTTACATTTCCTACATTCATTAAATAACTCATTAACGTCCACACTAATATAATAAATGTAAAAAGTTCTCAGCCTGCCTGTCTTTTTATTACCTTTTCACTTCTTAATGACTCAAAGGATTTGAATGAAACTTTAATCCAAGTCCTGAGTTAAGACATCTAGATTACTTTTTAACTGATTTAAAAAACTCAAAGTTTTGGAAATGTTTTCTTTTGTTTGAAAGGGTATACTTCCCAGGTGGATCCCATCATCGGGTCAGGTCGGGTCTGGAGAAATCGAGGGAACTCCTCAAATATTATAGGCATACGTGTAGCGATTTTGGTATTTTCATCAACAATGCAAAGCAAAACACTGCAAAGCGATAAAATAAATTTCTTTTCCGAAGTCGGTGTCGCAAAATTAGAAACTATATGTAACAAAGACAGTTTTGCTTTCGAAGTCGGTTTACTTTTTTTATTAAAAAGTTTTTTTAGCCCGGCTTATATTACCTTGGGATTATTTCCGACATTCACGTGGGCGTAGCCGCTGGCAGAAACTAGTATGATAAAAATTGCTATTTTTACAAGAAACATTGAAGCTTTAGGAAAAGTGATACAAAAAAACTTCTAAGAAAAGCAACGAGGTAATTAGCAAGACAATTGTGCTGCAGGCAAGACAATTACGGTTTGCATAGAAGAACATAAATCTTTTCACGATCGTGGGCATTCTATAAGTCTCGAGACTACCTACGAAGAAATATTTTTGCTGAAGGATCTAAGAGAATACTCCGTTGTTAGAACAACATATTCAGGATATTTTTCTGAATTAATGAGAACCTCTCGAACAAGAGAAGCTTAAGAACTCGAACCTTTTGTTCGTTCAGCTACCTCGTTATATTTCATCTCTTTAAAGCATTTGTTTGGATACTTATGTTGGACTTAACTTGATATTTGAGTTATTGAAATAGGTGCAGTAGTGCATTAGAAAATTAGCCAGGTATGTAGCTGGCTGCTTTACAGGATATGGATGGAAGCCACCCAATAAAATAAAAGCAAGGCACATTGATTGAATTACCTCGACGAGTCAGGAATAGATTTCCATAGCCAAAAAAAATCGTTATTCAAATATATATCCTTTCATAAATCTAGAACTTGTATTCGATAAAAATGAAGTCTCTTATTCCTTTGAAAGTAATAAGTAAAAACGGTTCAAATGAGAAACATAGACAGTTAGCATTAAGGCTTAACAGTAGTTTCAATTCATGAAACAATATTTCCGGAAGCTGAAACTAAAGTCACAGCTAGTTACTTATGAATCTACTCTCTTGCTCTTCAATAAGGATATTTGAAGGCGAATTGAATTTCGCAAGCAGTTCTATTTTACTTACTTCGTCATCATTATCCTATAGCTGGACAAAGGCCTCTCCAATTTCACGCCATTTGCTTCGATTTTCGGCAGCTCTCATCCAGCTGCTACCAGCCACTCTGCGAAGATCGTCGCTCCACCTAGCCTGAGGGCGTCCTACCTTACTTTTACCATATCTCCACTCAAGAACCCGTCTACAACGGTCATCGGTTCTACGGTTAATATGGCCAGCCCATTGCCACTTGAGCATGCTTATTCTCAGAGTTTGTCGACAACTCTGGTTCTCTGCTGGATCACCTAGTTCCAGGTTCGATCTCTCAGAAAGACTCCAAACATAGGCCTCTGCATGGCTCGCCGAGCGACCTTGGGCTTATGGACCAGCCGTAACTTGAGTGCCCACGTCTCGGCCCTGTAAGCCATTACAGGCAAGACACACTGATTGAAGAGAGAAAATCGCTCAGCTACATCACATGCACTACACATCGAAAGAACAATGTAGACAACTTTAGGACCAATGCAAATGACATAGCACTTATGATAATTCTATAAGATAATTATTTGATAAAAAATACAGTTAAATTCGTAATAGAATTTAAAAAAGTATAAATTAATCTCTTAAAGATAGCTTAAAATCAGTAAAATAATTAAACTTGGTAAAAAAATAGTTCACATTAAAATTAAATTTAAATAATATGATCCATTAAATAAAAACAAATATCAAAATCATAATGCCAATCAAAATTAAAAAGTAAAAAATCGGAATTACCAAAAAACAGAATACAAAAATCCAAAAGTCAAGAGTCAAAGTCATTAAGAAATAAAATAAAAAACCAAAATCATTCAGAAATAAAATAAAAAACCAAAATCATTCAAAAATACAATCTTACAGTCAAAAAGCAAAGTCAATAAAATCCAAAATCATATAAAATAAATAAAATCAAAATCATGAATTCAAAAATCCAATTTAATAATGTCAGAAAATAAAATCATTGACCAATAAATAAAACAAAAATCAAATTCATTATAAAATTTAATCATTAACAAATTTTAAAATCATTAAAGATTATAATAATAAATCAAAACACTACGAACAACCTTGCAGGGCCATTGTGATTTTTCTTCTAAGCCTCGGTAGCTTGTCATTGAATATGTCTAGTTCTGGCAAGTTTAAGATTGCATTATTATATTCATTGCTCATTCTAATTATGGGCGACTGTGAACCCAGACTGGTTTTGACAAATGGAATATCAAAAATCTTTTTCATTTTTTTGATCCGTGTGTAAGTTCTTAGAACTAGTAAGGAAACGCTCTGCAAGAGGCAACTAACTGCATTGGGTATTTCCGTTAATGACTTTATGGACGAAGCATACATCTAAGAGACATCTTCGCTCGCGTAGGTAATCATTTTAATTGGTTTAGAGCCCCCGTGTATGGTTTTCTGTGTGAGAAACCTTTTGAAGAGGAGGCAAGATGTCTCGAGAAGGCTCGCTGTATGCTTTCCACACGTTGCAAGTGACCATGAAAATTACCGGCAATATTGCCAAAGTTGCCAAAACTGCCGGGAATGTTTTCAAACTTACCGGCAACATTGGGCAAGAAACGTTTCTTGTACAATGTTGCCTGTAAGTTTAACAACTTTTACTAATATATTTGCTTAGTAGTACTTATAAACTAGAGAAAATAAACAAGCTATCCATGACAGTTCATTGGTGATGAAACCCTAACTATTTTAGAGATAACGTATTTATTTTCTACTTTCTTATAATTATTTAACTTCACATACATCTGTGTATCTGTATGTATAAAAGGGTCAAATCTTGCAAGACGCTTTGATCAGGAAAAATAAGACGTTTAAACCGACTTAAAAAAGTAGGTTCTTTATTCGATCAGAATGTACTACTACCTGGGCGACCGAGCTCTGCTCGGATGAAAATAGAGAAAACCGAAGTTTTCTAAAAATGAAACCTAGCTAGATCTATTTATCGACCCCCTAAACCCCTGCATATTAAATTTCATGAAAATCGTTGGAGCCATTTCCGAGATTCAGATTATATATATACATACATAAATACAAGAATTTCTCGTTTAAAGGTATTAGATGTATGTGTGTATGTTCGAGATTTTCCCAAAAACTATTGATTGATTTAGAAAATTCTTATGACAGCACGATTTTTGCAATGGTTAAGCGTGTGGGTAAAGTAGTAATCAACATTTAAGTTATAGTTTCATTCGGTATCAATATCCGCTTTCTTTTTATATAAAATAAGTAGGTGATATTCTTAAAAAAGCTATTGGGTCAGCTGTCATGAAGTTACCAGTGTCATAGTTTAACTATACCTTCACATACTTGCATGGATCATAAGTCATAAATTAATTAAAATGAACAATTAATTGTACAGCCATTTCAATGATTCCTGGAAGGTATTTTCTTGTGGATGTTACTGGTTACCGTCGCCACAACTTTTTCATGAGTCAACTTTAGAGCCATGGTGATTGCTTGTTGTAAAATTTCACGAAGACTGCCCTCTGTTACCAGTGTCTGAGGACCTTGAGGTTTAAATTCTGCAGAGCTAGACGGTGGGGCAACTTTGGCGTCGTCTTTGTTGTGGACCAATATTGATGGTGAGTGCGACTGCGACTTCGACGGCGACTTTTGCGTTGACTTTGATTGAGGTTTTTGTTTCAACGGGTGTTTCGGTCTCGGCGGTGGTTTCTGCGATGGTTTCGGTGGTGAGCTTATGGGCCTTTTGCGAATAGTAATATTGAGGTCCCTTGATGTCCTGCTACTAGCTCCTAACTTCGTAGCATGATGTTGGATGCACAGGAGAGCTAATGTTGCGTTTTTTAGGCTTCTTGCTGTGGCATTCAGAACACCTCCAATAGGTTTTGTGATTCATTTTTCATTTCATTTTTTTGTTCTCCCTTTACAATAATAGGTTGCCTTAAAATTTACAATGTTTTTTACTAATGCTATGTTCCACCATTGTAAGAGACTGGTGCCTGAAGTAGGTTTTTAAAAAAGCCTGTTACAGGTCAAGATTAGCGTCCATAAGTGCGTAACTATTGCGGGACACATTTGCGCGGACCAGATCATATTTTGACGTGCAAATGAGATGAGGCCTCACTGCCAAATATACTACGACAGCTGGCACATTCACTGGTTGACGCCATTGCAGTACCTTTCCAATAATTTTTCAGTCCTAAAAAGTTATAATTTTTTTCTTGAAACTGCGAAAGAACCGCCAATGAATTTGTGTTATATTTTGTTATTTTTTAAATTTTTATTCAAACTCAGTTTATAGTAAAAAAAAGCGTGTTAATGAAAGACAATTTCTAAAAAATCCAAAATGATATTTGATATCTTTGAGGTTTGAACTCGAGACACTACATGCGTCGCTCATTCGATCGGCCGCTTGTAGCTTTCGGCTTTCCGCTTGTAGTTTTCGGCTTTTTTTCTATACATTGAAAACAAGTCTGAAATAGTGAAAGAGTAGTGACTCGACCGTATAAAAGAAAAATATGCGGGTAGGTTCAGAAACTGTTTTTGCAATTTTTTCGCTTGCAATTTAGGTATTTTGCGATTTACAGTTTCTTCCTCAAAATCAAAATATATTTTTTTATTTCACATAGGCCTACATGGGCACTTATAAAACGTCGACAAAAGATGCACGGTTCGGGTTGGTCGTTTCCTATGGAGAAGAACCGGCAAGAAACTCTACGGTTACTATTTTAAAAAAATGGTTTGGTTTACAATATTTCCATGTTACAGCATTAGAACTTAGATATGGGGGGACAACGTAGGCCCTACCATAAGTAGTAAGAAAAAAAAAGGAACTCTTCACTATTAAGTACTTTAAATTGATTTGTTGTCTACTATTTCTTTGCAGTAACTACATATATACTCGTATCAAACTAATTTTACGTCAGTAATACTTCACAACTGGAGAAATCACCCTTCTAATTAGTTTTTCGAGATAACAATTTACAGCTTTCTTGTTGTTTACACTTAAAACATTGTCTCAATAACAGTATCACGAACATTTAGTGTTTTAATGTGCACTTTCACGATATTTTCTTATAAATTATGCGCTCGATTATTTTTGTTAATTTGTATACACGGAGACTATGTTTATTTACTGGAAACGCCATCTTTGGTATTTAGGACCAAGGTCTTTAGGAATATGCGACGCGAAGACTCGACGAAGTTTTCCAAACGCCGCCGCCCAGCCCAACTCTATTCTTCTGCTAGCCTCCCTCTCAAAGTTGTTTTAACCAAACTGCAGAGTTCGCCCAAGGTAAATGTATTCTTGAACAACCTTGATAACACTGCCATTGACAGCAGTCGGTCCCAGAGTGGCGTATGGGTTGAACATAACCTGAGTTTTATCCAAGTTCAAACGGAGACCGATGCGTGCAGAAGAGTCAGCTAGGCCGTCCGGCATCTGCTGCTAGTCATGCAGAGATTCAGTATTATGGCGATCTCATCCGCAAATCTCAATTGAGAGATGTACCTGCCGTTTATGTTAATGCCATGTCCTTCCCATTCTGGTTGACGCTAGCGTCTTACACGTCCTGTAACGCGTTACTGAACAATTTAGGAGATATTACGTTCCATTATCTCACCCCTCACCGCAATAAGATTTGTTTACTTACTTGAATGCAATACTTGTCCTATGGTTTGCTACAAATATGAAGACTGTGGTCCTCCGCCTACAGTGCCTACCACGATCTAGTACTAGTAGGTACCTTAATAATTGATTTTTAAAATTGCGAAGAGAGTACAGAGAGTAGTTCTCGGACGACTATTGATCCCTCCGAGCTAACTCACTTTCAATTATTCTCTATTCTTCAAGCTCCTTCTAGTTTTACCAGATCAAGGGCAAGTTCTTTGTAAGACTAAAGAATGTGATCAGTGGTTTATCTTCTCTAACAGAGAGGAGGCCTGTGTCTCAGCAGTTAAAAGGCTGTTGATGATGATGACATTCTCGGCATCAGTTTAAAAGGTCATGTTAAAATTGTGATGCTGAAATGATTTATTCTTGGAATTTAAATTGACGCTTTCGACATCCAGGTGTGTTGTATAAACACAAACGGCAATGCTCTACGTTCATAAGTTAGGTCATTATAACACTAATATAAGTATTCTTACTGCCTACTCAACACAAGTTTGTAAACTTTGCAAGCCTTAATGAGAAACTTTGTGTTGTTGCAACACGTTTGAGAAAGCGCTAACTATGGACTTAAGGTAAGTGTAGTGGTGGATGTTATGAAATAAGTTTTATTTATGTTTTGTTTGGGGCGGAGTTTTATTAGTAGTGTGCAGTAGTTGCATGCATGTTTGTGTAATAACCTGGTCACCTAAATAAGCGCGCGCACGGGAGGCGGGGCTCCGGGCGGCGGGCGACTTGCTCGCTCCGGAGCGGCGCCACAATTATATCACAGTTGTCTATCAATCGGAATGCACGTGCATCCGATATTGCGCGCCAACACTACTTAGACCCTTTCCTGATGGCGCGACGCAATTTAAATTGCGTCGGTAGGCGATATATCGCGGTATTTTCAAAGAAAAATTCGAGTGCGTATCGGTCGAATTACATCGCAGTGCGTCCAGGTGAACTTACTTGCAATTTCGCTTTGTAAAAATTGCTTATCGGTGTGATATAAATCGTATTACATCGAGCCATCAGTAAAGGGCCTTACGTCGTGATTTATAACTTTTAAGACTTTTCAATCGAACTTGTTCGTCTGTTCTTACAATAAGTCGATCTCCAGTCATTCCGTGGCATTGTATAACAGTGTTTCATAAACTTCAATACAAACTTTTTACGAGAATTTCAACTTTGCGATGCAATGGCTAAAATATTTTTTAGATATTATTGTAGAATGGCTAAAATATTATTGTAGTTTAGGAGCAAAAGGCGACTGATACGTGGGGTTACGGGTTCCCAAACCTAATAAAGTGCTTGCACGTTCGATGGTTTCTCAAATGTGGTTAAGTCAAATTACCTCCCATGCATTATAGAAAACAAGAGTTGGGCATTTAATAATAAATCTTATATCATGTTTTCAAAACGGTGAAGTAAACCATCGTGAGGAAACCGGCATGTCCTAGAAACAAAAATTCGAGAACATGTGACATCCACCAACCCGCACTGGGTTCGCGTGGTGTATTACGGCCCATTCCCTCTCACAGAGAGGAGGCCAGTGTCCCAGCAGTGGGAACATTAAATAAGGCTGATGATGGTATCATGTTTTATGTCAACTGCTGGCACTTAGTTTAGCGAATGAGGATTGGAATTGCATCATAATTTTCGTTCGCAGAATCCCGTCAACACAACGAATATGCGGAGCTGGGTCAGCTGGGCGTGCCACTGTCGGAGCGCTCGGCGGCCGACACGGAGGCGGCGCACGAGCTGCTGTCGCTGGCGCACAGCCTGCCGCCGCTGCCGCCCGCGCACGTGCTTACCGTGCTGGCCCCCGAGCCCGCACCACACCCGCCGCTGCCACCCATGGCGCCGCTCGCGCCTCTCGTGCCCGTCTACACGTATACGCTGCAGCCTACCAACATCTATATCCTGGCCGAGGAGCCCCCCGAGCCCGTGTACCACACCGTGCAGACGATCACGCCGCTGCAAAACATCACACCGCTACAGACGATCACGCCGCTGCAGACGGTCACGCCGCTGCAGCCCGTCGAGTTCGTGGATTCACAGATCAGCTACGTGGAGTACCAGCCACCGCCACCACCTCCGCCACCCGTCGTGCAGCCCGCGCCGCAGCACGTGCCACAGCCCACTGAGTACCGCATAGAATACAAAGCAAGGAGCCCCGAACCAGAGCCCGAGCCGCCGGCGCCTCAGCCCCCGGAGTGCGAGCCGGTGCCAGCCGCCAAAGAGAAGCCCGCCAAGTACGACTGCGCCGAGTGCGGCAAGCGGTACGCGACGTCATCGAACCTTTCGCGCCACAAGCAAACGCACCGCAGCCTAGACTCGCAAGCGGCCAAGCGCTGCGGCGAGTGCGGCAAGAGGTACGTGTCCATGCCGGCGCTGGCTATGCACGTGCTCACGCACCGCATGGGGCACGTGTGCGGCGTGTGCGGCAAACAGTTCTCACGGCCCTGGCTGCTGCGCGGCCACCTGCGCTCGCACACGGGCGAGAAGCCGTACAACTGCGCGTCGTGCGGCAAGGCGTTCGCCGACCGCTCCAACCTGCGTGCTCACCTGCAGACGCACTCGGGCGACAAGAAGTACGAGTGCACGCGCTGCGGCAAGTCGTTCGCACTCAAGAGCTACCTCAACAAGCACCAGGAGGCGGCGTGTGCGCGCTCCGATGAAGACGATGACGAGGATGAGTGACGTGAAGCCGCGTGCATCCTATTACAATTGTTGCAACGAAAAATTTCTCTATGAACTTCTTTACACCTTTGTATTACTGAAAGGAACATATTTTATAGGTTAGATGCTCGTAGGTTCGACGGCGTCGAATGAATAATAAGCAATAATAATGTACCTAATCTCGTTATGGCTCTTTCCATAATTCTAAAAGAAGATAAAATTAATGCAAAGTGAAATTAAAATAAAACGTATTTTTTCAATTATTAGTCCGGCAATGACGGACGCAATCGTGTCAATTTATGGCAAGAGCCTGCAATGTTACAGCGTAGGATAGTGTTTACATAGTAACGATAAGTAAGTAAGCGTCGCGGGTGCGAGTGCGACTTAGATGTAGTTACGGTGATACGTAGAGACTTAATGAAACCGTCGAGCTGTGGTACAAAGAGAGCAATAAAGTAACGAGTGTAGAGTGGCAGTAGGCACGACTAGCGTGCGACGGTAGCGTAGCGTAGCGCAGCACAGCGCAGCAGAGCGCGCCTGGGAGGACCAAACTGTTGCTCGGGCCTGAGGCGCGGCGGCGGCGCCGAGCCGCCTCGCGCCACGCTCCATTCCCGCGGACCGGAACACTCGCGCGAGCGTGCGAGTCTCAACGAGTGCCACATGAAAACTTCCCCCGCTTCCATTCCAGTGACGCCGTCGATGTTCACCAGTTTTATCAAGTGTTGTTATATCCTCTATTGGTGTAATGTCTAAGTCTACTCAAAAAGGCTATCTGTTCGGATTCATGATATTATAATTAACTGTGAATATCGAATAAGCAAAATTTTCTTTATTCATAAATTGATGTTATTTTTCAAATGAGCTGTGTTAAATAAACATAATTATTTGTATGATGTCGTACTAAATAAAATTTTAACCAGGCATTAGTTTTCATATGTCACTTTTTGGCATTGTTTGCAAATTTTCGAGCGCCGAGTATCTCCCTCCGCGGTGATGAGCTATGAAGTATGATACTAAGGCCGTACTACCGATCTGATAGCTATTACGATCTTTTACAAGGAACTAACTGTTATAGCTAGAGTTAATTCATGACCAAGTGATATACCTAATTGGAAAGTAAGTGATCTCTCTAATACGTAAAATATAAAAACTCGTTAATTTTGCTCATGCGTAGGTCTGTCTTTGAGCTAACGTAAACAATGTTAGTATTTCCAATGGAAATTAGCCAGACACAAACACACAAAGGTCTCCCGATAATTGACAGTGAAGATCAACGTCATCAACTCAAACGGTAACAATGATCTGATACTGCAGGTGACGCGTGTTCTATATCGATATTGTACACAATGTATGCTGGAAACCAGATAGTCGAATGGCGTGTTGTTAGTAAAAGGGTTTACAGATTTACAATAGGTACTTACGTTCAGAATAACTTTAAAATGAATATTTCTAAAAAGTTATCTATAGTTACCTCTCAAACTACGCGGTTAGTCATTGTTATGAACGTATTTAGTTTTAGGGTTCTCATTAGATTGTAATCATACAGCTCGTTGGTTCACCGAGCACGGCTCAGTGTGGGGGTGGGCGCCTCCTCACGCAGGCTTCACACAACACACACTAACATTTTCACAAACCATTTCCAGCTAAATATTATTAAATAGACGAAACTTATATCATAAGTACCTTTGCTTTACCCAGAACTCAGTAACGAAGGTATTTTACGAACAGAGTTCAAATAACTATTCTTGTTATGAAATATTCGGGATGCAACTTATTAATTATTATTGCCCTGGAATTGTATTTTTTTTGTATTGTATGGACAAAATAAATATTTTTCTTGAATATTCTATTTTTCAAAAATATATTTTGTGATCTTCCAGAGATATCGTACACAACCCGCCCCCTTCGTGTTCCGATAATTTAATAAAAAGTCGTTTTCTAGTTTGCGGAAAAGTAAGTGGGTACTCAGAATACGAACGCAACATGAGTTCAACTTAAAACTAGTAGGCACTATTCATTTTTCATTAAAAATTATGAGGTACTCTGTGTCACCTGATAAGGAGGTTCTTCCCCTAGGATTATGTAAGCTACACTTATAACAGGCTAAACCAAAAAAATAAAAATTACTTACGTGAAACAAACGCCGTTTGGTAATTTAATTAATTACAACGTTTGGAAACCAATTACTGTAACTAAAATTAAAAAAGACGCAATTAAAACACATACCTATTAAAATATACAAAATAAACAAAGTAAAATTTTAGTGAAAACATACAAAAGTATTATTAACGGCACTTTCATAAATTCCTCTCACAGTACTTCTCACATAGTAAAATATTCATCCATTCATCCGCAAACAAATCTTTTATTGGATTAGACCAGCATCGTTAAAGATGGAGAATATCACTCGTCAGTCCATCGAGATAGATCTTTTCAAAACGCACTGGCCAAAAGTAAAAATAACGAAAAATCTTTAGACCATGCGATAACATCATTCAACGAACGAGAATATCACCCATCAGGCCATCTAGGTAGATATTTTTAAAACGGACTCACCACCTTTTAAAAAAATATAAAAAACGAACAAGAATATCATCCATCATTCCATCTAGGTAAAGGCTTTTCAAAACGCACAGAGCAAAAGTAAAAAAAAACAATGACAAAATCTTTAGACCAACATCATTAAACAAACGAGAATAACACCTTTTTAAAACGCACTGGCCAAAAGCAAAAATATTGAAAATAACTTTACCAACATCCAACCAACCAACATCGTTAGACGAATAAGAATACTATCCATCACTCCATCTAGGTAGAGCTTTTTAAAATGCACTCGGCACTTGTAAAAAAAATCGTTAAACGAACGAGAATATCACCCACCAACCAGTACATCCAGATTTTTTCAAAGCGCACTGGCCTCTTGTAAAAAAAAAGATAACGATACGAGAATATCAGCCATTCGTCCATCGAGGTAGATCTTTTCATAACTTACTGCTCGTGTTTAAAAAAATAAAACTTTTGACCAACATCGTTAAACTAACGAGTATTTCATCCATTTAGATCTTTTCAAAACGTAATGAAAATAAGTAAAAAAAAACATTTTGGCGTGTAAAAAAGCTTTAGACAAACACCGTTAAGATGAACAAGAATATATGCCATTAATCTATCAAGATCTTTTAAAAACACACTGGCCAACTGAAAACAACAGCACACTTAATGGTCAAATCTGCGCGAGTCCAACTCGCACTTGACCGGTTTTTTTATTGAATGTAAATTACCAGTTTTTTTTCATTATTCAGGCTTCCCAATTTCGTATTGTTATTGTATCAACAACATCGACCTAATTTTCATCTGTTAGTTGGCTAAAAATTCGCTCGCTTTTTGACAAATTATCGCAGAGGTACTTTATTAAGTATCCCACCATTTTAGTGTTCAAAATTGATCACAACACGACCTTTTAGTTAGATACTCGTAACTCCACAGATTAAAATCAGGATCTGACAAATAATTTTTGATCAAATAAATTTAGGGTCAATTGATTCGTTACTCAAAAAAAATATAGATAACATTTTTGGTTGTTTTCCAATCCACATTGGACCTTTGGAACACAATAACTAAAGTAAAATTGTTCTGTAATCATCTTAAAAACTATTAAAAAAAAAACAACTATTTAACTAAACAATGGATATCTAACAACAGCAACAATTGGCCTCAAATCTATTTGGACAGTCTTTATCAGAGATGGAGAAATTTATAGGTGGCCGTGTCATTTAATATTCGGCCATGACGTCCCGCCAAAGAATCTTGACTTTTTGATTTAGTGGATAAAAAACTGGCTATAAACTTAACTCTTAATTTGTTACCGAAACTTTATTCGAACAGAAATTCGTTGTTAATGTTTAAGAGAGAAAAGTAAAAGTTATTGTGATTTTTGTTGTTGCAAAATACGTATACGCAAATGAATCCTAGATCTACGTGCCCAAATTATTGTACCGCTAGCACGCGTGACATAGGTTCGTTATCCCTGCCCAATATAAATCTTATCACATATTTACGAACACATGAGTTGTAAATGATTTTATCTTCACTCACAACGTAATGTTCCAAATATGAATTCAAAAAATATTGTATGAACACGTAATTTATATTCGTGGATAGGTAAAATTAAATAAAGAACCATTACAGTGCAACATTTTCCTTCGATTTTCAAACAACTGCATCATAAAATAACTTTTTAATTTTTATAGCACACTTTTACTTTTTAATTTACTGGCATTACATTAAGCCAATGAGCCCATACGCGCTCATTGGCTTAATGTAGAAAAGAAGTGTCATTGTCTATGGATGCGCGCGCTGCGCAGTCATGCGCAATGAGAATATAAATTGCCCGCCATACCACATATTTTTTTCGTTTCCATTTTCGTTTTATTTCAACTGTATGAGTGAAGATAAAGTAGTGTGTACAACGGCATATAATTAGGTATTAAAACACTCGCGTAATATTATTATCACATTCGGCTTCGCCTCATGTGATGAACCTACGCTCGTGTTTTAATAACCCCTATTATATGACCATTGCATAAACTACTATTACATTACGGTGCAGTAAAAGTGTTTGCGAATAAAGCGGCAAAGAAGCAATTCTCGACGCTACCACCAGTCAGAAATTAATAAAAGATGAAACAGCGCGCTAGAGGCATTGTTCCACAAGCCATAACTCAGTTGCGAAGTGCCCTAAGTCCCACTTACTCTTCTCACAATTTTCAACTATCTTCTTAGCAGTAAGTGTTATTAATTTGAGGATCGATAGGTTCGTTAAGACTCAGAATGATAAAGCAAGGATGCGTGTTTTTGAGAAAAGAGTTGTATTTTTATAGAGTATTTTTTTTATTGTGAATATTTGATATTTCACGACGTCTTTCGTTATAAGTAGTGTCTTTACGATAAGCTTACGTGTAGGTTATTTATAAGTAAGTTATTACAAATCTTGCGTTGGTTATTTATTTTTATAAAGTTTCCTACAGTCGTAATTCACAAGTGAATTAGGTTATATTAATTCTCTCTTAAAGTAAGTTAGTTGTAAGTCATAATTTATTGTTCGCTGAGTGTCTTTTGATAAGCAATGAGTGAAGCTGATACTGTGTTATGTAAAAATAAGGTTAAATAATAATTATTCTATGTAAAACCAATGGAACATGAGGCAGTATGAGGCAGTTTGGTATCCACAAACATTAATTGAATATTAATAAAATCGTTGTTTCAATTTATCTTTCTGCTTCATGAGCCAGATATCCCGATAAATCTATTTAAAATTAACAATAATATGACAACAGTACGATGATTCAACGAAAAACTTGAGTAATTCAAAAATATATTCACGTTACGCATGTTTGGAAATTATAACACAAAATTATTATGTTTGCTCAATATGTATAAATGTAGAGTTCATTGATTCTATTTTAGGCCTAAGTACTATCACAGAAAAATAATTTAAAAAAAAAAACAAAAATATTGAATGTGACAGTACCCTTAGTATTAGTAAAAAAACTTCTGTATGTCACATTATGTAGTGATTGCACGTTAAAGATAGTTTTGCATATTGTAACTACTCATCTTCAATCACTTACTTACGTCAATTTCGGTCATTTTCGTCAATTTGTAAAAAAAAAACTATCATTAAATGGTACGAAACACTCGTTCTTTCAGTAATAATCTGAACTTGAAAAGTATTTCTTGAGTTTAGTTTGAAAAACTTTACAGTCCTGAAAAATTTAAAAAGAATACACACACATTTGTATATAAATTTGTACAATCAACCAATGCCGAATCTAGTGCCATTATGCAAAACACTAGAATTAAACCGCGCCTAACAATAAGTTTCTTGAAAAACATTAACAAATCTTGTTGTCCACAACTGAAAATAACATTCCTATTAACATTGAAGAAGCTGAATTACTGCAAATGTCATCAGTTTCAGGAAGAAACTGTTCAGAATAAGACTGATAGAAGGGGCGTGAGCTTATGTTGTAAGTAACTAATTATATAAAATGGCGAATGATCTCGACAGGTCAGGTGATGTCTTCCAAAATTTTCCTCACAGCGCTTATATAACAGAAATCTTGTACAATACAAAAACATTGTATCTCATGTTGACACATCACCGCTTTTACTAGCACCAACGCGATATTAGCTGTAATAATATTGTAAGTGATAACATGTTTGTAAATATTGTCGTTGGTGACTGTACCATGGCTGTAGAATGTAAATACAGGGCACTTCACAAATCCTCCAGTCCGGACTGACGCGTCAATAACGCTGCATAGGGCACGTCAAGTCATCCCGGCTGGTCCCGCGAGCCTGTCTGCCCCGCACGTTATGTATCAAATGAACAGTGACGTGAAATGTTATTCGAAATTTGAAACTACACTGTCCAGTATATGGATGATAGCCCGGTCAAGTTAGACCAAAAAATAGGGTTAGGTTTGCAGTAATTCGCATAGAGCTGAAAATTGGTACGAATGTTCGGAACACCATTATAAATGAAATGTCGAAAGTCCCCATTGATCCCACACTTGCAATTTTTTTTATTCAAGGTCAAAGGTCACAAATATGGGATTTATGCGTTTTTTTAGCCGAACGGTAAGTTTTATGATTAAATAAGTCAGATAAAAATTGTAGATTATGCAATTATCTACCAAAATGTCTCAACATTTTTTCTTCTAAACGTCACCGTTTCTGAGATATAATGGTTGAAAAAGTTGTATTCTTCATAATATACACACGTTTCTACGCCACCTGGGAGGTAGTGTACTTGGGGCGTTTTTTAACGTGGTTTCTCCGATAGGCCTATTTCACAATCTAATGTGATCCTGTTGAATTCAATACTATTAAAAACTGGTACTATTGGCAATTATGAAAGCCATGTGAATTCTAAAAAGTTAGGCAAAATTATCTGTCTCATTTATAATCATTTGTTAATTCCAGGTGGCATGGAAACGTGTGTATATTATGAAGAATAAAACTTTTTCAACCATTATATCTCAGAAACGGTGACGTTCAGAAGAAAAAAAAATTATAAATTTTTATAGATAATTGCATAATCTACAACTTTTGTCTGACCTATTTGCATCATAAAACTTACCGTTCGACAAAAAAATCGCAAAAAATATTATTTTATAATAATCCCATATTTGTGACCTTTGGACCTTGAATAAAAATGTTTGCAAATGTGGGATCGATGGGGACTTTTGAAATTTCATTTATAATGGTGTTCCGAACATTCGTACCAATTTTTAGCTCTATGCGAATCAATGCAATGTGATATGTCTAATTTGACCGGACTATGAATCGCTTGATTAAGATTGAAAACCTTCGCTGTACCAATATAAACCGATAAATGTAACTGTTACACCAAATAAATGTTTTCTACCAAACACGATCTAGTCATAAAATAAGAAACTATTTATTTGGTCAATTATTATTAAGCTCAAGCTGTGAAATGTTATGAGCTGAAACTACAAGTTTGTTTTATGGTAATGGAGCCATGACAATGTTTTTAATATGGCGCCAACATTTTAGATTAATGTAAGGCCTAGGCTGCAGTCGACACAAAAAGTTATTTAGGTTTAGAACGCAATTTATAATAGTTTTCCATTTGTGCTTCAAATGTAGCTATACGAAACTAAAAAGCAATAAAATAGAATTGTGTTCTAAGCCTTATGCAATTTTTATTCCATAGGTTACGTGCAACAATTTTCAATACAAACAATCATCTGTAATGTTCTATGTAGAAGTTTATATACAATAGTTTATAAATTCAGGTACATTCAATTTGTATCGGCTGCAGCAAATTTACTATAACTATTTACCTAAGGCTCGTTTAATATTAGCACTAAATAAACATATTGTAATTATTATTAATTACATATATTGAAATAGTTTAGTAAAAAATTACAAACATAAAATCCGAAAAGCAATACGATTCGTACAATTCTTAGATTACATTGTAAGGTAAATTTTTTACAGTAAACTTTTATCCAGTTATTGCAAAAAAAAAAATAGGAATAAAATAAAAAAATGCATATTTACTTATAAACTATACGAGTCTAATTATATACCTAAAACTTTAATTACTATTAGCATTATTTATATTAATAGGAAACTTCGGTAGTTTCTTTCAATTACGTTACATCTTCAAACCTTATTAGATTTAAACAGGAATAAACGCCAAAACAATAGTCATAATATTTAGTTGTAAGTCGTTACGAGTAAGGCCCAATTTATCTTAGTCAGTTAAAAATATTTCCTGAGTCTTTCAGTGAGCTTCAAGCTAATCTAGACTGTCGATTTGAAATAAAACTAAAGCAATAAAGCTTAAAATTTCCTGCCTGCGCTTGAAAAAGCATCTTCTCCAAGCTACCGGTCTAATTTATAAGCTTAGCAAAGGTTTCATTGACAATTTTCTTCAAAATTTTATCGTATTCTTCCATACAATTGGATCAATGGACTTCAAAATGAAATAGGATCAAGTTATTTGAACGTTTAATACCATTCCGTTTAAATGAGCATCAAGCATATCATGAAAGACAATAATCTCAAAAAAATTAAGGCTTCTGAATAATACTTCCTATGTGCTCAGATATTTTTACTGCCACAAAATCTATCTATAAATAATGTACTTACCAAAGACTTGTTATTACAAATTCAGCGCGTTTATTTACTGCATCGCAAGTTATTCAGCTGAAGTTGGCTATAACTTTAAAACCGTTAGCCTGCTCACAATCTGTTATCAATAAATGAGGTTTAATACACAGTATATTATGTGCCTAATTATGAAATGGTTACTGATTGAGCGAATGATAAGCATAGGTTGCTAAAACGAAGAGAGTGGTACAAACATTTTGAATTTAGTTTGCGAAATATTTTTGTGAAAAATAGCGGTTGCCATACAATTGTTAGAAGGAAAAATAGTTTGTGGAGAGTAATTCGCGACGAAATCTCTTTTATGTAGGCGCGGAGGATCTCGAGCTGGATTTTGGAATCAAATACAAACCAATACGTCCGGCATCTTACGGTCCGGCCAGCGCTAACCCGTCAGTGTGTCTGACTCAGATAGATATTCACAATACGTCCGGCATCCTACGTCCGGCCAGCGCTAACCCGTCAGTCTGTGTGACTCAGATAGGTCTTCACAATACGTCCGGCATCCTACGTCCGGCCAGCGCTAACCCGTCAGTCTGTGTGACTCAGATAGGTCTTCACAAAACGTCCGGCATCCTACGTCCGGCCAGTGCTAACCCGTCAGTCTGTGTGACTCAGATAGATCTTCACAATACGTCCGGCATCCTACGTCCGGCCAGCGCTAACCCGTCAGTCTGCGTGACTCAGATGGGTCTTCACAATACGTTTGGCATCCTACGTTCGGCCAGCGCTAACCCGTCAGTATGTTTGACTCAGATAGGTCCTCACAATACGTCCGGCATCCTACGTCCGGCCAGCGCTAACCCGTCAGTCTGTTTGACTCAGATAGGTCTTCACAATACGTCCGGCATCCTACGTCCGGCCAGCGCTAGCCCGTCAGTCTGTTTGACTCAAATAGGTCTTCACAATACGTCCGGCACCCTTCATCCGGCCAGCGCTAACCCGTCAGTCTGTTAGATAGTTCTTCACAATAAAACCCTTTAATTGGACACTTTTTTACAATAACCGATAGAGCTGCAATATTTTTTGCGCCGTTTTTGCGTGTTCAGGCGTAAAATAATGCATTGTAAAATCAATGATAAAACAATGGAATATATTTTAAAATTTAGTTCACCATGTCAATATCGGTGATATAAAAATATTTTATCACAGACCGGAGTTTGCCGAGCTATCAATATAATACCTGATAGGATGAATCCGGGCAAACGGATTATATCGGAATAGATTCCTTGTTTTTACATTCTGTAGATTCCGCAATAGCGATTTTCCTTTGTGTGTTGAATGAGTTGGGCGCGTATATGGGATATTGGGTTCACAGTTTGAAATCTGAGGAGCGTAACAATGAATAGCATTCTGTGCTAGCATTGCAATACATTTGTTCTGCTTATTTTGTGCTCTGTTACCTAATCGTTTGGAAATGCGGTGTTATTGGGAAAAGTTTTCAGCGAATTGGTTTTGTTTCCAATGGCTGCAATTAATGCACGTGGTTTCCTTTACAAATGGATAGTTGCTTATAATAATTATGACGAGCTAGAGCTTCGTTTTAAAAATTTTGACCTGGTATTTAATTTTCTTCTACGATCTATTTATTTTGTTATTGAGAAGTTAAAGTTCAAACACAGAAAGGCAGATTAATATTTGTACGAAGAAATTGAAAATATTATACATAGACCTAAAGACTTTTGTCTCTCAATTATAAAATAAAAGTATGCACTTGCCGCCTTTTGACGTAGTTATGTACTGATTGTTAAATAACTCTTTAGACGTCTCGAATCTCGTTTCAGATTTTAATTAAGTTATATTGTTTGATCTTTTTACATTTCCAACACGGCTGAGCACGTTTCCAATTTATAATTATAATAAAATTATTTTTCGGACTGCCTGTACCAACAATGTTTGTCAATGTAAGCACTCAACAAAAAATATACCTGATTACCTTCTAAACGCTTGAATTTTTAAAAAAAATATCTACCTTTCTAAAAAATAAGTATCTTCTAAAGAAAAAAGACTATTGTAATATTTAAAAACATTCCCGAAAGTACATTTTAATGACGGAATATTATATCCCACTAGCATTTCTTTAAAAATACAACGAATTAACAATATTTATGCATTTGATTATAAAATATCGTATTCGTATATAAAATATACTTTAAAACCGAGTAATAACGGCGAATTTAGATTACAACGACTGTTTTACATAAAATGGATAATAAAACACAAATAAAAATTTTAACCTTTATAGAAAGAAAAAATTATAACAAAAATAAAAATGTTAGATTTCGGTGATATTGAATTGCATTTTAAAAGTTTTAACATTTTTTTAAATGTAACATTAATGAAAGCTATTTACTTACTGACAGATGTTTTGATATGAATACATAGTAGTCCATTTATATTTCAAACTTAAGATATAATTGTCAAATAAATAACTGTTCTACATCTTGTTTCTAAATCATTGTCAAATTATATTATTATACTGTGTCTTGTAATTTAATTTAGTATTTATTTTAGTTTGGATGATGTCCATTGCGTAATTAAAATGAAGCAATTAAATAATTATAAAGGTATGCAATCAAAATAAAAACGTAATGTACTAAATTAATTATCTTTTGAATTTGCATTTATGAGAATGTAAACGGACATCATTATACTCAGAGGCCTATTTTAAATTGTTGTAAGTAGTATTGTGCCAGAAGGCTTTTACGCAGTTTATGCAAATTTCAAATGGTGAAAATATTAATATTTTTAAATTTTTATACAATAATAATCAGATATCAATAATATGTTTAAAATTTGCAACTAACATGTGTTATCATACAAAAATATTTTACTGAAACATTTAAGATTTTTTTGCTATGTTTACAATGCCATATACATTATATACTTTAAATTACGATCAAAGGTTATTCTTAAATTAATTATACTGAATAATGTTTTATTTTAATATATTATTAAAATAAAACATTCTTATTTATTTTAATATATTGGCGGTACGGCTGGTAAATGTTGCTTGAGGCATATTCACAATGGCTTCTTCACTGGCATGAAATATGCAGAGGTCGGTTGGTTTTGCTCTTATTGTGAGAAGGAATTCGATTTGGGGAATAAGATAGGTAATTCATTAATTTCATATCTTTTTCAATGCATTATTTAATAATATCTACGTTAATAGTTTTTTAAAACTATACTTTACCTACCAATGAAAATGAAAACGACATGTAAATAACATACATACATACATAAACTCACGCCTTTTTCCCATGGGTGTAGGCAGAAACTACAGAACGCCACCTGCTACGATCCTTACATACTTCTTTTGCTTCACTCACATTCATGCATCTAGTCATACACACACGCCGGTTATTTGTACTGCACCTGGCCTTTCTGAAGAACATCACCTATAAGGTCTATGTATGTCTTTCTAGAGCGTCCCCTCGCGGCGTTTCCATTCATGTCTGCCCTGTAAATACCTTTCGTTAGTCGCCTTTCATTCATTCTCTCAACATGGCCAAACCATCTTAACATACTCTTTAAAATTTTAGTCACTACATCTTCTTTTAAACCACAACGTTGTATTATTACCTCATTCCTCAATCTATCATTTAAAGTAACACCACACATACTTCGCAAGGAACGCATTTCTACTGCATTAATCCTACATTCATGTCTTTTTTGCCATACCCAAAGTTCACTTCCATACATAAGTGTAGGCACCAGCACGCTGTTGTGAACGGCGAGTCAAGCTTCCGATACATTTACCAAAAATCACGTGTTACATTTGCTCTGAGATGTTTCAAACAGCTTCAATATGAGCCCTTACATAAATACATAAAAATATCATATATCTATTAAATATTCATATCCTTCCTGAAGCCACAAACAATTTCACAATAAAGTTTGTACGTAAGGTCATAATTTTAGCGATTCGAAATTACACAACTAACAAATGAACTCTATAATTTTCCTTAAATCCAAGAATTTACCAGCCATACCAACACATTCCTCAAATTAAGTACGTTTTTCATAGATTTAGATAGTAAAGATACAGCGGTCCGAACGTTCGCTTATACGCGTTTACCATACAAGGGACACGGCATTATTAATGTATGTGGGATCCCGATTAGGGCTGACCACGTGGCGTATACACTTCGGTCTAGTATCTCCAAATTGTGGCGTCAGAAAAACGCGCGGTCCGGCGTGTCCTTACTATACAGAGTGTAGCGGCAAGGTGTGATCTTTATTAAAAGAAATGCTTTTGCTGATCTAAATGAACATGTCTCCAAGGCTCCCAAGCACAGCTCACACTCTCTTCTCTACAATGCAGCGATAATTACTTCTGCTTCTAGCCATAGGTTACAACTTAGCCTGTAATTCTCTATAAATATACTTGTAGTATACTAGAATGGCGTTTTATTTTAAGTACCTGTGTATCTGTTTCCTTTGTGTTGACTATACGTCCGCATCATCATCATCATTTCAGCCGATAGACGTCCACTGCTGGACATAGGCGTCCCACAAGTGTCGCCACATCGAAAGTTCGTGACTATACGGTCGAATTAAATTTAATGAAACTCTGCAGACTGATTGCAATTTTTAACTTTCAACTCGGAATTTATGGTTACTACAATTCCAGCGTTCAAGTTACTAGCATCCATAAGATTTATAACTTAAACTGAATATTATCAAGATGATGAAAAAAATATATTTAATATTAACGGTCTCTAGAAAAGTGATCGTTCAATAATCCATTCCTTTAAGAATCTCATATTTGTGTGGTATGACTGTGTACCTCTCCCATTTTTTGTTTATAGGACGTTTTTCTACTAGGTCATTTTGAGATAAGGACAATCTGCTCATATGTTGTTTTGTGAATATTATCTTATGATAAAGATATGGCTTAAAGACAAAAGATGGACTTACAACGCCACCATATGGCGAGGACCGCAAGGAAAAAGAAGGAAGGGAAGACCCTCTACTCGATGGGACGATGAGATCAAAAAATTCGCTGGCCCAAACTGGTGGCAAATAGCAGAGGATAGGGAGAAATGGGCAGCTTTGGAGGAGGCCTTTACCCAACCTGGGGACCTAGCTTAATGCATAATATTATTATTAATAAGACAACTAGAAATAAGTAATTTGTATCTATAGTTATTCGTAAAAGAAAGAAAATTTACAGTTATGTTTATCTTGCAACTAGCAAGTAATTAATTTAGTAATTTAGTAACTAAGATGAAATGTAGATAGTAGCTTGGTCAAATAAAGGCTTTTTTATTTTTATTTTTTTATTTTATTTTTATTTATTATTTATTATCTTATGATACAGAGTCTCTTCTGATAAGAATCTTTCTTATATTCTTCTCAGCAAACCCTTTTATTTGATACCCATATCATGGCGATTGTTCCGCCATCTTTGGGACATAATAGATTGAGAAGGATATCACTTACCGTGCATTGTCATTTATACCAAACGTCTATGCAACATTCCAGCTCAATCGGTTAGGGATAATTAAAACCTTTGCATAAGATTTATATTTGGCCTGCGCAAATATGATCACATTTCTGAATTTCGCAAAAAGCTCAAGTGGCTTCCCATACGTCTTCGCCGGGATTCTCATATTTTATTTTTGCTTTACAGTATTCTATACAATCCTACCACCCCCTCTTATCTCAAAGAACGTTTCAAGTTCCTTCATGACACACATAATAGATATGTGAGGTCATCGGAAAACTTGAGACTAAAGATGCCGATGCATATCAATAAGGCGTGCTCAATCCATACCCATTTTTAACCGACTTCGCAAAAAGGAGGTGGTTATCAATTCGACTGTATTTTTTTTGTGTGTGTTACCTCAGAACTTTTTATTAGGTGAACCGATTTTGATGATTCTGTTTTTATTTGAATGCTGGTTCTTTTCATGTGGTCCCATTTAATTTTCATCAAAATCTGATGAAGAACCTTGGAGATATACATCAGAACTCTTCAATAAATGACGACAAATCACTCGGGATAGCCGCAATCGCATGTCTGTTTATTGTTTACACCATTTCATAAATAACATCACACTGGTACGCTCTAAAGGGCTACGCAGGTGTGAACAGTTCACCCTGGTATACTCTCATTCCACAGTTTTGTTTAAGTTTCATGTTATTGGGTTAATCTATTCTGGCTTCACTTTGGGCATTATAGGTAGCTAGCCTTTAGAACTGGTCCATTATCACAACTACAAAGTGAAAAATAAAAATCTTTTTTACAAAAATTACAACCTACACCAAACAAAAACACTACAATGTGAAAAATTACATCAATTTCGTACGTAACATACATTTCGTAACATGTAATTTTTGTAAAAAAGATTTTTTTTAAATATGGTAAAGAATCACTACCCTCTTAAATACATATAACACTACTCTCTTTAATAGTTGTTTTTCATGATTTCTATGCTTTTGTTCCATACTTTTTATTGTATATATTTGTCTATATATATATGCATTAATTTTATATGTAAATAGTACAGCAAAGATTACATACAGTACTGTCTTTCCTTTTATTTTTAAAATCCATCCAAAGGTTGTCTTGAAAAGATCGCTTTTAGCGCTAAGGCCGCCCATTGTGTCACCCAGTGTAATGTTTTCTTCGTCTATACTTTCTGTAACTTATATGGTGTACATAATAAAGAGTATTCTATTCTATTTATAACTGTTTTTTTAATTCATTTGCAATATTTCACTCATTTATAGTAACTAACAAGCCGAGTTAAGTAAAAAAAAACCGGCCAAGTGCGAGTCGGACTCGCACACGAAGGGTTCCGTACCATTATCGCAAAACACTGCAAAAAAATCACGTTTGTTGTACGGAAGCCCCCCTTAATTTATTTTATTTTAATTTAATAATAATTATTTTTTGAAGAGAATATACAACTAAACATTCTGTGAATATTTCAAGCGTCTACCTGTTGCCGTTATTAATAACGAGCAAAAACGGCAAAAATATCACGTTTGTTGTATGGGACTCCCTTAAATATTTCTATTATACTGTTTTTAGTATTTGTTGTTATAGCGGCAACAGAAATACATCAACTGTGAAAATTACAACTGTCTAGCTATCACGGTTCATGAGATACAGCCTGGTGACAGACGGATCGCGAAGTCTTAGTAATAGGGTCCCGTTTTTACCCTTTGGGTACGGAACCCTAACTAGTAACAAACAAAAATTATGAACTCTTAATTTCAACTGACTACACTAGCCACCCGGTAGTGAAATAATTGACTAGAAATTAAAATGTAAAATACATTGTTTTTGCTTTTAAGGTAATTAGTTATCGATACCAGGCGAATATTATGTTTGCGAATTCTCGCTAGTGAATTTAATTTGCCAGTATATTTTAGTATAAAGTAAAAATTTAATTCACTAAACGCTCAAACAATACACCTACAAATTAAATAATAACCACAATTATCAGAAACACTGGGTATCGAGTATCCAGCAAAATAACGTACAATTAAAATCTGTACAGAGATGAAAAGTTCATGCCGAAATATATTCACTTATATATTCAGTCACTAGTTTCTTTTAAAACCTGGTTAAAAACCATTTCCTTTCTCTCTAACGCTTTTCTATTCAGATCTAATCTCTGTCATCATTATTTAGACCTTCTTCTTTTTTTTTTCTCTCTCTCTTTCTATAAATTTCATGTCATATTGCGTATGTAGGTTTATATATAGGTTTATGTATAGTATTTATTATAGTAATATTATCTTGTATATATTTATGTTTTAATCTAATAGCAGTAGGTACACCGCAGTCTACCCTCTTTTTTATTCTGTTTCTTCAGTCCATTCAGAGGTTGTCTGGTAGATATCGCTGTCAGCGATAAGACCGCCTTTGTACCCGTATAAATAAGTTTTTCTTGTAAATGTGTATAATTTTATGGTGTACAATAAAGTATATTCTATTCTATTCTATTCTACATTCATTAATCGTCGAATTCATATTAATTGCGACTATTATTCACCTTGCATTCATCAGGATAATGTTGAAAAGTATTCAAAATGTTACAATTGTTTTAACATTTTCTTCCTGATTGCGAGTTTCCTTATAGCAGATGCTTATGAGATCAACACGTAGTAAGATCGCGTGTCGATTGTGACTTGATCGCGTGATAAGACCGTATATTAAGGGTACACTAGTCGACGGCACGAACTATTTTGTGCGCGGGGTTGAAATGCGTGCTATATCAACCGACAACACGTGTGGAACAGATAGATGCTGTTATGAGCAGTAAGAAGCTAGTTCGCGTACGAATACACTCTTTTGCAAATTTGTAGCGAAATTGATGATGATTTAGAACAAAAACGAGCGCGCGAAATTTTATAAAAAGACCTTTGGGAGTCTGGATATCATGACAAAACGACTGATAGATACATTCTATTCAAAATAAAATTATTTGCATTATTGAACTACTAATCTATCCCTGTATGGAGGCCGTTTTTCAATTTTATTTCATCTTATGGTACTTATTTGCATCCAAAGATGCGTTAAAATTAGTGTTAAAATATGGAACTTTCGAAGCTCATAACTTTTAAGTAATTTTTTTTTTCCTTTTTTTCTTCCATACAGTGCTAGATAATGACGAGACAAATTGATATAATTTTATATTTTGAACGTATATCGTTAAACAGTGGACTAAAAGCCAGACTTTGTTTGTATGGAAGAATTTTCGACTAGTGTACCCTTAAAGTAATTGTTGTAAAGTTGAGCTACGGCGTAGCACGCACCGTAGCTGTAGACGATTACGTAGCACTAAAGCGTAGGCAACATTGAAGTTTAGCGTAGGGGACTACGTAGCGTGGACAACTACTAAGCCCAGAATATACATTTTTCTATTTAAAAACGTTCAAATTCAAGTCGCAATATCCTCTCAGCGACAATCAATGTCAAAAACTTAAGGAAATTAGACGAGTCATTTACATATTGCAATAGCGATGCGAATGCAAACGTCTTTAATTATACAGTAGTGCTGTTCTGTAAAAATCTCACCTTGATGGCTAAGGGGATATTAACTCGAATAAAATATAATAGAATATACTTATTGTACATTAAAAAAGTTACACATCTGAGCAAGTGAGCTATCAATCCCTAGCGTCCATCTGTTGGAATGATCGCTCACTTCGATTACAAAATTGGGCGGTTGGAATTGGTACTAAGACTATAGCAATAGCTCTATACTCAGGTAGGCAACTGCATAACTCAAATCGTAGGCTCCCCTCGTAGCCGTAGGCAGCTACGTAGCTACGGCGTAGGCAGCTACGGAAGGGCGGCTACGGCGTAGGCAGCTACGGCGTAGGCAGCTACGGCGTAGGCAGCTACGACATAGCCAGCTACTAAGCTCAAAGCTTTAGTAGTATTAGTAGCAACTGTTAAAGTATTATTTACGTAATTTAGAATAAATAACAGTAGCAACGCAATTCCTGAAATCTTTTCAGTATATACATATACAAATATATTTGGCAGTTGATTGATCCCGTAGTAAAGATGTGAGTTATGTTGTTGTGTTGACCCTTTTCAGAATTTTCGTTATTTTTATTACACCCTTATTTACAATATTTATTTCTACGGCTAATTTCCCCACATTTCTTTTTATTAATGACTTGTTAAAACAATGAAGAACTTGCATTACAATATCTAATAGAAAAATTATATAAATTAAATTATAAGTGCATCATTTGAGAACAGTTGAACCGATTAAGCCGAACGAGATCCAACTAAGATTTTTAGAAATAAAACCTAGAGAAATTTGAGATAAAAGCGGCCAAGTGCGAGTTGGACTCGCGCACGAAGGGTTCCGTACCATAATCGCAAAAATCGGCAAAAAATAACACGTTTGTTGTATGGGAGCCCCACTTAAATATTTATTTTTATTTGTTGTTATAGCGGCAGTAAAAAAACATCATCTGTGAAAATTGCAACTGTCTAGCTATCACGGTTCATGAGATACAGCCTGGTGACAGACAGACAGACGGACCGTGAAGTCTTAGTAATACGGTCCCGTTTTTACCCTTTGGGTACGGAACCCAAAAAACCGAAAGGGCTTTTATCTAGGGGCTTATTGTATTAACTCAGTTGGCCAAACCAACTTTTATCAGATCAGCCAGATCTAAAAGTACTCTTATACCTCTATAATTAAAGTAGAGTCATGAATTACTTTTCAACCAATAATGTCCCACTGGTGGGGAAAGGCCTTTCCCAAAGCCTGCCAGCCCACTATTTTCGGTATTATTCCTTCTCCAGCAAATGTTCCGTAAACGCTTTTAATGAACTAATAATAATTTTGTACTGCATTGAAAATAGATCCACCTCTGCATCGCTCGTTAGCACAAGTTCGGGCTATTGCGCGTTCATTAATAATTTCCAGTGCGTTTCAGTACGATTCAAAGGCAACACGTTAATGGCTTGCAGAAAAGCTATTCTAGTTTTAACTACTGATATTGGCGTTTTTAATAACAATTTTCTACGTAGTTTTTACCCGGCTGCAAGGAAAGGGTTATGTTTTTCGCGCGTATCTTGTATGTATGTAATATTCTTTATTACCTCATATCATTAAAACTACTTGACGGATTTTTATAATTAAGACATCGTTAGGTTAGGTTTGGGCTTGACTGCCCAAGTGTTAGATAAAATAATAAATATGTGGCGAGCATACTACTAGGATTGCTGCACCACCCAGAGGTGCTGGAAGCGCTGCGGCTGCGCGCGCCGGAGGGGTGCGTGGGCGCGCGCCGCCGACCCGCGCTCTTAGACGTGCCATCGGCTAGGACCAACCTCCTCAAGTTTGCCCCTATCTCACGAGCCGTGCGTATTATTAACGCTATTACAGTGTCGGAAGACATATTTGGGCAAAGCCTGCGGAGATTTCTCCAAAGGGCTGAAATAATTGTTGAAAGAGGCCTGGAGCTATAAACTTTGGCATGGTTAATTTAATTGATTAATGTATAAATGAATATTTATTATTATTTTATTGTGAACAATTTTGTTGCTAGTTTATTTAAGATTTATGTATTTTCGTGTGTTGGTGACTTGTAGCATCATATTGGAGTAATCTGTAAAGATGTTATAATTGTGGATTATAAATAAATAAATAAAAAATAATAAATGAATTTTAAAAACCTTTTTTATGCATTACTTTTATTTTTGCTCCAGCGAATAGAGTAGAGAAAGGGGAACTACGGAGACGATAACTTATATGGAATAGTTTGCTAGCAAAGCGATCACCCGCTTTCTTTTAAGGAACAAATCAACATCTTGCCCCTTCATATATGCTCATAGATATATGTTATACATATTTATTATGTCTTTATTTTTACCGAAGAGTAGCAAGACTTTTTCATGAATCGTAAATGAGTTTTATAAACAACCGCTAGAGAGCAGCACCGTCGCCTAAGAATGCAAATATTGCGGCTGGAATCGCCTAGATGGCATTAATTTTATTATTATGAGTATCATTGATAAACATCATGGTCATCATTTTATGGTTCAATTCACTGCTTAATGGACGAAATTAACTAAATCAACAACACTAATATTAGAAAGGTATATTAGACAATTGGATTTTATGTAGTATTATGTTTGGAATACCTACTACATCCAATCTTATCTTCTTAATAATGTTATAAAAGAGAAGCAATCAATTAACGAAAAGACGCAATCAATTAACGAAAACGTCATGCGCGCATACTTTGGGGCTACAGAGGGGGGAAGTAAACTGACTGCGTACCGTGGTCGGATGCTCTCTCTGTTTCAGGTGCTTGAGCCAGCTGTCAACGTGTCGGCCCAACGTCTATCGGATCAGGTGCGGGTCATCCAGCGTAACCGTATGCTGGATGACGCCGTACTTGATAGACTGCGTGAGGAATCACGGAGTAGCCGTGTCTCGCCTGCCTTGCCTCCGGCCGCGATGCAACCGCGGTATAACATGTGGGATGTGAATACAGCAATCATTGTGCCGATAGTCGTCACGGCCAATGGCATAATAGCCAAGAGCCTCGACGAACATCTGAGGAGGCTCTCGTTAGGCAGCTGGATCAAGGGCTTGATCCAGAAAGCGGTACTACTGGACACGGCGCGTATAGTCAGGAGGTTCCTCTCTCAGGAGCCCTGACCACCGGTAGCTTGGACCCTGTTCCCGGTACCGGTGGGCTACTATTTTTGTATATTTAAATGTTTTTTGTTATTTTTTTGTAAAATAATGTTTAAAAATATAAAAATATGTAATTAAATTGAGTAAATGGAATTATAAATGAAAAATTATCAATGTCATGTATAAAAAATAAAGGATACTTTTTATACCAGAAGTTCATTACCGTGAAATGATTTTTATTTTCACTGGAAAAATCTAGTAACAAAATGTGAAAAGCAGTTAACGATGTTAGCTACAAATAACGACAAAAAACAGGGAATACGCGGCAGAATTTATTGGGAATCAGTTAGAAAGCCTGTCCGTATCCGACAGCCAATATTCTACGGGACTAACATGCACGACGGGCGCCAATAGATTTAATTAATTATTATTTATTAACGAAGCCGACATAGCATCGCAAACATGCAAACGAGAGTTGTATGAATGACATATAACTGAAATACCTCACAGACACGCTCACCTGTCTACCAGAACAATAAATATTCCAAGAAAAAAAAAAATAATATCTTCCATCAAAAAGTTTTATGAAGTTTATAGGTTAAAATTTTCCTCTTTGTGAATTGCTGGCGCTTTAAGAAACTAAAGTATATTTAAACAGTTTCCACAGGATTTTTAGGCATTTTTATATTTTAAACTAGATGCCGTCCGCGTCCGAGTATAAGCTATATTACTGTTCTTAGTAAAAGTAACAAACATACATCCTCACAAACTTTCACATTTGTAATTATATTAGGATATTGCTTTTTAGGGTTCCGTACCCAATGGGTAAAAACGGGATGAAACGGGTGATTTTTTTGCCGTTTTTTGCGATAATGGTACGGAACCCTTCGTGCGCGAGTCCGACTTGCACTTGGCCGGTTTTTTTTCAAATTGCTGGCATTTTGAGATACCAAGTAGAACGGCTTCTATACACTAGTAAGACCTTTTATATTTCAAATACCAACATTTTCATGTTCATATGCCGAGACTTAGAATCCCGCTAGCTTTTGTGGAAATGCGAGACAGATGATAGGAACGCATTCAATACAACCGTTTCCTAGGATCGTGAGCTATGAACGGGTACTTTTAGTAATAACATTTTTCGCGAACTTCTAGAGGTTGTTGCTTTGACATGAAAACTTACTACAAATTTGAATTCGTTTGAGGAATACAGATGCAGAGAGATGCAGATTTTCCTAGAGCTTTGTAATTCATTCGGCAAATATAGAAATGGTAACAAACGATGTAATCACCTGAAAAAAAAAATACAAAATCACATTTCGGATTTCAGTCAGTGAATTATTTGTTTGCAGTATCAAAATAAATATGTGACTTTGTTTTCGGCTTACAGAGAAATCCTTTGATAAAAATTTACGAGAAATGTTTAAAACTGTTGTGAGTTCAATACTATGACTAGTCGTTTATCAAATATAAATGAAATAAACACATCTATTTCATAGTTATTGTGTATCATATTCGTATTGAAATAAAATCACCGAATTTTTGTGCTTCATTGCGTATAATCGCAACGCCAATTTCATTTCGAAAGTAATTTGCCCCGTACAAGTCGAAACACAGCGTCGGACGTGTGATCAATCAGAAATGAAATAGCAGTATGGACGCGAGTCTATCAGCCGCGATCGATCGTCTGCAATGGGCCTACAGTTAGGGTTTGACAATATGCTAATTGAGTTAGTTTAGGAATAGTTATTTATCTTCTGTTATAATGACAGACTGTGTGATGCATGGTTTGGCTGTGGTATTTGCACTTTGTTGATTTTGCACTTTTGACATTATGCTACTAAATCGTATAAATGTAAGTAAAGATGGTAGGTTTGTAAAGAGAATTTCTCAGCAGCTGTCCGGATTTGTGTCCGTTTGATGGCAACAAGCTCACGCGCTGTTACATGGAACATTTTTTAAATATGGGCGTTCCTCCGCCTACTCTTTGGGGAATGTACACATGTTGTGTATTGAAATAAAACAGATGTATATCACTATGTGATGCTAGCTGCCAAAAAATTGCATCTTCCTTACAAATTTTGATCAGCTGAATTCATTTTATTTTTTTTGATTTTTCGATATGCTCGCGTTTGACCACTATCTCGCCTGATGGTAAGCGATGAGGTGGTCGACGGTGAAGCACGCTTGCCTAGAAGTAACCTATTCACTCTTGACTTAAAAACCCCAAGGTTGTAGCTATCAGGCAACAAAGACTCCGGCAGGGAATTCCACTCCTTAGCTGTGCGTACAATGAAAGTATTTGCAAAACGCTTTGTAGCTAGTTGTCCGGTGATGAAAAGGGCTAGGCGGAATTAAATTGTGCAGTTCCATCGCACATTCCCCGAAATATAACGGATAAAAAACCGACAAACTGGCCACTTGGCCTCGATGTTCAAGGCTCTAGAGCTTTGAGGCGACCAGTGCATCGTTGCCGATAAGCCTCTTGGCCCGTTTGTCAATCGACTCAAATGCATCAAGTTGATATTTGGCAGATCCATCCCAGAAGTGAGAGCAATACTCCATGCATGACCGAACTTGCGCTTTATACAATTTGAGCAGCTGTTCAGGCGTGAAGTACCGTCTCACCTTTGCAAGGATCCCCAACTTTTTTATATGGCAAATCCATTTTTTTTTGGGTATTGTCTATGACTTCCATGGAGATAGTTATTCATATGTTAGATATTGGTCCTCCTTTCCGAGTATCCAATACCCAGGTCCCAGGTGTCCAGGTCTTATTCTCAGTACTCGTAACTTCAAATCGATTATAATTTAGTTCCTTTACTAAGACAAAATGAAGCCTAATAGTTTATAGCTTTTTCATAAACTAATATCTACTTACATATCATAAAATTCTAAATAATATGGAATCTACACACTCCAAAAAACATCGTACAAAATACGACCCTACAACCAAAACTGCCATTTAAACGTAAGTAACCCAGAAGCCCTCAGACTTGCGTTTAAATTCCAATTGAGCAACTCATAAATTGTTGCTCGTGTATCAAATATCATTACATAAATTGCATCTAGATCCGGACTGCCGTCTGCATATCTCGATCCACGGAATCCGGTTAAAGTAATCGGTTGGGAAGCGTGAGGTTATCCCGATCATTTTACGGTGATCTAATAAGGCTTGCGCCGCACTGGGTTGGAATGACCTTGCGACTTGCGACTCACGTGGGTGAATGTCAAGACATTTATAAATTGTCAGAGTTTCTGAGCGGGCAGATTTATTATTTATTTAGCCTGTTTTGCTCCACTGCAGCTTCATGTGATTATTTATTAATACGATTTGTTTGGAATCCTAATATTATAGTTATGGGATGTTTTGATTTTGTTTAGGTGAAATGGCAAAGCAATCACGCCTCACCGGTGGAATGGATTTGAATGAAACTTCTTCGGATAGACCATTTCCTGTATTGGGACATAAATTACTTTTTATCTAGATAAATACCGTGGTAAATATTTCGACTTTCATTCGAGGCCTGCAAAAGCTAGTGTTTACATTGGGCCTATTTGATATTGAAATTCTATTTATGTTGGTTTTATTTTTACGGGATTGGCGTAGATATAATCGCAGCGAGTGGCATTTTTTTCGAGCTTTATACACTCGACCGCAATGAAAAAGTTCCAGTGACATAGCACCAAATTACTCCTAAACGGGAAAGGCTAGCTTAATGACGCCGTCTGCAATATTGAAGTACATTTAACAGCGCATCAGAATATTACCAACTAAAAACGTAAATATTGTGTTCAAATTTTAAATTAAATGTGAAAAAATTTAATTAAGGTGCAGTATATTACCTTGCTTTAGTATGTGTGTCCGTCAATAAGTAATCTATTTTACGAACACTTCCTGGTATCCGATTAAGCTGAAATTAGGCTTATTACAAGCTTTTATTTAACTTGCAATATATTTGTGTGTTCGTGTCAAATCTCGCAACTAAATTTTAAAGCAGTTATTCTCCACCGATTAAGATTAAATTTTGCATACAAGTTTAGTTTGGATGACAATGCATGGTCAGCTAAGTGACATCATTATAAATCTAATATGGCGGATGACACAATATGGCGGACTAGTTTTTTTTGTGCACTGTCATGATATAGATATCATATGAAAGGGTTTGCTGAGAAGAATACGAAAAATGTTGTTTTAAAAAAATATTTTGTTATGAATAATTTTATTGACTTTTTAGTGTTTTTTTTTTATGTAACTATGGAAACATTTAAATAATTGGTACTATGGCGCTGGTCACATGATGCAGCCGGAAGGTGGCTATAGAAAATCCTCAAGCAAACAAGATAGCATCGTCGAGTTTGGGCAAAAGAAAAAAGTTGAACTCAAAAGTTTGGGCTGTATTGATAATAAGCGATATTACATTTAATTCAAAAAGCTTGTCTAAAAAAAATTATTTCATACAGTTTTGGCCGACAACTACGCAGTATTTTTGCCGCTCGCTACGTCGTTGTACCGCGTTATGGATTTATAAAGTCAATTTTTATTTTTAGGCCTTATATTAAATGACCCTTGCTTGTTGAACCCACGCTTCTTCGTACACGTGTTGAATTGATTCAATTACAGGTCTACGTTGAACTATTAAATTGTTGCGTGTTCAACCCACGCTCCTTCGTAGAATTAAATTAACTCTGGAATTGCTCCTATTTCAGATATCCGTTGTACTTTTAAATTCATTTATTGCAAACTCTCTAAACCACAATATATATATGTCGTGGTCAAATCTTAGAATTGATCACTTCATGATGTGGCCAAGCATTTCATGACATGGTTGTTTCATAATATGGCCAATAAAACAGATCATATCGTTAAAAAGTCAACGATTGATGTGACATATCATCAAACGTTGACGTTTAAACGATACATTAATCCATAATTATCATTAATGTAGGGTTGCCATGATATCAAAGGTTTGTGAAGATTAAGTCCAAAAATAAAGTAGTTTTATGTGGTAACGATATTTCGCTTCACTTTTTTATTTTCAAGTAGCACCTTCTATTAGCTTTTTTATCAAAATAATTAGCCGCTGCCATGATGCATCATAAAATTAAAACGATATCAACGCCTCTAACGGTGGATAATGTAACTATTTTAAGATATGATCACTAATGTTTAACGATATCATGAAGTAGCCTTTAGCTGTTTTTATCGTCAAACGCCGATTACTCATTGATCTGGCCAGACCATATCATGATGTGGGCAGCGTGTATTTGCTATTTCATGAAATACAACCATTCCATGAAATGGTCGGCCACATCATGAAGTAATCAATTCTGAGATCTAGCCACGACATAAACATGGCATTATAAAGAACATGACTTCCTCGTTGTCGTTGTAACTTCTGAGCATGAGTTCATTCCACCGTAGTACAGTTTCAACTTGTACAAGGAACAGGATGAATCAGTTCGGTTTTTTTCAACGTGTTTGTGCCTACCTACAAAACTGTTTAGAACTGGGCAAGCTTGCAAACTTATTAAGGAGATATATACGCCCCAATATTAACGCAGTACTGGCCGTGCGCCCGCTCGATGCCAAAATATCAATATTGAACCTCCTATTGATCAGTTTTGTTGGCAAGATATTATTTGATGTACATGTGCTATTTCAGTTAAGAAGAAATTCCAGCCATCAATTTTTCTGTGTAAAAATATTTTTTAACATCCAAGCCGTTTTGGGGGAGTTTCCAAAATTTGAGAAAAATAACGTGTTGGTAATTATTTTTTTAAAGCAAAACTATTAGTTACACAAAAAAAAACTTGTTTCAAAAATTATGTACATGTATCAATAATAAATATATACCAAATTGACAAACTATCTCCATTACGACTTCTATTTCGACGCCAACGCCATCTAGTTGCGTCATTGTAAAACTTAAAAAGAAACAATGTTTTTGTTGACCTAATGAGCGACTGATTTTCATTAACACGACTTAAGCGTCCCCTAAGTGCCGATACACAAGAAGAAAAGACGAAAGAAATAACAAAGACCCAATATTATTCTGCTTCACGTTACATGATTACATCCTGCATTTTCCCCGTCCCCGATAGATATTGCATTAGAACCCTTAAATCACAATTCAATATTAGCAGTACCGTCTTTACCATACGGGCACACGGGGCCCGTGCCCAGGGCCCCCATCCTCAGGGGGCCCCGAAGGACCGACAACCGACAATTTCTCTCAGATTTATTCTCAAAACATTTCAGTAACAGTGAGCACCCGGGGTCGAAAATAAAACTTACAGCTTTGCAAAAAAAGAGTGTGGAATAAATGAGGTCGCCACTATCACACCTGTATTTTTATTTATTTATTTATGTATTCTTTATTGTACACCAGAAAATACAGTAACAAAAGAAACTAAAAATATACAACGGGCGGCCTTATCGCATTCCGCGATCTCTTCCAGGCAACCTGGAATGGACAGTGATTGCCTGGACATGACATGGGGTTGTCAGGGGTGTAACAATACTAACAATGAATATAATGATACAATAATACTTAATAAAAACACAAATTTATATATAAATATATATATGCCATATAATAGATACATAAATACATACATATTTAGTATATAAGACGTGAAAATAAATGACGTATGACAATCATAGACAAAGTCTGTTTAAATATTAAGAGTACGATTACAGCGACAAGTAATGCTCCTTGACGAGTCTTTTAAACACAGGCAACGACTGAGCACGTTTAATTGGGTCAGGTAATGCATTCCACAGACGAGCAGCCTGGACTGTAAAAGATTTATCCATGAAAGTTGTGGAATGCATTGGCATTTTAAGTCGCAAGTTATCTGATGACCTCAGGGATTTCGTGTGGGAGTCGCAGATAAACTGGAAACGATCCTTGAGATAAAGAGGGGTGGAAGGAGTAAAGAGTACTTTAAACAAAAGTGAAAGAATATGGGTATTCCGGCGAAGGCGAATTGGCAACCACTTGAGCTTTACACGGAATTCGGAAACATGGTCATATTTGCGTAAACCGATTATGAACCTTATACAAAAATTTTGAAGCCGCTCAAGTTTATCGAGTTGTTCTTGAGTAAGGTCAAGATAGCTGGCATCAGCATAATCAAGGATGGGAAGAAGAAGAGATTGTGCAAGCGCAATCTTGGTGGCAGTCGGAAGAAAATTACGTAGTCTCCTCAAAGTTGCAGCAGATGCAAACAACTTGCGGCTAACTTCTTGCAGTTGGGCAGTCCAAGAGAAGTTCCTGTCGATGAATATCCCCAAGTTTTTAACTTTCTCACTGAAGGGAATTACTGCATTGTCAAAAATAACTTGGGGAAGAGTCGTCCAGTCGATCCTAGAAACCATTCTAGGACCGCCCACTACTATTACCTGCGTCTTTATAGGGTTTACCTTAAGCCCATACCTCTTGCTCCAATCGCAAATGCGAGCCAGATCAAGATTGATGGTTGCTATAGCCTCAGACAGCTTTCCGAGAGGAGCTCGGGAGTATAATTGCAGATCATCTGCATAAAGATGGTAGGAAGAAATTAATTCATTGGAGATTGAGTTTATAAAAACTGCGAAAAGTAAAGGAGATAAAACGCCACCCTGTGGTACCCCGGCAGAAGTACTGCACCAGGAAGACAAGTTCTCCCCGACGCATATACGTTGCCGGCGCCCGTACAGGTAACTACGAAACCAGTCAACCACTGATGGAGATATATTAAGAGAGCATAGAATGCCAAGCAAAACGTCAAAATCAACAGTATTAAAAGCATTACTAAAATCCAGCAATGCCAAGACCGTCAGATTACTGCTTTCCATGGCTGACCGTATATCGTCCGTAATGTTGAGAAGAGCTGTAGTGGTGCTGTGACCAGGACGGAAGCCGGACTGGAAGGGATTGAGGAGATTATTTTTGGATAGGAAAGTGCTTATTTGATTATGAATTAACCGTTCTAGGACTTTGGACAAGAATGGTAAGACGGATATTGGACGGAATTCAGAAAAGGATGAGGGATTGGATTTTTTTGGTAAAGGAATTATCTGCGCATCTTTCCATAAGGATGGGAAGAGACCGCTAGACACAGAAAAGTTAAGGATGTGGCAAATAACAGGAAGGATAACGTCCAGCACCGGGAGTAACATTTTACGGCTGATACAGTCACTTCCCACTGCATTGGAAGTAATCGATAGTATGCTCTTCTTAACATCACATGCGGAGAATTGACTAAAAACAAATGGAGCATAGCTGGGAGTCGGAAGAGATGAAAGATAATCCAATGTATTCAATTTTACTGTCCTATCGAAATTGGACGAAGCTGTGAAATGATTATTCAATGCATCGATATCTAAATCTTTAGGGATTGACTCTTGTCGCGTTTTACCGACCCCCAATGATCTTAGGAAATTCCAAACTTTGGATGCGTCTCACCTGTATACCCCGAAATACTATGACTAACAGTTTTTGATACTTTTTATTAAATTTTTAGTTACTCTAACTACTCTTAGTACTATTAGGTAACAATAGGCAAGTAATAGGTAGTTTATTTTAGTTAACTAGTTAGTTTTATTTTTAGTTCCAACTGTCACCGCATCAGACTCTTTTTTGCCAAGCTGTACTTTTGTCTTATAATTTTAGCCACAATTTTGGAAAAATGTAATGAATTTGCAGAATTTTATCATAAATATATTAATACATATGAACTCAAAATAGAATGTTTTCCAATATTTAAAAAACATAGCAAAGCAATCAGCGGATTAGAATATCTCAACCTTACTTAACCTCATAAAGTCATATAAATGAGAAGGAACTTCCAAACGTTGAAGTTGTTACAAGAATATTCCTTTGCCTAATGGTTACCAATTGTAGTGGAGAGCGTTCATTTTCTCAGCATAAGAGAATAAAAAATGAATTGCGAACAACAATTTTACAAGAACGACTAAGTAATTTGTCAATTATGTGCATAGAAAGTGACATCCTTCAAAAAATTTACTTTTAGGATATAATAGAAGATTTTGCTGAACAGAAATCCCGAAAGAAACCACTATCGTAATCGTAACCAAGTAGCATACTAATATCATTAATGAGATAATTGTTATATTATATATTTGATTACCCATAATATATAGAAGATCATAGTAGAAAAAATTTAGTATAATTCGCTTTCTAAACTTTCCAAAAGGGCCCCAAATTCTTGTGTACCCAAGGGCCCCAGCATAGTTAAAGACGGCCTTGAATATTAGTACTACTAGTACCGATATTGAAAAGCTTCAACTAGCTTCAATAAAAGGTAATTAACGAAGAAATAAAGCGCAAAATTAGGTCACGCTGGACAGCAAGCGATGCATTGTGTGTTGAACCTGTGAAATATCGGTTTTTTTTTCTGTTGCGCTTAGAATTACTATCTATTGCAGATATGGTAACTTTTACATAGAGAATATTTATGGCAATTTGACATATTCTCTGTACGATATACCACTATTTTTATCATCCGGTAATAATTTACTGACCATCGGATAATAATTACGCTCTAAACAGAAGATAATAATAAAATAGCTTTTTTTTGGGCTCCCGTCGGACTCCTCGGCCAGCTCCGCCGCCGGGGTCACCTTCCGCTTCTTGGCCATGAGGCAGCGCGGCATGGCGGTGCCCGCATCAGCCTCAGCGCGGCCGCATCAGCGGAAGACAGACGAACAGAGAAAAAGGGAGAAAGAGAAAGAGCGGCGCCCCGGGCGAGCGGCTTAGCGGGCGATAGCGCGCGTCCTCTGTCCCACTACCGGTGGGCCTCTATTTTTTATATTTTTAAATGATTTTTTTGTGTTTTATAAAAATATTTAAAAATGTAAGAAATAAGAAAAAAAAAATAGTGGAAATAGCTTTTAATGGACTAAAAAGTAGGAAACATTTTTTTTTTTTATAACAAAATATTACACCAGAAATTTCTTCCTGTACCGTGGGTGCGTTTACAAACATTTAAACTCACATACACAAACACCCAGATCCGGAACAACTATCTGCAGGCCATACAATCATTTATGCCATGCGGGAATCGAACCCGCGACACGCAGAGCAGCAGCCGATCGCTAAACTACTACGCCAACTGTGTCGTCAAAGCTAGTCAATACAAGTCCAATAAGCCCAAACACGATGGTGCTCTTGTCTGCTTGAGGAGTTGCTATGGATACCTGCCGGCTCCATCATAAGACCAGCACCATTATACCATAATTATTATTTCAATGTTTCCAAAGTTACATAAGTACGCCAAGTTTCAGTTTAATCGGATGCCAGGAACTGCCTTAAAAATCGATTACTTGTTGCCGGACACACATACGAAAGTAAGGCTGCCTGTCGAATTGGCGCGGAGCGGAGAAAAGAGGAGTGGAGCCAACCAAACGAATACCATAAAAACTCCGCCCGCGCGTTGGAGCGGAGTTTTTATGCAATTCGATTGATCCGATCTCTTTTCTCCGTTCCGCGCCAAGTGGAGAGGCAGCCTAAGGGTGCGTTTCCACTGAAGCGGAGCTGGGCGGAGCGGAGCGGAAACGACCAATCACAGACGAGACGAGTGCCGCGATGAGGATTTCAACTATTGTGATTGGTCGTTTCCGCTCCGCTCCGTCCCGCTCCGCGTCAGTGGAAACCCAGCCTAAGGCAATATAAAGCTTGTAATATAGCAAACAATATTATTATATCTATCTCTAGAAATACTGTACTGATTACGAAAATTCTTTCTCTTAAAGAAAGATACTCTATGTCTGAGTATCATACGTTGAAATCCCGGCAAAGTTTCTTTGTGCAAGCGAGCAAGAATAGAAGTAAAGCTATCTTGTAGCGTATCAAAGGAAACCGCTGATACAGCAATTTGTTATTTTATTTTCAGAAAAGGTTTAAATGAGCATACTCATATCATCACCTCCCTGCACTAATTGAGCCATGCCATTTGGGGTCGACGCAACTCGTTTGCATCTGTCCTGTCAACCGTCACACTGTCACTGACTCCCTTTTCTTTTATATCACTTTTCACACAATCCGAACACCTTTTTTCCCGACTGCCGAAGGAGGGTAATGTGTTTATCAGTCTATGTATGTATGTAAGTATGTATGTATGTTTGTTCCTAAGTGGCGTTCCAGAGACGAAACGCGTTGGCCGATTTTGATGATTCTTACGTCAATCGATTCGTCTGAACCCTGCGAGTGTCACTGGCTACATTAAAATGGTTAAATAGAAAAATGGCGGATTTAAGGCGCAATATTGTGGGGGCCCATATTTTTATTTTCTTCCAGTCCCATCGTGTGGGGTATCAAAACAAAGGGTTTTACGAGGCGATTTCAAAAATATATAACACTTATATGTTTCTATGTACCAAATTCGAAAAAAAAATAACTAAAAAGTTATAAATAAAAAAAGTTAATTAAAAAAATCAAAAATCCCGACTGCTTAAGAAGCGAACTAAAAAGACGTAAACAAGAAGAAAATCATGCTTTGCAGTCGGAGGATACATCTGGTTTTGGTCAGCCAGCTCACGAATATGTATCCTCCGACTGCACAGCATGATTTTCTTCTTGTTTACGTCTTTTTAGTTCGCTTCTTAAACGGTCGGGATTTTTGATTTTTTTAATTAACTTTTTCTTTGATCATCCGCATGAGAGTGATGAGAGTGAGTGTGAGGTGAGAGGGAGAGTGAGACTCTTCATCCATCCACATTTATATTCATCACTCTTTTAGTAACATGCGTTTCATTCTTCCTCATCACATAACCATATCAGGAAAACGGTTCCTTTAAATGTGCATGTCGTATGTTTAAAAAAAGAACCACATCTTTTATGTTCTACAGAGAAATTTCGCCCAGTCTTTTATAAACAAGAATAAACCTTATTTGCTTTTGTTTTCTTATTGTATTTCCCCTTATTAGGAGCGCCGACGCTATGAAGTGGTTTGGTGGCGTGCGGACAAATGTGAGTAAACATTTTTAATTACGCTCGAGTGTTTTATTGGCGTCCTGTAAAAAATGCTTTACCAGATTAAAACTAAGCTAACTCGAGAGCTTTATTACAGACCAGCAAAAATACAGTGATGTCTGTGTTCAAAGAAATGCAATTTGAAAAACATAACACCTCTTTGCAGTCGGCATCGGAGGTTTGTCTGCTTATTTAAAATACCAAAAATAATAAATTTATCAAAATCAATTACGCATACTATTACGATTAAATATTAAATACAGAATAACGTTTGTAGCCCTGCCGAATGAGACATAGAGTAAGCATAGTACATAAACTTTTATTGTAACGAATAAGACATCAACAATAAAATAAATACGATTGATAGAATGCAGTCTGACAAAAATAAGTAAAAATTAAATAAGGACCGCGCTAATTTCCAGAAGACTTTTTCTAGTTGCATTTTAGATCTACTACGATTTTCGATAAAATTTCGATCACTCAGGATAGGACACTGCTATATACTATATGTAACAATAAAGTGACAATCCCCATATTTTAAGTTTAGTCTATCAAAATAAAAAAACCAGCCAAGTCCGAGTCGGACTCGCGCACGAAGGGTTCCGTACCATTATCGCAAAAAACGGCAAAGAAATCACGTTCGTTGTATGGGAGCCCTACTTAAATATTTATTTTATTCTGTTTTTAGTATTTGTTGTTATAGCGGCAACAGAAATATATCATCTGTGAAAATTTCAACTGACTACCTATCACGGTTCATGAGATACAGCCTAGTGACAGACGGACAGACAGACAGACGGATCGCGGAGTCTTAGTAATAGGGTCCCGTTTTTACCCTTTGGGTACGGAACCCTAATTAGGTCATTGGCAGTTTTCAATTTAGTCTACGAAATAAAAATCACAATGTACCTGTTTCTATGAGTCACTAGTATCCCACCGCAGTGCAAATACCTCTCTTCCTACTTTAGATTGCTATTGGCAATCTGCCAAAAATTCGGATCTGACGCAGAATGTCCCATTCGCAAAAAGTCCCGTTGGCGCAGAATGTCCCATGCGCAGAATGTCCTATTCGCATAAAGTCCCATTCGCACAATGTCCCATTCGCACAATGTCCCAATCGCACAATGTCCCATTCGTACAATGTCCCATTCGTACAATGTCTCATTCGCAAAATGTCCCATTCGCAGAATGTCCCATACACACAATGTCCTATTTAGGAGCACTAGTTATAAAAAAGGACGAAGGCTGTTCCATACAATGATTGCGTTTAATAACTACGCGACCTGATGTTTTTCGCGATATGGCTGGCGCCCCTCTAGTATTTTTTACCCGACTACCGAAGGAGGGTAATGTGTTTATCAGTCTATATATATGTATGTTTGTTTCCTATGTGGCGTTCTAGAGACGAAACGCGTTGGCCATGATTCTTATGTCAATCGTTTCGTCTTAACTTTGCGAGTGTCATGTAAATAAAAAATAAATACCATGTACTACAAATATATTAGTTTTCGTAGATCTAACAAAAAGTAAAAAACACAATATATCTATCTCTTATAAATAAGCCACATTAAGGCATTTTGGATCAAATAATTTATACTAAAAATATTTCTGCCTATGTTCGTTATAGACTTTAAAACCATCCAACCGGGGTGCAGGCATTATTGCGCAGATGGTTATAGACAAAAAAAAACAAATTGGTAGGTAGGGTATGTAGGGTAGGTAGGTAGGATAGGGTAGGTGGGTAGGTAGGGTAAGGTAGGAAGTTAGGTAGGTAGGAAGGCAGCCAGTCAACGGGAGCGAAGCCGCGGGGGACAGCTAGTTCTTAATAATTAATGTTTAGTAAGAGCTCTTTAGTATTCCCCTTATTAATGTCTATCAGGCCAGCTAGGTGACATTTTTTAAGTTGTGGTTATGATGACATTGACTTATGACACTGACATATGCGTTCTGTTCCTAATACAGAAATATTTGGGCGTAATTAATACATTAAAGCTTTGAATATTTGTGATAAATTATTTGGTATATAATTATGCGTCAAATCCATTTAATAATGGATAAAGAATTGGAATTCGTAAAAAACCAAAAAGGTAATCGTAGTTTAATTTACAACGGTTATAGATACAATAAGCACTTGGATAACAAAGACGGGAGCAGCAAATGGCGCTGTATTTACAGGAATAAATGTTCCGCGTCTGCAACATTAGATAGCACTAGAAAAAAGGTAATAAGAATTAATAAAACTCATCATACGTGTAATACCGACAAAATACAAAATGTTTTACATAAACATGTAACATCTCTGAAAAGGGCAGTTTGTAAGGATTTTGGTTCAGCTCAAGAAATTTATGAAAAAAAAACCAAGAAAATAAAGGAAGACAATCCCGATGGTATTGATTTTCCGTCTTTCAAATCGATAAAAGATACATTATATCGAGCCCGTAAAAAGTTTTTGAATACGGATAAATTGAAGCACACTTGTATTGAAACTATAAAAATACCAGATGGTATTGGGAAAAATTTTTTAGTTTGTGAAGACGGCGACACCGAAAAAATATTAGTGTTCGCTACAAAATTAAGCAGAAAAATTATAATATCGCTAAAATCATATTATGCCGACGGGACTTTTTATGCAGCTCCAAATCCATTATATCAATTATACGTATTACATGTTGATCTGAATTCTGACCAATCTACGACGAACATTATTCCAGTCGTGTATGCACTGCTCCCCAACAAATCGCAAGGGACATATGAGCGTTTTTACAGTATATTACGTGATCAATTGGGCATACAAATTAAAAAAATTAAAAGTGACTACGAACTAGCGCAGTTGAATGCAATAAAATCAATTTTCCCAAATGCCCAAGTAACTGGCTGCTACCGGCATTTTAACGCCGCTGTATGGAAGCAGTCTAAAAAACTCAAATTGCTGGACACTGCGGAAGGGCGCAATACAGCGAGGTTGAGCACAATACTGCCACTAGTACCAGCAAGTTTAATACCAGAAGCTTGGCGTTACATTGTGGATAATGCACCCGATAATTATGCAATGAGACGTTTTCAACGATATTATGAAAACCAATGGTATCCGAAAATGGCACCATCTGTATTGAGCTGTGCAGGACAAAAACACCGTACAACAAACGCTCTCGAAGGGCTCAATATTAGGTTACCAAAACATCCGAGTTTGTATTTATTTGTACATAAATTAAAAAAAGAAGGTCAGCACTGGGATGCCCGAATCAAAGAAAGTTTATTCAAAAAATACAGAGGAAACAGAAGACTGAAAGATATTTATTTTGACAATGAATATAAAAAATATTTGAAGAAATTAGAAAGAAATCAGTTGACATTGCCCAATTTTTTGCGTAAAATTATTTTCTTGCAACTCGTAAAATAAGTGTATTTTTTTAATTACTAGTGTACTTGTGTAAAATTCTTTATTAATCTTAGTTCTTTGATTTGTTCACTGTAATAAAAACCAGTTATCTTTTAATAATTTACAGTTTTTGTTTCCTCCTATAATTCGACCGATATCATATAATAATATCCTTGGACATATACAAAGCAAATATCGCCTGTTTCGTTTGATCCACGATTTTTGGTCCAACCTGTATATACTAATTTTTTTTTGCATCTATAGTGCCGTAACAATTGTAAATTGATTAAAAGAATTTATAGCGTCTTTACACATATCCCCTAACGAGATTCGAACCCGCAACCGTCGGTTTCGAAGGCAGGATAACTAACGAAGGCACTACCAACTACACCAATCGGTCGTCATCGGACATCTGGTTTGCAGTTGCATCTGGGACCTTTTGAGAATGGGACCTTTTGAGAATGAGACCTTTTGAGAATAGGACCTTTTGAGAATGGGACCTTCTGAGAATGGGACTTTTTGAGAATGGGGCCTTTTGAGAATGGGACATTTTGCGAATAGGACGTTTCGCGAATAGGACATTCTTTTTCACGGTGACATTTTGCGAATGGGACATTCTGCGTCAGATCCAAAAATTCATCATCATTTTAGACGAAAACGTCCACTGCCAAACATAGACTTCCCACAAGCGTCGCTACATTGACCGATTCCATGCGTCTCGCATCGGTAAATAATATTCCATAATAACTTATGCACTATAATGTAAATTGAAAATTCTGATAATCAGATATTCTTGAATCCAGTTCAAGGCCATCCGACATGCAGCCACAAAAATACATGCATATCAATGATGTTCGAGGTTAGAATAATCAGGTTGATTTGAAAACCACTCAGTCTGGTGTCCCCGACCCAATAACTGGTATATCTTGTGAGAATTTACGACTTATAGAACATTATAGGATAGAATAGAATAGAATGGAATGGAGTAGAATAGAATGGAATATAACAGAATAGAATAGAATGGTCGGAATGAGTTGGAATAGAATGGAATAGGATTGAATAGAACAGAATAGAATAGAATAGGATTGAATAGAACAGAATAGAATAGAATAGAATAGAATAGAATAGAATAGAATAGAATAGAATAGAATAGAATAGAATAGAATAGAATGGAATAGAATAGAATAGAATAGATTAGAATAGAATAGAATAGAGCAGAATATAACAGAAAAGAAAAGAATTGAACAGAATAGAATAGAATAGAAAAGAATAGAATAGAATAGAATAGAATAGAATAGAATAGAATAGAATAGAATAGCATAGAATAGATAAGAATAGAATAGAACAGAATAGAATATAAGAGAATGGATTAGAATAGAATAGAATAGAATAGTATAGAATAGAATAGAATAGACTAGAATAGAATAGAACAGAATAGAATAGAATATAAGAAAATAGATTAGAATATAATATAATAGAATATAAAATAATAGAATAGAGTAGAAAAGAACAGAATAATACAGAATAGAAGAGAACGGAATGGAACAGAATGGAACCGAATTGTGCAGAATAAAAAAATAATAGAACAGAATAGAGCAGAATATAACAGAAAAGAAAAGAATAGAACAGAATAGAATAGAAAAGAACAGAACAGAACTGAACATAATAGAATAGAAAATGAGTACATATAAATAGAATATTGTACACCAATAAGAAGTATATTAGTTATAGTAATTGTAGATAGTTAGATTCTGGCTCGTCAGTCTGGTGGTCGCAAATGCTATTGCTAAGCATGAGGCCAGGTTCAATTCTCTGGTTGCGTTTCTTTTTGGATTTTCCACCTGCAGTTTTTCAATACCATCTCAATAGGCTCGTCCCGTATTAGATGGGCCTTAAACATAAATGACGAAATTTGGGTGTACTATAAATGTACCTCTGCTTAACCCTTAAGGGAATGAGGTCGTGATGTTATGTTGTGATATCTCAGTTTTATCATGTGACCGTTGTACAGTGTGACTGTAATTTATTCGAACTAAAGTATGAAAGTCTGAAAATAGACGTATGTTTTCTCTGTTGTTGATAAATTCCTTTTACCACTGGCGTGTTTTTATTGAATTTGTAATGATTCGCCTTTAAGCTTTACTAAAAGCTTCAAACAGCGTTGTGTTTCCTCGGTATACTTTTTATTTGTTTTGGTGCTTTTGTATCTGGATGTTTTTAAAATAATTTTCCTGTGGATTTATATAAACACCATGGCACTTGTACTGAAGAGCAAGGCACGGCTGTACCTTACTTATAATAGTCATACATCCCAATTTCACCAGAGTCTATCCATGTAGCTAATAGGAGACCAGTTTACTGCCATAAACAGAGACAAATCCAGTCTCGATGCTATTGAAAATTTCCAGATGGAAAATCCCAATCAAATTTAGCTCATCCCGTAAAACGAACCCAGGACACCGTGTGCAGTCGTTGCTATAATGTTGTCAATTTAACCTCGTGTTAGCTACTAACTCTAAGTTAAGATTTTCGTGCAAGAGGGTTTAAGTACGTATACATACGGTAAGCATAGCATAATCAACCTTTTATCGATCCCACTGCTGGGACAGCGGCCTCCTCTCTGTGAGATAGCGAATGTGCATTAATCCACCACGCGGGCTCAGTGCGGGTTGGTGGTTGTCAAATTTTACCATATTTAGGTTCTAAGACATGCCTGGTTTCCGCACGACGTTTTCCATCACAGTTTTTAGAGTTGTAGTGATGAAATAATTTAGACTTATTATTAATTTAAACTAATATGTGCTTGCCTGGGTTCTTACCCACGACCTACAAAACTTTTTATTCTTGAAAGTTATCCCAGTTGTTACCGTAGCCAATGCTCAACGTTGTAAACAGCGAGTGAATTTTGAATGCAGTAAGTGTCGTACAGGTTGAGCGCTGCATTTTATGTTTATTTTATAGCCTTTTTGAGCTCTTGATATTGTTCACCGCGCCGTACACTGGCTACAGATTTTAACAAGAATAATACAAAATTGCCGTCCACTATATTATCATTTTCACCACAAATGGGTTCGTTCAACAAAAATTATTAATTTACAATTGCACAAAAGAACACTTAGTTCTTTTTTTCGATACATAGGTGTTTCGTTCTGGAAAACGAATAAATATTTTTTCATAGAAGCAAAGTTCTAATACCAAAACAATGCAAAATTTAATTTGTATGACATTTCAACATGAAAAGGTGGTTTTCGGACGAAATACCTCGCTTTGTAGAATTACAATATTCTCTATAAGAGAAATGGAAAATATACCATTTAAGAGAAATTATTCGTGATTTCTCTTAAATGGTATATTAAGTAAGTACGTGACATAAAATTAATATTAATTGGAAGCAATTAGTATTTTAAGTAAAACTGATGTCGTGGTGGCCCTCTGGCTAAGGCCTCGCCTCTCGTGATTCAGGTCGTGGGTTCAAATCCGGGCAATTACCAATGTGACTTAATCAAATTCATATGTACTTTTTAAGTTTATCTTGGACATCAAAAGCAACGGTGAAAGAAAACATCGTGGGGAAATCTGGACTTATATAGTTGATGTAAGTATGGCATAGCCAAGGCAGAGGCCTGTGGGGTTCCCAGAGACGGCTTAATTGACTGTGACACCAGAGATGGCCACATCCTCACACGAAAAGAAGAAGAAGTAAAACTGACATGCTCTATATCAAAAGATTTTATTTTGTTCTCATAATAAAAACTGCCCAGTGCCCGACCCTAAAAACCCAGGACTGATTGTCCTGACGCCAGAAAAATTAGGAGAGCCGATCCCACCTAAAGTAGGATAAAGATGTCCAAGAATTACTGCATAATGTGAAACAACCCCGCTAGTAAACATGAAGTCCGTTTTCACACGCTCCGGTTGCCGGGTACCCGGCGGCAAATGTATAGCCATGGACGTGTGAAAGCTAACATACATGCCGATACACTTCGCCGCCGGTTACCCGGCACCGGCTACCCGAAAACCGGGGCGTGTGAAAAGGCACTAAGAAGTGGTGCAGCACATCTTGTGTCTCTCTTAAATTAACAAACGTTCAGACAGTGAAAGTAACTTAGGTTACAAGTATACTTACTTAAGTAACTTGAGCATGAACCTAAGTTGCAAAAGATTTTTTTTATATAACTTTGCTTAGAATTCTTACAAGTGAACTTTGGGCAACAGATTTGTACTGTCTATAAAAATTTGGGCCCTAAGACAAGACTTGTTAAGGCGCTTTAAAGATAGCCAACTTGGGCAGCCTTTTAAGGCACACCTACTTTTGTATTTACTAAGTTACACAATATTTCACCACACTAAATGTTTCAGGTTTCGTAAGGTAAAATGCATGTAACATTTCAACCTCTCTTTAATCTGTTCGCCACTTCAGTCTTCAAACGGCGGTTCCTGGCTGACGTAATTATTGCCTCAGGGTAGGTTCGAACTCCCCTTACAATTGCATTATTGGCGTCCGATACCGGCACCTCGGTACCTTTAGGCTGTAACCTTATAAACTCAGGCGGAAAATAGCATTACCTACACTGGGTAGACGTCAGGCAGTTTGAAGGCCAATATACGCTAGGGTTGCTATGACATTCGTATATTCGACCAGGTATTAATTAGGTGAGCTAGTGTGATAGCTCGTGCCTATAAAAACAAAAAAATAAATCTAGTGAGAACTTTACTCCTACTAAAGAGAAAATATCAGAAGTGGCCAGTTCGACCATAGTAAGATTATTCATAAAAAAATGTATGACCTAAAAGAGATCACTGCTGATAACGATTCTCAATAAAAAAAAAACTTTATTGTCGCCAGCTAATACACTTATCTATTTTATCTTAAACCACAGTTGTTGAGCACCACACCACACTGTTAGTGTTCTACATCTGACTGCGTACAATCTACACATCATATCTTATGGGAGTGTATTCTTTGGCAGAATGAACGCAATATTATGTTGAATAATGTACAGGCTGCATCAGGAGTTGTTTACTATACGGACCTTGTGAAAACTAGAACAAATTTCCGTGCGTTCAAGCGTTTTTGCCATACGAGTACCTATTATTGGAATCAAATAGCTCACAATGCTAGGACCCATTATTATTCATCCTAATTTTTATCCATGGTGCTAGGCAACTGAGCTTATCCCAGTTGTTAACTTCCCTTTGTGCCTATTGGCCTTATTTGTTCTGTCTCCTCCTTGATATGGAGGGAAGTGGAAATTTATATTTTTTCCTACACCTCCGTTATTATTTTCTGATTAATTTCGTTGCGGGATCCAAGACAGTTAGTTAAATTCATTCTCCGGGACTTTGTCGAGCTTCATTGCCTCGGCGCTTTTCCGGTGGTTGCCACTGTTGATTCTGGCTTTCAGGAGTTGCAGTGGTTTGGAAATAGTGCGGTGGGATAGTCCCAAAAAAAAATGTACATTATGGGACTTTTAGACAATCATAGAAAAGTTATCATTGATAGAATCTCACTATATCAAGGATCTTTTATTTTATAGTACAGCCGTTTTTTCGAATGGTCGTTTGAGACTAGAGAAAAGACTTGTTGAATACCCACTCGTACGAAATATTTGCCATCCCTGTTCGTGATAGAATTACACCGGCCTTTTATTTCAATACATAAAGGCAATTGCCCGTCGCGCCCTGTGACCATTTTTAATGCATTTAATAGTCCAACAGGGGAAAAACAAAATGCCTTTTAAGAGAGCAACATTCAGGGTAAAACAAAATGCCTTTTAAAAGAGCAACATCGTAAAACAAAATGCCTTTTAAAAGAGCAACATGGTAAAACAAAATGCCTTTTAAAAGGGTTAAAGACTATTATTTTAGTAAATTTCCTCCATTAAACACTAATTAAAAAGCTTACCGATCTTTTTTATTTATTTATTAACAAAAACACGATTTTAATGCAGTGAGGTTGTATTTAAATAAATATTACCTAAACGATTTTTATCCAGTGCAGTGGTGGCCCAGTGATATCGGCCGCGACTTACAAGTTGTAGGTCGTGGGTTCGAGCCCAGGCAGGCGCTTTATTTTGTGTAAATTATTTCATCACCACTGCTCTCAATACGGTGAAGGAAAACATCGTGAGGAAACCGGCATGTCCTAGAACCAAAAATTCGAAGACATGTGACATCCACCAACCCGCACTGGGCCCGCGTTGTGGATTACAGCCCATTCCCTCTCACGGAGAGGAGGCCTGTGTCCCAGCAGTGGGAACATTAATAGGCTGATGATGTGTGTGTGGTGTGATTTTTATCTATAGTAAGGTTGGTGCAGTGGTTGAACGATTGTCTGCTGCGCGGCGTGTCGCGGGTTCGATTCCCACACAGAGCAAATATTTGTATGACCTACTATACTTGTTTTTTTGAGTTTATATTTGTAAACGCACCCACGATACAGGAACAAATTCCTAGCGTGGGGCAAAAATAAAAAAAAATGAAAATACCATACTTAATATTATAAATACGAAAATAACTCTGCCTGTCTGTCTGTTTCCATTTCCTGGTTAAACGGCTAACCCGATTTAGACATAATTGCAGGGTTGCCAACCGTACGAGGTTCCTCGTACAAATACGAGATTTGTGGTCTTCCGTACGAGGTACGAGGACACTATCAACCTCGTACAATTATGTACGAGATTTTGATAATATGGCGATACGAACATTTTATAAACGATAATAGTAAAAACTAGTGCAATGTATCAGAACTTGTAGGAACTTCTTACACCAAAAATTTCATTGCCGTATTTACGCGTTGATCTTGGCATGACAACCGATAAAATATACGGCAGAAAAAAACGATGACAGTGAGGATGTTCCTGAAATCCTGACATAATATTTGGAGAGGGGATGTAAACTTAAATTACCTTGCAAATTTTCGTAATAATATAGACACAATAGTTTTTTGCGATTTACAGTTACTGGGTTGTGAAGGTCAGATGGGCAGTCGCTCCATGTAAAACACTGGTACTCAGCTACATCCGGTTAGACTGGAAGCCGACCCCATCAAAGTTGGAAAAAGGCTAGGCAGATTGATTGAGTTTTTTGTGATTTGACTTGAGTAATAATAAAGACAAAGTGATGTTTTTTTTAGTAGGAAACTTGCAATAGTTTATTTCATTGAGTAAAAAACCCTAAATCCAGTAATACAATATGCCTTAATTTTGGTTTCAGCTCGTTTTCGATGCATAATAAATGTACGAGGTTTGAAAGTCAAAATACGAGATTTTTTGCTGAAATGTAGGAGGGATTTTCTTTTACGGTTGGCAACCCTGCATAATTGGTATGGAGACCCTGGGAAGGACATAGGTTAGTTTTTATCCAGATAGTGTGTTCCCTTGCGATGATAAAACAGATTTTAAGCGGGCGAACCAGCAGGCAGACATTAGTTCTCAATATTGCTCCTACCATTATTTGTCTCTGCATCATCCAAAGGTTCACTGGTAGAAAATACTTGAGGCATCAAATATGTAAATATATAAGATCCAAGAGCGGTCATACTATTAAAACTTTAGAGAATACTTATGGACATAGTGCCTTTTAACAATCATCATCATAAGCTTACAGCAGTCCACTGTTGGACATACGTCTCTCCAATCGCACACCATCAATAAAATTATTTTTAGTGAATTTTTAATCCTGATATATTATGCAAAAGTCTGTTAGTGTCTAAGTTACGTGCGCTCTAATTTTGTTGATCAAAGCCCTCGTGAAAAGTTTATTCTTGTTAGGTGACGTATCTTATCTACTTTGTACTTAAAAGTCAAACTGTTCTTTGGTTGTTGAGAACTTAACGTCAAGCATTTTGCTAGTTGGTAAGTTTACCAACAAGTGGCTGCTTTCTGTACAAAGTGTAAGTAGAATCTGAAGTTTTGTTTAGAATCCAATTTTCCTATTGCCCCAAACCCAAATCAATATTATAATTTACTTACTAAGAATGAGATCTTTTTTATTTTCGGGTCACACACGCACAGGAAATAAAAACAAAAAAAAGTTAATTAAAAAAATTAAAATACCCGACTGCTTAAAAAGCGAACTAAAAAGACGTAAACAAGAAGAAAATCATGCTGTGCAATCGGAGGATACATATTCGCGAGCTGGCTGACCAAAACCAGATGTATCCTCCGACTGCACAGCATGATTTTCTTCTTGTTTACGTCTTTTTAGTTCGCTTTTTAAGCAGTCGGGTATTTTGATTTTTTAAATTAACTTTTTTATTTATAACTTTTTAGTTAACATTTTTTTCGAATTAGGTACATTTAAAATCACCTCTTAAAACCCTTTATTTTGATACCCCACACGATGGGTTTGGAAGAAAAAATAAAATTGCCCCCCCACAATATGGCGCCCAAAAGCCGCCATTTTTCTATTTTCCAATTTTAATGTAGCCTTTGACACTCGCAAGGTTAAGACGAATCGATTGACGTATGAATCATCAAAATCGGTCAACGCGTTTGGTCTCTGGAACGCCACATAGGAACAAACATACATACATACATACATACATAGACTGATAAACACATTACCCTCCTTCGGCAGTCGGGTAAAAATGGAAGCTGATGAAACTAAAAATATACTATATGAATTTAAAAAAACCGGCCACACCACACCACATTTAGAGTTCCGTACCAAACCGCAAAATCAAGTTGGTTGTAACAGGAAAAGAAAAATGAGGGAATTTTAAATAAAAATCATATTTATCAATATGTTGGTATTTCTTGGTAAAATTTACGTAATAATAAACATTATCACCAAATTACAAGTTCATAGGTCATTGGTAAGTTAAAAATATCTTCGAAACAAAATTTTATAATAATACTTACTTTGGTGGCTTTTCATTCCTTTGTTTTCCAATGTTTTTAAAAACAAAAAAATAGAGTGTTTATTTACACAATGAGATCTAAACAACGATATCCCACTCGATGACGTAGGCCAGGCTTATTTTTCACGCTTACCTTCGTCTGTATATTCCTGGGATAAAAAGTATCCTATGTGCTACTCCAGACTATAATTATCTATCTCTGTGCTAAATTTCATCCAGACCCGCCCAGCCGTTTGTGCGTGAAGAAGTTACAAACATACAAACACACACACTCACAAACTTTCGCCTTTATAATATTAGTGAGACGAGATGAGATTTAAAAATTCTCAGAAAAAATAAATCATTTCGCTAAACGAGTACCCCAAGAAGATAGTTAGATAGTTATAGTTAGTTTTCAAGAAACTCAGACCATAAGTTAATACCATTCGCTTCTTATAAGCACGAGTCGATGTGCATGCCTTCTGCTAACGGCTAAGGAATATTCCGGGTCACGTCACTACTTGCAACTCATTCACGTTTCATTTCCGCCAGGGTCCGCCAACACTCCAACTGGCCCTGGCCTGCTTACAAATTCGCGACAATTTTCCATTTGCCCCGTTCGTCTTTAAAAGATAGCACGAGGTGAAGAGCTTTTCAAGGATACGAGTGCAGGGTTGGAAGATGACAAGTAAGATATTTCAGATAATAAGTGTTATTCCAACTGACTAAGGCCCGATTTCACCAATGATTCGCGATTATTTCAACTAAACTCAGTTTATGCAAATACACTAATCGCGGTTAGTGTCATTGGTGACGTCGGCCCTAAGTAGATATATCTTGGACTAGACTTATATAACTACCGGTGAAAGAAAATATAAGTAGAAAATGAGTAGAAACCTTGGGTTTCGTTATGTCTTCAATTGCCACTGTGAGTTGTTCAAGCGTAAGTTCTTCCCTTCATGAGATAAGAGGCTTTTTTTAAACAAACAACCAAAAAGTTTAATAAATCTGTTTAGAAGTGAAGAGTGAACAGATAAACATATATAAACACATACTGGTCAAAAACACAACCCTCCCTTTGGCTTTGCCGTAGTCGGGTAAACAAAGTTCAAAAACTGTAACCCGACTAAGGATTTTTTAGGCTATTTCACTCTGGCCATAATAACAAATCGATTGAGACCTTATTCATCAAAGTTAGATGAATAGTTTAGGCGCTACACATACATACATAGACTGCTAAAATCATAACGTTTCCTTTTGGCTTCGCCGTAGTCGGGTAAAAAGGGGGACGAGTTGTTAACTAATTTAGAAACAACAGTTAAAAAGTATCTACAAAATTCATTCAATTTTTTTTTTTTTTATACGTTGCCCCGCACTAGGAATTTCTTCCTGTAGGTATCGTGGGTGCGTTTACAAACATATAAACTCACATACACAAACACCCAGAGCCGGAACAATATCTGCAGGTCATACAAATATTTGTTCCGTGCGGGAATCGAACCCGCGACACGCAGCGCAGCAGTCAATCGCTCAACCATTGCGCCAACCGTGCGCCCACAATATTATATTATAACCACAATATTATATTATAACCAAACTAACTAAATGCAAGCTAAAGTAAACCTCTATTAAAAACTTAGTTCGTAAAGTTTAGAAGCCACATACTTCAAATTCATCCTTTCATAGTCTACAAAAAACTACATTTCTATAAAACAATAACTGAACTAAAATAAAGAACTAATTGAACTTCTGGAAATAGACCGACACTGAACTAGAAATCACGGCCTTACTGAATGAACCTCCGACTGGTTCTAAAGTAGATGAACGAGTGAATGAATGACGTTCATAGTACGCGCGCTAGTAAGTTAATTTTACTACGAGTTGGTATACAGCCTCCCAGTGGAGAATTAGAGTTGCAAACTTGGCAGTTGAAGTTGATCAGCTGAAATGACCAGTTGATTTGCGTTAGGCTTACAACTCGACAAACTTAACATCAACTTTATATTGAACATTTGCGTTAGGAAGAACCTCAGTTCTGATAAGATACGTTTTAAGACAGATGCATTATCTAAATATGTGTTGCCTTGCTTTAATTTTTACAGTATTGGCTATTTGCAAGGGTCTGTTTTCTGTCGAAGCTATAGCGGTTCTTTAAGAAATTGATCGTTTCTTCAACTTGGTAATGTCTGATGAAACAGTTATTGTATTTTTTTTTATTTTAATACTTTTATAAATAATAATAATAAATAATAAAAATGGATTGTTTCATAAAAAGTGTTACAATATTAAGCTGTGACACTGGATCCTGCACTAGGATACCCTGTGTCGCAGGATCCAGTATCTTTCGACAAATATATTTAAAAATATATATATAAATTTTGATATTAAATGTAACGGTTACAATTATTAAACATATATTTTAAAAAAACTAAAAGGTAACTAAATGGTGTGTATGTTATTGCTGAGTGTTAGTTTGTATGTGTTGGTGTGTAGTTTAATACTCATTTGCTAGTAGGCTCTCTGTTTCACTATAGTTAAGTCCGAGTAACCAATCCTGGACCTCCCTTTTGCACCCAAACCTGGTCATGAGGAGGATATTTATCTTTTCATTGACCCTCTCATACATATGTAGCCCAATGTGTGAGAATGCTTTTTTGCCAAATTTAAGTTTGCAGGCAACTCTGTTCCACTTAGGCCTAAATATCCTGGCACTCTTATAAAAGCCTTTATGATCAACTAGCAGTTGCCCGCGACTTCGTCTGTGTAGCATTAGTACTTTGAATAACCTATTAGGTGTGTGGACCGCCATGCTTGAAAAATTATTGGTTCACTATACAAAATTTTACCCCCTTGTCCACCCCCTAAAGGATGATTTCCATAGGATAAAAACTATCCTATGTCTTTCCCAGCGTCTCAAACTATCTCCATACCAAATTTGATCTAAATCGGTTCAGCGGTTTAAGCATGAATAGGTAACAGACAGACAAACAGAGTTACTTTCGCATTTACAATATTAGTATGGAAAAAAAAAATGTACTGCCTTAAAGTATTTAAAAGCTTTTAATATACTTAAAAAAATGTTCAAAATGCCATTAAATATTTAGTAAAACGCTTCCTTTAAAGCTTTATTCGAAATAAAATACTATAAAGAATATAATATAAATCTTGCTTCTAACGCTTCTTTTCTGGTGGCGCAGTTGTCAATAAATATCTAATAGTATAGACGATGAAGAATAACTGTATTAAAGGGGTTCCTTATCTGAGTCCCGTTCTCGGGGGACCGAGGATGCTGCGCGGCTCACCATTCATCTTAGCTCACTCGCCTTTATCTCTAATACACGTCAAGCTTTATTAACTTGACCTTGTTTCTCTACCTATCCTGGGAACACACTATCGGTGGATAATGTGTACCCATGATGTCGATAGATAAACTCAGAAAAATATTGTCCAGCGTAAGGCCGCCGTTCAAACTTTTGTAAACTTATAAATTAATATTTCAAAGTTCTAAACTTTAGAAACCGTTGTATGTACAACATGTACAATCAATAACATCCTCCTGCGATAGTTTTGCAAGAAACAGTTTCAGAGTTCCGCTTTGTTTTACTTATTAAAACAAACTGTTGGAAACAAAATAAAAGAATTCATAGGCTGGCTAAGTTGAGCGCTGCGATTTTCTTTGCACTCTGATGTAAGCTTATCTGTAGCGCGTAATCGAGGCAAGTCGCGTGTGCACGGAGCGCGGAGTCCACTGGTTGATCGTGTGGGGTTCGGTGCTCGGGCCGTCAAGTGTCGCTCCAAGTTGGCGAGCAAAGTTTGCGCGCTCTGCGACCACCCCTCCGCTCGCTGCGATCGAAGAGGCGGCGCGCGCAACACCCCGCGGTCTATATAAAGCGCTACCCTCACACCAGCTCCCCACAACCGCAAGAGGACGCGCGCGATCGCCCGCTAAGCCGCTCGCCCGGGGCGCCGCTCTTTCTCTTTTCTCTCTTTTTCTCTGTTCGTCTGTCTCTCGCTGATGCGGCCGCGCTGAGGCCGATGCGGGCGCCGCCATGCCGCGCTGCCTCATGGCCAAGAAGTGGAAGGTGGCCCCGGCGGCGGAGCTGGCCGAGGAGTCCGACGAGGAGATCGACGTGGTCGGCGAGGGGCGCGGCCGCAGCCCCGCGCCCGCCGCCACCGCCCCGGGGCCGTCGCCCAGAGACCCTGAGCCGACGCTCCTCTATAACGGTAAGCACCACCGTCCACACCCGCAGGAGCAGCTGGTCGCGGGTGTCAAGGGCCGCGAGGCCGCAACTAGTGCCAAGGTCTCGCGACGCGCCGCGCTACAGCACGCGACGCGACGACGCGCCGCCGGTCAACAACTCCACATGACAGCCACGGAGCTATGTTTTACCACTTACGAACTTACTCCTATCTTGTGCTTTCTGCGACTGTCCCTCTGCGATTTGCGATTCATTGTAATCGACTAAGCTATGCGAGCGATTTCTGTAATTATCTTTTATTTGCTCCTACGTTTCATTGGCTTTATCATGTAAACATTGTTATTTTGTGTTCTTATTAGTTGATTCTCCGAGTCACTGTAAAGCATAAGCATAGGATAAAGTTCGAAAGCACGCAACAGTCTTGTGTTAACACGTAGGAGCAAGCAGTAGCTACAGTTGAGCAACAGTTGCGGACGACGTCACTCATGCTCATGGGTCTTGGCACGACGCCACGGTGGAGGCGCCTCCAGCGCGCCAAACAGCACAAAGTATGAGCGACGCACTCCAACCGCCTTTTTTATATTTAAGCGTTGCCAAAACTCGACCTCATTCCCAAGTACGTATAATGTATTGTAGTCACCAACAGTTTCAGATACCTACGCTGCTGAAAACCACCACTTTAATATCTACGTGTAAAATACTTTTACTTTTACATAAGCAAATATGCCAAACGTTTACTAAAACGGTTTTAAACCTCAAAATCCATAAAACGATTACTTTTATTTGATCTGCAAACAATTAAAGTCAAGCGGCTAACTGCCAAACCGCCAATATTTACGAAGTATTCCGGTATTTTCACTCCATTTCGTGCAAAAACATATTCGCTTATCCCTCCTGCGGTATATACTACTCCACGCATGGCGTTTATCGTGTTGTACACCATTTTGTTTGTTTTTATTTTTGCATTCCATATTCTAGTTCTATATTGAACCCTTGGAAAGCTTTTTGAAGCGCCGCTGCGTATTTTTTTCATGCCAATGAAAACCATCAACCAACCAATATTTAACTTTCACTTAAAATACATTTAAACGCTTCCATATTAGTCTTAAATAAGATACATTTTACAAATAACGAAGAGGGATGAAATAGACGGAACATTCTGAACCAAGCCGCATTTACTGAAACGTAATCCCATTGGCCTTTTATTGCACAAAGAAAGAAATATCTTATTCGTTTTCCTTGCTTTATTATTCGATCGTGCGCTTCGTCGGGGGTTCGATTTGTATCGCTTTTCGTAAAAAGCTATTGAAGGCAATTGAACGAATCAACTTTGTTGCTTTATGAACTTAATTCAATGCGATTTAAAGAAGTAGCTCTTAGTTAACAGCATTATAAGCAGAAATAAAAAAAAAATACTCAAAATTCATGCGACAGCGAAAATAATAATTAAACAGTATTCATACTCTTCAATCATCTTTATTGAGATGTTTTCACTTTATGATTACACTTTGAACATACAAACCACTTACAATACGAAGTTCAACGTTCGATGCCAAAATTACATTTTGTTATTCTCAGTTCACACAAAGTTCAGTTTCCCTCCAATTCATGAGTTCAGTTTCTAAATGTCAAGTGTGTCTAGGCTACAACAACAAATGTTGAACAAAACATTTGTTACCGCGGTCTAAGTCATTAATAAAAACCCGGCCAAGTGCAAGTCGGACTCTTGCACAGAGGGTGCCGTACAAACATCAACATTGACCAAAATAAATAGGTAACATTACTGACGTTCATAAATAATGAAAGCACCGAACATTGATCTAACAAAATATTTTTTTTCTTTTCTAAGTATAGTTTATAAGTTGGTCGACTGTTACTCGTAAACTTGTAAAGCCTACTTAGCTGTGATAGTTTTCCTTTTAATTTCGTTATACATACTACTGGCGTGATTTTTTTAACATATCCAAAAGCAACCATTTAGCTGACAAGGACTAATAGTCAAGTGATTCTAACAAAAGTGATTCTAGCAATTTAAAGCTTATATTTACACAAACGGATTCCTGAATCTTCAAAATCAACGAAAACAAAAAGAAAGTTAGTAATTAATACTAACGTTTTTTTTTATTCTTGGGGATACCTTCAAAAGGCGCCTGGACCTTTGGGAAAAAGAAAAGGGAGTGTGGGATTTTTACTTCACTAAAACCACCCCGGTGAGCAAATGGCAGGGGTCCCGTTATCTCTTAAAAGACCAACCTGGAACCTCGTCTGTGCTACGCCTGTTATCGCACATCCCTGGGTAGACTGCGAGGCGTCTCTCCTGAGTACCGCTGTGCACGGCAGCACCTGACCACTGTGCCACCGTCTTACCTGGAGTTACATGCTGGGCGGACAGTGTCCCCAATCTGGCCAGCCGTGACTCCGGAGTCCCACCTGCCTATCATGCAGACGGGTTTAAGGCGTTTTAGGCGTCAAGGCGGTTGCCTCCACGACGCCATCTTCCCCTAGCGGGATAAGCCCTCTCACGATCCCGCTAGTTTAATTACTACCTACTAGCGTTAAAAACACTTTTCATTTCAAATGAAATCCACGTACATCATTAAACGTTAAATAAGACTTTTAAACAAATCAATTAAACGCAAAGCTCAGTGAGCAACAGAACTGGAAATATTAACTGGACTAAAACATCAACATACAGATTACAGTTCCTGCAACTTTAAAGCAAACGAGGCAAAACACTTTTAGGCACTAAACAGGATTCGACGCTACAAAATTGAAACGGTTTCAATAGAAACGGCAAACGCTAGTGCGACACGAAACGCCGATTAAATCGTGTTTCGAACAGCTATTACCTATGGAATATTGCCTGCCTGCCAACTGTCACTGAAGCTCACAGCTCTCGAATACTCAATAACAGAACATGCGTCCGATTAATTAATCATTATAACCGAATGTCAGGCCGAATATTCCGGTACACCAGCGGAATTTCAACCCCGCTTTGTACCAATTACGGCTGAAACGGGCATTCAAAATTTGGAATTTAACTGTGGAAACGTTTCCTAGTTATGTTAAGCTAGTGGTGTGTTTTGGATATCTAAACCTGTACTTCTAAACTAATAAAAACATTGTGATATTGTTACAAGATAAATATCTAAGAAAACTGATCCGATTTCGAAAATATTTTACTTACAAAAAGCCATCTCTGAGTGCCATAAGGTGTTTTAATCCCGATAAGATGCACGGTCCCTGTGAGTGACGCTACGGGAACGAAGCGACGATGAAAAGCTAGATTAGAAAACACTGCAATTGTACTAAGACGAATGAGCAAACGGAAAGATTTATTGTTTTCTTGGCACAAGCAGATATTTAGTTCCTTAAAAGAAAATAATAGTCAGTACGTACGTACCAGCACTCGTTGTGGCTCTCTACTTTTACAACAATCATTGTATCGATGTTTTTAATTACATTTTAATTATGTCCATGAATCATTTTTTCCTTGACAGTTCATTAATTACTGACATTTCCAACAGTCATGTAGGCTTACAAGGACGACCACAAGCGTAGTTTGGAAGCAAAATAATTTAACTACAGTTCGTTGTCCTTATTAAAGTAAATAAACCCACCTTTCAAAATGTACCCCCGATTTCAAGTAAGAATTTGAAGTCGTGTATTTGTCAAACTCTTTAGTCTAAAAACCTGTCAAACTACTTAAGGATTAACGTTACGTTATACGTAAGTTCTTCTTAATTCTAATCTCTCAAGCCAGAACTCTTATTCCGATCACCATATCACAGATAGCATACGCTTACAAAGTCCAAGGACACCTAAACAATTTGCCATGAACAATGCCCCATTAAATTGGCTGGAGATAACAATACCTCTTTGGATGCCAGTCCAATCAGTGGCCAGCGTAATATATTGGAGATCAGAAGCCTTATGCGAAGCTGTCTACGACGGAACCCTTTTGGGATTGATCCGGTAATTGAGGCTAGTCTCGTAGATTGAGATTAGTAGTTTTGGTCGAGCTGGTTCAAATATAAAGAAAGGTAGAATTATGTTAGTTATAGTTTAGCTGTTATAATATGATTTTATTAGTTTCTAGGTTTAATCATTTTCTTTTTTTTTATGAACTGCCCCACATTAGTAGTTTCTCCTTTATCGTGGGTGCATTTACAATCGTACAAACTCACATATACAAACAACCAGACCGGAATAAATATCTGTAGGCCATCCACATATTCGATCCGTGCGGTTTTTGAACCCACGACACGCTTCGCAACAACCGATCGCTCAACCGTTGCGCCAAACAAATCAAACAAATCTTCTTAGCGTGTCGTTGGCAAATACAATTTTTTAATGCTATGTTTGATCCAATTTTCTGCTACGGCAACACTAACAATTTAGTTAAATATTAATGAACACACAATAAAGAAACAAGAAAGTATAGAAAATATGTGCAAAGGAGGTACTTATTTCAAAAAAAAATCCATGCACGTGTAGAATCATGGTGCACCTGTGTCACCACACACAAGCTGTTGCTTCTAAATATAAAAACCGGCCAAGTAAGAGTCGGACTCGCACACGAAGGGTTCCGTACCATTATCGCAAAAAAAAATCACGTTTGTTGTGTGGGAGCCCCCTTAATTTATTTTATTTTAATTTAATTATTATATTTTTTTGAAGAGAATATACAACTAAATATTCTGTGAATATTTCAAGTGTCTACATGTTGCTGTTATTAATATCGAGCAAAAAACGGCAAAAATATCACGTTTGTTGTATGGGAGCCCCCCTTAAATATTAATTTTATACTGTTTTTAGTATTTGTTGTTATAGGGGCAACAGGCAGGCAGGGGCATCATCTGTGAAAATTTCAACTGTCTAACTATCACGGTTCATGAGATACAGCCTGGTGACAGACAGACAGACAGACAGACAGACGGACAACGAAGTCTCAGTAATAGGGTCCCGTTTTTACCCTTTGGGTACGGAACCCTAAAAACAGACAATTTTGAAAATAAAAATGTGAGAACTATTTCTATATAAAAGGATTCTGCCATAATTATTCTACTAACCCTTTTGGGACAAAATGGCTTTTTTTTTAATTTTGAATTCGTATTCAAATTTTTGTAACCAAATTTTGTTGCCAAGAAAGATCGTTCTTTCTTGGCAACAAAATTTGGTTACAAAAATTTGGCCCTTAAGAAACACTCAATATTATGAAATATCGTTGCACGAACGCAATATCACCTCATTCTAGGACGGAAAATTAACGTGACATACCTACCTACACGATGTAGAATCCCACCCTCACGGGCACGTGGGGCTACACTGCTACAGTAGATACCAGAGCCCTTGTAACAGAACCCTCTCTGTCGGCGATCGATATCATTTCACTAATGGACAGGCCACTGTAGCTCCCGACTCAGCGCATTTATTTCAAATCATCAGAAATCCTAAATTAAACAACTACAATAAAAAGTAACATAATTATATAGTTTTTCAAGCGTTTCCATATCAAATTCAAATAAATTAACTGTAAAAAACGACTTTCAAAAACATGCTTTTAGATCAGGATAATGAATGCGTATATAAAATTTCGTGCTGTACTATTGACAATCGAGAGGTTGCTTCAATCCAAACCTAGACGGAGATCAGGTCATAATTACCTGGCAAACAAATTTATTGTCATCGGTACTGAATCAACACACAACATTTCGACTTTGTAAGATATGAGGAATAGGGTCTAATTTTGCAAGATTTGATCTAAACAAATCCAATAACAAACATTGCAAGTTGAATAAAAGTTTGTATAAAATACAAGTATATCAACTTTGCTCGTATGCAGTCTTATGATCCTCAAGGAGGATTACAGGTCATGGGCTGTGGACCTAGCCGTGGCCCATTGTAGGGGGCTAACGCTACGTATCGAATCCTTAATAAGACAAGATCAGAATTGCTCATTTTGTAATGTTTCAATGTTTTTAAAGCACATTCACATACTTAGCTTCATATAAGAATTATTAACAATAATGCCCTTGGCGTGCCGAAGGTACGATACCACTAGAAGTTTGAGCCATCCTTGTACCCCATCTGTAAAGATTAGCTTAGTTATATCACACAAGAAAACTTAAATACTGTTCGAGTCCTGTCGAACTTTACGTCTTTATGGCGCACAATAACAGCTCATCTTTTGTAACTTTATGCTATTTTATAGGTGATTGGCATTTTTGAAATTAGTCATAAACAAACTAACTTTATTCTGTAGTAGTACTACAGGCATAAAACTCATAATCTCATAACATTAAATAATGTGTTTTACTTCTATACGTTGCCTAATTTATATTTAATAGCACGGGATTATGATGCTTAACAATAAGCTAGTTTATACATTTACTTACTAATATACTTTTCTGTCACATTCTATATATGGAATAAGTTTGTGTGTTACATGAACGTATTTAATAAGAAGACATGTGTGTTAGTCAAAAAGGTCTTAATCAAAAATATCTGTAAATTTTCGTCAATCAATTACTTATAGCTGTTTTGCTTTGAAAAATATATAGATGACGTTTATTTTCTTATACCTACGCAAAGTTTATTACTGAAAGCAGAAAATACAAACAGTTTTCAAAAGAATAAACAAATAAATGCAATGGAATAGAAAGTTTGAAAAAGCAATAATGAAAACTGACATTGTTAATCGCTAGTTTGAAAAGAGCTTACGAACTCACCGAAACAAATATTCGAATAAGATTTTACAACTACTAAAACTGCTTTTTATTGATTCTAAAACAAGCAAACTTCACTCATCCTTTGTATAATCATAAAAAAGCGTCTGAAATTAACAAAATAACATAAAATTACTCCTGTAATCCCAAAAAGGTTTAAGCCAAAGTATATAAATTGCACATGTAGAACCACAGTTCACCAGTTATGGTGAAGTCCGAGTAATATAATATAATATTTATTAGCTGTACTAAAATAAATAAATAATAATTATGGGGGAACCTAATCCTCCGACCGGGCACAAAACCCGGGATGTTACTGAGAAATTTCATATTGAAAAATCCAATAAAACTTTGCCTGAGTCGAGAATCAAACCCAGGTCCTGTGCATACTCACTTGCTCAGCTATCGTGCTTGCAACCACTAACCCAATAAGGCAGTAAGTATGACTACAAATAATGTTACGATATTTCACTGCATACATAACTAAAGATACTTGTACTGAATATATGGAGGTGTTACTACCTAAAGCAGGTCACCTCATTCACGCAAGAGTATTAGACCAAGACCTAATACAAATGTAGTGGCAGACATGTTGCTTGCCCTCGTTTGTCTTTCGTAGAAAACGGCCGACTCATCAAAAATACAAAGTAGTTACAAATTAGCTGTAGGTTTAGATTGGAAGTTAAATAGTGAACACATAGCATTATTATAACGTCGGTATTCTTAGTATTAGAACCGGTTAGGCCGGTTAAGGTCTATCCACACATATCAGGGCCGTGCCCGGGACGTGCACGGGACGTGGACAGACAAAATCACGAACACGGGTGCGTAAAGGTCATCAAAGGACATCGTTCACACACGTCAGTGCACGGGCCCGGGCACGTCCCGTGCACGGACGTGTGTGAACGAGTTCATATAAAATGTTCCCACCGATATTTTTTTGAGTCCCTGACGGGACCCGGCCTTGTCGACCTTTACGCACCCGTGTTCGTGATTTGGGTTCTGAATTCAAAATTTTCTGAATTATGACAGATTATGAACGAGTAAAATTTCAAAATTTAAAAAACCCCCGGCACATTTTTATTTCATGCTACTTAATTTATCTAGTACATAGTAGATACGCTTCGATCGGCAATCTATTGAACACTTTTATGACACGATATCTTGCGTAAACACCCCGATCCAAACAGTGAAACGCCCATAACTTTTGAACGGCTGAACCGATTTTATTCAAACATAGCTAAGAACACTCTCGACAAAATCACCTTTCAAACTGAATCGAAATCGGTTCACCCGTTTGGACGCTACGATGCCACAGACAGACACACATATACACATATACACAGCAACACACCTCAAACTTATAACACCCCTCTTTTTCCGGCGGGGTTTAAAAATAGAGTTCGGATTTAGTGCGTAAGCTTCTCTACATGAAGTACTACGGCTACTTCGGAACCGAAATTATCTACTTAGAAAGTCGTATTAGAAAATCGAATAAAATACTTTACCCTACTAGAGGATGATCGAAGACATTTCTAACACATGAAGGAATGAATGGAACAATATGTCAAACAAATAATGCTTGCGGTTAGCCGGTAGAAGTGAGTCGTAATTGCGAACGAACCCGTTCGGAGAATCACCGTGGTCCAATAATAGCACGTTTGCTCTGACATTCTACAAGTATTTACTTTATCAAAGTACTTTCTTTGCTAGGTCGCTGCTGGTCGCCTGACCACTGACTGGGGGCCGAAACACGCTATGCTTTCCTGTCAGCGGTCCCCTTTGCCTCCGATCGTAAACTTACAATGTAGCACATGGTTACAATACACTTGTTGACGATACCATGTTGCTAGGTGACCGTGTACGAAAGTTATAGGTTGAAAATATAAGTAACTTGATGGAGGATTTTCATTTTCGGCGCTAGCTGTTGCGCGCTGTTATGCACTCTCGTGTCTGGCCCAGTTCACTACTGTAAAAGTTTATCGGTTTAAAAAGTATTATATAAAGTGAATCCAGGACTAAGGGCCAAGGGTGAAAAGATCGCAACATTTTTGTCTCATTTTTACGTCACACGTAGACTTACGAAATCACATCGCAGCAAGACAAGACGTCGTACCGCGCACCGCGGTGCGACCGATCGATCATTGCTTCAGCCAAAATATGGCCAATGTTGGTCATACGCCTCCCGTACGTGTCTTTCTTTTGGTTATCGCGTTCAGCGGATCCTAAATTCTTGACTAGATTTATTTATTTAACTTACACTATCTTACAGGTTGAATCCAATACAATAGTGGTTAAAGTCTCACCCTCAGTTTCTCACCTTAAAATTATCGGTGAATTAATGTGACAATTGTCAATCACGCGTTATCTATTGTGATTGGTTGAATTAATTTTCAACAGCCAATCAGAAAAGATAACGCGTGCTTGACAATTTGTCACATTAATTCTTCGATGATTTTAAGGTGGGCAACTGAGGGTTAATCTGAAATCAAATTTTACATAATTGGATAATCTATATATATAAAAGAAAGTCGTGTTAGTTACACTATTTATAACTCAAGAACGACTGAACCGATTTGGCTGAAAATTGGTAAGGAGGTAGCTACGAACCAGGAGAAGGACATAGGATTTTTATCCCGTTTAGGTTAGGGTAGGGTAAGGGTAGGGTAGGGTAGGGTAGGGTAGGTAGGGTAGGGTAGGGTAGGGTAGGGTAGGGTAGATAGGGTAGGTAGGGTAGGGTAGGTAGTGTAGGGTAGTTAGGGTAGGGTAGGTAGTGTAGGGTTTTTAGGGTAGGGTACCCTACCGTAGATGAATGTGTGATGTTTTTATGGCAAAACAAAGTTTGCCGGGTCAGCTAGTAATTATATAAACCTAAACTACTAACACTATTAAAATCTTCTAAACTAATATAAAATTAAACTTTACTCATCTAAATTTTAATTATAACTAGCAAAATTCAATAAAACTCTTGCGAAATCACTCAAATTGCTCGAAAATAATTATAGCCTCTCATGCAATTCGTTGAGCACACAGATTGTGCGGGTGGGAGGTTTTATTGGTTGATAAAAAGGTTGATAATAATAGAGTATCTAAAAATGAGCTTTTCCAGCCAACCTACGTCACTAACTACTGTCTCCTAATGAAATAGTTTGATATCTAGAGAATAAGCCTCCGTGTTTTTAGTATTACTCGATGTTTTTCCAATTGACCTTGACCTAGATAGGAATCACATTTCATTCGGCAAGAGGCCTAATTTACATTCTGATTCAAAATCAAAGTTTAAAAATGTTTCAAAGGTTTTGAATGGCTGGTTTAAGTTTGTACTTAACCTAAAGCCTTGCGAAGATTAAAACTTTGTTGTTTGGCTTATAGCTCTTAGCAAATCTCACTTATCGACAATAACTTTAAATGCTACTTTTAACCTTTGAATTTCAAATATTTTTAAATTATATAGGTCTGGTTTTTTAATAGGAAAAGGGACGGATACGCAATGCGATAACAGCAGTGACAATTCTAGAGAAGTATCGTTCATTTCGTTTTTGAATTCAGCAATCGCAAGATATAGCAGTCGAGCTTTGAGTGCCAAGAGTTTGTATAGAGGACCATCGTTGGATCCATTCTTTGATTTTTAAGTTTAGATTTACAAACTCGTCCAATGCGTTTTCCATTTTAAGTTTTTGAAACTAGTAAAGTTATGATAACCTAGGGCGATAAAAAATCTTTAAAGAAAAGTTCTCCCAGTCAGGTTCGCCCGAACATGTACAAGTTTTTAACAAAGTTGGCTAAATGTGGGTATGTATCAATATCTATGCGGTTAAGACCTTGACCTATGATTATTTAGGTATGATGTTGCTCTGTGGTATAAGCATAGGCAGAGTTCTTGTCGAAGTACAGCATATAAATTAAGCATTGGACATGGCATCATTGACTCGAATAAGAAGAAAAGCACCAAATCCAAACGATAGGAACGTATTAGAACCCCATGGCCTGGCACGCGACGATGGCAAAAGTCCAAAGAATGTCTTTGTTTCCATGAAAGATGGGTAGGCTTTTAGTGTGGGACGCTACTTGTGTCGATACTCTTGCACCACATTTCATCTTCCAGCTCGTCCATATTTTCAAGCCGTTTGCAACTCTTTGTCCCTAGGGTCCGAGCGCTCACGCTTTGTTTAAAGATCATTCCAAACGTCTAGTTGACACTTGGCGTGACCCAAAGGCTGGTCAGAGGACAAGCATTGCCATACAACGTGGCAATGCTGCCAGCCTACCAGGTCACGTTATTAGTGGACAACGATGTGGAGGAATTTCGCGACGCCAAATTTTAAAATAGTAATTTTTTTGCATTGATTAGTACTTGTAGTTTTTGTTTTAAGTGTATATGTTTGTAGTCTTAGTAAATTAAGTATTTTATACACTATATATCTACGTAAATATAATATATTAGTTAACGTTAGGCAATTTACCGAATCCTAAATTGTAAATTATTGATAATGCTATCTTCCTATGCTACCCATATGTAAAAAAACTATTTATTGTGTTTTAAGGATTTACAACATATTACTGTAACGAGGTTAAACTTGTTACGTTCCTTTTATTAACTGATACTGGCTTAATATACTCATACTACTTTAAAGAATAATTCGTATTGAGGATGAATTGACGGTCAGCAATTGTCAGGGCACCTGAGAACGCATAGGCGCGTCGTTTTATGATAAAATGTAAGATATAAAAAAAATAGGAATTTATCCTATATATGGTAAATAAAGAAAGAAAGGCCAGGTGCGCAGTACTCATAACCGGCGTGTGTGTATGACTAGATGTATGAAAGAGAGTGAAGCAAAAGAAGTATGTAAGGATCGTAGCAGGTGGCGTTCTGTAGTTTCTGCCTACCCCCATGGGAAACAGGCGTGAGTTTATGTATGTATGTATGTGTATGGTAAATAGCACAACTTATTTACTAGATAGCACTACGGGTTATTATAGTACCTTCCTTTATAATCGCCGTAAAAAAAGAAAGATGTCTTTGGAGTAAAAACATTGAAGAGTTTCCCCGCCGATCAACGTCAGCACACTTAAATAAAAACGTTCTTTTGAAAGTTTGCAAGTAAGCGGTACTCGGCAACGCATCGTTAAAAATGTCTTACGTTTCATAAAGGAATGTAATGGAGTTTCCAGTTAAAAACTAAAAAAAAATTCCACTTGCTCTATTACAGTTCTAACTCTTGTTTTCTTCGATGTTTTTTTGTAACATCCACAAAGACACACTGTCGTAAATATGTTTAGGTACCCAAACTTTTCTTTAAAGAATAAAAATATGAGACTTGGAAAGCTCACAGTTTTAACACTGTTAGGGCCGGTTTCAAAATTGAGTATTTGGATTTAATAAAGTGTCAAACCCTACTTAAACGCCAAACTTCTAAAGGTTTTAAGGCTAAAATAGAGTTTAATAAAAAAACAAATTGTTAATTCAGAAATCGATTGTTAACATTCCGTTACAAAAACACCTTTTGACGAAAATATTCAAAGATTACCTACCTATCGGTACAGTGCTCGCAAAAGTGTTTGTTAACGGTATCTGTTTGTCCAGTTTCAGTGCTCCGAATTAGGTATCTCGTCCATGAAACACTAATATGTCAGGTAAACTACGCAACCTATAAGGGCAGTGTAAACAGTCAGCCAATCAGAATGCAGTAATCCAACCAATCAGAATACTCTGTACAGCGAGTATGATGTAATTAAAACATTGGTTAGTTACTATACAATATAGGTTGCAAGTTTCCGCTTGTTCTTCTTCTTCGTGTCGATGATTCCGTCACTAAATATTCCACCAGTATTCAGCCACGTCGATAGCCTTAGCGCTGGCCTTACAAAGGTCTTGCATGGTGCTGGTGTTTTTACATTTCCCCGCAGCTTCGCTCCCGTGGGCCACTCCACAGGACCCGTTTTCGGGTTATTAATGTAGCTTTCCATTGGTGACAGAATTTTTTAAATTGGTCCAGTAGTGTCGGCACCTATTCGGTAAAAACAAACAAACACAAAATCTTTCCTCTTTATAATATTGGTATAGATATAAAGAATTGAGAATTGAATATCCTGGGTTAAGGAGGTCAGATAGGCTGGCGCGATGTAATAAACTGATATCTAGCGGCATCCATTTAATTCGTAATTGGGAAAATGTTTGGCAGGTGAACACAGATAAGTACCACAGTAAAAATATACAAAAGTACCTATTTAATTTTTGTAGAACTTTCAGTAGCAAATTGTTTGACTTAATACCACTGTAAGCAGCTGTAGCAGCACTTACAATATTCACATCCAAAAATTATTTTGTTATTAAGTTTATATTCGCCAACGCCATTTGACAGCTGTCAAAACTGTGAATAGGTAGCAGCAATTCATCGTTCGACAAGTGCCAGACGCGAATCTACCATTTATCACTGGAAACTTTTTAAAGCCCATGCTCCCATTCGGTTGATTGATACGATGCCCAGAGAGGAATATCCGTTATTTTTATTATTCCATTTTTGAAAGGTTCAATGCGATGTTCGGTTTTTAAATTCGAGATGCAAAACTTTTAACGTCAAAGGTGAAACTAAACCTGCCAGTTGCTTACTCATTCGAGCTTTAACTTTGAACACCGGATTTTCTTTTCTAGTAAAAAGCTTCCAAAGCTATTTCAAAATGTTTATTTATGAATAATATTTCTTCATGATTGTATCGACAGTACTCCAGCCGAGTAAAGGTCGTAGCCGAATTATACGACACCGCTCCGACCCGGCAAAATAAAGTTGATTGAAATGTGAGCTTCATGGCGTCCTCTGTAGACATATTTTACATTGACAAGACAAATTAGCAGAGAGCTCGGTGTAAGCGCCTTACCGCCATCGTACCATTCGATAGTTGACGTCTCGCTTACCGCATGCTTACCACGCGCTTCTAGCATGCGGCCCGGGCACTGTTCGCAGGTAGACTGCTCGATTGAAGCACGTTGCTAGCTTGTCGAAAAAGGAAGGCGAAAGCAGTAGGTGCGTGGACAGATAGTTGACAGCTAGCTGTAAGCGTGCGGAAATCTGGTTCCTTGCTAGGTGTCGGCGCGTGGACAACAAGTAGTCATTTCCGATTGAGGAGTTGTTGTGCGGGAGCGGTGTTGGAGCGGGGTCTTGTCAAAAGCTACGACATTAAATCTAAAGCCGAGTGACGTTATTAGTTTTTGTTGTAAGTGGTTTAAACGGTTGCAATGGAATGGAACCCGTTGTTTGACAAATGATGTGGAAGACCAAGTCACACTTTGCCAAATATGCTGGCGTCGATAGGAATTGCATTTCACCTAACTCACCTTTTGAGAATTCAACATTTTGGGAATTCAACATTTTGCAAATTCAACATTAGGGTCCGGAAGGATCACAATGCCTTCACAATATCTCGAGATATTTTACGTGTCAATTTCAATAAAAAAGTTCCAGTCTAACAGCGTCAAATACGCTGCCGTAGTTAGAAACTTAGAAATTTCATTTCACCTATTGCAACCTATACAATTTCCCCAAAATTTTGCGCTATTGTGTTTTATTGCAAAACCATGTATAAGGGTGGGTGTGAGCCATGACGAGCGAGCCATACTCACGACGCCTCGGCAATGTCCGTTCAAATGCAGACGTACTCGTCCAACCAAAAACCTTTTGGACCTGTTTGAAAATCTGTGAGGATTATAACAATACAATTTGAAGAGCTCTCCACAACGTCTAATATATTCGACGGTCAGTCGAGCGAGTGAATCCGTTTAAGCCGTAAACGTCTGTTTTTCAGGTCTTAATTGTTCTAGCGTGAAATATGTATTTCCCACTCGTGTTTTTCTGCGATAACGGTTTGCATCACTTCTGCATTCGTACAATAAAATGTAGCAAATGTGTAAGCTTGTTTTGTTACTTGAATTAATCGGACGACTCTATTTTCATTTCAGTTTAGAAGACATACTTACATAGATAGATAGACTTTATATTTATATTGTGTTGTGTAGATGTCTATCAGTTAAAAGATTTTCGATAAGGGATCAGAACTTTCCAGAGATTACCTCTAACAAACAAGCAATATTACGTCTTAATACTATTATTTATTTATTTATTTAACAATTTATGTACACACACATAATACAAGGACAAGAAGAAGGAAAAGAAAATAAGTACAGAGGATTAAATAGAGAGAAATTTGGTATTAAGGAATTGATTTGAACATACACTTTTCGTATGAAACTTAATTATTTTAAATTTAACTCGTTAGTGAGAGAGAACTTACAATTTTGAATTATCGTTTACAATGCATGTCCTCGAAAAGAGCGTTTTCCAAACAGCCAAACTGTGCGGAAAGTGTCACTTTTTTTCACTAGTGCTTTTTACTTTTCTGTTTTATTTTTAATTTTTAACTCCAACGTCAGCCCGTCGCATAGAGTTTTTATTATTTGAAAAAAGTTTATAAATTAGTTAAGTACAGATTATCATTCATATAAAAGGTAAAATAAAACTAATACTTTATTAAAGGCGTTTTTAATTAATCTAGATTTAGATTTTGATCAATAAATTATTAATTTTAAACATTCATTAAATATGTTTGACAGAACGTATATTTTACTCGTGCTTTTTTGCGTTACGACGTGACAGCTATTTGTGTTGTTGTTTTAGATATGCCCGAGGAACTTTTAGTTAATCTGTCTGTGGTTATGCTGAGCGCGCTTGAATAAACCCGTCATTTTATTAATTTTCGCTTGGTTCGGATATATTTTTTTATTTCCTCGCACAATGCATAGTAAAATGTTGTATGATACACGTACGTAAGATGATTTCCGCACTTGAAGCATAAATAACTATTAGGTACTTTGTGGATATACGTAGTTCTTTTTTTAATTCAATTAATATTGTCATTCTGCTGGAAAATAAACGGGCAGAGTGGAAAGCTATGCGGGAACTAGCAAAGTTCCCGCATAGATTTCCACTCTGCCCGTTTATTTTCCTTCACCGGCAATTCGCCCGCAAACTTTCTATGGTAGATTTATGTAATTTTTCACTGTGTTATGCCTCAAGGCATGCCTACGTAAAAGCTTCTGTTTCGTTCCACGTTACCACGACCACATCAGGCGCGTATCGATTCCCGACCCCAACCGGATGAGACCAATTAAGTAGCACCGTTTCGCTTACCACGCTGATGTTGATTTTATACCTACGTGCGTATCTTTTGTGGTTATAATACCCTAAAGTAACAGCATAATTATTTTATGGTTTAACGTAATCCATATCCAATTATATTATAAATGCGAAAGTAACTCTCTTTTCACGACTAAACGGCTAAACCGATTTAGATGAAAGTTGGTATTAATATATTTTGAGACCCGGAAAGAAACTGTATTGCAACTGACTCATTTGAATACTTGCTGTATTCAAAAGAGTCAGATGCAATACAGTTAATGATAAGGCTCCAATGCCAAATATATGTCTGATAGCGAAATCTACTAAATAACAATTGAATAGACCGAAAAGAGAAACTAAAGTCGGCAGATCTCAATAGAGTCGCCAGTCTCTCGCTCTCTCGAGAGATATTACAGGAGTGTGCAAACACTCGTGCACTATAGGTAAGAGTGACGAAAATCCGATGCGACCGGGCATTAATCAGCCTGCTTAAAGCTGTTTGTTGCTTAAGAAATTTATGTCGTACACGACCATTTCATCATGTACAAGACAAGAATTTTGTCAGATCTAGGTATGAATCTTGTCTAGCGCAGACAAGGTTTTTTCTTGTTCAGCACCGTGGCAGTATACACAGTTCATATGTAGAATCGGCACACATTTTTGCGCAGACCTGGTGACTTTTCTTAGCCTGTGCCAAGTACAAGCGGCCTAAGGTCACACACTAACCAAACTCCGCGTGCCACAGAAAAAACCCTACCTCTTAAATTAGAAGCATAATCAGTTGGATTCTGCCCTTTTGTTTTTCAACATGAAGCATTTTATCTGTCTCTTACCCCGAGCAGCTATTATGCCATATTCTGACTAAATTGTTTACGGCACATCCCCTTGCAAACACGGCGTCTTTTCGCAAACAAGTATCTCCGTAGGCCGAGTGTTTGTCAGTGAGTCCCGAGGGATCGAAGAGGAACGCTCTCTTGACGCGGCACTTTACCACTGAGCTACTGTGACCCTTGTAAACTGTTGACGTAGTACAGTCTAGGGAAGTTTACAATGTGTTGTCGCGATTGAGATTCGCCGTCTTGCCGTCGTTCGCAAACATTTTACTGTTCACTTTTAATTATTCCCATCCTTTTTGGTCTTCGATCAAGGAAGCTATGAATAAAAGTAATGCAACGAATAATATACTAACAAACCAAGTCATTGGAATTATAAAACAAACTGCTTCATTGTAAGTAAATCAGTATCATACTGAATCACTTGTACTTCACCGATGTTCTTGTTTTTGCTGTGTGGCTGTAAATAGTTTGTTTATATGTATTTTAACAACAGGTACAAATGCATTGTCCTAATATTATAATGTAACTAGTTGAAACCCGTGTCGTCATTTCAGCCGCTGGACATAGGCCTACCCCAGGCGTCGCCACATTGACCGATCCCTTGCGTCTCGCAACTGTAACACGTATAATAAGTAATTATAAGTGCCTATCGAAATAAAAGTCAAGAATACCTTCCTTTTACATATCTAAGTACCTTCACAAACAAAAATTTTAAACAAAATATGCAAAACTATGTTCAGAACCTAATTACGAGATTACAGGCTATAAACTTTGTTGCATATACCTAGAAAAGCAATCACAAACTCGATTAAAACTGTCGATTGCCCCAGCAGGTCCCAGCGTGGCCCAGCATGGCCCAGGCATTATGGGCGTATAGCAGACACAGCGATTCACAAAGTAATGACCTGCCAATCGCAAATATTCGTTGTTTTGATGACCGAGAGTTTCGCTTTGTAACTGTGAAATTGGTATTTATTTATTTATCAGGAACAATTTACATTGTGTTTGATACATTACTTAACATTACATTGCATTCAGCATTATTAATATTAATATAAATTCTAAAAGTACATGCACATAAAATTAAAAAATTATAAAGAAATAAAACATAACCAACTAAAAACAACTACAATAAATACCATTTTTTACATAGAAAATTTCAATATTATTTCTAAATTACAATTCTTCTATTGAGTACAAGTTTCTATCCAACAGAAACGCCTTTAGCTTAGCCTTAAAAGAGCTAGTGTGTAACAAAATGTTTAAATCCGCCGGCAATCTATTAAACATTTGTACAGTTTGGTAATAGTTAGGTAATAGGGCTATGCTTGACAATGTTGAAATTAGGTACAACTTTATTTTTAAATTCCTTTCTACGAGTGTTTTCCCTGTCTATTCTTTCTTTCCCAGATTCGTATTCATGGACATATTTTTTTAAATTAACTAACAACACAAGTATGTATAAGCTGGGAAACGTTAGTATGTGTAAATGCTGAAAATGAGATCGACAGCTTTCTCTTTGTGTAATTCTGACAATTGTACGTATTGCTCTTTTTTGGAGAATGAAGGCTCGCTGAGAATTGTAACCGTAGCTTTTCCCCCAGAACTGTATACTGTATCGAAGTCTGGATTCGACAAGAGCATAATATACCATCTTTAACTGTTTCGTATCTATGACGTCTCTTAATTTCCTCAACGCATAACACGCAGATGATATAGTAGAGTCAATGTGTGCCAGTCCTTTTTTCCAATTCAGCAAATCATCTAAATGGATACCTAGAAATCTGACTTCCCTCACTAATTCTATCTTTCCATTGTTAAGTGTTATGTCCAAATTCTCTTTATTGCCTGCAGTGGTTCGAAACAACATGATGTTCGTTTTTTTTATATTTATTATTAATCTATTAGTATTAAACTAAAACTGAAATGCTGCCAACGTAGTATTGACCTTATCTGTCAGTTCACTAATACTTTTCGCCCCAACTACAGCGTTAGTGTCATCGGCAAAGACTACGAGATCAATGTCTGGTCAAATCAATCAAATGGATCAAATCGTTAGTAAAAACAATAAATAGAATGGGACCCAATATGGAACCTTGTGGTACGCCAGTGGTAATATTAATCATGGATGATTGCAGATGCAAATTTACGCAATCAATCGCTAAAGGGTGGTTCTATAGGTTGCAACATTGACTTAACATTGATGGACACACAATCTGCATCAATCATACAGGATCGAAGTGACCTCGCCAGGCGGTCGGCTATCCACGGAATTCTTTTACATGAATGCGTATCTTTACTTTGTATATAAATCTGGGCTTGCTATAAACAAGTTTTCATAATAACTCAAATCACAGTAAATGATCATCATTGTTCCATGATGTACGTAAAGTCTTTCTTTTTACGAAACGAATATGGAATCATAGAAAAATTATTCAATGTGTTATGGGAAAAGGTTCCTCTCCCCATTCATGAGTAACAATATTGCAATTTGCAACTGGGGCGCCAATTGGTCAGCTTGTGTTAAAAAAGACGCTTTTGTTAGTGTCTGTGTCTGAGTCCTTGCGTGATTTAAAACCGGCCAAGTGCGAGTCAGACTCGCACACGAAGGGTTTTCCGTACCATTATCGCAAAAAAAGGCAAAATTTCATGTTTGTTGTATGGGGGCCCCACTTAAATATGTATTTTATTCTGTATTTAGTATTTGTTGTTATAGCGGGAATATAAATACATAATCTGTGAAAATTTTAACTGTCTAGCTATCACGGTTCACGAGATACAGCCTGGTGACAGAAATACAAACAGACAGACGGACCGCGGAGTCTTAGTAATAGGGTCCCGTTTAACCCTAAAAATGGAAATATAATGTCAAACTGATTAATGTTTTTAAATTCATAAATCTCAAGCTGTCAACCTAACATCAGCCTATTAATATTCCTACTGCTGGGACACAGGCCTCCTCTCGGTGAGAGGGGTGGGCAATAACCCCCACGCGGGCCCAGTGCGTTGGTGTCACATGTGTTCGAATTTTTGTTTCTAGGTCATGCCGGTTTCCTCACGATGTTTTCCTTCACCGTTTATGGGAGCCGTGGTGATGAAATAATTTACAAAATATAAACCGCCTGCCTGGATTCGAACACACGACCTAATAACTTGTAAGCCGCGGCCAATACCACTCGGCCATCACTGCTTTTCAATCTAGCATACAGAGTTATTTATAATCGAATGTGTATTAGAAGCTGCGTATCTACTTATTAGCAAGAACAGAGCTAACGCAAGGAAATTTTTTGAACAAATCAAATTAAATACGCACGTCAGTGTACAGCAAATTGAACTTTATGATAAAGCAGACTATCTTAACTTTAGACCTTGTTTATTGTCGATATCTATCACAATTTCTTACATTTATGACGTTGCTAAAAGTTGGCATGACTTTACAATATCTTACGTCGTCGCGAGATATTTATTACGTGTATCTATAGTCAACTTTGGCCTTTATAGAGAATCATCAATCACTTACTAACAATAAGGGAGTAGAAAATAAAGTCGACATACCTAATAACGATCGATATTGTGCAGATTTTTTGGTAAGCTATATTGGAAATAAATAACATATTTTGTCATTTCATATTTTGATCTGTCCAAACGCTTAGTTGACACTTGACGTGACCTAATGGCTGGCTTTTACCTCGGTGAGAGAATAAGCATTGCCATATAACGTGGCAATGCTGCCAGTCTTTTGGGCACATTACCAGTGGACAACGATGTGGAGGAGTTTTTCGACGCCATATTTTAGATTAGTATATTTTTTGGTTTCGTTAGTGAGTAGTTTTTGGTTTAAATGTTTATGTTTGTAGTTTTTTTTTTTTTTTTTTTCCTCTTGAATCTAAGAGGAAATTAGAAGTGCAGTCATATTAGACAGCTCCAAAGCATTTTTTTTTAATACAATCCAGAACTTACTTATCTGCATCTAATCTACTCCTGTCACATGTCTGAAATCCCGTTGTCTACCACGACAAAAATTGAAAAGAGTTAGCAGTCATCCACCTAAAAATAGTCCCGTAACTCAAAAAGCAGTGCAATATTGCAAAACTCATTCGTATTTTGTGATAGCAAACAGAAGAAAATGAACCTCAGTCGTCGTCCCTACATCAAAGTCGGCAAATAAATACCATTTGCCGAAAATTGCAACTAACGTAGAATGCCGACGATCTTCGTCCTGATAATATCCAATATTACTTTTGAAACTGCAATATTTGTAAAACGAAACACGTGCACGAATTCGGCGATTTTCCTTGTTTGCACTCCAACATTTATGCTTTCAATGCATGAAAATAGGAAAAAAATAATCCATCCCTGCAAATATGTGTATGTGTAAGTACTTACAACTGTTCATCATTTTGAGCGTAAGTACCTATGTAAAAAATAATATTGCGTACGCAGGACCATACACGTCACGTGTTAGAAGTGAAACTTCTTAAAAAACAAGGAATATGAGAGATAAATTGTGAAAACTGGCAAGATAACTCTTTCCTGCTTTCACATTAAATCTATTTATAAATTTTTTGTTCTCTCGCAAAATGTGCTTAACTTGAGGCTTCCTTAAAATTTCACTCTTATTGTGCTTATTCCGAGTTACCAGTACCAGACGGTGCTTATTCCGAGTTACCAGTACCAGACGGTGCTTATTCCGAGTTACCAGTACCAGACGGTGCTTAATCCAGTTTCAATACAAATTGACGTTAACGTTAACGCGATTGAGCGTGAGTAAAAACTCGCACTAAGGCCTCAGTTCTAAGAAGATAAACTTCAAAAATGTATGATTGTTACAAGTTTTTGTGTTCGCAGTTACTCGTATTCACTGCATATTATTTTGTCATGTTAATAATAGTGAACAAAGGCTTCCATTAAATCACCATAACACCCGCACAATACACCTTAAAATATAAAGTGAAAGTGCAACATTTCGCTCCAAGTTGAGAATAGTGCCGTAGTTCACGGAAGGTTTAGTTAGTTAAACACGTTTGACCATCACGTCGCGCGTCGTTCGGTAGTTATAATAAGTTTCGGTAACTCGAAGCGGGCCGTAAGTTTGCGAAGTGTGGTTCGTGGGGCTCTAGCTCTAGGTCTAGATAAAGGGTCGATCCATAAGCGATGACGATGGACGAAATTCCAAATTTAACAACGACAGTCGCCAACGATCTCGAGGGAACAAAACGCGCACGCGTTTTATACCCGTGCGACCAAATTCAGTAGTTTTTGTACTTTCCTTTTTAGAGTTCCGCACCCAAAGGATAAAAACGGGACCCTATTACTAAGACTTCGCGATCCGTCTGTCTGTCTGTCTGTCTGTCTGTCCGTCACCAGGCTGTATCTCATGAACCGTGATAGCTAGACAGTTGAAATTTTCACAGATTATGTATTTCTGTTGCCGCTATAACAACAAATACTAAAAACAGTATAAAATAAATATTTAAGGGGGGCTCCCATACAACAAACGTGATATTTTTGCCATATTTTGCTCGATATTAATAACGGCAACAGGTAGACGCTTGAAATATTCACAGAATGTTTATTTGTACATTCACTTCAAAAAATAATAATTATTAAATTAAAATAAAATAAATTAAGGGGCTCCCATACAACAAACGTGATTTTTTTGCAGTGTTTTGCGATAATGGTACGAAACCGTTCGTGTGCGAGTCCGACTAGCACTTGGCCGGTTTTTATTCTATGACTTCAAAAAAAAAAGCCTTAGATCAAAATTTAGGTAGTTAAATTGTCTTTGAGATGTTGAAAATTTCAATAATATATCTCCTGGTTTTGTTGCGATTGTCGTTTTTTCGTCCGTGTTAGACATGACTTTACAAATTGATTGCACTACTAATTTAATTTAACTAATTTAATTTATTGTCACATCTATTCTAAAAAAGCTAGTTTATTCTTCGTAAATAGGAACTAAAATAGCCCATTAATCCGTAGGGACTAAAAGTAATTTGAATTTGGAATGTGGATATTGTTAGTAAATGTTTCAATCAGCAAAGATATGAATCACAAACCATGCTATCCAAAATAGGATTACATCGCTAAAATCGATTACGACAATGTATGTGGTGAATGGCTAATGAGCGATTGTAATTCTATTTCGGACCGCACGGGAACATTTTATTGAACAAGTGACTGGCTGGAAAATCACGCATGAGCCAAAATAAAACTTCAACTGTAACGGATGGTAGTAATAAAATTGTTACGATGCACTTCCATAATTGTTCAAATATAAACATTTTTTAATTATTATCTCTATGTTAAATATGTCTTATGGTTCCTAATTGTATGTAATTAAATAGACGTAACGTTCTATTTCATAAGTTGCACTTACTTATTTTCTCAAAGAGGGTGATAAAAAGTAGAGTGTCCACCTCGGGAGCAACGTACTTTGAATCTCTCACTGCGCTCAGGATTCTACTTTAGATTCTTTTGCTCTGCTTTGGATTATAAATAAAAAAAGGTAATTAAAAAAATCAAAATACCCGACTGCTTAAAAAGCAAACTAAAAAGACGTAAACAAGAAGAAAATCATGCTGTGCAGTCGGAGGATACATATTCGCGAGCTGGCGGACCAAAACCAGATGTATCCTCGAAGCCAGTAAAGATATCAATGAAGCCAGTGACACCCGCAGGATTAAGACGAATCGATTGACGTAAGAATCATCAAAATCGGCCAACGCGTTTGGTCTCTAGAACGCCACATAGGAACAAACATACATACATATATAGACTCATAGACTGATAAACACATTACCCTCCTTCGGCAGTCGGGTAAAAAACACACTCGCCTTTAAAATATTTGCTCCCTAGATAAACAATCTACTACTTCACTCCGTTCAAACTATTAATGAATGGTGTAATGTGTATATTTATTTTGAAAAAAACGACTAGCCGTTTAGACACGATGCTTATTTTCCAGTCATATATCTGAGCCTCAAGATCGTAGCTTCGGCCCATATATTGTGTTGGGCTTGCATACTGCTCTATAATTTATGAGCAAGTTACGCGCGGCTATCGTCGTAGTACGCTCATTAAACAGCTGTTGTTTACACAGGGCTCGCCATGAATAGCCGTTTATTTGAAACAGAAAGTGCTTGACATTATTTGCTAAGAATAGGGCAGTAGTATAAATTGTATTGACGTCACGTATCGTAAAGACTCGAGGGAAAGTAGACTGTCTTTTTAACCCCCGACGGAAAAAGATGAGTGTTATAAGGTTGACGTGTGTATCTGTGAGTTTGTGTTATCGTGTTTGTGGCATCGTAGCTCCTAAACGTATGAACTGATTTTGATTTAGTTTTGTATTGTTTGCAAGGCGATTTTATCGAGAGTGCTCTTATCTATCATCATCATCATCATTTCAGCCAAAATACTCTTTTTCCGCAGGGGTTTAAAATAATTAAGTACTTGTTCTCTACACTTTGTATACATATTCTTCAAAAAAAAATACTATAATAAAGGTATACTATACAAACACAGTATAGTCAAGGGTCAAAAGTGTAGTCGCATTCTACCAAAGCTACATAGTGTGTAACAATTATAAAAAAAAACCGGCCAAGTGCGAGTCGAACTCGCACACGAAGGGTTCCGTACCATTATCGCAAAACACTGCAAAAAATCACGTATGTTGTATGGGAGCCCCCCTTAATTTATTTTATTTTAATTTAATAATTATTATTTTTTGTAGTGAATATATAACTAAACATTCTGTGAATATTTCAAGCGTCTACCTGTAGCCGTTATTAATATCGAGCAAAAAACGGCAAAAATATCACGTTTGTTGTATGGGAGCCCTCCTTTAATATTTATTTTATACTGATTTTAGTATTTGTTGTTATAGCGGCAACAGAAATACATCATCTGTGAAAATTTCAACTGTCTAGCTATCACGGTTCATGAGATACAGCCTGGAGACAGACGGACAGACAGACAGATAGACGGATCGCGAAGTCTTAGTAATAGGGTCCCGTTTTTACCCTTTGGGTACGGAACCCTAAAAACAATAGTACCACAGCAAATTTAATGTACGCCTACATTCTATACAACCGATTAAATAAGTTGTTGAAGTCTTCTTGATTGTACCTATAAAACAAATAAAATATTACTTCAAATTATTAATCGTGTTCTATCGATTAGTTTTGAAAACGTTCATTAATTGTTTCTATATGATGAAGCAGAATTCAATAACACGGTCAACACGTGTATTGATTCCACTATAATTAAAGAGTCTTCATCAAAGGGTACAATTAATATTAAAGTTCAAACTTCAAACATGAGGAAAGTGGCCTTGTACTTAAATATTATAAATATGAAAGTTTGTTTATTTTGATGTTCGTTAATCACTCCGAAACGGCTGAACGGATCTGGGTGAAATTTGGCACAGAGATAGATTATAATCATTTTTTTTTTAATTGGGACAAACCCACCGCACTATCCCCAAACCACTGCAACTCCTGAAAGCCAGAATCAACAGTGGCGACCACCAGAAAAGCGCCGAGGCAATGAAGCTCGACGAAGTCCCGGAGAATGAATTTAACTGTCTTGGATCCCGCAACGAAATTAATCAGCGAAATTAATAGATTATAATCTGGAATAGGATAGACTTTTATCCCGGTAGTATATTCCCTTGCAAGAATCCCCGAGACCCAAAAAATAAAATATTCTACACAATAACCTGAGATTAAAATTACTTTAATGGATCGCCGCTTATAATATAGCAGTATAATTTCTAGTTTGCTTTTTGTTTTTCTAGGCATTCGTTATTTAACATCTATTTAACAAAAGCTTCCATTTCTTATAGCTAACATCAAATATAATAGCCAACACAATGGCCTGTGCTTATAAGACGGACACGTGTCAACTCTCCCCTGTCAATATAGCACGTCCACATACATGTGTCATTTTACCAATCCATACAGCATGTGCATTCTAAAACAAAGGTATGACAATCGCTGCTACCACTTATAATATGGCAGGCATTTGTTTTCTAACAGAGGGGAATATCCTACTGTCCTATCGTATAAAAAAGTAAAATATTTAAACATCAGTATAACACAAATATTCTATAATTTATAATGGTATCAGCTCACGCACACACTCTCACACACACGCATCCACACACACGCATAAGACAAAGACAAAGATATTTTATTTCAACTAGGCCACCAAGCGGCACTTTTGAACGTTACATCAAAATGATTCTACCGTGCATTCGGAAAGTAGCTTGTTATGGAGATGAATGCACAAGAAACTCCATACCTACTACTCAAAAAAAAAAAAAACATACAGACGCACACTCACACAAACAAACACCAACAGACTAATGATAAAATGCAAAATAGACTATTAATTATTAATTTTCATTGCTATTGTTTTGTAACATAGAAGGAGCTTAAAAGGAGACGCCACCAAATGTATAACATTGTAATAACGTGTAATAACGAAATAAAGATTTTTTATCCATTATTAATTTCACGCGGGCGACGACACTGGCGGATGCTAGTATGTTAATAATTAAAGGTTTTATTCGTCTGTTGTTTATGGTTCAAAGAAATAAAATATGTTAATGATAGTAAGTATGTAGGACCATTTGAAGACTGGGTTCTATAGCTGGCCTTCCCTTTTCTTACTGTCTCTTCGTAAGAACCCAAATATTGTTCAGGTAACTATTTATAATTTTTCAGTTATATGTTGAGGATTCGTATTGATTTAGGACAGCGTTTTATTTATTATTTAGTTTAGTTTCACCTGTACCGTTGTCTGAATGCATGTAATCAAAGCTTGCAAGTAATATTTCGTATTTTGTTCCTTTATAATATATCATCATCTGCCTAGCCTTTTTCCCAATTATTGTTGGGGTCGGCTTCCAGTCTTACCGGATTCAGCTGAGTACCAGTGTTTTACATGGAGTGACTGCCAATCAGACCTCCACAACCCAGTAACTGGGTAACACGATACCCCTTGGCAAGACTGGTGTCAGATCTCAGGCTTCTGACTACCCGTAACGTCTGTCAAAGATCTTCAAATGACAGCCGGGAATAACGGCTTAACGTGCTTTCCGAGGCACGGGGAAAACTCGGTATGTTGAAATGGTCACCCATCCACGGACCGACCTCGTCAAGCGTTGCTTAACCTTGAAGATCGACCCGTGCGGCTATTATTACTTTGCTACGAGCTCCTTTATAATATATACAATTGAATAATTTAAAACATAGGAGTATTTACAAATATAGGTTTTATATACGAAGGGGACAGGGAAAAGGGCTCATTGCACATAAAAATATTCGTCCACATCGATTTTAATGGGAAACGTGCCCAGAACGCTAGCAGCATTGCCACGTTGAAGAGTTGATGGGCTTCATGCTAATATCTCGAAAAACTCGATGCGCAATCGGACCCCATGGACCTAATGTTTCAGCCCCAAACGGCTCAAACATATAACATCTAATATGGTTGTTAAATTGGAATGGAAGGTAAATTTGACCTACTTTCCAGTGTTCGATTGAGCTGTGATATTGCACACATGTTTGTTATTGTTATTGTTATTGTTATTGACAACGTAGTTGTTAATACAAAACAGTTGTTGAAATTAGGAAATAAAAATATGTAGATGGGTCAATGACCGCTACTGCCTTGCTAATCTATATATATAAAAGGCAAAAGTGATTGACTGATGTATCAACGCACAGGCCAAACCATTAGGGCTATAAACTTAAAATTTCGCACACGTATTCCTCTTATGACGTAAGCATTAACTAAGGAAGGATTTTTCAAAATTCAACCCCTAAGGGGGTGAAATAGGGGATAAAAGTTTGTATGAAACTTTTTATTAAAAAAAAGTTTATTAAAAAAATCAAAAAACCCGACTGCTTGAAAAGCGAACTAAAAAGACGTAAACAAGCAGAAAATCATGCTGTGCTGTCGGAGGATACATCTTCGCGAGCTGGCTGACCAAAACCAGACGTATCCTCCGACTGCACAGCATGATTTTCTCCTTATTTACGTCTTTTTAGTTCGCTTTTCAAGCAGTCAGGTTTTTTGATTTTTTTAATAAACTTTTTTTATTTATAACTTTTTAGTTATTTTTTTTTCGAGTCAGGTACATTTAAACATATAAGTGTTATATATTTTTGAAATCACCTCTTAAAATCCTTTATTTTGATAACCCACACGATAGGTTGGGAAGAAAAAAAGAATTTGGGCCCCCACAATATGGCACCCAAGAACCGCTATTTTCCTATTTTCATGTAGCCAGTGACACTCGCGGGGTTAAGACGAATCGATTGACGTAAGAACCATCAAAATCGGCCCACGCGTTTGGTCTCTAGAACGCCACATAGGAACAAACATACATACATACATACTTACTTACATACATACATAGACTGATAAACACATTACCCTCCTTCGGCAGTCGGGTAAAAAGTCATCTGTAGGATAAAACACGGTTCACGCGAATGAAGTCGCGGGCGAAGTGCTAGTATTAAAATGAAATAATAGTTTGCTTGGCTTACACAATGAACGGTTTCATCAAAAGGATGTCACAACACAATTCGTCTGATCAACATTGTTTGCATGTAAAAGTTTGTTTGGAAGCAGTTTCATGGAAAACAGCACAGAACAACATTTGCACAAGCTCCGCCCACCGCCCGCGTACGCCCCGCCTCTTTTCAGGCGCCCGGTTACCTTAAATGTAATACCAAACCTATGAACAAATTAAATTAAGTTTTAAATCCGTGACAAAACTTTTCTATGAAGAGAAAACTTGACTGAGTTTTCGTTCAGAAGCTCTCTTGAATTGCTGTCGTAAATGCTAACATTTCTAAAGTAATTATGCAAGTTGATGATTATCTTACTACTGTTTGCTTTTTTATCGAGGAGAATACAAACGATCTACCTCATTGATCTAGTCATCGCTAGCGCTACTACTGATCACAACGGCCTGGGTTCGATTCCCGCGTTGGGCAAAATCTAGCGAAAAGTGAGTGGGTTGTTTTGGTAAAACAGTCGTACTGTTATGTTAGATACACTTATCGATGCAGTAGTCTCTAAACATCAGTTTTTGTATGATATTATACTATATTCCATTTGCGATAACATTAGACGTTTAAATTAGCCCATTTTACAGCCCGTTCAACCCATTTTGAATTCTATTGCGTTGGTTATACGACAAATGGTAGCTGTAGTAAACAGTTGGTTCTGGTAACAGGTTTATGCTTTTTATATCATCCTTATGATAACGGGATAGAATTCAAAATCGGTTGAACGAACTGTAAAAAGATTTGGAAACATGTCTAATGTTATTTCAAATGGAGTTTAAGTGTGTACAAACCCTGAAGGTAAAATGAATTTGCACAGTCGGCGTAGGCTATCACGACGCGTAGCGCGTAGCTACGAGCCGCGTAGCAACGTAGACTTTTCATAGACGTCTCGTAGCACGAACTAGAGTAGTCTAATTTATGTACTGCTTGGAAGACAGGTCCACTATCCACAACGCGAGCACAGTGTGGATTGGTGCAAATCACATGTTTTTGAACAGGGATGATGACTATAAATATTTTTAGTCTGTCTGGTAGATTAATAATAAAGATTGAACACGTATTTTTACAGTGTTTTGAAATTTCGATCGACGTTTTAGTACACATTTTACTCTTAAGTGACATCATTAGACCCCACTCCTAAACATTTATACGCTATCTTTGTAATTTGTTATTGATTTTATAAAGCAAAAAATACGTATTCAATATTTTTTGATAATCTAACTGACGGACTGATTATTTTTTTTTACCCAGAAAACATCACTATTATTGGTATTTGCTATTTTTATTCTACGATGTTTTGCTTCACTATTTTGTGAGCAGTTGTGGTAAAAAGATTTTCACAATGTAAAGTGCCTGTCTCGTTTGAAACGCCGGACCTACAACTCATAAGTCGAGACCGTTACCACTGGGGTGTGACCATAAGCTCTTAGATTAAGGTTATTTTGAGATCGCGTAAGTGACAGATGTATACAAGTCATATACATCTGTCCATTACACACACTCAAAATAACCTTACTCTAAGAGCTTATGGTTACCCCCCTGGGCCGTCACTGGTCGCGCTTGTGCGTTCGCTTCGCAGCTCGACGTCATAACCTTCGTAATTCTGGGCGAACTGTTGATTCCAGGTGAGTGGATCACATGACGGGATTAATTAATAAAGTTTTTGAGTTGTCAACCGAATTCGTAGAACAGAATGGAACATAGAATCAAATTGCCAACAATTTGACAACTTTTAATGTGTGTTTCGTTTTTCAGTGCAACACAACATGGTAAGGTACAAAATAAACTGCCGAGCAATGAAAAAGTTCCACCCACAAAATGCCGACAAACACCTTAATTTAATTAAATCACATTAAATTTAAAATTTGAACACAATATTTACGTTTTTAGTTGGTAATATTCTGATGCGCTGTTAAATATAATTCAATATTGCAGACGGCGTCATTAAACTAGCCTTTCCCGTTTAGGAGTGATTTGGTGCTATGTCACTTTTTCATTGCTCGCGAGTGTAGGAGCGTGCAAAATCGATCTCGTGAGAATTCAACAAAGACTTTTGTATGCCTTCACGATACGTTGTAATTTCATCTATCCAGAATTCTAGATAAATTTACAACATTGTATTGTCAATGTGATATAGAGAAGTCGCCTCGTAAATTATTTGACATTCTGAAACGAACACAGAATTATTACTTTTATTGGACGAAGTCTGTAAGCTAGTACTTATATATATAATACCGACAGTTAGTTAATATTAACTCAATTGATTTAACATAATAAATACAACATTAGGCCCACAAATCTTTAAAAAACACATCATATTTCTATTGCCCTAGATCTTATTAAATTATAAAAACCGGCCAAGTGCGAGTCGGACTCGCGCACGAAGGGTTCCGTACCATTATCGCAAAAAACGGCAAAAAAATCACGTTTGTTGTATGGGAGCCCCACTTAAATATTTATTTTATTCTGTTTTTAGTATTTGTTGTTATAGCGGCATCTGTGAAAATTTCAACTGTCTATCACGGTTCATGAGACGGTTCTATGCCTGGTGACAGACAGACAGACAGACGGACCGCGAAGTCTCAGTAATAGGGTCCCGTTTTTACCCTTTCGGGTACGGAACCCTAAAAAGTAACCCATAGGTATTTTTAAACAAGGCATTCATTATCATTTTCAAAGAACGAAAATGCACTTACCTAATTTAAACATTATACACATAAAGTACTTTCGACTTTCAAAGTTTACAACAACATGAATTTCTTAAACTGATAATTCTTAACTTTTATAACATTATTTGCAAATTATTTAGGAAAAATCATATAAAAATAAAAATAGTTCAAGTTAAATATTAACTGATCGCACGGTATACTGTAGAAATAACAGCCGAACGACCAGTCAATGAGCAGCGGACTAAAACAAGTTAATAAGTACTTTTGAACGAGTTATACTTGATACTAGCTGTTGCCCGCGACTTCGTCCGCGTCAAAATATATTTTTATTTTTTTAGTTTCCCGCCGGCACTATGAATTTTCTCGTGATCAAACGTAGCCTATGTTACTCGTTATTACATCAGCTATCTACCAGTGAAAGTTCCGTCAAAATCGGTCCAGCCGTTTCGGGGATTACCCGGAACAAACAGACAGACAAAAATCTTAAAAATTGCTTATTTGTTGTTAGTACCGTATATACTCGTACTTTCACATGCATTCAATAAAACGTTGTTATTTTGATATTACATACAGACACTTCAATTTTATTTATTTATAAAGATGCTCACCATCTGCGTCTGCATCACACTAATCCCACGTAAAGCAGCTTTCCGGATTATTCGCGCTCACAAACGCATTACACCAGCCTTCAGTATTTTAATGCTGCAAGAAGTTTCTAGTGCTCACAAATGCATTCAACAAATGACAAAGCAATTAACGCTGGGCTCTATTGACAAAGCGTAGTTGCGTGAATTAGTAGCGTCAGCATCGCGTCGGCATTCAGTCGGCACTATTGTGTGCAGCGTCAACGTTTAGAGAAACTCCAACTTGTTCAATGCCGGTAGTTAAACGGTTTGATTCAAAGTTCTGATGAGATCGGTTTGTAATGTTGGATGTGGTTAAATCAAAATCTTAAATATGGGTTTTACATATGGAAACGTTTTTTAACACCCGTAGGAAAAAGAGGGGTGTTATAAGTTTGACACGTGTATCTGTGTATTTGTGTATCTGTCTGTGGCATCATAGCTCCTAAAATGATTAATCTATTTTGATTTGTTTGTTTGTAACGTGACTTTATTAAGAGTGTTCTTAGCTATGTCTGATGAAAAACGGTTCAGCCGTTATAAAGTTATGGGCGTTTTACTGTTTGAATCGGAGTGTTTTCACAAGACATCGTGTCATAATTACATGTTCAATAGATTGTCAACTGAAGCTTATCTACTAGTAGATAAATTATATAGCATTAAAATAAAAATGTGACGGGATATTTTTTTATTTTACATTTTTTTTGACTGAAATTGTCATCAAATATCATCATTTCTATCCACAAAGAAAATAGTCAAAAGTGTTTTGCACGGTGGTAGTACCCGCCTGGCTGGCAACCACCCTCAAGTTGAAAATCTGTCGCCAAACACCTTCCGGTGTGTTCCGACAGCAGCACTTGAGAGCCAGTTCCCTTCTAGGCTTTGTGTGCTTACCACCATCGGCCACATCATCACTGACCACGGTGAGATTGTGGTCAAACACAGGCCTATATATAGTAAAAAAAAAAAAAAAAAAAGTGTTTTTAAAAGCTCTATCGGTTTTTATTTTTTTTATTTAATTTTAATACAGAGGTGTTACTTAATTCTAAACTTGCCAAATTTTTACGTTTGATGGCGAGAGGCGCTCTTTTACATCACAATGCACCACCTTACTTACAAATCAACTACTTATATATTATATACTGTTATGGTTTAATCTTATGTACATATTTAGTTCTGTTTGCTATCCTGTATAATGTTTTTTAATTTTGTCTTCTTTACTAATTTTTACATTTTCTCTTAATAAATCTATTTTGTTAAACACTTTAGGTACCAAATACTTAGATGTTCTCTTACCATAATAATTTGTTATCTTTGGTTGAACCAATTTGTTTTCTCTAGCCCTACGTGTGTTGTACTTGTTTTTAACATTAACCTTATAATCATCATTATAATAATATTGTCACGTAAGCAATCACCAACACTAATAAACACAAGTCGAATTCAAAAATGTATAAAAATCTTCGACAGATTATTATTTCATATTTATTAACTATATTATTTATCTAGTTGTAGACACGCTTTGATCGACAATCTATAGCACGTAATTATGAGACGATATCTTGCGAAAATATCCCGATTCAAACAGTAAATCACCTATAACTTTTGAAAGGCTGAACCGATGTTTTATCAAACATAGCTACAAACTCTCTCGATAAAGTCATCATTCAAACAAAAAAAAAACTAAATCAGAATCGGCTCATCCGTTTAGGAGTTATGATGCCACAGACAGATACGAAAATAAACATATACACAGGTACACACGTCAAAACTTATAACACCCCTCTTTTTCCATCGTGGTTTAATAAAATGAAACTTTGTCTAGGGCCTCAGGTGAAGGTATTCTCAAGATTTTCATGTTTATTTTAATATGCAAATTGTTCAATTACAGGCGTACACATCATTCATAGGCTTTATAGGAATAGTTATTGTTACTATACCACATTGCTGGCTTGCACAATTATAATATTTATCAAGACCACTGCTTCTTGTTCAGAATACCGCTTTTCGTATTAAATGATTCGGCAATGAAACCCATTCATTCACATTTTCACAGTTCACAACCTAAATTGCAAACCTCAAAACCGTTAAGTTCTAAAACAGAAGCAACAGCCTAACTTTTGTAATTCGAATTGAGACTCTCACCTAACAATTCGAAAACAACAGACAATTCCAATTATGAAGTATGAAGGTGCTCAACGCGTTCACAACTTCAGGCCAGTATTTTGTGTGCGGTTAAAAGTTTGGACGGTGAAAGCCGGAGTCACCGGGTACTGCCGGGCAGTCGGAATGGATTCCGGTGGCGGTGACCGAGGCCGCATACGGCCAAAATGGCCGTCGCTCGCCGCGTCGATGGATTATAAAATGTCATTCGCACTCAAATTCACTACACAGGAGGACAAAACGAGTAAATCGAGAACCGAAATGTGAATTGCAGCGCAATTTATCTATCTGTGCTCATTTTGACTGCTACTTTTACTGGCTACAAAGGAATTGTTTCGTTTTTGAGGAACGGAAATGCTAAATTGTCGATATTCTTCTTTGTTTTACTTGCTCGAAATGGCAGAAAGGATGTATTTTCCAAACATTTTTGGTTCTATTCTGCCTTTCACAGCGCTGATTTAAATAATTTTGCGACGTAAAATTCTGCAGAGTTAAAAAGAAAATACAGCCGCTCGCGCTCTGAAAACCATTCCACCAACGTACAAAAGCTCTTTTATATACAAAACCTGCTGGCTTAAAATCTTTTTAAATGAACATTTACTGCACATTAAATCTTTTGTAGTAAAAGCTCCTCAAACTAAACCGTGAAAAACAACGTTGGTAGTACAGCTGGCTATTAGCCGCTGTAGTCCGCATCCGGCTAGCTGTGAGTAAACTCTTTTAGTTTAATGTTACCCATTTAACCCTCACTGGGGTAAAAAGCACTTTTAAACGAGTTGTTAACCTGTATACGTGATTCAGATCCCTCACTGTATCTAACTGGCGTTCTTGACTTTAGTCTATTAAACACTAGTTTACAATTTTGGCAAAACATTAAATTTTACTTTTCACATGAATCTCGCATTCATTCTTCTAGTTTTCTTTAAAATATTTTCTCGGATAATTCTTTTCCGTGTCAGAGATTTTAATTTCTTTTTACGTCCGCCACACGGTAGTAACATGATATGAAAAGTTGTAAAATGCAGCTTATCGTATTAGTGCACGGGGGTTAGTTTTTATCTTTTTCTTTCCTCAGCTTTGATGGCAGGTACTCTCACAAAGAGAGCACCCCTACGTCATTTTTGACGCGAGTCTTTTCCAGCTTAGTAATCATATTAAAATGTCCGTGCCTAACGGGCTTATATCGTGGAATCTATAAGTCTTCTCCTGACGAATGTACTATAGAGTACACGAAGCCCAATCGTTGAGCGCGGACTCTTTTTATCTTTCGTCCAGTGAGCGTGACTACGGATTAGCTCAGACGCTCCCCACCCACGCTCAGACGTACGAATAATTAACATTCTTTGTTCAGGTTTCATTCAACGAGAATTACAGTAAAACCCGTGTTCGACCACCCGTTTCACATAAAAGCATCAGCGTCGTAAAACATTAAATTTACTCTCATAATCTGAATTTTCCATCAACGTTGGTGCCTTGCGAGTGTCATATTTAATTATGAAAGCTATTCCGCGACAGGCGGTAATTTCTAAAGAACAATAGCCAACTAATATCTTAAAAGGTTTTGCCGACAAGCGCCGCCAACTCGATTGAATCAGGGCTTCTGAAATATGCAATTTTGTCATGGCCACACGGGCTCAGCTCCCGACAACGTCTAAAACCAATTTACACTGTGATAAACTGTCTCTTGTTAAACTTTTAGCTGTTATTAGTTTTGTAATTATTCATTTTCGTAGTTATTTTAACACTTTTACGCGGCACTTCATTTAGTTTTGGAAATAGGTTACTGACCACAATGCTATGTATTTCATCATCATCATTTCAGCCAAAAGACTTCCACTGCTGGACATACCTAAAGCGTCGCCACACTGATTGGTCCTGTGCGTTTCGCATACACTGGATTACCACAGTCTTGACCAGGTCATCGCTCCTCCAGACGCTTCCAACGCTACGTCTGCCGGTACGCGGTCGCCACTCCAGAACTTTTCGGCCCTATCGACCATCCGACCTACGAGCAATGTGCCCTGCCCACTGCCACTTAAGTTTGGCAATTCTTCGGGCTAGGGGCTTCGAGTTCTCTTAGACATAATCGTCTACAATTTCGAGTGTAGAGTCTCCGATCTTGATAGGAGTGGGTGTTACATGGGCATTCAATATGACCTAAGTTTTGTCCATGTTCATTTTAAGACCTACTCTTTTGGAATCTCTACTGAGGTCATCGAGCATTGTATTGAGGTCCTCCATGGTCTCACTATATCGTCGACCAAAGATGAGTGATGTAAGCGGCATTGACGATGATACCTAGTCCAGAACCTTGAAGACATCATCCAGTGCAGCGGTAAACAATTTTCGAGATATGACGTCTCCCTGTCTCACACCTCGTTGCAGAAGGACAGTTTCCGAGGTCTGATTCTGAAGTCGGCCTTGGAATAAGCTGGAAATCGTGAAACCTGCGCGGGAAACGATTCGTAATGAGCCTTGGTGTTTCAAGAGTAGTAAATAATACCTAACTATATAATTTGGAACTAGGAATTCGAACAGTACCAACTTCTTGCAAAATAAAGAAAAAACACCGTCTACATCAAAGTCACGAATAAAGTTGCGTTACGCTCTATATTTTATATGAGTAAAAACAGCTTGCATTCAGATTTACTGAAAATGCCAGCAATCGTTTTGAATAAACGATGCGAGATCAAGTGGCTCAATTACTCCTTTGACCAACTCGTCGCGACCTACAATTTGTGGGAAATTGTTTGAAAAACACACTGCGGCCTCGTAACGAGCCATGGAAAATAAAAGCAGTTCAAAATGGGCATTTTTTTACCTATGGACAGTACAAAGTTTTATTTAATTGTCACGTACGGGCGTGAATGTATTTGAGGATATTCATGCTATGGTTAAAATATTAATTGATACGGCCGGTATCCGGAATTTGAATTTGCAAACTCTACTTCAATTTATCAAACTACATTATAGTTTGACAAATACTCAACTTTGAATATCAAATAAAAATAAGTTTTGTAAAGAGTCAAAAAAAGCAATTTTAATGTTAGGTACAAAACGTGTAATTAACATAACACCCGGACACTTACTACTTAAATACCGAAACCGTCGGACAGTTGGAATTACTTAGCCAATACAGGCTTCGAGTATTCAGCGACCAAGTACCCTTGGACTGATTTAAGTCTCGCTTCAAACACAGAGCTTTGAGCGCTTTCAAAAGCTTGCAGCGCTTGCGAAAGCGACCAGATCTGCTTGATTTAAATTAAATCGAATAGCACTTGCAATTCAATACGCTGCCACGATTTAAATAAAGTTCCCTACGAAACTAAATTTTCTTTTTCCGAGGATCGAAACATACGAATACTGTAACTATAGTTCAACTCGTTCAGAACCAGAACAAGCGAAATTATACTTATATAAGTGTTTTTTAAAGACGTAATTGACTTTGCATTTGTAAACCATTTGTTTAGTTATGCTTTTAGCTTTCGTGTTGTACTGATTTTTCTTTTGAATAAATCGTTGACATGTCAATGTCATGTCATTTTGACAATCGTTGATCGGGTTGGTAATTATGTGGTTTAAAATTAAACTTATAATAGACGACTTCATAAGGCTTGGTTTCGTACTGAATAAAGCACTAAAGTTCTCAACGTAATAATATTAAGTTTCAAGAGTCTTCCTGATGGCACGATTACGTCGATAGTCGATATCGCGTACATGTATTTTTAACCCCCGGCGTAAAAGGGGTGTTATAAGTTCGACGTGTGTAAACAAATGAAGTGATTTTGTTTGTTTTTTTGAAATGTGCACGAGGGCACGTGGTGCACAAGGGCGCACGGTTGACGCAGTGGTTGAGCGATTGATCGCTGCGTTGTATTTGTATGACCTACAGATAGTTGTTCCGGCTCTGGGTGTTGTGTATGTGAGTTTATATGTTTGTAAACGCACCCACAATACAGAAAGAAATTCCTGGTGAGTGACAACGTTATTCCAAAATAAATAAAAAGGTGACTTTATCGAGAGTGTTAGCTATGTTTGATCAAAATTGGTCAAGCGGTTCAAAAGTTATGCGCATGTACCGTAGTTACCCGAGTATTTTAACTAGATATCGTGTTATAATTACGTTTTTCGATTGATTGTCGTTCGATGCGTGTTTGCTACTCGATAAATTAATGTAGTTTAAAGATGTATTTGCGTCGGTAGATTTTAAATTTTTCTTGTCTAAGAAAATTGGTCGGTCTTGTATCGCATTGTGTAAACGTACTTTACCAATAAATTATTATCAGTATGATATCAATTGAATCGTATCGAGCCATCAGAAAGGTCGCTTGAAAACCTAAGCTAGACTGGACATTAGAAACATCGTACTAACCAAACGATCCTATCCAATTAAAGCCGTTGTTCATCCTGAAACAATTAATAGATCTGGCCAGTCTACTGTGAACATTCACCAGACTGAGAGCAAATATTAAGCAGACGGCTGTACGGCGATGGGATGCACACATTGTTCTCATAATTCGATCATTACCTGCTCTGAGCACGATGATAGACGATGGAAGAAATATCATTTGATACTACATGAACAGTGAACACAGTAATATCTAGGATGAATGCGTCTAGAATGGGGGAAGGGTTTACGTGTGGGTCCACCACCAGATAGACTGTGGGCGAGTTCGACCACAATAGATCCCAATGGGTCGAAGTGTCCGAGTTATTTCTCGGCCCCTCCATAAGATAACTGTTTAAAACAAATATCGCTTGACGTTAGCTGGTAATATTTCGTTCGGCCTCGGGATTGTGTACGTGATCTTGAGCGGAATGATGATCTTCTTTGTATTGTTCTATCCATTCTCATTGCCGCAATTTCCCGCGTGAGCTGCATAATAGCTTCTCGAAGTTATGGCTCTGGCTGCGAGTGACTGCTTCCGTATCGCGACGCAAGCATTCGCGGCTGTTTGCATGCACAAACCGATTGAACTTCTCGGGTTTGCTCTTGCTTGTCGGCCACTTTCAGTGTTCGTCGGGGTCACCACTTTACCAGTTGTCAGGAGATAGTTCAGTAAAAGAGTATTCGGGTTGACTTTAATGTAGGGTAGGTGATCTACAATTATATTATGCTACCCACTTATTGAAGTTATAGATTGCGGGTCAATTTTGCACGAACTATAAATACCGCGCGTCGTTACACAACGGTAGTTGTGTGTCCGCGCGCGTAGCGCGTGGATGTTGATGCCGGCTGCTACAACTGTAAACCTGAATCGATAGCGCACATAATCTTGCCTCAAAAGGATTAAGCATTATTTTTTATGTAAAACTAGCTTCAGCCAGCGGCTTCGCCCGCGCTAATGTCGAAACTTATCCTAAAGGAACATATTCCCGGGATAAAAAGTATCCTATGTGCTATTCCAGACTATAATCTATCTCTGTGCCAAATTTCATCCAAATCCGTGTAGCCGTTTGAGCGTGAAGAAGTAACAAATATACACACTCACAGACTTTCGCCTTTATAATATTAATAATAATATAATAATATAGTGTGATTGCATGTGGAAATAAATATTAGTTTTTTTTATCGTTTGAAGAACGGCTTGGACATGAGTTGATGTTTAAAAATGGAATCTGGACATCTCGACGGTATTAGTTCTGTATAATGCTAACAAAAATAATGTGTTAACATAATATAACATTGTTAAAACTATTTGTAGGTATTAACGATTCCTTTATTAACCGACTTACCAAAAAGGAGGAGGTTCTATGTTCGACATTATGTTTGTTTTTTTTATTTTTTTTATTTTCTCCGTAAATTTTGGACCGATTTTGAAAATTCTTTTTTGTTTGAAGAAGTATGTTTCAAAATTGGTCCCATTTTAATTTGATGAAGATCTGATGAAGAATTTCGGAGATATATAACAGAACTCTTCAATAAATAACGGCAAATCTCTCGGGATTGCTGCAATCGCATGTTTGTTTATTGTTTATACCATTTCATAACATAACATTACGCCAGTATGCTCTAAAGGGGCACGCAGATGTGTACAATTGTACACATCTTGGTTCACTCTCATTTCACCGGTTATGTTCAGTTTTATGATATTCGGGTAATCTATTATGGCATTATTGCCTATTACGTAGGTACAACTAAAAAGTGAAAAATAATAACTTTTTTACAAAAAAATACTACCGACTTCCAAACTACAAAGTGAAAAATAATTTTAATTTTGGAATTCGGTGTCCATAACGCTATTAAGTGTACCTACGAAAGACACAGACTTCCAAAAATAAAGTCATTTTTCACTTTGTAGTTTGGAAGTCGGTAGTATTTTTTTGTATTAAAGTTTTTTTTTATCTTTGAGGTTCATTTGAGGTTGGCGCAGCGACTGGCTGCTGCGCTTCCTGTCGTGGGTACGATTCCTGCACGGAACAAATATTTGTATGGCCTACAGATATATTAGTTGTTCCAGGTATGGCTGTTGGCGAATGTGATGTTAAATGATTTTAAACGCACACACGATACGGAAGAAATTACTAGTGTGTAGCAGGGTTAAAAGCATACCTATTGACTCACAATACCTTGATTTTCTACATAGCGGCTTTTATTGAAACCCAGCAGGGCTTGCATAACTTGAAGGTTTTACCCGACTACCCTTGAGCCGGTAATACATACATTCACAAACTGATGGATTTTTCCCATGGGGGTAGACAGAAACTACAGAACGCCACCTGCTACAGTCCTTACATACTTTTGCTTCACTCACATTCATACATCTAGTCATACACACACGCCGGTTATGAGTACTGCGCACCTGGCCTTTCTGAAGAACATCACCTATAAGGTCAATGTATGTCTCTCTAGGGCGTGCCCTCCCGGCGTTTCCATTGAGCCTGTAATGTTTTCAAGTTATGTAGCACGAAGCAACGATATAACCACTTTGAGGGGAAATGTTGAAGACTTACAGCTGACTTGCAGAAATTATTTGTATGAATACTTTACAATGCATTCTCTGATTAGTTTAAAGCTTCGATAAAAATATCCTACTAATATTATAAAAACTGCACTAGGTGTATTTGACTGTTAAGAGTATGAAATAAATTGGTTTCTAATTTTCTTCTTCTTTTTGTCAAAGATAATTATGCCGCCTCTGGGAGCCCCACAGGCCTCTGACTTGGCTATTTCAGACTTTAACTATAATCTTGTAATCTTTAATAAAATACCTACTCAACTTAAAAACTTGCCGTTGCAGAAGTTTAAAAAGGTTTCACAGAATAACTCGTAGATAAATGTTATTATTCAGTGCAGGATTTCTTAAATGATATTTTTTGTAAGGACTTTAATAATCTCTACTTTGTATCACATTTGCATGCTATATTAAGGCAGAATGTACAAAATCAATCTGCCTAGCCTTTTCCCAACTATATTGGGGTCGGCTTCCAGTCTAACCGGATTCAGCTGAGTACCAGTGTTTTACATGGAGCGACTGCCTATTTGACCTCCACAACCCAGTAACTGAGTAACACGGTACCCCTTGGCAAGACTGGTGTCAGATCTCAAACTTCTGACTACTCGTAACGACTGTCGAAGATCTTCAAATGACAGCCGGGACCAACGGCATAACGTGCTTTCCGAGGCACGGAGGAAACTCGGTATGTTGAAATGGTCACCCATCCACGAACCGACCTCGTCAAGCTTTGCACAACCTTGAAGATCGATCCGTGCTGCTGTTATTATTTAGCCAGGAGCTCCTCTTAAGGCAGAATGTACATGGACCCTATTTTAGGACCCTATGTAGGACATAAAAATAAGTTGCTACATTATAAAATAAGGCAGAATGTACATGGACCCTATTTTATAATGTAGCAACTTATTTTTATATCCTACCTACATTCTAAGCAAATCAAAACCTATTCTATATAAATCCCAGAATATATGTAATAAACGTAATGTGATATTTTCCACATTGTCGAACTGGAGATTGAAAATCAGATCACTTAAATACATATTTGTAATTTATATTTGTTTAGATGATTTCAATATTGCTATATACTCGTAATATATTGGAATTCTGGGTACGCTCGTTTCATCGAAGACTGCATCCATTTCAATCGGATGATATAAATCTCGAGTTCAAAATCATAGTTGAATTCTTGATATTTGAATTTCTGAAATAAGTATTGGATATATTCCTGGCAATTTTTAAGCTATAAAGTAATAAAACATTTTCCACGAATGTTTACATAATCTTTTCTACAAATTGATATTTAAGCACTTGTACTTATCGAAGGCTCCATCCATTTTCATTTTCAACCGACTTCACAAAATGGAGTCGTTCTCAATTCGATTGGTATTTTATTTTTTATGTATGTACACCGATTACTCAAAGACGCCTGGACCGATTTGGGAAATTCTTCTTTTGTTTTAAAGGGTATACTTCCCAGTTGGTCCCATAGTTATCAGGTCAGGATCTGATGATGGCATCTTGGAAAAAACGAGGGCAATCCTCAATTTTTTTTTTTTTTTTTTTTTGGCTTCAACAATGCAATCATTTGTGAAGATATCATTTGTATTCGTTGAGCACTTCTATAGAAATATTCGATATATTTTGGTACGAAATATTGCCTTATATAGGTACAATAAAAACTTAAATTCATGATACTGACTGAACAGATAAATTATAGTTTCGCCGATAAAGTGTAGCATTTCATCTTACAATAAGAACACGATTCGATCTATTGTGCTCGTGGTACCCGGGTACCCTGGCCACCACAATATAACAAAAGCCTTGTCTAATATCTGTCGAGGTCGACAGTATTTCAAGCTTTCTGCCAGTACAACAATGTCACGGCTCTCTGGCTTCAACAATTCTAACTTTGGAATCCGATTGTTTGGTTCATGAATTGTACGAGTACTGTAGTGTATTTTGTCCATTGTGTAATTTTATAGCAAGTAAACTATAAATACTATCGATCTAAGAAACTAATGAAATGAACCTTATTTTAAAATAGGAAACTTGTTTTTAACCCCCGACGGAAAAAGAGGGGTGTCATAAGTTTGACGTGTGTTGCTGTGTATCTGTGTGTCTGTCTGTGGCATCATAGCGCCTAAACGGATGAACCAATTTTGATTTAGTTTTTTTTTGTTTGGAAGGTGACTTTGTCGAGAGTTTTCTTAACTATTTTGAATAAAATCGGTTTAGCCGTTTAAAAGTTATTTGCATTTTACTCTTTGAATCAGGACTTTTCCGCAAGATCTCGTGTCATTATTACGTGTTACGATAGATTGCCGACTGAAGCGTGTCTGCTACTAGGTATATTATTATGTAGTTTAAAAATCATGAAATAAAAATTAGAATCGGAGGTCTTTTAAATTTATAATTTTATCTTGTTATTTAAATTTATTTTGAAACAATGCCTTCTTTCTGCCTTTTGTCTTCTTCTTCCATATCATTTTTGATTACCTAGTCGTCATCTCTGTAACCCCGTCTTCATTCACATAGTCCGTCCACCGTTTCTTCATAATTTTCTCCTCTTTCAATAGTCATCCACATTCATACTTAAAACGGCAAATATGCACTAATAAAATATAGCAAATTGAATTTACATAAATAAGAATAAAGTTCTATCTCAACGACATACACACAATGATTCGCAACACCTAAACTTCAAACACTTCAAAAGTGATCATTGCGTTACCTAATCAAATCCCAAATAATGGCTCTATTTGCCGGCATAATAATCTAGATGCTCTATTATCGACTCTATTGCTTATACAACAGCGTCTAATTACCTTATAAGACAGCGGCGAGATTATGCTATCTTCACGCGCCACTACTGCATCGAAGCATGGAAACGGCGCGGGCGCGGCGGCTGCGAAACGGATGCGAAACCAGGAAATTGCAATTTACCTATTGGTAACGAGACTCCTATTGAATTTATTAATTTTCGAACCAGCGAAGCGTTAATAAAAGTATACTGAATGAGCGTTTTCCAATAAATTGAGCGGTTTTAGATATTGTAATTGATGTTTTTGACGATTAATTAATTTATAGTTTTGATTAAAATCTGAGTCGATGTTACACAAGACACGTGATAATAAAAGTTATAACTAGCTTTTGTTGAAACTGAATAATCCATCTTTTGTTCAAATTTAGTTTGCCAAACATCCCAATCTGTTCAGCCATTGAGTCGTGATTTGAGATCTTCACAGAGGTTATATAAGTAGGATATCAACACATCAAAGATTATTAAAAATACACCTGCAAATACATAAACTTACGCCTTTTGCCCATGGGGGTAGGCTGAAGTTACAGACCGTCACATGTTACGATCCTTTATATACAACTTTATCTTCGTTTACGTTTAATACATCTAGTCGGCTTCGTTGCAAAAAATCCCTTTTGCAACGCACGCTGGACATTCGCAATTATACAATAATTGAAACTAAAGTCAACGCTCCTCTAATTACGCTGCGGGCTATATTTTGCAGCAGCATTTGCAAAGCGTATGGAAGGGAGTGTTGACTATCAAAATTACCTTAGTAAATTTGTCTATCCAGTATAATAGGAATGGAGAATACACATCTAATACACATTATTAATTTATATAGTCCTGCATGTGAACGTATGTATAGGACGAATAGTATACAGGTATCTCTACCTGTAAACTAATCATAGAGAGGCCGACCTTAGAATAATAACGCAAGGCCGACCCACACATATACATCAGGCTGGCTGTGGCTTATAAAATATTGGGCATGTTGAGGCAGAGTATTAAGTTGTCAAAATGTTTAAAAAGCTAACTTCACCAACAAAATTCATCAGGGAGCTCCCTACAGTATATTCGCATTTTTGCCTTTTAAGCCGAAGTATTTATTTATTAGGGACATAAAAACAGTTACATATTAAAGTTTAAATAAAACTATGGCTCATAAGTTATTATCTCCCCCCGGCTTAGTCAAGTTATCCTCATTAATGCCTGCATTTTGCATTATGTATCTATCTACTCAGTGCAAGGTGTGTAACACTTCTCAATAAAAATTACTAAGAGGTATAAGACTTTCTTGGCCGATATCTGTTTCATAACTATTTAAGTATAAATTATCTTGTCCTTTATTAGAGTGGTAGGTACAAGGATTTATGGGTACGAGACCAAAATCGGCCATATTGTAACTAATGCCGCCATACTGTTTTTTTTAATGTCCGCATAACAATTTCAAAAATGTTTTACAAGAGCAGGGGGCATTGTTGGCAATTTGATTCTATGTTCCATTCTGTTCGTTGAATTCAATTGACAACTCAAAAACTTTATTAATTAATCCCGTCATGTGATCCAGTCACCTGGAATCAACAGTTCGCCAATGAAATAAGAAAGTTATGACGTAGCTCTGAAATTGAAAATGAAAAGAAATGTGATGGCATTCAAATTTATATTAGCTGCGAACGAACGCACGAGCGCGACCAGTGACGGCCCAGGGGGGTAACCATAAGCTCTTCATCATTTCAGCCGAAAGACGCCCACTGCTAGACATAGGCCTCCCCCAGGCGTCGCCAAATTGACCGGTCCCGTGCGTCTCGCATCCAGCGCCTTCCCGCAACCTTAACCAAACCTTACTCTAACTGGTTACCCCCCAGGTCTCTGACAAACTGACAATGTCATTCGAGCACCAAACAATCCTTAGGACCTTGACAAAGTGACATTATATCAGCGATAATGGTTGTCGCAAACTCTATTAAGACTCTAATGTATTGTATGGACAAGCGCTTTCAAAATATCACGTGGTCAATCCAAAACATTTTGGCTTTCCACCATAGCTTTCGCCAATAGATGTCACTTTGTCTATAACACCTTTTAGCACTCTAGCACTCCATTTCCAATGTACCAGTCATGCTGTGGACATGCACATGTCTACCGACACCTACACACACCCTTACTACATAATAGATATTTGACCTGTATACACGGATTATGTGTGTACGGCACCTTTCCCCTTTTCGTAACCCGATGTATAATTAGTATTTAGTAATCCATTTAAGCATTGTTCAATTTTAACGAAGTTTCTAGCTCAAATGATTGACGGCTTTAAGGAGCTCTCTGCCATTTTTGTTTCCGCTTCAGAGTTTATTATTTTACAAGCCACTTTTAAGGCGCCGATTCCCTTGAGTAGCTGGTTTTAAAATGAGAATCACGTCTAAACGGCTATTCGTAATTTATTGGAAAAAATATATGTTACATTAGACCATTTTTGTAATAATTTGATCTGAGAAAATTTTGAGTTTTATTCGTATAACATAGTGTAATTAATTTATAAAGTTATGTCTAAAATGAACAAAAACACGACAATAGCACCAAAACCGCTGGGCGTATTTTAATTAAATGGACACCATCTAAAAGACAATTTAACTATCTACTTTTTGATCTGAGGGTTTTTTTCTACTAAATTTAGGGCCGCGCGGGTGTGAAACGTGTGCGCGTTTTGTTCTCTCAAGGTCGTTGGCGTTAGTCGTCATCTTAAAGTAACCATTTCGAACTAAAATAACGTGAGAGAGCTCAGTTCTAATATTAGTTGAGGACAATCTCTGGCAATTCTTGTTAGCTTTGTCGGCACTAATTGGAGTAGCCGATGACTAGATTATTTTTGTATCAATTTTCTGTCTTTGCAGCTTGGTAGACATTATTTTGAGACACGGATGCTTTAAAGCAGTGCATAAAACTGCTTGTTTTTTTGGTAAACATGATCATCTTCTTGCCCTTGTCCCATGTTACTCGGGGTCGATGAACTAGATTTTCTTGCTCTATTCTCCCCTGTCAATCGTAACGCTCAATTAATCCCGTTTCTTTCATGTCACAATCCATCCATCTTTTCTTTGACAAAGACTGAACAATAAAGTATTCCATAATAAACATCCACATCAAAATATCCTCTCTCAAAACCCGAAAATTAAGCCGTATTCCAAATGTATTCCCAGTAGAATTCAAACAAACACTTTATCTACTAGGTCTTAGTTAGATCCTCCACCTAGCTAGAGCTCAGACGATGCACTATGACATGTTATGCTTAAGTCTTTAACTTCCTCTCATAGTCCTGAACTGTTCCCTAGAACACTCAGCTTTGCAGGCTTGATATAACTTGGACTACATGTGCCGAAGGCAAAGTTTTCAAGTCGTTCAAAAGCGTCTCAACAACTTTCACGCCCCAAAAATGAAGTCTTAAGTCTGAGATGCTCCTGAAATTAGGTCGCTACTATTAAAACTGAAGCTAGGAAGCTAGCTGCTCTCTAAAATGATGAAGTTTCTCGTAATTTATATAGCAAGTTTACAGGTAAACGGTCGGTCGGTGGTCGGTTTTTTATTGGTTACATTTCGGGGAGTGTGCGATGGAATTGCATGATCCAATTCCACCAAGCCCGTTTCATTACCGGACTACCAGAAGTACGGCAGGACTTCCCACCCATACACACTTAACGTTTTAAGAATATTTTTATTATGCGTACAGCTAAGGAGTGGAAATCCCTGCCGGAGTCTGTGTTTCCCGATAGCTACAATTTAGAGGTCTTTAAGTCTAGAGTGAATAGGTTACTTCTAGGCAAGCGTGCTTCACCGTCGACCACATCATCGCTTACCATCAGGTGAGATATATAGGATAAATTGTTAACGATGTACCAATCAATTGTTTCATGCCCATTATAGTGCTTATGAGACAGTTTTCCAGCTCCGTATAAAGACAAAAGTATGTCCGAATAAACAACATTACTAAACTTAAAACAAAGCATAATTTGATCGGAACAAGGTATGAATTAAGATTTCGAAGTTGAGAACTCGTCAAACTCGACTGTAATGCTAAATGACAAGTTCTCAAGCTAAAGTAGAGTTTGACTGGCGCACAGACGTTCAATTACATTTTTAAAAGAGACTAGGGACATGAAGTGTACTGTAAGGCACAGTAGCGTTATTCTGTAAAAAATTCACCGGGAAGCTTGGGTGGAGTCAACATGTGGTGAGCTAACAAATCATCCAATCACAGTGGAATGATAAATTTCACGATGAGGTGTTTGCAGAAACCACCAACCTACGCTTGCTTTTGTAATCATTAAAATAGCCACATTACAGTATTTCAAATTATAATAAGATCAGACACCGCCAATAAAATTAAATATTTTAATCAGACCAGTCTTGTCCACATCACAGATAGAAACACTCATTTTAACAAACATGGAAAAGCCACAGATGATATAATACTAGCATAGAGATGCCTCATCCCACACAAAGAAACCGTGTCGACGTAACTAGCGTTTTTCATCTGATTATACCAATTATTTTTTGTAATTCGATTCGTTCGGTTCCGTTCCAAGGCGATACATAGATCACCATCGATATCCGTGGAACGGAACGGAACGGAACCGGACGCGATCGATGTACTAAGAAAAAATAATCAGAATAATCAGTATAGAAAGTCGCCACGGTTTCTTTGTATAGGATGAGACACCACTGGTAAAGCTTTCAGTGAAATCATCTGTTAACGAGATTTATCTCGATGATTGGCAACCGTTTTTAATAGCTGCGAAATCAGTTTTATTTGTAAGTAGTAGTATTTTATTGAGTGCATTCGTTGAAATGGATGACAATTTGTATAATTTTTCACCCAGTAAATTTGGGTCCAAACTGAGTGATGACAAAGTGATTTGGAGAATTCCATTTTTTTTGAAAACTTTGACCTCTTCGTCTAATCGTTAGGAATCCACTCCGTCCTATAAGTTAAACTGAACATTTCGGATAGCTCATGAACAAATGAATTATTCGAAGACTAAAAAATGCACCCAATTTTCAATAACCGTTTATTAAACTGGCTTACAAAAGATCACTATTTTAATAGTTATTTTACTAAATTAGTAAAATATTATTTATTATTGTACACCAAGATAAAAATAATTCAAAAAGACATCTTATAACAAAAACAAACATACAACAGGCGGCCTTACTGCGTTCCGCGATCTCTTCCAGGCAATCTAGAATGGTAAGAGAGAGCCTGGACACAAATTGGGTTGCACTTGGTGCAAATTTTACCTACCTTTTTAATAATCAATTATTGCAGAATAACTACAGGCAAAGTGTAGAAAAATCAACTGCCCCATACATTTATGTTTGCATAAGTTGACAAAATGTACTGAAAAGCTGTTTTTTAGGGTTCCGTACCCAAAGGGTACAAACGGGACCCTATTACTGAGACTCCGCGGTCCGTCTGTCTGTCTGTCTGTCGGTCTGTCGGTCTGTCTGTCTGTCTGTCACCAGGCTGTATCTCATGAACCGCGATACCTAGACAGTTGAAATTTTCACAGATGATGTATATCTGTTGCCGCTATAACAACAAATACTAAAAACAGAATAAAATAAATATTTAAGTAGGGCTCCCATACAACAAACGTGATTATTGTGCCGTTTTTTGCGATAATGGTACGGAACCCTTAGTGCGCGAGTCCGACTCGCACTTGGCCGGTTTATTTTTACCATATCAGGTTTGGTCCCATTGTAAGAGATGTTCATAATGATGACTACAATGACCTCTATTCAGGAATTGCGTTGTTCTGCTACATCCCCCACCCTATATACAGCGGATATTGATTTCGTTAGATTGTGACTATTTCCTCGTCAGTAAAACATCAACGTTGTATCAGGTGCTGAGTACGGCTAAGTAGGTAAGGGACGTAAATAGATAAACATTAAGACAATAGGGATGATGACTAAAATAGTTATTTATGCTACAAGTGCGAGTGGAAGGTAGGCGATTTCCGATGAGTGGCATTTTTATTCAAGAGCGAGCGAAGCGAGTGAGTGGATAAATCGACACGAGTCGGAAATCATCTTACGTACGTGTATCATACAACATATTACTATGCACTGTGCGAGAAAATAAAAAAATATATCTGAACCAAGCAAGAAATTAATAAAATGGCGGGCTTATTCTAGCGCGCTCAGCATACCACAGATTAACTAATAGTTCCTCGGGCATATATACCGCACATGTTCAAATAGCTGTCACGTCCATGAAGGTATAGATACTATAACTTCATGGTCACGTCGTAACGCAAAAAGGCACGAGCAAAATATACGTTCTGCCAAACATATTTAATGAATATTTAAAATTAATTTATGGATCAAAATCTAAATCTAGAGTAATTAAAAAAGCCTTTAATGAAGTATTAGTTTTATTTTACCTTTTATATGAATGATAATCTATACTTAACTAATTTATAGAACTTTTCTCAAATAATAAAAACTCTATGCGTGGGGCTGACATTGGAGTTAAAAATTAAAAAAAAACAGAAAAGTAAAAAGCACTAGTTAAAAAAAGTGACACTTTCCGCACAGTTTGGCTGCTTAGAAAACGCTCTTTTCGAGGACATGCATTGTAAAAATATTTTTGGTCCGTCAGTTAGATTTCCAAAAAATATTAGACACGTATTTTTTCTTTTGTCACGTAAACAAAAAAATATGACGATATAGTGTGTTAAAATATCGCATGACGTCACGCCTTGGTACAATTTTTACATAGAAATGACGTCACAAGCTCCCCACTCCCGAACTTTGATGCGCTTTATCTTGGTGAAATTTTATTGATTTGAATAAGCAAAAGATACGTGATCAATACTTTTTGGTAATTTAACCGGTGGACTAAATATAATTTTCTCTTTCGTACCCCGTCATCATCTATTATTTGGTGTACCGTTTGAACTGCCGTATTATAATATTTTCTCTCGATTCGGCCTGATATTCTTGTAGAATATCTAACCAACTTTACACAGATCTATTCAATGCATTCACGGACAGACAACGCAAAGCATGGACCGATAGGTCTAGAAGAATGAAGCACTAGGAATTCAATAACGAAATTAAGAGATTCAACATGGAATGAAAACTTTGTAATTTTTACTGGTATGCAAGCCCATCGATCACATGGATTGTGTAGTGACGAAACATTCCAATTGTTCCGTGCGGGAATCGAAGCCGGGGCACGCAGCGCAGCAGTCAATCGCTCAACCACTCGCTCTAATAATTTGACAGCACAACAACGAAACAACAGACAAGGAACTAATGTACCTCGCGCATCTTCGTATTGTCTCAGCCCTCTTTTTAGAATACACGAAACTTTTCTTGCGGCCTCTTCGCGGTTCCCGAGGAGATTTGTGTCGGAATCATTCAAATGATGGCATTTAGTAAATAGAATCCACTCGTCATTACCATTTCGTGAAGCGCGACGATCGCGCGGTAGCCGCACGGCAGCTTTCGTGTCGTCTAACTGAGGCCTAATTGTGTTACACACTTTCAACCACAATTCGAAGTAAATTAAATGAAATTACAGTCGTCAGCTCGATAACATAAATCAGGCAATGAATATTTGGATGTCAAAATCAAGATCATTATTTGTTTGTTACGCAATTACCCCGCCCAATTGATTGACCCTCTCTGCTAATTGATTTTTAAGATTTGAATTAAATTATCTCTAATAACCTAAGTTGTTAATACGGTTATTAACAACTTAGGTGGTGGTGAAACTGGCAATAAATAAAATTAAACAGTGAAAATAAATATCAACCAAAAACCAGAGGACTCCGTTTAAGCGTTCTCATTAAAGCAAATGAAGATAATGAGATAAAGCGAAAGAGACAATAAAATCAGGGATCCTTGCCGAATGGCGTAAACCCATCGTTTTAATCCCGCTCCACGCTCGTTCCGCGAACTCAGCTTACGAACGTATTTCGTTCATCGCTGTTATCTCATTCTAGAGGAAATTCATTAAATTAGATTTCGGGTAATTGCGTATAATAGAGGAATGAGCTTTTTGGGAGAAGAGTAGATGTTCCCAAATCTTGACGTTATAGAAGCTGTGGAATATTTGTTTAATTAGAAATAAAGTTGATAGAGCTCTGTTTGAAGAAGAAGACACACATACACATACACTTTGCTGTAGGACTCAATACGAATATAAGAGAGATTATAAGAATTATAAGAAAAAATAAAGATATTATAGAGAATATATAATTTGAGAGGACACAATATTCGATTAACGATAAACAACGGAGGTTTAACGATAAATTCTCGGTTCATCCTAGCAGCCCGAAAAATAAAATCTAGATCCGAGGCAAACCTCGGCCTGTTTTTAGGGTTCCGTACCCAAAAGGTAAAAACGGGACCCTATTACTAAGACTTCGTGGTCCGTCTGTCTGTCTGTCTGTCACCAGGCTGTATCTCATGAACCGTGATAGCTAGACAGTTGAAATTTTCACAGATTATGCATTTCTATTGCCGCTATAACAACAAATACTAAAAACAGAATAAAATAAATATTTAAGCGGGGCTCCCATGCAACAAACGTGATTTTTTTGCCGTTTTGTGCGATAATGGTACGGAACCCTTCGTGCGCGAGTCCGACTCGCACTTGGCCGGTTTTTATTTTCGTTGCGAAAATAACTGACCCCGGTACCCTGAACCCGATACGTTAAAATTTAAACACTTTACCGAAATACGTACAAACTGAATTTTTGAACCTTTTTTGCATTATTTTACGGGAACAAGTTAACACGTTTTGTTTTGTAAATAGTTAATAAAATTTGGGCGAGGCAGTGTCGGCGTCAATTGGCTTAACGTACTTAAAACCCTGTACTGCAGTGTGTTGCTTTATTGGATTTGAATAAAAACTAGGTATTTAGAGTTTTTGTAACGATATTCGTTTCTACCCTTCTTCATAGTTTATACGGGCTTTGAATCCGCATAAAAAGGTTAAAAAACCGGCCAAGTGCGAGTCGGACTCCCACACGAAGGGTTCCGTACCATTATCGCAAAACACTGCAAAAAAGATTTTGAAAGATTCAAAGAAGCATTTGTTGTATGGGAGCCCCCCTTAATTTATTTTATTTTAATTTAATAATTATTATTTTTTGAAGTGAATATACAACTAAACATTCTGTGAATATTTCAAGCGTCTACCTGTGGCCGTTATTAATATCGAGCAAAAAATGGCAAAAATATCACGTTTGTTGTATGGGAGCCCCCCTTAAAGAAGAAGACGGATCGCGAAGTCTTAGTAATAGGGTCCCGTTTTTACCCTTTGGGTACGGAACCCTAAAAAGGAGTATTTAAGTGTAGGTAATCCAAAATTACCTATATAATAGTAATGATATACTTTCAATCTTAAAATAGCCTCTCAGAATATATACTCAGATTTTTATTAATGACACCACTGCTCCACAAAGTGCACATAAATCCGACGAGAAATCATTAAAATAGTGTTGAAAAGAATCTACTTACATATTTTCTCTTCGGTTTTTCTCGATTGCGGCATTTCTCCGGCTAAGTACAAAAAGTTTACTGAGCTCAATGGGGTCATAAGAGAAAATAAATATTTTCTCTGAAACGTCGGCTGCTTCTGACAAAGGATTAGCAGTAAGAATTAAAAGCTTCAGGGAGATTAGTGATCCACCAGGCCTATTAGCTCTATCTTCTCGGAGTAATGAATTAACTAAGTTTAATGAGCTTGAAACTTTAATGAACATTATCTTCTTATCTTGAAGTTGATGTACGCCGCAGGGTTTTATAACTCGTAATTAAAAATATTAATTAATGTTCACTCTGATATTGTAGACTTTTTGAAGTGAAACTTCTTTATCGACGTATGGGAGAAAATTTTGTACGTAGAGTCCGTCCAACGAAAAAAGTCCCGTGGAAATACATGGAACTAACAAGATTTGTTAGAGGACAGCGTACAGTCGCATAGAAACTAGCGCCGCGTCTACGGGACTTCTTTCGTTGGACGGACTCTATCGTCACGTTTTTCGGTTACGCGCCATGTTGCTTTTTTTATCAAAGTTTAGTAAAAAGACTTATTCAAATTTAAGTGAATTTACAAGAAAACTGAGTGATTATATATTTCGTTTTATAAATTCAACACGTATGAGCATGATTTTTATATTTATAAATTAATTAATTTATAAATATATATTATAATAAGAACAATGATAAAATAAATTACTCATTAATTGTATGCATGTCTATAATAATAAAATAGCTTTAATTTAATACGGAAAAAATTGTTTTTCTTAAGGCCTTAAGGCCTTATCTACCCCATTTTCGTGAAGTTGCAAATAGTAGAAAAATGATATGTCGTAAAGAAGTTTCACTTCTTACCTGTGTACTCTGGTACACACACACATTTTTTTTTACTTTAGTTTCGTATTATATAGGCATGAAATACGTATACAATTGCAGTTTTCATTACGGATGTAGATGGCTATTAGGTCATCATTATTAGGTCGTCATCCTTTTAATGTTCTCACTGCTGGAACACAGGCCCCCTCTCTGTGAGAGGGAATGGGCCGTAAACCACCACGTGGACTAAGTGCGGGTTGGTGAATGTCACATGTCTTCGATGTTTTCAGGACGTGCCGATGTTTTCCTTCACCGTTTTGAGAGCAGTGGTGATGCAATAATTTACACGAAGTAAAGCGCCTGCCTGGGTTCGAACCCTCGACCTATAATTTGTAAATTGCGACTGTTGTCACGGGACCACTACTGCTCACCACTATTAGCTATTAGGTACCTAACTTTAAACTTTTGGTTGTTATGGTTCAGGCTTGTTATGTAGAGGAAAGGAACCTGTCTCCTAAGGAGTTTTGGATGCATGCGAATGATTCAAGACTAGGGTAAGACCCAGCAATCAATGGTTCGCTTGGATGAAAACTTATATGTATAGAAATTGGGTGGTACTATAGATGTCGGCTAACTTATGAAGGTAGAAACCATCTTTTCCTGAGAAAAAGTGGGAATAGCCGATAGCCCAAATTATTTCTGTTCGAAATTATGATGAATTATACGAATTTTTTACGAGTTTACATTGCAATAGTAAACTGCTATTTACGTACATTTAATTAAATAGCCAATAGTCAATGTAAATATCAAACATGCTATAAAATTTAAATGACGTGACATCAAATAATTGACAAAACACACAGGACTATTTCATGACGACAAAACTGCAGATATAATTGACATTTACTGAGTGGGAAGTTGATTAATTTTTATTTCAGCATAGAGGCAGCTGCAGGCTATGAAGCCAAATGTGCTATTAATTTTATATTCGAATAATATTTTAGTTTTTTTTAATTTTATTTAGGTGTTTAGGTACTTCGCTATGTTAGTTAAAAAGATTTTTTTGTAAGTATATGTAGGACTAGTTTATGCCAGAGGCTTTGCCCGCGTGAAGACAAGAAGAGGTAACAATAAGATAGACAGACAGAGTTACTAAAGCTTCACCGTCGATTGATAAGGTATATATTCCCCAATGTTAACGCGGTACTGGCCGTGCGCCCGCTCGGTGCCAGAATAACAATATTGAACCGCCTTTTGGACAGATTTGTTTGCAAAATATTTGTTTATTTCAATTTCCTATGTAGGTTAAGAAGAAATAGGATCTTCTTCTTTTCGTGTGAGGATGTGGCCACCTCTGGTGTCAGAGTTTATGAAGCCTCCTCTGGGGACTCCACAGGCCTCTGACTTGGCTATTTCAGACTTACATTAACTATAAGACCAGATTTCCTCACGATGTATTCCTTCACCGTTTCTGTGATGCCCAAGATAAACTTAGAAAGTACATATGAATTTGAAAAACATTGGTACTTGCCCGGATTTGAACCCACGACCTCAAGCACGAGAGGCGAGGTCTTAGCCACTGGGCCACCAAGACACAAACTATTGAACTATTAGTATTGTCATTTCTGTCGAATCTTGTTGAGCTTATTGTAGTGTAGCTCTTCTCGAACTACAAAACGAATAATAAATAGCTCTCAATGGTGCCGCGCCCTTACATATGGGCGCACGGTTGGCGCAGTGGTTGAGCGATTGACTGCCGCGCTGCGTGTCGCGGTAGATAGTTTTTCCGGCTCTGGGTGTTTGTGTATGTGAGTTTATATGTTTGTAAACGCACCCACGATACAGGAAGAAATGCCTATTGTGGGGCAAAGTTTAAAAAAAAAAAAAAAACTTATTTTATTCAAGCAATTTTCAAGCAGAGTTATTAATTTTTGACCACATTAAGTTCAAACCCGCATCCTAGATGCGTAAGTGAGTTCGACAGGGTATCACTCCATGAAAAAGTAAGACAAACACTCTTTAAATTTGTTCGGTATTGCCAAAAATTATTGCACTCTTTCGAATAGAGTATCATCACCAATTCATGCCCTTTTCCCTTCCGAACTCGCTTACGCAATTAGTCTGCTGGCATGAAAAGCATCAGCCCATCGCCGCGCAGCTACTTACGTAATTGGGGTCGATGTATACTAAAGAACCACTCCAGCTTGTGCTTAGTCACCGGCATTACTCAAGTAGTGGCTAACACCGTAGAATGTGCCCCCGTTATATGCTTGATGCCTGCCCTAATTCTGTCAGTTATACTTTGAATATTATTATGATCCTTATGAATATGTACACCTACTGGCATAAAGTAGGTAGGTACTGCTGCGAGATCGGAGTAAATAAATAAAAAAATAAAAAAATAAATAAATTGTTTATTGATCAAAAAGGTACAGATGGTGAGAAAAACAAAACTTATACTAAATTTACAAGCAAGATATACAAGGTACAGTATAATATAGTAGAACATGTTGACATGGTACATCTGTTGACAATTTGCGTAACCCTGTCTCTTAAACTAGGGTATACCTGTATCTTAAGAGACAGTGGACGGCCACAAGTAATGATTTAATATTGCCTTTTTTTTTTTTTTTTTTTATTTTTTTTTTTTTTAATACATGGCTTGCCGTGTTTATAGGCATATATTACTTTTATATAGGACTAGCTGACCCGGCAAACTTTGTTTTGCCATAAAAACACCTAATATGCATCTACCCTACCTACCCTACCCTACCCTACCTACCCTACCCTACCCTACCTACCCTACTTACCCTACCTACCCTACCCTACCTACCCTACCCTACCTACCCTACCCTACCTACCCTACCCTACCTACCCTACCCTACCTACCCTACCCTACCTACCCTACCCTACCTACCCTACCCTACCTACCCTACCCTACCCTAATTTTCCATTTTTTTTTTTTTTGTAAATCTAAACCATTCTCGAATCTCCACGAACACACACAAAAAATTTCATCAAAATCGGTCCAGTCGTTTAGGAGGAGTTCAGTCACATACACACGCACACAAGAAATATATATATTAAGATGGTTCAAAAGTTTGTGTAATATTTTTCCTTAAAAGTAGATGTATTTCGATTAAGTTCTGGAATGGCGACCGCGAACCGGAAGACGATATGTTGGAAGGCCTCCCACTAGGTGGACCGATGACCTGGTTAAGGTTGCGGGAAGGCGCTGGATGCGAGACGCACGGGATCGGTCAATGTGGCGACGCCTGGGGGAGGCCCATGTCCAGAAGTGGACGTCTTTGAAATGATGATGAGATGTATTTCTAAGAAAAATATGCCGCGAACTTTTCGCGGGCCTTCAATATGACACACGCTCCCAAGGCCTGTCAGCCATCTGACAATTCTATTCTGTGTTTCTTTTTTAAAATCCAATTTTTTTGCAAGATGCTTCAAAAGTAGTTCAAAAGTAGCCTACAAACTCCAATAATATCTGCTACCGTATGCAACCATCACAGCATCTACGCGGTGTTCAGAACACTACCAACAAGCTGAAGTGCCCCAAGTAACCATAAATGTGCACTTTTTAGAATATAGCGACCGCTAATCTTGCACACTAGTTTTAATAATTAAACCAAATAGTTCATGTTCGGCACGAAAAGAAAATGACCTACATGTACTAATTTCCCTAGGATAAAAGTGAAACCGTTGTAAACACTTCCCTAATTGTCACTGCCAAAATATTTTCCGTAACATTTTATCATCCAACACACATTCCCCAGCCTGCCGCAACAATGGCGCCTGTAACATAATCGCAATATTCGACCGGGGTCGGTCGGGGTACCGCTATACCGTAGCGGTACCCCGACCGAACTAAAAACAGGTTGTAACGGAAAGGGTTGATCGTATTTTAAAAACTGCTTTTTCCTATGTAAAGAAACATCGTTCTCATATGAAATTGCAGTCAATTCTTAAAAAAAACATTTAGATCAGCTGATGAGAACTTTGTATAGTAAAACCAATTTTTTTCCGGAAATTTTCTATGCCTTCCTCGGAGTAAGTTGTAATTACAGTTGTAGTTGTTATTTACATGCGCAGAAGCAGTTTTTAAATTATGATCACACCGTTCCGTTACACCCTGTTTACGTAACTTACGAAAACTGATGTAGGTATGGAACAAGACAATATTGCGCCAACCCCAAACAAATTGGTCTATGGGCAAGACAATGATGACGGTTATATTAGGTATTTTGTTATACTGTATTGTCCCACAGCTGGACAAAGGCCTCCCCCAAATCCTGCCAAGCGTACTTTCCTGACCAACTTGGACCAGTTTCTGCATTGGTCGGTCGTCTCGACACCTCTTCCTGCGCCGACCATCCTCAAGCACCGAATTTGGTAAGGTTATTGCACTGGCTGTGTTCATGCGGCTTACGGCATTATAGGTAACTGATAAAAAAAATACTATCCCGTAACAAGACTTACAACGTAGCTCAGGCCCACTTGCGTCAAAAACTTAGCTCAGAGTTTGCTAACACGAGGTCAAATTAAAATATATCATACATATTGGGGTAGGGTTAGCTACTAACTCGGAGATGGTGAACGCAAGCGGGCCTTATTGAATAATTTTATTCTAAATTCTACAGCCTAAGCTCAGGTTATCGTCACTTATCTCAATTTAGAACGCGGTATCCGAATATAATAACAGTAGCATTGAGTTGGCACTCCGCAATAATTAAGCGTTGAACTGCAACTAATTGGCTACGTATTGACGGTGACGTAATCGAATGTCAATTCACTGTTACGTCATTGGTATTGCTATTATTGTCGCGTGAACAGTGAATTATTATAGGTACTTGCCTGGAGAGAAGTTATCACATTGAATTAACAGGTAACTTTTATAGAAGTTAATGGCAAAAAGGTAGGTAGGCAATAGAAAGGCATAAAATGTTGAAAAGCCTGACACTGAAGGGTAATCAGACATTTTAAAATACATTTTTAAGAAAAGCAGAAACCTATCACCAACATCAGTATTAAAACTCATATTATTTGAGGAAATACCACAACTCAGAATTTTTTTGTAATTATATAGGTGACCTTCGATTTCTGAACTAGGATTTTAGGTTGAGTTTTCTGTCATATAAACCTATGCTTACCACCAATATTCAATTCAGAAAACGGTCTTGAGTATATGACGTACAAGCGAACTTGAAAGGGAGGTAGTTCACAAGAACATGGCGAAAAAGCCCAAAAAGAAAATACATCGTCTTTCTTAAAATAGAACCGCAGTAAAACAAAAGGTCTCGCAAGAAATTCGGAAGTGTGCCTACGAACAATCGTGGAGACAGTAATGTGTCTCTTCTAGGTCAGATAGGAGCGATGTAGGCCACAAGCACACCCCTACTTACACCCTCATCACACACACACCCTCCCCCAACATTTGAACAGCTACACATACAAATGGAAGCGACAGTGTTCAATGAAGACGGTTTTCCGCATAACAAAATTTATGAGCGTAAACATCTGATATGTTATTTTGTCGTCTGAAAGCGTTATGTGGGATATGAGATCGCCTTTGGGGTGTAGATACGTTTTACACGATAATTTTTGATCAAGCTACACGCTCTACAGTTTAAATAACATATGTACGGATGATATTCAATTGTGTTTAAAATGATTTCTCACATGTGTATTTAAACCGAGAAAATTCAGCTGCAAGTTAGTTTCGATATTACCTGCATAATTATCCTATTTCATCATTTCCAAATCCATCATAAGCTTGTTAAGGACTTAACCACTCGAGCGACCCATTAGCGGACAAATTCGCCCCGTAATTCTAACTACTCGTACGGACAAATTAGTCTCATTAATAGATAAAATGTTGCTCGAATAATACCTGAACGGTGAGGTTAAATAACAGAAATTTGTGCTCTCATAACTTATTATTTAATGTCATAAATCCGACATTACGTTATTTAAAGTAGCAAGTTATTTGACCTGCTCATTAAAATATGTCGTGTTATGAATTAATGCTACATTCGCAATTACTGCATTTTAATTTACTGATGTATTTTAGGTATACTCGACCAATAAAAGTGGAATGTAATCTGATTTTATACCCGTGTCCGGCTAACACGTGAATGTAAAATATTTCGGATATCGCGTTTTCAGCAATTAAAGAAATCCGCAGGCGACCTTTTTTCAGTGAAACGCAACTGAATTTTTTGTCTTTATTTTTCCAGTTAGAATTTCGGCGATAAAACATTCGTTTTTTTTTCTGCCTTGTGCCGGGCCTTTCACTATTGTGCTATCAGGAATATCCACGGACATTTTAGACGTACTTTTAACATTTGTATCCCGCCCCGTGGGAACATAGAGTACGCGAACAGCTGCGTCAGCTTTGTCCCGGAACACGGGAACGAACTCCCAATAGTCGCAACCAATAATACCGTCGAGCGAATTCATGCGACATTTTGAAAGCTGTTCGCTCTTTTCGCCCGTACTGTGATTAAAATGGAAACTAAACAAATTACACTCGATCAAAGAAATTGCAAACGTAGATTAGAAACAGTCTTGTTTTACGATAATTGAAAAACTTATTTGCAAAACCACGTCATAACGGTTTACCTAAGTAAAGCATTGTTGCTAGAAATTTGATATTTTTAAAGCGAGCCTTCAAATGATATTATTCTGCTATAGTGATAAATCGATCAACGCTGACACGTCGGCATTAGCGAAGTGCCATATAGCCGTGTTCGTCTCGACGACGGGCAGCACAAACAATGTCTAGAGATGACAATGGAGTCACTTAGCTCGTGCGCACCGTCGTGCGAGGTACGAGATTGCTCACAGTTTGCGTTAGCAGTGACATGGCCAGCACACAAACAGGGCCATCAGAACTCAATGGCCCAAATTGACCACAATATACCGATTACTCTATTGTTGCTTGGCAATAGGTCTATCAACATCTAATCTACTGAATATTACGCTTATACACCGCTCACGTAGAGTTAATGAGTCGGTAGATACCATATATACATACCTATGACGAGGTCCAGGTACGTGTATCTTAGTGAAGTAATAGCAAATATATGCCACGATCTAAGCTCATATTCTCAAGATTGACGGATCTGTGAGAATGCTTGTGCTTACGGACCCGTATGTCACTTCAAAAAAGATTCGCTAGTACACGTAATTACTATCTCAAATGCAAGCACTAGAATATTATTGGCAGTGTTTACCGAGCAGTTTTTGTTTCACTACATTAATATTACCTATGTGAAACCGTATGATGTTTGCTTTGTGATCTTATTTGGCACACTTACCTATCTATTTTGTTGATAATATGATAAAAGCTACAATCAAATTCGTTTTTATAATACTACCCAAATGTCCACCAAAAATGTGGGAATAACCTCCATAAAAATTTGCACATTCGTACCACATTTTAAATTCAAAACTAATAAGACAAAGTTGGCGGTACAGCGGGCACTACAGACTAGAGATTCATCTCAGAAAGGCTGACTTCGCCAAAAATCAATTGGTTACGCAGTTCACATCCCCAACGTCAACAAGTACCCTATAGAAACCCTCGCGGGGTGTCGGGGGTCGGGGGGACTATCCCGACTATAGCCCCCTCTGGAGGGGTGAAATTCAACTGGTGCAATGCGGTGTACCCTTCCACCCGGCGTTGTTTTTGCTATTGTCCGCGGAGCATTTGGCGTTTATTTCATTACGTTTGTTTTACTGCAACGTCTCTAATTACTTTCTGGAACAATTGTTATTTTTTGTGCTGTCTTTGCTAAGTTTTTGTTGCTAAAGTTTACAGATACGTGCATTAACATTTTCTTTTACAACGCGTATCAGTAATTAACAGAGTCATAATAAGGAAGACTGGAGAAAATTACTCTAGTCAGTTGAAAGTCTCTTGTAGGATCAAATTGATCCTAGGAGAGACTTAGTACATACAAATTATAAAGATACTAAGGACCACTTGCGTTTAGTTTGCTAACAAAGAGTTTAAATTAACATATTTTCATACAAAATTGTCAATTTAACTTTTTGTCTTAGCAATTAACTCTGACTTAAGTTTTTCACGTGAATGGGTTGTTTGAAATGGATTCCATTTCTTCTAAAATAATAAATTCAGAGAATTAGAATTATTAATAGAGTTAGGATTGATATTTTAAATATTTGGAAGAAGTTTAGTGACTTTATAGTTTTTATGTGCTAAGTTTCCCATAGGACCAAATCACCCGTACCCCATACACAGCTTAGCCCGGGCAGATCATTTAGGTCAAAAACAATCGCATTCCTTGCCTAACATACGAGGGGAGGTCCAAAAGTTCTTGGAATATTTTCCTTAAAAAGAAGAATAAATCTTCTAAGGTAAATATTATTTGGACCTCACCTCGTACTACTAAAATAACAGAAAATCGTGCTTGAAATACATGTCACATTGTTGGAATCAAACGCGTAAGCTAGTAAGGAAACAATCATTCGATCGACTGGTTTAATTTCCGTCCTGCCGCTACGAAATGTCACGGTCAAACGTTCTGGCCCCAATGAGATTAGCTCGTTAAGCTTGACGTCAACTAAATCTTGCACGTTTCCTCTAAAGTGGCTGTTTCCTGGCCGTATATTTCAAAATTACCAAAGAAAGTGGAAAAAAATCGAAGTCATCAAGTCGATTGTTTGTTATCATTGTTTGATTTATTTCTCGTCTTTACTAACTTAATTTAAGTACTACTAATACTATTTTAAGGGTTTAGCTTAAGTATATTCTTATATTGTATGTCGTTTTGTGACAAATTAACACTTTTTCTTTCTTTTCTTTCTTTCTAAGTGGAACTGACGTTTTAATTATAAAATTTTTGTGGAAAGTGTTTCAAATTTTTACGCCTTTGCTTTCGTGGGTTTACCTTCTGAGGTAGCTAGGTAAAAAACAAATACAAATGTATGCAGTTGTGTGCTGATGCGGAGCAAGTATACTCGTCGTGAGTGTTCTTCAAACTTTACTAGGATATAGACAGCCATTGAACCTTTTCTATTTCAAAACTTTTCTTTTTATTCGAACCAATTGGTTGTTCTATTGTTTATAATCCAACTCTTCCTTTGTTTTTTTTTAATGTTTGTAAAGCGATTACACCGCCAATTATGAACAGATTTTGATGATTTGAGAGCTGGTGCTTCTCATGTGGTCCCATTTAAATTTGATCAAGATTTGACGAGTAGTTTTTAAGTTACCTTAATACGAGTAATACCTATTTTTATGGTATCGTAAGAAACAAAAATCTTTTTAACAAAAAATTTAAAACGTCTTTTAAAACAAAAGACCAAAGACACCGACTTCCGAAAAGCAAGTTATTTTTCGCTTTGTAGTGTTTTGTTTTGGCAGTCGGTTTATTTTTTTTCTAAAATATTTTTTTGGTGTACAATAAAGTATATTCTATAAATAAAAATATTGCCACTGAGGTTGCTCAGTTGTTTATCAACCAACACTTCTCATAAAAACCTTTCACACTCATCGACGTTCCAACTGAGCTAGCATAAGAATACCTCTTCCGTCTCGAGTAAGCAAACTTATTATGTACCTAACCTTCACCCGGCGTCGCTCATAAGCTCCAACGTAAAAGCTTCCCGCTCAGACTGCAGGTCAAAAGATCCGATATAACGATACTATGTAACTGAAAATTGGTGAGATAATTAAGCGGGGATCGCCTGTGAACCCAGCGAGGCTAATTCAGGGTAAACACTAAACAGAGAGTCGGCGCCGGTCAATCTCGAATGCAATGCTGAGGAAATTGAGTTGCGTTCGAGTTAGCGCTTGTATTTCACTGGTTATTTCGTCGATTTGACGTTTTAATAGACAATTCGTTTCTATTGAGTTTGTGTTATATCGAATAACCATTTCTGTATTTGCTTTTTGAAAGTGTTCAAAGTTCATTCCCCTGGTCTTGAGATATATCAAGATAATTGCACAAAGAAGTAAGTGTATCTATACAAATAAATTAAATTGAAGTGTCTGTATGTAATATCAAAATAACAACGTTTCATTGAATGCACGTGAAAGTATATACGGTACTAACAACAAATAAGCAATTTTTAAGATTTTTTTCTGTCTGTCTGTCTGTTTGTTCCGGGTAATCTCCGAAACGGCTGGACCGATTTTGACGGGACTTTCACTGGTAGATAGCTGATGTAATAACGAGTAACATAGGCTACGTTTAATCACGAGAAAATTCATAGTTCCGGCGGGAAACTAAAATATTAAAAATATATTTTATAAGAGTTTGACGCGGACGAAGTCACGGGCAACAGCTAGTTTCATAATAAAATAATGGCACACACTTTCTGCATTTAAAACTTGATTAAAGAAAATACATAATTGATTCTAGGTTACCTACTACGGCAAAAGACACTTTTATAAAAGTAAATGTAAAAAAATCTGTAAAAATTATTAAGTAGGTAGGTACTAACTTCACCTTTGTTTTCTAGTCTCATAATTAGTACTAAAAAGAGAGTTATTACCGACCAACTTGTTTGGCTCGAGGTTCGCTGAGCTATCCTTATTTACGAAGCCCCGTTGCGCTGTTGCTTAAATGCCGGCACAAAAATGGGGAAAAGAAGGCTCAATGATCACAAACGCGTAATATTTAGTTCGGAACGTGAATAATTAATAAAAGAAGTTTGTTTATAAGTACAATCGAGAAAGCTATTTGGTTTACAGGAAACAAACATTCGCCTACAAAACTGTTGTCCTTTTTTGGTTGCGTAATTACTTTATAAGGTTATGGAATGGTTATTACTTAAGAGAGTGATGTTAAATAATTTACTACTCAGTACACTTCTCACAATTGTAACTGCATGACTGCTATAGCGATATTTTATTTAATGTCGATCGAATTTCATTTGCAAGTCAATTCACGTCATACAAGTCGATTTCTGTATCTGCCTGTTTAATAGTTTCAACCTTAGTGAAATTTACTGGGAATTGTCAAAAGTTGTATTCAGTACCTGACTTGTCGTTGCTTAATTGCGTCTAGTTCAGATGTTCAGCAGGTTAGAAGAGCTTCTACGGTCGCTTAGCATCGGAGATGGGACTTCTGCGGAGTCCTTTTCTCTCTCTGTTCAGTTTCATTTTGTTGAGTGCCTAAGCTTTGCGACCGGAATCTCTCAAACGCTCAACTATTATTTCAGAGGGATTAATACTAGGAGATTTTACTCGTTTGTTTTTTTTTGCATTTCGTCTTTTCTTCTCTGGAAATCTCGTATCGTCGCTGATTAGTCGAGTTAAGGGCCTACAACCGCTTTAGTGCCGTAAAACGGTAACTTTCTAAAGCATACTCCTTAGTAACGGCTAGGTTAAAAGGTTTGAAAAATATATATATTTATTATTGTTTCATGTACATTATTTCTGAAAGATGGTTTTTTCGTATGACAAATAGTTTTGCTTTAAAAAAATAATTAACGACACGATATTTTATCGCTACTTTTGGATACTCCTCTGGAATTTCTTCATAACTGAAATAGCATATGTAAATCAAATAATATTTTGAATTTCTTCATAACTGAAATAGCATATGTAAATCAAATAATATTTTGAATTTCTTCATAACTGAAATAGCATATGTAAATCAAATAATATTTTGAATTTCTTCGTAACTGAAATAGCATATGTAAATCAAATAATATTTTGCAAACAAAACTGTTCAAAATAAAGTTCAATATTGATATTTTGCTTGCTCCGAGCGGGTGCACGGCCAGTACTGCTTTAACATTGGGGCGTATATATCGCCTTAAGTAAACCCTATCATGCCAGCTTATGTGTAGGCATCATCAAGGTAACTTAAATCGATACAAACCTAGAAGCAATATCACCAACTGATAAGTTTAACAGGGCGCAAAGCCATTCGCTGTGTATCGGACCATTCTGACCCGTATAACTAAGTTTTTGCTAACGGGAAAATTTTATCAGAGCGATCGGAAATACGCTTCATTTCCGAATTATTTTTCATTGCTCAGATAGGAACATAGGTTATTCGATTGGGTTAAGAGGTGGGCTCGTCCGATTTTAATAGATCAAATTCGTCAGAACAGTTGTATGAAAATCTGGTATGAAAATCTGCCAAAGGTATATTCTGTAAAACTTACCGTGAAAACTTAGGTGTAGTGCTGCCATTCCAATTGATGCTAGGGATTGACAATTCACTTTAAACTTACCTACAGATATTGAAAAAAAAATATCAATTCAAAAAAATCCGTGATAAATTGAAGCGGTTTGCTAGCTTAAGGTTACACTAGTCGATCATTCTTCCATACAAACGAAGTCTGGCTATTACGCCACTGTTTGATGATGTACGTTGAAAATGAAAAATGATATCAATTTGTCTCATCATTATCTAGCCCTCTATGGAAACAAAAAAGTAAAAAAGAAAAATAATTTAAGTTTAACTTTGACGCATGAGCGTCGAAAGTTCCATATTTCAACACTAATTTTAACGCATCTTTGGGCGGAAATAAATACCATAATAAGAAGGAAAATTGCAAAACGGCCACCATACAGGGATAGTTTAGTAGTTCAACAATGCAAATAATTTAATTTTGAAATTATTCATTTAGTAGTTTTTTCATGATATCAAGACTCCCAAAGATCTGTTTATAAAATTTCGCTCGCTCGTTTTCGTCCTAAATCATCATTCATTTCGCTACAAACTTGCAAAAGTGCTAATTTGTACACGAACTAGCTTCTTACTGCTCATTACAGCATCTATCTTTTTCGCACGTGTTGTCGGATGAGATAGCAGGCATTTTAACCCCGCGCACAAAATAGTTTGTGCCGTTGACTAGGGGAACCTTAATATATTTTATTACTGCATAATATAAGACTTTTTCACAACCCTTTATACAGGCCGTACAACCGATTTTGAGTTTTCCGTTAATTAAAAACTGTACACTACAGCTGCTTTTTAGGGTTCCGTACCCAAAGGGTAAAAACGGGACCCTATTACTGAGACTTCGCTGTCCGTCTGTCTGTCTGTCTGTCTGTCTGTCACCAGGCTGTATCTCATTAACCGTGATAGTTAGACAGTTGAAATTTTCACAGATGATGTATTTCTGTTGGCGCTATAACAACAAATACTAAAAACAGTATACAATAAATATTTAAAGGGGGCTCCCATACAACAAACGTGATATTTTTGCCGTTTTTTGCTCGATATTAATAACGGCAACAGGTAGAAGCTTGAAATATTCACAGAATATTTAGTTGTATATTTTCTTCAAAAAATAATAATTATTAAAATAAAATAAAATAAATTAAGGGGGGCTCCCATACAACAAACGTGTTTTTTTTGCAGTGTTTTGCGATAATGGTATGGAACCCTTCGTGTGCGAGTCCGACTCGCACTTGGCCGGTTTTTTTCATATCACCAACGCCATAAATGTCAAAATTGGTGAAACGGGCTGTCAAAAAGAATGTCTAATATTATTACAAATTGAATATAGAGAGATTTCTTTATATTTGAGTTGAATATTATGAAACAATGAAGTAATTGCATAAAACACTTGCTTGAAATGTAAACTTTTGATAAAGAGAGCAGCTTTAATCTTTCCAACAATAAGTAAGCAGTGACAACAAAATAAGTTTCTAAGTTGTTAAGTAAGTTAAGTTACTCCAAGCTACGTCTCCGCCGAACCCTATTGTTGTTTATGTACATGTATATAGCTAGGTATATATACGTAGCTTTGTGAAATTGGTACCACCACGAATTACCTAAATAGGCAATTCACGCTCAGAATGAATGTGAGCTAACTCAAAAAATGAAAATTGTTTGAAATAAGCAAAAAACTTCTTCAAAAAAGTATAGTGTTGATTGCACTTTTTTGTACTAAATTTACTGGTATATAGGCTGTCCCTTTCTTACCCATAATTCGAGCTTGTTCTCACTACAGGGTTTTAGAGAGAGGGTTTTAGGGTTTTTGAGGGATTTAAAAAAATAAAAAGCTATCTCACTTTCATTCTAAGGGTTCGAAATGGGTCCATAATCCACTCACTCTTTCTTTTTTTTAACTGCAATGATAAGTTTTAAGTTTGTTTTACATACAGTAGGTATTCATAGGAAACTTGAATTGACACTATTTACAATATTAAGACGGAAACCTCTTCGGCTCGAGAGCCACAAAAGTTTTATGTAAAACCATAAACAACCGTTTTCATGTATGTATGTTGTACTGGCTTCTGGCGTTTTTATTATCCCGAGAGAACTATATTTATTTTTAGTATCGGGATAAAAGCCCGTGTGCTATTCCAGACTAAAATTAATCTCTGTGCCAAATTTCAATCAGATCGGCAGGCTTATTACGTATATTTTGCAAGAGCAAAACGATAGCGATTTTTGCCCAATAATATCTCTTCAATACAAAAGTTTTAGAGTTGTTGACGGTTTTTTTTTTGAATAAGTGCATTTGACAAACAGGGAGCGATTAGCAAACGATTGTGTAGGACCTAAAATACCTACACTGCAGTTAATTCCGACTTTTATGACAAAAAGCGTTTGATCGCTATCGTTTTGCTCTTGCAAAAGATACGTAATAAGCCTACCGTTCAGCCGTTCTGGCGCGATTGATTAACAAACCATCCATCCACCCACCCAAACCTTGGCATTTATAATATTATTAGGAGTATGATATAGTAGGCTTTGTTGTTGACTAGGTATTATTATATAATTTAACTAAAGCGTTGATACTTGATAATTTGTATTCAAGGGGCTTCTTTTAACGCATCCAATTTCACCTGCGGTAGGGTACCTAGTTAAGTATTGCTTGCTAGATCCCGCGCGAGTTGTGTATATATATTATGTTGGACTAACAATTAATAATATGGTCTAACGTATCTATACTTAAAGTGGTAAAGTTTGTGAGGTTATAGGGGGTAAACTCTGGATCTACTGAACCGATTGAGATGAAATTGGCTTGTAGATAGTTTCAACCCTCGGAAGGACATAGGATAGTTTGTATTCCCTTGGGATGATAAAACACTCTTTACGCGGGCAAAGCCGCGGGCAGGAGCTGGTTGAAAATAATGTAAGTTTTTGATATAGTTATGCATAATTTTCTATATTAAGGGCCGTTTTCACCAATGAAACTAATCGCGATTAGTTCAACTAAACTCAGTTTATGCAAATACAGCGTTCTTATTTGTAGTTTCTTAGCGGTCTCAACCAATCAAAATACTGTATTTGCATAAACATAGTTTAGTTAAAGTAATCGCGATTAGTGAACGTTGGTGAAATAGGCCCTAAGACTCACCCTGTGTAAAGAGTTTGCGGCTTCGAGAAGCACTAGCCCGCTGACTGCGGTTACTGCCTCGATTACTGCAAAGCACTGCCCGCTGACTGCAAACTCACTATCACGTTGACTGCAATCTCACTACCACGTTGACTGCAAACTCACTACCACGTTGACTGCAATCTCACTACCACGTTGACTGCAACAACTGCGATGAAGAACTAAAACAAAAGAAAGATGGAACGCGTCACTATCGCATACAATTACTGTAACTACATACGTATGTTACTACAAGCTGCCGCCCGCGTGGTATTAGTACTTCTCCCAATATCTTTATAAATTATATTTCATCAAAATCCGTTCAGTAGTTTTCGCGTTAAAGAGTAACAAACATCCATCTATCCATCCTCACAAACTTTCACTTTTATAATATTAAGTAGGGTTGGTGTAACAAGTGGTAAAATAATGGAAGGCTATGAGAATATTTTTGCCAAGCAGTGGTGTCTCATATTATTGTCAAAAATCATCTTCTTCCTCCCTTGTCCCATGTTACTTGGGGTCGGCGCATGTGCCGTATGTGTGGGGCCACATGGCCACGGCCCGCTGAAAGTCGAAATTATACCAAAAAATAAAAAGTATTATTCGTGTTATTCCAGGTTATAAACAATCTGTGTGCCAAATTTCATCGAAATCTGTTCCGTCCCGAACCCGTTTTTTCGTGTTACGCACTAGGTACATGTCTGTGTCCGTGATCCGTGTCCATGACTTGGGTTCCGAGTCCAAAATTTTCTGAATTATGATAGATTATATTATAACGGATATAGTTCGAATGTGGTGCGTAAGCTGCCCTACAAGAATTACTTCGGAACTGAAAATTCACGGACACAGATTGATTGCATAACCACCCTAAGAGTAAGAAAATTCATCCATTCATATTCACAAACTTTCACTTCTACACTAATATTATAAAGAGGAAAGATTTGTATGTAACGAATAAACTTAAAAACTACAGGACCGATTTCAAACAATCTTTCACCGTTGGGAAGCTACACTATCCCCGGTTGACATAGGCTACTTTTATCCCTGTATTCCCACGGGAACGGGAACTACGCGGATGAAACGGCGAGGCGTCCGCTAGTTTATAATACACTCGCGAGCAATGAAAAAGTTCCAGTGACATAGCACCTAATTACTCCCTAAACGGGAAAGGCTAGCTTAATGACGCTGTCTGCAATATTGAAGTACATTTAACAGCGCATCAGAATATTACCAACTAAAAACGTAAATATTGAGTTCAAATTTCAAATTAAATGCGAAAAAAATAAATTAAGGTGTTTGTCGGCATTTTGTGGGTGGAACTTTTTCATTGCTCGGCAGTTTATAAGTAAGATATAGGTTGATTAGTAACGTGCAAGAATAGGTTTTAATCGGTCCCACAAGGATTTAATCGATCCCGAGCCAGTTATGCAAATACAGCCAAACATAATTCACATATCTAAACGCGGCCATAGCATCGCTTCGAGAATAATATCGCTGCTTGAACACCTTCATAAATCTGTTCATTTGACAACCTCCATCGATGCGACGCCGTTCTCCCCAAAAACATTTGCGAACGGCGCATCAACGTTTTGCATTTATTAAAACAAAGCCCACGGTTCTGTTTGCACACGTTGATTCGATGATCAAATGTTTATCGTGTTAACAATGAGGTAAGCAAACATTGCTTTGTCATATAAAGTGGCAGGATATTAAATTCTGCGTTCATCTCGTTTTTAATTAAACAGGTAATGGTACTGCTGTATTGGTTTAAGATAATTTGGTGATAAGCAGATAGTTAATAACTGGGAACATGGTTTTGAATTTCACGATCGGTGATTACAATTTACAGTGTTATTATGCAATGGCACTTTGTCCCAAAGAAACTTACTACCCCTATAAAAAGCATTTATGTTTATTTAAGGCGATATATACGCCCCAATGTTAACGCAGTACAGTGCGCCCGTTCGATGCCAAAATATCAATATTGAACCTCATTTTGAACAGTTTTGTTTGCAAAATATTATTTGATTTACATATGCTATGTTAGTTATGACGAAATTCCAGCCATAAATTTTTCTGTGTAAAAATATTTTTAATCATGCAAGTCGTTTTGGAGAAGTTTCCAAAAGTTGCGAAAAAATATCGTGTTGTATTTTTTTTTTTTAAAGCAAAACAATTAGTTACACGAAAAAACCTTGTGTTCAAAATTATGTACATGAATCATACTTTTTTTTTGCAAACCTTTTAACCTAGCCGTTACTAAGGAGTATGCTTTAGAAAGTTACCGTTTTACGGCACTAAAGCGTATGTAGGCCCTTAAATTAACATTTGTGTGTCATATTTCGTCTAAATCCATTCAGTAGTAATTGCGTGAACGAAATAAACATACATCCATCCTCACAAACTTTCGTGTTTATAATACCTAGTAGTGGGATAGGATTTACGAGGCACGGCTTCTACGCAACATCTACGCTAAGTCTACGCGGCGTCTACGTGCAGTCTATGCAGCGTCTACATAACGCTCTTACTGGACTGGACACCTAGTGCGCAATCACTCTAAGCCTATCGCCATGTGGCTTCATCTTGTACATTCAGCTTAGCAATTACGTTGCACTTGTGTATATTTTCTTGTCTAATGAAAACCTGTTGGTATGTTGATACTACGGCATTTCATATATTCTTAACTAGCGAACCGCCCCGGTTTCGGATGAGAAAAATATACAGGACTTCAGGTTAAGTCGACCTAGACCCTTTAAGAGGTTTTAGTTTTTCATCGTTCCGAACTGATTTGACTATGAAACACCGTACCCCAAACTTAACCACGGTATGGGTCCACTTATCCTAATATAATAATTGGTGTCTAGCCTAGACAGAGAATAATCGATACGGCGAATGAAATAAGAAGGCGTTTAACGGTGTAGTAAAAAGTAGATTAAGACACAAGATGAGAGTATGTATGCGAAACAGAGGTGTACACGTCATTTTGTACATATTTGGCTTATTTTATTTTGTTTTCTGACCCAAGTGATAAATACGCTTAAGTTACCGTTGTTTTTATTACTACCTGGGAACTTTTCATCGGATTTTTTCAAAGAATTCTGATAATACCCTAGCTTGTTAGACCTTGTTGGATAGCTAATGAAACGTAGATATTTTTAGTGGCACGTGAAAACAGTTAAGTTTGGGGTACGGTGTTTTATAGTCAAATCAGTCAGGATTTTTGTAAACTACAACCTCTTAAAAGATCTAGGTAAACTGAACCTGTAGCCCTGTATATACAAGCATTCCTCGTTTATCGCTTTTTTTTTAGTGACCACCGTATCAATATCCATTGCGTGTTTTAGAAGAGGCACCTTAGCGAAGTAACAGACAAAGGCGGACGTTGTTTTATACTAAATTGCCGAGCAATGAAAAAAATTCACCCACAAAATGCCGACAAACACCTTAATTTAATTTAAAATTTGAACACAATATTTACGTTTTTAGTTGGTAATATTCTGATGCGCTGTTAAATGTACTTCAACATTGCAGACGGCGTCATTAAGCTAGCCTTTCCCGTTTAGGAGTAATTTGGTGCTATGTCACTGGAACTTTTTCATTGCTCGTTAGTGTATTTAAAGATACGAACTAAACTCAAATATGTAAGAAACTACGCTTGCTAAATACAACGATCATACTCGTACATACTCGTCTGTCACGAATCTAATAGTTATAGTCGTTAAAAGTTCCCCAGACTGATTCAACGGAACAGCGAATATATCGTAACGCAAGACTGACTAACACGTTACAAGCCAAAAACTTGGATACTAAACTAGTAGGAAGAGTGCAGACGGTCCACAGATTATTTATTATTCAGCGGCTCGTGACAACTACCCTCGGAGACCAAGTATAAGTACGTAAGTACTCGTAATGGCAGGAATGCAAGTCGTTCCACAGGTTGTCCGCCACAGGTTGCCTTTTGCCGGTTATTAACGAACCCAAAATAACTCTTAGCAACCCCCTCCCTCCCCTATGATGAACGATCTGCAGCGTATTACGAGGGAGCTTTGAATTACTGGTTTCCTACAAATGGCGGCTACCGTTCGAGCGGAAAATATTAAGTAGATATCGGCAAGAGCTTTATTTTTTGTTTGCCCTTAGCCAATTTAGTCTCACTCCAGGAAGGCTCCTGGAGTTATTTTATCGTGATTATTGCTTGTATTTCTCGTTGCTTGATGGTGTTTTTCTAAAATGTAGAGCATTGCTCTAGTTCACGTATTATTAATTTTATATGTGAAGATATACTGGGATTTCGGTCGTTTCTAATAAAGCTACTAACGAGACGAACTACCTAACAATTTTAGGTTTTGTATATTATAATAATCACGGACAATAGTTCCTACGACCTACAGGTTTATATAGCAAAAAACCAGCCAAGTGCGAGTAGGACTCGCGCATGAAGGGTTCTCTACCATTATCGCAAATAACGGCAAAAAAATCACGTTTGTTGTACGGGAGCCCCACTTAAAAAATTATTTTATTCTTTGTTGTTATAGCGGCAACAGAAATACATCATCTATAAAAATTTCAACTGTCTAGCTATCACGGTTCTTGAGATACAGCCTGGTGACAGACAGACAGACAGACGGACAGTGGAGTCTTAGTAATAGGGTAAAAAGAACGTTTGTGGATTACAGCACAAATAAGCTCGGAATAGTAAAGCGTGCAATGTTAATATGAAAATCGCGTGCCAGAAAAAGTCCTACGTTTTTTTTAACAATTGGCAATTTAAATAATTCCTCTGAAATGAAACCGGAAGCTTTCCGTGTGCAGTTTTGGAAATCAGATGAATACAAAACAAAATAATAAAAAATATATGTGATCCATAATATTATACTTACATAATATAGATTTCTTATCTAAAGAATTTAAGTTCCGTTTATTTAATTTACTTCGAAAAGCCAATGACAAGAATCTACCAGACTTCAGTTTACCATTAATTGAAAATGCCATTTAATAGAATTGATACTAGTCTTTCAAAAGCTTTAAAAGAGTTGCATAAAAATATCGTTATTCAATTTTTATTTTACACAAGCAATAAAGTGCTATCAACTTAATTCCCCTTTTGGCGAGCAGACGATACTCGATGGAGCGACGTAAAGAATTCTTGGCACTAAAAATGCCCGCATAGTCACGGCTATCTTTCTACACGCTGATGCAATTCCTATACGCGAATTCTTCCTTTGCGGACGATAAACTGGTAGATCGATTGGTTTACTACACTTTCTACAGGTTATGTGAGTTAGATGGTGTAGTTTTTTAGGGTTCCGTACCCAAAGGGTAAAAACGGGACCCTATTACTAAGACTTCGCGATCCGTCTGTCTGTCTGTCTGTCCGTCTGTCACCAGGCTGTATCTCATGAACCGTGATAGCAAGACAGTTGAAATTTTCACAGATGATGTATTTCTGTTGGCGCTATAACAACAAATACTAAAAACAGTATACAATAAATATTTAAGGGGGGCTCCCATACAACAAACGTGATATTATTGCCGTTTTTTGCTCGATATTAATAACGGCAACAGGTAGACGCTTGAAATATTCACAGAATGTTTAGTTGTATATTCACTTCAAAAAATAATAACTATTAAATTAAAATAAAATAAATTAAGGGGGGCTCCCATACAACAAACGTGATATTTTTGCAGTGTTTTGCGATAATGGTACGGAACCCTTCGTGTGCGAGTCCGACTCGCACTTTGCCGGTTTTATGTATGTTTTACTTTCAGCACAAGAGTTGTAATTTGCGCGGTTTTTCACACTGTTCGCAAAAATAATGGCAGCTACAACGTTCTATATTTTGCGAAGCACAACCTATAATGCACCCGAGTTCAATTTATGATCTTGTGAAAAGACCTTCTGAAAAAGAACTTCGGTTCAATTTTAAACTCTAATTCTTCATTCAAATCAATCATAAATGATTTTCGTGTAATAGAACAGCCTGCTCATGTGCGCTTTTCTCCCACAGGATACACCGAGGAGCAGCCTTCCACGCAGTTCACCGCGCAGCTGCCGCGCGAGCTGAGCCCGGCCCCCGCCGGCCCCGCCCCCGCTCCTCAGCCGGCGCTTCAGCCTCTATCCTATGCCCTTCTGCAACTCTCCGCCTCTGACTCGACAGACCCGCCCTTCCTCCAGGTTCAGCTCCAGTCTTCGCCTGTCTCCCCTCCCCCGCCACCGGCGAGCGGCAAATCCATCTCTATGTGCTACACTAGCACCGGCGCCATCCTCTCGCTGCCACCCAAGAAGAAAGACATCTACCGCCCATACTGCCTCGTGGACCGCGTGGCAGCGGCGGCGGCGCATTACAACCGCCCGGAGGAAGACCTCAACGCGGCGCATGCCATCCTCGACCTCAGCCAGCACGTGTTCTTGTCGCCACGAGTGGTCGAGCCTCCGCCCCCGGAGCAGCCGCCACCGCCACCTCCGCCCTCGCCGCCACCAACACCGCCGCGCCCGCAGCTACCACCGCCATCCCCACCATCACCACCACTACTGCTACCGCCACCTGAACAGTCTGGACAAGAGAGCACCACACCGCGGGAGACTATCGCATACACATATGACGCGTTCTTCGTAAGCGATGGCCGATCTAAGCGCAGAAACTACGCAAACGCGCCGGTCGAAGCGATCCCGCCACCGGAGCCTAAATCGAAGTACACGTGCAGCGAGTGCGGCAAGCGGTACGCGACGTCGTCGAACCTGTCGCGCCACAAGCAGACGCACCGCAGCCTGGACTCGCAGGCGGCCAAGCGCTGTGGTGAGTGCGGCAAGGCTTACGTGTCCATGCCGGCGCTGGCGATGCATGTGCTCACTCACCAGCTGTCGCACGTGTGTGGCGTGTGCGGGAAGCTGTTCTCTCGACCATGGCTACTGCAAGGCCACTTGCGCTCTCACACGGGAGAGAAACCTTACGGCTGTGCGCACTGCGGAAAAGCTTTCGCGGATCGATCGAACCTGCGCGCACACATGCAGACGCACTCATCGGACAAAAACTTCGAGTGCACGCGATGTCACAAGACGTTCGCGCTCAAGAGCTACCTCAACAAGCACCAGGAGTCAGCGTGCGTGCGCGACGACGAAGACGACGACTCGCCCTCGCCCGAGCCAGGCGCGCCCATGTCCGCGTCTGGCTAGGCGCAAGCGGCAGTGCGCACAAGCCGACGCAACTAGGGACCGTAACCACCGCCGAATGGTTTACACGTAAACGTAAAGTATTAATATGAATTTAGCTTGTTAACGTAATATATAAATTTACAATATGAAACAGGAGCGAGCGCGCCGGGCCGGGCCCGGCGCCGGTTGCCGGTCGCCGGTTCGCGCCGGACGCGCCGCACACTCGAGCAACGTTTCGCATACAACGAATCACGTACGACCCCGTAGAGCCCGGCCGAGAGCCGCAGGCCGTAGCGTCACACGTCCCGATAGCGGTAACTTAATATTAAATATGTATATAGTCGTCGATAAAATATACCCTTATATACATAGATGTATTGAAATATGAATGAAAACTAATATCTTTTGTAGGTGATTTTTACAACCGCAAAGTAGGTTAGAGAGTATTAGGGAGTAAGTTTAGCGTCGAGATGCGAGAGCCGAGCGCCGAGGTCGTGGGCGAGGGCACCTCCTCCGCCTCGGTGAGGAACTTGCCAAAACTTTCCGTCCTGCGCTCCGCACACACGCGCCGCGCGCCGCAGCGCTCCGCGGCCCGCGCAGTGCCTTACCTCCCGCCGCGCGCCGACCACCACCCCGCGCCCCCAAGCCATAGCACGCACCCTCGTTTCTTTACGTATTTACAAAAAAACTAATCATTTCAGTTACCCTGCACGCAGTCCAAAACCTTGTGAAACAGTCTGTTTATTTTTCTATCCAAATGTTAGTAAAACTTTTTGTCCAGTCAACCTTGTGTCCTTCTGAAACAAATAAACTTGAAACCGTGAAAACTTTAATGACGAACTTGTAACGCGTGCGTGTATGTGTCGGGGCGCGAGAAGGCGCGCGCGGGGGGCGGACGCCCTGTGGCGCGACAGGGCAGGGCCGCGACAGCCTGCAAGCCTTCAGTCGAGCGTGTGTCTTTAGCTAACAAGTCAAACGTAACTGGCAATAAACTAACTTAGCGTAAGGTAGCATAACTTAGGTTACGAGGCGAGCACGAGGTGCTCGGTCAGAAATGGGTATTCGAAAAGCAATAATAATGTAGGCATAAAGTCGCGCACCGCTGTCAAATAGACGCAGCAGACTATTCTATTAACCCTATAGTGCTCCGTAGTTGTTAGCTGTCCCTCCAGTCGGTGCCGCGGGCGCTACTCCGACACGAAAGTAACGCGCTATAAACGCGTCGTAGGTAACGTAGCAGCTAGTGTGTAGTGGTTCGTTTGACAGTTCCAGTGCCGCCCGCGGGCCCGATGCCCTCCTATTAGTTAGTGCCTCAAGTCAATTCGTCGTTGGTGTTTCTTTGAACCCAGTCAATTAAAATATCTTTCCAAAGAGTTCCTCTATTATAACAAACCATTTTGGAAATTCCAATTATGAAAACTTTCGAATAACGTTAGAATACTTTTAGTTGTGTGGAACACCGTTACGGTTAAACACATTTTTCTCTGACTAATTATGAAAGTAAAAGCAATGTCGCGTTTAAACAACGTGTTTATTAAAACTTATATAATTTAGATGTGCGTTTTAAATGTTTTGACGTCACAATATTCAAATATAATTTAAAAAGCGTTTGGAAGGAGTTTTTTTAGTACAAAATGTGTTCGATTTATATCAGTGCTTATTGAAAAAAATGTCCCAATATTTTGAATTCTTATTCTTTTCAATCCATTACACACGACAGGACCGCCCCTAGAGGCACTAAACTGAACACTAGTCATTATATTCCTTCTCCAAATACATACTCCTACTAGTAGTGTAGTGCCACATTATATCTACTTTCTTAGATACTATAGTTCTCTTCCCTTCGTATTAAATTAACCCTTTGATCGCCGACTGAATAGTCTCTGTAAGACATTTAGTCATTAATATATTGAAGAATAATACTGATACCGAATGATAATATATTGATTTTAGTATAGACGATGTACACTCGGGTACATTGTACCAAAGCGGCGATCATGCGGTTACAAAATATATAGTTTTATAATGATAGGGTACGCCAGACAAAGGTGACGCGTTAAAAGCAATATTAATGTAAATCATAAGCAATATTACTGTAGAAATTATTGGTTATAAATAAAAATTAGATTGTTAGACATTTTGGTGCTTTGGAGTTATATTAAACAAAATTGAAACGAAATTAACATCGAATATTGTGTAATTTATAAGTGCGATCACTCCTCAGTTCGAATAATATTGAACTAATTCGATCATCTCTGTTTTCTATGAACCTACTGATTTCCATTATCTTTCAACTTCTTTCTAGAATTCTAGCCTTACACTTAGTCTAGTTGATCTATGTATTCCCTCTAATACTCCCTTCTTCGAGGAATTCTTTCATATAATTCTTCTTAACTCTCCCTACTGGTCTTAAGTAGAAAAAATTGCAAATTAATTGCTTTTGATGATAAATAAAATTTGAAACGAAGATATTTTATTCAAATATTTATACTAACGTTATTGTAATTGTAGCGGTTATATAGATAAGTAACTAACGATTAATATTAACGAAACCAACTTATATTATACAAAAATATATAATATACATTGTAATGTAAATATGTCCCTGTGTACCAAATTTCCCTTCTTTACAATTTTTGTAGATGTAGTATTAATAAATTAACTTTGTAATAAAGTATTGTACTTAGTGACGTGACGGGGCGTCTCGTAACCCTAGCTAGTAAGTCCACCCTTAGACTTCATAGTTTACACTCCAATGTTAACTACCTATTACATCGCGCCCCTACAAATCGTTTCGTTTTCGTTAAAAAAAACCTCTGTAAAAACAAATCGTATTCTACCAAAAATCTCCATTTTCTTTAGTCGAGTAGACAGAGATTATACACATAAAATAATATTGTAAAAACTATTTTAACTAATGCAAGGTACACACGAAAGGTCTCCATTACTAATTCAAAGAATATAAGTCGACAACTTCGAATTGATCAGTAAGTTCTATAGCTAAATTAAACTCAGTGATAAAACCAAAAAAAAATGTCCAAATTAGTAATAAATGATAAGCAATATTAACTAGGATAATCTCGAGGCTGTAAACGAAGTTAGGCTTAAAGAAGGTTTAGGTGATGTAGCGACGAAAACAAAATATTTCTAAGCCACGCAGAGCACGTATGTCATATATTTTTTAAACCATTTGCAAAAGATATGTACGCGTCTGTTAATTAAAAACCGGCCAAGTGCGAGTCGGACTCGCACACGAAGGGTTCCGTACCATTATCGCAAAATACTTTTAAAAAAACACGTTTTTTTTTATGGGAGCCCCTTTTAATTTATTTTATTTTAATTTAATAATTATTATTTTTTTAAGTGAATATACAACTAAACATTCTGTGAATATTTCAAGTGTCTACCTGTTGCCGTTATTAATATCGAGCAAAAAACGGCCAAAAAATCACGATTGTTGTATGGGAGCCCCCTTAAATATTTATTTTATACTGTTTTTAGTATTTGTTGTTATAGCGGCAACAGAAATACATCATCTGTGAAAATTTCAACTGTCTAGCTATCACGGTTCATGAGATACAGCTTGGTGACAGACGGACAGACAGACGGATCGCGAAGTCTTAGTAATAGGGTCCCGTTTTTACCTTTTGGGTACGGAACCCTAAAAAGGTAAATACATTTAGGTCATGTAAAAAGGCTTTGCCATTTAAAATTCATTAGTGTTTCGCTGGCACAGCCACACGTTTGCCGTCAATTTCAATAATTATTTCGCAGCGCCAGCGGCGTGGCGCTGCTTTTAGGCCGCGCCAGCATACGAACGTATTGCATTAACACATCAATTTGTGCACGGGAGTGTGAATAGGAATCTTTTGTCTCGGGACAGTGGTTAACCTTTAAATTAAGGCGATATATACGCCCCAATGTTATCGCAGTACTGGCCGTGCGCCCGCTCGTTGCCAAAATATCCATATTGAACCTCCTTTTGAACAGTTTTGTTTGCAAAATATTATTTGATTTACATATGCTATGTTAGTTATGAAGAAATGCCAGCCATCAATTTTTCTGTGTAAAAATATTTTTAAACATCCAAGTCGTTTTGGAGGAGTTTCCAAAAGTTGCGAAAAAATATCGTGTTGTTAATAATTTTTTTAAAGCAAAACTATTAGTTACACGAAAAAACCTTGTGTTAAAAATAATGCACATGAATCAATAATAAATATATATTTCTTTCAAACCTTTTAACCTAGCCGTTACTGAGGAGTATGCTTTAGAAAGTTACCGTTTTTTTTAAAGCGCATGTAGGCCGAAAGACGAATGTAACTGTGAAAATAATTGAAGCAATAGAGAGCATACTGCATAGCTGCCTGTTGTATGCTTTGGAACAGGGTTTTAGCCCTTCAATACCTTTGAGCAAATCACATAGGAACACCTGCCGACTGCAGGTACTCCTATCAAGAACTCTCTGGCTTACGACCCGCCCGAACGCCACTAATCTTGTTTGAGCTTCAGTTCCCTCCTATCGCAACATACACGATATACAATGCACTCACTGTTAAGTCCTAACATCGTTTACAGAAACTATACCATAATTCTAGAAAATTACTAATAGTACATGGCAATAATGTGACTACTATTAAGAAAAGCAATATCAATTTTACATTTAGTTGTGGGATGCGGAAACTAAACTCGGCTAAATAAGTAGACTGGATACAAAAGTGATATGATGTTTTATAAAATTACATTGCTTAGGATAAAATATTACAAAAAATATTTAGTTTTCATTTATAAAAAAAAATACGCAATATCTATTTTTAGAATGTCGTTGTTTTTAATGAAATCGATTCAAAGGAAAATTCAATTAATTGTGGGCTAAGATGCGAGGTTGTTTCATCGGAAACTTGAATACAAGTTGTGCCGCAACCCAGCAAAACGTCAGGATCTACGAGCGAGCTACGAAAGTGCTACGCCGTAGCAAATTGCTACGAGTGCGCTATTTTATAGTTTGATGCATTTTATGCTGACGTGACGATGCAAAATGCTGCAGTCAGTATTATGGCAAATATTTATGTACTTATTGAACGAATAAAAACCTGTTTAGGAACGAACTGATTCTAAAATATGATAGATATTTATATACCAACTTTAAAAAATACATGAAACTATAAATCGGTTTTGCCAATATATTTACGTGGATTTAATTGCAATAAAAAGAAATAAGCGACAGTTTTATGAGCCTTAACTGTTGAAAATATACAAGAAAATAATATTGCGCACGAAAGAAAAGCACATCAGCTTTGTTTCAACGTGGAAAAAAAAATTGTATTCAGTTTGCAATAACATTTTGAACTCCATTAAAATAGTGCAGATTAAATAAATTAACTCCAGATTGTTAAAAAAAGATTAATACAGACGAAACATTAATTCAGTTAAAAAAAGATTAATACACACTTTCAAAAAGTGAACAGCAAAAACAAGAAATGTCCAAACCGAACCGGTCGAATGATTTGATTAAAATGACATTCAGTAAAATTCTGTCGCTTGTACTCTTTTTGCACTCAAATACTCAAGGACTATGACCTTTACACTTTTAACTATTCAATTATTAATACTTGAAATGTCTTATAAAACGAATATAGCGTTTTAGAACATCTTTATATCACTAAAAAGCAATATTAGGTTTACTGATAAGCGCAAAGTACATTACTTACATGTACGTACTTAAATACATCTAATTTAAAAAATTGGCTTAATAAAACAAAGACTTTTTAGTCTTTGATTTAAGCCTGAATCGAATCTAAATTTTAAAAAAAATACAGAGCCAGTTGAGAAGCATACTGACAGCTCGAAATAAATTCCCTGAAAAAAATGCTCGGTCCGTACTCGACTTAATACGAGTATCGTACAAAATATGACCACTTAAAAATTTATATGAGAAAAAAATACGAAAAATATTTACTGAAATTCCCGTCAGTCCGTCGGATCGTAAATATCGAAATTTATTGTTATGTACTAAAGTATTGGCGGAGATCGTAATAAATATGATGGATATCGAATGTAAGGTTCGTTTCACACGGCGTTTGGAAGTATCTCGTAACTCTATGGCATTTTAAATTTTATTAAATGGAAGAATATATTATGTACGTACGCACGGACTAAACAAGTTCATGGAAAAACTGTTGATGAATATTGGATTTAGAGGTTACTCCTCTAAAATATACACTGTAAGGTATTGAAAACATTGTATCGGCAATCTTGTGGTACAAAATAATTGTTAAAAATATTTGATTACTATGTTGATATTATACAGAAGGTCGTGAAATGTGATTAGATTCTTTACTTCCATTAACTTTTTACTTTTATCGATGCCTCTTGGAATCAAGACATTGATAAGACTCAACTCATTAACTCGAGATATTTTTTTATAGATCCCCGACACCTTCCATCTGCCGATCGTGGTCCTAGTATAGTTTCAGCTTTAATATATTACTTCCACTACTTATTTTACAAGGTTTAGAAATCTTCAAAGTTAATTATATTAAAATTTATAAATGGAATTAACAACGATGATTATTGCGTCTGTTCTAGGTCCAAAAATACAATTTAGGCCCTATACGTATGTGAATAAGGTTTAGGAACGAAAAGCAATATAAAATTTAAAGTGATTATTATCAGCAATATTAAATTTTAAGAGAATAACAATTAATGAGACAACGATAATTATTAAAAATCGAACATCGACAACGAATCGTTTTCATTCGTAATTTATTTGCACAACGAAATTATAGTCAAAATTATTTACTATTGCTAGCGATTTAGGATATCGAAATTATTTATATGTTGTAGATGAAAGTTAGTCAGTTTTGAAGTCGTTATATGTGTCAGATTTGAAAATAATGATGGAGGTTGTTTTAAAATTATGAGCGAGCCATAGACACAGTACATTTTTGATAGCAAAAAGAAAAATTAAGCCTAATTTAGATCGATATAGTTTAGTTATAGTGTACGCTATAGTATTCTAGGTAGTCATATTAATGTAAATGATATAATAACCTTAGCAGTAGAAATAAAGGTGATTACATAATGTGATGCATCGTAGCGAGTGGCAGCGTAGATAGTACTCGTATATTAGAGTGATAAATATAGTAAGTATCACTGAAGTGATTGATGATTATTACTGAGTTTGCCTTATGAATTTTTGTATAAGTGAGCTTGATATCTGACGTAATTGCTATATTTTGACAAATTACCACTTAGGTACTTAATAAGGTGTAAAAATCTGAAATCTTTCAGGGGAAACATATTTTTTTCAGTCACTGTTGTTGTCCCAATAATTGCAAAAATGATACTTTTTTTTGCGACTGCTTATAAATTGTGAATTCAATTAATTTGACGTCGCTATATTTTCAGCTGTTAAAAGTTTTGCTTAGTTCATGTTCACTTATACAAAAATTTTTATAAATATAAAATAAGATCACGAATATACCAAGTTTGAATGTTTTTATGTACGACGTATTATTTCCTAGTATATTGATTCCAACAATTTCATAATTAATAATAACGACCAAAGTATTGAATGTCTTTTTTGTATTTCTGCGTAGTTTTCTCACTAAGGTTCACTGTTCACGCGTATTCGTCGCCCTTACTTATCTCCAAGTAGGTCTGTGGCCTGTTTATTGTTTACGTGTGTGATCTGTGACATGCCTTCCTTAGCTCAAGAGATCGAGGTACCCCAGTGAGCAGTGATACTTAGACTTGACCAATAACTATGCCTAAAATATTTAAGGCTTCTCCATTTTTTTGCTCTAGATTTAAAATGATAACTCTACAATATATTCATGCCATGTAGTTATTATTTTATGACCTTAAAATTTAATATTATTACAATAAGTGTAGTATGTCAATTTTTTAATTCACGTATTCCTTCCTATTATGCAATTAATATATACCAAAAAAGTACCTACAGAGTTAGTTGATAACATTGCATGAAAAATATTATTATACCTAATAGAATAGTGTAATAATAAGTGACTAAGCGAATGAAGAATTATCCCAAGTGTTGTATTTGGTGAGAAACGACGAATTTAATTTATATTTCGATTGTTTGTAATGTTGTAATGTCGGGTGCAGTGAAAATGACCTTGACCCTTCCAAGTAAAATTCCAATTGTATAAGTTCAGGATTATCTAGAAGCTTCCCCCTGTCCTCACTTATTAAACTACGCAATTACAAATACGTTGAGCAATTAAAATGCAAAATATTGTAAATAAAATAAATATATTATCATGTATAGTCATAACTTAACAATATTATATGACTTTGTTTTAGGAATACCGCCTCTTTTTACCGACATTATGACATTAGCCTAAACATGTTCCTAATTTTCCAAAATGAGTATTATTTTGTGATTTTACAGCTGAGTAAATTTAAGTTCTATGTTTAACGCATTTAACGTAATCTAAGTACCTAGGGTCCACTGCGTTACGTCTTAATGTAGATATTGCCTGGTTCAACGTATTGTGACTTAGTTTGGGAATGAATAAACTTATCAGAATTTAATTGTATTATTTAATTATTATTCAAAAATATAAATTAATATAAAGTAAATAATAAGTTAATAATTAACTAATAATTAATTGATTTTTAATTATTATTTAATTAATTAATGATTATTAATTATTATATATTTAATTAATTATTAATAACTATTTAATTAATTATTGATTATTAATTATTATTTAATTAATTATTAATTATTGATTATTAATTATTGATTATTAATTATTATTTAATTAATTATTGATTATTAATCATCAGTATTGAATTGTATCTGATCTTCATGCTTTCCTGAGGTGGCATTCAACTTTTCATATAAGTAAATAAAATTTTAAAAACCAACAAATCCAGTTTAATCCTGATAAGTGTTATTTTCACCCTTTATTTTGGTTTTCATACCATAAAGGTCAAGGTCGCTCGAATGAGAGCGAAACTACAAAACACGAACCATACGTAGGTTGTGTACCATACGTATGTTTGGAATATTCTTTAGGTTTTAAGAAAAGATCGTCTTTTTTGTTACTTATTTATTTTACTCAAACAATTATTTATTCAGTTATGTTTAGGTTTTTGACAAGTTGAAATTTTGTATTTTATTATTATTTGAACAAAGTCTTATTTATAAGATAATATTTCTTTGTTATTTATTTTTCTGAAAAACATGTTTTTAAGTTTAGTTTATTGACATATTAAAAGTTTAGGTGCGTTTGTCGCTAACGCTGCACAAATGTAAAGGTGTAGTTACACAACATTACGAACGCAAAAATTGTTACTTTATCGTAATTATGTGAACCCGCTTAACATAATATTTATTTGTGTTGCATCGTGTGATTTGTGTACAGATTTATTTTGACTATACATAAAAAATAATTGTATTCAAGTGGTTTTATTTCACCTTGTGCGTAACCACGTTTCCTTAATATCAAAGTAACCTACCTAATCAGTCTATACTGTGATTTTTAATTTCGTGGACTAAACTGACAGCTGCTATTGACCTTATTTTTTTTAAATGTTACAAGCGCGGAGCATAGTTTTGTAGGTAAGGCTCAATCATACGTGATTCATCGAATCGATGTGACATGACTCATGAATTTATTTTTACTAATTAGTGTAAATAAATGTTTTATGAATATAACTGTTATATTTAAATATTAATATATATTAATATTTAAATATAACAGTATATACATAGTACATGAACTTTTATTGTGTTAAATATTAACTCAACAATAAAATAAATGCAATCGATAAAATTAAGTCTGACATAAATGAGTAGAAACTAATTATGGGCCGCTAGTTTCTAAACAAATTATTTTTTTATGCCGCGAAATAGTTCCATTTTCGATCTACTTCGATTTTCGATTAACTTTCGATCACTCAGGATAGTCAGGATACGACACTATTTTAATGTAACGATAAAGTGACAACCCCCCAAATGTCAGTTTAGTCCACGAAATAAAAAATCACATTATAATCACTTACTGATAGCAAAAAATACTAGCTATTACTACATATAGAAGCGACACTCACCACCCCCGCTAATTTACAAGGCAGTCAACCAGGCAGTAAAGTGAGGCAATAGTGCGAGTTTTTACTCATACTCAATCACGTCAACGCAAACGTCAAATAGTATTGAAACTGGATAAGCGCCGTCTGGTGACGGTTAGGAGAAACCTCTTTTTTTGTATACATTTTGACATAAGAGATCGTATACGTTATCAAGAGTGAGTACGTTAAGAAAACTCGGAATAAGCACACAGAAGACTTCACGCATATATTTGCACGTGTACACTAATTATGCGTTCATTATGCGACGGTTGCTTGTAAGTAGGGTCGGGGGCGTGCTGATGTTGATTACTGATGGTCATTCATGGTGCACGCATTAGGTGAGTGCCATGACGTACCTACCTAAGCCATATTACCCAAAATTACACCTCTCGGTAATTTCCCAGCAAAAACATTTCCCGCCCTGGGTGCAGTGGGGTAAAACAAATGACCATCGCCGTGTAGTGTACATGTCGGTAACTCAAACGTTGTTCCTGATGTATTAGGAACAGATTGCTTTATTAACGCCCGGGTTTCTAAATTGAGAATTTGAGGCAGTGAAATGTGTGAAACCGTACTTGAATATAAAAGTTCAATAACTCGAAGGAAATGTCCGGTAGACGTACCTACCTATATTAAAGTCTAGTTGTACCCAGCCAGGCAGAGAATTCAACGAGCACGTTTCAACCTTTCCATAATATGTTCACTACTGATCAAAGCGAAGAAAACATGTAAGAAAAACAAAATAGGTTACAGCCAGTTACAGTAGGCCGAACGTTAATAGTAACATTTTGATCTTGGGCTAGCGAAGCACAGAGTTCCAATAGAATGAGAGGCCAGCTTATACTGTTTTCTTACAATCGACGTACAGCCTACCGTACTATCATGTTAGTGCTATATAAAATGATGATTTAGTTATGTATACTGGAAGTTCTATGATTCTGACTCATGAAATTATATTCGTGTGAATCGTCTATCTGTGGGTACCTATCCAATGTAGGATAGCATTTACAAGTCAAGATACTTGATTTGCTTATCTTTCTCGGCTATCTCGAGGGGTTCCGGTCAAGCGGGACGGTAATGTCAAAAAGCACGCCTCTCGATTCGGTCCACCACCACAATATAAGGCTTATTGGCTACAATAATCCTGTCAGTGATGATGGACCGATTACAGTGTGATATTGCCATTTTCGAGAACTGGATCGGGCACATACCTATAATAGTACGGTCTAGTATTAGTATCTTTTTCATAATATTCAAGTTCAATAAGATCTACGCAGGCAACAAAAGTAACTAACTTGGCCATCCCGACCGCTAAGCGCAGTGGAATACCGATACATTTATCTATAAGGCAACTACATACATATAAAATAATAATTAATATTAAGTACTAGCTGTTGCCCGCAACTTTGTCTGCGTAGCATTAGTACCTACTTCGAATAGCCTATTTATATATACAAACTTCCACTCCCCTTTTTCACCTACTTATGGATGATTTCCGGGATAAAAACTATCTTATGGTCTTCCCAGGGTCTCAAACTATCTCCATACCAAATTTAATCTAAATCGGTTCAGAGGTTTAAGCGTAAAAAGGTAACAGGCAGACAGATAGACAGAGTTACTTTCGCATTTTTAATATTAGTATGGATTCTTTATCAGTTTTTCATACGATTGCCAAAAGAGCAAACCTGAAAAAAAATCTTTCATAATGTAGGTATATGCTCAGCTGTGGACGTCTTAAGATTGATATACAAATATAAGGAAAAGCATTTTCAGTAGGCCCAAGCGGCACTTTCGACTGTGCTCAAATAGGTATAGATGAACTTTACTGAAGGCCGAATTTTGCGTATGTACCTACCAAGGTCAGGTTCAGGCCCAGAAACAGGTACGTTTTTTTTTTCTTGGTTAAATGCTCATGCATACTGCGCTACCAAGGGGAGATAGCGCAGTTAAACCACTAAAACTCCACGGTGTCCTCCTGTGCCGTTTACGGCGGGAACACTGGCACGCGTTAGCACTCACCGCGAACCCACCGCGGCTGTCCGTCTCCAATCCACCTCTGGGGCTCACCCCCGTCACCAGCGCACCAGAACACACTGTACGCCGTGGCCACCACAGGGACCAAACCAGCACATGGGTGCCATACGACCCCGTGTATGGCAACCTTAGTCCCCTGTGACGGGTCAGGACAGTGGCTCTGCCACCTACCACTTTTCGGCCGCAGGGGATAGGGAGAGCGGTCAACGCTATACTGACACTCCTCCTCCCTTGGGGCCCCACCGCGTCCGCAATCAGACGGTGGCAACACCGTGCAGGCCGCGGAGGGTAGGGCGAGCGGCGCGGCGCACCGTAATACATCACTCCTCTCCCGCCGCGGCCCTCAACCCTCAGCCGCGATGCCTACCATACCACAACGCGGCCCGCCTCAGTTGTGATGGCGCCCATACGGCACCGCAAACTACTTATTGGCCGCTACGTCGTCGGCTTGTCGGCAAAAGCTCAGACGAGCGGCCCCTCCTCGGGTTCTTCTTCGCTTCACCGTGGGTGACCAAGCTACAACTACGGAGCCCCCCCGCCTCGACAATGCGGGAACCCAATGAGGAAGGGGGGAGGGGTGGGAAACACGTACCTACCTTAACCAAAAATTCTTACAATTATCAAACCTCAATATGTTTGGAATTAGGTAACTAGTTAATTTTATTCTTAGTAAACAATTCTTACGATGCAAGAGTTAAAAGTGTTTTGAATTACCACCTGTAGTAGTAACTCCATAAAAACTCACGTCGCGTTTATAAAACCAATAAAATCAGATGTTGGAATACTTACCTTATTACGCTTTCTATCCGCAACCTTGATCCGCAAGGACGATTAGCGCCATCTACTGGCAAGTATTCGCAACTCTAATTGCGGTTCAGCTGCGGTTTTTAAGTTATTTTGTCTTTATTTAAACTAATGACAGAACACATGTCCAATGTGTTACAGAACTATTTTTACACTAATATGGTCTATTGGTAAGTATTTGTTTACACTCGTAAAATCAGCTGTCGGTTAGCGTCCATTCTCGATTCGAATTCCCCGCAGATGGCAGAGCGGTCGCATCGCAGCTGACTGGGGGGAGAAACAACGCCGTTGCTTAGCAACCCCCCATACCACGATGCCTCCCACTATTTGAGGTTATTGCCGCCCCATTCCTCCAAGCCACGCAGAATCTACCTCTACGCCACGCGGTCTTACCACGTGGTGAAACTTTTCAACGGTAGTTTATTTAAAAGTAAACTAAACATCTAGTTCTTCACGACTGCACTTTGCAGAATTAAGTTAATGCATAGAGGTAATAGTAGATATTATTTTGTCTGTAATCATTTAGTTTTCCCGCCTGTTCGTTGCAATAAAAATCATTGTTCTGCACTAACAAACAATCTACCAAGATGAGACAAAACAAAAGTAAAAAAAAAATTGTGGATACAGTCTACAGCATGTCCAAGTTAACAATTTAATAATCACCCTTATGTCGTATTAGTAAAGGTGGTGTATGCAGTTGGTACGTTGTTGAAGTGGTAGATACGTGCGGTTGACCATAAAGCGATTCACACACTACGCAGATACGTTAGGTAATATTTTAACTGCGTATAAAAACTTAATGATCTAAAAGATCTAAAACACTAAGCAGATACAATAATATACCAGACGATACATTCGTACTAATATGCGCGTTTTGCGCAACCGCCTGTATTTACCTACAGGTAAAATATTATGCCATATTTGTATCACATCATCATCACATCATCAGCCTATTAATGTTCCCACTGCTGGGACACAGGCCTCCTCTCTGTGAGAGGGAATGGGCCGTAATCCAACACGCGGGCCCAGTGCGGGTTGGTGGATGTCACATGTCTTTGAATTTTTGGTTCTAGGACATGCTGGTTTCCTCACGATATTTGAATCGGCAGATAATATTCTCACCATCTTTCGATAGATATATGTCGGTGCCCACATTATACTTTACGATAAAATATCTGCGCTGTATTTATTAGTTTATTGAATTATATATAGAGCCATATTGAAAGATATTCGCTCAGATACAGATATCATATCATATCTGCGTAGTAGTACGTGAATCGCTTTAAGGTCATAAAGCTATTAGTTATGTTTGTTTGTTAACTTACACAAAACCACATGAAAAGGACCTTCCTGATGACGCTATGCAATTTAAATTGTGTCTGTAGGCAATATCGCGCACATATTTTCTACGAAAGTTTCATGTGCAAATCGGACGAAGGTACTTGCAGTGTCGCTTAGTATAAATCGTTTATAAGTATGATATAAAAAGAATCGTCGAGCCATCATTAAACACGCTTAGCATATTGATTTCTACGGCTTGTACGTACAGTCAAGGGTCAAAAGTGCAGTCATACTCTCCCAAAACTCAAATGGATAGTTTTTGTAGAAGAAGTTAATTTATCCACAACTGATTTAATATTATAAACATCATAATGGCGGGACCAACTCTTGTAATTGAAAGATTCTACCACGTATATTTAGCACCCATTTAGTACTATTTTGTACCTATCCTGAAATTTTTGTACGTCACACGGCATAAGCGGCATTTCACGATAACACTGGTCCCGCCATTATGATTCGTCATAATGGCGAGACCATGCCTGTACTACAAAACTACAAATAATTACATAATTCTAATTAAACCAGTATCTAGTACCGGATTTAGTACCTCCAAAAATCAACAGTGGTTGACGGAAATCCTAGTCGTTTCTTTGGAAAATATTTTTTAAATTTTTTGACACTTTATACGCCTGAATAAATAAACGATCAAAAGCACTTCAAGTAAAAAGTTGCAGCCACATTCTTACAGGCGCTTCATTGCTTTTTTTGGTCTTAAACCATCTTGGCATTTTTATTGCCTTTCTAATTAAACTGGTTTGGGTTCAACGGTTGGATGGTTTCAAAGTCTGTAAAGGACATAGATAGGTAGAAAAAATTAAATTATATTAAGATTTATATTGCAGACTGGCCCTCGCGTAAAAAGTTAGTTAAACATATTTAATAAGTAGGATGTACAGATTATTTTTAGTAATACCTTTCAAATCAAATCAAATCAAATATTTTTTTACCTTTTAAACCTTTATAAAATATGTTTAATAATAATTTACCTGCCTTGGCCTAACCGTTATCTAGTAACATAATGTTTCACAACAATATAATTAATAATAAAGCGTCTGTCTACACGAAGTAACTGCAACTTTTTACTTGAGGTATTTTTGCTCGTCAAATTAATCAGGCATAGAAAATGTCAAAAATGAAAAAAATATTTTGCAATGAGGCTAATCGGATTTCCGTCAACCACTGTTGATTTTTGGAGGTACTAAATCCGGTACTAGATACTGGTTTAATCAGAATTATTTAATTATTTGTAGTTTTGTAGTACAGGCATGGTCTCGCCATTATGACGCATCATAATGGCGGGACCAGTGTTATCGTGAAATGCCACATAAGCTGTGTGACGTACAAAAATTTCAGGATAGGTACAAAATAGTACTAAATGGGTGCTAAATATACGTGGTAGAATCTTTTAATTACAAGAGTTGGTCCCGCCATTATGATGTTTATAATATTTTGTATAGAAATGAAAGTATAGATTATTCCTACCAATCGCGAAAAGTTGAATTTCTGCTGCCTACAAAAAAAAATTGCCTTTTCTGTTTTGGTAGTGTGACTGCACTTTTGACCCTTATAGTACATGCATAGGATATAGTTTTGTCGTCACTCTTGCAACACAGTTAAATTAGTATTTTTTTCGACACAAACTAGGAATATAGCTAAAGTAATCGCTCCTGTCTCACATGCTAAGGATGGCACCTACCTCACAAGCTAGAGATGTAGCAGTGTCATCATTTTTTGTGTCACAAGCTGGAGATGTAGCCGTGACGTTACGCCTGCATCACTAGCTGGAAGTTGAGTGTGTGAATACTAAGTACTATGTAGGTAATCCAGCCTAGCCGTAGTCGCATCTACGCCAAGAGGATGGGCTAGAGTAAGTAAGCAGTGTTCTAGCCCTATGGCGTGTATCACAAAATCACTTACAATGGATAAAGCTAAACCCTGCGCATCCGCGTTACTAAGCCATATCTACTAAATAAATCGCCATCCTCTTTGTGGAATACAACAAACTCAGTGGAGGCCACTAATAGCTGAATCAAGCTTTTTGTGGCATCTATAAAATACTTACATACATTCTGTATAGATAATGGTATAAGTTCAACAATATCCCTTGTGTTTGTTAGTCGGTCTTGTTTTCTTAGCTCTCTGATACAATCGGAGTGAACTCTCTCCAAATCGAAGGAAAGATCGGGCAAACGTCGTATTTACTACCTACACGTTGGTAAATTAAAACAGTAAAATATTTTCCAGCGTCTTTATTTGCAATCAAAACAGAAAAATTATCAGTAATCAATATATTATTATTACATGACATTTTACGTTTAATATGACTCAAATATATAAAAACTGATCATTTTACCTCCCAAATAATACAATATAAAAAATATAAATAGGTAAACAAAACATATTTTTCTTGCAAAATATACGAAATTAATTTAATTTATTATTTTTTTTATAATACAAACACATTACAGCTAGTTTGGTATTAGTACTCTGTATATTGTAAACTCTAGAAATGTATTTATCACTGGATTGTTGCAATGAACATAAACAAGGGTGTACATGTTTGTTACATAGAATATGTGACCTTTTTGTACATTTACTAGCTTTGTTTTGACTTTCTTTATTTGAATAAATCAAAATAAAATCTCATAATTATAAAAGGGCGAAGTAACCCCTATTTATCAAATTATTCACAAAAATCGTTTTCATTTCAATACATTATATTTGTGTTTTTACATAATTTACATAATTAAGACGTTTATTTCCAAGTTCATAGTTTACAATGTCAAGTGTAGAAATAAAAAAAAATACCATGTCAAAGTAAGTACAAATACAAAGAATAAATATCAACCAATTTACAATATAAATATCAAATACCTAACACGTATTATGCTTTTCAGTCATATTATACGTTAAGTTCCATGCACACGCGGTAACTCTTGCATTTATGAGACGGGGAGAGACTGCCTTAGATCCGGTATGAAACTGTCACTAAGAAACCTTGTCAGTTGAAAAGACAGGAGTCTGGACTTTTCTAAACACACTGATTCTATCAAATCTGCGCAGTCTAGCTTTCCTACTAGTTTTAAAAGAGCAGTCGTCTCTCGAAATATCTGAACTATTCTTTTCAAGCGAGTGAGCGCATGATTCGTTTCAAGCATAGCGAAACCTGGCAATAGCCTTGAAAAGAGTTAATCAGATAAATTCTGAACCTTACAAAGTTCTTACAAACGGATGGGCAGTAAAGTACGTCCACAATCGAAGTCACAGCTAAAACACGAGCATACAAGCTAGCAGGCCTATACGCTCGCCCGTCTACTTGGCCAGTGTGATGAAGTACCTGGCCACTAAGGTTCTCGACTTGGAAAAGCCGCGAGAGACTATATACACAACTAGGTACCTAGTAGAAAGAGTTCCCGCGCACGAATTTAGCAATGAAACAAACACCATGAAAGGTTACCTACAGTAAGTTCTAACTAAAACCTTGGACTCTAAACAAAGTGACTTTCTATCAACTATTGCGATTGTCCAAAAACCAAAATGTAAGGGATTGGCTTACGATAAAATCGCTGCTATATAACAAAAAAATAAAATTCTAAGTCGGATCAAAATCCGACTTGTACCAAAAAGTATAAGTACGTAACTTGAAAACATGATTTTTTGTTTATTGAGATATTTTGAAAAAACCATGTAAATCGGTACAAGCATTTATGAATTATTAACTCATTACTCATTACTGAATGGCAAGAGAAAGGGTCAGTGACGCCCCTTATCTCGACACGTTTGTTTTGATCGTGTTAGCGACACTGCCTTATCATATTTTCGTATCGTTTTGAAATATCGGAATACATTGGTAGACAGATGTCAACGATTTTTATTTTTTTGTTATCTGGCGGTGACTTTACCGAAATGACACGTGGTCGATCTCTTACGTTCTTGTCTTTTCGATAATCGTTCGATCACTTTGTCTAAAGGCTCTTATCACAATTGTACCGATGCAAAATTTACCGTCTACGCGGCAAACAGCAAGTACTGCGTGAATGTCAATTACTTCTACGTTAGCAAAACAATGTAAGCCTATCTAAATTTACATCACTATGTCGATATTTTGACTAGCACTTACAGTCAACGATGGTTCAGGATTAAAACTGGCCAATGGAAACGAAACACCTACTTTAATGTGTACAGATAATTCGTGATATACACTTAAAATACTAGGTTTGCTTGACAAGTTATATTTCTGTGAAATTTAGTACTTATTTTAAGGTGTGAATCCTATTATTAATGAATTGATTATCGATTAAAGTTCTTCTTCTTTATTTATAAGACCCATTTTTTTAATCCGTCCTAGGCACGCCACACGAACCTAGCACTATTTATATACTGACTCAATCTTTATAAGATTGTTTAATATAAAAACCCGGATAAAGATATTTGTATATTATGTGTATTAGCACAACAGTTTGTCCACTACTGACTATCGTAGTGTAGATACGATTAATTACTAATTCGTGATTAAAAAAGGAATCGCAATAATTAAAAATAATAATAAATTAATGAAAAATCTTGTAAAGTAGAATGTATTGTGTGTGTATAACAATATAAATTAGTAATTATTTAGAAATGTGTGCGAAAGCAGGCGTTCACGACTAAATAAGTAGGTCTATACATATGTTTACATGTACAGTGTAATACAAGGATTAAAACGGGGCAAAATCTAAAAGCAAAATACCACACACTCAAAGTTACAAGTCATAGCCAACTTCTCTTTCGTACAAAAAATCCTAGAAGCAGTTTTACATCTGAATATTCCACCCTCAACCAGCGTTCGCTGTAATCTTTGTTTAATAACTTAATATATTAATTTTATGATTTCGTATAGCACTAATTAAAACTCTATGATGATTTCCAATAAAATATGAGTACACATCGAGCGAAAAATGTGTGATAAAGTATATACAAAAATAACTGTTACTTTACATGCGGATTATTAAATAAATAATATAAGGCTTACGTTACACGAAGCATGATGTTTTAGGGGCAACCATTGTATTAATTGTATTGATACAAAAATGTAACAATACCAAAGATATCGATTTTTATATATCAGGAATCCTTTCACTTATAAGTGTGGCATCCTTGGCCTGATGTTGCTTCGTGTAGCGAGTGCATCAAGTGTATAAATAGTATTATGCATTAAAATATTGTGAAGGCTACATTCACATGTGACATAGTGAATACAATAGATCAATATATACCTAATCTATTTATGCACCATTAGTATTTTGATAAAAATAACACCAGCATCTACTAAACGAAAAATAATTTCATAATATAATTAATAACTCAGTCAAAAGAAACTTTCCTACTTACCTCGCCAGCGGTACTCTTGCGTATAAGTTCATTATACATTTCATAACATACAAACTGTACTGTGTAAACAATTATACATATTAATCCATTTCGAGCGCAAGCCTACCGCAAAGCTTCTAAAATAATAATTTCAATCCATTACATAAACATTTAAAAATAAATTAAAGTTATTAAATTGTGATGCAGATGACAACCACAGCCCAAATGGTCACATTCCTTGAGAAGATTTATAATAACTATTGTGTATCTATAATTATAAAAATGTTCAATATATTCTTTTAATCTAACTAACACTACTAAAACGTATTATTTGGTGGTTACATCTTGTACATAATTTTAATGAGATTAAGCTTGGACCGAGGTGGACATTACTTGAAGAAAATGTGTCTCCCTCGGCCAAACAATTCTTGACATGAGCAATATTAAGGACTATAGCGCCAAGAAACAATATAGCCAAATATTAAGCACACATATTAACTATATGATGAATGATACAATGTAGCGGTGTATATAAACGAGTTATATATAGCCATGTGAGACCTCGATTGGAGTCGTGTAATGAGTGTGTAGTGACATGATCAACACATTGGAGTTCCACATTGCTCATCAATTTAGGATACGCACGAAGTACACTACAGGGTTAATTTTATCTATTTGATTTAGATTTGAGAAACTCGGGGTTCTTAGCTCATCATGTCAAGCACGCGTTATCTGCTGTGATTGGCTGTTGAAAATGCATTCAACCTACATAGCAGATAACGCGTGCTTGACCTATTGTCACATTAATTCTGCGATAATTTTGAGCTGAGAAACTCGGGGTTAGTCATACAAAGGACAGGAGTCGAACACATTAAGGTCTTACATTTAATGATATAGTTATTCTTTGGACTACACAAGAGACGTGTCATAAAATCAATCCTGGACTGTTTTTCTTCTGTTCCTCAAACATGCATATCCTATATTAATAAGTAATGTTAATAGGATAAAAATGGATACGAAGGACCAACACATAAATCAATTCCTAATTGCGGTTGCAACCGAACTCGTAAGATATAAACGTTACCGAAAATACTGATCGACCAACACTTCGCTTATCCTTTTGATTCGACGGTTTGGAGATGTGACAAAGAATCAAACAGAATATACCATTAAGTAGAGGAAATAAGGTACAAATTTCATTACAAGGTCGAAGCTATTAAGCTATTATATATTTTCAATCCATAATATGGGCATAAATTTAACTTTTTTTTTACTTCAAAATCGTTCTACAGCAACAATTTTGTGACCTCTCAGATCTCTGCATACTTAATAGCTGCATGACATAATAACTTACAGGATCATAAGAAAACAATCTCAAACTTTCACTAAAAAAATAAAGGCTAAAATTAAAAATACAGAATCTAAGTCAACAACGAATCTACTGTACAATAGAGAGACTACTTAACGCTCTGTTTAAATTTTGATAGGGAACTCTACTCTATACATCTCCAGAACCGTCGTCCTATTCACACCCACGTGGTAACTTACGCGTTGATGAGCGTCGCTGGTTTGGCGGACGTACACACATACACATAGTCCGAATCGGAGTCAAGTCGCACACGGCTGGCCTTACGTTAGGCGGTCGCGACTTGCCACACTATCAAATGGCTCTTGGAAGCCCGGTCGGCCAAGGAACTGTGTCCGCTTGACGAGCCATCCTCCGCAACTACTACACTGTCCTCCATTTCTGAGTCGGCTGCAAATTAAATGTTACATTGATTATTATGTATTACTGAAATTAATTTACAGCTTAATCCGCCACGAATTCCCATAATTTTTATCAGTACCTGCAAATTTTACCATTTATAACACCAAAATTATAATTTTAAGTTTTGTAGTCCTAAATAAACGTGACTAGAAAAGGAGTGGACAGACAACATTGAAAAAAAATACAACGATGGGGAATGAGTTTAAGTGGTGACTTAAATGGGGTGCTTTTGCCATGATAACATAGAAAATTGTTCTCAATAAAAGACATTACAGCTTTCTCTTCAGTGGCTGCTAGAACACGTATTGCAGGGCGTGCTCTACACACACTCTTAACAACACACGTGAAGAAGCCATCTAAAATTCTGCACGTTTGAATAATAAACTAACGGTATACTTCTTATAAGATCTCCTTTCCGGCGGCACATCTCCAAAATTTTAGCTAAAACATTGCAAAAATATAACAATAACAGTGCATTGAACGCACAATTTTGTTTGTTTTAGCGACGTAAAAGCGAAGAGATTATAACACATTGAGAATTGTTATTTAGTATCTTACAACTACATTTTCGTACATTGAACACATAGGCTGTCTGTTAATATTTACATGTCTATATACTGGTATTAGCAATATACACGTTAGCAATATATTAGGAACATACTTAGTTAATTATGTAACATCGTGCTCACCTGCCGAGAGATGTGTTACACCGACGACCAATCTGTTAGTAATGAGTTTAGTGGTATGTTAGAATGAGTCTAATTTGCGTGAACTGATGGTATGAATGTGAGGTTTTGACAGAGAAATGGTATAGATAAGGGGGTAGATTTGTCAATTTATTACAGAGATATATTTGTTCTTGTAAATAGGTTTCAATGCCTAACATAATACTTTTTAAAAAGATAAATATTTTATGTTATATAAAAATGAAACTGCCGGGGGCTGTCAAAACCTCATGAAAGACCCATTGTATGACGATAAGTAATCGTGAACTACATGCTCATGTTAGCTTGTGTGTTATGTGTCAGCAAGCGCACATGCTGTTTTGTATTCTAAAATTCAACGTACCAGTAATAAATATAAATTAATTATGCTACGTTCAGGTACGTTCAGGAATCTCTTAAGACCTGCCATACAATGACGTGGGAGGCTGTGTCACGTATGTCATCAGCATGCTCTTCTATATCGGCAAAAGAAAAAAACCGAGGAAATTAAAAATCATTAACTGCATTATGCCTATTCAGTGCGTATTTTCCACTAAAATTGTGAGTTTGGCTTTTATGAGTTGTTTTACGGAATTCGTTCGAAGTGCAAATTAATAAACATATATCTTGAAATGGAGTTACCTTTTCAAAAACTGAAAGGATCATCGAAACTATTATGTAAAATGTTCTCAACAAACGGAACAGAAATGGACTGACACGGGACAATAGGAAAGTTGACTGAAAATTAGTTTTTGTCCGTCAAGTAGATTAATAAAAAATATTGGACACGTATTATTTCTTTTGCCACATAAATAAAAAAATACGAAGATACAGCGCGTTTAAATATCGTGTGACGTCACGCCGATAGTACACTTGTACTTACATAGTGACGTCACAAGCCCCCACTCCTGAATGCGCTTTTTCTTTGTCAATTTTTATTTATTTGTTAAAGCAAAAAACACGGGCCCAATGTTATTTTAGAATCTATTATCATTTATCTACCCAGGAAACATCCCTATTGATTCAGTCTCGAAAAGTTGATTTAAAATTTATCATTTTATTGTTAAAATACAGTGAACGAAAAACCTCCACTCCAAGTGTTAGAAAAAAAAATGATACAACATAAAGAAAATCAACACATTTTAGTAGAAAACACCTGAAATTCAAATCAAACAATAGGCACAAATCCTTATCATAATATTCTCCTACTTCAAATAAAAAACGAAATCTTAATCTATGCGTAGAAGCGTAAAAGCGTCATACTATAGTCTACTATTATTAAGCAAAGCTAACTAAACGCAATGGGGATGAGTTTTAGACTAAACTAACGTGCATATTGCTTGTTTTGAGTTTTAAATTATTTTAGAGTAGCTATGATTGAGTTTCATGGATGACATGGGCGGTGTAAGGCTTTAAGAACATAAAATTGTGGCCAGCCTCTTCAATGTGTGTCTTAATTTCATTACATTTGCAACGATGAAGACGAGAGTTATTTAGTAGATACTAATTCTTAACATTATGCTGACTTAGGGCCGATTTTTCAATAGTCTGATAACTTTTAACTGAGGAATAAAAATGGCCGTTTGACATATTTTCTATTCAAAAGCTATCAAACCGCCATTTTTATTCTTCAGTTAAAAGTTATCAGACTATTGAAAAACCGGGCCTTAATGTTTAATTTTAGTGGCGCAAAATTTCTTGACAAGTCATTGCTATAGTCATCGGCACGTAACTTGGCAAGAGTCGTTAGATGCGCACAAGTCGTTTTTTAGGTATCATTGGTAATGAAGCGGGACGCGGGGTACAAGGTCGCGCCGATCCGAGGGCGCGATTGGTGGCTCAGTCCACCTTTGCCTCCCGCACCGCGTCCTTCCCCTCCGTTCTCTCCCGATTACTCTTGCGTGCACGGAAGTTGTACCCTTTGTTTATGTTGAGTTTTTGTTAGGTGTAGTTGTTATTGTTTTAAATTTTAATATTAATATCATTATAATAATATTACATATTATTATTATTTTAATAGGACACATAATGTTTAATATTAATATCTTTTTCGAATATTTTTTTAACTTTTAACTGTATATATTTTATTTATAACACCTAATAAACTTCACGAATTCCTCTCCTTTATGTAACTTTCTTCTAAACATACATGATTAAAAATAAATCATAGCCATAACCATTGAAAAATTACAAGAAATAAAAGTGACCACTTTTTTGTGGCAATAAGTGTACGATGCGCGAACTTACCCCCACTAGGCCAAAACCTTGCCAAGTTACGTGCCGATGACTATACTCATTTTAACACTTAGGAAAATGATTCATATTTGGGTATTATTTTTCAATTCTTCTAATCATCATAACTAATTCTCAGTAAGAACGGTCACAATTTTATGGTGTTCAATGATAAAGAAGGAACGTCATTCCCTGGTGTTGACTTAGTTCACTTTAAAAAAATATACGCGCCAGTATCCATGGAACTACTGTCTGAATTAATTTATTATTTTTGTATGTATGTATGACTGTGGACTTTTGTTTTTCATAATCAAGACAACCTATTTACGATAATGGCAGGATGATGAATAAACTAATGTAATTAAAGATAATGCATACACGCTTCTCTAATCGTACAATATCGTGAACTCTTCTGACGATTTTTTTATTTTATTTGTAAACTGTTTCTAAATATGGTAAGCCATCCTACGATATCTAATACTCTTCTAGCAATACATGAATATTCATAACATTTGCTTACTTTTCGTAAATAAAATAAACGATTTATTCTCTTGTTTTCTAGTATATTGAGGCATCTAATGGGAAATACTGCTAGCACCTGTAAATGTATCGTCTGATAAAGAAGCTATGGATTCGAGTTGTGGTGCTCATCAAGATTAAACATTCTTATTGAACAATGTCGGTCGAAAGTTAAACTTTTTAATGAAAAGTTAGTTTAATTAAACATTTATATTAGAATTATTGGTGATTATATGAACAATGATTATTTTGTTGAGATATAGGTACAAACAACATTAATGACACACTTAAGTTAGTCAGTAATTTGCACAAATATATAAATTGTCCAAGAAACCTGTTTTATTTTGACGAGTACGAGGATCCAGTCGCCACTCAAACACGGTTTACATTCCGAATGTCTCATAACGTAGTACACACATCGATCGGAATAATTATCTCCTAATATTGTCACCATTTGGCGGAATTAAGTACCCTACAAATTGCTCTTACGCTAGCGCCAGACATAGCTTCAAAGTCGGCAATGCACACACAATATGGCGAAAGTTTGAACAAAGATTCGGCTCATCGCCATCCAGTCTTCGAATATCTAAAGCTATATCTGTCACTGGCTATTTATATCGTCTATGAAAATCATCTGTCAAAATTCAAAAATAGAACATACCTATTCTGAAATCAATATATCCTTCGCCACCCGAAATGACCAGCATGGGTGGTATAGTTGGCGAGTGTCGCCGAGGAGACTCGGGCGTGCGCGCTGGTGACCCGGCCACGCCAGGCACGGCCACGAAGAACGTGACGGCATCGCGGTGGCCGTGGAAACTTAGCTGAGCATGGGCCATAGAGCACCATGGTATGTTGCCGGTGGGACAGGCGGCTATGGCAGCTGGAAAAGGTTTATGTGGTAAAGTGTTTATTTACGAAAAGAAAACGGGCTAAATGTCTGGATGAATATTGGGTTTAAATTCGATGCTAAGTCTTTGTAAAATGGATTCCTCTAAAGGTGTAATTAAGAAATTGGGATAAGATGTTTGCCCAATAAAATTATGAGGCATAATGTTGTTTCTTCACTGTGTCAGCAGCACTACAAATAACTATGACCAACTTTATTTACAAATATCTGCTTAGAACATTCAGATGGAATATTCTTTATTAGTACTTTCTAGAAAATAATAATACACTCACGTTGCGCAGGAGACCGTGACGTCGACGGCTGAGGTCCGAGAGAATCTCGACTGGACCCTTCAGATAGCGGTACAGATATCACGACGCCGTTACTCGTTCCGATCCACAGGCGTCCAGAACTGATCAATAGGGCCGTGATTCTGACCAACGAGAAGCCAAGCTTGCCAGTACCCAGCATTTTACTGACATAAGGTTCTATGTCCACATCCTTCAGATGTTGGTATGTATGCGCGTGGTACAAACGAAGGGTGGAATCCATTTTGATTGAAACCTGGTGACGAAAAATATGTTAGTAAAAATTATTAGTATGTGATTAATGTATTTACTTCAATAATGGAGGAGATTTAATACTTATCTACGCTGGATCCTAAGCGATATCTTCAAAAACCACTTCTTGTGGTCCTTGAGAAACTAATTTATAGATCCTAGCTCTCCACAAGTGAACTAAAATGTTTATTTTTAATGAACTGCGTTTATTTCATTTGTAATACCAGATTGCCGTTAAAAATATAAATGATTTGCGTCATACGGCATACCACTCAACCCTATAATGACTTCCTATACAACACCTAGCGGCAAAAATTACATAAAAATGGCTGTAAATTGATTATGTTTGTCTGAGGATTAATAGTCCAGACGTGTCATTTAGTAGACTGCGTTTGTTTTAGGGGCCAAGGATCATAAAAAGGAACCTTACAGGGATAGACTGGATACGGAGAACCAGGTATCATATAAGAACTTGTGAGAGGTTGATGTCCAGACTCTTAGAGAATAAATAACTAAAGTATAGTGATAGCAACGCACCGGACGCCCAGTGCGCAGCGTAGCCTGATGAGATATAGCCACAGAGTACTTTTTTATATATATGGCGTAAGATGATTTATGGACTGGCAATACTTTTGCTGTCCAACCTAATTTTATACACTTATATTAGAATGATTAAAATTACAACTTGGAATATCCAAAAAATAATAATGATTTAATATAATAATTATATTTTTTTTAATATTATGATATATTTGATTATTCCAATTTTTCTAGTAGATACATATAACCGAATTGATTGTTTTTTTTTCTTTTAATCTATTTTCTGTAATATTTCCAAGGAAAATAATAATAGTCAAGCATGTGATTTGGCAGATTTATTTTTTGAAGTGGCGACGCTTGGGGGAGGCCTATGTCCAGCAGTGGACGTCTTTCGGCTGATATGATGATGATGATGATGATGTGATTTGAAATTCAATATTGCTAAATTATTTTGTACATGCATGGAATAAAAGGCTTTTTTATTTAATTTATTTATTTATATTAGAGCGATTACTCGTTTGCCACTATTAGGATTGTATCCCCTGCTGGCAGCGCTAGAGGCTTGTGCGAAGGCATGATACCACCTACTATCTACTGGTCACACTTGCATACTAGCTCTATACACTTTAGTTATTTATTTTCTATGTTCAGAGTAAATGGAACAATAGCCTTAGAAAGATGGCTGGGATGGACTGGACACGGAGAGCAGAGTTCTTGGTGTTGTGGCATAACTTAGGAGAGATCTATGTTCAAGCAATGACTGCGAGCGTATTGATAGAATGACGTACTATGTAACGTGATAATGTATTTGATGTACTGTGTGACGTGATGACTCCTATAAAATACCTTACTTTTGCCATACTAGAAGTATATTGTGCTTCAGAGCTAATCTGTGTTTGTTCATGTTGTATTACAGTTGGCAATACAAGTTTTCTTTCTTTAAAATTCAGCGGTTGCTTCAGGATGCTTGGCGCTATGAATATGTTTTTGATATGAAATATTTTACGATGTTTTTCAGAAACCAAAGGTCATATATGAGACTCCAGAGGCTCTAGTCAACGTTAGCTAGTTAAAATTATATCAGCAAAGGCAATAGTCAAATGCCAAAATGTAGGGGATTCATCACACATGACATTTCGATAGCGTTTGGCAATCCCATACATATTTGCCATTAGCTATCAGAACGCTTTCGGTTTTGTTGCATCATGTAAGAAATTAGGAGAGGCTGATTGGGGCAATAACCTTTAAAAGATGGATGGGAAGGACTGAACCCTGGAGGCAGAGATTTGGGTGTTGTGGCATAACTTGGGCGAGGTCTATGTTCAGCAATAGACTGCGTTTTTATTAATAGAATGACGTATTATGTAATGTGATGATGTATTTGATGCATTATGTGAAATCTTATATATAAAATTCTCGTGTCACAATGTTCGTTCCTGTACTCCTCCGAAACGGCTTGACCGATTCTCATGAAACTTTGTGAGCATATTGAGTAGGTCTGAGAATCGGCTAACATCTATTTTTCATACCCCTAAGTGGGTAGGGTAGGGTAGGGTAGGTACGGTAGGGTAGGGTAGGTACGGTAGGGTAGGGTAGGGTAGGGTAGGGTAGGGTAGGGTAGGCTAGGTAGGGTAGGGTAGGTAGGGTAGGTAGGGTAGGTAGTGTAGGGTAGGGTAGGGTAGGGTAGGGTAGGTAGGGTAGGTAGGGTAGGGTAGGGTAGGGTAGGGTAGGTAGGGTAGGGTAGGTAGTTAGGGTAGGGTAGGAAAGGTAGGGTAGGGTAGGGTAGGGTAGGGTAGGTAGTGTAGGGTAGTTAGGGTAGGTAGTGTAGGGTTGTTAGGGAAGGTAAGGTAGATGAATGTTTGGTGTTTTTATGGCAAAACAAAGTTTGCCGGGTCAGCTAGTGTCTCCTATAAAATTAAGCGGTTGCGTCAGGATCATTGCGCTATGAGTATGTTTTAAATATGAACTCGTTGATATACTCTAGGCCCCTTATTAATAAACTCAGAGTAAATTTACAACTAGGGTCATCTAAATATTAACCATACATTTGTCGAGGTTTAAGCTTGGCATAAATTTTCTCCGCGTATATTAATAAGGCGGTATGATGTTTAGTTTAACTTCAAAAATCAGTTTTATAGGAGAGAAGAGGTAATAAAAGTGCTGCTTACCCAGACGCCGTCGCCGTCGCAAGCCATCTGGCGCACTTGACTCTCCTGCCGCGGGTGCGCTTCGAGCGAGTGCAGCAGCAGCCGTGAACGAGGCTCTATCACGTGCACTTTGTTGCGGTAGCCGCACCAAACCGTGCAGCCCACGGCACTCAGGCAGCGTACTGGGATAATAGGGAGTATTTTAATAACACCAAGAGCCCGCGTGAATTAAAACGGCGTGTTTTGCGACATGACCCATCAAGTTCTAGTGTACGCGTTAACGTAAACGTTATTTTACGTCAATATGTTTTTAAAAAAAAACGCTTTTTCTCCTGACTGGCCCAGATCGCGTTTATCCAGTTTCAATACAAATTGATGTTTGCATTAACGCGATCGAGTATGAATAAAAACTCGCATTAAACCCCACTGGTGTTACATTTACACAAGTTCAAATTCCAAGTGCGGTTTCTCGAGCGGTTGAGACACCACGCGTCCTGTGTCGGATATCCGTTACCTCTTGGTCCTCGATCATGGGCATGTGCGTGCATTGTTTAACAATAACACTAGCAAAATAGTTCACTTAGTTTAATTACTTCAGGAAGCGAACACGATTATTGATAGTATAGTACGTCGTTTAGCTGATGATTAACTTTGTCTTACTTACCGGAGCACTTAGGATCCCCGAGCGTCAGCAGCCAGTACTGTCCAAAGTCCCACTGTCCATCAGCGTGTCTTGCGAATATCGCGACAGTGCCGTCAGCGAGCGCCACGATGCTTCGGGAAGCGCACGCCACTATTGATAGTATGGCGTCGTTTAGCTTTACTCTGGAAAGAAGATACAATGGTTAAACTTTAGTTTTATTTTTATTTTTTTTTATTTATTTATTTATAAAAACAAGTTGTCCTTAAGATTTCACAAAGCACACCATTAGACCCCTGGAGTCTGTCTCAGCATGCCATGGTCTGAAATTTAATCAACGCGCTATTATTAAATTAAGGTGTAATCAAGTCGATGTAGTGTTGTTTAAGCTTGCGCTTCACATTTTTACTGCTCATTGAGTCTCTAATGCCTAAGGGTATTTGGTTTAATAAATTAGGTATTATGACAGATGCAGTGCGTCTACCATAACAATTATTTTTGCGTGGCACTTGAAAAGATTTTGTTTTTGCTTGTCGAGTATTCACATCATATCTTACTGGAACCTGAATATCAGTGTTATCAAAATGTTCTATGAGGAACAGGTACTCAGCGCGGGCTAGAACAGGTAACACTTTACAATGTTTGAATAGACCTATATAATTGTCGCGGTACTTATTTTTAACCGACTACCAAAAAAGGAGGAGGTTCTATGTTCGACATTATGTACGTTTTTTTTTTTTTTTTTTTTTTTTTTTTTTTTTTTTTTTATGTATGTTCACCGATATCTCCGTCAATTGTGGACCGATTTTGAAAATTCTTTTTTTGTTTGAAAGATTATATTCCGAAATTGGTCCCATTTAATTTGGTGAAGATCTGATAAAGAACTTCGGAGATATACAACAGAACTCTTCAATAAATAACGGCAAATCTCTCGGGATTGCCGCAAACGCATGTCTGTTTATTGTTTATACTATTTCATAACATAACATCACGCCAGTACGCTCAAAAGGGTATGTAGATCTCTCATTTCAACGGTTATATTCATTTTTCATGTTATTCGGGTAATCTATTCTGTTGTTATAGGTACTTAATTAACTACTTCCCTATTAGGTAGGTACAACTAAAAAGTGAAAAATAAAAAGCTTTTTTACAAAAAAATACTACCGACTTCCAAATAAGAAAACTAGAAAGTGAAAAATAACTTTATTTTTGGAAGTCGGTGTCTTTGGTAGGTACCAAATTTTTAAATTATGGACACCGACTTCCAAAAATAAAGTTATTTTTCACTTTCTAGTTTTCTTATTTGGAAGTCGGTAGTATTTTTTTGTAAAAAAGCTTTTTATTAACATATTGTGGTACTACCAGCTTCAACAACCGTGTTTGCAAATTATGTATTTTATCGAGGTAAGTTTTAAATGTGCGTCCATAGCTGGTAAGTCCATATGAGATTATCGATTCCGCAAGGGCTGTGTACATTTGAAGAAGGGTTCTGTAAGGTATATTCCGCTTTATAATGGAAAATTTGGTGAGTATTGCACGCAACTTGCCGCATACTGATTCCACCTGATAACTCCAGTTGAAGCGATTATCAATTATAAGTCCCAAGTAGGTATGGTATGGGACTTGCTCAATAGGCGAACATTGACAATTTAGCTCATTTCTATGCAGACAATCATGACTATGAGCTTTAATTTGAAAAGAAAGGGTCGAATTTATATGACTTGAATGTACGTGTATCACTTTCGTTTTTTGTGGATTCAGAACAAGCCCCATATCATGGGCCCACTTGGTCATAGAAGTAAAATCCTTTTGCAAACATTCCGCGGCCATATTGAGGTCTTTGTTAGCAGAGACTATACAAGTGTCATCAGCGTATTGGTAAAGGGAACAGTATTTTATAATATTATCCAGGTCGTTGACGTAAGCCAGATAGTGGAGGGGACCTGACACTGATCCTTGGGCTGTGCCTCGCGTAACTTTTACGGGCCTGCTTAGGCTAGGGCCGACTTTTACGTGATAACATCGGCTACGGAGATATTCTTCACACCAGTCTAGTAATTTTCCTCTTATACCGGAGTTTTCTAGTGTTTTTAATAGCGTATTGTGTCTGAGTGTGTCAAACGCCTTACTAAAATCAATAAAAATTAATATCACATGCTTCTTGTCGTCTAAGTAGTTGTTAACCTCGTCGGTAAAATTCGAGAGTAACTGAGCTGTAGATTTCTTACTTTGGAAACCATACTGTGCTTTGGAAATTATGTTACTGTTACTATAAAACGTGTGTATTTGGTCGCAGATATATTTTTCAACAATTTTATTAATGGCTGGAAATATTGTTATAGGTCTATAATTTGCTAAGTCATTGAATTTGCCTTTTTTATGAATAGGTCTAACTATACCGGTTTTTAATTCTGACGGATATTGACATAGTTGAATACTCGCATTTATTAGTTTAACTATAGCATTCACAATTTTATCTCCTATCATTTTCAGATCTATAATTCTTATTGTGTCACATCCAGCTGATTTATTAGTGTTTAAGTTGTTTATGATTTTAATAATTCTACGCGGTGTAGCTTTTTTGAAGAATATGGATTTATCTTGGGATTTCATATATTCAGACTCATCCAGCAAAGGTCTGTCACACCCGGGCACAACATTACACACACTCATTTCAAATTCCTTAGCAAAGTCATCAGCGATACTCATTTCATTATTTGAATCATTTAAGAAGGCGTTCGTTATTACCTCATCTACTGACTTTACTATTTTCCCCGTAAGTTTATTAAGTATTTGCCACAGTATTTTGGGATTATTTTTGTTTCCTTCTATTTCTTTTCTGTAATAATTATTTCTAGTGTTTAGTATCATTTTATTTACTTTATTTCTAGTTTTATTATATTCCAACTTAAGTGTTTTATTGTTAGGATCCTTTTTCCATCTAAGAAAGAGTTTATCTTTATTAGCACAACTTCTCCTTATTTTATTATTAATCCATTTTTCACAATTTCTTTTGCTAGAGTTATTTATCTTTTTAGTATATTTGCATTCATTGTAGCACTTTATAAAATTTTCTTTTATATACTTATATATATCATTTGCGCAATTTAACTCGTCTATCATTTCCCATTCCGTGCTGGCTAAGAGCGTTTTTAGTTTTTTATTATCAATCGACTCAATGAACTTCGGATCCCTAACTTTAGGCATGGATGCAAGCGTGGCAATCGTCATACGATGGTCCGCCAAGACAGTCCCCAGAGCAGCCGAGTAGACGTCATGAAGGCGAGATCTCACGAAAATGTGATCTATACATGTTTTAGAGACTATATTAGCTTTGGTTTCCACTCGCGTGAAGTCTGAGATCGCACATTCAAGCCCGCACTCAGCCAGTTTACTCAAATAATAACTGTTTACATTATTTGCAATTTTAAGGTCAATATTTATATCTCCCAATACAATTAGATCACTGGTCTTTACATAATCAGCATTAATCAAACTGGACAATTCACAAACAAATAAATGTTTGCTTTCTTTAGGTGGTCTATACACTGCACAGATATAAATATTATTATTTTGTTGCGTTGTTAATTTACCTAGTATGCATTCACAATGTCTAGTTTGAATATTTATTGGTTGAAACTTATGCTTATTATTTACGTAGATAATAATTCCACCACCTTTTCTGCTCTTACGTAAGATACTGTACAGTGTATACCCCTCCAATTGATACATAGATACAATTTGTTCCGATATCCCCACTTCCGTAAGAACCACAATATCTATTCGTGATTTTACCGAAACTAAACAATTCATAAGATAAGCGTGATTTTTTATCAACGATCGAATGTTAACATGCACTATGTTTAAATTATTTGTGGTTTTTGGTAGCATACTAATGTAGGTAGGTAAATCGCTACAATCATAGATTTCCTTTACATTGTTAAATAAAGCCATGACACTTACTTAAATAAACGAAAAAGAGTTTGTTATTGTTTTTATATTGTGACACACTATTTATTTTTAAGCAGATTATTTATGTCGTCTTCACATCTAATCATATAAATCTTGTCTTTACCATTTTTGTCTACTTCACCTTTCTTCACCAGCACTTTACCATTTTGAAACCAAATGTATTTAAAATCCTGTCGCAACTGTTGTTTAGCTATCCACATGAGTTTTCTGTTTACTTGAGATAACGCAAATCGCATGTATACTTTCACAGACGGATGTTCACTAGCTAAGTGAGACAGGATATCAGCTGTTGTCAGATTAAACTGCTTAGCGGAACGCATCCAGCATTCCACATCTTTGGTGTTACCTAGTTCTAACTGAATCAAATCTAGATTTTTGTGCGAGTTCGGACGTTTCACGCTTTTTATCACGGACTTATCTAGGCTCATTTTCTCAGCAATACTATTCGAGATCTGCAGAAGTTCTTCATTTTGTATGTAAGGGATTCCAGTTATTTCAATAAAATTGTTCAATTTATCTTGGTCTGATTCATTTAAACGCTGTTCCAAAGAAGAGATTTTTGTTTCGTAGTGGGTGACTTTATTACAAAGAAAGTTATTTTTGTTTTCCATTTCTTTTAGTTTTTGTTTCATCATTTTAATTGACTCCACAAAATCATCGATCTTCCCAGTGCAAAATTCAATAGAAGACTGTAAGGGCTCTAGCTCTTTTTGAACTATTTTTTGAACCTCGTTTGAAATATTCGATAACAATTACTTCATATCTATAGGAAAGTTAGACGACATAGTCGGCATTGTAGTTGGTTCGTCGACCTCATCATCATCGTCCTCTGGAACTATGAATGACTTCCTGACAGGAGAGTGACGGTGACATTCGCTGCAAGTCCACTCCAAGGTGTCTGAGTTACGAATCGCTAGTATTTGTTTATGTGTGAGCCCCGAGCATGTTGTATTAGCATGTACGACTTTCCCACATTTGCAACATTCCAGTCCTGGGCTTTTAGTTGTAATTGTTTTGTTACAATTATCGCATTTAGGCATGGTGTTATTGTTGTTTCAGGTAGTTGTGTGAACGAAAATCGTACGTACCCACACCGCTGCTAATTATGTATCGCCTCAGTATTGACCGTCGCGCCCAAAAGGTCTTAAGCGCCGTGCACAACCCGTCGCTTACGCGTTTAACACACGAACATTTGATGTTCTCACAAAATGAAGTTTTTAATTTTGCTTATTTTTCAAGTTGCATAAATCACCAGAATGGAATAATAATTATCAATTATTTATAGTCAATGTTTTTGCAAATGTTGAGTACTTTAGTTTTTACACAAAACTGCACACCGATACTCGTAAAATTCACCGATTTATTGATTTATAGAAGCGCGTTGACCTTGCCGTGTATACGGATGGAATCGCAATGTTATCTTTACCTAACTCTATACATGCATAAGATCACGCCTTTCTCCCATGAGGACAGACAGAAACTAAAGAACACAAAGTACCAGCAAAATGTCTAAAGTACACGCATCTTAAAAACGTCAGTACATTTTTAAGATTAAGTGTCATATTCACATTGCTCGCTTACGAAATTACGTTGATAAATTTCGATTTTTCAGATAGTTTGTTGAATGTATGGGAGACAAGCCAACGGTCTACCTGTTGGTAAAGTGGTTGTTGTGGACCATATATGTAGTAACGCAAATGCCATCCCATACGTTTAACTGAAATGCCTACTGTAATTGTACCTATATAGTTCTCGCCAAACAACTGGGCCGCCTTGAAGTTGGCTTTCCGATGCACAAGGCACGAATCGGTGCTGTTTTTGTATGATTTACTACTGCGCAGTCATTGTAGCCAACTTCAGGGCGGCGAGCTATACCTTCAAAATTGAACCATAGCAACGATGCTTAATGGCAGAAATAGGCATCACGCATTATTACTATTTCCCACGGCTTTGTTTCTTTGGTCTATCCAGGAGAAACCGTACATTTTGCCAGGATAAAAAAATATTTCAATGCACAGAGCGATAATGAGGCTTTTTATTAAATACTTGATACTTTCATAAACGTCATGTTACAATAGATTATATATTCATTTTAAAATCTCACCTTGCTAAGCACTTCTTGTAGTTTCCAACGGCTGAGTGTATGTAAAGGTTGCCGCTCTTGGTGCCAAGCCACATGGTCGCCATGACAGTCGACATCTTCCGCTCCTGAGTGGCGGTGGTTTCGGGTCGTGGTTCCGCTTTCTGCTGCTGGGCGAACGCTTCCACGCCTGGCTCAGGGGAGTTCAAATGTCCACCTGTGAATATAACATAGGTAAAGTCAAGTTTAGAGAAAAAATTTGGAGTTGCTGAGATTGTCTTGTAGCTCTCGGACAATACATAATGTGATGTCCTACGATCATTGCAAGTAATAGGACCTAAAAACAAAACAATCCACGACGCCGGCACAGTTTGGTAGATGTCACGTCTTGGTTCTAGGTCCTGCCTATTTTCTGTTAATGTTTCCTATCACTGGGCTGGGAGCAAATGGCACTAGTTCTTGTGATATATGCTAGTTAAATAAGGTTGTTAACTTTAACAATTTTATGTTCTGGGCATATTAGGAGCAGCTGTCGACCACATCATCGCTTAACATAAGGCGAGATTTGACCGAAATGCGAGCCTATCATAAATAATAATAATAAAATAATATATGCAAAGACCGCACGCACACCCAATAATTTACTTATTATAAATATACTAAATAAATCCGATCCGTCTCCGATTAACCCCACTCCACCTCCACCAGCGCCCCTCAACATCATCCAAACTAACCTCCAACATAGCCAGCCCGCCACGGCTAGCTTACGCAGGGCACGGGAGATTAAGCACCGATCCATCGCACTGATCCAAGAGCCGTGGATCAGGAACAACAGAATATGTGGCCTCGGTAACACCGGAGGTAAGATAATTCTCGACACACACGGCTCAGATAAGCCAAAGAACCTTCATCTACATACCCAAAGAAATTCCCTTTACGCCACTGACTCAATTCCTTATCATCTGCGCCGATTCGAACGCCCGCCACCTGCTCTGGGGCAGTGTCACACCGAACTCCAGGGGTACTATCCATCTTTTTATTCTTTACTAATCTTAACATTGTTAACCGCGGTTCAGAACCCACTTGGGTCAAGGCCCGTGGGCAAACGATCATAGATTTAACACTCGCTACAGAAAACGCGACAAACCTAATAACAAACTGGCACGTATCGGACGAGCCTTCTTGCTCAGACCACAGAAGGACACTAACTACCGCTCTACACTAACTACAAACACTAAAAAACCCGCACCAAGGCGAAACTCGAGGCGTACCAACGTTCCCGGGTTTAAAAGCCTTCTGACCTCACTATTAGCTGGACATGTAGCACTGGTAACCGTAAGAGACCAAGCACAATTAGAACACACCGTAACAAAATTATCCAAATACCTAACTGAAGCTTACCACGCATGCTGTAAATCAAGAGCGCCACAAAGCAGGAACGAGAGGAACCCCTGGTGGTACGCTGAACTTGGTTAACTCAGAGATACGCTGCGTAAGCAATTTAACAGAGCAAAAAACACAAGACACCCGGAAGACTGGGAGATATACAAAGAGACCCAATATGCACGGCGGAAATTCTGTGAATCCATTGAAACAAATAATGGGACCGCAAGGGTACGGAAGATCCTATCAACGGATCAGGATCGAACCCTCGGGTCACCCAGATCTTACACAGATGTTTTGAAGAAACCAGGAGCTCTAATTGACTTCTGGAGGGAGGTGGGCTGGTTGGAATACCCACCCAACGGCCGCCATGGCCCACGTACAAAGGTCCATTTGAGGGACTAAGTGCGGAAACCAAATCCCCTAACATAGAATATACTCAATAGATAGTGTTTTTTTAATTTTACCGTTAATAGGTGTCGAGCTGAGCGGTGGACTGTCCGGATGCGCTGGGTCGGCCTCCTCCAAGTTCTTTAGGATCGGCTCTTCGCTCTGTGGCTCCGGTGCTGTCTCTGGTTCATTCGGCGGAGTGCTCGGTGGAGTCAAGATGGCGGCTTTTACCTGATAGGTTGGAAATGGTGTTTAATTAATGCGGCAATACAGATAAAGAAATACATTATTTTCACGATATCAGGTAAAAGTGTTTTCAATTATAATTTTTTATAAAGAAATCATTTTAGTGTCATAAAGGCGATCAGCGCAATGTCAGGTGAGAAAACTTGGCATTGGCCAACTAATGCTGATTTTCAGCTTCGTCCCACACTAAAGCAAATCACATTTACGAGGTTCTTTATTATAGGAAAGAAAAATAACAATCTGGCCTACCAAGTTGTAAGTTTTGTTTATTACAAAGTGGATGTTATTTACACCTAACACTGGTACTAATACCCTTCAAGCCAGATCACAGCAAAACTATTTTTCAACATGAGTCCAGGTATGGTCAACAATGGAACTAAGAAAATTTCTCTCAGAGCGGTTATGCAGTAATAAAAAAAAAAAAAAAAAAAAAAAAAAAAAAAAGGTATGGTCAACAATGGAACTAAGAAAATTTCTCTCAGAGCGGTTATGCAGTACATCCGATCCGTGTCCATGAAATTTCGGATCCGAAGTAGCCGTAGTGAAGCTTACGCACTACATTTGAACTCTATCCATCAAATCTGTCATAGTTCAGAACATTTTGAACTCGGACGTGTAGTGTGTAATTTTATAATTATAGCTCTTATAATTTTAGCCAAAATGACGTCTTCTACTGGACATAGGCCTCCCCCAACCATATTCGGCAGACCCCCGTGTCCCTTACTAGCTTATTGGTACAAAGAGCGGGAGGCCGTGTGATCGCTAATCTTACTGCTTCTTAATAAAGGTGCTGGCACTGGCATTGTCAAATTGTTACTAATTGACCTGCAGTTGGCATCTAAAACCTACTGTTTTCTTTTTTAATCATTTGGGTGAGCGGTTTCCTGTTTTGAGTAGAAATACCGGAAATTTCAAAGGGTCAGAGTTTGATTGAACTGATTAGTATTATAGTAGTTGGATCGTATTTAGAACTAGCTGTGTGCGGACACAAGGGTAGGCAGTTGATGGGAGCTAAGCCGCGGGGCTTAGCTCCCATCAACTGCCTACCCTTCCTACCTACCCTATCCTACCTAACATTTTTATTCTTTCACGAAGAATCTTAAAACCGCCATACAAAAAATGACGTCAAATGCACAAACGCCATCTATCGAATAAGGAGTCCAAATGTCCGAGTATCTGAATTACGTGTGTTGTGATATTTTTCTACATGAACACTTTATTCATATCTAATATCTTTAAATGTGCAATTCTTGTATTAACACCGCCATACAAAAAATTCCGTCAAATGCACAACGCCATCTATCGAATATGGAGTCCAACTGTCCGAGTATCTGAATTGCGTGTGTTGTGATATTTTACTACATGAACACTTTATTCATATCTAATACCTTTAAACGTGCAATTCTTGTAAATATGTATATATATAATCTGAATCTCCAGGAAACTAGGTAATACTTCAAGTTAAGTACAATTTTTATGTATAAAAGTTATCTATATTATTGATTTCGTATGCTATATTTTCATGATGCAGAACAGAAAAACACAAAAATGCTAGCAATGGGTTATGTTGGTTATCCAAGTTAGTTAACACCCTGGCCATTTTTTTTATATTTTCGATGTACAAAAATGACTTTTCTTCAGATTTATTACTTGTATATGTCGGCGATAGATGGCCTATGGTCAATATAATCTGGTCGGGGTTCATAACACCCGGTTTTGTGGGCTCTCTGTGGGTGAATGCACACAAAGCAAAGCACGTAGGTAAATTAGGATAAGACATCGTCCATATCCAACCATCGAGCAGTGAGTTGACACATCATTATCGCCAGTCTTATATATCCTGATCGCGTCCTTTTAGATTTTTTTTTTGGGACAAACCCACAGCGCTATTCCCAAACCACTGCAACTCCTGAAAACCAGAATCAACAGTAGCAACCACCAGAAAAGCGCCGAGGCAATGAAGCTTGACGGAGTCCCGGAGAATGAATTTAACTGTCTTGGATCCCGCAACGAAATTAATCAGATAAGAAAAATGGAGGAGTAGGAGAAAATAAAATACGAATGTCCACTTCCCTCCATATCAAGCAGGAGACAGAACAAACAAACAAGACCAATAGGCACAAAGGGTCGTTTACAACTGGGATAAGCCCAGTTGCTTAGCACCACGGATAAAATTAGCATTAATATTAATGGGGCCTAACATTGTGAGCTGTTATATTTGATTCCAATAATAGGTATGGCAAAAACGCTTGAACGCACGCTTGTCCTTTTAGATGTACATAAACGACTTTTCTACAGATTTATTATGTGAATTGATTAGTAGTATTTTATTTTATTTTTTTGCGCTTGACCACCATCTCACGTGATGGTAAGCGATGATGTGGTCGACGATGAAGCACGCTTGTCTAGAAGAAACCTATTCACTCTTGACTTGAAGACTCCCAAGTTGTAGCTATCAGGCTATACAGACTCCGGCAGGGAATTCCACTCCTTTGCTGTACGCATAATAAAAGTATTCTCAAAACTTTCGGTGCGTATGGGTGGGATGTCCACCATGTACCGATGACGCATCGCCGTACGTCTTATAGTCCGATGATGGAACGGGCTAGGAGAAATTAGTTCATGCAATTCCAAAGCACTCTCCCCGAAATGTAAACGATAAAAAACCGACAGGCTGGCAACTCGGCGCCGATGTTCCGAGTTTCTGGAACCTAGATTCGACCAGTAATTCATTGCCGATGAGCCTCTTGGCCCGTCTTTCGATCGGCACAAGTGCATCCAGCTGGTACTTGGCAGATCAGTCCCAGAGATAAGAGCAGTACTCCATGCATGATCGAAATTGCGCTTGACACAATTTGAGCAATAGTTCCAGCGTGAAGTACCGTCTCACTTTCGCGGGGATCCCCAATTTTTTGGCAGCCAGCTGAGCCTCAATGAACGGTCCAAAATTGAGCGTCGATGTTCACTTAATGCCAAGAACCTCAAGATGGTCAGTTATCGGCACGGTCACACTTCGGAAAGAAGGAGCCGGGTGGAATTGGCTCCTTTTACCGGATAAAAGACACGCCTGGGTCTTAGCAGCATCAGATCCGGCCGCTGGACGCGCGGTGGAGAGCAATTGAAGACAACAATTTAATATAAACCTTTACTACCTTGACATACGGTCAATATAAGATCACTGTGTCTTGCGCCGCTCGGCTTGTTCTTATTTATCTTTGCCATGACATTATCAACTTTATACCATAAGAATTAGAGTCTAATTTAAATTGTTATTTTCTCAGTATCTTCGCCGCGCCTCTCCAGGTGTGCGCTGGGCCTTAGAGACCCCGGCATTAATAGCCAGTTGGTCAGACGAGCAGTCATCAATAACCACTCGAATGGACCGGTCCCTCAAGAAGTCCGCAATCCAAACGCACAGACCACTGGGCAGACCGAATGAAGGAAGCTTACCAATAAGGCTTTCATGCCAGACCCTGTCAAAAGCCTTCGAGAGCTTCGGATTTCGTTAGCTTCTAGGTATGCCAGGAGCTTGGAGTAGAGCACTCGTTCCATACTCTTGCAGAGGATGGACGTAATTGAGATGGAAACTTTGCTCCTGTGGAGCAAAGTTTCTACCTATTTCATAAGAACAGAAAAAGTATGACACTTAGCGTGTGTGTAGCTACAAGCAACGTTTTCGATTTCCAGATATAACCTTTTACAATAAACAGACTTTTCAACATAGGCTCCACATACAGCCTACTGTGTAGGAGCTGTTTTAACGCCGAGGAATCAACCACCCACGTCATCCTGGAATGTAAGGCAGGGTCATCTCAACGTGAGGAAATCCTTAGAACAGTGAGGAGAGAGGCTTTACTCGCTCCGTAAAGCCTGTGAAGCACCCAGGACGCTTGTGCTTTTAGGCAGAGCTAGGCTAGTTATGTTAGCCAGTGCCACGCACAGCAGACCAAATCGGAGTCTAAGTGAGGAAATGGGAGTCCCTACCTTACCTACCCTATCCTACCTAGAATAAACAGGCAATTTAGCTTCCTTGCAATATTAGATTAGATTTATTTCATAAAGTCAGTCTCAAGAATCTTACCAAGCGCGTAGAACCAACAATGACAGCATCCTTATCGCCGTTCTCTTCACCAACGACGACACTATTCTTTGGTGTGACGTCGACTGAGTCTATTCTGCCGGCGCAGAAGAGCGACTGCAACAAATAAACAGTGTTATCATTCCATTTCACGGTCAAAGTTCAATCAGCACCTTCTAGCAAGGTGAACGCGGTGTGCCACGTGGAATCTAACTGCAGTGGTCAATTTGATAATCCCTGAAACGATTGCAGGCCCAAGTTGGTCGCTGCAAAGACATTCAGGTAAAATGGGGTATCCTTGATCCATCCCAAACACGGTGTCAGTGTGGACACACATATGATATAATACACCTCCTTTCCTGCCCAACCACCTGCATCTGCCAGGACTTGAACGAAGCCAACGACAGCGCTGCCCATGTGGCCACATTCTGGTCGTACAAAATTTGAGTGGAATCGACATGTAAAAAACAAGATTTAACAAGATCGTGAAAACGTTATTTATTTTTTGAGTCTTATTATATCATCTTTTTGCAAAGTCCTTAGTCATGGTTCATTTACATCAGGTTGTTTTGACCTATTCATTTGCAGCCCTTATTCGGTCACCGACTAGTGTAAACGGGTTTTCGGTTAGCCGTATTCGACCACAGCCCGTATTCGGTCACCGACTAGTGCAAACAGGTATTCAGTACGGCTAAATGGGGTGCCGAATCCGGTAAACCGATAACTTAAACGAATACGGTCGCCGTATTCGGTGACCGACGACTGATGTAAACAGTCCAATCCGGTTCAACCGAAAGCGGTCGCCGTATACGGTGGCCGACCTAATTAAAACGCGGCATTAGGTCCTGCGTTTGTCTTCAGTTATCTCGAGTCAACCCTATGCCTACACTACTCTTTCTTTCATACTATCCCTCATACAATCCATTAGACATTTTTTTTTAAAGAGTGCTGTACCGCAAACAATGACACATTTGAAGACGTGTGCAGAAACATTTATGTTACCGGAACTACAATAATGGAAACTTTTGATACGGAAGCTAAGTTCTAAGTGAACTCATCATCACCATTTCAGCAGAAAGACGTCCACTGCTGATCATAGGCCTCCCCAATTGCCACATCGACTGGTCCCGTGCGTCTCACTTCCACCGCATTCCCGCAAACTTAACTAAGTAATCGGCCCACGTAGTGGAAGGCCTTCCAATGCAGCGTCTTCCGGTACGCGGTCGCCAGAGTACATTGACTCAGTTCCATCGCAAGGCACTTGCTAAGGAGAACGCACTGCTTTTATTTTGCTTGCATAATTCCACCAGAATTACTGTTCATGATTGAAAGATTGGCTTGTCGTAAGGACATTAGTCTGTATTGTTACGACAGCAGACTTGCCTTTATTTTGAATTACTTACTTCTACCAGCGGTTTCGCCCGCGTAAATGTAGATCATATTCCACAGGAAACTACTATCGACCAAAAATGTAACTGCGTCCTAACCCAGGTTGACGTTCCGCCATCGAGGCGTGATTGATTAACAAACATCCAAACATAGACTTCCACATTTATAATAATAGTATGAACAGTTTAATCTTGATTTATCATCATCAATCTCTTGCCATATACACAAACCATCTTCGTTTATCGCTCTTTCTATTGGTGAAAACCGTATGAAACTCCGTTGCATGGTTTAGAAGAAATAAACAAAAAAACAGACAGAGGCAGCCAGCGCATTTTTTATACAATTTAGAGATAAACATTATAAAATATCATAATTCATAATATACATACTGGGAGTCTCTTCTCGGTGGATCCGACGACCCTCTCTTGGTAATCCCTGTAGTCTTCAGCGACAGCGCCCGGCACGGATGCCACGCATAGAATGTGCTTATCCGTCACCGGGAACGATTCTATCACCTCTGCTGGATTGTTCGCGTCGATAATCTGGAAACATAACAAAGTATTGAGAACATTGATTTTAGCTCCTGTAACACAGGTTGCTATCTAGCACAGGAGCCAGGGCTTCAATTAAGTATGTTACACCTGTATTTTGTGTCAATAAACAAATTTATTATTATTTTATTATTGATTTTTGACATAGATCACGGGATGGTCAGCAGCGATTAATACGCCATACATAATAATATTCAGACTAAGTTTACAGGATCTCATAATGTTACCAATTAAGTCTGGCCGCAAATACACGATTTCCTGATTCGTTATTTGAATACAAGTAGGAAGGCATACGCTCTTACACGCGTACACTATATACGAACCAGCACCTGTAGCCAAGTTGACAATCTACAATCGATAACGCTAGTAGTCCAGTAGGGATACAATTATTTTCCACATAACCTTTGATAATTCAAAAGTTTGTTATTTTCGCTGGGTGGATACCTTATGTGAATTCAACGCTATGTACAAAAATGCTAACGGTTTAGAGTTATGCAATAGGCATAAAGTAGGTATTTCCTATTATTTCGAGTTATAACAATAATATAAAATTTAAATTTAATTAATTTACTGTTTCTTTATTAGTACTATCTAAACTTTATATTAGTGAAAATGCTAACAGATACGTAATGTGGAACAATGGAAAACTGAAAATGGCTCGTAACTCTTTCAATAAAATATTTAAGTTTTCAAATCATTTCCTATACGCATACAGGGATCAGTTATACCTTACAACAAAAGTTCTAACAACTAAGTATAATGCTGCACAGGTTATTGTATTTTTACATTGTGATTTGCGAAATATTGAATTTAAGTTTATAAATTTGCGCCTACATATTCGAAATAATAAACTTTGCCACCATACAAAAGTTTAAACACTTATGTGCTATGCTAGTTTAATAAATAAAATATAATTGGGTATTGCGGGGCGCGTTGACACTCCACTCCGAATGTATTGAATGAGGCGCGAAACCATTTCATTACTGTCACATCAGTATTTAAACCTCGTTCATAATTTCTACCTTCTTTGTTCCTATAAAAAGAATAAGAAAGAAATATTCACAGAACACGGAATAGTTGTACCTGCCGTGCTGACAGTATATCGAGATGACAGAATAATAAAATTCTCCGTATCGTGAAACTTTGACAGTCGTTACGGGTCGTCAGAAATCCGAAAGTCTGCGGCCACCCTAAAAAAAGGGTACCGTATTATCCAGTAGGTTTACCGTATAATCTGGGTTGGCAGGGTAGGCAGTCACTTCATATAAAACACTGGTATTCAGATGCGTCTGGTTCGACTGAAAACAGTGGAAGTCAACCCCAACATATTAGGGAAAAGTCCAAGCAAATGCCTTTTCCAAACAGATGTGACAGTAGAAATATCAAACATCTTATAACCGGTGCAACTGTCACATAACTAAATTGACTACATCACTGGTCCTAAGACCTAATACAATAAAGGCAGTGTTACCCACTAACCCTTAGTGGATGACACTGTAAGCATGATATGATGTATGCTTATACAAATCGATGTATTTATGTTTATAAAATATTACCTACTCATTTTTTTTATTCAGAATCAATATAGTAGCAACCCTTGTGAGTCCGGCAAGTTTAAGTGTCAATTTTGTGATACGCTTATCAAGATTTAGAACATTTTTTATTTTAAAGGTAGATAAATTTTACATAATCGTGTCTATTGCGCCCTATCTATTAGTTTTTAAACTCTATTATAACGAAAAATCGGCACCACGTGACCTTACCACACGATTGCTGTACATCAAAACCTAGTAAATGCCATAAAATATTACATTCCAGGATAGCGCAAAAATATTATTTAAATTAGCCTATGGAATGTCATCTTGTGTTAGGTAACTAAACGAAAAAAAATAAAATAAGCGAGTACTAAACAAGGCTTACGGGTGAACTGTACGTAATAACACAAATGAAATTAATGGTGTCCTAAATCTATTAAATATTTTACATATCTCTAAACAAGATAATTCAATACCTATTAAGTACCGGACATTTGCTAATTTAAGGTGTTTTTACAATTTGAAGGGACTTTCCTATTGTAAATAATGATAAAATGTATTAATTAAAGCACCAAATCTCAATTCAAATTATAAATTTCCTGGTTAAAATTACACAGTGCATCGCAGCATATCAAAACTCATTAAAATAATATAAATAAGATTATCAGGGTATAAAACCATTATAAAAATATGTCACCTACTGCGTTCTTATATGGGGCAGTCGTACAGTACCAGACATAATTTTATTATTTATTCGATTCGCACGGGGAAGGCTTGTATAACACATGCCAGATTACCTATTTTAGTGATCTTTATTAACGTAGCAATAAGGTTGCATTCATAGGCAAAATAACAGTGAAAGATCTGTCAGATACTAGACGCCAGTTTGAAATAAGAATTTGCGCTGTAATGTTTTTCTAAAAATTATCAGAAGAGTCCGTTTATGATGTGGGCCTCTGTGGTCTGTATGGTTCGAAGAATTTATACTGATCGTACATACCTACACCGCGCCCGGCAATACCCAAATTGTATTTGATTTATTAAACTAGCATAGCACATAAGTGTTTAAACTTTTGTATGGTGGCAGAGTTTATTATTTCGAATATGTAGGCGCAAATTTATAAACTTAAATTCAATATTTCGCAAATCACAATGTAAAAATACAATAACCTGTGCAGCATTATACTTAGTTGTTAGAACTTTTTTTGTAAGGTATTACTAATCCCTGTATGCGTATAGGAAATGATTTGAAAACTTAAATATTTTATTGAAAGAGTTACGAGCCATTTTCAGTTTTCCATTGTTCCACATTACGTATCTGTTAGCATTTTCACTAATATAAAGTTTAGATAGTACTAATAAAGAAACAGTAAATTAATTAAATTTAAATTTTATATTATTGTTATAACTCGAAATAATAGGAAATACCTACTTTATGCCCATTGCATAACTCTAAACTGTTAGCATTTTTGTACATAGCGTTGAATTCACATAAGGTATCCACCCAGCGAAAATAAAAAACTTTTGAATTATCAAAGGGCATATTCTTCTGGCTACTGGACTATAGTAGAAAACGAATCAATGTATGGGAATGTCACATCTGAACGTTAAGTCACGTGGTCAAACCATACAAATAGAAGGCGTTAACGATTGTAAAAAGAGATTAGATACGAAACGTTTGTAACTTGGCTAGGGGGGCAGAGATCTAAGCATATGCGACCAGAATTATAACAAAAAAAAAGCAAGTATGCTCACCATTACAATTCCCTTATTCTGGTTGCTAGAACATATCCAGACGAGAGACGACAGATTTTTCTCAATGTATTCTACGCTTTGGGTGGACTGCAGCTGCTGGTTGATCTGTTCCACTTCCGGAGAGTGCACCGACTGGGTCGCCTTGCTCATCTCGTATGCTGACGAGAACAGTATGTATTAGTATAAAATCCATTAGAATGTGTACACCAACATTATGTGATTTGACACTGCATGCACAGAAACTAAAGCCGAGTTAAATTCACTGAAGAATATATTTTGCTATTCTTTGATCTGTTTAGCAATTAATTCTAAATGCAAATACTCTACAGAAAATTTTAATAAAACATACAGTTAAACAGTCGCTAAACAGTGTCAAGATTTTTGTAAATAAAATTCTATGTTTCTATAGGATAAAATATTTACCCAAAGACATGGGGTTCTCAAGAGCCTTGTCTTCCGGGTTCGCATAGAATACGCTCTCTCCAACCATGCACCCGCCATCTGGGGTGCGACCTCCGTTCAGATTGACGGCGGCAGCGCATAGCAGCGTCATACGAGGCTCGTTTTCGGCGATTGGTCTGTAAAGCAAACGTTTTGTTAAGAGAACATAAGTAATTTTTTAATTTATTAAGATAAAGACTAATAAGGGAGTAATCAATAGTAATCATAGCCAACACACTTCATAATTCTTTTTTTTTCTTCGTGTCGCTGGTATGACAGTCACCAAATTTGGAAAAACACACATGCCCTACAATTTTTGAATTTGAATAGGATAAAATAAAATATTGCTGACATATAATAATATTAAATGTCAATCAATTATTATTAACACTAGTTTGTAAGCTCGCAATTCTACTAATAAATATGGATGTAATCATACGATGAATCTGTTATAAATGATGATTTATTTATTACTATAGTTTCCAGTCACATCCAGCTACGCTTGTCCATGTTGAACGGTAAACAAGTTACCGTTCAACGTAACGTTTGATGTTTAAACCGGTTATCGAACTAACATTTTCTGCATTTTCGGTCTACCCTCAAAATAAAATTATATTGTCTAGTTTCTGTACAATAATAACAATTTTTTTTTTTAAACATTGCCCAACACTAGGAATTTCTTCCTGTATTGTGGGTGCGTTTACAAACATATAAACTCACATACACAAACACCCAGAGCCGGAACAACTATCTGTAGGTCATACAAATATTTGTTCCGTGCGGGAATCGAACCCGCGACACGCAGCGCAGCAGTCCATCGCTCAACCACTGCGCCAACCGTGCGCCCACTAATTTATGTTAAGTTTTGTAAGTGAATTTTTTTGTTTTTTGGGCATAAAGATTCATATTTCAATCCTCAATTGAGGACTAAGCTTTAAGAAGTACTTTGGTCGTCCTTTATATTTTGGGATGCCATAAAATGTTTGGTTACCTTTGCATATGGATTTGAATAAGTACTATTTTACCCGACTGCAAGGAAAGGATTATGTTTTTTATGGAAGTAAGACAATACATACATAAACTCACGCCTTTTTCCAATGGGGGTAGGCAGAAACTACAGAACGCCACCCACTACGAACCTTACAAACTTCTTTTGCTTCACTCAAATTCATACATCTAGTCATACACACACGCCGGTTATGAGAACTGCGCACATGGCCGTTCTGAAGAACATCACCTATAAGGTCTTTGTGTGTCTTTCTAGGGAACACCACACATACTTCGCAAGGAACGCATTTCTACTGCATTAATCTTACTTTTATGTCTTATTTGCCATACCCAATCTTCATTTCCATACATAAGTGTAGGCACCAGCACGCTGTTGTGAAAGATGAGTCGAGCCTCCGGAGACATCGACTTGCTGGTCACAACCGCATGTATAGCACCATTCACTTTATTCCCTGCCTTCACTCTCCTTTCCACATCCTCTTCAATCTTTCCATCACTTGTGAACTTGAGAAGAAAGGAAAGCAGAATTCTCAAATGATTTTGAATAGTATTGAATTGAACAGGATCACAATAGATTGTGAAATAGGCCTATTGGGGAAACCACGTTAAGAAAAACGCGCCAAGTACACTACCTCCCAGGTGGCGTGGAAACGTCTGCATATTATGAAGTATACAACTTTTTCAAGTTTTTATACCATTATATCTCAGAAACGGTGACGTTTAGGAGAAAAATTATAGAGACATTTTTTATAGATAATTGCATAATCTATCATTTTTGTCTGACCTATTCTATCATAAAACTTACCGTTCGGCTAAAAAACGCAAAAAACCCATATTTGCGAACTTTGACCTTGAATAAAATTGTTTGCAAGTGTGAGATCGATGGGGACTTTTTACATTTCATTTAAAATGGTGTTCCCAACATTCGTACCAATTTTCAGCTCTATGCGAATTAATGCAATTTGATATGTCTAATTCGACCGGACTATTTTATTGATTCTTGAGAAATCTGCTGGACGGGAGGCAACAAATTCAATAAAGGCATTTTGTACTGCCTCTCGGGTATTAAATTTTTGCCCACCAAGAAGTTACCCAAATTCTGAAAAATTGGAAGTCTGTACGCGCAAGGTCTGGTGAGTATGGCTGACGATGGAGAGCTTCTAACCCCAGCTCTTGTAATTTGGAGACCGTCTGCTGTGCAGTATTAGGTCACGCACTATCGTGCAGTAGCAGCGGAGACGAGCAATTGACCAAAGCTGATTGGAGAGGTGCGAACTTCTCCATCATTGTGTTCAGTTCTTGACAGTACAAATCTGCAGTAATGCTTATCCCGCTTGGTAAGAAGCTGTGATGAATCACACCGGCCCTAGACCACCAAACAGTGACCATCTCTTTTCTAGGGCTAAGTTTTCGTTTAGGGTCATTATTTAGGTGATGAACCAGGAACCAACTTGCTGCGCACTTGCCATTGTCAAATAAAATCCTTTTTCGTCGCAGGTAACAATGCGGTTAAAAATTCCTTAATTTTGTGTGCCTGTTGGGCAGTGCAAGGCACGGCTCGACGCGTACTTCGCGCTGGCCCAGTTGTTAAGCTTTTTAGGGTTCCGTACCCAAAGGGTAAAAACGGCGGAACCTATTACTTACTAAGACTCGGACAGACAGACACACGATCCGTGTGTCTGTCTGTCTGTCCGTCTGTCACCAGGCTGTATCTCATGAACAGTGATAGCTAGACAGTTGAAATTTTCACAGATGATGTATTTCTGTTGTCGCTTTAACAACAAACACTAAAAACAGAATAATATAAATATTGACGAATCCCACATAAAAAAATTTTTTTTTTGCCTTTTTTGCGATAGTACGGAACTCTTCGTGCGTGAGTCCGACTCGCACTTGACCAATTATTTTTACTTTGCCAATTTGACGCAAATGGACCAATATTGTTTTGATTCTAACGTCGAAAGCTGCTGCTGCCGTAGATTGGGTATCATCAACTTCCACAATCGCCTTTAATTGGTCATTGTCGACCTAAGTTTTCGGACGACCGTGGGGTTCATCTTTCAGTTCGAAATTTCCAGAACGGAAACGGATAACTTGGTACGTTCGATTGTTGTTTTCGCACCGTAAACGTAGTTGATGTTGCGTGCCGCTTGTGCCTTTGCTGCCACGATGGTATTCATATTCCGATCAGATCAAAGATTGTGTAACAGTTAGAATTCTTAGTGAAACAAAAAAAAATAATTTGAAATGGCCAGTACTGCAGAACGACAATTTCATAGGTAAAGACTGTATATTTTTCTAGGACCTGCCCACTCGGCGTGTCCACTGACACCGTTTGTTAATCGCCTTTCATTCATTCTCTCAGCATTATCAAACCTCTTAAGCATACTCTTTTAAAATATTGTAGTACATCTTCTTTTAAAGCACAACGTTGTTTTATAACATCAATATATCATTCACAAATTTTCTCACTATAATTTTCACCAAATGGAATAACACAACAGTAAGTAAGACATCGCCACTGACCTGCAGAACACGGGTACGGGGACAGGGACCCCTCCCGACGACAACGAGGTGCACGAGCTAGGTCCCTTCGGCCCCTGGCCGGTCTTACTGGGCAGGCTCCACCCGTACGCCTGCGTGCGCCCATCCTCCTTGCGAACGTGAGCCCGCACCTACACGCACACACGCACATGTGTACGATATCAACCCAACGACAACGACATCACCCAAACATATTACAATGTTCCAAGGTAAAGCAAAACAAACACAAATATAAACGTACATAATATTTAATTAGCATTAAAAAAAGTTAACTATAAATACGTAAAAACACTATACACATGCCTATAACTAATATCACTTAAAGTCACTAGCACTGTTCAATAAGTTGAAAAACGTGCCGTCATTGATTCAGCTGAAAACAAAAGAAAGGTAAGGGAATTAGGTACAGGGAGAGGAAGAAATGAAAATAAAACACAAACAGAATACTGGGTACACAGGTGGCACACACACGGAGACAGCACACAAAAGGATTGTATGTAGGAGATGTACAGACGGGTGAACTGAGTATCGTCTCTGCTGGGTCGGCACTGGGTTGCAAATTGCAGAAGCTGTGGTGATAAGCTGCAGCCTACGCGGGTGAATGGTCTACTGTGATGGTGTCGTGTCAATAGCATTTTTACATAATTATTTTTATCGAGCTATGTAGTGCTATGAAAAGTAGGTATTTTTTAATGATTTCACGATATAGAGCTGATAATTCTCAAAGAGTTTCAAAATTCAACTCAGTGTTTATTTTTCAACTTGAAGAAAATATGAATGTGTAGCAAAGACTTCCGAAACCAAGCTGCACAAGTATATGCATAGTTGTGTAGAAATGATGCAGTGGAGTGATTTTTGCAATATTCTGTATGATTTTCATATAGTTAAACGAATATGTTTAGGAGGATACAATAATAAAAACATACGAGTCGACTGGAGAACCTCCTCCGTTTTCTCGTTGGTTAAAAACACAATTACACAATCAAAAATGGTTTCTATCTCTGACCTTTCTATGCTGAAGCAGAACACATTTTTTTAACAATAATCTATTAAATGGAAAACCATAAACAATATAAGGTTTCCTATAAACTGCGAGTAGGTTTTCTTAGGAATGAAAGAAACGTGGTGGCATATGTATAGCGAATACGTATTTAGTTATATTTATAGTGCAAATAAATTATTTATACTTATATTAAACATATTATTATAATAAAACAAAAATGTGAAGCGAAGGGAATGCGTAGATACAGGAAGAAATATACAAGGAACGACTTAAAAGCTTAGTAAATATTTCCAGCCCAATAGGAATGCAAGTAGAACGGCGTAAAATACATACAGCGGAAGTTAAATAAAGATGTCAATACATGGGCCCATATAAATAAAACACAAGCTCCTCCGCATTTTGTAATTTTAACGGTAAATATTTACTGAATAAAACCTTTTATCAGTCAAACTAATTTACTTATTAGATGTGAAAACTGTTGCTTATTTATACGGGCCGATGGGCTACGTTCACACGGCGATGATCAGATGATGGGCTTAGTGCGAGTTTTTTAACGTACACACACGTGATAACGTAATCGTTCTCTTATGTCAAAATGTATACAAACAAGAGGTTTCACCTTACCGCCATCAGACAGCGCTTATCCAATTTCAATACAAATTGACGTTTACGTTAACGCAATTGAGCGTGAGTAAAAACTCGCATAAGGCCTCAGTAAGGTTTTACGTAAAAATGGGACCTCACAGTTCATATGGATAACTACAAAAACAAAACCATTATGAAATTATGATTTTAAAATTATAAAGAAAACTTTTCGTACTGATCACCGCCTTGTTACTGTGGTCTTAGGAGCATAATGGCTCATTTACATTAGGTCGTTTTGACATTACAGTATTCGGTCACCGACTAGTGTAAACGGGTTTTCGGTTAGCCGTATTCGACCCCAGACCGTATTCGGTCGCCGACAAGTGTAAACGGGTTTTCGGTTAGCCGTATTCGACCGCAGACCGTATTCGGTCACCGACTAGTGTAAGCAGGTTTTCGGTTAGCCGTATTCAGTCGCAGACCGTTTTCAGTGACCGAACAAGGGTGGCTTTTTGAAACGCGCCACTCATTGTTCAATTGAAAAGCGCGGACGGCGCCAAGTATTGTTTTTCGTCGTAACACAATATGTCTGTCCACGATGACGCTTTCAACACGAGTGTACACAGTTCTGCAGAATGCGGTCGCCGAATCCGGTAAACCGACAACTTAATCGAATACGGTCGTCATATTTGGTGACCGACTTAATGTAAACATCCCAATTCGGTTAGCCGATCCGGTTCAACCGAAAGCGGTCGACGTATACGGTGACCTAATGTAAACCCGCCATAACACTAGGCAATCAACAGACTTAATTAAGTATTTTGAAATGGGTTTTTCATCAAGAATATCATCTTTGTAGCGTGATGTTACTGCAACCGAACAAGAGTATTATTCTTCTTTTCGTGTCGAAGGTACATTTAATCATTGTTTGGCCACGGCAATGGGACACGGTCTAAACAGGAGTACCGAAGTCGTAATGGATATTCGATAGACCAATAATGCCCCATTTTAAAACTTCAGTTATACGAGTACAACTACTATAAATAAAATCATGGCGTTCATACGCCCACATTATGTTCGGTTGCAGTCTTAGGCTTAGGCTGTCTTTCCGACATAGATGTGCTAAGCTATGTATCAGATGCTTATGATATCATATCAACCAAGAACCATTTGATCTTCATAGCGCAGCTTGCCTTGGCTCTGGTGGAAAAGCGTTTAACGAAACTCGAGATTTTTAAATTGCGCAAAACGCGTCTTACCCGTTCCACAAACATCAATTAGCTCGTGATTTAATAGACACAAGCGCCCTTATCCTATAAATCTCGACACTGTTCTTTTGCAATGGCTTGGCAAATTCTATGATCACATTTTCTAGAGAGAATTTGAATTTAGAATCTGCTTATCAGTTGCTTACAGCGCCGAGAATTTAGTAATAAGACCGAATGTTTTACATAGCTTCGGCTCACTTCTTAACACATCTCTGGAGGATAAGCAGCTACTGATGTACTGTGAGGACTTTCACCAAAAAGTTCCAACATACCTGGCGGAACTGCTCGCTTCGCTCATGTCGTCTGTTATGATGATGGTCGGTCAGCTGGGTCTCGAAGAAGTCTGCCTGGGTCCTCGAGTGGCGCAGGGCGGGCTGTGGAGCTGCGACCGCGCGGAGATGCGGCGTCGATAGCGGTCGTTGTGGACGTTCGCTGGTACTGCAATGAGGTGTAAGATGACGTTGAAGAATGTGGTCATCATAAGAACGAGATGCCTGTATCTCTGAAGGGGTATACAGAGATGTACTGCCACAAATGGTGAAGGAAATTGCAATCTATGCTATTGCTTTTGGTGTGGAATTAGAATGTTTGCTCAAGATATTAACTACCCAGTTCACGATAATGATCATCAAATAAGAAAACGGACTAAAAACTACATCGTCTGTGGATGATAATGATTAGATACTAATGATTATGTCATGACGAAATATAAATTTCATGCAAAAAGAAACAGCCGCTTTGCTTTTAAAATTGCTCAGTTGCAGAATTGACATTTCAATTTGGTTCATTAGCCTTGGCTCGAATTTATACACTTTTTAAACCATCGCAGGCAAATATTTTGTCACTTTCGCGCCACGGAAATTATTAAAAAACATTTTTAATTCAACAAAACGCAGTAGCTACTAATTTAAGATCAGAAAATTATGTAATTAATATGATTGTGCAATAACCATTTTTATTTTCAAATCTGAACTCTGGTTAATTTTTTAAGTTTCGATTCGATAATATCAACTTCAAAACACAGGCCTCAGATATTGACCGATTAGGGCTATCATCGGTTTATCAAGCTTTAGATAAAAACCTAAACGGTGGAAGGCTCAACTTTAGCAACCTCACTGATGTAAAACAATCCCTTCGCCGCTTTAGGAAAGAAATATTACGGAAGATTCTTGTTTTCATACGAGAACAGAGTTTTTATCCATAGTCAGTCAGCTAGCACAGAAAAACAGCAATTAAATAAAAGTAAATTCGCATTACAACAATTAGAATTCAAATAAATCGCTGTTGTGCTATGTCTTAAGCCATAGCAAACACAAAACTCTCATCAATTCAACCAGATACGCTAGAGCACCATCACAAGCTAAACAAACATACAATACACACAGACATATTGTTCAGATATATTGTCAATGGCAAGTGCAGGCTTTGCAAAAAAAATATGCAGTTTATGGTGAGCGTTATTTGCAGAGCTACGAATGCAAATCTAATTAATACAAAAATCTATTCAATATTGTATGCAGTTTCAAAAATATAGTTCCATTAATAATTCAATGGTCGACGAATAATTGAATAAACACCGATTGAACGGTCTAAACGGAAACATTTTGATTCTAAAAGTTGGAGCACACTCCACAAGTTCAGTTCAAGTTAAGTTATAACAAATTTTAATCAGATAAAATGAAACCTTCATTTTTCCGTCGGAAAATAAACAATCAGATATTAACAATGTCAAAACATAATATTCGTATTTCCAATGTATTTTTTGCGAATCTAGGGAATTGGGAAAATTGTTATTAGCATTTGCGTTGAACATTTTCAATATAAAATATGCACAGCAAAATGTAAAGAAATAAAACAAAGGAAAAAAATACACACAACTTAAAAACACAAGCGCTAGCAGCACGATTATAAATTTAAATTATGATTATGTATAATAATGATGAAATGGATTCCAAAAGTAATACAGATGAATGTAATTAAATATGAATAATTAAATGTTTGGATGGATCCCGCCGGATCTCAGCCGTTAAAGTATTTTAGGCTGACGAGGATCTAGACTTCTAGAAAAAACCGGCCAAGTGCGAGTCGGACTCGCACACGAAGGGTTCCGTACCATTATCGCAAAACACTACATAAAAATCACGTTTGTTGTATGGGAGCCCCCCTTAATTTATTTTATTTTAATTTATTAATTATTATTTTTTGAAGTAAATATACAACTAAACATTCTGTGAATATTTCAAGCGTCTACCTGTTGCCGTTATTAATATCGAGCAAAAAACGGCAAAAATATCACGTTTGTTGTATGGGAGCCCCCCTTAAATATTAATTTTATACTGTGTTTAGTATTTGTTGTTATAGCGCCAACAGGAATACATCATCTGCGAAAATTTCAACTGTCTAACTATCACGGTTCATGAGATACAGCCTGGTGACAGACAGACAGACAGACGGACAGCGAAGTCTCAGTAATAGGGTCCCGTTTTTACCCTTTGGGTACGGAACCCTAAAAAGGCAATGAATCGCTTCATCGGTGATTTATGTGGAGGACAACACAGGAGAAACTAGATCCCAGACGCTCCAGATGCTTTCTACACTAGATGTGTGTGACAACAATAATTTCTGGGACAACTCGTGTGAATCATTTGAAGACAACACGCTACTGTTAATCTATACTTTTACTAAGTATCGTCTGTATATTTTCTACCAATAACGAATCGAGAGCAGTGGTGGCCCAGTGGTAACGGCCGCGACTTACAAGTTGTACGTCGTGGGTTCGAACCCAGGTAAATATAGTGTGTAAAGTTATTTCATAACCACTGCTCACAAAACAGTGAAGGAAAACATCGTGAGGAAACCGGCATGTATTGGTAACATCCACCATACTGCATTGGGCCCGCGTGGTAGATTACGGTCCATTCCCTCTCACAGAGAAGAGGCCTGTGCCCCAGCAGTGGAAACATTAAAAGTTTGATGATGTAATGATGAAAAAATCGAGTGTTTCGAAGACATCGGTATACTACGTACTTTTTTAACACCTATACTAATATTATATAATAAAATCTATATTTTTTTATTTATTTTTTTCTAATTACTTTGTCTGGCGTCAATATTTCCTGTAATAGCCAGAAACATTAACCTTGCAATTTTTTTTCTTGTACATATTACTTTTCTTTTTAATATTTGTTTAATGATGTATCTTCCTTAGCTCTCGATTGCCATTTGTAGATCTTTGACTCTAGTTATGGATAGCCAAAAACTCGAAAATCTGCCAGCCAGTCTTGCCAAGAAGTTTCGTGTTTCCCAGTTACTTATGAGTGGAGGTTAGAGAGGGTGTAGCTCCGTGTAAAAAACTGGTACAGTTGTTCTACTTCACGACGGCGGGTTGGTCTTAGTCGTGTGTGTAGATGTACATGTACATTGTTTATATGTGCGTAAGCTCGGATGCGTTCAGTATAGCTTACGCCCACAGATACAATGTTAATTCAGGTACATCCAATAAGACTGGCAGGCAACCTCGAAATAGTTAGCAAAGACTGGCTGTTTTTCGTTACCTCAACTATAGTACGCAGTACACCGATATCTGCGTGTTCCCGCAGTATTTACCTGAAGAGGTTACTAAAAAACTTCCATATGCTCTGTTTGTTCTTCTTGTCCATAGTGGAGTCGACGCGGCTTGCGCGGACCATCTCCGTCCAGCGGACTGCATCCTGCAGCTCCATGAAACGCTCCTAAAAATATACAGATAAACCACTTTCAATTTGAGATGTTCATAAGGATCGAGTTAACGGCATCGATTACTAAGCCTCTAGAAGTCTGGACACCTAATGTAAAATATTTTTCATCAAAATCAATTTGCGTTTTTATTGGCACAGCCGGTTAGCAAACACGTCTAGAATTTACCTGTTGTTTGTATAGTAAGCACGTAACTTGGCAAGAGTCGTTAAATGCGCACAAGTCGTTTTTTAGGTCTCTTTGGTTACCAAGCGGGACGCGGGGAACGTTTAGCACCGTTCCGAGCGCGCGATTGGTTGGTCAGTTGACACAAGGATCGACTGACCAATCGCGTCGCGTCACATCCACGTTCCGATCGCTCTATATGGTAGTTGGTCAGTTCTCCCACTACGCCAAAACCTTGCCAAGGTACATGCCGGGGACTGTAGAGTTAGACGCAGTAGTTTGGAGTTGTCTCAATCAGTTTAGGATGCAATTTGTCTCTGCGAGTCTTGATTTTTTCCCACATACGCCTAACAAAATATGCAGGTATGCATTTCCCGAGATATCATAGTCACTTTCAGACAAATAAAGCAACCTACAATCTCTGGATTTAGAATAAGAAAAACTGGCAGAAAAAAGGCTGTCCACACTCTCCTGTTTTTTGATAAGGCGACCAAAACGCAGTGTTTCTCTCAAGTAATGCAGTGTTTCTCTCAAGGTTCGCTTGCTTACCGCGGGGTTATTTGACTAATCCCGTGTTATGTGAGACATTCAGTCCCACTTGCACGAAAAACTTAACTTGTCAATTTAACCTCGTGTGTTAGCAAGTAACTCTAGAGTTGAGTTTTTCAGGCAAATGGGCCATAAAGTTTTTTCTTAATATTCTGCGACTACCGACACATTTTTCATTAAGTGTACAAAAATAAAAGCAAACGCTCACCTTATACTGATTACGTTCCATCAAGACTCGCGCCATCTCGACACGAGTGAACCGGCGACGCTGCGCCATCGGGACATCCGCCTCATCCTCGTTGTTGTCACCACCGCCCGCGTTCGTGCTCACCGTCTCCTGTCGCATGGCCACGCAAAAACTAAACATCATACTTATAACACAGTGTTTTAAATAGGGAATATGCATGTATTTATTTTTTTATTATTTGCTAAATACTTTACGTATTAACTATAGGAAACAAATATTAATATATTTTTAGAATATCTTCATGAGCGACGAAGCTATAAGACTTCAAGTTGATAATTTGATAGAGAAGTCCGACATAGTATCTGACGTCAAATACCACGAAGCCCACACGACTCCGTAGTGCCCAAACGGCGTTTTCGTAAGAGGGGCAGAATTGGGTAGGTGTGGGTAGGTGTAACCCGGTAGTTGTAGAAGTTAGTTTAACTGCAACAAACCACTGTTATGTTCCAAATATGTATTATGAACACAGTTTTAGGTTGCTGCTAGTAAGCTGAGCCGCACTGAATGTTGAGTTACGTCAACACGCAAATTAGCGTGTGTCGGTGTTTTAGTTACGACTGATTTACTTAATATTGTACAGTACTTTAATAGGCGTACTTTTGCTGTATGAGCATTATTGGCTCGTACAATTTCTTTAAATAGTTATTTCTCATTAGTTTTTCGATTAATTTTAATTCTGTTTACACTATAAGTATCCATTTTTTTTGTATTTTTTCTATAAACTGTTCAAGCAACATATACAATGTTCGTGCTTATTCGTTTATCGTCATTTATCGTGACAGCTAAAGTTTTACGAAAATATTATTCATCATCACCCTAACACCTTACCATTCAACTCGATTCAAGGCTACTCTCAATCAGCTGACATTATGTAGTCCATGTTGTGGTAAAAGGATTAACGAGATAACACAGGAACTGACTGGTCAGCGTATGTTGGAAGAGCAGTAATTAATTAAAATGACCCTTACTACCGGTTCAACGGGGCTTAAGAGGTCAGTATAGGCTCTTTTGTTTGTTTAACTTAAATTTTATATTGACATGTTTTGATGGACTCCAAGACGTTTACTGACCATAGATCCCTTATAATAGGTCTATGGCCAGTACACGGCATATCGGCAGTCTCCAAGGGCAAAGCTAAAGTTTCGGCGAATCGTTGACTACTGAAAATCGAAGCTAGCAAGTAGAACACAGCAATTTAAAACATTGTCTAATATGTATTGACATTAAATCAATTAAAATCCAGCCTACCTTCAAATGTCTAACTTCATCCTCTAGCTCGGTGACCCTATCACGCAGCTTCTCGCGTGCAGAGCTGAGGTTCGCCACCTCTTCCCTTAAGATCTCGAGCTCGCCGGTCATTTCATCAACCTTCACTATCAAGTCATCCTTCACCACGTTCAGCGCGTTCTTCGTTGCCAACAACTCGTTGTTCTCCAGAATAAGATTCTCCACTTCCTTGCCCATTCCTGTTGGGTTAAGTGGAGGATTACGATTGTGTTCGTCAAGCTTTCGATTGGTTGAAAGCTTGGTGTTAGAAAATTATTATTCATTTAATTGTTCTATGAAAAACCTCTTTATATTGTTTAATAATATGTTTATGGACTGTGCAATTTAATTTGGAAAAATCTAGAGTAATATTTATATTATTTTTACTTTTAATGGATATAATAATGCTCTGATACGAATCAATTACTTACTTTCATCTTGCGCTTTGGAAAACGCAAGCGATCATTAGGCCCGTCACACACTTCGCCGCATGCGTTAGCAACAACAATTTAATCGCGTCAACCAAAATGTAAGACTATTTACTAACAATAATCAAACGACTATAGTTGGCATAACATAATTGCAACGTAATGCGACGTAGTGTGTGAGATGGTCATATTTTCAATAAAATAGTTGAAATGTTTACTACCGAATCGTAATAGAACGTTGTAAAACGTTTGTTAGTGATATTTAAATCAATATTGTACAATATACTTACCGAAATAATTGTCGTTAACTGCAATCATGCGTTGATGCAACATTTTGTTAGAACGCATGGAAAGAACGTACAGTTATTAGTATTTTATGAATATTTATTAATGTAGAATACTAGTTAAAATGCTCACACACGACGCCACTTTAGGTAGACATAAAACACGCAACAATTAATTGCTTATTTTAATCTACGTATTTTTATTACAGGCTCTATATGTTCATATCAGCTCTTAATATGTTCTCAAGCATAACTATCATAGATGACAAATATCTGCGTTGATTTAATTCGTTTATGCAAGTATCATACTTATGAATACGCATATGTTACAATTCACCGCTAAAGTGACAGTTGCATAATCGTTGGCAATCATTTTCTTCGTACTTTCGATTATTAACCCTCAGTTTCTGCAAGCAATTATTTAGATCACCAAAACTGTTGTCAAATATCATAATATGGTTTTCAATACAGTTGTTAAACATGGCGTACTTTCAGAGGCTATAATTATGATTCGAAAATTAAATCTTATGCATAGGCATCTTTCTATTACGCGGTCGTGACTTTTGTTTACGAGCTCGATCATTAGTTTTGCAGTTTAGTTTTAAATTTATAAATCAATTTAATAAGTTTAGTAGCAAAGAGTTTTCATACATAGAATAAAATGGGATAGATTTTATACGAGGAAAAATTAATGATTCCGTACGTGTTAGCATTGAACTCTCAAAAGTCTTTTAAATGGTTGTTTAATATATTTAATTACCAGTTTTAATTTAATTATTTTCACATCAACATTTGTCTAAAATCAAATAGGCTGTATAGACTGTTTTCGTTGTAAAAAATGTCCAGTTGCAAAAACGCGCCTTTAGTTATAAGTAAATTTAAAAAAGTTTAGTAGCAAGGAGTTTTCATACATAGAATAAAATGGAATAGATTTTATACGAGGAAAAATGAATGATTCCGTACGTTTTAGCATTTAATTCTCAAAAGTCTTTTAAATGGTTGTTTAATATATTTAATTACCAGTTTCAATTTAATTATTTTCACATCAACATTTGTCAAAAATCGAACAGGCTGTGTAGGCTGTTTTCGTTGTAAAAAAAATGTCCAGTTGCAAAAACGCGCGAAAATTTTATTTTTTTGTGAATTTACAAATCTAATTTTTTGATTTGTTTTTACTATTTCCCACAACTGTATTGAAAAATATCGTGTGATACACGGGCGTGTAGGTTATTGCAAACTCGTGTCATTAAAAACCCTCGCCTTCGGCTCGGGCTTGTTAATGACAGCTCGTTTGCAATAACCTACTTTCCACCCTTGTATCACAATGTACTATGGTTTACCAATAACGAACAATGTTATGAAACAACATATTTGACAGCCAGAATAGTTATCTAGAAACTGGCGGTTAGATAATTTTAAACAGTAAAAGCAGTACTGCATTCTTTTGATATTGCAACATAATAAGTGTGTTCAGCTTGCTTAGAACAACACAAGAACAAAAATGTATACATAAAGGCGGAAATCTTGTATGTCGTTTTGTTATTAAAGAAACATAAACACAGTGGCGTGGTGTTTAAGCTAACATAAAGATATGTCGAATATGATTATTTTTTTATAAGTAAAGGTCACTCTTACCACCGTAAATATTTTGTTATCAAATTGTATGTGTAATCGTGATACACCTGGTTTTTCATCATTAATTATCATGTTGTTATCCCATTTTCTTTGGGATAAAGGCAAGAGCTAGGCTTTCTCAACGCCTTATGTATGTATGTATGTAAGTGTGTTCAGGTCAAATTTTGCAACTAAATTTTAAAGCAGTTATCATCAATCGATTAAGGTTACACTAGTCGAAAATTCTTACATACAAACGTAGTCTGGGTTTTACTCCACTGTTTGACGATGTACGTTCAAAATAAAAATGATGAAAATATCAATTTGTCTCATCATTATCTAGTCCTGTAAGGAAGCAAAATGTACAAAAAAAAATTTGCTTGAAAGTTATGAGCTTCGAAAGTTCCATATTTCAACACCAATTTTAACGCATATTTGGGCGCAATTAAGTACCATAAGAAGAAGGAACATTGAAAAACGGCCTCCATACAGGGATAGATTAGTAGTTCAACAATGCAAATAATTTTATTTTGGACAGATACATTCAGTCTTTTTTTCATGAAATCCAGACTCCCAAAGGTCTGTTTATAAAATTTCGCGCGCTCGTTTTCGTTCTAAATCATCATCAATTTCGCTACAAATTTGCAAAAGTGTGTATTCATACGCGAACTAGCTTCTTACTGCTCATAACAGCATCTATCTGTTCCGCACGTGTTGTCGGTTGATATAGTCGACTAGTGTACCCTTAAGATGAAATTTTGCATACACGTTTAGTTTATATGACAATGCATGGTTAGCTAAGTGACATCTTTCTAAATCCAATATGGCGGACTAGTTATTTTTATGTGCATTGCCATGATCATATGGGTAACAAATGAAAGGGTTTGCTGAGAAGAATACGGAAAAAGTCAGTTTAAAAAAAGTTTTTTAATGAATAATTTTATTCATACGATATTCAAGACAAAGACACTCAAAAAACGTCATGTTTTTTTGCTAAAACATATACGTTGATCAAACAAGCTTTGTCACGAGATACAAAACGTGTGTGCAAAATTTTTTCTCAATCGAACAACGAGAGGTAAGTCAAAATTAAGTTGCAACATTTTGTTACAGACACCGGCAGGCTTAAGCCGTACGTATCGTGCAGGAGCAAAACAATAGCGATTTTCGCGCAATAATTGCTCTTTAATACAGAAGTTTTAGAGTTCTTGGCGGTTTTTTAGGGTTCCGTACCTCAAAAGGTAAATAAAGGAATTATTATAAGATCACTTTCTTGTCCGTCTCTCTGTCTATCTGTCTGTCCGTGTGTCACCACCGATTTTCTGAGGATCGGGTGGACCTAGCAAGTTGAAATTTATACCATACTTAGATATATAGTCCCTATTAGGTGTATAAAAATCAAGGCCCTGAAATAACACGATAAAAAGATATGGCCAAATTTAGATTTTCGCGAAAACTTGTAAGTAACAAAAAAAACCTTGCTTTTAACCAAAATTGACAATTCTAAATCAACCGGAAGTACCCTATAGGTTTTGGGTCGAAAACCTATATGGTAGTTCCCGTTGACCTGGTTACCTAACTATGTTGGTGAATGTAGCTGCTTGTACGGAACCCTCGGTGCGAGTCCGACTTTATTTTTAGAATTAAGTTCATTTGTTAAACAGCGAGAAATTAGCAAACGATTGTGTAGGACTTCTGGGCGGCCAAGAAGTTTGGCGAAAACTATACCTACACTATAGGCAATTCCGACTTTTATGACATGAAGCATTTGATTGTGCGGTGATTGCTGATTGCTGTTTCTTAGGTAGTAAGTTTGCCGGACAGGTGCAACTAAATAAAAGCCCCATTCTTCTATTCATGGTGGTAAAAGTATACTCCTTTTCTCATAAAAAAAAACATAAGCTCAGTACAATAAATATCATAAAGTTGGAAGTAAAAGAATATTATAAAAAATGCTTCATGGTGAACTATGTACAAGAATATAAAAAAACTTTTAAAACAATTTTTTTAAATAGTTTTGTGAAATAATAAATAATATTTACATAGATGTACATTTATAACTTAAAACATAGAACCCGAATGAATGACCACTAAATTTAAGAAAGTTAGTTACCGAGTAGAGTACTCAACCTTAAATTTTGCATTTTTTTCATAGAAATGTTAAGCTCAATATGAAACGGGTTTGCTTGTTATCACTCTGACTTATCAGAGTAGCATGATCATTTTTTTTTAAATAAAATTTCTAATAAGCCGTTATTTTTTTAAAAGCCAAGTAAATGGAAGCTTCTATTGTTATTTGAAACTACTGTCCACTTTAGACAAACTGTTTTAAGCGAAATTAATATTAATATTTTAATATGTATAATAATATTTTTTTTTATCTTACTATCCTTCTTATATTATAAATGAAGGATGTTTGTTAGTTAATCACGTCGGAACGAATCTGGATGTTTTTTTTTTTTAATTTTTTTTTTATTGTGCATAGACTTGCGCTTGACCACTGTAAATATTTAATTTTTAACCCCTGACCCCTGGAAAAAGAGGGGTTTCATAAGTTTGACGTGTGTACCTGTGTGTTTGTGTATTTCTATATCTGTCTGTGGCATCATAGCTCCTAAATGGATGAACTGATTTTGACTTTGTTTGAAAGGTGACATTATTAGGAGTGATCTTAGCTAAGTTTAATTAAAATCGGTTTAGCCGTTTAAATGTTATGGGCGTTTTACTGTTTGAATCGGAGTATTTACCCAAGATATCGTGTCATAACTACGTGTTCCATTATTGATCGAAGCGTGTCTACTACTAGATAAATTATATAGTTTAAAAAGAATAATATAAAAAAATTGCAGGTGTTTTTTTTATTTTTACTTGTTTAATTATAGTCTGGAATAGCACGTAGGCTTTTCATCCCGGTAGTATGTTCTCGTGGGATAATTCGCAACACTTACAAAAGCGAAACCGCTGCTAAAAGCTAGTAGTTGTCATAAATCTGCAAATACGGAACTAATAACAATAGATAGGTTAATATGCAGCCTTTACTGCCCAGGAGTTGTCATTTTTAATTGGGGCTTATTCAAATGTCATTGTTACGGAAACCTTCAATAGAAAGATATGACGTAAAGTAAGCCATATTTTCATTTATGTAGCTGATCGATGCTACGAAGGTCAACGTGGCATATTTCCGATGCATATTTTATTTAATAAAAGACACTGGTGTGCGAAACTACTCTTTTTTTAACTCCCGACGGAGAAAGAGGAGTGTTATAAGTTTGATATATGTGTATTTGTCTGTGGCATCATAGCTCCTGAACGGATGAACCGATTTTGACCTAGTTTTTTAGGGTTCCGTACCCAAAGGGTAAAAACGGGACCCTATTACTGAGACTTCGCTGTCCGTCTGTCTGTCTGTCTGTCTGTCACCAGGCTGTATCTCATGAACCGTGATAGTTAGACAGTTGAAATTTTCACAGATGATGTATTCCTGTTGCCGCTATAACAACAAATACTAAAAACAGTATAAAATTAATATTTAAGGGGGGCTCCCATACAACAAACGTGATATTTTTGCCAGTTTTTGCTCGATATTAATAACGGCAACAGGTAAACGCTTAAAATATTCACAGAATATTTAGTTGTATATTCTCTTCAAAAATTAATAAATATTAAATTAAAATAAAATAAATTAAGGGGGGCTCCCATACAACAAACGTGATTTTTTTGCAGTGTTTTGCGATAATGGTACGGAACCCTTTTTTTTATCGAGAGAGTTCTTAGCTATGTTCGATGAAAATCAATTTAGCCGTTTGAAAGTTATGGGCGTTTTACTGTTTGAATCGGGGTATTTTCGCAAGATATCGAGTCATAATTACGTGTTCGAAGCGTGTCTACTACTAAATAAATTATGTGGTATGAAATTAAAATCTGACGGGGTGTTTTTTAATTTCTCTGGTCTTACTTGAAATGTTGTCATTATTAGTGGTAATAAAAAGCACTTATTTATTGTTTCTTTGAACACTTTTTTCAGACATAATCATGGACAGGCATGTGTGTTAGTTCACATGTTCATCTGAGCAAAATATTTTTTTTTTTTTTTTCTCTTCGTTATGTCTGCTATATTCAATGCTACGCTAATTACAACAGTTTGTCTAAATGGACTATTAGTATACAGGTAATATGCAAAGCACTTACCAGAAGACGCATATTCGCCGGGATGGACCCAACTACCTGTTAGGGAAAGCACACAGTTATATACTTTTGATATACGAAAAGACGAACACAAACATGTACACCGATTTATAGGGTGCGTTCTGGGCTTCTGGGCTAAAAATCTATTTAGATTACCACAGACAATTTAAAAAATGGAAAAATATGTTACCTGTGATGTCTCCATCTTCGCCTTCTGCGATGCCTGGATCCACGTCTTGGAAAGCCAGCTCTTGGTACAGAGTGTTGCCACTTCGCTTCTCGCTCTTGGTCTGCGATTTACCGGTATTGGGAGCGTTAGATAGCGCCACTGGCGATGTTGCCTGAAATTGAGGTGTTTTCTAACATGAATATAGGTCTAATGTGTTGTTTCAGTGGTAAGATTAGTTTACGATATCCGAGCTATTCGTTTATTGATAAAATACAAATGTTTTATTATTTATGGAACCAATAAAAACTTTTATATTTAATTTATTCATTTTTCTTCTCATCTTATTTACATTTTTAAATATTACTTTATAAAAAAAACAAATCATGAAAATACATCTCAAAATAAAAAATGTCCGCTGGTATCGGGAGCATGGTCCAAACTACCGGTGGTTAGGACTCCAGAGACAGGAACCTCCTCACAATGCGAGCCGTATCGAGGAGTACTGCCTTCTGTATCAGGCTCTTGAGCCCACCGCGCAATGACAGCCTCGACAGATGGGCGTCGAGGCTATTGGCCATCAGGCCGTTGGCCGTAACGACAATCGGCACAATGATCGCAGAGTCCACATTCCACACATCGACAACCTTGTGATACTTGATTTGAGTTTAGTCAAGTTTTGTACTGCAACACTATGTGAAAGACTACTTTTCAAGTCTTCTCTTCATCGGGTTATCATCTCCCTATCCTCGTAATTGTTTATCAAAAGTGTCAAATAGATTTTGGGAATCGCAGAGTTGCTAATCATTAATTTACTAAATAAGATTACACAAAAACATGCACAACTTTATGGATTTAGCAGCTCTATATTAGATGTCAGAAGTTTGGCTACCCCCCAGTACCATCCCCACCACTCGGAGCCCCATGGTTATGGAGATATCCATGGGGCTCCGGTTTTCAGGTTAGAATAAAAACTTCCATAAATGTACATCGATTTAAGGGGCGCGGAGGGCGGGAGGGAAAGAGGGGTAGAGGGGCTACCTCACTACCTCACTGTACTATCCCCACCCCATGGTTATGGAGATATCCATGGTTAAAGTTTAAGAGGGTCTAAAGTATCCTAACATGAAGGAGATGATCATCTCCTTCGAACCTAACCTATCCGTGTCGGGATGCCCTAAGCTCCCGAGCTCGCTTCGCTCGCTCTTGGACTAATTCTCACTTTTGTACCTCACAAAACTACAAAAAAACATAAAATTTCCGAGTCTTGAAAATTTTTAAAAAGCTTTCTATTTATGAGTACTACCTACAAAAAATTATGAACTTCTAAATCAACGGCCCATAATAGAAATTTTATCCAGATGTCATATAATTGTGCTCACTGTTCGTATTTCCAAAGAATAGCGATGATTCCTGAAGTACACAATTACTTTTCGTTACGATTTAGCTAATTCTTTTGCCGCCAAAAGATAATAGTTGCGTACGTACTTATCATGCACAAGTATGCAACATCAATAAAAAAAACATTGGCCACTGATCGGTTTGTCTGTGTTTCAAATTTGGAAATGTCAATTTCCGATCTGACAGCCGTCAAACTTATAATTTGTATAAAATGTGATAAATGCGAGAAAATGCGATGTTTTTCAACTAGTAAAATACTAACAATCATAGCACTATTGTCCGTGATGTCCAAAGTGGGTTGCATAAAATGTTATCAGTGCTCATCTTTAGCCAATCGTGGTTGCTACAAATATAACTTGAACAGTGCACATTTGAAAGACTGCAAAGAAGACCGAGGGCGACCGGTTTGTCGGTCGCTATCTCAGGTAAATTACTTTTTGTCCGGGCAAGACGTCAACGTAGTAAGAGAATGTGCCTATGTGTACGAAGAACCGCTGAACTGTGTATACTCCAAATTTAGCAAAGTACATTACTCGCATGTGTGTGAATGTAATGCAGACGGCTGCAACTCGGCCAGCAATGTGAAGCTCGGTTGGAAGGTTATCTTGTGGGCCCTACTGCTGGCAATGGTTTTATATTAGTTCTTAATTATGTCCTTGTAAATATGTATTATTGTAAGAAGTCGCAATAAAATTGATCTGAAAAGGTGTTTCAAATCATTTTAAATCATTTCTATCACTCCTGGACATAGCCCTTCTCAAGTGTTGCCATATCGTCCGGTCCTGTGCTGCTGGCATCCAGCGAACTCATGGTGGAGGCCTTTCCCCCGCTGCGTCCCGAGCAAGCCCGACTCGGGACGCAGCGATAGAAGGCAAGCAAGTAATGAGTAACCAAAGCGGACTAAATCACCGAAAGTACAACCTGCCTCACTGCTAAGCTTTTGTGGACTACGAGAAAGCCTTCGATTGGGACCTGACCGTGTACTGTAATCTCTTCAACGGTGCCATATTGACTTTTTCGGTACATCTGTATTAAAACGCTAGTATGCCCGTCCGACTCCAGGAGCATATCTCGATACCTATCCTTCTTTTGGCTCTTTAGTTAAGGCGAGGCAGAATAATTCTGATACTGGCTATCATTTTCTATGTGTAAGCGAAATTGGTGACGTCCACTGACACGGTTTGTATGAATAGTGTGGACAATGCCGTTTCTAGTAGCAGCTGAGGCATCACACTGCTTTGAGGTGGTAATGCTTTATTGAATAAATTCTATGAACAATACCATTTAGTTATTGGTATCTATGATAAATACAATCAATTTTATTTATTATCGTTTACAACATACATACACATACCATGCGTGTGCAATATCTATTTTTTTTAAATAGTGTTCGCCGGTGTCGGGAACACGGTCCAAGTAGCTAATAAAATTGTTATAAGAAAAATGCTACCGAACAGGCACAATGTGGCAACTTATTTGAATGAATAAACTAGTTCCTCTTTCTGGGTCCATCATCAGAACTTTGGCTTTTGTACACGTCAAGAAAAAATTAATGAGGCCAAACACACCGAGGCTATTAAGTTTGGTTGAAGAGTTTCATGAAAGGCATGTAATTATAATGTTAGAATCTACGGACCTGAAAATGTTTGCAGTTCCTCTTTACTACTATACTATGTATTTCTGTTAGATGTAAAGTACCTACACCAAAAAACAGTGCCAACTTTAACAATATCACTATCAATATTACTTAAATCCAAAATCACACTAACATTTCCGTAAATACTGTAGACGTTTCCGTAAATACTAGTTTCAGATCCTATTGTGAGCTAGCTCTGCTCTTAATCTTAGATAAATTAGGATGCGCTTCAAAGCTTTCAACTGCTTTGAGGATTTTAGAACGCTATTGAGGGCGCGCATTAGCGGTAGCTCCTTTCAGTGATCAAAGAGAAGACGAAATTTCAATTTAAAACGTCTTTATAGCGTACCAAATCTGTAATGCTTGCTTGGACGAATGCTTGATAAGAACATGGTTTTGGGGAGTACAATCCACCATATTGCAGCTACACAGTTTTAAGCCATGTTTTGAAAGTGTCGGGTGCCTGTGTAGTCAAGTAACATCGCCTTTATGGTTGTTTATTATTTTTCCGTACCAACGGCTCGGCAGTTCAATTTTCAAGCAAACCATTCGGCAGATGTATCAAGATTTAACACACTGACAGAAGAAAACCTTAAATTTTGTTGCCTGTGTAACGAAAGAATTATAGATAAAAAGGGTACTGGATATCCTACCTGACTCTGCTGAGTGATGGGATCGGTCTGATGCGCACACTCCACAGTCCTGACTGCGGCCAGGTCGGAGCCGGTCGGCGGTGATGGCGGCGACGAGGACAGGCTGACGGGACTACCGGGCATGCTCTCAGTCTGCTCCACATTGTGCATCGAACTCTCCAGCGAAGCGAAGCCGAAGGATATGGGACCTGGACAAGAGGGCACAATAAGTACTAATTACATACATACATAAATAAACTCACGCCTTTTTCCCAAGGGAGTAGGCAGAAACTACTCCTTATATACTTCTTTTGCTTTACTCACATTCATACATCTAGTCGTAAGTTCGAATTATGAGTTATAAATTGATAAGTTAGATAAGTAATTTGCGTTTGGAACTGGTCTATACGTAGTTACTAGGCAGCAGATATTCAGTTTTTTTTGTGTATATTGTAACTTTCTTGATGCTTATCTGGACCTCATATTTCGGATCGCATCGTATACACAGTCGATGAAAACAAAGTAATGACAGAAATCAATCAACTGAAGCACCTAATTTAGCTATCAATCTCCACATATAAATAGCGTTTTATACTTTAATCAAAAAGTAAATATAAATATATTTCCCGCTGAATTTCTTCGCTACAATGACTGCGCAGTAGTAAATCTCATACAAAAACAGCACCGCTCCGCGCCTTGCGCATCGGAAAGCCAACTTCAAGGCGGCCAAGAAGTTTGGTACTTACGTTTATTATCTAAGTATAGTTCAAATTTATTTCATACTGCGAGAGTGTAATAATTAGATTAAGCCGGGACGATACAGAAATAACATTTTATACTGTCTATTAGAACCAATTGGCCTCTGACTAATTAAGCCAATCAGAGCAATGGATAACATGTGTTTTACCAACTTGTGTACGTATATAGAAAGCTAGAAATGCAGTATGTTCGCTTATGAAGTCGTGAGACTAGATTGCGATACTTAGTCAGTAATCGATTTCATTTTGTTGAATGAAATCAATCAACTTTATCGATTCCGAACTCTCACATATGAGTTCGAATAACTAACATCAAAAAGTACCACGAATGATTATACTTTACACTAAAATAATACATCTACCTACCCTTGAAGGATAAATAGCATGACAGTCATGTTCAGTGAACATATGGTTTAGATAACGGACCGTAATCGCGAAATGGAGCTATCAATTGCTGCCAATTACAGGCTAGGTACCATTGTAGCTGAATACAACAACAACATCTCTGGATTGTCATAAGCTGAATAATGCAGATAATAAACCTATTAGTCGAGATTAATATCCAATTCGAAATACTGGATACAGATTCCAAATGCAAATGATATATGTATGTCTCTAGCAGCTAGAGCTCCCGAAGGCATATGCATGTAATCCCTTTCAATGCTAAAAGAGTGATTTGCTAAAACGTCATTCATAATACCTTTAATATAAATTGCCATAGAACCAAGCCAGGTAGAAATACGGATGTCAAAACGTAGCTCTATTTTTAACCCCCGACGGAAAAAGAGGAGTGTTATAAGTTTGACGTGTGTTACTGTGTATCTGTGTATTTGTCTGTCTGTGGCATCATAGCGTCCAAACAGGTGAACCGATTTTGATTTAGTTTTTTTGTTTGAAAGTTGATTTTGTCGAGTGTTCCTAGCTATGTTTGAATAAAATCTGTTCAGCCGTTCAAAAGTTATGGGCGTTTTACTGTTTGAATCGGGGTGTTTTCGCAAGATATCGTGTCATAATTACGTGTTCAATAGATTGCCGATCGAAGCGTATCTACTATGTACTAGATAAATCATGTAGCAAGAAATAAAAATTTATCGAGGTTTTTTAAATTTTGATATTTTACTTGTTACACAAAAAGTTTTATCCAAGCCTGTGTCTATTTGCTTATTCATCTGAAATAGACATAAAATATGCCGTGCTGTGGCAAGTTGAATCCATTTTCCATTACCTTAGTTCTTTGGAAAAAAAGTAGCACACATACATGTTTAATGGCGTTTCGAACACCACAGTTATGGAAATAGAGACATGTTATCATTCCATATTAGATAGCCAAGGGCAACTGGTCCACCTAATTATTCAAACACCTAAACCAATTGCTCATTAACATTCTTTACGCCCAAAACATCGGTAGCCATAAAATTTTACTTAAAAAATCTGCGGAATCATACATAGATAATTAAATGAGTATATTTTTTTTGTGAAACGTGCGTGATTTACCATTGGGTCGACTTAATAGTGTTGATATTTTATATTTTGTAAGCTGAGAAAAATCTAGGGACGTAGCGTTGAGCAATAATATAAGCTATGTCGATTTATTGGACGCCTTCGGTTATTGGCTAAGTTAACAATATATGTTGCTTCGCCCACAGCAGCAGCAAGTCTTGAAATTATTATAAATAAAACAACAACGGGAAGGCGCTGGATGCGAGACGCACGGGATCGGTTAATGTGGCGACGCCTGGGGGAGGCCTATGTCCAGCAGTGGACGTCTTTCGGCTGAAATGATGATGATGATGATGATGATGAAACAACAACATCTTTTGAAAAATATATCAGCACCATCTTGAAACGAAATTCGAATTCCGTGCCGTATCTAAATATTATATCTGAATCTTGTAATATTTTCATCCAGTTCCCATAATTCGATTTAGTTTAAATTTTGCAAATTCATGAGGGTTTTGATTAAAATATAATAATTATGATTTGCACCAGATCTGATAACACAGGACAAAAACCGGCCAAGTGCGAGTCGGACTCGCGCACAAAGGGTTCCGTACCATTAAACGGCAAAAAAATCACAATTGTTGTATGGGAGCCCCACTTAAATATTAATTTGATTCTGTTTTTAGTATGTTTTGTATTAGCGGCAACACAAATACATCATCTGTGAAAATTTCAACTGTCTACCTATCTCGGTTCATGAGATACAGCCTGGTGACAGACAGACAGACAGACGGGCAGTGGAGTCTTAGTAATAGGGTCCCATTTTTACCCTTTGGGTACGGAACCCTAAAAGAGTTGCGTCTTTCCTTCAAGGTAGTACAACAATATAACTGTGTAATTGTATTTGTAGTTTTATAATACTCACTACATACACACACGATCTATTGAACCATCATGAGATGAAAATTCTATTTAAAGTTGCTATATTGATTTTTCATTATAACCCACGCTCTTGTCGTCCAAGAGCCAGTGTACCCATGGCAACGACTTATCGACAGATATTGCACTAATAAGAGAAGGTTCAATAATTTTATATGAGAATCAAAGAAAACCGTACTTATAAAATTAATGAGTGCTGCTATTAGATCTGGATGTAAAGCCACGACCGCTCTTGAAAACTGTTTTTAAAGGCAGGCAAGGCAGCTTTCATTCATTGTACAGGTGAAAACTAATTTATTAACCGACTTACCAAAAAAGGAGGAGGTTCTATGTTCGACATTATGTATGTTTTTTTTTTTTTTTTATGTATGTTCACCGATATCTCCGTCAATGGTGGACCGATTTATAAAATTCATTTTTGTTTGAAAGGGTATATTCCGAAATTGGTGCCATTTTCATTTGGTGAAGATCTGATGAAGAACTTCGGATATATACAACAGAACTCTTCAATAAATAACGGCAAATCTCTCGGGATTGCTGCAATCGCATGTCTGTTTATTGTTTATACCATTTCATAACATAACATCACGCCAGTACGCTCGAAAGGGGTATGCAGATCTCTCATTTCACCGGTTATATTCAAGTTTCATGTTATTCGGGTAATCTATTCTGTCGTTATAGGTACTTACTTAACTATTTCCCTATTAGGTAGGTACAAATAAAAAACTTTTTTACAAAAAAATACTAGCTACCGATTTCCAAATAAGAAAACTAGAAAGTGAAAAATAACTTTATTTTTGGAAGTCGGTGTCCACAACTTAAAAATTTGGTACCTATCAAAGACACCGACTTCCAAAAATAAAGTTATTTTTCACTTTCTAGTTTTCTTATTTGGAAGTCGGTAGTATTTTTTTGTAAAAAAGTATTTTATTTTTTTTGTGAACCATTAGTCCATTACTGAATAGTGAGAATACTACTTTTTTATTTTTATTTTTATTGTTGATAGGTTTGCGCTTGACCACTATCTCACCTGATGGTAAGCGATCATGTGGTCGACGATGAAGCACGCTTGCCTAGAAGAAACCTATTCACTCTTGACTTGAAGACTCAAAATGATTTAAAAATTAAAAAACCGGCCAAGTGCGAGTTGGACTCGCGCACGAAGAGTTCCGTACCATTATCGCAAAAAACACGGCAAAAAAAATCACGTTTGTTGTATGGGAGCCCCACTTAAATATTTATTTTATTCTGTTTTTAGTATTTGTTGTTATAGCGACAACAGAAATACATCATCTGTGAAAATTTCAACTGTCTAGCTATCACGGTTCATGAGATACAGCCTGGTGACAGACGGACGGACGGACAGACAGACAGACGGACAGACAGACAGACGGATCGCGGAGTCTTAGTAATAGGGTCCCGTTTTTACCCTTTGGGTACGGAACCCTAAAAACTGGCTCGGATTGGGTTTTATATTGTACTGTCTTTTCAGCACCAGCCAAATTATCTGCTAATATATTTTAAATGCAATGCCAGTTTCAATATAAATGCAGTCAACTTTCAGTGTAGCCTTTTGAGTTGGCCTCCTATTTTTTTCGTCCGTTAAAAAATTATAGTGCCGACACTCGCATCGACAAAACTGTTCTGTCGCTGCAGACAACCTTTTTAAGTCTGCTGTCTGTGTTGACTGTCTCATCCTATTACCACAGTTTCGATTTGCTTCACTATAAGGACGTTAAGCCAATAAGCTTACGTATATCTATGATCGTAATTACAACAGCTGCGATTCTTGCTTGCTGCGAGTTTTATCTACGTATCTATGTTGAAAAGACGTGGCCACAGCTGATGTCAGGCCTTGTTAGTATTAGAACTAGCGTGCAAGGAAGTACATACATTTCCGGCAAATCGATCTGTACGTATTGAGAACGCCTATGTTTAACATCTGAAAACTTTGTGTTGCCTACCAACAATCAACTCAACCTAACACATTCAAAAGTTATGTCAGGTTGGAACTCAGACAAATGCCCTCTATACAAGCCGATTTTTTTATACCATAATTTTTTTTCCCGGTATAAGGTATCAATAAGACACACAAAAAACTCTTACAAAAGAAAATAAAGGTCGCTAATCGAGTTGTGCGGACAAAAATGTACTGAACAACTCATTTTTGTTCTTCGCTGATCGGATGGTATCAAAATAACGACTTAGTTCAACTTAAATTATGCGCCTTACGAGATTAAGACGGGCCGGCAATGATTAGCCCATATTTGTATGATGACTCATTGTAAGTGTGTTACTAAAATAAGTAGTTATCTGAAACGGCCTTCATATCGCGAACGCTGCTAATTTTCTATCACGCAATTCAAAGTTAGTTTTTTTTACCCGTCTTTGTTTTATTACATTGTTGATGGGTCAGTTTGGCAGTTCTAGAGTCAACGACACTATAAACAAGAAGTTTTGCAGTAGGTACACAAAAAAACATTTTTACAAAAAAATACTACCGACTTCCAAATAAGAAAACTAGAAAGTGAAAAATAACTTTATTTTTGGAAGTCGGTGTCTTTGGTAGGTACCAAATTTTTAAGTTATGGACAAAAATCCCGACTTCCAAAAATAAAGTTTTTTTTTCCACTTTCTAGTTTTCTTATTTGGAAGTCGGTAGTATTTTTTTGTAAAAATGTTTTTTATTTTTCACTTTTTAGTTGTACCTACCTAATAGGGAAGTAGTTAAGTAAGTACCTATAATGACAGAATAGACTACCCGAATAACATGAAACTTGAATATAACCGGTGAAATAAGAGATCTGCATACCCCTTTCGAGCGTACTGGCGTGATTTTATGATTATGAAATGGTATAAACAATAAACAGACATGCGATTGCAGCAATCCTGAGAGATTTGCCGTTATTTATTGAAGAGTTCTGTTGTATATCTCCGAAGTTCTTCATCAGTTCATCAGATCTTCACCAAATTAAAATGAGACCAATTTCGGCATATACTCTTTCAAGCAAAAAAAGAATTTTCAAAATAGGTCCACAATTGACGGAGATATCGGCGAAAATACATAAAAAAAACATACATAATGTCGAACATAGAACCTCCTCCTTTTTTGGTAAGTCGGTTAAAAATGAGTCCACACTTATCCAGAAAACTTTGAACCACGGTCCACGCATGAAAGATTTATAAAAAACGAAAACTTTGTGTATTTTCGCCGAGTTGAATGTGTTGTCGCCCTAAAGAACTGGTAGGTACCTGTGTTACAGTGTAGTGTAGTTTAGCTGATTGGCAAAATATACCACTACAATAGATCACTTGTTTTACAATGTAGTCTAGCTTAATTGAAAAATAGGGCTTTACAATTTAATAATGAGCTTAGGTGGCCAAAAATAATGTATAGGACTAGAACGGGGTTTGGTAATCGCAGAGATCAGTCGCGGAGAGACCTCTTTAGCGAGTGCCTTGATGACTTCGAACTGTTGAAGAATTGTGATTTTATTCTAAAATCTGTGTCAATTGTGAATAAGCACTTTTAATAAACTTATATTACCGGACCACTTCCTTGATTATTTTACATCAGAAGTGAGACCGATCAATCGCAATGCCTCCGTTTCGGCCTAGTGAAGGAATAGGTAAAAGCGCTCTCGGTACCACCGTCGATCGGAGCGCTCTGTGTCGCGTAGCAGGCGTGGACGTGGACGATATCCACCTTCAAGCATGGCAAGCAGCAGCTGCTCATCCAGTGCATAGGACAACAGCTGGAGTTCCAGCAGCAGCTCGAAGCATGGCCGCCATCGCACTAGGGAAAACCGTGCAAAGCGGGCGCGCCGGAGTCGGATCCCAATCGTGAGCATGAATTTTGTACTTTTTCGTTGATAACCGAATTTCATGCATTGGTCGATGATATTGCGGTGTGGATAAACTTTGTTGAAGCTAATTCCCTTTTGTTGAATGGTCAAACAAACAAATAACATATCAAGCTCAGTTATTAGAAATACAAGTAGACCAGGTTCAAAACAAAATGCTGCCTGACTTTTATCAAAAATAAAAGCTAGGTCCTTCGAGTGGCAGCTCAACTATTATAGATCCCAGAATAAAGTGTTATACTTATATTATATTTGTGGAGAAACTGGGACATAAGCGTTTTGAATGTAAATAAAATAAGTCCGCCTATGTACCTTTATGTTGCATGAAGTTTTAATAAATAAATAAGTGATTTAAAATGTAAATGTTGTAAAAAGCCGGGTAACTTAGAGCAGTTAGAGCCCTTTGAGCTTGCGAGTCGGTCAAAGCCGAGTGCAAAGGTTGACAAGGTTTCTGAGGTGTAACGGGTAAACACATCTTGCAACAAAGAGAAGTTATATGGAATCGCAGGAGAACTCAGTCGCGGAGAAGATACCTCTTAGCGAGTGCCTTTGAAGTATTAAAGAATTGTGAAATTACGGTGCCTTAGAATAAAATCTGTGGCAATTGTGAATAAGTACTTAAATAACTTATATTACCGGACCACTACTATGCTACTTTTACAAAAGAATGCTACGCTAGTGACAAACAAAAAATCAGCTGTAATCGTCCCATAACTAATCTAATTAGATGACAAGATTATTTCTTACTTTACGACTAACGATGATGATTTAACTGATTTTTTGATAATTTTCTTTTATTCATGTTGCAACAAAGGTGATTTTGGTCTGAAATAAATGATAAAGCTACTCACCACTAGATCTCATAGGGTTGAGTCCAAGTCTTCCGCGCACTTCTCCCCGGTCACTGGCTGTGCTCATCAGCAACTTGGTCCTTTCCATATAGTCCACATGGGTCTTGAACAGCTCATTGTATCGTTCATGAAGCTTTGAATACTCCTGCAGACAATATAGTTTATTTGAAGAGCAGTTATAGCATGATGCTTTTGCAAATAGCCCTTCCTTTAACAACGGTTATCGGCCAATAATATTAGTAGAAGATGTTATCATAACTGAAGATATAAGATCTTATAATATCTATATATATAAAAGAAAGTCGTGTTAGTTACACTATTTATAACTCAAGAACAGCTGAACCGATTTGGCTGAAAATTGGTAGGGAGGTAGCTAAGGACCCGGAGAAGGACACTTTTTATCCCGTTTAGGGTAGGGTAGGGTAAGTAGGGTAAGGTAGGTAGGGTAGGGTAGGTATGTAGGTAGGGTAGGGTAGGTAGGGTAGGGTAGGGTAGGTAGGGTAGGGTAGGGTAGGTAGTGTAGGGTTGTTAGGGTAGGTGTTGTTAGGGTAATGTTTAGTGTTTTTATGGCATAACAAAGTTTGCCGGGTCAGCTAATAAGCTAAGCTAAGCTAAATACTACTAGGGTCGTCTCTCACTTATCCACGAACACATCACAGTCAGGTTTGTCCTTCACGAAATCGTTGAGCAATTTCTCAAGAGCGTGAAAGGAGTTTCGAAATGAGATCGGTACCTACTTAGTTACATTCTATGATGGATGTTCGACTAACTAATAAACGATTACGTCTGAGGGTGCTCATCCAGACGTACCTTGATCGCCAACACAAACAGCTGAAGATCACGGAGTGTCTTACTTACGGGACAGCCAAAAGAAGCAACGGTAGGTGTAGAAACCAATACCGTTTTGTAATTAATTAGATTTAAAAAAATACCTTTATGGTCGATTTCAATAATTATGTAGAGCTAGAACTTTCTTTTAGACAGCCATGTAAAACAATTTTCTGAATGTGCCTCGGCAATCATCGCATTTCCGAATACAAAAAAAACATGCTAATTGCCATGTCCATCAATTCATCGTGTATAACAATTTGAATTCAGAACTAAGTACTTCATTGTTGTTTTGTTTTTTGTTCCTAGTGAACTATATAGAGCCGTAAAAGTATTTTCCTTTAGCAGCTTTCCTCCCATTTTTTTAATAAATTACATTAAGTTAAAAGAGTATTAACCACTCTTTATACTTCCAAGTTGATTTAGAACGTCCGGTCTGCACCATAGACTCATATTATAGATTGAGAGTCCGCACCAAGTGCAAAGGGCAACTTATAGAAATCCCGATCCGATGACTGACGAAACACGAAGTTTGCCGAGGGACATTAAGAAAATGGTTATACTGTACTAAACGTGCAGAAAACAGGAACTTTTTTCATTCGGACATAATATTGAGCTTGTATGCGTAAAAGGGTGGCGGTATGTGATTATGAGCGGTTACACAATGTATCCTAGTCGTGTTTAGATTTTTTAAATAAGAAGTTTCTTTGTGTAATAAAAACGTGCGAAATGTGTGATTGTAATATCGATCTCAGCAGTACGATGAGAAGTATTAATTTTTAATATTTTATAATTAAGTAACGCTTTATCTTTTCGTTATCTTTCAAAGCCTGCAGAAAAGCTCCCTGCGGGCCACCAACTGCCTTGGCCCACCTGGAAATCTCTAAACCGACTGCAAAGCCAGGTGGGTCGCTGCAGGCACAACCTAGTTAGATGGGGGTAATCCAATTACCCACAGTGCGATTGCGGAGCCAGGTCCCAAACAAAGCCTCACCTTTTGTCGTGCTCTCTGTGCAACTACACCTGCGCCTTAAAATACCTTTGTGAAGCAAATGACAACGCTGTTGGCGTGGCTGAATACTGGTCAAAACATATTTAAATTTGGAATCATCGATACGACGAAGAAGAAGATTCTCTTTCACGTGCCTTCTTAACGAGCCTATACAATAAATGATAAACTAACGACATAGCTGCTGGTTGATCGATTGACCCTAATATGCCTAGTATTACTTTATCATTGACATAGCTTATACCAACAAAAAATGCAACGATCTATCCCTCAGTATCGAGACAAACAAATGCTAGTGAAATACAGATTCATTCAATTTCAATCAGCCTTTTCATTTTCCCCCTGCTGGGACACAGGCCTCCTCTCTGTGAGAGGAAATTGGCACGCGGGCCCAGTGCGTGTTGGTGAATGTCACATGTCTTTGAATTTTTGGTTCTAGGCTGTTCTAGGACATGCCGGTTTCCTCACGATGTTTTCCTTCACCGTTTTGAGAGCAGTGGTGATGAATTAATTTACACAAAGTACAGTGCCTGCCTGTTTTCGAACCCACGACACCCACAACTTGAAAATCACGGCCGTTACCACTGGACCACCACTGCTCTAAATACAGATTATGGTCCTACTAACATGCTAATGAACCGAGTACCAAAGATGACAGATTTTAATTGAAAGCTTACGGAAGTAATCCGAGCCTCATTAAAATATGATTCGTAAAGGGCAAGCACTACTCGGTATAAATGTGACCTGGTTTTCGAATCCTGTAACTTATACAATTGTACTTATTCTACGATATAAAAAATAATGGTACTAAACGTAAAACATTATTTGATTAGCACAAGAGGATTAAATTGAACGTTTGTCAGCGTGTTCGACTTTTTTATTCGATATTGTATAGAATGTATAAGTAGACGTTCAATCAAACTGTTTATACTCTAACTTTAAATAAATCAATTAATCAGAAAGATGCAGCTTATTCTCATGGGCCAATGACTTGATTATTATATTTAGTCCGTCAGTGAGATATTCAAATAATACTGGACACGTATTTTTTGCTTTACCAAATTAATTAAAAAAAAATTACAAAGACAAAGCGCATCAAACATCAGGAAAGGGGGCTTGTGACGCCACTATGTCAGTGTACTAACGGCGTGACGTCACACGATATTTCAACGTATTATATCGTCGTCACTTAATAATTACGTATTTATTAATCTACCTGACGGACAAAAACAAATTTTCAGTAAACATCCCTATTGATTTTATACTGACAATAATGTATATAAATAATAATAATCGAATTTATTGAAATTCATCTATCGTGTATAATAATTCAGCTGTTTTGTTCGCACGACAAATAGTTTATACTCTTTATACTCCGTGATGTAGAAACTCATTATGAACAAAAGAAAATGGTCGGTGCAGTACGGAAGCCAAGCTCTAGTTTTTAAAAGGTATAAGATTTGTGTACTTTACTGACACAGTCTACATAATTACAACAATGCGATGTTTAGGAGTAGTTCTCTACTGTGTAAAGACACAAGTACATTGGGACACATAACTACGTTTCCAAGACGGAACAGAGATTTCGGCAAATGCAAAGAAAATGATTATTACCTACATGAAATATCACCATTTTTTTTACATTTCACAATATTTAATTATGTTTTAATAAAAAAGACATCAGAGCATTGGGACAATATAAGAAATGTCATACTCGGCAATTTAGTCATCCAAGTCAACATCAAATACGTTATCAATATTTATGCTAAAATTTGTTCAAAGTGTGCCAACACTTTGAACAAATTTTAGAGCTAAAAATGCTTAGAGCTTAATAGCTCTGAATAGGAATTCGAGCTGCAGCTTGGGTTATTGGATGCTGCAACAAAAGCCTTCGAGTACAAAGAGTACATCCATGTATGTACTCTTTGTGCTCTGTTCAAAGAGATAAAGACCGCTAGACGACCGTAGATGCCAGAAAACAATGCAAGGAATGTGGTGACCGCATATAAAGGCTCTATGCACCAGTGGATGACAAAATAAACAGGACGCTGGATTAATATAGGATGCAAAATTAAAAGACTGAAAAACGATGACATGAAACCCCGATCGATATCTCAACTTTCAGGAACAACATGGATTGAACAAGCTATAAGGCTTCTTTATATTATTGCTCCTTTTATTAGTTTTAAAAGTATCACAACTTGTAATTATACTTTTTACTCTTAATCAAGTCGATCAAATCTGCCGATTTGTCCAAATACGTTCGATTATCACACTTTTCCATCTATCGGTTATCTAGCAAACATCCGTATGAAGATTGTCATACTAACCGAGGAATAATTACGAACAACACAATCAATGACAATGCCTTTCATTTTGACAATTCAACAATCAATGCGGCTTTTCAAACGTGAAGGAATAGATCACGGGTTTCCTACAAAATCCTACGGATTGCAACTTAAGGCGCCGATTCCCTTGAGTAGCTGATTTTAAAATAAGAATCACGTCTAAATGGCTAGTCGTAATTTTTTGGAAAAAATATAAGTTATATTAGACCATTTTCTTAATAGAATTTGAGTTTTATTCGTATGACATAGTGTAATTAATTTGTAAAGTTATGTCTAAAACGAACAAAAACACGACAATCGCACCAAAACCGTTTGGCGTATTTTAATGAAATCAACACCATCTCAAAGACAATTTAATTATGTACATTTTGATCTGAGGCTTTTTTTTTAAAGTCATAGAATAATAAGGAAAGTACAAAAAACTACTAAATTTTGGGTCGCGCGGGTGTGAAACGAGAGTTTGTTTCCTCAAGGTCGTTGGCGTTAGTCGTCGTCTTAATGTGTATTACGTAATTGGGGTGCTAGACCTGTACATTCATAGCGTAAAACACGCAATGAATACTGAGGCATTAGTGCGAGTTTTTATTCACGCTCAATCGCGTTAACGTAAACGTCAATTTGTATTCAAATTACCTTTTTTTTTGTATACATTTTGACATAAGAGATCGTTTACGTTATCACGAGTGAGTACGTTAAAAAACTCGGAATAAGCACACTGTTGAGTTTTCAAAACGAAAGGGAGCGTGCGTGCTTCAATTTGTCAAAACAGTTACGCAATTACTTTGCCGTGCCGAGTACTTTGTTCAGTTATAAAGATCTTGCAGATCTATATATAACAGACTGAATAGTCTACATATGGGCTATTCCATCACTTAACATTTCCTGTCTACTCGTTGGATATATACTTTCATACAAGTTCTGCATTCCAGTATCGACCATGATAAGTGTGTGTGTGTGAAGCCGGCCCTGACGAACGATACTTATGCATCAATTATAAAAAACTCGTTGCTGACTTACCTTCTTTAATTCATTCTCCCGTTCTTCCAGCCTGCTGGCGTGATCCAAAGAGTTCTTGTGCTTGAGCTCCAACATTCTGACTATGCTGTCTAAGGCTTCCAGTCTGCCACTCAGCTCTTTCCTCTCGCCTTCGAAGTGGTCCTCAGCTTCGAGCAACTGTTAACAACAATATTACGTGTTAGATAAAAAGTGGTCAACCGGCAGGCTTATTTTACGTAAGAACCAGCAATCATCGCGCGATCAAACGGTTTTTTATCATAAAAGTCGGCATTACCTACAGTGTAGGTATGGTAGCTCCTACACAATCGTTTGCTAATCGCTCGCTGTTTGTCAAATGCACTTATTAAGTAAAAAAACCGCTAAAAACTCAAACTTCTGTCTCAAAGAGCAATTATTGTGCAAAAATTGTTATCGTTGTACTCTTGCATGATACGTAATTAGCTTGCGGGGCATCGTTGTGCAGGTCATGTGTAGTGACTTTGGACTTACAACTTACAATAGGTATATTCTGCTTCTAGAAAGGAAGTTTATCAAAACCTTTTCCAGAAACCTAGGTTACTAAAATTAACACAGTTGACTTGATTTTAAATACAAAGATGGTAAATTCAAAAACCAAGGAATAAAAAACAAAAGATAAACAAATAGTCAAAACCGAATCAGCTGTTGCTCAATTGCTTAGTTTTAAATAATACTTATATCTTTGATGAAGGGTTAAAGTTTGTTTTGATACTTGCAATACTTGAAGTCTTATAAAGTTTGTAAACTGGAGCCAAGTTTCGCAACTTGTGAAACAACTCTGAAGTTAATATACCTAATAGATATTGTTAAAACTGTAATATTTATTATGATACATTTCGAAAGATTTGAGCTGAAACTGTTACAAAAAAAAAAGACTAATTAAGATAGATTTCCGTATGTAACGAAAACGGCTTGTGGAATGAAACAATTATCAATATTATTTGTTATTAGTAACAAAAGCTGGCAACACAATGTAATTTGGGCATTACAAATTATAATACATATATCCTATTGCTATTAAAATGCAAGTTCATTTTCAATCAGCAAATATTTGGACAAATATATAATTTTTATATGTTTTTAATTGCTTTTATACTTTTAATTGAAATAAAGCTGAAGTGCCAGCATTTATTAGTAGGCATCCAGGTTGAGCAGTACCTTGGCAACAGGCTGCTGTGCTAACCACGCATCAAAGTATACCAAAACCTAACCCCTATGACAATTATGGTCGTTCCAGGTCTATCTTTTTATGTAAAAGGATTTATATTATTTTAGTGGTATAATAATACTGCACAAAAACTACAGGTTAGTTGTTAATCTTGGAAAACTGAATTTCTGCCCATTAGACACTCCTGATATGAAACGCATAAGGGAACTTCTTTGTATGTTCACTCATCAGTTGTGGTAGCATCACAGAACAGAGTTTGATTTTCACTTCATTTCTCAATTTTATAGAATGTTAAGATTTCTAAGTTACTTGCCTTTACTTATTTTAAAAAGTCAACAATTTACCCTTACACAGCCTGCAAGCCTTGGTTTACCGTAAAAATCGAATCGTGCAGTTGATTTTATTTAGCCACGGGCTCAATATCAGGCAACTATTTACATTGTAATCTGAAAATTCATGTAATGATCTGTTTATCAATATTATGCAAACAAAATTATTTGGTTTGTGTATTTTGGACAACTAAACCTACTTTATTACCTATAACCCTCATATTCCAGAACAATAAACTATTTTCAGTTAAACAATGTGTCTTTATTTTGTCCAATTTTACCAGGATGTATCAAAATAATATATAAAAAAGCAAAAAAAATAAACCTATTCTTTTCCATTACTGACTTATAGTCCTCGCCAAAGTTCTTGGCCGCCCTGAAGTTGGTTTACCGCATGCTCGAGGCACGAAACGGTGCTGTTTTTGTATGAGATTTACTACTATGGCCATTGTAGCCAACTTCAGGGCAGCCAGGAAGTTTGGCGAGAACTATATTTATATCTGGGTTGTTTTAGGCAGGAAAATATAAACATTATGTTGGTCAAAAATATTTACTATCAAATTGGCACAGGACATACCCAATTTGTAAAAAATGTTTATTTCAACTTGAGATCATCAAATATTTCTTCTTGAAATCTCAATATGCAGTTTTATATGATACATACAATTGTATATAATGCAATAAGTTATGATTGCATTTAAAAGGCAATTAATGCAAACTCAAATAGGAAATTATTTTTAGAATATATCACACAGGAAAATGAGGGCTCGCCACCTTATAATTACATTTGAAAACAAATACATGCTTTATTTCCTTTACAATGTAAGCAGAGGGAACAACTAACAAGGAATATAATATTTATAATATGATAAATCTCACTAAAACATGACAAAATTATGTTAGGTTTACTAAAAGGATGTCTTTAAATTATGAGCCCTAAAAACTGATTCCCAGACCAAAACACATCTTGTACAAAGTAATTAAGACAGTACACCACTTTAGGTCCTTCTCGTTAAAAACCGAATACTTTGATTGCTGTTTGTTGGTCTCGCTACAACACAAAAAGGGCTTGACCATTTCGGTTGATTTTTGTTTTATTGTGTTATTAATAGTCAGTTTGTATGAAAATCCACTGGGAATTTAATGGCACCCCAGCAAAGCGAAGAAGGGTCTACCGCTGAACGATTTGGTTGACCTATTTTAATATGAATGAATGCCAAAAGAAATAATTTTAAATATGATAGATAAATATGGGAAAAGTTAAACAGAAGTGTATCTAATTGATTGTAATAGAATGTTACATTTTGGTCACACAAAACAACACTATAAGTATATATTGCCCACTTCGCAGATAACTTTACGATTACCCAAACACAGAAATAAAAAATCACAAACATGGTATTAGTTTCTGATTTTTAATTGTATCTATCAAGATCATGTATCGTTCAAGGTTGCTACTAACTTGTAATAAAGTGTTGGCTTTAAATTCATATGTTGCATTTCAACAAAAGTTATATTTGATTACATGAGAGGGAACAAACCTTTGTCTCATAAGTTTGGTCAGTACAATTTCATTGGCTTACTGAAAATTAACTGTGAAGTACGGCACTCATAGATACCATTTCATTAGAAAAACATTATCTATACTTTATTAGTTTGATGGCAATTATGACTAATAATAATACAATAATGAAGATAGTGAAAAAGAGCAACAGGAGAATATGTGTATTATTTAAATTAAATATCAAAATAACCCCTAATGTTACGAACTACATACCAAATTAAAGTTATTTAATATGAAATCAACAATTTCAGAATCTGCGTTTTGATTACAAAAGTGTATTAATAAGTACCTGTAATGGTCAAGTCTGCGAGCATAGAAATGTTGCAACTGACACAATCTTAATCTAATTGGATTCAAACAAGAAAGAGTTTTAGTCTGAAAAACAATAATATGGAGCAGTTTAGAGATATTACAGACAAAGCCAGCTTTAGGTAAAAAGTAATTTGACACATAAAACAAACTATTTTTACATTACAAACTTCCAATTAGTCTTAGTAAAAGTGGAACAATACATCATATGCTGGTAAACAATAACATAAATCAGAGCAGGTCAAGCAGTACTATTAATTATGATAAATACCAACACAAGCCTGAACCTTGATACAATTACCAGATGCCTATTTTCATTATTATGCAAACTTGATACCAAATAATCTTGTTTACCTTGGGATTCAGATAACAGAATGGATGGCACATTCCACCAAAAATAACCACAAGTCTTAAGAAACTCTTAACCACATTAATAAATAAAGTAACAACAATATGCGTGCATTAAATACTGAGTTTGGTAAACTACTAAATACGTTCTAAGGCAGCCTTGTGATGCAAAACAAAGGAAGACAGTCAAGGCCCCTTCTTACAAATTGTTTTGTTCACTCACCTTCTGCTCCGCATGCTTCCTGGCCGCCTTCTCGCGCTCGTACTGCGTGACCAGCTGCTCGTTGTCCTCGCGCAGCAGTTCCAGCTCCACCTCGTGCTCCTGGTTGGTCTGGTACGCCGAGTCCAGGCACTCCAGCACGTTCACCAGCAGCGGCATTAGCGTCTTGACTACATCCTCGTCGTATCGCGCTATCATGCGCTCGAACTCCTGGTATATGCTCCCTGCCAGAGACTGGACCTTCTCCGACATCACAACGTGGGAGTCTTCATGGGTCCCATAGATCGTCTCCGAAGAATCCTCGTACATTTTGGAAATAAATTGTAGTCAAGTTAAGAAATACGAAATCACTTTATCTACCTCAACGCAAGGGCGTCTAATTAGTATTTTCTTTAAACATGATTATGTAGTGGATAATATTATTTGATGACGCGATCGATGAGTGACTTCATAAAACTGCTCCATAAGGCAGTATTTTACATTTCAAACACACGTTTCACATTGTACTTCATTTTCATTAAATAAATAAGGACACTAAAATTCTAGTCTTTTGACTGCGTAAATACGTAGGAAAAGAAAATAGATTTACGTTCACACCATGTCTTGTCTGATTGAGGTCTTTTTGCTGACTGTTGAAAAAAAAAGTTGGCGATGGAAGTTGTCGATGACCTGAGTCGATGACAATTGGTTGGTAGTTGGTAGCCCTACATCGTTTCCGGATGTATGACTAGAAGGGACATGTTCAAAATAAAACTTGGATGTCACGCACAATCTGATGTCAAACCGTACACGCATTACATACGGTTACAACACTGGTTAAAAGTTCTGAAGAAAGAAGAAATAATAATTCAAGCGGGAACCTAAATATTTATCTCATTAAATTTGATACTAGTTGTTTTAAAAACCTACGCAATAACAGAATAGAAATACGCACCTGATAATGAAACTATATGTGTGGATTTTTATTACGTCCTTAGATTGTGCAACTTACTACAAAACCGACAGCAGGCAATTGTTTCGTGAACTGAATTATTACTACGATTAGGTACATACCAGTTACTGAATAATGTTATTTCGTATGTAACAATTGCTTAGGGTCGTTGACTGATACAATTCGACGTCCTGGTTTATTTCATTACAGAATTCAAAACCCAACGCCTGCCTGTCCGTTAGTGCGCTTATAGCTCAAAAGTTATCCGATTATGGTGTTTTATTATTTAATTCTTGACTATAATACCTATGTCCGCGAGGTCTGAAACGACATACTACATAAATACTTCGATAGTTTAGTTTATTGGAAATTCAAATTGCAGAGTGGGTAAGTGGTACAGAAAACAATCAGACCAACCACGGCTGATTTACTAATACTTCTTTTTTTGCCTGTACCTATTACCCCCACACCTGGGCAAAGGACTACGGTCATTCCTTCCATTTCTCTCGGTGTTGTGCTTCATCGTCATCTTTTCCTCGGACTGCCGCAATCCCGTCTAGCTGAATGAGGGATCCGGTCTTGCGTTATATGCCTACAGTATAGACGGCATTCGTAAGCAATTTGCGTTCTGGAGCACAGTGTGGTGTTTCTAATTCGGTCAGTCAGTTTTACATTACAGTCAGTCAGTCAGATTTACTATACAGAATGCATAATATACTATTGATTTCGACAAACTGTTAATGTTACATTTACTGCTCACTCGTAAAGTAAATGGTATTTTCGGTTACACAACACATTACCGTTTTTTAAATAGCGCAGTTATGTGGGACTCCAACCCGCTAAAACTCCATTGTGTCCTCTTGTGCCGCTTATAGAGGGAACACGGGCAAGAGTTAGCACTCGTCCGTAAGCCCGCCGCGGCTGTCCGTCACCGGACCCTCCACTGGGGAATGCCCTCTATCACTGGTGCAGAACACATTGCACGCCGTGACCACCCCAGGTACCGAACCAGCACAGACAACTCCGTGTATAACACCCTGTGACGGGTCAGGTCAGTGGCCCCGCCACCCACCACTGCCTGGCCGCAGCGAATAGGGGCCTCCCCACGGCCCCACCGCGTCCGCCATGAGACGGTGGCGACCCCATCCAGGCCGCGGCAGGTAGGGAGAATGGGGCACCGCAATACCGGCACTCCTCTCTCGACCTCCAACCCTCAGCCGCGACATCGAATGGGAGGCCCCATAAGACATTGTGGCCCGCCTCAGTTGTGATGTGGCCTCTATTACCAAGCGGCACCGCAACCTACTTGTTGGCTGCTAAGTCGTTGGCTTAATCGGCGAAAGCTCTGACGAGTTGTCTATCCTAGGGTTTCTCTTCACTTGAACGTGGGTGACCAAGCCACGGCTTCTGAGCACCCCCGTCTCGACAGTGCGGGAATCCACCAGGGGGAACAATAAATTACCCTGTACTAACGTTTTAAAAAAAGTGGAAAACATCCTCTAAACATCGTCAGTTTGTAAACTCTTCTTCGCAATAATATACACATTACATACATTTTTAATTATTGTAAATTATTAACCAATTTATCATAATTGCCGAAAATTATGAACTTGATTGACATACAGCGTAATAGCGACACATTAAAAATAAACATGAAAATAAAGAATTACGCGGCTTAACAGGATCTTAAAAATTCAACACGATTCGAATAATTTAATCGAAGTTATAAACGGCTTATGTTTAACAAACCACCAAATCTAGTAATATACTGACAAAAATAGTAAATGATCACCAAAAATAGTAAATGATCACCAAAATTAAATTTAGAATCGCAACAGAGTCGACGGAGCCCCGCTGGGCGGGGCTCCTATTTCTGAATACAGGGTCTAAAGTAACCTAACACGAAGGTGATGACGGGAGCTGAGTTCGCTCGCTTTGCTCGCTCACTTCAGCTCCCGTCATCTCCTTCGAACCTAACCTGTCCGTGTCGGGGTGCCCTTAGCTCCCGAGCTCGCTTCGCTCGCTCTTGGACTGATTCATTGACCAAATCACTAGATTTGATATCTTACGGTTTTAGCACTTATGAAATTTGGTGAACAATTTACTAAATTTGGTGATCATTTACTATTTTTTTGGTGGTCATTATATTTATTCCCGTTATAAACTGCGTATGAATTCGACACTAGTGAATTCGACACTATGCGCTGGTGTGGCTTGAGTTTTGGCTTTTAGCGCGAGTGTATTTAAATTTATTTTATTGTTGTTAATATTTTACGTAAATGGCAAATTAATATAGGTACGGGATTTACCGACTACTGCTTTAATAGAGTTTTATGTTTCAAAAATGTTATTCTACTTTTTTCTAAAAAGAGGAGCTGCACCAAACTGATTTTATATTTACTCGCACTTCTATGGCAGTAGAAATTATTTTAATTTAGTAATTTCTTCCATGCGCGTTACAAAAACGTTTAATAGCTATATTTATGGACCGTAGACAACTGCCAACAACCGTTTAAACTGACGTTGATTAGTTCATCCTCATTGAAACTTCGAGATAACTAGGCAGCATAAATATTTGAAACAAACACTAATCATTCACCTGCTGTAAATGTAATACTTTAAGCTAGTTCCTGACACTGTGCGCAGTATACTCCATCAGGTGAGATAAGTGGTATTTAAATATTTGGTCTATGCATTCATTTCATTGATCTACAGTGCTCAAAAACTTTGTTCAGTGAATTTATGTATCGTTTCTCTAACTCCCTTTATTAAAATTCAGATATTCATGTCCAGACAGCAGCGATGTAATTTTTCAGATTTGCGGTAGTTCACTCGCTGCGTCGCCTCACCAGTGACAGTGACATTAATACCACTTCTACACAGTCAGGTGGTTGGCCAACCACCGTCTACACGGTCTTTTTTGGTTGCCAAGGTGCCCTTGATCGGGGCACCAAATGGGTAACAATCACCCTTACTGACTTTATAGAAGGGGTTTGAATGATTTCTGCTAATGGTCATAGCTACTAGCTGGTTTTAAGGCTGCACGCATTGCTGTTTTATTTTTTATTTTGTCCGCGTACTAAATCATAACTAACACGCACTGCGGATAAAAAGCCACGCGATTTTTATCCCTTTCTACCTGTTCATAGAGCTCAAAATATTCGCACAAAGTTAATCCACACCACGGTGCGATGGATTCTGTGGCAAAACACGACTTTCTTGCGGTTTTATTTCCACGGGATATTTTTACCGCAATGCTTGCAGCTTCATACAATTTCATGTGTCGCAGAATATGCGGAAAAAAAGGCGCGATTAAAAACCGATGTGCGTGTTAAGCCTAAAATAGCTAACGAGTCGCTGGCCACTAAAGTGGTTGTGTGTGTGAACCCAGCATTACTTGTTCTTAATTATAGTTATCCGAAACTTACCTATAGAAGTTTTAAACACCAAGTAGTATTTTCTAATAAATGCGAATTATTGTTTTTATAGTAATTAAAGTAATATTATTCTAGAGCTACTGATTTGTTACTATTCTGAGAAAGAGTAATCAAATTGTTTAGTCGAATAGTAGATTAATAATTTAAGAAGCGTCACTATTAAATCAATAATATTCAGCCTCACCTGCCGCACTTCCGCCCGCTTTTGTTTGCTTGACTGTCAAAAATGTCAAAGTTGTCAAACTCTGAAGATCCCACGTCATGTTGAATATTTCGAATCGCGTCTAAAAATTATGAATATCGTGCAAAATTTACAGTTACGCCGCCGCGTGTACTATTGCAATATTTGACTGTTCAAGTGTTCATTACAAATAGTGTTTTAGTAGAAGTCAATAAATAATCGGTCTAATTGGTTTGATTTTCTTCCTGCGTATTGATTGACACAATTTAGTTTTTCGGTAAAAAGTTGGTAAAAATGGCGAATAAACCGGCTAAAAAGTCTGTAATTTGGGCTTATTTGCTATGGCTGCTGGGGGGCATTTTCGGTGCCCACCATTTCTATCTGAAACGGGACCGCCACGCCTTTGTCTGGTGGACGACTTTAGGGGGATTCTTCATCGGGTGGATAGGGGAAATATTCCGCATTCCAAGGTACGTTAGAGATGCTAACGAAGATCCGAAGCACATGGAGGAGGTCCTCGCCAGAATGAAAAAAAGTAACAAGGTATGCTATTGATTCTTTATGTTTTTTTGTACATCTGAGTTACTTACATTCGGCTCTGGCGTTTGAGCTTAAGAGCTTACTCTTCATAAGTGTTAATTCTTTTTTATCTCATGTTTCTTTCTTCTCTTCACTTAAAGTATCTACCTAGTACCTTAGACTGACTCGAGAATCAGTAGAATATTGATTGGCTATATGACTAATATTATTTATGTGAATGGGTTTGATAGATGTGTCAATTAATCACTACTGAACAGATTTTTATGAAACCATAGGCCTCTAACACACATTCTGAATTCCTATCTGAATCCAGATTCGGAATTGATATTATTATTTAAGAAAGCCCGGCAATGCATACAATTTCATTGTGTCACACACACATTCTGATTTACTCATTCAGATTATGAATTCCGACTCTGAATTCCTTAAGCAATTCATAAGCATATACAACACAAGAGCACATAGACTATAATTTAGAATGGAGGACGCTATGGGTTGCAGCTAGTATTAATATAATAGTGGCATTCAAATGGCAACTATGGTAATTGAAACCTAAACTAAGTGCAGAGCTGCTTATTCTAGACTTAAAAGACACTTGTACTAATAAAAGAATTTTACTAACATGATGTGTGTTTAGCAAAGTACATAATCCTGGATTTCGATTTACTTAAAAACCAATATCTTATTGTTCTTATACATCTGTAAAGATCGCTGGTTGCAATGCCTCTAATGCAAGGCCTAACATTTTAATTGTATTATTGGTGTGGGTTCTTATCTCTTATGGTTACTACTAAAGATATTTCTCAATGCTTTGATTTAGAAGTCTCTTGCTTCTAAATATTTGCATTCATACCAGGATTTTTTTTTACAAAATACTAGAAGCTTTGTAGTAATCGAAGATACACCTGTTCTAGCTTTTACCCACACAAGGTTTTACTCAGCCTGGCTATGTTTCAGTAAAAACAATGAAGTTGCAATAGTTATATCATACAACAGCAATTTAATTAGTTTAAACTTTCCATTCCTATTACTAAAGGCAAGCAAAATTAGTTAGGTATCTATTGAACATCTTCAATTAAATTGTGTTATCAAAAATCATATTGTACACTTAGTTTATATTATTGCTTGTATTATAAGGTTATTATTAATGTAACAATTGTAGAAAGGCCAATAAAAAATTAAACTAGTACCTGGGTTAGGTGACCAATTTAAGCTCTGTTTTTTTTTCTAATGTTTATATAAAAAACAACAATTATGTAGGTAACCTTAAAAAGCAAAACATTATCCGAATACAACATTGCATCCAAACCATAAGAGCTGTTTCTGAGATACACAAAATCTTACTAATATTATAAATGCAAAAGTTTGGATGGACATATGTTTGTTATTCAATCATGCCAGAACAACAGAACCGATCTGGATGAAACTTGGCACAGAGATAGATTATAGTTTGGAATAGAACATAGGCTACTTTGTATCCTGGAAAAATGTATGGATCCCTTGGGATAACATCCAACTTTCAGGCGGGCGAAGTCACTAGCAGAAAAACTCGTAAATTTATATACAAGAATTCTAAATATCCTATTAGATTCTGTGTGATACAGTTTATTTTATTTAGATATAAAACCATTAATATGTGAATTTAAGACTGTAATTAATCTTATATTTGGGATGGATGTCATATTTTTCTAATTATTCTGGTTGTATTCTATTTAAAGACTTGACTTGCTGACCTTTGGGCGAACTTCTTGGTTTCATACTGTAAGTATGTATATGTATGGTGTTGGGTTTTATATTAACACAAAAATAAATCTCGCTCCGCTTCTGTGCTGATACTAATGCTAAATACTGCTAAGATTTCCAATAATATTGGAATGACACAAATTTAAAGCTTCTTTTGATAATCACCTTTGTGCATAACAAAACTATGTTTATACCCATAGAAAAATAGCAGTATGTTGAAATATAATATTTTTCTTACTTGCCCTACTTATAAATGACAAAACTTTAGTCAATTATAACATTAAAACTCACAAGTAAGAAAAATAGCTGAATCGAAAACAAATCATTATGCTTATTGCCACATAATCACATTACTAGTTTTGTAGTTAGACACATAACCCTAAATTTTAAATTGATAATGCTGGAACTAGAACGTAAGTATGTCATGTATGTAAAACCACGTCAGTGTGCATAATTTAAAACTGTGTCTTCAACATAAACATAATCAGTATGGTTTAATTAAAACTTGCAAGTTTGTTGAATTTTATCAAGGTTTCACTTGTTTGATTGCATCATTTCATTGCACAATAATATACCTATGTTACACTTTTGCTGAGGCAACAATTATATGCACTAATAAACGGTTTTTGTCATTTTATTTATTTTATACTAAGCAATATGGTGCAGTGCGAATTTTGTTTATTTTATTTTATAATAATTAATGTCTGGCACCGAACTCCTTTTATAAAAAGGAGATGGGCAGTCCAACAGCTTCAAGAGGAGGTTTATTTTCAGCTTACTAACTGATGTTACTGGACCAGTTTGAAGATGTAAAATACATAGGATTTCATGAGAAATCAATCTTAAGATTTTTACTTCCCCTTTTATTTTTAAATCGTTTATACTCTGTAAGTAGGTACTTAAATCCAAAGAGTCCTAAGACTTAATTATTTATTAGAACTTATGGGCTTAAATTTTCCTTTTCTAGTTTTGTTTTAACTGCAGTACAAACATTAACCCTTTTTTTATTTGTCAGTGAGTATAGTTACCAATTTTTATAAAAAATGCTTTTGTATTTTTAACAGAGAGGTCGTTAAATTATTACACTTAAATATCAAAATTGCCATTTAAATATTTATCATTATTAAAATATATCTGTTCTCTAACCCCCTTATTAATAAGCGCTTTTTTTTAATGGCTGGTAATATAATGTCCAGGTTACCCATGCATTTTTTTAAGGTGACCCTTGGCATTAACTAAACATACATAAATTCACGCTGTTTTCCCATGGGGGTAGGCAGAAACTACAGAATGCTTGCTATGATCCTTACATACTTCTTTTGCTTCATTCATTTTCATACATCTATGCATAAACGCACGCGGGTTCTGTTTACTGCGCACCTATCCTTTGTGAAGAACATCACCATTAAGGTCTATGTATGTCTTTCAAGGCGTCCCCTACCATTTTCATTCACGTCTGCCTTGTATCTTAACTTTCGTTAGTCGCCTTTCATTCATCCTCTCAATATGGCCAAGCTATTTTAGCATACTCTTTTCAATTTTATGCATTAACTATGTGTTTATTAATAAGTCCAACTGAATAAACTTTGCTTATCTGTACAATTTACTATAACATTATGTTCTATTATTTGTCGTCGTCTTTGACATTCTGGTGCTATGGAAACTAAACCTCTAGGTCTACTGGCGTAATTAATAACTCAATACTACATTCTGGTCAATAACAGGACAAGGTATTGAACAAGAAAAATTTCAAAATTTATATAACCCCGAGAAATTTTTATTTCATGCTATATGATTTATCTAGTACATACGCTTGGATCGGCAATCTATTGAACACATAATTATGACACTACATCTTGCGAAAACACCACGATTTAAACAGTAAAACGCCCATAACTTTTGAACGGCTTAACCGATTTTATTCAAACATAGCTACGAACACTCGACAAAATCACAATTCAAACTAAATCAAAATCGGTTCACCCGTTTGGACGCTATGATGCCACAAAAACACACAAATACACAGCAACACACGTCAAGCTTATAACACTTCTCTTTTTCCGTCGGGGTTTAAAAATAATGATATTACAGCATGCTTTAGGGACTTGCCAGATGACGCAACGCAATTTAAATTGCGTCGACACGACGATATTGTCCACATCATCATTAGCCTTTATTTTAAATGTTCCCACTGCTGGGGCACACGCCACGTATTTTTTAAAATAATTTCAAGTGTATATCGGTCGAATTGCGTCCATGCGAAATTTCGCTTAGTATAATCAAGTGATTACTAAGCGAAATTACTAGTAAGTTCGGATCCGTATAAGTATCCGGTGTGATAAAATCGAATCGCGTCGATCCATCAGGAAGGTTGCTAACATTATTAACTATCATCTACACTATCTCAACATTCCCTATCTATACAGCTATATCTATCATTATCACAGGATATATGTTAGTATTGTATTAGTGATTCCAAAAGTGCCACATTATTTATTGCTAGGAAAAGAAAGCTACAATAAAATGCTGCATTTCCATTGTTCAGCTGCTACTCGTACATGTGCATGTGCAAAATGGAGAGCTAAGTGCAGAGTAATCTGAATGTACGCCAAACTCTTTTGTGACGAAACTGCTATCTAAACGTCATTTTCCATTGTCATCTTGGCTAAGCGCCGCGCCATTACCAACCATGTGTTTTGTACAGGGTATTGTCCATTCGCTTTAGCATCGGCTGGTCGATGCAATCGCGCTCGCGTGCTAGCATGTCTTTCAGCCGGGACAGCCCAGACCATCCAGTGAGTGTGCTTAAAACTTTCAGTTCAGCATTAGTATGGATGACCTGCACTGATCCGTGCTGACAAGCAGGAATTATTCCTATGTATGAGCAATGTGAGTTACCAGGTTGTTCATTGTTTTCAGCCACCATTCTCTATGAATCGGTTTACTGGTATGCTGATGGTCGGTTACACCTGGGCGCAGATGACCATGTACGCGATACCACCAGACTTTTGGGGCATTAACCTGAAGTACCTAAACCTTCTTGTACCTTTGGCTACCGGACTTGGTGAGTGGACTGTTTGTATTATTCGAGGGCCGTTTGATAAGTCCGTGACTTTTTTATTTTCTCGCGTAGTAATTTTTATGGAAAACTACTTCTGTCAACTACCATCTTTTAAAAGGCTGCTGTAAAAATATGAGCAAGCTACGTTATTGGGTTTGTGTTTGCCAGCCATTTAAAGCAGGCAACCGCGGGAATTTTCACGAAAATGGGAAAATTGGAATTTCGTGTGCTGATCATCGAAACCAAGGAAATGCTTAATAAACATTACGGGGACTCTGCACCATCAGTTTCACCGGTTAAGAAGTGGTTTACTTAGTTCCGTTGAGGCCGTACCAGCACAAATGTCGCCGAACGTTCAGGGGGGTGACCATAAGCTCTTAGAGTAAGTTTATTTTGAGATCGAGTAACTGACAGACCGGCGAGCACGGCCTACTGTGACAGGCTTGAGTCATACATTTTTATCACAGTTTGAGAACAAAAACCGTGATAAAATGCGTGACACAAGCCTATCACAGAGGCCGTGCTCGCCGGTCTGATGTATACAAGTCATATACAGCTGTCCCTTACACACACTCAAAATAACCTTACTCTAAGAGCTTATGGTCACCCCCCAGGTCGCCCAAAACCAAAAGAGGTCGTCACGCCAGAAATCGATGATAAGATCCTTGAAATGATATTGGACTATAAAAAAATGAAAGTGCGTGAGGTGGCTGAGACTGTAGGCATTTCAATTGAGCGGGTACGTCACGTTTTACGTTAATATTTGGACATGAAAAAGCTATCCGCAAAATGGTTGCCGCGATTGCTCACACTCGACCATAAGCGCAACGTGTAACAACTTCGAAGTTTTTGGGGATGTTTACCCGTAATTTGAACGATTTTTTGCGCCGTTTCGTAGCCGTGGATGAAATATGGATCCAACAGATCAAGGAACAATCAAGATAGTGAGTTTCTACGAATGAACGCGCACCAAAGAAGGCAAAATTGGGTCTATCTGCCAATAAGGACATGACCACAGTTTTCTTCGATGCACGCGGTGTGATTCATATCGCTAAAAGGGTAAAACAATCACCAGCGAATATTATTTAGAGCTTTTGGACAGATTCGATTTTGATTTGAAGCAAAAAGGCCGCATTTGGTGAAGAAAAAGTGCTGTTACATTGAGACAATGCACGGGTGCATACGTGTGTAGTCAACATGACATACATCCATAAATTAGGCATTATCTATAATAACTGCAACCTCATGCAGTATTTAGAAAACAATTTTTTTTGCCAAAAGTCACGTACTTATCAAACTGCCCTCGTATCTATTTTACAAGCTTTTATTAAACTTGCAATGTCTGTATGTATGTAAGTGTGTTCGGGTCAAATCTTGCAACTGAATTTTAAAGCAGTTATCCTCCACCGATTAAGATTAAATTTTGCATACATGTTTAGTTTGGATGACAATGCATGGTTAGCAAAGTGACGTCATTCTAAATCCGATATGGTGGACGGCCCAATATGGCGGACTAGTTATTTTTGTGCACTGCCATGATATGGGTATCAAATGAAAGGGTTTGCTGAGAAGAATACGAAAAAAGCGTGTTTTAAAAAAGATTTTTTAATTAATATATTATTTATTTTAAATTAGGAATGAAGGTATCGATAACTGGTTGTGAAAAGATAAATTTCATGGTTGTATCTCGAGGGGCGAAATCACACGCAACTTTGATTTGATTCTTGAATTTGGCGCACATATATAAAATAATACAAATTCAATTTGTTGTGGAGTAAGGCGAGGTATTTGATATTTCGTATATTCCCAAATAAAAAGAAGCTCAGTGACTCTCAGAGCGAATAACACTAAAAATTTACTTTGTTCTCTTCGTGTTTTTTTAATAGCTTTTACGTTGTTGCAGGTGTTTGGAATGTAGGCAACATTGGACGCGAGCAAGGGCGTCTGAAGTGGGCGTTGATAGGGGCATACATCGCGTATCCCGTTCGCTACTACGTGTTTGACGACAGCATCTGGTTAACTCTTATGGTCATTTGCTCTGCCTGCTTATTTGACTCGTATGGCAAGGAGTGGAGGAAGGCCCCAAGGAAGGACCGCCACCTTGCTAAGTAAGTTTTACTTGGTATGAATTTTCAAAGCCTCAGCATTATGAATCCTTTGTTAGACATTTGAATTCAATACAACATATTTGACTGGACTTCTGACATACATAAGTGGGTCCAAGCAAAACGGGTCCAGTTCACCGCGTTTAGTTTACGGGATATACGCAGTTCTGTAAAGTTGCCCTCTTACAATCAAGTAGTTACATGTACAGTTTCAACTACAAAGGACAACTTAAAAAAATTAAAAAATTTGAATATTTTTTAATCCTTCTTGACTATTCTAGATACCGAATATTCTAGTCTTAACTCAATACCCCACTACTGGACCCGTATTATTAACCTTTTCTAAGTTTTTATGAAGGTGTTAAATAACAAATTAATAATAGTTATTTATGCTACAAGTGCGGAAGGTAGGTGATTTCCGATGAGTGGCATTTTTATTCACGAGCGAGCGAAGCGAGTGAGTGGATATATCAACACGAGTCGGTAATTATCTTACGTACGTGTATCATACAACATTTTACTATGCATTGTGCGAGAAAATTAAAAAATATATCTGAACCAAGCAAAAAATAACAAAATGGCGGGCTTATTCAAGCGCGCTCAGCATAACCATAGATTAACTAAAAGTTCAAAAATACGTTCTGCCAAACATATTTAATGAATATTTAAAATTAATATTTTATTGATCAGAACCTAAATCTAGAGTAATTAAAAACGCCTTTAATGAAGTATTAGTTTTATTTTACCTTTTATATGAATGATAATCTGTATTTAACAATTTTTTTAAACTTTTCTCAAATAATAATAACTCTATGCGTCGGGCTGACGTAGGAGATAAAAATTAAAAAAAAAACAAAAGTAAAAAGCACTAGTGCAAAAAGTGACACTTTCCGCACAGTTTGGCTGCTTGGAAAACGCTCTTTTCGAGGACAAGCATTGTAAAATAATTTATCTTTGTTTCCTAGGCGTGTGCTCGTACTATCGGTCTGCTGTTGCCTGTACATTGGGTTGTGGGGCAGCTACCTGTACTTCCATGGTACCATCACAGACAGCGAGGGTGACGAGATACCAATTTACGAAGCACTGCATCATTTCTTTACGAGCCCGTGGTAAGTTGTACAAAAGATACGAAATCTATTATCATCATCATCATATCAGCCGTGGGAGGCCTAGGAAACGCTGGAGTGACGACTAAGAAGCGTTTACGGGAAATTGAAGAGTGGGAAGGCTATGCACGAGGCCTTTGCCCAGTGGGAAAGTATAGGTAGATTAAAAAAAAACCTTATCCCTAATACAGATGGACTGTTGTTGACCTGTTTTATTTTTATTCATCCTAAATTCTTAACCCCCAGGTGGCTGGATGTGAAACAGTGCATTGCCGAGACATACCAGTATGCGCAACACCACGGCTGGTACGAAGTCTGGAAACAAATCGTGGACTTGTCAGACCCTCACGGCGAACAAAACGCTTATAAGGTAACATTAAGATCATTGGTATTTTCGGGGTATAGTTATCGGCACGTAACTTGGCAATGTTTTGGCGTGGGGTAAGTTCGCGCATAGTACGTGAACTGACCAACCACCATATAGAGCGAACGGTACGTGGACGCGATGCGATTGGTCAGTCGATCCTTATGTCAACTGATCAACCAATCGCGTGCTCGGAACGTTACGAAACGTTCCCCGCGGCCCGCTTGGTTACCAAAGAGACCTAAAAAACAACTTGTGCGCATCTAACAACTCTTGCCAAGTTACGGTCGGTCCGTAACTTGGCAAGAGTCGTTAGATAGAACTATATAACCAGATCGAGACCACAGTATTTTAGCAAACGAGACTTTATGATGTATGAGGTGACACTGCAAGATTGTCCAAGATCTGGTTGCATTTTAAAGCAGATGGTCTGCATTTATACTAGCAGTTTGTTACAACCTCAGATCAAATAAAAAATCAAGATGGAACGTTGCAAACAACAAGGTGATGCCGGTTAAAACTACGCCTTGCCATATACAAACACAATTACACGCAGACACGTACAACGAAACTACGCCTTAGCTTGTAAGTAGAGCGTTTAAGAGCTCGACTGACAAGCATAGGCGTAGTTGTGTATGTATACGGCAAGGCCTAGTTTTGGTTTGTTGTTTGCTTCGTTCCATCTTGACTTTTTATTTGATCTGAGGTTACAACGTAACAGTGTGACAGCAATTTTGCAACAGGTAACATTAAAACTGTCGATGATTACAGCCTGCTAGTTCAAATGCAAACCAGCAGCCCAAGTGTGTAAGTGAATTCGGCTAGGCAAAGCATTTTGATGCCATCATACGACCAATCACATGCGTCATAAAAGACGCGATGTGCATTTACGTCTATGTGATTGGTTGATTGATGGCGGTCATTCGGTCAAGCCCTTTGTTTTGCCGAATTCACTTACTCAATTAGGCTGCTGATTAGTAGTCCCTTAAAACTGAAACTACCAACATTGTATTTCAATCTTCGAGCCCTAACCTTGCGGATGTCTTACAGATGATTCTGGAACCTCTCGCAAGAAATATATTAAGCCTATCGGTAAAATAAAAAAATCTCTAAATATGTAGCTGCTACTGTGTTGTGCTGTGTTGAATGAATGTGTATAGTGTTGGTTAAATGTAGTTACCAGCGTGCGGTGCATCAATACTTTAAATAAATATGTAGAAAATTAGTTTTTCGAAAATATTTCCAAAAAAAATTGATGTTAAATTAATGTAAATGATAACCAACAGAAGCAATTTCCAGCATTTTTTGAATTTTTGTCTATTTATTTGTCTACGTCGCCTGGCTTGTACGGGAATTTCGTATAGCTAATAAAATTTCGTGTTCTGGGATATTTTTGTTTTAATTGGTAGTTAATATGATAGATAATCCCTTTTTAAATTCTTACCCTCTTACAAATAAACGCGGAATAAAGTTATACCAAGTATAAACCTATGAAAATGTATGGTTATTCCTTTGTTATACCTGGTATATCTTTATTCCTCGTTTATTTGTAAGAGTGTTAGATTTTTAGAACTTGGGACGTAAAAGTTATAATCAGTTTAATTTTTTAAGGTATGTACTAGTGTACCAATGTAGATTGTTACATATAGGTAAATGTTACATATTGTTACATAATGTGTAATGTAAATATTCTAAATTGTTTGTTGCTATCTTTGTAGTATTTTACTTACCATTAAGTAGGTAGATTGAGATGAGGATCGTACCTACTCAGGGCATTAGGTGATACCTATGTCCAGCAACGGACTGCAACAGTTTGATGATGAGTTGGATTATATATATTTTTTTTTTATTTGTAAATAATTAATTATCATTTCAATATTTGTGTTATTTTACATAAGGCAACTTCTAAAACATAACTGCGTTTAGTGTACGATTTTATTACGTTTATTTATTAAAATCTTTTTATTGATATTATTAATTGTTACGAAGTTTTAAAAATAGTAAACTTATATAAAAATAAATGGCTTAGTTGCCTTAATAAGTGGTACAAATTCTATAACCGAAAAACAAAAATGGTATGCGGCACGAAATCTGCCGTGCTGCACCTTTACGTAACTAATGTAGATAACTTTTATACATAAAAATTGTGCGTAACTTGAAGTATTACTTAGGTTTTGTTTCATCGCAATCAATTCACACTATCAAAAGTTAGATGAATTTAAAGTGTTCAAGAAATAAAATTATCACAACACACGCAATTCAGATACTCGGACAGATGAACTCCATATTCGATAGATGGCGTTGTACATTGAAGTCATTATCTGAATTGGTAGGGGGTAGGAAGGTAAGTAGGGTAGGCAGTTGATAAGAGCGAAGCCACGGGCACAGCTAGTAGTATTTTTTTGTTTTGTACAATCCCGCCACACTTTTCCCAAACCACTGCAACTCCTGAAAGCCAGAATGAACACTGGCGACCACCAGAAAAGCGCCGAGGCAATGAAGCTCGACGAAGTCCCGGAGAATGAGTTTAACTGTCTTGGACCCCGCAACGAAATTAATCAGAAAATAATAAAGGAGGAGTAGGAAAACAAAACATAATTTCCACTTCCCTCCATATCAAGCAGGAGACAGTACAAATAAGGCCAATAGGCACAAAGGGAAGTTTACAACTGGGATTAGCCCAGTTGCCTAGCACCATGGATAAAAATTTACATTAGACAACACTAACATTTTTTTTTGCTAGTAGTTCATTAATAAATAGAATGGTATTTTAGACTGGGTGCACATTTAAAGAACTTATGTTAGCTCATACAATAAGCAGTTTACATATAGAATATGCTATACTGGTTGATGATCTTATAACATTTTATTATTGAATATTTTTAGTGCACTGCAAATTATCCTTTATAGCATTTCTTTCTGTGTCATGAATATAATAGCCATGCTTTTAGCAATATAAGTGCAGTTCTTATTTATGTGAGTTCTTGATGTAATTTTTTTCATAAACCATCCATAGAATGTAGTGTTATCAATTCCTTGCTCTTTTTTCATTTTGAAAGTAGTTATGTTCCTCATCTTTAGGCCGTTTTACTGTGCAAAAAAACTGCATCCTACAATCAAATTTTGAATAAGGTAGTTTTGGTTTGTCTTTGTCCAAGTGGAACACAACTATAAAATAAATAAATAAAATAAAAAGAGCCTTTATTCAGACAAAATACTTAAATTTTACATGCACAATTATTATTTAATTTGATTAATTTATAATATATTTAAAACACTAGTATTAATATTAATTCAATTACAATATTTTCATTCATAAATTTATTTTTAATTAGTCAATTTTTTGGGTTTTTTTTGCCTCCTCCAGCTGCCTCCATAGACTCCCGTTTTCAGCTGTTCTGGTCCATGTGCTGCCCGCGACTGCTTTAATGTCTCTAATCTCCTATCTACCTCTGTTTCTTTTTCTGTCTCTCGGATACCAGTACATTATAGTTTTACACCATTTCTCTCGTCCTCTTATAGTATGCCCCGTCCACTTCCATTTAAGTTTCCTTATTGCAACTGAAACATCCTTTGTTTTTGTTTGTTTTTTGATTGCTGATGTTCTTATTTTGTCTGATAATCTTTTCCCCATCATGCTCCTCTCTATAGCGTTTTGGCAGACTTCTAATTTTCGAGAGTGTGCCTTTGTAAGGGCCCATGTTTGACATCCGTATGTAAGGACAGGGAGGATGCAGGTGTTGAAAAGTTTTCTTTTGATGGTCATGCTTATTTCGCTGTTTTTCATTACTTATTTTAGATTCCAGTACCTTTTCCGAACATTGCCTATTCTTCTTTCTATTTCTTTTGAAGTGAGGTCTGACGGCGAGATTATTTGGCCCAGATAAACGTATTCATTAACATATTCAATTGTGTGCTAAGTGTTGCTGTTAATAGTGATTGGGTATTTTGTATCGTTAGTCGTAGCTTTAGTCTTCTGAGTGTTCATAATCAGTCCTACCTTTCGACTTTCCTCGTCTAGGTTCGCTAAGCATTGCTTGTAGTTCGTTTTGTGTTGGTGAAAAGATTATCAAGTCATCTGCAAATCTTAAATGTGTTATGTTGTCTCCGTCAATTGACAGGCCTCGTTTTTCCCAATTTAGTTGACGGAAAACGTTCGCCAGAACCGCAGTAAACAACTTCGGTGACAACGGATGGTTGAACGGGCTGTAAAATGGGGTTGTAACAATTTCTAATGTGACGTATAGTTGTGTTCCACTTGGACATCCATTACACTCATTACACATTATCACTATTTAAATGTCGAATGTTATCTCAAATGGAGAAAAGACAACTAGTAATGACGTAGTTATGCCTAATTAGTATCTATCTAGCTTATTTTGCACATGGCAAAACCTCCCCTCCCGCTTTTACTAAAATATAGTCAATATGACTTCCAGGTGCTAGGTGTGAATCGCGACGCTAGCCAGCAGGAGATAACATCGATCTGGCGCAAGCTGTCCCGCGAGCATCATCCCGACAAGGTGAAGGACGAGTACGCACGCCGCGCCGCTCAAGAACGCTTCATGGAGATCCAGCAGGCTTACGAGATCCTCTCGAACAGCAAGCATCGCCGTAACCGACGCAACAAGAAGGATAATTCGGAGCCCGACGCCGTCAAAATCGAGTTGTAGGATACGGTTGAAGGTGACCCGGGCGCCTTCATGAGGGTTAGAGGTTTCCTACCCACCTTCAGGTGATGCCAAGTTATAACAAATTACATAGTGAAGGGTCACTACTATTACTAAAGTCACCGCTAGATAACAATAAAATAAAAGTCATTAACACCTGTCTACCAATGTATTCCAATATTTCAAAACGATACGAAAAAAATGTATAGTCAGTGTCGCAAACATGATCAAAACAAACGTATCGCGGTAAGGGGCGTCCGTGACCCTTTCACTTGACACTCAGTAATGAGTTAAACGGATAAAATGGTTCTACGCCTATACATTTCATTTCAGACTAAAATTATCAAAATATCTTGATAAACAAAAAAATATGTTTTCAAATTACTTAAGGTACAAGTCGTATCAGTGACTTTTATTTTGTTGTTATCTGGCGGAGACTATACATATAAAACGCTTGCACCTAAGCCGGTTAACCGTAGAAGGGCAAGCAACTAAAATGTTGTCAAACTCATAATTGTTTAAGTGTCATCTTTTAAAACAATCTTATTGTTTGTTTAACGAATCCAATGCTCGCTATCCAGTCAATCTGGATAAGTCATCAAAATAGATAAGTGTTGTCAGTTTTAATGTTCATGTCCTTCATGTCACATTTTCTGATACACTAAATTAAATACACTTATAAAACTGAGCAATATTGAATCTCGATACACTGTCTTAAAAAAAAAAATGTATTAATAATTAAACCAATACACAGGTAGACAAAATTATAATCCAAATAAAAGATAACTAGATGTCAGTAGCACTAAAATAGTATATTAAGTTTAGTATTAGTAACTATTCTATGGATTGAGACAATTATTTGAACAGAGGATGAACCATATTACTGGTTACCTAAAACAGAGATGGCTTTCAGTATTTATACTTAAATATAAGAAATTTACTTGATGTCATGTAGTCAAATGTACATTCCAAATAGTATGCATTTAATCAATAATATCTTAAATTATTTTCTTCCAAACAGCCACATGTATAGGCAAATGTAATATTAAGATTAACTGTTCCATGGTCTGTGGAGCGCTAGTATGGATATTTGATGCCCAAGGCGACGAAATTAGAGTTATAATGTGCTAGGATACATATGCCCAATTTCATTAACCCTAGTCGACACCTAAATGAAACATTCAAGTCAACACAGATAATATAATACTAGCATAAAGATGCCTCATCCCATACAAAGAAACCTTGCTTGACGTAATTATCGTTTTTTGTCTGATTAAGAAAACTATTTTTATAAGCACTTCAATCGCGTTCGGTTCCGTTCCACGGCTATCGATGGTGTTAGCAGCGACTTGCAAGAAAGGGTTTTCTCGGTTCGTGACTATTTTTCTTTAAAAACATAGACGATTTGTTTTATAGTATTTCTTTGCAAGTTTTTACAGTTTCATTGTTACAAAATTTGTACAATACAAATTTATAAAATCGAGCGGCATGCCTCAGCAGACATTTAAAACCGTGCTATCTATTGGAACCTATTTTAAATGATCCGTTCAAATAATGTTTGAAATGTGAATTAAGCCCAATATTCCATAATTTTGTGCTTAGAAGAGTTGATTAAAGAACATACAATGTTTATGATCAGTTCTAGAAAATACTAATTATACACAATTCAATAACAAATCGATGCATATCGCGCCATCTAGTGACATTTATTTGAACCAAATTTTCTTTGTTAGCGCTGGGACAGTGTAGTAAAAACGGGCGTTATAATATAATATTGTAGGATAGGTGTTCATTTATATCCGGCCTAAGGAGCCACGTCTTCCTCTTCTTCTAGATATAAATCTCGGCTTTATTCTGAACTTTTTCTTAGTTTTTGAATCTCTATTCCACATCTGAATCTCAGTCGTTTCTACCAACCAATTTCTTGGTGGTTGGTTGATAATAATCTAGGCTAAAGTATTTTAATTTTTACTATAATGGGTAAGAACATGTTTAAATAATATCCATTATTTGACTGTGTTTACTGTAGGTACATTACAGTATGAATTATAATTAGTGAGATGAAAAATTTAAACAGTTTTAATGTTGTCAACTAAGTGTCAACTGCAAATATTCTTCCTCCCCATTAGAGTTATGCCCCATGCAATTAGGTTCTAAAATCAAAGCGAATAATTTTTGTTTTTTTTTATTACTGTATGATACTTAACTTTTTAATGGATAGCAGTGGAAGCTGGTCTCATTTGAATAAAAAAAAAAACATTCCTAACGGTAGTTTATATTTAAATATAAAATTGTGCTAAACGTAACGCGACGCCGTCCTTTATCGGAACACAGTTTCGGATTAAATTAACGTAGTTAGGATTCAAGAAACAGTAAAGACTTTAAAGTTGTACGCACTTCTGCAGCATAATATTTGATGGCAAAAAATCCCACATAAGGCCTGTCACTTGTCAGCACGAATCTATAACATCTACTGCAGTGAAACAAGTATTTATTGACGTTTATTTATCAATTATTGATTATTTATCTTATTAAACTAGCTGAAACAACGTACACCGTGAATGCTTCTTTATGAAGACATAGATTTTTTGTTTGCTAAGCTTTTTATTCCATAGATAGGACTAAAGTGGAAGCAACCAAGTATTTATTCTATGAAGATATTGTAATGACTATGTTCTGTGTAAGTTATTATTATTAATTTATGGTATCGTTACTTAGTGATTTACATTCCGATTTGTTTTTATTTGTAAGACGCATTTTTTTAAATTATTTACGTAACTTTAAAATATTTTATATTTTTTGTAACATTGTGTACTTAACAAATTTAGTTCGTATTTTTTTTAGATTCTATCTAACTTATTGTATGGTGTCTAAATATAAATAAATGTATTACTTGTCACTATGAATTGTATTATTTTAAATACTAATCTTAACCAATCATCATCATCATTTCAGCCAAAAGACGTCCACTGCTGGACATAGGCCTCCCCCAGGCGTCGCCGAAGGCGCTTGTTGCGAGACGCACGGGATCGGTCAATGTGGCGACGCCTGGGGGAGGCCTATCTTAACCAATATCACATCATAATTTAATCAGCGTAATAGTCGACTATTGGCCCCTTGTTTAGGGTTCCGTAGCCAAATGGCATCGTTAACATCGAACCTCAATTTTGGTCCTTTCATTGAGGCAAAAGCTCAACTGGCTGCCAAAAAGTTGGGGATTCTTGCGAAGGTGACGGTACTTCACGCCAGAACAGTTGCTCAACTTGTACCAAGCGCAAGTTCGGTCATGCATGGAGTACTGCTCTCATCTCTGGGATGGATCTGCCAAGTACCAGCTGGATGCTCTAGAGTCGATCGAAAAACGGGCCAAGAGGCTCATCGGCAATGAGATACTGGTCGAGTCTAGGCTCCAGAGCCTTGAACATCGGCGCCAAGTTGCCAGTCTGTCGGTATTTTATCGGTTACATTTCGGGTAGTGTGCGATGGAATTGCATGAACTAATTCCTCCTAGCCCGTTTCATCATCGGACTACAAGACGTACGGTGACATGGTGGACATCCCACCCGTACACACCAAACGTTTCGGGAGTACTTTCATTATGCGTACAGCTAAGGAGTGGAATTCCCTGACAGAGTCTGTATTTCCTGATAGCTATAACCTGGGAGTCTATAAGTCAAGAGTGAATAGGTTTCTTCTAGGTGAGCGTGCTACATCGTCGACCACATCATCACTTACCATCAGGTGAGATAGTGGTCAAGCGCGAACCTATCAATAAAAATAAAAAAAACTTAGAACTGAAAGTCTAATATTTTTTTTCATCATACCCATACCTGTGGGGCATAGATACCCCACAGGTATGGGTATGATGAAAAAAAATATTTGACTTTCAGTTCTAAGTTTTTTTTTTTTATTGATAGGTTCTCAAAAATGATACTGAGGTTACTAATATTTTTTTTCTAAACTGAATAGTTAGCGCGAGAGACACTTCCAAAGTGGTAAAATGTGTCCTCTCCCTGTAACTTCTAAAATAAGAGAATGATAAAACTAAAAAAAATATTTGATGAACATTACCATTGAAACTTCCACCGAAAATTGGTTTGAACGAGATCTAGTAAGTAGTTTATTTTTTTAATACTTCATAAATCGTAAACCGCAATTTACCAAGTACGGAACCGGACTCGCACTTGGCAGGTATTTTTCAATACCCCTAAGAAATCCTGGACCCGCGCATGTCTTAAATTAGGTACCGGGTAAAACGGGGTGAATAGGAACTTAGGGGTGAATGGGAACAAAACTTTGACTAGGATTTTAACTTTCATACCACTTTGTGGTTTCAAACAAAGCATCGTGTTTTTACCCGACTGCCGAAGGAGGGTTTCGGTTTCGGTTTTCGGAATTAAAAAAATCAAAAAACCCGACTGCTTAAAAAGCGAACTAAAAAGACGTAACAAGAAGAAAATCATGTTTTTTTTTTTATTTACCTTTTTTATTTAAATAATTATTTAATATATTGAAGTTCCTATTAAAATTCTGCAAATAATTTTTAAATAACGTGAAAATTTCCTTTATAGTTTTGTTCCCATTCTGCCCTGTAGTCCTATTCACCCCATTTTACGGTACGTAACATAGACTACTATTATGTACGTACTCTTTAGTTAGTGATAAAGTGTGTTAGGCTAGTGTACTACATGGACAACAATAAAAGTCCGTAGTTAACTTTAACTTTAATCGAAGTTAGGATCTCTAAGGTAGACTTAGATTTATAGTTTTGGCTAGTAAGGGAGATGTAGGTAATGAGGATCACCTAAGCGAGAATTGAAATAAAATTAAATCTAATAATCAACTTGCTTTGTTCTTATAATAAACTTTGCTTATTTAACTATTAATTGAGTTCAACTCAAATCACTTTGGCTTATTAATTTAGGGACAACAAAGATTTTTTTAAATCATTTTTCTTTGGTCGGCAGTCGGTGTTGAAAAGCGATAAAAGAACGAGGTGTTTTTATCGAAACGAAAGTTATTTTTTAAACTTTTTAGTGTTTTGCTTTATTCGGTTTTATTTTTATAGTCGGTTTAATTATTGTGAAAGTGTTTTTATTGCCCTCTTTTTAGTTTTATCAACTAAATCATGACGGTATTGATGTAGGTACTCTTTCGACGAACTCAAATGGAGTCAAACGGAACTTGAAGCCCTGGGATGCCTATCGATCAGCATCAGCGGTATCTTAGCAGATGCATATGCAGACAGCATATCGAATGCATCACCCACGGTCGTCGGTCATTAAATTATATATACCGCGGTAGTGTGGAGACCGAGGCTTTTTAAATGCTAAAGACCCTCCACAACCAGGAGACGCAGAGATTGCAGACGCAGTCTCAGGCCGCATATTTCCTACACGCCGACTACGTGGGTAGGCATCGAGATTTAGTAGCGGTGGCTAACGGACTTACCCGTTCATAGTTCTCATTCGCCAAGTTTAAGTGTTCTTGGCGAATGAGAACTTGACCCTAAACCCTAATGTGTCAAAACTGTCATAGTTCGACAGTAAAAAAGGGACAGATGTATATAAGTCATATACCATTACGCACACTTAAAATAACCTTGCTCTAAGAGCATATGGTCACCCCCCTGTAGTGCTTGACACTAACGATCGCAGTGAAGTATGGCAGAGTAATTTAAAAACTTCACGGACGCTTCTTCCGGGCACAACATGGGTCCGATGTAGACCATTTAGCGTCCGTAGCGTGGATGCATTTCGGTGATCTCTAACTGAGACGAAACTGACTTTCGGTGAAATTTACTACTGGAAAAATCATAACACAGATATTTTGTTCAATGGAGAACGACAAAGGTGACGGAATCCAACGCCCTTTAAGTTTATTGCCAACATTTTGCAGAAACTGGAAAGTCAAGCAGCCTATGGTGCATTTATTCAATGCTCGGATCTAAAATAAGCATCAAACACAATATTCAAATCAATACATACCTACAGCTGCTTTTTATTGTCGCGCAGGTGTGTAAAGTAGGTATGCTCCTCTGGGATAAAGCCTGTCGTCGTCTTGGACAGCTTGAACCCCCTTGCTTCACTCAGGACTCTACATAACTCCTAGGGACCCCCGTTACGCTCAGGGTTCAATATGCCGCCCGCGTGACATAAGATAGTGCTTTATCCCCTTAGTGCATAATCTACTATTTTTAGGGTACCGTTCCCAAAGGGTGAAAACGGGACCCTATTACTAAGACTCCGCGGTCCGTCTATCTGTCGCAAGCGTGGCGCCCCTTCGATCCTCGCGCCCCTTAAGCTATCGCCTGGTTGGCCTGTGGGTAAATCAGGCCCTGCGTGTGAGGCCAGTCTTAAAGTAAGACTGAAGGTTTCTGATAAAAGTGTTGTTCAAAAATAACTGTAGGTACGTCATTTTTATTCCGTGCTGAAAAGTACCCTAACAGTGGTGTCTCATCCCATACAAAGAAACCGTGCCGACGTACTGTACTGATTATACTGATTATTGTTTGTACATCGACCGCGTTTGGTTCCGTTCCACGGATATAGATGGTGATTTATCTATCGCCGTGGAACGGAAGCAAACGCGATCGATTTACGCTAAACGCTAGTTACGGCACGGTTTCTTTGTATGGGATGAGGCATCTGTATGCTAGTTTTATATTATCTGTGCCTATAGTAACTATGCGTTACATAGAACACTGTATGAAATGTGTGCATTCATGTTTCGAAATCGGAATTAACCTAATCGCAGCCGTACTGTGTAATGAATTCGGAAAGAGCAAAGGGAAAAGAATAGGCCTATGAAAAATCGTCCAATCACATAGACGGAAAACCACATCGCGTCTTTCATCTCGCATGTGATTGGTCAATTTTTTCTGCTCTTTCCGAATTCATTACGCAATAAGGCTGCAGACAACCGAATCTGTGAGGCCAGTCTTAAGGTGGACTACCTTTAGTAAAGTTATGACTGAAGGTAGTCATCCCCTAAGAACCAAGACAATTTGATCCAGGGATCCCATTGTCTAGTTTATGTGACATTTAGATGATGCATGATGTTTGTATGTGTAAGTATACATTTTTGTTGGGCAATAAGTTTAAGGGAATGTGGTGATAATAAACCAACAACACACAATGCTGAACACCCTTTATTTCAGAAGAAATAGAAAACAGTGATAGAAAAGTCAAACGCTATGTCGATCGCCACATTTTATTTTGTGTATCGAAACAATCTACAGAAAGTGTCGCTGTGAGAACAGCTTGAAACGTGCCATGATTATTATTTCTAATAGACCCTGACGTGCCATGGGATCCCGGCAAATGGGCTTGCTGAATGGCTGGCAATTTTCGGGTCATTCAGCATAAAGGCCTAATAATAAATTTAGAAAGAATATTGTTTGCATGTGGCTCCGGGTGCGAGTGCAGCTGGATTCCATCTGGGTCTTCTATTTCTGTAAATAAACAAGGGATACATATTAATATATTGTTTGGAGCTTTTCAATTTTGTAGGTACTTTGTACCTGCGGGGGGTTTCTAAGAGGTAGATCGATTGAGTATTTATTGTGTATACTTATGTCATAATACTAACTTAAACGTCTATCCACACATATCAGGGCCGTGCCCGGGACGTGGATAGACCGTGCACGGGCCCGGTCAGGTCCCGTGCACTGACGTGTGTGAACGAGTTCATATAAAATGTACCCAACGATATTTTTTTGAGCCCCTGACGGGGCGCGGTCCGTCCACGTCCCGGATATGTGTGGATAAACCTTTAAGCGACCCTAACTGCAAAATCTGTAGGTAAATGAAGTATGGTGTTTTGTAGTTTCTGCCTACCCCCATGGGAAAAAAGGCGTGAGTTTATGTATGTATGTAAATGAAGTATGCTCTAAGTGATTAAGTGACAAGAGTTCAAGTCACAGCACCTAGCGGGCTGCATGAACTAGACGCTTTTTAGATTTAAAGAAGAATCAAATCAGCAGCCTAATTGCGCAAGTGAATTCGGCAAGGCTAGGTTGGACCGCCATCAAACGACCAATTTCAGACGGAAATCCACATCGCGTCTTTCATCTTATGATTGGTCGATTGATATTGGGCAACCCTTTGCGTTGCCCAATTCACTTGCGCAATTAGGCTGTAATTGTAGATATTTTACCAATTAGGCTAGGTACTTATTTTAGCAATTTAAACCTAAGCTACTCAGTCCGAGGCAATCGACCAATACTTCCGACAATCGCACTCACTCCCTTGTGCGGTGTAGCCTCGTCTCGTGTGCTGTCCCCCTCACGGGCCCGACAGTTATAATCAGTTTTTCCAATAAAACTTACATGAAATTGGCCAGTAGATAATATAACAGTTAAAACAATACCTACCTACGCTAGGTTTACCAAAACTACCTAAGAGTGTCGAATTAGGACAACCTAAACCGCAGCCGTATTGCGTAAGTGCGTAACTAGTTTGACCGCTACCCAATCGACCAAATCGGCCAATCACATAAGACGGAAATCCACATCGCGTCATTCATCTCGCATGTGATTGGTCGATTTGGTCGCTTGGATAGCGGTCATACTCTTTACGCCTTTATCTAAGCTTTACGCACTTAAGCAATACGGCTGCCGTTTACTCTATAGCTTTGTACCAAAATTATAACAAAAATCACAAAGTAGGTACCTACACCACTGAACTACAAAATTATAATTATGCTTGTGATGTGGTCATCTTTCTGTAACTATCCTCGAATGATGTAAAAATTAAAAGGATTCATTGTACAAAAAAAGTTCCTAACTCACATTTTTTATCGTAAAGTCAACTAAAATGAAAGTGACGTCATACTGACCTTCGCTGTCCACTGCGATCTCCATCGTAACTCTCCTAGGGATTCCTCTGCTATGTGTGTGATGACGCGTCTCTCCTCTGAAGTGTCTCCCGACTGAATGCCGCAGTGCTGGCGGACTGACTGCCACACCAACTGCGTTGTACCGATCAATGTAGGTCGTTCCAGTGCGCAAGTGCATTTCAGGAGGCTGAATAGCGAATACCTATGCGGAGCTAATTTCTATTAAGCGTGCTCTGAATGATATGTAAAATATCCGCTGCCCACATTATGATATGGTTTGGCCAGATCAATGAATATTCATCGTTTGGCGATATGAACGGGTAAACGCACTGCTACTTCATGATGTGGTCAAACATTAGTGATCATTTTGTAAAATAGTTACATTATGTGTGTAGAGGCGCTGATTGTTTTATAAAATACCTACTGGCTTCTGCCAGCGGCTTCGCCCGCGTAAATGTCTAAAATTATCCCGAGGGAACATATTCCCGGGATTAAGAGTAGCATATGTGCTCAGGGGCGACCTTAACCGCTGCGAGGCTCCGGGCGGGCGGCAGGTATGCGAGGCCCTTGTACCGTACCCAAAGGGTAAAAACGGGACCCTATTACTAAGACTCCGCGGTCCGTATGTCTGTCTGTCTGTCACCAAGCTGTATCTTATGAACCGTGATAGCTAGGCAGTTGAAATTTTTCTTATCATTTTGATATCAAATGTTCATTATCAAAACAAACGCGCACCTCACGCACAGAGCGGTGTAATCGTTGAAGTGCGCTGTAACAAAACTCAGATTCATTTTCTTCGTTCAACATTATCATATTATAATGTCATTCCTTTCATTGTTTTATAAATAGTAAAGGGTATGCATGTTTGTGTACATATTTATGTATGTGTATTGTGTATCTTTTAGATTGGACGTTCAGCACAGCTTTTACATCCAGAGGTATAAGGAGTGTTTCGTTACTACCAAGCAGTCAAGGGCCGGACATGTTTTGGAACGGATAAGGAAATTAGGCGTTAAACAATCAAGATATGGAGGAAGACATGTCATATACGTCATTTTGGACGTTCAGCCGTCGCTAGCCAAGTCTGACACCGACGAGATCCACCTGAGGGTGTTTACGCACTGCATCCGATCTTTATCCAAATCCGATATCCGAGTTCATCTGAATTGGCAATGTACTGATTTCAGACGGACTGATTTTGGATACAGTGCGTATAATCTCCCCTACAAGAAGTACTACGGCTATTTTGGACCTTAATTTCTAGGATTCGGATCGGATGTAGTGTATAACCGCTCTGGCTTGTCACCGTTGGCGATGGTCGTAACGCCAAAACGTAATGGGACATTTAATCACGTGACATTTCGACAGCGTTTGATGTGCCCGTTCATTTTTGTAATTTTTTGGGTTTGTAAGGTTTTAAGGGTAAAAACGGGACTGTATTACTAAGACTCCGTGATCCGTCTATCTGTCTGTCTGTCACCAGGCTGTATCTCATGAACCGTGATAGATAGGCAGTTGAAATTTTCACAGATGATGTATTGCTGTTGCCGCTATAACAACAAATACTAAAAACAGAATAAAATAAATATTTAAGTGGGGCTCCCATACAACAAACGTGTTCTTTTTGCTGTTTTTTGCGATAATGGTACGGAACCTTTCGTGCGCGAGTCCGACTCGCACTTGGCCAGTATTTTTATTTTGCGACAGCTCCTTAGATATTAATTTTAATGCTGTAAAGGGCAATTTTTATCTACATGAAATGTACAACGTATCTAAAGTATTTAATTGGATAAGGAATAATACTGTATTCAGTATTATTTTAAATAGTTTGATAAATAACCCATATCTTTTTTATAATAATTATGTAAAAAATGGAGCAGTGGAGGCCCAGTGGTATAGGCCGGGACTTACATATTTTAGGTCGTGGGTTCGAGCCCAGGTAGGCCCTTTACTTTGTGTAAATTATTTAATCACCACTGCTCTCAAAACGGTAAAGGAAAACATCGTGAGTAAACCTTCATTTTGTAGAACCAAAAATTCGAAGACATGTGACATCCACCAACCTGCACTGGGCCCGCGTGGTGGATTACGGCCCATTCCATTTCTCAGAGAGGAGACCTGTGTTCCAGCAGTGGAAACATTAATAGGCTGATGATATGTTTGATGTGATGTGATGTAAAAGATAAAAACGGTTACTGTGGGTTATCCTTAGGAGATGAACGTATACCATCTCGAACTTTTTTATCGACCTTTGCAAGATATACAATTCCGTAGTACATTAATTTCATCTATTTCATAAGGTTTAGCCAGCGTTTGCAATTTAAGCGCTCAAAAATATGTTTGTTACGACATCACATTACAAATCTTTAAATAAACCTTCCTCTTGCATCACTCTATCTATTGCTGAAAACTGCATTAAAATCCGTTGCGTAGTTTAAGAGATCTAAGCGTACAAACAGCGAGTGTTTCATAATATGTGAAGAAGTTAAAGAAGATAATCGCCCTGTTATTTTTATCCGACTACGGCGAAGAATTACGGTTCCGTGCAAAAAAAAAATAGTTTTATGAGTTTACGCGGGCGAATATATAATTTTGAAATCGCCAACTTGTCTTGAGCAAACGTGGTGATCTATGCTCGTGTCTTCTCTGTATGAGAAGAGGCTTTTGCCCTACAGTGGAACAGTTACAGGCTGGTATTATTATTTACTTTTAGGGTTCCGTGCCTCAAAAGGTAAAAAAGGAACCCTTACAAGGTCACTCTTTTGTCCGTCTGTCCGTCTGTCTGTACATGTGTCACCACCGATTATCTCAGAAACGGGTGGACCTAGCAAGTTGAAATGTAAATCAGATGCTGAGGACTATAGTCCCTTTTAGGTATATATAAGGTCCTGAGTCAACATGATACAAAGATATGGGCAAATTTAGATTTTCAGTGAAAACTTGTAAGTATCAAAATTTGCCTTATTTTTCATCATTTTATATTTTCCTGAATTTTCCCTTTACTTGTGCTGTAAGACCTTGCTTTTAACCAAAATTGACAATTCTAGGTCAATTGGTCAATTAGGTTTTGGGTCGAAAACCTATATGGTAGTTCCCGTTGACCCAGAATCACGAAATTTGGCAAAAAGTAATGTAAAGGGAAATTCCAAAAAATTAAAATAGTGGAAATTAAAGGGTGTCCCCATACATAGTTGACGCCACCCTGGGTACGGAACCCATAGTGCGACAATCCAACTCGCACTTGGCCGGTCTTTTCTATATAGATACATATATTGGCCATAGGTTTATTAAGGTACTCTTACCTAGCTTAAAAGACTAGGTTTCACTTTTTAACCAACTTTCCAAAAAGGAGAAGATTCTAAATTTTGATGTTTACATTGTTTTTTTTTATGTATGTTTGCGCATAACTCCGTCATAAGTAAATGGATCAGCAAAATTTTTGTTTTGTTCGAAAGAAGTTGTTGTAGTAGTTGTCCGAAATGGTCCCATTTTGGTAAAGATCTGATGAAGAACTTCAGCGATGTACAATAGAACTCTTCAATAAATGACGGCAAATCTCTCGGGATTGCAGCAATCGCATTTCTGTTTATTGTTTACACCATTTCATAACATACCATCACGCCAGTATGCTCTAAACGGGTACGCAGATGTGTACGGTACACCCTGGTACACTCTCATTCCAATTCGGTTATGATCAAGTTACATGTTATTCGGGTAATCTATTCTGGATTCACTGTGGGCATTATAAGTACTTTACTATAGAACTTGGCCATTATGTACCACAAAAACGTCTGAAACATAAATAGGTTAGGAGCCTATTGCCTTCAACCGGGCTCAAATCTATGCAAATCTAGTTATGAGAAATTCCAGATGGAAAAACTAATAACCCCTGCCCGACCCAGGAATCGAACCCAGAACTCAGCAGTTGCGCTTGTTACCACTAGCCTAACGAGATAGACATTGTAATTATAATTTTCAATATATAATTATGAGGCGGGTTTTATAAAAGATGATAACAATGGTAGGTATTCAAAACTGAATGCTGACAATGACAGATAGAAAGTTTCATACAAAAATATCTACCCATAAAGAAATTAAAATACCCACCCACCCACGAAAATAACTGTAATATTGGGAATCAACAATTACCCCCTTATTAATAAACTCGGAGTAAAGTTACAATTAGGATCATTTAAGTACATATTGACCATACCATGGCGGACCCCCCAGCGTTAACAAAGAAAATTTGGTTCAAATAAATGTCACTAGATGGCGCGATATGGATCCAATTGTGTTTAAAAAAAGTAAAAAAATGTGTGTGTGTACCAGAGTACACAGGTAAGAAGTGAAACTTCTTTACGACATATTATTTTTCTACTATTTGCAACTTCACGAAAATGGGGTAGATAAGGCTTAAGCCTTAAGAAAAACAATTTTTTCCGTATTAAATTAAAGCTATTTTATTATTATAGACATGCATACAATTAATGAGTAATTTATTTTATCATTGTTCTTATTATAATACATATTTATAAATTAATTAATTTATAAATATTAAAATCATGCTCATACGTGTTGAATTTATAAAACGAAATATATAATCACTCACTTTTCTTGTAAATTCACTTAAATTTGAATAAGTCTTTTTACTAAACTTTGATAAAAAAAGCAACATGGCGCGTAACCGAAAAACGTTACGATAGAGTCCGTCCAACGAAAGAAGTCCCGTAGACGCGGCGCTAGTTTCTATGCGACTGTACGCTGTCCTCTAACAAATCTTGTTAGTTCCATGTATTTCCGCGGGACTTTTTTCGTTGGACGGACTCTACGTACAAAATTTCTCCCATACGTCGATAAAGAAGTTTCACTTCAAAAATTCTACAATTGTTAATACATTTTTTATGTTCTTGTATAATCACACAGTTATGGAATATTGGGCTCTTAATTCACATTTCAGAGATAATTTGAAAGGATCATTTAAAATTGAGTCCGATGGCGCTGTTTTAAATTTCTGAGGCACCGTACACGGAACCTGTGGTGCTGGGGGAAGGTGTCGTGGTGGTTCCTAGCTGCACGTGTCCATCTCGCAACACTGTTAAGCCTGGGCCACTCATTTTAAATTATCCCAGTTTTGTGCCATTAAAGAATTTATTGCACTACTGTTTCACATTTAGGAACATGAGGAGTTGCAAAATGTTGGTCTAATACATTATAAATACTGATTACCCACTATATTAAAAAAAACATTATATTTTTTTTTGTTTCATTGTAGCTTTATTTCATTTAATTTGAATCGATAGTACGTTTGAGCTTTTTTTTTGTCTGCCTCCTTTTTGGAAAGTCGGTTACTTAACAAATTTGCCTACTTTGATACCCTCATCATCTTAAAAAATATTACGAATATGTTTTAATATCTTCGTTCTTATAGTACTCATCATTTGGGTATTTACCCGGGTAAATAAACCGCTTTGACCCAATCATAAATTTACCTGGTATTTACCGGGTAGAATCCCATCTCCACGCAATACTCAAAACAAAAACCAAATGTATTTCCTAGCATTTCGGCATTACGAGGCCAATGTGAACTTTCAATTGGCATTCTTTGAACATCGTAATATTTTTTTTATTTTATTTTTTATTACGGATTTTCTCGCGCTTAACCACTATCTTATTTCAGCCGAAAGACGTCCACTGCTGAACATATGCCTCCCCCAAGCGTCGCCACATTGACCGATCCCATACTCTTCTCGTATCCAGAAAATTCCAGTAATAAATTATACTTCTGCTAGGTAATTGCTAAATACCGTCAAAATTTTTATAAATATGGCCCATGATTTTTTGCAGAAAAGGGTATGCCGAAAAATTTCATGTGGCGCCACAAATTTAGGCTGGCCGCACACTTACGTTTTCCGTATACGTTTTTCGTATACAGACTCGGAATTCCGTAAACATATTATGAGATTTTAATGTGCATAATATAGCTGGCTGCTAGGGCCTAGTCTATATTTAATTATAAAATCTTTTTTGCAAAAAAATACTACCGACTTCCAAGTAAAAAACTACAAAGTGAAAAATAACTTTATTTTTGGAAGTCGGTGTCTTTCCTAGGTACCAATTTTTTGCGATGTCGACACCGACTTCCAAAAATAAAGTTATTTTTCACTTTGTAGTTTTTTACTTGGAAGTCGGTAGTATTTTTTTGCAAAAAAGATTTTATTTTTCCCTTTTTAGTTTTACCTACCTAATAGGCAAGTTGTTTAGTAAGTACCTATAAGCCAGAATAGATTACCCGAATAACATGAAACTTGAACATAACCGGTGAAATGAGAGATCTGCGTACCCCTTTCGACCGTACTGGCGTGATGTTATGTTATGAAATTGTATAAACAATAAACAGACATGCGATTGCAGCAATTCCGAGCGATTTGCCGTTATTTATTGAAGAGTTCTGTTGTATATCTCCGAAGTTCTTCATCAGATCTTCACCAAATTAAAATGGGACCAATTTCGAAGCATACTCTTTCAACCAAAAAAAGAATTTTTTGAATCGGTCCACAATTGGCGGAGATATCGGTGAACATACATAAAAAAAAAAAAAAAAAAAAAAAAACATACATAATGTCGAACATAGAACCTCCTCCTTTTTGGTAAGTCGGTTAAAAATATGAAAGTTAAACGTTCTGCTTTTGCTTGTCTTGATGACATAATGTTTTCAGTACTTTTCAGTGAGTGTTTTTACTTGTTACTTTTTAGAAGTACTCAAAATAAATTTTTACTCTTGAGTTTCCTTGCACACATGCACTATGCAGGGTAGTCCTCCACACCTAGCGCAGACGTTAGTTTTTTCCTCATTTATAATTTTCACTGCCAATACGTTCAGTGATAGCTTTGTGAACGCACGGCGACGGAGAACGAAGATTTAATTATGATTGCATTTCTGTTATCATTATCATCTCATCAGAATGCAACGAAACGTCGGTATTGGGTGCATCCGTTAAACGGTCGGAGATTTTATGAGAGTCCATTTTATCTAAAAAGAGCAAAGTTACGAGCACATCCGGATAAATTATTTAATTTACATGTGACGATCTATCGCTAGGTACATGGATATTATTTCATACTAGCTGTGCCTGCGGCTTCACTACCGTTAACTGACTGCCTACCCTACCCTACTTACCTTCCTGCCTGCCCTACCTACCAATCTACCATTTTCTTTCTAGGGTCATCATTCTTTCGCAGAGAATCTTAACACCACCATTTTGATTGATTTTTTGTTTGTAAATGAAAATAAAAAACAAAAACTGTTAGTGACCTGGGAATCGGAAATTCCTCACGCGCTTTAATGTTGACTGTACCTTGTACTTAGTACTTACCAAAATCAGTTTTTGGATAGGTTTGTATATAGTTTGAAGCGGTCAGGATGGCTGACCCTGCCAGGGTAAGCAACACTTACCAAGGTCAGTCTTTGGATGGGTGACCACATTTTTGGGTTCACTTGTTTTTAGATGGGTGACCCCGCCAGGGTAAGCAACACTAACCAAAGTCACACTTTGGATGGGTGACCGCTTTTTTTCGGTTCGTTTGTTTTGGATGGGTGCCCCACCAAGGTTAGCAACACTCACCACGGTCAGTATTTGGGTGGGTGACCAATTTATTTTGGATCGCTTGTTTATGGATGGGTGAACACTTCTTTTTTGGTTCGTTTGTTTTTGGATGGGTGCCCCACCAAGGATAGCAACACTTACCTAGGTCAGTATTTGGATGGGTGACCACATTTTTTGGGTTCGATTGTTTTTGGATAGGTGACCTCACCAGGGTAAGGAACACTTATGACGATGATGGATGGGTGACCATCACCACAAAAATTTTGGTCACCCATCCTAAAGTCACCCCGCAAGGGGTGACTTTAGGATGGGTGACCAAAATTTTAGTTTTTTAGATCCGGCTGAATCCGAGCGATGGCCTGCGTTATGTTGGCTTTCAGGGCAACGGTCGAATGTGGTTTATTGGCATAGACCTGCGACTTCAGAAAACCCCACAAGAAAAAGTGTAGCGGAACTCTAACTCTACCCTCAAACCGTTCATGCAGAATGTCGATTGTGTCGTTCGCTGTGTGGCAAGTAGCACCATCTTGCTGGAACCACATGTCGTTCACGTCCATATTGTTCAATTCAAGCCAAAAGAAATTGTTTATCATTGATCTGTAGCGCTCGCTCGATCTATGCAGCAGAGTCATTAAAAATTGGACCTCTCGGATTCGTGCCACCATACGAAGCCGCGGCGGACATTTGAACGATGTCATATTCCATCCATAATTGGCATAAATGGGCCCTTTAAATAAAAAATAAATTTCGTTAATATCTCACACACATATTGTTTTATTCAATTTTAACATCGACCCGTCCTTGTTGAAAGACCCTTTAGACAGATGAATTCGAAATGTAACAAGCGGCTGAGACCCTGGGCCTAAGATACGCACAATTTTCATGTATAAAAGTTATCTTCATTGTTTTCTTACATTTTACGTGAGGCGTGCACAAATAAACAGGTAAACAGACAAATAGACAAAAATGTTGGCAATAGGTTCTGTTGGTTATCCTTTAATTAACACACTGGCTATTTTTTGGGAAATATTTTCGATGTACAAAAACGACTTTCCTACAGATTTATTTATATGTATTGATGGTTGATTGTCATGGTGGTGGGTAGCTCAGTTTTAGTTTGCAATATACTAGTCTGTTGCTGACCCACGTATTGCCCACAATTAGGGGTGTTTTTCAACAGCCAATATTAATTCTTCTGCTTCACACATTGTCGTGGTGCACTTGTTAGAATTTTAAGTATGTGTGACAACATTAAATCATGAATTTTAATTTTTCAAGTCACATTTTGGTTTGCTACATAATACATACCTGGCATATTTATTAAACACCTACCGACAAATCTCTCAATACCTACCTAAATAATTATTGTGTTGTCAACTAACTAAAAATGTAAAAAAGTACCTACCTAAGAAAATATTGTTTGATGCCTATAAATTGTGATTTATCCTTGATTTTATATTGTTATTTTAGTATTATAATTCCATTGAAACACTTAATACAATACTGTCTGTTAGTATTAATACTTTTTCGAATATTGATTAAGAATGATTAAAGCGATATTGAATTCCTTAATTGTCTTGTTATGTTTTAAAACTGTTTCATTACATGAGAATTGATTATTGTTCACCTAATTATGAGATTATCTAAAGCAATATAGAAAATTGCGGGATACCGCGCCATTTTCTCATATTTAACGTATTGAGACACAGATAGACCCGTTATTATAAAATATTGTGTAAATGATAAACCACTTACTTTTTTGTGAACTACAGCCAGTACCTTCAGGCCATAAATGCGCTACATAAATTTTTGTGAACTACAGCCAGTACCTACAGGCCATAAATGCGGTACATACATTTTTGTGAACTACAGCCAGTACCTACAGGCCATAAATGCGGTACAAACATTTTTGTGAACTACAGCCAGTACCTACAGGCCATAAATGCGGTACATAAATTTTTGTGAACTACAGCCAGTACCTACAGGCCATAAATGCGGTACATAAAATTTTGTGAACTACAGCCAGTACCTACAGGCCATAAATGCGGTACATACATTTTTGTGAACTACAGCCAGTACCTACAGGCCATAAATGCGGTACATACATTTTTGTGAACTACAGCCAGTACCTACAGGCCATAAATGCGGTACAAACATTTTTCTAAACTACAGCCAGTACCTACAGGCCATAAATGCGGTACATACATTTTTGTGAACTACAGCCAGTACCTACAGGCCATAAATGCGGTACATAAATTTTTGTGAACTACAGCCAGTACCTACAGGCCATAAATGCGGTACATACATTTTTGTGAACTACAGCCAGTACCTACAGGCCATAAATGCGGTACATAATTTTTTGTGAACTACAGCCAGTACCTACAGGCCATAAATGCGGTACAAACATTTTTGTAAACTACAGCCAGTACCTACAGGCCATAAATGCGGTACATACATTTTTGTGAACTACAGCCAGTACCTACAGGCCATAAATGCGGTACATAAATTTTTGTGAACTACAGCCAGTACCTACAGGCCATAAATGCGGTACATACATTTTTGTGAACTACAGCCAGTACCTACAGGCCATAAATGCGGTACATAATTTTTTGTGAACTACAGCCAGTACCTACAGGCCATAAATGCGGTATATAAATTCCTGAATATACTTTGCGAAAGATTGACTACACTATGCTAACGTTAGTTTTTTGATATTATAACTTTATTATTGCTAATGGTTGTGTTGAAACTGTATCTATATCATATGATGGCATTTATTTCTATTATGCTAGATTGTTTTGAGGGCTAGTCAATGTTTTTTGCCTTATCCTTGTTATTTTGATTCTATTCTAATATTGTAAATACTGTATGCGGTTGTAAAAGGTATCGATTTATACTATGAAAGAGCTTCCGTGGAGTTTGTTGCCCTTCTTCTCCACGAGAACTTGTTTAGCGAACGGGTGGTAATATAAATTAATTGACAAGCTTTATTGAAATAAATACATAGTCCTTTCTTTCTGTGCTTTTATTCCTAAAACCCTTACCTTACACACCACATACATTGGAACTCTGATACACAGTAAATAACCAACAACCATCTTGACATTCAAAGCTTGCTATCTTGGTAGATATCAATACTACAACAATACGCCCGGAGCGGCACGTGGCGCGGTTCCGAACGTGTGCGGCGGTACATAACAAATGTAAGCCAGTGCTGCGTTCCGCATGACGTCATTAGGTTTTATCCGAACGGTTTTAACGAACGCGCGGACTGGCATTCGATACGTACGTATGGAATATGACAAGTTCGAAAAATAAAACGGACGTGTGCGGCAGTAATTTACCAGCCAGGCTGGCAGCATACGTACGTTTTCCGCGTACGATTTCCGAATTCATTTTCCGTATCCGGAGAACCGACTGCATCGTAAGCTTATAAAATACTAGCTGTTCCCCGCGGCTTCGCTCCCGTGGGCCACCCCACAGGACCCATTTTCGGGACAGAAAAATAGCATATGTTACTCAGGAATAACGTAGCTTTCTATTGGTGAAAGAATTTTTTAAATCGGTCCAGTAGTTTCGGAGCCTATTCGGTACAAACAAACAAACAAACAAAAAAATCTTTCCTCTTTATAAAATTATTATTATTATTATAAATTATAATTATAATATTAGTATAGACAATGAGTGTCGTACATGTCAGTTTATTTTCGAACGGAACACTTTCCGTACGTACGTAACGAATGCCAGTCCGCGCGTTCGTGAAAATTCCAAACAGGAAAAACTAACGTATGCGCAAGGATTTTGACGGAATTTCGGATCTGTATTCCGTATTCGGATATTGAATGCGGAAAACGTACGTATGCGGCCAGCCTTATATGATTCGTCTCGGCCACTGTCACATTATTACAATTCTTTCCAACCATATCCTTCGTAAGAAGTGGTAGTGTTTAGGTACAGTAAATATTACGGGTCTTAAACCATTTAGCGCTTAAATTACGTTTTCTACACACAATTACACTTTTTTGTAGTACCAGGTTTTGCAGTACCAGGTGAGTGTTTTGATACAACTAGGGGAATTTATGGGATTTTAGGGTCCCGAAGTCAGCAAGGAACCCTTACAGTTTCGCTATGTCCGTCTGTCCATCCGCAGCTTAGCGCAGAGGCTCTTAATACTAGAAAGCTATAATTTAGCATGGATATACATATTAATAATAATAATTTATCTTTATTTCAGACGAAAGTCCATACATTTTTACAGATATAATGAATTAATAATTCCGACCAAGTGGCAAAATTTAATCAGGATTTTTTTTGCGGGTACCTCCTATAGACGTAAAGTTGACGTAATTTACTTGGACAGGCCATTAAAAAATATTACGGGTCTGTTAAAACCATTTTTCGTTTCAGAGATCCGTTTGCGTAAAATTAAGCTTTAAATTGCAAATTTTTGTTAGTCAGTGTACCCCCACCCGCCTGCCACAAAATGGTTGCTATTGGCTATGTGAAAAAATTCACGGCAATAGTATATATAACGAAATTAAAAGGAAAACTATCACAGTTAAGAATAATTTACAAGTTAAGAGTAATAGTCTCCAACCAACCAACCAACTTGGTCTGTACCAACTTATAAAATGTAGGTACTTGGAAAAGTAAAAATTTTGTACTAATGCCGTTTTTAGACGTTGTGAGCCGCTGAAACCGTTTTAAAGTTCAAGTTTTTTAAGATTCATGTAACAACAAAAACCCTCTTCTTAGTCCGCATTATTATGCTACTACGGAACCCTATTAATGCGCGTGGCCCGAAAAGCACATGGCCGGTTATTTAAACCTGTCGCTACTTATGATGAATCTTGGAGTATGTTCAAATAAACCTTACAACTTTATAAAACAACAATTTCCTACCTGTTTTTTAGATGGGATTTTTATCCTGAAATGCATTGCGGTCGGTTTTTAGCCGGTCTTATTGCGTTCTATAAAGTCTGTTGTACATTTTAGAGTTCAAAATATGGCAAAAACGCACCACACAGGATCACGCCAGGAAATATTGGCGTGGGTAAACCACTTATTAAAAAGTAACTACAAAACAGTAGAGGAATTAGGCACAGGCGCCGCATATTGTAAAATATTACACAAGTTATACCCAAACTGTGTGCCAATAAAAAGGGTAAAGTGCCACACACAAATGGAACACGATTTCATGGATAATTACAAATTATTGGAGACGGCATTTAAAAAAAAAGATATTAAAAAGGTAGGTACTAATTTTTCGCATCATCATCATCATTTCAGCCGAAAGACGTCCACTGCTGGACCTAGGTCTCCCCCAGGCGTCGCCACATTGACCGATCCCGTGCGTCTCGCATCCAGCGCCTTCCCGTAACCTTAACCGGGTCATCAGTACATTTTTTTTTTACCCGACTGCCGAAGGAGGGTAATGTGTTTATCAGTCTATGTATGTATGTAAGTATGTATGTATGTATGTATGTTTGTTCCTATGTGGCGTTCTAGAGACCAAACGCGTGGGCCGATTTTGATGGTTCTTACGTCAATCGATCCATTTTAACCCCGCGAGTGTCACTGGCTACATGAAAATTGGAAAATAGGAAAATGGCGGTTCTTGGGCGCCATATTGTGGGGGCCCAATTTTTTTTTCTTCCAAACCTATCGTGTGGGGTATCAAAATAAAGGATTTTAAGAGGTAATTTCAAAAATATATAACACTTATATGTTTAAATGTACCTAATTCGAAAAAAATAAACTAAAAAGTTAATTAAAAAAATCATAAAACCCGACTGCTTGTAAAGCGAACTAAAAAGACGTAAACAAGGAGAATATCATGCTGTGCAGTCGGAGGATACGTCTGGTTTTGGTCAGCCAGCTCGCGAAGATGTATCCTCCGACAGCACAGCATGATTTTCTCCTTGTTTACGTCTAAGTAAGAAAAGAAGTTTTTAAAGAATAAAACGCGGAGAGTGAGGGTCTACACAAGACCCAGGACACCGCACCCGAAAAACCGCCAGTTGCCGCAGCAGGTAGAACCCAATCCAAATCAATTATTTGATTTTCTATACAGATATTGATTTGTGTTAGAACTTGGCTTTTATAAGAGTTGCATCTATTACAAAGTCAAAGTCAAAGTCAAATATATTTATTTCAACTAGGCCAATAAGCGGCACTTTTGAACGTCAAACATTAAATCTAAATTAAAAATGTACAAGTAATAAAAATTGACTCTACCGTGCATTCGGAAAGTAGCTTGTTATGGAGAAGAACGCACAAGAAACTCCATACTTACTCTTTTTACTCAAAAGAGTACCATTCAATAATTATTTAAAATATAAGAAGGTATCTTATATTTTAAATAAATATTGAAAGCATTTTCTTTTTAGGTATATGGGTAAGTTATATTGCTCCACGAATATCAGGAATAAATATTAATTAGATTTATGTCTATTATTATGTGAATATTATTATTGTCTATTCATGCATATTATCTGTGCACTTTTTTTCTTATCATAATACCAATCTATAATCATATCATTGCTTGTTAGTTTGTTTTAAGACCTTGCCTCACTCTAGGAATTTCTCCTGTATCGCGTGTTTGTTTACAAACATATAAACACACTAGCTGACCCGGCAAACTTTGTTTTGCCATAAAAACACCAAACATTCATCAAAATTCATCTACCCTACCTACCCTACCCTAACAACCCTACACTACCTACCCTACCCTACATACCATACCCTACCTACCCTACCTACCCTACCTACCCTACCTACCCTACCTACCCTACCTACCCTACCCTACCCTACCCTACCCTACTCTACCTACCCTACCCTAACCTACCCTACCCTACCTACCCTACCCTACATATATACCTACCCTACCCTGCCTACTCTACCTACCCTACCCTACCCTACCCTACCTACCCTACCCTACATATATACCTACCCTACCCTGCCTACTCTACCTACCCTACCCTACTTACCCTACCCTACCCTAAACGGGATAAAAAGTATCCTATGTCCTTCTCCTGGCTCTAAACTACCTCCCTGCCAATTTTCAGCTAAATCGGTTCAGCCGTTCTTGAGTTATAAGTGAAGTAACTAACACGACTTTCTTTTATATATATAGATTATGACAAATTTTAGATAAAGAACATGTAATCGCATTTTGTGAGTTTTTTTATTTAATATCTCCAAAAATGAATTAATTGTCAATAAAAATAATTACAAAAATTCAATCCACTAACTACACAAATAAACTTGAAGGTTATGTTGGTTGTTAATAAACGCACGTGTAAATTAAAAAAGATAATTTATAAAAAATATACTCACTTCGATTCCGCACTAAATTTACATTTTTTTTTTTTTTTTTTTTTTTATTTTTTTTTTTTTTTTTTTTTATCAGAAATAAATATTAATTAGATTTATGTCTATTATTATGTAAATATTATTATTGTCTATTCATGCATATTATCTGTGCACTTTTTTTCTTATCATAATACCAATCTATAATCATATCAATGCTTGTTAGTTTGTTTTAAGACCTTGCCTCACTCTAGGAATTTCTCCTGTATCGCGTGTTTGTTTACAAACATATAAACACATATTAGGGCGCCCACACAAAACCGATACGACACGATATATAGATAAATAATTCGTGCGAGCTCGCAGATGTGTGTGGGAGTCCTTATTAATCATAATATTCTGTAGGCCCTTCAAGGAAGACGATACCACAGGCCAGCAAGACAATTCTAGACCCGAAACCAAAACCAGAGAAGAATTGCACGTTATTACGGTATATGTATTATGTTTATTCCTTATCATATCTATAGTTTACTAGCTGACCCGGCAAACATTGTTTTGCCATAAAAACACCAAACATTCATCTACCCTACCTACCCTACCCCCTACCAACCCTACCCTACCTACCCTACCTACCCTACCCTACCTACCCTACCTACCCTACCCTACCTACCCTACCCTACATACCCTACCCTACCTACCCTACACTACCCTACCTACCCTACCCTACATCCCCTTCCTACCTACCCTACCCTACCTACCCTACCCTACCTACCCTACCCTACCTACCCTACCTACCCTACCCTACCTACCCTACCCTACCTACCCTACCCTACCTACCCTACCCTACCTACCCTACCCTACCTACCCTACCCTACCTACCCTACCCTACTTACCCTACCCTACCCTAAACGGGATAAAAAGTATCCTATGTCCTTCTCCTGGCTCTAAACTACCTCCCTGCCAATTTTCAGCTAAATCGGTTCAGCCGTTCTTGAGTTATAAGTGAAGTAACTAACACGACTTTCTTTTATATATATAGATTACAATTACGTCAGTATAAGAACATTGCTTATTTGTTAACAAATAAGCTATTCTTATTCCATTCTTGTTTTTGATTATGACAATGCTTCTGAAATATTATTTTCAATGCTTCATATTTTTACAGGTGTTTAAATAAATAAAAAAAAGAAAAAGAAAATTGTTACTAAACTGGTACCATCAGTTCAATGTAGGTATATAGTTGTTTTGTAGTTTAAGAAATTTATGTACTTTTTTTTCTTTACAGTTGGTGTTCCAGGCACCCAAACGAATCCAAGAGAAGAGAATGTGCCGCCCGGTTTGTATTATGTTTATTCCTTATTATATCTATAGTTTATTACATTTTCCATTCGTGATTTTGATTATGAAAATGCTTTTTTTCAATGCTTGATAATTTTACAGGTTTATAAATAAATAAAAATATTTAAAAAGAAAATTGTCACTAAATTGGTACAGTCCAACAATATTGAATTGTTGTTAACTTGAGTAATAGCGAATTTAAATCTTCTCGCGAAGCATTTCGATAAATAATGTTGTTAAGCTATTGTAATCATTATATTGTTGTTGTTAAGGTTGAAAGGCTAATGAGTAACACGACTACAAAAACTAACCAAGGCGAGGGTGGATTATTGAAAAATATTAGGTATGCATCAGTAAAGCAAAAGTTAACTGTCTACGGATAATAGCTAATGTCGTGATCTATTTTAACAGCTGCTTGTATTTGTGCGATAATGAACTTTATGAAAATATACGATATGGTTCAAATTCTTTAGAATATTGCATCTAGCATCACAACTAACGTCGAATTTCAAGACTTACGATAAGAGTTCAGTTGGTCTTATGGTCACTAAGGCAAATCGACATTTATCGTTGTCTGCGTTTCGAAACCAGGCATAACCCAAATTTAGCTTTTTGTTCACAATGTTTTATTTTTAATTATTATCTTTATTTGACTTTTCTATAACGAACGCAGTCGGGAATTATATTTTTAAATAGACAGTTTGTATGGAAATGAAACAAAATCATAGCAAGTTATGAAAATGTTTATTTTTTCATTAAAAATACATATGTAAGATAAAGTAAGTAAATGCTCATTGTTCAAAATTTAGATATTTATAATCATTTATCATATTCAATTCAAACCTAAGCTTGGAAGTATGTTATCAAAAAAATGAATTAATTTGTGAAATATTTTACAGATATAATTATATTTTTATAAATGTAGTAAATCAACATGTTATTTAAATAGAAAATGCATTTCCATCTATAACGTTAACATCACCACATAATCTGCAACATTTTGACGGTTTAGCATTCATTTTTAAGGTATTTTTTTTTTTTTTTTTATTATATTTAGGCTCGCGCTTAACCACTATCTCACCTGATGGTAAGCGATGATGCGGTCGACGGTGTAACACGCTTGTCTAGAAGTAACCTATAACTAACCTAAGGTGTTTAAATATAGTTATATGTAGATTTGTTAGTAGCGGTGTAGTGCACCGTCTCCATCAAACTTGCTGTAAGCGGCTACGCATACTGCACACCATGTTCCAACACAAATCTTTTCCTCTCATGTGCTCCCATGTCGATAACACGATCTCAGCCAAATTGTTTTTATTACGCACGTCAGATGTGTCCCATTTTAAAACCATTTGACCCCATAGGTTTTCTATAGTATTCAAATCGGGACTTTTAGATGGCCAGTGAATAACTGTTACACCTTCTTGAGCAGCTAACCAAGTCTGTACAATGCCTGCACGGTGAATCGAGCAATTATCTTGCACGAAGTAAATATTTGTATTTGGATAGGCAATTCGCACAGTCGGCAGCATGACGTCACGCAGAATCCAAATACTGACTACTGTTAAACCAACCACCAACTTCCACCAATTCACCAGGTCCTATAGACGACATCCAGCCCCAGTAGCCCAGGGTTTTTCTTCTGCTGGTTCTACACGGTAGCAAGCACTTCTCATTCTAGTGTTCTCCTTTTTTTCGCTATAAAATTGTACGTCCATCTTTATCAGATTTAAACGACTTTTCATCAGTGATGATCACGACATTTTCTTCCCAATTGCAATTTAAAAGCATTTTCTTGGAGATGAGCAAGTGGCAATGCAATTTTCTGTGCGGGTTTATAATTTCTAATCCCAGCAGCATGTAAATGCCTTCTCACTGTTTTCACTGAAATGTTGTGTTTAATTGCAGTAATTCGAGTAGGCATAAAAGGATTTTGAACATGGCTTGAAACAATGGCCTGGTGGCGTTCAGATTCGGGACTTACATCATGGGTTTTACTCCTGGACGATTTCGCTGAATATTTCCAGTGTCTCCATAACGTCTAAGCCATAGCCTAAACGTATTTCTCTGAAACAAAAAATAAATTTATTTTTGGAAATGTGTAGGTAACTTGTAAGGAGTGGGTGTAATGTGAAAATAGCCAAATACACGTTCACTAGGTTGCAAGAAATACTTATCACACGTCTTTAAAATATCTTTTTTTTGTAAACGCACCCACGATACAGGAAGAAATTCCTAGTGTGGGGCAACGTTCTTTTTTTTATTATTTATTATATCTGTTAATCTTTATTTATTTACTTAGTGAATTATAAAGAGTAAAATAAAATAGGTATTAAAGCACTTACCGTTATATTAAGTGTACGACCAATCTCTCTGATCCCAACATTCTGCTCATGTAATAATATTATTTTATATTTTGTACAGTCATTAAGTTGCGACATGACGGTTTGATTACACCAAATTTATTAAAAAGATTTTTTACAATTTACGTCCGACGTTTTAGAAATGTTTGTTCGCAATCACTGCTATTAGGCGTAGGTATACTGACTTTTGTCACTTAGATCAATTTAATATCCATCTACCCCGCGAAGTAAATATACTTAACTTCGAATCTGCTCGTCTGTGGGCTCAGTTTTTTTAGGGTTCCGAAGTCAACAAGGAACCCTTATAGTTTCGCTCTGTCCGTCTGTCCGTCCGCAGCTTAACTCAGAGAATCTAAGTACTAGAAAGCTATAATTTGGCATGTATATACATATTAATAATTCCGGCAAAGTGGTAACATAAATTCATGAAAAATAATTTTTATTCGGGTACCTCCCATAGACGTAAAGTGGGGATGTATTTTTTTTTCTCATCTATCCCTTGGTGTGGGGTATCGTTGGATAGGCCATTCAAAAATATTACGGGTTTGTTTAAACCATTTTTCGATTCAGAGATTCGTTTGCGGAAAATTAAGCTTTAAGTTGCAAATTTATGTTAGAGTCAAGTGTCCCCCCCCCCCTGCCAGCGAAATGGTTGCTCTTGGCTATGTGAAAAAATTCACGGCAGTAGTAAATATAACGAAATTAAAAGGAAAATTATCACGGATAACAAGGCTTTACAAGTTTACGAGTAATAGTCGACCAACTTATAAAATGTACTTGGAACAGTAAAAATTTTGAACAAATGCCATTGAAAAATTACTTAAATAAAGTTGATAGCTGTGTAAAACAGAGTAAATATAATGCTTACGAACTATGTAAAAGTATACAAAAATGAAATCATAACAGGCTTTACAAGTTTACGAGTAATAGTCGGCCAACTTATAAAAGTACTTGGCACAGTAAAATTTTTGTACAAATGCCATTGAAAAATCACTTAAATAACGTTGTTAGCTGTGTAAAACAGAAAGTAGATATATGCTTATGAACCATATAAAAATATACAAAAATAAAATCATAACATCCTTAATAATAATGATTTCTAAATTAATAATGTTTAAGTTCGAAAAACGCATTGGAGTGGCCGGAGTCGTTGGCAGTACCAGAACGTAGTCCATACGGCGCATGCGCGCGGTGGAGTCTATTTTGTGTTAGTGCAGAAGTATTTTCGACGTTTTGTAATTAAAACATAAAAGTAAAGTAAAATTATATTCGATTTCCAAGCAATTTACTTATTTTATTTTGTCGATATCGACAAAATAAAATAAAGTCAATATTCGACCTGACTTCATCACTAATTGAGTAGCGTAAAACTTTCCAGAATGAAATTCACCTCTAATCTGCAGATTAGAGGATTCACCTCTAATCTGCGGTATTAGAGGCGATTATATTTAGTATAAGTCAAGAGTGAATAGATTACATCTAGGCAAGAGTGCTTCACCGTAGACAACATCATCGCTTACCATCACGCGAGATAGTGGTCAAACGCGAGAATATAGATTAAAAAATCCTATGTAGCGCGAGCCGAGCGAGCAAAGCGAGCGGTGCCGCGGCAGCGGCCGGCGAGCGCTACTTCCAAGTTGCTCCCAGAAATTTTATAATCTTTTTGGTCATTGGTTTAATTTTGGTGATCATTTACTACTTTTGGTGATCATTTACTATTTTTGTCTGTTATATGTTACTATATCTGGTGGTAAGTTAAACATAAGCCCTATTAAACTCATTGTGGTAGCATTATAATAGAATTAGTGTACACCATAAAAAAGCCAATGGCAAAATTTGATTCTCTAATACAGCTCACAGCTTAGAAGAGGTGTGGCATTATCGCGCTAAGCAGCCGTTTATAAGCTCCAGCTAGTAGCATTATACGTATCCAAAGGCTGGACAATAGTTCTTTCAAATTCTACTAAGATGCATTTTGTTGTTTTTATCTCCATTGTATAGCCATTAGTCAGCTATGCTGTTTAATAGTGTAAAGATCACCCCTCATACAGCCACAAGAATCATCGTAGCCGTTAGTACAGCTACATAAGAGCCTTTGACTGTAATATAGCTGGTTTGTGGATGTAATTTTCGCTAATATGCTGCTTCTATAAGGCTTGCTTTAGAAAGTAACCGTTTTAAGGCACTAAAGCGGTGGAAGGCCCTTAAGCAAGCTTTAGGTATATCTTATACCTGGGACCTTGTCCTTATATATTTTGGGTTAAAACTAATGCTATTTTATGTGTTGCCATGTTTTATTATCTGCACACATATCTGTATTGGCTAATCTGCATATCTGTATTGGCTAATTCTAAACTTAATGACAGGCTTTTTTTATAAAGAACAAAAAAAACACAATGCTACGAAAGATGCCGTCTTTCGTAGCATTGTGTTTTTTTTTTATCTTTATTTTTTTCGTTTCTAGAAAATTGACGCTCAACAGAAGAATCGTCTTATTGTCTCTCATTTTGAATTTTGGAAAAGGTTCAAACAATTTTTAGAAAAAAGGTGTGAAGACAACGCGCCGCCGCCGCCATATGAGAATATCCAACTCTCGCAACTGGGCACCGGGCAGGGTTGCGGTTTGTATTATGTTTATTATTTATTTATTATTTATTTATTATATACTTTATTGTACACCACTTAAATAATAACAGGACAATATTTTTAAAGATAAGTGTACAATGGGCGGTCTTATCGCACAGGGCAATCTCTTACAGACAACCTTAGGATGGACTGAACGAGAGGAGATAGACATAGGGCTGTCAGTGTACAAAAACTATCTTGATAATATTACTTAGATATTACATAAAATACATACATACCAATAAAATAATATACTAATAAATATAAAATATAGAACAGAGAAAGGAGAAGAATAGTTACAGAGAAAGGAAATGCTCCTTCACCATTTTTTTAAAGGTAGGTAATGTTTGCGCACGTCTTACCTCAATAGGTAATGCATTCCACAAACGAGCTGCTATAACCGTGAAAGATTTGTCGAAGAAGGATGTGGAATGCATAGGAATGCTTAATTTTAGGTTTTCCGATGATCTCAAGGACCGAGAATGTGTGTCACAGAGGAACTGAAAGCGTTCTTTAAGATAAGAAGGACTAGCAGGATTAAAGAGCACATTATAAAGCAATGAAAGTATGTGAGCATTCCGGCGAAGGCGAATAGGAAGCCATTTGAGCTTTGTTCGAAATTCAGAAACATGGTCATACTTGCGCAAGCCAAATATGAACCTGATACAGAGATTTTGAAGTCGCTCAAGCTTGTCCAACTGGTCTTGGGTGAGATCAAGATAACTGGCATCGGCATAGTCCAGGATAGGGAGAAGAAGAGATTGTGCTATCGCAATTTTAGTGGTGATGGGAAGAAAGTTACGAAGGCGTCTCAGGGAGCCCGCAGACGCAAACAGTTTCCGACTGACCTCCTGCAGTTGTTTGGTCCAGGAAAGGGTGCTGTCGATGTAAATCCCTAGGTTCTTCACAGTGTGAGCTATAGGAACAACGGTGTTGCTGAAAGAAACCTGGGGAAGTGTCGCCCAATCAATCCTAGATACCGTTCGGGAACTTCCCACAATAGCCACTTGAGTTTTCGTCGGATTGATTTTCAGCCCAAACTCAGCGCTCCAGTCACCAATTCGAGCCAAGTCCGTATTAATAAACTCAATAGCGTCTGATAACTCACCGAGAGGGGCTTGAGTATAAATTTGGAGATCATCTGCATAAAGGTGGTAGAAAGAAGATAGCCGTTGAGTGATAGCATTAATAAAGAGTGCGAAAAGTAGAGGAGATAATACGCCACCCTGCGGCACACCGGCAGAGGTGTGACACCAAGAAGAGAAAGATTCCTCAATGCAAATACGCTGCCGGCGGCCAAACAGGTAACTATGAAACCAGTCAATTACCGAAGGAGATATGCCAAAAGAGCACAGGACGCCCAGCAAAATGTCAAAATCAACCGTATTGAAAGCATTGCTGAAGTCAAGTAGAGCAAGTACAGTTAACTTTCCCATTTCCATGCCAGACCTTATGTCATCCATAATATGCACAAGTGCTGAGGTAGTGCTGTGTCCCGGACGAAAACCAGATTGGAAGGGATTTAGCAGCTTGTGTTTGGAAAGGAACAAGCTGAGTTGATGGTGGACAAGTTTTTCAAGGACTTTGGATAGGAAAGGAAGAATAGAAATGGGACGATAGTCAGAGAAAGATGCAGGATGAGATTTTTTAGGTAGAGGAATAACATGGGCATCTTTCCAGGCTTGAGGAAAGACACCACTGGAAACAGAGAAGTTGAGGATGTGAAGGATAACAGGAAGAATCTCATCAAGGAATTCATTATTCCTTATCATATCTATAGTTTATTATAATTACGTCAGTATAAGAACATAGTTTGTTTGTTAATGTATACCCCCATACGTGTTTTTTATTATGAAAATGCTTCTGAAATATTATTTTTATTGCTTGTTATTTTTACAGGTGTTTAAATAAATAAAAAGTTATTAAGTTAGTAAATTGTCACTAAGCAGGTACTATTAGTTCAATGGTAGTAGGTAGATAGTTGTTTGTTTGATTATGAAATTGATGTATTTTTTTTACTTTACAGTGTGTGCAGCTCAAATAGAAGTAAGTAGAACTAATTCATCAGGTAATCTTCTTCTTATTTTCTTGTGAGGATGTGGCCACCTAAACCACCAAACCCACAGGCCTCTGACTAGATTATTTCAGACTTATATTAACTACATAAGTCCAGCTGTCCTCACGATGTTTTCCTTCCCCATTGACTGTGATGACCAAGATAAATGAAACATTTTAGCTTTTTGTAACGTTTCTGTATCTTCTTAAATCAGTTTTATCAGAGATTTTGAGTATCTGTGGAGACTTTAGTTTGACTTTATATTTTAAACCTTTTATTTTTTTTTATTGCAGATACAAGAACTTAAAAATAGAATCGAACAACTTACAAAAGAGAGAACCATTCTTGTACAAAAACTGCATGATCTTCTCGATGTCATGATAAAGATGCAGAGTGGCAAAGAGGACAATGCCTCGTTATTTTATGAAATGTTTTTTACAATTATGGCGGATGTAAAAACTCACGAGTTTATAATATAAATTACACTCCTAAGAGTACATAATGAGTAAAAAATTTTAGGCATGCTCTCGTTTCATCACTTCTACGCCAACTGGAATTTTAGCGTGGTCGTGCTGGGCAAGAATCTTGCCAGCACGACCTGTATATCTGCGATAATTGAGAGGAAGGCGTGTTCATGGTCTTGCTACGAAGTACAACACAAAAAATTGTTGTACTTCGTAGCACGACCATGAACGTATTCATTATAACTTTAGATGGTACTAAAATCCTTTCAATTTCTACTATTTTATACCACTAATTAGAAATTTTATACCTCTCAATTTTTGCAGATGTAAAGGTCGTTCTGGCAAGATTCTTTACCAGCACGACCACGCTAAAATTCCAGCTGGCGTAGAAGTGATAAAACGGGAGCATGCCTAAAAATTTGTACTAATTATGTATCCAGGGCCAATTCCACCTACGAAACTAATCGCGATTAATTCAACTAAACTCAGTTTATGCAAATACAGTGTTCAGATTGGTAATTTCTCAGCGGTCTCAACCAATCAGAACGTTATATTTGCTTAAGCTGAGTTGTAGAGTAAACTCACGAGTTTATAATATAAAATACACTCGTTAGGAGTAATTTGAGAATTGAAGATTGGTAATTTCTCAGCGGTCTCAACCAATCAGAACGTTATATTTGCTTAAGCTGAGTTGTAGTGTAAACTCACGAGTTTATAATATAAATTACACTCGTTAGGAGTTTACACTACAACTCACGAGTTTATAATATAAATTATACTCCTAACGAGTGTAATTTAAATATTTTTTTAAATTATAATAAACTATAGATATGATAAGGAATAATAAACATAATACAAACCGCAACCCTGCCCGGTGCCCTGTTGCGAGAGTTGGATATTCTCAAATGGCGGCGGCGCGTTGTCTTCACACCTTTTATCTAAAAATTGTTTGAACCTTTTCCAAAATTCAAAATTAGAGACAATAAGACGATTCTTCTATTGAGCGTCAATTTTCTAGAAACGAAAAAAATAAAGATAAATAAAAAAAAACACAATGCTACGAAAGATGCCGCTAAAGCCTGTCATTAAGTTTAGAATTAGCCAATACAGATATGCAGATTAGCCAATACAGATATGCGTGCAGATAATAAAACATGGCAACACATAAAATAGCATTAGTTTTAACGAGTTTATAATATAAATTACACTCGTTAGGAGTATAATTTATATTATAAACTCGTGAGTTGTAGTGTAAACTCCTAACGAGTGTAATTTATATTATAAACTCGTGAGTTTACACTACAACTCAGCTTAAGCAAATATAACGTTCTGATTGGTTGAGACCGCTGAGAAATTACCAATCTTAACACTGTATTTGCATAAACTGAGTTTAGTTGAATTAATCGCGATTAGTTTCGTAGGTGGAATTGGCCCTGGATACATAATTAGTACAAATTTTTAGGCATGCTCCCGTTTTATCACTTCTACGCCAGCTGGAATTTTAGCGTGGTCGTGCTGGTAAAGAATCTTGCCAGAACGACCTTTATATCTGCGAAAATTGAGAGGTATAAAATTTCTAATTAGTGGTATAAAATAGTAGAAATTAAAAGGATTTTAGTACCATCTAAGATATAATGAATACGTTCATGGTCGTGCTACGAAGTACAACACTTTTTTGTGTTGTACATTGTAGCAAGACCATGAACACGCCTTCCTCTCAATTATCGCAGATATACAGGTCGTGCTGGCAAGATTCTTGCCCAGCACGACCACGCTAAAATTCCAGTTGGCGTAGAAGTGATGAAACGAGAGCATGCCTAAAATTTTTTACTCATTATGTACTCCTATTTCATTACTGTTTATCAGTCTATGTATGTACGTATGCGTATGTATATTCCTATGTGTCGTTCTAGAGACCAAACGCGTTGGCCGATTTTGATGATTCTTACGTCAATCGATTCATCTTAACTCTACGAGTGCCACTGGCTACATTAAAATTGGCAATAACAAAATGGCGGATTTTGGGCGCCATGTTGTGGGGCAACATTTTTTTTTTTATACCATACCTATCGTATGGGGTGTCAAAATAAAGGGTATTAAAAAGGTGATTTAAAAATATATCACACTTATATGTTTAAATTTACCCAATTCTAAAAAAGTAACCAAAAAGTTATAAATAAAATAGTTAATTAATAAAATAATATCCCGACTGCTTAAAAAGCGAACTAAAAAGACGTAAACAAGAAGAAAATCATGCTGTGCAGTCGGAGGATACATCTGGTTTTGGTCAACCAGCTCGCGAACATGTATCCTCCGACTGCACAGCATGATTTTCTTCTTGTTTACAGTTTACGTCTTTTTAGTTCGCTTTTTAAGCAGTCGGGTTTTTTTTTTTTTTTTAATTAACTTTTACTAACCGCTCTAACAATAATGTAAGAGTATTATATGTGACAATAAAGTAGTATTTATTTAATATTCGTGTTTTATTTATAGTACCTAACAAGTAAAAATAAAAAAAATCCAAAACCCCGCCAAATTTCTTTAATTTAATATTTTTTAAACCACATAATTTATTTAGTAGTAGACACGCTTCGATCAACAATCTATCGAACACGTAATTATGATACGATATCTTGCGAAAATACTCCGTTTCAAACAGAAAACAGCCCATAACTTTTGAACGGCTAAACCGATTTTCACCAAATCTAGCTAAGAACACTTTCAACAAAGTCACCTTTCTAACAAAAATCTAAATCAAAATCGGTTCATCCGTTTAGGCGCTATGATGCCACAGACAGACACACAAATACACAGCCACACACGTCAAACTTATAACACCCCTCTTTTTCCGTCGGGGTTTAAAAAATACGTAAGACAATTTGTTTACATCTGTGTATTTGACATATAATTTTTACTAACAGAGAAATGTATATGGTAACCAAACCATAGAGTTAGTTCACAATTTCACATCCTCGGCAGTTTTAAGAATTTTAGGATAAATTCTTAATTCCCATTCTGAAATTTAAATCTGATAGTCTGGGCCCGAACATAGGTTTAGTAAGTATATCAGCTAATTGATTAAAAAAAAATATTTTGATGTCAGTCAAGTTCCGACCGAGATTCATTGTTTTATGATTCTATTTGTTTTATAATGACCGTGGGGTATATGTGTAATTAATTATGATATCTGAAATTATATTACGATTTATAAATATTTTCACAAATATTACCTCCTCAAGTAAACAAAGTTAATCATTTGAGCACTCGCACATAAATACTAATCCTAAAATGTCAGTGTCTATCAATTTTATTACCATGGTACCTTTGAACAAAATGTTGGTTTGTTGTGTAAATGTATTGTTTTGGAGTACAATCAATAATTAAGAATGCTGTGATCCATACAAAATTGCGCCTTGTGCTTTATTTCATCTCTAAAGGTCTATCCACACATATCAGGGGCGTGCCCGGGACGTGACAGGGCCGGGTCCCGCCAGGGGCTCAAAAAAATATCGGTGGGCACATTTTATATGAACTCGTTCACACACGTCCGATATTTTTTGAGCCCCTGACGGGGCACGGTCTTTCCACGTCCCGGGCACGGTTTGATATGTGTGGATAGACCTTTAATTAAGAACTTTGTAGATTAATATACATAGATTGCAAATTCCATTCAGTTGTTCAAGTCGTAAGGCATATAGTAGATATAAAATACTTACATAGTTTCTAAAAGACATGTTGCTAAGACATCAGCTTTCTTCCATTAGCGGGGTGTAGCATGTATCCAACTCGGGTGAATTCTGCAATAAAATAAATAATATTTTTTAATATTATACCACAATTTATTATACTATACTCCATTTGCGATAACATTAGACGTTTAAATTAGCCCATTTTACAGCCCGTTCAACCGATTTTGAATTCTATTGCGTTAGTTATACGACAAATGGTAGCTGTAGTAAAAAGTTGGTTTTAGTAACAGGTTTATGCTTTTTATCTGCTTTGAGTGGTGGGGCTTTTTGTGGGGCTCGTCGCGCTGGCTGTTGGTTGTCTGGGGGCTTTGAGGAAACTTAGGGTTTCCCCTCTATCCTCGTAAACAACGACCTCATGATGTTCTGAGGCCTTTAGACAGCCAAAGCGGTCTGCGACGTCTCCTCTTTTTACTCTCACCACCACTGCGTCCACACTTAAGGTTCGGGCCGCGGCTGACGTGTAGTCTCCTGCCTCCCCGATCTTCTGAAGCAATGAGCTTGCCTGAGCAAATGGAGTAGCCTCTCCCCACTCGAGTAATGCGATTATTTTCCCTTTAAATCGCATTAGACCGCATCGGTGAGTGGCCACTTCCACTTGAGGTAGTGCAGCATACTTGCTGCCTTTTATGCTCGTTTTGGTGGTGCTTCCGTTAATCAAGGCGGCAAGGCCCGGTGAAAGGTGTATTCGGGCCGTAGCTCGACTTGAGCCTATGCAAAAGCCTATGCCTAACTTCTCCTGTTCCCTGTTCATGAACAGAGCGACGCCTCGCAGTCTGATGCCAGGGACTCCGTCTTCTCCGCATGCCAGGAATTGTGTCCGCATGCAAAGAACAATGGCGAAATTTTAGCTAACTTAAATTTGAGCGTCTGAAAGTGAGTTATATACAAAAGACATTGTATTAATTGTCTATGTTTTTTAAAGTATAATTAGGCCTGGTCCAAAATAGATAAAAAAGAAAACATAATAAATAAAAAGTTATTTGATTTTTTAGTTCATTTTTTTTTAATAATATTTGTGGCTATGTCACTGGCTTGGTTACGAGACTTTTAAGCCAATTTTAGTTCATTTCTTTAGCATAGTGTTGCCAATAAATATTTTATTTGCTAAGTGACAAGTAGTAACTATATTAAGCAATAATATCATTATTGTATTTTTTGCAGTAAATGAGTTAACAATACAGTTTATGTCTAAGTGTAGATGTTCCTTGCAGGTAAGGTAAGAATATTGTAGTGTGGTAGAAATAAATGAATTACTTTCAATTAATGATTGGCAAAAAGACTAGTACCCAAGTCTAAAAAAAATATAGCTTGGTTGTTGACGACAACCTTTTGATACACGTCAAAGTCACTTAGTTTAAATAAATATACTCTTTCCAAAGAGTATACTAAACATTTCATGCTAAAATAACTAGGTAAGGGAAATACTAATGCGATATTCCCCTTTTACTTCCACGAAATTGAATAATATTACATATTAAACACATTATTAAAAGTTACCCAGACATAACCTACAAAAGTTTATGACTGAATATCTATTATTCTCTACATTCTCGAACAAAAATTCAAGCACAAACTAATTCAGAACATCACCCTGAGTTAAACCAGATATTTTTCATTTAAAGACTTTCGAATTTAATCTCAGCTAAAACAATGTATGGGCACCTGCCATTGTTCTTTAAAGTCTGCACAAGCATGTTCTTTGTTTTTGCAGGTAGAAAGTTTCTCAGACGATACAGGCATCGCAAAGTCCCATTAACCCTTTGACTGACACTAGAAATCTGACTTTGCCAGCTTAGCGTCTCTCTCACACTAGGGCTGATGGTGATGACAGTACCATTAAAAATTATTGGAGGAAGAGAGCTAATCCCCAATCGACCCATCATGCGCGGGAATTAAGTAAGCGACAACGGAAGAGTTTAAAAATAAACTTTATTTGATCCCAGTTACAGCAAGACAGTAATTGCTTAATTCTACAAAATGTTGATCTTATATACTAATCTTATTGCTAACCAATCATCTCTGCTAATGACGCATGTCCTAGATATTATATGCTGACATATAGCTGTTATTCTAATATAATATAATTATTGGCTGATGAAGCTAATATTGGGGGATTGGGGTTCCTTAACTCCTCCCTCCCTAAGAGAGAAATTATCCGAAGGCGTCGCAGATGACTTCGGAGAATTTCGGCAAAAACGAAAAACATTTAATTTGTATGAGATGACGACAATAATTATTATGATAATGATATACTCTAAAATGGTCCATACGCTAATTTCTATTGTTACTATTTGGGTTGTATCGTCACTTTCACTAAATTTGGCACTTTGTAACAATTCTTTCACGTCACTAAAGTCCACGTTTCTTAGGTCGACCTTCTCCGTCCTTGTCTGTATGTCTTGTTGAAGCTCTGGCATCTCGACCAATGGGAGCTTGAAACTGGAAATTGTAGTGTTTGTGGCGGCACCAACAATTACTCCTCCTATTTGCGCCTCGCATTGTTGACTCAGTGTCACGATATAGGTCCCAAAGATGTTGTACTTGCGGATTTCCTCATTGCAGTTTTCGGTAATGATCAGGTTGTCCTCTGTGTAGACCAACCATTGGCTATCCGTTATCTTCTGCACCTTAGGCTTTTCTATCTTGATACGATTCTTTACGCAGCTATTGTAGTTATTCTTCATCAACATAATTTGTTCTATACAGGTCTCGACTGGATTCTGAGCTACATTACTTTCATCACAAAGAAATCTGTCATTTTCAATTTCAGTACATGAGTTTACCACGGGCATGTATTTCAATCGATTCACCATTAGGTAAGGGTATTTGGGAATAATGGTAAAAGTGTCTGGAGAATGGAAAATAGGAATAGGAATAACCTTATAATAATTATATGTTTCGTTGTCTATTAGAGGGACTTCTAACACAAATACTAATCTATTGTTATTTAAATATGATTTGACTATGATATTACGTTCTAGTTTTATTAAATTACTTTTACTAACTGGATATATTGTCCTAGCATGTTTACTAATTGTTTCTAAACTGCTGTACAGTTCTGTGCTATTTATAATAGACTGGTGCAAAACATTTAGTTTGCTAAAGGCGATTGCGGACTCTATTTCTTGTATGTTCTCATAACAATTTCGAAAGTTGCTTAAAATTTGGTACATAGTATCTATTATTCGTAGTAACTTGTTAAATTTGAATTCATTTTCAGCTAGTTTTTCTATGCCATTAGTGTGTGAGCCTAATCTTTTAATATTTGAATTTATGATTTCTGAGTCATTAACTAATTTATCGAAAGCTTTTTGCATTGATGACACTTTACGTTCGACTGCATGTTCTCTATTCTGGAGTAAAACGATTTCCTTATCATATTTAATTGCATCGTCTTCATCTAAATTACCAGATATAGCTTTTACAAATGAGCCCAGAGGGTTGAACAAAGCTCGTTTGTTTCTATGATTAAGGGGTAAAATTTGATATAATTTATCTTTAGTAAGTCTTATTAAATACTCGATTTGGTTTTCTATACCTAAAGTTTCATTACTTAATTTGCTTTCTATAATTTTCGATTTCATATTGCTAAAATCGCGAATATTATTATCTATTTGTAAGCTTAAGGATTCTAAATCTAAAATCTTAAATATAGTCCAATAATTATTCTTCTTCACCGCTACTCCCATCTTCAACGACGCTATCCCCGGATTCCGAGTGAAGTTCTGGAGTTCCAGCGTGAATCCTGACATCACTAGTACCAGAAGTACTAGGCATGACCTGTGGAGGACGTTTTACATTTTTTATCGCCACTCTAGTTGGTCTTTTATTTAATTCTACAGGCACTATATTACGTTCGGTTTCACCAGTGATTTCGGCTTTTTCATAGCGAGGTTTTTCCTTAGCTTTCCTAGTCCTAGTATTCTTCATGTAAATAGTATCTCCTGTCTTAAGGACTGGTGTTTCTTCACCTCCTTTCTTATCTCTTACCTTAAGTTTATCTGTGTTTAATTTATCTGTTACAAATTCGTATAGTACTTTGAGACGTTTCCTATGATCTAATAATAATTTCTGAGTTAAATTTTTCTCCCTATCGACATTAAATACATTTCCGGCATCGGTATGCCCAAAGACTAGTTCAAAAGGCGTAAAATCTGTCGCTGAGTGTATGGTGTTATTATATGCCATAATAGCATACGTCATAACGGAAGCTGCATCTAAATCGTTTTTTTCATATTTTGCTAATCGGTAAATTTCGATGATAGTAGAATGGAATCTCTCGACTATTGCCATAGAACTGGGATTGTTTGGAGTCCCTATGTGCAATTCTATTTTGTATAGACTTAACATTTCCTTAATTAACATGTTATTAAATTCTGTCCCTGAATCACAACTTATTCTACTGGGCAATCCATAAATACTAAAATATTTAATTAATGCTCTAACTATCTCTGGTGTACTCCTATTAGGTACCTCTATTGCCTGTGCTAATTTACTAAAAGCATCTACAATAGTTAAATAATATTTTCCTTCAATGTATAATAGATCCATAAAAGCTTCTTGGAATGGACTATTCTGAGTTTGGGTTAACTGAATTTGAGGTTTAATGGGCTTTCTATCGTACTTCATTTTTCTACACATTTCGCAGCTGTTAATAACTGTTGTAACTATTTCTTTCATGTTTGGCCACCAATAATATCTCTTAAGTTTAGCTAAAGTTTCCCTAATGCCTCTATGACAGGTTTTCCCGTCGTGGTATTTCATAATAATTTCTTTCTGATCCTCTTCTGACTCTGTCAAATTGATCACTCTTTCTGTACATTCTGTTAACTTAACTGAACCCTTTTTAAACAAGTTAATAACCATGTTTGAAAAAGATTTTCTAAACGATGGATGTTCAAGATAAATATGATATTTATGTTTAGGATCTATATATTCTTTTAGAAAGTCTTTAACTAATTTGTCATTATTTGTTGGTAAGTGAACTTCAAAAATTTTCTGTTTATTATTAGAAATATCCTTTACTGTCAATTTATCTTTAAACCATGAGTGAACTAAAATTTGTCTAGCTTTAGTATCTACAGCTTCGTTTAAAATAGGAATACCTTCATGTTCCCTATTTGAAACTGAATTAGCTGTGACGCCATCATCAGAATCCGAAAGTTCTATCGTTTCTATGGGCGTTTCGTCAAATTGCAGCTCTTCATCTATAATTTTTTGTATTCGCTCTTTCCTATCACCTACGTTAACAAATATCGAATCTAAATCGTCGTTAATTGCATTAATTTTAATCCTAGATAAGGCATCTGCATTTGTATTTTGAGGCCCTTTCTTGTACTTAACCTCGTATTCATATTCCTCTAAGCGTAAACGCCAACGCGTGAGCTTACTGTTGGGTTCTTTTAATGAATATAGCCATGCTAATGGTCTATGGTCTGTAAAGATAGTAAATTTATTGCCATATAGATAAGGCCTAAAATGCTTAACTGCCCATATTATGGCTAAAAGCTCCTTCTCAATAGTACTGTATTTTACTTCTGTGTCACTCAGAGTCCTGCTAGCATATGCTACTGGCTTGTCTGAGCCTATTGATCCTTGTGACAATACAGCCCCAATTGCAAAATTCGATGCGTCGGTAGTTAAAATAAAACTTTTACTAAAATCGGGATACTGTAATAAAGGTGCGTTTGTTAAAAGTTTTTTACATGTTTCAAAACATTCCCTATACTCCTCATTAATAATTATTTTACGACCTTTCTTTAAACAAGCTGTTAAAGGTCTAGTTATTTTTGCAAAATCTTTGATGAATTTCCTATAATAACCAATGAGTCCTAAAAAGCTTTTTATTTGTGTAACTGTTTCTGGAATAGGATATCTTAAGATTGCATCAATTTTATCATTATTTGGCTTCAATCCTTCACTTGTAATAGTGTGCCCTAAGTAAAGAACTTCCTTTCTAAGAAAATGTGATTTGTCGAGTTGTATTTTTAAATTTGTCGCCCGAAAACGATCAAAAACTGCTCTAAGTTTTTCTACATGCTGAGTCAGCGATTTAGAAAAAATTATGACGTGATCAAGGTATACCAGGCAATGTAAGCCCTGGAGACCTCTTAGAACGTTATCCATAGCCCTCTGAAATGTTGCAGGTGCTGTTTTTAACCCAAACGGCATCCTGTTAAATTCATAATGTCCTGAAGGTGTACTGAAAGCTGTTTTCGCCCTATCTTCTTTCTGGACCTCGATTTGATGGTATCCACTAGCTAAATCTAAGGTAGTAAAATAGGTACTATTGCCTAGCATATCAAATAAATCATTTATGTTGGGCAAAGGGTATTTGTCATCGGTAGTAATTTCATTGAGACGTCTATAATCGACTACCATCCTCCATTTTTGCTGTCCTGATGAATCTAATTTTTTTGGCACTAAATGTACGGGAGCACTCCAGGGGGAGTGTGATTCCTGGATGATATTGTCCCTTAACATTTTATCTACCTGATTCCTAATTTCTTTCGATTGAATGGGAGGTAACCTATGTGCTTTAATATTTATAGGATCTTCATTCCTTGTTCTAATTCTATGTTTTACTTGATTTGTAAACGTTAATGGAATATTCTCACAATAAAATATGTCCTTATACTCATTACATAGCCCTTCGATGGTTTTACGTTCCTCAGAATTCATGTGGTCTAACTGTAATTTTTTTAAATTATCTGTTAGCATCCTATCTATTTCTATGTTATTTTCTGTAAAATTAATGTGAACAGATGGGTTCTGCCTGTAAGGTTCGACCGTAAAAGGTCCTGTTACCACTAAGGTTCTGGTTTCATCCGTATAATTCTGAATAACGGTTGATGCGTAACCTTTAATACACTTAACTAATGCGGTGGGCATTCGAATCCCTTCCGAAAATTGTTTAAATTGTAGTATAGCTTCCCCGTCTAGTAAGTTGACTGGCAATCTAACTCTTAATTCACTACGAGATGGCAATTGATATACCTCTCTCATAGGTGGTGCGTATATTATTGGAATATTCGCATTTTTTAAATGCAAAACTTGACTTTCCATGTTTATATTTGCCTGTAACTGTTTAAGTAGGTTACTACCTATTAACCCATCATACCTATCATCAACACTGTAAACATAAAATTTATGAAATTCCTTACTGCAAAACGTAGCTGGTAAAGGAATAAATGCCGTTTCGCTATGAACACTCGATGCGTGAGTACTAACAACTTCGAAGGGTTCATATTGCAACCGATCCCTAAAGTACTTGTTTGCAATGTGTGGGCTTATGAAAGACCTAACACTGCCTGTATCTATCATAAACACTGCATTTAATTCTGGTACAACTATGTGTGGTAAGTTAAGACGTTTATTGCAATTAATTTTTATTCGCTCTCTAGGGTAGAGGCGGTTATACAAAAATTTCCCTGTCTGGGATCTTCAGGAATTTCCTGGAAGTCATTATTTGAGTTGTCAAAACTTGGTTCGTTATAGCTATGATTATTAGTGTAATTAACACGGCGTGAACTTGCAGTGCGCATAGTAACGTCAGTGTTCGACTTTGAACCCGGCGGAGATGCTTGCGCTGCAAAAGGTGACGTTCGCGGTGCATATGCCGTGGACTGTTGGCTTTGTTGCGCCATCGGAAACTGTGACCTACTTGTCCTATTGTTATGATCATTATTATTTGTCCGATTGAAATTATTTTGATTATAATGTTGCCTATAATTCCTAAACTGCTGCGAATTGTTCATCGTAATTGAACTACTCGTGGCGTTATTCGGTGCAACTGCACTGGATAGGCTCTGCGAATTATACTTCGCACTATTGAAATCGGAAAAAATATTTTTATTAGATCTATTATAATTGCGGTGATCGTTTGTTTTAGAATTATAGACTGATTGAAAGTTCTGTTCTTCTAAAACAATTTTCAACGCGTCTTCCAATGTCGAAACGTCCGTCGCGTAAACGAACTAACCTAACTAGGAATGGCGGTAAATTGAATAGAAAAACATTCATCGCCCTATTACTGTAGATTATCTGCTTAGCCTTCCGTAAATAGTCATCAGCAATAGTCTCTGATATTTTGGAAAATAAAATGCTTCTCATATGCTGTATCCTATGACACAAATCTAAGTAACTTTCACCTTTGTTAATTTTACAGGATTCTAACTCCATTGCTAGACAATCTTCAGTACGTGGGTCGCCAAAGTGTTGATTTAACAGCATTTTTAGCTCATCCCTCGTATTTATAGAGTCCCTTTCGCCTACCAAACTAGCTGCTTCGCCTGTTAATCTACTTGTTACTACATGAAATAAATAATTGTTTTGTACAACGCTCCCTTGGAATGTTGTTAAAATGTATTCACATTTTTTAATAAATAAGGGTAACGCTCTAACATCGCCATTAAATACTGGAATTATGTTTACCATCTCTTGCGGAACACGGTTTATACCTTCCATTATGAAGTGAAATAACGAAGCTTCACAAAAAGTAAGCACAAAAATTAATAAATTATCCCTAACTATTTACTACAACTAACAATCTATAAAATATTATTACGGCGTTGTCCAATCCCTAATAATACACACAACATAGATTAATACAAGGTTGGGATGCAAATGGAAGAGCTGAGAGGAAGGTGAAAAGATTTACTCACAATTCCGCAGCTATCTTCATGATCCCTGAATTACTGCTTGGCTCCTGGTCCTCTCCTGGCTTGATGTGGCTTCTTAATGTATTTGTTTGTTCGGTGATCTCTGCTGAACCGTTGAAACGGACGTCGGCTGCTTCCCGTAGATGTGGATACGTGACAGACTGACTACAGAGATCCTACCGGCTGCGCCAATTAAGTAAGCGACAACGGAAGAGTTTAAAAATAAACATTATTTGATCCCAGTTACAGCAAGACAGTAATTGCTTAATTCTACAAAATGTTGATCTTATATACTAATCTTATTGCTAACCAATCATCTCTGCTAATGACGCATGTCCTAGATATTATATGCTGACATATAGCTGTTATTCTAATATAATATAATTATTGGCTGATGAAGCTAATATTGGGGGATTGGGGTTCCTTAACTCGGGCGTCCAATCATAATGGCCTGACATTTTGAGAGGTTTACAGACTAAGCGTCTAGGTCCCGGTTCACATCGTCTATAGCGTCTGACAAACTCTCTACCCGCGCAGCTGCATAAAGTTGAAGGTCATCGGCATAAAGATGATACGAACACCGAAGACAATGAGTTATGAAATTTATGGACATGGAGAATAACAATGGAGAAAGAATACCGCCTTGCGGAACGCCAGCAGCCAGGTCATACCAACTTGACGAGCATTCGTCAACGCGAACCGACTGCTGTCGTAACCGAAGATAGGAAGAGAACCACTCCAGTGCTTCGGAAGAAACCATAAGATGTGAAAGGATAGAAAGGAGAATATCGTGACTGACGGCATTAAAGGCATTGGCGAAATTAATTAAGACCAAAAAAGTAACTTTGGTATCCTGCATCGCTTCTCTAATGTCACCAGTCACTTTAAGGAGAGTGGAGGCAGTACTGTGATCCGGCCTGAATCCAGACTGGAATGAGCTAACAAGATTATTCCAATGAATGTACTCTGAAAACTGCTTGTGGACGCAGGCCTCGAGCACTTTCGATAGGAAAGGGAGTATGGAGATTGGCCTTAATGATTAGGTAGGGAGGGATTTGAAATTTTAGGGAGTGGAGGTACATAGGCATGGGAATTGACCGGAATCGAGGGAAAAGTTGATGATGTGGGCAATCGGTGGGAGAAGGAAGTCGAGGATCAAGGTGACCATGCAACGACTGATGTCATCATGGCCCACAGCCTTAGATTTTATGGACAGGATGATCTTTCTGATTTCATCCAAGGTGACCGGTGAAAAGGAACTGTTCTATAATAGGACCAGGAAGGCCAGTAATGAAATCAAACGTCTGAGATAACATTTGGGAATCCAAAAGACAGGTTGTTGTGAAGTGACGGTTGATATCATCCAGGTAGGGGAAATCCGGATAACGTGGCAAACCGATACCAAGAGCTCCAAGGAATTTCCAGATATCGGCAGGGGAAGAAGAAGATATGATTTCGAGAATATGGCGGCGTTTAGCATTGCGTATCACCTGTTTACACCGGTTTCTTGCAGCTTTGAATAGTTGCCTGATTTCAACACAGTGATCTCTTCTAAATTTTCGGAAAGCCTGATCCCTGCGCCTCATCGCCATACGAACCCCTGTCGTCATCCAAGGGCAGGTGGACGCCTAAGTTTAACCCTCTTGACAGGAGCGTGTCTGTCGTAGAGTGCGAGGACCGTCCTATAGAACAAACTTAGCTTATCATCTACAGTCGTAGCCGCAGCAAAGTTCTCCCAATCTAGTTCCGACGCATCCTGCCGCAGTTTTTCTGTATCCATGCGGGCAAAACAACGCAAGTGCAGAACTTTAGAGGTAGGTTTAGGTGGTTTTAGGGTATAGGATTGGAATACGAGGTCATGATTGGAAAAGCCAGGCGCAGGTCACTGACCATTAGAGGAAACAAGGGAGGGAGTGGACGTAAGGATTAAATCAAGCCAATTGTCATCACCTGAGACATTGAAGTGAGTAGGTTGCAGTGGAAGGGCATGAAGGCTGACGGACTCAATGATATGTAGGAGTTTTCGGGAACGAGAGGATGGGCGAGACAGGTCTGTGTTGAAATCTCACATGATTATACAATGTGCATACTCTGACCCAACAGATTCTAGTGCTAATTCAAAGTTGGAAAAGTAGTCAACGGTGGGCGGACAGTACACAACACCAAATAAGGTCTTAACACCTTTGACGTAAACCTCCAAAAAAAGATACTCAGCTGATGCACTACAGTTAGACGGTGATGAAGCAATGATTTTGAAAGGCAAATTGCTGCGAAGGTAGATAGCAACACCACCCCCTCCCTTTCCAGTTCTATCATTGCGGATAAAGGTGAACACGCACCTATCCGCGGCGCAGGAGCCGCACGCGCCGCAGTCATCGCATTTTGTAAATCTTTATATGAAATCGTATGCAGCCTCGCGCACCTATCCGCGCCGCACGAGCCGCATTTCAGCAAAATGCTGTAGGTATACTGAATCCACCAGCGCCTGCGGATGACGTAATACGACATACGTTTCCCCGTTTTATTGAAAAATACTCTACAAATCTCTTGCCTGCATTTCCTCGTCTTTCCTACCTATACAAGAGATGATGCAACTCAAGCCCGAGAGATCAAGACTATAAGGCTGGACTCACATTCTGAAATTCCTGTCTGAATCCAGAGTCGGAATTCATAATCTGAACGCCGGCAAGAGTAAATCTTATTGAGAAAAAATCAGAATGTGTGTGGGGCATAGTGATATTGTATGCGTTTTAATAATATGAATTCCGAGTCTGGATTCAGAGAGGAATTCAGAATGTGTGTGAGAGGCCTAACTACACAAGAAGAAAGTAATAAAAATATAGAAGAACTGAAAATGTGAGGCAAACCAGAAATAACTTGATTCTGGCAAATGCACAAGATGTGCGAAGCCAAACACCTCAGAAGAGGAAAAAAAATATTACCCCGCGCACAAAATAGTTCGTGCCGTCGATTAGGGCAACTTTACGGATTAGGTAGTCTTAAAAGCCTATAAATAGGACGTCCGTTTCATACATCGTTCTTTTTGAAATTCGAATTCGAACTAGTCGGTAATCATCTCCAACAAACAAAAATCTGAATAGTGCTAGTTTTGAGTATTTTGTATCTCGCTAAGTCCCGCAGTACCTACAGTAAACATTTTGCGTGATTAGTATTCGTAATAACGCATATAAAATATTTGTAACACGCACTTGCCCACGTAAGATAATATAATAAAAGCATTAGTTATGCAGCGTTCAGACAATGGTAAGCTTTTAATAACTTTTTAAACCTTCATTTGTTTTTATTATGTACGACAAGCTGCCGCCCGCGTCTTATTAATACTTCTCTCAACATCTTTATAAATCACTAGCTGTTGCGTGGACCACCCACAGGACCCGTTTTCGGGATTAAAAAATAGCCTATGTCACTCAGGAATAATGTAGCTTTCTATTGGTGAAAGAATTTTTCAAATCGGTCCAGTAGTTTCAAATCAAATCAATCAATCAAATCAAATGTATTTATTTCAACTAGGCCATTATGCGGCACTTTTGAACGTTAAAAAAAAAATTACATGTTATAAAAAATTGATTCTACCGTGCATTCGGAAATGTAGGTTGATATGGAGAAGAATGCACAAGAAACTCCATACTTACTCTTTTAAAAAAATAAAGGCTTTTTACAATATTAACATAAATAGTACATAAATTAATAAATTCTTATACGTGAGAACGATGCACCCAGCACTACTATACTAAATATAGGTATAAAGTATTACAAACACTAACAGGTAAATCCCTTCACTTGATAAATAGGGACATGGTTCTCACATACTTACAAATATTGCAAACATAGGTAAATTACCTAATTCAACAACAACGGAACAGTGTGCGAGTCAATTTTTTAAACAGATAGAGAAGAAAATAAATAAAAATAAAGCGTTACTATAATAATTATGAATATTATTATACCGTACACAAATTAACCATTTTGATAGTTTCCACACTAAAGATTGCCCTACGGAGCAGGACCAGCATGTTTCCAAGCATTCTTATCTTGAATATAATCATCTAATTTGTAATATGCTTGTTTACAAAGTGTGCTTTTAATTATTGTTTTAAATTTTCTTTCATTAAGTTTTAATATCTCAGAAGGAATTTTGTTATAGAATTTAACACAGTACCCCATGAAAGATGTGTGTACTTTCGCTAATCTATAAGATGGCTGATCTAACTTATCTTTATTTCTAGTATTACAATTGTGTCTATCACTAATTTTACTAAAGAGATTTAAATTTTTCCTTACATACATAATATTTTCATAAATGAATTGGCAAGAAACTGTCATAATATTAATCTTTTTAAATAGCTCCCTAAGAGATTCTCGATGACTTAACTTATAAATGGCTCTCACAGCTCTCTTTTGCAATATAAATATTGATTCAATGTCAGCCGTCCGACCCCACAGTAAAATACCGTATGACATAATGCTGTGAAAGTAACTAAAATAGACCAAACGCGCGGTCTCCACATCCGTCAACTGTCTTATCTTTCTAACAGCATACGCGGCCGAGCTCAGGCGACACGCAAGAGATGTTATGTGAGGCCCCCATTGCAATTTATCGTCCAGAGTGATTCCCAGGAAAACTGTTTGATTTACATTTCGGAGCCTATTCGGTACAAACAAACAAACAAACAAACAAAAAAATCTTTCCTCTTTATAATATTAGTATAGATTAGCATAGATCTTATTCTGATGTAGGTATAAGCTATATTTCTGTAAAGTTTCAACAAAATCCGTTCAGTAGATAGTTTTTGCGTGAAAGAGCATCAAACATCAATCACAAACTTTCACGTTTCTAATATCTAGAAGTAGGATTATAAGTAATTTTGATGTAAAACATTTTTTTCCGTACAACACGGGTGTTGGGGAAGTGTTTACTTCTACCTTCGCCCATAATAAAAAACCTCGCCTCACAATTTAGTGGGTTAATGTACCAGTTCTACAATATCCATCTTTTCTAAACCTTCATTTGTTTTTGTAATGTTTGATTTTAAGTCATTTTAATGTATATTTTTTTTCTTAAAGAACATTGATAAAGCCATTTTATTAAAAGAAAATCTTCTACCCTCATTATAAAATATATCTCACGATTTGTAATGTTGGTATTTGGTATGTTTCCAAACTATGCAGGGGCCCTAGACAAGTGGCATATTATCATCGAAAGCGTGCCAATAGTGATTGGAAAAAAAAGTTAAGCTGTGCAGTCGGAGGATACATATTCGCGAGCTGGCCTACCATAACCAGACGTATCCTTCGGCTGCACAGCATGATTTTTTCCTTCATCATCATCATCATCATCATCATCATTTCAGCCGAAAGACGTCCACTGCTGGACATAGGCCTCCCCCAGGCGTCGCGATTTTTTCCTTGTTTAAGTCTTTTTAGTTCGCTTTTCAAGCAGTTGGGTTTTCGATTTTTTTATTAACTTTTTTTATTTATAACTTTTCAGTTATTTTTTTTGCGAATTAGGTACATTTAAACATATAAGGGTCAGTGGGTCATCTTAGGAGCGGATAAGTGTTACATATTTTTGAAATCACCTCTTAAAACCCTTTATTATGATATAGGAATTAAAAAAATAGCGCCCACACAATATGGCACCCGAAATCCGCCATATTTCTATTTTCCAATTTTAATGTACCACTCCACGCCAGTGAAAATCGCGGGGTTTACACTCATCGATTGACGTAAGAACCATCAAAATCGGCCAACGCGTTTGGTGTCTAGAACGCCACATAGGGCCATACATATATACATAGACTGATGAACACATAGGAGGTTATCCTTCGGCAGTCGGGTAAAAATGTATGAAAATGTCAAACGCTATCAAAAGGCCATGTGATCAATCCCTTACTTTGGCATTTCAACCATCGTCATCACTGACATTGAATGACTCTTGTCTAGAGCTTGTGTATCAGAAGGGGAGGGTTACAGTGGGTTCATGTCTCAGTAATTTTATTGTATTTAAGTCGTTTTTATTAGGGTTCCGTACTCAAAGGGTAAAAACGGGACCCTATTACTAAGACTCCGCGGTCCGTCTGTCCGTCTGTCTGTCTGTCCGTCATCAGGCTGTATCTCATGAACCGTGTTAGCTAGACAATTGAAATTTTCACAGATGTATTTATGTTGCCGCTATAACAACAAATATAAAAACAGAATAAAATAAATACAAATATAAAAACAGAATAAAATAAATATCCACTCTCGCACTTGGCCAGCTTTTTAGGGTTCTGAAATTAACAAGGAACCCTGTTAGTTTCCCTATGTCCGTCTGTCTGTCCGCAGCTTAGCTCAGAGGCTATAATTTGGCATGGATATACATATTAATAATGCCGACAAAGTGGTGAAATAAAATCATAATTTTTTTTTTGTTCCTCTACCTCCTGTAGACGTAAATTAATTATGTATTTTTATTTCTCGTCTGTCCCGTGGTGGTTTGATAGGCCATATAAAAATATTACGGGTCTGTTAAAACCATTTTTCAAGTAGTCCGCATTATTATGCAACTACGGAACCCTATCATTGCGCGTGGCCCGACACGCACTGGGCCGGTTTTTTTCACCTATCTAACAAATACTAAAAACAGAATACAATAAATATTTAAGTACAACAAACGTGATTTTTTGCCATTTTTTGCGATAATGGTACGGAACCCTTTACTACTGCACAGCCCTTGTAACCAACTTCAGGGAGGCCAAGAAGCTTGGCGAGAACTATAACCTAGTCAATGAGTTGAAGTACCATTTAAAGCCACTACATTAATAGTCAGCACTGTCTATAGATAACACTATATGAAAATAATGCTGAAATATAGACAAATTGTTTTTATTTGCATAAAATGTGAAGGTGTATGGACACGTTGGAAATGAAAAGAGGGTACTGTCTTACCAGATATTTTTATCTCAATTTTCAGAAAATCCGAGTGGCATCTTCAAACATAAAGATTATTTACTGTCAAAGTTTGAGAACGAGGCACGCATGGTGGAAATTTCACCACCTTTACCACCTAATCCGCCACCTTTACCACCTAATCCGCCACCTTTACCACCTAATCCGCCACCTTTACCACCTAATCCGCCACCTTTACCACCTAATCCGCCACCTTTACCACCTAATCCGCCACCTTTACCACCTAATCCGCCACCAGCCATAGTAAAACAGGAGATGGAAGTCGGAGTCGAAGAAGTCGGAGTCGAAGATGGATATGGGTATGCAGGCAGTAGGGTAGATAACCCAGTGAAAATGTGCCGGGACTTCATAAGAGGAAGATGGCGCTGCGTGTAAATTTAAACATTTAATAATTTTAAATCAGCTGCCCGGAGTATACACATTTTGCAGAAATTTCCAAAATTCCGTGTGCTCTTTTCCGAACTGCAAATTCGTGCACTGCACTGTTTTTGAAAAAGAATCCTTTTATAGAACAGGGTATTTACCACAGCACGCCCTAGCACACCTTAAAGAAGCTCCTCCCCCACCACCACAGCCTGAAGGTAAGAAACTGTCATGAACTCAATGTGTTTTCAAAAATTTTATTGGTTTGAACTAACCGAAATAACTTGTGAGTTCAGTTAGGCAATATAACAAGATTTCAAGTGCAGGTCATCCATTCATGTAAATGCCTAAGACATTAAGTCCGCCTATGTATATTTGTGTGCATGAAGTATTAAAAACATAAATGAAGGTACCTATATATTTCAAACAACGATATTTTCTTTTCAGAACCATCACTGCCTGCAGATCATTCATATGCTCCAAACCCCTCTTTTCCATGGTTAGTTTTTCTCCTTCCATTAAGTAGTTGTGAGTTGAAATACTTGCGATTTCTAACAATCTTTATCTTATTAACTGAATTTTCACATTTCAGTGTCCCGCCTGGTCAATGCAACAATGCAACTGGCGCTGAACAAAACGTCTTCAACATCGCGCACTCCGTCACGAGGAACACGTATCTAAAACGCGAGTGGAGGGATCTTGATGAAGGTACAATCTCAACACAATATAGGCATCCACTATTGAAGCGCATGTATACATTATTATTTCTCAAATTTAACACTAAATAAACCACCCAATGAGCAGTTTTATTGAGGTTGCTTTGACTAAAATCATAGCTTAGAAATAATCATTCATTTTACAAGCCTCGTTAGAAGGAATAAAATACTTGGCTGGTAACAATATTTCATATCAAATACAGTGCTAACCCCTTGAATGGGTAATTTTTTAATTTAATTGTACGGCATCCAAAGAATCTCATGATTATATACTTACAAAACCTGTAGGCTACTTTCTGCAAGAAGCAAGATCTCACAGTCGCATTGATGGTACGGATACCGAACCCTTGTTGCGCGAATGTTATTATTTAACAACGTGCTTCCCAATTGCCGCAACGTGAACTTAAAGTAGCGCCCTCGCACAAGTTTTAATATAAACCAAATCCAACCAATTTGCGAATAATACATTTTTAATATTCATGAGAATTAATTAACATCTATTTAGTTAAATCATCTTATTAGATAAAAAATAACTACGAAAATGGAACTAAGCAGTATTAAAAATTTATTCAATATCAGATCATGAGGAATGCGTTGTATATATGTAGTATGTAGCTTAGCCTTGGCGCAAGTGCAGTGGTTCGTTTTGAGACGACATTAACGTAGACCCTAGGCCCCCTACCTACCATAACGTTATAACGTGACAGCCATCTGTCAAAAACTGTAACAAGTTAAAATAAAAAAATTACTTTTTAAACTCTATCGAACACGTAATTATGACACGATATCTTGCAAAAATACTCCGTTTCAAACGGAAAACAGCCCATAACTTTTGAACGGCTTAACCGAATTTCACCAAAAATAGCAAAGAACAATCTCGACAAAGTCACCTTTCAAACAAAATCTAAATTAAAAATCGGTTCATCCGTTTAGGCGCTATGATGCCACAGACAGACACACAGATACACAGATCACACGTCAAACTTATAACGCCCCTCTTTTTCCGCCGGGGGTTAAAAAAGTCCATTTATTGCCGAAGATCTATTGCTTACTGCTTCTATTACCTGTCTAGTGTTAGTTAACAGACACAATAGAAACTACCATTCTCTTTTGCCAATTCGGCGATATGGTAACTAATGTTGAAGGCGAAGCAGAGGTAGTTTGTCTTAGGCTTAACACGCATTGCGACTTTTAGCCGCGCGGATTTTATTCGTGCGAATTTTCGTCCGCGTACTGAATCTAACTAACACGTACTGCTCGTAAAATTTCGAGCGATTTTTGTATCTTTCCACCTGTTCATAGAGCTCAAAATATTCACGCGAATTCAATCCGCGCCACGGTGCGGTGCATTTTGTGGCAAAACACGAATTTCTTACGGTATTATTTCCGCGCGATTTTTTTACCGCAATGCGTGCAGCTTCATACAATTCCATAGGTCGTAGAAAGGGCGGATAAAATCCGCGCGAATAAAAATTGCAGTGCGTGCTAAGCCTTAATTTTGACATATCCTGTGGTTTGACGGCAGAGAGTTTGTAATTACTAGAGATAACATATTTACGACGAAAAAGAAACTGTAATTTCTTTCGTTCTTGCTTATAGCAAAACTCTATGAAAAAGAAAGAGACAAACATAGACAAATGCTACCATCCAGAACGTCAAAGAGATCACTTTTTAGTCACTGTTGTAACCCATCGGTTACCAGCTCTAATTAAAGTTTTTCGCTGTTTTCACACCTTTGTTTCGTTTATATCAGGAAGAATTCTGTTGTTTAATTATCTGCATGAACCATGTCGTGTGTGGCTATCGGTTGCAAGAGTAGAATGAGTGTATTAACAGAACATAATCAAAGGATATCTTTCCACAGGTGAGTTATCGACTAGCATACTGAAGTTTTTGTGCAGGGAATACATTTCATAGGCTGTCCAGAATAAATGAATCTTAGTTCTAAATAAGTCGAGGACGTATAGTATCATTTAAACCATTCTATTTAGTGAAATAATTAACTTTTATGCGTTCGCTAATAGAGCTATGACAGTTTACGTACTTACGTTCTGATGTTAGAGATGTGACAAAAGTCACAAGAAAGATTAAGATTAAGATTTATCGATACTGAATTTTTATTTTACTTACTTTCATTTATTTCTTAAAGTGTATTTGCTATTTGTTATTATTAATCTAATATTGATTGTGCACAGGTTTCCTAAGAGTACTTATTTGAGAAATAAGTGGATCAAGAATATAAAACATGCTAACTGGACACCTTCACCATATTCTCGCTTGTGTTCACTGCATTTTATTGAATCGCTATCGCTATCCCTATTCCCATGTTTATTTTCGCATTTTAATTTTTCAAATTAAATAATTATATTTCAACCATTTTATTATTATTTATTTTTTTACTTTTATACTTATACATACTCGTCTGTAAACTTTATTTTCGGTCTTGCAAAAGAACTAGCCTATTATATATCAGTATATTGATCAGTACCTGTTTGTACATATAGTCGTACGAGTGTACCAAAAACTGTCACTTTGATCTCATGATGTACCTCATTTTTGCACAAGGTATGAATAAACATTATTATATAAAAGTGAATGCGTACTTGTACAAAGAGTGACTGATAAGTTCACTCTTAGTACGAGTACACATTCACTTTTTAAATAATTATAAAGATTCCCTAAAAAAACGTAGAAAAAATTAGCCGCAGTCAGGGACGATTCTTGCAGATATTTGACCAAATTTGTAGAAAATCCTCCTAAACTAAACTCGATAATATCGATATGACAGTGGCACAGATCTAGTTCTGATATATGTCTATAGATAAGTATCTATAGCATCCTCGGTCACACTGGCAGAAAAGATGGCATAGACAAAAGTATATCTATCTCTTTTTGCTTATGACGTTATCTGTTAGTGCGAAAGTGAATACCGATGTTGAAATTGCGTCTTAAATATGTTACCTCTAGGTTACTATACAAACTCTCTGTTTGACGGTTTGAATTGAAATGTCAGTAATCATCTATACTAATTATTGATGAACTGAATGTGAACTAATCATTGCATGCGCAGCGATCGTATTGTAATAGTTTGTTTTGTTTCCAGCTAGCAGCTCCACGCGTGACCTCGACTCCGGCGAACCGCCTGCAAAGAAGTGCTGTGATAACTGTGACAAATGTAGCATTACTGCGATCAGGTATTATTTTGCATCTCTTAGCTGCAGCTGTTCAGAACACGGGGTCAAGAATGTATTTACTGAGCACCGCGATGTACACCAGTGTAGGGATAGGCGATTCTTTTCAAAATGATCGATTCAAATCAGAATAATCGATCCATAAAAAAATCGATTATTCTAGAATCGATTTTTAAAAAATCGATATCTCAAAAATCTTTGTTTTCGATTTGCTTTTCACGTTTGAATTTTCTATACAAATATAAATTCCAATTATTGAAAATAAAAAGAAAGCCATAAAATAATCAATGTTTTAACTAATTAAAGTTGTTTTTACAAGTAAATGAAAGTATCAGGTAAAAAATGAAACATATATTTTGGTTACATTAAAAACTGAAAAATGTTTAATAGTTTGTGTTTGTTTAGTACATTCAATGATTCAACTAATTATAAAAAATATTTTGGTTCATATTAAAACAAAAAAACCGAATTTTGATTTTCTAGGGTGAAATATCGATTCAAACCGCGGGTTTCGAACAGTTGGCTAGTTAAACTTTTTTGTCTTTCCTAGAATATGGAATGAGCCAGTGGAGTCTCATCCCATACAAAGAAACCGTGCCGACGTTCTATACTGATTATTCTGATTATTTTTTGTACATTGATCGCGTTCGGTTTCGTTCCGTTCCGTTCCACGGGTATAGATGGTGATCTATCTATCGCCATGGAACGGAACCGAACACGATCGATTTACAAAAAATAATCGGTATAATCAGATATAAAAACGCAAGTTACGTCGGCACGGTTTCTTTGTATGGGATGAGGCATCTGTATGCTAGTATTATATTATCTGTGCATAATTTGCAATTCTAGAATGTCTTAGAACCAAAAATTTTAAGACATGTGACATCCACCAACCCGCACTGGGCCCGCGTGGTGGAGTATGGCCCATTCCCTCTCACAGAGAGGTGGCCTGTGTCCCAGCAGTGGGAACATTAATAGGCTGATGATGTGATGTGATGTGAGCATAATTTATCGGTGACACCTAAAAGTTACTGCTGAATTGATTTTATATTTTTTGGTTTTAGTTCAAGTTTACGTTTTGGTATTACTAGAAAATTTCATTTAATTAACTTACATAAATAATTACACTAACCAATATTAAAAGCGAAATCATATATCAATATTATGGCAGAAGTAGCAATTTCTTTGATTATGTATAATTGTTAGCAAAAGGTACTTCTTAGACGTATGAACATGATTATAGTGCGCATTACGCAGCGATTATATGATATGACTTATTTCACAGAACACAGCTGATCGAGGAACGCTACGAGAAGGCTGTTCTCGCTAAAAGGGAGATGATACAGAAGACGGTACAACTCGACAAAAAGATTGCTTTGCGTGCCTCACTGTTGCGGTTTTTTGAAATCCAGCGGTATGTAAACTTTATCCTATTTACCTAAGTTGATACAAGGTGGTAAAATATATGACACGTATTTTAATCACGTCTACCTTTTTTTTAATACACCCACAAGAGTCAAGTAATCTTGTTCTTGATGTCTAGATGTCATTCAGTGATATCTTTGAAGGGGGTAGTTTCTAATTAATTGAAGAATTGCCACAATGTTTAGCAGTCCATAAAATTTTATTTTTGACTGACTTATCTCATATCCCTAGATTTTGCGATCCCTAGTTTTCTATCATAAAAATACATGCAACATGCAACGGCGAGTCCCTTGGTGCGGAATTACAAAGGAGATCATTCAGAGTCCATACAATTTTGGGATAAAAGTGAAGAAAGTTTTGCAGATATCTCGCAGTGCGACCTGTTACAAACATTTTAGAACTTTGGTTCTACTTCTCTATGTTCTACGCGCAAGCAAGCCACCTCCTCACCTTAATCGATTAGGCCCGCTTGCACAACGCTGGGTTATCTTACTAACTCCGAGTTAGTAGGTAACCCTGTGTTATTTATGACATTTTTAACTTAACCTCGTGTTAGCAACTAATTACTTGGGCAGAAGCAGTATTTAAAATATGATCTCATCTTTCGGTTACACTCTGTTTAATGTACGTTTCATATATTTTAACACCTTGCTGACAGTAAAGTATTTTAAGTTTTGTTCAGAGGCATCAGACAAGTGATATCTTATGGATTTTGACAAAGCTACATGTCACTTTGTAATTCAAAATGAGGTAAAAGTTGCCAAAATGAGGGATTGCCCCCTCATTTTGGCTACATTTATCTCATTTTGAATTGAACACATACATTTTGATTTTGCGACATTAGGTATCGCTGAAAGCTTCTTATAGGCTGCCTTTTTTTTGTTTGTTTGTCTGATTTACAATGTTGCACTTGAAAATGTTGCAAAATGTTTTCTAAATAAACATTCAGGAGTATATTTTAGACAAAATAATATTTAATCTAAAACTTACTAAAACCAGTACACCGAATCCATCAAGCTCGTTTAAAAGCGCACGGGGAAAATATAAAGTATCTGAAGGCAGGGACTGCAGATATGGCCCCATCGGATACAGTGAAGAGGATATAAATTCTGTTGGAACATAACTTTTGTTTTTCGGCACTTTCCTAATTAACCTCGGATTGAATGATCCCCTTTTCAAAATATCTGTATGCGACTGTATCAAATCGACGCGCCCTCGATATAATTACATACAAGACACGGACATAATATCTGCCTGTATCGGGGCCTCCCAAGATACAGACCGTGCCTAGTTTTTTTTTTTATTTTTTTCTTTAGGCTTGCGCTTGGCCACTATCTCACCTGATGGTAAGCGATGATGTGGTCGACGGTGAAGCACGCTTGCCTAGAAAAAACCCATTCACACTTGACTTAGACCCCTAGATTGTAGCCTAGGTTGTAGTTTGGGCCCTTTGCTACTTAAATTGTTTATTAAGCTTATTATATCTTATTGTGCAAATTTTTCTTTTCAATACAGTTGTTAAACATGGCGTACTTTCAGAGGCTATAATTATGATTCGAAAATTAAATCTTATGCATAGGCATCTTTCTGTTACGCGGTCGTGACTTTTGTTTACGAGCTCGATCATTAGTTTTGCAGTTTAGTTTTAAATTTATAAGTCAATTTAAAAAGTTTAGTAGCAAAGAGTTTTCTTATATAGAATAAAATGGGATAGATTTTATACGAGGAAAAATGAATGATGCCGTACGTTTTAGCATTGAACTATCAAAAGTCTTTTAAATGGTTGTTTAATATATTTAATTACCAGTTCTAATTTAATTATTTTCACATCAACATTTGTCTAAAATCAAATAGGCTGTATAGACTGTTTTCGTTGTAAAAAATGTCCAGTTGCAAAAACGTGCCTTTAGTTATAAGTCAATTTAAAAAAGTTTAGTAGCAAGGAGTTTTCATACATAGAATAAAATGGAATAGATTTTATACGAGGAAAAATTAATGATTCCGTACGTTTTAGCATTTAATTCTCAAGTCTTTTAAATGGTTGTTTAATATATTTAATTACCAGTTTCAATTTAATTATTTTCACATCAACATTTTGTCAAAAATCGAATAGGCTGTGTAGGCTGTTTTCGTTGTAAAAAAAAAAGTCCAGTTGCAAAAAGGCGCGACTTTTTTTTTTTTTTTTTTATTAACAAATCTAATTCTTTGATTTGTTTTTACTATTTCCCACAACTGTATTGAAAAATATCGTGTGATACGCGGGCGTGTAGGTTATTGCAAACTCGTGTCATTAAAAACCCTCGCCTTAGGCTCGGGCTTGTTAATGACAGCTCGTTTGCAATAACCTACTTTCCACCCTTGTATCGCAACAGGGGCGGCTTTACCTATAGTGCAGGGTGTGCGAAGCACACCGGCGCAGCGCCCTAGGGGGCGCCGAGCGGCACTCGCGCGCCCTCCGGCCGCGGCACTTTCAATGACTCAGGTAAAAAGAGCTCCGTTTTGCTTACATTTTGTATGGCATCTGGAGCTCTTCTTATATATATCGAATTACAGCAATGCAAGGCGCGCCACGAGCGGCTTTTAAAATAGTAACTTTTATTTCAACATGAAATAAACCTAAAAACATATAATTACAGATTATATTAGTTTAGTTTGGTAGTGAGTCAGCGCATCGCTACCAAAGGCGCGTGCCTGTTTTAATTCGTTTGAAAACACTCCGACAACTATGTACGATTTCCACTAAACGGACGGCGGCGGGGCGCGCCGGAGCGCATTTCACACTGTGCTAAAGGAAATTGAGGCTTCTATAGTTAAGTTTCATGTTTGCATGGTATTTACACAGCTTGGAACTCGGTTAGAACCGCGCGTATGCGTGTGAGTCTATCTGGCAGGCCCCAACGAGATTTATCAAAAGGTGATAGCTTTTCATAAAGACATTATTTTGTACCTTAAGAATATAAATAAGATCCATTTTGTACCTCGACAGTTTTTGATTGAATGACGTTTTTAAGAAGTGTCTAGCTAGCGGGCCCCTTAAGATTATTTTTATTATTATTATACTTTCAGATCGCCCAATAGTGCTCGGAGTTAGAAACTATTATGTACCTTACAAATCCAAAATTTCGACTTTCTGTGAGCTATATTTCAGAAGATATTCGTTATTTAAACAAACGTCCAGCCAGCGGGCCCTTTTTAAAATACTACTCTTTTATACCATACAATAGTGTTAGGAGCTTGATACTATTATGTACCTTACAAATCCAAAATTTCGACTTTCTGTGAGCTATATTTCAGATGATATTCGTTATTTAAACAAACGTCCAGCCAGCGGGCCCTTTTTAAAATACTACTCTTTTATACCATACAATAGTGTTAGGAGCTTGATACTATTATGTACCTTACATATCCAAAATTTCGACTTTCTGTGAGCTATATTTCAGAAGATATTCGTTATTTAAACAAACGTCCAGCCAGCGGGCCCTTTTTAAAATACTACTCTTTTATACCATACAATAGTGTTAGGAGCTTGATACTATTATGTTCCTTATAAATACAAAAATTTTGCCTTTCTGTGATCTATACTTCAGAAGATATTATTTAATTAAATAATTATTCAACCAACGTACCTAGTTAAAATTGCGTTTGCACAATACAATTAGGTCTTTGATCGCTACGAATGCATTTTTAAATAATCTTTGCGGATTGTTTTACAGGAAAAGGACAAATAAATATGTATTCGCTGTAATGTACTTACAATAATAAATACTTAAAATTAAGAATAGTAACATAGATGTGTCTAGTTTGTGATAATTTTGTAGGCAACTTATAAAAAATTACGATGGTACTGGTGAATAACTTGTGTAACCAGGTCCGTTGGTTGAATACTTATTTAGTTAATTACAGGGTTGAATACTTATTTTAACTCGTGGAACCCCCTGAACAACAATCTTCTTGTCAAATATATTTTTGTTGCCTGTGGTACCCCATCTTAAACATTTAAATTTGTCATAAAAAAACATTTCAAAAACGAACAGTTGCTTGACCACAACAACAACCACAACCACAAACACACAAACAACAACCACAACTACACAAGCAACAACAAGCACACAATTGACTGATACACAAATTACACACACACATTCTAACCAACGGCCATTATCAACGGTAGCAGCAGCGGTAGCAGCAACAGCCAGCCTACAACCAGCCTCTAGCATGACTACCACACAATTCCTGGCATGCGGAGAAGACGGAGTCCCTGGCATCAGACTGCGAGGCGTCGCTCTGTTCATGAACAGGGAACAGGAGAAGTTAGGCATAGGCTTCTGCATAGGCTCAAGTCGAGCTACGGCCCGAATACACCTTTCACCGGGCCTTGCCGCCTTGATTAACGGAAGCACCACCAAAACGAGCATAAAAGGCAGCAAGTATGCTGCACTACCTCAAGTGGAAGTGGCCACTCACCGATGCCGTCTAATGCGATTTAAAGGGAAAACAATCGCATTACTCGAGTGGGGAGAGGCTACTCCATTTGCTCAGGCAAGCTCATTGCTTCAGAAGATCGGGGAGGCAGCATACTACACGTCAGCCGCGGCCCGAACCATAAGTGTGGACGCAATGGTGGTGGGAGGAGAAAGAGGAGACGTCGCAGACCGCTTTGGCTGTCTAAAGGCCTCAGAACATCATGAGGTCGTTGTCTACGAGGATAGAGGGGAAACCCTAAGTTTCCTCAAAGCCCCCAGACAACCAACAGCCAGCGCGACGAGCTCCACAAAAAGCCCCACCACACAAAGCGGATCGGAAAGGGCCCAGCAGAAGGCAGCAGCCGAAAAAGCCGCTAAGAAGCAGTGCAACACCATAAACCCGGAGGACCGGGCCCGGTCGAGAAGTCGCCTGAAAGCGTTTGGCACTTTCCTCAGTGCACTGCTCCCAAGCACCAGCACCAGCCATGCAACACCATCTCACAAGCAGGAAACAGCACTGGAGAGGTTCCTCAGAAAAACACCAAAGGAACCAACCCAGCAAAAGCCTAAGCCAACACGAGCCGACAAAGGGCAAGTCAGCCCGCCGACCCTCGCAGTAAAGTCGGGTACCACGGACCACGTAAAAAGCGCGTTCCTCGAGTACGTAGCAATCGTAAGAGCGACCAGAGATGTCAATCTTACGACATGCAGGAAGATCCTGCAGACCTTCCAAAGAGACACAGAGGGTCTGTTAAGGATACTGCTCGAGGAAGCAGGGGCAGCGGTTTACGACAACGTCACATTCCAAGTCATCAAAGGGGAAATGACGGGGTCGTATATGGCAGCCTACAGCGCGAGGAGTGGTTTTGTGGCCCTGGACAAGGAGGAGACGGAGCGCTCAGGCAAACTCAAGTTCAGTGTGCCAAATGACGACCCGATAGTGGTTACCGCCAAATGTACTAAGATCATGCCGGATGATAAGATCCTGGAAATGGCACAGTCCATTTCGGGGACCCCAGGTATCCCGGCATCGCAGGAAAGTTGGGAGGTACCCAATATCAGGTGGATTAACGGAGTTCCGGGTTGCGGTAAGACAACCTGGCTGGTAAAGCACTTTGACGAGGACAGGGACGTGATCGCCACCACGACAACAGAAGCTGCCAAAGACCTTAGGGAAAAGCTTGCGCGCCGCTTAGGAGACCGAGCAAAGACCAAGGTGCGCACTATGGCCTCAATCCTAGCAAACGGTTTCAAGGGCCAAGACAAATGCTACCGTCTTACGGTAGACGAGGCTCTTATGAACCACTTTGGGGCAGTAGTCATGGCAGTAAAGTTGTCTGGAGCTAGCGAGCTTGTCCTCGTCGGAGACGTTAACCGGCTCCCATTTTTGGACAGAGAGAACCTTTTCGAGCTTAGGTACACCCGTCCAGACTTGGTGGCTGGCATCACCCAGGAGTTTCTCTGCACACACCGCAATCCAATGGACGTGGCGTTTGCACTGAGTGAGATATACCCCGGTATATACTCCTCCAAGTCGTCGCTGTCGCGGGTCCACTCCCTGAAGGTGAAAGGTTACACAGGGGCGCAAATACCGAGCACTGCCCAAAACACCCTGTTCCTGGTTCATACGCAGGAGGAGAAAGCCACTCTTGCGAGCCAGGGATTTGGGTCCGGTGAAGGGTCGCGCCTGCTAACCATACACGAGGCTCAGGGGTTGACCTACGACAGCGTCATCATCATCAACACCAAGTCCAGGAGGCTTCAGGTCCACGACAGCATCTCCCACGCGGTAGTGGCGGTGTCCAGACATACAGTCAGTTGCGTCTATTACACCGACGACGCCGATGACGCCGCAGGCCGCCTTGCTAAGAGGGCGATGGATGCGCCGACTAAAACGGTCGTCAACTACAATCTTAAGACGGCCATGCAGCATCGAGACGTAGTCGTCATAGAGGCCTTGCTCACGCTGGTGAAGTCCCTGGTCAGCAGACATCACCAAAACACCTCCTAACAAGTCCCATCCAAAAACTCCAACCCAAACACATACCCAAACCATCACCCTGTCTAAACCCTGAAACGCAAAAAATTATATATATATTTGTAAAGCTGCATGGTGGAGCGAGTCAGTCATACACACCTTAACGTCCTAACGACGGGGTTCTATAGCCGGAACCGTCGGCCGGGACTGGTCTGCTCGCACTGCCATGCATCTTCCCCGAAAATGTGCCAATAGATATTAGAAAACAAAATAACATAAGCAGTGTATCAATAGAAATAAGCAACAAAATAGAAATAACATTAATATAAGTAGCAAATAGAAACTTAAATTGTAATGCCGGTGTGTGATATATATATATATATATATAGTATTTAGTGAGGGATGAACTCACGTAGACTTAAGTTAGTTAAGTAAGCCTAAAAATAATGTCCGACGTAGGAGTCAGACAATTGTAACGTTTATGAAAAAATAAGAAACAAACAAAATAAAACCACTATAAAAAAGATCGCGGAGTGCCACATGTCCGCGGTAGAATATTAAAATAAAAAAAAAATAAAAAAAAAAACAGTTGCTTGACAAATAAAGAAATACAAATAAATAATTGTTTACCCACTGCTAAACAATTACTAATTTGTCGTTCATATGAGATTTTTCAATAAAAAACAATGTTGACGCTGGAATAATATAAAAAACGTAAGACAGAGTTTGAAGAAGAAAATGGAATGAGCATCTTGATCGAGGACCCATTATTTTTTAATCTTTGCGAAACGAAATAATAATTAAAGAGAAAATTGTAAAGACTTAAAGCCATAAATTTCTTAAACATGAATTAAAAATGTTATTATGAAATTACTTGGACCTCAATCCAGACGCTTGCCTAAAGTGGCATAGCCAAAATCTCAGAAAGTATTAATCTCTGCATTAATTTTTTTTTTACTTATGTATGTTTTGATAATGTACGGTTACATTACAAAGTGAATAATCACATTATGTAATGGAGAATAACGTAAATGATAGTAATTCTTTTTCTCTGAACAAAACTATCGTGTTAATATAGCGGGGGTACCACGGGTCAAATAATTTGCCCATGGTACCCCTTTGTCCCCCTTGGGGGTACCACGGGCAAAAATATTTGTTCGTGGTACCCCGAGGGGGACTAGACTGGGGGACCACGGGCAAGTACCGCTGCGAAGCGCTGCGCTGCGCCCCCGCGCCGCCCGGTCTTTGGAAATCTTACATAATATTGCGAATCCTGAATTCGGCTGTATAGAATAAAAATAAAGTTCAAATTGCCATGAACGAACATCACGCGCGCGGCATTTCTCAAAAGCGTGTTTACGCGTGGCGCGTACCACACTTTGTGTTCTACCGCTACACGTAATTTTGCGAAGTAAGCCTTGACGCAACGGATTAAGTATTATATTTGAGTAAACATGTAAATAAGAAGTAAATCGTCTTTTCTTTTGATTAAAATATACCTATTATATAAGATTTGTTATTAGCTGCCACAAATGTTGCGGCTTTCACCGGGGTCAGAGCTTTTAAATAACCACAAAGTTGTACTTTGTTATTCTTATCACTCCTTCCTAAGTTAAAATACATCGATACCCGTTTTTACCCGTGTACTCGTACCTATAGTGGGCCTCGCATTAAGTTTCCCAAATCTGTCAAATGTTCCCAATTGATATTGAACTCTGTACGTATGACATGAGGTCGTAATTAGGGTTCTATCAGACAGAGAGCTGTCACACGGTCAAGCATTCAAGAGGTGAATTTTGCGTTCGAGCGTGCAGTTGCTCACGAACGTCGCGCTGTTGGACGGTCTACGCGGTACCTATTGTCACCATGTTTTCTGACGATAGTTCTTCTCTTGTGGTAATGTGTTGTTATTTGTACCTATTCCATTTTGACCGCGCGCTTACTAGAGGGCGCTAGGGTAATGATTGCACACGGGCGCTACATAGGCTAGAGACGCCTCTGTATCACAATGTACTATTGTTGTATCTAGTGTCAATACAACATTATAAAACTAAGTATTTGAAAATAATTACTAATTATGTTTATTACGAATGTTATTTTCAGAGGCAACAGTAACCTGACATCCGTTCTTGCCAAGATGCTGCGGAACGCTTTGTAGTGTGTATGCAGTGTACCAATGTGTATGTAACCAACCTTATATAATCATGTGTATCCTAAAATAAAGGAGAGTATTATTTGAGCAGTCGTGACTATCATTTCGCTCCACAAATACCTTCGACCTTACATGGCGACCCTGCCAGCGGGCATCGCCGCGCGATCGCCTTACCGACACCGCCGTGCCATATAAGGGTTGTACAGTGTAAACAATTGGACTAAGTAGAGCCAAGCTAAGATGAATTATAATAATTATTCACTAGCGTTAATAACGTTCGCGTTTGTGACAAGTGGTATTTGGTTCGTAGCTTACGAAAAATACGAGTTCATTAAAAATGGGAACTACGCAAACTAAAGACGAAACCGTGGTAGTGCAAAACGCAGCCGGAGGAAATAATAACACGCAGCTGGAAGAGGTGAAATTTCATATTTCCACCATCACCATACTGATGACTATAGTGGTGCTGGTTCTGGGACTCGGCGTGCTGTATTTTCTGCTGCAAATGTATCGGCGTTGTCATGTACGCTGGATAAATCAGGAGATGTACAGGAGTACAATATCTAGAAGGTCAGGAGCGAGGCAATCCGGACCATCACTGGAGAAAGGACGGTCGAAGGGCGACATGGTGTGAAAACAAAGATAGCGGATACCATCACACATCGGTTCACACATCATGGGTTTAAGTGGAAGTGAAAGTGGAAAAAAAGTGCTGAGTGTGTGAAAGTTCGAGGAAAAACAACAGGCATCGTAAAATGGACTCAGAACTTTATTAGATAAGTACATAATCGTAATAATAATAAACGTAGTAAATGATATGTTACATTGTACTAGTAACTATAATAAACGAAGCGATTAATTAAACAACTAATGATGGTAGGAAATGGCAGATGTCTTAGAACAATTATATAAAAATTTGAAATGTATAAAAACATATTTAATTAAAATTGGCCCTAAACGAAGGCAAGGAAATGTATTAGAGAAAAAGTTGTGTGATTCAAAGGAAATTTATGACAAATATACTGATATAATAGAGAAGATATCAGACGATGTAAAGAAAGGTAAAGTAGGACAAAACGAACAGATATTAATAAATACATTTTGTATTGATTTTGAGTCATTGTATAAACAAATTTTAGATTTATCCTCTACGTCAAGTACGAGTAGTAGCGAGGATACAAAAATGGAGTCATTTGATTTGAAAGTAGCTCTTAGTTTATTACCTATGATACCAACTGACAATGAATGTTCGCTTAAACAATTTATTGATAATGTAGAATACTATAGCTCGTTATTGGCTAGTGATGAGTGTAAGAAGAAACTAGTACAGTTTGTTGTGAAGAGTAGGTTGTCTCAGAACGCTAAATTGCAGTTACAGTTAGATTATTCTAATGTTGATGATTTGGTAAAGGAAATGCGTAGAGTGTTACTGCCTAAAAAATCACCGTTTGCGATACAAAATAATATTAATCAATTAAAGCAAACAGAACTGTCAATTCAGGACTACGGAACCAAACTTTCGGAACTTTTCGTGGATCTGACGGTATCGCAAGCCGACGGTAACTTAGAGACATACAAAATAATTAAACCCTTGAATGAAAAGCAAGTTATCAAAAGGTTTGCCGATGGGTTGCGAAACCGCCGTCTTTCAACTATCATTGCAGCTAGGAACTACGAGTCGTTGAAGGACGCAATACAAGGTGCGAAGGATGAAGAAACATCCATAGCGGGACCGAGTTCGAGTTCTGGCGAGATCCTAGGTATGTATTCTCCTAGAGGAAGACAACAGAATTATCGTAGTGGTTATCAAAATAATAATTACAACAGGACATATTATAACAGGGGTCGTAACAATGATTCCAGTGCTCGTCGAGGCTACCCTCGGGGGGGCCAGCAGGCGCATCAGCAGAGCCGCGGTGCACCACAGCGAGGCCGAGGATCACCATGGCGTGGTAGAGGTAGGAGTTATTATAGGAATCGCTGTAACCAAGGGATAAGCCAAACCCCTAAAGATACAAATAAACACGCGGTTAATGTTCTAACGGGACAGGAAAATGAAGAGTATGCAAATGAGTTTTTTCGTGAATAACAGAGTTATTCTCGCAACTGATACTAACTATTATATTAACTTAAGTTCTAATAGCAAAACTTATTCATGGTTAGTCGATACCGGTGCTACAATTTCGGCTATAAAATATAAATATGTTCTAGAACAAAACATTCCAGTCCAAAAAGAGGACATAGTCATAAATGGAATTGGTGGCAAAGTCCATGCAATGGGATATGTTTGTTTAACGTTGTCATCGGGTGATCATCACCTTATTTGTAATAAGTTTTATGTTTTCGATACTCTACCATGTAGGGCTAATGGCATCATCGGACAAGATTTTATTAATAAACATAAGTCCATATTAGACTTCAGTAATAATAACTTAACATTGTTGACACAAAGTTCAATTAAAATAGTTTTACCTTTACTGAGTTATAATAACACAATGGAAGTTTACCCAAGATGTGAATCCATACATTATTTTAAGACCGAATTCACAGAAGAGTGTGTAGTACATTCTAAGGAAATTAGTGACGGAATATTATTGGCCAGTTGCATAGCAACACCAGTTAATGGGCTAATACCGGTTAAGATATTAAATACAACGGATAAGTTGTGTACCTTAACGGACATTAATCCATGTATAGAAAAATTAAGTAACTACAATGTTTGCCAATTTGACAAATCAGAACGTGATGCAAGTAGAGTAAAACAATTATTTTCGGTACTAAACCTCAAACATCTTAATAAGGAAGAGCAAATATCCATAGAAAAATTATGCGCGAAGTACTCGGATATATTTTATTTGCCAGGGGATAGATTAACTACAACAAGTATTTATAAACATACCATTAGTTTAAAACCAAATGTAACTTCTGAATTTACAAAGCCATATCGTTTACCACATTCACAGAAGGGAGAAATTAAGCAACAAATTGATAAAATGTTAAGAGAAAGGATCATAGAACCATGTCGTAGCGAATGGTCTAGTCCAGTATTACTAGTTCCTAAAAAGACTGATGGTACAGGTCAGAAAAAGTGGCGACTAGTTATTGATTACCGAAAATTAAATAATTGTATTGAAGACGACAGGTTTCCACTTCCAAATATTTCCGAAATACTTGATTCGCTATCGGGTTCGGTATATTTTTCACATTTAGATATGTATCAAGGTTACTATAATATTGCACTAGAACAGGAAAGCAGAAAGTACACAGCATTCTGTTCAGGACAATACCAAATGACTCGTATGCCAATGGGTTTAAAAACGAGTCCAGGATCATTTTCCAGAATGATGACCATGGCTATGTCTGGCTTAACGTATGAAAAATGCCTTATATATTTAGACGATTTAGTGGTCTTTGGTAGAAACTTAGATAGTCATAACAAGAATCTACAAGACGTTTTCGAACGACTGCGGAAAGTAAATTTAAAATTAAACCCGCAGAAATGTAATTTTTTAAAGAAGGAATTACTATATTTAGGCCATGTGGTATCAGGTAACGGTGTATTACCTGACCCGGATAAAATAAATGTAGTAAAAAAATATCCGTGTCCAACAAATGTAGACGAGACGAGGAGGTTTGTTGCGTTTGTTAATTTTTATAGAAAATTCATTCCAAACTTTGCTGAGTTAGCTTATCCACTTAACAAATTATGTTGTAAAAATGCTTCTTTTATATGGGATGAAAAGTGTCAGTCGGCATTTGATAGTTTAAAAGAAAAAATCATATCTCCACCAATTTTACAATATCCGGATTTCACAGAACAAAATGAGTTTAATCTCCAGACAGACGCTTCTAATTATGCAATCGGAGCAATTTTGTCTAACAATAATGGAAGACCAGTATCATTTGCAAGTAGAACACTAAACAAAGCGGAAATAAATTATCCAACAATCGATAAGGAATTGTTAGCTATAGTGTGGGCGATCAAACATTTTCGTCCATATTTGTACGGAAAACATTTTAAAATATACACAGACCACAGACCTTTAATTTCATTATTTAACATGAAAGACCCGTCAAGTAGGTTATTTAAATTTAGGTTATTACTAGAAGAATATGATTTTACGATAGAACATGTCAGGGGTACGGAAAATGCGGCAGCAGACGCATTGTCACGAATTTCCATAACATGTAATGACTTAAAACAAATGCACGAGTCGTGCGTTTCAGTTATGACAAGAGCTCAGAAAAGAAACCTGATTGACAATAATTCTAAGATAGGAACGAGTGGCACAACTACAGTTCGGTCTGATCAACCAAACGTTGTAAGCACTCCTAATACTAATACTTTAAACGAGTCAGTGGAATTACGTTTTATTGATGCATGCAAGTTAGAAACAATTAGAAAAAGTGGTGAAACATGTAAAGAAAGTAATACATTTATGTACATTCCTAAGGAAAAAACTATCTATATTAAACATGTATCTTCTCCATCGCAAATATCGCGAGCCGAATTTGTGAGAGAGTTACAAGATTTTTGTAGAAGCTTAAATATTACGGAAATCTATTTAATAAAAAGTAATAAAAATCACATTTTTATAAAAAAGTTATTAAATGAAATAGATATAATGGAAAAGTGGTCCGGACCACAATTACATATAGTAAAAGATGTACAACGAATAGAGAATAAAGAAGATAAACGAGTAATTTTGAACGATTTTCATCTCTTACCTACCAGTGGCCACGCGGGTACGAGACGAATGTTCAACAATATAAAAAAATACTACTATTGGACGGGATTAGAAGATGATATAAAAGGGTTTATAAAGAGGTGCGACAAATGTCAGAAACAAAAGTATTCACCGCAGAATACCAAACAACCTATGGAAATAACAACAACAGCACATAGTGCCTTTGAAAAAATATATATTGACTTAGTAGGTCCTCTGGAAAGGGATAATTATAATTATAGTTATATCCTCACGTTGCAGTGTGAACTCACCAAATACATTGAGGCATATCCCTTAGTTACACGCAGAACGGAAGAAGTAGCGAAAGCGTTAGTTCATAATTTTATATTAAGGTATGGAGTACCGAAGGAAATAGCGACGGATCGGGGTACCGAGTTCCTGTCATCAACATTCAAGGAGGTATGTAATCTATTAAATATTAAACAACTAAACTCAACAGCATATCATCACCAAAGTATAGGTGCTTTGGAAAACACGCACAAGCATTTGAATTCATTTCTCCGTATTCAAACCGACAACCATCCAGAGACATGGAGTACATGGCTCCCATTTTGGTCATTTTGCTACAATACTACAGTACATTCAGCAACAAAATATACCCCTTACGAGTTAGTTTTCGGAAAAAAGTGCTCGTTACCAAGCAATTTGACCAATAGGATTGTTGATCCACTATATAACATTGATTATTATCCATTAGAATTAAAATTTAGATTACAAAAGTCACAGAAAGATGCACGAGACAACTTACTCAAAAGTAAATTAAAACAAAAAGAACGATATGACAGAAATATAAATCCAGTTACTTACCATCCTGATGATTTAGTTTTAGTTAAAAATAATATGTGTAATAAATTAGATAGTGTTTATTCGGGACCATATAGAGTTATATCAGATGAGTCACCAAATGTTAAAATAATAAAGAATGGTAATGTAGACACCATTCACAAAAACAGAACAAAATTGTATTATCCTAAACAGTAATTATCTTGTTCTTGTGTAATTGTAAATGTATTATAAAAATAAAACAAAATTGTAATTTTATTTTATTTTACCTCGCCATGGGAGGTGTAGTGTGTATGCAGTGTACCAATGTGTATGTAACCAACCTTATATAATCATGTGTATCCTAAAATAAAGGAGAGTATTATTTGAGCAGTCGTGACTATCATTTCGCTCCACAAATACCTTCGACCTTACAGCTTATTCGCCTCCTGACGCTTCGTGATATAGATAGAAGCAGCTGAGTACAATCATCAGAATGGCAACAATAAAAATAAAACAAAATACAAAAAATATAACTGGACAAAAGTTACTGAGGGCTGACAAATGTGTAAAATTTAATAATTCCTAGGCTAACCATGAGCTCTTTTATAGATTAAAATTGCTCCTACCAAAAATCGCTCCGTCTGGTGCGGCAGTGAAAACTTAAACTTTGGACTTAGGCCAGTAAGGCCGCTTAATAAACAGGATTAAGTTTTCACTTCTGTTGGCAGACCCACCACCACAACCACATCTGTTTTGGGTTCATGGGCCAAAATCTCAAAGCGAAGTATCATTTTATCATTTGGCAATGTGATTGTCGATATGCCTAAAGGTTTGGGGCATATGCGCTACCTACTTAAATCCCATATACTTTTGTCTTTGCGGCGATTGGTGTAGCTGATAGAATGTCACTTTGTAGAAGCTCAGCCCCCCTAGCCAAGTTACAAATCTTTTGTATAAAATCTCTTTCTACAATCGGTATGAACACGTGATTTAAGTGGCGCCACGTGAGTTTTGTAATGTCCTTATCGATTGAAGATTGTCAACTTTGCTACAGGTGCTGGGTACTTGCCTTAAGCTCTTAGAGAAAAATTTATTTTGATAGTACGTAAGATGTATATATGACCCTATTCGCTCATCGTTTTATTGCTAACTAGCTGACACGGCAAACTGTTTTGCCATAAAAACCATACCTACCCTACCTACCCTACCTGCCCTACCCACCCTACCTGCCCTACCCACCCTACACACCCTACCTGCCCTACCTACCCTACATACCCTACCTTCCCTACCTACCCTACATACCCTACCTACCCTACATACCCTACATACCCTACCTACCCTACATACCCTACCTACCCTACCCTACCTGCCTTACCCTACCTACATACCTACTCCACCTATGTAGGTAAGGTAATTTTTTTTTTTTTTTTAGCATTTCTTTTTATATTATAGATCATTAATGACATATTACAATTTATCTAATAAATAAAATAATTACATATTTCGATATCTTGTTTTATTAACCACTAGCTGTATCCGCGACTTCGCTGCCGTTAACTGCCTATCCTACCTAAAGGTAAGTAGGGCAAGTACAGGTAGGTAAGTAGTACCTGTAGGTACCTGTACCTTCCCTACTTACCTAGACCTCCCTACCTTACTTATCTTTCTACCTACCTAGATCGAACGTTCGATGCACAAGTTTAAAGTATGAAATTGCCGATTTGTACTGAAAAATTACAATTAGTTTATTTTTTAATTTAACATATTTATGTAATCAAAATAATTACCATTATTATCTATACATTGCTGCCATCTAATAGAAAGGTCATTTATTATGCCTTTGTGATAACTCTGGTGATCTAGATTCGACAAATTGTGTGAAAGCATTTTGTACAATTTGTACTGCCTCCTGAGAAGAAAACTTTGTATGACGTAGAAAATTGTCAAAATCACGAAAAAATTAGTAGTCCGCTAGAGCGTGGTCTGGCGAATACGGAGGGTGACGAAAAGTTTCTAATTGCAGTTCCTGTAGAGTTAAAACGGTTTCTCGTGCTGTATGAGGTCTCGCGTTATCATGGAGCAATAATGGTGAAGATCGATTCATGAGTCGGGGCTGTTTCACTGCTCGTTTTGCTATCATTGTTCGGAGTTCGGCACAGTAGACGTCTGCCGTTATTGCTTGACCCAGATCAGAGAAAGCTATACATTAGTGAATAACACCATGCTGAGACCACCAAATAGTTACCATTTCCTTTTTATGGGTAAGCTTTGCTTTAGGACACTGTTACGGCGTTTGACCTGGGACCAGCCATTACATTTTTCGCTTACGGTTATCGTAAAGCATCCACTTTTCATTTCATGTCACAATTCGATCTAATATTCCTTCATTTCTGTATCAATGCAACAAGGCAGATCAGTCAAATCATGAGGCAATAAAAAATGATTGATTGTTGCCTTGTTGAATCGATACAGAATATTGGATCGAATTGTGACATGTGATGAAAAGTGGATGCTTTACGATAACCGTAAGCGAAAAATGCATTGGCTGACCCCAGGTCAAACGTCGTAACAGTGTCCTAAAGCAAAGCTTACCAATAAAAAGGTAATGGTAACTGTTTGGTGGTCTCAGCATGGTGTTATTCAATATAGCTTTCTCCGATCTGGGTCGAGCAATAACGGCAGACTTCTACTATGCCGAACGCCGAGCAATGATAGCAAAACTAGCAGTGAAACAGCCCCGACTCATGAATCGATCTTCACCATTATTGCTCCATGATAATGCGAGACCTCATACAGCACGAGAAACCGTTTTAACTCTACAGGAACTGCAATTAGAAACTATTCGTCACCCTCCGTATTCGCCAGACCTTGCTCCAACGGACTACTATATTTTTTGTGATTTTGACAATTTTCTACGTCATACAAAGTTTTCTTCTCAGGAGGCAGTACAAATTGTACAAAATGCTTTCACACAATTTGTCGAATCTAGATCACCAGAGTTCTATCGCAAAGGCATAATAAATGACCTTTCTATTAAATGGCAGCAATGTATAGATAATAATGGTAATTAATTCGATTAAATAAATATGTTAAATTAAAAAATAAACTAGTTGTAATTTTTCAGTACAAATTGGCAATTTCATACTTTAAACCTGTGCAGCGAACGTTCGATCTAGGTAGGTAGAAAGATAAGTAAGGTAGGGAGGTCTAGGTAAGAAGGGAAGGTACAGGTACCTACAGGTACTACTTACCTACCTGTACCTGCCCTACTTACCTTTCGGTATGATAGGCAGTTAACGGCAGCGAAGTCGCGGATACAGCTAGTTGTTAATAAAACAAGATATCGAAATATGTAATTATTTTATTTATTAGATAAATTGTAATATGTCAAATATAAAAAGAAATGCTAAAAAAAAACAAAATTACCTTACCTACATAGGTGGAGTAGGTATGTAGGTAGGGTAAGGTAGGTAGGGTAGGGTAGGTAGGGTAGGGTGGGTAGGGTAGGTAGGGTAGGTAGGGTAGGTAGGGTAGGTAGAGCAGGTAGGGTAGGTAGAGCAGGTAGGGTAGGTAGGGCAGGTAGGGTAGGTAGAGCAGGTAGGGTAGGTAGAGCAGGTAGGGTCGGTAGAGTAGGTAGGGCAGGTAGGGTAGGTAGGGAGGTAGGGCAGGTAGGGTAGGTAGGGCAGGTAGGGTAGGGGGTAGGTAGGGTAGGTAGGGCAGGTAGGGCAGGTAGGGTAGGTAGGGTAGGTAGGGCAGGTAGGGTAGGTAGGGAAGGTAGGGTAGGTAGGGCAGGTGGGGTAGGTGACCAGGTAGGGTAGGTAGGGTAGGTAGGGCAGGTAGGGTAGGTAGAGCAGGTAGGGTAGGTAGGGTAGGTAGGGCAGATAGGGTAGGTAGGGCAGGTAGGGCAGGTAGGGTAGGGGGTAGGTAGGGTAGGTAGGGCAGGTAGGGAGGTAGGGCAGGTAGGGAGGTAGGGCAGGTAGGGAGGTAGGGCAGGTAAGGTAGGTAGGGCAGGTAGGGAAGGTAGGGCAGGTAGGGCAGGTAGGGCAGGTAGGGTAGGTAGGGTAGGTAGTTTAGGTAGGGTAGATAGGGTAGCAAGGGTAGGTAGGGTAGATCAGCTAGTATGCAATAGTAAGATTGAGCGAACCGGGTCATATACGTCTTACGTACTATCAAAATATTTTTTTCTCTAAGAGCTCATGGCAGGTACCCAGCACCTGTAGCCAAGTTGACAATCTTCAATCGATAAGGATATTACAAAACTCACGTGGCACCACTTAAGTCACGTGTTCATACCGATTGTAGAAAGAGGTTTTATACGAAAGGTTTGTAACTTGGCTAGGGGGTCTGAGCTTCTACAAAGTGACATTCTATCAGCTACTCCGATCGCCGCAGAGACAAAAGTATATGGGATTTACTTTTGTCTCTGCGGCGATCGGTCCTACTGGTAGCGCATATGCCCCAAACCTTTTGGCATATCGACAATCATATCGCCGATAAAATGATACTTCACCTTGAGATTTTGGCCCATGAACCCAAAACAGATGTGGTTGTGGTGGTGGGTCTGCCAACAGAAGTGAAAACTTAATCCTGTTTATTAAGCGGCCTTAATAAAATATAATATCGTCATAAGGACTGAGAAAAAAATAAAAATGAAAGCTTTACAGACAATCAGCAAGAATTATCCATTAAGCAATACTGCTAATTCACTCTTTAATTATGTCAAAAAAGTATGCAAATATGTCAAACAAAAATACAACAATTAAATATTCAAATTCCATTAAAAGGAAAAATTAAAAAAAAAAAAACATTAATATAGACAATGTAGTTGTAAATACACATTTATACACCCCAATTCCGAAAGCATCACAAACATTCAGCAAAAAATATTCATTAAACGATAATTATTATAATGCTATTATATTATATATTCAATCTTCAACAATGTCAAAAATAAATTGCCAAATATTTTTTATAAAATATCCAGTTATGTCATATATAGATGTCATATGCAAATATAAAACAATTAAATTCAAATTTTATTATATATGGCAATAGTAAAAATAGAATGTCTATAATATAGATTTGGTAACAATCTGGGTGTAAATGTCACAGAGAAACTCATCAAGCCCGTAATAGCATTTATATATCAGAAATGACTTTCGTTGTAGCTTAAACTGAGTTAAAAAAATGGACTTGAACTGTATGGGCAGCTTATTGAATAGCTTAACTGATTGATATGCTGCAGCATGGCTAACTAAACTACTTCCAAATGTGGTTGTATCTCATACTGTAGGTCCCTACCTACGCCTTGTAGCTTCCCGTTTAGACAAAAGGGTCCAAGGACTCTTTTGTTAGTAAACATTATTTTTTAGAGGGGTTAACCGATAGTTCATTCTTTGTGCACCAACCTTTGACCTTTGACCTTCAATTTGTGTGTATTAAAAGATTCGAGTAATTATTTGTGTAAGGGCTAGCAATATTACGTACATTCCTTTTAAGGATCGCATTTTTTTGTAAAAGTGTTTTTAAACTTTTGTGTATATCGACACTAGAAACTTAATTAAGTAACCTCAGCACTCGACGTCTTCCTGGCACTACAAAAATTATGGCTGGTATTATTTTTCTGTTTTTAATATATAGTTTAGAGCTTTAGGCAATAATAAAAATACGTTCAAAGCATTCGTTCATGTATTTTAATGTAATAACTGTTATGATTATATATTGTCTTCTAATAAAGTCGTGGCGTGGAGGGCACGGAAACGATTGTTTTCTATAGAAGACCGTGACGCAAAAGTTTAAAAACGCATTTATTTCGAATCAAAACGTTGAGTTTTGAAAAAAATGCGGTCCTTGTGAGGAAAATACGTAATTTTGCTAGCCTTTAGACGTGTATTTACTCAAATCTTTTAATACACACAAAGCCAGACTTTGGTTAATACTGATATCGATATTGAAAGATCCCGTCACTACGAAACTAATAGATATCGGTGCCTGGGTTAGTCCCACATCACCCCGATCCCAGTTGACCCCGTCCCTTTAGACCCCGAATACGTTAACTATAATTACATTTATTTTTTCTCGTTTTCAATTTATACGGTCGACATAAAAAGTACTAAAATGTATGTTTTTAAAATACATATAAGAATAATAAGGTTATATGACATTTTGTACAATGTTGAATCATAGTTTTAATAAAGGTAATGACGTGTTTATATGCCGGGCATGTCTGTCTTACATAGACAAAATAAAAATTCACGTGTTTGGACCTGCAGTAATAAAAAAAACCGGCCAAGTGCGAGTCGGACTCGCACACGAAGGTTTCCGTACCATTATCGCAAAACACTGCAAAAAAATCACGTTTGTTGTATGGGAGCCCCCCTTAATTTATTTTATTTTAATTTAATCATTATTATTTTTTGAAGAGAATATACAACTAAATATTCTGTGAATATTTCAAGCGTCTACCTGTTGCCGTTATTAATATCGAGCAAAAAACGGCAAAAATATCACGTTTGTTGTATGGTAGCCCGCCCTTAAATATTAATTTTATACTGTTTTTAGTATTTGTTGTTATAGCGGCAACAGGAATACATCATCTGTGAAAATTTCAACTGTCTAACTATCACGGTACATGAGATACAGCCTGGTGACAGACAGACAGACAGACAGACGGACAGCGAAGTCTCAGTAATAGGGTCCCGTTTTTACCCTTTGGGTACGGAACCCTAAAAAAATAAGATGTGGTGGTGCAGTCAAATTGGACACTGAAGGTGACTTTGTAAATACTCAATTTAAACATGTACCACAATGGGTACCAGATTTTTTCAAAAATTATGTACTTGTAACAGTTAGCCAATTAAGTGAAGAAGTGGCCATCAATTATGTTCCAATTTAAATAACGATTATAAAAATATTGTTCGTTTTTTATGTATTTTGAAAAGACTGATTTAAATGTAAAGATTTAGTTTTTTTTTACTTTTATTATTAATGTTGATTATTTTTATAGTTGAATTTTGCATTTTTATCTGTATTGTAAAACAAATAGTAAAAGCGAAATCGATTTTGCATGTTAAAATATTATTTTAGAGTTAACTTTTACTATGCTACATTATAAAAAATATTTCCTGAAAGTGAGACTGTTCGTGCGTATTTTTTAAATTACGTTAATGTTCCATGTAGAGTAGGTATTATGATTTTATGTATTGAAAAATGAACTATTGTGATAATAGTTAAAAGCTGTGATTGCTCTAGGAGACTCTATATATTGTATTTTCTAATTATAATATTTACCTTAACCAAGCAAGACTTTATCATTTATTCCTGATCCTTAAATTAAATTATTTATTTAAATTGTATTATTAACACCAAATTATAATACTTACAAAAAAAAAGTTAATTTAAAAAATCAAAAACCCGACTGCTTGAAAAGCAAACTAAAAAGACGTAAACAAGAAGAAAATCATGCTGTGCAGTCGGAGGATACATATTCGCGAGCGGGCGGACCAAAACCAGATGTATCCTCCGACTGCACAGCATGATTTTCTTCTTGTTTACGTCTTTTTAGTTTGCTTTTCAAGCAGTCGGGTTTTTTGATTTTTTAAATTAACTTTTTTTATTTACATCTTTTAAGATTTTTTTTTTTAGAACTAGGTACATTTAAACATATAAGTGTTTTATATTTTTGAAATTGCCTCTTAAAATCCTTTATTTTGATACCCCACACGACGGGAATTGAGAGAAAAAAAAATTTTTCCCCACAAAATGGCGCCCAAAAGCCGCCATTTTTGTATTTTCCAATTTTAATGTAGCCAGTGACACTCGCAGGATTAAGACGAATCGTTTGACGTAAGAAAAATCAAAATCGGCCAACGCGTTTGGTCTCTAGAACGCCACATAGGAACAAACATACATACATACATACATACATACATACATACATACATATATACATACATAGACTGATAAACACATTACCCTCCTTCGGCAGTCGGGTAAAAACATCAACAAATCATCACTTATATCTCATACTTATGAAAAATTAAACATTCAACAAGTAATTGCGGTCTAAATTGTTGCAAATAGAAATTTGCGTAACCCACTACACAAATCATCACCCTGTATACAGTTAATGTAATTAGTGAAACTCCACAGGCGAGATGGGTACGAAGCTTTGAAAGCTAGCGAAGTTGTCTGCGGTTTCAATGGCCACTTTTAACGCAGCTGACTGCGGGTTCAATGGCCGCTGGTAGCGTAATCAATGCCCGCTGGTAGCGTGGTTCAAATTAAGATTTTGATACCCATTGCGTTTCTGAGTTTGGCCAGATAATTTAATTAGACCCTGTGTAATGTAGCTGTAAGTTAATTTTCTATAAGTATTTTTAAACGATAAATGATAACATTGGGTATAGTGAAAATACACACACCGGCAAAATTAGCGGAACAAAATAAAAACGTAGTTTTTTTTAAATACTGTTTTATTTTAAAACTTGTAATAAGACGCTTTATGTACCGGACGGACGTGTTCGCCGCGGGCACTGTGTACGTAAGGTTGTAAGTCTCCAGCCTTAGCGCGTTGACGCCCTGTACCTACAGTTCAGTTCCAGGAGTCCTGAAGAGGAGGAGTCCTGAAGTGTTGATTGGTGGCTGCTATATGTTGAGGTGCGAAGGCCCCTTAATTAGGTAATGAATACTTGATTCCTCACGACTAATTGAAGTGGTTCTACAGGTCCCCAGTTTTCAGAAAGAGGCGTGAGGATATAATTTCCATGCCGATGGCTACGAATTGGGTCGACGCGCCTGCGCGCTCTCCGTAGCCCGAAACTTTACTTTATTGAGGACCGCAAAATCACTTGCATATTAGGTTTTTATTTTAGTTAATTTACATCCTACGAATCAACAAAACCGCCCTTATTTCCTTATAGGATATATGAGCGTATGCGCCTTGAAGCCCTCTATCCAGCGGACCCACATACAGATCCGTAACTATAAAAAAATGAACTAAAAAATTATAAATAAAAAAAATTAATTAAAAAATCAAAAACCCGACTGCTTCAAAAACCGATCTAAAAAGATGTAAACAAGAAGAAAATCATGCTGTGCAGTCAGAGGATACATGTTCGCGAGTTGGCTGCTAATTCGATATTTCTTTTTGGTAGTTGAGTAGCTTCTTTGAAAATACTCATACAAAATATTTGTTTTCGGTTGGTAAATATTTGGAGATTTTAACGAAGACTATTTCTATATCAGCAATACTGCAGTATTCAAATTAATAAGTGACGCTGATTATAAAACTTTATTACAAAAGCTTGCCTCTACCCGCGGTGGTACTCAAATAGATGATAATACACACACCGGCAAAATATGCGGAACAAATAAAAATTATTGCAAAACTTTTTTTTACCATTGCGAGTTGGTTTTTCTTATGTTTCATAATTCTTTATTGATAAAACAATTGAACGTCACCTTTCAAGCGATCGTCTTAACTTTATTCGAATTTACATGGTTTTGAGAGAATTTCTCTAATTGCAACTTTACGGTTTTATTATAAAATTTCGAAAAAAGTCTTTAACTTTCTGCGTTATTTGTTTTATTCTTAACGTTTAGATCTTTTTCGAAGTTAAGGGCGTCATTATATCCAACTTAATCCAAACTGAGAGGGCCAGGGCACTAGAGATGAGAAGAAATGGTCAAACCAACAGAGCATGTGCATAATTTATCGTTTACCTGTTTCACACTATTTAGTGCAGTTTCTAATAATTCAGAGAGACTAATGCTTTTGTGAGAAGATTAGGACAAGGTAGAAAACCCGTACTTCTGACAGGAATAATCGTTTCATTCTGTTTCGCTGTCGCAAAAACCCGCGTTTAAAGGCCAAATTCGAGGTGCAACAATAAGTGAGCTTACGGTTATAAGCTGGTTTTAGTTTGTTCGTGCTTGCTGAAGGTCCAAAACTTGAGGTACACCACGTTAGAAACAGAGTAACTTTTGCTACAGAACATCGACTTTGGTTCACGGACTATTGGAGTAAAATATTGTTTAGTGATGAGTGTGGAAGTAATTTAAACCGAATTGGCGGACAGCAATAAATGTATTATCATGAACAAGAACAACATAATCTGTCACTTTTTAAAACTACAGCTACAGTGCATGTATGATGATGAGGAACAATATTGGATTTAGGTAGGTTATGTTTGCGAGCTCGTACGGACTTGGTGGTGATCGATGGAAGAGATCTTATTGCAGATCACTATAAAATTCTTATTTAAGAATAAAATGTGGTACCATTAGCCCTTTTATCAGGGGTCACTTCGTTTTGATCCAGGAAAATGCTCGGCCGCATACCACTTTTTCAACTCCAGTCTATATTAATAATGTCAATATCACAGTTATGGCTAAGCCCGCGAGATCACCAGATATGCATCCTATAGAACACACACAATTCCAGAACCAGACCATTTCTACAGAAATGGTCTGGAGACAATGGAAAACATTATTCTCAACATGTCTAGATAAATTAAAACTTTTTAAGAGAACATGGAGGAAACAGTAGATTGTATGTGATATTATTTTTTTGTGAAAATAAATTTATAATAACTTTTTTAAACTTTCCAGTTTTCCCATTAAGGTTACACTAGTCGACGGCACGAACTATTTTGTGCGCGGGGTTGAAATGCGTGCTATATCAACCGAAAACACGTGCGGAACAGATAGATGCTGTTATGAGCAGTAAAAAGCTAGTACGCGTACGAATACACACTTTTGCAAATGTGTAGCGAAATGGATGATGATTTAGAACGAAAACGAGCGCGCGAAATTTTATAAACAGACCTTTGGGCGTCTGGATATCATGAAAAAACGACTGAATGTATCTGTTCAAAATAAAATTATTTGCATTGTTGAACTATTAATCTATCCCTGTATGGAGGCCGTTTCTCAATTTTCCTTCTTCTTATGGTACTTATTTGCGCCCAAAGGTGCATTAAAATTAGTGTTAAAATATGGAACTTTCGAAGCTCATAACTTTCAAGTAAATATTTTTTTTACTTTTTTGCTTCCATACAGGGCTAGATAATGATGAGACAAATTGATATCATTTTTTATTTTGAACGTACATCGTCAAACAGTGGAGTAAAAGCCAGAATACGTTTGTATGGAAGAATTTTCGACTAGTGTACCCTTAAGTCATGTAAAAGGTTAAAATAAAAATGAGATCGCATTTAGTACAATTTTTGTGATAGGTACATGTCTTAATGTGAAAACTGGATAGTATTTTTAAGCTAGGAAAAATGTCTTAAACGTTGTTTTTAAAATAAAATCATATTAAAAAAGAAAATCGACGTTTTTATTTTGTTTCGCAAATTTTGCCAGTGAGTGTATTTTTTCTAACTTCACTTGTGAAGTTGGCTTTTATAACTCTTTTTTCAGTTACCATCGTCCTATGTGAGCCCGTTTTTAGACGTTACGAGCCGCTGCTTTCAATGTTCATGTGACAACAAAAAACCCTCGTGGTCCGCATTATTATGCAACTGCGGAACCCTATTACTGCGCGTGGCCCGACACGCAATTGGCAGGTTTTTTTTTAATAAAAATATGGTATTTAGGTCTGCTTTAAGTTTTTGCTGCCAAAAACTCAAAATTATTCATGTATGTGGAATACATTTGAATAATTTTGAGTTTTTGACAGAGTAAGTTTCGATTTCCATCGAAACTAGAAGAGGAGCCTAATATTCGGTTACGGGTTTGACCGCATATCGTGTTTGGTTACAAGTAAATTTATTGTATTATAGCAGAGCTGTTTAAAACTTTAAACTCTGCGTCTGGCTTTGTTAGCCGATCCCAACATATTCCTAAACGGGGTCGCATCGAACGGTATAAAGAGTTTCTAGCTCCTATGGGTTTTGCGTTCAAATAATAGTCGTTTTTACTGCTAGACTGGGACACAGTAAAAATATACAAACAGTATGGAAACTACCTACAAACGCTCGAAACGGCACACTCACACAAACGTACGTGACCACTCGTCACGTCGCGGTGCTCAGTAGTACTGACAGCACCGCAGAAGTGCCCGAGTGGTCTCGTCGTAGTTTCCATACTGTTTGTATATTTTACTGTGACTGGGAAGTTAAGCCATAGAAAATAAGTACCTATGTGATGTTATGTTGAATTGCTCTTTGTATAAGTACCTACAGACAAGGTGGGCCGTGGATAGGTGAAAAATAAACAACGAATTTATTTTTAATTTCATTTATCAAGGTACATGTACCTACACTTGTACCGCAATACCGCGATACCGATTGAACATTTAAATGTTAGCCATGTAAATTACAATTTATAATTTTTGTTTAGGATAAAATGCATTTGATCAACTAAATAGTATACTCCATTTGAAATAACATTAGACGTCTTTACAACTCTTTTTACTGCCTGTTCTACAGATTTTGAGTTCTATCTCGTACACATAAGGATGACATTAAAAGCATAAACCTGTTACCAAAACCAACTGTTTACTTTAGCTTCCATTTGTCGTATCACTAACGCAATAGAAGTCAAAATCGGTTGAACGGGCTGTAAAATGGGCTAATTTAAATGTCTAATGTTATAGTAATTGGAGTTTAGACATCTATTGATTACGTATACGAGAACAAGTCCGATATATTATCGAACATCGGGTTCATATAATGCAATACTGAACCTTAGTGTGCACATAATCAATAAACATCCAATATCATCATCTAAGTATATGAATTTATAATCTATTTCATTTTAATGGCACAAAATAATTTAGAACTTTGATAAAACATAAAAAAAGATAATTACATGGTATACCTATCATATGCGAGTAGCAACTACTGCAACATACAAATGTAAATTGGAAGTAATTAAGTAAAATATAGTATATACAATAGCGTATTATTTACAGGTTACATGGCAAACGAAGGAGTTTGGTCTTATATCAAACAACAAAACTAAAATAATAAGAATTTGCATTTTAGTTGAAAGTTGAGCTTAATTTGTGCTATTGGGGTGTGCCCCTGTCTTTTAAATATTTTTAATTATGTAATAATTATGTACACTTATGAACAGCTGCAGGCATAGAGTGGGAAGTAATGCAAGATGCGGCCATTCGTCAGCAGGGACGCCAACACAAGGAAAACACACAGAATTTAAAAAGAGTTGTTGGCAACCCTAGCTAACGATCAAAAAGGGCAAGATCACATGAAATAACTAACGGTAGCTTTGTAAACATAATGTTTTTTCTACTCAGTTGTCTTAATTAAGAGAATAGTTTAAATTTTTCTTTGAAATGTCTTTTTACTGAAGTTAATATTTAAAATTATTTCCTAAATATGAATATTTAACTACTTTTGTAATTTTATATGTTTGTCTTTATATGTTTGCTGCCTATCATTAACTACATACTTGTCTTAAGGAATGTGACGACAATTATAAATGTATTTAGATAATTCACTTTCTTGATAGTGAAACTGTAAGAATGTGCGAATTGCGACAGTAACGTTACTACTAGACATCAATGGCAAATCTTTATTCGCAGTGTCCACAATGCTTGCGAATCTTACTCTACACCTACCTTCCACTGGTTGCAAATTATAAAAAAAAATTAAAAACTAATTATCACAGGTATAAAGTAAAAATTAACACGCTCTAACATAAGCGCTCGAAAACCTAAAACATAGCCGTCCTTAACGTACATTAATAAATAATTTATATTTTTGTTAAGTGCATCTGACGTGCACGCATATAATAATATACAAATTAAAAATAACAGTACCTTTACATTTTAAGTAAAAAATTAACAAACTGTGTTTTTATAACTACAATAAAATTCATATGAGAAATTGTATCAACGATCTAACACTAGCCATCGAATCAATGGCACGGGTCGTGCGCTCGGCACTGTTAAGTAAAAATAGTCAATTATAAGAGGAGATCAGTGGGTTTGTTGGCGGCACTCGCTGCTCACACCGTGGTCTCGTTGCGGCGCAGCGGCTGCAGCTCGCGCTGGAGGTCGTTGTAGTACTCGTGGTCGGACATGGACTCCTCCTCCACGGAGCGCTGCGGCAGGTAGGCGCTGGTGCTGGGCCGCGGCGTGGACTCGCCACCGCTGCCCTCACTTAGGCACAGCGACTCCAGCGGGGCCGGCTCCGTCGGGATGCCCAGCGTCTGCGGCAGCACGTTCTCCTCCGACATCAAGTACTCAGGATTGTCCACACAACGTTTGCCCACAAAACCACTAAATCTTAAATCCTTCATACCCTCCTGATTCTCGCCACCTTCACCTATCAGGTCCATGTAAGTGGAAGCATTCTGTGTGTGCTGTGGGGAAGGCATCAGGTAGTCGTCCTCGTCCAGCGGCAGGTTCAACTTTAGGTTGCCGACCTGTGCTTCTTTGTTTTTCGACATGTTATCGAAATTAGTTTCACACACGTCTGGGCGGCCTTTCATAGGGTCGCTGCAGTATCGTGAGCTCGAGCTATCGGATGCGCAGACGCCGTTGTTATAGTAGTGTCGTAGCTCGGTGGCGTCTCCGCAAGGGTTGGCTTGATTGTATCTGAGGAGCTCGTGGTCCCAATTCTCAGGCTTACTTGTCCCATCTGGAGTTCCGCACTCGTTGTTGGGGGCACCGGATGGCCAAGAAGACGTAGGTTGTTTCATTGCGTTCTGGTGGATCTCAATAACAGAGATCGTGGTGTTCGTGCTCGGCCCAGATCTGAATTTGGGCTGCAGGTATTCGTCAGCTTCGACCAGGGACTCCGGACCTTCCATCGCCGATGACAGGTTTCGAATCATTTCTTTCTCATCCTGCAATGTAAATAAGGATTTGTTAATTCTATGGATTCTTAGTGAAAATATAACGCTAGGGGAGACCGGGGCTAATAAACAGAAGACATTTTTAACAAGTGGTTTTCCCAAAAACAATATCTACAGCGCTATTGCATTGATATGCCAACTAACCACGCCGCATGGCTCGAAACATGGAATTTTCGTTTAACGCACCTTAGGAGTGACCTTACGACATTTTTGGATAGGTAATGAACATTTTTTCAAGTTAACTCTTGAAATATTCGGTAAAATAATATGTGTTGAACTTTAAGGTCATAAAATACACCAAATTTTATTTCATTATTAATCTCCACAGGATTTTATTGCATTTCTTGAAATTCTGCAAAAAATTATAAGGCCAAAATGCCCAGGGGTCCTTTAAAGACAACAATAAAATTAAAACTAATTGGCTTACAATTGTGATTATTTTTCCAATGCGTCGAACAACTCAAAGCTTAACAAAAACTTTATAAAAGAATATTAATCCCTAAACAGTTTTCAGAATTATAGGCAATGCAATAAAAACTTGTGAAATTACGTTTAAAAATTGTATTGAAGTAAATAAAAAAATTTAATACAAAAATATCTCATCTTTTGTATTCGTTCTTTTTTTTTTGTTTATCTATGCTATGACCGAAAAAATAACATTAAATGTATGTCTGTGTGAGTCCTAGGTTCAAAGTTATGGTTGTTAGACTATGTGGATATCGTAATAAATGTAAGTCAGGTACTACGAGTGCATTATTTGCTCTATCTTTGAGGGTTTGGTGATTGCACCGCTTATATGGAGTGTTTTTACCGATGAAATTAGGTGTATTATACGGCCTTAAAGTTTTATTACTACAAAACCGGGCAGATTGTATATTTAAAATTGCTACAATACTTATTTAACGATTATTTTGCAATATTTTTAAATATGTAATCCTCCCTCGGGATAATTAGTAATTAATAATACGGTGGGGTCAGTCATATAACGTGGTAACCAAACCTGGTGTGAAATCTAGTGTAAAACGGTACCTGATTGTGTCTTATTTAATCCCGAACAAGAAGCAATAATATAAAATTACTTGATGTCTAAACGTAATTTTTTTATCTGATATATGTTCACAATATGATACCTAAATAGTTAAAACATCAAAACTAAATCAAGTCCAAATTTTGAAGAATTTCAAAGCTACAACTAAATATCATTTTTTTGTAAATTGTGTCCCTAGTCTCCCTTTTCAAGTCACGAATGTGTTATCTGTAGCAGCAGGTAGAGATGTAAATTGCATTATTTTACTTGTTACTATATGTTCTTCGTCTTATATAGCAAATTCTTAATTTCCACTGTGGGTATTGCCAAAAAATGAATTGTATTGGTCAGAATATAAATGAAAATGCAATTTTTGTACTAAAGCTAATTTGTTGGCGTTCGGCTGATTTGGTAAGTTCGTCAAATTTTTTGCAGAAAGACGAAGACGAAGATGATTATAGTGTAAGATAAATTAATACTAAGATATTAGAATGAACAAATATTACCTGCGTGGAATAGGACGGCAGCCGCATGAACTTGTCACCTGGTATCACCAGGTATCTGCCTGGGTCTCTTGCCATCTCAGCGAATGTATCGGCAAGCTGCTTAAAAGTGGGTCTGCTGTCGGCGTCCAGCATCCAACATGACACCATGATACAATAAATATCTAAAGTACAGATACTAGGCTGTGGTAGCTTGAGCCCGTTTTCTATTAGCTCGGGGACGTTTCGAGCAGAGATAGATTCGTAAGGCCGTGCGCCATAGCTCAATAGTTCCCATATCGTAACGCCAAATGCCCACACATCGCTCTTGTGAGTGAAAATCCTGTGCTGGATGCACTCCAGGGCCAGCCACTTGATTGGCATCTTTCCTCCAGCAGCTTTGTATTCATCAGTATTGACTTCTAATAACTTCGCTAATCCAAAGTCTGTTATTTTAACGCAGTTTGGCGTTTGCACAAGTACGTTTCTGGCAGCCAAGTCTCGGTGCACCAATCGCTTCTCTTCAAGGTAAGACATACCACGGGCTATCTGTGTACACCAATTCAAAAAGGCCTTAGAGCCAATTTTTTCCTTGTGTGTTCTAACGTAATCGAGTAGACATCCTAGAGGCATCAGTTGTGTGATGAGCATCATTTGATTGGTCATGCATACAGCTAACAGTTGAAGCAGGTTGGGGTGCTCAACACTGGCCATGATATAAGCTTCTTCTAAAAATTCCTTACTAGTGTTAGCACCAGTGCCATCCTTCAGGACTTTGATAGCAACGGGTATTTTTACGTTTTCGCCTTCTGGTACCCACACGCCTTTGTAAACTTTTCCAAAAGCGCCAAAACCGAGCATTCCTCCTCTCCGTAACTCTACCTCCTTTACAATTCTTAATTTGGCTAAGTTCGGCTTTACATTGGTAGGACGAAGAGGTTCATTGTCTTCACAGCCAGTTAGGACCATGGTCATTTTTACAGCTTCCTTGTTCGCTTTTGCCTTCTGTCGACACGTATAACCTATAATTCCAAGAATCACCAACAGTAGGAATGCCAGTACTAGTATGATGACCAATACCGTTGGTACTTTTGCAGCTACCATAGGGTTGCCATTCGTGTGGGTGGAACAGTAAGGCTCGTCGATAGGATTTTGTAACTGCTCATCGAAGTAAATCTTGTGGGGCATATGAGACGGGCAAGTATCGGTGCAGTTAAATAATGACTGGTTGTCAGGGTCATCTGGTGTTAAAAAGATTTTTAAATTTTTGCATTTTACGCATTGTGTTGAAGCAGATCCGATACAGCCTTTGCATTCGGGATGACAAGGCGTGCAACTCTTGTTAATTTCGTCAGTATAGTCATCTGCAGGGCATTCGTCCTCGCATTGGTCTCCTCTCTTGTAGCCATTACATACGAGGCAGACTTGGGTATGTATTCCAAAGCCAACGCACTTCTTGCATCTGGGATGACATTTTCGGCAGACCACTTTTACTTTGCCTTCGAGTGGTTTTACGTTGCCGACCCATTCATTGTAATATCCATCGGGACATGGTTCGTTTTCACTTAGGCAACTTTCAACAGTAGCTTCGATGCTGATGATAGCTTTCTTACAGGAGTTGCAGGCGCCTTCGCCAACCGTGTTATTTGGTCCTGTGCAGTCTTTGAAGCAGTTCCTATGGCAAGGCTGGCAAGTAGCATTGTCTGAAGTGTATCTTGATTCAGGACATTTACTGACGCAGTATGGGCCATCTCGCACGTGTCGACAACTCGTGCAGTTGGCGCGGGTGGGTCCATCGCAGCCGTCTTTACACTCCGGATGGCATTCCTTGCAGCTCTTCGGCCCATCTTTGTAAAGCCTGAAACGGGCGTAAAATTTTACGTCAATAAAGTTTTTTAAATGTCGTCGTTTGAGACAATGAGGCTGTTGCTCGGACGTCAAAACTGTGCTACCCACACATACTTCGCCTTTGTTATGTTAATAAGACTGCTAAAATTTACAAAGGCCGCCATGAAACGTGATAAGTGAATTTCTCTGGCAGAATCGACATTATTGATGGAGAAATGCTTGACCAAAATCAGTAGGTTCTTAAACTATAGTCCCACTTACTTGTGGTCCCATAGTATATATTGCAAGAAAAATCTTATGCGCTTAATAAATTGATATAAACAGTCGTAAAAAATTTACTTGATAGTAAAAAAGTTAATTCAAAATGACAAAACAATCGCTGCAGCTATTAAATATGTCTATAACTACTAAAATTAATTCGGCACATTAGTGTCTCATTGCGTTGGTACCCACCCAGGTAAAACACTGCAGTTCTGGAGGCACATCTCGTCGAATTGGTAATTTTTGCAGGAAAGACACTGATCTGGTCCAGGACCCCAGCAGCCGTCCGCGGAGCATTGAGCATCACACACCAAATCTGCTCTCTCTGTTGAAAATGTATTAGTTAGGAACATAGCGGTGCAAACAAAGTCCCATTTATAATGTGATGGAGCTCAGTAGCATCTTAGATAAACCAATCATCGCGGAGCTGTCTGAGGCAGTAGCTGTTAATGGGTTAGTCTGAGTGTGTAGACATAGAGAGGAAATAAAAAAAATCGCTTGATAAAAGAAAAATAATAACTGAATCGCATGGGCACAATAAAATGATACAACCTAATTAAACCTAACTTTAAAATGAGGATCCTCAAAAAAATCTAAGTCGCTAAGCCAACTCACCACAGTTTCTCGGATCTCCATTGTTTTGAATTATTTGCTTATGATCTTTCGACTTCACGAGTTTGTTCCATGCAATTTTGTCGGCGAAGCATAAATATTTATTTTCCATGATAGCTATAGCACCGGAGTTGACTCGTTTCAAGGATTTCAATCCCAGAGACTTGAGCGACGTCTTGACTATGTACAGGGAAGCGAAGAGGTTCTCGACGACTTGGCGACCTCCTATCACTTCCAGGTTGCGGAAGTAAGAGAGGCTGGTGAAGTTCGGGTGGTGAGCCTGCACGTTCAGGTAGCCGGTCACCTCGCGCACTGTACTGAACACCTCCAACTTGTCAGGCTCCATCTTTGCATAGCGCTCTCCGAACGAATAATCAGGGTTCACGTGCTGAAATCCAGTGAATGTCATTTCTAAAATCTCAATGGAACCGTCAATGATGGTGCAATCTTTGAAACTGTCGATATTGCCAGAATGTATGGGTTTTTCCGCGTGACACGTCTTCGGGCATGTAACATTGCACGGTATACACTCTCCGTTGACAGCAGTCTTGTTGGGTGGACAGCTTCTAACGCACGCTCCATTATCCTTCAACAGATGCTCAGGGCAGTTGCGGACGCACGTCGCACCATAAGCATATTTTCCGTTCGGGTTTGGCTCCCAAGAATAAGTGGTGGGGTTGTAAATTTGCATCGGCGGGCATTCTTGAGAGCATGTGCCTTCGTCATAGAAGTTCCTACAGGCGAGGCACTGACTAGGCAGGGGCCCTGTGCAACCGCCTGCACAGAACGCGTTGCAGCAGTCCCGGGGGTTTCGTCCAAAGCAACGTCCTTGTGCGCACTGTGGACTGCATATCGTTTTAGAAAACTTCTGGCAGTTTTCGGGGCCCTCGCCCCAACAACCTGCTTCACAACTACTATCACAGCGCGGACAGTTACGCTCTGCAGCAGCAAAGTCATACACGTAGACATAGGTAGCGTTGACCCCAGTGATGATCTCGTCCCAGTTGATAGTCTTGACGTGGCAGAGGTTGTAGTTGTTGTAGATACCGACGCTGCCCCGGAGGACGTCGCGCAGCGCCGGCAGCTCCAGGGTAAACGCTGATGACATGGTCACCATCAGAGCAAACTCTTCTTCTCTCACGTTCAGCTTGAACAGCGTCCGTCCGCGAATAATTTGCAGTTGTGGCAATACAATATGTCGTACATTCACATGCGATATTAGCACGTAACCAGTAACTTCTCGTATATACTTGAGGAAGGACAAGTCCATAGTTTCGTTCTGCAGCCATGTCAGCTCGAGGTTGCCGTCGACGTAGGTGCAATTTGTAAATCGGTCGCGAAGATTCCGGTAGTGGGTGTCGCGATTCGATGGCACCGACATCCGTCCATTTGTTCCGATGCATACTGTAAAAAAGAAAATAATACTTTAAACATACAAGCAATCAAAACACGAGTGTTACTTAATAGGGCGTTTGTCTATTCATGTATTAATAATAAAAACAATGTATTTGTATTGGGTCGACGTTCGACAAGTTAGGAATTGAGCTCGTCTAACGAAGAGGCGTAGCCGCGTGGGCGGACTCTAAAGCAAGTTTCTTCTACTACGCTACAAGTTAAACCGCTATTTGTGATTAATCGATGGAAATAGTTTACAATGCCGTTTCCACTCAGCAACGGAACAAGCGTTAGGAACTAAACCGCGTATGTAAAGCGAATTGAGCGATAGTGTACATTATTGTCGTTCACCATGTTTACCGTTGAACAGATTATTTTTACATTAAACACAATACGTGTATGTTCAGAGTAAACGTTAATAGTATATTTGGTTTTAAAACAAATTAACATTTTGAAATACTTTGCCAGTACAAGCAAATCATTGTTCTTGCTTAGCTTCAAACAAAGGAGTTACACTTTTCCATAAGAAGTATAAAATGTATATTTTAACGCGAGGAAATAGTTTTGCAACTCGAAATATGGCACTTGATTTCCCAGAGATCAAATGTCCACGTATTGCTTGCATAACTTTACCTAAAACCACAAAACCTGTGAGGTTACACCGGCATTTGTTTAGATTTGAGCCTCAATCCCTGTGGCTTAAGTTCAAAATTGCGTGCAGCTTCGGTGGAGGCTGAAGCTTGTCAACAAAGAAAAGTTATTGTCATAGAACTCAATAGAAATATGAAGGTATTCAAGAGGCAAGGTAAATTTTACCTGCTCGTCTGTATAATACTCAGATTTTTTACCACCGTGTATACAAGAGTATAATGTTACTGTCATTCGATATATTTTTGGCATTTGAACGTTTCGGAGCGGAATGCTGTGAGAGAGACCCAAGGCTTTCAAGACATAGCTTCAGTTAATTTTATTACCTGTTCAAGTATCCCGCGGTGGTCAGATTAAAATGTGTTTTAAACTTGTAAAATTTCGAGATATTTTTCTACTTTGTACCTGTGTATTTGATTGGTTTTAAGAGATATCTAGAATGTAGGTAGGTAGTGGTACCTAGTATGATTTATGAGTATTCTTAAACGACTGCGCCCACATGCAACCTTTACCGCAAGATGTTTTGTTTTGTTCATCGAAATCACCAAATAATAAAAATAAGCGAACATGATTGTCTACTTTTGTTGATTAGCGCTGAACTGACAAAGAATAAATTAGAGATAAAACGGATAGTAGCTTGGCTGGATATCGAATACCGGATATTCGCCAAGCATTTAGGCTGGATGGCCGGCCATTTTCTTATGACGAGTCTTCTGACAGTAGCAGCTCACTCGTCTTTGATATCTGCTAAACGAGGTGTTGATGAAACTGGATCAAACGTTACACGTGAAAAGCTGTCTTGTAATTTAAATAATTAGGCAGTTTTCTGATCAAGGAAAAAGTCCCATTGAGTTTTTAATAAGTAAGGTCTAGCTCTTTACCGTGGCTTCGCTGTAGTAGCGTATCCCACGTAAAAAATAAGGTAACCGATAGTTAAAACTTTATATCAGTCAAATAATTCGCGTAATCCGATCAGTACTTTTAACAGATTTTTCAAAAAGGAGTAGGTTCTATGATCGGCTGTATGTTTTTTTGTTTATGTTCACCGATTTCTCGATCAATTGTAGACCAATTTTAAATATTCTTTTCCCGAATTGGTCCAATAAAAAAATCTTGAAGATCTAATAAAGAATTTCGGAGATATACAACATAACTCTTCAATAAATGACGGCGAATGTCTCGGGATTGCTGCAATCGCATGTCTGTTTATGGTTTACATCATTTCATAACATAACATCACGCCAGTACGCTCTAAAAGGGTACGCAGATGTGTTAAATTCACCCTGGTATACTCTCATTCCACCGGTTATGTTCAAGATTCATGTTATTTGGTTAATCTATGCCTATTATGTACCACAACTAACAACAAGTGAAAAATATAACTAAAAACTAAAAGTTTTTCAGAGATTATCTTTTACAGACGTAGGTATGTATAGCGTTACAGAAAAACAACATAAAATTTGACGTCTTTATCTGAGCTTAGTCGATGTATTGCCAATTACTTGTTTACTATGATTATGAAACGCGTTCATACATAATTAAACATACTTGTAGGTTAAGTAGGTTGCCAATTATCTCTACCATATTTATTCGAGATATATTCATTATTTATTAAGTATAAAATAATCGTCTGTTATCCTAAAAGTAAATCAAAGATATATTTTTCAAACAAAACTGTACAAAAGGAGGTTTAATATTGATATTCTGTCTCCGAGCGGGCCAGTACTGCTTTAATATTGGGGAATATATACGCCTTAAATAAAATAATATTGTAAGTGGACGATTATGCCAAACTGAAATGTTTGGAGTAACTTGGAGTTAGACTAACCTCTTATTTGCTTTGTTCATTTTCATAAAGCAATATTGTGTCGAGTTGTCGACGTATATATTGTGGCCAGAGTCTGTCAACTTATTTATCGAGTGGCAGCCAAGTGAGTGCGCGTAGATTGAGTGCTAACACAAGTTACCTACATACCCAAGGTAAGCGTATTCCTTCACCACCGGCTCTAACGAGCTTGCCTCAGAAATAACTTTCTCCATAGTTTCAAATACAATTAGACGATAAAAGATACATACCTCAGGAAGAGGCAGAATAATCATGAGATAAACGTTTTTTAGCTATATTGCAGTTGCAAGCGAACAGGGCTTAATCATAATTATGGAATCAATTTACTCCCTCAAAATATAGTAAAACATTTAATTCAATTTATACTTTCTAAAATGCCATCTGTTAAAGCGACAAAATCATGAATCGTTACAAGACACAGAGTTGTTCGCAGTCGCACACCTATACAATTCGGATGGGTTGCCACCCACGGTTGTGTCTGATTTGAGATGGAGCCAACTGTTCGACGAGTGCGCATGAATTATGACTTTCATATTTGGTTGTTTAAACTTGCTACCTCGAACTGCGATTACAAAACAACAAACCGATTTTCGCTCCTCATTGCTCTGTGCAGCCTCATTACCAAATTTTTAATTCGAAAAAAATGCGATGGAATGCTAAATATTGTTTTAACATTAGCATTTTGATGTGAGCGTCGTTGTAGTGTCCGGTCGACCTAGTTGAACCCGTTGATGACATACGCGATACTATTGAAATGTGCTCACAGATTCAGAGATATAAAAACGTCATTATTTAATGTTGCGAGCTAACAATAATGCGTGGGTTGAAGTTGAACTGGACTGTTGAAACTGTCAAATGAAAGTGTGTTTTCACCGGCTGTGCTCGAGTCTATGTAGAGATTTGATAATAAAATAATAATCATCCATAGAGATTGTTTTTAGGGTTCCGTACCCAAAGGGTAAAAACGGGACCCTATTACTGAGACTTCGCTGTCCGTCTGTCTGTCTGTCTGTCTGTCTGTCTGTCTGTCACCAGGCTGTATCTAATGAACCGTGATAGTTAGACAGTTGAAATTTTCACAGATAATGTATTCCTGTTGCCGCTATAACAACAAATACAAAAAACAGTATAAAATTAATATTTAAGGGGGGCTCCCATACAACAAACGTGATATTTTTGGCGTTTTTTGCTCGATATTAATAACGGCAACAGGTAGACGCTTGGAATATTCACAGAATATTTAGTTGTATATTCTCTTCAAAAAATAATTATTATTAAATTAAAATAAAATAAATTAAGGGGGGCTACCATACAACAAATGTGATTTTTTTGTAGTGTTTTGCGATAATGGTACGGAACCCTTCGTGTGCGAGCCCGACTCGCACTTGGACGGTTTTTTTTTTTAAACTGCCTCCTGGAAAATAACAGATGTCAACAGACTGACAACTGGTTTGAAATGTAACTAGTTGCGAATCAAGTTTGGTTAAATTAGGTAAAACTTAATATCTACAAATATCATCGAAAAAATCGAAGAGTTTTAGGGAAGTATACCTGATCACCGTAGAGTGCCTTTTTACCCGACTGCCGAAGGGTAATGTGTTTATCAGTCTCTTTATGTATGTATGTTCCTATGGGGCCAATTTTGATGATTGTTACGTCAATCGATTCGTCTTAACCTTGCGAGTGGCTACATTAAAATTGGAAAATAGAAATATGGCGGATATAGTGTGGGCCCTATTTTTTTATTCCTGTCTCATCGTGTGGCATATCATAATAAAGGGTTTTTAGAGGTGAAATCAAAAATATATATAACACTTATATGTTTAAATGTAAAAATAAACAAATAAAAAAAATGTTGACTTATTATTATAAATAAAAAAAGTTAATTCAAAAAATCAAAAATCCTGCCTGCTTAAGAAGCGAACTAAAAAATCATGAGGAAACATATTCGCGAGCTGGCTACCCAAAACCAGATGTATCCTCCGACTGCACAGCATGATTTTCTTCTTGTTAACGTCTTTTTAGTTCGTTTCTTAGGCAGTCGGGTTATTTAATTTTTTTGATTAACTTTTTTCATAAAATAATTGACGCGATTACAAGATAGAAAGCAAATATCATAAATTGATATACCTATACTCCATTTGAAATAACATTAGACATGTTTCCAAATCTTTTTACAGTCCGTTCAACCGATTTTGAGTTCTATCCCGTAAACATAAGGAGGACATAAAAAGCATAAACATGTTACCAAAACCAACTGTTTACTACAGCTACCATATGTCGTATCACTAACGCAATAGAAGTCAAAATCGGTAGAACGGGCTGTAAAATAGGCTAATTTAAACGTGTAATGTTATCGCAAATGGAGTTTACAGAAAAATGCAGAAGCTTCATTCAATTTTGTCACATCGATAATAAACATTATATTTTAATCTGAAGAAATAATGTCCATGGCAACAGGACAACAGTGTCGTAGTAATCACTGATAAGGATCTATTGAGTTAATCTTAATTATGTATGCAGATGTGATTGCCGTATCAAAGCAGTCAACATTTTAATAGTAAGTTAATGGATTTATTTGAAGACGATTATGTAATGGATACTTGCTATCTTTATTTCGCTTGTTCTTTGTTCTTATTTGGAACTTGGAGACTACTATCAGTTCCCGGAATCCGACTTCAATCTCGACTGTACCGGTCTTTTGTTTAAAGATTATCTGATAATTCCTGCAAAGCCCAGTTTACCTTAGAAACGTAATGTCCTAACAAACAGAACTCTGTAAGAAAACGAGTGTTCTATATATTCGATGCACTTAACTGTATCTAATCATATTTCCCAGACTCGACGTGGTGAAATAGAAGCTAGACATCTTAAAACGGTTAGATTGTATATCGATGCGTTACCCGACCAAGTTCGAGAGGAACGCAGCCGCTGCGCTCGCCTCGACTGGTTTGTCTTAAGGCAATGTTTTTATCCAGTTACTTGCATTCTGAAGCATTGGAACCAGTTTTGTCCTTCCACCATCTCGTTCTTGTAACACGACCTTTCACTACAATCCATTATTGTATGGTGTACCATGCCGCGCCCGAGTGCAGTTTCCTTTTATGTTTATGAAGAAATGAGGCATTGGACGTGGTCCGTTTCGATATCAACGATGGAGAGACCGAATGTTGTTCCAAAACTGAACCTGAATATCCACGAAAGTGAAATAACTTTTACACAGGAGTACCTTTGCTTATAAAGTTGAGACTAATCCAAGGATTATTTTTGGTATAGTCTATGGTCTAGTTTTAATGTTGGAGCGGCTGTTTTGTTAGTAATCGTCATACAACTAATGCATTAGTGCCGTCTCGCTTTAATAAAGAGAAAATGGCATTGACAGGTAAGTCTTTAAAGACTCACCGAGAATTTACTGAAGTCAAGTTTTTATAAATAAGGGTTTATCTCTCGAGCACTTAATGCCCACAGAATAAGCACGGATCTGTTCACAAAATGGAAAGATGATAAAACTTTTATTCTGATGTACCCGGCGCAGAGAACATAAGAAGTTTGCATATAATAACACAAGGTTCTGACATGGTGGACGAAAAACCTTTATAATAATTAATTATTACGTGGTTTTATGTAGATAATCATACATTGTACTGAAGACCGATACTACCTCATGCATGTAGATATCCTTGACCCTTTTGTGAATAATAAATAATTGACAGCGTACTAAATAAACTCAGCTGACCCAAGTGTTGAATATAAAGCGGTATTGGTGGGCTAAGTGTATATTTTTGGGTATAAATAACGAAACATACTATTAACATACTGGATTATTTTGGAGGGTTTGATGAGCTTCATTGAGTTTTGCTATAAACGTGGCCATCAACTGGGCCCAAACTGTCTAAGGCCCGATTACACCAATGAAACTAATTGCGATTAGTTCAACCTAACTTAGATTATGTAAATACAGCGTTTTGATTGGTAGTTTGTCAGCGGTCTCAACCAATCAGAACGCTGTATGTGCATAAACTGAGTTTAGTTGAACTAATTGCGTTTAGTTTCATTGGTGAAATCGGCCCTAAGGGTTAAATCTCGACTCGAAAATAAGATGAAGAAGAACATACTTAATTACTCTAAGAAGCTAAGTACATTGTAGTTGGTAGAAAATGCAGTCTAAAGCTGAACTGGCTAGGGTGCAAGATAGTGTGCAAATGTTTTATTACGTAAACCATCTTCTTGTTTACTTGGCTATCTTGTAAATACACTTAAGATACTCGCACTCGTAGCAATATGGAAAAATATCATAACCAATGCAGAATTAATATTTATTGTGCAGTGCAGGTATAAATGTAATAGAATCATATTTCATTAACTATGCGCAAGTTAATAAACGGATTTTGCAAGAATTACCGTGTTCACACGTGTTATGTGCCTGTACTAGGTAATACAGTATTCCAGGGGTATATTCAAAATAAATTGGTATTGGGTAAGAGCCGGATAGTTGCCACACTTTTTGAAATCATTCTTTATCTCTCAGTACAAAAAGCAAAATACTTTATACGTAATACTGGTCGGTACTTAGGGTTTTTATCTTCAAATTTATGAAAGTACAAAACATTATATTTAATTTTACCAGAGTATTAGCGATTTTTGGGGTCCTCTCTATTTTGGGACATGTAGCCCACATAAGGGATTGTTGCCTAATCCATATAAATTACGTTTAGTATAGATGTCCCGCCGAGAAACAGGACATCCATCCCACAACGACTTTGATTGCATTTTGCCTGCCCAAGCAATCGCACAGAGACATGCGTCACGGTCAACTTAGTGGTAGTTGGAGAGTCTTTCGATAGATTAATAAAATATCAAGCGATTTATTCGCGAAGCTAGAGTAATTACAATCAGGGCAACTATACCCCTGAGGCAACAATCCTAGATTTATTTTTATTTTTTTTGGTTGGGAATTCATCCAATGACTTCTCCCGCTCTGGGTAAAGCGGGAGGCCGTGCAGGATTTTACTGACTAAAACCCACCCGTGTTCCTTCAGTTGCTTGTGCCAGGGCCGCGGTGCCTCTCTTTCAAATTTATCCGCGACTCAGACAGGCATCGGCCATATTGGACCCCGTCACTTTTGCTGACATATCTTTGAGGCGCGCGTGGAACACTACGCGCCGTAAACTCGGGCTTGGTCCTTATCGGACGGCGAGCTAATCCTAGTTTTACCCTAAGTGCAAGAATTTCATGGCTAGCACAATGTAGGTATACCAAAACTATACGTTAAAAAGTCACGCCTTCACACGTTGGTTCACCAATTAGATGTTTTGCCTAGTTCATGAGTGTATCTGACTCATTAATTCCGGTTCATTTGGTTTCTCACATAGCTCGATATTCGATACCTGGCGATGGGTCAAGAAACTCAGCGCGCATATAATTTAGAACTCGATTGTATCTAGTCAACTTGAAATATCAAATCGGTTCATTAATTCATGGTGTTAATTATATAGTTTTACATTTTTAATGTTGTTTTATGTCTTTAGAGCCTAAACGAGCAAACTGTCTAAATTTAATACTGGCCAGGAAATGTTATCTAAGACCAGTTATGTATAAATGTTTGAAAACTAAATTAATGAAGTTGTATCAAGTCTTGGATTTCAAACTTGAAGCTAATAGGGATGTTTCCTGGGTAGAAAAATGATAATTCTATTTAGTCCGTCAGTGATAATATCAAATAAGACGCGTATTTTTTTGCTTTACCAAATCAATAAAAAATTACAAAGTAAAAGCGCATCAAAGTTCGGGAGTGGTTTGGAGGGGCTTTTGACGTCACTAAGGCAGTATTAAGTGTACTAGTGGCGTGACGTTTCACGATATTTCAACGCATTATATCGTTGCCACTTTGTGTTTACGTGTCAAAAGAAAAAATATGTGTTCAATATTTTTAATTAATCTACCTGATGACAAAAAACAAAGTTTCAGTAAACTACCCTATTCCGACATAGTACGCAAAACGGCTGAGGATTAAAATAAAATCATGCAATTTTCGATCTATTTTTAGGTACTCATACACAATCCAAACTATTTACATTTAGTAGCATGTGTTCGACAAGATAATAACAATTTAGAAAAAAAAAAACACTATTCAGGTGACTTTTATCCGAATAATAAATACCGCACTTTGATTATTTTATATCAAAATCTGACATACGGATTTTTATTTAGGAATAAAACTGCCGTTTGAAATTTAAGATGGGAAAACAACCCTAAAACAAAAATAAACCACTAAATAAATGTAAAATCTTTCTTTCTGCGTTGAGATCTTTCATTGGGAAAATTCAAACATTTCCCGGGCACTTAATCATAACCGAAATCACTTTTGCAAAACACATAAATTATTTTAAAAAACTACGTAATTAAAACTCAAATGACCTAGATTTAGGTCTTGCAACGGATAAAAGGGTTATAAAAATAACACGTGGGTCTTAAAGCACCAAAAAGTGTGTAAATACGGAGCCAGGTGGTAAGAGATTGTCATATCTTTTGCCACACACGTGCATAATTCCATGGAAGTGCGTAGGCGCCGGTTATTTCCTTCTGTAAGGTCTCGATATAAAATCGTCGGCAACACACTATACTGGGTTTTCCTTGTTGGCGATATTTAAAAGGATTTTATTGCAAACAATATTTTTATCGATTATATTGATTCTGTTTGTACGTGTTAATAGGAAGTGCATGTATTTACATAAGTGTCAAACAATTAAGCTTTATCACTTTTATTATTTTAACATCACGCCTTTAATTCTCGAAGGGTTGGGCAGATTTCTACTTCACCTCAGTTTATTTTACTTGTCAATTTTTTAAAGCTTGCGAGCAGTATTTCTAGCTATTACTTTATAATGTATTTAAACTGTCAAAACAATAGAGATATAACCAAATCATCAACATTTAACTGCCCCACACCTTTTCTCCTTTTTCATACAATACAATTACAGTATAAAATATTATTTTCAAGTTGTCAAGCACGCGACCACGATTGCAGAGGTGTGGAACTTAATGACATGCGTGTCTGGCTGCATCCAGCCGATTCCAGCTCAAATGCAAATAATCACTGCACATAATTGCGATACTACAGAATAAAAATGAAAATGTTACAGGTTCACGTCATTTTGCAAAAGAAAAAAAAGGTAGAGAGAAAGACACGAAGCAGAACCAGAAAAGGACGGACTTTGTTTGATTTCGTTTAGAATTGCAATGTCATTTTAGAACATTTTTTAAATTTTATATTTCGATCCTGGCTAAATATAACAAAACATCATACATCTCATAGAGATTGCTACGGGCAATGAATCATAATAAACCCTGGGAAAATATATTACATAAAACCGGCGAAATCCCAGAGTTATTTAGTTAGCATTGCAAATAACTAAGTAGTAGCTAATACAACTAATTGACATTTATTATAAAAACATTAGCAGTTTTGCAATACAGAGGATATGACGCGTTTTAATATCTTGTTTTTCTTCCGCTTGTCCTTCTCTACATGCGTTTAAAAGACAGAGATATATAGTGGCCAATTTCAAGGTACGCAATAGACATCAAATATTGGAGCCAAGAGCCAATCACTATTGGAACTGGAACTAATGTTGGTTTTGTTATGTGGTCTGTGTTACAAGATAGTTGCTATAATTTAGGCTCCGTCCACGGATTGGATGTGAGCTCACATAATACAAGTTTTCCTTTGCAGGCCAGCACTAATTTATTTAATGGCCTTATTTTCCTGGATAGTATGAGGTCTGTCGGCCATGCATGTGTCTATATTTTAGCAGAATGGTTGATTTCTTTATTGTTTTTTGTTCGAAGCTAGTTGCGTTCCAATTTCAAATAGTGATGACATGAAAATCATAGACTAAAATGTTTTTAACCACTGAGGTAGTACTATCATCAAGTAGCCTGTGTCCATGTATTTATTTGACTAAATATAGGCTTTCTGTTTATTTGTTTAAACGTTGGATGTAACAGTCATGTTTGTGTCTTTATGTGTAAGTAGCCGACTCACACTTATTTTATTTTCATTGTGAGCTACAATGAAAATAAAATAAAGGTAATACTAGGAATTTATTGCCTTGTAAAGAAATAATAGTAAACTTAAATAATTTTATAAGAAAATAGTTTTGATTCGTCTTCCATGGATAGATATATATAGATATATATTGTTTACTTAGAAAAACATCGAAGGTAACAAAAAAAAACGGCATTTATCAATTTTATGTTTGAGCAGCAAGTGTAGGCTTTGTCATAGAGTGTATCAAAAATAACCGGAGAAATCATCAGTTGTATCTTTCTATTGCAGACTATTCTGGGAGTCAAACCTCAAATCGAAAATATCTGACATTTAAATGCATATTTTTTTCAAATAAATGCAACAGATTGCTCCGGTTGTTGTTGATGCACAGTATGACAAAGCCTAAAGTTGCCGCTCAAACATAAAATTTCTTTCATATGTAGATCAGCTACAGATATTTGTAATTCAAAAGCAGAGGCCATGAGAGGACCACCCCGTCATTTTCTTGGTCGTTAAAGTCAGTATGTAGTGTCAGGGATGGCAGTTTTCTTTTAATGCGTTTATGACAATTTTGCAGATCACTGAAATTGCCCAGACGGAAATTGCTGAAATTGCCGAAACTGGATTTTAGCATTACCAAGTTCATAGTTAGAACGTAATCTACAGTTTCATTGTACACTAACGAGCAATGAAAAAGTTACAGTGACATAGCACCAAATTACTCCTAAACGGGAAAGGCTAGCTTAATGACGCCGTCTGCAATATTGAAGTACATTTAACAGCGCATCAGAATATTACCGACTAAAAACGTAAATATTATGTTCTAATTTTAAATTAAATGTGAAAAAAATTAATTAATGTGTTTGCCGGCATTTTGTGGGTGAAACTTTTTCATTGCTCGGCAGTTTATTTGTGTTATTGAAGTAGGGGCAAAGCAACATCCTCGGGAAAATCCACGTTTAGCATCAATTTTCCAGCTGAATTTTTACATAATACAAACAATAATATTGAACAAAAGACATGTCCGAAACACACGAAACAAATTGGACTTTGAATAGACTAAGTTACTAACCATAGACGATGCGATGTAACATTTGACAAGTAGAACAAATAAGTACCGTTCACATACGTCAGCGGATTTTAAAATGCGTGTTTCTAAGTAAAACCGATTATGTCGACATACCGAAATGAAAGTAGGTAATAGGTTATTAACCAATTGGGGTTTTTAATAACTGTGACTTTGCACACGTTACCAGCATTGGCTATTACGACAGAATTTGTTCAAAAATCGAATTTGGAATGTCTAGATTTTGACAACGTATATCACAGAACGTCCTGACTGAATTTAAATTTAACGACTGAAAGAATAGAGTACAAATTCGTTTGACAGTATTTTGTGCTTGCATGACATTATTTTGGATTAAAATTAATTATACCTGTTATGTACTTGGTATTGTTGGACAATGTAGGTACAAAACTGGTCATTTATAACGGTTCTCGCGTCTGTTTAATGGTATTAGTAATTAGAACGGAACTTGAAACCAAAACTATTCAATTTGACATGTGCTTAGTGGTCAATATAATAATTTAGAGTTTTGTATAAGTTTTTACTTTAACAGTTTTTTTTATTTATTTTCATATTATGTATATTATGATCTGGTCTAACAGGCCAACCTTGCCTTTCTCGGTAACCTAATCTTTTGTCTATTTCTAATCTGTCAACAGTGATTGAAATCTAAGCTTAACCCAAAACTCGAGTACTTAACTTCAAGGATTTATATCCAGATTAAAGTACATAATAATAAAACAAAACAATGGAGCTGTGAAAGCCTTCGCGGTATAGCAACGGATTTCTATAACAATTGGTCAAAACAAGTTTAAAATTACGAGCCGTTTGATGTACTTCTTTGTGTACACGACTGTACTTTTGATAATATTATGAAAGGGAATTAGTCCTTAAGCAGAAGTTATGTTTGATTCGATTATTACCATTTACAAAATATTAAATTTATACATAGATATAAAGGGCATACAACTTTTTTGTGACACTTTTTTATTATCATATATATTTAGTTTTATATTAAAAAGAATATAAGTAATTTTATAGTTATATTATTTCCAAGTATAGATTGACTTTAATAAAAATAATTTAATATAACAAATATTTTTGAATTAGCTTTGCATTGATCAAACAGACTGCGGTGGTTTCAAAAAATATGTATTCAAATACTGAAAATAATACTATCCTAACTCTGAATCTGGCTTCACAATATAAACAAAACAGTCCTTGTTGAGAGCGGTCGGCAAGCAATGTATAATTTAGTCAATCCGTCCGTCTGCCTGCGACAGGGGCACAAAAGCTGCAACCACCAACTTGAAACTTAAAGCGTTTCACAATACGTGCACCTTGCCTTTCATCCCGGAGGATATTGTTCGCATCCCTTTCAAGGCTTTCAGAAAACATTGTCACACAAAATAAGTTTAATTGTTCATACAGGCAGCCTCTTAAGGCCAGTTCAGTGTACCGTCAAGCAGCTTTCCGCGCTATATAAGGCTACGTTTGTTGGCTCGAGATAAGCTTTGTTTATTTTATTCCAGCGATTAGCTGGTACCGCGTCTTTATTTCTACAGTTTTATGGAGTTATTTTACGGTCACTGTGCGTGGTTTACATGTAGGTTACTGTTTTATATCACGTTTACAACTATATCACAGAACACATTGGCGTGAAGGCTTGAAACTTTGAAAGCGCCGTGGGCGGCAGGACACAGGCACAACACTTACTCTTTCCTTTAACGAATTCCGAATGTTTGTGTCGCGCGGGGACGTGGTGTGGTTTCCCGTGGCGGGAGGCTACCGGGCTCCCGACGGCGACGAGGCAAAGGCACCACAACAAGGCACGCGCAGCGACCATGCTGCGACATCACTCGCGAAGCTACGCACACGACCGGCCGGCACTCACTTCCATCGTGTACTGGCCCGCCCGGTTTGTGGAGCCTCGCTGCGCGGGCGCACCCACAGACCCAAGCTTCCTCAGACCCGACTAGAAGGCTTGCCTTTGGGCGGGAAAGTTTGGCCTACGAATTTTTAGTCTACTTTCTGATTGAAACGGGCCTTGTTTTGATGAAAAAGTCTTAAAACAATCCAAGTCCACTTATCGATAAATCCACTTAAATCTCGAGAGAAAACTATACAAAATTTCAATTTAGCAAAGCAACGTTTGAAAAAGAAACAGTAAATAAATCCAAAAGTAAATCTCTCAAAGCACTATAAACTTATCGAACACATTTCACGAAACTGAACACTACAACGCTAGAGTGTGATCTCGGTTCCGTCCCGCGTGCCGCATCTACTCGTAGTGGCGGTCTACCTCTGCCCTCTCACGAGCACAGGTAAACGTCGAGAAGGACGCAGGTATGCGTCGCACTCGACACGCCGCCGTAGAAAAAAAAGCCACGTAACAAAAGTTTTTAATAACGCATTGTGCTCACCTAGTACAGATACGAACAAATTGTACTGATGGACAGACGAAAATGTTGCTTTTGGACGTATCATGCACCTTTTTTGGTCGGATTTAGTAATTAAAGTCTGTGATGTGTTCGATTTTTTATTCGTTTAATATAGGTGCAGCATTGTTCGAGTTAGCTTTTGTAGCTGCAAGAGCTTCCACTACTGCACTTTGCCCTAAAGGTTTTGAATAAGTTTTTTGTATAAAACGATTTTTTTTAAACTTTTTCATATAGGAAAAGATGTTTATTGGCTCCCAGTCTAAATTTCCTGTGCCTAGACTAGGAGCCACACCTTTTTTACCTGTTCGATTCGCTGAATAACAGGGTTTAATTGTCAATCACAGTTTGAAAATATTCACCAAAGTTCTTACAAAACCTTGTCAAAATACGCGAAGCTCGCTTTTAGTGCCGTCCCTAAAGCTAGCTTAACTCGGCCAGTAACTAATGTTACAGGTTCTTGTGGCACTATAATCGTTACCGTTGCCCAACGTACGTAACGAGGGAACCTTTACTATCCAATCTTTATTTATATCTGCTTTATTGGTACACGCTTTAGACTTTAGCTGTCAAGTTTTTCTTGATTCTTTGGATTTCCTTAAGGTTTATATATTCCCCAATGTTAACGTAGTACTGGCGCGTTCACTCGGAACCGTCAATATCAATATTGAACCTCCTTTTGGACAGTTTTGTTTGCAAAATATTCTTTGATTTACATATGCTATTTCAGTTATGGAGGAATTCTAGCCATTATTCTGGCCTGTTTAAAAATATTTTAAAACATCAAGTCGTTTTGGAGGAGTATCCAAAAGTAGCGAAATAATAATATTATAGTATTTTTTTTTTTTTTGAATCAAAACTATTAGTAACACGAAAAAGCCATGTTTCACAAATAATTTACAATAAATATAGATTTTTTCAAACCTGTTAACTTAGCTGTTTCTAAGGAGTATGCTTATGAAAGTAACCGTTTTACAGCGCAAACGCGGTGGAAGACCCTTAGACATTTAGCTGTAAAATGCTATTTTACAGTTTAATCTTACTAATATTAAAATATCCTACGAAGAACGTATCCTTATAACTCTCATCTAGAAGTAAAAGAAAGTCTTTGGAAGCTTCCTTAAATTGCCAGAAAGCAGCAAAACAAGGCTATTTACATTGTAGCGTCCTGTTTTTGTATTCCATGACTGATATAGTCAAACATTATGTTGATTTACTCGTATCGGCATCTCTCTGTGACTGAGTAACCCTTGACACTCTAGATGCCTTCAGAATTGAAACTGTACTGTTTGCAGAACATGTTTTACAATTCACATAACTTTCGTTTGGCCAGCGTAAACTGTATAATCTAAGACTTAAGAATGTACTTCGACTAAAAACTCACACTAATCAAACTGTCAACAGGTTTATGGTATAATACCATAAAGTCATACCCACATTAGTTTACGTCTTGTAATCACTCGTTACTAATAAGCATAATTCATTGATTAAATGATCAAATCCTTTACATCTACCGCTTATTTCTTCGTACATAGCGTTTGAAAATCGAACACAGAGGTGCTCAATCTTCAGTCGGCGTAACACAAGTTGTACCAAGTATTACCGACTAGAAAAAAAAGGTTTAGCATACCTGATTAAATGATTACTCGCATTTCTCATACGACAAACATCGCCTATAAATATATTACATATCTTTTATTTTAATAACCAGTTTGTTTTTTTTTAATTCTTAATTCTCTGATACCTTGTTTCGCTTTTAATATTATTATACTTGTAAGTAACAGCGATTTTAATATAGCCTCCGATGAATAAGACAAGGTTTATGGCTGACGTTATTTTTTTAAATATACATTCATTTGTTTAATAGCTATTTTTATCCTATTTGTTGAATGTTTTATTGCGATCGGGTATGCAAGCGTTTACCCGAGTCCTGGTTTTGACCGGGCTTTTTTTAATATCGGCCGGATATTTACAGCGTGAAGTACAAATAATCACCTAGTAACACCCTAGTGCAAAAACCCGGTTATCACTTAGCCCCAATCGTAAAATAATTGTTGTGTTATTAAAAAAAAAAACTGGCCAAGTGCGAGTCGGTCTCGTGCACGAAGGTTTCCGTACCATTATCGCAAAAAAACGGCAAAATAGTCACGTTTGTTGTATGGCAGCCCCACTATTTTTTTTTTTTTGTTTAAATTTTAACTGTCTAGCAATCACGGTTCACGAGATACAGCCTGGTGCCAGACGGATAGACAGACAGACAGACAGACGAATCGCGGAGTCTTAGTAATGTGGCCACTTTTTTACCCTTTTGGTACGGAACCCTAAAAGCTAGAACGCTTCTGTAACTTTACGATACTAGAGTATTAATAAGACCTAGAGGAGTAGAGAAGGAGTCATGATTATAGTCTAAACAGGAAAACTTCAAGATGATTTAATCAAATACTAAATCAATAAAGGAATTTTCAGAAAACGCTTGCACTAAAATGCAACATGTCCCTTATAGACAACAACCATTGCCTCGTGCGATGAATATTTTGCCGCAGCATCGGAGCTCTACTATCAAATACGTAGTCATCACAGACATGTCTATCTATGTCTGTGGTTGTCATCAAAAAGGAAACAATAACTAAGATAAATACCTAGAGGCTTTATAATTGTACAAGCACATCAAGCTTGGAGCTCGTGATTAAATAATAACAGCCGCACAGGTCGATCTTCAAGGTTAAGCAATGCTTGACGAGGTCGGTCCGTGGATAGGTGACCGTTTTAACATACCGAGTTTCCTCCGTGCCTCGGAAAGCACCTTAAGCCGTTGATCCCGGCTGTACTGAAGTCTGACTCCAGTCTAGCCATGGGGTATCGTGTTATCCAGTTACTGGGTTGAAGAGGTCAGATAGGCAGTCGCTCCATGTAAGATACTGGTACTCAGCTGAATCCGGTAAGACTGGCAGCCGACCCCTACTTAGGTAAATGCTGGCCAAATTGATGGCTCTACAAGCCCGATGGGACCTTCCATCGGCAACTTCTAGACATGCGTCAATCCATGAATTAATTATTTTTTATAAATAGATGCCAATAAGAGGTCCAAATTAGCAAGAATTTAAAACATACTGACTTATTGCTACAAAGTAACTGATCGAGAATGGACTTATTTGTTTTCCTGCCTTCGTTTTGCTGCCCATAGTATGCGCAACATTCTTCTCCAGCACCACATCTCAAAACGCCTTAATCTTTCTTCGATCCACCGAGAGTATTGCCCAAGATTCAGAGTAGTAAAGAAAAATCGAGAATATTAGTGTTCTTACGAGTCTCTCCTTGGTGTTATTAGAAGAACTTATTTAGAACATATTCACAAGTGAAACCAAATACAAGCTATTAATAAAAATTAAATTAAATTTACATTCCATCACGCACGAAATTCCAATGGTGTTGCTATTTCGTCTGCATTTTTTAAATTCCTATTTCTTTAGTGACCTCCTAGTCTACTAAGATCAAAAACCTAGAATTATTATACTTAAGTTAGATAAATTATTCTCCTTTACACTAGTTAAATCTCTTTAACATATCTGAATCTATTCTAGTTGTCAATATAAAATTATATTGCCCGATTAAAATTATTATTAAAGTGGACATAAATAGTTATTATTGTTGGCCAAATAGTTATGTGCCAGTTATTTACAGGTTTACGGTCTAGCAGTAAGAGCAGAACTAAGAAATAACGTAACTTTAGCAGTAATAGGACATGAAAATAATTTTAATAGTTATTCTTGTACCTGCATATGGTTACGTCATCGTATATGACCACTACGATGGTGGCCTAAAAACAAAACAACGTGGCAAGGTTCTTGAAAGAATTCTAGGTAAAATTTCAGGAGTGTATCTACAATTCTACATACAGATGAAATTCTGAAATAAGAATATTATGTTCCCGCGAAGCTTTTGACAAACAGTAAATATTATGTGACCTTCAAATTACCCAAACCTACTTCTCTTCTAAAAGATAAAACACGACGACATACGTAAGCAGAATAATTTGAAATCTAACAAAATACGGTTAAAGCGCCAATTTTAAAAATAAACCTCCGCGTCGCTAATACCTTGACAAACATAATAAACGGGTAGTGGACATTAATTTACAATATTTATAGTGTAATGTATCAATTACTTTATTTACCAACTTAGATTATATTGTGGACACAGATAGCAAGCGCGCGTTGAACTCTTTACGAAAGTCGAGATCTTGCGCTTACCACAGTACTCATACTAACCACGGAATAGAACAATATCGCTACGCTACACATGCATCGCCGGCTATGCTTCGAGTTGTCGTAAACTATACGTTCCGAGCGCGCTATGTATGTGAAAGTTTCAAGTTGTCGCGTATAACGGATTTGCGGAATGAATGTTTGGTCAGTCGTTAAGTTGTAGCGGGTTCACCTCACATTCCTGAACTAGAGCCTTCACGGCCTAGAATGCTCTTACAAATCTCTCCGATGTGTCGCTTCGTCAATGTATCGATATGTCGGATTTTAATCGTTAAAATGTAATATTGCCAATGAGGTTTTAATTGTGTTCTAGAATTTTCTATAACTTTAAAGTTCGAATTTGAAAATGTTGCACTTGTGCAGTTTTTATAGCTAATATGTAGTGGATTTTGCTTTTGGCCCTTTTCATTCGGTAATTCAAACAAAGACCATATTGCACATTTTCCAACTACGACTTGTTTTACGATTTGTTTTGGTTCAAAAGGACGTGGAGAAACATAAATCTATAAAATTATATACAATTAGAATAAAAATAATAGTTAGTTAGTTAGTTAGTTTAGTTATTATATAGAATTTATTAAAATCTATTTTTAGAGGCGACTGCCCCTCAGCATAATTTTTCATAAAACAACCGACACTTACTGACAACGTGTGTACTATGTTCTCCATACAAATTCAGTTCCTACTGCCCAGTGAGATAATACCAACATAATTTTTGCTGACACCATCGTCTTTATTTCTGAAGCTGAAAGGTCATTATTGCAAGTGTTAGGTGCTTGTTTGCGAAGGTCCTTATGTAATGTTACGCCTACAGGAAAGTTCACCTCGTCAGGCTGTCAATAAAATATTGGTTAAACTACATAAGATGAAGCGTGTCTTGTTTATATTGCGATTACAGGTACTCTTGAGTATTTATAGTAAATATTTTTTTATTTATTATTCTCAATAAATTGAAAACAGTGTTAAATAAAATCTTGTATTCATCGAGAAAATAACGGCAAACTATGTCATGTATTTGAACGAATTCAGTTATCGTGCAATTTACCGCAGTGTCTCAAGGCAACAGTCTATGACAAGTGTGTGTTGCCAACAATTACCTATGGGACCGAGATGTGGTTGCTCACAATGGGCCTCATCAGAAAGCTTAAAGTCACCCAAAGGGCAATGGAGAGGGCTATGCTCGGTGTTGCCTGATCGCATCAGAAATGAGGATATCCACAGGAGATACCAAAGTTACTCGCAGAACTGATGGCTATGGGGCTGAAAAGTTCTTGAATGGCGACCGCGAACCAGAAGAAGATGCGTTGGCAATCCTCCCACTAGGTGGACCGATGACCTGACTAACCCGATGAGGTTGCGGGTTGCGGAAATGCGCTGGATGCGAGACGCACGGGATCGGTCAATGTAGCGACGCCTGAGGGAGGCCTATATCCAGCAGTGGACGTCTTTCGGCTGAAATGATGATGATATCGTCAAGTTGGTGTAAAAGTTGTGTAAACACAATGGTCTATATTTACCAATAGAATAAAGCTCAAACATTAATTTTCTTGAAGACATACAGTCTTCTTGGAGTCACATGTCTTCTTTCTTTTTTTTTCTTTGAATAAAACATCGTGATGAAACCGGCATGTCCTAAAAAATTCGAAGACATGTGACATCTACTAACCCGCACTGGGCCCGCGTGGTGGATTACGGCCCCATTCTCTCTCACAGAGAGGAGGCCTGTGTCCCAGCAGTGGGAACATTAATAGGCTGATGATGTGATGTTATGTGAATAATCTTCTTCAAGTCTAGTTTAGTCATAGAGATTTCATGCTTTTGGAGCGTAAGAGTTAAAACTATGTTCTTTTTTTTCTAGTATGGGCTTGGAACTTGCACTTCTTACTTCAGCACGTGTTCGATTCGCGACTCCACATTGCCACAGAGTATCAAAGCCCCTCACAAACAAAGGCCAACCTGTCTAATAAAACGTACTGGAACTCCCCAACACGAGTTTCAATACTACGCCATTTTATTCCAAGCTCAGCAAACAAAACAGTATTAAGGATTACAAGTAAAGCACGGGGTTCTACCTGCGTCCGCGCACAATAGTGAAATCAAAGCCCTATTGTGCCGGTACAATAGAGTCAAGTGGTTGGAGTGCCTTTGTTGGTACCGTCCTCCAAGTGCCTGTTGCCAGCCAACACATAAAAGAATTAGATAGTGAACTTTTTAGCTGCCATTTTTTTAAGATAGAGATGGAACTAAGGATGCAGTGCATTTTGGCAGATTTTTTTTGAATCAGCTTTAAGCTCATGAGGTGGCAGACATCTTCAAACAAAGGTGGCGTCGATGCCGTGGGATGAGAGTGTTTTTTTTTAAGTATATTAATATGCTTATGATAATTATGTGCGAGAACTATGTTAGCGAGGCTACATTTGAAATGCCTTACTTCGGTTAAATACCAAGGACCAGAAACAGCTAGGGATTTCACCAAGAAGCTTTGTAGTAAACAACCCATTCAGGGATTTTTGTCGAAATAAATTCTACTGATGCTTTTTGCAGTAAATTATTATATTTGGACAATACAGTATTGTTGTGATTGCGCTAGCTATCATTGTTTACATGAGCCAAGGTCTTAGGTAAAGTCTTTAACAGAAGTTTTTAATTAAATCCAGTGTTACTCTCTTTACCAAAGATTTTATCTCTGACCAGCAGGTTGGCGGCGATGTCTAGCACTAAGGTTGCTTCGCACGATTTAGTAAAGGAATTATTTATTTATTAATTTATCGCACCTGGTGACAACCAGAGACAAGCCATCTTAGCATTTCCAATTCAGCATCGTGGATAGAGACATAAGTAATCTAACTCCTGTTATAAAAGGACTGGGTAAGAATAAATTGCTCAAGTATAGATCGTTGACTGTCTAATTTGTTTTGGTCGTACGTTGAAGTTATCTCGTCAATTTGAATTATAGTCTACCTTAGTAACTGTGCGAGTATTTGGGCGAGTTGAGTTTGATTGTGGTTGACAATCTTTCAGGGGCACTCAGGGGTGGGGGGGGAGGTTCAGTGCACTCATTAAAGTCTTCTATATTACAATTTTTATTAGACATGACGTGATTTCTTTAGATTTGAAAAAGCTCTATTTCATATGTATGTCAATGCTCTTGTTAAATCCAATATATTGGAGTTTCACATAAACTCATTCTAGTTAAATATACACAAACGTACAATTAAAATTCCTAAATAAATCAGTGCGTCAGTTTACATTGATTAAAGATACTTCTCTCACATTTAAAATTCTTTAGAAGTGCCTCCAGTACCCAAGTTTCATATTAATTAATTGTTTTTATTACTTAAGCCCAAATTGCTATGTTAACACGTATGTTATAAACAAAATGGGTTGTTAGTATTCCGCGCGGCCTGTGGGAGGGGGAACTACCGAAATGGCTGTAACTTGTGGTGAATTGGTCCTTTTGTATGGGTGGTCCTCTTACTAAATACTTTGGCGATCAACGTACTTGTTGTTTTAAATACCTAACCGATTTTGAATGTGCAACGATCTCTATTATTAATAAGTCTTTGATCGTCCACAGAGGATGTAAGCCGTCATCAATTTAATAATAAGAGCCAAATCAAGACAACGGCTTCTTATTAATTTTAGCAGAAGCGTTTTTTTTTATAAGAACCACAAATTCAAATAAAACTGAATTTGGAATAGTAGAATGATTTAGTTTTAGTATCCTAATTTATGGCGTAGTAGCCAGTGTTAAAAGTTGCGAAAATAGCTTGTAATTTAAAATAGTCTTATGAGTCTATTAGCCTGATATATCATGACACATTCTAGATTTTATTCAATGGCGATTCATGAGCAAATGAATTCTGACGAACTAATGAATTAATGCAACATTTTATCATTTGGCGCCAAACTTTCCTATATTTAACGAGTGCCATAGTGGCCTGACATCGTAAACATTAGTATAAAATATGTGAATAAGGCTTTACATCTCTAATTAAATTAGCAACATTCCTAACAAGATTTTTACATTTAAATTGATGTCAAAACTTGGCAAAAAGGCCATTGAGAAACCTGTATGTCGCCTAATGAACTATGTCGCATTCTTCTCCAAACCGCCGAATATTTATGTTTCAATCAAAGATGCATTAATCACCAATTAATTTTATATAAACAATTATTTCATATTTTATGCCTCCATGCACTATTAACTACGTTAAAAATTACTTATAGCCTGATGCAATCAAATTTAAAGGTCCAATAACAATTCTCGAAACTGAGGTTGTGTGGCGTGGAAAATAAACGAGCCAACAACGAAGGCAACAGACGCGGCCGCCACTTGGAAACATTAAAAATTATGTTTCTGATCATTAATACTAAACGTAGAAACTTAATAATTGCCGCCTATTATACATGTTGTAATAAAAAAACGCATTCTTGGATACCAGCCAGTATCCCACTGCGGCGGGGTTGGAGACTCGACTTTATGATGTACGAGCCTGATTGTCTGACAATCGAAACAGAACAGTCTCACCTACACAATAAGACTCATCTCAACAGGTATGTGTTGACTGTGCACAAAATCCGATACGGTGTTAATAATAAAGAATAAGTTAGAGTGTGTTCGAAATGTAAAGAAATCCAAGGGCGAGGCATCTGCCACCCCCGACTGATCGTCGTAATGGTATCAATAAGTCAGACCGCAGGTTTATTTCGTCGATATTCATCGATCATAACGTCGTGCGTTAACGATACTATCTGATTCGTTCCCTTTGATTTGAAAGTCGAGTGTTTTATAATTATAAACCATAGAGTTTTGTGTTTTTACAAAATGTAGATTCTTATCAGTGATTTGTTATTTGTGAGCGAACCAGAAATTAAGGTACTTAATTACAAATCTATCTGGCGGTCGCTTGCGGCGGTTCACACTCGCCTGAATGAGAAATCTTCGGAGTGGTTCGACGCGACTCAACAGAGCAGTCAATACGATGCAAGCATGGATAACATGCCCTGATGACCAGATAAACGGTGAAAAGAATTATGTAGTTTTAAATTAGTTATCTTTGGGAAATACAAAAGAGAAAGAGCAATGCACAAAGCAATGCAAAGATCGTTCAGAATGCATTTGTACAGCAGATATGCATCAAGTCGCTTGCATGTGTTTTCTGAGCAATTCTTATGGTAATGCGTGGCATCCGAAGCATGATCGCCCTCGGGTTTTGGGTTCCTGAAGCCTGTTCTCCACAAGTCCCATGGAAAATAAAATACGACTAAATTACTATATAGTCTAATTCTCTCTTTTGTTAACTACAAATGGGCTTTCAGTTCGAACGAAGATTTTGAAGGAGAAAAAGTTTGAATATTCAAGAATATTTTGCAAAACATCAATACAAATTCATTATTATGCTAATTGAATAAGTACCTAACGTTGGAAATGGTTCAAAAGTTCTGATTGCATACAAGAATCGCAAGTATTTATTTGTCGCACAGGCACTAAAGTCACGTTCGGGCTGTCTGCGTGCATATATTTAGGTAAGACTTGAAGATCAGAGCCCATTGCTTTACAATAAGCACAAAGATGGCATGTCGCTGATAAATACACTACTGAAATTATAAGCGTCCCGACTCCCGACAGATGCACTTTTGACATACAGACGGACAAAGGGCCCGTTCGCACGCTCGCCACAAAACCACGTTTTTTGTAGAAGCCTCCGAACGGAATCTAAACGCGAATCACATTGTGGGATCCTGCCTTCTTATTTCAAATTTTAGTTTTTTTCTACCCATGGGCTACTTGGAAATGTTGCCAGTGTCTTACACTTAATTTTCTGAGAGAACGATTAAATTAAAATGAGGTTTTTTGACAAATTGACTGCAGTGAGAACAGTTTAGACTTAAGTCATTAGAGTTTACCGTTATAATGGTTTGTGTCGCGGTTGAAAACTGTAATGTCTTTAGCAATAAACTACTATTTAAATCTACATAGTTATAAAAATATGAATTTGAATGTTAACTAAGTAGCATAGCACTACGAGTTTACGTAGCTCTTGCGTATGTTTATAGATACATAGATTTTGGAGATCATGCTCAACAGTCGAACATTTTCTCTAGGGCTCATTGCAGTTTATATGTATGTTCATTGCCAAATCAGCTCAAAAAAATGCAGCTGACCCATTTTACACAGTTATGCTTATCGCACATATTTAAGTTGAGTAAACTCCCCAACGAGATTTTTAATGGCTACCATTAGAGTTGTGTGCAGAGTATTATCCTCTTATCTCGTCCATCTGAGTTCTGTTACTGATAGCGAATTGGGTTGTACTTGTAATTTTTTAACCGACTACCAAAAAAGGAGGAGGTTCTATGTTCGACATTATGTATGTTTTTTTTTTTTTTTTTTTTTTTTTTTTTTTTTTTTTTTATGTATGTTCACCGATATCTCCGTCAATTGTGGACCGATTTTGAAAATTCTTTTTTTGTTTGGAAGATTATATTTTGAAATTGGTCCCATTTTAATTTGGTGAAGATCTGATAAAGAACTTCGGAGATATACAACAGAACTCTTCAATAAATAACGGCAAATCTCTCGGGATTGCTGCAATCGCATGTCTGTTTATTGTTTATACTATTTCATAACATAACATCACGCCAGTACGCTCGAAAGGGGTATGCAGATCTCTCATTTCACCGGTTATATTCATTTTTCATGTTATTCGGGTAATCTATTCTGTCGTTATAGGTACTTACTTACTTCCCTATTAGGTAGGTACAACTAAAAAGTGAAAAATAAAAAGCTTTTTTACAAAAAATACTACCGACTTCCAAATAAGAAAACTAGAAAGTGAAAAATAACTTTATTTTTGGAAGTCGGTGTCCATAATTTAAAAATTTGGTACCTACCAAAGACACCGACTTCCAAAAATAAAGTTATTTTTCACTTTCTAGTTTTCTTATTTGGAAGTCGGTAGTATTTTTTGTAAAAAAGCTTTTTATGTTAATTCTGGTAAACAGATACTCGATTTGGGTTTCCGAGAATAGAATAAAATAAACGAAATTGTGTACGAAAGCTTACAGCATGGAGTTTGGCAAACCCAGCGGGTAAAAGAACTTACATAGGTACCTAGATCTTTATCGAGTATTAGAAATAACTTTGGGCCTTTCTGACAAGTGACCGACTAAAACATATTCAAGTAATGAAATATAGAGCAGAACAAGAAAGTGCAAACAGTGACATAACCAAGGCTAAATATTCGCTCTCAAAGCGTCGACTGACGGACGCTCATAAATCGTTGACGTAAAAACGAGCGTTGTGCCACACCACTCGACGACCAAAATGGACGATTAAAATCAAAAATAAAACTACAACACGGCGTGCTTTTGTCTTACTCGTGTCTACAACAGGCTTTTATCTGTTGGATGCCGGTGCCCGTTCCTTATATTAAAAAAAAAAAAGTTGGAAGGAGCGATGGCGCGCGCAGGTAACTCGGCCATTTTGCCTCACGTTTTTATTGTTATTCTTTTTCAATAATCCGCATGTTTTATGGCTTGTTAGGTAGTTTGTTACGATTCGAGGTTACTAATTAAGTAACGGGAAACACCAGTAGCAGGAAATATTCATTATCTGAACGGTTTTGGGGTTCCGTGCCTCGGGGTACTACGGCTTTTACTCTCGTTGGCCGATTTTAAATACACATTGAGTAAATGTTACACAGTTTTTATTTTAATAGGACTAGGCAGGATCAGTTTTTGGAGATACATGTAGTAGCTACCAAACGAAGCCCTACGATTTTTAAACCCAGAGTTAAGTTGTCTGCCTAGCCTTTTCCAAACTATGTACCTATATTGGGATCGGAGTTCCAGTGTTTTACATGGACCGACTGCCTATCTGACCTCTACATCCCAGTAACTGTGTAACACGATACCTTTTTCTGACTATCCATAACGTACAAATGACAGCAGCTTTTCGAAGGACTGAGGAATCTCGCTATGCAAATATGGTCACCCATCCACAAGCCGGCCAGCGTTGCTTGAATATTGTCCCGTGCGGCTGGCATTATTTAGCCACAAGCTCTTATAACCCGGATACAAGGATCGATTTGTTTGGAAACTTGCAAATAAGTCTACGTAGTTAATCTGGATCAATTGCTACATTAAGGATTTTACACAAATCATAGTTAGGCAACCTTAAGCAGCTACTTAGACAACATTTGAACTAAGAATGATTTGGAACAAAAAAGCAAAGGCTAAATAAATTCTTTATATCACATAAGCTTCAACTTCTCGTAGCGTTCAAAAGATTATTCGTTAATAATATGTTCGGAGGTGGCGTGATAAACGGGTATTCGTCCGACATACCATTAATGATAATAATCTAAATTCTAAGCTAATCATTAGGTACCAAAAATGCATCCTCGTAACAAACAGGAAACATAATATTTACCTACCGACACTTTTTATGTTAATTTAAAAGTCTCAATGTAAAAAAATCTCATTTATTTTATTATATGCGTAATTCTCAATTTCCTGTGATTAGACTGGATTATATTCTGATGAACAACTCATTAATATAGGTAGGTGTGATTTTATTGTGACTAAAGGTCTATTTGGCAAACGGATCTTATGACTTGACCAGTTGTCCTTAAAGTTTTCATGACATACTAGTAGTTTTCCGAAATTTAAATAAATAAAAAAAAATAATAAAAAGCAAACAAAAAAAGAATAAAGAAAAAAACAAAATATAATAAAGAGAACAGAGAATATAAAAAAAAACATGAATAGAAAAATAAATATAAAAACCAGCCAAGTGCGTGTCGCGCCACGCGCAGTAATAGGGTTCCGAAGTTGCATAATAATGCGGACTAAAAAGAGGGTTTTCTTGTTGTTACATGAACATTAGAACGGTTTCATCGGCTCACAAAGTCTAAAAACAGGCCCACATAGGATTTTTTTATCTATATTCTCGATTTTGACCACTATCTCGCCTGATGGTAAGCGATGATGTGGTCTACGGTGAAGCACGCTTGCCTAGATGTAATCTATTCACTCTTGACTTAAACTAAATAAGGACTAAATGGTAACTGAAGAAGGAGTTATAAAATCCAACTTCGCAACTGAAGTTAGAAAAATATTATCTATTTGAGTACCACCGCGGGTGCAAATTGCGAAAGGAGCGCGCGTTAGAGCCACGGGGAATAGTATAGTTCGTTCCTGGATCCTTGCGTGCACGCTCCTTGTTTATTTATCTTACGGAATTTGAAAAAAATCGTATGTATTCACCTCTAATCTCCTCTAATACCGCAGATTAGAGGTGAATCCTCTAATCTGCGGTATTCACTATTTCATTCTGGAAAGTTTTACGCTACTCAATTAGTGATGAAGTCGGGTCGAATATTGACTTTATAGAAGGATATCGACAAAAGAATGGTTTACATGGTTCATAAGCATATGTTTACTATCTGTTTTACACTGCTAACAACGTTATTTAAGTAATTTTTCAATGGCATTTGTACAAAAATTTTACTGTGCCAAATATATTTTATAAGTTGGTCGATCATTACTCGTAAACTTGTGAAGCCTGTTATGATTTCAGTTTTGTATATTTTTACATGGATCGTAAGCATTATATTTACTCTGTTTTACACAGCTATCAACTTTATTTTAGTAAAATTCCTAAGGCATTTGTAAAAAAAAAATACTGTTTCAAGTACATTTTATAAGTTGGTCGACTATTACTCGTAAACTTGTAAAGCCTTGTTATCCGTGATAATTTTCCTTTTAATTTCGTTATATTTACTACTGCCGTGAATTTTTTCACATAGCCAAGAGCAACCATTTCACTGGCAGGGGGGGGGGGACACTTGACTCTAACATAAATTTGCAACATAAAGCTTAATTTTACGCAAACGAATCTCTGAATCGAAAAATGGTTTTAACAAACCCATAATATTTTTGAATGGCCTATCCAACGATACCCCACACCGTGGGATAGATGAGAAAAAAAAAATACATCCCCACTTTACGTCTATGGGAGGTACCCGAAAAAAAATTTTTTTTCGTAATTTTATGTTACCACTTTGTCGGAATTATTAATATGTATATACATGCCAAATTATAGCTTTCTACTACTTAGATTCTCTGAGCTACGCTGCGGACGGACAGACGGACAGAGCGAAACTATAAGGGTTCCTTGTTGACTTCGGAACCCTAAAAATGAAGATACACAAGCAAAAAAGTAAAGTATCCAGATATTAAGTTACGTTATTTTAGTGATTGCCTACATAACATGCTAAGAATGTCGGCTTTCTCATTAAAATATGTCTTAAATACTAGATTTAGATATCCGAACTTAACACGCCTGGGTGGCAAAATCCGGCTTTCCCCTGAAGTATGTAGGGGTCTGCTATCAAAACAAATTTTGAATGTGTGCATAATTAAGTAAGAATGTTTGGTGCACTTTCATGAATGAATATGCAAGTAACTTTTTTGCAGAAAACAGACTGCAAACAGAAAATAATACGGTCACAAGTCACAAGCTTTCCTAAGCATAGTTTGACAGCTAAGAACTAGCTATCATTTCAAATTAAATTAGAACCCTCGGCTGCCATCTTTAATTTAGAGACGAGCTTCGGGTCATGAGATTAAAGTTTTGAAAACAGTTTTAATAAAATTAATTTATAAATCAACAATTAAGTTCATATTCTTATAATCCAAGATGGCGTCGACTGACCGAGCTAATATTTTCTTTGATTGATTACCGTATGAATGCGGATGTTGGCTGGTCTCGTATTGAATGTACATATTATGTACAGATGTTCGCAAACTCGATTACAGGTATACAATTCTTCATTATCTTCCACGTTGCCTTTTATGTACACTTGCAATGCAATAATTATTATATTATTAATTTAATGATGAACTAGGATGATTGATTTGTGACGATAATTCCTGGGTTAGAAAAGAGTACTTCATCTATTTTTTCCTTGGTTGCAGCGGTTGTTAGTAAAATTCCTTGCTGAAAATTGATAGATGGGATGTAGCATATTAGACACAAATGTTCATGGAAGCAGAAAGAAGAAGGGCTGACAATGATGATGACGTTAGAGATACCTACACACGATGTTCGATATGAAGTCATGAGCGCATATGACTTGAAAACATGGAAACATGGACATGGTTGACGATAAGAAAGACACATGATTGCGTTACAAGGAGGAATGATGATCTTGAATATGACGGTGATGGTCACCATATTTACCTTGCTTGCCATATTAGTATGTCTTTCCAAGGAAGCTTGAAACAAACAAAAATAATTGATAAGCATTTTTGAACAGGAACAACGTTGTATTGGTCTCAACATTACCCTATCATATGAGAACTAAAAGGGTGAAACTAAAGTGGGAAAAGGGTGGTGAATGTGGTAGTATCATTGGCGAAACCACCAATTTCACCTTACCTACCTTAGGTACAGATAACAGGCAATAGAGCTGGTTCAAGTAATAAATATCTACGAGCAGTAAATCCACCTGACCTGGCTTTAAACTTTGTAACATGAACATTCCAATTAGAGAAAGTATTTCTTTTCTAATTCGGTTTTTGTATTCTGAATTTAAAATCATGACGGAAATTGCATCCTGTTGCAACAGGAGAAACTGTTTTGGAACCAGATTGAAGCAGTGAGATAAATCTCAGCCAGAGAAAACGTGTTAAAAAGAGGAGATGAATCTCAGAGTGTTGAAGCTTGATATTCAAGACATTAGTTTGCAGTCGAACGTCACATTAACCGCTGTATGTTCGTTTAGATAAAAATGAAAATGAAGGAAGATACACTGACTTACAGGTCGGTACAGGAGAAAACAGAGAAGGGAAACTATATTGGGACATCAGAAAATAGTAGGGTTGAAAATGGACGTTAGACAAGATGATTCGACAAGAAGAATAAATTCTTGGTTTTTTAAATAAGTTCTTATTATATTCCACTTACCGTTCTGGTTACGGAAGAATCCATGTTCGTCTGCATGCGTAAAATAAGAAATAGGTACATGTTAGTATGTGATGAAGATTGGAATATGTTAGTACTATTACTAATGCCTCTTAATCTTAAGTAATAGAATATCAACATCATCATCTCGCCTCAATGACATTCTCTTCTGGGCATAGTCCGCTCTACAGTTTACAATTTCACTTTTTTACAGGTGTACTTTACTATTTCGAATGTAAAATCATCGAAATACAATACATCGAATACTATTAATCGAATTTATATAAACAATAATTGTATCAATGGAGGTTGTTGCGTGGATTTCTACGACAAAGTCAACATGTTTGTATACTAAAGTGTACGCGTCTACGTAAGGTTGTCGTAGCGTCATTGCAACTGAATTGTAGTGGTTTCGTAATGTCGTCGTAGCATTTATGTAGCGGCGTCGTACACGTAGCGTTGCAGAAGCGTCTTTTCACAATCAACTTGCTTTTTTTGTGTTTGGCCTCTCGCAGGTCAATCCGAGTGATTGGCTACTGCTTAATTGGGCGATCCTGTGGAGACTAAACTAAGCCAATAGCCAGGCATGCACACTCAACAAATCGTACACTCAATATATAGTGCTCGCCAAACTTCTGGGCCGCCCTGAAGTAGGCTTTCCGATGCGCAAGGCACGAAACGGTGTTATTTTTGTATGAGATGTACTACTGCGCAACCATTGCAGCCAACTTCAGGGCGGCCAAGAAGTTTGGCGAGAACTATATAAAATTATCAAAATATCGAATATATTTTTAATCGAGCGTTTTACTTATCGCACATAAGTTGTATAGAACTACTTTTTATTAAATTGCATATTATTAGTAGTAGTACCTGGGTGACCGAGCTCTGCTCGGGTGAAAATAGAGAAAACGACGTTTACTAAAAATTAAACCTAGCTAGATCGATTTATCGCCCTGCATACTAAATTTCATAAAAATCGTTGGACCTGTTTCCAAGATTCAGATTATATATACAAGAATTGCTCATTTAAGACGACGACTAACGCCAACGACCTTGAGGGAACAAAACGCGGACCCGTTTCGCACCCGCGCGACCCAAACTTTAGTAGTTTTTTGTACTTTCCTTATTATACTACGACTTTAAAAAAAAAGGCTCAGATCAAAATGTAGATAATTAAATTTCCTTTGAGATGGTGTCGATTTCATTAAAATACGCCCAGCGGTTTTGGTGCGATTGTTGTGTTTTTGTCCATTTTAGACATAACTTTACTAATTAATTACACTGTGTTATACGAATAAAACTCAAAATGTGCTTAGATAAAATTATTAAGAAAATGGTCTAATGTAACATGTATTTTTTACAAGAAAATACGACTAGCCGTTTAGACGTGATTCTCATTTTTAAATCAGCTACTCAAGGGAATCTGCGCCTTAAAGGTATTAGATAGATTCAATTATACTACATAAAAATATTAAAAAAAATAGTCTATAAATTGGTATTTCATTCGACAGTACAGCCTATTTTTGAAGGTTGTGATAAACGTGCCTTTTGGCCCCAGATTAAAGGCTGCGATACAGATAGAAGAGTAGGTACAGTCCAGAATCCAGTTCACTCTCAGTAAAGCCGGCAAAATTTATGGTAATATGCCTTCGTCGTGCGCATAGTGGTTAATGTCAAATTATTTTCACTGCCCGCTCCCTTCCATTGGGTAATCACTGTAAATGCAGCTACCATGTTCTAGTGTTGTGCGTGACTAGTTCTGATATCGATAACTCAAAGTATCACAGCACTATTGCATTTATGCCCTGTATACTAGCATTGATTTTAACTTGTCTGTCTTGTCTTGTCTGTCTTTAAAAGCAAGCAAGCAAGCGTATAAGGACTTTGTTTATTTTTTATAAAGTGTCTGTGTAATAACTTGTAAATAATTTGCGCTAAGTTAGTAAATAGTAATTTCACTTACCGCTACGGAAGTTTTGTAGTCCATTAGCTGCTTGCGCAAAATTAGAAAATGGGACATGTTAGTATTGTTATTAAAAACTTGTTAGGACGAAATTGCAACAGTCATAGAAAAATAATATAGAAAAATTATCAACACATAGTTTTATCGATGCGTAGAACAAGTCTGATCCCATCACTAGGCGTCAAACAAAATGAGATACATCAAAAGATTTTTGTCGGCATGATGTTAGTGCAGTTTTATAATGTACATTGCGGCGCCCGCTGTGCTACCATCGCGATCATGGTCGACTTGAATAGGTATATTATTGAAACACCCTTTTAGGTATATCGACGATATTCTTACCTAATAAAAACACTGTTTTTACAGTCGCATTTTGCGGAAAATTTGTTCCTTTCGGTCAAGGTTAAACACTGTGGTTTTCCATAAGCAGTCAAATCGTAGACACAATTTAAATATATTTAAACTAAAAAAATAGTCAAGGACTAAATGGTAACCACGAAACAGTGTTTACATATTACATATACAATCTATTATGATATGTTTTATTTACACTACACAAACAGTACCTACTCAGATTATTTAACAAGCATGATAACGCTGCATGAATTAAACTTAGTTAAACTTATGACTCGTTAGAAAAGTAAAGATAAAATAAAAAAATCTTACATAGTCTACATGGAAATTAAAAACTTTCCGATTTTTGTCTGATGTATTTACAATTAATATAAGCTTGTCACAACCACTGCATAAAATTAAAGATGGCGTTCTTGGTATCTGTAGTCGTAGCAACAGTTATTTCAGATATAAAGCTCAAAATAACCGTGCTCAGAAAACATAACAGCAAACTCTATCCGTAAACAGAAATGTAGGAACGACTACCAATTACAAACAGCCAACATTACTGGTATCCATAAACTAGAGAGGGCCATAATAAAGGTTGCATGAGAAATGGTAGCAGGTTGGAGCTCCGGCGGCGCTTCGTGATGACGCTTGCACGCCTCGTCACGAGCGCGCCGCCAGCCTAGAGCCCGTCTTCCATCATCCTGATGTGCGCCACCAAATTAGGGCTCCAAAGCAAGTACTTTTTCAAAACACACTGTAATTATACCACTTTTGAATGGACCGTCAGTTATCACTGCTAATGTGAACAAGGTATGAGAAATCATACATTTGGTACCATAATGACTGGTGATGGTGTTATTACTGACAGTGTAGTTACAATGTATATTTCATTAAATTTCATCAGACCTTTTCAATTATTTGGTCCGAGACAACATATGATGCTGGCGATTAGAATGTTAAACATTCCTCAAATCAATTTACTCACTTTCTTATCTGCTAAAATCACGAGAAGCTATTTGTTATACAACGTTCAAATAGTATTGCCATTTATTCTAGCGTCAAATGAGATTATTTACTATTTACATTAGTTACAGATTGCAAATGTTAACAAGAATGATAAAAGTTGACATGTTAATCACACGTCGTACTGGAACATTTAAATAATTGTAGCAACTCAGGCAAGAGTTAGTGACATCAGCAACATGGGTCGGGTAACACTTGCTACTATTTCCAAACATCTAACCGAAGATGTAATAGACAAAGTTTTCAAGTTAAAGACGAAAAGTGAGGACAATGTCCAAAGTGTTGAAATTACAAGAGCTGCGCCTGCAGGAGAGGGACTCATCAGCGCCGTGTACAGGATCCAAGTCACTGGCAAGAACCATACAGCCAACTTCATCGCTAAAGGTCTAGTTAATGACCCTCTCATGCGAAAATCTTTGGACTGCCACACATACTTCAAAAGGGAAGCTTTATTTTTCTCAACCATTCTACCAGTCTTGTGCGAGATCCAGAAGTCTTCAGGTGCAAAAGAGAGGATTCAGAATTACCTTCCAGTATGCTACGGATGCCACCTCGACGGTAAAGACGATTATATTTTGATGGAAGATTTGTCCGAGAAGGAATGTTCGTCCATATCTGAACATGTTACAATATACGAAAGGAATTTGACTCTCAAATCTTTGGCGCATTTCCACGCTGTGTCCTTAGCTCTGCGAATTAAAAAGCCTGATACCTTTGCGAAACTTGCGAATGGGTTAAACGAAGTTTATTATAATGATAAGAATAGGAACTGGTATGCGAACTATCTCGCGGACGCCATTAAAATAGATAGAAAAGCGCTTGCAGAATTTGAAGATCCGGAAAGCGTTTATTATCAAAGATTTAACGCCATGGTTAATGACGATGTTTATGGACAATTGATACGCATCGTTAACAGTCGAGGTGATCACCCCGTGTTTAATCACGGAGATGCTTGGTGTCCCAATTTCCTGTGCTGCAAAGATAAAGCTGTTGCTATTGATTTTCAAATATTGCGATGTGCGTCTCCCGCCACGGATTTGTCTTACTTCATACTCATGTGTAGCGACCTGTGTCGTAATAAAGAACAATTTCTGGAGGCAGTCGACATTTACTACAAGTCCTTGGAGTATTATCTGTCAGACATGGGGATAGACGCACGTAAGGCATTTTCACTTGACATGTTAAAAGAAGAATTGAAGAAATATGGTTCTTTTGGACTATTAGCATCAATCACGTCGTTTCCCTTGTTGGCCAACGAGCGTTGCGACACCCTACAATCCTTCGATATGAAGTACTCAGGCTGTGATCGCATACCGCTTGAGGAGCTTTGGCCGTTGACTCCAATTAAACACGAGGAACACAAGATGCGGCTCGTAAACGCTGTTCGTGTTGCTGTCGACGTTGGACTAATCTGAATTCAACCAATGTTAATAGAAATAATAAAAAGTTCGTTATTATTGCAGTGTTTCTTGTCTATCACGACTTACCTACAGCGCACTTAGCGGAACAGTTAAATTTAAAATCATCTCTCAACCGGCCTCGCAAACTGATTTGTGTAGAGATTCTACACAAAAACACCTGTATCTATATAGATAAGCCTTTAGATGAGTCGGCAATACATTGGAATGTTCGGATTCGTGACCGCTAGACAGCCGAAAACTAATTATCGCGCGGTGTCGAAGTGTTCGGCCGCCCGCGCCGCGCGCCGTCCGCTGGACCCGGCTCGTGTGTATCCAATAGACTCGCATACAACTTACATTTTAAACCAGCCTATTCACATTGATGGTTTTTTTACCTTTCTGTCGGTTGTGTCCTAAAGTCGGCTGTTATTGCTACCTCGTGAATTAATAAAGAACTGCAATCAACATCCAGTGATAACTACTGAAAGCCAGTCTTGAATTAAACAGTTCTTGGAACAAGGTTCCTTCGTCACAGTCACAGATTCGCACGCAAATAGACAGTGCGCAATAGTGGCAAATATTTGTTATACCGTCCTATTAAATGGGGTTCTAGTTACAAGATGATTTTTTTTCTTTTACGAACGAGCAAGCAGTTAAACAAGGATTCTCGCTATTTAATATTTGTATGCAATAACAATTTAGCATCGACATGGATTTATGTTCCCATAAAACACGAGAAACGGCCGAATTTTAAATGCGAATCACATCGGATTCCTAAAACCTTGCAAATACGTATAAAACTGAATAATTCCGTCGTACAGAAATTTGTAGCAAATAGCGAATGTAAATGTGACGATTTCGTTGGACTTTATACATATTAAAACTCAATACCCGTCTTTAAGAAAATTACTTAAAAGACAAAGCGGAGTAGAATTTAAATATGGCAACTTAAAAGTTAGTTTACATAGAAGGGTTTATATAAAGTTGGAGAAGGAGCTGGCACTGCTGGCAAGAGATTGGCGTGCAATTTGTTCGGTGTGCTTATTCCGAGATTTTTAACGTACTCACTCGTGAAAACGTTACAAAAAAAAGAGATTGCTCCTCACCGTCACCAGACGGCGCTTATCCAGTTTCAATACAAATTGATGTTTACGTTAACGCGATTGAGCGTGAGTAAAAACTCGCACTAAGGCCTCAGATCACGCGTTCGGTCCTCGATCTCATTTTAATCGTTTCACGTGTGAGGTGTTGCGTAGTTCTAACAAGCAAACACCAATAAACTTGTCTCGGCCGTTGTGATTCATATGGGAAGGAAATCTACCGATGTGTGGAGTCCGAAGGCCAAATAGTTTTAGCAGTAGAACGTAGTGCGCCTGTCGGCATCCTTATGCCTAAAAGTCTATCAAGATACTAATATTAAGATAAAGTGGATGTGATAAATAGGTTTTTATTAAATACTTTTTATAAATGTATACTCATTCACCTTACCACGACTTTGATTTAAAACGGTATGACGTATTAATAGATGCTTATCTGATTGAAATAAACAGGCATTATGACCGATTCGTTCTGTTAGGTAGCCGCTCCATTTTTATACTACAGGCTGATCTTCATTTGTTCTAAAGGGACTATCAAGGGCGTATAATAAAACGGCTGCGATTCTATGATATAATATCCTTGGCACGTAAGTTGGCAAGAGTCATTAGATGCGCAGAAGTCGTTTTTTAGGTATCAATGGCAGCGAAGCGGGGCGCGGGAAAAGTTTAGGACCGTTCCGAGCGCGCGATTAGCTGGTCATTTGACACAAGGATCGACTGACCAATCGTGTCACGTCCACGTTCCGTTCGCTCTATATGGTGGTTGGTCAGTTCGCGGAATATGCGCGAACTAAGCCCCACTACGCTAAAACCTTGCCAACTTACGTGCCGGGCACTATAGGATCAAGTCTAATCCAAGAGTTAAATTGTTAGGGAAAATATTAGAAACATCTTACGTTGCTAAGTTCGATTAAGTACATAGTACATAGGTAAGTTGAAATATATCCAAAGAAGATTCTGACTAAGCAGAGAGGCAGTCAAGTCTAGGTAGACCGCCAGCTGGACTTTATGCAGCAGAAAGAAAACCAGTATATTAGAAGTTATATACTGTACTGGATCAGAATGTTGGGCTGCGTAAAAGATGGATGAAAAAAGAGATTGCATGTAATATTGAGATGGGTGTGCGGTGTGACGAGAATGGATAAAGTGAGAAATGAGTATGAGGAAGTTTGAAAGTTGCGCCAGTGACAGAAAAGTTGAAAGGAAACTGCTTGTCCTGGTATGGTTGTGTGATGAGGAAGGATGAAACGCTTATATTCAATTATGACTATAAATGTGGATATATGGAGAGGGAGAGGAAGGCCAAAGAACAGATGGATGCACTGTGTAAGGAGTGATATGAAAGAAAAGGGAATCAGTAATAGCGTAACAGCGACAGGAAGATATGGAAGAAGAAAATGTGTTGCGCCGACTACAAGTAACATGAGATAAGGACAGGAAGATGATGTTGGTTGACCACAGTCCACAATTGACTGTACAACAGTTTAAGAGTAAGAGTAAGAGCCGTTATGGCGGTTCCTTCTCTGTAACTGCAGTGCACCTCTGGAACTCTCTCCCACACTCCCTACGCGATAGCCCTTCTCTCGGTGTCTTCAAGAGGAAAATTAAAGAGCATTTCCTTTTAAAGCAATGTTAATAGATATATATATATTTGTATTTCTGTATGTATGTATTTATTTATGATTTATTTTTATGATTATAATTATGTTATTTTAAAATTGTACACTGGATCCTACCCTCTTTTGTCATCATTCTCTGTCACCCTAGGGTTTGCTGTAAGAGAACTCAACATTGAGTTAAGCTCGCCTTTGTACATGTACTTTATTATCACATTGTATTGTATATTGCTTTTGTTGTACAATAAAGAAAGAGCAGTTCTCGTCTGCTAATAACAGCAAAACATTTGTCTCATTTTCTATAGTCAAGATTCCAAGTGCAACTGCAGGTTTTATTTCCAATTCAGGCAAAATACTAGGGGGGCTGTGACCAGTAAATTGCGTCCTATTGACTTTTTATTGTCAGGCTAGACGAAGCAACGATATTCGTCGGGATATTTAAGACTATACTTTTAAACTGGAAAGGTTAGCAGGTTTAGCACTGATCAGAATTTACAGGGTCCAGCGGTACTATTCAATGGACATCTCGCCGTGAGAACTAAGATGAAGAGAAGTTGAAGTGTGTGTCTGACAAGCTGAAGATACATAGGTTGACAGATCACGTCAATCTCGTTTCACCATTGTTAAGGGCTAAATTAGATAGAAAAACTTCACAGATTATATGTTGGTAACGATATCAAAGCCGGCTCTGGGTGTTTGTGTATGTGAGTTTATATGTTTGTAAACGCACCCACGATACAGGAAGAAATTCCTAGAGTGTGACAGTGTAAAAAAAAAAAAAATGTCGCTGATGACGATGATTATGGTGACGGGGGGCTCAAGCCCAGCCGTGAAGGTTAATAAGCTGATGCATTTCAAAACAAAAGAACCCAAAAACATTATGTTTCCAAATACAATCACTTGGCAACTGGTAACGAACGGAACAAAATGTAAATTTTCTCAAACAATACAGGCCAAATGTTAGGTGTCACACGAAATAAACTAACGCTGTATAAGTAGCTGCGTTTCCACTAATTTCGAGTTTAGAGCAGACTTTTCAATGCTTACTAATTTAATTTAAAAAAATATCCAACTTCATCAAATATTTAGCATGGCAGGGTAGATAGTTTTTCGTGTAATTGAAATAACTCTAAACGTTGAAACTTTTATTATACGAAGAAAAACAAAAAAAAATTTAGGGTTCCGTACCAAAGGGTAAAAACGGGACCCTATTACTAAGACTCCGCGGTCCGTCTGTCTGTCTGTCTGTCTGTCACCAGGCTGTATCTCATGAACCGTGATAGCTAGACAGTTGAAATTTTCACAGATGATGTATTTCTGTTGCCGCTGTAACAAAAAACACAAAAAACCAAATAAAATAAATATTTAATTGGGGCTCCAATACAACAAAAGTGATTTTTTTGCCGTTTCTTGCGATAATGGTACGGAACCCTTCTTGCGCGAGTCTAACTCGCACTTGGCCAGTTTTATTTAATATTATACTAGTGGAATATAACCGAAGGTAGCATCATTTCTAGAGAATTTAATAAAGCATTAAATTAAAATGATAATTTTAACTATCAATACACTCGTGTTACGACGCGAATCGTAAAAAGCAGCAAACGATAATACGATATCATAGTACTCGTGCTTTAACGACTGCCAAGAAATATAAAAATAAAATTATACGTGTTGGCGGCGCTGGGGCACGGCAGTTCTTTAGGACCCGACTTCATTTCAATATACCAACCTAAAGCTACTTAGCTTCTGCACTTCAAAATGCCATCCAAATAATCATCAGAATTATTCCAAACACGAAAACTTAAAATAAATGGCAATTATTAATAATTTTACATGCCCCATTAAGAGTGCCCACGCGGCGACATCCCAAAGAGGGATAAATAAAAAAAAACAACAGTTCTCATACGACGACGCTCTTAAAATTGTCAGAGGGAACTTCTAAAAAGAGATAACGCTTTTAACATTAAAAAAAGTCGAGTCCATTTTGTAAACAGGTTGTAAACGATCTTGTATGCGGTGTTCAACCGAAAAATGGTAGGACATCTTAAATGTTTCACTAAAACGTCTCATATTTGAATTACGCGTGACCGCTTTGATGTGGACGACTTAAAAATATATAATTTATACACACGCTTTAGGTGTGCGAATGCGAAGTGAAACAGGTATTTTGACGCACGTCCTGCGCGGGCGCTGAAGGCTTATTTTCATCACATCATCAGCCTATTAATGTTCCCACTGCTGGGACACAGGCCTCCTCTCTGTGAGAGGGGATGGGCCGTAATCCACCACGCGGGCCCAGTGCGGATTGGTGGATGTCACATGTCTTCGAATTTTTGGTTCTAGGACATGCCGGTTTCCTCACGATGTTTACCTACAAATTGTAAGTCACGGCCGATACCACTGGGCCACCACTGCTCTCACAAGGCTAATTTTAACGTGTGGAAATCCACATGGACGTCCTCTACCCCGAGGAGGGCGAAGAGATCTGTCATACCCTAACTGACTAAAACCAAATCGTGATCTACATCTACCTTTGGCTGGGACGCTGGAGTGCTTGCAAAACCTATACTTAATCATTTCTGCCCATCTAAAAGGCCCCCATAGAGCGACGAACCTAAGATATAGGAGTGCGCTGACAGCTGCTAGACTGTCGGTATTTTATCGGTTACATTTCGCGGAGTGTGCGACGGAACTGCACAATTTGATTCCACCTAGCCCTTTCCATCATCGGACTACAAGACGTACGGCCATGCGCCATTGGTACATGGTGGACATCCACAGCACAGGAGCAGCACAGCTAAGGAGTGGAACTCCCTTCCGGGGTCTTTGTTCCCTGATAGCTACAACCTTGGGGTCTTTAAGTCAAGAGTGAATATGTTTCTTCTAGGTAAGTGTGCTTCACCGTAGACCGCATCATCGCTTAACATCAGGCGAGATAGTGGTCAAACGCGAGCCTATAGAATATAAAAAAGCTGCTCACTTACAAAAATAAAATTTTGCAACTTAACAATTAGCAGTGCACGATAAACAACATTAAACCGTCTTAGCACATAATTTATTTGTTTATTTTGCAATAAAAACACTACCTACATTAATATTATGTGTATTTCATTGATACGGACACCTACACTAAGCCTAAACGTGAATCATTTGTATCTTGTAACCTAAACGATACCTACAATTTATTTTTAATATTAATAACTTAAGACAAACTTAGGGAAAATCGTAAAGATATTTTAAGAAATCTTATCCGATGACAGGGTAACAAAATATGGATTTTGATTTTGAATCACCTTACATTATAAGAATACTGGTATTTTATCGAGATTTCTTGCAGCAATAAATAATATTATGTAAATTATAATCAAATATTATTGAATGGCCAACTGATCTGCCAATCTGTGCATACCAAAGCTTCGTTGAGCTATTATTTATTGGGCGACTTCATAGGGAAACGTCGCGTACCCTAAGTTATGGACTCATTTGACACTGTGTCAAATTGTGATAGTTTGTAGTAGTAGAGTGAACTGGCCATGTCTACCTGTGCACGTAGTAGGAATACTATGCCTTTACGAGCTGACCGTGAAATCGGAGAGCGAAAGAACGTTGTAAATCAACTGGATGGTCGCTGCATTTTTTACTGTCCTCTGTGAAGGATGACCATGATTAGTTTGCTCTGAGAGATGGACTAGGCGAGAAACGTATGTATATTAAAGACTATGGCAGTATATTTATATTACAACCAAATTAAGTAGTTCCCAAGCAACGAAAGAATTTAGACGATTAGAATTATTTGAAAGTTATATTGTGTAATTTAATTCCTAAATATAACATGAAATAACAACAATAATTGAAATTATTATTATCAATATCTAATAAGTAAATATGTGCACTGAAATAACCACTTAACATTTTCCATCAGGATGTGAATAATATAAAAAACCGCCAAGTAAATCACAATATTTCCAGTAACAAAATAATATGGTAATTTATTACATCAAGTAAAAAATAAAGGTGCATCAAATCACTCAAGAAAGGGATCCCGAGGTATGATAAAGCTGTGGTCACATTAGTGAGGTCTCGAAGCTCTTAAGGTTTATCTAAAAGCGAGGCCACTCTTGTTTGTAATCTTCGTTGAAAAGTCGGGAACTAAACATTAGAGCCTTTTAGTTTATCGAACGCTTATGCTAACTAATGTACGAAGGAATGTGATTTGCTTTTAAAATGTCTAAGACAAGTGAGTAAGAGAAAAAAATCGTAACTCATACATACCAAAACAAAATGTTGCATGCATATCACACTGTATCAATTACAGACTCTTCAATGGATTTTAATATGAAGTAGCCTGATTAATGTGAACGTATGGTAAAATTATGCATATTCCACTTGGTGGTAAAATGATTGACCGCGGTTCCTTGAGCAGCTCGAAAATATCACATTACACGGGCGGGACAAGAAAATGATGCCTTCGTGTATTTTTTATGATAAATATTCCACAAAAACAACGCTCTATCATATATTAATGATATGTTTTTATACTTTCGAAATAAATCTCAAATTCCTTTTCTACAAAATGTCAGTAGGTAGATAAATGGACAACGGTACTTAAATCTGGAAAATTAATTTTAACAGTGTGCATATTTTTCTTTCCGCAAGTGTGACAATACGCAAGAAATGCAGAGACGGATTACATGCGTCTCATTGTTTGTTAGTCTCGTGTTAATTCTCAATACAAAACGGTACTCTTTGACTCGAATCCACAGATAATATAAAAGTATAAAGAAGTCTCGAGAGAAATGCCATGACCGCGCGTTACCGCGTTACGTCTAACCGTTAGTATAAAGTTTCAACTATTTCAGTTTTCAAGTGTTTTAAATATTTTGTTTTGATGGTATCTTTTCTACCTTCGAAGCATATCAGTGATATTCATCGGAAAACCTGATATTTTTATATAAAACGCGACGGCCGGGTTTTGACATGAGATCGTGAAGATAAAACAAACGTATCTTGAACTTGAAACTTGAGTTACAATATTTTGTGTTTAGTGGCTAGCAGATAATACAATGTTATATTTTTGCATTAGGTAGTTGGGTAGGTGTTAATTGTTTTGTTATTGTCGCTATTCTTGCCTTTTATGGCTGTGGTAACTAGTGCTTATTGCACTTATGATCGCAGGAAGGTAGCTTACTGAATATATAGGTATGTCTCAGTCCTTGTAACTGTATTTTTAGGGTTCCGTACCGCTATCACGGTTCATGGGTTACAGCCTGGTGCCAGACGGACAGACAGACAGACTGACCGCAGAATTTTAGTAATAGGGTCCCGTTTTTACCCTTTAGGTACGGAACCCTAAAAATAAAGATATATACTGTGTCCCAATGTTTTCCTTTTTGATGATACCTTATCTTTAGATCACTAGAAATCCCAGAAGATGCTCAAAATGGCGCTGTCAACAGAGGCCTAGTATACAAATTTGACAACTATAAATGAAAAAAGGAAAACATAGGAGGACAGTATATATCTTTATTTTTCCGTTTATGGAATATCTTTTTCATTAGTCCAATATTAGAGGAGGAAATAGGTGAGAGCCAAACCTCGAATTATGAGTTTTTACTTAGGAAATTCGGAACCCTAAAAAAGGTTACAATAATTTTATTTATAAAATTATTATTATTTGAATGAGAAAAAAAATGTCACGTGATTAATACCTAATTTTGGCATTTCGGCAATCGCCTACGCTGATATAATGACACATTGTCCGGAGCCTCTGCTGGACAGCCTAGCCTACATGCTGTAAAAAGGTATTACAGCAAGCAACTTTACCTTACAGTATAGTTCTCGCCTTCTCAAACTTCTTGGCCGCCCTGTTGGCTTTCCGATGCGCGAGGCACGAAACGGTGCTGTTTTTGTATGAGATTTACTACTGCGCTACTTGTAGCCAACTTCAGGGCAGCCAAGAAGTTTGGCGAGAACTATATCTACCAATACTATACACCTACACTGAACTTTCAGTTTTCCACCTGTTTCTTTAATCATCGATCTGTACCTCAATTTGTCAGTTTTGATTTCTATACGACCTCGTAACATTACAAAGAGGTAGGTACTAATCGTTATACAGTGGGTGTCTATTAGAAGTTGCCAGTTACCGATCGTTCCTGCCCACGACCGATTGCTCAACATATTATATGATGATGATAGAGTTATTGCCTATTATTGTTTGTATAGGTGCAGTAACATCTCACACTTATGAATTACACTCACTGCGTCCTTAGGCTTCCTACGTACGATTTGCTCGAATTTATTGGCTTACCTGTAAAAGAAAAAGTGGAATTAGTTATGTGTTGTCAAACTGTTAACATGATAAAGGTTTTACATGGCCTGAATCTTGTTCCAAGAATGTTAAAATGATACAGGCTTTACAGAGCAGCATCTGAATCTTGTTCCAAGAATGTTAAAATGATAAAGGATTTACATGGCAGCATCTGAATCTTGTTCCAAGAATGTTAAAATGATAAAAGGTTTTACATGGCAGCATTTGAATATTGTTCCAAGAATGTTTAATGATAAAGGTTTTACATGGCAGCATCTGAATCTTGTTCTAAGAATGGGTACATAGTATACATTTACCCTCTTACAAATAAACGCGGAATAAAGTTATACCAAGTATAAACCTATGAAAATGTATGGTTATTCCTTTGTTATACCTGGTATAACTTTATTCCGCGTTTATTTGTAAGAGGGTAAGGCATCAAGAAAAATTAAAATTAATAGGTGTTACTAAGATTTATTCGATAAAACTTTCAGAAGCATCGCTAACAGTCTCTAACAACACCGTAATACACAAGCTACATATAAACTGTTTTTTTTTTAAAACCATGTCATATCTGAGATGTATGCTAACAGCCTATTATGAAAACATCCAGTACATACATAACAACTAAACTAAGACTATTTAAACCGAAACAGATCAAACAACTTCGTAAAAAACACGTAAAAAATCTTAAAAGCCCGTTTCTCCATAAAAATAATAGAAATCACGCTCCATAGTTAAACTTCGAGCTATTTTAATGTTTATCGAGGTAACTACGCAAGTATTCCCCTGTCCAAAGTCACGAGTACCAATTAATAAGATACGAATCCGTTGAGAGGCTCATTTAGGCCTTTGGGCACACGTATTATGAGGCAGAACTTGTCGGACTGGTCGTTAAAATTCCCTCAGATTCGAGCCGGGAGGCGGTGCCTACACGTTGTTTTACACTTTTGCCGCGTGTACTTGTAACGCTGATTCGCTTTAGGCTGTGGCGGTGAATGTTGTTGCTCAAAAAGTTAATTTTATATCAGTTTTCTGTCAACTTATTTTATGTTATGATGCATTTTTTGCAGCAATAAGTACTGTCAGTTCGTTAAAGGTAAAGAAGCCTGTAATTAAAAACGTATTCGCCAACTGTTAAAAATATTCCACGAATAGCAAAGCGAAAGCAGCTATCCTTCGTGTTAATTGCGAAATAAAAAGTTTTTGAGGGGGTGTGTGGGTAGCCATATTTAAAACTTTAGTCGATTTTATTTACAACCATAAACATTAAACTTAAACCTTATTACCATGACGTAAGGCTCTATTTGGTCGGCTTTTGAGTTGCTAAGTGATATTTACAAACTAGCCCACGTTTCTTTTCAACACTACGAGGCAACGGCAAGTGGGCGCAGCCTACATGAAACATTAAAAAATAACAACATCTGAGTCTAGGCGCGAATTCGGCCCTGACGCAACATTCGAAATTTAAATACATAGTGCCACAGATACAATAGGATCGACTCGAAAAAGGTTTCAAGTTGTAGGTCAAAGCTTTTGGACAGGTGTGCAATGGAAAACAGAAAAGATGTTTAAAGGGTAATTATTCTTCGAAACTCTTTGATGGACGTTTTATAATTATAATTAATTATAAATTAAATTACCTATTAAGCGTCTTTCAATAGATGGTTATTTGCGTAGGCAGTTAATGTCAAAGACTTGCTTTGTTTTTATTATAATAGCCTGTTAATAATATGTGTAATTAACAAAAAATGCAGCGTGGTTTAACTAACTATTGGTAACGTGTTTCTTGCGTAATATTCTCTATACAAGGACTGATATCGGTAACTTGTATAGCCAAACTTCCAAAAAATTCTCAGTTCTGTGTCAATATGATATTTACTCAAGCCGTTTGTGACCTTACAGTTTCCCGTGTCCCATTTAATATGCGGTGAGGTGGAGGCACCAATTACCGGACGAACGCTAAATTTTTATGTACCATTTTTTTATGTACCAGTTTTTAGTTTATATCCTTGAACTAGTTTTTGAGGTTTTTAATCTTGTTAGGTTTTAATTAATCATTTAAAATTTATGCTGACTTTTAATATTTTATTTTTATTTCTAAAGAAATATAGGTTATTTATAACAATTTTCATTCATATATAGAAATAGGTAGTTTAAGTTTTCTTCTACGCAGTACACAGTTACTCAGTACTTAATAATGTAGGCTGTTTGTTGTCAAATAATGTTTTTCTACCATGATTTGACTTACCCTTTGTCAAAGTTAAAGCGTAAACAAGAAAGCTTTTTGTACCCGTTCTGGCTAGTAATTGATTTTTTGTTTAGCCGAAACATTTTGCTGTCACCCGCGTCTATTCAGGCGCAGCATTCGAATTTTAAATTTAATTTCTGACATAAAAACTTTTTTGTATTCACACTGGTACGATTTTTATGAATTAATATGTCGTACGAATACCTGAAGAAAAATTACAGCTATTGAAAAAAACATAGCTTGTAATCTAAGTTTTCATAATTGGGCTTTTGGGTACAAGATGAGGAGATCATTATAGGTACATAGGGAATCTAAATACACTCTGCTAGCTTTTCTTCACCTTCATATAAGATTAGGTTTGCCTATTTTACTTGGTTTAACTATCTGATCCACACAATCTAGTAACAACATACCCCTTGGCGATACTGCAGGCGTCAGATTTTTTGCTGCCGACTACAGATCTAAGTACATACATGCTTAAAACATTTTTATTACCAATATTAAGAGCCTAAATGTCAGCTTCGCCTCAAATTTATATCAGCACAAGGTCACATATCAGTGCGTATCTTCAAGGATAAACACAAGGGTGTCTTTGTAAATAAATCGAGCATATTCGGGATATCTCTAGGAAACATCAACGTTTATCAGGCCAAGGAGAATAAACATGAATTTATTTGCATTATGATTACAACATTATAATAATACCAGTGTGTCCGTGACTTTGTTCGCGTTTTGGGGAGCAGAACAGGCGATCACATTTTTATACTAACTTTAAGACATCGTGGCATACAGTACGACTGAAGTCGTGGCCCGTCTGCACATAGGCTTTGCGATGCGCAATGAATGGTGCGCTACTGTTTTTGTATGAGATTTACTACTGCGCAACCACTTGTCGCTAGCTTCAGACGGGCCACGACTCATCGTCGTACTGTACTTACACTGGAATTATTTCAAAACATTTTTCTTACGTCAATCGATTCGTCTTAATCCTGCGAGTGTCACTGGCTACATTAAAATTGAAAAAAACTAAAATGGCGAATTTTGGGCGCCATTTTGTGGGGGAAAAAAAATGTTTCCAAACCCATCGTGTGGGGTATCAAAATAAAGGGTTTTAAAACGCGATTTCAAAAATATATACCACTTATGTGTTTAAATGTACCTAATTCTAAAAAAAAAAAGTTGTAAATAAAAAAAGTTAATTAAAAAAATACTTATTTGCGAGCTGGCGGACCAAAACCAGATGTATCCTCCGACTGCACAGCATGATTTTCTTCTTGTTTACGTCTTTTTAGTTTGCTTTTTAAGCAGTCGGGTTTTTTGATTTTTTTAATTAACTTTTTTACAAACTAAGGAATAAAACAAAAAGATTTAGAGCTGCTTTCCTATCTACGAGTACCTAAGTGGTTTTTCAGCCAGTAACAGAAAATTTTAAAGAGAACCGCTTGTCACCCACAGATAGTTTAGTATGTTAAATGATTATTTAAAGAGTAAAAGAAGACCTAAGAAATTATTGGTGCATTGTTAAAAGAGAACATGGCTAGAATATGGTCATGTGATGACGAGGGATGAAGCGCATGCTACTAAAAGAGTTATGAATATAAATGAGAAGGCCGAAGATAAGATGGATGGAATATGTGAGGAGTGGTGTGAAAGAAAAGGGTGTTAGTGAGTATGGAAGCGGACAGGACACTATGGAAGAAAAAAACGTGTTGCGCTGTCCCCAAGCAAGATGATGAACCAGAATAGATTAGGATAGGAAGTATTTCAACTGAAATTATGATGATGTAGAATTGTAGAAGAAGGCTAATACTATTTCATCCAATAAGAATCATTGTCCACTTCATCATCAACGGACTGATCCATGACCTTCAACATGTCAGACATCTTGAAACATTTGGTGCCAATATTTTTCAGTGCAAAGAACGTTCAAACTTCAAAGCTTATTGATCGAAGCTTCAAAGTCAAAATTTTGGCGTGATCGTATTACAATGAATGTTGTATTTACTTGGCTTCTGCGAACCACATACATAAACATTAAATAATAAGACTTGTACGTTTTATACAATAGCACGCCTCATGGCTCTTGAAATGGATGTTTGAAACTTGGTTTGAAGTTAAACGTACCGGGATTCCCAAGGCTGGTTTATGTATAACACTGTTGTTTTTGCTTCATTGAGCTACTAATCTGCTATAGCCGGAAACAACTTAGTTATTACTAGTTCATACCTATTTAATATTGAATTTCATCCAATGCAATATTTTGACCTTGAAGGGGAAATACGGTTGCAGACATTCGACATTCGAGGTTTGGCTCTCGCCTATTTTCTCCACCTAAATAATCCATAAACTAATAAACCAGCCAAGTGCGAGTTGGATTCGCGCACGAAGGATTCCGTATCATTATCGCAAAAAACGGCAAAAATATCACGTTTGTTGTATGGGAGCCCCACTTAAATATTTATTTTATTCTGTTTTTAGTATTTTTTGTTATAGCGGCAACAGAAATACATTATCTGCGAAAATTTCAACTGCCTAGCTATCACGGTTCATGAGATACAGCCTGGTGACAGACGGACAGACTGACAGATCACGGAGTCTTAGTAATAGGGTCCCGTTTTTACCCTTTGGGTACGGAACCCTAAAAATAAAGATATATACTGTATCCCTATGTTTTCCTTTTTGATGATACCTTATCTTTAGATCACTAGAAATCCCAAAAGATGCTCAAAATTGCGCTGTCATTAGAGGCCTAGTCTACAAATTTGACAACTATAAATGAAAAAAGGAAAACATAGGTGCACAGTATATATCTTTATTTTCACGTTTATGGAATATATTTTTAATTGGTCTAAAATTAGAGGAGGAAATAGGAGAGAGCCAAACCTCGAATTATAACTTTTTACTTAGGAAATTCAAAACATCTGTGATTCACTGGGCAACATTCGCTGTTCTCAAATTTTACATGTAGATACAAAGTCGTCGACGACATATCGATAATATTAAACGTTAAATCAACAATATACTCAACATGTTTCTTCTTATTGTGTTTCTTAACATGTTGCTTCTTACATTTTGGAGTCAAACCTTCGTTTGTTGCTCATTTCGTAACGTGGCACGCGCCGCGGCCCACGTGATACTTTCTTTAGGAAATTTATAATCCAGACCCCCCCTGACCCTTCTCGATAGGGATTAAGTTTTTGTTTGGTACAAGTAATGAGAAGACGGCTATATAGAAACTGATGTTCAAGTCCCCGTTCTTAATAAGTAGGAACTAAAAGCTCTGGAATATATTTAATGGACTATTACCGATCAAAACTTTGCAAATAGAGTTGAATAAGATACACTTTTTAATTGGTAAGTGATTTGGTTTGGTATTAAGTGACGTTCATTCTTGCACATTTCCTAGTAGCTAAGTAGCCAATGTTTTGAAAACTTATTTCTGGATTTATTCAGGTAAGTGAAACAAGAGAATGATCTGGCGAAAAAGAAAATTTACGCTAGCGGAAAATAACCACAGAAACTAAACCCGCTTCCCCCTATAACTTAGACCGTTGCCCTGCGCCTACGCAGGTCGAAAGTGTGCTCAACAACGTTACACTCAAAAGTTTATACTTAGTTATACTCATTCGCGTTCCATTGTGTACCTCCCATCGTGGCCCATACATCTGACCCGTTGACACTTCAATACTACCGGATTTTGTTTGAATTTAGAAGGAAAAAGATGGCGGATTTTCGGTATGATTTACTAAGGTCTTTATGGGGTGAACGAAATTTGGAGGCCCATACCGATCAATAAAGATAAAAATGAATTGTCTTATGGCTTTCAAACGATTGGACTGCACAGCTGGATCATCTTACAAGATGAGTTATTCACTGCATTAAAAATTAAGATCTAATCAATAATTTATAATCTTGTTAGAAGCTTAAGGAATAAGTCTGAGATCTGCTTAAGGATTCAACCTTCAAGGTGTTTTGTTTACCCTTTCAGTTGAGCCAAGTATGCTATTATATAATTATTTACGAAGAAAACACATATCACTCGTTGTGAAAAGTGACGTATTCCACATTGGGCGCCCGTTTTAATGGCACCTAAGTTATTCCACAAACGGCACCTATCGATATTTTTCGTAGGTGCTAAATGTAGAATAATTTATTATTTAAAATTTTATTCCACATTTGGCACCTACGGATCAGTAGGTACTATTATATTTTTTAGAACGTCAAAATCAAAAATTCGATTATAATCAGTAGAGAGTTTAATAACATAACAAAAATTTAAAGCAAGTGCCCAATGTCGAATACGTCGCTTTTCATTATAATTTATTTATTTTTATATTATAACTAGCTGACCCGGCAAACTTTGTTTTGCCATAAAAACACCAAACATTCATCTACCCTACCTAACCTACCCTAACTACCTACCCTACCCTACCCTACCTACCCTAACTACCTACCCTACCCTACCCTACCTACCCTACCCTACCCTACCTACCCTACCTACCCTACCTAACCTACCCTACCTACCCTACCCTACCCTACCCTACCCTATATCTCAAGTTGGACCAGACTGCTCACGGTGTGCCAATTTAATTTAAAATCGGTTATGTAGTTTAGGAATCCATCGCGGACAAACATCGTGACAGGAGATTTATATATATTAGATTTACAGCATTAAATATTCCTTTGTTTCTGCCAAAGGAAAACAATTAAACAACAATACGAACAACCTTGCAATAAAAGAATATAGTAATGGTTATTTCCATCACTATTTACTTCTAGTACTTAATAGCCTTATAATCTTCATTAAGAATTTATTTTCTGAAGTTCTAATAATGTTATAATATCTAATTAGACAATGAATATTATGACCTGGTTCTTTCTCTGGATTTGAGTAATTATTAGAGCCTGAATATTCTCAAACTATTCCAGTATTGGAATAAAGATACAATCATCTGTTGTAAATTATATTATGATGAGTTTTTGTGTTTGTTACGTTTAAATCTAAATAGCGGATAGTAGGAAACGAAAAATAAAACCCGCTATCAACCATTATAATTAGATGGAAATCTCAAAGACCTTTGCGAAAGCTGAGAAGAAGCCACGAAGAGGAACTTAGAGCAACTTTGAGTAATCGCTTCCTTCCTCCTTCACTAATGACATCCCTTTGCCATGGCAGACATTGCCCAAAAAACGTTGGTTTTGGCTTCTGGCGTGGCCATCCCACGACCATCTGGCGTCTGCTTGAAGCGATATCATACAGTTTCATAAGAAATCATAAATAAAGTTAATTAAAAAAATCAAAAACCCGACTGCTTAAAAAGCAAACTAAAAAGACGTATACAATAAGAAAATCATGCTGTGCAGTCGGAGGATACATATTCGCGAGTTGGTGGACCAAGACCAGATGATTTTTCCCTACAAAATGTCGCCCAAAATCCGCCATTATTGTTTTTTCCAATTTTAATGTAGCCAGTGACACTCGCAGGATTAAGACGAATCGATTGACGTAAGAATCATCAAAATCGGCCAACGCGTTTGGTCTCTGGAACGCCACATAGGAACAAACATACATACATACTTACATACATACATACATACATACATAGACTGATAAACACATTACCCTCCTTCGGCAGTCGGGTAAAAAAGAGAATCTACATTTGTGAACCCTTTGTATTCTTGATCTAATTGATGTTAAAGTATGGTTCTTTTTGTTAGTAACATAATAATATATTTGCCATGGTGGTAAGATAGCCCAAGTAGCCAGTCAAAAAATGTTTTTAGTGATCCTCACCTCCAAAGCAAAAATGAAACCATCATACTTCATTGAACGTCTTTTTCAGGAGCGCGTGGAGTTATCACGTTGAAATTTTATGAAAACCTGTGATGTCCGTAGGATATTAGTATTATATCGCCGGGCTTCACCGGTTTTCTCTCTTCAATACATCCAAAGAACTAATCTGATTGGGGAATTAGACACTATAGTAGGCGTTTGCTGCTAGATATTCTTGTTTGTGATATCCTCTTAATTGCCGAAAACTGAACATATTGTCTTATTAGGGCAAAGTAATTCTGTAGATAATAACTTGACAGAACGTAGTCCGCCTACATAAAAAGCCCGGGGCCTTCCGATCCACACCTGTTAAAATTGTATAACACTCATTAATGTCTCGTTTGGCAATCTAAAGACCGGATGTATCTTTATAGCCCGTAGAAGCAGCCTTTGACACCGTTGCATTATCAAACCATCGCCCCCGCTCGGTCAAAAAGCCTTTTAATATTGAATAAATACACCTACAGTCCACCGTTGCAATGTCATGTAACCAGACTACGTTAAAAAGTCACATAGTAGGTACGGATTCTGCTATATTCGGACCTCTTGCATTCAGTTGGTTGATAATGCAGTTGCCTAATACCATGTAGGTAGACGACGGTGTCGCTGGGCGATCATCGCGTCTAGTTTTCGTCTCGAGCTCACATGGTAATCTCGACTTTATTATTAGCCTTTCTTGGTCTGTTTTGGATAAATACAGGTTGATGTACCGTTTTGAAAATGGAATTACGTCGTCAGCCGCTCCACAGTATCGCAATCGACGCGTGCCTTGCTGCTTGAAACTACTGAAGAGCAACTTTGCTGCATTTTAAGCCTACTTGTTACCTGGCTTAAGGTTCTGATTTGTTTATTTTTGGTTCTTCTCTAAGCGAATTGTATGTAAGTGTGGAGCAAAAGGCAAATTTGTTGGCACGTGGGATGTACGCTGACGTCATTATAAGAAATGAGCACCATAAAACTATCTTTCGACTTAGCGCGATAAGAATGACTAGATGATTTATTGTATAATTAGTAAGCGTACCAAGGCGTCGATTCATAATAATAATTCCCTCAATTAAGAGCCCGAGATAAAGTAAATTAATAGGAATTAGGTATATACATTGTTTGTACCTAGTCAACAAACCTGGCATTCTCATAAAGTCCCTAGGTTTGTGTTGTAAATGGATTTGAAGAAAATACTAAACTATCTGCAATTGCTTGTTCTATATAAATGTTATTTATAAAAGGATTTCCCAAACTTAACCACCATCAAAACTTATGATATCTGAATTTACCTATGCAAAACTGTTGAGTTGAAGAGACGGTTTCTTGTAGATTGTCCTTCAAAACTGAAGGACAATCTACAAGCCACCATAAGTCTAGACCAGCCAGCAACAAAGGTTTTTCTAAAACATACGAATATTCAAGAGCTAACAAATTACAAAAACACTAGTAAAGTGCATAGTACACAGAAACAAAAAACTTTACAGTGCTTAAATAACATTAATGTACAAGACTAGTCGTGAAGGTAATCCACTTGACTTTTTGTCTCGCTCACTAACGTGTGAGATGTATGTGGCCGTCTCTCTCTTGCGCCGGCGCAGCCTCCGCCGGGACCTTTTCTTGGAAGTCTCTGCGGTCCCTAGATAGAATAGATGCTTATCGCTTGTGTAGTAAGTTAGTTTTCTATGTAACTTCAAGTTTATAACTATATTTAATTTCTCTTAGTGGAAAGTTATTTCCAAGTGTTAAAGATAATTACTTTTGAAATTGTCTTACCTTACTTGGGTTTTAAAAAGACAAAGGACAGAAGCAATTACACATACCTGCAGTAGGAGGTCCCTAATATCGGCGTCTAAAACATTAATGTTTTGTAAGGATCTTGGGAATGAAATACCACAATTTTCTCATGATCCATCCCCTTTCGGTTCCTTGCTACCCACCTCTACAGGTGCAAAATGTCCATAAAAGTATTTTACAGCGAAGAAATACCTTACTACCGTCATAGGTGGTTTTTCAGTCTTAACTCATCCAGGCCTTAGCAAATGCATCGTACTCCAAAGCAAACAGTCCGTAATGACCCAAAATATAATTTAATGTATAACTAACTAGATAATGATAGCGGACCGAGATTAGGTGTCGTTGACACTGATAACTAACTAGGTAAACTGATAAACGGTTAAAGTTTTAAAACACAAACAGTGCGCGCAAGTAGTTTGGCGAGCGGCCATTTTTGTTTACATGCACAAAAACATGACGCGAAGAAATTTGGCGGGCAAACCTACTAATGCCGAATTTGTTGAAATGTATAAAAAAATACATATTTTATCCTTTGTACTAATGTAATTGACAGTGTGGAATGGTTGCCAAGGAACGAAGAGACAGTTAGAAGTACAGTTGGTAGACTAACAGCCAGACAGTGGTGGACCATCACCTACACAAGATTGCAAAGGACCCTAAAAAAGGAACCTGGATGAGACTCGCGCATACAAGGGCAGGGCACAAACGGGAGGAGTCCTGTTCACAGCTGTCTGGGGGATGAACAAGGCTGACTATGATGATGTGGGTAAGAGACAATAACCTTTACAGGAATATTGTATAGGTAGTACCTAAATTTAGAAATTCAATTCCAAAATTGAACAAGAAAAATGTACTGTGATGTAATGTACTGTAATGTAATGAAATGTAATGTAATTTACTGTATAGAATAGCTGGTGTATTACGACTTCAGTCTATATATGACATCATTAATTGAGACTACATAATGTTAGTCTAGGTACAGCACATATAAAACTACTTAATATAGCAATCTTTGCAGGAGCTCTGTCGTCCAGCAGCATAATTGATGATAATATTCTCAATTATAGAAAATGGCTTCGAGGTTTTACTGTTATCGAAAGTAGTAGCAAGATAAATAGTTTACTTGCTTCATTGCGTACCCAAGGTATGAGCGATGAATTAGCGCTTACTTAATCAATGCTAATCTGTCTAGTTGTAGACCGTTGGCGGACAATTATATCATAGAAACCACGAGTCGAATACATATTCAGGAACGTCTTGTTAGATATTCTTGGAAAAATTCTGTATGATGTCGATGATGAGGAGCAACTACAATAACAACTTACTATTATGATTGCAGGGTGTTCCTATGTTACTAGGGGCTATACTGTAGTACGCCTGGACGGGATCGCCAACGTCTAATGGCGGACGCGGTGGGGCCGCAAGGGAGGAGAAGTGTCGGTATAGCGTTGGCCGCTCTCCTTATCCTCTGCGGCCGAAAAATGGTAAGTGGCGGGGCTACTGACCTGACCCATCACCGGGGGATCAAGGATGCTATACAAGGGGGCGTCTGGCTACCATGTGCTGGTTTGGTCCCTGGGGTGGTCACGGCGTACAGTGTGTTCTGGTGCGATGGTGATGGAGTTACTGCCCAGAAGAGGGTCCGGTGACGGAAAGCCGCGGCGGGTTCGCAGTGAGTGCTAACGTGGGCCCTTGTTCCCGCTATAAGCGGTACAGGAGGATACCGTGGAGTTTTAGTGTGATGCTGTCCCACATAACAGCACTATCTCTCCGTGGTAGTGCAGTATGCATGAGCATTTCTCCAGGCAAAAAAAAAACAAAATGGGGGGCTATACTGTATGGTATTGTATAGTCCACTTTTAAACGGAAGCATCGCGGTGTGTCTATAAACGAATTTAACATAAAATTTCGGTTATGAGAAATCCCTACAACATCGTTTAAGGCAAGCGAGCACCTTTCTTGGACTCGATTATAATCGCCAACTGTTTAAGAGATATCAATCGAGATGCCTCCGATGGATAGGGGAAATTGGTGGAGGCGGCAGGAATGTCGAGAGAGCCAACGATCATTATAATATCAAAACACAGATATGGTGTTGCAGGTATTAATTACATTAGAAATATACGAGTACGTTACGAAAGATAATAATATAATGTTTAAAAAGACAAATCAAAGAAGAGATGAGTGGATTAAGTGAGAGATGATAACGGGAAAGAATGACTTAAACACTTGAGATGTTGACCGATAGAGATGTATAAAAGAAAAACCGGCCAATTGCGTGCCTGACTCGCGCACAGAGGATTCCGTATAAACAGCTACATTCACCAAAATAAATTGGTAACGTTACTAACGTTTATAAACAATGAAAGCGCCGAACATTGTTTTAAGGAAGGGACAAAATTAACTATGACGTTCGAAAACTTTTGTCCCTACATATATACATCAATATACAAAATGTTTACTTTTCCAAGTACATTTTATAAGTTGGTCAACTGTTACTCGTATACTTGTAAAGCCTACTTAGCTGTGACAGTTTTACTTTTAATTTCGTTATATAAAGAAAGAAAGAAAGAAAACATTTTTATTTGTGACCCGCACAGGAGACACGAGATAAGAAAAACACAAACAACTACATACTACTGCCGTGAATTTCTCACATATACAAAAGCAACCATTTAGCTATCAGGAGACGGAGGGGGACTTGGCTCTAACAAAAATTTGCCATTTAAAGATTAATTTTACGCAAACTGATCTCTGAAACGAAACTTGCTTTTCACAGACCCGTAATATTTTTGAATGGCCTATCCAACGATAACCCACACCACGGGATAGAGGAGAAAAAAGACATGACCACTTTACGTGTACAGGAAACTGTACTGTATGATTTTTTTTACATGGTTTTATATTATTTATTTTTTTTGGCTTCTCACAGCTCAACCAAGTGGTCGCCGTCTGCTGCTTAACCGGGATAGCCTATACTAGATGAGACTAGATGAGACTAAGCTATATAGCCTGCAGCCGGGCAAAAAATGTCTAAACCTAAGCGACAACGCTAAGGGCTACCCCAGTTGGGGTCGAACCTCGGCTCAGGGCGTCGCTGGGGGGACAAGCAAAAGCTGGATCTTGACAAGTGAATTTACCATCCATTCGGAAACTACCTACGTGGAGAAGAACGGACAAGTAACTCCATTTAATATCTAATAATTTAACTAATGCTCAGCTTCGCGGGCTGGCGGGATTTTATATTTTACCACTATGTCGGCGTGATTAATATGTATATCCATGCCAAATTATAGCTTTCTAGTACTAAGAGTCTCTGAGCTAAGCTGATGGACGGGCAGACGGCCGGATGGACGGACGGACAGACAGACATGGCAATACTATAAGGGTAGCTTGTTGACTATGGAACCCTAAGAATAAGGGCATTTCAAAGCAAAAATCTAATTTATCAATATATTAGTATTTTGTTGGTAAAATATACGTAACAATAAACATTATTACCAAATTTCAAGTTATAAACTTGAAATTTGGTAAATGGGAAGTTAAAAAATTCTTCGGTACAAAAGTTTTGTAAAAAAAGCTGCCTTTGGTAGCATCTCATTCCTTTGTCTTACAATATTTATTATAATAAAATATACAGTAATTATCTACTCAAAGCTCTAAACAACGACACCCTATTCAAAGGGGTTGGTATTTATTTTTTCAATCCCCCTTTATCTGTATGGTAGCCCTCCTTAAAACATTTAAAACCTTTTTTTTTCAATTTATATGGCTTTGGGTCAACAGGATGCTTATACTGTGAACATTTGAAGACCAACTTTCCAACCCTTTGGCTGTAAAACCTGTGTGACAGACGACGGACTGACAGAGGGACAAACAGACAAATAGACACGTGATTGACAGCATTAGGGCTCAGTTTGGACCCTTCGGTTACGGAACCCTAAAAACGTACATAATTTCTAATAAGTGCGTGATATCGCCTAACGACGCTTTTTAAATTGGGCTGTTCCATCAGGAAGGTTCCTTAGGCAGAGATATCTGATGATAATCATTTTGCAAAAAAAGGTCGATTATGAATTCCGCCGAGGTGGTTACTAATAAAATCAATAGAATTGGATAGAATAATTAGAACATTATCATTAAATGGTTTCTAGGTATCCGCTTGGCAAAGGCTGCCCTGTGGCACTCTATTTATGTAATATTCAGTGTAATGAACATATCTGATATGCAAGTCAGATCCACATAGGAATGTTTTGTTCTACGGAATGTGATATTATGCCACGTAAAGGCGGCATCGAGAAAAGTTTTCGTTTGACTAAACTGGTGGGACTAACTAAGATTTAGGATAGGACTAGCTGCGCTATGAACGTCGAGAATGTTGGGCTCACTGTAGCATCTATTTCTTTCTCCTCACCAGTATTCACCTCCTTTCTGACTATATCATTATTATTATACACATTCCATTTAACGTTTATTTGGTATTCCATCCTATATTCAAGCTTTACTCCAGTGCTCTTCATTACTCCGCCTGAGGGATAAACTCAGAAACAAATATTCACCAGCATGCAGCAAAACATTCCTAAAAGAGCAGATGGCGACAATTTTTTTCAGAAATATCATTCCACGTGTTGTAATAATATCTAGAACTCTCAACTGACAAGCTTTCATCACAGTTTGGGTAGGACTACACCATGTTAACACCATCGTCGCCGTACATGGTCAATCAGGACAACACATTTGCAACACAAATTTCGCGTGCAGAAAATTACAGATTTTTATAATAAAACCCGTTGGAATTAGGCCCGTGCCAAAATGTTGAGAGCACCTATCATTATCCGCATTATAACTGATCCTGCATGCGATGGATTCATGTTTATATGGATTCTTAGCTTGAGGCGTCACTTTCGAATTCTGCATACATTTTTGTGATTCCAAGCATTTTGTCTGCATGCTTATGCCTGGGCATATTTTTGTGTTTTAGCTTATCTTATGTGGACAAAATCTATTTGTATATGCAAATTTTTTGTCACTTTAATGAAGTTTTTGCGAGCAAAAAGTATAAGGCCACAATTAAAAGTTAGATCCATTAAAAATATAGCCAAGACATCCTCTACAGGAAATCGGGCCTAAAAATTAAGTTAATATACAATTTGTCTATGATAATTTAAAAGGTGAGCTGAGCACAACCGAATATTTTTTTACTTTTATTGATACAAACTGCGTGTTAATGAATATATACACATGGAGTGATTTAGCGGTTACACCAAAACCGGACGGAAAAAATGTGTCTACGTGCGGAAAACAAAATGACTTTTCTAGTTCCTAAACGAAGTAACAGGTCCTAATAAAGAGGGTCCGTACAGAACGGGTTCTGGACTGTCCGATGCTTAGAACGTGTAAAATTGTTTTAACACGACGCCGCCGAGTTTTCTCCGATACCGCGAAGTGATTAGGCGCTGGTATTTCTATGAAACGTGCAACCGGCGCATGCGACGCTCAGATGACACTGCTCCTAGCTTTCGTATGTAAAATAGACGGTTCGAGTCTGTTTTCCGAGACCGTTTTGATGGTGGTTTTAGAACTATTCAATATTCATGTATTAAGAACACGCTACGGAGGAATATTAAACATGGCAGCCTCTTTGAACCCGTAGGTACATGATGCTGCATTCGTCGAAAATGGTTGGATGTGCCTTATTTTACTTTAATGAGAATATAATCATAGTTTAATCGTGACGCATAAGATGAGGTCTGGCCAAAACCGTGTGCAAATGTGCGGAGAACAGATTCTATGATTTAAAATGGCTGTCTCTTAACTGTTGGGGCCTTCAGTTAGCACTGTATTAAGAAATAATCTACGTACTCTGATTGCTAACCAAGAGTCCTTATTTCTTATGACTTCTACCTCGTGATGAATGATGTTAAGAGCATATGCCAAACCAAGGCTATTTCATTTGGTTTTCAAATTGCTGCTATTAGCACTTTGGTAGCTCAGGTCAAAATACCATGGTGAGTTATTACACTGATTGCTGTGATTGGACTAACGGTTGGTTTTACGTCTTGTGGATTTAGCTGACACTTCATGTATTAATTTATTTAATACTTTACGAGCACAAATTGTAGAGGTTGACAATACGCCATGGATGTTTTCTACCAGTAAAACTAAGGAAGATGCAGAGACAAATATATGCATTTCGTGGGCTTCCTTTACCTTCCAGTACATTACCGCATACCTTCTGAATATTTTTATAATTCAATACAAAAGCTGTCACACTTACGCGGCTTCCTTCGTTATTATTAGTTTAATGATTGTTTTTGTTTCGATGCAGCAATGCACATTAGTGTGTTTTCCCAATCGTTAAGTAGTTATTCTTCGAACAGTGTATTGTGGAAGTTGGTATTGGTATCGTCTGTTGTCACAGTCGTCATCTCTTATCTGTCTGAGATATTTGGAATAGGTTAGATGGTTGCAGGGGCTTTGTTACGTGACAATAACATTTGTTTACTAAAGGATTAGGACCAAACCTCGCCATCTTTCTTCGGTTGCTCTGGTAGCCTTTCAAGATTTGCCACTTAAGTAACAGGAGAAGGGTCATCTGAGTACAAAATCTGCAAGACTAGCTCGCGAGACAAATGCACATGGTACGAAGGTTATCTTTGCTGATCTCTTTATGTATGAGGAGACACCATAAACGTCTAAACACATTAAATAACTTAAAGGAAACGAAGTGGGAGATTCGTTAGCCCGATACTATCTGACACTGATTATGATTTAATATACGGGTATTAGTTAAGAACAGGTTAGGCTAATCTGCTCTATTAATATCATTAGAGTTTACGTGCGGGGAATGTTTTGCGTAACTACATAATGGCTTATACATGGTGCGGTTGCGGTACAGAGTGAGTGATACAGGTTGTTGTTTTTGGGCTCACAGGTTACGCCAATATTCTTGCTCAGTTATGGTTTTATGAAAAGCTATGAACAGTACTCGCCAAACTTCTTGCCCGCCCTGAAGTTTGCTGCAATGGCTGCGCAGTAGTAAATCTTCTAAAACAGCAGCGCATCGGTAAGCCAACTTCAGGGCGGCCAAAAAAATTGGCGAGAACTGTACTTTTATTAGAAAAATGCTTAGTAGCTACTACCACAATATAGAAGATAAATGACTCCTCTGTTATAGGAATTGTAAGAACCAAGGCTAAGCCTCATAAATTATATGCCAAGATGTAAATTAAGAAGACATTTTGGTTTAGTACATTGTTAAAGTTGTTAATTTATTTCGAGATTTTTTAAGACTTACTCGGTGCCCCCAATCACGTCGTTAAAGGCAAAATTAAAATACAATCGTGTTTATATTACGGACATTTTACCCACAATAATGCATCGAATCCCCGTTTCGACCAATCATTCCCTTTTACGACTGAATTCCGAGAATAGATATACCGCACATAGCTAGGCATAAACATCGATTTCAATATTTAACTGATAAAACCATCGTTTTTAGGGTTCCGTACCTCGAAAGGTAAAGACGGAACCCTTATAGGATCACTTTGTTGTCCGTCTGTCTGTCAAGACCCTTTTTCCCAGGAACGCGTGAAGGTATCAAGCTGAAATTTATATCAAATACTCAGATCTACAGTCCCTTAAAGCTATTAAGGCGGCAATTTAAGCCGCATTCAAACTCGCAACTACTCGCAAGGGAATCAAAACCTAAAGGGTCGACCTAGAATCTTGAAGTTTGGCATGAAGCAATGTTTTATAGCACATCATCATCATCATCATATCAGCCGAAAGACGTCCACTGCTGGACATAGGCCTCCCCCAAGCGTCGCCACATAAAAAGGAAAAATTCCGAAAAGCTTAAATTTTTTGTTACATCACATATTTTTAGGGTTCCGTACCTCGAAAGGAAAAAACGGAACTACAGTTTACCTACTGGTTTGTACGGAACCCTCGGTGCGTGAGTCCGACTCGCACTTGGCCGGTTTTATTTTTTTGTAGACACAGTACCTAACGTTTGGTTTATGTTTATTTCTCGATTCTGTTTGCAATACAAGCATGGACGGGAGCAGTATTTGTTCACAGATAAGAGATGGACTTAAACGTAGCTTATCTATCCCATATCGATATAAGACCGATCACCGCGCGTTATCGTGAATAACATATTTTAAGTAGATTCTAATAATTTAGGCGCTCGATAAAGGCGCCACTCTAAAAAGCTCGCACACCACTACATGCTAAATCTTAACGGAATCTAAGCTAGGATATTAAAAATTATATTTATTTTTTTACATCTTACATAATATATTTCCTTTTTAGCTCATTTGTTATGAACATATAAATAAAGATATAATCAACAATAAAATTTTTTTACGATCATTCGACTAATTAATAAATTCACCGGAGTAATAAACGGGAAGGATTTATATTTTCTGAAATGTTATATGATTGTATAACAAACAACGATTTTTAAAATCTTTTTCTTGTTTTATTTTTACGATTCCTCGCTAAGAAATTATTGCTCGATCTAAATTCAACAACACTACCTACTACAGTAATCGTTTAGACACGTTTAGAATTAATTAGCAAACAAAACAAAAATGGCGGTCTAACATGGCGCCAACACAGATTTGCGAAAAACAATTGACATGCAAAAAGAGGACTCAAAATCGTTCTTTATTCAAATCGGCGACTAACAAGAAACAAATGAAGAGGTCTAAATACCCGATACGGAATGCGTCACTTCACTTGTTGTTGTCAGGCGAAATATTATATCATTTGCTACGTGGCTAGCATAAGACGCCGAGGTCCTGCATATTTGCATAAGCTAAGTGATACCTGAATATTTATACTCGTGTATAAATGTCGGGTACGCGGAACACCGCTTCGCAACCACTTGATTTGCATAAATATAGTTTTATAAATCTACATTTCTTGCTATCGGTAACGAGACGTTGACTTTGAATGGTTTCCTTCTGCGTTTAAGATTCAGATTTAGGTAAGAGAATTGTTTTTGTTGAATGACATAATAATATGTATTTATAGCTGTTTTTATTTTTAGTTTTCTATGTGGCATTATTGACAGTCTTAATTACTAGATTAGTAAGTAATATGTGTCAAAAGAAAATAAGTAGGTACTTATTCACCATACAGCGAGTAATATTTGAAATCTTTCGCTGCAATACCCGACTTTCATTCTTAGATATTCAAATGGGATTCTAGAACGTAATATAAATTGGAAACGCAAAAGCTTTTTCACACCAAATACCTTCCTTCATGACAACAAAATACTAAACCAACAAATAGTTGTTATTTACGTTTAAAATTTACATCCCCCACACTCTGTCCATTCCTGCCTTATGACTCAAATTATAGAGTTTCATTTCCCTTGACTGTTACAGTTTTAGTCTACGAAGGTGGTAGCCTACAGCGGGCCGGGTTTATGACGGATGTACACAATAACACACAGGAAGTTCACGGTCGTACAAGCCCTACTATGAAACCTGTTGGATTCACTTTCTATCCTTCGATGTTGGAGACCATTGAATCAAAAGATATTATAAGCAAATTTTTTGTAGCCTTGATCTGGATGCCATTTTTGGCTTAAAATTTGAACTCCTAAAAATTTTTGCTCAGAAAATTTATCATCTTCGTAAATTGTACCTTCTACTGTTATTCAAAGGTCGTATCAATCTTTTGTCGCTAGGAACTTAAAAAGCTTATCTACTTCTTTCAAGAATTTTCAGGATTCATTGCAATTTGCTTGTACGTATCAGCGGATCATCAGCGGAACTTCAGCATCATTTTCAATATCATCATCATCGTCAGCAATGATCGATTGCATTGATGATGCTGATTATTAATGCTGATGTTCGAGTCGTGACTTGATTTCAGATGGGGGCTTATGGCACGTGTTCTTTCGTGACTTTTGACTAATTCTTTGTTTATTATGACACAAAATTATTGTAACAATATTTTAGGAGCAGTGGTGGCCCAGTGTTAATAACCCCGACTAGGTCTTGGCAGGCAGGCTCTTTACTTTGTGTTAATAATTTCATCACGAATACTCTAAAAACGGTTAAGGAGAATATCGTGAGGAACCAGGCATGTCCCAGAACCAAGAAGTCGAAGACTTTGACAACCACTATCCATTGGTGGATTAAGTTCCATTACCTCTCTCACAGAGAGGAGGCCAGTGTCCCAGCAGTGGGAACATTAAAAAGGCTGGTAATGATTATGATGAATGTTTCATTTCTAATCCAAGGAAAACTGCAACTTTTGGATATAAATTCATAATGATCAGTACTTTTCCGTATTTTTAAAGAAAATAATTATAGTCAGCATCAGTGGATGAGAAAAAATGTGCGTCGAGACTATCACATATAATTTTCGTTGTCTAAGAAATTCTTTGGCAGTGTCCCGAACCCTATATCTGCTCGAAATATCGACGCATCGACCACAATAAAGGCTGTATACCAAATTTAAAAAAAGAACGAGTAAGCAAGACGTCAGATAGACGCGATATCTTCGGTCGTGGCCGGGCGTCGCGCGTCGTCGTCGTGCCGGTCGTATCGGCCCATCTCGCTCCCTCGCCGCTCACGACTCAAAACAAAACTAAACAGAGCATTCTGGAGATTAGAGACCACATCGACTCAATCTTGAAACGATGCTGACTGACGGTGATGGCGGTTTGATCAGCTCTTGAAGTTATGAGCCTTCTGAATAGGTTAATGAACTGCTAAGAAAAACATACCTGAATATTGTACAACAAAATCTGGTTAAGGATGTTTTTTACGAGAGCCTTCTGAATGGATTTATGAACATACATGTGCGTTAAAATCTAGTTAAGGGTGCTTTGCTTCAAGGGGAAAACATTAGGAAACCCTAAGCCACATTAAGTATAAAATGATCCCTTTTGCAGTTATTACCCTCACCTATCGGCCAGCTACATTTTGTAAAGCACCAATACATCCAAAACTATAGAATAGACTACATCACTAAGTTAAAAGCTTCAAGACAGAAATGTTTTCAATGTTGCTAAAGTACATATCCAAATAATCTTTCTTAAATATATGTTTGAAGTAATAAGCGAAATAGATAAAGTGGAAGACAATAACAGATGCAGAGAAAAAGCGTGTTACTTTAGTTGTACTCTTTATTTAGATCAATCTAGAGATCCTAATGATAGATTACATACTGTGTTCTCATAGAAACGAAAGATTTCTTGAAATGCTCTAAGTCATCCTTATTCAATTTTGTATTGTGAAAATTGTATCTAAATGAAATCGCTGCGCTGTTTAAAATTGCCTGGTTTTTATGCTCAAAAATAGATTGTTCGGTCTTTCGAAAAAAAATTTAAGACCCCGAATGGAATGCCTGCATATTTGAACCTACTATAGTTATTGGTATTGACTTAGGTATTTCCAATAATAAAATTCTCTTATCTTTCATAATTTTAAGTTCATCAACTTCAACAGTTTCAATAACTATTGCTTAGTTTTTTCCGATACCTTTTGCATTTCCTCGTTTCAAATTCTCAACAACTCGTTCAACTTTCCTCCTAAGTTTGGGTGTCAAATGTAGGTGGATGGAGTGAACTTTCTATATCTTTTCCACATAGTCGTACGTCGTAACCCGTCCCACTGGTGACCCTCCCATGCGTAGGAAGACAAGTAGGTGATGCACTCTTAAATGCTATTCCGCCACTATGTAGGAAGTTTACAGGAATATGTTACTTTTACTGTTATCGTCTTTTGTTCCTAGTTCTGTTATTCTTGTATACGTTTTTGGCCCTGTTTGTTTTCCATTTCTGAAATAACCACATGATATATGGGAAGTTCATGGAGTCTTAAAACATGCTGTCATTTTGGAAAACTGAGATTAATCGGTTTGAGGCGTAAGGAATTCGATCGTGATTTTGAATTTGATCAGGAAACACTTGTATCATGCACATGCATTCAACGCGTCCTGTAGCGAGCTCATTACTTGTTCAATTAGGTAACATACTCTAAAAAGCCTCATCTTTGTTTCTCATATACGAGTGAAATTCCTTAGTCGTTTGACGTGAGCGTGTTGGGTTAGTTAGTCGACGCACGCGCCGCTTGCCATTATAGTGTTACTTTTGCTCGTATTCCAACTACGGACACAAACAACTTTGTGTGTCGAAATTTTCCTACATTTCTCTTCTGTGCTGACACGGTATATTTTTGTGTGTCTATTAAGGGGCTGGCCTTGGTTGTTTGTTAGAAGTTTTCATAGTGAGTTTAACAAACACCGTGTAATAGAATTTTTGTTGGGGCAATGGTATGTAACCGTATGCAGAGGTTTAATGTTAATTTTGAGGTGTTTTTAATTTAATGGATTTTTAAAGGAGCATGACAAACACGGCATTCGACCTCATTAAAGTCGTCAATTGTCAAGTACTGAAAGATGACGAAGATACCTATGTTACATGGTAAAAAAAAAACTGTATCAACCCCATGAGTCCGCCCTAGGCTTTTTGGTGATAGGCACTAATTTTATTCAATGTTACGCTCAACTTTTATCTCAATAATTATGGTGGCTGGCAACTCTAGATTTACTAATGCTATGCCCGTAGGACATGATGCATATTCTAAGGTTACAAACATTCTTGTAAAAAATCGAATCCATTATTAAGTTTATAATAGGGTCCTTAAAACATCTGATAATAACACACCATGGGAGTTTATTTCGGTCCTTTTGTCCGATATTACAAACTTTACCAACGTCCACATCAGACGGTATAGTTCTTATATCGTAGCAATAGGGTTTATTTTCTATTACTTCTTGCTTTCTGATACGAATATCACATTTAGATGTAGTATCATTCTTTGTTCGCGCCGCGTTTGTAATTACAAATCGAAGCTTTTGAAAAGAATCAGAGAATTGAAGAGGAATAGTACGTAGACGTATAATTTTGATGCTGTATCATTGACACCGAATAATAAATTCGAGCATCCTTTTTGTTTTAATATAATAGCATTGTAGCAACAAAACTAGCTCGCATTGGGCTCAGAATAGCAAAGTAAGTTTGCATCCTTTCATAATCTCATCAATTTTGAGAAAAGTTGAACGTTTTTGGTGTGCTGGTACAATTCCCGAATTTAATATTAGGTCACTAATATCATTTATTTCGTATAAAATATATCTTCACAGAACACTAGAAGGTATCTACCTACTTATGAAAACTGCTATAGGCACATAAGAAAAGCCACTTCTATAAAATCAAAGCGATGTTTAGCACGATTCCGAAGCAGGCTCCGGGCGCTCCCAAGTCGACGGCTTTTATTTTTACGGGCAACGCGGTACAAATTTGTAAGGGCCCAACACGAGCCGTGTTCACGCACGATGCCTTTTTTTCTTTCTTTTTTAATATATGACTCGTTTTGTATCGACCTCGGAGTACCTCGAAGGTCGACCCATGATTGGAGGTTGGTCTTTTTTGAAACGGTCCAGCGTCTTGCCGACTAGAAATCGCTTTATTACACCAGTGATGAAAGTTCCATCTTTTTATTGATAGTGCTACCAATTTCTCTTCTAATTAGTTTATTTGGAGTTTCTTTGTGGCTTGAGTTTAATTTGGGCAGTGTTGGTTGGAGTTTTTTTCCAGCATAAAGGGTTAAATTAGGAGCTGCTGTACATTTCCTGATATGTGGTTTTCATTACTCTTTGAACATTTTGCGGGTGCACAATGGTTCGCAGCGATTTCATGCAATTAGAAGAACACTTCTGTTCTGAAACCGCAATTGATGTGGCTTACACACTGTGAGCTGTGGAAGTAATATTCATCCTTTACATTTATCCCTATAATTTAATACTTGCACGCAACACCACACAATGATGAGCTGACATGACATCTCATTTGGGTTCCTTTGTTGCGTTACTGTTTTCGGATATTTCCATATTTTCTTGTATGAAGTTTAGTTTGGACGAAACAAAGACTATTTTATATTGACCAGCTGGCTACGATCTTTCAAACGGGTATTTTTCAGTAACATTACTAGTAGCCTAGTAGGTTAAGGTCTCCTTCAAGAAATTTATTTTAAAATAAGCAGTACCTTCGTGCTCTTCTACATTTTGTGTGAATTTTCTTTATTAAGTATTTCGTGTGTACATACATAATTAATTGGCCGCCAAATAACATGAATGATATATTCCGAACACCTAGACGGCCATTACAATTTTATTTATCTGTCTCGACGAATTGCTTAGCTGATGCGTTTGCGTACTGCACATGTATGATGCATTACGTCTTGTTTGCGTCCCTCGCCTTGATATTCAGACAACGGTCACTGCTTAGCATTTCGGTGATTGACACGTAGTAAACACTACTGTCTCTAAGGCGGTCATATCGCGTACCCACAGAATTTCATCAGTAAACACGCATACGATTAGCGGTAAGGTATTTTAAATTGCTAAACTATGTATGGAGAGTGGAGCGTGCGTCAAACGATGCAAAATGCATTGGACGTGTTCGGGGACAACCAGACAGCAATTGGATAGTTAGAAAAGGTTGTATGTTAACCTTCTTTAAAGTTAAACGTAAACCTACCGCAAGAGCAACCCCGGACCGAATAAGTATTTGGTCTGGCTGGGGTTGCTCTTGCTGTAATTACTTACAGCAAGAGCAACCCCAGCCAGACCAAATACCTGTATCGTCACTTTCTTAAAAAAATAAAGAGTTCATCCACTTATGCTGTTATAAAGAGGATGCTAGCCCCAAATGAAGACGTTTCAAGCCCAGTTGGTGATATAAAAAGTATGTTACTACCAAGTAAACAGGCATTATTAGAATCAAAATAACCACATATGTATGTAACTATTAAGATAAACTATTTAGTAGTGGACACGACACATCGCCTGTCACGACAAATGCTTGTGTGGTCGAAATGACCAGAAACTTTGGACCATTTCAACTCTCAATCACTAAGGATGCAAAGACCAAGCTACACTGGCAAATGTGTAGTTACAGACTTGACAAAATTATAGGCTTAGAGCAGGAAAATGTGATTTAGAGTAACGTTTCTAGATTATTCGTTGTGGGAAAATAAATAGAGTGATTACGAATTTTAGGGCAAAGACCACCGTGACAATTTTTATAGGTACCTAGTAGGTACTTATCTGCTATGCCTTATATTACAGTCCTATTGACAAAAGAGAAACGAAGATTATAATCATTAAAGTTCGAAATATAAAGATGAGCAAAATTTTTATTTTATTTGGTATTCTAATCTAAATTACTATCGGTTAATGTATCCGCAGTGACGGGTTCGACTCTGCTGAGGTACTCATTATGACTTAGATTCTTCAACTATATTGTATCAAACAACTATACTCATTGATATCAGTTTCACGTACTATTTAGTCATTACTTCAATAAATATCTGGACCAGTCGGACTTGAATCCTCTACGAATTCAAGTTGCCTCGTCGAAAGCAGAACCCGTTCAAAAACTTTGTTTCAAGAGAAATGGCGACTTGTTTACATGAGGTAGATAATAACCTGGTTAATTACTATTTCTACCATTACAGTGTATTAATTATATACTATTTTCAGCACACTTTAATTGCACTGATTACGTGCGTGAAATGCTGCAATACCGTTGTAATACTTATCAGAAATTTGTTTCAAACATAAATGAGCGTTTAATTTATGTAGAGGCACGATCGTTTGAGTACCTAGGTGATAGAATTGTTTTCTAGGTAATGCCACGTAAATTCCTAGAGAATCTTACAAAATAATTACACAATCTCTTAGCGAAATGTCGTTAAATCTTCAATTGAGTTTCAAAAATAACTTCCAAGGACAGTTTCGCGCCAAAGGGAAAATTGCATGCGCCATCTTGGAAATCAGACTGTAGCGCATGCGCCCTCGACACGTTTAGAAGAAATAAAACCTACGTGGTATACGATAGCGGCGTACAAACTTATTTGATCGGTCGTTCAACCATGTCGATGTTGCATGTTGCTCTAACGTGTGTGTGCGTCCCGCTCTCTCGTACCGTTAAGGTGGTATGCCTGAGTTATGGCATTCCGATGTTACCACCACCACTTCGGAGGCTGTGCGGCGAGCGCGTAATAGTAAGTTACATGTGATTTTATCCTTAGGTACATGCAATGTTTCTTACGAGGTGTGAACGCCCTCTGGTATTAGAAAATTAATTGATGAATTTTTAACCAGAGACATTATTTAGTCGGACGCATCACTTCATATTACCTACCGATATAAGAGCTGTTCAATAAAGAGTCCGTTTATTTAAAAATGTACACAAACCTAGATATTTCTTAGTGTTATCGTAGTCTAAATCCCAAAATCTATAGACTTAAAGCAAGGTTTACAAGGTTAATACTGGTTTAGATGTTTTGACCTAAATTATACTAGACTAGACTTCGACTGTATCTGTGTAGGTACTTACCTAGCTATTATTTTAAGTCTTGTACCTATCTTGTACCCATGGCGTACAAGCTAGCAGATTTGAGATTGGATCTGTGGTCTGTTCACGTGAAATTCTAAGAACTTGTAGGCAATCAACATTCTTATTAGTTTATCCTTGTTTTGATCGTGTTAACATTTATTTAGATAATGTTCCAGTTTATTTCTTAGTGTAATTGAAAAGCCAAGGGAACGTAGCATGCTTAATAAGTAGTTTTAGGAATATATGATGGCTGATGCATAGGATTGTCATAGCCATGGTTCGACGGATAGTTTGGTGTAATTTTAAAAGAGACATATTTCTTTTAAAATCGCACCTTACTGAAATTTGCTTCTTGAAAACGCTTTTATTTAAACATCACAATTTAGTTTTGACAAATTAACGATTTTCCTGTCAACGATAAATCCTGTATGTGTGGTACCAATAAAAGTAAAAACCGGCCAAGTGCAAGTCGGACTCGCGCACGAAGGGTTCCGTACCATTATCAAAAAAAAAACACGTTTGCTGTATGGGAGCCCCACTTAAATATTTATTTTATTTTGTTTTTAGTATTTGTTGTTATAGCGGCTACAGAAATACATCATCTGTGAAAATTTCAACTGTCTAGCTATCACGGTTCATGAGATACAACCTGGTGACAGACAGACGGACAGTGGAGTCTCAGTAATATAAGGGTCTCGTTTTTACCCTTTGGGTACGGAACCCTAAAAAGGCAGCGTACACTCGAGAGGATGGGTTTTATGGTTATACAAAGCTGTTCCTCAATTTCAATATTTTCAAGTATCGTGCGGAAGAAGCCGGATTCCCGTGATAATGACTAACGCTACAAGTTGAAGCAAAACCCATCGATGACTTGATACTGTTTATCGCATCGGTCACAGCTTGAACGATTTGAAGACCTTCGATCTCTATTTTCAAAGAACCCACACATTATCCAATACCAAGAAACAACTCGATTATAATATACTATGTCTAAGAAATTACAGCAACACGTGTTTATAGAAAAAGTTAAACTACGCTAGCCAAGGTCAGTGCGGGAATCGGCGACCATCCAACTCATGCCGAGACCCGTACCTCAGAAAATCCTGCATGGCTTTGAAGATCTTAGGAAGTCCTTCGTAACTGGTAGTCTGAAACCAGAAAGTCTATCAACCAATCTTACCAAGGGATGTCGTGTTACCTAGTAAATGGATTGTGGTGTTAGTTAGCTGTCGCCATTAGCTTCATCCGAAAAGACTGCAACCCTTAGATAAAGTACCTATAGATTTCGCCCTGGCGTGGCCGCACATGAGACAACAATAGTTAGTTCTGGTGTTACAACAAGATCAAGAACACTACAACCCACCATCGCACTGACACTTATTATCTATAAATAACCCAATTCCTTGTCTCAATTAACCTATAATACCACGAAATCACAGAAAATCAAACAAAACCGAGTTTGTTTGTCAAACCTGCCATTATATTAGAGTTTGACAAACAACAGAAACCGGCCATGGTGAAAAAGACAAAAAATAATCTTTTGTCCTTATTATTTACATGGAGCTGCCAACTTGCGATCTCGCTCTATCAATCAAGCTCATTGTATGGCGAAATCTATAGGTACTTTATCTAAGCTGCAACCTCACCCCAACATTTTTGGGAAAGGTTAGTAAGAATAGATGAGGCCACGGTTATAAATTTAAATTAACGAGTAAAATAAAAATAACTCAATAACAAACCGATGCATTAGATTCGTAACCGATAAATCCGATAAATCTTTAACTACGTACTGGCCAACGAATCGCCAAATAAGGACAATCGTTCGCATGACGCGAGTGACGCGACAACTCGTTGTCTTTCAATGAATACTGAATAGAATCGATTCCATATTTAGTTAGAATCTGTATCTCAACGTAAATTAAAAGAAAAGTTAATTTGAACTTTATCAATAAACGAATAAGGTAGAGTAATGTGTGAAGTTGAGTCTGCAAGCGAATAATATGCAATCAGCCAATGGTTTGTAGCTTGCAACTATGCAAAGTGATGTCATAGATTTGTTGGTATGTGTATTAAAATTATTCATAATCTGACTTTATAGGTGTTGGCACTTTGGTTATTATGTTCGACATGTCTTGCATTTTACCATGGCTGTTAAAATACTTATTGGTATTGTTACTGTTATAATTTCAGAGTTTTGGATGACTGTTGTGCAGATGTTTTACTACCTAAGCTGCAACTGGAATCGCGAAAAGAAGGACACCATCTATACGCCACGGCAAAGTCAATTTTCAGGCTATTTTACACAAAGCTAATAGATATTATTTTGGTACTGATTTTTTAATCAGGTAACTTAAATCAGATTAATACAAATGGCTCGCCGTTAAACACCATATAAGGCAATTAGCGGCCACGGAGCCAAAAACGCACTATACGTAGGCTGTCAGATACTTAGTATAAATATGTTTCGTAAATCACAAACTGGACTAGACTTTAAGACATCACTACCCACACTTTCATAATATTCATATTTGTTTATATAATTATAATAAATAGAATGCCGATCCATTGGGTGGGTGCTTAAGTAAGCGCCTGATGTTTTGTGTTTCGATCACAAAACGCGCGCGTGCGACAATGTGCTATTTAAGTTGCTAAGGCATACTGTGCATCAGAATGACGGGTTGTATCACTACTAATGAATGTCCATGTTATATACATGGAACAATTTGCAAGAAATTTACCGAATCTATATAAAATATGAAGCTTTGTGCAATTTTAAAATCACAGATATTAGAAAATGAGCCGCCACCCTAATGACAAAATGGTCGGTTTACGTGTAGGTTCTAATTTTATACCCGAACAAATTACCAACTATCCGAGTGTGTAATGCCTGCCTTAGTATATTATACGAGCAATATACGTCACCATATTAACAGCATAACAATATGTTATTAACTGTTAAAGAGTAATTTAAAATATAAACTCTCCACATTAAGTGCCTGTCCGAGTTTATTAGCAACTAGTTGTCTGAAGCTAGATCTAAATTATAGGGATTATTTAACGTGCTTGTATGAAATAACAAGTACTGTGACTTAAGTTAATGATACTTGACAAAATTAACTGATTGTATATCTGCTTAAGAAGTACTAATGAGAGGAGAAAAACCTATCTTCAAATTAGTTTATTTCTGTCAATATTTTTTTTCAACACTCCTTTGCAGGTTACTATAACAGCTGTTGAAATTATGATTGATTTCACCAAATTCATTGAAAAATTTGCTCAGCAGTGGACATCTTTCGGTTGAAATGGTGATTATGACGATGCGTTCAAAATATTAAGGATTACAGGTACTCTTAAACCTTTCAGGGTAAATTCTCCACATCATCGCTTACCATCAGGTGAGATAGTGGTCAAGCGCGAGCCTATAAAAGATAAAACAAAAAAAGGTGAAAATCTCTGTTGTTATTTTTGTAAAGTTGAGGCCTATCTTGGGACCTCTCCCACCTCTTACCACCAGTGGCAGTGGATTTCAAAAGGCTTATCTGTCTGACAATTGTCCCTCATGGTTTCTTGAAGTATAGATATTAAAATAACTGTAAGCTTAAGAAAAATACGTCAATACGTCGATTGTACCGCAGGTGTACACCTCACCCAGAGGGAGAAGTCATTGGATGATTTCCCAAGCAAAAAATAAATAAATGTTATATTATTCTTTCTATTGTTTCTGCTAATTAGACGCTCAGTAGGTTAAATAAGTTTGATTTATAGTCCACCTCTTTATTGGACTGTATCATTGCTTTTCTTGGAGACCGCTTTTAAAAAAATAAAAAATATAAAAAGGTTTATTGCAGAAACTTGTACACTTTTACAGTAAATCTTACATACCTTTTTTAAGTAAAAGATATACCTGTGCTAGGAGGGCTTTCGGGTTTATAATATTGTTAGTTTCTTCTTGTTCTATTTGTTTAATACATGATTATACAAATACAAATAGTTTATTTTCTTTAACAATTTTTGTAAAACATAGCTAGTGTCAGAAGCGTCCTTTTAAGCAAATAAATGCCTGTATTAGGACACTCCACTGCTCCGCAACTTAGATTTACATAAAATAACATCAAAAAATATTATGCCACTATTTACTATTTATACATAATGAGTAATAATTATTTGAGCGATACTTTATACTTGGTAAAAAATAAATCAGGGAGTAGGTACTTATAAATTATTTGGAATGTATCCTGGCTAAGCCTGTTGTCAGCAGGGCACCTAAAATCCTGTCCTGGGGAATTAACTAAGAAAATTTCAAGTTAAGGGATTACAGAGTTTAGTGCGTACTTTTGCATTTAGGTAAAATAATACAAGCCGCCTAAATAAGGTACTGTCTTATCTATGCGGCTTGTATTATTTGCTGCTCATTCATAGGAGAAGGTATTATGTATTGTATTTCAAGAAAACACAATAAAACAATATTACCTTAATTGGTTACAATATTCGTGCTTTACTATACTTATAGTAGATATGCACCGCATGCCATTTATTTTTTCGACACTATCAAAATAAATATCTCCGAAATCAAAATAATAATAATCTGGTTTATTTACTTTTTAAATAAATAATCATGATCCAGTAAGCTTTGAGGTACTATAATGATCAGAGTTGCAATATAAAGCTCGATTATAGATAAAAATTAAAACAAAAATTTACAAACTTTGTGTTGCGGTTAAATAATGATGTGCATATTTCTTGAATTTCGTATTGAATTCTTTTACAGGACACTATTGCATATGTGGGCCTCGTGTTTTGTAGGTTTTTATTGCGTAATAGGCGAGAAAATCAATAAATAAAAGAAAAGCTTCTAAAGCGAGGTAAGTAGTGTCATCTAGTGCAGTCAGACCAAACTAAGGTAAGGCTTTTCATTTCACGCCATCTATCGGGTATGTGTTAAACTACATCGACGAATCTCGCGCTGCTGTACGATACGAACATCAAAGCGTAGTCGTTACTAAGGGTTGCGTTAGTCGTTGTATAGATGGCGCTAGTAATGTGCGCTGAGTGCTCTGACCAAATTTGTTACAATTGAATTTTTGCTTTTATTTTTAAAGTAAGGATATGGTATTTATTTGCATACCCACACCTTTCGGATGTAAAACTGGAGCTTTATTAAGTGTTTTGATTTTGCCGATTGGTCGTCATCTCACGGTTGCAACACAGCCAGCAAACATGGGTTGCCATTGGTTGAATCACAGGTTAGATTTTAGCATACACAAAGCGCGGGAATCGCAGCGGCACCGCAGCAATCTCTGTCCACAGACACCTTTTGTGTCCGCAGTGTTGCCACACTTCGATTTTCGATATCCTATCCTTTTTAATATTATACTTAATTGGAATAAGTAAAAAAATGTGTATTTTTTAAACTGCTAAACAATGGTAACCGAGGAATGGAAAATCTAATCAAACCTAACGCGTCGTTGTGCCGACAGAGGTCGCCTTTCAGTTTACCAAACAAAAATGAATCCGCGCTATGTTTTAGGGCCGGTCCACACCGGGACGACGCGACGTGCCGCGATGAAACTCGAAGAAGCCAGATACTTTGCACTGTACAGCGCGAAACATCTGGAGTAGTTAGTTAGCACGGGCTTTGTGGGCACTTGCATGCCGCGACTCTCAGTAAAGCATCGCTGCGTCGAGCTGCTCCTTGAAGTGCAGCACGGGATGTAGGTACTCATTTGATTTCTCGCAATGAAATGTGTACAACTGCTTTAAGAAGTCCTGGGTTCGATGCCCAGGCTGGGTAAAATGTTATAGGGTTTTTACATCTGAAATTTCTCCGTAGCAGCTCGGAGTCAGGACTTGTCCCGGTAAATGGCCAAAGGTTTACTACGGCCAATCGCGACTTTGTGTCAACCACACGCGACTGAGTGGCCGCGACATGCCACCGGTGGCGACCACTCGCAGCTCACACTTGCACTCATAGCAGGAGAGTAACAAATTGTAGCGGCTACCGACCACTAGTGGCGGCCACCGACCATCTTCGTTTACGCGGTACCTACCAAAGGACGTGGTGCGCGACATCCATTGTTGATTTTATGTATGTGATTGTAATTTCCTATCTGGCTGTCAAGTGAATAAAGTCGGAAAAGTGTGAGAGAGAGTTGTTGGCATTGGCAGGTACTGGCCGCAAATTACTGACAAAATATTTGAGCGAAGTCTCTTTCACTTCAGTTTTGTGACGGTCCAGTTCCTTTAATTCTTTACATACAATCGCAAAACTGCACGAAAACGCACGTACTTCTAGAAGATCACAATCTCCAATAACAGAGCAGCTTTGCGGCTGACAAAGAAACTTTTTCTATATAGGTAGGTACTTAAGCAACGCAAACTTCGCGGTAGGGCGTCAGAGATGGTCTGTAATCAAATATCTGTTAAGTGATGCATGAAATTAAGGCCCGGCGTTGCCCGGCCGTTGCCCCGACACGACGTGAGCTGCTGATGAGCAGCTAATTGGTATTTGTGTTGCAGTCAAATATTCATTTTGTATCCTTAAGATCAGCACATTGACAGAGAGTCACACAGTAACATAGCATATTCACCCCTAACTCCACAATGTACCTAGGAGGGGGTCCCACCCAGAGCTATTTGCTAGTTTACTGTACTTCCAAAGTTCCAAACTAGTTAGCCATTATTTTTTCTATCGAGATAAAAAAAAGAGCGGATTTCTCAGAATGTCAACTTCGATTATACGACAATGTGCTTTGACCCTTATGCAACAAAAAAAACTTCGTATTGGTTCGTTCTTGTTAGATTCAAATCAATTTAAAAGCCTTGATTCAAAAGTTCGCGCCATTAGAGATGTTTCCTGGGTAGAAAAATGATAATTCTATTTAGTCCGTCAGTGATATTATCAAATAATATTGCACACTTATTTTTTGCTTTGCCAAAAAAATAAAGAATTAAAAAATTAATTATTTTTTATTATTATTATTTAGCAGGAGAAGGCAAAAAATCGGGCAGTGTGGCAGGCTGTGGGGGAGACCTTTGCCCAGCAGTGGGACAAAAAAAGGTTGAAGAAAAAAAATGGGTATTATAATACCTACCCATTTTTTTTGCAAAAATGTATTTACAAGGTGCTAAAAAAATATATAGCCTACCTATTATAATTTTGTGAGCCTATAACTTGCTCTTGGCCGGGTCTAGTTTTATAATTCTTATCTGTGGCCGGGTCCATCAACTTGAAATATAATAATTATTATTCTATCTATTTAAGTGATTAGATTGATAGTTCAACGTGGTACTTTAACATTCGTGCAGAAAAAATATACATACACACAATTCAATACCTACAGCAGCATATCCGCACGCCAAACATAAAAAGGAATTAGAACGGAGTACAAAAATTGCCAGGACAAACTCAGCACTCAATTCAATAATGATTCCATTACGGTATTGAATGGGTCCTGGTAGTTTTTTGTAGGTTTTAATCAAAACGTGACATGGTAGCCTGAGGGGCTCATCTAAATATACTGAAAAACCATAGGTTTGCAAAAATGCTGCAGTGAGAAGCCAACGATCGGATGGTTGACAATCCATCTGTAGGCAGAGTTGGGCTAGAGATGTAATTGGGTTTGAACCCGGTCGATAGTAGGCTTTCTTTTGAAACCGCAGGTCTATTCTGTAAAGAGCCTTGAACATCGTCGCCGAGTTGCCAGCTTATCGGTTTTTTATCGATTACATTTCGGGGAGTGTGCGATGGAATTGCATGATCTAATTCCGCCCAGCCCGTTTCATCATCCGACTACCAGACGTACGGCGATGCGCCATCGGTACATGGTGGACATCCCACCCATACGCACTAAACGTTTTGAGAATACTTTTATTATGCGTACAGCTAAGGAGTGGAACTCCCTGCCGGAGTCTGTGTTTCCCGATAGCTACAATCTAGGGGTCTTTAAGTCAAGAGTGAATAGGTTACTTCTAGGCAAGCGTGCTCCATCGTCGACCACATCATCGCTTACCATCAGGTGAGACGGTGGTCAAGCGCGAGCCTAAACCAAATAAAAAAAATCTTACTATGAAATCTTATATGTGGTGAATAGGGATGTTAACTGAAAACTAGTTTCTTGTCCGAATAATCGCCACGTATTTTTCTTTTGACATGTGAACATAAACTGACGACGATATAATGCGTTGAAATATCGTGTGACTTCACGCCGTTAGTACGCTTTATACTGACATAGTGACGTCACAAGCGCCCACTCCTGAACTTTGATGCGCTTTATCTTTGACAATTTTGATTGATTTGGTAAAGCAAAAAATACGTGTCTAATATTATTTTATAATCTCACTGACGGACTAAATAGAATTATCATTTTTATACCTAGGAAACATCCCTATTATCATCCCTTTGGCAGCTAGCGAGTAACGATACACTTCAAAAAAAAAAACGCCCTGGGATTTTTACAGAATACCACTACTGTTTACGTTGAATTGGTGTAGTGCCAATAAGTGTTTTAGGGTCATTTTGTCAACAAATCGTACCTATGTTAAAAAACACGTCTTTTCAGGTTCTTATCCGCTACATTCGGGTAAAACAATTAAAGTTATTCATCAACTATTTTTATCTTTGTAAGTGTCGAAACACATTGGGACTTGGGAGCATTTAATCGGTCAGTCCATTAAAGTTGTGCCCGTATACAGTTGTTCATTTAATTATCGGCCCCTTCATGTCAAGTAGAAAGGGCAAAGAGGGGCAAGAAGGAGGGGTGCTTTAAATATAACCAATTTACTAATGTTTACATTTTTGTAAACTTATTCTTTGAGAATTTCTAAAGCATTGCGGTGCCGAGGGCACGTTCGATTAGCTGGTTATACTAGAAATCTATAACTGTTTAAAAAAGATCTATCATGGAAACCAGATCCCACAACACGGGGTATCCCAAAGTCTCGGGATAATTTAATACACTACAATAATACACTTTAATATTCGGTACCTATTGCTAAAATATTCTATACTACTTTTTTGTGCTTTATATGATTATTTTTCTAAAAGCGTAAATCTGTATTTATTTTTATAGGGTCTGAACAGGGGGACGGATTTTTGCCAGGATATTGAATAAATTCTGAAACTGCGTTTACGGTAGATTTTTTGTATGAATTCAATTACGTTAAGTCTACATTTGACAGATTCTACTTTTGACATCATAGTCTACTTTTGACAGATTCTACTTCTAATTCAATTATATGGACAGAACAAAGTCTGTCGATGCTGCTATAATTCCAGATTAGGTATATATTTGTATCCCTACAACACATTTTATTACTATCCTCAAGAGCACAAATATAATAAAAACAACATTTGTCACGTTCGGATCTAAGGTTTAGTACACTTAGTATTCATCACAGCACGTGGTCGTGGACACGAAAATCAATGTCGACTCAAATGTATTCTAAAAATCATTGGCGTTTAATATTAATACAGTTTTTGTCGATACAACTCACGTTGATGGTAAATAAGCAAAGGTGACGGTAAATGATGACAGAATTATATGTGCGAATATTTTTAACTGGTCCGTAGTATACTATAAGGCTTCTATTCTTTCAATCAGTTTTGATTTTGCGCTAGTTCTTGTGACTCGCCGTCTTCTTTGTGGTCTATAGACTCTTCTTCAATATCTACCTGGCCTGATTCTTGCCAGACTGCTCTAGATTGAGGATTATTCAATATGCAGTATTTCTTTCAATCGGTTTTGATTTTGTGCTTGTTCTTGTGACTTGCCGTCTTCTTTGTGGTCAACTCTATAGACTCTTCTACATGACCTACCTGGCCTGATTTTTGCACGACTGCTCTAGATTGAGGTTTTTTGAATATACAGTATTTATTTCAATCGGTTTTGATTTTGTGCTTGTTCTTGTGACTTGCCGTCTTCTTTGTGGTCAACTCTATAGACTCTTCTTCAAGATCTACCTGGCCTGATTTTTGCCAGACTGCTCTAGATTGAGGGTTTTTGAATATGCAGTATTTATTTCAATCGGTTTTGATTTTGCGATAGTTCTTCTGACTTGCCGTCTTCTTTGTGATCAACTCTATAGACTCTTCTTCAAGACCTACTTGGCCTGATTCTTGCCAAACTGCTCTAGATTGAGGGTTTTCAATATGCAGTATTTTTTTTCGTCGATTATGTAGTTTGTACCGATTAGTTCCTTTGTTGGACTTTCGGTTATTACTGTTCATGTTGCAAAGCTCTTCTAGGGCGGTGTCGTTAGTAGTAACGATATACATTCTCAAATATCCTTGGCTTTATTTTTTCTTCAATGAGAACTAAATACTAAAATACAATATAATATATATATATATTATATAGATCTACCTGGCCAGATTCTTGCCAGACTGCTCTAGATTAAGGGTTTTTCAATATCGAAGGTTTAGTTTATCGTCGGCTATTTAGTTTGTACATATTAGTTCCTTTGTTGAACTTTCGGTTATTATGTTATTTTTCTTCCTAAATAGTAAAATTCAATATAGCAAAGAAACGCAAATTCGGCTATAAACTAAAAATGACATTCGCGGCACTAAAATTAGTGAGCTCACTCGAGTCCGGTACAAGTTTTACCCGTTTTAATAACAGCATGAATGAATGCGGTGGCTGTGATGCGAACGAGAGAACGCGACATCATGACCACTTGTTTTACTTGCAAAAACCTGTTCACTGATCCCCCGCGGTCCTCGGCACTTTTTATCGCGTCTTTTTTAATGTTCCTACATTTGTGGCTTGTATGCAAAGGCGAAGAATGCAGCGAGAGTAATTAAGAAGGTTCAATCTACAAGGTAAAATATTAATATAATTTTCGGGAAGGCATTATTAATTTTTTGGTCTTGTTTTTAGCGGTATTTTTTGTTTAACGCATAAAGGTTTTAACACAGGTTTTAATGTGGTCTTTATAATGCATGTTTTTAATTAAATTCCTGTAAGTATGAGCTTTTTTTGGATATAGTTATTCATTATTGATCTACTGTTGAAAAAAATAAAAAATGCTCTTTGGTCTACGACACAGGTTTGTCTTCGGCTTGTCCTGGTTTCGGTGCCATGTTCGAGCAAAGTGTTGTCTACTGGTATTTTTATTCTTATGTCATTTCTTAGTTGTAGAGTCTTGGTTTGGGCCCTGCTGAAGGCAATAGGGTCGCCCGTTATGGCATGGGACATATACATTATTTATTAGATGCCTACCTACCTACATAGCTGGTGAAATATTTATATATGTACGGAGGATGCATATCTCTAACCCTCGAAGAATGCAGGTGCGATTATTGTAAATATTTGCTGTCTTCTAGATTTATGAACCCTATCCACAAAAGTGTTTGTGGTTTCATTATATTCCTACTTATCATAGAACACAAAACTATTCTTCGAAAACTGATAAGTTTAGGTACCATAAAACGGGCTGAATAAGCATGAGGGGTGAATGGAAAAATACTTTGAAGAGAATTTACAAGTTATTTAAAAAAAATTGATGCATTTTAGTAGGTAGTCCAATATATTAAATAATGATTATAAAAAAAGCGATGCTTTGCTTAAAACCATAAGGTGTAAATCCTAATCAAAGTTTTGTTCCTATTCATTCTTGCATTCCTATTCTTCCCGTTTTACCCGGTAAGTCATTTTATTAAGGATGTTTTCAGTAAAAATTCTGGTCCTAAAATTAGGTAAACTAAATTATGAATGAATAAGTTCCAATATTCAAAATTACACTTCTTAGGAATCATCAAAATGAGAGGATAAATGAGGTACAATTTTGTATTTTACCCAATCTCTTTCAAATTAAAAAAAAAGCGACCATCTTTACGACTTGCGTTATGAAATCGGGCGCTTTTAGATAACGACTGTCGATAAATTGGGAATCGTTTCAATTCAGGATTAAAGTTGTAATTCTAAAGAATATTCGCAGGTACCAGGCTTGCAGAGTCGATTAAAAAGTCATTAAAAGCAATGTTAAGGACGACTGTGTTACATTATTGTATATACTTGTGAGTTTATGTATTACTGGTATATTTCGCTAAAAGGATACATTTTTCTTCACTTTATTGTGCGTAGCGCTAGTTACTTTTTTTTTTTCTTTAGTGACCATTATCTCTTCTTATGGTAAGCGATGATGTGTTTGACGGTGAAGCACGCTTGCCTAGAAAACTCCCATTCACTCTTCTCTACATTCTTCTTCTTCATTCATAGTTTGCAATGAAAGCGACAACATATTTGCTTGATTTTTGCTAGCTTTCAATTTTGCAATCGCAACTTTTTTCATTATAATATAGGGGTTAATTGTCTACACTTTGTAGGAGGTACCTATATCACTCGAATAAAGACACATAGAACACAGATATTTACTATAATAAGGATTTGCGTTTTTTAAATCCTACATATATTTATTACGCAGGCTTGTAACTGCGTGTTTATAGTTTATTCAGTGTTTAACTTTCAAACCTTAGAACAAATTCAACGACTAGAGAAAATAATAAAAAAGACAAGTCAGAACCTTTTTAAAATTAAACTCTTTTGTCTAAAACTCATGGTGAGCATACAACGCGACAGAGATGCAGTGATGCGACAAGTTCGCGTGCGAAAGAGATGCCAACACCGAAGCATAGATATTTGCCACAACAACTTTACTTGAGGTATTTCGCAAGTTAGAAATAAAACGTATGCAAATAACGTGCGTACAGAATTTTAATAGAGTTCGCTTTACCAGGAAAGTTTTGGTCGATTTAGAATTCCAATACATTCTTTTTTAGGGTTCCGTACCCAAAGGGTAAAAACGGGACCCTATTACTGAGACTTCGCTGTCCGTCTGTCTGTCTGTCTGTCTGTCTGTCTGTCTGTCTGTCACCAGGCTGTATCTAATGAACCGTGATAGTTAGACAGTTGAAATTTTCACAGATGATGTATTCCTGTTGCCGCTATAACAACAAATACTAAAAACAGTATAAAATTAATATTTAAGGGGGGCTCCCATACAAAAAACGTGATATTTTTGCCGTTTTTTGCTCGATATTAATAACGGCAACAGGTAGACGCTTGAAATATTCACAGAATATTTAGTTGTATATTCTCTTCAAATAGTAATAATTATTAAATTAAAATAAAATAAATTAAGGGGGCCCCCCATACAACAAACGTGATTTTTTTGCAGTGTTTTGCGGTAATGGTACGGAACCCTTCGTGTGCGAGTCCGACTCGCACTTGGCCGGTTTTTTTATGAATTCGTTTGATTAAACTGCGTCTATTGGCTTCTTGTTACTTTATGCCAGCCTGGTACTTTAAGAGCTATGCCTATGAATTTAGTCTAGAAATTCATGACTACATTTAGTCTTAGTAACTCGAGGTTAAGTTGACAATATTGTATTGTTTTCGCAATGATTTTCCTTACAAAATACTTGCTACTTCTTCTTCAAATTATTCTGCCTCTGCTGAGTTCATCTTCCTTGAAGTTTGCGTCAAAGGAGCCAAAACCATTATTGGTGTTGTCTACTGTCCCCCCAATGTCGATTACTTCACTGAATTCGAATCAGTTCTTGAATCTTTGGGTTCAGAGTATGCGCACCACATCATCATGGGTGATTTCAATACTAACCTCCTTTCTCAAAACTCCCCTCGATCCCGTAAGCTTCTCCATCTTATCGAGTCAGCTAGTCTGCACGTCGGCAACACGTGCTCCAGGCTACCCATTATAACAAATCTGGCGATGACACCTGGCTCGATCTTATCCTCACCTCGAATCCCTCCCTTGTCTCATCCCATGGTCAACATGACGCTCCTGGCTTCTCTCATCACGACATGATTTTCCTTTCCTATATCCTCAAACCTTCTAAACCTAAACCCAGGGTTCTGTACAGGCGTTGTTTTTCCAGGATGGACGTTGAGGAACTCAAGAAGGATGCATCTGTTATTGATTGGGAGGTTGTGAAGAAGGCCTCCTCAGTTGACGATAAGGTGGCAATCTTTAACGATGTTGTAGTCAACCTTTATAACCTCCACGCTCCCATCAGAAAAGTGAAACTGAAACGTCCTCCTGCACCTTGGATGACAAGTGGCATACAAATGGCCATGCGACGCAGGGACCGCGCTTTCCGAAAATTTAAAAGGGATCGAACTGACGAAAACTGGGTGCTATTCAAGGCTGCAAGGAATAGATGTAACCAGATGATACGCAATGCTAAACGCCGCCACATTCTGCAAAATATTTCTTCTTCTTCTTCTGCCTATATTTGGAAGTTCCTAGGAACACTTGGTATCGGCAAACCGCGATATTTAGACCTTCCTAATTCTATTGACTTAGATGATCTCAACCGTCATTTCTCCACTGTGCCTACCATGGATCGTCTAACTAAGGAACAAACTCTGTCTCTTATTTCTGGTCTAACGCGTCCTCACATTAATCCTTTTCATTTCGTTCCAGTTGAACCGGGTGAGATCAAAAAGATAATCCTCGCCATCAAATCCAAAGCGGTGGGATATGATAATATCACTCGTGATATGGTAATCACTATCTTGGATCAACTTCTATCTCCCATCACCCATATAGTAAATTATTCCTTGTATTCCGGAGTATTCCCCTCTTTGTGGCGTAAAGCCTATGTTCGTCCACTGCCCAAAGTTTCCAATCCCACTCTTCCAACCCACTTCCGCCCCATTTCTATCCTTCCCTTCCTATCCAAAGTGCTTGAGGCCTGTGTCCACAAACAATTTTCAAACTTTGTGCAGAGTAATTTACTCATTAGCCCTCTACAATCTGGGTTCAGGCCCGGGCACAGCACTGTGTCGGCCCTCCTTAAAGTGACTGGCGATATAAGGGCGGGACTGGAAGATACCAAAGTCCCTGTTCTGGTGTTGGTTGATTTCTCGAACGCCTTCAATACCGTCAGTCACGAAATTTTGTTAGCCATTCTGTCCTATTTGATGGTCTCCCCCAAAGCACTGGAATGGTTCACCTCTTACCTTCAGGGGCGTCAGCAGTCGGTTCACGTTGGAGATTCTTCCTCTCGTTGGTGTGATTTGAAAACTGGCGTTCCTCAAGGCGGCATTCTATCTCCTCTTCTGTTTTCTATTTTTATTAACCTCATTACTTTCGAACTTCAGTGTGCGTATCATCTGTATGCAGATGACCTTCAGTTGTATTGTCAAGGGAGTGTCGACGAACTACCGCACATTATCGGCAAGTTAAATGCGGACTTAATGGCGATAAAAGCGTGGTCTGATAGGTTTGGCGTTGCTGTAAACCCCAATAAGTGCCAGGCGATCATCATTGGGAGTCCTCGCAGCATCGCTAAGGTAGATGGTGCAACTTTGCCACCTGTTCTGTTCAACGGTACGATTGTTCCATTTAGCACTGACGTGAAGGACCTAGGCTTGCGCATCGATAGTACCCTTAACTGGCGTACTCAAGTTGCTAGTGTCAGTCAGAAGGTCACTGGAACTCTGCGGGCTCTGTATCGTTTAAAATTTTTTTTGCCTTCGAACACGAAGATAATGCTTGTGCAGGCCCTAATTTTTCCTATCATCGATTATGGTGACGTGTGCTATTATGACCTGAATGCAGATCTCCTCAACAAACTTGACCGTCTTCTAAATTACTGCATTCGATTCGTTTTCAATCTGCGTAAATACGATCATGTCTCTGCGCATAGATCACTTCTAAAGTGGTTGCCCATACGTCAACGCAGAGAGTTAAGGGCACTTACTACCTTGTTTTCATTTCTTACCTCTTCCAATACCCCTAGTTATTTAGCCCCTCACTTTCAATATACTTGCGCCAACCACAACAAAAATCTTCGCTCTTCACATAACCGTCTTCTTCAATGTCCCACTCATCGCAATGACTTCATTCACTGTTCTTTCTTCGTTCAGTCTATCTCTCTGTGGAATGCGCTCCCCCAAGAAATCAGGATGGCGACCAACCGATTGGCATTCAAAGTGAAGGCTCGCGAGCACGTTCGTAAGAAGTTGGCAGTAGTATCGTCACAGCGATAATGTTTTCCAAATATCTGCTACTACTAACTGTTTAAGTATATTCGTGTATTTAGTATATATATATATATATATTTTAATATATATTTTACGTATTTTATAGTATGTATGTATATCTTTGTATTTGATTAAACCCACCTTGTCGTGATTTGCTTATAATATTGCACCTACCACTATTTGTCTCTGCATCACCCAAAGGTTGACTGGTAGAAAATGCCTAAGGCATTAAGTCCGCCGCTGTACGATTGTGTGCATGAAGTATTAAATAAATAAATAAATATGACAAACTGTCAATGTAACCTCGTGTTAGCAACTAACTCTGAGTTAAATTTTAAGTGCATGTGGGCCTTACTGTGCTTCCGAATGAGTGCTGATCTTCTGTGTAAGCTTCAAAATACTTTTTTTATTTCATTCTCCCCTGAACCCCTACCTGTATTTTATATTAAGATTTTGGCCTGTTCGTTTTTTAGGGTTCCGTACCCAAAGGGTAAAAAGGGGACCCTATTACTAAGACTCCGCGATCCGTTTGTCCCCGTCTGTCACCAGGCTGTATCTCATGAACCGTGATAGCTAGGTAGTTGAAATTTTTACAGATGATGTATTTCTATTGCCGCTATAACAACAGTTAGCTATTAGTTAAGTTAATAGTTTAGTTAGTGGTTTTCAGCTCAGTCCATAAGTCTTGTGATTGCGTTTATCACATGATTGATAAAAAGCACCATGAAAAGTTTTCGTGAATGTCTAAGCAAAAAGCAACTTTGGCATCATGCTCATCATTTTTAGATCGTCTGAGAAGGCATGAATAATCTTAATAATGTTACAAGATCCAAGATACACGTTCTGTTTACCTCTCAGTGAGATGAAACGTGAAGATACGGATGCTAAGTCTCGTAGAAAGTCTTAGAACGTGTTTCTCGAGTGTTGTTGCACAAATGTGGTTTTTGATCTCGTACTTAGATGATAAAAAATATGTGATATAATATGATATCATGTTCATATGCCTGGGTATGCAGAGGGAACTGGACATAAAATTTTTCGTACTATATTATTTTTCTATATTATATTCAATTGACGAAAATATAGTACGAAACTATATAATATAGTACGGGTGGCAACCCTATTCTTAGTCCATGTTAGGGAGTAGCAAATCTCTTGGTACCGGACATTAATCCAGACAGCAACTGACGAATGCCTATAATTGATTCGATTTGAAGTGAGTGTGTATTGCGTTATTTAATATTTGTTTAAATTAAAAACTTAAGACATAAACCAGATGTCACCTAAGCCTACTGTTTTTAAACCCCGACGGAAAAAGAGGGTTATTATAAGTTTGACGTATGTTGCTGTGTATCTGTGTGTCCGTCTGTGGCATCATAGCTCCTAAACGGATGAACCGAATTTGATTTAGTTTTTTTTTTTAATGTAACTTTGTCGAGAGTGTTCTTAGCTATGTTTGATTGAAATCAGTTCAACCGTTCAAAAGTAATTCACATTTTACTCTTTGAATCTGGATTTTTTCGCAATATTTCAGGTCATAATTAGGTGTTTCGATAGATTGTCGATTGAAGCGTGTCTACTACTAGGTATATTATATATAGTTTAAAAAGTATGAAATAAAAACTAAATTGAAATAAAAAAAACCCGATTTAAAAACCTCTAAAAAGCACAAAATTAAGCCTCGTACTCGCGTCGGGGAACCGCTAAATAAATAAAATAAACTGCTGTAAACATTTGCGGGTCCCCGACGCGAGTACGAGGCTTATTTTTTGCTTTTGAGAGGTTTTTAAATCGGAGGTATTTTAAATTTAAATTTAATTTTTGTTTAGGGAATCAGACTGCTTGCAATATTACATCCGGTTTTAAAATTATGACATTCGTAGATAACATTCATAAAGACTTTCGATGGTTCTAAACATTCTCATACATTTTTATAAAGGACTTGGATGGTTCAGTTCTGCAAATTCTTAGTACAATATGCATTGTGTCAGTTGTTCTTTATCAGTATAATTCAATGAATTTATCCAAAGCTATCAAAAGTTTTGTGTTAACCTAGATTGTGGCTTTGATCACGGAATAAAATATCATCACTTGCATCAGACGAGATAGTGGTCAAGAGCGAACAAATCAACAATAAAAAATAGGTTTAAAAGTGAGATTTTGTCCCCTAAATGTGGGACAGGCAATCGACTTGCAGTGCATTTATTTTATTAAGAATCTGTAAAGGATATTTTTTAAGAGGAATGGCGCTTCGACATTTCGTTTTAATTCGAAAGTAATTTCATAGTTCAGATATTTACGATACGATATGCAATAGTATGGATACGAAGCAATTTAGTGAGCTTGATTTAAAGACAAGCATAGTGCGCCTTAGTTTTCATAGCCTAATAAAATTTAAATGCTAAAATAAAAGTGACAGGACCCCATCGTCATTTTTGCATAAGGCCCTACCACGATGTTATTCTACGCCACTGTTTTTAAATCACTTTTCTATCGCAGTGTCAATAATCAAACTACCAAAAACATGATTCCTGTGAGTACCACTAAAAGTTTCAGTCCTTAATTTCAAACATTTGTTAATACTTCTCAGTTTTTACTTTACCTTCAGGATGTGGGTGTTCCGTAAAAACTTCGGATATCCTTAAGCTATGGAACATGTGTTCGAACTTACGAATTTTTGTGGAGAGAGAGATAGATAGCAAAAAAAGGTTGCTTTTTCTTCCTTTTCTTTCTTATGTTTCGTCCCGCCCGACACAGCATCTGTCAGGGATATTGGGTGACCCGACGGCATCTCACGCGAGATGGAGACTGCGACTAAGAGGTCTTGACACTTGATCGTAACATTTGTAACACTTGTAATCAGAACTTTATGGACATAACAAAATGCAGGATACATACATAGCAATTTTATTTCATTTTTGTTGAACATGTTAGATATATGGAGTTATTTATATTATATATCTGGTATGTTATTATTATGTATTTTATGTTAATGTGGATTTGATTTCGTCTCAATTATCTATGACTTTAGGTACTTACAAAGTTTCCATATAATATGTGCAGACAGCTATCCGGTGAGACAAAATGTGATTCTTACCTGAAATAATAGACAAAATAATTAAGTTTTTGTTAAAATTACTTATACAATTCACGCAGCAAAACTAGTAGACGTAAACAAGTAATTAAAAAAAATGATTATGCAGCATAATTTTATAGCAAGTATCAAAACCGTTTCTTCACCGTATACCAAGTTGCATGGAACTCCGGTTCACACAGCCCCCCTCCTCCATAGCTTTTTGAACCTGTTGTCGTGAATGTGTGCGTAACAACAGGTATCGCGTACTAAAGTGTTTGTGTGGGAGTGGCAAGTATTTCGCTAGCCTTAGAACTATCGTTTTTATGAATGAGATCCGCGATACGTTCCCGTTCCATTGAGTGTCCGTAGTACGTAGGCATCTGAAATAGATTTGTGGGAAATGCGTTGGATTGTTATGTCTTTGTGTTTGTGGTTGTTGATTGAATCAGACAGAGTTGAAGTACGCACTAATGCACCTGCATTCTGTATGCACTATGTTATTCATTTCGCTTTGCTTTATTTTATAGACCCGAGTCGCGAGCAACTATCTACTCGATCTTTAATTATTAGTACCTGGGCGACCGACCTCTGCTCGGGTAAAAATGGAGAAAACGATGTTTTCTAAAAATGAAACCTAGCTAGATCGATTTGTCGCCCCCGAAAGGCCTTGCATACTAAATTTCATGATAATCGTTGGAGCCGTTTCCGAGAGTCAGATATAATATATACAAGAATTGCTCGTTTAAATGTATTAGTTTAGGTATTAAGGTACAGTAGGTTTTTTATATACTAGCTAAGTAACACAGTGACTGCTTATCTGATTTCCACAATTAACTACGAAATACGGCTCCCTTTGGCCATAATGGATTCAGATTATCTGACTTCTCAAAACGAATGTCAATGATGGAAAAATGGCAGGTAGGACCAAAGGCTTAAGACGACGACATTCGCCAACGACCTCGAGGAAACAAAACGCGCACTCGTTTCACACCCGCGCGACCATTTTTTTTGTACTTGCCATAGTATTCTATGACTTTAAAAAAATACCTTAAATGTAGATACGTAAATTGTCTTTGAGATGGTGAAAATTACATTAAAATACACCCGGCGGTTTTGGTGAGATTGTCGGTTTTTCGTCAGTGTTAGACATAACATTACAAATTAATTACACTATGTTATACGAATAAAACTCAAAATTTTCTTAGATCAAATTATTAAGAAAATGGTCTAATGTAACATATATTTTTTCAAAAAATTACGAGTAGCCGTTTAGACGTGAATCTCATTTTAAAAACAGCTACTCAGGGGTATCTGCGCCTCAATGTATTTCAAGACAGGGATGCACCACGGTATGAGATAAAAGATCACTCATCCACGAACCGACCACGACAAGTGTTGCTTGACCTGTGTGGCTGCCATAATCAACTTAGCTTGATCATTAGCTGATCTACCTATAACTATAAATCCTAAATACGATAGAATAAATAAAATAAGATAGAAAGATTGCATAAGAAGGAAAAATAATTAAAATTCTAGATAAAATACCATTGTTTGCCTTTTGAAATCAAGGTTAAATTGCAATAGCCTTTTTGAAATAAGAGATTATTTTTGTAAAAGTGTTTGAAATATGAGATTTCATAAATCTGGCAGAGAATTGACCTTAATCTCTAGTCTAGTCTAAAACAGGCGGTCCAAGTGTTGTGACCAGTTTTTTTTAATTCCATCTGCCGATATATCTGTGTACTAGTTCTGGTTAAAACCCTTCCCTATAAAGATAATCTAGGCCGAGTTTCTCACCTCTAAATTATCGCAGAATTAATTTGACAAATTGTCAAAAAAGCGTTATATACTGTGATTGGCTGTTGAAAATTCATTCAAGCAATCACAGCAGATAACGCGTGCTTGACAATTTGTCACATTAATTCTGCGTTAATTTAGAGGTGAGAAACTCGGCCCTAGACATTCAAAGAAGGTATCTACTTAACAATTTCTACTTTTGGATAAGTTTTCCAACTACATATTATGTAAAGGTCAGCTTCCAGTATTCCAGTAATTAGTAAAGTCTTTCGTACAAAACTTGTCGTGACAATTACGAAAAAAATAAAAAATATTACCGTTTAAAAACAAAACAATATCACCGGTAAATCGTTTTCCGCCGATCTCACCAAAGACACAGCAAAGACTCAAGTGATGATCTATCATACAATAAATGCGGCACTTTTAATTGAATTGAAATAGGTTGAATTGTATGAGAGTGGGGCAATGTCAAGCTTTTATCTAAAATAGTCGTAGTAGTAATCATATTATATTAGCAAACATAGTACCTACGCACAGCATTTTAGATACACAAAAAAATTGCGCACAGCATTCCAGATTCACAAAAATAATAGGCACAGCATTCTCATTAAAAAAAAGTACGCACAGCGCAAAAGTACACAAGTTTGAAAGCTCAACGAGGTGGGAAACAATAGATACAACTTTGTGTGACAATTTTTCAGTTGACCGGCAGTGTAAATAAGGGGGCGTTCTCTTTTCAGCGGTTCCTATTGGCTGTGAAAACAATCGCGGTCTAAATCGTCTTTGCGCACGCACGATTATCCTAACATGTAGAAAAGTAGGTCGAGAGTCGGGGGTTCGAAAATCCAATAGAACGTGGATGTGGAGTTTCGAACACCAGCCCGTTTTACCCAACCCTCTTAAAGGAATCGTCATAATTTGATGTGTAATTGTTCCTATTAATTACTTTTACATTATTGTCAAAACGCACGTAGGTCCTCTCGGCCTTCTAATAATTCTTTTTCTCTATATTATAAATCCGATTCTAAATTCGTATGACCCTACAAAAGCAGTTAGAACCAGAACTAATATCTGCTAACCTGAATGCTGCAAAATTAAATAAATTTATTACAGCGTGCGATTTATAATTAGAATTAAAAATCATTTTTCTTTCTTTTATTCCAAAGTAAGTAATTAAAAGTTTAACGATACTGTATTAATGCAAATCAAACAGATTAAAGCTCTTGTACCACATATAGACATCGCGCTCCATCAAATAGCGGTAGCAAAACCGTGCGTATTACCATTTAAGGAAACTCCTTCCAGCTATGAGGTAATTTTTGTGGTTTATATTTATAAGCCAAACCGCAAGGATCCCAATCAATTTTCAATTTACACACCATATACAATAATGCCTATCAATTGTTAGAAAAAAAGTTAATTAAAAAAATCAAAATACCCGACTGCTTAAAAAGCGAACTAAAAAGACGTAAACAAGAAGAAAATCATGCTGTGCAGTCGGAGGATACATATTCTCGAGCTGGCTGACCAAAACCAGATGTATCTCCGACTGCACAGCATGATTTTCTTATCTCATTATTTTTCTATTTTCCAATTTTGATGTAGCCTATGACACTCGCAATGTTAAGACGAATCGATTGACGTATGAATCATCAAAATCGGTCAACGCGTTTGGTCTCTGGAACGCCACATAGGAACAAACATACATACATACATACATACATACATAGACTGATAAACACATTACCCTCCTTCGGCAGTCGGGTAAAAAGAAACAGAATCCGCGGCTTCCCCTCCCACATGCGCTTGCGCCGGCTGCCGCCCTCCCACGGGCCCGCGACATCGTAACATCGTAGTAAAATTTGTAAACGTCTCCCTTATAAGGCCACTGACATAATATTATGCGTAAACGTTTTAAACTGCCCAGGTCATTGTAGTATTGCCGTTTGCAACCTATTATGTTTCATATTCAAATACATCGCATAATTTCTTGGCGATTTTAGAAAATTGATTGTTTTTATAGACCTTTGCTTGACGTCTTGTTTTGTCATAAACACGGCTTAAGAATTCATCGGTTGTGGCTTCCCAAATGAGCTTTCAGTAGGTAAGGCACTTTCATCTACACAAAAACATCTATTCTACCTTTTGGCTAGTATTATATTATCTGTGCTTTTGGTTAACCTAAAAAGCTCATTACCATATTTGAAACCAAGAGTGAACAGAGGGTTGGGTTAACCGGCGGCGTCTTCACATTTTGTGGTACAGTCCGCTCCGCCTCTGAAAATTGCCCGTATCTACCCTTTGCTAACGCCCCGCCTGAAACGCCCTCCTGAAATCTCACCGCCTTCTGTGACCCAAATTCATAAAAATACGAGCATATCGCTGGTAAATACTTCCTTAAGGGTGTTGGTAACGTTACTTTGGAGTTTCTTGTCCGTTCTTCTCGACGTAGGTATTTTCGGAATGGATGGTAGAATTACTTAATCATGATCTAGCCCTAGTTGTCCCCCCAGCGACGCCCTGAGCCGAGGTTCGACCCCATAGGCGGTAGCCCTCAGCGTGGTCGCTTAGGTTTAGCTTTATGTGCCTAGCTGGCGGCTCTAGTTTAGTTTCCATCTCTCAGGATCGCTCGGTTAAGCAGTAGCCAATTAATCTGAAAGACGTGCGAGTCGTCCACCAAAAAAAAAAGCAAAAACATTACTTTAAAGTATTGCAATAAAATTGAGCAAAAGTGTATACGACGAAATACTGAATTTTGTATTGAATAACTCATATAAATATACAAACATTTTTTCCAATATGACCTCATATCTGAATCCTATCCTATTTCGCTTAGCTGTTCTCAGAATATTAAGCGGGTGAGTAAATAACTGCACGTATGGGTATATAGTAACGGTTTTGCAGTTACTTGAAAGGTAATAGCCACATACGCCGTGCTCCTACATACGTGTAGTACGATTAGTCTCTGCTTACAGCACCTATTATTCCACCTGACACTGCACAGATAATAGACAGCTCTCGTCTTTCAATTCTGTACGAAAACATTGCTGAAAGGCGATCCCTGTGTGAGGAGTGACGCTAATGATATCATCTGTATGATACTGGAGGAATTTTGTTACGAATGCCAACGAATACTTTACTTCGAACGATCTTCAGATTTCATTAAATATGTGCTTTACAAGACAAAAAGCAATTTCCTGTTTGTTTTACATAAATTTGTTTGAAGTATATGAACAATATTTGTTCTTTTCCTGGGTTATTTTATTGTGGTTCAGATTTTTTATTGGCTGTCATTCTTCAAAGTTTCGCAACATCAAACAAGATTGTATTGCAATCAATTAAACATAAAATCGTTACATTATAATTATTTGTGATTGTAGGTGTGATAGTTCAATGAAGATACGACGTTATGTTGTTTCTAAGAAGTACTGACTGGTAACAATAGTGTTGATTTCTTGGTCGTCGGTCGTCGTCGTAGAGGTGATGGTCGGTTTTTATGGTTCCTCGAATTATATGTGTGTGAATGAAGTCTGTAGTGATGTGAACCTAAGTAAGAATCGGAAAATATGTTTCTACCAAGCGTTTTGCGAAGAAGAATTTACTTAAAAATTGTATTAGAGATTCTATAAATAAAATATATTTTTTTAAGTTTTGTACGATAATATATTTCATTTCAACACGAGGAGAAGATCGTGATCTTAGATGGCTTCCTCCAGAATTGGCAAGATGAAGCACTACATCGAGATATAAATAAAAAAAATCATGTAGAAATCTACAAACGTGGTTGCATTATCGTATCTAAAATCTAGTTTTGCAAGACACAAGAATTCATATTGGTGTGCAAGCAATATTAGCATTCGTGAATTCTTGTTTTGTGCAGTATGATTCAGTTTAGGTATAAAGAAAACAATGTCAACAAAGCCGCAAATACCATAGTTAATTAAAAATAAACGAAGGAACATAATAAAATAAAACAATGTCTCAAGCTAATGGCGCCAGTCTGAAATTTTTACCTACTTTGAATTTACTATCTATATAATGATTTGTTTTTAGTATTATCCGTCATCCCAAGTTTTAGTTCAGTGAATAAAACTGGAGTTCAACATATACGGGTTTTGAAAACATAGCAATCTAAGAAGCCAAAACATGTCAGCTACCAAGATTGCCATTACAAAATTCGATGTGACCATAGAAAAAAATCTCATTATATCATCTTATTTCTATTCTATTTTCAAAAGGAAAACGAACAGACAAGCCGTACATTTTTTATATGCATTCTAAAGTTTAGTAACGGTAGTGATAGAGAGGGGTGATAGCGAATCGTTGAGAAGTGTGAGAAGGATGGAAGATAGTGAGTATTTTTTGCTGAAGCTTTCAAAAGACAGTACGGGAACCAAAGTGTGCCAAGAAGCAGTTTTGGTTTTGATAATGTATGGTTTTGTTGATGTTTGTTGTAGAAGGGAACGAAATATTGTAGTACCTTTTTACCGGTAACGCTGTCATATTAAAAAAAAGCGTTTAATATCGGATATTTATTTGCCATCCGGTTTATTTCTCGTTAAGTTCACAACATAACTAATGCTGCTTCTCTAGTTTTTGCATATTATAGCTCGAGACACTAACATGCAATATCTTTACTGTCTATTGTGATTTGCAAGTGCAGCTATAAAATGTTCTTGAGTTCGGTTTATATTTCCAGGTAATCATATATAAGCTTCAAGTTCTAAGGCATCATAGCCACATGTTATGCGATGAAGCATACAAATATATGGTTATAAAAGCAGTGTTAACAAGCGAGTTCATATTTACAATTAAGAGATTATAATTTAACTGCTTTTGATCGTGCCTTCTCTGAATGAGAAGAGGGCTTTGCCCTGCAAAGGGACAGTTATAGGCTGGTATTATTATATTGTTTTAAGGCGCTACATATGCCCCAATGTTAACGCAGTACCGGCCGTGCGCCCGCTCGTTGCCAAAATATCAATATTGAACCTCCTTTTGAACAGATTTGTTTGCAAAATATTATTTGATTTAAACATGCTATGTTAGTTATGAAGAAATTCCAGCCATCAATTTTTCTGTGTAAAAATATTTTTAAACATCCAAGTCGTTTTGGAGGAGTTTTCAAAAGTTGCAAAAAAATATCGTGTTGTTAATTATTTTTTTAAAGCAAAACTATTAGTTACACGAAAAACCTTGTGTTCAAAATTATGTACATGAATCAATTTTTTTTTTTTTCCATACCTTTTAACCTAGCCGTTACAAAGGAGTATGCTTTAGAAAATTACCGTTTTACGGCACTAAAGGGTATGTAGGCCCTTAATTGCAAATATTATGTTTTTAAGTATACAAAATTTCTCGGGATCTTTGGAAGGCGGATGAGGGGCCAACCTAATTCGCAGCCCTGTTAGACGCTTCAAATCAACTGTCAATATCATTTCAGTTAATTATGCACTACTTACTGCAAATATCATAATTTATTATTGCAGCAACAATCAACTCAAAAATGACGTGGTCACATAGTTGATTCGTTACACAATGTTATTCGATCAAACTAAAGTCTTAGCTATAAATAGCAGAAACCACAAAGATAAATTCCTCTGTGTAACAATGTTTTATTTAAATAATATAATTCTGTTGTTTTTTAACCACCCGCTAAGATAAACTAGGTTTAATGTACACAACATATTTTTATTTCATAAAACTCCTTGGTATTAACAGCAATAAAAATTACTTACACATGCGACATAATTAAACGCAATATAAGCATCTGTTGCTACCAAACCACCAAGCATGATTACTTTTTTCTGACACAGTTGGTAGTGAATGCAAAAAAAGTAATTTTGCGAACGTAGTTGACTTCGGAGAAAAAGTATGTATATTATGGCTATGTTGATAGGTACGAAGGCTTTTTATTATTTTTAAATTGATTTGAAACCTAGCACTTTTAATAGTTTTGGTGCACTCTTGTTTGATTGTCGTTTAAGTTCGTCCAATATTATTTTCTGGTTTTCTGTGAACTATGTAATGGAATCCTCTCACAGAAAAGTAGTTTTATCATGATAACACCAGCCACTGTACTGAAAATAATAGGTTTTATTTTAATAACATTGAACAATTATTCACACAAAAAAGCTGAGAAAAGAAAAGGTCTAATTGTTGTAGCATAGCATATAGCGGTGATATCGTTTATAAAAAACGTTTCTATTCTCTTAGCTTGTCAGCGACTTGCTCCTCGGTTATAACTTCATTTGTTGGTAATATGACTCAACTCAAGTATTAGCCCAGCCCACTGTTTATCAAGTATGTAAACATCACCACAAATGTCACTTCGATCGTTATCGTCACACTTCTCGAGGCTATGGGCAATTATAAATTTCTCATCTGCCTCATTCTCGTCTTTTCTTCTGCCTTTCCCTGTCTTGATATCATGCACTCTCTTTTCTTTTATTTATTTATTTATTTAGACTTCATGCACAAAAGGTACAAAGGCGGACTTAATGCCTTAGGCATTCTCTACCAGTCAACCAAGGGTGGTGCAGAGACAACATGGCAGGTGCATTTTTATAAAAAAAATAAACCAGTTATTATATAACATACTAAAATAGGTAAAATACACGTACATATATATATTGAAAATAATATATACTTATATAAATATATATATATATTTATAAATTAACAGAAAAGAAGAAGGTGAGATGACTCTGCTTACTTGTTTTGAAAATAAATCCGCAATTTCCGCTTGAATGCACACCGACTGGTGGCCGTCCTGATCTCGAGAGGAAGCGCATTCCAAAGAAGAACGGACTGTATATGAAAGGAAGAGTGAACAAAATCAATCGAATGAGAAGGACAGAGTAAGAGGAGATTATTAGATGAACGCAGATTCCGAGCATGTGAAGAACATAGATATTGAAAGTTAGACATAAGACAGGAAGGAGGGGTGGGAGAATTGAGTAGGGAGAAAAGTGTGGTCAAAGCACGTAGACATCTCCTTTGGCGAATGGGCAGCCATTTTAACTCAGACCTGTAGTTTGACACATGGTCATATTTTCTGAGGTTAAATATAAATCTGATACAGTTCTTCTTCAGTTGTTCTTTTATATTTTACAAGCCTGTAACTTTAGATTTTTGACCGGTTGATGGCATTGCGCTGATGGGTGCGCCTCTGCCACCTCTGGTTATGTTTTTTGTCTCGCCCTAATGTCATCAATTACTATAAGGAGATCTGAAGAAAAGGTGTTCAGAAATAATAATAGAGCAAGAAGCAAAATATTGATTTAATTTCAAAGTTCGTAACACAGTTCACGAGTGGTTCCTTTGTGAATGTTGACACACATTATACTTTGTTACAAGACTGGTAACAATGAGCTCGTGTTTTGAAAATCGTTTCGCGTCTGTCTATCGATACCTTATTTATACATGTTTGGCATTCGAACGTCGTGTTACGAATGCACGTTGATAATATTTATTTTCGTGAGGCCTTCTCTCACATAGTTGCGTTTTCGTCACGGCTTTTTTGCGTGTAAATAATTTACTTTTTTGGCGCTCTAAGTTACTCGTTTAAATATTCAAGTTGATTAAAAAAGTGCCCAGCCAAATTATGTGCTCCGTTCAAGCCGTCTCACTGAATGGAGACTTTTTGATGGGCTTTTTCAGCCACTAGTTAACTTTATGAAAGTATGGCAGCAACAGTGCTCTCCACTTATGAAGCGAGGATTCAGCAAGAGTTCTTCCATACAACACACTTGGCCAGCCTTTGCTACATCGTGTCGTCAAGATCTTTGACCCGCAATAGCTTTCACTCGAGTAAATGATTGTCGGCCGGATTGTCTTGATTGTAATGAGTTATGGTGCGAAGGACTACTGCTGTTCCACCATGACCTGACGGAACCAACAGGCGTTGTGTTTTGTAAACAATACTTCTACTGTCTGATCTATTTGGTGGTAGTATGGTATGGTAATATCGGAAGATTTTCAATACCGGAATTACACAATAATGAAATTCTGATTACACCATACCACCTCCATGATCCCTGGGAACTTCGACCGAATGGCACAGCGTGATTTGTCACTGTAACAATCTCTCGAATTGCTTTTTTTTAAAGTTTAATTTCAAAAGTGATTGTCTGACTTCAGTCTTTGGCTTCTTTGTCTTATTTATTCTGCAGATTTGGTATTACCATTGTTACATTTTTATTAAACATTGAACTATTATCATAACCACACAATGAAGCCATAATAATGATAGGTTAGCTTATTACAGTAACGAACATGATAGATTTATAAACAATATTTCTACTGTCTGAGTTAGTTTTTCATAATTGAGTATTTTCAGTTAAGAACGTGTCAAAACTTAGTTGAATGGCAAAATTTGATAAGTTTTCAGGTTCAGGCTGAATCATAAAAAGAAATATTTAATAACTTACTAAAGTTTTAAATTTTCATTTATAAATATTTGATAACTTACTGAACTTCAAAATTTTCATTTAGAACTATTTGATAACCAACTGAACTTCTAAATTTTCATTTAGAAATTGAGCCGCAAAAATGACCTGTATTTTTTAGGAAATATTATGTAGTCAGATAACGCATGTGTTTCTTGGCATTTTACAATTAAACCTTTAAACCCCTTATGGGTTTTAAACCCATTTTCCTAAAAACAATATATAAATATCGAGCGGTAGTTACTAAATTTGCTTTAAAATCTTAATTTTTATATAAAACCCAGCAATATGTAATGGAATTTTGGTTCGGCACAAAAAATGTTACGTAACGGCGCACGGTGTGAGTGGCGGTCCTCGTATCGGATAGCAATTAGCATTCGTGTCGTAGGTATTTGTTTCTTTTGAGTATTCAATACTACGATAATGTTCAATTATAATGTTTTTTTGCATCTAGTCTACAGGGTTTAAATGTAGGATTTGATCTAACTAAAGTTTGCAGCAGTGATAACCAACCTTACAAATATGTGTGTAAGTATGTAGCTCCTTCAAATCACTATGGTTTGATAAGGTACCTACATAATTTTAATAATTGTAGCAAATGTGACAACCTAAAATTGTGCATCCGTTTAAATTTTTTCTGAACGAAACGTTATTTTAAACAAGATTAAAATACCTTTCTTTAGTTTGCAAACCACAAGTTAAAATAACCGGATCTCGCCAAAAATCCACTTTCATTCACGACAGGAAAACGCAATCTAAAAGGCAATAAAATTAATTATTAATTACCGATGGTATCCGTTATGCTTTGATAGAGCATTGAAAGAGTAAAGAAACTGCTTTTTATTGATAAACGCATGCTTTTACTCGCTTCAATTTATTGCAATTACATACAGCCTAGCGGCCAGGACCGTTATGCTGTAAAAAAACTGGAGCCTGCTCGAAGTGGTCCGAAGTGATCCGAAGCCATCCGAACGGTACTACTACTAGTCTATAACCTTATAGGCTTATACGGCCTGTCATCAGCGTTCCTTAGGCGGGAACGGCCGTCTCGTACTTGAACGTATCGTCTCAACAGTCTTATCTCATTCCTAAATAAACTCCAAGTAAGTTTCTTAGTAGCCGACTTTATAGATAGGTTTTTCTTGATTGTATAATGGATCTATTGAATTATTTCAATGGCTGTTTCTGTTTACTTTCCAAGAAAATGATAAAGTTTATTGTGCTGCTAAGAAGTTCAATTTATTTCGTGTTTCCAGTAACTTTTTATGAGGTCAAGGCTTTCTTGCATTCGTCATAGTTCGTGCTCTTAAAGAATTTATCGCATGATTTGTCAAAAGCTAGAACTGAGCGGCTGGTTCGACACTTTCACTGGCACAAGAGGCCTTTGCGCAACCTCCGATATGCCTTTGTTACCGAATTCACAGTCTTCGACTTGTTAAATAAAAGAGTATACACAACACACTTCGTGACTATTTACTTTTGACGACTATCATATGCATCAGCCGTTCTATTAATTTCTAAAAAACAAAGTAATTCTAATGTTTTTGTTACCTAATAACCCGCTCTTATTAGGTAACAAAAATATTTCCTTACTCGGATAACATAATTTCGAGTTTCCCATCATCCCTAATAATTGATAAGCTTTGCGATGCATCATTCATCGTACAGACCAGCGATTTAATCGAATAAATCAAATCGATTGACGTGTCATGCGATTTTTCAACGGTAGGTACTGCACGCGTGGGATAATGGGAAGGTACAGTCAAGCGCAGAATCTCAATGAATCAAAAAGTCAAAAGCTGACCTCACATTTGAGGTCAGCTTCTACAGCATAGCTGTTGTATAAACATCTCACCATGAAAACTTATGTCAGTGGTGTATCATCCCATACAAAGAAACCGTGCCGACATACTGTACTGATTATACTGATTATTTTTTGTACATCGATCGGGTTCGGTTCCATTCCACGGATATAGATGGTGATCTATCTATCGCCGTGGAACGGAACCAATTTACAGAAAATAATCGGTATAATCAGATGTAAAACGCTAGTTACGTCGGCACGGTTTCTTTGTATGGGATGAGGTATCTGTATGCTAGTATTATATTATCTGTGCTTATGTGAATTTGCACAGATAATAAATTGACATTATTGTGTAATGTATAAATTGACAGCTCACTTCACTTAAGTAACTGAACGGTCATTCCACTGTGCTTTAGGTGGAATTACAGTTCAATTCACGCTCACTTCACTTCACGGTGACATTTTTCCAAATCATACTGGCTGGTAGACACTACCTTGCGGAGATGCATCCTACTGTACTTTACTACAGACAATCAATTTGAAAATCGTCACAAAAACCAAGCGAGAGCATGTGAAGTATGGCAGTCATGGACTCATGGTGTAACGCTAACGGCACCCAAGCGGCACCGTATCGGCTTACCGCGAAAGGTTACTGCCACCGCAACCGCTGATGTCGACAATGTCAAGATAACACGCTTCCTTTCCATCATTAACTGGATAATTTATTACAAACATCCAAAAGTATCGAGTTCTGCAAAGTCGATTATATCAGTACCTGTCTGTACCCGATTAAAATCTTCTTGATTACTCGCATAATTTGGTATAAGGTGCATATCTAGGAAAGGGTTAACCATCCAACCAACCGATTTATGAATTTAAAGTTGAGTATTGGTCCATTAACAACCGATTTATGAATTAAGAATTTAATGTTGAGTATTGGTTTTTGGTTAATCGAAGCAGGTGGAGTTTTGTGGTTATTGACTACTCCCCGCCCCCACGTGAAAAAGGCGTGAATTTATGTATGTACTTTAGACTGAAAAACTGCCAAACTTTGGGTTTCATGTTAATTTATTTCAAATACTCAATTCAGAAATCGGTTACTCAGTAACCGGTTACTCAGTTTTTGGCTTTCAGTCATTTCTATTCTCCTGGCTCCATTGCTAAGAGTGTTTACTTTTTAGTGTTTAGTAGTAGAAGAATGTTCTTAGTAGTCACTAAACACTTCCGAAATTTGCAACCATTGGTTAGCATATTTAATAACCATTAGTTGAATTAACTACATATCAAAAACTGTGCCTTAGATGAATATTTGATTCGCATTCCAATCCGCAAAATATGGTACATTCGAGTGCGAAAAAAAACAATGCACAAGGTGCATTAACTTATTTATTATGGAAATTCTTCATCAAAAGCAACACACGCCGATCATATTTCAAACAATTCACCTAACAACCGGTGATTTCCGAAGATCCCAACAGCACAATAGGCCAATAAAGGCATTTGTTTATAAATAACTAACAATATGACACTGAGTAACTATTATTACCTATGTACGACGTAGGTTCTTACAAACGTGCGGTGGACGGAAAATGAAATGTGTTTGAAAATAAACTTAAATACGGCTTGTTTGTATCTTGAGCTTAGATCACGGGAATTTAAACAGCTTATATAAGAAAATTTGGATATATAGCAAGAGACGTATTTTTTTCGGAAACGACGGCATTTATTCACTTCAATTATAGTAGTTGTGTGTATGTGTGTGTTGACGAGAGCAGTGGTGGCCCAGTGGTATCATTCGCGACTTACAATAAGTTGTAGGTCGTAGTTTCGAATCCAGGCTGGCGCTTTACTTTGTGTAAACTATTTCATCACCACTGCTCTCAAAACGGTAAAGGAAAACATTATGAGGAAACCGGCATGTCCCAGAACCAAAAATTCGAAGACATGTGACATCCACCAACACGTACTGGGCCCGCATGGTGGATTACGGCCCATTCCCACTCACAGAGAGGGGGCCTGTGTCCCAGCAGCGGGCACATTAATAGGCTGATGATGTGATGTGGTGTAGTAGTTGTTATATTTTGCTCGTGTCTTAAATACTTAGACGCGTAATTTCTGCTAGAGTATCCCTTAACATCGTCAAAATGTTTCAAATCAAATGAAATTCATTAAGGTTTCATTCTAATATTTGTCTGTTCATAACTTAGGGCATGCATTTCTGCACAAATGCTAGAAGAACACACTGGTCGAATTTCTATCGAAACTCCTATACAACCGCATGTAGAGTATTCTCAAATGCTAACAGGCAATGCAATTCTATACCCAATTTCATTTTGCAAGCCATCGAATACAATGAACTATGTTGTTCTATAACTATTGTGTAAACGGGTTTAACCATGTAATCAAAAAATCACCATAAATTATTCACTATAGCTTGATGTATTGCTTGGGAGATCGAAAAAAGCATACCATTGATTATATTATGCCACCGACACCACAATTACCATAAAGAAGAACAATAGCCTTTTTCTCGAAGAGCTTCGAGTCCTGACCACAAGGCGCAATATAAAACCATTGCGATTAATCTTACTGAAAAACGTAGTCTCCTTAAACAGCTCCTAGATTGCACAGAACCAGCGAGTAGAACCACCATCTTAGACAAACGGCATGCAATGAGCACCATTTAAGCTGATCCTAAAATAACTAAAACAATCTGAATGCAGACCGTACAGGGCTTTAGCTTGACATATAGTATTCCACGGGCATCCAGTACAAGCGATCGCACGCGTGCTTCGAATACCACACCAATTTCAGTGAACGTTTGAATACAAACAAATTAACCAACAGCACACAACCTACACCTTATAACCTTAACAATAAAGTCTTTTGTTGTAAAAAAATGCAAAATAAACTAAATAGCGGGCAGATGAATATCCAATAAGTTTAAGAATAGGAGATGTATTAGCCAATCATCGAGAAGTACCGTCACATCATCGACCAATAGTGAACGAGGGTTTTTATGGGTTCTAGTTGTCTGGTATTGAGACGGTTGGTCTCCGTTCACTGCATACCGATATTTGCATTTTGTAAGCACGATGGTATTGTAGGAACTTATATCCAGTAAAATTATATTGTCATTGAGAATGCTGTCATAGTCAGAATATTTTACCTCGTAGATCCCGAGAAAAGTAATTGCGCATACAAGCTGTTAATTTCTTCTCTGTGTACACAAACCGCTATTATAAAAGTAAGCCATCACCAGTTGCAGGTTAATCCCTTATAATTGAATGTTGCACAATTAATACTTACAATTTGCAGAACCTGCTTTAAATTCAAAGTAGATTGCAAGTATTGCAACTCATTAAAACCAACACAGGTACTATTGATAATAAGTCTACATTATTAATCTATTTAAATGCAGTTTTGCTGAATGTACATTAATTATAAAACTATGCAGTACGTGCTAATGTATATCTAATTAAAAATGGCAAGCATCGCCCAGAATAGTTTTCTAGTTAACATTAAGAAGTCTTTAAAAAAACAGACTTTACAACAGTAGGAAAAACGAGCCTAAATAAAAAACAAAGCAGTCTGAAAATCATCAAAAACAGTTGCAAACGATTAGCTGGTATAGCTCTCGTCAAACTTCTTGGCCGCCCTGAAGTTGGCTACAATGGCTGCGCAGTAGTAAATCTTATACAAAAACAGCATCAATCCGTGTAGTCTAAAGTTTGGCGAGAACTATAACTGTTTTAATCTATCAACTGTTGAAGAAAACTATGAAACTTTGAAATAAAAGCTATTTCAGTTAAGACTTGAATAGGTACGCTATATTCCGCCATATTTGCAAGCATGTTTGTGCACATGCACCCGCGTCCGTGAGTCAGTCACGAAGGTCCAACGGGACAGGGTTCAACTCACGACCTTTCCCATAGCCAGGCGTCCCGGCCTCACGATAGCCCTCGGCTATTGTCGCCTATGACCAAACGTGAGGAGGACTTTAATCGGCCTTTTTAATTGTTAAATGCACGATCAATTTTATCTCGCTGTCTTATGAATGTGGAAAATGGCAATTCCCATTTCGCAATTTGGATTGTGATTGACGACGATAACTTTATTAAAGTTATATGTAAAGTTAGCGAACTGTTAAAATGGCCAAATACGACATCTCCCTAAATTGTTCTGTCCGTCGTTTGCATATTTATATATTCATTGAGACCACAGCAACCCGTCAGTTCCTTGAAAAGCAAGTTAAGTATTATCAATTTATCTATTCAGAGATTTGAATTAAAAATCATAGAACTCGTAACTTTTCGAATGTCCTTTGACGTAAAAATACTTGATAGACTTGCAAATCTTGCAATGAAACGCACGTTAAAAGTTTCTTTGTTTTTGCAAGGGCTATGCGGTGGTGCACCTACAGTAAATTCTCATATAGTACGTTATGTTTTAAGTCCCAGGTAAGTAAAAGGAAAAGGTAAAGTTAGAGTGAACAGCCTTCTTCTGGGTAAGCACAGTCCATCTCCGACTTTGTCTCTGTCACCCCTGACCAAGAAAAGTATCAAGAGCAAACACATCTCAAAAAATGAGCTTATTGCACCCAGACACAAATCCAAACTCGGCAGACTTATTACGTATCTTGCAAGAGTAAAACGATAGAGATTTTTGCGTAATAATTGCTCTTCAATACAGAGTTTTAGGCAGTTTTTTTTTTAAATAATATCATTTGTCAAAGTGCGAGCTATTAGCAAACGATTGAGTAGAATCTACCATACCTACACTGTAGGTAATTCTGTTCTCATAGGTGCTATGGCGGAGGTACCTATTGTAATCTCGACGTTGATAATAAGATCATATTTTCATTTACTCATTTTGCACAAGACAAAATTTTTTTTGAAGACTTATCCTCAGGCATCTTCTACCAGTTTACCTTCTGGTGTTTGAGGATCTTACTAAGTGCGCAAGACGTTCACATCGAACCAAAAGTGTTTATTTTAGGTACACTGTGTTTATTTACCGAATAAAACACGTTGTCATTACCGCTCAAGTATATTTTATATCATGACGAAACTGGCTTATCACTTTTCTCGAAGATTATTCCTGAAAAGCCGGAAAGCTTAGCGTATTTACCGGTAATAGGCACCCGTCTCTAGAAATCAGCCGTTCTTTAAGGTTAATTTGAATGATAATCGGTGAGGATGCAAGCCTTCTACAATGTTAGCGTCCGAGTGGCCGGACTGGTTGGCCGGATGTCAGGCAGTCCGGCACAGGTGACGTGAAAGCGGGACGATAGATAAGCACATCCCTCCGTCTTGTTAGGCAAGGTCATTATTGTACTTTGTAAATAGACGATTATTTTCATAGTCGTCGATCTTCAATGTTAAGCACTGTGTTCAATGTTGACCAGTCCCTTGCGTCCCGCATCCAGCGGATCAACGCTATATTCACCAGGTCATCGGTCCACTTGGTGGCAGGCCTTCCAACGCAACGTCATCCGGTTCGCGGCCGTCACTCCATAACTTTTCTGCCCCATCAGCCATCCGTTCTGCGAGCAATGTGCCCTGTCCACTGCCACTTAAGATTGGCAATTTTTCTGGCTATGTCGGTAACCCTGGTTCTCTTGCGGATCTCTACATTTCTGATTCGATAACGAAAGGAAACTCCGAGTATAGCCCTCTCCATTGCCCTTTGGGTGACTGTAAGCTTTCTTATGAGGCCCATTGTGAGCGACCACGTCTCAGAGCCATATATTATACTGGCTACATACAAATGCAATGATGGAATCAAATTGATTTTATTATTATTGGAACAGGTTGCAGGAGGCTTGTGACACAAACAAGGGCATCAATTTTGTCGACCGACCTAAACACGACTAAGCTTCCTAGAATACCCATCCACTTTGGAGCCGATAGACGAGGCATTTACTACCGACCTGTTGTAAATAAATTACTATCGTACATTCATGACATCATGCCGGTATTACCCGAAAGGTTATAAACAGAGATATATCAATAGAACGGCCACATTTCACCAGATATCTTTAGGTCCCAAGCTACTAGTACTGTTCCTGTTGACCAATGAGGCAGAAATTTAAATCCTGTGTTTGTATTTTAGGGTTCCGTACCCGAAGGGTGCCAACGGAGCCCTATTGCTGTCACTTACGTTTATGTCTGTCCGTTGTCTGTCACACAGGTTTTACAGCCAAACGGTTGGAGCTACAGTCTTAAAATTTTCACAGCATCTTGTTGATTCAAAGCCATACAAATAGTCGAAAAATATTTTTATATGTTTCTAGGCGGGTTCCCATACAGAAGAAGGGGGGCGCAATGTCAGCTTTTTTATAATATTTCGTTCCGAAGAATTTATTAACTTCCCATTGACCTATAAACTTGAAATTTGATGATAATGTTTATTATTTATACCAATATATTGATCAATCACATATTTTCTTTGAAATTCTCTTATTTTTCCAATAACATACATCTTGGTTTGGTACGGAACGGATTTTTATATCATTTGGCAATATTGGTAATGGTAATTCTCATGAAACACAGGAACTTGCTTGGCATAGAGTATAGTAATAGTTGCATTGCAATGTTTGGACATGTTACATTTTTTTTAGTTCTATTTGTAGTATTTTAAATACCAGAAATTGTTGTATGATATAACGTGACTATATTAACCAGTTTAAAGCTATATTTAATTTTACACACTAGTTATTTTAAATCTTGTGTAGCTTAAAAAAATATCTAATCTCGATCTACAAAAATATGTTAATACAGCAAGATCGAGTACAAAAGTGATTCCTATTACCCATTAAAAATGAAGTATGTCACTGTGTGTCATAACCATAAGGTCGTAAGTCATAACTTGTACTTTAGCGTTCGGCGGTTCGGCTCGCTTCGGTTCGTGTTCGGCCGACGTCTCGCGAGATTACAGTGCGTTGGCATTAGTTCACGGAGGATGCATGAATGAAAGTGCAGTGTTCTTTTCTCGTTCATTAATGCGTCTGAGGCTTCGGACTTCGGAAGTCGTCGGCACTCTAGACGGATGTCCGTGCTACTAACGCGATCATTATCTTAATCGTTGCAACTTTGTTCTCTGTTAATTAAAATATTTTATTGAAAAAAAAACTTGTATTTCGATACTATTTATTCTGTGGTTCTATTCATCAACTAGGTTTGTGTCATGATGGGGTCTATCATCGTTAAGTTACCTTTCGAACTAGATTGTATTGTTCTACTGCTGCGCAAAGGCGGTACTGTCGGGGACGTAGCCAGGGCGCTACGTAATGATAGACAAATTAATTTACTTTCAACGTATATTTCGAGAAGCAGCGTGCCTGCCTCATGGGCGGCTATGATCGATATTCAATTACCTTTCAAGACTGTATTACGGTTGCCAGTCTTAATATATGTAAGGAGTTTGCCTTTTAGGCAGAGTCCTCACAGTACCTACTTTCCCTTTTCTACAAACTTCTGCCGTTTGACCTGTAGGAGTCTGGTTTACTTCTTCCTCTTAAGCCTGATGTACAAGGGTAGAGTTAACGATATACTACGGTAAAGTACTATAATAGCAGTAGCATTGTTAGTACTCTACCGTGATACAATACCGTTAACTCTACCATGTACACCAGGTCTTGAGTAGTCATTATGTTATATCTCATACTGTCCCAATTATAAGTTTTGTGTGACCCACGCAGCACTTTTTTTTGGTTCACCCATGTGACGCTGGGTTACAATCCTCCGACACTTTATCAATTAACACAAGCTAATGTCACTAATCTACCCAAACAGTAGACAGTATAGTTGATTTGATTAATTTGATAATCTATTATACAGTCTTGTTATTAGAGCAGCAGTAAGCATTATCTAACAATGGTCCATGAGACTCCATTGTTAATATTGTATCATTTATTTACAATCTTATGTGAATGCAATTAGATCTGCATAAACTGATTATGAATTAAATAACCAAGCGTTTAATCTCGAAGTATTTCTGACCCCAAACCTGTTTGTAAAACCACCATCATTTTTAAAACAATAGCAATGTATCAAAACTTTTTTCAAAAATATCCGACGGGTCCTCAATAATACTTTTACTGAACAAAAACACGCGCCACTGAAAAAGGCGAGGGCGCAAGATGGCGCACTTGTTTCCCACGCATGCGCAGTGGGAACCCGAGTCGCGCGCACATGTGCCCGTTTACGCGGGAAAACTCGCCGCCATGCCATAGTGCGTGTTTTTTTTTCAATTATTTTCGTGTTAAGCTCACGCCATAAACGAATTATGTAAACAAAGTATTGAGGTTAGATATTATAATAATATAGCTTTTGTTAACATAAACAAATAGAATTAAGCCAATTGGTTGGCACTGATTATTTTATCATCTGTTCAAAGTTGTCGAGCAAACACCGTTTAGTGAGTAACAGAGACAAACATTTGAATTTCAAAAATGGAACAAACTTTCAAAAAGCAATTTATAAATAAACGCCCTTCACTGCTGTTTGGATATATAATAAATATTGCAGCATTTTTGTATCTCAAAAACTATCAAGACACTTTTTAATGTTGATATCCGAAGTATCTCGAGGCCGGCCAGCCGGGCGTCGAACCGGCACCGTTACTGCAACCTGCAACCAGTTCTCTCTCATTAGTTCCCTGCGGACATCTTACAATGTAATTGCCATTTATCTTCTGCTTGTAATGAGTATATAGTACAAACTTAAACAGGACGTAGTATTTTTTCCTGAGGCTTACTTTAACTGTTACTTTGGTTCTAGATCCATCACTGTTGACTCGCTGAGTTGGAAATATGTGAATAGAGCTTGTGATATTTTCAGATTTGTGTGTTGTAACGATTTATCGCTAAAATTTCAAAGATTTTTCAGAAACACTTAACACAAAAGCATCTTAAAAACGCATTAGATAACATATTCCAAGTAGGCGCCTTTAAACCCCGACTTGGGTTTCTTGGTAAAAATGTTTTTTTTCGAGGGATCCGATTGAAGTGGGGAACACGTGGTAACCCGCATATGTTCTCTTCGGCTTAATAACGAGGCATGTGTTTCTTTCTGCCTTGATATTATTAGTCAATAGTCATTTATTGATATTACACGACAATGATGAAAAACAACCAAATATTGAACTCGTAAGATTAAAACTGATGACTTTCTAATTCGGTCGTATACTGCTTCGCCCGCAAGAGACATTCAAGATGTTTCAAGATGCAACCGCGCCGATTTGTGATGGTGTTTTATTGGGTATGTTCGTGTCAACTATCGAAGCGTCTTAAATTGGTCGGATTGTAATGTTAGGGTCACTACCAATTGACCCTATGCAGCTGCCGTTGGTAACGGTCCGTTTTCATGCGTCTCGATGTAAATACTTGTATTTTATTTGAAACGTCTTTGATCGATAGAACTTTAAAGCCTTTGGTTAAAAGTTTTGTGTGATCCTTATACTTTATCGACAGGAAAAGATATTACTTGCACTGATCTTTTATTGTCTTAAGGTGTCTTAATAACAGTTTTATCTGTTGGCTTCTTCAAAGTCACATTGCATCCCAGATAAAATAAAAATAGTAGTTTATGAAACTGTTGCATAATAAGGGGTATTAAGTATGAGTGTGTATTTAATAATATCACACGAATGTTTTAATACCTTGTTATGTGCAGTTTCACACAATGCTTTATCTACACTCATATTGGGATTGAACCTACTAAATAAAAGAAAAAAGTCAAAAAAGTAAGACAAATTCAGTACAGCAAAACGTATGAATGGTGCCCATACCCAGCACATCACCGCATTAACCGCGCATGCACTAAGAGGGCGTTACCACAGACAAGTAAAAATTGGACTCAAAGCTTATTATAATAGGTACTATAAAAATGGCGCGCCCTATTCAAAAACAATATTTGATGGAAACTCCTAGGTGATATTAACTTCTTGGATTTGTCATGAATCGTAATAGAAAAAAAAATGTTTTACAATGCAAGTCCTCGAAAAGAGCGTTTTTTAAGTAGTCAAACTGTGCGGAAAGTATCAGTTTTTTTCACTAGTGCTTTATACTTTTCTGTATTTTTAAAATTTTTAACTACGTCGTCAGCTAGACGAATATAGTTTATATTATTTGAGAAAAGTTTTACAAATTAGTTAAGTACAGATTATCATTCATATTATAAAACGTAAAATATAACTAATACTTCATTAAAGGCGATTTTAATTACTCTAGATTTAGATTTGATCAATAAATTAATCTTAAATATTCATTAAATATGTTTGGAAGAACGTATATTTTGCTCGTGCCTTTTTGCGCAGCACAGCACATGCGCAGGTGTACGTAGTCGCAGCGGAAAAACGTCGAATTTATTAATTTCAGATAAGCAGATAATTAGTTTATGACGTCGTGTAATTGTGTATAGTAAGTACAAATTTGTGTATCCAACCATTGGGGAGCTATTCAACAAAAACTGTTTCCGCTGGAACTACGTCATCCTAGCGGCACCTTTTTTTTCTATGCACGTAGATAAAAAAAAATACATTCAATAATTAGTTTGAAACGAGAGGTAAATGTGTATGCTTAAATGAAATTTGTGTGACATAGAACTGCGAAGATAATCAAGTTTCCGCTGCGCTGACGTTTGGCTATTTGATGAAAGTCATATAAAACGGCTTAGTGCAGAGTTGATTTTTTTTACGCACTTTACTTTGAATTTGTGTGTAATGATTGTGAAAACAGAATTTGAAAAAATCTTACCGTTCAGAAGATATACACGTAAAAGTAAATTAAGGTTTTTAGGTCCAAGTACTTAAAATAGGAACACTAGAGCCTAATTTATAACGTTTATTTGTATCTTGTAAGGGTCTACAAAGTCCTGCCAAGTTTCATGTATGTGTTCTTAGTAATTAATGAGCAGTCGCATAATTTACTACGACTGGAGCACTATATTGTATGACAACCGATTTTAGGACATTTTAATGGAAATGCAACGTAAAACATATGGCGATAATTCGTGTATTAATGCAACTATTCACATGTAAAATTTCAGCTCATTACACTAAATAATTAAAGAGATATAATAAAAATACCAGAACAACCGCAATTCATGGATAAACCGACCAAGTTTGAATGGCTACAAAAAAGCGGCCGTGCAGTATATAGAGCTAACATTCTAAAATTTCCAGTGTCGTACCATTATTGGATTGATACAGGTGAGCACACAATTCTTGAACAAGTAACAAATAATGTTCGTGATCAAAATAGTAGCTCACTTGTTTGTTTCTCAAACTTACGAAATTATTACAATAAGAATTACTTCTGTATTAGCAAATGCATTTATTTGTCAGAATATTACGTCCTTAATATTCTGCTGCTTCCATCGTAGAAATATTTTGATGTTAGTTAAATTTGATTAAATGAAATATTAATCATAATTAGAAAAAAATATTAACACACCAGTAGTTATTAGATAGATAAGGGAATAATCTAAAGAAGGTTGTTCTATCTCACGACGGTGGGTTGGTCTTAAGGGCTTATTACACTACACGGTATTCAGGGCCCTGAATACCGGGTCACTAAATCATTCCGAAGCAATAAGGTCGATATTATGAGAACCCTAACTTCCTAACAGTTATTACACTACCCCAAATTAGGGTTTAGGGCCCTGCATACCGTGTAGTGTAATAAGCCCTTCAGTCGTGTGTGTAGTGCACATGCACATTGTTTCTGTGTGCGTAAGCTCGGGAGCGCTCAGCAGAGTTTGTATTATACTAGAGGTAACGTATTTAAGTTTTAAAAGTTATCTCTTTGACGTTCAGAATGGTAGCGTTTGCCTATGTTTGTCTCTTTTTTTTTTATAGAATTTTTCTATAAGCAAGAACGAAAGAATTAACAGTTTCTTTTTCGTCGTAAATACGTTCCCTCTAGTATAATACAAACTCTGGCGCTCAGTATCGCTTGCGCACACAGAAACAATGTGCATCTGCACACATGACTAAGACGATCCCGCAGTCACGCAGTGCGTCGGTCGCGACTCGTGAGATAGAACAATTGTATCAGTTTCCCGAAAAGTTAGGTACCAGTAAAAATCCTAAGATTTACTTATTCATATAGGCTTTTACAGTGGGCCACATATTTGTTATATATGTTAATTAAAAAACTGATTCTTTATGTTAATGTTATTATTACCTACTTTGTTAATAATATTGTTTTTTTTTTTCATTTTAATTAGTCATTAACCAATAAATACTTTTATGAGTATAATGTTAATACTTACAGTTGTTTTATTTTCTGCTAAACGATTGTGTACGCACCTGTACGAAACTATTACACACAATAACGATGCTATACTGGAAATTTTAGAATGTTAGCTCTATATACTGCACGGCCGCTTTTTTGTAGCCATTCAAACTTGGTCGGTTTATCCATGAATTGCGGTTGTTCTGGTATTTTTATTATATCTCTTTAATTATTTAGTGTAATGAGCTGAAATTTTACATGTGAATAGTTGCATTAATACACGAATTATCGCCATATGTTTTACGTTGCATTTCCATTAAAATGTCCTAAAATCGGTTGTCATACAATATAGTGCTCCAGTCGTAGTAAATTATGCGACTGCTCATTAATTACTAAGAACACATACATGAAACTTGGCAGGACTTTGTAGACCCTTACAAGATACAAATAAACGTTATAAATTAGGCTCTAGTGTTCCTATTTTAAGTACTTGGACCTAAAAACCTTATTTTACTTTTACGTGTATATCTTCAGAACGGTAAGATTTTTTCAAATTCTGTTTTCACAATCATTACACACAAATTCAAAGCAAAGTGCGTAAAAAAAATCAACTCTGCACTAAGCCGTTTTATATGATTTTCATCAAATAGCCAAACGTCAGCGCAGCGGAAACTTGATTATCTTCGCAGTTTTATGTCACACAAATTTCATTTAAGCATACACATTTACCTCTCGTTTCAAACTAATTATTGAATGTATTCTTTTTTATCTACGTGCATAGGAAAAAAAGGTGCCGCTAGGATGACGTAGTTCCAGCGGAAACAGTTTTTGTTGAATAGCTCCCCAATGGTTGGATACACAAATTTGTACTTACTATACACAATTACACGACGTCATAAACTAATTATCTGCTTATCTGAAATTAATAAATTCGACGTTTTTCCGCTGCGACTACGAACACCATGCGCAGTAGATATGCCCGAGGAAATATTAGTTAATCTGTGGATATGCTGAATGCGCTTGAATAAGCCCGCTTTATTAATTTCTTGCTTGGTTCAGATATTTATTTCTTATTTCCTCGCACAATGCATAGTAAAATGTTGTATGATGCACGTACGTAAGATGATTCCCGACTCGTGCATACGTAGCGTACGTATATTTGTAGCATAAATAACTATTATAGCATTATTTTGTTAGAAAAAAGTGTTATGATAAGATTCTATTTTTAAATTTCGGTATTGTGTTTATAAAGTATGACAATTTAAACTCATTTTGAAGTTTATAATTCGAATATTACGATATGCGAGTAGATAAAATGTATATCCTGTTTGCCTGTCCGCTGATATCTAGAATAACACTTGGATGGTACCGACATAATACATATTATACAGTTTGTTTTAAATAAGGAAAAATGACAAAGTAATAACCACATCTCTTGTTTACTGTTTTTTCAGTCTTTTGCTGATTTACATCTGAAGTTCGTTTAAAGCAAGTTCTAAGATTTCAACGAGCAGCCTAAAATCTAATTTCTTATGTATGGTCCCTTGACACAAGCACCCTCAAACGACATCGAGTAGCCTTCACGACCACGATTCTCACAAAGAGAAACAAGTCAACATCGACCTACGAGGAAAACATGAATCAATCCAATTGTTTTCAGTGTCACTCTGAAACAATTGAAAGCTGAACGGAAGCTTACATTGCTGTCTTTATTACTACACCACTTAATCACCGTCTCCCAGACTACTCATTGGAATTGCTGAACTAGTAAGAACCGATTCAGGAGCAATATGTGTCAATGCTTTTGAATCATCATCTCAATTGATGGCGTGTATCAATGAGAGGCGTGACACATCAGTTGACAATTTATTAAAGGATTTCCAATGAATGGTAGGTGAAGAGTTAACTTTAAAGAACATGTAGACTGAAAGTTCCACGACATGCACATTGAAACAATCACTGCACAGCATATACAATTTAATCAAATAAAGAATAATGTAATTAATAAATAATAATTTGATACGACTAATGCTGATATAATAATTATATTTATTATTAGCATAATGGATAAATTGTATTGTTGCATTGTAGACGTTTCATAATTTTTATTAATTTTTAAATGGCGTAATGTCGTAACTATGGGCGCAATGAAAGTTTATAATAGTCAGCCTCTTTGTTCTAAATGTAGTGGAAGATTTCTGTTTAACTATGCTATGCTGGTTTTCATTGAAGCTATAAAACTAATGAACAGATTGGATTGGGCCGGCGTTTTAGCTATATCGGATTAATAGCTAAAATGCCAATGATCTGCAGCCTAATTGCTTAAGTGCAAGGCAAAGGGAACACTCCATGCAAGAGTATGACACATTTTCCCTTTAATTTTTTTCGGTATTGCGTAAATAATTTAGAAAGGGTACGTCCGCCACCCCATGAGATGAATTCACATATCCTTTCCATGACCTATCCCCTTTCGAGTGTATTAGGCAATACGAAAGTCTTTATTGTATAGGTACGTATACGTGTGTTCTTTGTCGAATTCTTTTTTTTTCAATAGGGATGATGACTAAAAAAATATTTAGATTAGATTTTTTTAGATTTCCAAAAAATATTGGACACTTATTTTTCTTTTGTCACGTTAACAAAAATTTATGACGATACAGTGCGTTAAAATATCGCATGACGTCACGCCTTGGTACACTTTTTTACATAGAAGTGACGTCACAAGCCCCCACTTCCGAACTCTGATGCGCTGTATCTTGATGATTTTTTATTGATTTGAATAAGCAAAAAATGCGTGTCCAATATTTTTTTAATAATTTAACTTGCGGACTAAATAGAATCTGCTGTTTCGTACCCCGTCATCATCCCTATTGCTCGTTGTGGATCACTCTTGGTAAATCTTTGATTTTTCTGTGAGTCTCTGCTTGCTTGTAAACTTTACTTTTTAAGTAACCCCACATGAAAACATCAGCAGGTGTTAAATCTGGGCTATTTGGGCTGCCAGATCAAGTCAAGGAATTATTGGCCCTTACTCTTTTGAGGATTACTAGCGTGTGATTGAAGAGTTTAGTTACAGGCTAAATGAGTGTCAGGAGAATAACTGCTCTTTAATTTAACAGTAAATACATGCATGGTGGACATCCCACCAATACGCACTAAAAGTTTTGGAAATACTTTCATTATGCGTACAGCTAAGGAGTGGAATTCCCTGCCGGAGTCTGTGTTTCCAGATAGCTACAACCTCGGGGTCTTTAAGTCAAGAGTGAATAGGTTACTTCTAGGCAAGCGTGTTACGCCGTCGACCACATCATCGCTTACCATCAGGTGAGATAGTGATCAAGCGCGAGCCCATCTATAATAAAAAAAAAAATGAAGAATAAAAATCGTGTTCGAATTAATTGCAGTGTTTAGTGTCGAAAAGCATTCTGAGACATCTTTTAAGATACCTGTGATACTGATGTCATATTTTCTGGTTCTGACGACCTGTAACAATTGTCAAAGATGACAGTCGGGACCGTGGTCGGAACCAACGGCTTACCGTGTTTTTCGAGGCACCGAAGGGTTCCGGTATGTACCTAGTGAATGGTCTGGGTGGTCATCGATGGGAACCGTTCTCAGCAGGCGTTGCTTAACCTTGACACGTGCAGCTGTTCTTATTTAGCCACAAGGAAAATAGTAGCAAATAAAAACATATTTTGTTCTCGTTTGCTTATTGAGACAGGTGGTTCAAATCAGCTGTTCTGGAATTGACTCATTTCGGGTACTCTTAATTGTAATTTAAGAGATGTCGGCCACGTAATCACAAATGATACTTGACATTGGGGAAATCGTGTCATTGTATGAAATTTTAGTGCCACATGTCATTATATAGCAAAGGGTTTTTTATCTCTCTAAGGCCCAGATTTTGATCGGTAGTTAACTTAACCAATGGTTAAATGCTAACCAATGGTTGAAAATTTCGCTAAAATCTGTATTTTCTTCAGTTTTTAGTCCCATAACTTTTTTTTTTTCGGTGCGTCTCACAGTTCAATCAAAAGTGATTATCTTCTGCTTAACCGGGCGATCCTGTGGAGATTAAGCTATATAGCCTCCAGTCAGGCACAAAAAGCTAAACCTTAGCGGCCACGCTGATGGCTATCCCCTATGGGTTACGAACCTCGGCTCGCTGGGGGGACAACTATGGCTGGAACTTGATTAGTCATTTTACCATCCGTTTAGAACTACGTGGAGAATAACGGATAAGAGGCTAACAATTGATGAAAAGTCGCGTTTTTACAGAAATTTGAAAACATTGGTTAGCATATTTAACCATTGGTTTAGATTAACTACGGATAAAAAAACTGGGCCTAAGTGACATTAACTTTAAATAGGTGTTTTGAATGGGAAAACAAAATTATAAAATAATAGCAAGTTTGCATTTTGGTTTTCCCGATTATGGTTTTAGGATGAGCAGTCACTTCTTTAACCGACTTTCCAAAAAGGATGAGGTTCCTATGTTCGACTGTTTTTTTAGGGTTCCGTACCCAAAGGGTAAAAACGGGACAATTACTAAGGGGAATTACTAAGACACCGCGGTCCGTCTGTCCGTCTGTAGGCTGACCAGGCTGTATCTCATGAGCCGTACTGATAGCTAGATACACACATTTTTACAGACGATGTATTTCTGTTGCCGCTATAACAGCAAATACTAAAAATAGCATAAAATAAATATTTAAGTGAGGCTCCCATACAACAAACGTGTTTTTTTGCCGTTTTTTGCGATAATGGTATCTACGGAATCCTTCGTGCGCGAGTCCGTTTCGCACATGGCCGGTTTTTTGTATTTTCACCGATTTTGAATTATGGACCGAATTTGAAAAAAAAAATCTTATGAAAGGTTACTATAGATAGAATGATACTCTCGAGGTGGTTCCATTGTCACCAAGTCATGATCTGATGAGGGGGTCCCATTGGAAATCGAGGGAACTCCTCAAGTGTTATTGACATATAACGATTTTGGTTTTTTCATCAACATGGCAAGCATTTGCATTCAGAAAGTGTCATTTGGTGAATTGGAACTGATGAAGAAGACCACAGATGACCACTGGAATCTGGCATTGAGTATGAGATATTCCGAATAATTAAATTACTGTGATGAAGCAAATTTAAACAACTGGTTTTAATGAAAATGGTACCATCAAACTGATCTGGATGAAGCCAGAAGCACAGCCAGAAGGTAGGCTCCGAACTCCGTAAGAAAACAATCTAAACCAGTTGTGTTTAGGCTTGTTGGAATTGTTTTGAGAATCCCTCTGGCTATAAATGATTTTCAGTTTTGGTACCTACCTGATATTACATAAGGTAGGTACCAAAACTAAAAAGCGGGCAACAGAACAATAAAACATTAACAAAAAATATTAACCGACTTCCAAAACATAACATTACAAAGCGAAAAATAATTTTATTTTCGGAAGTCGGTGCCAAAAACGAAAAAGTATAGGTACCAAAGACACCGACTTCCGAAAAGAAAGCTTTGTAGTGTTTTGATTTGGAAGTCGGTTTAATTTTTTTGTCAAATCTTCGTTTAACCTCTCGATTTGATACTTTTGTACGCCGTTGACGGAAAACAAAGCAATCTATGTAAATATTTGAGTGTGGGTTTAAAAATACCATACACACAAACTGACAAGTACCAAATATAGTATTAAATTATGAACTTATTAGCCTTCAAAAAATCATCATTATTTTTGTTGTGTTTTAGGTATTATTGCAAACAATTCGTGCTGAAACATTGCAATGACGCATTTAATTAATGGCTAAGATATAAATAAAAAATACATACACATTGTATTTTAGTATAGGTACTCTACTGAGTACAGGTTGACCCACGTTCGCAAATAATAAATATACATTTCCAAGCAGCTTGATCATTTATTTATTTTTGCGTTACTGTCTCAGAGCAATACAAAGAACTCCTGTTTTGCGCTAATGTGGACCGCTAATCCGGCCTGTAGCCATAAAGTTTATGATATTCTTCTCATCGTTAATGGGAAAGTTCTGTCCTTATACAGGGTGATTGGAAGTTGGGTGCAAAACTTAAAGGGGAAGATAGTACAGACAATTTAGAACCATTTAAGTCATGGTTGTCTTAGACGAAGTCTTAACATTTTTTTTTACCAAATATTTATGATTATTTTTGAAAAATCCCAAAATTTTTACTGCTTATTTATGGTCAAATTAAATGATAAATGAATTCATTTTTAAATTTATTTAATAAAAGTAATGTGTAAGCAATCTATCAAAACATGTTTTAGGCCTCTGTGTCGTTAGGCATTTTTTTACAGGCATTTAAAGTTCATAAAAAAAATTCAAAATCATAAATACATTTAGTAAACCTTATTAAAAAAAAAGACGGGTCGTGTTTTTTTTGTTCAAACCTTTTTTAAAATAAGCTTGACAATCGCTCTTTCTTTTGAGGTGTCATTTACGCGGATATCTTACAAATTATTGAAACAAGGACCTACAAACAAATTTGAAGGAGAAATTTTAAATTTTGTATTTGTATGTAAAATAAAAATCTAACGACACAGAAGCGTAAAACATGTTTTGCTAGATAGCTTACACATTACTTTTATGAAATAAAATAAAAATGGATTCATTTATCATTTAATTTGACCATAAATAAGCAGTTTAGTTAAAATTTTGGGAACTTTCGAAAATAATCATAATAATTTGGTAAAAAAAAATAGTACAACACAATACAACACAATAGTACAACCATGGCTTAAATGGTTCTAAATTGTCTGTACTATCTTCGCCTTAAAGCTTTGCACCCAACTTCCAATCACCCTGTATAAAATAGAAAGATTCTTATATAATCTTATTATTACCAGGGATAAACCTTCGTATAAAAAATATTGGTGCTTCCATCAGCAAGACTAGTTAAGGGGTCACGTACAAAATCAATGCTAAATTCTGTCCGCGTGAATTTATGCTTCATCATCAGCCTTTTTAATGTTCTAACTGCTGGGAAATAGGCCTCCTCTCTGTGAGAGGGAATGGGCCGCCCGGCCGTAATCCACCACGCGGGCCCAATGCGGGTTGGTGGATGTCACATGTATTCGAATTTTTGTTTCTAGGGCATGCCGGTTTCCATAGGTGGTTTGCATAGGAACAAACATAAATACATAGACTGATAAACACATTACCCTCCACCGGCAGTCGGGTAAAAAAATGCGAAATCAGAATCAGAAATAATACTCAGAATTGTTTCAGATGACGATTTAAGGTGCCTGGTTATATTTCTTCTTTGAGAGATTTTGTGCAACTTTTCAGGATAACGCGCGTTGATTTTCGGGTTTCAGAAAACTTTTCTTTAATACAGTCATTTCAGTCGAAATACTTTTATTGTTAGTTACTCTTAGTTCCTTACTAATATTTATTGAAATTTCCTGGTATTATTACTTCTCTAAACATACAAATGGCGGAATTTGCTAAGGAAAATAATGCTTAGCTCTCGCATTGACAATACTATTAACGCTAGGTATATACGCTGTGGTTTAGGATTCCAGTTACTATTACATAAATACTTATTTATACTTGCGGGTGAAGCGAGTATTAGCCGTGATATATTTATTTATAGGTAAATAATAAATGTGGCCATTGTGAACACGTGGTTTTGTGAATAAATGGTGCTTAAGTAAGTATTTATTTTTGTCTTAGAATGACCTAATTAACTTGTTTTTATGTTTCGAGTTTTAAATGCCGGAGTGATACCTAAATTGTAAACAGTATTACTTGAAAAAATACTTAAATATTTTCCATTTACCGTGAAAAGAAATAAGGACCATCCTTTTGTTAGTACGGACTTAAGAAATATTTTATGCAAATCTGTTCGTTATTCAGTGTATTTTTTTTGGCTGATATCGCGTTTAGTTTATAATTTTAGACAATATTTATAGATATATGCCAAGTCAGCCGGCATTTCCTTGCGTGATCACGACAGAAATGATGATATCCGCAGGAGAACCACAGTTACCGACATAGCCCGAAGAATTGCCAAACTTAAGTGGCAGTGGGCAGGGCACATTGCTCGCAGAACGGATGGCCGATGGGGCCGAAAAGTTCTGGAATGGCGACCGCGAACCGAAAGACGATATGTTGGAAGGCCTCCCACTCGGTGGACCGATGACCTGGTTAAGGTTGCGGGAAGGCGCTGGATGCGAGACGCACGGGATCGGTCAATGTGGCGACGCCTGGGGGAGGCCTATGTCAGCAGTGGATGTCTTTTGGCTGAAATTATGATGATGATGATATGCCAAGTAATTTAAGTATAAATAATTTTTATAAACAAAATATTCGAGTTATTGGAAAATAATCGATGTACATACATAATGTATATTAAGATCATTGGATTCTATAACAGAATCGAGGTGGTGAGATCGAATCGTGATCGTTACAGTTGCGCAACCAACGCGCAATCCCAATTAATTCTTAAGACCAGCGGACGTGTTGCGCAGTCACTTTAGCGTTCACATGGTCTATCTTTAGGGTCCAACATTGAGCAATTAAATAATGTATCGTTTTGCTTTTGACTTGGGAGTTAACTGTCCTTTCCCTGTCACTGCTCTCTCCTTTAGTTTTCACATGGTCAATCTTTAGGGTCCAACATTGAGCAATTAAATAATGTATCGTTTCGCTTTTGACTTGGGAGTTAACTGTCCTTTCCCTGTCACTGCTCTCTCCTTTAGTTTTCACATGGTCAATCTTTAGGGTCCAACATTGAGCAATTAAATAATGTATCGTTTCGCTTTTGACTTGGGAGTTAACTGTCCTTTGCCTGTCACTGCTCTCTCCTTTAGTTTTCACATGGTCAATCTTTAGGGTCCAACATTGAGCAATTAAATAATGTATCTGTTCGCTTTTTGACCATTTTATTTTGTTCCTTACTCTATCTATATAGCCATGTCCGTCTGCTTTGTACCCTTCGTGAGTCTTTATATTATATTTTTAACCGATTTTTTTTTACCTATTTATTTTTCTTTTTGATACTGACTTCCGAAAAGAAAGTAATTTTTCGCTTTGAAGTGTATTGTTTTGGCTTTCGGTTTAGTTCTTTTGTTAAAATGTTTTTTGTTTAATGATATCTTTCTAGGGTAAGGGGTCCAAATTGGTGTAAGCAGCCTGCTCTTATTCATCCTGCCAGAAGTTAGTCAATATTTTGTTGTAAATCAAGCTTCATCTTACTTTTTGTTTAGTGTGCCTTCTTTCTTCTGATTTTGAAGTAGCCATGATCATCAGTTTCTTCGAGAGAAAACAAACTGAAAGGCGCGGTGTGTATTCAAAAACGACATTGATGCAAAAAGTAGCAGTTAAGTAAACCACCAAGTTTTAAGTGTATGTTCGAATCTCTAACATTTGCGTGATCTTAGACATCGCGTTTGCATACTCCATTCCTTGTAATTTGCGCTGAGCGCTGGTTCTTACAGTTTAGACATCTAGAACTAGTAAGTGCATCACTGTTATTATGCGTATCCGTTTACATCTTACGAGTGTTTCTTTTCCGTCACGAGAGGATAGTAAATAAGCGGTGTGATCAACAGATTTCTGGTTTAGTAATACTTAATTCAAAATCAAAAAAGTCAAAATCAAAATTTATTTGTTCAATTAGGCCATTAAGCGACACTTTTGAACGTCAAAATTTAAATATAGAAGTATTAATAGTTGATTCTACCATTCCTACCACCTATTCGGCAAAGGAATCGATTCGATTTCGGACTTGTTCTTTCATTTCCACTAAAAGGCATGGAAAGTGGACACCAGTGATACAGATGCTATGCTGCCTTTGTTTGACCCCCAATTTCTGAAATGAGCATTTAAGTTGAGTATTTGTGAAACTGTACTTTAGCCTAAAATCTGTCAAAATTTGGCACGGTTTGATTCGTTCATACTCAATTCAGAAATCAACCCTAAGTAAGCTTTAGACATATTTAGCATCATGCAGTCTAAGTACCGCTGATTTCTTGTACTAAGTGAGTCATGGGTTTCAGGATATTTGCAATGATATACATTCAATTTGTGTAGGAACACAAAGACCAATTTTGTCAATGTATATGTAAGTATTACAATTAACTCTTGCTCAGATCTACCCTAGACACTCTACTGGTTATTCGATATTTACCATGTATTAGATTTCCATGTGCAAACCAAATTTCACGTGTATATAGCAAATAGCAAACATTTTGGATGTTTGACAACCGTTACGGTTGACAGAATGTTAAAGTAACAAGAGTCTCCAGACTTAGGTACAACATAATCTATGCCGCATACCTCAAAAATCACTCACTTTCTATAAATAATCAATTGTTGTATAGTAAAAAGTACGTCAAGTTAGTCGATTAGTAAAAAAAGAGCCGTGAGGCCATCTCGTAGGGAACCAGGCAAGCGTGACCGCGCAATGGGGCCGCGTGCGAATTGTCCGCTGCTGGCTGATTACTGAACCGGTCGCTATATCAAAAATTCTACTACTAACATAACGTACCTTTGCGACTTTTGTCCCGACAGTCCTGACTACTTTCGGCACTTGTGCTGCCCTGGTAATTGAACAGCAACTTTAGCTACTGAAGTTATTATTTTCCATTATAGGCGCGGTGTTGTGATGTGAAAATATGTATGATACAGTTCAGGTGGACAGATATATATGACTTATATACATCTGTCCCTTACGCACACTCTAAATAAACTTAATCTAAGAGCTTATGGTTACACCCCAGGACTAGCCTACATTAACTTTATTTATTGAGAGAGAGAGCACAGCATTTTCAGATTACATTAAAAGTGCTGAACGATACTTGGTCAGTTGGTAGATTGTTTGGTGTGTTGTTTCGGGTCGGATTAAAAGCGGACCTGTTCTCGCACCAAATAATTAGAACTTACCCGTGTTACTATGTAGTTAAGCTGAGTGACACGATACATGCAGTATTAGATGACTTGTATTAAAATGTTGTCTAGCTTAGTGGCGAAATCGGACCTTACAATGTAATATTGAGCTTAGGTGGCCTAAAATAATGAATAAGGACAGGAAGGTGGGTTGGGATGACGTTACATGGAATCGTAGGTGAAGGCAGTCGCGGATAGATCTTATAGCGAGTGCCTTCGTACTATTGTATTACTGTACCACTTCTTTGATTCTTTATTGTTTATCATATAAGATCTATAGCAAAAATCGAGTCCAAAACAAAGAAGATGAAATGACATGAACCTAGAAATCATGAGATCATTAAGACTGTATTCAAAGTTTCAAACACATTCAAACCTTCGAATAATAATACAATGTTTTTAATACAACCTTGTTTACATGTACAGCAGATTGTTTCTCATCATGTGTCTCACATGTACGGTGTATATTATTTCATCGTATAGTTTATGTTATGTAGGCCCAAAAGGTCGACACACGATTCTATTGTGCTTATGGCGTATCATATTTTGATATCGTAAGATTTGTTGAACAAGAGAATTAAGTGGTAGACTATTGTTAGAATGGTTTAGCGATTTTGAACATGTACTTATTACAATAGTTTTATAAATTGATTTATTATAGATTTTAAAGTTTATGTTTAATGATTTTTAAGGAATTTATTCTGACACTAAAGTCCCCGTCACGGGAAGCGATAATTTTTGTAAATAAAGAATTTCTAATAATTTCTAGCGACAATTCATTAAAATATAATGCCAAATTTGATCAACTCAATGTAACATAAGATGTAATACGAAACTAACAAGCAATTTCACTTAGTCGGGTTATATTTTAGCGATATAAAGCCTAACGTTTTGTGGTACTGGAACGCCAAAATTTACAGCTTCTCGCAACGGGGACTTAGTCCTAACTTTACAACGTACCTACAAAACTTGTAAAGAGACTCTTTGAGCTCTAGACAAATGACATTAGCGTTAACAGGCGATAACAATGTGTTTTGACAATTAGATTGTCAAAAATGCAAAGTTTGGTTCGATCACTATATTTTAAAATTTTCGATTTTTTGTGAAATGTTATCGATGATAGAATTACTTAGATCTAGGTTCACTTACTTCTGAGATGACAATAAACAGCGAATAAGGAATAAGGCATGTGGAACCAACCTAAAATAAATTGGGATAAGGATAAGGGGATGACGATGAAACCTCAACCTGATCCTGGTCGACATTATGCTTTAATCGACAGGAACAATAATTTGTCCATAATTGTCGTAATGTCTCATTTGCATTAGTCGCAATCTACGCACCATTTAGTTCGAGGAACACAAGAGTAGGATGGATATAACTTTAGATAAACTGAGACGGTCCTGTAGCGGAACAAAACTGTTGACTGTGAAATGTATCTGCATTGTAACCAGTGAACCGGCTCATTGGTCGGTAGTAAGTTCCCTAACGATAACTTACTAGGCAAATTCTTTTTTTAAAGTTACTGTGTGTGGGACCCGGAAAGTTCATATTCCATCCGAAAGACAAATAGGCATATAGACTCTCTTATTTTCGCCTAAAAATACAGAATAATTTTACGAAGTTGTATTTTATAGATTACGACAAACAATGGGGCCTACGTCTTGCAGACGATGGCTTAAATCAAATTAATTTACTGTCTATATTTTATGATCAGAAAAAAACTGTTTAGACCAGTTTTTCCCCGAGTTTTCTTGTAGCTTGATTAACAAAGCCGACCCAGATGATAGGATTAATACTAAGGCTTCATGGCCAGAACACGTAAACAGCTTCAGTCTTTAATTGAGTAAACGCATTACAATAAATGCGACCTTACTCGTTTATTGTGTCATTTTACTTGTCCATTGAAACATCCGTCGCATTTAACGACTTATTTCCATCTGTAAGTTACCATTTTCCTATTAACAAGTTCCTGTATAGTTTGTCAATCTGCCCAGCCAATGCAATTTTGCGGTCGGTTTCTATTATAACCAGATGCAGTTCAATACCGCCATTTTACATGAACCGATTGCCTGTCTGACCTCTCCAAGAAACTGTATAACACGATCCCCCTTGACAATATAGTTGTCAGATTTTCTGGCTTTTGAATTCTCGTCATCATCGTCACCATCATCATCGTCATCATCATCATAATCATCACTACTACTACTCGTAATAACTGTCAAAGATCTGAAAATGTCAATGTTGCCTTAGCGTGAACGCAAACGTCGGCGTCGTGCGGTCGAATGATTTTGGTCCTCGAAGACGGTAATTTCCTACAAAGGACCACATTTATGGAGTGTGTACATGATGACACTTACATTCAGCACGGCTCACTGGTATCGTCCCTACGAGTATCATCGAGTGGTACTACCGTGACGCTATCTGACTTCACTCATACCTATGTTTAAATCGTTAGGGTAAGCGAAGACTTTGCTTATATACAGGGCACGACCGTTTTTTCTTTGTTATTCGATAGTTTATTAAACATTATCTATTGGTTACTGTAAGTTGATTTGAATGCAGAACATTGGATTTGATGAATTGAGAATGGTCTTAAAAGAGAAGTGGATAAGGTTGAGACATACATTTAGACTACGTTGTATAAGTTGGTCCATACTTACTTGTATTTTTATTGTAAGTAACCGCAATTAAACTGATAGATAATGAAAGCAAAAATAACATAACCCAACACTAACCACAACTCCAAGAAACATACGAAGATAAAAATCTATCGATAGATACATAAAATTAATAACAATTTGTTTACGATTTGAGAGATTTCTCTAAACGATCGCCGTATAATTTCGACAGTAATCAGAATCCGTGAGAAACTTATAAAAATAAACTTGTATATTGGAATTTTATTTCTTATATGAGAGATAACAGAACAGAATAATTAAATAAAGTGGATCGAGAGATGTTTTGGTAATTGTCGGTATTCTAACTGTTGTTTTTATATTTTTTGCTGATTTCTTCAAACTTGTTGAAACTTACAAAAGTGGTTTTCTTCCGGAATAGATAGAGATACAAAGGAATGCGAGAGAGGTGAAAAAGGTGAAGAAGTTTTCTAACGATATTATTTGATAAATTTTATCTAATCAATGCTGACGAATCTATTACGATTGCTTCTCAGCGCATTTGGTTCATTTATAATAATATTTATTCACTTCTTGAAGAAGTAAACGGGCTAATAAAAACAGGAAAAAAACATTGCTTCTATATATTATTTTACGTTTCCCTTAATAGTAAGACGGTTTTCAAAAATATATATAATGTCACTATGATGCTTGTCTTGCAACGCTTGACGAGGTCGGTCCGTGGATGGGTGACCATTTCAACATACCGAGTTTCCTCCGTGCCTCAGAAAGCACGTTAAGCCGTTGGTCTCGGCTGTCATTTGAAGATCTTTGACAGTCGTTACGGGTAGTCAGAAGCTTGAGATCTGACACTAGTCTTGCCAAGGGGTACCGTGTTACCCAATTACTGGGTTGTGGAGGTCAGACAGGCAGTCGCTCCATGTAAAACACTGGTACTCAGCTGAATCCGGTTAGACTGGAAGCCGACCCCAATATAGTTGGGAAAAGGCTAGGAAGATTGATTGATGCTTGTCTTGAAGAGCTTTTCATAGGGCAAGGTTCAAGACTCTGTGTCAGACACACTCAATTAAAGTTATATAAAATTACGCGTAAACTATAAACCTATACAATATTTCACATTCATCCATCTGTGAATGATAAAGCACATAGTACAGCGAGATTGAAGTTCAGAACAGCCGACTCCGTATAACCCATCAAAGAATTACTTGTGTAATTACCCCTCTAACTAGACGTCATTATTTCTATTCGTTATCGTCATTGTGTCAAAGTTGGTCATGGCACAGAGGCGTCACTTTTTGTTGTTTTAAAATCATTAGCCGCGTTTGTGACAGCACGCAAATGTCCAATGATATCAATTACTAAAACCTCGTACTTGAAGGTTAAGATATACAGCTGACAATTATTTGTAGTTTGTAGTTTTGTTTGAAAGAAACAAATAAAAAAAAAACGTTATTTATTGGTTTCATTGGAGCCGACTGTTCTATCTGTAATACATTGATTATTATCGTGGCTTAAGGAGGACCTCTTTATTCAACCAAGCATAGACACATTAGTGCATTTATAAGAAGTCCCTTTACACTCCATATTTCAAGTTATAACAGTGGGACGCGGGCGGAGCTGCAAACACACTCAAATAGTATAACGATTGATATCAGAACGGGATTACAGGATGGCATCATGTGGTATCGAGGCTGGCGAGTAGGAGACGTCACGCTCAGCTGGCCAGGCTTCACGGGCTACCGAACTCCCCCTTCTCCCCGCCTTCGGAAATCTTCGGCCGGGTTCGGCGGTCTTCGGCTCCCATATCCCAATTTCTTAGGTGCGCGCACGCTGGGTGACTCAACTAATTATTGAGATCTATGGGTGTAATGATATCACGGGGTCTTTATTGTTTTATTTTGTTGTAATTGGTCTGTGCTCGGCGTGTGATTAGTCATCTAATTATAGGTCCAAACAAATGTTTAGTTCCAGAAGTTGGTTGCGTTTAAAGAAGGCTATTATTCATTTCAAACGATTTGTAAAAAAATCTATTAACTTTTTCCGAGTAAACTTGTTGGCGACGAACGTTTGTCGTGTATAATTCTGGTAATACGCTGACACTGTTGTCAGTTGGTTGAAATCGTTCGTCCAACATATTACTAAAGGTTTTTATATAGTGGGCATTGTTCTCTACAGCAATAATGTTACAAAAGTTTCAATGTGTGGATCATTGTACTGTGACGTAATAAAAACAAAACTTGAGGCTTGACATTGTTTTAAAAATGGGAGTCCTGTGATCCCATACGAGTGGTGTGGTATGTGGTGGGCGTGTACTATGCACAGTATGCACTCGTGCACGGGAATGACTTTTGTTTACATTAATATTTAGGAGGCCGAAACGTGACATAAGATTTTAACGGAGTGGCTCTGTGACTGTTAATAGTGCGTCGCTTACCATAATGTCATAGTGCACTTTGCAAGTTTAACGTTTTTGGAACAGATATCAAGAAAGCGACCACAAAAGAGTATTTGGAAAGGAGTTTGCGGGCTGAGGGGCTAGACCGAAAAAAGTGTCACCATAAAAAAAAACTACACCAAAAACCGACACTATTTGAAGTGATTTTCGAAGCACTTCCCGATCACCTAGGAAACTAAAACTTTCAGTCGATTCAGCTTGCCGTCAATTTTGATAACATGGCAAAATATTTATAATTTTAACGTTTAAATATCCTTTTTTAATAATATAGACATATGTAAAGAATCATTTATGCGTGATGAATTGTGCGAGGGACAGCATGCTGCAGGATAGTACAAGCGAAGATCTGCACAAAAGGGAGACGCCGCCGTTGAGGAGAGAGCCGGTAAACCGAAGATGTACAATACAATCGTGCGTTGACCAGACACATACAGTACATACGCTAGCAGCCGCTATTGTGTGTTTACACTGAACATCAGCTGTGTTGTTGTTATTTCAGTTTCATCATATTTTACGAAACTGAAAGACTGTAAATTTAATTAATCGAACTCTGTCCGGGTGTCCATAAGACACCTCACTCTTCTTTTGTTATCTGCAGTGTTTTCAGGTAGAAATTCTATTGCATGTAGACATGGCACTACCATAATCATATTCCGCGTGTCATATTGTAGAGCCAGCGACGGTCACCTCGAGATACCAATTAAATATTAGTCATAATTAAACATACCATCTGAGCTTGTAATGATCTTGAGCACTAATTTGTGGATGGACAAAGTATTGCACGAACGCCACGAACATACTCTGAACACCTGATGACATAAATGTTGGTTCTTTATCAGTCCTTTTATAGTTAGACTACCAGGATATCAACAGGCTTGGATAAATAAACAAGCAAACATCCAATTGCGGTCCACGATAGATAGAAGAATGCTCAAAGAGTAAATAATAAATACTCACTTTAAAATACTACACACACCGATTTATTCCTTCTAACAATCAGTTTTACAAATTATAATTTAATATAGACTATGTCTTAGGTGCACTTTCGTAATACCTAATCTCCAGAGTTATTCATCCAATAACGAACCGTGCTCGAACTAACTCCAAAAGCCCGCCAACCCTTTTCCCCGCATTCATTTGTTTTTATTTCTCTTCTTATTTTTTTAAAACGCGGCATCGAACATTCGAATCTATTTCAAAATGTTGCCATAGCGAATAATCGTAGAAATTAAATCAAATTCAATTTTTAATAAAAACCTATACTCCATTTATTATAGCATTAGACAAAAGAGGCTCGCAGAAGCAGGAGTACGAAACCTTTTATTTTCAAGTCAAGTTCAAACAATTTTAATAAATAATGTAAGTATGTGATTTTTTTGTAAGTAACAATGTATGGCATACAATAAAGCGTATTCTATCTACTCTTCACGATGCTTGGATAGGTAAATGAAATTAAAAAAAACCGGCCAAGTGCGAGTTGGACTCGCACACGAAGGGTTCCGTACCATTATCGCAAAACACTGCATAAAAATCACGTTTGTTGTATGGGAGCCCCCCTTAATTTATTTTATTTTAATTTATTAATAATTATTTTTTGAATTAAATATACAACTAAACATTCTGTGAATATTTCAAGCGTCTACCTGTTGCCGTTATTAATATCGAGCAAAAAACGGCAAAAATATCACGTTTGTTGTATGGGAGCCCCCCTTTAATATTTACTTTATACTGTTTTTAGTATTTGTTGTTATAGCGGCAACAGAAATACATCACCTGTGAAAATTTCAACTGTCTAGCTATCACGGTTCATGAGATACAGCCTGGAGACAGACGGACAGACAGACAGACAGACAGACAGACAGACAGACAGACGGATCGCGAAGTCTTAGTAATAGGGTCCCGTTTTTACCCTTTGGGTACGGAACCCTAAAAACAGTAACAATCAGTTTATTAAAAACAACTTTATCACAATATGCCCGTATTATGTTTTCAATATTCCAAATAAATATGATACAAAACACCACTTAACAATTTAGTCACTGCTACCATCAGTCATAACAAATTATAATAATTAATTGACATGGGAGGTAACAAAAGTCATAATTTTAACTATAATAATAAAGTGGCCCTAAGATCTTTTTCCTAAAAAGGAATATTTTTGCTTTTTAGCCACTCCTAAATATCTTCCTTTCGTGTGGCTGTAGTTGGCAGCTTCTCCAATTTCCTCGAATGATATGGCGCATTATCCATAACAATTACTGCACCACTCTCGACTTCTGATAATATTAATTAAAACTACTTTTCAAAATTGTGTGCTTCCATTTCAGAATGGTCACTCTCATAGTCTCCATCGCCCTTTTTGGCTTCAAATATTAATTCACCATCCATCAAAAACCCAAACGTTGATCCTGTGAAATGAAATAAAAGCAAATCAATAATTGTGTACCGGTGGGGTAGATTACTTGATCACTGGAAATAGATTTTAACCTTTAAGTAGCAACCGAAATTAACTGCATCATTACTGTCATTGAACAGGTTAATTTACAACCATAAACATCTTTCTCCGAGGGGAGGCATTAAGACTTAACCAGTTTTCAGTGACGGAGAACGGAGTGATCATTTTATTAATGATTTCGTTTGATTTAAATGTATTTCTTTTGAAATTATCAAAAGAAATACATTTAAATCAAGTTTTACCAAAATGGCCAATGATAAGCCGTCTTCCAATTTGTTCTTGATTTATTTGTATAAAGTACTTCTTTTAAAATCAGGTAGAGACTCATCGCTGTTAACGGCTTCCAGAATCTTGTCCAACGTTGGTAACTCATTATCAAAGAAAAAAAGAATGAATTTTTCTTCGTATTCCACTTAAAGTTATATCACCATAATCGTCAGATTTTGAGTATTTCCGTTGGCGAGGAGGGATGATGCAGGCGACCTTCTGTATTGTACTTGTTCAGTACTTTATAGACTGTTGCACGAGATATGCCTATAAAATAAGATTAATAATGTAGGTTATTAACTCACAAACCATGTTACTTTCAAATACATTTATTTATAATAATAATTTTATGATCCTTACCTGCAATTTCTGCAGTTTTGTTAATTAACTGCGTCATATAAGTAGGAGTACCTTCGGGCCTGGACCCCTTAACATCTTTATAAATATTTATGACTGGTTTTTTTTCTGCAGCACGAGGCGGTGTTTGCTTTGTTCTCTTTTTCTTGGGAGACAATATTTTAACGTCTGGATCAACGTTGAGGCCACGTATTTTTCGCTGTTGACACTGATCAGCGTTACTAACAGTTACAGAGCGTTCATGTTGCAAGCCACTCGGGCCTGCACCGGGATCGTCCCTGTCAATATTTCAACAAAACGTACCGCTTTGTACGAACAACACAAAACTAACACTAATAACGATAAGAAAACAATAACAACAGAAAAACAGTAACAAATAACAAGTAAACCACGAAAATTCAGCAATAACAACGAGAAAAGGCGTAGCATTCACAAGTATCCACAAGCGAATGACAATTGACAACTGCAGATTATTTACGCAATTTGACGGATAGATGACATCATAAACCGACTAAATAAAAAAACATGTGCAGCCACAACTTATGAACGGAACAGGTAACATTTTAGATTTGGTTGAGTTATAGTGACATGAAAAACGTTTCCGATACTGTCCGCCCCTGCTTCTTTTAGATTTTAAACATTGACACGACATTATTTTATGTAAAAACTAAATAATATTAAAAGAAGGTCTAGTAATTTCAGAAGGTAGATAGGTTAAATAGATGAAATTAAGTGTGACAGATGTTATTTAAATTGATTATATTTAACTCCACATCAATCTTGACTGTAATAGTGTTTGTTAAATTTTTATTACAAAGAGTGCACCTAAAAGAGCCTTTTTTAACTTCTGTCTAATGCTATAGTAAATGGAGTATAACACTTTACAATTTTTTTTAAATGAATGACAACGCTATAATAACGTGAATATGTTTCTAAAAGCATATGAGTTTGATACTTGCATATTTGCAGTGATATCGGCAAATATGTAAGTAAGCAAGTAGCAAAGGATTTTCTTTTGATAGACGTAAAAAAAAAAAAAATGCTACTGATTTTCCAAATTAAATACACGTGCACTCAATTAATTACACGTCTACCTACAATTTCACATGAATTAGGTGTAAGTGACCACTTATTATATATTTTTGCTATTGTTTTTTATATCTTATGATTTGGTGCAGGTACCTAGACACCTAGTCTGTATTATTAAGTTTATAAAAATGTTGGTTTGTATAATCATATATCTTTCTATTCTCCATCCAATTTACTCAGACTTTTCATTTAATATTTTGTTAAACATGAAACAATATGATAGTTTGTAAATTATTTTTAATATTTATGTTGGCAACTGCTTTGCTATTGGGTGGAAATAGAGAACACAATTTTTATGTTTTTTTTTCGAATCTTTGACCTAGCTAGATCAATTTTTCAAATCAATCGCAAATTTTATCGAAATCGTTAGAGCCATTTTCGAGAACGTGATTATATATATATAGGTAAAAATATTGCTCGTTTAATAGTATAGGTTATGGAATAGTAAAGCTTTAGTAGCTCTACAAAGAAAACATTTTTCTGGAAAGTACGAAGGAAATTAGTCTCATATGTCCTTTTAAAAACGAACCTGAACCGTTCTATTTCACAAGCGGTGACATGCGTTCATAATTAGATTATCATTTAACGTGGAAACTGTGTCATTGTAATCATTGGGCTGCTGATGAGAGAAACAGTGGTATATCTAATTACAAATCTGTCAGTACTAAATACAACATACTTGATGAGTTACTGTCATCATCAACAGATGGCTAAAAAATTTAAAATCATGTACCATTATGTACTAAGAAATCTCAATTTGCACGGCAAGTAGGTATACCACTGGCAAGAGGAATACGAAGTGGATAGGAGGATTATTTATATTCCAAGACAAGGACCAAAATAAATCAAACACAATTACAAAAATTTATACAAAAGAAATCAAAATTAATAGAATTGTAGTCGAAGTCACCAGGTATAAACCAACCAAAGACAAAACCCAAAACTTCATAAAAAATTTAATAAGCAGTTTTCGGTTGCGCCGGAGACTAATATACGTATTTAAGTAATTTTGCAGTGTTTTGGCATCATTTAGTCTAATAGTTCTCTAATGTAAACTTAATTCGTCATAAAAACTAAGGAAGACAAAGCTTGACACGTCTTAAATGTTTTTATTCTTTTATCATCATTTTCTTCACCTTATCTCAATTTATTAAATATTTCTTTCACACCCATACTTTTCTTTTAGTCGTCATCATCACAGTCCATCCATACGTCTGACGATTCATCATCATCATCATCAGCCTTTGAATGTCCCACTGCTGGAACACAGGTCTCCTCTCTGTGAGAAGGAATGGGTCGTAAGATTAAGATAGAACTTGCAGTGTTCCGATTCGAAGGACCAAACTTTTTTTTTCTTCAGCCAAATTTTGGAGCTCTGCCAGCTACAGTATTTGTGTTTTTAGTCTAGAGTTGTCTAGTAGTTGTGTAGAGTTAGTCTATTGGCCTTCAAAACAGCAGTGATAAAACATCTTCTAGGTCCGCTCGCTCCATCGTCTATCTCATATTGAGGTCAAGAGCGAGCAAATTGAAAAAAGGAGTAGTATTCCATAAAATTTCATTCATAGCACTGGTACAGCACGAATGAGTTAACTGTAGTACACCCGTATTACTAATAATTTAATTGAAATGGCAATGAACACGCTACACATTGAATATATGTTAGACGAACTTTTCTATTCGGAATTGTTACTGCAATATATAGGTGGATGCTGAACCTATAGCTTTTCATTGGTGTGACATTAATTCTGAAAATACTATATAAAAATAACCATTTCATTTTAAATACTAATCACTGAAATGGTTTATTTTCAAAGTCGTGCGAGTCAGCAGACTAGATGACAATAAAGAAATATATAGGAATAAGCCACCGTTTTATATGAGAATGGTGGTAACAATTGGGTCTTATTTGTTTTTTTTTAATACTAAATAACTTCTCACGTGCCTTCTCACTTATTCTCAGTGTTAAGACGAGAGTATTTAGTAGCTGCTATTTTAAACTGTTCCCCAAACAAGTCTTCAATTCGGTGAATCTCAATCTTCCAAATTCAAATCAAATTACTTATTTTAACACTAGGAGGTACATACGATCCTAACGCATAGTATGTTTCCACAAGTCCTTCGCGTTATGGTGTGTAGTCTAGCTTAATAATAACTGTGGCCGTCGTCGTGGCCGATGTTATCGTCCATGGGAAAACTGCGCAAGAGTCGTTTAAATCAACAGCTAATACCTTGGAATATGTATATTCATAATGTTGATTTTGTTTTTTTTAATCATTCACTTGCATTATTGTAAGTTAATCTAGAATTAACCAGTGTGTTTATTTCTAGTTTTTTAACTCACTCGATTGTGATAACGTAAACGATCTCTTATGTCAATCTGTATTCAAAAAAGATGTTCCTCCTTACTGTCACCAGACGGCGCTTATCCATTTTCAATACAAATTGACATTTAGGCTTACGTTAACGCGAATGATCGTGAGTAAAACCTCACACTAAGCCCTGACCAATCACCATAGATTACATAAAGCTATCTAAATTAGAAGTAACACGTATATTCATCTTCACAAAACAACGTCGATATTTTTTTATATAGTGCAAATATATACCAACCAAAATAATTTGTGTACATGAAATACCGTATCAAAAATCCTTTGAGTTGTTAAGAAGAACAACGCGGTCCCACAGACAGACTTTATTTTATAATAATTATGTATATTGTATGAATAATTGTATAGATTCGCAAAATAATAAGAGTCATTGATAAATAGAATGCCCCTTATTCGAAGAATGATAGGTATTTTACACACAAGGCAATACATGATAATAGATAAGCTGTTATTGTTTTATTATTTTTGTATTCTTATCATCATCAATAATAATGCACGTCTCAGGATGATGTCTTCAAGAAGGACTTACCTTGACATCCGCTGTTCATTCTTTGGATTCTGCGTCAATGATTAGAGTGATAAGCGGTAATATTGGAGCAGATTCAATGAGTCTCTTGAACACTCATCTCAATTTCATAGGAGGAAAATAATACATATAATTTGTAGGAACGCGTATAGTGCTCGTACGATTCAGCTGGCAGCGCGGGACACGAGGCAGTGCAAAGCAAATGTTTGTGACATCCCGGTACGACACTATTTAACATTTGCCATCAAGATTGACGCAAACTATACCTACCAACGAGCATAGAGCTACAGAACTGTATGTTTTCCATGAATTTAAATTGTATGATTTTTAGAATCTTATGGACAGCTGACTGTCAGCAGATACGGCTATCAGAATCTTCTTATAATTAACTACTAACTAGATATTTGGATGCATGTTTGTTGATAATGAAATCGACATTATGATTGTATGTAAGTACCGAAATGGTAAAAGGAACCCTTATGGTGCGACTTCGTCCATCTATCTGTCAGTCTGTCACTTGGGAACAATAATTAAATTAACAATGCTTGTCCACTAACATCGCAAGAGGAAGAATTAGAAATACATATTGTTATTTTCATTGCATAGGACCATACTACCCTTGTGTTGAAATTTTTTACATTCATTTATAAAATATATATTTTATAATTTTAAATGAGTGAGCATGTATGAGAAGTGCATGCCCTACAGTGAGACAGTAAGAGGTTGGTATTATTATAATTAGGATTATAATTAAGAAGACACATAATCCTTGCATCCGCCATCAAATAATACTCCACGCAGGCATACGTCCTCAAGTATCAAGCGTTGATACTAATACTAAGCATTCTCTCCTGCTTGTAAACTGAGCGTACAACTATGCGCAAACAAAACAAGAACAAGGCCGATGGCTTACACTTCCACGAAAAGTAACTTGAAATATTTAGGACTTAGACGAAGGTGCATTGTTTTCCAACAACTAGTGAAAACAGTTGGCAGGAAAAACAGCAAGAATTGGAGATAGATACAATGAAGAAAAAAGATCTGTTGCAGCATTCGAGAGCTAATTCAATTAGTAACTTTTGAATAAATATAACGCTCATTAGCTTACTACTTTTGTTCCTTTTGCAGATAGGAAAACCCTGTTATACCTTGTTATTAATATAATATTGTCTAGGGTTCCAGCATGATCTCCAGCGTTTTGAGAATACAAGGTGCGTGCCACGATAGATGAGGTTTATAGATAGGTCTCTTTAGCGGTATGAGGTCTGAGTGCGGGAATGGACCGGGCGTCATCGGGGCGGCGAACAGAGCGCGGGAGGCGCGGTTTAGTCTCATCTTTCGAGGCATGAACTGTACCTACGTTATTTTATATTTAGTTTAAGAGTTTTAGATTTGAACATATTGCAGCATTATTTACAGTATGACGAATAATAATAAGGAAATTGTTAATTTTTACACCTATAACTACTAAATCAATATACACCAGGAAAACGAAATTGTTTAATCTGGTTTCCCGGAAAGTTTGTCCAATAATATTTGAAGATTTACACCATACTATAGTATTTCAGTGCATATCTACCTAAATGAAAAGCGTAATTGAGTTCTTTTGTTTATTTTATACAGTGTACGCCAAGAAAGAAGACTTTTCCTTAGTAAACAAAATTAAATGCTTATTTTAATTCAAGTCAGTCGACAACGGAATAACGACTTAATAGATAATATTTAATATGTACATTGTTCACCAACCAACGTGTTACAAGGCCACCATTCATAGATATGTATCTACACTTCAGACTACGTATAATAATAGTGTATTTTACAATGAGTATTTTGTGGCATAAAACACTTTATTGAGATCACAAATCCAAGGATTATTTTAAGGTTGGATTGCTCAAGTGTCTGTTTTTATAGAACAGTACTATTTTAGTTAGTGTCGTACGTTTGAGGTTAGATAATGTAATTAGCCGAGTTATAGCACGGTAATGGTTATAGTTCTCGCCAAGCTTCTTGGCTGTCCTGAAGTTGGCTTGCCGATCCGCAAGGCACGGATCGATGCTGTTTTACCCGACTGCCGAAGGGGGGGAATGTGTTTATCAGTCTATGTATGTATGTATGTTCCTATGTGGCGTTCTAGAGACCAAACGCGTTGGCCGATTTTGATGATTCTTACGTCAATCGATTCGTCTTAATCCTGCGAGTGTCACTGGCTACATTCAAATTGGAAAAAACAAAAATGGCGGATTTTGGGCGCCATTTTATGGGGAAAAAAAAAATCTTTCAAACCCATCGTGTGGGGTATCAAAATAAAGGATTTTAAGAGGCAATATCAAAAATATATAACACTTATATGTTTAAATGTACCTAATTCTAAAAAAAAATAACTAAAAAGTTGTAAATAAAAAAAGTTAATTAAAAAAATCAAAAATCCCGACTGCTTAAAAAGCAAACTAAAAAGACGTAAACAAGAAGAAAATCATGCTGTGCAGTCGGAGGATACATCTGGTTTTGGTCCGCCAGCTCGCGAATATGTATCCTCCGACTGCACAGCATGATTTTCTTCTTGTCTACGTCTTTTTAGTTTGCTTTTTAAGCAGTCGGGTATTTTGATATTTTTTATTACATTTTTTTTATTGTATGGGATTTACTACTGCGCAGCCATTGTAGCCAACTTCAGGGCGGCCAAGAAGTTTGGCGAGAACTATACACGACAGGTAGTCTGCACGGAATATATAGATAGCAGTAAGTCGCTTCACGTGAGGACAATAATAGTAGCGCAGAATATAATAATAATAAGTAACTTCCATCATTAGACAGGTCAACAAGTTAAAAGTTAGACATTAAAAACAACTCTTTCGAAAGTGTCGTAATTTTTCTCTGAAGTTGACGCATTTTTTTATTTTTTTTTCTTTATGATGGGTTTGCTCTTGACTCTAGTCTAGATCAGAGGTGACAGAGACAAAGTCGACGATGAAGTGAGTTTACCCGGAATAAGCCTGTTCACTCTTATTTTGAAGAGTTGTATGCGTTCGGAAACACAGACGCAGGCAGTTAGTTCCACTCTTTTGCTGTTCGCATTATGAAGGATGTTTGGAAGCGCTGGGTGCGAATTGGTGGAATGGCAACTAGGTGAGGATGGTAACTTGCAGTGCGGCTAGATGTCCGATGGCAGAAGGGGACCGGTGGGATGAGGTCGATGAGTTCATGAGCAGACTCGTCGAAATACAGTCAGTAGAAGACCGACAAGCAGGCAACCAACACAAGGCAGGCATGACATGCAATCCTAAAATTACCAAAAAAATATTTGCTTTGAAAATTATTATTTATAAATTGTATGACATTACACACGCCAGCTCACATTTGTAACTCATCCAAATATGCATAACAATTGCATCGGTTTAAACACATTGACAAAATATTTTTTGTTGATCAGTGACGAATTTTAAAGATTAATTTTTTTTAATGATTCATTTAAATTGTTAATGTAGGAGCAGTGCAGTTGGACATTGGTATTGGAGTGTAAGTTAACAATAATATTGTTAAAATCCATAACAATCCAACCGCAAATATGTACTACAAATTATACTTACACTGAGAGATTAACGTTTTGAAAATCCATACGACATCTTAGGCCTGTCGCGTTGAAAAATATCTATACTGTGATTTTTAATTTCGTGGACCAAACTGACAGCTGCCAATGACCTTATTTTTTTAAAATGTTGCAAGCGCGGAGCATAGTGTTGTAGGCTCAATCATAAGTGATTCATCGAATCGATGTGACATAACTCCTCAATTTATTTTTACTAATTGATGTAAATAAATGTTTTATGAATATGAACATAATATATTTAAATATGACAGTATTCATACACAAAGTACATGAACTTTTATTGTGTTAAATATGAAATAAACAATAAAATAAATGCGTTCGATAAAATGAAGTCTGACATAAATGAGTAGAAACTAAATAAGGGCCGCTAGTTTCAAAACATTTTTTTTTTCCGTGATGTAGTTTCATTTTCGATCTACTTCGATTTTCTATTAACTTTCGATCACTGATTAGTTGACTATCACAGGATAGTTAGGCTACGACACTATTTTTATGGGACGTTATAGTGACAACCCCCCAAATGTCAGTTTAGTCCACGAAATTAAAAATCACATTATAGGTAATGTACCGCACTTCAGAAGGTTAGTCTAGTTAGGTCCGTGTTAGCTACTAACTCTGAGTTAGTAGCTAACACTGGCCCATTATATAGAGTCAACAAGATTAATTCATGACCTATCCTAAGCATATTTTATTACAGACATTCTAATACTCAAAAATCTAATTTTGCTTCAACATAATATATTTCCTTAGCAATAAACTTATTACATATTTATTAAGACAGTGACAACTTAGTTTACTCATCAAGCTGTCATTTCCATGAAATGCCACCATATTAATATCACCTTGACGTTTTATCATTTGGCATTTTCCTTTTAATTTGAAAATGGTTTCGTTCGTATTTATGTTTTTGAAATAAAATATTGTTCAGTACTTGTGCCTATAAGCAAACAGCTGGACAGTAAGTTAATTCCAAATTCAAAACATAACTTCTGCTTTATCAACAAATACTTTTTATATCAATTTATAATGTATTGCAATTACCACAATGCTCAAAATTGCACGACCCTCCGCCCGCATTGATACAGTTTTAATGTTATTTAAAACGTCTTAAGTGTACCATGAGTGGTATAACAAGAAAACTTTAATGTTTTCAAGTTTTTTTGTTCACAAACACCCAGAGCCGGAACAACTATCTGTAGGTCATACAAATATTTGATCCGTGCGGGAATCGAACCCGCGACACGCAGCGCAGCAGTCAATCGCTCAACCACTGCGCCAACCGTCCGCGCCTAAGTTCTTGGTAGGTCTTACGTGTGTAACAAAATTGAAGGCTAGTTTTAACCTTAGGCTAGGATATCTAAAACGAAAATATGAATCAGTTAAAATAAACATATTTGGTTTGACAATGGGAAATATCCAATTATAGTTCATAACATTATTTCAGTACGAATGTAGCACAAATAGTGCACTGATTTGATTTTGTAAATCAATACTTTGGATTGGATATTGGTTCTAAACAGGGTTGACACGATTAAATAATTTTGATTTAAATTATTTGAATTAAATCAAATGATTTTTTCAATACAATCAATGTCATGTGTTTAATTTTACTTTTACAGAAATTAACATGAAAAACAGATTTAGAAATTATCTGTCTGTCTGTGTGTGTGTTTGTGTCTGTGGTTGTCTTTTATATCTGAGAAATCAATATCATTATTATGTTGGATGCGAGACGCACAGGACCGGTCGAATCAGGTGACGCTTGGGGGAGGTCTATGTCCATCAGTCTATCGGCTGAAATGATCATGATGATGATGGTGATGACCCATCAGGATGTCTGAAATGTGCCAAGGTATCTAGATTCACTATCTATAGAAAATAGACCAAATATCAGTTCCGCGGTCGCCAAGCAAGTGGTTGGGAAGCAACCGGCGACGAGAACAATGGAGAACTGCGTATATTTTGTCAACAATTTTTAACATTGACTAAACCGGCGTTGTTGAAAGTACGAAGTCGAAAAGTCACAATTAGATACCCACCTGATATACAGCGAAAGTAGTTGTAAAGAAAATATTGTCATATAATTTTATTCTATTTTTACTTCAGTGAAATATTTTATAATTGTTTTTTGTAGTAGAAATTTCTTTAGCCGCGTTGGGCGATTTTTGGTTCGCGTCAATGATATGCTAAAGTGACAGCGTCATCGACATAGATATTCGCCGACATCACACTTTTTTCAACCAACAAGCTGCAACACTCCTAACCTTACTCTAAAAGCTTATGGTCGTCCCCTTGAAACCTAGAATCAACAGTGGTAACCAGCAGACCAGCGCAGAATCCGTGAGTCCCGCAGAAATGATGCAAAGGTCTTTTCACCAAGATACAAGAACAATGGGAGAGCGTTATTATTATAGTAAGATTGCATTCCCTTATGATGGCCAGTAACTGTTGGGTTGTCCAAATGGATAATCTTGAAGTGCATGCTTCAGTGCATGAAGAAAATCATATCATATCTACATTTCATAGTAGATACTATTTTACAAAAAATCCCACAGAAATATCGGAAAAAGCATAAAGAGTTGAAAAACGAGGCGCTCTAACTTTAATTTTCTCTTTTTTATAAATGCAGCTCACAATTCGAACTACGATCATCCATTGTGTTAGAAACAAATGGCACAAAAATAGGTACGTGTTCACCTGTACTGTGAACAATAAAAGAAATCATGCGATTGATAAGGTATAGTTCAAATCAAACTTAGTGGCGGCAAGAAACTCGAGAGTGACGCATTTCACAGTCGCCATTAAGTATCAAACTGCCTATATAACAAATCTCACTCAGAATTCGAAAATCGTAACTGCTCGAAAATTACAAATAGGAATAGATCCATAAAAATGATCAGAAAACTATTAAAAATCAAGAACGGTAGAAACCAACGACATAAATCATAGTACGACATACAGTGTTTATTTATGCTGTGATTACAAAAATATTCATGGAAGGGTAGTTTGGAATTCTCTGTAACAGAAATAGCAAGATTCATGTTTGTTTTTATTGCTACAATTAATTGGGTGTAGTTATGCAGCTAAAAAGCCGTTGTAATTGGAGAATGTGAGCACGATTATTAAAATAAAACAAATATATTTTTTGAGCCCATGTTATTGTTTAACAAATTTACCAAGGACTGCTTAAATTTCAAAATTACCATTATAATCAGCCTATATCGTACCCACGATTTGGACACTAGTAATCCACCACGCGAGCCCAGTGCGTATTGTTGGATGTCACGTCTTTGAATTTGTTTGGTTCTAGGATAGGCCAGTTTCCTCACGTTGTTTTCCTTTACCGTTTTGAGAGCAGTGGTGAAGAAATATATTTCTCAAAGACATTTCTGGCTTCGAACCCACAAGTATACAACTCGTAAGTAGAGACCGTAACCTTTTTGTCACCGCTGCTCTTCTGATCAAAAGTACAAAAACCAGTAGAGAACTGATTACTACAAGTTACTAGCTAATATTGTTCCTGTAGCTAAAAGGATATAACGCACAATACTCTGATAAGAATGACGTGTAATTTACATCTACTTCTGATTAGTGAAGTCATCAGCCCGACACTCTATCAAAACAGAAAGCATGAACAACATCACGTTCCACACTAATATAAATCCTATATGTTTAGTACAAAGTCCATTTTCGTGAACACAGAGTGTGTATTTACGACCTTTTAATACATTAATTGTTGTAGAGTGCTGATGCTTCGCCAACTGGTAAAACAATCTTGAACGTAGGTATTTCTTTAATGTAGAACAAAGAATAATATTACATGTGTTCATTTGAACAATATAATAAAATAATGGACATGTTTTTTTTTTTTTTTTAATTATAGGACCTTATAATTGTGGTAAACAAAGTAAAAAACTAAAAAAAAACCAGTCAAGTGCGAGTCGGACTCGCGCACGAAGGGTTCCGTACCCTTATTGCAAAAAACGGCATAATAATCACGTTTGTTGTATGGGAGACCCACTTAAATATTTATTTTATTCTGTTTTTGGTATTTGTTATTATACAGTGAAAATTTCACGGTTCTTGAGATATAGCCTGGTGACAGACAGACGGACAGACAGACCGCGGAGTCTTGGTAATAGGGTCCCGTTTTTACCCTTTGGGTACGGAACCCTAAAAAATCACACCGCTTGCGCTTCAACAATTGCAATCTGTTTTATACTAAAACTAAAAAATATTTCTATTGGTCTTCTGGTCCCTTCGATCAAGAATACAATGATGTATATTATTGATGTGTATCGAGATCCGCATGAAAAAGTTCTGAACCACTTTCAGTATTTCTACTTTTATAAATGTTTCTGTTTAGTTTTAACGGCACATAATAAATCTTTATTTTTCTCTATTTTGTAAATAGTAGCCAATAGTCGAATACAGTTTAGTTCGACACTTAGTTTGCAATAAACTCTTCGACGTTGACTTTGATTTCTATCCCTTTTAAAGTTAGTTCTCAAAGACATTGCATTTTCTCATGAATTTATAACGCTCTCTCGTCCGTGTTTAAAAATAGCCCGCAAATTGCATGCAATCCGATTTAACTTCGTCAAAGTGTTAAGACTGTTGATAAGATTATGCTTTCGAAGTAAGATAAAATTGTGCATGTTTCTGAATCGTGTGTTTTGGGTTAAGAACGCGATAAATCCTTTAATGCCAGAGTTTGTCAAGTTGACAAATTTTTTATTCAGAAATCGAGGGATTCATTGTTTTCTTGACGGCAATAACAATAAATAAGTATTTATTGTTATTTATTTGTAAGATGTTGTAGTGGTGTCTGTTGGATGATAGTGAACTTTTAGTAAACTGCAACATGTCTCATTCAAGACGAAAACAAAAGAAATATAGGCAAGTACTTTCTTGCATCGAATATTATTAGATAACCACGACACGATCCTTTGTACATCCAAGCCCATCCATTGATTAGACCAAAGAGAACCCGGATGAGGATATTATAAAATAGGATTTATAAGCCTTTCAACCACCCTTCAAAGTCGAACTCGAAAATCGAACCGAAAGAGGCACACTTGTGCACGCTGCGACGCACGGGGTTGCATAGGGTGTTGCTTTTTTATCACATTACTAGCGTACTTACTCCCGTTCACTTCCGCTTCATTCAAATGCCGGAAGAGCCAAAGTACTTGGTTTTTTGTGAATGCTAAAGCAAGACCAAGTGTGGCGGTCAAAAGCTGATAAATAATTCTGGCAATCATTGATGCAGCCACTATTTTCGGGATCACTGTAAAACGAGCTTGCTCCAGCACTGACTGGCACTGACACTCAATGTGGCCCTTAACAAAAAAATTGCAGCTCGATAGCTGTGAAACGGTGAACTACTTGTAACTTTATGATGGAACGTTAGAGTTCCATCAAAAAATTAGTTTTTCGAAGTTATTTTTAAGGTTCTGAATTAGCCACAGCCAAATGGAAAGTTCGAGATAGCAGATGAAAAAAGATTAAAAGTGACACGACACTCGGGTCAAACGTTGAAGTTATTAACTAGAAGTGGGCTGAGTCCAGCAACGGACGTAATAGAATTTGAAACCAGTAAATAATTCTTACCCAATTATACCCTTCAGTTTAAAATCATGTTTAGGTACGGCAACCACAATGGATATTAAGGCCCTTTACCACTCGTAAAATCTATTTTTTAATTTACGGTACAACAAGTTGGTTTAATTAGACATAGCTGTTGCACTAGTGTTTCTAGAAAGACAAGACTTGTTTGGTAAGCACATGTTTTTCAAGATTTCTCTTCCGCTGGGGTTCGATTAAGTTTGCCGCGCCTTGCTTTTACCCTCTCATTATGGACTTAAGATTATTTCTAGGTTTTCTAAGAGATAGGCGGTTTTTGCTTAGGTTACCAGGAGAACTTGGCGTAGGTACTAGAGTACGGAGTTACATTCTGCCTCAAAGGCAGCAAAAAATAGTACCTATTTTAATAACTTTTTCTGTATTCTCGCTGCGATTTTAGTCTACAATACCGTTTATAGTATTAGAGTATTTTGGACTGAGGCTATTAAGAAAATTGTTTTTATAGTAATAGCAGATGTAAGTTTTATAGTCTGGGGGGTGACCATAAGCTCTTAGAGTAAGGTTATTTTGTGTGTGCGTAAAGAACAGATGTATGCAAGTCATATACATTTGTCCCTTACACACACTCAAAATAACCTTACTGTTAGAGCTTATGGTCACGCCCCTGGTTAGTTTGCGTTTGTTTGTTGTACTTCTAATACTATATCTATTGATATACTTATCTCGTGTAGGCTGCTTTTATCTACAACTCTCTGAAGATCCTTATTTTAAGGAGTGGTTAGGAGCAGTTTAGTTAGGACGTCGACACTAATGTCGAAAGGAAACGTTCGAGATAAAATTTACATTTACTTTCTACTCACGAGCCCTCACTTGCTCAATGTGACCTAAAACTTCAAAATTAAGCAATATTTTAGAATTTTGTAATACTAGAAGTAAGACCATATTTTTAAGTTCAAATAAGTACAACATTAATTGGCACTCAAATTTTTATTATATTTGTCATTTTTCTCTCCCTGAAAAACCTTTTACGGATTTATACTATCATTTAAAAAAAACCTATTCACAACATACATACATACATACACTTATGAAATTTACCAAACTTGTTTAGACGCCTATACAGAGTAACATATGTGAATATTGTGCAATTCCAACAATATTACATACATAAGTGTCGAATTGATTACCTCCTTTTTTGAAATCGGTAAAAATAAACGAAAACAGTCCAGCCATCCTCAACTAATGCTCTTACCAACGAACATCATTTTATTTTACTTAAGAATAAGAATAAATTTATATGATAAGGTTACATTCAAGTGGATTGACTTCCTAGACCTCACACTAGGATTCCGTGTCGTGAGATCCACTTATATGTGTTTTAATTTAATATACTTCAGAATAAAAGGATAATAAAAATAAATTATAACGCATTAACGCGTGCAACGTTGACATTCGCGACGTTCTTTCAGACTATTATATTTTTTAGCGAGTGAACTCTCTTTAGCAATTTTAGTGTCAACTAGTCAATGTTCCGAATGACATGGAGTCCATAATTTAATCGATGGGATTTCTAATACCCTTCGACAGTGCCATCTGAAAATTCAGCGGGGAAAATTTTGGTGGCTAACCCTGGCTGGGTTAGCCAGCGCAGTACTGACAAGTAATTATTTTATTTAGCACCCGAAAAGTGGCAAATCTTTGAAATTGGATGAAACTGATGCACCACGATCCTATCCTACAAATGCCAGGACCAAAAGCATCCACGTCGTAATGTTTGGAAATGAAATTGAATTTGCGGCTGTTGCCTACAATTATTTCGTTTATTAAAAACCAAATGGAAATAGAAATTAGGAATAAGAGAATTTCAAAACGTAGGTTGAATTTAAATTCATAATAATTTGGTAGAATACTTTCCTAAAAATGGATTTTGCTATTGTTCAGTGTTAGCAAGTTAACAAACAAATGGATAAATTTAAGTGTAGGTACGTTTAGAATATCGGCGACCACATATATCTTTACCGTGACCACATTGTTCACTTGAGTAGGTAGGTATAATCTGAGCAAAATATCGTTTGACAATGATGAGTATGATGACGACGCAATAGATATTAAAATGAAAAATCTAACAAAAACTAAAGGAAATGTATAATAATATTACAAGAAGCCAAAATTAAAATAATAAATATGTATATTAGTTATTGTAAAAGACAACAGAAAAGACAATACAATAGAAAATTTATAAGAAGAATATGAAGGCACTCACTAGACCGTGTTGTAAGAATGGAAGTTTGATAACCATGCATTACTTTATTAAACAAAATGACAAAGCTTTGTCATCATTGAACTTAAGTATTTTGACGGAGCAGAAACGTGACAAAAATCATAAATGTAACTGACGTTGAATTTACTCATTTTTACAAAGTTTTTGCATTTAATCAAGATAATTGGGAGCTATTTCGAGCTATTTGGGGTTGAAAAACTAGGTCCATGGGGTCCGAGTAGGACCTCATGGTCCTAGTATGTAGACTGGAGTCCACCTAGTTTTTCAAGCTATCGTCAAGAGGTTGGTTGACACTATACGTGACCTGAGAGCTCTCCTTTTTGGCCATAGAATTGACATTGCATTTCAACGTAATAATGCTGCTAGCCTTTTTGGGCACTTGCCCCATTGACAGCTTTGCAAACATTTTTTGATGCCCTATAAGCACTTTCTCCATTTTCCTTTATTTGTTTGTACATATTGTATATATTATTAATTTGGGATTACATAAATGTTTCTTTCGGGAATGATAGACCTTAAGTAATAATTGATACATTTGTAAATATAGCATTGTCCCTTTTCTTCTATTTCGTGTTGTTCACCATGCGTAAACAGATGGTGTCAGTAACGGCTTCATTACAGTATTTGAACTAAAACTCATTGTGGGAGGCACCATAATAATACGCTGTGTTTTGCACACAAGTGTATCCAAGTTTGCATGAAAATGCATTGTTTTGTTATTTGACAGTTGGAATTTATTTCTCGTATGTATTGTGGTTTTGTCTAACTTTGTTCGCGATATTTTGGTATTTGGGGCCGTTTTAGCTTCGTTCTATCACAGGCATTCGACAGAATCATGACTGAATAGATTCACATATCCAAAACCGTGAGGAAATTATCCTGGATTTTCGCCTTTCGGAAAAATCTCTTGGATGGTGACCGCTGTTATCTTTGTTAACCATAGCAGCAATAGGGCAGGGCTAATCTTTTTTAAATTATATATTTAATATATATATATTTTTTTTGTTGTTATGTAATTTTGAATTGTTAATTTATTCATATCGAATATTAATAAATTTTCTTATAATATTCATCTCAGCCATAACGCTTCTTGACATTAGTCTCGAAGTCTTCTTCTATTCAAGCATTTTTCACATTTAAAGGAGTGAATCAAAATCTGAAAGGCTAAGATTTTTTTTCTTTATGTAATAAAAATTATATAAGACAGGCCCGAAAACGCCTTATATTGTTAAGATGAGCAAAAGAAGAAAGGAAAAAAAGAAGATGGTGACGCTATTTATCAGCAGATGATATTATCTGAAACCTTCATCTGTTAAAATCTAACATAACTCTCAGCAAGAAATGGCAGTACATAAAACTTATAAGTTTCTCAAGCTTGGCTTGGTTCTCTACAGGTGGTACACTTGTTCCAAGACGCATGAGAAGGGTGACGTCATACATAATACACCCCAGCGGTGTATAGCCTTTTTTACCTGCCCTCTATTCATCAAAGATCGCAATCACATGACTGCCTGTATGATTTTGGGCAGGAAACAAGTGTGGGTCTCATACGGATTTGAAGAACATAGGTTAACTTCCGGTAAAAAAAAAAACGGTGTATTTTTTTCTTTAAGTATTTAAGCATGTCATGGTGGCCCAGTGGCAAAGACCAAGTCCCCGTGTTTGAGGTCCTAGGTTGATCCAGTCAAATACCAATGAGATTTTTTAAATACATATCTTCTTTCTTAGTTTATCTTCGACATCGCTGACAACGGTGAAGGAAAACATCGTTAAGAAATCTGGACTTATAGTATGTTAATATAAGTTTGAAATTGCCAACCCGCATTTAATAAACGTGATAATTAAAGATTGTGCCTTGTCTGTACGAGAAGAGGCCTGCCCTGCAGAGGGACAGTAAGAAGCTGGTGTTATAGCTGGTGTAAATTTCTTCTCGACGAGTGTAAGTGCAGTAGCCTCTCTTTTTTTTTCAATATTCTCAAACAACCCATATCTCGAAAACTGTTCGCTTATCATCAAGAAAACAAAAAAGAACACCAAATTCAACAATGTAGTTCACTGCTAATGAAGTACAATAATAAAATCGTGGAGTTAATCTTTCATCGTTCACTTCTTTAGCTTTCTTTTCTTATACGTTCCCTTTTTAGAGAAGATTATGTACAACAACTCCAAAGTGGTTTCAAAAACCTCCTAACTAAATATATTGATAACTAGTCTCTGCCCACGTTTCGCCCGCGTATTAAGTGTTTTATCAACCCAAGGGAATACAAACTATCCTATGTCCTTCCCAGGGTCTCAAACTATCTCCATTCCAAATTTCATTTAAATCGGTTCAGTAGAAAAGGGGTGTAATCCCTACAACCTCACAGACTTTGTTTCTTTATAATATTAGTATAGATTTTAATATTAGTAGGTATAGATTATGATAATATACTTTATGCCTGTGCAAAGGCAAGCCCGTTTTCTTATACCCAACTTTGTTACAAAGTTTCGAAATTTGAAGCTTCTAATTCTAAATATAGTCTACCGCCATTATTTGGTTTTTGCATGTTAGATTTTGCAGTTTATTTTATAAGTTGCTTTAAAGAATCTGCCATATCGTTTTCAGTGCTTTAACTTTACTGTTACTATGTTCTTTGGTTTGGTTGACAAATAACATAGGTAGTTCTAGAAATCGGTTGCAGAACATAAGATAGATGGTAGGTGCAGATCTATCTATATGTTGTAGTCAAATCTCGAAGCTCCGGCGCTTCTCGGACAAGAAGTTTCTGCCAAAGTCCAATAGCGTGTTTCGGCATTTGACTAACAAATTTAGTTCTAATCCAAGGAGTGACCAAATTGGACAGACAAAGGCGGAAATACTTAGATCATTTGGCTCTCAACTTTTGACTACACCTACAAAATTAGGCACTTCTAGGTTTGCCTAAAAATACATCAGTCATAGGCAGAAAATGAATTCCACACACACACCACGGGGTTTGTCGAAAGGTTTTGGTCAAACCTAGAATAAACCAGCCATTCTGCGAAGAGGCTACACATCGACCTTTGACTATCATCATCATCAGCCTATTAATGTGCCCACTACTGGAACACAGGTCTCCTCTCTGTGAGCGAGGGAATGGGCCTTAATCGACCACACGGGCCCAGTGCGGGTGGTTGGATGTCACATGTCTTCGAATTTAGGACATGCTGGTTTCCTTACGATGTTTTCCTTTACCGTTTTCAGAGCATACCACTGGGCCAGCACTGTTCCTGCTGCTACTTTGACTCTAACAAATTATATTTTGTACCTAATAAGAATGTAATGTATGTCTGTGTGAGATGAATAGAATTTTGCTGAGATGATGGCTGAACAGTGACCCTGCCTCACAAGTGCGTTGCTATCTTAAAAACCAGGCTCAGATTAGCAACGATACCATTTTAGACTAGATGAGTGTCAGGGCAAACTTAGTGGTTAAAGAATCTAATGCAAATAAAAACTTTTATTCTTATTGTGAGTTGCATTTGATAAACAAACAGATATTTCTTGGAGCCATAGATCACACAATGGACATTAAAAGTTTTGCATTCCAAGATACCTTTTCTCATCTGTGAAGTTGGCACTAAGAGCTAAAATAAAACTCTAAAACGTCACTAACCGAAACATTAAACATTGTTATCTTAACAACAAAGGTAAACAACTCCAATCAACAGGTCTTAAAAGGTTAGTTTGGCTAAATTTTCACCCAACTTTTGTAACTAGTGCAACCTTGTGTAAAAGTTTACTCTAAAAACTTGTCAAACAATTTACAAACGTTGTCTCTAGATCATTGTTTTCACTTCCACCAAGAGGAAGAGTATTACGGCAATATAACAGCGTTGTACATAACAGTTTGAACTTACTCTCATCAAGTTACCGTAAGGTGTAAGACGATTAGCTCGTACCATTAAAAACAGCAACTGGACTCCGCAATCGGCATTGCTTCGGTATCTTAACTTTAGTACAAGTTGGGTAAAAACGTGTAACTTTTTGAAACTTACCTCTTTCTTGGAGCTCAGCGTTGCATCCCAGGATGATGGCGACGAGCGTGAAGAATGTTAGGTTCCACATGGTCACAGTTTCACAAAGTCACAGTCACATTCACAAAAACACGGCACCGAACATGCTAGCGAGACAGCTATAGGGCTGGCGGGACGCTTCGAGTACCGCCACGTCCGCTCCGCTTAGAAGCGCAGCCTTATGTGACGTCTGACTAGAGGTGAGACGTATATACTGGAATAGGTTTTTGGAATAGGTTTTTGGCCGGACGTGTAAAGACTTATTCCGAGCGCACCACATAAACGCGTCTCGAGTATTTAAGCGTATGGCGTTTGAGACGTAGTCACGTACTACCATACTCGCGTCTAGTGTTTGCGGCGGGCGATCCACAGGCTCGGTCAGTCCGGTGACGTTCGGTTCTGCGAGTCGATTTATTTGTTTCGCGTTTCTAAACCTAATGTCTATACCAATAGAATCACTGTTACTTTGGTAGGTAGAGTTGAAAATGTTTAGCAAAGTTTGTTTTTTAAATCAGTACGTCACAATACGTCATAGGAACGGTACCTATTGTTTACGTGAACGTATGTTTAATATCACGTTTATAAAATAAGCTGACAGTCCTAAGCCTGTAAAGTATGAAGGGAAGTTTTTAATAAGATTTTATTTATGTATTTTTGTGCAGGATGTCGTAGATTAATAAGTTATATTTAAGTAACGTTGATGTGTTACTTGTTTAGAATTTTAGATAGCTAATTAATTTAAGCCAAGAAAACAAGTGTTTCACTCTTTTCACCAATCCCAGTCAATACATAGTTAATTTACAGAAGCGTGTACAATTTTAAAATGTAAAAAAGATACGAATACCAACGTATAGTCTATACTTCTATACTATACTATACTATAATATTATAAAGAGGAAAGATTTTTTTGTTTGTTTGTACCGAATAGGCTCTGAAACTACTGGACCGGTTTAAAAAATTCTTTCACCAATAGAAAGCTGAATTATTCCTGAGTGACATAGGCTAATTTTTTATCCCGAAAACGGGTCCTGTGGGGTGGTCCACGGGAGCGAAGCCGCGGGCAACAGCTAGTATAATATAAGTTAATAATCTATAAACCAAAAATACTCCATTATTACTCCGACTAGCGACTACTCCATCTCGATATTACGAAGACTCGGACTCGCTATGAAAACTTCAATAAACTAGAGACGCCTAAATACTCGTGGACCTAGTTTTTGGAATAAGTATTTAAGCGGACGCGTACTTCTAAGACTCGGTACGCATTTTGCCTAGTACGTCTCATCTCTACGTCTGACGTGCCGCCGCCTGCGCCGCGAGTCAGAGCTGCGAGTCGGATACGATACACCCAACAAATGTTGGCTGTTGGACTGCGGAGTGCGGGACAAACACTGCACCGTTTCGCAGACCTGACACTCGTTTCTGCTGCCGCCAAAAGGAAAATGGGCTCACTTATCAAGCGCTCCGGTTTTAATATGTAGTGAAAAACAAAAGATTATTGTAAAATACTATTAACAACGTTTGTAAGTAACTTACGTAAAAAGAAATGTACCCTGGTTTCTACCATAAAGACGGCAATGTAAGGTGTAAATTCGCACGGTTAAAAAGTTTAATTAACGCGAATTTAATCTTTTTTGGATTTGATTGCAAAAATCAGACATGGCAGATTAAACATCATGGACTTCCTAAATTTTGGCCTTTTATTTCGACATTGGCATGGAATAGTATCTAATGCCCTTCAATGATATGAACATCCTGTGTATGTATAATATTCAGTATAATTCAGGTAAGTCTCTGCTGTTCTTGTCATCTTCGAAAGCCCAGTGTCTGGGCTTGTCCGTTAGGTAAAATAAGGCAGCCACTCTCGACTAATAATGATTTTATTAACTCTGATTTTAGACTAGCTTTTATCGTCGATAAGTTACGTAGCAAAAACTTTAAAACCACCCGATAACTTGTTTGAAACCATAAAATTATGTAACGGTTTGTCCCATAGATATATTGCCGGAAAGCAATTGTGTGTCCAGTCTGCGGTTGCACGATCTATGCCAACCTAGTAGCGGTTCTCCGAGGCTATATCACTGAGCGGCGTTTGCGCAGGTAAGCCTCCGGGGCTCAACATGCGCCCGGCGGGCTCGCGGGCCCCTGCGGCGCGGGGCGGGAAGGGCTGCAGCGCTCAATGCACTTGCGTCCCGCCCGGCTGGGATGAGCTCAAAGGCCTCACGTGTTCAAAGGACTCAAAGGTCCCATTCAAAACGATCGCCGGGATTACGAGCTCGACGATTTCTTCCTACTTTTATTTACTACTATTATTTTTTGTTGAGATAATGGCATTATTTATAAACAGTTTTTAATTATACATGATTACAGAGAGAGTTATTCAAGTGGGCGTGTATGGCCAAATACGGAGCCTATTTTGATGAAAACAAAAACTGCATCAAAGTATTTTCGAAAAATCAATATTCCCAGCCAGGAATCAAATCCGTTGATTTTGGAAAAAAACACACCCGCTGAGTTATTATTCCATCCGGTAGTGTCGCTAATAAGGATAAAATTCTGGGAAGTAATTTCATACGGCTAACATAAGGAAAGACCTCTTTTTTACCTGATTCCCGGGAAGGAATGTGTTTATCATTCTATGTATGTATGTATGTGTTCCTAACCACCAGACCAAAAGCGTTGGCCTATTTTGATGATTCTTACGTCAATAGTTTTGTCTTACCTTTGCAAGTGTCATTGGCTACATTAAAATTGGAAAATAGAAAATTGGCGGTTTTTGGGCGCCATATTGTGGGGGCCCAATTTTTCTCAAGCTCGTCACAGTCTACTGCTAGCTTGAACCAGTTTTTGGAAATTCAAGTCCGCACGTTCTTACGCAGTTCGTCTCAGAAATGTCAGTTTGAAATGGCAGTAGCACTGCCTACTTCTAGAAGGGCTTGTGGTCTAGATAGACTCCGTCCGGCTGAGTTCAGAAGGTTCATTTCCAATTAGTTTATAACTTGGAACGTGAATACGGATTGGATGCTGAACCACACTGACACTTGCTAGTTTACCTCCGGAACCAGGTACGGTCGGGATGTTAGTCAGTAAGTTTATTTATTTCTGCCCGCGGCTTCGCATGAGTGAAACATGTTTTATTATTCTAAGGGAACACCATACCGGGCGAAAAGTATTTTATATCCTAATCAAGGTCTATCCATATGCCAAGTTTCATCCAAATCCGTTCAGCCGTTTAGACGTGAAAAGGTGACAGGCAGACTTTTTAACAAACAAACACTGCAAGATTAATAGTACATTATTTAAGTAAACTATTGTGCTACAATAATTAGTACTTGGGCGACCGAGCTCTGCTCGGGTGAAAATAGAGAAAACGACGTTTTCTAAAAATGAAACCTAGCTAGATCGATTTATCACCCCCGAAATTCCCTGCATACTAAATTTCATGAAAATCGATGGGACCGTTTCCGAGATTCAGATTATATATATAAAATCAAAATCATGTATATTGTAATTTTTTATTTCGTGGACTAAACTGACATTTGGGGGGTTGTCACTTTATCGTTACATTAAAACAGTGTCGTACCTTAGCTATCCTGAGTGATCGAAAGTTAATCGAAAATCGAAGTAGATCGAAAATGAAACTATATGACGGCATAAAAAAATAATTTGTTTAGAAACTAGCGGCCCATATTTAGTTTCTACTCATTTATGTCAGACTTAATTTTATCGATTGCATTTATTTTATTGTTGAAACACAATAAAAGTTCACGTTATATGTGTATGAATACTGTTATATTTAAATATATTACGTTTATATTCATAAAACATTTATTTACACCAATTAGTAAAAATAAATTCAGTAGTCATGTCACATCGATTCGATGAATCACTTATGATTGAGCCTTACCTACAACACTATGCTCCGCGCTTGCAACATTTAAAAAATATAAGGTCAATGGCAGCTGTCAGTTTAGTCCACGAAATTAAAAATCACAGTATAGTTTATTTCAAGTAAACCATATACGTACTTTTGAATTGTCAAACAAAAATTTTATAAAAAGATGACTCTAGTTGCAAATTCGCAAGCGTCTGTAGGTCTCAATGGAGAAGAATTTGCAACTCCACGGACACACTTTTCAATCAATTTTAATTACAAGTTTTTGGTTACTTCATTCTTGTTAAAAAAATACATATGTGTGAGAACGATGTAAAAAGACGTGTACGTAAAAGCGTATAGAGTAACAAGCAATTTAAAAAAAGGACTTTAACAGGCCGAGACAGCTAAGTTATGACCAATCCCAACTGATGGCGCCCGTTCACGAACATGCAGATGGATCGGCACCACTCAGCTCAACCATCATGAAGGGAACAGAATGATCCAACACATGTGCCACCATCAGAGCATGACACACTCAACTGCCAGGGCACACAGAAGTCAACGAACGCCACATAGGTACAGTGAATGGTACGGTCGGAACATAGTACTCACACATGTGCTGTGCAGTTATACAATACTAAACGAAATTGAGTTTATACAAATCAAAAATTTTCATACAGTCTTCAGCAGGTCCAACAATACTTCGAAATTTTTCTGCCCATCACTAATTGTTCTTGCGCCCTAGTGGTGGCGGAGCAGGACCAGCATTGAGCCAAGCATTTTTATCAGCGATGTAATCCCCTAACTTATAATATGCTTGCCTGCATAGTGTGCGTTTTATACAAGTTTTAAATTTCGTTCATTTAGTTCTAGAATGTGGGGAGGTATTTTATTGTAACTATTGTAAGTTTGGTTGTATTAATGATATTTTTATGCAATAAAATATAAAAAAAAAATATAAAAATTATACAGTACCTACCCCATAAAAGATGATGCTACTTTAGCCAGCCTGAAACCTGGTTGAATTAATTGGTCCCTATATCTAGTAACATAATTATGTCTGTCGCCGTTTTTACTAAATAGATGTAAATTATTTCTATACATACATATATACAAGAATTGCTCGTTTAAAGGTATTAGATTAGATAGACAATAACAACATTTGAATATAAGACCATGAACCAACACATTTTTATACCTATAAAAAGTAATAGAATAAACTGGAAAAAATTTTGGACACCAAAGTTTTGGTCGCTGGTTACGAAATTATTGGGCGTTGCAAACTTTGTCTTATTGGCAACAATACAATGTTTGGCTATTTGCAAATTAATTTTGTATATTTTTTAAAGTTTATTTCCTAATAACTAAAGTTTGCTCAAAGTTATAAAATTGTTCGGTTATCCCTTTTTAGGATTCCGTAGTCAACAAGCAACCCTTATACACTAACGAGCAATGAAAAAGTTCCAGTGACATAGCACCAAATTACTCCTAAACGGGAAAGGCTAGTACATTTAACAGCGCATCAGAATATTACCAACTAAAAACGTAAATATTGTGTTCAAATTTTAAAATAAATGTGAAAATATTAAATTAAGGTGTTTGTCGGCGGATTTTGTGGGTGGAACTTTTTCATTGCTCGGCAGTTTAGTTTCGCCATGTCCGTCTTTCCGTCCGTCCGTCCATCCGCAGCTTAGCCCAGAGACTCTTAGTACTAGAAAGCTATAATTTGGCATGGATATATATTAATCACGGCGTCAAAAAGGTAAAATTAAACCATGAAAAAAACAATTTTGAAAGATGGGTTGTTTATTTTGTCTTTGGTGGATAGGCCATTCAGTAATATTACGGGTATGTGAAAAGCATTTTTCGATTCAGGGATCCGTTTGCATAAAGTTAAGCTTTAAATGACTTTTTGTTAGAGTCAAGTGCCCCCTCCCTGCTACATAAATGGTAGCTTTTGGATATGTGAAAAAAATCACGGCAGTAGTATATACATATAAAAAAAAAAAATAAAAAAAAAAAAAAAAAAAAAAAGCCTTTTATTTCTTACAGCTTATAAAACAAGAAATTAGATTATATTAAGTTAGTTTACTGGTATACAATTATTATTTTTGTTAGTAATTAAGCTTGGTTCCTAAAAATACTTGTGTTAGTTTTTCTTTAATCTTATACTATTATACTATTATTCTTCATTCTGTAAGAACTCCTCTGTAGGTGAAGGCCTCCTCCAAAGATAGCCAGTCCTCTCTAGATTGGGCTACTTTAATCCAGTTCGGCCCAGCTGTTTTTTTGATGTCGTCTTCCCAACTAGCTACAGGTCTACCCCTCTTTCTTTTTCCCTGTGGACCCGCCCATGTGGTCACCTTTTTCGTCCATCTCTTGTCACGTAGACGCGCCACATGTCCGGCCCACCTCCATTTTAGTGACTGAGCGTGTTCTAATCCATCCCTTGCCTTGGTTATGTGTCTGATTTTGGTGTGCCTTATTTTTTGAATCTTTCTAATATTCAGCATACTGCGTTCTATACCCCGCTGACATGCAATTATTTTATCCTTTGTTTTTTTGTTGAATTTCCATGTTTGGCAAGCATACGTGAGGCACGGTATAAGGCACGAGTTTAATACTTTAGTTTTAGTTTTGATCGGCATGCTGCTTTTGAATATGTCCTTCAGTGCCCAGTATTTGTTCCAGGTAAGCTGTGTCCTGCGTTCTACTTCTTGATCGTTGCTATTGTGATGAAAGCTAATTTGTTTACCCAGGTATATGTAGCTGTCTGTATATTTGAGAAGCTCGCTATTAGTATATACATATAATGAAATTAAAAGGAAAATTATCACAACTAAGTAGACTTTACAAGTTTACAAGTCGACAAACTTATAAAATGTACTTGGAAAAGTAAAAATTTTGTATATTGATGTATGGGGACAACAATTTTCGAACGGCAAATTTAATGCTTTCATTGTTTATGAACGTTAGTAATGCTACCCATTTATTTAGGTGAATGTAGGTGTTTATTCGGAACCCTCTATGCGCGAGTCAGACTCGCACTTGGCTGTTTTTTTTTTCGTTTGTAAGAAGTTTCTCATCGACACACTTAGGAGAAGAAGAAGAAGTGTAAGAATGTTTTATCGTATTTCACTCTTAAAATCACTTCAACATATGGACAATGCAATTTTGTAAAATGTTTTTATATGATGTCGGAAAATATCGCTGGTTGCACATTTATTTTTCTTCGTGCTCAAATTGTATTTATTGTTGTAGTGTGTAGTCGTTTGTTTTCCCAAATAAATAAAATATAAACGTGGCAGGCCCAGTCCTCCTCAAGCTTGGCTGATTTTTGAGTGACATCGGCTACTTGTATTTTAGAGCGCACTGTATTCCGAACACTGTCTGTAAGGTTGGCTTCAAGAATGCTACGCTCCATTGCCCACTGGCAAATTTAAACTAGTGCTGAATTGTCAAAGACCATGTTTGGACGTCGTATTTTTCATTAATGTTTTTAAATCTCGAGCTTGACCACTATCTCACCTGATGGTAAGCGATGATGTGGCCGACGGTGAAGCACGCTTGCCTAGATGTAACCTATTCACTAATATTTTATTAATTCACTTGACGGTAGTCTGATTATTTTTTTGTGAAATACTTGTTTTTATTTCTTTATTCATGAACCAAAAGAGATCTAACCTTATCATACCTGTCCCCGGTGGGTTACCAAAACTTACGAGCTTAGTAAATACATTATATGTGAGAACGATGTAAAAAGACGTGCACGTAAAAGCGTCTAGAGTAAAACAAACAATTCAAAAATACAATAAGTACGAAATGAAAAAAAGGCCGAGCCAGCTAAGTTATGTGCAATCCCAACTGACGGCGCCCGTTCACGAGGGTTAGTCAGACATTACCCCGATCCCAGTTGACCCCGTCCCGCTAGACCCCAATTTATGTTTCTATAGAAACTCAATCAAAAGTCCATTTAGCTTAAAAGTAACGTCAGCAGATAATCTGTTAAATACATTTTTATTATTTACTTAAACTATAATACTAGTTTTAAGGATCAGGAAAAAATTATGGGTTGGTCCCACATTACCCCGATCCCAGTTGACCCCGTCCCGTTAGACCCCGAATACGATAAATATAATTACATTAATTTTTCTCTCGTTTTCAATTTATACGGTCGACATAAAAGTACTAAAATGTATGTTTTTAAAATACATAAGACCAATAAGTTGTTTATTTGAAATGATGTACAATGTCGAATCATTGTTTTAATAAAAGTTTGAATAAAATGTATCAAAAATATAAACCAACTAAAAAACTCAAACAAAACAGTCTCTTGCAACAGAATTGTGATTTTATCTCTTTTACGAATACTAATTTATTGCTAATGCTATTTGCAACTGATAAGAAAGTTCAATGTGTCACTCAAACATGTCGGAAGCAGGAGGAAGCACAAATTTGGGGGAAAGTGTTTGTTATATGCCGAGCATGTCTGTGTTTTACATAGACAAAATAAAAATTCAAGTGTTTGGACCTGCAGTAAAAAAAAAATAAGATGTGGTGGTGCAGTGAAATTGGAGACTGAAGGTGACTTTGTAAATACTCAATTTAAACATGTGCACACACAATGTGTACCAGATTTTTTCAAAAATGAAGTGCTTGTAACAGTTAGCCAATTAAGTGAAGAAGTGATTTTTATAACGATTTTAAAAATATTGTTAGTTTTGTATGTATTTTCAAAAGACTGATTTAAATGTAAAGATTTAGTTTCTTTTTCTAATTTTTATATTAATTTTGATTATTTTTATAGTTGAATTTTGCATCTTTATCTGTATTGTAAAACAAATAGTAAAAGTCGATCTACGGGGTCAACTGGGACCGGGGTAATGTGGGACTAACCCGTTCCCGAACATGACTTATGGACTGGCACCACTCAGCTCAACCATCATGAAGGGAATCGGATTATCCACACGTGCGCCACCATCAGAGATACATTAGAGAGAACATGACACAAGCAAATGCCAGGGCACACTCAAATCAACGAATAACATATAGGTACAGTAAATGGTAGATTTACAGTTGGTACATATCACTCACATATGTGCTGTGCAGTAATGTAATACTAAATGAAATTACAAATATAGTCAGCAGGTCCAACAATACTTTTAAACAAAAATGTTCTGCTTATCACTTGATTTTGCGCCCTAGTGGTTGTGGAGCAGGACTAGCACTGTGACAAGCATTTTTATCAGCGATGCAATCCACTAACTTGCAATAAATAGGCAGAAAACCAAACTTATGGTGATAAATGATTTATTTCTGTAAGTTGGTTTGTACAAACACTTTTACATGTCGATCATATTTTTTAAAACTAGATGAGGTCGGCGTTTCCTGTCTGACTACTCTGAGAAGAAACGGCGAAACAAACTCAGAGGTCACAATCTCTTTTATGGGACCAGGGACCACGGTCCTCAGTTTAGAGGGACCGATTGAAGCAGAAGAATAGTCTTTTAATCCCTAGGAAATGTCGAGGTCCTATCGAATCATATTTGTTAAGTTATTATATTCTTAGTGTACCACGGTTTGTATTCCCAGTCAAATTAAATTAAATAAAAATTAAAGTTAATAGCCACAAGATGTTATAAGATAAAAGTTGTGAGATCTCGAATAATTTTTTGCAGCCAGTCATCGTGTGGACTTCAGAGTTTCACTCTTACCTTCCCAATTTTCACGATGTTCTATGCCATCAAACAAAATTTTGGCACTTTGGGGGAAGTAAAACTACCTACTGAAAGTGGCTCTAGGAGTAAAAAATATGATTTATAAGACCTATAACATATGAGAATTAGCGTTGTAGGTAAATCAAATTGTTAGAATGATTTATAAATCAAGCAGTCCAATCTTCTTGAAAATAGCGGTTTTGAAGAAAATACATCTGAATGAGAACATTTGCTCTAGATATCTCATCAGGCGCTGCGGTCAGTAAAAATGGGGTTTATTATATAAATTATTTCTCTAAGATTAACATATAATTTAGGTCCCATCATCAGAAGTGGATTTTGATAAAAATGGGTCAAATTTAGAAGTATGGCTTTTCAAATTTATTTGGCTTTATTTTTATTATTATAACAACGAAGCATGTTTTAAAATTAGCTGTGAATGGCTGTAAGTTCCCAAATTAAAAATACAACCGAATTGAGAACATGCTAAGGTGCATGTTTTTGGAAGTCGGTTGAAAGACTGTCAAACCACCATTTTTATTACAAAGATAAAAGTTATATTACTGTTAACATTGTCAGACCAACATTGCTATAGGCCCAGATAATATTATATTATTATGACAATAAGTAAAAAGCTACATTGTTGATGCTACAGCTGTAATAAGGCGAAGTGGCACCATCTAGCGGTCGTACGGGGAAACAAATATTGAATGAGTTCATTGCTCGTATTATTAACGCGCGAGGTGTGATCTCATGCGAACGTAGTTAACCAATTGGCCGGTAGATGTCCTCTCTGTTGTAATCTAAATTAGAGAACTCCGGCGCACTATACGAGTACATTTAATCTGCCTACCTTTTTCACAACTATGTTGGGGTCGGCTCCTTGTGTAACCGGACGCAGAAAAATACTAGTATTTTAACTACACGAGATGCCAGTAGCTGGTATGTGCTCATGAAACTTTCGACCGTTAGATATTTATGTCACCTTTTGCGAGCAGCAATTAGACATTGCGAAGAGTCCAAAGACATTTTGACATTTCGTCATTTAGACTACGGTTGTTCGACGTGTTAGTAGCCTTTTTGGCTCACTGACTAATAAAATAATGCTATAATCTGTAGTATGTGTCTGAAATGTTTGATGAAAACGTATGACAAAATAATTATATGTTTTGGAAGTCTGTTATTTTTTTAATTTTATGTATATAAATCGATACTGATTCATGTACCGGATCGTACCGCCACGGGATTGTAACGATCAAAATTTAAAGGCCTATTTTGCAGCCTCTTTTGGAAAGTCTTATGTCTAACAGAGACTGCAAAATACTCCTTAAAGAATAAAACAAAGCTTAGCCAGTCGAGTGCCCGTAATTACTGAAACAATTGAAAAGCCTTTGCGTCTCGCGTGAATCCACGTCCTAGGGCCTTTACTGATGGCGTGAAGCAATTTAAATTGCGTCGAAAGGCGATATCGCGCACGTATTTTCTACGAAAAATTCAAGTGCGTTTGGTACAATTGCATCGCATTGCGTCCATGTGAACACACTTGTAATTTCACTTAGTTTTTCGCTAATCGGTGTGATATAAATTTAATTGCATCGCGCCATCGGAAAGGGTCTTAAACACACGAAATGTTAATATCTCTCTGACTCTTTAGGAATAACAAGTGGCAGTTGTCCTCATAATAGATTTTATACCATCATGAACTTATCGCTCGTGGCTTGGTTAAAACAGTAACACATGTCGAACTTCATTTGTAAATCTTTGATAGTCGTTAGTTACAGGTTATCACAAGACAATAAGTTTGACAACAGTCTTTCCTAAGTATGTCGTATTACCCAGTTACTGGGCTGGGTTGTGGATACAGAGTACGTCGCTCAATATAAAATATTGGTATTATACCTAGCGCGTACTCACAACTTTTGTATCGACCAAACTGTTCTGACGAGTTGTGACATTCTCGTGAATTCCACACAACTAAAGGGCTTATTACACTACACGGTATTCAGGGCCCTAAACCCTAATTCAGGGTAGTGTAATAGGGTAGTGTGTGTGTAGTGTGTAGGTAGCTGTTAGGAAGTTAGGGTTCTCATAATATCGACCTTATTGCTTCGGAATGATTTAGTGACCCGGTATTCAGGCCCCTGAATACAGAACCCTCTAAAAATCCACAAAATGGCGCCCAAAATCCGCAATTTTTTTCTTTTCCAGTTTTAATGTAGCCAGTGACACTCACAGGGTTAAGACAAATCGATTGACGTAAAAATCATCAAAATCGGCCAACGCGTTTGGTCTCTAGAACGCCACATAGGAACATACATACATAGACTGATAAACACATTACCCTCCTTCAGCAGTCGGGTAAAAAGAGAAAAAAAAAAACTGTTTAACAAAAAAAACAAACCGACTTCCAAAACAAAACACTACAAAGCGAAAAATTACTTTCTTTTAGGCAGTCGGTGTCAAAAAAAAAGTATACGAGTAGGTGCCTATAACACGTGAGACGAAAAATCAACGATCGATTGCATCAATTGTATGCGAACCTCCATCGACTAAACGTTTTAGTTGTGTGGTATTCAGGAGAAGTCACAACTCGATCGTGCACAACTTTTAATTTTAACTTTTAATTTAATATTATGCACTTATAGCAAGATCATCTACGTGTAGTGGCAATAGGCTATAGTACCCCTGGAACCGATGATCGTTGGGGTAGACGTGTTCTTGAGTGGAGACCTTGTACTGGTAAACGCAAGGTAGAACGCGTTCAGGCTCGGTGGAGCGATATCTTCGCAGGGTGGCTGGTAGCAGCTGAATGAGAGTTACTGAAAATCGAAGTAAATACAGTGTAATTGGAGAGGCCCACGTCCAGCAATGGACTGCTTTAGGCTGTATGATGATAACTTGTAGCAAGAACGAAGAACTAGAATGCTAAAGACCTCGGTGCTATATTCTCCAACAATGTAGTCGGAATAATATCGTCTGCTACAACGATGACTCTCCCCATGACGTTGATGATGCAGATATGCATGCCCACACATCTCCCTGATGAATCATTTCAAATAAATATAAACTAAAACAGATGATCTATATTAATGTGGCCTACGTATCGCCTGTGTTATTTTTAGAACACGCATGTATTGTTTTACATCTAATGGTGCTGCCCAAGAATTTAATAGTGCTACTTATAGGTAGTACAATTTGTGACCTATGCTTGCGAAACTTGTTAGCTCGACTTTCATTACTCAGAACACTTTCCCCCTTCTTCTTCTTTCTGAGGAGCGGTACATTTTTAATCCTCTACCGAAAAAGGAGGAGGTACTATGTTCGGCTGTTTTTTTCATGTAGTTTCACCTATATCGCCGTCAATAACGAACCAATTTTGAGAAATCTTTTTATGTTTGCAAGGGTAAATACCCGAGGTAGCACCAAGTCAGCATCTGATGATAGGCTCCCATGGAAATCGAGGGGTAAATTCTGATATTTACATCAACACCGCGAGCATTTGAACTCAAAATTTCCTTCCATTTCGCTCTGTCTCTTTCCAGTCTGCTACAGGTATTTCCCACCGTGGCAACTATGTCATCACTCCATCTTTTGAATGGCCTTCCTTTCCGTCTTGTCTTGTGAATAGGGTACCAAATAGTGACAATTCTGGGTCATTTGTTCCCAGGTGATCTTTGGACATGCCCAGCCCATTTACATTTTTGGGTCATTATGGTTTTTGCTATGTCTTTTGCCTTGGTAATTTTCCTGACGTCTTCATTCCTCACTTTATCGCTTAGTTTAAGGCCCAGGAGACTCCTTTATATGCTATTTGGGCACACTTTGACCTTATGGTCTGTTTTGTTAACAAAGGTCATGTTTGGGAAGCGTAAGTGAGATAGGGTACTAAACATGTCTGCATAGCTTTAGTTTTCATTGTAATTTGTAGATTACTCTTGAATACCTCCTTCATTGCCCAATACTTGTTCCAGGTTATTTTGATTCTTCGCTCTACTTCTTTATCATTGCATGACTTTATCATCATCATCATATCAGCCGAAAGACGTCCACTGCTGGACATAGGCCTCCCCCAAGCGTCGCCACATTGACCGGTCCCGTGCGTCTCGCAACCAGCGGATTCCCGCAACCTTCACCAGGTCATCGGTCCACCTGGTAGGAGGCCTTCCAACGCAACGTCTTCCGGTTCGCGGTCGCCACTCCAGAACCTTTCTGCCCCATCGGCCATCCGTTCTGCGAGCAATGTGCCCTGCCCACTGCCACTTAAGTTTGGCAATTCTTCGGGCTATGTCGGTAACCTTGGTTCTCTTGCGGATCTCTACATTTCTGATTCGATCACGCAAGGAAATTCCGAGCATAGCCCTCTCTATTGCCCTTTGAGTGACTGTAAGTTTTCTGATGAGGCCCATTGTAAGCATTGCATGACTTGAAGGATAGTAAATGTCCCAAATAAAGTCTGTCTATAGTCTTCGGCGTATTCGATTTCTGTAGAGTCTGACCATATAATTATGGTTTGCTTATTTGTCATTAATTTAGTTTTCTCCCAGTTAATTTCTAGACCTACTTTTCTGCTTTCTTTGCTGAGTGACTGTATCATGAATTCCATTTCTTTTGGAGGTTCCGAGAGCAGTACCATGTCATCCGCGAAACGCAAGTGCGAGAGGCGGTTGCCATACATGTTTATCCCTCTATCTTCCCAGTCAAGTATTCTGAATATTTCTTGAGTGTTTTGTGCAATGAAGAGTTTTGGAGATAAGGGGTCGCCCTGTTTCACTCCTCTTCCAATTTCAAAGGTTGAGCCATACCCATTTATTTTAATTCTAGCGTTACTTTTGTTGTATATTTCCTTCAATATATTGATATAGTCATGGTTCACTCCTTGCTTTGATAGAACTCGCCAAATTGCACTGTGGGATATAGAGTCAAATGCTTTGCTATAGTCGATAAAGCATATGTAGAGAGGTAGGTCGTATTCGTTGTATTTTTCAATGACAAGTTTCAAAGTGTGGATATGATCTGTTGTCGAAAACCCCTTTACAAAACCTGCCTGTTCTACTGGCTGGTGTTCATCTAAGAAACTAGTAAGACGTCGGAGTAGAGTCGATGCAAACAGACGCACGACGTGAGGCTGATTGGTCTGTAGCTTGATATTGATTTCGGGTCTCCTTTCGAAATCTGAGCACGACCACTGTGTAGGTATTTCTTTTGTTGATAGTATTAAATTGAATAGGTTTGTTAGTGGTGAAGTGAGAGATTTTGAACCGGCAATTAGCATTTCGTTTGTAATACCATCAGATGCTGGGCTTTTTTCGGGTTTTAATAACTTTAACGAGCATCCGATTTCAGTTATATTAAATATTGGTACTTCGTCATTGTTTTGAGAAACTCTTTCCTCGGCTAGTTTTTCCTGGTTTGTGATATCTTGTCATGCATACAGTTGCTGGAAAAAGATTGTGGCTATTTGCAAGATCCATGCCATCTCTGCTCGTAACTGTAGATTTTTCTCGTTTTGAAGCTGGTTCATCATGTGTTTTGAGTTGGTTAGATATTTATACGCCTTTTTAACTGCTCCAGATTTTCTGATGTGATTTTCTATAATATTGACTCTATATTGTCTCATACTTTTCTTAATCTGTTTATTTATTTGTCTATACAAGTTGAGTATTTTCACTTTTTGTTTTATTGTGCTTGTTTTTTAAGTAGTGTCGTTGTTGACTAAGTTCTATAATTTTTGTTGTTATTATTGCTTTCTTCCTGTTGTTATAGTTTGATGATGCAAACTTGATGTTAGTACGTTCAGCGCTATGTAAGATTGTATTCTCTATAATGTCGTAGTAGTTCTGAATCTCTATGTATTTGTTGATTTCTGCGGTGTATATTTCGTAGTCAATTTTTTTTCGTGTAGATAAGTTTTTACGTGGTAGGTTCCTGCCTGCGCTCAATATCGATTGTTATTCTAACCATGCGGTGGTCACTTGGGTGGTGTATGCTATTTATCACACTGCAGTTTTCTATAATGTTCGGTTTGTTTGTGGAAATAAAGTCTATTTCGTTTCGAGTATAACCATCAGGTGACAGCCAAGTCCATCTTAGTTTTCTGGGTTTTCTGAAGAGCGTATTAGCTATTTTCAAATTATTCTGAAGGCAGAATTTAACAAATCTTTCACCTCTCTTATTTCTTTTACCGTATCCTTATCTGCCCATCACTATGTTCTCACCTTCGGCTTGCCCAATTTTGGCATTCATGTCCCCAAGAAATATAAAATTTCGGTTGCTTTTTTCCAATAATGTATCTAGGCTGATGTAAAACTCTTCTAAAGGGTCTTTCAACAAGGACGGGTCGATGTTAAAATTGAATAAAACAAGATGTGTTCATAAAAAATTGGACCTCTCGGATTCGTGCCACCATACGTAGCCGCGGCGGACATTTGAACGATGTCATATTCCATCCATAATTGGCATAAATGGGCCTTTTAAATAAAAATAAATTTCGTTAATATCTCACACACATCTTGTTTTATTCAATATTAACATCGACCCGTCCTTGTTGAAAGACCCTTTATTTCTTTTTCGCTTGCTTTTTGGGTAGGTGCGTAGGTTTGACCGATACTATATAGTTTTCCATGCAGCTTGATGTGAATTAAAGCGACTCTATCTATTATACCGAGATGTGCAGGAGGCAATCGTTCGGAAGACCGGGTGCCCCACAGAAGTGGTCCGAATAGGTCCAATGCGTCTTGGCCCTGGAGGCTCGGCCCATTACTTGTTTCAAATGTGTGAAGAAGGGGAACATCCGCCATAAGGGTAACTTTGGCACGGACCTCAATGGGCTCTGCTTCCGCTGCGGTAAGCCGGGCATTTATTTTCGACATGCTCTGCCGACTACCCAATATGTGAGGTGGCAAAGCTACCGGCCAAACACGTTGTTGGGGGTAAGGGCTGCGAGCCTCAAAAAGGAAAGAGGTGACTGCTTCAACCCCGGCCGCTTCTAGTGTGGTGCGACTGGAGTAGTCGCAAGAGGACGTAAATATTGCGGACTAATTATGAAATCAGTCCGTAATCATTGTCTCCTCCAGATGAACCACTCTGCCGTAGCACAGGACTTGCTCCTTCAAACTATAGTGGAGTGGTCGATCGACGAGCCGTTGCGGCAGGACCGTATTTTGTCCCACCCCGCCATGATTGGGTGGGGCGACGTGGGCTCATAAACAGAACTCAAAACGAAAAGAAATAGGCGCGATATCAAAGGATGTGAAACAATAGAATGGCGGTGTGTGCTACTGTAAGCTCCTCTATAACTTCCATAAATTAAACCAATAAAAATGTTACTTTATCCTTCCATAACTGGACCAATGTGACGAACATCAATATTAACTTTTGATTTATTCATGTTAATTGCAAAATACATACTTAATTTATGGAGCCCTGGCTTTTTATTGTCTCCCAAAAGTTGTGAAAAGTCTCCCTCGCTTCACTCAGAACTCTACATAACTCCCTCTTTACGCTCAGGGTTCAATTTGCCGCCCGTGACGTAAGACACTGCTTTATCCCCTTGGTGCGTAATCTACTATACCCTGTTTCAATTTGTAAAAGCCAAAAGTCAGTTAAAAGCCAGCTAAAAGTTTCAAGCCAAATACCGCTTTGGAAAGTTATGATCCTGTAAGATAGATAGCTCCTTCACATTTTGCTCAGACACGCATAAAATCTCCGCTGCAGTTGGAGCCCATCCGATCGTTATAATATTGCATGATACATCTAGCTGCCAACGGGGAATGGAGCGAAGTATGCTAAATATTAGGACAATCCAAAAAATCAGACACACTAAAATAAGAGAAACCACAAAATCCATAGATGCTCTTGAATATGCCAAAAAACAAAAATGGAAATGGGCTGGACATGTAGCAAGACTTCAGGACCAGAGGTGGACTAGAAGAGTAACCTCTTGGAAAGGGCCACAAGGGAAAAGAAAGGAGGATCGCCCAATATCAAGATGGGAGGATGATTTAAAAACTACTGCTGGCCCAAAATGGCTACAAGTAGCCCAAAACAGAACCAAATGGAATGACTTGGAGGAGGCCTTCACCTGTTCAAGGGGTTCCTGCTAAACACTAGTGTTATTTTAATAATTAATCACTTACCTATCTATTTGTTACTAAGCAGGAAATATAAGGCTTTTTATTTTTTATTTACATCTAGTTAAATTTTATTTTGTCTTCAAATACTTTCTTAATTGCTGAATCCATTTTCTTCGAAAAAGTGATTGCTCCATCCACCTGAAAAATATTTAATAAAATCAGACGATTCTGATGGTATTATCAAATTGTCCTACCGTGTATAACAGCGACGCAATAATAATAATCAATAACACAATTCTCGTAGTTAAAAATTGTTCGTATTTTAGTAACAATTGCAATATCATCTCGCGATTGAGTGTCAATGTCAGAAACTTGACTAAATGAAGTGAAATAGAGATATTTCTGACCGATTGTAAAAAGCGACGCAGATGCGAACGTGGCTTGAAAACACGAAAATTGCACCTCGTGTCGACGCTAAAGGTTGGTGTAGAGGCAGAGCAGAGCCGGCAGAGCTATTAGTCCGAGAGTGAACTGTCATTATATTACTAGAAATAGAATACTTATTTCTAGTTGACTTCCTCTAATTTTTCATGTTGTGATTTTTACTGAAATGAAAACGGCTGCATAAAGGTCTATCCACACATATCAGGGCCGTGCCAGGGACGTGCACATTTTATATGAACTTATTCACGCACGGACGTGTGTGAATGAGTTCATATAAAATGTACGTAGCGATATTTTTTTGAGCTCCTGACGGGGCACGGTCTGTCCACGTCCCGTGCACGTCCCGGGCACGGCCCTGATGTGTGTGGATAGACCTTTATAATGCAATGTTTGTTTTGGTGGAACTAATGGAGCTCACCAATGCTACTTAACCTTAGTGATAAAAAAACATACTTTATTTGTAAAAGTGAACTTGACATACACTTAGAAGGTAATAAAACAAAAAATTATTATGATAAATGAGTTCCGAAAAAAAGTGGTACAATCCAACATTAGAAAAAAGCGATAGTATTTTTCTGATGGTTCGATCGGTTCTGGTGGTGGTTGGTTTGGTCTGAGCACCCTGGATGTAAATATATTAGTGAGAATAATAGATTATGTTATGTGTAAAGTAACCAAGAGTTAGCGATAGATATGGAGTTTTTAATAACTGGTGTTCACGATAAGAATAGTAACAAATCTCGTTAAACAACATGTTTTGAGAAGGGTGCGAAGTCGCTAGAAAGAAGCTACTCATCAAATATTTACTATACTCCTAAAAACATACCTTGATCACTGCGACAGCTGTCAGAATCAATACAGTAACAATAGCGGTTGACAGGCTAACAATAACGTATACGTCAGTTTGACATATGTCGCAGAGATCAAGCTATCTTTTATGAAGTAGAATATATATCATGAGTTCATGATATCTTGTCGGATGACAGGTGTTACCGACAACATGTTTATTACACTAACACCTGTAACGGTGTTCATTAATCGTACCATCAATACATTCACGCTCGTTGCACGGTCGTCAATCAATAAGGCAAATGTTTGGCACTCATTGCACACCTGGGCAGGTGTTTGAAGTCCAAGCTGACAGTATTTGTGGGTACACAGGTCTCCCTCTGTCAATCAAACACTGCTGCGTTTTTAGTTAGCAATTTACTACAGACGCTCATGAAATCAGTCAGTTACGCAGCGATATATCAAAAAGAGAAATTAAATACTCCCAACACATTTTTATTTCATTCTATATAATTTATTTAGTAGTAGACACGGTTCGATCGACAAACAAATGAACACGTAATTATGACACGATATCTTGCGAAAGCACCCCGATTCAAACAATAGAACGCTCATGACATTTTCTTCAGGTTCGATGATGAGACCAGGCTCTTAAGTACCTTATCATATTATGCAAAGTTTTACCTTAAGGGACTTCCACCGCTTTAGTGCCATAAAACGGTCACTTTCTAAAGCATACTCCTTAGTAACGGCTAGGCTACAAGGTTCGAAAATAATAAATGTTTATTATTGATTCATGTACATTATTTGTGAAACATGACTTTTTCGTGTAACTAATATTTTTGCTTTAAAAAAATAATTAATAACACAATATTTTTCGCTACTTTTACGACTTGGATGTTTAAAAATATTTTTACACAGAATAATTGATGGCCAGAATTTCTCCATAAATGAAATAGCATATGTAAATTAAAGAATATTTTGAAAACAAAACTGCCCAAAAGGTAGTTATGTTTTCAAAATATTGATATTCTGGCTTCGAGTGGGCGCACGGCCAGTACTGCGTTAACATTGGGAAACATATGCGCCTTAATCGGATACCAGAAAGTGCTTCAGAAATCGATTACTTGTTTGCGGACACACATAAGAAAGCAAGGTAATATAAATTATGTAATAATAAAAAAGTGGGATTTTTTGAGTTTGTGTTTATTTCGAGGGATTAAAGAACAACTGCAATTATTTGAAAAATTCTTTAATCTGGGTCTTTTTCATTAACATTTTGTGGACGAATTTTTTGATGCACAATGAGCTTTTTTTGCCGTCTGCCTTTTGTATTTGTATATAGGTTTGTTTTTCTTAGAATATTCAATTGTATATATGTTAATAAATAAAATTAATTTTACATTTTGTTAATTATAGGGATAATTTTAAAGATGCCCCATATGGGACTCATTAGACATTTTATCGAGCTGTGTGACATCCGCTGACAACATTTGCATTGTATAATAGAAGCATACTTAAATATTACGGTGCTAAAGCAATATTCGGGCGCACGGTTGGCGCAGTGGTTGAGCGATTGAGTACTGCGTGTCGCGGGTTACATTCCCGCACGGAACAAATATTTGTATGTCCTACAGATAGTTGTTCCGGCTCTGGGTGTTGTATATGTGAGTTTATATTATGTTTGTAAACGCACCCACGATACAGGAAGAAATTGCTAGTGTGGGGCAAAGAAATAAAAAATAATTCATGGGTAAACCTATAAAATTGCTTTATGCAGTGCTGGCCATTTCAAACCAGAATGTTATTTGTTTGGGTATTATTCTAATTCTTTTTTCAATATTAGTCATTTGTTTATTGATAAGCGTTAGGTATGTTTTTTTTCGTCATCATGAATATGTAAAAATTTCGAGTAATTATTGGATTATGAGTACCGTCGTAGCAGCAACGCGGTACAAGCGGCACGCAACATCAACTACGTTTACGGGGCGAACACTGCAAATGAACGTACCACCTGTTATTGGTTTGCCCGCTTCCGTTCTGGAAATTTCGACCTAAAAAATGGACCTCGTGGTCGTCCAAAAACTTTGGTCGACAATGACGAATTAAAGGCGATTTTGGAAGCTGACGATACACAATCTACGGCTGAATTAGCAGCAGCTTTCAACGTTAGCATCAAAACAATATTGGTCCATTTGCGTCAAATTGGGCAAGGTAAAAAAGCTTGAAAAATGGGTGCCTCACGAACTAAATGATCGCCAGCGCGTCAAGATGTGCCTTGCACTGCCCAACAGGCACAAAAACGAAGGAATTTTGAACCGCATTGTTACCTGTGACAAGAGCAAGCGCTCAGCAAGTTTGTTGGATCCTGGTTCAGCATCTAAACAATTCCCTAAACGAAAACTTACCCCTAGAAAAGTGATGGTCACTGTTTGGTGGTCACAACCGGTGTGATTCATCACAGCTTCTTACCAAACGGTATGAGCATTACTGCAAATTACAGATGTGTACTGTGAATAACTGAACACATTGATGGAGAAGCTTGCATGTCTCCAACCAGCTTTGGTCAATTGCTCGTCTCCGCTGCTTCTGCACGACAACGCGCTTCCTCATACTGTACAGCAGACGGTCTTCAAGTTGGAAGAACTGGGGTTGGAAGCACTCGTTCATTCGTCACTCACAAGACCTTGCTTCTATAGACTTCTACTTTTGCCAGTTTTTGGATAACTTCTTGGTGGGAATAAAATTCAATACCCGAGAATTTGGCAGTACAAAATGCCTTGGAAGAATGTTTTGCCTCCCGTCCAGCTGATTTCTGCCAGAAGCCCGCATCAATATACTGCCACTGCGTTAGAAAAGACACATCGATTGCATAAGTGATTACTTTGATTAATAGAAATTAAACTTATAGAAAAAAAAATCACGTTTGTTGTATGAGAGCCCCAATTAAATATTTATTTTATTCTGTTTTTAGTATTTATTGTAATAGCGGCAACAGAATACATCATCTGTGAAAATTTCAACTATCTAGCTATCACGGTTCATGAGATACAGCCTTGTGACAGAAGGACAGACAGACAGACCGATAGACAGACAGATCGTGGAGTCTTAGTAATAGGGTCCCGTTTTTACCCTAAGGGTACGGAACCCTAAAAAGGCAATTTAATAGGTAAAGACCTTATATTACAAGCTTTTATTTAGTTTTACCAGTCCCGGTATAGCTGTGTAATCCATGCTTGCAATTCAATTTGACCCACTTCCCAGTTTGATCTACTTGAAATTTTGCACAGACATTTTGTTCTAGTGACAATGCTATTTTGAATATCAAAACTTGTCTTATTAATACTATTTTTTAGTAGATAAGACGAGTTTTTGAACTCTCCTCTGTTGCTGGCCCGAAAAATAAAATTTCGGACACTTAAGAGCACTGCGATCGAGAACTCCTTGAAAGGCCTGTGTCTAAAATCATTAACAATACTGATATCTCCCCTTGGTAAACGGCGTACTCCCTACTCCCAACTCTATAGCGGTACACAAAAGCACAAGACTTACTCGGGCTGCAGCCTCCATAGTTCTTTTTGCTCCCAAACAAGAAGAAGCATGCTTATCAAGAGATAAGCAAGCCTTTCTAAAATCATGGGCTATCTTTATACACTCAATTATTCATAGTCATTCAATTAGGTATAGAATTTAATTACAAAAATAAGAATATAGCATAATCATGTAAGCTGAAAGTTTCATAATCTGCCTAGTGCACATGCATACCTACCTCATTTAAAAAAAAAAGTGCGTCGCAAGTCCAAAAGCTTCGAAACACGAATCAACTCGGTCTGGATACAACAGTATGGAAATGTAGGCGCCGAAAATACTCGTGTTCCATAAGAATGGCCTTCAGTAGAAATATCTCAGTAAAGTAATAAACAAATAACAAAGCCGTCACGAAATATTCTCCTGGTTATTGCCAGATACTCAAGGAAGACAAAGATTACGTTGAAGAGATGTGCTCAACAGTAAGTAGGCATAAAAGTACACATTTTACAGCTGGCAAAATAAAAGGCTATATGTGTTAAATGAATATGCGAATTCGATCACAGAAAATATCGTAAATTTTTGGATCTGAAAACCATGAAGATGGTGACACGAGTTAATCATCTATTTGCCTGTTTTTATTATGTATTATATACAACAGGAAAATTATATGAATATATAGAGAACTTTGGTTGCTGGATACCAAAAACCATATTGATAATCGGGTTGATGTTGCTAAAGAGAATAAAAACGCAATGCTGATATTGGAGGAAAATGTCATGTAGTACACTATGTACCTACAGTAGGTATAGAACAGATTTGAAATTGGTCCAGTGATGAGAAAATGGGACAGAGGGACAATGGGACAATATGGTATCACGTGTCTGACGTGGCACCATAATTATTGTCATAACGAATTCGAAACTTGGCAGAGTGGGTCGCACTGCTAATCTAGACGCGCCCGCGCAATTTCCCTGAAACGCCTGCTTTCTGATTCACCAATATGACGAATAGTACTGAAAACATAGTACCATGAGATAACCGTTGCAGTTAGCATGATTAAAAGAATCATGATGACTTACAATATTTTTGTCCTTCCCTAGAACATATCACTTGATGTTAAAGAAGTTGAGCTGAGAGTGAGAATCAATAAAGAAATGGTTGCGGTAGGCAAGACTGACTGAGCAGTCAGCCTCGCCTGGTGCGCTCGATGTACAAGAGAACGTAAATATGCTGTACTGTATATACTTGTATCATATTCCATTACAGGAAAAATAGAGCCATATTGCCCTATTTCCCAAATAAATAAAATCTTTCCTAGATACATGAAGTAAGAAAAATCTTGTTTTTTTCGTCCAGGTGTCGGTTGATCTATGCAAGGCCGACGTCGGCGCTTGCGGCGGCGCGCGGCGTTGCGAAACTTTGTTCGGATGTGGAGCGATCTAAATATAGTATTCGAGTATCGTGCGCGCGCGTCGTTCGCCCGCCGGTTTCCTACCTTCGTACATCTTGATCAGAATCACCTGCATTTGCTGATCTATATGATTTCTGTGATAATTCTGATGAGACCATGCAGCAGGTGCTTCTTTGGCCCTAAAAGTGAGTTAGCGATCAAAGTTTTAAGTGAACGAATCCATCCAGTACGAATTGAAATCTTATCTCCTTGAATTAAGGGTTATTTTGACCGTTTCCATGTCAGCCACTTTTAACATATAAAATTACCTGAATCAATACTATTTTCATCTTTTGTGTCAACTACTTCTTGTATACTGCGTGATCTATCTGCATAGTTCCATCACTGCATCTTACGGTCTTTGGTCGATCTGGTTCCGGATTCTTAATATTGAATAACAGGACCTGTTTTGTAGGGTCCGGATTGGCATTATCTACCTTCCCGATAGAATTAAAAGGAAATCAATATTAATTTTGTTTTTCTTTCGTGTTAGGCTGCCTTCCACCAAAGAAGTGCGAGGTAGATGGGTGGTGCGAGAATGCGTAGCGAGGCTATGGAACGGTGTAAGTGTTTCCACCAGATATGTTCTAGACCGCTGAGCGGTACGAGAATGCGTAGCGGGCCAGTGTTGCCGTTCGACAAAATTAAAAGTCGCTAGTATTCTGAGAAATTCTGCTAGATATGGGCAAACAAATAGTCCCTAGACTATATGATTATGCAAATACCTTTTTGTTTAACTAAAAAAAACAATCAGCGAAACCGCTAAATAGTCCATAATAAAAAAAACAAAAAAAAAAGTTAAAGCAATTCAGTATTATCTTTGAATTTATATTCAGTTACAATTACAAACATGCTTGGTATAAATACTTGTTTGTACCTACATTCCAAAATAAAATCAAAAGAAATGTCAACCGGATATTCAGATAAAATATCACTGGCACTGGAAGTTGAAGCCTCTGCAATATCTTCACCAGCTGTTTTTAGCCTTGGTTTGCCATATGCTTCAAATCGCTAGAAGTTGTAGAATTGAATAGGTTTCTTCTAGGCAAGCGTGCTTCACCGTAGACCACATCATCGCTTAACATCAGGCGAGATAGTGGTCAAACGCGAGAATATAAATTATAAAAAAAAAGAGCGGTTACTTTTCTGTCCCTTACCCGGAATGAAAATAACCTTGCTCTAAGAGCTCATTGAAGGTTTTGTGTCGAAAACCTATATGGTAGTTCCCGTTGACCTAGAATCGCAAAATTTGCAAAATGTAAGGTCTTACAGCACAAATAAAGGAAAAATTCCATAAAATAAAACGTGTTGAAAATTATAGGGTGTCCCCATATATACATAGTTGACGCCGACTTGAGTCTGACTCGCACTTAGCGGTTTAATTTTTCAATAAACAGCTTTCTATTTGCAAGCCAGTTCGAAGTTTAAATAAAACCTTTGATAAGTTACCTCCTTGGTCCATATTTCGGGGTAAAAGATCGTTCCATTTTTAAATTACACGACAGATATTATGAGTTTACTGAGTAATTTATTTGGTCGCTAAACCACGACAGATATGGGTTTTCATAAAACTTTTGCTGGCCGCTGCTCGCATGTATTTGGCCAGTACAGCAATTTCGATTTATCTCGAAGAAGGTTGTCAAAATATTGCTCAAATTTCCAAGCATGTTTGAGAAATAGTACATTACTGCAGCGGCCAGCAAAATAGGCATTGATGGACGAACGTGTAAATGTGGGCCGAGGCGAAGCCGAGGCACACATACGTAAGTCCATCAATGCCTAGTTGTGGCCAAGGCTTGTATAGTACTTTTCTCAAATAATGCGCGGAAATTAAAACTAAGTAGTACCTAGAACTCATTTTGTCAAAATCAATGACGAACAACAATAATTGTTCCCGCGTTAAAGTGTTGCTTTGTTTTTTTTTCAATAAACAGCGTTCTATTTGCAAGCCAGTTCGAAATTTAAATAAAACCTTTGATAAGTTACCTCCTTGGTTGCCATGTTTCGGAGTAAAACATCGTTCTATTTTTAAACTACACGACAGATATGAGTTTACTATAGAATTTATTTGGCCGCTAGACACGACAGATATGGATTTTCATACAACTTTTGCCGGCCGCTGCGTGCATGTATTTGACCAGTACAGCAATTTCGATTTATCTCGAAGAAGGTTGTCAAAATAATGATCACATTTCCAAGCATGTTTGAGAAAAGTATATATAAATAAATATCTCAATATAGAATCCCGATTTTATCCCGTTGTACTTGATACTGAATTTTTTTTCTTTTCCGTATCATAAAGGTCACCTCACCAAGAATTTTCGCCGGTAATGTAACATACGAGATTCGATTTTAAACATTACATTACAGTTCTACCTCCCTGACTTGACGAGCTTCAGAATTCACACTGTAATGAAATATTTCAGATTCGATTTTGATTTTTTAATTACAAGTTGTATCAAAATTGTACACATTGTATCATCAAGTTGCGCACTGTAATGCTCGGTTATCTTCCCTCACCAATGTAATACTCGAATCTGTAACATTACAGATAGCACACTGTAGTGCTTGGTTCATTACAGATGAATGCTCCAGATGAGGAAGCACCCTTAGAGTTTAATTTTAGAAATTGTTGCTTAGGTACAAAGAAGGCCTTCTTTGATTAATTTAAAGACTATTTATTTAAATTTATTCAGATTTTTCCCTTTTCGACAGAATTTTCAAAAAGCTATTTACATTATTTTTCGAAAGAAAATAGATAGACGCCTGTGCGGCTTCACATAATCTTCAGCGGGAGGTATGGCAGACTCCTAATTTCTTGATGAAATTCAAGATTAAATAATAGGTCTCATGTATACTAGATCTACTCGTACTACTCATGGGTCGTAGATTTTTTTCGGAATCAAAAGTATCTTTTAATATTTACGGCTACTCTTTTTAGTTTGTCGTAGCCGAGACAAGTAAAAATATAGTCAAGTCGGGGATGGGCGTGTATTTACTTGTATTCCTGCCCCCGTACCATGACGTGTCAAAACTATCATGGTTTGTCTGTAAAAAGGGACACATGTATACAAGTCAGATACATCTGTCCCTTACGCGCACTACAAATAACCTTGCTCTAAGAGCTAATGGTTACCCCTGGCCGGTAGGGGCGACTACACCCAGCCCAAATCTTTTAGACCTCTAAGCCTCTCCTCGTTCTTTTTGAAGACGCTGGAGAGGCTGGGGGACAGGAAGATAAGAAACCAGATATCGATACAAAAACTTCTGCATCCCAACCAACGCGCCTACTGTGATGGCAAATCAACTGAATTAGTGCTCCACAGCGTAGTCTGACGCGTAGGAAATGCTCTCAAAAACAAAAATCCAACCTTAAGCGCTATCGATTGATTGATATCGAAGGTGCTTTCTACAAAACTAACTTCACCAGCATCGGACAGGCACTCGCCACGCACGGTGTTGCGCCGACGCTCGTAGAATGGTTTAACAACATGCTAAAAAACCGTGCTATTCAATTTACTGTGAACACTACCACACGAGGAATCGTGAGTAGGGGCTGCCCACAAGGTGGCGTGCTGTCACCACTTCTGTGGAATTTTGTCATTGCAGAGATGATGCTCAATAGAGCTCATTGCAGAGCTCCACGCCAGCAGTCTTTACTCGGTAGGATACGCAGATGACATAGCAATTCTAATCTCGGGGAAATTTGAGGGCATCTTATGTGATCTCATGAGAAAGGCCTTCAAAATAATCGAGAGCTGGTGCACAAAGCATGAACTAGGTTTCCGTTTTTAAGGTTAATCCCTTAAAAACGGAAGTAATAATGTTCACTAACAAACGAAGTTTTGGACCGCATAGGCTTCCAAAACTCTTCGACACAGAATTAACACTTAAATAGGAGGTAATCCTTGATAGCAAATTGCTCTGGAATAAGCATCTTGACTAAAAACTCAATAAATGCACAATCGCACTCAGCCAGTGTAAAAAAATGTTAGAAAAAACATGGGGGTTATCTCCAAGGATTACTCTGTGGCTATACTTAGCGGTGATCAGGCCAATGCTGGCTTATGGCGCTCTGGTTTGGTGGACGAGGAGGCTGTATGAGAACCACCCCAACAGCAGCCATGGAGATAGCCCTACAAATAACTCCCCTGGACCTGTACATACAGCAAGAGGCGGCGCTAGCTGCCATCAGGCTAATGCATGTGGTGTGTGGGCAAAAACCTCACAAGTCCACACGTTAAAATCCTGGACGCGGCGATTGAGTATCAACCTCTCTTCGCTGCTCCGTGTGATAGACTACAAAAAGAACCTATGTTCAACAAAAACTATAACATACAAACAATAGAGGAAGAAAGGGATCAGTCAAGTCCAAAGAAGTGCTAATCTACACAGATGACTCAAAAACTAATAACGGTTCAGGTGCTGGCGTACACTCCCTTGACCTCAACATTAACTTTCACATACCGCTAGGCACACACAGTTCGATATTTCAATGTGAATATGTCGCCTTAAAACAAGCCGCAAAAACCGTAAAGCGTTTAGGTATCCAGAACTACGGAATCAGATTCCTATCTGATAGTCTGGCTGTGCTCAAAGCTTTAGAAAACAAACTAACTAACAACAAACTAATCTTTGAGTGCCACCTTGCCCTGGAGAGTATATCGAAATTCAATCGAATCAACCTCCAGTAGATCAGGGGACATAGTGGATCCCTAGGCAATGATGCCGCAAATGAACTTGCGAAAAGAGGCTCCGAGATGTTAGTGTTAGGGCCGTACCCACTTATCCCCTTTCCTTTCTCGCAATTTCGTGCGTGGATTCGTCAGAGATAAACAGAACTACACAATAACAGATGATCACGGGCAACAGACTGCAGACAGTCAAAAATGGCTTTGCCAAAAGTACACCCATGTCTCACTAAAAACTCCTCAGCCTGAGTAGAAATAACCTGAAAATAATTATAGGGACAATAACGGGCCACGCCTTTCTTAACAAACATTTATTCAACATAGGCGCCACGGACAGCCCACTTTGCAGGGGCTGTTTTAACGCCGAAGAATCAGCCGCCCACGTAATCCTGGAATGCGAAGCCGTGGCTTCTCAAGGCGAAGAAATCCTCGGAACAGTGAGGTCGCTCCGTGAAGCCTGTGAAGCTCCCAGGAAGCTTCTGTGCTTTTGGGTGGAGCTGGGCTGGCTATGTTAGCCAGCACCCCCACGCACAACGGACCAAATGGGAGTCTAAGTGCGGAAAAGGGAGTTTCTACTACTACTACTACTACTACACCCCCTGGCCTGGTCCTTCCATGGTAGTGAGTTTTAGTCGGTAAGAGTGCCACATATTCCTCCATTATCCAAAGGGGGGTCCATTAGGGTTTAAACCACAGATATAAATCTAACTAGATGACGCGGTTGTACCTATGTACTTCGCGTGTCAAAAATGGAGTAAAAAAACGATGAACGATCGTAATTTGAACTTTTCATTTAGCTTTATCGGCACCGGAAAGCCACAGAAATCTAGAAAAATGCCTTTTTATGCCATATTGAACTGTAAAGACTGTTTAGAAAAAGTTGGCCGAAGCATTGGAAATGTTTTCTTTCATTGGTAAGTAAATTTGTTTTTAAAACGTGTGTTATGATATCATACAGATGGAGGGACTTGCGATATCTAAATTTAGTTAGATTTATGTCTGTGATTTAAACCTTAGAAAGATAAGTACTTAGTATTATAAGTTGTGCATGCATTTAGAAACACCACACTTAGTTCGATTAGACACTTTTGTGACTGAAAATTAGTTATAATTTCGTCTCCATCTATTTCCGATGTCAATCTGCTCCGTACTTTGACTTCAGCTTCAAGCCATGATAAACGTTCACCTCTCTGAGAGCACGGTGGTCATTTCAGTCCTATTTTAGACCCGTTTGATTGTTTCAATTACCTGGATTGGAAATCTAGATCGAAGTTGAAGCTCGTGAAACTAGTGTTGTCCAAATTATTCTTAACTAGCTTCTGCCCGCGTGAATGTTGAAAATTATCGCGAGGGAATATATTCCTGGGATAAAAATCCTATGTGCTATTCCAGACTATAATCTATCCCTGTGCCAAATTTTATCCAGATCCGTTCAGCCGTTTGACCGTGAAGAAGTAATATTATTATTAAGTGTGATTCTTTATTGTACACAAAAATTACACATACAACATGAGTGATTATAAAGTTGATGTACAAAGGCGAACTTAACTCAAAGAAGACGTTTCTACCAGCAAACCTTAGAGTGATAGAGAGAGTTTACAAAAGGAATAAGAGAAGTAGTCCAGTGTACAATTTTAGAATAATAATCCTACTTCCTACTAATATTATAAATGCGAAAGTTTGTGAGGATGTATGTTTGTTACTCTTTCACGCAAAAACTAATGAACGGATCTGGATGAAATTTGGCACAGAGATAGATTATAGTCAGGCATAGCACATAGGATACTTTTTATCCCGGGCATATGTTCCCTCGGAACAATATTCGACATTCACGCGGGCGAAGCCGCTGGCAGAAGCTAGTATAAAATAAATTATAAACATACATAAGTACAAAGTATATTTATAAATACCTATGTACATTTACTAATATTATGTCATTCCGAAAGAAAATGATCCTTGATTTTCGTCTTGAAGACATTCACAGAAGGGCTGTCGCGTAGGGAATGTGAGAGAGTTCCAGAGACGCAAATATAGCCAACTCGCTTCACTTATTGAAATTAAATAGTTTATACTCATATTTAATTTCAATAAGTGAAGCGAGTTGGCACATGCGAAAAGCTCGTAAATCGTGCAGTTATGTGACAGAGATTCTAGACAAGGGATATTTAAGTATTTAAGAAAATACAATCCGAACAGTTCTGTGATAATATCTCATTTCGGACTTTAACTAGCACTAAACCGGTAAATCATAGGTATATTTACCTCAGAGACAGGTAAATGTTGAGAAAATTTATATATTTATGTACACACAAAACACATAAAAGAGAAAATACATCTAAAGATAGAAGAACACAAAGGTGCTGCTTATTTCTAGAGAAATTTCTTCCAGCAGACCTGCGACAGGAGAGTTGGATAAGAAACATAGACACAGTGTGTAGAAAGTACAAGGAAAGGTAATAGACAGTAAAACTTAACTAATACAAACACAACAAACAACTTACAACTTAACAATAAGTGCTTAGGCACTTCTATATATCATTATATTGAAGAAAATAAATAAATACATAATAATAAAATAAAATATACATACATATAATATAAAAGATCACAGGATGGAATTTATCATATAATGACGAATTAAATTTCGTTATTTTATTGATATTGATGGTAAGCGATGATGTGGTCGACGATGGATGTTTTTTTCTCGTCTAGCCCATGATGTATATGGTTGGATGGACCATTCAAAATATTACGGGTCTGTGAAAATAGTTATTTATGCTACAAGTGCGTAAGGTAGGTGATTTCCGATGAGTGGCATTTTTATTCACGAGCGAGCGTACCGAGTTAGTGGATAAATCGACACGAGTCGGAAATCATCTTACGTACGTGTATCATACAACATTTTAATATGCATTGTGCGAGGAAATAAAAAAATATATCTGAACCAAGCAAAAATTAATAAAATGGCGGGCATATCTACTGCGCATGTGCAAATAGCTGTCACGTCGTAACGCAAAAAGGCACGAGTAAAATACGTTCTGCCAAACATATTTAATGAATATTTAAAATTAATAATTTATTAATCTAAATCTAGAGTAATTAAAAACGCCTTTAATGAAGTATTAGTTTTATTTTACAATTTATATGAATGATAATCTGTACTTAACAAATTTTTTAATCTTTTCTCAAATAATAAAAACTCTATGCGACGGGCTGACGTTGGAGTTAAAAATTAAAAAAATACAGAAAAGTAAAAAGCACTAGTGAAAAAAAGTGACACTTTCCGCATAGTTTGGCTCCTTGGAAAACGCTCTTTTCGAGGACATGCATCGAAAACATGTTTAATAAGCTTTATATAGCAAATTTTTGTTAGAGTCAAGTGGGGGACACTCATTTTATCGTGCTTGCCACTCGTGTAGATAACTCATAAAGTTATAACTCATTTGCAGATTTACTGCAAGTTTTCTGGGTTCTGTACCAGTATACTGGTATGGAACCCATTTTATACAGAATATGTGTTACACGTTATTTATTTATTTATTCATTATATTCTTTATTGAAATATATACACAGGACAAAAAAAAAACATAAAAGCAAGTGTACAATGGGCGGTCTTATCGCACAAGGTAATCTCTTACAGACAACCTTTACTAACTTTTCACCTTACATACTATTAAATTGCTATGGCTTTTACCCAAAAGGGGTCCGTACAAATTAATTAAAGGTACGTATTTCAAATAAACTTAAATAGGTATTGTTTTAATAGATTGTAATTTACATGGAATAAATAAGATTTTTCATTATTATTGAATATAATAGAATATAAAATACTTTAATGTACACAAAAATATTAAACAACTCTTTAAAAAATATCTATGGGTAACGGGTCTTATTGCTAACAGAGATATCTACCAGTCAAACATACGATGCACTGAAAAATTTTGTTTAGAACTGAGGGCATATCATACAAGTCTGTTTTTTATCTTTGTTTTCGCTATATCGTAAAAACGGTAAAAGTGTCAAACTTTGTGCATTTGAATTAAAGTATAATAAAAAATAATAAACTATGGAAGTGTGAGTAGGATTCAGGCACAAAGGTTTCGCAATGTCACATATTTCGATATTAGCAAAAAATTGTGAGAGAGTAGAGAGAGAGTAGTAGATTAGAAGCATCAAGTTCTTGCAATGGTAGAACCCCTTTTTATAGAAGATATATATAGAAATTAGAACCACTTGACCGGTTTTAATTCAAACTTTTGTTTCTGTTGAATATTTTTTTTTACAAACGCTGTTGCTTTGTAAAAAAAATGCCCCATTTACTTGGAAATACTGCAAAAGGGTAAGAAGTACTGGCAGCCCCTCGCGGCATCGGCAGCTGTTATATGTTTACTGTACAGTTTCGTCAAAATTCTTTCAGCACTTTAAACCCGAATGTCGAAGGAGGGTAATGTATTTATCAGTCTGTATGTAAGTATGTTTGTTCCTTTGTGGCGTTCTAGAGACCAAATTCGTTGGCAGATTTGATGATTCTTACGTCAATCGATTGAGAGTGTCATGGCTACATTAAAATTGTAAAAAACCGGATTTTGGGCGCCATATTGTGGGAGCCCAATTTTTTTCAATACCTTTCTATTTGATATCAAAATAAAAGGATTAATAAGAGTTGATTTATTATTATTATTTATTATTATTATTTATTTTTTAAAAACGTTGCCCCACACTAGGAATTTCTTCCTGTATCGTGGGTGCGTTTACAAACATATAAACTCACATACACAAACACCCAGAGCCGAAACAACTATCTGTAGGTCATACAAATATTTGTTCCGTGCGGGAATCGAACCCGCGACACGCAGCGCAGCAGTCAATCGCTCAACCACTGCGCCAACCGTGCGCCCGTGTGTATTAAATATATAATACACATACATTAAAAAAAAATACAATATATCAAAAACCCGACTGCTTAAAAAGCGAACTAAGCAGTCGAGTTTCTGATTCTTTGATTTAATTTTTTTACAACGTTATTATCTACGTATAACATGGTAAGTATACTAGTTATAGTCATATATTTATGCGTAGTACCTAACTGCTCACAGGGTTCGTTCCGCAGCCTTATTACGTAGGAAACAGCACTCAGCAATCATCGCGCGATCAAACACTTATGCCTTAAAAGTCAGAATTACTTACAGTGTAGGTATGGTAGGTCCAACACAATCGTTTGCTAATCGGTCACTGTTAGTCAAATGAGCTTATTTAAAAAAAAAACCGCCAAACACTCCAAAACTTCTGTAATGAAGAGCAATTACTGCGCAAAAATCGTTATCGTTTTGCTCTTGCAAGAAATGTAATAAGCCTTGACTTGCGTTGAGAGTCCGCGACTCGCGGAGTGTCGCCACGTCATTAGGTTTGATTCTACCTGTACGCGAAATTAAAGATGACGTCATCTTTTCATTTGACTCGAACAACAAATAGGTCATTCTCTGTCGATACTTTTGCGCGCTAAAGATTTATAGGTTCATTGTGTTCATTCGAATGCCGGCGCACTTTGACGGTTTCACAATTGTATACGGCGTGTTTAATTCACGCCGGATGAGATACAAATTGTCCTACATTTCAGTTTCAAAGGATTCTTAGAAATTAAATCCGATATCCTGTATGATACACCAACTAAATGCTTAGATAATGTACTGAAAATCAGTGAGGGTATGATAAATTCTACTGAAAATAATCAGAGCAGTCAGCATTTGTTCAAAAAGTGTTGTGATATGGTTGTACTGATAAATACAGAACCGGTTTAGGTCATGATACAGCGGTCTGCAGAAAATACGCAAGTAGGTTATCATATCTTCGTCTTCTGTTCGGGTCGATTGACTACTAATTCCCTCTCTCACAGAGAGGAGGCCTGGGTCCCAGCAGTGGGAACATTAAAAAGGCAGATAATGATGACTACTATAAGATTAAAATTTGATCAGTCGAGTAAGGAGCTTCTTAAACAACTTTGTCATTTGGAAGGTTCAAGTGACCGGCCTGAGGAAAGGAGAAGATATCCTGCGAAGAGGGTCCAAACTATGATATTTGGCCAGGCTATATCTACAGAGCCCAGGCTGCGGCCGCGTACGTTATTATGGACTCAATCATAGCAGTGTAGATTGTGTGTATGATCTGTGCGTCCAATCCCCAACTCACTTTAGCCGCGCGGAACAGCTGCTTATAAATATTGACTGCCGTCCTGCAGACGTTCGCGGTGTGCTCGATGAAGGTGAGCTTCTCGTCTATGGTTAGACCCAACAACTTCATCTTCTTAACCATACCAATGTCGACCCCGGCCATGCTCAGCCTTGGGGTTTCATACTTGCGCTTCTTGGTTACGACCATCGCACAGGTTTTGTTGAACCTGGGCCTGCAATTTTCATAATTATTTCAGCCGAAAGACGTCCACTGCTGGACATAGGCCTCCCCCAAACATCGCCACATTGACCCCGTGCGTCTCGCATCCAGCGGATACCGCCACTCTGACCAGGTCATCTGTCCACCTGGTGGGAGGTCTTCCAACGCAGCTTCTTCCAGTTCGCGGTCGCGACTCCAGAACAATCGGTTTAGAGAAATATGTTAGGTAGCCGTTTCAGCTTGGATTATGAATTAAATAACGATGTTCGGATATTTCCTCGTTTGTAACCCTGAAGTATGATTTGTTTTTTCAAAGAACAATATTTTACGACAATACCATGTATCTTACAAATATCTTGTTTACATTCTTGGCAAGATTATCTGGCGCCGAATTTACATAACATCTCGCTTGTCCCTAACCGTGTAAGCAGATTTAGGTACTGGTAGCCAAACCACTAATAGCAACCGCATTAAGGTTTGGCATAAATATAGCCAGTTTAAAATAGATATTCAAATTGCATAATGGAGTTGCTATTTGAACCAGTTATCTAATAAATGTCTTCCAACAGTAAATGTGGTAAGCAAGATTCTGATCTTAATCAACAGACTCGTACTGTTACTAAGGTAGATAATAATGCACTTGATCATAAGTAGATATGACCGCTTTAGCTCGGACTATCAGCTCTGCTAGTACTAGTACTCTACCACAGCATGAACTATATTCATCGTTCCATGGCAGAGAATATCAAGATTATCCGAAAATTAAATTTGAAGTTTCTTTAATAAATATTATAATCCTACTTAATCCTATACTATTAAACGAGCAATATTTGCATATACAGGAAGAGTATTTCAAGTGGTCGTGAATGGCCAAATCCGAAAATATGAAGAATAGCAAACAACATTGACTCTAAGGAGTCACGAGGCCGATTTCGACGAAAACTAAAACCGCATCATTGGATTTTTTAAAAATCAATATGCCTAGCTCGTAATAAAACTAAACCGACTCGGCTGGACAGCGTTCGGGCAGTTGCGCGGTGTCTTCCCGTCCAACTGTCACAGTGTCTCAAAACGAAAGTCTATGACGAGTGTATGTTGGCAGTGATGACATATGGCTCTGAAGCTTACAGTCACTCAAAAGGCAATGGAGAGGGCTTTGCTCGGAGTTTCCTTGCGTGATCGAATCAGAAATGTAGAGATCCGCAAGAGAACCAGGGTTACCGACATAGCACGAAGAATTGCCTAACTTAAGTGGCAGTGGGCAGGGCACATTGCTCGCAGAACGGATGGCCGATGGGGCAGATAGGTTCTGGAGTGGCGACCGTGAACCGGAAAACGTTGCGTTGGAAGGCCTCCCACCAGATGGTCCAATGACCTGGTGATGGTTGCGGGGATCCGCTGGTTGCGAGACGCAAGGGACCGGTCAATGTGGCGACGCTTGGGGGAGGCCAATGTCCAGCAGTGGACGTCTTTCGGCTGATATGATGATCATGAATAAAACCCGTTAAATAAAAAATAAAACATAGATGATTTATATTACACCATCCGATAGTGTTGCTAATAAGGATAACATTCTGCGAATTAATGTCATACGACAAACTTGTGGCAACACCTCATTTTAAACAAAATACTTATTTTTTTATAGGTAAGCTACGAAGACTCGTATCATGCAATTGATGATGAAACAATCTTTAAAGAATATTTTAAACGGAATCCAAGTTATTGTAATGCTGAATATAGCTTGAAGAAGAGCTGAATATAGCTACAATGCTTCGTACCCGGCAATTTAAAAACAATGTAGACATTAGGGAGGTACTTAACGTAGTAGAAATTATTAAAAAAGAGGTATTGCCTCAAGTTGGTCGTATGCCATTACTTCCCAGAATTTTATCCTTATTAGCGACACTATCGGATGGTGTACTATACAGCATGTATGTTTTTTTACAAATTTAACTGGCTCGATTCCTGGCTAGGAATATTGATTTTTCTAAAATCTAATTGTGCAGTTTAAGTCTTAATTAAAATCGGCCTCGTGAGTTCTTTGAGTGTTTTTTTGTGTGTTTCGGATTTAGCTATCCACGCCCACTTGTAAAACTGTACCTGAACGTGTATATGTGTATATATAAATAATATTTTTAATTTGTCCTGGTATGGTCATGTAATGAGGAGGGATGAAACGCATGTTACTACAAGAGTTATGAATGTAAATGTGGATGGAGAGGGAGGGGAAGGCCAAAGAAAATATGGATGTACTGTGTGTGGAGTGATATGAAAGAAAAGGGAGTCAGTGTTAGCGTGACAGGGGACAGGACGGTATGGAAGAGGAAAATGTGTTGCGCCGATCTCAAGTAACATGGGAGAAGGGCAGGAAGATGATGATATAATATTTGTAACCCAGTTCTCGAAAACGCCTTTAACAATTTCGATCAAATTTGCAATTTGGGGGTTTTCGGGGGCGAAGCAACGATCTAGCTAGGTCTCATATGTAGGAAAAATCGTTTTCTCGAAAACTTTGTTTTCTCTATTTTCACCCGAGCAGAGTTCGCCCAGGTAAAAACATTTAAATGTACAAGCCTAGACGTTTGTTAACGAACCATGATACCACGGCACAACGAAGCTCGCAAAAAATTTAAACACAGGTAGACCATGACCTAGATTAAAAATATAGGATACGTTTTAGCCCGTAGTAGGTGCGTTCTATAGGAACGTTGGAAGGTGGACCGTTAAGGCGCAATATAAGCCCCAATGTTAACGCAGTACTGGCCGTGCGCACGCTCGATGCCAAAATATCAATATTAAACCTCCTTTTGAACAGTTTTGTTTGCAAAATATTATTTGATTTACATATGCTATGTTAGTTATGAAGAAATACCAGCCATCAATTTTTCTGTGTAAAAATATTTTTAAGCAGCCAAGTCGTTTTGGAGGAGTTTCCAAAAGTTGCGAAAAGATATCGTGTTGATAATTATTTTTTTAAAGCAAAACTACTAGATACAAGAAAAAACCTTGTGTTCAAAATTATGTAAATGAATCAATAATAAATATATATTTTTTTCAAACCTTTTAACCTACCCGTTACTGAGAAGTATGCTTTAGATAGTTACCGTTTTACGGCACTAAAACGTATATAGGCCCTTAAGGCTGCGAGAATCCGATGGATGCACAACGCTCAAGACCAACTAGTGTAGCGACGCTTAGGGAAGGTCTATGTCCAGCAGTGGACGTCGTTCAGCTGAAATGATGATGATGATGCAGACAAGGCAGACTTCCAAGCGAGCAAAGCCGCTGGCACAATCAAGTGAAATATAAATCTTCTTGACTCGCTTTATTATCTGAATATTGTTCGCATCACTTTTTAGTTTTCAAATACTGCGATGGAGGTGATTGCACACCTACGCGGGGTTATTTCGGTTGACTCCGGAATGTTCGCACCTTGCAGGCAGAGAGGTGAGGCAATCTCATCCGATCTCTCGGATAATCATTCTGCTAATAATCATATATAACTACGTGTAGATTTCAGTTTGTTTGAGTTCTAGAATGATATGTTAGTGAATCAGTGTTCGCTTACAATTTGAAAAGGTTTGGGTAGAATTTATTGCTGGTTATTGTTCCTAACCAAATTGTTTAGGAACCTGAAATATGTTCAATCAGTTATCAGAAAAATGACCAATATATTCGTATTAGAGAGAGCAGTGGTGGCCCAGTGGAAACGGCCGCGATTTACAAGTTGTAGGTCGTGGGTTCAAGCCCAGGCAGGCGTTTTACTTTGTGGAAATTATTTCATCACCACTGCTCTCAAAACGGTGAAGTAAAACATCGTGAGGAAACTGGCATGTTCTAGAACCAAAAATTCGAAGACACCAACCCGCACTGGGCCCGCGTGGTGGTTTACGGCCCATTCCCTCTCACAGAGAGGAGGCCTGTGACCCAGCAGTGGGAACATTAATAGGCTGATGATGATGAAGAATGTATTCGTTTGCAATCCGTATTGTCAAATTAACATTCGGTTGCTGCCATTTTTTTTAGCTCTTTTACGTGATCTCCAATAAACGATTTGCGTCCAATAAGACCAATTAGACCTCCATGCATCTTTGAAACAATCGCAGCGTGAACAAGAATGGAATTTGAAATCCGATAAACGTTTATAATCCGCGACCGTACACTTTGCTTCTAAAAATAATCTCCTGTTTATAGAAGTCTGATTAAACCGTGAATCTAAAAATAAAGCAGGATGGTTTCGAAAATTCGAATTCTTCGTTAGGATTTCCAAGAAATTCTTATATTCTCAAAACATAACTGTTTCAACACAAGGTACATTTTATTTATTATTGTGATGGCCGACTAAGAATAGTTTATTCTTCTTTCGTAGCATGAGACAAGGGATTAACATGTTAAGAAAAAAAAACAATCAGATTAGAGAACTACATAATAATTGATAAATTCATTATCCTGTTTATTTTGTGACTCAATCACGAAACTATCTATTTTGCCTCTTTCTTCCTTTTAAAAGTCAAATCATATAATTCAATTAAACTATTATAAGGCACTTTTGAATGTCATAATTTTTATTGAAATTTAATTCTAGTTGACCATTCACAATTTCATATAAAGAAAAACTGTCAAGACTCTTTTCAAACATTTAAAAATACATTTCAGTGCAACTGTCTCTCGGCAATCATGGCATTTCCGAATACAAACGAATGCTAATTTTCATGTCCATTAATTATTAGATTTATTGTGTATAATAATTTAAATTCAGAACTAAGTACTTTATTGTTGTTTTGTTTCGATTTCCACGTGAAATAATTAGAGCTATAAAATAGCAGCTTTCCTCCCATTTTTTAAATAAATTATATATTGTAAAAAAAATATAAAAAAATCTATATACTTCTAAGTTGGTTGAAAGCGTCCGGTCTACATCAAGTGCAAAGCGAAACTGATAGATATCCGAGGTGTGACGAAACACGAAATTTGCCGAGGGACATTAAAAAAATGTTTGTAATGTACCTAATTAAATGTGAAATTCTTGTGTAATTTGGGAGATCACTTTTGTTAATGACGAATACCTGCAATGGTTGATACAATATTATGTAAAACATTCACATGCATTCACCGGTACAGTGACCAACAGTAATGGTAAAAATAGTTTCTAGCTTCATTACGGGACCCTAAAACATTAACCTGCAACAATACAAAACAAATATCTACATCAGTAGACGAAAGAATGTCAAAGTAGTCTGAAAGCTTTGAAACCACGAGATCGTCCGCAGTTTTCTTTCCAACGTTACCTACATATTTCCCTGAAACGAACCAGCCGCGTTGACTCATATGTAAATGTTTATTTCAGAATGAATCATCTTTGCGCCAGCGCCGGTTTTGCTTCGTGAATAATTTTAGGATATTATTGACACTGCGATTACGTGGGCTCCGTATAAGATAAATAATATTTAAAGTTATCCTGAAAACAATTAGTAAGTGCCTAAGAAATAAATATTTGAAAAAAAAACTGACTTATATCTTCAATTTCAGAACTCGGTGTCACTGTTTTCGTTTTACGTTTTTTGACACCGACTTCCCAGATTGGAGTATTTTTTTCATTTTGTAGTGTTTTTATTTGGAAGACGGTTGCATGTTTTTCTTTTTAGTTATGAGGTACCAAGTTAGTGGGCAATTTCTTTTTCAAAATCCCGGGCGATTTGCCCTCTTTTAAGAGTTCCGTTAAATACATAGAGTCTCCTCCTTGGAATGTGGGTTAAAATAGGAGATGACAGGTTGGCGATTTCATATAGGAGACAGTGTCATTTTATAAGCGATTTGTCAATGCCAAAATTCAACGGATTGATCACGAGATATTCCGATAGCGCTTGTCAATCGCAATTTTGACTTATTGACAATCGCTAACGCCATCCCCTCGCTGATACAATGACATGCCTAAAATTGAACGGATTGATCATGTGATATTCCGATAGCACTTGTCAATCGCATTTTTGACTTTTGACAATCGCTAGCGCCACGCCATCGCTGATACAATGACATGCTTAAAATAATTCAACGGATCGATCACGTGATATTCCGATAGCGCTTGTTAATCGCATTTCTGACTTTTTGACAATCGCTATCGCAACGCCATCGCTTATACAATGACATGTCTGAAGCTTCAGTAGGCCCAGGTTTAATAAACGAACAATACAATCCATTTTGAAATAATCCCGTGATGTAACGTATTAAAACCGTTGTCTTCGTTAGGAACGAACTATTTATAAGTCTGACGTCAATACCGAACATTGTTTCAATAACGTTCGGTAAATGCAGAAGTATTTAAACATGTCTGTTTTGAACTTTTCGCTCACATAGGTATATCTATCACAGCTTTTACAAAATATTCGGGCAAACATACCTACTACATATAAGTTTTGTTAACTATAGATCAGCCTATACAGTCCCACTGCTGGGCAAATGTCTCCCTCCACTTTATCCACTATGTATGGTGGATAAAGCGGATATCGTAATTAAAAGAATTGGCCTGTAGACGTACACGTCTATCAATCGCATGTCTTAATTTTTGACGTTTTGGTATTTACTATTGGATATAATGTTACTATTGGAATAAAATTGGTTTTTATCTAGAAGAATTCGCTTTCTGGTTTCTGTTCTGGTCCAATCTCTCATGAAGCTATCTAATAAGTCCCGTCGTCTTCACTTGGATCTGCTACGGTTTCGCTGTTATTCGGCAACCATTCAGTCGCCATTATTTATATTACTGCACCTATATTTTTAAAGATCGCTTTTATCGATAAGGCCGGCCATTGTGTCACCCAGTGTAATGTTTTCTTTTTCTACACTTTCTGTAAATTGTCTCTACTCAATAGATGAATTGTAATGTGCTCAAAATTACATGTTATGTTTGACTAAGGTGGTATAATTTTTTGTTGGACATTTATTACATATTTTTGATTTTTGTTTCGTTTTAAATTGCTATTAATTTATTGACATTGTTATATTTGATTATTGTTTTCGTTTTAAATTGCTAGTAGTTTTTTGACATTGTTATTTTTAATTATGTGTGCATGGTGTTTTATATTATTTTGATTTAATTGATTTTACATGTTATTCTAATTTAAATTGAATTTTCTTATTGATTGATTGTACATGTGTTTCATGCTGATTATTTCGAACGCAATGTAGATTGTTACTGAATAACTAACTTGAACTTGTAACTTTTATGGTGTACATAATAAAGAGTATTCTATTCTATTTTTATATATAATAATGTAATGGCACCTTCGGTCAATGTGGCGACGCGGCAACGCGGCTACGTTTGGTCCAGGGTATGCTCAGCAGTGGACGTCTAGCGGCTGAAATTATAATGATTAATGGCACATTTAAGGTTATTATATCACTACTGCAAAACAGTTGATGATAAAATTATATGGAAACGGGCATGCCCTAGAACCTGAAACTTAGAAGACATGACTGATGTCGTATGGTTGATACTAACCCACACTAGGTCGGATTAAGGCCCGCTTGCTCTTATCCCTTAACAGAGTGTAGGCCAGGTGTGCGACCATAAGCTCTTAGAGTAAGGTTATTTTGAGAGTGCATAAGGGACATATGTATATGATTTGTATACATCTGTCCCTTTTTTACATTCAAACTATGATAGTTTTGACACGCTAGGGTACGGGGGCTGATATCAAAATGCTTGCGTCAGTAGGGTAACATAATTATAGGCTGATAATGACTCCTTGAGGTGGACGTACCTATTATATTTACAAGCATTTCTTTACTTTTATCTGTCCCGCTGTCTGTAATCAAATCTTGCAAGGTTAATTTCACTCACTTCCTAGTGTCTGATTGAGCTGAAAATTTGGACACAAGTTTGTTTCTCGTAACAATGCAATTTTTTGTATGTTATACATGGATTTTACTGTCTCATCCTTCATAAATCCTCCCAGATTACTTTTAACCTGTGCAGATTAAAATTAAACGGGCAGACCTGAGAGAATGATGACGCGCTTCGAAAATAAACACTCGGTTAAAACTTGCAAAATGTATTAGGTAGGTACGTGCTACAAAAATAGCATGGACGCATGTTTCATTTCACTTCAGAAAAATACGGTTTGTTGTTGATGTAAAAATTATTATGACACAAATCTTTGGGTGATTTGTTGAATTATGCTTCGAGTAAATGCTTTCATTTCTTTGAAAAGCTTCTCCTTTTTGTAATCACCCTCATTGAATACATTTTCATTTCTTAAAACGAAAGTACAAGATCTACCAAAGTTAGGTCAAATATAATTTGACTGAATGTGTAATGCGAATTTGAAATGAGATTCAAATAAATTGTCTGATTAGAATTTTCAGGGCAGCCGAAAGCGATGGGCGTGTTTTAGTAATTATTAATAGGAACAAATCCTTTATAACTCGCAAATTACGCTATCATTTATGAGGAGCTCATCCCATTCCCTATGGTACACTCGATTCCACAACTTACAAAACTCAGATCTTAGACAGTTCTTATAAAACATGAAAGCAGTTCTTAACTCGAAGCTGCTCTGGTCCCAGCGCCTATGTCTAAACACTTGAGGGCTCAATCAATAGCTGACTCCAAAGTATCGAAGGGCATTCAAGACCGGGACGCAAGTATCCCTTAGTACTGTGAGGACTCTGCCTATATAAAAGGGAAACTCATTGCCTATAATAAGACTGGCAACAGATAACTTAGTTTTGAAAGGGAATTGGAATTAGAACATAAATAAATAAGTGAAGATATTTTTGCTAGGTTTTGATTGTCAATTCTAGAGAAGCTGCCTAAAGGCAGGCTCGTTGTTGCTAAAATACAAGTGTAAAAGTGACTCCTGAGTTTTATTACAAGCTCCCTGGGCTACCCCCTTCACAGTACCGTACTTGCTAAGGGCCGTATGTATGTTGGGTGCCAATTGGTTGGAGTAGTGACTAAAACAGCAGTCGTTAGATCTCTTCCCGATTGATCACACCCTGGTATGTACGTAACTTTTTCTTTATTTAAGTGAATTTGTGGATTCTGAATCTGCAGATACGATCATCAAACTATTGCATATATTTTATTATTGTGACGTTCAAAAGTGCCGCTTAATGGCTTAATTGAATAAAGAAATTTTGATTTTGATTACATGCAAGATTTATTTCTTATTATTTAAAAAACAGGCCTTATGCCGAGTATTTTCTCCTATTCCAACAATACCCTGCTGCATAGAAAGGAGACAAATCTGATGCATGCGTAGCATTTGTATGAGGTAAAACTGTAGATCCACAAGAAAAAGTGAGGGTATTAGGCCAAGTCGATCGATTTAAGACTAAGACTAGAGAAGGTAAACAAATATTGAGGGCAGTGATTGCACCCTTAGGTAAAATTAATATATCATGACTTTTAAATCGTCATCAACCAGTCGATTGTTTATATAACCTATAAGAAAATCCTCTTCTCAACTCGAGACGTAGAGACTAGACGTAATGATTTTTAAGAAATCATATGTTTATATTACAATATCATAAAAATATAACTCATAGATCTGTGATCCTGACCCACAGATGTGTGATCCTAGATTTATGATAGTGTAATATAAACATGATTATGATCCCCTTAGGCCCCCCTAAAAGGGTTTATTCTATCATAATATCAATTATAACACTATCTTACATCTAGGATCATACATAGGATTGATCCTAGACCCTTGATCATCATATTTTTGTCAAAGAAAATATGATTCATATGAAATCATATGTTTATTAGATCCTAGATATATGATAGTGTAATATTAATATGATTATGATAGAATATCTCCCTTTAGGCCCCCCTGAAGGGTTTATTCTATCATAATATCAATAATAACACTATCTTACATCTAGGATCATACATAGGATTGATCCTAGACCCTTGATCATCATATTTTTTGTCAAAGAAAATATGATTCATATGAAATCATATGTTTATGTGATCCTAGATATATGATAGTGTAATATAAACATGATTATGATAGAATATCTCCCTTTAGGCCCCCCCTAAAGGGTTTATGCTATCATAATATCAATAATAACACTATCTTACATCTAGGATCATAGGTAGATTAGTCATAGATTGTCGTAGTCGTAGATTGATCATAGGTAGATCCATCATCATATTTTTTGCCAAAGAAAATATGATTCATATAAAATCATATGTTTATGTGATCCTAGATATATGAAAGTGTAATGTCCCCCCTTAGACTCGAAAAGAAAAAGTAGGCTTTAGCATTTGTTCTTCTTACACGATACAATTACATAGTTCTTATAGGTAGCTAATGTAATACTGTTTAGTAGCCACGTCTATATTGGCCACGTTTATACCGTTTTAACCATTGTAGAAGTTCTGTTTACTTCTTAAGGTTTAATGAGCGTACAGCCACAAACGAATAAACAAAATAACGACGATATTAGAACCGGTGATTCAATCGTCCACGCGTAGGTATTGCTCATTCGTTTGCAGCACTAGAAACCTATATTTACAATAATAGAAATATGACAAACTCAATATTTTCAGTCACAATTGGACTATGGGCTGTGGGCTAGCTCTCACTTTGATTTGGGAGGGGAGATTGCTTCTCGGGGTTGTTGTGTTTCTTTTACACGCCGATTATGTTGTTCTGTTCTCGGGATCTTTCAGCCTTAGCTGAAGGCAGCGGCGATTTGTCATGTAGATTTCGTTTGTTAAGTACAGTACTTACAGTAAAAACTATTGTCCGGGATTTACACATAATCCAGAGAAATTTCATCATAATTATCATTTTAGCCGAAATACAACTTCTGCTGGACATGCCGCCACATTGACCGTTCCTATGCGTTTCACATCCTGCGGATAGAAGGAGAGCAGTAGTAACCCAGTGTTATCGGCCGCGACTTACAAGTTGTAGGTCGTGAGTTCGAGCCCAAGCAGGCGCTTTACTTTGTGTAAATTATTTCATCACCACTGCTCTCAAAACGGTAAAGGAAAACATCGTGAGGAAACCGGCATGTCCTAGAACCAAAAATTCGAAGACATGTGATATCCATCAATCCGCACTGGGCCCGCACGGTGGATAACAGCCCATTGCCTCTCACAGAGAGGAGGTCTGTGTCCCAGCAGTGGGAACATTAATAGGCTGATGATGTGATGTGTTATGTGGATGGAATGAAGCCTTCCAACACTGCGTCTTCTGGTTTACGGTCGCCACTTCAGAACCCATTGGACCCATCGACCATCTGTTCTGCGAGCAATTCGCCCTGCCACTTATATTTGGCAACTCTTCAGAGAGAAGAATACAGCCCGTATTTAATAACAGTTACTAAAACAAAAAGAATGCTTTAGTTCCATTTATAGACCTTAATGCTCTAGTTTTGTTCTCGAGACATATTTTTTCTACCGTCAATAAAGAGTTCAGAAGATTCATGAAACTGAATGCCGTCTTCTTAAAACTTGTAGGAAATATTTTTAGATCGACGTATGTACCTTCATAAATACTTGCGTTAGTCATCGCAGCCTAGCCCCACCTGTTAGTGTAACAGATCTATGCAGATAAATAACGTACCACTTGGGGAATAGGTCACCCAGTAATGCGTTAACATAGTCAACACTTCTGAGCATTACCGATCGGGACTGGTGCCTCGATCACTAACTGATACATGAAACAGCAATAGAAATATTTATCTAGTAGACCATGTTTCATCATTTTATTCTTATAATTCTGTTCTTTACAGAGAAATAGATATGTCTGCGTTAAATACCTACAACTCTTGAAAAAAAACGGCCAAGCGCGAGTCGGACTCGCGCACGAAGGGTTCCGTGCCATTATCGCAAAAAACGGCAAACATATCATGTTTGTTGTATGGGAGCCTCACTTAAATATTTATTTTATTCTGTTTTTAGTATTTGTTGTTATAGCGGCAACAGAAATACATCATCTGTGAAAATTTCAACTGCCTAGCTATCGCGGTTCATGAGATACAGCCTGGTGACAGACGGACAGACAGACAGACAGACGGACAGACAGACAGACGGATCGCGGAGTCTTAGTAATTGGGTCCCGTTTTTACCCTTTGGGTACGGAACCCTAAAAATACTTATTTTTATAGTATTAAAACAAAAAACAAAACGGTTCTGAGTTTTCTATGACCACTTACTTAAGTGCATAGAACTTGGCTAATATAACATACCCCAAATACGTTATAAGTTTTCCCCCAAACGCAATCAGCTCACATAATGTCATGAAAAGTGGAGGTATTCGAAACGGCACGTAAATAACCTAAATTGTTGGCACCAGCGCTTACTCCTTTATGACTGTTAGGGACGTAAAGATTAAAATAAACTTTATCGGCTGCGAAGACGATTGCCATGACTCGCTGACTTACGATTCCTGAGTGTATTTAGGACTCGCCACGTCAAAATATTCCGGACAGTTCGACTATGTGATGCACATCACTAGGATAGCGGTCATAGCGGATCGATTTATCGAAGTGATTCATTTGTTCTAAGATTAGACTATTGTTTTGACACTTTCACTTTTTGGCTGACATTACTGACGAATTATGTATTGACGATCGACATTTCTTTGACCCATGATCCTTCAAGAATGGATTAGTTATGTGTGTTTAAAAAATCGACATTGAAAAACATATAATAGGTAGAATATCATAGACTGGCTATTCCACGACTTCATTCCCGTGGCTAATTCCGCAGAATCCGTGTTATTTACGGAATAAAAAGTAGGTTATGATCGTCGATGATATTTTAATTTTCTTCCAATGAATGATTTTAATTGGACCAGTATTCTTCTGGAGATTACCCGTTGTCAAAGTCATCATAATAAATTATATTTCTGTTTAGATAACATAATTTGAGAAGAGTTTGACATGTCTTTCCTATCGATTCTCTTGACAGGAATTTCAGTAGAGCTTGCCTAATAGCATCACTTTTCAAAAGTGCATTTTGCGATCTATTTAAATAGCATCTGTCTAGTTAGTAGACATTTATATACAGTTGGGTTCCCAATATAACTTAATAATGTTTTAAAGCGAAACAATATGTACCGATTAACCTAATAATATATAGTCGATAGTGACTTAATTTACTCGACAAGGTGTTTTGGCATGAAACTATATCTGCAAGTGAATGCCCTTTCGTTCTAAATATATACATAGAGACATTCGGGATTTTTGAGATTGTGTACATTGATATGTTTATGCCTGTGTTTTGCACCTTATTTACGATTATTGTTAAAAGGATTTCGATGCGTCGCTGTTAAAAGATATATTTGTACTGTGAATAATTGTAGAATAACAAATTATTTTATAAACACTGTACTCATAGACTGGTGCAGTATGTTTGTTTTTAAGATAGTGGCCGATGAGGCTTTTAAAAAAACATCTTTGTAGAAAAAAGGTGTTTTATTATATATTGAAATGGATTTAGAGCTACAGTTCTCTTTAACCAAGAATGAGACTGCTGTAAAAGTTGCAGCCATCTCATTCAAAATAAATTCAAATTAAAAATAACTAATATTAACAACTATTCTTATTCGAAGGAACATAAAGTTAAAAAGCGTCGTGGCGACACATAAACACGTTGGAAAAGCTGACAATAATAATTTCCATCGTGTCCAGAGTCGGCTGAGTCATTCGCTAAAGGGGGTGGGACGCAGGGGGGAGGGGGCACGCGGAAAGCGCTCGGCCCACTTCGCGCAGGTACGAATATAACCGAATACTTTCCCACCTGCGCGTGCGCCGCGAGCTGGAAATCGGGGCGCAGGACAGTTGTGCACAGATTTTCATCTGTTATTTATTAGTTTGATAACTCTGGCGTTGAAATTAAACGCAAATATAATAAAAGTAAGGACGTGCGTGCACTTACTACGTTTTCGATCCACATTTATCGTGATTATTTTATATGAGAAAATCACGAATACTTACGTAAAATTACGAATCAAATAGGTACGAGTGCACAAAGGCCCATAACCTCACAGTCGCATTTGTTTTCAAACCCAGTTATCAAATACCGCTTTTTCTCGTCGTCTTTTCTTAGACCTTTTCTATAATTTTTATTGATATTCTCGCGTTACTCCACTATTTATCCAGGGTACATAACATAACCTCTCGACAAGACTGGATCTGTGATCCACTGGGTCGCGTGTTGGACACGTCGTCGTCTACATGATCCTGTTGCTTTTAATTTGCAACAACTGTATCCCACCGATTAAATTAATAGGTAAAATGATTTATTATGTAACTTCCGGTTTTAATTTGAATTCGCTACACTGGTCCTATTTGCGCCTTGCTAGAAGTCAGACAAACCAGGACCTGCATATAACCTAGTGTCAATTGAATCTTTATTTTGTCTATCTGTCTATTTATCTAAGCTTTAGCTAATCTCGGAAATAGCTGTACAGATTGTGACGGGACCGATATGAATGGCAGATAGCTGATGTTATAAGGATAAAAGGTACCTAGTTCCGAAACTCCTTTCGCTCCATAGTTGCGCTAAGCCAGTGTAGGAAAATAAAGTGAGTCCATTGGTGATTCTTTTTCCGTACGCAGCGCTAGCTACCTTGCACTTTTGTGACGGAAAAACCCTAAGTTGTATTCGTACAAAAAGGATAAGAAGACTCTTGCAGTGGTACCATAAAAGAAGATTGAAGTGTTGGTTTGCGTGTATCTTCAGTCTACAATAATATTCAGTTGTAAATCAGTATGAGGTTAAGTTTTTATCAAAAACTAAACTACAAATGAAGGAAAAGGAAGCTATTAAAGCTTTTGAAAGATCACAAGATCAAGTCCATGATGACACTGGATACACACAATTTTATCCGTAACCGCACAGGATTATGAATATTATGGCCTATATTTGAAAATAAAATTAAAAGAGCAGTTTGGGAAATCCTCGATCTTGCAGCCTAAATGATCTATTATCCATACAAAAAGCCAGATATGTCCAAGGGTTGCGAGCGAGGAATATTTGCGAAGGACACGAGTAAGCAGTGTATATAATTACCACTCTATTGCACACTGTATTCGAGCCTCACTACACATCCTTGCACGGCCTAGCTACCTGGCAAATATCTAGTTAATAATTAAAAAAACTATTTAACAAACAAAAAAATCAACGTCCAAAAAAGCACTACAAAAATAATTTTCTTTTTCGACGTCCGTGTCATTGGTACCTATTATTTACGTTTTTCGACACCGACTTCGGAAAAGAAAGTTATTTTCCGGTTGTAGTTCACATAATATGTATAACTGACTATTCCTAATCTTATGACTAACAACAAAACAAACTTACATACAAAGGGGAGAGGGAAAAGGGCTCATAGCGCATCAAAAAATTTGTCCACATCGATGTCAATGGGAAACGAGCCCAGAACGCTGGCAGCATTGCCACGTTGAATGGCAATGCTGAGTCTCTGGCTCACGCGAACAGTCGACTAACCGCATTGTAGTGTTTTTTGGAACTCGTTAATTACTTAGTCAAAAAGTTTGTTTTTCTTTTTAGTTTTGGTACCTCTAATTACCATGAAATTCATTTATAGCCAAAGTAAAATCCATCTCATGAAAATTCCAATAAGACCAAACACGATTAGGATACATTGTTTTATTTCAGAGTTCCAGTGCCTACCTTCCGGCATCATCTTCAGATCAGTTCGATGTTACCAATTTCATCAGTAGGTACCATTTATTTAATAAATATCTTCTTCACCATATATTCGAGATATCGTATACCCGTGACATACTTGTCATTAAGGAGTTACAGTGGCCATTTGAGGTCTTCTTCATTAGTGCCACTTCACAAAATGATACATTCTGAGTGCAGTGATTGCACTGTTGAAGAAAATACCAAAATCGACATATGTATGCCTTTAATAATTAGTACCTGGGTGACTGAGCTCTGCTCGGGTAAAAAAAACCGGCCAAGTGCGAGTCGAACTCGCACACGAAGGGTTTCGTACCATTATCGCAAAACACTGCATAAAAATCACGTTTGATGTATGGGAGCCCCCCTTAATTTATTTTATTTTAATTTATTAATTATTATTTTTTTAAGTTAATATACAACTAATTATTCTGTGAATATTTCAAGCGTCTACCTGTTGCCGTTATTAATATCGAGCAAAAAACGGCTTTACTATTTACTTTATACTGTTTTTAGTATTTGTTGTTATAGCGGCAACAGATATACATCATCTCTGAAAATTTCAACTGTATAGCTATCACGGTTCATGAGATACAGCCTGGAGACAGACGGACAGACAGACAGACAGACAGACGGATCGAGAAGTCTCAGTAATAGGGTCCCGTTTTTACCCTTTGGGTACGGAACCCTAAAAAAGAGAAAACGACGTTTTCTAAAAATAAAACCTAGAGCTAGATCGATTTATCACCCCCGAAACCCCCTGCATACTAAATTTCATGAAAATCGTTGGAGCCGTTACCGAGATTCATATTATATATACATACTCGTATATACATGGATTGCTTGTTTAAAGGTATCAGATTTGAGGAGTGCCCTCGACTTTCATGGGATCCCATAAACAGATTCTGATTTGGTGTCAATGGAACCACCTCGGGAGTATACCATTGCAAACACAAATATAATTTTCAAATTCAGTCCACAATTGGCGGAGTAATCGCGTAACAAACACACAGTCAAATTGAGGACCTCCTCCTTTTTTGAAGTCGATTGCTAAATTATGGAAAACATCGTGCAGAAACCGGCATGTATTAGAACTAAAAACTTGAAGACATGTAACATCCACCAACCCGCTCTGGGCCCACGTGGTGGATTAAGGCCTATTCCCTCTTACAGAGTGAAGGCCTGTGTCCCAGCAGTGGGAAAGTTTAAAGTTAAACGTTATTTTCTCTTCTCAAGGTAGCAATTTTATTTGTAAAACATAGGTGTAAATATGTGTGTACAACCTGTCCTGTTTAAATATGTACTTGAAACACTAATCAAAAGTGAACTATACTAACTTATACTAAACTAACTACTTACATTATATACAACAGAAAGGTACACTTAGGCGTGGAAGTACTCCTCCACATCGCTGTCATCCGGGAACGTGCCCAGAAGGCTGGCAGCATTGCCACGTTTAATGGCAATACTGATTCATAGCGCAGAGAAGGAGCCAGAGCCAGCCCTCTGGTCACGCACAGTCTCGATCAGTCGGCGAGAGATCTCCTTAAAAACGACCCAAGCTTTTCGACCCCAAATGGCTAATAACTGTGGTTACCAATTAGGTTAGTTATTTGCGCCGCTTGAGGGCCTCACTAGACGCAGTACAGCCCGCCGTACTACGTCGACACAGGTTGCGTCCCACACCAGAGGCATAGCTTCCACGGCACCAAAGTCATATCATCTGGTCTCTTCCCATCGTTACGTACCAAGCCGCTAGGTTCTAATTAATTTTATTGCATCTGTTTTGATATTTGCGAGATAAGTAAGTAAGTAAGTAACTTTATTTACATAAGAAAATAATACAATACATGGATTCCCTGACTCCTGTGCTAGGTGATTGACCTGTGTTACAGGAGCCAGTTCTCTCTTCCGGGGAGGAATTACAATTCATTCTTATGCAGATTAACAGAGTAAAAATTAAAACTAAGGTACATTTAATAAACTAATAATAAAATTAAAATCAAAGTCCGGCGCTAATGTGTATGTGTGAGAGTGTGTGAGCGAGTATATTTGTGTGTGTGATTGTGTGTGTGTGTGTGCACGTATGTGATAATGGGTCTACGTGTACTGCACTAATGGAAGGATTTGTCTCACGAGATGGTTACTAATATTTGCTCTGTTTCTTCGTAGCTGAGGGACAATAACCATGGCTTAAGGCTCTGCTTGACTTTATGCACGGTAAGTCTGTAAATTGCGAGTGTCTTGTTGACCCTATTGTAAATTTGGGAACTTTGGGCACGATAGTGACGTCTAGCTAGTGCAGAACGACACTGAACCGATTCACAAACAGGAAAGCCAATTCGTCGACAGGTAAGCTTTTTGTCAAGTGGCATCATGGAATGACTGCGCAGGACAGTGCGGAGGATATAAAGTTGTCTCACCGTGAGTACCTGAGCCTCGGAGTACAGCTGAGCTGTGGGGTAGTCCCTTTTACGGAAATGCATTACTTTGAGAACCGCCCGCTGAGCTCGCTCCACCCTAAGCATCACGGTTTTGAAAGTCCCGCCCCACACTGGTATGCAGTAAGTTATTATGGACTCACACAGGGAACGATATACAAGGGAAGCTGTATCAATGTCAGCCGCATTTCTGAGTTCCTTAAATAAGTAAGTTAATTTTCGAAGCCGTGAGCATATACTATCCGTGTGAAAACGCCAATCCAGCCTCTCGTCAATGTAAACCCCTAAATATTTAATATTAGGAACCATAGTCAAGCAGTCACAATTGCATGGCATTCCGTTATGGCAAGTATGCGTTCTTATTTTTTTAGAGTCTATAGGTGGTTCAGGTGAGTTTGGTGAGCGATACTGAATCACTTTGGTCTTGGATATGTTGAGAGTCAGCAGATTAGTAGAAAGCCAGTCCATAATAGTTCGCAAAGTGAGTTCAGTTCTGTGCTTAGCTTTGACCCAGTCCCCATCGTATATCAGCAGAGCTGTGTCATCCGCATAGGTAAAAATGTCGCACTGGGTGAGGCGCAATAGACAGAGATCGTTAATGTATATTTGGAAAAGCGTGGGTCCCAAAATACTTCCCTGAGGTATACCGTAGCCGATAAACTCCTCGTCACTAAGAATAGAATCAATTTTAACGCTTTGGCTACGTCCACTGAGGTAATCTTTGTAAATATCCAGGGCGACACCACGTATTCCCATATGCTCCATCTTGGCCAATAGTCTAGGGATGGAAACTGTATCAAAGGCCTTCGTTAAATCCAGAAAGACACCATAACATTTAAGGCGATTGTCCAATTTATCGACCAAGGCATTTGTAAAATCAGAGACAGCGTCCTCTGTGGAGACTCCTGTGCGAAAACCATACTGGTTGTTTGCGATTAGTTTATTTTTTGATAAAAAATTTGTCAGATTGTTGTTGAGAATTCTTTCGAGTATTTTGGATAACGAGCTAAGTACTGAGATTGGCCGATAGTTGGACACGTCGTCTTTGGCTCCACTTTTGTACACTGGATGGACAACTGCACGTTTGAAAACTTTTGGGAAAATTCCCGAAGTGATGGAGCAGTTGCATATATGGGCAATGGAAGGAGCCAGGATTCTGCTCGATTGTTTTATAATGTTTGCAGGGATGTTGTCCCAACCAGTAGCACAATCACCACGTAACCTGTGAATTGTACTTGTAACAAGTGACTCATCAACCAACGGAATTTGCAAAGAGTTAATTGGGGACGGGGAAGAAGATGTATAAGAGGCGTGGCGATTGGTGGAGTCAAATTTTGATGCAAGATTCTTTCCAACATTCACAAAATATTTATTGGCACTATTTACTGATTCGACAGGAGTTACAGAGGATTGTAGCAGAGCATTAGGCAAGTGTCTCTGTTGGTCGCTATGAGTGATCGATTTAATTACCTTCCATGTGGCTCTCGGATTGTTATTAGCTTTAAGAAACTCCGTTTTCTCATAGGCACGTTTTAATTTGTTAAGAAGAGAATTACAAAAGTTGCGGTAACGGATATAAGAGGTTTTTAATATTGGATCATTGGGAGACTCCCTGACTCGTCGGTGCATTTTGTCGCGATTGCGAAGGCATCTTACCAAACCAGCAGTCATCCAAGGTTTTAGGACTGTTTTCCTACTGGGTGTGTGAACAATTTTTGAATGTTTAGTTATGACAGTCTGTAGATCGGCAATTAAATAGTTGGCCGCAAGATTCGGGTCTACAATATCAAGAATAGGAGCAAAATCATGGTTATTTAATTCATGTTTAATGGCCTCATAGTCATATCGAAGTGAGGTGTTTTTTGAAGGGGGTCTAACAGATTTGTTCATGTCAAGAAATATGGCCACAGGTAGATGATCTGTAATATGGGTGTCCAAAACCACCACCCTAGCAGGGGATTTAGTTTTTATCAAGACATGGTCCAGACAGTTATTCAACCTTGTCGGGAGAGTGTGGGCAGGCAGTAAGCCATGAGTTGTTGTGAGAGTTAAATACTCATCCGAATGTCTATCAACATTACCGGGTTTGATATCTATATTAATATCGCCTATAAGCATGATATTATTTTTGGACTTTACTGATGATATTATTTCACTCAAACTAGTGTAAAAATTAGCAAGATTTAGATAGGATGGGGACCGATAAACAGCGATTATAGCTGTGTTATTATAGCAAGTTACCAAGCAGTTTGCATCTGAGATCAAAGGTTCATGTGTAGTACAATTAATTGTATTTTTAATGTAAGTTACAACTCCGTCATTTTTTATTGGGTTGTATTTTGTGGAGAATGAGGTATAGCCCGGTAAGATAGGAATGTGACCCGAAACCTGCAACCAACATTCAGTAAGAACTATAATATCAAAATCAATTTTCGTTACGGTTAACATAGTGACAAATTGGTCCAGATTCTTTTTTATGCTCCTAATGTTAACATGTATGATACGCACTGTACTCCCGCACTGGCCTGTATAAGTCAGGCATTGATCAGGGGTACATGTATAGGACTCAGCGATAGAAACGTTGTCTATTTCATGTGAAATTGCATCAATATTCATCATTTTTAGTTAGAGATAAAACAGTTAATAGACCGAGTCGTTTATCCAAGTTTGAGACAACAGCTGGACCGCAGCATTTACAGGTTACCAAGCCATTTGTAAGAAAAAAGTTACTAAGCCACTCGTTAAGAGAATCTTTTGGGATGAGATGATTTTTTATAAGCAACGGAATCGGTGAGTGAGTGGGTGTTAAAATCAGCAAGGTAAACGTTGGTGTTAGCCATCTGAAATATACCTCAACCATAAAACAACCGAGGAACAGTGGATGCACAGATAAGTACGCACATAAACAGATCATATTTGGAGGTACGGGTATCTGCATGTTTACGTTTGAGTCATTAATAAAACTTGAACTGCTAATGTGCGGGTAGACGGCAAATATCATAATATTAGGAATTGCGCGGGTATGCATAACAGTGAGTGACAAGACCGCATAGACTCCTCCAGTCGTGCTAACTACGCGTGCACGTTAGATAGAAGTTTCTCAGCGACAGTACGTGCTCTAACCTAAATAAATCCATGATTAATATCGGTACATTTAACATTAGGACATTCGTATGAGAAAATATAGTTGACATTTCACTCTTGACGATGCAATGTATGCAGGTGCTCGCTTCTGAAATATACCAGTGTATCTCAGGAACCGTCTGTAAAATTCGCATTAAAATTTCGCTGAATGTGTTAATTTTTAAGAATGTTTGTTTACACAACAGGGTAATCAAATATAAACTTCTGTCTTGTTAATTCTGAATTGTCGAGATGGGGGGTTCAGTAACCGTGGCTTGGTCACCCACGGTGAAGCGAAGAGGAACCCGAGGAGGGGCCACTCGTCAGGGCTTTTGCCGATAAGCCAACGACGGACGTAGCGGCCAACATGTAGGTGCCGGTGCTGCCTGGGCGACATCGCAACTAAGGCGGGCCCCCCAAACCCGTACGATATCGCGGCTGAGGGTTGGAGGCCGCGGCGGGAGAAGAGTGCCGGTATTGCGGTGCGCCACTCTCCCTACCTACCGCGGCCTGGATGGGGTCGCCACCGTCTGATGGCGGACGCGGTGGAGCCGCAGGAGAGGAGGAGTGTCGGTATAGTGTTGGCCGCTCTCCCTATCCCCTGCGGCCGTGTATTTAATAATTATTTTTACTATTATTATTATGAGCCTGTTATGTCCCACTGCAGGGCAAAGGCCTCCCTTCCGTCTTTCCATTTTTCCCTGTCTCTTGCTACATCTGGCCAATCCCTCAGATGACGTCTAATTCGTCACGCCATCTCTTTCTGGGCCTACCGCGTCGCCGGTTCCTGTTATTCGGAATCCAGTCAGTTATTACTTTTGCCCAATTCTGTGGCGACATGCGGCAGATGTGGCCTGCCCAATTCCACTTTAGTTTGGCGGCTGTTTTGCCTACGTCAGCGATTTGTGTTTTGGAGCGAAGTACACTGTTCCGAATTCGATCTATGATTTTGACTCCGAGAATACTTCGTTCCATCGCTCGCTGGCAGACCCCGAGCGCGGACTTTTGACGCTTCGTTAACGACCACGTTTGCGCTCCATAGCTGAGGGTAGGAAGGATGCACATATCCATGAGTCTCCTTTTTAGGGAAAGTGGAAGTGATCCTTTCATAAGGTGTTTCATCGACCAATAGCTCTTCCATGCGTTTTCGGTGCGTCGAGCAACTTCTTTATCTTGCCTCGCCTGGAAAGAGACTATTTGGCCGAGGTATGTGTACTCATGGACATATTCAACCTCCACACCCCCAATGTCTACTTTGCGTTTCGTGCTGTTCGTCATTAATTTCGTTTTCGTCATATTCATTTTGAGTCCGACCTCGAGGCTGGCGTGGCTAAGTTGTTCCAGCATAAGGCTTAACTCAGCCGCCGAAGACGAGAAAATTACAATTTAATAATTATTATATTTATTTCACACTTCACAAATGCTCACCTAAATGAGAAAATATAAGTAAAATAACAAAATATATGATCCTTTGTGAGACTGTGGAGTCCATACTAGGATACCCTTTCAGATCTCGAAACTCTCATACCGAATCAAAAAAAAATATCTGCGACAAAGGCTTAAGTTAGGTTAAAACGGGCTGGTGTCCGCAACTCCACGACCAAGCGCGTATTTTGCCTACGGGACTTATTATTATCTTTAAACCACATACATCAAGAGGAGTTATTGATAACTAACCAAACATTTAAAATAAACTAAAAAAACTTGTTCACAAAAAATACAACCGACCACTAAATAAAAACACTACAAAGTGAAAAATAACTTCAATTTCGGCTGTCGGTGTTCCTGGTTTCTTTTCTTTGTTTTTTCACGGAGAAATCGGTGAATGTACATAAAAAATACATACATTCGAACATAGAGCCTCCTCCTTTTTAGTAAGTCAGTTAAAAAAGGGAAACATAGCTATTTAAATAAATAAAGAAATAAAAAAATAAAAAATTGTTTATTGATCAAAAAGGTACAGATGGTGAGAAAAACTTATACTAAATTTACAAGCATGATATACAAGGTACAGTATAATATGGTACAATTTTTGTTTGTATCTTAATCAGGCAGGTGCAGGTGCAGGTGGGCAGGGCACATTGCTCGCAGAACGGATGGCCGTTGGGGCCGAAAAGTTCTGGAATGGCGACCGCGAACCGGAAGACGATATGTTGGAAGGCCTCCCACTAGGTGGACCGATGACCTGGTTAAGGTTGCGGGAAGGCGCTGGATGCGAGACGCACGGGATCGGTCAATGTGTCGACGCTTGGGGGAGGCCTAAGTCCAGCAGTGGACGTCTTTCGGCTGAAATTATGATTATGATGTTCTTAATCAGGTGTAGTAATTAACTAGTAACCGTAGTATGTAGTAATTAACCACCAAGCGGTAGAATGCGTAGTGCACAAGATAACCAGCATGTCGTTAAAACAATGAAATCTCAATCAATCTGCGATCTCTGTAATAATGTGAGCAAACCTGTTGTATTGCGTGTTCTTATTTGTTGGTTTATATCTTGTTATTGATTGGAATCATAGCTGGACGAATATCAATATGCCTAGCCTTTTACCCAACTGCCGAAGGAGGGTAATGTGTTTATCAGTCTATGTATGTATGTTTGTACCTATGTGGCGTTCTAGAGACCAAGCGCGTTGGCCGATTTTGATGATTCTTACGTCAATCGAATCCTTTTAACCTTGCAAATGTCACTAGTTACATTAAAATTGGAAAATAGAAAATTTGCGGCTTTTGGGCGTTTTGTGTGGACCCAATATTTCTTCCCTAAGTCATCGTGTGGTATATCAAAATAAAGCATTTTAAGAGGTAATTTCAACCAAAAGGTACCAAAGTACCAAATTCGAAAAAGAAATGTTAACTTAAAAGTTAGGTTATATAAATAAAAAAAGTTAATTCAATAATCAAAATCCCAACTGTTTAAGAAGCGAACTAAAATACGTTAAAATAAGAAAATCATACCGTGCAGTCGGATGATACATCTGGTTTTGGTCAGCCAGCTCGCGAATATGTATCCTCCGACTGCACAGCATGATTTTCTTCTCATTAACGTCTTTTTACCCGCCTGCCGAAGGAGGATAATGTGTTTGTTTAGTTCGCTTCTTAAGCAGTTGGGTTTATGATTTTTTTAATTATCCTTATTTTCCAACTATGTTGGGCTCGGTTTCCAGTTAGTTAAGGCTAAGCAGTGAACGAAATAATCGGTAAGCGATTTAACGTTATTTTTTATCACAACAGTAGAAATCCTAATAAGCTAAACGTTGTAACTAAACCCGATATTCGCACGAATGGCATATAAAAGTCAACTGTAACAAAAAGTAATAAAGTGGGGAATGGTTTGGCAACGTTAAGGAGTACATCAGTGAATACGGTAACAATAAAATCTCAGTTGGAGGGTAGGCAGACGTTTTATTTACTGTGAAGTAAGCTTGCTATGTACGAGTAGGTATGTTAAAATTAAGTTGACGTAGTACGCTCGTTCAATGAAGTTCATTTGAGCTAATGGTACATAGAATATTGTATATGATTATAGTTTAGTAATTGATAATAGTAACCCTGTATGGGTGGTATTTGTGAAGTGTAAAGTTTTTATAAGACTGACGCATATGATATACGAAAGTAAGTGCAAGTTCATGTCATTCTGACTTAGTGTAAGAAGATCTTCATAGTTGTGAGTCTTGCCTTAAATTAAATTCCAGAAGCTGTGATAATTATTAATAGTCATTTATTCTTTACTAAGTAGCGTATATAGTATTGCGGCAATAGGTGTAAAAAAATCAACAGGTGGTAATTTTTAAATAATGTTTATTGAATAGATAACAGGGTAATTAAAAGTAAAATTCTTTTTAATGTTAATGCATTTATAGGTGTCTCTAGATGATTCCATGTTTTTAGTTTACGTAACTGTTAATAAAATGAAGAAGGTGTTTTTTTTATATCCCATAACTCTAGGGTACGAATGAGACCATATCAAACAATCAACTGGCACATGAATTATTTTTCAATGATCATATGTTTTTTGCATTTTTCATATATTGATGCTGCGACGAATTGATATTTATCCCCTACCCCCCTCATTCATACCCTGGAGTTATGGGATATCAAAAAAACACCATGTTTACTGTAAGACTGCATGGAACTTCTTTTTGTCGCATGTCATCGCGTAGCAGAATTGGTATGTAGACGTACAGTATACTGCTAGCTTATAGACAAAAATCTTATCAGGGATGGTGATTATGATATGCCAATAGGGCTATTGCTGATCAAGTGACATTTCAATAGTAGTTTTTTTTTTCCTATCACATTGACGACATCATCAGCCTTTTTAATGTTCCCACTGCTGGGAAACAGGCCTCCTCTCTGCGAGAGGGAATGGGCCGTAATCCACCACGGGGCACAATAAGGGGTGCGGGCTGGGTAGATAGGATGCCACTTATTTATCCTCGTACGTAGTTCAGTTGCGAGCTCTTCTTTTGTTTCACTGACAAGTACTCATGTATGACTATAATGTGATTTTTTATTTCGTGGACTAAACTGACATTTGGGGGGTTGTCACTTTATCGTTACATTAAAATAGTGTCGTACCCTAACTATCCTGAGTGATCGAAAGTTAATCGAAAATCGAAGTAGATCGAAAATGAAACTATTTCACGGCATAAAAAAATAATTTGTTTAGAAACAAGCGGTTTCTACTCATTTATGTCAGACTTAATTTTATCGATTGCATTTATTTTATTGTTGATTTCTTATTTAACACAATAAAAGTTCATGTACTATGTGTATGAATACTGTTATATTTAAATATATTACGTTTATATTCATAGAACTTTTATTTACACCAATTAGTAAAAATAAATTCAGGAGTCATGTCACAACGATTTGATGAATCACTTATGATTGAGCCTTACCTACAACACTATGTTCCGCGCTTGCAACATTTAAAAAAAATAAGGTCAATAGCAGCTGTCAGTTTAGTCCACGAAATTAAAAATCACATCATAGTTCTCAAAATCAAATTCAAAATTCGAATGTTAAACTAAAAAGCATTACATTATGAACAGTCGTTAGCACTCGTTTTTCAAATGTTTTATAACCACAACGTCCTTTGCGAATATTCTTGTTTTATTTTTGTCGCATTGTTTAATCGGTTCAGTGACATTAAACAAACTTCGACTTTTTCAACATCTTTGACATTATTGAGTATCTTTATAGATATGAAAGTCACCTCGAAATAATCATTCAGCCTAGCCTGCACCAAACTATGTTCGGTTCAGATTCCAGTCTAACCGAATGTAGCTGAGTGCCGCCATTTTACTTGATGCCTGTATCACCTGCCTATCTAAGTCTCTAAGACCCAGGAACTGTAATTGGCTTCTAACTACCCGTAAGGGTTCCGTAACCGAAGGGTACCCTATTGCTGTCACTTCACGTTTCCGTCCGTTTGTCCGTCGTCTGTCACACGCGATTTACAGCCAAACAGTTAGAGCTACAGTCTTAAAATTTTCACAGTGTAAGCTTATTGTTGACCCAAAGCTATATAAATTGTCAAAAAATATATTTAATATTTTTTTAGTGGATTACCATACATCTAAAAGGGGCCCTGAAAATAAATTGTTAACCTTTCCCGCCGAATGGGGTATCGTTGTTTAGATCTCGTTGAGAAGATAAATACTGTACTTTTTGTTTAAAAAAATATTAGTGAACAAAGGATTGAGAAGCCACCATAATCAGCTTTCTTTACAAAATATTGTGCCGACAATTTTATTAACTTCCGATTGACTGATATATTCAACTTGAAATTTGGAGATAGTGTTAATTATTACGTATACTAGCTTTTACCCGCGGCTTCGCTCACGTAAAACGTAGGAAAGGAAACACAGAGTAGTAGTACAAAAATAGTGTATTTTGCGTTACATAAAATGCAGTAGGTACTAATTTGATTTTTGATTCTTATAAATATTGTTTAGGTCGTCAAAAGTGTGGAAATGGGTTCTGAGCACAGAGTTGTAATTTTTAATAACTTACTTTAAAACACTCGTGTAAACAATATTTTTAGTTTTACCATCTTTTTTGCTAAAACATATATTTTACTAAATAGAAAACTGGCCAAGTGCGAGTCGGACTCGCGCACGAAGGGTTCCGTACCATTATCGCTAATAAACGACAAAAATATCACGTTTGTTGAATGGTAAATAAATAAATATTAAATATTTATTCTGTTTTTATTATTTGTTGTTATAGCGGCAACAGAAATTCATCATCTGTGAAAATTTTAACTGTCTAGCTACCACGGTTCATGGCGGTGGCTGCCTGGTGATAGACAGACAGACAGACAGACGGACCGCGAAGTCTTAGTAATAGGGTCCCGTTTTTACCCTTTGGGTACGGAACCCTAAAAATACCAATATATTGATAAATCAGATTTTTTCAAGAAATTCTCTCATTTTTCGAATTAAAACCAGCTTAGTTTTGCGGTTTGGTACGGAACCCTAAATGCACGAAGTCTGACACGCACTTGGCCGATTTTTTTAAAGAAAATTTTTATACTACAAGTTTCTTATTGTGGCCAAAGTTATGTGCCTAAACTCATGTTAACATCTTGTTTTTCTCATGGCTTCCCCCTTGGAGGATGTCCCCTCCTTTTAGTTGTTCGTATATATAGCTTAAAACGAGTATACAACCCTCCTGTACCATATAAATAAAAATCGATTGCAGACCGTATTAACAATAAAAAAGTAAAAAAAGACCTTTAAAATTAAAAATAAATGTAGCTCACCGGTATAGGGAACAGGTTCCAAGCTACCAGTGGAAAGCTAGTAGCTAGTACGCTACTCTTGAAATAGGAAGACTACTATTTCAAGAGTCCTGACCACTGGCTAACGATTCGCACCGTGTCCAGTTTTTATCGAATTGCCAAACGGGAGCCTTCTCGATTGGCGCTTGGCTATTATGCCATTGGCCGTCACGACTATCGGCACAATGATTCAAAATCAAAAATCTAAATCATTTTTTTTTTCATTTGGCCTACATGAGCACGAAAACGTCGACAAAATTTCATTGCTGTATTCACACATGATTCGGGCCGGATACTTAGACAAACAATGATAATTATTAAACCAACTAATTGCGATGATGGTACAAATGAAAGCGAGCAAGATCCCATTGTGCCATAATAACTTCAGATTGGTGATTGTCAGAATGGCATGCAAGCTACTTGCACACTTATACGCATTTGTTTTGTCGGCCTAAGTCAAATCGCCGCATAGTTATGCACATTGCACCGGTAGTTGAGTTTTCGTTACCAATAGGATACTAATGGCAATGTACCTATTTTGCTCAAGTGAACCAACGCAAGATCTTTGTTGACTTACAGTCCTTTTTGGTTTGTTCCCTGTATCACATCATCAGCCTATTAATGTTCCCACTGCTGGGTCACAGGCCTCCTCTCTGTGAGAGGGGATGGGCCGTAATCCACCACGCGGGCCCAGTGCGGGTTGGTGGATGTCACATGTCTTCGAATTTTTGGTACTAGGACATGCCGGTTTCCTCACGATGTTTCCCTTCACCGTTTTTGAGAGCAGTGGTGATGAAATAATTAACACAAAGTAAAGCGCCTGCCTGGGTTTGAACCCACGACCTACAACTTGTAAGTCGCGGCCGATATCACTGGGCCACCACTGCTCTCCTGTCGTTTCTTGTATAAGTAAGTAGAATAACAATGTCGTGTGCGAGAGTGACTATCCGACCTTGTTTAATTAAATTTTCTAAGGAGTCAATATAAGTTATTTTTTTTAGATTTTTTCATGCCATCTTTTACAGAAATCATTAGTTTATTACAATATTTATGCTGTAACATAACCACTGATATTTAAATATCAACTATGTTTTACGATAACTCCTCGAATAAAGTCGCTATAAAAGGTCTACGCCAACTGCTACGAAGTACTGCGAATGCTACGCTCCGCAACGCATCGCAGCGAACATGTAACCTCATTCATGTGCATGTGCTTGTCTAACATAAACAAACATAAATAACAACAACTATAGACTCTACGAAATCTAGTGGACATTAAGATAAAATAAAATACCAAATATATAGGGCCAATACATGATTCCACTGAAATGCTTTAATATTCAAATTCATGTCTTACTCTCAAGATCAACCGATAAAATTAGATTTAATTAATGTTTGTAAACAGAGAGCAGAGTCGTCGGTTGTTAGGGGTTAATTTAAAAAGGTACAAGAAGTTCATTGTTAAGTTCAGATGATTGGTGGCATTTAGCGGGGCGCGGGCGCCTGCCAGGGACCGACAGGAATCCACCAGGAGACGCCTGGACCCGGCTCCCACCCACGACTTCGCTGTTTACAACCAATACGAGCACGCCACTGTAGCCGCACTGCGTCGGTTGCACTGCTGAATGATAACATAATTTAGGATGTGAAGGGTTTCGCCAAATTTTTGGGCAAAACAAATAAAAGAGAACCGCGACGGCGTCAAGACGGGCGTGTCTATAAAAGGCTGAGAGGGGGGTGCGCGGGGGTGGTAACACGATCCGCGAGCTCCAGCCGGCCGGCCGCCCTGGAGCGCGGGCCGAGGGCGAGGAGGCGCGGGCCGGGGGCGCGGGGGCGCGCGCGGTCGCGGGGCCGCCTGGTGCGCGCGCGCCGCCCGCTCCCGCTCTCACTAGTCGAACGGTGCCCGACCGGTAACGTAGCGCCGACTGCCGATCGAGAGACGAACCAGCGACAATGTCCGCCGTGGCGAAAACTTCCAAGTACACCTACCGCAGCAGCGGCGGTGGCACCACCGACGTCAACATCGAGTACAGCACCGACCTGAGTGCTCTCTCCAGGCTGGAGGTACCGGCCGCGGCGACACAGTGCAGTGCGAGTGAAGTGTTTGCGGACACATGATAGAATATGTTGTATTTTTCAGGACAAAATCCGTCTCCTCCATGATGATCTGGAATCCGAAAGGGAGCTGCGTCAGAGGGTAAGCTGATCGAGCATGCGAAATGTGATCCGGTGAGAGCGCGCCATACTGGGCGCGCGCAGGTGTCCGCGCGCGCCTTCCGCAACACCTCTATTAATACCGCCCGCCCTACGCCTTTGATTGCGTTCACACCCCCATTCCATCAGTGCATACTTTTACCCCATTTTTTAAGTAAATTTATCATAAATGCCTAATTATGATATAATTCTTACGTCTTAACACTCTCTAAGTAATTTTTTTCATCGCTTTTATTAACTCTCTCATTTGAGAAAATTAATTAATCGTTTTTGCAATATTTGTACTACGAACTACTCGGAATAATAGTTTTGTTCAGTGAACAAATTGTGAGAGCAAGTTTTGTGTAATGGGATTGAAGTGACCTTAGATATTGTGGTTCCTCATAGGTTCATATCCTTGTGATAAAGTTCAATATCATAGATAACGGTGGACGTCATAGTCAATATGCAAGAGATTTTTCAGAGGCTAGACAAGTGTCATTCGATATCCGCGCTGGCGATGGACGTAATGTCAAAATGTAAGAGATTGATCACGTGACAATTCGATAGCGTTTGACATTTCCATACATTATTGACATGTTTCCAGATGCTATCGCCACTCTTTCGATGCTAGAATGTCACTTGTCTAAGGCATCAGGACGGACGTTTGATCAAGCTTCGCGCATTCTATTTTGGTGTCGCGGTTGCGTGGTCAACTGGTCATACTCGTAGAATGGCGAGCTCGCGCCGCGCATGCGTGCTGCAGGCGGCTGCGTCTGCGACTCGCGCTTGCCGACGCTCCTCACTCTGTGATATATTTAGCTCAGTAGCGAAAGCATTCTCTGAAATCTCAACTTCTCGCTCTCCGGTCTCACTTTTGAAACTGGGCCAAATGATGCTCGTTCCCGTTGAGAATGCCACAATATTGAAATATAATAATAGCCCGCGGTATGAGTAGCGAAAATATCCGAGTTAGTCAGAGCTGCCGTGGGACATAAACTGTTTCTTATTTTAGATGGGTACAATGCTGAAATATGTGAAGGACGAGTTACCCAGAAACCTGTTATTGCATAACGGTTGAAAGAAAGATATTTTATGTTAAAAGGTACATTTCTATTAGGCAAGACAACACTTATTATTGGGGATGACGCACAATATCTCGTAGTTTCTTGTATTAACGTCATCAAAACTAAGTCAATTAAAGTAATGACAGTAGTAAACAAATCAACTTAACGACAACTAATTTAACTAAATTACGTTTTTCAGAAAAATATCATAACTTACCAAGTTTAACAATCATTTACAACTTGAACTAAAATATAACGAAATATTATCAAAGTTGACTTTCCAACTTCGTATAACTTTTGGTAATTTCCAGATCGAGAGGGAGAAAGCAGATTTGAGCGTGCAAGTTATCCAACTTTCTGAGAGGCTGGAGGAAGCTGAAGGTGGAGCCGAGAGTCAGGTAGATATTCCAAACATCTATTTACTAATTATGTCGAAAGTAGCCTAATAACAATAACTATCAAAGTATCGGTAAGGACTTAAGGAAAAATACTGCATCTAGCAAAAATAAATGAAAGAAGAACGAGATAATACCGAAGCAGACAACAAAGATTAAAGTACGAGTCAGAATTAAGCCAAACTGGCATCGGAAATTAAGGATCAGAAAACTCAAACACAAGTGATAAATGACAACGACTTAAGTGAAGACATGAGTGCAAGCGAAGATTGGAAACAACAAAAAGACGCAAAAGAATACACAACAAAAACTGAATAAATAAAACGTAAACTAAAAGTCTGCAGAAAATAAAATAAACAAGTTCGTGAAAAGTTAACAATAATTTTAGAAGCTTTGCGAAATTATTTACAAGCTACCATGGCGAACTATTGCTTGGCGATGTTTTCTATGTCTATTATCTGTATCTATTTCAGGAAAAAAATTAAAACGAATCAAACATAAAAAAATATGTATAATTTTAATTTCACGAAAGATATAACAGCTTTTTTTAAGTTAACATCATTATTTGATCATTTGACATAAGTACTGAGTATTACTGAAAGTGAAGGTAAATGTTGTTTCATGTTTTTTTTCCAAATAACTTTAATATTTTATATCATATATTATCTTATATATATTAATTTGTTTATTTTAAAATATACATGGTTACGAAAAATATTGATTTTGTGCAAGTATCATTATAATTATATAAAAATATTTAGTTTCACATATTCAGTAATATAGTAGGTATTAAAGTTTAACTTTGTTCAATCAGCCCATCAAAGAATATGGTTTAATCATAGTGCAAAAATAATATTTCAAATGTCCACCCCAAAATTTCCAAATTTTTGGGGTCGTGTTTTGAAATGGTGTCAAACATTTTTCAGTTCGAGATCAACAGAAAACGCGACACCGAACTTACCAAGCTCCGCAAGCTACTGGAAGATGTCCATCTTGAGTCCGAGGAGACCGCCCACCTGCTCAAGAGGAAACACCAGGAGATCGTGGTTGACTTCCAGGAACAAATCGACCAGCTTACCAAAAGCAGAGCCAGGTGAGGACACACTGACTATCCTCTAAATACATCTAGTCATCGTTGTACTAACTAAAGTGTGTTTTCAATGTTTAGTATTTAGAATAAGCTATGCGAAACCTATTGCGAAAATTGCTATGCGTCTACTACACCTACACTAATTCATCACCTACAAAACGTCCACCTACATCATACTAAAAAATATTGTCGTTTCCTGTGATTGCAACATATATTTCTTTGCCACCAGGTCCGAGAAGGAAAAGTCCAAATTCCAAGCTGAAGTTTACGAATTGTTGGCCCAAGTGGAGAACGTGACCAAGGAGAAGATCACCATCTCCAAGACATGCGAGAGGCTCGAGATCAACATCAGCGAGCTGCACATCAAGATCGAGGAATTGAACCGCACCATTGTGGACATCACCTCCCACAAGCAGCGCCTGTCCCAGGAGAATGTCGAGCTCATCAAGGAAGTTCAGGACCTTAAGGTAAGCTATAATACTTCTCCCATTACAAAAAGCGTAATATTTTGAAAGCCTTGTCTTACCGTAAACGTTACAAAGAGATTTAATTCTAACAAAAACTATACTGTTGGAACTTTTTGCCATACATTTTTATTTATATTTTGAAGGTCGAGATAGTAATAGAAGTGGTTACACTTTCCAGGTGAACATTGAGAACGTGGTGTACCTTAGGAGCCAGTTGGCCAGCCAGCTTGAGGACTCTCGTCGCAGGCTCGAGGATGAGGAGAGGAGGCGCTCTATGCTCGAGGCCAGCCTTCACCAGGTAAAATTCGTTACACGTTTTTTTATAGTTAATTTAGTGTCACCCACCATTTTTCGTACATTTTTGTTCAATCTCATATTTGTTTCTTTTTTAAATTTATACTGAATGTAAAAAAATAAAAATGAAGAATGTAATCCTGTCCTACTTATAAACGTACTATTTTACTAACCAGTTTTTTACGTTAATTTATCGAAATTGTTCTTACACTTAGGTTGAAATCGACTTGGAGTCCGTCCGCGTCCAGTTTGAGGAGGAATCCGAAGCCCGTTTGGACCTGGAACGCCAGCTCGTCAAGTCCAACGGCGAAGTCGGCCACTGGAGGTCCAAGTTCGAGGCCGAGGCTGCTGCCAGGGCTGAAGAGATTGAGGAGATCCGCCGCAAGTACTCCATCCGTATCCAGGAGCAGGAGGAACAGATTGAGACCCTCATCGCTAAGATCAGCAGCATTGAGAAGCAGAAGTCTCGTCTGCAGAGCGAGGTATGTATTCATAATTTTATAATGAGTCGCTATTTTTTCCCTTTTAGTATCAGAAATTGGAAGCATCAAACTGAACTTTTCGTCACATACACCTTCCACTCAAAACCAACTAATTCACCAAACCCAATAGGTTGAGATCCTCATCATCGACCTGGAGAAGGCCAACGGAACAGCTCGGGAGCTGCAGAAGAGGACTGAGCAGCTGGAGCGTGTCAACATCGAGATCAAGTCGCGCCTGGAAGAGACCGTACAGCTGTACGAGCAAACCCAGCGTGACCTGCGTGTCAAGATCACTGAGATCCAGCGCATCTCCCACGAACTCGACAAGACCCGCGAGCAGAAGGATGCTCTTGGCCGCGAGAACAAGAAACTGGGTGGTAAGTGTATTTTTAAACTATTTAATAGCAAAGAAAGATGGGAGGCTTTTATCCTTCAGTCCAAATCAAAACTCCAGTGTCATTTCGTGGAAGGTAGTTTTCTTAATATTGGTAGGCAAAATATTTGGCTAACGTTATGAACGATTATAGTACCGATTTTTTAACTTATGTTGTTAAGCATTTTAGCTAAAGTCTTTACCATCATGATGATGATATGAAAAAATATCTACTGCTCGTGACTGTACCACACCTAATAAAAATATAGCTTTGTTTTGTTGTGTCTTCTAGTATACTTCCATACCAGAAAAACAAGGAAAGAGAACTGGTGGATCCTGATATAGATGTAACGTCACTATGTCTTGGGCATCAGAAGAGACTAGTGAAGTAACGTATAACTTGTGTATTTTCCACAGATGACCTGCACGAAGCACGTGGCAATCTCACGGAGTTGACCCGCCGTCTTCACGAGCTCGAGATCGAGCTGCGCCGTCTTGAGAACGAGCGAGAGGAACTCACCGCCGCCTACAAGGAGGCTGAGGCCGTAAGTAGTTCTTTCATTATCATCATCCCGCTGAAAGACTGCTGGACATAGAGGCCCAAGCTTCGCCAGGTCAACCGGTCCTATGTTTCTTGTATTCAGCGGATTCCCGCGGCATTTACAAGCTTGTCGGTACGCAGTTGTCTCTTTATAAACTTTCGGACCATCAACCATCCGTTCCCTTATTTTATATTCCTTGGAAGTGTCAGGTCACTTGCCACTGAGGGCTTGGACAAATTGACACTATGGGCTTTTGACAGTCACTGCTATTCTACGCACATTGCATAGTCATCTACTTTACCTAATGCGTCTACTTTTCTACGAGTATATTATCGGATCCATTTTCAACATATTTTTTTTATTGAGTATATATTGTATTAATATTTACAATTTTAAAGAGCAGTGAAGCAGATATTTCAATAACTGATTAATAATGTATGGTCAGCGGGCAGCATTGGATATTCTGAAAAGATAATGTTTGCGGCGATAACAGTTTCCGTTCTATACACAGAATATTTTTATTCTAATGTTAGGTTTTCATTGTCGGTATGGCAAACATTGAAAAACCGTAGAGTTCTGTATAGATTGCCATCAATATTTAATGTAATAAATGTTAAGTGACTCAAATGTTAGCAATTATATGTAGAAATGTGTGTTTAAGTTCCATTCCAAGACCTTACACAAAGTTTAATAATAGCTCTCAATATATATATCGAGTTTCTGCGAACCAAACTCACAATGACATAAAAATAACCGCATAACCGAACAACTGAACGGCTCATTTGACAGCAGTAGTGAATAGGTCATTCTTGTACAGATTGTTAGCAACGCTTTGGCAACCCATCAGCTACTAAACACGATACCAACAGACTTGCCAGGGTTCCGAATCAGCTAAAAATAAATCACATTATATTTAGCAGCGATGATAATAGTCTATTTACACGACACATCTCAAGTTATTTACTGAAATTAACAACTTTTACGAGGTGTTAATGAACGACTGAGAATGATAGGGAGTCATCAAAACGGAGCCAGCCTATCGCGAAGCTTACATTATTTGAATATTTCCAATAAAATCGCTGACGCATAAAATCGCAAACAGAAAAACTTTCGCGTTATTTTTAAACGCTTTGGAATGATATTTAATATTAATTTAAGTTGATGAAAAGCGATCCGATGATAACAATTCAAACGTATAAATACCTTGTTTAGCACCGACATCTATTTTTAGATATCATAAAGCGTAGGTGTATGTATTAATACTCAAACTTTTGGCAGCAACACCAAAAATGTAAATCATTTTCAAATTATCCAGAATATAATTACCGTCTTCCTGGAATATTTAAATGGACTTGTTTGTCTGGTCATACATGACCCAGCAGTTAATTTAGAAGATTTCCACTTGACCATGTTGTGTTTGATGTACTAGGGCCGCAAAGCAGAGGAGCAGCGTGCCATGAGACTGGCATCTGAACTGGGCCAGTTCCGTCACGAGGCCGAGCGCCGCCTCCAGGAGAAGGATGAGGAAATCGAAGCCATCCGGTGAGTGCTTGAACGTGAAAATAAATCTGCTAACACATTGTTACCTGCAACAGCAAATATTTTTTCTGTAATACCTAGAAGTCCGTTTAGCCTTGATCTAAAAAACAGAAGGAATAACTACACGTAGTCACGATTAGAAATCAAACATTAAACATTTGGAGAGCTTTTATTTCAATTCTAGAAACGTTAACCTTCAGCATTCCATGAGCACAATGTAAATAATTATTCTTAATGGTTCATCATGAGTTTTGATTAAAATTTAGCTCTAAATGGAAATTATACTAATACACATACCCATAGTAGGATTTGTTGCAATGTTTACACCGACGATGTCCACGTATGACTGAAGTAGATATCATCACACACCTCACTCGACGATCGCCAACTCGGAACTACTAGCTTACTATATCTTTCAACGTAATCGTTGAAAGCCCCACCACTTCCCCGCGCTGACTGATGGGTGTCATTCAAACACGCAATCAACAAATCACAGCCATGACACAATTTTACCGTGGACCGACGCCAATTTATTGAAGTTTCATAAAGTGCTTCTGAAATCAACAATATACAGAAATTATCTCCTATCTAAAAATATTCCAATTTACGGTTTAAGCCATCTAAAATTAATGGTATCTAAATGTATAAAAGGCACTTCCGACATCGTCCATTCGAACTAAATGCTGTAATGCATTAAGTAAATTTATTTCGAATAATTGGCACGAATTTCATTTATATATAACCGCGCATCTGATTGGTGCTTATTACCGGTGATCACATACGAGCTTTGGCAATAAGTACTACTGAAAATGTACAAAAGACGATGTTCATTTTCTCGCGCCCCCAATTACGCAACCTCGGCCCCGGACGCCGCACGTCGGGGAGACCACGTCTCAATCGTAGCAAATCTTCGCAACTCGTATATCTTTCATCATGCCGCCGGTAAAAGTGCCTAACTACAATAAGTGGAACAGACCACCTACCGCTATATACGAGGATAATTATGGCTACGGTATTAACTTTTATCAACCGATGATTGACTATATCAGTGATAGAGATCAGGGCGTTGCTTCCAAGCCTCCCCACCTGCCATGGAACAACGAACGAGGGTTGGATAAATACAGGTTTGATAAGCCGATACGTACCTACTCTGAAGAGGATGTTACGAGACTTTCACATGAGGCCGCAGATCAAGCCAAACGGGATCTCAACACTTTCAGTATTGCAAAACGTTCCCCTTTTTCAGTGATCGCTACTGCCGATGCGGCAAATGTAGTAAAACATATTGGAACCGAAAGTTTAACTTCCAAAACAATGAAGAAGAAAGTCGAGAGGGACAAGTATAAGATCGAGAGGCAAAATAAGAGGATGAACGAAATAAATAAGGAGCTGGATTTATACGAAAAAGAAGTGAATGTAGGTGCGGAACTAAGAGGAAAAGCCAAATTGTATAGAGGAAAATCGGCTAAAGCAATCGCTCAAACACTTTTAGAGGAAAGTAGAAGGAATGTTGCTGAAGATAGATCGACTGGATCGCAGTATCAAAGTAGAAGAATAGTAACCGAAGAAAGGCCCACTAGAATTGAGTATCGTGGAAAACGGAGCGTAATTGATAAAAACTTGTCCGCCATAACCCAGGACGTGTTATCAAAGGCAGTAGCAGCATCTAGTATTTCGGGTTCTGCGGCAAGTCATATATCAGAAAAGATGACGGAAACTATACATAAAGCTATACGAGAAACTTCGCCATCTACGTGCATCGTGAGGGTTAGGGAAATGCCGACCGAGCTCCATGTAGATAATTCATATTTGCAACCTTTAAACGAACTTAAAAAAACGATTAAACAATTTGATGAACTTAGCTCATGCTTAATAATCGACTCGAGGTGACGTGGCTTTTAAATAACTAGTCATTTCATTAGTGAATATTTAAGTGAGTTCAGTGTTTGAATTTGTTTTCTATTGTCAACAGCAAGCAGACCAGCATCGAGATCGAGCAGTTGAACGCTCGCGTGGTTGAGGCTGAAACCAAGCTGAAGTCTGAGGTTATGCGCATCAAGAAGAAGCTGCAGATCCAGATCACCGAGCTTGAACTTTCTCTTGATGTTGCTAACAAGACCAACATCGATCTCCAGAAGATCGTTAAGAAGCAGTCTCTGCAGGTACGTCTAACACAATATTTTAGTAAGAATATACCATTCAGGAATATTTAGAACCTTAGATAAAAATAGATAGCCATTTAGAAATAATAAGCGGCGTTAAATGTACAATTCAACTACTTAGATTTCTGTTGGTGAAATCACTCTTTCAGAGTAATATTTTTAAGTTTTTCTCTTTATAATACAATTAAAAAGTCATAAGTTACCGCCTGGCCCGTTTTTAATCTTTTTTTTCTTTTTATATATGGCTCTTTTGAATTTCTAGCTCACTGAGATCCAGACCCACTACGACGAGGTCCAGAGGCAGCTCCAGGTGACGCTTGACCAGTACGGCGTCGCCCAGCGCAGGATACAGTCCCTCACCGGCGAGGTCGAGGAGATCCGTGGCAACTACGAGCAGGTCAGTACGAAAACCTTACATGAATAACCAAACACAATCATTGTTTAAACTTGAATACGTTCTGCCCAAAATTGGAAGCCAAACGTAAAATTAAATGAGTCATATAAGACAAATTCTGGTGACGTCAAGCGATCTCTCTCGCTCCACCTGTTGCTATAGATTATCGAGAATCAGATATTTGCAACCTTTGTAATAATCTTTGTCGCATGCACCAATTACTTTGTATCGTTATGTAATTGGCAACAGTTGCCAATAATGAATCATGTATTGGCAAAATCATTCCAAGTTTAAAAATAGCTTACAGTTTCTTATAAAAAATCGTTCACTCAGGCCCTTCGCGCCAAGCGCACCGTCGAACAGTCGTATGAGGAGGCGGTGACCCGCATCAATGAGCTGACCGTGATCAACGTCAACCTGTCTAGCAGCAAGGCTAAGATTGAGCAGGAGCTCGGTGCCGTCGCTGCTGACTATGACGAGATCACCAAGGAACTGCGCATTGCTGACGAGAGATACCAGCGCGTCCAGGTTGGTTCTGATTTTTGTGTCTATCATTTTTAGTTTGGAAGAAAATCATTAGGTTCCAGAGGTCGAGAATTAATGGATTTCACAATCTATGAGCAATTATTGTTTATTTTGAATTTTATTTACATGGATAATTTACACCTAATTAGATATTATTTCTTCAGAATAAAATCTTGAATAGGAACAACTATAGCACCATAATCACAATGGCACATAATAAACACTGTACCAGATTTAAATGTGAAGTCTGAGGACAAGGACAAGCACCTAAATTCTCAACTTATATTTTCAGACTGAACTGAAACACACCGTTGAGCACTTGCACGAAGAACAGGAAAGGATTGTCAAGATCGAAACTGTCAAGAAGTCTCTCGAGATCGAAGTTAAGGTACGTCACGTCTGTTTCACACTAAGTAGACTAGCTAACCACACTGTCGTAAAAAAACAAAAGAAGCTTAAATGCCACCAAAACAATACTGTACTATTTGTCTTTATGTAGAGCTATAGCTTATCTTTCTCCTAATTTCTCTTTCTAGAACATCTCTGTCCGCCTTGAAGAGGTCGAGGCCAATGCCATCGTCGGTGGCAAGCGCATCATCAGCAAACTTGAGGCCCGTATCAAGGACATGGAACTGGAAATCGATGAGGAAAAGAGGAGGCACGCTGAGACCATCAAGATCCTCCGCAAGAAGGAGCGTTCGCTCAAGGAGGTCATGATCCAGTGCGAAGAGGACCAGAAGAACATCGTCCTGCTCCAGGACTCTCTTGAAAAGACCTCCCAGAAGGTCAACATTTACAAGAGGCAACTGACGGAACAGGTACGATACTTTCCATAAAATATGTCCAGTAACCTTATTATTTTCCAAGCTCCCGCAAAAAGGGTGAAGAACTTACACAAGTTACTCTTTCTTGTCTTTGTTCAAACGAATATTTAATGTTAATTCGGATTAACATTAAAATAATCTTGCAAGATTCGGATCTTGCAAGATTATTTTAGTCATATTATTATCAATGCTTATCATCAACCTGTTCTTTAATAATAACCGATTGTCTGTTCTGCCAACAGGAGGGTATGTCCCAGCAGAGCGTGACCAGGGTACGACGATTCCAACGTGAGCTGGAAGCCGCCGAAGACCGCGCCGACTGCGCCGAGAGCAACCTGTCCTTGATCCGCGCCAAGCACCGCACCTTCGTGACCACCTCCACCGTGCCCGGCTCCCAGGTGTACCTGGTGCAGGAGTCCCGTGCCATCAGCTCAGAGCGTATGTGAGCGCCCTACTCAAAGCCCCACCACACCAGCATTTCTCTCCATCAGTCGATATCGGGGCGCAATTCCGGTCGGGTATAATAAGCCTAGTCGTTCGTTAAGTGATGTACAAGCGGTAGAGGGCGCCGGCGCGGCGTGCCCGCTCGCTGGCGCCCTCTGCGGCTGTTGGCGAGTAGGGACGGGCGCTCGGCGCTACGGCTCGCCCTAACGTTGCCGTGTCTCCGCACTACTCCGGCCAAACGCCGACCGCTCGTCCCAACGGACGTTTTTTAATGTAACGCTAATTCAACCAAATAAAGGAACCAAAAACTTTAAGCTTTTTTTTTCAATATTTTTCTAATATAAGGTCACCGGCGCTATAGAATACAATGTCGTTATGTACCGTAATTTAGGTGCAGTAGTTTAAAATAAAAGAATTATTTTATATTATTATTTATTAATGGTGCAATGCATATTGTACGTTTGTAACTGTAACTTTTATTAATTAAAAATAAATGCTATTTATGTTAAAGAAACAAAAAAAGCAATAAAACTTCAAAAGTAACCTGGGTTTTTATTTCGGCCTGTTCAATCACAAAAGATTGATTTACGAGATATTAAAAAAAATATAACACATTTTTCACAATATTGCAAAACAATTTTTTTAGATTTTAGCTGCAGATGCTGCAGATTTTAACATGATACTTTATTTATATATCTACTCTTACAAATAAATAAATGGTTGTGGTGACAATTAATAAAACATTTAACTAATCCGAATTAAAACAAAGCTTTCGAAAAGTTTTGTAATATACATAAAGTTTTAATAAATGTTCCAGACACGCTTAAGAGTGAAAGTACACTTAAGGGTCAAAAGTACAGTCACATTACCAAAACAGCAGCGGCAATTTTGTTTTCGCCAGATTAATTTTAACTTTTCACGGTTAGTAGGTATAATCCATACTTTAATTTCTATGCAACATATTAAATCACTTGTAGATAATTTAAATTCTTTAAACTAGCGATTTGAGTTTTGGGAGATAGAGTAAGACTGCACTTATGACTCTTAACAGTACATCTGAGATCTAAGTTCTTCGTTTATATTTATTTATTGCCTATATGATAGATTGAATTTGCCACTGGCTGCTCAAAAATTAAAAGAAATGTAAGTACTTGGCTAAGTATACCGGCTGTACAATAAATAATAGCAATCTCGAAGATGTTACGCTCTCTTGCTTGATAACTTGCGTTCCGGCCAAAAATCTGCTAGCAATAAATTTGTTGCAATTCAAAAATGGAGAGGGTTTTGTTTAGCTTTTCCTTGCATGATCGAATCTGAAATGAAGATAGGTTCAAGAGAACCAGATTTACCGAAAAATCCCGAAGTTTTGCTAAACTCAAGTGGCAGTGGGCCAGGGCAGGACATTGCTCGTAGAACGGATGGTCGATGGGGTCCAAAAGGTCTAAAGTGGCGACAGCGTATCGGAAGACGCAGGATTGTTAGAACTCCCTCTAGAAGGACGGATGACCTGGTTAAAGCTGTGGGAGTCCAAAGGATCGGACGCATAGGACTTGGGGAAGGCCTAGGTCCAGCAGTGGACGTCTTTCGGTTGAAATGACGACGATGATGATGAATTCAATAAAACTACGAAATGAGATGGCGCTTGCGAATACAACGCTCGTATAGCTCCTACAAAGAGTTGATAGTAAAGGAAGTCTGAAATTAATATTTATTATTATCATTCCTTAAGTAAATATAGAATCGAAATTAATCATACTTATTCACGAATCTGAAAGTACAATGTATTTGATGAAAACACATTAGTGTATTATTGAACTGACACTGAACGCTTCTTGTATGCGAATGACCTAGCCTTAGCGGCGCAATCATCTAGTTTCGCTAAGGTTGAGTATAATCTAACTTCAGCACTCGAGTCACTTGGAGGGTACTACGATGGTAATGCCCTTCGTCCGAACCCTTCCAAAACTCAATCTTGCGCTTTTCATCTTCGTAACAGATTTTCAAACAGGGAACTAAATATCACATGGCGAGGAACTAAAGTAGATCACTGCAAAAATCCTAGATACCTTGGTGTGACATTGGATAGATCACTAACTTTTAACGTGCACTGCCACAACACGAAGCGGAAGGTCAGTTCCCAGAACAACCTGTTGCGTCGCCTTGTCTCTACCAAATGGGGAGCCGCACCCGATGTTCTTCGGACAACTGGCATGTCCCTCTGCCTCACAGCTGGCGAATTTGCGTGTCCTGTGTGGCACCGATACGCACATGCTAAGCAAATTGACATCGCACTAAACGAGACGTGCCGAATAATATCGGGTTGCCTCAAACCGACTCCGCTCAACAAACTATACCCGTTGGCTGGCAAGAGTTTTCTTCGATGCACACGGGCCATCCAAGACCAACCGCCTATAGTGAGGGGCAGGTTGAGGAGAGAAGTTCACCTACCTCCACCCGACTTCTTAGAACCCCAGGAACACCTGCCACCTGGACGTGAACTGTAGTGGCCTATATGGAAAGCATTCAATCGTTTGCGCACCCAAGTAGGCCGCTGCAAACACAATTTGGCAAAGTGGGGTTTTATAGACCCGTCTGATACCCAGTGTGAGTGCGGTGCCCCTTTGCAAAATATGGCACACATGCTGGTGTGTCCCGAGTGCCCATACACACACGCACTTTGGAAGACCTTATGCTCGCCACTGACGCCGCAATCGGCGTGGCCACCTACTGGGCCCAAATTTTATAAAGAGTTTCCCATCGACTCGAAAAGAAGAAGAAGTATATTAGATATTCGTTTTAAACATTCAGAAATTATTTTTGATTAGGCAAAATTAACGAAGTGATAATTTCTTGTAAATTGATGGTATATCTAGACACGCGGCAGCGTGTCAAGCCAAGTTCAAGCAAAAAAGGAACTAGCGACGCAGCAGCTGTGTGTAATATTACACGAACCGTTTGGAGCTCTTTTGTCATCTTAATAACTCAAAATCTATTTAACATAAACACATGAAATTTGTTGTATGTGTTAATAGCCCTAAGATGAACTATAAACCAAAATTCCATAAATATGGCTCAAACGGTTATTAGAAAAATCGACATTTTCATCACTGACTGACCTATAGATCAAAACTCTAACCAAGTTCCAGATTACCTAGAAATTTCATATTTGGCATCCAGATAGATAGTTGGATGAATACAAAGGAATAAATATGAAACAAGTATTTTTCAATTAATTGGTTCTATTAGGAACATTTACTTACTAGTACCTTTAACGTAAGAATCAGCAATCAAAATTGATAACAGCCGGTGGCAAACCCCCCTTAATTCTAAAACGAGTCAAGAAAATTCCCTATTTGCCTAGCATATGCTATTACTATCCACAAATCACAAGGCCTTAGCCTTGACAGCGCTCTTGTCGACATAGGCTCCTCTATATTTAGTAAGGCTTATTTTGGACTCTCCAGAATTAAAACCTTGGATGGAGTACATCTTATCAATTTAGATCCACGTCAAATCAAGGCACAAGAGAGCTCTATTGTAGAGTACAATCTCCTGCGCACGTTATACCGCCCCGACTTGGCCAAATTAAGTATAAACATAAAACGCGTAAAAAAAGCCGTTCACATTCTTGCTTTTTTTAAATGTTCGAATGAATGAATATTAAAACCGATATAGTCTTTGTGAAAACTAGCCAAGTCAAATCTTGAGCTATAGTTTATCCTAAGTTATCTGCTTTATGTAAATAATTCGACATTTCAAGTTTAGGAAGTTATTTTTGAAAATAGCAAATATTGTTGTAGCAGAAATAGCAAGAAATTGTGTTTTTAAATTTATTTTAGATATTTTATGTTCTTGTAAATAAATTTCAGGATACAGAACTTTGCACCCATTTAGGTCTCAATTCTTTTGTCGGCGTAATCGACAATCGCGCATATTCTTAGTATTGAACTTGGCTCCCTTTTTCACATTATTTTCAATGGCGCCTACTCGAAAAGTACCGCAATCAGTTGCTATCATTCATCCGTCTTTCCAATCAATTAATGTTTAATTCAAATACAAGATTATAATCAATATTTCAATTTTATCGTGCATTTTTATCCAATCCAATTAGTGTATAATAATATGTCATGGACCAAGTGATTAATCACATGTATAATGTGCGGGCAATATGAATCTAGAGGTGTCGTAGTCGGGAGCCAACGTGCAACAATGTGCAGTCAGTGAGATTGTTTACGGACGGCAGCAAGATTGAGGGGAAGATCGGAGCCGCATTATCCTTATGGGATAATGACGGCGAAGTCAAGAACCTCAAGCTTAGTCTCGCCACGTACTGCACAGTCTGTCCGATTTGATTTATTAGGCGACAGATCCGTTTGGAATCGCTTGATGAGTTGAATCGGATATATGTGTCGGGCGAGACGTCCTCTGTGACGGAAATATTTCTTCCAGACGCCATAGAGGCATTCCATATCCTACTACAGGTGCGGCCCACAGGCGTCCTCACGCAGGTTTTGACGAAATACGGTGGGTTCTCTGAATATTTGAATCGCTTCAAGTGTAAGGAGAGCCCAGCGTGCGTCTGCGATCCAAGCGTGGCAGAGATTGTCCACCACATAATCGTAGATTTCCCGATATTTAACAGGGAACGCTACCAACTTGAATGTGAGGTGGACAGGAGACTAACGAGGGAGACCCTCTATGGGCTCATGACATACAAAACGAGGAAAAGGGTCCTAATATACTGCGTAAATGTGGCCACCACAATCATTCAAAGCGAAGCTGAAGCGGCATATGCTTTGCTAATATTATAATAATATCAGCTTAGAAGCATAGCAGTAGCACGCACAAAGAGGCAATGACAAGTAGTATATTAGGATAGTACCTAAGTAGATTGCGTAGGATTTTAATGTAAAATAAACAGCACTATTGTTAATAAAGTATGCCCAAAAATTTGTAAAATCAGTGTGGGAGTCCTACCACATAAGCAAGAAATGTAGAAATGAGGATGGATATTCGAACAGAATAGATGCCAATCATGTTGGCGGGATTATTGTAAAGCAGGAGGGGCTTTAGTCAGTTGGAGCCTGACACTACCCAGACTGGCTCGTTTTTGCGAGGCACTTTGGGTGTTAGTCCGACCGGATTTGCCCTACTGCAAATATAAAAAAGTTAATTAAAAAAATCAAAAAACCCGACTGCTTAAAAAGCAAACTAAAAAGACGTAAACAAGAAGAAAATCATGCTGTGCAGTCGGAGGATACATATTCGCGAGACACAGATCCAGGTCCAAAACCCCGAGAACTTTCAGCTCGAACTCCAGAATCGTTTCGAGGGCCTAGGAAGCTCCGTGGACGATTACAGCGATGGGTTCGTGGAAGCTGTCCATACGGTCGGGTCTAAATTTTTCAAGACCCGCCGTACAGATAGGAACAAAAAGCTCTCTGATCCTACTCTCAAGCTAATGAAGGAGAGGCGTGAGATGATCCTGCAGTCTTCAGACGATGCGTTGAAATACCGGCAGCTAAATAGACGGACCTCAAAGTCCTTGAAAAGCGACCTCCGCCGCTTTAATACTGAGCGTATAAAAGACGCGATTGAGCGGAATAGGGGCTCCAAGGTCTTTGCAAGAGATCTATCTATAGAACAGAGCCAGCTCACGAAACTGAAGACCGATGATGGCAGGATCGTTTCCGCCAAACCAGAGCTTCTGAGGGAGATCGAGAGATTCTATGGGCAGCTGTACACGTCAACCAGTAAACCCGTCGCGAATCTAGCGAATGACCCTAGAGCTAGACTGACCCGACACTATACCGAAGACATTCCGGACGACAGCCTGTATGAGATTAGGATGGCTCTGAAACAGCTTAAGAACAACAAGGCACCGGGTGACGACGGAATTACGGCCGAACTCCTGAAGGCGGGTGGAAAACCAATTCAGAAGCTGTTTGATTCCGTCATACTCGAAGGGAAAACGCCACAGGCATGGTGCAGGGGTGTGGTGGTACTCTTCTTCAAGAAGGGTGACAATGCCTTACTGAAGAACTATAGGCCCATCACACTTCTTAGCCATGTCTACAAGCTGTTTTCAAGAGTCATCACGAATCGTCTCGCGCGCAGGTTTGACGATTACCAGCCTCCCGAACAAGCCGGATTCCGTAAAGGCTTCAGCACCGTAGACCACATACATACGCTGCGGCAGGTCATACAGAAGACCGAGGAGTACAACCTGCCTCTCTGTTTAGCGTTTGTGGACTACGAGAAAGCCTTCGATTCGATCGAGACTTGGGCTGTACTGCAGTCTCTCCAACGGTGCCAAATTGACTACCGGTACATCGAAGTGTTGACGTGTTTATACAAAAACGCCACCATGTCAGTTCGACTTCAGGATCAGACCTCGGAACCAGTCCTTCTGCAGCGAGGTGTGAGACAGGGAGACGTCATATCTCCGAAGCTGTTTACCGCTGCACTGGAGGATGTCTTCAAGGTTCTGGACTGGAGAGGGCTAGGCATCAACGTCAATGGCGAGTACATCACTCACCTTCGGTTTGCTGACGATATAGTGGTTATGGCTGAGACCATGGAGGACCTCAGTACAATGCTCGATGACCTCAGTAGAGCTTCCGAAAGAGTGGGTCTTAGAATGAACATGGACAAAACCAAGGTGATGTTGAATGCCCATGTTACACCCACTCCTATCAAGGTAGGAGACTCTACACTCGAAGTTGTGGGCGACTATGTCTACCTGGGACAAACGATCCAGTTGGGTAGGGCCAACTTCGAGAAAGAGGTCAACCGTCGAATCCGACTCGGCTGGGCAGCGTTCGGGAAGTTGCGCGGTATCTTCTCGTCCAACTTACCACAGTGTCTCAAGACGAAAGTCTATGACCAGTGTGTGTTGCCAGTGATGACATATGGATCTGAGACGTGGTCGCTTACAATGGGCCTCATCAGAAAACTTACAGTCACTCAAAGGGCAATGGAGAGGGCTATGCTCGGAATTTCCTTGCGTGATCGAATCAGAAATGTAGAGATCCGCAAGAGAACCAAGGTTACCGACATAGCCCGAAGAATTGCCAAACTTAAGTGGCAGTGGGCAGGGCACATTGCTCGCAGAACGGATGGCCGATGGGGCAGAAAGGTTCTGGAGTGGCGACCGCGAACCGGAAGACGTTGCGTTGGAAGGCCTCCCACCAGGTGGACCGATAACCTGGTGAAGGTTGCGGGAATCCGCTGGTTGCGCGACGCACGGGACCGGTCAATGTGGCGACGCTTGGGGGAGGCCTATGTCCAGCAGTGGACGTCTTTCGGCTGATATGATGATGATGATGATTGAATGCACGTGAAAGTATATACGGTACTAACAACAAATAAGCAATTTTTAAGATTTTTGTCTGTCTCTCTATCTGTCTGTCTGTCTGTTTGTTCCGGGTAATCCCAAAACGGCTGGAACTATTTTGACGGGACTTTCACTGGTTGATAGCTGATGTAATAACGAGTAACATAGGCTACGTTTGATCACGAGAAAATTCATGGTTCCGGCGGGAAACTAAAAAATAAAAAAATATTTTTTACGATTTTGACGCGGACGAAGTCGCGGGCAACAGTTAGTAATATTATAAAGAGGAAAGATTTTTTGTTTGTTTCTTTGTACCGAATAGGCTCCGAAACTACTGGACCGATTCAAAAAATTCTTTCACCAATAGGAAGCTACGTTATTCCCGAGTAACATAGGCTATTTTTAATTCCGTAAACGGGTCCTGTGGGGAGGCCCACGGGAGCGAAGCCGCGGGGAACAGCTAGTTTAATATATACAAGAACAGATAATGTCTTTTCACAAAGGTATGTGGTTGATAAAAGCAATACGCAGTATTTAAGTGTTTCAATGCTTCTTCCGATATTTCGTTCAAATCTTATTTTACATACTCCCAAAACCTTGACAAAGAAGGTTCCTTGAAATTACGCATTTATTTATTATTGTTAAATGTTCCATAGATGAGACTGCGGACACCCAGCGGTCCGCGGACCACGGATTAGAAACACTGGTCCAGAGAATAATAATCTATTTAGTCCTTATTTGAACTACATATTTCGTAATGAGTTTTAAAACCCTTCAATATTGTTAAATACGCCATTTACCTGTTAATAAAATAATTGTTATCTGTAGTATCATCTTATGAGCCGAAGGACGTCCACTGCTGAACATAGGCCTCAGCCTTCACCAAGTCATCGGTCCACCTGGTGCGAGGCCTTCCAACGCAACGTCTGCCGGTTCGCGGTCGCTACTCCAGAACCTTTCTGCTCCATCGGCCATCTGTTCTGCGAGCAATGTGCCCGGCCCACTGCCACATAAGTTTTGCAATTTATCGGGCTATGTCGGTAACCCTGGTTCTCTTGCGGATCTCTACATTTCTGATTCGGTCACACAAGGCAACTCCGAGCATAGCCCTCTCCATTGCCCTTTGGGTAAGCTTTCTGATGAGGTGCATTGTGAGCGACCACGTCTCAGAGCCATATGCCATCACTGGCAACACACACTGGTCATAGACTTTCGTATTGAGACACCGTGTTAAGTTGGACGAGATGATACCGCGACCGCGCAACTTCCCGAACGCTGCCCAGCCGAGTCCGATTCGACGGTTGACCTCTTTCTTCTCGAAGTTGGCTGTAGGTACATAGGAAGATATAAACATAACATCACGTCTGTATATTTAGTAGAGTTGCATCTTAGTACATGCAATCGTCAGTTATGTTAGTCCCATGTAAAGTTGTTAATGGTTTCCTGGACTGTTGCACAGATTCAATGGTATCCTGGCAGAAGGTCTATGATGCTGCCGTCAGATAAACAGCATTAAGTTAAAATGTTTACGATAAGTTATTTGCTGTAGTAAAACCACAATGTTATCAAGCTTATGTTGGAAGCTTCTGTCTGAAATAGTAAGATATTAAGTTGAACTCGGAGCTTTTCATTAAAGTTTGGTTTTTATTGATTATGTGGTGTGACAGTTTACAAGTTGATTTTTAGGGTTCCGTACTCAAAGGCTAAAAACGGAACCCTATTACTAAGACTCCACTGTCCGTCCGTCTGTCTGTCTGTCACCAGGCAGTATCTCATGAGCCGTGATAACTAGACATTTGAAATTTTCACAGATGATGTATTTTTGTTGCCGCTATAACAACAAAGACAAAAACAGAAAAAAAAAATTTAAGCGGGAGTCACGTTTTTTGTAACAAACGTGATGTTTTTGCCGTTTTTTGCGATTATGGTACAGAACCCTTCGTGTGCGAGTCCAACTCACACTTAGCCGGTTTTAATGTTTTTAAGTCTTCGACAATATTAAGTATGTAATGCCATGCATGGAGTACTGCGCTCATCTCCGGGACGGATCTGCCAAGAACTTGATGCACTTGAGTCGATCGAAAAACGGGCCAAGAGGTTAATCGGCAATGAGATACTGGTTGAGACTAGGCTCCAGAGCCTTTAACTTCGTCGCCGAGATGCCAGCTTGTCGGTTTTTTATCGGTTAAATTTCGAGGAGTGTGCGATGGAATTTCATCACTAAATCCTCCTAGCCCGTTCATTCATCGGACAACAACAAGACGTATGGTGATATGTCATCGGTACAAGGCCGACATCCCGTCCATGCGCACCAAATGTTTTGGGAATACTTTTATTATGCGTACCTACAGCAAAGGAGAGGAATTCCCTGCCGGAGTCTGTATTACCTGATAGCTACAACCGGGGAGACTTTAACTCAAGAGTGAATAGGTTTCTTCTAGACAAGCGTGCTTCATCGTTGACCACATCATAGCTTACCATCAGGTTGGCGTAATGGTTGAGCAATTGACTGCTGCGCTGCGTGTTGTGGGTTCGATTCCTGCACGGAGCAAATATTTGTATGACCTACAGATAGTTGTTTCGGCTCTGGGTGTTTATGTATGTGAGTTTATATGTTTATAAACGCACCAACGATACAGGAAAAAAGCCTAGTGTGGGGCAAAGTTTCATTTAAAAATTAAAAAGTTTGTCAAGCGCGAACCAATAAATAGGAAAAACAAAAATTGTAATAATGATATATATAATATTATAAAGAGGAAAGATTTGTATTTTTATATTTTTGTATGTAACGAATAAAATTAAAAAACACTGGACCGATTTCAAAAATTCTTTCACAGTTGGGAAGCTACACTATCCCCGGGTGACATAGGCTTTTTATTCCTGTATTCCCACGCGAACGGGAACGGGTGTTTGTGGCATCCATTCAGAATAATATACCTTGCATGTACAAAATGGTAAAAGAATTTTTCAGGCAGCCCGAAGTCTCATTGAAACACCACGACCCCTTTGCCAAGAGTGTACTGACGAATAAGATGAATAAATATCTCGTAACGTAAACCTTACCATGTCGTTCTTGTAGTTCGAAACTGATAAAATTTTAAGGTGTCGAGTCGATGTAATTGCCCGAAGTATAAGAAAAAGTAATATAGACATATAACCTGGAAACTGTAGCCATAGGTCTAGGAACTAGGGTTCAATGACTTTTCTTTCTACAGAGAAAATGAACCCAAGCCTACATAATATTACCAAAGATGCCACAAACACTAACGGGTTAAAGTTATCAAAGTAGAAAGCTTTACGCGTAATTTACATTTTCACTGATTGGAAAGTAGACATTAATGAATGGATAAGGCAAATCGAGCTAATGGAATGTTTGACCACGTTAATTACTTCCACAGGGTATTTCTCTCATTTTATTGCAGTATCATTTTGTTTAGTTATGGTAGTAATACGTTCCGTTGCTTTTAAGTACACTTAATCTATAATTAAATTCAGGTGCATTGTTATCCCAAAGACAAAGCTGAAATGTCTCTTGTGCCTGTATACCACTGCAACAGGAAATTCAAACCGAAACACAATTATAGTATTCTACACGACTGTTTTATTAGAAATATTGCTTTGGTAGTGAATGGTATGGAACGAACAATGCCATGTACTGGATGGCCACTACCTATTATTGAATGTTAACAGCTATTTATTTCCTGTTAATATCGAAAATTTGCAGAAATTTGCGACATATACGGCTGTATCTTTTGATTGCGTTGGCTTAGAAGTTTGGTTTAAGGGGCAGTAGACCTGAGAATTTGATATAATTACAGCTTGATACCTCCACGCGTTTCTGAGAAAAAGGGTTTTGACAGACAGACGGACGGACTGACAACAAAGTGATCCTATAAGGGTTCAGTTTTTTCCTTTCGAGGTACGGAACACTAAAAATAGGTTTTGTCTCTAGTCAGATAAAAACAATAAGTTATAAACCAAAAGGTTATAAATACAACATAGGAAATATTGTTCTTATGTCATAAATATTATTTTCATTTTATGATTTTTGTAGAGTTTATATTATAATTTTAGTTTTAACATAGTTGATTAATATTTAGAAGTATGCCGTGACCTCCTTTAATTGAAGGAGTGCACTAATCGAAACTTTATTGAACCGGGCTCAAATCCAAACGATTAGTGAGATATTCTAAATGGAAACGCCAATATTACTTTGCCTGACCGGAAATTCCAATTAAAAAGCATTTTGATTGGAATCAACCACCGTACCATTTTCTAGAAATAAATGCCACTCATCAGGGAAGAACTGTCTAGCTAACTGCATCGCCACTCATGGATTAAGTAGTACTTTCTGAAAAACCACTTGCAGGGATTGGTCCATAAACTGGTCATTAATAGCGAGACTCGTCAGTGCCCCGATAAGGTTCTTATGAGCTGTTCGTCACGGCTGTCATTTCTGGAGTTGTCAGGAGCTAGAAAATCAAGTTTTGCCAGTTATTATCAAAATGAATCTACATCTTTATACCCATCCAAGACGCACATTACACAAAAATAAAATATACATAAGACAAAAAAAAAGCAGTATTTAGTTAAACATTTTGGGCATGACACAAAAAATACTGAATAAGTTGCCAAAAAGACCAATTCAAATTAACTTTGCAAGAATGCCTAGTTACAAAATGTTACTATCTGATTTTATCAGGAATGGCACCACAAATATGACTATATAATTTGACTTGTGTATAATAATTGTTTTTTTTTTTTATTTGTTATTTAAAATTAATTTTGTATTTTATTCATTGTTGCGACTAGTACCTCATATATAATTTGCAGAGGTCATTAGGTAATAAATGTTATAATACAGTGTATCTTTTATACCTGTAAGTTCACCTTTTTTTAACATGTATTATGCAAATAAATTATTTGATTCACATCACTCATAGTAATCAGGTCCATTTGCTTGACTGAAATCCGAACCTTACATTGTAGTTGGAGAGAGCTAGGTTAGATCATTCATTTAACCATCAAAGCAAAGACCTAACACCATCCAACTATTTGAATTCTACTATTTTATTGTCAGCCTTATGATAGTCTAATAGCCATGTTTAGGTGAAAACGTATACCATAAAATTCTTGATTTTCAGAATAATGAGGAATTTATACAATGCGATTTTAAAAGTCAATATTTTCATGGCAAGCAAATAATTGCGTTGGTTTATTGTACGGGGTTGTTTATTGGGATGGATTTATAAGTTGTTTATTACTAAGAAACCCGTCTCAACTCAGTACAGGAAAGACGATGTCCTGTCCGAGTTCATATATATAAAATATACATAAAAATTTGTTTCCCCTCTTTTCGGATTACATTAATATATTAAAAAACAAATCGGTCCAACCGTTCTTGAATTTCATTTTTATTTATAAAGCTAAATAACTTTATTTTGTTTTGTATGGGATTTTAGTACCTCTAGATCAGTGATGGGCAAAGTACGGCCCGCGGGCCAGCTCCGGCCCGCGAAAGCATTTAATCCGGCCCGCCGACGGCCCTTCGATATGAATAGTATATGGCCCGCGATAATTATATTTTGACGGTCTAGAAGTATAAAGTAGATTCTACTTAGTAGATAGAGGCATAGGTGAAGGTAGCGCAGAATACACCAGTAAGGTAAGCCAGTATGTCTTATATGTAATGAAGAAGCAGTGGCGGTATTTAAAAGTTTTAACCTCGCTCGCCATTTTAACACCAACCATGCTTAAACCAAATATGCTTTGCTTATGCAGAAAAAAGGTGAATGCGGAAAACCTAAAAAAAACAATATCTGGTCAAAGAAATATGTTTAAAAACCAAATTCTGGCCCTCCACTGAAATTTCTTAAATTTTCTGGCCCCCCATTAAGAAAGTTTGCCCACCACTGCTCTAGATAAAAGGGTTTTTAAAGACATTACGACTCAAAAATCGCAGTGAGGTAGGCATGTGTGTGACTATTCTTATACAAAATATTCGAAAATGATATAGGAAGATTTGCAACGCGGCGCGGCTATGGAGGGCGCTGCAATTTAAAGTGTCGAAGTCGTATCGTCTACGTCTCGAGCGGTGTGAGTCGGCTCCGGTCGGGGCAGCGAGTCACCAGACGCCGCCCGCCCAGTCGTCGGCCACCCGCCCAGCAGCGCACGCGCACCTCCACGCCACAACAATACAGGTCAGAGCTCACTGCATTTTAAACTAAAATACCACTTTTTATCAAAACCCGAGCAACCAAAATCGCACCAAAGTGTTTTTAGCCGTATCCGCGTTTATTTGAGATAGATTTTATTTTAGTACCAAAGTATAGTCGTTGCATGTCGTGCGAACTGGATATGTAATTAACCAAAACGGCATTTTGTATAAGCATTGCAACAGTTTTTAGATAAACAGGCGTCGCACGAGAATATCTTGACGTTACAATTTAATGCTGATAAAGTGCGTCGGTATTGTGTGATAAATGAGAAGTGTCACGTGGCTGGCACTTCTACGGTACTTCGATGTTCGGTACTATTTTATTTTCCTCGTGTAGTTTTTCTTTATTGCTCTTTTTTTAACACTCGTCAATACATGCATACGTACAATGTACACACAAATATGCGTTTCTTTTCGTGTCAATATTCTGTGTGTTTTTAGGTAGAGAAAAGCAAAAGTGTTGAAATTCTAACGAATAGTAAACGTAAACTATATATTATTATATACCATTATTATAGCTATGACTTAATGAATCTAACATTTATTTCCTAACGTTATTTTGGTTCTTAGAAATAATAATTTGTATCTGAAACTATGTATTTACCGTTAATAAACTTATTACACCGTATTAAATCAAATGTCCTCTCCAATGCACATGGCACAGTGAACTAATTAAATCTATAAATATTTTGACACAATTTTAATTTATACATAAGTAATTAAATGCGGTAAAATTTTTGAGTACAGCCAAGTCTTGATAATTCGTCTATGCACATTATCACACATTCGTGAGTCGAGTACTTACACCTATTTTCCATGTAACTTTTTTGTAGTCCAGTCAACAAATTGACAGTTATAAATTGTTATTTATTGACATTATTCAAACGTTGTTTTTCGTTGTAAGGCCGTGTTTGTAGCTGTAAGCAACTCGCATGCTACTTAAATTGCATTGCGGGACACGGTCGAGCGATTGATCCTATTATTATTTACCTCGGTAGCCCGCAATTTAATGCAACTTGCTTGCGAGCTGGTTGCAGGTGGAAATGTATCCTTATGATGACTCAATCGATTGGAAGAGTGGACTACAGCTCCATTAAATAATGTAGCATAAAGGTATCTTATTCTTCTATTATTTTCCATTCACACTGAAATGTTTAATAGTTTGACTCTAAGTTTACAGAATATTATAACAAGATATAGTACAGCATTTTACTTAAACCATAAAGCATATGTTGAAATTTCAAAATCAGTTTGAAAACAGTAAATTGTTTTGTACACTTTGAAAGCTAGATATTATCTAAAAATAGCTTGAAAACAGTGTCTAGTAAAAAAGTCATTGAAACTTCAGTTTGATTAAAATATTGTTTGAATAATAATTAATGTATGGTTTCCATTACCTACCATTTAGCGAGTAACATAAAATACACGGTGTATTGCTTTGAAAATTGTTTAATCATTAAAATGGCATCTGTCAAAGACTGTATTATTTCAGCTGCCATTGTAAATGGATTGTTTTGTTTCCTGGTCCAGTTATTGAGGTATTAAAAGCTCTCTGATAAAAGCGATTTGTAGAGCCGTTCAATATCATCAGTAGCGAGTGCATTATGGTGATTCATTGTGACACTCCGATATCTAATAATATTAGTGCTTTTAACATGACATGATATATCCGGCATGATCAATATTTATAACTGAAATGGTTTCTAGTAGTAGCTGTAAAGCATTCGGCTTTTTGAGGTTTAAGGACTTAATGGCACTTTGTTTATTACAAACAAGCCCCTCTTATTTGTAAAAACTTTATGATAATGTCTAGGTTAAACACTGATTAATTAGGTTAAACACTGATTAATTAGGTTAAACACTGATTAATTAGGTTAAACACTGATGAATTAGGTTAAACACTGATTAATTAGGTTAAACACTAACTCAAATTTGAATTTAGGTTTTTTTTTTATATAAACACTACTCGCCGTCCAGCCTGTTGTTTTACATTTGACAGATGCACGCCTAAGAAGTTTTATAATTATTATCAGGCAACCATAGACAATAAAATGCAATACTTCATAGACGCTTACAGTAGTGAAGCGACTTGCTTATTCGCTCTGTTATTCCGATAAATTAAAATACACAGTTAACTCAAATTAACGTAGCAGTTTATATCACAGTGTAAAGATGTGAAGGCAAAATGTTGATAAAAGTTTTGTTAGATATATAAATATAGAAAAATAGCAAATAAAATAACTAAAATATTTACTATTTAATTATGATGATGAATCGTTGGATTCTTCTACATATAAACTAGACTTCATCACAAATTGTGCATAACAATGTGTTAAATCGATAAAAATTTCTTCATTGATGAAGTCAATTGTTGAAATCGAATCGGTACCGCATAAGTTCATTACTAAAGTAGAAGAAAGATAAAGAAGTGTAGTTTAAAATCTGTCAAATGTAAAATTTCAGGCTGGAGGGAGAGTAATAAGTATTTTATAAGAGGAATAGACATTGTTAGTCGGTTGCAGCCCTTAGGTGCGTTATAAAGTAAACCAAAATATTTAAAATGAATTTTATTATGCGCTAATAAGCCTCTTATTTACTCTTATCCCTCATATTTTAACGTTAAAGGTACATTATACCTTACCCGTATGGAAATCTCTCAATAGCTAGGCTATAAACAGATATAAACCCTTCGCAGTTTTGGTGTAATAAATCAATAATAATAAAATTATGATCACAAACAGACGCTTGAGAGAGGCCTATGTTCAACAAAGGATATTTTTCTAATAAAATACGGATAATGGTGATGAATACGATTAGTGATATTTAAAAGCAACAACAAGAATATAAACATTAAATATTTCGATTAAGTATCATCATTTCAGACAACCTAAAAGACAATAATCGTAATTTTTGTTATATCAACTTTCTTAATTATTTATTGTACACAAAAATTACATTTGAAAACTTTTCAAGTCATAAAGAATTAGACGACATAGACAAGAATAAATAAATTAATGGATAGCTAAATTACATAGATAAAAGCAAAAACAGTTGAATGAACTTGGAATGTTTTAGTCAAAATATGTAGTTGAACATAGTTGTGTTTACAACTAGCTACAAGATAGATAAAAACATATGTGCATTATTTATAACAAGGTAGTCTGATTGATTCTATTTTCGAATGGATCGTGAACTCAACTTTCTTGCCAGTAGAGATGAACTATGACAACGCCAGTCGGTTTTTATATAAATAAACATAGATGTGGTTGCAACACTACGGCACAGTTCTAGATATCTATGGTTTCAGCGCAACAAACTTGTGTTTGCATTCTTCTTATCTGTTCAACAATGTTAGATTGTACTTTTAGGTCGTTACTCTATTATAGCAGTGGACAGATGACACAAGTAATAATAACAAAAAACACGCTTTCATAGAAAACCAAACTAAAAAGTAGAATAGTGTGATTAAAAAAAAAACAATATAATAAAAAAGCATACGGTGTTTTTGATATTTTCAAAATGACTCTACTTTTAACAATATTTGTCAATATAATATTATAACAATTAACATCAAGCACCCCACGCTTTTTTACAGTAAATTATTTATTTTTTGTTAATCACACTATTCTTAATTTAAATTTATTGAAAATTATTTTAACTTTTTGGTTTGGTTTTCTATTAAAGCGTGTTTTTAGTTTTTTTTTTCAACTATTACAATATACTAACTATTATTTTATTTATTATTTGCTTTTTACTTTTTAGTTCAATCGCTAATCATGAAGATCCGGGTAAGGATAATGGGACAAACTATTTAAATTATTGCAATGTCATCTGTCCTTGTTATGTGTGCAATGTTTCAAATTAAGCCGACTTTTTCAAGGGGGTAAAAATCACGTTCAAAGATTCCGTAACATAGATACATACATACCAAACTAATAAAAGCGTGTTAAAAAGTGTTCTGCTCAAAGGAAAAATGGATAGATAGCCGATCCGATTTTCCCTCTGCACGATGTTCTGAAAAGTGTGACAAATCGCTTCATCGAAAAGAGTTTTCATTGTTATCAAAGCAGTGGCAATATAAATACAATCCCTATGATTCAAATTCTCAGAATGGACCGTTTTCAATTAACTTGTAACATTGCTGGTCAATGCAGCGGGTTCTCATTAGGCGATGCATCTTTTACAGAAGGGTAGACTTTGTTATGGTGGAGCTATGTAAAGACCCTATACTATCTTTAAATGACAACTTTGCACTGGATCACTCATTAAATTCTTACTTACTCGGTATGTAGCACGACCTTTCAGTATCATCATCATATGACCCATGGTACTTGGAGTCGGCGCAATACGTATTCTTCGTCCATACTGTCCTGTCAACCATCACACAGACTCCCTTTTCTTTCGTATCATTCCTCACACCGTCCATTCATCTTTTCTTTGGCCTTCCCTCTTCATCCATCCACATTTATACTCATAACTCTTTTAGTAACATGCGTTTCATCCTGTTACCGTTATCATTTTAAATTGATCTATGCGAATCATCATCTGCCTAGCCTTTTCCCAACTATATTGGGGTCGGCTTCCAGTCTTACCGGATTCAGCTGAGTATCATTGTTTTACATGGAGCGACTGCCTATCTGACCTCCACAACCCAGTAACTGGCACGATACCCCTTGGCAAGACTGGTGTCAGATCTCAGGCTTCTGACTACCCGTAACGACTGTCAAAGATCTTCAAATGACAGCCGGGACCAACGGCTTAACGTGCTTTTCGAGGCACGGAGGAAACTTGGTATGTTGAAATGGTCACCCATCCAAGGACTGACCTCGTCAAGCGTTGCTTAACCTTGAAGATCGACTCGTGCGGCTGTTATTATTAAGCCATGAGCTCCTCACTCGAAATTGATCTGTGCGAATTCGGGAGGTAAATAACTTCAAAACATATCTAACATTGTTTTTACAAATTAATTACTCAACACCGTCAATTTTAAGGTTAATATACAAAATACGATCGCCCGCTTCCTCTCACTATTTCCTCCGTACATTGTTACGTTAAAAATTGCCTCACAATCTGTGTCAAGTTTGCGCACATCAATTTTATTATTATACTACCTTTTTCCCGTGGCTTCGATCACGTGGTATGTTGATATAAAGTATTCTATGTCCTGGGGGTAACCATAAGCTCTTAGAGTAAGGTTATTTTCAGTGTGCGTAAGGAACAGATGTATACAAATCATATACATTATAAATAATCTTACTATAAGAGCTCAGTTTTAGGTTTTAGGCTATTTATATGTGCAATTTAATTAAGATTGTTTGGGATTGTTTGAAGCGGCTTAGGCGTAAAAACGTAAGAAACAAACAGAGATACTGATATTACTGAGTTAGCACTACCTCAATATATAATATTTTATGGACTAGCTAATTACTAGACTAGATATTTTATGGACTAGCTAATTACTAGACTAGATAATTTTCGGCTTCCATGTGACCGAAGCCTTGTGTCCGTGGCTGGAAAATTATCCCAAAAGAAAAAAGTACATGGATTAAAAGTATCATAATGCCCCAGGTCATTGTCTGTCCATATGCCAAATTTGATTCATGATCGGTCAAACATTGTAGCATGAGAAGACAATAGGCAGGGTTAATATAAGTATGTATTACGGATGGTACGGGTTCTTACTAACCGACTTTTCAAAAAAGAGCAGATTCTATGTTCAACTATATGTTTTTTTTAAGCTGACATGATCACAGTCATTAGAATTAATATTTGTTTACCATGTATATTTCAATTTATCGAGCTCTCAACCAAAATCGAAATATACATGGTAAATATCCTGTATCAAATATTAATTCTATATGTTTTTATTTTGCAACGATCCATAGAATTTACGAGGCTTATCGTAAGTTGGATCTTCAGCGAATTGAAGCTGCTCTTACTCAACTTCAGTGATATGAAACTATGTAAATTCTGGCTAGTTTACTCAATTGTTTTGGTATGTTTGTTATGTTCATTAGTTGGTTGTGAAAGATGCTTCGTTACAACAAATTTTCCAACTGAGTTACCCTGAGTTTCCCAACTCAGGGTTAGCAAGACACAAATCTTACACAAGTCTCGCGGCGCAGTTCTTCTACCGCAAAAAGCGAATTCGTTTTACACACACATTTATCGATCCTTTGTGTAAAAGTAAAACCAAGTCGGTTAATATGTTTGTTTTTATCCGTATTAATAAGGTACCTTACTAAATAAATTATCCGATTTGTTTTACATTCGATCTCACTACTTTTTAAGGTACAAGAACAGCGTTGCAAGACTTGTGTTTTTTACGTTTTATGTTTTTGATGGGATCATTATATTCATTATTAAGGGCCGGATTATATGCAACATAAAAAGCTTTAAATATGCATGCAAATATGCAAAAATATGCGTATAACATTAGTTCATTAATATTGTGAATATATAATTATAATATAATGATTATGGTGATGCCATCTAGCTGGTTTCAGCCACAGAGACCACATTCTTTGGCTTCTCAATGTGGTTGCAAGCTTAGTTTTGCTGGTCTGTTATATGTGACTTGCATCACCTTTGGTCGAAAAAGTCGGAGCACAAAGCGGACATGACAGAAGTCAGAACACCGTTGACAAACGTGATAAGTAGAAGCTGTTGGTAGACAACCAACAGCTACTAGAGGCACCTTTGTGAGTATAATATAATATTGTTGGAGCGATTGACCGGTCGACTGAACCCTGTTGCCAAGATATGTTTGTTTACTAAATAGGCCACTAGTTTTGGCATCTATTATGATCCAAATACACGCTGGGGAAAACAGTAGCATAGTTCATTTCTGGGAAGAAAAGTATTTAATGTTTGTCGTCTAGAACGAACTTTTATAACATCTTCTTGCCATTTTCCTAGGTTACCCGCAACACCATAGGCTCTAGTGAAATTAGTATTCTATCACCGATGGCTATGGTAAAAATGCCAAATATGAGGCAATGATCACGCGAAAATTAGATAGCGCTTGGCATACACATACTAACTGATGCTCCTGAACTACACGACAAACTATCCCACCTTTTTTCCCCGGTCAATTATAGACGTAGTAGGAGGCACAGATTGTTCACTGTACCGGAGAGTTGAAACGTTGCTCGAGCTCAGTCTCCCATCCCTCGTACGCTCTCCGCGCTCAACGCTCTCTTGCATGCTAAACCCGATTGTGCTGTGTTCGCGGACGAATGGAACAAGTTCTTGTCGGTATGTCTGGAGTATTGTGAGAGAAGCGTATGACCACCGTGTAATTTTATTATAGTTATTATTATTGTTGTTTATACGAGCTATTTGTGAGAGGATAAATAATAGTGCTGGCTTCTACGCAACTAAGAAAATGTAATTCTCCTTTTTCGCACTTCTACGGCATTAGAAATGATTTTAATTCAAACTTTCCTTCCGTGCGAGTTATGACAACGAGGCGCCGATTCCCTTGAGTAGCTGATTTTAAAATGAGAATCACGTCTAAACGCCCCGTCGTAACTTTTTGGCAAAAATATATGTTACATTAGACCATTTTCTTAATAATTTGATCTAAGACATTTTTGAGATTTATTCGTATAACATAGTGTAATTAATTTGTAAAGTTATGTCTAAAACGGACCAAAATATTATAATCACACCAAAACCGCTGGATATATTTTAATGAAATTGACACCATCTGAAAGGCAATTTAATTATCTGCATTTTGATCTGAGGCTTTTTTTTAAGTCATAGATTAATAAAGAAAGTACAATAAAAAAAGTTAATTAAAAATATCAAAAAACACGACTGCTTTAAAAGCGAACTAAAAAGACGTAAACAAGGAGAAAATCATGCTGTGCAGTCGGAGGATACATATTCGCGAGCTGGCTGACTTAAACCAAGAAAGCAAAAATTGGTTTTGTTTCGTTTATCAAATTGGATATTATAGCGTGTGGTAGAAAACAGGTTAGTGTTAGTTTTATTGATAAACAAAACACGCGCGTCAAGCATTAAGTGCACCTGGAGTGAAAGTCAGTTTGCCTCGGTGTCATCCAAGCCTTTGATATATCGCCGCTAGGAATAATTGCCGCACGATCACATAAGTATATTCCCAGAACACGGTATTGCAAACATCCAGTGTATGTCTTCTCGTCTTTAAGTACTCGCATTGTGGTCAGCCAGATCCGTTCTTTTTCCCTGGTATTAGAAGACAAGTAGTTCATAACTTAGTTAAATTATTACACAAGTAGAGAAAGGTATCAACTTAGCAAGGCAGGGGCACAGATAATATAATACTAGCATACAGATGCCTCATCCCATACAAATAAACCGTGCCGACGTAACTAGCCTTTTTCGTCTGATTAAACTGATTATTTCCGATAGTGTCGCTAATAATAATCAAATTCTGTAAAGTAGTGACACACGGCAAACTTAAGGAAATACCTAATTTTTAACAAATTGTCCAGTAAATCAAAAAGTAAAAAAAAATAAGTCCTCTGAAATAGTTCGTTTTTTTTTTAACGATTTGGTACATTTTCACCGGCGATGTTGAATCAAATAAATATATATAAGACAATATCTCCAATTGGATTGATATTAGGAATTGAAGTTTCAAATTAACAATTGCGTTGCTCTGAAAACAAAGTTTTTATTTTAGTACTTACAAACATACTATAATTATTACATGTTAAACTTAAATCACAGTATCCTACCTGAAAACAAAGAAACGACATTTAAAGTCTATTATTTAAATAATCAATTAATTTTTAGGCGTTTTACATATAAGATAAAAAAAAAATATGTCCGATCACGGTGACTTCTGTCAACTTCAAACATAAGCTGCATTTCCAACCGCGTTGGCTGTTAGCGCCATCTATCGAGTACCTACATAAGTACATGGCTACAGTTTTACCTGCAGATGGGCGTTGTACAAATTAAAGAAACATACTAGTTTATTTACATGTTATATGCAATGGAAGATCAAATTATTCTCATTAGTTTAAAACTATTTTGGTTAATGCCCGCCACTCTTCGCAAAGCGGGTCATTACTCATTAGTCCAATAACCTTTTTTGACAAAAAACAAAATAACACTAAATACTGACTTTTTCTCGTGGTGTCAGTCCCGTGGGCTATTTCTGAACAGAAAAGATAGAAAACACAGTTTTTTTTAAATTCCTTTAATCGCATCATGATCATAGGGCTATCACCTATAATAGGACTTATGACTGTATGAAATAACATCTGACAAAAACCCTCCACGGTTATCCTGGCACATACGAGTACAATACATAAGCACTCTTTTGTTTATACGACAATTTTGAAATGAAGAAATCCAATGGTGTTACATCACAGGATCTAATCAACGAAACGGAATTCGCAACTAGGGTTTGCGAATAATTCATCTAGCCATGAAAAAATAAGAATTTCTGGATTATTAGTAGTTTGATTCCATCTTCTTCTTCTTTTTCGTTTGTGAATAGGCATTTCTATGTTTTCGTTTCGGTGTGGTGTTCTGGAGTGCTACTAGATGGCGCGCAGCAAATCTGTCCTTATTTTTTTGTATGAAGTGGAGATTCTTCTACCCTAGAGGAAATAGTATTATATGCAGTGAACGCTAGATCTAGGTAGGTAGCAAGGTAAGCAAGGTATGGAGGTCTAGGTAAGTAGTGTAGGTAAAGGTACGTAGGTAAGTAGGGTAGGGTAGGCAGTTAACCGGAGTGAAGCCGCGGGCAAAGCTAGTAATAAAATTGCAGTGGAAAGTTAGAAACCAACATATTTTCTAGTTATAGGTACTCCAGACGTTGAACTAGTACATGGGGAACCCACGCATCTGGTGTTTTTCCACATTCTATAGAAAAAAAAAACTCTTAACTTACATCTACCTTCATTGTTCAAAAAATAATGCGAGTAAGCACGATAGATATTTCAACTATCTGGTGTAGGAATACTTTACTTAAAACAAATCTAGTCCGTGTGTTTGTCCATTGTAATTTTAATAATTTTTGCCACTTTGTTTGTATACCTGTCTCAGTAATAACAGCCGCACGAACCGATCTTCAACGTTAAGCTAGTTTACTGAGGTCGGTCTTCTGAATGACTATCCATAACACCACCCATGAAATCGCGTTAAGCCGTTGGTCCCAATTGGTTACGATGTCAAGAAATTTGAAATCAAAACCCATATACACACAGCAAATGATAAATGCATCTTAAAGCCAAGTTAGTTACTGCAGTTACAATCTAGTCAAGGATATACCGAGGAACTCCGGTTATACAAAATTCAACTATCAGATCACCCTGCAAACGATGTCTCACCTATTTGACTTGTCCACTTGTGACTTGACGTAAGTCTAGGCTACAATTTGTTTGCTCTCAACCTCGGGCTCTTGACAAACCTCAACCATAAAAATCGATAAAACTTCAAAAATATACGGGTTTGACATGTTCTAAGTATCGATATGTCACGTGCTTAACCTATGTCATGTCTATGTGTGTTGAAAAGCCAAAAAGAGACCTTCGACAATCGATATTACTGAAAAGATTTTACTAAAATATCTAAGTAACACTGAATTATGTGACGAGCAACGGATTACAAACACTTTTATAACTTCCGATCGAATACCGTCCCGACATCCACGCGGACAGATTCACGGGCACAGCTAGTCTAGGAATAAAATTGCCCACAGAATACAAATTTGAACTGTATAACAAACTGTCAAGGTTTAAAATAACAAAACGGGATAAGCAAAATTGTTCACGTTGACAGTGTTTTATTGCAGAAATCTTTGCTTTTAATTGCGTCGAGTAAAGCGGCTAATAACAGGAATAGTTTTAACTGAGTCTAGTAAACAAAAGTACGTAATATATTTAGGATAATGCATGCGTAAGAATATAGAACTTATCTACGTATGAAGACAAAGAGATTTATAATGTTTACGTTTTGAAATGTGAAATGTGCATGCGGTGCATTCTCCTGTAGTTGTAAACTTGTTTCTGTTGATCTATTGTGTCTTTACAAATTTCTTTTATTTCTTCTACTGGCGCTTTTAATTTGAATGGATACTTCAAATTAAAAGCGAATTCATTAAACTTTTTTTATATTCACTTCTTGAAAACGCACGTCTACTTGCGTTATTATGTCTCGCGGTGACATGCGATTGAAAATCAGTAGGTATGAGTGTCCAGTGCAGAAGCTAGGTACAGATATCTGCGACGTTAAACAAATTTTCGTCTACCCCGATGGCTATTGTAATTAGTGATAAATAAATTAAATCAATGAGATAGACAGCGTTTATCTTGTAATACTATTCTGTTAAAAATCCATCGCGAAACTTAGATGACGTGAGCTGGAAGTGTAGGGGCCATGGTCTGTGGAAAAACGCCGCATAGACACACTATCGGTAACGTTTCAGAACGCCTTGAGAAGTTTTTAGGGCCATGTTTTTTTTTTGTTGAAGATGTTCTTTCGATTGATTACAATCTCATCTGATTGTAAATGACGTTGTGGTCGATGACGGTGAATCACGCTTGCCTAGAAGCAGTGGTGTCTCATCCCATACAAAAAAACCGTGCCGACGTTCTATACTGATTATTCTGATAAATTTTGTACATCGTACATTTGTTCGTTCCGCTGCGTTCCACAGATTTAGATGGTGATCTATCTATCGCCGTGGAACGGAACCGAACGCGATCGATTTACAAAAAATAATCGGTATAATCAGATGAAAATCGCTAGTTACGTCGGCACGGTTTCTATGTATGAGATGAGGCATTTGAGTGCTAGTATTATATTATCTGTCCTAGAAGTAACCTATTTACTCTCACAGATTCCGGCAGGGAATTCCACTCCTTGACTGTACTTTGCTTAAGTTTCGAAAACATTGCTAAATACGCTGTATTCGCCGCTGTTTTCGGGTTTCATGGAATATTTCGCGAACGTTCGCGTAAATGAACAACAGAATACTACCGCTACCAAAATACTCGGTCAAGGTGAAGCTCGATTACTGTACCTACGGCTTTTTTATAGATTTAGGAATCGTATACAAACTCCTTTTGTTTGGTTTTAATCAACCGTTCTGGTAGGAAACGATACCTGCATTTTTTTAAAGCTGGATGTATACCTATATAGGATAATTATATATCTAACAAAGGACTTGAAAATACAGGGAAGATTAGTTTATAGATTCTACAATAATGCAGCCTAGATCGTCTTTTGTACGAAGCGGTCTTGTTATTTAATATTAATTTGATTGAAAGGCCCACTTGGCAATGTTTGACGTCGTTCAGAAAAGAAATAAAAATTACATCACAACATTCAACATCAAATACAATTTTGTAATGCTGCTGTCACAAAAGACAAAGTGTGTATGTGAATCATAAAGTTCTAATTTTTTACGCCTCCACCAACCTACACTCATCTGTAATTTATGCAATTATTTTGCGCACATTCACGCTGCACACACAACTATTACAGTACCTAACTACATCTTACTATCATCATCTGCCTAGCCTTTTTTCCAATTATGTTGGGGTCGGCTTCCAGTCTTAACGGATTCAATTGAGTACCAGTGTTTTACATGGAGCGACTGCCTATCTGACCTCCACCACCCAGTAACTGGGTAACATGATACCCCTTGGCAAGACTGGTGTCAGATCTCAGGCTTCTGACTACCCGTAACGAGTGTCAAAGATCTTCAAATGACAACCGAGACCAACGGCTTAACGTGCTTTCCGAGGCACGGAGGAATCTCGGTATGTTGAAATGGTCACCCATCCACGGACCGACCTCGTCAAGCGTTGCTTAACCTTGAAGATCGCCCCGTGCGGCTGTTATTATTTAGCCACGAGCTCCTCCTTTACCTACATCTTACTATACTATAATAATAATAATCATAAATGCGATAGTTTGGATGGATAGTTTGGATGACGGATCTGGATGAAATTTGGCACAGAGATAGATTATAGTCTGGAATAGCTCATATGCTACTTATATCCCGGTATTATGTTCTTTTGAGATAAGAATACCGTTTACACGCGGACGAAGCCGCTAGCAGAAGCTAATTATATAATACTAGCTGTTTCCCGCGGCTTCGCTCCCGTGGGCCACCCCACAGGACCCTTTTTCGGGATTAAAAAATAGCCTATGTTACTCAGGAATAACGTAGCTTTCTAATGGTGAAAGAATTTTTTAAATCGGTCCAGTAGTTTCGGAGCCTATTCGGTACAAACAAATATACAAACAAAAAAATCTTTCCTCTTTATAATATTGGTATAGATTAATAGCGTATATTATTTTTTTACTTCCACCGCTTTAGTGCCATAAAACGGTTACTTTCTAAGGCCTCTCACACACATTCTGAATTCCTCTCTGAATCCAAACTCTGAATTCATATTATTAATTAAGAAAGCCCGGCAACGCATTACAATTAGATCTTTTAGTAAGACACATGTGTAAAATAGCATTGCTGTACTTGGCGGCCATATAACTGTAAAATTAATTATATTAAATAAAGTTTATTCTATTCTATTCTATTCTACAATTTAACTATTCAGATTATGAATTCCGACTCTGAAATCAGACAGGAATTTCAAAATGTGTGAGTGTGTATATACAATTTTGATTCCTCTGTTCACATTAAGAGTATGAATCCAGTGTATTCCTTTGCGTTACTCTTATTATTTAAAGCTAAAAATAGTGCGATAGAATTAATTCCTCCTTCATATCCAAGACGTTTGCCTGAGCCGAGAAACACGAGTCTAGATCTATCTGATTTTTTAAGATATGTGTGAGGCAGCTTGCCGGAATTAAGATTATGAATTCCGACTCTGAATTCAGACAGGAATTTCAGAATGTTTGAGTCCAGCCTTAGGCCTCTTACACACATTCTGAATTCCTCTCTGAATCCAGACTCGGAATTCATATTATTATTTAAGAAAGCCCGGCAATGCATACAATTTCATTAAGCCCCACACACATTCTGATTTTTTAGATTATGAATTCAGGGTCTGGATTCAGAGAGGAATTCAGAATGTGTGTGAGAGGCCTTAGTGTGTTTTTGCGGATGTAATACCCTCACTTTATGTTTTGTCAATCTTGTGCCATATATGTAGGTATATTCTCGGCGTTACTTAAACCTGCATTCCTTTTATTAACATCATATTTTTTAGTAATTTATTTTAAATATCTTACTGTATTTGTTTTATATTTTTGTATCTATCTTTACACGCGTAACAAACCTTGGTTTCCGTACGTCACGTCCTAGGCGACTACTAAAATCAGCGCCGTGCTGTGGGTCCCCCACGGCACAGCATTATGCTGAGTGGAAGCTTTCTTGGCACAACGACGACATGCATCTGCTTTTATTTATACCCGCATTTACTTGTTTTGTCTTTTTTTTTACTATTCTGACTTATTTTAAAACTACTAACAATATCCTTAAGAGTAAACTAAACCCTTAAGGATTACTTGTGGTGTGCTCAAGGCTCAATTTTGACCCCATTACTATTCTTAATTTATATAAATAGTATACACGAGATTAGCCTATAAAGGGAGAAATTACTCTGTACGCTGACGATACCAACCTGTTCTATTATGGTGGTTCGAAAATGTGGTTATGAATGAAACACAACATGATTTGGACATTTTATACATTTGGCTCCAGTCAAATTTGTTGACCATAAATGCTTCAAAATCAAATGATATTACTTACACATCAAAAAAACATAAAAATTGGTACCTATGGTCCATTAATAATTAATGGTGAAATAATAAACAAAATAAACTCAAAAAATGTGGGCCTACTTCTTGATAGTGGACTTACATGGAAGCCACATATCGAAAAAATTCTAGGCAATCTACTGCCCCTATCAGATGCCCTTCGGCCCATATCGCGATGCTTGCCCAGACACGTGCGATACACAATCTATGAATCTCTGGATTACCTAATTGCAGTACCTATGGGGATCAGCAGCTATAAGCAACTTAAATAAACTATAGAGATCGCAAAATAAACTAATTAAAACGTTATTTCGATATGATTACCTAACACCGACCATAAAAAATTATAAGAATACTGGACTAATGAATTAATCGCAAAGCTATAAATACAACACCTGCATCCTGATTAGGAAAAATACAACAAAGGATATTCACTCACAAATAACATAAACCAAAAATATAGGCCACCACAAACTTAATACTAGACAGGCAAATAATATCCGTTTGAAACCGCCTAGAACTAACTACGGAACAAAAGAGCATTATGTACGAAGGAGCCTAGAATTATAACAAATTACCTAAAGACACAAAAGAGGCTAATCATCCTTTAAAAAAACTATTGAAATTCCACATCTTGAAGGATCTTTCATTAATGGAACGATATGGTTAAATTTGTAATTTTACTAGCACTACCTTAAACGAAATAACCTACACCCGCTTATTCCCAACGAAAAGCACCATTTTATTTGTGAAATCCTGAAACAATGTATAAAAATGATCAATTCCGCTTATTCAAACGCACTGTGTCATAGGCCTTAATAAACAAGTCACTCAGTATTGCACAATCTCCACTAACATTTTTAACATCTACCCTACCAAAAACGATAATCGGTTATTTTTTATACTTATACGATACTAGCCTGTTTTATTCTGGTCACTCATTGGAAATAGTAATGGACCAAGCTCGGCATGAACTAAATCTGTTACACATCTGGTAACAGTCAAATTTACTAATTATTACTGCCTCGATAAGTAAATACATTATTTTCTCAGCTAAAAAAAAAACAATTAAAAACATAACCCTCCTACTATTAACGGTGAAAAAATACCTAAAGTCAACAAATAAAATTATTTAGGCCTTGTTCTTGACAGTCTGCTTAACTGGAAACCGCAAATTAAAAAAATCCGCAATAAAATAAATTAATACATGCATTGCTATTTGAAAAATCCTTACTAAAGATATTCACTCACAAATTACATTCACAAAAAAAAACTCTTTAACAAAAAAATCAAACCGACTTCCAAAACAAAACACTACAAAGCGAAAAATAACTTTCTTTTCCGAAGTCGCCGTCTTCGGTACCTTTGTTTTCTGTTTTTCGGCATCGACTTCGCCAAAGAAAGTTATTTTTCGCTTTGTAGTGTTTTGTTTTGGAAGTCTGTTTGATTTTTTTGTTAAAAAGTTTTTTATTTATCCCTTTTTAGTTTTGGTAGGTACTTCCAATTACCATGAAAATCATTTGTAGCCAAAGTGCACCTCATGACTATTCCAATAAGCCCAAACACGTAAAGGATACATTGTTTTATTATGGAGTGCCGGCGTTACCTTCAAGCTTCATCATCCATTCCCTCCATCACGAACCATTTTCGTCAGTACCATTTATTTCTATGTATTTGCTTCATCATAGTCGGTTACCTATTTAAGTATCTTATACCCGTGAAATACTTAGTATTAAGGAGTTCCAGTGGCTATCTGTGGTCTTCTTCATCAGTTTCACTTCACCAAATGATACTTTCTGAGTGCAAATGATTGCATTATTGATGAAAATACCAAAATCGCTGTATGTATGTCTATAATATTTGAGGAGTTGCCTTGATTTCTCCTAGATCCTATCATCTGATCCTGACCTGATGACGATGGGACCACCTGGGAAGTATACCCTTTCAAACAAAAGAAGAATTTTGTAAATCGGTCCAGGAGTCTTTGAGTAATCGGGTACACAGAAAAAAATAAAAAGACCGACGAATTGGGAACCTCCTCATTTTTTTGAAGTCGGTTAAAAAGATAGATTACCATAAACTCATGACAAGGCAATAACCTGTATCTAAGAAGGCATAGAACGAACTACGGCAAAAAGAGTATTCTTTATGATGGGGCCCAACATTACAACGAATTACCTAAAAGTATAAAAGAAGCAAAATCTCTGTTAACATTTAAAAAACTTTTAAATTTTTCACTAATAAGAACTTAATATTAAGTTATGTGGTACCAATTACTAATTTACATTGCAATTTGAAATACATCTTATTAAATAATTAGTCACATACGAATGTAATACACATAAGTACATTATTATAGTACTTATAACATATAAAAACCCGACACACTATACCTAACACACACATATATACATATAATCAAAATATATACACTATATTTTAATCTACGTAAAATTATGTTTAAATAAATAAATACATTTACAAATAATAGTAAAATAAATATTTTTACATACGTATTTTACACCATCTACCTACTATACTAATATATATAATAGATTAATACATAAACAATCTCAAGTAATCATAATATCTACTCCGCCTTCGTTTTAATTTTTCGACTTGATATTTAAAACAGCTAAATTAACAATAACTACATATATATACACTTAAATAAAAATAAAATAAAATTACGAACGCGTATAAAAGGGCAGGGGTCATAGGACGTCAAAAAATTCGTCATTCGAAAATTGCCCAAATCAAATCCCCATTAATCTTAAATAAATTCTATGTAGTTAAATATCATAAAATAAAAATAATATCTAAGTTAATACGCAGTAAAACAATCACTATGTCATGGGCTTTAATAAACAAGTATTGTATCCCTCAGCTCATGCACAACTACCCGCAGTTACGATGTTTCGTGTGAACATTTTTCAACAACTACCCTTCTACTAAAACTTTTACAAAATTCCAATGAATTTTTGCCATAGTAGGTACTAACACACTACGCCGGCGTAATAACTTACAATATTGTATTTTCTCGAAGTAATTAATGTAATCTTTTGAGAAAATAAAATCTACTACTACTTCTTGTTCTTGTAATGTAATGTTTGTATGTCGTTTTGTGGCAACTAAATACTTTTTCTTTCTTAGTAACGGCTAAGTACAAAGGGATGAAAAAAATAAATTGGTCCATGTACATTATTTGTGAGAAATGGTTTTTTCGTGTAACTAATAATTTAGCTAAAAAAAAAACACCACAAAGCGAAAAATAACATTCTTTTCCGAAGTCGGTGTCGAATAACGGAAAACAATGGGTACAAAAGACACCGACATCGAAAAAGAAAGTTATTTTTCGCTTTGTAGTGTTTTGTTTTGGAAGTCGGTTTGATTTTTTGTTATAAAGTTTTTTTATTTTCCTCTTTTTAGTTTTGGTAGGTACCTCCATTTAACATGAAAATCATATATAGCGAAAGTACATCTCATGACGATTCTAATAAGCCCAAACACGACTAGGATGTTGTTTTATTTCGGAGTTCCAGTAGCCCTTGTGGTCTTCTTCATCAGTTCCACTTCACCAAATGATACTTTCTAAGTGCATTATTGATGAAAATACCAATATCGCCTATAATATTTGAGGAGTTCCCTCGAGTTCTATAGGATCTCATCATCAGAGCCTGGTTTCCTTATCATTATTATCATGGTACCACCCTTGGGATATCTTCTTTCCTACAAAAAAATAATCATCAAAATCGGTTCATTAACGACGAAGTTATGCGCGAACGCACATAAAAAAAAATATATGTAGACGGTCGAATTGAGAAACCTCCTCCTTTTTTAAAAGTCAGTTAAAAAATAACTAACAACACGATATGTTTTCGCTACTTTTGGATACTCCTCCAAAACGACATGGATGATTAAAAAAAAATTACACAGAAAAAATTATGGCTAGAATTTCTTCATAACTGAAATGCCATATGTAAATTAATAGTTATTTATGCTACAAGTGCGGAAGGTAGGTGATTTCCGATGATTGTCATTTCGATTTCAATCGACACGAGTCGGAAATCATCTTACGTACGTGTATCATACAACATTTTACTATGCATTGTGCGAGGAAATAAAAAATATATCTGAACCAAGCAAAAAATAATAAAATGGCGGGCTTATTCAAACGCGCTTAGCATATCCATAGATTAACTTAAAGTTCCTCGGGCATATCTTCTGCGCATGTGCAAATAGCTGTCACGTCGTAACGCAAAAAGGCACGAGTAAAATATACGTTCTGCCAAACATATTTAATGAACATTTAAAATTAATATTTTATTGATCAAAATCTAAATCTAGAGTAACTAAAAACGCCTTTAATGAAGTATTAGTTTTATTTTACCTTTTATATGAATGATAATCTGTACTTAACTAATTTGAAATCAAAAAAACTTTTCTCAAATAATAAAAGCTCTATGCGTCGGGCTGACGTAGGCGTTAAAAATTAAAAAAATACAGAAAAGTAAAAAGCACTAGTGAAAAAAAGTGGAACTTTCCGCACAGTTTGGCTGCTTGGAATACGCTCTTTTCGAGGACATGAATTGTAAAGAATATATTGCAAACAAAACTGTCCAAAAGGTGGTTCAATATTGATATACTGGCTCCGAGCGGGCGCACGACCAGTACTGTGTTAACATTGGGGAATATATCTCAACAATCAACCTGCTTAGTCTTTTTCCAAACATGTTGGGGTTCGCTTCAAGTCTAACCAAATACAGCTGCCTGTCTGACCGCCACAATACAGTAACTGGATAACACGATACTTAAGGCTTCTGACTGTAACGATCATCAAAGATTTTCAAATGATACCCGGGACCAACGAAGGTACGAGGCACGGAGCCAAGGCACAAGCCTCCTGAGAGGGAATGGGCCAGTGGAATGTACCACGCGGCCCGGTGCATTGTGAAATATATCACATATTTCTTCGAATTATGCTATGCTCTCAGATTAGCTAATTTGAGGCTATGTTATGCACAGACCGACCTCGGCAACTATTGCTTAACCTTTAAGATCGAACCGTGCAGCTGTTATTACTGCTATATATAGCAATAAACTATTTATCTTCCTTTCTTTGAATGAATAGAAAATAAATTGTTTTAACTAATGGACTAAATGCTTTTTTAGGGTTCCGAACCCAAAGGGTAAAAACGGGACCCTATTACTAAGACTTCGCGATCCGTCTCTCTGTCTGTCTGTCTGTCTGTCCGTCTGTCTCCAGGCTGTATCTCATGAACCGTGATAGCTAGACAGTTGAAATTTTCACAGATGATGTATTTCTGTTGCCGCTATAACAACAAATACTAAAAACAGTATAAAGTAAATATTAAAGTGGGGCTCCCATACAACAAACGTGATATTTTTGCCGTTTTTTGCTCGATATTAATAACGGCAACAGGTAGACGCCTGAAATATTCACAGAATGTTTAGTGTAATATTTACTTCAAAAAATAATAATTAATAAATTAAAATAAAATAAATTAAGGGGGGCTCCCATACAACAAACGTGATTTTTATGCAGTGTTTTGCGATAATGGTACGGAACCCTTCGTGTGCGAGTCCGACTCGCACTTGGCTGGTTTTTTATTAAATACTGTTTCAATGATCTACTCATTTTAGCAAGCCTTTTATCCGACTGCAAGGAAATGGTTATGTTTTTCGCTCGTATCCTGTTTGTATGTCTATGTATGCAATGTTTGTATGTATTCTTTATTAACATTTAATTTTATATTGATTTTATATATAATTAAGACATCCTTAGATAGATCTTGACCGCCCAAGTGTTCTTAGATATAGAACATTGAAAAAAACAAATATGGAGGATTTTGGGCGCTACATAGTGGAGGACCCAATTTAAACCCATCGAGTGGGGCATCAACATGAAGGGTTATAAGTAGTTATTAAAAAAAACAACTTATATGTTTAAAAGAAATTCGAAAGAAATAGATAACTAAAAAGTTGTATGTACTTAAATTAAAAAGTTAATAAAATCAATAAACCCGACTGCATAGGAAGCTAACTAAAAACATGTAAACAAGAAAAAAACATGCTGTGCAGTCGTAGGATACATTTTGGCCAGCTAGCTCGTGCATTATTTAACTCGCTTCTTAAGCAAGCACCGGTTTTTTATATTTTATTTGTAGGCAAAATAATGAGATATTCTAGTTATAGCTGCATTTATAAAACGAAAAAAAAAGTAATATTTCGTGGTTCTTACCAATTTGTTTACCTATCTCTGTGCGAATTGATACCATAAGGAGCCTTAAAAAAACAGTTTTTATATTCAATATTTTATGCAATTTGGTCAACATGAAACCTCAATGGTATTTCGATTTACAACTTAGCGTCGGCTACAAAACCCATGTTTTAGAATTAGATATTATTTCTCGATTGATTTTCATAGAATTCCAAAATGTTGCCTTATACTTATATCTGTAACCAACCGTTATTTCTGAACCTCACACTTTTAGCATTAATCCAATTCGTTAGAAACAGTAATCTATTAAAATCCCATTTAATTTTTACCATTAAATTCAATTGTATCTTCAGCATGAAAATAGAATTGCTTCCTGTAAAAAAGTTCCCATCTTTCGCTAACGTCAATGACCTAGCCACTATTTTATTTCTAACACTTCCTAATTGCGGATATTGACTTACATACAATATCCTCTTTTCTCAGTACTTAGCCTATTTTTCTCACTTTGTAGGAATAGAAATTAAGTGCCAGTATTTTTTTCTCGTTTCTCAATCAGGACACGTTCCTGTAAAAATGTTCCCATTTTTCGTTTACGTCATTGACCTAGCCACTTTTTTATTTCCAATACTTCCTAATTGCGGATATTGACTTATACACTATACTCTTTTCTGAGTGCCTACTTAGCCTATTTTTCTCACATTGTAAAACTAGAAATTCTGAAGTGCCAGTATTTTTTTCTTCAAGTCTCAATCAGGACACGTACCATCGTAGGCGGGTATCACGGTAACCATTTGTTTATCTCTGTGTGACCTGGCTACCGTTGTGAAAAGGCACATTTTTGAACGTACATGTACTTACATATTATTATGTTACTATTATGGTCTGCTTTTGATATGCCGCTTGTTGGACCTAGAGTGAATTTCAAAATGTTTGCTTTTACAAGTACAAGTCTAACACATGTGAAAACAGACATCAAATAATTAAACAAAATCTTACGTTCCAAACTAGCAACATGTCTTTGTAACTGATCTACTGACAAATCACCACATGTAAATTAATGCAAACGAAATCACGAATCATCTACGACAAAATAAATTCGTACCGATCTAAAGAACTAAAATTTCACGCAATTCACGCCACTCTAAAACACAAATACCATATCTAACCAAAAATAGTCCCCTACAACGAACAATTAGAAATAGGGCCCATCCCTAACGGATATAGAGACAAACTGGGATATATAAAAATAATTTGTCAGGATATCCCATCGCATCGAAATGTTAGCTGTGGTTATTTTGGTCTGCAGTCAAGAACTGTACCCTCGCAACGGTCGTACGTAGTGATAAAATTATGTTGACAAGCTATGCGTGTGTGTATAACTATGCAGTGTACGTCGATGCATGTGTGCGTTGCGAATTGTTTTATAGTGTGCGTGATTTTTATTGGTGTTCAAGCTTTATTGAAATAAGAACGACTGTATCGAATGCTGATCGCATTTGATGTCATTAAGGACTCCTTCTTCATATATTTAATATTAATATTTTAATAATTTAGACTCAATAAGTGGCCACGTTTATAGCTGCTTCGGTGGCGTTCATTAAGTCTACAATAGTCTAGGTGTTTGGGCACTTGGGACATTCCTACAAGTAGGTCATGTCTTGAAAAGGAGCACCGCACAGATGCGAATAGAAACAAAAGCGTAGGCATTTATTTCAATTAGATTACTCATTTAATCAGTTGCCAATACTACTCGTGTAATTCAGTGCTGCAGACACTACAGGTGCAGGACGCCAAGGGCCTTTATAACCAAATTGACAATCGACAGCTGACAATCTGTCAATTCGATAATTTCTTATGTTTCTGCATTTTCCGCTTCTATCGCAAATGTCACTGTCTCTCTTTGACAAATAGGTCACCTAAAAAGATACACCTTCTCTCACACACCATCATAGTTCTTTTTTTTTAAACTTGTCAATGATTAGGCGTATTTTTACCCGACTGCTGAAGGAGGGTAATGTGTTTATCAGTCTATGTATGTATGTTTGTTCCTATGTGGCGTTCTAGAGAGCAAACGCGTTGGCCGATTTTGATGATTCTTACTTCAATCGATTCGTCTTAACCCTGCGAGTGTCACTGGCTACATTATAATTGGAAAAGAAAAAAATGGCGGATTTTGGGCGCCATTTCGTGAGGAAAAAAAATAAATTCTTCCCAACCCATCGTGGGGGTATCAAAATAAAGAGTTTTAAGAGGTGATTTCAAAAATATATAACACTTATATGTTTAAATGTACCTAATTTAAAAAAAAATAACTAAAAAGTTGTAAATAAAAAAAAGTTAATTAAAAAAAAAAAAAAAAACTCGACTGCTTATAAAGCGTTAGCGAACTAAAAAGACGTAAACAAGAAGAAAATCATGCTGTGCAGTCGGAGGATACATCTGGTTTTGGTCAGCCAGCTAGCGATTATGTATTAATTAACTTTTTTTTTAATTAACTGTTTTTTTTTAAATACATGCATGGAAGCGTCCCCTTAAACTACAGATTACTGAATCTCATTAAACCACCGTTAATCTATCAGCAAAAAGACAGAACAAAATGTATCGGGTATTATCTGCCTGTCTGAAAACCGATACCTCTAGAGGTGTTGTAATGAAACCAGCGACGTGGCAGTAGCTTAGCACTAGATACTAATTACATTTTATCCAATCTTAGCGCACCGTATCTAACCCAAACGTGTTTCCAATTAGTGCTTTAGCTTTCGTACTAATTGTAACAGCGTTTATCCTGTTTCTGTATCTAATGTAAGCGTGATTTTATGTACCTATGTAAGGTCTTAAGAAGTGGGAACATAGCTCTTTGCGCTTGAAAGCGATTCAAGAGAATGAATGATACAGATTTGTTTATTTGTGCCTAGAATAAGTTGACTGTTCATCAGTAATCCACAGACTTGACGTAGAACATGTATTATTGAAGTCTTAATGTTTTTTTTTCTACTAGCCCCTGCCAACGGCTTTATCCGCAATTATCTCAATGGGACGTTAGTACGGCCGAAATTACCTAAAACATTGTTTCGCTCTTATCCAAGGTCCAACACACAGGTCACAGGTTCAGCAGTCTAGGCTGTAAAAGTAACAAATAAACAGACAGACAGAGTAACTTTCCATTGGTATAGATTGTCCACATATCATGCTTATTTCTTCATACGAAAACTGGAACAGCTCCAGTTTGAGTTAGCCCGAATCATCAGACTTGTCCCGGTTTTCATATTACTGTTCACGATTCATGACATTGGAGTTTGTGGCTAAATAATTACAGCCGTACGGGTCGATCTTCGAGGTTAAGCAACAGTTTCCGAGGTCGGTCCGGGGATGGATGACTATACTTGATATACCGAGACCTTTGTGCCTCAGACAATAAGTTAAGCCGTTGTCATTTGTAGATCTTTGTTAGTCATTACAGAACTCAGAAGCCGTAAATCTGACACCAGTCTTACCAAGGGGGTTACTGGGTTGTCGAGGTAAGATAGACTGTCACCCCATGTAAAATACTGGTATCCAGCGAAATCCAGTTAGGTTGGAAGCCGACCCCAAAGTCAACTAAAGTCGGGAAAATGCTAGGCAAATTGATTAATCCATGAAATATAGACCATTTTCAGAGAATCACTTTAATTGGGGGTTTTCCCTGTAATTTTTTATCATCATCTTCAGCCTTTTAATGTTTCCACTGCTGGGACACAGGCCTCCTGTCTGTAAGAGGAAATGGGCCGTAAACCACCACGCGGGCCCAGTGCGGGTTGGTGGATGTCACATATTTTGAATTTTTGTTTCTAGGACATGCCGGTTTCCTCACGATGTTTGCCTTCACCTGTTTGAGAGCAGTGGTGATGAAATAATTTACATAACGTAAAGCAACTGCCTGGGTTCAAACCCACGACCTACACCTTGTAAGTCGCGGCCGTTACTACTGGGCCACCACTGCTCCTGTAATTATTATTGTTCGTGTTTATGCAGGCCACTCGGGTAATGGGCCGAATACATTTCTCCTCTTAAGATATGCCCACTATCTTTAGAACGATATATTTTTGGCATAATTTACTGGCTTTCATCCACACTACAAGCTTTTATTACGTACTAGCTTTTCTCGCGACTTTGTCCCCGTCAAACTGAAAAAACATGTATGTAACTTTTTTTTGCGGATCCCAAATTCTTTTAAAAAAAAAGTAGCATAAGTTACTCCTTATACCATCAGCTATCTGCCATTGAATGTTCCGGCAAAATTGGTCCAGCCTTTTTGGAGATTAGCGAGAACGAAGAATATACTTTCTTAATAAGAAAGTATATTATTTCTTATTATTTCATTCTTACCTTAAAATCTGTTATTTTGACTTTACACAATAGACACTTCAATTTTATTTATATATATAGATGATATATAGATAGACAGAAGATTTTACGAAACGGCAGACTATTATTATGACGGCCATAGGAACAGCAAACTAATATGACTCAGCAGACGGTAGAATTTTGTAGTAGTCTGTGTTTACTATAATTATCTTAAAGTTTATGGCTTGATGTTATTTATTTGTCATGACATCGCCATTTAAAATGTTAATATAATGGATGTGAATGAGATTTGGAAAAAAAAATATTAAGAGAAATACCGCAAATTAATATTATTAAAGAATAATTTAATTAGATAGCAAAAGCAAAGAAAATATAAAATCGAATCCCTCATTTTGAAACTGAATCAAATGTAAAAATATTTCTTAATATCTTAGATTATTAAACAAAATCCAAGACTAAGGCAGGTGAGACTCAAGACAAATCCAATAAAATTCAAACAAAAAAGAAAAATGCCTTCAAAATCGATTTAGTTCGATTAAAACTTAATCACGTCTGTGAAGTCCACATTTTGTTGCGTATTACCCCGCCGCTCACTTCCTCTGTCACACGAATTTGTACTGCGCAGCGACTGGCAGCGTGTACCGAGCCGCCATCAATTTTTATTCTACCCAACTTGTTAGATGAGTCAACAGTCAGTGGTCACCTTGTAAACACTACCACGTGGCTTGATTCCAAAGTGTGACTGTACGCGGTTTCATCACTTCAAATCATCGCCCATTCTTACGTACCAACTCATTTTTCACTGCCATTCATTTATTTTGGTCTGATGCTGCATAGACTATTTTAATTGCTGTATGCACAAACCAATAATTGAAAGAAATTCCAATGCAATGGCTATTTTCTAAGACTTGACTTGTATCAACATAGTATAATCAGCCAGTAGTGTATTCACTTCTGGGACAATACTCTACTCTGTGAGAGGGCATTTCCTTTCTTAGAGAGGATCAATATTCACCAAGGGAGCACAGTTGGTAGATGTCAGATCTTTGAATTTTTGGTTCTACGACATGCCGGTTGCTTGACGATATTTCCCGTCACCGTTTTGCGAGTAGTGCTGATGAAATAATTTACCCAAAGTAACGTGCTTGCCTGGGTATTACACCTATAGTACTTCTGTGGGTCTGACCATCGGTCCACATCTGCTCCTTTGAAATGGGATTATATTCTAAAATATTTTATATCACGTCTGCCACAGAATTTGATAGCGTTGTCAGTCATCCTCTTTTGCATGTTGCCACATTTAGTCCAAAATTGTTTGCATGGTCTCTAGACCTAGGCCAGTTTTTGTCAATAAGCGATAGCGATTTGCGCAAGGCCGCGTTTCCACCTGCAAGGGCACGATAGAGCGATTGATCTCATTATACCTCGGTAGCCCGCAATGTAATGCAACTTCCATGCGGCCTTTTGCGTGGAAACGTAAGCTAATTCCAAAAAGTTTGGTGTCATTTTGGTTGCGCATGTCCGATCCATACATTTTGACCGTTTTGACATATACATAAAACTTTATCTTGGCTTGAAATTGTCATGCGGACTTTATCTTACTCCGAATATTGTTATACAATTGTTTTAGGTAGGTCTTTTGAAGAATGTTAGTATGCGTTAGGATTTAGCTTATTGTGATACGAAAACGATAAAATACTTGTCACACCATGTTAGGTACTGTTGTGCAAGCAATTGACCAAATTGTCTTACAGACGATCCCTTGATTTTGAAAACAGGTTTACATCATCAGTTCTTGCCCTTGTTCCAAATTATTAGGGGTCGCTGTAACATGGTCTTCTAGACAAAATCTTCACAAATCAGAAGATGATGATGATTCAATAATTCTAAAATAATCTTTCATGCTTATAGGTAATTCAAAATAATACAATCTTTTCTTTAGAATATAATAAAATGTCAATAATAACTACTGTTTGCACCTAACGAAGATTAAGTTTCAACCTCTTTCGTGATTCGTGACATATCGCGTATCCTGTGAGTTTATGCTTCTCAATTTATTGGTTTTATTTAGCGTTCTGAGAAATTGTGTGTGGTCACCACAGCGCTTAAGAGTTAAAAGGATAATATGTCATTTCAGAGTTTAATATGATTTTGAAGTGGACTGTGACTCTGTAGTTTGTTTATGTCGCATATTTTCATGGTATATGGAGTAGGTCGGATCCGAAGCACGTTTTATGCTGTAAGTCCTTACTTAAAATTGGGCAGTACATCTGTGAAAGTGATTGTATTGTTCTGCTCGCGTTTAACCACTGTATAACGATGGTAAACGATGACGTGGTCAACGTTGGACGTCACTTGCTTTGCGTGGTCAACGGGCAAGAACCTTGTATAGGATCCTCACGATACTGGTAATCATAAAGCAAAGTCTGCAAGGTCGGTCTTATTACTGCCCGCGGTCCAGGAAAAATCCGCGGTTGCAGGATCCATACAAGAAGACATTAGCGTATTCTTATACAAAACTAAATCCATAAAACATGGATCTCCTCCCCCTAAAATGATTAAGACGTAGGCACTTGTACCATCGCTGGCGACAGTGATTAGCTATCGACTATTTTCTCGCTGAAGAGACGAACAATAGATACAGATCCCGTGTCAATAAACACACATATATTAATAGTTAATCGCTGGCTGTTCACACTGCCGATGAGTACTCTCTCACCACAAGTTTCTCGCAGCGACAAGAGCTTTCAAAAAATAATTCTCGCTTAGCGATACGCGCTCGGAGATGCTCGCTTGGTGGTCAGAACCCACGCCGAGATACCAACCAACTGACCGCCCGAGCGATTGGTGCGAGTATTCGCCCGTCGCACAAAAACACTCGCTCATAGTCGAGGGTAAAACTATCGGAACTACATACTAGCTTCTCGCTGCTCGCCATCGCGTATCTAGTTTCTAGCTCTACTCGCTTCTTGCTGTTCGTCGGCTGTGATCACCCGTCGGGAGTTCTAGGTCACCATAAAAATAAATCATAATTTCTCATAAAAACTTCCCGATATTTTAATACAAAATTCAGCAGAAACGATACAAAAACATATTTATTTACAAAGGAAGTCGGATCATGATAAAAAGACAAGATAGTAGTTTTTTTGAAGTTATATGCAGATCATAAATTTAGGAGAAAATCTAATTAATCATTCCTAGTTTTATTGGCAAGCTTTAGATTATTTTCTGTCGATGGCCTGAAATTAGGTCATCGTGCATTTTACTCTAATAATTTAGAAATCTGACAACGGATCTAGAGGAAGGACTATCAGTGGTCAGTTAAAATGTTCAACATAATAAAGTCAAAGATGTAAGTACAAGAGAGCTTTGTAGTTTAGACTCACAAAACTAGTTGTCATTCAGAAGCACCTGTGGAGATGCAAAACAATTAAGGTGGCATATAAACAGACTGGGTCAGAACTTAGTCACTATGCGGAAGACAATTCGTTTGATATCTGCATGTAAAGTCATGCTATACAAAGGTGAGAGCGTCCATAACACCAGCATATGCTCAATGCATCCAATTTTAATCACTTAGCGTCAGGCTACTGACCATTGCTGAATAATAGTACTCTCCCATAGTATATTGTTCTTGGTGTCCCTTTGTACGCTTCCTATCATCAGATTAGAGATTCTGAGACTATCACAAGATTGCACAGTTCAACTGAATTCAGCTAAATTGTTAATAGCCAATTTGTTGAAAATTAATAGATAAATAAATCATAATGTTCAATGATCTTCATTAATTTGATTGAGCTCTCCTCTTTTTATACACGATTGTATTTATATAATGTGTATACAAGTATTTTGGCGTTTTTCTCACCATTTATTTTATAATAACGTTATTTTGTTACTGCATCAAAATTAATACCAGCAAGATTGTAAATTTTTGTTTAATATATTCTGTTATAGTTTCACAAATTGGTGAAATCTCAAAAGATGTAAACCAGTAGTTATAGCCTTGTGTGTCACACAAAACGTTACAACTACCTACCGAACTGATCCAATCTATCTGGCCCACTCAGCGAAGCATAGCAAAGTTTCGGGAAATTCATGAAAGTCGAATCAGAAACCGCAAAACGTTTCTTGGAACAGTATCGTTTACAAGGAACACAAAATTGGAACTTCAGATCAATAAGTTTCACAACAGAAACTGACTACTGCGTCTTTTTCTTAGCCCCGTGCTTGGATACCAGGCACATGGTTGCACCTGTGAAAACCGATCTTAGAAAGTTGGTTGGCAGCAAGGTGTTGGCGGATACCTACGGGAAGCCGATCCGACCCCATTTCGGCCGAGGCAACAACCCGCTCCGAACCCAAGTCTTTGACACTTTACTGAGAGTAGGCCATTTATTTTCGTAATGTACTTTCGACAGAAATAAATCTAACAGTTCCTATAGCGATTGTTTGGTTCAAGCTCCCGTTTGGTGTTCTGTAAACCGAATTTAGAAGACGTAGACGTATATGAACGTAGGTTTGCTTCAGTAAATAGTGCGAAGTAACATAGTGAGACTAAGTGTTTTGCAAACAAAATTGTATCCACTATCTAGACCTATTTTCCATTAGATGGTACATTTAAACTGTTCGCTTTGTGCAAAGTAACTCGGTTTGTTTTGTTAGCTACCATTTTAAAATAAATTACGGCTTATACATTCAATTTATTGTGTAAATATTTCATTTTGTAAGGCGAAGTGTTTTTTGTCTCGGCTGACGTAAAGAATGCGAACGATGCATGAATTCATTGATTTTGTTTTCACATCACATCTGTTCAACGAAAGTAAGCTTTTTAATTAGTCTATAAAAAAGGCGAATAGTTTCTAATTTAGTTTTATTACAAGATTTTTTGGTTTTGGTTAACATTGATTGAAACATGTATGTATAGGGTTAGTTTGAAAAAGCAAGTCACCATATAACTCAACTTCGCGAAGTATCCGCCGCACATACATTAGTAAATACACTGGCATACAAAACTTAGAACATATCTTAGTTTTGAAATAAGAGGGAGTCTTTAAGTCAAGAGTGAATAGGTTTCCTCTAGGTAAACATGCTACATCGTCGACCACATCATCGCTTACCATCAGGTGAGATAGTGGTCGTGGCGTGGAACTATAAAAAAAAAAAAAAAAACTTTTTATACAAAATTTCATTAACTTCCTTTGAAATTATAGTTATTATACATTAATATCGTTTTAACTTACTGGTAAAAACTCAAACAACATTTATGATTATATTTACGCCATAACATTTTAATATAACATTTGTTTATTAAGTGGTATTGCCTCCTCGGGCTCTGATTACAGCTTCGAGCAGAGTTTGGGAAACTGAAGACGAGGATTCGGAGATAATGTTGGGGTATATCTTTTTTTTGTTAAAAACATTACTTATGCATAATATTATTTTTTCTATAATACGTTTTATTATTTAAAAAATCAGATCTCTTTAATTTAGGAGAATTTACAATTACAAAAGTTCGGTGGGTATTAAATTTTGAAGGCCAGTATATTTTTAATATAAAAAAGCCTTCATTGAAAAATGAATCGTTATCCGATACTATCACAATAGCAATATATTTTCCCATGATGTTTCTTTATTTCTCTTTTATAAGACAAGATTTAAGTTCAGTCGTTGTTCTGCAGACATACACAACAACTCGCCAACAAGTTTTTTGTGTGTGAAGTGACAGATGAAATTGACTGCTGCACTGACCACGTACTGCCACTTTTTATGAAGCTAAAGTGGTTCTATAGTGGTTCTCAGAGCGAAATCTTACCGTGAGAGTCAATTAATTGACAACTATTAATTATATTGGAGTATGATTTTCTATTTTTATTTGTATGTAGTACCTACTGATTACTGGCTCGATTAACTTATTGACTAGTTTTAATATGTGTATGCAAAAGAACCAATGTTTATTTTTGTCGATTCTACCGTAATAGATATTATATAAATAAAAAAAAACATTTCTATAAGTATACTAAACGGAGAGGGATTTATTTTTAAATTCTAAAATATTATTGTACCTAATTGTAGTACTACATAGTAGTAGCTAGTTATGACTTGAAAAAAGTCGTGGGACAAAGTAGTTTGGGTCTCAAACATTCTACGCACTATAAATTTTTTAGATAATATTAAACCAACTATTCAAGCATATTCCGGTAGTTGACAAAAACATATATTTAGTCCGTCAGTTAGATAACTTAAAAATATTGCACATGTATTTTTCTTTTGCCACGTAAATAAAAAATTATGAAGATACAAGCGTTGAAATATCGTGTGACATCACGGTGTGCTAGGTTATACTGACAAAGTGACGTCACAAGTCCCCACTCCTGAACTTTGATGCGCTTTATAATTGTCAATTTTTATTTATTTGATAAAGCAAATAATACGGGTCCAATATTATATGATAATATCACTGACGGACTAAATAGAATTATCATTTTTCTACCCAGGAAACATGTCTATTACTATATTGATTCAAAGACTTAAATGCTTAACTGCATCACTATGATTTCTGACTACCAAACACAAGAAAAGTAGATACGTATTTGTAATCCCTAAAAACCTATAATGTTTCACCGCAAATAAGATCTCACGGACGTAGATCAAGCAGACAACAGGTCGCCGTAATGTTCTTAGGACAAAAATAGCACTACCCTCACATTGCTGTTAAAATATTATGTAATTACAGTCGCGCTCCGCAGGCCAGCATTTGTTCAAGATCTATGGCTATTGTCCCGACTTAGGGCTTTATTACCGGCCAGACATTTTCTGCATTACTTAATCAGTATGCTCTTATTAGGTTCTGGAACGGTGTGCAAATATTATACGTCTTATAATGGGATGCTGTTTTGTTTCGCTGGAGGTATTTTGCTGATAAATTTTAGATTCGAATTTTAAAATTGTTAAAACTGATCCTCTGATATATGTATATACTAGTACTAGCTTCTGCCAGCGGCTACGCCCGCGTAAAAGTCATATATTCCCGGGATAAAAAGTATCCTGTGTGCTATTCCTATCTATAATCTATCTCTGTACCAAATTTCATCCAGATACGTCCAGCCGTTTGAGCGTAACAAACATACGAACACACTCACAAACTTTCGCCTTTATAATATTAAGTGTGATAATATACTAGCTCTTGGCCACGACTTCGAACTTGATGATCATGATCATATCTAAGTAATTTTTTTATTCTTTTTGATTTCGTTTATAAGTTTCAGTTCGATCACAAAAGTGATTGAGTAACAAACATACATACTAACTTTAAAACTTTCGCGTTTCATAATTGATAAACTGGCCAAGTGCGAGTTGGACTCGCGCACGAAGGGCTCGCGTACCATTATCGCAAAAAACGGCAATAAAAACACGTTTGTTGTATGGGAACCACACTTAAAAATATGTTATAGCGGCAACAGAAATACATCATTACTGAAAATTTCAACTGTCTAGCTATTACGGCTCATCACATACAGCCTGGTGACAGACAGACAGACAGACGGACCGCGGAGTCTTAGTCTTAAAAACAATATATCACGGGAGACGCGATGATTTCGAATATTACCGATTCGATTCGATTATCGGGTGAAATAGGTAAATAAATAATCGAAATCATCGCGTTAAATTCCCGTGATATATTGATTTTGAAACATATATACATCCAAACTATCGCATTTATAATATAACAATATTATAAAGAGGAAAGATTTTTTTTTGTTTGTTTGTTTGTACCGAATAGGCTCCGAAACTACTGGACCGATTTCAAAATTCTTTCACCAATAGAAAGCTACGTTATTCCTGGTAAAATAGGCTATTTTTTAATCCCGAAAACGGGTCCTGTGGGGTGGCCCACGGGAGCGAAGCTGCGGGGTACAGCTAGTAGTATATAAAGTAAGATATTAAGATAAGCTAAGGTCAGTTTCAGGGGTAAACCATATACCTATAGGTACATCATTGGTTGGATTAAAAAGAACCGAGTAGGTTACGTTTGTACAGTTTTCACTTATTTTCTCTTAACTTTAGAGATCGTTGCTGTTGTGTTGAAGTTAGTCAAATAAATCTTTTATTTTATATTATTCTACCTACTCCATAGAGAAAACAGATAAAAGATAAAGATACGTAAAGACTGTAAGATATAGATATGCCTAGATTTTAACTTCAAAACAGCCGCCTTGCCAGGTATTAGCGCAATACAGTCCGCTCATTTTACGCTGAGTAGTGCTTTGTAAGCTGTGGTTGCCTGTAATTAGGTGTGCATTGCAGGAAAATTATATTATGTGTAAGATGCTGTTATATTGTGGCACTCGTTGGTAACCCTTAATGAAAAAATAAAAATCAATACATATAATAAATCTTTAGAAAAGTCGTTTTTGTACATCTAAAATATTTCCAAAAAATAGCCAGGATGTTAAAGGATATCCAACAGAACTCAATTCCAGCATTTTTGTTTTTTTTTTGTCTATTTGTCTATTTATTTGTGCTTGCATCACGTAAAATGCACAAAACCAATGTAGATAGCTTTTATACAAAACAATTGTTTTATTGCAATCGGTTCACTCCATCAAAAGTTAGATGAATTTAAAGTGTTCAAGTAAAATTATCACAACACACGCAATTCAGATACTCGGACAGTTGAACTTGATATTCGATAGACGGCGTTGTGCGGCAAGTGTTAAGATTCTCCGCGAAAGAATGATGACCATAGAAAAAAAAATAGTAGGTAGGTAAGTTGGGTAGGCAGGAAGGTAAGTAGGGTAGGCAGTCAGTTAAAGGGAGCGAAGCCGCGGGCACAGCTAGTAAAAAATAAATTTTACGCTGAGTAGTGCTTGTGCATTCCACACTCAGCTACATCTGTCATAATTAGCAAAACAATAGTGAAACAATGGCGTCACGCGTCACATTCAAGCGATGACACGCGAGCACAGTCCGCCGTGCTGAGAAGATGGGATGGTGCAAGGGTGTCGACACATGTTGCATCCCACACCAAAGGCCTACCCACCTTCCAAGGCATTATAGTCATCCCGTCTGGTCTCTTCCAAACGTCGCGCGCCAAGCAATTGGGTTCTAAAACAGCTGGCATCCCAGCGATGACAAGAGGCCGACGTATTAATGCTGGCGTGCCGTGCTAACCGACCAGCGCTCATACTGCAGGATAGGCCATGGTGTCCGAGGCGGTCGACTGCTTTACCACATTGACAACGATGTGGAGCTCCGCTGGGAGCACCCAAGATAGATTGATTGATATATATACTTATATTTTTCTATTAGATTGCATTGATTCATATTTTTGTCCACTCTTAACAACAAATTAGATGGTGTTCTTACACAAAAGTTTTTTTAATGGACAATTTAGGCCCGTCAGACTATTCTCAATTACTGCAACTCTGAAAGCCAGAATCAACAGTGGCGACCACCAGAAAGGCGCAGTCAATGAAGCTCAATAAGTCTCAGAGAAACGATTATTTTTAGTAAAAGTGCAAAGTAGCAAAGGCGAAACTGTTACTAATTTTTCTTTGTATCACCAGTACACTCAAAGCATCTTCTCGGTTCAAACTGTAAACATCAGCCATGACTAAGGTCTGCCTACGTAAATATTTTCAGTAGCATTCAAGTAATTGCTGATTTCACAAGGATATTTCCATCGTTTGTACAGTTTAAGGTGGAATGTTTTACAATAATACGGCGGGTTCCGTGGTGGAGAAAACTCGTAAAATGTTCGAGAGACTTCCTTTATTGTTCACTAGCTTTTGTCAGCGGCTTTACTTGCGTGAAAGTCGGAAATTATCCCAAGAGGACATTTTTTATTCCATCCAGGATTTGCAGGAACAATCTACCGGTTTTTCGTTTAAAACCATTCAGCCGTTAACAAGTGAAAAGGTGATAAACAGACAGTCATAACTATTTTATTGTATGAATCTCTGATTGATTTGTGTCTTGGAGTTTACGATTAAGTACTTTGGATAGAGAAATTGGTAAATGAAAGTGTTTTCTGACTAAACGTTGGCGTCCTACACTGTGTTGTTGGAATGTCATTACTCCTTTGCCCCGATAAAACTATTGTAAGACGATGATACACCGACGCACTTTTGTTCAATGTTACATTAATTCGAAAAACTCAGAAGAACTGGGGCCCTACCATGACGTGTCAAAACTATAATGGTTCCACTGTAAGAGAGAGACGGAGCTTTACAAGACAAATAGCTCTGTCCCTTTTTCAAAGTCGCACTATGGTATTTTACAATGCATTTACTGTTTAGACTCTAAATTTTTCTAAGGCGATAATATCCCGTCATGGGATGGGTGGTGCTGTTTAGACTGAACAGAATTGGATAAAACTTGACACACAGGTAGACGGTATTTTAGATTGAGACATGCCTACTATACTACAATTTTATCCAGCAGCCTAATTGCATAAGTGAATTTTGCAAAGCAAACAAGTTGATTCCTTCAAGGAATTAGGATCATTTCTTTCAACTTTTTTGTATTGTGAAACTAATTTGGAAAGAGTACAAACATCCTCCTTTGAGATGAAGTTCATTTACTGCGTTGTGTTTAATGATTTATTTCCAAATCATTAGGACATAATTTCATTACACAATACCAATAGTGAAGTTTTATCTCGATTATTTCGCTATCGTACATTCTTTACAATCAATTCTACGTGAAAATATTGATAATGTAAAGGAGCATAACCTTTTCTTTTCAGAGTGTAATATGTAATACGTAAAGTCGTTTTTGGGAAGGTTCCTACTTGTTTGCTTTGCAGAATTCACTTACGCACTTAGGCTGCAGGTGTACCTTTACGCGGGATAACAATTGATTATCACGCGGGTGAAGCCGCTGGCAGAAGTTATACATAGTGATAAATATAAAAGTAATGACTGAAAAACAAATTGCTCGGCAACTTCCTCTGTGATTGAAGTTTGAAGATAATGCAAATAATAAAAAATCGTTTGGACAATCGCCATGAGACTTAAAATACGTAAAATTTAATTTCCGCGTGTTTTAAAGCGATTTGCATGTTTGTACGGTCGTACGAATGATATTACTAACGATGTTCCTACCTAATGGCGGAATATGAGAACTAAGAATAACTGTACGTATGTAGTATATACTAATACATAATGCATCAGGTTTATAATCGTCTTTCATCCATTGCACCTTGGTCTCATGTTGCCGAGAAGTGACTTTGGAACCTGCGGTGCAGCTTTCTATGAGTAAAAAATTTAAAAAATTAAAAAACCGGCCAGGTGCGAGACGGACTCGCGCACTAAAGGTTCCGTACCATTATCGCAAAAAAATGCAAAAATATCACGTTTGTTATATGGGAGCTCCACTTAAATATTTATTTTATTCTGTTTTTAGTAATTTTTATTATATTGGCAACAGAAATTCATCATCTGTGAAAATTTCAACTGCCTTGTTAAAACGGTTCATGAAATACAGCCTGATGACAGACAGACGGACCGCGGAGTCTTATTGATAGGGTCCAGTTTGGGTACGGAACTCTAACAAGAAAACTATGCAATCAAAAACGGAGTAACTTCATAGCCTTATTGTCACAATCACGACATGCATCTGCCTACATATTTTTCACTCTATTTCTTTTTTTTTATAATCAAAATGAGGGTAATATAATAATATATACTATTATTATTGTTTGATTTATTTCTCGTCTTTACTAAATTAATTTAAGTACTACTAATACTATTTTAAGGGCTTAGCTTAAGTATGTTCCTATATTGTATGTCGTTTTGTGACAAATAAACACTTTTTCTTTCTTTTTTCTTTCTATACAAAAACTGAAAAATCGAAAAATATACAGTAATTAAGTATTCTTGAAATCAAGAATACGCATTTAATATTCACTACCGGTATAATTACAGTTCTGTAGCAACACACTACAATTAGGTACGTAAATAAAAACAAGTCTAATCGTTACATCTGTCTATGTGATCTATATCTTAGTACACCAGAGGCGAAACATGGATCGAAATAATTAGGAATTATTCACAAACAAATCTATACTTTCTCACCAAAAGGATAAAGTTCACAATCGTTCGAGGAAAGCGCTAGGAACTTGACCATCCATCTTTTGTTCATTGACTCAATCGATATAGGTCAGTCCGGAAACTAAAAACGTTTCTATTTTGAAACTAAAAAGAAACTGGTATTTCTTACGAAGTCGTGTGTAGAATGGGTCTGTTGTTCGGTGCGGCGTGCGTTTGCGCAAAGGATCCCGATGTGGTCTTATTCTTATTGCTTCGACGTGTACACGTGGCTGCGTGGCGCGTGGGCACACCGGTGACGTTTTGTTCTGTCCACACTAAAGAGACGTTGTCTATTTATAGGAAACTTGAAACTAAAAATAAATCTTCGTTTCAATCAGTTGGTACCTTATACATAAACCGTTTTATATTTATGAATTTCTTTGGATTAAAAGAGTGATTCTAAGTTACTAAATAAGTAAGTTTCAAATTATAGTAAACTTCCGTGGAGTTTAACCCCATCTAATCCTGTAATAGAATCTTAAACTTATTGAGAACAAAAAAATTAAAAAAAAACCGGCCAAGTGCGAGTCGGACTCGCGCATGAAGGGTTCCGTGCCATAAAAACTGCAAAAAAATCACGTTTGTTGTATGGGAGCCCCACATAAATATTTATATTATTCTGTTTTTAGTATTAGTATAGCGTTATAGCGGCAACAGAAATAAATCATCTGTAAAAAAAATCAACTGTCTGGCTATCACGGTCCATGAGATACAGCCTGGTGACAGACAGACAGGCGCGACCGATGGACCGCGGAGTCTGTAATAGGGTCCCGTTTTTACCCTTTGGTACCAAAAATAAAACTTATGGGTTTACTGTAAAATAGGGCATCGACATCTATGTGCATCGCATTTACTGAAACCGTTACTACACCACCAGCTAATTACGAGCGTCTGTTAGCTCACGTTTGATACTGTATGTAAATGGATTCGCCTAATCAATATTACTTTTATTCTTAAGTGCCTATCTTTGGCCCTAGACAAGTGGCATTCTACCATCGAAAGCGTGGCGATAGCGATTAAAAAAACCCGGTCAAGTGCGAGTCAAATTCGTGCGCGGAGGGTTCCGTACCTATTTTTATTGGTGGCTAAGTTTTAAAGATACGGGCAAATTTAGATTTTCGCGAAAACTTGTAAGTACCAAAATTTACTTTATTTTTTAACTTTTTTTATTTTTTGTAATTTTCTTTATTTGTGCTTTAAGACCTAACCTACTTTTTGCCAAATTTCGTGATTTTAGATCAACGGGAACTACCGTGTAGGTGTTCGACCCAATTGTCAATTTTGGTTAAAAGCAAGGTCTTACAGCACAAGTAAAGGGAAAATTCTGAAAAATAAAATTCAGGTAAATTTTGGTATTTACAAGATTTTGCGAAAAACTAAATTTGCCCATATCTTTTTATCATGTTGACTCAGGACCTTGATTTTATACACCTAATAGAGTCTTTAGACCTCAGTATCTGGTAATTAAATAAATTTCAACTTGCTCGGTCCACCCGTTCCTGAGAAAATCGGTGGTGACCGACAGACAGACAGACGGACAAGAAAGTGATCTTATAAGGGCTCCTTTTTTTACTTTTTGAGGTACGGAACACTAAAAAACGTCAAAATTGTATGGGAATGTCTAACCAATATCGAAACGTCACATTTTCGCTGAGAAATTGACACTCGTCTTAAGCTTCAGAGTAAAAGTGACATTCCATCAACGTTAATGATTGTTGAAAAGTCCGAAATTTACGGGATTGACTTGCGCTACGGAATTGACACGTGGTCAATCTCAATGAGTGCTATCGCGTTTGAATTTGCCACTAGGGGGCCTGGTGTAGAGTGACACTAAGAAAGATACAACCCGCAGGACAGCCTTGTGGCGAGCTGATGGGTCCAGGGAGAAGTCTTGTCTCTCGATTCGATAAGTGGAGATTCGCAAGAGCAAATGTGATCGGAGGAAAGCAGTTATCCCAGTAAGATGCTGGTCTTGGGATCTTGATCGTACTTCCGTGAAGCGGGAGGGCGGGAGTCAGTAAAAGTCTGACACGCCCTCCCGCTTCACCCAGAGCGGGAGAAGTCATTGGATGATTGCCCAACCAAAAAAATAAAAAAAAATAAAAAAAGGCTTGTTCTGATAGCCGTGGCATAGCTCTCCACTCCTCAAGCATCCCCGTATATGTTGCTCCCTTGGCCCTACGTCATTACAGTGCTAGCGACTATTTTTGGGGGGGGGAGCATTAATTGAGTGTGCACGTCCCCTGCCATTTTATAGCCGTGTAAATCAACAGTGGCAAGGCCCAATATTCCTTCTATAGTTTTAGGTAATAGATCCACGAAACCGCGCAAACCCATAGCCCAATGTGTTTAGTCATCATTTTCTGCAATAGTCCTGCACCAGCCGGGATTGTCCTTGGGTGCTCACTAGTGCAAAAAGGAATAATTGCCGGTCGGTGTCACATTTCATCCTACATTGATTCCTATTCCATCCTATTTTGATTTAGAACAAGGCCCCTGAGAGTTGGTTTCGGCCCCTGGTACGCTTTTCAATGCCTGGGACCCTAGGGTCCCAAGAATACGTTAGAAAAAAAAAATACTATTTTATTAAATAGTGCGATCAATAATGACAATGTACCTATTACAAACTTTCTAATTTATACAAAATATGTCCGTAAAAATTAAAGTGACAAATTCCTTGTCTCAGTTCTTGAAGATAAATTATGTACAAAGTAGATGCTTTTGGTCACCTACCTACTTATAAACCCTTCGTTTGCAACACCCACCCTCAAGATGAAATCAGATAGTCTAATTTTATTCACAGACTATCACTCATCTCTTTGTATCTGAATTTTGCACCATATGACATCAAATCGTTCGATACTAAACTCCATTTGATATAACATTAGACATGTTTCCAAATCTTTTTACAGTCCGTTCGTCCAATTTTGAGTTCTATCCCGTAAACATAAGGATGACATAAAAAGCATAAACCTGTTACCAAAACCAACTTTTTACTACAGCTACCATTTGTCGTATAACTAACGCAATAGAATTCAAAATCGGTTGAACGGGCTGTAAAATGGGCTAATTTAAACGTCTAATGTTATCGCAAATGGAGTATAGTATAATAAATTGTGGTATAATATTAAAAAATATTATTTATTTTATTGCAGAATTCACCCGAGTTGGATACATGCTACACCCCGCTAATGGAAGAAAGCTGATGTCTTAGCAACATGTCTTTTAGAAACTATGTAAGTATTTTATATCTACTATATGCCTTACGACTTGAACAACTGAGTGGAATTTGCAATCTATGTATATTAATCTACAAAGTTCTTAATTAAAGGTCTATCCACACATATCAAACCGTGCCCGGGACATGGACAGACCGTGCCCCGTCAGGGGCTCAAAAAAATATCGGACGTGTGTGAACGAGTTCATATAAAATGTGCCCACCGATATTTTTTTGAGCCCCTGACGGGACCCGGCCCTGTCACGTCCCGGGCACGCCCCTGATATGTGTGGATAGACCTTTAGAGATGAAATAAAGCACAAGGCGCAATTTTGTATGGAGCACAGCATTCTTAATTATTGATTGTACTCCAAAACAATACATTTACACAACAAACCAACATTTTGTTCAAAGGTACCATGGTAATAAAATTGATAGACACTGACATTTTAGGATTAGTATTTATGTGCGAGTGCTCAAATGATTAACTTTGTTTACTTGAGGAGGTAATATTTGTGAAAATATTTATAAATCGTAATATAATTTCAGATATCATAATTAATTACACATATACCCCACGGTCATTATAAAACAAATAGAATCATAAAACAATGAATCTCGGTCGGAACTTGACTGACATCAAAATATTTTTTTTTTAATCAATTAGCTGATATACTTACAAAACCTATGTTCGGTGGGCCCAGACTATCAGATATAAGTTTCAGAATGGGAATTAAGAATTTATCCTAAAATTCTTAAAACTGCCGAGGATGTGAAATATTGTGAACTAACTCTATGGTTTGGTTACCATAGATACATTTCTCTGTTAGTAAAAATTATAATAATATGTCAAATACACAGATGTAAACAAATTGTCTTACGTATTTATTAAACCCCGACGGAAAAAGAGGGGTGTTATAAGTTTGACGTGTGTGGCTGTGTATCTGTGTGTCTGTCTGTGGCATCATAGCGCCTAAACGGATGAACCGATTTTGATTTAGATTTTTGTTAGAAAGGTGACTTTGTTGAAAGTGTTCTTAGCTAGATTTGGTGAAAATCGGTTTAGCCGTTCAAAAGTTATGGGCTGTTTTCTGTTTGAAACGGAGTATTTTCGCAAGATATCGTGTCATAATTACGTGTTCGATAGATTGTTGATCGAAGCGTGTCTACTACTAGATAAATTATGTGGTTTAAAAAATATTAAATAAAAATAATGGCGGGGGTTTTGGATTTTTTTAATTTTTACTTGTTAGGTACTATAAATAAAACACGAATATTAAATAAATACTACTTTATTGTCACATATAATACTCTTACATTATTGTTGGGGCGGTCAGTGTATTAAAAAAAGTTAATTAAAAAAAAAACAAAAAACCCGACTGCTTAAAAACCGAACTAAAAAGACGTAAACAAGAAGAAAATCATGCTGTGCAGTCGGAGGATACATGTTCGCGAGCTGGTTGACCAAAACCAGATGTATCCTCCGACTGCACAGCATGATTTTCTTCTTGTTTACGTCTTTTTAGTTCGCTTTTTAAGCAGTCGGGATTTTATTTTATTAATTAACTTTTTTATTTATAACTTTTTAGTTACTTTTTTTAGAATTCAGTAAATTTAAACATATAAGTGTGATATATTTTTTAAATCACCTTTTTAATAGCCTTTATTTTGACACCCCATACGATAGGTATGGTATCAAAAAAAATGTTGCCCCACAACATGGCGCCCAAAATCCGCCATTTTGTTATTGACAATTTTAATGTAGCCAGTGGCACTCGTAGAGTTAAGACGAATCGATTGACGTAAGAATCATCAAAATCGGCCAACGCGTTTGGTCTCTAGAACGACACATAGGAATATACATACGCATACGTACATACATAGACTGATAAACAGTAATGAAATAGGAGTACATAATGAGTAAAAAATTTTAGGCATGCTCTCGTTTCATCACTTCTACGCCAACTGGAAGATTCTTTACCAGCACGACCACGCTAAAATTCCAGCTGGCGTAGAAGTGATAAAACGGGAGCATGCCTAAAAATTTGTACTAATTATGTATCCAGGGCCAATTCCACCTACGAAACTAATCGCGATATTAATCAACTAAACTCAGTTTATGCAAATACAGTGTTCAGATTGGTAATTTCTCAGCGGTCTCAACCAATCAGAACGTTATATTTGCTTAAGCTGAGTTGTAGTGTAAACTCACGAGTTTATCATATAAATTACACTCGTTAGGAGTAATTTGAGAATTGAAGATTGGTAATTTCTCAGCGGTCTCAACCAATCAGAACGTTATATTTGCTTAAGCTGACTTGTAGTGTAAACTCACGAGTTTATAATATAAATTATACTCCTAACGAGTGTAATTTATATTATAAAATCGTTAAAACTAATGCTATTTTATGTGTTGCCATGTTTTATTATCTGCACGCATAACTGTATTGGCTAATCTGCATATCTGTATTGGCTAATTCTAAACTTAATAACAGGCTTTAGCGGCATCTTTCGTAGCATTGTGTTTTTTTTATTTATCTTTATTTTTTTCGTTTCTAGAAAATTGACGCTCAACAGAAGAATCGTCTTATTGTCTCTAATTTTGAATTTTGGAAAAGGTTCAAACAATTTTTAGATAAAAGGTGTGAAGACAACGCGCCGCCGCCATTTGAGAATATCCAACTCTCGCAACAGGGCACCGGGCAGGTTTGCGGTTTGTTATTATTCCTTACCATATCTATAGTTTATTATAATTAAAAAAAAAATTAAATTACACTCGTTAGGAGTATAATTACCCGACTGCCGAAGGAGGGTAATGTGTTTATCAGTCTATGTATGTATGTATGTATGTATATATGTATGTATGTATGTATGTATGTATGTATGTTTGTTCCTATGTGGCGTACTAGAGACCAAACGCGTGGGCCGATTTTGATGGTTCTTACGTCAATCGATTCGTCTTAACCCCGCGAGTGTCACTGGCTACATGAAAGTTGGAAAATAGGAAAATGGCGGTTCTAGGGCGCCATATTGTGGGGGCCCAAATTTTTTTTTTCTTCCAAACCTATCGTGTGGGGTATCAAAATAAAGGATTTTAAGAGGTGATTTCAAAAATATATAACACTTATATGTTTAAATGTACCTAATTCGAAAAAACATTAACTAAAAAGTTATAAATAAAAAAAGTTAATTAAAAAAATCAAAAACCCGACTGCTTGAAAAGTGAACTAAAAAGACGTAAACAAGGAGAAAATCATGCTGTGCAGTCGGAGGATACGTCTGGTTTTGGTCAGCCAGCTCGCGAAGATGTATCCTCCGACAGCACAGCATGATTTTCTCCTTGTTTACGTCTTTTTAGTTCACTTTTCAAGCAGTCGGGTTTTTGATTTTTTTAATTAACTTTTTTTTTTATATTATAAACTCGTGAGTTGTAGTGTAAACTCCTAACGAGTGTAATTTATATTATAAACTCGTGAGTTTACACTACAACTCAGCTTAAGCAAATATAACGTTCTGATTGGTTGAGACCGCTGAGAAATTACCAATCTTCAATTCTCAAATTACTCCTAACGAGTGTAATTTATATTATAAACTCGTGAGTTTACACTACAACTCAGCTTAAGCAAATATAACGTTCTGATTGGTTGAGACCGCTGAGAAATTACCAATCTGAACACTGTATTTGCATAAACTGAGTTTAGTTGAATTAATCGCGATTAGTTTCGTAGGTGGAATTGGCCCTGGATACATAATTAGTACAAATTTTTAGGCATGCTCCCGTTTTATCACTTCTACGCCAGCTGGAATTTTAGCGTGGTCGTGCTGGTAAAGAATCTTGCCAGAACGACCTTTATATCTGCGAAAATTGAGAGGTATAAAATTTCTAATTAGTGGTATAAAATAGTAGAAATTAAAAGGATTTTAGTACCATCTAAAGTTATAATGAATACGTTCATGGTCGTGCTACGAAGTACAACACTTTTTTGTGTTGTACTTCGTAGCAAGACCATGAACACGCCTTCCTCTCAATTATCGCAGATATAAAGGTCGTGCTGGCAAGATTCTTGCCCAGCACGACCACGCTAAAATTCCAGTTGGCGTAGAAGTGATGAAACGGGAGCATGCCTAAAATTTTTTACTCATTATGTACTCTTAGGAGTGTAATTTATATTATAAACTCGTGAGTTTTTACATCCGCCATAATTGTAAAGAACATTTCATAAAATAACGAGGCATTGTCCTCTTTGCCACTCTGCAGCTTTATCATGACATCGAGAAGATCATGCAGTTTTTGTACAAGAATGGTTCTCTCTTTTGTAAGTTGCTCTATTCTATTTTTAAGTTCTTGTATCTGCAATAAAAAAAATAAAAGGTTTAAAATATAAAGTCAAACTAAAGTCTCCACAGATACTCAAAATCTCTGATAAAACTGTTTTAAGAAAATACAGAAACGTTACAAAAAGCTAAAATGTTTCATTTATCTTGGTCATCACAGTCAATGGGGAAGGAAGACATCGTGAGGACAGCTGGACTTATGTAGTTAATATAAGTCTGAAATAATCTAGTCAGAGGCCTGTGGGTTTCCAGAGGCGGCATAATTAATACTGACACCAGAGGTGGCCACATCCTCACAAGAAAATAAGAAGAAGATTACCTGATGAATTAGTTCTACTTACTTCTATATGAGCACCTGCACACACTGTAAAGTAAAAAAAAAATACATCAATTTCATAATCAAACAAACAACTATCTACCTACTACCATTGAACTAATAGTACCTACTTAGTGACAATTTACTAACTTAATAACTTTTTATTTATTTAAACACCTGTAAAAATAACAAGCAATAAAAAAATATTTCAGAAGCATTTTCATAATAAAAAACACGTATGGGGGTATACTTTAACAAACAAACTATGTTCTTATACTGACGTTATTATAATAAACTATAGATATGATAAGGAATAATAAACATAATACAAACCGCAACCCTGCCCGGTGCCCTGTTGCGAGAGTTGGATATTCTCATATGGCGGCGGCGCGTTGTCTTCACTCCTTTTTTCTAAAAATTGTTTGAACCTTTTCCAAAATTCAAAATTCGAAACAATAAGACGATTCTTCTGTTGAGCGTCAATTTTCTAGAAACGAAAAAAATAAATATAAATAAATAAAAACACAATGCTACGAAAGATGCCGCTAAAGCCTGTCATTAAGTTTAGAATTAGCCAATACAGATATGCAGATTAGCCAATACAGATATGCGTGCAGATAATAAAACATGGCACCACATAAAATAGCATTAGTTTTAACCCAAAATATATAAGGACAAGGTCCCAGGTATAAGATATACCTAAAGCTTGCTTAACGGCCTTCCACCGCTTTAGTGCCTTAAAACGGTTACTTTCTAAAGCAAGCCTTATAGAAGCAGCATATTAGCGAAAATTACATCCACAAACCAGCTATATTACAGTCAAAGGCTCTTATGTAGCTGTACTAACGGCTACGATGATTCTTGTGGCTGTATGAGGAGTGATCTTTACACTATTAAACAGCATAGCTGACTAATGGCTGTATAATGGAGATAAAAACAACAAAATGCATCTTAGTAGAATTTGAAAGAACTATTATCCAGCCTTTGGATACATATAATGCTACTAGCTGGAGCTTATGAACGGCTGCTTAGCACGATAATGCCACACCTCTTCTAAGCTGCGAGCTGTATTAGAGAATCAAATTTTGCCATTGGCTTTTTAATGGTGTACACTTATTCTATTATAATGCTACCACAATGAGCTTAATAGTAGCTGCTTAAATGCATTGAAAAACTGCATAAGCTGTAAATTAGTGTAACCTTACTCCACTATATTTCCAAAGTTTGTAGTGTAAATATTAGCTTTTTTACAGTCTCTAGATTTATTGAAGAGTAAACATAGGTTGATAGAACTATGACAACCTCAATTTTGTCATAATCTCAAAATTTTCGTGCGAAAATAAAAAACTATTTTAATGGCTCGCTAGTTTGGCATAACAGGAGAGAATAAACAGCATCACAAAATCAAGTAAAGAACCTACCTAAACTACTTGAGTATGAAATGCCCGAAATAAGTTAAAGTTTTCTACAAAGATTAGATATCCCTAAGATACTGTTGTATAGTCTCACTTTACACCTGTAACCAGCCGTTAGAATAACCGAAAACCATTGTACAGCTAGCGTACAGTTTTCAGCTGATTAATGGACTTAAATATGACCATTGAACAGAAACGAGTGGGTCAAGGGAATTTAGTTAGAATTATTGGTGTATAACAAAATAACGCCATTTTAATGTGAAAACGCCAATTACATATGGAAAAATCACTGATATCTGTTAGATATGCATGTAATTTGAGAACTGTTAAAGTAAAAACTCATTATTCCATTGTTACAAATAGATAATAATGCTCAATAAATGTAAATTATTGAATAAAAATCTATGAATAATTCGTACACCGTATTTATTTATTTTGTATAATATTTTTAGTAAAACTATTATTTCGATGGCGTGTGTAATATTTGATAATGGTGAAGGAAAATATGGTGAGGAAACCTCTAGACTTATGTAGATAATGTATGTCTGAAATAGCTAAGTCAGAGGCCTGTGGGGTTCCAGAGGCGGCTTAATTAACACTTACACCAGAGGTGGCCATATCCTCACATGAAAATAAAAAGAAAATTACCTGATGAATTAATTCTACTTACGGTAGTAGTTTGAGTGTCTGGAACGTCAGCTGTAAAGAAAAAAGATACATAAATTTCTAAATCTTCAAAACAACTACTTACATTGAACTGATGGTACAGTCACTGGCCAAAATTGTATAACCCACCCAAAATTGTCTAACCCACCGGCATATCTTGTTAAGCCATTTTAATCATTATATATTTGTCGTTAAAGTTGAAAATTGTCTGACCAACCCAACATTACCTGACCCACGGACATATCTTGTTAAGCCATTTTAATCGTTATCTTGTTGACGTTAAAGACTTTTATGTGCCAGGATTATAATTACTAGCTAATCTTTAATTTTGAGTGTTCACAACAAGTTATTGTGGCTTCGCGGTTCGATGCTGGATTGGCGATGAACAACACAAACCACCTATTATAAATAATTTTTTTAATTTGTTTTCATTTATAATTTCTACAATATTTCTTGCTTTAGAACGACCAATATGATTTTCGCCTAAAACTTATCTTATAAACAGGTAGGTAAATAAAAAAAAACTTTGAGTCCACAGACGAGTAGATTCGAAGTTAAGTATATTTACTTCGCGGGGTAGATGGATATTAAATAGATCTAAGTGACAAAAGTCAGTATACCTACGCCTAATAGCAGTGATTGCGAACAAACATTTCTAAAACGTCGGACGTAAATTGTAAAAAACCTTTTTAATAAATTTGGTGTAATCAAACCGTCATGTCGCAACTTAATTACTGTACAAAATATAAAATAATATTTGTACATGAGCAGAATGTTGGGATCAGAGAGATTGGTCGTACACTTAATATAACGGTAAGTGCTTTAATACCTATTTTATTTTACTCTTTATAATTCACTAAGTAAATAAGTAAAGACTAACAGATATAATAAATAATAAAAAAAAAGAACGTTGCCCCACACTAGGAATTTCTTCCTGTATCGTGGGTGCGTTTACAAAAAAAGATATTTTAAAGACGTGTGATAAGTATTTCTTGCAACCTTACTGATCGTGTGTTTGGCTATTTTCCCATTACACCCACTCCTTACAAGTTACCTACACATTTCCAAAAAAAAATTTTTTTCATGGAAATACGGTTAGGCTATGACTTAGACGTTATGGAGACACTGGAAATATTCAGCGAAATTGTCCAGGAGCAAAACCCATGGTGCAAGTCCCGAATCTAAATGCCACCAGGCCATGTTTCAAGCCATGTTCAAAATCTTTTATGCCTACTCGAATTACTGCAATTAAACACAACATTTCAGTGAAAACAGTGAGAAGGCATTTACATGCTGCTGGGATTAGAAATTATAAACCCGCACAGAAAATTGCATTGCCACTTGCTCATCTCCAAGAAAATGCTTTTAAATTGCAATTGGGAAGAAAATGTCGTGATCATCACTGATGAAAAGTCGTTTAAATCTGATAAAAATGGACGTAAAATTTTATAGCGAAAAAAAGGAGAACACTAGAATGAGAAGTGCTTGCTACCGTGTAGAACCAGCGGAAGAAAAGCCCTGGGCTACTGGGGCTGGATGTCGTCTATAGGACCTGGTGAATTGGTGGAAGTTGGTGGTTGGTTTAACAGTAGTCAGTATTTGGATTCTGCGTGACGTCATGCTGCCGACTGTGCGAATTGCCTATCCAAATACAAATATTTACTTCGTGCAAGATAATTGTTCGATCCACCGTGCAGGCATTGTGCAGAATTGGTTAGCTGCTCAAGAAGGTGTAACAGTTATTCACTGGCCATCTAAAAGTCCCGATTTGAATACTATAGAAAACCTATGGGGTCAAATGGTTTTAAAATGGGACACATCTGACGTGCGTAATAAAAACAATTTGGCTGAGATCGTGTTATCGACATGGGAGCACATGAGAGGAAAAGATTTGTGTTGGAACATGGTGTGCAGTATGCGTAGCCGCTTACAGCAAGTTTGATGGAGACGGTGCACTACACCGCTACTAACAAATCTACATATAACTATATTTAAACACCTTAGGTTAGTTATAGGTTACTTCTAGGCAAGCGTGTTACACCGTCGACCACATCATCGCTTACCATCAGGTGAGATAGTGGTCAAGCGCGAGCCGAACTATAATATAAAAAAAAAAAACCTTATGTAAGTAAATGCTCAATTGAATGAATGCTAAACCGTCAAAATGTTGCAGATTATGTGGTGATGTTAACGTTATAGATGGAAATGCATTTTCTATTTAAATAACATGTTGATTTACTACATTTATAAAAACATAATTATATCTGTAAAATATTTCACAAATTAATTCATTTTTTTGATAACATTCTTCCAAGCTTAGGTTTGAATTGAATATGATAAATGATTATAAATAAAATATATCTAAATTTTGAACAATGAGCATTTACTTACTTTATCTTACTTAAGTATTTTTAATGAAAAAATAAACATTTTCATAACTTGCTATGATTTTGTTTCATTTCCATACAAACTGTCTATTTAAAAATATAATTCCCGACTGCGTTCGTTATAGAAAAGTCAAATAAAGATAATAATTAAAAACAAATTGCATTGTGAACAAAAAGCTAAATTTGGGTTATGCCTGGTTTCGAAACGCAGACAACGATAAATGTCGATTTGCCTTAGTGACCATAAGACCAACTGAACTCTTATCATAAGTCTTGAAATTCGACGTTACTTGTGATGCTAGATGCAATATTCTAAAGAATTTGAACCATATCGTATATTTTCATAAAGTTCATTATCGCACAAATACAAGCAGCTGTTAAAATAGATCACGACATTAGCTATTATCCGTAGACAGTTAACTTTTGCTTTACTGATGCGTAATATTTTTCTATAATCCACCCTCGCCTTGGTTAGTTTTAGTAGTCGTGTTACTCATTAGCCTTTCAACCTTAACAACAACAATATAATGATTACAATAGCTTAACAACATTATTTATCGAAATGCTTCGCGATAAGATTTAAATTCGCTATTACTCAAGTTAACAACAATTCAATATTGTTGGACTGTACCAATTTAGTGACAATTTTCTTTTTAAATATTTTTATTTTTTTATTTATTTATAAACCTGTAAAATTATCAAGCATTGAAAAAAAGCACTTTCATAATCAAAATCACGAATGGAAAATGTAATAAACTATAGATATAATAAGGAATAATCATAATACAAACCGGGCGGCACATTCTCTTCTCTTGGATTTGTTTGGGTGCCTGGAACACCAACTGTAAAGAAAAAAAAGTACATAAATTTCTTAAACTACAAAACAACTATATACCTACTACCTAATATTTATTTAAAATATAAGATACCTTCTTATATTTTAAATAATTATTGAATGGTACTCTTTTGTAAAAGATGCAACTCTTATAAAAAGCCAAGTTCTAACACAAATCAATATCTGTATAGAAAATCAAATAATTGATTTGGATTGGGTTCTACCTGCTGCGGCAACTGGCGGTTTTTCGGGTGGTTGTTTTGCGGTGTCCTGGGTCTTGTGTAGACCCTCACTCGCCGCGTTTTTTTCTTTATTTACTTCTTCGAAGTAATTTTTAAACCATTTTAGGAATTCGAAATTGTCTTTGAATTTCCCCTTGATGAGTTTTTCAATGGGTATTGTCTACAAAAGAAAAAAGTAAGGTAAAATAAAAAAATTATGATACTTCATCAAAGTAATTTTTGAACCATTTCAGAAATTCAAAATTATCTATGAATTTTCACTTGATCAGTTTTTTAACACCTAAATTAACCGAGATATGTGCAGATGATAAAACATGGAAACACAAAATCCATACAAAATGCTTCCAGATAGATTTTGTTCAAAAAAAGGATAACAAAATGAAATAAAAAATATTTACTCCTACGTATACTTTGCTAATAAATTAATGAATAGAATAATATTTTTAGTTTGTTTTAGTAGACAAAAGTCTATGAGCAATGTGTGTTTCCAGTGACCGAGACATGGTCGCTCGCAATGGGCCTTATCAGAAAGCTTAAAGTCACCCAAAGTGCAATGGAGAGGGCTATGCTCGGAGTTTACTTGCGTGATCGCATCAGAAATGAGGATATACGCAGGAGAACAAAGTTACCAACATAGCCCGAATAATTGCGAAACTTAAAGGGTAGTGGGCATGGCACATTGCTCGCAGAACGGATGGGCGATGGGGCCGAAAAGTTCTGGAATGGCTACCGCGAACCGGAAGACGATGCGTTCGAAGGCCTCCCACTTGGTGGACCGATGACCCTGTCTGGGTCGCGGAATAAATTTGAAAAAGATTTATCGCGGCCCTGGCTCAAGCAAATGAAGGAACACGGATGGGTTATAGGCTGGACTCACACATTCTGAATTTCTCTCTGAATTCAGAGTCAGAATTCATATTCTGAATGCCGGCAATAAGTAAATCATAATCTGAGAAAATCAGAATGTGTGTGGGCATAATGAAATTGTATGCATTGCCGGGCTTTCTTAAATAATAATATGAATTCCGAGTCTAGATTCAGAGAGGAATTCAGAATGTGTTTTCAGAGGCCCTAGTCATTAAAAGTCTGACACGCTTCACCTAGAGCGGAAGAAGTCATTGAATGATTACAAACACAAAAAAAAAGTTAATTAAAAAAATCATAAAACCCGACTGATTGTAAAGCGAACTAAAAAGACGTAAACAAGGAGAAAATCATGCTGTGCTGTCGGAGGATACATCTTCGCGAGCTGGCTGACCAAAACCAGACGTATCCTCCGACTGCACAGCATGATATTCTCCTTGTTTACGTCTTTTTAGTTCGCTTTACAAGCAGTCGGGTTTTATGATTTTTTTAATTAACTTTTTTTATATATAACTTTTTAGTTTATTTTTTTTCGAATTAGGTACATTTAAACATATAAGTGTTATATATTTTTGAAATTACCTCTTAAAATCCTTTATTTTGATATCCCACACGATAGGTTCGGAAGAAAAAAAAAAATGGGCCCCCACAATATGGCGCCCAAGAACCGCCATTTTCCTATTTTCCAATTTTCATGTAGCCAGTGACACTCGCGGGGTTAAAATGGATCGATTGACGTAAGAACCATCAAAATCGGCCCACGCGTTTGGTCTCTAGAACGCCACATAGGAACAAACATACATACATACATACATACTTACATACATACATAGACTGATAAACACATTACCCTCCTTCGGCAGTCGGGTAAAAAAAAATGTACTGATGACCCGGTTAAGGTTGCGGGAAGGCGCTGGATGCGAGACGCACGGGATCGGTCAATGTGGCGACGCCTGGGGAAGACCTAGGTCCAGCAGTGGAAGTCTTTCGGCTGAAATGATGACGATGATGCGATTAATTTGTACCTACCTTTTTAATATCTTTTTTTTTAAATGCAGTCTCCAATAATTTGTAGTTATCCATGAAATCGTGTTCCATTTGTGTGTGGCACTTTACCCTTTTTATTGGTACACAGTTTGGGTATAACTTGTGTAATATTTTACAATATGCAGCGCCTGTGCCTAATTCCTCTACTGTTTTGTAGTTACTTTTTAATAAGTGGTTTACCCACGCCAATATTTCCTGGCGTGATCCTGTGTGGTGCGTTTTTGCCATATTTTGAACTCTAAAATGTACAACAGACTTTATAGAACGCAATAAGACCGGCTAAAAACCGACCGCAATGCATTTCAGGATAAAAATCCCATCTAAAAAACAGGTAGGAAATTGTTGTTTTATAAAGTTGTAAGGTTTATTTGAACATACTCCAAGATTCATCATAAGTAGCGACAGGTTTAAATAACCGGCCATGTGCTTTTCGGGCCACGCGCATTAATAGGGTTCCGTAGTAGCATAATAATGCGGACTAAGAAGAGGGTTTTTGTTGTTACATGAATCTTAAAAACTTGAACTTTAAAACGGTTTCAGCGGCTCACAACGTCTAAAAACGGCATTTGTACAAAATTTTTACTTTTCCAAGTACCTACATTTTATAAGTTGGTACAGACCAAGTTGGTTGGTTGGTTGGTTGGAGACTATTACTCTTAACTTGTAAATTATTCTTAACTGTGATAGATTTCCTTTTAATTTCGTTATATATACTATTGCCGTGAATTTTTTCACATAGCCAATAGCAACCATTTTGTGGCAGGCGGGTGGGGGTACACTGACTAACAAAAATTTGCAATTTAAAGCTTAATTTTACGCAAACGGATCTCTGAAACGAAAAATGGTTTTAACAGACCCGTAATATTTTTAATGGCCTCTCCAAGTAAATTATGTCAACTTTACGTCTATAGGAGGTACCCGCAAAAAAAATCCTGATTAAATTTTGCCACGTGGTCGGAATTATTAATTCATTATATCTGTAAAAATGTATGGACTTTCGTCTGAAATAAAGATAAATTATTATTATTATTATCCATGCTAAATTATAGCTTTCTAGTATTAAGAGCCTCTGCGCTAAGCTGCGGATGGACAGACGGACATAGCGAAACTGTAAGGGTTCCTTGTCGACTTCGGAACCCTAAAATCCCATAAATTCCCCTAGTTGTATCAAAACACTCACCTGGTACTGCAAAACCTGGTACTACAAAAAAGTGTAATTGTGTGTAGAAAACTTAATTTCAGCGCAAAATGGTTTAAGACCCGAAATATTTATTGTACCTAAACACTACCACTTCTTTCGAAGGATATGATTGGAATGAATTGTAATAATGTGACAGTGGCCGAGACGAGTCATATAAGGCTGGCCGCATACGTACGTTTTCCGCATTCAATATCCGAATACGGAATATAGATCCGAAATTCCGTCAAAATCCTTGCGCATACGTTAGTTTTTCCTGTTTGGAATTTTCACGAACGCGCGGACTGGCATTCGTTACGTACGTACGGAAAGTGTTCCGTTCGAAAATAAACTGACGGGTACGACACTCATTGTCTATACTAATATTATAAAGAGGAAAGATTTTTTTGTTTGTTTGTTTGTTTGTTTCTTTGTACCGAATAGGCTCCGAAACTACTGGACCGATTTAAAAAATTCTTTCACCAATAGAAAGCTACGTTATTCCTGAGTAACATATGCTATTTTTCTATCCCGAAAATGGGTCCTGTGGGGTGGCCCACGGGAGCGAAGCCGCGGGGAACAGCTAGTATTTTATAAGCTTACGATGCAGTCGGTTCTCCGGATACGGAAAATGAATTCGGAAATCGTACGCGGAAAACGTACGTATGCTGCCAGCCTGGCTGGTAAATTACTGCCGCACACGTCCGTTTTATTTTTCGAACTTGTCATATTCCATACGTACGTATCGAATGCCAGTCCGCGCGTTCGTAAAAACCGTTCAGATAAAACCTAATGACGTCATGCGAAACGCAGCACTGGCATACATTTGTTATGTACCGCCGCACACGTTCGGAACCGCGCCACGTGCCGCTCCGGGCGTATTGTTGTAGTATTGATATCTACCAAGATAGCAAGCTTTGAATGATATCCAATGTATGTGGTGTGTAAGGTAAGGGTTTTAGGAATAAAAGCACAGAAAGAAAGGACTATGTATTTATTTCAATAAAGCTTGTCAATTAATTTATATTACCACCCGTTCGCTAAACAAGTTCTCGTGGAGAAGTAGGGCAACAAACTCCACGGAAGCTCTTTCATAGTATAAATCGATACCTTTTACAACCGCATAAAGTATTTACAATATTAGAATAGAATCAAAATAACAAGGATAAGGCAAAGAACATTGACTAGCCCTCAAAACATTCTAGCATGTTAGTAATAAATGCCATCATATGATATAGATACAGTTTCAACACAACCATTAGCAATAATAAAGTAATAATATCAAAAAACTAACGTTAGCATAGTGTAGTCAATCTTTCGCAAAGTATATTCAGGAATTTATATACCGCATTTATGGCCTGTAGGTACTGGCTGTAATTCACAAAAATTTATGTACCGCATTTATGGCCTGTAGGTACTGGCTGTAGTTCACAAAAATGTATGTACCGCTTTTATGGCCTGTAGTTACTGGCTGTAGTTCACAAAAATTTATGTACCACATTTATGGCCTGTAGGTACTGACTGTAGTTCACAAAAATGTATGTACCGCATTTATGGCCTGTAGGTACTGGCTGTAGTTCACAAAAAAATATGTACTGCATTTATGGCCTGTAGGTACTGGCTGTAGTTCACAAAAATGTATGTACCGCATTTATGGCCTGTAGGTACTGGCTGTAGTTCACAAAAAATATGTACCGCATTTATGGCCTGTAGGTACTGGCTGTAGTTCACAAAAATGTATGTACCGCATTTATGGCCTGTAGGTACTGGCTGTAGTTCACAAAAATGTTTGTACCGCATTTATGGCCTGTAGGTACTGGCTGTAGTTCACAAAAATGTATGTACCGCATTTATGGCCTGTAGGTACTGGCTGTAATTCACAAAAAAATATGTACCGCATTTATGGCCTGTAGGTACTGGCTGTAGTTCACAAAAATTTATGTACCGCATTTATGGCCTGTAGGTACTGGCTGTAGTTCACAAAAATGTTTTTACCGCATTTATGGCCTGTAGGTACTGTCTGTAGTTCACAAAAATGTTTGTACCGCATTTATGGCGTGTAGGTACTGGCTGTAGTTCACAAAAATGTATGTACCGCATTTATGGCCTGTAGGTACTGTCTGTAGTTCACAACAATGTTTGTACCGCATTTATGGCCTGTAGGTACTGGCTGTAGTTCACAAAAATGTATGTACCGCATTTATGGCCTGTTGGTATTGTCTGTAGTTCACAAAAATGTTTGTACCGCATTTATGGCCTGTAGGTACTGGCTGTAGTTCACAAAAATGTATGTACCGCATTTATGGCCTGTAGGTACTGGCTGTAGTTCACAAAAATTTATGTACCGCATTTATGGCCTGAAGGTACTGGCTGTAGTTCACAAAAAAGTAAGTGGTTTATCAATTACACAATATTTTATAATAACGGGTCTATCTGTGTCTCAATACGTTAAATATGAGAAAATGGCGCGGTATCCCGCAATTTTCTATATTGCTTTAGATAATCTCATAATTAGGTGAACAATAATCAATTCTCATGTAATGAAACAGTTTTAAAACGTAACAAGACAATTAAGGAATTCAATATCGCCTATTTAATCATTCTTAATCAATATTCGGAAAAGTATTAATACTAACAGACAGTATTGTATTAAGTGTTTCAATGGAATTATAATAATAAAATAACAATATAAAATCAAGGATACATCACAATTTATAGGCATCAAACAATATTGAGGCTAAATGCTACTCACAGGGCTCCTCACTGTACTCCTTCTCTCTTAGATCTCATTCTAGTTTCTGACCCTAATAAAGTAGCCACACATGGACAGCTTCCTGCTCCTTTTTCCTATCATGACCTCATTTATCTTTCCTACAAAATTCGACCTCCTAAACGCAAGGCCAAATTTCTTTTCCTTCGTAGTTTTAAAAACGTTGATCAGGAGCGTTTGAGGGCTGATGCGGGTTTGATTGACTGGTCTCCTGTGTTCATCTGCGAGGATATAGACTCTATGGTGTCAACCTTCAACAGGACTATGCTGGAACTATATGAGGTACATGCTCCTCTTAAAAAGGTAAGAGTAAAACACCTTCCCGCGCCATGGCTATCCCCAGCAATTAAAAACCAGATGGCTAAGCGTGACAAGGCTAAGCGCCTGTACAGAAAGCAGCCCAACGAAGAGAACTGGGAAATTTATAAGAGGTTGCGGAATCGCTGCGGTCGTCTGTGTAGGAATGCAAAAAGGCGCCACATTCATAACTCCATTGATAACTTCAACCCAACACAAGTATGGCAATTTTTAAAAACACTTGGTATTAGCAAAGCCTCTAGCGAGAGTGCTCCCTTAAAGATGGACCTCAATGCACTTAATGCGCATTTTTGTAAGTCACCTATCACCCTCAACAACCTTGTTAAATCCTCCACTCTCAAAGAACTCTCTAATCTTCCTTTGCCAGCAAATACTTCTTTCTCTTTCCACCCAATTGCTGAACTAGACATTAAGAAATGTATCCTATCCATCTCCACTAAGGCGGTAGGAGATGATGGCCTTCAACTCCAAATGTTCTTGCCTATTTTGACTGAAATAGTTCCTGTCGTAACTCACATTGTAAATTTTTCACTTTTCACAAACTCTTTTCCTACAGCCTGGAAGAAGGCTCACGTCCTGCCGCTTCCTAAAGTTTCAAATCCCTCATTACCATCCCACTTCCGTCCAATTTCCATCCTCCCAATCCTCTCCAAAGTCCTCGAGAGTATTGTCCAGAAGCAACTGTCTTGTTATTTGTCCTCTAATGGCCTGCTGAGTCCTTACCAATCTGGTTTCAGACCTGGCCATAGTACAGTAACAACCCTTGTTAAAATAACTGACGACATAAGACTGGCTATGGAAAATAAATCTCTAACTGTATTGGTTTTACTGGACTTCAGCAGTGCCTTCAACTCAGTTGACTTTGACATTCTTTTAGGAATCCTTTCCACCCTTAATGTCTCTGCATCAGTAATTGAGTGGTTCAAATCTTATCTTCGGGGGCGCTCGCAGTCTGTTCAATCCGATGAGTGTTCCTCTAAATGGTGTGAATTGACTGCGGGCGTCCCTCAGGGTGGCGTTCTCTCTTCTCTTCTCTTCTCAATTTTTATAAATGCTATCACTAAGGTCCTTTCTTCTAACTATCATCTCTATGCAGACGACTTGCAGTTGTATCGCCATTTTAAAGTAGGTGAACTCGAAGGGGCTGTGGCTGCCATCAACAGTGATCTTGAAAATATTAACAAGTGGGCTAAATCCTACGGACTCTTACTGAACCCAAACAAATCGCAAGCGCTCATTGTTGGTGGTAGATACATGCTCAACCTATTGGATCACCAGTCTCTCCCGCCGATAGTGTATGATTCAGTGCCCATAGATTACTCCAAAACCGCAAAAAATCTAGGCGTTCATATGGACACTAACCTCTCTTGGGAGGTCCATATTGCAAATGTGAGTAAGAGGGTCTTTTACTCCTTTCAGTCCCTTAAACGTCTCCAAAAATTCTTACCATTTCACACTAAGGTTACTCTTGCGCAATCCCTTCTTCTACCGCTCATAGACTATGCGGATGTCTGTTTTCTAGATGCAACGGAGGTACTCCTTAATAAACTCGAGCGACTGCAGAATTTATGCATCCGCTTTATTTTTGGCCTCCGCAAATACGACCATGTGTCGGAGTTTCGGAACCGATTAAGGTGGCTGCCGATTCGGCGTCGTCGAGATACTCATATCCTATCCCTTCTCTATACCATCCTACATAATCCTAATTCTCCTCAATACCTTCGTGAACGCTTTGAATACCTCGTGCCGAGAGGTAAAACCTGTCGCACTGCCACCTCTCTTCTCCTTCGTCCTCCGCGAGACACTTCCAGCCGGTATGATGGCTCCTTCTCTGTTACAGCAGTGCGTCTCTGGAACTCTCTCCCACACTCCCTCCGCGACAGCCCTTCTCTGGAGGTCTTCAAGAGGAAGATTAAAGATCATTTCCTTGCACAATGACATAGTATTAGTATATGTATTTATATATATAGGTATATGTATTTAAGTAAGTATATTTATGTTTTAATTTAATTCGTCATAGGTTATTTTAATATTGTACACTGGATCCTGCCCTCTATATTGTCATCTTTCTCTGTCACCATAGGGTTTGCTGTAAGAGAACTCAACAATGAGTTAAGCTCGCCTTTGTACATGTACTTTATTATCACACTGTATGTAATGTTGTTTTTTTTTTGGTGTACAATAAAGAATTAAGAATTAAGAATATTTTCTTAGATAGGTACTGTTTTACATTTTTAGTTAGTTGACAACACAATAATTATTTAGGTAGGTATTGAGAGATTTGTCGGTAGGTGTTTAATAAATATGCCAGGTATGTATTATGTAGCAAACCAAAATGTGACTTGAAAAATTAAAATTCATGATTTAATGTTGTCACACATACTTAAAATTCTAACAAGTGCACCACGACAATGTGTGAAGCAGAAGAATTAATATTGGCTGTTGAAAAACACCCCTAATTGTGGGCAATACGTGGGCCAGCAACAGACTAGTATATTGCAAACTAAAACTGAGCTACCCACCACCATGACAATCAACCATCAATACATATAAATAAATCTGTAGGAAAGTCGTTTTTGTACATCGAAAATATTTCCCAAAAAATAGCCAGTGTGTTAATTAAAGGATAACCAACAGAACCTATTGCCAACATTTTTGTCTATTTGTCTGTTTACCTGTTTATTTGTGCACGCCTCACGTAAAAATTACGAAAGCAATGAAGATAACTTTTATATATGAAAATTGTGCGTATCTTAGGCCCAGGGTCTCAGCCGCTTGTTACATTTCGAATTCATCTATCTAAAGGGTCTTTCAACAAGGACGGGTCGATGTTAAAATTGAATAAAACAAGATGTGTGTGAGATATTAACGAAATTTATTTTTTATTTAAAGGGCCCATTTATGCCAATTATGGATGGAATATGACATCGTTCAAATGTCCGCCGCGGCTTCGTATGGTGGCACGAATCCGAGAGGTCCAATATTTAATGACTCTGCTGCATAGATCGAGCGAGCGCTACAGATCAATGATAAACAATTTCTTTTGGCTTGAATTGAACAATATGGACGTGAACGACATGTGGTTCCAGCAAGATGGCGCTACTTGCCACACAGCGAACGACACAATCGACATTCTGCATGAACGGTTTGAGGGTAGAGTTAGAGTTCCGCTACACTTTTTCTTGTGGGGTTTTCTGAAGTCGCAGGTCTATGCCAATAAACTACATTCGACCGTTGCCCTGAAAGCCAACATAACGCAGGCCATCGCTCGGATTCAGCCGGATCACTTCCCTCCGCGCGCTCGCATTGGTTAGCGGTGATTTGTTCGCTCCCTGATTTTAATTGCAATTGTCGTGTTCCGAAATTTATTTCCGGCTTGTGAGTTGCTGTCGATTGTGTATTTTGTGATAAGTGCTGGTATCGTAAGTTTTTAAACGTGTTTACGTCCGTTTTTTACTTGTAATTAGTTAATTTCGTCAGCTATCGGTGAGTACATTTACTTTTCTTGACGTGTGGGTATATCGAAATAATTGTATTCTCCGTTAATCTTTCACTTTTTACGTTCTAATTCGTTTATTCATTTGATTTGCGTATATAACTATGTTGTCTATTAATGATGACCCACCTGATCGTGGTGGAGATATATTATTTCAACGTAACAATAAACAAAAGTCGCCGTCGACCTCCGCTAATGCTAAACGTTTGTTTAGTGAAATGTCTCCTTCGTACATTTCACCCGAAGTCAGATCAAAACGACTGCAAACATCGGAGTCCATTGAAAGGTCTTCGCCGATATTAAATGCAAGCAGTGCAAGCAATGACGACTATTGTGATTTGGTTTCTCAGGCGTCTGCATACCTGTCTAAAATTAACGACCTTGTTAATGACCAAGGGTCCCGCATAAATGTTGCAAATAAATCCGTTATTATGGACATGACTCAACGCATAACGGGTATTGTTTCCTTGCTAGCCATAAAATCATCTGCTAACGAAACCAAATTAGCCAATACGGAACGCGAATTAGACAAAATTAAATTTAATACCGGTGTCAACATTGCCAAGTCTGATGTCAGTAATATTTCATATGCTGATAAATTAAAACTTCGTTTACCCAAAATTGCTCCAGTGGTAGACTCACGTGCCAAACTTCCGTGTCTTGTGGCTTACCCCACTGATGAGCGATCAAATGATTACACAACTTCTTCCGCGACTAAACAAGCGCTCATGAAAGCAATAAATCCTAGTGACGGTTTTCAAATTGTAGGTGTCAAGAAAGCTGCGAAGTCTGGTGTCGTGTTACGTGTCGCTAACGATAATCAAATAAAAAAATTACAATCGGTCGATGCCATTAGGTCCGCTGGCTTGCGACTTGAGAAACCAAAAGGCCGTAGGCCTCGTATTTTAGTCAAAGACGTCCCATCGTCAATGGAGGACAGTGCCTTTTTGCATGCGTTGTACTGTCAAAACATTAAAGACGAGTTGCCATTAAAAGAAGACGACTTTATTAAATCAACAAAAATTATACGTAGGCGTTCGCTAGACAACGGTCGGAAATGGATAGGCATAGAACTCGAGTCCGCGGTCCGGAAACATTTAGTCTCGACTAAAGATAAATTGTTTATTGATTGGGCGACTTGCCGTTTCATTGATGATGTCGACGTAGTACGTTGTGCACATTGTCAACAGTTTGGTCATGTTAAGAAACACTGTACTATTAAATCACCTACCTGCGCTAATTGCTCTGAGGCACATGAAACCAAAGACTGCCCGCATAAGGATAATTTAAATTATACACCGTCTTGCGTAGCGTGCAAACGATCAAAGAAACCATCTGACCATCGCTGTGGGTCACCTGGGTGTGCTACTTATAAACTTAAGCTCGAACAACTGATCCTCAACACCAATTACTAAGAAAATGGATAGATTAACCATAGGACAATTAAATCTCCACAACGATAGGGTGGCGACTTCTGAACTGGACAAACTAATTATCGATTATAACTTAGATATAGTGCTCGTTCAAGAACAATATCAAAACGTGCGGTTACGTCACAAAGTAGTACAGTTGGATGGCAAAGCACGAGCTGGAATTTACGTGGCGCGTTCTTCTAACTTCACAGTAACGTCTTTACGTAACCTTATGACACCCCATTGTGCCGTTGCGGAGGTCTCATCGTCTTCTTTTAAAGTTTACGTTGTGAGCTGCTACTTTCAATATTCAGACCCTGTTGCTCCTCATATACATAACCTCCGTCATGTCTTGCAGTCGCTCGCGGGCTGCAAAGTTATCGTTGGCGCTGATGTTAATGCGTCTTCGAGTCTATGGTATGGCAAAGTTCGGTCTACGGATTATGAACGACGCCGCGCTGTTTAAGATTTCATTGCTGAAATGAATCTGACTATTCATAATACCCCTGACGCACCACCAACTTTTTGCAGCCAAATGGGCGAATCTTGTATTGACGTCACACTTTCTAGTGCAGACGTACGCTTGGATAGGTGGCGTGTCCTACCGGACGCGTCTTGTAGTGATCATCGTTTGATCGTGTACGAATTTGTTCCGGTTTTTACTCAGGGTACGTCACATGTCATTGGTAACTTTAGGTATAAATGTAAGGGTGCTAATTGGGAATTCTTTAGCTCGCTTCTTGCGTGTCACGCCAAAGACTTCACTCGTGTTGGGCTGTCAGCTGAAGAAAGTGCTGAAATTATGTCAGACACCTTCACTTACTGTGCTGACATTGCCATTGGTCGTGGATCTGTGACCAATATACGTAGATGTGATTGGTGGTGTGACTACCTAACTGAACAGCGTAAAAGTTATCGCCGAGCGCGTAAACATCTTAACAAGCTTAAAAAACGTAAGGTCACCGGTGACCCTCTTTCCATTGCGTTAAATACGTTTAGAGTTGCCAGGTCCCGCTACAGAGCTTCGGTGGAAAAATCTAAGGGTAATTTATTGCGTAAAATAGTAGATAAATTAGATAAAGAAGGTCCGTGGTCTCCTTTATATCATGAGTTTAAAGCCAATCGGTCAGTCGACCTCGCGTTTGTTCAGAACATTAAAGTAAATAATAAACACACCACCAGTATTGAGGAAACAACTGAAGTTTTGCTGAATACTCTTATACCTGATGACTTACTTGCTAATGACAACGACTACCATCAACAGATCAGAGCGTGGGCAGCTGTACCACCTGAATCACCAGCGTCAGACCTTCCATCCACTGACGAATTTATAAACGTTGTCAAGAGGTTACCACTCAACAAGTCATCGGGTGAAGATAAAATATCTAATCGGATGATTATAGAAGCGTGTAAAACAGCCGCTGATGCGATTTTGACCGTTTACAACCGTTGTATTGCGGAGGGCGTTTTTCCTCGTATATGGCGACGCGGATTTATACGAATCATCCCGAAAAATGGCGACAAGCCCCCGGACGACCCTAAGTCGTACCGGCCCATAACATTACTTCCATCTTTGGGAAAACTCCTGGAGCGCCTTATCGTTCCACGTTTGCTACCAGACGGACCAAAATTTCATAACAATCAATTCGGTTTCACTACTGGAAAATCTACCGTAGATGCGGCCCTTACTGTTAGGCAAATAGTTAATACATCTGAACATAAGTACGTAATTGGGATTTTTCTAGATATTTCTGGGGCTTTTGATAACGCATGGTGGCCAATGCTACTACTTAAAATGAAAATTCAGGGCTGCTATAGAAATATATATAATCTAGTTTACTCTTACTTTTTGAATGGTTCCGCGAAGCTCAAACTCGGCCATCATTCCATGTCGAAGTCTCTCACCATGGGATGTCCTCAGGGTTCGGTTATTGGTCCGCCTTTATGGAATTTAGGCTTTGATGATTTCCTCGCGATTCCTCTTCCAAGCGGCTGTTCATTAACCGGTTACGCGGACGACGCTCTTCTGCTCATTCAATCAAGTACTCGAGCTGGACTCGAGAACTTGGCTGACACTTGCCTACGATTGGTATCTCAGTGGGGCGATCGAAACCGCTTGACCTTTGCTCCGCACAAAACTTATCAACTCATTTTGAAGGGTAATCTTAAATCGTGTCCTACTATTAAATTTAATAACGTTCCCGTAAAAAGGAAGCAGTCCGTGTGCTATCTTGGTCTCGTGTTAGAGAGGAATTTTGCATTTATAGATCATATTAAAATAGTCGGTGAAAAAGCAAAAAAAAATTTCTATGTCTTAACGAGAATATCTAAATCTACGTGGGGTCTGTCTTTTTTAACTTTAAAAACTATTTATGGGGCTACTTACTTGGGTTGTATTTGCTACGGGGCGCCAGTTTGGGCTGATAGGGCCACCATAGGGGCGGTGCGACGTAAGTTGCTTCAGAGTCAGCGTTTGGCTTTGATATTCTTATGCAAAGCGTACAGGACGGTTAGTACTGAGGCCTTACCGGTACTTGCTGGCGTACTTCCGGTCGACCTTGAAGTGCAGCGACGTGCTGCAATGTACTATTCCGCACGAGAGACCACGGACGCGAACTTTTTAACGCGGAGTGACCGTGAGAAAATCTCTAGATTATTTAAACCACCTATTGACGTCTGGGAGGAACTTTTATCCGAATGGCAATGTAGGTGGGATAATTCCATCAAGGGCCGACATCTCCACCAATTCTTTCCATCCGTTCGCGTTCGGCTGGCCAGGACGTGGCTGGAGGTGGATCACTGTGTTGCCCAATTTCTCACAGGGCATGGTAACTTTAAAAGTAAATTGTTTTCCTTCAAGCTCGTTGCCTCGCCTTTATGTCAGTGTTCTACATCTGACTGCGAATATGTACAATCTGCACATCATATCTTATGGGAGTGTATTCTTTGGCAGAATGAACGTAATATTATGTTGAATAATGTAGAGGCTACCTCAGGAGTTGTTTACTATACGGACCTTGTGGAAACTAGAACAAATTTCCGTGCGTTCAAGCGTTTTTGCCATACCTATTATTGGAATCAAACATAGCAGCTCACAATGTTAGGACCCATTAATTATTAATTCTTATTTTTATCCGTGGTGCTAGGCAACTGGGCTTATCCCAGTTGTAAACGACCCTTTGTGCCTAGTGGCCTTGTTTGTTCTGTCTCCTGCTTGATATGGAGGGAAGTGGAAATTTATGTTTTTTCCTACTCCTCCGTTATTATTTTCTGATTAATTTCGTTGCGGGATCCAAGACAGTTAAATTCATTCTCCGGGACTTCGTCGAGCTTCATTGCCTCGGCGCTTTTCTGGTGGTCGCCACTGTTGATTCTGGCTTTCAGGAGTTGCAGTGGTTTGGGAATAGTGCGGTGGGTTTGTCCCAATTAAAAAAAAAAAAAAAAAAAATGCCATCCATAATGGCATAAATGGGCCTATTAAATAAAAAATAAATTTCGTTAATATCTCACACACATCTTGTTTTATTCAATTTTAACATCGACCCGTCCTTGTTGAAAGACCCTTTATAAAGAGACTAAGGGCCGGTTTTTGAAGTCGTCGTCACATCTTAAATCAGCCGACAATTTGTCACAAATTATCCAACCGTCAGTTGTCAACCGTTTGTTTTGGGTTTCTCAAAACTGAATCATCGAAAAATTACATAATCGCTGGTTACATTGAATAATCGGCATCAATTTATTTTGGTTGGCTACCCTAGCTGGTATTCAATCCATTCACTACTATATCGTAATCAGTAACTATAAATAGTATTTATCTTGAGCGGCTGGGTTAGTGAAGCTGCCAAGTTAAGCAAACCTTACTAAGGACGGTTTTTGGATGGGTATCCATTTTTTTTAAGGTTGCTTGGTTTTGGTTAGGTGACCCAATACAGGGTAAGCAACACTTACCAAGGTCAGTCTTGGGATGGGTGACCTCTTTTTTTTGGATCGCTTGTTTATGGACGGCTGGCCCCGCCAGGGTAATCAACACTTACCGAGGTCAGTATTTGGACGGGTGTTATTTTTGGATCAATTGTTTTTGGCAGATGTTGTTTAACCTTGCGGGGTGACTTTAGGATGGGTGACCAAAATTTTTGTGGTGATGGTCACCCATCCATCATCGTCATAAGTGTTCCTTACCCTGGTGGGGTCACCTATCCAAAAACAATCGAACCCAAAAAATGTGGTCACCCATCCAAATACTGAACTAGGTAAGTGTTGCTATCCTTGGTGGGGCACCCATCCAAAAACAAACGAACCAATAAAGAAGTGTTCACCCATCCATAAACAAGCGATCCAAAATAAATTGGTTACCCATCCAAATACTGACCTAGGTAAGTGTTGCTATCCTTGGTGGGGCACCCATCCAAAAACAAACGAACCAAAAAAGAAGTGTTCACCCATCCATAAACAAGCGATCCAAAATAAATTGGTCACCCACCCAAATACTGACCGTGGTGAGTGTTGCTAACCTTGGTGGGGCACCCATCCAAAACAAACGAACCGAAAAAAAGCGGTCACCCATCCAAAGTCTGACTTTGGTTAGTGTTGCTTACCCTGGCGGGGTCACCCATCTAAAAACAAGTGAACCCAAAAATGTGGTCACCCATCCAAAGACTGACCTTGGTAAGTGTTGCTTACCCTGGCAGGGTCAGCCATCCTGACCGCTTCAAACTATATACAAACCTATCCAAAAACTGATTTTGGTAAGTACTAAGTACAAGGTACAGTCGCGTGAGGAATTTCCGATTCCCAGGTCACTAACAGTTTTTGTTTTTTATTTTCATTTACAAACAAAAAATCAATCAAAATGGTGGTGTTAAGATTCTCTGCGAAAGAATGATGACCCTAGAAAAAAAATGGTAGATTGGTAGGTAGGGCAGGCAGGAAGGTAAGTTGGGTAGGGTAGGCAGTCAGTTAACGGTAGTGAAGCCGCAGGCACAGCTAGTATGAAATAATATCCATGTATCTAGCGATAGATCGTCACATGTAAATTAAATAATTTATCTGGATGTGCTCGTAACTTTGCTCTTTTTAGATAAAATGGACTCTCATAAAATCTCCGACCGTTTAACGGATGCACCCAATACCGACGTTTCGTTTCATTCTAATGAGATGATAATGATAACAGAAATGCAATCATAATTAAATCTTCGTTCTCCATCGCCGTGCGTTCACAAAGCTATCACTGAACATATTGGCAGTGAAAATTATAAATGAGGAAAAAACTAACGTCTGCGCTAGGTGTGGGGGACTACCCTGCATAGTGCATGTGTGCAAGGAAACTCAAGAGTAAAAATTTATTTTGAGTACTTCTAAAAAGTAACAAGTAAAAACACTCACTGAAAAGTACTGAAAACATTATGTCATCAAGACAAGCAAAAGCAGAACGTTTAACTTTCATATTTTAATTAAATATAGACTAGGCCCTAGCAGCCAGCTATATTATGCACATTAAAACCTAATAATAAGTTCACGGAATTCCGAGTCTGTATACGAAAAACGTATACGGAAAACGTAAGTGTGCGGCCAGCCTAAATTTGTGGCGCCACATGAAATTTTTCGGCATACCCTTTTCTGCAAAAAATCATGGGCCATATTTATAAAAATTTTGACGGTATTTAGCAATTACCTAGCAGAAGTAATTTATTACTGGAATTTTCTGGATACGAGAAGAGTATGGGATCGGTCAATGTGGCGACGCTTGGGGGAGGCATATTTATTTATTTATTTATTTATTTACTTATATAATAAGCACACCAACAGCACTGTCACTTACAATTCAAATAAAATAATAATATAAAAATATAAAAAAATTAAAAAAATAAAAATAATAAATAATGTATAAATATGTATATAAAATGAATAAATGGTATAATAATAATAATAATATGTTCAGCAGTGGACGTCTTTCGGCTGAAATAAGATAGTGGTTAAGCGCGAGAAAATCCATAATAAAAAAAAATAAAAAAAAAATATTACGATGTACAAAGAATGCCAATTGAAAGTTCACATTGGCCTCGTAATGCCGAAATGCTAGGAAATACATTTGGTTTTTGTTTTGAGTATTGCGTGGAGATGGGATTCTACCCGGTAAATACCAGGTAAATTTATGATTGGGTCAAAGCGGTTTATTTACCCGGGTAAATACCGGATATTAAAACATATTCGTATTTTTTATATATTAATCGATTCAAATTAAATGAAATAAAGCTACAATGAAACAAAAAAAAATATATTAGACCAACATTTTGCAACTCCTCATGTTCCTAAATGTGAAACAGTAGTGCAATAAATTCTTTAATGGCACAATACTGGGATAATTTAAAATGAGTGGCCCAGGCCTATCAGTGTTGCGAGATGGACACGTGCAGCTAGGAACCACCACGACACCTTCCCCCAGCACCACAGGTTCCGTTCCACGACTATAGATGGTGTTAGCAGCGACTTGCAACTAAAATGGTTGCCTCGATACGTGTAAATTTTTTTCTTTAAATACCGTAACGATTTGTTTTATAGTATTGTTTTGCATGTTTTTACAGTTTCATTGTACCAAATTGTGTTACAATACAAATTAAAAAAATCGAGTATGGTGCCTCAGAAATTTAAAACAGCGCCATCGCACTCAATTTTAAATGATCCTTTCAAATTATCTCTGTAATGTGAATTAAGAGCCCAATATTCCATAACTGTGTGATTATACAAGAACATAAAAAATGTATTAACAATTGTAGATTTTTTTTTATTTTACACACAATTGGATCCATATCGCGCCATCTAGTGACATTTGTTTGAACCAAATTTTTTTTGTTAACGCTGGGGGGCCGCCATGGTATGGTCAATATGTACTTAAATGATCTTAATTGTAACTTTACTCCGAGTTTATTAATAAGGGGGTAATTGTTGATTCCCAATATTACAGTTATTTTCGTGGGACCCACCCACGAAAATAACTTAGGATATTTTAATTTCTTTATGGGTGGATATTTTTGTATGAAACTTTCTATCTGTCATTGTCAGCATTCAGTTTTGAATACCTACCATTGTTATCATCTTTTATAAAACCCGCCTCATAATTATATATTGAAAATTATAATTACAATGTCTATCTCGTTAGGCTAGTGGTAACAAGCGCAACTGCTGAGTCCTGGGTTTAATTCCTGGGTCGGGCAGGGGTTATTAGTTTTTCCATCTGGAATTTCTCATAACTAGATTTGCATAGATTTGTGCCCGGTTGAAGGCAAATCCCAACCTTTTTATGTTTCAGACGTAGGACTTACAATTTTTTGGCCAAGTTCTATAGTAAAGTACGTATAATGCCCACAGTGAATCCAGAATAGATTACCCGAATAACATGTAACATGAACATAACCTAATTGGAATGAGAGTGTACCAGGGTGTACCGTACACATCTGCGTACCCGTTTAGAGCATACTGGCGTGATGGTATGTTATGAAATGGTGTAAACAATAAACAGAAATGCGATTGCAGCAATCCCGAGAGACTTGCCGTCATTTATTGAAGAGTTTTATTGTACATCGCTGAAGTTCTTCATCAGATCTTTACCAAATTTAAATGGGACCATTTCGGACAACTACTACAACAACTTCTTTCGAACAAAAAAATAATTTTGCATATCCGTTTATATATGACGGAGTTATGCGCAAACATACATAAAAAAAACAATGTAAACATCAAAATTGAAAATCTTCTCCTTTTTGGAAAGTTGGTTAAAAAGTGAAACCTAGTCTTTTAAGCTAGGTTAGAGTACCTTAATAAACCTATGACCAATATATGTATCTATATAGAAAAGACCGGCCAAGTGCGAGAGGGATTCTCGCACTATGGGTTCCGTACCCAGGGTGGCGTCAGCTATGTATGGGGACACCCTTTAATTTCCAATATTTTAATTTTTTGGAATTTCCCTTTACATTACTTTTTGCCAAATTTCGTGATTCTGGGTCAACGGGAACTACCATATAGGTTTTCGACCCAAAACCCATAGGGTACTTCCAATTGACCTAGAATTGTCAATTTTGGTTAAAAGCAAGGTCTTACAGCACAAGTAAAGGGAACATTCAGAAAAATATAAAATGATGAAAATTAAGGCAAATTTTGATACTTACAAGTTTTCGCTGAAAATCTAAAATTGCCCATATCTTTGTAGCATATTGACTCAGGACCTTATATATACCTAAAAGGGACTATAGTCCTCAGCATCTGGTTTACATTTCAACTTGCTAGGTTCACCCGTTTCTGAGATAATCGGTGGTGACACATGTACAGAATCTTGTCCCTTACCTTCCTTTTTTACCTTTTGAGGCATGGAACCCTAAAAGTAAATAATAATACCAGCCTGTAACTGTCCCACTGCAGGGCAAAAGCCTCTTCTCATACAGAGAAGACACGAGCATAGATCATCACGTTTGCTCAAGAGTTCGAGTTGGCGATTTCAAAATTATATATTCGCCCGCGTAAACTCATTTTTTTTTTTTGTTTTTTGCTCGGAACCGTAATTCTTCGCCGTAGTCGGATAAAAATAACAGGGCGATTATCTTCTTTAACTTCTTCACATAGTATGAAACACCCGCTGTTTGTACGCTTAGATCTTTTAAACTACGCAACGGATTTTAATGCAGTTTTCAGCAATAGATAGAGTGATTTGTTAAAGATTTGTAATGTGATGTCGTAACAAACATATTTTTGAGCGCTTACATTGCAAACGCTGGCAAATTACGCACTGTATCCAAAATCAGTCCGTCTGAAATCAGTACATTGCCAATTCAGAAGAACTCGGATATCGGATTTGGATAAAGATCGGATGCAGTGCGTAAACACCCTCAGGTGGATCTCGTCGGTGTAAGACTTGGCTAGCGACAGCTGAACGTCCAAAACGACGTATATGACATGTCTTCCTCCATATCTTGATTGTTTAACGCCTAATTTCCCTATCCGTTCCAAAACATGTCCGGCCCTTGACTGCTTGGTAGTAACGAAACACTCCTTATACCTCTCGATGTAAAAGCTGTGCTGAACGTCCAATCTAAAAGATACACAATACACATACATAAATATGTACACAAACATGCATACCCTTTACTATTTATAAAACAATGAAAGGAATGACATTATAATATGATAATGTTGAACGATGAAAATGAATCTGAGTTTTGTTACAGCGCACTTCAACGATTACACCGCTCTGTGCGTGAGGTGCGCGTTTGTTTTGATAATGACCAGGAACAGTCCATACTATTAAATAAGGATGATAATAACATAAATGTTTTCAATTTCAGTATGATACGCCGTCGTATGGTCGGAGTCGAGACACTGGACGGAGTTCATCGAGTGCCGCCGCGGAACGGCCGACAACAGTTACAGCGAAGTACCTCAATACAACACCATCTTACAAGTCGTCGAGCATCCCTATCTTATGCCCTGAACGCTCGGCTAAGGAAGAAACGCCAATCTCAGCCATTGCTAATCGATATGCGAATTATAATAAAACGGATAAAACTCCCTCAAAATACGATGCTTATAACGCGACTAAGACAGAAAAACCAGCGACAAAATATGATCCGTACAATACAAGTAAGACAGAAAAACCTGTAACTAAATATGACACTTACAATACTAGTAAAACAGAGAAACCTGCAATGAAATATGATACCTATAGTACTTGTAAAACTGACAAGCCTATTTCTAAATACGATGCATACAGCACGACAAAAACTGATAAACCAGCCTCAAAATATGATGCATATAGTACAAGTAAAACAGAAAAACCCACATCAAAATATGAAAAGAAAGACTATTCAAAACTTACCGTGCCATCAATTACTATGAATAAAAGTAGAGACGTAAGTCCCGTTTCGACATCGAAATACAGTCTGAGCCGACCTTCTCGGCACTTGAGCCCCGAGAGGAGAACAACGAAAACGTTCAAAGATAAAAGCCGAGATCCTAGCCCAGGGGATCACGACAAAGACATTCCAAGTAAGACTGATAAGTCTACAGGCTACAATAGCCTGTCGAGTTACAAGTTATACCCACGAACTGCAAATTATACACGACCTGCGTCAAGAGCAGAAGCTAAACCAGAAATTACAGTAAACAGATATGCTATAGCAAATAGACTGTCCACCAATTATTTAAGAAGTCCTCCCACTGTGAAAAGAACATCGGTATCGCCAGTCAACCACACTGAATCCATTAAGAGTGAATCGGATAAATGTGTGTCACAACCTGCCATTGTAGAAGAATTACAACCCCAAAATGAAACAGTTAACGAAAGTAGCGAAATTTTAAATTCAAATGAAATCCCATCAGAAGAAAATGAGATTGAAACAGTTACTATAATAACGCGTCATACTTCGCCTACCCCACCTGGTTCTTCTGCATACGTTCGAAGTAGAAGGGCGGATATGGCAAAAACTATAGAAAAATCAATAACCAGATCCAAAAAAAGGCCCGAAATGATGGATAAGGAAATTCAATCAGACAGATTAGATGATCCAACACGATCAAGTAGATTCGGTAGCACCGCAAGAACAAGCGTGACGAACTGGTCTTATTATACACCAAACTCTAGCAGCTATACAGGATACGCTGGTAGATATTCTACGCAATATTCAAATTTAAGAGAAAGTTCAGGCAGTAATTCCTATTCCCCCATTGAAAGGTCAGGTAGAAGTCAGAGTACAGAACCGGATAGACGAGAAACCTCTAGTTGTAACTCCTTTTCTGAAAATAATAATATAGATACCAACTTATCCAACCATGTTGCTAAACCAGAGCAAGACATGGCTTCAGAACAAAATGAAGGCGATGATACATCGGAAATCATAATAAATGTCAATCTAAAATTAAAAAGAGCTAAAAGTCCAGTAGCATCTACTGAACTAGTTTCACCTGAAATCACAATAACAAATAGTCAGTTACCACCACAAGCACCGAAAACAGAGGGGACTACAAAAATAAAAAAAACAAAAGTGAAAAAAACAAGTACTGACTCATCTTCAGATACAGGTTCCAAAAAAAAGGTTATCAAAAGGAGAAGTAAATCAGTAAGCTCTAATGATTCAGATCAAGGAAGTGATGTAAGTGAAAAGGGATCTGCACCAAAGAGTTTACAAAAAAATTCTTCAAATAGTAATTTGCCAAATGGACTTTCAAAATTGAAACATTCCAAGTCACGAGAGAGTGCCAGCCCAGAATCGAGTATCACTTTATCGACACAGTCTTCTATCAGCGAAGATGAAACTGTTTCTAAGTCTAAAACAAATGAGTTTTCTAGAACTTCTGCTGAAGAATTATCAATTCCAACTGACCGGTCCGGCAAACAACCCTCAACTGTATCTCCACAAAAGAATGAAACTGGTACTGAAGAGGCCAAATCATTCTTAATACGAGCGCTGGCACCTGTTACTAATCTATTCAAAATGAGGCACCAAGAACACAGCGAAAATAGTCGTTGGTTAGAAAATTCCACTTCTGAATCAACAGGAAAAGACGTTTCAAATATTAGCACAGAATGTGATAGATCAAGTAAAGGAAAAATTGATACAACTAATATAATAGCATCTAATGAAGACAATCTAGTAAAACTCAAAGCAATAAGGCCCATAGAATCTGGAGAAAGAGCATGGTGGTTAGATTCTGAATCAGAGAATAAAAGTAGCTTACAAAATAGTGAAAATCAAAAGTCTCCGTCAGAAAAGAATATATCTCGTAAGATAAGACACGTTGAATCAGGCGAAAAGGCGTGGTGGCTTGAATCTAGTAGCGAAAGTAAACATGAAAATCAAACGACACGTGGATACTTGTCAGACAACTCTGATTCAAATAAACTTATTAAGAAATGTAAATTCACTGACGACGAAAAGCCATGGTGGCTAGACAGTTGCGCAAATATCCCAGAGGGTATAGAACGACTTAGTCCACCTAGAAAGTCGTCCAGTGACAGTGAAAAAAGTGAAAAATTCAACTTTTTCAAAGTGCGACATATTGAATCGGGAGATCAAAAAGACTGGTGGGTCACGAGTAATGAAAACTCAACAAATAGCAATAAACCGGAACAAAGTTTAATGCTCAGCAAATCAGGTTCAGAACGCAGTTTCCCATTGAGAAGAATACGGCACATAGAGTCTGGTGAACGGCCTTGGTGGCTGGCAAGCGACAAGAACATTCCAGAAGGTATTGAAAAGTTGCCTACGCCTCCACCGCCAGAAGAAAGTGACTCCTCAGATTCAGAAGTCCAAGTTTATGTTCCTCCAGCACACATCCCACCGTTCCCTTTACATTTACCGGACGATGAGCCTTTAGGGGCTAGGAGAAGTCCTGAGGGTTTGGAAACGCCAAAAGAACATGAAGACTATAGAGGCCGTTCATCACCTTACGAAAATAACCGTCAATTTAGGCGACCTTCAACAAATTCTTATCAGAAAGGCGTTAACAAATACATCTCTCGTTACACTGATATAGACGATATTCTCGGTACATCTGGTCAAATATACAGTCCATTTATGGACTCAATATTGGCTAGGAGGACTGGACAGCTTCCATTTGACGACGATGCTTGTGAAGAAATAGATCCAACGCAAGTCAGAATCCATGACAGTACGGCGCAGCGGCCTGTTATTAAGAAGATTCGTTCCAGGTAAGGCATTTTATTATGATTAAATGATGATATTTCTGTATTTTGATGAAATAAACGATATGTTTATGCTGTGGCCTCGGTAACGACAAAAGTTAGCTTGTAACATGCGTATCTTTTTAAACACATAGGTATTTACACATATGCATTGAAAAAAAAACATTAATTTATTATTTGTGTGTCGGTTTAAGAAATAATTATAGTACCAGAATCTAGGATAATTATTATAATTATTAATCTAGGATGATAATTAGTACGTTTCTATGGGATAATTTTCGACAGGCGAACTCGTTAGCAAAATCTAATATTAATTTGCCAACGATTTTAAGAATAACATTTTTAATAAAATGGAGGGCTTGTGTACTTTTAAGGATACGTTTTTGTCTATTTTTTTGAAAAGGTCTTTATAAACAGTTACTTGTTTTAATACAATAGCTCCCATTTAGTTTAAGATGTAAAATTGTTTGTTAAGTAATAAGATCTATTTTTTTCAACTTCACAAGGCACGAGCAAATTATTACCCAGATGAAATGTTTTCCGGCTTCGGTATATGGTATAGTTCTCGCCAAACTTCTTGGCCGCCCTGAAGTTGGCTACAATGGCTGCGCAGTAGAAAATCTCTTACAAAAACAGCACCGTTTCGTGCCTCGCGCACCCGGTAAACCAGCTTCAGGGCGGCCAAGAAATTTGACGCAGACTATGCATGTAAGAACTTTCACATGTACAATCAGTCCACAGTCACACTGTAGTCCAGTACAATCTGAAACAAACAAATGCATTTTTAGTTTTATACATTAACGTATCGGTTACATAGCAGTTTTCATTGTAAGGTTACTGCCTCAGGTTGTTGAATTCGCTGCACTAGGTGACTCGAATTTGTAAAGTTTAATCCTAATCTCAGTCACAATATGTCAAAATAACTCTTATTTGTCAAGTGTTTCGTCACTGAGAAAAGATTTTGATTTTGAGTAGGCAAGAATCGGCCTTCAAGTTTATTGACTGTTTGACACATAAAACGTCAGTTCTCATCCGTCCACTCGTTGGTTCTTTATAGCACTATCTATTATAAAAGCTTTAAATGGAATAAATAATACAAAATAATTACTAAGTTATGTAGTCCGACATGTGCAAACCCGCCTTGACCTAACAAAATAATTTTTATTTTTCAGAAGCAATATCATCGATTACCGGGACGAGGACCAAGTAAGTGTGGTTTTATTACATTTCGTCAAGTTTATTTGTCATAAAACACCGACATTAAAATAGATTTCTTTTGGAGTGCTTTGGACTGTGAAGATAAAAGTCTCACACTTTATTGTATTTAAAATATTTTTAATGATTAAGACTTAAACATTAGAAATATTGTTTTTTTCTAATCCAAGGCAAGTACAGACAAAAATAATATTTCAGCAAATAAGTTTACCGGTCAAAAGTTTAAATCTTGCAATTTCAAGAATTTAACCTAGACGACAGAGATGACTCAATCCGGATCGTTTGCTCGTAAACTCGTAAGGCTATTGTTCTTCCGTTAATAGCTGCCTTATATTATTACTAATGACCTACCTAACGGGACCCATCAGACACGCGTTTTGTAGCTGTAGCCCCCATGAATCATGGATTGTCCCAAATTCTTATTCAGGATGCTATATTACCTATCTGTTTTTTCTTTCGTATCGGTACGATTTCTACAGGTTGACAGAACTGTGAAGCCTATATAATTACTTTTATAAGTAAACACAATATGTATTATATATATATAGCTACGGGTTTTTGTGTATTTACAATTCTTCTTCTATACTTATACAAATTGTTCTTTATCTTCATAGTTAATATGCCATGCATGCACTTCTTAAATCTCCGGAGGCCGGTTGATTAGCCCAAAGTACCTACTATCGATGGGCACAATAATACAGAGTGGTAATAGTATATCTTAGGCAAGCATAAGACGGTCCCAAAAAAGTTAGTTAGTTTATAGAGCCCTGGCTAACAAATCTGGTCCTGTGTATATAAAAAATGAATGCCTTAGTAAACATAATTGAACAGTCAGCGAGTTTTAGCAATGTTAAATTCTTGTGGTAGTAGGCTTATCAATGTATCATGGATATTATTTTAATAAAACTCAATTGTAATAGTAGCCGACGCATAAAATGTGCAGCAAAACGAGAATGTGAAATATGCAGCGAAACCCGACCTACTTAACCAGGTCTAATCGGATAAAGTAAATTGAATCAGTGGTTGCAAAGTTATAAGAAATATACCTACTGAACAAGAATGGCGGTAATTTGTAAAAAAAGAAGCTAACATGTTTCCGAGTTCACTCGAAATATTTTATACGAAACACAAATAATTTTAGAACATAAATTTACGTACTGTACACGTAAGGGCTCAAACACGAATCACGATACGACGCGGCGACGTCGCATCGTGCTACCGTTACCAGCGCTTATCCAGTTTTAATATAAATGCGAGTAAAAACTGCGTCGTATCTTGTTTATATGTAAGAGCCTTTACCATTTAGAAAAAATGGAAATTGCTATTCTCCTGTTAAGACCTGTTCAATCAATCGGTCTAACCTTTACCAAATCCAGCGTAACAATTAAAAGTACCCCTTGGGAAGACTGGTGTCAGTTTTTGATTTAATTTAGGTGGTTATTTGTTTTTTAAATCTTGCTCGGTTTGACCTGTAATAGTAAATAATTAATATTGTTTATTTAGTTCGGTACGCGTCCAATACATTATAAACGGTACAAAAAGAAAACATTTTTAAACATACTTTTTGTAGTAAGCTCAAACTTTCATTCATAGATGGCGCTCGTATTTTTAAATGAATAGGGGCAAATATTTACACAAGCCATTAAATTAAATTGCGGTCTCCACTAATAACGTCAGCTGGCTGTACAAAAACTTGCCCAAGTTAATAAAAAAAAGAGGTTTGAGCCGAGCAAAGTCGGTTACCGGTCTAATGGAGACTGAGTTGCTTCTCGAGCATAAGATATCTTACCGTAATTAATATTTACCTATCCCAATTTCAATAACGTATTACAATTTTTTGGTTGATGTAATTTATTGAGATGATTAAGCATACATAACATTATAATGACAAATGTATGCATTAACTTTTTTTTCTTATATCTTAAATGATTTCAAATTAAATTTTTCTAATCAACGTTAATATAAGTCAAAAATACATTTGTAAAAAAATGCAAAGTTAAATATTTATACGAGTTCGGGAAGTAAAAAAAATGGTCGGACACTCATGCGCAGAGTAAGGCTTCGAGGCAAGAGCGGGAGCAGTGAACTGAGGAGTGCACTGTATCCTTGAAACGGTCCCGTATGGGATCTCGGCGCCAGAGAGAGACGGCAATATGGTGCGCGTTGCTGACATTTTACAATGGTGACGTCAGTGTCAAAGAGTTGGAATTTGTAGACAGAGATGAGAATGAAAGGATACTCCAAATTATCGATTTAACTAATTTTACCAATAAAAATAATAAATAATGCATTACATCACCATAACAATGCGATTCAGTAAATAATAAATATAGGTACTTAAGTATAACATGTAATTGACTGCGATTAGGACGTCATATTTATGACGATAGTAAATGTTATTTCGTACTAATAATAAATTAAAATAATAATAATTACATACATCATACAGTACTGTGTCTCATATACCTAATTCAATGTAAGAATTGATAAAATAATACAAAAGAAACTAGTTATTATGTACTGTTTGACTGCTTGAAAATAATATTTTACGGCGCAGGTAAAATGCCAAACCCTATAAGAGATCTCCTAAAGTAATCCAAATCCTAAATAACACATTCTTAACCTGACAGTAACAATTCGGTATAGTAACCCTTCTTTACAAGAGGTCAGGACTATAGAGCAAGCAGCTGTCAAAAAGATATATCTTCGAGTAGTCTTGGTTTCTAAGTAGAATTCAAAGCCTTTACTTACGAATAATTATTAATAATAATAATAAATAAATTAAAAAAAAATATTATTATTTTATTTTTATAGAATAATATTTAGAAATGTAAAAAAATGTAAATAAAATGAATAAATGCAATAATAATAATCATTCTTATTAATAATTCTAGAAAACTCTTAATTTTTTTTATTCATTATCAAATCTCTATTTAAACCTAAGCCTCCTTTAAATAAACAATCGAAGAATTATAAGTATTTATTATCGAACTTAAATTACAAGTTTTTATAGTTATTGTTATGATTGGTGGCTACTCTACGCGTAAACATAGTTACCTACTCTATGCGAAGGTTCAGTCATTCACTTTTCATCTCTTTCTTCCACGCCGGACGATGTGATACAATGTTCTTTTCGATACAACCTTACCATGTCTAGTAGGTAGCTACGTCCGCACAGCGCTACTACAATACCGACCTGTTCAGCCTAACCGGTTAATAATGACGTGAAAATTGTACCTGAGCTGCTGAGGCAAGTTGTCTCACAAGCTCTTCAGTAATACTTATGACTCGGTACCGGTATCTACTCGGGTGTACGGACAGTGCCTTCGCACCCTAAAACTTGGAAATAAAACAATGCAGTGAATATTGTGATACAGACACTGTTTTCTGATCTCCGAAGGTAGTGTCTAGACCTAATTTATTTTCTCGTAAAAATTACGCGCAAACTTTTCAATGTGGAGCCGGTTTTTGAAACTTTTTTTCCTTTTTATGCACGAGCTTTCTTACTGTACATCGTGATAAAATATTTTGCTATTGTTTATGTAGTGTATTTTAAGTTGTCTTACTATACTTCTGTTCTTTTTTTTATACGCTGGATTAACATACAACTTTTTGAACGAGTGATTGTCATCTTGTTGTATTGAAACTAGTATTGACAACACATTCTGTATTTTAGTTATTGTTGATATTGTATAATATTGTCTTGACGAACGTGCGTAACTCTACCAAAGATTTTAACGAAGCTAGAGTTATTTAATTGGAAAAATTTAGGAATGTGTCACGGAAAATATTGAAGACAGGACCTAGGTTGAGCTTTGCTCGTTTTACTACATTTTTTTAATCCTTACTACCTTATCATCTAATCTTTAGGAAGAAATTCAAATAAAACAGATGCAATACATCTGAAGATTGCCCTTACAATCACAAACTCACAAAATTCGCACTCTTACTTTTTTAATATTGTTCGTGTAGATTTATAAAATTAGTTTGGCTTACACACGCCTTAAGTTAAAACACAGAGCAAACAACATATCAAAAAAGTTTATAATAGATTTTCTTATAGCACAGGTTGATCGCTTCCAGGCATCTTTTGTATGGTCTGTACGAGAGGAGATAGACTTTGGGCTGCCAGTGTATAAAAATAACAAACTATAATATTTCATAACAGAATTATTTTGACCATTTTAAAACAAGTTCCCCAAATTCAAAATAAATTCCAGCATTTAAATTCGACTTTTAACAATATATTTCAGTCGTCCTTCGAAAATACTCATCGTTTTGTTTCATTTAAAGTATCTTATTACCATGTCTATTTCATCATCATCAGTCCAGCCGAAAGACGTCCACTGGTAAACATAGGCCTCCCCCAAACTGTTGTCTCACACAATCATAACTAATATCATAAAACTGAATGTGAGTTTCTTTTGTAAGGCCTTGTCCGTTCTTCTCCACGTAGGCTTTTTCCGAACGGATGGTAGAATAACTTTATAAAGATCCAGCCCTAGTTGTCCTTCCAGCGACACCCTGAGCTGAGGTTCGAGGGTAGCCCTCAGCGTGGTCGCTTAGGTTTAGCTTTTTGTGCCTGTCTGGAGGCCCACAGGATCGCCCGGTTAAGTGCCAATCACTTGGATTGACCTGCAAGACGCACCAAAAAAAACAAAGCAAAATCTTTCGTAAGGCCCAGTTCCAAATGCACACCGACTGCAATCTGACTGCACGGTTGGTTTGCACTATTATTGCAATCGTACTAACTGCATTCAAACTGCTAATTTGCAGTCGCAGTGAAGTTGAAATGCAGTCCATCTATCTAGACTAGCCTTACGCTTTCATGCTTTAACGGCTACGGATTTGGATGTGTATATACCAGAACCTGCATTAGTACATAGGAATATTTTCCCGGTATAATGTTCCCTTATCCCGATGACCAATGGGCAGAAGCTGGTCACCTAAAAAGAAACGTATTTTTTTATTTATGACTTATTTTTTTAATGATTGCTTCGCTTTTTGTGTTGGGGTAATCTTAAAATCTGCATGCGTACTATGTTTTCGTGTGTATAAATAGTTTATAAGATTGTTTCTAAGCGCAAGGCTTGAATCCTCTTTCAAATCTATACTCCCGCAGCTCATTAAAAATCTATATCTAAATTATCTATGGCAATCGAAAGTTTTAGCTCTCGTTTCCTAGATGGCAGCACGGGCAAAAATAGATCGCGGTATGGATTTGTAACCACGATCACCGCCAGGGCTGAGCAGTCTACAATCCTTAATCTTACTATTATTTGAAAAGTGAAAGTTTGTGAGAATGGATGGACGTTTGTTACTCTTTCACGCAGAAACGCCTGCATGGATTTTGATGAAACTATACTGAAATTTATCTTATACAAACACATAAGCTATAATTTAGATATTGGGACAAGAAATAATACAACGCGGCAAAGCCGCGGCTAGTCCTGAATAAAACTCGGTCTTACTCTGGACTTTTTTTCAAAAGTATCGATAGCACTTGGCAATCCCATACATTTGTGTGGTGGTTTTTCAAATCGCTATCGGGATGCTTCCGTTGATCGTCACTTGTCCAGTCTCTGGTGGATACCAAAAAACAATAAAGACGACATCTGCGACGCTGGCGTATATCTCGAATATGACCGTCCAGGGGAGAGCCCCTAGAGAGTCTAGAGAGACGAGTGACATTATATCATCGAAAGCTTGGCGATAGCGATTGGAAAAATGACAATAATGTATAGGAATGTCAAACGCTATCGTATTGTCACGTGATCAATCCCTGGTGTCAACCTTGACACATATCGAATTTCATAATTTCATCATAATCATTATCAGCCTGTTTAATGTTCCCACTGCTGGGATACAGGCCTCCTCTCTGTGAGAGGAAATGGGCCGTAATCCACCACGCGGGCCCAGTGCGGGTTGTTGGGTGTCACATGTATTCGAATTTTTGTTTCTAGGACATGCCGGTTTCCTCACGATGTTTCCCTTCACCGTTTTGAGCAATGGTGGTGAAATAATTTACACAAAGTAAAGCGCCTGCCTGAGTTTGAACCCACGACCTATATATAACTTATAAGTCGCGGCCGATACCACTAAGCAACCACTGCACTCATCATATCGAAAAAAGAAATGATATTTAGAGAAGCCATTATGTTCTTAGTGCAATTATTTCCTAATCCCTTTTAAGACACCCCAATATTTTGTGAAACCCGCAAAAGCTATTACCAATATACCCAGGTAAACAACTAAACAGACACCCCTTATCTGTACATAGGAAGAACATTGTTCACTCATTCGGTTGTTTAAGACGTCCGGTCAATTCCGGTCCTTTGAGCCCGATAAGAGGTTTATTGCTTTTACACCTTCGAACAAAGGATAACATATTTTATATTTGGAAGTGAGGGGAAATTCCATTAGACAATAAAACTTCTCTTTTAAAAAAGCAGATGTTACTTGCTGATAAAAAATAATAACATGTTTCTGGGTATATTATGGGTCTGAGGAAAACAGACCGTCCGAAAATATTTAAAGCAAAGCGTGAGAAGAAAAACAAACATGTTCTTTTTTCTACATTTTTTTTAAGCCTGAAATGTCCATGTGGGAGGCTTTATAGTTAACCAGTTTGAGCTCTGAATGTTCTAGATATCCAGTTTTTTTTCCTTTGGATATACAATCCCAAAGTACCAGTTTCAGTGTACAAGCCCAAAAATAGAAAAGACAAGATTACGGGCGCGGGCAACTAGGTACCTACTTAAAAGTTTTGAATTATTATGAACAGCTAAAGTACTATCAAGTTCCATATTTGAAAATAATAAGGACAGTTTCTAACACCCGAGACCACAAGTTTTCACCAATGACAGCCCAGTGCATCTGTGGTTGAAAATTAATGGGGGTTTACTTTTTTCGCTGTACCGGAACCTGATCGGGCCCAAAACGGACAGGTTTCGCATCAACCGGCTACTAGGAACAATGTTCAGAGGACATTACACCGATATTTACGACGTTTTATAAGCAACCGCTATCAATTGGGCTAGTGATTTGTTAATTTTATTAAATAGATGTGACTTTTCCACTATAACCGAAAGAACACCGAATTGTCAATGTTGATCAACAAACTAAGTAAAAACTTTCCTCCTCACGATGTTAGTATGATATGCCCATACAAGACGATTGGAACAATCCGCTTAGCAATTAAAATATGACACGAGCTTTCCTAATGAATTAACAAAAGATTAGAAAGCCCTGGTTAAGATGGTTTCACTCGCCGCCGTGGAAAGTACAAAGGACGAATGATCTGATAGATAGAAGCGAGCCAGTTTAATTCTTATTTTAATTTAAACTGCGTTTTAAATATTGCTGCAACCAGTCTTTCTAGTGACGTACTATTATTTAGTATTAGTCGACTCGCTTAATAGTCGAGTAATTAATAAGTAGCAGTTGTAACGCAGTTTTTAGGAACAAGGCCGAAACTATCTTGGTTAATTATAGAGTTCATTCTAAAAGTTGTTTTGGTTCAAATAGACAATGTTGGTACAACTAATACCAACGCTTGGACAAAAAAAGACGATGAATATTACAGTCAAAATTGGCTTTTTGTAGGTAGATAATTCATTGACATAATAAAAATACTATACAAGAGAGTCCAGTATAGTTTACGATTCAACCACTGGTAAATATGAATGTAACGTTTCTATCAATATCAATTAATTCTCGTCTAAAAGAAAGTGACCGATTGTTAGATTTATGAGGCTAAAGGCTATAATACTGTACATTATCTTATTTTATAACAAACTTTTACCCACGACTTCTACTGTTGTAATGAACATATCGATTTCGTGTTGCATGATTTAAGTTTTAATTTTCAAACCATTGTGATATATGACTTTGTTTGAAATAATCTAAGTACATATTCAGATTTTTATCTGGTTATCTGGCTACGGACGGTTGTTGAGCTCATAATTGTTATTATTCATAGTGAAATCGAAAGGTTTAGTGACTATAGCCTTGTGATTGAAGACAATGTAATCAAATCTCACTCAAAAGTACTCGCGTCTTTTAGGCTAAAAACTTACTAGATTTCCAAGTCAACAAATTAATCTCGAACTCATTAGTTACATGGTGTACTGATGCAACAGAAAATGTCTGTAACAACTGTGCACTTGTAATCTATATTATTTAAAACATTTAACATCTTGAATGTTAAAAAGACGGCTGATATATTGGGTAATTCTGTAGACGTTCCATAGTTCATTTTTTCTGGGGGGAGTCCTCCAGTGCTCCATTCTTTGCCCATTCTTATTTCTTGTTCATAAAAATGGAAGGAATATAGCAATCTATAGGGATAAACTTCACGAAAAGCCAGCACCCATATTTGGAAGTGCAATACTGTTATATTTTATAACAATTAAAGTATGATAGGTACTGGCCAGCTCGCCTCCAACGACAGTCAAACTCGCATCGAAATAATACTTAATCGATTTTTAATACTGAGCGTCGAGCTATATTAAGCTGATACATTCGAAGTTTTTCTTTCGTTTAGATTCCAAGCTTGTCATTTTATTTCGTAGGTATAATATAATAGAGTTTCAGATGTGAACGGTCAAGACAGACGGACGGAAAGGCGTTGACCCCTCGGTATTGCGACTTAAAATTTTATATCTAATAATATCGATTCCTGACGCGCTGCTGGTAGTGTAATCGGCTGAACATTGTTAGCCTGTTAGGTCCTCGCATTTTTTTGATGCAAGCCTTACAGCTTCTAACGGTGAAATCTTTCTTTTTAGGGTTCCGTACCCAAAGGGTAAAAACGGGACCCTATTACTAAGACTTCGCGATCCGTCTGTCTGTCTGTCTGTCTGTCTGTCTGTCTGTCCGTCTGTCTCCAGGCTGTATCTCATGAACCGTGATAGCTAGACAGTTGAAATTTTCACAGATGATGTATTTCTGTTGCCGCTATAACAACAAATACTAAAAACAGTATAAAGTAAATATTAAAGGGGGGCTCCCATACAACAAACGTGATATTTTTGCCGTTTTTTGCTCGATATTAATAACGGCAACAGATAGACGGTTGAAATATTCACAGAATGTTTAGTTGTATATTTACTTCAAAAAATAATAATTAATTAATTAAAATAAAATAAATTAAGGGGGGCTCCCATACAACAAACGTGATTTTATGCAGTGTTTTGCGATAATGGTACGGAACCCTTCGTGTGCGAGTCCGACTCGCACTTGGCCGGTTTTTTAAAGTGCGTGTGTGTTTTTTTATCTTCCACGGATAAGATTTCATCCCATGGGTAATGCATCTGTTATTTATATGCATTACAACTAAGTAATTATTATTGATTATTCTAGTATGCTTTCTCTAACACTTAATTCTATTGCTAGATATGCAAACGAAAAGTCGTAAAGATTTATGTCTACTTTCAAATACTTTGAGTATCTTCAATCGTTTATTTGCTCTCAAGATACGAAACACTGATAATGACAAGAGATTTAGATACCTAATAGTCAAAGTCGGCATCAAAAACAAAAGATGGTTAACTGACGTCATCGCTAAAACTGCAACCGATGGAAATGAAATGTTGACATTAAAACTAAATCAACTGCTAAATATTGTAATCAACGATAAAGGTTTTAACTTTGACAAGGCAAAAGCCAAAGCGATTATCAATAAAGAATACTAGACTGGATTCTGTTAAGTAATGGTCTAACAAAATTACTGCTATTAAAAATCGACTTATCTATACTGATATTATAAAGAGGAAAGATTTTTTTGTTTGTTGGTTTGTTTGTACCGAATAAGGCTCCGAAACTAATGGACCGATTTAAAAAAATATTTTGGCAATAGAAAGCTACATTATTCCTGAGTGACATAGGCTATTTTTTTATCCCGAAAACGGGTCCTGTGGGGTGGCCCACGGGAGCGAAGCCGCGGGAAACAGCTAGTTAGTAATAAAGCGATTAACTTGATTGTCGTCAGCAAATATTTGAGATAAAAATTATAATCTTGTTGGAGATTCATGATTGGATTCCCACGCAGATACTGTGTCATAATTTTTTGACTTTATTTCAATCACTATGAAAAGAGTAAACTATGATTTTTAGGGTTCCGTACCCAAAGGGTAAAAACGGGACCCTATTACTAAGACTCCGCAGTCCGTCTGTCTGTCTGTCTGTCTGTCTGTCTGTCACCAGGCTGTATCTCATGAATCGTGATAGCTAGACAATAAAAATTTTCACAGATGATGTATTTCTGTTGCCGCTATAATAACAAATACTAAAAACAGAATAAAATAAATATTAAAGTGGGGTCCCATACAACAAACGTGATTTTTTTGCCGTTATTTTACGATAATCGTACGGAACCCTTCGTGCGCGAGTCCGACTCGCACTTGGCCGGTTTTTATTTACCAACATTGCTACCGTCACTGGACCATACAGGCGTGCTACACTAAACATTGTTTTTGAGTTGCTTTTATAAAAAAATATTCTGGTGATTTTATTATTGTGATTATAAATGTGAAGAACGATATAAATAATCCAAGAGCAGTACTAATAAGATGATGTTAAATATTATACAAACAAGAGACGACAATATTGGTTAATTTATCTTCGGTGTCGTTCAGTTGTTAATTTGTTGATGATTTCAGCGATAGAAATAGAATCAGCTGACATTATGTTAACCGTGGTTTTGTCAAGCGTGATGTCAACTTATAACTCAATTGATCAGAAGATCAAATATAACGTAATAAACATTAAACTCTTGTAAAATCGTAATAATTTTTTTGGTTCGTTCTAAAATCTTTTTGTCAGAATTCTATTATTACAACTGCACGTGGCCATACTATTGCCTTTATCAGAATTTAATTGATGTCATTTTCTTCCATTTTTCTATATTCATCTCGTCCTACAGTCATCCCCTTTACTTTTAGAGTTCCGTACCCAAAGGGTAAAAACGGGACCCTATTACTAAGACTCCGCGGTCCGTCTGTCTGTCTGTCTGTCACCAGGCTGTATCTCATGAACCCTGATAGCTAGACAGTTGAAATTTTCACAGATGATGTATTTCTTTTGCCGCTATAACAACAAATACTAAAAACAGAATAAAATAAATATTTGAGTGGAGCTCCCATACAACAACGTGATTGTTTTGCCGTTTTTTGCGATGGTACGGAGCCCTTCGTGCGCGAGTCCGACTCGCACTTGGCCGTTTTTTTTTTATTGCCTTTAACACTATTATACATGCTTTCTTTAGATCTGTAAACCCAATATAATTCTAATAATTTTCTAATAAGGTTTATGTGTGTTGGTGCTTATGCCTAGAAAAATTAAAAAATATCGCGACATAATAATAAGTACAAAACCACCTATTTAGTGATTCACCATGTCTCAAGTAATTAATCAACTTAATGTAGTCTAAAATAATCCAGTTCAGTCTATCTGAAATTCGTTCTAGATTTTATGCAAATTGTAAATGTAACTGTTAATTATAATGACTTAAAACAGTGAGCCGACAATGAGATATTTAGTGCAATAACAATATATCTTTTTAGGCACCGGTTCTTAAGACATGCAAATGACTAAATTATAGGACCTTATAGAAAAGACCCCTTGGCAAGACTGCTGTCAGATCTCAGGCTTCTGACTACCCGTAACGACTGTCAAAGATCTTCAAATGACAGCCGGGACCAACGGCTTAACGTGCTTTCCGAGGCACGGAGGAAACTCGGTATGTTGAAATGGTCACTCATCCACGGACCGACCTCGTCAAGCGTTGCTTAACCTTGAAGATCGACCCATGCGGCTGTTATTATTTAGCCACGAGCTCCAGAATCCACGAAGTCCAGACATAAGCATTGAAAAAAAAAATGAATAAAGACGGTGTCCCATTACTGCGTAGGATATACAACGATTTTAATGATAAAAACGCTCGGTAGATTTCTCAGCTACGATCCGCTCACTACAATGGGGCAGCAAATAAATGTTTTTGTTGCGTTTTGCCAATGATGTCACTGTCATATTTGCCTAAATGCTTATCTCGTTTACTTATTCGTTTCTTGAGTCTGAAAACTATTTGTTTTCCGTATAAGGGTATATCTAGAAATATCTATTTACACTAGTTCTCTGAGAAGACTCTCAAACTATTTGAGAGTTTTGATGGTCGTTTTGTTGAAGACCAAAAATGTTACGTCGTAAACATGACTAGGTAATTAATGTTTTGTTTTATATGCCTTAGATAACTTTTTATTTTGGCGTTTTTTTTTTCATTAAATATAGGACACAACGAATTTTTTCGATGTTCTATACGATATCCAGCTGGCATGCATAATACGCATAGTTTACGCGGTTTGCCTCATTCGCAATACAAAATCGATTTAATTCCAGCAATTTGCTAAAGCGCCCTTTCATTATATAAATTATGCTGTGAAACAAGTAAACCTAGAAAACTCATTCTAATTTTCCTTGAATGCACTTGATGATGGGAACTATTTGAATATCGAATGCGAAGAGGTTACGGATAATGTTACCAGGAGTAAAATCGAGCTGCACCTGTACAATTTCACACGATCAATGTTGCCAAGTAAGTAGGGATCGGTATAGGGTAAGCTGCCGATAAACGGCAATGCCCTGCTGCATTTCAATGGTTCTTAGTATCCGATGGTATTATTCATGAGCACAAAGTGTGTCATATTCTTATTCATGTAGTCCCGTCGTGTTTTTAAGATCTGTATAAACTAATGTGTAGTTGCACTGATATTGATTTTATTTTGCCTGAATAGAGGATCTATTATTATCGGTTTAACTGATTTGTTATAAGATAGCTTTTGGGTTATCTTAGTATATAGTTATGGACAGTAAAACTGAGTGGAAGACCATAATTTTGACTCAACTCACCTTGTCTTAGTAAGCGAGAGTTTCCAAAAGTATTCCGTATTGCCCACAAATCGACGAATCTATACTTCAAATCCATTTGTAGAATTTATTTCTAATATTCATGAAGAAAGAAGAAAATAAGAAAGATACAAAAGTTTTACTACTCCGTGCACTATAAGAAAAATCTTAATACGAAAAACAGTACCCATGCAATATGAATCGTTTACGAATGAATGAACAATGTTTTGACATAACTTGTATATTAAAATGTTGACCACATTATACTGATATCGCCAGGTCATAAAATGCGCAGTGAGTCCTAGGGGAGTGACCACGCATACAAAAGCGGGCCACGTCCCAAATATACACAAAGTTTGCTATCCCTCTTACACTTTGTACTAACGAAGGAGACAGGAAACACATTCTCGGATTCCTATGCATAAATAGGCAAACGTGGGAAAATAACACTCGAAGTTCTGTGGGCGTCGTGCTAACTATATTGGGACGAGAATCCACACAGACAAACGGAGAAATAGATTTTTTGTTAGGGCATGACAATGATGATGTTGCCCAAAGCTCAAATCCTCTCGAATAAACAAAGAATACATTGATAATATAATGGTGAAAGAAAAACCAGGGTAAACAAACATATGTACAAAAATGCAATTTAATCAATCAAACTACATAAAACAAAGAACAAACGGCATTAAAGGGTTTTAACTAGACGCTATTGTTTAACAGTTAAAACAACTACTTATTATCTATTGCAGTAGTCCATTACAGAGCTACCCGATGATAGACAGACATAATGTAATGTATACAATAGCGTATCACAAATGTATTATGTCTATTACATACACAATCTTCACATAATGATCGAATGTAGGACGTTGTCACAAAACACTGACAACCGGGTCTAGGTTAAGTGGACTGTGACAGACAGACTATTCATAAACGATTCAATGCTAAGCTGCATCGTAACTGGATGCAATTATATTTTTGTGGTTGTGGCTTTGTAGGTCAGGAATGATAGAACTAGCAGTCTAGATATTTGTCTGCCTCTATGGTTAGAGCATTATCTCTAAGAAAATAAAATTTGGATGACACTGAGTGACACAATAGAGGAAAATACTAAACCCCTGCAAAAGAACTAATATATGCCGAATCATGTAGAGCATTAGTGACATAACATGAAGACATGATAAGCTCAGGTAGATCCCTAAAGGGAAAGGACATTTGCTTCGAATGCAGATTTAAACCCCAAATTATCAAAATAATGATCATGGTAGCAAGGATAGAACCAAGGTTACCGACATAGCCCGAAGAATTGCGAAACTTAAGTGGCAGTGGGCAGGGCACATTGCCCGCAGAACGGATGGCCGATGGGGCAGAAAGGTTCTGGAATGGCGACCGCGAACCGGCAGACGTTGCGTTGGAAGGCCTCCCACCAGGTGGACCGATGGCCTGGTGAAGATTGCGGGAATCCGCTGGTTGCGAAACGCTCGGAACCGGTCAATGTGGCGACGCTTGGGGGAGGCCTATGTCCAGCAGTGGACGTCTTTCGGCTGATATGATGATGATGATGATGATCATGGTACAAGGACTTCTATTCCATTCCAGTAAGATAGCTCATTAATTAGTCAAGGTCAATTTAATCGAGTTTATCCTCCTCATAGCACATTTTTATAGGAATGACGTAAACGCATCACAAATATGCGATACACATCATAATATTGCAATTTACAACTTTTTTCAACTACTCCTAAAAACGCGAAGACTTCCGTATACAACTTGGTTTTCCGAGTTACTAAATTCGTTTCATCCAAAATCAAGTGTGAAATATATTTTGACTTGTTCTGGTCACGATTCTTATGAAAAAGATTTATGAGACAACTCAGAGACACGAATAAGGAATATTTGAATTTTATATTCTCCCGTTTTCGTGACCCTTTAGACTGGTGGCCATATTTGTTCCCAGTCTGAATATACTCGGTGCGTGTCATTTGCGTTTGTAATGTCACTCACGACAGAAGCGAACTAGGGAACTCTGCGTGTCCAGCATTATTTATTTAATAAAGCTGTTTCATAACAAGCTGCCGTACTAGGACAAATACATCTAAAACATTTTTTGGTTGAAATTCTTTACTTTTTGTTAAATTTGGAAGCACGTTCCTAACAAGTTTTTCTTTGTTTGTTTTTTCTGTATCGGCACTGGCTGTAGTATAGCTGCTTGGTGATATTACTAAATACCAAGCAAGATGCTCCTCCATTTTTTCTAGTGATGTTGACAAGAATATTACCGAGGGAGTTTTTATTCAAAAGGTACTCCTTTCACTACTTAGAGCTCACGTCACATAGCAGGCCAGCATTTTTCAATTGAAAGTGAAAATAATATTAGCATAAATAATATTATAATATCAGCTTGAACAGTATGTAGGTATTAATTGCCTACCCCATGGGCAAAAGGCGTGAGTTTATGTACGTATGTATCAAAAGTTGATGGTTTTACACAGATATTTGAAAATGTCATATACGTCAATATGGAAATTATGTTAGTATCAGCATAATGCCTACCCATTATAATTATGTAAACTACAATACAGACGTTGTTGTGATCTGTCATCTCCGCTTTTAGTCGAATCCACGTTCAACAGTAAACTCATAAAAAGCCCTTTAATAATCGTCATCATAATAACATAGTCATTGTAACAGATTTTTTGCGGCTGCTATATCAATTAAAACATTCAGGGCTGTCACTCATCATTATGTCCGTCCTCGTGTTAGTTATACGAGTTTTTTAGTTCCTACATATTAACCTACTGACTTGTGGGTTATTTTTGTACAACAAACTGACGGATCGCAGGGATTTGGTTAATTGGTTGACAATCAACCATTTTGTTGGGACACCGTGACCCAATTTAATAAAATGTGTTGTGTGAAGAATTTGTTTTTATCAATTCGAGTCTATGCTAAAATAAAAACAGAAATGTGAGCTTGGTCTTTGCCTAGTTGGGCATCTCCTTTTCTGAAAGAACTGTCTCTCTGACTTACCAAGAAAAGCATAATTTTAAATATACATACATAAACTCACGCACTTTATTCCATGGGGTAGACATAAAGGACAGAACACCACCTACTACAATCCTTACATAAGTCCTTTTTCGACTATGTTGCCGTTTTGAGAATTAGGCCTTCTGCGCCTAAACCACTCCTTTTGTTTCGTTTACCAAAAATGTTTTTCATACATCTAATTTCAAATAATTGTCCAAATCCTACTTTCTTAAGAAACTGACAACTCATAAATACTGAGCATCTCATTAACTGGATTACTCAAGTAGAAAAGATTCTTACCTTCGAAACAGCCACTTTTCAAAATAAGTACAGCAGTTCAGAATTAATAAGACACCTTGTCATACCAATATCAACTTAACATACTAACAATAAAGTCAATAATTCCATAATGGCTGATAAAATACGGTAGCTTTACGCCGTCCTCTGATTACAACCTGTCAATGGGTTCCTGAATGAAACATTTTTCCTGTTAAAATCTTGAAGTAACTTGCCAGTCAAGTTTAAACTTTAGCGCCTAACGTTTAGGTTGAAGAAAGAATCACCAAGTTCAAAGAAAGAGGGTTAGTATTGTGATGCGTAATAATCGGTTTACTGACAAGGTACTGTCTCAACATTCTAAAGTTTTTTTTTATGAAGGTATGGTCACGGGAAATGCCCACGGTAACGGTGCGAGCGCAGGCCAGCAGGGGACGCATGTGCTGCACGCAACCGTATTGTTCGCTACGGGTACAAAATGGGGCGTGGAGGTTTAATACTTCCCACCCACGCACGCAATGGTATAATTGCCTGCAAATTTCAGGCCAAATTAGAGAAAAACACAATCACTTATATTACAGGAGAAAAAAGCAGTAGTTATTTAAAAATGTAAAGCACTTTCTGTTCCTCTTTGTCAGCGTCTGCCTTATGCAAGATGCTCTGGACGCAGATCGACAGAGCCGAAGTGATGGACCCACGATAATGTTTCATCCTCTCATGAGATTCTGTCGATTGGGTATCATCATCATCATCATCATCATATCAGCCGAAAGACGTCCACTGCTGGACATAGGCCTCCCCCAAGCGTCGCCACATTGACCGGTCCCGTGCGTCCCGCAACCAGCGGATCCCCGCAACCTTCACCAGGTCATCGGTCCACCTGGTGGGAGGCCTTCCAACGCAACGTCTTCCGGTTCGCGGTCGCCACTCCAGAACCTTTCTGCCCCATCGGCCATCCGTTCTGCGTGCAATGTGCCCTGCCCACTGCCACTTAAGTTTGGCAATCCTTCGGGCTATGTCAGTAACCCTGGTTCTCTTACGGATCTCTACAAAATTATGTAAAACGGTGCTACTAAGGATAACATTGTAAAACAATGCTTCTTTATAATAGCATGCAGTAAGGCACATCAAATTTTAGAAATTGAACGACAAAACGCATTGGGTCGATTATTATTCTTATTACTATCTGCTTTCCCTTGTGTGGTTAAACCGAATTCAAAATGTTCAGTGAATTTATTAAAATGATTGAGTTTAAAATTGAACACATTATTTTTTTTTATAGCCTCGCTTTCGAGCACTAGGTATCTCAGGTAAGCGATGATGTGGTTGACGGTGAAGCACAATTAGCATATTCACTCTTGACTTAAATATATTCACTCTAGATTTAAGGAAACATAGATTGCAGCAGAAAATTGTACTCATAAGCAGTACGCACAATGAAAGTATTTTTTTTGTCAGTTAGATTCTTCGATCTATAATACACATTAATAAAATATTGGACTTGTATTTTTTATTTCTAATAAAATCATTAATATCCGAAATGGCAAACGTGCTTCACCGTCGATCACAATATCATCGCTTAACATCAGGTGAGATAGAGGTCAAACGCGAGCATATTGAGAAAAAAAAAAGCATTTTTCTACAATTGCTTTAATTTTTATTTACCTTTCTGCCTCAATCTACCCTGAATATCCAATATTTTTAATGATCAGTCTTAATTAAATTGTTGTTAAACACTGAATGGGGTATAAGTAGATATAATCATTAGGCAAACTGTAATAAATCAAAACGTAACCAGACTAATATTTACGGCACAATTCCGTAGTTGCATTTAGCAATAACAAAAACAGCGCAAGTTGCATCATATACCGTTTTATTCTAATTAATATGCTCAGTACATCTGCAATCGTAGCGTTAAAGAATTCGCGTTACCTTCAGATGCCTATCTTCTTGGTTCAGTAAGTTTTACAAAATTTTACATTGGTAATAGACTGTCGAATAAAAGTAAGAACAACGAGGTCGGTATGCACACAATGTACTCAATATTATAATCATAAAATCAAACCAACGGATGTTAAAATACCACACCGTTTAGTGCATAGTTTTCCTACAAAAAGTATCTAAAAGATAAAAAACAGCGTCGGAGACGAAACACCAAGAATAAACATTTAATAAATACAACTGATTTTCAACCTCGCAAAACAGCACGACTACACTCTACAAAATACAAGACTTTAATTTCAGAATTTGGTGTCGAAAGCCAAAGATAACGACTGCCGAAATTAAGTTTATTATGCAATTTGTAGGCTTTAACCAGCAGGGCCAATGCGGAGTCAAGGCAGAGTCACTTACAAGAAATAATTATCAAAAATGACCAAAATTTCTTTGATAATTTCTATTAAATTTGATTCTATTTTGGTCTGCATGATTTTTTATAAAAATCATGCAGACCAAAATAGAATCTCATCCTTTTTGAATTCGGCTAAACACGCGGAAGACTAATCGAACCCAAGGACAATTCAATTTACCGAAATCAGTTTAGCAATTTTCGAGACGGCTACACAGTATACACTAAATAAACTCATACATAAAAATCATTCAACCGGAACCTATCCAGTGTTGCGATCGTTTAAATACCGATGTATAACTTATAAAATAATACAGTATAAAGAAGTATCTGATTACTAGAGCCACGAAGGTAATTAGCAATTATGTCACTATATCTATTATTTTAACATTACGATAAATTCGCAAGCATTGTCACATTTGGCCTTTCAATGGCCTTCTTCATAATCATTTCTAAAAGTCTTGCCCGTCTTAGAAAGCTTTGACAGTCAATGACGAGCTGCTTCGAAGTCACTCTGCCGTCAAAAAATCACGCTGTTCATTCGAAGGATCAGGGGGTCAGCCAGCTCGCGAATATGTATCCTCCTACAGAACAGCGAATATGTATCCTCCTACTGAAATTTTTTCTTGTTTGCAGATTTTTAGTTCGCTTCTTAAGCAGTTTTCGATATTTAAATAATTTTAGGCATCACATATATTCCAAACTTCTATAATATACATATATAGATAGAACATTGAATGGTACCTTACCATTGAATAATACCATTGAATGGTGCTCTTAGTTCAAATAATGTAATTGTAAAACGCTGGATTTTAGGAAAACAAACAAAATAATCGTTGCTGGATCCAATAGATATGAAATGGAACAAAAGAAAAAGTGCGTAGATAAAAATACTCAGATTTAACAACGAAACTACAAAAACTGTAGGAAGTGGCACCTGACGACTACATTTGTCATTTTGCTTCCAATTTGAACTCATTCATAATCCAGAGATAACAGCTTGTAATGAGATAATCTTTAAGCGTTAAGGTTTTTTAGGTATTAGCTCATAGCGGTCCAAAGAATATTAACATCACGATTGTATTTCGTGAGTGTTTCCGCACGCTTTCTGTTTATTCACAAATGTGTGAGGATATATTAAGATTATAAAAGGATCATGAGTTTATTACCGAGTATTGAGACTAATCAAAATCAGGTAAAATGACGTAACCAAAGATGATCGATTTAAAAAAAATACAACAACGTCAATCATCAAAGCGATTAAAAAAGAAACGGCAGTCACTGACTATTTACTCAATCAATAAAATCGAACGATGATATCATACATAATCGTAATTCATGTACTGCTGCACTATTGTTAATAATTCCCATGATCCGTTGTTCTAAGATAAACCGGTATGGAGTTGTTTTTAGCATATTCTGCGAAATGAAGAATAACCCGGGGGTCGCGGCGTGTAAAACGTGTCATTGTACGGGACCTAGACTGTGATGTCTAGAAACGTACATAAATGTACGGGAAAACGCCGAGTTACGACTTGTGTCCTAGTTGTAGTAAGAGCGTCTAGATTGGAAACCTCTTGTCCAAACAATTTATTCAGATAGTTAAATAGACGGTAATAAAACACCACAAACTATTTGAGTTATCTAAAAAAGCCTAACTACATTAAAAAATAAAATACGGTTCGTCAAAAGTTTGTATCAAGATAGAATCGATATAAAAATCGATAGCAATCACTGCGCGCATTCGCTGCTCAACATAACATTCCCGTATGTCTGGCTTTGCATTTCGTACAACTCGCGGCTTACACATTGACCTACGACCTTGGTTAGGTAATGTTTGTGGGACAAGTAATTACACTTGGGCGATTAGATTACTACACTATATTCAAAACTAAAGTAACTTTTTGGCTGGTTTAAAGTTGGCTACAATGGCTGCGCAGTAGTAAATCTCATACAGCAGCGCGCCATGTCATGCGCATTGGAAAGCCTACGTTCAACCCAGTCAAAAAGATTGGGGATCACTGTACTTCTGTCCGCGACGTCTGTAATTTCGTGTCTTGTGTAAAGCATGGAGAAGGAAACACTGATCAGGATTATAATATATTTGAAAAGTTGGATCCAAAGATTAAACGCTATCTCCCTGGTAAAAGACGGAATACATTAGATTTGTTGTAAAATTTTATTTACATAGATAAAAGTATATACAGTGTATAAAATACTTGTATATCCAATAAAATTTTATCTATGTAAATAAAATTGTAAAATTTTATTTACATAGATAAAAGTATATCCAGTGTATAAATTTTAACTAAGACTACAAACATATACACTTAATAAAGAATTACTCATTACCTAAACCTAAAAATATACTTAACTAAAATATGGCCTCGAAAAACTTCTCCAAATCAAAAGCATTCATTTAGTGAAAGAAAAAGACATAATGACAGTTGCAAATCAACCCATGATTGATTGTTCAATAAACAATCGCTGTCGCCTATCGCTTGTGGCCCTGCGCGAAGTCACGGCCAATCTCGTTAGTAAGGAACATGACACACGTGGAATAGTGACGTTAACGGAATCCTCTTTGTTGTGTTTACTTTTACCATAAGTTTACCTTTACCACCGTACCACGTGAACCGTCTCTCCCATATTATATAGTAGGAATACGTGTTATATAAATCAAGGAAAGCTTAAGGTTGCCTTTAACATACATTTACACCATATAGCTATACATATCAATATATTGTTTAAGCTATAAGTATTTTTTTATGATATGTATCCTGTAGTTTATATCTTAAGTCTATTATATGAATCCATTTCGATGCGGTTTTTATTTGAAAAAGCATTTACGAGATGGTCGCCATATTTAGACCGACCTAGCCTTCTACTCGTATTATCTTATTCAATATTATTGTTAAATTTTACGGTACAATTAGCTATACCTCGACTTTAATAGTCCTTGAATCGATACGATCAGATTAATTCAACCAGAAGTGCAATTGTCTGCATAAATCGCATAATGAATCGATTTTACGTCCATCCAATTAGTAAACGATAAACTGCAAAGATTTACCTATATTGAGAGGAAGCGATGACCCTGGCTATGTTAAGATTATTATGGACCTTGCATTTCGTTATGCACAACAAAACTTCTGTAATTCCTTTTGCTTTCATCTTTTCGTGGGTTGGCAATCAAACTCACTATCACCAAATTATTAAATACAAATTAAATTTTGATCTAATGCGTTTGCGAGGATTGTGAGAAGTAGACGAATTCTTTACATATACTTATACTTATATCTTAACATCATCTATTTGCATTCGGCTTTTAGAAAAGAGTGATAAAACCTTATTTTAATTCATCCTCAGGCATATGTCCGGCGTCATAATATCAGGTGCTTGTTGATTTTAGATTTCTAGATGCTCTTTTTAGATGTTGGAATGATTTAGAACAAACTCTTTTGTTAATACGGAACATTACCGACATTTGCAAAGAATTCATATTAGAATTTTGCTCTTATGTTAAAAGCCTTTCAACCAACATTAATGACAGTCGATAATTTTAATGATCTTTTGGACTTTATTTTTCAACGGTACGAAATCAAACGGTATATTTTTTGTTATAAAATTAATTTGTCTTATAATTTGGTGGTTCAATAAAAGTGTCAGTTATGTGTACCAGATTTGTTTGAGTTTTTATTGGGCTTCACTATTTTCAGCTGACGTTCACCTGCGGTGTGGTAAATTGCATTACCTACATTACAGTACACTGCAAAAATCTAGAACACTGTGTGTACCTAGTTGAGTATGAGTAAATCTTATCTGATGGTATTAAGTGTTTAGATAATAGTGATGTTAGATGTAAAATTGTCCATACAAAATGAAGGAACTGGTAATGCAGTCGCTAATGGCCGCACGACTTTTAGCGTACCTTTGCAAACCGCTGCAGTAGACGTTAGAATACAGATGGTTTCCTAGAACAAGCCATTAACACATGACATACAGCTGATAAAAGAATATTTGTCTATAAACTAAGACCGCAAATCACTGTTATGCAAAAAATATTTGGAAGTTTTTGCATAGATTAAGTAACATCTTAACACTTAATAGCAATGATGACATCTCCATAAAGTTTCTGATGTAACCATTGGTTGAAGCTAACTGCATCACTGCCTAAAATAGCCAGTGACGTCATAGGCGGTATACCGGAAGTATGGTCGTCTGTTGTAAGCAGAAAGTCGTGTAGATATTCTGATCACGCGAACATTGCGCCATCGACGTTTGGTGATGCCAATTGTAGGAGCCGATATATATTACCTAGCAAAGTAGAAAGCTAGTTATATGTCTTTGGATTTTAATACAGCCTTCAATAACATCCAACAAGTCCACATCATTGGAAGAAACTACAAACGAAGTACAGTTGATAAACTAGACTCTTGCTAGACTCGTACTACAATATATTATAATTAGTGCTGCCTGTTATAGAATGGCATTCCAGGACAAAACATGTCCTTTAACAAAAAACTCAAAGTGACGAAACTCGGAGTTCCCCAGGGAACTATCTTGGGACCCGTAAACAAATTAAGCAAAAAGAAAACCAGGGTTTACTCGTGATAATTATTATGCCGTGAAATATTTTCGCGTTCATAGAGTATATTAACAAGGTACATACCGGCTAAGAACGCCGGTTTGCCATACAATTTACACCTGTCTGTCAAGTGGTATGTTCTCACGAGACGACTCACATGTTTTGTGTTAATTACTTACCGTGAGGGTTCGAACACACGATCATCTACTGTTAATATTCGAAATAGCAACACTTACTTATGAACATCGTGTGTGAATACACTTTGTTGAACGATCGGTGAAAAACGTCTTTTAAATACTAATATATAGATAATTCAATCATTTTATCAGCAGGTGGTTTCAATTAATTCAAGTCTCAAGCAGTATCGGCTAATATTGTATATTTTTGGTGATTAAAATGATAAAATATCTAAACACTAAGTGATCAGGTGCCTTCTGAATAAAATATGTGTTCTCGGCCTTATTGAGTTCATAAACAACTCGTACGTCCCAATGCCAATGTCATGTTAAGGACTTTATTGGTCCTAATTAACGATCCGATTGTATTTGAAGAGAACTTTTTGTTACTATTAATTCTTTTAATCTTAATAAAACTTAATAATACCAACAATTATTTTGGTTTCAAGTTAGCTGAATAAGCTCTCTTCTACTCATTCATGGTGGATTTGGTACTTATAATTACTTATCAGATCCTCTAGACCAGTGTTTTTCAAACTTTTTCATGACACGACCCCCATAGTCTGAAAAAATATTTCGCGACCCCCAACACTTCGTTTTTTCAACCGACTTCAAAAATGATGAGGTTCTCAATTCGACTGTCATTATTTTTTGTATGTTTGTTACACAATTACTCCGCCAATTGTGGACCGATTTTGAAAATTCTTTTTTTGTTTGAAAGGGAAAACTCTCGAGGTGGTCCCATTGACACTAAGTCAGAATCTGATGGGATCCCATGGAAATCGAGGTAACTCCTCAAATATTATAGGCATACATATAGCGATTTTGGTATTTTATATTTTTCATCATCAATGCAATCATATGCACTCAGAATGTATCATTTTGGCCACTGGAACTCCTTAATGATAAGGGTGTCACGACTATGATGAAGCATATAACTACTGATAAATAAATGATACTAAAGAAAATGGTACCATTGAACTGATCTGATGATGATGCCGGAAGGTAAGCAATGGTGCTCCAAAATATAACAATGTGTCCTAGTCGTGTTTAGGCTTATTGGAATTTTTATGAGATGTTCTTTCAAAGAAGAATTGTGTCATTACTTCTCAGTACAAAAGGTATCGGAGAACACTGGGCAAAGGTGGATCTTAAATCTGCTTTTAATTGAGTATGCATTATCTGCCGATAGGTTGTTGCACTTGGAATTTAAGTCTGCCAATTTGGATTCCTTTTGGTTAAAAGAAAAACATAATACCCAGAATTAATAACAAAGGCATACTTCAATGTTTGATTCTATTTGCCACCTGGCGCACACTTGTGCGAGTTGACATTTTCATCAATGGCCCAAATACTGCGCTGCGCCAGGTGGCAAATAGAATCAACCACTGCGCCAAACGTGCGCCCAAATTCGGTGCACGGTTGGCGCAGTGGTTGAGCGATTGACTGCTGCGTTGCGTGTCGCGGGTTCGATTCCCGCACGGATCAAATATTTGTATGACCTACAGATAGTTGTTTCGGCTCTGGGTGTTTGTGTATGTGAGTTTATATGTTTGTAAACGCACCCACGATACAGGAAGAAATTCCTAGTGTGGGGCAAAGTTTAAAAAAAAAACCGAGAAAACCGAGAAATAAAATGTTAGCAATGAAATCGCTTATATTTGGAAGACGATTTAATTCTCAATCTAGCAAAAACGGATCCATTTTGGAGAAATGTATTAATGAGAAACAAGCGCAACCTTCACAGTACGAGTACTCATAGGTTATTTTTTGTTAGTTTGTATTAACACAAAATGTTTATATCCTTCAGGTAATTTTTAATAAATTTATATTTTTAAACTTTATTGTTTTTTTACTGAGGTAGTTTTCGCGACCTCTTGCGACCCCCCAGTAGAGGCTTCGCGAACCCCCAGGGGGTCGCGACCCACAGTTTGAAAAACACTGCTCTAGACAAGTGAAATTATGTAAACGAAAGCGTCGCGATAGAGTTTTGAAAAATATCAAATAGTATGGAAATGTCAGACCTACATTTTGGCATATCAAATGATATTTTGTCCTTAGACTAACATATACAATATTGATTTTGTTTGGACTCAGGTTTATAACAGATCATTTTTTCATTTTTCTCCAGCCTTTCACACTCCACCTGTCCCAGTCGTCTTTGGTATTCGGCCCATCTTATTTCTAGACCTCGGCTACGTTTGGCGTTCACATTTTTTAAAATAGCCTATTTTTTATTATCAAGTGTAAGTTCACTTATGATGATTTCATACCTCGTAACTACTATAACAATTATGTTATGTTTTCACACTCACAGTTCATTGTCCGTAACTATTTAAACTACTTGTTTTACTTTGCCTTCCTGTATCTTTATATCAAAATGTAACAGCGAAGTAGGAATAACAAAACGTGCAGGTATTTCATACTAATTGTTAACAGTCCTATGTTGAATAATAATGTACGAAATCGACTGTCTGTTTTAAAATAACGTGCGTACAAAGCACACGCTGAACGTGATTTGACAATAGAAATGTTAACACTGCATGTGTTGTGCAATATTTGACACCAGCTTCTGCCCGAGACTTTGCACAGGTGAAAAGAATTTTCACGCGTGTGGTTTATATTACTGTCATAAAAAGTATCTTATATCATAATTGGAGTCATCAAAATGCCGTTTTAAGCGCCATCTACAGACCAAACAGTCTAAGGGTTAATTCACCATCGTCTCGATAAGAAGAAGAAGAATACAATACATGAATACATGGTATACCTTGTGCGAAAATAAATCCAAATTCGTTGCAATATATATATAATATATAAATATATGATAGACTTACAAGAACTAAGATTAGAAAGATAGGAGGTAAAATGTAAGAGAAAGAAAAGAGAGAGAAATGTAATATAATATTTAATGACAACCAAATATTAATGAAAAGCGTTGTGTTGGGTAATAATCTCAACAATATTGCTGTAATAGGTAAGCACCATTTCGAGAGTGAGTTATGTTATGTGACTTGTAAAATAGTTTCGGTTCGATTAGTTCCTAAAACAATAAAATTCCCAAATAAATCAAATAATCCTTTACGAAAGTTTAAATACTTGAATAAAATGTACATATTTAATTCAGTTGCCAATTCATTTGGGATGGATTACACAGGACTGTCGATAGAGCGAATTACATACAAATAGTCAAAAATGGATATGCAAGATTTTTATATTATTGTTAGTAATTTTAGATGTCCATTTTGTCTACTATGAAAGAGTTAACAAATCGTAAAGACGGATAGAGACTAAAATTGTTGCCAATTTTGTTAGCTTTCTCTGATGGTGAAGACTCTAATGAAGACCAACATAATTATTAAGAAGATGGTTATGCATAAGAAAATGTTGTCAAAAATTTTGTAATAGAAAAACAATAAAACTTCCACGCATTTATATCTTGTGCTTTAGAAAAAAAACCATCTATATCGAACAACACTAGTGTTTGCTGCGCACAAAACCAAATACAATATGGTTAAGATCACGATGTCGTGCCTCTCTATCGATTGATTGATTCAGTTGAGTCCATATCGATTACGACATAAACTTGCTTCTATATAATATGCAAAATAGACCCAATAACTTATTCAGTATAGGTTGAACGATCCAGCACGCTTCTTCGTTTACTGAATTCGTTAATTATACGAATCTAGTTATGTCTAGTTTCTCTTCTTTGTCATTTTGATTTAAATATTAATTTTATGTGAGTTCGCCTGCAGCTCGATGATGTCTTCAGTTCATTTCGTAAGAAAGAGTGTCATGATTTCATAAAATGATGTTTTATAGTTTGTTTACTTCGTAGCACATTTTTTTTTGGAGGTATTTCCTTTAAATTTTTTTTTACTCTTTAAATTAAAGAGCATCACTGAAAGAGACGTCGTCATCCTCTGCATGACACGAATTTCGACGTTGTGGAGTGTGAGTCCCTAACTTGCGAAAAACGCTATCTTCTTCTTACAAAACAGTAATATTCCTCATCGTTAAAATCAAGAGCCGCTCCACATAATTCGAGCACTTCCTAATAGTTCACACCTCGTTATTAAATGTGGTCTCATTTTATAATTACAGACGCTTACTCAAAGCTGACCTTTCACTTTCTTAAATAGAATCCCAACTCGCATTCTTTAGTATAAAGGTTGTGAAATTAGCCAATATTATAATTAAGAGATAGCTAATCTTTGTAGAACAATGAGGTTTCAATCCCAATAAGACTTTCGATGAAAATGTTGATAAAGAATTAGATTGCAACTTCTGACAAAATATTACTGTTCGAGACAGTCAAACTAAATTGCACTCCATAAAAGCACAAAAGCTCTTCCTTGTCACTCGCTTTTCTGCAGAACAAGGCAGCAATACAGCTTAGCCTACTTGTAAAATCAGAATGAATGAGATAGATGATACCGATGATATAAAGCTATTAGAACAATAACAGTCGCATCGGCCCAGTGTCCACATTTTCGCGTATTGCTCAACTGTTACCTACATTCGTCCCTGCCCACGCGCATGTTACGTAACCGCTTCGAAATTAGAATAGAATACCGCCTAATGACGGCTTGTAGCGCTTGTCAAAGTAATGCCACCTGTCAAATCTAGCTTTTAAATGCAAGAATAGGTGCTAAACATGATTTATATTGATTTGTTAACGTTTATGATTGTGTTGGGCCGATGTTTGTTTGTAAACTTGACGTCAAAGTTTATCAACACCGCCTTGATTTTTTTGTATAAGGAAACCGGTTAACCAGCTTGGGTTGTGGTTGAAATATTTATCAAATGCAAATAACCGAAACCTGTCAATTTAAAATGCCGATTTGATAGAAATACGGTCTCCGTTGTCCGCGATATGCATCTTTCTGGGAAAACCGCAATGTTTTAAATGTAAGCTGTCAACGTATTCCTGCGATTGCCAACTATTCAAAGCATTATTGGAGAATACCATGGGCTCTTCTGTAGTGATAATTAAATTATTACAAAAAAAAAACATGGTCATAAAAAAAAAATCCACGACACGATAAATGGGCTGCGAAATAAAAACTCCAATAAAGTTATTTGATTACTTAAAGCACAAGTAAAGAGAGTCAGCCTACCTACTTGCTGAACTGTAGTCATGATCACAAGTCCAACGCGGCTCGGATAACCATACATTATAGTTTTAAGTAAAAAACTTGAAAAAAAAAATAATGGGGGCCACGATGCATTAAATGAAACGAAAGGTAGAATTAATGTTAATCTACACATACATGCATAAGCTCATTCTTCTCGATAAGTAAATCTGAACCAGTCAGAAAATCACTAAACAAAATCATGAGAAAAAAGAGCAAAGCAAGTAAAAATACGTATTCAAGAACGTGTCTCGTGTCTTCGACACAAAAACAGTCATAATATAGTCAGAGCCTTAAGCAAATGATACTTGGTAACAGTGGTAACCCGATCACGACTTCGGGCAGTAAGTTCATGTCCCAGGTCACAGAGCATCACGACACTGCCGATGGTCACTGCGCATCGCACAAATATTATAATTAATATCATTGAACACGAAATGGTTAATAAAAGAGAAAGGGACACGACAAGCCTTGGACGGTCAGTTAATTTTTAAACAAATATTTATTGGATTTTTTTAAATTGCATGCGTTTATGGCAGGCTAAAAGTTGATGATGGGATTTTTGCAGGATGGGAGTTTATCTCATTTTATAGTTTTCAGTGCCGGTTACTGAATTGATAAAAGCCTGCTTTTGTGCCAAAGTTTCTGTGATAGTTTTCCAGAATAAAGTAGATTTGAACAAATACTCAACTTCAAATTCTTAATTTTAATGTCAGGGTATAGCTTGTTAGTAGAATAGTGACTGTCGATTTATTTTTTGTTACCTTAAAATGTATCCAATTGCTAAGCAAAATTTCTTTGGTATTGTGATATCTCTGGCCATTTTTTTCCTTTCACCATCGGTTATATTATTTTCTTAAAATGCTTTATTATGACGTGTTTGCCCACCACACTATAATAGTAATAAGAGACAGTTTAGAAAAATAAATCGGCAATATTTACTATTGACATATTGTTTCATTAATAAATATATACAATTTACTCCGTCGAAATGAGATCATAAATAGCGCATTTATGTTGGACAAAATGGGCATGAGAAATGTTAAAATATTCCTTAACAAGAGCTAGAATAATATAAAAGCACACATAGACAATTTCTAGATTATGTCACTGGACACATATTATAAATATCCAAGGAATTTCTCCGACTTCCTGAAGCACTTTAATAATGGCCTCATCAAAGGCTTGCTTTTTTCGTTTCTCCCGGAATACGGAATCCATTATGTATATGAGATATTGCGGATTAAATTACACACATAATCTTACACTGACATAAAAAATCAAACGCCTAGATCTATACTTTTTCTGCTCCAGTATTCGGTCACTCCACATTGTCACTCGTATTGGGATGTTAGCAGTTCTAGTCCAGCAAACAAGAGAATTCAAGAGATGCATTGCAAATCAATTCGCATGATTTAATGTTTTTTTTGTCGTGATCCACTAGAAATGCTCATACATTTATGTCATCTATATAGCTAATATACACAAAAAAAGTACAAAAACTAGGCAAGTATAAAAAAATATGATAAGACCTCAGTAGAAATATAAACATGGTCTTCCAGCGCACTATTACGAAACGATTCTATCCGGAATCAGTAGTATATATTTTTTTTTATTTGAGTCCCCAATCACAGGCGTGATGAATCGTAGAAACAGAGCGAGCGGCGCGTGCGCCGGGATCATTGACCTCACGTGAAACAATTTCCCGAACAAAAAGTTTGGGAACAGATACTTAGAGCATTTTTCTTAAGGCGCAAGTATGCCCCAATGGCCTTGAGCATCCCGGCGAAGCTAAACTCACACACCGGCACGGCTCACGCATACATAGCGAGCGCGGACTGCGATCAAAGAGTATGCGTGGACGCAGAGATGCGACTAACAGGTCCGCACCGGGTGTCACCGGTTCCGGGGTGACACGTTTTTTAATGATAAATAGTTTAGGTTTGAAGTTATTTTAATCAAGTTATCCCAACAAAATAATTTAATTTATCAATTGTGATTATATAAAAATGCACGTATTATTTGAAATAAATGTTAACAAGAAATTATTTACTCTGACCACACATTAGACCATGACTTTTTTCCAGTGTAGTGGGGTTGTGCAGACAAATACTTTGCTTTTGGCAAACACTGAAGAGTTGAAATTAGCTGTATCGAAATTTACTGGTTTTTATGATGAGATATCAGAAACAGAACTCCTTTTAGACATACCGAGGTTGAGAAGACATTTAAAAGCGGTCAAAAACATTGGCAGTTTCTTGCTGGGTGACTCTAGACTTTTTGAAATTCATCGTGGAATGGACAGAACACAGACACAGAATCTCTTCTGAATCTTATGGTCGCACTAAAGTTATTTATGACAATTTGCGTATCAGTGAGAGGAGTTTCAGCAAACTAAAATTAATTAAAAATTACTTGCGGGCAACAATGACCTTAAACAGACTTAACAATCTTGGCATATTAACAATAGAACATGAGGTAACACAAATTATAAATTTTGATGATATGATTGCCGAGTTTACAGCTGTTAAAGCTAGAAAAAAGAGATTTTAGTGCTTGTACTTAGATTAGTATAAACAAATGTAGGTATAAGTAATTAGTAACTATTATTATCAAAATTTCTATTGTAATTATGAAAGACTTATTTGTAATAATTAAATAAAAACATACTATACGTTTATTGTATACACAAGTTTACGTCTTTTTAGTTCGCTTCTTAAGCAGTCGGGTTTTTGATTTTTTTAATTAACTTTTTTTTTTACTTAAATAATACTAAGTAGGTAATTTAAAATAATTACGTAAAAAAATCTCAATCTGGAATGATATATAACTATAAATAATAATACAGCATAAAGTCATAATTTCCAGTTACTTAGGCCGAGTTTCTCATCTCTAAATTATCGCAGATTTAATATGACAAATTGTCAAGCACGCGTTACCTGCTGTGATTCGCTGTTGAAAATTCATCCATGCGGTGAGAAACTCGGCCCTAGCCTCTTTCAAATTTAACCAAGATCGATTCAGCTTTTCAGAGTAACATTCTTACCCCGTACTCACAATTTTAGAAATTATTTCATTTTAATCATTTGCATAGACTGTATTTACTGACTTGCATAAAAACCGGCACAGTGCGAGCCGGACTCACGCACTGTGGGTTCCGCATAAACATATTTTAAATAATGGCTTTTAATGATAAATACCCCACATGCTTCTGTGCATTTTTCTTGGATTCATCATGTGATGTTTTTTTGAATCCCATAATTAAAATGATTACCTATAATGTTTCCATATTTCTAAGTGAGTTTTTAGCACACATAAGTGACATATAAGTTGTGTCGTACTTTACCTAGTTTTAGCAACGTTAGTGGTAACAGTTTATTACTCAATACTCTCTATATAAGGTTACAAATAAAACACTGTTATTCTAAAAATCTGTAAATTTTAATACTCTTGTACGGGTTTGTTCTCTCTCTCTCTCTCAAATCTCGAAAACTGAGGTTAAGCAATATGAAACTTTGTGAAAGTGTTTTACAGGAAGAGTACTACACGTAAAAAATATCTTTATATATATTATAATCCGTTGCGTGGTTTAGAAGTTAGCATTATGATATATTTACACAATGCAAAATATAAATAAAAAGTATTTACAAATTCACATAAAAAAGTAGTCCACAAATAAATAAAAATAAAGCGTCCACGCGCACGATTACGTAGGGTCCTCTGCGGCGAGCGAGCTAGTCTGTGAACGCACACTAATACACAATCTAAGTAAATATTTGCACTAACACGTGCGAATGCGCTTAGTCGGACGAAAGCGCGGCGGAGCAGCGAGCGACACAGCCTTCCCGTGCCAATGCTAACGCGCTACTGGCTTCGCCCCCGTAGAGAGCCAGAATATATACATTGGACCTTACTTTGCAAGACTTTCTTTGCAAAATATTGATTGATTTAAATAAGCAAAGTACCATCTAAAGAAACTCTAAATACCAATATGTCTATCTAAAAATATTTTTAAACATACAAGTCGTTTTGGAGGAGTTTCAAAAAGTTGCGAAAAAATATCGTGTTGTTAATTATTTTTTTAAAGCAAAACTATAAGTTACACGAAAAAACCTTGTGTTCCGAATAATGTACATGAATCAATTATAAATATATATTTTTTTCAAACCTTTTAACCTAGCCGTTACTAAGGAGTATGCTTTAGAAAGTAACCGTTTTACGGCACTAAAGCGCATGTAGGCCCTTAAGAAATAATGTAAAACAGTTTTGTGAAACTAAATAAGTTGACTCTGACACTTTCTGTCTTGATACTTTGATAGTGAGAAAGGAACCAGAAAAATTAAGGAAGAGTAAAAGACTAATGGCATAGGTAATATAACTACTTGAAAGGCAGGATATAAGAAATTACACAGCAGGGAATGGTAGACGAATGCCATTTATTAGGGAGTTATATAATTCAACCCTCAATATTTACTGGGCAATTCCTTAAGCCAACTGATATTATGGAGTCAACTAAATGTCTAGACCTTACCGATAAATTGGAAGCTATTTTATGGGGGTACTAATTTGGTTTTTCTGTCCGCTTAAAACGAAGCGAAGGCAACAAACCTGTCAAACTTTATAAAGTCGAGTTCTTACGACCGAGTGACGTAACAAGACTGGTAGTAGGCACGCACAATGACCGTTCACGGTCATGATCACGCCCCGATTTTGGGCAACGATCACCTGATCATAGCTTACGTTGAGAACCAAGTGTCTAAAGAGCCTACAAATGACGAAGTATCTACAATATTGGTCACCATTTATGAATATCTTATTTAATTAATTGCTCATTAAAATGCAATCTTTAGTATAAGAAATAACAAAATGATTTCTGCAAACGATGCAATAAATTTATCAATCACTGTGTAATACAAAAAAGATATGACGTTATTTGACGACGTAAGATTTTCTAAGCGACCAATAACGTCACTTTATTACTGTCGATAGGTATATCCATAAAATTTAATAACAGGTTTTAATGGAAAATCGATGTTTCGACTTATAGTGACATTGGTGATTACAATTCTTTAATTGTAATCACCAATGTCAGAATTCTGCCATTAGGTCTTTTAAAATGTCTAAGGTCTAGCAGTAAAACGTTACGTATAAGAAAAGCCTATGCTAATAGGATTTCCCTTTTCTCCTTTGTAAGTGTTAGCACCATCAGCATAATGAAGATGCCATCATCTATGACGAGACTTTCTATTGGTGTTCTTACACTTTCCTCTTCCTAATCTTGAGAAGTGACGTCATTTATCTTGAGACTTGAAGGGCCTGTCCTTCTAACGGTATTGGTCAATAGGATCTCAAGATTTGGAAGTGCATATGTTTATATATTTCCTTAAATTATGCAGAACCTCATCGCATCCCACATTTTTATTTCCTTATACTTATTTACTAATCATAGAGCCTTATTTCTTCGGTACCTTGTAGTTTCATATATGAACAATAATTCTACAGGGACGAGCCAATACACTATCTCTGCTATAGTTTCATAACAATTTAGATGTATGTTAATATGTTTACAATTAAGAATGCTGTTGAAATGTGTAATCGTCTTGTCTCTCTTCGAATTCTAACATATAGAAGAACAAGTAGATTTTCAAGATCACACCCACGATATTTAAAATACTACACTTATGTAAAAATAATCTAATTAATGAGTTAACAAAAAAGGTCGCGAAAAAGCGAACATTGACAATTCAATTCCAATAATCAGGGTCCCACTTTTCTAAATAAAGATGGATGTTTCATTTAGATATAGTCAATACAATTATTCGAATGTGAATTGAATTGATTTCAATTTGTATAATACTTCGTACGACACTGGCCATAGCCGAGAACATGACCTCGTGTCAATATTGGTGTTATTATGAGGACTTCACATTGAAAATCTAATGTCAGAAAAGTTGTCTTTACCTTGGCAATACTGGTGATTAGTTTTTTTTAATTAGAAATATGCTTTTATTCCCGTTGGTTCCACTACTTTGTCCTGTTGAGGTCGAGATTTTTTTTTCTGCCTCCGTTTATCCCATTGGTTTGTCTTCTTGGGGAAGCCAAAATTTCTATGTCTTACCTCCAACAAGATGTTCTTCAGTATCTTTTTTAAAAGGTTACATTTTAGTATGATATATATGACCGGACGCAAAAAAAAATGGTTACTGTGGCATTACATATTCGCTCAAGATGATAATACATATATTAACAAGAAGTGGTGTCTTATAAACTCAATTGGAATCAATGGACAAGTAAAAAGAAAGACATCGTAAATCATAAGTTACCAAGTGCCTTGGCGATTATTGGTAGAAATGAAACAAAATCTATTTGCATTCTCATGTAGTGTAACGAAGTATGAAATTGTACAGCTTCTTTGTTTTCCATTACTCCTTCAAACAGTAACGTTGTAAAATAGAATCCGTTTCGTATTTATATTTACATGACTTTGTTTATAATCTCGAGAAACCTTGACGTGAAAATGTTTATACACTCGCTAGCATCGGGGAACATACTTCAGTTTTTTTACCTGTCATTTCACAATAACGGTGCCTTTCAGAAAGAGAATGAACTTCGTTAGCGTTTGCACCAAACGGACCAAACCACATCCTTACTCGTGCTGTTGAAAAAACTTAATCAAAACATCTGGCGCGCTTATCGTGGCACTACCATCAGACGAGCGTGAGCCTCGCAGCGCCAAACACACCGCCAGTGCAGTGCCGCGCGCGCGATTTCTTACACTGGAAAAGATAAACCTGCACGAAAATATTTAAAATCAAACACCGGCTCCAAAAACCATTTCTTGTTTAAATTCAAGTATCATACTAAATTACTCTTTTTTACAACAGGTTCGTTTAAGTGTAAAATGTGATTAAAACTGTGATCTTATAAGTTAGTGCATGTCAACATGATTGAACTATTAAAAGTGAATGACAACAGGGTAAACGGAACAATGAGAGATATCGGAACGGATTCGTTCGTGTGCCGGGTTCAGTATCTGGACGACCTGGATCCTTTTATGGAGTACAATGTGCGGGAGCCCCCGCGGCCGCTCTATCACACCTTCAACACCACCATACCCCTGTCCTACCAAATAGCCGCTGTACATCGCTTGCTGCAGGCCCCACATCGGGTAAGTGTTACCTGTTATATAACAATTTAACTACTTTTTGAATACCGTAAACAGTTTTATTTCTATTACTTGCAATAATACGCATGTACGACCTCCTTCGTTAATTAAAAAAACAATCGCCGATTATTTCGCGTGCTCGCGCTCACGCACCGCACCAACACGTAAATATTGACAATAAAATCAGTCACTGATAATCGCTTGTTATCTTCAAATGACTGATTTAAAAGAAAATAAGTGACAAGCACTAAGGACAATGATAACAATTAATTTGTCATAAAATAATACAACACTGTTATTTTGTTGTTAGATTACACATAGAGTCTTTGTTTTGATAGAAAAATAAAAAACAATTCACCTTATAGCATACATTGCTACGCGATAAATAAGACGAACGATCAAATAAGCGATAAGACTACCGTATATGCCCCTAAATTTAATATATTGGATACGAGTTGTGCTACAAATTATGGTATACACTAATATAATAAAGATGTGGCAAGTATAAACTTTGTATCATGAAACAGAAAATATGAAGTAAATGCAGCACAATACACATCGCCGTCAACTGCTGCATTCGTAACAAGGCATCGACCACGGCAACTATTAAGTATTAACGAAGTATGTCAAACATGTTATGGAAGATATAAGTAGGTGAAACACGTATACGTTAGTGCATTATTACCCAAGAGCCGTAGGAATATTAAAAGCATTCGAAATTGGTTCGACACACGAAAGATCCTTTAAAATTCATTAGTTCAAAGGCCAGTTGCGGTCAGAAACAAATCGATAGGGAAGCACTTTCCATGCACACAATACACCAAAGAGCCAGCCTAATAATAGTCCAGTGCGTTATAAATGTGATGGAAGTAAACACTATTACTAATACCTGTGTTACTCATCGCGGTATTTGGCTAAAATTATACGTTCTAAATTCTCTCGCTACCTCGCTCAGGTGTTGCTATGACATAATGTCACTTATTACTGTAGATACTCGTAGTTGCTTGTTTCGACTGCATTCTATAGGTCTTGGATAGTAATAGACCACCCCGTGTTATGTTCCTACGAATTGACTCAGATACGTCAGAGGTGACTTGGATACCACCCACGGATATATAGCTGGAACTACTTGATATTATCTGAAACTGAAGAGTGCTTTTATTCTCATTTATGTAGTTGAAGTCGATTAACACGCACTACGTCATGCACATGGCATGTCATGTCTTGCATGCGCTGTTCTATTCTATTCTACGAGTACGAAGAATGGTTGGTCATATACAAAATGGCCATAATCACCACGCCTAGCGTGTCGATGCTTGTAGCAGACAGGACGACGCTAGATTGTCGTCTATCCACGTGTGTGATGTGATATCATAACTTAGTCATATTTTATGGCAATTACACTAGCGTCAATTTTCTAAGGATAGAAATTAAAGCATGCTAGCGTGAATAAAAACTGTAGTCTGTTGCATCGTTGCATCATGACTTTCATAACAGACTTATTACCTGTGGTAATTTCCTTACCGGTAGTTTTTCTCCGCCTCATAATAAACCACAACTCCGAAAAAGAAGTAAGTAACTGGGTACTGGCTTTTCTATATTTTAAAATTCTCTAAAATATAGAAAAGTCCGTATTGGTTCGCAGTAAAAAGTAAGAAATAAGTGTCTGCACGGAGTAGAAACATCCACTTAAACACAACTAGCCCATAATACCTAGCACTTAAATCTGAAGTGAAACATTCATTACCTTTAGACCCAGTCCCGGTTTAGAACCAGTTTCCATTGTCATAACATCTGTCCGAACTCGTTCACAGCGCATTCTCAATAACACAGATTAGCAAAATTACAGTCTAACCAAGTATACTTACTAACTGACGTAAGTCACAGGATGTGTAGACGAAAGAACGGGAGCAAAGAAAATTGATCAATTAAAATTACTATAATTATTTTGCGTGCGGTAAAGAAGTGGTAAAGTATCATACTTATATTGCTCACTTTTATATTTTTCGGTGCATATTATCTCATGCTCTAGTTCATGCTAAATAGATGTTTATTTAATTTGTATTAGTACCATTGCAGCCGCTAACCCTTTAATGTCCGTCACGTCATTCGAAGTTAACCTTTAAGAAAATAAAGACCATCTTCAATGGTTTCCTTTACTCCCCACTTCTCAAAATTCGCGCAAAAACACTATACTTATCTAAATCACAATTTATGACTATATCTTATTCACTAGTTTAATCTTTCTTTTCCTTGTTGTGTTCGTTGGAAGTTTATTAATCATGTCCAGATGTACGTACATTTTTATCTTTGTTTATATGAACACAGACGATAGGTACCTGAGAAAATTCTGCGGAGAGCATTGTAAAGATTCCACAATATCCTTGAAAAAATTTTTTCATGTCAATATTGCATTTAAAAAGGTGTAAATATGTAAATTGCTTTGGAGAAGTGCTGGGTTATAAACGGAAAAGGTTAAACAGAGGTAATAATATACACTCCGAAGGTAATGGCTGAACAGTTTTCTTTAAATAATAAAATGTTGAGTTTATATACGCTATATTTAAATCCTGGTATTAATATTAAAAGGAGTCATTCTAGAAAACACCTCTAAAAAGAGAAGAAATTTCACAATACCGAAAATAATAAAGCAATAGTGCAAGCCAAATTCACTCAGATTTGTCCCTCTGATCCCTCTGACCTTACTTCCTCTGTTGTGACATAATATGTGTGTCATCGCATTACTAGATCTGCCAAAAATAATGCGGACTGCGTGTTCCAGGAAACGATCTGTGAACGTGCGTGAAATGTTGCACTGGGAACAGTGGGAACATACGATGCGTCAAATGTGGGTCGAGTAGGCTCGGATCATTTGCAGCTTATTTCTATATGTTTACTTTTATATTTTGTCATTTTGTTGAGAGTATATGAAATAGGGATTGCCACTAAATATATTGCTGCTAGTTTTATTTTCTTTCAGTTCAAACAATTTGCCAATTCGTAAGCAATATTTAGCCAGTAACATTAATATACCCATAATAGATAGCAATTTCAGATAAGTGCAACGCTATCACCTCATAACGTAGGTATTAATAAACTGATAGAAATCACAGTCGGTTCTTTCAGGATGACCTGGCCCGGGGGAAATGTACTGATAAGTGGATTATTTGTGTCTATATTAGTTACTTTATCATGCTAAGCTATCATTTTAATCACCGACATCGTACTGATTGAGGCGAAAGGTTAGTATTGCATACATGCTTCTAATTAATAATTAATAATCACGAGATATATGGGGTGGTGGGTGTTAAATTATATAAAATAATTTATTTAAAAGTAGGTTCTTTTATCTATATAATTTTCACTAAACCAAAAAGTATATGTAACTTTAGCGCTTTTATATGACATGATTTTAAAGAAAATGAGGCGAAATATGCAGATCCGAAATAGATTTACATTACATATATATTTTTAAGTACTCGTCATAAATTGAGTCTAACTTATCTACAGGACGTCAGGGCCATGTAGGTTCTCGAATAACATGTGAACATAATCATGTATGGCAATGACTAGTAGCCCATATTCGTGGGTGGTCATGACCTTGTAAACGTACAACACCGCAAGTGCTTTTGCTACTATTTGTGACCTTGACGAGGTAAGATATCACTCCAGCACCAACTGACGTTCCGGAAAATAGACTCTTCGTCCTTTTTTCAAACGTAATCCAAACTGAAAGTTTATAATCCACATTTTTTTCGAATCGATCGTTGTTAAAGCCTTCTACTACATCTTCTTAGTTCTTGACTACGCCCAAAGGGAATCCATTGACATTGCCCAGGTCACCAAAAGTGTAAATCTACCAGTACCAACAACTATGACAGACTATGTCCCAGTTAGCTACTGAGTTCCAACTCCTGGCACTCAGTAGCTAACTGGGGCATATTCTAACCAGAAAGCCGCCGCAGATTGGTACTAGGTCTACGACTGGTCTTTAATGCCTCATTTTACCAAATTGCCTTTGGATTGAACGTTGAGTCTCAAAAACGGTGTGCCAATTGCGTGGCTTCGTTCTTCCAATAAACTAGTTGCTGACAATCAGCAGAGTTCATAAAGCATTCCTAATATGCTGAAGATTACCAGTTAGGAGGACTTATTCATCCTTTTTGTTGGACAACAATATGCATCCGTTTTCCTCAGACGAAACTACTGCTTTCCGCTACCGGATAACTGGGGAATACCGCTTTGAATATGCAAAGGAACTTATTCATAAAATAAATTAAAATGGTCTTACTACGAACTGAGTCACAACGCTTATTGATGTTGAGACATCAGGGACAAACCAGTGATATATTCTTGTGGGAGAATTAAGAAACAAAGGCGAATTTTCTTTCTTCATTCATAGTACACGTTATGCGGGAATATGAAGCACCACTAATTTGAGATAAGGACGGCCAAAGAAAAGATGGATGAACTGTGAGAGGAGTGATATGAAAGTAAAGGGAGTCAGTGATAGCGTGACGGGGGAAAAGACGGACTGTATGGAAGAGGAAAACGTGTTGCGCCGACCCCAAGTAACATGGGACAAGGGCAGGAAGATGATGATGATGACTAATTTGAGATAAGACAGAATTGAAAAATTCTTTGACCGCAAACCACTATTCTATTCTAATACCATACAAAATTACTATTTAGCTGGTGGATAGGTCTGTATAGCAATAAATTTGGTATTCACTTTGTATTTTTAATATATCCTCGACATCTATTCGAGCACTTATCAGTTTCAACAATCCTCTTGCAAGTAGGTACATATTTAAGGATTGACGTCAATGTGATTTTGGTAATCACTATAGGTATATTATTATATATAATTTGCGTTTAAAATCTTAATTTTATAATACTGCGCATTATATTTAGCAATGGCCTGTTAGATAATATAACAGCTCTTATCATTTTTTTCGTCCGACCGGTCTGCCTACGATAACTAAATGCAAATTAATATTGTATATGGTTTCGCCATAGCTTCAATATACTAGTAGTTTTCCAATACTTGTTGGTTTCTTTCTCATGAAATAATATCTTAAGTGACTTAGGTATCCATTATCTTCTTTCCCTTATCCCATGTTACTTGTGGTTGGCGCAACACACTTTCTTCTTCCATGCCGTCCTGTCCCCTGTCACGCTATCACTCACTTCCTTTTCTTTCATATCACTCCTTACCCAGTCCATCCATCTTTTTTTTGGCCGTCCCCGTCTCTACATCCAATCACATTTATCATTCTCGACCCTTATCCCAAAGTTTTGAGATGCCGCAGCAGTCTTTTTCAAAATCAAAATATTTTTATTTCAACTAATCCTTATATCACTTTGAATTGTCAAACAAAATATGAATCTAGTTGCACATTCGCAAGCGTCAGCAGGTCTTTATGGAGAAGAATGTGCAAGAAACTTATTTTATTTATTATTTGGTTAAATCATTCTTGTTGGCAATATACATATATGTGTGTACGACGTAAAAATACATGCAAGTAAAAGCGTCTAGAGTAAAACAACAATTCAAAAATACAATAAGTACGTAATTAGGCAGCTAAGTTATGACCAATCCAGACTGTTGGCGCCCGTTCATGAACATGACGCATAGATTGGCACCACTCAGCTCAACTATCATGAAGGGAACCGAATTATCCAACACATGTTCAACACCTTCAGAGAGAGCATGACACACTCAACTTTCAGGGCAAGTTTCTTCCATATATTCGTTCGTCATCATAATAATTAGCATTTTTCTAGCCATATCATCTTTTATACCCATCGCTTCTATGTCTTAGTCTACTCATATAACTTCACTCACGACATGTTCCTCATTACTCCGCATCACATGCACATGGGCCATACCGTAACAACCGATTTCCACACGGTTTGATGACTCAGGTATAGGAATTTGTATTTATGGTTACAGCAGAATGCTGTTTCCTTATCCTCAACAAATATACTGCAGGACGATGGTGATTGTAGAGAGTTAATTCAATTACCGACACCTATTAATAGCGATATAGTTAACATCATCATCTTCTGGCCTTAATCCCATGCTACACGGGATTAGCGCAACATATTTTCATCTTCGTGTTGTCCCTTGTAAACCGCTATAAATTCGTAATGCAGACATAGTCAAATTTACAAAGTATTGTTTCCATTCCACTGCAATTTGCCGATGCGTTGACGACTTGCCCTCTTACAAATAAACGCGGTATAAAGTTATACCAGGTATAGCAAAGGTATAACCATACATTTTCATAGGTTTATACTTGGTATAACTTTATACCACGTTTATTTGTAAGAGGGTTGGAGTATAAGTTGAAATATTTGAAGTGTCTGTTATATCTTTTAAACTGAAAAGCACAGAACAGCAGTAGAACCTTCTTCACGTTTTAGCCTTTACCAGCTTCTACACGCGGCTTCGCCCACATAAAAGTTGTTAATTATGCCAAGGGAACATACGGTTAATACGTAACGTAGGGTTGATTATCCTATGTCCTAATCTAGGGTATGGTGTACCTGACGACTCCGCATCAAAGTAGCGACAAACACATACGCGACAAATGTTAGGGCAACATATGTCGACCATCAGTGGTGCGACAGCACTTTAGCTCAATGTACGTTGGTGCGACTGATTATTTTCATTATAAACGATGGGACGACGAAGCTTTTGATCGACGAACGATAGCGCGACTCAATTTTCGCTCGACAAACTAAAGCGCTAACATTCTAAAACAATGCAGTGATAGTATAATACGAAGAATAAAAAATTGGAAATTGCAAGGTTTTATTTTTATCTATACTGTATTTTATGTCATTACACAATGAGACACATTGGTGATGAAAATACTTTAATCTCGTCAGTTTTCTTTAATCCATTGAGACGTGACTGTTTAACAAACACCCAAACCTTTATACACATTTGCATATATGATATAAAAACGTATTCCTGTAGACCTGTTGCGTTACTCGTGGCTGTTTAGCAGTTTAGTACATTTTTATCGCGTTTGTATTATTTCTACAGTCCATTCGGGTTCCTAACACCTACCAACAGGTAGGTACGACTTGGAATACTGCCAAATAACACAGTGTGGAGTTCCAGATGTCTGTAAACACGATATCTAGGAATCGATCGATATTAATATGTCAATTTGTGTTTATTTCAGACTAAAATTAGATTTGTTAAATATAGATTGTGCTATCGACATTGAAAGTTTGCGTTTGCGAATATGTCTTATTTATTTGTGTAGGTATGTACAGGATGTGTACAGGATGTACCATTACAGGCGTTGCCTTGCCCAGTGGGGGCCTCGGGGTGGCCTTTTAATAGATAATTTCTAATCACCGAGGTAGTTTTAGTGAGGTAAAAAGCCCACATTCCTTGGACTTTTTCCCAAAAAATCAGGCGCCTTTGGAAGGTTGCCCCCGTAAAACAAAAATACTTTGTTGTTATTGTGTAGAAAATTTTCTTTGGTTTGAATTTAAAGGATTTTTAAACATTTATCTGTACCTATAATTTGAAGGGTAGGACCTGGTAAAGGAAATTTTAATATTATTTATACACATTTCATTCTGAGTGCCGAAAACGCTTTTCAGATATTTAAATGAAAGATATATTTTTTTGCAATGCCGGGATTTTCCTATTCTTTAGATTGTAGACACATAATGTATTAGATTTATGAGTATGTGACAAACGTTAGGTACTGACAGTAATTAATCAGATAAACTAATTAGCAATAATTGATTAATATTATAAACTAATTTAGTTAGCTCTTAGTACCTTTATGAAGAAGAAACAGAATTGGAACCGAACTGAATAAGAAACTGCAGATCAAATGTTCTTACCAAATTCTTTAATATTTCCATTTGTTATTATTTTTAAATATTGATTATAGTTTTTAATGAAAATATTACCGTGATTTCTTTGTTCAGGTGCTTAGTAGGTATTTGTGATTTTTAGGGTTCCTTACCCAAAGGGTAAAAACGGGACCCTATTACTAAGACTCCACTGTCCGTTTGTCTGTCTGTCACCAGGTTGTGTCTTATGAACCGTGATGTGATAGCTAGACAGTTGAAATTTTCACAGATGATGTATTTCTGTTGCCGCTATAATAAAAACGACTACGAAACAGAATAAAATATATTTAAGTGGGGCTCCAATACAACAAACATGTTTTTTTGACGTTTTTTGCGGAACTCTTCGTACGCGATTCCGACTCGCACTTGGCCGTTTTTTCGTTTTCGTTGTTCGTAAACTGAATCTGTCTATTTTCAAATTGTTCGTTCTGATCTGACATAAGTCGGTTAGTCTTGTTCACAATTTTCCCCAGAATTAGAACGTTCCGAGGTATTAGACACAGTTTCAATGATATTACATGTTTTTTGTGTGAAATCACGCGTAAACCGAGCGAATCAAATGCGCGTAACGCCAGCAATTCGCGACTAACTCATGAAATTAAAAAATGGAAACCATACAAATGTGATTCAACAAAACTGGCCTCGAAACAGAAATGGGTCACATATTTCCAAATGTTAGATCCGTATACAATAGCGAACCAGAAATATTGCTTTTATATCGTTCATATAACAAATAACTGACAGATAAATATGATCGTTAACATCAGTTAACATATTTAGAATAATAGGCGTAATATACTTAAGTTTGTTTGCTCTATTTACCCGACTGCCGAAGGAGGGTAATGTGTTTATCAGTCTATGTATGTATGTATGTATGTATGTATGTATGTATGTTTGTTCCTATGTGGCGTTCCAGAGACCTAACGCGTTAGCCGGTTTTGATGATTCATATGTCAATCTATTCGTCTTAACCTTGCGAGTGTCATAGGCTACATTAAAATTGGAAAATAGAAAAATGGTGGTTTTCGGGCGCCATATTGTGGGGGGCCAATTTTATTTTTTCTTCCAAACCCATCGTGTGGGGTATCAAAATAAAGGGTTTCAAGAGGTGATTTCAAAAATATATAACACTTATATATTTAGATGAAAATAATTCGAAAAAAAATTAACTAAAAAGTTATAAATAAAAAAGTTAATTAAAAAAATCAAAATACCCGACTGCTTAAAAAGCGAACTAAAAAGACGTAAACAAGAAGAAAATCATGCTGTGCAGTCGGAGGATACATCTGGTTTTGGTCAACCAGCTCACGAATATGTATCCTCCGACTGCACAGCATGATTTTCTTCTTGTTTACGTCTTTTTAGTTCGCTTTTTAAGCAGTCGGGTATTTTGATTTTTTTATTTAACTTTTTTTTGCTTTTCGACATACCATATTCTTCAATCGCCTGAGTTTGACTCACCCCGAGTTTCTCAGCTCAAAATTAGCGAAGAATTAATGTGACACGTGTGTGTGTGTGTTACGGTTAAATAAATTTTCAACAGCCAATCACAGCAGATAACGCGTGCTTGTCAATTTGTCACATTAATTCTGCGATAATTTTGTGCTGAGAAACTCGGGTTCAGTCACCGAGACTTGTTTAAAATCGGATACCACGTATCCTTTTTTTTTAAGTGGTTCTGTAGTCAACAAGGAACCCTCAAAAATATTACGGGTCTGTAATATTTTTAAGGGTTCCTTAAATTTAATTTTGCGAATTTGCCCAAATATGAGATCTAGCTAGATCGATTTTTCTCCCTCGAAAACCCCTATATTGTAAATTCTATCGAAATCGTTAGAGCTGTTTTCGAGAAAGTAGTTACAAATATACAGGGTTATTGGTAAAACACTTACAACCTTACAAATTTTGTTCAATGACTTTTAAAAATTCAACAAAATAATAACGGCAGATCCATAAGTACAGTCTGGGGAGTTATGCGAGCATAAGTGTGTGGATGATGAAGATTGTCAGTGTTTTACCAATAACAAATATTGCTCGTTTAATAGTTAAGGACTTCGGTTTATTAAGGTAGTATGTACATAATCGCATATTTCAAAATAAATAATAAACAGCAACCAAGAAATTCTCAAAACACATCTCAGAAATCCTATGCACGAAAGTAGAAGTCAATTCACGACGTAAGTAAGCTACTTAGTCTTTAAACAATACTCTTAGTTAGTTATTTATAATGCCTGAAAAAGTAGACTTCTACTTACCTACAAGAATTGCTTAATATTTATATATTACGCAACTTCTTAAATCCTTTTATCAAATATACCGATTCATGAACGTGTATATTTTTCATAATTCAGCAGAACAAACACACAGAGATTTTCCAAATCGTTATAGCGGGCACACGGTTCTTATCAAAATTAAATTGAAGTAGTTGCTATTTCGTTAAAATATAATTTGTTAATCCTCTAAAGCATGGAATGTGCCTAATATAAATTGATAAATACAACGATCTACTTAGTAGTTTGGTATTTGAACTACTTACCTTTTTTTTTTTAATTTCTGCTATCTATCTAGCAAATAAAAATCACTTAAAAACTGATACCAAAAGGTGTGGACTTTGCAAATAACCATGCAGTTTTTATCAGAAAGATATGGTTTTGATTGAAATATACGTGTCAAGTTTTTAATTGAATGTGAACATCTGTATTTAGTGCCATCTATGGATTAGGTGAGTAACTAGGTGTACTAGAAGTGGGAGACAGTTTGAGTAAAGTGCATAACGCTCTGTACAGATGGCGTTGACATAAATATATAAAACAAAGATGATGCCTCCATTCCAAAACAGGGTAGGCAAGATGTATAATAGGGCATTTTGTTTTTAAAATTGCTGTCTTACTATTAATATTTTAAATGTGAAAGATTGTATGCTTATGTTTCAATCACTCAAAAACGGCGGATCGGATTTGTACCATGTAAAAATATACCGTAATTAACTTGCATTATTTTAGTTTAACACACATTTTTTAAAATGCTAGTTACGAGACCCGCCTGGATGTCAGAATTTTAACGAACTGGCCACCTGACCTCGGCAACCCTGTTCGAAACGGTTGTCCGATACACGGACCGGATGCCCCATCCGATAATCTGATTTAACGTCACTTAACCTTGCAGGTCGACCTATCAGCACAATATATACTTTAAAAATATATAACACACTAGTTCCTGCCAGCGCCTTCGCTTGCATGATAGTCGAAAATTATCCGAAGGGAACTTAGGCAGGTACTGCCGCGATAAAAAGTATTCTACGTCCTTCTCCAAGTTTCAGTCTATGTTTATTCCAAAATACATCAGAATTGGTTCGAAACGTAACAAAGTAAGATGAGGTTTCAAATATTTGTTTTCTCATAATAGCTCCTGTCCCGCTAGCTAGCGCCCGCGTAGCTAGGGCCCGCGTAGCTAGCGCCCGCGTAGCTAGCGCCCGCGTTAACATAAATGATTTATTTCTGTAAGTTGGTTTGTACGAACACTTTTACATGTCGATCATACTTTTTAAAACTAGATGAGATCGGCGTTTCCTGTCTGACTACTCTGAGAAGATAGGCTGAAACAAACCCTGAAGTCACATTCTCTTTTAAAGTCCAGTAAAAATCTTGGTTAGACCATGTAGACTGATGTCTGAAATGGTCTTTTGAGGAAAGAACCAACAAGATTGACTGGACAGTCAGTGCACGCATTTGTCAATAACCGTGCAGCAACAACTTAGAATTTAAGTAGCTCAACGATTCGACGAACAATACCAAAGAAAGGACATTCGGATAGTCCGCATAAATTACTCAAACTGCCAGACCGTGATTAAAAACTAAATGAGAAAATTAAAAAAAAAAAAATATCATTTAATAGTCAACATCAAATAAGGTCATTTATTTGAGCAGTTTGCTACTGTGACCTCTGAATTTGATTCGGCCTTTCTTCTCAGAGTAGTCAGATAGGAAACACCTTAAAAAATATGATCTACATGTAAAAGTGTTTGTACAAAACATCTTACAGAAATAAAATGATTTATCATTTAATACGGGTAGTAATCATCAGATAAGATTTTTGTCATTTATTTGAGCAGTTTGCAGTATATTTGTATGTGTTGTAGCGCAGTTATTATTCCTCATCTTCCTACCCTTGTCTCATGTTACTTGGGATTGGCGCAACATATAATACAAATACTTGTTAAATCCTTTACACTAAACATCACTGATGAGTTAAAACATCTTTCATATCATTTCAACCGTTTGAATATGACAGAAACAGAATGATGTTTAAAATACGCCCGGTGTTAAATACATTAAGATAACTTTTTGTGCAAGTGGGAAGGTAGGTCTTCTTTTTCTTCTTATTCGTTGTCTTCATTGCCGAAGGTCGTGCCCGTCTTGGAAAACTTTGACTGCTTCCAAGCCACTCTGTCTTCGGCTCTTTTCAGGGCAGTGGTCATAGTGATCTGACCAGAGATCCATATATAGTGTATAGAATTTATTATAATAGAAATAAATTTAATTTCTATTATCATAAATTCTATACAAATAAAAAAAAAAATAGAAATAAATTTCATTTCTATTATCATAAATTCTATACTCAACTCGTTTAAAGTATTTCATTTTATTTATAAGGATTATGTTTTAATTACAATTGTGAATACAAAATTATAGAAGCATAAAGAATTTATTATAATAGAAATACATTTTATTTCTGTTATAATAAATTATTTATTCAACTCGTTTAGAATATTTTTTTAAAAGGATTCTATTTTAATTAGGATTGTAAATACAAAACTAAGAGAAGCAATAGATTGAGAAGAAAATATTTTAGGCTTTAGTAGAAAGTGAGCCACAGTATTCAAATAAATAACTCTTGGAAATAGATATATTAAAGGACCTTCTCTTTGTTCCAGCTGGATGATGCAACACTACAGGTGTTCAAAGATGGCGACTATGGGCCATACCTTGACCTGGACTCCACGCTCGGAGAACAGGATGAAGAGCTCGAAGGTCTTCAAGACAGGTATTTAGTTTTTTTTTTTTGATCATCTTACTAATATTATAAATGTGAAAGTTTGGATGGATCTGTGCGTAGAAGTGTGGATGTATGTTTGCTACTCAGTCACGCCAGAATGGCTGAACGGATCTGGATGAAATTTCGCACAGAGATAGTCTGGAATAGCACATACTCAGCATCCTGGTACAATGTTCTCTTGGAATAAGAAAACAATTTTCATGCGGGCGAACCCGCTAGCAGAAGCTGGTTATGTTATAATAATGCAGAGTCCCACTAGGAGGTCTGATGGATTGGTTAAGGTTGCGGGAATCCTCAAGATGTGAGATGGTCAGGACTGACCAACACTTGTGGGAGGTATTTCGGCTGAAACGATGATCATGACGATGACTGCAGCGTAATGAAACACTAAGTACTATATCTGCATGTTTATCTAACCCTTCAGACTGACGTAAGAGGTCGCTTTCTTCAAGAAGATAAACATTGGTATCCACTTATGATTTATGATATACCCGTCTGGGCTTTTAATTGAATTTAAAAGTAGATAGAACAAAAATTGCAGGGAGTCTTCTTAAAAAAGAATAGGCAACGCATCTGTGGCACCCCTGGTATTTAAGATTTCCAAAGGCGGTGGTTACCATTTACCATCAAGTGGGTGGCCCGCTTGTTGTTACTGTAGCAAAAGAAATCAACTATATATTTAAATAAAGAGACTTTAAATAAAGCTTATTTAAATAAAGCAACAATAGCCGCTATTGAAGTAGATATATCATTGTTAGTTAGAGTTATCCTTCTGGCTTATAACCCTTCATACGCTACACTGACTCACAAGCAGTTTGTAAAAATACTTTCTTTAAGAGTCATACCAATCTAAACTAAGACAATCTTGTTACAGTTAGGTGCTAACTGTAACAAATCCCCTGCTTCTATACTGTCGTGCAATTCAATTTACGAAGATAGGTTATTAACAACAAAATGCCTGTTTCACAAGCTGTAAAGCCACCAACTGCAACTTTCAAGCTCCTTGAAAAGTGACTTGTTTGAATCTTTTAATTTTTTACTTTTAGTGTTGCCAACATATAATGTCCGGACTATGCTCGTGTGTTCGGCTCGGATTTCCTCTCTGTGAAACAAAGTGATCCATAATCCACCATACGGATCCAGTGTGGTATTAGGTGTCTGGTTCCAATATCCATTAATACCTATGTTTAAACTAGTGCAAGTATCGACACTAATTGAATCAAGTAAAGAGCGCATTTGCCGTTTTAACTAGATTATTCATAACAGCATATATTATTTATGTAACATGAATTATTAGTGCCCCAATGAATATGCGTCATTGGTCCCTCACCGCCGTTCATTGCTTCGTTCCGGCACTGCTCCCCTTCAGTTCACATATAACTTAATACAGAGCTAGACTAGCATCCATTAGGGAATGATCCTCATGCGTTCAACAAGTGCATCATACACGAGATCTCGCCGAGTGATCATAGCATGTTTGACAAGATTTTAATCCGACAGACGTTATGTTGAATAGGTGCACGTTAACAGCTCGTTCTTAAAACAAGGCCAAACTGTCAAACGCTCTGTTAAAGCAAACATATGGTGCGCAACAAAACAGTTTAGGTATTCATCAAAATAATAGTAAAAAACTTGTTCTGATAACGATTGACTATACTGTTTTTATCTAGATCTGCGCACAGCCTCAAGGTTTACTATCGATCAAATGCCAATGACCGCTAAATTTAAAAATATCCTTTAGAAATTATATTTATGTGCTAGGTACTTGTAAAGAGTTTGTAGAATGTTTCAAATAACATGAAACTTACTTTTAACTTTTATCCTTCTGTAAGGATTATTTCCTTAACGAAAAGTAACAAGGCCCCCAAATGTATGCATATTAAATTGTTTACACCTCTTTGCAAAGGTGACGTCAACCTAAAGGTATTCCTAAACTCGCCTGACTAATAAACTTTTATAACACATTGATATAATAATGATACTTGGATCGAAAGTTGAACGGCGGCATAAAAGTATAAAACGGCATAAAATTAAAAAGGCATAACATTTTATTTTGTTCGAGTGGATTGGGTCCTATATCCTGAATGATGATTTGCAATGATTGACATGCAACTGCTAATGCAGGGGGTCTGCAAATCTGCCTAAATGATGATGACAAATGGTTTGCAGCTAACGTTCTTATAGCCAGATAGCTTTTTGCGCATAAAGTGATTGATTTTATGCACATGCGAAGTCTCATAATGGCCTGAAATTCATAAATTTTCGTCTGTGAACGACTAAATAAAAGATTTGTATTATTATGCTTTCATACGTCTGTCCGGCAACCAGTAATCCATTTTTCCAACAGTTCCTGGAATTCGACTAAGCTGAAGCTAATGTAACTTTGGAAATGTTGAAATAATATGTCACCTACTAGGAAGCTAGTCTCAGGATAGAGCCGTAGCAATTCCACCAGAGTATTTGGGCCCATTGCGATGTGACATTATTTTAGTAAAAAAACATTGTTTTAAAAATATGCTAAAAATAATATGAAGGACGGATATGGTTAATTATCTACTTCCAATTTAAAAGAATGAATATAATCGGCTTTTCTCGTGTAACTGGCAATCTGTTAATACCTCAGATAGAATCAATTAAGTCCCTCTCAGATCACTAATTAATTTATCACAATACTGCGGTACTAAGAGACTTTCTAGGAGTCCTCAAATCCTTATAGATCACGTCTTTGTTGTCTGCATGTAAAGAATTTTTTTAAGGGATGTGGGCTGGTTTAAAGATGAAAAGTATGAATTATTATTTTTCAAAATCGACTGTCCCTTCAGGCTGTAAAAGAATTAAGAATCTAAGTAAATGAATAAAACCTATAGGTCTGCTCGTAAACCTAAAATCATACAAATTTGTAAGCTAGGATTTTATTTTGTTCTTATGTAGAAATTCCAAAAAAATGCGAATATAAACATAGATGCATAGAATAATATTTTTGTCAACTACATACAAAAGTTTGTTTGGCAAAACTTTGCTTTTCTTTAGCAGAGCGGTTAATTTAGCTGCCACTTATGACATTCAGTAAGAAAATCACTTTAATTCTGCTTACTGCAGTGTGGTATGAAATCTAAGATCTTAACATAACCCTAATCGTGCGAATCTCACTCGCTTTTGAACAGTTTTTTTTCCAACGCCAACGCGGTATTAGGATCCGCTTTTACACGCTTTTTATATTAAGTGCAACTTCTCTTTGTATTCATTAGCAATATCTCAAGGGTAGGGTGATGCTACACATTAAGGGACAAACATAGAAATACATAAAAAACTTAAGTTCCAAAAACAATGCAATCATGAACATTTTTGTCACCACTTCAGATTTATTTTAACATATACCTAACACAATTCAATTATGAATTTCAACCGATGGAGGAACTTTAATGTTATTTCAACAGTGCAACTAAACCCCAGTTTCACGAATAAAAGTTATCAAATGACACATACGTATACATAAACGACATAAACTGACCCCATTTCTCTATGGGTAGGCAGAAACTACAGAACGCCACTCATTTCTTCTACATTCACTACCATACATAAGTGCCATTACCTTCACATTATTATGAACAGCGAGTCGAGCCTTTTTGGACATCTCATTGGTCACAATCACATGTATAGCACTATTCACTTTATTGCCTGCATTGACTCTCCTTTCCACTTCTGCTCAAATTTTCCCTTCCTCCCTCCCTTCCCCATCCCTTGTGAACAAAATTCCATAATCATCATCAGCCTATTAATGTTCCCACTGCTGGAACATAGGTCTCCTCTCTGTTCTCACAGAGAGCCTCAGAGAGAGGTATTACGGCCCATTCCCTCTCGGGAGTGGGCCGTAATCCACCACGCGGGGCCTGTGCGGATTTGTGGATGTCGCATGTCTTCTTTGGTTCTAGGACATACTAGTTTCCTCACTATGTTTTCCTTCACCGCTTTGAGAGCAGTGGTGATGAAATAATTACACAAAGTAAAGCGCCTGCCTGGGCTTGACTTGTAAATCGCGGCGGATACCACTGGGCCACCACTGCTGCTTCCGTAATATACAAACTCATTCACTTGCTCCATAGTCTTATACTTAATTTATTTTCACATTACACAATGATATGTCTACTTTCCTTTCAAACGCCCTCGTCTTATTCTCATTTTATTCATCCCTTTAATCAAGTACCTGAGCAACCGAGACCTGCTCGGGTGAAAATAAAGAAAACGAAATTTTCTAAAAATGAAACTTAGCTACCCGAAACCCCCAGGCATACTAAATTTCATGAAAATCGTTGGAGCCGTTTCCGAGATTCAGATATATATACAAGAATTGCTCATTTATAGGTATTAGATAATACAATCACCACAGTCACTATGTCATGCAACTGTTCTGCTGACGATGCAAATAGAAGTTAATCATCAGCGTAGAGAAGGGTTTTCAAAGAAAGATACTGGCAAAGAGTTAAACCCCAACCCACACGATCGTTCAATTCTATCAAACAATAATCCGTGTACAAGTTGAACTGCCATGTAGACGTCACAACGCCCTGTCTAACATCCCTTGAGATACAAATCCAGTTCTCATTAATCCTATCACAAGCAAGGAATCCTTGTATTGAGTTTTCAAAGCCCGTACTAAGCGCGAGTGCACACCGTACCTGAATAGTGTCAAAGGCTGTTGATAATTCAGCCACCTAATCACAGTAGTTAACATTATTTTTGCTATAATTTTCATATCAAATCGAAGTAAATATGTTTATTTGTACACACAGGTACAAGGTAGGAGTTATAAAATGCAGCTGGTCTGTTAAATATCACCGTGAAAATTTGGGAGAAATTAACATGAAGTGAGCTGCAGCAGCATCCAATAAACTTGGAATTACAGTTCAATTCAAGCTCACCTAAAGTTTCACGGTGATTTTTCTATTGAATTATCTGAAAGGTATCTCTGTGTGTTGCCACAGTATAGGTATACAAATATAACAGTGTAACACAGTTTCATTAAAGACACTGAAGATAAATATCGTAATGATCGCTGACAACTTGACAACAATGGTACTTATTCAGAAATAGACTGTGAATATCCATTACCAGCAGTGGCGGCCTTAGGGGGTGGCGAACAGGGCAATCGCGCGGGGCCTCGCTCTTGCAGGGGCCTCGCGCTACAACTCAAAAAGCTACAATTTTATCCCTAGCAAACAATAAAATAAAGTTGGTCAGTTAAGTATTTTCATAGTAAAGTATTAATAATCAAACTAATATTATAAAGGCGAAAGTTTGTGAGTGAGTGTGTGTGTTTGTATGTTTGTTACTTCTTCACGCTCAAACGGCTTGACAGATCTGGATTAAATTTTATCCCGAAAATATGTTCCCTTGGGCTAGTTTTCGACATCCCACGGGCGAAGCCGTTGGCAGAAGCTAGTTAATAATAAAAACAATAAGTGCCAAGTTTTCCATTTCTCTCATATCTTATACATTGTAAAAGGACAAGGGCCTCGCAAATATCTGCCGCCCGCCCGGAGCCTCGCAGCGGTTAAGGCCGCCTCTGATTACCAGATTTATGGCTAAAACAGTATTGTGACAGCACATGCCACTGTTACAGTACACTCCTGACTGCAACAATTTCATGGAATGTCTTTCACTGTCATTAAATTAAATACTTGAATAAGTTAGGCCTGGCCAATATAAATAGATTTTTAGAGATATCTATATTTTTTCATAAAATTATCGATATCTATTCGATCGGTATTATTTCATAAAATTATCGATATCTGTCGTCGGCATAGAAGACACGGTTGGCGCAGTGGCTGAGCTGCGCTGTGCTGCGTCTTGCGGGTTCTATTACCGCAGGGAACAAATTTACATGGCCTAAAATTATGTGTTCCGGGTCTGACTGTTTGCGAAGTTTAATGTTTTTAAATGCACATTCAATGATACAGGAGTAATTCCTAACGTGGAGCAAGATTTTTAAAAACATTGCATTGATTACAGCCATGCTACACGTAAAACGAAAATATTGTTTTCAAACTAGGCAATATCATGGAATATGATAAACCCACTTTTATATTTTACTATAAATTTACTGATTATGACTCTTTTGTAACAATCTATGAAAAAAAAGTTGCGGAATTTTCGTATGAGTTTACAAAAAATATGTATTTTTTTTTTCTTTAAACCAACAATAACAAATTGTTGAATCTTTATTATAACAACATGAAGAACAGTAATAAAAAAAATCCATTTAAAACATTTAATTTTCAGTATAAAATCACAGAAAATCGTATACCCGGGTCGATCACATAGAGCGATAGTCGCCAAATTCCGATTATAACATTACACCCACTTTTCGCCAGTTATGTAAAAGGGGACGAGCTTATATAAATATATTTATATATATGGAATATTTTTAAGTAAATACTGACTTCTGACAAAATTATCGATATTTTATGGCCGATGGCCGATGGCTATCGATATATTATTTTCATTTGCCCCTCACTAGACAACGTCCATCGGAAACAATGATAATCCAGTAAATGTTTATATGTCCACATTGATTTTACGATTCACATAAGCCCTGTGTTACACACAACTCCTCCAGGTTTTATATAAAATGTAAGGTATTACCGTTGTGTCTGTCTGTATTCGTAGGTCAGTTAATCATTATCCAGCCCTTATTGTCCCCCCAGCGTAGATCCCATAGACTCCCCATAGGGCCTCAGCGTGGCCGCTTTTTGGCCTGGCGGCTCCATAGGATCGTTCGGTTAAACAGTAGCTAATCACTCTGATTGAACAGCGGGAAGACCATAAAAAAAGTCGTGGGTCGGTCTTGGACTTCGCATCTCCCAAACGAATAGATCAAATTCGATGCGTTTTTTTCTACTAGGTATCCTGTTTAAGCTCGGTGGATCTGTGATGTCTGAAGTTGTTTTGGTAGGTTTTCTTTAACTCGTCGCAGATGGATGGAGTTTTTTTACCCGACTGCCGAAGGAGGGTAATGTGTTTATCAGTCTATGTATGTATGTATGTACGTTTGTATGTATGTATGTATGTATGTATGTGTGTATGTATGTTTGTTCCTATGTGGCTTTCTAAAGACCAAACGCGTTGGCCGATTTTGTTGATTCTTACGTCAATCGATTCGTCTTAATCATGCGAGTGTCACTGGCTACATTAAAATTGGAAAAAACAAAAATGGCGGCTTTTGGGCGCCATTTTGTGGGGGAAAAAAAATATTTTTCTTCCAAACCCATCGTGTGGGGTATCAAAATAAAGGATTTTAAGAGGCAATTTTAAAAATATATGACACTTATATGTTTCAATGTACCTGATTCTAAAAAAAAATATTAAAATGTTGTAAATAAAAAAAGTTAATTAAAAAAATCAAAAAACCCGACTGCTTAAAAAGCAAACTAAAAAGACGTAAACAAGAAGAAAATCATGCTGTGCAGTCGGAGCATACACTGGTTTTGGTCCGCCAGCTCGCGAATATGTATCCTCCGACTGCACAGCATGATTTTCTTCTTGTTTACGTCTCTTTAGTTTGCTTTTTAAGCAGTCGGGTTTTTTGATTTTTACAATTAACTTTTTTTATTATTGTACTTCAAGTGGTTTGCCTCTATTAAAATCTTTAATACATATGACTAATAGTATCCAGTTTTATTTTATTATCTCTTGTTTAGCTTAATTGTTTTTCAAATCAGTTAGGGCCTATCTAGCGACTACCATAGGTCGTCGCACCAGTTTCCATGGCAACAAAAATAGATCAGTACCGGATTCGACACATGTAGATTAATTTGGGTTACTGTTACACTTGTAACCGGGTAAACGCGTAGATTCGCGGTTTTATATGAACGAGATCGTGATACTGATCATTTGTTAATTTTTTGAATTACTTCTTTATTTAAAATTGGCCGTTTTTTTTTTTTAAACTCTTGTTCGTTCGTGACATCCATGGACACTTGTTGCTTCTTCCACGTTTTCTTTACCTGCATATATTTAATGAAGTTATGTTATATCACCCAAAGATCTGCTAGGTTTATTAGTTTCTCGCCATCATAACATGTCACTTTATATCGTCACGGTAGAAAGTATGGGTATTATTATTATTATTAGCAGCGAGCGAAACCGACCATGTTTTGTTCTGTTAAGTTTTTTCGATTCTGTTTCAATCGCGATGAAGTCGAACGTTAACAAAAACCTAGTCTCCGTTTAAACAATGAACTTACACTGCGAAAACTCATACACAGGTTGCGGTAACTACAAACGGAGAAAATGTAACTAACTTTAAGCGCTGATAGAACCACAGAATACATACATCTTCAAGTTTTGTTTAGTACCTATTTTCGAACATGATAAAAAGTAGGTCACTGTTCTAAAATGAGGTAAAAAGATCATGTTTTGAAACAAGAAACGATATAAACGCGCATAAACAGCTCAAAGACATAAATTAGCTACAAGATCACAGATCAGACAACAAGAATATCTTAAATCAGGAAGTAGGAACAGGATCCTGAAGTGGAATCGTGTAATAATTGAAAATTGCCGGACACTGCATCCGTGTGTCCCATGTAGTCTATCCTATGTACGGGTGTCGGGAAGATTATATTATCAACGGCGCAGGCCCTCAGTCCACTGCAGGGAGCGATGGGAGACGCAACTCCCACATCATGCTGACCTAAAAAATCTCGATACCGCGATTAAAAATAAATATTCGAATGTCGCGTTCGAATTAAAACAAATACAGTGGTCTTTTTTTTAAATACGTGTTGAAAAATTTCTAAACTTTTTGCTAATTGCATTTTCATTAAATCATGAAAATGACAACTCTTATTAACAGTGCAAGTGCAAAGAACCAATAGAATCTTCTTCAACGTACTTAATCTCGAGCTTAGGAAAAGTTGACAAACTCAATTGTTACAATCACAACAGCCTGTATACAATTTGCGGGGGAAAAATGGAAGATGACTTGCGAAGCTTCACACGATCCGACTTGGTCGAGGGAAATGCACATCCCATACAACGATCAGTACCGAACAGAAAATTAAGACAAGCATCATTAGATTCTGGCATAGCTGATGAAGACGATGGGCTTATAAAACTGAATTTTGAGTTCGGCCTGGATTTGGACATGTCTGAGGATGAAGACGAGGACGAAGACATCCTTGATGAACTCAACGAATTGTGAGTCGTAACCTTTAATTTAGTTTGGTTAAAATTTGTGGCATTAACAGGATATTTTATGCCAAATCCAATAATTTAGACATAGTGATTCATTCAAATTCTCGATTATTTGTAATAAAAGCTGTGTAACTAATTTGGTGTACAATAAAGCATATTCTATTCTCTATAAAGAATTTAGTTGATAATTATCATTAACGAAGAATTTAGTTAACTAAGTGATAAACCGTTCTGAGATTTTTATCGGATGATTATGGTGTTAAAATTTTCAATTTCTCATTTGCAACATTGTAGATCTGTGAAACGAAATGTAAATGTTTTTAAGTATTTGTTGTGCGCTTTTGTTAACTCTCCTAATTTTGTAAATCTCTCTATAACACTGAGGTTTGCTGTCAGAGATTCAAAGATTCTTAACCGTAATTATGGTTTAAGCACGCCTTTGTACATAGGTTTCCCTTTTGTATTTGAATATGTTTATTTTGTGTACAATAAAGAATATGAAACAGGGTACATTTTCATTGCAATTTAAAAGTATCGGTAGTTCTTGTTAGGTATATACTTTTTGAGGCAGCTAAGCGAAAAATTATAACTAGGTACTAACATTAAACTTTTCTCTGGACATTTTAATCCTATGCAATTGTCCTCCATTTTCCATTGTTGCCATAAGACAGCTAGCTGTCTTGTAATGAAACTTATTTCTGTTGTGTTTTGTTTTTTTATGTATTATTTAATTTATATTAATATAAACATGTCACAAGGTTTTATCTGTGCTGTATTGTGTATTTTAGTTATTGCCGTGCCTATTGGTGGACCCGCGATATTTTATATATACTGTAACACGCCTGTCTTCCTCGATGGGATAGGCAGGCAGGGGTGAATTTACAGCCACATTTTACCAGTTTTTTTTTAAATTATAAGTACTAGTTGTTGCCCGAGACTTCGGCTGCGTAGCATTTGAACATTGAATAGCCTTATTTTTTATATCACGCCATAATATTATAGGTGTGAGGGCCGCCATACTTGAGAAATTATTAGTTCACTATACAAACTTCTACCCCGCTGTCCACCCCCTAAAAGATGATTGCCGGAATAAAAACTATCATTTGTCGTGCCCAGGGTCTCAAACTATCTCCATACCAAATTTCATCTAAATCGGTAAAGCGGTTTAAGCATGAAAAGGTAACAGATAGACAGACAGAGTTTCTTTCGCATTTATAATATTAGTATGCATTATTTAATTTATGAAAAAAAAATACGTTACACAGATTTATCTTTTCTTTTGACTTTTATTTTTTATAATATTTTTTTTGAATTTCAGCTATTTTCGTGTCTGTCGGTGGACTTGCGATGTTTTTCTAAACGTAGAAGAAAACGTAGTCCCAGAAGGTTTAATGTACATAATATTTAATACAAATATATACATAATATATGCATAATAAAGATATCTCGGCTTTTTTTAAGTCGTAGAAAGGAGCGAATAAGGAGTTTAGCTAGTTTATAATACGCTGATTAATGTATTATGTTTCGTGTTTTATAAGAAGTCTGAAGCACACATTAGCTTATTACAGTTTTCAATTAAACATTTATCTTAAAATATTAATAAACCAGAAATTCGAAAGCGAAAATTATTGCGAACTGGACTCGGACTCATTAAGTTGTGCTGTTGATAAAGCTTACTAGTTGCATCATCCCGAAAGCCACGGGCTTATGCATAGGTGAGTGCGTAATACCACCCCAATTAAGCCTAGGGTAGCGTTCAGGCAACTACTCGTATCAATAGAATATTGACATCTCCACCACGTCAAATCTATTGCCTATAATCTATTATCTAGTAAGTATATATATGTTAGTTCTTGCCAGGTATTTCATGCAAATAAAAGATATCTTGTTTGTTCCGATAAAAACTAATACTTTAATTTTTAGGGTTCCGTACCCAAAGGGTAAAAACGGGACCCTATTACTAAGACTCCGCGATCCGTTGTCTGTCTGTCCGTCTGTCTGTCCGTCTGTCACCAGGCTGTATCTCATGAACCGTAATAGCTAAACAGTTGAAATTTTTACAGATGATGTATTTCTGTTGCCGCTATAACAACAAATACTAAAAACAGAACAAAATATATTTAAGTGGGGCTCTAATACAACAAACGTGATTTATTTTCCGTTTTTTGCGATAAAAGTACGGAACCCTTGGTGCGCGAGTCCGACTCGCACTTGGCCGGTTTTAAATGTCTCTTTTGTTAACGGTGTTCCTTTGAGCATACTTGTACATAGCGTCTTGCAATGTTATTCAGGGATTAAGGTTTTCTTGCAATTATGAGAGCAATGGTTAATCTAATATATATAAATCTCCTGTCACGATGTTTGTCCGCGATGGATTCCTAAACTATATAACCGATTTTAAATTAAATTGGCACACCGTGAGCAGTCTGGTCCAACTTGAGATATAGAGTAGGGTAGGGTAGGGTAGGGTAGGGTAGGTAGGGTAGGGTAGGGTAGGTAGTTAGGGTAGGTAGGGTAGATGAATGTTTGGTGTTTTTATGGCAAAACAAAGTTTGCCGGGTCAGCTAGTTTCTTATAAAATGGAGAAGATATTGAACCAGACTGTCAAGATATCCGGTGGGCTCGTAAATAATCACCACTGCCTAATGCAGACTTGAACATTTGGAATACCAGAGGCTTTTTTATCAGTAGCTTAACCCCTTATTCTGACCCTTGACTTGGCACCGCTCCCATGACTATAATGCGCTCTCGTGGCATATTATATTATATCAATCTAAGAGGGGGCATGCGCCGCCTGCGTCTCAGCATATGCCTACCCTATGGGCCCTAAGGTACCTTCCTGATGAATAGAGTCGATCGGCGATATCGTGCACGTATTTTCTAGAAATTTTCAAATGCTATTCGGTCGAATTTTACCGCATCGGGTTTATGTGTGGATCAGTGGTGGCCCACGGTTACTTCATTTTCCTAGACAAGCTTAACGCTGCTCTGGTGGAAAAGAGTTGGTAGAGTTAGATATTTTTATATACAACAAATCGATAGAAGTGTCCGAGGAAGACGAGCGCGGGACGCGAGCAAGGAATGTGTGACAGCGATCAGCTGAACAGAAGCCACTACGTATCATAGCAGCACTCATCTACACAACCTTTCGCAGCGTTGTTGCTAAGCATGCTCGCACTGCGCAAGCTTATCGCACAGCTTTAGTGAAAACAATCACACATTTTCACAGCGCCGCCGCCGCTACGCAATACTGCACTAGCTAGCTGCCGCGCTCTTCTCTGGTAGTATCTTTTTGACCGGCGACATATTTCCACCTCATCACCCCCAGCCCGATTCGACTTGACTTGTGCCAATCCTTGGGCACAGGACCAAGTGCTCTTATGTTTATAGTACATAAATAATAATAATGTTAAGTGATAATACATAATTCCATGTATTTTTGTTACAGTCGCAAGAATGCCTTGGTCCTACGCACCCAGTTGTCCGTGCGCGTCCACGCCATCATTGGTAAGTTATGCTATCGATATTCCGTGTCTGTCTATACTTTTCCGTGTAGATTTCGATAGCCGGCTAATTTTAGATATATAATGCAGTTGTTTATAGTGGTCGGAAAAACCACTAAAGTTGGTCATCAAGTAATGTGATAATGTGCAGCCTTAAAATTCATAGGAAACTAAATATATCTGCAGCAATATCATTAGGTACTTATTAAAAACAATAGCAGATTTTTCTTACTGACCGAATATTTAAATAAATAAAAATATTATACAACAAAAAGCCCGAATGCTAAAAATGAATTAACTGAAAAGAGAAATACAAGTCCTACTTAGGTATAATTTATAAATTAAATATTATGTGGTGCTGCAAGCGTAAATGCGTGGTAATACGAATGGCTCCGCAAGCACTTTTTAGGGTTCCGTACCCAAAGGGTAAAAACGGGACCCTATTACTAAGACTTCGCGATCCGTCTGTCTGTCTGTCTGTCTGTCTGTCTGTCCGTCTGTCTCCAGGCTGTATCTCATGAACCGTGATAGCTAGACAGTTGAAATTTTTACAGATGATGTATTTCTGTTGCCGCTATAACAACAAATACTAAAAACAGTATAAAATAAATATCTAATAAATCACGTTTGTTGTATGGGAGCCCCCCATACAACAAACGTGATATTTTTGCCGTTTTTTGCTCGATATTAATAACGGCAACAGGAAGACGCTTGAAATATTCACAGAATGTTTAGTTGTATATTAACTTCAAAAAATAATAATTAATAAATTAAAATAAAATAAATTAAGGGGGCTCCCATACAACAAACGTGATTTTTATGCAGTGTTTTGCGATAATGGTACGAAACCCTTCGTGTGCGAGTCCGACTCGCACTTGGCCGGTTTTTCTTTTCAGTCATGCTTCTTTTATGGCTCATCTAAACTGAAGTTTATTCCTGGTGATGAGTCTCACAGTAACGATGATTTCAACTCTGACTCTGACGATGACAACCTTTCACCTTCCAACTTGCACTCATCTAAACGCCCCAAACGATCAGTATACTGATCATCATACCGGAAACTGATACAGAATCTTTTGACAGTGAAAAGAGTTCTCAGGAACCACAAACAAGCCGAGGAATATCAAACGCAAAGTCTAAAAAGGCGCATAAACAAAAGTTATAAAACGCATAAGATGATGAAAATATTTTTTTATTTATTGGGTAACATAATTTGCCAGAATTTATCGAAGAATTAGATACGCCTGCTGAGTTTTTCCAATTCTTTTTTACACCTGTGCTATTAGAATTTATAGCGGAACAGTCAAATTTGAAGTCAGTGCAAGTGAATGTCAATAAACCAGCTAAGTTTCGTCAGGAAGATATTGATCAGTTTATTGGTATTGTGATTTTCACGTCACTAGTCCGTCTGCCAGCTACAAGAATGTATTGGTCTTCATGGTCACAGGTACTCCAACTCAATCCACTTCAACATCGAGTAGAGTAGGGACGCCTACAGTTCGAAATGGATCTCCAGCTCCAAAAAAAGGCAGAAAAGCACCAGCAAATCTCAAGAACTGGCCTTGGAATCCGTCCGTTTCTAAAACCCAATGAGTAACCACAACCGTGTAGGAATAATTGCGTATTTCGTCACATACAAGATGCGAGATATGCAATGTTTTTTTATGTTTTAATGAACAAGCAAAAAGTTTAATAAACACTGTAACGATTTTTTTAGCCTATTTTAACCGGGCCATAATAACGAATCGATAGACGCCTTATTCATAAAACAGGATGGATAGTTTAGGCGCTACGGAGGAACATACGTAAATACGAACATACATATATAGACTGCTAAAATCATAACCCTTCCTTTTGGCTTCGCCGTAGTTGGGTAAAAAAGGTACTGCTTCAGAGAGTTTCGCAAGCCGAAATTGGCACAATTATACTTTGTGATTAATGCATACGAATATTAATGCATTTTGGCTTCGTATGCATTAATATTAATAGTATTTTTTATCACTTTGTATTCTTAGTAATACCCTAATAAAGCACCTTTCAGTAAATAAAAAAAATGTCTTGTCTGCCTTAATAATTCATGCAGTAGAGGGTTATGTATTGAGGAAAATTTAAAGGCGCTTCGATTATTACACGACCATTACAACATCGTAGACGTTTGTTACAAAGTCTAAACATTTTTAATACCTTCTAATTGGTTACCTCCCTAAAAAATATGCGTATCGACAACGGGCAATACTGAGGTATGGGGTGTTACCATAGTCACCGCTTGACATTCAATAGTTACCGGAGCATGTTGTTATTGACATAAAAATACTGCCCCTCATGTTTATAACCAAATAGATAAAGAACCGGTAAAATACCCTTAAAACTTGTTAATGGTTTTTCTTTTCTTCAATTCCACAGAGAGATTACTTCACTCCCAAGGCCGTGAGCTCCGTAGGGCGCTGTTCACCCTCAAACAGATCCTGCAGTCCGATAAAGACCTTGTGCATGAGTTCGTTGCCAACAAAGGCTTGGACTGCCTCATGCAAGTCGGGAATATGGCGGACCACAACTATCTGGACTATATACTTCGAGCTCTGGGACAGGTAAGAATGAAATCTTTAAACTTTCGATAATTCGGGAATCTGGTCAAATCTACGCATTTTGGTATATCACTGCATTCCAATAATGACACATCACGCCTTTTCTCGACGGGGGTAGGCAAAAACAACAGAACGCCAACACCTTTTGCTTCGTATTTGCTGTAAATTCTACACACCCGATATTCATTTGGACAGCAACACTTATCTTAAACATCGCATAATTATTGATTTCATCTACGATGTTACTCATCTTCATTCATTTTCTAAAGTTTTATTTTTCTTATTATCATATATTCTTATACTATCATCTTAACTTTATTCTTATTATTATATATTTAGTCTCTTCTTATTCTTTTGTCCTCTGGAAGTAGGGTGCGTGCTAAATCCGAAGATTGGTCATCCATGAACTTTTCTATGCCAAATATGCGTTTAGGCACGAAATAACAAACATCCAGAAATACTTTACCCTAGTATAATAAAATTGTACGATGATCTGGGTCATGTTTTCCTTAGACTTTGATGATATAAAAATGTATAATGAATGAAGTTACATGAAAGTAGAATTAGTAATCAGAGGAAAATAGAACATTTGTACAGATTAATTAAACAAAGTTATCATAGGTAACTGCACGGAATACCTGAGTCGCGTTCATGGCTCCTGTAATATTATTTTGGAGTTACATGAATGGAATGTATAATCAGTAATAATTAGAGGAAAATATAATAACTAAGCAACATTTATATACTGCACTGGATACCTGGGCCGCATTAATTGCTCATCTAATATTATGTCTAATTCAGTGATGTTTATATTTTTCTGAGACTATTTAGAGTGTAGAACGATCTGACTCACTTGTTTATTTAATTTTACAGCATTTTTTCATTTTCTTCGTTCTAGTTAGTAAATAAGCTAAGGCGTTCGTGATAAGTAATAAATAATAGCTGCACGAATCGATATGTGGATGGGATAATCCCTTACGAACCGGGATTCCTTAGTGGCTCGGAATACACTTTAAGCTGTTAGTCCCGGCTGTCATTTGTAGATGTTGAAAACCATTACGGGTAGTCAGAAACCAGAAAATCTGACACCAGTATTGCCAAGCGGTATCGTGCGTGTTACAAATCTGACACCAGTCTTGCCAAGCGGTATCGTGCGTGTTACAAATCTGACACCAGTCTTGCCTACCGGTATCGTGCGTATTACAAATCTGACACCAGTCTTGCCAATCGATATGGTGTGTTTTACAAATCTGACACCAGTCTTGCCAAGCGGTATCGTGCGTGTTGCAAATCTGACACCAGCCTTGCCAACCGGTATCGTGCGTATTACAAATCTGACACCAGTATTGCCTAGCGGTATCGTGCGTGTTACAAATCTGACACCAGTCTTGCCAAGCGGTATAGTGCGTGTTACAAATTTGACACCAGTCTTGCCAAGCGGTTTCGTGCGTGTTACAAATCTGACACCAGGCTTGCCAAACGGTATCGTGCGTGTTACAAATCGCTCCATGTCTTCTTCCTCGTGTCGATGATTTTTTTTTCTAAATTTAAATTTTCTTCGACCAATAGTCAGCCATGTAAAACACAGGTAGGTACTGGTAGCCGACCCAAACTTAGTTAGGAAAAAACTTGGCACCCGAGTAGCTCTTATTATTCGTGTATGTATCATTAGTATAGTTACCGATCGTAGAAGTGAAATATCCATTGGTACTTGTGTGATTGCCAAAAATTGATTGTTAGTTAGTAATCCGTCTTCTCTCACTTTCAGATCCTCCTATACGTCGACGGTATGCACGGTGTGATGGCTCATAAACGCTGCGTGCAATGGCTATACTCTCTAATCGCCAGCAAATTCCGCCACGTGGTCAAAACCGCTCTCAAACTTCTTCTAGTCTTCGTTGAATACACAGACAAGAACTGTCTACTCTTCATCGACGCCATTGTCTCTGTCGACGGGTCCAATGGCCGACAGCCTTGGTACAACATCATGAAGATCTTGCAAGACTTTGATGCTTCCGACACTGAACTGCTGATTTACGCTACGACTTTGATAAATAGGTGTCTGAACAACGTTCCTGATAGAGACACTTATTATGACCAAGTTGATGCCCTGCAGGATCAAGGGATAGATGACATCATCCAACTGTATATGTCAAAGCAGGGGACGGACTTGGATCTGCTAAGGCAGCTGCAGATATTCGAAGCAGTTTTGCTGTATGAGGATGGTGATGAGACTGGAACGGCTTTGAAGTAAGTTTTTGAAAACATAAATATCTATTTTACTTATGTATCTTATTACATAAAAAAAGGGTTTATAAACATAAAAACCAAAAATTTTACTTTTTGCAATCCCCACTTATACCATAAAATATATGATTTCAGACAATTAGACGACTCGGTGATAACTGCAATTCGATGTAGAAGCATTAATCTTGGTACTGATGACAGACGAAAATCCAAAAAACAACAATGCAAAGAAAAAGGTATGCCACTAAAAGTATTTTAATGTTTTAAGATTTCTCAGTGTGCTTTAATTATTTTTACCCATACAATTACATCGTTTTCTGCATGGTATGTCAGTTCATACCTTAAATATACTAAGACTTTTTCTATCACATTCCAATTAGTTCATTATTAATTCAAATTTTCTTTTTGAGCTTGATGATTTTTGTGTGCCAAGTTTTTATTAGCAGTATTGTTTAAAATGCACAATTTGATAGATTGTTTTCTGTTCAAGTCGTCTTAAAGTAAACTACGGTAGCGGATTCGACCATTTACTAGACCAAAGATCAAGTGCATTTTAAACAACATTTGTTTAATCATGGTGTCTTTATTTTATGCCGTTTTTCACTAACGACAGCAAAACCAGTCATCTCTCATACTGAAACAGACAGCATAACGAAAATAACGAATAACCATCGCGCTCAATTTTTACCTTCAATCACTGACCATAACAAGGAGAACAAGGAACTGAGCTCAGCTTTGAGAAGACGACGAGACCGGTACGCGAGACAAGCACACCATATCATCCAACAACAGGAGATGTTGAACCATTCCAGTGACATCTACAATGGGCTATTATCCAACACTAACGGAAGCTTCACGAGCCCAAATGGGAGTTTCACAAGCTTAACAACCACAAATGGAAATTTTTCTACACCCAATGGCAGTATAACAAGTACTAATGGTAGTTTTACGAGCCCAAACGGCAGCTTCTCAAGTTTGAATGGAAGTTTTACAAGCACTAATGGAAGCTTTACAAGCTCTAATGTGGGCTTCCCGAGCCTTATTGGGAATTACACAAATACCAATGGGAATTTCACTTCTATGATTGGAAACTATACTAATGGTACTTACACGAATAATAAGAGCTACTCGGGTGTCAATGGCAACGTTAATGGTTCAAGCTTACCGAATGGAGTCAACGGACATCAGCAGGAAGATGAAAAATATGTCAATAGGACAACGAAGAATTTTAACTTAGCAGATGTTTTAAAGAATGGTTTGTGCTTTCAACTAACCCACTACTAATTCTTTTGTCACCCGCTTCGTTCTGCTTATGTTTTGCTCGTAATTTTTGAGATATTTATGACTTCATATAAATTTACGATTGATTAAATATTTAATGCGAAAAATAACTATTGACAGGAAACCAAAGATATACATCAGGTCTAAAACAGAGGATCCAAAATGGAACTCTAGGCCATAGTGTGAACGCTGTTGATGCGATAACCGTGATGCGGCAAAAACAGACTGATCCCGTCCCTGAGGTGAAAGATGATCGGGGCATACTGCTGAATAGAGAACACAGCATCAAAGATCTGGCACAAAGGCTGACCAGCCCAGTCAGCCCTACCACCGAGGATAAACCTATAAGGGTTTCTGATATGGCAGGAATTGTGTCAAAGGCCAAAGAAGAATTAGCTAAATCTCAATCAAAAGGTAACAAAATTTCCTTACTTATGCAATGACTGAAGTTTTACAAAAATCCAAATAATTTATTTTGTTTTACTTTACAGAAATTATTAAGAGTCCAACAATAGAGAAATCACCTAAAGTGCACGAAATAAAAGTATCGGAGAACGACTTGCATTGGGAAGAACTGAGAAAGGGTTGTCTGCACAGAGAATTTCATTTGTGTGACCTGGACTTTTCGGAGCTGCGCGACGACTCTGAAGATGATATGTCATCGCCTGCAGTCAACGCCGCGAGCGGCCCACCACCACCGCCTCCATCAATGTTCCCACCAATGGGAATACCACCCCCTCTGCCTGGTTGTTTCCCAATGATGAATAAAAGCAACGTACCTGCTCCACCCAAACCTGCTCTTTCTGCTGAGATGTCGAATGATTCTGACAGCTCCACTATAAAGAAGAATAAGAAGACTGTTAAGCTGTTCTGGAGAGAGATACAAGAGAACCCAACACCAGTGGCAATCAGGCCGAAAGTTGGAGGGTTTATATGGGATGACCTGCCTAACGTCAGCGTAGACACTGCTATGTTGGAGCACCTGTTTGAGTCCAGGACAAATGACTTGATTATCAAAGTAAGTTGTTCTTTTCTTTATAAGTTTTAGATAATATTACAAAAATTATGTTACGCCTGGTAATTGTATCAACAACCGGTCTTTTGATTAATCTCGATAAAAAAAATATTTTTCACTATACTAATAGTATTAAGTGTATAAGAGATTTTTTAAGCTTTAGAAACTTGTGCTTTATTGTAAAGTGTATTATTTTTCTTAACTAATTAGATTTACTTTCTTTTTTTTTCATGCACTTCACACACACACTTACACCTTCGGACACCTTCAGGAAGTAAGTATCACGGTTTTTTGGAATATTACCTTTCCATAATTATTCTGGTGCAGAAACCATTAGAAAATATACTTTGAAACTACGATTAATAACTTTTAAATGAAGCCATATGCGTTCTGTTTTTAACTTTCCACTTTTCATTTACAGAAATTAATGGAACCAAAGAGAAACCTTATTTTAGATGCTAAAAGATCTAATGCTATCAATATAGCAATGAAAAAATTACCCACACCACAGACTATAAAGGCAGCTATTATGAAAATGGATGCCACCGTCATTGGCAGAGAGGGCATTGAAAAACTCCTAACTATGTTACCTACGGAGGAAGAAAAAGTTAAAATTCAAGAGGCACAGGTATGTAATAAAAATCATCGAGATAAATTAAGACGAGGCTTGGTGTACCTCTTTTCATGGAAGGCTCAAAAAGGCATTCTAATTTTAATACTGCCTATTTTCAGTACGCCAATCCGGACTTGCCTCTGGGCAGTGCTGAGCAGTTTCTACTCACCTTGGCTTCTATAAACGAACTCTCATCCCGACTCAGACTTTGGGTATTCAAATTGGATTTTGACAATTTAGAGGTAAGACAGATGCCTTACTTGCTAAGACTGATGAGTATGAATACCTAAACACCTAAAATATATCTTCTGAAAATTGCAGAAAGAAATCGCCGAACCACTGATGGACCTGAAGCAAGGTATAGAATTGTTGAAGGTGAACAGGACCTTCAAAGTAATCCTCTCTACGTTGAGGACAGTTGGAAACTATCTGAATGGTAACTACGCCAAAGGATTCCGGCTGGAGTACTTGTCCAAGGTCGTGGAAGTCAAAGACACCGTGCACAAGCATCCCTTGTTGTACCATATCTGCGAAATGATCATTGAGAAGTTTCCGGATAGCTCCGACTTTTTCAGTGAAGTTAGTACACAGTTTGTATGTTGAAAATGTATATTTAACTTGTTGGTGATGGGCGAAACATTCTCTTAAATGCCTGAAAATCCAATTTACAAGGCTGCTTCTGTATAACTCATTTAAAAAAATGTAATACAAAGGGCAACTTACTTATATGGAAGTAGCACATGTTGCAAAAAATGCCAAATATCTACCTAGTTTTACAACGATATCATTGTAATCTTTCAGGTTGGTCCCGTTATCCGAGCCTCTAAAGTAGACTTCGACGTCCTCTCAGCCAATCTTCAGAAGCTTGAGTCTGACTGCAAGGCGTCCTGGGACCACATGAAGCGCGTAGCTAAGCACGACAGCTCGCAGATATTCAAGACGAAGATCAACGAGTTCCTCACTGATGCAGCCGAGAGGATCATCTTACTCTCAGTCATCAAAAAGAGGGTGATGAGCAGGTAATAAGCTTGAATATAGAAGCAAAACTCTTTGGTCTTGGAAACTTTAAATAAATAGATCATGTAGTCCTAAATGCTTACCAAATTCAAAGATAAATTGATTTGTTTGTCATCTTTTAATATATGAATAGCAAACAATGCCTATGCAGTTGTGATAAAAATTTATTGTACAGAGCAATGCGAATTTGCCCCTAGCGAATAATTATCAATGACTTGCGATAAACTTCAGATAGAGAAAACAACGAGGCTTTTGCTTGTTACAGATTTAACAAGTTCTTGTTGTTCCTGGGCGTCCCACCTTGCGACATTCACAAGACCAAGCCTGCAGAGTTCTTGAAGGTCATAGCAGAGTTTTCCCTGGAGTATAGAACTACCAGGGAAAGGGTGCTGCAACAGCTTGAGAAGAAAGCCAATCACAGAGAGAGAAATAAGACTAGAGGAAAAATGATTATTGATGTAAGTCAACTAACAAATTATACCATCGTGGTCAATGAAACAAAAGAAAAGTCACAATTATTATACTTGAATAAGGTTAAAGTTTAAGAGGATCTTTATTGTTTTAGGTGGGCAACTATTCACACAAAAATGGTGACCACACCGCAGATAATGCTTTGAAGGAACTGTTGAAGACCGATCCTGACACTGATAGCCTTACGGATGGCAGGAGAAAGAGTCAACCAAACAGCAGGAGAATTCTAGTCAAGTGAGGGAACTGTTTTCACTTTGTATGATTCATGAAAACTAAAATACGAATAGGTACGCGTTAAAACGACACGATCGGTCTATATAGAGCCATCCTGTTAGCTACTTAATTAGTTCGGCCTCTCATATATCGCAGCAAAGAAATAGGTTTATCGCTATCAATCTACGCACCGACCGGGGCTAAAACTTCATTACGAATTATTGGTTGACTACTTATTGACCTTTGGCCAGTTTAAACTTATATTTCAGACACGTGCCAATATAGATTTCAACGCTCTCGTTTCAAACATGAGCCAGGAAAAAAGGACAATAAACCATTAACAGTTTCTACTGTGATTCTACTGAAACCCAGCAAATACTGAAACCCAGCAAATACTTCTCTGTTACTCAGTGATTCTATCTTTATCTATTCTAATTTATATAAAATTTTTAGTGGAGACTTATCAGCGGATGATGAGATATTAGAGAGCCTGGTGAGATCAGCCACATTGAAACGCAAACCGGTCGCTCGAGAGCGGAGGAGGAACCGTATATCTGACAGGAAGAACCGTAAGTGTCTTAACTAATTAAGCTATGATATGCTAAGCAACTATATTAAATAATGCTCCGCTACTGTAACATATAAACTGATATATGAAAGAGATAATTCAACACCCGTGGGGTTGAAAATGAAACATTTAAAGATCGCTGCATACATTACGTATTTTATTCCAGCCAGATTGGACGATATGTGTTTTTCATACAAAATGCGAAGATATGCTACGTCGGCTTCAGCGCCCCGTCCGTGCATACGTTACTTATGCAGCTACCTTAAAAATCATCGATGATAAGTTTTGTTGTGTTGAGTTCCATTTGTTTGAACTTTAATGAATAAACTTCGCGTCTGGGTGTGTACTGACCCTAGGACAAGTGGTGGAAACATAAATTTCTAAGTATATGAACTAGGAAGCTAAGCTGTGCGGCCAATGTGTTAATAAATCTGATCGGACGTCACGCTACCGTGGATTAGCTGCCGCATTCTGGCGTTCTACTGCATTATCTTTATGAGGATCAAAATTTATATATAAAACATAATTGTCATGCGATATAAAAAGTAATTGTCTCTATTCATTGCTGTGCGATGTTGTATTATTTTCCCAATGCTGCTGAAAAGGTGAAATGTAAGTTATTGTTAAAACTTGTCGTAATTTTTTACACCTGTGGGTTATATTTATATCAGTAAAGTTATTCTTATCTTGTCATAGTCATGTCAACATAGAAATTAAGTTTTCCTTTTGATAACAATTCTACCTTTAAGTACAAATATACTTTTTTGTTAAGCATATAGGTAAGAAGATTACCGACTTATACAGAACCCATGACTTATACAACTATAAAAACAAAAACATTGCAGTGTCTGTTTCTAATGTCAAAATAACAGCTTTGTACTATATAAATGCATATGAAAATATATACGGTACTTTTAGCAAAACATTTTTTTTTAGTTTTTTTGTCTGTTTCTCTATCGGTTTGTTCCGGCAAATCTCCAAAACGGTTGGACTGATTTTCATTGGCACTAGCCAATGTAAGATGTTAAAGGAGTATCATAGGCAACTTTTATTTTAGAAAAAGAATTTAGGGATAGCGTAAAAAATTAGAACCCATTTTTTTAGTTTTACGAGTTTGACACAGACGTAGTCGCGGGAAACATCTAGTAAAATATGAATAGTTCAATGAATAAAGCGACGGTAATGTTTGTTTGCTACGAATATGTTCGTTATGCAAGGACGTGACTGCTAGGTTCAATAGGGCAATCTAGATTGCGGGGTATGCCTTATTTACATTTTCAACAATCTCACTTGTCATGGACGCTCCTTTTGTTTAGTACAGAAACGAAGTCGGACAGAAATTTTCTATGCACATCTGATTGCAAATTCGATTACCCTGATTCGAGAACCCCACTGTTGTGCTGTTCTGGCTAGAGGCTAGAGAAGTGTAGTAGGTAGGTAATAAAAATATAATTAATTTGAATTTTTATTTACAGTGAACAGGACTCTAGATGGAAACCAGTCATGACGAGAGAGACTATCTGGGGTAAGAGGTTCACAATTTTTAGTTAATAAGCTAATTTGAGCTAATATTGCTAAGGGAGTATGAGCTGACAACTGTCACATATGGCACCAAAGCAGCTCCATTCCTGGCCGTGATGACGCTAAAACGTCTAGCAGAAGACGAACGTTCAAGATATCCAACAGCATCAGCTGTACTTGAACAGTGTTTTTACATGGATGACCTTTTGGCTGGACATTACAGTCTTAAGGAAGCCAAACAACTCAAGGCTGGCCTCATTAATTTGCTGAAATCTGGTGGTTTTAATTTGCGAAAATGGTCATCAAGCAAAATCGACATGGTAAATGACGTTATATCAGACAAGGAACAAACATTCGAATTCAGGCATCAAGATTCAACCAAAACTTTAGGACTGCGTTGGCATCCCCAGGACGATCAATTCAAAGAGTTAATAAGTTATAATTATAATATAATGTTTAACATTCATGCGGTCGACGAATCGATCGCATTCGATACATTGTCGTGTAACATAATTATTGAGATTTCTAATCGCAAGTATTTCGTATTCTAGTAGACTGTAATTAGTTCACTAAACAAGAAACCCTCTCCATTCTCGTTTTCGCCGCGCCTCTCGAGAGGCACAAAATACCTTGTTTTTAAGTCTCGGTGCAGTGCAGGCGTCAAAAAAATTACACGCGCCTGTCCCTTAATTTAACCTAGAAGAGAAGACAGATTTTCGAGAAAACTAGCTCTAAGTTCATTGTAAACAATTTGATGTCTATTATTTGATTTCAACAACAGATTGAAAAAAATATCTAGAAAAAACAAAATTATTTTTTGATGAGCAAATTGTATACGATCCAAAAAGAAGTTGTTAAAATCTAAGAGTTTTGTTTTTAATTTAAACAAACTGTTTTTGATAGAAGTGTGAATATAAATAGTAAATATCGATGTTCCAAATCTCTGAAAAATGCGTAGATCTTTAAGGTTACGTGCGACCGCTGCCGTTTTAAATAGGTGCGCGCCCGCACATTGAAGGTTAATAAAATCACGTTTATTGTATGGGAGTTCCACTAAAATATTTATTTTATTCTGTTTTTAGTATTTGTTGTTATAGCGGCAATAGAAATACATCAACTGAGAAAATTTCAACTGTCTAGCTATCACGGTTCATGAGATACGGCCTGGTGACAGACAGACAGACGGACCGCGGAGTCTTAGTAATAGGGCCCCGTTTTTACCCTTTGGGTACGGAACCCTAAAAATGATGTGACCACTGAGTTGACGAATAACAGAGAAGTATGGAAGAAGTAGACATGTTACGCTGACCAAAAATAAATAAGAATAAGGCCAATCAGAATGATAATGTTGAGCCTACCACAATAAATTTTCATATCATTTTTTTTTTTTTTTTTTTTCAGTGCTTTCTCAATATATTTCAAAGATCAAAATACATTTCTTACAACTTGTAATAGTTCAATCATACCAAATTACAATTTAGAACAACATATTTTATGTGTTTGTCACTTAAAAATACAAATGCTGCAAAAAAATTACAACAGCTTATAGGTTCGAACGAATTATTAATTAATTAAGGTTGCATATTTATTCAAACTAAAAATTAGAATGCACCAGACTCGACACAATTTGCGAACGCCTTTAGAACGATTTTCATATTATGAAAGAATCCTCTGAAGGGTAAACCCGCTGAGATGCCAAGACTCGTGCAACTTTACAAGTTTTATCTAGGTCGTCAAAAATGGCAAACAAATCTGCTACTGTTCCACTGCTCTAAAAACGGTAAAGGAAAACATTGTGAAGAAACTGTGTGTTCTGGAACCAAAAACTCGAAGACATGTGGTATCCACTAACCCGCACTGGGCCCGCGTGCTGGATTATTGGTCATTCCCTCTCTCACAGATTGGAGGCCTGTACTCCAGTAGTGGGAACGTTGAAGGCTGATGATGATGATGACTGCTCCACTGCAAGGGCAAACACCTCTTCTAATACAGAAAAGGCACGGGCATTAATCACCAAGCTTGCTCAAGGCAGGTTGGCGACCTCCAACTTATATTTAATATTAGTCCAGGTTTCTTCACGATGTTTCCCTTCATCAATGTCAGCTTCTTCTTCTCTTCTTTCTTTAATGTGGCCACCTGGACAGCTCTTTCATTGACCTCGTTCTTGTCGATGTCAGCCATAATCAAGATAAACTTAGAAAGCGCAATATATGAATTGAAAAAGTAACATTGGTAGGTACATCAGGATATGAATACACGCCCTCACGGACGAGAGACGAGATCTTTGTCACTGGGCCACAACGAATGTTGCCACTATATAACGTCCATAAATGACATAATCTTGCTGTAGGTATGTAATGTAATAACTTTTTGTTTCAGATTGAAGAATATGCAGTTATTTAAGCTGGATCTACATTTCAAGGCTGTATTAAAGATCCTGATATACCTGACGTAAAATTGAATCTCATATATTTACAGAATCCCAGTGTTTAGATTAGAGAGGTTTATTAAACAGAATCAGTGCTAGAATTGTGATAAAAATTCTTCTTCGTGCGATATATTACTGCACGTAGACTTTCATTCGATTATACAATAGCACTGTTGAGAACTATAGACCGAAGTCACTGAGATATGACATGATATCGATGATGTGATAACAAAATCTTAGACCAAGTACATTGCGGGCTGCCGAGTATAAAATATGATCAATCGGTGGAACGTGCACAACTAGCATATTATGCGAGTTGCTTGCAGATGGTAACGGGCCTTAAATACACGGGGTTTGAGGATGAATTAGCGGTTTCGTTTTATAGTACTTACCCAAACATCTCACGCACTTACGTATCTTGTAGGAAGAATTCGTAGTAACTCTCAATCCGTAGTACAGTATTTTAATCAACATTTAAATCACTCTTGCACACTCATTAGTCAGTAATTAATAATGATTTTTCTTTTATTCCAGTAATAAATTAAAGTATCATTGTTATCTCATATAACTCTTAGAATGCACCGTGTAAATAATATTTAAAGACACGAAAATATACATGTAATGCTATCTAATTGATGTCTTCATAAGTAATTTTCTTGATGCTTAGAAATGTTTTTTCTACGCTAATAGTAGAAAAACACTGCATTTCTATATTTGCAATTCCTAGCTGGCTATGGTGCAATTTTCTAAGACCATTAGATTAGTTACAATAAAAACGATTAATGAACATATATTGGTAGGAGTAGAAAGCATTTTCCCGTTAAATAATAACCGTTGGTTATAAAATGAGAATGAGGTTATTACAAAGATGTCTTTTAGTCAAGGCTTCTCATAAAACATTGTGATGGTAATCACTTTAGCGTCTCGTATCGTTGATACATCACAAACATATCTTGTGTAGTTTAGACAACTACTTTTGTCTCACTGTGGAATAGCCAATATGAATAAGTTATATCAAATACTCTAAGAATTTAAATATTGGATGATCTCCCATATATCTTTAAAAATAAAAGAGTCTTTTCTGATGTTGTGCTTTATCTTAAATGCAATATAAGCCAATTCTTTCAAGAAAAATAACTTTTATGAAAAAAAACAAAATGTTTTCAATCTTTCTCAGTGTCTATCTTTCTTTTGCCTTGTAGTTTAAGATAAATAAGACTTAATCGCATTAGACACCGATGCCATATGCGTTATATATATACCAACTGACTATTTATGTTTCGCTCACATATCGTGAAATTATTTGAATGTAACTGTCACTGGGTGTGGTCAATGGTGTCGGTGTGTGAAGCGATCTTCTGTGAATTATTACGACTGCTGTATGTCCCAATTTGTTTAGTGTATCTATGTAAATAACTGATGTAAATAGCCTCTAACTATATAATTATCTTTTGTGGTTTTTGCGATTTTATGGATCTTAATAGTAACACAATTATTCGATGTTTTAATAGAATGTGACCATCACCTATTTTTTGGATCATGTTTATTAATATAAAATGTTGGCCGGTAGTGTGCAAGCCAAGTTTTCTATCAATGGTCACGCATACATCGTGCACTTTTTATATCACGTTTTCTTTTTTTAATATTATTTATATCTGAATGTAATAGATACGTGTTTGCAAATAATAAATAAATAATTGATACATTAGACAGCACTTTTTCTCAACTATTTCAATCGTGTTTATGTTTATTTTACTGTAATTATTGTATTGTACTCGTTATAAACTAGTTAATTACTGATGCATTATCGTTATAAATGTAATAAAATATTCACAAAGTATTTGTTTTTTTTTTGTATTCTTCACTACATTTTGCCAGCGACTTCGCCCGTGTGAAATTTGGAAGATAAATTACGGAAACGTTACATGTAAATGGTCATCTTAGTTATGGTCTCCTCATCCTATAGATTGCATACATTCCAGCCATTGAGGCGTGATTAAAGTACATTCAATTAAATCATCTGCCGTCATTACAGACACAATAGCAAAACAATTAAACAGACGCCTCATAATGTGTCGAAATAGTTGTGGACAATGTTTATGAGTTTTATAATACTTCTAGTAGGACTAGTAATAGTAATAGTTAGATGAACTTGTCAGCGCTCTATCGTTGACGGTTTTTTTTTATGAAGATAAAAACATACTCAAGATAAAACCGTTATAATTATCTGGCTTAAGAAACCTTCCTGGGCTACGATTAGACAATAGGGTAGTTTTTAGTACAAAAAACATCTAATTAGTCCGTCAGTTAGAATAAAATATTAGACACGTATTTTTCTTTTGCCACGTAAGCAAAAATTACGCCGATACAGTGCGTTGAAATATCGTGTAATGTCACGATGTGCTATACTTTATACTGACAAAGTGACGTCACAAACCCCTGAAATTTGATGCGCTTTATCTTTGTATTTTTTTATTTATTTGATAAAGCAAAAAATACGCGTCCAATATTATTTGAATATTTCACTGACGGCCTAAATAGAATTATCATATTGCCAGGAAACATCCCAATTCTAACAAACCAACAAATACTGCCCGAGTTCCTGTAGACAAGTGACATTCTATCATCGGCTTATTGTAAAACGTCAAAAATGTATGGGAATGTCAAACTCTATCCAAATGTGGCACTAGCTGTTACCCGCAGCTTCGCCCGCGTTATTATAGATTTTATCTTTCAATTAGTGTTGCCTAACTATCGATAGTTGATATATCGATAGTTGACCTCGAAAAATAGTCACAATATCGATAGCCCTATCGATAGTATTGAAATTCTACAATACTATCGATACTATCGATAGTATCTATCCAAGATATTAAGCAATACTATTGATAAAGTGCAATACTATCGATAGTATCGATACTATTGAGTATTGATACTATCGATAGTATCGATATTATCACTATTATGGTATATTTTACTGCAATCACTTCTTTCAATTCTGGTTGTCGACATACAGGGTGAGAACAATCCATGTTGCAGTTTTAGTTTTAATCAAAATTGGCCCCTTGATTCTTTTGATTGTTTTGTGCTATTCTTCATAGTGATGATTTGGCCATCCACGCCCACTTGGAAAACTCAGCCTGTATAGGTACAGGAACGTAAAAACGATTAACTTATTTAATTGAAGACGTTCGTCAATACAGGTATAGGTTAAATAGTTACAAAAGAATACGGGCGCACGGTTGGCGCAGTGGTTGAGCGATTGACTGCTGCGCTGCGTGTCGCGGGTTCCATTCCCGCACGGAACAAATATTTGTATGACCTACAGATAGTTGTTACGGCTCTGGGTGTTTGTGTATGTGAGTTTAAATGTTTGTAAACGCACCCACGATACAGGAAGAAATTCCTAGTGCGGGGCAACGTTTAAAAAAAAAAAAAAATCAAGTAAACTACAGACACCTATCCTATCCTCCTCCTATCTATATTCTGCTTTGCTGCAAATTGAAGATACCACTCTATCATAAATTGTATCTATAGTTAATTGACATTCCTTAATTATGCCGTTAATCATGGGCACAACATTTTAGGACGCTACTATATACTATGATGTCATTTGATGCTAATACATACACATCCTGGGCCCTGGACAAACGTGGACATCAGCAGCTATATGTAGCTGGCCGTGGGTAAAGCATGGCTTTTCCAAATGCACCCCTGCTACCCTTGGGCTTTGTTAAAAGTAATAGCAAAACTAAGTTTGATTAGAAACTGGAGTCTTTTGAATTTAAATGATAGGTCAGTGAGGATTATTGCACGCTTTCCCCTTTTCTCATACCTGTTAATATATTGGCACCTATTATATTTTGTCCATAATGTGTAAAACGAAGCCTCATCCCATTAGATATTATAAATAAATATGTAGATCTCAATCATTTGTTATCAAAAACATGCCTGCAAAGTTTCAACCAAATCGGAAGCCGCAATAAAAAGTTTTATACAAGGTTCAGCTTTCCCCATTTACCCCCTTCAAATTCGAATTTACAAAAATCCTTTCGTAACTAACGTTTGCTGTCTTCATACTACCACCTGCCAAAATTCTGCTTCATGAATAAAATTTGTACATCTTATCTTAACAACCCCAAGGGGTATTTAAAAAAAAACAATACACTTTAATTATTTGTTACGGAAGTATTTCCGCAAAATTTGAAGTGAATCGATCCCCATAATAAGAAGTTTCATTAAAACTAACCCTCCCGCCTATTTCGGCCTCTTCGTGTTTCATACAAAAAGATGTACCCTATGTCCTTCCCAAGGTCTCAAACTATCTCCATACCAAATTCCATCTAAATTTGTTCATCGGTTTAAGCCCTATTATGAAGTTTCATACAAAACTAATGCCCCATCCCCCCTTTCTACTCCTTCGTGTTTTAGGCAAGTAGCCTATGTCCTTGTCAGTGACTCAAACTATCTCCGTACCAAATTTCATCTAAATCGGCTCATAATAAGAAGAAGTTGCATAATAAGAAGTTTCATACAAAATTAACCCTCCCCCCATTCCTCCCACTTCGTGTTTTATGCAAGTAGCCTATCAAATATGTCCTTTCCCGAGTCTCAAACTACCTCCATACCAACTTTCATCTAAATCGGTTCAGCGGTTTAAACGTGAAAGGTAACAGACAGACAGACAGACCAGAGTTACTTTCGGATTTATAATATTAGTATGGATTTCGACCATCGCCATCAAACTCACGCCATCAAAATCTGGGCACAAATTATCGGACGTGGCTGACGGACGCGACTGACAGCCGCGACAAAATATCTGCGTAATTAATGTACAATAAATTGTGCAAACTATCGGACGTAAGTTGCGGACGTAACCTTTGACGTTCAGACGTCCGATAGACATCTGGCCCGCTGGATGTTTTTGTCTGAGCACACATATCAGTCGCGGTTGTCAGTCGCGTCCGTCAGCCGCGTCCTATAATTTTTGCTGAACTTTACATTTGTCTAGAGCTTTTATGTTCTAGTAGTAAATAGCGCTAATGCTGAACTTATGTGAGCTGGGTTCGATTCCCGGGTTAAGAAAAGTAATATTGTGTTTATTCATCTAGATTTGCGGCCGGCTGATGGCAATAAGATCACCAACTATCAAATCAAACTCAAACATAACCGGCGCAATGTGGTAGTGTACACGTCTGCCTACCCTTCGAAAAGTACAGGCGTGATGAAAAAATTATGACAAATGTCCTGAACCAGTCAGACAAGCAGCTACATAGACATAAAGTCGTTAAAGTAACTATTCTTAAGTAATAAAATCAAGTCCTTACGTCACAAGTGCTCTATTTGGAAACAAGTCTTCATAACGAACTAACTCTACGTACCTTGTGTGTGTAGATTGAACAAGCTAATAAAATGCAATCAACAACGCGACTAATTATTCTTGTTCCATATATGGCACTTTGCTTTATTATTCTTATGTTATAAAGCCTTTACGTATTTAATTATTACGAACACGAAGTGCACAAAATATTTATCACGATCCTGATATACTTGATATGACATGATATAGGTAACTATGCAATATCTGTCATCACCATCATTTCCACCGAAAGACGTCCACTGCTGAACATAGCCCTCCCCGTTGTAATGCCGGTGTGTGATATATATATATATATATAGCATTTAGTGAGGGATGAACTCACGTAGACTTAAGACGACGACTAACGCCAACGACCTTGAGGGAACAAAACGCGCTCTCGTTTCACACCCGCGCGACCCAAAATTTAGTAGTTTTTTGTACTTTCCTTATTATTCTATGACTTTAAAAAAAAAAGCCTCAGATCAAAATGTAGATAATTAAATTGTCTTTGAGATGGTGTTAATTTAATTAAAATACGCCCAGCGGTTTTGGTGCGATTGTCGTGTTTTTGTCCGTTTTAGACATAACTTTACAAATTAATTACACTATGTTATACGAATAAAACTCAAAATTTGCTTAGATCAAATTATTAAGAAAATGGTCTAATGTAACATATATTTTTTCCAAAAAATTACGACTAGCCGTTTGGACGTGATTCTCATTTTAAAATCAGCTACTCAAGGGAATCGGCGCCTTAAGTTAGTTAAGTAAGCCCAAAAATAACGTCCGACGTAGGAGTCAGACAAATGTAACTTTAATGAAAAAACAAACAAACAATAAACACTATAAAAAGATCGCGGAGTGCCACATGTCCGCGGTAGAACATTGAAAAAAAAAAAAAAAAAAAGATCTGCCCTCCCCAAGTGGCACCACGTCGGTCGGTCCCGTGCCGTGCTTCTGTCATCCACCGGAATCCCGCAACCCTAACCAGATCATCGGTCCACCTTGTGGGAGGAAATATCTCTCGTAATTTACTTTTTTTGCCAGGATATACAGGCAACTGCATAGTTTGCGAATCAGGGTTTCACAGTTTCTGTTTTAGCATTTTTCTGTACATCACACATCATCTTAAACTGTTTTTCTATGGAAATCATTAATCATTATTAGTTTTTTTTTTTAAATCAGTGTGAGTGACATACAGAACTGGGCAGTAGGTACAGCAGAAAAGAAAGGTGGCCTAATCTCAGTAGTGGATCATACCAGGCTGATATGACGATGAGATCTTTTGTTTTAATCAAGTGAGCAGATCCTGTAGTATAGGGCGGTGTCCGTGAAATTTTGGTTCCGAAGTAGCCGCAGTACTACTTGTAGGGAAGCTTACGTACTACATTTTAGTTTAGTGCTCTACTACAGGCTATTTTTGCCTAAAAGAGCACTTCAATTACCTGATGTTTGTACTTATGAAGGAATAATAAATTATTTGTATTTCTATAATCTGTCATATTTCAGAATATTTTGAACTCGAAACTTAAATCACGGACACTGATCAAGAAACATTCTAGTAATTAATTCAATCTGCCTAGACTTTTCCGATCTATGTTGGGATCGGATTCAGCTGCGTACCAGTATTTTACATGGAGCGACTGCCTGTCTGACCTCCACAACCCAATAACAGGGTAACACGACTACCTTTGGCAAGACTTGTGTCAGATTTCAAGCTTCTGACTACCCGTAAAAAGTTCAAAGATCAAAGGTCTTCATCAAGGATCAAGGATCTTCTAATGATAGCTGGGACCAACGGCTTGATGTGCTTGCCAAGACACGGAGGAAACTCTATATTTAAAGATAGTCACCCATCCACGGACTGACCTCGGCAAGCGTTGCCTAACCTTGTAGATCGACCCTTATGCTTATTACGTAAGAAAAAGCGGGAAATACTTAGTATCCGGGATACGGATTTTGGGACTATTAAGAGGTGTGGAGGGGGTCTAGGGAATACCCCTTTCTCCCCTAAAACTAGCAATAAAATAGTTTTCATAATATTTAAGATTTGAGATTATGTACACAAAAACAACACAATAAACAGTATTTAAAACACTTTATAGATCTTGTGCATCGTCGCCGGCGCTGCGGAAGTGCAATCCCTTCGCCCTTACGTAACATAGAATAGGCACCCATGCTTCGTTACAGCGGGGGTTGCTCTCCCTTCGCGCCGCCGGTTTTATATACACTCTAGGTGTAGCAACCAAAAGACTACGTGAAGTCGGAGTACCCTGATTTAGTTTTGCAAATTTTAACGATGAAGTGTAATAAATAATGTAAATTTAACGGAATGAATGACACGTCATATCAGGTACGAAGGCCAACCCGAAAAAGCAATCAGCAATCATCGCGCAATCAAACGCTTTATGTCATGAAAGTCGGCATTACCTACAGTTTAGGTATGGTAGGTGCTACCAATCGTTTGCTAATCCCATGCCGTTTGTCAAATGCACTTATTTAATAAAAAAAATAATTAAAAATATCAAAAAACCCGACTGCTTGAAAAGCGAACTAAAAAGACGTAAACAAGGAGAAAATCATGCTGTGCAGTCGGAGGATACATATTCGCGAGCTGGCTGACCAAAACCAGAAGTATTCGCCGACTGACAGCATGATTTTCTCCTTGTTTACGTCTTTTTAGTTCGCTTTTCAAGCAGTCGGGTTTTTTGATATTTTTAATTATTTTTTTTATTTATAACTTTTAAGTTATTTTTTTTCGAATTAGTGTTATACATTTTTGAAATCACCTCTTAAAACCCTTTATTTTGATACCCCACACGATAGGTTTGGAAGAAAAAAAAAATTTGGGCCTCCACAATATGGCGCCCAAGAACCGCCATTTTCTTATTTTACAATTTTAATGTAGCCAGTGACACTTGCGGGGTTAAGACGAATCGATTGACGTAAGAACCATCAAAATCGGCCCACGCGTTTGGTCTCTAGAACGCCACATAGGAACAAACATACATACATACATAGACTGATAAACACATTACCCTCCTTAGGCAGTCGGGTAAAAAGAATACTGCTGAACACTCTAAAACTTCTGTATAGCGTTTTGCTCTTGCATGATACGTAATATACCTGCTGTGCGGCTGTTATTGTTTAATCACGAGCTCCTCCCTAGTAATCCTAGGAATTAATATTATGTATCGTATGTCTATAATCAAATTCATGTAGTTAGGTTTGAAAACCATAGGCGTGATAGGTATAGACTAGGAAAATACTAGGTATCTTAAAAAATTGTCTAAAAGCAATATCTGACTTCATCTGTTTCTAAAGATGCATTAATTAGACATATCCGGTTTTGTCAAGATTTTTCAATACTAGGAATAGTTCAAAGGTGACACAATGAAAGCAAATAAACTGCACAATCGATTATCTAAAAGACACTATATTGCTTTCCATTAATGTCCAAAATCGTTTGCATTTTATCTTGAATCGATATTTCTTGATCATTGCAATTATCAACGGTTTTTACATAGCTAAATAATTCCGCAAGTTATTTGGATTTTAAAATATAAGGCTTTTAAATTAGTGTTCAATGTTTTGTTGCCAAAAGGTTGTCTCTATACATTATTATTAAGCTTTTGAAAAAACGTTTTTCTTTGTCTGTGTAGCCGTGTTGGTCTTTGAAACGACCAGTGTGGCCACACGAATTTAAAGCCGGTTTTCACCATGTCTTTGATAATTTAACCCCAAAAGTTTAGGAAAGTCATAATCTGCCTGCCCTTGTCCAATTCTACGTCCGTGCAAGAAAAAAATCTGGATGTTCTAACAAGTTGTAAAACACTGTAATGTAGAGGAGGGTCGCTAGTTATTAGAAGCTAGTGGCTTCGGTGTAACTTAAATGTACGGCAGATTGTATACTTGTGAAGATAGAGCAAAAGAGTAGTTTCGTGAGGACTTTGAACATGTACTCGTAAAGTGCCATTCTTTTTAAATGCTCGATTTAAAAAGAATGGCACTTTTACGGCATTAGAAATGAATTTTAAATCCAACTTTGCTTTCGTGCGCGTTATAACAACGTTTAACAGCTATATTTATGGTCCTTAGTTAACAGTGGCGCCAACTGGTGAACAATAAAACGTTAGCCCCATTATGTCAGGGCAGCCACAGGCCTTGGCCTAGTGATGTGCCTTGTGGAAGCGAGAAGCACGGGGCCGGCCGATGTGGTGACACTCGAGCAAGGCCTAAATGATGATGATGTGAATAAATCCCAAATATAGAGAGGCGATAATAGGTATGCTTCACCTTCCCGATTACAGCTTCACAGGTGTTTCACAGAACTATAGTAAAATTGATAAGGGGTATGAGAGAAAGCGTCACAGTTATTTTACAGAACTATAGTAAAATTTATAAGGGGTATGAGAGAAAGCGTCACAGGTATTTTACAGAACTATAGTAAAATTCATAAGGGGTATGAGAGAAAGCGTCACAGGTATTTTACAGAACTATATTATTATTATTATTATATTCTTTATTGCACACCATAAAAAATTACATACAGAACAAAATTTATAAACAAAGTGTACAATAGTAAAATTGATAAGGGGTATGAGAGAAAGCGTCACAGGTATTTTACAGAACTATAGTAAAATTGATAAGGGGTTTGAGAGAAAGCGTCACAGTTATTTTACAGAACTATAGTAAAATTCATAAGGGGTATGAGAGAAAGCGTCACAGGTATTTTACAGAACTATAGTAAAATTGATAAGGGGTATGAGAGAAAGCGTCACAGGTATTTTACAGAACTATATTATTATTATTATTATATTCTTTATTGCACACCATAAAAAATTACATACAGGACAAAATTTATAAACAAAGTGTACAATAGTAAAATTGATAAGGGGTATGAGAGAAAGCGTCACAGGTATTTTACAGAACTATAGTAAAATTGATAAGGGGTATGAGAGAAAGCGTCACAGATATTTTACAGAACTATAGTAAAATTGGTAAGGGGTATGAGAGAAAGCGTCACAGATATTTTACAGAACTATAGTAAAATTGGTAAGGGGTATGAGAGAAAGCGTCGTAGTGGTTTGTAACCTTTGAACTGGTAATAACACACGAGGTTACACAATATTCAAGTAGGTATAATAAGATTTTCTAGACATTCATATTTTTAAGTCATTTCATGCACTTTAAATCTGGTTTTGTCTACTTTAATACCACTTTCTTTTGTCCATAAAGATGAAAAGTGAGATTAATAACATAACTTGAATTTCTATCTTTTTGCGTTCTCATTCATTCCTTCACATTTTCGACATGTGCCATTTTGTACAACATTAATAGAGCAAAATGTTTATGTTCTTCAGAAAGGTCACATTCGTGCTTAATTAATTACTATAATTACATACTTGTACCAACTCGTATGTTGGAATGTAAAAAGATGAAAAGCTTAAGATAATATGCAAGTTTATTTTTATGGATCGAACATGTGGTGTTTCGCGGGTATTGACATTTGCAAGCACTAATGTGGTAAGATAAGGATATCATTCAATGGTTTTTGTATTGGCACTATTAAAATTGATGAGTGTAAAACATCGTAAGTTGTTCCTAAAACTTAAAATATTTATATTATTTTAGATAATCGTCGTTATATGTACACGGACCTACCATTTATCATCATCGTCATCATCATTTCAGCCGAAAGACGTCCACTGCTGGACAAAGGCCTCCCCCAGGCGTCACCACATTGACCGATCCCGTGCGTCTCGCATCCAGCGCATTCCCGCAACCTTAACCAGGTCATCGGTCCACCTAGTGGGAGGCCTTACAACGTATCGTCTTCCGGTTCGCGGTCGCCATTTCAGAACTTTTCGGCTCCATCGGCCATCCGTTCTGCGATCAATGTGCCCTACCCACTGCCATTTAAGTTTGGCAATTCTTCGGGCTATTTCGGTAACTTTGGTTCTCCTGCGGATATCCTCATTTCTGACATGATCACGCAAGGAAACGCCGAGCATAGCCCTCTCTATTGGCTTTTGGGTGACTTTAAGCTTTCTGATAAAGCCCATTGTGAACAACCACGTCCCGGTTACCATTTATACATTGTATAAAATCACGGCTGGAAGGGTGCACCTACAGTACACCTACATTTCGCTAGTTTAAGGTCCATGGAGGCAATCCTATTGCCATCAACCACGCACCAAATCCAGACACCGGCAGGCTTACTATGTATCTTGCAAGAGCAAAACGATAGCAATAATTGCTCTTCAATCGCAAATCCCAATTATGTATCAGCGATAGCTACACCATAGCAATTTCGACTGTGCAGGCAGCACTGTCGAAAAATTGCTATTGCTAAGGAACAATTAGTTAACTAAAATGTTAATTTGAACGCAGGGATCACCCTGCGTTCAAATTGCGATTATGGCGAGTAATTTTGGTTTTCAAATTGTGATTTCTTTTCTCTTGTTGTTGGTAGAGGGAGGAGGAGGTTGCCAATCGCTCCCAAATTGCTAAGTACAGAAGTTTTAGAGACTGGCGGTTTTTTTTCGAAATAATTGCATTTGACAAATAGCGAGCGATTAGCAAATAATCGGTTGCGTAATCCCGATTTGTATAACATATAGCGATCGATCGCCCGATGACTGTGCGGTCGCTGCACAATTATTGCTGATTGCTGTTTCATACGTAATAAGACTACCGGCGGATATTGAGAAATTCCGGATGGACAAACCCAACAACCGACACGGGAATCGAACCCAGAAAATCATGCTCAGTAATAGCGGTTGCGACCACTATAACATCGAAGCAGTTACCCACAATTTATATTAAATCTTTCACCAGATTGCTCTAAGTCTAAGTAATCCAACATCTAATTTTTTAGTCATGTAGGAATACATACATCCTTTGACAATAAAAAGAACAATTCTACAGCTTCTGTATATGGCACTTATTGGATTAAACATGGACAGATAAGTAATAATGGACATAGGACTCAATGGGACACCTGTTTATCAACATCAGTTTGACGTTTGGGTTTAAAGTAAACACCGATGTTGTGTCCACGCACTATTGTTATTGTTTGGCAGTTATTCAGATTTATAAAAAAAACAACGAACAATCAAGGCGTGATAAACAAAACTTCTTGATAATACGAACAAAGGGTTATTGGGTGACTCGGGTAGTCCGATGTTAAGTCATCCGCTCGTAAAGTTGTGACACTCGCTATCTTTGCTACTCACGCGCTGTCTTAGTGCAGGTACGCCGGCACCGGTCGCCGTACGGGGAAGGATGCGCGAGCGGGGAGGACCGGCCGCGCCAGTGCCGCGACTGCCTCCATCTTGAGTGCGCGCGAGTGAATCTTAGTGTTGCGATCATATTCATGTTCCATCCAGGTTGGTAACTAACTCTTTTTACTTCACCCTTTATAACATAAATCATTTACTACACCACTCAATAGTAAAGCTTATGTACAACTGTTTAAAGTTGCGTTATAACGTAAACCGGTTAAGTAATAAACCACTTTTACGGGCCGACCGAGTTAGTCAACTACTGGATTTTAAAGTTCGCTATATTTACTTATGTACATTGTAAGAGCAATTTCTTAATCGGGTACCGTTTGTATGTGAAAAATTGTTTTTTATGCTTTTAAAATTGGTGCTTATGTGAGGATGTGGTCGTTGGAGGTTGTTCTTTGATGTGACGTCATAGTGCAATATTTTTTAGTGAATGGAACTGGTTTAATGGACCTGGATGATTTGGTTGTTAAGTTACTTTAATAAGGTATGGTATTATAATACAAAGTATATCCTACTGTAACTGTACTAAATGCTAAAAATATACAGATATAAATAACCTAAAAGAAACAAGCTTGTTAGTGCAGCTTCCTTAGCGAAATCGATGCTATCGGGAACCAGAATCGATGTCGGGATAAAAAAACTTAGTGTGCGTGAGAGTCGGGTGTGTTAGTTAGTATCCTAAAATAGATTGTTAAGTCCAGATCGTGATTCATCTTCGCTGCAAGTTTCACCGGAATCTGTTGAGGCGTTTCGAAGCGATTGAGTAATAAACACTTGAACACGCTTTCTGATTTATTAGTCCTAATAAACTAGTAGTTAGTAAGTAAGTCATAGCTTTTTAGAACGAGTTATGAACTTATAGTAAGTCAGTTTCCCAAATATTGTTGTCATCATAAACCGAGTTCCAAAAACCAAAACTTAAAATAGTTCTAATTACCAATCGTAATTTTGGACATGTTATCCTTTTGATTTCGGGAGCTTATTATCAGAATACTAATAAGATCTTAGATATAAGATCAAGAGGATAAATATAGAGGTCAAACGCGAGCCTATTAATAATAAAAATACAAACTGGAAACACCAAACTTTCTTTTAAGCATTATGTTTCTGGACTGGTCATTGGAAGGCACGAGGTTCCAAATAGCAACAATGCTCTTGGAAATTTCCTTAAAAACAAAGTGAAATTGTGATATTTACAATTTAATTAAAATAACAATGGCTTAACACGAAGGCGTTACAGTGGGTGGATTAGCATTATTTTCACTTATATGGCTTTTAATATGTATTGGTTACAAATGTTAAGGCCAGTGCCAACTTTGGCAACACTTCAACAGGAATTGGATTTATGGTTCGGATGTGATTATATTCTAAATTAGAACAAGTCAATATAATTTAGGCAGAACCAGATGAGTTTTTTTTTTGGTGAATTGGTTTTGGTTCCTGCTGCAATATGGCCGCGCGGTCTCTCAGCAGAATATCTATAACTTAAAACGAAACATGCCAAGTGTGATGAAAGGAAATACGTATTACAATAATAATATAGTGTTGTTCAATTGGATGTATATTTAATATATATATATATATATATATATATATATATATATATATATATTAAACTCTTTCTTCTCAATAAGGCACTGGTATTTTAAACCATCGAGTTTTGATGGGCCTTATTATATTATTCGCAATATAATCGAGAATTTATAATCTTACAAAATTAATATCAAACTTTAGGCGTTTGCAATAAGCCGGTGACATATACATCCGATTTGTTCACGCTGTAGTAATAATAAATACTCTCAAACAATATGCATAATGTGGAATATTCAATATGTGGCTACAGAATCTTGGTTGAAAGCCAATAAATAATATGGATTGGGAAAGGTTTACATCGACCGAGTTAAGGCCCTTACTCCGGTTTAGTGTCGTAAAACGGTTACTTTCTAAAGCATGCTCCTTAATAACGACTAAGTTTGAAAAAATATATATTTATTATTGATTCATGTTCATTATTTGTGAAACATAGCTTTTTCGTATAACTAATACTTTTGCTTTAAAAAAACAATTAATAATAGTATAAAAAAATATTAAAACGCTTCTTTGCATAAACCTTCTTCCTCCAATAAGACTTGGACATTTAAAAATATGATATTAATAAATAAATAATATCATATTTTTAAAATAAATATGGTACATATACATATTTAATTATGATATGTATATTTAATCAATACCATATTTTGCAAACAGGAAGCCCAATAATTATTGACATTCTGGCACCGAGAAAAACGTCCACCCGCGTTTTATAGTGGGCCCTTAAGTGCTAGGCGTCTACAAATACCCTGGACTCCTTACAAGGATTCTCTATTTCCTTATTTTGGGCATCTTACTACAGATGTATGGAGATGGAAAATTGATGCGTTTTTGTGGGGTGTCTTCTGTTTTCTCTCACAAGACAAACAGAAGAGATGTTGCAGCACGTGCACTTATCATAGAAATATAAAATACAGGCACTTATTAATACTAGCCAAAGCGAAATTTAGGGCTACAAACACAGTCTTTCATCTTGCCTAAAGAAATCACAAGCTTAGACATGTTTTACCCCACCATTTAGGTAGGTAACCTAAATTAAACTATTTGTAAGGAAATCTTAAGGGTACACTAGTCGACGGCACGAACTATTTTGTGCGCGGGGTTAAAATGCGTGCTATATTAACCGACAACACTTGCGGAACAGATAGATGCTGTTATGAGCAGTAAGAAGCTAGTACGCGTACGAATACACACATTTGCAAATTTGTAGCGAAATGGATGATGATTTAGAACGAAAACGAGCGCGCGAAATTATATAAACAGACCTTTGGGAGTCTGGATATCATGAAAAAATGACTGAATGTATCTGTTCTAAATTATTTGCATTGTTGAACTACTAATCTATCCCTATAAGGAGGCCGTTTTTCAATTTTTTTTCTTCTTATGGTACTTATTTGCGCCCAAAGATGCGTTAAAATGAGTGTTAAAATATGGAACTTTCGAAGCTCATAACTTTCATATATTTTTATTTTTTTACTTTTTTGCTTCCATACAGGGCTAGGTAATGATAAGACAAATTGATACTCTTATTTAAACGTACATCGTCAAACAGTGGAGTAAAAGCCAGACTACGTTTGTATGGAAGTATTTTCGACTAGTGTACCCTTAAAAGTAGAAGTACGGAATCGCGAAAAGTTGAATCATTGGAAGGAGGCATTGGCCCAAATCAAGTGCACCTTTCAACCATTGTTCGTAATGTAATTTTCTTTTTATTGATTCGTTTTCTATATTCCAATCGATACTGTCTCTGATGTCGTGTTGAATTGAAAAAATCAATTTAAAACAAAATGCCTATGATGAAAGCAAACTCTAATTATCACGCCACTTACGAAATCTAGATTTAGGTATAACAATACATCAAGAGATTCAATTACAATAGATCGTATTTCGTTAATATTTATTAAAACTATAATGCAATTGCAAAGATTTCATCATCATCTGCCTAGCCTTTTTCCCAATTATTGTTGGGGTCGGCTTCCAGTCTTACCGGATTCAGCTGAGTACTAGTGTTTTACATGGAGCGACTGCCTATCAGACCTCCACACCCAGTAACTGGGTAACACGATACCCCTTGGCAAGAATGGTGTCAGATCTCAGGCTTCTGACTACCCGTAACGACTGTCAAAGATCTTCAAATGACAGCCGGGACCAACGGCTTAGCGTGCTTTCCGAGGCACGGAGGAAACTCGGTATGTTGAAATGGTCACCCATTCACTGACCGACCTCGTCAAGCGTTCCTTAACCTTGAAGATCGACCCGTGCGTGTTATTATTTAGCCACGAGCTCCTCTTGAAAAGATTTATGAATAAAAATTTGTTTTATTGTTTGGTATTAACACCTTGCCATTAATTATATTTGTGGAAAGAAGATTGAATCATTCATCTCGTCTTTTGTTTTGGAACATAGGATTGACATTATGGTTGAAATATCAACATTTAAGGGATTGATCACGTGACGTTTGAAATTTCCATAAATTTTTAAATTCTTTCGCTTTCGCGAGAGAATGTGACTGGATGTGACTTGCTTCTAGTCACAGTTCAGCAAACTTCGTTGGTATTGGAAAGCCGTAATTAATTATGCTTATGGTTATAAAATATCTTTAGAACTCTATATAAGGGCACAGCTGAATTTGTCAAAATCTCTCATCAATATACACACCAATGATGCAGTTTTATTTTTTTATCAAAATCGGCCTCGGACTCCTTTGAGTGTTTCAAATTCGAATTCGAGTTTCGAATTAGGATATCCACTTGAAAAACTTACCTGTATCACAGATAATATACTAGCATCCTGTATATAGCTCTATCGCCTAAACTACAGTGTAAATGAAACAAAAGAGAAGCAAGAGGATCCAGCTCCACCTCTCTTCCTCTCACTCCACAACTCCACAGTACATTCTATCTAAGTCAAACTTGCTAGAATATTTGCATTTCATAATTTTGCGGAAACAGTAATCGTGAAAGAAATCGTCGAAAATAATATATCATATTTTTACACTGCTGACAGAAAAAACAGAAAGTCTCAATGTCATGTCAAAGTCTCACCTTTGTTTTAAAGTTATACGCATTACCAGATTTCAAATGATTTTCATCAAATCAACACTGTTTCCGGATGAATATAAATTAATTTCAATTGTTACTTTTATAGTTTCGTACCAAGGTGATCAGTGATAGATAGACCTTAAAAAATCAATGCATTGTGTCCTAATTCTTCATTAGAGCACGTTAAAAGCTAAGAACACCATCATTGCAATACAAAGCACTAATTATATGGGGTATTATTGGGGGGTATGGGATATTACCACCACTGGTCTCAAAAACGGTGAAGGAAAACATCGTGACGAAACCGGCATGTCCCAGAACCAAAAATTCGAAGCCATGTGACATCCACCAACCCGCACTGGGCCCGCGTGGTGGATTACGGCCCATTCTCTCTCACAGAGAGGAGGCCTGTGTCCCAGCAGTGGGAACATTAATAGGCTGATGATGTGTGATGTGTGTGTGTGATGGGATATTTCCAGCATATTTTTGTTTCATTTATTTTATTTATAACCTCAATAATACCCCTTGCTCAGTAGTAACGTTTGATATTATTAGACCAACCAGACAAATTATACGAGGCTAATTATATTGAAAGATTATCTTACGAACATTTTTAGCTCAGTCCTTGACTATCACCGACATTTAGATCTAATCGCAGTACTTTCAAATGAATCAGATCAAAGTAGCAAGAAATCATTTGGTTACTTTTATGAGTGGTTATACACGCTTCGAAATTTAAAGCCAACTAATTGTAATCATCCAATCGGATAGCATAAAATTCAACCAAATTGAGAACCTCCTTCTTTTTTTTTAAAGACGTTTAACACAATAGATTTGGCGAAGATGCTTTTTATTTCACATGGTAGTTTACTGAACTTAATTTTTTGGCCGTCAAATATTAGACACGTATATCTTTTGACACGTAAACATAAAGTGACATATATATAATGCGTTGAAATATCGTGTGACGTTACGCCGCTAGTACACTGTAAACTGCCTTAGTGACGTCACAAGCCCCCACTCCTGAACTTTGATGCGCTTTAACTTTGTCAATTTTATTGTAAAGGTAAAGCAAAAAATACTTGTCCAATATTATTTGATAATCTCACTGACAGGCTAAATAGAATTATCATTTTTCTATCCAGGAAACATCCCTATTCTATATATTCCTTATACGTATAGTGTAGTAGAACAAAGAAAAGTACATACATCGATGTTTTGGATATTAAGAAAACAATACAACGATAATACCCAAAAGAGGCGTATGGAAGAAAAATCACCAAAAAAGGTAAACATAAATAACATAACATAACATCACGCTTTTTTTAGGCAGAGGTAGACTCAGATGTCGCCAGTTATCTGAAAGTCCCATGTAATATGGGGTAAGCCTAATGCCATCAACCGGCCACAAATGTAAACTACGGGCTACTACGAGAAATTCTACATAGACAAACCCAATTAGGCATGGGCAAAAAATATCGATATTTCAAAATATCGTTCTTTTTTTTTATACAGTTATCGATATATATCGTTGATATTTTTAATCGCGATATGTCGATATTCGATATTTATTTTAGAGTATCTAATTCGTATCAATTTCGTTATTTTTAACGCAACTTTGTCTTCAGCCGTGAATCTGTCAGTACCCGACAATAGAAGCTGGTTTGATTAAATTGTATGTAATTGTTTAGGCTCGAGCATTAATAAGAAATATTATTTTCTTCATGTCTATTCTTTTTTACGAATTTTGAATGCTTTGGGAATATGTATGAATAATCATGTGAAAACTGACGATTCATCGTTATTTTTCACTCGATAATTATCGATACGATAAATATCGATGTATATTTTTCACTTGCCCATCCCTAAACCCAATAATATTTTGTCCGACCCGGAAATCGAACTCAACATAAATAAATTGGAATAGAGCAAAATCATAAACAGTAACTTAATCTAGATACTTGAGTACTTGCTCTACTAAATCTAGCGAACTACGGATACAAAATAATTATATGCTAAGACAGACATAAGTCTGATACTTACCTACTTAATTTATCGCACTAATAAACACATATACACGTAGAAACAAAAACAGAAGAAATAAGAAATACATCCAAGCTATCATAATAGTAAACCATAAAGAAAGATAAATACACCGTTATTGCTAACAAGCCATATTTACAAGTGGTTCATTAGTTTGATATATTATTCTCTATTAGAAACATAACAGCAAACCGTAATAGACGAACTGGCTACGACCTAGAACTTGGAAAGTCAAAGACAGAAATATTCAGCCAGCCATAAAAGGTTCATCAAATCCTAAAATAATATTAAAAATGCGAATATGAGTTTGTTTTTTGTTTGTTTCGCTTTCACGCCTTAACGGCTGTACGTATTTTAATGAAACTTTGCCTTTAAATAAAAGGACTTCTCCGGTATAATGTTGCCTTCAGATTAATAATACTTTTCACCTGGGGAACTGCCGAAAGAAGCTAGTCCATATTAGTTGATAGCATACTAATAGCTATACTAATATTATAAATGCGAAAGTAACTCTGTCTGTCTGTCTGTCTGTCTGTCTGTTACCTTTTCACGCCACTGAACCACTAAACCGCGTTAGATGAAATTTGGTATGGGGATAGTTTGAGACTCTGGGAAGGACATAGGATAGTTTTTATCCCGGAAATCATCCTTAAGGGGGTGGAAGTTTGTATGGTGAACTAATAAATTCACAAGCAAGGCGGCCCACATACCTACAACATTATGGCGCGATATAAAGAAATAGGCTATTTGAAATACTAATGCTGCGCAGACGAAATCGCGGGCAACAGCTAGGAATATTTATAAATGCGAAAATAACTCTGTCTGTTACCTTCTCACGCCTCAACGGCTGAACGGATTTGGAATAAACTTGGCACACGGATAGACCAAGTCATGGGTTAGGATATAGAATACTTTTTACCCCGAAATACCAAAACACTTCACGCGGCCGAAACCACTGGCAGAAACAAGTACAGAAATATGCTCAACAAGTTTGCATTCGTGATGCGGTAAAAATTCAGCGCGATAAATATAAACGCCCCTTGACAATGAAAAGTCACAAAAACAATAGTGTAACAGTTCACATCGTATATGAATGGTGACGTTTCACGTGGTAGCTAACATCCGGTAGTCTGTTTGTCTGTGGTGCGTGTGACAGGTGACGGCGGATGACATTCAACACAGACGTGTTTGTTTATGATATATCCATAAATAATAGCAAGCCTTTCACTTAGTTAAGTTCGGCTTTTGAACATTCATTCATTACGATTTGCTATCCTAGACGATATCACTAACCTATCTTATAAGCTTCGATCAATATACTTCATAAAAGATAGCTTGATCTCTGCGATATATGTCAAACTGACGTTACGTTATTGTTAGCCTGTCAAGCGCTTTTGTTACTGTATTGATACTGACAGCTGTCGCAGAGATCAAGCTATATTTTATGAAGTATAATGCTCTATTATGCTCTACATATAATATATAATTACATACAGGAATAGAGCATAATTACATACATGTAATTATGCTCTATTCCTCTTTACATGGCATATATTATACAAACACTCGAGTGCGATTTTATAAACATCTCACCGAGAAAATTTCAATCTATCCAAGAAAGATGGAATGGCAGTTCATTTATTTATTTATGTACACAAAACACTTAAAAGGGAAAGTACATATACAGATAGAATAACACAAAGGTGCTGCTCATGTATAGAGAAATTTCTTCCAGCAGACTTACGACAGGAGAATTAGATAAGAAATAGACATAGACACAGTGTGTAAATGTACAAGGAAAGGTAATACAACTAAACTAATACAAACATAATATATAAAATTTCAATAAATGCCCAGACATTATTATATATATTAAAAAAAATACCTAAAATATATAAGATCACCGGATAGAAGAAAGATAGTGTTCTTTGACTTGCTTTTAAAAAATAGAGATACTTGAGTTACTTTATGTTCACTTCAATAAATTTTTACAGTGAGTTATTTACAGAACAGACCGGTTGTTGGTCTGTTTTGAGAATCATTATCATAGAATTTCACATTTTGGATTTTACTATATAAGTACGAGACTTTTTGTATGTTTGAATATTGAAAAGCTCAATTTTTTAGATTTTGTGAATAGGTATCGCTATTAGCATGTGTCTTTGCACATAGCCCTGCCCAGCACTAAACAAGTAAAATGTCAAAAATGTATGGGATTGCCAAGCGCTATCGAAATGTCACGTCATCCATCCCTTACATTTTGACATTTTAACTAACGACATCGCTGATAGAATAACAGTTTGGGCCGATTTCTGAATTGAGTATTTGAGGTTAAGAACGTGCCATAACATACTTCAGTGCCAAATTTTGACAGGTTTTTATACCTCAAATATTCAATTCAGTAATCGGCCCTTAAGGTCCGACCGCACTACGCGTCAGCGGAACTACGCGACGAGACACTTTATCTAATACAATTGCATATAAAATATATTTTGTCGCGTCGCGTAGTTACGCCTAGTGCGGTTTGACCTTTAGTCTAAATCTAAAGCCTCTAGTCTCTAGTCTCTCATAATTATGTTCATGAACGCGAACCTTCGAGTCCACCCGCTACCGCCTATACTTACCCCACACAAATGTTGCACACATCAGTGCGGTGGAGAGTTGAACAACTGGGTCGGCGCCGCTGCCACCGCGCCGGACGCACTATCGCGCGGTTTTCTTTACTTTCATTATGTTTAGCTAAACACCCAAGAAAATCTGCACTTCCGTCTATTTTAATATGATAATTTAATGAATACTGTTGTGAATGTCTAGTTCTGTGAGGAACTAGTTACTGGTTGTTGGTTGCTAGTTGCTCTAGCTTCAATGATGGGGGACGTTTGTTGGATCATTCGGTTCTATAAAAATGGCTCAACTGAATGGTGCTGTTCCACGAGTCAAAAGTCAATGTTACCACTATGGAACGGTCATCCATCTCTCAGCCTTTATTTTTGTTTTCTTTTTACATTTTTCTCACAGACTCACATATAAAATCAACAAGAATGAAGATTTCTATAATATTTTATAATGTGTCCATATGGATTCATTCATATTTTTCCAAACTCGTCATTGACCATTGGATGAATTATGCTGAGATGACTATGAGCCGGTTATATAGACGTAGACAAGGCATAATCTTTCTTGAGTAGGAGGTACTAGGGCAAGCTGAAGTGATGGTTTTAGCAGATAGTGGTTGGCTCTGGAGGGTTGTTAATAGATTCCGTTGTGTGGTGACTTACACGGGTCAGAGAGAGATAAGGCCAGCTGTACCATCGCGAACATTCTGTTTGATTGTTACTATGGTCTAAGATAAATTTGGACTTGATCATGATGGGTTCATTTCGTAAAGAGCTGGTGCTATGCCTTCACACCTCTTGCTCTTTACGAGTCCCCTTGGTTGAACTTTATCAACTCTAGCTACAACATCATAAGTAGCTCTTCAACATATGCGATCAATCACAGAACTATATGGCTTCACTGTTGTATTTGTGTACAGGATTCCAATCCGTAAAATTCTCTGGAAATGTAAATTATTCGGCACAAAATTTTACCTACTTTACATAAAAATCACGTTCAATAAAATTATCATTGTTTTCAAACCGAAATCGTAATGGTTATAAGGTAAGTAGAACTTCGAGCGGTACCAACAAATCAACGCCGGTATTTAGGAGGCACGTTCAGAATAAAATATTGGGTTTGAAGAACGCTGTAGTAAAGTAGCGAAGGTCAGTGCCCTGTCGTCAAGACGTCAGGTACGGTGAGCAATCCGTTACCCACAGTTGACTTTTATTTGACGAAATGTTTGTCCCTTTTTGCTGTTGGTAATGTTAAAGTTGACTTTGATTTAGAAAAGAGGGGCTTTGAGGTACACATGTTCACGTGTTGGCACATGTAAAGTACCAAGGACGCCGAGGATCGAATCAAGATTTATGGTATGCCTATATCCAGCAGTGGAGTCCTGTAATACCTTAAGGTAGAATGTCATTAGCACGTCATAGAATAATCAAGGTCTGTGGTTGTTTTTGTACCAATTATGTACCTAATAGTTAATCAGTGTAACAACAGAAAACGATAGTATATAAAACACACACATTATAGTCACGATTTAACACAATCATTTGTACAAGAATTAATGTGCGTTCATTTAGTGAACTGCCTACACTCCAATAAATTTAACAATTGCAAAATTGACACAAGAAAGGACGGTACAACAGCAGATCGTGCCTTGAAAGAAAGAATAAATATTTATTTGTGACCCTCACAAGAGACACGAGAGATAAGAAAACTCAAAAAAAAATACAATCATATGTAAACCCCGTGCGCGATCAAAAAGACTCCTATCTCAGCATGTGCAGCGAATAACGATGTCCAAAAAGAAAATAACGCTGGGCTGGTATGAAGACAATGCATGCAACTTATCAAGGACAAAGAAAGCAAGACTGTACTCCAATCGCTAGTAGGTTAAACCAATTTGGAAGCGTCCACCACCTTTTGGTGGACGCTTCCAAATTGGTTTTCAATAAAACCAAGATTAATTTTATATTAAACCCATTTACCCGTACCTTAAGTGTTACAAATTAGTTAACTCACTTTCACCAAAAGCAATATTTTATATTGCATTATTGACACACATATTACGCAAGACTCGGCGCAACTACCCGTAGTAACTGTCCCAACGTTGATATCTCCGAGAATAGGCTGCCAGAATGCCCAGAACTTTATCAAATTTACCCTACCACTACTTGCAACACTGTGATTTTAATGAATTGAATAACAATTATATAATAACCTTAGCCTGTGCCCCACTGCAGTCCGAAGTGCCAGTGCCTCGTCTCATAAAAAGTAGTCCCGGGCATTTTACCACGCTAGCTCAAGGCGGATTATTTTAATGTGTTCAGTCTTTAGCTATAAGTCCAGGTTTCGTCATGATGTTTTCCATCACCTTTGCCAGCGATATCTATACTAATATTATAAAGAGGAAAGATTTTTTTGTTTGTTTGTACCGAATAGTCTCGGAAACAACTGGACCGATTTAAAAAAATCTTTCACCAATAGAAAGCTCCATTATTCCTGAGTGACATAGGCTATTTTTTTTATCTCGAAAACGGGTCCTGTGGGTATTCACGGGAGCGAAGCCGCGGGGAACAGCTAGTCTTAGATATATTTAGAAAGTACTTAGTATGAATAGTCACATTAGTAGTAATTGGTACTTGCCCTGACTAGACTTTTTTTTTAAGAAATTGACTCACACTGTTCCGTTGTTGTTGAATAGGTATTTTACCTACGTTTGCAATATTTGTTTGTAAGTATGTGAGAACCATGTTCCTATTTATCAAATTAATGAATTTACCTGTTAATGCTTTTAATACTTTATACCTGTACGTAGTATAGTGTATAGTGCTATTTTTGGGTGCATCGTCCTGACCTATATGTACTTATGTAAATATTGTAAAACTCTATTTTTTTTTAAAAGAGTACGCATGGAGTTTCTTGTGCGTTATTCTCCATAACAAGCTACTTTTCCGAATGCACGGTAGAATCAATTTTTATTACTTGTATATTTAAATTTTTAATTGTGTGACGTTCAAAAGTGCAGCTTATTCGCCTAGTTGAAATAAATATATTCGATTTTGGCTTTTGACTTTGACTTGAAGTCTGGGCCGAATTTCGAATTGAGTATTTGAGGTTAAGAACGAGTTGATTATTTGTCAAATTATACTTTAGCCTGAAAACCTGTCAAAATTTCGTACTAAATTAGAGTTTGACACGTTCTTAACCTCAAATACTTCATTCAGAAATCGGCCCAAATAATTCATAAATATTTATGACTGGCACTATATTACCTAATTGATTATTATTACAAGCATGTCGCGCTGCAGCATGTACAGTTGATCGTAGTCAGTGTTTCCGTTAATTGCTTAACATTTTTATATTAATTGCATAAATAGTAAGTATTTTACGTAACAATGTACAGTGTAAAATAATAGACAAGCTGTGGGCGTGATAAAGTGCAACTTACTAAGAATTTAATAATATATAAATATAAAAAAAACACCTTCAACGACGAACCAAAGGTGACGGAGCCCTAAGGCGATGCTTACAGCAAGTCGTGTCTAGCTGTAGATGTCTTTTCGTCTCAATCACCTTTCTATTACTTTTATATATACATATATATATGTATATATCATAGGAAATATATATTTATGTATAGTTTAACTAAATATATACTCTTCATTTTTTACTTTAATAATTATTTCTATTTTTTATGCACCTGCCATGTTATCTCTCCACCACCCTTGGTTGACTGGTAGAGAATGCCTCAGGCATTAAGTCCACCTATGTACCTGTATGTTGCATGAAGTTTTAATAAATAAATAAATAAATCATGATAAAATAGACAAAAGAAGACAGCAGTCTATTCCTGTTAGAAATTCACTTAAATACCTAACAAGATAATTTCATGTTTCTAGCTAAACGTTAGACCCAGCTGTGTATACTGTACTTTATCCGTCAATAAGTCCAAGATATTATTGAATAGATTGTGTGTGTGACTAATCGAACGCCAATGTAGTGGTATCTGAAAGTCAATTTAGATTGTCCTTGCACGCTTTTTCTGTCAAGATCAATTAATGCTTACAATTGAATGTTTTGTAGCAAAATTCTGAATGTAAGTACAACTACAAGCAGATCAAGACGTTTATAGACCGACCGCTTACATCAGACTATTCTGAAGTAGCTGCGCGGTACGGAAGGGGTGTATTTATTAATTTATTAAAACTTCATGCAACATAAAAGTACATAGGTGGATTTAGTGTCGCCGCGGGTGTAGTGACGATCGACGGCAAGTTGCCAGTCTTTCGGTTTTTTATCGGTTACATTTCGGGGAGTGTGCGGTGGAACTGCACAATTTGATTCCGCCTAGCCCTTTCCATCACCGGACAACTAGACGTACGGCAATGCGCCACCGGTACATGGTGGACATCCCACCCATACGTACAAAGCGTTTTGCGAATACTTTCATTGTACGCACAGCTAAGGACTAGAATTCCCTGCCGGAGTCTTTGTTGCCTGATAGCTACAACCTTGGGGTCTTTAAGTCAAGAGTGAATAGGTTACTTCTAGGCAACCGTGCTTCACCGTCGGCCACATCATCGCTTACCATCAGGCGAAATAGTGGTCAAACGCGAGCCTATCGATTAATAAAAATAAATAAATAAAAAAGTGACCTGTCAGTTGATAGTTTGCTGATAGGTGTATTACCGGTCGGAATGTCTCAGACAAGCCAAAATGAACATTCGTAATGCATAATGTGACGTGCATCCTCGTTATTTTAATGATTGACAAATAAGACAGCTGCACACCTGATGGAAAGCATTTAACGCCATCCAATGACACCTGCGGCTAAGGGATTTGCTGACACACTGCCAACCGGGAGATGCAGAGAAATTTCTTGTATACTTACTTATCTTGTACCTGTGTGCGTAATTGACCTATAAGGGCACATTTTGGCGCTTGCTTGAATAACTTTGTCGGGAGGTTTGGGTTTTAAAGGTCAGAGAGGCAGATGCTCCATTTAAAATACTGGTACTGGACCCGACTGGCACCCGAACCCAAAATACTCGTAGTTGGGAAAAAGAGAGGTAGAGTGATTGGTGTATGTACAAATATGTATTATAGCCGTCATATCATCAAACTTAGCAAAAATCTTGTGTTTGTTAAGCAGTAGCGGGAATAAGGTTCAAGACGATAACAACTGACAATGACCTGGCGGGAACAAAACGCAAACTCGCCTCACACCCGCGCGAGCCTTTAGTCGAAAATACAACTTTCCATATTACACTTTTTATTCAAAATAAAAAGGAGCTCGTGACTAAATAATAACAGCCGCACGGGTCAATCTTCAAGGTTAAGCAACGCTTGACAGGTCGGTCCGTGGATGGGTGACCATTTCAACATACCGAGTTTCCTCTGTGCCTCGGAAAGCACGTTAAGCCGTTGGTCCCGGCTGTCTTTTGAAGATCTTTGACAGTCGTTACGGGTAGTTAGAAACCTGAGATCTGACACCAGTCTTGCCAAGGGGTATCGTGTTACCCAGTTACTGGGCTGTGGATGTCAGATAGGCAGTCGCTCCATGTAAAACACTGGTACTCAGCTGAATCCGGTAAGACTGGAAGCCGACCCCAACAATAATTGGGAAAAAGGCTAGGCAGATGATTCAAAATAAAAAGCCGCCGCAGTCTTTGAGATGGTACAACATTTCTTAAAAATACACCCGGAGGTTTTGGTGCGATTGTCATTTTTTGTCCGCGTTAGACGTAACTTCACAAATTGATTACACTATGTTATGCAAGTACAATTTAAAGTTGCACAGGTCAAAGTAATAAAAAATTGGTCTAGTATAACATACTAGCCTTGCACTACTGTTCTGTGCTTACCACTGACGCTAATGTGGAGCAGAATGTAAGCCACCGCATCAGAACCGCCTGGCTTAAACGGAGATTGCTGTCGGGTGTACTTAGTAACCGCTAAATTCCCATCCAAGTATAGGAAAAAGTGTACAAAACACTAGTACGGCCAATCATGACAACACTACACTTACGAAGTAGAGTACCTTCAAGAAAGCTCATGAACATCAACTGCATGCAAATGAGATGAAAATGCTCAGTTGAGAAGGAATAAGAAGACAAAGTGCGAAACGAGTATATCTAGGGATCATTCAAGGTAGCACCGATTGGCGTAAAGAAAGCGGACTGCGCTGATACGGCCACATCCTGAGGAGTGACCGAAATATCCCCGATCGACAGCGAATACGAAGACAACCACCTACCACCTTTGTTATTATTTATTTTGTTCTATTTTACTTTTTTAGGGTTCCGTACCCAAAGGGTAAAAACGGGACCCTATTACTAAGACTTCGCGATCCGTCTGTCTGTCTGTCTGTCCGTCTGTCACCAGGCTGTATCTCATGAACCGTGATAGCTAGATAGTTGAAATTTTCACAGATGATGTATTTCTGTTGCCGCTATAACAACAAATACTAAAAACAGTATAAAATAAATATTTAAGGGGGGTTCCCATACAACAAACGTGATATTTTTGCCGTTTTTTGCTCGATATTAATAACGGCAACAGGTAGACGCTTGAAATATCCACTGAATGTTTAGTTGTATATTCACTTCAAAAAATAATAATTATTAAATTAAAATAATATAAATTAAGGGGGGCTCCCATACAACAAACGTGATTTTTTTGCACTGTTTTGCGATAATGGTACGGAACCCTTAGTGTGCGAGTCCAACTCGCACTTGGCCGGTTTTTTGTTATTATTTATTTTGTACTATTTTATTTCTTAAGTATGATTCGTTTCCGTAAATTTGTCCGTGGCATCAACAGTGGGTGAGTGGGCCCTATCAGAATATCAGCGCAGCGTTATTTTCTTTCACATGCTGAGATAGGAGCCGTTTTGGTCTCGCACGGGTTTATTTATTTTTATTTTTTATTATTGTTTGTGTTTTTCTTATCTCGTGTCTCCTTTGCGGGTCACAAATAAACTTTTTTTCTTTCTTTCATCTGGTTGTCAGAAAGAGGTCCTGCGAGAAAACCTGACGGCTCAGACAATCCAGAACAGAGCTAACGTAGACTTACAAGGAGACCTGACTCCAGCAAAACTGAGAAGAAGGATGGACAAAAAAGATGACAAAAATACGACTGGCCGTGATGAGACGTGATGTTCATTTTAAAATCAGTTAATCTACGCCTTAAGGGTACACTAGTCGAAAATTCTTCCATACAAACGTAGTCTGGCTTTTACTCCACTGTTTGACGATTTACGTTCAAAATAAAAAATTATATCAATTTGTCTCATCATTATCTGGCCCTGTATGGAAGCAAAAAAGTAAAAAAAATATTACTTGAAAGTTATGAGCTTCGAAAGTTCCATATTTCAACACTAATTTTAACGCATCTTTGGGCGCAAATAAGTACCATAAGAAAAAGGAGAATTGAAAAACGGCCTCCATACAGGTATAGATTAGTAGTTCAACAATGCAAATAATTTTATTTTCAACAGATACATTCAGTCGTTTTTTCATGATATCCAGACTCCTAAAGGTCTCTTTATAAAATTTCGCGCGCTCGTTTTCGTTCTAAAGCATCATCCATTTCGCTACAAATTTGCAAAAGTGTGTATTCGTACGCGAACTAGCTTCTTACTGCTCTACCGCACGTGTTGTCGGTTGATATAGCATGCATATTAACCCCGCGCACAAAATAGTTCGTGCCGTCGACTAGTGTACCCTTAAGTCGTCCGCCGCTCCGCTGGCTGGCGCGCTATTCAGGTCGAAATATCTATCACAGAGATGAGCATGAAAACTTTTCGCTCAATTAAACTTTTCAACGGTACTAGAAATGTTGATACTTGATCCATTTTATGGGGTATGATTCGTAATGATAAATGCACTGCTGCTTTTGTTTTTTGCACCGGAAGAATTGCGGCAGCATTTGGAAGGCCTCCCTCTAGGTGGACCGATGACCTGGTTAGTGTTTTCGTGCAGGAATGATCGATTTGGTGATACTTGAGTGAGGTCTATGCCCAGCAGTGGACTCCTTTCGACTGGAATGACAATGATGATGTTAACTTATAAAAGTAAAATTTATAAAACCCGCGACATTATTTATTTCATGCTACATAATTTATCTAGTAGAAGATCTAAATATTTCATCAAACATAGCTAAGAACATACTCGATAAAGTCACTTTTCAAGCCGTCCATCCGTTTAGGAGTTATGATGCCACAGACAGATACACAAACACACAGGTACACACGTCAAACTTATAACACCCCTCTTTTGTCCGTCGGAGGTTAATTAACGTTGTCCTTTACAAACAAGTCAATTTGTCGATTGTGGAAATGTATAAAATAATAGTGAACTGAAAAAGACATCAACGCGCTCGTCAACAAAATATTGTTTTTACTTATGATGTAACCTATATGTAATGAGTCAATATTTATTTACTTACTGTCGCACAGAACGAAAACAGTGTGCTTTTATTTACACACTAGCTGTTGCCCGCGACTTCGTCCGCGTCAAACTCGTAAAAATATATTTTTGTTTTTTTAGTTTCCCGTCGGAACTATGAATTTTCTCGTGATCAAACGTAGCCTATATTACTCGTTATTACATCAGCTATCTACCAGTGAAAGTCCCGTCAAAATCGGTCCAGCCGTTTCGGAGATTACCTGGAACAAACAGACAGACAAAATAAAAATAAAAAAAATATTTTGATATTACATACAGACCCTTCAATTTTATTTATTTGTATAGATTGCATTAAGTGTCGCTTAGAGTTAACGAAAACGGCCATCACAGTCAATTATTCAATACCTACATTATTTACCTTGTCTCACAATAAACATGGCCCCCAACCGCGATCTTACATATTCACATTGCGAAAGTGCATTATAAAAAGTGGAATCCCATTGAGTTCTAAAGTTATTTAAAATTCATTTTCTATTGTAGACACAAACAATAAGCTGCGATTTCCAACGGAATGAGAGAAACCTGCGGTTACGGGTTACGGGTTACACTCACGGTTAAGGTAACCATGTGACGTTTTGTTATGGTTGCTGAAGGCACGATTTTGGGTAACCCGATTGGTTATGATTGCTGGAATGATGGTGTTACCGTTAAAAATAACGTTGTTGTACTGCTTGGATTAGATCATAACCATAGAGAATGGGTTGAGCGTTTACTATCCAGGTATGTGTGAAAAGTATGAGAGAGATAAAGCGATGGTGCGGCCAGTAGCTGTCCTCTTACGAATGCGCCGTTGTGGTCCGCACATAGACATAAACATTGAGAATGTGAAAAGGGTCAGATATTGGCCGCACATTCGCTACATCTATTTTTACACAGATCTATTTTATGAGGGTGTTGACCAGTCGTGGACAAGACTAGTGCAGACTAGAGCAGTGGAGATTCAGTAGCAAAAAAAAAATCTCAACCGTCTTCTAATTTTTTTTAGTATTTTTTTAGGTTGTGTAGTAATATAGTGTATAGTATATAGTGTGTAGTGCTATTCTGAGTGCATTGTCCTCACATATGTGAACTAATAACTATATATGTACCTATGTTCCTAAATATTGTAAAAAAACATATTTTTTTTTTAAAGAGTTATTATGGAGTTTCTTGTGCATTCTTCTCCATAACAAGCTACTTTCCGAATGCACGGTAGAATCATTTTTATGTACGTTCAAAAGTGCCGCTTGGTGACCTAGTTGAAATAAAATATCTTTGTCTTGTCTTAAATCATCATTGTCAAAAAATCATAACTCTAAAACTATGAAAAGCCGCGGAACATACATGGGGTGATTCGGATCCCCCACGAAACGAGGGACCAAAAACTTTTTTTTGAACCTCGATGTTCCAACCACCCTGTATTTTGGCACACTTTTTCTAGATCCTCAGTTCAGGGTAACGCACCATACCGCGTTCAGGTAACCTGCCTAATATGAACTACTATCGTATATATATTACGACAACACTGAATGAATTTTCCTTGCTCCACAGGATGACGGACTACGAGCGCATCAAGCAGACGTGCCTGGAAAAGGCGGAGCTCTGGGAGGACCCTGACTTCCCCGCTAATCAGTCCTCGGTGTTTTACTACCAGACTCCCCCTTTTCACTTCGAGTGGAAGCGTTCGAAGGTATATTTTTATTTTCACAAGCATTATTATTATTTATTATAATATTATTTTTTATTATCATTATTTATCTTGGTTTCACGTACAAAATGGGGCATTTCAAGTTTCCTTTATTACAGAGAAAACAAATGTTATATTTGAATGAAAGTTTTATTTATTAAACACTTAAAAGTTGAAATTATCTATTTAAATACGAAGTTGCATGAAAGCTGCAAGTAATAGGTACATTAATTAATTTGTACTATTGAGCACGATCTTTTTTGTATCGAAACTTTTTTATGAACAAAGCAACTCAACCAATAAATAAAAAAAGCTCTATAACTTACTTGTGAATAATAGCAATGAATAAGTCACAGTTTGATTACAGGTATCATTATGTGCCTAATTGCGGTGAAATTAGAGCCACTTTATGAGCAAGTGTGTTGAAAATAATATAACTCTACCTAAGGATTTTCATTCTGACCGTACAAAATTTGCTTAAAAAAAGTATAGTCCGAAACACCACTCGAAAATATTAATAATAATAATGTAATTCCTGTTTCGACCGGATCGGGTGAAACTCAGCGGCCGAAACGCCTACTAAGCCATGTAAACCAGCGTCTTGCTCCGGCTCCACACAGGTCCTATTTAATTTCCGGTAGGTTATCCAACAAAAACTGTTGATAAACATTGTCCTGACGCATCTATGCATCTACACTTGGTTACAAAACAATCGAACAGTCTCTCTATATTAAACTATCACAAATATAAGAAAATAAAGCCTATAATCAAATAAATCTGTATGCGCTTTTGAAGAACGGTAAATTCTTGTTAGAAACACATAAAAACGATTGCAAAAGGTCGGTATATTTAGTTTCTGGAGCTTTATCTTAAATTACTTTCTTTAATTAATTTTACCAGAGCAGCTTCCGCGGGTGTAGTGTCAATTTTTGAGTATCTAACGTACTGTTATATATGTATATCTACCGTGCCGCGGCTGCGTCCCGGCTAAGTAAACCGTTCTTATATGAATAAAGTTAGTGTGTCATTGACTAGCGTGTTTGACTGTTGTCCGTCCTATATCTGCATACCTAACAGTGGCGACGAGGCGAATTTACGAGTGCACAATGTCTACTTTTGGTGTTTCATTCGGAATAATGACGAACTTTGACCACTTATCCCAGGACTGGATAAGTTATAAGTCACGGCTACAGCAATGGTTTATTGCCAACGACATTACGGACGAAGCAGACAAGATGAAGGTCAAACGGAGGGCAATTCTTATAAGCGCTCTCACCGGACCAACTTATATGCTAGCAAGAGATCTGGCGTTGCCAAAGAAGTTGGAAGAAACAAATTTTGAAGATATCCTGAAACTTCTAGACCGTCATTTTGAGCCGAAGCGGCTCGGATTCGCAGAAAAATCTATTTTCTACGCGGCGGTGCAGCGGCCAGACGAGAGCCACACTCAATGGGCGGCCAGAATTAGGGGATTGGCGGCACACTGCGGGTTTAAGAACTTGGAGGAAGCTCTTCTGGATAAATTCATCATGGGCATGATGCCAGGACCCGAGCGAGACAAGCTCTTTTCACAGGACCACATTGACTTAACGCTAGCCAAGGCGGTAGAATTAGCAGAGGGCGTGCGGTGTGCCCGGCGCGCCTCCCAAGCCACACCGGTGGCACGTGGCGCGAGCGCGGCCGCCGGCAGCGTCGATGAGGGTTCCGTGTTCGCGGTTAAGGAAAAGTGCAGTGTGTGCGGTTACGCTAATCATAAATCCAATCAGTGCCGATTTAAAAACTACAAATGTAAAAAGTGCAATAACAAGGGCCATCTGAGGCGGATGTGCTCAAGTGACGTGAAAGTAAAACACGTGGAGGAAGGTAAAGTGGACGATGAGGGCGACGACGGTAAGTTTTGTTTAAATATTCGTTGTGATAAGGGTCGACCGATGCTGGCGAGCGTTTTTATCGGTGGACTAGGGTTGGAGTTCGAGATAGACAGTGGTTCCGCGGTTAGTATAATTTCACACCAGATATATAACGAGCATTTCAGCAAAGTACCGTTATTAGTTACAGATAAAAAACTATTCAGTTATACGGGGGAACTTCTAGAAACAGTTGGTGTTATTCATTTAGATTTAGAATATTCCAGGATGACGCGTAAACTACACTTGTTTGTTGTACGTAATGGCGGCCCACCATTGTTAGGCCGAGATTTCATTAGCAAGTTCGACTTGGAACTAGCACCAATAGTAAAATCAATTGGCGGATCGAACGACAATTCAATAGTGGAATATTTAATTACAAGATTCCCAACTGTGTTCCCCGGTAAACTAGGAAAATTTAATAAGTACGCCGTGGAGTTGCATTTAAAACTGCACTCGAAACCAATATTTTTTAAAGCACGATCAGTACCATATGCTTTGAAAGACAAAATTGATAACGAATTAGATCGACTCGTCGAATTAGGAGTATTAGAGCCAGTTAAGTACTCAGAATACGCGTCACCAATCGTACCCGTTTTAAAAAAGGACGGAGGAGTGAGAATTTGCGCAGACTTTTCCGTGACAATTAATAAGCAACTAATTGTTGATAAATATCCATTGCCAACGGTAAATGATTTGTTCGCTAAGTTGCACGGCGGCGTGCAATTTAGCAAATTAGACCTGTCTATGGCTTATAACCAGTTTTGTTTAAGGGAACAATCACAGAGTATGACCTGTATCAATACACATCGCGGACTATTCAAATATACAAGATTGGTATTTGGCTTATCGAGTGCACCAGCAATATTTCAACGCGCAATGGAATGTATTTTATCAGGGTTAGATGGGGTAGTGTTTTTTCTCGACGATATATTAATAACAGGTGTCGATAGTAAACAGCACATGAGCAGGTTAATAACGGTACTAGAAAGGCTAGCGGATGCAGGGCTCACAATACAACCTAGCAAGTGTCAGTTCTTCAAAAATGAAGTAAACTATCTAGGGCACATTATAGACAGTAATGGTATAAAAAAGTCACCAGATAAAATCACAGCAGTTACGCAAGCACCTCGACCACAAAACGTGTTACAATTGCAGTCATTTCTAGGGTTAACAAATTATTATCGTAATTTTGTCCCAAACGCTTCAACCATATTAGCACCGTTATATAACTTGTTACACAAATCGACAAAATGGGAATGGTCTCAAGTACACGATAATGCTTTTAAACTAATCAAACAGAAGTTGGCGTCAGATGAGGTACTCGCACATTTTGACCCGGTGGCGAAATTAATATTAACAGTAGACGCCTCTCCATACGGGTTAGGCGCGGTGCTATCACAAGTAGGAAGGGATGGGCACGAACGACCGATAAGTTATGCATCTAGAACGTTAACAGCAGCGGAAAAAAAATACGCGCAAATACAAAAAGAGGCAACAGCTATAGTATTCGGGGTAAAGCGTTTCCACCAGTATTTATATGCCCGAGCGGTGCCCTTCACCTTGCGAACGGATCATAGGCCGCTATTAACCATCTTCGGTCCACACCGTGGTATACCGGAGGTATCAGCTAACCGACTACAGCGGTATGCAATATTTTTATCTGCATATAATTATGTAATCGAATATGTTAGCAGTAAAAACAACAGTGCCGACTATCTGTCGCGCGCTCCGGTAGGGAATGAGTCACCAACATTAGGTGGTGCAGGGCCGGGCGCCGACGGCGGCAGAGCGCGCGCGGGGGCAGGGCGAGAGGCCGCTGATGACCGCGCCACTTATGTTTACTTCGTTGTTGACGGAGGGCTGCCTATTACGCTAACTGTTTTACAACACGAAACCGAGAAGGATGCAACATTGCGTAAAGTAAAAGATTATGTGTCGTCAGGCTGGCCGAGAAAAGTATACGACGAAAAATTAATGCCGTTCTTTTACTGTCGTAACCAACTATCGGTAGAAAACGGTTGTTTGATGCGTGGGCACAAAGTTATCATACCCGAATTGTTGAGAGATCAAGTATGTAATGAACTTCACAGTTCACATTTTGGAGTGGTAAAGATGAAGTCAGAGGCGCGCAAGCGGTTGTGGTTTCCAGGCATAGACGGCGCGCTGGAGCGGCTGGCCAGCGCGTGCGCAGTTTGCAGCGCGCTGCGCCCCACACCGCCCCGCGCCCCGCTTGCGCCTTGGCCACATCCTCCTCATGCATTCCATAGAATACATTTAGATTTTCTAGGGCCTTTTAATAACCAAATGTTTCTAATCGCAGTTGATGCTTATAGTAAATGGGTAGAAGTGTATATAATGACTTCATCATATGGCTCGAAAGCAGTCATTGAGAATCTAATAGATTTAATGTCGCGTTTCGGTATTCCACATACTATCGTAACGGATAACGGTACTTCGTTCGTTTCGCTAGAGTTTAAGGAATTTTGTTCAATGAATGGTATAAGGCATACGCTTGCTCCGGCATATCATCCGTCAAGTAACGGGCAAGCCGAAAGCTTTGTTAAAATAATTAAAAAGGGGCTCAAGGGAATTATTTTTGATCATAAGAGGAAACCACTTAAGGAACAAATTTCAAAGTTTTTGTTCGACTATCGGAACTCCAGGCATAGCACCACCGAGAAATCGCCCGCCGAGCTCGTGTACGGCCGATCACTTCGCACGCGACTCGATTTATTATCACCGACATCGGCGTCGGCGACGTCCGCAGTGTCGACTTCCTCTTCCACTTGCCTCACTCAAACCGTGGAGCAAAACCAGTTCTTACAGCGTAAATACTATAAAGGAAAAAAACGTAAACAATTCCAAGAGAAAGAAATAGTGTGGATAATAAAAAATTTAAATAATAAAAAGATAGTATGGGTCGAAGGAATTATAAAGAAAAAGATAGGAAACGTAATGTATGAAGTATATGTTCCGGAAGTGGATCGCTTGGTAAAAAGACACATAGATCAGGTACGGGCACACGGAAAAACACAAATGCCAGGAAGCGAGTCGTACTGGGATGCAGATGTCACCCCGGATGTACAGCGCGATCAACCAGACGCAATCCAGACGACACTGAATGACGACCACCAACAACCAACATGCGCCAACAACGACGAGCGAACCAGCAACAACGCCAACTCTGATATAGAGGAAATAGGAACACCATCACCAGTACACATTACATTATCACCGTCAGTCACTAGCACACCAGTCCGTGGAGAAGGAGAAGGTGAATGTAGTTCAGAGCGAAATGTGACCTTCGCCACGCCGCTAGTAGAGTCTGATGGCTCGGTTGATGCGTTGACACCCATACCAGCGATAAACCCACGACGTCTCGAGTTGTCACCCGACAACTTTACTCCATAGGTTATACAATAATGTAAATTACATAGGGGTTGATTTATAGTAGCAAAATAAAGGGAAGGGGATGTTATATATGTATATCTACCGTGCCGCGGCTGCGTCCCGGCTAAGTAAACCGTTCTTATATGAATAAAGTTAGTGTGTCATTGACTAGCGTGTTTGACTGTTGTCCGTCCTATATCTGCATACCTAACACGTACCTTCACTTGTAATCATTTGATATTACGAGAACGCAATATCAGCAACGATCAATCCATTATGCTCACGATATTTGAGAGAGTAGTTTCGGATAAAGCGTCGGCAACTACCGACTTTATTTGTACACTCGTTTTTATGTGTTAGAAACAAGAACTTTTCTAATAATATATGCGATTTTAGTTCAAAATAAATGGTGCCTGTACGATAGGGTTGCTCTCAATTGTATATCTATACAAATAAATACAATTGTAGTGTCTGTTTGTAAAATCAAAATATTAGTTTTTTAGTACCTGCATATGAAAAAATAATACGATACTTATAAGAATTTAAACAATTTTAAAATTTTGGTCTGTTTGTGCCGGCTAATCGCCGAAACGGCTGGACTGATTTTGACGGGACTTTCACGAACAGCCAGCAGATTTTATAAGGCGTAAATTAGGCAACTTTTATTTTAGAAAAATGATTATAATTCCGTAAAAGTCTCATTATTTTTTTAGTTGTTACGAGTTTGGTGCGGACGAAGTCGCGGGCAACCGTTTATAATATTAGTTATTATTTTCTTTTGAATCCTTACATTTTGACAACTCGAGTGGAGTTACAGACACAGCTATTATTAGTATCGTAGATAGGTATCTTATATACCTATAAGTTGGGTAACAAGTAACAAGTGTTCGCCACTTATCCGTGTGGCAATTCAATACCTACCCTATTGCAAACTGGACACTGTAAACGGTCCGATAGAGTCTTAAGTGTTTATCTATTTTGTCACTAATTCAAAGTGCACACAAACATAGAGTATGGACTGAGAGTTCCCTGATCAAGAATGCAGTGAATACGTACCGATACTTATGAGAGGGACACACTTGTTTTTTTTATTGTTTATAGGCTCGAGCTTGATCTTTGTCTCAACTGATGGTAAGCGATGATGTGGTCGACGATGAAGCACGATTGCCTAGGAGAAACCTATTCAGTCTTGACTCAAACAGAGCATGTTCTTTGCCACAAAAAGAGGAATTTAGAAACACTACCTACAACTATCACAATTATTTGAATCTCACCTAAGCCTTTCAACTGAGACCAAGTATCTGGGCATCTATTTGGGCAAGCAACTAAACTGGTGCAAGCACACCGATTACGTCACCAAAAAGGCCCGTATATATCCGTAGCAAAGCAAGAGACTGCTAGGCAAGTAGGCAGAAACTGGGACATTCGCCCCAACACTACTTACTGGCTATAAACCACAGTCATCTGATCAATCATCACATATGGCTCCCTAGTCGGGTGGCCCAGGACTGGCTTAAACACAGCACAATAGGACCTATAAAAACTACAGCGAGGTGGTTGCGTAGTGAACTGCATCTACTGCAGTCTTGCAGGCGATGCTGGGGCTATCACCTCTACACCTTATACTGCAAGAGGAAGCAGCTCTGGCAGCCTTTAGGCTTAATATATCGAGCATCTATATCACTATCACTATCAAGCTACAACCTATGATAGCGTCACCTAGCGATAAGGCTCCGAATATACACCGCTTCAAAAATGTAGCTATACAGCTAACAGAAAAATCGTGTGACAGGCCCGACGACTTAAATATCAAAATATCCAAACCGCTGGAAAATCTCAACTCCGCACCGTCTAACAGGCGGAATGCGTCGGCATCATCGTCATCAACCAAGCAGCCCTTGCCATCGAAGCCAGGAAAGTCACGGCTACTCACATGCGCATATCTCGGCTCTCCAGTTCCTATAGAGAAGCCATATTACCTCGAAACTCATACAAAAGTGCCACAGTGCGCTGGAGCGTGTTGCGTCTGTCAACCGCAATGTTGTGACTCTACAATGGATAACAGAATATAGCGCATCACTAGGCAATGATGCGGCAGATGAACTGGCCAGGATTTGGATCGATCATTTGGTCTGCGACTGTTAAACCTTTTATTCTAAAAACCAAAACACGATTTTATTCAAGGGTATTTTTATGGAAAATCTATCAATAGCCATAATATAAATCTGTAATCTTTAAGAACTCCTACTGAGCTACTACCGAACAAACGAATACGGCTTAAACCTTCACCTATCACCGTTTGATTGACTATCTTAATATGACGTCACGAGGTCGTAATACCGAAAACTTATTACAAACATAATACCATGCGTATTACCTAAATGTTATACAAAAGAGTACAATAATGATGACGTCAGCATGATAAAAAATCTCGCATTGAAAGCACGCGATTATATCGATAGACCCGTTAGGATTTGTAATACAAGCTTTTAAATGGCGTGCGTAGAAACTAAGAGTAGATATAATATAGGACGTTTTGATTTGATAGTGTTTTCGTTCTTGAGCTTTTAGGTATTGTATATAGGCATAAGCGAAGCGGATGAGGCATAGGACCTGGTTCTAAATTGAAAAGCTTACTGAGAAAGTATGAATTGATGTGTTTGTTACTCAATTACGCAAGAACGGCTGAACAGAGCTGGATGAAATTTGGCACAGAGATAGATTATATTCTGGAATAGCATATAGGCTTTTTATTCCGGTATAATGTTTCCTTTGGATGGTACAACACTTTCACGCTGGTGAAGCCGCTGACAGAAGCTAGTTTGAAATAAAGAACGTGACAAACTCTAATTCAATGCCAAAATTTGACAGGTTTTCAGGCTATAGAAGAGTTAAACAAATACGATTACAGATACGGGTTCCACGACCAAGTTCTGAAAGTATATTCATACTACGGTATGAACAACTTTGTAGAATGGTTCTGAAGGTTAATCAGAACTTAAAAAAAAAATGTGTGCTGCATTGTAGCCGGAGTTTTGAGCTAAAAAGCTGAAAAGTATTAAAAATGCAGAAAAAATAAAAAAACATGTAATCTCTTAGTTTTTATTATGTAGTCTGTTAGACTGCAATACATTTCTTGCATCTGTCATAAAACCCAGTGAAATAAAATGCTCCATCTTTGCCGTCGAAATGCTCTTCTACCGCTGCCTTAATTTCTTCGTCACTAGCAAATCTGCGTCTTCTGACGTCGTTTTGCAAATTAAAAAAAAAAACAGGAAATAATCGTTGGGGGTTAAGGTCTACACTGTAGGGCGGCGACTGGTTTAAATTCTGTCTCTCTCAAGTCACGCCTTGCAACTCGCGCAGTGTGTGCACACTAACGAGCGACAGGTGTCCCGTTTTTGAAATAAAGTGTGCACTTTATTTCAAAAACGGGACACCTGTCGCTAGTTTGCCTCTACATTTCTCGACAACCACTTGTAGCAATTTTTTTAACAGTCAACAATGTGGCGAAATAGCCCCCGTTACTGAAGTTTTTTTAGAAATCCAGTTAATGTTCAGAATCCCTTCACAATCCCAAAAAACATTGGCCGTGAGCTTGGATGCCGATCTTTTTACTTTGAATTTCCGCGGCGGCTTTTCCCTCTATTACATCCATTGCATTGAATTTTGTTTTGATTCTGGATCATACTTTTGGATATATGTTTCATCCAGTCCACACGAGTATAAAGCAGCGTGTGCATTTTTGCGCGGATCACTCAGACATGGTTATGTTTACGATTCAATTACTAGAAGCGTAATGGTGCTAATGACATGAAACTTTCTATTATACTCTATATTTAAGGTTCTCGGAATTTGATATACGTAGATTGAGACATTGGTGACACTTATAGGTGCTTATAATCAATACTTTTCAGCCGCCCTAGTACGTCAGTCACATAACTCGCATAAACGGACATAGATATATTGGTTTAATTCAGAAACAATTGGCATAGTTCTTGATCACGTCTACAAAATAGGGCAATAGAATCGTGAAAATATTTTTTTAGTACCTCCTAAAGGATATTTTTACTCTTTTATTCCATCATGTTTGATAAATCACATCGCAACGATATAGGAAATTTAAGTAAGTATGTATGAAAAGAAATGACGTACAGTTTCGTAATTCGCGACCTCAAAAGGAACAGTGCTAATTTCGTAATCCGCCCAACAGTTGGAGATATCAATGAACTGCCAAGATGAGCACCTTGTTCGCAGGTAGGTGGCAAGGTCACCAGCCGCCCACACAACGCAACAATATACCTCTTACTTTTAATACATTCCATTTGTGACACATTTGTAGGGTTACTTACAAAAATGACTATAACTAAACCATTATTATTTCATCCTTTCTGTCTATCCGATACGCGTAATTCACAGCTATTCTACTCGTATCGTTTTTAACGGATCCGTTGCTACTGGAGGTTCATACTATATACACAGTACCGTTTTTACGGATCCGTCGCTACTGGGGGTAACATCCACACAACATTTAGTCAGTGTTCCACCAACTTTCAAACAAAACGGATCAGTATTTTAATACTCTTGTGTGTGTGAACTCGCTCGTACAACTACCTACGCCATTGGCGAATAAAAACGTATACGATAAAGCGGACCCGTAAAACGGACTGCTGTATATTTTGTCGGTTCGGTATTTTTTACTGGATCGGCTGCCTTATTGCGTAAGTGAATATGGCAACGCAAAGGGTTTAACCGCTATCAATCGACCAATCACACAGACGGCAATCCACATCGCGTCATTAATCTCGCATGTGATTGTTCGATTTGATAGCGGTCAAACCCTTTGCCTTGCCGAATTCATTTGCGCAATTCGGCTGCTTGAATACTATCATATATGTGAACTCGCTCATACAACTATATACGTTTGCGCCGAATAAAAACGTATACTACGATAAAGCGGATCTGTAAAACGGACCTCTGTGTGAACGAGCACTTAGATCTGTGTGCTCAGGCGATACTGAGCTCGGGAGGAGCTTACGAAAACAGAAACAATATGCATATACATCACTCACACGACTAAGACCCAGTTTTGTGATTCGTAGTTAACCTATATATTTATAATGGTTAAATATGCTTACCAATGGTTGCATATTTCGGTAAGATGCCATTTTTAGGGTTCCGTACCCAAAGGGTATAAACGGGACCCTAATATTAAGACTCCGCGGTCCGTCTGTCTGTCTGCCTGTCTATCTGTCTGTCACCAGGCTGTATCTCATGAACCATGATAGCTAGACAGTTGAAATTTTTACAGATGATGTATTTCTGTTGCCGCTATAACAACAAATACTAAAAACAGAATAAAATATATATTTGAGTGGGGCTCCCATACAACAAACGTGATTTCTGTGCCGTTTTTTTTGCAATATTGGTATGGAACCCTCCGTGCGCGAGTCCGACTCGCACTTGGCCGGTTTTTTTTATTCAGTTGTTAGTTAATTACTGGAACATTTGTTAGATTAACAATTGACGAACAAACACGTTTTTCCGATATTTGTAACTATTTCTTAGCATATATAACCATTGGTTAACAAAGGATCAAAAAGCTGAGCCCAAGACCAACCCGCGCGAGAGGCGAGAGTCGAGGTCTTAAGCCACTGGGAACCACAACATTGATAATGTTAAGACTAAACATACAGCCTTGGTCAAAAGTATTATGCACCCACGATATCTCTGATTTTGGAGGACATTGAACGTTGATATTAATACTGGCCCGTTTTGTTTACAGGAAATATACCCGAATCCGTCATTCATTCACGATAGAAACGAAGTATTTGATGTCATACCTGGCAAATTAGGTAAGTAAATAAAGCTAAGCGAATAACACGGTGAAGGTATTGTGCATTGCGAACATGACCTACAAAAAACCTTTCTTTTTTTGTAAAAAAATACAATCGACTTCTTATTTTTTTGTAAAAAAAAATGGTTTTAATTTCTCACACTTAAGTTGTTGTATCTCACAACTACAACTTAATACTCATTAAGTTCTATAGTTAGTAGTTACCTATAGAATTGAATACCTACACCACAGATAATATAATACCAGTATACAGATGCCTCATCCCATACAAAGAAACCGAGCCTACGTAACTAGCGTTTTTCATCAGACACCGAATAATTTTTGTAAATCGTTCGCGTTTGGTTCCGTTCCACGGCGACAGATAGATCACCATCTATATCCGTGGAACGGAATCGAACGCGATCGATGTACAAAAAGTAATCAGTATAATCAGTAGAGTACATCGGCACGGTTTGTATGGGATGAGACACCGCTGCCTACACATATGGACCCGTTGGAGCTTAAAGAGTTCGGAAATGTGCCTTTGTAGTACAAGTCCAATCCAGTTATAGTTAAATAAACTTAACAATATTTCAATGACGATACATTGCTTACTATTTTATATGATAAAAAATTTATTCATAATATCAAAAACCCGACTGCTTAAGAAGCAAACTAAAAAGACGTAAACAAAAAGAAAATCTTGCTACGCAGTCGGAAAATACAAGATCGCCATGACCGCCTGGCACTTGCTTCATGATCAACATCATCAGCTCAGCATCACTGCTGTAATAGGCCTCCTCCAAGTGTTGCCACATCGATCGGCCTGTCGCTAACCGCTTGCGTGTAGTGAATTTTGTCTGTTAAAATCCAATAAAAATATTATTTAATAGGCAAAATGAAAATGCATTTTTTTAAAGAATATTTAGAATATTTGAAATTTTACAAATAGAGGTATCTCACGTAGAAATTAAAATGTAAATGTACATAATAATAATAGAAAAATGAAGAATAAAAAAATCTGTTTTGGGTCTAATAAAATATAATAGCCTGTCGATCGATTAGTGCCTAACCCCCAATTCCATGAGATTTATAACACAATATCACAAAATTAATACGACATTGAGGAGTTTTATGGGGTATGATCATATTCAATTACCATCTGAATACTGGTAGGAACTAGACCATGGAGCCCGTTAGCTCTTCACTACAGATGATCCTAGCCAGCAACTTCCAGTGATACCCAATGCTACAACTCAATCACAAGAATACTGTTTGACATTGAAGGATTCCAAGATACAAAAAAAAAATAACAAAAAAAATGTTTATGAATGTAATTTTATTTTAATTTGGAATAGGTTATATTATTTTTTGTTAAATTTTATGATTGTAATATTATGGACAACTTATGTCTGAAAATAAATAAATTATATAATAATATGGAAAGAGCAGTGGTGGCCCAGTAGTATCGGCCGCAACTTACGTGTGGGTTCAAACCCAGGCAGGCTCTTTACTTTGTGTAAATTATTTCATCATCACTGCTCTCAAAAACGGTGAAGGAAAACATCGTGAGGAAACCGGCATGTCCTAGAATCAAAAATTCGAAGACGTGTGACATCCACCAACCCGCACCGGGCCCGCGTGGTGCAGTACGGCCCATCCCCTCTCACAGAGAGGAGGCCAGTTTCCCAGCAGTGGGGACATTAATAGGTTGATGATGTGATTTGATGTGATAAACACAACATTACGCCTGTATTCTCTGAAGAATTTGACAGAGATGCGATGATGATCTATAGTACATCCAAATTTCGCCAGTTATAAATCATAGGATATCTTTCAAAACACTGGGAAGGGGAAGAAAGTGACTGAATTACACAGCGTCGACCGGGAACTGGGAAGTGCATAATTACATAACAAACACCGTTGTTCATTCTCACGGCCTACTTGCTCCGGCGCACGCTTTGAATGGCTAGCGTAATGCTAGGTAACTCACCGCCTACGTTGTATAGATCTAGGCTGCGAGTTACCAAGCGAACGATATTTGCTTAACGGTATTCGTTTATTAGGTTAGCAGGAACATGAACCACTGTAATGCAATGCGATTGTTGTAAAATGTCGAGTTACAAAATATTTGTCGATATTTCTTGCTGACTGATAGACTATGCGAATTTAGTTTGGCCAATATGCAAAATGTACACCTGATGATTTATTCTATAAGACAGATTTGTTTATAATTTTACTACCTGCCAACCCCAGCTGCGCCCACGTGAAAGTTGTATTTATCCCAAACGGACATAATCATCATCATCATGATTTCAGCCGAAAGACGTCCAATGCTGGACATAGGCCTCCCCCAGGCGTTATAATAAATGGATATAAAGCATGATAAGTGTTAATCCAGGTTATAAACTATCTGTGTCCCAAATATCATTCAATTCCGTTCAGTAGTTTTTGTGTGAAAGAGTAACAAACTGCCAGCCATACTGAGAATGACTGGATGATGATAGCAACAAGTGTTAACCAAGGTAACTTATCGTTATATTATGTTGACCAACATTTTCGGTTGCAGGTGACAAATGGATGGTTTCCTGCCTTGGAGTCCTGTACCTCACAAAGGGTCTTTTCTACCGAGTTGTGCCTGCGGACCAAAGGGTTGATGAAGCTTATGCTGGCGTGTTCAGGTACCTACCAATCGATATTTGAAGATATATTCTCTACTACTCGTATCTATTTCAATACCTATAAGTATTATGGACTGAAGCTTCAATGTCCGCGTCGAATTTCCAACTGGCTTACACGGTCAATTTTTAAGACATGTAGTAAGGTTACCGACATAGCCCGAAGAATTGCCAAACTGAAGTGGCACTCGGCAGGCAACATTGCTTGCAGAACGGATGGACGAATTCGAACAGGAAGACGGAACGTAGGACAGCCTCCCTCTAGGTGGACCGAAACTCTGGTTAAGGCAGCGGGCAGCCGGTGGATGCGAGACGCACAAGACCGATGAACGTGGTGGCGCTTGGGGGAGGCCTAAATCCAGCAGTGGACATCTTTCGGCTGAAATGATGATGATAAGTAAGATGACTTAAACAAAATCATTTGTATTCGCAGGTTTCGACTATGGTGGTGTGGACAATGGCTGGAGGTGCTCGTGGACGACCGCTTACCAACGGTGAATGGCAAGTTGGCATTCCTCCAGAGCAACCACACAGAACAGATGTGGCCAGCGCTTCTGGAAAAGGCTTATGCGAAGTAAGTTATTTGGATATACTTCAATACCTACCTTTGTAATTAATAACCAAGCTTGTGGGCAAATAAGGATGGCACGATGTAACGTTTGGAATTAGCATCTAAAGATTTTGCGACAAAAATGAATAAATCCAATGCGAGAAAGATCCGACTAAGTCCAGTTTAGTAATGCATAGTAAAGATACCTTCCCAACTACTTTAAAGTAGATGACTTAACCATGACTATATATATTAATTACTAACTGCCCCCCACGGCTTTGTCCGCGTGGAATTATTATATCCTGGTAGTTTGTGAGTTTTATTTACCAAACATGATTCCAGCCCCTGAAATACCAATTCTCTTTAGGATTCACTCATGCATGATTCCACCCACAGATTTATTGTACTTAATTTTTCTGTTCGCCTGGTACTTTGTATCTACTTAAGCAAATCGGGCGAATTTAGATTCATAATTTAAAACTATAACATATTTTTTATTTATGAACTGATTGAAATAAAACAAACACTAAACAAGTGAAGCTTACTACAATACATTAGTGAAAAACGCACTCAAATCGGTTAAACCGTTTCTTAGATTAGCACGCACAAACGCAAAGACAAACAAATAAACAGACAGCGATCAGTTGCATTTTTATTATATGTATAGAATTGTTGATAGATAAAAACAAAAATAAATGGTAAGTAGGTACCCTAACACAGCTATCTGATGCTGGCAGCTGAGCTTCTACTAACAACCAACCAAGAGAGTCACAATTCACTTTTCTCCTCTCCATCATCAGACCCTTGTTACCAAACTGCAATAAATGGTGGGTACCTTTCATTGCAGTTGGTAATAATATAAGGGTCAATCAGATCGATTGGAACCCAAACATGAAGACAAAAAACTTTATGGGCTTCTGCTCTGAGTTGAATAAATCTGGCCTGAAAATGATAGCAAGCCCATCAAGTTTCTAAAAGAAACACGCCCACGCGCCAAGTCGAATATTTTAAATGTCGACCGTTGACTTGACACTCTTGTTCATTAACAACTTATTACAAAAACAAAAAACCCGCTAAAAATAATTAACTGAAAAGAGAAGAACGAGTGCGGTATAGTTTATTTAATTCTGTGAAGTAATCTAGAACACACTATAATAATTATATTGTTTTGTGACATATTCATACAAGGAAATAATAAAATATATTAAAATAGACATTAAATATTATGGGGAGCTGCCTGCGGTGACAAACGAAGTTTTGGTGAATTCGACTCGGCTGGGCAGCGTTCGGTACGTTGCGTTGTCTTCTCGTCCAACTCAACACAGTGTCTCAAGACAAAAGTCCCATGTGTGTGTTGTCAGTGATGACATATGGCTCTGAACCGTGGTCGCTTACAAAGGGCCTCATCAGAAAGCTTACGGACACTTAAAGGGCAATGAAGAGGGCTATGCTCGGCGTTTCCTTGAATGATCGAATCAGAAATGTAATGGCCGATGAGGCAGAAAGGTTCTGGAGTGTCAACCGCGAACCGGAAGACGTTGGAAGGCCTCCCACCAGGTGGACCAATGACCTGGTGAAGGTTGCTGGGATCCGCTGGTTGCGAGATGCACGGGACCGGTCAATGTGGTGACGCTTGGGGGAGGCCTATGTCCAGCAGTGGACTTCTTTCAGCTGATATAATGATGATGATGAGTAATTTAGGCTTTACAAGGCTAATTTTACCAGGGTTGAGGCCTATTAACTCAAAAGATGACAAGAACGTACCACCCACCGTCTTCGCAAGTCAATTGTTTTTAAAAACGGTTATATTTAGCTTGGCCGTTTTGTTGTTTGCTTTAGGTAACAAACTTTCTCACAAATTAGGAATGGTAAATAAACAAATTACGGTATATTCTAATATTAGCAAATAACCGGTCCTACCTGTTAGAAAAGAAATCAAATAGTGGAACACCAATTTGCTAATAACCATGTATAATTTGCTATGATTAATGTAATTGCTTCCGGAAAAAACAGCTTTCAACAGTAGCAAATAGAAGCTACACCTCTGACCTCAGAGCATCTTTTTTTAAAACATACGTAGGTAAAGTTTAGTAATTAATTAAGAAACTCCACATAAAGCTAAAAATAAAAAGGTAGTAGATAGGGATAGCTTAAGATGATATTGAAAATATTTTTACATGTAATTGAATCATTGAACCCCTTCGGAATATATTGGATTCGGTTACTGTTACGGATACATTTTTGTTTCGTATTTTGGATAGTTACCGTTACGGAGCTTAAGATCCTTGTTATGTTCCTACATACTTTTAAAAACTATGCAATATTTTATATTGAGTTTAATGCTATATTTCACAATTTACAGACTGCACGGGTCCTATGAAGCTCTTAAGTATGGGAGCTTGCTCGATGGGCTTGCAGACCTCACAGGGGGCATCACCGAGTCACTACAGATGGCGGAATTGTCTGATACCGAAACGCTGAGGAACTTGTTAAAGAGCACAAGCCTTGTAACTGCACACCATGTGGCTGCTGTAAGTTTTATCATCATACACGAAGTTAGTCTACCAAAGAGCATAGCCAATCACGTCAAATATAACCAAAGCAAAGGTAATCAACCACTTCCTAAGCAGGCGTATTGTATGCAAATGCGAATGCTAAATCCAATTGGTTCATGGACGTTTTGTAAATATTTTGGTTCTGCGCCCCAATGTGATTGGCACATCAGCTGAGCGATTAGCTTTTTGTGCTATAGTTTGAGGGTATTGACTCCCCAGAACAAAATATTACTATGACCAACAGATGGTTGTTCAGTGTGTTACTGTTATTGTATGTGAAACTGCGACGTGAATGTCCTAGGGCAGCTTATCTTCAAAAATAACAAATCATGACTGTGAGAGGATTTCTCTCAATGAAACAGCACATTGTTATTATTACAGTATGTTTTTGAGTTAGTCTACAATATACAATATAAAGATAATAAAAATAAATGGATACCAAAGTAAATTAAACATTAAAATGCTGGGCTATACAGCAAAACTTACTCATCAAATTACTTTTTCAGGCACCTGAAGACAAAATTCCTGAGCTTCAAACAGAAATGAATTACGTTGTCTTGAATGTGGAACAGGTAAACCAACTTTTGAGTACTTAGAAGGGCTTTTTCCAAACAAGAGCATCATAAAAAGTTTAATGACGTCAGAAAGTATCTTAGTCAAATTTATTTTTGTTGTGAAAATAGTTTCGTCCTGATACTTTTACTGCTCACAATCAAAATATATACAAAAAAGAGGTTTCTCCTTACCGTCACCTGACGGCGCTTATCCAGTTTCAATACAAATTGACGTATAAGTTGACGTGATTGAGCGGTAGTAAAAAGGCCTCTGAGATCGTTTAGGTTATCACGTTCGAGTACGTTAAAAAACACGTAATAATAGCGACTCTGAATTCATCATCAACATCCTGCCCTTGTCCTATGTTACTTGGCGTCAGCACAACACTTTTCCATCCTCCATGGACAATTGATACACTTTCATTCACATATCATTCCTCACTCAACCTAGCCATCTTTTCTTTGGCCTGCCCCTTCCACCCCTCTTTTATATTCATAATTATTTTAATCCCATCCCTCCTCATAACATTTGCATACCAAAGCCAATGATTTCACCATTATTAATGTCTTACTCATGTCTCACCTAAACTCACTTCATACATTCTGGTCTTTCCACACGTCCATCTCAAAATTCTCATCTCTGTTACCTACATGCAAAATTTTTCACAAATGATAGAGAAATAATATCATTGACAATAGTTTATTGTACGGAGACATCCTGACTCTTTGTTTATCTACCTACATTTGTTTCCTTCTCAACATTCCAGGTGGAAAGCACAAAAGGCCCAGTACACGTCGTCCGAATACGTAGACCACTCGGCATTGGAGAAGTTCCTGTACCCTACATTGTTTTAAATCCAGAATCGTAAGTATCTTAAGTTATTGCGATTTCTTACTGCAATAAATATGGAGGGCTCGTAAATACTAAAAGATGCATGGGTCAATCATCAAGGTGAATCAAAACTTGCAGAGTTTGGTTCGTAGATAAGTGATCATCAAATACATTCCGAGATCCATGCAAGCCCTTGGTCCCGGCTGACAATTGTAAATCTTTGACAATCGTTACTGGTAGGCAGAAGTACTGCGCCGGCTCCAGAATCCAAGCTACCGGGTTGGATGGAGTTCAGATTCTAATATGCAACAGCATCCAGTTAAGACTAGAAATCGTCCCCAACATAATGAAAAAATGCTTGACAGATTGATTGAGTCTTTAAAATATTTGTGAACTGTTATTCAGGCAAACAATTCCAAAAAACAAATAAGGCTCCTCCCCTCTCTTCCACAACACTGTAGATGTTAAATTCATTGTTTAAGCGTACGAAAACCCGGTAAATCATTTTTAGATATAGCACTCTGAAAAGATACAGTCCTACATTAACTTGTGCGTGTGGTATAATAATACTCAAAACAAGCTTATAATTCTCGACAGCTGGCACACAATACCGCAACAAGAACGCGACCGCTTCATCTCAACGCCTAAAGGCATCTGGATGCTCTTCGCCGAGTTCCAACGCGTCTTCACTCGCATAGAAGTAGTTCACTTGGACTCTGAGACCTGTAGAGCAGAACCTTTCTTAGCTGATAAGCTCAAATGGCAAATGAAAATGCACCAAGCTGGCTGGAAGAGAGGTGTCTCTGCTGGTGGATGCCGGAATTACGTGCGTGAGTATTTCTAGTGGTATCTAGTGTAACAGTTCAATCTTAATCGTAAGTCATCCTGCTCATAAAGCTTTCATGAAAAAGCTGCCAATTGAAATATGTTCACTGGTGCAGAACGAGGAACAAGACAAGACAAGACAAGACAAAGATATTTTATTTTAACTAGGCCACCAAGCGGCACTTTTGAACGTTACATTAAAATGATTCTACCGTGCATTCGGAAAGTAGCTTGTTATGGAGAAGAATGCACAAGAAACTCCATACTTACTCTTTTAAAAAAAAATGTTTTTTTTACAATATTTAGGAACATACATTATTAAATTCATACATGTGAGGACAATGCACCCAGAATAGCACTACCCACTACCCACCGAACAATGGAAGGTAATGGAGATATACTGTGGAACAGTACAGGCTAGCTATATATGATGTTACTATAAAAGCATGAACCATGGTTAATCTTAGAATTTGCCCATAAAACCTAAGATTTACCAGGTCATATCTAGTGGAAAAATTTCAAACTGTTCAGTGATAATCGTGTTGATAATAAAATAGAATCATTAGCCTGGAAACGGCCACCCATGCCACTAATTGTTTTCTTTAAAACAGAATAACTATTATTGAATTAACTAGCTGGAAGTTATGAGGAGTGGCTTTTACCCATTAATGGGATAATACAGCCTGACAGTAACCAGCCAGTCTATTCTGTAGACATATATCACGGTGATGACTTAGGCGAAATGAGCGGTCATTCCGAGCGATGCTAGGGATTGACAGGTGTCTTCGAGTTCACTTCTTCTAAGTCATCTGGAGCAGTGGTGGCCCAGTGGTATCGGCCGCGACTTACAAGTTGTAGGTCGTGGGTTCGAGCCCAGGCAGGCGCATTTTGTTTTAATTATTTCATCACCACTGCTCTAAAAACGGTGAAGGAAAAGATCGTGAGGAAACCGGCATGTCCTAGAACCAAAAATTCGAAGACATGTGACGTCCACCAACTGGGCCCGCATGGTGGATTACGGCCCATTCACCCACACACACACTTCACACAGCAGTGGGAACATTAATAGGCTGATGATGAAGTCATCTCGATGAGGTTTTACAAAATAACAAAACAGTAATTTCTTATTCACCATTTCACCAACTGTATGGCTACAGCTAATGGCATGATCACTTTAACCTTATGTTTTCTCTATTTACAGACTTCTTCCACACAAACCCTCAAGTACAAATAGTACTGACAGAACCGGACACTGTGATCATATCTCTAAACCAGCACTGCATTATGGAACCCAAAGTCATTGGCTTCAGCATATACAAAATACCTTCGCCACTAAACGAGACCGCGAAAGCCCTGTTCTTCAGGAAAGTGAAGAGTACCATAAATTCACAATACACAAATAGTCGGCAAGTCACACACAGGTATGTGCTATTAAAAAGTTTACCTCAACACTAGTGTTTTTAACTAAAAGGAATATTACTTTTTTGAAGGAGTAATCGTTGCCAGATATAGATCTGAATGCTAAAATATCAGTTGCTGAAACCTGAAATAGAATTTACAGAAGCGGAACCCTAATCAACTCTCTAAAACCGTGTAGTTCCAGGGCTAAACTATCCTTGACCATAATAAAATCCAGTAAACAACAGACAACATAACAATATCTAAATTTATACAAACACACAGTAAAATTATACTACTACAACTTTCCAGATCTCCACTAGAAGCGAGCGCCTTCATAATAATGCCTACAACATTTGAGCCACGTGACGAAGCCAACTTCACGCTAAGAATATTCTCGAACAAGCCAATCAAGATGAAAGTGCTAGACAATCCGCCGAAAATGACGAAGACTGCATTAGTGAAGGCACCTCCGGTAGTGGAAGTGAATAGCTTCGCGCAGTACGAAGCAGTGTTCCTACAGCTAGCCGACGAACATAAAACTATAGACCCGTTTGAACTGCAAGAATTACTCGATGCGTGTCTGCCAAATGATTACATCAAGAGTTGCGCCTCAATAGACACGTGTAGACAAATTGTTTTGTCTTTGGATGTATCCTTTTCTTTTGATGTATATTGTTAATGGTTTTTATTTCAGCAATATTATAGACTGCAGATTAAATTAGAAGCCGACCCCAACTTAGTTGGGAACAGGCTAGGGAAATGATGATCGGTTTACAAATCCTACTATTCCTACTTACTATTATAAACGCGAAAGTTTGTGAGGATGGATGGATGTTTGTTACTCTTTCATCAAGGGCGTCGCCAAGGGGGGGCAGGGGGGGGGCAGCTGCCCCTCCCTAGAGATTCAAAAAAAGTTGTCTAATGTAAAGCAACCACAGTCCTAAGTCTTTGACTTGACTTGCTTGATTGATCATTCCCGTACGTCGCGAATGAAATTATATATATTAACCAAACCCAACAGATCGAACCGGTGTTGATATCCTAAAATAGGCAAAAACCTTTCCCGACACGGATAAGCGTTGAAAATTTTGATCGCTCTTCCGTGCACAACGTGTACGGTAGAGTTGCGTAGCTTTACACGTTAGACTCTGAATAGTGCTCGCCAAACTTCTAGGCCGCCCTGAAGTTCGCTTTCCGATGCGCAAGGCACGGTACCTACTGTTTTTGTATGATTTACTACTGCGCAGACATTGCAGCCAACTTCGGGACGGCCAAGAAGTTTGGCGAGAACTATACCGATATTATTACAATCGCTGTAGATGTAAGGCTCGTACCACAAGTGAAAAGCTTCATGTGCTCTCGACTTTACCTACAATTCATATTTTCTCATTCTCCATATCAACTTGCCCCCCCTTGACGCCCTTGTCTTTCATGCAAAAACTATGGGACGGATTTTGATTAAATTTAAAGTAATATGGCTTACACATCAGACTAACACTTATGCTATAATTTGAAAAGATATTTGGGCAAATACTAACACTACGCAGGCGGAGCCGCGGGCGACTTATAGGCGGAAACAACAACCGCTTCATCCGTTTATCCGTCAGACTGAAATTTACGTCATCACAGTCGTTAATAACAGATTAACAGAACAGATTTATTGATGCACAATTGCACACAGTATGATATTATTTGCAGAGGCTTTGGCGTTTCATCTGAACACAATCCTACTCTTTACACCTAAAAAAACCTTGTCCTGCCAACAAGGCTATTCCTAGTGTTAGACGTTCAACATTTCCTTAACATAAACCACAGAAAAAGGGCACTGGCCGCATTTCTTTATCAGATTTCAAAGACTTGATGTGCAGTTTAAAACACTGGCAGCTTGTATTCAGGACACACGCCAGAGAAAAGATGGGAGTTCTCAGAGCGGAGAGGTTTCGCGACGCGCTCCGTGACGTCGGGTTTATAGTTCCAGAGAAAGTAATGAACCTCCTTGTCTTGAGGTACATGAGGAAGGATGGCATGCTCAGATTCGGTGACTTCGTTTCCGCTGTAATGCATCTGCATCGGGCGTTTGGTAAGCATTAGTTTTTTTCCTTATACAAATGGATGGTGATAACCGAGATGATGTACGAGTATCTAAATTGTTTGTCTTGGTGCGGAAGAATTACGAAAAATTCATGAATAAAGTTTTGAGCATGAATGTGAATGGCTTTGTAATTAGGAAAAGATAATAGAGGCTTTGGATGAATTGTATGAAGGATGATATTGAACTAGAAAGGGAGAGACTATTGTGGATGGACGACTGAAGATGAAGTTCGATGCATCTCAAATAAATTGGTATAAGGACGATAATCATAAAAATATGTACTGCAATTTAAAGTAGGCCTTTGTTCAGGGAGGTGAGTAAAAATGACATTTAAATTGAGTATTGACTGTTGTATTCTATTCATCAAACGAAATGTAAAAGACCTATTCAAAAATTATCCGGTATGGACCTTAAATTTTCTTAATAACAAAGAAGACTATTTTCTGTTTTCAGAAATCTTTCACAAAAGCAACAGTCTTCGAACGGAAGGTGTTCAAATGAACCTTACAGAGGTAAGACTTATTAGAATTTAATTTTTTAATTAAATTAATTACTGATTTTCGACGTCTAATTAGTAAATATTAGTCTAAGAGATAGTCGCCACGTCCAGAGAATCATAATGTATAGAAAGAACTCAGTAACGTCTAGGATCTTGCTATATTAGACACGTAACCGCTTCGCCACAGAATTTTGAGATTTTAGAGAATGGGCAGCAGCGTTCTCTGTACACTTAATAACAAACTGCGATCGCCAACCCGCCTGCCAAACGTGGCGCGATTAACGTGATCGAATCAGAAATAAAGACTTTCGCAAAAGAACCAAGGTTACCGGCATAGCCCGAAAAATTGCCAAACTTAAGTGGCAGTGGGCAGGGCACATCGCTCGCAGACGGATGGCGTTGGGCCGAAAAGTTCCAGAGTAGCGACCGAGTAGCGTAAGACGCAGCGTTGGAAGGCCTCCATCTAGGTGGAGCGGCGACCTGGTCAAGGCTGCGGGAGACCGGTAGTGTGGCGACGCTTAAAGAAGGCCTTTGTCCAGCAGTGGACGTCTTTCGCCTGGAACGATGATGATGTTATGTTAAGTTATTAAATACTAATTTAACAATATTTTGTTCACAGTGGCTGAAAAATGTATTCATGTGCTAAGGTGGGAATAAGACGAGACTAGCAGTGTTTTGTGGTTAATTTTTACGTGGAAAAACCCACAGTGTGCAACAAGAGGGACTGAACTCAAGAAATGAGGACTAAATGAATAAAATATGAGAGAATGATTTTCATATGATTTTATCATCGAAATAGAAATATTTGTTATACTTAAGATATATTTTTGAATATATTTAAATAACCAGTGTTGTGGCAATTACGCCAAATACCTCTTAGTTTGTGTAACTAAAACACGAAGTTTATAGTTACAAAGAGTATGACTTTTATATAATTTTATAGTAAATGGAACATTAATAACTAGCTCACTTCACGGTTGTGATACCATTTTGAAAAAAAATAAGTGTAAAAATATTTTTCTTAGTCAGTTACGTGTCGTGAGAGTTCTAAAAGGTTTTTGATTTATTTAATTTATAAACTTTGTTAATTTTATCGATTTATTTAGATCGTGTATATTTTGACTAAATAATGTAAAAGTGTCACAAATATGTATAGATATGTATCTACTTAGGTATGTTAATCTCATTTTCTTTACAAGTAATTTGAATGTACCAGCCGGATGCAGAAAGTTTGCCGATGACTACCCCTCCCGTCAAACCGCGCGGCGCCCCGCGTTCACCTCGTTTGTTGGTCGAACGTCAGAGAGACGTCATGATGTCATCGGCAAACTTTCTGCGCCCAGGATAAATTTTCTAAAGCTGTTACTAACAGTTTGTAACTCTTCTCTAGACTTAAGCTACATGTCATAATAGTAAGTTTATCTCAACAATATAAATACTCATTGCATTTAATTGTTATTCTAGTTAAATAATAGTTTTAAAATCTTTGTGTTCTAGAGTCGGTTATATAAAATACTTAAGCATTCATTGTACTTGCCTTGTTAGTATGTGGGGGTCAAATCTTGCTACTGAATTTTAAAGCAGTTATTCTCAACCGATTAAGATGAAATTTTGCATACACGTTAAGCTAAAAAGCTATCTTAAAAAACATGTTTCTTTTTAACTATTACTAGCATTGTATTTCTGACGCCTCCGACGTTTAGTGTAGGAGACAAAATTCTGTTGATATGTAGTCGATACAAGTTATGGTCTGGAAAATAATGGAACCTATCGCAAATTAGCCCGCATTATGAATAAATATCACAATTTGCGCTTGACATTTAAGAATTTTCTCGTTGGTCTAGATGGCTGCAAGCGCTACTGTTGAGCATGAAGTCCTGGGTTAGATTCCAGGGTCAGACAAAGTGTAATTGGGTTTTTAAGGTTCCGTACCTGAAGGGTCCAAACTGAGCCCTAATTGCTGTGACTCACATGTCCGTCTGACTGTCCGTCGTCTGGCACAAATTTTGTTCTGAAGAATTTTCTAACTTTCCATTGACCTATGTAGTCAATTTGGTGATAATGTTTATTATGACGTATACTTTACTATACTCCATTTGAGATAACATTAGATATTTAAATAATTCCATTTTACAGCTCGTTCAATCGATTTTGATATGTTTATACATTATTTTACACTAGATATGGCCGCGGCTTCCCTCCCGTCAACTGCCGTCCCTAACCTACTTACACTTACCTTCCTACCTACCCTACTTACCTACCTACCAATTTATTCTTTCTAGGGTCATTCTTTCGCGGAGAATCTTCAACTGTCCGAGTATCAGAATTCAGCGTGTTGTGATATTTTACTTCCTGAACAATTTGAATTCATCTAACTTTTGATAAAGTGAACCGATTGCGATGTAACAAAACTTTAGTAATACTTCAAGTTACGCACAATGATTATAATGTATTTAAAAGCTTTCTACATTGGTTTCGTATATTTTACATGATGCGTGCACAACTATGCTAGTATTATATTATCTGTGGCACAACTAAACAGACAAAAATTACAAAGATACTGGTAATGGGTTCTGTTGGTTATCCTCTACCACCCGGATGTGCCCTGCCCACTGTCACTATTTTTTTTGGAAATGTTGTCGAGGTAAAAGAATTTTTTTTTTACTTTTCTACAGATTTATTATATATATTGATTTCAGAACTAGTGCCTGAAAAGTTATCAAAAACTGGCCAAGTGTGTGTCGGATTTGGGTTCCGACCAGACCGCAAAATTAAGTAGGTTGTAATAGGAAAAATGAAGGCATTTCAAAAAGAAAACTTATTGGTATTTGTTAGTAAAATATACGTAACAATAAACACATGCAACATTATCACCAAATTAGAAGTTCATCGGTCAATGGGAAGTTAGAAAACTCTTCGGAACAAAATTTTTTAACAAAGCTGATTTTGGTGACTTTTCATTCCTTTGTTTTTCAATATTTTTTAAAACAGAAGATATAGTACATTGTTCACCGAGAGGAGAAAGTGACCGATTACCGTCGAGGGTGTCGTTTGAAGCCCGAGCCGTAGGCGAGGGCTTTAAAACACCCGAGATCGGGAATCGCACTTTCTCTCGAGTGATACATAGTGCTTTATACTACACCTACGAGGAAAATAAAAAACTAAATCTTTACCAATTGAAATTTATATTGAAATTGTTGCAGTTAGTGAAGCAAACAACACACAAATTGAAAATGGCGCCAATGGCGTCTGCAATTTTCACATGTTCTTTTTTCAAATTGTTTGACACCATCCAACACACAGCTAGTGGCCAGTGTCATTTTGCGAACTTGGAGATAAAAACTCACTGTAAAAACTTTTTGGTTTTTGATATTTAGGTTACCAGCGCATAGTCTTACCCAAAATTAAAAAAGAAAAACCACGTAAGAAATGGATTTTCATACACTTTTCTCTCCCGCTCAGATGCGTTTTCTCGCCGCATATTTGTTCGATCTGCAATGACGTACTTTCTACCGTAAATTTGATAAAGTATCAAGGTACTTTCCGAGCAGGTGTAGTATAAATATATTTTATCTACTCAACGAGCTCTAAAGAATGATACCCCCTCGATGGAGTATGTAATTTTTTTTTTCTACGCGCCCCCCTTTACTTGTATGGGAGCCCCCATTAAACACTCTTAAAAATATTTTTCGACAATTTGTATGGCTGTGGGTCAACAAGATGTAGGTATACATATATACATACATAAACTCACGCCTTTTTCCCATGGGGGTAGGCAGAAACTACAGAACGCCACCTGCTACGATCCTTACATACTTCTTTTGCTTCACTCACATTCATACATCTAGTCATACACACACGCCGGTTATGAGTACTGCGCACCTGGCCTTTCTGAAGAACATCACGTACAAGGTCTATGTATGTCTTTCTAGGGCGTCCCCTCCCGGCGTTTCCATTCACGTCTGCCATTCCATTTCGTTAGTCGCCTTCCATTCATTCTCTCAACATGGCCAAACCATCTTAACATACTCTTTTCAATTTTAGTCACTACATCTTATTTTAAACCACAACGTTGTCTTATTACCTCATTCTTCAATCAATCATTTAAAGTAGATTCAAGAAAGTAAGTAATAATAAGATGTAGGTATATTTACTCATAATGTGAAAATTTCAAGACTGTAACCGTTGGGCTGTAAAACCTGTGTGACAGATGACGGACAGACGGACAGACAGACACATGAGTGACAGCAATAGGGTTCTGTTTGACCCTTCGGGTACAGAACCCTAAAAAGCTAAGGTAGCTAATTCAACCTTCCCACACTGGGGATATGGCATAGATTACAGTATTTTATCGGTCATAGAGAGGAGCCCATTTTTTTTTTTGTTTTGCTAAAGTTTGAACTTAAAGGCCACCGCAACATAGGCCCTTCGTCGCATGCCATTATTTCCAGCCCATAGATATCTTTGTCTGACGAAAAGCGTGCTTTTAATGGACAAAAATATTACTGCAACGATCTCGCTTGATTCAAAATAATAATTAATATAATAATCTTCTTTTATGTTTAGTTGTAAATACCAAATAGAATCGTAAATCCACCGACTCGGTACTTTAGCTTATTTGAATCACAAAAACTGAAGCGTCATTGATGGCATTGTTTGTTTTGTATTATGTGAAATATATCTTGGTTTTCGAATAAAAGTTATTGGTTTAAAACCTATTCAGTAGTTTTTTATTAATACTTAGCTGTAGTAGGTAAATCCAATGAGAAAACATTATCAGTGAACTTGACAAAAGTTACCGGTAATTTTAAATTCTGTAATAATTTTTGTAATTGTTACGTATAATTGTGGTGGTGTGAGGGGAAAAGAAATTATGAAAAACTGAATTTGTACTTAGGTACCATTTTTGTTGTATGGCGAAGCGAGCGACGGCCCCGGGTCTCTCAAGGTTACACACTCGTATTACTTTCCTTGATTGTTAGTAGCGACACACGTTTTGTAACCGACTTTACAAAAAGGAGGTAGTCCTATTGTCACCAAGTCACGCCGCGATCTGATGAGGGGGTCCCATGGAATTCGAGGGTAAACCTCAGATTGTATAGGCATATTACAGCGATTTTGGTATTTTCATCAATATGATAAGCATTTGAATTCAGAAAGTATTATTTGGTGAAGTAGATCTGATGAAGAAGACCGCAGATGGCCACTGGAACTTTTATTATTAAGTATATTTTGGGTATGAGGTATCTCGAGTAGTTAAATGACAGTGATGAAGCAAATTTATATAAATGGTCCTAATGAAAATGGTACCATCGAACTGATCTGGTGATGAAGCCGGAAGGTAGGCACCAGAACTCCGTAATAAAACAATGTACCTATCCCAGACGTGTTTGGCTATATGATGGAATATATATACCTACTAGCTGACCCAGCAAACTTTGTTTTGCCATAAAAACACCAAACATTCATCTACCCTACCTACCCTACCTACCCTAACTACCTACCCTACCCTACCCTACCCTACCTACCTACCCTACCTACCATACCCTAACTACCTACCCTACCCTACCCTACCTACCCTACCTACCCTACCTACCCTACCTACCCTACCCTACCCTACCTACCCTACCCTACCCTACCCTACCCTACCCTATATCTCAAGTTGGACCAGACTGCTCACGGTGTGCCAATTTAATTTAAAATCGGTTATGTAGTTTAGGAATCCATCGCGGACAAACATCGTGACAGGAGATTTATATATATTAGATTGGAATATATTATGATTTTCATGGTAATTTACCTACCAAAATTATAAAGAGAAAAACAAAAACTTTTTAACAAAACAAAATTATGCGTTTTCCAAAACTAAATAAACACTACAAAGCGAAAAATAACTTTCTTTTCGGAAGTCGGTGTTAAAAACGAAAAAGTATAAGGTACCAAAGACATCGACTGCTTTTTAATTTTGGAAGTCCATTTATAATTTTTTGTTAAAAACGTTTTTGTTTTTAAGCAATTGCAAAATTTGAACTAGAATAACACATCTTCGGTAGTATAGTGGTAAGTATCCCCGCCTGTCACGCGGGAGACCGGGGTTCGATTCCCCGCCGGAGAGATTCTTTTTGTATTTTATTCTTAATTTTAACCACTCGCATATTGTTGCTTCAACATTTTCTTGCTTTTTTTTCTGATTATTATAGTAAACAAAGTGTTGCAGAGATTTGAGTCAAGGTGGTACATGAAGGTAAGAAAGTTTTAAGGATAGGTTACGAGGATAAAGGCAAAAGGATGATGAGGCTTAATTTTTTTTTGGATTGGGTAATCATCCAATGACTTCTCCCGCTCTGGGTGAAGCGGGAGGGCGTGTCTGACTTTTACTGACTAAAACCCAACCGTGTTTCTTCAGTTGCTTGTGCTAGGGCCGGGGAAACTCTTTCAAATTTATCCGCGACCCAGACAGGCATCGGCCCTAGCGGACTCCGTCACTTTTGCTGACATCTCTTTAAGGCGCGCGTGGGACACAACGCGCCGTCGACTATGGCCTGGGGGGTGACCATAAGCACTTAAGTGTGCGTAAGGAACAGATCATCAGTTCCTTACGCATCTGTTACAGATGTATACAAGTCATATATATCTGTCCCATAAACACACTCAAAATAACCTTACTCTAAGAGCTTTATGCTCATCCTCCTGGTCGAACAACTTTTACAACTTGCTTACTTATAGTCGTGATAATTGATAGCTATAAAAAACTCGATGCTTACGAATGATACTCGTTGTTACAGGGTATGGCTAACATAATAATTAATTAGAAATATGAATTTGAATTACGTAGACATTCATCCAATGTTATCGCGGCAAATAGAATGAGAAAGCCATAGAAATTCAGAGAAACGTATTCATTTATTCATATTCTTTATTGTACACAAAATAAACATTTCAAACGTCACCGGTCTTTTTAGACTGTCGCGATTATAGTTTTAATTAAACTACAGAATAAATAACAAATATTTTATTGATCTATTAACTCTTGTTTCTACTTATTTCCTACTTAGAAATAATACAAATTCTTTACTAAATAATACTATTTACATCAAAAAGAAAATCACAGAAAATCCGGCAAACTCTAATTACAAACTATAAAGAGGTAACAAAGAGATTAAATTTCACTTTACTTGGGATGAACATAATTTCAAATGATTAATGTTCCTTATGTTGTTAGTCAAGTACTTAAGTCATAAGTCAAACTTCACACTGTGCGCACAGTATTCCTAAAAAGGATTACAAACATTGATGTATTAAAAAGGGGAAGATACGTTACGCGCTAACATCGCGATCAAAAAACCTGGGCTCGGCGCACCAGTTATCGGCAACCTACAGTTACCGATAGACAAGGACAGAGATAGGAGACGGCGCTGTAGTGCGAGCGAAATCGCCTGAGTCCCCGCTACGGGCATTCACTTAGCCTAGTAGGACCAAGCGCTGTGTTCAGTACCGTATCTTCCCCTTTTTAATACATCAATGATTACAAAGTTTTTTCTTCACATATAGATTACATTGGTCTTCCTACTCTCTCAATAATTATGCATATGCATAACGAAGCTATATTCAATGTGCACATGCACAATGATTGAAGGATGACCTATTGAAAGATGAGTAAACACTCTATTAACCTTTTTTCCAGTTAGTACAACTACATTTCGGCAAAAGGGGTCAGCCCTTATGATTGGTGCCTTTTTATAATATTATCTTTGTTGCAGCAACTTTACAACAAACTATGTACCGATTTCTGAATTACGAGTTTTAGTTGAGTATTTATCAATCACTATTTTATCTTAAAACCCATAAAACATAGATCCAAGGGGCCATAGATCAAAAGTAAGGTTTGACATGTTTTTTACTCGAAATACTCAATTCAGAACCTGCCCCCGTACCCTGATGGGTCAAAACAATCATGGTTCGACTGTGAAAAAGGGACAGACGTTTACAAGTCATATACATCTGTCCCTTACGCACACTCAAAATAAACTTGCTCCAAGAGCTTATGGTCACCCTCTGGCCCTTGTAGTTTTAGTCTACTTTTAAACAATTTTCATTTGTGAAAAAGAATATTTCTGATTTTGAAATGAATAATGGTAAAATGCACCATCATACAGTTAAATCCAGCATTGATACTTGGTTATTAGCGCATCCCATAAACAGTAATAAGTGCAATTAGAAGTACTCAAATAAGAGAGGAGAGATTATTTCTTATCTCCTGACATATGCATATCTTCATCTGTAGTTTCTGTGGCAGCTTTGTGTAGCTCGTACAACTGGACTATCTGTTCGTCTGTCATGTGATCCAAAAGCTGCGGGTTTAAGTATTCACCAACATGCTTCTTCTTCACTTGTTGTAATGGTTTCATCTGCTTCGCTAGTGTTATTGCATAATCCTGGAATAAAAAATGAAACATAGCTCATTATTAGACCAGATTAAATGCAACATAAAAGATCTAATATGCATGGAAAATGTCAAAAAACAGAAACCTAGTCTTTTTATTCATTATAAATTTTTATTGTTTATTAAACAACTTCAAAAAAAAGTGAGCGGTTATCTGTATGTATGTATCATCATCATCATCAGCCTATTAATGTTCCCACTGCTGGGACACAGGCCTCCTCTCTGTGAGAGGGAATGGGCCGTAATCCACCACGCGGGCCCAGTGTGGGTTGGTGGATGTCACATGTCTTCGAATTTTTGGTTCTAGGACATGTATGTATGTATGGCATCGGACAAAAGTATAATTTACAAATTATTTAAAATTTGCTACTAAGTAAGGTAAACATAAACAAACAGACTGTTCCCACCTCCTCTTATGCAAGCAGAAATACATGAGCACACCCAACTAAGATCAACCTTTCTATGTGAAATAGAATATATCTATACTACAGAATTCTGACGCACTCTTTTTGCTCTGTTTACAGTCAGTACTATACACCTAATCTCTCTAAAGAACAATACATCTAAGGTATAACCGCCCCGCATTTCCATGTAAATAAGTATCATTTTGTGAGCTACTTTTCATTCATCTTCTCTGGAATGCATTTTTCATTTGTTTGTAATTGCTTGATTACAAATAATATATAGAGAAAAGGCCTGAATAACAGGCTACTCGGCCGTCATTGGTTTTTATTATATGCAATAAATATGTTTCATCATCATCATCATTTCAGCCGAAAGATGTCTACTGCTGGACATAGGCCTCAATCAGGTGTCTCCACACTGATTCCTCCTATGCGTTTTGCATCCACCGGAAATCCGCGATCTTGACTAGGTCGGCGCTCTACCTAGAGGGAGGCCTTCCAATGCATAAATATGTTTATATGTCTACTACTGGACATAGGCCTCACCCAAGTGTCTCCACATTGATTGGTCTTATGCGTTTCACATCCACCGGAAATCCGCGGTCTTGACTAAGTCGTCACTCTACCTAGAGGCAGGCCTTCCAACGCATAAATATGTTTATATGTCTACTACTGGACATAGGCCTCATCCAAGTGTCTCCACACTGATTGGTCCTATGCGTTTCGCATCCACCAGACTTCCGCGGTCTTGACAAGGTTGTCGCTCTACCTAGAGGGAAGCCTTCCAACGCATAAATATGTTTAAAAGTGAATAATCAAGACCACACACCGTCCATTCGGTGAGAAATATCTTAGCTTCCTCAGGATTGCATTTCTTGTGCCTTTTGAATTCATCCCTAGCATAGTTGTCGCCCATAATCCGAAGTTCTGGCGGGAGAGCACGGTGTACTCGGAATATCAGCTTGTAGAGCCTACGGACTCGCGAAACATGGTCCAGTGACGACATTCTGTAAAATAATGGCAATACAAATGTTTAACTGAACTTGAGTGAAACTGAGAGGATCATTCCTTTTTAAGCCGTATTCCATACTAATTGTAAAAAGAACTACCTGCTTTAAACAATTTGAAGCTGTAGAGACGTATGAACAGTAAAGCTCTAAGCTTTTTTAGGTTGTTAATTCAGATAATAGGAACCAATACATTACATACATAACCTACAAATTTAGATCTATTTAACAACGAAGTACTTACTTAGTTTACGAATGTATAACGTAGGTTTTAAATTATGTTCTTAAAATGTAGTTATTTATTTATTATTTGATTTCAAACTAGCTGCAAAAGTGAAATAGTTCTAAAAAAATAATATTATTTTCTTCTTTGACAATGTCAATGTCATGTCCGTCATGTCAAAATAAAACATTTTGCAGTACCTATTGCTAGCCAGATTTGGTGAACTGGGTTCCAGGTTTTCTATTAAATCTCAGAATTCTAAAAATCGACTAATTTTATTCCATCGAGTGAAGCCAGGTTAGCACTTTTGCTCTTAACCTACTTAGCAAAAATTCTTATATTCCTTCCAGACATTGTAATTTTACATAACAGTTCAAAAACTTATCATTCTAGTGATGTTCTAATGTGTCACCGATTCAACCTATATTCATATTGTGATGATGATGACTTTTTGGGCGGCAGTTTTACTTTGAGAAGTTTGTGTAGATTAAACTAGTGGCTCTGTGAACTGTAGACCTCGCGAGTAGGGCTTGCAATCCGGATATCCGGATAACCGTATTATCTGGATATCCACCGATTTTCGAATCCGGATTTTACTTACATCACCATCCGGATTTTTCGAATGTCACGGATAGTTGTATTTCTCTTTTAAATCACACTAATATTATAAAGACGAAAGTATGTGAGTGAGTGTGTGTGTTTGCATGTTTGTTACTTCTTCACGCTCAAACGGCTGGACGGATTTGGATGAAATTTGGCACAGAGATAGATTATAGTCTGGAATAGCACATAGGATTCTTTTTCCCGGGAATATGTTCCCTTGGGATAATTTTCGACATACACGCGGGTGAAGCCGCTGGCGGAAGTTAGTCCCTTAATATAATTAAAGCTAAGCTAGAAGTGATCTGTGAAGAAGATGCAAACTTACTGACTGCTGACACAGGGGTACGATTCATGATTCAGAAACTATCGCAAAAAGATAGCATAATCAGTAATGAACTTCTAGTATCACTCAAAAGAAGAATATCACAATGATGAGTTCCGGAAATAATCGGTAGAATGACATATTTACACTGTCCTTTTGAAAATCCAAAGATCTGTGAGACTGACGATTGTTAAAATTATTTCCACATTTTTTGACACACAACAACCAGATCAAACAGTCATAACTTCAGTGGACAATACACAAGATACAGAAGGTTGCTCTTCTTCAACTGTAAGCGTATCACTTAAAACACAAATACGAGAAGAAATCATCCGGTTTATGAGTCAGTCATCTTCTGCGCAGCGGCCGACTTCTTCAACAAATGATTTAGACACCACAATTCAAGTAGGGATGGCACTATTTGATGAGAATGGTCAGGGAAGCAGGAATTTAGAAAGGGTTTACAATCTACTTTTATCAATACCACTGACCAGCGTTGAAGCAGAAAGAGTGTTCTCTGCTACAGGATATTTATATAACCATTTAACTTCTATGAAAGAAGATTAATGTGATAGGTTAAGCATTTTCATCATAGATTATATTACCAGATTTCGGATAAAAAATAATTTAAGAATTACGTAATATTATATTATAAAGGACAGTAGCGTAACTATACCGTCCGAGGCCCGTGGCAAATTCATTGGACGGCCCCAGTAAATTTAATTTAATTTAAATAAATAACTGAAGTAGTAAGTAAGTAGTTACCCAACAGTAATATTTTGTGCATTTAGTTAAATATCTAGTAAATAAAATTTTCAAAAGCATAGGTATTACACATTTATAATAATATAGAGCTGCGGATAGAGTTTTCTGTTCCGAAAAAGTATTAATAACATCATCAAAGTTTAAAGATTGGGACATAGAACTTGGAATAGACAGAATAGCCATGTTACGTAGCCTGTCTTCTACTATAAATTGCCTTAAATACTTAGGTTTTTATTAATTTTAGTCTCAAAAATATTCTTTCAGCACTAGCTGTTGTCACAGAAATAGTAACAAATTACATTAATGCAGTACTTTCATCAGGAAATCTGCATGTCATATATAATGATTCTTAATCATAAATAAATCAGCAAGTTACACGAAGATTTCTCTATTTCGTCTCTGAAGGTGGTTCGAAAACTGAGAATTTACCTGGCAAATGATTCAGGTATGTCTTTTTTATATATCGATATTGATTTTTATATATCGATATTTATTTAAATTTTGCAAAGTGGCAGGTTGCAAAACACTTAAATTTGAAACAATTTCATTCATTGGAAGGAAATGCGAATACAGTTGATTAATAATAATAAAATATAATACTCGATAAGAATATATGTTCACTTTGAACAAACTTTCCGAAACTTGAAAACGCTCATCATCGCAAAGATGGCGTTTCAACTTCCTCTGACAAGTTTCAGAAAATTCAGGGTTGTGTTGGGTCACTTTTCTGCTATACTATTTGCCTCCTTTTTTAATTATCGAATTCCTTAAATAAATTAAATTATCTGATAAATTTTCAAACGTTTTGAGGTATTTGAAAGATCGTTGGCATAAGACTGTAGTGCTTTAGAGGCTGAATCAATAGTTTGTAGAATTTTGCAATGGTAAACCAGTAGCTTAATAAAATCGTAGTTCTCGACCTGCTTCTTAAGCTATTTCAACTTCATTTCTTTCATTGATTTGCAATTTAATGGAATAGATTTAGTTACCACTTTATGGATTTCAACAAACCGAACTTTTAAAACAAAAAAATAGCATCATAATGTCCTGCCCGTCTAGTAAAGGTTCAATGTTTTAATGTTTTCGAAGTTGAAGTTACGACAAACTCGACTCAAAGAAAGTACCACTGAAATTAAGCAATCAATGCTTTTGTTATGAATGGGTTTAAATCTTAATATTTTATTTGAATTTGTATATGGTCTTTAGTTGTGTCTCACTTAAATTGATTTTAAGTACCTACTTTTATATAATTTATTACTTACAATATTTGTTAAAATGTTAGCTCACGCCTGAGCTCGCAACATTTCTGGCTGGGGGCCCCGTAGGGCCAGGGGCCCGTGGCATTTTGCCAGTCCGCCTATAGTTACGCCACTGATAAAGGGTTATTTGATTATTTTAATTAATACTATTGTTGTTTAATAATTGAGCTGAATTGTCTGGGAAAGTGATATTTTATATAATTATTATTTTTAAATAGTTTGATTTGATTGAGATGTTGTGATTACTTGTGATTTGTGATAAATGTAAGATCTCGTGTTTAATTGTGAATCAGTATGAGAAGAATAGATACAAATTATTTGTGCGGTATCGGCGTTTTATTGTATCATTTTAGAAAGTGAACTAGTTTTTTCATGTTATTATTACTTAATATTTCTTTGACATTTTGCTTGAGAGACTGATTAATACTGATTAAAAGCTTGAAAGTTCAAATAATAAAAAAATCTAAATATTATCCGTATTGTCAGCATTATCCGGATACACCGGAAAGTATAATAATTATATCCGTATTATTCGGATAGTAAAAATGAACGGATATTGCAAGCCCTACTCGCGAATCATTATTATTGATTTTTTTGATTTTCTTGAATATTTTTAAAATTTCAAAAAACTAAATCTCCAAAAAAAAACCATACAAATATCGAATCTGCTCACAAAATTTCAGGTGAATCGGCTGAGAAATGCGACCTGTAGAGAACAGCCGGACAAGCCGGCTGGCTCTAGACATACGAAAGAATTATTTCTTGCCCAAGGAATCCGTTTCCTTGGGCATGACCAAGAAGGTTACAAACACTTGAGATCAAGGAACTGTTCCTTGCTTTACAAGTGGCCAGTAATTACCCTATATATTATTTTTCTCTGTGCCAGTAATATTCCTACATACATTCTCATTCATTTAATTATCTGAGTACTCGTTTTCGAGCGTTTTATTTGCGTGAACATTCGAATGCGAGCCGTTTCCGCGAAAAACGTTGCGACATCCACATCGGCCGAAGTTCGCGCTTGTAAACTTTGTAACTTGTAACGCTCGGCTCAACATCCACACCACACGAATATTCGACGACGAATGCTCATGCTCGGCTCAACATCCACACCACTCGAATATTCGACGACGAATGCTTATTACACGTGCGTGAATGGTCTCAGTGAGGACGTTCCTAAAGAGATTAGGCAGCGTTTTCGATGAAAGCGCTCAGGCGGCTTGACTTTTGCCGACATTTTCAACAATATCGTAATTTTTCAACGAATTTACACAAAACCTTATCAAACTATACCTACACCTAAACCTTACTCATGTATCACTCTATAAATCGGTGAAAAATGCATGAAAATCCGTTCAGTACCTAGCTTTTGAGATAATCGCGAACAGTCAAACAGACAGCCGCGGCGAGGGATTTTGTTTTATAATATTTAGTGATATAAGTACTTGATGTTTTAACATTTTTTTGTACCGTTCTATTATTGTTTTGACATTTTTTAGGGTCCCGTACCCAAAGGATAAGAACGAGACCCTATTACTAAGACTCCACGATCAGTCTGTCTGTCCGTCTGTCACCAGGCTGTATCTCATAAACCGTGATAGCTAAACATTTAAAATTTTCACAGATGATGTATTTCTGTTGCCGCTAAAACAACAAATACTAAAAACAAATAAAATAAATATTTAAGTGGGGCTCCCATAAAACAAACGTGATTTTTTTGCTGTTGTTTGCGATAATGGTACGGAACCCGCCGTGCGCAAGTCCGACTCGCACTTGGCCGGTTCTAATACCATATTTATTTTATTTTTTAGAAACTGAGATCAGAGAGACTGGAGTCTACGTGAACGCCAGTCGAACTCGACGAAAAGTCGTTGAGAGGTAAATATATCATGACAAAAAAAACTCAATTTCACAGTTACAATAAGTAAGTATTTATTAACTTTAACTGTACAAAGTCAACAATATTTTCTTTGCCTCGTTCAGTGTAAAAGATAAAGAAGAAATAAAATAACAAATGTTACCTAAATAATTTAATCGTAACATGCTAGGAATTGCAACAAAGTTGTACCTACTAAGAAGTTGTAGTATTAGTAAATACACTCAGTACTTACAACAATGGCTTGCGTCGTTTCACCCGCTCCCATTTTATTTCCCGAAACGATAGAACTCAGAACTGTATGACAACCATTTAATAAGATATAATGAGAAATCATAACAGGTATAACTATTTACAAACGCTAGTTGGGATGTATCAAACACTATCGCTAGGTGGTTTAACATAACAAGAGTAAAATTGACTACCGTTTTTACAATATTATCAGTTTTTCTAGTGTACCGGAAAATAATCCTCTAGAAATAATATTAAAAGAAAACCACACTCTTCAGTCAGTGGACCCACCTAGCACCTAAATAGGAAGTTTTTGATACGAGGTATATAGTGACGAATCGGAAGTGACAGTTATAATTACACATTAACATTAAGTAAAATACCGCTCAATCAGCAAGTCAATGTTCGTTTTTGTTAAAGTTTATAGTGCTTACACACGTCCGGATTTGGTACGGCCGGACTAACTCCGCCAACAAATCCGTTCTCGCTTACACATGCTCGGATATGGTACGGTGGGACTAACTCCGCCCACAAATCGTAGTGTTGTCGTATTTAGAACATAATTTGCCATTTTTATTTATGACTAAGATGCATGTATAAATATCGGGCGATAATAACCAAAATCAGTAATCGCCCATAAATCGGGGACTAAACGCTGGTCGTAGTTGGTACGGCCCAACCAGCCGACAACCCTACATACGTCCGGATTTGGTACGGAGCAGACCATATCCGATGTAAAACAAGCGGACCGAGACAGTCTCAATTAATAATAAGGCAAGGCGGACACACGCTCGAATATGGTACGGCCGCACTAACTCCGCCCACAAATCCGTGGTCCGGCCGTACCAAATCCGGACGAGTGTTAGCACTATAGCAGATAAGTTACTACAATTTATTGTAATTCTAATTGGGGAAACAGAATCCATCCTAGTCAGATTAAGCTAATTAAAGGAAAGAGAAGCATACTATAAACTTTAACAAAAACTTCCTGGGGTTAGCTCGAAGCCCTTTCCTGATGGTGCAATGCAATTCGATAGGGATGTTTCCTGGGTACAAAAATGATGATTCTATTTAGTCTGTCAGTGAGATTCATTATCAAATAATATTGAACCCGTATTTTTTGCTTTAACAAATAAATAAAAAATTACAAAAATAAAGCGCATCAAAGTTGTGGGCTGTGACGTGTCATGTGTGGTGTGAGAAGGTTGTGGGGGCATGTGACGTCACGTTGTCAGTATAAAGTGTAGCACACTGTGACGTCACACGATATTTCAACGCACTGGATAATACTCACAGCGAATCTTTGTGTCTCTGAAGTTGGCTCTGCGTACCATTGCGCAAGAAACAGTTTGTCATCGAGTATACTGCATAGAGTAAACGAGATAGGAAGATGCGAGATAGTAAGATGCGACAAACGTAAGCGAGTGAAAGAGACAGTTATACAATGGTATTTTCACTTTCAACATTGACACAAAAATAGCTAGTGAGTATTATATCGTCGTAATTTTTTGTTTACGTGGCAAAAGAAAAAAAACATGCCGAATATTTTAGTTTATCTAACTGACGGACTAAATAGATATTTTTTGTAAACTACTCTATTTATATCACACCTATACGCGATTTTTACAAAGCGAAATTGCAAGTAAATTTTGCTAAGAAAATACGTGCGCGATATCGCCTGTTGACGCAATTTAAATTGCGTCCCGCCATCAGTAAAGGGCCTCACTTTGTAATATAGTTTGTTTGACATAAAATAGAAACATTCTCAGATTTGACATTTAGATTTAAAAAAAGACATTAGTGTTCAAAAACTTGCTTCTCTGTTTTTATTTTTGTTGTAAAATATATACTTGTTTATGCAATATATTCTGTATCTTATGTGGGTATTTCAGCAATTCATAATAAAAAATATCTTCAAACACATTCAAATTCAAAAAAGATTGATTTGGTTTGAACTTGCTTCATTGCTTGCTCTTTTTGTCAAATTTATGCAAACTATTCTGTAAACCATGTGGGTATTTTAAAAAATTTCGCTAAACACATCAAATTGGGATCAATGACCTACGCTCGCATGCTACAATTCATACATTTTCCTCAAAAACTTTACTAACTTATCTGTATTCTACTCGTCGTTGTCCTGCACGCGTTGCCTGTATATACGTTTGTGGGACCTACCCCGGTGGGCCGGGACAGGTCTTGGATACTGTTATATTCTGTCTTGTATAAAAGGGTGTGCGAGGCAGTGGTTGACTGAGGCCCTCTTGGCGGGGTCGAGCATAAGCATGCGCTCTAGAAGATCCTTCAGCTGTGCGATCTTCTTAGCTTCGGGAGCGGCGATGCGGTGGTGCGGCGGCGCCAGCTCAGCCTGCAGGTCTCGCGTCGGCTTGATACTAGAAATTATTACAACCTTTTCCTGTAACAAGAGAAAGAAAATTAGTTTCTAGGTGCCGTACCCAAAAGGTAAAAACGGGACCCTATTACTAAGACTCCACTGTCCGTCTGTCTGTCACCAAGCTGTATCTCATGAACCGTGATAGCTACACAGTTGAAATTTTCACAGATGATGTATTTCTTTTGCCCCTATAACAACAAATACTAAACACAGAATAAAATAAATATTAAGCTGGGCTCCCATACAACAAACGTGATATTTTTGCCGTTTTTTTGCGATAATCGTACGGAACCCTACGTGCGCGAGGCCGACTCGCACCTGGCCGGTTTTTTTAACCATATTTATTTTATTTTTAGAGATAAGTACACACATACACATCAGTCACGTGGCCGGTCAGTTACGTCATAAAATATAGTTTGTAGAATTCGAAGGACACGGCTCCACACGTCAAGACGGGCCCGTCTCAGTGATTCACAGACTATATAAGTCGGTATATTCTGTCAACACCTTAACGTGAAAATTTAAGTGGATTGTCCTCCACCAACCCCAAGTAAAATAGACATGACAATGGACAGTCGGAAGAACTTTCTCGCGAGCGAGTGTCTCCACGTTGTCGTGGTAAGGCTTGGGCGTCTCAAAGATCTTGAGGATTCGCTGCTAGATTAAACTATTTATAGAACAATATAATTTTATTTCAGTAAGTAATAACTTCAGACAGACGTTCCCTAAATAAACAGCGCGAACAAATTACATCTTTATAGCTCAATTTGTTTTGTTTTAGTAGTGTTCTTGATTATTACATCTTTATAGCTCAATTTGTTTTGTTTTTGTAGTGTTCTTGATTTAAGTCTACCGGCCACACTTTTTATTTTTCTTTGTGTCTAATATTCATTATGTCAATGTCATGCATACCTGTAATTTGCATGGTTACTGAAATGCCGATTTTAAATGTTAATTTAATTGAATTGTAAGTGACAGTGTTGGTGTACTTATTATCTATACTAATATTAAAAAGAGGTGAAGTTTGTGCATTGTGAGTTTGTGACGTGGTAGGGGGTAATCTCTGGATCTACTGAACCGATTTTGAAAATTATTTCACCAGTAGAAAGCTACATTATTCCTGAGTGTCATAGGCTATAAAACATATTTAAAAAAAATTGAGATCTTTATGAAAATTGCAATAATGTCCAAACCCAAAGTAGCAAAATGTTGCATTTAAAATTAATTCTTTGGAGTGTGCTGAGAAAACTATTGATGATACATAAAAATATGTACTACATGATTAGGTAGGGTAGGGTAGATAGGGTATGGTAGGTTGAGTAGGGTAGGTAGGGTAGGGTAGGGTAGGGTAGGGTAGGGTAGGGTAGTTAGGGTAGAGTTAGTAGGGTAGGGTAGGTGGGTAGAGTAGGTATGGTAGGTAGGTAGCTAATTGACGGGAGCGAAGCCCCGGGGGTCAGCTAGAATATAAAAAGATATACAATAAAAACTAAAACTTACCCTTTCAGTAATCTTATCCAGTTCATGATACATAAAGTTACAATTTGAATCAAAATGCTGCTCCTTAAAGAAGCCTTTCTTTATGATCTTGTTCGGTATTTTCCCCTTTAGATCCATAAAATATTTCAACATTTCATTATTTGATTTTCCACTGAACATGATTTTTCCTGTAGACAGTTCGTAGATGGTGCATGCTGTGGACCACATGTCTATACCATGATCGTAAGTGACCCCTAGAATGATTTCTGGAGATCTGTAGAACCTTGAGACGAGGTACGGAGTAATTTCGTTGTCGCTCACGTGACCGGCCGCGCCAAAGTCGCAGAGTTTTAGCATCAATTTGTTCTCATTTACGAGTATATTGTCAGGTTTTATGTCTGGAATCAGAGACGAAATATTGATAAATGAATTATTAAAAACTGTACGAAGAAGTTATCGGAAATTGTTGAAATTTATTATTTAGTCCACCAGCAGTCGCTAACGGTTCACCTGCTGCTGGTCACCGCCTCTTATGGATCTCATCTTACTTTTTACTAATATTATAAATGCGAAAGTTTGGATAGATGTGAGGATGTTTGTTACTCAATCACGCTTGAACGGCTGAACGGATCTGGATGAAACTCGGCCCAGAGATAGATTACAGTCTGGAATAGAATATGCAGCAAAGTATCGCTGCTTAGCGAAGCATAGTAACGCTGCTTGGCGGAAAAATTAGAGGTAGTGGTAGTACTTTCCTGGATGAATCCTTCACAACATGGCCTACTACAAAACGATTTTTAATTGTAGTTTTCCCTACCTGCATGTAATATCCCAGTCTTCTTCAACAGTTTTAGCGCTAGAAGCATCTGCTGCGTATAACTTCTGACGGCCTTGATATGTATTCCGCTGTTCTTGCCGTATTTCTTTAGGACCTCTCGTAGGTTCATAGAAAGAGGTTCCATGACCATACACAAGTGTCTTTTGTGGAAGAAATGACGGAACAGGCGAAGACAATGGAACTTGTCTTCGGGGTCAGCGTCGTTCAGGCGTTTCAGGATCTCCAATTCGCGAAGTCCTGTTTTGTGCCTGTGGAAAAAGGAATAGATTATTGTCTATAGATTAGCTGTTAGCTTATGCCTTATAGGATAGTGATAGCCTTTGGTAGTTATTAGTTACTGTACTTGTACATTTGTATACTCAGGCAGAGAGGGGGCGGTTTGTATTTATGATTACAAGGTTGCTTAACGACATGCTTTGCTTGGTAGTATAGATGCAGGATGCAAGCCTACCTTACCATCATCTTCTGAGGTGATAAAGTACTAGACATAACAGAAATCACCAGACAACGCGACAAGTGACTGTACTTGTACATTTGTGTACTCAGGCAGAGAGGGGGCGGTTTATATTTATGCTTACAAGGTTGCACAATGACATGCTTTGCTTGGTAGTGTAGATGCAGGATGCAACCCTACCTTACCATCATCTTCTGAGGTGATAAAGTACTAGACATAACAGAAATCACCAGACAACGCGACAAGTGACTGTACTTGTACATTTGTGTACTCAGGCAGAGAGGGGGCGGTTTGTATTTATGCTTACAAGGTTGCACAACGACATGCTTTGCTTGGTAGTGTAGATGCAGGATGCAACCCTACCTTACCATCATCTTCTGAGGTGATAAAGTACTAGACATAACAGAAATCACCAGACAACGCGACAAGTGACTGTACATGTACATTTGTGTACTCAGGCAGAGAGGGGGCGGTTTGTATTTATGCTCACAAGGTTGCACAACGACATGCTTTGCTTGGTAGTATAGATGCAGGATGCAACCCTACCTTACCATCATCTTCTGAGGTGATAAAGTACTAGACATAACAGAAATCACCAGACAACGCGACAAGTGACTGTACTTGTACATTTGTGTACTCATGCAGAGAGGGGGTGGTTTGTATTTATGCTTACAAGGTTGCACAACGACATGCTTTGCTTTATAGATGCAGGATGCAACCCTACCTTACCATCATCTTCTGAGGTGATAAAGTACTAGACATAACAGAAATCACCAGACAACGCGACAAGTGACTGTACTTGTACATTTGTGTACTCAGGCAGAGAGGGGGCGGTTTTTATTTATGCTTACAAGGTTGCACAACGACATGCTTTGCTTGGTAGTGTAGATGCAGGATGCAACCCTACCTTACCATCATCTTCTGAGGTGATAAAGTACTAGACATAACAGAAATCACCAGACAACGCGACAAGTGACTGTACTTGTACATTTGTGTACTCAGGCAGAGAGGGGGCGGTTTGTATTTATGCTCACAAGGTTGCACAACGACATGCTTTGCTTGGTAGTATAGATGCAGGATGCAACCCTACCTTACCATCATCATCTGAGGTGATAAAGTACAAGACATAACAGAAATCACCAGACAACGAGACAAGTGACTTTACTTGTACATTTGTGTACTCATGCAGAGAGGGGGTGGTTTGTATTTATGCTTACAAGGTTGCACAACGACATGCTTTGCTTTATAGATGCAGGATGCAAGCCTACCTTACTATCATCTTCTGAGGTGATAAAGTACTAGACATAACAGAAATCACCAGACAACGCGACAAGTGACTGTACTTATACATTTGTGTACTCAGGCAGAGAGGGGGCGGTTTGTATTTATGCTTACAAGGTTGCACAACGACATGCTTTGCTTGGTAGTATAGATGCAGGCCTACCTTACCATCATCTTCTGAGGTGATAAAGTACTAGATATAACAGAAATCACCATACAACGCGACAAGTGATGTACTATCATCTTACTCTTATCCCTCTACACAAAAAACATTCCTAAAAGATGAGACGGAATGGAGTTAATATTCATCGCAAAGCTTTTAGATTTAGATTAGAGTGATTGTACAACCGCATTATCCTACTGACCCATTATTCTGACCCTCTATTATCCAAAGGCCTTACGAAGCTAGTGTGAAAGTAAGCTATGAAATGGTGCTTTGTAAATCTTAACACACACAATCACTTCTTGGTAACCTACACGCATATAACTCAGCTAGGTAGATAGAAGCCGCTCTTCACCTGGTGGTGAGTTAGATATTAGTAGTAAATAAACCGTTCCAAATTCCGTGATTTAAAACCCATATTAAACAAATTTAAAATTAACCGTGATGAAAAAAAAAACCGTGATCGTATGCCACTCTGCAGAATGTATTGTTTTGTTACGGTATGTGGCATACGACCACGGTTATCTTCTACGGAATAGTTTGTACATAACAATTGCAGATGAGAAAATTTTCTTGTTTCATACTTTTTAGAGCGTGATTTTTCAGCATTCGGGTTTTTAAACTTATTTTTTAGGGTTTCGTACCCAAAGGGTAAAAACGGGACCCTATTACTAAGACTTCGCGATCCGTCTGTCTGTCTGTCTGTCCGTCTGTCTCCAGGCTGTATCTCATGAACCGTGATATCTAGACAGTTGAAATTTTCACAGGTGATGTATTTCTGTTGCCGCTATAACAACAAATACTAAAAACAGTATAAAATAAATATTAAAGGGGGGCTCCCATACAACAAACGTGATATTTTTGCCGTTTTTTGCTCGATTTTAATAAAGGCAACTGGTAGACGCTTGAAATATTCACAGAATATTTAGTTGTATATTTACTTCAAAACATAATAATTAATAAATTAAATTAAAATAAATTAAGGGGGGCTCCCATACAACAAACGTGATTTTTATGCAGTGTTTTGCGATAATGGTACGGAACCCTTCGTGTGCGAGTACGACTCGCACTTGGCCGGTTTTTTATTAATCTTGTCGAGTGTACGTCTTAAAACAGTAAATCTCTGTGGTGAGAAAGAAACACGCTCACCACTGCTCTGCTTCAGGGATTCAGCAATAAGCTCCCCATAGCACAAGCCATTAACGACAGAGTACTTTAAAAAAAATACTAGTTAAAATACAACATTCAACTTCATGAGGATCATCGTCGCGAGGACCAACGCCCCGCCCGCGAAACTGCGGACCATCACTGATGGATCCAAAACAGGTACAAGTACGGGTGCAGAAGTCTTCTCGGGGGACCCCAATATTCACACAGCCACAACATTAGGTCCACAGTGTTTCAGTCTGAGTGCTTAAACTACGGCCGTTCAGAGAATGCGTTCCTGACACGTCGCGATTGAACTGACGACGTAACTTTGTAATGGCGTTGCAGTTACGATAAAAATATTTTTGCTGGTTGTTTACCGTTTTAAAAATTGATGAGCATTAAAACAACATAATTATATCAATAATCAATGAATGTTATAATTTTGTGCCAAACTGAGTGTCATATAACTTGGTAATTATATTTTTCTAAATCTATACTGCGCTATTACAAGGTTATGTCAGCGTTTTATATTTGTAGTGCTGTGCTAACAATAACAGGCAATAATAGTATCGTAATCTGTTCTTTTACAGTTATACTTTATAAAATAATACGTTTTGTTTTTCTTTTTAAGAATTTGAAAATAATGGACTATAAGATAACTTTTATGAAATATAAAAATAAAACTACGACCAAACCGAACGCGCGAAAGAAAGTAGCATTTTTATATTTAGGTTGAAAATGGTAACCCCAAATGGCGTTACGGGCCGCCATTTAGTGACGCTAAAACAGTCGTCTGTTGTCGTTTCGAGCGCATAGACCACGTTCTTCAAGTGTTTTCGATCTGTTTTTATTTGATTACCCGGCTTTCGTTTAATGGACTGTTTTTGCTTTTCAAACTGACATCGGCGCTAAATCGGACTTTGATTGTGTTTTGTATTGCGTTCTTCTTACTTTTGGTGCATAATAATGCCTAAACGTGGACAAACATTGAAAAGTGGAGCCCGTGAGTTAATCATCAAGCTGCAAGATTACTTTGAGCGGGAGCGGCAGAATTGCGGACCCCTGGTACCTGTCGAACAAGTACAAGAACGCGTCTCTCAGGCGCTTGGAGTTAGCAAACGAACGATAACAAATATTAATAAAGAAAAGTTCGGCTCTATTGGCACGGAAGATAATATTTTACGTACTCCGAAGAAGAAACGTAGAACTAAACCCGTGACAGATATTGACACCTTTGACGCCGATGCAATCAGAAATCATATATATGGTTACTATGCCAGAAATGAATATCTCAACAGGGAGAAGCTTTTGGCATCGTTAAGAGAAGCTGGACTGTTTAGCGGGGGTAAACTGCTTTAACCAAAATCTTAAAAGATATTAGTTTTTCGTATAAAAAAACAGACAAAAGAAAAATTTTATTAGAACGATACGACATAATTTTAAAACGGATAAGTTTTTTGAGAGAAGCAAAAAAAAATGATAACTGGGATAATGTCGTGTTCATTGACGAGACATGGCTAAACGCCAATCACACGGTTTCCAGTTCTTGGACGGATGATACACAAGCGTCGACGTCGAAAGTACTAATGGGTAAGGGGGCCCGTCTGATAATATGCCACGCAGGTTCTGCAAAATACGGCTTTGTGGAGAACGCGTTACTGGCATTTAAATCAAAAACCACAAATGACTACCACGAGGAAATGAATGCCACTACATTTAAAGAGTGGTTCCAGAACGTGCTTTTGCCCAGCCTACCAGAGCCTTCTGTAATATTCATGAATAATGCCTCCTATCACTCGGTTCAAATACAGAAACCACCTACCCAAGCTAATAAAAAAGAAGAAATGGTGGCTTGGTTGCAAGCAAAAGACATTGACGCAAATATGCAGATGCTAAAAGCAGAGCTAATTAAATTAGTTAAAGAAAATAAAGCGGCAAATGTGCGATACGAAATCGATGAACTGGCTCTGGAGTACGGTCATCGCGTTCTAAGAATTCCACCGTATCATTGCCAATATAACGCGATCGAGCTAAACTGGGCTCAAATAAAAGGTTACGCCGCCCGCCACAACACTTCCCCGCCATTCAGCACGAAAAAGATGATTACCCTATTAAAAGAAGCCTGCGGGGAAGTCACAAGAGATGACTGGGCAAAGGTTGTTGAGAAGACTAAAAACCTGATTTTGGAACATTCTGACCGAGATATCAGGATTGATTCTATTATTGATAATAATATAATTATACATGTAGGCGAAGATGATGATGAAGACACCACCTCCTCAAGCGAATCGGTGTCTGATTAATATTCTGTACGCACATTGAATGTGCGTACAGAATATTGTGTACTTTATTGCATAGAAATGCAGATTGTAACTTTGTAACAAAGAATAAATAAAACAATTTTATTATATTAATATTACCTTTTTTTGGTTTCCACTTAAATAACTAAAATATAAATTTTAAATGATTCCGCTAATTTAAAACGAAAATAATCTTAAAAATAATGCGGCGGTTCATTTTGGAGGAACGGTAACGAACTCAGTGTTATGTTGTGCCCATCACTAGTCGTCACTAACTGATAGGTGTCAGGAACGCATTCTCTGAACGGCCGAACTTTAGGCATTTCCCTCCGCCATCATAACCAGGGAAGTTAAGGACTGAATTTGTATACTCTCGGACAATATAGCCACCCTAAAAGCACTGAACAAACACAGCAAACTCTGGACTATACGAGTGTCATCAACGCCTAAACCAGGTTGGTTATCACAATAAAATAACTCCATTGAGGAGTAGGATCAAAGGAGGATCAAAGAATACAGCGATTCCAGAGGTAAAGATGCAGTTCATAGGCTAAGGCCTTATTAGTGCGTTGCGTCGTCGCACCGACAACGCTGCGTCTTTTTACTGCGACTGCCGAAGGAGGGTAATGTGTTTATCAGTCTAAGTATGTATGTACGTATGTTTGTTCCTATGTGCGTTCTAAAGTCCAAACGCGTAGGCCGATTTTAATGATTCTTACGTCAATCGATTTGTCATAATCTTGCATTAAAATTGGAAAATAGAAAAGTGGCGGCTTTTTAATGCCATATTGTGGGGGCCCAATTCCATCACGTGGGGTATCAAAATAAAGGATTACAAGAGGTGATTTCAAAAATATATAACACCTACATTTTTAAATGTAAGTAATAAAAAAAAAGTTATAAATAAAAAAAGTTAATTCAAAAATTATAAAACCCGGCTGCATAAAAAGCGAACTAAAAAGACGTACGAAAGAAGAAAATCATTGCCGTCGGTGGATACATCTGGTTTTGGTCAGTCAGCTCGGCAGGCTTATCTACGTATCTTTTGCAAGAGAGCAATAATTGCTCTTCAAAATAGAAGTTTTAGAGTTACATGCGGTTTTTTTTTTAATAAGTGCATTTGACAAACAGCGAGGGATTAGCAAATGATTGTGTGGGACCTACCATACCTACACTGCAGGTAATTCCGACTTTAATGACATAAAGCGTTTGATCGCTATCGTTTTGCTCTTGCAAAAGATGAATGGACAAAATAAAAATTGATGAAAAAGCTAATAACAATACGTAAACAAGAAGAAAATCATGTTGTGCTGACGGAGGATTCATGTATATTCCCGTACGTAATAAGCCTACGCCTACTTTTTTGGGACATGCCATATTATACGTTGCGTAGTCGCAAGCGACGTTTCACGCAATCTCACCTCACGCATAATCGATACCCTTCACACACCCACATGGAAGAAATAAATAGTGTTGTGTGTATAATTTGGACTAGGATTTCAGCTTTCTAGTATGTAATAACTGTAATGTGCGCCTGCGCATAATAAACTTGTTTTTCTACTCACATGATCTCATTGTTCCTAATGATTTTGACTGCTACGTCGCTGTTGTTGCGGGCCTGGTCCCTGGCTCGCACGACGTTCGAGAACACGCCCTGCCCAGTGTACCCGTACACTGTGTATCGGTTGTCGAGCATTTCACCGATACGTACTCTGTGGAAAAAGGAGAAAAATAGGGAGGTTACATACTATGCTCTGATTGTTTATGAATATATACATACATAGTATAAAACAAAGTCACTACCCGCTGTCTGTCCGTTTACTTAGATCTTTAAAACTACGCAACGGATTTTGATGCTGTTTTTAGGGTTCCGTACCCAAAGGGTAAAAACGGGACCCTATTACTGAGACTTCGCGGTCCGTCTGTCTGTCTGTCACCAGGCTGTATCTCATAAACCGTGATAGCTACACAGTTGAAATTTTCACAGATGATGTATTTCTGTTGCCGCTATAACAACAAATACTAAAAACCGAATAAAATAAATATTTAAGTAGGGCTCCCATACAACAAACGTGATTTTTTGCGATAATGGTACGGAAACCTGCGTGCGCGAGTCCGACTCGCACTTGGCCGGTTTTTTTTTAAATAGATAGAGTGATTCAAGAGGAAGGTTTATATGTATAATACGCTCGGGCGAAGCCGCTGGCAGAAGCTAGTATACATATAAAACAAAGTCGGGTTAGTTACGCCATTTTTAAGTCAAGAACGGCTGGACCTATTTTCTAGATCTTTGATTTGTTGGATTTGTGTCCGCCCCGAATAATAAAATAACCTATATTTGAAATTCTAATATCACAATAGAACTATAATCGCCTTAACTTACAGACGTTTTAAAAATTCAGTATTTAAATGGCTGTATCCCATAAACTATAGCCAAACGGAAAACTTTTTGTACTTTCAGTCGTAAAATTAGGACATAAATAGTAAAACTTAAGCATGCAAGCACCCACCTATTTACATATACGCCACACTCACCCATACATACACATACACTCACCTAAAAGCAACTCAAACTCGATTCATATATAAAATAATAATTATTAAATAACTTATTATATACATTACAACTAAGTTTTATCTCTGTGTAATTAGTTAAACTACCTGGGAAGAGACTGGATCCCACAATACAGGCAATCCAAGTGTAGGATCCAGGGAATCTGTAAACACTTAAGGATGGAGGACCTCATTTAATTTATTAATTGCTAACTATTGTATTGTGTTGAAAATGAACGGAATACAGTTTTTATATATTTACTAGCTGACCCGGCAAACTTTGTTTTGCCATAAAAACACCAAACATTCATCTACCCTACCTACCCTACCCTACCTACGCAACCCTACCTACCCAACCCTACCTACCCTACCCTACCTACATACCTACCCTACCTATGTAGGTAAGGTAGCATTTTTTTTTTTCATAAGAACCTTCTCCTAACAATAACAAACACAACAAAAAAAGAATAAGCGAAATCGGTCCAGCCGTTCACGCGTGATGCCGTGACCAAGGGAAATAGAGATTCATTTTTATATATATAGATTATAACTATTAAAACATAGGAAAAATAAACGAAAAAAAATATGAAGATCCTCTGATTTTTCTGTAATTCATCATCGAAACATAATTTCAAAGAGGTTGAGTTCATTTTGATGAAGAGGGCAATGTGACAGCCAGTATCTATGGTGAATATTATGTCGTTTGTCATTGAGCGCGCATGGACAATACATCCTGATTCTGAGGCGGAACGAAGTTCGTCTAGTCAGCTCGTTTCTAATAAAAAAACCGGTTAACTGCGAGTCAGACTCGCGCACGGAGGGTTTCGTATAAACACCTACAATCACCAAAATAATTAACATTATAGTCCGGTCAAATTAGACCAAAAAATAGGGGTAGGTTAAGTAATTCGCATAGAGCTGAAAATTGGTACGAATGGGAACACACCATTATAAATGAAATGTAATAAGTCCCCTTCGATCCCACAGAAGATAAACAAGAAGAAGGGGAAGCAGAGTTATCAAATGATTATAAATGAGACGGATAATTTTACCTAACTTTTTTGAATTCACATGGCTTTCATAATTTCCAATAGTACCAGTTTTTACATAATTTCGAATAGTATTGAATTCAATAGGATCACAATAGATCGTGAAATAGGCCTATAGGGAAAACCACGTTAAAAAAAAACGCACCAAGTACACTTCCTCCCAGGTGGCGTAGCACCGTGTGCATATTATGAAGAATACAACTTTTTCAACTTTTTAAAGCATTATATCTCAGAAACGGTGACGTTTAGGAGAAAAATTGTAGAGACAATTTTTATAAATAATTGCAAAATCTACAATGTTTGTCTAACCTATTTTATCATAAAACTTACCGTTCGGCTAAAAAACGAAAGCAACCCATATTTGCGAACTTTGATCATGAATAAAATTTTTTGCAAGTGTGTTCCGAACATTCGTACCAATTTTCAGCTCTATGCGAATTAATGCAATTTGATATGTCTAATTTGACCGGACTATTACTGACGTTCAAAAACAATGAAAAATCCGAACATTGCTCTAAAGAAAGAACAAAATTAACTTTGTAGTTCGTAAACTGTTGTCCCCATATTTCAATATAGGTCGCGGTCACCAACTGCAAATAAGTTAGTAATTACTTTTGTTTTTTTAATTTCGATAAATGTCATATTTTTCTTTTGGCTCGCGCCATACATGTGTTGTTTCGGTACAGCTGTTTTCAGATTGATTGCTTTACTTGATCTGTAAGATATTGCTTCTCGCCAAATTTCATGGGTTTAGGTCAACGGTATTAACCCTTAAGTTTGGATTCCCTTACGATCCTCAAACATCTATACATATAAAAAAATCGTGTGACATAAACAGTAATATATCTTTTGATCGTGTTTATTTAGAAGTTTGATTTTATCACAGTTGTTAGGGTTTGCAGACCCCAGTAAGACCCTAGAATTCTAGATCATCTTATTTTCTTTATATCCCCAGGCGTTCCAGAGAAATAGTAGACTGTTACATCGAGCGCAAAGTGAGTTATTAATGCATGTGTGTTATGTTAACACGAGTGCATTAATTACTCACTTTAGCGAGGTGCGTAATCTACTTTTCTTTCAACTACCTATCTACCTACCGTGATAAAATATAATTACTCAAAATAAAAACTCAAGTTAATAAAAAATATTTATCCCACGACATTTGCGGCAAAAGGTTATTAACAATTTAATTTGCTGCTGTATTTATACTTTCTGGAGTTGAATTCATATCGCTATAGCTGTCTAGTAATTTCACTTTTTTATACTTTTCTCGCTAAATATGAAGTAACCATTAAAGTTTTACAATGGTACAAAATGCGCGGCATTATTTTCTTTCACCTTATCGGTTTTATTCAGCCGATTTTTATTTTCAGTTAGAATCTTTTTGATCTAATGCATACATTTTATATTAAACTTAATGGGAAACATTAAACTTCTGTGGTAAATTTATATCTAAATAAAAAATAAGAAACTGCATTAATATAAAACTGTGCAACAATAAGATTTCATATAACGTTTCTGCACTGTTTTGGTTCTAAGCAAAAAATACGTCCTTTGTGATCGGTTTTGTAGTGATTAATGATAACATTAATGCGTAGTTAAAAGAAAAAGGTTTGACACACGGACAGACAGACAGACAACGAAGTGATCTTATACGGGTTTCTTTTATTCCTTTTGAGGAAAGGAACCCTAAAACAATTTTAATTTGTTTGTGGAGGCCCAGTGGTATCGGCCGCGACTTACAAGTTGTAGGTCGTGGGTTCGAACCCAGGCAGGCGCTTTACTTTGTGTAAATTATTTCATCACCACTGCTCTCAAAAACGGTGAAGGAAAACATCGTGAGGAAACCGGCATGTCCTAGAACCAAAAATTCGAAGACATGTGACATCCACCAACCCGCACTGGGCCCGCGTGGTGGATTACGGCCCATTCCCTCTCACAAAGAGGAGGCCTGTGTCCCAGCAGTGGGAAAATTAATAGGCTGATGATGTGATGTGATGTGATTCTATAGTAACACAACACCGTGATCGTTATGCTGTGTACAATTTACATACATAAACTCACACCATGGGGGTAGGCAGAAACTGCGGGGCGGCAAAATTACAATCCTTACAAACTGCGTTGTACATGAATGATTTATTATATACTAGCGGGCCGGCCGTGCCTCGCCCGGTTTGAAAAATTAATATCTTGGTCCATCTTGAATAAGGTACCGTTCAGATGGAGATTTTTCATATTGGTTTCAGAGATTATCTTCTACAAATACAGACACTCATTAAACCCCCTCTTTATAACATCAGTATAGAGTTTACATCAGCTGTGTCAGCAACTGTGACAAAAAGACGATTACAATCGTTATTTTAGGAGAGTCAATATACACTTTTATGAACAAAGAAACGTCTATGGTATAGCATAGCTTAATCAGCTTTTTATCTTTCCCAATGCTGGGACACAGGCCTCCTCTCTGTGAGAGGGTGCGGGCCATAAGTGGGCCTAGTACGGATTGTAAGGTACATCGTGCATCAATCACGCTGTAAGGGAATTCTCAGTAATTATGTTTAGAGTATTCCGCAGCTAACCAAAAACTGCAGGCTTAGCTGTCCTTAAGCATGGAAGGCCAAGTAGGAGCTGTATAAAAGGAGCCTTAACTTTTCAGTACTGTATGGGGTAAACCATAAGGTTTCACCATGTCCGTCTATCCGTCCGTCCGCAGCTTAGCTCAGAGAATCTTAGTACTATAAAGCTATATTTTGGCATTGATACACATATTAAACACGCCTACAAAGTGGTAAAATAAAATCAAGAAAAATTATTATGTTACCTCCTGTAATGCTATTCTCTAAGGATACAGCCTTGAGCGTAGCGCTGCGCCATATACAAAAATACTACTTTAATTTTTTCGAACCCTTATGGGTTCCTTGTTGACCACGGAACTTTAAAATTGGTCACGTACAAATGCGGTATTTGGAAAGCTATTTAGAATGAAATAGTATTATTATATGGTACTTATCAACTTAAATACGTTTTCTCAAACATGCTTGGAAATGTGAGCATTATTTTGACAACCTTCTTCGAGATAAATCGAAATTGCTGTACTGGCCAAATAAAGGCGCGCAGCGGCCGGCAAAAGTTGTATGAAAATCCATATCTGTCGTGTCTAGCGGCCAAATAAATTACACATAGAAAACTCATATCTGTCGTGTAATTTAAAAATGGAACGATATTTTACTCCGAAACATCGAAACCAAGGAGGTAACTTGACAAAGGTTTTATTTAATTTCGAACTGGCTTGCAAATAGAAAGCTGTTTATTGAAAAAAAAAACAAATGAACATTTTAACGCGGGCAAAATTATTGTTACTCATTGTTCGTCATTGATTTTGAAATAGTACATTGTGATACAAGGGTGGAAAGTAGGTTATTGCAAACGAGCTGTCATTAACAAGCCCGAGCCGAAGGCGAGGGTTTTTAATGACACGAGTTTGCAATAACCTACACGCCCGTGTATCACACGATATTTTTCAAAACAGTTGTGGGAAATAGTAAAAAACAAATCAAAGAATTAGATTTGTTAATTCACAAAAATATAAAATTTTCGCGCGTTTTTGCAACTGGACATATTTTTTTTACAATGAAAACAGCCTACACAGCCTATTCGATTTATGACAAATGTTGATGTGAAAATAATTAAATTGAAACTGGTAATTAAACATATTAAACAACCATTTAAAAGACTTTTGAGAATTAAATGCTAAAACGTACGGAATCATTCATTTTTCCTCGTATAAAATCTATCCCATTTTATTCTATGTATGAAAACTCCTTGCTACTAAACTTTTTTAAATTGACTTATAACTAAAGGCGCGTTTTTGCAACTGGACATTTTTTACAACGAAAACAGTCTATACAGCCTATTCGATTTTAGATAAATGTTGATGTGAAAATAATTAAATTGTAACTGGTAATTAAATATATTAAACAACCATTAAAAAGACTTTTGAGAGTTCAATGCTAAAACGTACGGAATCATTCATTTTTCATGGTATAAAATCTATCCCATTTTATTCTATGTATGAAAACTTTTTGCTACTAAACTTTTTAAATTGACTTATAAATTTAAAACTAAACTGCAAAACTAATGATCGAGCTCGTAAACAAAAGTCACGACCGCGTAACAGAAAGATGCCTATGCATAAGATTTAATTTTCGAATCATAATTATAGCCTCTGAAAGTACGCCATGTTTAACAACTGTATTGAAAAGTAATAATTGTATTTGACAAAATGAGCTCTAGGTAATACTTACTTTTAATTTCCGCGCATTATTTGAGAAAAGTACTATACAAGCCTTGGCCACAACTAGGCATTGATGGACATACGTATGTTTACACGTTCGTCCATCAATGCCTATTTTGCTGGCCGCTGCAGTAATGTACTATACCTTAAGCATTTCATGCACATTATGATAATCCTTTACACGATATAATTTAAATGAATATCTTAGGAGTTATCGCTAAAACTAACGCGCGCGAAAATAAATTCAAGCGCGTGTTTAACACCGATGATGGGACATAACGACAGAAAAATCATGTAGGCATAATAAGATGCTCTACTCCCCGTGCGAAGCCGGGGCGGACCGCTAGTATAATATAAGTTAGATGAATGCGACGTAAAGTTTGCTCAGGTTCCTACTAAGAGCTATTAGCATAGATATTGCAATTTTGGTCCATTCATTGAGGCAAAAGCTCAACTGGCTGCCAAAAAGTTGGAGATTCTTGCGAAGGTGAGATGGTACTTCACGCCAGAACAGTTGCTCAACTTGTGGCAAGCGCAAGTTCGGTCATGCATGGAGTAATGCTCTCATCTCTGGGACGGATCTGCCAAGTACCAGCTGGATGCACTACAGTCGATCGAAAAACGGGCCAAGAGGCTCATCGGCAATGAGATACTGGTCGAGTCTAGGCTCCAGAGCCTAGAACATCAGCGCCTAGTTGCCAGTCTGTCGGTTTTTTATCGGTTACATTTCGGGGAGTGTGCGATAGAATTGCATGAACTAATTCCTCCTAGCCCGTTCCATCATTGGATTACAAGACGTACGGCGATGCGTCATCGGTACATGGTGGACAGCCCACCCATACGCACCAAACGTTTTGGGAGTACTTTCATTATGCGTACAGCTAAGGAGTGGAATTCCCTGCCAGAGTCTGTATTTCCTGATAACTATAACCTGGGAGTCTTTAAGTCAAGAGTGAAAAGGTTTTTTCTAGGTTAGCGTGCAACATCGTCGACCACATCATCACTTACCATCAGGTGAGATAGTGGTCAAGCGCCAGCCTATCAATAATAAAAAATAATAAAAAAATTGAAAGTGACTGTTATTGCTACGCTTCAAAGAACAACAATAACACACAACATAAGTACATGCATAACTATACATACTTGGTTATATACTGTTTTCTTTTAGTATTAGCTTTTTATTTTATATTCCTTTTCTTGCAAATTACAAGTAGATTAGATTTAATTAAGAACTAAACTAAGACTGTAACTTATTATATTACCTATTACATGAACAGTAATAAATGTGAACGGAACGAAGGAGCCTGGATCTCACGACACAGGGAATCCTAGTGGTGAGTTCCAGGAAGCAACACATTTGAATGTAATTTCTTAACAATAAAAATTATTCTTAATGAATTATTCTTCTTAATAGTGAATCATTAATGACTTACCTATAATATCCTTCCGCGTCATCCCAATTATCAGTCAATGATGGATTGTCTACAGCATTCTTACTCTTCGGTTTGCCTGCAGTCGGCGTCTAAGTTAAAGAAATATTACCATTAGACCATAACTTTGACTCAAATCAAAATCAAACAATTCCATTTAGAGAATGTTAACCTACAAGCGATTTTTTTAAACGCTAGCAATTTCATGAGTGCATTTACAAACATTTTTTACATAAACAGTCAAGACCCCCAAAATCGATCTGTAGGCCATACAAATATGTGTTCCATGCGGGAATCGAAACCGCGACACGCAGCGCGGCAGCCAATCGCAAACCGTACCGTCATCAGGTTAGGGCTGTGCTTTTCTTTGAATACTATTGTAATCAACAGAATTTTTGGAACAACTGACGTAATCAGCCGCCTGCAGCAGTCCATTGCGATTGGAGAGTCTGTGTGCCTCTCCAATCGCACGCCAGTGATCCCGGTTCTCGGGAACCTTCATCTAATTGCTCCACTCAGACTGAGGGCGTCCCTCCTTACGCTTGCCGATTCGCGGTTCATACTGAAAAACATGTTCACCCCAACGGTCATCACATCTAAGGCAAATGTGGCCCGACTCATTGCCCCTTCGACCTCAATAACTGAAATGCATTTCAGTAAGTAGTAGTTTGCAAGTAGTGCTTATTATGAATATGATAATCAAATTGGAATAACACTTACGTCAACACTGCCAAAGTCCTGATCAGCAAACATGTCCCATTCCCCGCTCTTGATCGACTTTTCCAACTTGAGTTCCGACTGAGGTTCATTTTGGATATTCTTTGCTAATTCACTTTCCAACTTATCCTTATCTTTGACTTTGGAATCTTTCTTGTCTTTGGAGTCAGTATAATCTGTATCATTACTACTAGACATTCGGACCTCTGGAGTATTAGAACCAATTTTGCTGGGTTTAGACTCCAATTTCGCGTCTGTCCTTGGAGGGGGTGACTTAATTTGTGTGTCCTCGACTTTAGCGGGAGCTTTGTCGCTGCCGAGCCGCTGGAAAAAGAAAAGGAGAAAATTACGATTAAATTTACTTTGTAGTTTTTTGCTTATGCCAAATATTGGATCTGGTACAGTCTGTTGTTGTGGAGACACTGGTGACATAATAAGTTTTATTAATTTATCGTAAGAAAGTCTTCCATCCTTAGTAGTATATTTTGTGGGCCCACCGCTCTTTCGGCATGCGGCAGACATATGCAAGCCAGTCCTATTTCAGCTGGGCAGTCTTACGAGATACGTCATGGACCTTCGTTTTGAAACGTAACATATCGTAACGTAAACTTAACGTATTTTTACTAACGCGATCTATTTATTTAATACCTAGTGTAGAGTGAGTATACTGCCAACTGCACCCGTGGTCCCTAAAATGTCCTAATTCATTGTTCTACTGACTACATAAAACAACTCCTACAAATATCGATAAGTAAACATACGGTCAGTTCATCTTCGATATTCTTTATTAACTCACTGGAACACTCATGCATACTAGCTTCATCGGCGGATTTGCTTTCAGTCATATCCTTACATGATTTTGGGATCTCTGGTGTACAAGAACCGGACCTCATTGTACTTGATTTAGCCTTGTTTTTGGCATCTGTATAAGACTGCTTTGAAACGAAAGAAAAACGATTTATTAAGGAAATTACTATTTTGCCATCCAGATAAAAGGCAGTGACGTGACGTCGTCTGTTATCTTTTCAGTGTTTAACCCCCGACGGAAAAAGAGGGGTGTTATAAGTTTTTAACCCCCGACAAAAGAGGGTTGTTATAAGTTTTTAACCTCCGACAAAAGAGGGTTGTTTATAAGTTTGACGTGTGACCTGTGTATTCTATCTGTGGCATCATTTTGCTCATAAAAGGATAAACCGATTTTGTCATTGTTGTTTGAAAGGTGACTTTATCGAGTGTTCTTGGCCATGATTGATGAAAATCGGTTGAGCCGTTCATATGCCGATCAAAGCGTGTCTACTTCTAGATAAATTAAGTAGCATGAAATAAAAAAATGACGGAGGCTTTTTTTTTTCAGATACTGTGACCCGAGGTTTTCTAGTTTCTTTTCTTTTTCATATCTTTGCCTATTTGAAAAGTTTTAAAACCCCTTCATTTTCAGTTATACCAAAGCTCTTGTCACAATATGGAATCAGAAAAAAATAATAAAGTAGTCTGGGTTATGTAGGTGTTTGATGGCAAACATGTTAAGTGCGTTATATATTTATTTAGATTCATACGCTTCATACACGTTGTTTGCCCTCAAACAGCCTTATTTAAATACTTATAAGGTCCCAATGTGTCACGTACATCTCCGAGTTAATGATGCTTTTTGAGCTGTTTTACCACTTCCAAGAGAACCAATGCACGGGCTAAAACTAGTAGATAATATTTTTATGAAATAAAATACAGCCAGTGGTAAGAAGTGCAATAAATACTACTAGAGAAAACTACAACTATTAACACGAACTTCTGATTGTGAATGTTTCTACGAGTACTTTTTTCTACTGGTAAATAAATTATCTGTTAGGCGGTGTGCAACGACCGGTCATTATTTGTACAGTAAGTCGTCTAGTAAGTCGGCGAAAAATACGACTTCTTCACAACATTCTTTTCAATACAGTTGTTAAACATGGCGTACTTTCAGAGGCTATAATTATGATTCGAAAATTAAATCTTTTGCATAGGCATCTTTCTGTTACGCGGTCGTGACTTTTTTTACGAGCTCGATCATTATTTTTGCAGTTGAGTTTTAAATGTATAAGTCCATTTAAAAAAGTTTAGTTGCAAGGAGTTTTCATACATAGAATAAAATGGGATAGATTTTATACGAGGAAAAATTAATGAGTCCGTACGTCTTAGCATTGAATTCTCAAAAGTCTTTTAAATGGTTGTTTTAATTTAATTATTATCATATAAAAATTTGTCAAAAGTCGAATAGGCTGTATAGGCTGTTTTCGTTGTAAAAAAATATGTCCAGTTGCAAAAACGCGCCATTTTCTGAAAATTTTAATTTTTGTTTGATAAATTGTTTTATTTTTTTGTAAATATGAGTTCAAGTAAAAGTTATGAAATGGAATTATCTCCACCCGCTATTTTATCTGAGGCGAAATTACGCAAGATTAAATTTTGCCCCCAAAATCTCGAGAAAGATGTGTGGCGACTTACTATAATTTTATTTTATGGAAAAAACAAATGTAATTCTTTGATTTGTTTTTACTATTTCCCACAACTGTATTGAAAAACGTCGTGTGATACACGGGTGTGTAGGTTATTGCAAACTCGTGTCATTAAAAACCCTCGTCTTCGGCTCGGGCTTGTTAATGTATTATTAAATAGATTGCAAAAATATAGTAACTGAAAAGCACGACCTTTTCAGTTCAAAGTGAGCAAGTAATACTTTACGTAATTCGCTCTATGATTTACATGACTTTTTATAAACGGTAATGTGTTTTTTCAAAAACTCACGTTGTTTGCCGTCTCTACTGTCAGCATACTTACAGTGGTGCCTTCACACGGGCTCTGCATTTTCTAGATGATACCGAATTAATATCGATAGTAGATAATTGTCAACTTATTCTTGAATTTAGAATCTTAGATAAAACGGTTCGTACTATTTTCTATGAGTGCTGGCCTAGACATTCAAACTGGTGCGGTGGAGGACATATTTTTTATATTAGCCTACATTGTCCCACAGATGGGCAAAGGCCTCCCCCAAATCATTCCAAGTATTCTTATCATGAGCCACCTAGAACCAGCCCCTCAAGTAGGCGTTTAAACTCGATTTGCGATAACATTAGACGTTTAAATTAGCCCATTTTACAGCTCGTTCAACCGATTTTGACTTCTATTGCGTTGGTGATACGACATATGGTAGCTGTAGTAAACAGTTGGTTTTGGTAACAGGTTTATGCTTTTTATGTCATCCTTATGTTTACGGGATAGAACTCAAAATCGGTTAAACGGACTGTAATAAGATTTGGAAACATGTCTAATGTTATTTCAAATGGAGTTTAGGTCGGCTCACTACCTCTTTCTCGGCGGCGCCATCCATCTTCAGGCACCCAATTTGTGGAACTATTTTTCTTTTGAGGGCATTTAAACAAACAAAAAATGTCCTGAAACATGTTACACTAATGTGCCACGTTGCCGAGATATTAGGATGAAACCTACTCATTTATGATATTTTCCGCCAAATATCTCGGCAATGCGCCACTTTAGGCCACCATATTCATCGAACATTTTATGTTTGTTTATGTCCTCCACGCATACATGTCCTGGTCCCGTACCGCACTGAGTTTGTGGTTCCAAAACTTGTTACTTAACAAGATTCTAATTTCAAATTTAGTTGTTATCAAACCTAAGAAAACGGGTCGCTAAACAGCTACAATAAGACAGAAAAAGACTCAGTCTGACTCAATATCATCCAGACGGAAAACGTCTACTGCTGGACGTAGGTCTCCCCTAAGGATCGCCAAACCGACTAGTAGACCAGTGCCGAAAGCCTTTGAAAATGGTAAAAAGTGACAAAAAGTAATAGTAGGATGAAACCCATTGGAAAAGGAAGAGAATGTAGCAAAAATAATTTACGGGCGATCTGAGGTCGGGACGCGCAAGAGGGTGAGTTTTTAAGGGTAGAAAACGGGTTATCTCGATTTCCGGCAAAACTATTAGTCCTATGGAAAATGGTTTAATGGCAAAGTTATAGGTAATAAAAAGATCTACAACTTTTGTATTTACACTTTTTTCATATAGCCTCAAAATTTATGTCAAAAATTCAAATAACTAAGTTTATGGTTTTTTTATTTTCATCATTTACAAAAAAAAAATCCTGGAATTTGGTGAAAACTTACCTTTTTTTGACCCAAACACACTATGGTAAGTTTTCATCAAATTCAATGAAAAACATTTGTTTTATGTAAAAGATAAAAATTTGTTAAAGATAAAAATAAAAAACCAAAAACTTGGTGAGTGTATACAAAAGTTGTAAATCTTTTTATTACCTATAACTTTGCTATTTAATTTTTTTCCATAGGACTTGTAGTTTTGCCGGAAATAGAGATATCCCGTTTTCTACCCTTAAAAACTCACCTTGCATTTCCCGACCTCAGATCGCACGTAAATTATTTTCCTTTCATTTTTGTTAATTCTGGTCCTTTTCCAATGGGTTCCATCCTACTATAACTTTTTCCTTTTCAAGAATTATCGACCCTGGTCTATAGACCTATCTGCCGAATAATAATAATTTCAATCACTAATATAAATAACTCTCTAGGTTCAAATTGGTTGAAAGAATGATCTGCGCGTGCTACCTTACGAGTATCACCCTGAACATACCTTCATAAGCTGTTCCCTTTGCTTGCGCCGTCTTTCAATGATCTGCTCCTCAGTTTCCTCGTCGTCGTCAGTATTAATGGATATGTTGAGTTCTTCATCGCTAGAGCTTGGCACTATCTGTGCTACCTCGTTTGAAGTGTGCTGGAAAGACAAAACAATAACTTGAATATTATTCACGGTCTTGTGCAATATCAACTCCTAAGCTATCTGTGACCTCAATGAACATTAGTTTGAGGAAGAAGAAATGGCCTGCCGCAACATCAAATTGTAATTGCTTTGAAGTAAATAATTAGACCGATAAACAATAAAAAAGTTCAGCTTCCAGAGTTACAATTAGATTTTTTATCCATTTTACCTTGCTAGACCGGAAATCTGACCGCGAGAATTTGTCGCGCCTGTCCATTCGGTCGCGAGATCTTCGCTCTCGATCCCCGAGCCTATGGTCGCGGCGATTTGGCTGAGGCGACCGGTCCCGCGACCTACGAGTGATCCTCAAGAGCTCTCTTTCCCCGCCTCGTTTCCTCATTTCTATCGATCGACGTTCTTTATCTCTTTCGCGTTCTCTTTCCCGTTCTCTGATTTCTCTATCTCGCTCCCGCCTTTTCTCCCGTTCCTTCTCTTCTAGCTTTCGACGTTCCTTGTCCTTTTTGTCTCTACTCTCCCTTTCTTCTAATCGACGTTCCATTTCTTTTCTACTTTCCCTATTTATTATCTCCCTCAAGTCCTCTTCTTGCCTCTTAGTCTTATGTTTGTCTCTTTCAGTCGAGCGGTCTTTACTCGACTTATGTTTACTGCTCCTTTTATGATCATGATCCTTATCTTTTTTCCGTTTCTTCAGAATCGGTGACCTAGTATCGTCGTTAATACAAATTACGTCACTGGATTTTCCTTCTTTTGTTTCATCATCGCTCTTTTCAGAGCTATAGGCGTAGAGACGAGCTTGAAGTAACTCTTTTTGCTTCATGAGGTCCTCCAGATTCAGGTCATCTTCTATCAGCGTCAGTTCAGGACTAGCGCAGTCCTCTTGGTAGTTTTCAGTCTCGGAGTTAGAAGATAAAATCTCTAAAGTTTCTTGTTTTTTAACTGTCCTAGTAAAGGTAGTTTTAGTATGAGTTTTGGTAGGCGCGTCGCCATTTTTTTGTTTGGGCACTATGACGGGTATTCTTTTGATCTCTGGGGGTGGTCGTTTGACCTCCGCGGGTGGTCGTTTGGCATCCACGGATGGTCGTTTGACTTCCGCAGGTATCCGTTTAACCTCCGTGGGCGGTCGTTTGACCTCCACGGGTGGTCGCTGCCGAGTAGACTTCTTAATCAGATCCTCTACATCTGACAAAGATGTCTCACTCTCTTCTTTGGGACTCTTATGTTTTTCTTTTTTGACTTTCTTTTTCTTTTTAATCGTCTTTTCTACGGCATCCTCTACTCTTTTATGTTTCTTGTGCTTCTTGCTTTTCTTTTTCTTCTTGGTTTCGTCTTCCACACTCTCGCCATTCGTAGATTTCTCCACGTCCGCTTTTTTTCTGTTAACAAAAGAAACTTGTATATACTTACTTTATCTTTATTCTGTGTTACTTCCAATTCTTTTCCATTCACAATATATCGAACAGCTCTGCAACGTTACACCAAAACATCAGCTAAGGTTCAGCAAGGTTAGAACTTATTCTATGTTAAACTTGTTTTAGGTATGAATGGTGCTAGAGTCTTAAGCGGCTAAAATAGCTGCCTTATTAATTCTAAATTAGATAATAATTTGATTTATGATTCAATAAAAAGCTGGCTTATTAAGATATTATTTATGATAGAAAGCGGTGACTCAATAGTGCTTTCTGAGAACCAATTTGGTGGTCTCTGTGTACTAAATGTCAAATACGAATGGTACTAAATTATTATCTCGCTATGTATTTATTGCCTTTATTGTAAGATTATACATTTCCACCGCAGGAAAAATTTTTAATTGAATATGAAAAAGCAGCCTTTTTTGTATTTCGTCACAAATATTTAGTACATGGTGCTCGTAACCTATGAAAAGTTTAACCTTGCATCTCCTTTAGGTGTATTATTGAGTTCAATAGAAATATCAATGGTTATTGTTGATCTGCTCATAGTTGCGAGGTGGCGATTTGTGTAAATCTAAGACAAGCATATTTTTTTAGCACTTTCTTTTTATACAAAAACAGCACGAAAACACTACTATTTACAATGTCGTGTTACAAATGTCAAATTTTTGTCAAGAAAATGAAGATAAGAAAACAAGCAGAAAACAAAGATGTTTTACAAAAGAGTTTTTATAACTTAAGTTTCTGATAGATGGTGTTCAATTAAAGGAATGGAAAAAAAATGGCTTCAAGAGACAGAAGCACAACAGAAGACAGAATCACTAAGATCCCATCGCTTAAATCTACAGGTATGTATATAAATATATATGTATGCTTTTAATTCATTTACAAAAAAATATATTTTAGTGAATGACATAGGGCCATATATACGTAAGTCGGCAAGGTTTTAGCTGGCGTAGTGGTGGTTAGTTCGCGCAAATGCCGTGAAGTGACCAACCACTATATATAGCGAACGGAACGTGGACGCGACACGATTGGTCAGTCGATCCTTGTGTCAATTGACCAACCAATCACGCGCTCGGAACGGTCCTAAACGTTCCCCGCACCCCGCTTTACTACTAAAGATACCTAAAAAAACGACCAAGTGCGAGTCGGACTCGCGCACGAAGGGTTCCGTACCATAATCGCAAAAAACGGCAAAAATATCACGTTTGTTGTATGGGAGCCCCAGGTTGGGTCAAACAATAAACTAACCATGCAATGGATCAAAGGGCATAGCGATTCCCGAGGCAACGATGCAGCGGATGAGCTAGCCCGTAGAGGCTCCAGTATGGCTGTGGTGGGTCCGGAACCAATCGTGCCAATACCATTTGGCTACCTCCACAGTCTGGTAAGGAAACGAACCAAGGAGCAACACCACAGATTGTGGATTGACCACAATGAGTGCAGGCAGTCCAAAGAAGCACTGCCTGCTTTGGATAGACGTTTCACGCAGAAGGCCCTACGCCTGACGAAACAGCAGTTACGAGCAGTTACAGCTGTAACGACTGGCCACGGGACTTTTAATAAGCACCTCTTTGTCTTAGGGATCACGGACAGTCCACTGTGCAGAGCATGCATGGAGGAAGACGAGACAGCAGCGCACCTGCTTCTAAGCTGCCCAGTAATCGCCGGTTACAGGGCCAAATACCTCGGTGAACCAGGTACCGTACAGGAGGTAGTCAGCAACACGAAGGCGCTGCTGGCCTTCCTCGAGGAGTTGGGATGGATCGAGTGAGGTAGCTAGTGGAAGGTTAAGTCCCACCCGTACGCAAAATACGCGCTTAGTCGTGGAGTTGCGGAAACCAGCCCGTTTTAACCTAACCTAACCTAACCTATGGGAGCCCCATTTAAATATTTATTTTATTCTGTTTTTAGTATTTGTTGTTACGAGTATAGCGGCAACAGAAATACATAATCTGTGAACATTCCAACTGTCTAGCTATCACGTTTCATGAGATACAGCCTGGTGACAGACGGACAGACAGACAGACAGACGGATCGCGGAGTCTTAGTAATAGGGTCCCGTTTACCCTTTGAGTACGGATCCCTAAAAACTACTTCTGCGCATCTAACAACTCTTGCCAACTTCCGTGCTGGGGTTTATACATGATAGTAGAACATAAAAAGAATGGTTGCCAGCTCTCAGTTAGCAAAAATCAGAGGTTGCCAGCCAATTGAAAAATGTTTACCATTTAATTCTTATTTTCTTTCATTCATTTAAAAAACATAATCAAACAACACATTTTACAAGTCCGGACTGATTGTATCAGTCCGGACTTGTAAAATACACCTAATTTTATCGACAAAACCTCCCCGGACACATTGTATATTAACAAACATTAAACGCAATTTGTAATTTGTTTGATCAAAAATAATTGCGGCTAGATATTGCCAAGCATCCCTGCAGCAGTAATCTATTTTACTATCAAGTGGTATAATTTATATTTTAACAATTTTTATTGAATGTGCAATTTATATACAGTAACTAAAAATGAATTAAACTATTTGTAATTATGTAGGTGTAATGTTTCACTTACTCTTTTCCCATTTTCACAAAAGTTGTTGCTAGTTTTCAGGCTCTATCTGAAATGCATAGAAAAATATGATTAATTCTTGTGTTACATAATTGGAGCTAAAGATTTTTCAATTTTTGATTTTTCAAGTTTAATCATTCAGATAAAAATATGAGTGTAAGCCAAGTGCTGATTTGTTTTGTGTGTGGTTCTAATAGGCTAGGTACTCATAATATACAAGCCAATCGCTCAGTAAACAAATATTTAAATCGCTCAGCAAGCAATAGAGCGACCAAGTCCTAACAAAACAAATTCACATCAATTGAATTGAAGAAATTGATTCCAATATCAACAATCCAATGTCAGGACTCTAAATTAAAATTGCGCAATTTGATGCACATTGCAACAGAAGTTTTATGCAGTTTCGCTAGCAACAAGTATCTCCGAACATACAAACATAAACTCACGACTTTTTCCCCATGGGGTAAGCAGAAATTACAAAATGATACCCCAATTTACCCATTATTATGAACAACTACAGTTTACTATGAATCTACTAACCTCTGCCCAACAATTCGGAGATGACAGGCGTGATATTTATGTTATGAATAAGAGGACTCTTTCCATTACCAAATTGATACAATAGCCGTCATAAAGCAATCTCTAACACACCTAATCAGTACAATTTGTAGAAAGATTGAGAGTGGTCGAGTATTGAATAAAGACGTCATTTATTTAAATTACGCACCTGTTGGCTGTATCGCAAGCTCTGGATGCAGATTTTAGCACTACACAAACATTTTAAGCACTAATGCATAAATGACAAAGCCGATTTGCTTACAGAACCGGCTTATCGACAGGAAATTTTAAATTTTTAGTATATTTCCTAAAGACATTTTCTGATGAATGCAGCAGCTTACTTTATTAGTAAGGAACGCATTATCGACTAGGCGCCTACGCGTAAATACATTTGCGCGCATGCGTGCTGTCGGATACAGAAGTGACTCTAGAGTGTGTCGTGTGACGCCCATTTAAAATACTCAGCCTGTATATGGATGAATTTGTTTAAATGGACGTGGATGGCCAAATCCGAGACTATAAGGAATAGCGAAAAACTAGTGCATTATTGGCTTTTTGAATAATCAATATTCGTTTCCAGGAATGAATACCAAATAGTCATTTAAAAAAATAGAAATAAATATTACAATAATTTTGATTCCGTTTAGGATATTCGCCATAGATCGTTAGTAGTTTTAGATTTTTTATATACCTACTCCGTAAGATAAATAAAAAAACAATTTTGTCAAAAATGAGATCTTTCCATAAATATGCCGTATGTCATTACTTCCCAGAATTTGATTATTATTACCGACACTAACGGATGGTGTTCGATTCCTGGCTAAGGACATTTATTTTTCAAAAATCCATAGTTGCAGTTTTAGTTTTCATCAAAATCGGGCCCGAGACTCCTTTGAGTGATTTTCGCTATTCCTCATAGTTAACGATTTGGCCATCTATACCCACTTAAAAAACCCACCTTGTATACCACCAACAAGTAAAAATGGTTGTTATCCAGTGCCAAAGATGCCAGCAATATGGCTTTCAAAGAATAACTGGATGAGTATGATGCATTAAATATGCTGAAAGCCTGAAAACTGTGTAAAATGTAATAGTAAATATAGAAGTAGGCTATTGCATTCTAAAGAAAGTGTTTTCAGGATCTATACTTAGCATTACAGCAATAGCAAAATTAAATATTTTACATAATTAAAAAATCATAACATAGATTCAATGACAATTGCAATGCTAGCTTACCGTTATGTGTGCTAATATGGCTCTTAAAGTTTAAGGCACAAAGGACTGCAGTCTATTTTTTTCGTTCAATGCGAATTGTTGGTGGTTTTCCTTTTTGTTTAGTGAGATAGGTATAGCAACTAGCGAGCTCTGTCTCAAATAATATTGTTTTGGATCTGTAGAAAAGGGAGAGGGATGCCTTAGCTCTGCATTGTGCAACAATTTAGGCTACTTAGACTAAACCAACAACCTTAGGTAGTCTTAGAAAAAACCCTAAGTTCCTTTTGTTTCACTTCTTATAAATATATTTTTATACTTTGAATGTTTCCCTGCAGACGGAACAAAAATAAGACATCATTTTAACAATTAGGTTACCAAATAGCTGCTAAATCAAATCGCTCAATCTGAAGAGCCTGATAAAGACTAAACACAATAATATAGAATCCTTCGCAACAAGCAAGCCAGATAACACTAGCACGCCCAAATGTAAGTGCACATCATCAGTTTTGAACATCAATAGATTAAGTGATTATTGCATGCAGCAGTAAATGACACATTCAGCCTTATTTATAAAAAACCGGCCAAGTGCGAGTCGGACTCTCGCACCGAGGATTCCGTATTCTGTACAAACAGGTACATTCATCAACATAATTAGGTAAAAACACCGAACATAGCTCTTAGTTTTTTTTTTTATTTTACTAATGTTCATTTTATTAGTTGGTTGTCTTTTAAACTTTTAAAGCCTACTTAGCTGTGATAGTTTTTCTTTAAATTTCGTTATATTATATAAATACTACTGCCGTGAATTTTTTCACATATTCAAAAGCAACCATTTAGCTGGCATGATGGGGGGTGACACTTGACCCTAACAAAAAAAAAACCTTTTTAATGTTGTTTTTTTTTTTGTTAAAATGTTTATATTTTCTCTTTTTAGTTTTTTTTTCTTTTTCTTCATGCTTCTATGAAAATCATTTACAGCCAGAGTACATCTCATGACAATTCCAATAAGCCAAAACACAACTAGGATACATTGTTTTATAACGGAGTTCCAGTGCCGACTTTCCGGTTTCATCTCGATGGTACCATTTTCATCAGTCCCATTTATTATATATGTATTTGCTTCATTAGTCATTATAGTCACTTAACTAATACTCGTGAAACAGATAGTTATCATTAAGCAGTTAGAATGGATGGCCACTGGAACTCCTTAATGATAGTGGAACTGATGAAGGAGATCACAGATGGCTGTGATCTTCTTCATCAGCTCCACTTCACCAAATAATACTTGCAGAATGCAAATGCTTGCCATGTTGATGAAAATACGAAAAGCGCTATATGTTTGCCTATAATAATTGAGGAGTTTCCTCTATTTCCATTGGATCCCACCATCAGACCCTGACCTGAAGACCATGAAAAGTATACCCCTTCAAATGAAGAATTTCTCATATCGGTCCAGGCGTCTTTGAGTAATCGAGTAATATATAAAAAAAAGAGAAAGATTCCAACGAATTAAGAACCTCCTCCTCTTTTTGAAGTTGCTTAAAATTAAGCAATTTAAAGCTTAATTTTACGCAAACAGATCCCTGAATCTGAAAATGGTTTCACAGATCCGTAATATTTTTGAATGGCCTATCCAATGATACCCTCCCCCCCACAGTATGGGATAAACAAGAAAAAATGCATCCCCACTTTATGTGTACAGAAGTACCGTAAAAAAGAGTGTAATGATTTTTTCTTACATTTTGTCGGTTTGATTAATATGTACATCCATGCCAAATTATAGCTTTCTATAACTAATAGTCTCTGAGCTCAGCTGCAATCGCACATGGCGAGACAGACGGACATGGCGATAATATAACGGTTCCTTGTTGACTATGGAACACTAAAAAAGATCTAACCACATGATTAGTTTAAACAATGGTTATCTGATTATATGAATTATAGAGAAGTCTTTTATTCATATTGAACCAAGCATTAGCAATTTATGAACATCAAAATTTACATAAAGGCAGTCCCCCCTTAAACCTACCTTTTTCTGGTGCAATCTGTCCATTAATTGACATTTGCCATCTGTTGTGTGAAAATAGAATTTTGACATGTTTGTTCCATAGCTTGACCATGCTTATGAGAAATCATTAAGACAATCTCCTATTATTTGTGGTCCTTTTGTATGTTGTGTTAGCAACATTTATTGAAAGTGGTAGTAGAAAAGCATGTTAGGAATATTGGTATATTAATAACTGTTCCAATTAGGTATTGAGGTGCACCTTTTCTATCAGGACTGTTCAGTTAGGACATTGTCAACATACTTTTTATATTCATATCTTGTTTCAGCTTATACTAGAATAGCACATTTGTGTAGAAATAATGCTTAAGGAAAACATGTAAGAGAAAGCAAAATGTGTATTTTATGAACTTAGCAACAGCTAAATTTCTTGACAACAATTCCCAAATTACGCACGCAATAGATTTTATGAGAAAATACACCAAAATTGACAAACGGAATCTTTTGAGGTTATATTTACTGAATATTTACAATGCTATACAACAAAATAAGAAAATTTTACCAAACATTTAAGGACAGTACCTCTCAAACGAAAATTGTGTTTTTCTACGTGGAGATCCGCCGCTGGGAGCAACTATTACGTGAAGTACTACAGAAAGTCCTTTTTTCAAAACTTGACGCACAACTCACAGGGACACAATATTAATAAAAGGATTTCACAGAAAATAATAAACGTGACATTACTTCTGATTCAACCCACGAAAAACTTGCAGAACTTGAACTTCTTTTGAGCGTTGTTTGTGAATTTGGCACAGGACATGCTTTAATGCCAGAAGTAAGAAGTATTGCCATTTTCATTAATTCAACTATCACGACTAGTGAATCGACTAAAACGTGACCACGATCACCACATCTACCACAGATAACTATATACTAGGACATCTACCACATCACTATAAGTCATTTTGACGTCTGTTGTTCTCGTTAACACAACATCCCCTCCCCTCTTCTTAGTCTATGTTTCTTTCGTTGACAACAAATGAATCATTGTCAAAATTGACAATAATTTGTGTACTTGTTTTTAGAATTTAGACTATAAGTAAATTCGTATTCTAATAAATATTTAATAGCTTGAAATCACTTTATAACGGTGTCTAAAACGGTTGAAGAAAACAGAGTAAGTGAAACTTAGGATATATTCAAATTTACCATTGATTTTTGTTATCCCTTAAATTCCATGAATATATTAGTGAAATTGAATCAGCGTGCTCTATTTACAGACATGAATATAACAAACAGAGGTCCTGTGCGGAGGTTCTGCTACGACGATGAGACTGGGGAAATGGTTACATATGATATAAATGATGAGACAGGCGAACCACTACTTGAAAATACAGCGCCACCCGTTGTAAATATAAGAAAACCTCTTGATGCACAGGAACCCGAGGCCAAGTACATGAAGTTCCCTCGCGGCTACATGAGCAAGACAAGGAAGTTCCAGTCATTAAAAGCAAATATTATTGCTGGTTCTAACCAAATCAGCCACCGTTTGCTGCTGATACCCTCACTGATGATGTTCCCTGGCCTCTTCTGTGTTATTCTCATGATATTGGAGGTGTTCCTGCATGTCCGCTGCCACAAAAAGAATAAAAAGCTAAAAGACCCCAATTTGTATTATCGCAGCCCATTCCACGTGATCACAAGTACATTCTGTGGCGTGTGTCGTGATTGCGACACTGCCTCTAAAATAGGGCAGCTACAGGATCAGCGACGTAACCGTTATGATTATTTTAGAAGTATAGCAATTTAATTTAATTTATTAAGTAAACAGGTGTGGGTTTTATGTTGGTTAGTTTGTAAAGCTTTGATTGAATGTATACATGACAATAGAAAATATACAAGTGATTTAGTGATCTCTAATAGCAGAAATCTAAAAAACAGATATGCATTTCTTAAGAGTAACCAGGCCTCCCTCTAGATGTAGCAACAACATGGTCAAGGCTGCGGGAGTCCGGTGGATGCGAGACGCACAGGACCAAACAATGTAGCGACGCTTGGGGGAGGCCTATGTCCAGCAGTGGACGTCTTTTGGCTGAAATGAAGATGATGATAACTAGAAGATCATATGTTATTATGTTATCATCTTACCAAATCTGATAGCAGTATAAAATATTACTACTGCTACTTATTACCAGTGAAGCCCACTTGAAGCTTCTGTGATTTTGGGCAGAGCTAGGCCGGCTATATTAGAACCACCATGAACAACATACCAAATGAGACTATTAAGTGTGGAAAAAGGAGTCCCGCTACTAATATTGTCCGTGTTCTTTCAAAGAAAAGCCTTGGTTCTTCTTAGCTCACTAACATTTGAGTAAGTTGTGATCCTAAATGGCAACATAGCTGACATTATCGTCTTGTTTAGTTCCAGATAAACATAATTTTTATTGTATCAGAGATACAAATATGTATGTAAAAAATATAGGAAATGCCTGACTTGCTTTTAACATGTATTTAATATTGTTTGAAGTGACTGATTTCTGATACACAGCAAATGATGGATGAGTCAAAATATATTTATAGTTACCAGTCCCCACGGACCGACGGATGTTTGGATCTGTTTGATTTAACTTTATTACATTTATTGAAGCATTTATCTTAGGCATATTGTTATTAAATGAGACAAATTCTGTTTTTGTCTCACACATTGTATTTTTAAGAGAATTTTATTTTGGTGCTGGTATTATCAAGATTATTTATTTACATGGTGTTATATTTTTTGAAATTGTGGTATTAAAGGATGTTTTTATGTAACATGATTTTTTATTTATGTCTAAGGGGAGTATTACACTATCATATATCTAGGATAATACATAGGATCCTATCTCTTATCTATATTAATACATTTAATAAATGTGTAGAAAAGTCGTTTTTTACCATTTTAATACATCAATGTTTTTTACATTGAAAATATTTCCAAAAATAATAGCCATGGTGTTAAATAATAACCAACAGCTACCCATTTCTAGCGTTTTTGGGTTTTTTATTTGTTCATTTGTCCACGCATCACTTAAAGTGTACGAAATGAATGTAGACAACTTTATACATAAAAATTGTGCGTAACTTGAAGTATTACTTGGGTTTTGTTTCATCGCAATCGGTTCACTCTATCAAAAGTTAGATCAATTTAAAGTGTTCAATAAGTAAAAAATAACATACGCAATTCAGATACTCGGACAGTTGAACTCCAAATTCGATAGATGGCGTTGTGCATTTGAGGTCATTTTCAGAATGTTAATGTTAAGATTCTCCGCGAAAGAAAGACCCTAGAAAAAAAATATGATTGGTAGGTAGGGGGGCAAGTCCGGTAGGTAGTTACAAAGGTGAGTAGAGCATGGTAGGCAGCTGACGGGAGCGAAGCCGCGGGCACAGCTAGTTATAATAAAAGTGTAATTGGTCGCTATCTGTACATGGAAAATATATAATATAGATATGACCGCTGGAATCATATCTGTTTATTACATCATCAAAGTTCTTTGATCCTGTTTGCAATTTATATGTATGTATGTAAGTGTGTTCGGGTCAAATCTAGCAACTGAATTTTAAAGCAGTTATCCTACACCGATTAAAATACAATTTTTCAACACACGTTTAGTTTGGATGGCAATGCATGGTTAGCTAAGTGATTTCATTCTAAATCCAATGTGGCGGACGGCCAATGATGGCGGACTAGTTATTTTTTGTGCACTGCCGTGATACGGGTATCAAATGAAAGGGTTTGCTTAGTAGAATACGAAAAAAGAATAGAATAGAATATACTTTATTGTACACCATAAAATTATACACATTTACAAGAAAAACTTGCAAGCTAACTTGAAGCTTGTTTTAAAAAAAATATTTGAATGAATAATTTTTGTCATATTTGTTTGCAATGGAGAACAAGTCGGATAAGTCTATTTATTTGCGCCGGCTGTGTGTATAACAATGTTCCCTACAATAATTTTAGAATTCCACATCCACTAAGCATACCTATATGCTTTTGTGAACTTACGCCAAAATTTAATTGTACCTACCTACTTCCATTATTTCGTCAATAAAACCGACACAATAATTAATTGCCTTAGAATTTAGAATATGGCAGAAGTAAAACTGGAAAGGCAAAATCACATAATTTTACGTAGTACATTAATACCTCAATGTAATTTCATGAGCGGATTTTGTATCAGGCAATTATGAAAATTTTGATAACTCATTATAACCTAGCAAGATTAAATATGGCAAGACCAGAGGCCCTATACCATGACGTGTTAAAATTATCATAGTGCGACAGTGAAAAAGGGACAGAGCTATTTGTCGTGTATAGCTCCGTCCTGCTCTTGTTTCTATGATCCTATTTAACAACAAATGTCAAAAATCTTTTATCAAAGACTAATAACAGTAACAATTAGTATTACTATTATGTAATTCATTTTCCTCCAAATCTAATATTAATTTTAATTTGATTTGATATTAGATACAAAAGATGAAATAAAATGGGGAAGGGCGCTGACTCCTGTGATACAGGTCCGCCTAGTTCAGGAGTCAGATGCTTCAAAATTGTTGAAACCAAATATTATATCAATTAAGATTAATTGATTTGATTTATTTGAAAGACGATATAATTCATATGACCTATCATATAAATATGACTCATAGATTTTTGATCCTAGATATACGTTAGTCCGTCCGTTAGTCGTTATGGGGTCCACCATTGCAACCAAATATGGAGGTATTACAAATATGTATGACCAACCAACCAACTAATTTCAGTAGCCCAATTAGCAGCAGTCGTGTTTGTAACCTATACCTACCTTTTAAGTTGGATGATTAGGGGATATCCTTATCCATAAAGAATTTCAATTTTTTTACCCTAAGATGCTCGGGTTCCCTGTTGGCAATAGGCTTGCCGGGTCTTGCTAGGACCTAGAACTAAAGGACACTTATCTCATATGTACAGAAGTGGAAGATTTGGTTACAACTCGGAAAGATGGCGTCGGGTGAACTTGACTCTTTTTAGCGCAGAAATGATACGCCTGTATTTAAGCGGCTTTGAACTTGAGCAGATTGACATCGCCCCATTCGGAGACTGCCTCCAAGGACAAGCTCAAGCGCTCCACCACGGAGAGACCGGACCTGAGGTCCAGTAGCCCGTGCGTTGGACAAGTATCTCTCAGCAATAGTGCTGTCGTCTGCATACCCAAAGGTTTTGGCAGTTCTTTCATGTGCAGCAAGAATAATGTTGCTGAGCAGGGCCGCATCTACCATATGGCTAATTGGGCTGCAGCCCAGGGCCCCGTGAATATATGCCAGTTCCCAATGGACAATATTGTTGCCTGGCTTAAATTATTTAATGTTCTAAAAGACTTGAGAAAAAAATGGACTACTGCTGTATAGTCGTAGGGGGCAATAGTCTTCTGACAACGCTGCTAATATGGCGTGTCACTGCAATGGTCAAACATTACAAAAACATAATATTTATGTATTATATATCATATTTACATATAAATCAGGGTTAACAGGGCCGAGGGTTAGAGATTGGCCGTGTCAACCAACGGCACAAAAGGTACTGTTATTAATGGTCAATCGGGTCAGTCGTTTTTTAAAGTTCAAATGTTATTTATACAGTCAGGATGGTAGAATTTTCGAGCTCGCTTTGCTTGCTCTCTTGGGGCCTGCATTCCCTTTATGCCTCAACTTTTCTGCATAAGACGACAAAATTACTTCTATTTCTGCATAAAAGGTTAAATAAATATAACCCAAGGCTAATAAATTACTGAAATTTCGGATCAATCAGCTCGCTTCGTAGATTCACTTATTGCTTTTCTGCAGAGGGCAATAAAGTTACCATTATATTTGTACGAATGGTCAAAAAAAGGCTTGTCTCTCCAAGAAAAGGTCTTGCTTCGATTTCTGTATTATTTCTTCATAATGATCAATTCATGAAATTGGCAACTGGTGCAGAAAACTCCATATTTTATCCATTTCTTTTCAAATTAACAAAAAAAAAAAATTAAATAAAGGTACCAGAGGGCACCTCGTAGTGTTAGCCCAGGGCCCCACAAATTCACGGCCCGCCCCTGTTGCTAAAAGTACCTATCATAGAGGAAAGTGGTACCGATCCCTGAGGGACCCCAGTTTTAATATATCCAATTGGTCCGACGAGCAGCCATCGATAACCACTCGAATGGACTGATCCCTCAGGAAGTCTACAATCCAATCACACAGACCACTGGGCAGACCGAATGAAGGAATATTACCAATAAGGCTTTCGTGCCAGACCCTGTCAAAAGCCTTCGAAATGTCGAGGGAGACGGCAAGTGCTTCCCCGTGCCTCTCGATGGTCTCACTCCAGATGTGAATGGCATACGCTAGCAGGTAAGTTAACCGATTTAGGTGGAAGCCGTATTGGCGGTCACTGAGGATGTCGTTAGCTTTTAGGTATGCCAGAAGCTTAGAGTTGAGTACCCGTGCCATACTCTTGCAGAGGATAGACGTAACTGAAATGGGTCTGTAGTTGGCCGGGTCAGCCCGACTGCCCTTCTTGGGCACAGGCTGAAGGTTAGCTTGCTTCCAAGCACTCGGTATTTTGCCAGTCTCATATGAAAAGCGAAGGAGGCGTGTCAGGATCGGAGACAGTTCAGGCGCACAAGTTCTCAGAACAGTTGCCGGTATTCCGTCGGGACCATTAGCTTTATTCAAGTCAAGGTTGCGCGTCACCCTACGGCAATTCTTTTGATGGATGCGAATGCTTGACAAACTCGTCACGTATATATTAGGAGAACGAAGGGGGCGCGCGCCACCAGGATTCAGACGCCAACTCGTCTGACGCTTATGTATAATTAAGCACAAAATATGTAAAAAAAATATTTAGGAAAATTCGGTGACTGCCTTCAAGGAAGATTCAAGCGCTCATCCATGGCCTCCCGGAGAGACCGGATCTGAGGCCCAGTACAGACACGTAGCTCTTAGCTACAGTGCTGTCGTCTGCATACCCAGAACGTTTATGTGGAGCAAGACAATGTTGCTGAGAGTTACGAACTACCGACTCCTGAAGGACCCCTGCATTAATATCCAGTTGATCTGACCTCGAATTGCATCGGGGCCCTTTCACTTTATAATTTTGTACGTTATTGTACATTGAACATATGCGTCGGACGAGTTGGGAAAGAGAAAAAATACGGCTTGAGACGAGTTGAGAAACTGACTACATGCATACAAAGTGACGTATTACTCGTAGTGAAAGAGTCCTATAATCGATAGCGACGAGATAGCTAGTGTGACGAGTTGTCATCACAACCAAAACCTCAGATCATCAGATGTCGATTGTCAACTGTGCCACTTCATCCCCTTAACAAAAATTTATTACATTGGGCTATTCTTGGATGGATCAGTTACTGACTACCTAAGCAGTAATTTTAATTAGTTACTCTTTCTAAAAAGGAGGAGGTGCTAGTACGGCTGTATGTTTTTTTAACCGACTTCGCAAAAAGGAGGAGGTTTATTACAATTCGACTGTATATATATTTTTTTTTATGTGAGTTACCTCAGAAGTTTTTACAACACTAAACAAAAACACTATAAAGTGAAAAATAATTTCAATTTCGGAAGTCGGTGTCAAAAAACGTAGAAACGAAAACAGGAACACCGACTTTTTAGTTATGGTACATAATGGACCAGTTCTATAGGCCACCAGTTCATGGGAACACCGACTTCCGAAATTGAAGTTATTGTTCACTTTGTAGTGTTTTTGTTTGGAAGTTGGTTGTAATTTTTGTAAAAAGATTATTATTTTTTTATATTTTCCCCGATTACTCCGTCAATTATGGACCGATTTTGAAAATTCTTTCTTGTTTGAAAGGGTGGTACTCTTGAGGATGTCCCGTTTTCACTAAGCCAAGATCTGATGACGGGGATCTCATGGGAATCGAGGCAATTTCTCAAATTTTATAGACTAAATAAAGCAATTTTGGTATTTTCATCAACGTGGCATTCATTTGCATTCAGAAAGTATGATTTGATGATGTGGAACTGATGAAGGATACCTCATAGGGCCACTGGAACTTCCCAATGATAAGTACCTATGTTTTGGGTATAATATAATTATCTCGAATAGTTAATGACCATGATGAAGCAAATTTTAATAAATGTTTCTAATGAAAATGGTACGACCAAACTGCTCTGGTGATAAACCGGAAGGTGGGCACCGGAACTCCGTAATAAAACAATGTATCCCAGTCGTGATTAGGCTTGTTGGTATTGTTACAAAACAAAACACTACAAAGGAAAAGACATTTTAGTTTTTTTCTTAAAAGGATTTTTAGGGCATGATAGATCGGGCCGGCTGGGGCCCGTGGCAAGTTGCCGTCATGCCTCCCTATTGTTGCGACACTGGCCCCTACAACAAAACCTTCGTGTTTTTTCATTCCATCCAAGCAAGCTCCTTTTAAGAGCAAGAGGCGTCTAATTAATTCTAGCATCTGTCAAATTTTATTGATCGGTCTTGCGCAAGGGCGGATTTATGCGGGGTGGGGGGGGCACGGGGGCACGTGCACGCCCTTTCCGAATATTTTTTGGTCGTATTTCATTCACATTATTTTTTTCAGGTCGCTGTTTTAAACATTTATATTCGCCCACTGTTTCTCTCTCACTTATTATTTTGATATGCAATGCGTTTAAATATAAATATTTCGGACAAATGTTATTTCGGCTAAGTGTAACTTCAGTAAATAGTTTTTCGATCAAGTAAAACGTTAAAGTAACGAAAAAATCGAATTGATAATAGGTCAACTGAGACAATGGCAGACGTGACTTCCATGAAGTAAAAAAAAACGAAACGATAATAGTTGAAAAGTTTTAGGTGAAATGAAATTCGGTCAAATGTTGTTCGAACTTATGATAGGTAACCGTCCTTGCGTGATTGAATCAGAAATGTAGAGATCTGCAAGAGAACCAGGGTTACCGACATAGCCCGAAGAATTGCCACACTTAAGTGGCAGTGGGCTGGGCACATTGCTCACAGAACAGATGGCCGATGGGGCAGAAAAGTTTTGAAGTGGCGACCGCGAACCGGAAGACGTTGCGTTGGAAGGTCTCCTACTAGGTGGACCAAAAACCTGGTGAAGGTTGCGGGCATCCGCTGGATGCGGGACGCACGGGACCGATCAATGTGGCGACACTTGGGGGAGGCCTATGTCCAGCAGTGGAAATCTTTCGGCTGATATGATGATGATGAACAGAAAGAACATGAGTGAAACTCTTGTCTTTCATAACCCTTCCTGTACATACTTGAACTTGTAGAAATAAACATGAAGTATTTTCAAGTTTATTTCTGACAGTTATTGTTGATTTTTTTGCCTGTCCGCCCCTTGTGCCCCTCCCAGAAAAAAATCCTGGATCCGCCCTTGGTCTTGCGGCAATGCATCGGTGGACGGCGCCATACAAGAGACCCAGAAGGTGCACCGGTGGTAATCAATGAAAGGAAATCAAGGAGCATAGTCCACCAGTTACCTTTCTTTGCCTGATATCTGATCAGTAGCGGCGTTAGAGAGTCCGACCAAATATCTTCTTAATGTCTAAATAATAACAGTGTATAGGTATCTTGTTTGTCAAAAATAATTTAGGTAAACTATTATTTTTATTATTTAGGTAAATTAAAAACGAACAATCAATGTGATAAAAAAATCCTAGGTAGATGTCCATCTTTCTTGCTTTTACGGCAGTATTTTTTCATTGCCTGATTTCGGCACCTTCTGAAACACACTGAATGTGAGCATATTGCCACATCTGTGTTTGACACTATTTAGTATGAAGATTGTACGCATACAGTGTTTGGTAATAAATGTTTTCTTTCTTTTCTTTCTGATGGGTGCGTTCGCACCGTTCGCATTGTCCTAGGGCCGCCGCCACTGATTTTCGTAAATCTTTTGGTAGTCTCTTCGATGGTATGTAAAATCGAAATCTAGGTACATTCAAGGTAATCATATAGGTACCTAGATTAGGAATAGTAGGTAGGTGGTAGGTGTAGTGGCTAGCAGCTCGATCAATACATCCCTCACCAGTGCGGTGTTTCCAATATTCCCCGGCCAACCACCCCGGACCCCGCTCATACGTCCCGCAGGGCTGCATGGTAAAGAGACCTTTTACACTAAACTTTGTTCTAGAACTTTCGTTTATACTTATTTCATGTTTCCGGTAAGTAGAGCCGTTCGGGATGAACGGTTCACCGGAATGGAGATTTTTGGTCACTATCCAGGTTCCTCATAATCGTTTATCGTAGGTGGGATCATTCTGATACACAGCAGTAGGTAGGTACCTACATGGATATATACGTATGTGTTAGCTATTACGTATGATTGGTCTTGATCTACCCCGTCCCAGTGTCCCCGTGGTTAGATTTGGGACGGCAAATTTGTCCATTTTCAGTTACAGAAGTGTCATTATTGTATACAGCGACAGACGGCACAAGCCGCCCTTAACAATGTGCCATATTGTGTCTTTCTTCTATATTCTTTCATATTCTTTATTGTACATACACTTACATATACTTACAAATACAGTAGGACAGCATATGTACAAAAGTGAGCTTAACCTGCTAATCTGCTGTCGAATAACTTCTTATCTTTAAAATAAAAATCCCAGTGCTAAAATATCTGAGCTCGCTTTGCTCGCTCTCGCAAACTTGCAACCTTCATTGTTGTTAAGGGTTTTACATTATAGGTTTTATAAGTGGTAAAAAGTATATTGAATCTATTCGGGGCGCAGAATGTCGGGGAAGGTGGTAGGAAGGAAGGAAAGCCTTTGTCCTGCAGTGGGATAGCACAGGCTGATAATAATTATAATTCAGTAACCAGCAATAAGATATGTAGCCTAAGCCCTAAAACCTACTCTAACTTGTGAACGAACTAACGCTATACTTTGTTGTGTTTGTGGTCGGTGGTAAGTCAATAGGTAATTTCACATTAGATTTATTTCTAAATTGACTTGATTGAAGCCCCCGACAGGTGTCAATAGCAATGAAAAGTCGGTATTTTAAAACAGCCATTTTGATGAAGTGATCAACGCGTTCGCTGGTGCAGCGTAATCTACCAATATTTGTTGTTGCCAATATATAGAGAAGAGTCTCGTGGTTCCATTACACAGCCAATCCTCGGCTTTTACGAAGTCTGCATTGATAGTTGGGTTACAGCCTTCTGACACAAAAATCATCTAGACTGTATCTCCGACAGTATGAGTCCACCAATATCTGCTACAAAATATCTGCTACTTATCGAGTAAAATACTTAAAAAAAAAAACAGGTACTCCCATGGCCATATTTTGCCTTTGAATTCATTACACAAATCTAAGTAATAATATAATAATAATAATAAAATCGTTTATTTCTCCTCACAAAACAGACGTTAAAAGTTACTTGGGTATAAAAATACAGGTACATATTCTTAGTCTAGAATGTGTGAGGAGCTGGTGTCTGAAGTAGGCATAGGAATGCCTGTATTACAAATCACCAGGTCCCCACCCCAGAAAACAAAAGCAATACAATTTAGTGTTTCCGGTTTAATTACTTTCAATTTAGTCCAGTTTGTAACACTGTTAGAAGAAATTAGTAAAATCATTAACAAAACCTTATCATGCAGAAAAAACAAGTGGAATAAAAAACGCCTCAGTGTGTGTCACGAAGTTTATTTACATCGTGTTAGTTTTAGTTATGTGTGTGTGTGCGTGCGTGGAAGTGTGAAGCATGTGTGTGCGTGGAAGTGTGAAGCATGTATGTGTGTGCTTGCATTTAATTCAATTCAGTTCAATTCAATCCAAAGTAATTTACACTAAGTGGCGTATGGCTGTTATTATTTAGCTTCGAGCTCCTCGAAAGTTGAAAATATCGATGTTTTATGAACCACCCAAAGGCAAGCAAAGCGAGCTCGGGACGCTCTAGCCTAACTTGTCCGTGTTGTCGTAGGAACTAGATTGCGACTAAAGGAAACGAGCAAAACTAGCGAACTGAAACCGTTGTGTTAGTTTTCTTTAGTAAAATAGAATAGAATAGAATATATTCTGTGTCTTTACTTTGTGCTAGGTTTCTTCTTTTATTTTCTTTTTTTTTTAATTGTCCGATCACACATCTAGCCTTGCCTCGACTATGTTGGGGTCGGCTAAATAGGGGCAGTGTAAATTCAGAGTTGGTTTAAAGTTCCTCATCCTCTTTGTGGCCATGTCGGATTGGTAGTTCGCTGTGTGCCTAGATGGCGCAACGAATGTTTCCGGATTCAGCCGAACACCAGCGTTTTAGATGGAGTGACTGCCTATCTGACCTCCACGACCTAGTAACTGGGTAACGCTTTACCCTTTGGGAAGACTGGTGACATATACTTGGTGGCTTCTGACTACCCGTAATGACTGCCAAAGATTTACAAATGACAGCCGTGGCCAACAGCTTAACGTGCTTGCCTAGGCACGGAAGAGTCTCGTTATGTAAGGAATGGTCACCCATCCGCAGATCAACCTCAGTAAGCGTCTTTTAACCTTGAAGATCGACGCTTACGGCTGTTATTATTCAGCCAAGCCAACAGCTCCTCGAAATGTTTATAAATTGCCAAAGGGTTTTGGTCTATGTTTAAAATATTTTAATGCAGAAATCCGACTTAAGAAACACCAAAAGTTCATCCGCCCAGGGGCAAGCGAAACGAGCTCGGGAAATGAGTCTAATCTGTCCGTGTTGTAACACTGATACGAACTGATTAAGTACGAAGGTAGGACTAGACTGTGGCTAAAGGGAGCGAGCGAAGCAAGCGACATCTACCTACCTAACTTTTCCCGACTATCTTGAGTTAGCTTCTAGTCTTTAAAGTCAGAGATAGAAGGTTTAAAGTTCCTCATCCTCCTTGTGGACAGGTCGGATTGGTGGTTCGAACACGGCTATATAGATGGCGTAACAAGTCTTACCGGATTCAGCTGAACACAAGTGTTTTACATAGAGCGACTGACTATGTGAGCTCCTCAGTTACATAACCCAGTTACTGGTTATCAACATTTAGGTATTTTATTTACCCTACTCTTAGGATATGGAATGGTTCTTAATTTTTTTGAGTAGACCTACTGGCCTGACGCACATACTGGGCCTTTTATGAATTGAAATGATATTATTCTAAAGTTTAACGACCGCAAAATTATCGACCGTCGAATCATTTTCATGATGGACATAATTTGCGGCTAGGTAAAGGAAGCAGGCAAGCATTACTACTAGCACTATTCCAGTTAATTTACGTCCATGCCACCTCAAAACGATGTGAAAATACATGAAAACCAGCGTCAGGCACTAGTTGTCTGGTATTTATACTAAACCGGGATGGATCTATTTGGCGCAGCCTTTTGGTCTGTGCTAATAAAAGAGTTGGTGGTTGGTATGGAAGCAGTACTTTTCCAAAAGTGCAAAGAGCCTTGGCCTAAACACTCAAAACGTAACCGTTTGTTTTGAAGATTTATGGTTGTTTAGGGACGTTGTGCCCCTTTGTTGCGGCGCGCATCGATCCCCCGGAACAGGGTCATGCCGGCGGCGGGTCAGGGTCAAGGCTAAGGAAGTTTTATAGCCAACAGAACCCAAACAATAGGGGTCAAGCGCGGTCACGCGAGCCTACTGGTAATTCTTTATGTTGATCAAACGGTAGCAGGGTTAGAATGAATTTTGTAGATTACTACGTTTTCACCACCTATCTTGTGCACTAGTCCCTTAATCGGCAATCAAATTCACCTCTACGCTGCCACCCAGGATGGAAGTGGTAATTTTTTTGGCTAACAGATTTTGTGAATCTGTGAGGTCATTGACGCCACGAAGAGGCATAAATACAAACATGTGCTTAGGGGACGTTGTGCGCTGCTGGCATCTATCGGTTCATCTTGCCAGAAGCACGCATCGTTTGCTTCTTCCCCTAGGAGGTGCGCAAAGTGGGTCAAGTTCGCTGCCTCCCTCATCGTGGGTCTCATATGAATGAATTACATTTTTAACTCCATGAAGTCAAACTACCGATTTATACTATTGGAATCGCACGGTTATTATGAGGAGAAGGGAGATCCCAGTCTATTCTTTAAAAATATCACCATGAAAACTTAAAACTAAAGTTAGATAAACTAGCAAGCTTACTTCACCTAAGTAAATACGGTGAGATTTTTAAAGAGCAGCCCTAGTATTGACAGCTCACCTCAACAAAGTTTTTATGTTGAGCTTTTACAGTATTATTAAGAAACACAAGTATCCATGTTCTAAATTAAATAAGAACCGGCCAAGTGCGAGTCGGACTCGCACACAAAGGGTTCCGTACCATTATCGCAAAACACTGCAAAAAAATCACGTTTGTTGTATGGGAACCCCCCTTAATTTATTTTATTTTAATTTAATAATTATTATTTTTTGAAGTGAATATTACAACTAAAAATTCTGTGAATATTTCAAGCGTCTACCTGTTGCCGTTATTAATATCGAGCAAAAATCGGCAAAAATATCACGTTTGTTGTATGGGAGCCCCCCTTAAATATTTATTTTATACTGTTTTTAGTATTTTACAGAAATACATCATCTGTGAAAATTTCAACTGTCTAGCTATCACGGTTCATGAGATACAGCCTGGTGACAGACGGACAGACAGACAGACGGACAGACAGACAGACAGACAGACAGACGGATCGCGAAGTCTTAGTAATAGGGTCCCGTTTTTACCCTTTGGGTACGGAACCCTAAAAAAACACTCAGACCTTCGCGTCATTGTACCTGCATCGATCGGGCATTTTTACTGGGGTGTGCATCGGTTACTTCAACCCCTAAGCGCGTTCAGTTCAAGGCCAACGCGGGTTCGATAGGAAACTCTTAGCCAAACAAAACGAGGTCAAACGTGAACATAAAGTTAGGTGAAGTGAAGTTTGACAAGCTCACTTCACCTAAGCTTACACTGTGAGATGTTTAAGAATAGCACTAGGATTGACAGCTCTCTTCACGTATATTTTCACGGCATGCTTTTACAAAATAGCATTTCGGTTTTCTTAAGAAACACTTGCATTCATGTAGTAAGTCCAATTAAATAAGCGCTCAAGGTTTTGCGTCATAATACCTCACCATCGCGCGTCGGTCGAGCGTATTTGTTAGGGTGCGCATTGATTATTTGAACCCTTAAGCGCGTCAAGTTCAAGGCCAATGCGGAATCGATAGGCAAGTCTTTGCCAAATAAATACAGGTCAAACGCGAACGTGACGTGAAAACGTGAAGTTTAATGAAGTGAACTTTTTCTATATCACACTTCACTTGAGTTACGGACGGGGAGATTTTTTAAGAATAGCACTAAGATAACTTCACTTAAATATTCATGGTGAACTTTTACAGAATAATATTGAAATTTTCTTAACAAAAAAACACCCGCATTCGTGTAGTAAGTTTAATACAAAAATGTACTCAGGCTTCGCGTCATAGTACCTCGCTGTCGCACATAGACCGGCCATATTCGTTGGGATGCCCATCGAATACTTCAACCCCCGCGAGTCAAGTTTGAGGCCAACGGGGGTCGATAAAAACTTTCAGCCAAATAAATAGAGGTCAAATGCGAACGTGACATGATCCCTTCCATAAAAAAGGCAAAGATCGAATCGCACAGAGATTTATTTAAACTACAATGTTTAATTAAATATATGTGCAAAAATATTTTTTTACTGCATCCGGCAATATTACCGGCGTCCGGTATCGTGCGGTACAGTGTGAAACTTTCACAACGGGCGAGTCTATGTTTAACCTTATTAAAAACTGCACTTGCGCAGAAGCTCGTTGCCGCAGCCGTGCACCTTCGCGACCGTCGAGCGTCCCTTTCCTGGCGGCTCCTGCAGCGAACGGTCACGTCCGGCGCTGCGGCAGCCACTTCCAACTTTTCCTGCAAAAGACAAGACAAGTACCTTCCTTGAAGAAGAGGACGAACCTCGAAGGGTGTTCGGTGGTAAGTAGCATCTTGTGTTAGGTTTCGGCTGAAGCATAGCGTCGCGTAAAGACGGTTCATTCTCTGTAATTAGTTGGGACCTACGGTCGGGAGGGTGTTCCAGTGACGTCAAGTGATGTTGAGGTAGGTAGAATTGTGAGATGTTATCTTTTTTCAAATATGTATCCCGTGAAGTCTGGTGTTGCGTAGCAGTCACATTCTTTATCTCAAATCGTCTGCAGCATGTTCCAATGATGTCAACTTATGTCGGCAGGTACGTAGATATATGTGCATTGTGTATTTTCTGTGTTTTCTTGTAATTTTCACATCTAAAATGTCACCTAGTTTGTACGTAACAAGGGTCACTACCATCGTCCCTTGAGGTGATAATCGCGAGGTTATTCCTATTGATTTGTTGTTCTTAATGGCAAGTGATATTTGAAACGGAATAGTTTAGACTGTGGTTTTCTTTTTGGTAAAACGCCACGGGTGCGGTCGGGAGGGGGAGGGCTTGGATCGATATTGATGGGCGCCATCTTGTAGCCGCAGCTATTGCCCGGGTTCTAAGTTTTTAAGTATGCGATTGCGCTTAGCTTTAAAATTCGCTCGCGTGAACTTTTGATACGCCATGCGCCACCGCCGCAACTTTGCAACTTGATGGCTAGATAGGCTGAAACCGTGACCTTTGTTGTGAAGCTATACTTCTATAATCTAAGAAATTTTCTGCAACGGATACAATTAAGTTACGCACACACGTACTTTATATTCGTAGATAGGTAAAATTAAAAAAAAACCAGTACAGTGCAACATTTTCCTTAGATTTTTAAACAACTGCATCATAAAATAACTTTTTAATTTTTATAGCCACTGTTGCGCTCATTGAAGTACTGTCATTATCTAAGGAGGCGCGCGCTGCGCAGTCATGTGCAATGAGAATCTAAATTGCCCGCCATACCAAATATTTTCTCCGTTTCCACTTTTGTTTTATTGTAACTGTATGAGTGAAGATAAAGTAGTTTATGCAATGGCTTATAATTAGGTATTAAAACACTCGCGTTATATTATTATCTCATTTGGCTTCGCCTCATGATAAACCTACGCTCGTGTTTTAATAACCCCTATTATATGACCATTGCATAAACTACCATTAATTGACATATATGCTGTGCTGCGATATAAGCTGTGCTTTGTTTCATCAGTCGGTCTCGTTTCAGTGTTAGTTAAATTAATTTAATGTAAATTACACGCAAAGCGTTAAATCGATAGCCATCTAGGTCGTCGTCGTAACACCTTGCCTCTAAATTACACAATGAGCCCGTGACTTTAGGACACCGCTCTAAATATAAATAAGACCACTAGGGGGTTATATGAATAGGGAGAGCAATAATATCCTTCCAACACAAGGAGTTTAATATCCTGCCGGCATGGGCGTACCCAGTTTCTGGCCTAGGTCTAAGTCAGTTTTTTTGTCATACACACTACACAAACATACCTACATGAAACATTATGTCTATGTAGTGTAGTGTGTAGGGCAAACAGCCGCAAATGATCCTGCTTTATAGGTAGTTAAATAAATAAAAGAAAATTTTCGAATGTCCATATCTATCTTTATTATTGCTCAGCAGAATGTATGTGCGTGTCACAATCACAACACAATATCAATCTGACAGATATCTATACTTAAATATAGACACTGAACGAGTTTAATTTAAATATTTTTTTTAATCACGTTTGATTGAGTTTTAGCTCTCTCAAAACAATAACATGTCAAATAAAATAATTTATTTAAAATAAATGCTAGTCGGTCGCAACCTCAGCTCGCAACTCCCTACCGAAGATTACCGAATACAGCCGAGCGTTCAACGCTCGGCTAGATTCGGTAATCTTCTTCCGCCATGGTCGCGCGCGTTTTTTTGGCAATTGCACCGTGCATTTTGCCAGTGTCTACTGCGCGGTTTATTTAAAAGTTAGAGCATAAGGCCCCGTTTACACTTTGATTAGTAATTAGGCGAGTTCATACATGTTCTGCGAGATTTCCAGGGGGTTTCAGCTGCAACCTGGGTACTCCCATGCCTGCCGGAGTCCGTGTTTCCTGACCTATGGATCTTTAAGTCAAGAGTTAGGTTGCTTCTAGGCAAGCGTGCTCTTTAGTCAACCACATCACCGCTTACCATCGTTTGAGATTGAGTGTCATGTATTGTGTTTACCCGTATATAAAACAGTATTTAGCTATCATAAAGACGTCCATCCTCTCCAGTAGTATAAGTTGAGACGATGTCATTGTAAGGCTACTTTTTTTAATTCCAGTCATGGAGGAGAAGGCGGCGGCGTCAAGTTGTAACCGGCCTCCCGAAGCCCGAGATAAGAACATCAACACCCAAACGGGCATGCTCCTCAAAGATCCATGGACCAGCCTATGCTACCGTCGGCATGTCTTCACTACAGAAAAGAAGCCTTGACACCTCCCCATTTCTTTCACATCATTTTCACCATCGACCCTCCGATATCGCTTTCCCTACGATCCCGGCAATCGAATAATGGACTTTCTGAAATACCGAAGGACTTCGTTTTCATCCAATTTATTTATGAGAACTTCAACAAGACCTGGTTGTACAGTAATATGACATTAATTCCCATTTGTTTAGATTTATTTAGCGTATGTAAAAAAGCAACTGCCCTACACCACCTTTGTCAGGTTGGATATACTTTTTAAAGTGGGTTTACATAGCTATAGATCTAAACAGATGGGTGGCGTCGCATCGCAAAACGTTACATGTTCAAAGCTACTGCAACATTTATATCTCAATAATTTACGTGGTAAGGTTTTTTATGCTCATATAAAAACACAAAGAACAGTGTTAGCATATTTTGATAATTTCGATTTTATGACGATTCAAATTTAGTTTTTTTTCTTTACGTTCTACAAAATTTTCTTTACCATAATTATTACTTTCCGTTGTAAAAAATATAATGTTTTAACTTTATTAGTTATGGTAAATTTAATGTAGGTATCGAAAAAAGTTCTTGACAACTTTTGATTTATGAATTACACCAGAGAAAACCTTAATTTACTAAAAGAATTATCAAAAAAAAAAAAAAAAAAATTGTTTTTAAGTATAAGTCTGCCATACCATCTTAGCGACCCAAGTCTAACGTAACTTCGGTTGTTAAATGTCACCTGATGCCACAACATCTCGGCATCTCGGATCTCGAAATACATCATAACATTGAAGTTTGGACCTAACCTATCTTTTAAACTAATCTTATCTAATTATTAATTTGCCTATGTTGTAATGTCATAATGCCATAACATCTCGACTCCTATATAAATAATTGAAAAAGCTTAATCTTAGGTTAGGTATATAGCAAATTATTAATACACCTATGTCATCTGATGCCACAACATCTCGGCATCTCTGCATTTGCCATAATTTCATAAAATTGAAGTTTAGGTACCTATACCTAACCTAACTTATAAACTTAATAACTAATTATTATTAATGTGACTGTCTGTGTAATGCCATAACATCTTGGTACTTGCCATAACATCTCGGCCCCTTTATAATTATTTGAATAACCTTAATCTTAGCTTATTGTACCTAATTATTAATATACCTAAGTCATCTGATGCCACAACATCTCGGCATCTCGGCACTTGCCATAACATCATAACATTGAAGGTTGTAAAGCCTAATCCTAGTTTATCTAATTATAATATTAATGTGTCTGTGTAATGCCATAACATGTCGGCCCCTATATAAATATCTGAATAATCTTAATCTTAGCTTATTGTACCTAATTATTAATAAACCTATGTCATCTGATGCCACAACATCTCGGCATCTCGGCACTTGCCATAACATCATAACATTGATGGTTGTAAAGCCTAATCCTGGTTTATCTAATTATAATATTAATGTATCTGTGTAATGCCATAACATCTCGGCCTCTATATAAATATCTGAATAATCTTAATCTTAGCTTATTGTACCTAATTATTAATAAACCTATGTCATCTGATGCCACAACATCTCGGCATCTCGGCACTTGCCATAACATCATAACATTGATGGTTGTAAAACTTAACCTAGTCTTATCTAATTATAATTATAATATTAATGTGTCCGTGTAATGCCATAATATCTCGGCCCCTATATAAATATCTGAATAATCTTAATGTTAGCTTATTGTACCTAATTATTAATAAACTTATATCATCTGATGCCACAACATCTCGGCATCTCGGCACTTGCCATAACATCATAACATTGATGGTTGTAAAACCTTAACCTAGTCTTATCTAATTATAATTTTAATATTAATGTGTCCGTGTAATGCCATAATATCTCGGCCCCTATATAAATATCTGAATAATCCTAATGTTAGCTTATTGTACCTAATTATTAATAAACCTATGTCATCTGATGCCACAACATCTCGGCATTTCGGCACTTGCCATAACATCATAACATTGATGGTTGTAAAACCTTAACCTAGTCTTATTTAATTACAATTATAATATTAATGTGTCCGTGTAATGCCATAATATCTCGGACCATATATAAGTATTTGAATAACCTTAATCTTAGCTTATTATACCTAATTATTAATAGACCTATGTCATCTGATGCCACAACATCTCGGCATCTCGGCACTTGCCATAACATCATAACATTGATGGTTGTAAAACTTAACCTAGGCTTATCTAGTTATAATATTAATATGTCTGTGTAATGCCATAACATCTCGGCCCCTATACAAATATCTGAATAATCTTAACGTTAGCTTAGTATACCTAATTATTAATAGACCTATGTCATCTGATGCCACAACATCTCGGCATCTCGGCACTTGCCATAACATCATAACATTGATAGTTGTAAAACCTAACCTAGTTTGATCTAATTATAATAATAATATTAATGTGTCTGTGTAATGCCATAATATCTCGCCCCAATAAAAATATTTAAATAATCTCAATCTTAGCTTATTATACCTAATTATTAACAAACCTATGTCACTGATGCCACACCATCTTGGCATCTTGGCACTTGCCATAACAACATAACATTGATGATTTTAAAACCTTAACCTAGTCTTTTCTAATTATAATATTAATGCGTCTGTGTAATGCCATAACATCTCGGTTTTTGCCATAAAAATTCGGCCGCTTTAACTATGTCTATCATCTATCTATATATCTATATATATAAAAATGAATCCCTATTTGCCTTGGTCACGGCATCACGCGTGAACGGCTGGACCGATTTCGCTTATTCTTTTTTTGTTGTGTTTGTTATTATTAGGAGAAGGTTCTAAAGAAAAAAAAAAGTAAGAAAAAAAAATTGTACCTTACCTACATAGGTAGGGTAGGGTTGGGTAGGTAGGGTAGGGTAGGTAGTGTAGGGTAGGATTGGTAGGTAGAGTAGGGTAGGTAGGGTAGGGTAGGTAGGGTAGGGTAGGTGGGGTAGGGTAGGGTAGGTAGGGTAGGGTAGGGTAGGTAGGGTAGGTAGGGTAGGGTAGGTAGTTTAGGGTAAAGTAGGTAGGGTTAGGTAGGGTAGGTAGGGTAGGTAGGGTAGGTAGGGTAGGTAGGGTAGGTAGGGTAGGTATTTTTTTTTTTTTTTTTTTTTTTTTTTTTTTTTTTTTTATATTGGCAGGAGGGGAAATCCGGTCGGACTTACACCCAAAGTGCCTCTAAAGTGAGCCAGTCTGGATAGTGTCAGACTCCAACTGACTAAAAACCCCTCCTGCCTTACATAATCCCGCCAACGAAGCTGGTGCCCATTTTGTGCAAACTCAAATATTTATGGGCATCTTTATTTATCGATCAAAATTATAGGTTTAAATAATACAAAAATGCAATAATTACAAAAAGTGCGGTTTTTCTCTAAAATGTGCAAGAAGTGCAGTTTATCACATCAGAATACAAGAGAGCAATTTATCACGGAGGATAGGAAATTAAATATAAATTTGCCTTACTTTATTTAAGGATAAGAAGCACAACAGTGCTTTTCACCACACAGACAATCTGTTTCTCTTAGGTACTACCCCAGTGCACCGTTTGTCATTGCAGTTTTGTGCGTGCTATTTCTATGCTTCTTACAAAATATTCTCATAATACTAGTGAATCATAGAGCCGCTTCAACTTCGGTTTCGTGCAATGACTGTGGAGGCCACATTTACACAGTACTCTAGGAACTTTTCCCTGTGTTGCTTACTCATGAGCCCATGCAGGCTCTCCTTCGTCAATGTCCTGTCCAGCTCACATTCGAGTTGGTAGCGTTCCCTGATAAATAACGGGCAATCTACGAGTATGTGCTGGACGGTCTCTGCCACGCCTGGGTCGCAGACGCACGAGGGGCTCTCCTTACACTTGAAGCGATTCAAGTATTCAGAGAACCCGCCGTGCCCCGTCAAAACTTGCGTGAGTACGCCTGTGGGCCGCACCTGTTTTATAATATGGAAAGCCGCTATTGCATCCGGAAGAAACATTTTCGTCACAGAGGCCGTCTCGCCCGACACATATCTTCGATTCCATTCATCAAGCGATTCCAAACGGATCTGTCGCTTAGGTAGGGTAGGTAGGGTAGGTAGGGTAGGTAGGGTAGGTAGGGTAGGTAGGGTAGGTAGGGTAGGTAGGGTAGGTAGGGTAGGTAGGGTAGGTAGGGTAGGTAGGGTAGGTAGGGTAGGTAGGGTAGGTAGGGTAGGGTAGGGTAGGTAGGGTAGGGTTGGGTAGGTAGGGTAGGTAGGGTAGGGTAGGGTAGGTAGGGTAGGGTTGGGTAGGTAGGGTAGGTAGGGTAGATGAATTTTTGGTGTTTTATGGCAAAACAAAGTTTGCCGGGTCAGTTAGTGTATGATATGAATTTCTTGCTCACTTGGAAGATTTTATGATAGAATGTCAATCTCTACGTTTGTCTCTGTCTGTTATTTAATTGTCTCATGCTGTATTTCAATGTCGAATAAAGTCAATATTCCATTTGGTTCTGTCTTTAGCATATATCAATTTATTCAACGTGAGTCTTTACCATGTATCAATTTTTTGTTACTCCGTGTCTAATATGCCTAATACCGAAAAAGAAAAATCTTCATCGATGTCGCGGTACCTACGGCCTGAACGGTTTTGCTATAGAATCTTCCATGGCTGGCTTTATTTTACTCTTTGCTCGGACCTAACGTGGGCTCACTCTAAGTAGTCGTTCAAGAATTTTATCGCGCTAGAAGGTTCTTCGTCAGTCGATGCTCTCAAGTATAAAACTTGTCAACCATATATCGCCGTCGATATTTAACTATGTCCGCGCCTGCGCTAAGTGCGATGTCGCAATTTCTACGCTGAATACCGCCTTCGAAGAGAGACGAAATATTATTCTTGCTCACCACTGCTTGAATACTAGAAAAAGCAGTCTGAGGGATAGATGACGAAGTACTCGAGAGCTATTAATATAAATTAATTTAGTCAACTGTACCCGTAGCGGATAATCACTCGTGACTGCCTCTTTAAGGATGTAACTTCCGATAGGCACCAAAATGAAACAGTGCGCGATATAAGTATTGCCGGATATCGTATGTACGTCAATGCGACAAAATCTAGCAGCCTCCAGCAATCAAAACAATTTTCAACCTGACTTACTTGACTTCACATTTCACATCATCACATCATCAGCCTATTAATGTTCCCACTGCTGGGACACAGGTCTCCTCTCTGTGAGAGGGAATGTGCCGTAATCCACCACGCGGGCCCAGTGCGGTTGGTGGATGTCACATGTCTTCGAATTTTTGGTTCTAGGACATGCCGGTTTCCTCACGATGTTTTCTTTCACCGTTTTTGAGAACAGTGGTGATGAAATAATTTACACAAAGTAAAAGCGCCTTCCTGGGCTCGAACCCACGACCTACAACATGTAAGTCGCGGCCGATACCACTGGGCCACCACTGCACTCGACTTAATGTCCTATAACCCCTAGATGGGGCAGAGGGCGTCCACAGATGTTCTCCAACGCGATCGATCTTGAGCTTCACGCTTCACCTCGCTCCATGTCATTCCGATGCTCGTCACTTCTGCCAACACGGTGCGACGGACCAGGTTTGACGGGGTCGGCCACGCTTTCTTTTTCCTTGGGGATTCCAGTCCAAAGCCTGCTTGGGTATGTGATCGGGACCCCTTCGGAGCGTGTGGCCAATCCATCTCCACTTGCGACGCTTGATCTGACGGTCGATCGGGCTCTCGTAGCATTTCTCCAACAGCTCTACGTTGGAGATGGTCTCGGGCCAGTAAATTCCGAGAATGCGAGGGAGACAGCGGTTGACGAAGACTTGTATTTGGCGTGAGATGTCCTTTGTGACCTTCCACGTTTCGCACCCGTAGAGCAGCACGGATTTGACATTGGACCCGAAGATTTTGAGTTTAATCCTTCGGGTCAGTTTCCGCGATTGCCAAACAGGTCTCAGCTGCGCGAAGGTAGCTCGGGCTTTGGCGATCCGTGAAGCGATGTCCTCTTCACTACCCCCAGTCTCTGACACGAAACTACCGAGGTACGTAAATTTGTGGACGCGTTCCACTGCCTCTATGCCAATCATCAACGGTGAGTGGATACAAAATAACCATCGATGCTTTTGCTGCGGTGGTAATATCCACCAAAGACTAAAATATCTTGCTAGGAACGCTGACTGTCAGTTTTGCTCCAAAAAGGACATTTTGCCGCAAAGGCTATTAGTACGAACGATGATAACTCTCAATCTGAAGCCCCTGGCCATCACCCGTCGACTATCTCTGCTGCTGATCCAACAAGCCTGCAAAAAGGGACTATCAAAATCACTTTTAATAACTTACATATGGATGCCCTACTCGATACCGGCAGCCCTCTCAGCTTTATCGATAAGAACCATGCTCAAACTATGAATCTAAAATGCGAGCCCTGCAAACAAGCGCAACATTTCATACGTAGTGGGGCTATTTTTCGCTAACATAAACAAATTGAAACACAAATATCAACGTTGACCTCTACTCATTATTGCTAATCTGTGTACTGACGTGATTATCAGTAATGATATACTGAAAAGACACTCGTCGGTGGGACTCTAGTTCGCGGGAGATAAACAACCCTGAAAATGTTCAATGTAATGGTGGCATCTGTCCCGCCAGCAAGTTTTTACTAACCTTGCGTCAAATTTAAGGCATATAGCGATCCGCTCGAGAAGACCAAGAATTCATAAATAGCGAGATAAAATATAATGCTTTTATTTTACCACTTTGTCGGCATGATTAATATTTATATCCATGCCAAATTCTAGCTTTTTAGTACTATGAGTCTCTGAGCTAAGCTGCGGACGGACAGACAGACGGACATGCCGAAACTATAAGGGTTCCTTGTTGACTACGGTACCCTAAAAATACGGCATTTAATTTAAATTGATTCTTTAAGGAATGTTTCTTCAATCAGCAAAGTTTTAGGTGGAACAATCTGATTTGTAAATGTTCTAAATATAAGCTGTAAACTTTTGTAGACGAAATATGTGATACCGCCATATTCATTCCTCAAATAAAAGTTATCTGACCATTGAAAAAATACATCTTAAATTGATTGTTTCGAATATTGTAACATTAAAGACACGGGAAAAGTTAATAATATAATATTAATAAGTGTTCGATTCTGATTGTGACAAAAGATTAGTAGTACCTGTATAAAAATAACACGCGGGCAGAAAATTGTGTTTAATTTATATTTTGTATCTTATAATTTAACCAAACTCTGACATACTTCAACTATTTTGACGAACTGTTCTGTATAGTAAGCCTGAAACATTTCGTGAACACGCTTAAAATATGACAGATGTTGCGCCGCCTGGACGGCTTTTTTTTATTGGGACAAACCCACCGCACTATTCCCAAACCACTGCAACTCCTGAAAGCCAGAATCAACAGTGGCGAGCACCAGAAAAGCGCCGAGGCAATGAAGCTCGACGAAGTCCCGGAGAATGAATTTAACTGTCTTGGATCCCGCAACGAAATTAATCAGAAAAGAATAACGGTGGAGTAGGAAAAAACATAAATTTCCACTGCCCTCCATATCAAGCAGGAGACAGAACAAACAAGGCCACTAGGCACAAAGGGTCGTTTACAACTGGGATAAGCCCAGTTGCCTAGCACCACGGATAAAAATAAGAATTAATAATTAATGGGTCCTAACATTGTGAGCTGCTATGTTTGATTCCAATAATAGGTATGGCAAAAACGCTTGAACGCACGGAAATTTGTTCTAGTTTCCACAAGGTCCGTATAGTAAACAACTCCTGAGGTTGCCTCTACATTATTCAACATAATATTACGTTCATTCTGCCAAAGAATACACTCCCATAAGATATGATGTGCAGATTGTACATATTCGCAGTCAGATGTAGAACACTGACATAAAGGCGAGGCAACGAGCTTGAAGGAAAACAATTTACTTTTAAAGTTACCATGCCCTGTGAGAAATTGAGCAACACAGTGATCCACCTCCAGCCACGTCCTGGCCAGCCGAACGCGAACGGATGGAAAGAGTTGGTGGAGATGTCGGCCCTTGATAGAATTATCCCACCTACATTGCCATTCGGATAAAAGTTCCTCCCAGACGTCAATAGGTGGTTTAAATAATCTAGAGATTTTCTCACGGCCTGGACGGCTTGCGTACTTTAGGGTTTAGTTGAGCAGCAGCTACGACGTAGCTGCTACCCGCTACAACTAACAACTATGCTACGACGTAGTCGCTACCACCTACGATATGGTTGCTACCTGGTATAGCGTAACTACTAACCGCTACAGTATTAGCAGCTACATGCTACGACGTTCTCGCTACCAGCTCAATGCGGTTTTATATTGCTTCTACCGGCTACAACTAGTAGATACCTGCTACGATGTAGCTGCTACTTTCAACGATGTCACCATCAGCCTACAGCTAATGGTGACATCGTTGCAGCAGTCCACTACAGAACATAGGCTTCTCCAATCACATGCCATTTTTCTCGATTCTCGGCAACTCTAACCTAGCCGCTACCAGCCACCCTACGAAGATCGTCGCTCCACCTAGCCCGAGAGGCCAAGTCATGGCCCCGTAAGTCATAACAAGTAGGACATACTGATTGACAGTCTTTAGACTCTGTGGAATACGCGACGAGAAGACTCGAGAATATTTCCCAAATGCCAGCCCAGTTGTATTCTACTGTCAGCCTACCTCTCAAAGTTGTTCTTACCATACTGCATAGTTTACCCAAAATAAAAGTATTCTCGAACAACCTTGCACGTCCAACCATTGAAAAAAATCGGTGCCTGCGACTAGTTCAAGTTCATCAAACGGCTGACGGATGCGTGTAGAAAAATCAGCTAGGCCGTCCAGCATCTGCTGCAAGCCGTACAGCGACACGATGTTATCCGCAAATTTTAAGTGTGAGATGTACTCGCAGTTTATTTTAATGCCGCGTTGCTGCCGTAGGTGTACTAGATTAGTGAGAACCACATTTTCTGCAACCCAAAATGGATTTCAGAAAATATGTTTCTGTACTTCGGCGGTCCATATCATCCAACCATCTCGTAACAGGACATTAAAGGCATGTTAAGTAAAAAACTTCATTTGTCATTACTAAAGTTTGTCTCTTCAATAAGTTTGTAATTTGGTCAATACATGAATAACTGTGAGTGCTCTTATTTCTAACTTAGCACTTAAGCTGGAAGCTGGTGTCGGTTTGCCAGGGGGAACCAGCACTAATCAATGTGCATCAGATATGTTTATAAACGTTTCAGCTTAGTGTTATCCCTGTCACTGTAGTACAAGTGTTAAACTACAAGTGTCTAAGCTAAATTAAATCATGGTCTAAGTAACCCTTATTATAGTCCTCTTCCCTTCTCACGTTTCCTCTAACTGTACAAGTCTCACCGGTTTTCCCTCACCAATTTAATCGCCCTTGATGTCCCATCGGCATTGGCTGTCATCGTCTATGCTGTTTTTTTTCTCTCTTACATTACAAGCTGAATACACAACAGATATAATTTTAATTCAAGTTATTATCGATACATAAAAGGATGTCGCTGATGTCACAGAGATAGTTGCGCAACTGAAATCGCTCTTTGATTTACGGAATGGGGAATCGCTAACAAGTTGCATCAGAGTCGAGCGGTCGCGCGGCCCCGTTCATTTGACGTGACATGAAAATGTATAAACATTTGTCATAACACATCATACAGAGGCGATTCGTGAATGATATCGTCACACCAAGTTTCTGCATCAGGAAGCTATTGTAGTTTTCCGAACATTTTCTTTAAAAAATACGTGTAAACGATATCCAGCCGATGTCGTGTAGTTGCGTCTTGTGTCTTGTCATCAGGCAGATGCTTGTGCAACACTGAATGTTTTTACCAAAAGTTAAATGATACGAGCTAAATTGTCACAGGAAAATCTATATCATTAAAAGTTCTTCTTTTGGTCGAGACAAGATTGTTTAAAACTAAAAACTTCAAAACAATAAACAACTAAGTAGCAGATCTTTGATTATTTTAGTCGATTTCTTAATTTTCACAATGACCTTGGCTTCTCATTTATACGAATCATTATTGTTTTTCTAAATGAGAGGCCTATGTATTGAATGCTGAGGCCTTGTTAACGTTTTGCAAGAATTTTATTAATATTAGCCAAGTCCATGTGTTGTCATATGTAAAAAAATGCAACAGGCGAGAGGAAGCATGGATCAATGAAATTGAGGCAGGTATCTATCTCAATAGCATCATCTGCTAAGATTCGGTTCAGGAATAAATTAATTGCTGTGGTATTCAAAGATATTGGTAAGTAAGGCACTCTGAATTATATCAATATTAACAGCCTTTTCAGATTTTGAATATTCGACTTGACTCTAGTCTCTGCGTTAGTGACGGTTTTTTATTTATTTTAATGTTCTGGAGTAGAGCTAGTTAATAGTATTGTGGCGTTGTCAGCCTCACTAGTCGGTATGTAGGTCACGGGTTTGAACCCAGATAGGTGCTTTAGACAATAACAATTAAATCATTTTCAAACCAAGTCCATATTATTAAAGTTAAGGCATTAAATTGAATCATAATTATATTTTAAGCTACAACAGTTTCCAATAAAATTAAAATAATATTCTCACAAAATTGCTAACAACTCAATCTAAAAAATAATTAAGATTTTCAAATTAGGGTTTTCCTTTGTTCAGTTTATTTCATAACTACTGCTCTCAAAACGGTGAAGGAAGAAATCGTAATCAAAAAAATATGTGACATCGCATATGTATATAATATGTCCCTCTCTCAGGCCATTGCCCCAGGCTATTTTCCAACATTGTAGATTTGATTTTTTCTTTACAGATAGCTGTAATTTAACGTATTTAAGAGCTAGTCAGGTTTATGCGTAGGTATTTTTATAGGTTCTTATAAGTAGTATGCCCATTCCTTTTGTTTTCCTTTTTTGCTTGGATAAATGCTCATGCATACTGCACTACCACGGAGAGATAGTGCAGTTATGTGCGACGCTAACCCACTAAAACTCCACGGTGTCCTCCTGTGCCGCTTATGACGGGCACGCGTTAGCATTCACCGCGAACCCGCCGCGGCTTTCCGTCACCGGACCCTTCTCGGGGGAGTAACCCCCATCACCGGCGCACCAGAACACACTGTACGCTGTGACCACCCCTGGGACCAAATCAGCACATGGGTGCCAGACGACCCCGTGTATGGCACCCTTGGTCCCCCTGTGACGGGTCAAGGTCAATGGCCCTGCCACCTACCATTTTGCGGTCGCAGGGGATAGGGAGAGCGGCTAACGCTATACCGACACTCCTCTTCCCCTGCGGCCCCACCGCGTGTGCCATCAGACGTTGGCGACCCCATCTAGGCCGCGGAAGGTAGGGAGAGCGGCGCACCGCAATACCGGCACTCCTCTCCCGCCGCGGCCTTCTACCCTCAGCCGCAATATCGTATGGGTTTGGGAGGCCTCATACGACATCGCGGCCCGCCTCAGTTGCGATGTTGCCTGTTACCAAGCGGCACCGCAACCTACTAGTTGGCCGCAACGTCGTCGGCTTAATCGGCAAAAGCCCTGATGAGCGGCCCCTCCTCGGGTTCCTCTTCGCTTCACCGTGGGTGACCAAGCCATGGTTACTGAGCTCCCCCGCCTCGACAATGCGTGAACCCACCGAGGAGAATTAGTATGCCCCTGGCGAACAATTTTTTTGTGCACTACTTATATGATGCTAAGACCGCTGCCATCCAAGCATTGCAGCGAATCATTTTCTAAACAAATACCGTGTTACTCTTTACAGGCTGCCAAGATGACTATCGATCCTCTTACGACCTGTCGTCTTCACTGCCACAGAACATGGGAAGCAGAGTATTACATTGATCTGGATGAGGACACTGATGATGAAGCGAGTGATGACGAGCCGGAATCTGGCAATGATACCGGCTTCCAAGTCCGGACGTATAATAGTTACACTTCCAGACTTCTCGATATTAGAACGTATTCTTACCTTTATCTCATTATAGAAGCTATCAATTTCATCCTACGTAATTTCTAAGTACACTGAAACATCCAGTACTAATCATATTTTGGTTGAACCGATTGTGTTTTTCCTAACAGGTTAATTAAATTGTTTATATTCATTCACTGTATCAGGAATAGATTAAAAACAGTATAGCCTAAAAAGTTTTGTTTGTTTCGGGAAGACGATGCATTATTGTACAAATACATCAAAACTGTTACTTTTTTATTTATTTAGAGTGTTTTCACTGCTTCAACTGCAATGATTTTTTTTCTAAAAGCGATCTATTTGGTGGTAACATAAATTACTTACTGTTAAATTGAACTGAATTAATTTTAATGACGGCTATGCGCTTATGAATCGGGAAAAAAAATTTCTGTGTCATTGTAAATTTCATTTTTAAATACTCGTAGATTAGAATACTGGACGTTTTAAATAAATGTCGTAAATCATTGTGTGTATATAATTTTATATATCAGCGGATGTTCGCACCGACGTCCCGCTGCCTAACCCATCGGGATACACAGGCGAGATGTCATATGTGTATGTGTGATATATGGATGTTTACACCGGCTTCCAAACTCAAACTGGGTTTTACTATCTGCACATATTTTCTATCAAGGGTCCCTGCTCCTGCGAAATGTCAACCCCATGCGCTACTGGCGGGCCTTATATATTTTTTAATAATCTTTGGCTAGCCATATGTCCTTGATTAGTATAGGGTAGACAAATATGTACCAAATAACAGCTACGGCGTAGATAAGACCGTAATTTTATTGTAATAGGTTAAAATGGTAAAAAAGAAACCTTATGGAGTGACTTTGTCTACCACAGAATATTTCAGGAATTTCGAATGCTATCGTCTTGAAATAGGAATAGTTTTAAACAATGTTTTTTATTGACATAGCAAGTGAAGCAATTGAAATGAAGGCGGTTAAAATATTAATATGTTCATTGCTAAAGGAGCTCAAATGAAAACGAAAAAATTATTGCACATTTTGTAACATATTTTTCACCGACTTGGCAGGAGATTATCAAAGCGACCCGTATGTAAGTAATATTGTTGGATTTGCACAATATTTGTGGACTTAGCCTAGGTGAGAGCCTAGGTGAGGTTCCACACATGATGAACCCTGTAATCGCGAAAAACAAATAAGCTGCCCATATTATTATTCTAGTAGCGTATTCCAAAAAGCTTGAAGACCAAAGTCTTCAACCAGTGCGATTTTTTTTTTTTTTTACCTATTTTAGGCCCGCGCTTGACCACTATCTCACCTGATGGTAAGCGATGATGTGGTCTACGATGGAGCACGCTTGCCTAGTAGTAACCTATTCACTCTTGACTTAAAGACCCCTAGATTATAGCTATCGGGAAACACAGACTCCGGCAGAGAATTCCACTCCTTAGCTGTACGCATAATAAAAGTATTCTCAAAACGTTTAGTGCGTATGGGTGGGATGTCCACCATGTACCGATGGCGCATTGCCGTGCGTCTGGTAGTCCGATGATGAAACGGGCTGGGCGGAATTAGATCATGCAATTCCATCGCACACTCCCCGAAATGTAATCGATAAAAAACCGACAAGCTGGCAACTCGGCGACGATGTTCAAGACTCTGGAGCTTTGACTTAACCAGTGCCTCATCGCCGATGAGCCTCTTGGCCCGCTTTTCGATCGACTCTAGTGCATCAAGCTGGTATTTGGCAGATCCGTCCCAGAGATGAGAACAGTACTCCATGCATGATCGAACTTGCGCTTGATACAAGCTGAGCAGCTGTTCTGGCATGAAGTACCTTCTCACCTTTGCAAGGATCCCCAGCTTTTTGGCAGCCTGCTGAGCTTTTGCCTCAATGTACGGGCCAAAATTGAGAGTCGATGTCAACGTAACGCCAAGAAGCTCAAGATGGTCAGCTATTGATTGGCACGGTTACATCTCGGAAAGTTGGAGCCGGGTGAAATTGGCTCTTTTTAGCGGAAAAAAGACACGCCTGGGTTTTAGCAGCATTAAACTTGACCAGATTGGCATTGCCCCACTCGGAGACTGCCTGCAAGGACAAGTTCAAGCGCTCCACCATGGCCTCCCGGAGAGACTGGATCAGAGGCCCGGTAGCACGAGCGTTAGACAAGTATCTCTCAGCAACAGTGCTGTCGTCCGCATACCCAAAGGTGCCGGGTTTTAGCAGATCGTTAATGTGCAGCAAGAATAAAGTTGCTGAGAGTACCGACCCCTGAGGGACCCCGGCATTAATATCCAAGTGGTCCGACGTGCAGCCATCGATAACCACTCGAATGGACCGATCTCTCAGGAAGTCAGCAATCCAATCACACAGACCACCGGGCAAACCGAATGAAGGAAGCTTACCAACAAGGCTTTCGTGCCAGACCCTATCGAAAGCCTTTGAGATGTCTAGGGAGACGGCAAGCGCTTCCCCGTGCCTCTCGATGGCCTCACTCCAGGTGTGAATGGCATACGCTAGAAGATCCCCAGTAGACCGATTTCGGCGGAAGCCGTATTGGCGATCTCTTAGGATATCGTTTGCTTCTAGGTATGCCAGGAGCTTTTTATTGAGTACACGTTCCATACTCTTACAGAGTATGGAGGTTACAGATATGGGTCTGTAGTTGGCTGGGTCAGCTCGACTTCCCTTCTTGGGCACGGGCTGTACGTTAGCCTGCTTCCAAGCATTCGGCACTTTTCCAGCCTCATAAGAAAGGCGGAATAGGCGTGTCAAGATCGGAGACAATTCAGGCGCACAGGTTCTAAGAACAATTGCTGGTATTCCGTCAGGGCCGCTAGCCTTGTTCACGTCGAGGTTGCGCAACACCCTACGGACATCTTTTTGATGGATACGAATGTCCGACATACTTGTCTCGCATCCATCAGAAGAAGGAGGGGGCCGCGCGCCACCGGGATTCAGACGTGAAGATTCCGCAAAAAGAGAGGCAAATAAATTTGCCTTCTCCTCAGCGGAGTGGGCCAGCGACCCGTCGGGTTTCAGCAGTGGTGGTAGTGAGGGACGACAGAAGTTCGATTCGACCGACTTAGCCAGAGACCAAAACGCTTTACTACCTGCTGGGTAAGAAGCAAGTTTGGTCCCTATTCGGCCAATGTGGTCGAACCGAGCCCCTCGCAACACCATCTTGCAGGACTTGGCAGCCCTGTTGAAGGCCTTCTTCTTCTGACCCACGTCACTCGCCTTACGCGATCGAGCGTCGACCCAAGCCAGGTACGCGTCATGCTTAAGCAGCGTTCTACCTGTTATGACTTACGGTGCCGAGACGTGGACTCTCACAATACAGCTTGTCCATCAGCTAGAAATTGCTCAGCAAGCTATGGAAAAGGCTATGCTCGGAGACTCTCTAAGGGATCTAATCCAAAACTAGGTGAACCGGCAGGGAATCAAATTCGTGAACATAGCTTACAGAATAAGCAAGCTGAAGTGGCAATGCGACAGCCATATAAGTCGTAGAACCGATGACCGTTGGGGTTGGGGGGGGTTGGGGTAGGTTCTTGAGTGGAGACCGTGAACTAGTAAACGTAAGGTAGGATACCCTCAGGCTAGGTGAAGCGACGATCTTCGCAGAGTGGCTGGTAGCAGCTGGAGAACAGTTGCCGAAAATCTAAGCAAATGGTGTGCAATTGGAGATGCCTATGTCCAGCAGTGGACTGCTATGGGCTGCTATGCTATGGGATGATGATGATGATATAATTTAGCATAATCAGACTATAATATTCTCACTGCTGGGAAGAAGCCTCCTGTGAGAGGTAATGGGCCATAATCTAACACGCGACTCAGTACGGGTTGGTGGATATCACATGACTTCGAATTTTTGGTTTCCTCATGATGTTTTCCATCACCGTTTTGAGAGCAGTGTTGATAAAATAAATTACCTACACAAAGTATACATTTATTTTTGCAAAACTCGACAAAATATACTGAGCAGCTGACTTTTATATTAATTTGTTGGTCCTTAAATAAAAGTTGTTCATAATGTTGAGTACAATTACCCGGGTGCATTAAATCTGTTATACGTTGTATGTCCTAAGTTCCATCTTAAGGAACGGTACAAGTTTCATCAAAAATCGCTCACTAGTTTATGAGTTGCCTTCAATAATACGTTTTTAATTAACTCCCATCTAGATGTTAATGGTGTTTTAGTGTTCAAAAAGTTAGCTTTGAACTAAGAGATGCAAGAACTTCTGTAAAGTATGAATCTGCCTATCATTTGCCTAAGTATTTTGAGGTCAGTTTCCAGTCCTGCATTCGGCTGAGTATAGTTAAGTATTTTATATGGAGCGACTGCTTATCTGACCTCCACAACCCAGTAACTGGGTAAAACGAGGGCAATACTGGTTTGATTTATGTGGCTCATGACTACCATAACGACTATCAAAGATTTTTACATTGTTTTTCAACTTAAAATATAAGAATTTTTAGCTATTTCGCTATGTTTTCCCTTTTTGCTTACATCCTTTCAAATCATTTACTGGATGTTTTAAAACGGCATAAGTAGGTAATTTTAGCCATTATAATGGATACATATTATTAATAATGGAAAAGTCAAAAACTAAAGTCTGGGTTAGTGAGTTCATTAATATGTACTATGTTATTTCTGATTTTGTAGCGGTTTTCTCTGATGCCGGTTGTTTTGACGTAAAAGGTTACGTTTTCATTTGTACCTAGTATTTGACTTATGACGAAAAATGTCCGTAAAAATATATTTTTATTATTTTTATTAAACCATTTTATTTCCTTAACATACATAGAGTTTCTTAACATTAGGTACACAAATTTACATACATTTTATTTCTTTATAGTTAAGGCCCCTGGCGGGTATAGATAGGTCTCATCCAAAAATTTCCAGGTTTTTCTTGTCTTTGCTAGTTTTTCCCAGTTTTCTCCAGCATTTCTTTTTATCTCATCTATCCAACGTTCTCTAGGGCGTCCTCTGGCTCTCTTGCCTCTCGGGCCTAGCCAATTTGTGACTAGTCCTGTCCACCTTCCATCTGTCAATCTTGCCACGTGACCTGCCCACTTCCACTTCAGTCGTTTCATATGCTGGAGAGCATCTATAACCTTGGTTTTTTTCCTCATCTTTTCTGACCTTTGCTTGTCCTTCAGCCTAATATTCAGGATACTCCTTTCCATAGCCCTCTGGGTCTTCTGTATTCTGTCCCTTGCATATTTGTTGTATATCCATGTTTGTGATCCGTATGACATGCAGGGTAGCAGACACCCATCCATGACTTTCTTTTTCAGTTTCAAGGGCAGTTTTGATTTTAATATTTCTTTTAAGCTCCAGAACTTACTCCATGTCATGTTTATTCTCCTATCAATTTCATCTTTGTTTCTGGAGTTGCTGAATGAAATGCATTTCCCCTAGTATATATAGCTCTCCACATACTCCAAACTCTGCGAATTGTCAGCTAGTATAGGCGTTTGGATAGCGTTTGTCATTACTTTCGTCTTTGATGTGTTTAACTGTAATCCTATACTGTTGCTTGACCGCTCCGACATAGCTCCGACACCATCTCTTCTAATTGTTTAGCTGAATTTGAGAAGAGGACTATGTCATCAGCGAATCTAAGGTTATTCAGGCTTTTCCCTTTTATGTTAATACCTTTGAGTTTCCAGTCTAGGTCTTTCATTATGTGTTGTAGAACTGACATAAAGATTGTAGGTCATAGCGGGTCTCCCTGTTTCACGCCTCTACATATTTTGATTATTGGCCCCAGTCTGTCGAGTTTCACACGACTTACACTTTTGCTGTAAATGTCTTTAAGGATGTTTATGTACGGTTTTGGATATCTTGATGATATTGTGCTTGCCATATGCTGTCGTGGGATATGGAGTCGAAGGCCTTTGCATAGTCAATAAATGCTAGGTATAACGGTTGTTGACGTTCTTGATGCTTTTCAATTACTTGTTCCAAAGTATGAATGTGGTCGATTGTGCTGAAACCCTTTCGGAAACCTGCCTATTCCATGGGTTGGTGCTTATCTATGTCTGACTCTATTCTCTTGTTTAAACAGGCCGCGAACAGTTTGTACATAGTTGGAAGTAAGCATATAGGACGGTAATTACTCACATCCGACGCGTCCCCCTTCTTGTAAAGGAGTATTATTCTTGACTCAGCTCATTTCACAGGTACTCTGTGTTCTTGGAGGATTTTATTAAACAGATTTGAGAGAGGACCAGCCAGTAAATAGTTTCCCAGTTTGAGAGCTTCATTTGGGATGTTATCATGTCCGGGACTTTTTTCTTCTTTAAGCCTGACAATGTCGTTGTTGTATTATCTAAATTGTATTGATGTGTTTGGATTTTATTGTTATTGTTTTTGTAGCTGTAGAGGTCTTTGTAGTAATCTGAAGCAATTCTCACGATGTCTGTCCTTGTTTTACGTATGTTTTTGAGTGTCTTTTGATTTTAGCTCTGGAATCCACTCTTTAACAGTATTAAGCTTTTTAATCGCCCTTTTTTGACTACCAAATTTTAATAAGTTTGATTCTATTATCTTCATTCTGTAGTTTTCGTAGTCGTTTTTCAATTTCTTGTTGGTAGTTTTGTATAAGTTCGAAAGTTCTTGTGTCTCTTCTCTATTTTTTGGTTGTTTATGTTGTAATTCAATTCGTTTTTTAATCATATCCTTTGTTTCTGCTGATATTATGTTATTTTTTTGTTTATTGCTTGTGTTTTTTATGCTTTCCGTTACGGCTGACTTTATTCTACTATAGTATGATTCCATGTCCTCCTTTTCGCAACAAGATACTTCATGTAATTCGTTTTTTAATTGATTTATGATTTTTCTTATATTTTCTTCTCCCTGTAAAAGGTTTCGGTGGTTTCCGAATTTTGCTCTACTTAACTTTTGTTTTCCTAAGTTAAGTGTGCCTCGTACTAATTTATAATCGCTCGGAAATGTGTCATTTTTTTTTGTTTTTTTGTTTTGTTTATATGTTTGAAAACTTTTATGGGTTATTACTGAGAATATAATCAATTTGGTTTTTAGTTTTTCCATTTGGGCTAATCCACGTCCAAAAACTTTTTTGTTGTTTCTTGAATAAAGTATTTATTACTGTAAGTTTATTTTCCAGTGCATACTGTAGTAGACGTTCGCCTCTCTGATTTCTACTGCCATAACAATAAGGTCCCATCACTATGTTTTCACCTTGCCTTCTTTGTCCGATTTTTGTGTTTAAGTCCTCCATAGTAATTATTATTCCATTGGCGTGGTTATGGGCAGTTTGCAATTGGGCGTAAAATAATTTTATTTCTTCTTCAGGTGCTTCATTAGTGGCCCTATTGCGTTAAGTCACATGTGTTTGCTAGGTTATTTATCACTTTGTAGTGATTCTTTCAAAAAATGGCTGTTTATGAGTTTTAAGTTTGAACACCTTAACAAGAACCCGTTTTACGGGTTGCTCTTCATCATCATTCCTCAATCTATCATTTAAAGGTAATTAATATAATTTATATAATTTCTAAATGTGTTGACATTTTTTTAACATTAAGCGACATCCTATTTTTAAAAATACCTTTGCTGGAGAACATTACAATCAGTCTGAAGTTTCATACAACCGTTTAAATCTGATATTTAACTATATTTTTTTAAAGCAATCACAACTTAGTAGCTTAGCAGGTCATTAATTAATACCAAAAAGAGCAAAGGGCCCAATTTAGACCCTTATGGGACACCTAAACTTGGAGTAAATGGTACAAATCCAGCCCACTAAAGTATCAAGCTGGGAACGATTATTTAGATAACTTTCAAACCGTCGCGTCAACTATGAATACCAGCATGTTTTAATTTTATAATCAGAAACGAATTATTAACCCGCAGCCCAATTGCGTAAGTGAATTCTGCAAAGGAAACAAGTCGATTCTTTCAAAGAATCAGAATCATTACTTTCAACTTTTTCGGTATTGCGAAACTAATTTGGAAAGCTAGCGTTAGCTTTCCAAATCCTCCTTTGAGTTGAACACAGACTACTAAGAGATACTACGGAGTTGAAGATATATGACATTTGCATTACACAATACCAATAGTGAAGTTTTATCTCGATTCTTCCGCTTTCATTCATTCTTTTACAATAAATTCTACGTAAAAATATTGGTAATGAAAGGAGCATAATCTTTCCGTTTCAGAGTGTAATATGCAATACGAAAAGTCGTTTTTGGGGAGGTTCCAACTTGTTTGCTTTGCAGAATTCACTTACGCAATTAGGCTGCTGATCAAATGTCTTTGCAAAATAATCTAGCCTTAATGTAAGTAATATAAGTGGTGTATTTATGCAAGTTATGCCCCACAGGACGTTAAACTGTGACCCATTTGCATCAATTTTGCACCCGTAGAAGCCTAGCAGCTACCGGCGCAGGCTTGCCGCGCTCTGGTGCTACAGCACCGTCTATTAATATGTGGATGTCTCTCATTTTTACTTTTTTTCTTTCTTTTAATTAGACTTTTTACAATGATTTCAATAATCTTTATAGCCCTTTGCTATGAATAGTTACAGCACTGATAACAACATTTGTGCCACATGTTAAATTTAGTCTTGTTATATATTTTTATTTATATTTTCCTTAGATTCTTTTACTGATTGTTTTGTGAATGTGTGAACATTGTAGGCCTTCTAGATTTCTAGACGCTTGTTAACATTTGTTAACTCTATCGTTTATACAATTTTTTTTTAGTTTCTTACGACTTATTGTCGGGCCTACGTTGTCCCCCCATATCTAAGCACTAATACTGTAACATGGAAATATTGTAAAAACAAACCAATTTTTTTAAAAGAGTAACCGTGGAGTTTCTTGCCGGTTCTTCTCCACAGGAAACGACTTACCCGAACCGTGCATCTTTTGTCGACGTTTTATAAGTGCCCATGTAGGCCTGTGTGAAATAAAAAACATATGATTTTGATTTTATTGCAATGCCTTTCAGGAATATCTCGCGGTGACAACCACTTCTCGTGATGGATGATGACGATATCACGACTTCTTCAGTCTTTAAAACGATGTTTTCTAGCAGAACTTTGATCGCTTTAGTCGATTTTTTAGTTTATTGAACAGAATTTTGCTTATCAAGAATATAATATATGCATTAAATGAACTTAAAACAGTTAACCAAAAGCCTATTTTACTATAATTTTGTTTATTTTAATCGATTGTGCCAGTCAGTGTTGACATAGCTGAAAATGCAACAGGTCGGAGGACTTATCAATCAATACACTCAGGACTTCATTTAATCATCTCACAGACACAGACGGCCTGATTTATAGCTGACCGTGATTGCTAAATAATTGACCTGGTAAGTTGATAAATTGTAATTTTAATTCGATTTTAAAATTTTGCTGATGTTTGAAACTTTATTCACACATTGATTAGATTTTGAGAGGTAAGTAATTAACTTTAGGCTGAATATGCCTACGGCTAGCTGTAATTATATAATAATAAGATTTTTTTTTTCAAGTTCTCGTTCATAAACTTAGGAAAACACGTTACTAATGTCAGTCTAAAGTCAAAATCTAAAAAAAAACAAGCAGTTTTCAACAGGTTTATTCAGTGACGTAGTTTATTATTGTTTACTATCTCCATGTGTGTCCCCTTGCCAGTAAACTAGAAAATGGTACTTTATTTTTTTTCTTTTGTGTTACAGGTTTCAAGATGACTTCAGACGGGGCTTCATTGGTTCGTCTGAACCGCTTCAGGACAAATGAATACGAGCCGATCGTATTGGATCCTCCACGAGAGCCGTACTACCTGGTCCGGCTCCAGATTGGAGAGGGCTACGACCTGCGCCAGGCGCGACTGCGTCGACAGCCGCGAGGGTCTTCGCTACTTCGCAGCATTTTTTCCACCTGGACCCTATCTGAAATCTGTTTGCCTGCCGTTCTTTACTGCTCAGTACTCATCTCTACAATACTCTTTGCCATCTTCCTGGGCCGGCTATTCTTCTAAATTCATATAGAACTTGGAAGAATTTATATTTTTGGAACAGTATTAAAAAACAGAATTGAAAATCTCAAAATTATATACGTTGTTAATTAATTCATAATGTAATACTTATTGGTGAAATTTATACAATCTCGACATCGTAACAAAATTTAATAGTTGGATATTAAAAAGGAAAGAAAAATGGCTAAATTTCTGTAATGTATGTATGTAATGTTTAAATGTCCGTGAAGTGATAATAAATGTTGTGAAGTGGCACTGACTATTATTACATTTTGCACCTACTTCACTGGGCAGTAAGGCACATACTCGTGCCGTAAAATAATAAGATAGGATCTATGTCCACCTGCAAGGTGGCGACACGGATGTAATCCAAAACAAATGAATAGGATAAGACATTGGGCGACACAACTATCGTCAAAATATTTATCTACTCTCATATCGTAATATTCGAATTATAAACTTCAAAATGAGTTTATATTGACATACTTTATAAACACAATACCAAAATTTTAAAATAGAATCTTATTATAACACTTTTTCTCTAACAAAATAATGCTATAATGCAATTTTTTTTCTATTACGATACAGGAGAAATCCAAGAAGTTAATCACTAAGGAGTTTTCATCAATTATTTTTTTATAATGCCATTTTTATAGTACCTATTTCAAAAGATTTGATTCCAATTTTTACTTGTCTATGACAATGCCCGCCACGCACTGCGATTTATATTCGCGCGAATTTTGTCTCTTTCTACCTGTTCATAGAGCTCAAAATATTCGCGCGAATTAAATTCGCCGCGGTCAGGTGAATTCTGTGACAAAACACGGCTTTCTTGCGCTATTATTTTTGCTCGATTTTTTTACCGCAATGCGAGCAGCTTCATACAATTCCATAGGTCGCAGAATGGGCGGCAAAATACGCGCGTATAATAATCGCAGTGCGTGCTAAACCTTAGCGCATGCGCGGTTAATGCGGTGATGTGCTGTGTTTTGGCGCCATTCATACGTTTTGTAGTATTGAATTTCATGAGTTTTTAAAATTCTTGCTTAAAAATGTCTGATATCAGTGAATGTGAAGAAAATATGACTTTGCCCGATATTTTAAATGCGGCGATTACTCATAGTCTATTACCAGCAAAGACGAGAAAATTATATGATAAATGCTATCACTACTTTATGGCATGGAAAATGTAAAAAAGGTATTTAGTAGTTTCAATCCCAATGTATGAGTGTAGATAAAGTAGTGTATGAAACTGCACATAACTAGGTATTAAAACATTCGTGTGAATACTATTAAAAACCTCGCCTACGGCTCAGTTTTTAAACACACACTCATGTTTTAATACCCCTTATTATGCAACAGTTTCATAAACTACTATAACTTTAAAACTTTCGCGTTTCATAATGGAAAACAATATATCACGGGAATTTAATGGGAAGACCAGAAAAAAAAAAGAAATGAATCTTCGCTTTAAATTCCCGTGATATATTGTTTTCCACAAATATCGTCTCTTAGATAAAGTTGATTTGGTTACAGTTTTTACGAATATAGTTACGAGTGCTGCTTACCTGTTCTGCCTCGCAAAGGACAAAGAGAAGTTCTTGGAATTGAATAGAGAGAAGATAAAGTTCTAAAGCACATCAAGGTTTTATTTAGTTCGGGTAGATTGAATCAGTGACAGTATTATTAGTCAGTGCAGCCATTGCTAGGAGTTCGGCAGGTTCATGTTAACTAGCGCGTACATAATAATGTCGACATTAAGGTAAAATGCTTCGCCGTAGAACTGCTACGCCGTAGAATTGCTACGCCGTACAGCTGCTACGCCGTAGAACTGTGACGACGTAAAGCTGCTACAGTCCGTAGTATCACAAAATACGGAAGCGTAGGCGCGCGTAGCATTGCATCGTAAATCCTTTAAAATATTCCATCAATAATTATCAAAGATAACAATCTGCTTATTTTTAACTTGTTCTATTTACTTCTAACCTCATCATCATCATTTCAGCTGAAAGACGTCCACTGCTTAACATAAGCCTATCTCCAGTGGATGCCCGCATCCACCAAAAGGACATCGATCCACCAAGTGGGATGCCTTCCAACGCGGCGTCCTCCGGTACGCGATCGTCATCACATTTCGCGATCACCTTTAGGGACCCATCGACCACACGTCCGGCCACAAAAAAAAATTCAACCTAAGGCACACATAACATTTTCTTGCTATGTCGGTACCCATCGTTTGCCACTTTCTAATAATTAAAGAATTTTCGTAATCGGTTCATTTCTTTCAGAGATTAGGTACCCATTATAAACATCTAACAAAATTTAAGTACCTAAGTAACTTTTTTGCTAACTATAGCTTTTATTTCATGAGGAACGCTGACAAGAAAGGGGCATCACTATTATATGAAAGTTACTTCAAAGCTCTTAACATCGAAATAAAGTGCTACGCCGTAGCAAAGCTACGCCGTAGAGCGGCTACGGCGTAGTTTCTAAGATTTTCAACCGTCCTATTGCTAACAAAGCTTCTATTGCTTTAAGGGGACCGGTAATGTACAGACTGCTACTTTAGAATAAAGTTGTACATATTTTTTTTTTTGATAAAATGTTTTTGCAATACCTGATTTTTAAGGTACTTAGTCGTGAAAGGTGATTTAATGGGCTGTATTTGTAGGAATAACACTAAATTCCTATCGGAAAATAATGCATGACCAATATTTTATAAAATACTAGCTGTTCCCCGCGGCTTCGCTCCCGTGGGCCACCCCACAGGACCCGTTTTCGGGATTAAAAAATAGCCTATGTTACTCAAGAATAACATAGCTTTCTATTGGTGAAAGAATTTTTTAAATCGGTCCAGTAGTTTCGGAGCCTATTCGGTACAAACAAACAAACAAACAAAAAAATCTTTCCTCTTTATAATATTAGTATAGATAAAAAGACAACGAGAAAGGAAAATTCTCATTAGTTTTGCAACAATGCCATAAGACCATTTTAGACTATAATTATTTTTTTATTATTACCATATTATTTATTATGATCGCACGGCCACTTCAATATCTCGTTAACATTTTGAAGATTAAAGAACATAGTATCAAGATTTTATTCTTGATCTTATATACCGACGACGAAGTTAGACGAATACTAAAAATATGAAAAACTCAGCGCTTGATTTATGGCCCAGATTGTAAAGTTGCCTACAGTTGCCTTGTTACGTTAAAGCACTTGAAAGCGCTGAGCCGCGTTATAAAACTGACCATTAATACTTACTAGAACTTAATAATTCCATGTTTTAGCATGACAGCAGCTGTCTTGATTCCGATGACGTTTGACATTTTGACTAACATCTCGCTCGCTCTCGTATTCAATTGTTATTATTGTGGAATTTTTAAGATTTGGCGATCTCATTCATTTTTACATAAGACTGTTAATAAGATCCCAACATATTAGAACTACCAGGACTCCCACAATATATATTTCGCATATTAAACCTCCTCAGTGCATGTAATGTAAAAATATAACTTGATAATCGGATATTATATATGATCTTAACGAATCAATGACTTATTAACTTAATTACTTTCTGTTCTTTTCTTAATTAATTTCTTTGTTTGTTTCAGTTCTGAATTAATTATGAAATTTAGATAAAACTAATTTTACGTGGCTATCTGAATCTCACAATATATTACGGGACCAAAAATACCTACTTTTTACAATCACAACTATCTATCACGATATTTGTGTTGACAACACAACATCCTACTTTTTTAAAAGACTATCTGCCACCTGTTGCTCCGCCCGCGTGGTATTAGTACTTTTCCCAATATTTTTATATTTATTATAGCCTATGTGTTATTCTGATGTACAAGCTATACTTCTGTAAAGTTTCATAAAAATCCGTTCAGTAGATTTTGCGTTAAAGAGTAACAAACATCCATCCATGCATCCATCCTTCCATCCATCCATCCTCACAAACTTTCACGTTAATAATATTAATAAGATTATTTTCAGTTATTAGTGTTACTTAGAATCCAATAGAAATGAACTAAATTATATAACCGGATTAGAAAAAAAAACAATTACTTCGTAATCTCATCTCAGTAATTTGAGATAAGAATGCGAGCCTTCCTTTATAACATGCGAATCGCACGAAAACTAAAGAAGAAAAACCCCTTTTTATGTGTTTAATTAAAAAAAAAATAAGATGCAATATTAATTAAGCGTTAAAAGATTAATGATCCTTCTCGACCGCTGATTTAAGTCTATTTATTCAAACAATATTATAAACAGGTAAAACTGTTTGTTTTTCTTCGTTTATTTGTTAGTAAAACGTAATCTCAAGAAGTGGTGATGCGATACAAAAATTATTTCGCCACTGGAAAGTTACACTATCACTGAGTGTCAACTTTTTATCGCTAATAAAAACAAATTCGAAAAAAGATAAGTTACAAAAAAGTAAAAAAAACAATTTTTTGAAATATTAAAAAATAAACTTAAAATATGTCTTTTCTTAGATAAACTTAATTACAAGCTTATAATAGTATATTATGCAACTAGTGAATAAAGGACGGATTTAAAGCGAGGGCCATACATGAATCACGAACAAGTGAAGGATTCTAACAACTCAATCACGACCGTAGGGAGTGATTCAAGCGTTAGAATCCTGAGCGACGCAAGTGATTCATGGCCTTCGATATAAATCCGTTTCATTCAAGAGTTGCATACTATATTTTATACCATGACTACGAGAAAAAGAAAGATTTAAGCAAAAAGCACAAGGAATAATAATAAATAAATAAATGGTTTATTACCTTCAAAATTTATAAAAAATGAGAAACTTTAGGGTATAACATTTTATGTAAATTGAAGCTGAGCTAGGTAATAGCACCTGTGTTTCAGGGGCCAGTGACCACCTCCGTTACGTTACATAATTATAATTAACTAGCTGTTGCCCGCGGCTTCGCTCCCGGGGACCACCTCACAGGCCCCGTTTTCGGGATAAAAAATAGCCTATGTCACTCAGGAATAATGTAGCTTTCTATTGATGAAAGAATTTTTTAAATCGGCCCAGTAGTTTCGGAGCCTATTCGGTACAAACAAACAATTTAAATCTTTCCTCTTTATAATATTAGAATAGATTAAACACCAAGGCAATTAATATTATAATTACAATCCAAATAAGTTTTCACTAAACATCCTAGACCAAAATGAAAATCATTTTTAAAATCCTAAATATAAACACACTCAAAATTAAATCGACGAAGGAATATGAAAGTCGAATATTCTTTGCACAAGAAGTTCGTATCGAGTATTTTATGTGCAAGGAGGTTGTATAGCATTGAGATGGAAGCCGAATATATATTGGTGTGTTCTATATTCAAACACCAAAACAGTGATTAAAAGTGCGTGTAATTGTGTAATTTTATTCACCGTTTTCAGTGTTTAAAATAAGCTTTTTAGAGGGGAATGGTATAAAAAAAATTAAACAAGTTTTAAGCGGAGAATTGACAACTTTAGTCGATTGTTAGACGATCCTATTTCTAGACTAGATATCCCGACAAACTGCATTGCGCAAATCGGGGTGCAACAATATCTGGTCGATAGGGAGAGGGCGGCATTCCGTCGACGATCTCCGTGTGGGCAGGTGTATTGCGGAGGCTATACCTGCGAGGCTTATCGGTAAGTACGATTATTTTTATTCATTTCCCCGAGCCTTAGTGATGTCATTAGGTGTTTGTAGAGCGATAGGATTGTTTTCATGAAATATTTCCACTTTATTGGTGTCTTCCTTTGTTGGATTATCATGTGAGGATATGAGTCTGTAGTGCTAGTTTCATCTACAAAGTTAGATAAAATATATTTTTAGAAGATTTTGATATAATTAGTTTATAAAAACATCTAATTCTTTGTTATATGAACATTCATCACGTGTGATTTTAGTTCTATATTTAGGAGAGGGGGTTTCCAGCAGATTAATAACCTATTTCAGCGATCGCATTTTTTTAGGGTGTTTAATTAATAACCTCGTGACCCATCCCCAAATATTCTAAGATGGCGGCAGGACTACGCCTGACATTCATAAAGTATGACTGACTACGTTGACTTCCCTGTCTTCAAAGCTTATCCCTATTTGATATTAATATTTCTCTTAATACTGATTCCAGTTTTATAATAACGCGGGTGCTCTCGGCTGTGAACATGTCTTCCGATCTCGACTCTGCTCTTCGCTTCCTGGCCAAGCTGGACGGGGCGGCGGTCTTAAACTATGAAGACGCACGCCAGCTGCGTCGCCTCGGGTTCCGTGGCCCTCGCCGTGTTATGATGGGGCAGTTCGGCATCCTGAACCGCGAACCCGATCGTGCTAACTAAGCGCGATCAGGGAAAACCATGAACGCGCGCGTTCCCTGTCGTTGAACCACTAGGGAGCTCCGATACTGGAAATGTGTTGTCTGCAGAAATTCAGTATACAAAAGAAAAACAAACACATTGAACAAACTTCCGTAAGCCCGCTCAATGCACTTGTATTTTTTTTATATACTGAATTTATTAAATGAAAGTTCTTTTAGAAGAACTGCTTTTGTGAATTTTGAATCTCGAATACATGTATTAAAAATTTTAAAGTTTGATTTAATTCTTCGGGAATCCCGGTCTTGGCATACAATTTTCAGACATAATATTGTTTGGCATAACGTTTTTGCATAACTCTTATTAGCATTATAATACTGTAGCATAATAATGCTTTGGCATAATGCAAAGGTTAGCATAACTGTCATTTGGTCTAATTTGTATTGGTGTAATTTGGAGTTGCATAAAAAATAGATGTTATGTACTTAAATTATTTATTATAATTTGGGAATTATCCTATTTTATTATTATCCACACTTGAGCCGCGAGCGTGTTTGTTTTTACCCGGTTGCAAAGAAAGGGTTATGTTTTTCGCGCGTATCTTATATGTATGTAATATTATTTCAACACACTTGCTCATAAAGTTGCTCTAATTTCACCGCAGTTAGGCACATAATGACACCTGTAATCAAACTGTGACTTTTTCATTGCTATTATTCACAAGTGAGTTATAGAGTTTTTTTATTGGTTGAGTTGCTTTGTTCGTAAAAAAGTTTCGATACAAAAAATATAGTGCTCAATAGTACAAATGAATTAATTTACCTATTGCTTGCTCATTTCATGCAACCTCGTATTTAAATAGATAATTTCAACTTGTACGTGTTTAATAAATAAAACTTTCACTCAAATATAACTTTTGTTTTCTTTGTAATAAAGAAAACTTGAAATTGCCCATTTTATAAGTGGCTAAAACGCTATCCGTGAAAAGCCAAAAAAAGAAGAAACCTCATTATTTTAGTCTATGGCCGATCGCCATTGTTAGATGCGCGCGCATAGGCCCATAATTTTGCCCGCCATTGCGAAAAATTTTTTACACCTCGTTTTCACTGTTGAAATTACAGTTATTTTAGTATTATTTTCTTCACAAGTGTGTTGAAAAACGTCGTATGATACATGTGCGTATTGATGATTACCGTCCTCGGCTCTCTTAAGACCCTCACCTAACGGCTCGGGTCTCAATGGCGCTTCAGCGGTAATCACCAACATAACACACTTGTACCATAATGTACTATTATTACCACGTATATTTCAAACCATATGACGGATTTTTATAATTAATACATCGTTAGATAGGTCTTTGCCGCCCAAGTGTTCACAAATGTATACCACCTATATGTTTAAAACTCATTCGAAAAAAATAAAGTATAACTAAAAAGTTGTATATAAAAAAAGATAATAAAATAAAAAAAAACCCGACTGCGAAGATGTAAAAAACAAGAAAATCATGCTGTGCAGTCGGAGGATATTTATAATTTTGGTCAGCCTGCTCGCGAATATGATTTTCTTCTTGTTTACATCTTTGCAGTCGGGTTTTTTGGTTTTATTAACTTTTTGTATATTGTGGTATTTCGCTATTTTAAACCACATATTTTAGTTATTTCACTGAGTGAGCTGGTGTTCTCACCTAATTCACACTTAGGTCTCTTAATACTTACTTCATATTATTCCATGCCAATACATTTTACATCATATACTTATACTTCGCATCCTTTATACGTTTCCATTATTATTCTGCGAATCGGTCTAAAACGATTCGTTTTCTTATAAAATAATCATATTTTTCAATGTTATGACACCTACGTCAGGTTGTCAAGCTGTCAATACTTTTCCTTTTAAATTTTCTGTCATAGAGCTTCTTACTAGCTTAGTCTATGAAGATTACTTTTGATTTATATAATTTAAATTCTTTTAATCAATATGGTTAGCTCAAATATTGTATTTTATAAATTGAAAATTAATTTACACGCTCTCAGAATTCATCGAAAAGGTTTTGGATTGAATATTACTGGCTGTTTTGAATACTGGCAGGTTGCACTTTTTTTATGACAACAAGATGTCACTAACTTAAATTCTGGTTCTGATTCTGTCAAGCGGTGGATATAAAAGACGGAAAGGCCGAGGGCTTGGCAGTCTTGAATCTGGACTGAACGCTAGTAGTCCATTTTTCTGTTTGATACTATGAAGTATACAATTGTTTTTAAAATTTCTCTTTAAAACTATTATATATAAGGCCTGTGAATCTACCAATTCTGTTTAATGCAATAAATATTATTTATTGAGTGTGTTACTGGTTCTTTAACTTCGACGGTCACCGCTTCATATCAAAAGGGCTTGATTGATCAGCATATTAAGCCACAGCCTGACCTCCACACTCCTAGCTGCCTGTTCCTGCACCAGTGCTACTGCTACTGCTACCTGCCTGTTATCCTGACAATTGGTTCAAGCCTTGACCATCTGCGTGCTCATCTGCCTACCTCGGGCATTCCACGCCTTCGTGTCCGTCCAGCTGCCTAGCCTGCCCGTCCAGCTGCCCAGCCTTCCTGCCTGCTATGAAAAACCTGCCCACGTCGTGCGAAGCCGGCCCATAGTTTTATACTCAATATCCTTTTAATTAATTTTAATTTATAGTTACCTTTAATTTTATAAACGAGGCTTACGTGTAGCTCAGCCCATCTGAACTACACGTAACGCTACAATATGAGTTATATAGTAAATACAATTTAGGTCTTTAAGTCAAGAGTGAATGGGTTTCTTCTAGCTAGGCAAGCGTACTTCACCGTCGACCTCATCATCGCTTACCGTCAGGTGAGATAGTGGTCAAGAAAAAAAAAAAAAATGTCATTGTGCGTTTATAAAATTATGCTTCATTTATACTATTATTCCCTTTTACCTCTGTGTTTTGTTATGTCTGTTTGGAATAAATTATTCTAATCTTTCTATTCATTTTGACTCTTGTCGCTAAACTAGTTCCAGCGACCATTTTGGCGGCCCGTTATTGAGTTTGCAAGACACCCCATGGCCTTTTTATCTTTGAATGATATTGGCCAGACAATCGTGCCTCAACAACGTTATTATAATTCACTTATTCATTCAGTCCTTTTATAATTTATATAAGGTATTTTTGATAATTGACTGAGATAAGAGAGTGTAGACCGTGCTTAAAAACATAATAAGTAAAAAAGTCCAGCATGCAGCAACAAAGCGGAAGTCCAGAATATTATCAGGTCAGCATATTTTTACTATTTTGTCAAGTTTCGTGTATTTTGCTAATATGTTGCAAAATACACGAAACTTAACAAATGAAATGAGGTAGTACTATTTTAAAACTCTTTAAGATATTTAAAAAAGTTTTAATAATTAAGTTGTAATCTTAAGTTCAAAGTCAATGAAATATGACCATCGATTGAACTTACTGTTATAATAGTTTAAAACTACTTTATACATAGAAATAGCGAAATAAAATCTAAGAAACATTAAAAGTGCGTTTAAATGACATTCATTATTAAATATAATGTTAAATTAAATAAGTATTTATTTTGATATTGAATCGTCATGGGAATACTAGATGGCGGGATTCACGGGCAGCGTGACGCGGGCAAATTGAAAATCTTATCCCGTTAGATAAACACGCTCTAAACCCGGGTAAACACATTATAATCACGTCTAGTAATCGTAAGTCGTTGGATTTTAAATCAATAAATATTGTTTCTTAGATTTACGATTTTTATTTGTGTTGATTGTTCTTGTATCTAGATGCTATCACCATAGGGTACCACCAATCAGTTTGGCCAACATTTGATAAAATTAAAAAGCGCATCGATCGGTGGTCCCATGTTGGGCGCCATTGGGTCGTCGATCGCGATTGCTATTGACTACCCGCGCTTAAGGAAATATCTTGGTAAGTAGAACTCTGTTAATACTAATTTTAATAGTACTGGATTGATTGTTGTGTAACAACTTTTGAACTCGATTTTTTCATAATCAGCTGTCTTTTTCATGACTTTTCCTTTCAATGTATGCGAATTTTTAATATGCAAAATAGTTAGTAAATATGTCATTATTTAGATAATATAGGCTAGTGTTAGCTAAGTAGTTACTAGAAGTGACTCTTTAAAGCTATTAATATTATCTTTGTGAAAACCCAGAGACCTACCCTGGAGCCTGAGTATACTCGATCCATATAAGAAAGGACTTTAAAGCGACTATACACTACCTATTCCATCGAAAAATACAGGTATTATGTAATGTAGATCCTTGTGAGGATATAGCATATACCTTTCATACCTATCTATATCTGCCTTTGTTCCAATTTAATGTGTAGGGTCTCCTGCGTAGCCAAAACATTCCATTCTTTGCCCTAAGTGGTTCTAGCGAACGACTGATTAACACTTAGCTTGTTGCTTATTACAGGTGTGAAAAGTTGACGTATCACAGCCCACAGCTCTTCAAGATGTCGTCAGTCGACAAGTCACCCAACATCCTGGAGGGCTTTCGCGACCCGTGGGATAATTACGAAGAACTCGAACGTTTTTTTCAAAAGGTCAAACTGAGCCTGTACAATGGGGCGTGGTATTAAGTACAGGATATTATTCATATCACACAATGTCCTATAAATACGGTCTACGTTAGAATAGTTTAATGTGTTTCTGTCCGTGCAACAAATAGCGTTGTCGGAATGTATTTGCCTGTAGTCAAATTTATCGGCTTTGACAATAATAAATAATAAAAATCTAGTTACTTGTTTTTATTTCTCAAATCTCACAATTTTTTCTATTAAATCACATTATCACATCATCAGCCTACTAATGTTCCCACTGCTGGGACACAGGTATCCTCTCTGTGAGAAGGAATCTTCATTCTATTAAATTATGGATATTATTTGAACGAGTGAAAATAAATTCAAATTTATTATTATTATTATTTTATTATTATAGCCTCTGTTGCCAACAATCTCTGTGCGAGTGTCGGCGTGTCATCGTGACACGAAGGCCTCTGCCAGCATTTGCCACTCCTCTCTAATTCTAGCAGTTCGGTGCCATAGTGGACCCACTATCCTATTTATGTCATCAGACCAGCACTTTATTTGTCTGTCTCTTTTCTGTTGTTATGTATCTAGGGGTCCATTCTGTTATATTCTTTGTCCACTTTTTTTTGTTTTCACGGAGCATATGACCCACCCATCCTCACTTGAGCTTCCTAGTTTTTGTAACAGCGTCTTCTATTTTTGTTTTGAGTCGTGTGTCTGTGGCCCTTTTCCGGTCTCTTTTTGTATACCCAAGCATGCTCCTTTCCATGGCTCTTTGGCTTATTGTCAACTTTTGGTCTTGCTTTTTCGTATTTGGCCATGTAGGGCATCCGTATATAGGTATGGGTAATATGCATGTGTTATATATTCTCCTTTTAATTTCAATGTTGTATTATTTGCTTTTCATTACCTCTTTAAGAGTCCAGAACCTTTTCCATGAATTGGCAACCCGTCTCTATTTTTTTTTTTTTTCTAAACTTTGCCTCACACTAGGAATTTCTTCCTGTATCGTGGGTGCGTTTACAAACATAGAAACTCACATACACAACACCCAGAGCCGGCACAACTATCAGTAGGTCATACAAATATTTGTTCCGTGCGGGAATCGAAGCCGCAACACGCACCGCAGCAGTCAATTGCTCAACCACTGCGCCAACCGTGCGCCAAACCGTGCCTCCATCTCTCTATCTCCACCTCCAATTGGTCTTTGAAGGATATTAACTGGCTCAAGTAAATATAGGAATCTACATAAGCTATTTCCTCCTCTTCTAGTATTATGACTTCTTGGGATCTGTTTGTAATTATTTTTGTCTTAGATTATTCATTGTTAGGCCCACACTTTTGCATTCTTGTGCCAGGTCCTGGAGCATAGTTTTTTCAGGTGGTTTACATCCCAATCGAGCTTCCTGAAGACTTCTTCTAGTACCGTAGTAAGTTTTGGTGAGAGTGGATCACCCTGTCTCACGCCTCTGTGTATTGGGAAGATTTCCCCCTCTTTTTAACCGACTGCCGAAGGAGGGTAATGTGTTTATCAGTCTATGTATGTATGTATGTATATATGTATGTATGTATGAATGTATGTTTGTTCGTATGTGGCGTTCTAGAGACCAAACGCGTTGGCCGATTTTGATGATTCTTACGCCAATCGATTTGTCTTAATCCTGCGAGTGTCACTGGCTAATGCTTTATTGTAGTCAATAAAAGCAATATATAGTGAGTAGTTATATTCCTTACTTTTTTTCAATAAGCTGTTTCATAACTTGGATGTGATCTAAATTGAAAAATCCTGATCTAAAACCAGGTTGGTTGTTCGTCGTCCAGGCATTTGGTAATGCGCTTTAGTATTATTTTTGCAAATACCTTGTATATATTGGATATCAGGCTTTTAGAGTGGTATAGTTACCTATATCTGATCGGTCTCCCTTCTTATGATTCAGAATTAAAGAACTAATTGTCCATTGGGTGGGTATGTTTTCTGTCTCTAAAATAAGGTTAAGGTTAAGGAACTGCACAATTTGATTCCACCTAGCCCTTTCCATCATCGGACTACAAGACGTACGGCCATGCGCCATCGGTACATGGTGGACATCCCTCCCATACGCACAAAGCGTTTTGCTAAGGGCCAGTTTCTTAAGTCGACGTCACATCTCAAATCAGCTGACAATTTGTCACAAATTAACCAGCCGTCAGTTGTCAGTGAGTTTCTCAACACTTCATCATCGAGAAATTACGTAATCGCTTGTTACATTTAATAATCGACATTAATTTATTTCGGTTGGCTACCCTAGCTGGTATTCATTCACTACTATAACGTAATCAGTAACTTTAAATAGTATTTTATCTTGAGAGGCTGGGTTGGTGTAGCCGCCAAGTTAAGCAAACCTTACCAAGGTCGATTTTTGGATGGGTAACCACTTTTTTTTTTGGTTTGCTTGTTTTTGGATAGGTGACGCCACCCACACAGGTTAAGCAACACTTACCAAGGTTATTCTTTGGATGGGTGACCGCTTTTTTTTGATTCGTTTGTTTTGGATGGCTGACCCCGCCAGGGTAAGCAACACTTGCCAAGGTCAGTCTTGGGATGGGTGACCACTTTTTTTTGGTTCGCTTGTTTTTGGATGGGTGACCCTGCCAGAGTAAGCAACACTTACCAAGGTCAGTCTTGGGATGGGTGACCACTTTTTTTGTTTCGCTTGTTTTTGGATGGGTGACCCTGCCAGGGTAAGCAACACATACCAAGGTCACTGTTTGGATGGGTGACCACTTTTGTTGGGTTCGCTTGTTTTTGGATGGGTGATCTTGTTAGATGTTGTTTAACCTAACGGGGTGACTTTAGGATGGGTGATCAAAAATTTTGTGGCGATGGTCACCCATCCGAAGACTGACCTTGGTTAGTGTTGCTTACCCTGGCGGAGTCACCTATCCATAAACATGCGATCCAAAAAAAAGTGGTCACCCATCCAAAGACTGACCTTGGTTAGTGTTGCTTACCCTGGCGGAGTCACCTATCCATAAACATGCGATCCAAAAAAAAGTGCTCACCCATCCCAAGACTGACCTTGGTAAGTGTTGCTTACCCTGGCGCGGTCACCACCCCAGCCGGTTCAAGTTAAACACAAACAGTAAACAAAAAAGTACAGGGTATAGTCAACACTGACCTGGGGATCGAACCTTCCTCACGCGCACTAGCGTGAGGAAGGTTCGATTCCCAGGTCAGTAACAGTTTGTTTTATTTTTATTTATTTAAATAAATACAAAATAACAATTTTTTATAATTGTGTCAAGTTTTTATAATGTAATTAATTTAAAAGTTTGTAATATGCTATTTTTTTTTAGATCTTGGTAATCAACTATAATTGATTTATTAAACATATTTTTTATAACTCAACCCATACCATAGTTTTCGCCGACCCCTATTATCTTTTTATCGTAATATAAGCCTTTAAAGTCATAATATTAATTTTAATCCGCGAATAATCGACCAATTTCCAACAATTATAAATTAGGCTCGTTGACAAGAGATTAACATTGAAAAAGGTGCTCAGAAACCCAAAACTGCTGTAACATGTGGTTAATTCGAGATTTTACTCAAATGTGACAAATTGTCAACCACTTGTCACACTTGGATGTTGAGAAACTGAAAGTAGAATTAACAGGCGATTAATCCTCGATTACGTTAACAGCCCGATAATTCTGAGCTGGGAAACCGGCAGTAATACTTTCATTGTACGCACAGCTAAGGAGTGGAACTCCCTTCCGGAGTCTTTGTTCCCTGATAGCTACAACCTTGGGGTCTTTAAGTCAAGAGTGAATAGGTTTCTTCTAGGTAAGCGTGCTTCACCGTAGACCGCATCATCGCTTAACATCAGGCGAGATAGTGGTCAAACGCAAGCCTATAGATTATAAAAAAAAAAAAAAAGGTTAAATAGTTTGGTTAGTCTTGTTGAGGTTTCGGGCAATGACACTTTCATCATCTCATTGGATATGTGATCAGTTCCGGAAGCTTTTCCGTTTCTCTAGGTGATGACTGCGTACTGAACTTCGCTTTCTAGGATTGGTGGAACTTCTTCAGTGTTGTCTTTAAGGTCTATGTTGTCTTTTAATGTGATTTGGGTACAGTATAGTTTGCGGTAATAATCTGTTGCAATCTTCAGAATTAGCTGTCTCCTAGTTTCTTGTTCCTCCTTTATATTTTTAAATTTTGGGATCCATAGCCTCTCCTCTCTTAGGTCTTTTAATGCTTTGTTAATTTCTCCTGTTTTGGTTATGTGGCGTTTGATACATTCAATTCTATTGTTTAATTTATCTTATTTCTTTATATTGCGGCTAATTTCTTTACTTAATTTAGTTATTTCTTGGAGTGTAGCTTTATCTCTTCTGTTTTTTTAGTAACTCTTTCCTTTTCTGTATGCGGTCTATCGTCTTAGGAGTTAGTGTATTTTATTTATTTTATTTTTATTTTATTATTAATGTGCACACAGAAAATACATACAGAAAACACATCATGACATTGGAGTACAAAGGTACTGCTTATTTCTTAAGAAATTTCTACCAGCAGACCCGCGAAAAGGAGAAATGAAGAAGAAATGTAGACAAATAGTGTGTGAGAACAGGAAGAGAAGAAAAGTGAACGACTAACCTAAGATATAAATACATACCCATATAGTGTAAGTGATACATACTTAAATAAATACATAACTCTAAAATATATAGATACTAAATATATATACATACTAAATATATAAATATCAGTTTTGAGAGGAAAGATAATGCTCTTTTACTCGTTTTTTAAAAAGCGAGATAGTATCTAGATCTCTGATGCTAGGCGGAAGTGAGTTCCACAATCTCACAGCATGGACAGAGAAGGAATAGGAATAATAGCTGGTTTTATGAGGATGGGATTTAAGGAGGGATCTAAGATGTGACCTACATAATGCATCTCTAGGGCGAGCGTAAGAAAATCGCTCACGCAGGTAGGAAGGATAAGACGGGTTGTGTAAGATGTTGAAGAGGAGACATAAAATCCGAGTGTTCCTGCGAAGACGGATTGGGAGCCACTTGAGTTCCTTGCGAAGGTGAGAAACATGATCATACTTACGTAGACCATAAACAAAGCGAATGCATAAGTTTTGCAGGCGCTCAAGCTTGTTCAATAGCTCCTCTGTGGCATCCAGGTAGCAGGCGTCGGCATAATCTATAATCGGCTGAATAAGTGTTTGCGCCAAAGAAATTTTCGTCTTTAAGGGCAATAGACTCTGAAGGCACCTTAGCGAATGGAATGAAAAATGCACCTTACGACTGACTTCGTTGACCTGAGCATGCCACGAAAGATTGGAGTCAATGATTACCCCCAGATCCTTTGCGGTTTCGGTAAATTCTATGTGAACACCGTCGAGATATAGAGGCATCAAAGAAGCAAGGTTAGCCGCATTGCGAACGAATTTGCTGCCTATGACCATGGCCTGTGATTTACTTGGGTTAATTTGTAGACCAAATGATTTAGCCCATGAGCTGATACAAGCCAAGTCCTGGTTCATAGCCGCAACAGCAGAACCAGCGTCGTCTAAAGTAAAATGTCGATAGAGCTGCAAGTCATCTGCATAAAGATGGAAACTAGATGAGATTACTCTGGTAACAAAGTTAATGAAGATTGAAAAAAGAAGAGGAGAGAGAACGCTACCCTGAGGAACCCCCTCAGTGAGGCTACACCAATCAGAGAAGGACTCATCAAGGCGAACACACTGAGAACGTCCCCGAAGATAAGAATTGAACCATGCTAAAGCATAAAGTGTATTTTAGTTTGCAGCAATTCAATTTTTCATACCATAGATAGTGTTTATTTCTTAATTTTAGATTGCCTGTGTACTGTTTGATTCTTCAATTTCTATTTCCTTTGGTGTTCCACTATATAATGTCAATGTACACCCTTTTTGTTTGTAATGATTTATTTGTTTCTTTTGTTGTTTGTGTAACAGGGTTGCTCTGACCTGTTGGTGTTAAAGTTAAGATTATTTATTATGTTTACATTTAGGAATGATTTGGGTTGATTGCTTGTGATGAAGTCTATTTCATTTCAGTACGTCCCGTCAGGTGATATCCAGGTTCATTTTTTGGCTGGTTTTTTCTTGAAAAGGCTATTCATAATGGTTAAGTTGTTCTCGAAGGCCATATTTACTATTCTTTTACCGTTCTTGCTTCTTTTTCCAGTGCTATAGATTCCAACTGATTCTTCTCCTTGGTTCTTTTTACCTATTTTGCCTTTAAAGTCGCCCCTAAGTACCCAACCTCGTTTCTCTCGCTCTTGTACTAATTCGGTAAAATAAGAATAAACCCGAACGCCCGCGCTGCACGGCGATGTCGCCTCGTTGGTTATTCTGCTATTTTCTGAAGAATAATATGCTAAAATAGAACACCAAATACAATTATAGTATGTATCAATATTATTACGGCAGCTCACAAAAACCTCCTAATAGATATTACTCAAACCGGATAAATAGTTACATATTTAGTATAATAGTCGCCCATTCAGTATATTTTTCACCCGTAATAATTTCCTTTAAATAATTACTATACAATTTGAATTTAGAGTCTGCTAATCAGTCAGAAAATTGTATGTAAGAGTGTTGTGTCAGGGAGTAATTACTTTATAGGGTGTAATTTTGGCATGTCTATATTTATTTGAACCCATCATTATTACATGCATTATATTAGGTATTTGTAACAAAGTTCAATTGAATGCTTTGCTAGAATAAACATATCCTACAAGAAGATGTAGCAAATACTCTCGTTTATTATTTCTACTACAAATAATATTGTAATAAAGAAATCAAGGCACAGATCAACTCTAATTACTGTTGATATGGCAACACCCTTCACTTGTCCTAAAGGCGTAGACGCAAGCGTATATATTGGATTAAGAGGTGTACAATATTTATTTTTATATAAGTAAATTTACACACAAATATTGGTATGGATTAATTTGTAATTTATTTGCTATGAATTATGAGATGGCATCTCTATTTGTACTTAATAATTTAATCATTATAATGAACCTATGATTAATCCTAATAAATCAAGGCTTCTCGTATTTTGGACAGTTACTTATAAAAAATTAAACAAAAAGTATAAAATATTCCAAGTAGCCGGGCGAAAGTTCCTAGGGCTTGACGTTAGTATAACGATTATTGCATTATTTTATTTATAATTATGTTACTAAAATTTACTGACAGGACAATGGCAGAAATATAGGTGCTTAAAGACAAATTCGAAAGAGCAAAACGAAGCGAATGCCAACGATGACATTGACATGACATTAGTTCCAATTTCGTTGCCAGTATCTAAAAAAAATAATATCGTTTGTGACATCGATTTTGCGATCATTTTATTGTTATGACTTTTTTAAAAATATTGTTAAGTACAGCAGTATAAAAAGTGCTATAGTAATTATAATTTTTTTATGACAAATCTTATCTGACCATATTTAAAAAATAACAGGAACTGAGAACCAACTCAATCATCTAACAAACAACTGAAAGTCCAGAATATTATCAGAATATCTACATATAATTTACTCAGTATTGGTCAGTATATTTTTGTTAGATAACTTCTAAAATAGACAATAGGGATGATGACGGGGTATGAAACAGCAAATTCTATTTAGTCCGTAAAATTATCAAAAAGTATTGGACACGTATTTTTTGCTTATTCAAATCAATTAAAAATTTACAAGATAAAGCGCATCAAAGTTCGGGAGTGGGGGCTTATGACGTCACTTCTATGTAAAAAGTGTACCAACGCATGACGTCATGCGATATTTTAACACACTGTATTTGTCATAATTTTTCGTTAACGTGACAAAAGAAAAAATACGTGTCCAATATTTTTTGGAAATCTAACTGACGGACTAAAAATATTTTTTTAGTCATTCCTATTATTAACCAAACTATTAAAATAAAACCGTTTTACAACATATTAAGATGTTTGAGTATATCGAATCGTCATGGGTGTATTAAGGAGGCGGGGTGACGTAACGCGGGAAAACCGAAAAGAACTAGTGCCGTCAGGTAAACGCGCTCTTAACACATTAAAATCGCCTTAAGTAATCGTAAATCGTCGGATTTTAAAACATATATTTTTAAACATTTTAAATATTAATTTAATCTCGAAATCGATAAAATTAAGTGTTTTTTACGCCCTTAAGGTTTTATTACTATATGTTCGGACACATAGTATGGACGCGATTCCGTAGAGTACCGCTCATCGGTATGGCCAACATTTGATAAAATTGCAAGGTGCATCGATTGGTAGCCCCGTGTTGGGCGCCATTGGGCCGTCAGATCGCGATTTTCGTCGGGTTGCTGCGCTGCCTAATGAGAATATTTTTGTAAGTAGATATCTGTAAACCATAATTTTAATAGAACTTATTTCATTGTTGTGCAACTCTTCGAACTCTATTTTGTTCACATTATCTAGCATTTTCATAAGTTTAATTTCAATGTTTGCGACTTGTGATTTTTAGAATAGTTACTCGTATTCATCTTCATTTAGGTAATCAAGGCTAGAGTTAGCGAAGTATTTACTAGAACTGATTGAGTCTAAAGCTGTTAAGAAATTCGTTGCGAAAACCCAGAGTGCCCCAAACCCCGAATAGGCCCGCTCCCTATAAAAAAACAAAGCACTATAAAATAACTATACACTGCCTATTCAATCGCAAAATAGAGGTATGATGTAATGTAGAATTAGTGGTACTTGTGAGGAGAAGAGGAACTCGTAGCATTTCATACATATCTACCTTTATCTGTCTTTGTTCTGATTTCATGTATACGGTCACCTGCGAAGTTAAAACTTTCCAACGATTTATTAACATTTAGCTTGTTGCTTATTACAGGTGTGAAAAGTTGAGGAGTCACCGCCCTCAGCTCTTCACGATGGCGTGTGATAGAAAATCGTTCAAATTGCTAGAACATTTCCGTGAGTCGTTGGGAGACATCGAAGTCTTCGCTCGTGGGTTGCTACAGGAACATTTGGAAGTGTACAACGGGGCTTGGCATTAAGTTTAGGCCAATAACCATATCTTAAAATGTCCTTCACCGGATCGATCAACGTTATTTTTCTTGTATGTGTTTCTGTCCGTGCAATAAATAGTGTTGTGGGAATGTATTTGCCTGTAGTCAAATTTATCGGCTTTGACATCAATAAATATTAAAATGAGCTTGTTTTTTATTTCTCAAATCTCACCAATGAACACAATATTTTCTACACAAAAATTACTCCTCTCTGGACAATTTACTTAGAAACATACCCGCGGATTCTAAATTTAATTTTTCTACGGAAATTTTGAATTCTGAATCTGCTAATCAGCTGATGTCGTTTCTACTAGTCGTGTTTATTAGTTGAGTTTTTTTATAAGGGAGATATGCCAAGGAGAAATATTTTTTACCGAATTCAAAAAAGGAGGTTTTCCATTCGACACGTATGTATTTAATATTGTAGATATAGCACAATATTCACATATTATGTTACTCTGTATGGGCTTCTAAACACTTGTGGCAAATATCATAAGTGAATGTATGTATGTTTGTCCACGCATTTCTCCAAAACTACTTATCGGCGCGATCATTCTTTTTTTATTGGATTAAGTATCTCTCAACTTAGGAGTGCAAGTTTTTATTCAAAACTAGCTGTGCCTGCGGCTTCGCTCCCGTTACTGCCTACCCTACCCTACTTACCTACCTGTACCTATCCTACTTACCTAGACCTTACTACCTTACTTACCTTGCTACCTACCGAGATCGATCATTCGTTGCACAGAATACTATTTACTCTAGGGAGAAGAATATCGACTTCATATAAAATTGTAAGGACAGATTTGCTGCGCACCATCTAGTGGCATTCCAGAACACCACACCGAAAAGAAAACATAAAAAACCGGCCAAGTGCGAGTCGGACTCGCGCACGAAAGGTTCCGTACCATTATCGCAAAAACGGCATAAAAATCACGTTTGTTGTATGGGAGCCCCACCTAAATATCTATTTTATTCTGTTTTTAGTATTTGTTGTTATAGCGGCAGCAGAAATACATCATCTGTGAAAATTTCAATTGTCTAGCTATCACGGTTCATGTGCCTGGTGACAGACAGACAGACAGACAGACAGACAGACGGACCGCGGTGTCTCAGAAATAGGGTCCCGTTTTTACCCTTCGGGTACGGAACCCTAAAAAAACACCTATCTATAGCTGGAACTCAAACTCGCAACCTTGAGCGTAGTAGGCCACCGCGTTTATCATTTGACTATTCAGACGGGCAAAAGTCGTGGTGAAATTACGAAGCGCATTGCACACACATCAACGTCAATATTAACATTAGTAGTAGTATGATTAGAGATATCTTATTATTTAAAATTATTATTTTAACTCTAGCCACACTTGAAATGGCTCTTGAAGGTATATCGTTGAATCGACATACAGAGTTGACTCCTCCTGGTTCGCTGCGTCCCTGCAATGAGAGCGACGGGCAGGATGTAGGTAACTTTTTTGTTTACGGGGGGAAACCTTCAAAAGGCGCCTGGACTTTTGGGGAATAGACCAGGGAGTGTGGGCTTTTTACCTTACTAAAACCACCTCAGTCATCACCATCAGCACGTAGAAGAGGCTCCGTGACCTCTCAAAAGACCTACCCTGAGCCACCTCTGTGCAACGCGAATGTGTGAATTAAGTTATTAAGGTTACACTAGTCGACGGCACGAACTATTTTGTGCGCGGGGTTAAAATGCGTGCTATATCAACCGACAACACGTGCGGAACAGATAGATGCTGTTATGAGCAGTAAGAAGCTAGTACGCGTACGAATACACACTTTTGCAAATTTGTAGCGAAATAGATGATGATTTAGAACGAAAACGAGCGCGCGAAATTGTATAAACAGATCTTTGGGAGTCTGGATTACATGAAAAAATTACTGTATGTATCTGTTCAAAATAAAATTATTTGCATTGTTGAACTACTAATCTATCCCTGTATGGTGGCCGTTTTTCAATTTTTCTTCTTCTTATGGTACTTATTTGCGCCCAAAGATGCGTTAAAATTAGTGTTAAAATATGGAACTTTCGAAGCTCATAACTTTCAAGTATTTTTTTTTTTTACTTTTTTGCTTCCATACAGGTCTAGATAATGATGAGACAAATTGATTTCATTTTTTATTTTGAACGTAAATCGTCAAACAGTGGAGTAAAAGCCAGACTACGTTTGTATGGAAGAATTTTCGACTAGTGTACCCTTAAGGGTATTTTGTCAATCCATTAGATACCATACTACACTAACAAGCAATGAAAAAGTTCCGGTGACATACCACCAAATTACTCCTAAACGCGAAAGGTTAGCTTAATGACGCCGTCTGCAATATTGAAGTACATTTAACAGCGCATCAGAATATTTTCAATTAAAAACGTAAATATTGTGTTCAAATTTTAAGTTAAATGTGAAAAAATTAAATTAAGGTGTTTGTCGACATTTTGCGGGTGGAACTTTTTCATTGCTCGGCAGTTTATTAATGACTTTTTAGTGATAGGGTACTAAAACTAAAAAGTGACAAAAAAAACATTTTCACAATAAATTAACCGACTTCTAATTATTCTAACTTTCGCTTCGGAAGTCAGTGTTGGAAAACGATGATAAATAAAAAAGTTAATTAAAAAAATCAAAATACCCGACTGCTTAAAAAGCGAACTAAAAAGACGTAAACAAGAAGAAAATCATGCTGTGCAGTCGGAGGATACATATTCGCGAGCTGGCTGACCAAAACCAGATGTATCCTCCAGCTGCACAGCATGATTTTCTTCTTGTTTACGTCTTTTTAGTTCGCTTTTTAAGCAGTCGGGTATTTTGATTTTTTTAATTAACGTTTTTATTTATAATTTTTTAGTTAAATTTTTTTTCGAATTTTGTACATTTAATTATATAAGAGTTATATATTTTTGAAATCACCTCTTGATACCCTTTATTTTGATACCCCACACGATGGGTTTGGAAGAAAAAATAAAATTGGCCCCCCACAATATGGCACCCAAAAGCCACCATTTTTTCTATTTTCCAATTTTATTGTAGCCTATGACACTCGCAAGGTTAAGACGAATCGATTGACTTATGAATCATCAAAATCGGCCAACGCGTTAGGTCTCTGGAACGCCACATAGGAACAAACATACATACATACATACATACATACACACATACATACATACATAGACTGATAAACAAATTACCCTCCTTCGGCAGTCGGGTAAAAAGAGGTATATCAAAGACACCGACTTTAGAAACTTTTTAGTGTTTTGCTTTAAAAGTCGGTTTATTTTTGTGATAATGTTTTTAATTTTAGAGTTCTGTTTCCATTATTATGACATGTATTTTACAACAAAGTTAAAATAATATTTAGGAATATTTAATTTACCCCCAAAAATTCAATTAGTACTCAGTGGAAAATGTTAGTATCACAGAAAAATTTAAGTTTGGCCATATAAACAAAATCGCGATACGATATGTTCCCGTGTTCCATCTAATGCTGTGTCTTTAGGGTGTTGCGCCAATATTCACGATACTGTGTCTTACGGTGTTTGGCAGTGTTTAATCTGTTGCCAAATCTCGAGGCCGAAAATTTCGATCGGCTTTTCCTCCCCTCTTATCATTCACCCCGTGCGGCTCCCGACAATTTTAAGGTAAACAATGTAACTCGAGATGGTACTTATTGCCAAACAAAACAGATGTTAGGGAAGAAAGTTGATATATAAATTTAATTTCCAAAATTTGATTTGTTCCGGTCTGATCCCCTGGGGGATCAGTTTTTTTTTATAATATTTTCTATTCCGGTCTGATCCACCGTGCAGGGTATCACAAATAAATTTCAATATTTTATACCGGTCGGATCCCCTAGTTATCTATTAACAGATTTTTGGACAGTCAGCCACTAAATATAGGTATAGGGTTTAAAATTGTTAAATAAATAATTATGTTCGTAATTCTTATTGTAATGAAAACGTGTATTGAGGAACAACGACTCTACATTTTCGTCTTAGCCAAGTCACCGCAGCCGGTTTGAACCGTTTTTAATAATGTTTACTGTATTATGCAAGCAGCAAAATTATGATTTTTCCTAAATAATTAGATGTCAAAAAGAGTTAGGGGATCAGACCGGAATGTCAAAGTTTATAGTGGATCAGAACGGAAATAATAAAAAAAAAACCAGCAGGGGATCAGATCGAGGGGATCCGACCGGAACAAATCCAAAATTTTGGTTTACAATATGATACAGGTATTTTTATTTCAGGACACTTTGGAGTTTTAACAGGTTCTTGAAATTTATAAACATAACAGGTAGACAGGTAATAGCGAGAAAGGATGATTGATGATTGCTGCCTCTAAGCTTTTTCAAGGCAGTCAGACTGGCTGATAGGGCTGGGAGGGACTGGAAGGTTCAGAAGTGACATCGCGTGGTCGGCGGGCATCAGCAAGTATTATTTGCGAGCAACTCGAGCAGCACGGATCCGGGTGGCATTGCGACGCTTGGACGGCAGCGGGTGACGCAAGCACGGCCTCTGTCGACGCTTGCACGCCCTTGAGTGGAGCTCGCATGGCAGCTGTGGATCTGGCGGTGGCTGGCACGCCATCAGGTCAAGCTCGAACTCCGGCGCGTCAAGCTCCAACTCCGGCGCGTCAAGCTCGGCGTCAAGCTCGGCGTCCAGCGCGTCAAGCTCGGTGTCTAGCGCGTCAAGCTCGTCCAATATGTCAAACTCGTCCAGCGCATCAAGGTCACCGTCCGACGAGTCAAGCATAATTGCCGGGGAGTCAAGCTCAGCCTCTGACGGGCTTTCGGCTGAAATGATAATTATCATTCATATAAGTAATAGTCATGGTCCATTAGGTTGTGAATATAAGTTACAGCGGTACAATGCCATCAACCCACTACGAAAACACTCCACTTATGGATCTTGGGCACCTCCTACAAGGGCAGTCAAATTGCGTGATCCTTTTTCATAAGCGCAATGAGCACGCTCCGCCTTCTTGCGAGAATGTTCCGGAGAAGCCATAGAGCGACGGCGCCAGCGCAGATTGCCCGCGTGGCGTGAGCGAATGAACAAAGGATTATGTGTGACGTCACTTGTAAGAGGCGGTGCATTGGTAACATGCACCAATCACGATCGAGCAATTTAGAAACAGATCGTTATGACGTTGTGTTTAGTTTCATGATTCTAGGTGTCATTGCCAGATTACTGGAACTATTTCTATGAAAAATGGTCTTCGCATATGGGCGGTTATTTATTATCTATATATGTTAGGCTACTAATAAATAAGCAAGACTGAAATATTACAAAATATCTGCATACAAGAGATAGAGACTCATGCAACATGCAAAGAACAAAAAAAAATATTTAAAACTCAAAGAATATAAAAATTAAACTTTAAAAGAGGTTCTACAGTTATTCCTAATCTAACCACTAATAAAAACGGTTCAAACCGGCTGCGGTGACTTGGCTAAGACGAAAATGTAGAGTCGTTGTTCCTCAATACACGTTTTCATTACAATAAGAATTACGAACATAATTATTTATTTAACAATTTTAAACCCTATACCTATATTTTGTGGCTGACTGTCCAAAAATCTGTTAATAGATAACTAGGGGATCCGACCGGTATAAAATATTGAAATTTATTTGTGATACCCTGCACGGTGGATCAGACCGGAATAGAAAATATTATAAAAAAAAACTGATCCCCCAGGGGATCAGATCGAGGGGATCAGACCGGAACAAATCAAGAAATGTGAGCTCGTCTGTTAAGTCATTCATATTGTTCCTTCGAACATTGATCCTAAAATATTTGATGGATGGTACCACTGAAGACGGCAGAAGAGATCAAAATCGAATCGGCTTTTATTTGAAAACTATACTATACTCTACAATCGTGAACCTACGTTTGATTCAAGTAAATTAATTATATTTTACAATTATCTTTAGTTTCTGAAATCAAATTATCAATGCGTCACGTGATGCAACTGGCTGTTGATAACTCATAAGTATATATACAAATATATAAATATCCGCCTACTAAAACTGGAAAACAGCCCGGCACTGATTGCCGTCAGAATAGGCAAATTTTAGTAGTACAAATTTTTAAATTTCATGTTTGGTAAGTGGTGTTCGCTAATTGGCCTAATGTGACATGTCCTGGTTAGCTGGTTAGCTTTATTATATATTATTGTTGATATGCTATCAAGTGAAAACAGCAGTAACTTATTTTTGTATGACTGCCGTCAAACGTTTTTGCGAAAATAATTTATCGTGGCTAAATTGTCGGAAAACAGAAGATTCAGAAGCTACTTCTAAACAATCATGATTTACATACGGTAGGCATCGAAGCCGTGATCCTAGATAGTGCATAACAACGAATGCGTCTATATAATTAAATATCTACATACGCAGGATTTGATAACGACATTGCTAAGCTGGCAATCAATTTACTACCGAACACCCTCCGCTTCCTTTTGTGGTCTTATAACGAGTTGACATAATAATTAAGGAACGAAACAGCACTCTCTAGCGTCCATTATAAACGGGCCAGCAATTTATCTAAACTTAATAAGGTCCCAAAAAAAGTTTTTTCAGGAATTCAATCATTTAATAAAATTTTCTAGCCCAGTAAAATCTACAAAATATATCTGACTGTAAATTTATCACTGGAACTAGAATAAATAGATATACTGCGCAAAAAAATTACAAAAGAAAATTTCTGCAAAAAAAATGGTGATGGAACAGACATGGTATCGCAAATGACTTTTCTTAGACAGTACAGTTTACTACAATATTTTTTGCACACAGAATTTCAATTTCCAGTTTCATTTAGAATTAATTTAGACTTATATTGCCAAAGTAAACGAATCTATATCTGGGTAACACACTAAGTTGTTCCACTAATTGCTCCATTTCATTCGTTAACTTATAAAAACCCCTAGTTGGCGCTTGACTTACTTTTCTCTCCTTAAGAGCCGACATTTCTAGACAATATATTTTCGCTAGTAGACTTTTAAACGGATGTTAAGCGTGACCCTGGTCACCAAGTCTTTCAAATACTACCATGCATCCCGAAGGAAATACGGACAAAAAATATACTATTACGTTGTTTCCGCAGATGTTCCATCAGTGTAAGTACCACTGCGCAGTGCAGCGCAACCGAAGATTCCATAGAGCCCCCTCCAAGTGTACCTAGTGATTACAGATACCATGTAATTTACAATACAGAATAATGGTCTATACAAAATTAATTAACATAATAGATCTACTGCCTGAAGGTGTAAATTTCAATAGTTTAACTTTACAGCCTTCCGAGTAATTTTTACAGGAATTATTTTCTCCAACAATTTCGTTCTGTGATTGCCTTCTGGAACATGACAGTATTGAACTAAGCAGTTTATCTGTCCAAATCTTTGTCTTTTCCAGAAAAACAGGGATAAATGATGCTTCTTGATTCCGAGTCTAGCAGACTCATAAATCACTGTTATACCGATCAAACTTCCCACTGATAAAACTCGTAACTTAAACGTCCCATCCTTATCAGGTCTCTACCAAAACAAACATTCGACGTTAAGACTTGAAATTTAGGTCACCAGTACCTCGAGTAACCTTGACAGTAGTGACCTAAAGTTGCGCACTCTGGCAGGATTTCTAGCTGCCGAAAAAAAACGGTGAACATCGTAGAGCTACCAGTTAATCAATACAGAACAACTGTATGTCCCCTCGCTCCATGCATGCTATAATGTTATCTTTCTCGCTCCCTCTCTCTCGGATAACTCTCTCTTTCTCTCTTGCAGAATTGATCTTTTCATGAATAATGATCGCATGATGCATATTGTAGATTTCTGACCTTTCAATGTTTGATATTACAGATTTCGACTTAGATTTGGCCCAACCAACTGAAACATAAGTTAGGTCTAGTAAAGCCCATCAGAGTAGATCCAGGTCTTGCCTAGGGCACCTGTGAGTAGAGTTGCCTTGCAGCTGCAGTTTCAAAAATATATAAAATATTTTCAGCGATTCCTAGGTGTTTTCTTCTGTCGGCATTATTTTTTTCGATAAGCTTCTGATGTTTGGGAATGCTTAAGGCACTCTCAGTAATCAATACATGTCCCAAATAATTCTCACGACTGCGCACAAAGGGGCTGACTGAACCTGCTTACTCGGAAGCACCCCAACGGTTTCCTACCAGTGGTGCATTATCACAATTGTGGGCGCAAAGTGCTGGTGTCTTTTAACATACAAAAATATTTATATAAATATCTATGTAACATATGATTATATAAGTGCCGTAGCTTCTTCTATTATGAAATTATGTAAGTATTTTATTTATTTATTTCTCTCAAATGGCTTGCGAAATGTGGAAATCGATATACCGTATTATGCGTCATTTTGTTAACAGCTTGTGATATAGTTAATAAAATGAAGTCAGAATAAAAAATAAGTATTATATTTTTTATAAGATTTATAGTGTACATTTGTGTACCTACGTATTTTTATTCCTATTTAGGTAATTATTTGTAATTATGAAAATGTAGAAAAAAAATTGGATGCAAGTAGTTTGGAAAGTTATGGTGCGCCGTGGTGGGGGTAGCATTAAAACACCATCATGAGACACCATCCATATTTAATTCAAAATTAAAATAGTACATACATTAAGAAGTTAATATATATAATAATGATAGCTAATACACTGAATAATTTTAAGAGTATTGAATCCACTTATAAAATAGGTATTTATAAGTAATATAAGGAGTAGTAGTTGTATATATTTTGGAACCTGCGTGTGTTTTAATATAAGTGTTCATTATTGTGACTTTTTAAAATTATTGGTAGCCATTTTTGTTTACCTGGCCTTCAACACAGGTAAAGTAATTATGATTTGGGCTATCCACATATACCAACGATAAATAATCAACGCGAATTGTGAAAAGTGAAGGCGACTGTGTTTGTTTTATTAAAATTGGCGCCTATGTTTTTTATTAATGGCTTATGCTTTTAGGGCTTATCTTGTCCATTGCAAAATCAAATGCTTGAATAGTTAGACAAAACATTTACGCAGATAAATAGGGGTTTACATACATATCACTGCTTAGCGCCTTTCGCCCAGAAAGTCATAATAGATCTTATAAGGTACCTGATATTTTCTATTTATAACTAATAACAGATAAGAATTCCGCAAACAACCTCCGTCTCAAGGAGCAGAAGTAATACTAATTGTATATGATCAATGTGATCAAAAACACGATAATAATTTCCTATAAATAACTTGATCTTCGTTCTCAGAACTTTTATATCAAAATAGACTTATTCTCCCCAATTTAATTGGGGGATTACGCCCACATTTATACTCTTCTCTTTTTGATATATTTTATAATTTTTCTATGAAAATAGAATATAATTGAATTAAATAACAAAAAAAAATATTTTCGAATTTTTTGGTATTGACTTTAAATGGAAAATTTTAATTGTTGTTAGGATTATGAGATATGAGTTACTTTTTGAAAAGTGCCTTCAATATTAAATTCAAAAACACAAAACAAAAAAAAAGCTCTAGAATAAATAGAGCCATCGAATAACAAAAACTTCTTGACACTTATGGACCTTTGGAGTAGAGATGGGTCTAAAATTAATAAGCTGCTAAATTAACACTGCTAAATATTTTTAGTGTCAACACTTGTTAAATAAATTCTGATTTAACTGCTAAATTTAACAGTGACAACTCGCTAACACGACAGGGGTATTTTTTGTAGGAGAGCGTAATAAAATTTATGGCAGGGTTCAAGAAATTGTAAAAAATCTACAGCTGCGAAGACTTTCTGTTTCTACACATATCTTCCGAACAGATGTTTAGCAATATTTTTGGTAATTTTTCAAGCAAAACAAAGGAAAAGAAAGGACACCATGGTGTTACGTCTCAATTAAGGAACAAAAACCAAAAAACGAAAAGTAAACTGTTAATTTTGTGTTCAGTCAGTTCAGTGTTGAGACAGACAGATTGTTATTTAGTCGAGTCGACTTATTTAACTGCTAAGTGCTAACTGCTAAATGCTAACTGAGTTCGGAAATGTTAAATTTAACTTATGAGTGTTAAATAAAGTCTGATCTTCGTTACGATTACGAAGTATATTTACGTGTTTGTTATATATGTAATGAGTGTTGTGAGTTTAATTTAAATTGTTTGACTGTTTGTGTATTGTTGTTTACTTTTTAAAAATAATACTTTTTAATTGCAATAGTAGTTTGTATGATGATTATTAAACAAAAATTATGAAAACTAAAAAAAACAGCTATAAAAAAAGAAATCGTTGTAAATAAATTGATTCTCATTTTAAATACGCCAACAGTAAAAGTTGACAGTCCTAAGTCTGTTAAAAGTATGAAGGACTCTAGAATTAATTATGTTAACAATCGCTTGTGTTTAAATTTAGCAGTTGTTAAAAATAAATGCTAATTTTAACTGTTAATTATTTTTAGCATTAGCATTTAGCAGTGTTATTTTTTTTCAACGTTTAAGCCCATCTCTACTTTGGAGCTTTGTTTTGTGAATTACTTGAGTTTTATGACAGTGGCGTGTACACTTTAAGTCGGATTTTGTTGCATTTAAAATGGATATGTTACGGTACACAGATACGTATACAATTATACTAAAGATATATAGAGTAAGGACAAAGCAGATCACTACGTAAACACATAACGTTTCGCATTGATACACAAACATAGAAATTATTTTGCATTTATAGCGTGGTAGATTGCGTCAATATTCAACTAGAGAAATGAGTAACACAGTAGTCCGATCACGTTAACACCTAAATCTTTCGTATTGATGCGAAATCATGGGAATTAGTCGGTATTTGCGTCTAAAACGTCTAAACGTAGCGTCTAATTTGGTAATCATGGACAGACAATACCAGTATATGATTAGATAAATAAGAACTAACATAGCGACAAACACGGAAACATCTAAAAGCTTCCTATTGACACGAAAACATAGACAATGTTCTAATTCGGTTAGTTCATTGTAGGCCAATATTGAATAAGAAAACAAGAACAAGACAGATACGAACGACGACATCGACGCCGAGTTGCCAGCCTGTCGGTTTTTTATCGGTTACATTTCGGGGAGTGTGCTACGGAACTGCACAATTTAATTCCACCTAGCCATTTCCATCATCGGACTACTACACGTACGGCCATGCGCCATCGGTACATGATGGACATCCCTCCCAGACGCACAAAGCGTTTTGCTAATACTTTCATTGTGCGCACAGCTAAGGAGTGGAACTCCCTTCCGGAGTCTTTGTTCCCTGATTGCTACAACCTTGGGGTCTTTTAGTCAAGAGTGAATAGGTTTCTTCGAGGTAAGCGTGCTTCACCGTAGACCACATCATCGCTTAACATCAGGCGAGATAGTGGTCAAACGCGAGCCTAAAAATTATATTTAGAAAAAAACGAATACCCCTATAGATTTCGTATTGATAATCATAGAAAATAGTTGGTATTTGTAACGTTTAATATGACACGATTCTAATTCGACTATCATAGGCTGAATATCACTAGACATGTAGACATGTGATTACACACACAAAAACTAGACAAATGAGAACTACAGTCAGGCAAGACAGTCGTAAAGGCCTAATAAAGGTTTCGTAATGATATATTATGTAAACATTAGTCTATCTAAAGTTTTGTATATTATGCATATATATAATCTGAATCTCGGAAACGGCTCTAACGATTTTCTTAAATTTAGTATGCAGGGGGTTTCGGAGGCGATAAATCGATCTAGCTAGGTAAAATTTTTAGAAAACGTCGTTTTCTCAATTTTCACCCAAGCAGAGCTCGGTCTTCCAGGTAATTTTATTAATATGACAAGTCCTAATTCGATAATCATAAGCATACTAGACAAATGAGATCTACAGTCAGACGAGACAGAGACGTAAACGCCTTAAGCAGGGGTCACCGATTACTTTAACTTGGGACCGTTTTATAAAAATATATTAACGTCACGGTCTGTAAGGTTTAAAGCCACCCTTGCGAGTCTTTATCATCTCTTGTATTTACTTTATTAAAATTGAAATAATAAACTTATATGAACATGATCTTATGTTTACAATGTTTAGTATCCACACAGAATAGGTTGGTGGTGCGGATCCGAACCGCGGTTCACGATTTGGTGACCCCTGGCCTAAAGATTTCGTAATGATACGTAAACATTGAATTTTTATATGACTCGGATCTAATTCTGAGTCCTAAGGTAAGCTAGGGCGGGTAGGCAGAACATTCGTGGTTAGAAGTTCTCGCACCAATCTCCGGCGATCTGCTCTTTTGGATAGGTTGAGAAGTTAGTTATTAACTGTATTTTTTTATTTTTCTAATTTAGTTAAATTTTAACTTAGGTATTTATAATTTTTATTGAAAGTTTCATTAAAATTTGTTTGTATATTTTAATTCTAATTTAAATTTGTAGTTACACCTGATTTTATTCTTATATTCATAATTTTGTTTTATATATCATACTTTAGTATCCTCTCTCCCTCTTCCCTGTCCAATGAATCACATATGATGCACGTGATTGTTTAACTATTGTGTCTGCTATGTGGACAGTGAACCTGTTTAATGTAACTTGGCATAATCTGAGACTAATGTGTTTACCTGTAACTAATATATTTACACAGGACCGTCGAATTATATTTTATCTGAACTTAACTTGTAAATAAATCATTGGCTTGCCTTATTTAAATAAATAAAATAAATTCAGTCATCATTGGCAGACTATACCAGTATTCAACTAGACAAATAAATAGAAAGGACACCGACAGACACGATAGAACATTGATATGACAAAACATTGATAGGCAATTAGAGTGAATGGTTGGTACCCTCGGCGGCCGCCGTGCTGATGGTGCGGTCCTGCAGGCAGCGTAGAGCAGTGTCGTGGCGTTCTTCTTCGACGTCCCTCATGGCTGCGACGATCACGGGGCGACGATCATCAAGGTTGACCACGTACTCAGGGTCTTCGCCGGATGCTATTCTGATGCAGATTAGCTGTGGGCGAGGCGTGCAGTGCCGGTGCTCGTGGGGATGGCGGTCCGGGGTTGGTACTGCCGCCGACGCCGATGTCGACGCCGACGCCGTCGCCGACGTCGAAGCCAACGTCGACGTCGACGGTTCGCCCATCATGCCAACCGCTTCACCCTCCTGTAATTTTTTACAAGGAATATATTAGTTTATTATTTATTACCAAACCACTCTGTAACTGGATCGTGGTTGTGATAGTTGGTCACTCTTTGTAGAATTCAGCTGCGTCCACTGGGAGCAAATTCCAACGTTTAGGCAGTTTCATTGATATTAATTAATTCCTCTTGTATTCATTTGGGAAAATTTATAGGGGTAACCTTTTTGGAACCGTTTTATTTAGCTAGCCCTACTTGTTTTATGTAGCTTCTACGGTTTTATTGAGCTTGCCCTGTTTGTTATTTGGGTAAAATATAGTTCTATATTGAAAAGGGTTGCATGTTGCTTGACAGTAACTTAGCCGAATATATTAAACTCTACCAACAACAAATGTTTTGAGGTAATAAAAGGAATTCGATATATAATGTTGCGTTTGTGGTACATTGATTTAATTAAGTTAGTACAGATGAAAGATAGTTTGAGAATATCCCAGGTCTTAGTACTAGAAGATTAGATTAGAGCAAACCTGAAAATAAAAATGTTTTTCACTCCTGCTGTCAGTTGATTGAGCTGTCAGTGCTGTATTAGTAAACATTTTACCTTGATCTTGTCCTGAATATAGATAGGTGCATCATTTGAGAATGGCTGCACCAATTTTTGTTTGTTTGTTCGGGCCCATTCAGAAAAAGAAAAAAAAATGGAAAAGTTCCACGAATAGTTTATAAAATTCGTCAAAAACTGAGTGTCTTCTTATTCTATAAGATTTTTGTATGCATTTGGGTCAGCTAGTATGGTAGGTTGCTCGTCGGTGGTAACAAAAACCAGTATAAGCTGACCCCTCAAGTGGTTGAATGTACCTAATGAATATAATTTACACAAAATCACTTAGACAGATTAGACACAAGATAATAAAAATCTTAATCTAAACATTGAGGCACTGGATCGGCAACCTGGAGTTATATATTTAATTAGAGTTCCAATTTCCGTGAACAAGTAAACTAACTGAAACGTATAAAATTAACACAAGAAATGGCTCAAATATTAACGAAAACAACTTACAAAAATATCAACAAAAAAGTGTTTGTCAATAACTACGCATTTTACTTCCGCTACCACTTCTATGCCGTAATGGCGTTGGAGCTGTTAAAACGATTGTTAATAGTCACTTCACATCACTTACCTTAATTGGGTGATAAACTGAGTTTAAAACGGCACCAATTTTGGTCGAAATACTGAATTTCCAACGAGAGAGGTGTCCGCCACAAACACTAGACGTTTTGCAATTATCGACCGGTCCGCGGGCCCCTTGTGCGCAAGTGCAGTTTTATACATCTACGAAGCTGCTTGTGTACTTTATTTACTCGCACAGCTATATATTATTATATACCATTTTAAATCGCCGAATAAATCTGGTAAAGCTTTGCAGTTGGTAACAATATTAATGTATACAAATCTTTCATTGAGCTTCTAGTAATGTTTATTACTAACACCATAGTGGCCACCAATAAAAAAATAGGGGATAGTATAGGCTAAGTTCAGACTACAGCGATGAACCGTAACCGCCAATATGTTACTGTTTAATGAGGGGATCATGAGGCAATACACGGAGAGTTTGATAAGGAATTCAAAAAAAAATCGCTTAATTTCGCTGTATGCTGCAGCCTAATTGGGTAACTGAGTTCGACAGAGCAGAGGGTATGACTACATGAAAAAGTATGACAAATTCCCTTTGAATTTGTTCGGTATTGCCATACATTGAGGAAAAGACTCAGCTGGCTGCCAAAAAGTTGGCGAACCTTGCAAAGGTGAGAAGGTACTTCACGCTGGAACAGCTGCTCAACTGGTATCAAGCGCTAATTCGATAATGCATGGAGTACTGTTCTCATCTCTGGGACGGATCTGCCAAATACCAGCTTGATGCAAAAGACTCGATCGAAAAGCGGGCTAAGAGGCTCATCCATCGGCAATGAGGCACTGCAGCCTAATTGCGTAAGTGAACTCTGCAAAGCAAACAAGTTGGAACTTTCCCAAAAACGACTGTTCGTATTGCATATTACACTCTGAAACGGAAAGGTTATGCTCCTTTCATTACCAATATTTTGACGTAGAATTGATTGTAGAAGAATAAATGAAAGCGGAAGAATCGAGATCAAACTTCACTATTGGTATTGTGTAATACAAATGTCATATATCTTCAACTCCGTAGTATCTCTAAGTAGTCTGTGTTTAACTCAAAGGAGGATTTGGAAAGCTAACGCTAGCTTTCCAAATTAGTTTCGCAATACCGAAAAAGTTGAAAGAAATGATTCTGATTCTTTGAAAGAATCGACTTGTTTCCTTTTCAGAATTCACTTGCGCAATTAGGCTGCTGGTCTAGTCAAAGCTCCAGAGCCTTGTGCATCGTCGCCGAAATGCAAGCTTGTCGGTTTTGTATCGGTTACATTTCGGGGAGTGTGCGATGGAATTGCACGATCTAATTCCACCTAGCCCGTTTCGTCATCGGATTACAAGACGTACGGAAATGCGCCATCGGTTCATGGTGGACATTCTACCTATACGAACAAAACGTTTTGGGAACACTTTTATTATGCGTACAGCTAAGGAGTGGCATTACCTGCCGGAGTCTTTTTAGGGTTCCGTACCCAAAGGGTAAAAACGGGACCCTATTACTAAGACTTAGCGATCCGTCTGTCTGTCTGTCTGTCTGTCTGTCTGTCTGTCCGTCTGTCTCCAGGCTGTATCTCATGAACCGTGATAGCTAGACAGTTGAAATTTTCACAGATTATGTATTTCTGTTGCCGCTATAACAACAAATACTAAAAACAGTATAAAATAAATATTAATGGGGGGCTCCCATATAACAAACGTGATATTTTTGCCGTTTTTTGCTCGATATTAATAACGGCAACAGGTAGACGCTTGAAATATTTACAGAATGTTTAGTTGTATATTCACTTCAAAAAATAATAATTATTAAATTAAAATAAAATAAATTAAGGGGGGCTCCCATACAACAAACGTGATTTTTTTGCAGTGTTTTGCGATAATGGTACGGAACTCTTCGTGTGCGAGTCCGACTCGCACTTAGCCGGTTTTTTTTCCCGATAGCTTCAATCTAGGGGTCTTTAAGTCAAGGGTGAATATGTTATTTTTAGGCAAGCGTGCTTCACCGTCGACCACATCATCGCTTACCATCAGGTGAGGTAGAGGTCATGCGCGAGCCTATAGAAAATATATAAAAGGGAACAATTTGTTTTTAAGGCTAACTTAAATAAATTGTTATTTTTTGCGCAGGTTCCTACTTTTCTTTTAATCTCTCGCTCGTTCAGTCATTGCTAAACCTTATCCATCAAGTGGGATCAGATCGAGGTAACGAAATTTAAAATAAGCTTCCATGAAAAAACATTCAAAATAGCAATTAATCAAGCCCCAATTTCAGTGACATCAAAATGAATCAATGAGGGCTATCTATCGCCTTTGAATTTGCCGCTAGGGCGCTGGTAGAGAGTGGTTAGCGCGAGTTTATTTACTACTTTTTGATCGTTGTGAATATTTTCCAAAAATGGCAGATTACGATAGGTACGGGTTTTACTAACCACTGCTTTAGTATAGTTTTATGTTTCGGCAAATTATATCCTGCATTTTTTTTTTTAAGTTGTAGCTTAAAACTACAGCATACTCAATTTTATATTTAATCACACTTCTACGGCACTAGAAACGATTATAATTCAAACTTTAGCTTTATTAATGTTTATGTCATCTCTGGTACTCATCTACCTATTTCACCAATTAAAGTTCGCCGACAATCGTAACTTTGGTACTGATTGGCCAACCAAAGGCGGATGATGGCGTTGATTGGCTAGTATAGTCAGGTTCGTTGGCGCCTTTTATCAGTGAACGTAAGTGAACGTGATAGCCGAACACACCCTTAACACTCACAATACTACGTCATTCGTATCTACGAACTTCTCTTTCCATTTTCCACGCACACTATGAATGACACGATCGCACACATCTTTAGAGAACCTGTTTCAAAACGCGAAGCTAGATGTCAGTACTACAGCTATGAAAGTGACAGAGCATATTCGTCGGCTTCCGACGACCAATCTCTTCTCAGATTCTGTTACCCTAGTATCAACGATCCAAACGCGAAGGAAATGTCGTCAATGTTGCGTTAATATTGCGTCAACATGTTGCTATGTTGCTTGAAACTTTAAATTCAGCTACGGGTACCAGGATAACAGAAGTTATGTGGAGGTTATCAGCATCAGCACATTTAAATGTTTGTGATACCCATAAAACTTTGGTTTGAACTATGTAATAGATGGCGTTATTCTTTACCAGGATATTGAAATTTTATCAAACTTTCAACAAGTTTTCAAGGTTTGGTTTTCATTGAAATGAAAATACTAAGTGCAGTAATCATAGATGTTGATTACAGAGTTAGCAAGCTAAAATATTCTTATTCACAATCCCAAATTCTTCAACTTTCTTATCAAGAACCAAGATGATTAACAGGATGAAAAGAAAGGTCTAGTCCTGATATTCAGGCTACTATATAAAAATTACGTTCATTATTTTAAATCCAATATTACCTCTAGGCGTAACTCAGACAATCAATCAAATCAATCAGACCTCCATTAAAATAAATTTACTTAATGCAGGTACCATATATAAGCCTGATAGATCTTTATCATTTCTATTCACAAGCCTAGTAAGCTCATCTTTCTTTTCAAGATCCAAGATGGTGAGAATTAGGACTAAAGAGACCTTATTGGGACAATCTGACCTTCAAGTATACTTACTTAGTGCACTTACCATGGCTTTGCCGGGTAAAGAATTCCTATTCATTAAGATGCAAGATACTTAGAGATGGATAGGATAGTTGGCCCCCTTTTTTACCCGACTGCCGATCAGTCTATGTATGTATGTATGTATGTAAGTATGTATGTATGAATGTATGTATGTAAGTATGTATGTATGTATGTATGTTTGTTCCTATGTGGCGTTCTAGAGGCCAAACGCATGGTTCTTACGTCAATCGATTCTTCTTAACCCCGCGAATGTCACTGGCTACATGAAAATTGGAAAATAGGAATATGGCGGTTTTTGGGCGCCATTTTGTGGGGGCCCAAAATTTTTTTTCTGCCAAACCTTTCGTGTGGGATATCAAAATAAAGAATTTTAAGAGGTGATTTTAGTAATATATAACATTTACATGTTTAAATGTACCTAATTCGATAAAATAATGAACTAAAAAGTTATTAATAAAAAAAGTTAATTAAAAATATCAAAAACCCCGACTGCTTGAAAAGCGAACTAAAAAGACGTAAACAAGGAGAAAATCATGCTGTGCAGTCGGAGAATACGTCTGATTTTGGTCAGCCAGCTCGCGAAGATGTATCCTACGACAGCACAGCATGATTTTCTCCTTGTTTACTTCTTTTTAGTTCGCTTTTCAAGCAGTCGGGTTTTTTGTTCCGCTCTTGACTCTCATTTGGTCCGTCGTGCGTGCAGGCCTCCTCTCTGCGAGAGGCTATAATCCAACACGCGTGCCCAGCGTGAATTTTTGGTTCTAAGCCATGCCGGTTTCCTCACGATGTTTTCCTTCACCGTTTTGAGAGTAGTGGTGATGAAAATAATTTATACAAAGTAAAGCACCTGCTTAGGTTCGAACCCACGACATACTACTTATAATGTCACGGCCGTTACCACTGGGCCACAAGTGCTCTCTTACTAAGAGCTGTGATAAACTGGCTTTTAAGTTTACTTACTTAGTACAGTATACTTAACCATGAACATAGCCAGATAAAGATAGCCTTCTCAACAATATACCCACAGATAACTAGGAGTTCCTATTCCTGTTTCTCTCTCTCTGGCTTTTAACTATATTCTCTTAGACCAGAAACCATAGGCGCAGCTTGATCTAGCGTTTCTAGTAGCAAGCCTGGTCTATTTTCACCTTCAAGATCAGCTCTACACACGAGTGTGTTCGGGAATCAGGGTAAATCAGAGTGAAAATAAGATAACACTTTCCAAAATTTATTCGCTATAATGCATGGATTATAATTATTTATTAAAAGATTAAGCATTTGATTATATATTGATTAAAATAGACACTTAGAAATAACACAAAACTTACGTAATTAGAAAATAGAGAGAGAGCATTAAAAGGAAAATACATTACGTAAAAGAGCATTGTGCACGCATGAGCTTAGGATTAAGAATATCTATTGTGCAAAAGATGAAAAAGATCTCTTACTTAACAAGTACACAAAGTAAACAATACTATAACAGCTGACCACAGACAAGAACTTAATCAAAATAAGTACACACACAAAAACAGCTCAGACCAGAAGAATAAGAATCAACGTATTGTATGTTACGTTTGTACGTTAGTTTGGTACGTTGGCGTTCTGTTGATTACAGAATTTCTGAATTGTTTGCAGGAATATGTCGTCCTCGTCACCCTCAGAGTCAGAGTCCGAGTCAGATTCTGAGTCAGACTCAGATGGAATCTCTTCTTCGCAGTTTCCGTTAGAAAAAGGTTCATAATCAATCTGAAATTCATTCCTATTATTAACGCCAAACGGACGCAAGTCTGCAAACTTCGCAGAGACTGTAATGTTCTCTGACATTGTCCCCAGGACCTTTATCAATCTCTTTAGATTCATCATAGAGTTGTACTGCTGGAGTCTCTTGCGCTTCTCTAGATCGGCCCGTGCCCGCTTCTTGGCAGCTGCTTTGGTTTCTGGTTTCATTTCTGTAATAGGAATTATTACAAATATTTAGTAGGTGAAAGGTCAAACCCGTGATTTTGGCAAGGGAACTAATTCCTTTAGAAAAAGAGGGTTGAAAGTATAAAGATGTTAAACAGACTCAATCGGAGACTTGTCAAATTGGAGGGCAGGTCAAACGGAGCGTAATGGGTACACTAGTTGAAAATTCTTCCATACAAACGTAGTCTGGCTTTTACTCCACTGTTTGACGATGTACGTTCAAAATAAAAAATTATATCAATTTTTATCAAAAAAATTACTTGAAAGTTATGAGCTTTGAAAGTTCCATATTTCAACACAAATTTTAACGCCTCTTTGGGCGCAAATATGTACCATAAGAAGAAGGAATATTGAAAAACGGCCTCCATACAGGGATAGATTAGTAGTTCAACATTGCAAATAATTTTATTTTGAACAGATACATTCAGTCGTTTTTTCATGATATCCAGACTCCCAAAGGTCTGTTTATAAAATTTCGCGCGCTCGTTTTCGTTCTAAATCATCATCCATTTCGCATAAAATTTGCAAAAGTGTGTATTTATTTATTTATTTATATTATATTATATATTATGTATTCGTACGCGAACTAGCTTCTTACTGCTCATAACAACATCTATCTGTTCCGCACGTGTTGTCGGTTGACATAGCATGCATTTTAACCCCGCGCACAAAATAGTTCGTGCCGTCGACTAGTGTACCCTTAAATGGCTACACTAGAAAAGTGTATATTTAATTTTATTGAACGTTTGATTATATTCCCGTTTAATTCTGATTTATTGTTTAAAATATATGATCCAATGTCTCTAACATATAGCTGTCCATGGCAGTAGCCGGACCCGAAACCAGAACCGGAGCACTTGCGCTTTCATAGAAATCGCAACAATTGATTGTTAAATCCACTAAATATCTAATAGTTAAGCGTGCACTTGCTTACCAATGCTATCCTCGAAGCTTGTTTCAAGAAGCAAACAGGAATTCCCAGCAGTGTGCAGACGATCTGTCCGGTGGCTTTCTGAAGCAGAATATTTCAGGGCGTTTATTGATTTATTTCGTCCCCAAAGCTTCGTTCACTAGGGTAGCGAAATTAGTCGAGTTACGAGTCTTTTACTGTACTTAGTGAGAAATCATTTGCGGTAAAATATATATGTCTTAATGGAGCATAAATTGATGTTTTTATGTGCCACTAAGGTGTTTAGTATGCACACTTATTTGTTCTGATATGCCAGTCATGTTTTGAATGGCACAACACACTGTTCTCTACTAACATAAAGGAATTATACAGTTTGGAAAATGTACTTGTTACAAGATACGTAAAAGTCCCAGAAAGAGGTCAAGGAATAAGAAGACCTTCGCTTCATAAAATGCAAACATAGCTCAAAATTCTGGCCTTAGGCCTACAATATCTAGAGAATTGTTGGTCCAACAATCTTTAGGAAATAGTTGTGCAAAATGAAGTGAGGAATCATCATCATCATAATTATCAGCCGAAAGACGTCCACTGCTGGACATACGCCTCCAACGCAACGTCTTCCGGTTCGCGGTCGTCACTCCAAACTTTTACACTTCAGAAAGAATACTACAAAACAAATTATATTACAAATAGTATAAAACTGGTTTCAGGACCTTTGACAGTTAAATTTTTAGCACTTGGTGTAAAAGGAACTTTTCACACAGTATTTGTATTAAGTTTATATGTAATGTTAAACTACTTGTTAAAGTGGCAACTTATCGATGGTTCCAAATGTTAATAACTCAAAGACATGGTCTCTCTTATTCCGTTCATCATTATTAACCGAAAAACAATTTTAAAGCTCGAGATGTTCAAACAAGAAAAGCCTACCGCGTATTTTTCACAATTGATAAACAGCACTAAACAACTTACTCCACAAGTTAAGTTGGTTGTACACTAGCGACAGTGGCGACGCCAATAACTTCACTGAATGTGGGATGCTCTACTATTATTAACTGAAAACCGCCCATTTATAAGACACTGTTTTATCGACCCTATCTTTTCCCACATACTAAATTTCAGGTATGACAGAAAAGAACAACCATATGTCTGAAAGCCCTCTATTCACTAGATTCAGGAATGGGATTTTAGTCGATTTAACTTCTTTAAACAAATTAACAATGTTGACATGACTCCGTATCAAAATGTACCTACTATTCGCAAAACGACATATGAATAGATCGTCCTATTCCCAAAATTACCTAGTAGCAAAACGTCCTATAAACAAATGAATCGGAATGGTACAGTCATACCACACAACTATGAGATTTTTAAAGAAACAATTGTATTCATAATTTTCTTGAAACTGTTAACTTTAAAATAACATAATAAAATAGAATCCAAATGATAAAGGTAATGTACATTTGTTTTGCTTTCAGTTCGAAAGTGATTATTTCCAGTTTTAAGTTATAAATCGTTCTAATTGTATTGCTTGTGAATGGAATGAATTGACACAACTAACATTGGGCATACTGTACTTGAGTGAGTCACTGCCCCAAATCTAGCAAATACGGATAAATTTAAATATCTTTCTGACTGGTCCAAAAACCAGGCGCATAAAGACTCTTCTTGTTAGTAGCATTCATTTGACTCTGTGTGAGTGCACCTATTGTTATACGTTTAGAAGTAAGTGGCAAAAATGTATTGAGTGTTCTTTCACGGTGTGGTATATCAAGAAAATAAGGGATGACTATATTTCAGAGGAGGTTTCTTTTTACTCCCGTTTTGGGGTTATTAGTTTCTGAGGGCTATGTAAAGCAGGTACAAGCCTTGGTTCGGTGTACATCCTGGTAACACGGCGCTTCTACAGCAGCCGTGTTCCCGTGATGTACTTTAAAACCTATGAAAGCACTAAAACACAAAGTGCTCTGTATCACCTAGAAGTTAATATTGGAACTTAGTTTTTCATATCATTCTGAATACAGGTGTTCAGTTCATTACCAAAAACATAAAATGTTGTCTGCTTGCCAGATCATATTACATATTTATTTTGATGGATGAATCTAATTTTTAAATTTTACACTTCACACTAATATTATAAAGGCGACAGTTTGTGAGTGTGTGTGTGTTTGTATGTTTGTTACTTCTTCACGCCCATACGGCTGGACGGATCTGGATGAAATTTGGCACAGGTATAGATTATAGTCAGGAATAGCCATGGACTTATTATAACTACATATATCAGGACTGAGCACTCCAAAAACCGTATCATACTAAACTGAACCATATATGCTGCACCTTAGGTTTACTTTTGTTAGGTAATCTTAAGCGAGGCAAAACGAGCCGAGAGAGATAGCTCGAAGAGAGTCGTTTGTCCCTTTTTCTCACATGCCAACAGATAAAAATGTTAAAGATGGTAGAAACATGGGTATGCAATATTTCACCAACTACAAGTACATTTAGTAACATATAAATATTTATAGCTATACGAAATTTTATTTATAGTTTTACAATCTGTACATAAAGTAAGTAATTTTATTTAAATAAAATAATATTAATAATATGATTGTTTGGTAGGTATCATAAAATTACTCTGGTATCACTGAAATCTGACATCTGGTGGTGTCATGGCGACTTTTTCTGTTATTTTTTGAAAACACATAATGCATTTTAAGTTTTACTGAGCTTCGTTGCTCTTTTATAGTTAAAATGGTGAAAAAGTGTTGTGTCAAGACATGTAAAAGTGAATCATACGGTGGTTGTGGCATTTCATTTCACCGCTAAGGAAAAACAAAGATTTTGTTTATTAACAATAAGTATTTTGACCATGCTCTAGACGTTTTGTGGACAAAACCCATTTAAAGTTTTAGTTTATTTCTAATTAAAACTATAAAATAAATGAAATAATTATTAAAACTTTTAATATTATGAGTATAATAAATACAGTTTGTACCTATGCGACTACATCGCATGATTGAAATAGCGTATATTTGTGTTGGTTACAGCTTTCCATCAAAAGAAGAAATGAAGCAAAAATGGTCGGATGGTCGGTTCTCGCCAAACTTCTTGGCCGCCCTGAAGTTGGCTACAATGGCTGCGCAGTAGTGAATCTCATACAAAAACAGCACCGTTTCGAGCCTCGCGCATCCGGTAAACCAACTTCTATTAGGGATGTCGGAAGTGCAAAAATATATCGATATATCGATGTATCGAAAAATAAGTATTATTGTAAAAGAGATGTGTAACTTAATTTTTTGGTGTACAATAAAGTATATTCTATTCTATTCTATTCTATTCTATCGATATTTAAAAAAATATCAATATCGACCTCGATATATCGAGGGAAAAATATCGATATATCGATATATCGGTCCAATTTTTTAGATTTTCGGTTTTAAAATAATAATGTATTTAGTTCAGTCTGGCTCAATAATAGGTAGTAAGTACTATTTTTATACTAAATGTAATTTAAGTCTTAATAAAAACGAAGGTATTTTAATCGTTAATCCTTTATAATAGGCAAAATTTCAAAAACTAAATAACAATCTTCTAAAAAAATTCTATGATCACACGACCACACACAAACAACGCAAAAGAACTCGCATTTGAAAGTAAGTGAAGAGTGACGGATTTTGGCCACCGCGGCCTGCGGCGGCCGCAACACAAACAAAACATTCAAGTCATAGACAATACAGTAATTTTTCGTTCGTTCCTATCTTTTACGGCTTTGAATTCTGTTAAATATTCAGCTAAATTAAATTTGAAAAAAAATATCGTTTTTGATAAGTTTTTCGATATTGAATATTTTGTATCGATATATCGATGTATCGGTTGAAAATATATCGGCTAAAAATATCGATATATCGAATCATAAATATCGATATATCGATGTATCGATATTTTTTCGACAAGCCTAACTTCTATTCAGGGCGGCCAAGAAGTTTGGCGAGGACTATAATTCCATCAGCCTTGTCAGGGACCTCACGTCCCACATAGTATTACTTAAACACACCTTCATATCAAATAAAGTGTAAAATAACCATTTTAAAACGGTCTTTCATTGGTGTCCTCCACCTCTACCCATAAACCGCAATACAATGTTTGTCACACACACTTAGTTTTATTTCCCTTTGTTTCATTTTAATACCCACACACCAGCTCTGTAGAGCAAACAGAAAAAAAACCGCCCAAATGCGTGTCGGACCACGCAAAATGAAGGTTTTCGTACTTATGATAAATTTATCATAAGAACAAACCTATCATTGTAGTTGAAAAACATATTCTCCCATAGATTGTAACTGCAAATGTATGTTTGTACGCACAATAATAGGAGTTTTACCTGGATGGATCCTACCTACCTATAAGGGTTCCGTTTTGTCATTCGGACATACGTAACCCTAACAAAAGCAATAGCGACATGGTCCCGGAATAAAATTCATGCACCTTAGCCTACTACAAATTATTTCAAAACGAATTTTCCCGTTTGTTAAAATAATGTTTGGTCACCCTATTAGAAAGAGATGAACGCATCTGTACACATTATCTCTCTCTGCTCGCGTTTTTGGTTAGAGAGCTCAGTCCTGATATATTTATAATAAGTCCATGGGAATAGCACACATGATACTTTTTGACGTTTACTTGGGACAAGCCACTGGCAGAAGCTAGTTATAAATAAACGTGAAAGTTTGTGAGGATGGATGGATGTTTGTTACTCTTTTACGCAAAAACTACTGAACGGATTTTGATGAAAATTTACAGAAATATATCTTATACATCAGAATAACACATAGGTTATAATTTATAAAGATATTGGGAGAAGTACTAATAACACGCGGGCGGGGCCGCCACTTACATAAATCCGCCAAAGAATTGTATTAAGGTACATTCCACTTCCCAATGCAGACAGACAGCCCTTTGGCCGTGCGTTGCTTTCCCTACTCGCATATTAACACCTACCTGAAGAATTGTTCTTACAATAAAAACTAAAGCAAATGACTTGAATATAGAGACAGATGCAATATTAAGCCTATAACGTTGATTATATCTTCTATCTCCATAAATACTAAACTAAATAAACAAATGCATCACTCAAAGGTCGACTGGTAGACCGTGTTACCCAGTTACTGGGTTGTGGGGGTCAGATAGGCACTCGCTCTATGTAAAATACTGGTACTCAGCTGGATACGGTAAGACTGGCAGCTGACCCCAACATAGATAGTTGGGAAAAGGCTGGGTAGATTGATTGAACAAATAAACTTTATTCTTATTCTTACCTATTCGTCATCATCATCAGCCTACAGCAGCCGACTGTTGCAAATGTTAGCAAATTATTAGCCAAGAGTTGGTCTAGAGCTACGATTTAATTCACTCCAAGCTAGCTCAATTTTACTGTTTTTGATAAATACCTAGCAGAGCTTTGGTATTTCTTAGCTATCTTCGGAAATGCGTACCCTTCGGGAGTGATATTGGTTAGCGTAATACAATTTTACAAAACACCCATAATTGTAAATGTCGACGAAATGAATGTTGATATTCATTTATATCTTCAACAATTCAGTTAATGGAAATATTGCGAAATTGTCATCCATTGGACAATTTTGTCTTATTACCTTGACAGTGTTTGCTGGTCAAAACTAGTATTTTGATCCATTGTTAACTAATAGTTAACAATGGATAGATAAGTCAGGCTGACGTAAAACGTGACGAAAATATTTTAATACCTGATTTAAACCTAGAAAATGGATAAATGGATATTAACTAATAAGAATAATAATCGATAATCTATGTGGGTGTAAACTGGATGCAATCCAATGGCACTTTAAAGAGGAATGTTGAAAAAATGCAAATGGCATCTTAGGACGCCCACTGAAAAGGTTTAAATAGTATCTTGGTTTTTGAGATCAAAGTGCTAGTACGACAAATCGCCAATTTCATAATTGGAGGGTTATGGTGCACCTCACACGCTTCACAGCGACGTTTGTGACAATCATAAGTTTGGACGCAACGCGTCACCTTCTGTCAACCAGGGCTGCGCTGCGCTAAAATGACGGCGGAACCGGCGCGGCGCTCCAGGCCACCAGCGCGACTGCGCCGCACTCGGTCGCTAGGCAACCACAGACATTTTAGTTTTGTTTATTTATATTTTATTATGGTTTTCTTTTTGAGTGAATAGTTAGTGTTTATACTTTTGTGATAGTTGGTAAGTCTTGTGTAAGTGTAACTACTCTTTTTCTATTATATGTTTGGCGCCGGCTGTAGCGACGCCGGAATTAGTGCCAGTCAACCTATCACATCACTGGATGTTCAGCTGGTAAGATGCCCACATTGCTCCCAGGCTCGTTTTTTCAAAGGCGAACGGGGGCTTAAAATTCACTATGGCAAGGTGCATAAACCTCATAGTGTACCTTTGTGCCCCCCAGCCACATCACCGACATCAACACCTTTTGAAGAAACTTTGTGGAAAACATTGTCTAAATTCAAAAATTCCACTCCAGTCCTAAAAAGAGTTCCTCGGGGCGCGAGGCACTGTGTAGCTCTAAGTTTAGCACGATGTGTTCGTCACGCGACCCAGGAGAACTCACAACGTGCCTGGGAGCACTTACTCACCTTCCCTTATAGGATTCTGCATGTCCAAAAAAATTTGGCACATCAAAAATCATTAACAAACCAAATTAAAGAAAACTGCAACAATTCGGCCCGCATTTTAGGCTCCAAATTACCGTATTTTAATATCTCTCAGAAAGGAATTTGTGCTCATGTAGAATCTAAGTTAAGTGAGGGTGACATAAGGGGGGCGGCCAGACTTTTGTTCAGCAGTGATGTGGTGGCGCCTTACTCTCCGGAGACTCTTGCAGCTCTAGAGAGTAAACACCCAGCGCCTGCGGACGGTCTCACCTTCCCCGACCCGCCCGTTCACCCCGACCCCCTCGTTCAGGATTCATCAATTTTACAAATTACAGCCCCGCAGTTGATCGCAGCCGTGAGCTCTTTCCGGAGCGGTTCTGCCGGCGGCCTCGACGGCCTGACTCCACAGCATTTGAAAGATTTGTTGAGTTCAGGCGCCGGGGAAGCTGGTGAGTCGCTCTTGAAGGAGCTTGCGGTTTTGATCAACTTAATGCTCTCCGGCGGCGTGAACGATGCCGTCGTCGATGTCTTGTATGGGGCTAACCTGTGTGCCCTATGCAAGAAGGACGGCGGCATTCGTCCCATTGCTGTCGGTTGCACCTACAGGCGTTTGGCAGCCAAAATATGTTGCAAGATATATAGTGAATCGCTTGCAACTAAGTTCCAGCCCCTTCAACTTGGTTTTGGTTCCAGAGGGGGCTGTGAGGCTGCCATTCATGCCTTATCCTCGTTTCTTGACTCCAAAAAAGGTGAGGTCATTCTCAAGGTTGACGTCAAAAACGCATTCAACTCCGTGAACAGGGACACTTTGTTGGCTGAAGTCAAAAAAGAACTCCCCGAAATTTATGGTTTTATGTGGCAATGTTATAGGCATCCATCAAAATTATTGTATAAGGACAACATTTTGGAATCTGCAGTTGGTTGCCAACAAGGTGACCCTCTCGGGCCTGTCATTTTCAGTTTGGCTATTCATCCCATAATCCAACAACTAAATTCAAAATTTAACGTGTGGTATTTAGATGATGGAACGCTAGGAGGTGATGTTGACACCGTTTTGAATGACCTGCAACTCCTCAAACAGAAATTTAAATCCATTGGCCTAGAACTTAACCCCTCAAAGTGCGAAATTTACCTCTCTGACGTTACCGACAGACAATCGACTTTAGATAAATTTAATGCAATAGCCCCGCAAATCAAAATCTTAGAAAAAGGTTCCCTGACCCTCCTAGGTTCCCCTATTTTAGAAGAAAGTTTTTCATCTTTCATCGATAACAAAATCAAACATTTTATTGATATTTCGGATAGACTCTCCAAAATTAATTTACATTCGGCATTCACCCTTATCAGATATTGCTGTTTCGGTCCAAATTTTATGTATTTTCTCCGTTCTTCTCCTCTTTGGAAGAAACCACAACTTTTGGACAAAATTGACCAAATCATTCGCAACACATTAACATCCATTCTTAATGTGGCCTTGGACGACCGAGCGTGGCTGCAAGCCACCCTACCAATTCGTTTTGGTGGCCTCGGCGTCCGCAAAATTTCTAGTGTAAGCTTACCGGCGTTCCTGTCTTCTGTCCACAGCACTGAAAAGCTAACCAGGAAAATTTTAGCTCTTTCCCTGGTTGACTCAGAAGTGCCGTGCTTGACCGACGCAGAGGACGCCTGGAAAGTGGCTTGCCCGGATACGGATCGGCCCGAAAACCCATTTTCCCAGAGACAGTGGGATGAGCCGCTCTGCAGGTTGGTACGGAATAACCTTATTAATACGTCTTCCAATACTGCTGAGCGTGCCCGCCTGCTGGCTGTGGGTGAGTGGGAGTCGGGCCTCTGGCTTCAGGCACTTCCGTCACCTAACATAGGCACTATGCTAGGTGACACAACCTTCCGACTCGCTACATGTCTGCGATTGGGCGCTCCTTGTGGGGCTCCACATCGCTGCCAATGCGGTGAAGCAGTCGACTGCCTCGGACATCATGGCCTTTCCTGTAGTAAGAGTGCAGGTCGGATTGCGCGGCACGCTAGCATTAATGATCTCATCCGTCGTGCTCTTGCCACCGCCGGGGTGCCAGCTATCTTAGAACCCAATGGCCTGGCACGTGTCGATGGGAAGAGACCAGATGGTATGACCATAATGCCATGGAAGTTGGGTAGGTCTTTGGTGTGGGATGCAACTTGCGTCGACACCCTTGCACCATCCCATCTTCCTAGCACGGTGGGCTGCGCTGGGGCGGCTGCTGCAGGTGCTGAAAACCTCAAACGGCGCAAATACAACAACTTAATTGGTAATTATGTTTTTGAGCCGTTTGGGGTTGAAACACTAGGGCCATGGGGTCCGAGTGCACACCTATTATTTCGGGATATCGCCAAGCGGTTGGTCGACTCTTCACGTGACCAGAGGGCTGGCGTTTTTTTTGGCCAAAGAATCAGCATTGCCATCCAACGTGGCAATGCTGCCAGCCTTCTGGGCACTTTTCCTGTTGACAGCGATGTGGACGAATTTTTTGACGCCCCGTAATTGTACATATTAGTTTTTCTTATTTTAGTTCTAATATTAGTTTGTAAATAATGTACATTAGATATAATTATTAATTAATTTCAAATAAAAAGCTCGATAGTTGAAAGTAAACAATATTTTCAAAAATCACTAAAACGCATTTTTGTCAATTTTAGTTGAACAGAAGGTAAAATAATTAATTCTTCACATTATTTGACCATATTAACAATTGAGGAATACATCACATTAGACCGAAATTTAAAAACATTGGTTAGTCTTTTTAACCATTAGTTGAGTTAACTACGACTCACTTGACTCACATAGTTGAGATAATTTTTTAACCATTAGCTGAGTTAACTACGACTCACTTGACTCACATAGCTGAAATAATTTTTTAACCATTAGTTGAGTTAACTACGACTCACTTGACTCACATAGCTGAGATAATTTTTTAACCATTAGTTGAGTTAACTACGACTCACTTGACTCACATAGCTGAGATAATTTTTTAACCATTAGTTGAGTTAACTACGACTCACTTGACTCACATAGCTGAGATAATTCTTTAACCATTCGTTGAGTTAACTACGACTCACTTGACTCACATAGCTGAGATAATTATTTAACCATTAGTTGAGTTAACTACGACTCACTTGACTCACATAGCTGAGAATTTTTTTAACCATTAGTTGAGTTAACTACGACTCACTTGACTCACATAGCTGAGATAATTTTTTAACCATTAGCTGAGTTAACTACGACTCACTTGACTCACATAGCTGAGATAATTCTTTAACCATTAGTTGGGTTAACTACGACTCACTTGACTCACATAGCTGAGATAATTTTTTTACCATTAGTTGAGTCAACTACGACTCACTTGACTCACATAGCTGAGATATTTTTTTAACCATTAGTTGAGTTAACTACGACTCACTTGACTCACATAGCTGAGATAATTTTTTAACCATTAGCTGAGTTAACTACGACTCACTTGACTCACATAGCTGAGATAATTCTTTAACCATTAGTTGAGTTAACTACAACTCACTTGACTCACATAGCTGAGATAATTATTTAACCATTAGTTGAGTTAACTACGACTCACTTGACTCACATAGCTGAGATATTTTTTTAACCATTAGCTGAGTTAACTACGACTCACTTGACTCACATAGCTGAGATAATTCTTTAACCATTAGTTGAGTTAACTACAACTCACTTGACTCACATAGCTGAGATAATTATTTAACCATTAGTTGAGTTAACTACGACTCATTTGACTCACATAGCTGAGATATTTTTTTAACCATTAGCTGAGTTAACTACGACTCACTTGACTCACATAGCTGAGATAATTCTTTAACCATTAGTTGAGTTAACTACGACTCACTTGACTCACATAGCTGAGATAATTTTTTAACCATTAGTTGAGTTAACTACGACTCACTTGACTCACATAGCTGAGATAATTTTTCATGTCTACTTGTGTTACCTCAGCTAAGCGATCTTTAGCCCCTTTTCACACGCTTCATTTGCCGGGTAACCGGTGGCGAAGCGTATAGCCATGTACGTAAGCTTTTACAGTCGTTGTTAACTCAACTAATGGTAAAAAGGCTAACCAATGGTTTTAAATTTCGGTCTAATGTGATATTTCCTCAATTGTTAATATGGTAATGCATAGGCATGTACACCAGTACGTGTAAAAGCTTACGTACATGGCTATACACTTCGCCACCGGTTACCCGGTAGTGGCTACCCGGCAACCGGCACGTGTGAAAAGGGACTAAGTGCCTTTTCACACGCCCCGTTTGGCGGGTAGCCGGTGCCGGGTAACCGGCGACGAATGTATAGCCATGTACGTATGAAAGCTAATGTACATGGCTATACACTTCGCAGCCGGTTACCCGGCAACCGGGGCGTGTGAAAAGGGTGTAAGCGCCTTTTCATACACCACGGTTGCCGGGTAGCCGCTATCGGGTACCCTGCAGCGAAGTGTATGGCCATGTACTTTCACACGTACCAGCATCAATGGCTATACATTCGCCGCCGGATACCCGGCACCGGCTACCCGGCTGACCGGCAACCGGCTTGAATATGGAATAGGAGTAAAAGACAAGTTGGGTTTTTTGAATTTTTAATACATCGAGATAAGCATGAATTATAATTATTGTGATTTCAGTTTTAGAATCCAGAATATATTTCCAAATATGTGTGCCTCCGCGTGCTGACGCTTGTTTTACATTATTCTAGTAAACTTACTCTAGAAATAGAATAAACCATTAAATCCATAATCGTGTTTATCGGTTATTATAAATTACTTATTTAGTATGCTAACAAATCACACCGTCCCCCCGACATCTTCTTGATCAGTATTAATCACTGTCAAGTACTCGCAAGTTCCACCGTCCTTTCATCATCTTGAATCATCTTAAATCTAGCATTGAATCTCCGTTACATCTTCTTTATCATTATAATTAGTGCAAAGTATTCGCAATTAACTCTATCTCCTCCTTACAATCATCTTGAATCATTCATAAATCTACGCCATTAAATAGACACCATTAATCAAAAAGCAGTAAGCAACTTACATAACTATGATTACATATTATAATATAGATGTTGAATATGCCTGAACGAACGTCACGTACAAGTCTTCATCTTAATCTAAGGTACAATGTTAATAGAAATAATTTATTAATCCTAACGTGTGTGTGGGATAAAAAAAAGTAATCCGCTCAATCATCTTAAGACTGCGCGCGATCTTAATACTATCATAAAATACTTTGACGGGCCTACGTCAATAATCTAAGAAGAGAATATACGTCAAAAATACTACCACAACATCTAAGTACCGAGGTACTGCTACAAGTAGACTTAGATTGACATAATGATGTAATCGAAGTCGTAGTGCGGGTGGTCCGGCATCGGCTCGGGCGGCGGCGGCGGCGGCCCGCTACTCTCCCCCTCGCCGTTGATGGGCGACACCACGCGGCTGAGGCAGCCTAACTCCGGGTCGTTCAACATCTCCTCCGCCAACTTCTGCATGTTCTCCACGGTGTAGTAGTGGGTCGCCTGGGCCGGCGGCGGCGGCTCAGACGGCTTATTCATGCCTGAAACACGATGACGTTACAATTAGAATCATTGAATGATCACTCGTAATGGCGTCGGTCAAGTGCGCAGGACCAACGCCATTTTGTATAACGCCCAAAATTTTCCGGACGTGTTGATTTGCCGCGATTTGAAAATGAAGGAAAACTAAACTCTTGCAAGATAAACAGGTTAAAAGGACATAAAAACATATAACGGTACATATGGATTGTAGAATAAAGGACATCCCCTTTGCAAAATGCCTAATATTCAGTAAATGGAGAATTTTGGGTGAAAATACCGGCTTTTTCTCGAGTTTTTACAGTGAATTGAATATTCTACCACTTCACTTGCAAACAAAGTGATAAAACGTGACTATACATGGAAACGCCTACGAGACCCTAAATAGGAATGGGATGTTATTGAAGCCGGAAAACTGGCAAATCCCGGCAAAACACTAAATTGCCTATTCTCGCACTTACCTATAGTGGCGCAAGCACCAGCTAATGCTAGCACTGAGTTTATTAGCAAATCAATACTATTTCGCAAAGTTGAATTGGAGACGACTGCTCAGCTCCGCTGCTCTGGATCGAAAGGACCGGGGACCAGGTTGCTCCCCTCAAGCCTGCACACACACACAGGTCTCCCGGCTATGCACTAACACTAAGCTTTCGGTGGCGCTAGTAGCATCCCCTACAAACCCCGCCCTAAGAACTTTCGATGTACATTGAAGCTTTAAAGCTACTTTTTTAAATTTTGTTTGCAGGTATCCGCATTTCTCATACACATACAGTAATGGATGTCTAAAGTTTTTGTTGTCAGGTTGGCAAAGGTGAAACATTACATCCAGACGCTAATTTTTGTTATAAATTTTTGATTAAGTATTCACATAAATGGCAATTCTATCCGAAATAAAATATCTTCAAAATATATTTTTGATTAAATATAGATAATTTTTGAATAAAGAGTATGCAAACAGGACATTTGCCGGCTTACAGGATCCATATTCGGTTTCTAGAAGCTTCTCTCGTTTGCTGTGATTGGTTAAACAGTTTTCTGTTCGACCAATTGCACTGATTTGATGTTCGTGTGGTATTGAATCACATAGGTTTCGACCACACACATATTCCCTACAATCACTACACTGTAAATAGGTGTTAGTGAGAATGCCAATGACCAATTTTTTTTTTACGGGTTTGGTTTACATTGCGGCTTTAACAGTTTGTATACTTATGCAGCAATGGATGACGAAAGTTATCGGAACAACAGCATCAACATCCGGTTTCTAGAAGCTTCGAACACCGGAAATGGCCTAGTTTTGCTTTGATTGTGTATGTTGGAATGTATTAGTGTTATATCTGAGAAACTTTTGATGTTACCATATAGATGCTTCATAAAGCCAACACAACGTAGACAGGCGTGCTAGTGTGTGTGTAATACCCAATTTCCTTATTCAAAGACTTGATTAGTGGTCGTTTTGTACATGCATAAAAAAGAAAACGATGAAATCGAAATATTTTAAATATGTAAATCATCCTTTTTTTATATGCTAAGCATAGACATAAGAGCTTTCAAAGTAATTTAATTAAACTTTGTAAACATTAAAACAAGAATCTTAATGGGTCTAAATACTTTTGCAGCAATGGATGTCAAAGGTTATATATATACTTGTTTTATTATAGTTTTATAAACGATTGACTTATTAGTAAAAATACCCTGAAAATTATTGTAGAAAATTAAATTTCAATTTGTGGAAAAACGTATTCAGTTATTAGGCCATTTTGGATAAATATCCGAACACGATTCTCGTAATTTCCGGTTTCATATCACCGAATAGGCGGAAGTAGTACCGTTTTGCTGAGATTGTGTGAGTGAGTGTGTCTGTATTATTATCTGAGTAACATGATTCTACTGTAGACATGGACGAAATGAATGTGGTGTGAGTAGGGAAATCAATTTTCTTTTTCATAAACTTGGCTAGCGGGCATTTTGCTACGGCACGAAAACGAAAATTTAAAAAAAAATCTTTGTTGTCCGAATTGGATAGAGAAGGAGGGGACAGCCAAAGAAAAGATGGATGGACTGTGTGAGGACGGATATGAAGGAAAAGGGAGTCAGTGATAGCGTGATGGGGGACAGGACGAAATGGAAGAAAAAAATGTGTTGCGCCGACCCCAAGTAACATGGTACAAGGGCAGGAAGATGACGATGAGTCTGAAATGATCTGACTTGACTGTCACTATTTGTGTAGATGCCATTTTAAAAAGCATACATTGTTAAGCAATCCACTATAAAGACTAGACTTTTCTATATTGGCGGTAAAAATAAATTAGATACTTGCTAGAGAAACAGGCAAATCCGCAAATAATGTTAGGTAAAGCTAAAAGTAATCATCGAATTCCTGTCCCAAATTTGATTTAAGCATTTATTAGGCCTGCCAACGCTACGTCTGCCGGTACGCGGTCGCCACTCCAGAACTTTTCGGCCCATCAACCATCCGTTCTGCGAGCAATGTGTTAGTGGTGACCTATGTCTAGCAGTGGAAGTCTTTCGGTTGAAATAATGATGATGTACTAGCCTGTGTTATCCCACTGCAGGATAAAAGCCTCCTTTCTTCCTTCCATTCCTGATTTCCAGGTTTTGGGTAAATTTGAACCTGTCTTGCATGTAGTTGTTGAACTTGTCACGCAGTTTGGTAATTCCAAAGAAGGAATTACCATGGATTTCCTGTTAACTTTTTCTAACTATATTTTCATTATAATTATTCATCTACATCTGTTTTTCTGTTTGCCTCGTGGGGTTTAAAAGCACGTGGGGCCACGTTTGGGCCTTTTTACCACGCACGAATGTTGGATATTATTTTATCTGCGTTCTTAGCCCAAATAGCCAGACATAACATCTGCTAAACTGGCCCAGGTAGATTGCTAAAATTGGCATACAAGAGAGTATTCGACCCCAGTGAATTTAGTATAAAAGAAAGAATAAAGTTAGAATAAAGAGTTATTTGTTCAAAATAACCGTTGCCAAGCACAACTGGATGATCCACTTGTACTTGGCACTCGCTTTAAAACTGACCCCTTTTGTTAAATCTAGTGTGAAATCTGATTCAACGGAATCGTTTTTTGTGCTAAAATTCTCGATGTTCCTTTTATGAATGACCCGTGTTGGATCTTTGTACAGATTTATGTATCCTTCATAGCAACGAGCTGAATCCGTTGGTCAAGAAACCGTTATAATTTTTTTTGTAAAGAGTATATATTATTTATTTAAACATTTGTCATTAGGATTTTCTCCTGTGTCGTGGGTGCGATTACACACTTTTAAACTCACACACAAGACACCCAGATCCATTACAACTATCTGTATGCCATACAAATATTAGTTCCGTGCGGGAATCGAACCCGCTTGAAAATATACGGTCCATGTATGAAAAGGAAGTACAGCACAAAACGCCATTGCTTGATCAAATATTGGCCAGTCTTCGACAAACATTGATAGATGATCGACTTCTTTGATGGCCAATTTGTACGTGGTCACTTTCATCCATATGGAAATTGACCGAATATTGTTGTCGTATTTTAGAAGTAGTTCAGACGAATATTTAGACAGAGCTTTATTGATTGGCACCACGCCACCCCTTATTAACCGAAGTGGCAATCAATATTTCTATAGATGTAGTCTGTGATGTTTGTATATGAAGGCTGTAGGGAAGGGGCAAAATCGTATAATTGTTTGCAGCTTTTCGGTTTCTTTAAGTCGTTTTGACTTTGAAATGATGTTCATAGTTATACTTACCCTTGATTTTACCAATAGAATAATTACTCTTGTCTTAGGAAAAAATATATATATAGACTACACTGTCAGATTAGACTAGACTATAATAGGCTTTTCAAATGAAATCAAAGAAATCTTATGTTTTTGTTAGTAGGTATGTACAATACAACTATTTTCTTAATATCCCTCGGCAAACTTCGTGTTCCGTCAGTCGTCGGTTTTCTATCAGACTTCCAAGTTGATTGAGAATGTCCGGTCTGCACCAAGTGCAAAGGGCAACCGATAGAAATCCGAGGACTGACGAAACACGAAGTTTGCCGAAGGGTATTAAGAACCTAGTTGTAAACACGAAGTTCGCCGAGAGACATTAATTAAATAGTTATACTGTATATGTAAAGATACCACTAGTCGGTTTCTTTTCATTCTCATCTTTATTTCGGGTAAATTAAGATGATAGGGGATTTAATCACTTTATTATTACCATTTTTGTATATTATACGTATACATTTGTAGATAGGTAGTAAGTCATACATAATAGTAATACCAACATTTAGTAAAATTTCTAAGAAAAATACCTTTATAGAAGAGTAAAAATAAATTTGTTCCTTTTTAAGTATAACAATGATATGATAAATTAAACCAAACTTAAATTAAACACTTGAAAATACAATTCAAAATAGCTTACAAGAGATTCGTAGGTTAATTGTGAAAAAGATTAAAATAATGTAAAGCCTTTCAGCTCCATTGCTGGCTAGTGGCGGCATTATACCCTTCTCTTTGTTATTGTTACATATTTTGTTAATCTCGAGATGTTATGATTCCTATCCGTCACTTCAACACATTTACATCAATCCAAATCAATACTACAATCATCTTACACTAATCTGACTCTTGTATATACGGTCAGAGAACATCAACACGTCACAACATCCATTACTCAACATCAAAGGAATTCATGCCATGACCAAACTGCGTTTGAATCATGTTGAATGTATGATATTAAAATCAAACCTGCTTGGAAGCATTTTCAATTGTTTCTAACAAGTGAACCCTGAAATACTTGATAGATTTTTTTTATAAAAAGTTATGAGCCGACTTCTAAAGTTTGTGAAAACCTCAATAAAAGGCTTCATCTAAATTCCAACATGGCCATTTGTGTTTTCGTTCCAACCCTAAGGTAAACCGTAACAATTTTAATTTTAAAGTGTACAAAAAACGGTGTGCAGAATTGGCTATCTATCAACAAGAACTTGATATTTTAAATTAAATTAGTTTTTGTGAATTTAAGACAAAGGGGAATGGGGTTTACATGCTCACAACACCGAGAGAGAAAATGCAATCTAGAATTTGAATTGGTTGAAAGTAGTCTTGGCGCGCTTCTCCTCCGGGGGGCCTTCCTGGACCGGGCCCGGGAGCGGGGCCGGGAGGGCCAGCGGCATTTCGTCGATCTTAGTAGAGTTGTCGCAGTCCTTGCCGGTGCAGCAGATGGTGACCAGCTGACCACGACTCAGGCCGCACGGGCAGTACATGTACTGCTCGGCAGGAGCCGCCGACGGATCCTGACTTCCCTGCGTGTCATGGCCCTCAGGTGGGGTCATCAGCGTGAATGGTGTAGCTGAAACATATATATAATCTATTCAAACACGTGGTAATCTCTTGCTCAATTAAAACCCAGGTAAAATAGTTACCTGGTTCCTGTAAATATTGTTCCGGCAGTTGTTCTATTTTGTAGCGATCGCAATTCACTTGATCGCAGCATACGGTGGCGGCACTCGCCAGCATCTGATGTTGACCTGGTCCCCCCGGCTGTCCCGGCTGGACCGCCAAGCCAGGATGTATCTGTTGGCATGGGAGGCCCTGTTGGCCCTGTTGCCCTGGGTGGCCTGTGTGGCCATGCTGGCCTGAGTGACCGTGCTGGCCGTGTTGGCCGAGCTGGCCGAGCCCGTGTTGGGCGGCGTACTTCTGCAATACCGGCTCTTTGAAGATCTCATGAGTTGGCATCGGTATCGGGTCGGATGGTTTCATTAAAAGATCTTTGCGCCATTGCTGGCACTTAGCGATGCTTGAAGCGTTGAGGGAACTCATGTCTGCAATTGAAATAAGGTGAATATTAAACATCTGATCCATATTTTTCATTGTACATTATATGAAACAGTTACGTGTGTGATGACTGCCTGACTGCTTGACGGTCTGACCATGATCAACCTAAGTCACTGTGGATTGAGATTATTTATCATGATTTTTATAGAGCGAGCAAAATGGAGGAAGAGATCATGAAAAAAAACGCATAATGAGTAGGTTACTTAAATAAATTGTAAATGAGGTTGACTAGTAATATCGCTAATGAGTGATCGCTTTGTCTAGGATAATGTAGTGAAAGCTTGCTGATCGCCAGCACTTATAATCTAGCACTTGCCTTCAGCCCTCCGTTTATACGACATCTTATTACGCAGTAGGACAAAAATCAATCAATACGCAGGACGCCGCCTTAAAAGATAAAAATAAACTAAATATATGCAAATTGCGACACAAAATTATGTTAATAAGTAGGGCCAAGGCGGAATTAAGAGAAATCACTGGAGGAACAAGCACTTTTTGCGAGTACGAGAACCGATCGATACTCACTGATATCGCTAGCGATGTTCAAGGAGTCTTTACTTCGAGTGGCCCTATGTTGTTTGGTATAATCAGACTTACCTGCCGATTGGCACCCACGCACTAATTACAAGAGCAATAAATGTCAAATTACTGGAAGCTTAACGACCAGGCGGATATCTCGACACAGAGAGCTCCGAGCGTGCCGACAGCCTCATAGAATGAAAGTTATTGATCATGCAAGGCAAGGCACGATTGCGCAAGTGCACATTTTCACTCGTCCACAGTGAAAAACTTATTGGTATGCAGATTTTTTTCGCAGACAATTAACAAGTCTAAGAGATTATAAGATGCAAATGCTACATAAAATAGAATATACTGACTAGTTTCAATTCGCTTGCAATTGCATGATTAAGGACACCATTTTAAAAGATTTAACCATAAAAATATTGGGTTTACACATTAGCAATCAATTAAAATTATCTTCCCTTTATGTACTTATGATCTTAAATAATCATATTTTACATCTAAATGATACTAAAATTACTCGAACATCAACAAAATAAATATCTAGAAAAAGTCAATCAAAATTTTGTTCGCCTTGTGAATACAGCCTTATGATAAACTTTTTAATTGAGCCGTAGGCTATAAATAATTTGATCAGAAACGTTCACTCTAGATTGCTTCATACAGTCCCCAAAAACGTTATTAATATTTGAATATAAGGAAGTAAAGCATTTTGACCTTATAAAATTATGCAGATTTTTTTTCTGAATTGCTAATACATTTTCAAGATCACCGGATAATAGTACATAAACATGTCTTAAGAGAACTTATAAGGCCTAAATCTGATTAAATTATTCTACAACTGAGAAGTTAGAAGTAGCAATAATTATAGCAACAGCATTAGATAGTTCACACAATACACGTAAGTACGAACAGCACTTTAATAAAGAGCAAGATTTCCAAAACTTACCTCTGGGATACATCTCGAACTTTTTCTTTGGCTCCTGATAGTTCCGTTCGTAACTCCTCGCGTCTACTAAACGTCTTGTAGTCGTCCCACGAAACATGTTCGCACCACCATGCACCATTGAACGATCACGCGAAATGTATACAAAAGGGTCACGATTCCGCGGAAAGTGGGGCATCTTAACTTGTCTCTATGGTAGGCTACGCATCACATCTGAAAATATAGATGTTGCAGGCACGTATTAGCGGCAGTATTGGCCGCAGCTAAAAAAGGGGACCGTCTGAATATCACATATTCATTTAGAATCGTTTGCTAAGTTAGACTACGCGAAGGTCATTTTATCGTAACAAATTAGGTATTATGTTGCCACCCCACGTCAGTTTCACGCATCAACAATAAATTAAATAACAGCGACTAACACCTGAATAATGACCTTGTTTTTACGAGATTGTTACTGTAGAAGAGTAGTTTTTTATCAGTAATTAAGTCAAGTTGTTGTGAAGTTTTTGAACGAAACTTTGGAAGCTAGCAACCCTTATACATGATACACGAGTAGCACGACCAAACGATACGCGTTATATCAAGTTAGGGTACATTGTAGGGTGATCGAGCGTTCGCTGCGTCCCCGCAAGGGGGTGCGGCGGGCGGGTTATATGCACGCCTTACCTAGCTACCATTTTTTTTTCTCTAACCATTCTTCCGCGGAAAATCTTAACACCACCATTCAGCCATCGCCAGCGTTGTGCATTTGGCGTCATTCAAATGACGCCAAATGCACAACGCCATCTATCGAATAAGGAGTTCAACAGTACGAGTATCTAAATTTCGTGTGTTGTGATATTTTACTTCTTGAACACTTTAAATTCATCTACTTCATGTTACGCACATTTTTTATGTATAGAAGTTATTTACATTTTTTTTCGTACATTTTACGTGATGCGTGCACAAACAAACAGATACACAGACAACAATTCCAAAAATGCTGGAAATGGGTTCTGTTGATTATCCTTTAACACCCTGGTAATTGATTAATTGATGATGATTATGTTAAAACAACAACTTAAATAATTATGCTAAGTAGGTACCTAAACTGAATTGAAAATTCCATCGGGAGCAGACAATCCCACGTAATACACCCATGATCAATTTGCATTGTCCATGGTTGCAAAATGCCAAAACATGACTATAATGTTTTTATAAATTTTCTTAAGTTGGCCTTTTTTATTCAATACACGACACCAAGTTTGAGGGTAGTTCATTCATCAAATCGGCGTTACATACTTTCTCGTGCGTTTACCATAATAGAAAGTGACGTTAGGGACAGGAAGTACCTTTTGTTTAGATATATGAGTTGGGTACATACGCTCACGTTCCACTTCGTAAAAATCATTATTAAATTGTTCGAATAAAATGTGTAACTTTATTTTTTCATAAACTGGGAGCACCTTAAAAATTTTGAAAAACGTTTCGTAGTTTTTAATAAGACTTCTTTAAGACGTAACGCATCGGATCAACTCAGGATGGATGAAATGGCGACAGGTCACTGGAACAACTTGCGACCCACGGATGCCCCTCAAGTTAAAGGGGAAAATCTACAAGTCCGTGATTAGACCTGTCATACTGTATGGATCGGAATGTTGGGCTGTGAAAAAGATGGATGAAAGGAGATTGCATGTAGCAAAGATGAGAATGTTGAGATGGATGTGCGGCGTGACGAGATTGCATAAAGTGAAAAATGAGTATATTAGAGGCAGTTTGAAAGTGGCGCCAGTGGCAGAAAAGTTGAAAAGAAACCGTTTGTCCTGGTATGGTCATGTGATGAGGAGGGATGAAACGCATGTTACTAAATGAGTTATGAATATAAATGTGGATGGATGGAGAGGGAGAGGAAGGCCAAAGAAAATATGGATGGATTGTGTGAGGAGTGATATGAAAGAAAAGGGAGTCAGTAATAACGTGACGGGGGACAGGACGGTATGGAAGAAGTAAACGTGTTGCGCCGACCCCAAGTAACATGGGATAAGGGCAGGAAGATGATAATAAGACTTCTTTAATCTTTAGTTTTATGTCTACAAGTAGATTTAGTAACATAGTCTGTAAGATGTTATTTATTTAAGTGTGTGGGGAACGTAAGACTATTACCACCTAGCACGTTGTCAGCAATTGACTCCGCTAATGCATAATATAATGTATAGAGTACCCTCCTTTTGACCACATATTTAAGGTTTTATAATTTGCCCAAAATGAAGAAGTGTAGCTTACAAACACAGTCAACATGCAGATTTCATGTAAATGACTACTGATACTGTGAGGGTATACCCTAGGAAGCTCAAATAATAAGCAAAAATTACATTGAATCAACATTATGTCTGCCCTAAGGCGGCTTTTACAGAAGGCCCAAACAATGCTCAACAAAAACATATTCAAATATTATCCTAACGTTCTGATTTCAATTACCTTCTAAAACTAAATAGTTATATGTTGCCAGTTTTATAATAGGCCAATGCCTATTATAGGTTTAGGTTGCCTCTAAATAGGTGCGGAGTCTTCACAATACTTATAAGAAATAACTGTTTCTAAACATGTGTATGGACAGTGTTGCTTGTTGTTGTGAAGGCCTTCGTACGAAGGTTCTTTCACTTCTACCACTAGATTGTTTTTAGGATTCCGTACTCAAAGGAGAAAACGGGACCGCTGTTTGTCACCAGGCTTTATCTTATGAACCGCTTTAGCTGCGCAGTTGAATTTTTTACAGATGCTGTATTTCTGTTGCCGCTATAATAAAAAACGCTAAAAACAGAATAAAATAAATATTTAAATGTGGCACCCATACAAACGTGATGTTATGCCGTTTTCTGCTATGATGGTACGGAACCCTTCGTGCGCGAATACGACTCGCACTTGGCCGGTTTTATTTTTATGATAAGGCGAGTGGATGAGCATGCACTTGGTTTTGCTAATGATTATAACGCCATTATCATGTGCCCACTGAACCACACTGTCAAAATAATTTTGCATTGCTTGCTGTATGAGCTCAGTATTATTGTGTTCATTACAATTATTATAATAAAACATTAGCAGATAGATCTGAAGCATTAGTGAAAACCGCAAAGGTTTTTGCAAAAACATCTTCGTTTTTCAAATCCATCACGCCTGTTTTCCCTGAAGGTTAATGCACCCTTAAGGAAGGTAACGCAAGATGTGCACCGTATCAGCCTAAAAACGTCCAATGATAGACATAGGCCTCCCCCGAGTGCCGACACATCAACCTATCCTTTGCGTCTACTATTTGGGGAATGAAAATTAATACAAAATAAAACTACATACTTAACATTTATCACCACATCAAAGGATATCAAATACAATAATTAAGTAAACATACAACTTACCCTATAAAGGTAAAAACATCAACGATTAAAAAGGTACAATAACGTTTAAAAACACACAAAAATATTTAACTAGGGACTAGATATTGATAAGACCTTTTTTATGAAAATAACATCAGCATAAAATTGGTCTTTACTTTTTAGCAAGTAAAAATAGCATCAAAATAAAAAACAATCATTGGTGACTATTGGGTGGTTCTTATGATAAGTAAATTATAAAAATAAGTCATAAAGTTATAAAATAGGAACTTAGTTACAAGTATAATTTAATTGCCAGTTCCAAAGCTTTGATATTATTGCTTAAATAATAGGGGTGATCTAGTAATAATATTTGTTCCAACAATTCTTCAGTAACTAGTGGTTCGGGATATTATATTCTCCCTTTTTGTATCCAGTTTTCCAAAGATTCACCCGAGTATTAAGTTAATTAGATCTAAAAGCATGTGTTTTATAATCTAATAAAAATATTGTCCAACAGTAGGATAATATAAGTTGAATAAAAAAATAAAAGACGACTGCTAATATATTAGCGTATTTAAGCCATTGATCTGATTGTGATAAAACTTTGGTGGGTTGTTCTGCGTACACCCGCGAAGATTCCTAACTCAAAAATCTATAATCACACTTTTTGACACACACACACACAAATAATGCAGGTACAGCTAGTCTAAATAAATAATAAGCATCGGACATCTAGACGCACTGCAAGTTGCCATCCATACCTTGTTGCCATTCCAGCAATTCGCACCAAGCGCTTCCAAACATCCTTCATAATGCGCACAGTGAATGAATGAATGGAACTAGTGAGTTCCATTCATTCATTCACACGACGCAGGTAGTGACCTGCGTCCGTGTTTCTGAATGCCTTCAACCCGAATCTCTTCAAAGTTAGAGTGAACAGGCTTCTTCTGGGTAAGCTCACTCCATCGTCGACTCTGTCTCTGTCACCTCTGACCTAGACTAGAGTCAAGAGCAAACCCAACACTAATAAAAAAAAGCGCACCAACTGTGAGTCTGACTCGCGCACAGAGGGTTCCGTATAAACAGTTACATTCACCAAAATAAATAGGTAGCATTACTAACGTTCATAAACAATGAAAGCATCGAACATTTCTCTAACGAAGGGACAAAATTAAGTTTGCCCTTCGAAACCTGTTGTCCCCATACTCAATCACCACATATCAATATACAAAAATTTTACTTTTTCAAGTACATTTTATAAGCTGCTCGACTACTACTCGTAAACTTATAAAGCCTACTTAGCTGTGATAGTGTTCCTTTTAATTTCGTTATATATACTACTGCCGTGATTTTTTTCACATATCTAAGAGCAACCATTTAGCTGGCAGGGAAAGAACACTTGACTGTAACAAAAATTAGCAATCTAAAGATCTCCGCAAACGGATCTCTGAATCGAAAAATAGTTTTCACAGAATATTTTTGATTGACCTATCCGACGAAACCCCAAAACCATTAAATAGACGAGAGAAAAAACATCCCCACTTTACGTGTAAAAGAGAAAACGTTACAAAAGATATTCATTATTTTATTTTACCACTTTGTCGGCATGATTAATATGTATATCCATGTCAAATTATAGTTTTCAAGTACTAAGAGTACGGACGAAAGGACAGACGGACATGGCGAAATTATAGGAGTTCCTTGTTGACTACGGAACCCTAAAAATAAATATACGACCAAATAAAAAGATGGAGCCGAAAAGACGGTGTACCCTTCTATAAATTAACATGTAAATCTATTTAGGCGGAATTATGTGGTAATTTTAGACAATATACAAAATAAAAAACGAAGGATAAAATCCTTCTTTTCGAAGTCGGTAAAAAGTCGACATTTCAATATTAGCCATTGCTTAGTACAGTTAAAAAACAACGTCACATGTAGAATATTATTACCCTTAAGGAGCATCCTCACTGGGAGAATTCTTTCGTGAGCATTTGTAAACAAGGAATCGTAGACGAGCAACAAATGCTTCCCAGCGAGCCCAGCATTCACTTTCGAGCAAAACTTTGAACGTTGTAAGCTTTGTAACGCTCGGCTCAACGTCCACTCCATTCGAATATTCGACGTCGAATTCTCATTACACGTGAATGCTCTCAGTGAGGACGGTCCTTTAGGCTTAAAAGTGCGAAGTTCTAACAATTAAGTTATGGCACATACCTAACTAACATCTATAAAGAGTACGGGCAGACAGCCGGAGTTTGGCGTTTTGGCGTGCAGTTCAGATCATGTATTTGGACGCCAGCGGTCTGACCATACCTTAACATATATAAATATTTAACTAATTTCCTGTAGCGCTTTCTTCTTTTCCGTGCGATTTGTGATGAGTGTTATCAGGAACTGGTATACTGATAGCTCGGTCAGTTTTGCTGGCCATCACCAGGCCATGGTAGATCCAGTAGGTGTGCTTCATGTCCATGAGGAATGGGTCTATGCATTGGACAGGTTTCCTGTAGTTGCAGTATTTGAGGCAATCTCGGCAGAAGCAGTATTGTGAGGTAGTGACGATATCATTTTGGTAATTAAAGTCTTTTTCGTACACTGTATTCTTTTCTTTCTTGTGTTTTGTATCAAATTCGGTGGTCCGCATTTTTCCGCCTGCTTCTTCGCATTTGCTCATTTCTGTAACAAATTGAATGTTAATAAAATTATTCATTAAAAATCGTTTTTTAAAACATGCTGCTTTCGTATTCTTCTCAGCAAACCCTTTTATTTGATGCCCTTATTATGGCAGTGCACAAAAAATACTAGTCCGCCATCTTGGGCCTTCCGCCATATTGGATTTAGAGTGACGTGACTTAGCTAACCATGCATTGGCATCCAAACTAAAGTCCATGCAAAATTTCATGTTAATCGGTGGAGGATAATGGCTTTAAAATTCAGTTGCAAGATTTGACCCGAACACACTTACATACATACATTGCAAGTTAAATAAAAGCTTGTAAAAAATACTGGCCAAACAACGCTAATTTGCTAGCTGTTGCCTGTGATTTCTAATTGTTCATTAAAGATAATCTAATTATGCGTTCAGCTTATAGTTATGGCAATAATCATGTTTATTCCAATTGTGTTAAGCCATTCACACGCACACGCACACATACACACCACATAAGTAGATATGACAACACCACACATGAATAAACCATCTCTCTAGGCTCCACTTAAGAAAATGTATTCCGATCCCTAAAATAATTAGCAAAATCTCGTATTTAAAAATCTCCGAACTATTTAGCAACTTATTAGCAGATTCTATATTCAAATTTTCTACAGAATAATTAAACATCTGCTGGTTCCATACGTCTTCATCGTCGAGGTCTTCGTTGACATAGTAACTAGCCAGCTACAATATTCACTGGATTTATTCAGCCAATATTTTAAAAGATTTTAACGAAAACAGAAGTCAATCTATTTTCTAGAAAACTTAGACTACCCACTAGACTTGTCAATAATGATGATTTACAAATTACTTGGCGTGTTTCGGTTAAATACATAAGACATTATTTTAGATACGTAATGTTTCAACTCTCAACTGCAATAATAACCCTGAATTAATAATACGCAAAAGCCCCAACATCAAAGTCAAATTATTTATTTCAATTAGGCCACTAAGCGGCACTTTTGAATGCCAAAAATTACCAAAAACGATTTTAGATCGCAAATCTGTTCTCAATCCCTCAACTAAATCGCTTATTTATTCCACTTTGGTTAGACCTTGTCTAACTTACTAATCCACTGCCTAATCTGACTAAAAACAAATATAATAAACTCCAAACTATCCAGAACAGAGTTATAAAATAATATTAAAACACACCATTTTGTACCACAACTTAAAAACATTACACAACCGATATAAGTTAGGCACCATAAAAAAAATGTTTGTTTTTTTTTTTGTAAAAATTATATATCTAAAAACCCGTCACACCGAAACAGTCAGTTGTCAAAGTAGATTAAGTACTGACCTGCTAAAAAACTATTTCCTTCGTGATGCATCATGACGATAGCTGGCTTACCTACTAGCCGACATCGCTCGAGCGGACGGTGTATGCGTGATCTTTACGCGCAACAACTACCCGCATCTTATATTATTATAAATAATTATAATAAAGCGAACATTTTGTAACTCAAATACTAATAATAGTAAATGTTACGTGGGGTCCATACCACAAAGTATTTAAGCAGCCTATTTTTTGTCCACTTGCATATACCTCGTAGTTATGTTAAAAGTGAATGTAAGTCATCCCAATGTTAAATTATTGTTACGAAAAATAAGTTTTACCTAATGTTTTAAAAGTCGATAGCCTGTGTATCAAAATAAAATCGGATTTGTGTACAATTCCAATAAGATCGTTTGTAAACAGTATTGTAAACCGTATGTCTGTATTACTGTATTGCCTGGGCTTGTTGTCCAGGTACACAATTCAGTAAGCAGGTACACACTATTTGTATAATAAACGTCGTCACAAGTTTTTACATAGGTAATTATTTTAGAGCGGATATATAGCGGTATATGCATTTGCATATGAAATTGCATATTTACCCCCATTCTCAGCGGCAATTGCATATTATATCTAATATCTAGTGATGACGCATATTCATTGCCGAGTCAGTGACATACAAGATGGTCCTGTGCAAACATGTCAGGTACAGGCGTGCACATCATTCACAGTCTTTAATTACAATTTTTATGTTCGCGAATATGAAATCAATTGAGTATTATGTCTACTGATTAAGTTTAATTGAAATGACCTACAATAATTGCACTTAAATTAATGTAGAATTGAATTCAAATTGTTGTAGAATAAAATTTAAAATAAATTACAATTACATAACAAATTAATTACTAGTAAGGTCAAATATAAAAATTACAATTAGATCACAATAAAATACTAGTGAGTAAAGGACAAAATTAAATTAAGTTACAATTGTTACACAAATATATATATATATATATTGTTATACCATCAAGACAGATAAAATTAAATTAAATAACATCACAAAAAAAAACTATGTGTCAAGGTAAAAATATAATAAAATGCTAATAAAATTATGTCAAACTTAGTTTAATAATAAAAATCTCAGTGTAATAATAAATGTAATAACCAAAATTTCGCCCATATACACTAACACTTATAAAAATATTTTGATTGAATAACGTCAAAAATGATAAATAATTTTTCATTTTAGTGCATTATTATCGTCTACAAAGTTGTTACATTTTAGTATTTATAATTCACTAATTGTATGCCGATTTAGAATTAAAAATAGAACCTGCCACATTTTTCCTTTTTTTCGTTTTCTAAAACTGTAATGTTGCATATTTTACAAATTATCGTAAAATATACATGAAAATTCCCCATTATATTTTTTGTTTATGTCAGTTTGATTGCGCAGTAAGATTCCTCAAAAAAACTTGAGCACCGCTTAACCTTATCTGGGGGCTACTTTTAAAAATATTATTATGTTATATTGATTATTTACTTTATCACCAAAGAATTAGTATTTTCATAAAAAAACAAATTTCTCCCTATTCAACCACTTAAAAGATTTTGGCATTGCCGAAATCGCCTTCATAATGCTGACCTAGATCCTTACATCAAAAACGAAACCCTGTGTAGTAAGATTCTTAGCAAACTTTAAAACCCGCTAAATCTTATTTTGAGGTGGTTTTGTTAAACTTATAATGACAATCTTTATTGTTTACTTAGGTTGGTATTTATATTTATGTCAAATTTCAAGTTCAACCCAAACAAAAACTTATTAAAAAAAAATAACACCCGCAAAACTGTATTTTGGGGTAAGTTTCGAAAATCTAATAATAACAACCTTTAGTTTTTACTTAGGTCGGTTTTGTGTATTTTACATATTTGTGAAAAGTTACAAGTTTAGTAACCGGAATAAGATTTTTCATACAAACTTTCAACCCCGTTTTTACCCACTTAAGGGTGTCGTTTACGTTATCTGAGAAACCTTTCTGCCAAATTTCATCTTTATATGTTATGTGGTTTTCGATATTTCGTGATGAGTGAGTGAGTAAGCTTTTGCTTTTTAGGGTTCCGTACCCAAAGGGTAAAAACGGGACCCTATTACTGAGACTTCGCGGTCCGTCTGTCTGTCTGTCTGTCTGCCACCAGGCTGTATCTCATGAACCGTGATAGCTACACAGTTGAAATTTTCACAGATGATGTATTTCTGTTGCCGCTAACAACAAATACTAAAAACAGAATAAAATAAATATTTAAGTAGGGCTCCCATACAACAAACGTGATTTTTTTGCAGTTTTATTGCGATAATGGTACAGAACCCTTCGTACGCGAGTCCGACTCGCACTTGGCCGGTTTTTTATATATTTAGAAGATAGATAGATTAAGTTTAATTATTCAAAGTTAATTAAATATTCTTAAAAAAGCCTAATAGAGGCAGTTACCATAGGAATATAATAAGGCTCCCAAAGACCTAAAACTCATTAAAAACCTTGTACAGGCACTTTTTACCCGACTGCCGAAGGAGGGTAATGTGTTTATCAGTCTATGTATGTATGTATGTATGCATGTATGTATGTATGTATGTATGTTTGTTCCTATGTGGCGTTCTAGAGACCAAACACGTTGGCCGATTTTGATGATTCTTACGTCAATCGATTCGTCTTAATCCTGCGAGTGTCACTGGCTACATTAAAATTGGAAAAAACAAAAATGGCGGATTTTTTTTTTCTTCCAAACCCATCGTGTGGGGTATCAAAATAAAGGATTTTAAGAGGCAATTTCAAAAATATATAACACTTATATGTTTAAATGTACCTAGTTCTAAAAAAAAATACTAAAAAGTTGTAAATAAAAAAGTTAATAAAAAAAAAACAAAAAACCCGACTGCTTAAAAAGCAAACTAAAAAGACGTAAACAAGAAGAAAATCATCCTGTGCAGTCGGAGGATACATATTCGTGAGCTGGCGGACCAAAACCAGATGTATCCTCCGACATATTTTCTTCTTGTTTACGTCTTTTTAGTTCGCCTTTCAAGGAGTCGGGTTTTTTGTTTTTTTTATTAATTATTTGTCATAGAGTCAGTCAGACAAAAAGTTAAATCTTGTTGAGAAAACCAAAGCGTGGCTTTTAGTCCAAGGATATTTGAATAACATGACACATACAATTTCTTCCTTCATATTAGGTCTTTACCTATGAAATTGCCGTTTTTCATGAAATATGTTAACGTATTTTGTTTCTATACTTTTTATTTCTTTTAATCAAAGTCATCACCCATGCAATCAATGCATCTTTGAGTTCATTGATGCCCTTCTTGAAGAAATCAGCTGGACGGAAGGCAACAAATTCTTCAAAGGCATTTTGTACTGCCTCTCGGGTATTGATTATTTTTTCCGACAAGAAGTTATCCAAATTCTGGAAAAGTAGAATTCTGTAGGCACAAGATCTGGTGAGTATGGCGGATGACGAAGAGTTTCCAACCACAGCTCTTATAACCTGGAGACCGTCTGCTGTGCAGTATGAGGACGCGTGTTGTCGTGCAGGAGCAGTGGAGACGAGCAAATGACCAAAGCTGGTTGGAGAGGTTCAAGCTTCTCCATAATTGTGTTCAGTTCTTCACAGTAAACATCTGCAGTAATCCTCACCCCGTTTAGTAAGAAGCTGAGATGAATCACACCGGCTCTAGACCACCTAACAATGATCATAACTTTTCTAGGGGTAAGTTTTCGTTTAGGGCATTGTTTAGCTGCTGAACCAGGATCCAACCAACTTGCTGAGTGCTTGCGATTGTCAAAAATAAAAAAACCCGCCTGCTTAAAAAGCGAACTAAAAAGACGTAAACAAGAAGAAAATCATGTTGTGCAGTCGGAGGATACATATTCGCGAGCTGGCTGACTAATACGAGATTTTGATTTATGAATTAACTTTTTTTATTTATAACTTTTTAGTTAACATATTTTTTCGAATTAGGTACATTTAAACATATAAGTGTTATATATTTTTGATATCTCCTCTAAAAACCCTTCATCTTGATACCCCACTCGATGGGTATGGAAGAAAAAAAAAAAATCTTCGGGCACTTTTCCGACCGCTTTCAAAACTGCTATAGTCCATCCTATATACAAGGGGGTGAAAGGAAACTTCCTTCTAATTACAGGCCCATCTCCGTCCTCACAACTCTTTCAAAAATATTTGAAAAAGTTATTAACGTGAGACTTGCGAAATTTCTTGAGAAATTCAAAATCCTGGCCAACAATCAATTTGGCTTTAGAGCTGGAAAATCCACAGAAGATGCTACCTTGGAACTGTCAAAAAAAATAATCGAACACTTTAATAACAAGCAAAAATCTGTGGGAGTTTTCCTGGACTTATCGAAGGCGTTCGACACAGTTTCTGTCCCCAAACTCATAGTTAAATTGGAACAAATTGGCATACGTGGCAATGCCCTTCATCTCTTCCGCAGCTATTTGACGGATCGGAAACAAATTGTTAAATTAGAAACCTATACAAGTGGAGCGGAAAACGTGACATTTGGTGTACCCCAGGGTAGTGTCCTTGGACCGACCCTCTTCCTAATCTATGTCAATGAGCTGTGTCAGCTATCTCTTGCAAACACTAAAATCATTACATATGCGGATGACACAGCTCTTATAACCCATGGCAAGGACTGGACTGAGACACGTGAAAGGACGGAACAGGCACTACGGTTGGTAATGAACTGGTTAACCTCAAACCTGCTCACCCTTAATATCTCTAAGACCAAATTTATCCCCTTTACCCCAGGAATTCTTAGTCAACCACCAACATCATTTGAGATCAGATCCCACGTTTGCGCTGATGCAGTCGGTAATGCCATCTTGTGTGACTGTGCACTGATAGAACGCTCTAACAGTATAAAATATCTTGGAGTTATAGTAGACAATCTCCTAACGTGGAAAAAACAGGTTGACTCTATTGTGGTTCGGGTTAGAAGATTGATTTATGTGTTTAAGAAACTTAGAGCAGCCGCTGATTTCTCGTGTCTGATAATGGCTTACTTTGCTCTCGCACAGTCATTTATCAGTTACTGCGTAACTACGTGGGGGGGAACCCACAAGACATCCATGTTGAGGTTAGAGAGGGCCCAGAGAGCAGTCCTAAAAGTACTAGCTAAGAAACTAATCAGATTCCCAACCTCTGAACTATATCTACTCTGTAGGGTTCTCACAGTAAGACAACTGTTCATACTTCAGACTGTTCTTAAGAAACACAAGCTCCTATACTACGATCCACAGTACCTTGCTAAGAAGCGACGCTCTGACATAATCTGCAAGACTAAGTTCAGCAGACTAGCGGTGGTAAGTCGTCACTTCGATTATATCAGCCCCAAACTTTATAATAAAATAAATAGCATCTTAAAAATCTACCCTATGACTGAAAATTTATTAAAGAAGAATTTGACAGAGTGGTTAAAATCCATATCCTACGATGCAATTGAACAACTTGTGGTAACGTAACTAAACATAACAACTAACAACTCATATATGCAAACACACCCACACACATTATATACACATACACTCACACACACAGCCACATACACCCTCAACACACCCCTACACTTCAACATACACTTTCCTTGATTTTGATTTTTTATTATATGAGTTCATTCAATATTATTTTTCTGTCTAGTAACAAAAGTAGTCTGGAACAAATTGTATTTTACTCTGTGTTGTTTTTCGGGCGCTGATAGCTGCGCCACAGTTTGTACTTCTGTAGCTATCATCGTTCCATTGTACTTTGTGTAATTCCTAAATGGTTCCAAATAAACGTTTATTATTATTATTTGTCACCATGCCAATTTGTTGCAAATGGACCAATATATATGGATAAATATGTTTTGATGCTAACGTCGAAAGCTACTGCTAATTCAGCCGTAGATTGAGTAACATCAGCTACCACTATCGATTTTAATCATCATCTTCCATCGACCAAAGTTTTCGGACAACCACGGGGACCATTTTTCAGGTCGAAATTTCCAGAACGGAAACGGGCATACCAGTAACAGGTGGTACGTTCGTTTGCAGTGTTCGCTCCGTAAGCGTCGCTGATGTTGCGTGCCGCTTGTGCCACGTTGCTGCCACGATGGTAATCATATTCCATAATAACTTGCAACAACAACAACAAAGCCATGATCACGAAAAAGATTCAAAAGCGATGAAAAATTAACGCTAATCAATAAACAAATAAAAATTTTGAAAAGAGAATTCCATGTTCTTAAAATAAAATAAATTGTAATTAGAATTCTTAGCGAAACATAATTTTTTTTGATTTGAAATGGCTAGTATTGTAGACCGGCAATTTCATAGGAAAAGACTTATAATTTGTGCTGTAATAATAACTTCAGGAGGTAGTTTTATGCTTTGCCACTATTTTCTAGCACACAGCATACATTGATAGGTATGTAATTGATAATTGATAAGTTCCTATCATGTTCATGTTCAGAGCATTCACATTTATTTAATTTAAAAAAGAATTAATAAGTAGATACCTTGAAAACATATGCACACAGTAATGATGTCTTTGCGTTTGTAGGGTTTCGTACCCAAAGGGTAAAAACGGGACCCTATTACTAAGACTCCGCGATCCGTCTGTCTGTCTGTCTGTCTGTCCGTCTGTCACCAGGCTGTATCTCATGAACCGTGATAGCTAGACAGTTGAAAATTTTACAGATGTTTTATTTCTGTTGCCGCTATAACAACAAATACTAAAAACAGAATAAAATAAATATTAAAATGGGGCTCCCATACAAAAAACGTGTTTTTATGCTGTTTTTTAGCGATAATGGTACGGAACCCTTCGTGCTTGGCCGGTTTTTTGATAATAATTAAGCTTTTATTAAATTTATCAAAATAAGCTCATTATTGAACGATTACATGGAGCCTTAACAATCTACAGCTCCCACGACGCACATACCGCATTTGTGACTGTTTTAACGATTGTTTTTGATATGTGGACACTGGACAGTGAACCTGTTAAGCGCTGGGTTTTACCCATTTCCCTGGCAATGTACAGATACATGTCCAAAAGTCGCGGCATGTATTCTTTCTTTTCTTTTAATACTTTTGGACTTTAACTTATTAAAACCTACTTATAGTTTGCCCCAGCAAAATGTTTCTGTGTTTAAATATCTAACATAATTATATATTAATAGCCTTCTTCTGAGTATTCCTAATTCAAACCTTAATGAAATGAATCAATCAATAAGACATAAAAACAAACTAATACATGGAACTTAGGAGGCATATTTATTTTGAAAAATCTACCAACAGAACAAGTGCTGTTAAATAAACAAGTACGGGCCATGTAATTCGGATCTAGTCCCTAATCTTCATTCCCTGTGCTTAGGAAATGACCTGTTCTACCTATCTACATCTTTTATGAAAAATGAAACAATTCCGTCACATTTGCAAGCATAACATTGACAGATGAATAAATATACAACAATATTGGGCTAAAGTGTCAACCAACCTAACCACTTTAGTAACTTCATCCCTTACTTGAAGAATTTGAAACCTGAATACTGCCTGAATATTGTCTAACACTGTTGCAAACATATCTGTGGATGTCATCGGCGGCATAAGTTACGATAAAAAGCTTTACTTACGTGACGTCGGCCTCAGCCTCAGTGTTCGCTCAACAGGTTGCTTCTTGATACACTTCTACAAATGTCACAATTTGCCACAAAAGCTGAGCGCAGCTCCGCCCGAATTAAGACGTTTGAAAATAATTTATTGATTGATAGCAATACACTAACTATTTGTGCGCAAGTGCAAATTTAATTCCTTGTTCCACAGACTAGGTCATGTGGAAATATTCTCAGCTCCTACGTGCTGTGCGGAGGAGTAATGATGTACTAACGTAGAGACTCTATCTAGCCGGCTCGCCAGGTAGGACAAAGGAATCCCGATTAAGAACACTACCAACCTCCTATAGTCTGTCTATAAATATCCTTTCTTAGAACAATACTGTTATCAACCTCACAGAGCTCTATTAAAGTAATAAGCTCCTGCCAATATTGCGATCGCAAGATATTGATTAAATAAGTAGGACCAGCGTCGAAGCTCTAGATTTGTTTAAATATTAATGTTTGCTGTACTTAAATGACCTGAACGTGTGTTTAAATACAATAATATTATTTAGAGTCCCATAAATGTCTGGTGAGCTTTGTAAGTTACAAAACAGTACAGGGTGAGTGAGCTTTCAACTTCTTTTTAGAAAGCTAAAATAATAAATAAATAAATACTTCCAGCATGAATGTAAAAGGTTTTTCAGTTGTCTAAAAGTGTTTAGGTGACTGATGAACTTTTTTTTTTATTATTGGTAGGCTCGCGCTTGACCACTATCTCACCTGGTAAGCGATGATGTGGTCGACGGTGTAACACGCTTGCCTAGAAGTAACCTATTCACTCTTGACTTAACTTCTTTCCTTCACTCTATTTTACTTTGTTTCTTTTAAACATTATAAACAGCATTGGTTGCCTATAATGTTGAAATTGAACAAGTATAATATAGATAGGTAGTGGGTACTACTTAGATTCAGACTTAAAAACTGCCAATGGGAAACCTCTTGGCGCACTTTCAAGTACTAGGACCGAACAGTGAATTACAAAAGGTAGGTAAAATGAAGTAGAAGTCGGATTTCTTTTTATAATTTTATTCCCATACTACACTACAATAAAAAGTGTGCACAATCATTTCAAAGACATACTTGTATAAAAACAATAAATCTTTACAAAATCTAAATACGTATAAAACATTGGGATTAATTGGTTCTTCTTTTCAATTTCTTAACACCTTTTCGCCTAGCTGACCATACATAGTTACCAGAACATTAATTTAGATAAACCAGAACCATAGTTCACACACTTTCAATTTAATAACATTCTTTGGAGCGCCTTTGACTTGATATGCAACGGGAAAGACATAGAATGCGCCATTAGAAATGGACGAATAGCCGACACTGATAAGTGTACATTCAGTTGTTATTGTGGTCCATTCTTCATGATACAATTGAAGGAAGAAAGATAGAGAGACAGAATACGGTAAATTAATTAAACAAGGCGCGGTGTGTAGGGCACCAACGAAGCTCAGATTCCGTTGGCTTTAGCCTGCTTCTTTTCATCGTTGGATCTATTTGCTGGCTGACAAAAGACCCTGATGCGCGTGGGGCCGCTACCAGTGTGGGTTGCCTCGGCCGTCGCGTGTTGCATGGTAGCAGCCCTCGCCGCCGCCAATTCTTTTGCCTGCGATTCGCATACGTTTTCTTTGTTGAGTTCCGCCGAAGCAGATTTGGTCCTGGAATTACAAAAAAGTTCACTGTTAAAGTTATTGACATAGTAATAACAAAAGTTTAGTTCAGGAATACTTGAGCTCATCCTAGACAGGGCTGTGTTGCGACTCATAATAATCAGTCAGTCATTTTAACGAAATAATAAGTATTTTAATAATCATGGTTTACACTTTATCAGTAAAATATTATATTCGAGCTAATTTACTGTTTTATTAAGTGCTATGAAAGTCGTTGTTCACATAAATCCCTACCAACACCTTATACGTGGGATGAAAGGTTCAACACACGCAATATCTATGCGACTGTATACAAGAAAAATACAGGATATTTCGAGACACTTAACTCTTTTAGAATCACATCAAACTAATTTGCTACTAAGGCACTCTAACTTAGAAAATATAGTTCGTCATTGGGATGAATTACAAGTTGAGATATTGTTTAAATTTTACTAATTTTGAATGCCTAATAATATCAGGAATAATGCCCAGATTCCACTTACTTCTCCACAACTGCAATGACTCGTCCGCCGAATGAAACTGTGGTAGTAGTAAATTCTTCGTCCGTCGCCATGGCTGCCGCTCCAGAAAAGACAGATATTGATCCGGAGGCGGAGCTTCGAAGCCCACACCAGCTTCAACCGTTTACTAACTAAATAACGTTAATAGTGTGGCAATGCACGTAAAAATCTTCCAAACTCGTAAAAAATCAGACTCGTTGAGAACATTTAATTTTTTAGTACGACTGACACAGCTGTCTAGGGCACCAGGCCCTAGGCGGTAACTTCCTATAATATGATGTATGGAATAAAAAAAGTTAATTAAAGAAACCAAAAAACCCGACTGCTTAAAAAGCAAACTAAAAAGACGTAAACAAGAAGAAAATCATGCACTCGGAGGATACATATTCGCGAGCTGGCGGACCAAAACCAGATGTATCCTCCGACTGCACAGCATGATTTCTTCTTGTTTACGTCTTTTTAGTTTGCTTTGTAAGCAGTCGGTTTTCTTTTTTTAATTAACTTTTTTTTATTTACAACTTTTTAGTTATTATTTTTTAGAATTAGGTACATTTAAACTTATAAGTGTTTTATATTTTTGAAATCGCCTCTTAAAATCCTTTATTTTGATACCCCACACGATGGGTTTGGAAGAAAAAAAAATTTTTGTCCACCTACTGGCGCCCAAAATCCGCCATTTTAGTTTTTTCCATTTGAATGTAGCCACTCGCACGTGACACTCGCAGGATTAAGACGAATCGATTGACGTAAGAATCATCAAAATCGGCCAACGCGTTTGGTCTCTAGAACGCCACAAAGGAACAAACATAAATACATACATAGACTGATAAATACATTACCCTCCTTCGGCAGTCGGGTAAAAATACATAATTCGCCGACCCCAAATAAATTTGAATAACGGTGGGAGAATAATGAAGGTCAGGTTAGATGAATAAGATCTTTACCCTTCACGCGTTCCGATCCCCAAGTTACGATTAACAAGTTTTATTTAAGTAAAAGTTGGCTCATGGCTTAATAATAACAGCCGCACGGGTTGATCTTCAAGGTTAAGCAACGCTTGACGAGGTCGGTCTGTGGATGGGTGACCATTTCAACATACCAAGTTTCCTTCGTGCCTCGGAAAGCACGTTAAGCCGTTGGTCCCGGATGTCATTTAAGATCTTTGAAGCCTGAGATCTGACACCAGTCTTGCCAAGGGGTACCGTGTTACCCAGTTTTGGGTTGTGGAGGTCTGATAGGCAGTCGCTCCATTTAAAACACTGGTAGTCAGCTTAATGCGGTAAGACTGGAAGCCGACCCCAACAATAATTGGGAAAAAGGCTAGGCAGATGATTTAAGTAAAAGTTGGGATTGGAACTTGCTCACTAAGCTCAAAGTTCCAAGACAAAGTTTGGTTATGCTTCTTTAAGTTCAGTTCATAAATCATAATGCCATTTAGGTAACATTATTTGTGCTTGTTATTACACTGTATTATAATCTTAACTTCAAAGGACTTTAGATATCACGGTAGCTTGATTGGGATTTATTAATTAGTGTCAGAGAAAGTAGTCTGTTTGTCCGGCTGTATACCTCTCCATGAATAGATTTAATTAAATATTTAAACAAAAAAATATAGGTATCCATGCAATGTGAAGACCCAGACGACCAAAAAATTAACATTTGTAACTTACTACTTTACTAGCAAAAACTCAAACAACATTTATAAGTATATTTTATACTAGCTGTCCCACGCGGCTTCGCACCCGTCAACTAGTGACCTACCTACACTACATACATGAATGTTGCGTAACTTGAACCGCTTACGCAGCGCACGCAACGGAAGTTGTCAAAAAGGAATATTTTTTTCCCGTTTTTGCAACATTTTTTATTTATGCTCGGCTCCTATTGGTATTAGCGTGATGTTATATAGCCTATAACCTTCCTCGATAAATGAACTATCTAACACAAAATAATTTTTCAATTCCTGAGATTAGCGCGTTCAAACAAACAAACAAACAAACTCTTCAGCTTTATAATATTAATATAGATATATAGCATTACATTTTAATAACTGTTAATACCTCCTCGGGCTCTGATAACAGCTTCGAGCCGGATTGGCATACTGAAGACGAGGTATCGGAGGCGAATATCGTTTTAGGGTTCCGTACCCAAAGGGTAAATACGGGACCCTATTACTAAGACTTCGCGGTCCGTCTGTTTGTCTGTCTGTCACCAGGCTGTATCTCATGAACCGTAATAGCTAGACAGTTGAAATTTTCACAGATGATGTATTTCTGTTGCCGCTATAACAACAGATACTAAAAACTGAATCTGCTCCCATACAACAAACGTGATTATTTTTCCGTTTTTTGCGATAATCAGTGACAGATTAACCCTTAATTAAATTAAGCAATTGCCTAGGGAATCGCGTCTGGGGGGGTACCAGAAGAAGCACATAAAATATCCGTCCTTATGGCATCACGTCTCACTCTCACGTCACCATAAACCACGCCAAGAAAAGTTTCTAGGACTAATTTGAAAATTCGCGCGTTTTAAGTTGACATAGAATCCGACCTAACACGACCAACCAGCCATAACCATAGTCATAACCCCGCTCCCGCTTGCCCACTCGCTACCCGCTAGTGCATTCGGCAATTCGAATGCACCGGAATTGCGATCAGCCAATCACAAACGACCCCTCCCCCGCGGGACCCCCGTCTGGCGGCCCCGCAAATCTGTTTCAATCAAATGTTTTGTTTTTTGAGTAATTGTGCCGGTCGGCTTCTATGCATACGTAATACAACAATAAATTTGATAATTAATAAGTAAGTCAATAGTTTCAGTAAACTAAAAATCTACGGTGCTGTGTGACTCACACAGCATGAAACAGATGGGCAGCCAGTTGGCCTGTGGGTCCCCCTATCCGTATGGGATAGGTGGGCCCACAGGCGTGGATTGCCTAGGGCATCAAGTAGTCTTAATCCGTCACTGGCGATCATGGTACGGAACCCTTCGTGCGCAATTCTGACACGCACTTGGCCGTTTTTTCTAAGTTGCTTTCTGATAGATCATTTAAAATGCTATGTTGATGCCAACTTATCTACGCAGGTGGCGAAACTAGGAACTAAGTGGTGTACTGAATTTTGACAATATCCTGAATTTATCTTTGTTTGCAACACCGCCTAAATTGACCATAAAGGTTTTCAAGGGCGTAAGGTGAAATAGTACATTATGATACAAGTGTGTAATGTTGGTAGACCGCTGAGGCGCCATTGACACCCGAGCCGTTAGGTGAGGGTCTTAAGAGAGCCGAGGACGGTAATCATCAATACACACGTGTATCATACGACGTTTTTCAACACACTTGTGAAGAAAATAATACTAAAAAATCATCTTCAACGGTGAAAACGAGTTTTGAACAATTTTTCGCAATGGCGGGAAAAATTATCAGCTTTCCTATGCGCGCGCATCTAACAATGGCGATCGCCCATAGACTATAATAATGAGGTTTATTTTTTTTGGGTTTTCGCAGATGGCGTTTTAGCCACGTGCAAAATGGGGAATTTCAAGTTTTCTTTATTACAGAGAAAACAAAAGTTATATTTGAGTGAAAGTTTTATTTATTAAACACGTACAAGTTGAGTACACACGTACCATTGAGCACGATCTTTTTTGTATCGAATTTTTTAAGAACAAAGCAACTCAACCAATTAAATAAAAAAAAGAAATCTATAACTCACATGTGAATAATAGCAATGAAAAAGTCACAGTTTGATTACAGATGTCATTATGTGCCTAATTGCGGTGAAATTAGAGCCAGTTTATGAGCAAGTGTGTTGAAAATTGATTGTGTAGAATTATGAAAACACTGAAAATTTACTAAAACGTATATAATGTATAAAACAAAACAAATAAAATAATGAAAATAAAACCAGTCAAGCCCATGCACGCAAACACATATACACCCACACACACACAAACACACCACACACACACACATATCTTCATACTCACATGCACACTCTTACGCATAATAGTAATAAAATAAATTAGTGTAATTTGACACTTACTTTAGCACCGCACCACATTTGTAATGGCAGTTGGAACACGGTGGTGACGGAAGTAACTGGTGCTTATAGCACAGGAATCCTCCTAGTTTAAGCCCAGATGCACATATTTTGTATCTTGCCACTAACTTAATTATTCTAATTTAAGGTACAATCATTGTAAATAGGTTTAAGTCTTGAACAAATCAATATTGTTTATTGTTTATATTCGTCTTTGTAGACTAAGGTTCAGAGTTTGTAGATTTAGGGCAATAAGAGTTAGAAGCTTGGCTCTACAAGAGATTGATAACTTTTTGACAGTGCAAGACATGTGGACTCATCTTGGCAACATTTTACATGGAAATGGTTTTGGTGGGATTCATTTGAAAAGTTATGAGTATTTATATGAAGTGAAAATACCGATTATCGTTTTATGATAAATTTAATGTAGATGAGTAACGTAATGGTCATGATATTAGCACGAGTAGGCAAAATAAATAAAATAGTTACTATAATAGACACTATATCGTGCGGAAAAACCTAGATTCAAAGAGTAAAATACGGATAGCTTTAGAACGGATAAACCGATTTTAATCTAAAATAGCTAAGGACACTCTCGAAAAAGTCACCTTTCAAATAAAAAAAGTGGCTAAGTGCGAGTCGGACTCGCGCACGAAGGGTTCCGTACCATTATCGCAAAAAACGGCAAAACAATCACGTTTTTTGTATGGGAGCCCCACTTAAATATTTATTTTATTCTGTTTTTAGTATTTGTTGTTCTAGCGGCAACAGAAATACATCATCTGTGAAAATTTCAACTGTCTAACTATCACGGTTCATGAGATACAGCCTGGTGACAGACAGACGGACCGCGAAGTCTCAGTAATAGGGTCCCGTGTTTAACCTTTTGGGTACGGAACCCTAAAAAACTAAATCAAAATCGGTTCATCCTTGTAGGAGCTATGATGCCACAGACAGACACACAGATACACAGACACAAAGATACAAAGCAACACACGTAAAACTTATAACACCCCTCTTTTTCATCGGGGGTTAAAACGGTGCCAGGAGCTCTGACTTTTGGTACCTTTTGACTGTGGGGTCTAACTGATTCAGACCCCGCAGTCAAAAGGTATTTCTATTAGTTGCTATTCAACATTTTAGGTAAACAGTGTAGGCTACCTACAGTTTTGAAAGGCAAGGTGGCACTGGTGTCTTACTGATTTGAATCATTTAGATCCCCCAGTCAAAAGGTACCAAAGACAAGGATTGGTTGGCATCTTTTGAGTACCAAGTGATCTAACAGTAAATAGGCAAAATTAAACACAACACGATTATTTTCATATTTTTATTCCCATTCTACAAACTACGTACATTATATCTGAAGTATGAAAGAGTGTGCATTATCATTTCAACAAATTTCAAGGGAAATTTTGTAATAAAAATACTATATAAAGTTCCGAAATGTTGTCATCAAACGATAAAATAATCTTTACACAATTAATTAAGAGTAGTCTAACTCACATGTCAAAACTTAAACCACCTTTCTTCCTAATTTTGTTACAAAAAATCCTCGGATAAACCTTGACATGATATGCAACAAGAAGTAGGTATACGGGTTGTGTCATTAAACATGTACGAATAACTGACACTAATCGTTTCCATTCTAATGCTATTGTGGTCGATTCTTCATGACACAAGCGTAAGAGAAAAGAAGAAAAAGCCGGTAAAGATGATAGACAGAATACGGTATACAGAATAGGGCACCAACGAAGCTCAGTTGCCATCGGTTTTAGCATGCTTCTTTCCGTCATCTGCCAGATCTTTGGGACCGTAAACTATATTGACGGGTGTGGGACCCTTCATAGTTCCATCGGGGCCAATTCTGATCGCTATCGCCCGAATCCTTGATCTCTCCCCCGGGTGGCTTGTTTTCTGAGCTTTAAAAAGTTTCTTCAAGTCCTCTAACGTGATTAGTTTTATTACTGGTAGAGCTGGTTTCATCCTGGAATTACAAAATAAAATATAGATGAAGTAACTGAAATAAGAAAAACAAAAGGCTTGTTTAGGTGAGCTCATCCTAAATATATCTCATAATACACTAACGAGCAATGAATAAGTTCCAGTGACATAGCACCAAATTACTCCTAAATGGGAAAGCAATATTGAAGTACATTTAACAGCGCATCGGAATATTACCAACTAAAAACGTAAATATTGTGTTCAAATTTTAAATTAAATGTGAAAAAATTAAATTAAGGTGTTTGTCGGTATTTTGTGGGTGGAACTTTTTCATTGCTCGGCAGTTTATAATAAGTTACTTATTTTAATTAAAGAATCAAGATACTATTTCACTGTTAAGTGTTCTTTGTTTCAATAAGGGAAATTGTTTACTTCTTTGTATGTTGTATCATATTTCAAACCTTTTTTTTTAAATAATACTTATTTAAACAAGAGTGCCCTCTATATATCAGTAAAATATTATATTTAAGCTAATTTACTGTTTCATCAATGACCTATCGTCTTTGTTCCCATATATTCAGCAGGCAGACATACGCCATCTTATTCACGAGAGGAGGGGTCCCATACACGCGTTACATAGGTGACTTTATAATTCTTTTTAATCACGCCTAATCGCTTAATCACTTAGCTTCTCTAATGAGAAAAAAGGTCGGTCATTAAAGTCTGGCGCGTGCTTAAAGGTCAAATATTGTTTATTTTTTATATTGTTTTTTTTTTAATATTGTTTTTTTTTATATTGTTTTTATTTTACTGATTTTTAATTCTTATGATGCTCCCTGATTCCACTTACCTGACTTCTTCCTTAAGAGCTCGCGACGTAAGATAAAACTATCGCAGAGGAGAATTCACCGGAGATCCTGTGCTCGCTCGGGCGTCACTCGCGGCGGGGGCGTAGTTCAACTTAGTGTGCCAACCAAATAAAATAGACAGTGTGGCACTGCTCATAAAAATCTTCCAAACTCGTAATAAATCAAGTTGGTAGAGAACACTTTTGCTTATACGAGTATGTCTGCAACTTTTACTGATAAATTTATAATACTGACTATAGCTTGGCAAATTCGTACGTGATACTCCCATGGTCCGTGCGGGTGGTGGGTGACGTTACTACCCAATGAAGTGACGGCGCGATGACACGACATCGCTCCCGTCAGGTGACCCCCGTCCCGCACGCACGTTTTACCACCCCTGCTGCCTTATGTATCCCGCGTTCGCGGACCATGGGAGTGTCACGTACGAAGTTGCCAAGCTGTAGCTGTGATTTCTGAGATGTCAGTGAATGTTTGAAAAAGACTTATAATCCTCTGACTCCAAGTAAATAAAAATCATGACTGAAAAAATCTTTTTAGTCCGTCAGATAGATTTCCAAAAAATATTGGCCACGTATTTTTTGCAAAAAAATATGACGATAGGTTAGGTTAAAACGGGCTGGTTTCCGCAACTCCACGACTAAGCGCGTATTTTGCGTACGGGTGGGACTTAACCTTCCACTAGCTACCTCACTCGATCCATCCCAACTCCTCGAGGAAGGCCAGCAGCGCCTTCGTGTTGCTGACTACTTCCTGTACGGTACCTGGTTCACCGAGGTATTTGGCCCTGTAACCGGCGATTACTGGGCAGCTTAGAAGCAGGTGCGCTGCTGTCTCGTCTTCCTCCATGCATGCTCTGCACAGTGGACTGTCCGTGATCCCTAAGACAAAGAGGTGCTTATTAAAAGTCGCCTGCAGGACGGCCATGCTGTCAGAGAGAATGCGTATTGGGAAATCTTTTACCTTCCTGTCTAGAATGGCCGATGCAGCCAGAGTGATGCCCACACACTCTGCCTGGAACACCGTGTTGTGTGTCCCAAGTGGCGCGGCTATGTGTATGTTGAGGTCCTCTGAGAACACCCCCGCACCTGAGCCAGTACCTGTCTTGGAACCATCGGTGAAGATCCTCAACTCGTCTGGGCGTAACCCCTCACAGTGGTGGTCCTCATGGAGTTGGATCTTGTATTTCTTGTCAAAAACAAATTGCTTAGGTATCCGGTCCATAATTGCTGTTGTTAGAGGGAACTCTTTATTAAGGTCCTCGAGCAAAGCCGTGTGTTGTGACTTTCTCCTACCCCAGACATTTAGTGCCTTAAGCCGCCCTGCCGCCGTCGTAGCCTCCTGCTGAATGAAAAGCTGGAGCGGTGGCAGTTCCAGCATGGCCTCGAGCGCAGCGGTCGGGGTAGATAAATATGACGATACAGTGCGTGAAAATATCGCATGACGTCACGTTGGCTGCCTTGATACACTTTTTAAATAGAAATGACGTCACAAGCACCCACTCCCGTACTTTGATGCGCTTTATCTTGGTGTCTTTTTATTGATTTGAAAAAGCAAAAAATACGTGTCTAATATTTTTTGATAATCTAATAGGCGGACTAAATAAAATTTGCTGTTCCGTACCCCTTCATCCGTATCTGTATCCCTATTAATAATACTATCGTAATACTATCAGTTGTAGGTATATTTAGAATAATATTCTATGTACTGACAATTGAGCAAGTATTAATACAGTAATACTTTTAGGCAAATCATATAATAGAATTCAGGACTTAATTATACTCTTATTGTACATCTATCTTCCTTTCAACATTGCAGGTAAATAGTGTAGGCCAACTAAAATGTTGAAAGGCAACTAATAGAATGTACCTGAAGGTGCCAATTAGACCAAAACGTTTCAACTGACAAGGGTCTGTTGGCACATCAGTACCTGCCTAAGTAATATATAATTATTGACTCTCTGCATGTGTTGGGTCAAACTGTAAGTGCAGAGAGTAAATGCAACATATAAATAAATACATTCTAATAAATACTCTTTCAACATTTTAACGAAGGTGAACAATGTGGGCTGCCCACACTGTTCAAAGGTAATTAGTAGAAGGAAGGTAGAAGCACATGAGTAGATAAACGGAACAGAGACAAAGCTTCCTAAGAACGTATAAAATTGTTACCTATTTTGGTAGGCTTGTCACAATAGGTGAAAACCAAACCGAGCAAATACTATAAATATTTATTTCGTTTAAAGACAGACCGACTAGTAGTAAGAAATAAGAACGATGTAGGTATTAATGATAAGTTTTGATTAAAAATGCTTTATAAACGCGTGTTCAAACTTTCATGATCATACTACTATAACTGTTGAAGAGTTCCCTCTTGAGGAGACTATCCCGTCTGCTGCAGCAGTTTATGGTGGAGATCATGTTTAGCAAACAAAATTAAATTTAAGTGCCTACATCGTTTCGTGTCCATGCTTCTATCCGTTAAAGGGTTCCCTCGTAAGGAGACAATGCTGGCTGCAGTAGCAGTTCATGATAAAAATCGTGTTAAACTATCAAAATTAAACTAACATACAAAATTTCATGACCGTGCTACTTACTACCCGTTGAAGAGTTCCCTAGTAAGGAGACAATCCAGGCTGCAGCATCAGGTTATATCTATCATATTATTGCATTGTCACTGAAGTTACGGTATACAAAATTTCAGCTCAATCAGACATCGGAAAGTGGTTCAAATCCTACTTGCAATATTTGAACTTAACACACATACCTACTTCATACCAACCCACCCACATACCTACAAATGTTTAGTAAATGCTTGTAATAACAATAAACAGGTAAAAACACACCGTGTATCTCATCTTGTCAAAAAAAGGATCATACAATAAAATAAAGGTACTTAATTGAAAAAGTATTAATCCAATATTTACTAACCTATTGTACTCCTTGGGATAGTTAAAGTATGATATATTTTTATTTTTTCTAGTATTATTCATACACACAGTACAATAAACAACCATTATTAATAATAAAATACAACGTTTTTACATTAAAATATTCAAACTTGCAACTAACAAAACAAACAACGTGCGTTGCAAACACCCTGAGATTGTACACTGGCTGTGCAAAAGTGAACCGGTTTTTTCCAGTCTCGCCGCGTACGCGACAAGCGGCCAGTGGTCACGCACTCATGCGTCCGCGTGCTTGTAGTAGTGCAACCGGTTCGCGCGGTTGTATGAAGCTTTATCTCTGTTCCGTTTATCTACTCATGTGGTAGAAGGCAGGCCTAGGCAGGTACTGTAGCCTAATTGATAAAATGAATACGGCAAGTGTTTTGACTCTATCAATCGACCAATCATATGCGAGATGGAAAACGCGATATGGATTGCCGTCTTGCCTTACCGAATCCACTTACGCAATAAGCTGCTGGTGTCTAACTGATCTGAATCATTTAGACCCCACAGTCAAAACGTACCAAAAGACAAGGGTCTGTTGGCATATTTTGAGTACCAAGTAATCTATCACCATTTTTTTTATTTTATTTTTCGTGTAGAAGTGCTCATGCATACTGCACTACCACGGGGAGATAGTGCAATTATGTGGGACTCTAACCCACTAAAACTCCACGGTGTCCCTCTTGTGCCGCTGGCATATGGCGGGAACACGGGCACGCGTTAGCACTCACCGCGAACCCGCCGCGGCTGTCCGTCACCGGACCCTACTCGGGAGTATCCCCCATCACCGGCGCACCAGAACACACTGTACGCCGTGACCACCCCAGGGACCAATCAGCACATGGGTGCCAGACGACCCCGTGTATGGCACCCTTGGTCCCCCTGTGACGGGTCAAGGTCAATGGCCCCGCCACCTACCATTTTTCGGCCGCAGGGGATAGGCAAAGCGGCTAACGCAATACCGACACTCCTCCTCCCCTGCGGCCCCACCGCGTCCGCCATCAGACGGTGGCGACCCCGTCCGGGCCGCGGAAGGCAGGGAGAGCGGCGCACCGCAATACCGGCACTCCTCTCCCGCCGCGGCCTCCAACCCTCAGCCGCGACATCGTATGGGACCTGGGAATCTCCATAAGACATCGCGGCCCGCCTCAGTTGCGATGTCGCCTGTTACCAAGCGGCACCGCAACCTACTAGTTGGCCGCTATCGGCAAAAGCCCTGACGAGCGGCCCCTCCTCGGATTCCTCTTCGCTTCACCGTGGGTGACCAAGCCACGGTTACTGAGCCCCCCCGCCTCGACAATGCGGGAACCCATCGGGGGGGAAGTAATCTAGCACCAAGCAGGCAAAATGAAACACAACACGATTTTTGACACTTATTCTTATTTCCATTCTACAAACTACCTATCTATCTGCAGTAGGATAAACTGTGCATTATCATTTCAAGGGACATTTTTGTAAAAAAATTAATCTATATAAAATTGCAAAATGTTGATATCAAACGGTAAACTAATTGGTGCTCCCACACCGGCTATTAAAATTGTTTGCAAACATTTTCTAACACTAAACATTAATACATTTACTAACAAATGTTAGGCAAATGCATGTTTAGTAAATATTTACTAATGCTTGTAAACATTCTTAAACATCGGTGTGGGAGCGCCATATCTTTAAAAAATAACCTTTCTTAAGAGTACGGAAACTTTAATGTCAATAATATAAACGGCTTTTTTCGTGTAATTATACAAATTCTTTAAAAACCCTGATTTGATATGCAACAAGAAATATATAGAAAGTGCCATCAAAATGTATGAATTGATACTTTCCATTTATTGTTGTCAGACAGAGATGTTAGAGATAGTTAGACAGGGTACATGAATGAATCAAGAAACGGTCTAGAAGCGCAACTCCTTGACGGTTTCCTTCTTCTGCTCATCTCCTTCCTTGACAGGGAAAACAGCCACGACTTCATAAGGATCCTCATCGACATCTTTGTTCTCCCGGACCACAACCACCATACGAATATTATCCCTATCTTTCATTGCCAATCTCGCCTTCAAATCATCGAGCCATTTGTTCGAATCCGATGGGATCATGGATTTCACCTGCAAGGCCAATTGCCTGACTTTTGCTTGAGCGAGGTTCATCCTGAAATTCCATACAAAACATTGTTAACAAGTAACATTTAAAAATGTACAAAACTATAGCATAAAGAGTAGATGTACTCGTATTTTCAGGAAAACATTGCACGAGCTTTCAAGGTTAAGCATCGCTTGACGAGGTCGGTCCGTGGATGGGTGACCATTTCCACATACCGAGTTTCCTCCGTGCCTCGGAAAGCACGTTAAGCAGTTGGTCCCGGCTGTCATTTGAAGATCTTTGACAGTCGTTACGGGTAGTCAGAAGCTTGAGATCTGACACCAGTCTTGCCAAGGGGTATCGTGTTACCCAGTTACTGGGTTGTGGAGGACAGATAGGCAGTCGATCAATGTAAAACACTGGTACTCAGCTGAATCCGGTAAGACTGGAAGCCGACCCCAACAATAATTGCGAAAAAGGCTAGGCAGATGATGATTGCACGAATTTTTAGACCGCCCCTCGTGCTTCTAGCTAATCCACCACCATGAAATAAAAAATAAACGACCCCACACCATGAAATAGCACATTACTGAAATCGGTGAATTACTGTGTATAATAAACAACCATATTGCATTATCATTTAGAATTATAAATTGTCTACTTATTTTAAAAATGTATCTTCTAAAACAGTTGGCCCAGTATCGATTACTCGTATTATCTCCTTCGATATACCTATTTATTTTTATAAGTGAGATAAACAAGCGAGAGAGTTATTTATTTACGTAGGTGATTATAACAATTTCAGAAGTTGGCTAAATTCTAAGGTATTTCTGATTTCACTTACCTAGCCACAAGTGGCCGAGACACGTAAATAAAAATTTGACCAAGAATAAGATGTTGTTTAAATATTGGCACAATAAGAAATATCTGGAGCGTTCCCTCCCAGCAGCTTCCCTCCGAATTAAACAGATATGGATTATTGATCGAGGCCCAGAGGCAGTGTTGCGAAGCATTAAATTCTCCCAAAATAGTAGTTGTACTAATAATAATATTAATATAAAATAATAATAATTTATATATTAATACTATTATAATCGTTGCGGGTCTTGTAAAGTGTTCAAACATTGAACTATGTAAATATTGATATTTGTCTATTTGTACTCAATAATCTCTTGAAATTTAGTTGACTAAATTTGGTTATTTTTTTATAATTTTAGGTTTACGCTCAAAAGGTACCCTTTTATGAACACTTCGTTGTCTGTCTGTGAAGACTCATTTTTCTTTTATTTCATTGAGCTACGAGTACTTACAAATGCATCACACGGTTACTCAACCTAAAGCCTTGACCTTGTCAACCTCTGAATTATTCAAATATTCATGGCTGGTTTCAAAAGCAAGTAATGCCGATTCGGGTCCAAACTGCGCATAAAAATAAACTTGGGACTCTCTATTTGATACCAATTTATCTAGGAAGGGTGGCGAAATAGGGAACTAAACTTAAAGTACTGAGTTTGGACATTGGATCCGTATTTTTTTTCTACCCTGAACTGAATATGCAAATCAGTTTATAGCAAAAACTGTTTTTTAAATTCTGTACCGAGATGTTGGTCTTTATTTTTCAATCTCGATTTAAGGACAATAGGTATGTATTAACTAAGAGAGGAGAGAGGAGCTCGTGGCTTGATAATAACAACCGCACGGGTCGATCTTCAAGGTTAAGCAACGCTTGACGAGGTCGGTCCTTGAATGGGTGACCATTTTAACATACCGAGTTTTTCCGTGCCTCGGAAAGCACGTTAAGCCGTTGGTCCCAGCTGTCATTTGAAGATCTTTGACAGTCGTTACGGGTAGTCAGAAGCCTGAGATCTGACACCAGTCTTGCCAAGGGGTATCGTGTTACCCAGTTACTGGGTTGTGGAGGTCAGATAGACAGTCGCTCCATGTAAAACACTGGTACTCATCTGAATCCGGTAAGACTGGAAGCCGACCCCAATATAGTTGGGAAAAGGCTAGGCAGATGATAAGGTAAATATTAACTAAGATTGTTATAAAGAAGAGGTATTAATATTTAGCCTAATAATTTAGTGATTTAATAGCAATATTAAAATTGGTACTACTTCTATCGAATATAAGACGGTTGCGACATATTTTGAGGAGTTCTGTCATTCAATAGAGATCCGATATTTTCAATGACATAAGACTAGCTGATAGTTCCATTTAATGCTATCGTTAAAAAAAACAATTGAATGTAAAATTTTGCGAAATGTTTGGACCGGCCTTAAACGGAAGTGACTTTTGCCGCGCGGACCCTAACTTCATTCAACAGGTTGCCATTTTATTTCGGAGTGGCTTCACAACCTACGCAGGACATGTAATGGCAATATTGCTTCCGGAACAAGCTTCTAGAATGTACAGTTCAATACGAGATTCGGGAACACCAATCACTGTCCGATTCCAGTGCCAAAGTGGCATCGTGTCATGCGACGGAGGCTCGTGATTTGTTGTTATATTAGTAAGGATACAAAATCATTACTTTATTTACATAAACATAACTAGTATATGCCCGTGTTCGATCAATCACCAAAAACCGGTGCGTCAGTCGTTTATCCGTAATTGTACGAAGAACACTCGAAAACCCAAAAAATTGGGGAGCTTTGTCGTGGCGTCTCCACTACCCAAGTTGTTGCTGGGAAGCGCCAAAGAACCGAATCTTTTGGAAAACATCTATTCCTATACGATCTTTGAGGAGTACGACTGGGCCTTCCTAATAAATTGGCTGCTTGAACCATAATACGGCCGGCGGGGCGCTTCCTGTGGCAGACTCCGGGATCAAGAAAGACAAAGCATCAACAAATTTCAAGGCAATTGTTCGTGACTCTTCTGAAAATCAGAAGGGACTGCTCTTCACTACCAGTGTCCTGAATGTGTGACGTGTGCTCTAAGTGTTATCGTCTACTTTCTAACTGTGCTTCTTGACTTTTTGTGTGGAGATTTTATTGTGGACCCTTTTCATATATTGATTACCTTTGACCAAAATTTTAAGCGTACTATTACTGTACTTTTTGAATCATTGTTGATTGCCAAAGGCAATTGTTACATATCCTTACAGTTTTGCATCAAAACTGTATACATACATCATAATGGTGTACATTTTTGACATGATTATTGAGTATTTTCAAGATAATCCCGAGGATTTGGATATTATTGGTATTGTTGCGGGAGTAGGGTTATTACTTTGGGGTATAGACTTACTTATCGGTGCTGTTGTTACTTCCGAAATTGTGGAATACGTGGGTGAATACAATAATTTTATTACTTATTCTTGAAAACTGTACGCGACCCCCTAAACCATGAATCTTCAATCCCTTGTATTAATGTTTTTATTATGTTACATTATTTTCCTACTTTTATACCTGCGGTGTGCTCCTTTGTTTATATTTCCGTAAAAAAATAATTGTATTAATGTGAACTTAAGTTCAGATAAATGGGATTGTTTAACTAAAAAAAAAATGCTCTTCGATTCTTTGTGTTAGTTGTTATTTTCTTACAATAATGTTCTTCTTTCACACCTGTAGTCTGCTCAAATAATTGTGATAATGTGAGTTAAAATTTGGATAAATGTGATTATTTTACAAAATAAAATTGTGTTTGATACTTTGTGAATGTTGTTGTATTTCGTCTACTTTTATAAATTTGATATGTGTGCTTGTTGTAATAATGTGTGTTTAAATAAAGATAAATGTGTTTGTTTACTAAAGATGGTATGCTCTTGGGTTCTTTTTGTATGTTATGGTGTTCTCTTTTGTTTTTCAGTGGATATCAATGTGAGTTAAATAAATGTGAGTAATGTATTATTTTACTTTTATCCATTTGATGTTTGTGGTTGTTGTAATAATGTGTGTTTAAATCAGGATAAATGTGTTTGTTTACTAAAGATGTATGCTCTTGGGTTCCTTTTGTATGGTATGGTGTTCTCTTTTGTTTTTCAATGGATATCAATGTGAGTTAAATAAATGTGAGTAATGTATTATTCTTCTTTTATCCATTTGATGTTTGTGGTTGTTGTAATAATGTGTGTTTAAATCAGGATAAATGTGTTTGTTTACTAAAGATGTATGCTCTTGGGTTCCTTTTGTATGGTATGGTGTTCTCTTTTGTTTTTCAATGGATATCAATGTGAGTTAAATAAATGTGAATTATGTATTATTCTTCTTTTATCCATTTGATGTTTGTGGTTGTTGTAATAATGTGTGTTTAAATCAGGATAAATGTGTTTGTTTACTAAAGATGTATGCTCTTGGGTTCTTTTTGTATGGTATGGTGTTCTCTTTTGTTTTTCAATAGATATAAATGTGAGTTAAATAAATGTGAGTAATGTATTATTCTACTTTTATCCATTTGATGTTTGTGATTGTTGTAATAATGTGTGTTTAAATCAAGATAAATGTGTTTGTTTACTAAAGATGTATGCTCTTGGGTTCTTTTTGTATGTTATGGTGTTCTCTTTTGTTTTTCAGTGGATATCAATGTGAGTTAAATAAATGTGAATTATGTATTCTTCTACTTTTATCCATTTGATGTGTGTGATTGTTGTAATAATGTGTGTTTAAATCAAGATAAATGTGTTTGTTTACTAAAGATGTATGCTCTTGGGTTCCTTTTGTATGTTATGGTGATCTCTTTTGTTTTTCAATGGATATCAATGTGAATAATGTACTCTTCTACTTTTATCCATTTGATGTGTGTGATTGTTGTAATAATGTGTGTTTAAATCAAGATTAATGTGTTTGTTTACTAAAGATGTATGCTCTTGGGTTGGTTTTGTATGTTATGGTGCTCTCTTTTGTTTTTCAATGGATATTAATGTGAGTTAAATAAATGTGTTTAAATTTTCAAATTTAAACACATTTATTTAACTCACTATTGACTTTCAGTCAATTGTTTACTTAGCCCCCCCTTGAACCTACCAACCAAGTCAGTCTTATCCTGTGAATGAAATTAGAATGTTTGGCTGGTTTTTCATACAAAACTGTCAGAAGTCTATTTATTCTACGTATAAAAGATGACTTTGGTAAACTCAGCCCCAAGTTAATATTTATATAACAAGACAATATTTGAAAATTGACATCTTTTTTTTTAGAGGTGTCGCGTTTCGTCCAATTTTTGACTACTGCTTAATCTGACTTTTCCTGTGGAGACTAAACTATAGCCTCCAGCCAGGCACAAAAACTTAAACTAAGACCACACTGAGGGCTATCTCCTATGGGATACTAACCTCGGCCCAGGGCGTCGCTGGGGGGACAACTAGAGTTGGATCTTGATTAAGTGATTCTACCATCCGTTCGGAAAATACCTACGTGGAGAAGAACGGACAAGAATTAATATCTTTTGCCATTAGTTGTTATTATAGTCATGTTTTATGGACAAAAATACTCCACACCACACAGTATTTACACAATATCTCAGGTTATCATCATCTGCCTCAGCAGTTCTCTGCTCAAATTATCTAACACAAACAAAACACAAATGCTCAAATTTGTATTTGCCACAAAACCCAAGATAAAGGAAATAGTTACTAAAGTTGCAAGTCACTTTTCATAAAGGCTTTGAATTAGAATTTTTTATCATTATCCGTGATCAAAAACCAAAAATTCGAAGACATGTGACATCCACCAACCCGCACTGGGCCCGCGTGGTGGATAACGGCCGATTCCCTCTCACAGAGAGGAGGCCTGTGTCCCAGCAGTGGGAACATTAATAGGCTGATGATGTGATGTGATCCGTGATCTCATCATTTTCATGTACGGTTATGTGAAACGCACAGGATAGATCAGCGTGGCGACGCTTAGGGGAGGCCTATGTCCAGCAGTGGACGTCTTTCGAATGAAATGTGTGATAATGATCATTCTGTCTGTCTCTACAAACTTAAATTTCTTGTACTTAGTCGTAACAACAACTGGTATTGAATTTACATACAAAACAAAGACCATTCTTGTATTTGTGCGGTTTGAGATATCTTTGTTTTTTATGAAGACAATACATCTTACTTATTTGTATATAAAGTAATAATTAACAGTAACATAGTATGAATAAGCCCCTTTTTTATAGGCAATAATTTTGTCATTTTGTTCAATCTACATTTTACAGCCACGTTATTAACGTATCAAGAAATATATAAACACTATTTGACACTTTTGATTTCACGTGATTATCTTGCCTAAGAATGTTGAGATGGATGTGCAGAGCGACGAGAATGGATAAAGTGAGAAATGAGTATATTAGAGGCAGTTTGCAAGTGGCGCCAGTGACAGAAAAGTTGAAAGGAAACCGCTTGTCCTAGTATGATCATGTGATGAGGAGGGATGAAACGCATGTTACTAAAAGAGTTATGAATATAAATGTGGATGGATGGAGAGCGAGAGGAAGACCAAAAAAAAGATGGATGGACTGTGTGAGGAGTGATATGAAAGAAGGAGGACGGTATCGAATTTAATTTAAAATAGGCTCGCGCTAAACCACTATCTCATCTGATGGTAAGCGATAATGTGGTCGACGGTGTAGCACGCTTGCCTAGAAGTAACCTATTCACTCTTGACTTTAAGACCTCTAGATTGTAGCTATCGGAAAAAACAGACCCCGGCAGGGAATTCCATTCCTTAGCTGTACGCATAGTAAAAATATGCCCAAAACATTTAGTTTATGGAAGAAGAAAACGTGTTAATAAGTGCAGGCAGATGATGAGTCATCATTATCTTGCTCTTATCTCAAATAAATTGTGGTCACTGCAACTTGTCTGGTTCCAAACTTCTCTGTTAGCCCTCATCTCAGAAGTTAAACCTTTTCTACCCATATTACTGTCTCTTCATTGTATATTTGGTATTACTTAGTTTTAGGTCTTGATTCCAAATCATGATTACTTTTGGGAATTCTTAAAATACTTCAGGATTTTTTTTTTTTTTTTTTTTTTTTTTTTTTTTTTTTTTTAATTAGCAGTGGAAAGAGTATAAGTTACTACACTGACCAGTGGTGAGCACCAGCACCTTTTTTTTGTGTGGGAATTTATCCAATGAATTCTCCTGCTCTGGGTGAGGCGGGAGAGCGTGTCAGACTTTTACTGAATAAAACCCACCCGTGTTCCTTCAGTTGCTTGAGCCAGGGCCGCGGGGTTTGCACTTACCTAAGTTTTGGATTAAAGGATGCGGAATTGTTGGTTTTTGTGGTCATGGCCTGATGATGCAGTCACAGGTGAAGTTTGTTAAGTAAGTGTGCAAGTTTAGATTGGGTCATAAAGTAACAAAACAATGGCCTTCGTTGAATTTAAGTATGCCATAATCATGCTGAATTTTCTAGGTTTGGTATATTGTAGTGACAACCAACAAGAGATGTAAGAGAAATTTATGTATGTACTGATAGTATAGACGTAACTTGGGGCTTGCTTCATCATCAGCCTATTAATGTTCCCACTGCTGGTACACAGGCTTCCTCTCTGTGAGAGGGGATGGGCCGTAATTCATCACGCGGGCCCAGTTCGGGTTGGTGGATGTCACATGTATTCGAATTTTTGGTTCTAGGACATGACGGTTTTCTCACGATGTTTTCCTTCACTGTTTTTGAGAGCAGTGGTGATGAAACAATTTACACAAAGAAAAGCGTCTGCCTGGGTTCGAATCCACGACCAAGACAAACAGTAACAGTAACATGTAAGACGCGGCCAATACCACTAGGCCACCAATGCCCTCGAAGCATAAAGTCAACTCCACATAAATGTACTGAAATTAATTAGAATCTATACCAGACACTAGTACCTATCCAATCTACAAAGTTGCCCTAATAGACCAAGGAAAATTAGATTCCAAAAAGTCATTTTAAGATAATAACTATAGTGATCGTTTAAAATAAGCCTTTAATTGAAATAATGTGCATAAAAATATATTCAATACCAAATGCTTATATTTACAACAATGAGGTAACTACTGCTAAGTTTCCTTGGATACTTGCAAGGGAAAGAAGATGAAAATTGGCTTACAAAAATCCAACATAAGATACTAACTAGTAAGCCCTTAATAATTTTTTTATAAGGTTAAACATTCATTTAAAAAAAAAATTAATAAAATTTAAAAAATCCAACTGCTTAAACGAAGTAAAAATATGTGAACAAGAAGAAAATCATGTTGTACAGTCGGAGGATACATATTCGCGAGCTAGCTGACCAAAACTCTTATCACCATCGCTTATCTCAGAATACTTGGGTGATCAAGGCCTATCTAATGACGTCTTAGTTATAAAATATCCGTCTATTGGTTTGAAAGCTATGAGGTCATCAACATCGTCTGCCAAGCCTACATGAAGCGAGTGCCTAGCTGATATCCATAACCCAGTAACTGGGTAACACGATACTTCTTGGCTAGACTTGTGTCAGATCTCAGGCTTTTGACTACCCGTATCGCTAAAGTACATACAAGATACGAGCAAAAACATAACCCTTTCATTGCAGCCGGGTAAAAAGTAATCATTAAAAGCATGAGTCAACTACTGCAAAGTTTTCTTGATGAGCCAAAAGGAAAGTTAACCAAAATTAACTTCAAAAAACCCCATCTTAAGATACTAACTAGTAAGTCGACACTCCAACACAGTAACTGACTAAATAACTAGTAAAAAAGGTAGATCGAAAAACTTGAAAATTAAGACACCAGAGAGATACCATTTCTCAAGAGCATATTTTCCTCTTAAATCTGTACCAAAATATAAGTAAATAAAACTCTCGACCTAAGGATCTTACTAGTTAAGTAATAATTAAGCACTACAAGAACGGATGAACAGATCCGGATATAATATCCTGTTTATCATATCTAACGTTCAAATCTCAACGTACTCTCGTACTCTTTTTACCGCTCATGATTCTTTTGATTCATTGGCGACAAAACACTAAGAGGGAGACAGCAATATTCACTACAAAAAAAATAAAGAGAAAGCTCTACGCTATCAGGTCATTTCGGTACCGGTAAAGACTAACTTAAGTACCAGGAGATTATAATCATGAGGAAGCTAGGCTGGAATCATGAGCAGTAAAAAGTGTACCGGGCGATTTTCGATTATGAAGCCCTAGTACCCCGTTAGTTTCTACCGCTAATGATTCTAGCTCTGCAAATACTTCTTCATGATTCTGGCCTCCTGGTAGTTTGAATTGCTTTCCTAGTTTCTAGTACAATATCTATTAACTTCGATTAATTCTGCGTATTATTACCGAGACGGGTGAGCACGACTGTACTTTTATAATGTTTGTTCTCTAAAACAAAATTCGGGCGAATCGCCCACTAAATAATTTTGGAGTGGTCAATTCGCCCGTCGATAAATAAACTTCGGTCGAATCGACACAGAAAAATGAATATTTTTAATAGTGGACAATTCGCCCGATTCGGGCGAGTTAAATTCGGGCGAGTCGTCCAATAACCCGAAATGTTCTAGAGTGGCGACCGCAAACCGGAAGACGTGGCGTTGGAAGGCCTCCCACTAGGTGGACCGACGACCTGGTGAAGGTTGCGTGGATCCGCTGGATTAAAGATGCACGGGACCGGTCAATGTGACGACGCTTGGGGGAGGGCCTATGTCCAGCAGTGGACGCCTCTGGCTGATATGATGATGATGACAAGAACATCTTGTATTTTCAAAACAAAATAAATAAGAATTGACCCTAAACATTTGACAAAAAACAACATGTAATGATCGTAGCAACAAAACTGTACATACTGCTTGCAGTTCAATTATTGTTTATCACAAATATTAAATTAAAAACTTTAATTTACAGAAAACATTCATGAATATGTTAATATGTTGGAGTTTTCCTCGAAACTACATTAACAATGTCTTACTATTCACCTAGCAACTATATTGCTCAAGCTAGACCCATTGTTATAATTAACATTGTACATGATTGAAACTGTTTGATAAGTAATCCTTAACCACAATAAAAACAACAACAACATATGAATCAAAAAACGTTTATTACCATTACAACGGATCTAGCACGGCCTCTGCGTTAGGCTTGCGTCACGCATTTTAACACCGTTTTTGCAGCAGTAGGCCGTGCTGGCCCTCATGAATGAATGACATTATTATATATTGTCATCACGAAATATAACACATAGAAAAGTTATAATATAAAATGTTAAAATACATCAAGATAAAAAGATTTCGAAGCGTCTATAAGCTTCTTAATTGTATACAAAGAGTCAAAAAAATATTAAACTGCTACATTATTGTTTAGTTACAAGTTTCCTGTAAGTAATTAACATACAATAAAATACCCGAATAAAAAGTACCCTTAAGTTGTCTTGGCAAGTCTTTATAAAAAAAAAACATGTCACTTATAAAAATAAGTAATAAAGAAAGGCTTTTCTCGAGACCTAGTTTAGAGCTTTCAGAATCACTTAAAGAATAAGCCTAAAAATAGCACCATCATACGAGATCATATCACTTCACATTTCACAAATCTTACATTCAGTTCATCATTATCAATCAACACATACGTTATCTTATACCGCTGGCTGGTCCTGAATCAATCAATAGTAAAACTGGGTCTTACTATGCTCTCCAGCTACATTATTCTTCTCTCCAATCAAATTCACACATACAATAATAAAAATATAAGTAATTAAAAATACAGCTCTGCTTATGTCAGTCTTACTAGATGTTACACACATATCGTCTTCTCTTCTTAATAAATAATTTAAACTATGATATAAAATACCTCAAAAAGAAAACAAGTTTAACCCATAACAATACCTACACGTAATATTGCTTCAATTAATCAGACATTTTAAAACCATACAGCAAAAATACTTGCCCATAGTTGTTTTAGTAAATAGGAATATGTAAATAACGGAGCCGAGTAAAAAAGAATACGGTACTGGTGAGAAAAATACAGCTTAAGACTCCGTTCCTTTCTGCTCGGTCTCCTCATTGCTGGTACTAGCAACAGGCATTGAGGCAGTGGTGTCCACGCGAGTGCTAGCCGTCTTGCTAGCAGTCACAAGACCCTGGTAGATCCAGTGAGTGTGCCTCATGTCCATAAGATACGGGTCAATACACAAAATCGCCTTTCCGCAGCAGCGAAACTTGATACAGTCATTACAGGCACAGTAAAGCGAGGTGGTGATGGTTTCACTCCGGAAACTGAAGCTAGGGTCCTTGAGAGCATCCTTGTTGTACTTCTTAACGTATTCCTCGGTGCGAATACACCTGGTCACGTTGACCTGGTGCTGAAGTGCAGCCTCTGTAGACATTTCTGGAATTCAAATATGATAAATGTTAATAAGGTTCACAATTGAAAAATGGAACAAATATATAATTTTGAAGTTTTTATTTTATAATTTGAAAACTAATTAAATCGTTAAAACAAGAATTTTAAATTATATTTCTATTAAAAGTCTTACAAAAAAGATTTTTTTTTTTAACTAATGACAAGTATGGTGATAAGTGTTGTTAATTTTATAATTTCCCTGACTATAATCATGATACCGGTACAAATAAACTTATCATCTTCATATGTATTTATAAATTCACACATAGTAACTAACTTTAAAAGAATATTATAGAAGTATTTAAATTATCACTAAGATTCAAATAATTTTAACATACCGCGATCACCATACCAGTAACATTAAAAATATTCGAAAATAATGGCGGATCAATCAGAATATCAAAAACAAAACAAGTCGCCGGCGAGATGTCGTAAGCATGAAAACAAATAACTTATACTTACAAAGCGCGGTGACTGTAATGTAGATTCAACAGGTAGGCTATTAATATAAATCACTTTACGAAAGCGAGGGTTTTTCCTAGTAACCAAGTAAGTAAGCTGGCCGCAACAGCACCCAGACTACGCTTCGAAATTCTTTATTGATTGCTCATAGTTTGTGCGCAAGTGCAATTCAGCTCTTTGTTTACCTAGCTCAGGACACACCTACCTGCGAGTAAACATATATCTCCCTATAGACCTAGAAGTCTTTGGTTTCTGAATGCGTACCTAACAGTGAGTAAAAATTTACTTCAAAAGTAGGCACTCTAAGACTTCGTGATTCAAAAAAGTATTATTTTCAGAAAATGTATGTGTCGTTTAAAAAAATACTCTTGTTTGCCTTAATCGTGGCTCCACGCGAGGCACAATAGCTTTTTCATTGTTTTGGCACACCGGTTAAGTAATTATTTTAATTTCAACCAGCTCCATCATCTGTATGTTAATAATAAACTACTAATAACTACAAATCCTTCTGGCTAGGTTTCTGTTTTAGTTTTAGCCGCATTTGGCCCTAGCCTGCATTGTCCATCTTCTGGGTAAAGGCCTCCCCCATTCCTCTCTCTATCCTCCTCATTTATCGCCTCATCTCTATTTTTACCAACTTCTCATTTGGTACTGAGAAGATAAGATGTGATGTAATTTGATCAGATCTAGTGATCTTACAAGATCAAATATTCCAATATTTTATTTCAGAAAAAGCATTATAAGTACTTACCGTATTCTTTCTGGTCTTCAGAACACAGGATTCAGGTATATTCTGAATAAAACCATAATCTTTAATTACCATTTATTAGAAAGATTAATACACTTATGTCTTAAATATAAGATTAGGCATATTATTAATTACCAGATACAATTATTAAAAATACTTGAAGAAACTAAAACATTTTTACTTTAAAAGTATCAAACTTATCTTAATAAAATTACGTTTTTGTTTGAATAATTTTACCCTGTTAATTTAATAAAAACCTTAAATAACTAAATAGGTCTACTGTGAAATAATGATTAACTTATCCATCCAAATGGTGAGCCGAAACTAGAATTCATATGCAATATATATATATTTATTTAAAAGTAAGAAATAATATAAAATAGGTTTATATGCTTTCAGGTATAAATAGGTACAGAGTCAAGTTTACTGGTCAATCATGAAATGTACATAATTATATAATGAAGCTGTCTTTTGAGACAATATTATTACAAATCAGGTACTGATCCAGTATATTTTTTTCTTTATCTTATCACACAAATTACATCGACAATAATACAATATAAGTATACATTAAGAGCTCCTTTTCAGAAATTGCTGACCAGCTCCGGAGATGCTCAGAGAGTACATAAGTAAAAACCTCACCCAATTTACGCATTTATTTGACAACATCTCAAAAGTATGAAAAGGATGTTATACACACAACACACATACAAAACTTGCATAGATGACATTTACAAACATGCTTACATAATTATAATATGTATTTAAGACTTGCTTCTTTTTGTTCGTTTTTCTTGGGGCTCCGATGCCGTTGCCGTAGCCTCTGCCTTCTCCTGCTTATCCTCCTGGTGCTTGCGAAGCTCCCTGCGCGCTTTCAGCTCCATTCGTTTTTTCTGTTCCTCACGTGCTGCTTTTATTTTAGCTACCTTTTGTTTTGTACGTTCCTCGCGATCACTAAGTTCCATGCGGGCTCTTGCTTTCATTAAACCATATTTTTCTATTACAAATTGTTTTTCCCTTGCGACAGTTCGGCGTTCTCTCAGTTCCATGGTTTTTTCAAACTCATGCATCAGTTTTTTTTCTTTTCGTTGTTTTATTTCTTTTAACAGTTTCTCTTTCATTTTCTGTTCCAACTCCTCTTTTGTCCCATCTTCTTCATTTTCAGACTCCTTCTTGTCTTTCCGTTTCTCGTTTTCATCCTTTTCCTCGTCGTCATTTGCGTCATCTTCAGTTTCATTTTCTTGATTTTTAGACTCCGTATTGCCTATCCGTTGCCCATTCTTATCCTTTTCATTGTCATCATCTATTGTTTCATTTTTTTCATTTGTAGACTCCTTCTTGCCATTCCCTTTCTTGTTCTTATCCTTTTCACCGTCGTCATCTTCGTCATCTTCTGTTTCATTTTCTTCATATTTAGAAGCCTTTTTGTCTTGCCGTTTCCCGTTCTTATCTTTGTCATCGTCGTCATCTTTGTCACCTTTTGGATTGTTTGGTTTTTCAGGATCTAAAGGTTCCTTAGGCTCCTCAGGTTCCTTTGGGTTTTGAGTTTCCTTGGATTCCAGTGGTTTCTTAGATCCCTGTAGTTCTTTAGGGTTCTTTGGATCTTCAGGATCCTGTGGTCCTTTGGATTGTTTTATATCACCGACTTTTTTAAACTTTTTTGTCTTTGGAGGCCCCATAAGCAACTTCTCCGATAGCTTTTTGGACTTTGGTGGAAGAACTATATCAGTTTCATCACAGTGCGCTGCAAGTTGTATGGTGTGTGTCGCACGGACGTAAGTACCGGTCACCACCGCTACCGACACCTTCCTCGCGCCGCTTTTATCGCCCGCGTCTTGCACCATCGGTATATCACAGGCCTTCATGTCCACTGGAAAGTGAGAAGATTTCATGTTAGTAACGAACGTTTGGAGGAACTAACATAGGGCGGAAAATATACTCTGAGTGGCCTATAAGAACAAATGTTATCAACAATGAGTATATAAATACCTTTAGAACCTCTAAATGAGAAATTAATCTATATATTTCGTATGCAATCAATCCAATCCTAACCATAAGTAATCATCCAAGTTCAGTAACTTTTAAAAACTGTTTTAAGCAGAATTTGATAAACCCAACAATTAAATTAATGATTACTTATGACTTGACTTTTACAGCTTCAAATTCTATAATCAAATATCTTAATATAATTAAACTTCCTATAAAATATGTAGTTCAGTTTAGTTAAAAAAAATGGCACGAAAATAGTTAGTGTGCATCTAGACGCCATTTTGTTTAAGAAGCTACTGTGATGAGCAACAAGCATTCATAAAGCACAAAGAACTTTTGCACGAAAACTCTTCGCTAAAAATGAATGGCCAATCGCTTTTATGTAAAAAGAAAATTTTAAGAAAAATAAGCCTTGGCAGAACACTGTGAAACAAATGAGATCTTTGTCTAGTGGGTATGCTTTGTGTTTAGAACAAATAAATTGTACTCGCAGATCGCAAAATATTGCACACGGCATACGTATCGATCGCTGTCTTCGCGCGATGCCACACCAACATACAAACTTACTTGAAATTTCTAGTTAGGTCCCCATGATACAGATTCTACCTAGTTTGGGGACGACTGTACGTACAACCTAATTGTTAAAATAGTTACAAGTAAGATAATTACGTTATAGCTCTAAGGTACTTTTGCAACCAGAAACAATTAAACTTTATTATTATTATTCTAATTACGATACTTATTAACTTAGCCTAGTAGCCAGCTTGGTCAAATTAAAATTCAGGAAAATATAGAACAAGCTAATTGCTAACATAAGATAAAATAAAGAATGTTGACTAACCTTTAATGTTTCTCTTGCTTCGCCTTGCCATTTTTACTTGTTTTTCAGCCATTTTAAGAATTTTCTTCAAAAAATCAGCAAAGATGAACCGGTCTCGACAGTGATGCCTCCCAATTTGCGAACATTGATTTATTTCAGGGCTCTGAAGCGCGTCGCAATTTTATGCTAGCAATACTACCACTTTCTCAAACAACGCAATGTTTGCAAAGTATTCAGGCAATAAAAAATACACCCTATTTCAGGACCTATAAAGTTTATGAATGCAGAAAAAATTAAGTTGCCAGGGCAAAAACGTGAAAGCTCTAGGCTGTAAAGTATAACTTTTTACCGATTAAAACTGCCTCAATAAAAGTACTTCAAAAAGCTTAAATATTTACAAAATATGGAATCAAAATGCTAAGAATTAAGAAAGTATGTTTTCAACGCTGGCGACATCTAGTTTGGCATAATTGGACATTAAACAGTCATAGACTAAAATAAAACAATAGTGTCTCGCAAGCCAATGATTTTATGCCTACATCTTTTTGATAATTTTTTCGCTATTGATTAATTGGTATTTATTACTGAATATTGCAGATCGATTGTTGATCGTATCATGACGTATTTGAGGTTCGAGTTGTGAGACAGGCAGTTACTTGGTTCAGTTTTTTTGCTTTTTTTCTTTTATGCCCGAGGTCTAGGCCCACTTCACGGTAAAATTCGGCTTATAACATTACATAGGTATTAAAAAAAAAAAAAAAAAAGCCACACAAGATAAATAAACTGCCGAGCAATGAAAAAGTTCCACCCACAAAATGCCGACAAACACCTTAATTAAATTTTTCACATTTAATTTAAAATTTGAAAACAATATTTACGTTTTTAGTTGGTAATATTCGGATGCGCTGTTAAATGTACTTCAATATTGCAGACGGCGTCATTAAGCTAGCCTTTCCCGTTTAGGAGTAATTTGGTGCTATGTCACTGGAACTTTTTCATTGCTATGGCATTGCTAACTGCCTGTACCTGTATGTAGTATAAATATATTAAATGGACCTTCTCTGAGATAGATGCACATGCAAACTATTCCTATTCGGTATGTAATGTTTGGTACGTGGTATGTTATACCTAGGCTTTAAAGCTAATTCACCCACCGAAGCTTCCAAGGGGCTTCACTGGCTTTGCGGAGCAACCTTACATTGCCGAGGATTTGGGCACGGTGGGAAGCCACGTCAGAATTAGCTGTATCGGGCGCCTACGTTGTGAATAGGGGTTTGTTTGTAACATTAATTTGAGATTCAGAATAATTATGCATTCAATTGTAATGGTTACATTTAGAGCATTTATAATAAACAAATTTTATACAATATGTTTGGCTTTTTAGTAAAAATAACATACCTCGTTAACGATTTATGAGTTTATAAACGAATAAATAAATAATAATAATAAATTATATAAAATTCAGTGATTACTTTGGGCATAATTTATTTTTACTACAAACCCGGACATATTTTATCTATTTTTAATTTACTTTGTTACGAGAAACAAACGTGTGTGAAAATTTTCAGCTCATTCTAACACCGAGAAGCTCAAATTAAACTTGCAAGCGTTGATTACATACACATAGACACCAGCCCCCGTATCCTGAGGTGTCAAAACTACCATAGTTCGACTGTAAAAAAGGGACAGGGGAGTGACCATAAGCTCTTAGAGTAAGGTTATTTTGAGATTATTTTGAGGGACAGATGTCCCTTACACACGCTCAAAATAACCATGTGATGTAAGGGTCACCCCAGGACAGATGAAACTAAATTAAATCTTGTAAATAGGTGGTTCGTTTAAAAGCTTTAAGACGACGACCTTGAAGGAAGAAAACGCGCACCCGTTTCACACCCGCGCGACCTCAAATCCTGTAGTTTTTTTGTAATTTCCTTATTATTCTATGACTTAAAAAAAGCCTTAGACCAAAATGTAGATAATAAATTGTCTTTAAAATGGTGAACATTTAATTAAAATATGCCCGGCGACTTTGGTGCGATTGACGTATTTTTGTCCATGTTAGACATAACTTTACAAATTAATTATACTATTTATACGAATAAAACCCAAAATGTTCATAGATCAAATTGGTGAAAAAATGGTCTCATATAACATATGTTTTTGCCTAAAAATTACAACGAGCCGTTTAGACGTAATTCTCATTTTAAAAGCAGCTACTGAGGGGTATCTACGCCTTAAGTAAATTACCGACTAATGGTTTTCAATCTTTTTGTTTTGTTGCAGATGGTGGATTATTTCTCGAGAGGAAGGCACCGTTATGAGGGATACAATGCTTGAAGGGTATGGATGCTGGTATTGTTACAGATATGAGATGTTTCAGCAGTGTCTCTGATATGTTAACGCACCTGAGGCTCTAGAGAAGGCGACATACAAAACACCTATAGGGGAATAACAACGTAACTTTGACTATTGCTATTTGGGTATTTGGTTATTGCTGCCTAGAATACTAATAAGGTTACAATTCTAGTTATTTTGCTTAACACTCTGGCGATGCATAGCAAAGTAACATAGTGATAACCACTTACCGTATGACCGCTTGTTTAATCAACAATCAACCCAATAACAGTAAAGTGTTTTAAGGCCTCATACCTTAATAAGGTTAACGGGGCCACGTTGTACCCAGACTACGATAACATCTTGAAGATAAGAGACAGCAAGATAAAATATTTTAATTAACTTAATATGTATTTTTACAAATAACTTCAATATATTCAGCAGTTTAACGGCTGCTCCTGCCAAATGTCTCAATTCACTGAAGGTCGACACGGCATGGCCGGACAGGCTTGAATGTTATTTTCGGAGAATTGCGACTTTTCTGACGCTGAGTATACCAAGACAGTGTCCATACTAATACTATAAAATGGAAAAGACAGACAGAGTTACTGTATGTCTGGTTGGAAATGGTTGAAACTTCGCTCGCGTTTAGACCATGTCCTGGTTTGGTACATAGATATTTTTTTCATCCCGAGGCCTTTTAGCATACCGAAATCTCTTCCAGGCAATGGTTAAATATGCTAACCAATGGTTTCAAATTTCGACAAAATGCACTTTTTAGGATTCCGTAACCAAAGGGGAAAAATCGGGACCTATTACTAAGACTCCACGGTCTGTCTGTCTGTCCCCAGGCTGTATATCATGAACCGTGATAGCTTGCCGCTATAACAATAAATAAACTACTAAAAACAGAATAAAATAAATATTTAAGTGGGGCTCCCATACAACAAACGTATATTTTTTGCCGTTTTTGCAAAAATGGTACGGAACCCTTCGTGCGCGAGTCCGACTCGCACTTGGCCTGTTTTTCTACATCTATTGGAGAATAGAATCTATAGCTAATGTGTTTTAGCATGCTATTAGTGGTCGTTGACCTCCTATACTCATACCCTCTTACAAATAAACGCGGAATAAAGTTATACCAGGTATAACAAAGGAATAACCATACATTTTCATAGGTTTATACTTGGTATAACTTTATTCCGCGTTTATTTGTAAGAGGGTTAGGCTCGTTATTTATCTTGATTCTCAACAAACGGATGAAAAGCAATAGATTGCTGTTGTTGTTTTAGCTCCTTCGAAGAGAGCGCTATTGTCATGCTAAAACGAAATTACTTTAGAAAGAAATTAAGGTTTATGCGAAAAATATTGTTTCGCTAAATAGCAGTATGTATTTCCTTGTAAAAGACTTAAAGGCGGTTTTGTCTAATGTGCTATTCGAGCACAGTGCATTTATTGAATACGATGTCTGACCTTGCTATCGCTGAACAATTTTCAAAGCAAAGAGTTGAAACATCTTCAAACATTTCTTTAGTCTAGGACGGGATAATGTTCTACCCCTATCTATGGACCGTTCAGTCATTTTACTTGTGACAGCAGCCTTATTTCTACATGTACAGAGATCATTTTTATGCAAATTAAGGGGAAACTACAGTGAAATGGTCTTTGATTGGTCTGCTTTTTGGTGGGGATAGCGTCACTGGATGCAACTTGGGGTGGTGGAAGAACCGATCAATATCACGTGTGATACGAATACGGCGCAATAGAAATTGAGATGGAAGCCATTTTGATGACATTTAATGCTTTGAATTACAAACTGAATGCTTTTCAGAATGATGCCTTATATTTTGTTATCCTGTCTTATTAAGGCAAAACGCCGAACAAAGGCAGGGTTTTAGGGGTCGGTCTCAGGAGAAAATATTCTGTTATTGCCATGAGGCACATAATCTGCCAAGCAACCAGGGTGGGGGAGGGGCGAGAGCGCGACTTCCGGTGATGAGTGGCGCATTCATAACCTTATAAGGCATCGATGGGCTTCTGCGAACGAGTAAACTAAACGTAGTGTAAACTTAAATCATTTTTGGATCTAAAATAATCTTATTGCACAATTAGTATCAGACATAAATATAATTAAAGTTTAAAATCTTTAAAAACTTACTAATATTGTGTGACAATTTGGATGGGTGTGTGTGTGGATGTATGTTTGTGACTCAATCACGCCACAACGGCTGAACGGATCTGGATGAAATTTGGCACAGAGATAGATTATAGTCTGGAATAGTACCTAGTCTACTTTCTATCCCGGTATAAAGTTCCCTTGGGATGATTTAACACTTTTCACGCGTTCGAAGTCGCTGGCAGAAGCTTGTGAATAAATGTGTGTCACTAATGTTACTTTAATCTGGCATATCCGCGTTACTTTCGACCTAGGCCCGCCGGTAAAGCCGGTTACACGATAGGAAAGAGTTTCAGGAACGTTGAAGAGAATTAATTAAATACCTTAATGTATGTCCAATCATTGAAAGCAAGTGTTTACAACACGCATGCCATTTCTATTACGTGCGAAGCCGTAATCAAGACTTTTGGTTTTCATGTTTGCCGCACGTTTTTGCGTCTAGGTTAAGCCTGATTTACACTTTGGGTACAAGTTTCGGGAACTTTCAAAAGAAATAAGTGAATTCAATAAAATATGTCGAATAACACCGTTCAACAAGCGTGTCGTTTCCTTAAAGTGCAACAATAATTGTATGAAAATCTAGCAAAGTAACAGTCTCGATCAACTTTATTGTTGCCTTTGGCTATCTATAAATATATATTATTACTAACTGTTGCCCGCAGCTTCAACGCATTAAATATAGATTTTGTCTAATCAATTCTTTTTAAGCAGTATATAAAGAAATTGTAGCTCGAAGAACAAAAAAGACCGCTTTTACATCGGTTGAGTCTCGCCAACAAGCACCAACTAAGTATGTTGCCAATGATTCCACTGAAAAGGCTGGTGAAGCTGACAAAATCATTCCTGGTACCAAGTTCGCAACTTATGCTGAGGCACTACGACATAATACTCCTAACCCTACGCACACAAGTATGACAATCGAACAATTACTATTAAAGCAATCTGAGAAGTTTGACTTTATCTTACACCAAATGAGTACTCTAATGAGCCTCATAACTAAACTCGTCGACAGGCTGACAAAATGACTGCCTTAAGGATTGGAACTTTCAACATAAATGGTCTAACCCCAAATAAAAATGAGGTTGAGCTCTTAATGACGGAACAAAAGCTAGATATTCTACTGATTTCTGAAGCACATTGCACCTCTACTACTAATGTTAAATTTCCAGACCACCAATGCTACCTGACAAATCATCCTGATGGGACGGCCCATGCTGGGACGGCAGTGATAGTAAAAAAGACGATCAAACATCACCTAATGCCAGAATATAAAACCGAGCACATCCAAGCTACAACAATAAGCGTGGAAGACGTAAATGGGTGTCTGAACGTGTCGGCTGTCTACTGCCCACCAAAACATAAAATTAGTGACACCATGTTTTCGCACTTCTTTATGTCACTTGGTAACCGTTTTGTGGCAGGAGGCGATTGGAATGCGAAGCATACATCTTGGGGTTCGAGGCTAATTACCACTCGAGGTAGACAACTGAAACTATGCATGCAAGGAAACAACTTATCTGCAATTTCTACTGCTGAACCTACATACTGGCCTAGTGACTCACGAAAAACCCCAGATCTGCTGGATTTTTTCATTAGTAAGGGTTTGTCTAAAGACTACCTAAAGCCAGAACCGTGTTATGATACATCATCTGATCATACACCGGTATTACTAACAATAAGTTCAAGACTGATTGAAATTGCGAGACCATCAACATTAACCAATAAATACACAGACTGGGAGTGTTTTAGAGAGTACATTGTAGATAATATTGAGCTAAAAATAGCATTAAAAACTCCAGATGATATAGACACTGCTACTCAGTATATAACAAATATGATCCAAGAAGCATGTTGGATCAGTACTCCTGAATGTCCAAGTAAAATTAGATCTTCTGATTACCCCCTGGAAATAAAGGAATCATTGCTTGAAAAAAGAAGACTTCGTAGGATATGGCACCAAAGTGGTTTGAACGAAGACAAGTACAATTTCCGTAAAGCCGCTAGCAAACTTAAAGAACTGCTTCAAACCTGGCATGATAACACCTTAGAAACCCAGCTTGAATCTCTCACTCCTTCAGCCTCAACTAATTACTCTCTTTGGAAGTTCACAAAGCAATATACCAGACCCCAGGTAGCTGTACCACCTCTCAGAAGGAGCCAAGGTTGGGCAAGAACACCTCAGGAAAAGGCTGATACGTTTGCTGAGCATTTGGCAATTGTATTCCGTCCTAACGAGGCAACAGATTCCGAATCTGAAGAAGAAATAAACTCCTTTCTAAGACAAGATCTCCAAATGTCACCTCCTCCACGGTCTGTCACTGCCAGAGAAGTCTGGGCTACAATAAAAAACCTCGGTAGTAGAAAAGCACCTGGATTTGACCTAATCACGAAGGAAGTCTTATTGCAACTACCAAAAAAGGCCGTCGTGTTTCTAACGACACTCTACAATGGGGTTCTAAGAGTACAGTACTTTCCACAGGAGTGGAAGGTTTCACAGATACTCATGGTGCATAAACCAGGCAAACCACCCAATGTGGTGACATCCTATAGACCTATAAGCTTACTACCAGTACTGTCGAAAATCTTTGAGAAACTCCTGCTCTGCAGAATACAACCAATTTTAAAGGAAAATAACACCATACCTTGTCACCAATTTGGATTCCGACCTGAGCACTCCACCGTCGAACAGGTTCACAGAGTGTGCGAGAAGATTAGGAAATCGCTGGAGGAAAAGGAGTTCTGTTGCTCAGTCTTCCTGGATATTCAGCAGGCTTTCGACCGTGTTTGGCACAAGGGCTTACTTTATAAGATAAAGGCTTGTCTTCCTCACAATATCTATGAGCTAATGAAGAGCTACCTAACAGATCGACTGTTTCAAGTCAAGGAAGCTGAGGCAACGTCGAAGTTATTCGAAATAAAGGCTGGCGTCCCCCAAGGATCAGTGCTGGGGCCAATTCTGTACACGTTGTACACAGCAGACTTGCCAGCAGATGACAGTGTGACTACAGCTACCTTTGCTGATGATACTGCAATTCTGGCTAGCAACCATGACCCCACAATTGCTTCACAAACGCTGCAAAGAGGTCTAGACAAAATATCTGACTGGCTCCAAAAGTGGCGAATAACAGTTAGCCCATCTAAGTCGGTACAAGTCACTTTCACGCTACGCAGAGGCGATTGTCCGCCAGTAAAGCTTAATGACAACTTGCTACCACATAAAGATTGTGTGAGATACCTAGGACTACATCTTGATCGCCGCCTAACGTGGAGGCAGCACATAAAAACCAAGCGAGATGAGCTCAACTTGCGCTACAAAAACCTACACTGGTTATTGGGACGGAACAGCAAATTATCAACTGATAACAAACTCCTTATATATAAAACCGTTCTAAAGCCTGTGTGGATGTACGGCATCCAGCTATGGGGGAGTTGTAGCAATTCTAATATATCCATCATCCAGCGCATGCAAAATGTGATTCTGAGATCCATACACAATGGGCCTTGGTTCATTACAAATTGTGAAATACACAACCAATTTCAAATGAACTCGGTGAAAGAGGAAATCTTGGCCATAAGTAAAACATACTTGGAAAGGCTGGAGAGGCATCCAAATGAACTGGCCACTGGTTTGACAACACGCACGTACCAGAAACGTCTCAAAAGAAAAGACATTCTGTCTGTACCCTCTTGAGTAGCATTTAATACATGCTAAACCTATGAGTAGTTGCTCTCGCTGGAAAGCACACTCGAAATGCCAGTTGTCACTTACCACATCTGCTTAAAGTACTCAAGACTGATTGCAGATACAAGAGACCAAGAAAAAAAAAAAAAAAAAAAAAAAAATCTTTTTGTCGACATACAGGGTGAGAACAATCCATGTTGCAGTTTTAGTTTTATTCAAAATCGGTCCCGTGTCTCCTTTGATTGTTTTGTACCATTCTTCATAGTGATGATTTGGCCATACACGCCCACTTGGAAAACGTAGCCTGTACAGAGGAAGCATAAACGAAATAGTACATTACTGCAGCGGCCAGCAAAATAGGCATTGGTGGACGAACTCGTAAATGTGGGCCGAGACGAAGCCGAGGCACACATACGTAGGTCTATCAATGCCTAATTGTGGCCAAGGCTTGTATAGTACTTTTCTCAAATAATGCGCGGAAATTAAAACTAAGTATTACCTAGAACTCATCAATTTCATCATTTATATATATTGAATGAACAAGTCTCCGAAAGTCTGAACAAAAAACATGCCGGGCAATTACTAGTGCCTGCTCAGAGATTGCAGTTGTACAGTAGAAATGCCAGTTCCATGACAATTAAAATATATAATAAATTACCACCTGCCCTGAGAATGCTACCAATTAATAAGTTTAAATGTAAAATGTTTGCTTGGCTCTTAGACATGTGTTTTTATTCCGTCAATGAATTTTTAAATCATTCTTTTTGATATTCTAATTTACATTTTAATACTGATATTAGTAGTTTCATATTGTAATTGTTTTTATTTTTTTATTATTATTTTTGACGTTACGATTTATATTTTGACATGATGATTAATTATTGACTTTTTTGTTAATTTTTTGCCATTATGATTTTTTTTTTTTTTGACATTATGACTTATTTTTTTTGATATTATGATTTATATTTCACATTATACAAAATTTCTTAAATTTTTATAATAATCTTATAATGTACCTAATTTTGATTTGCATGTACCTAGCTTATTATTTAATATTTCTACACCAGCAATGGTAGTATGTGTTAAACAATGTTAAATGTAAGATCTCAATGTACCATATACTGAGAAATAAATATTTACTTTACTTTACTTTTTTTCATTTTGTCAAATACAATTATTACTTTACAATGCATGTCCTCGAAAATAGCGTTTTCCAAGCAGCCAAACTGTGCGGAATGTGTCACTTTTTTAACTAGTGCTTTTTACTTTTCTGTATTTTTTTAATTTTTAACGCCAACGTCAGCCCGACGCATAGAGTTTTTATTATTTGAGATAAGTTTTACAAATTAGTTAAGTACAGATTATCATTCATATAAAAGGCAAAATAAAACAAATACTTCATTAAAGGCGTTTTTAGTTACTCTAGATTTAGATTTCGATGAATAAATTAATTTAAAAAAATCATTAAATTTGTTTGGCAGAACTATGCTAGTAATATATTATCTGTGGCAGAACGTATATTTTGCTCGTGCCTTTTTGCGTTACGACGTGACAGCTATTTGAACATGCGCAGTAGATATGCCCGAGGAACTAATAGTTAATCTGTGGATATGCAGAGCATGTTTGAATAAGCCCGCCATTTTATTAATTTCTTTCTTGGTTCAGATATTTTTTTTATTGCCTCGCACAGTGCATAGTAAAATGTTGTATGATACACGTACGTAAGATGATTTCCGACTCGTGTCGATTTATCCACTCACTCGCTTCGCTCGCTCGTGAATAAAAATGCCACTCATCGGAAATCACCTACCTTCCGCACTTGTAGCATAAATAACTATTTCAAAATCAATGACGAACAACGAGTAACAATAATTTCGCCCGCGTTAAAATATTCATTTGTTTTGTTTTTTCTATAAACAGCTTTCTATTTGCAAGCCAGTTCGAAATTTAAATAAAACCTTTGATAAGTTACCTCCTTGGTTTCCATGTTTAAAAGATCGTTCCATTTTTAAATTACACGACAGATATGGATTTTCATACAACTTTTGCCGGCCGCTGCTCGCATGTATTTGGCCAGTACAGCAATTTCGATTTATCTCGAAGAAGGTTGCCAAAATAATGCTCACATTTCCAAGCATGTTTGAAAAAAACAATTACCTTATCTAATTGAAGACGCTGGTCAATACGGGTATAGGTTAAATAGTTATAAAAGGAAACATATAAACTACAGAGTCATAGGTTTTGCTTTGCTGCGAATTTAAGATACCATTCTATCATCAATTTTGACATTCCTTAATAATGCCGTTAATCATGAGTACAACATTTTAGGACGCTGTTATATTTGTCCTTTCATTTGGCGCTCAATACAATATATACAAATTCTGGGCCCTGGACACACGTGAACATCAGCAGGTACATGTAGCTGGCCGTAGGTAAATGGCTTTTCCAAATGCACGCTTGCTATCCTAAGGCTTTGTTTATAGTAATAGCAAAACTAAGTTTAATTAGAAACGGCAATCTTTTGAATTGATATGATAGGTCAGTGGGGATTATTGGGATTGGACGCTTTCCCTTTTTAACCGACTTACCAAAAAGAAGGAGGTTCTATGTTCGACATTACGTAGTTTTTGTTTTTTTTAATGTTTGTTGACCGATATCTCCGCCAATTGTGGACCGATTTTGAAAATTCGTTTTTCGTTTGAAAAAATATGTTCCGAAATTGGTCCCATTTTAATTTGGTGAAGATTTGATTGACGAAGAACTTCGGAGATATACAACAGAACTCTTCAATAAATAACGGCAAATCTCTCGGGATTGCTGCAATCGCATGTCTGTTTATTGTTTATACCATTTCATAACATAACATCACGCCTTATGGGGTACCCAGATCTCTCATTTCACCGGTTATGTTCAAGTTTCATGATATTCGGGTAATCTATTCTGGCGTTATAGGTACCTTACTAAACAACTTGCCTATTATGTAGGTACAACAAAAAAGTGAAAAATAAAAAGCTTTTTTACAAAAAAATACTACCGACTTCCAAATAAAAAAACTACAATGTGAAAAATAACTTTGCGTTTTTTTGCGTTATGGACACCGACATCCAAAAATAAAGTTATTTTTCACTTTGTAGTTTTTTTATTTGGAAGTCGGTAGTATTTTTTTGTAAAAAAGCTTTTGATTCTCATACCTGTTAATATATTGGCACCTATTATATTTTGCCCATATTGTGTAATACGAAGCCTCACTATACAATCTAAATAAATATGCAGATCTCTATGATTTGTTATCAAAAACATGCCTGCAAAGTTTCAACCAAATCGGAAGCCGCAATAAAAAGTTTCATATAAATTGAATTTACAAAAATCCTTTCTTAACTAACGTTTACTATTTATAAACTATCACCTGCCAAAATTCAGCTTCATGCAGTTAAATTTCTAGAAATCCCCGTTTTAAGGGTAATTAAAAAAAAACAATGCACTTTAATTATTTATTACGGAAGTATTTCCGCAAAGTTTGAAGCGAATTGATCCCCATAATAAGAAGTTTCATACAAAACTAACCCCTCCCATTTCTCCCCCTTCGATTTATATGCAAACAAAGCCGTCTATGTCCTTCCCAAGCTCTCAAACTATCTTCATACCAACTTACATCTAAATCGGTTTAAGCCTTATTAAGAAGTTTCATACAAATCTAACGCCCCATACCCCATTTCTCGTCCTTCGTGTTTTATGAAAAAAAAAATAGCCTATGTCCTTCTCAGGGCCTAAAACTATCTCCATATTAAATTTCACCTAAATCGGTTCAGCGGTTTAAGCCATAGTAAGAAGTTTTATACAAAACTACCCTACCCCCCATTTATTCCCCTTCATGTTTTATGAAAAAAAAGTAGCCTCCCGGTCTCCATTCCGGGTCTCAAACTACCTCAAACCCATCTTTCATCTAAATCGGTTCAGCAGTTTAAGCGTGAAAAGGTAACAGACAGACAGACAGACGGACGGACAGAGTTACTTTCGCATTTATAATATTAGAATGGATATAGAGATTTTTCTAGAACTTTCCAGAAACTCGTATCGTAAATATAGAACAGGCTTTATTTCATTTAATAACCTTAACCTTTATTCTTTTAGGCTAGATGGTAAGCAATTAGCTCTTACCACTGCAGAGCAAAGCTCTCATTCTACCTTTTCCACTAAATTCTGTCCTTTGCTGGTTATTCAGTTTATAAAAAAATATGTAGACCCACTTGTTCTAGTAATTTTGTCATCCCTCTTTGAAATGTCAACAGACTTTATGATCTCTTTTGCATTCACAATAAAAAACTGTTGTATTTTTTATTTAAAGTATAAATATATTAACATATATTGAATTGAATATTCTAAAAATAAAACAAGCAATTACATAGGGGAGAGGGAAAAGGGCTCATTGTGCATCAATAAATTCGTCCACATCGATGTCAATGGGAATCGTACCCAGAACGCTGGCAGCATTGCCAGGTTGGATGGCAATGCTGATTCACTGGCCAAAGAAAAGGCCAGCCATCTGGTCACGTGAAGAGTCGACAAGCTTTGCTAATGTCTTGAAAAACTCGAGGTGCACTCGGACCCACCATGGACCAAATGTTACAACCCCAAACGGCGCAAACATATAACTTCCAATAAGGTTGTTATATAAAAAATAATGTAAATACATTTAAAATAAATCTAAAATGCTATTATTTGTATTTGCAATTAAGTTGGTCAAGGATTAATAAGAAAATAATTTAGAACTATTCCAAACAAGTCAATAAAGCCTGTAGCGCCTGAAATAAGCAGTTTGAAAGACAAATGTGCACCATAATTATCATTCTGAATAAAAGTAAGATATTACAAGAATAGGTTATCAAAATAGGTTACATGAAATAAGAGAAAGTTATTATTTTTTAAGAACATTTAATACGCACATATATATAGGTAAACACACGACATAGAATCTTACTAATTGTAAATAAATTCAAAGAAATAGATTCAAAATAATTAGCTCCGTCCTTTTTTTTTACAAAAATTTGGCCACAAAATTAAATTATTTCAATACTTTTTTATATAAAAAATAAGCTCGGTTACTAAGTGAAGTACGTAGCTAGAAGGTGTAACTAACTTATATTGTCAAGTGTTATGTTCTAGCTACGCACTTGCTAGTTTCAATAAATGTATTTTTTATGGACCTAAAAAGTTTTATTAAAGCTTTTCACCGAAACTAACCATATACTATCCGTTTGACGGTAAGTTATAACAAAGTAAAGAGCTTAACTTAGCGTAGGTATATATGAGTAGGTACATAAATAGTATCTCATAAAAAAGTAAGTAGTATAAATTTGAAATCATCAACCCACCTTGAGCAAGTGTGGGTTCATCAACGGTCGTATCTCCTCTGAATGAGAAGAGGCCTTTTCCCTACAGTAGAACAGCTACAGGCTGTATAAGTAAATAAAAATAACTTGGGTAATGGAATACAACAATCACAATCATTAAGTTTCTAATTAATGTTTTATCTACGTTCATAGTATGGCTTCTACATCTACTGTATGAATATGACACATCTAACAAGCGAAAATCATATATGGAAATCTAATGCAGTTGTACCTAATGAGGGGAAAACCCCATAAACCAATAATATTAGAAGGGATATGACACATTTTTTGCAACCGCCAAATAAATTTAATTTAATTTCGGCGATACTTCACGCAAGTTAGATACCGTGGTCCCTTCCTACGTTTTTTGATGGTCTTTTTCGAAGCTTTTTTTTCTGTTTTCGGTGAATTCTTGCTGGTGGGCTTTTCGCGTTCGGCCTTGAGCCTCTCTTCGCGCTCTTCCTCGCGCTTGGCGAATTTGGCGCGCATGGAGTTCACGAAAGCCATGTCGCTGTACTTATATGTCCTCGTATCAGTCGAGTTGTCGGGTGTGATAGGTTTCATGCATGAAAAAAACTTTCTACATTCTAAGCATGGGCAGTAGACGCAGTAGTCGCCCGGGACACAATCGTGGATCTGTGGCTGAGCGCTGTCCATGACTGTAACAAGAAGGAACAAGTTTATAAAAATGAACCGCTATGAGCGGCCACTTATGCGGGAAATCAGGTTCTTTACCGACTCTGCTGATTAAATAGTAATTGTAATACTAGGAGGGATCAAAAAGTAGTGAGAACGACATACTCCTTGGTAAGAAAAAAAATATACTGGCAGGCATAGCTCAGGTACATTTGTAATATTAATAAAGAGAAAAAACTTCGATTCTCTTTTGTTTTTTTCTGAATGTAGTCATTTGTTTGCTTCGTGTCGGAACGTGTTCTCGAAAATGGAGAAAAAACGAAGTGCGAGCCGTTATTAAATACCTCTGTTTAAAAAGTTAACGACGCAAGAGATACATTGCGATTTGGAAGCAACATTAGGAGAGTGTGCCCCGCCGTATTCCACTGTCACAAGGTGGGCTTCTCAATTTCGAGTAGGGAGCGAACACGGAAGACGAACGTCATTGCGGCCGTCCATCGACGTCAGTCACCCAAGAAAATGTTGCGAAAGTCGAGAAAATTGTATTGAGCGATCGAAGAGTTACCATCCGATACTTAATTCAAGAAACGGGCATTTCATATGGAAGTATTCAATCCATATTGAAACAATCTTTGAATATGAGAAAAGTCTCCGCAAGATGGGTGCCGAGAATGTTAACCGACAGTCAGAAACAAAATCGACTTGACATTTCGAAGTTATTGTTGGACAAGTGTGTGTCTCGTTCCGTAACAATGGACGAAACATGGGTCCATCATTTTGATCCCGAGACAAAACAGCAATCTTCGCAATGGAAACGGTCGTCATCACCAACCCCGAAGAAGTTTCGTGTCGTGGCATCGGCTGGCAAGGTTATGGCCTCAATATTTTGGGACTCAGAAGGGATATAGTTGATTGATTACCTGGAGCGTGGAACCACTATTACAGGCCAATATTATGCAGCTTTAATTCCCAAGTTGAGGAATGCCATCAAAGAGAAAAGGAGGGGGAAACTTCGAAGGGGCGTGCTGTTTCATCACGACAACACACCCGCGCACAAGTCGGCAGTTGCGATGGCTGCCATTCAACAAGCTGTCTTCGAATTGGTTGACCAACCCCCTTATTCACCAGATCTGGTGGCTAGCGATTTTTATCTGTTCCACAAATTGAATAAATACTTAAGGGGAAACATGTACGAAGACGATAACGAGGTGAAGGATGGTGTGGAGAGCTTTTTGCAGAACCAAGATAAAACTTTTTTCTGAAAGGGCCTTGGAAAAACGCTGGACTCGGTGTGTAGAGAGACTCGGAAACTAAGTAGAAAAATATTTTTTTAAGTTATCAATAGTCATTATATTCTATCTCATTCTCACTACTTTTTGATCCCTCCTCGTACTGCATTGTAACAATACTAGAGACAATGCAAGTATTCTTGGCCAAGCGAAGGTGAGCCATCTGTATTGAGCAACTTTTTTTTAATTAATTAATATTTACCTGAGGCTCGACAAAGTGAATACATATTTTGAGTCAATTCTCTTTATGTGTAATTAATTAAAGTCCCCATCACGTTCCTGAGTCAGACTTGTTCCAGTACCACAAAACATTAGACAACAGCGACTTATATCGCTAAGATATAACCCGACCAAGTGAAATTGCTCGTTAGTTTCGTATTACACGTATGGTACTTTGAATTGATTGCATTTGGGATTAATTGTTGTTTGAAGAATTGTTGCTAACTTAGTAGAAGTTCTTTACTTACAATATTTATAGATTCTCGTGACGAGGACTTTAGTTACGAAATTTTTGACTAATAGCACAATAATTCCTAATTATATTGAAAGTAGGTCACTGGATAAAAGTCGTCAAAGACACAGGATGGAACCTTTATATTTTATTTATATACTCTCTAATTACCTTACTATCGATCACTGTTTCTAATGCTAACGCTTTTTATTTGAAAGAAGAAAAATAATATATATATATATATATATATAACTCACAGCATCAAACTATAAGTCCCGAAATGTTGATCAATAAACTGAACAATAACGTTGTCTAGCTATAATATAAATCATTTATAAAGTTACTTACCTAGCTGGTTTAGGTCGACTCAACAGGTATTTGGTAATAGTTTCGCGTTCCCGAACAAGCTTAACAATAGAATAGCATATATATTAACCAAAACAGTTACACATCTCAGCACACTTATTGCGTAACTAAATTTTGACAGCTCGAAACACCCACGTTTTTTTTTTTTCATTATGACAGCTCAACAGTATTCATTGCGTTTTTTACGCGGTCGAGTAGAACGGATTTTTTTAAATATGAAGCAATGAATGCAAGAAAAACACACGTGCACCTTTCTCTATGAAGTTACTCAATTTGGCTGCTGTTAATCGTCGCTGTACCGAGATACTATGAAATTCTCCTCACGAATTTCTATGTATTGATTGATGGCCGCTACTTGACATATCCGCGTGACCTATTTTACCTGTGGACTTCGATTTCGCCCGGGATCTTTGACCTGTAATATTTATTCAGATGACCTCCGCTTTCGTACACTTCTTTACACGCATACTTTTTTGTTTTGTACTTATTTAACACTTGTTATCACATCTTGTCCAGTAGATGACGACGGCTGCGAATAGCTTCTTTGACTGCAAAAAAACTGGTTCTAAACCTATTTCCAAAAATATAGTCGAACAACATATATACTGGCGGAAATATTCCTTTGCTTCACTACCAATGTTCACATCACATCAAATCACATCATCAGCCTATTAATGTTCCCACTGCTGGGACACAGGCCTCCTCTCTGTGAGAGGGAATGGGCCGTTATCCACCACGCGGGCCCAGTGCGGGCTGGTGGATGTCACATGTCTTCGAATTTTTGGTTCTATGACATGTTACCAATATTCATTTTTATTATTAGCTTTATCACTTTTTATATCTATGAGAGTGGTCTAAAAGGATTGACTATAACTATGCAACAAACTTATAAAATTGATTAAAACCATTTCGTTGCCGTATCAAATGGCTTATTCCGTGTGAAACCATTTTCTTGAAGTCCTGATGTGAGAATCTTGTTTCAATGTGATCCGTTGTATTCATTGAAGTCGTTAGTTGAAGTTATTGTATTCATTAGTACAATGACCATAATTACTGTCTCAACAAGACATATTTGAGTGTATTCATGCACCAGTATAAGTACACAGGCGGACTTAATGCCTTGGGCATTCTCCACCAGTTAACAAAGGATGCTGAGAGTCTAAATATAAATATTGTTAGTAATAGTAGTTTATGCAATGGCCATATAATAGGGGTTATTAAAACACGAGCGTAGGTTTATCAAATGAGGCGAAGCCGAATATGATAATAATATTACGCGAGTGTTTTAATACCTAATTATATGCCGTTGCATACACTACTTTATCTTCACTCATACATAACGTGACCATTTATTCTTTGACCCAAAACGGGACATTGGCCACAATTAGGATGTGGGATCTTCAAAAAGTTTTTAGTAACAGGGGACATTTTTTAATACTCAAAAAATTGTTTTTAATAGCTGATACCTTTTTAAAACACTTTCCAAGGCAGGAATAAGAGCGAGTCGTGTAAAATAAAAATATATCTTCACAATAATGCCTGTCTGCTGTCTGCAGCAGATTTTATTGCAATGTGAATTATATGGATATGCAGCGGCCGTCCGACCGGCTCGACTTCTCAAATTTTCGCGCGGTTTCAGAAAACGGGACAATTTTGCGTCCCAGAGTTGATTTCGAGGACACCGGGACTCGTAATTATAAAAAGGGACAGTCCCGTTTAAAACGGGACGTCTGGTCACATTACTCATACAGTTGAAATAAAACAAAAGTGGAAAGGGAAAAATATTTGGCATGGCGGGCAATTTAGATTCTCATTGCGCAGCGCGCGCATCCACAGACAATGAAACTTCTTTACTACAGCCCATACGCGCCAGAAAATTAAAAAGTAAAAGTGTGCTATAAAAATTAAAAAGTTATTTTATGATGCAGTTGTTTGAAAATCGAAGAAAAATTTTGAACTGTAATGGTTTTTTTTTTTAATTTTACCTATCCACGAATATAAAGTACGTGTTTATACAATAATTTTTGAATTCGTATTTGGAACATTACGTTGTGCTTGTGAGTGTAGATAAAGTCTATTATTTCATTGTTGTTCAACAATTCATGACTGTTGTGTCTCATTAAGTCATAGTGTACCTACTTCTATAAATTACCAAACTATGATCATAGGTACTCTTGATCCTAACCTTATGAGGGTACGTTCACACAGAATATCCGTAATTCCAGGTTCAGTTTTAACGGATCCGTCGCTACTGGGGTGTTCGCACCACATTTAGTCAGTGAACTACCAACCTTCAAACAAAACGGATCAGTATTTTAATACTACTGTGTGTGTGAACTAGCTCATACAAGTACCTACGCCATTGCCGAATAAAAACGTAAACGATAAAACTGACCTGTGAAACGGACTACTATTTGTCGGATAGGTATTTTTTATTGGGTCTGGAATACTGTCATGTGTGTGAACTTTCTCATACAACTACATACGCCAGCGAAATAAAAACGTATACAACTAGCTTCTGCCAGCGGCTTCGCCCGCGTGAATGTCGCAAATAATCCCTATGGAACATATTCCCGGAATGAAAAGTATCCTATGTGCTATGCCAGACTATAATCTATCTCTGTGCTAAATTTTATCCAGATCCGTTCAACCGTTTGAACGTGAATAAGTAACAAACATACAAACTTTCGGCTTTATAATATTACTAGCTGTTTCCCGCGACTTCGCTCCCGTGGACCCGTTTTCGGGATACAAAAATAGCCTATGTTACTCAGGAATAATGTAGCTTTCTACTGGTGAAAGAATTTTTTAAATCGGTCCAGTAGTCTCGGAGCCTATTCGGTACAAACAAACAAACAAACAAAAAAATCTTTCCTCTTTATAATATTATATAGTAAATTATAGTATAGATAAAGCGGACCTGTAAAATCTCTTCGCTTTCGCGTTGTAAGTTTAGGTTAACGACTCACCATACAAACTGAAATTAACCAATGGGCCTAAAATTGGGTATGTAGTGAAATAAAAGTCAACTGTATAAAAAAGTGACTCAAAATGTCATTGTTTGGTTTATACATAACAATAATATATGCATCCTTAAATATAGTAAATGGACAGGTACAAGAATAGGTTAACATAATTTTTACAATTTGTTGTTTTTTTTTTAAACCAAACAGCAGTTACCTTTATTGGGAGCTCGGGTTTAAATAAACACTTAAAACACGCGACGTTTACACAATCATTTAGCACATTAATTCTGCTTAGACTAGATATATAATATTTATCTAAAGTGTAGGAGAGGAAATAAAAATTGCAAACATCCTTAAAAAGATTGTTTTCTTTCGTAGTACTTCTTAATTCTACCTGTTTTACTTACATATCGCATATGTATAGCTATTAAATATAGTACATAGATATGCAGTTATTATAAATTAGGTAAAAAAACTGAAGGTATTTGCAATAAACAATCGTAATTATGTACGACTCGTAAAATACTTGGGTTCAACTTGTACGGTGCTATTAAACCTAACAGGAAAATGCGTGTAAGAATGTCATTGATTAATAATAATTGTAAGGTCGATGTTCCAATTTGGGCATAATTTAATAGGCGTATCCACAATAACAACAGCCACTTTATTGGTAACTAATATATATTAAAAGAAACTGTTAGGGATACAAAGACACAGTTTTATATGTGTACATATTAGTTCTTTATGCGGTATAATGCACAAGTTCTGGATGACTTACAGTTACGGTAGATAATATAGGTCCGTGCCCACTCGACCCCATTAGACTCGACCCGAAGAATAATACCAGATGTTTTACTACTAATTCAGTACCATTTAAGTCAAAGTGATATTTAATTCTAAATAACTTAAACATTTTTTTTTTAATTGTGTTATCTATAGCCTTGTACTTGACCACTATCTCACCTGATGGTAAACGATGATGTGGTCGACAGTGAAGCACGCTTTCCAAGAAAAAACATATTCAAAATAAAATAAAACCTAAACCGAATTATGAATATGATACATAATTTATCCTGGTAGTCAGTGATTTCGTTTAAAAAATGTAGCTTTATCTTTAATAGCAAGTTTTCTGGTTCTTACTTGAATGTTGATTATTTATAGAAAATTGTTTATTTTTTAATTGTTGATTTTGTATTGAGAAAATCTTTAATATTTTAATTGTGCTGTTCCTACCTCCTCCTGTATTCTTTAAGATACCTAATGTTTATTTTTTAAGGATAATTTAATAAATCATATTTTTTTTTTTTTTAGAAGTTAGAACCTACTTTTTTACCTAATAATTATAATCACGTATAAAAACTGATCTAATAAATACCACCGTCCACTAGCTATAACATTGTAATGATATTTAACAATAATCTGTGATTTTGCCTAGAAATTACAAGCGTACTAAATAAGTATAAGTAGTTTAGTAAACACAAATTTGTAGTACCTACAACAAGGCTCCAGAAAATAGGTGGCTCGTTTAGATGTCAATGTGTACGCTTTTATAATAAGCTTCCAAGCCACGTACAAGATCTAAGTGTTAATAAATTCAAATCATTCATTAAACGTTAGTTGTGCCAGAAAGCGTTTTATACCATTAAAGATTACGTTGAGGACAAAAAGGCTTGGGATTGAGCTGCCCCTATTAATTTAGTTTTTTTTTTGCACCGCGTATTTAGTTTTTTTTAATTTATTTATTTTAGGTTTTCTTGCAATGACAACAATAGTTACTTTTTAAAGTATTATATTATTTTATTTGAATTATTGTGAATGTGAAGGCTATGTGGAACATTCTTTCTTTTTTTGATTTTATCATGGTCTGGCAGTTTGAGTAGTTTATGCGGCCTACCCGAATGTCCTTTCTTTGGTATGGTTCGTCAATTCTTTGAGCTCCTTAAATTCTGAGTTGAGCTGCACGGTTATTGACAAATGCGTGCACTGACTAGACAGGTCCACTCAATCTGGCTGGTTCTTTCCTCAAAAGACCATTTCAGACATCAGTCTATATGGTCTTCACATGATCTAACCAAGATTTTGTCTGGACTTTAAAAGAGACTGTGGCCTCTCAATTTGTTTCGGCCTTTCTTCTCAGAGTAGTCAGACAGGAAACGCCGACCTCATCTAGTTTTAAAAAATATGATTGACATGTAAAAGTGTTTGCACAAACCAACTTACAGAAATAAATCATTTATAATTTACTTACTTGTATAATTACTGATTTATTTATTCAAACAGTATCTAAATTTGCAAGCATTAAATCTACACTTTTCTGCCTGACATATACATCGATGTTTTGACGGCTATTAAAACATAAATATACAGGTATTATTCTTCGGGTCGATTCTAATCGGGTCGAGTGGGCACGGACTCGTTAATATTCTCAGTTGTGGTGTTAAATGCTTATTCGGAGACTGTGAAACAGACCTTACAAATATTAGGTACCTTCTTAGTAAAACACAATACTGCTAATACATAGATGATGAGGTTGGGTGATATGCTTGATAACTCCTAATGAGAACATGAATAAAAACACCTTTAATAAAATCATTCAAAACAGCCAAAGCATCTAATCTTGGTAAATATGTAGGACCGTTGTTCAGACGTTTAGAATAGATCGCGTTTGGCAATGAGAATATATATATTTTTTTTTAATTAATAATCGTAGTTGTAACTCTAATTACGATTGTCACACATACCCCACATATCTATACTATTGATTATAATTTGACTATATGTACACCTGTCTAGTTAATTATACAGTTTTATTTAAAAATATCACTGATATATTTGTGATAAGGAGTCTCCTATCTACTAACAAAGTTATTTTGAATTATTATATAATTTTAAAATGTCATCCGTTCTTTTTGTAAGATAGTTATTTATTTATGCAATCATAATTCATTAAAATACTGTAGCTGGTGTGATCAACATAATAATTGTTATTACAATAACGAGCAATGAAAAAGTTCCAGTGACATAGCACCAAATTACTCCTAAACGGGAGAGGAGGAGCTTAATGACGCCATCTGCAATATTGAAGTACATTTAACAGCGCATCAGAATATTACCAAATAAAAACGTAAATATTGTGTTAAAATTTTAAATTAAATGTGAAAAAATTAAATTAAGGTGTCGGTTTTCGGCATTTGGTGGGTGGAACTTTTTCATTGCTCGGCAGTTTAGTAACAGAGTAAATTTTTGCACTGCTTAATATTCACGCGAATCTCGTATGAATTTTTAATAGTTTTGCCTTTTAACTTTATCGTCCAAAAGCCTCAACCTACCACAACTATATACAGTTGTTATTTTAAACCGACAACCACTTTTCAACATCCAGATAAAATGACAAATATTCATTATTATTACAGGAATATTTGCAGCCCTATTTATATATAATCATTATTATATATATATATATCTGCCTAGCCTTTTCCCAACTATATTGGGGTCGGCTTCCAGTATCACCGGATTCAGCTGAGTACCAGTATTTTACATGGAGCGACTGCCTATCTGACCTCCACAACCCAGTAACTGGGTAACACGATACCCCTTGGCAAGACTGGTGTCAGATCTCAAGCTTCTGACTACTCGTAACGACTGTCAAAGATCTTCAAATGACAGCCGGGACCAACGGCTTAACGTTCTTTCCGAGGCAGGGAGGAAACTCGGTATGTTGAAATGGTCACCCATCCACGGACCGACCTCGTCAAGCGTTGCTTAAACTGGACGATTGACCGGTGCGGCTGTTATTATTTAGCTACGAGCTCCTCATTAGTAAATAATCATTATTATTTCAGGGATATTTGCAGCCATATTTAGATAAAGAAACTACCATATGACTAGGTCATACACGGATTGTCATATTCTAAATTCAAATACTTCATAGAAAATTTGAATTTGAACTATGCATCACGCCGGTTTTCACCGATGGGTATGGCAGAGGAAGAGTAGCACGATACCTATTTCCCAAAGGATTTATGATGGCAATAACACGTCATAATAGTGGCAGTGCTCACACTAATCATATAACTTTTTATAAATAAGGCCTATCGGCTTGAACCATGACGCGTCTTCTGCACGCCGTTAGTGCGCAAGCTATTGTTTATCAATTGTTTATTTTAATTAGTCGTGCGATAGGTTTCAAAACATTACTATTAATACGCGTACGTAATATCATTTATATTTACTGTTATTAGACGAATATGATGCAAAACTATTCAAATACGCGACAACTACGTGCAATTGATTTAACTTTTAGGCTATCTATTTATAGTTTTCAAAATTAGAACCAAGAAACTCACAGGACACTAAAAGCTACTCCGAGAGTGTGTACCATACTAACTTATGACATTCACAGAATATCATAATAACATTTAAACACGTGTTTAACCTAAGACGCAGTCAAACGATTACAGTATAAATTTTCCATTATAGGCCGTTGATTTGGAAGTTCATTTTTTTTTGTAGGTAGTACTCATAAATAGAAAGCTTTTTACAAATTTTCAAGACTTGGAAAATTTATGTTTTTTGTATGTTTTTCGTGAGGTAAAATAATGAGAATTAGTCCAAGAGCGAGCGAAGCGAGCTCGGGAGCTTAGGGCACCCCAACACGGATAGGTTAGGTTCGAAGGAGATGACGGGAGCTGAAATGAGCGAGCAAAGCGAGCGAACTCAGCTCCTGTCATCTCCTTCATGTTAGGTTACTTTAGACACTGCAGACAGAAATAGGAATCCCGCGCAGCGGGGGGGGTTGGCAAATCTCACCAATCGCGCCAAAAATCAACGGCCCATAATCGAAATATTAACCCGATTACAGCTTAGGCCCGCATCGTATGAATGGAAACCGCTTCTAATATGAAACGACGAAGCAAACAAATACAACGAGTAAGTACTTAAAGGTACGTTGGACATTTAACACCTATATAACAACTACTTAAAAAAAATACACACAGTCTCAAAGTTTACACATAATTCGATTAGGATGAACCGGACCGTATACCGTTATTTGAGTAAATACATAGAACTTTGACAATACGTGCGCTCCAAACATGTAATGTAGATGTAAGGATGTCGTTTATCGACAAAGCCCAGAGGCTCTAGAAAACTGTCATTCGACGTCGGGTATGGCGATGTTCCAAATGCCAAAATGTAAGGGATTGATCACGTGATATTACGATTATCATCATCATCAGCCTTATTATGTTCCCACTGCTGGGACACAGGCATCCTCTCTGTGAGAGATGTAATGGGCCTTAATCCACCACGCAGGCCCAGTGCGGGTTTGTGGATTTCACATGTCTTCGAATTTTTGGATCTAGTACATGCCGGTTGCCTCACGATGTTTTCCTTCACCGTTTTAAGAGCAGTGGTGATGTAATAATTTACACAAAGTAAAGCGCCTGCCTGGGTTCGAACTCACGACCTACGATACGTAAGTCGGGGCCGTTACCACTGGGCCACCACTGCTCCCACTGGGCTACCACTGCTCCGACTGGGCCACCACTGGTCCCACTTGGCCACCACTGCTCCACACACGATACATAACGATAGTGTTTTACATTCTCATACATTTTTGACGTGTTCCAATCGCTATAGCCACATGAGTAGATAAACGGAACAGATATAAAGCTTCATACAACCGCGCGAATCGGTTGCACTACTACAAGCACGCGGACGCATGAGTGCGTGACCACTGGCCGCTTGTCGCGTACGCGGCGAGACTAGAAAAAACCGGTTTACGTTGGCACAGCCAGTGTACAATCTCAGGGTCTGTGCAACGCACGTTGTTTGTTTTGTTAGTTGCAAGTTTGAATATTTTAATGTAAAAACGTTGTATTTTATTATTAATTATGGTTGTTTATTGTACTGTATGTATGAATCATAATAATAATAAAAAAATATCGTACTTTAACTATCCCAAGGAGTACAATAGGTAAGTAAATTACCTTTATTTTATTGTATGATCCTTCTTTTGATATGAAGAGGGTACTTTGGTAATTATTTGAATTGCTCGAGCAAAAGTTTCGAAAATATTTCGATCTTGTAATAAATATTGTAAATGTTGGCAACGAAATACTTAAACGTATTAAAGATTGTAAATTTGATATGCCATGTAAGTGTTTCCTGTTAGATTACTTGAAAAAACTTAATGTTAGATTCAGAATTTATCACACCATTAAAAGAAACAATAAATTATTAAAAATAAAAAGAAAACTATTATAGTAAGTAATTTGTAAAGTATTCTATCATACATAATAAATAATAAAACTATTTAACAAATGTTTTGTTTTTGACAACCCTACCAAAATAGGTAACAATTTTGCACGTTCTTAGGAAGCTTTGTCTCTGTTCCGTTTATCTACTCATGTGCTATATCCACGCTTTCGTTGATACAATTTCACTTGTCTAGGGACTTATATTAGGAATTCATGTACAATAAAAATTGAGAGTACCCACACCTCGGTAATGTTGGTAGTTGTAAGATTTTTCTTAAATTTGCTGTGTGGTACTTGTTCTTCCTGTGTCCCGGTGCTTTTAGTCTACCCTGAAAATTTAAAACAATTTTTTTAATGCCTGAGAAGGGACAAAAGGAAGATAAAAACAAAGGAAACGCTAGCTATCGATAATAAGCCGTAGATCAAATTCATATGATTTATTTATCAAAAGAAAAATATTTATGTGCCAATTGTATCATCATCGCTTTTATTAGAGAGTAGAAAGTAATGGTACGCATTTCTTGAGGGAGCGCATTCCACAGTGAACGAACGAACATAACGTGGGAAGTGGACGAACATATTCCCTGGATAAAAAGTATTTTATGTGCTATTTCTAACTATAATCTATCTCTGTGCTAAATTTAATCCAGCCGTTTGAGCGTGAAGAAATAAACCATACAAACACACACACTCACAAACTTTCGCCATTATAATATATGCCTGTATTCGCCGTAAGGTTGAATAGAGCACCTATTAGTACACTCACGTTTCGCCAGCGCATGAGCGCATACTTTAACAAAACATCGCAAATGCTCATTCGGCATTGCACATAACAAAATACGCAGAACATAAAACACAAATTACACATTATAACAAAAAATGCAGCATAGTACGCCTACAAAATTATAATAATACAAAACAACAGAAATTTATTCATAAGAGTCTCTGAACTGTTTAGCAACTATAAACAACTGATTACCAATATCTTGCTAAATAGTTTAGAGTTTCTTATCATTAAGAGTGATTGTGATACGCATGCGCCTACATTAGTGGATACAGAGCACCAGTCGCGCCCTTTGGGCCAAAAAAGTTATATACTAGTAATATACTAAAGATTAGAACTTTAAAACCAGCCAAGTGCGAGTTAGACTCGCGCACGAAGGGCTCCGTACCATTATCGCAAAAAACGGCAAAAAATCACGTTTGTTGTATGGGAGCCCCACTTAAATATTTATTTTATTCTGTTTTAAGTATTTTTTGTTATAGCGGCAACAGAAATACATCATCTGTGAAAATTTCAACTGTCTAACTATCACGGTTCATGAGATACAGCCTGGTGACAGACAGACAGACGGATCGCGAAGTCTCAGTAATAGGGTCCCGTTTTTACCCTTTGGGTACGGAACCCTAAAAAGGAACATCTATAGCCGAACTAAACTTTTTTACGGCGCTGTATGCCGATACAGCGCCGTACCGTCGAGAATAGACAATAATGTGTAGCTCAAAATACATGCAAAAGATACACCCATACATGTTTATAATATATTCATAAAGTTAAAAAAATAAATTAAAGGTTAAAAATTAGAAATCAATAACTAAAAATCATAGATAAAAAACAAAAATTAAAATTAAGAATTATAAATCAAAAAGCCAAATATCATCTTCTTAACTAAAACCAGGGGGGTGTCACTCCGCAGTTTAGGTACGATCGGCCGGCGGTACCTTGCAGAGGGAATAACGCATTAGGTTGCCGCTTACCGCTCGGCTCGCACGTTAGCCACGTTATTTATATTATGCAGCAAATAACGATGACTTCTAAACGTACTTCTAAGGCCTTTAAAAGATATTGTTGTGTTTACGGGTGTTTAAATAAAGCAAAGAACAATGAATCGATATTAAGTTTTTTTAAAGTACCGAAAGATTTTGAAAGGTAAGCTATTTTGTTGTACCTATTTAAATTATTACATAAATAATCTGTAACTATCGGTAGTAGGAGCATAATGAGTACGAGTTTTGTATAAAAATTTAAGTATTTTGGTGTTCCTAAAAGAATGAATAGGTGTGTGAAATACCTAAATAGGTACCCACCTACTTAGATATTTTAGATTTTCGTGTTGTTCACAAATATAATTTGATTTCTTTTTTTATTGAATGGTTACCGTTTTGTTAACATAAAAATAAACGCTTTAGATCCAGTTTAAAATAAAGTATAATTGCCTAAGTAGTTACCTACTTAGCCTATGAATTTACCAATAGCCTGAGTAAGTGTACGCACTTGTTAAAGTTAACGTTTGTATATAAAACTAGGTACTTACTTATACCTAACGAACAAACAAAAAATATTTCGTAAGAGTTTTTCAAGCCAACTTTAAATAAACTAATAAAAAATATCACTCAAGAGTAAACAAAGAGGTAGGTACCTATACTCAATTTGAAATAACATTAGACGTCTTTACAACTCGTTTTACAGCCCGTTCAACCGATTTTGTGTTCTATCTCGTACACATAACGATGATATAAAAAACAGTCCAAGTGCGAGACGGACTCGCACACGAAGGGTTCCGTACCATTATCGCAAAATACTGCATAATAATAACGTTTGTTGTATGGGAGCCCCCCTTAATTTATTTTATTTTAATTTATTAATTATTATTTTTTGAAGTAAATATACAACTAAACGTTCTGTGAATATTTCAAGCGTCTACCTGTTGCCGTTATTAATATCGAGCAAAAAACGGCAAAAATATCACGTTTGTTGTATGGGAGCCTCCCTTAAATATTTATTTTATGCTGTTTTTAGTATTTGTTGTTATAGCGGCAACAGGAATACATCATCTGTGAAAATTTCAACTGTCTAGCTATTACGGTTCATGAGATACAGCCTGGACACAGACGGACAGACAGACAGACATACAGACAGACGGATCGCGAAGTCTTAGTAATAGGGTCCCGTTTTTACCCTTTGGGTACGGAACCCTAAAAAGCACAAATCTGTTACCAAAACCAACTGTTTACTACAGCTTCCATTTGTCGTATCACCAACGCAATAGAAGTCAAAATCGATTGACCGGGCTGTAAAATGGGCTTATTTAAATGTCTAATGTTATAGTAAATGAAGTTTAGGTAACCTAGTTTTCATTTGTTAAGTACCAAACAAAATGACGGTCTATAATATTCATTGTCTATCTACCTACTTGACCGTGTAATATAATAATAGGCATCAAACATAAGAAAGATTACGTGGTCAAGTAGGTAGATAGTGGATGTAAGCGAAAGCGGCAAGTCGACAACCCTTACGAGCCGAGTCAAACCGCGCCAGACAGCGACGGAGATACGCGTTAGAAGAGAACGACAACGTTTAGGTGAATATCACGTTAGGCACTGAGCGCTTATGCGAGCTGAATTGCACTTTGTTGCTAACTAGCAGGGGTCTCTATTTCAATGAATTGTTGCACGAAGTGAGTCTTCTGTACTTGTACTATTATTTATTCTGTGCTAAAACTAAGGCCGCTGCCTCGAATCTTGCGGGCAGCGGGGCGGCGGCGGCGGCGGCGCGGGTGCGGTAAGATCGAATGCATACAATCAATTGGACCGGCCCTCGAAAACAGCGGCGCGGGCGCGGGCAACGAGTGGTGCACGCCAGTCAAGCGGTGACCGCCCGCGCGTCTGCATAGCAGTGTTGTGCAATTTATTTTTGTGACGTGTCGTAATGTCCTCGGACGTGCTAGAGCAAATTATTTCAGTAATTTTCGAGAGGACACCGATATGGAACAGCAAAGATGTGAACCATAAAAATAGAAGAGTAATTAACCAGTTTAATTAACAAATCGCCCTTGATAGCTTCAAGAATATAGTCAAAAGTTTCTATACTCATTCTGGTGTAGCGTAGAATTTGTCAGAACACTGTCTCTGTTCTTCATAATTTCTATAAAACTCGCCTTTTCTTTTCCTTGCCCTATAGTAGGCCTTCACTTATTCTTTTGCCCACAATAAATCGAGCGCTAGGAATAAATTTGAATCAAATATCTCGAGGACACAACCACGAACACAACACTACGCCGCTATTGTGCCGCGCGATCTGCCCGCTGGTTTCGAGAACGGGTCCGCGTTGCCCACCCCGCTCACGCGCCGCCGCCGCCCCGCTGCCCGCAAGATTCGAGGCAGAGGCCTAAGATAATACCAGGATAGATAAAGAGATAGTGATAGATACCAGGTGAGATAGTAGTCAAGCGCAACCCTACAGAGAATAAAAAAATAAAAAACATGTTTGCTCGACCGTCTGACCTGTTGTGGCCAAACTTTCTACTTGGCCACCTGCGACCAACATTGTGGCCTTATCTAAAAGGCAACAATGCCTAAAATCTAGCGTAGATGCATGTAAAAACTTACGTATTAATTTTAAGCTCGGACACGATTGGTCTGGGTTTGGAGCGGCCTTGCCAGTGCTCCAGCAGTTGTGAGAGCTACATTGTGACACCGGGGCCCACAGGTAGGTTCTCAGGCACCTCGTGCGCACCGGGTCCAGTGTCAGCGTTGAAGCCCCTCACTGGGGCCGCGAACTCGTTCTTGCCCTGCTCCTTCTTGTTTACCATCTTGATGGACATCGCCTTTTTCATCTCTGAAATCAGTTTTTTTTAACTGTTAGTAATGGATAGTTGCAACTGTATGTCCATATTCATGCTAGCTTTTACAATCCAAATCCGTTAAAACCATTGAAGTGTGATTGATTGCCGAAATCTGAATATACAGGCTTTTGTTTCAGGTTTATAATATTATTAGGATGGAATAGTATGAAGTAGGGATAGAATAGGGTTGCGTAGTAAAGTCTCCGCCAGATAAAAATAAAATAAAGGTTATTGATCTAACTTGTACCAAAAATTACAATTACTTAACATGATTTTATGTTTGGTGATATTTTGATAATTTTGGTTTCAAATGAAGGTATAGGCGACGGCGTAGAACCATTTTATCCAATTAAATCATTTAAATCGGTCCATGTGTTTATGTGATATGAACTCATTACTGAAAATAATAGTCAAATAAAGATTATAAATTGGTTTATGAGTTACATTATACTAGTAATTACCTACCTAAATAAATACTCCTGAACATGGTTTTGGCCAAAAGGTTTGTAACTCATGCAAAGTGAAAGGGTCAAGGATGCCCCTTACCGCGATATGTTTGTTTTGATCGTGTTAGCGACACTGCCTTTACATTTTTTGTATCGTTTTGAAATATTGAATACATTGGTAGACAGGAGTTACTGGCTCTAGCAACTGAAGGAACACAGGTGGGTTTTAGTCAGTAAAAGTCTGGCGTCTGGTGTCTTTAGTACTTACACTATAGAAAACCTTATCTGCCTTTTCCAACTATCTTGGGGTCGGGTTCCAATCTAACCGGCTTCAGCTGGATATCTGTATTTTACATGGAGCGACTGCCTATCTGACCTCCACAACTAAACTGGGTAACACGATACCCCTTGGCAAGACTGGTGTCAGATCTCAGGATTCTGACTACTCGTAACGACTGTCGAAGATCTTCAAATGACAACCGGTACCAACGACTTAACGTGCTTTCCGAGGCACGGAGGAGTTTCGGTATGTAATGGATGGTCACCCATCCAGGGACCGTCCTCGGTAAGCGTTGTTTAACCATGAAGATTTAACCTTTTGACTGTTATTATTTAGTCACTAGCTCCTCAAAACCTTATACTGATAAATATTTTTAAAAACTCCTTGTACATTGTACATACAAAAAGAAACTAATTATATGCCATAACTCGTTTTTAGGGTTCGGTACCCAAAGGGTAAAAACGGGACCATATTACAAAGACTCCACGATCCGTCTGTCTGTCTGTCCGTCTGTCTGTCTGTCCGTCTGTCTATCTGTCTGTCCGTCTGTCACCAGGCTGTATCTCATGAACCGTGATAGCTGAAATTTTCACAATGATGTATTTCTGTTGCCGCTATAACAACAAAAATATAATATAAATATTTATGTGGGGCTCCCATACAACAAACGTGATTTTTTGCCGATTTTTGTTGACAATGGTACGGAACCCTTCGTGCACGAATCCGACTCGCACTTGACCGGCAATTTTTTTTAACTGTAGTGAATGGATTTTGATAAAGTATTTTACCTGGATTATACAAAATCATTGGCTCATTTTTGTTCGTCCACAAGTCGTTTTTTTATCTAAAAGAAAACACCTTCAAAGGCTCATCATGATGTTTTTGTACGTGACTAAACTACAGTAACAGCTAACTTTCCATAATGTTCTCGGTCTATGTGAGTCTTAACAACTACAACAAAATAAGAAAGAATGAATAATGTATTGAAAATGGGCAGTGGTGGCCCAGTGGTATCGGCCGCGACTTACAAGTTGTAGGTCGTGGGTTCGAGCCCAGGCAGGCGCTTTACTTTGTGTAAATTATTTCATCATCACTGCTCTCAAAACGGTGAAGGAAAACATCGTGAGGAAACCGGCATGTCCTAGAACCAAAAATTCGAAGACATGTGACATCCACCAACCCGCACTGGGCCCGCGTGGTGGATTACGGCCCATTCCCTCTCACAGAGAGGAGGCCAGTGTCCCAGCAGTGGGAAATTTAATAGGCTGATGATGTGATGTGATGTGATTGAAAATGGATGGGTGCTCTACGGCGTAGAGGCGCTGCTACGGCGTAGCAACGTAGCTTGCTTGACTAATGCGAGAATTACGCTGTATATTATGATATGAATATTTTTCATCAATATTCATTTGAATATTGATGAAAAATCATGTCATTATTAACATTTTCACCTATAGTATTTACTATGAGTGAAAATGTTAATAATGACATGATTTTTAATGAAAATAAATGTGGACTTTTTTATTAAAACAATGACTTTTTACGACGCTTAGTATTTCACATGCTCCTATTCGACTCAAACTCAAAATTGGCCACATCTACCAATCATCTGCCAACATATCACAACTCTCGACTTTGGCATATAATTCTTCAGTTTGACATATGTGTACTCAATAGAGCCAGAGCCCAGACTTCCCAGACGTTACTGAATTATTTCTACACAAAATGTTTGGTAGAAATTGAATGAAAATGAAAATCCAAGTTAGCAATTACATGCAAAGACTACTTAATCACTTCAACAATTCCACTGATTTTGTGTTAAAAGAGTTCGGTAACGTTTGGGCGTCTAGGATCTTGGACTTCAGCACGTTAATATCAAAAAAATCAAGCCTACCAATCACAACTGTCCATTGCCAGTTTGAGTTGAGTTGAGTATGAGCATCTGGAATACTCAACTCAAACAAAGTCATGTAAAATAAAGTTTATAACTGACCATTGTCCCTCTCCTGGGGATTCATTGCGAACTTGACCTCCTGGTGACAGGTGTTATCAGCCTCCCTGATCTTCATCAGCTGGCTGTCAGTTATCTTCTTGATGATGTTGCTCAACTTCAGCTTGCGGTCGTTCACGTCGTCGCTGTTCATTGTCTGTGAACAGTTGACCTCAATATTGTCTCAGCCAATATAAAATGGCGACACAGATAACGATACTCAAGGTCTTTGTCCTACCAACAAGTTATCACTTACGAAACGGGCTACTACGACTCTTCTTACATACACTACACGCTTGCTGCTTGCAATCTCGCCTCGCTTACTCAACAGGTACACTCGGCAAAGATCCTGAACCGAGACGTTCTACGAGCAGTCACAAAGGGTTACCGACAACGTTCATCACTGCAGAGAACTGAAATTATTTATTGATTGACGGCGCACTGCACTGCGCAAGTGCAGTTAGGTTAGGCCATGTTGTTGTTTCTCTCCCCCGAAAAACAAACGAAACAAATTTATGGTCCGGTCTGTCCAATAAGAAGTGGAACAAATTCATCATTTACGTATGAAATGGGTCGACGTTTTTACGAGTTTGTTAAACTTGCGCGGCGTTTTGAATTTCGCAGAAGCCTGTTGTTGTTAATTGAGTTATTCGCTGTAACGTTTCGATAATTCTTTGTATTCTCGAAGTTAGTAATACGTACGTCAACAAAATTGAGAAACAGATTACACTTGGAATTGAATGATTTATAATATTTGTGTTCCTAATGTAGGAGCAATTTGACTAATTCTTTTAAGCTAATTGCTTCTAGATTATATTATTTCTTGTCGACTGTTTTGTGGTTAGTTTCATCTACCATTTAGAGTCCATAAATTAGATTTAATCAATTGAGGACCGTTCGTCCGTTTACAAATATATTATACGCACTTTAGCTTTGGGAGTGTGCGATTCTATTTTTGGCCCTTGATTGTATCAAACTACATTGACAACCTAAGGGGTTTTTTATTTTTTTAACACTTACGTTTTTCTATTCCTTTTTCCGGCTCCACAATAGATAAATCCCTCATCTGTGGGTTTCTCTTACACCACAGTATTAAAAGGCAGGTAATTAATGACTAAAATAAAGCTATTTATTCTACTATACTACAACACAATTATGTACACACTCGTACATCTCACTTACAAAAATATATTGCAACATTAATCTAATATATATAAATCTCCTGTCACGATGTTTGCCCGCGATGGATTCCATCCATCCATTGGACATAGGCTATTTTTTTATCCCGAAAACAGGTCCTGTGGATTGGCCCACGGGAGCGAAGCCGCGGGCAACAGCTAGTAGTAATATAAAATTAATTCAAATTGGCTGGCTGACATAACGATTTTAATTTGAATTTCACTTTACGGCAAGAATAACTTATTTTTTTTAATATATTTTCTATATATATATTCCCAAATTAATGTCAGTGCTTCACTTCAGAACAACTGCACCTAATTCTTTTTAGGGTTCCGTAGCCAAATGGCATAAAACGGAACCTTTATTGATTCGTCATGTCTGTCTGTCTGTCCGTCCGTATGTCACAGCCAATTTTTTCCGAAACTATAAAAACTAAGCTGTTGAAAATTGGTAAGTAGATGTATTCTGTGAAACGCATTAAGATTTTCATACAAAAATAGAAAAGTAAAAAAAAAACAATTTGGGGATTCCCCATACTTGGAACTGAAACTCAAAAAAATATTTTCATTAAACCGCGTGTCCGTTTTAGTCGCTCATGGTCGCTTAGATCGGATTTTCTGTAAAAAATTCACCATCGGGACGGTGCGCAGCCAAGACAACTGACGGCAGACGCGTGACTGGGTTTTTCCTAGCTGTCTAGAACCTTCTAGATTGTAGAACCCTCTCCCTAATTCCTGTTTCCTGATTGGTGCATGCCGATTGAGGTGGTTGGGATAGGTTAGTTATGCGCGTTCCCAAATAGGGGTGCGTTTAGGGTTCCGTACCAAAATGGGAAAAAAATACTCCTTTGTTGCGACTTATCTGTCTAACTGGCACAGCTGCTTTATAAATGTATGTTTCTGTTGCTATCTCCATTACCGTTGTTTTTAATCGTTTTGTTTATCGATATCGAGCATACTCACGAAATTCTTAGAGTTATTTTTTTAGCACCTTATATATGGTACTTCCCATTGACCTAGTGGAATCATGAATGTTGGTAAGAAGCAATCTATTAGATTATAGCACAAGTGAAGGAAATGTACCAACATAAAAACCCGACCAAGTGCTTGTCGGACTTTGCACAGGTAAAAAAATCAGGTTTATCAATAAATTGGTATTTTTAGTAAAATATACGTAATAATAAATATTATCACCAAATTTCCAGTTCATAGGTCAATATGAACAAAAAAAAAATCTTCGATTCAAAATTTTGTGACAGACGACGGTCAGACAGTCGGACACGTGAGTGACAGCAATAGGGTTCCGTTTGGACCGCTCGGGTACGGAACCCTAAAAATGGTTATTTACTTATTTTGCAGTTGGTAAAATGACCGCGCCCTATCTCGATGAAAAGGGACTACAGTTTTCTAACGGCAAAGTTAATTTTGTCCCTTTGTTCTATAAAATTGTTGTATAAACTGAAAGATAACTTTTACAGCACATCACATCACTGCTGGGACACAGGCCTACTCTCTGTGAGAGGGAATGGGTCGTAATCCACCACGCGGGTGCAATGCGGGTTGGTGAATGTCACATGTCTTCGAATTTTTGGTTCTAGGACATGCCGGATTGCCGGTTGCTTCACGATGTTTTCCTTCATCGTTTTGAGAGCAGTGGTGATGAAATAATTTACACAAAGTAAAGCGCCTACCTTATTTTACAGCAATGTTCGGTATTTACATTGTTTATGAATTTCAGTAATGTTACCTAATTATTTTGGTGAATGTAGCGTACCTACTCAATGCACGAGTCCGACATACGGCATAAATAATTTTAGCTAGAGTAGAAACACCTTCAGAGTAATAAGTATATTTTAACTTTGGAAATAAGTGAAAATCATTTGTGACTTATTTATATATGTATAATTGCTAGCTTTTCTCCGCGGCTTAGCTCCCGTAGACCACCCCAAAGGACCCGTTTTCCAGATAAGAAGCACATGTCACTCCGGAATAATGTAGCTTTTCATAGATGAAAGAATTGTTTAAATCGGTTTAAGTAGTTTTTGAGTTTATCCATTACAAACTTTGATTGTTTTTTCTTTCCTCTGTATAATATTAGTGTAGATAAGTACCTATTGTATAATATTAGGCCATATTTCTTATCACATGCTATGAAAAGTCAAATAATCAACATCATCAGCCTTTTAATGTTCCCACTGCTGGGACACAGGCTTCCTTTCCCCAACCAGTTGGAACGATGACCTGGTTAAGGTTGCCGGGATCCGCTGGATGCGGGACACACGGGACCGGTCAACGTGGCGACGCTTAGGATTTCGTTCCGTACCAAAATGAGAAAAAACAATTCCTTTGAGCTATGGTGCGACTTTATCTATCTGACTAGAACAGCTGCTTTACAAAGGCATTATTACCTATGCCCAGCAGTGGCCGTCTTTCGGCTGATATGATGATGATGAAGTGAAAAGTTAATCTATATATATTATATAAAATGCTTTGTCCTGAATGACTGACTGACGGATCAACGCACAGCCCAAACCGCTGAACGTAGAGACCTGAAACTTGAAAGGTGTATTCTTTGTATGATGTAGGCATCCGATAAGAAGGGATTTTTCGAAATTCTACCCCTAAGGGGGTTAAAAAGCGGGGCAAAGTTTGTATGAAAAATCTAATTCCTTCGGCTAATATTTTTGAAACTTGGCACAAATAGTAATCTAAGTACATGATAAAGATTGACATTATTAGTTTTTTGAAACTACCTTCTCAAGTCGATTTAGGGGGTGTTGAAATTTGTATGGCAGAATCTTATTTCATGGGTAACTAAACTTGAAACATTACACAAGTACTAAAATAAATAAATAATAAAGGTTGTTATTATTAGTTTTACGAAACTACCCCCTCAAGTCGATTTAGGGGGTGTTGAAATTTGTATGGCAGAATCTTATTTCATGGGTAACTAAACTTGAAACATTACACAAGTACTAAAATAAATAAATAATAAAGGTTGTTATTATTAGTTTTTCGAAACTACCCCCAAAAGACGATTTAGGGGGTGTTAAAGTTTTTTTTTTAAATCTTATTATTAGGTTGATAAACTTGAAACTTGGCATAAATACCCAACTAAGTAAGCAACAAAGGGTTGCAATTATTAGTTTTTCAAAAATACCCCCAAGTGTCGATTATTTTTTTTAAAGAATCTTACTTCTTAGGTTAATAAACTTGAAACTTGACACAAATATCAACCTAAGTAAACAATACAGGTTGTCATTATAAGTTTTTCGAACCTACCCCCAAAATTCGATTTAGGGGGTGTTAAAGTTTTTTTGAAGAATCTTATTTATCCATACTAATATTATAAATGCGAAAGTAACTCTGTCTGTCTGTCTGTCTGTCTGTTACCTTTTCACGCTTAAACCGCTCAACCGATTTAGATGAAATTTGGTAAGAAGAGATTTGAGATCCTGGAATGGACATAGGCTACCTTTTTTTGCAAAAATTGCGAAGGGGGTGAAATGGGAGGGGGTTTAATTTTGAATGAAACTTCTTATTATGGCTTAAGCCGTTGAACCGATTAAGATGAAATTTGGTGTGAAGATAGTTTGAGACCCAGGGCAGGACTTAGGCTACTTTTTTTTGCATAAAACACAAAGGGAAAGAAATAGGGGGGTGGGTTAGATTTGTATGAAACTTCTTATTATGGCTTAAACCACTGAACCGATTTAGATGAAATTTGGTATGCAGATAGTATTAGATCCTGGGATGGACATAGGCATTTTTTTTGTATAAAACAAGGTGCGGGAGAAATGGGGTGGAGCAGTTATAAAATATGAAAATAATATGAAACTTTTTATGGCGTCCTTTTTATTCGGCTGTAGGCATGATATAATTGTTTATGAAAGATTTGAGTGTCAATTTGAAAAAGTCAACTTAATGTCAGTGTCCGTGAAAGTGGTAATTTAAGCAAAACTGGCAAAACTTTAAAATATTCTACTTCTTATTTTTATTAGGGGGATATTTTTATGCTGTGGATATGCCTCGCAAGCGTAAATCTTCTCTGAGCCGTAGCTCTAGCAGAGCTCGAACAGCAACAGTAGCTAGAAGCTAAGAAACAGAGGAGCAGACTCAATCCGTCTAATTTTAGATGCTGAGCGTCACGCAACCCAAAGAGCTGCTGAAACTTTCGATCAGATTCAGGCTCGCCAACTCGCAGATGCTGAACGTCACGCAACTGAAAGAGCTGCTGAGACTTTAAACCAGATTCAGGTTCGTCAACACGCAGATGCTGAGCGTCACGCAACTCAAAGAGCTGCTGAGACTTTAGACCAGACTCAGGTTCGCTAACTCGCAGATACTGAGCGTCACGCAACTGAAAGGGCTGCTGCGACTTTCAACCAGACTCAAGCTCGCCAACTCACAGCTGAACAATCCCAAATACGGCGTGTTTTACGAGCTCAACGGCAGTCTGAAAGGAGACGTACGTTTGCAAGAAATACATGGGAGTCGTTCCACAACGTTGCGTCTGATTATGACCCATTGATTGATTACACTAACCATCGATTAGTTCTCATAGGGAACATGGATACAAAATGTAGATATTGTGAAGCACTCAAGTGGAATGATGAGACACCGGGTATGTGTTGCTCTGGTGGAAAAGTTTCAGTTCCAACGCTTGGTGAGCCAGAAGAACCACTCAAGTCTTTGCTTTTGTATGACAGTGATGAATCGCGCCGTTTTTTAAGCAGAATAAGAAAATATAATACATCCTTCCAAGCAAGCTTGAAGCAAGTGGCAGCAGAGTGACTAATGCCTAGGTTACACAGTGCGAGCTGGCATGCGAGCTGACCGAGTCAGTTACTGAGGTGCAGTTACTTGCACCGTGTGACCGCATCATACGAGTTACTGTCATGTGCGAGTGGGACAGTAGCTCGCGTCCGAGTTACTTCAACATTTTTTGTTTTTACTCGCTACTTGCCTTCCCCCACCACGCCACTCGCACGCCGCTCGGTCGTCAACTCGCACGATTTTGCGAAATGACAGTAGCTCGTACGCTCGGGCCCACGCTACAGTGTTTCTTGTTTCGGCGTCAAAATGGCGGAAAGATGGACATCCGATCAAAATATAAAGTTTGTGGAGCTATACAAAGATCAAACGAACTTATGGAATTGTTTGGATCCTAATTATAAGAACAGAGATTTGCGTAAAGCGTCGTTGGAACACATCCGCATGGAATTTAATTTACAAAACACGAATGAAGTTACAAAAAAAATCAAAAATTTACGTTCTACGTATAACCAGGAGTTATTGAAAATTGAAAAAAGCAAAAAAAGTGGATCTGGCACTGATGAGATCTATAAACCATCTATCAAGTGGTTCGATTCTATGGATTATATTATGAAAATAATAAATCTAAAAGAAAAAGAAACACTAAGTAATCTGGTAAGTATTTTATTTCTAATTACACAATCATATCATTTTGCCACGTAACTGCTCCCTCGCCATTGAAATAATTTTTATATTTATCACGCATTTTCTCTGCTATTGCTTTCGATCTATTATTGATTCTCGAGCGACGAATACTCGGTAATTCATTAATTTCGGACCTCCACTGCCCCAGAATGATTTGAAAGTTTATGATGTCTTCATAATCTGTAGTTCCTGGTGGTGTATAAGTGCTTGATGCAGTGGTACGTAACCAATTGTGTAATGTACATGCACATAAGACGATCTTTATCGTAGTTTCCTCTTTAACTTGAATTGGCTTTCCCAAAACACGAAAACGAGATGCTAGAATGCCAAACCCATTCTCCACAATCCTTCTTGCTCTGCTCAATCTATAATTATATATCTTTTCTGCGGTAGTCAATATATTTTTGTAGGGCTTTAGTAAATACGGCTTCAAAGGGAAGGCATCATCTCCAACTAGAATACCATTTTCAGGCAACAATAAATTGTTTTCTAGATACGGATACAAAGAGCAGTTTTGAAATACCCCACCATCTGCATTACGACCGTATGAGCCTATATCTACATATCTGAAAGTATAATCGTGATCTACGACGGCCATGAGCACTATACTGTTTGTTCCTTTGTAGTTATAATATTCACTGCCACAATTTGGTGGTGCTTGAATTGTTATGTGTTTCCCATCAATAGCTCCACAGCAATTCGGGAAATTCCACCTCGAAGCGAATCCTACTTCTATATCTTGCCATTCTTCCACATTGGGTATCTGAAAAATAAAAGAGTAACATTAATTTCAGGAACCAAATCATGCGTCAACGTCAGGAAGCAACGTTGGATCAATGTCAGGAAACGAGGCCATGAATAACGAGGACCTTGATGCTAGTGACAATAGCAACAACGCCGTTCCTACAAAAGTGATGAGGCCACCAAAAACTCCAAAATTAAAGACGAAAGTATCATCAGAACGGTCTGAAATTCAAGCAGCTGTGAATGAGCTCAAAGAACTAAATAACAGTTTAGTAAACGTGTCTGCCCCGATTCCAAGAGAATTAGAAGATGAATGTGATGTTATTGGAAGACATGTAGCACTGCAGCTCAAACAGTTACCTCCGATTGATAGAATTGATGCGACAGATGAAATACAGGCAATACTCTCTAGATACCGTAAAAGCGCCCTCTGTGCTAGAATTGTGTATACACCTTCTGATTACAGTTCTGAATGTACGCCATCACCACAGCCTGCAGTAAATTATCAACTTGTTGGACCTACAATATCTGCACACTCTACACAACTGGAACAATCTTCACAATCTATACTCCATAATGAATGTACGCTGTCATCACAGCCTGTAGTGTTCGCAGCTCCAGTAAATCCTTCACAAACAATGTCTGTAAATTATCAACCTGTTGAACCTACAATATCTGCAAACTCTACGCCACTGCTGGATCAATCTTCACAATCTATACTCCGTAATGATATACTTTCTTCAGCAATATCAATCTCTAAAATAACGAAATAAGCTATGTAGTACTGTAGTTATTAAGTATTACTATGTTAAGTTCACGTTTAATATGTGCAAAAACTTTAACAAATCCGTTGTGAATTTGATTAAGAATAATAAAAATTACTTACTTTGATATAACCTTTTAGACTTTCATTGATAGCAGCACACACTTCTGGTATTATTTTAATTATGGATGCTTTTGAAACTCTGAAAAATACCGACAATAGTCTATACGATATCCCAGAAGAAAGGTATACCAGAGTTATTTCCAACTTCACCCTTGCAGGTATCGCATCCCTCATCAGTGTATCATCACGTTGAATTTTTGGAGCAATTAAATTTAAAAGTATTTCCACTTGTTCAGGTGTCACTCTCATAACCGCTTTATATTCTCGGGGATCTTCATCATATAGCTCTTTAAATATTGTATGCGTTGCCCCTTTTTTTTGCAACCAATCCCTGACCCAAATACTTCTTTTCTTCTTCTTTTTTTGTATAGCTCTTTCAATTCTAAGCATTTCAACACAAAGTATTTTCGTAACCGCTTTTATTGTGGTATGTACTGTGATTAAACGTGTATTTTGCGACAACATTGCAGACGAATTGCCATTGACGAATATGCCAGTACACTGGTGCAGTAGCTGTCTTCTGCGAAGCCAGCAGCTTGCATAGTGTGACCGTGCGAGGCGAGTCGAGCTACTGTCATACGAGTACATAGGCACAGTAGCTGTCTACTGCCACATCAGCAGCTCGCACTGTGTAACCTATCCTTAACCCTGAAACTCTACAGTGTAAGAAACTCTACGCTGTAGAGTTTCTTAACTCTTTAGAATTATCAGGGGTGCCGTCCCATACGTTGAGGCTGAAAGTTGGTGTCCCAGTCCTGTTAATGAGAAATCTGGACGCACCAAAATTATGTAATGGCACCCGACTACAAATAACATACCTAGGACGCACTATAGTAAGGGCAACAATTATGACAGGAATAGCAAAGGAAAAAGATGTAATGATTTCACGTATTCCGATAATCCCAACCAATATGCCATTCCAATTTAAAAGGTTGCAATTTCCCCTTAAAGCGACATTTGCGATTACCATAAATAACGCTCAAGGGCAAACACTGAAAGTTGCAGGAGTGAATTTAGAAAAAAACTGATTTACCCATGGGCCAACTGTATGTAGCGTGTTCACAAGTATCAAGTCCACATAATCAATATGTTTTAGCAAAAGATGGTAAAACTAAAATATTGTTTACACGACTGTGTTAAAGTAAGTTATAAAAAACTAGCTGTTGCCCGCGGCTTCGCTCCCGTGGACCACCCCACAGGACCCGATTCGGGATAAAAAATAGCCTATGTCACTCAGGAATAATGTAGCTTTCTATTGGTGAAAGAATTTTTCAAATCGGTCCAGTAGTTTCGGAGCCTATTCGGTACAAACAAACAAAAAATCTTTCTTCTTTATAATATTAGTATAGATATAGATTATAAAAAATTACAACTCTGTGCTCACAACCTATTTCCACACTTGATGACAAAAAGAATATTTATAAGAAACAAAAATCAAATTAGTTCCTACTGCATTTTATGTTACGCACAATACACTATTTTTGTACTACTACTCTGTGTTTCCTTTTCTACGTTTTACGCGAGCGAAGCCGCGGGTAAAAGCTAGTTTATTGATATTATTTAAAAAAATGGTTTGTTAGGTTAGGAAACATATAGGTAGGTATTCCATTAGAATTTCTTTCCTAACTTCAATTAAAATTTTTGTAGTTACTTATTTTTAGGAAAGAGTTTTGCCTTATTAAGAAAAGAATCACGATCACAGTGATTTAGTACATTATTCATTTAAAATACCCTTACAATAACAAAAACTATCAAAGAATTTAAAGATATTAATATCAAAGTAAAAGGCAATACTCAGGTAATGTTTTAAAATACATTTTTGTATGTAGTGCAGCTTATTTATTTAAATTTCTTAATTTACCTATATTTTAGTTTATGGTACAGGTTTTTGTTATTCGTCTGCTCTAGACCGACAACAAGAGGTCCACCTTTTTCTTATTCTTGTTTTCTTGGAGTACTGATGTGTCAGCCTCTATTGCTGTAGAGCCGTCTTCGGATACAGCCTCAGGAATTCTACTGCCCAGTTTCCTGTTCTTCTTTTTCTCAGACTTAACTTCTACAGAGTTATTCAGATCCGCATTTGCAGCCTCAAGAGCTCCACCATCCCGTTTCTTTTTCTTCTTGTTCTCAGACTTAACTTGTACAGAGTTAGTCGGGTCACTACCCCGTTTCTTTTTCTTTTTCTCAGACTTAACTTCTAAGGAGTTAGTCGGGTCAACCACATTAGCCGTGCTAGCCGTCCTCTTTCTCCCAACCTCATCAGCATCGACGCCTCCATTCTCATTCTTAAGCTTAACTGATAAATCTACGTAGCTATTCAACCATTGAGATGGCGTATTCTCATTTGGTTTGCCATACTTGTCTAATTTTCCTTCTGAAATCAGTTGTTTCTTATGCGATGCCATTGGTCCTATGCCCCACATTCTCGGATATGTGTCTCTTTCCATGATAACCCTTTTCAGCTTAGCTACTACTCCGTGATCACAAGACGCAATGGTTGACGTTGTCATTAATGCGATGGCTAATGCAACTGCTTCTCCTTTTGTTGTGACTATGACTATTTCTTGACCTATTTCGATACCAGGAATTAGGATTTTAGCTCCGTAACAGATAGCGTTGACAGCCATATCTTTGATGATTATTCTCTTGTGGGCTACTAATAAACATTCCAAAGGTCTGATCACTCGTCAAAGGTATGTCTCATCTTTTTCGTTTTCATATGTCCATTGCGCGTCTAAGATATCATGCATGGTCACCATGCCGTCTTTTTCTCCCTGGATTCCGCAGCGGACTCTTCTAACCTCTACCATCTGTCCACCAACTCCAAGCATTAATCCTAAGTGTACGCAAAGGGTACGGATGTATGTACCGGCTTCACAGTTGACCCAGAACACACCAATGTTGCGTTTATTGTCAAAGTCAAGCAGTTTGCTTTCATGCACAGAACGGACTCGAAGTTGATGTTTATCTGATGAAATGAGAGGGGGGCGATGGAACTGCGGCCCGCAAATCTTCTTAAGACTTTGAGTAACTTTTTGGATATTTTTGACGGCTGAATTTAAGCTGAAAACTGTGACATACTCTTTAGCTGCACTTTGCTGAGATTTGACGATCCTCGTCGCGCGTTCAATGCACACGATCAAACAACCTGTCATTTTTTGATCCAGCGTGCCGGTGTGACTAGTTTTCTCAACTTTTAATATGCGTTTTATCCATGAAACTACCTCATGGGAGCACGGATTGCTAGGTTTGTCGACGTTGTTGTAGCCAGCCTGAACATATGCCTCGATTGGGCGCTTCTGAGGCGAGTGACCGAATGGAAGCGATGAGTAGTGGTTTGTTCTGATATTGAGGCGTGTAAAATTCTTTAATAACAATGGGCAATATGCCGTAGGTATCCAACTCTGTTACCTCTTCTGTAGCCTCGACTGTAAAGTCCCCAAGCTTCTGTAATGTGCCTATAGATAGTTGATCCTTGTTCTTATCCTCCTGATCCTTGTTCTTATTATCTTCTGCGTTGGGTTGTAAAACCTCCGTCATTGTCGTTTACTCTTATTCCCTTCGTGATTACTGTACTCGTTTAACATACGATATTTGGGCCAGCCCGGGGTCCCATACGGTGCAATATTGATATTAAATGTTAATTAAGAACGCACAAACAAGTAGCCGACAAGTGAAACACTGTAGTGTTTGTTTTGTGTTAGGATGTAGGTCCTAGCGAACGCGCGCACGTTTGCCGCGAACTGCGCACAATGCCAGCGGGCGCCGACGGGTCTCCGCTAGCGGCCTTAGGGTGTGCACAAACGTGCGGTAATTTGTGTTTATTTTATTTTGTAGTTTGTGCGTATATTAATATTATAAAACTATTTATGTATGTAAGCTAGGAATACTTAAGAAAAAATAGGTATATTATTATAAGCAATCTTAAAAATCGAATAATAAAATTTAACTTGATCAATAAGTACTTTTATGCCTTCTAACAATTGATCTAGATTTTAATAGAATGTTCTGAGGCGGATCTGGCTTGGACAGACAAGGAAAACTTAGGTGACGTAGGCATGAAGCGAGCAGTCATTTCAATGGATGCTAGTGATTGAAAGCTCACTCCACATATACTCGTAAGTTATCACGATGTTACTGTAACAAAATACCGGGTAAAACGGGGTGAATAGAACCACAGGGGTAAATGGGAACAAAATTTTGATTAAGATATTAACTTACTATTAATTTATTGGTTTCAAAGAAAGCATCGTTGTTTTTAAGTAATTATCTATACTAATAATAATATTATAAAGAGGAAAGATTTTTTTGTTTGTTTGTTTGTTTGTACCGAATAGGCTCCGAAACTACTGGACCGATTTGAAAAATTCTTTCACCAATAGCAAGCTACATTATTCCTGAGTGACATAGGCTCTTTTTTTTCCCCGAAATGGGTCTTATGGGGTGGCCCACGGGAGCGAAGCCGCGGGGAAGAGCTAGTAATATTATAAAGAGAAAATATTTGTTTGTTTGTTTGTACCAAATAGGCTCCGCAACTACTGGACCGATTTAAAAAATTCTTCCATCAATAGAAAGCTACATTATTCCTGATTGACATAGGCTATTTTTTAATCCCGAAAATGCGTCCTGTGAGGTGGTCCACGGGAGCGAAGCCACGGGGAACAGCTAGTTTAATATATTGGAGTACCTATTAAGATTATGTAAACAATTATTTAATTACGTGAAAATTCTCTTCAAAGTTTTGTTTCTATTCACCCCATTTTACGGTAGCACTACTGGTTCGATGCTTGATTGCTTGCTTGCTAGCATGGTGGCTTCCATGCAAAGACAGATTCGATTCAAATAGGTTGGACTGATGGATACTTTACCCGTAAATGCTTACTTATTGCTGCTTAGTTATTTCTTTTGTGCTAGTTTATATGCTTGCTTTTACTAGCTTCGCTTCTGTGCTGGGACACAGGCCTTCTAGCTTTGAGAGAGGGAATGAGCCTTAATAGATGTCACATGTCTACGAATTTTTGCTTCTTGGACATGCCGGTTTCTTCACGATGTTTTCCTTCACCATTTTTAGAGCAGTGGCGATGAAATAATTTACACAAAGTAAAGCGACTGCCTTTTTTTTTTTTTTTGGGTGGGAAATCATCCAATGACTTCTCCCACTCTGGGTTAAGCGGGAGGGCGTGTCAGACTTTTACTGACTAAAACCCACCCGTGTTCCTTCAGTTGCTTGAGCCAGGGCCGCGGTAACTCTTTTTCAAATTTATCCGCGACCCAGGCAGGCATCGGCCCTAGCGGACCCCGTCAATTTGCTGACATCTCTTTGAGGCGCGCGTGGAACACTACGCGCCGTCGACTCGGGCCTGGTCCTTATCGGACGGCGAGCTACCCATTACTCGCCGCCCGCAAGCCCGCGCCTACGGTGGCCGGGAATCTGCTTGTGACTCCCGACGCCCAGGGCGTCTCCTGCGGTGGTTTGGGGCATGAGGGCGCCTCCGTTGCCTCTCCCTCACGCGTTCTGCCTCCTCCTTCGCGAGCATTACTGCTTCGCAGAAGGAGGTGATAGCTTCCCATTCCCTCTCGCTCCGTACCATGGCCTGAACCAGGGCTGGACGCGAGAGGTCGCCACCGCCGATCGCCTCCACGAGGACACGGCGTTGCTCCACCCAAGCAGGACAGACCTCCACCGTATGTTCTACCGTGTCCTCCGGGCGATCCTCACAATGGTGACACCCGGGCGTTTCCTCCCGCCTTATCCTGAACAGGAACCTCCCGAAGCAGCCGTGTCCGGTGAGGACCTGCGTCAGGCGGAAGGTGAGGACGCCGTGACGCCTCTCAAGCCACTCCTCAAAGAGGGGCATTATCGCCACAATTGTGGCGTGCCCAGCGCTGGGTTGCGACAGTCGCCCTCTCCATGTCGCCATGAGATCCTGCCGGAGCTCTGTCCGCCAAGCCGTGATTTGTCGCAGCAACGGAGTTTCGCCCCGGCATTTCGCCTCCTCGCGCCATTCCCATATCTGCGCGAGGATTTTTGCCTCTAGATCCCATGGCGGCAATCCAGCAAGGAGGCTCGCCGCCTCGCCGGATACCGTGCGGTATCCCCGGACCAGCCGGATGGCCATGACCCTTTGGGACGCGTTCAACCGGCGTGCTGGTCGCCGCCTCAGGGAACGCGCCCATACCGGTGCCCCATAAAGGGCCATGGATCGCACGGCCCCCGCGTAAAGCCGGCAGGAGGCGTAAAGCGACTGCCTGGGTTCGAACCCACAATTTACGATGTGTAAGTCAGGACCACCACCAGTGGACCACCGCTGCTATCCAGTTACTCACCGCTAGCTTCAAGGAAAATAATTTAAATATTCCAAGGCGGATCAAAACGGACAGGTAAAGTTTAATATGTTTTTAAAAGTTGATAAGTTCACATAAATGATGTAACTTTTTTTTTATATTAATTTTTTTTTTATTTCAATTACATAAAGCATCAACATACGTGATATAGAGATCACCTTTCACGTATGTTAATGCAAAGTGCATTTTATTTATTTTTTTTGTTCCGCTATCTGATTTTAACTTTTATCGGATGAGTTGAAGGTAAACATTTATTTACATTATATTTATATGTAATTGAAATAAACATTTTTATATTTTTTATTTATTTATTTCTATTATTATTATTTTATTATAATTATTTATATTCATTCTTATTTATTACATTTTTAAATATTAAAAAAAGAAAACTTAAAGAAACATTTAAAATATTAAAATATAGGCTCACCGGTATCGGGAATAGGGTCCAACTGGTCCAAGCTACCGGTGTCTAGGGCTCCAGAGACAGGAACCTCCTCACAATGCGAGCCGTATCAAGGAGTACTGCCTTCTGTATCAGGCCCTTGATCCAACCACGCAATGACAGCCTCGTCAGATGGTCATCGAGGCTATTGGCCATCAGGCCGTTGGACGTAACAACAATCGGCACAATGATCTCCCAGTCCACATTCCACATGTCGACAACCTCGTGTGCTAGGTAAGTCAACCGTCCCATCCTTCATTATATGTCTCCAGTAGTTATTCGTCAGGATAACTTCGTCCATAAGTGCACACAAAACCTTCAAATCCCTGAAAGGCGACCTTTTCGTAAACGTAGCCAGGATAAGGACGCTGAAAAATATACATCGGGCCGATGGAGAGCCCGATAGAAGCGCCCGTGAAGCTCCTTGCCTTGCCATACCTCTTTGCGTTCATCAGTAGTAAGTGACTATTTTATTTTCATTATTTAAATTATAACAAATTAAATTAAATATCATTTAATTGTTATATCTATCATATTAATCTACGCGTGTAGCCTATATCAATGTAAGGGGACAATAGCTCTTTACCCAATTATTTTGTTGATTGATCCGACTCGCTCATGGCCAATTTATTTATCACAAGGTTATTCATGTGATCACTTACATTTTACTATGACTCTGGTTGATGGCAGCAAAAACCTCCACAGGCGGGAGTTCTCGGATGGCTCTAATCTTCAGTGCTTGTGCGGCATCTCTCCGCAGACCATGGCCCACCTCTCGGAGTGTGCAGCCTCCCGCAGCAGCCCTGTCACCTGTAGGTGCTAAGACCTTATAACTGCACCACCGAATGGTCTTACCGTAGCTGAATTCTAAGCCAAACATAATATTTTCCATCGACACGCTAAGAAGAGAATGTATGTATTTTTTAATTTCAGCTTCATTGACGAGGTTGAAGTACCAGTATAAGTTGCTCGTGCAAAAACCAAAACTTAATATCTATCCGGTTTTCTTTGTGGTGAGAAGTAGAAAGAAAAAAATTAGGTCTTTGGTCCATAGGCAGGATATAATCCTTTCCTATCATATACTTCCTACTGATATTCTGATTAATGTTTGGATGTTTAGCAGTTTGTCAATCAATGACGCCGAAACTAACACAGGTACCTACTATATCATGAACTGGTATAGGATCCTTTTCAGCCCGCTAGTTTCCTTGAAACAATGCTCGACTCACACTGACGAAGATACACATATTAAAATATTTATTGAGCATTAGGTTCCTAACCTTCCACACTTCTTTCTGAAGTTAGTTGGCTCAATGTTGCAGAAAGTTCTGTAATGAAATCCTAACTTAATTCACAGTTCTACAATAATAAATTTATTCATAAAAACTGAACTGTACCTATAGTAAAGCATCAGGGTGCTAAACAGTTCAGAGATTTCATGAATTAGATGTTTTGTTAACACAGGATTTGGGAGAGGCCCTTGCCCACAAGTGAAACAAAAATAACAAAATTACATAATATTAAGAATAATAATATAATAATAATATACCGCAAATCGTATGCATCACCCACGGTCATCGGTCATGAGACTGTATATCCCGCGGAAGTGTGGGAGTTGAGGCTTTTTAAATGCTAAGACCCTACACAACCGCGAGGTATTGGTATACTTCCAGGCCGCCTTTTCGGGGAAACCGAAGGTTTTGTCTTTGCGATTATGGACGAAGTTATGATGATAAAGAACTACCGGAAATACATTGTGAAAGAGGGCACAGTTGACATCTGTCGGGCATGTCACCGGCCGGGGGAATCAATCCGTCACATTATCTCCGGTTGTTCTAGGCTGGCTAACGGAGACTATTTGCATAGACACAACCTTGTAGCCAGGATTATCCATCAGCACCTTGCTCTGAAATACAATCTTGTGGAATCGAAGGTGCCTTACTATAAGTATGAGCCCGACCCAGTTCTCGAAAATGGCAATGTCATGTTGTATTGGGATCGGTCTATCATCACTGACAGGACTATTGTTGCCAATAAGCCTGACATAGTGGTGATAGACCGACTAGAGCGTCGCGCAATGATTGTTGATATAGCGGCCCCCATGACGAGAACCTCGTGAAGGCTGAGAGAGATAAGAAAAGTAAGTATCTTGATCTGGCTCGCGAGGTTGTCGACAAGTAGGATGTGAATACAGCGAGCATTGTGCCGATAATCGTTACAGCCAATGGCATAATAGCCAAGAGCCTCGACAAACATCTGAGGAGGGCATCAAGGGCTTGATCCAGAAAGCGGTACTCCTGGACACGGCGCGTATCGTTACGAAGTTCCTCTCTCAGGAGCCCTGACCACCGGTAGCTTGGACCCTGTTCCTGATACCGGTGGGCTACTATTTTTTATATTTTTAAATGTTTTTTTATTGTATTTTTATAAGCTAATATTTAAAAATGTAAAAAGTATGTACATAAATGAATAAAGGAAATAATAATATAATATTAATCTAAAATACATAATTATGTAATATTAAGGATTAAGAGTGTAATGGTAAGTACATAACATTAAAATGTGTTTAAGAATCTCGGCACCCTGGGTTCCCGGAACTTTGGGCTGCATACGAAGGACCAAAACCAACTCGTAGAGTTCCGTTAGACTCTTACAGGATTTACTCCATTTTGCTTTGCACTTATATTGAACTAGCTGACCCACGTGGCTTCGCTCCCTCAAAATCATAACCTATGTTACTCGGGCATAATGTAGCTTTCCATAGGTGAAAGAATTTTTAAAATCGGTCAAGTAGTTTCGGAGCTTATTCGGTACAAGCAAACAAACACACAAACAAAAAAATCTTTCCTATTTATAATATTGGTATAGATGACGATGATCCAGCCCAATATTAGGGCATAGATTCGATAGATATACAATCAATAAAGTTGTTGCAAGACTTGATAATATTAAGACCATTCCTCCTATTTCAAGTCGTTTGCTCACACTCAACTGCTTGAGTAAACTTCTTGATGATTTTTCTGCATCTAAGACTATCTCTGGCCAACTGTAATCCGTTGAAGATCAAAAGGTCAATTCCCATACTTAAATTCAACCTGCAATATCTTCTCGGTGCCAATCAATTTCTTAAACTTTTCAGAATGTAGGAAAATTAGAAGTATTTTTGACAAACTGCGATTGAGAAGCGAATGTGAACGTTCTTTAAAAATACGGGAAACACATTATATATTATAATGGCGAAAGTTTGTGAGTGTGTTTGTATGTTTGTTACTTCTTCACGCTCTTTGTGCTCGCTGTATCTTCTATCCCGGGAATATGTTCCCTTGGGATAATTTTCAACATTCACGCGGGCAAAGCCGCTGGCAAAAGCTAGTAATATTATGTACTACTTGTACCCAATTCCTGAAAAGTAAAGGCGAAAGTTTGTTAGTGTGTATGTTTGTTACTACTTCACGCTCAAACGGCTGAACAGATCTGCATGAAATTTGGCACATAGATAGATTATAGTCAAAAATAGCACAGGATACTTTTTACCCGCGAATATGTATTTTTGGGATAATTTTCGACAGACACGCGGTCGCGGGGCAGAAGCTAGTTGCTCCTATAAAATAATTACTATAAAGGTATTTAGATATAGTTATGAAACTTGCTACCACATTTAAAATCGGTTGGTTGAGTAGGTACATTACAGCTTCGCGTTGTGCCGTCGCGCGCTAGCTTCAACAATCAATCGAATCTGTAGTGCTATTCTGGAAAATCTCACCGTGTAAACTTATGTAAAGTGGATATGAAGTGATATCTATCAAAGGTGAATAAATTTACATTTTTCACTTCAAGCTCAATCCACTTAAGTTTTCATGGTGGCATGTTTACAGAATAGACTGGTTGTTCAGTACCTACACGTTATGTAACAATTAGTTTTGATTGGCTAGCACTGTGTCAGAAACCTACCAAAATATCTTATCTCTCACTACATTTTATGATCACCCGGACTATTCTGTAAAAAGCTCTCGTAAAAATTAAGTGAGCCGACGTCCCCAGCAAGCGTAAGGATCATTCACTCACCACCTTAATTTGCACGGTGTAACGTTTACAGAATAGACCAACTATTTGTATTTACAAACCTAGCGTTTTCCACTCCTTCATAACTACCAGCCACCGCGTGCATACCTAATGCCGGCCGAGCACAAATCAATGGTGTTAGAAATAAAGAACACAACACATTATTTTTACCATTACATTTATTGCACATTAACACACAAGAGAGGATATCATGAAAGATTTCAGTTACACGCGCAAGATAATCACCATTAACTATCCAAATTTAATACAAAAACAAAACATTTCATGTTTCCAAAAGTAGGTATATCCAAAATAGATCCAAAATCAGTTATTTTCTCATAACTACTTATCTAAATTAAATTTTTGGCATCACAGTTTAAATTCTTCAACCTCTTTGAGGCTTCACTGATATTATCCTTCCATTATTATCTACCACCGAGATAGTAACACCCTGCCAAATTACTATTAGAAATAATCCTTAACTTACAATGTTTTGAATTACATTTGAATTTAATGATCCGATTCTTTTTTTGAAGTCGGTTATAAAATAAAAACTGGCTACATTTGTTAGACATTAAGGAGGTATAGTTAGATGATAGATTACAGAAAATAACAGGATCATGGGACACAAGACTGGCACGTTTAGAACACTTAGAATGGGGATGGCTTGTTTAGGTTGGCGACTCCTGGTGGGTGCTGGGCGCTGAGGTGCCAGTTAGCGACGGCCGCGGTGATGTCGTCGGTGGAGTCGCACTCACGCCGGGCCTTGGCGAGGACCATGGCCACCACGATACTGAAGTAGCCACGCTTGTACTCCTTTACCTCGATGCGGGCCTGGTCGCCGCCCAGAACCACCCCCACAGGGGTCAGCTGGCTGGCCTGCTGATCCGGCCCGGTCATCTCGGGAACTATAAACGGAGATGATGAAAAGTATTTTAATTATCGACTGACTATTTTATAACTATGCCGAGGGTTTTAAAAGCGCGCGATCTGTGTGATATTTCTCTCTCGTATCTACGGCTAAACTGACCCATGCTGCGCTGATTTTACACACACACAAATCAGCATTATTAATCTATGTGAGCGTGAATATTATTAAAAACCGGCCAAGTGCGTGTCGGGCCACGCGCAGAAATAGGGTTCCGGAGTTGCATAATAATGCGGACTAAGAAGAGTGTTTTGTAGTTGTTACATGAACATTAAAATGGTTTCAGCGGCATACAACATCTAAAAACGGGCCCACATAGGATGTTTTTTTAATCAATATGCTCACGTTTGACCACTATCTCGCCTGATGGTAAGCCATGATGTGGTCACACTTGCCTAGAAGTAACCTATTCACTCTTGACTTAAACTAAAGAAGGACTAATTGTTAACTGAAGAAGGAGTTATAAAATCCAACTTCGCAACTGAAGATAGAAAAATATATATTACCACCGCTATTTGAGTACCACCGCGGGCGCGAATTGCGAAAGGAGCCGATACGAGCGCGCGTTAGAGTCACGGGGAATGGTATGGTTCATTCCTGGATCCTTGCGCGCACGCTCCATGTTTATTTCTAATTCGGAATTTGAAAAATTTCGTATGTATTCAGCTCTAATCTGCGGTTCACTATTTCGTTCTGGAAAGTTTTACGCTACTCAATTAGCGATGTAGTCGGGTCGAATATTGACTTTATAGATGGATTTCGACCATAGAAAATAAGTAATTTGCTTGGCAAATCAATTTATTTTGACTTTAGAATACAAAACGTCGAAAATACTTCTGCACTAACACAAAATAGACTCCCCCGTGCTATGCTCGGCATTTCCTTGCGTGATTACGTCAAAAATGAGGATATCCGCAGGAGAACCAAAGTTACCGACATAGCCCGAAGAATTGCGAAACTTAAATGGCAGTGGGCAGGGCACATTGCTCGCAGAACGGATGGCCGATGGGGCAGAAAAGTTCCGGAATGGCGACCGCGAACCGGAAGACGATGCGTTGGAAGGCCTCCCACTAGGTGGACCGATGACCTGGTTAAGGTTGCGGGAAGGCGCTGGATGCGAGATGCACGGGATCAGTCAATGTGTCGACGCTTGGGGGAGGCCTATGTCCAGCAGTGGTCGTCTTTCGGCTGTCTGATGTTGATTTTTTTAAGTAGAAATGCTTTTTTTTTATATTTTGCGTTTATGACGTTAAATGTACTTAAATAAGTTAAACATTGAAAAAAAAACCGAACGCCTTAGGTGGGACTCGAACCCAACGCCACAGAGACTAGTCGAACTTGCGAAATTCTTCAACTCTTTTGTTACTTTTTTTTCAACATCTAACTTATTTTAGAAAAAAATAATTTACGTCATTGTAATTCCCTCTGTAGACAGATTTTTAATTATATGTATTACATATTGTTATTTTATAGGTGGCTTTTTGATTTAGAAGGGACTTTAAAGGAATATAACTTATTAGTAATTATAGAATCCCCTGCATAGGGGATCGTAGTGGAACATTGAGTGCTGTAGAATCCCCTGGGGGACTGATTTGGGGGATCCTAGTGGAACGAGTGACACCATGGGATAGAGGAGAAAAATAAAAAACATCCCATAATCTCTACATCAATAGGAGGAAACCGTTTTTATTTTACCACTTTGTCGGTATTATTAATATGTATATCCTTGCCAAATTATAGCTTTCTAATACAAGTAGTCTCTGAGCTAAGCTGCGGACGGAAAGACGGACAGAGCGAAACTATAACGGTTCCTTGTTGACTTCGGAACCCTAAAAAGGGATCGTTATATACAGTGTTTTGGTACAAGGGTAAATAAGGGTGAGGGGACTAGCCAACACATATGTCTACTATATAGCCGAAATGACCGGAAAGCATAATATAATTATTAAAAAAATTCTATGGTCCGTCTGAATGTTTCTTGGTATTTTTCCTGTTAGCGAACAATGCCAACCGGTATTTATGAATAGGTACATTAAAATTAAACATTGCATTGTGAAAAAAGGTTAATTTAAAATCAAAAACCCGACTGCTTAAGAAGCGAACTAAAGAGAGGTAAACGTGTAAATCATGCTGTGCAGTCGGAGGATCAGTGGTCAGCCAGCTCGCGAATATGTATCCTGCACTACTCGGGTTTTTGATTTTAAATTAACTTTTTTTTTTTACAACTTTTAAGTGGTGTATATTTTTGTAACCGCCTCTTAAAATTTTCCTTTTTGATATCCGTGTTTTTTTTTAACGTCTCTTATCTAAGAACACTTGGGCGATGAAGACGCGCATCTAACGATATCTTAATTATGTAAATCCATCTAGCGGTTTGCAAGATTTGGGGTAATAAGAATAAAGAATTATATTTCTGAGCTTTGCTGTGTTGTCTATACAATTTAATCCAAAATATGCTTGGTAGTGTCGTTAATTAGCAACGACACTACTGGTAGTGCGGCTGGTAGTGTCGTTGCCAAATAATGCATAGATGCATACAAGATACGCGCGAAAAACTTCACCCTTTACTTGCAGTCGGATAAAAAAGGAATACCTTTGCCCTGCAGTTGGACAACAAACCATACGAAGATTAGATTTAGGATTTAGGTTCCTGAATACATCAACAATGACATGCCATGATGACACTTTTTAATAGTAGAAAGCATTGCGGACGAATAACTACTAAGGTAATGTGATATATCATTACGTCATTATTAAAAACCTTCGATTTTAAAACGGATGAATATAAACTTACAGGTACAATCAGACTTGAATGTATATTTTCTCAAACATGCTTGGAAATTTGATCATTATTTTGACAACCTTCTTCGAGATAAATCGAAATTGCTATACTGGCCAAATAAATGTGAGCAGCGGCCGGCAAAACTTGTATGAAAATCCATATCTGTTGTGTTTAGCGGCCAAAAAATTACATAGAAAACTCATATCTGTCGTGTAATATAAAAATGGATCTTTTACTCCGAAACATGGTAACCAAGGAGGTTTTATTTAAATTTAGAACTGGCTTGCAAATAGAACGCTGTTTATTAGAAAAAAAAACAAAAGAACACTTTAACGCGGGCACAATTATTGTTGTTCGTCATTGATTTGGACAAAATGAGTTCTAGGTAGTACTTAGTTTTAATTTCCGCGCATTATTCTATATGTACTATTGTGGGCTAGTAGTTGAAAGTGAAAAGGACAAAGAAAAAACGGTACCTACCTAGCTACCTAATATGGTGTCAAAAAACTAACACCGACTGCCGAATTTTTCATTTTGTAGTGTTTTCATTTGGAAGACTGTTGTACTATTTTTTTATTTTTCACTTTTTTGTTGTGGTACTTCATGGATAAGATCTACATGGTACTTAGGTATAATGCCCAAAGTGATTCCAGAATAGATTACCCGAATAACATGAAACTTAAACAGAACCGGTGGAATGAGAGTGTACTAGGGTGAACTGTACACATCTGCGTACCGGTCAGCAGCGATGAAACTAGTACAAAACTAGTGGTTTCTACCCGTTATCAGCATACTGGCGTGATGTTATGTTATGAAATGGTGTAAACAATAAACAGGCATGCGACTGCAGCAATCCCGTAAGATTAGCAGTCATTTCCATAAGCATATGTATCTCCAAAGTTCTTCATTAGAACATCACGAAATTTAAATGGGTCCAATTCTGGAACATAAGCATACCACTTTTTCAAACAAAAAAGAATTTTCTTTATTGGTCCACAATTGACGAAGAAATCGGTGAACATTATACACAAAGAAAAAGAAATCATACATTCAGCCGAAAATAGAACCTCCTCCTTTTTGGCAAGTCATTTAAAAATCGAGTGCGTGTCGGACTTCGGAAATTTAGTGTCCCGTACCAAACCGCAAAATCAAGTTGGTTGTAATAGAAAAAATGAGGGAATTGCAAAGAAAAAATTGGTCTATCAACATATTGGTATTTGTTAATATGTATTAATAAACATTATCGCCAAATTTGAAGTTCATAGGTCAATGGGAACTTAAACAAATCTTTCGGAACAAAATTTTGTTAAACAAGCTGACTTTGGTGTCTTCTCATTCCTTGTTTTCCAATATTATTTAAATCATAAAATCAACCAATCAATCAATTTATCTACTCAACGAGTTCTAAACAACGTTCTCCACTCCATGGGGAAGGACAATTTTGCGCCCTCTTTTGCTGTATGAGAGCCCCACTTAAAAAAAAATCAAATATTTTTTGACAATTTGTATGGCTTTGGGTCAACAAGATGCTTATACTGTGAAAATTTGAAGACTGTAGCTCCAACCCTTTTGGCTGTAAAACCTGTGTGACAGACGATGGACAGGCAGACGGACAGACATGTGAGTGACAGCAATTGATTCCGTTTGGACCCTTAAAAATGGTGAAATCATTCACATACCATGCGAATGACGGCTAATCAAAATTAATCTACCAAGCATTTTCCCAACCATGCTGCAGTCGGCCTCCAGTATAACCGGCAGCCTAATTGCGTAAGTGAATTCTGCAAAGCAAACAAGTTGGAACCTTCCCAAAAACGACTTTTGATATTGCATATTACACTCTGAAACGGAAAGGTTTCCCTTTCATTACCAATATTTTGACGTAGAATTGATTGTAAAAGAATGAATGAAAGCGGAAGAATCGAGATAAAACTTCACTATTGGTATTGTGTAATGCAAATGTCATATATCTTCAACTCCGTAGTATCTCTAAGTAGTCTAAGTTCAACTCAAAGAAGGATTTGGAAAGCTAACTCTAGCTTTCCAAATTAGTTTCACAATACCGAAAAAGATGAAAGAAATTATTCTGATTCTTTGGAAGAATCGACTTGTTTCCTTTGCTGAATTCACTTACGCAATTAGGCTGCGGGTGCAACTGAATACCATTATTTAGCATGGACCGCCTTCCTATCTGATCTGACAACCAATAACTGGATAGCAGTAGCACGTTATAGTTCTCGCCTTGAAGTTCCGTGGCACGGAGTGGATCACGTGTATCCGAGGCACTGAGGCGTTTCGGTATGTAGGTAATGGATTGTCACCCATCCATGGATCAACCTCGGCAAGCATTGCTTTTTACCTTGAAGATCGACCCGTGTGGCAGAGTTTTGCCACGAGCTAGAATTACCGGGTTATTGGACGACTCGCCCGAATTTAACTCGCCCGAATCGGGCGAATTGTCCACTATTAAAAATATTCATTTTTCTGTGTCGATTCGCCCGAAGATTATTAACCGACGCGTGACGGGCGAATTGACCACTCCAAAATTATTTAGTGGACGATTCGCCCGAATTTGATTTTAGAGAACAAACATTATAAAAGTACAGTCATGCTCACTCGTTTCGGTAATAATATGCAGAATGAATCGAAGTTAATAGATATTGTACTAGAAACTAGAAAAGCAATTTAAACTACGAGGAGGCCAGAATCATGAAGAAGTATTTGCAGAGCTAGAATCATTAGCGGTAGAGACTAACGGAGTACTAGGGCTATCGAAAAATCGCCCGGTACACTTTTTACCGCTCATGTTTCCAGCCTAGCTTCCTCATTATTATAATCTCCTGGTACTTAAGTTAGTCTTTACCGGTACCGAAATGACCTGATAGCGTATATAGAGCTGTCTCTTTAATTTTTTTTGTAATGAATATTGCTGTCTCCCTCTTATTGTTTTTTCGCCTCTTTATCATATTTAGATATGATTTCGTTCAAATCTCAACGTACTCTCGTACTCTTTTTACCGCTCATGATTCTTTTGATTCATTGGCGACAAAACAATAAGAGGGAGACAGCAATATTCGCTACAAAAAAATATAAAGAGACAGCTCTATACGCTATCAGGTCATTTCGGTACCGGTAAAGACTAACTTAAGTACCAGTAGATTATAATAATGAGGAAGCTAGGCTGGAAACATGAACGGTAAAAAGTGTACCGGGCGATTTTTTGATAGCTTACTCCGTTAGTCTCTACCGCTAATGATTCTAGCTCTGCAAATACTTCTTCATGATTCTGGCCTCCTGGTAGTTTGAACTGCTTTTCTAGTTTCTAGTACAATATCTATTAACTTCGATTCATTCTGCATATTATTACCGAGATGAGTGAGCATGACTGTACTTTTATAATGTTTGTTCTCTAAAATCAAATTCGGGCGAATCGTCCACTAAATAATTTTGGAGTGGTCAATTCGCCCGTCGCGCTTCGATAAATAAACTTCGGGCGAATCGACACAGAAAAATGAATATTTTTAATAGTGGACAATTCGCCCGATTCGGGCGAGTTAAATTCGGGCGAGTCGTCCAATAACCCGAATTACCTAATGAAATATCTAACAAACATAAAATTTGCTCTACATTGAGACAGAATTACTACTAAAAAAACCAACTGTGTAATTGTCTTCACACCGAAACATAATAAGCAGATACTTTACTTAATAAAAAAATAAAAAACAGTCACAAATAATCGATTTACCCAAACCACAAAAGAAGTATTGGGGCATGAATGAAATTCAATATTCAACCCTCCATCTATGTAGACGCGATGTCTGGGGCGGCTTCGAACGTAATAAAAAGATGCTCCAGTCACCTACTTATGCAGGAATTGACCTCGAGACAGAAAATGGGGGAGCTCTAAGGGGTTAGCACAAAAGACAGGAGAACACGTGTATGCGATCTCTTTTATAACTGCAACAAAGGGTTTTAAGTCCACTTACCTTCAGTCTTCATTGGTTTTGATAAAACCGGAATGATGCCAACGGATTTCGGAAACGAGGACCGGTTAAGGCGCACCCGTTTCCAATGGAGATTATTGATTCTCTCAGCGAGGTACCTACTGCGCAAGTGCAAGATCCCTGCACACACTCCTGTCTAATAAGGACCCTCTCGACTAGAAGAGTTAGAGAAATTCAATAGCTGATTTATTTACAAAAACCATTTAAGTGGTTTTAAATAAAAAGTTTGATACTGTAACCGTTTCAAAATAAATTGGTATTTTATTACCCGTATGTCACATTAGCACATTGAATCTACATTTGTGTGACAAGAGTTATCAAACGTCAGGTCTTCTTGTGATGGCTCCTATTTTGCCGTTTCTGGGAGGCATTTTCAAACTTCAAGAAACTTTACTCCACATAAGTTATAAAACGTAGGTACTTGAATTATAAAAAATGGTAAGTAGATACAATTTTAGATAGATATATATAGGTAGATACTAAATCACGTTATTTACATAGATTCATGTAATCTTTTTTAAATATTGTTGTTACATAATTATTTATTTGGTTTACTTACAGAGGTCCAGAAAATAAACAAAGTAGGGTAGAGTCTGGCAAACGAAAGTAGATACTCGAATTATTTGCAAACTTTTTATATGGCAATGCTATACTAATGTCAACCTCAATTTTTGTGGTCTTGATAATAGCATTTATTCAGTGAAAAATTAATAAAACAATTAAAAGTGGATTACCTACGCGAGATGTTGTTGAGATGTCTAAATAACAAGAAAAACAACAGGAGGAAGACGATTCCAGTGACTAATGAATCTTTTCACATGGAAATCTTAGATTCAGATTTTGATTATGGTAGTGAATAAACCAAAATTATTATAGAATACTGTTGATGCCTTTTTATTCAGATTGATAGATACATAATTTATCTAAAGTATTACCTACCTAAAGTACCTATAGTATTTTTATTCAGAGGAACTAAAATTAATAATTCTAAAGTATCAAATTAGGTTATTCCAGGTATTTCATACTAGTTTTAGGGTTGCTATGCTGATATTTTTAAATATGCCGCGCTTTTTCAGTCTCTACTTTTGTTTGCCGGACTCTAGGGCTTGATAATATTAATGAGTGCAAAATTAAACGTTCTGAAAGCATGGAAATGAATGGATTTAGAATAATCATAACTAATATTACTCATAATCTATACTAATATTATAAAGCTGAAGAATTTCTTTGTTTGTTTGAACGCGCTAATCTCAGGAACTACTGATTGGAATTGAAAAATTATTTTTGTGTCGGATAGTCTATTTATCGAGAAAGGCCGAGAGGCTATATAATATAAAATCTGACCCAAACCAATATCACGCTACTACCAATAGGAGCGGAGCATAAAAGAAAAATGTTCCAAAAACGGGATAAATCCTTTTTGAGAGCTTCCGTTGCGTGCGCTGCGTAAGCGGTTAAAGTTACGCAACATTCGTGTATGTAGGGTAGGTAGGTAGCCAGTTGACAGGAGCGAAGCCGCGTGGGACAGCTAGTTACAAGTAAAATGGTTTGTATGTTTATTTTTTGTAAAAAGCAATCCCAGAAACTAGTGGCCCAATTACGAAAATCCTTTAACTGATTGTAAACTACCGAACCATGGCGACTGCGTACCGGAAGACGCAGCGTTGGAAGGCCTCTCTCTAGGTGGAGCGACGACCTGGTCAAGGCTGTGGGAGTCCGGTGGATGCGAAACGCACAGGACCGATCAGTGTGGTGACGCTTGAGGGAGGCACATGTCCAGCAGTGGACGTCTTTCGGCTGAAATGATAAACAACAAACAATATTTATTTGTTCAAGACTTAAACCTATTTACAATGATTGTACCTTGAATTAGAATCATTAAGTTATTGGCAAGATACAAAATATAGAATAGAAAACATTTATTCGATTTAAACATTTTTTTTTTTTAAATTATTGCGCCGGGTGTGCCCATACCGAAAGGGTTACCAACTCAGCATTTGCTGGGCGTCAGACACCCAGCGCTGATTTTCAGTTGGCACCCCGCTAGTGACACACGGACGTGGGTAAATAAAATTGATACTTAAAATAATTTCATAATACTAAACTCAGTGAAGAACTATAACAAAACCAATAGTCATAATAGACTGTCAACTGCCAATCTGAAACTGGAAGGCCCAAACAAACCAATTTTTCTCTCTGAAAGCTTAACATATAAGGCTAAAAGACTGTATTACCTGGCTCGAGAATTTTCTAAAACCAACGATTTTAAATTCTGTTGGACTACTCATGGCAGGATCTATATTCGCAAGAAGGAGGGAGCAAATTCCTACCCAATAAACACTGAATCTGATTTAAACAAAATAATAGCACCAGAAAATTGACTATCCATGAGAAACAATTGTAACTGTTGCCCTTTTGTACTAATAACCGTTTGCCTAACACGTTATGCTAAATTTTATGCAATTTTGTATCTTTGTTTAAGCACACATACACGCAAAAACACATACACCTTTCACATAAGTGGCAAAAAACACATATACTTACTCGCGTTCATAACTACTACACATATACACCAAAAAACCTTAAATATGTTAACTAATAATTTATCCTATATTACTCTAACACATTCACATACACAAGCACCCCCACTCTCACTGACACATTCAATCATTCATGGCGCTCTCATCAGTCAGGTTCATTCATCGAGATTGTCATACAAATTTAACTGTGCTTTTAGTACTGTACAAGGTTGCCATTTGATCTTGAACCCTACTCCAACTTTCAACTCGAAATATGGATAAAGAAAACAGGAGTATTACAGAGGATTTAGAGCAACTTTCGGTTACTAATGCACAATTATGTTCCCCAGAACAATGCCACACATATTTAGGCAGTGCACCAAATGAGCTAAAATTCTTTCACCTGAATATAAGAAGCCTTGGCAATTCCTCCAATTTTCATAATCTTTCAATATTATTAAACCGAATTAAAGTCGAATTTGACGTAATCGTACTATCTGAGTGCTGGCTGAGCAAATGTCCTTTTTTACCTCACATGACTGGGTTTGATGTACACACATCCGAATACACAAATCAGAACGATGGCATAGTAGTGTATACCAAATTAAACATCCGCTGCACTGTGGTAGCACATACCATTCGCGAAGCAAATTGTATCATACTTAAAATTAACTCTGACGTAGCACTTGTAGCAATTTATCGCTCCCCATCATATCGAAACACCCTTAATTTTATTGATAGCTTGGATGATACCCTATTTTTACTAAAAACATTTAAAACGATTATTTTACTTGGAGACATAAATATTAATATTTCGCCGAATAATAACGATACAAGTGCGGATTCGTATCTAAATACAGTTGCTTCGCATGGAATGCTGCCTGGTCACCTCTTCCCTACCCGTAAACAAAACTGTCTGGATCACGCAATCATTAAATCAAATAAACCAGCAGTCGTACTTGTTCTCGACGCATATATAACAGATCATGCCCCAGTAATAATTTTTTGCAAACTAAACACCAAAACTCCTAAAATTAAAAACTCACGCACCCACGTTGATATTGACGCTTGTGTGACAATGCTAGAAAGTACAGATTTTTCATCTGTAACAGACTGCAATAATGATGCCAACCATGCTGCAGCTGTTCTTGTTAATATAATCTCTACGGTAGTTGAAATAAATACAGATGTTCGTGTTATTCCCAGTAGACAAAAGATTATTAAACCGTGGATTACTCCAGGGCTTTTGAAATGTATCCGAAATCGTGACAATCTCTATCGTAAAACAAAACGTGATCCCGTTAATTTCATTCTTAAAATAACGTACACCCGTTATAGAATTTTTTTTCAATAATTTACTGAGAAAACTTAAACGTCAGTATGAGAGATCTGAATTCCTAAAACACCGAAAGAATCCAAAAGCTACCTGGAATCTTATCAAAACCATATCTAACTTAAAGAGTGATAAGATCTCCCCAAATGAACTTCTGTCTCTTCATTCAGATCCCAGTCTTTCACTCAATCACGTCAATAGCTTCTTTGCAAATGTGGGAGAGAATCTGGCATCAAAAATTACAAGTGTTCCTTATAACTCAGATTCTGATATTGGTACTGGGTCACCACATGACTCAATGGCCATATTTGGGACAGATAAGGAAGAGATCGAAAGAATTATCCTGGGTTTGAAACTTAATACCGCAGTAGGCTGGGACGGTATATCTTCTACCCTAATTAGGGCTGCTAGAAATACTCTTATCCCTATTATCGCCCATGTCTTCAACCTTGTTTTCGAGACCGGGGTCTTTCCCACTGTGTTCAAGAGGGCTGTTGTACACCCTATTTATAAAAGTGGGGACAGGGCCAGTGTCAATAACTATAGGCCTATCTCGGTGCTCACTATTCTTTCTAAGATTCTTGAAAAAATATTAAATAGTAGACTTCTCAGTTATTTAAACGCTAACAAAATTATTGCCGAAAATCAATACGGATTTCGGTCTGGTAAAAGTACGGAAGATGCTGTACTTGATTTAACTGGAGCTATTGCAAATAATTTGAATCATAAGCTTAAAACAATAGCTGTTTTTCTAGACCTCTCGAAGGCATTTGACACTGTCTCTGTCCCTCTTTTGCTGGCCAAATTATCTTGGATTGGGGTAAGGGGGTTGCCACTGGATATTTTCAAGAGCTACCTTAGTAACCGCTCTCAGGTTGTAAAAATTGGTAACCACACAAGTGAAGAAAGGTTTCTCACCTACGGAGTTCCTCAGGGCAGTGTCCTGGGGCCTACCCTCTTCCTTATTTATATAAACAGACTCTGTAGACTGTCCCTAACAAATTGTAAAATCATAACACACGCGGATGACACAGTTTTACTAGTTCATGGAAGTGACTGGGCGGATGTGCGCTTTCATGCAGAATCTGCCTTACGGGATGTTATGAATTGGTTAAATGGTAACTTGCTCACCCTGAATTTAGAAAAAACAAAATTCATAACATTTGCACCACGGCTCTTATCACAACCTGATTCCTCCTACAGACTTACTGCTCACAAATGCCTCTCGAATACAACTGCAACGTGCAATTGTGCTGCAATTATGCGAACTAATGCAATTAAATATTTGGGGGTCATTATAGATAGCACTATGACCTGGAGTGAGCAGATTGAGTTATTGGTGTCACGTGTCAGAAAATTTATATTTGTTTTTAAAAACCTTAGAACCTCGGCAGATTCTCACACGTTAAAAACGGTGTATTTTGCGCTGGCACATTCTGTGATAACTTACCGCATTACCGCGTGGGGATGCTCTGGTAAATGCCTTCTACTTCGTCTGGAAAGAGCACAAAGAGCTGTTCTAAAAGTTATGGCACATAAACCCATTCGCTTCCCCACACACGACTTGTATGTTCTTTGCAAAGTGCCTACTGTAAGACAAGCATGTCTAATAAGCATATTATTACGTAAGCATGGTGACATTAAATATGACCCTAAACTTAATACTCAAAAACGCAGAGTTAACAGAATATGTCAGACAGAGAGCGTAAATCTAGTTATCGCTAGAAGACACTATAACTTTTTGAGTCCTGTTATCTACAACAAAATTAATGAGAAATTAAATATCTATCCGCTCTCTTTACGAGAGTGCAAACAGAAAATTTAAAAATGGCTCCAAAACCTGACTTATGAGGAAACAGAGTGCCTCATACAAACTTAAATTGTATTCTTAGCACATCTTTCACATACACATACACGCAACCTCCCTATACACACACACTTACAGTCGCACGCACCTCTACACCCTCCCTCACACACACACCCACTTATACTGCTACAATCTTTTATTAATACATCTATGTCTAGTTTTTTTATTATTATAAATGTTTGTCTAGTTTTTACCTTTAAGTATAACCAAAATTTTGTCTTGGAACTAAGTTGTATTTTCGCTCCTGGGGTGGGCGCTAATAACTGCGACACAGTTACCTATTAAACTAACGCAGTATTAACGTACACAAAAATTGTATTATGTTTTTGTTCCAATAAATATTTGTATTTGTATTTGTATTATAATGTGTATATGTGCTTTAACTTATAAATTAAAAAATAAAGTTATATATGTAAAATTGATAATATAAAGTAATAAATAAATATATATAATGTATTATAATATAAAGTATATAAAGTGCTACAATGTGATGGTTAAAATTGTCACAAAAAACCCCAAATGACAGTGTGGCATGGACGGAAACGGCTTATCACATCCAGTCAATCTCTTCCCGACTTTTCGATACGATAGATTCATATTAATGATGATTTATGATTAATATTAAATACTAAATATTGGATTGAAATAAATATGTGCAACTGGGCTTAAACTAGCAGGATGATGATAATGATTGAAAACTACACTATTACATCACATTAATATTATGAAGGCGAATGTTTGTATGTGTGCTTACTACTTCTTCACGCTCAAACAGCTGAACGGATCTGGATGAACTTAGGTACAAAGATAGATTATGGTCAGGAATAGCACATAGGATACAATTTTTTTCCGGGATTATATTCCCTCGGGATAATTTTCGACATTTAAGCTAGAAAGCTTGTAATTAGCTGTCATAGGTTAGGACATTTTAACATGTGCAAAAGCCTTCGGTATACGGGAGGGAAGCCGAAGGAAAACAAATGATATGATGATTAATATAGCCGTCAGCTGAAAGTCGCTCCATTAGGATGTTACCACACCAATCCATCGATAGTCGATCGATGCCATCGGTCGACGTTGATCGATTGGTGTGCTAGCTTTAATTGATCGACGGATACCGGTCGACTAACCAATCGATCGATTGCCGGTCGATGGCATCGGTCGACGGATACCGGTCGACTAACCAATCGATCGACGTCAACCAATCCATTCTACCATCGATCGATGGCATCTATCGGCTATCGATCGATTGGTGTGGTAGATACTATCGATCGACTTCGACTAATCCATTCTACCATCGATCGATGGCATCGATCGACGATAGCTCGATTGGTGTGATAACACCCTTAGGGCAGTCACACAACACACCTTTTTGTTTTTTTTTATCCTGCAGAAATGCTCATGCATACTGCGCTACCACGCGGGGAGGTAGCGCAGTTATGTGGGAATCCAACCTACTAAAACTCCGCTTATAGCGGGAACACGTGCACGCGTTAGCACTCACCTCGAACCCGCCGTGGCTGTTCGTCACCGAACCCTCCTCTGGGGAGTACCCCCCATCACCGGCGCACCAAAACACACTATACGCCATGACCACCCCAAGGACCAAACCAGCACATGGGAGCCAGACGACCCCGTGTATGGCGCCTTTGGTCGCCTTGTGACGGGTCAAGGTCAATGGCCCCGCCATCTACGATTTTTCGGCCGCAGGGGATAGGGAGAGCGGCCAAAGCTAAACCGACACTCTTCCTCCCCTGCGGCCCCACCGTGTCCGAGTCATCAGACGGTGGCGACCCCGTCCAGGCCACGGAAGGTAGGGGCGTACAGCAATATCAGAATTAGTCGGTCACTGATACAAAAGTTAGAAGGGTTTTAGGTGAACGATCTAGAGAGACTCTCCTCGGCTTGGCCACATTTATATCTCTAAAACTAGGGCACCTGTTTTCGTCCAGATTTAGTCGCTAATTAGTCGAAATTAGTCGCCAAGTCACAGATTTATTCGATGTATAATAGAAAAGATTTTAAAGAAATCAAATTCTCCATACATTACATACAAGCAAGTACAAAATACGTTAAGTAGTAGACAATACCTATGATGTCTTAAGGTGGAATGTTCTTATAGAAATATAAATTTAAATATAAAGTTATTATATACCAAAATAGGAAAGCAGTATGTATTACCTAGAAACAGATCTACAATAAATATAATGTAATTATTTATCGAGCAAAATGTGGTCTTTAGTCCGTCCTCTCCGTTTCTTTTATGGATGGTAAGTAAGAAAGAGATAGATGCGCGTGTACAGATGAACTACTTACAGCGAGTTGCCCGTGACGTAAGTTAAAGTCAGCCAGTTTACAGTGGAACTTGTTAAGAATAGCTAGGAACTCTAGTAATAAAAGTTTTGTAATAAATTAGTGTGCGTTTTACATATTTTCCCTTATAATTATATCTGTGTAAAGACTACATAAGAAAAAAATGTCAAATGCTTATATTAGGTATCTAAGTATATTCTTCAAAGTACCTGACTGCTTAAAAAGCGAACTAAAAGACGTAAACGAGAAGAAAATCATGCTGTGCAGTCGGAGGAAACATCACATCTTTAAAAAGTTACAGAAGTTTTATTATTGTAACGTAATTTAGAGCTTAACATGCTAACTTGGTCGTCGACTCTGTCTCTGTCACCGACCTAGACTAGAGTCAAGAGCAAACCCACAATAAATTAAAAAAAAAAAAAAAACTGTTGTACGCGACTGTACATCTTGATACCAAATAGATCAAAAGCAAGGTTTTTGTTTTCAAAGAATATTAAGTCACTTTAACCTAGTAATATAAAACTTAAACAATTAATAATTGAGAATTTATCTCTCTCTGACATTTCTAAGGACTTTAGACTGATAAAACTACAATTAAATAACACATATTAATATAATATTTTTTCTATTTTTCGTAAATTTTTCGATCTAGCTCTTGGACTTAAAAGTTGAACTCATGTTATCTTCTAAACTAAGACCCAACAAAATCTGTGACTTGGCGACTAATTTCGACTATATCTGGGCGAAAACAAATCTTCGCTAGATGCTCTAGTTTTTGAGATATAAATATGGCCAAGCCGTGGAGAGTCTCTCCAGATCGGCCACCTATAAACCCTTCTAATTTTTGTATCAGTGACCGACTAATTCTGATATTTGACGACTAATTTTAACTAATTAGCGACTAAATATGGGAGGAAACAGATCTTCGCTAGGTGCCTTAGTTTTTGATATATAAATTTGGCCAAGCTGGGGAGAGTCTCTCCAGATAGGCCACCTATAAACCCTTCTAACTTTAGAGCCAGTGACCGACTAATTCTTATATTTGGCGACTTATTAGCGACTTAATATTTGTGTTGTCAAAATTAAATTCCCTGATGGCGGCCAAGCCAGAGGGAGCCACATAAAAACTAATCTATTAAGATCTTTTACTGTGCGGGTATGGACTAAAGATAATAAGAACGGAATGTTAATTGGGCGAGGAATTTTATGAGGGAGTAAGTCGTAAAGGGGAATACTTAATGGACGTTAGGGAAAAAATAAGCGCTCCAGAGTACCCTCCGCAGTAGGAGTCGAATTATAACGTAGGTAGCTAATTTATTTGAAAATTTAAGTTTGCTGAACCAACATATAGAAGGCACGTATGGTTGGATAGAGGCATACAGTTTTCTCTTCAATAAACGAGACTTTTGACAATTAGAATTCCATCACTTAATCATCTCTGGTTTGCTAAACCAGATATAAGTTGTCAGATAGCGCAAATCACGGGGATGACCGTGATTCAATCCCATTCCGAGTAGTCGACTTGGCAATCGAGCCCACATTCTCGTTGCCAACGAGTCCGACATTGCTATCATCTGACAACTTAGAAGCGTCTGTAAATATCGTGAGCCAATCGTACCAGTCCTCAGCTAGAATTCTGTTGAAGTTTATCATTAGCTGCAGGGTCATATTTAGACATACTAAAGTTAAGAGCATATTTTGGTTGTACGAGTAAGGAGTCAAAAGCTACTTCAAATAGAGGCTTAGTTTTTGACTGGACTAAAGAAATATACATATTATTAAATTTTGCTATAGTTAATAACTAGTAGAGGAGGATTTTTATGGGTCCAATAGGTGGTCGTTGGGATTAACTCACAAAGTGTACGGAGAAGAGGGAGATGAGATTAGTTCTTGATGACTTTATAAAAAATCTATCGCGGAGATATTGTCTACGAAGGTGAAGTGCGTGCTCTAAACATTCTACCTGAATGGCATTAATAGGTGAGATTTCAAAGCTCCCGTGATAATGCGCAAGCTCTTAGACTGGATCTTTTCCAGTTTGTAGAGGGCTATTTTTGTAATACGAATTATATAATTTGTCTACAGTACCTTCATTTGGGTTAAACGACATTGGTCAAATCTGATATTTGTCAAATCGGCAATTCATCAAATTTGATATTGGTCAAAGCTGTAGTTCGTCAGATCGTCTTTTTGTCCAATTACGAAATTTGCCAAATACGCTATTGGTCAAGTCCATGTACAGTCGATAAAAACATGCGTTTTGAATAAACATAACTTACTTGTAGAAACTTACAAAACGAAAAGCCGCCTGCAGCAGGTTCCTATTTACATCATTAAAATGTAGTAAATAGTAATTGAGTATTCTGAGGATTTATTTGTTACGATTATTACCTCCTTTGAATTCTTTGATTCTGTATTTACATTTACAGACACTGAAAAAGGCAAAAAGAAACTATTACGTGCAGGATATCAAAAATCCATTTTAACTCAACAAACAAAAACGGTACTACAAACTGGCGTGAAAAATAAAAAAAATATAATGAATCTTAGCAAACCTATAAGAGAGTACCGGCGATATAATATGAGAGAGTATTCGCGGTTTTGCGTTCTCAAATCAAGCTTGATGTGAATTTTCAAAAATGTGATTACGGAATGGCAATTATTAACGCCACAAGAAGTATTTTTCCTGATGTTCATGTTAGGCAGTTTTTTATCATTTTAATCAAGCAATTTACAAAAAAGCAAACGCAATAGGAAAAATGACTGAAGACAGTTTGAAAAATAAAATTAAAGTTTTAGTCCACAAACCTAGCGTTACTGTCCTATAATCCCTTTATTCCTGAAGGATGGTTAGCAATACTTGAGATGATGCCAGTAAATGATAGTAGGACGGAAAAAAATCTAAAATATTTTACTGAGCAATGGCAAAAAAGGATTTCTCAGGACATGTGGTGGTGTGGCAATGAACGCCAACGTACCACCAACGCAGTCGAGGCTTGGCATCGGAGATTAGGGATTACAGTAAAAGAAAAACAATATTTTCATGTACATACGTATTTGAAAGAAAAGAAGCGAAATATTATTTAAATAAAGTCAAAGGAGATGATGAGAAGCAGAGAAAAATATCCAACATCATAAAATATGCCAAAATAGAAAAATTATCGAGTTTGAAGAATTGAATAAACAATATCATGAGGTGGTTTCATTTTTAAGGTTGATTGTACTTAAATCACTTGACCAATAGCGTATTCGGCAAATTACATAATTAGACAAACAGACGATTTGACGAACTACAGCTTTGACCAATATCAAATTTGATGAATTGCCGATTTTACGAATATCAAATTTGACGAATTGCCGATTTGACGAATATCAGACTTGACCAATATCGTTCAATCAGTTCATTACACTATATTTTTAATGCGCGCGGATAGTGATAATAAATCTTTATGTTTATTTGTATATTTTAAATTTAAGTATTTAGTTCACGGAAAATAAGCGTTGGCCATTATTTCGTACGTTCCGTTAATTTAAAGCTTTCAAAATGGTATACAAAATACGAAAGCGGCGGCGCGCCGCAGACAGAGAGGCCACTACGAACAAAGCGTCATTTTGCACACACACATTGACCTATCGATTTTACAGGGAATATTGGGCAATATTGGACCGAGCTCAGTCGTGGCTGTCACGATTGCTTTGTGCGGGCGTTTGTTACGTCATTCATACATAAAGTACTGTAACGAGGTTGCATTGGCTGGTTTACCTGTATTATTTTTTGCAGACCGAATATAGTTTAATTTAATTATTTACCGTTCTTTCATTAATTTTTATGTTATAAACGTCATTAAATTTTTAAATTACTAGTTAGAAATTCAATATAACTAAGAAAATAATAAATTATCCTCCGACTGCACAGCATTATTTTCTTTTTGTTATGTAAATATTTTTAGATCGCTTCTTAAGCAGTCGGGTTTTTTGATTTCACATTTATATTTTTGTCGAGCTTGGTGATTTTTACATTTTAATGTTTTTAATGGGATCACTATTACACCATTTTTACGTCTTGATACCATCCAATATTCATCGTAGTGGAGTCGTGATCTTTAATGAATATTTGATGCTTTGTCTACCCTCTAAGGCATGATATGATGTATATGTACGGTGTTCACCTTACACCTTAGTTAGTTAATGTTATGAGTACCGCGCCGCGACCCAGGTTAGGGAATTGATTAAGTAAAACGAGGTTTACTATTACACGGATTTATTGGCACTAAAGTAATTAGTTTATAAATGAACGCGATGCACCGCATCGTGAGTGCAAGCGTCAGCATTATTACTTAACAATACAAAATGTACGGGTTTGCTCGTACATACTCCCTACAGGAGAAATTAACAAGTTACAAAATTTATGTTAACAGATCAAAGATCAACATATTTAAAAACAATGTTTCTAGAAAATGTAAAAAATAATAAATGTTATACAAAATTAATGTCGACACAATATAAAGCAAAAATAATTAACGATTAAGTGATAAAGTTAATTATTGTCACTAGCCGCATCATTTAACTCAACGAACGCAAATAGGTGACGTAGCTTTATTCACTCGCGCACTATTGAGATTAGAAACACTGCTCTGATTGTTGTCATTTAACTCACTAACACTGTGGTAAAACACTCGGTCACCTATAATCACGCACGGATTGTCGTTGTTGCGAGGAGGAGGCGCAGGCGCACCCTGGGCCTGCGCTGGTGTCGGCGCCGGCGTGGACGGCACTCTCCAGGCGCGCACGCGACGCCACGCGTACACCAGTCCCGCTACTCCCGTGATGCCGACGATGATGTATATCAGCGTGTAGTGGTGTATATCATGGACAGACATGCTTTCAGCTATAGCAGCATTTTCTTTCATGATCTTAATTTTCTGGCCAAGCTCTGTTAAATCTATTTGATTCTGGTCAGTTTCAGAATCATTCAAGGTTATCATATGCGGGATCGTAATGTTGATAATATGATTTATCGGCGGTATCAGTGGCGTATAAACATCAGGTTTAATGTTCAGTTCGCTAGACTGTTGTCTGTGTGCAATTAAAGTAAATGCTTGCGTTTTAATAATACACCCATTGTCTATAGCGACAAGACCCGCACCGGTCAGCTGATGACTGGCAACTTGATCCTCGCACATTATACGTAAAGAGCATTGATCGCAACAAAAATAGATGTAGTTGTTAATTGTGTTACTTTCAAACCAGCTGTTTTTGCAAGGAGAGATCTTTGTCTCGCACTCAAGCTCTTCGGTCTGACAGAAATCTTTATCTCCATTTAGATGATAAATAGGTCTCTGAATATGACACAGATATGCATCTGATATGAGACATGATGTTAATGTTTTCTCTGTCATAGTTAAGTAGGTATCCTTCTTTAAGTTTATAGCCACATAATCTGATATTGGTTGGATGTTAACCATGTCTGTTCCTTTGACTTGAGGAATGGAAAATATTTTGAATATCTCAAAGGAGTCTCTACTGATAAGAGGAAGCCTAATTTCAAAGATAAGGTATTCTGCCAGCATTCTGGCCTTTACTTTAAGAAACTTATATATTTTCCTTAAATCCATCTGCACATTGTCTACAGGCAATGTCACGTCCTTAGGGAGCTGACTAGCGATGGTACTCAGCTGATCTTGCAATTGAACGGGAGTTAAAAGATGTGGATTAAACTGACCGTGATAGATGTCAGTGATAGTGTCCAGTAAGGTGCTTTGTAATGACTTCAAGTTATGTAGCATGTTGCTCCCGATAATAGCTCCGACAGTCAGCTCATTTACGATAGACATGTTTCGTGTTTCGGATTGAAGTTGGTTTAGCGCTTTTTCAATGGAAAATATATGTTGGGAAACCATTTTATGTTGTTTGTTCATGGTTTGCTCTGTTCGTTTGAGGAGATTATATTCAACCTCTATAATCGATGTTTGGTTTTTCCAGTAGGAGGCAATATGACGTTGGTTGTCGCGTAATAACGTTATGTCCTTGCGATACTGATCGGCGAATCTCGTATCTAATACCCCGAAGAGGCTATTCGCGAGATATCCGACACCGTCGATAAGACCGCGCCGCTGTCTAGCGCGCTGCACGTTTGAGTGCTGACCGAGCAACATCTGGTTGTAGTACTCAAGTTCACCGAAGCATTGAATTAACTGTAATAATATGATATCACAGTTCATAATGTTACGTATTGTTTTGCATGATTGTTCTAGGGACTTCGTGTATTTGTTGAGAGCTGTTATGCCCTCCCAATAAGGTTGCATATCGTAGTAGATAATGAGCTTCCACTCGTCCCGTATAATCTGCATGTTAGTTAATTTATCGAAATAAAGGCCTTGGTTAGGTCTAAATTTTGTTGTTTGGAAATCGCAGTGTCCTCCTGTTACGATTGTCATAAAAAATAATAAAGATATAAATAATGTTGTTACGCTAACTCTCTTCGATTTCCTTTGAGGTTGTGTTTTTTCGCTGTTTGGTTTCAGCTCTTCCTGGACGTTTTCAGACGAGTCTGATTGATTTTGTTTTACAGGTAACTTTGATATTTTGGTAATTGGTCTTTTAAGAATTCCGTTCTTCGTTTTTAAGCTGACAACGCGAACGAATCCATCTGCTCCGGGATGTAGATCCACGATCCTACCCATAGACCATTTTCCTGGTGGTAAGTTGTCATCGTGCAAGAGGACTACGTCGTTTAGGTTTATGTTTTCACGAGACTGTCGCCACTTGCTTCTTGTTGTTAGTTGTGTTAGATACTCAGATCGCCATCTTTTCCAGATGTCAGCGAAAATTTTCTGAGTTAACTGCCACCTAGTCCTCAAGTCCCTTTCTGTTTCAACTAGGGTAAGTGCTGAACCGCCAGTCAAAAAGTGAGATGGAGTTAAGTAGTCTAAGTCCTCCGGATCTTCAGTGAGGGGACATAGAGGCCTAGAATTGAGGCATGCTTCGATTTGCGTGAGGACTGTTGACAACTCTTCGTAAGTTAACTTTTGCTCTCCGACAACTCTTCTAAAGTGATGTTTGAAACTTTTGACTGCGGACTCCCAAAGACCGCCTGCGGAAGGCCAGATTGGTGCATTAAAATGCCAGTTGATTTCTATGTCTGTTAGTTCAGCCAAAAATTCGTTGTTAAATATGTGTTGCATTTCTTGGTATTCTTGTTGAATTTGCTTGTTGGCTCCGACAAAGTTTCGTCCATTGTCACTATAAATGTGACTCGGCGTACCTCTACGTGCTGCCATTCTTCGTAAAGCTGCGATGAACGATGAGGTGCTAAGATCGGAGACTAGCTCTAGATGTACTGCTTTTGTAGACATGCAGACGAAAACAGACACATATCCTTTAGTGGTTTTTATGCCACGGCCTTTGTTGGCTTTAAGGAGTAGGTGCCCGGTAAAATCTATTCCAGTGTGGTCAAACGGACGAGATGGATTGCTTCTCGCTGCAGGTAAGTCACCCATAATTTGGTTATGTTTGTTAGGACTTAGCTTTTTACATTTAACGCATAAGCGTATTTGCTTTTTCGTTGCTTCATTTCCGCCTATAATCCAATACTTTTGTCGGATAAATCCCGATGTCAAGCGGGCTCCGCCATGGAAAGTAAGCTTGTGTGCATGTTCTATTAGAAGCTCTGTTAAACGTCCTCGCTGTGGAATAATTAAAGGATGTTGCATGTCTGCATGAATATGAGCATGTCTTAGCCTTCCCCCGACACGGAGAAGCCCAATGTTATCCAGAAATGGATTTAGATTTAGTATTCTGCTTTTGTTGCTAAGCTTTCCTTTCTCTTTTAAGCTTTTGATTTCTTCTACAAATTCCTGCTGCTGTACTTGCTTTATGATCTTCATTTTTGCTTCTCTTATCTCTTCTAACGTAAGATAGGAAGTTTCCTTATTGCTTTGCTTGTTTGTTAAAAATCTATACACCCAAGCTAAAATGTGTACAACTTTGGTAAAAGAACTGTGACTTTTTAATAAGCTCATGATTATACTTTCGTCATCTGTTTGTTTCGTGACAGTGTTTGCTTGCTTCTGTATTTTTGTTTCCAATGTTGTTGTATAGATTATTTCTTCAATTCTTTCATCAGCTTTAAATGTTTGTAGCCAAGATGGTCCCTGCCACCATAAAGGATGTTGAATCAATTGCGACATCGATAAGCCTCTACTTGCGCAGTCTGCAGGATTTTCGGCAGATTTGACATACCGCCAGCAGGTAGAAGGCATGATTTCAGTTATAAATCGTGTTCTGTTGGCAACAAAGGTTTGCCAACGTCCTGGATCTCCTTGCAGCCACCCCAGTACTGCTGTGGAGTCAATCCAGCCATAAATAACAATGTTGTAGTCAGTTAAAGAAGCCTTGACCTTAGCCATGAGTTTTGCTAATAAATGAGCGCCGCAAAGCTCCAATCGTGGCAACGATATGTTTTTGTTAGCCGGGATTATTTTTGATTTTCCGGCCACCAAGATGATGCTTGTTTGTTCGTTATAAACTTTACAGTAAATAACGCATGCGTATGCTTTTGTTGACGAGTCACAGAAACCATGTAACTCGACTCTTCGCTCGGGTTTTGTGCCCAACCATCTTGGTATTTGAGCTTGACTTATTTGATCGATATCCGCCTTAAGTTTATTCCATTCTTCAAAAATTTCCTCAGGTATCTGCTCATCCCACTGAATTTGTGAAGTCCAAATTCGTTGAAATAAAATTTTGAGTTTTGTTGTTGTAGGTGTGAGCCACCCCAAAGGGTCAAAGAACTTGGAGATATCGGATAGCACAGATCTTTTTGTAGCCTTGTTGACTGTTGAATCAATTTTTGGCTCAAATGTAAAGTTATCCTTGATAGGATTCCAGCGTAGTCCTAATGTTTTAGTAGACTCCGGCTGTCGAAAGCTTTTGCTTTGTTGTTGGCATGGGACTTCATCGTGCAGTAAATGCGGATCATTAGAAGCCCATTTTCTTAAATTGAATCCCCCGCGTTTCAGCAGTTCAATTAAATCTTGTTGAAGTTGGCGTGCTGCTGATACGCTGTGAGTACCATGGAGAAGGTCATCCATGTAGAACGACTCTTCGAGGACTTTAGATGCTTCTTGATATTCGGAGCGTTCATCGTTCGCCAGCTGTTTTAACGTCATCATTGCGAGGAAAGGAGCCGCTTTAGTCCCATACGTGACCGTGGTCAGCTGATATTCTTGTAGTTTATCTCGGGGACTATCTCTCCAAACTATTTTTTGCAGGCTCTGATCTTCCTTATGGACCAAAATTTGGCGGAACATCTTTTCGATGTCCGCGGTGAAGGCAAATTGATACTGCCTCCATTTAAGTATTAATGACTGAAGGTCCCGTTGCAGATTTGGGCCCCTTTGCATCAAATCATTTAAACTTTGGCCACTTGATGTTTTTGATGAGGCGTTAAAAACGACTCGAAGTGACGTATTTGTAGAGTCATCACGTAGCACACAATGATGCGGCAGGAAACATTCGAGTTTCGAGTTACAAATAGCTGGTTTCATATGTCCTAACGCTAGGTACTCGTGTATGAATGTTTTATACTCTTTTGCGATGTTTTCTTTCCATACACAAACTTACTTAACAATACAAAATGTACGGGTTTGCTCGTACAGTATATTTAGACGAATCGATGTATTTATGTTTGTAACTTATACAACTTACTCTTTTTTAGGGTTCCGTACCCAAAGGGTAAAAACGGGACCCTATTACTAAGACTTCGCGATCCGTCTGTCTGTCTGTCTGTCCGTCTGTCACCAGGCTGTATCTCATGAACCCTGATAGCTAGACAGTTGAAATTTTCACAAATGATGTATTTCTGTTGCCGCTATAACAACAAATACTAAAAACAGTATAAAGTAAATATTAAAGGGGGGCTCCCATACAACAAACGTGATATTTTTGCCGTTTTTTGCTCGATATTAATAACGGCAACAGGTAGACGCTTGAAATATTCACAGAATGTTTAGTTGTATATATTTACTTCAAAAAATATTAATTATTACATTAAAATAAAATAATTAAGGGGGGCTCCCATACAACAAAAGTTTTTTTTGCAGTGTATTGCGATAATGGTACGGAACCCTTCGTATGCGAGTCCGACTCGCATTTGGCCGGTTTTTTTTAAATTCGGGATCAATATAGTAGTGACCCTAGTGAATCTGTAAAGTTTAACTGTAAATTTTCTAAATGGCAGGAGTGGCCCTTCTGTATATTAACTATTTTGTGGTTTTGATAAGTTCTTTTGAAAATAATCGACATTAATATGTATAATTTCAAATTATTTTGATGTGATAATGTATTTTTTTTTATTATAAAAGCTTACAATTTGTATATTTTAAAATTATTCAGATTATAATTGTTGACTATGATAACTATGTTACTCGTATTTCAGTTAAAACACCAAACTCTTACTTTAGTTACCTGTATTTATCACTTTCGTTTATTCTTTTAATTTAAAGATTTCAAAATGATTTTGATTAGACTTAAATTTTTAAAATATACAAAAGTGTCATGTATATCTTAAAATTGGCTTGCCTTGGAAGGTGGGTAGGCCTTTGGCGTGGGATGCAACATGTGTCGACACCCTTGCGCCATCCCATCTTCTTAGCACGGCGGGGTGTGCTGGGGCAGCTGCTGCTGGTGCAGAAAACCTCAATCGGCGCAAATACAACAACCTTATTGGAAGTAATATATTTGAACCGTTTAGCGTTAAAACATTAGGTCCATGGGGTCCGAGTGCTCATCGAGTATTTCGAGATGTAAGCAAACGGTTAGTCGACTCTTCACGTGACCAGAGGGCTGGGCTTTTCCTTGGCCAGAGAATCAGCATTGCCATCCAATGATATCAAAGCCAAGATATCCAGCATTGCTATCCAAAATAAAAGTCGTGATCCTGCTTAACGAGCGTGCGAAAGTTATCATCGTTGGTTTCTCGATAAATACAAATGTTTCAATTCTGTTCTTTTGACGGAATGAATCACATAAAAGGGTCGTAATTATTTGTAGGTATACTTAGAATAGCTGTAGCACGACCTCCTTTTTCGGCGCTCATGGTAGTCCTGCTCACAGATTACTGATATGTAGCTGTCCTGCTAAAGAGTGTGACTACCTTCAAAGTCGATTTTCTCGAAAACTACTAAGGTACCAATTTTTTTGTACGAGTACTAATTGGTATCAATTGATTGAGATTGATTGAGTAATTATTTACCAAATATGGAAGCGACTGGCGTCGGGGTCCTGCGGTAGTCACGGACATCTCTTTTATTGACACGGGATCTAATTCTTTTGTCCGTTTCTTCAGCGAGAAAATGATCGATAGCTAACCGATTCCTTAGAATGCTATTCATTTGTTTGGAAAGTTTAATGCCATGTTATGTTAATTATGGCACTTAATACTTGTAAAGTTATTACTTTTATGTAAGCACCTGGAACGGTTTCAAAATCACCTCCTTTTTTCAAAATTGGTTAAAACCATTGCAGGCATATCGCGCCATAAGTAGCTTCGTGGCAGATTTTGCCGCGTATATTTCGATTGCTGTATTGCTGACGTTTAGGGCCGGTTCCACCATTTATATTAATCGCGGTTAGGTCAACTAAACTCAGGTTACGCAAATACAGGGTATTGAGACCGCTGAGAAACTACCAATCAGAACGCTGTATTTGCGTATACTGAGTTTAGTTGAACTAATCGCGATTAGTATCGTTGGTCAAATTGGCCCTTAGACACGTTTGGCAGGTAGAGAGTACAAGAAATAAAAGACAAATTTATAGAAAATACAGATTATTTATAATCGTGTATACATCTAAGCTGCGATACAGAATAATATAAATCACACAGACAATTCAGTGATGACAGTTATTAATTAAAATTAACCATACATTTATTAGACATCATGCGGTTTAGTAACGCTTAATATTATATTCACGTAGTGTTTCGCCGATTGGTGCTCCAACCGACCATTTAGAATACACTAACAACCGTGAAGTATGTGTGCATCTACATAATACAACATAGTACTTCTCTTTTCGGTATTGTGAAAATAACATTATCACAAATACAAAATACACTTCATAGAAAAACAATTTTATCCTGCACCTCATCATGTGCAGGATTCTTCTCCAAAGCACCTCTAGCAGTGAGTGACAAATAGCAATAACCGATTTCAGAATTAACTTGGAAACAAGGTTTGTTAGTACAAAATGTTAATATGGAATAGACCGTGCTTATGATGCATCACTCATTGCTAGAGGAGAAGTAGACCAACTGCCGAGCACTTCGTCCATGCCATTTTTTACTTTATTACTTGGAAAAATGTATGAGTATAATTATGTTTCTTATGAGATCGAACATATTATCAGGCATATTCAAAAATCCATTTGTTTCTGGGTGTAGAATCAGAATAAAAGAAAAGAAATAAATAATTAAAAATGTGTTAGATCTGAAGGCTTTACCAATTTCGACTCAAAGTTAAGGCTAATTCATAAAAAATATACGAGCTTGGCCCACATCTGTAGTCTTCGCCTTACATGCTAATCTCTAACCAATCACATTATTCGACCACACCACTATGTTCGACGACTTCGAGGCCTGATACAGACGAGGGAGAGGTCGCCTAGGTGCTCTGCGCGGCAATCCGTCACTGACGTCACTCCAGCAATGTTCAATCAGCTACGTAAATAAGTATCGTCGGAACAGTCTTATCGCACCTCTACCCAGAAGAACAAACAAGTATAAAAGTTCTCATCTCATTTACAAGTACGTACTCAATGTGCCTCATTAAATCAACATGAAATGTTGCCATTTCCAATAAATAACAAATTCAAAAGGTAACAAAACAAACTGTTCTTACGCACCAATACTCAAACCTTCAATAATGAAAAATTTCAATTTTATACTTTAACAGTACATGTACATATTTTTTTACGGTACTTATCATTAAAATGATTGTTTTGGTATTATAATTTGATTAACATCTGTCGACGATAAGCATTTATAACAAAATTTCTGAGTACAATTAGCGTCAAGAATGCAAATGTTACTCTATTATAACCTACAAAGATCCATATCAAATAAACCTATGGTAATACCACAACATGATTAAAGCACAGTAAAAATATACAAACAGTATGGAAACTACCTACAAACGCTCGAAACGGCACACTCACACAAACATACGTGACCACTCGCCGCGTCGCGGTGCTCAGTACTGACAGACAGCACCGCAGAAGGGCCCGAGTGGTCTCGTCGGTGCGAATGTTTGTGTGTGAGTGTGCCGTTTCGAGCGTTTATAGGTGGTTTCCATACTGTTTGTATATTTTTACGGTGATTAAAGTGCTATACGTGCCAAAATGACGAGCCATTCATCGAAGAAAGTTTATATCTTGTTATACAACGACGCTTCCTATACATACGACGTTATTTTTTTATTGATATTATAACCCATGCCGTCGTGTATTAGCTCATTTACCTTAAAGTAAGAAAGCATTTGACTTTACAGCTAATTGTAAACAGAAATAACAAAGTTCTTGCCAACTACACAATAAATTTCTAAAACTTAATACAATTACGACTGAGCGATAACTGCCAGTTTAGTTTAGATTATGCATATTCTATATGCATTAAACATTACAATAATCTGTATTTTATACTAGGTGCATAAAAAAAAAACAATAAAAAATGGCGCCAGTAAGAAAACGTTGAAACGTTAATACAATTGTGTTCAAAGTAAATGTAATAGTTGAATGTTATGTAATAATTAAATTTAGTTCTAACGAATTAGAATGCACTCTCTTTTCATGATTGATACTGGTATTTTTTATATCACATATAGCCTTAATAGTTGCAGTGTTCTCTTACCAGTCAAGTCTTTGTATTTAAATAAACACTTATAGTACAACTATTTTCTTAACGCCCCTCGGCAATCATCGCATTTTCGAATACAAACGAATGAAAATTTCCATGTCCATCAATTATTAGACTTATCGTGTATAATAAATTGAATTCAGAACTAAGTAATTTATTGTCGGTTTGTTTTTAATTTCCGTGTGAAATATATAGAGCTGTAAAAATAGCAGCTTTCCTCCCATTTTTAAAATAAATTGAATTATGTTAATAGAGTATTTAACAACTCTTTATACTTCCAAATTGATTGAGAGCGCCCGGTCTGAGGGCAACTGATAGAAAGCCGACGACTGAAGAAACACGAAGTTTGCCGAGGGACATTAAGAAAATAGTTTTACTGTACATTGTTTTGTAATAGCCTGGAGATGGAGTACCTATTTATCTCCAAAACGTTAATTTTAAATGACAAATACTTTAGCTTTTTATTATCCTTACGAACATTTTTATTTTAATTATATTACAACATAATAATATGATCATTTATTTTCTCACCTCAAATAACATAAGATAATCACTTAGGTCTACAGTACAGAGTAAAAATTTCTGTAGAAGTAAGTCATTATTGTTTATAAATAGTATGTGGGCGAGTGACGCCTAAACTAAGTTTCATTTAAAACCAGAAATTCACAAAATGTTGTTGATTGATTGAACAAACATAATTTTAAAATAACGACAGTCACAAAATAGAATCGAGATTTAATTTCATAGTAATATGATTGATTTATTGATAGAAATTAAAAGCCTAACCAAGCACCGTAAAAGCGTAAATTGAAACTGATGGGGTGATCAACAACATTCTCGAAAGACTTACCATATTTTGGTCCTTATATCAATTTCAGGCATCGGCTAAAAAAGGGCCGATATCACCAATTATATTCATCGCGATTAGTTCAACTAAACTCGGTTAACGCAAATACAGCGTTCTGATTGGTTGAGACCGCTGAGAAACTACCAATAAGAACGCTGTATTTGCGTAAACTGAGTTTAGTTGAACAAATCGCGATTAGTATCATTGGTGAAATCGGCCCAAGTCTCTAGACAGCAAATGTTAGATATTTGTCTTCAAAGTGATTCTGCCAACTAGCTAGGGAGCATAGTTTGTAAGACACGTTTTTTATTTTTTGTCCGTTTCATTATTCTTCAAGTTTTTTTATATAAGTCAAACGTATTAACGAAAATCTATCGCCTGCCCTGCGGAGTCTAAAGGCCCTATAGTCGACGTATATTGGCAACAACATTTATCTAAATCTAATCTGAGGTACTTTCGACGTCAAAGTATTGTCAATTGATATACACGTTTCGTTGATATATAAACAAACCAATCCACCTTATCAACGGGCCCAATCATTTAGCTGATTCATTTCTACTACGGCTGGAAAATGGCAAGTTTTAACTTACCTCCATCTGTAGTTGTCCATCAAAGAAGAAACCTATAACTCACTTAATATTTAATATAATATTATTGTTGTTCCGTTATACTATTTGGGCCAAGGGCGGGCAAATAATAATACCGAAAAATTTTGTCAATCACCCCAAATTAAAGTTTACTGTTTTTTGTTCTCAATCAAGTAAGAACTACCTCCTCCTTTTTTGAAGTCGGTTAATTCAATTTTACGGCTCATAATGTACTTAATCACGGCCGGACATTACTTTGGTTCTGTGTCCTATAAGATTGTCAGTGTTTACTTATTAATATGTATGTTCGGTTATAATAAAACGATTTAGAATAAATGCTAAGGCAACCTGTCAGGGTTCCGTACCTTCTAGATAACATTCTAAGGTTTTAATGAGGTATGTGTTTGTCCTAATTAAACGACAAGCAAGCAAGATGTAATAATATAATTAATTCATACTAATAAAGTAAAGAAATGGAACAATATTAAAAATATATTTACCAAGGCACCAAGTCCCAATTTTCAGGATACAGTATTCCCCAATCTTATTGGCCGGGCTTAACATAGACATTCCAATGTCTTTTGTTTCTGTTTTTTTTATGAGATTTACTACTGTACAGCCATTGTAGCCAACTTCAGAGCGGACAAAAATATTGAGGATAACTGCTACACCGTTACAGATATAGTTAAATTTTAAGATAGATAAAGTAAATTAAATACAATATATATCAGTAATGATATGTACTTTTTACACTTTTGACTGCCCCTATCAATTCCTGTACAGGAAAAAAATCGCCTATATTAATTTGAAGTTGACATAATAGTTTTATTATATGTATACACATTATACAATACAACTACAGTTTATCGTGTATATATTTCAAAAAAATCCCATGACTTGTATTAAACTAGCACTAAGATACGGAACCCAACTAACTACGGAAAGAGTTTGGTGTTATGTAAAATAAGTCAGAGATACCTGATCCCGATTATTATCATAATATTACTATAATATTAATAACTGCAGTGTAAACAACAATGTGTGGATCGTCGACTGAGACGCCTACTTTTCAGATATAAACTTCCACCTTCTAAGAACACTGATATTGTTACTTCAACATATTGTTTTATTTCGCGCTATCTCCAATTTGTTCCCCGATATAAAGCGCTGTCCACACATTTCCGGGTCAGGGCTATCCGAGTTCCAAGTTGTTCGTTTCAGTGTTCCCGTCAGAGACGAGCCATCCGTCACCCGTGTTCACACCTATCAGGGAAATCGGTGCTGATACGCACACAACCCGATTCAAATAATGTGGATTAGAAAAATCGTAAAGTATATTATTCTGTCGACAGTGGCGGCCTTAGGGGGCGGCGAACGGGGCAATAGCCCGGGGCCTCGCTCTTGCAGGGGCCTCGCGCTACAACCCAAAACGCTTCCAGTTTTATCCTTAGCAAACAGTTATTCGTAACAATAAAATAAAGTTAGCCGTATAAGTGTTAGAAAAATAATAATAAAATAACTTCTTTTTATCAGAGGTCAACAACACTGTCCGTTCTTAGTTCAGCGGATATTCAATTTTAGAACGCTGGTTTATTTTATTTTGTTTCATCTATGATTGTGTCATTGTAAAACTATGTCTTCTTGTTGTAACTAGAAAGTGTTCCAATAAAAATATATTTTATTAAGAAGATCGTTTTCTATGAAGAAACCCTGACTCTAATACATAGTAAAGTATTAATATATGCAAAGTTCTCAATTTCTCGTATATCATCCCTTCATCTCATATATTGTTTAAAGGACAAGGGCCTCGCAAATCTGCCGCCAGCCCGGAGCCTCGCAGCGGTTAAGGCCGCCCCTGTCTGTCGTACAAGTTCTATCGACATTTATGTGTTCATGTTGCACTTGCTTTTGCACAAAATGTCATCCACTGAGATTAAAATCGGATAGCACTGTTGGGCGTCCGTACGTTCCGGGATATTGACGATACGGATCCTCCTAATAGTGTGGACAAGTTCGTACGTAACCGATTTTTCTCCGTCCCTGCCGTGTTCCGTCAGGGACGGCGGGTACCCGGAAATGTGTGGACAGCGCTTAAGAGTCAATAAAATGACAAGAGGTAATAAGAATAATCAAAATCGTTATATACGCAATAACCGATAACCTTCCATTGATCTAGTCTGCTATAATTAATAATAACAAACAAAACTAAATTGTAATTGCAATAATTAATATATGAAGCACAATATCAGAATCCAATAATATTGAATATTTACAATGTCATAATCTATTTTAACTATCAGGCCTTCCAAATTGACTGTAATCCTATTTCACTTACGAATCACTCTGTAACTTTTCAAACATTTACTAGAACCTGTCACATTTGGTGAATGTGCATACAACACACTTGCAATATATGCTCCTTTTTTATCTGGTTGCCGGCTAAAAATACTACAAAGGCGTAGCAGCCGTTTTGCACTAGCCTAAAGCCTCACTGGGAATTAAGCCCTGGCTTGCCGCCTACGCGCGTTACCTGGCAATATTTTTTATTTAAGACAACGGCGTTGCAGTGCCAAGCTGTTTTGTTATGCTTAACTGCTATGCTAAAACGTATAACGAACAATTTATAGCCGATATATTAGATTTGAATTTAACGTAAATAAGCGTCAAATCGGAGAATATATTCGACAAGTGTGATAAATGTTAATGAGAATTGCTAAACATGAATTACGATCCGAACTTGAATTTGGTTGGCACTTGCGCTGGCACGGTGAACATGTAGCCTGGAAGAGAAATATTAGTTGTAGGTAAGATTCGTAGTTTTGTATGTAAGATTATTTTTCAGTATTTTCACCTCCGAGTCAGCTCACTCCAGAGACAACGCGAAGGGAGCAATATAGAACACTATTTACAACAAAAAAAAGGTACACATCTATCTCACGCTAAGCCTGTGTTTAAGGGTACACTAGTCGACGGCACGAACTATTTTGTGCGCGGGGTTAAAATGCATGCTATATCAACCGACAACACGTGTGGAACAGATAGATGCTGTTATGAGAGTAAGAAGCTAGTTCGCGTACAAATACACACTTTTGCAAATTTGTAGCGAATTGGATAATGATTTATAACGAAAACGAGGGCGCGAAATTTTATAAGCAGACCTTTGGGTGTCTGGATATCATGAAAAAACGACTGAATGTATCTGTACACAATAAAATTATTTGCATTGTTGAATTACTAATCTATCCCTGTATGGAGGCCGTTTTTCAATTTTCCTTCTTCTTATGATACTTATTTGCGAACAAAGATGCGTTAAAGTTAGTGTTGAAATATGGAACTTTCGAAGCTCGTAACTTACAAGTAAATATTTTTTTTACTTTTTTGCTTCCATACAGGGCTAGATAATGATGAGACAAATTGATATATTTTTTTTATTTTGAACGTACATCGTCAAACAGTGGAGTAAAAGCCAGACTACGTTTCTATGGAAGAATTTTCGACTCGTGTACCCTTAAGAGGCCTCTTCAAGTCTCTTCATCGCGATGCATCTTTATGTGAACTGACCCTTCAGCTCGCTTCGCTCAAGTGCTACATACCTCCACTCTGTTCGATGCGCTTGCTGTCCTGCTGCGCCTTGCGTTGGTCGGCGAGCACGAAGACAGCGTTCAACTGTTTCTGTTGCGCTTCGGTTAGCGTGCTCGTCAGTGCGTGGTACAGCGCTGGTTCGCTCGTCGCAAGAGCTGTGTGTAATCATCGATATTATTAGAATAGATTTTGTATTGCTACTGATTACAATTATAAATGGGGAAAAAGGCTAGGCAAATGATGACTGATTACAATTACTAGCCGCACTGTTATTATTTGTTTTAGAACTGTTTTCATGAGTAAAATTACGTTTGGTATGGATAAAAAAACGTGTCCGTTTGTATTTATTATAATTATCTATAGTTTTATTTAATTGTGTGTTGCGCTTGTTTGGGTCGGCAATGAAATAACACAGATGGACGGCAAAATTGATTATACGATATTAATCGGGTCGGCTCTGTGTTCGACAAATACAACTTGTGTAGCACGCCTTAACTAGTACTCATACAAATGAAGAATTGCTTTGAAAGAAAATAGTAAAATGATAGAGCATCAGCTCGAATTATTATTATTTCGTCAAGGCAAGAATAACACGGCTTAGGACAAAATAAAACTAGTGCAGGAATACATACCGTGAAGTGTGCTCTTGAATTTAATATATTCGTCGACGACGCAATCTTTCTCATCAAGAGGAGTGGTGTAACATTCTATCGCTGTGTCCTCTCCGTCATAATCGTCGTCATCCTGAGAATGGAACAGATCAATAAACATGATGAATAAAACTTATATTTTTGTCCGTCAGATATACTAAAAAAAATAAAAAAATTGGGTAAGTAAATATTTTTCTTTTGTCACGTAAATATAAAAAGAAGACGATACTGTGCGTTAAAATTTAGCGTGACAACACGCTGTAGTATGTTACTTTATACTCAGAAATGACGTCACAATGGTGAGCCTGATTTGATGCACCTTATCTTAGCAATTTTTATTGGTTTGAGAAAGCAAAAGTTACTTGTCCAATATTTTTTAATAATCTAATTGACGAACTAATTACATTTAATGACAATTCAGTGGAAATTTAATGACAAAACATATGCAGTATTATTTATTTCTAAGAATCATTTCTATTTTAACATTAATCTATTTCTAAACTACATGGAGTACTAGAATCAACCTTTTGGCCATAATTCAATCAACAAACCAATGCACTAAAAATGATTGTTATTTTTTAACCGAATGGTCTACCAAGAATTGATCTCGAGACTCCCAACAATTACTTTTATATTGTTCCTTAGAACACTAATGCTTGATTAGTGAACTTACACCTTGTACTTGAGACAAATACCTTTACGGTACAACATACATGATAATGATTATCTATTATGAACACTAGATACTTGTGTGTTAATAATATAACTCTTACAAAAGTTCCCCACGGTAGACTCTGACGGGACCCAGACAATGCAGAGATTTTTGGGTTTTTCTGTTATAAGACACTCTATTATAACTTCTGAACGAGAAGATGGCGACAGATTCACAGTTATTATTAGTACCCAACCATTCAAGATTTGGCTGACAACAACTTATCTTCCAAAACCAAATATTTCTATAGAGGTTACCTAAACTTACTTTGACAACCATATAAAATTAATTTAATTATAAATGTAATTACTACAACCCCAACACCAATAGTTAGTGTTACATTAATAATTATTAATTAGTTGGCGGTAAGCATGTTAGACACATTCCCAATTTAATTAGTTAAAATTTACAGACAACACATTAAAAATATTTGAGATCCATACACACATTGACAAAATACAGTAAAAACCAGGTTTTCTGCATGTAACCTATACACGGAAAATATCATCAAATTAATAATAAAACAGTTAACATCATAACCCTCCATTTGGCTTAGCCGTAGTCAGGTAAACAACAATATAACAACATTATTTCAACGTTGTTTTTATGTTCACACCAGCTTATGTATTTGGACTCTCATAACTGAACTATTTCTCGAATACTTCCTCTCAGGAACAAATCTTGCACTCACATCACACATCATCAGCCTAATAATGTTCCCACTGCTGGGACACAGGCCTCCTCTCATAGAGAGGGAATGGGCCTTAATCCATAACGCGGGCCCAGTGCGGGTTGGTGGATGTCGCATGTCTTTGAATTTTCGGTCCTAGGACATGCTGGTTTCCTCACGATGTTTTCTTTCACCGTTTTGAGAGCAGCATCATCATCTGCATCTTGCACTCAATCGCTACATATTATAAAATAAAGTCCCCGCCGCCCGATTTTAATGCGATTTTCACCAGTAGAAAGATTGATACACGAGGAAGGTTTTTGTGTATAATTTGTCACGAGCGAAGCCGGGGCGGGTCGATAGTAAATTATAAAGCAATTTGAATTAGGGATTAATACAAGTACTGAAACACATCATACTCACATTTCTGTCCTTGATTCTCTGCATACTACTTTGGTTACTGGCATCACACCATGAGCTCTCTGATTCCCAACGTTAATAATAGTACTCGCCAAACTTCTTGGCCGCTCTGAAATTGGTTTACTAGATGCGCGAGGCACGAAACGGTGCTGTTTTTGTATGAGATTTACTACTGCGCAGCCATTGTAGCCAACTTCAGGGCGGCCAAGAAATTTGGCGAGGACTATACAATACGACTTACGACACAATTTATATGTAGCAACGACAAAACTCCTAAAACCGATCACTTCCGAGGAAGGGGACATCTAAGTTGTGTCGTAGTGTATATCTTACCGGAAAACGCTGTTATCGGTATCTCAGTATGGTTAAGTAACCCAGCTACTCCAACGCCGAACGAAAAATCTTGACGTCAAAACACTGCGGAAAGCAACTTTATACTAACTAGTGGACTCACATCATCACTCTCTTCATAATCCTCGATCTTGGCTGTGAGATTAATGCCTTGTTGTGCGCTGTTCTTGACAGCCATCCGCGCTAAGTTTTCGAGGTATTCATTATTCATTTCTTCTAAATCGTCTTCATCGCTTGATAAAACTTCTGAAATGTTATATGGTTATCTTTTAGGGCTTTGAATTGGCATAAAGTAAAAACCGGCTAAGTGCGAGTCGGACTCGCACACGAAGGGTTCCGTACGCAAAACACTGCATAGAAATCACGTTTGTTGTATGGGAGCCCCCCTTAATTTATTTTATTTTAATTTATTAATTAATTATTTTTTGAAGTAAATATTACACTAAACATTCTGTGAATATTTCAGGCGTCTACCTGTTGCCGTTATTAATATCGAGCAAAAAACGGCAAAAATATCACGTTTGTTGTATGGGAGCCCCCCTTTAATATTTACTATATACTGTTTTTAGTATTTGTTGTTATAGCGGCAACAGAAATACATCATCTGTGAAAATTTCAACTGTCTAGCTATCACGGTTCATGAGATACAGCCTGGAGACAGACGGACAGACAGACAGACAGACAGACAGACAGACAGACAGACAGACGGATCGCGAAGTCTTAGTAATAGGGTCCCGTTTTTACCCTTTGGGTACGGAACCCTAAAAATGAAACATATAGTAAAACCTCGACAATGACTCTTTAAGAGGAAGCCCTGTTTATCTTGTTAACTAGCTTTTAATTTCAGCACCACTGGCGCTAAATAAATACAACAGACGTACCTTCATCATCTTCGTCTTCATCTTCTTCAGACGACGTCTCCTCATCGGCCTCAGCTCTGGCCTCGTAAGCTCGCTTCAGTCCATCAAAAAGCGCCAGACAGGAAGGCAAGAGCTTCTGCACAATATCTTCAAGGTTCGGCCTCTGTGGGCCCATCTCCAATAGTGTGCAAATGCCCAGGACGCACAGTTTTCTATCGTGAAGTCTGGAAGGGAAAAGTGTCTTATTATTGTGATTCATTGATGTATTGTAGTTTGACTAGTATCTGTAATAAGCAAGTTTTAAAATAAAAAAGTTAATTAAAAAAATCAAAATACCCGACTGCTTAAAAAGCGAACTAAAAAGACGTAAACAAGAAGAAAATCATGCTGTGCAGTCGGAGGATACATATTCGCGAGCTGGCTGACCAAAACCAGATGTATCCTCCGACTGCACAGCATGATTTTCTTCTTGTTTACGTCTTTTTAGTTCGCTTTTTAAGCAGTCGGGTATTTTGATTTTTTTAATTAACTTTTTTATTTATAACTTTTTAGTTAATTTTTTTTTCGAATTAGGTACATTTAATATATAAGTGTTATATATTTTTGAAATCGCCTCTAAAAACCCTTTATTTTGATACCCCACACGATGGGTTTGGAAGAAAAAATAAAATTGGCCCCCCACAATATGGCGCCCAAAAGCCGCCATTTTTCTATGTTCCAATTTTAATGTAGCCTATGACACTCGCAAGGTTAAGACGAATCGATTGACGTATGAATCATCAACATCGGTCAACGGGTTTGGTCTCTGGAACGCCACATAGGAACAAACATACATACATACATAGACTGATAAACACATTACCCTCCTTCGGCAGTCGGGTAAATAGCAACTACAGCATCCTTCTCATATAGAGAAGAATCAAGCTATGATAATCCCTATAATATATATTAGATTAAAAAATATAAACACTCTAAAATAAAGGCAATTATTCAATATTCTGACTCCTAAACTAGGTGTATGATACTGTGACTTAGGAGTCAGTGATCTTCCATAGCAACAAAGCCATAATTAAGCATAAAGATATCAATTACCCCATAAAGCAGTCAGCGTCGTGTATCCACTGCTTGATGAAGTGCTGTGTGATGGAGGCATTTGGCACTGACTCTTGCAGCTTGTCCAGGATCGTGAACAGCAGGTGCGGATTGCAATACAGGATTGCTATGAGAACCTGCAGATTAAAATAAACATTTTATTAACAGGTGCAGCTGAAAAGCTCAATATGTTTTACTAGGTGAGTTTAAAGGCAAACAATTTGTATTGAGCACCCTTTTTCTGTGTTGCTGTTGGAAACATGTAACTGGCAACATAATATGTTGCAATGCTGCTGGCAACAAGCTGACAAGTTACTGGTTCATCATCTTCATCGAAAGACGTCCACTGCTGAACATAGGCCTCACCGAAGTGTCACCACATTGTTGCGGATGCCCGCAACCTTCACCAGGTCATCGGTCCACCTAGATACTGGTTGGATATGTCTTACTTGTTCACAGTCTCGAAAAGTTAATATTATTATTATGTTTGATTAACTTAGTGTTTCTATCAAAATTCTCACCTGCAGCAACATAGTCCTAAGCTCGGAAGTCTTGACCTTCCTGGTGAGCCTGTTCAGTACCAGTTCTACGAAGGAAGGCAGACAGTTGTCAATCCTGCCTGAGCACTGCAGAACTATGACCTCGAGAAGTTTCGCTGCGTAGATTTCAGACTCATCTTCAGCATCGGAGTTTAGTACCTGGTGGTAAACATGATTTTTGTCTATTACTACTTCATAATCAATTGTAACTGGTGTACAATGAAGAGTAGTTATCTAACTAAATTCGATGTAATTTCTGAAATTGAAATTACATCGAATCTAGTTGGATCACTTATGGTATATTGATAAGTATGGCAAATCGAGTTTTAAAGTTATCTTTCGGTTTAGGCTGCCTGTCCACTTGGCGCGGAGCGCTTTAAATAGGAGCGGAGCCACCTAATCGAATTGCATGAAAACGCCGCTCCAACACGCGAGCAGGGGTTTTGTAGACAGGCAGCCTTAACGCGTTGTCTGCTGTTAAGCATACCCCTGAGACAATCCTTTTTAACTCGATGTGTCATACTAACGCTCGCCTATGTTACGCAATCATAATAATGTGTTTCGCCAGCAGATGAGACATACATCAAAATGTATCCAGCAATAGTGCACAGTCTATTTCAAGTTACTAAGCATTTAGATTTCACGACCTTTGCATTAGGCTAATGTTAGTTTAATTAGTATTCGTGTAACTGCTTTTGATCACGCTTGTTTTCTTACTGGTACCAAAGGTGCTATGGTACCAAGGAATCGCTCAGCAATGATAAATAAAAATATTGTCATCTCAGTGTACATATCTACTAAAAATATTACAGCCTTTTTATGTTATGAAAACTTGGTGAAAATCCATAACTGACGCTCTAATTTCCATAGAAACAGAAAAACAGTCGGCTCTTTAGAGAGTTTCATGTTATTCGATGTTATTGATATGCGCACAGCTCTCTTTGGGAATAAAGTGCAAGATTATATATCAAATTGTTTGAATATGAGCACAGATAATATAATACTAGCATACAGCTTCATCCCATATAAAGAAACCGTGCCTTCGAAACTAGCGTTTTTCAACTGATTATAACGATTATTTTTTGTAAATCGATCGCGTTCCGTTCCGTTCCACGACGATAGATAGATAACCATCTATATCCGTGAAACGGAATCGAACACGATCGATGTACAAAAACTAATCAGTATAATCAGTACAGTACGTCGTCACGTTTTCTTTGTATGGAATGAGACACCACTGATATGAGGAAACATCGGATGAAACTTTAAACGTTATATTAAAGATCATAATATATCGTGACGATTTGAATGCGTTTTTGGAAATCCTTTTTCTCTCTCACTCAGGTCGTTTCAAAGAATGTTAAGAGACTCCATAATCAGATCAAATATTTACTGTAGGTGGCCTTGATAAGTTCAAAGTAGACATGTTTACAGACACGTGGACAGTTAAATCTGCCATCCAGTCATTTTATTCTAAGACTAGCGTGTTGTCTGTTTCCATACATAAGCGGTAACGTTCCACACCAGTCGATAAACTAAGGTCAAGGCTTAAGGGGTCCTAAAACAAATACGATCGATGCAGTTAAATATTTACAGCCGTGCCGTGCCCGTTACGGCTTCCGAATGCATCTAATGTATTATTCAAGCGACGAAATATTAGTTTGTAAATGGAAATACAACTAAATGTACCTTATAAAATTTCGAGAAGTTTCTCAGAAATTAATTATTAGTTTCGTTAAAGAAAAGCATAAGACATGGTATTTATCGCGCTGACTCCAGCACTAAAAATGTGGATGAATAATATTGTACAATGATTTCAATTTGTCGTTACGAGAAAACCGCTTCTGTAGAGTTTAACCACCGTCTGAGACCATATTTGTCTCTTAATAAAACAGCTGTAATAAACGCGTGTCTGTTCTGCATAAATCTAATTAGATACTCAAGCAATCTTGCACTTTCAACTTCACTAGCAAGAGTGTAATTTGCTTTATCAGAAACGAACTGACTGTTGATACTTGTGCAACTAATTATGAACGTTATTGATAACACCGGAAAGCACAAATCCAGATAATAGCGGTAATACTCGGCTTGGCCGCTTTCCAATAAAATTAGACACCGAGTTCATTAACACAAAACATTCGCGATCCGCAAATGTGTGACATTTTCAACAGCACGTGTACTTCACGCTGTCTTATGCTTAAGGGACTAGCAGAAATGCGAGTGTGTGAATCTTTGTTCGTTGTTTACTCAATTAAACAAAGTCCACCTTCAGTAATCATCATCATCATCAGCCCTTTTAATGTGCCCACTGCTGGGACACAGGCCTCCTCTATGTGAGAAGAAATGGGCCGTAATACAGCACGCGGGCCCAATGCGGGTTGGTGGATGTCACATGTATTCGATATTTTTGTTTCTAGGACGTGCCGGTTTCCTCTCGATATTTTCCTTCACCGTTTTGAGAGCAGTGGAGGTGAAATAATTTACACAAAGTAAAGCGCCTGCCTGGGCTTGAACCCACTACAATTTATAAGTCGGAAGAAACATGTATTGGCTGAGCAGAGAGTCACTTGGCCACCACTGCACTCAAGCCTCTACACTCACTGCCTTTAGCAATACAAGGGCACAATTGTAACAATACTCAAACTGAATCAAGTATGCCTAGGCGATGTACTTGAAAACATTTAACAATTACAAAATGTGCACTTTGCAAGAATAGAAAAAATGCTTTTTGCCTTACAAAGCATTTTTTCTAAGGGTCTTGTTTTAAATAATAATTAAAAAAATATAGTATTTATTCTTTAATTTTCCATTTACTGATATTAATGAGTGGTATAACTTTCAAGGGATTTTTTTTCTAATAATGAAATGTTTTTTTTCAATTGAGTGCAACATTCATTTGAACAACATAATAAGCGGATCAAATGTTATCAGACGCATAAAATAATAAATAATTCGTAATCGCTTTCGCTATCGGCAAGTTGCGCACGTGTTTATGGTAAAAATCGCATGACTGCTATAAAAAGTCGTAGAAACTCGAATAGTTGAGTTTTCTTGAAATAAATTGTTTGTGGGTGTACATAATAAGTGCACCTACCTCTGCCTAATCTTTTAAACCAGGCGAGATGTTATTATGTGTGGGTAAATTGTCTATGAAGGGTATTTCTATATACTGTCGCGGTCGTGCAAATTACGTCATGCGAGCGGATAAGCCACGCCCATCGAGTAGATTGTATATTATATCTTATTAACTACCCAAAATCACAGATAATATAATACTAGCATATAGATGCCTCATCCCATACTAAGAAACCGTGCCGACGTAACTAGCGTTTTTCATCTGATTATACCGATTATTTTTTGTAAATCGATCGCGTTCGGTTCCGTTCCACGGCGATAGATAGATCACCATCTATATCCGTGGAACGGAACCGTACAAAAAATAATCAGTACAATACGTCGGGACAGTTTCTTTGTATGAGATGAGACACCACTGCCGAAATTGAAGATTAACATATCAGGTATGTGGGCAAATTCGCATTTCAGCAAAAAAACACCTTTATTTCATGGGAGATGGGACGTCTACTAGAAATACATGGCATTTTACAACATGAAAAATAATTTTAAAACAATAAATACACTTACAGCTTTAGCCATGTTGAACATAGCAAGGATGTGATGTTCATTGGACAGGAACGCGTTAGTGTCCACAGTGATATAGTTGTGCAGGACGGGCATCATATCTGTGAAGTAGTCAAAGCCTTCCTTCTCGAACACTTGGTACAGCATCTCGAGGACCTTCCACATGTCCTCAGATATGGTTTTGGCTGTCAAATTGCAGAGGAGTGTCATCGCTTCCTCATAGTATTCTGTAAAAAAATGTGTCATTAGACTAATATGTATCAAACACAACAAAGTTGGAAACAGCTCATCTAATGAACCCACAGATACTGTCAACAGTGGTGTCAATTAACCATTATAGCAGAATTCTATTGTTTTTGTATAATTTATTCTAATATTATAAAATGGTAAAGTTTGAGAGGTTGTATCTCTGGATATACTGAACAGATTTAGATGAAATTTGGCATGGAGAGTGAAGGAAGGAAGGACATAGGATAGTTTGTATTCCCTTGGGATAATAAAACGCTTTGTACGCGGGCGAACCCGCAGGCAGAAGCTAGTGAGCTATAAGTTTATACAACTTGTGTAGTCATAATCACAGCAGACGGTTTAATCAGCATAATAGTTGTTCCTGCAGTTTAATTGCGTAAGTGAATTGCGCAAGGCAAAGGGTTTTGACGACATCAATCGACCAATCATATTCGAGATGAAAGACGCGATGTGGATTTCCGTCTATGTGATTGGTCGATTGACGTCGGTCAAACTCTTTACCTTGCCGAATTCACTTACACAATTAGGCTGCAAGTCTGGTTGTTTGATTATGAGAGTTTAAATGTTTGTAAACGCACCCACAATACAGGAGAAATTCATATGTGGTGCAACAAATCTTCCATTCATACGGATTCCAATATGATCCAAATAACAGTAGCCATAAATATGTATTTAGAATTTCATATGAATCTCTCTTGCGTTCAGTTACGCATTCTGGGGACAAAAACATACTTGTGATGTCTGCAATAATAGACAATGATTGATTTTCGTATTAAAATTCAGTGATGGAGATATATCTGAATTGATTCAGTGTTCTATCTAGAAGCATTCGTATTGGAACATGGAAGGAATTGAAAGGCACAACAATGCCGGTTGCATTAATAGATTGACATTGAATAAATACATTTCTTACCAATGATATTGTGATGCAGTATATGTCCGACGACGCGCAGCACTGTCTTCTCTAACTGCGCCATGATCTCTGGATTATCCTCCATCACGTTGAGCACAGTCTCCATTGTGTTGAGCAGACCCATTGCTGTGATAGCCTTCTCGTCAGTTCCCGAGTCTGTCTCAATTACTTTACTAAAAGTAGTCGCAAGATGATCGGTGATCTCATACGCCATATGCATCAGCTGCTCTGTGTACAATGGTACAATCTTCTGCAACACGTTCGCTATATTATCATTCTCTGTCTCGCGAATTACTTTGAGCAATTCAGTCGTAACGGGCTTCACTTGTGGCTCCAAGTATTGATGCACTTTTTCTTGTGAAGATAAAAGCATTTGAATGGCAATGGCGGCTTCCACTTTGACGGGTAGTTCCGCGTCGTTGAGTAGCGCTGTGACTGTCAAGCGGACAGCTTCAAGAAGTAGCTGGTCGTTCTTAAAGCGTACGCTGGCGAAACAGTGGAGTGTCCAGCAAGCCCTAGCGCGCATGTACCCAAGGGGGCTTTGGAACTCAGGAAACACGTATTGGCTGAGCAGAGAGTCGATCTCTTCTTTGTAGAATTTCTTCTTGATTAGAATGTCGTTGAGTGTGCCGACCATATGTAAGGCGCCGTCGCGCTGCCTCGGGCCGTACTCGCCGTTCTGGCTCGTGAGCACCTGCATGCATAGGTGCATGGTGCGCCCTAACATGTCCTTGCGCTTCTTGCAACACGACACAAGCAGCGTCTGAGCAGCCGTCACGGGCGACACAAAGTCTTCGAAGATGTCTAAAAAATATAATTACACATCAGTAAATGAAAATTAAGACTACAACTACATAATTTCGTCATTCTACAATAAACGGTCCCACGGCCGGTTTCTGGGGTATAACGATTACCGCAGTTAAAGAGAGATACGAGTTATTAGTTATTGAGTTTATCTTTCTGGGTCCCCAGAAACCGAGTACTACACAGATATAATTCAAATTAAATAAATTAATGAAACAACAATACATTCGTAAATAACATTGTCAAGTCAGCCCTCCAAAAATCGCTACTAAAAGGGTACGGTATATACAATGGCTTAAATTTCTATGTAGAGAAAGTACCTAAGTCACAAATCACGAAATTGTAAAATAGGGAGCTGCTTTCACACTGTTACTCTTAATCATAGACCCTCTTGCTACAATGATTAGTCTTAAGTGCTAGTGTTAATATAATAGCACATGACACATTATCAAAATACATTCAATAAGCATTCAAAGTGTATAAGTTATTCGACAGTATATTTTTTGGATTTCTTGAAAGTAAATGAAAGATAAATAACAGTAAAAGTAGTATATCAGAAATAAAAAAATGGCCAGTCAAATACTCTATCCAGGTAATAATGTAGCGAGAGTATTTAGCCTTGTACTAAACAACGGGTTTCAAACAACGGTTACAAACATACATTACAGATAAAAATGTGATTATAACTAAAGCAACATTACGATAGTATTCCAACTCGAGTTTGCAGACTGTAAGCAAGCAAAATCGATCCTGGTAAATTTGCTTTCTGTGAGTTTTATCAAAGATTAGGTTAGTTAAGGTTTTTACTTACCGAATTTGATACGTATATATTCGTGAGGATCCGTTTCCCACAGTTCTTCATCGTTTTCGGAGTACGACATGAGTGGGAAAAGCACGTCTTGAATGATGGCAAACATGTGAGGTTTCAGGAGCTTCCACGAATGAGCATGGCTCACGCTGGGAAAGAAGAAAAAGAATGTACCTTTTGAAATAATCTGTGTGCTATGTGTAAAATATAATATAGACAGAAATGTTATTCATGTGCATGGACGTGATACAAGTTGAGACGCCGCGTGGATTCGCGCGCGATCATATAAACTGTGTGTTGGCACGCCCAAGTCGCTAGTAATCGGTGAGACTCAAGTCATATGCATAAAAGTCTGCTACAATATAAATATCTCACCATTGATCAATATAGCTGATGCTCTGCTGTAGAACTCTGGGCGAGACGTAAATCTTGTTTCTGTATTGATCCAGTACGCTCAGGAGGACGTCCAGGATTCCGCCGGTGAAGGTAGTGAGATACCATTCAGCGAACTGCACATACTCCTCGCGGGTGTTCACTGGGCTGCCATAACTGTTGACAGATAAATATTGATAAAACTAGGTGAACTTACAAAGTTTATTCATATTATTTATTATACACAAACACATAAATAAAGATACAAATACAATGGACAGCTTATGTACACTCGACATGATTAAAAACTGACCACCATAAGCTAACTCTTCTACAGACATTACAATTAGGTAGAATTTAGCTAGAGCTTATATTTCCCTAGAAACCAACTTGTTATCAACTTTATTAGACAGTGACATTTCAATTTACAAATGAGTCAATTTTGTGACAGACTCTTTAGAACGTTAGTAGACGAAAAGATTGAAAAAAAATTTAGTGCTAACTGCTCGCACCGCCGATAACATGTTTTCTTCTAATAACTGTCATAGGTGCTTGCATTCGCGTAGTACGAGAAGAAATCTTAACGAGTTCGCCTACACCTCCGGCTCCCATACATGCCCACATATTTGCAGAAATTCACCCGAATTGATTTGCCACTCCGCATCACATCACACACCACATCATCAGCCTATTAATGTTCCCACTGCTGGGACACAGGCCTCCTCTCTGTGAGAAGTAATGGACCGTAATACACCACGCGGACCCAGTGCGGGTTGGTGGATGTCACATGCCTTCGAATTTTGTTGGTTCTGAGACATTCCGGTTTCTTCACGATGTTTTCCTTCACCGTTTTTGAGAGCAGTGGTGATGAAATAATTTACACAAAGTAAAGCGCCTGCCTTGGTTCGAACCCACGACCTACAACCACTGCATATCACGTGTTATTATAGCACAACAAAGTTATGAGACCAAGCTCTGAATACTTGAAACATTTCTCGTCTAAAAATACCACGTTACTCCACTCAAAGTACAAATTTAATATTGACGAGCAAAACTTAATCTTGCTTGTGTAAGGGTTTCCGTTAGGGCTACTATCATGGTGTCGGAAATGCAATCCAGTGCTGTGTAAATTGACTCGTATTGTTTGTAAAGTTACATCAAAACATGCCGCAAAATACCGGGTGGTGGTAAAGTGTCGTAGCAACTCCGTTCCTTGCGCATAAGAGATTCGACGAACGCCATTATTATATCGCCGTCTATCTCAAGGCTGCCTTCTTCATGGTGCCATCTTATCCATGTTCTAACTGTGTTTTGTGACACATTTAATTCCCCTTGCCCTTGCTCCTAACCATTTTTATGCGAGCTCTCTGTTGTATTTATTGTTCGGCCATTTTTAGCAGAAGTAAAGTTAAGTTTCTTACGATTATTTTAGACCTTTGATGCCATTTCATACTTGACATTTTGCAATCGTCAGTTTTTTTTTTCATGATCCTGCAGCAAGCTTATCTGAAACGTGGCGTGGCGCCTTCTGACGCAGTTGATTGGCTACAAAACACGTTGCGTTATGACGTAGGCTGGAACAGAGTCAATTGATTGGTGGATCCCGCGCCACGCCACGCCACGACACGTAAGTGTGGTTCCGCCTTTAATTTGGACAGGATATGTAATTTAATATAATAACCCCACCGCAGTATCTCTACGTTGCCGTCGTGGTGGGGCTTGCGTGCTTCAATGATCCCTAGGTTTGTGCCGGTAGATTCTACTATGCCACAACATGCCTAGCGTGAGAGGCCAAACTAAGAGAGATACAATCCGCAGGGCAGCTTTGTGGCGAGCTGGTGAGCAAGGAGAAGCCTTGTTTCTCATCTCTGGCTTGCCTTTATTGGCCGGTCGGAGTGAAAACTGACGGGGATCAGAGCTTCCACCTCTCTCTTGCCTTAATTGGCTGGCTTGAGTGGAGATTCGCAAGAGCAAACGTGCTCGGAGGAAGAAAGATGCTGGTAGGGATCTTGACCGTAATTCCGGGGTTGTCCTGATAGCCGTGGTATACCTCTCCACTCCTCAAGAAGAAACCTTAACTATTTTGACAGTTTAAAACAACTTTTTAACTAAACTGGTCAGTTTTTAACCTTGTCCACTGTAAAAATGCAAAGGCGAGCTTAATCTTACCCAGACCATTAGTTTTTCGGTTTTCCCTATTTTCGTTTTCTTTTAAACCACCAACGCGAACAACACAAAAAAAGGTAAGCCAAATAGGTCCAGCCGTTCTGCTCCATTCATGAACGATTTGGTACTAACTCTTTTCAATATAGTTAACTTTTGAATTCCAAATGTCTACATTTGTGTTTAATCACTATTTAAAAATAGGTACCATGATTTTACCAACATTGGCAAGATAATACTTAAACAAACCACCTGTTTTCGAAGGTTATGGTAATGAAAGCAACTATGCGGAATATATTACTAAAGAATAATTCAACAATTAGTTTGATAAACAGCCTTATGAAAATCACAAAACTTTTTAATTGCCTGCATAGTTTAAGTTGTAGTTCTGGGTTATTGATTAGTGTAAAAACACTTAAAATATAACTTAGCTACTATTTGTTGCCTTCGTTAGAATCGATAATATCGATTTCTATGTCTATGTCAAGGTCAGTTTTACTAAGGCCGTAGGAAATGCATAGGTACTCACTAATAAATAAATCATGACGGTTTAATTGCCCCCGCCTTCCCCCCATCCCTTTCTCCTTCACACTATATTAGTGGCGTGGAACGTAATATTGGTGATATTTCCGCACCCGCAGAAAGCATGTGACCTTACTCAAAAAATGCAATTTGTCGGCAATGAGCAAACCTTTTTCAAAAAAGTATAGTGTTGACTGTACTAGTGACCAATTATAGGCTGCTCCTTTCTTATTCACAATTCAGGCTCTTTTTCAAAACAGGGCTTTAGAGTAGGCTTTTTAATGTCAGTTAATAGCTAAATATATAATTAGGTCACTTTCATTTTAAGGGTGCGTTTTGAGCATAGGTTTTGATGCATAAGATGAAACATAATATTGTGCTATGTTATAACCGCTTAGTAAGGCATGAGCATACTTGACTTAATATGTATATTTACAGCCGATCTGTATAGAATTAGGGGTAAAAAGTACCCCCTATGACAGTGATATTGAAACTTCCAATCAGTAAAAGAATTAACGTAATGGGGTCAATACGTCGATTACTTTAGACATATAGTTCTCGCCAAACTTCTTGGCTGCCCTGAAGTTGGCTACAATACCAAAATCTTGTCAGCCCTGAAGTTGGCTACAATGTCTGCGCAATAATAAATCTCATACAAAAACAGCACAGCGGATCGGTGATTTGCTTCTTCGAAAAGCCAACTTCAGGGCGGTCCAGAATTTTGGCGAGAACTATACCAGCTAACTATAAACCAACAAACAGTTTTATCTATTTATATTACCGGGTAAAACGGGGTGAATGGGAACAAAACTTTGAAGAGAATTTTCACGTTATTAAAAAATTAATCATAATCATTTTTACACTGATTAAAAAATGGTTACATCAAGAGAAGAAGAGAGTGCACAATTGTAGTAATAATATAAATCCATAATATAATATCCATCCATATAATCCATCCAAAACATATTAAAAAAAAAAATTGCTATATCTTATTAGGTACTCCAATATATTAAATAATTACTTAAAAAAACGACGCTTTATTTGAAACCAATAAAGTTTTGTTCCCATTCACCCCTGAGGTTCTACTCACCCCGTTTTACGGTATTAGTTTAGAATTTTAGTTTATTAAAGTCATTATTTTATTTATTAAAGTAGCTTAGAAGCATTTGCAGAAACTTAGGGATGTCGATTCCCTGATGCCGCGATGCAATTTATATTGCGTCGATAGGCGATGTATGCATGCAGTTTCTAAGAAAAGTTCAAGTGCAAATCGGTCGAATAGGAAAACATTGGGTAGAGTCAGTGAAATTAACAAATAATATTGGACACATATTTATTGCTTTAATAAATCAATTTAAAGTTACAAATTTAAAGCGCATCAAAGGTCAGTAGTGTGGGCTTGTGACGTCACTAAGGCAGTATAAAGTGTACTAGCGGCGTGACGTTTCCCGATATTTCAACGCATTATATCGTCGTCACTTTATGTTTACGTGACAAAAGGAAAAATACTTGTCCAATATTTCCTATTAATCTACTTGATGGACATAAAACAATTTTTCAGTAAACTACCCTATTGCATCGCATTGCATTGTACTTGCTATTTCACATAATCGAATCGCGTCATCCGGTAGGTCGCTAAAGGACCCACAATCAACTCTCAAAGAGGTTCCAACTTAACTAATACACTAACTGTCAGTATCAGTCAATGCATGATCTCGTTTCCTGTTTATCTGGGGAGATTAATAGTACTCAATCGAGTGTAGCTGGCGCGCGCCTGTTTGAGCTACTGCAGATCCTGACCATGCACATCCTTATTAGCCCTGTTATCTATTGCGAGTAACACAATATTCGTATTTCAATAAAACCGGCAAAGTGCGAGTCGGACTTGCGCACGAAGAGTTCCGTACCATTATCCCCAAAAACGTCAAAAAAATCACGTTTGTTGTATGGGAGCCCCACTTAAATATATATTTTATTCTGTTTTTAGTATTTGTTGTCATAGCGGCAACAGAAATACACCATCTGTGAAAATTTCAACTGTCTAGCTATCACGGTTCATGAGATACAGCCTGGTGACAGACGGACAGACAGACAGACAGACGGATTGCGAAGTCTTAGTAATAGGGTCCCGTTTTTACCCTTTGGGTACGGAACCCTAAAAACAGCATAAACTATGACAGCTATCTCTATCTATAATCTGTCTAGCTATCACGGTTCATGAGATACAGCCTGGTGACAGACAGACGGACCGCAGTCTTACTAATAGGGTCCCGTTTCCCGTCCCCTTTGGGTACGGAAACCTAAAAAAATTACCAACTTAAAAATAAGCTGGTTATCTATTCGATAGGTACGTATCTATAGCTATATATATAGCTTCACCCGCGTGAAAAGTGTTTTTTTATCCCAAGGGAACATTATACCGGGATGAAAAGCAGTAGTGTTGACGTAGCCTATGTGCTTCTTAATCATGCCACTTTGCAGAATGTATTGTTTTGTTACGGTAGGTGGCATACGACCACGGTTATCCTCTACGGAATAGTTTGTACTTAACAATTTCAGATGAGAATATTTTCTTGTTTCATACTTTTTTTGTGGTAAAGTTTTATAGAAATGTAAACAGACAACTCAATTACAGTAGCCAGCACGTAAGCAAGCGTCTTTAGCTTGGCATGAGTCGTTAGATGAGCAGAAGTCGTTTTTAGGTCTCTTTGGTTATCAAACGGGACCAGCAGCCTTATTGCGTAGGTGAATACGGCAACGCAAAGGGTTTGACCGCTATCAATCGACCTATCACAAAGACGGAAATCCCCATCGCGCATGTGATGACTTCCACTCTTTTCTTAAACTTTCTTCTAAACAGACATGTTTAAAAATAAATTAATTCAATAACCATAGAGTATTGTAATAAACTGTGCACTATGACTCATAGTGAACAGATTAATAGTCATAGTCTATGAGCGAACTTACCCCCACTACGGTAAAACGTTGCCAAGTTACGTGCCGGGGACTGTACGTGACGGTGGACAGCTTAGTATTGCCATTTACAAATCAATCAAATTAAATGGTTCGATTTCATCAATGGAGCTTACTTTCATAGAAGATATTTCAAATACTATTTAATAATGTTATTGAAAGAGAAATTCTTTAAAAAGGTTGTGAGATATTAAGTTCTTCAATTTAATTTTACTATTCAAAGAGAAATGATTGGAAAAAGTTATGAGATATTAAGTTGAAACCTTTGAAATACAGATGAATGTCTAGATGTAGACATTTTACTATTGGAAAATTTATTTAAAGTTAAAATAATTTGATCCACTCTAGGAATAACTCTGATATCGTGGGTTCGTTTACAAACATTTAAACTGGTTCACACAAATAACCAGACCCAGAACAACTATCTATAGGCCATACAAATATGAAGTTCCGCGCGGGAATCGGACCCACGACTAGCAGCGCAACAGCCAATTGCTTAGCCACTGTGCCAACCGTGCCGTAAATTTTATACTAAATATTGTTAATTTCTTTTGTGGAATCTAGTGATCATACACAGAGAACTAACACATACAAGGAAAAAAAATCCTAAAACAGATGCCGATAAGTAATCTATACTATTATTATAAAGAGGAAAGATTTGTACTGGACCAATTTCAAAAATTCCTTCACCGTTGGGAAACTAGACTATCCCCGGGTGACAAAGGCTACTTTTTATCCCTGTATTCCCACGGGAACGGGAACTATACGCAAACATTAATTTCAAGCCAAGGGTAAAACTTTTACAAAATGATAATGACGACGACGCCATAACAAGATTATTAACGACAGCTACAATTTTCTTTTTTATATAAAATATCCAATATTTCTTAACCTTTAACTGTATATATTGACTAGCTAACCCGGCAAACTTTGTTTTGCCATAAAAACACCAAACATTCATCTACCCTACCCTACCTACCCTACCCTACCTTATCTACCATAATCTACCTACCCTACCCTACCCTACCCTACCTACATACCTACCCTACCTATGTGTACCAATTTGTTTTTTGCAATTTTTTTTTGTGCACAATTTAATAGTCATTGTCTATGAGCGAACTTACTTTACTACGGGAAAACGTTGCCACAAGTTACATGCAAAGGACTGTACGTGACGGTGGACAGCTTAGTATTGCCATTTACAAATCAATCAAATTGAATGGTTCGATTTCATCAATGGAGCTTACTTTCATAGAAGATATTTGAAATACTATTTAATAATGTTATTATTGAAAGAGAAATTCTTAAAAAAAGGTGGTGAGTTCTTTAATTTAATTTTACTATTCAAAGAGAATTGATTGGAAAAAGTAATGAGATATTAAGTTGAAATACAGATGAATTGTCTGTCTAGACATTTTACTCTTGGAAAATTTATTTAAAGTTAAAATAATTTGTCCCACCCTAGGAATTACTCCGATATCGTGGGTGTGTTTACAAACATTTAAACTGGCTTACCAGACCCAGAACCACTATCTGTGTGCTTATTCAAAGTTTTTTAACGTACTATTCGTGATAACGTAACCGATATGTTATGTCTAAATGTATGCAAAAAAAAAGAGGATTTTCCTTACCATACCCAGATTCAATACAAATTGACGTTAACGCGATTGAGCGTGAGAAAAAACTCACACTAAGGCCTCTGTAGGCCATACAAATATGAAGTTCCGCGCGGTAATCGGATCCACGACAAGCAGCGCAGCAGCCAATTGCTTAGCCACTGTGCCAACCGTGCCGTAAATTTTATACTAAATCTTGTCAATTTCTTTAGTGGAACATAGTTATCAGCCACAAAGAACTAACACATACAAGGAAACAAATTCCAACATAATAAGTAGCAGATAAATAAAGTTAACTTACCGTTCAAAAAGCCTGTACAAGGTGTGCACTGCCCACTTCTTGCACTTCCACCATGGCAGCTCCATACGTTCGTCTTCGTCCACTTGTAGAGTGGTTTCAGGCACAGGTGCTTCCATCACTCTGCGCAGCACCTCCATCCACTTCGTAAAAAGATCCTTCGTAATCAGGTCTAGTGGCAAAATGTACTGAAAAAAGATATTATGTTTAAACTTCCTGTAAATATTTCATTATAAGTTATAACAAAATATTGTAAGTAAAAATATTGGATTATTACCTTAATGAGGCCATAGAAGCACTTCAAGATTTGCTTTTGAATCAGAACGGATTCTGCAGAAGGATCAGCATGGAGGTTCACAATCAAATTGTACATCATCGGAAGAAGCAGGTTCATTGCTTCTATCAACGGCACTCTCTTCTCAGCAATATGGTATTCATAGTTCTTTATCAGCTGGTACAGACACAGTAGAGCACCCATCCAGCTGTTAGGTTCAGGGTTCTGAAGGTATATGTGGATCTTGTCCACGATTTGTGTCCAGCGTGTTGGGAAGTCATGTTTAATGATGGTCTTCAAACAGACACACAACTGTACTCTTATTATATCAGGTGCTTGTACAACAGCATCTACAATGATGTCTCTGATCATAGCTCGGTCTTGTTCATGAATGCTGAAGGGGAGGGGCTCACCCTCTTCAGGCTCTTTCTCCTGCCATCCAGAAGTGACAAGGTTCTTGAGGTACACTGCACCTGCTTGTCGCACTGGTATGGGAACATCATTTAGCATAACCACTTGTAGCAGCGATGGTGCAAAGCCAATGATTTTATGAATCTGAAATGTAAATTTTTTTTAAGTATCTAAAACCAACTAGAGAGACAGCACAACCAATTTGCTGCTTATTCCGTACTAGATTTTGTCAGCAGACACAAGAGACCCAACATTATATAACTACAATGATGGCACTGTACAATAAATTATGATGTTAGCATGTTTTTATGAATTTATATTATCTGCCAAATGCGAGGATACGAATAACATACAACATTGTTATATGGGACAAAATAAGGATGTACCAGTGGAATTATACTTTATTAAATAACTATGCCATACTTTTATAATTTATAAGCTGTCAAAGGCACTGACACCCAGTGCGTCTGATTTATATAATTTGTAGCGAACTACTTTACTATTCATACAAATGTTCCCGAAGAGAAATAACTGCCATATCATCCTACTACAGCTCAACTGCTCATAGTTTTGAAAACTCATTACAAGATAACAAAAAATTAAAATAATATTTCAATTTTTTCTTATAGACACACATTCAATACTCTTCGTATCTCACAGGCCTATAGTTTGAAAATTATTTTCAACTCACTGCAGCGGCAGCGTCTGATAAACCAAAAAAGTTTTTGACATGAGAATAATTTTTTATTATTTTCTGAATTACGAAAGTGACTAAAAAACATTTTTATTTCTTTGTTCCCTCTATTCTATTTTTGTTAGTGGTATCGCACTTGAAATGTCAAATTAAAAATTTAAGTTTTGTCAGAATAGGACATGCCTATAATTTTTTTTCATTCCTACTTCACTTCTGTGCAAAGGTTTTTCTCCATTCCTACCATTTCTCTGTGTTGTGCTTCAATTTACAATAGAAAAATTGGAAGCTAAAATTTTAACTGTCTACAGATAATCTTCGATACCAGAATTCTAAATCTGAACAGAAAATCTTCAGTTCTGATCTAGATGCACATTGGGCACCTATATTGTTAGCTTCAATACAATACAAGATAGGTTTTATTGTATGCCAAAGAATCTAACTACTGGACACAATGTGTGTACAATAGAGATCTTATTGCAATGCTCGCATATTTCTGTTGTATTGAAATATGATATTTCTTCAATTTTGTACTGGTAATGGATGAATATGTACTTGTACAAACATTTTTATAATTGCCTCGTCAATATTTTCAAAACCTTTTATAGCAACTTCACTTAAACTGGGTATTACAACTGAATGTAAAGTTCCTGTTACAAGGACCTAAGAGCAAATATTTATGTTTATAATAACAATAACAACAGCTTTTTAAAGCTAGTTTGTGAGTAACATGCTTTTTCAATGTTTATTGTGTTTACATGTTCAACCACCTTTTTGAAATTGTACTGTAAGTGTAAACTCTTGTTTTAGATCTTGGTTGCCATTTCTACAAAGCATTTAGAATATATCGCAATTTGTCTGAACTCATGGGGTAGTATCAAGAATATTTTTAATTATTAATCGCCTTCAAGAAGTGTGTTTTGATAAATGCCTAGCTATTGAAACTTGCTAGTAAGCAGAGCACATCCTGAGTTAGTAATGAAAAAAAGGTCTTTAATGTTGTCAGTTTTTGGGTACCTGGTACTTGCTTTGTGTAAAGCAAGTGTCTTTATACTAAATCTTGCATTATTCTGTGATTAACGCGGGAAAACTAGCCCAAACTTGGAATGCCCTTGAATCATTGGACAGTGCAACAGTCAGTTCAATAAAGTTTCAAGTATTTTAAATCTCCTTTACCCTCAGCAAATAAGCTTGTTCATTACAGATTCTGAAAGCGGCGAGCAAAACTCGCCAAAACCGACGAAAATTTCAATTGTAAGGGATCTATTTATAGTAACTAATGACTTTACATGAGCTGGTCAAGTTTGGTTAGAACTTTTTGTCGTATTATATCAACCGCATCTACATAGAAAGCGTCCAAATACGTTGTCCGGATAAAGATTGACCTATAATAACACATGCCGAGAATTTTCAACAAATAAAACAAAATAATGCAAGAGTTCTGTTAAAACATGGTGCTGCCTGCCATACCAGCGCGGCATGTCATTAGTCGGCTAAATAGAGAATACCTCTCACACAATAGATCCACATAACCTTATTCGAGCTATGTAATTTGGCCGCATTATAAAATTCCCGAGCATGTGGTTGATGGATGCGAATTTATCACTCACCTGTGCAAGCTGTTCTTCAGCCGCCTGCCTCTGATTCACATCGATGGTTCCACGTAATATTTCCGTAAGCTTTCTAGTATCCATCTTGAAGTAACTTTCGTTAAATTATAAAATATATATTTATATAAGAAAATTTTCTGAGGACACAAACTGCCGCCGGGCGTGGAAGCGAGCGTGGAAGTGTAAAAGACAATTTGTCTATGACGGTAAAGTCACGTGACACTTCAAGATCCCATTCACTTGACAGGAATAGATTTGTAAAGCTAAAGCTTGCTATAAAATAATGTAGTACTATTTGTATGAAAGCCAGATGAAAGCAATATGTAGGCAGAATCAGTTTTAATAATATTAAATTAAGAACAGATTAACAACTTGCAAAATATCAACTAAAATAAACATAGAAAATAACGAGATGTCCACACGCAGTAACTTTAGTCGCCAGCGATTGTTGCTAGCGACAGCCAAAAATTATTTATCAAGAATTACATATTATAAAATCTGTTTTCTCAAACTAATTAATATACGAATTTGTTTGAAAAATTTTCGTTAGATTTTATGAAATGATGTTTTTTGTTAAGTATGCAGTTTTGAATTTTAAATATAATTATCATGCAGAACCCTAAACACATTCAATTAAAACTTCAATTTCAGTACAAAATCACAGAAAATGGTACTGTGCTGTGATTTCTATACTCGCGTCGCGCGTCGGTCCCACAGATCGATTGCTATGACCGCACGCACGGACGCACTTTGTACCCGATAAGGATTGTAGATACAAATTTGGCAGCTAGAGTCTGGCCAACGAAAGCGTGATCTGGGGTATTTTCAAAGTTGGGGTATGGCAACATTATTAATCTGTGTATTGTCTGTGATTGCGATTGTTAGTATGACTTAGTAATCTTGATCCATGTTGGCTGCTTGTTATATATTTACGATATGATGATACCTTTTCTTATGTTTATGTTTCAATGTTCCTCATTTGGCCGAATAACTGCAGAAGACTGGAAAAAATTATATAAGTGTAGATGATGATTCAGATATAGATGAATACTTAGAGGTTGAATTTTTGAACTATGATTTTGAGTATGATGATTAAGTAAATAATAAATTAAATGTTAAGTGGGTTAATATTATGTACATACTAATAAATAAATCTACACACTATTTTTTAACTCACATCCATGACAGTCACGGCTCCGTCACACTTCACCAAACGGAGCCAATAAATCAAAAAATAAATTATAATAAATACAAATAATACAAGTATCAAAACTTTTAACTAGAGGTACAATAGTTGTATAGTTGGTGATACCACATTAGAATTTTTTGAATTTGCCGCGTTTTTCAGATCACACTTTCGTTGGCCAGACTCTATTAATATTATAAAGAGGAAAGATTTTTTGTTTGTTTGTATGTTTGTTTGTTTGTACCGAATAGGCTCCGAAACTACAGGACCGATTTAAAAAATTCTTTCACCAATAGAAAGCTACATTATTCCTGAGTGACATAGGCTATTTTTTTATCCCGAAAACGGGTCCTGTGGGGTGGCCCACGGGAGCGAAGCCGCGGGCAACAGCTAGTAGAGTCTGGCCAACGAAAGCGTGATCTGGGGTATTTTCAAAGTTGGGGTATGGCAACATTATTAATCTGTGTAATGTGTATTGTCTGTGATTGTGATTGCTAGTATGACTTGGTAATCTTGATCCATGTTGACTGATTGTTATATATTTACGATATGATGATACCTTTTCTTATGTTTATGTTTCAATGTTCCTCATTTGGCCGAATAACTGCAGAAGACTGGAAAAATTGACGTACCATGTAATAAATGTGGCAAATAAATATGGCTTATGTTTAACAAACCACCAAATCTAGTAATATACTGACAAAAATAGTAAATGATCACCAAAATTAAATTTAGAATCGCAACAGAGTCGACGGAGCCCCGCTGGGCGGGGCTCCTATTTCTGAATACAGGGTCTAAAGTAAACTAACACGAAGGTGATGACGGGAGCTGAGTTCGCTCGCTTTGCTCGCTCACTTCAGCTCCCGTCATCTCCTTCGAACCTAACCTGTCCGTGTCGGGGTGCCCTTAGCTCCCGAGCTCGCTTCGCTCGCTCTTGGACTGATTCATTGACCAAATCACTAGATTTGATATCTTACGGTTTTAGCACTTATGAAATTTGGTGATCAATTTACTAAATTTGGTTTAGGTTTATTTTTTTTGCTGATTAGTATATATTTTAGGTGATAGGGGTTATCGTCACAAAGTTTTTTTTGGTGGTCATTATATTTATTCCCAATAAATATAAACAAAGAGATCACATAACAGAAGAAGTATTGGAATTTATATAAGTGTAGATGATGATTCACATACAGATGAATACTTAGAGGTTGAATTTTTGGACTATGATTTTGAGTATGATGATTAAGTAATTAATAAATTAAATGTTAAGTGGGTTAATATTATGTAAATACTAATAAATAAATCTACACACTCTTTTTTAACTCACATTCATGACAGTCACGGCTCCGTCACACTTCACCAAACGGAGCCAATAAATCAAAAAATAAATTATAATAAATACAAATAATACAAGTATCAAAACTTTTAACTAGAGGTATAGTTGGTGATACCACATTAGGATTTTTTGAATTTGCCGCGTTTTTCAGATCACACTTTCGTTGGCCAGACTCTAACAGAAAGTGCAAAATTGCATAATTATACATATCATAAAGGCTTAACCAATTTAGATGAAATTTGGTATGGAGATAGTTTGAGACCCTGGAAAGGACACAAAAAGTTTTTATCCCGGTAGTGTGTTGCTTTGGGATGATAAAACACTTTTCATGCTGGCGAAGCCACGGGCAGAAGATAGTTTATTTTTCTTTCATTTATAAAATAGGGTTTGCCTTTCCTTAGTGTTGCAGACACGTGCGACTGCAGGGCGCCGAAGGGACTCCGGGGTCAGTCAATCGCAGTAATGCAGTAGCGTATACTCTTATTATTGATTATTATCAACCGTTTTTGTTTTTGTTCATCGAGTTTTTTTTTCGTTTACTGGGTGGCATAACTCGCCCTGGGCGCTAAATTTCTGATTCTCACGGCAAGCGTCATGGCACATTTCGTTTTTCGTGGCAAAACCACGAAAAACGAAATCAGAACGAAAGGCAGAATTCTTACACTCTCTATCTATAGAGAGAGTGTAAGAATTTCGCCCAGCTCTCAGGCAAGTCGGTGCCTACTGCTACAGCTGGGTGGAATTCTCAGCTGGCAAATGTAAGAAGGGATGCAGGGGGCATCCCTTCTTACATTTGCCGGCTGAGAAGGTCAAAGCAATTTTAATGAAATTTAAAACTTTAAGGTATTTCGTTTAAATAGTCGCAGTTTTTCGAGTGTTGCACAGTGAGCACAACTTTTTCCAAGTCGCAAATTTTGATTAACACTACACTAACTGATCTATACAACATACAAAAATCCAGAACTATATCAAGTTTTGCGATCTTAATAACTATTTCTACAGGCGTCCCGTCATCTTTGAGCCTCGGGTGGAGTGTAATTTAGTAAAAATCGATATTCCTTGCTCTTTAGATCTTTTCCCCAAACGTCCAGGTGCCTTTTGAAGCTAACTGATGCATTCTTTATAGATTATTACAGAACAATATTTAACGATAGGTAATGAATTACACACAACAGTAATTTGTAGAAATATGAAAACACAATTACGGTTAATTACCTAACCCCAGACTGTGCCTAAAATGTTGCTACACACCTCAGAAAGCTTCTGTGGCGGATTAAGCTTGTCGCGAGCCAGTGGTCGATAAACAAAATCCCTCCCACCCCAGCAAGTAAAACAATTATCTGAGTGTGAAATTTGCCTTTTTTGTATATAATATTTTCCTTTCTGTATACGTAAATAAACGGTAACCTGTGTTATGTTAAAAAATATCTTTTACGTAGTCATCGAATAATGATAGTGTACATTTACCACACCATCATCAACCTTATAATATTCCTACTGCTGGGACACAGGCATCTTCTCTTTGAGAGAGGTAACATTTACCACAATATTTCGGAATTCTGACACATTAAGCCTCGGCTTTCATATTTTTAAATGAAGCTACTAATGAGCTCTTTCAGATATTATGAGCATTGTCGGTGTTGATAACGAGGTCAGTCTTAATTTATTTAGTAATGCCGGAGTATGTTTACCAAGTTATAAGTTTCCAAAGCAGAAAATGAAAAAGATTTAAATTTTCGGTAAAACGCTATTTTTCATAAATAAAATTGTAAGTCTAACAAATGGTTAAATTATTAACTCTCCAACTTATTTGATAATTTTTGAGGCTAACAATTGATAAAAAAGGGCATTTTACCGAATTTTAAACCACTGGTTAGCATATTTAACCATTGGTTGATTAAACTACGGTTAAAAAACTGGGCCTTAGTCAGCCATTGGACAGCTTACGATGTTTATAATTTGATGAAGTGGCGCCATCTGTAGGTTCAGCTGCGGGTAAGATTTCCTATTCTTACTTTCACAACGACCACAACACACACTGTTTGTGTTTTTGAAATCGCCAGTGAGTCGCCGGCGACTACCGATGCTACATTATAATAAACTTTTATTCTTATAAAACTACAATGAACCACTTTTCAAGTTGCAGCGCTTAGAATTTTGTTTTTGCTTCAACAGGACGAAAACTTTGAAATAAACATACTTGTACAAAAAAATGTGGTTACAAGTTTTTCTTTAGCTGGAAACACCTTTTTTCAATCTGTGTAAAGTCAAATTGTCAATTCAGGGGACAAAAATTGCAGTAACTTTACCGTCTCGTAAAAAAGTTCTAATTTTTAACAACATGCCGTAAAATTACCCGTAGAATATATTCCTGCCGAACATCAGCTGGCGCTAGGGCCTTCACTTGTGACCTTTAAAAATATAAGTAAAACCTGTATTCACTTTGCATTGTTAGTGATTTGAAAAACAACACCCTAAAAATACGTTTAGAATGATATTTTTGTACTAATTTCGTAAATATGAGATATAATAAACAAGAATTGGCTGCACTAGCATCTCAGACGTCGCAGAATTTCGATCGAGAAGGAGTGTTAGTGCTCAAAGAGAGGCAGGATGGTTTCTTCAGGAGAGCTGAAGGTGAGTTAACTTGCATTTAAATATTTAAATATAAAATAATTTATCGACGGATTTACTAGAGAGTCATCTTCTCTGCTAAATATATCAAGCATCATGGCACAGTGAAAATACTAAAATGCTGTTTTGATTAACTATAAAGAAAAAAAAAGTTATAGACACACTGAATCAGTAGGTTCTGTTTTAAATCAGGAGGTAAACAACTACCATGTCAATCTTGATTCCTGTGGTACACTTTAATAGGTATCAAACAATACATATTTAAAGTATATTTATAACTTGTTTGTTGTTCAAAATTAAATTGGAAAATGTCAAATGAAAATCTAGTATTGAAAAGCTTAATGTCAGGTTTTGTTATCAAATGTTTTGTTAGGCATTAACACTTATATCTCTGTCACCATCTATTCTTATTGATAAGCCATAAGATTTTTATTTGTTAATATTGGTTGGTGCAGTTGTTGTAAAAATTGCTTTTAGCCAGGGGTAAAAATTTTCATTGATCTAATTATTTACCTGGAATTTGTGATTCTTCTACTGGCATCTAGTTTGAGATAAGTGGACCTATATAAATGTGGGTTTATTACAAAAATATTCCAGTGTCCTTCTACTAAGTAATTTAATCTATAGTAATTTCTGAAATAGGTAAAGATTTTAAGCAAGGGTATTACATAAAGTATATAATCATTGAAACTTCTCCTATTTTAAAAACACTTTTATTCACTAACTGGGACCCAGAGGACCCTTTTTCGGGATATAAAAAATAGCCTATATGTCACTCCGGTACAATGTATCGGTTAAGCAGTCATTGAGTTTATCCATTACAAACAAACAAACTTACAATCAAATCTCAAATCTTTTCTCTTTATGATATTATAATTATTATATATTAATATTATATAATATACCAATTTACGCCTCACCGTTTCACCCGCATAGTACCGGTTCCATTAAAAAAAAAGTAGCCTATGTCACCCGGGGATAGTGTAGCTTCCCAACGGTGAAAGAATTTTCAATCCAGCCATTTCGAAGTCTATAAAGAACATAAATACATACTTTATCTTTTATATATATAGATTCCATCTCACAGAGAGGAGGCCTGTGTCCCAGCAGTGGGAACATTAAAAAGGCTGATGATGAAGATATATATTAGTGTCAATAGAAAGCTACACTATTGTTGAGTGTAAGCCACTTTTAATCTTAGTAATATTCTAGGTTCCTGGAGATGCACGACAGTTTCAAGTGATGAATGGACAAAAATTTATTCTGCACTGTAATATACAATGTTAACCAGCAAAGAAATAATTCACAATAATCCACTACACTTAATTGAGGAGTCTTATCTGGTCTGAGTTAAAAAAAAACACTATGTTATAATCCAGCATCTGTTTTATTTCCGTTGGATAAACAATGTTTTTTTTTATATCCACCAATGTGTAAGAATGTTTGTGTTTGTTTTGCTCTTGTACAAATTGGGCCAAAGTGATAAGGCATGGGTAGCACAGAGTAAAATAAACAAATCAGTAATAAGATTCTATGTATATTGCACATATTCTATGTAGATATGTTTATTATCTTCATAATATAATTCAACCTTATCTTATCTTATCTTATGGAGGGGCCGAGAACATCTCGGACACTTCGACCCATTGGGATCTATTGTGGTCCCCTAGATAACTTACTCCCCCCCAATATCGTTGAAAACCGTTTTCATGAGTTTTACAACGAGACTAGGAGATATGAGCCTATAGTCTTCTGGTTTTGGGTATCCAACCCCTAGGAGACCCATTCGCTTACCAGCCAGTGCATCGCATGTGCACAGAAGGTGCTCCATGCGTTCCGTATGTTCCCCACACAACCTGCACACGGGAGTCGTAGTTAAACCCATCTTCATGAGCATGTCGTTGGTTCCAAAGTGCCCAGTAAAGGCCCCAAGCAGGTAGCGGATTTGCCCCCTGCTCATGTTCCAAATGCATTCCCGGGCTTTGAACGTAGAGCCTAGGAATTTCTTGGAGTGTTGCAGACCGGTGTTAGACAGCCAATAAGTTTGTTGTCTGTGATCTGCAAACTCCCTAAATGCGGCTTTTACGAGACACGTCGAAATGCCTACACATGGTTCTGGACCCACAAATTCATTTGCTGAGCCCTCTCTTGCCAGTTCATCAGCCACTTCGTTACCATGGATTCCTTTGTGCCCAGGGACCCACATCAGTCTCACCCTGTTGTGCTTCCCAAGCCTGTTTAGGGCCTGGATAGCATCCAGAATGAGTCCGGAGTCCACTTTGTAGGATGCCATGGCTTTGATTGCAGCCTGACTGTCACTAAGAATATATATGGATTTACCTCGGGTTCCTCTATCTATATTCTCTTGAGCACAGGTTATTATGGCAAATGTTTCCGCTTGGAATACAGTTGCCATCTTCCCTAAGCTTTTGCTACATTTGTAACCTTTTGCGTATATGCCCGCTCCTGTACCTGATTCCATTTTGGATCCATCAGTGTACCACACCAGACTGTCTTGTTCTGGTGGATCGAGTCCCTTCTTCCAGTCCTCTATTGTAGGGATTTGGACCTTAAAAGACCTTTCAAACACAAATTTAGTTTGCATTTTATCGGATAACATGCTTGTTACCCGATCCAGGCCTTCATTCTCATCGAACTTTGTATGGTTAGTCTTTGGCTTAGAGGCATCCCATAGTCCAGCAACAGCAAGACGATGTAATGTCTTCCTTGCCTCGAATTCAACCATCATATGCAGAGGAGGGATATTGAGGTATCTCTCAATCGCTGCCGTTGGTGTTGTCCTGAAAGCACCTGTGATGCCGAGACACACTGTTCTTTGTAACCTGGTGAGTGGCGCTTTGCACGAAGCAAGCTTTGTTCTTGGCCACCACACTAGGCTGCCGTATGTGATAATAGGTATTATCATTGTCTCAATTCAACCTTACTTAAATTGAGATTCGCCAAATAGTCATCATTAATAAAATATTTTGTCGTAATTGCAGACATTAGATGTTCAATGCTGGATATAGCCCACTCCCAAGTGTTATCACATCAACTAGTCCTGTGTTACTTGAATTCATTAACAAATGCCTTGCTAAGGTCTTGACTCTGATCAGCTTAGATATTAATAATACCCTACCTTCCCTATCCTATCCTACCTACCCTACCTGATACCTACCCTACCTGATACCTACCCTACCTACTTACCAATTATTTTATATTATTTTTACCCGACTGCCGAAGGAGGGTAATGTGTTTATCAGTCTATGTATGTAAGTATGTATGTATGTATGTATGTATGTTTGTTCCTATGTGGCGTTCTAGAGACCAAACACGTTGGCTGATTTTGACGATTCTTACGTCAATCGATTCGTCTTAATCCTGCGAGTGTCACTGGCTACATTAAAATTGGAAAAAACAGAATTGGCGGATTTTGGGCGCCATTTTGTGGGGAAAAATTTTTTTTTTTTCTTCCACACCCATTGTGTGTGGGGTATCAAAATAAAGGATTTTAAGAGGCGATTTCAAAAATATATAACACTTATATGTTTAAATGTACCTAATGCTAAAAAAAATAACTAAAAAGTTGTAAATAAAAAAAGTTAATTAAAACAATCAAAAAACCCGACTGCTTAAAAAGCAAACTAAAAAGACGTAAACAAGAAGAAAATCATGCTGTGCAGTCGGAGGATACATCTGGTTTTGGTCCGCCAGCTCGCGAATATGTATCCTCCGACTGCACAGCATGATTTTCTTCTTGTTTACGTCTTTTTAGTTTGCTTTTTAAGCAGTCGGGTTTTTTGATTGTTTTAATTAACTTTTTTTATTTTCTATCATAAGAACATTCTCCTAACAATAACAAACACAACAAGAAAAGAATTAGCGAAGTCGGTCCAGCCGTTTACGCGTGACTAAGGGAAATAGGGTTTCATTTTTATATATTAATCATTTAGAACCAAATAATTCTTTTTGCAAACCAAAATCATAGGCACATACAGTCTCATCGAATTCAATAAATATTACATTATGTATAAATATTTGTTTCGGCGATAGACGAGCGAGAGTCGGCGTCCTTGACTGCAGGCACGTGTTTTAGAACCCGTTTAAATAACAAAATATTTTATCAAGACAGGATTTGTTGAAGGAATAAAAAACACAAATTTTTCCTTTTGTACATGTACCTATGTAGCTCTGCTATGCTAAGAGTACAAATCATTGTTGTAAATAATAGAAGTGTTTAGTTAAACAATATGTGATACATGAGTAGGTACTTAATTATTTATGTATATATTGTTATTCTTATCTTTACGTCAATTACCCGCATTTATATATACATATTATGTAATTCTATTAACGAGCTGGTACATAATACAGTTTAATAGAGCATAGTTCTTTGCTATGAAAAGGTTAGCTTGATTCGATATTAGTGGTGGGTAACTCCGCAGTTTTTTATTCAAAGGTGCCAGTTCCGAACGCGGATCCGTATTTTCGATATGCCTTTATCTAAGAATACTGTTTATTTATATATAGGTTCATGCATAGAGTGAAATCTGCTTCTGCGGCATAGTACTCGTACTATAGCCATAAAAAATCAGGGTCGTGTGTATTGTAACTTTTATGAGCATAGCTATAAAGTTTAAATTGCGATGATCGACGCACTCTTATAATGCCAAAAATATGTTAATTCTGTTCCAGGTTGCTCGGTGCGGTGGTTTCGTCTCCGAGGTAATCTACTGTTTTACTTGAAAGGACCAGAGCCATGGTATGAGCCCATGGGAGTCATAGTGTTAGGACATCATCATATAAAAATACAACCTCAAGACGAGAATGGACACTGGCCTTTTCAAATAAGTGAGTTGATCTATTCACTTGTTTATCGATTGACCTATTTTATGTCCCCTAGGGTGTAACAGAAATTATACTGTTGTGTGAACGCCGCTTTACCATAGTTACATGGCCACGCAGCCTTGACCAGCGAATAACATCTGCTTTATCTGTTTACAAAAATGAAAATATCTACATATCTAATAGTAACTAGGTATAGCCAGCCTGTCACAATAGTACGCTGTAGAAATAAAACGTACTTCTTATAGACAAGTAAAATAGTTCGTTTGTTACCCGACTGGAAAAGGTTATGTTTTTCGCACGTATCTTGTATGTATGTTTGTATGTATGTAATATTCTTTATTACCTCATATCTTTAAAACCACTAGACGGATTTTTGTAATTGAGACATCAATAGATAGGTCTTGACCGATGATGTGTTCTTAGTTATGTGACGTTAAGAAAAACAAACATAGCGGCTTTTGGTCCCCATATTGTGGGAGTCCCAACTTTTTTCGATGGGATTTACGTACATCTTTTTAGTTCGCTTCTTAAGCAGTCGGGTTTTATTGTTTTTTTTTTTTTTTATTTGCTGAAGTTAATCTCTGGAATTACTAATCCGATTACGAAATTCACATACATACACTAACACCTGACACTGGTCATATTCGGTTACTTTTTATCCCGGCAAAATGCAAGGTTCCTATCGGAAAGATACATTGTTTCTGAAGAGGCGGCGGAATCAATGCCCCGGGAAAATACTAGTATTGTATATGTTATGGACCAAGTGATTAATACGGCATTATTTTTAACGCCCAGACAATTTGGAAATTGCCCAAAATAAGTAGGCAATATGTTAAAAACTATTGAAATAATTAAAATGGCCTGGCTTTCTGAATAATGCCCATCACATATTGGGCCGGGTAATAAAAGTAAAAGATGTATTTTTGTAAATTATTTCAATGTTGATATTGATTTTAATATAGAATAGATAAGTACTATTACTATTTAAGCAACAAAGTCGACCTGAGTTCGCTCGCTTTGCTCGCTCACTTCAGCGCCCGTCTTCCCCTTCGAACCTAACCTATCCGTGTCGGGTTGCCATAAAAACTCGAGCTCGCTTTGCTCGCTCTTGGACTAATTCATTGACCATAATTATCGAATTGCCCAACCGTTACGTAGCAATATTATGTGACCAGACAATGTGATAAATATAGAAGTTTAAATCAGTATTCATTACATTGCCCGATTTGACTTGACTTGATAATTAATGCCCAGAGATTAAACATAGTGCACTGATCAATCACTTGATCCATGTCATGTATATTGAATAGAGTAAAAAATATTTATTCAACACGGATACAGCACCAAAACTTTTGAAATCCCTTTTGTAAGCGTTGAAAAGAAATCCATCTTCAAAGTTTTTCTGTATTTGTCTTCTAGCATGGGATAACGGCGTTTGTTACAAAATGGCTACATTCCACGAGTCCGAACGGACGCTGTGGTTGAAAGCTATCGAATTGGCGCCCTACGATAACATACAGGCGCAGGCGGACGCCCTCAGGGAAAGACTGAATAAAATCAGGCCCAATATAGATATAGCTACTTATAGACTGCAGAAAGGAATTGTGACTGGTAAGTTTTGATGGTATATTATGTTTTCTAATTAGAACTTGAAACTAAGATTATACTTAAATGCATAATCTCAGATAGTTAACATTCCATCGCTACTTATTCGAATATCTTTCAGCGTTGTGTACTCTCTGAGCTGTAAATAATTATTAAGACACTATTTTCTAAATGAAATTACAAAAAAACATTCACTTTGGGGAATGAGACATTTAGATTATTGTTCGAAATCTTGATTATTTTTTTTTCTAAATTTTAATAAAATAATAAGTCATTTTTGGGTCACGTAAGATGCCCGAGCCTTCCTCAACGGATCAGTGCGTTATTGTTTCTGTCCCTCATCTGTACAGATTTTCGTACAAGTATGCGCTCGGTAAAGAAACTGTACCGAAACGAGCCAGTCATGGAAGCGCCTGAGAAGTTTGGTACAGAAACGAAAACACACCGACTCAGTGAGAAACGCCTAAAGATTGTATTATACCTCACTTAGGTACTCGAGAAAAGATAGATCAAAAAGCTAGCAGTTAGGCAGGATTTATCTCTGTATCGACTCTAGGATTCTGCACACCAAACTTGCCGATGGCATCCACAGGTGGGGCTACTCGTAGGGCTCCAATCTTCAGTGATTGTGTGGCGTCTCTCCGCAGGCCGCGTGGCCCACCTTTCGTCTTGCGCCGCTTGCCCTGTCACTTGTGCATGTTAGGACCTAACGGCTGCGTCGGCGAATGGTGTTGCCGCGGCAGAATTTTGAGTCAAACATAATAGAGTCTATATTTGCTATCGATTCGCTAAAGGATAGAATGCCGCCGACACCAATTCACCGTGATGTGTCAGCGGATTGTGTGTAGAATCCTTTTCATTAGGCCTAGACAAAATAGTTCACGGTTCCTGACAACAACATTATTATTCCTCAGATATGAACGAAGTGCCGCTATGCGAGTTGGCACTGTCCTGTGACAATCTCCTCTGTGACACTCACGGGAAGCCACCGTCACCTCTCATCGTAATTTACGTAAAATTCGATAAAGGAGTCTGTGTTCGATACGGAGCTACCGAAATTGTTGAGGTTAGTTAGTTCAATTTAAATACAGTAATCCTTAATTTTTTTGATCGGTCTGAAGTTGGTTACAAATGGCTTTAGTATATCTTATACTAAAACAGCAGCGCGCCATGCTGTGCGCATTGGAAAGCCTACAATCAACCCGGTCAAAAAATTGGGGATTACTGTACTACTGATGCTATAGAACGAAAACGTTCTCAATTTGTGTAAGGCATGTCGCATACGGATCGTTAGGATTTTAGTTTTTACAGGCATGTCAGTTCCTGTGGCAATAAATACTTTTTCTTTGTTGACCTGCTTCTTAAATTGTTTTATCTACACTCACAACGTAATGTTCCAAATACGAATTCAAAAAATATTGTATAAACACGTACTTTATATTCGTGGATAGGTAAAATTAAAAAAAAAAACCATTACAGTTCAACATTTTCCTTCGATTTTCAAACAACTGCATCATAAAATAACTTTTTAATTTTTATAGCACACTTTTACTTTTTAATTTTCTGGCGCGTATGGGCTGTAGTAAAGAAGTTTCATTGTCTGTGGATGCGCACGCTGCGCAATGAGAATCTAAATTGCCCGCCATACCAAATATTTTTCCCTTTCCACTTTTGTTTTATTTCAACTGTATGAGTGAAGATAAAGTAGTGTATGCAACGGCATATAATTAGGTATTAAAACACTCGCGTAATATTATTATCAAATTCGGCTTCGCCTCATTTGATAAACCTACGCTCGTGTTTTAATAACCCCTATTATATGGCCATTGCATAAACTACTATTAGTTTATAAGCAAGCCGCATGCACAATGACCGCTGGGCAATAGTGCCCACAAATTGCGTGCCTGAGGATGGACGGCGCCGCAGAGCGCTGGCACAGAAAGACGTAGCGAGACGACCATGACGCCTACTGCAAGAGCTGGTTCGAGATGGCTCAGGGAAAGAGCGAGGCTTACAAAAAAAAAGCACTCAAATGGGAAAATGTACCAAGAGGCTAGATATTATAAATTTCAGCGGTGGCATGCGGCGCCCGCATGTTATCTTCGATTTAATCTAGCACGTTAATGTTACAAAAGAGCTATGTTATTTGAATATGAAGCAGTAACATTAACCCCGTGAAATTTCGTTGTGTTTTCCGCTTAGATTTTTCCTTACCTAACGAAGATAGATAGAGACCTATTTGGGCTTAAAATGACGTTTTGAAGCTATAATTGTTCCAGTGTTTGTGAAAGAGATTTTTTATCATGGATAGGCTAGCGCTTGACCTGCACTATCTCACCTGATGGTAATCGATGATGTGGTCGACGGTGTAACACGCTTGCTTATAAATAACCTATTCACTTTTTACTTAAATACAGATTATACAGGACGAAGAAAGCTGTCCCTTTTTAACAACAAACAATATCGGTCTTCAGACTATACTTTGGATTTTTGGATAGTAATAATTCTTCATAGTACCATTCGCACTGGGGCATATCTCGAATAGTCGTACTAAGCGCTGATCCTCCACATTCGTTATGCACATAGACAACTTGGAACTCTTGGTACTCTGTGCCTCTTCTTGGTACCCTCGTCGCTTTCCATCCGGTATGATCGAGGTCAAGAGCGGACTGTATTTTTTTTTTAATGTCTTTGTGTGTAAATGATATTGTTCCACAGACATGCAGCAACCCATCCTTCTCCAAGACCATTCTGTTCCGCGCTAGCGACGGCCTCACGGGATCGGCTTTGGTGCGCATCGTGGTCTATGACGTCAGGGAGCGGGTCTCCGAGACCTCTGTGCCCATGGGATATACGTCCATGCTGCTCAGTACTATACAGGTGATTATACCTTGAACTTTATCATAATCAATCTCTTGCCCTTATCCCAATTTATTTGGGGCCGGTAGAACATGTCATTGTCTTCTTCCATACCTCTCTGTAAGTTATCATCTCAGTAGTCAAACCTTTCTAGACATATCTTTCGCACAGTCCATCTAAATTTTCTTTGGTCTTCATCTACTCTTAGGTCCACATCTTAGGTCTCATACATCCAACTAGATGACGCGACTGTATGTACTTCGCGTGCCAAAAATCGGAGTAAAGTTACGATCAATGATCGCAATCTGAGCTTTTTATTTAGCATTATCGGCACCGGAAATCCTCCAAAATCTAGAAAAATGCCTGTTTATGCCATATTGAGCTGTAAAGAGTGTATAGAAAAAGTTCGCCGAGGCATTGGAAATGTTTTCTTGGATTGGTAAGTAAATTAGTTTTTAAGTTGTTTGTGAAAAAGTGGCACGCTTGGTTTGCATACAGATGGAAGGACTTGCGTTACCTTGTTAGATGTATGTCTATGATCCACATTCACACTCCAGACCCTATTTTCTGTGGACCTTAAGAATACAGTACGGTCACGGAGCGAGCGGTCACGGAGCATGGGGGGGGGGGGGGGGCGCACCGACACTCGCAACTGCGAACCCGTCGCTGAGTGGTCCACTGGACACAGCTTCGTGCGAGCGCGAATTGTTAAAAACTTTCTTAAGTATACAGTACAATATAATTTATTTGAGTTACTTGAGAACGTTATTTATTCTTTTTTCCCGGGCTTTATTTTTACTGCCGTCGCGTCGATTCGACAACAGACGAGCGTGGAACGCGAGATCGTCAGTCGTTGCAGTGATTAAATAAATTGCGATGAAGACTTAACGATGAACATGTCCAAGATTTAATAACCTGTCTTTAGTCCAAACTTCGGATGGATAATCAAGGAGAAAATCATAATGTAAATGCACATGACATTAATATTGGTCAAAATTATTGACATATATTCAGATATTCTTGATAGTAGGATGCCTTAAATCTTACGGCAGGTCATACTATTTTAAAAATGGACCTCCAATGAAAGTAATTGGTGACCCCTGCTCTATACCATAATCTTTAGGCAAACTTATAACAAATACTAGGAAGAAACGAAATATTCGTCATCTTAAGATGAACGTTAGTAGGAGTAAGGTAGAAAAAGACGTACTGAGCTAACCCCAAAGAATCGTCCGAGTTTATACATTAGACAATCAGTTCACAGTGATAATAAACTTAACTGAATAAGAGTTTATATCTTTCTCAAGGTTGCATAATTTCTAGAAAATTATTACGTAAACAAGCAGAATCCCATCGGGCATATCCCTAATGTTCAGCTTTATTATGTTTCCATGATTGTAGGCCCAGCAGTTATAGCTGTGCGTTGTCTGCCAGCGTATGAACGAATTCAAGATCCTAAAATTGGATATATTACTTACCATATTTTTATGTTATTTTTAACGTCTCACCCACAGGAGGCACAAAGAATGCGCGTAGCACTCATTGCCCAGGACCAGAAGACAGTCGGCTTCGTCACAATAAACGGCTGGAGTCTTGAACCTTCCTACATCGGCACCAGCCCTAGCCATACGAACGACAGAAACAGTATAGACATCCCGCAAAAAGTCCTATGCCACCGTCGGTCACAGTCGCTACCTCCTCGACTAGGTTTGAAGCTAAAGTTTCCGTCTTACGGAAGTCTTCTGAAGCAGAACTTCGTGAACAGCCACCAAGTCACGTATAGGTTCCATTCGGGACTCGGCGGTGATATCACTGTCCATGAAATTATGGCGGAACCGAAGTTGTGCTTCACTATGCCTGTGCAATTGTTGTGAGTATTCGTTATTTGTTTGACAATTTATGATGCGTATTCGAGTTTGAGTACTTTTCGGGATCTGAACGTGGCGAATTACAGAGCTGTCCAGGTAAATATATTATCATAATCGACCAAATTTAAATAGGTGACAAATTTTGGGTTATTGGATAAAAAAGAAGAAGATGCGTATTCTTATGTTGAAGTTAGTCGACGACGGTATGTAATAGTTCGTGAGCTTGGCTAAAACTCATGCTGTCTCGCCTATAGCCATGTGACTAGAATAAGTGCATTTTATATTCGGTTTTTTTTTTTTGTAATATCCTGACATTTTTAATAATTTTATTTTGACATTCTAGAATGATTATTTTGTTTTGACTTATTAATATAATATATTTACATTTTTTTTATAATTTTACTCTGACATTCTAGAATCACAACCTTGACATGTATTATTTGATTGAAATGTGCACGATTTTTTTCACGACATTTGCATTTTACACATTCAATATTTTAATAACTTGAATTTTTTTTTTAAATTATATTACTTTGACATTCTAGAATGATTATTTTGAATTGATTTAGTTTATTGAAATTTGCACATTTATTTTATATCTTTTTACTACTAAATATGACATTCTATTAATTATTTTGATGTGTATTCCTTTTTATAATATTTGCATGCCATTTTCCAAGGCAAACATGACGTTCTATTATTTTGTATTCTAACATCTATTCATGCTGACAATTTGTTATGTATGTATGGTACTCATGTTTGAGCAAATAAAAATGATTTGATTTGATTTGAAAGGCAGACTTGGAGTTGTTGTGAAAAGTACAGAATGTGAATTATAGTTGAGGCAAATTTTGAGTTAGTGGATACGAAAAGAAGATGATGCGTATTTTTATGGAGAAGCTGGTGGATGACGGCACGCATTGGTTCGTGAGCGTGGCTAAAAAGCATGCTGTCTCGCCTAAACCAGTGTGAATAAAGGATTAGCTCATTTTATGGAAAACAATATATCACGGGAATTTAACGCGATGATTTAGATTATTTATTTACCTATATAACCCGACGTTTCGATTGTGTTGCAACGAACGTGGTCCCGGGTAGACTGGTGTCTCGGTGTACTGGCTCCGTTGGGGCAGAAAATTCTTCCTCTACCCTCACATTTCTACACACAACAATGACCGTGTCCTTAATCTGTAAGTCCACCGATTGCACAAAGCGAGGTAATGTTTTTTGAATCAATGGATTCCACGCCGCGGATAATTTGTAACCGTCATCCCGATTGAATGTTTTGTGTTTCTTAATTTCAATCGCTTCACGCACAATTCTAGAATAGAAGTGGCTTCCGTGGAGAGGACTTGTGGACGATGAAATTCTATCCAGTGATTGCTGCCGCCTTCTAATAGGTGTTCTACAATCGCCGACTTATTGAGCTGCCGGTTTTAAATTCCTGTGATATATTGTTTTCCATTATGAAACGCGAAAGTTTTAAAGTTAATATAGCTCATTTTATATTTCGATAGACAGACTTGTGATTGTTGTGGAAAGTACATTTGGGTTTGAATTCAAAACGAAGTCATTTGAACTCTTGCATAATTAAACTATGACTGCAAGAGTTTTATTTTGAAGATTTCAAACTATCTAACAGTAATTGATTGTTTAAACATTTTCCAGAGACATCTACATCCAGAGAGAAAAAGAGTTATTAGAGGAGCTTCTGTCAGTGGGCGAGATCTGTGGTCAGTGGCAGTCCAGACAGTTGGAGTTGGTCAGCACACACGTGTCCTTACTGAAGCACTACTGTCACTCGCGGCGGCGTATGGTCAATATGGATAGCCAACACTTTAAAGCAAGCTGTCGGAAGGGTAAGACGTTTATTTTTAAGGGAAAATGCTAAGCTAAGTCTATCGATGAAGTTAGGTGTATCGACATGATAAATTCACTCTTCTCGATCTGACCTTCCTCGTTCACACACACAAGTAGCATGCGCAGCTCTGCACCTTAAAATGCAAAAAAAGATTTATTAAAAAGAAATCACAGTGAATGCATCATGTCCTTGCTTTTTCTCACAAGCATCACACAAGGTAGACCGACGACCTGGAGGACGCGGGAAGCACAGAACCGGCTAAATGAATGATTTTTGGGGTCAGCTTCCTGTATCACCAGGCGCATTAGTCACATCGGCAAGCAAGTTCTTTATGTAATCGCTTCAATTTCTGCACATTACAGACGACGCAAGCTTAGAGTTTGCTCCGATAAACCTTCATCTGCAGCGCATGTGGGTACACAATGACACGCTGAACAAGACCGGTTTTCACGACATCGTGACTGCTGGCGCCTTCGCTGCGCACACACATAAGGCCGAGCGCACTGGAGGCTTGATCAGGTACAATATGATTCAAGCTTAACCGTGGCGGTAGTGCGCTTCTCGTTGCGCAATACCCACTTCTCAGTGTTTTTAGAATTTTCCACTGCGCAGAGACTCATCTTGTGTTCCGAGCCACCATTAAGTTTGAACCGTCCTATAAGTATACACTAACACCATAACATCCAAAACAATTTCGTAGGACCAATAATACACGTAGAGTACAACATCACCAAATTCTTTTCACTCCCTCCTTGCTAGCACCAAAGATGATTTTTGCGAATTATTCGTTTAGAGAATCCATTTTTTCAAGTCACCATGTCTGTACTCACCTCTAAAAAAAACATTCACGTTAAGAGAGATATTTTTAGGTCGCTTTTATCGAATTTAATTATATCCCGGTCGAAATCCGTTATTAGTCATGGTAGAGTGGTAGTGGTATGTTTTAGTCGGTAAGAGTCCAACATGACTCTCCATTCTTTTTCCGACGGAGAGTATTCATGTCGATTGCCCCACACAAAGGGGTCGCAATAACAAACAATAAAACTAGGCCATTACGCACACATATTACCATAATTTACGCGGGACATTAACATTCACGTCATATGCCAGGTGGTAAAAACGAAGGGGCTATTGTTTGCATCATTCAAGTTTGTGACAAATATGGTTCGTATATTGGATTACGTTGTGTAACAACTTGTGTACATCTTATGTCTGACGCACGATCCTTTTGTTTTGTTGGGCTGAACGTGATTGTATAGAATATCAGTATATTTTTTTGTGTCACGTTTCGATGCACCCTCTCTGTTTTCGATCGTAAGTTCAACTGCTGAGCTCTTGATTTTAGGTTTTTCATCACAACAATTTCATTACTTAGCAGTAAGCACATTACTGGGTGTTTTGACAAACGTGTCATACATAACGTAGTATCTTAATTACTTTTAGATATCCAACTAATTTTATAAATTTTAAAGCCTGTGGTTTAGGATAATTAAATGTTTAGAGGTTTGGTTCAAACAACGCTTTAAAGGCTTTCACGCCGGCAAATCCGCTGGCTAAGATCCTTTACATCTTATGCTTCTCCTTTAGGGAATACAGACTCTTCATCATCTGCTTAGCCTTTTTTTTAATATGGATAGGCTTGCACTTGATCACTATGTCACCTGATGGTAAGCGATGATGTGTCCGACGGTGAAGCACGCTTGTCTAGCAGTAACCTAATCACTCTTTACCTTAAGACTGTTGCAGCTATCGGGAAATACTTTCCCCATTTCCTGTTAGGGGTCGGCTTCCTATCTAACCCTATGCAGCGGCGGATAGTGCCCGGCACGTAAGTTGGCAAGGTTTTGGCGTAGTGGGGGTAAGTTCGCGCATATTCCGCGAACTGACCAACCACCTTATAGAGCGAAAGGAACGTGGACGCGACACGATTGGTCAGTCGATCCTTGTGTCAACTAACCAACCAATCGTGCGCCCGGAATGGTCCTAAACGTTCTCCGCGCCCCGCTTCCCTACCAAAGATACCTAAAAAATAACTTCTGCGCATCTAACGACTCTTGCCAACTTACGTTCCGGGGACTATACCAGCATTTTACATAGACGAAAAATGACGAGCGATTGTTAATCTGACTTCTTAACTGTGTTATTCAATTCTTCGTGCAAAACTGCTTGTTAGACGTTCAGGGTTCTTACTGCCTGTAACAACTGTCATAAATCTACGAATGATTTCAAGTTATGTTGAAGCATGTGAAGGAATACAGACTAGTTTTATGCAGTTAGCTGCAGTTGAAAGCCAGCGTTAGGTGATAATACCGAATCTTCTTTCACGTCGATTAACTCAAACTTTAGTCTCAACAATAGCCCGAAGAATTGCCAAACTTAAGTGGCAGTGGGCAGGGCACATTGCTCGTAGAACGGATGGCCAATCGGGCAGAAAAGTACTGGAGTGGCGACCGCGAACCGGAAGATGTTGCGTTGGAAAGTCTTCCACCAGGTGGACCTAGGACCTGGTGAAGGTTGCGGAGATCCGCTGGTTGCGGGCCGCACGGGACCGGTCAATGTGGCGACGGTTGGGGAAGGCCTATGTCCAGCAGTGGACGTCTTTAGGCCGATATAATGATGATGATAGTCTCAACCATTCAGATTTTGTCCGACCAGTAAGCAGCTACTCGGACAGCTCTGACATTCGCTGCATTCAAATCCTGAAAGGTACAGGTGGTCGGGCATGAAGGCTCTGCCCAAGGAGGTGGGCCATATCTTGCGGTGAGATCCCACACTGGCACTGTGTTTTAGATGGGTCTATGATACTCCATTTGGCCAGATTGTTTCTACAGCGGGCAACATTATATTTTATTTTTCTTCGTGTTATGCTCATTCATACTGCGCTACCACGGGGAGATAGCGCAGTTATGTGGGGCTCCAACGCACTAAAACTCCACGGTGTCATCCTGTGCCGCTAATGGCGGGAACACGGGCACGAGCACTTACCGCGAACCCGCCGCGGCTGTCCGTCACAGGACCCTCCTCTGGGGAGTACTCCCCATCACCGGCGCATCAGAACACACTGTGGCCAACCTGAGTCCGCAATCGATTTAGGGATTTCCAGATAGGCCACTGCATTTCGTGTCCAGGAGGCAGTATGTTACCAACTGATCCTGAGCCAAGGCCCTTTTGATTCAATAATGTTTTTGGTTTCTAAACAGATATTTTTTTTAAAAAAGATAAACGAAATTCTCTTTCTTTCTGTTAATGTTATTAAACAATACTACATACTAGTTTACCCATTTCCAGGTTGGTCCAGCAAGTGAAAGACATAAACAGCACAAAAGCTGAGTTGAATTCCATCACGAACAAGATACAAACGGAGTACGATAACTTGGTGGCAGTGAGGAGGCTCCGAGAGGAAGTATCCGATGATATGGAGAAGATTATCATGTTGATGCAGGCGAAGCAGTATGCAGGGGTCGCTGCTGTTGTTGAAGGTCAGTTTGGATCAGTATTATGAGTCATCATTCATACATACGTTCCCATGCCTGGAGGCAGAAACTGCAGAATGGACTGCTACAATCATTATATACTCCTTTTGTTATTTATGTTTGTTATTCTTCATCATTTAATCCGAAAGTAGATAACTGCTAGACAATGGATATTGTGTACTTCCTCAAACGTCGCTATATCAACTGATCATGTGCTTTTTCTGAGGATTGCCGTGGTCTTCAACAGCAGCCTAATTGCGTAAGTGATTTATGCAAAGGAAACAAGTCGATTCTTTCAAAGAATCAGAATCATTTCTTTCAACTTTTTCGGTATTGCGAAACTAATTTGGAAAGCTAGCGTTAGCTTTCCAAATCCTCCTTTGAGTTGAACACAGACTACTTAGAGATACTACGGAGTTGAAGATATATGACATTTGCATTACACAATACCAATAGTGAAGTTTTATCTCGATTCTTCATTCTTTTACAATCAATTCTACGTCAAAATATTGGTAATGAAAGGAGCATAACCTTTCCGTTTCAGAGTGTAATATGCAATACGAAAAGTTGTTTTTGGGGAGGTTGCAACTTGTTTGCTTTACAGAATTCACTTACGCAATTAGGCTGCAGGTCTTCAGTCGCATCTTGTGGTCAGCTTACCATTGCTACATCTTCCGGTATACGGTAGGCACGCCATCCCTTTGCCACGTAAGATCGGTAGTTCTGTAGGCTCGGTTGGTTAACTTGGTTCACCGGGAGATCTGTAGGTTACTGACTCGTTAACACATAGTGTTTGGGCCATAGCTCTCTACTTGCTATTTCGTTAACTTATTAGCCTTCCAATTTTGAGTATAAAGAGGTAAAACTGTTTTATGTTTTATTAATTGATTCTCACTTATTAATAAATATACAAATATTGAATCTCAAATGGTTTTTCATGTCCAAGTTTATCTTTAACCTTACTTAATACCTATCCTTGCCCGAATGCAACGCACAGCTTAGTATTATTGTATTTCTAGCTGCCGACCGCGGCTCTGCCCTCGTGTTATACTTCTCCCAATCTATATATATAAAAATGAATCCCTATTTCCTTTTTTTGTTGTGTTTGTTATAGTTAGGAGAAGGTTCTTATGAAAAAACCGGCCAAGTGCGAGTCGGACTCGCACACGAAGGGTTCCGTACCATTATCGCAAAACACTGCATAAAAATCACGTTTGTTGTATTGTAGCCCCCCCTTAATTTATTTTATTTTAATTTATTAATTATTATTTTTTGAAGTAAATATACAACTAAACATTCTGTGAATATTTCAAGCGTCTACCTGTTGCCGTTACAAATATCGAGCAAAAAACGGCAAAAATATCACGTTTGTTGTATGGGAGCCCCCCTTTAATATTTACTTTATACTGTTTTTAGTATTTGTTGTTATAGCGGCAACAGAAATACATCATCTGTGAAAATTTCAACTGTCTAGCTATCACGGTTCATGAGATACAGCCTGGAGACAGACGGACAGACAGACAGACAGACAGACAGACAGACAGACGGATCGCGAAGTCTTAGTAATAGGGTCCCGTTTTTACCCTTTGGGTACGGAACCCTAAAAAAAAAGAAAAGAAAAAAAATTGGTAGGTAGTGTAGGGTAGGTAGTGTAGGGTAGGTAGGGTAGGGTAGGGTGGGTAGGGTAGGTAGGGTAGGTAGAGTAGGGTAGGTAGGGTTAGGGTATGTAGGGTAGTGTAGGTAGGGTAGGCAAGGTAGGGTAGGGTAGGTAGGGCAGGGTAAGTAGGGTGGGTAGGGCAGGGTTGGTAGGGCAGGGTAGGGTAGGCAGGGAGGTAGGGCAGGTAGGGTAGAGGTAGGTAGGGAGGAAGATTAATGTTTGGTGTTTTTATGGCAAAACAAAGTTTGCCGGGTCAGCTAGTATCTTTATAAATTATAGTCTATGATCTATGTGTTATTCTAATGTATAAGCTATATTTCTGTAATGTTTCATGCAGAACTTTTTGCGTGAAAGAGTATCAAAAATCCATCAAAAAAGTTTCACGTTTATAATAGTAGCAGGAACTAGGATGTTTTTAGTCAAAACAATTTTATATTAATGGGTTGTTGTTTGTTATAAATGTTATTGTTTGTTTATAAATGTTATTGTTTTCTTGCAAATTCTTCTCCATTTAGATCTACTGACGCTTGATCTTATTTTTTGTTTGACAATTCAAAAGTATCTCTAAGGTTTATTTGAAATAAACTATTTGGTTTTGATTTTGTCAGTGGCGGCCTTAGGGGGTGGCGAACAGGGCAATCGCCCGGGGCCTCGCTCTTGCAGGGGCCTCGCGCTACAACCCTAAAAGCTTACAATTTTATCCCTGGCAAAAAATAAAATAAAATTGGTCAGTTAATTATTTTATAGTAAAGTATTAATAATCAACCTAATATTATAAAGGCGAAAGTTTGTGAGTGTGTGTGTGTGTTTGTATGTTTTTATTCTTCACGCTCAAACGGTGGACGGATCTGGATTAAATTTGGCACAGAGATAGATTGCAGTCTGGAATAGCAAATTCCCGCGGGCGAAGCCGCTGGTAGAAGCTAGTTAATAATAAAAACAATAAGAGCCAAGTTTGCCATTTCTCGTATATCTCATACATTGTAAAAAAGGACAAGGGCCTCGCAAATATCTGCCGCCCGCCCGAAGCCTCGCAGCGGTTAAAGCCGCCACTGGATTTTTTAACATTATAGCCTGTAGGTTTACATGTTGTTCGGGTGAAATGGAATTTACATTATTACTCTTGATTTTATTCCTGCAGGCTGTGGGCACTAAATTAAAATACCCTGATATATTTCTCCTTCTAAATTTGAGATCAGTGTTCTAACTATTATTTTTGTCAATTTCAGGCATCAAAAGTAAAGTTAAGAGCATACTCGCACAGTGGGAACCGGCTTTGGTCGAAGAATCGTTGTCTTTTATCGGCTGGCCGAAGAATAACTGCAGCGAAGAAACTGATCAACAGGTGATAAACATTTTTATTTATATTTGAATTCAGAATCTGTGCAGAACGTTGGCGTCGAGAAGACACAGCACGGAAAGGCCTCCCACATAGTGGACCGGTAACCTGGTGTCTTCGAAAAGCACCGAACAGGCTGAGGGTGCGACACTTGGAGGGTCTTGTCCGCCTTGTTGGGGTTAAAAAACCATTACAGTGCAACCAAATCATAAAATAACTTTTGATTTTTATAGCACACTTTTACTTTTTAATTAATTCTTTGACTTATGTTGAAAAATAATGTCATTGTCTATGGATGCGCGCGCTGTGCAGTCATGCGCGTTGAGAATCTAAATTGCCCGCCATACCACATATTTTTTTTTTTATTGACTTTTGTTGCAACGGAATATAATTAGGTATTAAAACAAACAAGTGTTTTAATAACCCCTATTATATGACCGTTGCATAAACTACTATTAAAGCTTTTCGCTAGGGCATTTCATCATTAATCGCAGTATGATATTATTTATGAGCAAGCCAAACCCTCTTACTTCTAGTCAAACGTAGATATGAACTTATAGCCGGCCCATGCCAAGTGCTGAAATAATCTATTCATAAACATTTTGAAACTGTAAACTCTTATCACGACATAAAGCTAATACAAAAATAAACTATTTCCAGACAATGACCACAATAATGCGGCTAACAGAACAACTGAGTATGTTCGACACAAACTCCGACTGCGATACATTGGACGCCTCTTCAAGTTCCAGTTCAAAAGAGACGTCACCCACGACAGACACGCCCACCCTCTCCTCAAGCGTTCCCAACATCTCCAACTACCCGCCAAAGAAGGTCCTAGAAACAGAACTACAGTTCCACAACGATTACTTCAAGAATGAGATCGAAGATCGAGATAGGGGAGGGTTGAATCATTCGTTTCGGTCAGTGAGATTGTCGAAGCCGAAAATGGAGGGGCAAAGCCTTTCGTTTGATTACAGCAAGAGGCACGGCAGTTTGAGGCATGACTTCAAGAGTTCGGCGTCTTTGGAGCAAGTCTCGTATCGATGTTTGGTTGATGGACTGAGGAATGATAAGAGAAAGGTGGGTTTGATAATGTTACTTTTGATTTTGTACTAGGTTATCAATAGTTCTGAATTTTAAACAAATGTATTTGATGTTCTGCGATTATTTTTCATTTATGTGCTATGCGCTGCATGTTGAGACCGGTTTGGTGGTTCACTCCTATATTCTATTTTGTTTTATTTCTCTAACATACGAGTTTATTTGTTGATAAACAAAATATTATGCTATGCTAGTTCGTTTTCATACAGCCTATGCGATAGTGTTTTCTACATACAATTTGTGTGTGTTTGTGTTTTAGTTCTAAATATAACAGTAAATGTGTCCTGAATATTAAAATACAATCGATAGCTTATCTTATCTTGTGGAGGGGTCGAGAAATAACTCGGACACTTTGACCCATTGGGATCTTTTGTAGTCCCCTAGACTTACTCCGCCCCAATCTCGTTGAAAACCTTCTTCATGAGTTTTAAAAAACCTATAGTAGTCTGGTCCTACCCCTAGTACTCATTCGCTTACTAACCAGTGCATCGCATGCGTACAGAAGGTGCTCCATGCGTTCCATATGTTCCCCGCAAAAACTGCACATAGATAGCTTACTTTATTTGACAGATTATTAGAGACTGTTTTATTTGAAAGCATATAAGCGATCTATTTTTTCTGATAACGCGATAAATGATAATACTTAGTAATGAACATTGATTATTGCTCTGCTTTGCGCATGTCTGTGTTGTAAAAAACGGCCGAATAACATATATTTCTGGCACTGTATTATGAACAGTATTTATGTGGAGCTCCATTTTCTTTCGAAACAGAATCTAGAAATCTAGATGCTAGATAGTATTAAACCGATATAATAACTTAATAAGGCGCCTGGTTGGCGTTTTTTTTTTGTGCCATTGTTTACTACACCACAGTTTTCTAATTAGTTTTACTTCTGTTTGAAAGTTCTCGCTATTTGCGAAGTTCTTCGTCAATTTTGGAATATGATGTTCGCAATTGGCACAAAAGCTATTTATTAATGCTGTGGAAAATAACGCTTACTTGTGCTGCGCAGCGGTTGTTCTGCATTTGCTATTAATTCTGTTTCAACATCATGTTTTTTTGTTAGCAGATTACTACTGTTATGAATGCGAAATTTTGTGAGAAAATTTTCTCTTTCACGCAAAAACTACTGAACGCATTTTGATGAAACTTCACAGTTGTATAGCTTATACATCAGCTTATAATCTATACTTTATATTATAAAGAGATAAAGTTTGTGAGGTTGTAGGGGTAATCTCTGGATCTACTGAATCGATTTAGATGAAATTTGGCATGGAGATAGTTTAAGACCCTGGGAAGAACTTAGGATAGTTGGTATTCCCATGGGATAATAAAAAGCTTTTGACGCGGGCTAAGCCGCTATGAGAAACTAGTATTTTATAAAGATACTAGCTGACCCCCGAGGCTACGCTCCCATCAATTGATTACATACCTACCTACCATATCTACTCTACCCAACTACCCTACCTACCCTACCCTACCTACCCTACCCTACCTACCCTATCTACCTAATCATGTAGTAATGTCCCCACTGCTAGGACACAGGCCTCCTCTCTGTGAGAAGGAAAAACAAAAAGTTTATTTTATATAAAAAAAGAAACTAATAGTTTAAAACAAAATCGCTGTCCGCGTCTGTCGACGTCATTTCTGATTCTCTGCTAACTTCTTCTATACCACGCAACGGATTTTGATACGGTTTTCACTTATAAGAGCGATAAACTAGCAATGTTTTTTTATATAATTTGTCACATGCGAAGCCGGGGCGGATCGCTAGTAAAATTTAAAACAAACTTTTAATTAAGCTTTAAGTAACGATATCTAAGCTTAATAGTTGTCAGGTCGCTCGAAAAATATCTGTTATAAGTTTGAAATGCTGATGCGTAGTAGAGTATTTGGTATTTGTTTGAACAATATCTATTACATATTTTATTCTATATTCAAATTTGCTACTATAGTGATTTACTGTTTTATTTATTTGTATGACTGATGCTAAAAGACATAGTTACGAATGTATTGAATGATGTGTTTATGTAAGCCACAGATAATATAATACTAGCATACAGATGCCTCATCCCATACAAAAAAACCGTGCCGACGTAACTAGCGTTTTTCATCTGATTATAACGATTATTATTTGTAAATCGATCGCGACGGTTCCGTTCCACGGGGATAGATAGATCACCATCTATATCCGTGGAACGGAACAGAACGGAACCAAACGCGATCGATGTACAAAAAATAATCAGTATAGAACATCGGCACAGTTTCTTTGTATGGGATGAGACACCACTGTGTAAGCCAAGCTTATTAGTAACGTAATCGACTGTCCTCTGCTACTTAGGACTGGCCAATGTTCACGGAAAGCTTTGCCACGTTATCTGTGCGTTTCATTGGTTTGCTAGCAATTTATCCGAGCATTCCGTGGCTGCAGATCGCACTTGACAGTCGCGCTTCCATTTTCATACAAAGCAAATCTGACCACGCGCGCGTATCTTAGCCCTGTGCTGTTGTGGTATGTGCGCTACCTTTACCCTTACGCACGGCGAAATCCTAATATTAGAAACATTGGCTGCGGATTTGCGAATTTTCGCTGTGCCACAATATAAGCGATAGATACCTACCATTATCTTTACGTTAAGAATGTATTATGGCACGGTAACCAAAGATAGCGAAGTATTAAGTTTGTATTCGTCACCGGCGACAAGCAGCAGCGACAGCATAAGTCGTCATTATCTGCCTGCCCTTATCCTAAGTTATTTGTGGTCGGCGCAACACTTATTCTTCTTCCATACCGTCCTGCCAACCGACAATCTATCGCTGACTACATTTCCTTTCATATCATTCTTCATACAGTTTATCCATCTTTTCTTTGGTCTGCCCCTCTATCTCCATCCATCCACATTTTTATACGTCATAACATCATCACATAACTATACCAGTTCCCTTTCAACTTTTCTGCCACTGGCACCACTTTCATCATCGTCATCATCACTTGTTTTGTGAATGTGTGAACATTGTAGGCCTTCTAGATTTCTAGACGCTTGTTAACATTTGTTAACTCTCTCCTTTATACAATTTTTTTTTATTTTCTTACGACTTATTGTCGGGCCTACGTTGTCCCCCATATCTAAGCACTAATACTGTAACATGGAAATATTGTAAAAACAAACCAATTTTTTTAAAAGAGTTACCGTGGATTTTCTTGCCGGTTCTTCTCCACAGGAAACGACCAACCCGAACCGTGCACCTTTTGTCGACGTTTTATAAGTGCCCATGTAGGCCTATGTTGAAATAAAAAACATTTGATTTTTGTTTTTTTTATTATTATTTTTTCAAATTTTCTCTAATATATTCATTTCTCATTTATCCACTCTCGTCACTCCGCACATCCATCTCAACGTTCTGGTCTCTGCTATATGCAATCTCTTTTCATCCATCTTTTTCATAACCCAACATTCTAAACCGACAGCATAAGTATTTTCGTTTGAATTCTAAAAAGGGATAGTATTTTCGGTCATATATAACTGCGTATTAGTTTTTGAACGAAGATGTTGTCATATATATTGTATATTGTTGTTATTTTTTATCCTTTTGTATTTGTATTTTGTCCTGTTGCACGCCAATGATTTCCACATGTGTTCACAGTTTTGTTTCGCCTGGCAACCTAGTCATACAATATAAAGATTAAATATACTTTATTTTACATTAAAATCATAATAAAAAAATAATATAGATTATTCTATATTCTCTAGATTGTGTGCGATTAAATTATAAATCCTTTAAAAATCGTAGCTGTAAGAAAATTATATCATTCGGTCTTCCTTTCAGCTCTTTCATAGTTATACGATTTCTTTCGATCATCTCAAGTAAAAAAGATAAACTTTTAACCGTGAATTTAACCTGAATTTCTGAATTAAGAATTTAAAGTTATTTGTCAAACTACTGTAGTTTAACACCTGTCAAACTTTCGCATTAAAGGATTTAACTCCAAATTCTTAATTCAGATATCAGCCCTTAATCTTGAAACTTGTGAATAGAGTGATTGATTACTTATTATATTAATCCTTGGTTTTAGGGATCAGAATCAAGACGGGAATCTAGCACGTTGCCCGCTGTTGGGCAACTGGACCAAGCGACGAGAGAGAGCAACCTGGCCTTTCTAAGAAATGTTGGTATTATAGTAGAAGACTCGCTCACATCTCTTGTTGAAGAACTGAACAAGATTGTTGAGAGTAATGGTAGGTTAATAATTGTTATGTAACACATTGCCTGAGAAATTAGTTTCGAAATATGAATATTTAGACACAAGATTACTAAAAAATAAATAAAAATATCAAAATTACATAATAACAGTTACGAAATGAGTTTTGTATGGATCATTATGTAACTGGCAGAATGATACTGAACCTATTACCTCTCGAAAAACCTCGCGTTGATTGTGTGTATATAGTCTGTGCTTTTTAGTCTGAACGTTTCTAATAAATTGTTGTTGGAACTTATTTGCATTTAATTAAGTAACTCAATGATCAAGTACACAATTTTGAGCTCAATATCCGTGTCGGTTGGGGTCGGCGAGGCTGCTCGAACTAAGACCCTCGTGCCCACCAACCACGCACTCCCCTCAAACGCGCGAGCTCTGCGCGGGATCGACCGACTCGCGGAGAGGTGCCGGGACCGCGCGGAATTATAGGAATTAAGGTCTATCCACACATATCAGGGGCGTGCTCGGGACGTGACAGGGCCGGGTCCCGTCAGGGGTCGTTCACACACGTCCCGTGCACGGACGTGTGTGAACGATGTCATATAAAATGTTTCCACCGATATTTTTTGAGCCCCTGACGGGGCACGGTCTGTCCACGTCCCGGGCACGGCCCTGATATGTGTGGATAGACCTTTAATCGCTGTAAGTATGGACGAGTGAAGAAGGCCTGCCTATTATTAATATAAAAAAATAATTTCCAGCTTCATCAGACGAAGACTTAGATACAATAAAAGGCCTCATGGACGGTGTAAGGTCGAGTGCAGACGATGCGGCGAGATGGATGCGAGTGTCCCACGCAGCACTGCGACTTCGATGCGAGTCGCCTCACTGGGCTCGTGAACACGCTGCCTTACAGACGAGAAGGGACACTTGCTTCTCTCAAGCGGTACGTATATTACGAACAATAATACTCTATCTATTGGTTTTTAATTAATGGGTCACTTTGAACTTGACTATGGTTTGACTTGGTACCGTTCGAGACAGATTTCCATATTTATTTTAATAATCTTTGGGCTCGCGCTTGAACACCCTCTCACCTGATGGTAACCGATGATGTGTTCGACGATGAAGCATGCTTGCCCAGAAAAAACCTATTCACTCGACTTAAATACACCTAGTTTGTAGCTATTAGGAAACACAGACTCCGGCAGGAAATTCCACTCCTTAGTTGTACGCATAATAAAATTGTTACCAAAACGTTTTGTGCGTATGGGTGGGATGTCCACCATGTACCGATGGCGCATCACCGTACGTCTGCAAGTCCAATGATGAAAAGGCGACGATGTTCATGGCTCTTGAGCTTTGACTTGACCAGTGCCTCATTGCCGATGAGCCTCTTGGCCCGATTTTCGATCGACTCTAGTGCATCAAGCTGGTATTTGGCAGATCTGTCCCAGAAATGAGAACAGATGCATGATCGAACTTGCGCTTGATACAAGTCTAGTAGCTGTTCCGGCGTGAAGTACCTTCTCACCTTTGCAAGGATCCCCAACTATTTGGCAGCTAGCTGAGCCTTTGCCTCAATGTATGGGCCGAAATTGAAAGTCGATGTCAACGTAACGCCAAGAAGATGAAGATGGTCCGTTACTGGCACGGTTACATCACGGAAAGTTGAAGCCGGGTGGAATTCGCTCTTTTTAGCGGAAAACAGATGCGCGTGGGTTTTAGCAACATTAAACCTGACCAGATTGATATTGTCCCATTCGGAGACTGCTTGCAAGGATAAGTTCAAACGCTCCACCATGGGTTCACGGAGAAACCGGATCTGCGGCTCGGTAGCCCGTGCGTTGGACAAGTATCTCTCAGCAACAGTGCTGTCTTCTGCATACCCTAAGGTAAGGTTTTAGCAGATCGTTAATGTGCAGCAAGAATAATGTTGCTGAAAGTACTTACCCCTGAGGCACCCCGGCATTAATATCCAATTGGTCCGACGAGCAGCCATCGATAACCACTCTAATGGACCGATCCCTCAGGAAGTCTGTAATCCAATCACACAGACCGCCGGGCAGCCCGAATGACGGAAGCTTACCAATAAGGCTTTCGTGCCAGACCCTATCAAAAGCCTTCGGGGCTGTGCCTCTCGATGGCCTCACTCCATATGTGTATGGCATACGCTAGAAGATCCCCAGTAGATCGATTGCGGTGGAAGCCGTATTGGCGGTCACTGAGGATATCATTAGTTTCTTGCCAAGAGCTTCATGTTAAGTACGACGTTACAGAGATGGGTCTGTAGTTGGCTGGGTCAGCTCGACTGCCCTTCTTGGGCACGGGCTGTACGTTAGCTTCCAAGCATTCGGCACTTTTCCAGTCTCATATGAATTTAGCTTTCATGCTGGTTTGGCTGACCTAGCAAAAGCAATTAGAATACTAAATTTCACTTTAGATCAGTTATCTAAAAAAGGGCCAAAAGATTCTGGAGTGGTGACCCGATAAGAGCAGCACTGTTAAGTTTACCACAAGGTAGCTTGATGACCTAGAAAAGCTTAGAGATCCTCTAGATGCGAGAAGTACAATCCTGGTCAGTGTAACAACGCTTTGACTTGGGCATTTTACATCAGGAATGATGATCCTTTATTAAAATAAAACAGAGAAGCAGCACTTTCCAAAGGCAGCCTCCAAAAGGCCTCTCAGTGTTTAGCTGGAAAGAAGTGGCATCCAAATGTGAGGCATTGTATCATAAAGATAGACATTATTTCTCACGTTGACGTCTCAACATCTTGAGGAAATCTTTAGGCCAAATGCATGGCTTTATGCTCCCGACATGACTGAAATTGAACACTTGTATAAAACAAATGGCTTGTGTCATTTAGAGTATAAATGCTTCTGATTTAAAAAAGATGCATCATTTTCAACCGACTTACCAAAAAAGGAGGAGGTTCTATGTTCGACATTACGTATGTTTTTTTATGTATATTCATCGATATCTCCGTCAATTGTGGACCGATTTTGAAAATTCTTTTTTGTTTGTAAGAGTATATTCCAAAATTGGTCCCATTTTAATTTGGTAAGGATCTGATGAAGAACTTCGGAGATATACAACAGAACTCTTCAATAAATATCGGAAAATCTCTCGGGATTGCTGCAATCGCATGTCTGTTTATTGTTTATACCATTTCATAACATAACATCACGCCAGTACGCTCGAAAGGGGTATGCAGGTTTCTCATTTCACCGGTTATATTCAAGTTTCATGTTATTCGGGTAATCTATTCTGTCGTTATAGGTAGGTACAGCTAAAAAGAGAAAAATAAAAAAAAAAATTCAAAAAAATACTACCGACTTCCAAATAAGAAAACTAGTAAGTGAAAAATAAACTTTATTTTTGGAAGTCGGTGTCCATAACTTAAAAATTTGGTACCTACCAAAGACACCGACTTCCAAAAATAAAGTTTATTTTTCACTTTCTAGTTTTCTTATTTGGATGTCGGTAGTATTTTTTTTTTAAAGTTTTTTTATATTTGTTGCATAAACAATGAATGGTTAATTAATGTTTATCTTCATCTTCAGCCTACAGTATTCCACTGCCGGGCATAAGCCTCACCAATAGTCTTGGTAATACTCATCCAGCTGCTTCGTTCGTTTTAAAAGTCAGTTATTTTATTTCAGTTATCAACAGTGACAGCCGGCTTACTGTGCTGGCTATGTTCAATGCCTGGTGACGTCATCGCCAAGTTACTCAGTTCGGGTTTGGGACCCCTGTGCGGGTTCGAAGGCTTGCTGAGTCTGTACTCCACTGAGAAGGCTATGTGGGGCGATATGGTGGTCGCCGTCGAAGATCTACAGACCGTCGTGTTTACTCTCACTAAAGTTGGACATAGGTATGTTTGCTATAACGTAAGATATTCTAGAGCTGCTCTGTGATGACTTAAACCCTTCATGGTTCCAGTGTGAGAGAGATCATCTCTTATTCACAACGGAACAATGTTGACCGTATGTCGTCATCGTTCATCAACTATTTGTATCAATTTGATAAGATATATAAATAAGTAGGTATAATTTTATCATCATGGCTGGGCTTTATGCATACATAGCTTGTAAATGAATAACATAGATGATTTTAAAAAGGCTTTTCTGAAAATTTTGTATGAAAAAACATATTATATGGTGAACGAATACCTAACTGACACATTATAATTACACATTTTTTTTTTTTGTTTTGGCATTTAAATTGACAATTTATACTAGACTTTATTATTATTATTGTATTTTATTGGAATGTATTGTTTTAATTTTTTTTTGTTTTCGACTATTTAATTTAGAATTATTTAATAATGTGTGATAACTTTTTATAATCAGCATGATTGCCAAATTATTATTTGTACGCCGATGACGGCTAGACATAGCGTTCTTCAATAACCACAACATCTGTATCTAACCTACCTATGTTCAACAAATAAAGATATTTGTATTTGTATCATTTAATTTAGGCAGGCATTCAACATTTAAGCAATCTCGGTAGGTAATATGAAATCTCCTTATATATACTTTGAGTTGGAAATGTCAGAAAAATGCGCCTATGCAGAGCGTTCCCTAGCTGGTATGTTCCAAGTGCATTTATATAGTGCTCGCCAAACTTCTGGGCCGCCTTTAACTTGGCTTTTCGATGCGCAAGGCACGAAACGGTGCTGTTTTTGTATGAGATTTACTACTGCACAACCATTGTTGCCAACTTCAGGGTGGCCAAGAAGTTTGGCGGGGACCTTACCTGCACTTTTTAAGGTGTAATGAATGGCACTGATGCCGACAGCAGTATGTCTCAGCAATCATAAAATGAATATCTACTAGGGCCCAAGGTATGTATAAAGAAATACCATTAACTCGAAAAGGAAATATTTATGCTACAAGGTAGGTGATTTCCGATGAGTGGCATTTTTATTCACGAGCGAGCGAAGCTAGTGAGTGCATAAATCGACACGAGTCGGAAATCATCTTACGTACGTGTATCATACAACATTTTACTATGCATTGTGTGAGAAAATAAAAAAATATATCTGAACCAAGTAAAAATTAATAAAATGGCGGGCTTATTCAAGCGCGTTCAGCATATCCATAGATTAACTAAAAGTTCCTCGGGCATATCTACTGCGCATGTGCAAATAGCTGTCACGTCGTAACGCAAAAAGGCGCGAGTAAAATATACATTGTGCCAAACATATTTAATGAATATTTAAAATTTATAATTTATTGATCAACATCTAAATCTAGACTAATTAAAAACGCCTTTAATGAAGTATTAGTTTTATTTTACCTTTTATATGAATGATAATCTCTACTAAACTATTTTTTTAAACTTTTCTCAAATAATAAAAACTCTATGCGTCGGGCTGACGTTGGAATTAAAAATTAAAAAATACAGAAAAGTAAAAAGCACTAGTTAAAAAAAGTGACACTTTCCGCACAGTTTGACTGCTTGGAAAACGCTCTTTTCGAGGACATGCATTGTAAAATAAATTGTATGCTGTTTGTTTGTATGTTGAGAAGTTTGTATGTTTGTAAAAGTTAGCAGTAATCTCTATAAGTACTGATCTGCCCTCGGTACCATGTTAAAACTATCATGGTATGACTGGTAAAAAGAGACAGATCACAGACATAGTGGGACATATGTATACAACTCATATACATCTGTCCCTTACGCACACTAGAAATAATCTTGCTCTAGCCTCTAAGAGCTTATATTTACCCCCCTGATTAACAAAATTCTACTATCGCCGAGTGTAATAGGCTTTTCAATTTCAAAATACGCAGTGTTCCTACTGGATAGGCCACTTGAGCAAAACTATAGGCAAAAGCAGATAAAATATAATTATGTTTTAGTATTGTAATCTGCTTCGGCTTCTAGGATGGTATGATGATGATTGTAATCTGTCAATTCTTATGAACTTTGCCAACATTTTCAGCAACACAGCAGTGCCACACGTCGCAGGAACTCGAGGATCACTTACCGTCTACATTCCTATTTCGGATTCACTTTACACGAAGTTTGCATCTAAACAAGTAAGTTTTGTTTTATTTTCATACAATTCTGACTATCTGCATCGTCGGTCTGGTGGTTGCAAACGCCACTACTGGACTTGAGATACCGGGTTCGATTACAGGTTCGGTCAAAGTGTTATTCGGCTTTTGCATCGTATGATCGAGGTACAGTTTGGTACGACAATCAATGCCGTTGTTGTAAACCACTTTCGAATTACTCTATTGGTGGCGGATTTGAAATTATTTAACAAATATTTATCATTAGCTATTGTAGAAGAGAATTTCGATAGGTAAAAGAAGATATCGTTTAGAAGTCGGTTTATATTTTTGTGAAAAAGTTTTTGTTCCCACTGCTGGATACAAAACTCCTCTCTGTGAGAGGGAATGGGCTATAATCCACCACGCGAATTGGTAGATGTCACAGGTCTTCGAATTTTTGGTTCTAGGACATGATGACGGTATCCTCATGATGTTTTCTTTTGCAAGTTTCCAATTATGTTACTGTTTCATAATATAACCAAAGCTTGATACCACCTGTTATTTACTTTATTTCAGCATCTATCATTCACAATAACAGCTGTATTCTTCAACATCGGCGTCAATGAAAAGGCGACCCTTGCAGAAGCGTTGGGCGAAACGACGCCGCAGTACCATTCCAACAGCGACAACTTGGACCGCCTTAACAAGTACTACCACAAGTACAGCAAGATATTCCCTACAGACCATATGGCGGCTAGCAGAGGTGAAACTTAACTAACATACATTGATTTACTTGACTTGAGATCCTATGTCCCCCTAGCTGGGGCAGAGGGCGTCCACAGTAGTCCCCCATCGCGACCAGCCTTGAGCTTCATGCTTAATAGTAATAAAGAGCTAAAATTGTTAAAATTACTGTCTTATATTACTCTTGTCAGATGAGAACAGATATACCACCTCTCCACACTGCACAGGACTCCATAGCAGCCTTCTCGCTACGAAATTCAGTGACCATTTTGAAAATTTAATAAACTATTGTGGGACCTGTAGAAATAATCTGGTTACAGCTCTTTCCAGACTCAGAGCTAGTGTGGAGCCCCTTCAAAGGATATGCATTTTGCACTTCCACCAGCACCTTTCTGAATTTAAACGAAACCAACTATAGAACTGTCAAATAATTAACTTCTGGAGTGTAATTAGCTTTAGGACCTTATCACGCCTTAAATTGACCATACATCGAATAGACATAATTGTAATTCTAGCAGAAAGATCTTCAGAAGATTGTTAAAGCATATTATATCTGTTCAATTACAGCATCATCAAGAACCAAGCCTCTCGAGGAAGTGATGGAGAACCTGAGGATATGTGTGCACAAGAAAGTGCCCAAAAACGTTGAAGTGTTACATTTGGCTTCACTAGCAACCAGACTTATGAATGGTATGTTTTTTATAACTATTAGCGCCCATGCAGACGTCGCCTTTTAAAATAAACGTCGACGTATACGCGTATATAGCACACCTCCATGCACAGGATGAATAAAAGCAGCGGAAGAAGTGCTCCGTTGGTGTAATTGTTTTATGGCGTTCCAGTAGGAGGATAAACTAAAGATAAATAAATATAAATGAAATGTAATTCTACCACAATAAGGAATACGAGTATGCATGTAATTTTACTATTTGCTAAATGAAATACTTATTAACTAGAATAAAATGTAATAGTAGTTTATGCAATGGTCATATAATAGGGGTTATTAAAACACGAGCGTGGGTTTATCGCTTGATAATAATAACACGCGAGTGTTTTAATACCTAACTATATGCCGTTGCATACATTATTTCGTTTGTTCCCACTAGTTCTACTGTACAGTTCTACGGTAGAACTAATGGGATTTTTTTTTCCCACTAGTTCTACGATTTTAGGTATAACAAAATAGTAGAACTATTGGGCTTTTCTATTCCCACTTGTTCTACTGAACAGTTCGACGGTAGAACTAATGGGATTTTTTGTTCTCACTAGTACTAGGTTTTACCGGTACATTGAGGTGATGAAGTGTTTGTACAAAAACGCCACCATGTCATTCCGTCTTTAGGATCTGACCTCGAAACCAATCCTTCTCTGGCGCGGCGTGAGACAGGGAGACGTTATTTCTCCGTAACTGTTCACTGCTGCGCTGGAGGATGTCTTCAAGGTTCTGGACTGGAAGGGGCTCGGCATCAACTTTATGGCGAGTACATCACTCACCTTCCGTTTACAAAACCAAGGTCATGGTGAATGAAGATATCCGCAGGAGAACTAAAGTTACCGACGTAGCTCGGAGAATTGCCAAACTTAAGTGGCAATGGGCAGGGCACATTGCTCGCAGAACGGATGGCCGATGGGGCCGAAAAGTTCTGGAATGGCGACCGATAGAGTCTCCGACCTTGATAGGAGTGGGTGTTACATTCACCATGACCTTGGTTTTGTCCATGTTCATTTTAAGACTCACTCTTTCGGAAGCTCTACTGAGGTCATCGAGCATTGTACTGAGGCTCTCCATGGTATCAGCTATAACCACTATGTCGTCGGCAAACGGAAGGTGAGTGATGTACTCGCCATAAACGTTGATGCCGAGCCCCCTCCAGTCCAGAACCTTGAAGACATCCTCCAGCGCAGCAGTGAACAGTTACGGCGAAATAACGTCTCCCTGTCTCACGCCGCGCCAGAGAAGGATTGGTTTCGAGGTCAGATCCTAAAGACGGACTGACATGGTGGCGTTTTTGTACAAACACTTCATCACCTCAATGTACCGGTAAAACCTAGTACTAGTGAGAACAAAATATCCCATTAGTTCTACCGTCGAACTATTCAGTATAACAAGTGGGAATAGAAAATCCCAATAGTTCTACTATTTTGTTATACCTAAAATCGTAGAACTAGTGGGAAAAAAAAATCCCATTAGTTCTACCGTAGAACTGTTCAGTAGAACTAGTGGGAACAAACCCATTATTTTATCTTCACTCATACAGTTGAAATAAAACAAAAGAGAAAACTGAAAAAATATGTGGTATGGCGGGAAATTTAGAATCTCATTCTCGCGCAGTCATGCGCAGCGCGCATGAGAATATCGAAGGATGATGTTGCACTGTAATGTTTTCTTTTTTAATTTTACCTATTCACGAATATAAAGTACGTGTTTATACAATATTTTTTGAATTCATATTTGGAACATTACGTTGTGAGTGTGGATAAAAGATTTTTCAAAATATCTAACCAGAGACGAAGTTATAACGTGTAAAAGTTGAGAATTCGAACGAGAAGTCAGACGTGCCATCTGACGTCGGATAGCACGACGTCCATACAACTGCCATAGAAAATTCGTTTTCGTAGAGACAGATTTATCTTTCTTTAAATTGTTTTATCTCGTTCGTTTTTCGATCAATTTAGTATTCTATTGTAGTATTTTTATCGATAAACGGGTCAAAACAATTACTTTTTTAATGCATATTGTCTATTAGTGTTACATTCTGAACAGTAACAACGCAGATAACGCGCTTGGAATAGTCGTCTAGTCTAGACCCTTTAGAATCACTGTGGCCAATGTGATTTAATCGGTAAATATCGTCGCTGCTCATTCGTTAGAACACCTAACGTACAAATTCAATATAAATTAATCCTATGGTCATCAAATACCCGCAGTAATGAAATAAATTATTTGACTACTATCAAAAATGTCTTTGAATGAATACATATTTTGAAGTTGCTACTGCAATAAAACGATTTGTGAAAAATACATAATATCGGTGGAAATTTTTCTACTTGGGGCGCAAAATGTCGTTTGTACTATTAGGAGCGAAGTTATTATGATAGAGTAACTTGGTTGTGAAGTCAGATGCATGTAATGTGATTTCTCTTTTTAGAGCGTTAACACAAAAGCTATAATTTTTGAATTTTGATATTATGTTGTTGTCAACAACAAGAACCACGAGGTTTGCTTTATATCGAATCAATATGAGAAATGTAAATAGAATAAAAATACATACATACTTTCAGTATTATAAGAGATACGTTTATTTACTCTCTTTGCTTATTATATATTCAAAGACAATGGTACTTAACAAAACTCCAGCCGTACGTCGGAGCTGACACACACACTTATTTTGTCATATATCTTTTGATTTAAATGTAGAGTCTGGCCAACGAAAGCGTGATCTGGGCTATTTTCAAAGTTGGGGTATGGCAACATTATTAATCTGTGTATTGTCTGTGATTGCGATTGTTAGTATGACTTAGTAATCTTGATCCATGTTGACTGATTTTTATATATTTACGATATGATGATACCTTTTCTTATGTTTATGTTTCAATGTTCCTCATTTGGCCGAATAACTGCAGAAGACTGGAAAATTGACGTACCATGTAATAAATGTGGCAAATAAATATAAACAAAGAGATCACATAACAGAAGAAGTATTGGAAAAAATTATATAAGTGTAGATGATGATTCAGATACAGATGAATACTTAGAGGTTGAATTTTTGGACTATGATTTTGAGTATGATGATTAAGTAATTAATAAATTAAATGTTAAGTGGGTTAATATTATGTACATACTAATAAATAAATCTACACACTCTTTTTTAACTCACATCCATGACAGTCACGGCTCCGTCACACTTCACCAAACAGAGCCAATAAATCAAAAAATAAATTATAATAAATACAAATAATACAAGTATCAAAACTTTTAACTAGAGGTATAGTTGGTGATACCACATTAGGATTTTTTGAATTTGCCGCGTTTTTCAGATCACACTTTCGTTGGCCAGACTCTATTTTTTATATCTTATCTTTTCTCTATGCTAGAAACACAGTAATAAAAATAAAATCAAATATAACCGGTCTATTTATAAACTAAATAAATATTAAATAAAATTTCAGGTGTTAGGTTCACATCATGTAAAAGTGCCAAGGACAGGACGGGCATGTCGGTGACGTTAGAACAATGTTCTATACTCGCGTCCGAGTACCATCTAGCTGAACATGAAATGAAGAAAGCACTCAGTATTATGAGAAGGTAAGATTCTATTATTACAGAGCTTGTCACCTTGACCTTTTCGCCCGAATACTGGGACTGTTATGAGTAAATCAATCTTCATTTGCCCAACTGAAGTCCCCGTCACGAGAAGGTATAAATTTTGTAAATAAACTTCTACAAAGTTTCAGTACAACTATTTTCTTAATGTCCCTCGGTAAACTTCGTGTTTCTTCAGTCGCGTTTCTATCAGTTGCCCTTTGCATTTGGGCAGACCGGACGCTCTTAATCAACTTGGAAGTATAGAATTGTAAATACTCTTTTAACATAACGTTATAGCTATAATCTAGGGGTCTTTAAGTCAAGAGTGAAGGTAGTCCCCAAGTGAACACAAAAATTATAGTGCTCTTATATTTTATTAATTTAATAAATAGTTAAAACAGATTTCAAATGAAATCATAGTGCTGAATTAGTACATTGACCTCTGGTGCACTCATTCGCTTTTTCAATTCTCCTTCAATACTCACCTACGCTGCCAGAACTGCACTTCGCTGAAATGGACCTATACTCCAAATTATCAACCTGCATGGAGGAGCTTACGGCTACATTTTCTACAAGAATGACGCAGTATGAGGAAGACCTGAGGAATGCTAGCAGTGAAGGTACTCACAAGTCTATTGCCAGCCTGTCGAAGGAGTTCACCGAGTTCAAGGGCCTCATATGGAAAACCTTGAGTGCACTGAAGTCCCAGATGGAGTTGCTTGTGGTGGGGCTGGATAGGCACGAAATGGCGTCCCGTGCTAAGGTACTTCTATTGCATGGCCTATCTGAGGGGAAGGATGCTGATCCTACCGCTGGTTTTCTTACCGTTTTGTCAGAGCGTCTGCTAATGAAAGGTGTCACCCAAAAAGAGATTACAGCCTGTCACCGCCTCGGAAGCAACACTAGCAAGCCTCGACCTCTCCTGGTTCGCTTTGAAAGCCGCATCGTAAGGAACGAGGTGTGGCGGAATAAAACCAAATTAAAAGGGTCTGGTCTGACCCTTTCCGAATTCCTCACTAAGCCTAGACACGAAATTTTCATGAATGCTCGGAAATACTACGGGATGCATAGGTGCTGGACGTCTGAGGGTAGAATTGTCATCCAGGTGTCCGACAAATCACGACGGAAGATTGAGTCTGCAATGGAATATCGAGAACTTGTTGCTCGGTTTCCCGTTGCAGAATCCTCGGCCTTAAACATAACATCGAAGCCGGCTCCCGAGAAGAGAACTCGCAAGCCAGCCAAATGATGGTACTGCGTCACCGTCCTTCTACTCCCTGTAGGTACTTATAAAAATTGTTTTCCTCTTGTATGTCGGTCACTCTATGTTGTTTTATTGTTATTAATTACGTGTTGTGTTTTGATGATTTGAGTGATTTGATGTCATGAAACTGTCTGACTGTCAGTGTCACTATTAATTGTCATTTGACGTTAAATTTTGTTGTTTCCCAATGACACTCAAGTTAGGTTCGGAAACACAATAATTTGTTTATTGTTTAGTATGGCCTATGGGCTTTTTAGCGATTGTTTTCTGAGTATTTTTAATTATGTAACCGGCGAGTGCATCGAGGTTAGAGTACTTACTTTAATTGATTTTACTTGTATTTTTTTTTTTTTTTTTTATTTAATTTTTTGGTTTATTTTATAGTATTTATATTTATTATGTCTGATGATCTAATTGATGAAAATTTCTTTTCATGCTCATCCTCTTGTGCGTCTGATGAGAGCTTATCTTTTGCTTTTAGTGATGATAACTCTCTTAATCTTCGAGACCACCTTTCTTTTCATTTTGCTAACTGTCGCAAATTCTTTAACGCTGTTCACATAAATGCTCAAAGCGTCCCCGCTCACTACTCTGATTTGCTGTCGTCCTTCGACTCAGATCTTGTTCACGCTGTCCTTGTATCCGAAACTTTTCTCAAGCCTGCACTTCCTTCCACGCAGTATTCTCTGCCTGGATACAAGATTGTCCGCAATGACAGAACGGGCAAAGGATGTGGAGGGGTTGCCATTTATCTGCGCGGGGATATAAATTACAAGATTGTTGACCAGTCTCCGAGTATCTACTCTAAGTTTGCTGAACACCTATTTATCGAAATAAACTTTCTTCACACAAAGCTACTTTTGGGTGTCTATTACAGTCCCTCTTGCCAAATCGATTATTTTTCCTCCTTCGAAGCTAAGCTAGAAAATCTTTGCACACTTTATGAGCATACACTTATCTTCGGAGACTTCAACACTTGTCTACTCAAGGAAGATTCGCGCAGTCGTAGACTCCAATCACTTGTCTCTTCTGTCAATATGCACTTACTTCCACTTAATGCTACTCACAGGGCTCCTCACTGTACTCCTTCTCTTTTAGATCTTATTCTGGTTTCTGACTCTCACAAAGTAGCCTCACATGGACAGCTTCCTGCTCCTTTTTCCTATCACGACCTCATTTATCTGTCCTATAAGATTCGACCTCCTAAACGCAAGGCCAAATTTCTATTTCTTCGAAGTTTTAAAAACATTGATTTGGAGCGTTTGAGGGCTGATGCGGGTATGATTGACTGGGGGCCTATATTCACTTGCGAGGATATAGACACTATGGTGTCAACCTTCAGCAAGACTATCTTAGAATTGTACGAGGCACACGCTCCCCTTAAAAAGGTAAGAGTCAAACACCTTCCTGCGCCATGGCTATCCCCAGTAATAAAAACACAGATGGCTAAGCGGGACAAGGCTAAGCGTTTGTACAGGATGCGGCCCACAGAGGACAACTGGGAAATTTACAAGAAGATGCGAAATCGCTGCAGTCGTTTGTGTAGAAATGCAAAAAGGCGCCACATTCACAACTCAATTGATAACTTCAACCCAGCACAAGTATGGCAATTTTTAAAGACTCTTGGTATTGGCAAAGCCATTAGCAAGAGTTCTCCTGATAAGATGGACCTCAATGCACTTAATGCACACTTCTCTAAATCACCAATCACCCTCGACAACCACGTTAAATCCTCCACTCTCAAAGAACTCTCTAGTCTTCCTTTGCCAGCAAATACTTCTTTCTCATTCCACCCAATTACTGAACTAGATATTAAGAGAAGTATCCAATCCATATCCACTAAAGCGGTAGGTGATGACGGCCTTCAACTCCAAATGTTCCTACCTATTTTAAGTGAAATAGTTCCTATCATAACTCACATAGTAAATTTTTCTCTTTTCCAAAACTCCTTTCCTTCAGCTTGGAAGAGGGCTCACGTTCTACCGCTTCCTAAAGTTTCAAATCCCTCCTTACCTTCCCATTTCCGTCCAATATCCATCCTACCAATCCTCTCCAAAGTCCTCGAGAGTATTGTTCAGAAGCAACTTTCTTGTTATTTGTCCTCTAACAGCCTGCTAAGTCCTTACCAATCTGGTTTCAGACCTGGCCATAGTACTGTGACCACTCTTGTCAAAATAACTGACGATATAAGACTGGCTATGGATAATAAATGTCTTACTATATTGGTTCTACTGGACTTCAGCAGTGCTTTTAACTCAGTTGACTTTGACATACTCTTAGGAATCCTTTCCTCTCTTAATGTCTCTGCGTCGGTAATTGAGTGGTTCAAATCTTATCTTCGGGGCCGCTCGCAGTCTGTTCGATCCGATGAGGACTCCTCTGACTGGTGCGACTTGACTGCGGGTGTTCCCCAGGGTGGCGTCCTCTCTCCTCTCCTCTTCTCAATTTTCATAAATGCTATCACTAAGGTCCTAACTTCTAACTTTCATCTCTATGCAGACGACTTGCAGCTATATCGACACTTTAAAGTGGGTGATCTGGTCGGGGCTGTGGCTGCCATCAATAGTGACCTTGAAAATATTAACAAGTGGGCTAAATCCTTTGGACTTTTACTGAACCCAACCAAATCTCAAGCGCTCATTGTTGGTGGTAGATACATGCTCAGCCTTATAAATCACCAAGCCCTCCCGCCAGTAGTTTATGATTCAGTGCCCATATGTTATTCAAAAACCGTGAAAAACCTCGGCGTCTATATGGATACTAACCTCTCTTGGGAGGTTCATGTTGCTGATGTTAGTAAGAGGGTCTTCTACTCTTTTCAGTCTCTTAAACGTCTCCAAAAATTCTTACCATTTCACACTAAGGTCACTCTTGCTCAATCTCTTCTTCTACCGCTCATAGACTATGCGGATATCTGTTTTCTAGATGCAACGGAGGTACTTCTAAATAAACTCGAGCGACTGCAGAATTTGTGCATCCGCTTTATTTTTGGCCTCCGTAAATACGATCACGTGTCGGAGTTTCGGACTAAATTGAAGTGGTTGCCGATTCGGCGTCGTCGAGATACCCATATCCTATCTATCCTCTATACTATCTTACACAATCCTAATTCTCCTCAATACCTTCGTGAACGCTTTGAGTACTTTGTCCCGAGGGGTAAACCCTGTCGCACTACCACTTCTCTTCTCCTTCGAACCCCACGTCACACTTCCAGCCGCTATGATGGCTCCTTCTCTGTTACTGCAGTGCGTCTCTGGAACTCTCTACCACATTCCCTACGTGACAGCCCTTCTCTGAATGTCTTCAAGAGGAAAATCAAGGATCATTTTCTTTCGGAATGACATAATATTAGTATATGTATATATATATATATTTTGTACTTATGTATGTATGTATATTTATGATTTATTTTATATTATTCTAAAATTGTACACTGGACTACTTTTCTTCTTCCTTTTGTAAACTCTCTCCATCACTCTAAGGTTTGCTGGTAGAAAACTCTTCTTTGAGTTAAGCTCGCCTTTGTACGTCAACTATAAAATCACTTATGTTGTATATGTAATTTTTTTGTGTACAATAAAGAATTAAGAGTGAATAGGTTACTTCTAGGCAAGCGTGCTCCATCGTCGAACACATCATCGCTAACCATCAGGTGAGATGGTGGTCAAGCGCGAGACTACACCAAACTAAAAAAAAAAATGGGAGGAAAGCTGCTAATGTTGCTATTTTTGAAGCTCTATGTATTTCACACGGCAATCAAAACAAAACAACAATAAAGTACTTCGTTCTGAATTCAAATTATAATACACGATAAATCTAATAATTGATGAACATGGAAATTAGCAATCGTTTGTATTCGGCAATGCTATGATTGCCGAGGGACATTAACAAAATAGTTGTACTGAACGTTCCATGAGTCGGACGCCTTCCAGGTTCAAAACAATACGACGACAGCGCTTTATATCGCTAAAATATTAGGTCCTTACCTATGAAATTGGCGATTGATCTCAAATATCTCCTCTTTGGTTTGGAATTCTAATTTTAAATTTATACAGCTATTTACTCATGCTTTTGTGTTTGGAAAACCGTAATTCATTTGTTTTTCCTCTTTCGGTTTTTTCTTTGCGCCAGTCAGTTTACAAAATGGAAAACTTGAAATATCGCGTTATTTACGAGTACGAGTTCCATCGTGTCACCAGTGCTGCAGAAACGGCTCAAAGGATTAATGATGAGTATGGCGACGGTGTCGCAAAAGATAACACAGTGCGTTTTTGGTTCCAACGTTCTGGAAATGTCGACCTGCAGAACAAGCCCCTTGGACGGCCGGAGACCAAAATTGATAATGAAGAATTGAAGGCTATTGTGGAAGCGGATCCATCGTAAACCACGTCCGAGTTAGCTGCAGGCTGCGGTGTTAGTGATAAAACTGTTTTAATCCACTTGAAGCAAATTGGGAAAGTGAAAAAGCTTGAAGGGTACCTCATGAATTGAGTGCAGCAAACCGACAAACGCGATTCGACTGCTGCGTTACATTACTCAACCAGCACAATAATGAAGGGATTTTAAATCGAATCATTACCTGTGATGAAAAGTGGATCCTGTACAATAATCGGAAACGCTCATCTCAATGGCTGAACCCTGGAAAACCAGCCAAATCCTGCCCCAAGCGAAAATTGACCAAAAAAAATTACTTGTGTGCGTTTGGTGGACTAGTGCCGGTGTCGTTCACTACAGCTTTCTTAAATCTGGCCAGACGATTACGGCGGATGTCTATTGTCAGCAACTGAAAACCATGATGGAAAAGCTAGCTGCTAAACAGCCGAGGCTGGTCAATCGCTCTAGGCCACTGCTGCTTCAGGACAACGCTAGACCGCACACTGCACAACAGATGGCTACCAAATTAAAGGAGCTTCAATTGGAATGTCAAAGACATCCACCGTACTCCCCGGACCTTGCTCTAACGGATTACCATTTTTTTCGAAATTTTGATAACAAAAATTTCGACTCCGATGGGCCAGTCCAAAGCGCCTTCAAAGATTTTATTGATTCCCGTCCGAATGGTTATTTTTAGTAAAGGGACCAATGAACTACCTATGAGTTAGCAAAAGTGCATAGATAGCAATGGTACATACTTAGATTAAATATTATATTAAATTTAATATAATATTAAAAAAAGAAACGACTTTATGTTCCCCCCTTACAAAACGCCAATTTCATATGTAATGACCTAATATAACCCGACCAAGTAAAAGTGCTAGTTTGTTTCGTATTACACCAATGTTACTTTGAGTTGATTGAATTGTCGCTAAGTAGCTTAGTACTCGTAGATGTTCTTTATTTAAAAATGTATAGCTTCTCGTGACAGGAACTTTTTGTTAGGGTCGACTTCCAGTCTAAAGAGATACAGCTGAATACCAGTATTTTACATACACATGCTGTCTATACCCCCCACAACCCAGTAACTGGGTTTCACGATATCCCTTGGCAAGACTGGTGTCAGATTACTGGCTTCAGACTACTCGTAACGACTGTCAAAGATTTACAACTGACAGTCGGGACTTTCCGATGCACGAAGGAGTCTCGGGATGTTAAGATGGTCACCCATCTATGGACCAACCTCGGCAAGCGTTGATGTTATTATTTTGCCACGAGCTCCTCTGGTACGGTTCTGAATATGGCTGTCTTTGTGTGTATGTCCATCCGATGTGGTTCCTTCGTAGTACCTTCTTCTTCTTTTTGGTCATATCGACGATTCCAAAATTGAATAATAATATATTTAATGGTAAAACAAATAGCGGTACAAAGTAAGATTATGAATAGGGTGAGACGCCTTCGGGTTAGGTGGAGTGGTGGACTTTGTAGTGTTCTGGCAAAACTGGATGAGAATTGCCGAGAATCGACGTGCAATTAAAAATGCCTATTTCCAGCTGTGGACTGCTGTCGGCTCATCAATTGTGATGTGGGCACGACATAAAATAAATAATCTTCTACTTAACGTCTCAATTTGACTCAGTTTGCCCAACCAAGGTGTGACCACTTGGATAGCTCTATCGTTGGCTACGCTCAAGTCGTGGAACGTGCAGGATATGCACCCCCCGAGGCGGTACATATCTTGGGAAGGGACTCCACACTGGCACCGTGTTTGGGATTGGAGACCTCAATACACAAGGTTGTCTCATAAGTTTCACTGACTAAAATTAATAATAATATATCCATACCATTTCCAGTGAGGGCTGTCGCCGAGAAAATACTCAGAAGAACATTGGAATAAGGAAGTACGCATTTTCAAAGAAACAAGTGATGGCCCTACCCGCTGACTACAGACCACCGGCAGGTACTTATGGATCAACTCAAACATAAGTAACATAAACAATAAAATACAATATATTCTAAAATATAAATCTTTTCACAGTCGTGACAATCTAATGTTCCTCATATCATTTGGTTTTTTATTAGTCTAAATCTATTGTACATTCAAATAAATCATTCAGATATTGAATAAGAATTAGCGTAAGCAAATTTGGCAGGAATATCATTCAAAATTAATTACAGTTTTTCAACTTTAGTATTTACCAAATCTTCGATAAACATTGAAACGATATTTGAAGTGATTTCACAGTGATATTAAAATATAAACACCAAGTAGATTTAACATTTGTATTCAAAGATTTTATTTATTAGTATTGTGCAATAGCCATTCTTAAGGTTGCTCTAGTCGACGGCAGTAACTATTTTGTGCGCGGGGTTAAAATGCCTGCTATCTCATCCGACAACACGTGCGAAAGAGATAGATGCTGTGATGTGCAGTAAGGAGCTAGTTCGCGAATTAGCACTTTTACTAGTTTGTAGCGAAATGGATGATGATTAAGACGAAAACGAGCGCGCAAAATTTTATAAACAGACCTCTGGGAGTCTAGATATCATGGAAAAATTATTTAATGTATATTTTCAAAATAAAATTATTTGCATTGTTGAACTACTAATCTATTCCTGTATGGTGGCCGTTTTGCAATTTACCTTCTTCTTATGGTATTTATTTCTGCCCAAAGATGCGTGAGTTGAAATATGAAACTTATATGGGCTCATAACATTCAAATATTTTTCTCTTTTTACTTATTTGTTTCCATACAGGGCTAGATAATGGTGAGACAAATTGATATATTTTTTTATTTTGAAAGTACATCGTCAAACAGTGGCGTAATTGCCAGACTATGTTTGTATGGAAGAATGATCGACTAGTGTAACCTTAATGCAGGTTGTAAATTCAATACTAGTTACGAAACATTTATCTTCATAACGTTTAAATGAACCAATTCAAAGTATGTGTGGTATTTTTATGCATAAGAAATATATTTAATGTCGATTTGAAATTCGAATCGATTGCGTTCTGTTCGAATAGATGTCTTCCCGGCAAATCTAGGTCTGGGACCATTGCACCATATTTAATATTGTTAATTTAAAAAAATCGACTATTATATCGTCGATTTGACTTAAATCCTAGTCAACATCGATTTTTATCGAAATTGCAACTTTTTGGATTGATTTTATGTAGCATTAGAACATAGAACATTTATTTAGTTTTACTTATTAAGTTTCTGAAACTTTCACAAAGGGTACTTAATAAAGATGGGTATGATATTTCTGGATTGAAAACTCATATATAAACAATGTAATATGAGTTTCAATTTATATAGAATAATGTGCAAAATAGTAACGGAAAATACTTAAGATTCTTGTTTTACATTTATTAAACACGATTTTGATAGAATGTTGCTAGAATACTATGTTTATAAAGAATATATTATACATAAATAATAATTTTAATTTTCTGAATCTTTAATTTAATAATTATTTTTCGGAATGCTAGATTTTTGATGTATAAAAAGACGTTTTTATAGAAACGCAAATTGAATTGAGAACCGTTTCCTAGTAATATTATTAATTATTCATATATTCACCGAATATTGTAAAAAATAATACATTGACGCACATTATGCAACGAAACTATAATTTTAATAGAAAATAACGTTCAAATTCATAACGATAACTTAGACCGAGATCTTCCAATGTAGTTGCCAAGATGTTTAAGTACTTAAAATGTTAACTAAAGACTATTTATCATTATATACTAACTATGGAGAAACAATATAATAGTAACAATTGTGTATTCTAGACTCAAGAGTGACCTTTGACTACAATGTTGTTTTTCTTGGATTATAATAACTTTTGTATGTAAGTTGAGGTTACAGTGACTAGCGGGGTTAGTATGCATTGCCACGTCCATCTTGTTGTGAAAATGGAAAAACAAGCTTTATAATAAAACATTGCATCGTCACGTAAAACAGACTTGTACAAAATTTAACTTGTTAGCGTTTATTATATACACAGACCCCTAATGCGTAAGTGAATTAGGCCGGGCAAAGGGTTCATATCCTTACCCTTGTGACTCCATGAAAAAGTATCCCACCTACCCTGCCCACCTACCCTACCCACCTACCCTACCTACCTACCCTACCCACCTACCCTACCCACCTACCCTACCCACCTACCCTACCCACCTACCCTACCCACCTACCCTACCCACCTACCCTACCCACCTACCCTACCCTACCCACCTACCATACCCACCTACCCTACCCACCTACCCTACCCTACCCACCTACCCTACCCACCTACCCTACCCACCTACCCTACCCACCTACCCTACCCACCTACCCTACCCACCTATCCTACCCACCTACCCTACCCACCTCTCCTACCCACCTACCCTACCCACCTAACCTACCCTACCCTATCTACTAATTTGTTAAACTATTATTTAAATAAGAATTACTACTATAATACGAATATCACCAATTTTTGTTTCTACCGGCAATCTAATTAAAATTTGCTTTTGTGATTTAACTATGATAGTTAGATATATTCTCTAGCAGACTTTTTTGTAGGTTATAATGAGTACTGTAATCGTGTAGTACATCATTTTTATGTATCATCAATAGTTTTCTCAGCGCACGCCAATGAATGATTTTTAAAGGCAACATTTTGCAACTTTGGGTTATTTTATTGCAATTTTCATAAGAATAATAAATTATTGTCTATGACACTCAAGAATAATGCAGCTATCTATTGGTGAAAGAATTTTCAAAATGCCATGCCGAATTCACTTACGAAATTAGGCAGCGGGACAGGCAATAGTGAATACAATCTTATAATAAACGGTGCCACTTCTGCTAGACCCGGCCTGATTCCTAACAGTGTGCGTAGTGCCTTTGGCTTAACTTGTGCGGACTTGCAAGCACTTGCTAGCGATCGATCCGAACATGTGTCGGTTTTTGTGCACACATCTATGGAAGGTAGCAATCATTAGTTTTTACATTTGTAAAGGTAGTTTGTAGCAAGTGTGTAGAGCGTGTGGATCCAGTACAACATTACGCGTTAGTTCGTAACATCTCGCTGGCCGTGGCATGACTTTTTATCCTCACGTACGAAATACAAGCCTTCTAGTGGCTCAACCTCAGGCATGCGATAATAATGTGATATCGGTAGAACGAGGTTACATTGAGATCTGGGACAACTTTGATTATAACTTTTTTTTTTGTTTTTTTTTTTATGCTAACTCTGTGAAAACGGAACGCACCTCAATTTTGTTTTTAAAATTTTCAACACTGACATGTCAGCTATGTTTTGCATAAACGTCTGCGCGAGTAGTAAGTTTACTAGTTGCAGAAAAATATTTTATATTGTACAGTGAGAATTCATTAAAAATTATTTATAAATTGGGTTTACTTTATATTGCCATGAAAAAAATTGGGTAATCATAATAACTCCATTTTTATTTTAACGTTTTTAGGCTCGAGTTTTTTTCGGCCAAACTATGGATGAAAAGTATAATTTTATTGGAGAATGTAAAACTCGGCGACACTGCATTTTTTCATATTTTTCAAAATATAATTGAAGTAGTTATGTCAATTTTACTTTCAAAATTAATCAATTTAACCTCGTTTTACGGTATAGATTGTTCAACTCAACTGTGCGCGCGGCGCCATTTGTGCGTGCGTTTGTAATTAAACATAATGCATTTGTGTGACAGTAACGCGGCAGTCGTCGTCCGAGCAAACAACCACCTACACATGCTTACCCACACATAGCGCCGCGCGCAAAGATGAGTTGAACTATTTATATAACTGCAGTAATCAGATAAAACATAGTTGCCAATATAGGCTTCAAAGTCACTACAGTTGCAATACATTGTCGTCGGGGTTCTTACTCTCGCTTTGGAGAATACTCGCATCTATTCACCACAGAATAAAGTTCAAAAAGCAATAATTTATAATAATAAAAGAAATAAATCAAGAAAGGAAGAAATTAAGAGTAAGCGCCACGACTCCGTAAGTTAAAAGATTTATGATTCCCGTGCCTAGATTAGTATTTACATAACCAGTATTCAACATCAATGTAATCTTCCATAATCATAGTGCCAAAATATACATAATAGAAATAACAATATTATCCATAGACATACATTATACAATTTGTAGAAGTATTATTACAAAGTAATAATAGATGTTTCCATTTAATAGTGAAATTCATCCGGTAAATAGTATTTGAACCGGATTTTGTATGAACTTGTGATGAAGACTTAGCGTCATACCTGAAATGATTCCTAAATTGCATGAGAAGTCATTTATATTAGCAAATTTATGAGAATATCTAATATTTAATTACGTTGTGTAAAAATGATCGTGGTATGGACACTCTGTAACCATGGATCACAGAAATCTCTGTATACACAGAAAGGAATTTTTTTTTGGGCCTCTCTTTGTTCAATCAGAGTGATTAGCTACTGCTTAACAAGGCAATCCTGTGGAGACTAAACTAGAGCCTCCAACCAGAAATAAAAAGTTAAGCCGAAGCTACCATGCGAGAAAGGAAATTTGTTCGACACTCACAGTTATGTTTTCATACCAGAGAATGATTTTGATCGTAATCTTCATGCTCTGTATTTGATAACCTTTGTTGCGATCAAAATTTATCGAAAAACAGTCTACATTCCTTATAACATTTACCTCCGTTTATGTAATTCCGCTGGGGACACCTATCGCGAAATAACTCCCTCACACCAACGAAATAACTCCCTCAAACCAACGAAAAAGGCACAGGGCCTGTGATAATTCGAAATAGCCAAATTAAATAGTAATATTATCAGATATTTTTTATAGGAAGTGTTTTTCTTGATGTTGTCTTTTTACACATACATATGTCGAAAAATACGAAAAATATGTGGCAGGAAATTGCAGTTGTCCCATTATTTGAACAACGCAAACATATAAAGTACAATTGTAAGTTAAGCAATAATATAGTTTTAACAAATAAAGTAACCGTCGTAATTCTGACCTCATTCTGTGTCTGATTATAAGGAGTTATTTGAGAAATGCATTAAGTGCCTAATACGATTACTTAAAGTAGTTATCTACATCAATATACTAATCCGTCATCACCCTGGTTGTGTCCTCACTCGGTAAAGCAAAGCGTTTCATTTTGGCAATTTTTTTATTTTGCTTTCCTTTTTTGTCCCACTGCTGGGCAAAGTCAAAGGCCTCCCCCAAGTCTTGCCAGACATTCGTTACCCGCGCCGTCTCGAATCTGCCCTCATGGTACGCGTCCAAATAGATACAAATTGCCTCTCAACTAGACTGTTGGACAATAAAATTAGTCCACTCCTATTTTTATGATTTATTCATTACTTCTAGTCTATTTAGAACTTAATGGTTAAATCATAAAAATAGTAGAGGCCTAATTTTATTGTCCACCAGTTTATATTTAGGTCCTTCCAATTTAACCAGATGGATCTGAGTATCAGTATTTTACATCGACCGACTGCCTATCTGGCGGAGGCCAGTTGTGGAGACAACCCAGTAACTGAGATCCACGATACTCCTTGGCAATGCTGATGTCAGATTTCCTGGGTACTGTCTATCCGCAACGACTATCATAGATCTACAGATGCACAGATCAATAAATTAACATATTTCCCGAGGCACGGAGGAGTGAAATAATTAAACAATAATATATATGCCAAAATACAGGACAGGAACGATTAGTGTGGCGACGCTTGGGGAATGCCTATGTCCAGCAGTGGACGTCTTTCGGCTGAAATGATGATGATGATGATATGCCAAAATACGACTAGTGGAATTTGCTTTACGTAACTTTTTGTAAGCCCCCAGCGGAATAAAATAGATGCCGAACATTAACTGTGTTGAATGTTAAGAATGCACTATAGTCGGTACCCATTGGGCGTCTAACTAGAAGACAATTGAATATAACAATAGATTAGGCACACATGGTGTGCGAACAACGCGTCAGGGGTGCAATGAAGACATGCCCATCAATATGTAGAAAATATGTACCTATATCAAAAACTCGGCAGAATATATCACACCCTTAGTATTAAAGTGACCGAATTCAAATTCCTGTAACTCCTGATTTTGCTTCTTCTTCTTTTTTCGTGTCGATGATTCCAAATTTAAATATGTTTTGACCAGTATTCAGCCACGCCAACAGTGTTGTCATTTGCCTCACAAAGGTCTTTTAAGGTGCAGGTGTAGTTGCACAGAGAGCACGACAAAAGGTGAGGCATTGTTTGGGACCTGGCTCCGCAATCGCACTGTGGGTCATTGGAGTTTATTTAAAGACTTTTTGGTCACTGCCAACAAATTCCATTTTTTATGTTAGGTCACTTTAGTACTAAGGGTTCGATATATTGATGTTTCTATAACACTGCAGTCTAAGGATGTCGTTAAGATTATTTGTTAATCTGTTAAAGTAAGCGTTTACAAGATGAATTGTGACATCTTAATCTGCCCAAAAATTTGCGATATTTACTTAAATAGTTTTAGACGAAAGTGATTAGGATGCCATGCTGCGCCGACCCCCAAATAAATAAGGTACAACACTGTAGTATATTGTTATAAGGACCGCAGAGAGGTTAAAGTGAACGAGATATAATCGACCAATAGCGATTTCAAAAAGCGTAGAGTACGCATTTGAATTGATGTCAAATCTTACTTTGCCGTATATAATTGTTTCCTTTTTAGATAGTATCACGTTATATATTAGTCTATATTTATATTTACAATCTGATATTAATAATTACAATAGGTGACATGATTGCTTCATATTTGGTGTAGGCAAGTTTAACTGAGACGGTATCGGAACAGTGTTGTTGACAGACAAACAAGTATAACTCCCAAGTCACATCATAAATTGCCTAATTTATAGTGTACTAGCTTCTGCCCGCGGCTTCGCCCGCGTTCAAAATCCAAAAATAAAATGCTCCGATCGCCACCAACTATCCGCTGGGTCAATCTAAAGATTGTCTGAAAATTTCATTAAAATCGGTCCAGCTGTTTCGGAGTCTATAAGGATCATACATACTTTCTCTTTTGTATGTATAGATTTTTACACATTTTTTTTGCATTTTCTTTTCTGACCCGTACTAAGGTCGCAAGATATTATTGTTCAAATGGTCCATATTGAGAATACCTCCACAAGCATCGGTAGATATCTAAGATTTTCAATATGTTTGAGCGAGGTGAGTTATTCAAAAGTCATAAACGTGACCATCTTTTGACGCTGTTGTACGAATCTTACGATTTAAATCTTAGATATTTTTGGTAATACAGTTGTACTTGGTCAATACCAACCCAATACCAACCCACACTGGGCCCGCGTGGTGGATTACGGCCCATTCCCTCTCACAGAGAGGAGACCTGTCATAAATGTGACCAACTTTTGACGCTGTTGTACGAATCTTACGATTTAAATCTTAGATATTTTTTGTAATACACTTGTACTTGGTCAATACCAACCCACACTGGGCCCGCGTGGTGGATTACGGCCCATTTCCTCTCACAGAGAGGAGACCTGTCATAAATGTCATAAACGTGATGATGGTCAATACCTACCTATTTATAGGTAATTATTGTTTTTGCTGCTATCGTTAGAAAAACTTTAGTTGGCCTACGTGTATCGTGCAGATTGACATAGCTGTCTACTCCTGCACTGCGCAAATACCTTTGGCACCGTCTCAGCTAAGCTCTCGACCTACATCTACATCAGGGGTTTGATCAGGCACGCAGAAACACTGTGCCACCTTCTTATTCGTTTGATTCCTCATCTAAAAGAATACTCTTATAAAACTGCATAGTCAGTTTTAATTTAAAAGTATTTACACAATACCCATAAGTGATGACGATTGTAATATTAATAATATTATGAGAAACTTTGACTTATATCTCATAGAAAGTATTAGTGGAGTTACTGAAATATATTATATTTACCAATACATAGCTATAAGTCTCGTACGTTAGATATAGTAAAACATGTGTGTATGTAGTGCGTTGTTTTGTCATAGTAACGTTTATTAGAGACTAGTTGTCCTACGCGGCTTCGCTCCTGTCATCTGGCTACCTACCTACCCTACCCTATATACATCAATGTTGCGTAACTTTAACCGCTTACGCGATTACCGTGCACGCAACGGAAGCTCTCATATATATATCATAATTTTGCCCGTTTATGCAACATTTTTCATTTATGCTCCGCTCCTATTGGTCGTAGCGTGATGTTATATAGCCTATAACCTGCCTCGATAAATGGACTTTCCAACACATAAATAATTTTTAAATTCCAACCAGTAGTTCCTGAGATTAGCACGTTCAAACAAACTCTTCAGCTTTATAATATTAGTAGAGATATAGTAAACGAAGATGTCTGATGATTTGGTATAATTAGAATTTATAATGACACCAAGTTCTGCTTGCGGCTTCGGGGTCATTCCAAGGGAACACATTACCGGGTTAAAAACTAAAATATGGTACAGCTGTTCTATCTCGCGACGGCGGGTTGATCTTAGTCGTGTGTGTAGATACAAATGTACTATAAGGGTCAAAAGTGCAGTCACACTCTACCAAAACAGAAAAGGCATTTTTTTTTGTAGGCAGCACAATTTCAACTTTTCGCGGTTAGCAGGAATAATCTATACTTTAATTTCTATACAAAATATTAAATCAGTTGTGGATAATTTAACTTCTTCTACAAAAACTAGCCATTTGAGTTTTGGGTGAGTATGACTGCACTTTTGACCCTTGACTGTACATTGTGTCTGTGTGTTTAGGTGATACTGAGCGCTTCCGAACATATGCACACGACTAAGACCAATCCGCTGTCGTGAGATAGAACAACTGTATCAAACTATGTCCATAAATTTCAAATAAATCGGTTCAGCGGTAGGTAATGGACGAAGTTTATGCTTCTATAATTTTAGTATGGATAAGTAGATAGATTACGGCATAATTTCATAGTGAACATCAAATAAAGTAATTTAGTTTAATTAATAATTACAGTGATAATAATTACAATAATTTAATACTAAACTTGTTGTTGTTTATTGTAATTTAAATGTACATATGCATAACAATTATACGATATTATCAGTAGGTTTCATTATAACATCGAAAATATATATCCAGCCAGTAAGCGAGGCAGTTATCTGCCTCTTCAAAAAAAGAGAAGGAGAGAGAATGGAGCAAGTAGATGAGACGACGATTACGGTAGGACAGCGTTTCCAAACCTATTTCAGTCCACGGACCCCTAGGAAATCAAGCACAATTTCAAGGACCCTCCTAATAAAAAAGCAGGTGTAAATTCTGGACCATTTATTTTAGCAATATCTGGGTTGGTAATCTCATATCGGATTCCACTTGTAATTTGTTTTGGTATTTGAAATTACGTTTCAAAGCTGATGCCAGGATACTTTAATTGATTGGTTTTCATGTGACGATATCAAGTCACTGATATCAGCCGTATATGTTGAAAGGGTCTATTATACAATTTTTATTTTTGTGGCGTACTGATAAGTAATCCTAAATAGAAGACCTCAAAGCGTCGCGATTGAGAACCCCCATATATATCTTCGCGAGACACTGCTCTAGCATAGACATGTACAGAAAATGTACAGAATCTATCTAAAGTTGCTCCATTGCTCCATATGCGGATAAATTGATTCAAATATGAAATAAGTCTACTATGAACACGCGCTTTGCACAGTATGCTCTGTTTCAGCAACGTTGACGATACATCGAGGAACGTACAAATACAAATATTCCAATTATATTTTTAAATTCAGCGTATTATCACTAACATTAGAATGGCGTAACTTGTAACATAAATGTTTCAGTGACAAAACAACGCAATAAGAAAAAATAAATTAATATAATAATATATAAGAAAAAGTGTTACCCCACACAGTATTACACTTTCTTTGCAAACTCTTAGTGCATTAATTTCAAAAAGTTTTACTTATTAAATGTTGTTTATATTGCGGTACAATGAACGTAATTTTTTGTAGTTAATGTTGTGTGTATATGTTAGATACGTTATTTATGCTTCTACATGTTGTTTGTAGTATTGATTGGTGTATTTAGTAGGTACTACGTTTGGTATTTGATTAGCGCTCCTTAGTATATCCAGTAGACATCATGATTTTCTTTGAAACTACAATGTATTTCTAAAAATCCACACGTTTAACTTCATAAATATTTGTAAATATCCATTTCTAGCTTTGAACCGCCGTGATTGTCCTCAGAGAAACGGATTTTAAGAAGTTAACCCAATGAGTTTCAAAATAAATCATTTTACTGGATTAATATTAAGGTATTGCGCCATATTAAAATGTACTATAGTTTTTAATCCTTTTTTCAGTAGGCATTGTATTTTTGAGTAGTTATAGACCTTAAGGGTAACAATTACGTTATTTGGATCATAATTGTATTTTTTCTTCTACACTGGTATAAATGTGATTTTCTTAAATTAAATTATACAATTTCAGATTATACTTAATTAATTAATTACTTAAAGTACTTACTTAAAAGTGTTTTTCCATATATTGAGTTATTTATGTGCCATTCGGAGTTCTGAGATTTTGTCGGTACAAATTATTTTTATTTACTGTTTAGTATATTAAGGAATGAATAAGGTTGCAAGCCCAAAGTCGTGTAACAGAAAAATGGAAAAGCCAATATTAATGCCTATTGCCTTGAAATCTTTTTTTTTTAATGTCCTGAATTTTGTCGCCTGATAACTGGGACACAGATAATATAATTCTAGCATACAGATGCCTCATCCCATACAAAGAAGCCGTGCCGACGTAACTAGCGTTTTTCATCTGATTACACCGATTATTTTTTGTAAATCGACCGCGTTTGGTTCCATTCCACGGCGATAGATAGATCACCATCTATATCCGTGGAACGGAATGGAATGGAACCGAACGCGATTGATGTACAAAAATAATCAGAATAATCAGTGTAGAACGTCGGCACGGTTTCTTTGTATGGGATGAGACACCACTCACTGGGATAAAAGGCACGTAGGTCATTTCTAAATGGCTGTAATGCCAGCAACTCGAAGAAGAAGAAGAATATTGTTCGATTTATTGACGTTATTGTTCTTATTCCTGGTTTTCCGTGGTTTTGTAAGCAATGAGATATATATTTTTACGTTCCATCCCAGCTATCATCCTTCCATACCACAATTAAGTTAACTGCGTACTGAAGAATGTCTTCCCATTTAAATGGCTTTATATAACTTGTTTAGAGTATACATAATATTATTTGTGAAGTTTTGTAATTATGTACGTCACTTACTTTACGCGCGAACTTTACTTGTCAGAAAGAAAATAATGAAAGCAGTATTTATTTGTGAACCGCACAGGACCACAGTAAAATATACAAACAGTATGGAAACTACACACAAACGCTCGAAACGGCACACTCACACAAACATACGCACCGACGAGACCACTCGAGCACTTCTGCGGTGCTGTCAGTACTGAGCACCGCGACGCGACGAGTGGTCACGTATATTTGTGTGAGTGTGCCGTTTCGAGCGTTTGTAGGTAGTTTCCATACTAATTGTATATTTTTACTGTGAAAGGAGGCAAGAGAATCACATTCAGAGGTTACATATTGGGTTTTATAAAGGTGACTTGCGAACATAACTTTTTTTCTTGAGGGTGCTTGCTTACAGGTCAGGGTAAGTATGAATCTCGTCGGTACCGAGTACTGGATAGGTATGCAGCCTAAATGCGTAATTTTTTTGAATAACGCCCGCACGCGCGATATTATCATTCAATGTTTCATAAGTTTAAAAATCCGTATACTCAACAGCGTATCACGCAATGAATACTGCTGAATTCTCAAAATGAAAGAGTTTGCGATATATTTTATGAATTTGTATTTTACGCATTTAGACTGCATACAGGAAGTAGGACTACTTTAGCCACATCCATAGGTTCGTTCGTAACGGTGAAGGAAAACATCGTGAGGAAACCGGCATGTCCTAGAACTAAACTTCGAAGACATGTGACATCCACCAATCAGCATTGGGCCTGCGTGGCGGATTGTAGCCCATTCCCTCTCACAACTAGGAAGCCTGTGTCCCAGCAGTGGGAACATTAAAAGGCTGATGATCAAGATAGGTTCGTTCTAACTTATCCGTACTTGGACTACCTTTATGTACTACCTGGCAAGCGCCCAAATCTCGATGATGTAACCTCTTCCTTTTATTATTTAGCATCCCAAAATACGCTTTACAGACCTATTCTCGTTCTTGAAAATGGTTAAATTAAAAATGTTGTAACTTGACTAAAATATTGGGCTTTCTAAGTAAGAAGTATTTTTGTAAAGATTGAGATAATAATGCGATCATTCCTGAATAATAGGAGATATTCCATAGTTATCGGAAGAATGGTATTTCTCAATATTTTGCTATTAAAAACTTACCCTCTTACTAATAAACACAGAATAAAGTTATACCAAGTACAAACCTATGAAAATGTATGGTAATTCCTTTGTTATACCTGGTATAACTTTATTCCGCGTTTATTAGTAAGAGGGCTAGTCTTTTATGTTTATACTTCCGTTACTTTATCAGAAAACCGATTAAAAGTCAATAATATTAATAAACTTTTATTTTACTGTATCTTACGAAATTTTATTGTTATGATACCTACATTTGAAGTTCGTGTCACAGTTTACAAGAGATCTGTCGTTTATTGTTCGTTCTTATTTCTGGATTAGGCTGTGAATCTGTATGTGAAACAAGTGATTAATAATAAATTATTATGTTGCTTTCTCCGTGTTTTAATATTTACTGTATTTTTCCCTATTTTGCCCTACTGCACCTGGACAAAACTGGAGTGGCCTATATGGAAAGCTTTGCACCCAGGTAAGCCGCTGCAAATACAAATTGGCAAAATGGCGTTTTACAGACCCGTCTGATACAAAATGCTAGTGCGGTGCCATTTGTTATGAGTGCTCCAAATGCCGATACACTTGCACTTTGGAGGACTTCGTGAACGTCACTGATGCTGTCACAAACGTGGCAACCAACTGGGCCCACTGTTATGGTGGTACTTCAAATTCGTGTTCACGTATTGGTCTTATTCGCCCAAATAGGATGATGTGAAGTAGCTTTATTCGTCTATATCTGCCTATTCTCACGAACAAGACGAATACGCCAAATACCCGAACGCCCTATTTTGCTGATACACGAACGAATATAGCGAACAAAACCGAAAAAAAACGCAAACATCGAAAAGCGTTGTTAGGGTTAAATCACCATCGACTCGAAAAGAAAATGATCTAACTGCTAAGAAGGACTATGTTTTTATCTAGTCTCTAAAAGCAAAAAAGGTTCCTACTAACTTAACTTTTTTTTTATTGAGAACTAGTGAAACTATAAACTATCATTATCCTGTCTACTTGACGTTACCGTATAGTTCATTGCTTGTTCATTGCATAGACTCTCCATAGACTACTATTATATACAAGAGAGTTCATTGTATATACGTTTCTCTGTGGTGCATTGACAATATGGCACAAACCAAAATCATCAATATATAAAAACAAACTCTTCTTATAACAATAGTACTTAATTAGAACAGAATCTTCAGTTCGTGATCCACAAAATGCTCATTCCAATCGACAAATGGAGTCGGATGCTTAGAATTATAAAACAAAATGGAGGCATTTTGAAATCTAGCTACAAAATGTGGAGGTTCGATACCTTGAAAGTAAGTCTTGGTCTAAATTAATATTATCAAACAAGAGGGAAAATTGTTTTTGTGTTTTTAGAAGGTAATCTCAGATACATAACAAGAAATGATAGCGGTTTGTTTCGCTGATAGAAAATGCACGGTTCCTGAGCAAAAGCTACGATAGCGAAGCCGCAGAAAGCTAGTACGGTATCTATAATATGTATAATAACATCAGACCTTTCCCAAAGGGTTCGGCAGTGGTGTAGCCATAGTTACACCCAGTTTACCAGTTACGTATAGCGGTAGCGTGAGGATGGACAGATATGGAAGAAGAAAACGTGTTGCTCCAACCCCAAGTACCTAACATGGGACAAGGGTAGGCAGATGATATGAGTAGGGGGCGAGCCTACTGTTGTCAATCAGGACATGAATCCAGACCCCATGCTGCGACTAGTTACAGCTCCTGAAAATGTCAAGTACACACTACCTAAGCGCTGCCGCGGGTTGAGCAACAATTTTTTTTTTGTAATTCTCATGCATACTGCGCTACCAAGAGGAGATAACGCAGTTAGTATGGTGACCTGTAACACAGGCTTCTTTAAAAACCTACTTCAGGCACCAGTCTCTTACAATGGTGGAATATAGCGTTAGCCAAAAACATTGTTAATTTTAAGATAACCTATTATTGTAAAGAGAGAACAAATAAATGAATTGAATTGAATTGAGTTATGTGGGGCTCCAACCCACTAAAACTCCACAGTGTCCTCCTGCCGCTTATGGCGGGAACACGGCCATGAGTAAGCATACCTCCGCGAACCCGCCGCGGCTGTCTGTCACCTTTCAGTCAGACCTACCTTTGGGCAGTAACCCCCATCACCGGCGCACCAGAACTCGTTGCACGCCGTGACCACCCAGGAACCAGGGCACATGGGTGCCAGACGACCCCGTGCATGGCACCCTCGGCCCCCTGTGCCGGGTCAGGACAGTGGCCCCGCTGCCTAACACTTTTCGGCCGCAGGGGATAGGAAGAGCGGCCAACTCTATACCGCTATGCCGCCCAAGCGGCACCGCAACATACTTGTGGGTCGCTAAGTCGTTGGCTTATCGGCAAAAGACCTGACGAGCAGCCCTTCTTCTGCCACGGCTACTGAGCCCCCCCGGGGACTCACCGGAGGGGAATTAAGTTAAACCTAATCCAACCCTATAATATCCCTCTGTTGGTCAATGGTTTCTTTTGTAGATTGAATCTGCCAATAAAAATACCCAACTTGCAAAAGAGGCGTTCTTTTTATATATCCATTATTGCGTCAACAGGACGGAATGTATGTCGGCTGTGATAGCAACGGTAACAAATACTATATGAATAATAGCTACATGATAGGCCGCAACCGTTGGGTGGAGCACCACATCAGATACAGATGGGATTATGATGCAACTCAAGTAAGTTAAATTAAATACTGATTAGACACAGGCATTAAATAAGTATTAAGTTTATTTTTATTTTTAAACAAGCTTTTCGTACTGAAGGTACAAGGTACAAGGTACTGAAGGTATGTTGTATACATACTACATGTAAAAGAGTAAAGTCACTTGGCAAAACACTTCCAATGAGCCAAAACACGATGGTGCTACCTTGGCTGGTTGAGGAGTTGGTAGTCAGTACCAAAATAATTTCAATGTTTCCAATATGTTACATAAATGTAGGTAGGCGAAGTTTAAGCTTGAGTATCAGGAAATTCTTGAATATGGATTACTACTTGCCGAACACTTATGGAAGCAAGATCATAATTATAAAGCTTGTAAAAAGCTGCATTTATGTAGATACTTATATATACATATTAATTTATTGCGTACCTTATGGTTTTACAGGTGTTATATTTAGGCTTATAGCTAAGTACACATTGGAACCCTGTTAGTGCACAGCAACATTGTGTTAAGTAATTATGTTATTTTGAATTAAATCGCTGTCGTTCATATATGACTAGGCAGCAACCAACTTTATGGCGATGGCATCAAATTAGAATTCACTATGGTTTCGTTACATGGGCTTGTATTATACCTTTGTAAAAGTTTAATTTTTGTAAAAAATGAGCCCGTTTTGGCTCAACTTTATTAAAAAACCGGCCAAGTGCGAGTCGGACTCGCACACGAAGGGTTCCGTACCATTATCGCAAAAACACTGCAAAAAAATCACGTTTGTTGTATGGGAGCCCCCCTTAATTTGTTTTATTTTAATTTAATAATTATTATTTTTTGAAGAGAATATACAACTAAATATTCTGTGAATATTTCAAGCGTTTACCTGTGGCCGTTATTAATATCGAGCAAAAAACGGCAAAAATATCAAGTTTGTTGTATGGGAGCCCCCCTTAAATATTAATTTTGTACTGTTTTTAGTATTTGTTGTTATAGCGGCAACAGGAATACATCATCTGTGAAAATTTCAACTGTCTAACTATCACGGTTCATGAGATACAGCCTGGTGACAGACAGACAGACTGACAGACAGACAGACAGACAGACGAACAGCGAAGTCTCAGTAATAGGGTCCCGTTTTTACCCTTTGGGTACGGAACCCTAAAAAGCACATCGTCTGCCATTTAGTCCACGCGGATAATTTCTTCTCAGGATTTCATCCACCCACCCCTATTAAATTATAGCTTTAAGGGGGGCTGGAAGAGGGCGTTATCTGCCCTCCGCCGACGCAGGATGCGCCTAGTGAGATGACAGACTCCCTCTCCCTATCCGCAGCCTCAAGGAAATCACCTCGACCTAGGCTCTCAGACTCTGCACTGTCGACCATTGAACGAACCACCCTCCGAATCATTGCTAGCTACGTCCCTTGCGGCACACTCGGCTAGCTTATGCCACTCCGTTTCCTCCGGACAATGGACGTAGTGATGGGCACCGAGCGTCTAGTTCCAGTGCAACGTTGAACAGTTTCGGGGATATGACGTCTTCCTTTCTCACACCTCGCTGCCAATTTATATTTTCTATTATTATATATTATATTTTCCAAGGTCTGATCCTGAAGTCTGACTGACATGGTAGTGTTAGAAACGAATGACATGACCGTTCGCTAAGAGTGTCTGGCCAAGTTGACAGCACAAGCGCGGGAGCCGAAGAGCCAAGCGGGATCCTGTTGTAGGCATATGCTGTGTATAGGCATTGAGTTCAAGAGATACTTTTGATTTAGAGAAACTGGAAACGGCGGTAATGGTTGTTCTGTGGAATGATTTTTTGGAAGGAACGAACAAAGTGAATATTTAGGCTTGTATCGTAGTTTTGATCACTGTTACCTATCTTTACGAATCACTCTGTAAGTTTTACGTAGCTGAACAAGAGAATTTCAAGTATTTTGAAAAGTATGGCGATGGAATTAAACGTTTCGAAGCAATATACAAAAGAGATGGAATAAAAAAATATGAAACACCCGATGAAGAAATTAAAATGACTGCAAATGACACTTTCAGGGTTAACACATTTCTCGTCCATAAAGATAAACTCGTGTCCGAGTTAGATAACCGGCAGGAGGCCTACAAAAGATTTAACGAGAAGTTTTCGTATCTGACAAAAATGAGTGAGTTGTTACTATCGACCCTGACTTTGGAATTTGGAAAACATTTATCCAAACTTGTATTTATAGCAGTTCGGTTTTAATATCTTTATTCTCATTAAAACAATAGTCACTTAAACTCCATTTACTATAACATTAGACATTTACATAAGCCGATTTTACAGCCCGTTCAACCGATAGTGACTTCTATTGCGTAAGTAATACGCAAAATGGAAGCTGTAGTAAACTGTTGGTTTTGGTAACAGGTTTATTCTTTTTATGTCTTCCTTATGTTGACGAGATAGAACGCAAAATCGGTTGAACGGACTGTAAAAAGAATTGTTAAGACGTCTAATGTAATTTCAAATGGAGTATAGGTAAATGAGGTACAATAAAAAATAAATTAGCATAGGGGAAATGTAGGTAATGGGGATCACTTAAGCGAGAATGAAAAAAAAAGCAAATCTATGTATCAACTATTTATTGCTGTGTTCTTATTATAAACTTTACTTTCTTAACTATCAATTGAGATCAACTTTAATCACTTTGGTTTATAAACTTTGGTTCAATAAAAAAAAAAAAAAAAAATAAGTTTGATCACGATTGTCAACATCAGTTGGCAATGGTGATCAGCATGTGGACAATGGTGATCAACACATATCGCACACATAATTGTACGCAGAGTCCCATCCAGTACAGTCGGCATGAGCCCATAGCCCACAAGAAGTGCACCGGTACCATATTTCGTTATTTCGTCCGAATTCACCGAGATTAGGTTGTGTGGGCAATGGGGATCAGTATGTAGGTAATTGGGATCACCTGACTCCGATTACCTACATGGGCAAACTGACGGAAAAAAAAATCCTGAGGAGAAATTATAGGTTATAATAACAATAAAGCTGTTGAATTGCACACTAAAATGCTACGACTATTACACATTACAAGTACAGTAATAAATATTTGGTATTTTGTGATTTACCTTCGGATTTATCAACTCGAAAAATTAGATGAAAATGGCGCGAAACCTTCACACACCTGTTACTCTCCGACGCGTCGCGCGAACTGAGCCAATCAACGGCCGCGCACGGGAATGACGTAATGCTAGCGTGTAGTTATGTTAGCATCGTTTGGTTGCGTTCGGTTTTTGTTATTTTGAGGTGATCACCATTGCCAACTGACTCCCATTGCCTACATTTCCCCTACCTTTAGGTAGTAGTACTACTACTACTGTAGATTATTTCTTTTTTAGGGTTCCGAAGTCAACAAGGAACCCTTATAGTTTCGCTCTGTCCGTCTGACCGTCCGCAGCTTAGCTCAGAGAATCTATGTACTAGAAAGCTATAATTTGGCATGGATAAGCATATTAATATTTCCGACAAAGTGTTACAATAAAATCATGAAAATTTTTTTTTTTTGGGTTCCTCCTATAGACGTAAAGTGGGGATGGTTTTTTTTTTCTCTTCTGTCCCATCGTGTTGGGTATCGTTGGATAGGCAATTCAAAAATATTATGGGTTTGCAAAAACCATTTTTCGATTCAGAGATCAGTTTGCGTAAAATTAAGCTTTATATTGCAAATTTATGTTAGAGTCAAGTGTCCTCACCCCTTGCCAGCGAAATGGTCGCTCTTGGCTATGTGAAAAAAATCACGGCAGTAGTAAATATAACGAAATTAAAAGGAAAATTATCACTGATAAGTAGGCTTTATAAGTTTATGAGTATTAGTCGACCAACTTATAAAATGTACTTAGAACATTAAAAAATTTGTACATATGCCATTGAAAAATTACTTATATAACGTTGTTAGCTGTGTAAAAAAGAGTAAATATTTGCTTATGAACCATGTAAAAATATACAAAATTAAAATCATAACAGGCTTTAAAAGTTTAAGAGTAATAGTCGACCAACTTATAAAATGTACTTGGCACAGTAAAATTTTTGTACAAATGCCATTGAAAAAACAACTTAAATAACGTTGTTAGATGTGTAAAACAGATAGTAAATATATGCTTATGAACCATGTAAAAATAAACAAAAATAAAATCATAACATCCTTAATTATAATGATTTTTAAATTAATAATGTCTAAGCTCGAATAACGCATTGGAGTGGCCGGAGTCGTAATTAGCAATACCAGTCCTTAGTCCATACGGCGCATGGGCGTGGAGAGTCTATTTTGTGTTAATGCAGAAGTATTGTCGACATTTTGTAATCTAAAGTCAAATTAGATTCGATTGCCAAGCAAAGTACTTAATAACTTCAGTTGCAAAGTTGGATTTTATAACTCCTTTTTCAGTTACCAGATAGTCCTTCTTTAGTTTAAGTCAAGAGTGAATAGGTTACTTTTAGGCAAGCGTGCTTCACCGTAGACCACATCATCGCTTACCATCAGGCGAGATAGTGATTAAACGCGAACATATAGATTAAAAAAACATCATCCTATGTGGGCCCGGTTTTAGACGTTGTGTGCCGCCGAAATGGTTTTAATGTTCATGTAATAGCAACAAAACCCTCTTCTTAGTCCGCATTATTATGCAACTTCGGAACCCTATTACTGCGCGTGGCCCGACACGCTCTTGGCCGGTTTTTTTAATATACTACCGCTATATAACAACTACTAGTAATATAGTGGTAGTATTATTAGTTTTCCATTGAGATGTTTACAGAATAGACCATAATTAAACAGAGATAATTTAACGGTGAAGGAAAACAAACGGTGAAGGAAAACATCGTGAGGAAACCGGCATGTCCTAGAACCAAAAATTCGAAAAACATGTGACATCTACCAACCCGCACTGGGCCCGCGTGGTGGATTACGGCCCATTCCCTCTCACAGAGAGGAGGCCTGTGTCCCAGCAGTGGCAACATTAATAGGCTGATGATGATGATGTGAATTTAACAGAATCTATTGTTCGTAATGTTTTTAAACTGTAAGTGCAATATAAAATATTTAACAACGTTTACCGAATGTACATTATGTTGTCAATCAATCAATGAAATGTTTTCAGGGTTCCGTACCCAAAGGGTAAAAACGGGACCCTGATTGATTACTAAGACTTCGCGATCCGTCAGTCTGTCTGTCCGTCTGCCTGTCTGTCCGTCTGTCTGCCTGTCTGTCCGTCTGTCACCAGGCTGTATCTCATGAACCGTGGTAGCTAGACAGTTTAAATTTTCACAGATGATTGAAATATAATATGAAGTATTTCTGTTGCCACTATAACAGCAAATACTAAAAACAGTATAAAATAAATATTTAAGGGGGCTCCCATACAACAAAACGTGATATTTTTGCCGTTTTTTGCTCGATATTAATAACGGCAACAGGTAGACGCTTGAAATATTCACAGAATGTTTAGTTATATATTTACTTCAAAAAATAATAATTATTAAATTAAAATAAGATAAATTAATGGGGGCTCCCATACAACAAACGTGATTTTTGGCCGTTTTTTGCTCGATTTTAATAACGGCAACAGGTAGACGCTTGAAATATTCACAGAATGTTTAGTTGTATATTTACTTCAAAAAATAATAATTATTAAGTTAAAATAAAATAAAGGAGAAGGGCAAGACTCCATAGTATTCTGGGCCCAGGTGTTAACTCAATCAAACTAGCCTTATTTGTAAGAGGATATATTAACAAGGCCTCGCTGAATATTTGGTGAAATTTGGCTATCCAGGAATCAAGTTATATGAAGCTTTGTAAAAGTGAGGTTACAATACAACATTGTAGTTTTTTTTATGTTATTTGCGAAATATATTTGAATGGCTTCAGTTGTGTAATGATTTTATGCATGGAGAGCAAGTAGAAAATCTCCATGTGTGACGTGTCGAAGATCTGACACGTTTTGCATGGCCGGACAGTCACTACAGTCGAAGACAAGTCTCCACATCCAATATCCTGCACTTAGAAGCAGCGGGTAACTTTTATATAAAAAAGGAGAAGATGAAGTAAAAGGAGCTCGTGTAAATAATAACAGCCACACGGGTCGATCTTCCATGTTAAGCAACACTTGACGAGGTCGGTCCGTGGATTGGTGACCATTTCAACAAAAGATTCCTCCGAGCATCGTAAAGCACGTTAAGCCGTTGGTCCCGGCTGTCATTTGAAGGTCTTTGACAGTATTTGAGTGCCAATTTATTTTTTCTGCCTGTCATCTGTCTGTCAGCAGTCAGTGACCAGTATTGCGAACTGAAGAAAAATTAACAGAATTATTCGCTATGAATCGTTTCCACCAAACGATTGATAAGCACTTGTCACTCGATTTTCATACATTAGTCTGAGATTTTACCGATTTTTTTGATCGATTATTTAGTTTCATAACTTAATTTAACTTTTCTCGCTTCCTAGATAGAAACAAGGTACTGTATTTTGTGATTTCCTTTAGAAAAATATAACGGATTTTTTAGTACACATTTCATCTAGTTAACTGCTGGGCCCAGAAATGCCCGTCTCCTTAAGGGCTCCCATACAACAAACTTGATTTTTTTGCAGTGTTTTGCGATAATGGTACGGAACCCTTCGTGTGCGAGTCCGACTCGCACTTGGTCGGTTTTAATTTCACATACGCCTACATGGGCACTTATAAAACGTCGACAAAAGGTGCATGGTTCGGGTTGGTAGTTTCCTGTGGAGAAGAACCGGCAAGAAACTCCACGGTTACTCTATTAAAAAATTGCGTTTGTTTTTACAATATTTCCATATTTCAATCATTTTTTTTTTCAATCATTCTATTTATAATGTTAATGTATCAATTTTTTATATTTTATTAACTTAATCAATTTTATTAACTTAATCAATTTTATTGATTGTATCAATTGAATATTTTTTACCAAATTTTACTAATTTAATTAATTGTATTATTTTTACCAATTTTTACTAATTTTATTAATTGTATTATTTTTACTAATTTTATTAATTGTATAATTTTTACCAATCTTAATTTTTTGTAACCAATTTTGATACATTTTACCAATGTGTGCCAATTTTATGAATGCTATCGATGTTATGTACTCACTCACTTGTATTAATAATTAGCGCTTATTACTATGTAAGTTAGCTTTCAGATTTTTCATAATTGTTAATGTGGTGTTTGCCTCTAAGTAATTGTTGCACTGTAATATTAGTATAAGCATGTATTTTTTGTTATAACTAAGTGTAAACAATTGATGGTGAACCTAGTCAAATAAATAAATAAATGTTACAGCATTAGTGCTTAGATATGGGGGGACAACGTAGGCCCGACAATAAGTCGTAAGAAACTAAAAAATATAGTTTGTCTAAACGAGATAAACGAGTTAACAAATGTTAACAAGCATCTAAAAATCTAGAAGGCCTATCTACAAAGGTTGTGTAAGCTGTGTTCATATTGTGTAAGTAGTTTTAAGGCATACCTAACCACATAAGCTCTATACCCTTTATAGGTTAGTACACGATTGAGCTTTTCTTAGCTCAGAAATATACCTACCCAGAAACTATTTCATGTGTAATTTGTAAGTTGTAAAAATAATCTAGACAGTGACACATCAATCCGATTCTGAAAGATTTCTCCTACATTCGTTTCGCCTTTGAATGGTTCACAGACAGAACGATTCACTTTTCATTTTTTCACCGATAGAACTTTTCAATGACGAACGATTCGCCGACAGAACGATTCACTTTTGGAAATTTCATCGATAGAACCTTTCACCGGCGAACTATTCACCGACACAACTGATCATCTGCCCCTGGGGTATAAAACATCTGGGTAATCGACATATAGTCCTGTTTCCGTTTATTGTTTAAAAAAGGCACACTCGCTTCGCTCGCTTTGCTCCCATCATCTCCTTCGAACCTAACCTGTCCGTGTCGGGGTGCCCTAAGCTCCCGAGCTCGCTTATCTATATATATAAAAATGAATCCCTATTTCCCTTGGTCACGGCATCACGCGTGAACGGCTGGACCGAGTTCGCTTATTCTTTTTTTGTTGTGTTTGTTATTGTTAGGAGAAGGTTCTTATGAAAAAAAAAAAACAAGAAAAGAAAATTGGTAACTTATTACATAGGTAGGGTAGGTATGTTGGTAGGGTAGGGTAGGTAGGTTAGGGTAGGTAGAGTAGGGTAGGTAGGTTAGTGTAGGGTTGGTAGGGTAGGGTATGTAGAGTAGGATAGGTAGGATAGGGTAGGTAGGGTAGGGTAGGTAGGTTAGGGTAATATACAATAAGTTACGCCTTGTAATGCGAATACTATCGTCGCTTTTCAGCAGTACTTTACACATTCCACCACATAAAATATATCGCTCGAAGTTCTAGATTTACCGCCATCTATGCTAGCGCGATGAACACAGAGAAATACATTCATCGCAACCGTAAGTAGCCAACAAGCTTCGTAGGTACTATTCTTAAGCGTACATAGATGTCTCCTTTACATCAAGTATACATTCCCGCATAGGGTAGGCAGACTAGATGCATCTATAGTAGATATATCCAGATTTCATCACATTTCGTGACGTTGCCGTTGTTATGTGTAAGTTAGATATCTCCTTTATCATTTTTATTCCGAAACTCAATCTCTTGAGTACTTATGTCCTAGTTACTTGCAAGGGCGTCGCCAAGGGGGGGCAGGGAGGGGCAGCTGCCCCCCCCCCCTAGAGATTCTAAAAAAGTTGCAAAATGTAAAGCAACCAAAGTCTTGACTTACGGTAGACCGATCGTTCAGCAGCCTCAGGCGACTAAAAACCTGGCTAAGCACTATGGGTGAAAATCGCCTCAATGGTCTGGCCATGATGAGTATGCACAGAAAACTCATTCATGGAAAACTACAAGATTTTCGTAATAAATTGGCCGAAAAGTTTTCAACAAACAGCCGAAGATTATGTTTTAATTAACCTAATCAAAAACATAATCTTTGTCGACCACTATAATATTAAAATCTGGTACCTTATTACAAAAAAAATATACTGTATAATCAAATTTAAACTCCCAAATTACTTTTATCCTATTTTTCTAACAGTAATATCTTATTTATAAGTTTTATTTATTGTACAGTCAATTACACGTTGGACTCTGTACCGTTATTACTACAATCGCTGTAAATGTAAGGCTCGATGTGCTCTCGACTTTAGCTACAATTCATACTTTTCTCATTCTCCATATCAACTTGCCCCCCCCTTGGCCATCGGCTGGCGACGCCCTTGGTTACTTGATATATATCCGTTTTACTGACACCTGTAATCAAACTGTGACTTTTTCATTGCTATTATTCACAAGTGAGTTATAGAGTTTTTTTTTATTGGTTTGTTGTTGTTTTAGTTAGTTGTGTTATTTTAGTATTATTTTCTTCACAAATGTTTTGAAAAACGTCGTAAGATACACATGTGTATTGATGATTACCGTCCTCAGCTCACTTAAAACCCTCACCTAACGGCTCGGGTCTCAATTGCGCCTCAGCGGTAATCATCAACATTACACACTTTTACCATAATGTACTATTATGACTACGAGAAAAAGAAAGATTTAAGCGAAAAGCACAAGGAATAATTATAAATAAATAAATGATTTATTATCAAAAAATTTACAAAAAATGTGAAATCTCAGCGTTACACATTTTTTGTAAATTGAAGCTGAGCTAAGTAACAGCACCTGTGTTTCAGGGGCCAGTGACCACCTCCGTTACGTTACATAATTATAATTAATTAAACACCAATGCAATTAATATTAGAATTACAATCCAAATAAGTATTCACTAAACATCCTAGACTAAAATCAAAATCATTATTAAAATCCTAAATATAAACAAACTCAAAATTAAATCGATGAAGGAGTTTGAAAGTCGAATATTCTTTGAACAAGGAGTTTGTATCAAGTATTTTATGCGCAAGGAGGTTGTATAGCATTGAGATGGAAGCCGAATATAATGGTGTCTTCTAAATTCAAACACCAAAACAGTGATTAAAAATGCTTTTTATTTTCAGCGAATAAAATAAGCTTTTTAGAAGGGAATGGTATAAAAAAGGTTTCACTTAATCATTTTTACTTGTTCCGCAAATTTTGCCAGTATGTGTATATTGTCGAGGCCCAACCTGATACTACATTTTGGTATAGTAGGACGATATTTCTCATCACATCGCTGAGTTTTAGCTTCATGGCAATTTAAGCAGCGGGCAGAGGCAGATTTTTTTTTATCATTGACTTGAGCAAGGCCGGCTCTAGGAGGGGAGGAAGGGGGGGCGTCGCCGGTTAGTTTACCGTCATAAAAAGGCGTCATTTTAAAGGGCGCCAAGGGTGACAAAAATTGCTAGATCGGGCCCTGGACTAGAGTAGGTTTGGGCAGTATTGTTCTACGCTGTGTGCTATGTGAGTAATTTGATAGTCTACTTTTATTCGTCTGTAGGTAAAGTCAGGAATAATAAATGTTTACACAACAAATCTCACTTAACCCCTTGTATGCCGCTAAACGAGACACAATTAAAAAGCTATTGTGTCTCGTGTATATATGCGTTCCGGCATACAAGGGGTTAATGAATACTTCTCTAAGGCCAAAAATGCATTGGCAGGCTTCTTGCTTAGCGCCTTTGCAATTTCTACTGATGCGACTAAGGGCTAGGCGTCAAGTGCGCAGTGCGCCCGGTTTCTGTTCTTTTTTATAATGTTGTTTCTATTTTGTTACTAGCCAGGCGACTCGCTAGTCTTCAAGCCGACTAACAGTGCGTTTTCAGTCTAACATCAATTCAAGCTTTAATTCAAAATATACGGATACACAAAGACCTTGTCGTTTTTTGACGTGCAAGTGAAATTCATCGTTAGAGTGGGAACCTCTAAACTTCCCAGACTGTATCCTGATCTACCGCTAACGTGTAAGGTAGGTAGTAGGTAGGTAACTAGATACTCCTTGTCGGATACAAGCACAAAACAAAAATAAAACGAGTAGAATGCGTATCTTTTCATGAAACAACAACAAAAGAGCTTATTTTTTTGGCATTAAAAGTATGTGACTCTAGTGAAAAAGTGAAAAATAGCAAGCCTATTTTATTATATAAATACTAGCTGACCCGTCAAACTTTGTTTTGCCATAAAAACACCAAACATTCATCTACCCTACCTACCCTACCATAACCACCCTACCCTAACAACCCTACACTACCTACCCTACCCTACCTATCCTACCTACCCTACCTACCCTACCTACCCTACCTACCCTACCTACCCTACCTACCCTACCTACCCTACCTACCCTACCTACCCTACCTACCCTACCTACCCTACCTACCCTACCTACCCTACCTACCCTACCTACCCTACCTACCCTACCTACCCTACCTACCCTACCTACCCTACCCTAACTACCTACCCTACCCTACCCTACCTACCCTACCTACCCTACCCTACCCTACCTACCCTACCCTACTTACCCTACCTACCCTACCCTACTTACCCTACCTACCCTACCCTACCCTACCTACTTACCCTACCCACTACGGGAAAAATAGATGTTAGCCGATTCTCAGCCCTACTCAATATGCTCACAAAATTTCATGAGAATCGGTCAAGCCGTTTCGGAGGAGTACGGGAACGAACATTGTGACACGAGAATTTTATATATAAGATTTAAATAAACGCAAAAGTAGCACCGACGTAAGTCAATGCCGATGCCAATGCAAAAAGTCCCATTGGTAATCATTATTTCCATGTCGAACAGGCATGCGTTATGGGAAATGCCCGCCTCTGGCGATTCGTCCCCCATCTTGCGTCTAGCTTTTTAAATCAAAAAGTAAACACATTTGTGTATTATTAAATTTATATGAAACCCTTTTTTACAAGCTTTATATTACGAGTAACTTGCTTTGCTATGTGTGTCCGGCAACTGGTAATCCATTTTTCAAGCACTTTCTAGCATCCAATTGGGCTGGAACTTGGTGTACTTAGGTAACTTTGGAAGCAGTGAAATAATATGGTATGGTCATGATGGAGCTATAGTCGGTAGCCATAGCAAATCTTGAACCAGAAAATATAGCACCATTGCTTTTAAGCTCATTGGGGGTGTATTGAATAGTGATACGAGTATTACATTACTGAATGTCAAAAATCAATATTTTTTTTATAGGTAATCTTTCGTGGTAAAAAAAAAGATTTATTAAAATATTTTCACTTAATACTTATTATCTGATGGACTCATCTTTTTGTTGCTACTTGAGCCATAAAGATTGAGCAGTAGTTTCGACTTTGAAGTTCACTCTTGACAGAGTGAGCAGTTACCTATTTTATTTCACTACGAGGATGCTACGGCCATATGGATGGATGAGTGCACGGATGACTCCTCGACCTCTGGCCTTTATACCCTAATGCCGAAGGAGGGTAATGTGATTATCAGTCTATGTATGTATGTTTGTTCCTATGTGTCGTTCTAGAGACCAAATGCATTGGCGGATTTTGATGATTCTTACGTCAGTCGAATCGTCTTCACCTTGCGAGTGTCACTGGCTACACTCAAATTGGCAAATAGAAAAATTGCCGATTTTGGGCGCCATATTGTGGTGGTCCAATTTTTTAATTTAAACCCTTCATGTGGGATCCCAAAATAAAGGGTTTTAAGAGGTGATTTCAAAAATATATAACACTACATGTTTAAATGAACCTTATTAAAAAAATACTAAAAAAATATAAATAAAAAAAGTTAATTCAAATAATCCGTCTGCTTAAGAGGCGAACTAAAAGATCATGCTGTGCAGTCGGAGGATACATCTGGTTTTGGTCAGCCAGCTCGCTAATATGTATCCTCCGACTACGCAGCACGACTTTCTTCTTTTTCCCCAATTCATTTGGGCTCGATGCAGTATGCCTTCTCGTCTTACAGCTCTATTCATTGTCATCTCAAATGCCAAGTTGACAAGGCTTTTATTTTAATGTTTGTGTTAATACTTTCAGATAACTGCCGAGTGGTTTGGTTGGCTGCACAACAAGACAGATAAACTGCCGTGCGAAGATCACGCGAAACGCACTCTCCTGTGCTCTGCCCAGGCCCAAACTTGGCTCCAACCAGTCGCTGATAATGCGACTGCGACAAACGAAGCCTACTACCCGTACAGTACCACCAGACCTAAAGTCAGCATATGGGATGGTAAAACTTTTGTAATTCTAGTTATTGATTATAATAATATAAATACATCTTAAAAAAGCAGTACTTACTGGGCTGGAATCCAGGCAGGCGCTTTACTTTTTGTAATTTATTTCATCACCACTTCTCTCAAAAAGGTGAAGATAAACGTCGTGAGGAAACCGGCATGTATTAGAACCAAAAATTCGAAGACACGTGACAGACACCAATCCGCAATGGGCCTGCGTTGTGGATAACGGCCCATTCCCTCTCATGGAGAGGAGGGCTGTGTCCCAGCAGTGGGAAAATTAAAAGGCTGATGATGATGGTCTAAAAAAACATTGCTGCCTTATACAATATATGACGACTCTTTCATCGTAGTATTTTTCTTCGACTGTTACAAAACTGAAAAAAAAATTATCCATTTAAAATTGATGTCATTGTAGCCGAGGCAGAATATAAGCCTGAGCCGAAGACGAGGATGTTATGGAGTTAAGAGACTGCAATGACAAAATACCCACGTGTACTCGAAAAGAAACATAAAATTTCATAAGATTAATCTTTAGTACCCATTCAGGGTTGTGGAGGTCTCAGCTGAATCCGGTAAGACTGGAAGCTGACCCCACAAAAATTTGAGAAAACTCTAGGCAGATTGATTAATAATCTTTAGTAACAAATTATTCTGATAAATGGCTCGCAGATGTTTTTGATACTTCTTGGTCGAATTTCGTGTCAGCTGAACGCTGACGTTTGGGGCAGCTTTTTCTGCACGAGTGCGAAATAGTGATTGCATTTCGAAACTAAGACCACGGTGAACCCGTACCACTTTTACGAGGAGTTACCAGTATTGTTGCCAGTTTTCGAGAGTGTTGAAATGTACCAACTTTTTAGTATGAAAGGGAAAATGAGGTCTTCCAGCTGCATTGCGGGGACAAAGCAGACTGAGGCTGACCTTGCATCACAAATCCTCGTTTTCTTTCACTAACATTATGGCACATCTAAAATAATGGTTACATTTGTGCAAATCCACACTTAGATTCTCAACTCTCGTCGAGTTGAGAATCGAAAAGTGCATTAATATTCAGGCCTTAATTAAAGTGTCTCGAACTTTCATTGCAATCAAATGCAATGCTTCATTTCGGCAGTTCAACAACATTGCGTGTGTTACGTTATCGAGTATACAAAAATTCAAGAAGAAATTAGGGATTTTCTACAAAATCCTTTGGGGATGTAAATTATGTTACGCAATTGGATACTCCTCAGTAACGACTAGGTTTGAAAAAAATATTTTTTTGATTTATGTACTTTATTTTTTAAACAAGGTATTTTCGTGTAACTAATTGTTTTGCTATAAAAAAATAATTAACTACACGATATTGTTTCGCAACTTTTGGACACTCCTCCAAAACGACTTGAATATTAAAAAAATAAAATACACTGAAAAATTTATGGCTAGAATTTCTTCGTAACTGAAATAGCATATGTAAATCAAATAATATTTTCTAAACAAAACTGTTCAAAAGGAGGTTCAATATTAATATTTTGGCTCCGAGCGGGCGCATGGCCAGTGCTGCGTTAACATTGGGGCGTATATTTCGCCTTAATAAATAATGCGGTTATAACTTTACTCGGCGGTTAATTCATTTAACGCTGAACTTATCTGAAAAATCATTCACTCGCTTACGCATCTTCAATTAATTGACAGAATCTTAACAATGTTTTAAATTTGATTAGTGCTAATGGCATTGAGTGATTCGTGTTGCATAGTGCTATTAATAAACGGGATCTCTTCTCTTCTCAAAAACTAAGAGGTGAAGAGGAATAGGTACGTTTATTGCACTTTAAGAATCTAGAAACAAAAGCTTTTCCCGCAATTTGGAACTTGGGCAAAAGCGGCTTTGAAGGGATAATAACCATATTTCCTCCATGTTCAGGCAATAAGGTCATGAAGTTACTTCTATTTACATGAAGTCATAGGTTGCTTCCAGGCAAGCGTGCTTCATCTTCGACTACAGAATAAATATGCCACTGTATCCACCGCTATTATGCCCTGGCAGATTAAATTATAATTAGAATTAAATCATGAAAGTGAAAAAGTTTTGCACACAGTCACAGGTTTATGCTAAAACTAGCACTCCGCCCGCGACTTCGTTCGCGTGATTTCGTTTATTGATTTTCTTATATGCAGTTAGTGAAGGCGACCAAAAATTAGCTATTATTAAAACAATAAAAAACTGGGTCGTAGATATACAGGGTTTATTGGATTGGGACGATTCGTTATTTGAATTAAAGAATAATACATTTAGGTTACCGCCACAAAGTAAAATCCTCCCCTAAAAACTTATCAACCCCTTTTTGTCCTGTTGAGGATCGAGTTCTGAAAAACCTAAATATGTTATTCACTCGTTTCTTCTCTTTTTAATTTATTGTTTATGTTAATCAGTTTGCGCAGTGAGATTCCTCAAAAAAAACTTTAACACCCCTAAATTCGTCTTTTGGGGGTAGTTTCAAAAATAATAATAACAACCTTTATTATTCCTTAAAGTTAGTATTTGTGGCAAGTTTCAAAATTAATGACCCATGGATTCAGATTTTTCCATACAAACTTCAACACCCCCTAAATCATAAATTGGGGGTAGTTACGAAAAACTAATAATGTTAATCTTTATCACATCACATCACATCATCAGCCTATTAATGTTCCCACTGCTGGGACACAGTGAGGGAATCTCAATCTTTATCATTTACTTAGAATACTATTTGTGCTAATTTTCAAGAATTTTGGGCGAAGGAATCAGATTTTTCATACAAACTTTCAACCCCCTTTTAACCTCCTTAGGGGTGGAATTGCCAAAAATCCTTTCTTAGTGCACACTTACGTCACTTGAGGAACCTTTCTGCCAAATTTCATGCTTCTAGGCTTATTAGTTTTGACTGTGCATTGATTGATCAGTCAGTGAGTCAGTCAATCAGTCAGTCAGTCACCTTTCGCTTTTATAGATAGATGAAAAATCCACGTGGGTCAATATACTGGCCAGTCGCACCTCGGACGGCCGCAACGTTTCGTTACGATACGATGCATTCACACGAGAATCGAGATATATACCGGGACGGTGAAATTCGAGTCCCGCTTGTAGTATTCTAGCTTTCGATATTTGCAACACTACGGGCAATTGTTCTTGGAATTGAATTGTATCGTTTTCCATTATATCCCTGACCTTATTCACGAACATTTGTTTTATAATATTTTAGCTTACAAATTCTATTCTTTTTTTTTTCTAACCTCAAACCTTTCTTTCATTAAGTTTTTAAAGAAAACTTATTTGGCCCCGTTTGCGATTTCAAAATATATGAAATGATAAAGCAACATTAAAAGGAGACAAACAATAACATCTACAGGATTTTACGTTCGAGTAAATGCGATAGAATACAATTCTTCAAGTGGTTTTTAGGGTTCCGTACCCAAATGGTAAAAACGGGACCCTATTACTGAGACTGCGCGGTCCGTCTGTCTGTCTGTCACCAGACTGTATCTCATGAACCGCGATAGCTAGACAGTTGAAATTTTCACCGATGATGTATATCTGTTGCCGCTATAACAATAAATACTAAAAACAGAATAAAATAAATATTTAAGTGGGGCTCCCATACAACAAACGTGATTTTTGTGCCGTTTTTTGCGATAATGGTACGGAACCCTTAGTGCGCGAGTCCAACTCGCACTTGGCCGGTTTTTTATTTAGATAGAAGATAGATACACGTTGTTAACGTTTTTCAGAAGCACACTATGTATTTCACTCACTGTACACAGTCTACCAATTATTTCACGAAACATGAATTTGGGATAAGCTCTACTATCCTGCATTAACATTCATACCTAATATGAGTGCTTAATTCACAGCAATATGTTTCACTGAACACGGTAGACATTGCATCAAATTGTACGCCTAATCGAAACCATATTACGCTTTGCAGTAGCCAGTATCTAATAAAAGATTACTTTCTAAAAACTAATATGAAAACTGTTGTAACAAATCGTTTCCACATTTATTTCATATAATTTTGCTGTATTTCGGTATATAATATAAATATTTAAGTGGGGCTCCCATACAACAAACGTGATTTTTGTGCCGTTTTTTGCGATAATGATACGGAACCCTTAGTGCGCGAGTCCGACTCGCACTTGGCCGGTTTTATTATATTTGCGGTCTCCTCTTTGTCCGGTGTTTTTTTTAACTATCAATATTATCATAAATAAACCCTACAATCATGCTAGTCCTTCAATTCTACATTCGTTTCATTATCTGGAAGTTTACTTTTTCAAAGTTTCACTTCTACCGCGTGTGAACTGCACATTTGCACTTTTTTTTAAATAAAATGGGTATGAATATAATGGCATAGTATAATAATATTTATCTGGTTGGCTTCATTTTGAACGCTTGGCGCTGCAACAGGGCTTGTATTTTGATCGTTTGGCGCTGCAACAGAAGGCATTCCTTTTGAATCTTAGATAAAGTACCTATAGATAAAGCCCTGGCGTGGCCGCACATGAGACAACAATAGTTAGTTCTGGTGTTACAACAAGAACAAGAACACTACAACCCACCATCGCACTGACACTTATTATCTATAAATAACCCAAATTCCTTGTCTCAATTAACACATAATACCACGAAATCACAGAAAATCAAACAAAACTGTGTTTGTTTGTCAAACCTATCATTATATTAGAGTTTGACAAACAACAGAAACCGGCCATGGTGACAAGGACAAAAAATAATCTTTTGTCCTTATCATTTACATGGAGCTGCCAATTAGCTGCCAATTAGCCATCTCGCTCTATCAATCAAGCTCATTTTAAGGCTTAATCTATAGGTACTTTATCTAAGTTTTGAATACTTGTTGCTGCAACAGAAGGCATCCTCTTAGTGTTGCTTAGTATTAACTAAAAGGGACTTAACAAAAACTAGTTCCTCAGTTACCGTTTTTTTAGGGTAGTTCCAAAATCATTATTGGGAACATAGTCGAGATTCGAAATAAAGTCTTTTAGTTCCGCGTCACTCCCGCACGTATATTTAGTGGTAATCCTAGTCCATAAGTAGGCTCACAATTGATCTTAAAAGAAAATAATGTGAAGCAGAATTCTTTTCCATATTTTCTATTACATCTAAAAATATTTTTGGGTATTTTGTATTATATTGTTGACAGTTTCCAGTTTTCAGTTGAAGGTCGTGGGAAAGTAGGGTAAAAAAAATACGAAAAAACATCTGCGAACAATAACAGACAATACCTCCTTCTTAAGACTGTTGATCTTAAACTGGCCCATAGATACTATATATTGTTCTACTGTGTAGTAATGGGTCTCAGGTTATTAATTGGATATCAATGGCGGGGTACCTCAAGGGTCGATACTCTCAGCAACATTATTCTTGCTACACATTAACAATCTTTTAAAATCTTTGGGTATGCAGATGACAGCACTGTTGTTGAGAGATACTTGTCCAACGCACGGGCTACCAGGCCGCAGATCTGGTCTCTCCGTGAGCCCATGGCGGAGCGTTTAAACTTGTCCTTACAGACCGTCTCCGAATGGGGGCATGCCGATCAGGCTTAATGCTGCTAAATCCTAGGCGTATGTTTTGCCGCTAAAAAGAGCAAATTTCAGTCGGCTCCAACTTGCCGAGATGTGACCGTGCCAATAACGGACCATCTTGAGCTCGTTGACATCGTCTCTCAGTTTTGGTCCCATATATTAAGGCAAAGGCTCAGCTGGCTGTCAAAAAGTTGGGGATCCTTGCAAAGGTGAGAAGGTACTTCACGCCGGAACAGCTGGTCATACCAAGCGCAAGTTCGATCATGCATGGCGTATTGTTCTCATTTCTGAGACGGATCTGATCTCCAAATACCAGTTTGATGCACTAGAGTCGATCGAAAAGCGGGCCAAGAAGCTCTGCGGCAAAGAGGCACTGGTCAAGTCAAAGCTCCAGAGCCTTGAACATCGTCGCCGAGTTGCCAGCTTGTCGGTTTTTTATCGGTGTTATTTCGAGGAGTGTGCGAAGAAATTGCACAATATGATTCCACCTTGCTACTTTTCATCATTGGAGTACAAGAAGTATCTACGGCCATGCGCCATTGGTACATGGTGGATATCCCATCCATACGCACAAAGCGTTATGCGAATACTTTCATTGTGAGGTACTACAGGACTGGAATTCCCTACCGGTGTCTGTGTTTCCAGATAGCTACAAACTAGGGGTTTTTAATTCAAGAGTGAATAGGTTACTTCTAGGCAAGGGTGTTTCACCGTTGACCTCATCATCGCTTACCATCAGGTGAGAATGTGCATCTGGACCGAGGGCCCATTTTTTAAATCCTTGCGAAATGAAATAAGACTTAAAGGGAAATTAGTTAAAAATAGTAAAAACATAAAGCAATGGGCCAAGAATTTCTTAAACGTGAATTAAAACAGTTATGCTTAAATTACTTGGGCCCTCAATCCAGACGCGTGAATAAACTGGCATAGCCTACATCTCAGAAAATACTATCTCTGGGTTAATCATTTTTATTTAGGAATTTAGTTAAGAATTTCTTAAATATTTTAAGAAATTCCCAAATCTGTAGAATATGACATTACAGATTTTTGGCGGTTTAGCTAGGGCCCTCAATCCTTTAATGTCTCTACTGAGGAATCTGCAAAACATGAATTTATCTGAAGATATATATTAATAGGACTGTAATATATTTTGCTTAGATACCTCTGTAAATTAGTTAAAAAGAAATAATGACACAAAAGTGAATTGTTATAAAGTAAATGAGAATCGAATTTTACTATAACGTCTGGACTGAGAGCCCAATATTTTCGGCTTTATTGACTAGGTTCAACCTCATAGATTAAGTCAAATTAAAATATATTTTTTTACTATTTTTTAATTAAAATGTTACATATCGTCCGTTCTTCTAAATGCAATACTTTAAGAGAAAATACATTTTTAATTTTTCATAGGAGAAAGTTTTGTAGGGTACATATGATTTTGTTACTTTTTGGGACGGAAAATCGTATGTCATTGTTTCTAAGGACAGGATATGTAGCACCAGAGACGTCGCAATCAAAATCATTTCGATGAATAAAACACAATTGGTATAAATTTATGAAAACTATTTACTTCACTTATATTATATAATCTAAAAATACTTTGATATCGTAACATCAATTTAATTACAAACTATTTGTAACAACTATTCAAATAAACGGTTACGATCGGTATAAATATAAGAAAACTATTTACTTCACATAAATGTAACCTAAAAATAGTCTGATATCTAATATATATAATTCTCGTGTCACAGTTTTCGTTCCCGTACTCCTCCGAAACGGCTTGACCGATTCTCATGAAACTTTGTGAGCATATTGAGTAGGTCTGAGAATAGGCTAACATCTATTTTTCATACCCCTAAGTGGGTAGGGTAGGTAGGGTAGGGTAGGGTAGGTAGGGTAGGTAGTTAGGGTAGGGTAGGTAGGGTAGGTAGGGTAGGGTAGGGTAGGTAGGGTAGGGTAGGGTAGGTAGAGTAGGTAGGGTTGTTAGGGTAGGGTAGGTAGGGTAGATGAATGTTTGGTGTTTTTATGGCAAAACAAAGTTTGCCGGGTCAACTAGTTGTAAAATAAAATTTACCTACTTACAAACTTTTTGTATCAAATTTTCTAATAAACAGTTTAAATTATTAATAAATTTGTTCAAAGAAGCGAGTGAGCGAAGTTTGTATGCTGATTTTTAGTTATGAACGCTAAATAATAATGTTATTTTTTAGTGCTATAATTTTTATGCAAAAATAGCGATATACCCCTATTTTCGAAGATGAAATCAGATTTTGTCGTCGATTATAAAAACATGGATATGAAATTTAAAGTCCAGATGAGTACCTACCTATCTACATGTTGTTTTAAAATTAAACTTGTCACTAAAATGTATTAAAGAAAAATAAATAATAATAAAAATATAAAAAAACACGACTGCGCTACCAAAAACACGAATTGCAGTCGGATGACCTCTTAGACGTTAAATAGTGTTCCATAAAACAGTCCCCCAACTGTAGTACGTGATTTTAGCAGCGCAGTCATGTATTTTTAATATTTTTTATCTTAACTCTTCAAAATTAGGATCAGCCAAACCATATGTCACAATGTGTAAATAAATAGGTTGTTCTTCTCTACTATTGTAAAATCTAAGCATTAAATCATCATAACAGACCATGCGGCCGTTTACGAAACCATGCCCCTTGTAGTGACCAAGATCAGCCGGTTTCAACGGGGGGATAAATTCAATAACACCTAATATTTTAAAATATTTTATTATATATATTATTATATATTATATTATATATTATTATTATATTTTATTATTTTATATTATTATTATATTTTATTATTTATATTTTTTTATTTACATACCAGTTCCCAAGTATGTGTTAATGCAATAAAGTGTTCAAGATATAATAAAATATGCCTTAATTAAAACACAATAATCAGCAATTCTCGATGACGATGAATTAACACAGGAAAAATGCATATTATTCTTCAAATGAAATAAGCAATATTAAAGCGATCTGGGTACCTACCAACTTACTTCGATATCACAAAACAGAAACACTGATAATAATAATATTTACTGCACTATTAAATTTGTCAGCAATGTTAAAGATTTCCTTCTGAAGAGAGATTTGGTTTCGAATGACTGACAGATGTCAACTTGACATAACACTAGTTTATGGCGCGAACAAGAGAAGATCACAAGGAGATCGAGAAAGAAAGATTGCGAGTTTGATCAGTAGTAAACATGATAAAACTTGAAGAGAAATACAGTCGTTATAGTTCCCGATTGTAAGTTTAGATAAAAATACGTGCCTAGTGAAATGTCGTTTACGTTATTCTCCATTACATTGTGCAATTAGTTACTTTGTAAAAGTACATTACCAAGAAAGATTTGTTTTATCCTCGCCCGAAAAGGACCCATGTAATAATGACTTTTCCTGACAATTGACCTGTCTTCCCTTCAAAATAATGCATCAAAAAAACAGTCGCTTCCGACAGTACAAGCAGTAAATATTTACTTTAGACGCTTAAAAATAGCTTGTATGAGGATACATACTGATCAGTCCAAAAAAGTAACAAAATCATATGTACCCTACAAAACTTTCTCCTATGAAAAATTAAAAATGTATTTTCTCTTAAAGTATTGCATTTAGAAGAACGGACGATATGTAACATTTTAATTAAAAAATAGTAAAAAAATATATTTTAATTTGACTTAATCTATGAGGTTGAACCTAGTCAATAAAGCCGAAAATATTGGGCTCTCAGTCCAGACGTTATAGTAAAATTCGATTCTCATTTACTTTATAACAATTCACTTTTGTGTCATTATTTCTTTTTAACTAATTTACAGAGGTATCTAAGCAAAATATATTACAGTCCTATTAATATATATCTTCAGATAAATTCATGTTTTGCAGATTCCTCAGTAGAGACATTAAAGGATTGAGGGCCCTAGCTAAACCGCCAAAAATCTGTAATGTCATATTCTACAGATTTGGGAATTTCTTAAAATATTTAAGAAATTCTTAACTAAATTCCTAAATAAAAATGATTAACCCAGAGATAGTATTTTCTGAGATGTAGGCTATGCCAGTTTATTCACGCGTCTGGATTGAGGGCCCAAGTAATTTAAGCATAACTGTTTTAATTCACGTTTAAGAAATTCTTGGCCCATTGCTTTATGTTTTTACTATTTTTAACTAATTTCCCTTTAAGTCTTATTTCGTTTCGCAAGGATTAAAAAAATGGGCCCTCGGTCCAGATGCACATCAGGTGAGATAGTGGTCAAGTGCGAGCCTATTTTTTGTATAAGTACCAAAATAATAATAATAGGTGGTTACTTTTTGCACAGGTCGACTATGACCCGATTTAGTTTTTTGAATTTTTTGCTGAGTTTTTGTCAAGCTTTACTAGATCACATTTTATTTTTATTTTCTCAATAATGAATCCTTTAATTGTTGTTTGGGACCATCTGACCCTTAAATATAATCGTAGAGATTTGTTTTTTTTATTAATTCTTAATTCTTTATCGTACACAAAAAAACCGGCCAAGTGCGAGTCGGACTCGCACACGAAGGGGGAACCCTTCGTGTGCGAGTCCGACTCGCCATTATCGCAAAACACTGCAAAAAAAACACGTTTGTTGTATGGGAGCCCCCCTGAATTTATTTTATTTTAATTTAATAATTATTATTTTTTGAAGTAAATATACAACTAAACATTCTGTGAATATTTTAAGCGTCTACCTGTTGCCATTATTAATATCGAGCAAATAACGGCAAAAATATCACGTTTGTCGTATGGCAGCCCCCCTTAGATATTTTTTTTTATACTGTGTTTAGTATTTATTGTTATAGCGGCAACAGAAATACATCATCTGTGAAAATTACAACTGTCTAGCTATCACGGTTCATGAGATACAGCCTGGTGACAGACGGACAGACAGACAGACGGATCGCGAAGTCTTAGTAATAGGGTCCCGTTTTTACCCATGGGGTACAGAACCCTAAAAATTACATACAACATAGACTGATTATAAAGTTGATGTACGAAGGCAAGCTTAACTCAAAGTAGAGTTTTCTATCAACAAACTTTAAAGTGATAGAGAGTTTACGAAAGAAATATTGTTTTTTATAAGGAATTCCTTTTGACGCCAGAATATTAATTTAAAAATATAAAAGTATAATACGTAGGTTTATAATTAATTATAATGATTGTGTATGGTCCTATTTGCCCCAATAAGACTTCTTCACTGCCCAGTTTAAGGAGGTGAGCCATCTAAACATGACCCGCTTAACTTATGAATGGGTATTAAATGCAATCTCAAATCACAGATGGCGCTGCTTTGACATTGTAACATGGACAATCTAACTATTAAATACACCGCCTAGAGCGTTGTATTCAGTTATTTTGATTCATTACAAGCTGCACATTAACAAATCATCTAGACCAAAATTACTTAGTAATAATATAATTGTTTTTTTTTGTTACAGGACGTACGGTGTGCAATCGGAATGAATAAAGTGCCTTTCTGCTGTTAAAAATCTTAGATTTTTGGGATTGTTATGGATGTGTAGCATTTAACATGAAACTAATATAATTTAACTATATTTTTATGATTATGTTACGATTTTTTCTAATATTAAATACCTATATCCTTGATTAAATGTAAACACACTTTTTCTTTTATATGCTAATCCTTAAGTCAAATAATAATTCCAATAAAAATTTAATGTGCGGCATTTGAATTTGGATTTTTATTTATACCTACCAAAACAGTTTCTCCTCAAATATAAATCCTATCAACTCTGAAAATACAGTGTTTCTTGAGCCAAGTTTTAAAAGTCGAATGTTTCAAGAAAATTTCTGTTGGGTTTTATGATACTTAATAATTTATTATCGTATTTTTAACAAATTTTTATTTATAAAACTGTTGATTGCTATCAACTTTTTGGCAATTAAAAGTCACGGACTGATTTTAAACATAAAATTTTAATGTACGACACTAAAATAATTATTTAGCTACTGTTAGAGTCTCTCATTCACCTCACAAAACTTACGATAAAAATAACGAATGCATTTAAAAAAATAAGGTATAAAATCATAGACCATAAAACTATCCAAACAATATGATAATTTTATTATATCAACGTAGCTATAAATTTTTTCGGTACAAATGACCGAACGAAAAAATTGCAAGCATTTATTGCGCCGAAATGCTCTAAACGGCAGAAAAAAATTCGTAAACAGATTTGAAAAAAAGTTAATATTGGTGGGGAGGGGCGTTGCTTTGGGCGGTGATCGGCGGCCCACCTTCCCTGGAGGGGCAAAGTGCTTGAGTTAGTTGCGCATCGGCAGCGACAAAGATCGCACGCATGTCTCGCGAGTGAGTGCTGGCAGTGTTGTGGGGCAGAGGCCCATACATTCGAAAATAGCAAACGAAAAAATTGAACCCCAGATGGGAGTATACGAGGAGAGGGGAACGATGCACTGGGTACGAGTCTGTTTTTTTAGAAACTTTTAGTTTTTTTCTTAAGTTTTGTTTACTATCTACTGACAAGTTTTTAGTTTTTTTTTATATAAATTTATTCATTTTAGTTTCCTTATGTTATTACGTGAGTTCACAATTTTTGTTACACACTTTATTACTTTTCTCATTTCTCATTTGTTTACTTTTAATAATGCCACTTCCAATTTGAAAACAGACTTAATGTTTTATAAACCTTGATGTTTAATTGACAACATCCACAATTATGCGAAGCACAAAAGCGTTGTATAAAGTTTGTTATAACTATACCTAGCTAATACATTTTATTATGGTTTTTATTAACTGCATAGTTTCATCTAAATACTACGTTTTATGGAGTATATTTCTATGAAATTGATGGTTCTTTAAAGACGAATAGATTATCAAATCTTAACCTAATTTACAATTAACCTATCTATACAAATACCATTTATAAAAAATTATAAATTCGTATCTTCTCTAAGGATTTTTTGGTAACTTTGTAACATAATAAAGCAGCCTTCACAATACCTATAGGTATGTACATAGTTATATACATCATTAGGGTATAACCTAAAACAAATTTTAAGATGAAGAATGTTGATTTGAGTTCCAATGGCTTCTGCAGTACCTAAACATACTATAATAATTATATTATTACTAAAGTTTTATGCATCCAAATTTACGTAGGTGTATATTAAAGGAATATTCATAATGAAAATAACTGCTGTAAAAAATATTATGACTTAACATTGACGCCTTGTTGGCCTACACGCGTCTATAGAAGTAATATTCCATTATACCAAGAATCCACCATGAATCTTTAGTTATTATAAATAAACTAATGTTTTATTATACATATAATGTTTTATTTGCATTTATTTTATTGAACTCGGAATTAAAAATGGTTATTATGATCTCTTGTTCTTTAAGCGTAGTTTATAATCCACATGCGCCTGCGCAAGTCTTCCTTGAACAGTGTAATAAATATACTACAACTTCGTATCCTACAACGTAGAAGATTTTTTATTTGCAATGATTTTCAACACATAACAAAGCTTATCATATTAGTATGGATGCAAAAAACGGTAAGTACATAGAAAACAATAAGATACTGTTAAAACAAACTTCAATTGTTTTCATGATGGCATTTATTTTCTGCCTGTTATATGATGGCACCGCTTTCTTAATGATACATATACATCACTATGTAATTCAATAATATAACAGAATAAGTAAATAATATAGCTTATAATATATCAATATAATTTGTGGCTTGCGCATGCGCATGGTAACTGAATCTTGCGCAAACGCATCACATCTGTTCCTAGTGATAATGATGTTTTGGTATTTACTAAAGCTGTTGGTAGACCTTTATAAATAAATATTTATTCGACTTCGGTATTATAAAACTTAACTTATATTTTTAAACCAATTTTAACTGTACAAAATTCAATTGAGACTGCAGTATCAACTTATTTATTATTTTTCTAATTTATTCATATTCTTTACATATTTTAATACAGTTTAATAGGTTAAATAATAAAAAAAAACATGTATTATTCTTATTATCAAATATATAAACCAAAAAAAAAACTATAAATCATTTAAAAAATATTAATAAATATTATAATTTTTAAATAATACTTTTATACGTCAATTATAAATAAAGTATATAGGTATCATACCTAACTAACATTTTTTTACAATATTGCCACTAGGATTTAGGTCATTTTAAGGAAAATTAAGTCATAAAAATGCCTGCTAGTATCTACATCCCGTAATAATTAATCCGAAATGCTTTTATGCCCGGAAAAAGATTGTTCCAAAAGAGGCATATTCGCTGTATTGAGAAGTGTAGGTTTGTAATTAACCACACTCTTTGGTTACCATTATACCCATTAATAGTAACTAAATGTATTAAACTCTTTAACCGCAGTTAGCAACAAATATATACGAATATTTTAGTTGCTAACTGAGGTTAAAACGTAAATATCTGCGTCGTTAATAATACACGAAGAAATATTTAAACTTAAATTAAACGAAAGAAAATAATAAGTAAAGGAAATAATCACAAATAAAAGCGACAAGGTTAATAAATTTTCAGTATCCTGACAAAGTTTCTGTAAAATCTGCACTTAACTAGCTTAATGAATTAACTAGCCCCAAATATTAAAAAGTCAAAACAAAAAGTTGGGCATCTAAATGGCCTGCGCCGGCGCAGCTTGTCTTGCGCAGTTGCGCCGGATTAAAGATAGGTAGGTTCCAATATTATTGTTGCTGCTGTATTGCTTGTAGGTTGTATGTTGTAGCAGTATTTTAATTCTAGTTTTTGATTATATTTTTATCATCATCATAATCATTCTCTTGTCCTTATCCAAATTAATTTGGGGTTGGCACAACACGTCTTCTTCTTTCATACTTTTGATCGTATTCATCACGTGTCAGTATTTTATATTTGGTATCTTTTTATATTTCTTCTAACGTAGTCTATTCCACTGCTTTAGTCTTTTATATTATGTCTATTTCCTTTTGTGAAATCAAAAATCCAAGTATTACTTTTCATTTTGAACAAATAGATCAAGCATCTTTAATTCGCAGTGTCAAACTGATTGCTACAATGTAAATCGTACATCCCATACCAATACTTTAGGTTACTGTCTGAAGACCAGACGAGCTATTTGTAGGTCTATTGTATCCAGCTTATAGATCGATGGGGTCAAAGCCAGTCAAAGGTCAGCTATCTAGCTCGTCGCTTCACTGACATTGTTACTGTCAATTGAATATACCGAGATACTAGTCCTTGTTGTAAACGTATCTAGATATCCGAATAGATTCGGTTTTGACAGACGAGTAGATAGATACCTGGCTATATTTGAAGTAAGATCTAGTGCTAATTGTACAAATAACTGGTTTACCTGGCGTAACGTTTTATTAGTCTATAAAACTTGTGATAAAGATAGATAAGATCAAAGTTTAAACTTATTATTATGTTGAAAAGAGGTTTTAACCCAGCTAATGCTAGTGCCACTATGGTTAATTTACAGGAGAACTACTGTAGAGTATATTCAATTTCATACACGGAAACGCAAAAAACTGAAGAAATAGACGACATTGAAGAAGAACTTAAACAAGACTATAGAAAACTAAAAGTAGACACTAGTAAAAACGTGGGCAGATCAGATTTTAACATTCTCCTGACGACTGTATGAATATTGAGAATAACGCAGTGCGAAGCCTAAAGTAGTGGCTTCATTACGTCCCTTGACCTACCACTACTGCTGTTCCTTTGAAGAACTTGGGTCAATGTGCACTTGTGATGGATATAATTAGAATTTCGACAAATATTTTGAAAAGTACTATATGGTCATAAGACACACATCAAATACGAACTCGGAACAAACCACTGAAATCAAAGAAGAGAAAATAGAAGGACAGAATAAAGTTCAATTAAGAACACAACCTTGCAATGGGTTAAGAAGGTCATAAGACTCCAGACCGCATTCAAAGCTAGAACAATCTTTATGGAGAAGTTACAAAGAGAGATATAAAATATTTTTATATGAAGATGATGATGCGATATTTAAATATGGATCGTGTGTAGTCAGACCCGCAGAGGCCCAGGCTGCAATCCCACAATAACAATATTAAATAAAATGCAATTAGATTAGTTTAAACCCTAGCCTGTTTAATGTTTGAATTACGAAGATTACTTATTTATTACCTTTAATTGGTGTTGGGTAACTGGACTAACGTCCAGTTACGTTAGTGTATAAAGTTGTTATAATCGATTTGAACATATATTAATATAATTATGATACTTTTATAACTAGACTATTAGTGGTATTAAAGATTGTTATACAATTACACCAATTTTCCAAACGGATATACACTTGCAGAAAGCTGTTTCCAATGCATATAAAATGTATTACTTCTCAAGAAATATATACACTTGTTTGGAGCTTTTACTTTCAGGATTGATCATTATATTGGCGCGAAAAAGGCCTAAATAAGTTCGAGTACTATGTGCCTCAGTCACATAATTATAATATTTCTAGCTTAATATCACCAGACAAGGTGCTATTTTTGTTAAATTATAATGCACACAATCAACAAAATAGAAGACGAAATGTTAGTGCATTAAAATTATTAAATGGCAAAAGTTCTCAGGCTATATTAAATACATATTGAAAAATTTTCCACTTCAAAATTTTAGTTCAGTAATCTGAGGTTTGTCTGAATAAAATCACTACTATTTTGTTAACTGTGTGCAACTGTGTATTCTTCTAATCGTGTGAGTAACTCGTTGCAGAAACAAACCAAATGAAATATTATCCCCATATCCATTATCAGTATAAAATGAAAAAAATATAAATATATTTAAAAATATATTCGTTCATTTAAGATAAATTTTAATCGTTCCATTTTAAATGGTTTTAAAAGCTTTGATACTGAAACTGAATAATATTTAGCAGTTGTGGACCGAAATACAGCAAAATTTTATGAAATAAATGTGGAAATGATTTGTTACAACAGTTTTCATATTAGTTTTTAAAAAGTAACTTCTGTGGTTTTCGCTGGTGAATTTTAGGTGCAATTTGTGGTAGTAAAATTGTCTTAATTACCCCTACAAAACTTGGACAATATCATTATCGGTTTTTGTACGCTAATCTGATTAACCGATAATTTACGAGAAGGAATAGGTACTTCTATGGTAGCAGCTCTTTTTATTAGATACTGGCTACTGCAAAGCGTAATATGGTTTCGATTAGGCGTACAATTTGATGCAATGTCCTACCGTGTTTAGTGAAACATTTTGCTGTGAATTAAGCACTCATATTAGGTCTGAATGTTAATGCAGGATAGTAGAGCTTATCCCAAATTCATGTTTCATGAAATAATTGGTAGACTATGTACACTGAGTGAAATACATAGTGTGCTTCTGAAAAACGTTAACAACGTGTATCTATCTTCTATCTAAATTAAACCCAATGTAAGTGTGTACGTGCATTACTTTAGAACGGCTGGAGCGATTTTTATGTAGCTTTGGTGGGTTTTTTGCGTACGCCCGTATAGTCTCATTATTTACAGGGCTCTAGTAAAATATATTTTTGATTTGGTTTTGATATAACAAGACAACCTTTTTGTAAAAGTATATTTCATTCCAATAGTGTGTTTATTTATGTTTACCGTCGGCACTTTTCAATGAGATACTTACCAGGCCTTATGGCCATTGTGTATGTAGAGTTACGCCTATAAGTGTACGTGTGCCCTCAGAAGTAGTTTAAAAAGTAATGAGTGAGTTGACAATGTTTAAGTTTTATGTTTCTGAAACGAGGCTTAATAAATTTGTTTATGTCTACCCACAATGTGAACAAAATTTAGATAAGAGTACTATAATCCCCGACAGGATGCGAATTATTACTATTTTGACTTAGTCAAATCGAATGAGGAAAAAGATTGACAAGTTTTATATTACCAAATATGACCGAACATGGAAACACAAAATTGTCCTCTTTTGTGAATTTTAACTAAATAAATAATGCCAATATGCCTATACGCACAATTTATCTCCAAAATACTCAACGATTACTAGTTATTGATGATAAAATTATAAATGCGAAAGTTCGGATGGATAGATAACAAACATCTTGTTAGTCAATCACGCCAGAACGGCTGAACGGACCTGGACGAAATTGGTAGAGATAGATTATAGTCTGGAATATGGATGAATCCGGTATAATGTTCCCTCGGGATAATAAGACACTTTTCAAGCGGGCGAAGCTGAAGTCGAAATAATGTTTTTTTTTTACGTAAAAAAACTATTGCTTTGCTTTTTTCCTTTGTCCAAAAGAAATTATACCATAAAATAATTTATGTGTACAAGGATCTCATCTGTCTTTAAAAAAAAAATAAGGATAAAAATAATAAATTGATTCAAATATCATTTATAAGTGTTCCTGTATATTTGATTGTACAGTTATATCAGACTAACACTTCGCCCGCGACTTCGTGATTCGTGTTTTATCCTACAGATGACTTTTTAATAAAAAGTTTCATACAAACTTTTATCCCCTATTTCACCCCCTTAAGGGTCGAATTTTGAAAAATCCTTCCTTAGTGGATGCTTACGTAATAAGAGGAATACGTGTGCGAAATTTTAAGTTTCTAGCCCCAAGGGCCTGTGCGTTGATACATCAGTCAATCACTTTTGCCTTTTATATATATAGATTTATCGCCCATTCCTTTTTATGAAAATCAAGAAAAACAATCTGATTATAATTTAAATATATTCAGCAAATAAACTAGAATATTTTATAGGTAAATAATATCACGGTTCGACGATCATTTCCACATTTTTTGTTAGCAGTAATTCTAATCTAATATTTATTTAACTAATCTTCTTCTAAATAAACTGTTGGCGTAAATTAGTTTATAAATATAAATAATAATTAATTTTACCGACGGTAAGGAGGTGGTCGGTGTTATGTTTTTTTTATTATTATTATTTGTAAGTAACTAGTTTTGCAGTGAACCGGTTTCAGATGTGTTGCACCGGATTTTTGTGAAGTTTGGTTGTGCGACAGACTTATTAATACTTTTATACTTTTTAGCTATTTTAGGGTTCCGTACCCAAAGGGTAAAAACGGGACCTATTACTAAGACTCTGCGATCCGTCTGTCTGTCCTTCTGTCAGCAGGCTGAATCTCATGGAACCGTGATAGCTAGGCAGTTGAAATTTTCACAGATGATGTATTTCTGTTGCCGCTATTACAAGAAATACTAAAAACAGAAGAAAATTAATATTTAAGTGGGGCTCCCATATAACAAACGTGATTTTTTTTACCGATTTTTGCGATAATGGTACGGAACCCTTCGTGCGCGAGTCAGACTCGCACTTTGCCGGTTTTTTTAGTGTGATTTTGTTAGTATTTTTACTTTTATTTTTTATTATTAACTATATGTACTTTTGCCGTATACCTATGCAATGAGAAAGGTTGCTGACTGACCCTAAATCCATTTTTCCTGTAGCGTTTCTTTTTTGACTTCAAATCCAGACACAAGTATCAATACATATAATAAATCCGTAGAAAATTCGTTTTTGTACATCGAAAATATATCCACAAAGAAACCCAGGGTGTTAAAGGAAAACACAATCCACTTCCTGTATTTTTGGCATTTTTGTCTGTTTAGTTGTGCACGCATCTCGTAAAATGTACGACACCAATGTAGATAATTTTATACATAAAAATTGTAACTTGACGCATTACTTAGTTTTTGTTTCATCGCAATCGGTTCATTCTATCAAAGATAGATGAATTTAAAGTGTTTAGTAAGTAAAATATCACAACACACGCAATTCAGATACTCGGACAGTTTAACTGCATATTCGATATATGGCATTATGCATTTGACGTCATTTTCTGAATCGGCGGTGTTAAGATTCTCCGCGGATGAATTACACTAGAAAAAAAATATGTAGGTAGGTAGAGAAGGCAGTTGACTGAAGGCAGTTAGCGAAGCCGCGGCCCCGCAAATAAGACTCGCAAAAAGGTCTGAATATATTTAAAAGCGTATCCCTCACAAGCGACACAATCAAGTACATATAAAATATTATAAATAACACAAGTACGATCTACGCAGTACATAATCAATATTTACGTTACATAACGCCGGCAGACAATAACCGGCCTAGCTCTAAATCTCGGTGATAAGTCTGATAAGACAAGCAATGACCTCACCTCACTGATCCCGCTGACCTGTAGATTACACTCGTCTAGACGAGCGAAAATCATTCATGAGTACATTTTTTCGTCACTTTTTCGTCACACGTAAAACATCGTGGAATGATTCTTAACCAGTATAATAATATTTACAGAGGATAATCAACATAGACCCCTTCTGTCTGCAAATTAACAATAAAAAAGTGCTACTAGCTGCCGTCCGCGTGTAATTAGTAAATAATTATAGCCTATGTACTAACCCAGACTATAATCTATTTCTGTGCCAAATTTCATCCAAATATGTTCAGCCGTTCTGGCGTGATTTAGTCACAAACATCCATCCATCCAAACTTTCGCATTGCGAGCAAACGACTATCCAGATTACGTTTATATCTAGACTACTTTCTACCAGCGGCTTCGCCTGCGTGAAAAGTGTTTTCTTATCCCAAGGGAATGTTATACCGGGATGAAAAAGCCAATGTGGATTTCCAGATTATAATCTATCTCTGTGCCAAATTTCATCCAGATCCGTTCAGCCGTTTTGGCGTGATTGAATATAAAACATATACACCCACTCTTCCACACACAAATCCATCCAAATCTTCACATTTATAATATTAATAAAATAGAATGGCTAATTGAACTCTAAAAGTAAATGGGTGCTAATTAAACAGGCTTCTTTTTAATATCATTATTCGCCCCCAAAAATGTATGTTGCCTTCTAAATTACTAAGTCAGCCACAATTAACGAGCATCTAAATAATACTATGTTAGCCACTAGTTATCTTCTATGTAAACCACTCTAAATACAACTCAGCATGATGGTTATTTTTTAGCATCAAAATTTTTAACATGCATTCTAACAGTAAATTTCTAAAATACTATTAAATGACATCAAAAAATATATTTATTTAGCTTCTAATTTTTTAACTCAGTACGTTTAAAATGTAACTTACGTGTAAAATTTTTAACATGCATTCTAACAGTAAATTTCTAAAATACTATTAAATGACATCAAAAAATATATTTATTTAGCTTCTAATTTTTTAACTCAGTACGTTTAAAATGTAACTCATCCCATATTAATTGATCGTAAAAAAATTGCAAAAACATTTCATCAAATAGTATATTGGCCACTAATATTACCAGAAGCTATTGAGGAGAGACAAAATAAAAGACTATATTTTTTGGTTTTAATATAGAATAGGTGCAAGTTGGATTAGTATTTATGCGACAGAGTCGACGGAGCCCCGCTGCGCGGGGCTCCTATTTCTGTATGCAGGGTTTAAAGTAACCTAACACGAAGGAGATGACGGGAGCTGAGTTCGCTCGCTTTGCTCGCTCACTTCAGCTCCCGTCATCTCCTTCGAACCTAACCTGTCCGTGTCGGGGTGCCCTAAGCTCCCGAGCTCGCTACGCTCGCTCTTGGACTTATTCATTGACCGTCATTTATTATTTTAAATATAATCAACTCGTCGAATCGAGATGTGATCAACTCAACTCGTCGTCACATGAATCGAATGGCGCTCTCTGATTGGTGCAAATGGCCGGTCGCTGTCGTCTCGCGTACTCGCGCCAAATCATGCAGTGGCTATTTTCACGATAAAAGAATATGATGTATTGTTTTACATGCTAAGTTATAATAAATTATGCTTTCTTTCTTTCTTCGATAGAAGCTTGAATTATATTTTTTTGAGGATATTGCGTTGAAGCTGTAAAACGTAAAATGGTGACAAGATATAAAATCCGTGGCCGAGTTAGTAAATTACGTGGCAATGTATAAATAAGAAGGACAAGTCACAATAATTGATGATCTTTACTTGACGCTTTCTGTAGAATATTTAGTTGGCGTTGCAAAAAAGACGAATTAGTTTATTAGAGGCTATGTAATTTTCCCGTTGCTTAGTTATAAAATTAGAAGTTTAATCACGTGTCCAATAAATAATTTTGTGGCTAGACTTATTATTTCCCAAAGTAAATGTAGGAATTTGGAATAGTTCAACAACCTTCATTGTTAGACAAAACATTAGGAACCGCCCTTGCCACCCTTCCGATCTCCACTGTGTGGAGGCTGTAAGGAATCTTCCAGATGGCGCGACGCAATTTAAATTACAACGATAGGCGAATTTCTACGGAATAGGTCAACAACCTTCATTGTTAGACAAAACATAAGGAAGCGCCGTTACCACCCTTTCGATCTCCACTATGTGGAGCCTGTAAGGAATCTTCCAGATGGCGCGACGCAATTTAAATTACAACGATAGCCGAATTTCTACAAGTATTTTATAAGAAAAATTAAATTTTGGATTAATAAAATTTACTTATTAGCGTGATAAATCGCGTCGAATCATTAGGAAGGTAAGGTTTCCACAGACAGACATCACGCGCACGATGAAAGAACGGTGCGACAACCGGTCTTCGTAGATATGTTTCTACATACAAACTGTTATACAAAGTAATTTCTATGCAAAATCGTTGTCATACTGTCGCGCCTGTCTGCGGGTACCTTAATACCATACATCTATTTTATAGCACAAGCCACCAAAGTACATTTAGGCAACCTGAATTAGAGAAATTGTGAGTACTGAGTCTCCTTTCCTGAACAAAACTTTCTCGAATAAGCCGCCACTGGTCCTCGCAAATGTAGCTCTCTCTGTAACATTAGCATCGGATTATGATCACTGCTTTGATACTAACGATCTGAAAAAACAAAATAAGTCTTTTCAAATACACGTTTCACATTCGCTACACTGAAATGCCGAGTATACATACTGCTGTTTTGTTTTAGGCAGTAAATTTTCACTGCAGTAAGTTTTTTAGGGTTCCGTTACCCAAAGGTTAAAAACGGCTAGCCAGGTTGTATCTCATTAACCGTGATAGCTAGACAGTTGAATTTTTCACAGATGATGTCTCTTGCTTATCGCTATAACAACAAATACTGAAAACAGAATAAAATAAATATTTAAGTGTGGGTCCCATACAACAAACGTGATTTTTATGCCGATTTTTCTATAATGGTACGGAAACCTTCGTGCGCGAGTCCAACTAGCACTTGGCCGGTTTTTTTCATATCGTCTTAAAGTTCTTTTCGTCATTTTGAATAAATATTTGGGCAAGATTTTTTGACCACCCTCACGCTTGCTTTTAGTGCCCGTTCGTGTATTAAACATTACAAACTACCCTACTATCGTGAACTTCAGTGACTTTGTTCCTAAAATAAATGTTAGTGAAAAATATATTATGACATTTATAACTCGGTTAATTACGTTTCTGCGCCCAAACTCGAAGGCGAGGGTGTAACCCATTTTGGGCGGCAAAGAGGTGGGAAGGATCCGATTTCTAGGGTAACAACCTTCAGTTCAAGGGCTTCATTGTGAGTTAAACAAAACACAATTTATTATTATACAGCTTAATGAACTTTTAACACAGTTAGACGACCTATATAGAGAGCACTAATTTATTGATTTGTAATATCACGGCTGTAGGTACTCCCTAAAGAGTTGGGCAGAGGTACTTACACCTATGGCTATAGTTCAGCCATTATCAGCCTATTAATTTTCCCACTGCTGGGATACAGGCCTCCTCTCTGTAAGATCGGTTGGACCGTAATGCGCGTGGACGCGGGCCCATTGCGATTTGGTGGATGTCGCATGTCTTCGAATTTTTGGTTCTAGAATTAGCCGGTTTTCTCACGATGTTTTCCCTCACCGTTTTTGAGAGCAGTGGTGATGAAATAATTTACACGAAGTAAAGCGCCTGCCTGGGTTCGAGCCCACGACCTACAACTTTGTAAGTCGAAGTCAATACCAGTGGGCCACCACTGCTCTCGTAGCACACCCAAATTTTGCTAATCTAACACCTTTAAACGAGCAATTCTAGTATGTATGTTTATATGTATATATATAATCTGAATGTCAGCAACGGCTCCAACGATTTTCATGAAATTTAGTATGCAGGGGGTTTCGGCGGCGATAAATCGATCTAGCTAGGTTTAAGTTTTAGAAAACGTCGTTTTCTCTATTTTTACTCGAGCCTAGCTCGGTCGCCCAGGTACTTATGTTTAAGTCCCATGTAAGGCGAGCCCATTGCGTTCAATGGGACAAAAATCCAGAACCCAGCCTGCTACTGAAATATACCAGATTCCAGTAATTTCCAGAACAGAGAGAGAAATAACCCGACCCGGGCATCTAACCCACGACCTCAACCTCAGCAGTTGCGCTTCTAACCACTACACCAACGAGGCAGTCAATGTATTCAATTTTAGAGCTTCATCTTTAATCTTATACATTCACTGTATTAAGTAAATCTACATAAAAGTGTAGCTAGATACAATTTCAGAATTAAGCTCAAATATAACTGCTTGTTTAATATATGGACACAATTATAGCAACTGTTATGTTCATAAGACTCTTATTTACATGAATTAGTCGTATGGAAACTGTTTTGATGGCTTCTCGTCTATTTTTAACTGCCTTGTTTAAAGATGCACTGGCCTAAGAATAAGTGCGGGTTCCGCATGTGGTTAAAGATGTGCGGAACTTTTATACTTATTCTTCATCGTATCATTATTATCATTTAAGCCGTAAGACATATGTCTCCTACAAGTATCGCCATCGAACAGTCCCGTGCGTCTCGTATCCACCGGATTCCCGTAGTATCTTCGTCATAAAGAAGATTACCATTAAATATTGTGATTTGACCAGGAATCAGCCACGTCGTCAGTTGATTTAACTTGAATGTGGTCTACGACAAGAATTGAATTTCCGAGTTGGGATCTAACCTGACCAATCCCAATAATCGACCAATCACGTGCGAGGTGAAAGACGCGTTGTGAATTTCCATCTTTGGTCGATTAATGGGGAAAAATTCTTCACCTTGCCGAATCCACTTTCATAGTAAGGCTGCAGGTGTAGGACCAACGGCTTAACGTATTTTCCTATCCACGTGGGTGTCACACCGTCAACTTTCAAAGTCTGGGCTGCAACTGAGAAATTCTCAATAGAAAAACCGTAATGTTCCAAACCATCATCGGACTACAAGACGTACGGCCATGCGCCATCGATACATGCTGGACATCCCTCCCATACGCACAAAGCGTTTTGCTAATACTTTCATTGTACGCACAGCTAAGGAGTGGAACTCCCTTCCGGGGTCTTTGTTCCCTGATAGCTACAACCTTGGGGTCTTTAAGTCAAGAGTGAATAGGTTTCTTCTAGGTAAGCGTGCTTCACCGTAGACCGCATCATCGCTTAACATCAGGCGAGATAGTGGTCAAACGCGAGCCTATAGATTATATATAAAAAAAAAAAACATGTAACGTTTTTACGAATGGTACAATGCAGACAAATGCTCAGTTTCTTAAAGCATTTCCATGCAATGTAACGTTCTTGCGAATGTTCGACGCTGTGTTCGACGTAATGCTCACGGCGTATGAGTCAGCTGTACCTGTAACATTTATTTGTACCTTGCGTTCATTATTGACCTCACTCCACGTAACCCGTGTTCTTGCCTTTGCTCGATAAAACTTTACACCAAAACGCTCGTTGGGTTTTAAAATCAGGTTGTAACAAAACATCGAGCGTTATGTTCGAAGTATGGTACGAGTAAATTTAAAAACAGCGAATGCTCAATGCTCTGTTACAAGTAAATGCCGCAAAAGTCTATTGAGTATAGACTTAATATCACTTTTTCGATAGTACAACTATTCAGTAGCCGAATTCTGTTGCTGGTCGACAATCACAAAGCATGAAGGTTCCAGTGAAAATAGAATACTTAGTAGAAAACGTTAGCATATTCCCCGTATCCGGATCACAATACACAAGTATTATAAATGATTATAATTATGCTATGATGAAATATGTATCTGATAGTCTGTTTAATATTTATATTTGAACCTACACTTATCACGGACCTTGAATTTCTAGCTCGAAGCTTGTAGGAGATATCTACTAGATATCAACATAAGGATCTACTTGTTATATACCTAGGTAATATACTTATTATGTAAATACTTGAATCGATAATAATTATGACGTATATTCGTAAATATGTAAATACGAATGCATACTTTCGATATTAAGGTATTTACCCAACCCCCCTATGTAAGGAACATTACATAGCATCACGCCTGTATTCCAGAGGTTTAGGTTTTCACCTATAATAAAATTTAATGTAGTTTTAAAGTCCCGGCAATCTGTACAAATTTATTAAAGTTTGCACCAGTGATTCGTGCAGTAAGAATACTTAATAGCATCTCTCTGCGTTTGGACATATTTTCTTGCTCTTTGGCGGAATTCCAGAGGGTGACACTTAGTGTGTTGTCCACTGTATAACTTGTGCTTTTACCCAGACCCGTTACTTGGGACTGTACAATTAGCAATTTAAGACTTAATACTTTTGATAGTTTTGGTCTTACCTGTTAAAACAAATCATGATGTATGTGTTAATGCAAAAAGAATTAAATATATATATATATACTTACATCAGGAGAGCAGTGGTGGCCCAATGGTATCGGCCGCGACTTACAAGTTGTTGGTCGTGTGTTCGAACCCAGGCAGGCGCTTTACTTTGTGTACGTTATTTCATCACCACTGCTCTCAAAAACAGTGAAGGAAAACATCGTGAGGAAACCGGCATGTCCTAGAACCAAAAATTTTAACAGCATCTACCATGGCAACCCACACTGGGTCCGCGTGGTTGATTACGGCCCATAACCTGTCATAGAGAGGAGGCCTGTGTCCCAGCAGTGGGGACATTAATACACTGATGATGATGATACTTCCAAGTTCATTGAAAGCGTCCGATCTTCACCGGGTGCAAAAGGCAACTGATAGAAAGTCTGCGACTGACGTAACACGAAGTTTGCCGAGGGACATTATGAAAATAGTTGTACCGTAAATAGGTAACACGATACCCCTTGGGAAGACTGTTGTCAGATTTCCCAACTTCTTACAAATGAGCAGCTTTTCAAGGCACGGAAGAGTTTCACGGACCGACCACAGCAAGTTTTGCTATGACTTGAGGATCGACTTGTGCGGCGGTTACTATTTAGCCACGAGCTCCTCTATCTACAATATCGTGAAACTTAAGGCGTATATATTCCTCGAATGTTAACGCAGTACAGGTTGTGCACCCACTCGGAGCTATATCAATATTGAATCTTCTTTTAGACAGTTTTGTTTGCATAATATACTTTGATTTACATATGCTGTTTCAGTTATGAAGAAATTCTGGCTATAATTTTTTCTGTGTAAAAATATTTTAAACCTCCAAGTCGTTTTGGAGGAAGACACAAAAGTATCGAAAAAGTATCGTGTTGTTAATAATTTTTTTAAAGTAGAACTATTAGTTACACGAAAAAAACCATGTTTCGTGACCGAGCTCTGCTCGTTTGAAAATAGAGAAAACGACGTTTTCTAAAAATGAAACCTAGCTAAATCGATTTATCGCTCTCAAAACCCCCTGCATACTAAATTTTATGAAAATCGTTGGAGCCGTTTCCGAGATTCAGATTATATATATATATATACAAGAATTGCTCGTTTAAAGGTATTAGATTAGATTAGATGAAACAATAATAATTTCTTTTCAAGCCTTTTAATCTAGCCGTAGCCGTACTAAGGAGTATGCTTTAGAAAGTAACCGTTTTACGGCACTAAAGCGGTGGAAGGCCCTTAATTAAGAAGGTACAAAGGAAAAAGCTAATGAACAGTTTTTTGCTAGAAGGAAAACATAATCCCGCCATCAGACATAAAGTAGGGTTAAGTCGGGTTCAGAAATCGCAGCAGGCAGAGACAGAGTTTCATTAACGTTCATTATTTTGGATATTTTCTTTATCTTGATACATAAAAACATACCAACTTGTCCGAGTGTTTGGTCACTTGGGCAAGATATGGTATAATTTTCTCTTTATTACTTAGTAGTAGGCAATCTATATTACCTGTAAGCCTACGGCTTCCAACAACACGTTATGTTTCTATTTTTTAGGGTTCCGTCAAGGATCCCTTATAAACTGCCGAGCAATGAAAAAGTTCCACCCACAAAATGCCGACAATTAATTTTTTCACATTTAATTTAAAATTTGAATACAATATTTACGTTTTTAGTTGGTAATATTCTGATGTACTTCAATATTGCAGACGGCGTCATTAAGCTAGCCTCTCCCATTTAGGAGTAATTTGGTGCTATGTCGCTGGTACTTTTTCATTGCTCGCGAGTGTAGTATCGCCATGTCCGTCTGTCCGTCCGTCCGCAGCTTAGCTCAGAGGCTTTTAGTATAAGAAAGCTATAATTTGGCATGGATATACATACTAATTACGCCGACAAAGTGGTAAAATGAATGATGGCAGGGGGGGATCCCTGTCAGCCATACGGTTGCTTTTAGATATGTGAAAATATCACGGCAGTATATACAACGAAATTAAAAAGAAAATTATCACAGCTAAGTAGGCTTTAAAAGTTTACGAGTAATAGTCGACCAACTTATAAATTGTATATAGATGTATGGGGACAACAATTTTCGAACGGCAAAGATATTTTTGTCCTTTCGTTCGAGCAATGTTCGGTGCTTTCGTTGTTTATGAACGTTAGTAATGTTACCTATTTTGGTGAATGTGTTGTAGTCAGACTCGGACTTGGCCGGTTTTATTTATTAAATTTAAGCATTATGAACTCTCCTAAAGTTTTACTTTACATGCGCGCTAGAGTATTCAATAATATGTTTTAAATTAAACTATGAAAGATCGTAATCTATTCTAACATTATAAACGCGAATAACCTATGCCTGTTTACCTTTTGAATCAATTTAGATGAAACTTGACACAAGGGTAGACCATGTCTTGGATAAGAACTTAGGATACTTTTTGTCTCGAAGAATGTTATTTTTGGTAGATACTAGTTAAAAATATATTATAGATTCATAAAACTGAGAAACTTATTCTGGATGTAACTTTCTTTGTCCAGAATTTCCCCAACCGGATCACCCTCTCGTCTGAACTTGAAATGTGCGGACTCCTTTTCATAAGAATCCTTGTTTCAGCAACAAAGCGAGAGATACCTAACATCGGCGTACGAGGGGGGCGGTGACCTCTCCCCTGTCGCTCCGGCGGCGTCCCCCGGTTCGCCGCGCGACTGTACCTCGTGTCGGAAGCGTGAGCCCCCGGACGAAACGCCCCAACCACCCCCCGAAGACGCTTGTGCCGGCTGTGGCGGCCGGATCACCGACCGATACTACCTTTTGGCGCTAGAACGCCGCTGGCATACCCCATGCCTAAAATGCTGCGAATGCAAGATGCCCCTCGATTCGGAACAACGGTGCTACGCTAGGGATAGCAATATATTCTGCAAGAATGATTATTTCAGGTTAGTCTTTTGTTGTTAGTTGACCACAGACTATCCCCTGGACAAAGTCACTGTCTCCCGTAGAGAACGCTTCTTTCGAAATCAGAAGCTTTATTAATTGTGTCAACGAACAGGTTCAGTGACCTTGTCTATGGGATTGAGTCTTAAAGCAAAACCCTGAGTCATCATCAAATCATGACTCTTGCAGTTAACGAGAATTGCCAACCTTTATATAGTATCTCTACCACGTCTATGATTAATATCGTCACGAAATTCATAAATGTGTGCCCAAGCATCAGCAGTTTTACGTTATAAAATTTCACTACTCTTAAAGAAATATAAAAATCATCGAGGGCAATTTCGCTCACATAAAATATCAAATAAACCGTACCAAAGTTCTAAAGTTATGATCAAAAGAAACATTTATGAAAACAACACATGTAACTGTCATTTGGGTAAAATTTACGAGCGTTACTTTAATTTAGTATACATTGCGGGTGTGACAAGAACAGTGCTCCCTCAGCTTGTTATTGAGACAGCAATGCATCTCGTACGTAACGATAATTATGGCCGCGCCATAATTATATCAACATTGCAAATTATGAGAGCTCGCATCGCTGCGATATTAAACTTTAATACGAATGGAATTTTTGTTGCGTATGGAGGATCCGTATTCTTAAAGATTACTGTTCTTTTGTCATTGTTTTTGTTACTCATCAAGTCATCCTACGTTCCTAACACCTACATTTACCAATGATTCCTTTGCCCAAACTGACTTTGTGTTAATTAGTAACTCGCGTATAATATTTGTCCAACTACCTGCATGGCAATGTCACAATGGTAATGTCTTACTAAAGAGACTAATACCAAAGCGACTAAGATCCAGCCACTTCAACACAAAATGTAAATTGCCCAAGTCCGCTACGATTTCCACAGGGAAATCCAAATTGTATAGCTCAGAAACGGACAATATTTGCTTTGAAACACGATCATGCATCGTTCAGTTATATCACCGTACGTTGAATAGTGTGGAATACTGCCATCCCGTGAACAGTCCAATGTAAAGCGGTTTGTCTACGTTGAAAATCATGCGGCGTTCTCGCAAGTCTGATCAGGGAACCCTAGAAATATTAATTGTGGAACACACGACATCGTGCCAGTATCAGCGATTTTAAAAGCGTAATTAAAAACGAAAATGCTTCAGTTTTGTTAAGCTGTTTTAATTATAACAATTGTTGCGTCGATTTATGAGTCTATGATTATGTTTCAAATTGTGTAGTTTCTTGTAAGTAATCCTTTTGTATCGGAGGAGGTAGGGTCACTGTGTGAGCGATTTACAGAAGCAAATTATTGGGATAACTTTGGTGATAATGTGATCTTAAATTAACTTAGTACGACCGTAGCGCATACAGGTAACTTTGGCAAGTTGCGAAATCAGTTTTTTTTTAAATTTTATGTCATTCATGTAACTCAGACAAATACCACATGATCGTAATTATTTTCAGTAACTCATTGCTGAAAAATATTCAAGCATTCATACGCTATTAGAACTCGATCCTCTGCCATTCATCAAAGCACCTTGCCAAGACCGCTGCTCTACCTTGCTGGAAACTTACTATCAATTATTTTATTGTTGGGAACATCTTGGATACCCACAGTTCAACATAAAGCGCTATTTTTATGATATCTCAGACTTCTATTGGTATAAACCAAACTTACGCAGACTTATGGGTCTACAGTTTACAAAGTGTTCCAACACTGTTGCAGTTCAAGAGTCTGCTTTGCAGCTTGCTTATCATTTGGCTATGTTGAATACTAGTCTCATGCAGATAAGATGGAGAACTTTGCACTTTCCTTCGCTTAGTGACAGCGAATTAGTCACCAGTCTTGCCAAGGGGTACCGTGTTACCCAGTTACTGGGTTGTGGAGGTCTGATAGGCAGTCGCTCCATGTAAAACACTGGTACTCAGCTGAATCCGGTAAGACTGGAAGCCGACCCCAACAATAATTGGGAACAAAGGCTAGGCAGATGATGAGTGACAGCGAATTAGTAAACGAGTGTGTACCCTCGTCCTTCCTCCAAATTTAGTTAAATAATGATACCCACCTAAATAATAGGAGGCAAAATTTTTTGATTTATTAATAGCCAGTAAAGGTCACCGTAGATGGAATTACCTGAAATTAAGAAATTTGTGATTTAATTAGATATTTTATGAGTAAATAAGACGACCACTTGTTCGCTTGCCCGCCTCCGCTTCTGCCATCGCACTGAAACCCTACCTTTATTGTAATATTTATAGAATAAAGCATACGTTACCCGAATCGATTCCGGTAGGTGTCAAAATGCGTTATGCATTTTAATTATTTCTCTGACAGAATTTATTAATTATTGAAATATGCCCATGATAGGTGATAAAATAGTAAGTCTACTATCTTAAGTAAGTTAACCTATTTATTCCCCGCCATTGTAATGCTAGAACGGCGTATATTAGCACAAGTTACATTACAATTTTGTTAATATTAATAAACTTATGAAGAAATTAAATTCTAATTGAAGTTAAGTTTTAAGATAATTTTCTGGTCTAAAGGTTTAGATCGCTATCAGCGGATTAAGAAAGAGTTTTAAATGTTGGTGCCGAATATTATGTATAATTTGTGGCAGTTTACATAATCAGAAGCCGTTTGGTTTTTAAATGTATTTTAATTTTAACATTGGGTAAAGTAGATTCCCTTGAACTTGGATAGGCAAGGAGCTAAGAATCGGTAAAAGAGCTGATATATGTATTAACCTCAACCATTTTCCACGTACAGTCTTCTACTTGAAAAAACATAAACAATTTAGCCATACGTAGTGGTTGACTTGTATTATTTCAGCGGTGAGGCATCTTCAGGCCCTATTTGGCACATTTGTATGGACCCTTGAAGTCAGGATGCCTGTGATTTGTGTAGATATGTTACCGTATCCGCGAGGCGTTGTTTATGTGTTGGGAGGTATGGGCAACCTTTATTTAGTATGTATTCTTCTATGTATAGTATGAAGGGCTTGCTTTCCATATCATATTGTTTTTTAACCGACTTACCAAAAAAGGAGGAGGTTCTATGTTCGACATTATGTATGTTTTTTTTTTTTTTTTTTTTTTTTTTATGTATGTTCACCGATATCTCCGTCAATTGTGGACCGATCTTGAAAATTCTTTTTTTGTTTGAAAGGGTATATTCCGAAATTGGTCCCATTTTCATTTGGTGAAGATCTGATGAAGAACTTCGGAGATATACAACAGAACTCTTCAATAAATATCGGCAAATCTCTCGGGATTGCTGCAATCGCATGTCTGTTTATTGTTTATACCATTTCATAACATAACATCACGCCAGCACGCTCGAAAGGGGTATGCAGATCTCTCATTTCACCGGTTATATTCAAGTTTCATCTTATTCGGGTAATCTATTCTGTCGTTATAGGTACTTACTTAACTACTTCCCTTAGATAGGTACAACTAAAAAGTGAAAAATAATAAACATTTTTACAAAAAAATACTACCGACTTCCAAATAAGAAAACTAGAAAGTGAAAAATAAATTTATCTTTGGAAGTCGGTGTCCATAACTTAAAAATTTTGGTACCTATCAAAGACACCGACTTCCAAAAATAAATTTATTTTTCACTTTCTAGTTTTCTTATTTGGAAGTCGGTAGTATTTTTTTGTAAAAATGTTTTTTTTGTAGACATATAATTGTAATTTAAAAGCTACTTGCGACATAGATATCTACTAAGGTACTTACTTAGTATATTCTAACAACACTCTTCTCGTTACCTATCTGAAAAAGGTAAAGTTTCTTGTCCGTTCTTCTCAGTAACAATCTACTTTTCTGAATGGACGGTAGAATTAATTATTATTACTTATAAATTTAAATTTTTGACGTTCAAAAGTGCAGCTTAATGGCCTAATTGAAATAAATTTGACTTTTGGAAGGAACCATTTGAACTCTGTCTCAAAATTAATAACAAAGGTTATTTTAAGCTTAAGCCAGTATTTATTTTAGCAAAAGCCGAACAAGAGGAAGCATTCAGGACAATTTTAAGATATCCTTAATCTCCGCTTTCAATGAAAAACCATTGTATCAATGAGCTGCAGATATGTCTAAGATAAACCAAATAATTCTCATTCAAACGTCATTTAGCAGGACTCGGGGGCCATAAACGCTACAGCCTAAAAGAAGCCTCAAGGCATGCCATTCATCGGTTTCCAATGAGCTCCGGGAACTCGTAAATTTTAGCACTATTCATACTGACACCATTAAAGTATTCGTCTAGTGTGGGCTAATCACGGAACGCTAGTATACCTTTATGTCGAAATGTGTTGAATTCTGCGTCTTTGACACCTTCAAAAGCTGTGTTTGCCTTTTGAACTTTTAATGTTTTCGTTTGAATTAAAAAGTTCTCAGTTTTGTTGGTTTCTTAAGCGTGACTAGATTTTAAAATTGATGTCTTCATCTTCTTTGGATACGTGTGTTTTGTTGATACGGTTGGCGTATATGTTCGTTGCAGATCTGCATGTATTACAATTTTCCTTACGCTTTTCGTTAAGTGTTATTATGTGAATAGTGATTCGACTTGAAGTTTTTCTTTACGTGGTAAGTAAGTATATGCCATACAAAATTTAGTAGAAATATGAAAATTATCAACCGATATTTTACAAATTTCTGCACCAACGACCCCGTTAGATTTATCCAAAGGAATATTTCTACATTCTTCAGTTTTAATGGCTTCTATTTATCACATGGCCAGTCCTACCTTCACATCCAACTAACCTAACCTAAACCGTTTTAATTATTACGACCCTAAGATTTACCGCCTAAGACAGCCAGAGCGATTTGTACTTGAAGCGAATCGTTAAAACAAACAGTTCTATTGGGTCGAGTAAGTGCATCCGAGGAGATTGAAAGGCCATGTCGGTACAGATTGATTTCTTCATTATTATTGGTTTAATGCCACCTAGTATTTGCCTGCGTAAATGATGCAAAGGAGTTTACAAGCTGAGGACGTAAGGTCGTAATAAATATACAAACAGTATGAACACTACCTATAAACGCTCGAAACGGCACACTCACACAAATATGCGCACCGACGAGACCCCTAAGCAGCGTCCGCGGTGCTGTCAGTAGTGCGAGCCGCTTAGGGGTATCGACGATGCGCATGTTTGTGTGAGTGTGCCGTTTCGAGCATTTGTAGGTAGTTTCCGTATCGTTCGTCCATATTTATACTGTGTAATAAGCGTTCTGTTTCTGTCTAACTCTAACCCCATGGGCAAAAGACGTACAACGAGTTTGTATGTGTTTTTGCTGCTGCCGAGGAAAATCTTCCTTACTGTTCTACATTTGTCTGTTTAGGACTGCTAAAGGCCAGTCTTTTTCAATGGAGTCCAGTTAACCTCGCCATATCATTTGGCATCTGCTCTGTCTTTAAACAATTTTTTTATACTGTGTGTCAAGTCTAGGTTCTCAATGCGTACTCCAATTACAATTCATGTTATTAATTAGTCTTGAGCTATAAATAAGTAGGATTATTTCATTGAACTCTTTTAAGGAGTGGAATGCTCTATTGTGTATTAATTATAAATACCTCGGCAGATTCAAGGCAATCGTGATTTAATACGGATAACTTCGCTTTCATCAAGTTGACTGTAATCAAAAGTTACAACAATGTTGTTTGGTTCAGTTACCTTATTTATTTATTTTTCAATTTTTAAAGATCGTTGTCCCACACTAGGAATTTCATCCTGTATAGTGGGTGCGTTTACAAACATTTAAACTCAATTACACAAGACACCCAGATCCGGAAAAACTATCTGTCATATATATATATACATATATATAAATGTAATATAGCTTAGATCTATAGGGATATAGATATATTTCTCGACCTGAGACGCATAAGGTCGGATGTCGAGATTGAAGCAATAGAATTTGTATGGCTTCAATCTCGACATCCGACCTTGTGCGTCTCAGGTCCAGATTTGATTCGTCTAATAAAAAATAATCTTTCACATTTACAACAATAGTTTATTACCACAGTCAAAAGCTTACATGCCCCTTGGTACTAGGCACCCATTCCTACTTTCCACATTTTCGAAATACCTGACCGTTCGTAAGTGAGTCACCGGTCGGTAGCGTTAACGGGTCATCAGTCGTCACGCGTACATCACCTACGAGCCGTTCTATCTGATGAACGTTTTACATCCTACGTCCTACGGGCGCGGGCTGGGCTCCACAAGTCACCTCGTGTTATCTGAACGTTTACTTAGAACACGTACCGTCTATCTCGGCGGGATATCGGTGTGGCGCAAGTGATGGTGGGTAGCGGGTTGGAGAGAGCGGGCTGTCGCTTTTAACGGGCCAGGCTTTGGGACTTGATCGGGTCGGAAGTTGTGTGAAATATTTATTCAAAGCTCTGTTTGGTAACTTAGTGTCTTCAACGCGTACTTATTGTTGTATTATATGCCAGAGTGCTTGCAGCTATTAGAAATTCTGTTGAATAATGCTAATCGAAATTGTGCAAAATTAGTTGGTCTGCCCTGAGGTAAAGGGATTGTAAAGAATTGAATTGAAGCTGTTAATAATAAAAGGTTGATTGTGTATGTGTGCGTTTCTAAGAAAAAAAATGGTTAAATTATGGCATGTACGATCAAAAATTGTTCTGCAAGCTAGCTCTTGGCTTGATAGTGTTAAAGTAATCCACCGTCGTATTAACCTATGTAGGACTATAATTTTGTTTCCAAATCAGTATGGGAAACAGTTCGCTTCTCACGGTTCATTGTGATATACTTAATTCATGTGTTAGCTTGATATACTGTATCTCTTCATGTCTAATACAATCTTTGGTATAGTTTAGAATGAAAACTTTGTTAACTTTATCTCCAATCATCCTGAAAATCTTTACTGCTTCATATAAATTTTTAGAGCATCAGAAACTTTTCCTTATTGCATAATTTAAAATCCTTTAGTCAACCGAGACCTCTCCTCTCCTTTCTCCGTTTTCCTTGCTTGTCGCTCCTCGCTTGTCCTTCACACCATTCCCACTCCCGATATTAGCCAAGTTTCTTTTTTATATACCTAATATATTCACTTTTTACTGTTCAAATTATCGTCGATAATTCACGACAACGTACAAGCTGACGTCATTGTTCACGTCATAAAGTATGAGAGTTATTATGATGTTCCGCCTTGTAACTGATACTCTGATACTTTCAACGATGACTAGATTATGACATATTACGATATAATAAAGTTATTCTATCAGATAGTGGACATTTACATAAATAAACTATTGAGGATGAGCATACATTTTTATGTTGTAATGTTTAAGCCAATAGGCTTCTGTTTTTGTTTGTTCAGGGATTTTGGGCTACTAGCTGTCGTTTTGTCGGAATTTATTAGATGAGCACATGTATTGCGTTCTGCTACAATGCCAATGATACATATCTCGGCCGGTTTTATGAAGATTTATATGACTAAATCGTAACAAATCATAAAATGCATTTTGAGATTCCAAAATGGTCTCAATATTACGACGTTCCGCAGCAAGCTAAAGATTGTTGATGACGCTGGCCGCAAGAATTCCAAATTCAAAACAAGAGAATGGAGTGAGGTGCCAAAACCATAACCTTATTGATTTCAAATCGATTAAATGTTCGATGACAGTTTTGATTGCGTGCATCGATACAAAGTATAATCGGTATTGACATCAACCGCTCGTCGCCTTCAATACGAACCGACAAGCTCGTTGATATGTTTTCATTCCGTCGTGACAGTTTTGATTAGGTCCGACGCGTTGACCGACCGCGGCTAAAAGAGTATTCGTGTTGTAAAAAATCTGTGATATTGATTTCGTTGATATGAACTTTTTGCTTGTCACAAGGACAGGGGACCTCATCCATACAACTTGCAAACATTCAAATAATCGTGCTTTTTAGAGATAGCATTGGAGTCGCACAAAGCTAGAGCATTCCAATAAAACGTGCGTTAAGATCGAGAGGTTCTACACATTTTTGACGCTGCGATACACTGGGTGATATTCCTGAACCATTTAAACAAACTTTGTACCTTGATCTTTGTAAGCAAGGAGTATAAATAGCTACCTGTACAGCACCTAATAATATCCGGGCGACATCTGGATCATGATAGAGATCTGTACCAAAATTATCACTATATATACCTATGTCTCCCTTCTTATTAGGGTGGGTAGGTGAAATATGGGAGAAGAAAAAATGTTGCGTACACCTCAAATACATTGGGATGATGCCAAGAGAATGATGTGTTTTTCTTCCTCTCTTTGGCCCACGAAACTCGTTCAAAAGCGTTCCAAAACCATCACAAATTCCAACCAGCCTCGGATTCTCAAATAACATATCGGCACCCAAACTTGATATACAAGAAACAATAAACGTAAAACGTGCATTATGTGTACATAAATCAAATCGTGGTTCGTCCACGACACTTGTTAAATTGCTAATAAAAGTCTTCAACGCGACGCGTACGCATATATTAGAGTGGTTTTATTGCGGCCGAGTGCATCGGCGCTTTTGATTGGCCCGCTGTCGCCGGCGATCGGGTGAAGTCGGCTGTTCGAATTTCAAACTGACTGCGAAGTTAAATAGAAGGTTTGTGGGTTTAATGTCTGTATGTTTTACCCTCTTTACATGTAACCGCCGTGCTTTAAGATGTCCTTCTGTAACAGCCATCAGAGATAGCCTCTGATGGCTGTTACACAACACTGCAGTGTAAACCAATAAAAAATTTAGCTTCAGATATCATTCAATTCAATCTACGATATTTACGCACACGGATTGTGCACTAAATTAACTGAGTATCTAGCCCGATTTTGTGATTACAAATATCTTTTACTGGGTTGACTACTTCTACTGAAGTACCATCGTTAATTAAGTCAGAGGGGTTTAAATTGAGTACGTCGTACTTAAGTTTGTCTTGTAAATAATGGAAACTCAAGATGTTTGAAGCCTATTTTCTCATTATTACTGGCTCATAAAGTGCCAGCCTCTTAGTGGCATCGCAGATCGCAGTAATTAATTAAGTTCGGCCTAGGTTTTGGAGATTCGTAAATAACATTCAAAATTTTTGTTAATAGCAAGATTTTAAATCGATACCAGACTATACAGAAAACACTTCGACTGAATATAACAAAAATAAAATACTAGAAACAAACTCAACAACACTTAAAACAAATACGTCTCAAGTTGGAACACATCACATAATATGAAAGTCAATGAAATAAATTATTTTTTACTAAACTGCCCACCGGTTGGCCTTGATCGCCCGTACATCGGTGGAGGCGCCCACATATGGCCCGACTATGTACCGTTAAAAAAACTAGTACAGTTACTAACTAAACTGGATTGCGTACAATTTTTATGATAAAACGTATAATGTTTAATATAATCTCGGATGAATGTGGGAATCTCGCGGCTATTGTTGAGGTATTACGTTCATCTTAACGCTGACGAGTCGAGATTGCTGCATTTTTAACGCGTCTTATGAACTTGGGCTCTATACTAACTGGCCACTTACTATTCTATTTTCAAAACTAAAATAATTATAGAAATATAAATTTATCGGGTTATCTTTATTATCATAAAAAAACATTCTTTACTTTTTTTTCAAGTTTATCGGGTTATATTTATTATCATACAAAACAACCATTCCATGCATTTATTTTTAGGGTTCCCCTAAGTTACCCAAAGGGTAAAAAGAGAGACATGGTATGAAAACCTTGACATTATAAACTAAAAATCGATAGTAAATATATACCAATGGCGATCGATTCCGTTAATAAATAATAAATAAAAGGGAACTAGCATCTGTTGCAGACAGTTGCAGTATTGTTTGTATTAGTATTCGCCACTTATGACGCAAAGCTTTGCGAATATTTAATAGTTTCTGGCGGCCAATACTGAAATACATTTAATATGAAAACGTTTATATAAAAGTTTCCATAATAACGCCCCGCTAGAGGTTAAAGGCCCGATAAAAGCTTTTAAAATGGCCAAAAATTAAAAAAAATATCACAAATTTAACTAACCCCTTCTTGTTAGTTTATTCACAAAATCGTGTGCTTACGTAACGTCATAGAGAAAATGCGTAGACGTTTAAACAAAAAAATATACGTTAGCGTAGCGATACTACCTAACCTACCCATTTTTTTCTTAAATCTTATGATTGTGACACCAATAATGTACTAAATGCAACATCTCCAATACGTTGAAATGCTTTACCTAAAGAAGGCACATCAATATTCTAGTAGAACTATTCATACTTCTAATATCGTCTCACGTATTCAAAAGCTATATACGTACTAGCTGTTAGATCTATTCGAAATATATAACTCCGACAGTATTCACACCAAACCGTTCCTAGTTTATTTAGACTATCGTGTGCGAGAAATACATAGACGTTTATACGGTAAAAAAATACGATAGTGTAGCGATACGCCCTACCCCCCAATTTTTTTCGTAAGTCTGATCATATGGGTTGCATCTCCAATAATGTACTAAATGCAACATCTCCAAAACCTTGAAATGCTTTGCCTAAAGAGGGCACATCAATATTTTAGTCAAAACCTAGTTCCTTATGCTTCTAGCGCAAGATACCTGGAATATAGTCTCACGTATTCAAAAGCTCTGTTCATACTACCTATTAGTTATATTCAAAATATATAAATCCGAATATATAACTCAAGAGTATTCACATCGAACTTAAATGCAGTGTAATATTCAATTTACGTTTAAATGGAGATAGTTCTGCTGCTCAAAGTGTAAATACGATTTCAGTTAGAGAATTTGTACTTAATATCAAGTTCCCACAAACTTGTGGCACTAGATGTGTGGGTCGCAACGATACGTGGAATCTAGTTTGTATGGAGCAGTTTTGTATCATCCGAGAGTGCGGAATTTGTGTGCCAACTTCAATTCCATACAAACTAATGTTTTGGCAAATTTCTGTTTTCTGGTACCTAATTTATTCATGATTTCCGAGAAACGCCTGAATGGTCTAAAATAATGTGTCATTTGACTTTTTCACCTAAATTATGTGCTCTGAATAAATATTTGCAAACTAAGTATTAACGTACGCAATTCAATGGTATGAAATTGCAGCATCTAATATGGACGTTTCAGGAACTGTTATGGTTTTACCTTTTAACTAATATTTTATCTTTACTTTATACATTTAATAACCGACTTCAAAAAAAGGAGGAAATTCTTAATTCGTCGGAATCTTTTATTAATTTATAGAGTTCACATTAATGCCTTCTTTATTTTAATGATCAATCAGTCTGCCTTACCTTTTTATAGATAGTCTATGTTCTGGAGAGGTCCAGTAGTGATATTCTGAATCTCACCATGAACACTTAGTTGAAGTGAAGTAGTTGTCAACCCACCCATTGAAAGTGAAATGACAGTTCACTGTGTTATTTCTAAAAAACAGACTGGCTGAAAGTCCTGATGAAGCACTCAGAAGCTTTACAATTTTATAAGATGTGGCTATCTATACCATATTCATAATGGTACCGATAGCTAATTATACCGTAACTGATACTGTCACTGGTAGCGATTGTATCTCTAATTTGCATATAATCTCGACGTGTATCTTGTAAACTGATAGTTTTTCGACGTTACGTGATTTCTTCACGCTTGTGTATGAGTACATTGAGACTAGCAGCAGTGGTCATCTGATTGAAGGATATGTTTTATTAATTTATAAGTTTACTTTAATTTATTACTTTATCGTTATATAGAGGTTCTTTTGTGTCTTTGTAACAGGTTATATCTGGAATTATTGATCCGATTATTAAAATTTGTTCATCTACTTAGACAATCACACTATCTCTAAGTGCCGAAGAGTTTTTATCCAGATGAACTTATTAGTTCCTATGGGATACGCAAACAGCCGCAGGGCAAAAGCAAAAAATATATTTTGCTTTGTTGATTTTATTAAAATAACATAATAACTTGTTTTTTTTAATAAAAAAATTGTCTCGTTAAAAACCGCCTTGCCTAGGAAATCACATTAATTTAGCTGTGGTTAGTTATCTTTTGTTATCAAACGTATCTGCATCTACTTCATGAAAACTGCTTTATGAAACGTGGAAAATTAATATATATAATACATATATAGCTATAAATTATGAAATATGCTAATCCAATATTTATTTTTATGAAAAGATATATTTAAATTGCATTTTCTTTTCGGAAATCCGATATATTTTCACATGTTATTATACGGCAAGCCATTGCCATTATATCATGCACAAATCTAAACCTGTGACTGATACTGAGAATTTTCATTCTATCAACGACCACGATGGTCGAAATGCCAAAATCTATGGGATTGACCACGTCATATGGACAATCATTATTGTTGAAAGAATCTTACTTTATCTGGATCTCTGGGGACCGAACTAAAGCCGCTGCAGGACCACATACTTAATTAAGCATTTATGTTAGCCTTTAATAGACCAAAGAATCTCGTGAATCGAGGCAGTCGTAATCGTCTTCATGTTGATGACGATTTCAAACTCATTCAAAGCAAGACACAAGTTTGAGAGGTTAATGAAATCCAAGATTATGTTAATTAAAAAGACCGTTTTAACCAGCGCAGTGTGGAGCGGTGCCGCCCACATTATTATTTAGTTCCTTCGTTTACATACGAGCATTATGCAATCTCACTGAATACCTTATTATTCTCATAATAATTTGATGAATGAGCATAGCGTTATGTTCTGCTGATGATGTGTGCTGTAATCAGTTACCGTAGTTGGCTTGTATTGTTGTTTTTAATGTGGCATTTGCAATTATTGTCATTGTGAGGCTATTTGCTTATTGCTGATGCACATCCTGCTTCCTTTTTAGGGTTCCGTACCCAAAGGGTAAAAACGGGACCCTATTACTAAGACTTCGCGATCCGTCTGTCTGTCTGTCTCCAGGCTGTATCTCATGAACCGTGATAGCTAGACAGTTGAAATTTTCCCAGATGATGTATTTTTGTTGCCGCTATATCAACAAATACTAAAAACAGTATAAAGTAAATATTAAAGGGGGGCTCCCATTCAACAAACGTGATATTTTAGCCGTTTTTTGCTCCATATTAATAACGGCTACAGGTAGACGCTTGAAATATTCACAGAATGTTTAGTTGTATATTTACTTCAAAAAATAATAATTAATAAATTAAAATAAAATAAATTAAGGGGGGCTCCCATACAACAAACGTGATTTTTATGCAGTGTTTTGCGATAATGGTACGGAACCCTTCGTGTGCGAGTCCGACTCGCACTTGGCCGGTTTTTTGAATACATAGTTATTTTCCTTGAATCATGTTCTTTATTAAAAAAATAAGAATACCTGCCTGCATATAATTGTCCCAATCACAGAACAGAGAAGACAGGCGTAGAAGGCGTAAAAGGAGTTTTTTCTGTTCTGTGGTCCCAATGCAGTACTGAGGCCTCTTCTTATACACAAAAGATAAGAGCATTGATCGAATGATAACCACCCTCGCTTTGAAGTCTGAAATCATCAACAAACAGTTATATTACATACAGAAAGAAATTCCTAGTGTGGGGCAAAGTTAAAAAAAAAAAATGTATTTATATATTACGTATGTGGCACCTCTGAAATCGCTAATCTTCTGACTGGTATTCTTGGCATTGTTTGGTCTTGGTATCGTGAGTCCCGTGACGTCTTGTTATGTAACTCGCATAAGATTTAAAACGAAATCTGTTTCTGTACCGGCTGTACGCCGTAAGTATGGCTTTTACAGAAAAAATCACAATATTATATCTGAAGATGAAAGTTCTTCGTTTGCTCGTGCACGCTTTTCTCTGTGTAAAGCTCACTGTGGTTAGCAGTGGGATATCGTTAAAAGAGTTCCAGTTGAAAAATTCAAGTTTTTGTCCTTTCATCGAAGTCGGTAGAGGAAAGTTTTAGTTATACCTAAGTTGGATCGAGTAACAAACATTGATTCGGAATATCTTTATCAAAAAGATAACGGTCAAATAACATTTGCCTTTTATGGATAATAACCGGCTCCCATGGTGTTTTATCACCAAAATCTCCGTGTTTATGAAATTTAGATATATTTTTATGGTTTTTCGGCTAGCCATGGGAAAATACAGTGGCTTCATCAAGTTGATATTATATGCGCTGGAGATTCATGATGTGCAAACGAATTTCGACTTTGTCTAGTTTTGATAAAGTTTATATTTGTGTGAGGGGTTTCGGAAAGTTATTGCTGTAATACGAAGAAGTACGTTTTATTTTTTTACCATGCTGTGTTTGGAATGACAAAAGAAACATACCAAATTAGCTGCTTATTAGTCAACTGAGAGACTGTCATTGAACGAGTAGTGTGCGATGACATTAGAAATTAGACCTTACGAATGACTCTAGAGATCTATGCTTGAGAGACCAGCAACTGTTTGGAATGCTTAAGTCTTTTCCCCGTAAGGCAACCACTTAACCTCCAACTTCTAAAACCACATTTAAGCATGAAAATCTTTCAAATTGATATACGGCATTAAAGTGGACGTTCTTATACTCCAAATTGCACATGACCCTAGAGAAAAGGCTATAATGTAGTCCTCAAACCCATCGCTATGAATATGTTCGTCCCTAAAATTTGTATCCCTAAACACTCGTTAGCTAAGATAAGCAATAAAACATCGTATGCCGACGATCTACATTTGATAATCGGTTAAATTAAATTTTTACTAGCCATTACGTTATCGAGAACAAATATAAACAATGTGTTACATTGTATGTTAGAGATATGAACACTGAGTAGGAACGTGACGAACACTCGTCTGTTTTTGGAGTGAGCAGAGTTCTAAGTAAACATGAACAGCTTTTTGATGATGATTTTGTAATTTAAAGGGTTAGTGGCAAAATTTGCTTAAGTAGCTGATGGCTAATTAGAATAGGGGGATACCAAAACACTGACTTCTGTGGAGACCCTCTGCTCCAGCTAGGGGACAAAGGATCCCAACGGAAAGATGATTGGGCTATGTGAAAGATGATGACTAAGAGCTAGTCCACATGCAGCGTTGTGTTGCGTTGCGTCGTCGCCGCAGTCGTACATAACGTGCCGTCGTTGCAGCGGCGACGTACAGTTGCTGCGAGCATTTTGGACGAAATGAGCTTGCGTGTTTCTCTTCCATAACAACACAAACAACTGCGCGCTGCCGCTCCGGCGCGGCGCCGGCGTCGCAATCAGTATAGCCCTCGCCAAACTTCTTGTCCGCCCTGAAGTTGGTTTACCGGATGCGTGAGGCACGAAACGGTGCTGGTTTTGTATGAGATTTTCTACTGCGCAGCCATTGTAGCCAACTTCAGGGCGGCCAAGAAGTTTGGCGAGAACTATACACCCCTCTCGCTTCGTCTCGGAGGCTGCAGTCAGTCGTGTGTGCGTTGCGTCGACGCAGCGCGCCGTGTTTAAGTACACTATGGTTATTAGTAAGTAAAACGACGCAGCGACAGCGATACGTCGACGCAACGCTAATCCAACGCGCCGTGTGGATCGGCTCTATTAGAGACGTATTGAAGAAGAACCCAAAAAAATATTGAGACCGGGGCAAGATAATGATGATGATTTTATAATTTTAGCATACTGCTTGCTACAATAATGATATTATTGTAGATTGATTTTGTGATTTTTGTAACGGGTTTCCGGATTTTTTTTCAGATTTTCCTCTTTGAATGTTTTGTCGGCAAAAAGATCGTATCGATTAGGGATGATACAATTCCAGCGGTTTAAATCGGATAAGGATAGTTCATAAATTATAATACACGCTCAGTTTTTTATTATAAACTTTTTAGAGGGAGGTAATATTCGCTTACCGTCACGTTAGAATGAAAGAATAGGTGTTATGTGCGCCCAGTGTTACGTCATTTATTATCCTAATCATGGCCCGGTCAGTATTTCATTAGACTTTTCAACGATCACGTTGAAGGGTATAATTACGCCCTTACTTCCAGGTATCTATAGCGTTCCCACCCTTGGACATCGGGAAAAAAATCAATTACTGTTCGCGTGTTTCAAAGGAGTTTGATCGCGCTAATCCGCCGACCAGCGCGTGCGCACACCGTGACGTCACGCGAGCTTCCGGCGGGAAAATCATTTTAATTCTTTTAATACATCCCAACAACTATTTGCTACCCCATTTTCAACTCTGTTCCCAAACTCATAAAGTTGTTTAGTCTCTATTTTGGGTGCAAATATATTTGTCAAGTTTATGAAGATACGGTCTGATAAAGAAGTGATTTTAGACATCCAGGTCCAAGAGTTATGTCTGTAAGTTTGTGCATCCTACTTATTTATGGTATTTGGTAATACGTTGACTGTGTGGTATGTGTATGCCTATTATAATAGCTTTTTTGTAGGTCTCAGAGTCGAAGGCAATGGGGGAAACGGATTATTATAAGTAATGGTCTAGTGAGAAGTTACTGGCTTTGTTATTATAATTATCTCCTTAGTGTAATATTTTCATGGTTTTCCTCCTCTACATAGCTATGATATAGCTAACCCATGCCATGGAATCTCATGGGAATACGCCTTTTATAGTGTAATAATTTTTATTAATAATACCGGTTATGTAATGTTCCTATTGTAGCTAATAATACATTTTATGCACGTGCAATTTTACAACAATAATAAGCAACTTCTTCGGTGCATATATACCAATGAAATTTGAGCAGTGGTGGCCCACTGGTAATGGCCGCGACTTATTAGTTGCAGGTCGTGTGTTCGAACACAGGCAGTAAATTATTTCTTCACCACTGCTCCCAAAACGGTGAAGGAAAACTGTATAAGGAAACCGCCATTTCTTAGAACCAAACATTCGAATACATTGTGACATCCCTCAGTCCGCACTGGACCCGTGTGGTTGATTACAGCCCATTCCCTCTCACAGAGAGGAGGTCTGCACGCACAATGGACCAAATGGGATTCTAAGTACAGAAAAGGGGATTCATCTATTCTATCCTACCAAAGTAATTTGGCCTATTTGTTTGTAGAAATACGTAGGTCAAATTGTCTAGCCTCCAAATACCCATCTTTTCACCAAACACGTTCAAACTTTAACACAACTAAGCTAGACTTTAGAACCATACTATCATGCTTTTATGCAAATCTCGCAGACTTTATCCGCAGGGCGAGCGGTTGGGACAAAGCCAGTATTTTAGCACCAACTCGTGAATTACATGGCGCGAAGTTTTAGCTTTTATCTAGCTAACGCTAAATTTAATCCATTTCAAAAGCGCGGCATCAAGAATCGCTCCACTGGGTTAATTCACGATTGCTATCGTATGGGAGCGGGGCAGCATTGTGTTTCAGTTCACACAGAGGCTCTTGCGACGGTCCGATGTTATGCCGCGGTGTACGGAAAGCAGAAGTGGTGCTATTCGGATGATATGATTTGCGATATGTGAGCCTTTTTTGTAAAATAAAAATACCCTCAAATGGGTTCGATTGTGAATTTGTGTCATATGTTTACCAATGAAGGTATATAATGCTTTGTCATATTCAATAAGCTTATCTTCATGAACTTAATCCTCGACAGCTAAACTGTATGTATCATAAATCACTGTAACAAGTGCCTTTACTTGTTAAAATGGGAAAATGGCAGCCTTTACTAAAAAGCTCCCCCATATTTTTATTGTAATAATTTTTCACAAACGTCCAACATTTTTCATTTGCCGCACTCATTAAAATGTAGACGTCATGTGAACGACCCGTGTATCCATCTGTACTTATATTGCAAAACGAATATGTTTTCAACCGACGATATTTACTAAGTAATACTCAACACTAAAACGTTCTCAGTAATAAACTCGTAAGCAAAGTGATAATCGGCCTCTCGAGTCATTATAATCGCATGTAATACTTATCTTAACGCGGCATTTCAGATCAGTAATTATAAAGTAATTTCTTATTTATAATAATGTTTGTTGTACAGTTGAAACTTGCGATTAAGACTTGGCTGAGGCATTTTATGATTCTGTTAAAGACACCTTAACTACGCCTACCTGTCTAGACCAGTTTATCTCTTGGTCTTTATCAACTTTAGTTTATATGGTTTTGTATAAAACATAGCCCAGTTATAGCACAGCTCTCAGTGGTCGACAAGCATAGAACTGCATGTTCTGATGTCTCAGCATAACGGAATATGAAATGCTTTGTTTTCGGCAAGTGATATGTAAAGCGGATATGATATACATTGGTGTTTCATAACTCTGTTACATGCCAATGTTTCGCCCGAAAACAACGATTAGTTATCTTTCCGGTTGGTTTCTCATACATGGAACAAGATGCTAAGTGAAATAATATAAGTGAACTGATGAATAAGCAGTAAATACAAGTGGTTTGTGAACTTTCATAGATGAATGTGGATTTTCTGGAGATTTGATACATGTCGTTCTTGTTGGGAATGGTACATGAAAAGAGAGTACTAAGCTGTCGTTCTAAGTGGACGAAAGTTGTGGATGATAATATGAGGAAGATTGAAATCTATGTGATCATATTTGAAACAAGAGACAAGACATTCAGGTTGTTTCGACTGCGGCCTTGGACTAAGATGGAGATCATACCTGAAGACGATGTACCGTAAATTTAGGTGAAGAATTAGGTTTCATGTAGGCGGCAAATTAGTAAATTTCATCAGTCTACGCTACTAGTAATAGTACGTAATACATGCTAGTACTACTAAACTAAGTTAGGGTTGTTTCGATCAAATTTTGGCGAACATACGGGAGAGGACTGCAATAGGCAGGTTAGAAAATCATTTAAGCTTTGGATTGCATAAAAAATTTAATTATATATACGGTTATGATTCGATACATTTGCATCTAATGATCATAAATTCATAATGAAAATAAAACTTATAAATATGCCTATAAATTTAAAGCAGTTACTACCGATGAATACTGGTCCATCATCAGTTCACAGTTCCCGAAGGGACTCGGTGCAGAGGTCACACGCTTTATGAGACCCGCAATAAGACCCCAATAAATTCCTCCAGCATTTGCACTCAACATAAATAGTAAGTATGCATTTTTATTTTCAGTTATTTATATCTCCAATATACTGTTGCATAAATAAAAGAATGGTAAATTTATTTTATAGAAAGCTTTGTTTTATGTTAAACGAGTCTTGGAATGTGGCTTGCCTTGAAGATTTGATAATGAGTATGCATAGGCAATTCAGAAAACCAGCTATATCTAGTATTGCCTAGAACTTAATATTACGTTGAGCAAAAATAATGGTCATAAGGGTAGAAGAATGATGGTAGAAGAAACGCGATAAGTTTATCGTTTCTAGTTCATTATTGACACCAATAGTAGTTTTAAATGCGCATTATGAGATAACCTTGCTATTATTGGAGGCAAATCTAAATTCGTTTTCACGAGCTCCAACGATACACGTGTGACTCTAGCAAATAATATTGGGCACAATAATTCACATTTACTACACTACTAAGAAAATCTAGAAACAGTATTACTATTGTACGGGTAAAACTGCGCATTAGAAGTAATTTAGATAGCGGTATAGTTCCAGTTTACCGCAGGGTATACTTTTGGGTCCACTTTTAATTTAAGCTATACAAATTGTTTCATTTAATTTGCAACGTTAGATTTGAGTGCTGTAATTGGAAGCAACAGTGGTGAAGAGAAGAAAGAATTCACTACCCTGACACTACACGTGTGACTACTGAATGAACTTCAACAAACACGCAAAGTACAAAGTATTATTAGGAAAGCTAAACTCCAAGTCATCTAAGATGAAAAGTTCGGTATCGATATGGACAGGTAAAACTACGAGAGTATAGAGTTCAGTGTTAATTGTAACTTGCTTAAAAAAATATTCTATCCAGTTCCATTCAGTATAAAGTATTGAATGCTGCATTAGGGAGCATCAGCAGTATGTTAAAGTGAAGAGTTCACTGATATCCACTGGCAACGTGGACTCTCTGGACCTGAATGAACCAATATAGCCGAGCAAAGTATAAAGTAAGATTAGGAACGTTAAGCGCTAAGTCATCTAACACGAAAGGTATTAAGATGATCCACACGCTCGCGTGCTACCCATCACAATATCCGGAATCGGGCACGAGCGTAGCAGTAAACATAAACAGTGTTTTCACGCGCCGCGCAGACGAAGTTATCGTTCGCGTCCGGGTCAGCGGGCCTCGAGAACTTATCGGTCGGATAGGCGATGTTCACACTGCTGGTGCTGGAACTCGAAAGAGCGGGAACGCGCTACCACAAATGTTTTGGCCTACGTTGATGTGATCGGTGTATACAGGACCAGCAAGCTGTGAATGGTTTATTTGGTGAAGAGCTTCTAGTTAATATTACTGGTTATAGGCAGAAGTGAATTGAACAGACGATGAACTGTGGGTGATGCAACTTTTGCCAGGCTTTTGTCATCTTCTTCGCTGTTTCTTGTTTTTCGATCAGAGCCCATTTACACCATCATAGCAATGAAATCTGCTCAATGTAGTCGGATCTTTATGTTGCAAGTCCATGTGCGAAAAGCGTAGCCAGACCACAGCCTAACTTTTGTACTCGCATCAGTAATTCGAGTAAAGTTTTGTGGATAACGATTTGCGCACAACTTTAAGTGTGTCAAAAGGGCCAGACTCCATTAGAAGACCACAGAGCCGGGTATTCTACCGATCAGCAGAAGAGCAACAATGATAACTTGTTAGGTTAACTATTTTAAGATCGGTTATCGTGAAGTTCTATATTCTCAATGAGCGAGATTCCTCTGCCAAATATAGAATGTATATCAGCTACTTATCGCACTGCGCATGAGTTGTAGACGTGTGAATAGGCGGAAAGGTCTTTAGTAAAAACAGTCAATATTTATTTATATAAACATTGGTAAAATCAATACTATTAGTGCGCGTGATTAAGTTTCGAGTCTATGAACAGGCGACTTTGATAAGAGCCAATATTATTCACCACGTGCATGGCTGGACTACTAACAAAACATTAAGAAGATTACACAAAACGGGGAATTCAACAGATAAAAACAAAGTTATACATAAAATACATTTTTCTGCCAGGTTGCCAGGAATCTGTAAAGTAATGTTTCAGAATATCTTCATTCTGAGACGTTCGAGTTTTACGTCACTGCAATTTCTTGTAGCGATTACGTGTAGCTTTCTTTTAATCAGTAAAAAAAATATTTGTAATCGGTTCTGCACTTCCAAAGATTACCTTTGTTCAACATATAAATGAACAATTTTACCGCTTAGTAATATTAGTTTAGAAGGTACAGTTAACCTTAATACCTAAGGGCCTGAGGGCCAAAAAAGTAAGCTTTGCTAAGCCCTTGTGTCACATCATTTTTGTTACACCACTTCCGTAAACGAAGGAATAATTAAATGGCCATGGATGTCGAAAAAAATGGCAGTGCCAACACCCGTTGATGTGGTTGCAAATTGGTTGCGTGACTAACTCACAACGACACGCGTGGTGAGCATTTTAGGCGAAGCCTCTTTACGCGAAGCATGTTCTATGTTGATAGAACAAGGGGATGCTGCAAGCTCCTGACATTATCTCGTTACTCAGACATTCCAATCAGATAGAAATTAGTAGTTAGTATGTCATGGAGTACGCAGCATTCACAGAACGAAGTGCCGGGGGGTCACAACTGGATGAAAAGATTAAGATTGTACTCCACGATAAGCGAATATTTACGGTCAGAGAATTTAAACTGCCGAAATTAACATTTATGAATGACAAATATGTCATATCTTCCAGTGGGTGTCGTTTAGGAACTGAGATGTTGACGAGATAGGAGCATCCACCTGCTCACTTGTAACCTTTTATTACTACTAACTCTTTGGGAGATGTAGATACTTTTTTGGCAGTACATGGGGCATAATTTGGAAACAAACTGATGGACCATGGTTACCGCTGCTTACGCTTAGTGCTACTTTTTATCCCGAATAAATACACAGTTCCTTTATGGCAGGCCTCGGATACAAAGCCGTGGGAAATGCTTGGGCTTTTTAGAGTTCTACAATCAATACCTTAGAATATTACTGATGTTTAAAACTAAGGCATTTATCAACAAATTAATTAATAACCATATCATGTTAATTAATAGTGTTCATCATTATCAGCCATTTTTAATGTTCCCACTGCTGGGACACAGGCCTCCGCTCTGTGAGAGGGAATGGGCCGTAATCCACCACGCGGGCCCTGGGCAGGTTGGTTAATGTTTCTAGGACATGCCGGTTTTCCGTTTTGAGAGAGGTGTTGATGAAATAATTTACACAAAGTAAAGCGCCTGCCTCGATTCAAACCCTCGATCACAATTTGTAAGTCGCGGCTGTTGCTACTGAGCCAACAGTGTTCCGTTTTCGCAAAGTCATATAAAAACAATAAATACGAAAGCTTTTTAGTTTGTTAGATTTTATATTATTTTTTGATTGACAAGACCACACGTTATATTGCCGAAGCGAATATCAATTCCAAATATTTTGGAATTTTGACTATTGTTATTGCTAGAATATCATTTTGTCTACGGCCTGTATTGTTTTAATTTTCTAATGGCCTACTTAACCTTTATTTTCTTATACTGTCCCTTTGTATCAGCGACGTCCCCCATGCTAAGTGGTCGTTCTCCTCTAAAACGTGTCACCATAGCCAAGCCAAGAGAAGTAGTTGTAGTCAATAGATCGATTGACTAGAACATATGTAGGTATTTATGTTTACCTAACTGCTATGTAGGGGCAACCTCGCGCGATAAGTTATCGGTCAAAGTGCACAGACTTTGTGTGGCTCGCATTACTTGTGTGCGGGAGATGTACCAAGATGTTTTCGACTGGATACGGCTACTATAGTTTGGCGAAAATCTGCTTTCTAGAGTTGAAGTTCAACCCTGGTCGTTTGTAATTAAATCTCTTGGTATAGGAATCAGTGGGCTTCAAGTCAAGAGTTGATAGATTACTTCTAGGCAAGCGTGCTTCATCGTCGACCACATCTTCGTTTACCATTACTTGTCATAGTGTTCAAACCTTGAAGAATAAAAATCTGCACAGTACATATAAACCCATAACTTTTTGCCATTATGAAAATCTCCTATTGATGAATGTATCATCTTATTAGGATTACAAATGACTCTTGATGGTGCTTACTCCTGAGATTTCGAGTTTTTGTTTTTCATTTCAATATACTCCTATATTTATAGGATAAACAAAATTAAGATTTTATTGTAGTTGCCCGTGATGTGGGAAAACACGAAGTTCTGTTTCATAAAGAATTTCAAGACTTCATTTCTAATAATAACATTGTCCTGTACCTATGGTTGCATTAATATATTTAAATGCTCTTTAAAACTGTTCCTATACGTATTGTTACTAACTAGGCACAAGGTTTTCGCAGAACAATGATAGGAAAATATAATATATAGAGCGGAAATCTCTGTGTTTTTCCTAGACGTAAATTTTTTTTTTTTTAAATCATTCATGAAACATCATCTGCTAACTCGTTTAACTGATACTCGATTCGAATATAGCAAGACTAACAAGACATGACAGAACATGCAATGTATTGTAAAAAAAGTAAAATGTTTAAACAAAACACTAAACAAGACAAACAAAACAAACAAACAATAATCAGTTAACCCCGGACCATACAGTATTAACGAACTTGCAGCTCCGCCTCAATTCATAGCACAAACGAAAGCAGATAGAAAATACAATTTATGCAAACGAAAACTTTACGGGATTTTCATGTTTCGACGATGCAACCTTTTAATTGGTGGACACTGAATTATTTGCGTCACTGCGTGCAACCGGAGCCAGGTGTCGATTGGCAGAAAATTTTCAATTATTTCACCCAAATTCTATCAGCCACTGGCAGCCAGGTTGGGTACAATTATGACGATCTGGTGACAAAATAATGGCCAGTCACGGAAAAGGACGCGCATTTTGAATGGGAATTTTAAGCAAATTCATGCCGTAAATAAAGTGTCGCTGATGTATTGAGTGCTGTGAATGTAGCTTATTCAATGAAAATGTATGGCAGATCATTTTGATATAATATTCGCTATAATTTTGATAGAAAATGTTACAAGAAGCGACATGTTGCACGGAGTCCAATTAATTTGTGGTACCTGAAGCTCTAGACAGGTAGCATTTGATGTCGGCGATCACGTGATTTTTCGATATCGCTTATCAATCCCATACAATTTTGCCTTTTTTGCAATCGCTATCGCCTCGCTTTCGATGATAGCATTCTATCGTCACACTTGTCTAGGCCGGCCTCCGGGCAACTGAGCTCAGCTCGGGTAAAAATCTAAAAACATTTTTTTAAAGGAAAGGATTTTGTCCAGATTTGAGATATGTCTCAAAATATGCAATATAGCCCGAAAACCCCTTGTTTGCAAATTTTATCGAAATCGTTAGAGCCGTTCTCGAGAACGTGATAACAATACATACATATATGTATATACAAATATTGCTCGTTTAATAGGTATAGGATAAGGGCAAGACAACAATTTTACAAAATAGCCGCTTCTTATTAACTTATCCTATCTAATCTTTAGCTGTACCAATGTTTACATCAACCAACTCCAATTCTGCCACCAACCTTGAGCCCCCTCTGTAACCACAGTTCCCACGTAGGCGAAGTCTCGTACACATACATACAATCACCTTAAGATACACCCACAGGCACATCCATTCGCCCTAGCTCCGCGTCTTTATCGGCCAAACATCAGAAACAGCCGCGTTAGTCACCTCTCCGTGATAAACTCTGAGGCCGTTACACGTAAAACAATGCTACTTTATCATCACGTTTATCAAACAGTAATCACTATGCGCCATTCGCATCAAACTGCTTACTTCTTCACTAAGAACGTGTCTACTCTAGGGTAGTGTTGGGTGCAGAGGTACAGCGGGTCTATTCTGTAGAAATCTTTTAAGGTGAATTGAGCTGATGTCATCCGACTGACTGTCAACTGCGCTTCGAGCTCACTTCACCTAAGTCATCACGGTGAGATTTTTATGAAATAGTACTACAGTCAGAACATAGAATCTAGAAAAGTAATTCATTTGTTTATTGGTTTCGTCTTGTATACAATAAAGTATCAAAGTTGAACCTGTTGAACTGTACATTCTTTGCTGATATTTGGGTTATTGGACGATTCGCACGAATTTATTTCGCCCGAAATGTGCGTATCGACCCTTTTTAATAATATTATTTTTTCTGTGGCGATTCGCACGAAGTTAATTTATTGGTGTGCGAATTGACTACTCCAAGATTATGTAGTAGGCAATTGGCACATATTTCATTTTAGAAAACAGAAAATAAAAAGTACAGTTGTGCTCACCCGTCTCGAAGTTAATAGATATTTTACTTGAATCTAGGAAAGCAATGTAGTAAATAAGTAATTACCACTTAAAACGTGCAGATATGCAAGTTAGTTAAGATAGACAGGAGACAAAATAATAAGAAAAAGATCGCAGTTATCGGGCGATTTAAATTCGTGCGAATCGTCCAATAACCCGATTATTTACCCTGATCGGGCACTGCGCTAATGTTGGTGGGTAGACATTGATGTGTGGTTCATATCTACCAAAGAACAAAGTAGTACTTTATCGGTTGATTATTTTCTAAAGAATACAAGTTGTAGATGCTTTCGGGTAGCATCCTTCAAACTTATTAAAAAGCTATACTGTCAATCGGTCGTGGACCCTGTTTAAAAAACAATCACATTGTAATAATAAGGTTGTGTTATTGTGAAACGATAAAATAAAACATGAAAATTAAGATGTTTTAAATAAATTCTGTGAAAATATAAATACGGCGAATGTAAGATTCGAATTTTACTGCAATGCCCAAATAAATGATGATTGGCAATTCATTTAACAATCTCATGTTTTACTGCTCATTATGCTTAATTAAAGAGTATCAGTGAATTGTTCTCGATATGTATTATTAAATTGAAAATAAAATTATTTTACAGTTTCAATACACTCGGTATATTGACAGTCCATGACTAATTATTTGTGCCAACTAAAGTCAGTACTAACAAATTGACTGAATTAGCACTACAGATAAAACATCAATATCGTGCAAACGGGCAGCAACTGACAACTTTGTCTATTTTGATATGAATAGTTCCAATAGAGGTGTTCTACAATTGACCCGTATTCGGATTACGTCACGATGCAAAAGCTATGCAAGAAACAGAATAAGAAATGGGTCTTTAGAAACTCGGAAACCGAAAACTACACGATAGAGCCCGAACAATCTCTGTTTACGAAAGCATTTGACCAATAAACGTATTGTTGTGGCAGATGCCATAGGCGGAAGCTGTTTTTTTTTCTATGATCGCCATAAGTCAGTCGTATGGCTTTGTAATAAGGTCGGTTGCATCCCCGCATTGTAAGGGATGTTGACAAATGAATGATGACAATTATATTGTGTGCTTGCCTTTGTGGTGGTGACGACTATATTATAGTGTGGTGGGACCGTTGGATGTACAATTGTTCCGTTTGCATGTTTTGGTAAATTATTATTCATTGTAGCTAATCATTCATTGGAAGACGTTTGTTTAAGAATGGCTGCAGATACTGCTGCAATACATACAGGAATCTTAATTATTACTAAATTAGGAATTCTAGAGATAATTCAATTTCGGGCAACTCGATAGTTTTATAACTTTGTTTGAAAAATGCATAGTTTCTCACAAAAACTCGCAGAAAACTTCCGCATTGGACAAAAATCTAATAAATAATAATATTCTACGAAATACTTTAAAACTTAAATTTAAAATAATAAACTAAACAACATTACAAGCCCGTTTGCATCTACCGGCGGCACCCCAAGACGTTTTTTATTCAAATAAAAATTATAAATTCCCCACAAGCAACCACAATGATGCCCGACAATGTACAAGCGAAACTAGCAAAATAATGCGATTTCGCGCATCGCGACACACTAATATCGACTAAGCTTAACAATCTACAACTCAGTGTACCGTGGTCCTTGTCCCATCACTATTGTTTAGTCGAATTGTTATAATCGCTTGAATAGAGTTGTCATACACTTGAAGATGTTTTTTCTTTACTTTTTTTTCTGTTATAAAGGGTAGGTCCTGACTGTTGTGTAAATAAAACGTGAGTGTTTTATTCCGATTATTTCGAGTGGGCGAATAAAATGTCGAAGTCGAGTTGTTGTTTCAGTCAATGAGTGTTGTTTTATTATTCTATTGTTGTTTATTTTAAGTATACTTATTGTTTTGTTCATATTTTTTTGTTTTATACATCTGATATTCTGTCTTTGGTAGTTTCGCAAATAAATGTTTATATTATTTTTAAAAGTCCTCTTTGTGATCGAGAGGCTCATCCTCTTTGTGTTCAATTGTGTTAGAGCTTTTTAGTTCTTTTTTTTTTGTATTCAGTGTTCCTATATTTACTAATTAATAATCCTGTTAATCAAGCTCATAAGTAGTTGTTAGGTTACTTCTACTAGGAACTAAATTATTCTCTGCAACTAATTATGTAAGTAGGATTCATTGATTTTACCTTGGTCTTTATTCAAATAAAGTTTAATGTGTGAAACTTCATATTTAAACAAATGTATTGTCTTCGTAGAAAGAGGAAAAATTTATATAAATAGGTGTGTGTACCTAATGTCTATAAGTGCATTAGGTAGTACATGAATTTTTACGTCAATTGTATTCCATAAACTTCTGTACAAATAAGGAAACATCAAAATAAATCTCAGAAACACGCCACCTTTGCTCGCACGTAGTAATTTAACTTTTTTATATTTCGTAATATTCATATCTGAGGCTCGATAATTACTACACAAACTTACCTTTCGTCCCTCGGATATCACAGTCGAAAAAAATATTTATTTCCTATTTCACATGAGAAACCACGGCGTGCGCGACACGTCGCCGGCTACCCGCTGGTTGGTATTGTGCAACCGGGGTTGCTCTACCTTTGTCCACGCGCCCCGGGGATCGGCCGGGTGTTTATTTGCAAACAAACACTACACACCGCCCGCTGCGCCCCGCACTACTACGATTTGTTACGATTTCTGTAATACGATAGTTTTGAGTTTTAGACGATTCTCGTTTCCGTAGTAGGGGTGTGTGAACCGCGTGTGTAATCTACCCCTTTTAGCATCGCAACAGCGGCAGGACTCACATGTAGTCTCATGCTTGCAGACCGCAAGCTGAGTCCAACCCAGTGAAGTTTTTATGAATGTGTATTTTATTCGGCTAGGTATGTAATTACAGTTTCAGTCAAGTTGGTGAAAAAATATAATTTTCTTTGGTTAAAATAGAAATACATATCATGTAATTAATTGTAATGAATGTTTATGTAATCTAATTATCTCGAGATTCAACATAGCTTGTTAAAACTGCTTAAAATCCTGCTCGAAGGAAACGGAGCATGACGACGGTTCCACGGTACAGTTACTTAAATAAACAAATAAAACATTGATTTTATTGACTTACAACATAATATATCTATCAAATAACGTTACTATATAATGCCATTAAAACTCCAAAACTCGGACAATCCACTCACATGTCACAGTTTGATTTATTATAATTTTTTGTCGAAATCAAATAAAAATCTCGTTCCATTAGTTAGGTTCTAAAATCGTTATTAGGCATATACTTAATAAAGTTCCCACGGAACGTTTTATCGTGCAATAAACTCAAAACGGTAGGCAACCGACCGACGAATAAAATCCGATATATAGATAATTTTAATAGACACTGTAAAATCGAAATGACAAATCCGAGTCGAACATGAAATTGTATCGAAACGTTTTATATCGATATCTTAGTCGATACCTATTATAAAATTTGTTTTTCGAATGTTGATTGACATTCGGATGTTTTAGTGGTTTGAAGAAGGTTTTTTAATGTCTATGTTATCTTAAAAGGTAAGTGTGCTACCGAAATATGTGAGAATGTGATGCTTCGAGTTACTTTCGTTGTAAATATTTATGTTGATAGACAGAATAGACACTTAAATCAAAATAAACGGTACGGTATTTTATTTTTAAGACATTTGTTTCATAGTGGCCTAAAACTTTAGTGGAACTCGCATGCTTGTCTAAAACCTGAGACAATTAACTGCCATCATCATCATATCAGCCGGAAGACGTCCACTGCTGGACATAGGCCTTCCCCAAGCGTCGCCACATTGACCGATCCCGTGCGTCCCGCATCCAGCGGATCCCCGCAACCTTCACTGGGTCTCAGGTCATTTATTTTCGCACACAATGTCTGGGTAGGCAATGCCAATTCGCAATACAGTCGCATTAAAAAGGCTTTAAAAAAGTCTATGTCTAAAACCTGACAATAATGTGTTGCACTAGCACCTGAGACAATTAACTGCCATCATCATTATATCAGCCGAAAGACGTCCACTGCTGGACATAGGCCTTCCTCAAGCGTCGCCAAATTGACCAGTCCCGTGCGTCCCGCATCCAGCGGATCCCCGCAACCTTTACTGGGTCTCAGGTCATTTATTTTCGCACACAAAGTCTGGGTAGGCAATGCCAATTCGCAATACAGTCGCATTAAAAAAGCCTTAAAAAATCCGAGATCAATTTTAAACCCAAGTCTATGCTGGAGTACATACACGGTGTGACGGGAAGGTGTCACCATATTTAAAAATCGAATCAGCAAAATTTTGGTGAACTGACAAGATTTTATTTTGGGTTTGCCTATGAGTTGTTTGGAGAAACTTGTTCATTTACATAGACAGAAATAGTTTTTAAAATATGATCACACATTTCCGTTACAGCCTGTATAATATAATATTAATTTAAGTAACTCTAAACCCTTTCTAAGATAACAAGATCCGCTAAAGCCACACTTAAAACATCTTGTTTATTACTTTTATTGGTGGCCGAAGTAAACAAATTAAACTCGAGTGTATTTTATATTCATGTTAATTGAAAACTTTTCGGTGACGGCCATCAAGACGTTTATAAAATTTTATGTTATTATCAAATAGTTTAGATGAGCTTTTGTCAGTCTGCCGCGGTATGGCGCTTTCTGTTTGCCGCGGTGTGGAGCTTTCTGTCAGGTTGCCGCAGTGTGGAGCTTTTTGCAAGTTTGCCACGGTGTGGAGCTATTTTCAGTTAGATGCGGTGTGAACCTTGTTTCAGTTTGCCGCAGAGTGGAGCTTTCTGTCACTTTGCCGTGGTGTGGAGCATTTTTTCAGTTTGTTGCGGTGTGGAGCTTTCTGTCAGTTTGCCGCGGTGTGGAGCTTATTTTCAGTTTGCTGCGGTGTGGATCTTTCTGTCAGTTTGCCGCGGTGTGGAGCTTTTTGTCATTTTTATTTGTTCAGTAGCTATAACAGCGTAACTACGTAGTGTTTCAAGATTAGAAATATCATTATAATATGTTATAGCACTGAGCCTCTAGAGACAAATAAAACATATTTTTATTGAACAACAAAATATTTATTTACACATCTTTTTTTGGGGTTCCGTACCCAAAGGGTAAAAACGGGACACTATTACTAAGTTTCCACGATCCGTCGGTCTGTCACAAGGCTGTATCTCATGAACCGTGATAGCTAGACAGTTGAAATTTTCACAGATGATGTATTTCTATTGCCGCTATAACAACAAATACTAAAAACAGGATAAAATAAATATTTAAGTGTGGCCCAGTCCCATACAATAAACGTGATATTTTTGCGATAATGGTACGGAACTATTCGTGCTCGAGTCCGACTCGCACTTTTCACTTTTCCCACTCAGTTTCTACACACACAAAATTACATTCTATCATAGTTTATTGCATAACATGCATAATCAGTTATTTAACTTTTCTACTGCTGTGACACAAGCCTTTTCTCTTTAAGTTTGGGACTTAATCCACCACAGGGGGTGGTGGATGTCACATGTCATCGATATTTTGTTTCTAGGACATGTCGGTTTCGATATTTTCCTTTAGGTTAAGTAAAGTAGGCAGGCGCCTAGATTCGAACCCACGACTTCCTCTAGAACGATAACAAGTAAGTCGGCGTCGTTACCACTGGTCCATCACTACTCATAAGAAGAAATGCGGTCGCAGACATCCGATTGTATATCCTAAGTAAAATGTCATAATTCGAGATTTGGCTCTCGCCTATTTCCTCCTCCAATATTGGAGCAATTCAAAATGTATTCCACACTGAAAAATACTTAAAGATATATACTGTGCCCCTATGTTTTCATTTTTGATTATACATTATTTTTAGAAGCACTAGAACCCTCAAAAAATGCTCAAATGTCTACAGTTGTTCCTTGTCCTTCCGGAGTCTTTGTTCCCTGATAGCTACAACCTTGGGGTATTTAAGTCAAGAGTGAATAGGTTTCTTCTAGGTAAGCGAGCTTCACCGTAGACCGCATTATCGCTTAACATCAGGCGAGATAGTGGTCAAACGCGAGCCTATAGATTAAATAAAAAAAAAAAAAATTGCCTAGTGTACAAATTTGACAACTATAAATGAAAAAAGAAAAACAGCAGCAAAACATAAATCTTTTGTATTCAATTCATGGAATATCTTTTAAAGTTGTCGAATATTGGGGGATGAAATAGGCGAGAGCCAAACCCCGAATTATGACCTTTTACTAAGCCAAACGTTCAAATCCATTCTGCAGCAGGCTTATTACGTAAGAAACAGCAATAAGCAATCATCGCGCGATCAAACGTTTTCTATACTAATATTATAAAGAGGAAAGATTTTATTGTTTGTTTGTACCGAATAGGCTCCAAAACTACTGAACCGATTTAAAAAAAAAAATCACCAATAGAAAGCTATATTGTTCCTGAGTGACATAGGCTATTTTTTTATCCCGTAAATGGGTCCTGTGGGGTGGTCCAAGGGAGCGCAGCCGCGCGGAACAGCTAGTATGTCACAAAAGTCAGAATTACCTACAGTGTAGGTCCAATACAATCCTATGCTAATCGCTCGCTTTTTATCAAATGTAATAATTTCTACTTCTGTATTGAAGACCAATTATTGCGCAAAAATCGCTATTGATTTCTTGCAAGGTACGTAATAAGCCTGCCGGTGTGGATACCTATGTGATTGACATATAAATCCATACAAACTTTCACATTAGAAGTAGAGATAAGCCTTAGACTTTTATAAAAGACATTTTATATGTTTTTGTTACCTAGTATATCTATTTTCATGCTACATATTTATTGACACTGGTAAAATGTTTCGTCTTAAAGCTAAGAACAGTCGCAACTGGACCTCAGATATAATTTTGTGTACTGTACTTTTTTATAGATTCAGATAAAAGATGATGGCATTTATCTGAATCTATAAAAAAGTACTAAAATTATAATTAATTGTATTTGTACAAAAAGTATTGATTGTGTACCTACATCACTTGCTCGTTATTCATTTCGTAGTTGTTTTAAATGTTTTGGTTAACGCGTGTCCTACACGGATGAGGAAAGTTAAACATTATTTCGTAATTTCGTATAAGGTAAAGTTTACGGAAATACTAATCTAAAATTCAAACAATACTTAGTCGTTATAATTTTAACATGATAAATCAATGTGAAGCGAATGTCAAGCAATGTTCTATTCACGTCAGAGTGGTTTCAACTAATGTCCGCCATATTTGGATCTCTAATCGTCCCAACTCACACGTAACTTGACGTCTCGAGATAAATTTTAGACAAGCGATAGTAGCGCGACCGTCCCGAGATTGTTTCAAGACGCTCCATCATTCCGTGTGAAAATAGAGATGCGACATTATACATATTACACTTTTTATCTCAACTCAGAATTACTCCAACGTTGAACCGACTGCTACAACAAAAAATACAACTTTTTTAGCTTTCAACTTGATAACCGAGAAAAGGTTTTCTAAAATAGTTATGCTCTAACAGACCGTTACTAGTGCATGTAATTTGCACTCTTTTTTGCGAGCAAAGTGCAAGGTAACGACACTAAGTTCGTTGACACCAATCAGAGCCACTTAAAGATCATTGCGAGGTAATACGGGCTTTATTAGACCACAATGGCCAATTCCTGTTGTTGAATAAAATTACTCGAAAGCTCACACAATGCATATTCAATAAAAAGTTAATACGGCCACACTAACAGCAATAACATTTTGAAACCATCATACAAAAGATTTTCCGAATCATTTGCTGACATCGCGCGGAAAAAGCTGCCACGTGCGTGCAAAAAAACTGTACACATTACAAACGGCTATTAAGTAAACTGTCCGAGTGTGTAAACGGGTGTGCTATTAAATTGCACTGCAGTGTACGTTGTGGTGATGATAGTTTAATTGTACAGTGCGCGGGTATTTTTTAGATTGACTGGTTTTGGTTGCTGGGAGGTTCGGTGTGAAGTTACGATTAATGGTTGGCGCGTGCTTCAAGTAACAATATGCTGGACAGTTTATTTTTATTTTGTGGTCGCGCAAATGTTTGTTGTAGGTTGTCAATTATTTTGTAATTATAGGTATGTCCTTAGGAAATATCCGTGGCCATTGTGTGTTGTTTAATCACACTAATATTATTAAGTCGAAAACTTGTGAGTGTGTTTGTTACTTCTTCACGCCAGAACGGCTTAACGGATCTAGATGAAATTTGGCACAGAAATTGATTATAGTCAGGAATAGAATATAGGTTATTTTTATCCCGGGAATATGTTACGTTGGGGTCATTTTCGACTTTCAATCGAATAAAACTAACAAAACGACATTGTTAACAATATCCACGGATTTATGCGACCCATAGGCGTGTACATAATTAGTCGACGTGTGTCACAGTCACAGCCAGCAGCCCCGTATCCCGTTATCTCAAGAAGGAAAAAAGTGAAAATATTACAGAAACGTGTTACATACGTAACTCCCGGCTCCCCATTACGAAACTCTTGGGGAAACAGGAAATATAATCCGTTACTGTGATCGATGTGTTCGAATACAATTAATTATAATATTATTCAAAATATTTTGTGTTTTATGTTAATTTCACGTTTTCTACCAACCGATGTGGCGGTAGGAAATAATTTGTGTAAATATATTGTTCTAATTTTGATTCATTAATGAATCTACCCCACGGTTATGCGGGTTTTGTTGAGCAACCTGGTATCTGAGATAACAAATTGTACTTAGATTATAAGTGAATTTATTAACCTTAATCTGATTAATTCGCTTTTTAGATTTGACCTAACAAGTACGGGTAACATTTCATACTAACAAGAAGGTAAAGCTTGTAAATTGTCCTGAACTGACAATACTTAAAAAAAATCTAGTTGAAAAATAGTGTTCTAACAACTACTGTAAATACTACAAAAGAAAAACGTCAAACTTCATTACAACTTGTTAGAAAATCTTTAGTTGTTCAGATATCTGTGGTATGACAATTCCAACACCACAAAAATAATTTTTATTTCTATTTCCCATCTAAAAGGATTCGCTGACGACTTTCTTTTGAATCTCAACAAAAATAAACTAACAACGAAAAGTCGTATTTTATTTTTGTGCATCACATTTTTGCTCATAATGATCGTTTGTGGACGTATGATGTGTCTTTAAAATGAATAGTGGGTGACAGACAAGCATCTTGGTACGTGTTGCGATAACTTCTGACATTTGTACGGCGACGGTAATACAAGACTTATTAGGTATAATTCGTATGCAATGACATGGGACTTTTTGTTGCAAAAGTGCGATTATTTTGACCTATACTTCGTGCTTGGAGATTCGTGGATGAATGGGTGGAGTAAAATCTCTTTTCTGAAGTTTTCTGAAGTAAGAACTCTTTTTAAACTACGTTGAGTAGTACGAGATTTTTGGTAGGGTCAAAACTTAAGGATTCGCGACAGTGACATGCTCATATGACAGCGTCATCGACATGTTAATGTGACGTGTGATGAAATAACTGTGTTTTTCCAAAGTTTTTTAAGTTTTCACTTCTGTCGGCATAACCATGTGTTTTTTTTTCTTTTGGGCCAAGATTGTAGATCAACTTGGCGCAGGCAAGTGATGAGACGCAACCCTAAATAAAGGGACTAGGACAGAAAGAAGAAGATGAAGGTAGGGCAAGGATGGGCTTGATCTGTAGAGGTCTATGAAAGCATCATGTGTAAAATTATGAAGAGCCAACTACAAAGTGTGTTTTCAGCTGGGAATTATATATCGAACTTCACTAGTTAAAATATGATTATCTTCTTAATTTATGAAGGCAATTCTGAACTCCGGTGAATATTTTATTTTCTTAGGGTGTAGGATTAGGCATGCCAGATTATCTGGCGACGAAACCTGGACAAAAAAACAAAATCAATTATTATGAAAAAAAAACTTTTTTTTTGCGGCATCTATAACTTCTTGGCCATCGCCAAGCATTAAAAAAAAATCAGAGCAAGAAGATTAAAATTAACTCTTGTCTGAAGTTTTCGTTTTCGTTCTTTTGTCCATAAGTTACACATCATATAAATTCTTTCACAAAAAAATAACATTGTTTTTTGTATACCGGGACATTTTTCACAATTCCGGGACACAAAACATACGTTCGCATTCCGGGACGATCCCGGTGAGTCCCGGCCAACTGACAACCCTATGTAGGATGCGTCTGACTTGTAAAGGTACCAACAACCAAGATGGTTGCGACGGTAGCGACTGAGTGATTTGTCTAACGAACTTGACTAGTTAAATTGTGAATACTTACTGCCTTCATTTACGAGTAATTAATTTATGTAACTAACTCTGAATTCTTAAAGTATCGCAATATCTTGCGAAAACTAGTTTAAATTTCTAGTAAGAAAAAAACAAGCACCAATTATTTATTCTCAGCAAAAAGCAGTATTAAAATGCATTTTGTGAAATATTGCCCTGTGCGATAAGGCCGCCCATTGTAGTACACTTGCTTTTGTGAATGATAAATGATTTTATTTCTGTAAGTTGGTTTGTACAAACACTTTTACATGTCGTTCATATTTTTTTAAACTGGATGAGGTGAGGTTGTCCTGTACATATATTTTTAAGATGTACAATAAACAATATAATAATTAATAAATACGTGATTAGTTCTTGGATCATCGTGGAGCAGTGGTGGCCCAGTGGTATCGGCCGCGACTTACAAGTTGCAGGTAGTGGGTTCGAGCCCAGGCAGGCGCTTTACATAATGTAAATTATTTCATCACCACTGCTCTCAAAAAGGTGATGGAAAACATCGTGAGGAAACCGGCATGTCCTAGAACCACAAATTCGAAGACATGTGAGATCCACCAACAAGCACTGGACACGCGTGGTGTATTACGGCCTATTCCCTCTCACAGAGGGGAGGCCTGTGTCCCAGCAGTGGAAACAGAGTGATGGAGATCATTTAAGTTAATCGAAACCTCTTGAATAAACTTTTGATATTAAATTCCTAGTATCAAAAGATGTCTGCTAGTCTCAGGTAAATCTGTGTGCCATCAATCCCTTCTAATTTAGCTATACGCGTCTAACTGAACTTATGAGCTTAAAAATAAATCCGTCGGCTGTCGCCCTTACTATGAGTATGTAAAGTATTGATGTTACGATGTCGAGTATGGGAATTAAATTGGGATAAAATCTTTCCTAACAAAACCTTGTTTGTTCTTTCCTATTCGTGTGACAAGTTTCATCTAAATCCGTTCAGCCCAGGCGTGATTGATTATGATTGCATACAAACATCCAGACTTTCACACTTATTCTAAATATTAGTATGATAGGGTAAGAAATAGCATGGGATTTTTATACAATAAACTAGATTTCATGAACACGTATGACAAAAAAAAAGAATCGTTTTCAAAATAGAGAAAAAAAAAAAAAAATCTCTCACAGGTCGGTAGCAAATCTACTGTACACATTTCAATCCCAAAATAATTTTCAACAATAATTTTTAAATGCCTACGTGGTATATTTGGATAATATTAAACTATTATTATTGGCGGCAGAACTCCCCCGTATTTCTCCAGACGCAGCGCAGGTAGCTAACCACGACATCAGATTTCAAGGCCCAAGCGCCATCTCGATTCCAACTAGTTTACTGAACCGTAAAAATATTTCGAAGAGAAATCGAGTTGCATCGGTAGGGTGGCGTCTGCGTCGCGGACGATTGACGCGCGACACCGGGACGGCGCGGCGAGCGACGCGGGGCTAATTAACGACACCGCCATCTATCGGCGACGCCCTATCAATCTCACAGCGACAGTTTTGTTGCACATTTGTCGCCGGTATTTGGGACGTGTGTTTGTGTATTTATTTAGTGTGAGTAGAAGTTCAAGTGTCGCATCACTGGCTGAGGTTGAGAGTCAAATGGTTGTTTGTTTTTTTTTTAACGGCTGTGCAGTCGAAGATTGATAGTCGCGTATGAACGTGGACTGAATAGGTGGTGGGCGAAGCAACACGACACCTAGATTCACCACGACCGGGTGACCGAGCTCGGCTCGACTGAAAATAGAGAAAACGACGTTTTCTAAAAAAGAAACCTAGCTAGATCGATTTATCGCCCCCGAAACCCCCTGCATACTAAATTTCATGTAAATCGTTGGAGTCGTTTGCGAGATTCAGATTACATATATCTTATATATACAAAATTGCTCGTTTAAAGGTATTAGAATAGATAGATACATAGGCATTCCCGATACAGGACAAAGCTAGCTAGGAAGGGTCCTAGGTTCGTCTAATATTTGAACTTAGATGGCGTTTTGTTCAACTATGGACTGATTGCGTCCACCTTATGAACCATTTCCCACCAAGTTTCTATAGCTAATTCAATCTTCGTTAAGATGACTATTATTATGGCTCTTCTCTACAATATTCCTTCTCCCACTTTGAACTCTGCCCACCCTATATGAAACTACCGCGACGGTTAAAAATGTTGATCACATATCATATTTTATGTCACAACACTCAAATTGCGCGCCATTAAGTACGTCCGCTGGCATTTTAAGGTATTTCAAAAGATGACAGGTGTTGAAAACTGGACGAACCCTTAAAGTGTAAGGGAGGGCCGCATTTGTCATGATGAGCTACCTTCTTGCTACTGTTTCTAATGGAGCTAGGAATAGGTCATGTTTGGCAGTTTGCTGGTCTGAAATGAGATTAATTTTGCCTAGCCAGTTTTAGATGGATCGGAAATTAGACCACTAGAATCATATTACAAGGTGGTTATAAATTTTCTTGCTCATTTTCCTTTATTGATTTTTGGTAGGGCCGTGTTGATTGATTTTTGGTAGGGTCGAAATTTATAGGTTCGCGTCAGCGACATGCTAATGCGACTGCGTCATCGACATGCTAATGTGACGTGTGATGGAATAATTGTGTATATATTTGCCATTTCTGTATCTCAAGTATCCGCTCTATATTTTGTCATCAAGTTGATGTTGCGAAAGCAATTTATGTTTTTAAAATACCACAAACGGATAGGTTACTATGCAGAAATAGTTAGAAATAGTCCATTCCATTCCAGTAGAATTTTACTGTAAGCAAAAACATGAGAAGTAAAGAACGAAATAGTTTAGGACCATTAAAAAGATGCGATATAGCCAAAAATACGTGCTGGTGTACTCTAGTCTACTCAACCTAATGAAGCTAGTTGCACATTCAAAAGCGTCGTATAGCGGGCATAGACTACTTTTATCTCCAAAAAACGCATGTTCTCGAGGAATAGGCCGCGGCAAGCGAAGCTACGAGAACAAGCTAGTTCCTTATTAAACGTGTTTCCAGCTTACCACAAAGATACCGCATTTAGAGTTGACGCCAAAACGTCGTATTTCTGCTTACGGTCCAGATGTGACCACTGACGCGTGACGGATGGGTTTCGGCAGACCGCCAAGGACTAAAGGAAACTATCATATTATAACATTTTTATAACGCCTGTGAAATAGTATAACTTCGATTAATTCTGCATATTATTACCGAGACGGGTGAGCACGACTGTACTTTAATAATGTTTGTTCTCTAAAATAAAATTCGGGCGAATGGTCCACTAAATAATTTTGGAGTGGTCAATTCGCCCGTCGATAAATAAACTTCGGGCGAATCGACACAGAAAAATGAATATTTTGAATAGTGGACAATTCGCCCGATTCGGGCGAGTTAAATTCGGGCGAGTCGTCCAATAACCCCATAAAATTTATAAAGAACAAGATTTAAAAAAAAAAGTTCAGTCGAATTAAGAACCAACTCCGTTTTGAAGTTGGTTAAAACAGCATAAACTTTTTGTCTTCGCTTACTTCCTCGTTATGGCTCACTTCCGAACACAACGACTCCGGCGCGCGGTGTAACTGTCGCCGCGACACGGGGTATTCGCGCAAAAAAAGGTCCTATATACGCCATGCATTATGAGTGAAGTTTTACAATTAAATTTTTTTTCTGTACAAAAAAGACGCTTAATGCAAATGAATCTTGATTCAAATACAGAATGACAGTTACAGTTTCATGATATTCTAAATTCAAATAATATAAATTCAAATCACGAAATTCATTCTTCAGCAACGTTCTAAAATCAAATCCTTAAAGGCTGACAGTTGCGAAGAAATAATAAGTACGACAATAAGTTTTCAAAGAAATTTCTCTATGTGTTAAACAGTTTGAGAATAATTTCTGTGTAAATGATTTTATGTGGGAGCTTTTATACTGAAGCCAAGACTATTTTTATGGAGTAAAAATAGTTTTTCCTATCAAATACTTTCCTTTACCATACACCAGTGATGTGAAGTCCTCATATATGTCTTTATTTATTAACAGTACATAATTCGTGATTGGTAAGAATCAACACACAGGCTTTTATTTCCTCAATCATTTTATTTACTCATGACCAAGAAAGCCGACCCCGAGTAACGGGAAGTGGCGAGGTGGAAGAAGTAGAAGAGTCTGTTTGCGGTGTAAACTTCCCTAACGGAAAATTCTTACAAACGATGTTATTTTAGGTTCTAAACTCTCTTATTCATATACTGGGCAGTCTAGGTGTAGCGTTCCAACGTGGCAGTATCGGTCATACCCATAAAAACCCATACCCATACCAACCCATATAAATACCCATGCATACCCATATAAATATATTGACATTTTATTTCAAAAACTGAAATAAAGACTTAGGGCGCACTACATCCGATCCGAGTCCGTGAATTGAGTTCCGAGTTCTATCAGAATTGAAAATGTTCTGAATGATGACGGATACCGTTCGGATTTAGTGCGCAAGCTTCCCTACAAGAAGTACTACGGCTTCTTCAAAATTTCTCGGATTCGGATCGGATGAACTGCGTAACGGTCCACAATCAACATCTGTTTATCAGCAGTTTATTGTAATGATAAAATACACAATTTTATTCGGGTCCTTTCAATGGTTCATTAAGGGCAATGACTGCCATTGTCATGCTGGACAAACATAAGTTTAAAAAAAATTACTACGTGGCCTTAAATACTTCCACGTATTTTAATACACTGTCGATTTTATAGAGAAAAATGTAAAAAATACTTAGGTACATTGATTACTACGTCCTATTTTCACAATACTTTACAAGTACAAAAGTAACGTACTTGCAAATCCACTGACGGGTAGCAACAAGCCAAGATATCTTTTTTCTTAAACCAGCGATAAACAATGTGTCATAACTACATGTTTTAATCTTTGACCTCTCACGTTTGACCACAGTGTACAGGTGGAAAGGGGACTTGAATTTAGACACGAAACAACAAAGATATGAAATTTTTGTATCATCATGCAATTTGTAAAAGGTCATTAGTAAAAAGGATATTTACGTACATAATATTACATTAAATTTAGGAAAACTTTAGTTATACGAAAATCAACTTTAATAAAATAATAAGTAACTAATCAGTGAATAGTAGAACTCTGTTTTGTTGCTTGTAAAAAAAATGTTCGCAAGTCCCAATTATTATTTTCAGCTCTTAAAATCAATTCATCCGAGAGTCCGATAATGAGGCGTGACCACGCATGATGCACTAGCGAGTTGAGTGTTACTTAATCCGCTTCCAATCAAATGCAATCCCTAAATCTGCATCGAGACAGAAAAGTACAAATATACTTTGTTGTTATACAAATTGTATTGGTACAGACCTAACGAACGAAGAGCAGTGGTAGTCTAGTGGTAATGGCCGTGACTTACAAGTTGTGGGTCGTGGGTTTGAATTCAGGCAGGTGCTTAACTTTGTGTAAATTATTTCATCATCACTGCTCACAAAACGGTGAAGGAAAACATTGTGAGGCAACCGGCATGTCCTAGAACCAAAAATTCGATGATATGTGACATTCAACGACCTGCACTGGGCCCGCTATCCCATTCCCTCTCACAGAGAGGAGGACTGTATCCCAGCAGTGGGAAATTTAAAAGGCTGATGATGATGAAGCGAACGGTAATCACCGCATGCTCGCTCTCCTTAGCCGTAGGCAGAAAACGAGCAAGCGAGCGGTGTCCACTGGCTACTCTCACTTGTTAGCGTTCGATCGTTTGGTCTATACCCGGCGTTAATTGTACGACACAGAATTCATGAACACGAACTTCAAATGCCCAATCAATTTGGGTCACGTGAGACCATTATTACAAATCTATTTGGTTAAGTCGAACGAAAACGCTATAATGAATAATCAGTTTATTGCAGGCATTAGGTCAGCTGCAAATCCATGTTCGGAAGGACTCACCTAGATTTGATTTTCAATAAGTCTAGACTTTTCCCAACTAAGATGGGGTCAGCATCAGAAGCAGCTGAGAACCAGTATTTTACATGGAGGTACTGCCTGTCTGACCTCCACAACCCAGTGACTGGGTATAACGGTAGTCCTTGACAAGACTGATATGTCAGATTTTCTGATTATCCGTAACGACTGTCAAAGATCTACAAATGACTGCCGATTTATGTCAACGAGTATGACAACGTGTTCATCGTGAAAACAGTAATTAAGGTTACACTAGTCGATCATTCTTCCATACAAAAGTAGTCTGGCGATTATTCCACTGTTTGACGATTAAAGTTCAAAATAACAAATTATATCAATTTTTCTCATCAATATCTACCCCTGTATGAAAACAAAAAAGTAAAAAAAAATATATATTTGAAAGTTATGAGCGTCGAAAGTTCCATATTTCAACACTAAGTTTAACGTATCTTTGGGCGGAAATAAATACCATAAGCACACAAATTGCAAAACAGCCACCATACAGGGATAGATTAGTAGTTCAACTAACAATGCAAATAATTTTATTTTGAAAAAATACATTTAGTCGTTTTTAGGGTTCCGTACCCAAAGGGTAAAAACGGGGCCCTATTACTGAGACTCCGCGTCTGTCTGTCTGTCTGTCACCAGGCTGCATCTTATGAACTGAGATAGCTAGACAGTTGAAATTTTCACAGATGATGTATATATGTTGCCGCTATAACAACAAATACTAAAAACAGTATAAAATAAATATTTAAGTGGGGCTCCCATACAACAAACGTGATTTTTGTGCCGTTTTTTGCGATAATGGTACGGAACCCATAGTGCGCGAGTCCGACTCGCACTTGGCCGGTTTTTTAATTATATCCATACTCCCAAAGGTCTGTTTATAAAATTTCGCGCGCTCGTTTTCGTAATAAATCATCATCCATTACGCTACAAATTTGCAAAAGTGCTAAAGCGTACGCGAACTGGCTTCTTACTGCTCATCACAGCATCTATCTCTTTCGCACGTGTTGTGGGATGAGATAGCATGCATTTTAACCCCGCGCACAAAATAGTTCGTGCCGTCGACTAGGGCAACCTTAATATCAGTGCTTACGTCGGTGCACAATTAATTGTACCTGCTTAGATTAGATATGACAAAGGGATTCATTTACTTCAGTCTTCGCTCGACGCTTCAGTAGTGCGATTCACTAAAGGGAGCGCGCCCGGATTTTTCACAGGACGTCGGACAAGTAATTTTTATCAGCGAATGGTAGCAACTTCTGAACAAAAATCACAATGTCGGACCTAGGTGACTTCTGGTTGAATTCCTTAAAGGAGGCTTATCCTTACATCAAAGCAACAGTTCCTGAGGAAAGAGAACCTGAAGTTGAGGCTCATCGTAACTTCATCGGAATAGTTCCTGAGGCAAGATAATTTGGGTAGATTACACTGGACTCGAATTTTTTAGTCCTAATGGAGAAAATAAACAACAAAAGAAAGCAAACATTACGGATCTGCCGAAAGTTTCGGCTGCTCGCTGCGCTCGCGGTAACCGCCTTGCATTCGGTCCATTTCTCGCATTCTTTTTTCTATCGACATTATCGTCGGGCGAATTGCCGTGTCATATTCGTTTGGCGTAGCATATTATTCACAAATAAAGCTTGCCGCGCTCCATTGTTGTTGACGGCGTGAAGAATCGGCTCGTTTCTAGCGTGCCGGGGACCGACCAAATGCCGATAAAGGGTTTCGGATACCAAATATTTAATGCGATGCTTGTTAGGCTAACGCGGCGACCGAAACGGGAGGTATTGTGTTGGGGCTCCATATTCTTTTTGTGCAAGTATTTTGTGAGTTCTTAAGGTTGTGGACAAGTAATTCTGGGTCGTAAGCTTTTGTTTCAACATAAACATGCACAATACAAATGAAAATTGTTACACGATAACCGATAAAAAGTTTGAAGTACTCTTTGTAACGTAGTACCTACCTACATGAAAATTACATATTTTGATTTACGGTTTTTTTATGAAAATACAACATATGGTGAACTACTATCGTAGTTTAATTTTGATTCAGTACCGCGATAATGACTTAAGTTCATCTATACGTAATTAATAATTGACTATAATTTAGACTTTCGAGCAATGATTTCGAAAGTAAGGATACGCCCATCTGAACATTTTATAGAAACCTTCTTATGACAAGCAAATACTCGCTCACTCCCGCCACAGATAACTATATACTAGTCAGTGACACGCACACGGACCACTGTCAACCAGTCGCGTTGGCCCTAAACTGCAATTTTAAGACCAGCGTGCTGGTGCCATTTAGTCGCGCGGTTGGCCTGGTCCTTACGCAAGGAATATATATGTCAATGCTTTCGAGCTATGTTTGAATCGCAGACTATAATATGTATGTCCGTTTTCACTCATACAAATAAACATAGCATAACATCCGGTGAGACTGGAAGCCGACCCCAATATAGTTGGAAAAGGGTAAGCAGATTGATCATTCGATTTTCAACTAAAGACGCTGAGCCGAGAGTTTGAAATTCAACAGTAGCATTTATTCATCATCAACCTTTTAATGTTCTCACTGCTGGGACACGGGCCTCGTCTCTGTGAGAGGGAATGAGCCTTAATCCACCACGCAGGTCCAGTGCGGGTTGGTGGATGTCACACGTCTTCGAATTTTTGGTTGATGTTTTCCTTCACCGTTTTGAGAGCAGTGGTGATGAAATAATTTACACAAAGTAAAGCGCCTGCCTGGGTCGAACCCACGACCTACTACACGTTCTCTCACGGATCATTTGATAGGCTTAGACTTTAGATATTGAACCTCTTTGTGATATAAAATCACAGATAAGCGGTAATCCGGATCTTTTACTGGTAAATAAGTACTTAAGTGTACAAAAATAAACTGCAGTCGATCGATGATACTGCGAAACCTGTGGTACCTCTTATGAAAAGCCTAGTTAATATTGCGGTGATATAAAGAAAGTTTTTTTTCTGATATGGAAATTTGTATTTTTTCCTACTCCTCCGTTATTCTTTTCTTATTAATTTCGTTGCGGGATCCAAGACAGTTAAATTTATTCGCCAGGACATCGTCGAGCTTCACTGACTCGGCGGTCGCCACTGCTGATTCAGGAGATGCAGTGGTTGGGGAATAGTGCGGTGGGATTGTCCCAAAAAATGGTCTAAATACGCTGTAGCCTAATATGCCTTATTGTAGAGTAGGGAGTCTTGACATCGAGTTGGGATAGGATAGACAGATTTGTGTGTTTAGCTGTCCATGGTATTCGGTCAAGATATTCATTCAAGGTACTTAACGGTATGCAAATACCTATTTCTTTTACATCTCAGGGATGTGGCAGACAGTGATCTCCTTCGTACAGTCTATCAAGTATTGGCTCAATCAGTTATTGGTTACTGTATAGGAGCTTGGGGAGGCGCTTGCAAAACGTACCTTTTGCGCCTAGAAAGAGCACAACGGTCCTTGCTGAAGACGATGATATTTAAACCATTCAGATGTCCCACAAAATCTCTTTATGAGCTATGTCGGGTACTCACGGTGTGACAGCTTATATTCTTCATCTGATAACTAAGCAACATGAATGTATCCCATATGATCATACAGTCTTCAAAATAAACGAAAAATAACAAATATCATTGAATCGGAAGGATGTCGCACGGCTTTAGGAAGACGGCAAAATGCCTATTTTCCTGGTTATGTCTACAACAAAATTAATAGGCTCCTAAACTTTTATCCGATGTCTTTACGTGACTGTAAATTAAAGGTGAAGAACTGGCTCTTCACTCTTGATTACGATAGTGTGGAGAAAATACTTAATAGCAATTAATTAATATTTAAATCAATCTAATTTATTTTTTTACAAAGAAACTTATTCAATCATAATTTCAGTCATCTACCCATATCACCATACACAAACAAGCAAACACATACACGTACATACATACACACACACAGCACGACTTAGACTTAGTTTTAGTTATTTTCGTTGAATTTTATGTTATGCCAAAATTTTACATTATTATTATTACTTATTCATTTTCTTTCAAAATGTTATATCTATTTTAATTTTTAATTTGATTTGACATTCGATATTATAATAACAATTAGTATTATTAAGTACCTAATTAATTTTCCTTAAAATGTAATATTGATTTTAGTTTGATTTGACATTAGATATTAAGATAAAATAAAATGGGGAGGGCGCTGACTCCTATCATACAGGTCCGCCTAGTTCGGGATATATATATATACCAAATATTATGTCAATAAAAATTATTTGATTTATTTGATACTGAGGTGACATTACTCAATTAGTACCTGGGCGACCGAGCCTGCTCTTGTGAAACTAGAGAAAACCATATTTTCGCGAAATGTAATTTTCCAGATATGTGGCCTAGCTAGATCGATTTTTCGTTCCCGATATTCAAGTCATTCAGGGTTCATGTAAAGGGAAATTTGGGATACTCTAATCCAAAGTTTTTAGTCAAAACTTAATTGCCCTGCAGTGGCACAATATAGGTTAATTAAAAAAAAAACCTAACGAGGTGAATACAATGTAAGCGAAGACAAACACTAAGTAATTTGTTGAACATCTAATTTACAAGCGAACAAGGCTTACATTCACGCTGGTGCACGATCCCAGATAAACGTTACGGTGACGGTTCTCCACTGCGTTACTATGAATTACTTGCCTTTAGTCATTTTCACTGCTATCTGGTACACTTAGCTAGATAAAACACACTCAGTACTCGGCTAGATAAAACAAGCAGAGAGTAACTTGCATTCACATTTGTATTGTTCGAAGAATGGTCAACAACAATCATCGCGTCCTTTTTAAACCACAACGGAAAAGGAGAGGTGTTATACTTATAAGTTTGACGTGTTTATCTATTTTATCTCTTAAACGGATGAACCAATTTTGATTTAGTGTTTTTGTTTAAAAGGTGGCTTTATCGAGTGTTCTTAGCTATGTTTGATGAAAATCGGTTTAGCCATCCGAAAGTTATGGACGTTTTACTGTTTGAATGTTGTAATTTTCGCAAGATATCGTGTTATTATTAGGTGTTCGATAGATTTTCGATCGAAGCGTAGTATCTACTACAACATAAATTATGAAATAAAAATGTGTCGGTGGCTTTTTATATTTTTAAACTTTGCGTGTTATTGTCGATGGAATATGATCATATCCTGCGTTCGGCTATATAAGGATTATTTCACAATTGGGGTGCAGCGATGTATAGAACAGGTATTTGATGTTCAACATGTTTAGGCTGCCCACACTCAAAGCACATCTTAATACCCATAGCACACATTATCCGCTGTGATACTCAACTTAGCTCTTTAGAAACCGAGGCTTAGATTGGTATCCTACTGAGAAAGGCAGCCTTTGTCAACAGCAATATATGTTAGAGATGGACTCTATCTATATTTCTCTACTTCTATATATATACTAATGTTATAAAGAGGAAAGATTTGTATTTTTGAATGTAATGAATAAACTTAAAAACTTCTGGACCGATTTCAAAAGTGCAATCACCGTTGGGAAGCTACAGTTTCCCCGGGTGACATCGCGAGTGAAACCGCGAGGCGTCCGCTAGTCAGATCATATAATAAAGTCTCTATTCCTCGAAGAGACTGACAAAGCAACGGACACTTCTGGGGAAATGCAGGCCAAGACTTCTATCATGTTATAGCCCCGTCCGGCAAGGTCTATTCTCTATATTGGTTAATGCCGCCGTATCTGGGATTACGCTTCGAGAAATCTTCTGAGAATTTTCCAGTAGTAGTTTGCTCGGCTCGGGGACTGTAATTTTCTAAAAAAGCTTTAGAGAATTGGGTCTTAGAGAGGCTTCAGAGGCAGGGAACTATTCACAACTATACAGATTGCTGGTTCTGTCAGGCTTTTGATTAACGCACCTGGCGAGAACATTTTGAGCTGCTGTTGGCTCTCTTGTCTTTAGACCCGATGTATGATGGGATGTGGATCTATGCCGTAACAATAGTAATCAACAAAAAGACTCGAGTCGTCTTTACATTCTATATTTTCAAGGCAACGTATATATGTCGGGCAGTTTGCTTCAGTACAGTGCTTTTAAACCAATACGTGTATTAATATTCACATATGCACTAAAAAATTGTTTTAGTCAGAAGTTGAATATATATATTGCATATTGGCATTGTTCATCTGCATATTGGCGGTTTATTAAGTTCATCCTACATTCAACTGCCTAACTTTACTATCATTACGTTACGAAAAAGCACGTTCGATATCGGCAGTACTTTTATTCCATATCGTCGCATTTTTTCTTTGTGATTCCAATACTGAATGAATTTTACTGAAAACTCACGAAGTTTTATTACCCACACAGACTTACTTACCACTGGCTCTGTTCGGGTTTGATTTTGGTACAAAAAATAATGGTATGGCTCGACAGGTCGGTGCCCGGAGCAATATTTTCATTTTTTTACAAGAAAAGTGAAAAAAAAAAACGGATTTTTGATATTCACGGAGAGCTGCATTTTTTCAATTTTATTGGAGCATCGAATTCCTTTTACAAATTAATCAAAGGAAGGATTACGAGCAAAGCAAAAGTAACAAATGAAAAGAGACAGGAGTAAACCATTCACAAACACTACAGATTTATTTCAATAACACACGCACTGGGACCATCAATCTTTCTACCACGTAGTGGCGGATAATATGGTATCGATGCTCACCTAGTAGCTATGGCAGCGGTATCGGTACTTGAATCGTATCGATAATTCTGCTACGATATACCGCAATTTTACGGTTTACCTAAAGATTGGAAACATATCAGGTAAATTAAAAAGAACAGAATTTTTACTAAATTAGTCGCCAGGTAAGTTAACCGGTACTTATCAAGGAGTAGTGTAATAGTATGCGATATGTGTCGTGCGATACTGGATTTGGTACTTTGTATCGAGTTTTGACTCAAAATATAAATTATTGAAAATAACTTAAATTACTGCACTTCCCGCACCAATTGTTAGAGTGACCGGACCGCAAGACGCAGACCGCATCTAGTGTGAACTGCCTTAGATTTGGCTGAGCTTTTCTAGTGTTGTGAAAAAGTATCGATACTTTTCCGGTATCGATATGTTTTCGGTACCAAAGTTTCGGGATGCACAAACACTATCCGTCATATTATCGTTTTTATATCATTCCTACTATGTTTGTGGATCGCTCGGTGGCTGTTATGATCGTGCATAACTCACATGTGGACAATTTATAAGTGACATGTGTTTTCAGATTTTTTTTAATGAATCGAACTGTGAACATGCTTCTACAGTTGTAAATTTCTTTTAATATTATTGTGTGAGGATCTTTGAAATTTTATATGTTTTGTGTTTTATTATTCGTTAGAAAAATACTTCTCATGTACTTGACGATTTATGTTATATTTTCTGATATTTATTTAAAAGCTATGTTACATGACGTGGTTTAAATCTTTTAGGTTTCTTTATTTAACTTAATTTTTTACAAATTAGTTAATTTTTGACTTTTCCTGTTCAGTTTTTTTTATGTACGTATTTATCGAAAATGCCCGTGTCAGCCTAAATTTACAATATAATTTCATAACTAACAAGAAATTTGCCGAAAATTTTCATACGGGATGGTGACATTTTTCCATTTGGTCTTAATGTAATAAAATGCAGCTATTAATTACTGCCTGTGAGATTTACTTTTTACCCGGCTTCAAGGATAGGGTTATGTTTTTCGCGCGTATCTTGTACTTATGTTTGTATGTATGTTTTTTATAATAATCGAATTATATCCAAAAATAAAATCGGTCATTCAGTATTTCGTTTGTAGGATGACCTACCTGACCTCGGTAACATGTAGTACACAGTATACTGTTTTTTTCTTTTTTGGGGGGTATTTTTACGATTGATTGTTGGCTGGAAAAATAATTGGAGGGTGAAATAAAAATGAGGCACTATAAAAAAAAAATTTTTAGGTGAGTAAAACAATGGTTTCGCAGGCCAGGACTCTTGGCCCTCGTTGCGGGGACCTGTGTGGTCAAGATAGGATCGCTCGTGACTCGTGACTCACACCCACGAACCCTCGATAGCTTCATTTCAATGCTGAGTAAGGTATGGTGCTAGTTGCCGCGTTAGGGGCTGGACAGAATGATGCTCTGTTTCCAATATCGGAAAAGTATTTGCGTATCCAGAACGGCAGGCTTATTACGTATCTTTTGCAAGAGCAAAACGATAGCGATAAAACGCTATATGTCATAAAAGTCGGCATTACCTGCAGTGTAGGTATGGTAAGTCCTACACAATCGTTTGCTAATCGCTCGCTGTTTGTCAATTGCACTTATTTAAAACTTCTGTATGCTCTTGCAAAAGATACGAAATAAGTCTGCGGTTACTATTCAACGTATTCGTTTTTACTGACGACGTATGTGTGAATGCTTGGGAGTCTACAAAGACATTCAGGCGTATGAAAACTTTTTATTGTTTATGTCTCGAAAATTTTAAAAACATTGTCTAAAGACTTTCTCAATGGAATATTATTAAATTTTCTAAAACTTTGAACATTTCATGTCATGACAGGAAAAATACAAAAAGAATCCCTTTCAAAATAAATTAAGTTTTCTGCGATTGCGACGTCTTTAAATTACGATTTTTCTATTTTAAAAGAACGTTTTGAGGCAATACAGTCAAAGGGTAGGTACCTGGTAGGAATTGAGGTATTTTCCCAACTTTCTACAACAGTAATAACAAAGAACGAACGTTTTGCATTTTTATAAATAAAAATAAAAAACCCGACTGCTTCAAAAGCGAACTAAAAAGACGTAACAGCATGATTTTTTCTTGTTTACGTCTTTTTAGTTCGCTTTTGAAGCAGTCGGGTTTTTTTTAAATTAATTAACTTTTTTTATTTACATCTTTCTAGTAATTTTTTTTAAACATATAAGTGTTACATATTTTAGAATTCACCTCTTAAAACCCTTTATTTTGATACCCCACATGATGGATTAGGAAGAAAAAAAAGAACCCACAAAATGGCGCCCAAAAGCCACCATTTTTTCTTTTCCAATTCAAATGTAGCCAGTGACACTCGCAGGGTTAAGACAAATCGATTGACGTAAGAATCATCAAAATTGGCTAACGAGTTTGGTCTCTAGAACGCCACATAGGAACAAACATACATACATACATACATGCATAAATAGACTGATATATGAACATTACCCTCCTTCAGCAGTCGGGTAAAAACAAAACTGTTCGGGAGCGCTGTGCCCGAGAATGATACGCAATGCATGACGCACACTTAATTTACTAAAGGGGAAGATTGCTCGTGTCGTGCATTGTCTTAAATTTTGTGCTACGTGCATGGACACCTAATTTGATTGAGTCCGTGGGGTAGGCAGATCGAGCGTCAGAACTATGAGTACTTATAAAGTCACAACATTTTTTTTTGTGTAATTACCCCCCAAACACGGATGTAAGTTTGTATGAGACTGCCGCAAATTGTGTTGTTAGAGGTCTGAGATTTATAAATAATAAAATATAAATTTCAGGCTTTTTAGTAAATTTTAAATTAGGGGATAAGTAAAATTACAAAATAAAAAAAAATATTGTCATAAGTAACTTACAAAAATAATTGGAATCCCATCAAAACATTTTCATGTAAAATGTTGCCAAGACGAGACCGCACTGTCAAAAAGTTTCAGATTTTATGTAGAACTAAGCTTCTAACTCTACAGGCCTTAGCTCTACAAGACCTAACTTCACAAACTCTAAATCACAAAGTCAAAATATGTGGCCGTCATTCCATCTGTCTGTGTGTCCATCTGTCCGTGTGTAACCACCGATTTTCTCAGGAACGGTTGGTCCTAGCAAGTTGATATTTATACCAGATACTGAGGTCTACAGTCCCTATTAGGTGTATAAAAATAAAGGTACTGAATCAACACGATATAAAGATATAAGCAAATTTAGATTTTCGCAAAAACTTGTAAGTATACCAAATTTTACCTTAATTTTGAAACTTTTTATTTTTCGGAATTTTCCCTTTACTTGTGCTGTAAGACCTTGCTTTTAACCAAAATTGACAATTCTAGGTCAACCGGAAGTACCCTATAGGTTTTGGGTCGCAAACCTATAAGGTAATGCCCGTTGACCTATAATCACGAAATTTGGCAAAAAGTAAGGTCTTGCAGCACAAATAAAGGAAACATTCGAAAAAATAAAAAAGTAAAAAAAACGTTTTTTTTTTTTAAATTATGGTTGTATAATGGGTAGGTACGGAACCCTAGGCGCACGAGTTCGACTCGCACTTGACCGGTTATTTTTTATATTTTTGCTATTCTCAGGTTATTTCATCGGTGATTGTTTTTGTTAAAAAGGGTCTTTTTCTCCTTCTTTTAAACTTCATAACTTACCTCAAATCAAACATTTCTTTAACTCACTACTTAAGTTCCTTTCTTCAAAACTTTTTACTAAACTGGAATGTTCAGCCGTAATTATAATTCAAGTACAGTTAGATTCCAGCCCGCTATCATAGCATACCCACATTCTGCTTAGACGTGCTTCCAAGGTATTTGCACAAAAGAATGTTGTGAACTAAGAATTAAAATTATCGGGCTTCATCCTTTCCGTTTGCGGTAAAATATCTTCACTTAAAACAGTATTTTTTACCCGTCTACGGCGAAACCAAGAGAAAGAGCTTATGATTTTAGCAGTATATGTATGTTTGTATTTACGTATGTTCCTCCGTAGCTCCTAAACTATTCGTCCGATTTTGATGAATAAGGTGCCAATTGATTCGTTATTGTGATGAACTACTACTACTCGGCTAAAAAAATACCATAGTCTGGTGACAGGGCCCGACGCAACTTGCATTTTACTGTTTAGTTTAGTTATTGTATCTGCTTCGTTGGTCTAGCTGTCGCTTCTGCTGAGTGTGAGGTTCTGGGTTCGATGCCCGGGTTGGGTTTTTCCATCTGGAATTTCTCAGTAGACGCCTTGAGTCTTGAGTTTGTGTGAAGATGGGAATAGGCCTTTTTTTATATGTAGGTTTATCTCAGCTTATCATTTCGGGGTAACAGGCGTGATGTTAATCTGTCTATCTAATACCTTTAAATGAGCAATTCTTGTATATATATAATCTGAATCTCGGAATTGCTCCAATTTTCATGCAATTTAGTATGGCGGGCCTTTCGGGGTTGATAAATCAATCGAGCTAGATTTCATTTTTAGAAAACGCCGTTTTCTTTATTTTCATCCGAGCAGACCTCGGTTGCCCAGGTACTTATTGTAAATTTCACAGTTCTACGTATTACGAGTTCAAACTCGCTATAGTAAATAATATATCATTCATTAAAACATGGAATACGGTTTGTATTTTAATTATATATCCTACCTACTTCTATACGAGTAAATAAAATTGAAGTGTCTCTATGTAATATCAAAATAACAACGTTTTATTCAATGCATGTGAAAGTATATATATTAGTAATAACAAATGGGGATAAATATAATGACCACCTAAAATTACTTTGTGACCATAACCTCTATTACCTAAAATTGTACTATGAAACCCAAATTTAGTAAATTGATCACCAAATTTAGTAAATTGATCACCAAATTTAGTAAATTGATCACCAAATTTTAATAGCAAATTATTGCGCTATTTAATGTTGTAAAATAGGTTAGGTTAGGTTAGAACTGTGACCAACCGCGCGCGAGCCGAGCGAGCAAAGCGAGCGGTGCCGCGGCAGCGGCCGGCGAGCGCTACTTCCAAGTTGCTCCCAGAAATTTTATAATCTTTTTGGTCATTGGTTTAATTTTGGTGATCATTTACTACTTTTGGTGATCATTTACTACTTTTGGGTTAACAATGATTTATTTGGAGTCATTTTGCCTAAACAGGATAGCGAGATGTTAAAACTTTGGTTATAATTTTACAATAAGATGCGGGTTTAATTTTGGTGATCATTTACTATTTTTGTCTGTTATATGTTACTATATCTGGTGGTAAGTTAAACATAAGCCATAACAAATACGCAATATTTAAGATTTTTGTGAGTCTGTTCCGGGTAATCTCTGAAACGGCTAGACCGCTTTAAGAAGTGATACAGAAAAATTCACAGTACCTGCGAAAAATTAAAAAAAAAAAAAAAATTCTACGAGTGTGACTATGAGTTTTAGTAGCGGGCAAAATATACTCTTTTAAATAAAAGAATACACGGTAAAAGTTAGTATTTATTTTATTTCAGAATAGTATTTACCGTGAATTCTAAAAAGGTTTATTTAAAAATGCAAGTATAAAAAGTTCAGGAGGACTATAATAAAATCACTATATTTATAAAACCTTAATAGGGTAGTATTATGAAATTATTTATACCAACAAATAAAATACTCTTCTCGTTATTAAAATGGCTGAAAACAAATTCTCTTGAACAAACAATGAAATCGTTTTGAAATGCAGTTTTATTTATTTCTTTGGTTTAGACTGTGAGTGGTCGTATTTCTGTGAACACATTTTTATTTTATATATTTATAAATAGATCGGATAGCAGTGCTATGCTCGAGATTAAATATAAACAGAATTGAGGCTACCCGAAGCCTGAATAAAACCTTTTTTAGGTGTCTAACTTTTTCAGAGTATTAAAAATGGACTCTATGACTCTATTAGACATCGATGTAGGTAGTTGGTAAGTCGTGAGTATCAGAAAACGCGTTTGTGAATATACTATTGACATCCCAAGTTCCAAACCATGAACTCAAAGCAATTAAAAAGGGTCATTAACAGAGATTTCTGACGATACACTGTTAAGTATCTAAAAAATTCTAAAGTTTAGGCGGCATTTCCTTAACGTCTTATTTAAAGCAGCTAAGAGTTCGATCTAGATAGGGATGGGACCACACCGGGATGTCTCACTCCGGACCACAACCCGCTATCTCGATCTTGAGACCGGCGGATGCATTTAATTATTATTTTAAAACCAAAGACCTCGCCCGGTCAGCACAGAATGACATTTATTTTTGGACACCGAACGGAGATAACGATTTTTTTTAAAGTTCTTCAAACGAATTGCTGTTAGTTTAGAAATTATCTGCTACTATGTTTTTTTATTCTTTATTTTATATTCCTTACTCACAGCGCAGCAGGTACAATTTACTCAACTCTACTTATACGAACTGTAAAAAGCATACACACATTTTTACGAACGTAATGAAATTATTTTATATCCGGTAAATATTTTTGATCGGTGGTTTATCAAATATGGACTAGCAATCAAATTCAAATATATTTATTTCAACTAAGCCACCAAGCGGTACTTTTGAACGTTACACAATTAAAATTTACAAGTAATAAAAAATTATTCTACCGTGCATTCGGAAAATTAGCTTGTTATGGAGAAGAACGCACAAGAAACTCCATACTTACTCTGTTAAAAAAAATAAGTTTTATACAATTTTTACTTAAGTACATACATTATGTGAGGACGATGCACCCAGAATAGCACTACACATAAAACTCAACTATATATGGTCGAGTATCAAATTTTCCTTGACAAAAACCATTTACTAATTGGGATTTTGTTATAAAACCTATATTTATGAATTAACCGCAACGAATTTGGAGTATGAATGAAAAAGCTAGTAGACACGGACAGGTAATACCGGATTATCCTGATTATTCTCGGAGGATTTACATTATTAACCTGGGTTTATTAATTATAAACGCTGTTTTTCCCGAAATGTAATGTGGGAGTGAAACATTGAGGAAGACTATTTTGTTGGTCTAGGCCAGTGATGGGCAAAGTACGGCCCGCTGCCAACTCCGGCCCGCGAAAGCATTTAATCCGGCCCGCCGACGGTCCTTCGACATGAATTATAGTATTAATGGCCCGAAACTGACACCTTTAACACCTTTTCGCGCTGCTGAAAGTTACTTCGTCATAGCTCGAACCTGCATTCGAAAATATTATGGCAAATCAAAAGAAATTTCATATAACTCACACGCCTACCACGGCAGTGACTTCGAATAAAAGTTAAATTGTAATATTTGTGCAAGTGTGTACTGCTGTAATGTTTTTATAATTATGATTAAACCTTTCAACACAAAATGCAATTTTCCTATAATTCTGGCCCTCCTCTGAAATTTTTTAATCTTTCTGGCCCCCCATTAAGAAAGTTTGCCCACCACTGGTCTAGGCACTGTTAACAGACATTTTCATAATAATCGTGGCATGAAAGCAAAGATTTCAAGTGGCATTACAAATTATGCAGCCCATGATAAGGGGAACGGTCAGTAACGAAACTCAGGTAACAAATGACAACCCTATTACTGATTGGTAGATACCTAATTCCTAAATAGACACAATATTATTCGTTTTTAACCCCCGACGGAAAAAGAGGGGGTGTTATCAATTTTACGATGTTGTTGTGTATCTGTGTGTCTGTCTGTGGCATCATAGCTCCTAAACGGATGAACCGATTATGAATTAGCTTTTTTTGTTTAAAGAGTGACTTTGTCGAAAGTGTTCTTAGCTTTGTTTGATTAAAATCAGTTCAGCCGTTCAAAAGTTACCCGCATTTTACTCTTTGAATCTGGATTTTTACGCAAGACGGTGTCATAATTACGTGTTTTGATAGATTGTCGATTGAACCGACTACTACTCTGTATATAATACGTAGCTTAACAAGCAAGATATAGAAATTAAATTTGAAATTTCAAAATCCCCGACACAAAATCCTCTAAAATGCAAAAAATAAGGCTCGTACTCGCGTCTGGGAACCGCTAAGTAAATAAAATAAACTGCTGTAAGCGTTTGCGGTACCCCGATGCGAGTACGAGGCTTATTTTTTGCTTTTTAGAGGTTTTTGTGTCGGGAGTCTCTGAATTTTAAATTTATTTTTTTTGAATATTTTCTATTTGAATATGAAGTAGTTACAAGAGGTAAGCTAAGTTTAAATTTAAAGGATATTTTTTCCGTATATTATCAAAAGGTTTATTTTAACCTGATAATTGTAATTTTGTTTTTTTAAATTTGAAATGTTAACCTACTTTCATTGTTGATGTCAACTGTTATTTATACAGATTGTTTAGTACCCTCCAAATATGAAATACAGCACACATACGCAAGAAGTGCGAATTTGCGTGGGTGTGTGTAAACCCTAATTTGGCTTGAAACAAATGATCTGTTACGGCCTGTGGCGTTAGCGCCAGAGTCACAGGTGATGAGGTCATTGACTCCTATAAATAAATCATAGTTTATGTTTATTTGGTGTTTTATTTAGGAGTATATTTTGGGATTATTTTTTATTTTAAGTTACTGCTCTTTACTATCAGTTGCGATCGACTTTGCCACTAGTCGGTGTCTTAGAGTATCAGTTGAAATCTTAATATGTACATAAAAGAAAAGGAGATGGTATCACAGTCGAACCAGAACTCGATAAAAGCAAACTTTATGCCGATCGATTGCTTAGGACGAGCGAAATAACTCTACCCAAGTCACATAAACCAAATCCATGGGGTATCGAAGCTATAGGCTGACAAATTATACATGAAATATTTTTATTAAACTAGCGTTTTAGCTTACTGTGCATTGTCATCCAAACCAAACGCAAAATTTCATCTTAATCGGTTGAGGATAACTGCTTTAAAATTCAATTGCAAGATTTGACCCGAACACACATTGCAAATTAATACTAAAAACAAATAAAAAAAAAGCAAAAAAGGCCAAGTGCGAGTCGGAGTCGCGCACGAAGGTTTCCGTACTATTATCGCAAATAACGGCAAAAAATATCACGTTTGTTCTATGGGAGCCCCACTTAAATATTTATTTTAATCTGTTCTTAGTTTTTTTTTTTTTAAACTGAACGGCTGAACCGATTTGGCTGAAAATTGGTAGGGAGGTAGCTAAGAACCAGGAGAAGGACATAGGAGTGGTTAGGGTAGAGTTGTTAGGGTAGGGTAGGTAGGGTAGATGAATGTTTGGTGTTTTTATCGCAAAACAAAGTTTGCCGGGTCAGCTAGTATGATATATATATCATTTTAATGTATTTACTATCGATAGCTTCTACTTCTATAGTGTCAGTACAGTCGACGGTATGACTTATTGTGGTACTAGAATTAAGAAAATCCTTAGTAGATAATGATTTTTCATGCATACTGTCAGCCTTTAGCTCCGATGTTTGGGTCTGCGACTTAGGTTGGGTTATTTCGCTCGTTATAAGCAATCGATTCGCAATCAATTAGTTCGTATTGATTTCTGAGTTTTAAATTCACACATTTTCTCTTTTAGGATAAGATTTCTTGCAATTGATTTTGCCTTTAAGTATCTTCTGAGGCATTGTCACAAGATCTTTAGTTTTATAATTATTTATGTACAGCATTTTTTTCAGTAGGGAAACCTATTATTTCTAAGACAACAAAACGAAGGTTCTTTAATTATTTTTAATAAAATTTAGCATAACTTGTGAATTTATGTTAATGGCGTATACGATCGACCCTGAGTAGACAATGAACGTTCGTGGCAAAAAGCTATAAACTTTTATTTTTAATTAGCACACTGATAACACCAATTAATTGCTCGCTTGTGATTTGACACGAGTTTGCTTGAAGTCGTGTTGGTACGAAATCATGATACCGTATAAAATATTTTTTTATGGTTTTTTTGATAAAGTTAGCTAGAAATGGGCTTAACACCTACTTATATTTATTTTTCCGTAAACCTGGTTGATCATTTACTCGATAATTAACAATGGCGGGATTAATATCATTTTTTCTTTACTCATTGAGAATTAAAATAAAATATATAAAAATAAAAAAATTATAAAAATAAAATATATAATATATATATTATTAATAATAAAATATATAATATATATATTATTTATAACCTGTATAATTTATTTAATTTTCATTAAACGAGCAATTCTTGCATATATGTAAATATATAATCTGAATCTCTGAAACGGCTCCAACAATTTTCGTGAAATTTAGTATGCAGTGTGTTTCGGGGCCGATAAATCGATCTAGCTAGGATTCATTTTTAGAAAACGTCGTTTTCTCTATTTTCACCCGAGCAGAGCTCGGTCGCCCAGGTACTATTATTTCTAACCTAGGGAATCTATTTAATTTCATACTTGTAGTGTAACAAGCATATCGAGTTCTCGAGTCTCGAGTAAATATTGTTTCTTACCTAGACGTATCTATTTAATTTTATACTTAGCTTCTCAACTTTTTCCAAATGTGTGATAACTAATGAAGAAAATATTGTTTATTAGCTAGTTATAGCTATTTAATTTATACTTGTAACGAGTATTTCAACTCCTTCTGAATGTGTGGTACCTAGTTCTTCTCCTTATTGATTGTCTTCATTTCTGAAGGTCGTGCCGTCATGAAGTTAAGAAAATATTAAATCTTAACTATAACTATTTAATTTGACACTCGTAACAAGCATCAAAACTACTGCCTCCCCATTACTCATTGGGAGAAGCTTTTTAACAATTAGAGGAAATCCTCAGGTAACAAATAACTTTACCGAACTTTTATAAAATGAGGTCTCCTTACGTTTTACCTCATATACACTTCCATGAGGCAATAATTGCATCGACTTGAAATATTTCTCTTCGTTTCCAGAATGATAGCAGAATGCATGATCTATAGATTTTGTAAGACTCCTTCGTGATGAGACACTAATATAAAATTTTTGTGATGTTCAACAATGTGACACGAATACATATTATCAAGTAGATCTGACACGAGTACTGACATTGACATCAAAAATACAAGTATATATCTTCTGATACTGAAGAAATATTCCCGTACATATCATTAGAGTAAGGTTTAAGCGTTACAGCGTGTACCGAGTAAAAGGAGTCTCTAGTAGTTGAATCAAAATATGTTTACTTGTTTCTTTCTTTCTTTTTTTCCTGATGTTTTGTCCAGTAGTGGTATATCTTACTTTGAACAGACACACCTTACAATTAAGCGCTTTCGAAATAACAAAAATTATCTTCTCTTCTACAGATTATATGGAACGAAACGCTGCGCTCGGTGCCAGACCCCTATCTCAGCCTCGGAACTGGTGATGCGCGCCCGGGACCTCGTATTCCACGTGCACTGCTTTTCATGTGCTCTATGCAGCACCCCACTCAATAAAGGCGATACTTTCGGCATCAGAGATTCAGCAGTCTATTGCAGGTTTGTACTATTTTACTTATATAAGTCCTCCTTTTCTTACCTAGAGGAGAGAGGAGCTTTTCTTACCTAGATGTATCTATTTAATTTTACACTTAGCTTTTCAACTTTTTCCAAATGTATGATAACTAATTAAGAAAATATTGTTTATTAGCTAGTTATAGCTATTTAATTTATACTTATAACGAGCATTTCAATTTCTTCTGAATGTGTGGTACTAAAATAGTACAAACCTAAACCTAGAAGAACTAGGTACCTAGTTCTTCTAGGTTTAGGTTTGTACTATTTTACTTATATAGGTCCTCCTGCTCCTTGTGTCGTTTCCCCAATGCTGGGGTCGTGACTATATCATGGTTTTCAAACTTTCTCCTTGATAGTGGTTATCCACTTGCTCCTACTTTTACTTATTTCACTTTCATACCTTGATCGGTTAGCATTCAAAGATAAATTATATCTGAATAATTAGCTGAGAGACATACAAACGAATAACAAACGTCTTCAAAGTATTTGTAATCTGCACTAAGTACGCATTTAGACGGGAACGCTGCACGGAATGACAAAGGATAATAAAGTTCGGGTCGCTGTCTAAATGTAAGAGAACATTCTAACATTCAAGGATTCAAAGCAGTAAATACTGTTACAAAGCTCTCTAACGATCCTAAACTCTGAGTTAACTAGTCACTTTGAACCGAAGCTAACAAAACTTTCCATTCGCAGATTACACTACGAGACGATGCCCGAGTACAATGGGCCGCACATGGCTGTGCCAGGACCCCCTCAGATGGCGCTTGTGCCGTACGCAGGCCCTGCCCCAGGGTCCCACTACCCTCCATACCCCTCCCCAGAGTTCCCTCGGGTAGACAATGATGTTCCTAGAGGCCCGTTATTCAACGGATCCACAGCGCCCCCGCCCCGGCAGAAAGGCCGACCCCGCAAGAAGAAACCGAAGGATCAAGAAATAATGGCGGCCAACCTTGGTGAGTGTCACGATAATGCGCAAAGCGAATTCTTACAGCGAACTTATAAACATTTTAATAATTTTAAATCGTCATCGCATGTTGCCATCTCGTCGGCTTACATCGAACATCGGCCCTCGTTTCGCCGACAAAACGTTAACAATTTTATTAACACGTTAAAGTCAAAACCGCACTTACCATCGCCAGATTATTGGAGTGACTTCCCGTGTGTTTGTTTTTTTTTTCAATTATTTTTTTGTGGTGATACAGAACCTGTCCTTATCGGGCCAGTTCGGTCGAGCGACGGGAACTCTTACTCAGATTTGAAATTAGTACGTTGCGTGCACGCCGAGGGACTAAAGAAATAAATCTTAATTTTTCGGTAGTGATCGGCGTTTAACAAAACAAGGGGATTTTCTAAAATAAACTTAAATTTCGAGTGTTAGTTTTTAGACAAAGGAGTTCTGTCATATGACTCACCATAACACTTCTTAAAAATTTCTGCCATCTTTTTGATTAACACCAACAAAAACATGAATCGGTTATTATCCATAACACTTCCTTCAAAGCACACATGTAGTTACGCTTCTAAAATTTCTAAACACAATGCACCCAGACCACCTTACTTTTCAACACAAGTTTATTTACACCTTACCACCTGAAATTCTGCTCATACCTGTTCGAAACAATAGAGCTGTTATAATGGCAGGAAAATATTATTGCGTCTACACAGGAACCGTACGCGTTTTTGCTTTCATTACGTACTTGCATAGTTATTAATTATAGCCATAAAAATTACCTATTTATGCGCTTGAACGGCTACTGTATAGCAAAACTATCGTCACGGCTTATTTCATATGCGGGGTAAGCAGAATTCTAAACGGTCAAGTGTTTGATTGAGGTATCGAGATAATATTATTACACGATTCTTTGAGTGGTTAAAAGCTCCTACAGTCAGGCTCGGTGCGACAACGCGGTAGCCCTTTTTATAGGAAATTTTCTCCGAATTTGCTGTCCTTATATCAAGTTTATATATTCTATGATACGTTGCCTTACAAAGGAGAGCAGTGGTGGCCCAGTGGTGGCGCGACTTACAAGTTGTAGGTCGTGGGTTCGAATCTAGGCGGGTGCTTTACTTTGTGCAAATTATTTCATCACCACTGCTCTCAAAACGGTGAAGGCATATCTTAGAACCACAAATCAGCTCGTCTAAATGATAACAGCCGCACGGATCAATCTTCTAGCTTAAGCAACGCTTGCCGAGGTCATTTCGTGGATGGGTGACCATCTTTACATAGCGAGTTTCTGCCGTGCCTCGCAAAGCACGTTAAGCCGTTGGTCCCGACTGTCATTTAAAGATCTTTGATAGTTGTTACGGGTAGTCAGAAGCCTGAGATCTGACACCAGTCTAGCCAAGAGGTATCGTGTTGCCCAGTGACTGGGTTGTGGAGTTCAGATAGGCATTCGCTCCATGTAAAACACTGGTACTCAGCAGAAGCTGACCCCAGCATAGCTGTTGAAAAGGATAGGCAGATGATGAAGTTGCCTTACAAAGAATTGTTTTCCGCCGTTAGTTTTTGTTCCGTAAAACTTGCAGAGAAGGATAAAAACAGACTTCTCAGTTAAGAAGTACAAGATGTTTAATATTACATTTTAGTTTTTGTTACTTTTGAAATTTATGTTCGGTCTTCAACCCCTGGTTAGTTTCGTAAAAATAAGCTTTAACGTGATACGGGATTTACCGATTTTATAGCAAACGGATTCGTTTGTTAGTTCGAAAAAATCTTGTGTTGACTTCGATCAAATAATATTTATGTACTTGATTAAGGAGTAATATTGTCCTTAAGGTTTTAGAGGTTACTTACAAGTGACGTTTTTAGTATAAATCTTCTGATAAGATGTAGGTACAAATTATCCATAAGATATATAGATAATTAACCATATAATCTTATATATATAAAAGAAAGTCGTATTAGTTACACTATTTATAACTCAAGAACGACTGCACCGATTTGGCTGGAAATTGGTAGGGAGGTAGCTATAGAACCAGGAGAAGGACATAGGATACTTTTTATCCCATTTAGGGTAGGGTAGGGTAAGTAGGGTAGGGTAGGGTAGGTATGTAGGTAGGGTAGGGTAGGTAGGGTAGGGTAGGTATGTAGGTAGGGTAGGGTAGGTAGGGTAGGGTAGGGTAGGTAGTGTAGGGTTGTTAGGGTAGGGTAGGTAGGGTAGATGAATGTTTGGTGTTTTTATGGCAAAACAAAGTTTGCAGGGTCAGCTAGTTTTCTATTAAAAATGGCGTTGCGTTATAAAAACAACTGAGAATCACTGAATACCGAAGAATCCATGAAAATTTTCATTCAAATTCAGAGACGTTGAAATAATTATATGTTATAATTTTTTGTTGGTGTACTCTAAAATGTCCCCTAAATTTTCTCGCGTTATAAACAACGGAAAATCTCACTGCCTATAGTTAATTAATTAAACCTTATCGTAACCCTTTTTAGAAATATTAAAATGTTTGTCTAAAAACAGACATGCATATAAATAATTAATTAATTGCATGGTAAATGTACTACTAAGCCTGAAAATTAAAGTAGGGTTTGACATAATTATTCTTAACTCCAAATTCTCAATTGCCATCAGTATACTAGAAAGCCTGAATAACAAGGTATAGCTTTAATTAATACGGTAAACACGCCAAAAAAAACATGAAATCCATCAAAAACCTTGTTTAAAAACCAAACGACTCCCTACACGTCGAAATGTATGCCAATTTTGTTTGTTGGTGTTCTAAAATCTCGCCTAATGATCTAAAATAGCGTTGGAACCTGTTTCTCACGTGCGTTCGGGCAGTTTGCGTGCCCCAAGTTCATCATACTCTGGCAATTTCAATGAACCGAGCGATCCTCTTGGGATTTGCACTAGTACTGTCTGCCTTCAAGGGCCTAGAGAATATTTTTACCAGGATTCGCAGGATTTCGCTCGTGAACCCGTGGGAATATTTATGTTTTGAAAACGTGATTTATTTATGTTTTAGTTTATTTTTAAGGATGTTCATGTGACTTTAAGCGGACCTAACGAAGTTTATAGACCAAAAAACCAAGGATTTTCATAGCCAAAACTAAATGAAAGCCCAAAGATCAAGCCTTGCATTTATATTTTTTGTGGTGTTCCAAAGATATCGGTATTGAAGCTTCAAATTTTCAGAGAGAACAACATGAGAATTTTTCGTCATATTGAATACAGACATACGAACATAATATATTTCGATAGATAGACACACTCCAGACTTTTTGAGCAAATCCGGAAAAAAAAATACTAAATCAACAGCCAGTGAGTGGCGAGTTTGTGAGGGATTTTTCTCACCTATTGTCGGAAAATAACAGGCAAGTTCGCGTGATCTTACTATATTAACCTCGAATGTGTAACATGCATCTAAATAACCTGGTTACAGTAACCATTGTCATGCAGAAGAAAGCAAACTTTTTGGTGCATTGTTCGCTTATGAACCATGTGGGAAATTCGGTGTACTCTATTATTATGTATATAATTTATTTTTCTTGAAGTTATGATCGATAACTTCGGTAAGTTGATGTATTTTTAGGGTTGACAAACACTGACAGGTTTGCTAGTGACAGACAGACAGACAGACGGACGTTTGTCTGTCTGTCTGTCACCAGGCTGTATATTTCATGAACCGTGATAGCTAGACAGATGAAATTTTCACAGATGATGTATTTTTTTTTGTATTCCCGCTATAACAACAAATACTAAAAACAGAATAAAATAAATATTTAAGTGGGGCTCCCATACAACAACCGTGATATTTTTGCTGTTTTTGCGATAATGGTACGGGACCCTTCGTGCGCGACTCCGACTCGTATTTGGCCGGTTTTTTTTACTAATACACCTTTTTATTGGAGGTTAAAACCTTCACGATGATCTTGTTTGGGTCAATTATTTAACAGGTAAGAGTTGGAATCTGTAGGAAGCATGTAGGCATTTTAGTTCCGTATTTTTTTTTTAAATCTGTTTAGCCAATGAGATGATACCTATGCAGCTATGTACCCTATACCATTCAACAAGAACTTAATCCTCTACTGGCTTAATTACAACGCAACCTCAATCTTTAAAATAACCAAAATAATTCTGGATTTTTAGACAACGTTGATTACCTTATTAAAAGTTGTAACTTTCACAAGTAACTCGGAAGGGTAATTATATTTTTTACTGAAATATATCTGTCGAGGGGTGTCACCCCACGAAACGAAACACCGAAATACGAGGTTCGATTCCCGGTTTATGTACACACATTAATCTTTTGTCGGATGGGGGTGGGCCTCTAATTTTTTGTTATGAATTTGTCGCTTATTATTATGGTAATCTCGTGGTGTCATATTGTTACAATTGTTTAGAAGAGGGCCATGGAATATCAGCAAATGGTCGTATTCTGTTATTGATAATAGTCCCATCCCCTTTTTATTTACATTAAAATATATTCTACTCAACTCTGTGTTCATTTTAAATTCTGTGGAAAAACTTAAGATTGGTTAAATGGTAATTATTTGAGGAGCGAAAATTGAGTATCAAGATGTTTGGCCTATTATGAGTAGGAAAAATTAAAACTATTTTTCGTTTATGGTTATGGGTGATTCTGCTATGAAGAGTTCGTAAAAAGAATGACATGCTAGCCTCACAAAAAATAATTCAGTTCGGCATTGTTCAGCATCTATATAGTTGCAAGGTTTTTATACTTATTAAACGACTTATTCATAAGTTCAAATATTTACAAAATGAGAATCACAATACTTAATGATACCCTATAGGAACAATGATATCGGGGATAGGTTACACTAATCTCTGTTTCATTCATCAATTTTTAATTTCGTAGACCAAAATGACTGGTTTGTCCCTTTATCGTAATAGATTATTATTTCTTTTATTTATCTTCTTTCTTATTTAGTACATTTTTAAATATTAAAAAAAGAAAACTTAAAAACATTTAAAAATATAAAAAATAGAGGCTAACTAGTATCGGGAACAGGGTCCAAGCTACCGGTGGTAAGGGCTCTAGAGACTGATACCTCCTTACAATGCGAGCCGTATCGAGGAATACTGCCTTCTGTATCAGACTCTCGATCCAAAAGCCCAGATTATTATTATTATTTTATTATTAATAATGTTATAATATTTTTTTATTATTAATTATTATTATTATTACGTAACAATAGGTAGCTCTTTATCAGTTTAGTCTACGAGTTAAAAAAAACATAATATAGGTGGTTTATATATTCATCCCATCACGTATATCATTCCCTTAAGGCATTACAACAGAGAAGACATTTCAAATGAAGCCACTAGGAAAACAATTCAATGTATTATTAATAAGACAAACCAGCCGAATGTTTATCACCGAATTACACTCCAAAATAAACAATCAACCTATACTTAAAACAATAAACATCACTGTTTCAGAAACAAGTACTAAGAACGTTGCAGTATAACGATCGTAATTGGCTGATGACCTACATATAAGAAAATAATTGGCAGCTAGCATAATTCATTGCCTTTTAAAATAACATTGAACATGTGCAAAATACCAATGTTGAGCATCGCCCAACCGGAGTGCCGAAGCTCGAAAAAATGTTGTCTCGAAAAAAGCCGCACGATCTCGACTTTTAATATACGTTTTTTAATTTTCTCTCTACGTATAAGGCACACAATTTGCCTAATAGGAGCTAGTCGGCACCTGTCCGCTCAAGATTAAGCGATTACCGCTTACAATGCTGCCGTACGGAGACACCAATAAATTATATGACACTGTATTGGATATTTTAAATAGTTATAGTAGTCCGACTTTAGTAAAGCCTCTTTTTGCTGCGTCCGGCCATTTTCCAGAGTCGGTGGAGTTTTTTGTGACCAGTTCTGAAGTTGTCGGGCGACGGTATCAATTATATGGGAACGTAGGTTTGCGTAAGGTGGTGAAAGGCGGGTCCCACGGCGTGGCACGTGTGCCTTGCTGGTATATCACCAAGCCACGTATGAAGCACATTGCTCAAAATAATGGACGAGAATGTTTCGACATGGTTTGCGTTCAAGCTCAGATAAGGAACGTCGAAAATCTTGGGAAATTTTTGCACAACAATCATCCATTTTGTACTATATTTTCAGTCATCATTTTCGGTAGCGAATGTGCAGTCGGGAAAGTCATTTGTTTATATATATTACTAGCTGACCCAGCAAACTTTGTTTTCCCATAAAAACACCAAACATTCATCTACCCTACCTACCCTACCCACCCTAACTACCCTACACTACCTACCCTACCCTACCTTACCTACCCTACCCTACCCTACCCTACCTACCCTACCCTACCTACCCTACCCTACCCTACCTGCATACCTACCCTACCGTACTTACACTTGCCTACCCTAAACGGGATAAAAATCCTATGTCCTTCTCCTGGTTCTTAGCTACCTTCCTACCAATTTTCAGCCAAATCGGTTCAGCCGTTCTTGAGTTATAAATAGTGTAACTAACACGACTTTCTTTTATATATATAGATTAGGTTCATTATAATTTCATTCCCTAACAAATTCACAATTTTCACAGAAACAATCCGAGTAACGGAGCAGTAAATTGTCATCATTTATAATAATTGATCAGTTTTTGAAAAGAAAACTTTGTGTCACATACTATTTGTAAATTTTCATTTCCACGTGAAACGAGCCAATTAATTCATTTATACGTTTTTATTTAGATGCAAAACTGGAGTATCTTTGTTTATGGGTAATTGCCTATAAATAATTGGTTAAATATAATATTTGTTTGTAATTGTAACGCTTCGATCACTAATATCAAGATATGCTGTAGATATTTAATTAATAGTTTTTGAAGATAAGTATCGAGTGGAATAGAGCTAATTTCTCGGGTAAAATTCGTTTACAATTTACCCTTTCTGAAAAGTAACCCAATGACGAAGGTCGTCAATGTAAAAAATGTCAATCACTTTAAAGAACCCATAGTTGCACAAAAACAGAAATAGTAAAACATGGTTATTACAAAACTATTCTGATGGTTTTCAAGCCACTGGTACGCGCCAAAATATGATATCATTATTTTTTATGTCGATATCAAATTCTTCAATAGAACTATTGGTTTTGCTTGATATGGAAGAAGATTTGTTCAAGTAAGAGACTGAAATGATAAAGATATAATTAAAAAGAAAACAAAGCTTGTTTGTAATATAATGTTCCAGTAAATATTTTGCTTACACTTGAAACAATTTCCTGGGAAATAAAGCACTAGATGCATTAGAGCAAGTTAATTATACCAAATTGCACTCTCGTTCAAAATTACATTTAATAAAGAATTCCTGTTTTCAAGGAGAATAGAAATTAAGCAAAACAGCAGCAACGAGGGTAATAAACAACTGCCACAAATAAAAGAGAGTCAGTGGCCATATTCCACCACTCATACTTTGACGCTTCGACAATAAACCAATTAAAATTTCATCGTTATTCCGAAAACATAAGACGTTTACTATAAACAATTCTAAAACACTATCGTTCGATCGCCGCAGCTTCTCGGCGAGGCGAGTCTTATCCGATCGTAGTTCTCGAGGCACCCAGCCGGACCAGAATAGGGACATAGAATAGGCACGTACTAAGACGTGACGGCACAGGACGTTGGAATGTTGGCGGGTTGGCGTAGTGCACCAACGTTGGGTTGGCGCAAACGTTTATGCAACTGTTTACAGTTTTGGTGTTTCAGAAGGCCGATAAAACGGTCAAATTCAAGGCGGAATCACATTTCCGCTACAATCAATATCTAATGTAGGGAAATTAGAGCGATTATATGCGAATGTTACACACGGGAATTGTCCCTCAAGGAATGTTAAATTCGAGCTTTGTTGCAGTAAAGCATTATTAATCTGAATGGATTGAATGTAGGAAGGGGCTTACGTTAATGTCCAACTGATGAGTGTCGTGGTGGTCCAGTGTTTAAGAAATCGCCCCTTGTGTTTGAGATTGTGGGTTTAAATCCGGGCAAGTTCCAATGCGACTTTTACAATTTCTAATATCGGTACAGGAAAACATTGCGAGGAAACCTGGACTTTGAAACCGCCAACTCACATTTTGCTCAATGTGTGCGTGGCAATTAATAATTAATTAATTAATTATTATTTATTTATTAATGCTCGTGCCTTCTCTGTATGAGAAGAAGCTTTTGCCTAGAGTCTGGCCAACGAAAGCGTGATCTGGGGTATTTTCAAAGTTGGGGTATGGCAACATTATTAATCTGTGTATTGTCTGTGATTGCGATTGTTAGTATGACTTGGTAATCTTGATCCATGTTGGCTGATTGTTATATATTTACGATATGATGATACCTTTTCTTATGTTTATGTTTCAATGTTCCTCATTTGGCCGAATAACTGCAGAAGACTGGAAAAATTGACGGACCATGTAATAAATGTGGCAAATAAATATAAACAAAGAGATCACATAACAGAAGAAGTATTGGAAAAATTTATATAAGTGTAGATGATGATTCAGATACAGATGAATACTTAGAGGTTGAATTTTTGGACTATGATTTTGAGTATGATGATTAAGTAATTAATAAATTAAATGTTAAGTGGGTTAATATTATGTACATACTAATAAATAAATCTACAAACCTCTTTTTTAACTCACATCCATGACAGTCACGGCTCCGTCACACTTCACCAAACGGAGCCAATAAATCAAAAAATAAATTATAATAAATACAAGTATCAAAACTTTTAACTAGAGGTATAGTTGGTGATACCACATTAGGATTTTTTGAATTTGCCGCGTTTTTCAGATCACACTTTCGTTGGCCAGACTCTAGCAGTGGGCAGAGTAACAGGCTGGACTTATTTTTACTTTTTGATAATATATAATAATAATAATGCCTTACAAAGAAATCAGTTTTAGATGATGTTTGATGTACTGAAAAAGACTAAAAACTGAAACTCTGAAACCCTTATTCTCAAACTAGGCAGTTGCCTGTATCTTGAAAATCAGTGTCCCTCCAGGAAAAACAATAGATACAATGATATAGGTATAATAAAATAATAAGAAAAAAAACAATAGAGCAACAATGTATGTGCAATCTTTCACTCAATTAAAGTTAATGTCGTAGTATTGAATATATTAGAAAGATAAATAAAAAAAATCTAATTAATTATTGAGAAAATGACTGTAGCATAATTTTCATCTCATCTCATTTTCATTCATCCTATTATTTAAAGTTCGATGTTTAGAGCTTTGAATCCGGCAGCTTTATTGCGTAATGAATTCGGAAAGAGCAAAGGGCAAAGAGTATGAAAAATTGACCAAACACATGCGAGATGAATGACGCGATGTGGTTTTCCGTCTATGTGATTAGTCGATTTTTCATACTTTTTGCACTTTGCTCTTTCCGAATTCAATACGCAATAAGCCTGCGGGTCATTACGATGAGATGTTTAATTATAAATTCAGTGTTAAGTAAACTCTACAGGATTGGTTTACAAAATATTAATTTACTTTACATTCCTACCCTTATATGAATACTAGCTTCTGCCATTGGCTCCGCCCGCGTGAATGTCGAAAATTGTCCCAAGGGAACATATTCCCGGGATAAAAAGTATCCTATGTGCTATTCCTGACTATAATCTATCTCTGTGCCAATTTTCATCCAGATCCGTTCAATAGTTTTTGCGTGAAAGAGTAACAAACATACATACATCCATCCTCACAAACTTTTGCATTTATAATATTAGTAGGAAGTAGGATTTATAATGTTCTGTGTTTATGATAATTTGATAAATTTAGTGTTTGTACGTATTGTACTTATAGATCAAATTTGAAAGACAACACTGTTTACAAACTAGGTCAATGACCGTACAGTACATAGACGTTTTTATATTAAAATCTAGTGGCTCAGTACATATATGCTTACAAGCTCATTTATTATGTCTTCACCGTGAGGTCTAGACGTAAATCATTAGCTGATGTCATTTATGTTCTAAGAATTAATGCCGAGATGTTTGATTGACACTGACAAAGTATCGAGAAATAAAAAGTAATATTATACAAATAAAAATATCAATGTTTACTAGAAAAAAATAAAGGCGGTTGCAGACCATGAGCTTGGATAGTTTAAGCTTAGCGCGCATAGCTGAGGTATATTTTCGTACTGGTGTATGTAACAAGTACGAACAAATACATCAGTTATGCTCAGAGCTGGGCAAAATACATGCTATGCTTTAATTAAAATACAAATGACAAAATACTATCTCGCATGGGTTTAAAATAATACAAAACATTTGAAAGTCGCGTATTTGAAATATAAAATGCAAATTACAAAATACAGTCGATCGTCCACCGTAACATTCGTTCTAATAATACCCAGAAGATTTGTGCAAATAACCGTTTGAAATAAAAACCGGCCAAGTGCGAGTCGGACTCGCATACGAAGGGTTCCGTACCATTATCGCAAAACACTGCATAAAAATCACGTTTGTTGTATGGGAGGCCCCCTTAATTTATTTTATTTTAATTTATTAATTATTATTTTTTGAAGTAAATATACAACTAAACATTCTGTGAATATTTCAAACGTCTACCTGTTGCCGTTATTAATATCGAGCAAAAAACGGCAAAAATATCACGTTTGTTGTATGGGAGCCCCCCTTTTATATTTACTTTATACTGTTTTTAGTATTTGTTGTTATAGCGGCAACAGAAATACATCATCTGTGAAAATTTCAACTATCTAGCTATTACGGTTCATGAGATACAGCCTGGAGACAGACGGACAGACAGACAGACAGACAGACAGACAGACAGACAGACAGACAGACAGACAGACAGACGGATCGCGAAGTCTTAGTAATAGGGTCCCGTTTTTACCCTTTGGGTACGGAACCCTAAAAATGACACTTGACAAGATATTTGACGCAATCGGTCGTCATTTTGCTCACGAAAGCTATTGAGCGCTATTTTCAGCAGAACGTACTCATTAATAAGATCGCTAAATGTATTTATTTTCAAATGTACCTATTTTGAAACCTTGAAAAAAACAAAATACCTTAGCGTCAGGTATTTGAAATGCCAATTACAAATTACTGCCCAACCCTGGTATGCGTACTAAGCTAAAACTTACCTTAGCTAACTATTTAAACTAAGCTCTTAATCTGCAATCGGAGTAAGTACATAGGTATTGAAGCATTTATTTATCTTGGTCGGTCCCATATGTCTGAGAATAGTGGTCAGCATAAGAGTTGCATCTGGAGCGGATGGTCTGCCTCCACCGGTCTCTGTCTAGCGCGTCCCTAAGAACTGAAACTGCGTGTACGGACGCTTGCGTGGTTTCAAACAAAAGTGCACCGTCCGACGCGGAGACCCGCGCGGGCATACGGCGCGGGCCCATGCGCGGTTGCAGTTTTTTGCTAATCGTAATTTTGCTACTTAATAATATATTAAGTGATCAATCGACACAACTGTATATGCACACCGTTAAAATTTAACTAGCAACACTGCGTAAATAAAATAATCCGTGTCTACGCGCGTAAACACGCGTCGGACGCCCGCTTAACGCAGTTTCGGCCCTTACGACCGAATACAATTTGGCGGACGACAAGTCTTCCACTTGATCGGTCATCTTGATGGCGTACAATGAAGATCTTATGGTATAAGATTATTAAGAAAAAAAAAAAAATACTCTAACTTACTCCGATATCTCTAATACTAGGTAACGTTCCCCCATTTTCTTGCCCGTACGCTATCGCCAATCGCAACCCCAAGTCGGCTCCCTCAAGTAAGGTCCCTGTAAGTAATAAATTCGTCGTCGAGCATTATAAGCGACGGTGTCTCCACCGTATTGACACAGAAGGAGGCGGCTAAACACGACACACCCACGCAACGAATGCTATCAACGATCTGTAGTAGCGAACACACGTAAGAAACACGAACAGGCCTAAGCTGGATTAGTTTCAACATCCGATTTCTATGAGTTACCGATCGATAGCTATGATTGGTCGGTAAGATAACTATTGAAATTGCATATATAATGGTAGACTAGAATAAATTCTACTAGAAAAGTCTACCATTGTATTTTATATCATTGTTTACCAGTATATTTTTAGGTAAAATTTCATCTAAAGTTGCCATGGAAAGTTTATTCACTGCAACAAAGATAATTTTTTCCAACAGTTTCGTTTTGAATAAAATCCGGGAATTGTATTACATAAAATCCGGAACAGCGTACTTGATTCCTAAATTAGTGGAGAAAAGGCTTTGAAAGCTTAGTTGGTAACGCTTCTAGCTCTAACAATAACTTGCTTATGTTACATGTAAGCTGAAAACTCATACAAACAATCTTCATATAGTAGCCGTTTTATTTACAAATTTTTTTTTAATGAAACTAACTTATTCGACGACGTAGTTATTTATAAAAACAAAAAAGAAGTGCTCGAGTATTACTGAATTTTCTGCTCGGAAATACGTATAAATATTGTATTGAAATGATTCTTCACACTTTTAGTTTTTTAATCCGTATCACGAACCGGGCAGTTTTTAGGTAGTAGGTATATTTAGGTATTAACCACAGGCAGGTTTACATTTAGTCATAATTGTGAGACATTCGATTCCTTGAATAATCTGTGCAGTTTCTTTACGTGAATTGGCCTTGAACCTTTTACAAGGAGTACAAGACGGCTCATAAGTATTTAACAAAAAAATACTGACTAGCATCAACGTAAAACCGGGTACGTCCTATGGAAATGATTAATTGGAAGTTCAATCAAAATAGAACAGGATTAACAAGAACTTTGGTCGCTAAACCCACAGTACAAACATCATGTAACTGCTATAATTATAAGTTAAATGTTTGGTCGACCGATCACACACGATAACCATGATATTTGGTACCGGATTTATTGATCTGTCATTTGAATAGGCTTTTAGAAAGTTGGAAGGGCCCACTGCGCATTCTGAGTGCGCAGCCAACGGTTTGCCAATCCGTCGGCAGGCCCTTATGTTATAAGTACAGGGAGCCCCACGTAATAATATATACGCTAACCTTATTAAATACAAGAAGGACATAAAATTAGAACCTTATGAGAGGATAAATTGATATTTTTGTCACATTTATTTACTAAATGAACAGGTTTTTTAGCAAGCGTAGCTTAATAAGCTCTTCGGTCTAATTTGCGACGCGTTTCTTTTCATGAATCACAAGCTAATGTTTTGTTAGTAAAATCAATTTCAACTCGCTTGCTGTAACTTTGTGAAAACCTTGTCCTAAATAAATTTATAAAAACAATGTAAAATTTATTTATTTCAACTAGGCCATGAAGCGGCACTTTTGAACGTTAACAATCAAAATTTACAAGTAATAGAAATTTATTCTACCGTGCATTCGGGCAAGTAGCTAGTTATGTAGAAAAACACACAAGAAACTCCATACCTACTCTTTTAAATAAATAAGTTTTTTACAATATTTACATAAGTACACACATTAATAAGTTCATATACGTGAGGACGATGCACTCAGCAATACTATACTACATACAGTTATAAAGTATTACAAGCACTAACAGGTAAATTCCATCACTTGATAAATAGGAACATGGTTCTCACATACTTACAAATATTGCAAACATAGGTAAATTACCTAATTCAACAGCAATAGTAGATAATAGAATAATAAATTTATTAGATGTCTAAAATTCAGGTCTTTCAGCGTACCCAGAGAACCAGCCGGCACCTCACAAAACAGATAAATATAAAGCAATTTATTTAACTACCTACCAAAAACGGACTTCGTAGATAAATATGTCATATAATTACGGTAACCTTCCCTAAATATCCGAGAGTAGTGATAATAAATAAAGCGTTAACGGGCGACCGGTGAAAAAAACATTCGTTTCCTACTTCGGTAACGGGAGCGGTAATACGGACCCATCTGCTTGGCTTCATGTGGTGTCACCTTTTTAGAGTTCCTTGTCACCTAAGAGGTTACAAGCCAGGTTACTTTGAGAGTTGAAAACCTCATAAAAAAATCAGCAACCATAATGAAAAATATTTTTCAATAAAACTGCTTCGAATAAATGAAATTCCAGAACCGGAATAAAAAAAATATTTTCGTTGTAACTACTTCTAATAAATGTAGGTAATTATATTAATTCCTGGGAGTGTATCCCAATAAAATGAGAAATGGATCTGGTTTAAGCTGATATTACTAGAAATGGTTTCAGATCAGAATATTATTGAAAATTATAGCGACAATCCTGTCTGTTCCGTAAGTATACGATTACCTTTAATTTTATTACGAATGATTCATTTGCAGAATTATTGAAATAGAAATTTGAATTTAAAACATAATAGGACTACCTAGGTATAATGGAAGCGATGTCTCAATATTTTTTTAAATATAAATTGTGCAAAAAGTAAAGCTTAATCTTCCCACTGAAAGGTTCGTAGAAAATTGTTATTTTTGTTAGACCACGGAACCCACGCATTCAAATCAAAGATGTACACCTTTTTTCGTCTTTTGTCTTAACTTTTCTACCGAGTGCACCGTGTTATACCGCCATAAATTTTGTATAGCGTCCCTTCCGTGATTTATTTCCCGCCAAAATATGTGACATTTCTTTTTCTTTTTTTAAGTATCGGACATTTCGAGTAGCGTCCACGATCGTTGATAGGGTGGGCGCGTTCCAGCACCGCCGGTAGTTGGTTCAAATACTTTTTACATTTTTTATTTCTTGAAACAAAACGGCTTTTGGAGGTGACTTTATTTTTTTTTAATCGTGACAAAAGACTGTTTGGGATCGTTTGTTTGGTCGGTTTCCATTTTAGAAAAGGAAAAGTTGTTTGGCGATTATTATGGCTTCTGTACGAGATGCTACATAGTAGGTATCTAAGTAAGTACTTGATAGATGTCTAAAGTACTCTGATGAAAAATGAAACAATAACATGGATTTCTTCTTACTATTTTCAGTCAATAAAGTACAGAAATACTATAAATAAGAGCTCAGAAATTGATTTGCGGAAAAATTTATTTCTCTAACTTTGCCCAGATATATTCAATTATATGGAAGTGTTGAAGCAAAAAGCTAAGGTTGCCCCAACTTTCAAGCTGTAACGTTATATAGCAATAAAATAACAAATAAACAATTCAATTTACAGTGAAAGGACCAATCCAATTGAAATGCACTTTATCAAATATAATAGTGACATTAAAACAAATATAATGTAGATATTATTTGCAAGTCCTAAGTGTAACAAAATCTGATATAGATGTATAAAAATTGTATTGAAACCGTTCGGCGTTGAAAGGACACAATCATATTTTATTGCACATTTAAATAAACAATGAATATGTTTATAATAGGCTCGTGGTATATATCATTATAATATGTAGAATGACTCAGGAGTCCGACGCTGGGCCTACGCAAACACATTCACTCAATTAAGATTTATTATAGCAACCTCTAAACAAAAACTTACCGACGCACAAAACTTTTTGTATAAATTGTTGAAAGTTTTATTATATTATTGTGGTACGCAAATAAAACTTTCCCACTGGCTATTGTATTTTTACAGTTTTCAGTCGTGCGTAACTATAATGGATTTATAGTTACGCACTGCTTAAATATCATGTTTCATGAGGTGACAGGCTCCGAGCCTCATGTCCTACGAAACTCCCATTAAACAATATTTTTCTTTCAATTCCAGATCAGCATGAATCCAATTTTATTGTTCAGGGGCAATATTTATATTGTTGGAACATTATTATGTTTTATTACTATTTATATTTACGCTCCGAACGTTCGGAGTTTATTTAAAATCTTCACGCTAATATTGTGTTTAAAGCCTTTCGCCTATTTCAATTTCTTGCCTGGATGCAAAAGGCATGTTAAAAGTGATTCAAAATGTAAATAAAATATTATATTTATAATTCGGCTTTAACCGTTTATAATCGGTTGTATCGATATTTACTTGTGTGCCGTAATCGATTAAGGTAAATATAAATATATTTGATATTAGATTTAACGGTTACTGCTGTGTCTTTGTTCATATTTTACTTGTTATCTTCATGGTTTCGGTACACAATTGTTCATGTTGGACATACTTCAATATTTATATTTTTCATCAGTAGATTTATTGCGACATTTATAGGCAGCGGTTATCGGCCTGTCACTCCACTGCTCAGCAAAACACTAAATCACAAGACACTAAAATCAAAGAAAAATTATATTTAAGACTAGCCTTCGTTTTCAGGAGAAATTTACTTAATATCAAACATAAAACCAGAATATCTGTACCATTAGTATGATTGCTCGAAGCTACCTTCAATATCTATATCCGAGCGTGGATATGGAGAGGTTAAAACCACCTTTCATCATGATGTATACCGTCACTGGCCTAATGTGATATCCATGTACATTTTGTTCCTGCCGCTATCGCTCCGGGGACATCTGTACCGGTGGCAAGACCAACATTATTGAACCGGTAATTTATTGCCGGGACACAGGGACGAATTAAGAAATTTTCGGTATAAAACTAAGACGTTCGAGGCGTTAGTTTTTTTGTTTTATTTTAAAGGTGAATGCAAGTTATTAGGCCTTTTTGTTGAGTGGCTTCTATTTTGGAAATCGATTGTTGATGAATGTTCGTTACGTGGGTATGTCTTCATACGTTTCATACTTCGACTTAAGGCTGAATTAGAGTATTAGTACGAAGTTTAGGGGACGTCGGTATATTAAACTAACAATCATTGTCGCTTATTCGTAAAAGACTCACTATACTTCAAAAAAGATAGCTTGATCTCTGCGACATATGTCAAACTGACGTATACGTTATTGTTACGTTAATGGTAGCCTGTCAAGCGCTATTGTTACTGTATTGATACTGACAGCTGTCGCAGAGATCAAGCTATATTTTATGAAGTATAAGACCTAAGGCTTGTTTCTTAGTACTAGTTTAGATTACAAAGAGCTCTATACTTCTGCTTTAATTTGGATCTAATGGGTTACTTTCTTTAATTTATCTTTTCTAAATGTGTATCAGGAAATGATTAAACTGTAAAATAGGTACAAATACCTAGTACGGCTTACACGTGCCACAAACTCATTCACTAATTATCCTCACTTGACTCACCTAATAAAGAAAGCGAGCGTGAACTGTAAAAAATATCGAAAGCAAAAAAAAAATACCTGTTTCACATCTCTAAAATATACAAACGTCCATATATAATTATAATTCACAAAACTGCCGCTAAATTGTGCATAATTAAATAATCAAACTTTTTATGACCCAAAAAAGTACACATTAAACGTACAGACTGTATATTTGTTAAAAAATGCTCATTCATAATGTTTGCTTTATTTTATTGTTTTATAGAAAAAAAAACGGAACGCGATTTTTTTTTTGTTTTACCACATCGCGGTCACTCACTTATATTTTTTCTATTTTCATTTGTATTAAACAATTTTATTTCGTTAATTTATGCCAACATATAAAAATACATTCGTGGATACATTAAAAGCAATGTGCTCATAAAATTTTTGTTTAGCCCGTAGGGTGCCATGTTCTATAGTGAAGCGATGATTTTTTGTCGATGGAATTTTATTAGTGCTATGTATAAAACTTCACAATAAAATTAAGTCATAAAATTATTAATGATTCACAAATTAGCCATTCTTTTATGTCATTTTTACAAATGATTGTGCGCGTTTTGAAATCTGCTATTATAATTTTGACAATGTTTGACGTAGGCATGTATTATAAAGCTTCATAAACTTCAGGAAACTAGCCTTCGCTAATTTCGAAAAGAGACTCGTAAAAATATTTGACGTAAATAATATAATTGGTTAATTTCAGTTTCACACGATTATAACATAACTCCCTCGTATAAAATTATGTAAAAACTTACGACACAAATGAAAAACAAATGATTTTCTAAAACGCGCTCCTCACTAACTCATAAACATTTTAATATTTCGTCGTGGTATCAATGTACGTTTGATATCTATCGTTTCGATATAACTCCAACGTTTTAAGTACTAATAACATGAGACTTGCTCTGTTGCATGATATAGTGTCCCCGGTAGCACCCCCCGTCGCCAGGTTATGCGATACGACACATAATGCCGACGAATTTAATAATTTTACATTTATAATCGCGTCGACGACTCGAAAAAATCTTTAAGTGAACAAGATTCCTATCTCCGTATATACTTTCTCGATGAAGGGCCAGTCTTAAGGTTTTAAGGTCAGTTATGTAAGGCTTGTAGTATGGTATGTTTGTGAGTATATTTACCGAATCGTTTACCTGTTAGGTTATCATCAGCGTAGAATGTATCCGTGCCAATTTTTATTTGTGATTTTTTGCGTTATTCCTGTCGCTTTAGTAGATTTGAGCTATCATCTATCATTTGATCTATATTTTAGTTATTTTTTATCATCCTTCAAGACAACTAGTTGAATTTGTTAAAAGCTCAAATGCTTACCGTACTTACACCTTACATCTACATTCATTACCGAAAGCAACATCTATTTTTTACTCAATGTAAAACTCACAAACCAGTTGCCGACTCAGGAAATCAAATGCTAATTAGATGCAGAAAAATGCAAATTAGTTCCAAAGGTTACCTAACTCTGTGAATTCAGCTCCCCAAGCAGTTCCGATTACAACATTAAAATATACTAAGTTGTGGTCTTAACCAGCGGTGACCAGAATAGAAAAATTAAAAAAAAAATAATGACTATTATAATCCACAACTTATTATTCAATTTCATAACTACGGAGTCGAATTAATAAAAACAATGATTCTGTCATAAAGAAACATACTTATTACCATTATTACCGCGCGGTCAACCACTTCGGCGTTTCGTTTTTGCTATTACAAAAAAATGTGGCCACCGGACGAAGTGTTATCGTTAAGGAAATCTCCTTTTTTTTTCCTTTCGGCCTTAAAAACATGAATGGTACGTACGATTTATGATATCACAATTCTTTTTATAACCCACCCGGTGTTTTTTTTCGGATTTTTTCGGCCCACGCGTTATCTTCACAATTTTGTGTCTCAATCTATTAATAACGTCTTCTTTTAAGACGCGACGTTTTGTGTCGATGTTTATCGATAGTTGACGTGTCAGATGGTACATTACTAGATTCGTTTTGTGATTGGTCAGATTTATGTGTCGAGATCGTTATTGTTTTAATTCGTGCGTGAATTTTTTGTGTTTTCGTTACAGTTATTGCAGCGTCCGTCGGTGAATTTCTTTTTTATATTATTTCTAGTTTTACCATTATTTTAGTGTTCTAAGCGAGTCGTTTTGGATGCAATTGCCAACAATATTTCGGGTTTAAAAATTGCTTTGGTTATTATAGTGGTGGTGTTAAGAACCCGTCATTATTTGTGCACAAATTGTTAACCCGACACGTTGCTGTTCATGTTCGAGCTTGGCACGCCACCATGAGCTTTGAAAGTTGCCGCCGACATTTTTGTTTTGAATAACTGGTGTTTACTCTAGAAATAGGCAAAGGTATAATAGGTAGGTAAAAACACGAGGGGAAATAATGTCAATGTCACAACGCCTTCGAACTATTAATGATCCTCGATATCAAGTTGCCTTACATCACTCAGTTCGAGAGAAGCCAAAGCTTTATTTATCTCATTCACAAGTCTGAAGATGCCACGCATAGATTTTGTTCTTAAATTATAATACCGTTTCCCTAACATCTGAAGACGTAAAAAAATCGCATGTCTCACTTTCTGTTTGCGCTGACCGTATCATCAAGTTGGAGCACGAACGCCTCAGGCTGCGTTCAACCAACTAGCATACTTTGACCTTCCCTGCCTCCCTTAATAACCCATGTTTAGGGCAAAGGGAGGTGTTGACTTAGTTTTTGAGAGGTCTCAGGTTATTGGTAGCAGTTATCAGTGGTTGCGGAGTAAATCATGTCGAACAAACACAGGACGGGCGTCAACGCCGCGCATCGCACGATCAGTGTGAATTGTGTGTTCTTATATGTATTGAAATTTAAATTTAGTCATGATTTTGGTTCCTATTTTGGCAAGAATACTTCGTCTCTAAATTTGTTTATAAATATTTGTTTTGAGTCAATGAGATCTTTGCTCTCTTTAGGAATCTTTTCTCTGTGCTGGTTTTGTATCCAAAAGAAAAATTAAAATATCTGCCACCTAACAAGGCTCCGTAAAAAAATAACTTTATTCGGACATCGAAGGAGATTATTTTGACTCCAGCCATAACAGTTTGCATTTAATTTTTAAGAAATCGAACATTCTCCGCGGTAAGTTCGAAAATGCGGTTCGTTTTACGTATCGGTCGCGGCCATTATATCGCGCCAACGGGCCCCCGCATAATTACTTACACGCTAATTGTTCCGACTTTGGAACGCACACATGCGGTTTAAAAAACAAATAAATAAATAGTCAATTTTGAATGTGGAATATGTAGTTACTAAAGTTTGAACTTAAGTGATGTTTGAGAGTAAATGACAGTAGCTAGTCATGTTTTTCAACCGGGTTCTTTACTGATGATAACTGTCAAGCTAACAGATTTTTACGTTTGTAAATGATAATATTTTTCCCGTCTTGGATAAATCACTAGGGCGAGTATTATTGTACATCATACTTAGGTATAATCTTTGAACTTAATAAAAATTTTGAACCTAATAAGGGGATAAAAACAAACTAACCTCTTGAACCAACCCAATTCCCGTCAGTTACTCTCGGAGCATTGCAGCGAGTGCATGCGCAATTCTCTTAGAATTACAATATGCAGTCGTATTACTCGAAACGTGCTTCGCTTCATGTTCAGTAAAAAATATTTTTAAGCTTGAATGTTTCTTGTAATATAATTTAATTGTTGATTTCGTTGAAAAAAAATATTATATAAAGTCATGATAATATAAACATGTTGAGAAATATTTTTTCAATTTTCGTTAATACTAATTGATTTACTCTGTAGAAATATGATGTAGGCAAAAAGCTTTTATTTTAAAAATTTACTAGGGTTTAAGTAGGTACTAGTTATTCTCTCAAAATCTCAAATCTGGTAACCTGCTCTAATTCCGAGGGGGTGACCAGCAGTCCCAGGGTGGTGTCGGGTATATAGTTCATAAAACCCTCGTCAATAACGTAGTGATGATCGAGAGTGTGTCGACCAGGGTGGCTTACGGCCTTATATTCGTTATATCCTCAAGATAGTCGCTTAAATCGTACAGGTGTACTTCCGGCACACCCGACGACGAAGTAGTGACCATGTATGAGGATATTTCTAGAGCTATGCATGGTGTCAAAACTCACTTCACCGTGGTCATGGGGGACTTCAACGCGAAACTGGGCAAACGAGACGATGATGAAATGCAGGAGGGACAATTTGGAGTTGGACGTCGGAACCACCGGGGTCACCTACTGCCCAGTTTTAGGGAGAAGGATGGCCTCTATATGATGAGCTCCTTCTTCAGAAAGCGTGAGTACAGGTAGTGGATCTGGCAGAGCCCCGATGGTGCAACAAAACATGAGAGCAACTTCATCATGTTGTTTCCAACGCGGTGAAAACCGGGATTGATCACCGCATGATAAAAGGCATGTTGAATTTAAATATTAAGCTGGAAAGGTCTCGACTGAAGAAGTCTACGCTCCGACTATCACAGATCCATATCCAAAACCCCGAAAGCTTTCAGCTCGAACTCCAGAATCGTTTCGCATGCCTAGGGAGATCCGTGGACGATTACAACGATGGGCTAGTGGAAACTGTCTATACGGTCTGGTCTAAGATCTTCAAGACCCGTTGTACAAATTTGACAAATACCTCTTCAGACGATGCGTGCAAATACCGGCAGATCAATAAAAGAATCTCTTAGTCCATGAAAAGCGACGCTTCAATACCAAGCGTATTAAAGATGCTATTGAATGGAATAAAGGCTCCAAGATCTTTACAATAAATCTAACTTAGGGGCAGAGCCAGCTCTTGAAACTGAAGACCGACGATGGCAGAATCGTATACGCCAAGATCGAGAGATTCTATGGGCATTTGTACAAGTCAACCAGTAAACCTGTTGGGAATCTAGCAAATGACCCAAGAAATGATTGACCCGACACTATAGGTACCGAAGACATCCCGGACTTCAGCTTGTACGAGATTAGGATGGTTCTGAAGCATCTTAAAAACAAAAAGGCGCTGGGTGATAACGGAGCTGGGTGATGACTGAATTACGGCCGAACTTCTGAAACCAGTTCAAGAGTCATCACGAATCGTCTCGCGCGCAGGGTTGACAATTTCCAGCTGCCCGAACAAGCCGGATTCCGAAAAGGCTTTAGCACCGTAGACCACATACATATGCTGCGGCAGGTTATACAGACGACCGAAGAGTATAACTTGCCCCTCTGCTTGGCTTTTGTTGGCTAGGAGAAAGCCTTCGATTCGATGGTGACTTGGGCTGTACCTGTACAGTAACAGGATTTTTTATCCAGATAGGGGAATTTTGGTGTCCTAAGATTAAAATAAATGGGATATTTATGGTAAAATTGCTTAGCCAATACCGGAGTCCATTCAAACATTTAAAGGTGGTATATACTCCATGGTTATTACGCAACCGTTCTTCGCAGTGTAAACAGAAATTCTTGACTAATTGTCACTTGTCACTTCGGTATCCAACTTCACGAAAAACAAATTGTATCAATCGCCGATGCTGAAACACGTTCGTAAACATATTCAATTGTAACTCGTTCGGATAAGATTATTCGAAAACTAACAACGTGTTGTTAGCGCACACTTAAGTTATTCCCAATCAATCACTACGATTTTCAGTATCATTCGTCGAAATGCCGTTATAATTATTCGAAATTCACGATAGTCTGGTTTCCAGTCGCTGTCCGATACCCTTAGCCGCAAATCTCAAAGCGTTTCTGTAAACATCGCAGTAAGTTTCGGTTTATTTATTAGCAGCATTTATCGGTCGTTAAAACGAAGTCGCCAGCTCCGTCACGGGGACGTCACGCTTCGTATTGTAACGGAAAACAATGCGGCGTGCGTGTTACGATCGATTTATGACCGTAGGCCTGCCATGCGTGCGGATTTCGAACGGACCCGTTTCGGACTTGAAAGACCGCGCGAATTCAAATTCAGAACTATGGAGTGCCAGATTTGACTTTTCGCATTCGCGTTTTTGTGGAACCTGTTGGAGGTTTTCGATTTCAATTTGTTTGCTCGGATTTCGATGCTGGCTCAGGTGTAGAAATAGTATTTGTTTTTTCTTTCACAAACTGAACTGTAAATCTCACTGAAAATTCGTCTGTACGGCAACTATCAAAGGCTGTTACAGAGCTTGAACCAAAGAATGTTACTTTTCTTATTTTCCAAATTAGAAACGTCCTAGTTTTGCGTCATAGCATGGTGGACTAGCGCACGATACGCTAATGATTGGCGATTCTTTGCTTTTTACGTCCACTGTTTGATATTTGCCGCCAATGGAACTTGGAATATTTTCAACGGAACGTTACGTTCTATTTTCCTAGTTCTATCCTATTAGACACGTTACTGTAACAGTTACTGGAATTGTACTTCGCAGTACTTTTGTGAATATCGTATTTTGTCTTTAGGATCCCAAGATTTAGGATTAAGTATTTTCAAGAATTCCCTAGAGCGAGATACCACATTATTGACATTATTGGATCCGGAATATCAAATAATATTATTATACCTTATTTTTTGACCTACTCTTTTATTCATAATATGGATAAGGCCAATTCTATGAAAAACAAACATTTCGGGAGATTTACGCGTAATTCTACAAAATATAATAATATGATCAAATTTCCTGTTTTGCGGCAAAAAATATCCAAGAATCCAGGACATATCATCATAGTTGTCATTAACGTTGTCAATATAAATAAGGATCCCGTCCTAAACGCGTAAGCTCTCGTAAAAAGGCCTATGAAATGTAAACATTTTATATATTTTTACATACATTATTATCTTTATAGCCGTTTACGACCGTAATACAGACAATAACAATTAACATAATTAAATATAAACATGTAAATATTGGCATTATCATGCAATGTGCAGATATAAAACAAATTACGATAATTTGGTAAATTGATAGTTGTCGATCGGGTTTTTTTTTCGCGATACTTAAGTAGATGCAATTTTGTTTATGCGAATTCTGCGATGCGTTTGCGACTTTAATGTTGTTCGTCTTTTGTTTTTAATAATTGTTGTGATTACTGCTAATGCTAAAATTTTGATGTACTAACATTGTCCTTGTTCGGTGTAACGGTTCTTTGTTTGAATATTACTGTAACTGTTGTAACTATCGATGATTGAATTATTTAGAATCCCAACTCAATGTTTGGAAAATAAAATTTTTATCGAAAAGATTTTTCCCCACCTTTCATACTTTCGTTCATTTTTTTTTGTATCCCACAAAATATTGTTAGTACAAAAAATACAGCATTTAGCAGTGTAACTGTCGTTGCCCAATCAGATCTGAACCCTGAGTATCTGGAGATGGGCTTCCGTGGCGGAGCCGGGCTGGGCTCGTCGTCGCGCACCAAGCGCATGCGCACCAGCTTCAAGCATCATCAGCTACGCACCATGAAGTCCTACTTCGCGATCAATCACAACCCGGACGCCAAGGACCTCAAACAGCTCAGCCAGAAGACCGGATTACCCAAGCGGGTCTTGCAGGTAATATGAAGTTTCTATTTCAGTTTTCTAAACTGCTTTATCGACAGTACTAGCTGTTTTGATGACGATACAACATGCCCATTCGATTATTCCTTTTTCAAAAATATGAATAGACAATAGACATCGAAGATTTTATTTTTATGCTTTTTGAACACTTGAGCTGTCAACATGCCATAAGACCAACAGAAACAAAAAATAAATAAACAACCTAATTCATTCACAAACAAACTAAGGTAGGCACGATGTAAAAAAAACTAAATCGAAGATAAAAATAAACCATTAGTTATTTTTTCTAAAAAGAATTCAGTGTCGGACGTGAAATCGATAATATCGAATAATATAGTATCGATTTTATATTCGGTACATAACAAATCGAGAGGTGTTATTTCACGCGTAGGTAGCCGCCTCATTAGCATAGTGATCAAGACGTTAGAATATGCTGGACTATGATTACAAGGAATTTTACTGAGGATAAGATACGTGCTTTGGAATGTTCAATTCTCCACTTATTACTGTTTCGATATCGGCTGTAGCTTTCTTAAAAATCACTGGTTGTTTAAGTTCAGGTATAATGTTTTGAATTCTTATTTTAAATTTTTATGTTAACTGAGAGTAAGCTTCTGTTTTCGAAAACATTTTAACGGTAATCTGAGGAGTAAACAAATAAATTATAATGATTGAAATGAGGTGCAGACACAAAAAAACGTTTTTGAATTTTTATTATTATCAATCAGTGTACAAAAGCAGTGTAAAGTTGCCATTAGTCTTAAATGCTAAACTTTAATCGTTCGTTTATTAAAATTATGTAATTAAACTTCACTAAAATCCGACGGATGAGACCTATAGGCGTGAATAACATTACGATTTTGGGATTAATCAACATATTTTAATGAAATTAAATGATACAGCTATGTATGGTGGGGCATTATGAAAATCGTTAGTTTTAATGCTGGCAACAGCTTCGAAAAATATTTTTAAGTTTATTTAGACGTCGTTAAATCCATTGACGGTGAGAAAATGTAATTTCCAAAAGTTTAATTGGCACACAAAAAATATATTATCTTAGTTAAACGTCAAACTGACGAGGTACAAGTTGCGTACATATGTAGAGGTGCTAGCATTGAGTTACAATACAGCAGTGACTCAAACCAGAACTCAAGTGTGTCAAACGCATAAAATAAGTCTTAAACAAACCGGTAGTTGAAAGCTAATGCGAATTTAATGTAGTCGCGATACCGCGTCGCTTTGCTCACTATCGACTTATCAACATTTTGCATTGCGAATGTTTTATAAAGTTGAATTTTATTTATTCGTTTTTTATCATCACTCGTTTTGACTGCTGACGAGTGGTATAACCGACTTGTTTTAATTTATAAACTGATAAAGTTGCAGGTACGTTTCTAAAATTTTAAATAAGTCAGTACTGAGCCATATTTTCTAATTGACTTTGTTTTTTACAGTTGAAGCGAAGGTAAGGTAATCAAAGTATTTTTCTGCCACTGTGTTGTTGTTCTTCAGCAGGACAAATGCTTTGGAATAAGTGAGTATCTATAGGAAAAAGCTTTTGAAATCAGATGTCCGTGATCTACACAAGACAAGGATGTCAACATGATTGGTTTCGCAGAAATTGCGTGTAGCAAGCTCAAAATTGCACTTCTCTTGGTAGTAATTGTGGCGTTATTATTGACCGCCATAATCAGAGTCCACACGTAACTCAGGAATTTTGTGAAACCGAACTTCAAACTAGCGAATGAAAGTGAAAGGTACAAAGTTGTCGATTGAATGCTCAAATCGATCAACAACAAATTTAATGATATTGTTTTTAAAAAAAAAAATAACTTTTGTGTGTAATTGCCCGTTTTCCAAATGTAAACAGCCTGTAGGTATTGTCCCAGCACTTAATTTTCTTTAATATTTATCAACGTATTGCTCTATACAAAATAATTACCAGTACTTTCAGAGTGGAGTTGCAATGCCGATAAAAGCTGCAACCATTGAGTGCATGAATGAGATAGTACAAAATAAATACACGTAGACAATATTTATTTAAGTTGTTGTTGGGGAAATATAGTAGGCCTGGTTGAACGAAACTAAGAGACCAATCGAAGTTTATTCACGTTTAAGTACACAAAAATGTTGTGGCTGCCGCCGTCTTTGAACGAAGGTTATAAGTAGAAGCACACACTTCGGTACGTCTTCACAGTTAACACTGTATATTGCGTTTAATTTGTTTGCTGTACGCGGCACTTTAATGTAGGGCTCGGGTGAGCGCTACCCTTTGTTCTCCTAATTACTCGGGTAACTTGAAAAATTTCTTGAGTAACACGTGCGCGCGTGTGTGACGTCATAGACTAACAATTGGGATTCCATTTTGAGGTATTGTTTTGTTAAAAATTAAAAAGAACGGGACTATTTTGCCAATCTAGAATATTGTAGTGTTGGGTTTAGGCCCCATTTTCTATTCAGGTTGTAGCAGGTAGATTTGTTTAATGATGGACCTGTTAAAATTGACCTTAATCTCGCCTGATGTCAAGTGATGGATGAGGTCTTTGATGAAACGACTGTGACCTGAAGATGTCTGGTTTACTTTAGATTTGAGAGCTGTAGATTGTGGGAAAGGCAGACGCTGGCGGAGAGTTCCACTCGTTGCCTGTGCGTTTAATAACATGTGGTGGCCCAGAGGCTTACACCTCATCTCTCGTGTTCGAGCCAGAGCCAGATTTTAGATCCAGATCGCCAATATTTTTCAAAGTCTAGCCAATACCACGCTTGCAACTGTTCAATAGTTACGGATTGTTAAGTCCTGCTTAGTGAATATACAGAGCCAAGACACACATTTGCTTGGCACAACGATTTCGGTGCACGTGAGGGCTTGCACCAATTTGCGGTTGTTTGCGTATGATTGGAGCCATTTCAAGCGAATTTTAGCTCTAAATGTTCTGTTGAATGTCGTTGTCTTTGTGTAGTATGGTTTTTGATAGATGATCTGAATGTACAAGTTAGATGATGTATGCTTTTGTATTATATTGTTAGCAACTGAAGGAACACGGGTGGGTTTTAGTCAGTAAAAGTCTGACACGCCATCCCGAGTGGGAGATGTCATTGGATGATTGCCAACCCCAAAAAAAGGGTCTTAACAAACTATAGCTTCATAAAAGCAGGTAAAACTTAAGAGTAATTTTCCAATTCAAAACACGATTACGAGTAACATTCGAGAAAAATGCGGAAAACTATGTAAACGACAAAATTAAATTTCTACGAAAAGCGTCGGCGTGGACATTTTAAACCGGGCAATAGTAATAATATTATATCAAAATTACAAATAGCCGTATTTTACTTAGAATACATTTTCACTTTTCATAAATTTAAAATAATTTCCTTTTAGTTCGAAAATGATCAGACACAAATTTATCTGCTAAAAATAGGAATATTTTTTGTAGATAGCAATCATTGAACATTCAGTACAAATTTCTATTTGCAGTTTTTATAACTTTTCTGTACTGTCGTGTTTTGTGAACCGTTGCAAAAATTGTTTCCGTTTCTTTTTCATAGAGATGTAACTTTTGTAGTCACAAGCTAGTTAAATCCTTTTCAAAGTATTTAACATTTTTTTGTCTATTTCTTAGTACAGTTAGCAAGTTCTCTTCCAGCTTGTATCATTTATGAGTTCTTGAGTTGTTCATATCAGCTTTTTTTTCTCTAGAATCATTTTTCTAGTTCATGCAAGGCCCAATCAGAATTTACTTAGTCGGTTTGATTAGTTAAAACTTGACCTTTATGACTTAAATTTTCATCATCGTCATCATTATCCGTAGGCCAATTTCATCAACAGCTCAGCCACAAAAGTAAAGAGAGATCCGTGCCGTTCTTTTCTTCAAGCATTATGTATATGCAATCGAAAATATCTTGGGCAGACGGAACCCATTTAAAATCATAAGATCTTGAGCAACCGTGCTGATCAATACTGTTCTATTGTTTTTACTGTTTCTGGCATAAATTACTAGTTCCTAATAGCAGGTTGCTTCAGTAGTCAACGCATCGATGTTAAATGTTGTTTAATTATCCATTACTAAATTACGGTCAGGTGCTAATTAATCAAATTGAGCTGGTATGGTTATAATATTATACACAAATATATTATCATGAAGGAGCAAGTTTCTGGGGATAAGCTTTCTCAATGCTAAGCTAATTAGGCATCTGCCAAAGGGTTGGTGTATGAAATAATGGCGAATAGGCAGGTATAAATTAGTCAAATGAGATATTTACAATAGAAATAGGTTATCTACTTTGCCGACTATGGATATATCTGTTTTTTTAACCCCCGACGGAAAAAGAAGGGTGTTATAAGCTGTGTGTTGTGTGTGTGTTTGTGTATCTGTGTATCGGTGCATCTGTGTATCTGTGTATTTGTGTGTATGTCTGTGGCTTCATAGCTATCAAACCAAACGGGTGAACCAATTTTGATTTAGTTTTTTTGTTAGAAAGGTGATTTTGTCGAGAGTGTTCTTAGCTATGTTTGAATAAAATCGGTTCAGCCGGTCAAAAGTTATTGGCGTTTTACTGTTTGAATCGGGGTGTTTTCGCAAGGTATCGTGTCATAATTACGTGTTCAATAGATTGCCGATCGAAGCGTATCTACTATGTACTAGATAAATTATGTAGCATGAAATAAAAATTAGTAGAGGGTTTTTTAAATTTTGAAATTTTACTTGTATTGCAGTCGAGTTGGTCGACTCCTATATACACACGACCAATATGTCCTTATTGGTCGTGTGTGCAAGTTCTGTGCCAAGTTCGGGCAAAGTGAGACCAAAACGTAATTACATGACCCTTGTTTGGACTTCCATAAAAATTGTAAAGCCTCCCAAATCTTTTGTTACTTGCACCCTGTATATCGCAACCTGTCTTTATCGTGGCCGGCCCGATTCCGATATCAGCAGCATAAATATATCCAGTCAACCAATTATGCGAAGGGCCCCCCTTCCCCTCGAATATTGATCGAGATTTTTTTCTTTCCCGGCAAAAAGCTTTCGACTCGTCGTCGCCATATTGTGAAGATAATATCTTATTCGTTTTTGCGCCTCGTCGCACTTTTGGCTGTACGCTGCTGCGGACAACTGTTTTGTTTTACCTTTTTAAATCTTGATATTATCACTTTAGATCTTTTTTGTTTTATTCGATAGGTTCGGTTTTCAATTGTTTCCTTTGGCCATATACTCCTCTCTGTCCCTTTGCTACACACACAAATTTAAATTCCAAAAGGAAATTCGTTTCTAAAATTTTAATTAACCGTTTAAATTAGTAGACTAGGTTACATTAATTTTATTCTACCGCCATATCGAGAGGCTTATTCACTCACTTGTTTAATTGACGTACCCCAAAGGTCTTTACAACTCAATTCAATCACAAGAAACGGCATCAAAGAATTATAGGCACCAATAAACCCATAAAAACCGCTGTCGATGCCGCAATACCGCAGCATAAAAAGCTAAGCATTTTCAGCTATCCCTAAATAAAACACGATTCGAGGGGCTGAAACCAAAAGATTTATGTCTCTCACCTCTCAAGTTATTTACGAGAATTACGAGACTAATTGCTTTTGATGACGAATTTGAACCTTATTACTGTGCTCGTAAGAGTGTGGTGCAATTAAAGTTTGCAAAGAACTCAAAGGCTGGCATTTGAGTCCACCTTTGGAAGAGAGATGCAGCGGATTGGAGAGTTGCCCCTCACTTTTTCCGCTTTCTATGTTTGTGTGACGTTTGCAGCGTCGCTGCCGCGCACTTGAGGAATCAGCCTTAAAGAGTATGGCGTTCTAAACGTAGTCTTTGAAAAGTCTCTATGAATGGAATGCACCGTTCTTGATGTGCCTGTATGCAAAATGTAGTACGAACATGTGTCAATCAATTCAATTGATTTCGTCTTCACGATTTTTGTTGTCGATATATTCTTGTCATCTTTGCCGGCAATGCATTCAGTTACTTCAACTGAAAGTACCGCGACTGGGAAATATTTAAATGGATTCACATAGCGAGCGATATATGACTTCTTTGTTCGACTTTTATGGAACTGCAAACATTATTAGAATGTATTGCTTCTTCTTAATGCAGCCTCAATAAATTTTCATTTATTTTTACGTTCAGCCAGTTTTGATGTTTATTATAAAATTAAATGGAATCTATTATTAAAATAAATGTAAATGGAATCTGTTAAAATGTACATACATACATACATAAACTCACGCCTTTTTCTCATGGGGGTAGGCAGAAAATACAGAACGCCACCTGCTACGATCCTTACATACTTCTTTTGCTTCACTCACATTCATACATCTAGTCATACACACGCTGGTTATGAGTACTGCGCACCTGGCCTTTCTGAAGAAAAGTAAAATGTAAGTTAAAATGTACGTTGGAATGAAAACTGAAATGTTTGCAGTTTTCAGTATTCCACGAATTTAGTTGAAAAATATTTTTTAAATGGGTATTCACAACAGGTGCCTGCCCGTCGCCCGTCTTCTAATTGCCTCGGGCGCCCCCGTAATATATAGACGTGGTGTCACCCGAACCAGCGCGGGCGCATTTAGAACAAACCACGCCATATATCTCTCCTTGCGTCCGCAATTACGTGATTTGTCACTCCACTCTCTTTTTTTTCTTCTTCCTTTCTGAAAAATTACTCGAGTTCAACTGTTCAAGTAGCTCAGACGTAATTAGTCGACTGAAAAAGTGCCTTTCCCTGTTCACTTTATTGTGCGATCAATTCACATAGCTACTGTGTTTAATCGACTATTAAATTTATCTCATTCGATTAATTAGTCGATTTCCAATAAGTCCTTATTGGTTAATTTTAATTTAAGGGGTTTGTACGCGGCTGTACTGTTGGTTCTAAGTGTGACGTTTATAAGTTTTAATTTCATTATTGAGACCTTTTTAACAAGTTATTCATAAATTGCAGACCCGATTTTATCTAAAATAAATATTGGAATATTTTCCTTCCTCGTTAGTATTTGCTAAGTTTTGCACGCCGCTTGTTTTTTAATCGAGCTCGTGTAATTCAATAACAAATAATTAGCTGTTTTAGCTTATCTCAATAATAATTTTGTAATAAAATAATATTCTTAGCCTGAATAATATTTCTCTTTGTAAATTGCACACCAAAGACGTTATATTTAACACTCATTGAAGAAATAAAAAAGCAAAACGTCAAGTGATGTATAGCGTCGCTTCTTCCCGATCTCACAAAAATTAATTATGCTGTGCTATTTTTAAAACGTTTTCATGCCATGATTTCGAACACTATAAAGATGCCTCTTAACGGCACACAAATATTCCGGGCAAAGGCGATGGGTCCCAACCCTCGCAATTAGTATCGGATGGTCACACCTTGACGTTCGACCGCGTATAATTTTACTTTCTAAGTACATTTTGTGACAATAATAAGCAAATCCCCACATTCAACTTTAAACTTTATAACATAGCATTAAAGTTAAAAATTCCACAGACAAATAAGATCAAATCAAACAGTCTAGTAATTAGTACAGGCGCGCTCAGCGACGCTCCGTTGGGCAGATAATTTCCGCTGTACGTTCAAAAGACGTCCATTTGTCATTTGGTCGCGCGAAGTCGCACAGAGCGGACGTGGCTCTCCCTACTTAATTTATTCAAATATTATTTATTTAAGGAAAACGGGACTATTAATCACATTTCTACAGTTTTTATTTACATACGCGGAACGCTGTTCTCTTTGATCGTTCAGATATTTATTAGAGGTCCTTATGCGGTATTTTATTTACCAAGAGGCAGGAATATAATTTAATTGGGTGTCAATTTACAAAATTATCTATATTGCTTCTGTAAATAGGCAAGTATGATATTTGTTTTTCTACGGTTCATTTTCAGAAATTATTACCAATTTAGTTTGCCGACACTGGTTTGATTTTCGACCAATTTGTTCTTCACTTTCATATTTGTATTGGACTTTAATGAACACTCTTTGTAATTACGGCTTTCATGTTTAATTAACACTTTTTAATGGTTTTTAAATATTTCTTACACTGAAGTGTTATTCACGGCGCTATTAGGGTTTTTTACACATTTCTTAGTTGAACATTGGGTCTTAAATTGGAAATTAACACTTTTGTGGATAATAAGAATTCTCTCAACTGTGGTTTGGGTTCTAATAGCGAACGCGAGCGTGAACTTATTGAACTTCAACGTTTTTACCGCAATTCTTTTGTATTTTTTCCTTCGCTCAACTAATCCATTGAGCAACTGGTATTTACAAACACCAAGTTAACATACCTAAAGCTATTTTTACAGCTTAAGCAGCAATAAGCAGCTGGTGCTCATTTACAGTTATCCATTAAAATTGTCACGAACGTTTTACAATTACAATTATCGTTAGTGGAGTATTCACGACATCTGGCATCACAGATAAATTCGCAGAACATATTGCGAACATTAATATTACAGCATCTTTAATATAATTGTCCTATTATAGCGTGGAGTGACAAAATGACTTAATTTGCGTGTGTCATTCAATTACCTATAGTGTCGGGGCATGAAATGCATGCAATCAATCACGTTTAGAGGATTAGACGGGGCTACTGGCATTGAAATGTAGTGAAGGATAGTGAATACTAAGAGATCCTTTTAATGAACACAATTCATGTACTGGTACAAAGAAGATTTTCTAATAAATATAAAATAAAAACTCTGAAAACATTCCTGAAACTTTTCCTACAAAAGTTAGTTAAACTTCATCTTTAATGGCACATCATAACATTGTTTAAACTGTGATGGCTGTGGTGACTGTATGATTTTTTTATTGTCTGTCGTATTGTCCATGATTTTTTTTACTGTCTGAAGTCGTCAAATAGAAAAGATTGATAACAATTTCAACTTACATTTGAAGGGACAGTTACTAAGATCACTCTCAAAGTATAAGAAACACTCAAGAGTATGAATTAGGAAACCGTCGTAAACAGCTGCGTACAACCTGTAAATGGCACATATTACTTCATAACATTGTTTAAACTGTGATGGCTGTGGTGACTCTATGAATTTTTTATTGTCTGTCGTAATGTCTATGATTTTTTTCACTGTCTGAACTTGTCAAATACAAAAGATTGATAACAATTTCAAGTTAAATTTGAAGGGACAGTTACTAAACTCACTCGCAAAGAAAAATAAATACTCAAGAGTATGAATTAGGAAACCGTCGTAAAAACCGGCTTCCAACCTGTAAATAATACAGAGGTAAAAATAAAGTCCATAAAAATGGCTAATTTCCTTGTCCACTGAACCGCTGTGTCGTGTAAACCCATACTTAATACGCTCAATTTTGTCTCATTTGTTCTAGCTGGGTGCGAGGGGGCAATTTGCAAGCGCTGGTGTCATTGCGCAGTGGTTAGACTAATGGGCCGTGACGTAAAATGAGACGTCAGAACACCAATGGGTTAGACTGTTTGTATTGTGGCAGTTGTTCATTTGAATAATGAATACAAATCATAAAAAAACAACAATCATATCTTTTTAAATTGCAATAATGCAGCGTCATTTGAACACAAACTCAGTGTTAAATTTTAGGAGTAGTTTGATTTACAGTGTTGGTAGTATTGTATTAATCCATTTATAGAAGTATATCGAAACTGCTGCACTAGTAGCCCTAAGTTCTGAATTGAAGGACAGTCTAGCCAGAACATACGACACCTGTCTTGTCAAGGGATAACATCCTATCCTGTAGTTGGTCGTGGAAGTTGCTCCATGTAAAATACTGGTCATCATCATCATCATCGTCATATCAGCCGAAATACGTCCACTGCTGTACGTAGGCCTCCCCAAGCGTCACCACATTGAACAGGCCCGTGCGTCTCACATCCAGCGAATCCCCGCAAACTTCACCAGGTCATCAGTCCACCAGGTGGGAGGCTTTCCAACGCAACTTCTTCCGGTTCGCGGTCGCCAATCCAGAACTTTTCTGTCCCATCGGCCATCCGTTTGCGAGCAATGTGCCCTGCCCAATACCACTTAAGTTTGGTAATTCTTCGGGCAATGTCATTAACCCTGGTTCTCTTGCCGATCTCTACATTTCTGATGCGATCACGCAAGGAAGCTCCGAGCATAGCCCTCTCCATTGCCCTTTGGGTGACTGTAAGCTTTCTGATGAGACCCATTGTGAGCGACCACGTCTCAGAGCCATAGGTTATCACGGGCAACACACACTGGTGTTAGACTTTCGTATTGAAACAATACTGGTATTCAGCTGGATTGTCTGGAAAAGGCACAGCAAATTGATTGAAGGATAGCCTCAAATACAACTAGAGTTTAAGGCCTGACAAGCCCGAACCTTCTGCTTCTTTTGCATATTTTATGTAAGTTCTAGGAAAACCGCCGTTCAAAACTTCAATGAACTAATCTCAGGGCATCTGGCTCAAACATTTAAGGCATTCAACTGTTCCGATATTATTTAACATCTCGTCAGACGCAACAGACCGGTGTTCACAAATGGACTCGACGTACAAACGGCAGATATAAATACTGTTCGAGATCATTCAGTCAATGTCTGCCGTCAGCTACCGTACAGACGCAGATCGTATCTGCATGACAAATAGTTCTGCTGTTGTAGCCCTAGCCGTTTAGTGACGATGTGTTAGTATGCTCTTAACTGAATAATAGATATTTTGTAACGTCAGAAAAATAAACCTTTCGACTCCTTAGTCTCGAGTATCGACGTAAAAAGTCGCAAAGAGGGCTTAAAATATCTACAAATTATAAAAACAAGCTTATTTTGTGAAGATTTCTTAAGAGTCTTGAAAGTCTACGCCCTAGATCTTGTAGAGAAAACAAAGAAGCGTAGCGAACCTCGCTACTTCAAGCCCCACTTTTGGCATCACTCCTCCAGACAAATTATATCACTTCAATTGCAACACTGTATCTTAATACAAAATATTCTAAACGAATTGAGAAAATGTTTGCGATCTCGTAAATTATAAAGTAACAACATCGGATTATTCACGCAAAATACAACTCAATCTCGTTCTTGACATCAATATATCTCAAAAAATCTGACAATTCAATTTTTCATTAAACATATATCATTCAGTCATTTCGAAAGAGAAATAAATACGTGCATAAATAAAAAAATATATCGTTAACACTCGACCGCTGAAAAATTACTCGCATGAATATTTTCAATTGTCTTAAAACGTCGGTCGGTAAAGCGTATTGAGTCGTATGTTTTGGTGGGTAGAAGTTATTTTCAGTCGGCGGTTGTGCGTGACGGTATAACTAATGATGTGTCCGAGGTAGTGCTTATTTATTCGAAATGTGAGCGAGAATAGCGTGGTGTTTTTGGCCTTTGCCTCGAGTACGTACGTGATAGAGATTGTACTACGTTCTACTAGTCACTAGTCTGTTATCTTCTCGTATCATCGTATTGTGTTATTTTTGCATAATACTTCTCTTTATTTTGTTTCTCTGCATGCATTTTCTCATCTGGCATACTAATGATGGGTAAATTAGTTTATGTACTGGGGAAGACTAATAATGAAAATATTATTATAATAATAAAAAGCTTACATTGTTTGGCACTAATTTAATAATGAGCTAACTATTTAATTAAAATATTATGTTAACTAAATAATTAGTTCTGCAAAATATTGATATCCAATCAATAGTATCTACATTTAACAGCAAACTTTTTTAAATTTTTAAGCATCTTTCCTAATTAAAGAAAATTTTGTGAAAAACTACTTTAAAACGAGATATTTTTTTCCTAAAATAATTTATTACTTACTGGAAATGCGAGCAAATGGCAGAAAAAATAAAATAGGTACCGAACCGATATCTAAGGTAAATTAATAAGCTTTTAAAAGTACATTGAAAATGTTGGATGTCACCATCTTTCAAAAGTTCAAGTTACTTACTTGTGCCATACATTTTAGCTACTACAAAATCAAAACATTTGCAACAAAGTTACTTACTATAAGCTAGCTACGTTCACAATTTATTACTAACAGATTTCCAGTAGTTGAAACAGATGACAGAGTGAATGATACAAGTACGAACATTGTCATTGGTAGCAGAGCATATTGTCTCGAGACCACCGAGATGGCTGTATCTCTTCGTGACACGGCGCAGTCATCAATCCTGTGCGGCTTTCCACTCATTCTTTATGCTAGTGTTGGGCTCAACTATCGACTAAATATTATTAGTCGATTTAATCGGAATTTAAAGTCGGCAACGATAATTGTTTATCATTCCTTTGCCCAATCGGAAATATATTATTAATATGTTCATAGTAATGTAGCCAGATAAATTGAATATATCAATACTGATACGGTAACTTGAATTAAATTTATCGTTATAAAAGTTGTGATAAATGGCAATTTAAATTGCATTTCTATTGTAACTTATATATTGTATGCTTTTAGTGAATATGGCATCAATGATTATATTAGGTAGGATTTTATATAACAGACGATTAATTTCAAAGTATGTGAATGCTATGATTACTATGATTACATTCTAGGAGTTTTAGATTTCAGTAAGATTGTTTAACCTGGAGTCTTAAAATCAAGATTGAATTTAATACTTTGATTTAATTGTAGTTTTGCATCGACCTCATCATCGTTTACCGCGAGCCTGTAAATATAAAAATAAATATTTGTCAAAATTATATAAATACTTAAGTAAAAAGTTACATGTTAGAACGTAACATAACATACCTAATTAAGCCATACACAAATTGACTAATTGGTTATCTAATTCCCAATGACATCACTAGTCGAGAGGCAGACACGCGGCGGACTGAATGATTAGTTACAAGCACTCGCGTAAAACTATTAAAGCAAGGTTTCTTAACTAGCTACTGAATTTACTTCCATATTTGTGCCTAGTTCGTTTTTATGCAAAAAAACATATGAAGATTTTTCGTTTTTAATGCCGTGTGAGTGTGTCCATGTTTTGTATCGTATTTATGAATATTTTTTAAAGATAATTCATATTACCTTCATAGAGTCTATGGTCTGTAATATAAAGTTTTCGTGTTGATAGGATTTTGAACTCAGTGTCCCTGTCGTTACTACGTACTCATTCGTTTAGGTATCACCTAGTGTTAGTGAAAACAAACACTAGTGTTATGCAGTTTATAAATAAAACATTGAAATTATTAATTAAACGACTGTAGGCAACACAAACTTCTTATGTCCCGCATTCTCATAACAAAATCGTAATTATTTGCCTCAGATAACTGTAATCAACTTGTATCTACTTATACCAGTGGTACATAACTGGGCGCCTACAAAGTTATTGAACTTTTCGACAATTTCCGTACAATCGCCAGCCGAATGCCACTTCAGGGCCAAGAAAGAAACGGGCATCTAAATTTGGCGTAAGGCAACATCGGCCGCCATGACGCGGGGGGCGGGGCCTTGGCGCGGCCGTGCGTGATTGGTCGCGAGATTCGCGCTCTTGCGCCGACCGTACTGAATCTTCAACGCGAACGCAATACAAGTACGGATAAAGTCGGTCAAATAGTCTAGGTTTATAAATATGACCGACATAGTCGTGATTCGGTAGCTTTTTCACAGTGAGCACTTTAGCGCACAGAACAACGCTTCGGAATGTTGCGCCTGCGACGGTCACGCACCAGCCGGCCAGCTCGCTAATTACAGATAAAATCTGCACTTCGGAACGTTCAACGGCGGGCAAGAACGCAATCACGTGCCACAAAAACAGGCAAGGCAAGAATCCAGCTTCCGCGTGCAATGCGGTCGGGCGGAAGCCAGGTCCGCCAGAAAATTTGGAACGCGCTTCGGGTTTTTTTTGCGTTATTTATTTTATGAAGCTTTGCGCTCGCTGGCGTTATTTGTCGTATGTGCACACACCAACGGTTATATTTTTGTTCGCAGGTCTGGTTCCAGAACGCCCGAGCAAAGTGGAGGCGGATGGTAACCAAGCAAGAGAACAAGATGTCGGACAAGTGCTCGCCCGACGCGTCGCTGGAGATGGACATGTATCACGGGCCTATGGGCTCGATCCAGTCACTACCGCCACACAGCCCGCCCTACAGCGTGATGGGTGGCCCCCCCAGCCCCAACTCTATGGACTGCGCCTAGCGGTCTTTGCGCGCTTTATGTGCGCCCTCCTAGTCCTTAATTTCCATAGTGGACCGGGCCAGACTTTGCGGTGGCGTTTGCCATCTGCCTCGTACCGCACAGGATTATGTTAATTAATATAATGGACAATATTATGCCACTGTAAGGTCTCGTCAACCTGTTCATCGACTGCAACAGCTAACTTCTCAGGAGCATGATGTTGCGGCAATTTCTCAATAGTTTAATTTTGAGCACGTTTACGAACATCTCGTTCTTTGGTCTTTTCAACTGGATGATCATGATCAATCTTGAGATAATAGAATTGCCCAATACTCTGCTATTGGGCAAAATGCTGAAAATCAATGGCCTGCTCCTGCAATTTTTAATTATGGACAGAGGGTCCAACAGCCTAATAATACGTATAACCAAACTTCCTTGCATCATAGTAGTAATCAAAGAAAGTAGCCCAGTACAAGATTAGGGCAAAAATTGCCTTATCCAGAGTTTGGGCCAAGAGTCCAACATCCAAGTTTGCCAGACTTAGGACAAAGAATTCCGCAGCCAAATTCAGGTCATAGAAAACTTCTTGGGCAAAATTTCCCACTGTCCAATTTAGAACAAAAGGGTTCCACCACAGCCAAATATTGGACAAAGATTGCCACTCACTGGTTTTGGGCAAAACATCCCACATTTAAATCCCGGCCAAATATTCCCACCCTCAACACCCACAAATTTTGGTAAATTATCTGAAGGGTATTTAATAGAAAACATTGCTATTGGGCCCATGCCGTGTCCATTGCCTATGCGTCCTTTTACTAGACGTACTCTCCCAAGAGATTATTCGATTTTTTGTCTCCACAGCCCTTGTACTCACAAACTCCATAGACACATAATGTTCAAAATTTCGGACCTCAAGACCCTAATGAGACACAATCGCCCTTGGGTTCACAAAGTTAAAAATAATCTTATTATACTGCCGATTCTCAAGAGCCTGACGAGATAGAACCTTCATTCTCCTACAAAAGGCCATTAGATCATCATCATGATCAGAATCAATCATTAGATGAGCAATGTCCAAAAAGACCAAGAGCCTGACACACAAATTCAACATATGCCTGTTATAGATATCCAATTTCTAGTCGATTAACAAGTTGACGTGTAGCCTTCTAAAGAGAAATAAAAAAAATGTGAAGGATGCAAATGTCAGTTGATGTAAGCAATAACAGTACAGTGAAAGTGTAAGTGAAATATAAAAAAGTGTACAAGTTGAAAACAGCTAGAAAATCGGCATCAAACGGCAAGTTGTAGAACAATTTCAACAGTGAATTTTCAGTTCAGTTGTACTGAATTTGTGACATGAAGGTTGTAATACATTGTTAAAATTTCCAATAATCATTAACTTTTGTAGTGTACTAGCAATTACATTTTCTGTATTTGTTGTTTGTGAAGTAAATTCTTTGAAGTGCAATTTTATTGAATCTTGAATATAACTGATATGTTCATACACACCGTTGCATCCGTACATTGCATTGTTCCATAATGAAGTAAGAAAAATCATTGCATTCCAATATCTTTATTGCATTGCAAATAAAAATGCTCTTCTTTTCTGTGTTTTAGCATATTGGCTCCGAGTCAAAATATTCATAATATAAGTACATACATTATAAATGATGATTGCTATCCGCATTTATACTCTCAGCAATGAATTTAAAATCGATTGATGTGCAGTGTCCAATTAATGAATACCATACCTGTATTTCGGATTGAGTTCAGTTTGAAATATTGTATAATTACTTTATTTTGTTAATGTAAATAAATAAAAAAAATATAAATTATTATACACTTAAATGAGCATTGTAAATAAATAAAATTATCCATAGTCTGTAATCTATTCATCGTTTTATTATTTTGATGTACTTTATAGCTTGGAATGATAAAAGACTTTTTTTGCGACATAAATACATTATGGTATTGTAGATCTGTGTTTATCAATAGATAATAATCGCATGTAACTAAACTGACTGTCATATTCAAATTGTTGTAAAAATAAGTAAGTGTATATTAAGTAATAAACTGTTAGAAAACCGACTTTGTTTACTAACGGATTTCGGTTTTCTGTTATTATTTTTTTAAACTATGATTCTGTAATTCGGTTCTTTGAACCTTTAAATAATATATACTATTTATTTATTGACAATTCATATTTAATTTAGTTTAAGATGTAGTTTGTAGTTAGGTACGTAAACTAAATGTGAGGTATGTTCCATAGGTGTATTACCTAGGCTAGAATAGTCATAGAAAAATAATTTGCCGGCAAATATTATTTTAAATCTTCGATAATTTGCAGTTAAATATTTTATTTCAAAATTTTTCATAATTATTCCTACTGTCTTTTAAGTAGTTCTAAGCATTAAATAATATTCCGGCTAAATAAAATGCACTGTTAGTTCCTTTTATATAGATTTAAATTACATTATAATAAAATAATAAACATAATATATAGACAAGATATTTGTTCTTTAATTAAAGTTGAAAGTAGTAACAATGATAATGTTCAAAATTTTGTATTAAATAATAATACAAATTATTCGACTACCTACGTTCGGCAATAATTTTGAGTTTTCAAAAATCTGTGACTAAAAGTTATAAAAATCTGTTAAATAAAATTTATTCAACTGTATCTTTTTGTTTTATTTAATTTTATGAAATTATTTCATTTATCGTATTATGTTAGAATGCTATCAGCAATCTTTTCAATACATACTGTTATTTCATGGGAAGTACGTGAACGTCGCATAGTTACTCTAATAATGCGTACTTTCACAGATTGTAACGGAAAGAAGCGATCATATTTTTAGAACTGCTTCTGACTAAGTTAATTAACAACTTTCTACAAGGATGTCAAGGAAAAGCCCAAAAAAAATACTTTTTTCAAAAAAATCAAGTCGCTTCAAAAAAAAAAACACTACAAAGTGTTTTTTTTTTATTAATATGTTTTTTGACACCGACTTTCGAAATTGAAGTCAATTTTCACTTTGTAGTGTTTTTATGGTCTGTTGGATTTTTTTGTATATAATTTTATATTTTTCACTATTTAGTTGTGGTACCTAATAAGCATATACTTATAATGTACAAAGTTATGCCAGAATAGATTACCCGAATAACATAAAACTTGAAGATAATCGGTGAAAAGAGAGTGTACCAGGGCGAACTGTACTCATCTGCGGTACTTCTTTAGCATACCGGCGTGATGTTATGTTATGAAATGGCGTAAACATGAAAGAGACTTGCGATTCCAGCAATCCCGAGTGATGTGCCGTTGTTTATTAAAGAGTTCTGTTGTATATCTCCGAAGTCCTTCATCAAATTTAAATGGGACCACATGAAAATTGGTTCACTTAGTAAAAAGTTGTAAGGTGACACACATAAAAAAAAATTTGTCTATTTAATAACCTCCTACTTTTTGAAGTCCTTGAGGCTTTTTCCGTATCTAAAAACGGGCAACAAGAGAGACTTGGACGGCTGACCGGAATAAAATAGCGGGCCACAATAGTGACTAGAACTGTATAGTAGTTAAAAAAGGAATTATTCATACAAATTAATCGTCAGCTGACCAAAATTTGTATGGGAGTTGCAACTTTTTTTGTTGATTATTGACTATGCCTTGCTTGAAAAAAATTTTCATTTACATAGCCAGAAAGAGTTGTTGTTTGTACCCCTGTATATGTAGCACTAGCTGACCCCCGCGGCTTCGCTCCCGTCAAAATTATAGCCTACGTCACTCGGGAATAATGTAGCTTTCCATAGGTGAAAGAATTTTTTAAATCGGTCCAGTAGTTTCGGGGCCTATTCGGTACAAACAAACAAACAACAAAATCTTTTCTCTTTATAATATTGGTATAGATAACAGAACGAAGAGAAAATTATGTCGTACCCAAAAAATAATATTGAAGTCCCCCAAGCCTAAGGTATTACTGCAGCGGCCAGCAAAAGAGGCATTGATTGACGAACGTCTAAATATGTAAGTCGATCAATGACTAGTTGTAGCCAAGTCTTGTATAGTACTTTTCACAAATAATGCGCGGCAATTAAATCAAAGTAGTATCTAGAACTCGTTTTGTCAAATACAATTAATTTTCAAAATCAATGATGAACAACGAACAACAATATTTTTACCAACTTTGCCAGCGTTAAAGTGTTCAAATGTTTTCTGTTTCAATAAACAGCTTTCTATTTGCAAGCCAGTTCGAAATTTAAATAAAACCTTTGCTAAGTTACCTCCTTGGTTGCCATGTTTCAGAGTAACAGATCGTTCCATTTTTAAATTACACGATAGATTTGAGTTTACTATGTCATTTATTTGGTCGCTAAACCACGACAGATACGGATTTTCATACAACTTTTGCCGGCCGCTGCTCGCATGTATTTGGTCAGTACAACAATTTCGAATGCCGCTGCCGACAAATTGCTTTGCAGTTTGGCAGGTGAATATGTGTTAATAAAAGTGTAACATATTGGATTAAATAAATAAATAAAAAAAAATTATCTCGAAGAGTTTGTCAAAATAATGCTCAAATTTCCAAGCATGTTTGAGAAAATTTACCTTACTTACCGAATTATATTTACCGAAGAGTTCCATATTCACAACAAATATTCCATACTAGGAAAATTACAAAACAAAATCAGCCTTCCTTGTGGGTCTTAAATATATATGGTTTTATAAAACATCGATATATATGGGAGTACCTTCTGAAGTATGATTAAATCACCTATCTATTCTACAACCAAGCAAGATCTGTGTCTTATCTAGATAAGGGATTCATTTTCTGAGGAGTCTGCACCTCCAATCAAAAGTATTTGATGATCCGCTATTGTGCCAACAACAATTAACTGCACGGCTACAGTTACCGACTTAATAACTTTTAATACCTCGCCGAGATACCCTGATAAATTACATTATAGAAACTTGATAGAAACTCTTGTAATATCGACAGTTTATATTTTCCTTTGTCTTGTATATAATGTGATGCATCGTTTTTAACCGAGTTCCTAAAAAGAAGGAGGATTTCAATTCGGATGTTTCTTTTTTTTAATGGTTGCTCCGTCATATATAGACAGAGGGTTTGCAACATTATTTTTTTGTTTGAAAGTGCATATACTCTCAAGGTGATCCCATTGACACCAAGTCATGGGGTCCTATGGAAATCGACGGAACTCGTCAATTATAGGCAGACATATAGCGATTTTAAGCGAATAAATAAATGGTAGGAATTGATGAAAATCATCATCATCATCAGTATTATAATATGCCCACTGCTGGAACACGGGAGAAAATGGTACCATCGAATTGACCTGATGATGAAGCGTGAAGGTAGGCCCTGGAACTCCGAATAAAACCATGTATCCTAATCGTGTTTGGGCTTATTGGAATCGAAATGAGATGTAATCTGGCTATTAATGATTTTCGTGGTAATATGAGGTATCAACTCTAAAAAGATAAAAATAAAAAACATGACAAACCGAGATCAAAACACTAAAATGCGAAAAATTATTTTATTTTCAGAAGTCCGTGTCGAAAAACGATATACGATAGGTACCAAAGTCACCGACTTCGGAAAATAAAGTTATTTTCTGCTATGTAGAGTTTTGCTTCACAAATGGGTTTACTTTGTTTGTTAAAAGGTTATTATTTTTTGTTCTTGTTCCACTAGAGCCGAGCCAATCAATCGAATAACAGAAAAATAACTAACCCCACTATTCCTCTATCATAAATTATAATCTTTCCTAGATTCCTCGTACGTTCGCAGTGAGGTTGTCACAAAGAATCGCCCAGAAGCTTCCTTTAGAGTTACTGGCTGTCAGAGAGGCGCGCGCTGTCCTGAGTTATGCTGTTTTAATTAAAACAATAAATAAACCGCAGCTGGGGCGGTTGGGTGGTCCCTTCGGATGCCTCTTTAAAAAATTCCAACTTTTATCAGTACGGAGAATATCTTTTTACGCGTAAAACTGTTTCCTTATATATGTGAAGGCTCGGGTAAGGTCCTTATTAGGAAGACCACATAATTTGTCAATGAGATGCGGTGTCTGTTCTGCACCTCTTGCTTCTCTGTATAGACAGCCTGTGTGTTACGGCGCAGTCTTTATTCGAGCACCAGATCTTGACAAAAACAGCTACTGATTCTTCCGCATGAAGAGCATTTTATTACCCCGTGGATAATTGGAACCGGAATGGAGTCCTGAATATGTTTGAGGTTTCTATAGGTAAGTAATCTAGGTTGTAGTCTATCCGTGTCTTAAGTTTCATCAAAATCTGTTCATCTGTCTAGAACTTAAAACGTAACAGACGGATACACTTTCACATTAAAATTAGTATCGATAAAAGCAGCATAAAAAGTCGCAGTTGTCGATGATGAGAACATATTCACGATAAGTCTTATTTTGTAATTATGAATGTCTTGTGGTCCCAAAGATAAGTTATAAGTTACACATAAGTTATTCAGTACTTTCAAATTATTGATCTGTTTATGTTGTTGGCTACTGAATTAATGTCCTAAAAATTGTATATCTATACTAATATTATAAAGAGGAAAGATTTTTTTGTTTGTTTGTTTGTACCGAATAGGCTCCGAAACTACTGGACCGATTTAAAAAATTCTTTCACCAATAGAAAGCTACGTTATTCCTGAGTAACATAGGCTATTTTTTAATCCCGAAAACGGGTCCTGTGGGGTGGCCCACGGGAGCGAAGCCGCGGGCAACTGCTCGTTGTTTATAAAAGTAAAGATAGTTGGGTGAATGTCAAATGTAAGTAAGTACCTACTGTATTTGATATATTTATTTAGCTGTAAATACTATACAATAATGGTTTATTAAGAAAAACTGTACAGGATCATAAAGTAAATACATTTTAACCAGTAAATATTTCATGTTATTCAAATAATTAAACACTTACTACTATCGAAACTCTTTTATTGTCTAGGTAATATATGAGCATGAAATCCCTTAGCTTTGCTTATGCATACTTAAGCAAAAAAATGGCATAATTACTAAGTAATCTCTGATATATTATGATCATACAAAGATACATAAACTGCTATTCCCTCTCCTATACAATATCTTCTGAATATGTAAGAAAATTAGTGCTCAGCATTAATTCAATCAGCACATCAGTGGCTCTAGAATAAACAATTGTATATTCACCCATTACAAATCATTACTGTGATCAGTAAACACGAATTATGTGCTTATCGAAACAGAGGCTAAAGCAAATCGGTGGCTTATTCAAACAAGGGGAGTTCCAACAATGCATTCTGTTGACTCAACATTAATAGTGTTGACGCTAAGGATTGACTTTTTAGTTCAACATGGATAAAGTGCAAACCTTGATCACACCTGCTGCTTTATGCAAATGTGTACTTGCATAAAATTAAGCCTTTGATTCTTGATGGGGCAGTAACAATTAGTCCGTGGGCTCTAGCACTACTTGCAATCACGTTTGGCATATAAACAGCTGTTGGAAATAGCATGCCAATTCCATTGGTACTTAGAATCAGGAATGCTGTTGTTTGTAAAGTTTAATGTCCTGTGGTATCGTTGGAGTTGTGTGCTGTTCATCAAGGACATTTGTGATGGAAAGTTTGGTGAGCATGCTACAAAGTTTTGATGTCGCAAGAAATGATTAGCTCAGTCAGTAAATAAGATTGGCTACGTACAATGCTTTTTTTCGAAAGAAACTGAACACTGAGATGTTTGAAAAACTGGGAGATAAATATAAATTCGGGACTAGATATCCTAATAGATTAATTATTCCTAGAATGAAAACGGAGCTATATAGGCGAAGTTGCTATCCTATGTGTATTCAGATTTACAACAAGATTCCTAGCGAAATTAAAGAACTTCCAATGGTCCGCTTCAAAAGGGCTTTGCGCAGGTGGTTAATAGAGAATTCCTTCTATACATTAAAAGAATTCCTTCAATTTAAATTTAAATGACCTAATTGTACACTTACAAAAAATTTGCATGCCATTATGCTATGATTAAATATGTTAAGCTACTATTATACTACCATTGTAAGAACTTTTGTACCCATATTTATCTGCAAATAAATCTTTGACTTTGACTTTGACAATTTTATCTAAGTCTATTTTTTCTGGCAGGAGAATAAAAATCAATTAGAAATACATCATCATAAACGAAAGCTACACGTATCTGGTGGCAGCGATCTGAGTTAAAGCTTCGCAATGTCCAGGAGTCCTTCTGTAAATGTATAAGTTGGACCGAGCAAAGACGCTACAAACCGATAGCCATTCGATGTATTCATACAACTATTATACCTTTGTATAGCAAAATGTGACTCCATGATGATTTCTACAGGAGCCTTCGATGCAAAAACTGGTCCTGCTGTCTGCGACTTCCATTCAAGGGGGACAGAGACACCGCTATATGCACCTCCAAGAAACAGATAAAGACAAAAATAGAACCGCATAACGGGATTCGTTTTCGGGTTCTCGGCATTGTTTTTAAGTTCTGAGAAAAGCAACTGGTCTTATATAAGTACATTATGTATGGAATAAGTACATAGGCGGATGTGCTGGAAAAATTTCTTGCCGATGCCTCGGCGTTTTGGAATTCTTGACCGGTGAATATGCCGAAAGGACAAGGTTTTCATACGGAACTGGTTCAGAATGCATATCACATCGTATATCAAAAGTAAAAAAGGTTTTCCTTTAAGATCAGCTTTATAAGTATAAAAGTAATAATATGTATAGTGCTAGCTTGTGTCTGAACTTAAGGTGGCGCTAGTTGACGGCACGAACTATTTTCTGCGCGGGGTTAAAATGCATGCTATCTCAACCGACAACACATGCGAAAGAGGTAGATGCTGTGATGAGCAGTAAGAAGCTAAGCGTACGAATTAGCACATTTGCAAGTTTGTAGAGAAATGTATGATGATTTAGGACGAAAACGAGCGCGCGAAATTTTATATACAGTCCTTTGGGAGTCTAGATATCATGAAAAAATTACTAAATGTATATTTTCATAATAAAATTATTTGCATTGTTGAACTACTAATCTATCCCTGTATGTCCGCCCAAAGATGCGTTAAAATTAGTGTTGAAATATGGAACTTTCGACGCTCATAACTTTCACATATATTTTTTTGTTTTTTTTTGTTTCCATACAGGGTTAGATAATGATGAGACAAATAGATATAACTTTTTTAAATTTAACTTACATCATCAAACAGTGGTGTAATCGCCAGACTACGTTTGTATGGTAGATTGATCGACTAGTGTAACCTTAAGAGGTATCCAGAAATGTTCCGGAAAGATTTATGTTATTTATGAGTCGTAATCTCGACGTTTTCAATAATTAGGAATAGACGGTGAAACTCAAGCCTGCTGGGCATAGTTTTTCTTTATTTATGTCAACCCTCAACTCCTCCTATCTCAACCAGGCTCTCCGCGAATGCAACTATGTCTTACTCACTCTTTTAAAAGTTCTGTGAGGAGTACAACCAGAAATAATGTATGTGCGTTTGTTTATTTGTTTAAATTAAAAGGTGTAATGTCTTATAAACGTCAAAGCCCTTTGTTTTAATCGAACGAGTTTTGCACACTTGAATTTTATGACGCGATAACAATACGAATGATCGCAATTATTTGGCTAATGATGACGGGTTTCGTTTTTGTTTACTTATCAGAGGCAATGAACTGACGGTAATATATTGATTGGTATTTTTGGCAGTTTTTGTTTACGATAGCTGGGCAATGGCAAAGCTGATTGCATAGCCATCCATCGTGGCAATGCTCCCAGCGTTCTGAGCACGTTTCCCGTTGACATCGATCATCATCATCTGCCTAGCCTTTTCCCAACTATATTGGGGTCGGCTTCCAGACTAACCGGATTCAGCTGAGTACCAGTGTTTTACATGGAACGACTGCCTATCTGACCTCCACAACCCAGTAACTGGGTAACACGGTACCCCTTGGCAAGACTGGTGTCAGATCTCAAGCTTCTCACTACTCGTAACGACTGTCAAAGATCTTTAAATGACAGCCGGGACCAACGGCTTAACGTGGTTTCCGAGGCACGGAGGAAACTCGGTATGTTGAAATGGTCACCCATCTACGGACCGACCTCGTCAAGCATTGCTTAACCTTGAAGATCGACCAGTGCGGCTGTTATTATTTAGCCACGAGCTCCCGTTGACATCGATTTGGACGAACGTTTTGATGCGCAATGAGCCCTTATCTCTCTCCCCTTTGTCTATAGGTTTCTTTTTTTTTTAGAATATTCAATAGGGTAGTTGAAAAAAAAATCTATTTAATCCGTCAGTTAGATAACATAAAATATTGGACACATATTTTTACTTTTACCACGTATACTACATACACTGAAAAAGTGATTTCACATCTTGCCCAAACCTATGAAGAAAATACGCGTAATTTTGTAATATATTTTATCTACACAAAGTGAATGGGCGATAGGTACTGAGCTAATTACTGATATATTAAAAATATAATAGAAAAGCATAAGAAGTGTCCGATCAGAAACAATCAGAATTTTTTCCACAACAAAGTTATAATTAAGGCGCACGGTTGGCGCAGTGGATGAGCGATTGACTGCTGCGCTGCGTGGCGCGGGTTCGATTCCCGCACGGAACAAATATTTGTATGGCCTACAGATAGTAGTGCCGGATCTGGGTATCTTGGGTATGTGAGTTTAAATGTTTGTAAATGTACCCACGATAAAGGAGAAATTCGTAGTGTGGGGCAACGTTTATTCAAAACATAAATAAATAAATAATATCAAAGGCCCAAGGTCATATTATGACCTTAAATATATTATATTCTAAAACCAAGTTTAATAGTCTCTAAAGACCAACAAACTAATCCTCAAACGTGTGAGATGAAACCGCAGCGTCCTCATTTAGTTAGTTTTTGTGGCTCCTCAATAAATCATGGCCGAATGTAATGTGGCGTGCAATTTTAAGTTTTGGGGTGTCACACATTTGGTACAGACATCTTGAGCGCAGAGCTACGAACGATGGTGTTATTATAAATGTATAATAATAAAGATAAAGTCTATTTTGAGTATGTGTATGGATTAGAAGAAAACAAATAAATCTCTAAGGCCCACTTGCACAAAAAACTTAATTCAGAGTTTGTTGCTAACACTAGGTTAAAGTTACAATTCACCGTTGTGCTAGCAACTAACTCTGAGTTAAGCTTGTCTTGCAACTGGGCCTAAGGGACGTACTAACCTGATGTCGCGTAAAAAACAATTAACAATAAAATTCTTCCGATAGGCGATATCACGAACGTATTCTTTAAGAAAACTTCAAGTGAAAATCGATCGAATTGCATTGCATTGCGTCCTTGTGAACGTAACTGCAATTTCGATTAGTAAAACTCGCTCATCGGTGTGATATAAATAGAATTGCGTCGAGCCAGATGGCTTAGCCAAGTTACAAACGTTTCGTAACGAATCTCTTTCTACAAACGTTAACGCCTTCTATTTGTATGGTCTGACCACGTGACTTAACGTTCAGATGTGTCATTCCTCCATTTGCATTTCCTTCTTCCTTGATATTGATTCGTTTTCTCCTAGCGTTATCGATTGTAGATTGCAACTTGGCTACAGGTAACTTAAAAATCTACATCAAACGAACAGAAAATCCAGATTGTAAAACGTTCATCTAAAGTGGATTTTGTTCATAGTAAGGTCTTCAGAACCTGACTGGCTTGTTATCTTGACCTTCATTTGGAATAGTTGAGCTAATTGAAAATGGAGATTCCTTCGTTTGCATTTCCTTCTTCGTTGATATTGATGCGTTTTCTACTAGCGTTATCCATTGTAGATTGTCAACTTGACTACAGGAGGACGTGTACGCTTACACAGTCCATTCGTGAACTTGATGAACCATGATACCTTGTAATAAAACTGATGGAAAAGAGTGTCCGTGGAGTTTCTTGCACGTTCTTCTCCATAGTCATCTAGTGACGCTTGAGAATATGCAACTAGATTCATCTTTTCTTTGACAATTCAAAAGTACCTTCGAATCTTTTAGTTTAAATAAAATATTTTGATTTGATTTGAGTCATGGAGCCTACTGAGATGATGACTCATATAGGAGTATGGAGAAGACATGTTGCCGACCCCAAATAAATTAAATGAATGGCAAGACAATGTTTAAATAAACGTACATCATGCAAGACATGGTTAATGTACTGAGATAATAATAAACTCATTTATTGCCAATCATCAGTTATTACCAACCTAAACATCAGTCTCCTTGGGAATTGGCCTCCTCCAGCTTGATCCAGGCCTCTCTGTTCTTGGCTTTCTTTTTCCATTCGCTGGAGAATGATATCGGGATGAGAGAAAGTAGAAAAAAGCGTTCTTTATAATTTCCGTCAAAATTTATAAAAACATTTCTAGCAAAAATGATCTGAATAAATTTCCTAAATGGATTAAAAAGTAAGCTTTACTATGCCGAGTTAAGGTCAAGATTTTCTGTTCTTTTCATGTCGATTGATTTATTAAATCGTTAGGAACCATTAATTAGCAAGGGAACTATTTAAGTTGGTACGTCGAGATCTACTAAACAGGGTCAGCTCATACCGAGACGCGACGGGATGCGACGCTGAGTGTACTTTCTAAAATAGTATTGAAAAATTGCAAGATAGAACTTAATTCACTACACAAAAAGGTACCCAGTTCAGCGAGAGAATACGAATGAAATCGAATTTTTAATTTCACGATGAGGGTACAAATGCTCCCAGTGAATTAATATGTTACTTATTTTGAAGTAAATCCTTCTAATTGATATCTACCCTCGCAAACTTTCGCGGTCACAAACATCCATCCGAAAAAACTAAATGTTAGTTACTCTTTCATGCAAAAATAACTGAACGGATTTTGAGGAAATTTTACTGTAATATAGTTCATTACGCGTAGGCTATAATTTATAAAGATATTGGGTAAAGTAAAATCTATATTGTATCGCTATCCTAAAGTCTGAGCTGACCTTTATGATAATCCAGCAATCCGACCTGGAGTTCTCAGGTAGTGGCATTTGGACGCGACGTGATTAGAGGTTTTAGACCAATTTAGTTCCTTGTGTCTAGTCATGAGATGTCTAGTACGTCTTGAGTCTGTTAATCTGCTTTGGTGGTGGCGTGAAATTACTCCCAAAATTATGTAGCTAATTATTACAAGAGCTATTAATTCCTATGAATAGAAAAAGGGAGAAGTAGGTCTTTACTCAACAGGCTGACTAGATTAGATTTCTAAGAAACCATCATGAAAGTGGGGGTAAAATGAAGTATAATTAATATACGATAGGTGTTCAAAAAGCGTTAAAACATAAGATAAAGGGGAAAATTTACAAGTCCGTGATTAGACCTGTCGTACTGTATGGATCAGTATGTTGGGCTGCGAAAAAGATGGATGAAAAGAGAATGCATAAAGCAGAAATGAGAATGTTGAAATGGATGTGCGGAGTGACGAATGGTTAAAGTGAGAAATGAGTAAATTAGAGGAAGTTTGAAAGTGGCGCCAGGTACAGAAAAGTTGAAAGGTAACCGTTTGTCCTGGTATGGTCATCTGATGAGGAGGGATAAAACGCATGTTACTAAAAGAGTTATGAATATAAATATGGATGGAGAGGGAGGGTACGGTCAAAGAAAAGATGGATGGACTGTGTGAGGAGTGGATATGTAAGAAAAGGAAGTCAGAGATAGCGTGACAGGACGGTATGGAAGAAGAAAACGTGTTGCGCTGACCCCAAGAAACATGTGGCAAAAGCAGGAAGATGATGAGGTATTCAAAAAGCGGGGTTATAAAGTATTGAGCGTAGCAGGCCAAAACATTGTGGATGTAAAAAGTAAACCCCGCTCGGTACAACCCAAGTGCTCTTTAATTTGATTGGGTCACGAACATACGAAATTTATAACATGACGAAAGTTAATTTAGCATCCGCAGTAGTACAAACCTAAATTATTATCATCGAACATCGAATAATTTCTAGTTGGAAATACAAAATAGTTTAAACGCCCGCAAACAGTCATTCTTGTCATGATATCATGACGAGAATGACAATTTTTTTTTAACACAGAACCATTTCTTCCTAAGTCGGTAAAAGACCTCCGGCCGGGCCTCACCGCAAGCTAGTTTTTGCCCCCGTCTCGGCCCATTTAGCCCCGGAAGGGAAGTCAGATGTTACGACCTATTTCTACGGCACGTTTTTGTCACAGGCGCCTTCATTGCCCTGCCTACCCACGGTGGCTTTGATCATTTTAAGAAATATTATCACGAGGTTTCTGTTATGGTTAATGATAATAGGGTTCGTATATTCTTAGAGGTTTTGTTTGCTAGCGTTTTCTGAAATCATACTTTGTGTTACAAAAATGTGAAAGATTTTAGGTATGTTTGGGGGCTTGTTGATCAATCTTCTCAACGGCTGAACGCATTTTGATGGTCCTTGGCACACGGTGCTTGATATAAAGTGGAGGTTCTTCTTACACCAGTAGTAGATATATTCCACTGCGATAATTTCCAATTTCCACGCAGACGACGCTGGTGGCAAACTAGTATTAATATTTTTTCCTAGGAACACGTAAATATTTGTTCTTAATGAGGTATTAATTAACATGTTTATTGATGGATACTAGAATTCCTCGGCCCGGTTCCGAGATAGTGAAATACTATACACGTTATTCAGAGAAAGAGCAAAAAATAATATACACAGGTAAAATAATATACAAAAGTATATTAGTAAAATTCTTTCAATGATATCAAACTATACAATATAGCTGTGTGTCATAGGTAAGCTGCCTGCGGGGTGAGCACGGCCTACTGTGACAGGCTTGAGTCACACATTTTTATCACAGTTTGGGAGCAAAAACCGTGATAAAATGCCGTGCTCGCCCGGCTGCGCTGTGAAATAGTCCAAAGGAAAGAAGCTGCGAGAAAAAGCAAGTCTATCTTACTACAATTATAAATGTAAAAGTGTGGACGTACGTTTGTTACTCAATCACGCCAGAACGGCTGAACGGATCTGGATGAAATTTGGCACAGAGATAGGTTATTTTCTGGAATGACACAAAGGCTACCCAGATAAAATCAGGATTATGGACCTTTAGGAAAAAAAAATACGGACTGCGCGGGTGAAATCGCTGGCCGAAAACAGACAAAAACTGACAGAAACAGTTATAAAACAAGCAAAATGTTTAAAAACTGTAACTCGACTACGGATTTTGTTTTTTTGCCTATGTGTACGGAAAATAATAACGAATCGATTAAAAATCCTTTTTCATCAAAATCTGATGAATAGTTTAGGCGCTACGGGGGAACATACGTAAATACATACTTAAATAGATTTGTCTTCACCGTAGTTAGGTAATAAAAAAGAAATAACAAAGGTTGGACCATTTCTACAAAAAATCTGCTTTCCCCGCAAAAGGGTACTCCGGCTTATTTTTTTTTTTAAATGTCTCTCCTAAAAATGACACTAAAGTCATTCACGATCGTCACTTTAGATTGGTCCCATTGTTTTATCATAGATATGACATCTCAAATATTTCCAAACTAAACCGTATCTTGGAAAAACAAAGAACATTGTAAAATGAACCTTATCTCCTTGGAAATAGGGTTTATTAACATTGAATGTAACGGAAAAAGAGACGTCATTATTGATCGGTTTCCGATTCATTGACGAGTTAGGTAGATGGCGCTGCTTGACAAAAAATGTGATGAATGCTCATTGACTCGGAGACGATCGTTATCTAAGAAGTGTTAGGAAATGCCTCGACAGACTACGATTACATTTCTTTTTCGAGAACTGTCATATTTGAAGGAAGACAATGATCTTCTGTGGGAGGTATAGAGATGGTTTTGATGGTCCTTTAGCCGGATGCAGACCAAACCAATGTGCATCATCAGAAAGCTTACAGTCACCCAAAGGGCAATGGAGAGGGCTCGGAGCGTGATTGAATCAGAAATGTAGGATCCGCAAGAGAAACAGTGTTACCGACATAGCCCAAACTTAAGTGGCAGTGGGTAGGGCATATTACTCACAGAACGGATGGCCAAAGAGGCAGAAAAATTCTCGAGTGGCGACTGCAAACTGGAAGATGTTGCGTCGGAAGGCATCCCACCAGGTGGACCGATGACCTGGTGAAGGTTGCGGGGATCCGCCTGATGCAGGACGCACGGGACCTGTCAATGTGGCGATGCTTGGGGGAGGCCTATGTCCAGCAGTGGACGTCTTTCGGCTGATATGATGATGATTTAGTGTTACCCGACCCAGTGTTTGTGTGTATGTAAGTAAAGCTTGCAACTTCACTTCCCGGAGTTCAGTTGAGCAGCAATTTTGAACTCGTTGGTTTCTTGTGATTGAGTGCAATTTTTTATATTAACTTGTGTGCAGACCGCAAACTATGCAGGGGAAGTTGTTAAATTGTCTGAAAGTTTGTGATTGTGTTTGTTTGTTTGTTACTTCTTCACGCTCATGGCTGGATGGACCTGGATGAAATTTGGCACAGAGATAGATTATAGTCAGGAATAGCACATAGGATACTTTTTATTTCGGGATAAATTTCGACTTTCACGCGGGCAAAGCCGCTGGCAGAAGCTAGTAAGGAAATAAGTAATAAAGTTTGATCTTAGAATGGTTGTGATATTGTTTTTGTTTACATTATCTATATACGATGTTTCTAATCAAATACAATCATAGAACAAACTTTACAGAAATTCGTATCTGCCTGAGAAGTTTAACGCCTAACAACTGAGAGATCCAAACATTGCCCGGGCAATCACGACCTTGAATCTGACATTACTCATATGAATATTTAGCTAATACTCGTACTCACTGAATACGTAACAGATACCGGGAATACTCGTGTCCATTCAGCAAAGACCTGTGGATACGGGGATTATGCTACGCTGTGTCAGTTTGAAGCCATTTTGTGGAAATCAAATGTTCCACTGAACCAGTGCTTGAACGAACTGTTTCAATTGCAATTCATTGATAAATACGGCTTGAGCTCCATACACGTTCCAATAGCGTTGACATCTTCGCCAACAAGCTATCGCAATTTCGCAAACAATTGTTACTGACCCACAGTGGCCGCAGTTAATATTTATATCTACATTGTTATTAATATTATCACTTACTCATACGTTATTAATTACTTAATTACTATTTATTTTGACAAATATTGTGTTAATCTTTAAGCCAACAAAATAGATTTAGATATAAATTTTATTTCCTTTTCTTTTTATCATGTAGTTTTGCATTTTTTTAATTTTAGTTTTTTTTATCATGGCGTTTTGTTTTTTTTTGCCTATATGTATGTATTACTCTATGTAATATTTTAAAATTTTAAATATGTTAGTGCTGTGCTCACCTGTAAGTGACAAGTTCTCTCTAGATTTAAGTTTAATTTGTTACGTTGGAATGCCATAATTTGAAAAATAAATAAATTTATGTTTCAGAGGACAGACTGTTTCTCAATTTCGATGGATGTCCGAGGTTTTTTTGTGATAGGACTAGTCGACGTGTTCGTAGCGATACTTGGAAGTTCTATGTTCAGTAGTGGACGTTTTTCTGCTGATGTGGTGATACTTTTTGGCGGAAATCACAACACTTGCATTCCTTTTCATGTCGTCAGTTTCTCTCATCATAATTTACCCAGTGGATAAGCAAATCTGCACACATTTTGGGTGACTGTGAAATTTTCGTTCCAGTCATTAAACAATGACTGATCAGAGTTAAACGCTGCATGTTTTAACTTATTATTTTTTTCTCAAATACCCACAACGTAGAAACAATGTCGCAACAGATTTATTTATTGGAAACATCGATAAAATCTTAAAATCATAATATTTTGGAGCGGGCTGGGCTGGTGACACACCGAGACTGCGCAGGCGCAATGAATCATACATAATTGATCGTCCAGCGAGATCGCCCCGATGACGTTGTCATCTCGAACACGGCTTTTTGTCACTTTCTTTTTAGTTTTTTTTTCTTTTTTTTGGTGACCTTTTCGTCGCTCCATTCGGTTCGATAAATGAATGGTGTGGTGATGAGTATTGTTTTTTTTGCTTGTTTTAAAAATATTTTTGGGATGATCTTGCGAAATGTTTATGGAATTAATATATAGAATATCAATAAGATGTTGGTCTTTTATCGAGATACAGTTTCAGTATGCGTCGTCTTTTATAGGTTTTCGCGATTTTGCAAACTTTGAATTTTCAACATAAATTAGGGGAGACGACTAAGGTTCATAAAAACTAATAAAACTACTTATCGTCTCAATTTGTATTAAAATAATATTTCCCAAGCCTGCAAAAGTAATAAAGCCGGGGAAGTAGAACTAATAGTCGAATTAAGTTTGATTTTTTAAATCAACCTTAAATGTTAAGGAGCTTTATAATTTGTATGTACCAAGTCTCCCGTTGAATCAAGTGATCCCAGTCTCCCAAACCCAATAGAAACAAGTAAGTATGCTTAAAATCTTTTAAAATCACGATTTACTCAAATTGTCAGCGCCCCATTCAACGACCCTTATTTTCCCATCCCCAAAATCAGCGTGAAATTTGTATGTACAAATTAATGGGAAATTTACGCCAAATCAATGGTGCGCGTCAGTTATACGGGGTGTAATTGTAACCCATCGACTGGGGTACACCGTAACCCCGCATTGCAACACGTTGCTAGGCTCTGCGATGTATCTGGGGTGCAAAAATTTAGAAACATACGGGACTAGATACGTAGCTTGTACTAAGACAGATTTTCGTGATGCTTATACTCCTGCTGTTAATAATCACACACACACATTTACACACACACACATTTTCTATTTTTTTTTTCTATATTTTTAAATAGTTCTGCACCGACCGGGGATTTCCCTTGGGTGCACTTGCGCAGTGCATAGAGTGATAATTGTCGGTTGGTGTCACATTTTCTGATACATGCCTAACAACGGCCCCTCGCACGCCTTTCAAAGGACCTGGACCTCAGGGTCCCGAGATTATCAAAATCACAATATATCATCGTAATTAAGTTGTTTTCATAAGAGTATTTCATTTTGGTACAGGATCTGGTGAGAATCATCTTAGTGGTTAATTTGTATTTTTTTCTTCAGTCCATTATTTAGCTAAGTTAATATCATCATTTGCTAGCAAATTTATTTGAGACTAGCTTTCCGCCCGCAGCTTCGCCTGCGTGGTACACTATTGTGGCAGTTTCGTTTTTTGCAGTTCTGGCGGAATATTTTAAATTGTTATTCAAACATAGCTTTCCGCCCGCGTCATTGTTCGCGTAGACTACAAAATTTGCTCAAATAAAATATATATTACCCGTTCAAGGGTTGAAATTCAAAAAATGCATATGCACGTTTTTTTTCAATTGTATTGAAGAGCAGAAATCAAGCAGCAACAACACAACACTCACAAGCTACACAAGCACGAGAAAAAGCGAGCCAACAACAACAACAATAACAACAACAATAATTATGATAAAAAAATAACAAGAATCATAATGGAACTCCATATAAAAGTATCGATATATGTCAAGATGGTTATTTACTGTGTATCAGAGTTCCTATTATATGTGGTGTATAAGGGAAAGGTTTTATGAATAAAAGCACAGAAAGACAAGACTAGGTATTTATTCTAATATAGCTTGTCAATTAATTCATATTCAGGCTCAGAAAGCTTACCGCCCGTTCGCTAAACTAGTTCTCGTGTAGAAGAAGGGCAAGAAACTCCACGGAAGCAACTATGGTTGTAAAAGTATTCATAGACATCTTTTACAACCATATAAATATCGTATATAACAGATCTAATTCTATTATGGCTATTATATGATGAATCTTGTAACATTTCACAATATTACATAATCAAAACAACAAGGATAAGGCAAGGTACATGACTAACCCTTAAATCAATTTAACATCATTATGAATAAAGGCCACAATATGAAAATAGAGTTTCAACACCACCATTAGCAATAATCAAGTTATAATATCAAATTACTTACATGAAGAATATAATCTAATCATAATATCATAGTTAGAATCAAGATGAAACTCCATATAAAAGTATCAATATATGTCAAGATGGTTATTGGTTATTTACTGTGTATCAGAGTTCCTATGTATGTGGTGTATAAGGGAATGGTTTCATGAATAAAAGCACAGAAAGACAAGACTAGGTATTTATTTCAATTAGGCTTGTCAATTAATTCATATTGAGGCTCAGATAGCTTACCGCCCGTTCGCTAGACCTAGTTCTCGTGGAGGAGAAGGGCAAGAAACTCCACGGAAGCAACTATGGTTGTAAAAGTATTCATAGACATCTTTTACCACCATATAAATATCGTTTATCACAATAAAGATCTAATTCTATTATGGCCATTATTAATCCTGTAACATTTCACAATGTTACATAATCAAAACAACAAGGATAAGGCAAAGAACATGACTAGCCCTTAAATTAATTCAACATAATTATGAATAAAGGCCACAATATGAAAATAGAGTTTCAACACAACCATTAGCAATAATCAAGTTATAATATCAAATAACTTACGTGAAGCTTGTGTAGTCAGCTCGCTTGTGTGCTTGTGTGTTGTGAGCAGCTTCAAGTAATTTTCATGATAATCAATTTATTTTTCTTACTAACTTTAACACCCCTTATTACTTCTTTAAGGGATGAAATACAAAAAATCCTTAAAAAAGTGTTATTCTCATTTTATATTTAGAGGCTAAATGCCATATTTAATTCATTTCAAATTAAAAATGACAGAGTTTCATACAAACTTTCATCCCCAATTTAACTCCCTTAGGGGTTGAATTTTGGAAAATCCTTCCTTATTCCTAGTCTACATTATAAAGAAAACCTTTGTGCAAAATTTCAGCTTTCTAGGTCCAAGGGTTTGGGCTGGGCGTTGATGAGTCAGTCAGTCAGTCAGGACTTTTCTTTTTATTTATATAGATAGGTACGCAACACACTCTTCCATTGAAAGTTGTTTTAATTGACAAACTTTTATAATTTTTCGTTATAAATACGAGGCTTTTGGCTAATTTGTACCTTTACTGAATGCCACTCTTTATTTTGTATTGTGCGTTTAGTTTGTGCAGAATAAACAATTTTTATTTCGTTCTTTCTTTCTTTTTTTCTTTAAAATATAATAGTAAAAGTAGTTATAAAAACTACGCCATAGAACAGCCCCGAGGACGAACTCAAAATCCACCCGTATATTCGTTTCAACATTCACCGCAAGATATATTAGAGCGCACCAGCTAAAATAGACTTTTATTAACACCGTAATAGAGTTTCTATTCAAATGACGGGCTAGACAATAGTTTCACCAGGCCACGTGGCGCGCCCTAGTGCCCTCTCCTGCACTATTGTTAGGGTCAAAATACAAACCTAAACTCACGTATCGTCCTTTTTAGGGGCCCGTGGTTGAACGAGGGACGGTCACCGTGTGTGACTGTCTGTCGCACAATTTTTTTCTCGTAGGCTTATCAGTGCTACGTAACGCTGCTATGAGTTATTAATGTTTTTTTAGTTATTTTTTTACTCTATTGCTTCATAATATTAGGTGTAAATAAACTACCTTTCTTTCTTTTTACTTACAAGTATATGAAATATAATTCGCCCTGAAGTTGGCTTTCCGATGCGCAAGTCACGAATCGGGGCTGTTTTTGTATGAGATTTACTACTGCGCAGCCAATGTAGCCTACTTCAGGGCGCCCAAGAAGTTTGGCGAGGCGAAATTTACCTTATCTTTATTGCACCCCATATGAAAACGTTAGCATCGATACGTTTACAAATATTAAATCTTTAATTTTTTTTATTTTTTTATTGCCGTAATATCTTTTAATTCATGATTGGGGTGAAGAACAATTCATACATTCTTACTTGTATCAACAATTAATGTTTTGTATTTTTTTACAATAGGTACTAATCACTGTATGTCTGTGGTACTAAACTTATGATATTTTTATTCTGAGGCCTAAAGATATACATTATTTATACATGCATAATAACCATAATAATAAATAATCAGTACAGAACCCTCCGCTGTCGGTTACCGACTTGCTCTTGCCTGGTTTTATTAGAACAAAGGGCACCGTTCTTGGGAAATGGTTTTTCGAAAGTATTGTTAGGTTATTCATTGTGTATTTTTCCCGTGGCACGGGTCATAGTTCATTGTTCAATAGTTTCGGAAGAGAGGTGCCACAAAATAAAAGATATGAAAAGGACGGGATTTTTTAATACGCGTCCATTTTGCTTTGTTCCTGTTTTCAGTTAAAAATCATAAGCATTGGGTGAGAATTGTTGAGCTTTGTGCCCATTATCACTACACGCATGATGATTTCCTAAATAAACGTGCGCCTTTGGATTTATAACACTTGGCATTTTGGCGCGATTTATAAATTTGAAAGCGTAGTCCGTCGTAGTAGTGTCCGTTTTCACTTAATTTTGGTTTCGCCTAATTCAGTGGTGTCTCATCCCATACAAAGAAACCGTGCCGACGTACTGTGCTTATTATACTGATTATTTTTTGTACATCGATCGCGTTCGTTTCCGTTCCACGGATATAGATCGTGATATATATCTATCGCCGTGGAACGGAACCGAACGCGATCGATTTACAAAAAATAATCGGTATAATCAGATGAAAATCGCTAGTTACGTCGGCACGGTTTCTTAGTATGGGATGAGGCACCTGTATGCTAGTATTATAATTATTATCTGTGCCTAATGATAGTGAACGGAGCGTAATAAATGTCGTCAAAACAAAGTATAGTTGTCGGCACGTAACTTGGCAAGAGTCGTTAGATGCGCACAAGTCGTTTTTTAGGCCTCTTTGGTTACCAAGCGGGACGCGGGGGACGTTTAGTACCGTTCCGAGCGCGCGATTGGTTGGTCAGTTGACATAAGGTTCGACTGACCAATCGCGTCGCGTCCACGTTCCGTTCGCTCTATACGGTGGTTGGTCAGTTCATGCACTATGCGCGAACTTACCCCCACTACGCTAAAACCTTGCCAAGTTACTTGCCGGGGACTATATTCTAGTAATTAGGCACGGTAAATTTTTAAGTTTAGTTTTTAACCCCCGACGGAAAAAGAGGTGTATAATAAGTTTGATGTGTGTACCTGTGTATCTCGGTATATGTGTATTTGTTTATCTGTCTGTGATATCATAGCTCCTAAACAGATGAACCGATTTTGATTTCTTATTTTATGTTTGAAAGGTGACTTTATCTAGAGTGTTCTTAGCTATGTTTTATGAAAATCGGTTCAGCCGTTCTAAAGTTATGGGCGTTTTACTGTTTGAATTGGGGTGTTTTCGCAAGATATCGTGTCATTCTAATCTTGTCTACTCGTACTAGTAGATAAGTTATGTAATATGTTTTTTGTTTTAAGTGGATATTTTGTAGACTAAGTCTATTAGTACAACATATTTTTTTAAAGTATGGTTAGTTTATGGAAATAAGACTGTCAGTTTAGTTGTAATTTTGTTGATTTTTCAGAGTATCTGATGAAAAATTGTTTGAAGATCGCCGGCATCCATTGGGAACAACACACACGATGACCAGATGAGAACAAGATAATATATTATAAAAAAAATTGTCTGTATGTTTGTAGGTGGAAATCTCTGGCAGTGCTGATCCGTTTACGAAAATTCTTTCACTGAGTTTTACGCGAAAAAAAATAACGATAACCTTAGAATAGGCCACGAAAGCGAATCCGAGTAGAACATGTAGTATACCAGATAATTCAGTATTTTAATTTGATTGATGAATGTAGAGTGTGAATAGAGTTATTAATAAATGCAGAAACAATCACCTTCGATAAAATAAAGTAACTTTCTAAGTAACTATACATTCTAGAGAAACTAATGCCTGTTAAGGAGGGTCAATCCACAGTACGGAGATGCCTCGACAGCCGACAGTATTTTCAACACTTTCCATACAGACCAAGCTTGTCCTTGACGGACCTCCACTTTGTGAAACCTAGGTTGGCACGTACCTGAAACTTGCGCTCAGAGCAATTTGCGCAGACACATATATTGTAAGTTATAGCTGTTCTAGCTGCCGCCAGAACATCAATTTCGTGACCTATGGTAAAAACATAATTGGTACCTACGAGTAACCTATAAAAAAATTAGACAAGGCATCGATACGAATTACTCAATCAGAATATTTGCCATTGAGAGCAGTGCGAATCAAATAGATTTAATAGCATGAAATCAACATAATTTCATACCGATGGTGGTTGCAACGTGCCGTGATGAAATGTGTATCAATTTACTCTCATTAGTAAATACATAGTATTAGTTGCTCGCATTAATATTCTGCATCGTAATTCACACTGAAGGAGGATGGATATCAAATATGGACGAATATGGACAAATCTGTAGGGATTTTGGGGCATTCAACCAGTAAATAATGTTTAAATTACACTAGTCGACGGCACGAACTATTTTGTGCGCGTGGTTAAAACGTATGCTATATCAACAGACAACACGTGAAGAAGAGATAGATGCTGTGATGAGCAGTAAGAAGCTAGTTAGCGTACGAATACATACTTTTGGAAATTTGTAGCGAAATGGATGATGATTTAGGACGAAACCGAGCGCGCGAAATTTTTTAAGCAGACCTTTGGTAGTCTGGATATCATGAAAAAACCACTAAACGTATCTGTTCAAAATAAAATTATTTGCATTGTCAATTAATCTATCCCTGTATGGTGGCCGTTTTTCAATTTTCCGTCTTCTTATGGTACTTATTTGCGCCCAAAAATGCGTTAAAATTAGTGTCGAAATGTGGCACTTTCGACGCTCATAACTTTCAAACATATTTTATTTTACTTTTTTGTTTACATACAGGGCTAGATAATGATGAGACATATTGATATAATTATTTATTTTAATCGTACATTGTCAAACAGTGGAGTAATCGTCAGACTACGTTTGTATGGAAGAATGATCGACTAGTGTAACCTTAATAATAATCCTCCTGATCAAATCTCGGCCGCGGTGGCCAATTTCAACGAAAATTAATGAAGTTTTCAATCTTTTAGAGCACTAGTATGTCTTTTCACTCTCAGTAAAAACACAACCAGGGAGATATCAGGTGAGGTCCAGGACCATCGGCATCACACCATTTACTTCCAAACCCCTTTAGGAAGTTTCTCTTAGGAATTGCCCAGTACTGCTGAAAAAATTGAACGCAACTTTGCCCGACGTGGGTATCGAACCCGAGTGCAATGTAAGTTCTAAATATGTATACGGTAAAGTTATTTCGTTTCAGCATGGGGAAAACGATCATTCTCCTTTTTCTAATAATTATTCATGATCCTTAGTACTATCCTGAATCGAGTTCGTTCAGGTAAAATTCCGTTACTGAAATAAAAATTGTCAATGATCGATATTGCCATGCTACAACCAATAACAATGCCTTGGAAGTTGGGTAGGCCTTTGGTGTGGGATGCAACATGTGCCGATACCCTTGCACCATCCCATCTTATTAGCACGGCGGGCTGTGCTGGGGCGGCTACTGCTGGTGCAGAAAACCTCAAACGGCGCAAATATATCAACCTTATTGGTAGTTATATGTTTAAGACGTTTGGGGTTGAAACATTGGGTCCATGGGGTCCGAATGCTGATCGAGTATTTCGAGACATGCATAAACGGTTTTTCGACTCTTCGCGTGACCAGAGTGCTGGCCTTTTCTTCGGCTAGAGAATCAGCATTGCCATACAACTTGGCAATGCTGCCAGCGTTCTGGGCACGTTTTCCATTGACGTCGATGTGGATGATTTTTTTGATGCGCAATGAGCTTTTTCCCTCTCGCCTTTGTATATGATTTTATTTATTTACCAACAACTAACAGTTATTGAATTCTATAATGATCTCTCTGGTTACCAGAAATCAAGTGCCTAGGATCCTAGAAAAAGCACGGACTCACAGTTTCTTTAAGATAAAAAGCTGAGATTTTTCTCAATATTCATATTTCTTAACGACCTTCTCAGTCCGAGCAGGGCGGTGTTATTTATGAACATCTCTCTACTAGAATTTATTGGCTTTCGTAGTACACCGTAGTGCTTTTCTGAGAAAAAGACCCGTATTTTTTTTCAGGAGACTTTCTTTTATTGCCTTGATAGATTCGCAGGCACTCAATGTAAAAACGATGAAGAAATTCACAATTTACTGTAGAACCAATCACGAAATTTGCTCGCTCTTACCATTTTAATTTGGCGTGCAACTGAATATTTGCAAATGCTTTTTCCAGAAACCGCAGCATGAAATATCAAACCAGTGACGAATCAATTGAATGCGCTTTGTTTTAAATTAACTTTTTCATTTCCGAACGACATGAATTTTCTCGATTTTCAATTAAGTTACGATTGTATTCCAAGTCATGAGTAGTCATGACATAATATTCGATCGGGTCTTAAAATTTAAGTTAGCTAAAGCTATTCTTTGATATTACTCGAGATATTTCTCTGATGGTATGAAAGTTCTAAGAATGACTTGGAATACGGGGCCTAAATACTTTTGCCATACTCTTTTTAAACTCATTCAATTCAGAAAAGTGGTGTAAGTAAATTTTTGTCCGTCTGTTTTTCACATCTTGACGTCTCAATAAATCTGCCTAGCCTTTGCCCAACTATATTGGGGTCGGCTTCCAGTTTTATCGGATTCAGCTGAGTACCATAATTTTACATGATGCCACTGCCTATCTGACCTCCACAACCCAGTAACTGGGTAACACGGTACTCTTTGGCAAGACTGGTGTCAGATCTCAAGCTTCTGACTACCCGTAACGACTGTCAAAGATCTTCAAATGACAGCCGGGACCAACGGCTTAACGTGCTTTCCAAGGCACGGAGGAAACTCGGTATGTTGAAATGGTCACTCATCCACCGACCGACCTCGTCAAGCGTTGCTTAACCTTGATGATCGACTAGTGCGCCTGTTATTATTTAGCCACGAGCTCCTCCTCCGAGCTTTGTTTGGTTTTCACATCTTGACAACTGAACGTATATAAATATTTGGATGAACTTTGGTACATGAGTAGACAATGTACATGAGTATCTTATGTCCTAATCCTGGGAGATAATTGCTGACACTTGCTGCTTGCTGCGCTTCACGTGGGGAAGCCACTGGGAGAAGCTAGTTAATAATAATGAATAGTTAACAAATAGGTTTGAATACGACACCTGAACCCATAGTAGCGAACTCAATGAGATTATAGATTAAAGTAGGGTAGTTATTATGAATCTCGCAGGTGGCATCGCTTCCCCGTCTATGGCTTTTGTTCACCTCTCTACTCGCTACTGACTTACGTTTGAAGTAGTGATTATATGTTTTTTATTCGAGTTTATTAAATTAAAATTCGACGAGTCGCTTATTTTAATAGGGCCGGGACCAGAATCGTGTGTTTCACGTGTTATACAATATTCAGCTGTGAATTTATCAAATTAAATTTATTTTATTTAAAACTTGCGTAGTCTTTAATCTATTAGGATTTTCATCTAAATACGGCAGAAATATTGAGAGAATTGTATTTATACAAGTTGAAAAACCAACAGTAAATTATTTATTCATAATAAAACCCTCTCCACTGATACCCCGCCAAATAAAAACAACCACAACGGATTAAAAGATTACGCACACAATACAAATCAGGCCACGAAAATTGTACCACAAACACAAACAAAGATGTGTAAATATCAAAAAGTTCGCATAAAAATCCGTTCGAATAAACTCGAACAAATCAGGTATGAGCAAATAAGGTTGAGGGTGGGGCACGCGCCTGGCACGCGTTGCTAAGTCCTCGAAGAGAGCCGAATCGGGAGAATCCGACAGGCTTTGCTAATGACCGTGTACTAGTCTCGAATAACGCCCCATGGGGCCCTTAATATACTTGAAAATTGAGGAAGTAAAAATGTTTAGGGGTACGAAAAAGAATAGCTGCTTTTTTTACTAATATGCGTTTACATTTGATGTTAACGGGTTAATTGAAAAGCGTTGGCTGATACACTCAGTGTGAATAATATATTGGTCAGCAAATTGGAAATTAAACGTGTTATTCGTTTTATTCTACTCATTTTAATAGTAAATTCGTGATTTGACTAGATACATTTTATAATTTTCACATTAACCAACAGCTCCCACACACTCAAAAGCAAATTGCCTTCAGAAATTCATAGTGAGAGATTTATTTATGGGAAACAGTTTCATGATATAAGAACATCAACAAGTTCCCGAAGACTGAAGGTTCAAGCACAAAATAGACAAGGTCTTAAAAAAGGGTTTATTCTATATCAACGATAGCGGTTGTTCGGTAGTACTTGTCAACTCCAACATTTTGGACATTTTGAAAATTGTTTTTGCTGACATTAGCTTAAATACTTTGTTAAGAGACCAAGGAATCTTAGATCTTTGCTATACTGAGTTTATGATTAATTTGATTACTGTGCTATTTTGTGGAGATTATGTTATACGATAAATAAACAAACTGCCAATATCAATATTTTATTAATATCAGGCTTGAACGTCTTGAATCTTAATCTTTGTAAGAAACATTGTTATTATACAATACAAATTGAAACACAAACAACTTCAATGATCAAATTCAATTACTGATCATCGAAATAGCAGTCTCTATCATCATGTTTCTTTACAAAATAAAACAAGCAACGGAAATTGCACTTTATGTAAGTGTGTCTTGTAGAATACTACTACTAGAATACTTCTCATAGACGCAGGCATTTAATACACCTTCAATCATACGTAACAAGAGTTACTATAAATTTCACAAAAACAAAAATCTTTTTTAAACAAGCTTTTTAACTTACCATGCAAGGTCATTCAAACCAAAAGTGTATGCAAAATTTCATTTTAATCCTTTGGGGGCAACTGCTTAAAATTCAGTTGCAACATTTGACCCGACATCACACATACAAACATTGCAAGTGAATAAAAAACATGTAAAAATTACTCTCCATATTGCATCGGTAACTTCTTCGTATAAGCCTGCGTCTGTCGAATAAAATTCTCGAATAAATATCGAAATGTACGGAGCTCGGAATATGACATTAATACTTGTTAAAATACATACAATTTTCTCAAATAAATCTTGGAATTTTATACTAACAAGTCGACGAGTGTTATTGTGAAAGTTCGTAACGTACGAGATTTTAACAAGCGCATCCATGTTCTGAGACGTTTTTCTTCGTTTTTTTTATTCGAATAAATTCAGAGAATGGGAATCCTTATTTGTTATGGAGCGTATTTTTAGAAATAGTTGTCGTTGGTAGTATGTACGTAGTAATAATATCTACTATTTCAGTAATTGGTATTCACGTAGTATGAAGGTATATATAATAACTAGCTGTTCCCCGCGGCTTCGCTCCCGTGGGCCACCCTACAGGATCCATTTTCGGGATAGAAAAATAGCCTATGTCACTCAGGAATAATGTAGCTTTTTGTTCGTGAAAGAAATTTTTAAATCGGTCCAGTAGTTTCGGAGCCTATTCGGTTCAAACAAACAAACAAATATTTCCTCTTTATAATATTAAGTATAGATAACTTACTAATTATTGAATTTTGATAAACTACACATATATGAGTATATGTCATTAAGATGGTTTGATAAAATAAGTGATGGATGTAATTTATATACAAGAAATAAATATAAAATAGATATATTCTAAGGCATCTTATGGCTATGAACTCATTCAGGTCATGGCCATATTGCATATAATGTTATTAATTATTATTAATTTAATTATTAAAATTATTAATTTTATTAAGTAATCACGCGTTTACTAGAGACGTGAAAAGGTTACAGACAAACACCAGTTCCTTTCAGATTTATATAATTAGTATGGATTAGTGAAAAACGAAGACATGAATATTTTTTTATCCTTGGCATTAGTTAGTTCTACTTAACTGAACATTCCTTTTTAAAATTTTACTTGAGTACCTATTTCTGCACGGCTGGTCTTTGTTAAGTCTCACCTTGTTGGCGTCGAGTTCCAATGGTAGAGGGTTTATATCTTTTAGTTTAATAAATACATTTTGTAATTATTTAACAGCTTTAAATTTTACTACTGACTTTAAGCCAAGAGTGAATAAGGCGCAGATTCCCTTGAATAGCAGATTTTAAAATGAGAATCATGTCTAAATGGCTGTTCGTAATTTTTTGGAAAAAATATATGTTACATTAGACCATTTTCTTAATAATTTGCTCTAAGAAAATTTTCAGTTTTATTCGTATAATATAGTGTAATTTGTAAAGTTATGTCTAAAACGGACAAAAACACGACAATCGCACCAAAACCGCTGGGCATATTTTAATGAAATCGACACCATCTCAAAGACAATTTAATTATCTACATTTTGATCTGAGGCTTTTCTTTAAAGTCATAGAATAACAAGGAAAGTAAAAATATCTACTAAATTTAGGGTCACGCGGGTGTGAAACGAGTGCGCGTTTTGTTCCCTCAAGGTCGTTGGCGTAAGTCATCGTCGCGCTTCACCGTTGACCACATCATCGCGTACCATCAGGTGAGATTAGCGATCAAAAGCGAGTCTGTCAATATTATTAAAAAGAATCCGTTCTTCTCCACGTAGGCTTATTCCGAACGGATGGTAGAATCACTTGTCAAGATCCAGCTTTTGCTTGTCCCCCCAGCGACGGCCCTGAGCCGAGGTCCGACCCCAACTGGGGTAGCCCTCAGCGTTGTCGCTTAGGTTTAGTAATTTTTTGCCTAGCTGGAGGCTATATAGCTTAGTCTCCGTAGGAAAGTCCGGTTAAGCAGCTACCAGTCATTCTGACTGAGCTGTGAGACGCCCCGCAGAAAAAAAAAAAAAAAAAAAAAAAAAAAATGTATGTCTAGTGGATTTTCGACTGCGTATGAAATGAATTTCAATATGCAATGTGTCTGAGTACCTATTGGTCTTATTTACGAATAAAATGAACTCGGTTACAAACCTTTACTACCGTGTTTCTCTCTTGGGATATACCAAGAGAGAAAAATAACAGTGTGTTTTTAGAAATAAAGATTGAAATAGATTTTGCATTTTCCATTTTATTACTTTACTAGCATCTGCCAGTGGCTTCGCTAGCGTGTTATGTGTTTATTTATCCCAACCGAGTATTTTACCGGGATGAAAAGTAGCCTATGTGCTATTCCAGACTACAGCCTATGTCTGTGTCAAATTTCATCCAGATCCGTTCACTCTGGCTTAATTGACTAACAAACATACATCAATCCATGCAAACTATCATATTTATTTCACTGTTCAAGAGAAAAAAATTGCAATGAAAAATCTGTAACTGAAATTTCTCACCCCGCGTTCAGTGAGGCGATAGAAAAAGGAACTCGTCGTTTTTCAAGCGAGTGGACCAAGTTTATCTGGATATCGCGGATTAGTTAATGAATTTCAATATAAGATGCACGCACCATGTTCAGTATACAATATATTTATTTCACAGTACAGTAAATATTTTTGCTGTAAGTATTTTTTATGTTACTGCGGAAAATATGTTAAGCCTTTGTTAACCTTTTGATAGGATCGTGGGTATTGATGAAATATATTTTTATTATTTCGGAATTATTAATAAACTTTTATAGTAAGTCTTAGGAATTATGATCACTATAATCTGTCTGGCTTTTAATATGGAAAATTGTTTTAAATACAATTAATGGTTGAATTATGGCGAGGACGTTGATATCCAAAAAACCGGCCAAGTGCGAGTCGGACTCGCGCACGAAGGGTTCCGTACCATTATCGCAAAAAACGGCAAAAAAAACACGTTTGTTGTATACCCATATGCCCCAATTAAATATTCATTTTATTCTGTTTTTAGTATTTGTTGTTATAGCGGCAACAAAAATACATCAGCTGTGAAAATTTCAACTGTCTAACTATCACGGTTCATGAGATACAGCCTGGTGACAGACAGACAGACAGACGGACCGCGAAGTCTTAGTAATAGGGTCCTGTTTTTACCCTTTGGGTACGGAACCCTAAAAAGTGACTAAACTAAATATTAATACGCGACAGTTTTCACAATCTCCACCACATAATACAAATCACAAAAAAAATAACCGATCACCAGTACAATAACTGAACAAACAAAACCCACTATCAAAAACGATGACCATTAACACGGCTATTAACCTCTAAAACCTTTAAATAGCATGTTTATGTTGATCGAATCACATATCAGACGGGATCGACTAATCCCTTGCGATCCGATTACTCGAGTAAAAAAGCTAAAACCGCTATAATAGCCACGTGGCGGAAACAATAATGTTGGGAGGATGGCGGGTAATGAGAACAGGAGCGTGGCAGACGCGTGGGCCCTCCGCGGCCGTAATGAGACCCGCACGCGGCCGCGTTGTTTGACCAGCCCCGTGCGTGCAAATTCGAGATTCAAAAATAGAAAAAAAGAAAATAAAAAAATGTTTTGTTACCCGATAGGTTTGAGTGCAAAGAGGAATAATAGTGCGCTCAATTACGGGAGGAGAGCGGTGTGAACGAATTTGGAGCGCTTTGATTCGTATCTGGAGTGGGTGAATAATAATATACTTGTTGAGTTTTTCACGAGACCGCAATCTTGAAGTTTGTTTGGTGGAAATGCTAATTTAATATGTTAGTTATACCACGGGGTCTCATTGCTAAGAAAGAAAATTTGGTTCAAATAAATCTCACTAGATGGCGCGATATGCACCTCCATCTGTTATTGAATGTGTGTAAAATTAACATTTTCTGGAATTGAACACAAAAATTGTATGTTCTTGTTTAATCAACTCTCCTAAGTGCAAAATTATGGAATATTGGGCTCTTAATTCACATTTCAAAGATTATTAGACGGATCATTTAAAATTGATGCCAATAGGTGGCGCATTTTTTAATTTCTGAGGCATTCCACTCGATTCTTAAAGTTTGCATTTTAACACATTTCGGTGCAAAAAAACTGTAAAAACGTGCAAATTAATACTAGAAAAGAAACCTTCACTGTATTTAAAGAAAAAAATATTCACGAACCTAGTAAACCCTTTTAATTGCAAGTCGCTGCTAACATCATCTATCTATCACCGTGAAACAGAACCGAAGGCGTCCGATGTACAAAAAATTGCCAGATTAAGCAGTCGAAAAACGCTAGTTACGTCGGCACGGTTTCTTTGTATGTGATGAGGTATCTGTATGCTAGTATTATATTATCTCTGGTGATACAAACCTGGAAAAGCTTTTGTGAATTGAAGCGTGAACAATTTACACAAGAAAGTTATAAGGTTTTCCAATTACATTTTTGTTTTAGCCCGTTTTATTTATATAGTCCGGACTGTTTTAGCCCAGCCTGCCGCCATTTCTTCTATTTCTCTCGGTGTTGTATTTTACCTCGCCAATTACCGCATATTCTTGGTCTGTTGCGATTCCGTCTAGCTGTGTTAGACCTCCAGTCCTGCAATACGGAGCCACAGCTCAGAGAGAGATGTTTAATTAACTTGACGTTATCAACTTTTAGGGGTTTTTTCTCAGGTTTGAATGCTGGCTTCATAAAAAAATACCTATCAGGAGCAAACACATTTACAATAAATTAAAAAAAAACAAAATACCCGACTGCTTAAAAAGCGAACTAAAAAGACGTAAACAAGAAGAAATTCATGCTGTGCAGTCGGAGGATACATATTCGCGAGCTGGCTGACCAAAACCAGATGTATCCTCCGACTGCACAGCATGATTTTCTTCTTGTTTACGTCTTTTTAGTTCGCTTTTTAAGCAGTCGGGTATTTTGGTTTTTTAAATTAAATTTTTAGTTAACAGTTTTTTCGAATTAGGTACATTTAAATATATAAGTGTTATATATTTTTGAAACCACCACTTGAAACTCTTTATTTTGATTGAAAACATAAAATTGGCCCCCACAATATGGCGCCCAAAAGCCGCCATTTTTCTAATTTCCAATTTTTATGTAGCCTATGACACTCGCAAGGTTAAGACGAATCGATTGACGTATGAATCATCAAAATCGGTCAACGCGTTTGGTCTCTGAAATGCCACATAGGAACAAACATACATACATACATATATATATACATACATATATACATACATACATAGACTGATAAACACATTAACCTCCTTCGGCAGTCGGGTAAAAAGGTATCAATTTCTTACCACTCTAAACCACCCATCATACATTCAAGTACTTAACCCTATCATCGCAAGTGATAAATACGACGCGTTCTCGAGGAAGTCGATTCTGATCCGATTCTTTTAGTCGATTAATCAAAAGTCGGTCACCTGCACTGTCTTCGCTTTAGTCATGTTCTGTCAAAACTCTTAATCCAAAGGTTTAGGGTGTGTGATCGATTGTCATTTGGCCTGTGAATTTGTGAGTCTGTGGCTATGAAGACAGCGGATTACATTGAGGTTTTAATGTACTACGGCGGACTATGACACTTTTTGAGTAGTGATTCCTTTTTTAAAATAAAGAATATTTTCTTTTATTAAATTAAATTTATTTACTAAATTCATGTTCTTCTTTAGTACGGGTGCCCACGTCCAAAACCATGTGTGTGTGTGTTTACGGTCAAACCGTATGAAATGGCTAGACTAGATGAATCTGATCCCGGCTAAGTGGGCAGTATCGGTCAAAAATGTCACAGTGTTATATTAAAAAAACCGGCCAAGTGCGAGTCGGACTCGCGCACGAAGGGTTCCGTACCATTACCGAAAAAACGGCAAAAAATCACGTTTATTGTATGGGAGCCCTACTTAAAAATTGCTCAGTAATAGGGTCCGGTTTTTATTACCCTTTGGGTACGGAACCCTAAAAACCTATAACTCTTAAAACGAAAATAACGGTTTGGAGCCGCTTCAAAATGGTTTCTACACATAGAATGCTCACACTTTCTTTTGTAAAATGATTTATTCTCATAAACTAACCAATGTTCACTTGAAACCGTGATCATTGGTTAGTTTATGACAGATCTTTAGATCTTTAAATGACAGCCGGGACCAACGGCTTAACGTGATTTCCGAGGCACGGAGGAAACTCGGTATGTTGAAAATGGTCACCCATCCACGGACCGACCTCGTCAAGCGTTGCTTAACCTTGAAGATCGACCCTTGCGGCTGTTATTATTTAGCCACGAGCTCCTCAAACGTGTAACGCTACTGGTGTCTCAAAATTGTGTAATCGGTATCTAAAATGTATCGTTCAACTAAATGAATTAAAAAAAGAAAGAAACAGATTGCTAAGAAACACTCGGTATTTTTTTCATTATGAAATTTGATAATGCGGTCAGTTCAGACGTGACCCGGCAAATTTCTGAAATTATTACTTTTCTAATCAGAAATACAAAATCTATCGATTGTATCCAGTTTTGGCCGCGAAACGATGATACAATAATTTTGATCATGAGCACTCGTACTAAATTTCGTGTTGACATTACATCAAATGCCACTGTTTGGGCGTAGTGCGTCGATTAGAGGCGTTGTTCTCACCATTTAATAAATTATTTATTAGGGAGTTCTAATATTCTAATATTGTAGAATTTATTCCTTACTAGCTTCTTCCCGCGGATTCGCCCGCGTTTAAATTTCAAAAATATGCTCCGATCGCCACCAAACTTTACAGGATTATCCGCTGGTTCAATCTAAGATTGTCTGGAAATTTCATTACAATCGATCCAGCCGTTTCGGAGTCTATAAGGAACATACATACATACTTTCTCTTTTACATATATAGATAATAAAGTTAAGTTAAAACTTACAAATTACCTAAATAACTTTTGTACAAAATTCTCAAGTCTTGCGTGAATAGAAAATCATAATAGTCAAACCTTGAAGTTAATTCAAATGCATGTTACTTTTCGTCATTAGTACAAGTCTGTGTTTTTGTAGACTTACCTATTCAAGCCGGGTTTATTGTTATTCTCATAATAACCATAATCGTATAAAACCAGTTAGTTGAGTTGAAGGTGTGAAATAACATCATTAGAATGCTTTTATTGACTTTCTCAACTCTACTGATGAAAGAAAATAATAAGTTAAGACGGGCTGGTGTCCGCAACTCCACGTCTAACCGCGTATTTTGCGTACGGGTGGGATTCGTCTTCCTCACTCGATCCACTCCTGCTCCTCGAGGAAAGCCAGCAGCGCTTTGGTGTTGCCAACTATCCCCCGTACGGTACCTGGGTCACCGAGGAATTTGGCCCTGTAACCAGCGATTACTGGGCAGCTTAGGAGCAGGTGGGCTGCTTTCTCGTCCTCCTCCATGCGTGCTCTGCACAGTGGGCTGACCGTGATCCCTAAGACAAAATGACGCTTATTAAAAGTCCCATGGCCAGTCGTTACCAGTGGTTTAGTCAGTCTCAGGGCGCTTTTGCGTAAACTGGCCATCATTCTTTTTCTTTTTTATCTTTGCCCCACACTAGGAATTTCTTCCTGTATCATATATATAAATAAATAAATAAATAAAGTATCGTGGGTGCGTTTACAAACATATAAAGTCACATACACAACACCCAGAGCCGGAATAACTATCTGTAGGTCTTACAAATATTTGTTCCGTGCGGGAATCGAACCCGCGACACGCAGCGCAGCAGTCAATCGCTCAACCACTGCGCCAACCGTGTGCTAAAGAGGGAAGCGCTTCCTTGGCCTGCTAGTATATTTTTTTTATTGCAGTAAAAAATACTACTAGCTTGTTACTGTCACTCTACAAGGTAAAAGCCCCTTCTTTTACAGAGAAGGCAAACGTTACGCTTGATCAACACAGGTTGGCAATTTCAGAGTTATCTAGTTTTCCCAACGATGATGTTTTCCTTTACCGATGTCATGTAAATTGAATAAGTGACCTGAGTGGCGAGGATTTGACGAGAGTTTAATAATATAATAAAAATATAACTTCCCCTTTTGCTTTTTAAGTTAGAATTTGACGTTATAAGCATTTATACCCAAACTACCAGGAGGCCAGAATCATGAAGAAGTCTTAGTATTTGCGGGGCTGGAATCATTACCGGTAAACACTAACTTAAGTACCAGGAGATTATAATTATGAGCAAGTATTATCGAGGCTGGAATCATGAGATGTAAAAAGAGTACCGGGAGATTTTAGACTTCAGAGTCTAAAATCTCCCGGTACTCTTTACTTTTAACTAGAGACTAAAGGAGTTCCAGTAGGTCAGCCTACTGGAACTCCGTTAGTCTCTAGTTCTTATGATTCTAGTCCCGAAAATACTTTTCTTGGCCTCCTGGTAGTTTGGGTAAGTTAAAAAGCTAAAAAGGAAGTTATATTTTTATTATGTTATTCTATACTTTCTACTGATTTTAATCGATGTTTTGATTTTGACGTCCTAAAAAATAAACGTCCCAACATTAGTTTTTACTGATCCGTAGGTGCTAAATTAAGAATAAAATTTTAAATAATAAATTATTCCACTAAAAAAATACCGATTTACCTGCGAAAAATATCGATAGGTGCCTAATGTGGAATACGTCAGGATTTAGCGACTGGCTGGTGGTGCCCACTAAAACATATAAAAAAAAGTAAAAAGTATATGTAGATTTAAAAAAATAGTGCACTCTAATCTTTTTGGGTTATTTTTTTTTGGGCCAGGACACTTCTCAACACTTACTGTTTAGTGGCCCCATCGGCAAGATGTCCACTTTTTGTAAAACTTTTTTTGGAATTAGATACAACAGAACATTTTGTACGTCGGAGCTCTGTTATCGGCTTCGGGGCATCAGCAGAAGGGTTGGGCTGCTCCGATATTCGGCCACTCGTAACGATAAAAATATGGTGTACAAAGATAATATATTTCCGCTTGATTCTCTTTTGTATTTAGTAGTAGAAATGGAAAATAATAAGAAAAGTAAGTATTTAGGGTAATAAGGTAACTGCTTTCTTACTTTAATTCATTCATTCATATTTTTTTAATTTACCATTATTGCGTCGCTACTGATTCCATTATATCCTCTGACAGGTCTCCATGTGGGCTCTCTTCACATTAGTACGTGATCTTGATATCCTCTCGTATCTCATGTCGTCACGATCATTGTGAATTAAGTAATATTTAGACTGATTTCTAGCAAGCGATATTTTTTTTTTCACCAGAGATGTGCAAGGTATCTAGGTGGTGCGAAGAGGCGTAGCTGTGGTGTAAAAACGTTTGAGTGTTTCAACCAAAGCTTGTGTGGTAAGATGATGCGTATATTATATAGTACGGCTAGATATTGTCAGACAAGTCTGCAGCAAAAGGACGACACGGATGGCGTAGTGGTCGAGCGATCGGCTACTGCGCTGCGTGTCGCCGCCGCCGGTTCGTTTCCCGCACGGAACAAATATTTGTATGGCCAACAGATAGTTGTTCCGTATCTGGGTGTCTTATTTATGTGAGTTTAAATGTTTGTAAACGCACCCACGGTACGGCAAAGTTAGATATATATATATATATCCTACTTACTACTAATTATACGTAATTGTATTGATTTTTGATTTTTCAAAAATTAAAACATTTACTTGCAGATTTGTGGACTGGGATCCTAGGCTTATAGCGAAGCCTTGAAACGGATTGTAACTGAGCGGTTCGAGGATTCGTAGCGGACACTCAGCTATGCACGCACATATTTTTTTGCACACACTTCTCGCCTGCAACCCTCGCATACTTATCGCGCTGTTTTTTATGTATTTCTGCTAGTGCTTTTTCACCAAAGCTGCGCTTAGCCTTTGTAGGAAAATGAAGTGATCCCATTGGCGGACCTTTTCTTCACAAATACTTGATCAAACTTTCAGAAACCGCAAGGAAATATGTTCTACAACAGCAAGGCCAAACCGCCAGAGCCCGAGATTTGTACCAAATAGACCTTATTAGCATCTATTACATACGCATATAAATAGCATACGATTACAACTGAATCTGCAATTAACAAATTGCAGTGATAATGTTTTGGAGATAATGAGCGTGAAATTAATTATGTTATTGTGTTTGTCATTTGATATTCTGCGAATGACCCATGATTAGAGCTAGCCACACTGGGAGCCAACTCCAACCAAGTTATACTTGGCAGATTCTGTTCAAGCATTTAGAAACCTTTATAATAATTTGCAGGCGATATAAGACAAAATTAATAATTTTATAATTACTTCATAACTTTAATCAAAGCTGAAAGAAGTCCACTGCTGGACTTACGTGTCTCTCTCAAGCAAATTCACAACGACCTCATAGTTTCCGATTAGCATTTGCATCAACACAGATGTACTGAAATTAAAAATATTTTTCTAAGAATTCGTGACTAGATTAGCTGTCAAAACTGCATAAGTGTTCACGACTCATCTGTCAATCTGTTGTTATTAAAACTCTCACAACAGAGTGAGAATGAATTTTTGTCGACGGAATACACGGAAACTTGTTACTCTCGGATTTTAAACTCAATTCAACAACTGCTTTTAATACATGCGTTGGTAAAATAGAGCACCTTTGTATTATTTATTCACTATGTTTGTTACTAATGATGCTGTACGTATTATTTTTTCAAGGGCGGGTAGCAGTACCTCGATACTTTCAGAGAATTGAAAAATAATACGTATTAGAGATTATCCCATCCGACCGCAGACATTTCCAAGGCGAACGCTTTCGTAGGTACAGAAATTTCTTAGCAATTGCAATTTTACTCGATTTGTACGGTTCATTAAGTTGGTGTCCATAATAAGGGGTAAAACACAAGTTTTCGTCCTGGGGGTTAAAGCAGATTTAGACAGAGTCGAAACGAAACGACGCGTCTTCGGTCTAAAAATGTAAATAGCATATTGATCGCTACCTATCTCCACAGCAATATAAAGTTGAGTGGAAGCGACGCGTGTAGAAGTTTTCGCGCGCATGGCTTAACTTACGTGGCACTTCCGTTCGACTCTGTCTGAGTGTACTTTGACCCTAATGCAGTTTGCACTATATATGCTATGCTGTTTTTAGATCATCTAGACACTAAAGCGACGTTGGTTGCCGAAAGTACTACGAATGTAGAATGCAATAATAATTGTATTTTCTTTTGCTAGCCAGCCAGTATCTTGTTAGTGTAAGATGATAGCGACCGCACTTCATATGAGAGGTCACTTTACATAAATTTTCCTCTACTGTATTGGAGTGGACTTTTGAAGGGACGTACTTGAGGAGTGCAGCGTCCGTAGACAGTTTTAGATGTCTAGATATATTTTTATTTTTATCTGCATGGATAGCTTTCAAAGTTTGAAAGTACTCATGGACGTGAACAAGTTTTAAGCACAAAAAATATCTCCTATTCCCTGCATTTTGTCGAGAAATGCGAATCCATATTACTTAGTAATGTATGCGAAAATAACTCCATATGTCTGTCACGCCTGGCTGGACTGATTTGGATGTAACTTGGCACACGGGTAGGTCATGACCCGGATTAGGTTCGAGGATGCATGTTATGCCAGTTGTATATTCCATTGGGATAGTAAAACACTTTTCATGCAGACGAAACCGCGGACAGAAGTTAGTATAAAATATATAAGTGTCGAGAAACTAATTTAAAAAAAAACTGGCCAAGTGCGAGTCGGATTCGCGTACGAAGGGTTCCGTACCATTATCGCAAAAAACGGCAAAAATATCAATTTTGTTGTATGGGAGCCCCACTTAAATATATATTTTATACTGTTTTTAGTATTTGTTGTTATAGCGGCAACAGAAATACATCATCTGTGAAAATTTCAATTGTCTAGCTATCACGGTTCATGAGATACAGCCTGGTGACAGACGGACAGACAGACAGACATACAGACAGACGGATCGCGGAGTCTTAGTAATAGGGTTCCGTTTTTACCCTTTGGGTACAGCACCCTAAAAAATACAGATATTCCAGAGTTGATCGTCGAATAATATGACGTTCGTATTTATTTGTTATTTCATCCCCAAGTAAGATAGCCAATTAAATACGAGTCACCCTTTGTAGGTATCTGCTCAGAATAGATACTAGATCTCTAGTAAATTAGAAACTAATGAAGTGGGAATGTCTTTTGAGAATTCATTTTGTGCAGAGAATTTATTGTCTTGTAATTTTTTCTAGTGAAATAATTTTAAATTTTTGCTGATTTTGCGTTGTACTAACTAGATAATATTTTCGTAGTGTAAGCATCTACTTCTTAACCAGGATTTCCATCATCAGTCAACGTCTCTCTACTCTTCACGTCATTATCATAAAGTTAGATTCTACGTACGTTATTTTAATTAAAGGTTCACTACCGAGCATAGCAGCATCAGCGACACTGAATTTCGCGTAAAGATGGTCCTTCGCGCCGTATAATACGAGTCGCTTACGTGTTAGGCCGCTTATACTTACACCATAACAAAATTCAACGGGGTTACGCAAGAATGCATGTCTTACAAGACAAGTATTTTGTCTGACCTAAGCAAGAATCTTGTCTAGGATTTTTTTCTTGTTCAGATACGTGACAGTCAAAACAGTTCGTGAGTAGAAACGATACGAATTCTTGCGTACCGGTGACTTGTTTTAGCGTGTACAAGCGGCCTAAAGCGCCGTATAATACGCGTCACTTACGCGTTTTAGTCATAACACTTCGAATGCAGCAGCCGTAGAAGAAGCGTAATGGTTTGACCCACGGAATCCAAACTTTGGACCTGGATTCCGCAAATTTCAGTGCCACCGCGTCAGTGTCGTCGAAGCCGCTTTGCCCGGCAGTAAGCATTTAAGTAACACGTACTTACTTGTATGTTTTATTCTTCGTTTTGCATTTCCTCAAAATAATAACATGAGTAAAGTTTATATCATAATTAACAACGAAAGTTTTACCTATACATTTGCACTACCGTATTTAAAATTAGAGTAATATAGAGGATACCGTTCGTAAATTTTCACAAATTTTAGAAAACTCCTCTATTTGGCAAACTGTAACCTCATTATAAGATAATTATTTTTCAATATAGAGCAAAACTGATGCCCAAAAGAAAATAACTAAAGATGATCCGTCGACCGTTATTTCTACCGCTATAATAAGCGATTTACGCTTATTATAGCGATAGAAATAAAGGTAACGAAACAAAAATAATATAATAAAATAATAATAAAAAAAAGTTATGACGGCACGGTTGGCGCAGTGGCTGAGCAATTGGCTGCTGCGCTGTGTGATACTTACATAACATAACATCACGCCTATGCTCCCCAAAGAGTTAAGCAGAGTTGCCCACAAAGTTCATCCACATTTCAGCAGAAGAAAAATAAACTAAACTTACTGCCTAGTTTCCATCGCTTAGTAGGTGTTACGACCGCTGAGTTTCGTCCGATCCCGTCGAAACAGAAATTTAATTATGATTCATGTATTTGAATGGTTTTTCGACTATACTTGTTTTTAAGGATTTTTTTTACAGTCAGAATGAAAAACCTTAGGTAGGGTTACATTATTTAAATAAATGTCAGGGAATTGTTGGAAAAACGTTTATACATGATAAATCACAATAATCAGTCTTCTATAAATTGAAACGAGTACAACAATAATATTAAATGTAAATTATTATAACCAGTCTTGTATATCAATTACCAATTAACAGTCACTCTACTAAAATACCGAAAATAATGAACAAAAGCGTCAAATTTCAGTGCCTAAGTACGATATCAAAATAACCTCTTCTTAAGTTTATATAATATTTATAAAAACAATCACTCTGTTCAATACAGTCGAGTTAGATAAGGCCATACTGCGCGTGGAGAGGGACAATACAGCAATGCCAGAATAAAATAATCACGGTCCGATCTCTCTATTAAGATAACCATCATAATCCTCAAAGTTTATAGAATAAATAGTGATATCTGAACAAACAAACAAGCCAGTAATAATGCCGACACAGTAGTAGCGTGTAATTGATAATATTTTATTATATTTGCCCACGAACCCCTGTTGATAACACCCCACATATTTGCTTTTTTTACAAAGCCCACGATTCGCTTTGGTAGGCTGTGTCTGAGTTAAAAGCGGCTAGCGGGTGAACTTAATTTTGTTGAATGCTGTATCTACTACAAGCTTATCCGTTGGCTTTTTGTATTTTTGTCAGTTGTGAATTGGCTTTTAAAAAAGTTTGTTATCCTAAAATGTTACTTTTCTGCTACATTTTAGTTTCTATTGAAATTTGCACGGAATTAGTATGTGCAATGTTTACTATATTACCCAAGCTGATAAAATTTTACATTTTTCTAACTTAGTGGTAAGGTTGATTTTCTAAGTTTATTTTACCATCAGGAAAATACTTGTATTGCAATTATCTATTGTTTCGATATAAATATAAACCTACAAAAAATATCAGATGAAAAAAAAAGAAGAAAAAAAGACTAAATTCAAAATGAAATCGCTCTTCGCATTTCACTTAACCCTCTCAAATAAACATATTTGTTATTTGCAAGTGTTTTTAGTGACGTTAAAATATTAAAGAGAAGGGTTTGTTGTTTGTCTATTGTTAACTCGAGAACTATTTGTTTTTTTTTTGTTATGAAACAATAAGTTGTAATTATGACGGATGGCCTGTTAACGTTAACGTTCGCAATTTGAGGGTTAGAATATGTATTGTTAGAAATAAAACCGGTAGGACAGTTACTTACCAAAATTTAGTATTGATTAGCTACGTATGAAAGAAATAACTATCTACGTTTTATTTCGGTTTAATTTACAAATAAATTGTGATTAAATATTCTTGCAATAATTATATAATTAATTAAAACGCCTAAAATATGTACGTATGCATAAAACACATAATAAAATATATAACCATCACTATTGTAAAAATACATTTCAGAATTTCCGGCTGCGGTAGCTACTTTATTTTATAAAATTTTGAGAAGATAGAGATTTAATATTTTTTAATACGTTTCATAAGGTTTTGTATAATTATAACAAATCAAAATATAAATTTATCAGCATTTAATGCCTAAAACTGCAATGTATCGGTGATATCGGAAATAGCTTCCCAGGATGTCTCCCTTTGCGGATGGACAAGTCAAAGGGCTTGTCCATCCGCAAAGCGTAGTATAATATTCACAACGGATCGTTGTCTCTGAATTGGCTGCAAGACCCTGCGCAGTAGCTATTTTTGTGTCAATATTGAAAGTGAAGATAACATTTTATAACTCTTTCATTCGATTACGATTGTCTCATCATTCTTCCTCGCTTACTCTATGCAGTATATTCAAAGACAAATTGTTTCTTGCGCAATGGTTGGCAGAGCCAACTTCAGAGACACAAAGATCCACTGTAGATATTATACGATGAGTAGGATTTCTAGATCTTAATTTACTCGGGTATCATACAGAAGGCTGGTAGAAAATTTGTGACCAGTTCAAGTGCACTTCAGATCTAGAGTCTAGACAAAGAGACATTCTGAGCGACCATGGGCAACAATTGGCGATAAATCAAAGCTTTATGGAAGTGACAAGCGCTACCGAAATTTTATTCGGTTAAACACTCACTAGATGGAGCGATGACCTGGTCGAGGCTGCGGGAGTCCGGTGGATGCGATAGCGAGGCCTATGTCCAGCAGTGGACGTCTTTTGGCTGAAATGATGATGATGAAACACTCATTCTCAGAAAGGATAGTCATTACGGTCGATAAGTTCTGGAGTCGCCACTCCAGAACTTATCGACCGTAACAACTATATACCTATACGACCGCGTACTGGAAGACGCAGCGTGGGAAGGCCTCCCTTTAGGTGGAGTGACGATCAGGTCAAGACTGCAGTTCTCCGGTGAATTCGAAACGCACAGGACCGATCAGTGTGGTTACGCTTGTGGGAGGAATATGTCCAGCAGTGGACGTCTTTCAGCTAAAATTATGAAGATGATGATGAAACATTCACTTCATTTGACAAACGATATCATTGATAGATTGTAACTTTGTCTGAAGTGTAGATTTTCTTATCAGCATTACACTTCTGACAGTGACATTGCCCACGTGAAAGATTGAAAGCATCATAAAATACTAGCTTCCGCCAGCGACTTTACTCGCGTGCAAGTCGACAATTAACCATTGACATACATTATATCGTGCGTAGTACATATATTTATATATCGATGCAATTAACATAGGAACGTATTTCCCAGATAAAAAGTATTATATGTACTTTCAATGGTCACATCTATAACTATACCAGATTCATCAAAACTGGTGCAGCAGTTTAGATGTGAAATTGTAACAAGCAGACAGACAAAGACAGGGCCACTTTCACCTTTATAATATTGGTACGGATGCTAACCCCATCACAACGTTATCACTATCAAAAAACTGTGTTGAATACTGTATCATTTTCTACATTAAAGCAAAATGAAGCTACCAAAAATAGGTTTTAATCAACAGTCATTAAATTAACAAATTTTAAGTCGGTCACTCCAATCCAATCCCAAACTGGTCATTAACAGTGATTTTATCAATGCACTCCCCGTTTCACCCTCGAATAATTGGCGAAGGGTGGAGAGGGACGATGAGAGACATATGTCCCACCCTATGGACCGTTTGATGCATCATTATCTCAAATCAGACGGAAAGTATTTTGTCAGATATTTTTATGGTTATTTTTTTTTCTACTGGTGATTTGCTGTCCGTACGGTTTTTGATGGTTGGGGTGTGGACTTCACGTGGATTATCTGACCTTTGCACTTTTGGTACAGTTTCAAATAATAAATTGTAAAAAAATGTCTTTAGGGATCAACTGCGATCAAAAGTGGATCTTATCTTTTTTATTAAAAATTAAAAAATAAAACAGAAATCTACTAAACTAAAATAAAAAAAAACCAGTTCCATTCACCAGATGCCACAAGACCTAAAAAAAGTAACAGGCAAATATAACAATGAACCAATAACAGACTCACATTAAGGCTCGCGACACACGAAGCAATTTGGCACTAATGAAGCCATTGCGCGTCAACTTGCTACGCGCGTACCGCGTACTTACATCGTTCCGTTCGGTGAATGTAACCCTTGCCTTAATTTTATGGCTTTCGTCGGCCGATATGATAATTATCGTGATTACAATTTACTTGTGCTAGGGAACAAACCACCGAACGGGTTGTTCATTACGAAAATGATACGCCATTTGTTTTTTTCTTTTTTGAATTTTATTGTTGGGGTCTTGTAACACGTTACGCGGTTGCGGGTTATATTTTTTTATGTGCAATTTTATTATTGTATTTGGTGTTATTTTGTTTGTTTTTTTTTTGAACATTTGTTGTGTCCGTGAATGTCGTGATGCCTGGCCAAACATTCTTAGTTAATATATTTTTTTTTTTCAAATGAATGCTCAAGTTTTATTCTTTAACAAGACCTAATGATTAAGCTATTTCTATGAAAAGCAAGGTTTAAGAGTATCAATTGGAAGGCGGAAGGTAATTTAATTTTACGCAATCAAACTAGATGACGATGCAAGTCCATATAGGCGCCGAAATGTTTCTGGTATTGTAGCATGCGCCTACCTTGACTAATTTTCTTCAATACAAAACATATATGGAAAAATAAAAAAAAGTACATTTTTTTTTTGCAGCTGCTACTTTTCGATTTCATTGTATTTTTTAAATTTATTTACATAAAATACTATGAAAACACTTACAAAAATAAAACAAAAACATTTTTTTACAAATTAGACAAGTGTTTTTTTTTGTATTTTGACGGAACCACTGTCTCCACTTCACAACTCGCGGTTAACCTGATCAATTAGGGTTCGCTGGCTCGCTACTGATGTTATTTAATTTAACGACCAGTTTCCGCTGTTCACTGTCGTTAACGCTCAGCGCAATTTGATTGTCTGTTTGTTCGACACTACCACTGAAACGCATTTACTTGTTATAAAGTAGAATCACCGATTAAGTGATTAGCTTAAGTAATTTGCCTGATTGACAACACCTGGGTCTGATGAGTATTTTTTTTTATTGTGTATCTTTTTAATTTGTACGTGTTGGATATGCCTTACAATGCAGGCATTCACAGTATTGGTACTTTTTATTTAACGATTTGTTACCGGTATGAATGAATTGCAGTAGGTAAGAGACAAAAGCGTAGCTGCGGGGTAGTTGAGTAATATTCAATCTTTCATTTTTTACCCCCGACGGAAAAAAGGGGTGTTATAAGTTTGAGGTGTGTTGCTGTGTATCTGTGTAAATGTGTGTCTGTCTGTGGCATCATAGCGTCCAAACGGGTGAACCGATTTTGATTTATTTGGTTGAAAGGTGATTTTGTCGAGAGTGTTCTTAGCTATGTTTGAATAAAATCGGTTCAGCCGTTCAAAAGTTATATGTTGTAACTTATATGTTAACATTTTTGTTTTCGATTTAGGCAAATTTAAACATATAAGTACTATATATTTTTAAAATCACCTCTTAAAACAATTTATTTTGATACCCCACACGATGGGTTTGTAAGAAAAATAAAATTGGGACCCCACAATATGAAGCCCAAAATCTGTAATTTTTCTATTTTCCAATTTTAATGCAGCCAGTAACACTCGCAACCTTAAGACGAATTGATTGATGTAAGAATCATCAAAATCGGCCAACGCGTTTGGTCTCTGGAACGCCACATAGGAACAAACAAACATACATATACTAATAAATGAATTTTAGAAATACCATTAAACAACTAAGTATAAATGATTATTCAAGATAGCTATAATTAAAAATATCCATCATTATCATCATCACCAGCCTGATCACCGGAGCATCATCACCGGAGGTTCTTCACACCCCTTAATGCCCTGCCGTCACCGTGACCGCCGCCATAATAAACAGGCCAGGAACTGGGGGCCGTGGTTGATCATGACTTGCCATGAAGGATTTGTCCATAAACGCCACGCTGGGCACGCAGCTTGGCAATCGCATATCGCAGCTTCTCGCACTGGTGATGCTGCTCCTGTCACCAGTCTGCACCATTTAGCTGCGAAGTTTTGTTGGAAAGGTTATACCGCCATTAATCGGTTGTCTTAAGAGACTCGTTTGTTGTTTACCACGAGCAGGTGAGGTTGACTTGGGGCACAAAGTTCTGAGTGTGCTCCCTTAAATCCATTAAAAGTTTATATTTACTCAATGAGCAAATAAAAACAATATCATAAATAACATACAAAATCTAAATTAAATCCCGCTTACATTTTATTCAACAAAACAATTTTCGCTGCAGAATTATTACAATTAAATTTTCCACCAAAATGAATGTATCCATCCAATTATCCGGACATTTTATGGATGTCAGCGTTCAGAGGGGTGTCACGACTCACGATGTTAATCCCGAAATCAAGTGATGCTTGACTACGCGGCAAACAGACGGGGCGATCACCCCACGACAAAAAATCGCACCTGTTACCCTTTTGCTCCCAAAGTTCCCGATAGTTGCGATAAACACAAAAAGCTTTGGAAACATTTGCGTATGATAAGGAACAAATGTTTTGTAAAATGAAATGGCTGGTGTATCTAAATTTTCAATCAGAAGGAAAAAGTTAAGAGAGCGCGCACACTGGGCAAGGGTGCGTGACGTTTGATTTTTTAGATGTTGTTACAGTAACAAGCGGCGATAGCTTTGAAGTTAAAAGTATTGTGGAGAAAAACTGTCGTGTTGGCGATGTGACAGGTGTACTAATTATGTCAGTTATGTGTCTATAACTTATACGATTAAATAAATTAAATATACCGTCATATATTTTGTCTCAATATTTTTTAGCAAATTAAGGATTACCCATCAGCAGTGAAAACCCTGCTGCGTATTTTAAAGAGCTAATAATTTATGACCTGTTAAGACTAAAGATTAATATTATCATTCTATATTTATATAAATATAAATTAATTAATGTATGTTGTTCCTCTATGCGTACCTAAACTACTGGTACGATTTTGACACAGTATAAATATTCATCCATATTTATGTTGGGGTTTTCAGTCGTTACGGGTAGTCAAAAGGGTACCGCTGTTACCCAGTCACTGGGTTGTGGAGGACAGATAGGCAGTCACTCCATGTAAAACACTGGTACTCAGCTAAATCCGGTTATACTGGAAGCCAACCCCAACAATAATTGGGAAAAGGCTAGGCAGATTGATTGATTATGATGAACTTTGCCCACGAAGTTTCTTGGCTCAAAAAATCTTTATATATTTTGAGCTTACGTGCATAATTGCAAGCAAAATTTTTTAAGTTGAGTTTGCGCTGCCACCGATGGATGCCGCAGAAGTGGTTATGTTTTGGGCCAAACAAATTTGAACGACTGTCGTGCCAGCGACACGAAATGAAGAAGAAAAAAAAATAGTGTTAGTAGTAGTTCTAAGTCTCGATATACTTGAAGACCTTAATACTTACCTTCTTCAAGTATGACTTTTAAAACGGTGTACAAATCTATTAAATTAACTTTGTGACGAGTATACCAAATCACAGTTCCTTAGCACAGATATTTACTCTTCACAATTATCTTAATTTTACCATTGAATTTTACATAAAATAATAAAATGATTATGTTTATTGCAAAATACAATATTGTTTATATTGAAAGATACTGGCATCCACGTGGAGTTTCTATCGTCTTATTCTAGTAGAATAAAAAAATTGTAAATGAATATAAATTCGTATTTAAATCGTGCTACCTGTTTGTAAAGTTTAGTTGGTGTTTATATACTGTCAGGATTTATTATTATTTTATTTATTTTCTAAAAAGTTTTAAAATTAAAGCTTTACAATTTCCCGAAACATTTTTATGTTCTCAGCAGTGGTTGGTAAATCCCGTAACTATCTCAATTTGCCATATTTGGAAAATATTAACAACAGTAAAAAGTGGTCAATAAACTCGCGCTAGCAGCCAAAAAACTACAACTAATTGCCGATGAGCCCAACAAGCGCAAACCACGGATCGTGATTGTAGGAGTGCCAGTCTTTATGACGTTTGACATTTTGAAGACCTCATTCTACACCAGCGCTCCTAGCGACAAATTCAAACGCGGTAGCCCCATTGCAGATTCTGCAAAATTTTGACAGGATCCCAGAAAAAAAAGAGTGGTAGAAAAGAGGATTTAATGACACATCCGATGGAGCTGAAAATGCTTCGTGTCACTGTTGGACTTTAATTTTCGAAATAATATTTTTCAGAATAACAGACTGCACTGTAACACTATAAAACTAGGTTTTGCAGCTAGAGGATTTAACGGCGAGTTTCTGGGTATTCGTTCCAACACTACCCATCAGGTCAAAAGCACATTTTAGATTTTTATCACCTAGGGATGAAAAAATGTGCAGTATGCTATTCCGCTAAAAACATTAGTCCTGATATTTCCTAATGTCAGTCATCTAAAGAACCAAGAGGATTTAAATTGAGCCTAATAACATTCGCAGAAATGATTACTAAACATGCGATGTCATTAAAAGTCGTGGTCCTCCATACTTAGACTCAAGGCTTCCGTTCTTGAGGGATCATCATCAGCACGAATATTAAGATGATATTTATAATAAGGGACTTGTGGGACGAATGAAGGTGTCGAAGGATTGACCTTAATATTGTTGTTTTTAAACAACGACAGAAAAAGAGGCGTTTCATAAGTTTGACTTGTTTTATAAGTTGGACTTGTGTATTTGTGTATCTGTATGTGGCATCATAGCTCCTAAACGGATGAACCGATTTTGTTTGAAAGGTGACTTTATCGAGAGAGTTCTTAGCTATGTGTGATGAAAATCGGTTCAGCCGTTTAAAAGTTATGGGCGTGTTACTATTTGAATCGGGATGTTTTCGCGAGATATCGTATCATAATTACGCACTCGATAGATTTTCAATGGAAGCATGTCTACTACTAGATAAATTATATAGTTTAAAAAGTATGAAATAATATAAAATTATCGGGGTTCAGGAAATGTTAAAATTTTACTTTATTAAGTCCCAAGTAAATGGCCTTCAACCGGGCACAAGTCCAGACTCCGTAAGGCAACTGAGAAATTTCTGATGGAAAAACCCAACAACACTGCCCAACCCGGGCATTGTACCTAGGACCTCTTGTTCATTAGTAGGTAGTGCTTACGATTGCTAGCCCAACTAGTATAGTACAAAAAAAAATATAAAAAAATTACACATATATATTTATACAGTTAGCTTGCGAGCAGTATTTTAAAAACATTTATTTCAAGTAAATTTTTCATCTAACTCCAAACTAGACCCAAAATAAACGTAAAATTCACCTTCGGCGTCAGACAAAGTGACCCATTTTACAAAGCAACAATCCGTAGCTACACCTTCCTAAGTACATACCAAACATAAACAGTTTCTATAAAGCCCTCTATCCAGTTTCGGTGGCGGGATCTTTTAAAAAAAAATCTTGAAGTGGCGTTCTGTCAAAAAGTACCGAATTCGGTCGTCATGTGAGTGAGGTATACAAGTGCTGTCTGCCACCTGTCGATGACGTCACGCACTGACAACCGCGCCTTTGCGCGGCTACTCCGGGCGGCTATTCTGAAAGTAGAGTTAGAAGCGTTTATTATTTTCAAGATTAAGAGCCTCGTTAACAATGTTTGTTTTTTTACTGTCATAGTCGTAGCATAGCAGATTCCTGCAGCCTTGTTTTTAAATGTAACAAGGCAATTGAAAAAAAAATCTGCGATTGTTAAGGGCCGTAATACGGTAACTTTCTAAAGCATACTCCTTAGTAACAGCTAGGTTAAAAGGTTTGAAAAAAATACATATTTATTATTGATTCATGCACATAATTTTGAACTGAAGGTATTTTCTTGTTACTTAGTTCCGCTTTAAAAAAAAATTAATAACACGATATTTTTTCGCAACTTTTGGAAACTCCTTCAAAACGACTTGGATGTTTAAAATATTTTTACACAGAAAAATTGGTGGCTGGCATTTCTTCATAACTAACATAGCATATGTAAATCAAATAATATTTTGCAAACAAAACTGTTCAAAAGGAGGTTCAATATTGATATTTTGGCATTGAGCGGGCGCACGGCCTGTACTGCGATTACTTTGGGGCCTATCAAGTTGCAACATAAATTCTCTATAATAATTATTTTTATTACATTTTTTTGATTACATTTATTCAAATTTGATAATCTGTCATAGTTACTTTAAACGCTTGCCAAAAACGTGCGTATAATTTCAAAGAGGCGTTTAATATAAACTCAAACAGCTAAAGAATCACTTAGCGTAAGGAATGTTTCAAATTATTTTCAAAGGTCAAAATAACTGGCTAAATAAGACGATATAATCCCTATTACCAAACCCGCGAGCAACAAAATTATTCTTACTAAAACACACGTTGTATAATCGTCGACATTTACACATCACAGAATAGCCCCCCAAACTTGCACAGTCACCACCCAGCCTACAATCATACGGTCCTCGAAATAATTCTATTCGTTCATAATTTGTAGTTGAGAAAAAACTTCAGAACAATATAATTATGTTACAAAATGATCAGTTCAGTTGTGTGCATAGAAAAATGCGACTCATCGTTGGGAACAAACAGACGTAAGATGTTATTACGCCTTGTGTTTTAAAGGGAACGGAGATGATTATAGGGAGTTCTTCAAGGAGCCAGGACTTGTGTAGATTTGCCTTCTTTGCTATGTTGAGGCTGTTAGAGCATTCCATAATAATATGAAAGCACATGCTACAATGTACGTAAGACGTATTCCACATTGGGCACCCGTTTTAACGGAACCTGAGTTAATTCATGATCCTGACCTCCTGGTAGTTTGGGTATAAATGCCTATAATGTTCAACATCTAACTAAAAAAGCAAAAGAGGAAGTTATATTTTTATCATGTTATTAAACTCTCTACTGATTTTAATCACGTTTGTTATTTTACCGTTCTAAGAAAAGTAAACGTCCCAACACTAGTACCTACTGATCCGTAGGTGTCAAATGTGGAATAAAATTTAAAATAATAAATCATTCTACTTACGGAATCTGCAAAAATATTGATACGTGCCGAATGTGGAATACCTCAGGTGCCGTTAAAACGGGTGCCCAATGTGGAATACGTCCAACGTACTTATGTTCTTATGTGCCTAATATATTCTACCTTTGGAACAAAATAATTCCATGCAACATTACGTGTGCCAGTTTTCTTAAAACTACTTCTCAGTATGTGTACGGGGTGGACGTGATCGCTGGCGGAGGATAGGGCTTCTGGAGGTTGTAAGGCTCCAGCACCAGCGCGTTGACACCCTTGCACCTATTGTTCAGTTGTCATCAAGAATTCTCGCCTCTGTGAGCTGCTTGAGGTCTGCCAGATGTTCACGGGTGAAGATATGATGTCCAGGAAATAAAAGACTTTATTCTTCTTAGTGTTTTGCGATGTTTTCACAGGGTCTTCGTGACATAAAGTTGCGTGGATTCTTCTAATACAAATTTGGCTACCGAATTGCTCGATGCGCATGCGCACTATCGTACTATCAAACTTTACCGTCACGAGGACCCTGATTTTTTAGTCGCACAAGTTTTTTATTTACTTAATTTTTTATTATAAACTTATGCTATAAATCAGCAGAACCTCCCCTCCTGATGTCATGATCATGGCATGACCTATATGGTTGGAAGCGCCTTGAAATGGCCCATCCGACGGACCTTGGTCCAGGTCCCTGACTATCTCCTCCGAGGAGTTCTGCTAGGAAGAACGAGTGATGAAGGGAAATTCTGCTGGTTTTTCGAACTTATGGCTATTACATGCTAAAGTATACATTTTCCACTACTTTCATCGCGGGGGTTCGAAAGCCCTTTCCCTAAGCTATAGGAATCTAGTGTTTCTATAGCTATATCTATAACCTTCAGGCGTGTAGGTGCCTGGAAGTGTGCGTGAGTAGTGAAAGATGTTATTTTCTAACATAAAGTTAGTTTGTACTCAAGGTACCCGTGGAATCCACGACCACCAGGCATTAATCGATGGCCATCACGACAGGCCACCCTATGGTGCCACTCTGGTGGGCGTGGGTTCAACCCTCGAGTCAGTATTCACCCTGAAGTGTCCGAAAATGAGAATGTCCCGGGCCGGGCAATATATTTCGGCGGTTATCTCCCTGGTCACCAGAGCTGGGCTCCTTACAAAAGTGTGATCAGGGAGGCCAAGAAACAAGGAATCGAATGGTGTGTGTAACTAGGGTATACCACCAGCCCTTCTGGTGGTTTTGGTGCCGGGAAGCGGCCGAAAAGGGAAATATTTGCCAGACCCAGGGAAACCAACAGGTTTTATGATATGCCCGAAGGTCAGAGGACCTGGGGCCTATGGGAGAATCCGAGCGCCTGCCTGCCAGTCCCCGAGGGTATTGCTTCAGTAAGCAAATCTATATTCCTTCAGGTTCAGAAGGTACCTGAAGGCGGGCGGGCTGCCGATAAGCGCTCGAAAACCCTTGTGTTCTATGTATACAGACACATTATCTCAAGCAAGTGACCTTTATGTACTAGAACTATGTGAGTACTATCTGTTTACATGTCCTAGGCAGATATCTAGGTTACCTAGAAGTGCTGAATCGCTTATAACGAGTTCATCTTATCACTTACTTGAGAGAAATGTGTATGTATCTAGTGTTTCAGGGTGATACTCTATAGTCCCTGGCTATGTACTGTTGTTAGGTATCATTTTTCAGTCATAGCCTTAGGGCATCCAAGTTAGAACACCTAGATTGTGTTTCCTAACAGTGTAGTGTATGTAAAGGTAAATAATACGCATTGGTGCGTGAGTGTGTCGCACCCGGCGCTACTTGCGCTCCCGCTTTTTAGGGGACCCCTAATCGAAAAGAATTAAATTCTTTATTTACCTATGCTATTACATACATTGCTTACTTAAATAACTTAAGTATTTCAACGGTATATAGGCAAGTATATAGACTATACGCTATGTGTCGCTTCGTCGCGAACAGTATGTTTCGTATAGGTAGTTAGTTATGTTCTTAATATCAAAATGGCAACTGGATCTTCGAAAAGTAGCGACTTAATGAGGCTTTAGACAAGACGCGCAAAACACGACTGTTATCTTACTTATCACACGAATATTATAAATGAGAAAGTTTAGATGGATGAATGATTGAATGTATGTTTGATACTCAATCACGCCAGAAGGGCTGAATGGATCTTAATGAAATTTGTAAGAGACAGATTATAGTCTAGAATAGCACCTAGGCTACTTGTTATCCCGGTATAATGTGCCTACAAGGTTCGGTCTATCCAGACCAGCCATGGTAACACCATGTGAGTAATCTGCCGTTTCTTATCAAGACCTATCCATTCCTCAGCTTTGATCTTCATTCGTTAAGCTGCTGGCTGGTCCCGGCAGTTGTTTGAGCATATGAGGCAACGTCACGAGAACCTAAACCATCTGGAAATCAGTCTTACCAATTTTGAAGATACGTCATGTTGTCCAGCTTTATGCTTTTGACGATAGTGGTGGACTTTTTTAATGGGGGGCCAGATAGTATAAGAAATTTCAGAGGAGGGCCAGAATCATCGGGCAAATGAATTTTGTGTTCAAACTTAAAATCATATAACATATCCAGCCAGTAATTTATGTTTTTTCCTACTCCTCCGTTATTCTTTTCTGATTAATTTCGTTGCGGGATCCAAGACAGTTAAATTCATTCTCCGGGACTTCGTCGAGCTTCATTGCCTCGGCGCTTTTCTGGTGGTCGCCACTGTTGATTCTGGCTTTCAGGAGTTGCAGTGGTTTGGGAATAGTGCGGTGGGTTTGTCCCAAAAAAATAAATATCCAGCCAGTGTAGAAACCTTTTGAACAGTGTTTTGCTTTATAAACATATTTAATTGACCAGATATTGTTTGTTTGGGCTTCTTTGCGCCTTGCACCCCGCGATCCGCAACACATTCATGAACTACGCGGCTAGTTTAGCTGGCTCCTTTACCTTTGCGTCTATTATTCTACTAAGTAGAATTTACTTTATACTTCTGGACCGCCAAAACATAAAAGAAAAAAAAAAAAAAGAATATAAATGTGTTAAAGAATAAATAAATAATTATCGCGAGCCATTGTCGAAGGACCGTCGGTGGGCCGGAATCATTGCTTTTGTGGGCCGGAGCTGCCCCTACTTTGCCCAAAAGGCAGTTGAAATATGTTAGTTAGTAAAGGATTTACATGAAACGCTTTCCAATTAAACGTCACTATAATAAATAATCCTAGCCATTGAAAACCAATAGCAGACTTATGGCACTATAACATTGTTTCCCCTACCACACGTTTAACCGATAATTAAATTATCAGGGAACAATATAATCTCATTATTTTATTTGCGGCGCCGTTCCCCGATGGCAGGTTGACCACTGGGCAGTAACAAACGATGCGTTTTAATATTAAATAAGTTTTCCATTGAACAAATTATTCTGGCTTTAATTTTTACCCGAATGTGGCTAAGCCGGCGAAGGGTTATGATTTTAGCAGTCCATATAATGTATGCCTATTATAGCTGGTCTACCGTGGTTCCTAAATTACTTTGACGATTTTGATGAATGAGATGATGTATAAAAAGAAACTCACATTACATGAATCCTGAACACAATAAACTCCTTTTTTTGGTGGTGTATTACAGTTATTTTTTTTCAAATGAAGGTGATGGAATCCCAAAATATAAGTTTTGGATATCTATAGCAGTTTTTTCCGCAGTCGGGCTTAAGTTTATAACTTTATATCGCTTCCCCTTGTATTTTTAGATTTATAAACTTTTTCTTGTTTTTGATTTGAGTTATATTCAGCTTGTTAGTGGTAATTATTTCAGGACGGATAATTAATAATTTCAATTGAAAAAATGTGTTTATTTAGAGTTTTTTGACACATGAACATTCGGGAGCGTACGCAGAGGCCTTAGGCGAGTTTTTACTCACGCTCAATCGCGTTAACGTTAACGCCAATTTGTATTGAAACTGGATAAGCGCCGTCTGGTGACGGCAAGGCAAAACCTGTTTTTTTGTATACATTTTGACATAAGATATCGTTTACGTTAACGCGATTGAGCGTGAGTAAAAACTTGCACTAAGGGCACAAATCAACGTTTGGTGAGTTGTTTTGCGTTCTGCGAGTTTCATCACAATCGGATCAAGGTTTAGGAACGCACGGAGGACCGACAAACATTCATTTTTATTTACTTTTGTAAATTTATGTGTTCATGCATACCATTACAGGTTAGAAGGTTTTATACAGTGCAATTGTGGTAAGTACAGGTTGGAATTAGTGTAGCCTGAAACCCACAAATAACTACCATTTTAGTTTTAATATTGTAAAAATGCATGCAATTTATTTCAAATCTTACTACTATTATAAATATGAACGTTTGGATGAATGTATGGTTCTTACTCAACCACGTCAGAACGGCGGAGGAAATTTGCACAGAGATAGATTATAGTCTGAAAAAGCACATAGGCTTCTTTTTTAACTCGACAATATGTTCCCTCAGGATAATTTTCGACTTTCACGCGGATGAAACCGCTGGCAGAAGCTAGTAATAAATAAATTGTATTAGATTAATATTGTCTAGTGTCAAGATTCTTTCCTTTTTTACCCGACTGCTGAAGGAGGGTAATGTGTTTATCAGTCTATGTATGTATGTATGTATGTTTGTTCCTATGTGGCGTTCTAGAGACCAAACGCGTTGGCCGATTTCGATGATTCTTACGTCAATCGATTCGTCTTAACCCTGCGAGTGTCACTTGCTACATTAAAATTGGCGAATAGAAAAATGGCGGATTTTGGGCGCCATATTGTGGGAGCTCTAATATTTTTTTTCACCCCACCCTTTCGTGGGATATCAAAATGAAGGGTTTTAAGAGGTGATTTCAAAAATATATAACACTTATATGTTTAAATGTAACTCATATTAAAAAAAAAAAACTAAAAAGTTATAAATAAAAAAAGTAAATTTAAAAAATCGAAAGACCCGACTGCTTAAAAGGCAAACTAAAAAGACGTAAACAAGAAAAAAATCATGCTGTGCAGTCGGAGGATACATCTGGTTTTGGACGGCCAGCTCGCGAATATTTATCCTCCGACTGCACAGCATGATTTTCTTCTTGTTTACGTCTTTTTAGTTCGCCTTTTAAGCAGTCGGGCCTAATGATTTTTTAAATTAACTTTTTTTCATTATAGACAGCTGTCTTGGTGGGCAGAGACCGTTCAAGTATTACGTAAGCACTACAGGGAGACGGCGGGGTCTATGCTTTGCTTATTTTTGATGGCATGGGTGGTCTAGATGATGATTACGTCAGCAGTAATTATTTACTTTTTCACAACCCATACATTGTCTATGCTTGAAAATGAAACGCATATTCGGAGATGCCCACAAATAATGAATACGTTTAGGTACTCGCTTAGAACCAAGTAAGGGAATTCAATCTCATGAATCAATAAAAAAATAACAGAATACTTTCATTAAAAGAAAAATGGATATACTAATGTTTACGTATGCATGGGGAGGGGGGGGTTAGAGCTTTGTTTACTTTTGCTGACAAGGGGGAGGGGGGGGAGGTAAATAATTGAAATAAATCTGCTTACGTTGAACGGGTCCGTGCCCACTCAACCCGATTAGACTCAACCCGAAGAATGATACCAGAAGTTTTACTACCAATTCAGTGCCATTTGTACAGTCAGGCAAAGTAATGTTTAATTCCAAATAACACCTTGGAAGTTAGTACCTACTTGTAAACCTAATAATTATAATCACGTTTATAGACTGATCCAATAAATACCACCGTGCCACTAGCTATAAGATTGTAATGATAATTAACAATAATCTGTGATTTTTACTACAAATTACAAAGCGTATACTATATTAAAAAGGATAAGTACTTACTTGTTTAATTATTGATTTATTTATCCAAACATTATTTAAATTTTACACTCTCTGTGATACAAGCGTTAAATCAACACTTGTCTGCCTGACTATATGTCGACGTTTTTACACCTATCAAAATAGAAATATGCAGGTATTATTCTTCGGGTTGAGTCTAATTGGGTTGAGTGGGCACGGACCCCGTTGAACGGCCCTTAAGGTATAACAATTTTGCTGTTGTGACTGAAGTCGCTTATGACGTAAAATACTTTCTCTATTTTTGTCACAATTATTGAAAGTGCTACCTATAACAATCTTAGCTTTTGCTACAATTACAAGGTCGCTTCTTTCGATTAAAGATTCGATTAGGTGCACACCTTCAACTCTATTATTTTTACGCTGCAACTAATCGGATTCACAGTTTACTACGGTTACCGTGACTGCCTGTGATTCGCCGTGTTGTAGCAGGCGTGCACGGTTCCTAAGGCGTGGCAAATCTGGACCGTATCCTTTGTTATTACGAGTTTTCTGCTTAGGTGCTTAGAACTCTATTCAACTGTAACGTTGTATGTGGGCAAAGCATATACATATAGGCACAGTTGAACAATGGTTAGCGATGATAGCGAACTGAAAGACGCAGCGTTGGAAGGCCTCCCTTTAGGTGGACCGATGATTTGATTTATATATATATACTAGCTGACCCGGCAAACTTTGTTTTGCCATAAAAACACCAAACTTTCACCCTACCCTAACAACACTACACTACCTACCCTACCCTAAATACCCTACCCTAACTACCTACCCTACCCTACCTACCCTACCCTACCCTAAACGGGTCATAAAAGTATCCTATGTCCTTCTCCTGGTTCTTAGCTACCTCCCTACCAATTTTCAGCCAAATTGGTTCAGCCGTTCTTGAGTTATAAATAGTGTAACTAACACGACTTTCTTTTATATATACAGTGTTTTTTTTTTGTCTCTCCTACAATTGAATACACTGATACAAAGTTATGAGATACATCCAATATACTTATAGACTAGTGTACCAATTTCTTACAGATAAGCACATCATGCATTACTTATTTACCGATTGACACTGGCCGACTGACATAAGGCGCTTACTTACAATTAGTTGAGTTCTTATACTCATCCAATTACAAGCAGGCATACATGATTATGCCATCGACCTAACTCCAGATTAGAATCGTAATCATTATCACATTTTATCAAATTAAAATCCAAGTTAAAACAAAAATCAAAATACAATAAAAGCACAATTAAAACAAAAATTTAAATACAATCAAAACATAAATTAAAATCACAGATAAAATCAATATACCAAAAATAATTAAAAATTAAAATTTAATCAATATTAAAAATCATAATAAAATTAAATGATATAAAAATTTATGGTTAAGTGGGAATCCGGTGGATGCAAAACTTACAGAACCGATCTGTGTGTTGACGCTTGGGGGAGCCTATGTACACGAGTGGCAGTTTTGATGAGGAATGAGAGCTTAGCATTTATCATCATAGCGGACAGTTGTTCATTGCTGGATTAATGTCCAGCAAGTGTAGCTATCTCCTAGCTTGGCCACATCGCCCGGGCTTGCATCAACTGATCTTATACTCTTTTGTCCAGCTGATTCCTACGGCATTCATCAGTTTATAGGCCACCCTAGCGTAGACTGCATATCACCCAAAGTTGTTCCCCTAAAGTTGTGGAAATCGCTCTCAAGGCCGGCCCAGAAAGAGCTGGCGAGGCGGTAAGTACGCGTACCATGATGGCTGTTTCGAGACGGCGCGGGCAAATATTTCTGGATTGACTTAGAGGAGGCTTTTTCCCAGTAGTGGGACAGCAAAGACAGGAGCAAAAAAATTGTGTGATAATTAGAAATAGTTAAAAGTTATGAGATCACCATCGTCACAGGTATAATCTTAAAAAGGGAGTAAAAGTACGATCAATAATCGTACTATGAGCTGTTTCATTTAGCATTATCGGCACCGGACATCCACCGAGATCTATAAAATAGCCTAATTATGCAATATTAAGCTGTAAAAACTGTACAGAAAATAGTTGGCCGAGGCAATGGAAATATTTTCTTTCATTGGCAAGTAAATTCGAGCGAACACATTCGCAAGAAGTTGGCAGCAGTATCGTCATAGCGCTAATTTTGTTTTTCCAATTGTCTATTTCTACTAATTGTTTAGGTAACTTCTTATATTTAATTTATTATTTATTATGTAAATTATATTGTATTTATTAATTATTTCTAGCTTATATTTATGTATTGTATATACATTTAAATCCATTCATTATCGCGATTGCACCTACCACTATTTATTTCTGCATCAATATTAAATTTATGGTTAAGTGGGAATCCGGTGGATGCAAAACTTACAGAACCGATCTGTGTGTTGACGCTTGGGGGAGCCTATGTACACGAGTGGCAGTTTTGATGAGGAATGAGAGCTTAGCATTTATCATCATAGCGGACAGTTGTTCATTGCTGGATTAATGTCCAGCAAGTGTAGCTATCTCCTAGCTTGGCCACATCGCCCGGGCTTGCATCAACTGATCTTATACTCTTTTGTCCAGCTGATTCCTACGGCATTCATCAGTTTATAGGCCACCCTAGCGTAGACTGCATATCACCCAAAGTTGTTCCCCTAAAGTTGTGGAAATCGCTCTCAAGGCCGGCCCAGAAAGAGCTGGCGAGGCGGTATGTACGCGTACCATGATGGCTGTTTCGAGACGGCGCGGGCAAATATTTCTGGATTGACTTAGAGGAGGCTTTTTCCCAGTAGTGGGACAGCAAAGACAGGAGCAAAAAAATTGTGTGATAATTAGAAATAGTTAAAAGTTATGAGATCACCATCGTCACAGGTATAATCTTAAAAAGGGAGTAAAAGTACGATCAATAATCGTACTATGAGCTGTTTCATTTAGCATTATCGGCACCGGACATCCACCGAGATCTATAAAATAGCCTAATTATGCAATATTAAGCTGTAAAAACTGTACAGAAAATAGTTGGCCGAGGCAATGGAAATATTTTCTTTCATTGGCAAGTAAATTCGAGCGAACACATTCGCAAGAAGTTGGCAGCAGTATCGTCACAGCGCTAATTTTGTTTTTCCAATTGTCTATTTCTACTAATTGTTTAGGTAACTTCTTATATTTAATTTATTATTTATTATGTAAATTATATTGTATTTATTAATTATTTCTAGCTTATATTTATGTATTGTATATACATTTAAATCCATTCATTATCGCGATTGCACCTACCACTATTTATTTCTGCATCACCCAAAGGTTGACTGGTAAAAAATGCCTAAGGCATTAATTCCGCCTCTGTACATTTGTGTGATTAAAGTATTAAATAAATAAATAAATTTGTTCTTAAATTGTTTGCAAATAAGTGGCACGCTTGGTTTCATATAGATGGAGGGACTTGTGTTGTCTAGTTAGTTATATGTCTGTGACCATCGTACTCGAATTCATTACAAATGAACAATTGGTTGGACTTATGTACGTAATTAAAATCGACCTGCTTCTGGTAAATACGAATATGATTTTGGAAGCAGCCTTAATTGTTGATGCTATGACGGATTTATTGATTTATATGATCAACAAAAGTGGGATTACTGGAAAACTGAAATTTAATTTGGTTTTGTTATACTGTAATTACAATTTATTTAAATAGTTTTTCCGCTAGAGTATTTTTCGTTAAGCGGATTATCTTAACGGAAAATTTATTTAAATAAATAAATTGATTTCGTTTTAGCAGCTCTGGCAGATATGTTTTTATTAAAAATATAAAATTACACTTATTCACAGAAGAAGCTCTTATTTTTTTATTCCGTCAATGTTGTTGGCGTGCAAGCATACAAGAGGAGAAGGAAATAACAAACCGGCCAAGTGCGTGTCGGAATTCGCACATTTAGGGTTCCGTAGCAAACTGCAAAACTAAGTTGGTTGTAATAGAAAAAAATAGGGCGTTTTAAAGAAAAAATCAGATTTATTAATATATTGGTTTTTTTGGTAGAATATACGTAATAATAAAAATTATCACCAAATTTCAAGTTCATAGGTCAATGGGAAGTTAAAAAACTCTTCAGAACAAAATTTTGGAAAAAATCTGACTTTGGTGCCTTCTCATTCCTTTGTTTTCCAATACTTTTTGAAACAAAAAATACAGTATTTATCTACTCAGCGAGCTCTAAACAACGATACCCCTCCCGCTGTATGGGAGCCCCCTTAAAAACATTTAAAATTATTTTTTAATAAGTTGTATGGCTTTGGGCAACAAGATGCTTATACTCAGAAAATTTGAAGACTGTAGACACAGACAGACGACCGACAGACGGACGGACACGTGAGTGACAGCAGTAGGGTTCCGTTTGGAACCCTTCGGGTAAGGAACCCTAAAAAGTACTTTTAATATACTTTTTTTAATAGTAGGCACTAACTTTTTATATTTCCGACAGTTTTGTTCAAATCCACATCTCTGAAGCAATCTGTGTTAAAGATGGCGAGCCGATTATCACTAATCGGGCTCTAAGTCAGACACCGGATTTCTAACGACAATTTTCTAAAACAATGTTTATACATTGTGTGCTAACACAGGGGTCGAAGCCTTGACTCAGTGATCAGAGGTGGCAAATCAGACGGAGTTCATACGCCATCAAAATGTTATCAATCTATAAACCACAATATCGGCGCATTGCTTCCCTCAGCTGCCTAACTAGGGCCACTATCTCTCTATAAAAAGAACTGTTATTATATGTGTGGATTTATATATAACAAAATACCAAAAAACTTTAAAGAGTTACCTAACAATTTATTTTTTACTAGGTTAAAATTCTGGCTACTAGAAAAACAATTTTATTCCATAAATGAATTTATAAATACATAATGTTTAATGTGATGACAATTAATAAATAAACGTATAATTGTAAAATAATAGAAAAAATCATGCATGCCATTGGACATAAACACTAAAGTATAGCATTAAGTATATTGTATTATTTTGCATGTCAAATGTTTGACTATGTATTAGGAAACTATTTATAACTTACTTAAACACCTACACTGTACCAATACTTATTGCAAATAAATGATTTATTATTATTTATTTATTATTATTTATTATATCCCATCGCTTGCAAGTGTTACATAGCTACATGGAAGACTAACTCGAGCCCTCAAAATCTGTGGTATTGAGATACTTGTTGGCTATCGTCAAAATTATGAACAATCTAAACGGCCAAATTAATTGTATCAGCTTCATAGGATTTTAGTTCTTAAGAGCATGTTAAGTTCACTTTTGGCTCCACCAAGTGGAGGAAGCATCGGCCGTCTTTCAGATTTTCGTAAAGTGGTAAGTTGAATTTTAGTTTAACAGACAGCAAGACAGCAACGTAACGGCTCGGCTTAATTGATATAAAGTATATTTTGAATTTAGAAAATAAGGGTTAAAATATTTCAGACAAAATCTTTTGAATCAAAATAAACTGCAGTTAAAGACAGCTACTAAAAGGGCCGTTCGACAACAATTCCTGGTATAAGCTCTTTGCCATACTTCACTTGACACGGATAAACTGGGGATAAAAGGGTGTCATAATCATCGACAAGAAAAAATTAAAGTTATAAAAACCTCCGACACTAAATACTTATTTAAACTACTTAATTTATCTAGTAGATAGTAAACACGCTTCGATCGTCAATCCATCGAAACACGGATTCAAATGCGCATAACTTTTGATCGGCTTAACCAATTTGCTAAGAACACTCTCCATAAAATAACCATTCAAACACTCACTCATAAAGCCGTTCTAAAGTTATGGACGTTTTACTGTTTGAGTTGGTATGTTTTCGCAAGATATCGTGTCACGACACGCTTCGGTCGATAATATTACGAACACGTAATTATGTCACGATACCTTACGAAAATACCCCGATTCAAACAGTAACATGCTCATAACTGTTGAACGGCTGAACCGATTTTCATCAAACATAGCTAAGAGCACTCTCGATAAAGTCACCTTTCAAACAAAAATATAATAATAAATCAAAATCGGTTCATCCATTTAGGAGCTATGATGCCACAGACAGATACACAAACACACTAAGACATAGACGCACGTCAATCTAATAACACCCAACTTTTTCCGTCGGGGGTTATAACTAAAGGTCATACACAAAAATGGCCTTTCCATCTTCATACTTTATAAATAGATAGCATTCCATCTCCAATCAAAGATGAAGCAAGCTAAAGTTACACATCACGCTCGCTATTGTGCGGGGGTCAGCACAATAGGTGCTGCGGTGTTAGACTACTAGTGTTACAGGAACAAAGACCTGTTGGAACTGTTCAGAATAGCCAGTGATTGCTCCTTGTTCAGGTCATAACAATTATTTGGTGCGTGGTCCAAGTTATGTGCTTGGTGAGTTTATTGGTAATTGGTGAAAATATTATAGGACTGTGAAGGGAATTTGTGAGACAGAAAATACAGGTTGGCACTTGGCGCAAGCCTAACCGGTACATATGAATTTGTAAAAATAAAGTAGAATAAGGTAGAATTCCTCTTGTGATTTCTTGAAGCTATCGTTAGTGTACCAAAGTAGATTTCTAGTAAATATAAAAAACAAAAAATATAAAAAATCTTGAAAGTAATTTTGATGAAAATGAAATACGTGAAACTAATTCTGGCTTCGTCATCAAATCAGAACTTAGGTAAGTTTTAAGACCTCACCAAACAAATTGGCATAATGCCAAGAGAATGACGATGAACTTTGCATCGGGACATATTTGGCAAATAAAATCTAGAACAAGAATCTCGCCAAATTAGAACTATATAAAATTTAAGAGCATTTACTTAGAACTCACTTAGTAACTTAGCTGCCGACTTTAACTCATTAATTGCGTCATACAGAGCTGTGAGATACAAATCCGATTGAATATCACAAATGAAGACGCGTCGGCTCTACAGCGCGTAGACGGTCGCTCATTTATCAAATGATGGCAGAATGTGACGGCTATGGATTCAAGATGCGTTAACGCTGGATAAGTTTTCAAGATACTTTCGATCATACCCAATATTTGAGAAGAAGCCTGGTTTTTTTTTGTCTTGCTGTTGGCCAGTAACAGGTTGGTAATCTTATTTATTATTATTATTCCCTATAATAACTGGGCATTTCGACAACGTATCCAGTCTATATGAATTGAAAAATTAATCTTATTCACAAAATACTTAGAATAGGTTTTTTCGATATCTATAAACTTTTTGAACTTGTCCTTCCTTCTCCACGTAGGTGTTTTCCGAATGGATGTTAAAATCACTTAATCAAGATCCAGCCCTAGTTATTCCCCCGGTGACGCCCTGAGCCGAGGTTCGTATCCCTTAGGAGATAGCCCTCAGCGTGGTCGCTTTGGTCACAGATAATATAATACTAGCATACGACGTACTGTACTGATTATTTTTTGTACATATATCGCGTTCGGTTCCGTTCCACGGATATAGATGGTGATCTATCTATCGCCGTGGTACGGAAAAGAACGCGATCGATTTACAAAAAATAATCGGTAATCAGATGAAAAACGCTAGTAACGTCGGCACGGTTTCTTTGTATGGGATAAGGCATCTGTATGCTAGTATTATATTATCTGTACTTTGGTTAAGTTTTTGTGCCTGGCTGGAGGTTCTAGTTTAGTCTCCACAGGGAAAGTCCGGTTAAACAGTAGTCATCACTTGGTTGAACAGCGAGACGACACTAAAAAAAAAACTTTCTGAATTAACTTTTTCTAAATGCTCCTTGCATGATATACCTACATATTATTTTCAATACCTTTAAAAAAGAAAAAAACTGAAAGATAGTAACTAACTGTAATCAGCATTCACATCATGGCCTTAATTTAATAATTCACTGACCAAAACAGCTATTAAAAACATTAATCAAATTTTTAAAACCCACTGAAAATGTATCAAAACTTCAAACCAAGCACCAATATATGTAAAATTTTATTCGTAAGTTCTTATCCAGTCTCAACGCATGCAAGCCACAATCCCGACAATGAGTCAGCAATATGGTAGCGATTGAAACGTTACCGCTTACCACTTTACCCTGCCTCCTTGTCATCATGCGTGATGCGTCAGAACCCGCCGTATACCTACCAAATCTCATAATGAAGATCAGGTGTATTGTTTCTTCACATATCCTATAGACACAGTACGAGCAGGTCATGGGTTTTGTTAATTTTATGGTTGTTTGTTCAACTTTGTTTGACGTTTGTTGGTCGGTGAGAACAACAATGACTGTAGTTCACCAACTAAGCTAGTTTGATGTTGCAGTTTTTTTCGTATCTTTTGTACTGTTCTGTAAAACTACGGTGAGGTGAGCTGTGATTACACAATTATACTAGGGATTCTAAGCTCACGTCACTTAAATTTTAAACCACTTTTCGAAAAAAGAGGAGAATATACATCTTGGAATATTGCTATGTTTGCAATATTTGTAAGTATGTGAGAACCATGTCCCTAGAATAGAATAGAAGAGGGACTCCCTTTTCCGCACTTAGACTCCCATTTGGTCCGTTGTGCGTGGGGTTTCCGGCTAAAGTAGCCAGCCTAGCTCAGTCCAAAAGCGACTCTTCAATAAATGTTAGCAAATCTCTCGGGATTGCTCAATCGCTTGTCTGTTTATTGTTTACACCATTTCAGAACAATGTTCAGGTTTCATGTTATTCGTTATTTATATTTTCTGCTATAACTTTATGCATTATAGGTACCTTAATAGAATTTGCACGTTATATACCAAAACTAAAAAATAAAAGCATTAAACAAAAAAAAACTACCAAATCTCATATAAAAACACTACAAAGTGAAAAAATACTGCATTTTCCGAAGTCGGTGTCAAAAAAAGAAGAAACAAAAACAGGAACACCTTGTATTTTGTTGTTAAAAGGTTTTTCCAGTAAGCTGTTTACAGAATAGCACAGCACTACCATTGATTGGAGTTCGCTCACAAAGTTCTGTAACTAAAATTTCATTAATTTCATTGCTTGCAACAGAACTGCATCAATGTAATGCATAAGGGTAATTAACTGCCAGTTCCGATTGGGCACTAATTCAGTGCTTACGTAGATTCACGGTGATGAAAATCCCAACCAAATCTGTATTTGAGACGACTTGTCGGATTGGGCTAGCTACTGTAATTGGGCTAGTTACTGTTTTAGCCAAATACTAATAATTCGCGTAATGTGGATGGTTTATTGGATTAAATCTGTTACAGGCATAGTTATTATAATGAAGTCAAAGGAAATCCGTGTGAATGAGATATTCATCTGTTGTTTTTAACCCCCGACGGAAAAGGAGTAGTGTACCTGTGTGTTTGTATATTTTGTATCTGTCAATGGCATCATAGCTCCTAAACGGATGAATTGATATAGATTTCGTATTTTTTTTGTTTGAAAGGTGACTTTATCGAGTCTTAGTGTTTTTAAATAAGTTTGATGAAAATTAATTCTGCCGTTCTTAAGTTATTCGTTCTACTGTTTTAATAGGCGTGTTTTCGCAATATATAGTGTCATGTAATTATGACATAATATCTTGTGAATACACCCCGTGTTCGATTGTCGATCGAAACGTGTCTACTACTTGATAATATGTAGCATGCAATAAAAATGAGTCACGAGTTTTTTTTTTTTTTTTTTCTTGTGTTATATGAGCTGCAATCGAGATTTTTTTCATGAAAGGCTCACAATGCCATGCCTCTCATAAAATTAATCCGATGGATTGACTATTCAGAATTGATCGGTATATCTGGAAACCATAGTTTAGAAATAGAATATAATATTTTTCACCTGAATACCGCACTTCTATATTTTCGATGCTTACCTACTTCACCTTTTTCCAACTATATTGAGCTATTCTGCAAATAGTTTTTTTCGGATACTTCGGATGTAGCTACAACCTTTTTAGTCCGAATACCAGTATTTTATATGAAGTTCTATGAGAGATATGATAAGCCCGCAGAAGTTGGTTTCGGCTGCTTTTTAAACATCTTCATGTACCGATGCGTCGTAGCGGTGTTCAGAAGCAATGGCAGCTCAACCATTCACGGATAGATCTTGGTAACCTTATCGATAGACCCGTGTGGCAATAATCCACTGCATTTACCCACTGGCAAAAACTTTTGTTGCGAAAACTGACCCTGAAAACCCGAACAAATAATTTAAATCAAATTACGGATTCGACCTATTTGGTAACCGCCCCAATTATTTATAAGAAAAAATCGACTATTTAATTTGATAATTTAGTATCATTAGCGGGCAACACCGGCGCATACGTCACTTCCCGTGTCATGGCCGACTACAGATTCGGTGATAATCATTATTGATGATTGCGACTGTATAGATACTTTTTGTTGCTGTTGCAAGTTTAGTTGGTGGGTTAGTTCATTAGTGGGAGCGATTTATTTTACAGAAGCACCTGTTTCTTACTTATTTTGCTCAAGACATTCAGAAACCAGATACTTTATTTACTTTCTTTTAAATATTTTTTATAGCTGTATATTCTAGCTGACTATTAATGTCTTAAAAGCACAATTCATACAGAATTTCAGCACAATTTTAGTCTACTTGACAAAATTGTTTCCAGAATTGATTATTTGTTTTGTTTGTTTGTTGTTAATGGGAAGCGAATATGAAGTATTCCCATTTGAGCACCTATTTTTAGAGCACCTATGCTAAGAGCACCAAAGGTATTCCCATTTGAGCACCAATCAATATAATAGCTTGGTGCTCAAAGGCGACCAAAAAATAAATTAAAACTTTATTCCCAATTGAGCACCTACGGTGCGGTAGCTTCTAGTGATGGGTAGCTTCTAGTGTATACTATATCATATCGACAAAAATCAGCAGTTTTATTGCAGAATGTTATCATTTGATAATTTATTATATTATATTTTTATTATATTATAATTTATTATATTATATTTATTGTATCTTTTTGATAATTTAATTACCTACATAATTATCATCATATCCATAAAAGTTTACTTAATCATTTATTGTTAACTAACTTTTGCCAGTGGCTTCGCCCACTTGGGTGTCGGTAAGACACAAAATCTTAACAAATTAAACACCTAAACCTTCCCCATGATTCACAATGTCTTTTGATGAAAACCGAATGAATATCCGTTCAGTAGTTTTTGAGTTTATCGCGAACAGACGCGGCGAGGGACTTACTTATGTAGTGATAGCACAATAAGTTTTCTCAACTTTAATTTTATCTATCCCCGAACCAATTGTAGGCTGGATGAAACACTAACAATAGAAATCGGTGTTTTCATATTATTATGAAGAGTAGTTAAGTTGAGAGGGCCGTATATAGGCAGTGCGCGCGCCACCTTTACCGTTCGTCGGAATATCTCGAATAGCCCGAAAAATGACGAATGAAACAAAACTGTTTCGGCACTTTTTTACGTGTCTCGTATTCTTTGCAAATCTATATCTATAATATAAAAATTAATCGCTAAATGTGTTGCTAAGCCCAAATCTCGAGAACAGCTAAACCGATGAATGTTTGGTGTTTTTATGACAAAACTAAGTTTGCCGGGTCAGCTAGTATATATTAAAATCGTAAGGACGTCAAAACCGTACCTACATTAAATATTTTTTAAACAAAGTAAAAGCAGTAAGATATACGGGATATACTCGTATGAAGGTCACTGAATCATTTTTTTTTATGTTGTTTATCTGTTTGTCTGCTGCAACGCAATGCATTCAATTGGCGCCAAAACTACTGGACAGATCCTGTTAAAATTTTACTTAAATAATCCTAAGAGTTCAGAACAACACTTTTAAAAAATTGTCAGCCTATTTTTAATGGACGATGAGCAATGTTGCATTAGGTGTGTATTTTTTTTACACTTTCCCGCGGTATTTTTAAAGGAAGACAAAAAAACTACACAATTATCAAAAATAGTTTTTTTTGTATGTTAATAAAATACAAAAAACCGGCTAAGTGCGAGTCGGACTCGCGCACGAAGGGTTCCGTAGTTAACAACTGACGGTTGGATAATTTGTGACAAATTGTCAGCTAATTTGAAATGTAAAAGGCGGCTGAGAAACTGGGCCTAAGCGCTATGCTTAATTATCTATTAATCTATTTTCGTGTTAAATGGTGATAATTTAAATTTTAGAAAAACATTTATTAATTTTTTACCATATTACTAAATACAACCAAAAGTTTCTATAACTGATATAGAGTTCATATTTGTTTCTAGAATATACAAAATCTTTACTTGTATTATATATGTAAGTATTATTATGAAATATTATTTAACTAAAAAAATAAGCGTAAAGACTACTCTTGTTACAAGGAATGTAATTTGTTATATTGGTTTAAGTAGGTGTGGACCAAAAAAAAAATCTATGGCTGATTGTTATATTAATAATAATTAGTTTATTTTCTAAAATTAATGTAATAAAGTACTGTAAATTTTTATCGATATGTTTTATTTTACATTCTATCACTAGAAGCTACCGTAGGTGCTCAATTGGGAATAAAGTCATAATTTATTTTTTGGTCGCCTTTGAGCACCAAGCTATTATATTGATTGGTGCCCAAATGGGAATACCTTTGGTGCTCTTAGCATAGGTGCTCTAAAAATAGGTGCTCAAATGGGAATACTTCGCGAATATTGTATACTTCTATCAGTGACATTCAATCTGTTGCTGTGTTATAAAATTTGTGGTGGCCATTCGTCATAAGCGTGGAAAAGGGATGTTTCCTGAGTAGAAAAATTATAATTCTATTTAGTCCGTCAGTGAGATTATCAAATAATATTGGACACGTATTTTTTGGTTTACCAAATCAATAGAAATTTACAAAGTTAAAGCGGATCAAGGGCTTGTGACGTCACTAAGGCAGTATAAACTGTACTAGCGGCGTGACGTTTCACGATATTTCAACGCATTATATCATCGTCACTTTATGTTTACGTGTCAAAAGAAAAAATATAATATTATTTATATTTTTTTTATTAATCTACCTGACGGACAAAAAACAAATGTTCAAATTCACGAAATGGACTTGCGTCTGTATGTCTGCGATAGTCACACTAAACAGACCTTATTTATCGAGATCCCTAGGCGTACGCGCAGAAACGATAATCAGTTGAATTCTCCGCTTTAGACTTGGACCACCTCCGAATATCAAAGATAGTGCCAACTCACCGCGGTTTGACGACCATACAGACTATAAGCAGACATTCCTCTAAATAATAAAAGTTAACGTGTTACCTCTTGATTGAGCGATTCACGTATGCATGACGACTTAGATTTTGAAGACAGGTAGCTTCTGGGCATTTTTTTGTGGTTCCATTCAAACTAGATTTTGTCTAGACACCTTGTTAGAAGGATGCCTGCGAGTTTTTTAGGTTTTAGGAATTAAATAATTTAAAAAATCTTCTTGATGGCTCGTCGCGATTCGATTTATATCAATATAAGCGAATTTTTAAGCGAAATTGCAAGTAATAGTAATATTTTATTTATCTTCCACAAAGTACAATTTTGTTTATATATTGTGTTAAAAAATTCATCGTCATCATCATCAGCCTTTTAATGTGCCCACTGCTGGGACACAGGCCTCCTGTCTATGAATGGGAGTGGGCCGTAATCTACCACGCGGGCCCAGTGCGGGTTGGTGGATGTCACATGTATTTTTCTTGTAAGTCGCGGTCGATACCACTGGGCCACCACTGCAGTTAGAAAAATGGAGGAGTACAAAGGTTTGTGGAAGTCAGGAATCCAAACTAGGATACCCTGTGCTATGGACTCATGTCTCCACCTCCTCCTCCTGCAAGTACCTTCACACGACGCAATTCGACCGATAAGCACTTGAAATTTTCTTTTAAAATAGCACGTATTTTTATATTAGCAATGTCGATTATTGACGCAATTTAAATAACTTCGCGGTACAGAGATCAGGCAGGTCCCTTAGGGCGGTTAAGCACTGCATCCGATCCGAATCCGAGAAATTTCGGCTCCGAAGTAGCCGTAGTACTTCTTGTAGGGTACCATTACGCACTACATCCGAACTCTATCCGTCATAATTCAGAATGTTGTTCAATTCGGATAGTACTCGGGACTCAAATCACGGACTCGGATCGGGTATAGTGCGTAAGCGCAACGTTCTTACCTTGCAACGAGAATCAATGTGACACGATACCTATCTGGTTCACTGGAGTAGACTAAAATTCGCAATGGAATCAGTGCGCGAACAGAAAGCTATGCTAAGCTACAAATATATTTTCAGCTATTATAAAAAGATAAGCAATGAACCAGTGAGAGCAGTGGTGGCCCAGTGGTATCGGCCGCGACTTACAAGTTGTAGGTCGTGGGTTCGAGCCCAGTCAGGCGCTTTACTTTGTGTAAATTATTTCATCACCACTGCTCTCAAAACGGTGAAGGAAAACATCGTGAGGAAACCGGCATGTCCTAGAACCAAAAATTCGAAGACATGTGACATCCACCAACCCGCACTGGGCCCGCGTGGTGGATTACGGCCCATTCCCTCTGACAGAGAGGAGGCCTGTGTCCCAGCAGTAGGAACATTAATAGGCTGATGATGTGATGTGAAGCAATGAACCAGGGTTACCGACATAGCCCGAAGAATTGCCAAACTTAAGTGGCAGTGGGCAGGGCACATTGCCCGCAGAATGGATGGCCGATGGGGCAGAAAGGTTCTGGAGTGGCGAACGCGAACCGGAAGACGTTGCGTTGGAAGGCCTCCCACCAGGTAGACCGATGACCTGGTGAAGGTTGGGGGGATCCGCTGGTTGCGAGACGCACGTGACTAGTCAATGTGGCTACGCTTGGGGGACGCCTATGTCCAGCAGTGGTCGTCTTTCGGCTAATTTGATGAAGTAATGAACAGGGTTTTTTTAGCACAGATCTTAATGGTGATTGGTTCTTCAGAAAGAACAGGTGTTTAGTACTCATAACCGGCGTTTATCTGTAACTAGAACATAAATGAAGCAACACGAATATGTACGGATCGTAGCAGGTGTCGTCCTGTAGTGTCAGCCTAAGAATGACAAATTTCTTAAAAATATGGAAATTGCTCATCAGGGTAACACTACCCTCATCCATAATCTTTACAGACACTTTACGTAAAGGTAAACGGATAAACACTTTTTTCAACCGAGTAATTTTCAAGAATAAGAAATAAGTTTTAACTACAGGAAACTCATCAACTTTACGCTTCACCGTATTTTATGCCAATAATAAATAATTCAAATTAATTTTTACTTAACATTTTCTGTAGAACAAAAGAAAAATAGCGTATAATTATGTAGTTGGATACACCTATCTGTTGGCTGTTGGTATTTCGCAATTATACACACTTCAAAAGCATAAAACTTGTAATCTGAAATAAAAATTATATTTTATTATGTATTTTGTTAATCAGATAAGCTCATAAATAAAATAATATTATTAATGTTAATGTTTTATTTCTCATGAATGCCAACAAGCCATTTTAAAGTTTATTGTTATGGCCGTGTTAGTGTTATGACGTCAGTTGTCTCAAGAACTTGACTGTTAATTCATTCACGATTATTTTGAGTAAAAAAGGCATATCCTTACTGTAAGACGTGGCTTCGCTCCCGTCAACTGGATACCTACCTACCCTACCCTACCTACCCTACATACCTGAATGTTGCGTAACTTTAACCGCTTTATGCTCCGCTCCTATTGGTCGTTGCGTGATTTTATAGAACCTATAACCTTCCTCGATAAATGGACTATTCAACAAAAAAATATTTTTTCAATTCCAACCAGTAGTTCCTGAGATTAGCGCGTTCAAACAAACAAACAAACTCTTCAGCTTTTTAATATGAGTATAGATTTCACAGCACATAATTATATAAAACTTCTCCCAATATCTTTATAAATTATAAACTATGTGTTATTCTGATGTATCAGCTATATTTCTGTAAATTTTCATCAAAATCCGTTTAGTAGCTTTTGCGTAAAAGTTAAACAAAGATCCCACCAAAAATATTTTCATATAAAATGTTGCCAAGACGAGACCATAAATAGCTCCAAACTCTACACCTCAGTCAAAATATGTGGCTTGGCCGTTTCGCTACCGTCACAGGCCTCGTTACTAGAAGTCACCACTTATAGGTTTCACGTATTTCGTATGCGCAATTCCTCGTCACTACAATTAACAATTAACAATGTTTCGTTACTACAATTAACAGTTTATAACAGAAAATTAATGAACAGTGAATCAATTTTCACCTTACCCCCGTATGACGGTAGCGAAACGTCCAACCCACATATTTTGACTAAGGTGTAGAGTTCCATTTATCCTCACAAACTTTCACGTTTATAATAGTTGCAGATAGGATATTGGATGAATCGTAATTTTTACCGACTTCAAAAAAAATGAGGTATTCAATTCGACACGAGTGTATGTAATATCTTTGGCATTGCAAAATATTACTCTGAATGGGCTTCTAATTCTAAACACGTGTGCTAAATTCCATAAGTTTATGTATGTTTGTTTGTGTATATGTTTGTTTGTTTGTAGGCTTGTCCACGCATTTCACCGAAACTACTTATCGGATCGCGATCATTCTTTTTTTTATTGGATTAAATATCTCCCAACTTAGGAAACAATGCAAAGCTTCATCAAAATAAGTTCAGCAATTTTTGAGATAAAGAAAGAAGAAAGGGAATGGGCCGTAATCCACCACGCGGGCCCAGTGCATGCTGGTCGATATCACATATCTTCGAATTTTTGGTTCTAAGACATGCCGGTTGCCTCACGATGTTTTCCTTCACCGTTTTGAGAGCAGCGATGATGACATAAAGTAAAGCGCCAGCCTGGGTTTGAACCCACGACCTACAAATTGTATGTCCGGCCGTTACCACTGGGCCACCACTGCTCTCTAATTTTCAAGATATGGAACATACAACCGTGTTGTAGGATGAAACTTCGTTTATGGTATTGGTCAAGTCTATTTCAATCACTGACCTGTGAAACACAAAACCAGCATCATTATAATAATTAATACCAGCTTCATAAATGCAACGATAATAAAATATGAAACAAGCCCCAAATTATATTATTTCATGTTTTAAGAGCCCATCTCGTCACGGGTTGTTTGATTACGAGTTTCAGTACCGTACGTTGTAAGTACCGTATAAAATTGCACTGAATTATTTTAATATCATTGCTAAGAACACAGATTTTTAAATCTAACTAGATGACGCAAATTAATTCACGTGTGAAAAGGGCGAGCTGCTTTTTCTTTGACGCTGTTTCATTGAGCGTTATCGGCATCGGACCTCAACTGAAATCTAGAAATTTGTCTAATTGTGCCGTATTTACCTGTAAAAACTCTACAATAAATCTTAGCCCAGTTTTTTTCTTTTTTTTTTCCTCTTTCTAGTTTTCATCAATAGGATGGACACTAATTTTATTACAATCTAGCCTTTTAAATAGATTACAATATTAGTTTATGCAATGGTCAAATAATAGGGGTTATTAAAACACGAGCGTAGGTTTATCACATGAGGCGAAGCCGAATGTGATAATAATATTACGCGAGTGTTTTAATACCTAATTATATGCCGTTGCATACACTACTTTATCTTCACTCATATAGTTGAAATAAAAAAAAAGTGGAAACAGAAAAAATATGTGGTATGGCGGGCAATTTAGATTCTCATTGCGCATGACAGCGCAGCGCGCGCATCCATAGACAATGACACTTCTTGTCAATGAAAATTTTTGTTCTATTGTATGTGACAAAAAGTGGCATGCTTTGTTTTCTTACTGTTGGAGGGACTTGAATTATCTAGAAAGATTTATGTTTGTGGCTAATAACATGATTTATTTCTCTTTTACAGGTATTAATTTCATTGAAATTTGCACTTCTAATGTTACTTTGGATGGGGAAATAAAATAGATATTAAGTCACTGGTTTTTTGCAACCACGAAAATGTATAGATGTATGTGGGATGAGCAAACGCTACTGAAACATCACGCGATGATTCCTAACATTTGAACTTCTCGACAATCATTGTCGCTGATAGAATGGTACTTTGTTTAGAGACTTTGAAAGAAAGAAAATGTGACAATTTGCCACAAAAACGACATAGATCTTGCTTAAATTCGACCCTTAACTACTTTTACTTATTTACGTAATCCTATTATTTAATTTTGTGGTCGGTTCTCCTTGACATTCAAAAGACGTATCAGTGCTGACTGCTGACTGACATGATCCATTAAGGCATCCAAGATTCTGCCTCCAGTTCAATGTGGACTTTGTTCTTTTTGGACTGAATCTAGATGAAATGCTTTCGATACCAGGCTTTGATCCAGCAACAAGAGAGCTTGATAAGAACAGGGATGTTAGACACTCTTGGATCCTGGGCTTTGAGATATTCCTTATAGTGATAGCTGAAGGAATCTCACTTCCATATTAGTCCCAAAAATAAACTTAGGTACCATTAACCTAAAACTAAAGGGGTTCAATATTGCGTATAGATAAAGTAATATCACTACCACGAAAGGCTTGATACAAACTTAGGATATCATAATTAAAAGCCTTTGAATCAAAGGGAAATAGAATAAACATCCAACTGCTAGAGAGTAACCTAGTGTTGTAGAAGTATCTTACAAAATATAAACAATAGAAAATTAAAATTTGAAGAAAACAATTTTCTTACAATTCAGTTTCAAGTTCGACATAAAAAAAGTCCTTCAGTCAAAGAGTATAAAAAAAACTTTTTACCCAAGACAACAAACAACCTAATATTATAATGGTCTGCAACCGACATCCTTGCACGTTGCGGACCGCATATATTAATAATAATATTGAAAACCACTTTCGGCTCTGGCTTGATCTATTTGAAGACTGAAATTCCAGGAATCGAGGGCAGCAGAAACTTAGGTTCAAGCGGAATCTTGAGTTTCAAGCTTATTAATAAGCTTGAAACTCAAGAGTCCTCTTGATGCAATTGCAATTGCATCCTTCAGAATTTCATCACCATCTGTTGTATTGTAACAAATTACTATGTTACTTTTATTGTCCTGTAAGTACGCTCAACATAACTTAAATTATTTAGATATTAAGTTTCTCATGTAAGTGAATGCCGTCGTTCTTTGTGCGCCTCCCGGCTCTCTCCTCTGCGTCCCCCTTTTGTGCGGATCTACGTTTGTACTATCCTGCATGCAGCACGCTGTGCCTCGCACAATTTATCACCAAAAATGATTATTTATATTAATAGAAAATGGTATTTAAACGTTAAAATTATAAATATTTTTGCATATTCTCAAAATTGACGGCATGCTGAATCTATTGAAAAAGTTTTAGTTTCTTATGTGAGCCAAAATTCTTACCCGCAAACTCGTAAACAATTTTATCCGATGAGCTGTTATTCAAAGGATGTGCAGTGTTTTTATGCGATGTGCATGAGTGCCGTCTCGGCCGGCGCCTCGTGCGACGTCTCCTATTACAAAGGACGACCCGAACGCGGTACCAAGTGTCTCTGTCTCGATATGGATGGGACAGTGAGATTTCATGGTCTCGCTTTCGAGTAAAAAAATCAGGCGATAACATAAGATATTTCATTTTTAATTAAGATGGCGACTAAAATAATAAAAATGTTTGGATGAAGAAAACATACTGCGGCGATCCCAAATAAATTAGGATAATATTGTTTAAAAGTACTAGTATTGAAGTATAATTCTAACATTTGTTTTTTGTTATGGTCACTATCTCACCTTGTTGGTAAGCGATGATGTGGCCGACGGTGAAGCACGCTTGCTTAGAATTAACTACGGGAAACAGACTCCAGCAGGAAATTCCACTCCTTAGTTGTACTCAATCTATGTGTAATAAAAGTATTCCCAAAACGTGCGTATGGGTGGGATGTCCACCATGATGATCATGTCCAACTCTTCCTGATTTCAGTTTGTTACAACATCAGCAGCCAGCCAGTTATAAATAGCCACTGCACAACCAATTTCGAATCGATCAAACCTGTGAAAGTTGTTTCATCCCTTCTTCAACTAGAAAAAAGGTCTCCAAACGGCTGAACAGATGTTTCTGAATCATAGTTAAGAAAACTCTCGCTAGAGTCATATTTTAAACAAAATAAAATCAGTTCATCAGTTTGGAAGCTACGATGCCACAAACATACACACAGATACACACCGCACACTCTGTTTCGCCGGAGTTGAATTTATTGTAAGTATATAATTAAAATGATAGCTGTTCTACAATAATCATAAAAATTTAACTCTTCGGTTTTGAACAATACTTTCTCATTTCAAAATATTGCCCATTTCATTACTTCTTCCTTTGGTTCTTCCAAGCAAAAATATGCCAACTATAAAGCAAGAAATCTCATGAACAAAAGCATACTCTAGTAACTATCGACAAAAAGAAAATGCTTCGATATGCACTTTTAATTTTATCGATACCCAACAAATGCTTTCATTTTCATACATTTTATGGGGCGTAACGATATTGTTATATTATTTTAATAAGGCCTTATACTTCTATACTATAATATTATTATTTTGTGCCAGGGGCGAAGCCACACGCAGAGGTCTTGTTAGATTTGTATCATGATAATAATTATGTGACACCAACCGACGATTTTCTTGTATGCACTACGCAAGTGCACCTAGGGAAAATCCCCGATTGGTGCAGAACTATTGTTAAATAACGATACAAATATATTAGTTTATGGGTTTAGGAGGTATACTGGATCAATTGCCTAAAACTATAGAAGAAATTTTGGCCACTGCCTGATCACTGTTGTACTACACGGCTGTAAAAAATATGAACACGGTAGTGTCGTGGTTGTCCAATGCTTTAGACCTTGCCTCCGTGCTTAAGATCGTGGGTCCAAATCCGGGCAAGTACCAAAGTGACTTTATCAAGTTTATCTTTGTCATCGCCGACAACGGTGAAGAAATACGTCGTGAGGAAACCTGGACTTTAATATTAGTATGAAATCACCAACTTGTGTTGAGCGAGTGTGGTGAGGCGTGCCTTTTTTATACGAGAAGTTCAGTGGGACAGTAAAAGGCTGATATACGACGACACTTCGACTTTTAAGTGAGTTGTATTGGTAGAGGACAGGGTGACATATCGTTGCCGCCCGTTCCTTCAAAAATGGGTGTTATATGTCATAATTTATGATACATTCGCATTCTGAATAAAAAAACATACACCATTAAGCGCCTAAACGGTAAACCGAGGATTTAGTTACTTTCCGAAGAAGCAATGGAAACCAAACTACGTGAAACTTTAAAAAAGGCCTTCACATTTGATTTTGAACTTTAGCGTCATAGTGATAAGGTAGATGGGATTGATGAACAGTGGTCTTCTCTGGTTTGTCAGTCTATAATTCATTAGTTTGTGTGAGGGTCGCTCTCGGTGTTTTTTGAGGCACAATTTTGATTGATTGCAATAGGAAGTCAGCGGGTTCGATTCAGTTTGAAGTCAGAATAATGTTTAACATGTTTGTGTTGGAAACCTCAAACAAGATGTGAATTGTGGGTGTTATGTTTTTTTTTACCAGATTTTTGTTGGTTTCAATTTGGGTTGCCTGAACTTATTTACCAGTAGTAGGTAGTAACAGGTATTTAACATTCATTAGTGTATTTTGCAAGCCACGACTTACAAGTTGTAGGTCGTGGGTTCGAGCCCAGGCTGGCGCTTTACTTTTTGTAAATTATTTCATCACCACTGCTCTCAAAACGGTGAAGGAAAACATCGTGAGGAAACCGGCATGTCCTAGAACCAATAATTCGAAGTCATGTGACATCCACCAACCCGCACTGGGCCCCGCGTGGTGGATAACGGCCCATTCCCTCTCACAGAGAGGAGGCCTGTATCCCAGCAGTGGGAACATTAATATGCTGATGATGTGATGTGTGTGTATTTTGATAATTTTAAAGTTATTTCAGAACTTCGAATTTATTTGGGAATTTAATTGTTTTTAACCGACTTCGCAAAAAGGAGGAGGTTTTCAATTCGAATGTATTTTTTTTTTTTTTTGTGTTTCCTCAGAACTTTTTATTGGGTGAACCGATTTTGATAATTCTTTTTTTATTCGAAAGCTGGTCCCATTTAATTTTTATCAAGATCTGATAAAAACTTCGGAGATATACATCAGAACTCTTCAATAAATGACGGCACATCACTCGGGATAGCTGCAATCGCATGTCTGTTTATTGTTTACAACATTTCATAACATAACATCACACTGGTACGCTCTAAAGGCGTACGCAGGTGTGAACTGTTCACCCTGGTAGACTCACATTCCACCGGTTTTGTTTATTTAAGTTTCATGTTATTGAGTTAATCTATTCTGGCTTCACTTTGGGCATTATTGGTACCTAGCCTATAGAACTGGTCCATTATGTACCACAAGTAAAAAGAGTTTTTTTTTACAATAATTACAACCGACTTCCAAACAAAAAGACTACAAAGTGTAAAATAACTTCAATTTCGGAAGTAGGTGTCAAAAAACGAAGAAACGAAAACAGGAACACCGACTTGAAGAACCGAAATTGAAGTTATTTTTCTTTTTGTAGTGTTTTTGTTTGGAAGTCGGTTGTAATTTTTGTAAAAAAGTTTTTTTTCTAGCCTAGCATAGCTTAGCATAGGCAGACAGGAACTGTTATGCTAAACAAAGAGGTCTAAATTGTATAGAAGTTGGAGAATCAGAAGAGATCTTTTAGTCTAATCTAATATTAGCATGTTCTTAAAAGTTATCTTGATTGGAATATAAGTTTCATACTTATGTAAGTACTAGCTTCAGCCAGCAGCTTCGCCCGCGTTAAAAGTGTTTTCTTATCGCATAGGAACATTGTACCGGGATGAAAAGTAATGTATGTGCTATTCCAGCCGGGCGAGCACGGCCTCTGTGTCAGGCTTGAGTCATGGTTGTTTTTATCACGGTTTTTTTTTTCCCAAAGTGTGACTCAAGCCTGTCGCAGTAGGTCTTGTCAAACATAACAGCATACAATGTTAGGACCCATTAATATTAATTCTTATTTTTATCCGTGGTGCTAGGCAACTGGGCTTATCCCAGTTGTAAACGACCCTTTGTGCCTAGTGGCCTTAAATTGTTTGTTCTGTCTGCTGCTTGATATGGAGGGAAGTGGAAATTTATGTTTTTTCCTACTCCTCCGTTATTCTTTTCTGATTAATTTCGTTGCGGGATACAAGACAGTTAAATTCATTCTCCGGGACTTCGTCGAGCTTCGTTGCCTCGGCGCTTTTTTGATGTTCGCCACTGTTGATTCTGGCTTTCAGGAGTTGCAGTAGTTTGAGAATAGTGCGGTGGGATTGTAATAATTAAAAAAAAAAAGAAGTATGTCGTGCAGGTCCGGCAGACCATAATATATCTCTGTACAAACTTTCATTCACATCCGTTCAGCTGTTTTGGCGTGATTGAGTAACAAACATACCCTCTAAACTTTCGCATTTATAATATTAGTAATATCAATTATTATTCTTCTAATTCAACAAATAATTGAGCACTTCCTAGATAGCAGATTCACCTGTAGAAATCCGTGAATCTGCCTCATATTGAAGACTAAAGTCATTAATTCTAGAAGACATACTTATTGGCATTAGTGGAAACAGGCTCCTATTCTACTTAAAACGTTGACAATAATTCTACAACCAGAATTACACATGAATCTTGTTAGAATTGATAGGGATGCGGCTAGGAGAAACGCGACATAAATACGCAGAATTTATTCCACTCGATATGTTTATGCACGTACCTATCTACCAACGTTTATTTCAACTGTCCGAGGTTGGTATCGCATTTATGTTTGGAATCAATCGCAGTGAACGTACATATTTGTGTACACACAGGTCGATGGCATCGGTATCTTAAGGTTACACTAGTCGACGGCACGAACTATTTTGTGCGCGGGGTTAAAATGCGTGCTATATCAACCGACAACACGTGCGGAACAGATAATAATAATAATAATAAATGTGGCCTGGCTGCGATTTGGTGACCTTTTCGGGGAACTTTTTTTTGCTTTCATACAGGACTAGATAATGATGAGACAAATTGATACCATTTTTTATTTTGAACGTATATCGTCAAACAGTGGAGTAAAAGCCAGACTACGTTTGTATGGAAGAATTTTCGACTAGTGTACCCTTAAGTACTTGAAATGGCTGGAATGTTTTTGAAAAACTAATTTATTACTAGAAAATTGTTTAACGAAATGTTGAACCTTTAGAAGTAGTTTTTGTCTGATGATGTCGAAAGGATAGGAATCTGATGATTAGGTTTTATTTGCACTATGTTATTCTGAAGAATTATTTTAGCCGACTCGAACATAGAAAAGGCTATGCTGATTAATCAATCTATCATTCAGATTATTCACCAAAATTCTCGGTTGAGTCCGTGCCTTCTTATTCATGTGCTTCAGAAATTATAAGATTGAAGACTTGTAAAAATAATTTAGGCAGAGATTTTAGAAAATGGCTCTTATTTAACGTCAAATGTTCTATCTACGAATCATCTATTCGTAGTTAATTAAAAACTGTATGTTCTTACTGACATCAATTCTCATCTAACAATACAAATAACGGTACTTACTAGGAGGCCATAAGCTAGTTGGTCATAACTCACGGTGCCTGAAGGTCGTAGTCACCTCGGGGCAGAAAGTCATATGTGGGAGATATTACCTGTCATTCATTGTTATTTCAATATGCGTCGTGTGCTGTACCAGGATCCCAGGAACGGTTTGTATTGTGTGCATAATATTAGAGTACTAAACATCAATAATCAAAATATAAACTAGATATTAGTATTATTATTATTAGTTCTGTAAACATGGGTTAATTTATCGGCCATCAGTTTCGGGTTCGATAAATTATTGTAGCTTCAGGGATAATTCTGTAATTGTATCTGGAATAATAATATCTGTATCATTCATGTGCCATCAACCACATTTACGTTACTACCAAATCAACAATAAAAAACCGGCCAAGTGCGAGTCGGACTCGCGCACGAAGGGTTCCGTACAATTAAAGCAAAAATCAGCAAAAAAGCACGTTTGTTGTATGGGTTATTTTATTCTGTTTTGTTGTATTTATAGTTATAGCGGCAACAGAAATACATCATATATTATTTGTTTCTTGAATAATAATATCTGTATCAATAATGTGCTCTAATCAACCAGCATTTATGATACTTCAGAATCATCAATAAAAATCAGTATTACAACAATCAGAGTATTTACGATACTTGGGTACTTAATTAGGGTGGTGACCCTAATGAGGTATATATTTGTCTCAATACAGTTAACAAATCGGGCGTAGATTTATTAGTCCACACTTGGGCATACCATAGAGGATCACAAACTTCACTATGTGGATATGTAAGAAATCGTAAAAGAATCTGCTGGCCGCTAAATCTAGTCGAGCTATCTATGCGAATTTAATTAGAGTTCATTCCATGGTTAAAGTTTTTTTAATGACGACTATTTTCAATACTACTACATGCCTGCCCAACTCTTTGGGGAAAACAAGCGTGATGTCATGATATCATATATATTTTATATGTCATATATATATATTATATATGATAGATAATTTTGGGTGAGTTTGCCAATGAACTAAAAGTCACCCTGTATAACTGCAAGCCACTTATAGTCGTGACAATCTAAGATGTCGGATTTGACAGCTATAAAAATACTTATTATCAATTAAACTTGATGCTTACGAATGATGCGTTGTTATAGTGTATGGGTAACATAGTAATTCATTAGGATTAGGTTTTTTTTTATTTACAATTTTATCGCGGCTTGTAAAATCAGAAACGTCATCGGAATTCTTAGATTTTCACGATTATAATGATAGTTCAAGCAATATACAGTACAACTAATTTCTTAATGTCCCTCGGCAATCATCGCATTTCCGACTACAAACAAATGCTAATTTCAATGTCCATCAATTATTAGATTTATCGTGTATAATAATTTGAATTCAGAACTAAGTATTTGTATTGTTGTTTTGTTTTGATTTCCGTGTGAAATATGTAGAGCTGTAAAAACTGCAGCTTCCGACCATTTTTAGGGTTTCGTACCCAAAGACGGTACCCGATTACTAAGTCTCCGCGATCCGTCTGTCTGTCTGTCTATCTGTCTGTCTGTTCGTCTGTCTCATGAACCGTGATAGCTAGACAGTTCAAATTTTCACAGATGATGTATTTCTGTTGTCGCTACAACAACAAATACTAAAAACTGAATAAAATAAATATTTAAGTGGGGCTCCCATACAACACACGTGATTTTTTGCCGTGTTTTGCTATAATGGTAGGTACGGAACCTTTCGTGCGCGAGTCCAACTCGCACTTGACCGGTTTTATTAAATAAATTACATTATGTTAAAAGAGTATTAACAACTTTATATACTTGCAAGTTGATTGAGAGCGTCCGGTCTGCACCGAGTGCAAAAGGCAACTGATAGAAATCCGACGACAGACGAAACACAAAGTTTGCCGAGGGACATAAAAAAAATGTCTGTACTGCACCTAATTTTGTCACTAAGAACGCATAAAGATTCGGCACTTGCACGCTTTTCATCAAGTGCCAATTTAAGCGATACTTAAACAAACCGGTAAGAAAGACATATTTCAACAAAATTAAACAGAATACGACTCGTGTTTTGCATCTAAAGACAATTAAACGTCATTTGTTTTCCACGCCGAAATCGATACGGCTACGAGATGCGGTTTTTAATTACTTCACAAACAATAAAATGCTATTATTTTTATATGGTAATTATTTTCGGCGCCTGTTATTGCGTCAAACATATTCGACTCGTATTCTTTCGTCCAATCTGGACGTCTGGCAGTTAAATTTTTAACAGTTAATTATTATAGATTAAAACTCAGATTAACAGGTACAGTCAGCGCTATAAACTCTAGACTGTTTACTGCGGTTTTTGGTTTAGTAATAATTCTAATTAAGAATTTATGATTTTTGAATGCGCATCTTGAGCGTCGGGACTCAGTGGTCGCTTTTGGAAAGGGTTTTTTTGAGTGAAGTAGATCATTTTATAAGTACTTTGAAGATTCTAATTAAGATTGAAATATAACTGAATAGAAAAGATGAAATCTTTAAAAATTGGTTTATTTAGTTGGCGCAGTGGTTTCAGCGGTTGGCTGCGGGATCGATTCCCAGACGGAACACAGATTTGTGCAGGGAGTGCCTGTTTGTGTATGTGCGTGTTTACATGTTTGTAAACGCACCCACGATACAATAGAAATACTTAGTTCGGGGCAAAGTTTTCAAATAATAAAATAAATAAAAAACAAATTCAAAATTTAAAACAATTTTTTATTTCATGCTTCATAATTTATCTAATACATAGTAGATACGCTTCGATCGGCAATCTATTGAACACGTAATTATGACACGATATCTTGCGAAAACACCCCGATTCAAACGGTAAAACGCCCATAACTTTTGAACGGCTGCACCGATTTTATTCAAACATGGCTAAAAAGACCTTCGACAAAATCACCTTTCAAACAGCAGAAAAAACTAAATCATAATCGGTTCACTCGTTTGGACGCTATGATGCCACAGACATACACACAAATACACAGATACACAGCAACACACGTCAAACTTATAACACCCCTCTTATTCCGTCGGGACTTAAAAATCAGGCACGTCATAATATGCAACCGCTTTTGGGTATGGCAATGGGAATATTGCCTAATAAATTCTTAAAGTTTAGTTATTTTCCCCACCCCACCTGATATTTCTAACATAGACACTAAAAGAGAAATTAACGACGACACAAGTTACTACTGCTTAATAATATCTATCTAGGTATTCCCAACAGACTTATTAAGTAAACGTACAATTCCTCTTTCCAAGAGCCCTTTCTCCATCCAGAAACTTCACCTATGCTAACATCACAAACAATAAAACGTTCTCCCATAATCCTTAGCGAATATTTCCTTATTTGCATTTCGAAATGGAATCGACCCACAGTTTATTTAGCAGCCGATATAATTAAACAATCAACGTTTAACACTGCTGTTGTCTCATAAATCATAAATTATTCTCCAGTTAATACAAAACTGGATTAGGCTTACACCGAGGCGAATACACGAAACGAATGCACGGTCGTGAGACGGCGAAACGAATGCACGGTCGTGTTACAAGCCAATAATTGTTTAGTCTTAAAATGAGGTAAGATTCTAATATTAACCGGGCAAATTCGCACGTGACATTTCCACTGGTCGCGGGCGCGGGGGACGTAATGTAGGCTGCTAAAATGAGCGCGCGGGACGGGGCCTCAGTAAAAATATACAAACAGTATAGAAACTATCTACAAAATCTCGAAACGGCACACTCACACAAACATATGCACCGACGAGACCACTCGGGCACTTCTGTGGTGCTGTCAGTACTGAGCACCGCGACGCGAAGAGTGGTCACGGTACGTTTGTGTGAGTGTGCCGTTTTGATCGTTTGTAGGTAGTTTCCAAACTGTTTGTATATTTAAACTGTGACGGAGGTCACCGGACGAGAGCGTGGTCACGGACCATGGCAGTGTCACGTGCGAATTTGCCAAGCTATAATTAATACCATGTTGGACCTGAGGCTCCAGATAAGTGTTATTGGATGTCTCAATGGCGATGGTCGAAATGCCAAAATGTAAGGGATTGATCACGTGATATTTCGATAGCGTTTGGCATTACCTACATAATACATCTTCGAGTTGCTATCGCCACGGTTGCGTTAATAGAAATTGTCACCTTTCCCCATCCACTTTGCCCACAACAACCAGTTTTTCCAGGTTATCTGGCTGTCTCCAGGCGATGTGACCAAAGTAATTTGGGACTCTTTGGTAGCAGATCGTGGAGAGTCTGGTTTTGATGTTTAACTGGTTGAGAATGGACTTATTTGTGCGTTTTGATGTCCATGATATGCGCAACATTCTCCTCCAGCACCACATGTCGAAAGCCTCAATCTTTCTTCGATCCACCGAGTGAATTCGGAGCCGTAAAGGAAAATTGTGCCTACCAGTGTTCTAACGAGACTCTTCTTGGTGTTATTAGAGATGTTCCTATCTTGCCATATCCTCGACATCTTGCCCATAGCAGCTTTGGCCATCTGCGTACGTCTCCGAATTTCCCCGCTGCGGCCCCCCTGATCACTGATCATGGAGCCCAGGTACACAAACTCATTGACGAACTCTAGATCTTCAAGTTCGTGCGTGTTATCAGAGTTCTAGTGAAATAGGTATCCTTTCAACAACAACGATTGTCATAATATTTACTGGATTGACATGCGCTAGTAAAAATGTCATCTAGTTCAACGATTACATGTTTTTTACTTTTCAACCGTCGATATCGCAGATTCAGGGTCCCGTTTTTACCCTTTGGGTACGGAACCCTAAAAAAGAACGAATGATTGAGCTTAAATATTCTAGGAAGTCATGGCAGCTTCAATGATACGTATAATAAATGCGAAAGTCACTCTGTCTGTTTGTTAAGTTTTCTTGCCTGAACCACTGAACCTTAGAGAACCTAGATTAGACCTTGGAGAAGGACACCTATATCTTTTTACGTAAAAAGTATCGGACGGGAGTAAGCGGACGAAGCCGCTGGCTGAAGCTAGTGAAATATAAACAGACCAATCAATTATTTCCTTGCAATTGATCCTCTCGACGTTCCTCTCTTTTAAGCAATACAAATATTTGGAGTAATTGCAAACCTATTTTTTGTGTTGTTTTCAATTTAAATGCTTTATATTGCACGAATAATATTTTCTGGCTTTTTGCTTCAGTCGTCGAAGATGCAGAACACATATAGTATATTTTTATTTGTTTTGTGTGCTTTAAATAAATCCGTGGGGTGCTTGTGCAACACAGTTTTACAAAAACTTTTACGCGATATTGGTTTTTCAAACATTATTACGCGATGAACCTAGAATGCGTGAATCCTCCATTTCATGATTTTGGAATTTTAATAATGTTATGAATTTTATTACTTTTGATTATTATTATTTATATTTTTTTAATTTTGGTTCTATATTTTTTTTAAGGCTTATTACGTTTTAAAATTTTAATCGTTTAGTTTTAATTTAATTTATCTTTGTTACTCTCAACTTCAGTCGTGGGCAATTGGTAAAATTTGTTTAATTAAGATGTGGATAACGTCGTGGACACATAAGTCACTTTTTAACCGACATGAAAAAGGTTCTCAATTCGACTGTATTGGAGTCACCTCAAAACTCTTTACTACGTGAACTGAATCTAATTATTCTTTTTTTATTTTAAAGCTGGTGCTTCTCATGTGGTTCGATTTAAATTTGTTGAAGATCTGATGAAGAACTTTGGAGATAAACAACTCTTCAACAAACATCGGCAAATCTCGCGGGATTGCTGCAATAGCAGGTTTTTTTTTTGTTTTCAGGCATTTTCCAATTACTTCTTCCACTCTGGGTTACGCGGGAGGGTCAGCTGACCGTGTTCCTTCAGTTGCTTGAGCCAGGGCTGCGGTAACTATATTTAAAATTTATAGCATGTCTGTATAATGCTATTTCATAACATAGCGTCACGTTCTAAAGATATACGCATATGTGTACAATTCACCCTGGTACACTCTCATTTCACTGGTTATGTTCAAGTTATATGTTATTAGGGTAATCTGTTCTGGTATAACTTTGTGCATTACAGGTACCTTACTATAGAACTTGCTCATTATGTTCTACAACCAAAAAGGGAAAAATTAAAGCTTTTTTTAATAAAAATACAATCGACTTCCAAAAAAAAACACTACAAAGTCAAAAACAACAATTGAAAGTCGAAAAAACGAAAAACAAATACAGGAACACCGACTGCCGAAATAAAAGTTATTTTTTACAATGTAGTGTTTTTTTTTAAAAAAAGATTTTATTATTTTTTTATTTCAACTAACTGTTTGCTTGCCAAAAATAAATAAATATGAATAAATTAATTCTTCCCAGCTTAGGGTAATTGTGGATAGGCATCAAGTTTATCAACTTCGCCTGGGTATTACGCGATGTCGCCGGACTATTTCCGCCACCCTTTCAACCACGTTGTGAAAGTTGAAAGGGTGCAATTGGTTCAAATATTTGGTTTATTTATGAGATATCATGCATCTACACGATTAAAACCTACTTTTAAGTAAAATGGTAAGTTTTATTTAACTTCAGTGATATTTTACGTGCTACGGTGTAACAGGCAGCCTACAAAAGTTAATAAGACGTTTCAAACGAGAATTTCTAATTTTCGCCTTGCCTGCGTTGGGCTGTAAACCTGCGCATCGGCCCATTGCAGGCAATTGCCTAATTACTATTATAGTTGTTCTATCTCAAGAAGGCGGGTTACGTAAGTTTTATGACGTCGAAATAAGAGTAATTTTATTACGATTCATCCGCCTTCGTGAGATTGTTTTATACGATGGAGAAAACAGTTTGCATATATATTGGGAACCTTAGTAAGTAGGTACCTGTCGGTAATAGAGTGGAAATATTTCCATAGCTTTTTTAATACTTATTATATTGACTGCCTTGTTGGTCTAAAGTACGCTACTGTTGAACTTGACATCCTGGGTAAGATTCCCAGGTCGGGCAATGAATTATTGGGAATTTCCAACTAGAATTTTTCAGTAGCTGCCCGAAGCCTTAATTTTGTGTCTTGTTTATGACAATAGACTCGCCCTTATTGCTTATTGCATGAACGGGTGTAAGAAAGAAGAAAGTAGAAAGAAGAAAGAAGAAAGAAGAAAGAAGAAAGAAGAAAGAAGAAAGAAGAAAGAAGAAAGAAGAAAGAAGAAAGAAGAAAGAAGAAAGAAGAAAGAAGAAAGAAGAAAGAAGAAAGAAGAAAGAAGAAAGTAGAAAGTAGAAAGAAGAAAGAAGAAAGAAGAAAGAAGAAAGAAGAAAGAAGAAAGAAGAAAGAAGAAAGAAGAAAGAAGAAAGAAGAAAGAAGAAAGAAGAAAGAAGAAAGAAGAAAGAAGAAAGAAGAAAGAATTATTTGGCACACGCAATATAGGTACAAATAAAAGGGAACTTAATTTTAAAACAATCACATATATAGTGTCCCTACGGCTGCGCCAAAAAGGTCCAGTTCAGCAAAATGCCAGACAACTAGGAGTTGCCTGACGCTGATTTTCAACTGACCTTACGTTGAAGTGTACGGATGTGAATCAGTTTTTACGGTGTTAAATATACCTACTGGCAAATAGATATAGTTAGTGTGTTATAAACGATATATATATGTATAATAATTTAGAGTGAACCATTATGCCATGAGCAGCTGAGAGCGTAGCGTTTAATATTAAAAAGTTGTTTGTATACTGTGGTAGTTTGAGAAATATTGCGATCAGTATGTACGTCACATTTAAAATTTTGTCAGAGAGATGAAAAAAAATTAATTAAGGACATTGGCAAAAAGGATATAGAAAGTAAATGTCGTCCAATTTAAAATATTAAGCAACATATTCTTTTTAACCCAGGCCTTCCAAACTCAAGCGAAAGCAGGTGTCAAGGATGGATGACACACTACTAATAGCCTCTTGTGTGCTAATTAACAGACACAATAGAAACCAAAAAGTGCACCTCTGCTTATCAGTTTGGGAAAACAATCGTGATGTTATGTTATGTTTGCACTTATTATATTTTGGGCAGTACATTCTTATACCAACACTATGAACAAGGAAGTGATAATAAAATTAAAGCTTTGCATTAAGGCACTAACGGCGTCGCAGTGAAGCGAAAATGAGACGAAGCGTTTTACTAGAAGTTTTTATAATGTACTTTTTCAGCAAAAATAGGTTGTCGCACTGTCGCGTCGCACCTGTTTTCTAAAGCCTTTAGGATTTTGCAACTTGGTCCAAACAAAAAGGGGGACATATGACCTGGCTGCGGGTATTCGCTGGTTGCGAGGCGCAAGGTTCATGTTGGTCGGTGGTTGGCGACTCTTGTGGAGGCAAATGTTCAGCTCTGGACATATTTCGTCTAAGTGATGATGATGAAACAAATATATAATAAATAGACTAACAAAGTCAAGAGTGAATAGGTTACTTCTAGGCAAGCGTGCTTCACCATCGACCACATCTTCGCTTACCATCAGGTAAGATCGTGGTCAAGCGCGATTCCTATCTATAATAAAATAAAAGACCCCTTCATGAAACACAGAAAACCGACGTGGAACGTGGTGATCCTCTTCCTCCCATTCCTCATTCTGACTGCGTGTGTTCCGTTGCACGGCAGAAACTGATTAACACAAATTATTTAAGAGGCACTCGCTTATTGCCAACATAAACTTCACGCTGTATTGGATTTTTATATTAGTAGAATATTCTGTGCGACGCAATCGAGAAATCTCTGCTCTAGGAAATGGCTAGGTTTGTTCAGGATTCCTCATTTGTATAAGTACAATAATGATCAGGCAGGCTGTTCAAGTAGGCATTATTAGATCAGCCATGATGATTGACTATGTCACATTTGTGGAGGTCAGAGCAGTGCTGGCCCATAGGCAACGGCCGCGACTTACAAGTTGAAGATCGTGGGTTCGAACCCAGACAGGCGCTGTACTTGGTGTTAATTATCTCATCACCACTGCTCTTAAAACGGTGAAGGAAAACATCGTGAGGAAACCGGCATGTCCTAGAACCAAAAATTCGATGATATTATGTAACATCTCCCAAACCGCACTGAGCCCGCGGGGTGGATTACGGCCCGTTCTCTCTCACTGAGAGGAGGTCTGTGTCCCAGCAGTGGGAACATTAAAAAAGCTGATGATGATGTGTCATTTCGGCAGCATATATTAATCGCAAACATTTTTGACCTTTCGACAATCGCCTATTGTGTCGAATGTAATTTTATGTAGTGACTCGCTCTCGTTATTTTAATATGGCCAAAACAATTCCGACATAACGTTCTACAAACCAAAACATCGCGTGACTACATACCACAAACACAAACATACACTCCTAAACAATGACGTCACGAACGCACCACAGACTATGTATACACTACAACAACACTACTTACAAAAATAAAAAAATAAAACAAAATCAAATAAAAACGGCTGGCATAGCAGTAAAGCAATTAAACAGCAAACAATCAGAGTTTACAGCGGCTCGGGTCGTCCCGTTTCTAACCGATCATAAAACGGGGTAGTCGAAGAAAAAAGAGAACCCATAATTGTTCAGTCATAAAAGCTTGGGGAACTGGTGATGGTAAAACTCCTTGGCAAATGGACGGAGGAGCAACTGACTTTTTCCATAAAAAAACTAAGGTATCATGGGACTGCTTATTTTGAAGGTTAGAAAGGCAATCATGACGAACAATTAATTTTAAAATTTGGGGTGCACGGTTGGCGCAGTGGTTGAGCGATTGACTGCTGCGCTGCGTGTCGCGTGTTCGATTCCCGTACGGAACTAATTGACCTACAGATAATTGATTTGTATGACCTACAGATAGTTGTTCCGGCCCTGGGTGTTGTGTATGTGAGTTTATATGTTTGTAAATGCACCCACGATACAGGATGAAATTCCTAGTGTAGGGCAAAGGTTAAAAAAAAATATATATATGTATATGATTTAATTTTGCCTAAGGAAGATTCGATTCGACAAGACAGTCTGTATACCTATCTGTCTCTCTGTTGGTAGTGAAAAAGCTAAAGCTGCGACAAATAAACACTTTTGTAAGAAATTATCTACTGCTAATTAATTTCAATATATTATTATAGAAATCAATTATAATAAAAATTATAAAAAAAATATTATAAAATTATAATAAATTTATTATTATTAATTTCTATTATTAGTATTTATAATCTGTTGTTAACCCTAGTTTTATTTATATTAAAAAAAACTTTTATTCTATTTTATTAGATTAAATACTGAAAAACAAAATTAAGAATCTGTCTTTGTCTCACGTCCACAGGATTCTGAATCCAGTGGACGTGAGTTATACAGGACCGATGAGAGTGACGACGCGACTACGCCTGGTGGAGGCCTATATCCAGCAGTAAATTAGGAATCTGTCTTTGTCTCGCGTCCACCGGATTCGGAATTCACTGGACGTGAGTGTTACAGGACCGATGAGAGTGACGACGCGATGACGTCTCGGGGAGGCCTATGTCCAGCAGTAAATTAAGAATCTGTCTTTGTCTCACGTCCACCGGATTCAGAATCCGCTGGACGTGAGTGATACAGGACCGATGAGAATGACGACGCGACTACGCCTGGGGGAGGCCTATGTCCAGCAGTAAATTAAAAATCTGTCTTTGTCTCACGTCCACCGGATTCCGAATCCGGTGGACGTGAGTGATACAGGACCAGCAGTAAATTAAGAATCTGTCTTTGTCTCGCGTCCACTGGATTCCGAATCCGGTGGACGTGAGTGATACAGGACCGATGAGAGTGACGACGCGACGACGCCTGGTGAAGGCCTACGTCCAGCAGAAAATTAAGAAACTGTCTTTAAATTTGAATTTAGAATCTTTATTAGTCAATGTATATTGGTGAAAAAGTTTTTATCTGTAATATCAATGAAAGCAAAAATAATCCACCAATCAGATCACCTACCGCAGTCCTCCGCTAACATCTTTCTGTCATCAAGACAACAAACAAATCGGCCCAATCAGCCAGACAAGCGAAACATCGAAGGCCGTCAACAACTCATATATTTGTCGTCCATACCAAAACCCATTTGTGCATTGTTAACATGCATACGAAATAATTTATCGCCCGATGTCCAACTCTCCGGGCGTAAATACTAAAAACAAAACAATACCGACATCGAAAAAAATGATTAACATTGAAAATGAAGTGTTAATTGTGTAGAAACATTGAAAAATGATCAACATATGTTATATAAATAACAATAAATAAAGTTTCGAAATACAGTTTAAATAATAATAAGTGCAAGAGTGAGGTTCGAATAAAAAAACAAAGTGTTATTAATTTCGTGGTTGTAGAGGTGTGAGCTTGGAGCACGGAGGCGGGCGTGGAGTCGACTTGAGAGCAATAAAATTTAACAATAATTTTTTGAAAAATGTACCATTTCTTTAAGAAATTGAAACTTGGTCCTACAAAGTTTTGTGTTATCAGGTGTAAATTAGAATAGTGTACCATAAATTAGTCTCGTTCAGGATTATTATAAAATAACTGTCATTGCGAAAAATCAAATAAAATGCCAACCACGCTTGAGGTTCTAAACAAATACCAAATAAACTCAAATTACAAAACAGCTGGTCCACCATACACGGTTGGCTTTATGAACTTTATTATCACTACCCTAAAATTAAAACTTCGATAAAATAGTTTTCATTCAATATTTACAGTAAATGTATCTGTTATCGTAATATCGTGTAGGTTTTAAATTAATATCGATCCTATTTGAAACTTATTTTGAGGGCCGATTTCTGAATTAAGTATTTGAGGTTTTCAGGCTAAAGTATGTTTTAACAAATACTCAACTCGTTCTTAACCTCAAATACTTATATCGGAAACCGGCCAAAAGAGTACTTTGCAAGGGAAAAATAAGCATCTTCATTTTATAGAAAAAGAATTACGTAGTTTAGCGACTAAACGTTCAAAGTATTTAGTAATAGGTACCTACTAATACTAGGTATTCCCAGAACTCTCGCCCACTTTCATTTCACTTAGCGACAAAATTTGTTATAATACATTATTTATAAATATGTATGGCCGATGGGGCAGAAAGGTTCTGGAGTGGCAACCGCGAACCGGAAGACGTTGCGTTGAAAGGCCTCCCACCAGGAGGACCGATGACCTGGTGAAGGTTGCTGGGATCCACTGGTTGCGAGACGCACCGGACCGGTCAATGTGGCGACGCTTGGGGGAGACCTATGTCCAGCAGTGGACGTCTTTCGGCTGATATGATGAAATATTTAACAAAACAAGTTTCAAACTAAAAGCTTTTATTTATTTAAACTATTACTTATTTTAACTATATAGATAAGGAATCTTGGGTTATTTAATTTGGTAAAACGAATAGATGAAGATAGGGGCACGCTTCAAAGTGTAGTAGAGACTTCTATGGAGGAGAACGTGCATTGGCTAAACACTTTTATCAATAAATTGTTACAAAATGTCGATAACGTCATTCATGTTGCAATTGTACGTACTTACTTGATAAAAAAAAAAAGAAAACATATGGCATACGCGAGGTATTCAGAAATAACAAAAAAAATTGTATGCTCTAATCCAGTGGTGGGCAAACTTTCTTAATGGAGGGCCAGAAAGTTTAAGAAATTTCAGAGAAGGGCCAGAATTATATGAAAAATGCACTTTGTGTTGAAACTTTTTAATCATATAAAAACATAACAGCATTACTCACTTGCTTTTGATTTGCCATAATATTTTCGTATGCAGGTTCGAGCTGTGGCGAAGTAACTATCAACTCTATACTTCTGGACCGTCAAAATATAATTATCGCGGGCCATATACTATTCATGTCGAAGGTCCGTCGGCGGGCCGGATTAAATGCTTTCACGGGCCTGAGCTGGCCCGCGGGCCGTACTTTTCGCATCAATGCAGTCTAATCAAATTGAGTGCCTCACGACAAAACCAAAACAGATCCACTTTATTGAAATAAATTCTTTGAAAACAAATTAGGGTTCAAAGCTTTTAGCTAAAGTAGAAACACTGAATCTGAAATAAACTAAAAGCACTTAAGCTGCAATTATTCGATATAGCTGCATGTGAATACAATATCAGGTAATTATCCTAGTTCAGTCTTTAGTAAATGAACCTGGGGGTTAACCATAAGATCTTAGAGTAAGGTTCTTTTGAGTGTGTGTAAGGGACAGATGTGTTTGACTTGTATACATCTGTCCCTTACGCACACTCAAAATAACCTTACTCTAAGAGTTTATGGTCACCCCCCAGAAATCCAGTGCATTAGGAACACCTGGAATGTATAAAAAAGTCAAAATTCCTTATTTCAATTAGGCCACTAAGCAGCACTTTAGAATGTAATTTATTTTTATTTTAAAGTTATAATAATTAATACTACAGTCCATTCGGAAAAGTTGCTTGTTATGGTGTAGAATGTACAAGAAACTCCACAAAAACCGACCAAGTGCGAGTCTGACTCGCGTACGAAGGATTCCGTAGCATTATGGCAAAAAACGGCAAATAAATCACGTTTGTTGTATGGGAGCCCCACTTAAATATTTATTGTATTATATTTTTAGTATTTGTTGTTATAGCGGCAACAGAAATACATCTCTGTGAAAACTGTCTGGCTATCACGGTTTATGAAATACAGCCTGTTAACAGACAGGCAGTCAGACAGACGGAGAGTGGAGTCTTAGTAATAGGGTCCCGTTTGTACAATTTGGGCATGGAACCCTAAAAAGAAAAAAAAAGAATCAAGACAAAAACATAATTACAAATGTCGCCTCTAAAGATTTCTCAGTCCGAGCTTCAATTCCGAACCAGAGTTTGACTTACGACGCAGGTCTAAATAACTGCCGGCCACTCATTACATTCCAACTCGCTATTTGCATAACTATTGGAATCGAACCTGGGACCCGACGGTGTGTGTTTAGCCTGATGAACGACTTGTGGACGTTAAACGCATTCGCTGTTTCAATGCAATCTCCTTTTTTTTGCAAACTTTATGATGCTTACAATATTTGTTTTCTTTTTGTATTTGAGAAAATTTAAACAAAATAATGTTTATTGGTACAATATCGTCAATATCACAATACCCGACTGGTTAAGAAGCGAACTTAAAAGACGTAAACAAGAAGAAAATCATGCTGTGCAGTCGGAGGATACATAATCGCGAGCTGGCTGACCAAACTCAGATGAATCCTCTGACTTCATAGCATGATTTTCTTCTTGTTTACATCTTTTTATTTCGCTTCTTAAGCAGTCGCGTATTGTGATATTGACATTTTGACGTGCTTTCGGAGGCACGGAAGATTCGTGGTATGAAATGATCTTCTTGGTATGGAATGGATAGTCAACCATCCACTGACCAACCTCGGCAAACGTTGCTTAACTTTGAAGATTGACCCTTGCGGATATTATTATATAGACACAAGCTTCTCTCTAGTTAGCAAAAACAAATAATACGAAACTAATCCGTTTAGAACTTAATCAACTTGAATAAACTTTAGCGGAAGATTAACTATATAATCGAATAGAACTTTGGAAACGACCGTGAATTTGATTATATTACATAATCGTTTAAAGGCAGCATGCCCGTTTCAGTACCAATTTTGGGCACCTATGCTTTGAGCACCAATTAATATAATAGCTTGGTGCTCTATGGGGCACAATAATAGTTATTTATGCTACAAGTACGGAAGGTAGGTGATTTCCGATGAGTGGCATTTTTATTCACGAGCGAGCGAAGCAAGTGAGTGGATAAATCGACACGAGTCGGAAATCATCTTACGTACGTGTATCATACAACATTTTACAATGCATTGTGCGAGGAAATAAAAAAAATATCTGAACCAAGCAAGAAATTAATAAAATGGCGCGTTTGAATAAAGCGCGTTCAGCATATCCACAGATTAACTAATAGTTCCTCGGGTATATCTACTGCGAATGTATGCAAATAGCTGTCACATCGTAACGCAAAAAGGCACGGGCAAAATATACGTTCTGCCAAACATATTTAATGAATATTTAAAATTAATTTATTGATCAAAATCTAAATCTAGAGTAATTAAAAACGTCTTAAATTAAATATTAGTTTTATTTTACCTTTTATATGAATGATAATCTGTACTTATCTAATTTGTAAAACTTTTCTCATATAATAAAAACTGTATGCGTCAGGCTGACGTTGGAGTTAAAAATTTAAAAGAATCAGAAAAGTAAAAAGCACTAGTTAAAAAAAGTGACACTTTCCGCACAGTTTGGCTGCTTGGAAAACACTCTTTTCGAGGACATGCATTGTAAAATATATTCTAATTTATTCCCTTTTGAGCACCTACGGGCGGTAGCTTCTAGTGATGGGATATATAATAAAACATATCGATACATATTGGCAATACTTTTATTATCATAGCACATAAACTTAGAATCAGAGGGAGTTTCTAATAACGTCTATAGCATGATTGATATAATTGACCGCCATAACCGCGCATTGGGCGTTTCTATTTTTAAATGCGATCGTCTTTTTATCTAAATAGAAGTGTGTGCAATTCTGTAGAGAGATTCAATGCATATTTTTAGGAATTCGCTTCTAACCCGAGATCCCACTGCAAGTAGTATAAAGAAAGTACTTAATAGTATGACCCGGTCAGTTGTTTTGTCAAAATAATTTAATGTCCTCACCCAAGTCACCTCTCTCGAAATAAATTCAGAGCGTTTTTATTTTAGTACAATTTTTTTTTGCTTTATTTAACAACAGCCTCAGCAATTATTAACTCAATAACTAAACAAATCATCAAAAAAGATTATTTATCATATTATGATTCACATAATTACCTAAATGCCCCCAAATATAAAAGAAAACAATCTGAAGCCCTGTCAGATCTCCATGGCAACCAAAGACATATTCTGTAGCCATGGGCATCTGAAAGGTTCCATTCACGCTAAATCTGAGACGTAATATATCTATAAAAAAATACAACACATAAGTCCGAAAAAATTTAACAAAACGTAAATAAACGAGAAGAGTGAATAACACGGGGAGATCGAGGTCAAGTTCACTTCAATCGATGAACACAAATACCCTCTCACCTATATAAGTAGTACAGTAGGAATATATGTTTGCGGGACAGTACGCACTCGTGTATCAATGAATTTCACCTGCAATTTCGTTAATTCTTTACAGGGTTGCAAGGAATGGTGCGGCGTTTGGCAGTTTTGTTTTAGGGTTTTCGACATAATTGACCATGTCTTTACGAGTTGACGAGCCATGTTTGGTGTTCAAATGTGGATACTAACAATATTTATCAGTAAGTCAATTTGTTAGAATCTGTAACCATTGAAAAGATAAAGGACGTAATTGTGAATTTACAACTATTGACACACGTCATGATCTGACGCAGATTTTGTTTGGTTCGGCATTTCTTCTCAGAGTAATCCATTAGAAATTTTTGCCGAATTCCTTTTAATTAATTATTTTAAAAATAATATTTTTTTAAGTTTTATATACTAATTTTATCATTATATTAATTTTTAAAACAAATTTATTATACATCAGAATTACAGAACAAACCTTATCATTTCTTTCTCAGTCTTCAAAAGACACAGAACACAAAACAGATAAATTAAGGACATTAACTATTATTCTGAACTACACAGATGAAATGAAAAGACAGTTTTTAAATTGTATTTATTCTTAAATCTGTCCTTGGCAACCCAAAGAAGAAGAAGAACACAGTACAAGTGTGTACAAGTGTTTGAAGTTAATACAGTACTTAATTTCCATCGTATTAATCATAGGTAGGGTAGACGAGTTATACTCAATATAACAATATCTCATAAAATCAAACGGGAATCCATCTATCTGATTGCATTTGCGTCCTTATTTCCAAATGTAAGGTCCATTTTAGATAGTTGATTATTAACAATCAAAAACGCTTTTGGCTCGGTGAAATAACTATTATTAAAAAAGTTCGTAGTATTTTGTTTTCAGGGCAACTGTACTTTTGTTTTTGTGTACATGCATTTGTAAATTATTTCTACTTTTGCTTTGGAAGAGTCCGTTCAAACTAGGATTAATAATTTAAAAAAATACCGGCACAAAAATTGTATAATGTTTTCTATTTTTTCTTTTGTGTTTTTGTTGTTGTGCTGGTATGCAATTGTGGTCAACTCTCTAGAGCGAGATAACTCGCGGATCTAGAATTTGTCAGCGAGTGTAGAGGTCCGAGGAATATACCTCGGACCGCTATTTACTGACTAGGGAGGAATCAAAAAAGAGATCAGGAGAAGGACTGAAATGGCCTAAGCTGCGATGAGTAAGCTGATACGTATTTGGCAGGACAGAAAAGTCTCCAATGTCACCAAGATGAAACTAATTCGGACACTGGTATTCTCGATTCAGAGTCGTGGACGATTCCGGTAATAGAATGGCAAAAGATAGAAGCTTTTGAGATGTGGTGTTGGCAAAGAATGCTCAACATTCCATGGTTCGCCAAGACAACGAACAAATATATCGTTGATCAACTAGGCATAAAAGACAGATTAGCCACGCTCTGCAACCGAAGGACTCCCAGCTACTTTGGTTACATTGCCCGTCGGGAACCAGACAATTTAGAGAAGTTGGTGGTAAGTGGGCAAGGTGGATGAGAAATAACCTAGCGGCCTGTCACCTAACCGCTGGTCAGACCAGCTAACGCCCTCACAGGAATCTCTGTTACAACCGTCCTGACAAAATCTGAGAACCGAATGAAGTGGAAGAACATCGTGCAAATTGCCACGAAGGCCTTTCGTGGACACGATCTTCAGTAATGAAGAACGCGATCAAGATCAACATCAATAGTGGAAAGGTTCTTCTACTTTCTCTTATCTTGTCTTTACAAGAGTTAGGTGAAGGTTCTCTGTACTTACATACAGTTAGCCAACATAAAAACTTCGTAAGTACACAGTTGACCGTAAGGTTCACCCACGAATGACCACGAAATGAGTTGGTATCACGATTTTTCTTTAAAAGATATCACAAAAACTGGGTCTAACCATAAACAACGAATTACTAGACCCGACTTTACTGTGTTCAAAGCTGTCATGGGCCGCAAAATAATAGACTCTAATACCTGTAGTTATTATATCTTCACGATCACTTTTTGCTAGGACGAGCAAAACTTCAAACAGTAGCAAAATATTCGGCACTGTTATTATACTCGATCCTAATTTCAATAAAAATATGTTGTAGACAATTATACAGGTGCGGGTTTTGCAAAATTGACCAAAAAAACTGACCATGTCATTGTTGTGTTTAGGATTGTACGCTCGTTGTATTTTAAGTATAGTCCTAACATAACACTTTGGACGTGTTCTAGAAATGGGGTTCCGTCACTCGTTTGAATGGTGGAATTTTTATTTTGTGCGATTTGTTAATTTAGTGATATTTTTTTTCTTAGTAGACACTAGGTATAATAATGAAATTAGGCATACCTTTTCTAGGGTTAGTTACGCGAATATATTGATAACTAGCTTCGCCCGCGTGAAAGAAAGCCGAATATTATCCTGAGGGGACATATGCCCGGGATAAAAAATATCCTAAGTGCTTTGTCTGACTATAATCTACCTGTGAGCAAAATTTCATCCAGATTTGCTCAGCCGTTCTGGCGTGATTGAGTAACATACATACACACTCCATCCATCCATACTTTCGCATTTATAATATTAGTTAGATTTAGTTATCTATAAAAGTCTTTGTTCTATCACTAAATATTATTACTTTTCATAATTTTGAGAAGCCATTACATCAGTCAATAGCAAATAACATTTCTTAAGTGACAATAAGCAAAACTACACTAGGTGCTGTACCTACAGAACCATTTCGACGGAGCATATTTTTCCCCTCGCTACCGTAAAACTAAGACTCAAACTATACCGCCACACTCTTATAAAAAATAAACATTTATTACACACTCGAACCTCTATTATTCTGAGTAGCAGAAAAAATATAACACCCCAATAGTCCAATAAAAGTAGGATTTGGTCTTTATTTCAGATATTAATAGTCAAAGTTTCTTGGAAGGTTGCTTCTCTGTTCTCACGGAATACTGACATGTAACCGTTTGATTGAGTTAACAGTAATAAATAGTTGATTACAGGGCAGGCGCCGTCGTCGTAAACGTATATAGTGTGCTTTATTATTCACGTAAATATGTGCTTGTCATTTTTTGTTCGGACGTTTTTTGATTTTACTCATTGCGTTGTATGCCCGCGACGTGAATGATCGGCGATTTTTATGATAATACAATTACATTTTTTATTGTTCGAGGTATGAATACTTCAGGCATGTAGTGGATGCCTAAGAGGTCTGGAAGTATGTTATATGTGTCGTGAAAATTCCTCGTGCGAATGTAACAAGCATTACTCGCACTGGTCCATCGGCCATCAGTTTTTGCAGGAGCACAATGCCATAAGTCGCATCGAGCATTTAGTAACACACAAGAGCGTCATTCGAACAATTCACATTAAATTATATGACACTACATTGCTTTTTACAACCGTTCTGAGCACTTTGATGTACTGATAGCCAATTATGGTTACACTAGTCGATCATTCTTCCATACAAACGTAGTCTGGCGATAACTCCACTGTTTGACGATGTACGTTCAAAATTAAAAATTATATCAATTTGTCTCATCATTATCTAGCCCTGTAAGGAAACAAAAAAGTAAAATAAAATATATTTTTTTATTTATTTATTGAATCAGTAGAAACACATACATTTTAAATATTTAAGTTGATGCCAACATAAACTCATTAGAGTTTTACCGTGCACCAAAAACATCGACTACATAATCTAAACAAAAAATAATAACCACTTGAGTAGGTACTTACGTAAAAAGTAACAAGAAAAATAATAAAAATTACAGCGGGTATATGCGAAATAATTCTCTAATACTAACAAGCGCACATCGGTGACCACACCGGCCTTTTATCCTTAAAACAAAAGTGGTGGAGAGTTTTTAAGTTGATACAGGTTGTTCCCAAAATAAAACCAAATGTTTTTAGTTTTTAATTTGACAGTTATGAGTGTCGAAACTTCCATATTTCAACACTAATTTTAACGAATCTTTGGGCGGAAATAAATACCATAAGAAGAAGGAAAATTGCAAAACGGCCACCATACAGGGATAGATTATTAGTTCAACAATGCAAATAATTTTATTTTAAAAATATATATTTAGTAGTTTTTTCATAATATCTAGACTCCCAAAGGTATGTTTATGAAATTTCGCGCGCTCTTTTTCGTCCTAAATCATCATCCATTTCGCTTCAAACTTGCAAAGTGCTAATTCGTACGCGAACTAGCTTCTTACTGCTCATCATAGCATATATCTCTTTCACACGTGTTATCGGATGAGATAGCAGGCATTTTAGCACAAAATAGTTCGTGCCGTCACACAGACGGATTTTCTTAAAACATTGGACAAAACCTTTTTATTGTTTAAAACGTTCGAAAAGTCGTAAGAATTGATGATAAAACATGAGTAGCATATTAAAGTTTTATTTAACTTTTTAATATTTGTATTTTTAAATGTCCATATCTAGTAGGAAACACTTCTATTCTTTTGGTTATTAATTTATTTAAGGATCTATCTTGTGTAATGTTTTCTCGAAATATCAACCTAAAAATAAATTTACTCCTCTGCACAACTCTTCGGGGAATACAGGCTTGATGTGTTGGGATGTTTGATGGTATTTATTTAAAAAAAACTCTTCAGTTCACAAATATCGGAGCAGCCGGCGATAAAGATTTTTTTGTAAATACTAGAGCCAGAGTACAAAAAAATCTTTAGCGCCTAAAGTAAGCCTGGTAACTTTAATTTTGTTTTTTTTTTTCTTCTAATCAGGTACATTTAAGCATATAAATGATATATATTTTTGAAATCACCTCTTAAAACCCTTTATTTTGACTCCCCGTCACAACGGGCTTGGATGAAAAAAAAAATTGGCTCCCACAATATGGCGCCCAAAATCGGCAATTTTTAGGGTTCCGTACCCAAAGGGTAAAAACGGGACCCTATTACTAAGACTTCGCGATCCGTCTGTCTGTCTGTCTGTCCTTCTGTCACCAGGCTGTATCTCATGAACCGTGATAGCTAGACAGTTGAAATTTTCACAGATGATGTATTTCTATTGCTGCTATAACAACACATACTAAAAACAGTATTAATAATATATTTAAGGGGGATCCCATACAACAAACGTGATACTTTTGCCGTTTTTTGCTCGATTTTAATAACGGCAACAGGTAGACGCTTAAAATATTCACAGAATGTTTAGTTGTGTATTCACTTCAAAAAATAATAATTATTAAATTAAAATAAAATAAATTAAGTGGGGCTCCCATACAGCAAACGTGACTTTTTGGAGGGTTTTGCGATAATGGTACGGGACCCTTCGTGTGCGAGTCCGGCTCGCACTTGGCCGGTTTTTTTCTATATTAAATTTAATGTGACTAGTGAAAATCAGCCAACGCGTTTGGTCTCTACAACGCCATATAGGAATAAACATACATACATACATAGACACCGATAAACACATTACCCTCCTTCGGCAATCGAGAAAAACAAAATATCTTCTCATAAATATCAGTGCAGCCCTGGCTCTTGTACTAGAAAATCTTATATTAAAAGAGCCAATGTGAAATAGGAAGCCTTTTAATCCTTCAAAGTGACTTATTTACAATACGATTACGTTCTCCATAGACCAGAACTATAATGATATTAAAAGAGAATGAAGCTTCGTGAACAAATCAGCTAGAGTGGTACCTACCGCAATGTAAGATTCGATAAAAAAAATACCTTTTGCGCTAACGAGCAATCAATTAACAATATACCAGTGATGAGATAATTGCATATTTATTAATTTAAAAGGTTTATCATAGCATCTGTTACGATGCAACTTGTTGAAATAATTGTTTTGTTTATTTTTAGCTTCTGGCCGTGGCTTCGCCCGCGAGATGTGTGGATAAAAAATATCCTATGTACTTATCCAAGTCCTATATTCATGGCAATTTAAGAAGTCCGATGACATTTGACATTTTATATGCCGTGGTAACTTTGCACGTAAGAAATTGAAAATCGATTTCATAATCCTAATTAAAAACTATGTTAAAAAAAAAGGTTTAATTTTTATTAAGTTTTTTTATAACTATCTAATCCGACTTCTTAGATTGTCACGACTGTAGGTTATATAATATATAATATTAAATATATTAAACATAATATTTAATGTATAAATTATACCTAGTACTTGTTTTTCTGATTACAGTTAATTATTTTTCAGCAGTCGGGTTTTTGTTCAAAAGTGCCGCTTGGTGGCCTAGTTGAAATAAAATATCTTTGTCTTTTGTCTTTGTCTTTTATAATTTAAGCCTATAAAATCAATAAATATATTCTGTCAATACAAATCTAAAAGATGAAATTATTGTAAAAAACACATTGTATTATATTGTTCTTTAAAATAAACTAAAATATCTAGGCAGGTAAACGTTCAAACGTTTACCTTTAATTGAGAATCTGGTGAGTTGAGAATCTGGTGACTTGCTAATAAGCCGTTTGAAAGCATAAATAATTAGGAAATTAATCAAACCTCATAAGAACATCTCTCAAATTGACAGTACCTGGATACTTAAATATCCCTTCAGTTTAGCATTAAATACCGAACAACTTAATTACCTTAACCTAACTATAGTTTAATATCTACTATTTCTTAGTCGATTTACACCTTTTAGTGACCGCTCGTTAACCAACTTTATTGGTGTTCGTAAAGATAATAATCTAGTATATCGATACTGACATCGCAAAATGTAGGTTTCGCTAGTAGAGGTAATATTAATTTTAGCTTGCTTCACGGTGCAAATAAACCGTAAAATTTGGGTCGTTTAAATTCCGTGGAAAGTCAATCCGGTGCATGAAGCAGTATCAATTTGTAAAAATATAATCACACTAATATTATATAAGCGAACGTCTGTGAGTGTGTTTGTATGTTTGTTACTTCTTCACGCTCAATCGGCAGGACGGATCTGGATGAAACTTGGCACAGAGATAGATTATAGTCTGGAATAGCACATAGAATACTTTTTATCCCGGGAATATGTTCCCTTAGGATAATTTTAGAATTTCGCGCGGACGAAGCCGCTGTCAGAAGCTAGTTAAAATATAATAATAAAGTAAACCGACTTCTAAAATATCACTAAAAAGTGCAAAAATTGCATTCGTACCTCTTGTCGGTCTTGTTTCATCATTTTGCAACGCCGACTTCCGAAATGATAGTTATTTTTTTGCACGTTTTAGTGTTTTTTTTGGAAGTCGGTTCATTGTTTTGTGATATTTTTAAATCATTTTTCAATTTTATCTTTACAAATCGATACGGCTTCATGCACCGGATCAATCCTTCACGGGATTTAAACGACCAAAATTTTATGGTGTATATGAACTTTACTGGGAGTACCGGGTAGAAACATTAAGCCCACGGGGTCCAAGTACTAACTGACTTATTCAGGACATCAGTAAACAGTTAATCGGCTCTTCACGTCACCAGAAGTATGAGATTGAGAATTGTCTATAACTTCCTTGGCGAAAGTGAATCATATATATGGACGGAAGCATTTTTTGAAATATGATCATCCCTTTCCGTTACACCCTGTAAACCTACGCAATATTCTAGGCAGTTTTACCATTTACTCCTTTGTGGACGATTTATACCAAACTAAGTCTTAATATGCGAAAGTGAATCATATACATGGACGGAAGCAATTTTTGAAATATGATCATCCCTTTCTGTTACAACCTGTATACCTAGGCAATATTCTAGGCACTTTTACCATTTACACCTTTGTGGACGATATATACCAAACTAAGGCTTAATATGCGAAAGTGAATCATATACATGGACGGAAGCAATTTTTGAAATATGGTCATCCCTTTTTGTTACACTCTGTATACCTACGCAATATTCTAGGCACTTTTACCTTTTACACCTTTGTGGACGATTTATACCAAACTAAGGCTTAATATGCGAAAGTGAATCATATACATGGACGGAAGCAATTTTTTAAATATGGTCATCCCTTTCCGTTACACCCTGTATAACTACGCAATATTCCAGGCACTTTTACCATTTACACCTTTGTGGACGATTTATACCAAACTAAGGCTTAATATGCGAAAGTGAATCATATACATGGACGGAAACAATTTTAGAAATATGATCATCCCTTTCTGTTACACCCTGTATACCTACGCAATATTCTAGGCACTTTTGCCATTTACACCTTTGTGGACGATTTATACCATACTAAGGCTTAATATGAATTTCAGGCGATTTACTCTTATTAATCCCTTTTAATAGGCTTCATTTATTCGTGTCCGTACAGATGATAAACTGGTAGGTATATTTATACCGATATTCTTTCAGCAAAATGTAGATTTTGCAAGTGGAGAGCGATTTGGTGATATTGAGCAGATTAGTAAAACTTTGACGCTGTGTAGCATTGATAATGTGTGATGAGTAGAATGAGTATGGAACGAAATGAGATCAACAATAGAGTATGCAAGAAGAATAAAAGAAGGAATTTTATTAAATTTAAAAAATGACAAAAATCACGAGAATTCATCGCTGATAGAATCGTACTAATTTGTCTTGAGACTAGTAAAAGTGTCAGTACATCCGCGAAGGCGATGGTGTAAGGAATTGGTTTCGTGACATTGGTTTCAATAATGGTTGACATTCCCATACATTTTAACCAATCGTCATCGCGAAGCTTTCGTTGCTGGAATGACACTAATGGGCCAAGGGCTCTAGACTAGTCTTGTCCTAGACTTCTTAGGCTTTAGGCTCTAGACATATCTTGACCTGATTTTAACCGACTTTTTAAAAAGAAGGAGATTCTATGTTCGACTTTATGTTTAGGTACCTTACTAAACAACTTGCCTATCAGGCAGGTACAACTAAAAAGTGAATAATAAATTATCTTTTTTACAAAAAAGTAGTAGTAGTATACAGTCAGTATACTACTACTACTATTTTTACAAATAAAAAAAACTGCGAAGTGAAAAATAACTTTCTTTTCGGAAGGCGGTGTCTATAAAGCATAAAAATGATATCTACGAAAGACACCGACTTCCAAAAAGAAAGTTATTTTTAACTTTGTAGTTTTTAGGGTTCCGTACCCAAAGGGTAAAAACGGGACCCTATTACTAAGACTTCGCGATCCATCTGTCTGTCTGTCCGTCTTTCACCAGGCTGTATCACATGAACCGTGATAGCTAGACAGTTGTAATTTTCACAGATGATGTATTTCTGTTGCCGCTATAACAACAAATATATAACTAAAAAACAGTATAAAATAAATATTTAAGGGGGGCTCCCATACAACAAACGTGATATTTTTGCCGTTTTTTGCTCGATATTAATAACGGCAACAGGTAGACGCTTGAAATATTCACAGAATGTTTAGTCGTATATTCTCTTCAAAAAATAATAATTTTAAATAAAAATAAAATAAATTAAGGGCCCCCCTTAATTTATTTTCCCATACAACAAACGTGATCTTTTTGCAGTGTTTTGCTATAATGGTACGGAACCCTTCGTGTACGAGTCCGACTCGCACTTGGCCGGTTTTTTTAATTGGAAGTCGGTAGTATTTTTTTGTAAAAAAGTTTTTAGTGACTATTGATAACCATTAACCACAAACTGAAGATCTTTGTATCACATATTATATCTAGTCTAATTTGACCACATTTCACGTAACCTTGCGTCCAAACAAATTGGCTGGACAACAATCGCTTTATTGTTACCTAAATTACATTTTAACACCTCACAGGAGCAACCTTCACGTGAAAAACTTAAGTAGAGCCAAGTGTGAACGATTTCCTAGCACCTGTGTTTTATACAAAAGATGTTATTGTTGCATTTTGTTTTAGATTTAGTTAGTGTGGGGGTGCTAATGCGATGCTAATTAAGGGGCGTCGAGACTGACGCAAGACGGTCATGAATAGTCGAGGAGTTAGCCGTTGTCGTAAGTGCCTTGAAAGACTTTGGACGGTTTTTTGCTGGTGTTCGTGGATTCTGACAAAAGGTTTAAAACACCTGGCAGATAAATGTTTTAATTTAAGTTACCTTCGTCCTTTCATGGTTTTCGGGATTTACGAAGTATAAGTACCGAAATGATTAAATAAATGATATATTATATATATTTGCTTTTGATACATATTTTCAATAAGTTCAAAAATAAGCCATGGTCTCAATTTAATTTCACCATTTATCGAAATTTATCATCATCATCAGCCTTTTTACCCGACTGCCGAAGGAGGGTAATGTGTTTATCAGTCTATGTATGTATGTATGTAAGTATGTATGTATGTATGTTTGTTCCTATGTGGCGTTCTAGAGACCATACGCGTGGGCCGATTTTGATGGTTCTTACGTCAATCGATTCGTCTTAACCCCGCGAGTGTCACTGGCTACATGAAAATTGGAAAATAGGAATAAACAAGGAGAAAATCATGCTGTGCAGTCGGAGGATACGTCTGGTTTTGGTCAGCCAGCTCGCGAAGATGTATCCTCCAAAAGCACAGCAAGATTTTCTCCTTGTTTACGTCTTTTTAGTTCGCTTTTCAAGCAGTCGGGTTTTTTGATTTTTTTAATTAACTTTTTTTTTTATGTACCACTGCTGGGACTCAGGCCTCCTCCCTGTGAGAGGGAATGGGCCGTAATAAACCCCGCGGGCCCAGTGTGGTTGGTGGATGTCACATGTATTCAAATTTGTGGTTCTAGGACATGCCGGTTTCCTCACTATGTTTTCCTTCAACGTTTTGAGAGCAGTGAAGATGAAATAATTTACACAAAGTAAAGCACCTGCCTGAGTTCGAACTCACGACTTATAACTTGTAAGTCGCGACCGCTACCACTGGGCCACCACTGCTCTTATCTAAAATATCACACTAAAAATCAACGATACTCTTACTTCAATTGGCGTAAAGGACATATTACGGCGAAGCATAACATTTGAGCTTTTGGTATTCTGTTTTGCATAGGCATCGACAAAGTTCAAAAATGAATACGATGGGATGTTTTTGACTGGGAGTTGGTCTGAACAGTCTAGCAAAAAATAGAAAACGAAAAAGAAGTGAAAACAAACACAACATGTACTCGTTAGGAGTTTGTTTGATAGAGGTCTGATCCCAGGTTGGAGTGTCCATTTTTAATACCATTGACGTCAAAAAACTGCATCGTGCATAGGACGGTCAACCTCAGATTATTAGTAACTTTGGAACTACGAGAACTACCGTTACTGCTACGAACAAAGACGCACACAAGGTCGAACTGTTATTGTGACTTATTGTGGAACTTTGTTATTTTTTTGTTTTGTTGTTTTTGGTGCTGTAATGATAGATCTCCTTGATGACTGGACGTGATTTGATTTATATCACATCGATAGGCGATTTGCATTTGACATGGAAGCAAGGCAATGCAATCCGACCGATTCGCACTTTAAATTATCTTAGAAAATACATCTGCGATATCACCTAATGAAATTATAATTGCATCGCGCCTTCAGTAAAGATACCCAAGGATTGATGACAAGTCAATACCGGCCGATATTATTTTATGACATCAGATTATATTTTGAACCTGAAATTCATGTATAACTACGTCGTAAAATGAAATGCCAATGGTTCCTTATATTTTATCCATCACTTTATGAAAGATGCTCATATTATTGTGTTTATTCAAGACTTTATTTACATAAAATTAGTTTGACTTACAAACCGTGAAATATACTGTTTTTTAACATATTGGCATAATATTTTCATATTATGCCAATATGTTAAAAAACCGGCCAAATGCGAGTCGGACTCGCACACGAAGGGTTCCGTACCATTATCGCAAAACACTGCAAAAGAAACACGTTTGTTGTATGGGAGCCCCCCTTAAATATTTTTTAGGTTAATATTTATTTTATACTGTTTTTAGTATTTGTTGTTATAGCGGCAACAGAAATACATAATCTGTGAAAATTTCAACAGTCTAGCTATCACGGTTCATGAGATACAGCCTAGTGACAGACGGACAGACAGACAGACGGACAAACAGACGGATCGCGAAGTCTTAGTAATAGGGTCCCGTTTTTACCCTTTGGGTACGGAACCCTAAAAACAACAATATTACAAGTCGAAAACTCTACGTTCATCGTAAATTAAGGAGTTTTACCTCTATTTTCTCCTCTAATTGATTATTCGAGTTCATTATGAACTCGAATAATCTAATATTTGGTTAAAGTTTGATATTTATTATCATTAATCGAAGATATTTGACAGCTTGTGGCTAAATAATAACAGCGGCACGGGTCGATCTTCAAGGTTAAGCAACGCTTACCGAGGTCTCTTTATATAGCGATTTTCTTCCGTGCCTCAGAAAGAACGTTAAGCCATTGGTCCCGGCTATCATTTGAAGTAGTAGTAGTAGTCAGAAGCCTGAGATCTGACACCAGTCTAGCCAAAGGGTATCGTGTTACCCAGCTACTGGGTTGTGGAGGTCAGATAGGCAGTCGCTCCATCTAAAACACTGGTACTCAGCTGGATCCGGTAAGACTGGAAGCCGACCCCAACATTGATGGGAAAAGGCTAGGCAGATGATGAATCGAGGGGTTTTTTTGTGACTGGGTCTTGTAGAGGTCCTTCAAAGAGACTGAGAATATGGGGCCTAAGGTTTTTAGCTTACCGTGTATTGTCATACAAACCACACATGTATTTCATTTACATTCACCTCATAAGGTTAGGTATAGCTATTTAAAAATACAGTTGCAAGATTTCGAATTGCACATACAAACTAACAAGGCAATGCTTGTAAAAACCGAAGTAATTATTTAATCTACAGGGCTCTAGGTAAGACATTGAAATATAATTTTGCTTTAATCTAATATTGTACTAAAAAATAGTATAATACGACTACCAGGATATCAACAGGCTTGGATAAATAAACAAGCAAACAAACAACTGTGGTCCACCAATACTCAAAGAGTAAATAATAATAATAATAACATTTTCTTTATTCAGGTAACTTTTCAAAACCCATTTTACATTAAATATAAACATCAGAATAATAAAAATAAAAATAATATCAGATAAATTAAAAGTAAAAACAAAAAGTAATGTCAAATCAAGTCACAAGTGAAGTCAAAGCAAAATAAAGTAAAGTAGAGATTTATTCCTTCCAACAATCAATTTATCAAATTATAATTAAATATAGACTATTTCTTAGGTACACTTTCGTAATACTTAATCTCCAGAGTTTTTCATCCACAAATCGTACTCAAACTAACTCCAAAAGCCCGCCAACATTTGCCCCGAGTCCCTTTCTTTTGTTTTTTCATATTTCTTCAATTTTTTTAAAACGCGGCATCGAACATTCGAATCCATTCCAAAATGTTGCCGTAGCGAATAATCTTAGAAAATAAATCAAATTATTTTTTTATAAAACCTAACAGTAGCTTGCAATAACACTCATAAATTAAATACACTTGCTTGATGAAAATAAGAGTACAGACGTAGATGAATTAAACAGCTTAATAACCAATTTCATTGACGAAAATGTAAACATGAATAAAACATGTAATGTAAACAGTGAAAGCCAATTAAATACTCATATCAATATTTACACAAAAAAAACATCCTCCTTATATTTCAGCTGCATCAAGAGCACATCCGTAGATCATTTTTAATGCACTGTATTTTAAAGTGGCACACAGTATTTTTGGAATGAGCAATATTTATTGCGGAACGGATTTCTAAAATTGCTTACTCGATTGCCAGAGCTAGCGAATCTTGACAATTTTTTTTTGTGTTTCATGGAAATCATCAAAGTGCAGTGTAAAAAAAGAATTTGTACTGCACATTCCTTCTCGAGAGAAGGCTTGAGCATAAACGAACACGTTGTGATTGCGATTTAAGTTTACTTGGTTCAACGGTGTCTGTGATATCCTAGACTAACTTAGAGATAACTATAATTTCACGTAACTAAACTCAACTTGATACATCGCGAACCCCAAATGACTCAAGACCGAAAATAGCGCAGTATGGTCGTCGTCTGGAATCGAACCGCGCTCTTTGATCCGCCGTCCCCTTTGTAACTCTACACGGTACCCGGGTACCTCTCCACACCTGAGATTATTAACGACCGATGACTGACTGGGGTTACTGAAATAACAGGAGAGCGAAGTCATCAATCATGAGGTACTAAGGAAGCAGGAGTTTAGGGAGATGTGTTTGGCGCAATTATGTGACGGTCAGACTGCATGGCTAGGGTGGACTTGGCCGCAAATTGATCTAATTGTCAAAGGGTAGACTAAGTACCTAAGTTGGTACAGAAGAGACAATTCTCTAAATGTGCAAGTGGATCAATGACTATATTTTCCAAGATAAGTAGGATACTATTGCTTTATAATATTAAATGTGAATTAGATAGATAGATATGTTGGGTTTAGTCAATAGTACGGACGTAAAAACAAATCACAAGGACGCCCCTGGCGGCAATCTAGAGCAACTACGCATTGGGACGCTTTTTATAAGCACTTGCGTTTTGGGGAAGAAGGCAGTTCAAGGCAGTTGAGTACTGACAGCCTTAGAGCTAACACTTGGTAGAATCAGTGTCGATCCGTAATATAAGTAAGCAAGAATGTAACTTGTGTCTATTTGAATATACTCAGTGTATCGAATAATTTGTGTGATTTCATTTTCACGATTGTACCTACTGACCTGCCCACACATGATATCTTAACCCAAGGGACTTCCCATCCTGACTTCCCGATGGTTTGCAACTATCGTCCAACAAAGCATTAGATAAAGCATTTATTTGGTGCACACAAAAGACACAGTCTAAGACAGTAAATTAATAAAATTATTACAATTTACACGTATGTTTAAAAATAAGGTGCCAACAGAAAAATAAAAAAGGAAACAATACTTACAGAAATAAAAGTATATGTGACACCAGTAAAATTTGGTATGACAATCAAAACACAGTGCGGTGTGCGTCTCAAGGCGGCACTAAATGGGAGCCCAGCTCAGCACGTGTCAGGCCGGGTCGTACCTACTGACGCTGATATTCTGCTGGATCCCTGCAGTAACATATGGTCGCTAAGCAGACGTGATATGTTGGTTTTGTTACAGTGTTATGCGAAGAATATTACACGTAAGTATACCCGCAACTTTAATTTATAACTTACAATAAGAGAATATAGGTTAAAGTAGAAAGTTAAGGTAGAAGAAGTTCCAGTTCTTATCAAGTAATTAGAATATTACTTGAAACGTGCCCTCATTGATGGTAACAGGCTTGACCCTATGTTATGCTAGGATAAGACTTACAATATTTAAAAGTAATCAGATTTAAAGAAAGCCCACAAATTTTTCGTCAGATGCCTATGTGAGTTATAAGTAGTAAAAAGTTTTGTGTAAAACACCCACTGTTTGTATATATAATTGACGCTATTCACAATATATACATGAATATACGTACCTAAACCTTTACGTCTCTTCTCAATAGTGTCTCTCCAATTTGTCTCCAGCAGATTGCAGCCATACGATGCCTTAGTTTCAGTTGGTACACATTTAAACTCGAACGCTTCATTGATTGCTGTTTCATGTTACTGCAATGTCTTAATTGTCACTTCGGGAACCTTAGGTAGAACATGAGAATTGGTAACAAGGTACTGGTAAAATATATTGGTTATTTAAATTTCATTTCTCCAATGTCTTGGGCACCGGGGCAGGTGCAAGGGGATGACATGCACTTGAAAGCCAGGGTTTCAATAAAATAATAAAAAAAATGGGGTGAGGTTATAGGGTTCCTTCTTCGTTTCTTAAACTTTTCTGCATTATTCGACAAATTTCTATCTGTTTACAAATGGGCTAAAGAAATTCTATTTGAGGCAGGGTGCTTATGCGAAGTAGTCCTGCCGGCACCCATGTATGAAATAGTGATATATGATAATGACGACTACGAGAATGACAATCACCATCATATTGTCACTATATCGCTTACTTATAAATTGATTTAAAGACAGTACCTAACAGACAGCAGTTTAATATAGCATCAGAGTAAAGTGATATACTTATTAGGGAGATACATTTACGCTGGTGAAAGCCCTTTAATAAAAATTGAAACAAAAAAACTTCATGCCAGTGCCGTAAACCGTTTATTTTCTAAACTTTAAATTAGTTATAAATAAAAAAAAACCCGACTGCTTAAAAAGCGAACTAAAAAGACGTAAACAAGAAGAAAATCATGCTTTGCAGTCTGGCTGACCAAAACTAGGTTTCTAAATCTGCCATTTTTCTATTTTCCAATTTTAATGCAGCAAGTGACACTCGCAGGGTTAAGACAAATCGATTGACATATGAATCATCAAAATCGGCGAATGCGTTTGGTCTCTAGAACGCCACATAGGAACAAACATACATACATAGACCGATAAACATATTACCCTCCTTCAGCAATCGGGTCACCCAGGCCAAATGACCGCCAATCAAGTTGCCCACCAACTACTCCTTAATGGAAAACCCTCACATTGGATACACAAATCAAAAAAGCTGACTGTGGTTAATGACACCACCAATTTAACACAGCCATTTACGCTGTCAGACATAATATATGGGATCAAAAACTTAAAAAATGGCAAAGCTGCTGGTTTCGATGACATTACTGTCGATCAATTAAAACACCTCGGACCAGTAGCTGTATCCTGGATACTATCACTTTTCAACTCGTGTCTCGTAGACTATAAGATTCCAAAATTGTGGAGACGCGCTAAAGTTAGCTCTACTAAAACCAGGAAAATGTCCAAAAGACCCTAAAAGCTACCGACCCATTTCTCTCCTATGCCATACGTCCAAACTCTTTGAAAGGCTCCTACTAAATCGCTTTACAACTGTTATCGAACCACACCTTATACCTGAGCAAGCTGGCTTCAGACCAGGGAAGTCATGCACCAACCAGACGCTCAAACTCACGCAATTCATTGAGGACGGGTTTGAGGCGAAAAATGTCACAGGTGTTGTATTCGTTGACCTTTCAGCAGCCTATGATACAGTTAATATCAAGCAGCTCCTATTGAAGGTCAGGGAAATAACAAAAGATACAGGCTTCGTCCAGGTTCTTAGCGTCATGCTGAATAACCGTCGCTTCCAAGTCCATCTTAATAACAGCAAGAGCAAGTGGCGGTGTCAAAAAAACGGGCTCCCACAAGGCAGCGTGCTGGCTCCGGTGCTATTCAATATTTACACAAACGACCAGACTAGCTCCCCACTAACGCAACGCTTTATATATGCAGACGACCTTGCTCTTGCCTCCCAGACACATCGTTTTGAAGAGGCCGAAGAAAGTCTGACGGAAGCTCTGGAAGCACTTGGACAGTTTTATGATGAAAATGCCTTAAGGCCAAACCCAATCCTGTGTTTTCCATCTACGCAACCGTCAGTCCAACAGCTCTCAACATCTCGTGGCAAGGCGTTGCCATAGAGCTCTGCCCTCAACCTCGCTACCTGGGCATCACCTTGGATCGGTCCTTGACATATAAATTCCACTGCTTAAAAACTAAGCTAAAAGTCGGGACTAGAAATAACGTCTACGTCGCCTAACATCCACAGGCTGGGGAGCATCTCCGCAGGTTCTCCGTGCTTCTGGCCTGTGTCTGTCTTTTACTGCCTGCGAGTTCGCGTGTCCAGTATGGTATCGATCCGCCCACGCTAGAGAAGTCGACATGGCGCTAAATGATACCTGCCGCATCATAACTGGCTGTTTGAGACCTACACCGCTTGCAATGTTGTATCCACTGGCGGGCATAGCTCCACCAGATGTTCGCCGTGAAGTGGCCAGCCGAATCGAGAAGGGTAAACAGGAACGGGACAGTCGCCACCCCTTATATGAACATCAATTCCAACCTGCACGCCTAAAAAGCCGCAAAAGCTTTGTGAGACATACGACCTCCTTGGAAGCCAGCGCAACTAACGTGAGGTGTAAACTGTGCAAAACATACATCCTACCCCTCCATACTCCATCACTCCGGCAGAGCAATCCACCAATCTGGAAATCCCTAAACCGATTGCGGGTACAGGTTGGTCGCTGCAGAAAAATCTGACCAAATGGTGTCTCATAGACCCATCTCAAACACAGTGCCAGTGTGGGGCCCCGTCGCAGGATATGCCCCACCTCCTTGTCTGCCCTTCGTGCCCAGCCACCTGCACCATTCAGGACCTGAACGTGGCAAATGATAGAGCGGTCCAGGTGGCTACATACTGGTCAGACAAAATTTGAGAATATTTGAGTTAAAATTTGAGTTTATCGACACGAAAAGAAGAAGAAGCAGCCGGGTAAAAAAGACCGGAATGTTTTTTGCCGAAAAACGCATAGCATCACAATTTCGCAGTATATCGCGTGATGCGCGTCGGGCACAAGTTTTTCAAAGTTGCAAATTTGGATTCACACTATCCTAATTGGTCCATATAACATACCAATAAATCAGAACTACATCATGCTTTGCGATTTTAGCCTTTATTGGTTTCGATTTCTACTGGGCTAATGATAAAACTCAGTGAGTCCAACTTATACAGAAACCCATGTCGGGAATAAAATATAATCAGCATACATTATTACTAAAATTTGTTATTTTTATATGTTATGCTTACCAAAATATTTCACGTTTAAGTGTACTTCACACTTCCTGCTTGTGACCTTAACGATCGAATTTGATATGTGTAAAGCAGAAAATAACTAACAGCATTTATAAAGCGAAAATTACCTTGTTTGGTTGTTTGTTACGCCTTCGCCCCTAAATCTCTGAACCATTTTGGTGAATTTTGGTACAGAGACAGATGGGACTCTGGAAACGGTTATAGGCTACTTTTTTGCATAAAACTTGAAGGGAAAGATATGGGTGGAGTGTTTTTTTTTTAATGAAAATGCTTATCTTGTCGTCAGCTTTGCTTACTTACAAAGTACCAGGAGACAAGCTGAGAACTTCATGAAGTAATATTATTAATTAAAAAATATTTTTTTAAAACAATTTTTTTGTCGTATTCGTCTCAGCAAACCCTTTCATTTGATATCCATATCATGGCAGTGCACAAAAAATAACTAATGCGCCATCTTGGGCAGTCCGCCATAATGGATTTAGAATGAAGTCACTTAGCTAACCATGCATTTTCATCCAAACTAAACGTCTATGCAAAATTTCATCGTAATCGGTGGAGGATAACTGCTTTAAAATTCAGTTGGAAGATTTCACCCGAACACACTTACATACATACATACACTGCAAGTTAAATAAATGCTTGTAAAAAACCAGGGCTGGAATCATGAGTGGTACAGGACTCTCAAACTACCAGGAGAACAGATTCATGAAGAAATAGATCAACAACCAGAATTGATTGACAAAATTTTAATCGACGCAGGCAAAGCCACGAACATGGGCTAGTAATTATATAAATTAATTCTTGACGTCGTCACCTTATTTGCTTATCGAAATTATATGTAACTAATTACTTAGTACGTGGTCTACCATTGAGTAATTCCTGTATACCTTATTTAGGATATATAGTATTTCGTAGAAGGAAATATTATAGTTCGACACAATATCTATGTTACGTATTTGTTATAGGAAATTTATGAAAACCATCTATTGCATCCAATTCCTAGGCAATCTATAAAGTCAAAGTCAAATGTATTTATTTCAACTAGGCCATTGAACGTTAAAACATTTAAAATTTACATGTAATAAAAAATTGATTCTACCGTGCTTGCGTTGTAAAAATTGATTCTATAGAACTCCTACATTTTCTATAAAATATATATAAAAAAAATAGAAATAAAACATATAAAACAGTTGCCGGCTTGCAAGGTAATATCAGAGTCCTGACAGTCCCAGATTTTTCCATCTAGAATTTCACAGAAGCAGCCCAGTCTGAATTTGAGCCCAGTTTTAGGGTCCCGTACTCGAAGGGTCCAAACGGAGCCCTATTGCTGTCACTCACGTTACATTTGGCTGTCCGTCTGTCACGCACATTACATGCTACTTAGAGTAACTGGCAAAAAACGGGTCTGCCTAATCCCTTTTTAAATTACAGGCATGAAAATACAGGCACGTAATGCGTGTAAGCTTGTAGTTATAAAAACTGACCAAGTACGAGTTGGACTCGCGCACCAAGGGCCCCGTACAAACAGTTAAATTCACCAAAATAATTATGTAAAAATACTAAAGTTCTTATGAAATGAAAGCAATTTATTTTTCATGATTTTGTTTTACCGCTTTGTTGGCATGATTAACATGTTTCCAAGCCAAAAATTTAGCTTTCTGGTACTAAGAGTTTCTGAGCTAAGCTGCGGACGGACAGAAAAACATAACGAAACTATAAGGCTTGTGACTACGGATCCCTAAACAACAGTATTTCAAATGTTATCTTGTAAAAAAAAATCAGCTAGAGTTATTGGCAAGTTTCCCCATAGAATGGTATTTATTATGAAAAAGTATTAATATTGGCAAAATTCGGTCAAATTACTGGTATCACGTCAGAAAAATTGAGCTTGTTTAAATCTGCTATATTTTGGATGTAACTGCTGAGTATAGTTATAGTATTGGCGTAACGTGCACGAACTGCCGAAAGAGTAAGTCTTAAAAATAAACTGGACAAAACCAAGGTGTTGTTGAATGCCCATCTTACACCCACACCTATCTAGATTGGAGACTCTATACTCGAAGTTGTGGATGTCTATCTAAGACAATTGTCTTAGATAGACAGTCCAGTTAGGTAGGTTAACTTCGAGAAATAGGTCAACCGTTGAATTCGATTCGACTAGGCTGTGTTCGGGAAGATGCACGGTATCTTTTCGTCCAACGTACCCACCACACACACCACACACACATTCCACATTGTCTCAAGACGAAAGACCAGTGTGTGTTGCCAGTGATGACTTAGGGGACCGAATCGTGGTCGCTCACAAAGGGCGTCATCAGAAGGCTTTAAAGGACCCAAAGGTCAATAGAGAGAACTATGCTTGGAAACTCGGAGTATCCAAGAATTGCGAAACTTAAGTGGCAGTGGGCAGGGCACATTGCTTGTCCAGTGGATGCGCAACGCAAAAGGCCGATCAGTGTGGCGACGCTTGGGGCAGGCCTATGTCCAGCAGAGCACATCTTATGGCTGAAATGACGATGATGATGATTTAAAGGAATGGCCTTTTGAACGATTTCAGATATGATTTTTTATGTCTGTCTGAAAAGACGTGTTTTTGTTTATGAAAATGCTGTGCACATCTGTAATTGACATAGACACTAGGATAAAACCCCGATAAATGTAATATGTCCATATTTGTGTTTGTGTTGTTGAAGTGCATTAAATAAATAAATAAAAGACCGCTGGTAGGCACTAAGCAACAATAACAATGCAATAACGACACAACGACTCTTTTTCATAGAAAATATTCTATGAAAATGTATGGTCGCATCGTAGTCTCATTGTCGCGACGCACCTGTAGAACTGTAAATGAAAACCAAAGAAGAACATAAAACTATCTTTTCTCGTGATGATAATGTGCGATGTGTGAGTGATAATGTATATCAGACTAAATGTTAGAATATTACAAAATTTTAAACTATGTATAAAAACACGACAAGCTTGTATTCCAAAGTTTGCTATGAAACATTAACGTGAACAATGTAACATCGACAACACGTCAAACTCGAGCTGTAGAAACAGTGGTAGTAAACAGAAAACATTTTCCTTATTTATACGTATTGGCAGGATTAAATGACGACGAATTAGTATAACAATGTTATTACGGGAAAAGTATTTTATATTATTAATCTTTTATTAATAATAAAGGACGTACAGTACTCCCCAGTCATCTTGGCCGCTCAGAAGTTGGCAACAATGGCGGCGCACCATGCTATCCACGTCGAAAAGCCAACTTCAGAGCGGTCAAGAAGATTGGGGTGTACTTAAGGTACCGTAAATTTATTAATAATGAAAGTTTCAGCAGTAAAATCGGTTGCAATATCCACAGATGGGATTCTCGGATGGAAACGATCTTCAGTGTCCATGCGACCTTAGTCCATAGACCATAGCAAACCTTCCATCTTGCGTTGCGTGCCTAGTCACCTGTTCACGTCAAGACCTGACTATGTCAGCAAATATAACTCTATGAGCTGACTACTGGGCCAAACAAATAATTTGACGGTTAGATATTTGTCGATACGGTAAGAAGATGAAAAAGAAAATCCTTGATATTAATAGTACGGTTTCAACGTGCGTTCTTTTGAGTTCTATAAAAGGAAATATAATTTCGTTTAAAGGACTCAATTCATTCACTGCTCCTTATACATTTAATATTAAATAACTTGCTAAATGTTTTACCAGAAATAAAACCACTTTGCAAATTATAGATCGTTAATGAAAACCATCATCATCTTATTCCCTCATCAACCATAAACTAACAGTTTTTTTTAAATAAAAATCCAACATAATTCTTAAGTTACACTCAATTCATACACATATAAGGTAAAAACTTCATGAATTTCATAATATTTATTAATACAATGCGCATCAAAGTATTAATTGAACTATATCAATAGAACTGGTCCCCTCATCTTGCCTTATGCAGGCTGAGTGGGCAGACTGTTTTTTTTATATTATTATATAAAGCTGCTTCTGTTACCTAATCATAGCTACTAAATTCTCGTAGGTGACTGATTAAAATACTGGCAGATGACTAAATTAACAGTCTGTATCATAATTAATATCACCTGCCTTATTACTCCTTTTCAGTGTTGCTATACTTGTAGAGGTCTCCTTGGATTTCTTTTACAGGATTCCAACATATCTAGTAAAAATGTAGGCAATAATACTACATTTATTTATATTGTAATTAACAACGAGTTAATACAAACTTTGCTTGCTTATGCAAAATTACTTCTAGTAAAAAGGCTCAGTAGGCATCATGGATAAGGTAAATTTTCTATTGTTCTTCATTTATGAACAGAGAATACTTTAAGAGCTGGAAGTAAAATAAATACTGACTAAACGTATCCACATATTTTAAGAGACATAAATCATCACACACACATACTTTTGAACACAGCACTAAAGGTCCAAAAAAAATTCTTACAAACTGAGAGACTCATTATGCTTACAAAATAATGGATTATTGATAAAACTTCCCTTGAATAGTCATTGAGGGAGGCCGAATAGTTTGATTGAATTAAGTACTCTGACTACCGAATATAAAACAGCCGTATCGCAGTGAAAGAACTACAAAACCACCACATAAAATTTTCCACCATAGCAACACCACATCGAAGCGGTTCCATTCCGGTTTCATCTCGACCGGTCGTTTTTGCGCTCCTATATAAGGCTCGGCCCACAATTGATATTAATTTCATGAGATGCTATTGAGGTAAAAAACCCGCCCTGCTGAGGCTGGCCGGCTTGTTTTTGTAGCACGTAATGCCTCCGCAAGGGCGACTTCCGTGATGAAAGCGGTTGATTGGGGAGTGTCTAAGGAAGATCGGCTATTTGTACTGAGTTTTTCGTACTCCTTTGCGAGGCTGTTCGCCTGGTACTATATTTTATTGACTGGTATTGATTGTACTGTGTGTAGATTTTCCAATAAGGTAGCTTGTGAGTAGACCTATGCATCCGCTGGTGTAGTTTAGGTTATGTTGGGCTGCAAACATTTCTGTGGAAACAATTAGTATAATGTTTCTTTTTATTCAATCTCCGGGATTTATAATGTAGGGCAGGAATCAATAAATTCTCACTTCTACGCACCTGTATAAAACAAACAACTGTGAAGGTATAACAGCAGTTGCTCGTTGGTTTGTCGCGTGAAATTAGTAACCGCAACCGGTTGGTATGGTTGCCAGGACCATTGCAATCGCTAGTAATTGGTATCGGTACTACAACTAAGTGGCAATTATTTCAGTTATAATATGTCTTAAAATCTGATTGTATATTCTCTGTCGTTCTATTGTGTTTTGTTGCTTATCTAGTTACAGTATTGTTTAAGATTTATACTACGACTTAAATTGAATCCATCAAGTGTGATTATCCATCGTCCAGCGTCTTTTTTTATCATCTGCAGTACACTACCCCTACGCCCTTAGCGGCACAAGTTCAACAGCTCAACATTAGAATACAAAAAATAATAACGTATAAAAGCGTACCTAGGTTTATTACTGCAGACTAATGATACCTCATTCATTCATCTTTTGTAGTGGCGCGTAGTTGGCCTAGAAAATGGAACAATGACGAAAATAGCAAATTATGCGTAATATAGTCCGGATAAAATTACAAAGCTGCGTGGCCATCCAAATCATCATTTGAGTCGGCCATCAAAGCATAACGAGGCTTCATTGGATACAACATCGTTAGCGCGTCTGGAGGAGAGGGCAGGTTGTAACTACCTATGTCATTGTGTTCCTCAGTGTTTAGCCGTAATGATGATAGGGAGAGATCCATTCAGGATCATTTAGATCTGACGATTCAAGGCTACTGCAGATGCGACAATGCGTCAATGATGCGATCTGCATGAACGTAACACTGACGCACTGCGCCTAACTGCGAGTATTTTTTTTAAGAAAGCTTTTTGTCCACCTGTTGGTGACAAGTGACAATGCGACATATTGACTTATGTCTTCATAAAGCGTATATTTTCACGACGTGAGTCGTTACGTTAGATACGCAGGGATCGGCTGCATTGACCAAGCGTTTGAAATCGAATTCTGATGAAATAGGGGGCTTGGTAAATCACACGTACTCTATGGCAGCCCCCCAGGTCATCCATCCTACCGCTGCCGGTCAGTACAACCACTAAATGGGATGTAAATATAAAACTTATTTTATTAGCATGTCTAATTTTCTATACGCTATATGTCAACTTATGTTATTGCAAAATGCGCCGATGTATTCCGGCGGGTGTCGTCAGGTGTAAATCGTCCTTGACACACGCAGTGCCTTACAACCAGTGTCCTGTTTCAAAGAACTCTGATTGGTCTCTGGGCAATCCTATCTAGAGTACACCATTGGGCCTTCTAAATCATAGACTAAGGCAACACATGACAGTAAGGACTTCTATATCCTCATTAATCCTTCGTCACGAATACAAGTAACGTTATATCATTATGTGTGACAAATACAAAGATCTACCATATCTGCTTACCACGCAAGAAACAAGGATAACGATACAACAAACTTTGTACGAAATCTGTATACAATATTACCGAGATCATATTTTAAACCTTATGCCTTTGAATTAGGGGGCAGAATTGACGGCATCTGTCAACAGAAATATAATTGTCACTGCATAATGAGATGAAAGCTATGGTGACTATTTTAGGATGAGTGAGACATACGGACGGGCAATTTAACGTTCAAAATAAGAATTTGGGTGCCTAATCCAATGTACCGGGGGAAGATAAAGATAGACGTTGGTGTCTCGTACTGTCTCGTAGTGGCTTCGTAGTAGCCGCGTAGGCGTAATCGTAAATGTGACCCTGACTCGCGTCAGAACTAATGTCAAGTAGCTTAGCTTGCCCACGTGTAACAATTTGTTTTTATCAAAAAGTTGATATATCTGGGCTACAAAGCCAAGTGGACTGCTATAGGTATTGCCTGGTCAAATGCGGGTACTCCAGTTAGCCACAATGCAGCTGTTGAACCACACTACAAGCGATGTCCCGTCTCTTGTCTTGCTCCTAGACACTTGCAGCATGAGAGATCTTTGCTAGGCCAGCTGCTGACGTGGCTGTAATCTGGTCGAAGCGCATCATGTAAATTAAGCGTTGAACATAGAATCGTCGACTTGAAGAAGAAGATAAGTAGAAAGATTATGAGGTGAAATGTTAGAATGAAAAGAGAGTCGTTATGTCTGAAATTCCCAGACACAAATAAGAAAATAGTACTTACTACCAATACCATTAAAGCACACTTATCAACTCGAAAAGCCGGACCGGATGACCTGGCTTACACCAGCTCAGACGACGAGCCGTAAGCGCGGAAACAAGTTGACCATGCACCGCACGGCGGCGGCGGTTCGTGAGGGTCCCGAGGCGAAGGATTCCGATTAGTGCGCGTTGCAGTAGCGAGTTTCATGCAAAAAATACTGCACGGTTCGAGTTGATACGGTGACGAAACCTTTCCGAGTTGTTATGTGTGTTGTACCTTAGAGCATGGTTCACCAAATGACAACCGCGGTCCAGATCCAAACCGCCGACCCATTTTATGTGGACCTTAAGTAAATAGCTTACAATTAAATTTGAAGAAAAATATCGATACAAAATCCTCGGCATTTACTTTCCGTTCTTCTTCGTTAGTAATAAACCTACTCTCCAGATGGAAATTATCCAAGAAAATACAGCTATAAAACACAATAATTATAGTGTCGAAATTTCTCATCAAGAGTTTTGGACACCTAATAAACACCTAGAATTAAAAAAAATGCCTTGTAACTTCTTACTTAGTTTGGGTTAATAGGTAGTTGCCTTTAAACCTTTCGGACCCCTTAGAGGTACACTCCAATATAAAAAAAAAAACTCCAAAATCTATAAAAAGCTCCTCTCAAACTTGAATCAACAGGAAAAAAGCAGTCTCGATTATACCTACCCATATTGTTGTTTGCAACAATATTGGTAGGTATAATCGAGAAAACGAAATAATTAACATAATAATATTGATCAGCGGGACATGCCAGCCATCCCCGAGATCAGTATGTATCGTTTCTAATTATTATAAATCTGTCGACGCCAATGCGAGAGGACACTGTGTAGTCTTTTTTCACCGAGCGAGTAATTTCACACGGACAAGTGTTAGGGATTTAATTAAATACCTCGATTTTATTATTGTGTGCTCCTCTGTTTTTTATTTGTGTGCACTGTGCTTCATGCTCGTTGCATATTGTGATTAAAAATGTTTGGGAACTCCGAATGTCGTGTTTGCGAGTTATTGTTTGTAGGGTTTTATGAATTGTTTCGGGATTGTGTTGGGTTGTGTGTGATGCTGTTTTAAACATTTCTTTGTTGAGAGTAGTTTGTTGTTCTTTTTTTGGTGTTTTGAATTTTTGGTGTGTGGTTGTTTTCGATGTTTAGCTGTTCGTCCTTTTATCAATAAAACAAGTAGTGACTAATACAAAAAATAAAAAAGTATATAAAAAAAAAACATAAAAATGTCATAATAAAAGTAAAGCTATTCTTAGTTGACTGCCAGTACTGATATAATATTTATGAGAGAGAGAAGAAAGAGAGGCTTTTGAGAGCAGTGGTAAAAGACCAGTGGTAGGTTAGAGGTTACGGCCGTAACTTCAAGTTGTAGGTCATTTCGGACCAGGCAGGCGCTTTATTTAGTGAATAATATTTCATCACCACTGTTCTCAAAACGGTAAAGGAAAAACATCGCGAGGGAACCGGCATTTCCTCAAACCAAAAAAACCGAAGTCGTGGTAGATTACGGCCTACTGCTTCTCACTAGGACTTAGGAGTCTTGTTTCTTATCAGGGGAAACATTATAAAATATACTGATTATGCTATGCTTATTCTATAAACATGAAGCTTTTGGAAAATGGATAATGGTAATAGCAGAAGTAATCAAATAATCATAAATGATAGTAAACTATTATTTTTTGAAGAATCTATAATATTTTCAATATAATACTCTATGAGGTATTTTCAATAATCATTAGCTAATAGATTTAAAGAAATGATGCTCATTCTAAATCATTTACAATAACGTACAAACGCACTCAGTAAATCCTGTGTTATCGCAAAACGTTATATGCAATAATAATTTAGTTGCAATACTAATGAGCTTTATATTCGTTCTAATTTTAAATGAAATGTAAAACATTAAACTCTCGATAAAAACAAACACACAGCGTATGCCGTTTGTATAAATAAAAAACATTTTTACATCTATTGCCGCGATAGTACAAAAAATAATTACTTTGTCAGTAACACGGTGGTTGGTTTTACCCGTTCTAATATTTTTAAATACCAGGCGTTCAGGAGTGCTAAGTAGTTAATTGGTCTGTGTGAAAGGCGTTAAAGAATGCATGTAACTGTCAATGAACCAAGATACCGCGTTGAGGCGTGCGTTTGCAATTCCTGTCTTTACGAGCAATATTTTACCCTTGAACTTCTAGGGAAGGACGTTAAGATATTGCTACGACAAAAATAAAATATTTTGCCAACATTTACGGAAGTTCTTGAAGCCAGGAAAATTTAACACTCACCAGTCTTGTCTAAGGGTAGCTCGATACACAGTTACTGGGTAATGTTGGTAATCAGCAAATCCGATCAGACTGGACTGGAGCCGACCCCAACGTAGTTGAAAAAAGTATGGCAGATTGATTGGCAAAGTTGCGGAATCTTAGTTAATTTTTGTCCTTTTATTGAAAAACGTATTCCTTGGTAAGCGTAGATTGTATTATTAAACTCCTCAGTTCCGATGAAGTAGTTAAGCTCCGACCGTAGCCCTATCTACCTTCCATTTAGTACTAAGCAAATACACTTAGATCTTAGACCTGTGTAATGTCTTTTGATCTGCAACCAAAGGAAGGCACTTCACGCCGGAACAGCTCCTCAATTTGTATCAAGCGCAAGATCGATCATACATGGAGTACTGTTCTCTTCTCTGGGACGGATCTGCCAAATACTATCTTGACGCACTAGAGTCTATCGAAAAGCGGGCAAAGAGTTTCATCAACAATGAGGCTCTGGTCAAGTCGAAGCTCCAGAGCCTTGAACATCGTCGCCGAGTTGCCGGCTTGTCGGTTTTTTATCGGTTACATTTCGGGGAGTGTGCGATGGAATTGCGCGATCTAATTCCACCTAGCCCGTTTCATCATTGGACTACTAGACGCACAGCGATACGCCACCGACACCCATACGCACAAAACGTTTTGGGAACAATTTTTTTATGCGTACAGCTAAGGAGTGGAATTCCCTGCCGGAGTCTGTGTTTCCCGACAGCTGGGGATCTTTTTGTCAACAGTGAATAGCTTATTTCTAGGCAAGCGTGTTTCACCGTCGACCGCAAGCGCGAGACTAAAGAATATAAGAACAAAAACAAATTAAATAAAACCACTTTATTCACTTTTTTGGAGATTTCTGTTACCGTTCAATTACCCATATTATTTCAAAGATTTGCGTATCCAAACACGTCACGCCATACAAAACTATTGAAGGAAAATTAGTTCCGCGTCTTTAAAAATCGGAATAGCAGGAGTGCAATGTTCCCCCCCGGTGGGTTCCCGCATTGTCGAGGCGGGGGGGCTCAGTAACCGTGGCTTGGTCACCCACGGTGAAGCGAAGAGGAACCCGAGGAGGGGCCGCTCGTCAGGGCTTTTGCCGATTAAGCCGACGACGTAGCGGCCAACTGGTAGGTTGCGGTGCCGCTTGGGAACAGGCGACAACGCAACTGAGGCGGGCCGCGATGTCTTATGGAGATTTCCAGGTCCCATACGATGTCGCGGCTGAAGGTTGGAGGCCGCGGCGGGAGAGGAGTGCCGGTATTGCGGTGCGCCGCTCTCCCTACCTTCCGCGGCCCGGACGGGGTCGCCACCGTCTGATGGCGGACGCGGTGGGGCCGCAGGGGAGGAGGTGTGACGGTATTGCGTTAGCCGCTCTCCCTATCCCCTGCGGCCGAACAATGGTAGGTGGCGGGGCCATTGACCTTGACCCGTCACAGGGGGACCAAGGGCGCCATAAACGGGGTCGTCTGGCGCCCATGTGCTGGTTGGTCCCTGGGGTGGTCACGGCGTACAGTGTGTTCTGGTGCGCCGGTGATGGGGGGTAATCCCCCGAGGAGGGTCCGGTGACGGACAGCCGCGGCGGGTTCGCGGTGAGTGCTAACGCGTGCCCGTGTTCCCGCCATAAGCGGCACAGGAGGACACCGTGGAGTTTTAGTGGGTTAGAGTCCCACATAACTGCACTATCTCCCCGTGGTAGTGCAGTATGCATGAGCATTTCTCCACGCAAAAAAAAAAAAAAAAAAGGAGTGCAATGTTAATTGGACTGGGGTGCTGGGCGGACGACATCGGACGCCCGTCACGCCTCGCCGAACCGTGGTGCAACCCTTGGTTGAGGCAGTGAGCGCGCCGTATACTGCCATAGTACTTTTGTGGATAGCTCCGTTGTGTCTCTGTGAGGAAGGTGTGGGAAGCTATTTTACAATGCTCGAAAAGAGCGTTTTCCAAGCAGCCAAACTGTGCAGAAAGTGCCACTTTTGGTGTGCTGCTACTGCAAACGGTAGGTTTAGAAAGAAAGGTGTGAGTAAATTGATAGGCAGGCACTGTTGTTTTTTGTTGATAGTTGCTTTGTGACCCTGTGCGGACTAGGGCAGATTTTCAAGGTGTTGTTTAGGTTAGACAAGCTTTTTGACTTGACCTATTGGGTCCTGGATTTTAAAACAACAGGTAAGATTAGAAAGAGGTATTGTAAATACAAACTAAAGCCAAAAGGAAGGGCTATAATTTAAAGTTTTTGCATGTCACCGCTTATGTTTGTATCAAAGTTTGTTTTAAGGTTGCTCTTAATAAAAATGGTCAACTTACATCTAAAGAAACTTACAACTCAAAAAGTTTTTAGTGACGTTCACAAAATGCAAGCTAAATTTATCAACAGCTTACAAAATTTTGGTATACATTTCGGGTAGGTAACATTGTGTACGATTCCAAAGAAGAGGCAATTTGCACTAGAGCCATGCAAAAACCTCTACACTGTCAGGAAAGGAACAACTTAATAAATTCTTGCTGAATATTATACCTACATTTGATCAATGTCCCTATTCCATAAATTTCCTTACGACTTACAATACAATAACTCCCACTTCCATAGTATTCTACCTACACGCCTCGTCGCATTTTCCTTCCCTCTATGGCGCTCCCATCATTCGTCTGCAAGCGGTCATTAGGCGCAGCTAAGTGGTTGGCGCGCCACGTGTCGGGTGTACGTCACCCAGCGTTTGGTATTTTTACCCTACGCCACTGAATTAACGAAAGGTCACATACTCAGTACGTGTATTTTGATATATAGGCAGTAGGAATTTTAGCAAATTTATATCGTGTTTTTGATCATATCGATCATGTAAATGAAGCCGATTTACTCCCTAGCTTTTGGTTGCTGCGCTACGGATCGCGATTTCATAATTGTCTTGCAAAATATTAATGTGACATAGATATTATCGACACTGTAAGTTTGCAATAAATTTAGCGATATTTAATACTCTCGACTATTAGGAAACAGGTCATTTTCCAATAGATCCCATCCCAATTCGAAGTAATCGAAATTCGAAGAATCTTACGTAAGTCATCATAAACTTACAGATAATTATGTAGCAAGACGTAGGTGTATGTCACACAAGGTTCGATATTTTTACCCTGCGACGCTGAAGGCACAAAAGGTTGCCTGTTCAGTAGCTTATGAACGTGAACTTTGATGGTATAAGATGGCGTGTTTTGTTATGATTTGCGGAGGAGGTATTTAACAGCTATATTTACGTAATTCTGTACACAGATGTAATGAGGTGTTTCTCCGTTACGCCAATTATAATTTAGAAAATCGTGAAATATTTTAAGTAGACCGGCTATTTAATGCTCGATTGAACTTAAAACTAGTACAAAGCTGTTATTTCTATCCCGATATTTCCACGGAATTAAAAACTTACGCGGGTGAAACCGCGGGTCACAGCTAGTATAATAAAACCGCCCAAGTGCGAGTCGGACTCGCGCACGGAGGGTTCCGTACCATTATCGCAAAAAACGGCAATAAAATTACGTTTGTTGTATGGGAGCCCCACTTAAATATTTATTTTATTCTGTTTTTAGTATTTGTTGTTATAGCGGCAAAAGAAATACATCATCTGTGACAAATCAAAAATTTCAACTGCCTAGCTATCACGGTTCATGAGATACAGCCTGGTGACAGACGGATAGACAGACGCACAGAATGACAGACGGATCGCGGAGTCTTAGTAATAGGGTCCCGTTTTTACCCTTTGGGTACGGAACCCTAAAAAAGAATATGCTATAAAGCTGTAGCAATTTCTAGGCAATACTAAAATTACTATAGGTACAATTATTATTTTAACGCTTTGTAAACTAAATTACAAAAAACTAAAATATACGGATTGTCTAGATTCGGTTAAAAATAAACATTGGTAAGGTTACAGTTTCGATAACCCACGGTTTTTTCATACAATGTGAATTAATGGAAAATGCATTTCTGAGAGCTGAGTCGTGTTGACTCAATAAATTCTGTGAACAGAAACGTCTTTAAATTCGGGGAACTAAAAAAAAATATCAGTGTATCATTCCGGGTACAAAATGTGAGTCAACTGAATGTTGATAGGGCTGGCAATTCATACTAGTTTTGAGTAGATTTTAACGATTGAGCGCTACGCGTAGCGATTTCCATAAAATTCTTCTTCGGCTTGCTGTATCTTCTGTGTCTTGTGTACCTTCTGTGTGTTTTGCGCCTTCATAAATGCTTAGGGCCGGTTTCTGAATGGAGTATTTAGAGTTAAGAATGAGTTAAATTCTACTTTTATTCCAAACTTTGTCAGATTTTCCAGGTAGAATAGAGATTGACAAATAACCAAGTTCAGAGTTCGGGCGTTAGTGTGCAATAATGAATGCTGCGTTTAATTTAACCGCTAGGCGCGCTGGTGTATTTCAGTTTTGGCTTTTAGTGCAAGCTCATTTACAAATTTTTTATTGTTGTGAATGGGATTTACCAACCACTGCTTTGTTAGAGTTTTATGTTTCGGAAACTTTTATACTCCTCTTTTAAAAAAAAAATATTGCTGCTTATAACTGTGGCACTCGATTATATACTCAATCGCACTTCTACGACATTAGAAATGATTTTAATTCAAACTTTGCTTCCGTGCGCGTAATAAAAATGTTTAAGGACCTTACTCGCCAGTGACGCCAGCTCGTGAACGCAAAAACAGAAGACATAATTGAAAAAAATAATAAAAATGAAAAATTTTACAAACTACGTGTGTAGACTAGAAAAAATGTAGTCCATGCCATCATCAATGGTTAAGAAAATGAGTGCCCACAGGCAACATTACTGTGCACACAACCGCTTCAACGTAACTGTAATTTGGTCATGAATTGTACGTTTACAGTCACACTTCAGTGTTTATGTCGGATGCCACAGGCCCAAACACAACACATGACAGATTTACCTACAGACCTATTTTTGTAGAATAGTTTTACTTGGCAACCTATGATCGAGCTATGAACGTATCCGTTGCTAGGTTTTCTCCATTTTTCCATCGTGGTATGGGATAGTCACGATGACAGCTTACATAATTTATGTTAGGATGAAAATTTTGAAAGACAACAAGTATTGTAGCAAACTGGAGGTGAGTCACACTTATTAAGTACCTCTGACTCTTTTATAGTTCAATGGTATAAAGGGTTTTAGGACGAATACTTTTCACCGAAAACTGCGAATGTATGTATACTGCCGGTCTGTTCCAGTATGCTTATACCGAGTTTTTTAACGTACTCACTCGTGATAACGTAAACGATCTCTTATGTCAAAATGTATACGAAAAAAAGTGGTTTCTCCTTACCATCACCAGATGGCGCTTATCCAGTTTCAATAGAAATTTGCGATCTAGCGTGAGACAGAACTCGCACTAAGCCCTCTGTAAACATCTCAATGTGAAAAGTAAAGGGCAGTAAGCTTGAACTGAACTTGATTGACAGGTAAAAATCATACCATGAAAACTTAGGTAAGTATCTGGTTACCAAATTTACCTCGAATAAGTAGCGATCAGCGACCATTTACGAAATGAAAGCCAGTCCTTGCCCGTTTTATGAACATACTAATGTTTAGTTAGATGCAGGTAATTTTACCCCTTTATTTTAGGTAATTTATTTCAACTCGACTTTTTGACGTTTTCATTGACATGGCGACTGAATTTTTAGAAAGTGATGAACTTATACTCCATTTGAAATAACATTAGACTGTCTTTACAACTCTTTTTACAGTCCATTCAACCGATTTTGAGTTCTATCTCGTACACATAAGGATGACATAAAAAGCATAAACCTGTTACCAAAACCAACTGTTTGCTACGGCTTCCATTTGTCGTATCTCCCAAGTAATAGAACTTAAAATCGGATGAACGGGCTGTGAAATGGGCTTATTTAAATGTCTAATGTTATAATAAATGGAGTTTGTTTGTAGTAAAAGGACTTAGAATATAGACCTCAAGGTTGATAAGACTATCGCTAAAATAAACTGACCATCCAGTCTACTACAGATGTCGATAGACCGCGCTTATTACCCGACTGCCAAAGGAGGGTAATGTGTTTATCAGTCTATGTATGTATGTATGTTTGTTCCTATGTGGCGTTCCAGAGTCCTAACGCGTTGGCAGATTTTGATGATTCATACGTCAATCGATTCGTCTTAACCTTGCGAGTGTCATAGGCTACATTAAAATTGGAAAATAGAAAAATGGCGACTTTTGGGCGCCATATTGTGGAGGGCCAATTTTATCTTTTCTTCCAAACCCATCGTGTGGGGTATCAAAATAAAGGGTTTCAAGAGGTGATTTCAAAGATATATAACACTTATATATTTAAATGTACCTAATTCGAAAAAAACTAAAAAGTTATAAATAAAAAACTTAATTAAAATAATCAAAATACCCGACTGCTTAAAAAGCGAACTAAAAAGACGTAAACAAGAAGAAAATCATGCTGTGCAGTCGGAGGATACATCTGGTTTTGGTCAGCCAGCTCGCGAATATGTATCCTCCGACTGCACAGCATGATTTTCTTCTTGTTTACGTTTTTTGAGTTCGCTTTTTAAGCAGTCGGGTATTTTGATTTTTTTAATTAACTTTTTTTTATACAATATTAACAGGAGTTTCATCAATAAACGCGAACCCTAACGCAGTGTGTCGCACACAATTCTCATTAAAGCTAAATACACAATAATTAATACATTTGCCCTTCTGTAGGTGTTAAAGTTTATCAGTATACACTTTTTTGTGCACGTATCGACGGAAGCGACTGATATGTTATCGGTTCCAGTGATCGCGGTACTCTTTGTGTGTTTGTTGCTAGCTTTGTGCTGCGGATGGGCTTAGGTTTTTAATTTCTACTTGTGTAGAAAAAGATAGCAGCTGTTAAGGAGCGTGTAAGGCAAGACTTAACAAGTAGGTATATATGTGAGTCAGTAGTGGTGGCCCAGTGGTAACTGCAGCGACTTACAAGTTGTAGGTCGTGGGTTCGAGCCCAAGCAGGCGCTTAACTTTGTGTAAATTATTTCATCACCACTGTTCTCAAAACGGTGAAAGAAAACATGGTGAAGAAACCGGCATTTATTAGAACCAAAAATTCGAAGACACGTGGCATCCACCAAACCGCACTGGGCCTGGGATAACGGCTCATTCCCTCTCACAGAGAGGAGGCCTGTGTCCCAGCAGTGGGAACATTAATAGGATGATGATGATGAATGTGAGTCAAGTGAGATCCGGAATACGACTGCTGTAGTATCTAACACTTTTGAAGATTCTGATGCTGCGATTTGGCCCGCTTTTCCCTAGTTAAGTATCTTAAAAATCACTCATTCTCAAAAGAAAACCACCTATGTTTTGAAATTATGTAGGAAATTGATCAAGCTACGTCAATTTGTAATTGTAGTCATCATCAATACGTTTACAGCAGAAGAAATAGTACCTATCTCATGTTGATAACAGAGTAGACTTACACAACAGGTCAAGATTAAACTGGAGATGATTTGGAATGTGATAAGAGTGAATCTCTCATCGAAAGTACTAAGAATAATTTCATTCCATCATCTGCCTAGCCTTTTCCCGACTATATTGGGGTCGGCTTCCAGTCTTACCGGATTCAGTTGAGTACTATTGTTTTACATGGAGTGACTGCCTGTCTGACCTCCACAACCCAGTAACTGGGTAACACGGTACCCCTTGGCAAGACTGGTGTCAGATCTCAAGGTTCTGTGTACCCCTAACGACTGTCAAAGATCTTTAAATGACAGCCGGGACCAACGGCGTAACGTGCTTTTCGAGGCACAGAGGAAACTCGGTATGTTGAAATGGTCACCCATCCACGGACCGACCTCGTCAAGAGTTGATTAACCTTGATGATTGACCCGTGTGGCTGTTATTATTCAGCCACTAGCTCCTTTCTAAGAATAATTTGATTATACAGCATAAAATTATATAAAACATGACATAACTGACAAAACATCAATTTCGCAATAATAACATCAAAGTCCATGCAGAATAACTCAGAAACATAGAACATACGTTACATAAGACCAGACTTCATGTTGATAGTAGTAGTCTCATTTGTCTTCCAAGAATCTCTCAACAAAGTTCGGAGACTAAAAAAAAATATGTGAGATATTATTGCTACAAACCAGGGGCAAAATTCTAACAATAAGCTAAATGAGCCGGATTAACGATAATGGTGCAGCTATCATCGATATAAAATGCTCCATTGAGATCAAAGAACACAATGGAAAAACAAAACTAATAAGCTTTACTAAGAGAATCGTGTTAATTCCCCTTTGATATTGCAAACAGATTTATTATTTCTTCTACAATTCCAGGCAATTGTAGAAGAAATAACAAATCTTTTTGCAATTAAACTAAATTGGTTAACAGGTTTTCTATCAATTAGTAGTCAATTGATTTATTCTGCGTCGTCAAAGGATATGAAACATTTTATTATTAGTACATTACTGCAGCGGCCAGCAAAAAAGGCATTGATGGACGTACGTGTAAATGTGGGCCGAGGCGAAGCCGAGGCACACATACGTAAGTCCATCAATGCCTAGTTGTGGCCAAGGCTTGTATAGTACTTTTCTCAAATAATGCGCAGAAATTAAAACTATAGTAATACCTAGAACTCATTTTGTCAAAATCAATGACAAACAACAATAATTGTTCCCGCGTTAAAGTGCTCTTTTGTTTTTTTCAATAAACAGCATTCTATTTGCAAGCCAGTTCGTAATTTAAATAATACCTTTGATAAGTTATCTCCTTGGTTGCAATATTTCGGAGTAAAAGATCGTTCCATTTTTAAATAACACGACTGATATGAGTTTACTATGTAATTTATTTGGCCGCTAGACACGACAAATATGGATTTTTCACACTTCTTTTGCCGGCCGCTGCTCTCATGTATTTGTCCAATTCAATTCAATAACAATAGCAATAGCAATTTCGATTTATCTCGAAGAAGGTTGTCAAAATAATATTCAAATTTCCAAGCATTTTTGAAAAAAAACTATTTTCTTTTTGAGAGTTAACTAACCCTTGCAGATTCCCTCGAAAAATACCTTTTAAAGACGTTATTACACCAAAGCAGTGAGCAACTAACCCAATTTATTTGTGGTTATCAAATCTACACTAATAATAACAATATTATAAACAGGAAAGATTTGTTTGTAATGGATAAACTCAAAAACTATTAAACTGATTTAAAAGATTCGTTCTTCTACGGAAAGCTACAATATTCCGGCATAGCATAGGCTGCTTCTCATCCCGGCAAATTAACGGTAAAAAAGGTAGTCTACATATAATTATGCCATTATCTCAATAGCCACCTCATTTTTAGCAATAGTATCATCCACAAAATTCATCCATCGTTCCTTCTTTTTCCTAGTGTACCTCAATTAATCCATAGTGACTTTTGCCCTCATTTCTCCCTCTAAAATACAGAAACTACTGAACGCAGTGGTGCTACGACCCTTACATACCTCTTTTGCTTCACTCACGTTCATACAGCTGGCCTTTCTGAAGAACTTCACCAATGAACAGCTGGTCGACGTCTCCGGAGGCTCGAACGCCGTTCAGAACAGCGTGCTGGTACCTACGCTTATGTATGGAAGTGAAGGTTGGGTATGGGAAAAAAGACATGAACGTAGGAAAAGAGTTCCTTGCGTAACTTTAAATGATAGATTGAGGAATGATGTGATTTAAAAGAAGATACTAAAATAGAGACTAAAATTGAAATGAGTATACTAAGATGGTTTGGCCATGTTGAGGGGATGAATGAAAGGCGACTAATGAAAGGTATTTACAAGGCAGACGTGAATAGAAACGATGGGAGGGAACGCCCTAAGAAAGACATACACACCTTACAGCAACAACTATCGCGAATCGCAACAGCAAGCGTCACTCCGTTGATGGCGTAAATACACATTTAAATTAATGTATGTTACATATACTTACCTGCAGGTATAAAGCTTGGCTTATCCCCAATTTTAAGTTAATAATAATGTAAGGCTTCGATTTCAGTCTGACTGGGTTTGACCGCGGTAAATGCAGATCGATGCATCCACACGATTTTCATGCAGGTAATAATAGGCTTGAACTAATTTTGGTTGCCGTTATGCAATATTATGTAGATAAACCTGCTCAGAGGCACTAGACAAATTATCATTCTTTCAGCGATGGTGATGGTCGAAATGCCAAAATGTAAAAGTGTGTTGATAGCGCTTGGTATTAGATTTTTGACTTCTTTCCAATCTCTTTGGGGACGCATTAGTTGAGAGAATGTCACTTATCTGACAGAGGCCCTAAACAAGTGACATCCTATAATCGACATAGAGCGATTGTTAAAAAGGCAACATTATATTTAATGGAATGCTTTCATAGATTCAAGTAAAATATCTACGATTAATTCTTCATATTAGTGCTGAGACGGGTGAGCACAACTGTTTTTTTTTAATTTTTGTTCTCTATAACAAAATATGTGCCAAATGCCTAATACATAATTTTGGAGTGGTCGTTTCGCATACCAATAAATTAACTTCGTGCGAATCGCCACAGAAAAAATAATATTATTAAAAAGGGTCCAATTCCAATAACCCGTTTTTATTGATAATTTCGTTTCTAGCAATGGCCCACGAGGCATCTCGGCACTTTGTGGTACCTAAGCTACAGTTATATTCCTTATCAACTATAAATATAGGTACAATAATGGCAAAAAAACCGGCTCGCATCACCACAGAAATAAAACAAAGCAACATTATGTTCAATGCATTTATTCCGTGCGACAAACACACTTTTCAAACTTTTTATTACAAGCATCTGTATTTAATGTAATACTGGTCGATATAAATTTTAATTAGAAAGTGTTATCGTAGGTACGCAAGTACGTAATTAAAACAATAGATGTGCAGTCATAATTCATATCGAAGTTACTAAAGTTATTTTTTATATTGGAACGTAAAGAATGGCGATGGTATTATAAGGATATATCGAATTTGCTAATATAGTTGAAGGTCATGAAATAGCTAACTTATAGTTATCACCTTAAAAAGGACAACGGAGACAGTAAAAGTATTACAGTTCTAGTGGCTGCCTCGGCTTTCTCTGTGTCATAATATGTCCTATAACCATCTAGAATAATGTATCTTTCCAATGGTGACAGTTTTTTTCAAATAGTTGTAGTGGTTCCAGAGATTAAACTACACGTAGAACAAACTCGCAAATTTCGGGCTCTCTTTTTTACAGGCAATTTTTAAATTTTATCCTACCACGCAAGATCAGAGTAAATTGAATTTATAGTCCGTTCTAATGCTATAGGACAGGGGTCATCAATTACTTTCATTTGGGGTCCGATCCTTAAACATTGTATGACCGTCGTGGTCCGCAAGGTTTAAAAGCCAACAACCCCTGCACCCCGGCCTTTGCATCGACACGTACATTTACTTTGTTAAAATAGTTTTAAATATTAATGTGAAGTGTAATTTTTTCAATGAACTATCAGTCCGAAGTTTGGACTAAAATTGGTGCGTCATTTGGTGGCCCCTGGTATAGGATAACTAAGGTATCCTCTATTAGACGCAGGAAGCCTCGACTATACCTTTGTCGTCAAAGGAAAGGCAATATCTTGTAAAATAAAGCTTTCCTGAACAAGCGTCCCACATAAATGTACTTAAATATATGACGAACTAAATCTGTGTGCTTAATCCGAGTTTTTTAACGTACTCACTCGTGATAACGTAAACGATCTGCTATGTCAAAATGTATACAAAAAAAGAGGTTTCTCCTTACCGTCCCCAGACTTATCCAATTTCAATACAAATTGACGTTTACGTTAACGCGATTGCGCGTGAGTAAGAACTCGCACTAAGGCCTCAGAACTCTGGTCTCAACTCTGAATATTATAAGACCAGAACAAGTTCTAGTATATCATTACTTTGGTTTAAAATTCTGCTAACAAGTTATTTCTAGAACTTAAACGTGTTGTTCAGAAGGTGTCTAATTGGTAGCTAAAGACTGGCTCAACAATAATATCTAATGAACTGAACATCATCCGGTCCCAGATCATTCCGTATTCATAAAATTATGACTCAAAGGTCTGTTATAAAACAGACATAAATAGGGTACCCCCTAAGGCGGGACTCAATAAAAAGAAGAAAATAATAAATAGGTTCCACAATGCCATGTATACTAACATAATTTGTGATATTAATCAAATCATACACACGTTTCTTGTAGTGGTGCCGACGACACCTGCTTCTAACATTTATTTTTTTATACAAACAAAGTGCTTAACGTCACATTAATTAGGGGTATCTTTTGATCGAATTCATTGGAAACCGAACACTCCTGTGTAAAAACTCAACACTAAGTAAAGACACGTAAAGGGCATGTTATACAGGTACTTAGACTTTATTATTCGGTATTGTGTTACAAGGAGGTAGGATGGGATGCTCTTCTGAACATGAAAGAAACAATGATTATTAGAGATAGAGAAAAAAGATAATTATGTTTTCTTTCATCAATTTATGTATAATCAATCTCTAAATTGGAAAAAGTAGGTGTTAGGGGTGTGGCACTTAAAATATTTCAGGACTTCCTGACCAACAGGACACAGGCTATTAAGGTGGGGGATTGCGTAAGTGACGACGAGACCCGGGTTTTCGGTGAACCACAGGGGAGTATTTTAGGCCCTCCATTATTCACAATATATATTAATGATCTCTGATTGTTTGTTTTTGCACTTTTTGTTCATGGTCCCACATGGAATGACGTGAGAGTTTCTGCGGAGGCTGCCTTAAGAAAAGCAATGTTTTGGTTGTCCCGTAATTTGCTGACGCTCAACGCTAATAAAACTCATCTAATAACCTTCGCACTAAAAACTTCTTCTCTCCCTCCGTTTGATTCCTTTTTTATTAAATCACATTCCTGTATTGAGCCCTCTAATAATTGTTTTTGCCCAACAATATCTCGGGTGACCACTGTGAAGTACTTCGGAGTCAAAATAGGCCAATCTCTAAAATAGCAGTGTCTTATCGATGCACTGACTTCACGTGTCAGAAAATTAATTTATGTTTCTAAAATGCTTCTAAATGCCGCTGACTTGGTAACACTTAAGATGACGTATCATGCACTGGGCCAGTCGATCATGTCATACTGCATAAAAGCTTGGGGTGGGGCTGCCAAAACCATACTCTTACCTTTAGAAAGAGCACAAATAGCCGTGCTCAAAGTAATGACCAAAAAGATCTTTCGGTACCCTACGTCCGGGCTTTACAGCTTATACAGCTGTCTTGACTATCAGACAACTATTTGTACAGCAGACTATTACCAAGAAACACAAAACTATAAATTACGACCCTACGATCTATCAAAACAAACGTCGATCGGATATAGTCTGCCCATCGGTGACATACAGAACGACAACAGCTAAACGGCATTACATGGTTGCTAGCGATATCTTATACAATAAAGCTAACAAAATCTTAACAATTTACCCTTTGAAACAGAACGGGTTTAAAAAGAAACTTAAAGTATGGCTTTTGCAATTAAACTCTATAGATACTGAAAATCTCCTTAATCAATAGACAGTAATTGCAAGATTTTTATAATAAAATATAAATAGAATCGCATTAAATAATTTAAATAACTCATATAAAAATTTAAACGTCTTTAAAACCAACTCGGTAAAAGGATCTTAGTATCTTAATATCCCATCTGCATTAAGGCCCTTCCATATTCATTCATCACACGCACATACATACATTACACACACACTCCTATATATGTAAATGTGGCACATTTTATATTTTTATATATTTATTCATACATTCATTTACATATTTAATATTATTATTTTTTATTATAATGATTACCTATAAACAGGCTTACCTAAAATGGAAAATCACAGTGTCAAAATCCTCCTGCTACTAACGTGTTTGTAAGTATGTTGCAAGTGTGATGGAGGAGCAGGAGCCCAGTGCCTGTAACACAGGTTAATTCCTAGCGCGGGACTGGGTCTTGCTCTGCCTTCTGCTAAAACGCACCTCATTCATCTGTTATATTTAAATGTTAGTTTTAAGGATGATCATTGTACTCAAAATTTTGTTGATGAATAAATTGAAATTGAAATAATAATTATATTTAGGCACTTATTGTAATTTTATATATTATGTTTGTATTACTTTAGTTTTGTAGTATTTTACCTTTCCTTGTACTTATACATACTTTGTCTATGTGTCTTATCCAATTCTTCTGTTGTAGGTCTGCTAGAAGAAATTTCTCTAGAAATAAGCAGCGCCTTTGTGCTCTTTTGTCTTTTTACGTAATTTCTCTTTTAATTGTTTTGTGTGTACATAAATAAATAAATAAACATGAAGAACGTTAAGTACGATTTTATGTTCTTTAGCGAAATTTTAGGTACTTAGAATTTCGTTTCGGAGTTGTGATGAAAACATATTTCTAAAATGCGAAAGTTAGACTAGAAACTAGTACCTATCTTAATAATTTTTCATCACGAGTATAAGTGTTAGCTACTTGTGAATAATAAGTAAATACTCCGACGAAAATCTTTAAAATTGTCGATAGTTAAATTTTAATTACATTATGTCGGGGTGCAGATAACCCTCAGTAGCTGCTTTTAAAATGAGAATGACGTCTAAGCGGCTAGTCGTATATTTTAGTATTTCTTTTTATTAGTAATCGGATTGCGTTTGACCACTATCTCACCTGATGGTAAGCAATGATTTGTCGACGATGAAGCACGCTTGCCTAGAAGAAACCTTTTCACTCTGTACTTAAAGACTCCCAGTTTGTAGCTATCGGGAAATACAGACTCCGGCAGGGAATTCCACTCTTTTGCTGTACGCATAATAAAAGTATTCCCAAAACGTTTGGTGCGTATGGGTGGGATGTCTACCATGTACCGATGACGCATCGCCGTACGTCTTGTAGTCCGATGATGGGACGGGCCAGGAGGATTCAGTTCATGCAATTCCAACGCACACTCCCCGAAATGTAACCGATAAAAAACCGACAAGGGGGCAACTCGGCGACGATGTTCAAGGCTCTGGAGCCTAGTCTCGACCAGTATCTCATTGCCGATAAGCCTCTTTGCTCGTTTTTCGATCGACTCGAGTGCATCCAGCTGGTATTTGGCAGATCCGTCCCAGAGATGAGAGCACTAGACCATGCATGATCTAACTTGCGTTTGATACAAGTTGAGAAACTGCGCTGGGGTGAAGTACCGTCTCACCTTCGCAGGATCCCCAACTTTTTGGCAGCCAGCTGAGATTTTGCCTCAATGAATGGACCAAAATTGAGGGTCGATGTCAATGTAACGCCAAGAAGCTCAACTTGGTCCGGTAATGGCACGGTCACACCTCGGAAAGAAAGAGCCAGGTGGAACTGGCTCCTTTTAATTCAACACTCGCACATCGCAATCACCGAAACTGTGCATATTTGCCAGGATAAAAGTATCCCATGACCCTTAGCGATAATGCTGAGCGCAAACGAATCAGTATTTCTAGATATTATCCTTAACAAACATACACATCAAAATGTTATCTATAATATTCATAGTCATCATCTATTTACACGATAAAACCAATTACCAGTGGTTGTCCGCTGCTGACGTCAATGCCGTAAATAATATTTTAATTAATAATTCATATTTCGGCAACCCCATGCCTGAAGGCTTGTCCAATAACTGCCGAACAGGTGCGAACGCCCTCACGCACCCTCGCTTGTCCAAAGTGAGAACGTGTCATTAAATTGCTCGATTTTATAGACAGACCGTATTGAATAAACGGAGGATGTGTTCCAGTGTTTTGTTGTTATTGGAAGTATTTAGGAATTGTAGTTTTTACACGGACTGCATTGGGCCGAGGAAAAGGAGAAAATTGTGAAATGTGGCGTATTTCGATTTTTAGTATTTCGGATTAGAAAAGAGAGAAAGGAAAATGAGAACCAGACGAAATTATATTCTAGCGATAGCGAATTGATCAGAGGCCCTAGATAAATAAGTCTCATTCGATGTCCGCGATGGCGATAGTGAAATGTCAAAATGTAAGGGATTGACCACATGATTTTTTTCGATATCAATCCCATACAATTTTGCCTTTTTACCCGGCTGCAAGGAAACGGTTATGTTTTTCGCGCGTATCTTGTATGCATGTATGTTTGCTTGTTTGTATGTAAGTATGTTTGTATGTATGTAATATTCTTTATTACCTCATATCTTTCAAACCGCTAGACGGACTCATATAATTAAGACATTGTTAGATAAGTCTTGACCGCCCAAGTGTTTTTAGATAGGTAAAGTTAAAAAAATAACAAATATGGTGACTTTTGGGCGCCATATTGTTGCGGTCCCTATTTTTTTCTTCCAAACCCATCGTGTGGGGTATCAAAATGAAGGGTTTTAGGAGGTGATTACAAAAATATATACCACTTATATGTTTAAAAACTATTCGAAAAAAAAAATGAAAGTAACTAAAAAATTGTAAATAAAAAAAAGTTTATTTAAAAATCAAAAACCCGCCAGCGTTAGAAGCGAACTAAAAAGCTATATACAAGAAAAAATCATGTGCAGTCGGAGGATATACTGCCTGACCCCCTGATCCTCCGACTGCACAGCATGACTTTTTCAGCCACGATTTCGATGATAGAATGTCACTTGTCTAGGGCTTCTGATACATTTAGATAGCGCTTCTCAATACCATTCATTTATGTCTTTTTAAACATCGCTGTTCCTAATAGGATGCCAGTTCTTAAGAGCCTCATACCATATTAGGCATTCACAAACAAGATGCCAAAACTTAAAAATTTAAAAAGAATAAAGGAGTTAGATACCCAAAAGACAAACGTGAAAAAAGCCGAGTTCTTAATAACAGTAAAAGAAGTGAGATCTAACTGTATACTAAGTTCTCTCATATTTTCTGGAATCATAGTTACTGCTCCTGTTAAACACAATGTTCTTTAGTTACTTTAAAAGGAAATGTGTTGCCACTTACCATTGCGAATTGGCTGACACACTGCTAAATGTCAAGTCCTATTCATCACCATCATAATCATTTAAGCCTTAAGACGTCCACTGCTAGACATAGGCGTCCCCCAAACGTCACCACACTGGTGGGTCCTGTGCGTTTCTCATACAACGGACTCCCGCAGGTCTGACCAGGTCGTCGTTTCACCTAGAGGGAGGTATTCCAACGCTGCGTCTTCCGGTACGCGGTCGCTACTCCAGAACTTTTCGGACCCAACGGCCATCTAGGTTACTGCCACTTAGGTTTGGCAATTCTTGGGGCTAAGGCGGTAACCTTGGTTCCTTGGTCCTATTATAAAGAACTATTTCTTGAATAGTTTTTGGCTCGATCATCAAAACTAACATGCTTGGGTGCTTAAAAACGTACAGTAACATGTAAAGCGCTAAGTTGATGTTCAATCCCTGGGTAAGGATAAGTAGATCTTTCCCGATTGTGACTCTTTAAGCAAGCCTTAACCACGTTGGCTCACTGCATCTTAGAGAGTCTATATTCCTACTCAGAAGTTTTTGTCGTCAGTTCGTGACGCATCTCGAAAAAATGTATGTATTTAAGTATTATTATATACGAAGAAGAAATAAAACATAATAAACATATTAAGGTAGCCTATAACCGATGTGATTTACAAAAACATCTAACATAAGAAAGTCGGGGGCTTAACCTTAACCTTCATAGATAGCTAATTGTAAAAATCCGTGTAGCGCCGATCTAAGAATAAACCTTTCCGAGTCTTGGTCTCTTTGTGTCTTCCGTGCTCTCGTTTCGTATTTCTGTCTTTTATTTTTATCTCTCTAATTATTAGGTCTCTTTTGCTGATTCTTCAGTTCGTAGGTCATCTTTAGACTGAATATCGAAGCTTTCTTCAGCTTGGTCAACAACTTTGATATCTTACCTTACTAATATTACAAATTCTATAGTTTGGATTGATGGATGTAATTTTGTTAGTTACTCAATCACGCCAGAACGATGAAAATTGACTAAAGTTGGTACGTGTAATTAATTAAGGTAACATAATCAAATAAAGGTGTTTTTATCATTACACGCAAATGTTTCGGTCAGTACATTTATTGAATTACAATTATATGAATACCGACTTCCAAAAATAAAGTTATTTTTTATTTTGTAGTTTTATTAATCGAAAGTCGTATAATTTAGAGTAGTATATTTTTGTAAAAAAGTCTTTTTTACATGGAGCGACTGCCTATCTGTCTTCCACAAGACCACAACCCAGTAACTTTTTACTCGGTTGTGGACTAGTATTAGGTTTTCTGGCTTCTGACCGGGACCAACGCGGAAACGGCTTAACATGGTAGCCGGGGCAAGGAAAAATCTCGGTATTTAATGGACGGTCACCATCCTCGGTAAACTTAGCTTAACTTTGAAGATCGACTTATTATTAGGTCGGCTATTATTACTTCGTCCATTAGATTACAAACGACGCTGAAAAGCGATTTTGTAGTATCTCGAAAAATTGCGAAATTATTTTTTTGTAGAATTGAAACCAGGTAAAAATATTGCGTCTGACGGTCTGAACAAAACTTTTTCCTAAGACATTTTTTTATATGACGTTGAATTTTCTAAACTTGTTTAACAAAACATACTTCGAAATGATATATAAAATCAACTATTTTTCAATGTTGTACAGATACAGCAAAAATGCTATAAACACTTTTTTTGCAGTTATGATACATGATACTCGTTACGACTACCAAGATACACCAATATTGCTGCTTGTAATTGAAATACCAATTGCTGTAAATATTATAAAATGCATGTTAGACTTACTTTAGAATGCTAACATTATTGGCGTCTGATAAATTTCATTATAAGAAACACGTGTTCCGAAAATGGCCTCTCCGATTCAACTAGTTTACGAGTAATGGACTTTTGTAAATTTTTGGTTCTGATGTAAAGTTTAACTTTTCAAGATACTACTACTAGTGTGCATTCTTGCGTCGACGTAAGTAAGTGTTAGTCATCATCATCACCATCATATCAGCCGTAAGACGTCCACTGCTGGACATAGGCCTCCCCCAAGCGTCACATTGACCGGTCCCGTGCGTCTCGCAACCAGCGGATCCCCGCAACCTTCACCAGGTTATCGGCCCACCTGGTGGGAGGCCTTCCAACGCAACGTCTTCCTGTTCGCGGTCGCCACTCCAGAACCTTTCTGCCTCATCGGCCATCCGATCTGCGAGCAATGTGCTGCCACTTAAGTTTGGCAATTCTTCGGGCTATGTCGGTAACCCTGCTTCTCTTGTGGATCCCTACATTTCTGATTCGATCACGCAAGGAAACTCCGAGCACAGCCCTCTCCATTGGCCTTTGAGTGACTGTAAGCTTTCTGATGAGGCCCATTGTAAGTGACCACGTGTCAGAGCCATATGTCATCAACACACACTGGTCCTAGACTTTCGTCTTGAGATACTGTGGTAAGTTGGACGAGAATATACCACGCAACTTCCCGAACGAGCCGAGTCGGATTCGACGGTTGACCTCTTCTCAAAGTAAGTGTTAGTCTAGCAGAGTAATTCATCTCACTCTTCTATCAACATTCATTAGGTACGTTATTGAAGCAGTCGAGCGATTAGAAATTTTCTTCAAGTTCTTCGGATTGTAAATAAAAGAGTGTTACGTAATTGGTTGTAGGCAGGTAGATCATCACATATATATTAATATTATATATATATATATTAATATTATAAAGGCGAAAGTCTGTGAGTGTGTATGTTTGTTACTTCTTCTCGCTCTAACGGCTGGACGGATCTGGATGAAATTTGACACAGAGTTAGATTATATATCAGGAATAGCACATATGTTACTTTTTATCCCCGGAATGTGTTCCCTCGGGATAATTTTTGACTTTTACGCGGGCGAAGCCGCTGGCTGATGCTATTAATATAATAATATGCTTGTAGGACTATTTAGTGACTAATCAGACCTAGTAATTGTTATTAAGACACTGTTTGAAGTAGACATTGACATTTAGTCTACATTTACAGCCAGTCAAAGTCCATCATTTTATGTTTTGTCAATGTAAGGTATGTACCTACTTTGATTATGAAAAATATTTTACATTCGCCTCGCAAATCTTATCAAAACGCATCGTCTAGACAATTTTAATTTATATTTGTTAAAAATAGCCACAAAAAATTGGTAAAATCTACTTAATAAAAATCGAGATCCAAACTTCCGCACTCAGCCATGACATAAAATACCTATCTACACAGACATCTATAGGCACTTTAACCCGTAGAGCCGTAGTACACACGGCTGCCCGCGGGCTTGAGCGGCGGCGTCGACCCGAGCACGCGACTCCCCCTCTTGGGCACCCACCCTTAAGCCCACAATAAACCTCGTAAAATTTTATACCATTTTGATAAGATTAGTCAAAAATACATAGAAATAATTCCACAGTGTTTACGAGGACCGTAATTTTTTATGTGTTTTTAGATAACTGGTTGTTATTAAAATGCGAGTAGGAAGTGGAATGCGTTGATGGGTTACGCTTGAAGTAAATTTGGAATTGTACGCAAGGCCGTTGTCAAGGATTCATGAGGGGTCGTTCTCTTTTCAAAAGTTCTGAAACGTTTGATTCGTAAATGCCAGCATTAACTTTAGATACTTATCTGTGTCTTCTAATTGGCATTTATTTTTAATTGACAAAATTACCAGTTACAATGTTATGGTCCTTTGTGAAATCAATCACAAAGGACCATAATTTGCAACATAGGACGTATTTCTCGAGGGGTTAGGTAGAGCTGACCCTACAGTAGGTACATATCGCTAGATATGTTTTAAGACCCATGTAGGTAGCAGGGGGCGAGCTTACTGGCAACAGGAGCAATTATAGTAAAAATATAAATGTTGATTTTTATGTCAAAAAGTGGGTCCGATTCAGCATAATATATATATTCTGTCCTAATTATAGGTGATGAGAACACTGAGTACCCAACATCAACATATTTAATAATTATGGATATTTTTTTCTGTCTGGAAAATGGCGAGATGTATCCAGTTTCGCCCTCTATCGGATGGAGAGGTAAATTGTTACGACTTCAGAGTCAAACTGCGAACGGAGAGAATTCGAAGCGGGCGGCTACAATTACACTAACTGCGCTTTGAGTAGTTTTCGACAAGTGATAGGTAGGTGGGTGTGTACTTGGTAGTTTTCTCTTGTGTATGTAGGTGTGGGTATGGAACAGGGTTATTCATTTTTTGAAAAGTAAATTTTAAATAGTTTTGTGAGCCATTTTGGAGGTTGACAGGTAGGTGGCTTTTTAAGTTGTTTTTTTTTAATAATTTTGTAAGCTATATTAGAGGTTTAAGTTGTCATCGTGGGTGAAACATTTTATGTTTTATAATAGTAAGAAGAGTACCTACTGTATTTTTTGTGAATACAAATTGTTGGATGCTTGTTAATATAGAATATTTAATCTAGCCATGTAGTTAAAATGTAACATTAATGCTAATATATACAAAAGCAATTTATAAGTAAAAAGAAAATATTTACTCTGTCACTTTTCAATTATTTAGGTGTGGATAAATAGTAAATGGTGAAAGTAGGTATTATTATAATAATTTTAGAATCCGCAAACATTATAACGCTTCAAATGATAAAAAAATTCTTCAGGAGCTCATTGTAAAATATTTTACCAAAGTTAGAAGAATTAAAAAAGAAGGTTATGAGAGTCTAACCTACAAGACATTAAATAAGAAATTATCCAATAACAAAAAAAATATCTTTCGAACGAGCCTAAATACGGCGGCGTCTCGAGGGCTCCTGTTTTTTAAATAATCGATCCTCCATCGCAAACCGTAGCTGTATTTACAGTAACTTGTGTTACGCTTTATTCAATAACTTACTTAAACTTTTAAGACGCAACCAGATGCAATGTCCCGTATTCGTTAAAAAATTAAGCTCAAAATACGATATCTAATCGTATAAGATATGCCGCTTTCAAACTGTGGCCAAAACGAAATATCGAACAGGGCTCCCGAACTCAAATTGTTCATCCCACTCATACCTACGCGATTAATCTAAAAATGAAAGAGACGCTAATACAGAACTAAAGTTTGGAATTCAAATCACATTCGGAGCGTGCGCACGTGTCATTGGTGGGTTAGTATTCAGAGGCGTGGCAACGTCGCATAGCGCCCCTCAGATGTCGGCCGCCCGACAGTTGCGCGTTACATGTACGAACAGTTGAATGCTTGCGCGCTCGCTGACAGCGTACCTTTCGCGACGTTGCCAGGTCGCCGCGAAATAGGAGGTAAATTTGAAATTGAATTGATTTTGACGTATGATGTGGTAATGTTGGAACAAGTGGACTGTCTTACTGTTTTGAAAACTTTTTAGATATAAATTACATGGCAATGTTTTAGTAATTATTGATGACGGCAAAAAGTTTTCTTGTAACTTTGAACTTTTTAAAACTCTTCAGTCTCAAAAGTAATACTTTCACATTATTTCATGAAAATTTAGAAGTATTTTAGGACTAAATTCCCTACATGAAAAATGGGATTTCATCAATAAAATTCGGCGCAAAAATTTGTGTATGAATTTTTGGCAGCTTCATTATTTGGTTTCACTAGTGCAATAACATAAACGTCATGGTCAAGTGTTCACATTCTGATCTAAAAAATATAAGGTAAACTATATTTTCACACACGAGCCTATAAAATAATAGGCTAAACTGACACAATAATAATTTAATTTAAAAAAATTAGCAAAATCTATGCTTGTAATAATTGCTTTCATAATTACCGTAAACATTTTTTATTGCACTATATCAACATTTCATTCATTTGTGTAAAGCTTGACAAAGAATAAACTTCCAATTCCTAATTCAAAAATCAAGGGTAAGTTCCGCAGACATAGCTCAGACGCTTGAAGCTTCTTTCTAGGAAAGGCGTGTAAAATAGTCTGAACTGTTGTATCTGTATACTTGCCTGCAAGTTTACAATCACAACAGTACAGACTGTGCATAGTGAAATTCTGAGAAATACGTGTCGTTCGCTTCTATTTGCAATCTCCACACTTACTTTAGAATTTATTTTAAATACCTTTGATCTGTATTGCGAGAATTACGTTTACATGTATTTTATTTTATTTTCGAATACCCTATTTTGGAATATAATTACATTGTGCATTCAAAAAGCCTGTTAAATAATGTTAGTATTTTCTTTGTGACGTGCAGAAGAGAGAAATGCAAGATATATAACAATAGGTATGTTCTAACTTATAAACATTTGTGAAATATATAATAAAAATAATGGGTTAATTGCGTACCATGTAATGGCAATGCTTTTCTATTGAGTATTTAACAAAATTCAATGCGTTTTAGACGATCTTTAAAAAATAATTGAATTATTTAGTACGAATTGCCGTCAAAATATTGACGGTTGGTTAGTGACCAAAATAATATAATGATTGGTACATTATTGGAGAGCTGATCATTATGAAGCAGTTGATGATTGAACAAGCGTGGTGGTTAATGCTCGTGCCTTCTCTGTATGAGAAGAAGTATTTGTTCTGCAGTAGGACAGAAAAAGGTGGATAGTTGCTCTATTTCACGTAGGCGAGTTACGTGACTTTTATGGCGTCGATACAAGAGTCCTTTTTAACCAACTTCCCAAGTCAACTGTATTTGTTTTTAATGTGTTTTACATCAGAACTTGTTACTGGGTGAACCGATTTTGATGATTCTTTTTTTATTTGAAAGCTGGTCATGTGGCCCTATTTAATTATCATCAAGATCAGATGAAGAACTTCGGAGATATACATCAGATGTCTCCAATAAATGACGGCAAACCACTCGAGATAGCTGCTTCTGTTTATTGTTTACACCATTTCATAACATAACATCACACTCGTACGCTCTAAAGGGATACGCAGGTGTAAACAGTTCACCTTGATATACTCTTATTCCACCGGTTTTGTTTAAGTTTCATGTTATTCGGTTAATCTATTCTGCCTTCTCTATGGGCATTATTGGTACCTAGCCTATAGAACTGGTCCATTATGTACCACAACTGAAAAGTGAAACATATTTTTTTTTTTTACAAAAAATACAACCGACTTCCAAATAAAACACTACAAAGTGAAAAATTAATGAATCAGTTGTATTTTTGTAAAATGGTTTTTTTTTATGTTACGATTCATCTGCCCTTAGGAGATGGTTGTACATCATACTATTATAGGAGCATTTGTATACAGGTTGCATTTGCAAAGAGTCCATGAAAAGTCGATGTTATTACAAGGCGTTTTGGATTAGGCCATCTACGCACACTTGAAAAGTTCACCCTGAATTGGCAATAATGGTAAAGTTTTCCTTTTCATTATCTGGCTTCACCGGCCTACAACCAATCGGGTTTGTAGGTAGGTAATTTACCTACATTTACCTTTACCTAAACCTTGAGGAAAAAAAATAGAGAAATATAGTTAGCACAGTATATTTCAAATTACCCATGCGTTTTTGGGTTAGTCCAAACATTATTTTTAGTAGGCCGTATTATAATTACTAGAGACTGAATTATATGCATTTGCATATTTGCATATGAACTTGCATATTTACCCCATTCTTAACATAAATTTTATATTATATCTCATATCTAGTGATTATGCATATTTTCGCTATATTTATTATATTTTTCGGTAGGTTATCTCTATTTATAAATGATAAATGTAAAATAAATTCTGCGAATTTCGATTATAAAACAATTTTCACTTATAAAAATATTTTTATTGATTGAAGACTATTGAAATACATACCTGATTATTTACGTTTACAAAAATGTTAAATACTTTTTCATTTCAGTATATTATTATCGTCTACATTTTGGTATTGAAAATTTATGATTGAATTTTTCACTAATTGTATGCTGATTTAGAAATAGAACCCTATCACTTTTTCCTTTTCTAAAACTTTAGTTTGCATATTTTACAAATTTTTATTTTAATAATTTTTCATGTATATTTGCAAGCATATTTCAAGAGTTGCATATAATCCGGTACTTAATAATTACACATTGACCTTGAAATGGCCTAGTATAGTCCAGAGTTTTAAGAGAATGTGAGGCCAGCTTAAACCTACAGGTTTGTTACGGCTGATGGGTGGTTTGTTGTATCTATCTGAATGATTAAATTATTATTTGTAAAAAAGATTTTTATTATTATTAAATTTAAATTTATTCTAGTGGTTCACATATAAATTTGTTAGTCCTCCGCTGTTCTTTTCTCATTAATTTCATAAAAAAGCGAAGAACCTTTTAGGTAAATCGAAACCATTATATATAGGATCACTTTTTGTCCGTCCCTCACAGAGGATATTCTCAAGATCTTATTTTATTTATTCTACGGACTTGTCACAACAATTCCATTTCATTATATATTAGATCTTCAAGAGCTTTATCACAGAAAAAGACTATACTAATTTAGTAGAAGTCTAGAAACAATTGAATAATAGTTGTTTTTGTTCCAATTAATTGTAATTAGGAGCTTGTTTTCTACGAGACCGGAATAAAAAGAAAATTCAATTCAAGATACTCTTCAGACATTCAAGAAATAGAAATATTATTTCTTTGTTCTGAGTAAAGACCTTGAAAACTATTCCTTCAGACGCTTGTTCTTTTTAGGGTTCCGTACCCCAGAGGCCAACGGAGCCCTATTGCTGTCACTCACATGTCCATTTGTCTGTACGTCGTCTGGCACACAATTTTGTTCCGAAGAATTTTTTGACTGCCCATTGACCATTGAAATTTATTTAAAGTTCATAACTTTAAATAAATAAATTATTATGTATAATTTACTAAAAAATACCAATATATTAATAAATCTGATATTTCTTTCTATATATCAGGGCCGGGCCCAATCATTGAAGCTTCGTCACTAGCCCGTGCACGGACGTGTGTGAACGAGTTCATATAAAATGTACACAACGATATTTTTTTGAGCTCCTGACGAGGCACGGTCTGTCCAAGTCCCGTGCACGTCCCGGGCACGGACCTAATATATGTGGATAAATCTTAAATGTGTGAAGTCTCACTTGTTTATTTTTCTAGCAAATGATATGAGTTACTCCTTTATTTATGAAGAAAATGCTGTCGATTTTATGATTTTATATTTTTTCTTCTAGAAACTTCTGACTGTTATTTATTACTTAATATCATTAAGGGATCATAAGTATGTTATTTTTAATTTTATATTATGTTATAGAAAGTGTGCATTATCATTTAAATGATTATAAATAGAATGACATTCAATGGTTCGAATCTATTTGGTAAGCAGGGAGAGAGGTTTGATAGAAATAATATAGGTATCTAATTTAAAATAATAATAATATATGTACAATAAGAGAAGTAAATTGTTTTTTTTAGGTATTTGTATCGGTTTCGATTATTCTGCTTGTTTTACGTTTGGGGGATATATCTATTTTTATCAGCGTAAGATTAAATATATTTGCAAGTCATAAAAAGACATTGTCTATTAATTATTGTCTATGTTTCAACTTTAGTAAAGATTCAGTTTACTGAGAATCGTCGTCAAAAGTATAGGTATCCAATAAGTATCCTGACTTTACTACACCAAATATAATATTTAAATAAAAAACTATTCTTATTTAAAATTGCATTGACAGTGCTAAATTTTAGTTGAATCAAAAATCGGGATTAACTTGCGAGTTTGGATATCTGCATCATCATCATCATCCACAGCCTGACCTCGCCTACTGCTGAGCATAGGCCTCTCTCTTCTTGTACCAATCACCACGTTCCCGTGCCAACCTCATCCAGGTTCTACCCGCAATGGCAACAATGTCATCAGCCCATCTCGCCGCTGGACGACCAATACTTCTTCTTCCAGTCCTTGGACGCCATTCAGTCACCACCTTACTCCACCTATCATCACCGCGCCTTGCTAGGTGTCCTGCCCAGCTCCATTTCAGTTCCGAAATTCGTTTTCCGATATCTGCATACGTACTGACAAATTAAATGAAATAAAAGCTCATACATATTAAAAATAAACTTTTCCAAAACTATTAGGAACTGACAGAATCTATAAAAAACTTAAAGATCTTCTAATAGCGAGAGATATCGCAATCGAATTTTCTAAGAAAATTGTAAGTGCTTATTGTAAGTTCGGATTGCATCGCATTCGCATTGCATCCTTGTGATCGTACCTACGTGCTATTTCGCTTGTTAAAAATCGGTTATTGGTATGATATAAATCGATCCCGTCGAACCATCATGATCAGGAAGGTCGCTTACCATCTGTTAATTAAAATATCGGTAGCAGAACAATACAATATCCTCTTTGACAAAATGCTTGAGGCTTCGTCTCGAATATAAGTAGGTCAGGTTCCTCGTAACCAGGACCTTGGAACGAGTTGTCTTGATTGTCTCTGGTTATCGACTTATCTGGCTCATTTCTTCTAATAACAACAATGAAACGCCAGTTCTTAACATTACTAACTTTTTTATTGTTGGTAAACTGACCTGGACTTATGTCGATGTATGAGGATAACAGCTTTCCAACGGCAAAGTTCCAAAGCAATGTTTGAGCTTTGGAGCTTCCATTGTTTATGAACTTCAGTAATTTTACCTAATTATTTTGATGAATGTAGCTATTTGTACTGAATTCTCGTTGCGCGAGTCCGACTCGCACTTGTCCGGTTTTTCTCAAGAGAAATATAAGCTTGTAAAAATTATCAATTTATGTTTAGTGTCTCCTGTCTCTATAACCATCATGCCTACTGGTTCCCCACAATGGCCCACTTTAATCACACCTCATAGAACATCGCCCTCCTCTTTTACAATAGATTCATCTGACCATTACGTCATTCATTGACGCGCGACCACCGTCGATCATTACACTAGCTGATTTGACGCAATTGAGGGCAATTCGTTTATGTAACAAAGACCAGGGTTAGCAAATCAATAAAAATTAAAACTGTTTTCATATAAATGAGAGCTTCATTTTTATTTATGGTACATTCCGTGGTCCTTCGAGTCGGATAGGTTGTCATTATTTTTCTCGTTTTACCTCTTACTGATCTTTCTCCATATCATCATAATTGTCAAAATAATAAAAAGTTTATCGAAGACTTCAAATGAACCCAAAATTGCAAAATAAAAATTACAGTAAAATTTAATTACTTGCTAAGTGCGTGTTCGAGTCTTAATAGTGTAAAAATAGCTGGTCATTTTGTAGTAGTATGTAGTAACATCAAAACTTGTTCGGCAAATCCTGTCGCGTAATGTCGCGAACCTCGATGTAATTAACCAACGGGTCAGTTACACGAGGAAAGTCTCGCCTCGAATAGGCGTCTATCGAAAGATGATAAAATTATTGGCTCATGCAGGACCTTTGATATTGGTTATAGTCCACATATTGGTATTTAGTCGAAGGCAGAGTTTGCAAGGCCTTTCAAAACTGACAGCGTCATTGAAAACGGAGATACGAGTTTTAAAATTACAGTTCGATTCAATCCGTCTTTTGTTTCTACCCTGAGTTATAATACTTAACACGTGTGGTAAGATAATCGCTGGGCGAGTCTCAGCAACCACGAGTCTTGGCGGAAATTCTCGCCTCTTAGTGGACGAGAAACTCGTTCCGTGTAAACATTTTTTTAAATGAAGGAAGCAACAAATATTAGTGTCAGTGATACATGTGTACGAACGTCGATTTATTAAACGACCGAGAATTATTGTTCATGCAAAGGTACGCTTTTGTTTTTCTATTATTTTTATTAATTGGTACACGTTTAACTTTTGAGAGAACTCTGATGTTTCACTGACAGTACATAAATTAGTTTTGACTGATCGCTTTCGTTTCGCTACAGTTTTACTTGGACACCATTTCAGTATAACAATTTCTTTTCCTAATTGTGTTTCAATAAATGTTCAAAAATTTGTCTACTCGACAATCTACCTAAATGAATGTTGTTGAATTGTCAAAATGAAAGGCATTCGCAATAAATGTGTGTTACTCCGTTACTCCAGGTTACTATCTTTTGTAGATAATGTATATTATATTTGTCACTACGATATTACCAATTACAAGCAGTATACGCATAATATTAATGAAAGCTGTAATGAACCGCAAAACCTGTATTAAATAGACAACCTACGTTTCAATATTGCACGCGAGCGTTCGCTTCCCACTCTTCCCAGTCGCTAAACGGGAATTAAATCTGCTCAAACAATAACCAGGGAAATGTAAATATCAGTTAAATGTCCATATGTTCCAATAGCCAATTACAGACTAGCACCCTTGTTAATGAAAATCTCTAAAGTATTTAGCAACTGGTTAGCTGATGCTAAATTCTATATTAGATAATTTGAATTTAGATTCTGCTTTGCATATGTTTTTGATAAATGGTGCAGAGATTTTTATAAATAAGGATGGGACTAAGATTAGCTAGTTTAGCTCGCTATTTTTTCTGCGCTTTGTTTGAATAGTTTACGGTGTACATACCAGTATAAAAAAATATCTCAGATATTATACGAGCTAAGCGTAAAGCAATTTTCCGTAACTCTTGGTTTGCAACCAGATTGACATCGTCGGGACTCATTGGATGTGAAAATGATTAAATCGTCTTTTTTTTTTCGTATTCACGAACTATTTATAATGTTCCCATAAACAGGAATCAGTTAAGATTTATCTCTCTGACAAATAATGGGTCGTAGTCTACAATTATTTCGCGAACGATCTACTTATTGGTTCTATGATACTACAATTTCTACGCGATGTTTGCCTTCAGTTTTTAGAGCTGTGAAACTTATTGCACTTGTTGCAGTAGTAAAATATATACAGGCATCTGGCGGGTAATACATTTACAAAGTAAAAAAATACATTTCCATAGCAATTGAATTCAAATTCCACTAACAGGATGAGTTTTGAAGGAACTTACCAGAACGTAAAATAAAGTTATTTTTTTTTTATAAATTGTTGCCCACACTAGGAATCATCGTTCGAGTTCGTGGAAACTTGTGTGTAAGCTCAAACAAACCAAGTTACAAGTAAGAATGAATAACGCCAAGTTGGTTCTAGGCGTCAGCCGGGTTGGTGGAAATTTTATTTTATGAAGAAAGAACATAGCAAACGAAATTTTAATTACCAATAGTAACCGCGAAACTACGCTGAAACTGAAATAATAATAAGTAGGACGGTAGGTAGGTTTTTGAAGGTCCGATTACACTTGGTCTGATTAATTAGAATACAATACATTTATTCGACACACACACACAACACAACAGCAGCAATTACAAAGTAACAGAGAAGAATAGTAAAAAAGTACAAACAAGTTTTATGAATTGCGCGGGCGTGGATACTGGATACCAAAAAGGTTACCAACTCAACGTATTGCTGGGCGTCAGACACCTAGCGCTGATTTTCAATTGGGACCCTGCTAGTGACACACAGAATTGGGTAAATAAAATAGGTACATTATAATGTTAATATGTAGTTGCTTAGATTTATTAATTGAAAAATACGTAAAAATATATAAAATTTGGATAGCCTCAGATTCATGAAATGTTCGAGATATTCTACCAACGAAAGCTTCAAGATAGCAATTGAATAAACATCAAAAAATTATTTATGGGATTGCCATGCACGCGCTATCAAAATGTCACGTCATCAAACCATGACATTATGGCATTTTGACCATCGCTTACAGAATGACTTCGTCTACAGCAGCCTTTGATAACATTGCCCAATAAATTGAAACTTTAATAAAGCTTAAATTATTTAAGACAAAATAGTCGGTTATTATATGAGATGCAAGTGAGATTCTGATAGACCTATTTCTACTGCAAGTTTTATTTGTAAATATTCTGAGACAAAACAACAATTTAACAATAACAACTTATATATTGCTCGACTGAGTTTTTGTCGGCTATTAATTTGAATCTTGTTTTTTATTAGTTAGTTGTGACCATTCGTCTTGGTGTTAAAATACTCTTAAATTTCTAAGTTGCTTTGGCTTTAGGAATTCGCAATAATTTTGTTTTATGAAAAATATTCTTTAGTCTAGATTTCTAAATGTTAGGAACCATGCATTAGAAAAGCAGTTAAACTAAAGTCAAGAAACTAATTAATCTCACATAATTATTATAAAAACTCGGCAATTTAAAACCAGTTAATTTTATGTTGGTTAAATGTAACTGTAGGTTAAACCCGAAGTTTTCCTAATTATAGTGAAGTCTAGATTGATATTGAACTTTTAGCTTCACAGATTTAGTTCGAAGCTTCATGACATGTACGTTTTCCTAACGAAAGCTTAAAATAACGATGAATACTAGCTGATAGTTATCGATGGCTGCTCGTCCGGTCAGTTAGGTATTAACGCCGGAGTCCCTCAGGGGTCGGTGCTCTCGGCTACACTGTTTTTGCTGCTCATTAATGACCTGCTAAAACCCGGAACCTTTGGGTACGCAGACGACAGCACGGTTACTGAGAGTTGTGTCTGTGAAATTGTAGACGTTCTTGAGTATATATTCAATTTATGCACGCATATACTCGTCCTGCTGTCGTGCGTGTTGGCACCGGCGCTGCACTGCCCTCTTGATGTATAAATTTTAGAGAAAGAATTCAGCTGGTCGTGAGCAGTACGACACCCGCAACGCTGCGGCACCGCAGCAGTACGACAAAGTGGCTAAATTGGAAGAGCCCTAAGACTCAAGAACGTTTACAAGTTAAGTAGCGTTTGTACACTTGCGTGTTAGACACACTGTATCAAGGTTCCAAAATGACAAAATATTTGTGTGTGTGTGTGTCGCATGTCAATCCTATACATTTTTGACATTTTACCCGTCGCTATTGCGTAGAATGTCACTTGTATAGAGTTTCATGTGTCAGCTACACCAATGTTAGGGCGGTTACGCACCACATCCGATCCGTGTCCGTAAAATTTCGGTGCCGATGCAGCCGTAGTACTTCTTGTAGAGAAGCTTACGCACTAGATCCGAACTCTGTCATAATCTGTCATAATTCAGAACATTTTTAACTCAGAACTCAAATCACGGACACAGACGTGTAATGCAGAGAGACACGACAGACTACGCGATAAGGCAGTAACGATGCAACGACCCTTTTTAGGGTTCCGTGCCCAAAGGGTAAAAACGGGACCCTATTACTAAGACTCCACGATCCGTCTGTCTGTCTGTCCGTCTTTCACCAGACTGTATCTCATGAACCGTGATAGCTAGACAGTTGAAATATTCACAGATGATGTATTTCTGTTGACGCTATAACAACAAATACTAAAAACAGTATAAAATAAATATTTAAGTGGGGCTCCCATACAACAAACGTGATATTTTTGGCGTTTTATGCGATAGTGGTACGGAACCCTTCGTGCGCGAGTCCGACTTGCACTTGGCCAGTTTTTTAGAAATTGAGCCTGGACACAATTTTCTATAAAGAGGATGGTCTCAACTTTGTCGCTTTGCGTATATCTGAGGGAGCCTTTATCCCTTCTATTACTATTGCCAATACGCCTTATTGCTCAAACCATATATTAAGCAAATCATTCAAAGTATATCTCCAACCATTATCGCCACACAAATACATCAAATATGTTTATCGTGTATAAATTAACCTACTGCATGTGGCCTTTAAACAAAGAGACGTAACCGATCGTGGAAATGCTAAATTGATCGAGATTGATTACGTGTAATTTCGGTAGTGCATGTCAATTCAATAGGCTAAACGGGTTCTACGAAATTTAACACGCGTTGGTGGTTCGCAAACGATTTCTCTTCACAGTACGCGGCTTCTAGTATATTGGTATTATTCGCAACGATCAAAATTCACAATTGTTTTCGATAGAAGCTTAGCGTGCTCGTACCTTCAATACTTAGCTTAATACCCAGGTATTTTGAGATATATTTTTTTGTATTAATCGTATTTACACTTAAATCGGCTAAAGTACTATAAGACAAAGATGTGTTGTATCGTGAGATAGATAGCTTTGTAGCGTCGTTCAGCAATTATTATAATACTAATACGTCATGAAATTTGTGACGTTAAGACAGGGATTATTTTTCAATTGCTCTTCATCTTTATATCTCTCTTATTCTTTATTGAGGATGTGGGCAGTTCTGGTGTCAGAGTTAATTAAGTCGCTTCTGGGATATACAAGCCTCTGATGAGTTGTTTACATTAACTACATATATAAGTATGTAAGTACAGGCAACGGTTAAGAAAAATATCGTGAGCAAATCACGATGTTTTTCTTTACCGTTACCAGCTATGCCCAAGATAAACTTCGAAACTATGAATTCAAAAAAGTCATATTGGTACTTTGTCCGGATTTGAACCCACGACTTCAAGCACAAGAGGCAAAGTCTTAGCCACTGGACCATCTTTCAATTAATATTGTTATATTATTGAAAGTATTTTATCTGTCGTAGTATGAGTTTTTTGAGTGTTACAAATAAAAGCGATTTCATCGTTTAAAAAAAAAAATATACGTTTTCGCAGCAAGTCATTATTTTCTTCGGTTTTTATTTTACGTAACATAAAATAAAACCCGAAACCAATAAAGCCCAAGCTAACATAAAAATAAAGATACCTACAGCAAAATATTCACGGCGAGCGTCTAGTCTGCAAATTGAATACAAGACCTCCCGAGGGATATCTTGGTAACAAATATGGGGTGTATTCGGGGAGTGCCGGGAGTGCCGCCCAAACTAAGGAGGGCGGATTTTCAAAACCCCTCATTCGCGCGAAAACTATTGAAGTTACCGAACGTGTTACGTACCCTTTCGGCGAGGGTCGAGAGGTCGGGTTTAAAATTCATATTGAGAATCTTTGCGTTCGATTTAAGTACGTTAAAAAATATTGCGTGGTAAAACCGGCCAGTGATTATTTATAAGTTGTTTTTTTTATAATCGTAATAAGTTTGCCGTCTTTTCGAGGTGTTATTTTAATTGACGATTCATTGACAGTTTTGTTTACTACTGTTTGTTTATCTGTAAGTACTAGTTTGTTTATTTGCTTCTTTGTCGACAGTATCTACGTTACGGGACAGTTATTTATTATTCTAGAGGTGTTTGAATGCCCTAGGGTGCTGTGCTTAGCAATTTAATTGGCTTTGCGGATTGGGTTTTTTTTTCTATGACCTATATTGTAGTATCAATAATAAAATTCTGTTAGATTTATTTTGCCTCATTTGCATGAAATTAAAAGCGGATTTTTTTGATATTGCGCTATCATTGTTGGATTTTTTTGCGGTTGATATCATTATGAATTCGGTGGTGGTACGTTTACTATGGTATATGTACGATTTTGGAATCTAGGATTGGATTGGGCCTAGTCAAAAATATACTGATAAAAACGTTACTATTGAAATAAACAAACTAACAAAAATACATGCCACTGCCAAATATTTCGTAAATCACTTTTTTTTTTTTATAACGATTTGTGAAGCTGTAAGTGTAACACTTTTGTTGTAAAAAGCAAATTTTATAATAAAAAAAAACTATTTCATAAAATGTTACTTAATCTCGTATTTGGAAACAATCATATTATGATATTTTTCTCGAATAAAACTGTATCAACAGAACTGAAAACTGTTCAAGTTGAGCCTTTGAGCCAAATGTTTTGAATGTTTTAATTTTGAACACAGAATTTATCAGAGTTCTTAAACGGGCATGGCTTTACCACACAGATTTTTAAATCGTAATAAGTAAACAAATAGTTTTTTATTACTATTTTACCTTTGGAACAAGCGTGGTGATTAATTCTCATGCTTTTTCTGTTTGAGAAGAGGTCTTTGCCCACGAGTGGGACAGTTATAGGCTGGTATTATTATTTAAGAGAGCGTAAACACGAACCCCCCAGATAGGTTAGGTCTGGAATAGCATATAGGATATTTTTTATCCCTTGGAATAATTTTCAACGTAACGCGGGCGAAGCCGCTGGCAGAAGCTAGTAATATTATAAAGGCGAAAGTTTGTGAGTGTGTTTGTATGTTTGTTACTGTTTCACGCAAAACCTATTGAACGGATCGGGATGAAATTGGGCAAAGAGATGATTAAAGTCTGGAATAACACAAAGGATACTTTTATCCCTTGCGATAAGTTTCGACATTCACGCGGACAAAGATAAAATTACAAAAAGTGTGTTTAAATATGAAATGTTATAGTATTAACACCTGGAGGAATGCGCGTATGTTTATAAAGATTGAACAATTACTTTTTAAGTCTCTTTTTTACCACTAAGGGCCCTTTCATGCATGGGCGATTTTACGATTTTTATATAGGTGGAAATATTATCGTTTACCCACAAGTCTATTTAATGTGGCTATTGAGACTGATAATATACATCATAATTAGAACAAGAATGCCGGGGGGTGATGCAATACCATTAACCAACTTCGTAAGCTTTAATAGTGATAAATAGGCTTATCCTCATAGCTACAACTACAACCTAGGGGTATTTAAGTCAAGAGTGAATAGGTTACTTTTAGGCAAGCGTCGGCCAGCGCTTACCATCAGGTGAGATAGTGGTCAAACGCGAGCCTATAGTAAATAATAAAAACCGGCCAAGTGCGAGTCGGATTCGCGCACGAAGGGTTCCGTACCATTATCGCAAAAAACGGCAAAAAAATCACGTTTGTTGTATGGGAGCCCCGCTTAAATATTTATGTTATTCGGTTTTCAGTATTTGTTGTTATAGCGGCAACAGAAATACATCATCTGTGAAAATTTCAACTGTCTAACTATCACGGTTCATGAGATACAGCCTGGTGACATACAGACAGACAGACAGACGGACCGCGAAGTCTTAGTTATAGGGTCCCGTTTTTACCCTTTGGGTACGGAACCCTAAAAAAAGAATACTCAATACAGTAAAATCCTGATTGTTACCACGGGGTCCCAGCGCTAACAAAGAAAATTTGGCCAGCGCAAACATCGATTCGTTATTGAATTGTGTGTAAAATAACATTTTCTAATCTAATCTAGATCATATTAATATGTATAATCAGGAAGATAAATTCAAATATTGGTACAAAAAAATTTCACTAGATGGCGCGATATGAATCGATTTGATATTGAATTGTGTGTAAAATTAACATTTTCTAGAATTTATCATAAAAATTGTATGTTATTTTTTTATCAACTTTCCCGAGCACAAAATTATGAAATATTGGGCTCTTAATTCACATTTCAAAGATTATTTGAGCGGATCATTTAAAATTGATTCCAATAGATGCCGCGGTTTAAAATTTCTTAGACCACTCGATTTTTATAAATTTGTATTGTAACACATTTTGGTACAATGAAACTGTAAAAACTTGCAAAAAAAATACTATAAAACACGTCTCTGTATTTGAAGAAAAAATGTCACGAACCGAGAAAACCCTTTTACTTGCAAGTCATTGCTAACAACATCTATAGCCGTGGAACGTGAATAATCAGTATAATCAGATGAAAAACGCTAGTTAGGTCGGCACGGTTTCTTTGTATGGCATGAGGCATCTGTATGCTAGTATTATATTATCTTTAATATTACACTGGCAGCCGGAAAATAAATTATCGACGCGTCGCAAAATAAACGCACTTCAATTGATGCTATCGGTTTGCGAAAATTCATTTTACTTTTACGATAATTTTCGTACGAAAAGCTGGCGCCAGATTATGGCACTGCTGAATTGTTTTTTTTTATTTAATCATTTGTTACCGCATTCAGTAATTATTTAGTAATTCCTCAAAACTGTTATAATGTCTCCATTTAGTTAAAGGCACCTACATTAATATAATAGCCAACACATTGTAACTGGAACTTATTTAGAGGTCTTTACTGTTAGGTTATTATAGGTATATATTTTATTGATAGTCTTGCTTTTAACCGATGGTAAGCGATGGTGTGGTCGACAACAGAGGATGCTTACCAAGGAATAATCCTACCCACTAGATCTCCAGTTTATATTTATTATTTATTTAAACTATGGCTATTTCAAGGAATGCCAATCCTTAGTTGTACCCACGATAAGTATACCTGACCGTTCAGTACACGTGGGGAAAAATCTATACTAATATTATATAGAGGTAAAGTTTGTGAGTTTGTGACGTTGTAGGGGGTAATCTCTGGATCTGCTGAACCGATTTTGAAAATTCTTTCACCTGTATAAAGCTACATTATTCCTGAGTATCACAGGCTTTAAAATCTTTTCAAAAAAATTAGAGATCTATATGAAAATTGTAATAATGAAAGTAAAGTCCAAAGTAGCAAAATGTTGCCTGTAAAATTCATTCTTTGGCGTGCGCTGAGAAAACTATTGATGATACATAAAAAATATTAGGTAGGTAGGTAGGGTAGGGTAAGCAGGATAGGCAGGATAGGCAGGGTATACAGGGTAGGCTGGGTAGGCTGGGTAGGCAGGGTAGGCAGGGTTGGAAAGGTAGGCAGGGCAGGCAGGGTAGGCAGAGTAGGCAGGGTAGGCTGCGTAGGCAGGGTAGCCAGTTGACGGGAGCGAAGCCCCGGGGGTCAGCTAGTTAGTAATAAATTAGGTACTCCGCCGCTGTTCTTTTCTGATTAATTTCGTTGCGAGATCCAAGACAGTTATTGTTTCTCCGGGACTCATCGAGCTTTATTGTCTCGGCACTTTTCTGGTGGTCACCGCAGTTGATTTGGCAGTGGCTGGGAATAGTGTGGATAGCTAGACCAAAAAAAAGACTACTCCGGAGTCTGTGTTTCCCGATAGCTTCAATCTACGGGTCTTTAAGTCGAGAGTGAATAGCTTAGGCAAGCGCAAAGCGTAAAGTTAACTTTTAGGCAAACGTGCTTCACCGTGGACCACATCATCGCTTACCATCAGGTGAGATAGTGGTCAAACGCGAGACAACAACAAAAATATATCTATACTAATATTATAAAGAAGAAAGATTTGTATTTTTGTATGTAACGAATAAACTTAAAAACTACTGGACCGATTTCAAAAATTCTTTCACCGTTGGGAAGCTACACTATCCCCGGGTGACATACGCTACTTTTTATCCCTGTATTCCCACGGGAACGGGAACTATAGTCATCGGCACGTAACTTGGCAAGGTTTTGGCGTAGTGGGGGTAAACTTGCGCATAGTGCGCGAACTGACCAACCACCATATAGAGCGAACGGGACGTGGACGCGACGCGATTGGTCAGTCGATCCTTGTGTCAACTGACCAACCAATCGCGCGCTCGGAACGGTGCTAAACGTATCCCGCGTCCCGCTAGGTAACCAAAGAGACCTAAAAAATGACTTTTGCGCATCTAACGACTCTTGCCAAGTTACGTGCCGATGACTATACGTGAGTGAAACGAGGCGTCCGCTATTATATATATATAAGTAGGGCGAGTAAAATAAACATTTAATAACGACGAAATCATTGAACTTTTAATGAGTTTTCGGACACAATCGTTACTCTTACCCAACAGAGTCGTTAACGATAAAGCACCGAGTTAGATTAATTTAACGATTTCAGTTATAACGCTACTACTGATTATTTTTACTGTTCCCGCCGTTTCCTGGTTGAAATTATTGTAGTTTTAGAATGTAAAAATATTGTTTTATCGCAGTTTTATCGGCGTAGTGGTGCAAGAGTGTAGATAGCCTTATCTTTGTTATTTTTATTTTATAATAAAATTCAGAAATTATCGAGATACTCAGATACGGAATCTATTAGGCCTTAACAAATGGGACATAAATAATCCTTTTCTCGCTACACTGAATAAGTTTTCTTAAATTATTAAAGAAACCAAAACTTAATAAAATAATACAAAACTAGTTTCGGTATAGTAAGCAAAAAGTTTAAATTATTTTAAGTAAAGTCCCAATTATTTTTTCTCTGTGAGTGGGAGGCCGCTTTACAACAATAACAGACAAACAATAGAATTGCAGTTTTTGTTAATTATTGGTGTAATGGACAAAACAAATTAAAACTTCAAATGTACCACTAAAACAAATCCGCAAACACAATAGCTTTATCAATCATAGATAGACAACGAGAAGTTTTTTTTTATTGCAACACTCTTGCAATGACAGTGAAATGGCTTTCGTTCTGCTGACGATTTTCAACCGATTATAAAAAGAAGAAGGTTCTCAATTCAACTGTACGTTTTTGTATAATTACGCGATTACTCCGCCAATTATGAACCGTTTTTGAAAGCTGGTGCTTCTCATGTGGTTCCATTAAAATTTGATCAAAGTCTGACGACTAGTTTTGAATCAAACCGACTTCCAATACAAAACACTACAAAGCGAAAAATTACTTTCTTTTCAGACGTCAGTGCCATAATAGAAACGGAAAAAGAAGTACTAAAGAAACCGACTTTCAAAAAGAAAGTGATTTTTCGCTATGTTATATGTTGTTTTGGAAGTCGGATTTTTTTTTGTTACAATGTTTTAGAAAAACATTTCTTTAAAATATTTTTACCATCACGCTTTTTTGTGCCATGGGGGTCAGCATCATTACAAAACGCCATCTGGTCCGATTCCTTACATACTTATTTTGCTTCATCTATACTCCATTTGAAATAACATAAGAAATATTTACAACTCTTTTTACAGTCCGTTCAACCAATTTTGAGTTTTATCACGTAAACATAAGGATGACATAAAAAGCATAAACCTGTTACAAAAACCAACTGTTTACTACAGCTATCATTTGTCGTATCACCAACGCAATAGAAGTAAAAATTGGTTGCACGGGCTGTAAAAAGGGCTTATTTAAACGTCTTATAGTTATCTCAAATAGAGTATAGTAATATTATAAGAACATAGTATGAGTAACTGCGCATCTGACTTTTCTGAAGAATATTAACAATAAGATCCGTAATTATCCTTCTAGGGCACACTTCTCCACTCAAGTCTGCCTTATCTTTGAATATTTAATGTACCTACTGTGTGAAGAGTGATTAGAAAGAAAATGGAGTCAGTAATATCGTGATGGTTGTGACAGGACGGTATCGAAGAAGAAAACGTGTTGCAAGGGACATAGGCAGGCAGATGACAATACAAATACTTTATTATTTCAATAAGAAATTACATTTTAATAAGAATGGAGCCCCATTTAGGCAAACAATGCCTGTATTAGAAGTCTCCGCTCTTTCAACACCATTGTCTTACACTTATTCTAACTCGAGCTGATACGAGTATTATAGTGAACTGTGGGTAAATATGCTGTATTAATATTTAGCTAAACATACCAATCCTAAGAAAATAAAAATATATAAGACTAGCTGTTCCCCGCGGCTTCGCTCTCGTGGACCACCCCACAGGTCCCTTTTTCTGGATAAAAAAATAGCCTATGTCACTCAGGAATAATGTAGCTTTCTATTGGTGAAAGAATTTTTCAAATCGGTCCAGTAGTTTCGGAGCCCATTCGGTACAAACAAACAAAAAAATCTTTCCTCTTTACGAGTATAATATTAGTATAGAAGTATAGATTATGATTATGATAATCATTTATTTCATAAAGTCTTTCTAACAGAACATTGTTACTCAAACTTTTGTGCACAGCCTCAAATCGTATTTACCAAAGTGAAAATACAAACACGTAAGGCTAAGTTTTATTTGCATCAATTAAGGCTGACCGATTAGCCGATAGGCGATTTTATTGTTTTAGAGCAAATGAAACGGCTTGCTAATTGCATAGACTTGGCTAATTGATAGTTTAGTTTGTCGGCAGTATTTTAGTAGTAGGCTTGATTATAAGCTGTTCTAAGGCATTGTTCTAGATAATTTGCGTTTGAGTGACACCGATGTTGTCTGGGATAGCGCTAAGGAGATTTGAAATGTATGTATTTCAATAATTACTTATACATTTAAGGCCCGCTTTCGCCATCCTTGGTTAACTTACTAACTCCGAGTTATAAGGTAATACGGATAATAAATGAACGGCATATTTGTTATTGAACCTCGTGTTAGCAAGTTACTCCGAGTTAGAGCCGGTACAAAGGGCGCGTTGCGTTGCCTTGCGTCGACGCAACGTAGGCGACGCAGTCGTAATGCTCCGTCGTCGCAGCGGCAACTCACAGTGGCGGCCAGTTTTATTGATAAGTTTACCCTAGTTTTTAGGGTTCCGTACCCAAAGGGTAAAAACGGGACCCTATTACTAAGACTCCGCGATCCGTCTGTCTGTCTGTCTGTCCGTCTGTCACCAGGCTGTATCTCATGAACAGTGAAAGCTAGACAGCTGAAATTTTCACAGATGATGTATTTCTGTTGCCGCTATAACAACAAATACTAAAAACAGAATAAAATAAATATTTAAGTGGGGCTCCCATACAACAAACGTGTTTCTTTGCGGTTTTTTGCGATAATAGTACGGAACCCTTCGTGCGCGAGTCCGACTCACACTTGGCCGGTTTTTATTATTGTTTTCGCATAAGTGAAATGAAATAAAATATCTTTAACCAGTATAAAAAAATAGGTAAAAAACCGAAATGAGCTTGCGTGTATCTCCCTATCAATGCACAAACAACTGAGCTGCGCCGCTCCATCGTCGCCGCAATGAGGAGGTACACCCCTGCCACTTCGTCTCGGGGGCTGCAGTCATTCGTATGTGCGTTGCGTCGACGCTGCGCACCGTGTGGACACTATGGTTATTAGTATGGAAAACGAGGCAGCGACAGCGCTACGTCGTCGACGCAACACTGACGCAACGCGCCGTGTCGACCGGCTCTTAAGAGGAAATAGGGGCAGAGAGCGCCGACTGTATTTCCTTATCCAATTGTTACCTATAAGGTTAACAGATTATTTATATTATTTGACATTGTTATAGTAGAGACAGAAATAGCAACAACTTCAAAAACTTTACAACTTCTACCTAAAAATATCTAATACCAGTTGGCTCGCACGGCTCCACTCCCGTCATGTGGCTACCTATTCTACCTACCTACCTACCCTACCTTACCTACCTACCTACCCTACCTTACCTACCTACCCTATCTTACCTATCTACCTACCCACCCAACCTAACCCATCTACCTACACTCCGGCCTACTTACCTCCCAAACCTACTTTCCTACCTACCTACACTACCTACCTAACTGCCTAACCAACATACCTACCTACCCTACTTTTCGCTATCTTCCTACCCTACTTTCCTATCTTCCCACCCTATCTACCTACCTATCTACTTACCTATCTACCTACCTACCTACCTGAATACATCCCTACCTAGCCCACTTGCCTATCTACCTACCCTATCTGCCTACCTACCTATCCTACCTAGCTACCTACCTACCCTAACTTACCTATCTACCTACCTACCTACTTACATACCTACCTACCCTACTTTCCTACCTACCTACTCTATCTGCCTGCCTGCCTATCTTACCAAGCTAGGTATCTACCTACCCTACCTTACCTATCCACCTACCTATCTACATACCTACCTAACCTACTTTCCTACCTACCTATTCTATCTACTTACCTACCTACCCTATCCACCTACCAAACCAATCTACCTACCTACCCTAATTTCCTACCTACCTACCAAACCAATCTACCTAACCTAACCTACCCTTTCAACCTACCTAACTTGTTTATTATTATTATTATTTATTTTATTTCAGACATAATTACAGTCCATAGATACATAAAAAATTACAAACAGATAAAAACCCAAAATAAATCACTGAATAATTAAAATCTAAAATAATCAAAAACTCATTAAAAGTAATAATTAAAACGGTCCAAAAAATAAATTATTAAAATGTCAGAAATGTATAAAACAATGTCAAAAGTAAAATTTCTAATTGTTGCATGTTAGAAAAAAATTTCAAAAATATATAATGCCAAAAATAAGATTTATATAAAATTATATTGCAAAACATAAATAAACTATGGTAATTATTTTAAATTTTTACCTGCCCCACGCCCGGTATACGGGTGCATGCAAGTCCTGCCACTGCCGCATGAAAGGCCCGTCCAACCTGTTGGCAACAATGCTAAGAAGACTGTTGCCGCTGCCCCGCACTCTACTCGCCATTGAGGTCGCCCTCTTGCGCATGCTAGCATAAAAACAGTCAACGCGGACGCTTGCGAACATTCCCGATGCGCTGCAAAAGCGAGGCAGCCGCAGCAGTGCCCTCAACGCGTTATTATATTGAACGCGAAGAGCGTTGTAAGATTTCTGCAAATATGACACCCACAGACTGCTCGTATAAAAAGATGTGCAGTAGGCTCGAAACAAGGTGATTTTCACATCCTTGGAGCTACGCGCAAACCTGCGGGCAATCATTTTCGCCCTCACCGACAACGCCCTCCTTTCTCGCTCAATATCAGCGTCGTCCTTCAGGTCGGACGTCACAATATATAAAACGATATAAAAAAAGATATTTAAAACTATGTACCCGCTCCAAGGGTACCCCACACAGCCTTACAGGAGGAACCTCCGCTGGACACTTAGAACCAGCATTGAAAACCATAAGCTGGCTCTTTTTGACGTTATATTTAAGGCCATGCGTACGAGCGTAAGTTTCGCATATGCCTATTAGCTCTCTGAGTCCCCCTATTGATGCACTCAGCAGCACCATGTCATCAGCGTAGCTGATGTTGTTAATACAAACATCATCAACATGGCATCCAACATGGCGGTTGCTGAGCCCGGCAACAAGTTCATCGATGTAAAGATTGAAGAGCGTTGGTGAGCTCAATCTCCCCTGCCTCACCCCGCACTCCAACCTGTATGAGTCCGACAGAGTTCCCGACCATTTAACATTATTGACCTGGACTGTTTAGCGACCCAAATTTTTTTATAGTTTTCCCTAATTCTGGCGAATCAAACAAAAAATAAATTAGCCAAATAGGTGCAGCTGTTCTGAAGTGATGCGCTTACAAACCTTTCGGCGATTAATATTTATTTATTAGATAATTATAATAGCTTTTTAATATTAAATTCATATTTAGAAACATAAAACGTATCAATAGGTACGCTACGTATCAGCTTTTGTTCTGACTACCTACCTATCGATAAAATAATGACGACAATATCGTCCAGTATTTTCAGTGCTACTTGCTTAAGTAATTGAAACCTAATCGTAGTACATTTAAAATTAAAATTTAACTTTTTATTCAACCATAGATTATGCCTTTTAATAAATTGTATTATCCTGTAATAACCAGTGAATAATAACTTGGTTAATGTTTCAAGAAGGAAGTTTATTGGTAAAAGCCTGGAAATCAATAACCACAAAATATTAATTTTGTAACTATACATGCCTAGGTACTTAAAATACTTATATTATTATGTTTTATCTCGAAACAGTCAATATAAAGTTTTACACATTTTCCTTAAAACATACTTGATGTTTATCACAGTAATTCGGCTACGTAAGTATGTACAGACGTAAGCAAAACTCTTCACATCTTTTTTAAAATGATAAAATTTTGGTTTTACCATTTATATTGCGCCTGCGACCACATTAGTAAATAAATCTTTACTCATGTGCCTTAATTTACCTTTCGTATTTATTGTTATCAGGTAATAGGTAAATACCTGATCATTGCATTTAAATGTTCATGTCTATATATGTCTTTATTTTTTTAACAATAATTGAATGGGGAGACCATTCAATTATTTCATATTTTTTTTTGACCATTTAAAAAATCTTTATTTATTTATTTATAAAAATTTATGCACAAGTACAAAGGTAGACTTAATGCGTTAGGAATTTTCTACCAGTCGACCTTAGGGTGGTGCATAGATAAAATATGGCAGGTGCAACTTAATGAAAAAACATATAGAGAAAAGAAATATAAATAAAACTATTTAATATATATATGTAAATATATACTTAAATACATACATACATAAAATATAAATAATGCTATTGAGAAACCGAATCCAACAAATTAACTATGTGATGATTCTGCAAAATACAGTTTGCGAATGTGCTCGCGTGCCTTCAATTTGAAAGACAACAGACTGGTTGCCATTCTGATGTTCTTTAGAGTCGCATGCTTAAATCAAAACAATAATTTTAAATGATTATAAATAATTTTTTCATCAATAATTTTAACAGTCAACTCTCACAGAATCTATCAGCATTTAGCTATTATTTAATACATAGCTTGTCAGGCACTTAGCAATGACTTCCACCTTGTGGCAACACATAAATAACATAGGCATGTCACAATATAAATATACATAAAATATAAACAAAATATTTATAATTTTGTAAAGATTTTGTCATCAACTGTACCTGCGTATACGCCAGTAGGCGGGGTGGACCACGAGCTGCCGACCATGAGCAAGCGCTTACATCGCTTAAAATATCAATGATTTTAATAACACAACACGAAAACAGCTCCCAAAATGTTAATATCTTAAAAAAATCCGCTTTAAAAGCAAGCATTTCTTCACAATTTCGAACATTACCTTAATATTTTGGGTGTTATCAAGTTATCCGCAGTTTATTTACAAAATATAAAAACTACACTTACTTTTTGCCTGTATAAAAATCAATATCAATTTTTTTAATGTAAATGTACTACCTATATTAATTTTCACATTACATTAAAAAAGATTGCATTAATTTAAGAAATTAATCCTATCCTACTAATTCTAACGTAAAACTCCTGTCCATCTATCCACATTTATATTCATAACTCTTTTAGTAACATGCCAGTTAAAAATAATAAATAAATAATAAACTGTTTTTGTAAGCAATAGGATTATTTTTATGGTAACTATTCATAACATTCATAACTTTTCATTAAATCAGATCTTAATAATACTGCTGATCTTTCATACTTTCGAAAATAAATGCTCAAGAGCTTTTTTCTATTTTAGTTTTGGGATATAATATGGATTCATTAAATAATTTTGTTTGTTACTTCTTCAAAGTATCTATATTCGTTGGCTCTTATAGTAAAATATGCGTAGTAGGTACACCTCAACACGTATATCCCAAAAATAATGAGTTAGTTTTCCCCCTAATTGGTTCCCGGAATCGGTAGTACGAAAGTCTTATTAAAGAACGCTGTTTACAATATCGTCAATATATAGTACCTTCCTTTAGTTCGAGACGTAGTATCCGTTCGCAAAATATATGTACACAACTACTTATAGTCAGGTTCTGTCTGAAAGAAACTGCAAGGAGATGTTTAATATTAAACTTTATAATGTTGGTAGACGAGAGACGGTAACAGTCCGTAACAGGAGAATCTTTCCAAGTTCCGCGTGGGCTGCATGGAAATCTTGAAAGATTTTAGAAAATGTATGCAACATTCCTAGATCTAGGAGTCTCTACTGAGAGAAAAATTTAATGATGTATCGTATTGTGACTTTCGAGTGTTAGGTTTCAAAGGAAACATTGATATTTGATACTAACTAGCACCTGCAAAAGCCTACACAAGGACATTCTATTTCTAGACTACTTAAGAAGGTATATCAATATTGTATTATGACAAGACAACAAACGCACAAGAGCAAATATTATCTGAGACCAAATAAATTGGCATAAAGCAGAGTGATACCATATTATTGTCTTCTATACAATTTTTTTAATCAATGTGTTCGCTCTATAAAAGTGACCTGCGCCCTACACGAATTTATACTGTATTTTTTTCTAAGAAATGGGTACAGGAACCGTTATATCACAGACATAAATCTAAAAATACATTGCTATACCAAATTCCAGAGTAAATTCTCTAAGCAAAAATAAACTTACATTTTACATCTAGTGCTGTTCCTAATAGTACAAATGTATATAAACAAAGCTAATACCAATGCATATATTCAAAATTATACGACGACAGTCGGACTTGGATCACGAATGAAAATAAAAAGAATTCTCTCCATTGTCTCTTGGAAAGGAACCCATAGGAACCCATTGTATATGTATACTTATTCGTGCAACCGAATAATGATATGGAAAAGAGCCTTCAATGTTTATTTAGGTATAATATATTTAAATGTATGAGCGAGATGGCGAACCTATGTTTGGTTTAAATACATTACGAATGTGCCTATGTAGTCGAGACGTTCTCGTAACAAGTTCTCGAGGATCTAGGTTCAGGAATTGACAAGGATGTTTAAGATATGGTTATGTATGTTTGTAAGGCGTATTCACTTGAATGTTTCTCAATACATTTGCTAAGATAACGATAGATAAACAATTAGGACTACCTAAATATTTGTGTGAAATTAATAATAAAAATTTTAAGTACTTGCATAGGAACTTTCTTGTAGCCAGGATTATCCATCAGCAACTTGCTCTGAAATAGTCTCTCATGGCATCGGAGGTGCCTTACCTGTAGGTATGTGGCCGACCTAGTTCTCAAAAATGGCAATATTACATTGTACTGGGATCGGTCCATCATCATTGACAGGAATATTGTAGCCAATAAGCCTGATATTGTAGTGGTGGACCGAGTTGAGAGGCGTGCAATGATTGTTGACATAACCTTCCCGCAGGACGGGATCCTCGTGAAAACTGATAAAGATCAGCAAACCAATTATCTTGACTTAGCTCACGAGATTGTCGACATGTGGGATGTGGATGCAGCGATCATTGTACCAATAGTCTTGTCAGCCAATTGCTTAATAACTACGAACCTCGACCAACAACATCCTAGCTCTCATGTACTCAGTCTGTGTCTCAGTACTTCTGGACACGGCTCGTATTATTATAAGGTCCCTCTCTCTGGAGACCCAAACGCCGGTAGCTTGGACCCTGTTCCCGATAGCGGTGGGTCTATATTTCTTATCTTTTTATTTTTGCGTTTTTAAGAAATATTTAAAAATGTAATATAATAAGAACAAAGACGAATAAACGACATAAAAAATGTAATATGTCTTATAGTGTATTATTCCACTTTTTACTACAATAGTTGTTAAACCACTTCTTATTTCATTTGCCGCTTCTTATTTCATCAATGGATTGCTACAGATTACTCAACAATATTCCTTGCCCTGTTCATGCAGCGGCAGCGTTATGAATATCGGTTACAGTTTTCTCGACACTTCGAGCAGTCCACTTGCGGAGTATATCAGCTTTCAATTTTCCCTAGTTTAACCCCATTGTAGTCCGTTGAGGATATATAGGGCATATTTTACAGTAGCTATGGACAAATTGGACGTGGCTATAAAATTGTTATACAATGTTGGTTCGGTATAGACAGTGATTCTGAGGAATGAGGAATTTGTCATGAGTAGAATTTAGAAAGTGAATGTAGATGGTTATAAGGGTAGATTGGACGTGGTGATTCTGAGGAATGAGGAACATATCGTAAGCAGAATTTAGAAGTGTATATGTAATAAATAATGACTTATAGAGTGAAGAATGACATAGCAGGTTATTGAGATGACGATGACGGTGAATAGAGATGAATGGAACAATAAGACACGGTGCGCCGATCCCAAATAAATTGGCATAAAAGTAGAAGGATGAATAGGTGCTGGATTTTCCTATCCAAGCAAGACATTCGTTTTAACAGACTGTGACTAATTTATTAGTGACTAGATAAAAAAATTGGATTATTATTTTTAAAGACTTAAATATGTCTGTGTTTGCAGTCATTGTTGTTATTATTTCATTATTTGGGGCAGTTCGATGATGATCTACTCGAAACAGGGATGTGAAATCAACAATGGGTGACTAAAGGGAAAGGGGTTCGCATAATAGCGAATTTAGTCACGGTGCTTATACGGCCCTTGGAAATAAAATATTATTAAATATTTATTATAACCTTTTTGATAAAACTATGAAAGGATATAATAAAAGGGTTTTCCCTTATAAATGTAGCCGGACCGAAACAAACGAATCAACTTATCTTTTTGTTGACAGATCCCGAAGAATCCCGTTTTGATACCACAGGACAAAAACTGGACTCAAACCTAGCTATTATGGCTGTTCCAAACGGCAATGCTGAGACATCTGTACAGGGGGAATTAAACCTTGTTATTTGAGATTCAGAGTACAGTTCTGCGTGCAGAACGGAGCAGGAAGGCATGTTGAAGGAACGAGAAAGTTCTGAAGATTCCCCCGCGGCCCCCGATGAGTGTGCGGGGTGTGGGGGGAGGATACAAGACAGGTGAGGGCTAGATCAAGGATTCGTCCTTGAATTTTGAAGTACAGACGTGATTTTTCCAATCTTTTGAATTAAATCACGACTATAATCTTAAGATAATTTGATGGGTGGGATTATAGACCTTCACATTTTGAATTAGGTATACACTCAAATAGATTTTTCACCACGGGTAGATTGCCGAATCAAAAGAATTGGCTTTATTAAGTGCCTTGATAGCAGCGATTGAATCTGCAAGGTCCCTATCACTACAACAGCTGAATCCAAACCTGAATATATTTAGACGGAATCTTCTTTCGCCAGATACTACCTCCTAGCAGTGGACAGACAGTGGCACGGCTCCTGCCTCCGCTGCTGTGAATGTCGATTGCCCCTGGATACAGAACTCACCTGCTTTTCACGGGATGGCAACATCTACTGCAAAGAAGACTATTACAGGTAAGCAGTTTAAAGAGAAGAAAGCGCACTTCTGACTTCGGTAGAAGGCAATGCAGCGCAGAAGAAAACAATGTTATACGAAAATTATGAATTGAATTAAGTCGTCCCTTTTTCTTTTCGTGATTCTGCAATTAAAACGTATTACTTAAAAGTGCTTTGAAGTCGGTAAGGAAAGAGAGTTCCAAACAGCGTTTGCAAAAACTACTAACAAATTATTTATATTTCAAAATCCATCATATCGGCCAACCTACTACAAAAAGCAATGAAATATCGATTTATTCTCACATAGGCACGTAAAAATTACACAGATTCAATTCCACCCATAAAACTGACGACCAGCAGCGAGATTGATGCATCAACGAATTGAAATATCAAAGAATTTTTGAACACACAGTTTCGGCTGAGAATACCTAAAAACGAAAACCCTTTTTCAACACGACACGGATCTGAATTTTAACATTTCTAAAAATATTGTTTCCATGATTTATTTTTTCCTTTTCAAATCATGTATCTAAACCAAGCTTCTCAAATAAAGAAGGATTTTTTCAACTTTTTGGTAGGTATCGATCGTAATTGGCTCTGTAACGTAAGCTTGCGAAGCGAACTCTTTATTTTTTAGGAAAATTCTCTCTGCTTTTGCGAAAAGCTGTGCGCTGTTTTTGCTATTATAGAATACTGACTGTATTATCTATTTTTTTGTATTTTAACAGGAAGCAGTAAGTCCTCGAATTCGAGTGAAGTTTGTTTTTGTTCGATTTCAATATCGGTAAAGGTAAATGCGTATACTTGAAAATTTAGTTTGCAGGGTTGAGTATTATCTGCCATAGATTGATAGCAATCTACACTGCCACCAGTGTGACCTATTTGCAACAAAGGTGTACAACCAGTAAACCAGTGTACCAAATAAAGATTTTTGGGCTACAACGTACAAATCATGTTTTTAGTTTTCGCATTTGTGGGATGCGATTTTACTTTCATGTTTTTATTTTTCTTTTTTTAAATGTCTTCTGAAATTATTCGTTCCTTCGTTCATATACGTATAACATTACACCTGTATGCCCCGAAGGGTTAGACAGAGAGTACATATAGAACACCCACATAACTCTAGTTAGTCTTTAAAAAAATAGTTTAAAAAACACGCTTTAATAAAAAAACAAAAAGAAAAATAGTTTTCAATAAGTTTAAATTAAGAATAGAGTGATTAACAAAAACAAAATTGTTAAAAACGTAAGGAGCTTTTTTAAGTTATATTCAAAATGACTCTACTTTTACCCATAATTGCCAATAAAATATTACAACAACTGACATCAAGCACCCCACGCTTTTTTACAATAAAATATTTATTTTTGTTAATCATACTATTCTAAATTTAAATTTATTGAAAATTATTTTCTATTTTGGTTTGGTTTTCTATTATAGTGTGTTTTTTAATTATTATTTATTCTTTACTTTTTAGTTTAATCGCTAATCCTGAATATCCTGGTAAGGATAATGGGACAAATTATTCCAATTATTGCATTGTCATCGGCCCTTGATAAGTGTGCAAAGTTTCAAATTAATCCAATGTTTTTAAGGGGATAAAAATCACGTTCAAAGATTCCGTTACATAGATACATACATGCCAAGCTAATAAAAGCGGGTTCAAAATAAGACACGACTACAATAATACAAATAATTTTAACATAAAAATCAACAGAAAACAAGCACCCAACACCTTATCGCCATAACCATCGACATTAAAACAAAAACTATTCGCGAAGCTTAATCAATTATGATAATCCTTTAATTAGAAGTTTCACGACACGACACGTGGTCAGCGTTTACCAATCCGTTGTCAGTCCTTAAGCGATACGTTAGCAATTAGGGAGCAAGGCAGACCGTCACTCAAAGTCCCGGCACACTCGGCTGTTCGCACACCTGTCCACGACGTGTTTTTGTAACCATTGCGTCAACAGAATTGTAACTTAAACAAAATGTTTACGTTCATTGTTTAAATTTTGTCGCTCGTTAGCGTTGACTACTCCGAATTTGGCTTGAGTTATTGGTTTGTTGTGGTAATTTTTGTCTTTTAAAGATTCCTGGTTAATCACTACGTAGAAATATTTTCAAGTAATTTTAAATCCAATTGATTACACGCAAAATCGTTCTGGACATACTGATGTGCAAACTTGTATGCGTCGCCATTTTCATAAATATGCTGGCAACCAATTTAGTGTCAATACCTGTTCAAATAATAAAATGAATATTTATTTATACCTTCCAATGCCAAATTAAGTCCAATAAACTTATTTGGTGTTCGTCCTAGCGTTAAATAAATATGTGAAACATGCAAAAGGCAAAAACTAAAATAACCAAATGTTAGATTTGCATAAAATGATACGATTACATTCGTTTTATTTGAATAACTACTACATCATGCAGTAGCCTATTGCGATTTCATCATGTTTACAAAAGACATCTTTCGTATTGACCAGACATGCTTGTTTGGTCACGTAAATAGATTTAAAAAAGTATGAAAATACGTAAAATATTGTTGGATGAATCGTAGGTACACTTGACAAACTCTAAAGGGGATAGTGAACTCCGCAAACATTCATGTATGATCATCATCATCAACCTTTATAAAAAGTTCCCACTGTTGGGACACAGACCTTCTCTCTGTGAGAAAAAATGGGCCTTAATCCACCACGCGGGCTCAGTGCGGATTGGAGGATGTCACATTTCTGCCGGTTTCCTCAAAATGTTTTCCTTCACGTTTTGAGAGCAATGGTGATGAAATAATTCACACAAAGTAAAGCGCCTGCCCTGCATGGATGTATGTGTATTTTAAGCAACTTATAACTTAACTTATATTTTTTACTTTGCACAGTAGCAACACTCACTGGTTTATCACAAACAATGAAATACACCAACAGTTACAAATGACCACAGTTAAAGAAGAAATTCGATCAACTGCGGCGACATACAAGCAGCGACTGTCTCTTCACCCAAACGAACTAGCAGTCCAATTAATGTGCCAAATTACACCAACCGTCTTAAAAGGCATGATGTAATGAAGCTGCATAACAGATGGTAGCAATGTTGTACTGAAGAAGAGTAGCTGTCCTCACTGGAGGAAGCACTCTACAAGACATTGACCCGTGAACACATCTGATTATAGAATAAAAAGACTGATGGCAGATCAAAAGAAGAAGAAAAAAAAAAAAAAATTTTTTACTTTCTATATTTACAATAATGGTGAAGAGACAACATGGGAGGTGCCTGCCATGTTGTCTCTTCACCGCCCTTGGTTGACTGGTAGAGAATGCCTAAGGAATCACGTCCGTCAATGAAAAAAAAAAAAAAAAATTGTGTAAATAAATAAAAAAAAACCTTTTTCATATTTCGTTTACCGGCTTTTCCATCAATTTTCAGATTATTGATTAGTAAATGAACCACTTCGATTCAATGGCAAAAGCATAAGAGTCGGCTTACTATTTCGTAAGTAAGTCTTTAACCGGGAAAATCCATATTACCTATCGCGGCTTGCAGTGGGAAAAGCAATAATTTTCACCAGTGGAAATTATTCTAAAACGGTAAACATATTTGATTAGGTTGTCCTTAAAAATTGAGAGTGGGGAATCAAACGGTTGGAAAGGATTTAAAGGCAATACGAATAAGAAAGATAAAAGGATTTAAATGTAGCTCAGGCCAAGTTTCTAGAAATGAATAGTTTTCGCACTATTAGGCTGCCTGTCCATTACAGCGGAGTGTATCTGCCCATAGACGCGGAGCTAGGTAGTGGAGCGGAGAGAAAAGAAATGCGGAGCGGAGTAGCGGAGCGGAGTAGCGGAGCGGAGTAGCGGAGCGGTGCAGTTGAGTGGAGTTGCGGAGTGGAGTAGTGGAGCGAAGTAGCGGACTGTGTTTTATCATACGCAGAGCTCGGTTGCAATTGTTTCTCCTCTCCGCTTCCCCACTCCACCGCACTGCCCTGTCTCATCTCCGCTGCCTCACTTCACGTAAATATTTTGAAACTAGTTTTCAAATTCCTGTCCACTAAAGCGGAGCGGAGTTTTTACGCATTTCGATTGGTTGGCTCCACACTTCTTTTCACCGCTCTGCGCGAGTGACAGGCAGCCTAAGAGTGACAAATCTAAAAACGCGCCTTAGCTGTTGTGAAGGCTTGAATGAATTTAACAACCAACCGTATTACTTGACTTGGATTTAATCTGTGCAGTAAGAATAAAACCAAAACTGTACTCAATACACCTTCTACCAAACGCAAACTGTCAAAATAATGTCAACCTCGCGGTATAATTTGGCTCTCTACCCACCCCCTCGTTAGAAGCGGACATATGCTATAATTGTTTACATGGGGCCCGTCACTACCACTGATAACGATTGATTGATTATCGAAGAGGGTGTCTAATGTTAAGTTGTCAAAGGTTGGTTATTGGCCCATTAACTGTAGCTAAGGGACATGGTTCTGGGGTCAATTTGTCGATGTGGAACAATCCTGCAGTGCTATTCTGTAGACAATATCACCGTGATGATTTAGATGAAGTGAGCTTGAAGTGGAGTGAGTTGTCAATGATGAATTTACAATCATATCGACTATCGGGTTTAACATTTAAAAGGAAATATTGATTTTACACCCGCTGCGCCCGCGCGTACCTTTAAGCTTTGTCTGCAAATGTTATTTTATCATTGGCCAGGACTAGGTAAGCAATTGGTTAGGTATCTACTATAAAATATACAGAAAGTACCTAAATGAAATACTCAAGAGTCTTGTTTTTTTAATTCTAAAGTAATAGTTGTTTAGATTCATAAAAATACGAGTTTGTTTTTAATAATTTGAAAATTTTCAATAGTATTAATCATATTCGATAAACTCGATTGTCGATAGTATTGTAAATGTACAATCCCTAGTATTATAGTATATTGACAGCCTGGTGACAGTTCACTTCACCTAACAGAATCGATTAGCTGAAAAGCCTCTTTCGTCCGAATTAGATGAACGGTTCCGATACGAACGAATTATGCGAAGTATACGGAGTATTTTATTATACCATGGAATTATGTAAGTACTAGTGAGAATCTTAAAGCTGATTACTAATCTACCGATTGATTCAAGAGTAGGTAACTGAATTAAACTTCCAGGTAAAATACTGAACTCTAATAATTGCGTCATTAAATCAATTGAAATTGTTTAATGTTAAGTTATTAGTGTAGCAATGGTGGCCCAATGTCAACGGCCCCTACTTACGTGGTGTCGTAGGTCGTAAGTTCGAAACTTCAAACCCAGGTAGGCGTTTTCGTCATCATCATCATTTCAGCCGAAAGAACCCCACTGCTGGACATAGGCCTCCTCGAAGCTTCGCCACTCTGATTGGTCCTGTGCGTTTCGGCAGGTGCTTTACTTTGTGTAAATTATTTCATCACCACTGCTCTCAAAACGTTGAAGGAAAACATCGTGAGGAAACCGGCATGTCCTAGAACCAAAAATTCGAGGACATGTGACATCCACCAATCCACATTGGACCCGCGTGACGATTAACTGTAACTATGAGCTGGGGTCAATTTGTCCATGCGGAATAAGCCCGAAAAATGTCTCTCGTCCAAATCTGTTAAAAGATACCAGTGACATTCCTGATTTGCGACGATAGGCGAAATCGGTCGGATTTTTCACGCATTTTATCACGGTTTTTGCTCCCAAACTGTGATAAAATTCTTTGAATCAAGCCTGTCAAAGTAGGCCGTGCTCGCCCAAAAGGTCGCTTAGATGAATGGCAACGGTATAACGAACATAGGTACTACCGAGAATGTCAAACAAAGCTGATTTCTTAAAGTCTAAGGGTAAACTACTGAAGCCTTTTAATTTCATAACCGATGCAATTAAAGTATAATTCAGTCAAAACAAATTGAATAAAGAGCTTTCATGAACGTATTCCGCTAGAAGAGCTGGCTGTTCGTCGGTCGACCAATAAATCTATATAGTTGCAAAGGAATTCATTTATGATTGAAATGGGAAAAGTAATTGAAGTTCTTTAGTTTACGTATTAATTAAATCCCATTTGTAAATGAATGAGAAATATATGTTACATTTTGAATTAATTGTTATTCAAGGAAAAATTTTATGGTGTGAAAGGAAAGGCTGTTTAGAATAAAACCGCAGAAAAACAATTGCCTTGGGTTCTATTCTGCTTTCTTTTTCTCTCTGTCCGTCTGACAGCTTAGCTCACAGCCTCAAAGACCTAGAAAGATATAATTTGGCACGGATGTACATATTAATCACGCCTAAACTGCTTTGCTCAGAAGTCTTCCTTAAAAGCGTTTAATAGTTCTGCTACTGAGCTACAGAGCAAATACAAGTCTCCTTGTTCCAGACTCTTCTGCGTCAAGCGTTGTGCTCGCTGCGGGAACGGGATCACGGCCAATGAGCTCGTGATGCGAGCTCGGGACCTCGTCTACCATCTCACTTGCTTCACCTGTGTGGCTTGTGGCACGCAGTTGTCCAAAGGAGATGTCTTCGGGATGAGAGACGGCCTCGTCTACTGTCGTCCTCATTACGATAGCGCCTGCCTTGATGATTATTGTGATGAAGATATGAGCGTCTATAGGTGGGTGTTTTCCCGTATTTCCTTTAAGCTTATCTAGGATAAGATGGTTGCATGATGTCACCAAGACGATGTCAGCGTCTATTTTGATACCTTCTGAGATGAAGATAGTGACAAGTACATGTAAATGACCAAGTGAGTGAGTATCTTTATTAGATTTTTATATTTTAAAGTATCATGCCAATTTGATGGGTCGGGATCAAGGCCAATGAACTCGTGATGCAAGCACGGGATCTCATCTACCATCTCACTTGCTTCACCTGTGTGGCTTGTGGCACTCAATTGTCCAAGAGTGACATCTTTGGCATGAGAGACGGCCCCGTCTACTGCTGGCCCCATTATGACAGCGCCTATCTTGATGATTATTGTGACGAAGATATAAACGTCTATAGGTGGGTGCATTTCTTCTTTTTACTTATGGTATGGTATTATGGTGAAGTGCTTCCATCACGGCGATAACAGCGTCTACTTTGATACCTTCTATAATGAAGAAAATTACCAGTGCATGGAGGTGACCAGGTGAGTCTCTTCCTGCTTTTTTTTTTTTTTTTTTGTATGGCATCATGCTATTTGCGAGTGAGTTTCTTTATTAGATTTTTATATTTTAAAGTACCATGCAATTTGATGGGTTGTCGGGATCAAGGCCAATGAACTCGTGATGCAAGCACGGGATCTCGTCTACCATATCACTTGCTTCACCTGTGTGGCTTGTGGCACGCAATTGTCCAAGAGTGACGTCTTTGGCATGAGAGACGGCCCCATCTACTGCTGGCCCCATTACTACAGCGCCTGTCTTGATGATTATTGTGATGAAGAGATGAGCGTCTATAGGTGGGTTTATCTTTCTCATTTGTACTTCTACGTAGGTCTAGACCATCATGACTTATTAACCCCTCGAGGACCCGAAGCGAGGATCCATGCGAGAGACAATGGCTGTTTAATTGTTTTGGTAAATACGGCATTCAACCGGTAAATGAAGCTTTATGAGGTCGTGATGCGAGCTACCTCGTCTACTGAAGGTATGAATTGTGTATAGGATGGTGGTTTTCTAAGGTAAGCTGGAAAAGGATCAGCTGGATGGCGGCGAAGACCTCCTTTGATGACTACTATGATGAAGATATGACTAAGATCTATACGTGGTTGGTTCTATTAATTTATGTAAGGTGTGACGGACGGTGATGCGGTTCTGGTACGTTGCTAATATCGTCTGGTGTGATGAATACTGCGGTGATGATATGAACAGTTTACCTGTAAGTTTTTTTTTACTTTTTTAGCACTTATCTTTTTTCGTGTGCCTGACTTGTATGTTAAAGATTCGACTATTAACTACCGTCTACAGGTGGATGTCTTTTTTTTAATTGTTTGTAGGTATTTTGTGGCAAGGCTTTTTGACATTTTCTAGACACGGAGTCATACCAAGGGTTTAGGGTATCAATACCTGTATTTAAAGCTTAGGGTCAATAGCTTTTACATTGGGATCCGATAAAACTGAAAAACAGTAAATTATTTCATATATTGTTTTATTTACGAAGATATGTAAATACAATGTACATACACAGTGTATTAAATATATTATCAACTACGCTTCAATCAAAAACTACTTACTAACAATTCAGTTACATATACAAAGGTGTCTAATAATGAAAATTCCGATAAAGATTAATCCTTTCTTGTTTAATTGTGGTATTTATGCTGTCAGTGACTGGAATAAACCAATGAACGATATGGCTGCAATTCCTAGAATCAACTGAGGAATACGACGAATTGCAAATGGTGATAGAATTATATTTATTGCATAGAACATTTTGATTTATTTTGGCTATGAAATTTCATTCATACGAAATATACAAACGCTGACTACGTTAATAGAAATTGTAAGAACTAAAATAACTTGAGCATTATGTTTGCTGCCTTAACAATCAAAATAACCAAAGAAAAAGATATTTTATTTCAACTAGGCCACCAAGTGGCACTTTTGAACGTTACATTAAAATTTACAATTAATAAAAAATAATTCTACCGTGCATTCGAAAAGTAGCTTGATATGGAGCAGAATGCACAAGAAACTCCATACTTACTCTTTTAAAAAAATTGTTTTTTTTTTCAATATTTTGGTACATAAGTACTTACATTAATAAATTCATATATGTGAGGACAATGCACCCAGAATAGCACTATACTACGTACAGGCATAAAGTATTAAAAATACTCAAGAAATAAATAAAAATAGATTTTATATCATCCAAAAAAGAAACAGAATATCTAAATTTATTTGTTATTGTGTCTATCGACTTAACCCTCCAAAGCGCTCTGCCGAATATTTCGCCAATTAACTCGGCCCCGCTTCTAATAGGCACGAAGAATCTGTGATACAAATTCTTCAAATGCAAATCCGAGAAAAATCAATCAAAATTCCACTTTGAATACACTCATATTTAAATCGAAACATAATTTGAATTTTTGATACCAGGTGTCAAGATCTGCATAGTGAAGGTGATTCTCCACAGTACTACAACGGAGCACCGACTCCGAAAGGACGGCCACGCAAGAGGAAGCTCGCCCAAGGCTCCCCAGATGACATGCAAGTCCAGACTATGAGGATGGCCAGTACCGCCCTAGGTGAGTTCAAGATCATTACTTCCCCTCAGCCCAGCGAATGGTATCAAATGCGAATTAAATTTCTATCGTGTAATTAAAAAACTTGCTGACTTTAATTATATCTAAGTCGACTTAAAAAGAAGCTTTGAAAAATCTCCCCCGCGTTTTCCTTTGAACTCAGCGTTACTTGTAAGAAAATATAATATATATATATTCGCGTCGAGACACAGACGATTCGACCCCAGACGCTATACATATTTCATAGAATTCGCGCGTTTAAAATTTTAGCAGAAACCTCAGCAGGGAAATCCGAGCGCCTACCCCGATGTCCCAGATGTCAATTCATCCCGTGGCATAATCACGACTAATGAATAGAAGACGCACTGTCAAAACTGTCTCTGTCCTTTTCTCCCCTGTTGTTTTTCCGTAAGTTAGAGGGAGAAGTGTATGTTTACGCGGGTTGGGTCGTCTGCCAGGGTCGGTTTGGATTATTCTTTATAACGTCGAAATGCGAGGCACTCATTGAGGTGAATTCAGGTTGTGTTGACTTGTCGACCCGATTAATAATGGCGTAAGGTTGAATGGGGCCCGGGACAAACGTAGTTATTTTAGTGTTGAATAATGTTACTTGACACTGTTTTCTTCAGTCATTGTCTCAAATGGAAGACTCAATCTAAGACCGTCTAACGCTTTCAAGATGTTGCAGCTGGATCATGAAATAATAGGAGCTTCTAAAATTATTTACCAAGCAGGAGCAAAGTGTAATTCTAGACCTAAAGCAACATCAGGAATTCGAAGAAAAAAATGTGGTTTTTACGTAAAATTTTTAGGGAATGTTGATTTTTTCTACCCCATTTTACTTATAACTAACTCTGGTAAAAACAGAAAAAAAGATTGACTTTTTAAGTAATAGACATTTTTTTAAGTACTAGCAACAAAACTAGATTTGTAAAATTTACAAAATTACAGTTTCGTAAAAATTACAAAATTACAGGTTCGTAAAAAAATAAATTTTAATAAAGTAATACCGGTTTTGTTGCTAGTAAGAAAAAAGTACGCAAAGTCAAATTATTTTAGTCAGTGCATTGAAGTTCACCTAACAATTGGTTAGAACCAGCATACATCTAATATTCTAACGTTGCTCCACACTAGGAATTTCTCCCTGGATCATGGGTGCGTTTACAAACATATAAACTCACATACACAAACACCCAGAGCCGAAACAACTATCTGTAGGTCATACATATATTTGTTCCGTGCGGGAATCGGACCCGCGACACGCAGCGCAGCAGTCAATCGCTCAACCACTGCGCCAACCGTGCGCCCTTAGCAGTAATAGTTAAATTGCAAAGGGCACGAGAGATAGAAGTAGTAACGGTAAAAACAACTTTTGACTTAGGTCTTCAAAAACTTCCACCTACTAACCTATACCTATATATAAAATAACAATAACAATTACCTATATATAAAAAAAATCAAAATGAGCGGATACATCACTACTACTTTTGACGTTGGTCTTAAAAAACTCTAGCTACTACTCTAAATAACAACATAAAAAAACAACATGAGAGGGTACTTCACTACATAAAAAAATAACGCACAGTGACATGTTCCTGTCAGCCCGAAAAATAGAAAAGTGGATCCCGTTTGTCAGCGAACACTACCACTTGTTAACAATTGACAAGCTTTTTTTATATCTATTCGTATTTTGTTCCGTTCTAACCCTAAAGCGCTACTATATTTGACAGAAAAATATCTATCTGGCCATTTTTTTCAATTTATTAGTATTATCCAGTAAAGCTTTGTTATTTTATCCAGTACCAACAATTCGGCAATTTGAATTTTTTGTCTTACAGGTATAACAAACATTCTTACAAAACAGCACACATTAAACTTACCGAGTGTTCCTTATCAAATGACTATAAAAAAAAAACAATCACTACAAAAATCAACAAAACCCCCAAGTTGGAACCCGAAGGTTCCTAGCTTGAGGAGAAACCAGTCAAGTTCAACTTTTGATTGCTTTTATTTCGTTTCCTACTTAATATTATCTGTCTGATTATATTCTAAAAATTTCAAGTCAGAAGTCTACCGTAGACTTTTAGTAAATTTCTTCATCATTACAGCATGCGCCCTAACAAATTGTAATTGCCGCTATATCTTGATAGAGTCACACGCAATCACACTCAGTTTTCCCGCCGAAACGGCAGCCATGTTTGCACAACAGCGCCATTCGAGTAGCGCGCGTGACGCCGATAATGAGAACTACGAGGGCCCTCGAGGTAGTGACGTGCCTTATCGATAATCGAAGAATCGATCGAGAATATCTCGGCGCTCGCTGACTATATGCAAAATAGTGGGATAAAATTAGCAGTGTGGATTTAGATGATAGCGCTTGGGTGTCACATGAATGAGGTTTTTCTTGGATTAGCTCGTGGCTAAATAATTACTCCGTGCTTCAGAAAGCACGTTAAGCCGTTGGTCTCAGCTGTCATTTGTATATCCTTGACAGCCGTTACGGATAGTCAGAAGCCTTGAAATGAGGCCAGTATCATATTACCCAGTTACTGGGTTGTGGAGGTCAGATAGGCAGTCGCTCCATGTAAAATTCTGGAACTGAGCTGTCTCTGGAGGACTGGAAACTGATCAAAACCTGACTGAAAAGGTCATATAATAGATTAGCTATTGGAATCTCTGCACAATTCTTAAATCGAGCTTAGCCATTCTGTGTTGCTGTCATCTATAAAGAATGTATGAATGGACTGACTATTTTCAACAAACCACGATTGACTAATTGGTGGACTAGTGAAAGGTGCGCTGGCCGTGCATTTGTTTGTTTGTTTGTTTTTGTTTTTAAAAATACGTTGCCCCACACTAGGAATTTCTTCCTGTATCGTGGGTGCGTTTACAAACATATAAACTCACATACACAAATACCCAGAGCCGAAACAACTATCTGTAGGTCATACAAATATTTGTTCCGTGCGGGAATCGAACCCGCGACACGCAGCGCAGCAGTCAATCGCTCAACCACTGCGCCAACCGTGCGCCCTATTGGTTACATTTTTCAGTTGTACTTAGAAAGCAGTTAATATTATTTATTTATTTATTTACTTTAACATAACACGGCCAAAGGCCAATTACATTAGCTAAAGACATGTTTATAAAAAAAGCATTAAAAACGAATAAAAACGAAAACAAACAACAATGATAATATCTATAATTACACGGCAGTCATACGCTCATCTCACAATACTCCAGACATACAGACACAATCTTCTTCCACTCATCCGCGAACACATAACAATCGGGCTTACATTATTACGTCTATGGAGACCGTGATACTTTTTTTAAGACGACGACTAACGACAACGCGACCCAAAATTTAGTAGTTTTTTGTACTTTCCTTATTATTCTATAACTTTAAAAAAAAATCTTGAGATCAAAATCTCATCCATCATCATCGTCTTTGAGATGGTGTCAATTTCATTAAAATATGCCCAGCGGTTTTGGTGCGATTGTCGTGTTTTTGTCCGTTTTAGACATATCTTTACAAATTAATTACACTATGTTATATGAATAAAACTCAAAATTTTCTTAGATCAAATTTATAAGAAAATGGTCTAATGTACCATAATTATTTCCAAAAAATTGCGACTGGCCGTTTAGACGTGATTCTCATCTTCAAATCAGCTACTCAAGGGAATCGGTGCCTTAATCTGATATACTTAAATTTTCTTTTTATCCTAACCACTTCTTAGTTTTGAAAACATGAACTAAGATTTTTTAATAAATAAAATGATCAAGGATTGTTTTGAACCTGGTAATTAATTAACTTTGTCACAGTAATTTTCTGAAAATAAAACCTAGATTTGACGTATAAAACTGAAGCATTCATACAACAGCCGCCAGAATCTACAAACCTACCTTTGACCTACAAGACTAGATCAATTATTTGTTAGATCACTGCCACTAACCAGAACCTACAAATATTAAATGATTTAAAAAAAAAAGCAGATGCTCAAACGAGTGCCACCAACGAATAGGCCCAATAAAAAGTTTTAATTAACAAAATTCGGTGAAAAAATCTATAGGCATCTTTTAAAATGACATATTGATTTTTATCTGTGCTCAAGGGGCGAAATTGAAAGAACTGTTAGCAAAACTAAAAAACAACTTCATGCCAATCAAGTTAGGGATCAAAGTCTTTTAGCATTAAATTTTTTAAGTGTTTTGAGGTTGCCATTTGCGGTCAAGGAGCAAACAGCGGTTCTTTGTTTTTTGTCGATATCATAAAAGATGTGTTATTAAATAGTTCGGTTTAGGGTGTGAAGACAATAAACATTTTTTTAAACATGAGAGGTGTTTTTACAATGGCGCGGGAGGGTTAATACAAAACAATACAGCATACAAAGCTAGATAATCATACTAACGAATGTTGACGATTGCTGAGTGTTTGTGGTGAAAAGCCTGTTTTTTTTGGGGATAAATATAATGACCACCTAAAATTACTTTGTGACCATAACCTCTATTACCTAAAATTGTACTATGAAACCCAAATTTAGTAAATTGATCACCAAATTTAGTAAATTGATCACCAAATTTTAATAGCAAATTATTGCGCTATTTAATGTTGTAAAATAGGTTAGGTTAGGTTAGAACTGTGACCAACCGCGCGCGAGCCGAGCGAGCAAAGCGAGCGGTGCCGCGGCAGCGGCCGGCGAGCGCTACTTCCAAGTTGCTCCCAGAAATTTTATAATCTTTTTTGTCATTGGTTTAATTTTGGTGATCATTTACTACTTTTGGTGATCATTTACTACTTTTGGGTTAACAATGATTTATTTGGAGTCATTTTGCCTAAACAGGATAGCGAGATGTTAAAACTTTGGTTATAATTTTACAATAAGATGCGGGTTTAATTTTGGTGATCATTTACTATTTTTGTCTGTTATATGTTACTATATCTGGTGGTAAGTTAAACATAAGCCGTTTTTTTTTCACGGTCATTCGAAACAAATAAAGAAAAAAGAAACTAGTCTTTAAATAGGGTAGTTGACAAAACATATCTATTTAGTGCGTCAGTTAGATAACCTAAAAACATTGGACACGTATTTTTCTTAGTAATTAATACGCATTTCTAAGGATAACTTAAAAGCTACTCGTCAGATCTTTATCGAAATTTAAATGGGCTACATGAGAAGCACAAGCTTTTAAATAAAAAAATACCATCCAAATCGATTCATAATTGGCGTAGCAAACATACTTTTAAAAACATACAGTCACATTTAAACCTCCTTTTTTGAAGCCGGATGAAAAAACTAAATCACGAATAACAATGAACGTGAAAACGAATTTTTATTTCAGTTTTATCAATCTGTACTCTCGCTGAGTGTCGTATTTATGCTATTTTAATCTCAAAAAAAATATGCACAGAATCTTTGGGTGTCGGGAGCGAAGTCATGGAAAAAGCTACTAGCTGAAGCCATCGAGTTTTTTAACGCTTTGAACTTAATACATCAAAGCAAAGAAAAAATATATTATATTAATATACCACAGAGATTTTCTAAAAACTTTTACTTATGCACTATACCTAATGAATAATGTCAAGTCAATAAGCAAATAATAATCAATACAGTATTCACAAATAGAATGCCATCATGGCTGAATAAAAACTCAAAACTTATACACCCTTCCATCAGCATAATACAATTTATATTCCCTAATTAAAACTAATGGCACAAAAAAAATTATAAACGGACTCTCCTTCCGATTAAAACAATTAACAATAAACAATACCTTAAACAACCTCTGACCACAGAGTAAAAAATCGTTAACATGATTCCATCACCTGTCTTTGAAAGTGGTCAAGCGTGATACGCATTCGAGACAGTTGGATTTGGAAGAAATTTAATACCAATTTACAGAAAAATAAAGCAGTTGTTTGGCATAAAATAAACACAGTAGCTACAATCGCAGAGTTAAAAGAGAAGAATAATAAACAAGTATAATAAAAAATTGTGCTGAGTGTGCTCATGCTGAAAGGGTTTTATTTATTAAATAAATACTGGCTTTTTACGCAGCCTTGCTTCCGTGGCTTATTTTACAGAAACCGGGCATGTTTTCGAGACAAAAAGAATTCTCATTCAGCCAAAATGTAGAGAGAAAAGAGTATTTTAAGTAATGAGGTCAGGCGGGTGACTATAAGCTCTTAGAGTAAGATTATTTTGAGTGTGTGTAAGGGACAGATGTATATGACTTGTCTACATCTGTCCCTTAAAAATAACCTTACTTTAAGAGCTTTCACCCCCCAGAACTTCTCCGTAAAAGTACTAAACAGTTTTACTTATTTATAATATTATCTAGTATAGATCCATAGTTGAGTTTTTAGAGCAAGTTATCTGGATTTAATGAACTTGGTACTGCTAGAGATTTCCTCGTCTCCTTAGGTCTCGAAGTTTCACAAGAAAATAGAATACATTTATTCAAAACTTTGTGCCAAACTGCATTTAATTTCTTCCAGTAATTTAAGGGCCTTCCACCGCTTTAGTGCCGTAAAACGGTTATAGTTCTCGCCAAACTTGTTGGCCACCCTGTAGTTGGTTACAATGGCTGCGCAGTAGTAAATCTCATACAAAAACAGCACCGTTTCGTGCCTCGCGTATCCGGTATACTAACTACAGGGCGGCCAAGAAGTTTGGCGAGGACTATACTTTCTAAAGCATACACCTTGGGTTACCAAGGTAACCCAAGGTGTAGGTAACGGCTAGGATAAAGAATTGAAAAAAGAATATTAAGTATTCATGTAAATTATTTGTAAAACATGGTTTTTTCGTGTAACTAATAGTTTTGCTTTAAAAATATAATTAACAACACGATATTTTTCTCTACTTTTAGATACTACTCCAAAAAGACTTGGATGTTTAAGAATATTTTTACACAGAAAAATTGATGGCTAGAAATTCTTCATAACTGAAATAGCATATTTAAATCAAAGAATATTTTGTAAACAAAACTGACCAAAAAGAGGTTCAATATTGATACGAGTACTCTGGCTCCGAGCGGGCGCACGGCCAGTACTGCGTTAACATTGGGGAATATTTACGCCTTGAGAAACAAACATATTCACAAAAATCTTTTACAGTAAACGAGTGCGGTTTTATTTTCTTTGCTAAAACGAAAAGCAATAAATACTACGTATCTGTGGCTACATCTAAAAATAATAAAAAAAATACAAACACGTACCTAGTACGGCTATTTTTATTTAGATCTTCAATTAAACGTGTCACTTCCGCAAAATTACGTTTACGCCTTCAGTGCCGGATGCGTTCCCGAGAAAATTCTTAACCTCAATAGTTTTCGTGTAAACGACGGGGTTTTCCACTCAATTCACTTTTGTTTTCTAATATAGCAGAAACTTATTGAATTACTATTTCGATGATGTCAGCTTCATTGGGTTCTATGATAAGTTGAATATTTTCCTTGTAAGAAGATTCTTTCCTTCTTCGTTAGCAACACAATCTTTTGGTGGGCAATTTTCACGCATTTTATTGGACCATTCACGTTTTTTTTAAGAGTCCAAATATGGGTATGAGCTTCATGAACGTAAATTGCATTATTCTAATGAGGGCCAAGTAAAAGTGTCATTCTATAGTGACAACGACTGTCAAATAGCCCAAAATTGATGGTAAACATTTTGGCAATCAAAATCCTTATTGCTCATAAATTATCACTTTGTACCTAAGCTTTGTACAGAGCGGTCATAAAGATTATCACCGACGTTAGGCAAACAAGCGCTAGATTTGTACCTTCAGGGTTTTTAAAGATAGCATGATATCTTTTTAACAAAACAAATTAAACCGGCTTCCAAAACAAAACACTACAAAGCGAAACATTACTTTCATTTCGGAAGTCGGTGTCTTTGGTAACTATTTTTACCCGACTACGGGGAAGCCAACAGGAAAGGTTATGATTTTAGCCGTCTATATATGTTTGTATTTACGTATGTTCCTCTGTAGCGCCTAAAATATTCAACAGATTTTGATGAATAAGGTGTCAATCGATTCATTTTTATGGCCCAGGTAACAAAGGCAAAAAACAATTTTTATTAAACTTTTTTTTTCTTTTTACACCGATTTCTGAAAACAAAGTTTTTGTGGAAGTCGGTTTAATTTTTATTAAACAGTTTTTTTATTTTTCTTTTTTTAGTTTCGTTACCTTATATTACCATGAAAATAAGTATTATTAAGGATAACTCAAAAACTGTTTGTCTGATCTTGATCAAATTTAAATGGCCAACAAGAGAAGAAAAAAAAAATGTCATGGTCGGTTCACCCACACCTCCTTTTTGAAGTCGTTTAGTAAAATAGCGTGATATCTCAGGTTTAGCAAATCTTACCATGAGTCAACAAATCTATGTATAAATGCCTACATAGATGTATGTAGGTGTCGGATGGTCCTGACTTGATTACGACAAATATACGACTACCAACCAGCATAGCAGCTTTCGTTTCACATCAGTATCATTTTACAAGGTCCGAAATTTTATTGTGGATCCGTTGCAAGTTATAAGAGCCAGCGGAAATCAAGTTGATCAATCAGAAGATCTAGCTCACAGTTGCGTCGGCGGCGGTGCCACTGCTAGGAACGGCATTGTGCAAATCTTTTCGATAAAAAGCGTGTCGGTTTAATTGCATACTAAAGGTTAAAACTTGTTTTTATATATTTTGCCACGGTGCATTTCATAAAATAACTAACATACATAAATACACACATTTTTGACTAACAAATTGTATAAGGTCACAAAAAAAATATATTTAAAGGTCTAAAATTCACTAAATATCCAGGATTGTCACGAAAATCCTAGAAAAAATACAGCAATAATTAACAGATGTGGTTTTCATTCCTGGAGAAATTCACTTGACGAAATTCTCAATATGTTCTTATGCTATAAAAATTTAAGAATCTCCAAGTAAAGTTTGTATAAAACTGGTACTAAACTGTAGTAATAATTTTTCTTTTGACTTAATCTTTGTATAAATTACTTCATACGTAGATATCCATTTGCACGTACAAATTGCCCTAGGTGATTATTTTAACCGTTTTTAGGTTTCCGTACCCAAAGAGAAAAACGGGACCCGATTACGAAGATTCCACCATCCAGCTATCTGTCTGTCCGTCTGTCACCAGGCTGCATCTCATACTCTTGTATACGGCGTACGGCCACGCGCTATCGGTACATCGTGGTCATCCCTCCCATACGCATACAGCATTTTGCTAATACTTTCATTGTGCGCACAGCTAAGGAGTGGAACTCCCTTCCAGAGTCTTTGTTCCCTGATAGCTACAGCCTTGGGGTCTTTAAGTCAAGAGTGAATAGGTTTCTTCTAGGCAAGCGTGCTTCACCGTAGACCGCATCATCGCTTAACATCAGGCGAGATAGTGGTCAAACGCAAGCCAATAGATTATTGAAAATAATTAACTGTGATAGCTAGACAGTTGAAATTTTCACAGATGATGTATTCTGATTTTTCCACACGTGGTGATATTTTTAACCATAGCGACACTGGCCGGTATGTCCCATTATTTCTCGTATTGTTAGGTCATGGTATTTACGAGATCGCCGCTACAGCCTTCAACTTGTGCCACAGCCCAAAGAGCGGCGCCTATCTGAGTAATAAACCATACACTGACTCGCAGCTTCTTTATTTTTTTTATAACCTATCGTTAATATCGGCTTTTACAGCATCGATGCTTTATTACCGACTTTAAAAAAAATTTAGTACTTCTCTTTTTCTCAAATTCGGTAACATGTTAATTTCGACTATAAAAATAAAACATTATATGTGTACGGTGTGTTTATTGTGGAAGAAATCACTTTTATTTCCATGGCGAGATGGGAACTTAAGGAAATATCAGTTTTATCTTGACTAGAATTTAAAGTTTAGTTTTAATCAATTTTTTCATTAACCTGAAAACCTATAAAACTTTGGAATTGATGTAGTTTAATACGTTCTTATCTCCACACTAGCTTTTGCCAGCGGTTTCGCTCGCGTGAATGTCGAATATTTTCCTAAGGTAACATATTCCCGGGATCAAAATATCCTATGTGCCTGACTATAATCTATTTCTGTGCCAAATTTCATCTAGATCCATCCAGCCGTTTGAGCGTGAAGAAGTAACAAACATACAAACACAAACAGACACTCAACTTTCGCCTTTATAATATTAGTGTGATTCTCAATTCAGAAACCTACTAGATAAGCTACCTTCTTCAGGCTATAAGTCAAAAAATGTATTCAGTTTTCTTTTCCATACGTTTAATATCGTCAGGTATTTCCATGGTTTATACATAATAATTAATTAAAAAAACAACAAATTTAATAATCCAGAAGAATTGATTGAAACTGTAAAATAAATAAATAAATATAAAAAAGGCTCTTATTTCTGACAAACAAAATAGTTGAATAAATACAGTGAACTTAATATATCTAGTGTATACACTAGATATATTAAGTTCCATAGATATATATAGCCCATGATTATATATATTCTGTATGTTTATCTTTCTATGATTTTTGATAACTTACCTTTATCTAGTTTATATGACACTAGCGTCAGCCCGCGGCTTCGCCCGCAGTTCAAAAATTCGATCGCCACCAAACTTTACAGGATTATCCGCTAGTTCAATCTAATGATTGTCAGATAATTTTATTAAAATCGGTTCAGCCGTTTCGGAGTATATAAGGATTATACATACCTACTTTCTGTTTTATATATATAGATTAATCATTTGTGAATTGACCTTATCTAATTTATGTAAGTATAACTCATGATTAAATCTATTTTATAAATATGTATATCTATTATAATTTATCTATGTATTATAATTTTTTACCTTTTTAAACGACTGCCGAAGGATCTTGTTTATCAATATAAATGTATGTATGTTTGTTCCTACGGGTGTTCTTGAGACCAAACGCGTAGGCTGAATTTGATATTTCTTACGTGAATCGATTCATTTTAGCCTTGCAAGTGTCACTGGCAACATTAAAATTAGCAAATAGTAATACCGGCCAAGTGCGAGTCGGACTCGCGCACGTAGGGTTCCGTACCATAATCGCAAAAAAACGGCAAAAAAACACGTTTGTTGTATGGGAGCCCCACTTAAATATTTATTGTATTCTGTTTTTAGTATTTGTTATTATAGCGGCAATAGAAATACATCATCTAGCTATCACGGTTCATGAGATACAGCCTGGTGACAGACGGACAGACAGACGTACCGCGGAGTCTTAGTAATAGGGTCCCGTTTTTACCATTTGGGTACGGAACCATAAAACTGGCGGATTTAGGGCGCCTTATTGTGGGGACCCAATGCATTTTTATTTCTTCGGAACCCATCGGGTAGAGTATCAAAATAAATAGTTTTATGAGGATGATATGACACTTATGTATTTAAAAGTACCTAATTCGAAAAAAACTAATGTTAACTGAAAAGATATATATAAAAAAAGTTAATTGAATAAATCAAAAAGCCCGACTACTTAAGAAGCGAACTAAGAAGACGTAAACAAGAAGAAAATCATGCTGTGCATTCGGAGGATATATCTGGTTTTGGTTAGCAAGCTCTTGAATAATTATCTATCCTCCGACTGCACAGCATGATTTTTTTCTTGTATTGCGGCTTTTTAGTTCGCTTCTTTAGATTTTTTATAATTCTAATTATTACCATATATATATATCTGTATATATAGGTATTATTATATTATGATTTGTAACTTAAATAATATTTGAATGCTTAGATACTAGTACTAGGTAATTTGATTTGTAGGAACCCCTTCTCGGTTGAAAGCCTCCTCCAAAGAATCCCAATGATCTCTGTCTTTGGCTATTTGTAACCAATTTGGGCCCGCTGACTTTGTATTTGAAACTGATACATTAATATAATTAAAAAGTTAATTAATCGCTTTCTCTCCATTCAGCCATTTCTGCTGCGGTTCGTGATTTACTGAATCTCGTCCGATAAAATAAATACCCCAATACAATATTATTATCGTTCAAAATAAATTGTTCAACGAAACTGATATATTATATTGGAATATAAAGGGATTGTTTTAAGTTACAACCCCTCATTAACCGCCGGCATTCTCGGGGATAACGTGAATATAATATAATATTATGTGGGAATATTTATTTAGAAACGTTAGGAGGCCAGTAAGTTCGTTATCGATCGCAAACCAAATTACATTCAACCGTATTTATAAAAACTCAAACTGTCAATTGTTTAGCACATTCTATATATTTTTTTTTATACAAAGTTTGAATAAATATTTTTTTCTTTTTTTTTTTAAACATGATTTTTTCGTATTCTTCTCAGCAAACTGTTTCATTTGATACCCATATCATGGCAGTGCACAAAAAATAACTGGTTCACCATGTTTAGAATGACATCACTTAGCAAACCATGCATTGTCATCCAAACTAAACATGTATGCAAAATTTCATCTTAATAGTTGGCGGATAACTGCTTTAAAATTCAGTTGCAAGATTTGACCCTAACACACACACATAAATGCTTGTGAACAACTCGATCTGCCAAGCCTTTCTTTCAGTCTAAACGGTTTCAGCTGAGTACCAGTATTTCACATGCTTCGACTGCCTATCTGACCTCCACAACCCAGTAACTGGGTGACAATCCAGTAAATGGGTAACAACCCAGTAACTGGATATCCCGATACCCCTTGGTAAGACTGGTGTCAGATTTAGTGGCGTTTGACTTAATCTGAATTTGTTAATCAATATTGCTAAATAACTCAGAGATTTTTTATAAATACGGACCAAAATGGTTAATACGTTTTTCTCAAACATGCTTGGAAATGTGATCATTATTTTGACAACCTTCTTCGAGATAAATCGAAATTGCTGTACTGGTCAAATACATGCGCGCAGCGGCCGGCAAAAGTTGTATGAAAATCCATATCTGTCGTGTCTAGCGACCAAATAAATTCCATAGTAAACTCATATCTGTCGTGTAGTTTAAAAATGGAACGATGTTTTACTCCGAAACATGGCAACCAAGGAGGTAACTGATCAAAGGTTTTATTTAAATTTCGAACTGGCTTGCAAATAGAACGCTGTTTATTGAAAAAAAAAACAAAGGAACACTTTAACGCGGGAACAATTATTGTTGTTCGTCATTGATTTTGACAAAATGAGTTCTAGGTACTTCTTAGTTTTAATTTCCGCGCATTATTTGAGAAAAGTACTATACAAGCCTTGGACACAACTATTTTGCTGGCCGCTGCAGTAATGTACTATTACCTGACTTTGAGTGCGTCAACAAAATATCAGTCCGGTTCGTCACTGCGTCATTGAAAGCCTGTAAATGTATTTACATTGGGTGACGGTAAGAGGAGAGGCTGACAACTTTGATACTGTAATTAACGCATCTATGATTACAGTAGGCTTATTAATTGCCCGTCCATTCGCTTTTGATTCATTAATAAGCTGTGTCGGCGAGGTATTTAAACTTTGACGTCACTATCAATGTTCCATTTTACAAATGTTATGCATGTTAAAATCTGAACGGTCTTTACACAGAAATTGATTCAATGATTCCAAATTCAAATTTCGTACAGAATAATGTTACTAAGCATTTGCTTAACATCGTCGAGATTTCAGAAGACCCTATGACCTTTTAAAAATTTAAAACAATGAATTACCCTGTTCTTTAAAAAAGAAGAACATGGACTATTTCAACACATCACGTCCAGTACTAAGCACGGCAATTAAGTCGGCTTCACCAATGCCAACAGGCGATAATACTCTTTTTATACCCTAATTGTTTTTTGTATCAACCATCGTAAACTTAAAAACGGCGTCATAAAAATGGACTCGAGTGTCTGACCCCAAGCTTGAATCACACAAAACCGTCTAATATATTTAATTATAAATTTAATAATTAGCTAGTTTCGCATCGGCGATTTCGTTACATATAACGCAGCCAACCACCCAAGTGTTGTAGCGAGATATTAATAAAAACCACTGAGTTTTTATTACCAAGACCCATTATTAATAGGGGCAGTATGCGTGAAGTTTTTAATTCGGGACAGGGAGTTAAATTGGGACAGTTTTATTTGGAATTGTCGAGGGTTTTACGAAGGTGTCATAATTTTGTAGAAACTACACATTGTTCTAATTAAAATTATATTGTGCTCCGAAATAATATGCTTGGCTAAAGTTTTCTCAGATCTTTATTGCAATCCATAATGTACACACAGTTGGTAAGTAAATTAATAAACAGAAAAATTATGTACAGCACATTTAAATATTTAAGAAGTTGGAGAGAGGAATTAGTTGCTCCTCTCTGCAGTTTGCTCAGAAACTTAATCTTTACACACAATTATTATTCTTTATCTTTTCCTCGAAAACTTGCGATATGAAGCACAACAACGAAATACTTGGAATTACTGTGGCAAAATGTCAACCAGTAAAGACTATTCAGGCCAGTAAACTAAAAATCTTTATCTCTTCTGTGTTATCACGTCTATCTAAAAAGTATACCTAATTGTAAATCCTAAATACCTACTTATTATAGGTACACACTTTAAACAAATACACATAAAAAACACATTCTTTTTTAATTCCGGCACATAACCTGTAAAAAATTCTAATATAACATTCAAAATAAGGACAAATCCACACGTCCACGAACATGGAAACCCCCTACTTATTCCGCACTATCTATTAGATCAAAACTGGCCCAATTATCGGGACATACATCATTCTATGTTATTTGTTTTGACGCACAAGTCACTGGGTGCCTATGTCGGCTGCTTTCCATTTCCGTTCTTACTAATGAGTATTAACTATGGTTAGCTTATCAATTAATAGAGGGTTCCTTTATTTTGTTTAAAAATGTGGAATAAGGTTGAAGTTGACAGCCTTTATATTTGAAATGATATCTAGTTTGTTTTTGGAGTTGCGGCTAGCTGCCTTTTACGATAACGTTTTGAATTTTATAAACAGTTTACACCTTGTATTTGTGTTTGTTGACTGGTTTTGTTCCCATCATTGTGTAGATCGTAATGGGATCGAATTATTAAAAATAATAGTCCCATTCGCAAGATATTAAGATTTATTCGTAGTAAATTAATTACTTCTTCTAGTATTATATTAACTGTGACTATGGCCTATCAGACGCCTACAAATATTATAATCTTCTATTTTTAAAATAGTATTCTAAATACGTATGACACTTAAAAAATAAGGAATTCATCAACTCGTCCTACATGCCTACGGCCCATTTCGGACGACTTGCAGAAAATCAAAACAAATAATATTTTCATTCTGCAACTCGTCACTCGTTTCTTTTTGTGTGGATCTTTAAAATTTATCAACGTTTGATACAGTTAGTAAGACAAGATATTTTTTTGTTTAATTCATAGATTACTTAATATTAAAAAATAATTCATAAAATCAAAAACCCCGACTGCTGAAAAGCAAAGTAAAAAGACGTAAACAAGAAGAAAATCATGCTGTTCAATCGGCGGATACGTATTTCCGAGCTGGCTGATCAAAACCAGATGTATCCTCCGACTGCTCATCATTTTCTTCTTGTTTAAGTCTTTTTAGTTCGCTTTTTGAGCAGACGGGTTATTTTTATTTTTTATTTATAACTTTTTAATTATTTTTTTTAATATAAGGTATACATTTAAACATATAAGTGTTATATATTTTTTAAATTCACCCTTCATTTTGATACCCCACACGATGGGTTTGGAAGAATAATATAAACCGCCTTTTTTATTTTCCAATTTTAATGCAGTCAGTGACACTCGCAGAGTTAAGACAAATTGATCGAAATATGAATCATCAAAATCGGCCAACGCGTTTGGTCTCTCGAACGCCACACAGGAACAAACATACATACATACTGACATACATACATAGACTGATAAACACCAACCACAACCCTCCTTCAGCAGTAGGGTAAAAAAGGCAGTACCTAATAAATAATATTTTTCTAGAACAACAGTTTATTGTTTCATTTTACAAGCAAACGCACAAGTTAGTGTTATCCGTAATTAATACGAATGGTAGACATGAATTACTTTCGGTTATTATCAGGTAAGTAAACAACGGTTACGGTGGTTACTTTTAAAGTGAGACAGACCTATGAAAATAATGAAGATAGAATAAGACTGCTGTTTTGACCAGTGATGTTTCGCCGGTTATTATTAATATTATGACCAGCTACAACCTCGGGGTATTTAAGCCAAGAGTGAATAGGTTAGTTCTAGGCAAGCATGCTTCACCATCGACCACATCATCGCTTACCATCAGGTGAGATAGTGGTCAAGCGCGAGCATACCTAAAATTATAAAAAAAATATATCTATTATTACCTCGTGTGTTAATTAGTGTCAAATTTATAATGATTTAAAATTTTCTGTGTATTTGTGACATTGTTGTGCTTTTGACAATGTAGTTGTTTTTTTTTCCCCACTAACACTTTTGCTACTGATTGTACCTTTTCTCATTTTGATTAGTAACGTAGGACGAGTTGAAAAATGAAAATATTATTTAATTTGATTTTCTGCAAGTCGTCCTAAATGGGCCGTAGGCATGTAGGACGAGTTGAAAAATGAAAATATTATTTAATTTGATTTTCTGCAAGTCGTCCTAAATGGTCCGTAGGCATGTAGGACGAGTTGATGAATTACTCCAAAATCGACCAGGAGTATTTTCAGCCAGCTGTGATTTTAGTGTCACAGCAAATACCTAATACCATAAAGTTGAATCCTTACGTGATATTGGTATGTCGCTGATATCTTCTTACCGACTTCTATACTTTTCTTGTCAGGTCAAGCTTTTGAACAACACCTCAGATTGCCATGCTTGACTTCTCAGGCCCCGGAACTTAGCTTCCTCTATTAGCAAAAGGTGGCATTGTCGTGGTCTGGCGGCTGTAACCGCAGTTGCCTACAATCCCTGCTTCCTCTCATTTGAACTAAAAACTTAGGATGTGGGTTCGAGATGCTGCACTTCAAAATTGGAAGATCCGCTATTTGATTAGATGCCTCGTTATTTTTATCTCGTTCAGATTGAGATGTTTGGGCTTTTTAGTAGGTACAGGCAGATATTATTATATTTCTATAGATACTTAGAATTATATTGAGATATTGAAACGCTGGCATTTACCGGACGGAACCATAATGCGACAATTATTTTACTTATGGGTCAATACCATAGATATATATTTTATATTTCTATGGTCAATACCAATACCAAATCACTTAATGCCATGCCATCTAAATTCTTCACTCGAGTTAAAGCCACATATAGCTGACTTTATGCCAATTTTTTTTTCGATTTCTATCACCGCCCTCTCCAATATCGTAACTTGGAGGTTTTGAACGGTGACAGCCCAACTTAAAATAAGTGGCAGCATTAATCTCTCGACCTTACCGTAACCTTTATTTACCTGAAAAGTTGCAGATGTTGGTGCGATTGACAATAGGCTCTCCGCATCTTTCACCCTAGTGCCTACCGTCTCGTCATGAAATTTAATCAACACTGCTTCGGACAGTTCTCCTGCTTCTAGTTGGTCACGGCGAAGGGCTGACTGCTCGATCTTTTTTATTACACCCATTGCTCCGATGACTAATCCATCACAGACCGCCATATTTCTCCTTAGCAGCACCCTAGAGCATATTCCTATTTCAATGCTGTGTGTCAATCCACCACAGTTGTTAACATCTACAGGAATGACATTATGCGGAGGCCGCTTACCATACGTTGCTACTTCTCGGGACTCGTCCACAGCATTAACTGTATATATTTGACACTCTCTCGCGTTAGCGATATATGTTATTGTGTAATATATATGTTAAAATATCACACAATAAATAGTGACGGTCAGATTGTCAGTCGATTTAATAAAAGTTGTCGTATTTACGGCATATTTTGTAAGAGCCTTGACAGGGAATGAGCGCCTAGTATGATGACATCGGAACATCATCCCCACGTTTCCCAATCAGAAAATTAACGTTTTGCAATTGTTACAGAAATACTCCACCGTGGTGACCTGTCATCATCAATGGAGTCACTGGCCTACGACTCGTCAGTTGCCTCTCCGGGCAGCGTGTCAAGCCACACACAACGCACAAAGCGAATGCGCACCAGCTTCAAGCATCATCAGCTCAGGACCATGAAGTCTTACTTCGCGATTAATCAGAACCCTGACGCTAAGGACTTGAAGCAATTGGCACAGAAGACAGGACTGTCGAAACGAGTTTTGCAAGTAAGTTCTATTTTCATAATGTTTCAATTCACCAGCAACCAGCACATGGTGGTGACCATAAGCTCTTAGAGTAAGGTTATTTTGAGTGTGTGTAAAGGACAGATGTATATGACATGTATACATCTGTTTCTGTATACAAGACATGAGAGAGCTTATGGTCAGCCCCCTGGCCTGGCATGGTGGATACCAGCCCCACTCCCGCTCATAGAATGCAGACCTGGATCCAGGCTGATCATAATTTATGTTTGAACGCAGCTAAAATCTACAAAATTGTTTTCCCGTACCTGGCATCGGACCCGACCCTCCTTGGCGAAAGCCAGGTATCCTAGCCAATCGTCACTAGACCATACGGGATGACGAGAGTCATATCTTAAATTGTTCTGGATTTCTGATTCAACGAATTCTTGGATTAGTCACACAGAGATGCCGTCTATTATAGTAAGACCTTCTTAATAAACACTCCTTTTCTTGCCTAGGTATGGTTCCAAAACGCCCGCGCAAAATGGCGTCGTAACATGATGCGCCAGGAGTCAGGCAATGGCCCTGGCCACACCAACGGGTCACTCCTCCCTGGATCAGTGCCACCGCCCAGCGTCGGACCAAGCTCCATGCTGCTATCAGAACCCATGCAGCAGATGGACGATATGAGGGTGCACACCCCGCATCCACACCCGATGAGCTTCAATGAGCTCTATTGACACATGCAGAAAGATTATTTTAAAATGGCAGGATGTTTTGGAGCTGTCTAATTTTGTAAGGGAGCGTTTGAACTTGAGTTGAATTAATGGGAAAGAATGCAATACTTGAAGGAGAGTGAATAATCAGGACTGGCTGTTAAGAATAAGTCTAAAATGAAAAAAAAAATATTTAGGAGGCGTTTGACTATGGAATGAATGTTTTGTATTTTTATTTCTACCATAAAAAGGCTAAATCTCAAATAAAGATCTAAATGTCTATTGTTACAGGCAAAAACGTGATTTTTTATAAATAATCAATACGGAAGTAGATGGGTACCTACGTTGTATTTACAATTTTAATTTTTGTAGGTAACGGTTAAAAACATACCATTGATATTACAGAGATCCCCCTTTTTTACCGACTTGATAAAAAGGAGGTTCTCAATTCGTGTGAATGGTTTTTTTATTATAAAGATTTAAGTGTTTCCTTGTTCAAAATAGTATCGGAAAATACTGTCACGACTTCTTACTCAGAGTTTTTTAATAAGCTATGAAGAGATTTGATGTGAACGTCACTGGATTATTGCAAACACCGCAATATAAGTAAACATCTAGCGGCTTTGGGATCTTTTTCTGTGAATTTATTTCAAAAAAGATTATAAATACTCGATACATTGTGAACAGATCTCTTGATATCTTAAAAAATCAATACTGGAACCCAGCTAAACCCAGGTAGACTGGAATTGCCGACCCCAGTAAAGTTGGAAAAGGAAAAAATAATTGATTGACTGTTAAGGATATAAATGGATACTTAAGGCATAATAAAAACATTTTTCTCAAACATGCTTGGAAATTTAAGCGTTATTTTGACCTTCTAAATCGAAATTGCTGTACTGGGCCAAATACATGCGAGCAGCAGCCGACAAAAGTTGTATGAAAATCCATATCTGCCGTGGTTTAGCGGCCAAATAAATTACATAGTAAGCTCATATCTGTCGTGTATTTTAAAAATGGAACGATATTTTACTCGACGTAACTTATCAAAGGTTTTATTTAAATTTTGAACTGGCTTGCAAATAGAAAGCTGTTTATTGAAAAAAAAATGAACACTTTAACGTGGGAAAAATACTGTTGTTTGTCATTGATTTTGAATATTAATTGTATTTGACAAAATTAGTTCTAAGTACTACTTTGTTTTAATTTCGGCGCATTATTTGAGAAAAGTACTATACAGCAGAGCAGTAATGTGCTATACCTACATACATTCAATTAATTTCTCAATTAAAAAACAACATACAAAATATACAAGATAAATTTAAAAAATGCACGACAAAATTTTAATTTCTTGCTTTTTAAACTGCATAATTTATCTACATAATAGACACGATTCGATCGATAATCTTTTGAACACGTAATTATGAAACGATATCTTGCAAAAACATCCCGATTGAAACAGTAACACACCCATAACTTTTGAACGGCCAAAACCTATGTTTTCACCAAACATAGCTAAGAACACTCTCAATAAAGTAACCTTTAAAAAAAAAAAACACATTTGGTTCATTTTTTTGGGAGCTATGATATGATACAGGTACACAAATACACAAACACAGATACATTCGTCAAACTTATATCATCCCTCTTTTTCCATCGGGGGTTAAACATGGATTACTTATCATTCTTACCCATAATGTATTTAGAGGACTAGGTTCTAAGACCGAATAATTTAGGAGAATTTACTTAGCGGCCTTCTTGATGGCTCGAAGCGATTCGATATGTCACACCGATAGGAAAATGATTTTTATTAAGTAAAATTGCAAGTACCTTCACATGGACGCAATGCGATGCCACGGGGTCCCAGCGCTAAGAAAGAAAATTTGTTTCAAATCTCACTAGATGACGCGGCATGCACCGAGTTGTTATTGAATTGTGTGTAAAATTAACATTTCTGGAATTAAACATAAACATTGTATGTTCTTGTTTAATCAACACTCCTAAGCACAAAATTATGGAATATTAGGCTCTTAATTCACATTTCAAACATAATTTGAACGGATCATTTAAAATTGATGCCAATAGATGGCGCGGTTTAAAATTTCTGAGGCATTCCACTCGATCGTTTAAATTTGTATTGTAACACATTTTGGTCTAATGAAACTGTAAAAACATGCAATAAACTATTATAAAACAATCTTCACTGTATTTAAAGTAAAAACTATTCATGCACCGAATAAACCCTTTTACTTGCAAGAAGTCGCTGCTAGCACCATCTATCTATCGATATGGAACGGAACCAAACGCGAACGATGTACAAAAACTAATCGGTTTAATAAGACGAAAAACGCTAGCTACGTCGGCGCGGTTTCTTTGTATGGGATGAGGCCGTGCCGATGCTATTCGATCGATTTACACTTGAAATTTTCCAAGTAAAACCTTGCACGATATCGCCTATCGGCGCAAATTGCGTCGCGCCATCAGTGATGCCCCTTAATTTTAATATAAATAGTTCCTAATATATATTTAGTAGTACTTTTTTTATTCAAATGTTAAGACATAGTGACAAGAACGCTCACAATATCATTTTTATCTATGTACACCATATGATATTTTTTTTTTTGTAAATATTATTACATATTTGACGCAAACCCGACTACGATTAGAGTTACAGTGTATTGTTCATTATACGACTTATTTAGTTAACAAAAAGGGTACTTACTTATCAAAATCATGAGATTTTGCATCAACCAAATAAATAAACATCTAGTAAACACATGGTAAAAACGAACTGTTTCTAATCCAATTATAATTATTTAATTTTCCCAACAACGAAATCTCAGTGCCCTCCACATTCATTTGCGTTTCCGTTTCCTAATTTGACACCTAAATCAAATACTTTTTACAAGCTTTTTATTAACATGAATGTATATGTATTCGGCAGGCTTATTACGTATCTTTTGCAAGAGCAAAACGATAGAGATCAAACGCTTTATGTAAAAAGTCGGAATTACCTGCAGTGTAGGTATGGTAGGTCCTACACAATCGTTTGCTAATCGCTCGCTGTTTGTAAAATGCACTTATTTAAAAAAAAACCGCCAAACACTCTAAAACTTTTGTATTGAAGAGCAATTATTGTGCAATAAAAGCTATCTTTTTGCTCTTGCAAAAGATACGTAATAAGCCTGCGGATCAAATCTTATAATAGGAAGACCACACGGTCACCGAGCGGCAACCGCAACAAAAATTACGCGACATCTGAGCACAGAACACTTTTACTCAAGCGAGCATCTGTGGCCTAATTAGGATAACAAATATGGCGGGTACTGAGATGTCATAATAGATTCATGTTACCATGCTTTACGCTGGCCAAAACCCTCGGTTCGGGGAAGGTTCGGGGTGACCTATCATAAATAATAATCTTGACAGAAATTACCCATTGTCGACTTTTATGTCACCCTTAGGACAGCTGTGCACGATTTGGTTTTGACGACTTATTGCTGTTAGTTATTTTTCCTAGGTTTCAGTAAATTATTATGATACACTTCATATCTCAATTTCTTATACCTCCAGCCGGGCGAGCACAGCCTCTGTGATTGGCTTGAGTCACGCAAAATGCGTCACGGTTTTTGCTCTCAAACTTTGATAAAAATGTGTGTCACAAGTCTGTCACAGTAGGCCGTGCTCGCCTGGCAGGTAGATAACCTTTAGATATTGACCAAGCCTTTCCTTTTGCAAAACTTTCGATCTATGCCGTTCTAGAAAAGACTGAGTGGTTCTTCGAGGCATGGTTTTACTCTTCTACTTTGTTTCACAGGCACGGCAGCATATCAAATTTTGTTTGCCCAAAGGAGAATGTTTCATTTTGGTCTACCACTATGTACAGTTGTACACTAAATAGGCAAATATGATAAAAATAGGGGAATTGCATAATAATACTAACAAATTAATTTGAAGAAGCGTACAGGCGGACAAAAATGATCATTTGCTAAGTTTTATAATAAGATAACCCCATTTTTAGGGCAGCCATGACAGTTGTGTTTGACATGACGTTTGACGACAATGACTGTTTTAAGAAGTGACGTCTTTGATTGAGTACTTTGCTTTGACTTTGAATTGGATGTGTTTCGAAGTTTTTAGTGATTGTTTTGCGACCCAGTTTACTACTACGGGCATTGGTTGATTGCTTCTCTGTTGACCCCGGCTTTGTTAAATGTCACAGATATGATGATACACGTCAATGAAATGTCACTGTCAAAATAAAAATTTTCACACACTCGATCCACCCATTGAGGTAATAATGTACTAATGGATCCACCATGTTTAATTTTATGTTGTGTTGCTCTCATTGACTTAGTTAATTTGAATGTACATTGAAACGAAGTGAAATTAAAGAAAATTAACAATAAAAAACGGTTACTGTATTATATAGCGATATTTACATATAGTGTACATAGTGATAGCCCAGGCTCCATACATTTCTGGAACATCTTGCACTACTTTCACGGGGTCCACTGTGGCAGCGCATATGTCACGTTGGCTGCGTGTTATGTTTTGTGGCACACATGGCAGGACTGAAGGTGATAGTTTTCGAGACAGAACTGTCGTGCCGCAGATGGTACCTATTTCGCGAATAATGTTTGTGTTTTCAGCCATTACAATCGTAGTCAGTCGGGTACCTCATAAAGTGATACTAGTCAAAAGCACGGTAACTAGTATAATGCTACTAAACTCGATTTTTGATTTCGTAGACTCAACTGACATTTGAGATTTTGCCACATTATCGTTACACAAAAATAATGTCGTATCATCGTAGTGGAGTAGTGGTAACGGCCGCGACTTAAAATTTGTAGGTCATGGGTGAGAACCCAGGCAGGCGGTTTACTTTGTGTAAATTATTTCATCACCACTGATCTCGAAACGGTGAAGGAAAACATCGTGAGGAAACCGACATGTCCTAGAACCAGAATTCGAAGACATGTGACATCTGCCAATCTGCACTGGGCCCGCGTGGTGGATTATGGCCTATTCCCTCTCACAGAGAGGAGGCCTGTGTCCCAGCAGTGGGAACATTAAAAGGCTGATGAAGAGTGATCGAAATTTGAAATATTTCACGGCAAAAACTATACATTTGTTAATAAACTAGCGGCCCTTATTTAATTTCTACTCATTTATGTCAGACTTCATCCTATCGATCACATTTATTTTATTGTTGATTTAGTTATAAAGTTAATGTACTATGTGTATACTGTTCTATTTAAATGTGTTATGCTTATATTCATAAAACAATTATATACACCATACAGCTTTAATTGAGGAGTCATGTCAAATCGATTCGATGAATCACTTATGATTGAGCCTTACCTACAACACTTGATGCACGCATACAACATTTTGAAAAAATAAGGTCATTATCAGTTGACAATTTAGTCTACGAAATTAAAAATCACAATATAGTTTAGTACTCAAATCGTGTGGTTTTTCAACGTTCATTAATACTTCATAATAACTCATAATTATTCTCTACTGGGATAGCCACGTCCAGAGCACTCTTTCTATGTACTATAATCACAGATCATATAATACGACTATAATAATAGTTCTAAGCTGTACGAATAATCGAATTTAATATAGTTAGGAAGTTTTTACAGTTATATACTTTTAAATAAGCTGATTAGAAAAATCTTTGCACCATATTGAACGTACTTTCTAGAAAACTAGCAAGGAAATATCTTTTAGCTATTGACGCCATGGGAAATCTTCCTGCGGCCTGAAAGACCAGTTTATAAAAAAAAGTAAAAAGAAAAATAAAAAAAATTCTTTGAGATTTGAGCATGCAGATTCACCAGTAGGCTTATTACGTATCTTTTGCAAGAGCTAAACGATAGCGATTAACCGCTTTATGTCATAAAATTCGGAATTACCTGTAGTGTCGGTATGGTAGGTCCTACACAATCGTTTGCTAATCGCTCGCTGTTTGTCAGATACAGTTATTAAAAAAAAAAACGGCCAAGTGCGAGTCGGACTCGCGCACGATGGGTTCCGTACCATTATCGCAAAAAACGGCATAAAAATCACGTTTGTTGTATGGGAGCCCTACTTTAATATTTATTTTATTATGTTTTTAGTATTTGTTGTTATAGCGGCAACTGAAATACATCATCTCTAAAAATTTCAACTGTCTAGCTATCACGGTTCATGGTGACAGACGGAACGACAGACAGACAGACGGATCGCGGTGTCTTAGTAATAGGGTCCCGTTTTTACCCTTTGGGTACGGAACCCTAAAAACCACCAACAACTCTAAAACTTTTGTATTGAAGAGCAATTATTGCGCAAAAATCGCTATCGTTTGGCTCTTGCAAAAGTTACGTAATAAGCCTGCTGGTTCTGCATACTCAAAACTCTACGAATTTAGGAAAAGCCAAATTCACAAGTGGTCCAATCTGGTGCAATACATTTTTTGCTTGTGTTTTTTGTTAATGGAAACTTTTCTGCACTGTATTCCCTGCAATGTCAGTAAAATAAACCATCACATTCAGAAACAGAAGAAAATTATGATCAATATTATTTCTGTACATAGACCTATGTTTTGTCACGTTTTGAATAGAGGAGGCGGGGAGGACTCTACAAGTACTTCAGTGAAAATGTACGAAGCCGAATATTCTCGATTATTTCTTATCCACCGAAGATAATGTAGTAAGAACCGTATTAGAGTTAAGTTTACGACTTCATTTAAAATATAAAAATCACCGATGTATTTCAGAATAGCTCTACAATCCGAGGTTTTTACGATAACAGCTACGAGTATATCATTATATCCGCACAAAGACCGTTAGAAACTGTTTTAAATTAATTAATCTGTAAACAAAAACTTAACAATCCCTTGATTGCTCGTGTACTCGTCATAAAGAGTATAAATTCTAATTACAACAGCTGTAAAACCCTTGAACTGAAGCTATAACAAAACAATTTTTTTTTTCAACTGTTCAGTGTAGTAACAATTAGATGTAAGATGTAAATTATGATAATCATATAACTATAACTAAGATTTTATCTACATTAGAATAATATATTCCAGGTATTTAATTATTAAGATCTGTGTAAATATTAGTAATTATTTAGACGTGTATTTTAGGAGCCAGGCTAAAGCCGGTAGAACCTGTTCCACTGCCAAATTGTAATAAAATTGTACCCTTAGGATTCAGATTTATAACGTATGCTGGCACATATTATTTCCATATTTCAAAACACCACCTTCATTAAAAGTATCGAAAATTTTTCTTCAGCAGTATTTTAATTTACAAAATAACTCAGTGTTTTTTTATTCGGAATCGTGTCTCTGTTCAACTTATTGTATTCACTTGTACCTAGTGTTCAATGGAAATCACCCGCATTCCTCAAACTAGGCAAAAGCCTTTATTACGATAAAATTTGTGTAAGTATTTTACTTCATCGATTTTCATCGTCACGTCATAAAAAAGCTCTGCATCCAATTTTTGTGTTCATCAAATAAATGTATATGTCACTGGATTATTGCAAACACCGTAAAGGTCCTAGCTCATTTATACGACCCCGCTCCAACACCGCCTCAAACTGAGACGGCTGATTGTTGTCCACGCGCCGACAACTAGCAGGCAACTGTCCGCTAGTCCTTTCCTTTTTTGACAAGCTAGCAACGTGCTTCAAGCGTCAAGCGAGCAGTATGCGTGCGTACAGCGCGCGGGCTTGAAGTGCGTGCTAAGCATACGGAAAGCGAGACGTTAGCTTTCGAGTGGTATGATGGCGGTAAGCTCGCTTACAGTGAGTTCTCTGCTAATTTGTGTTGTCAATGTAAGGTATGTCTACTGAGGACGCCCTGAAGCTCAACGATCAATAAAAATATTTTGCCGGGTGTAACCGGTGTCGTATAAGTCGGCTAAGACCTTAAGTTTGTAATTAATCTTGCGACATGATTTTATTTTTATTATTCTTGGTTTGAGATCATTTCAAAAACAATTAATCTCGTCAGATTATTTAAAATAAACGCGTCGTATTGAGGAGAAAGGGTTTACAATCTCACGCGATTAATTATAAACCTACGGTGTTTAAAACTATCCGGTGACGGTACTTCGAAAGAGCTTGTAAATTATATATATTATGTTGCTTATTACTATTGTAATTGTAAGTAGTCGATTTTCAAAATAAGTCTTAGATTTAGTGTGTAGACTTTAGTCCTAGAAAAACATATTTATACACGAAAATGACTTAATATATTGACATCACAATTATTAACGTTGGTTTTTTTTATAGACTACCCCTTCCTTTAAGTTACTGCCATGCAACACAGATCCTTCCAAAAATAATCCTACAGATTGTACTTATTCTGAATTTTCATACAACTACGCATATCATCAGTATTTTAATGTTCCAGGGAATGAAAAAAGCATGTAGTTGTGATATACTATGCTCTGATCCAGTAGCTATATTTCATAAAAGATAGCTTGATCCCTTTGACATAATATGTCAAACTGACGTATACGCTATTGTTAGCCTGTCAAGGGCTATTGTTACTGTATTGATACTGACAGCTGTCGCAGAGATCAAGCTATCTTTTATGAAGTAGGTATAGTCGAGTATTGTTTTTTTATTCATGCAGTCATTTCAGCAATTTAATTTTGCATTAGAATGCGGGTGTAACACAATCTTTATGTTTGTGAATTACCAATTTGGCAGCAATACATCGAAGCTTAGTATTAACATTCTCAGTGGAGTTTAGCTCCTGCTAAAATCCCAGGCTCTTACTATATAACTGTCCTACTGCAGAGCAAAGGCACAAAACGAAAGCACGTGCATGAATTACTTAAGACGGGTTCGCGTTTCCTCATGATGTTTTCCTTCACCGATGTCAGTGATATCAAAGAAAACCTTATTACATTTGAATTAAAATGTCACATTGGGCAAGTATTTGAACCCTCGATCTCAAGCCCGAGAGGCGAAGTCTTAGCCATTGAGTCAATTAGACCGCAACAGATGGGAAAGTAGCGGCAATGTTATTTTTTTTTTGGCTTGTAGTATAATTTAATTTTAGGTGATGACGGGGTGCTGTGGCGCTTCGCCCGTGTGATATTCAGAAATTATACTACCATACTACCGGGAAAAAGAGTAGCCTATGTGCTATTCCAGACTATAATCTATCTCTGTACCAAATTTTATCCAGATCCCTTCAGCCTTTCTGGACTGATTGAGTAATAAACATCTATCCATTCATCCAAACTTTCGCATTTATAGTATTAACTAGCTTCTTTCAGCAGCTTCGCCCGCGTGAATGTCGAAAATTATCGCAAGGGAACATATTCCCGGGATAAAAAGTATCCTATTTGCTATTCCAGACTATAATCGATATCTGTGCCATTTCATCCAGATCCGTCCAGATCTTTGAGCGTGAAGAAGTAACAAACATACAAACACAAACTTTCACCTTTATAATATTAGTGTAATAATCACATCACACACATCACATCATCAGCCTATTAATGTTCCCACTGCTGGGACACAGGCCTCCTCTCTGTGAGAGGGAATGGGTCGTAATCCACCACGCGGGCCCAGTGCGGGTTGGTGGATGTCACATGTCTTCGAATTTTTGGTTCTAGGACATGCCGGTTTCCTCACGATGTTTTCCTTCACCGTTTTGAGAGCAGTGGTGATGAAATAATTTACACAAAGTAAAGCGCCTTCCTGGTCTGGAACCCACGACCTACAACTTGTAAGTCGCGGCCGATACCAATGGGCCACCACTGCTCCAGTGTAATAATAGGAAGTAGGATAGTAGGGTTATTCCAATGTGAGGTTCTTGAAGAAAAAAAAACGGAGTCGTAATAATATCAATCTGCACGGGGTAGGTAAACTAATAAATTAAATAAAACTAATTAGCAACGCTTCGATATTAGGTACGGCAATACAATCCCGGTAGTGGTAAGAAAGCCAGCATTTTGATTTATTTTATTTATTCATGGTTATTATTGATTTGAAATTACATGCTCAGAGTTTGTCGATAATCGATTTACCTTTCAATTATAATATCTATGCTGTTCGGTAAACTTAGAAAATAGTAATGGTTGATTTTTGGATATCGCTGCACATGCTGAGATAGGAGCCTTTTGGGTCACGCACGGGGTTTTATTTTTTATTATTTTTTAGTTTTTAGGGTTCCGTACCTAAAAGGTAAAAACGACCCTATTACTAAGACTCCGCCGTCCGTCTGTCTTAGCTAGACAGTCTAGTCAACCGTGATAGCTAGACAGTTGAAATTTTCACAGATTATGTATTTCTGTTGCCGCTATAATAAAAAATACTAAAAACAGAATAAAATAAATAATTAAGTGGAGCTCCCATACGTGATCCCTTCGTGCGCGAGTCCGACTCGCACTTGGTCAGTTTTTCTTTATATCTTGCTGTCTATTTTGTATTGGTATGGATACTAATGTAACCTGTCTATACAATAAATAAGTATGCATCTGCAAGATTGTGCGGTTCTTACACTTGCAGAGTTGTTGTTTTTTTGGATGAAGCGCGCAGTGAAAATATCACTTAGTTGCCGTTAGGTTTATTACGTCATCATCACATCATCAGCCTAATAATGTTCCCACTGCTGGGACACAGGCCTCCTCTCTGTGAGAGGGATATTACGTGTTTAAAAGTAAAGACTGTTGACGATTCCTTTCTTTAATGTTAGTGACCGCGTAGCAGTTACCGCACTCTTGTGTATTTATATTAATAAATAAACATTTTTACAAAAAAATACTAGCGACTTCCAAATAAGAAAACTACAAAGTGAAAAATAACTTTATTTTTGGAAATCGGTGTCTTTGGTCGGTACTAAATTTTTAAGTTATGGACACCGACTTCCAAAAATAAAGTTATTTTTCACTTTGTAGTTGTACCTACCTAATAGGGAAGTAGTTAAGTAAGTACCTATAACGACAGAATAGATTACCCGAATAACATGAACCTTGAATATAACCCGTGAAATAAGAGATCTGCATACCCTTTTCGAGCGTACTGGCGTGATGTTATGTTATGAAATGGTATAAACAATAAACAGACATGCGATTGCAGCAATCCCGAGAGATTTGCCGTAATTTACTGAAGAGTTCTGTTGTATATCTTCGAAGATCTTCATCAGATCGTCACCAAACTAAAATGGGACAAATTTCGAAACATACTTTTTCAAACAAAAAAAAAATTCAAAATCGATCCAAAATTGACGGAGATATGCGTGAACATAAACAAAAAAAAAACCTTAATGTCGAACATAGAACCTCCTCCTTTTGGTAAGTCGGTTAAAAATGACGCACATATGGTGCATGGCACCGCATCAGTAAAATATATATGTACAGTTTAAAGCAAGTGCACCCAAGGACAATCCTAGTTTGGACAATCAGGGCTATTGCCAAATATGAAAAGAAAAGATACTAGGCTATGTGTTTGAGTGATTGGCTACGGATAAAATACCTCAGATAATTGATTTACATCCACAAACCCCGCGAAAACCACCAACCAGCACTGGACCCGCATGGTAGATTACGGCCCAATTCCTTTCACAGAGTGCAGGCCTGTGTCCCAGCAGTGGGAACATAAAAAGAAAATGTTAGTGACCATGATAGTTTAAAAACTTATATAAAAAGAAAAGGCTGATGATGGGATGAGTTACAATAAACTAACTTAGCTCTTGGTCGGCAACCGTGGTAAACCTTTCAGGGAATACAGGCGAGATTTTATGATTAGTCATAAGAGAGGTTGAAGGAAGAGCTGGTTGCCGTGGATGCATTGTACCTACTTCGCTCGTGGGGCTGTAAAAAGTAAAAAGTCAACTCATTCATATTTTTAGGGTTCCGTACCCGAAGAGTCCAAACAGAGCCCAATTCCTGTCACTTATGTGTCCGTCTGTCTGTCCGTCTGTCTGTCCGTCTGTCTGTCCGTCTGTCTGTCCGTCTGTCTTTCCGTCTGTCTGTCCGTCTGTCTGTCCGTCTGTCTGTCCGTCTGTCTGTTCGTCTGTCTGTCCATCTGTCTGTCCGTCTGTCTGTCCGTCTGCCTGTCCGTCTGTCTGTCCCTCTTGCTACATTCTCTGAAGATAGCAAAATACGTATCTTTATTATAGCCCTCGAATGTAATTATTATAGGGATAAAACGTTATTTTTTTTAACTTTTCCCACACTATGAAATAGTATGTACGGAAAGTTCCTAGACTGCTAAATGGTATCAACCACCACACCACCACCACTATCAAGTCACGTTATCGCTGCGTTTTATATGTTACTTTTTTTTCGAATATTGCACGGATCCTGTAAGATAGACCACTGGATCAAAACTTCAGGCAAAATTACCTAATAATAAAATAAAAAGATTCAAAACATCAAAAAACCCGACTGCTTCTGTAAACAATAAGTTAATCACGCTGTGCAGTTGGTCAGCCAGCTCGCGAATATGTATCTTTTTAGCCAATTTTTTTTTATTAATAAGGTAAAAGGTATTGTGATACCCCACACGATGGAAGAAATAGTTATTTATGCTACAAGTGCGGAAGGTAGGTGATTTCCGATGAGTGGCATTTTTATTCACGAGCGAGCGAAGCGTGTGAGTGGATAAATCAACACGAGTCGGAAATCATCTTACGTACGAGTATCATACAACATTTTACTATGCATTGTGCGAGGAAATAAAAAAATATATCTGAACCAAGCAAAAATTAATAAAATGGCGCACTTATTCAAGTGCGCTCAGCATATCCACAGATTAACTAAAAGTTCCTCGGGCATATCTACTGCGCATGTGCAAATAGCTGTCACGTCGTAACGCACGGCACGCAAAAAGGCACGAGTAAAATATACATTCTGCCAAACATATTTAATGACTATTTAAAATTAATAATTTATTGACCAAAATCTAAATGTAGAGTAATTAAAAACGCCTTTAATGAAGTATTAGTTCTATTTTACCTTTTATATGAATGATAATCTGTACTAAACTAATTTTTAAAACTTTTCTCAAATAATAAAAACTCTGCGTCGCGCTGACGTTGGAGTTAAAAATTAAAAAAATACAGAAAAGTAAAAAGCACTAGTGAAAAATAGTGACACTTTCCACACAGTTTGGCTGCTTGGAAAACGCCCTTTTCGAGGACATGCATTGTAAAATAAATATTGGTGCCCTACAATATGGCGCCCGAAATTCGCCATTTTCCAATTTTAATGTAGTCAGTGACAATTGCAAGATTAAGACGAATCGATTGACGTAAGAATCATCAAAATCGGCCAACGCGTTTGGTCTCTAGGACGCCACATAGGAACAAACATACATACATAGACTGATAAGCACTTTACCTTCCCTCGGCAGTCGGGTAAATACAAAAATACCACCTTAATGCCGTAGCCTAAGCTTCTATTCGCATTCTCACACTAATTTGTATTCTAAATGGTTTATTGGAGCGGGTTATTTTTCTCCGAATATCAGCGATACACAATACAGGTAGATGACAGCTTTATATCGCAGGCACACATCATTAAAACGAAGAACCCTTGTTATAAATCCATATAGTGAACTAGAAAATATTTTAACAAGTTCTAGTTTGGAAGTTTAGTGACGCTAATGATGTTTATAAATCAAACGGTCGGATTTTCGTTGATGTATTCATAAAGGAATTTAATCACTTAGTGAAGGAATAAAAGAGTTATACTTAAACAAGGATTCAGAAAATGAACGATGTTTCGTTAGAGTACGTAACGCTTTGTTGAAAAAGCCCTAGTTTGGATGTAGTTGTTACTGGCTTAGGATGTCATGTAGGTACGTTTATTTACCAACTGCCCGCGGCTTCGTTCCCGTCAACTGCCTTACCTTACTACCTCCCCTAACCGCCAACCATTTTTTTTCTAAGGTTTTTCTTTTGCTGCGAATCTTAAAAACGCCATTCAGAAAATGACGTCAAAAGCACAACGCCATCTATCGAATATGGAGTTCAACTGTCCGATTATCAGAATTGCGTGTGTTTCAAATTCATCTAAATTTTGATAGAGTGAACCGATTGCGATGAAACAAAAACGAAGTAATACTTCAAGTTTCGTACATTTTACGTGATGCGTGCACAAATAAACTGACAAACAGACTTGAACCGACAAACAGACAAACATTCCAAAAATGCTGGCAATGGACTCTGTTGGTTACCCTTTTTAGGGTTCCGTACCCAAAGGGTAAAAACGGGACCCTATTACTAAGACTCCGCGATCCGTCTGTCTGTCTGTCTGTCCGTCTGTCACCAGGCTGTATTTAAGTGGGGCTCCCATACAACAAACTTTTTTTTTTGCGGTTTTTTGCGATAATGGTACGGAACCCTTCGTGTGCGAGTCCGACTCGCACTTGGCCGGTTTTTTAACACCATGGCAATTTTTTTTGGAAATATTTTCGATGTACAAAAACTACTTTTCTACAGATTTATTAGACCTTTCAGAAGACTCGATGTGATTATATTTATATCGCACCGATATATGCGACATTGCAATGACGTTCAAATGGACGCAATGCGATGTTATTCGACTGATATGCTCTTGAAATTTTCTTAGAACATACGTGCGCGATATCGCCTTTTGACGCTATTTAAATTGTCTCCGCCTTCATGATAGTCCCTTAGAGATTACTCATAATTGTAATAATTATAAATCCATTAGGAAAATTATATGTAGGATAATTATAAGCAGCAACCTTAACACTCTAAAACTCTTTTCCCCATGGGAATCGACAAACTATAGAACGCCACCAGCTACGAGTCTCACATAGTCCCTTTGATTCGTTTTCGTTCATACATCTAGTCTACACACCGCTTAAATATGAATTAAACCTCTTCACACAAAAACTATAGACAAACCCAAAATCTTCTTTCGAGAAAACGTCATCTGCCTACACAATGGACTACCGAGCGAAGCGCATCAACTGTTATAGCACGCGTTATTTTAATTGGATCGCTACAAACTGCACAACAAATCATTATTACCAACGCATAATGCGGACAAAATCCCCAGAGAGGAGACTTGTACAAAAACCAGCGAGGCATTCAACTTACAGGGTCGAGAGCGATAGGAACCCGGAAACCACGCCGCAATATTTTCAGGTACTGGTCGCGTTATAAATTATTTATCGACAGGTCAGTGAGACCATGCGTCTGGAGAAAATGTTCGGGCTTTTCGTACTTTTAGACCATTGACATATATTCTACCGATAGACAAGAACATTCATGTAAACCATTTGTTCAAATGCTGGTGAGTTAGAACTAAAGTTCGCTGCAGCGCTAAAATTTTGTCTAATCAAACTATTAAAACATGCAGCGCTAGATCGCTTGTAGAGTTTAATTTGGTCGCGATCAAAACGTCGTAAGTGTCGTCGTTTCGTTCAACATAGTGTAAAGTAAGGTGTACGGAGGTGTAGTTAGAAGCCAAAAAAACGAACACTAGTTTTGCCATCGTGATACCCAGTCAATAGTCTATACTGATATCCGGCCGTACCCGTTTCGTGGAACCCGAACCCAACATAGTTGGAAGAGCATAGGCAGATAAATTGATTTATTTTCCCCAAGCGTCGCCACATTGATCGGTCTCGCATCCAGGGGATCCCCACAATCTTCACCAGGTCATCGGTCTACCTAGTGGGAGGCGTTCCAACGCAACGTCTTCCGGTTCGCGGTCGCCACTCCAGAACTTTTCTGCCCCATTGGCCATCCGTTCTGCGAGCAATGTGCCCTGTCCACTGCCACTTAAGTTTGGCATTTCTTCAGACATTGTTGGTTACCCTGGTTCTCTTGCGGATCTCTACATTTCTGATTCTATCAGGCAAGGTAATTCCGAGCATAGCCCTCTCCAATGCCTTTTGGGTGACTGTAAGCTTTCTGATGAGGCCCATTGTGATCGAACACGTCTCAGAGCCATAGGTTATAACTGGCAACACACTCTGGTCATAGACTTTCGTCTTGAGACACTGTGGTAAGTTGGACTAGAACATACCGCGCAACTTTCCGAATGTTGCCCAGCAGAGTCGAATCTTATCAAGGTCGGGGACTCTACACTCGAAGATGTGGACGCCTTTAGTTTACCTGGGACAAACGATCCAGTTGGGTCGGGCCAACTTCGAGAAAGAGGCCAACCTTCGAATCTGAAGTTGGCCGTAACCAGCGACGATATATTCTCTTTGGCCGTAACCCATGTAATTAAGTGAACATTTTGATCAGCTGCTGAAACTGCACGGTGTTTACGTTATGGTAGAAATAACAGCAAGGAAAGCCTAATGAGACTTATTTTATCCTTTTTACAGCCAGAAACGACATTTATCTTTCCATACTCTAAATTTCAATCCGTCCTAAGATTTACCAAAACCTGGTGATACCACGTGTAGTCCTTTATTGGTGGTTGTTACGTTTTTGTCGAAGACAATGCTGGCTTTTCACATGTCGGCCGGCCAACTCGCCGACAATTGCAACTTCAGCCGCTTTACCGCGCGGCTTTTTATGAAGCAGCGACTTTTCCGCTTATGGGAACAGCTGTCAGTTTCGAAAGGCATTTTTTTTTAAGAAATATGTGCGTTGATTTTTTTTCGTGGAGTCTTTGGTGACGTGTTTATAAATGTTAAATTTTACAGATATCAGTAAATGTCCTCGAGGCACGTAAACTACAGTGGATGAGCCCTCACTCTTTCAACTCTTATGTTATCGTGGTGCTAGGAAAGAAGAAAAATAGGACTAGCATTAGGAGGAATATGGAGGAACCACATTATGGCGAGGTAAAAAATTTAAAAGCGTGATTATTTATCAGCATTCAAAATTCCTCACGAGATTTTTTTTTCATTGATGTCGTTAGTTGATACTTGATATCTAAAGTTTGGAAAAAACATGTACACGTAATAAAAAATCATATTATAGTCCAGACTAAAGGCCGATTTCAACAATTAATCTAATCGCGATTAGGTCAACTAAACTCAGTTTATGCAAATACAGCGTTCTGATTAGTTAAAACCTCTGAGAAAATAAGAAGAGCATTGTTGGCCTAGTGGTATCGGCCACGACTTACAAGTTTTGAGTCGTGTTGTGTAAATTATATCATCACCAAAACGCTCTCAAAACGGTGAAGGGAATCATCGTGATGAAACGGAAATCGGCATGTCTTAGAACCAAAAATTCGAAGACATGTGACATCCACCAACGCGTACTGGGCCCGCGTGGTGGATTACGTCCCATCCCGTGTCCCAGAGAGGAGGCCTGTGTCCCAGCAGTGTGAACATTAATAGGCTAAAGATGATGAGTTAAACTAATCACAATTAGTTTAATTGGTGAAATCGGCCCTGAAGGTACATTTGGGATGTTTTAGCCTTTGCTTGAGCGACGCGGCGAGCTTAGCTTCATAAATTACTTACCACAAACCTCGTAACTGTATATGTATATATTGTATCATTAAAAAATATGTAGGTACTTTTTACCCGATTGCCCCAGAAAGTGGGTAATATCATTATTACTAGTGATTGCAACATGGTGTCGGTAAAATAAAAAGCAAATGCTCTGGCTTCGCTGTGCACGTAATAACTTCATTACGTTAATGTCACCGTAAAAATAAGTACCGGTGTAATAAAATGTGTGTATGAAATTATGTTATTAGCCATTTACGCTTGTTTACTCTGTGGGGTAGGCAGAGGTAATGAGGCGAGTGTCGGCCGTCGCGGTGGTCGCCCATCATGGATAGTTGCGCAGCCATGATTGCTGATAGGTGTCTAACTGCCTGTAATAATAATACTATACCCATGCCTGTAACTGTCCCACTGCAGTACTAAGGTGTCTTTCAATACAAATAAGGCACGAGTGAAAGCAGTGATAAGCAGGCTTGATCAAGACGGGATGGCGATTTCAAACAAATAATATTTTTTTATTTTTTTTTACGTTACAATTTCCAAGATTAACATAGAAAGTACATTGGTCTTTGCCCAGATTTGAGGCCACAACACAAAACCAAGCACGAGAGGCGAAGTAGCCATTGGGCTATCACGGCTTTTTAGTCTAACCGCCTAGTACTTCCAAATTCAAATTAATTTAGGTTCTGTTTCACCGCTTACGATTAAGTTCCCGTGAACTTTGCTTGCAAGTAGTTCAGTACTTCACTCTATTAAAAACTAGCTTTTGCCCGCGACTTTGTCTGCGTACTTTTTCGCACCATACAAACTTCCACCCACCTTTCCACACTTAAGGCGCAGATTCCCTTGAGTAGCTGATTTTAAAATGAGAATCACGTCTAAACGGCTAGTCGTAATTTTTTGGAAAAAATATATGTTACATTAGACCATTTTCTTAATAATTTGATCTAAGCACATTTTGAGTTTTATTCGTATAACACAGTGTAATTAATTAGTAAAGCTATATCTAAAATGAACAAAAACACGACAATCGCACCAAAACCGCTGGGCGTATATTAATGAAATTGACACCATCTCAAAGACAATTTAATTATCTACATTTTGATCTGAAGCTTTTTTTTTAAAGTCGTAGAATATTATGGAAAGTACAAAAAACTACTAAATTTTGGGTCGCGCGGGTGCGAGGCGGGTGCGCGTTTTGTTCCCTCAAGGTCGTTGGCGTTAGTCGTCGTCTTAAGGATGATTTCCAGGATAAAAAAGCTATCCCAAACTATCTCTATACCAAATTTCATGTAAATCGGTTCAGCGGTGTAAGCGTGAAATTATAATAGACATGACGACTTGAAGAGTTACTTCTAGAATTCTGATCATTTTCAGCAGACATGTACCAACACCAGAAACCGGGTACCTATGTATGATAGGTATGTCTATTTATTTAATTATGTCCTGCAGCCTAATCGGTTTGAAGAATTATCAGAAATGTAACTAGTAGGGGTACCAAGGGTGCCATACACGAGGTCGGAGTCATCTGGCGTTGATTTCATCCCTGGGGTGGTCACTATCATGTGGGGTATCAAAATAAAGAGCCCGAAAAGAAACCAAAAGTTAAGGGTACACTAGTCGAAAATTCTTCCATACAAACGTAGTCTGGCTTTTACTCCACTGTTTGACGAAGTACGTTCAAAATAAAAAATGATATCAATTTTTCTCATCATTTTCTAGCCCTGTATGGAAGCAAAAAGTATAAACAAAAATTACTTGAAAGTTATGAGCTTCGAAACTTCCATATTTTAACACTAATTTTAACGCATATTTGGACGCAAATAAGTACCTTAAGAAGAAGGAAAATTGAAAAACGGCCTCCATACAGGGATAGATTAGTAGTTCAACAATGCAAATAATTTTATTTTGAACAGATACATTCAGTCGGTTTTTCATGATATCCAGACTCCCAAAGGTCTGTTTATAAAATTTCGCGCGCTCGTTTTCGTTCTAAATCATCATCCATTTCGCTACAAATTTGCAAAAGTGTGTATTCGTACGCGTACTAGCTTCTTACTGCTCATAACAGCATCTATCTGTTACGCACGTGTTGTCGGTTGATATAGCACGCATTTTAACCCCGCGCACAAAATAATTCGTGCCGTCGACTAGTGTACCCTTAACATAAGGAAACATTAATATGAAAAAAAGAATTGAAAAATTTAAACTATTAAAGAAGATTTATTCCGTTCTAATACCAATAACTAATACCACTGGTATTTGTTACAATTCATATTTGTTTTCTATTCCGAACGGATACCATTGTTTAAACTAAATCCAAAACAATTTCATAGATATAAGGTACAGTCAATAAAAATGATTTGTTTGAAATTATAATACCTTTAATTGAAAAAAACAGTTATATCCAAAAATATTATATTTTTTTGGCAAACGTAATCCATACTAATATTATAAATGCGAAAGTAACTCTGTCTGTCTGTCTGTTACCTTTTACGTTCAAACCGCTGAACCGATTTATATGAAAGTGGGGATAGTTTGAGACCCGGGAAAGGACATAGGCTACTTTTTTTTTCAGAAAACAAAAAAGAGGGAGAAATGGGACGGGTTAGTTTTGTATGAAACTTCTTATTATGGCGATCGATTCACTTCAAATTTTGCGGAAATACTTCCGTAACAAATAATTAAAGGGTATTGTTTTTTTAAAATACCCCTAAAAGGGGTTGGGTTTGTAAAAATAAGATGTACAAATTTTCTTCATGGAGCAGTATTTTGGCAGGTGGTAGGATTTTTGTAAATTCTAATTTAAAAGGGGTAAATGGGAAAGCTGAACTTTGTATGAAAGTTTTTATTGCGGCTTCAGATTTGGTTGAAACTTTGCAGGCATGATTTTGATAACAAATGGTTGAGATCTACATATTTATTTAGATTATCTAATGGGATGAGGCTTCGTATTACAATATGGCCAACATATAATAGGTGACAATATATTAACAGGTATGAGAAAAGGGGAAAGCGTGTTCATACGGCGAATCCCAATAATACCCACTGACCTATCATTTCAATTCAAAAGACTCCAGTTTCTAATCAAAATTATTTTTGCTATTACTATTAACAAAGCTCAAGGGTAGCACCTTTGCTACCCATTTGGAAAAGCCATGCTTTACCCACGGCCAGCTACATGTAGCTGCTGATGTTCACGTATGTCCAGAGCCCAGAATGTGTATGTATTAGCATCAAATGATAACATAGTATATAGCAGCGTCCTAAAATGTTGTTCCCATGATTAACGGCATAATTAAGGAATGTCAATTAGCTATAGATACAATTTATGATAGAGTGGTATCTTCAATTTGTAGCAAAGCAGAACCTATGAGTCTGTAGTTTATTTGTTTCCTTTTGTAACTATTTAACCTATATCTGTCTGACTAGCGTCTTCAATTAAATAAGTGAATCGTTCTTACGTTAACGCTTCCTGTACAGGCGTGTACAGGCTGAATTTTCCAAGTGGGCGTGGATGGCCATATCATGGATGATATCATCACAATTAACAATAGCACAAAACAATTAAAGGAGTCAATGGGCCGATTTTGATTAAAACTAAAACTGCAACATAGGATTTTTCTCACCCTGTATGTCGACAACCAGAATTGATAGACAATATCTATATTGACGCGGGCGAAGCTGCGGGTAACAGCTAGTTAATTATTAAAATATTATGACTAATAATCAACTTAATTATAATTTTAGTTCCTCCTTGTAACAATTTTTTTTTGGCGTACTTTTCATTTAAACTAAAACAATTTACTTATAATCTGAAAATTACAAATAAGCCCAGAAAAAATACTCTTAGTTAATAGACGAGATCTATAAGTTTTTTTTATATTTATAGCAGTTGAATGTGCTAAAATTCACAAATATAAAACCAAGAACCATTGGTGTAAATTAAATTCGATAGCTAACGTCCATACAGAAAAAATTGGTTAGGTCTGACTGAGCTGACTGTACCAAATTTAAGTTGTTGGTATTCGTTCGCACATTAAATTTAATTATTAAAATAGAGGTATTCGTTCGGCATAGAAAATAAATATGAGGTAAAACAAATAGGTAACAGTGGTATTAGTTTTTGGTCTTTAAACGGAATATATCTTAAAGAAAAAAGATGAAAAAAAAAGTACCATACAAAATCACTTTTTATTTCGAGCATTCTGGTGCAGTTGGTGGTAGGTGGAATTAAATCTGATATTGAATTCAAATAACCTCCGCCCGCTGACTGAATCAGACTGTTTAAAAAAAATGATTTGTGTTTGGAACTTTTTATTTGTCTTTGTAATCATTATCCGCTATTCGGACATTATGAAACAGGCTACGGACAGTACGATATACTTGCCTATTTACTTTCTCGCACGTCATTTCTCTCCTCAAATGGCCTGCGACGACAAGTCTTTTCTGTTCAGCCCACAAATAAAAATAATTCTCATAAGGTAAAAGTTGTTGGTTGGGTTGAGGAGAAAATTCGTAGCCAGTGGCGGACATAGGAGGTGGCGAGGATGGCACATACCTAAATTATGAAAGGACAAGGGCCCGAGCAAATATTTGCCGCCCGCTCGGAGCCTAGGAGCGGTTAAGGCCGCCCCTGTTTTACCCTTCTAATAACAGTTTCTTTGGGGTCGGCGCAGCAGCTTTTCATTCTCTTCCCTACATTTTGCCAATTTTATTATACCTTGCTCATACAGAATTTCCCTTTTCACTAACACTAAGCGACACCTAAATAGGTATACGGAACTAGTTATCTCGTGAATAAAAGCCCTTACAATGCACCTATGGTATGAGTTTCATTAGGAGTCGCCAAATGTCAAGTCTTAAATTATAGACACTAGTATTAACATTCTATGTAATTACCTACTATTCGGTTAAAAACAATTTTTGACTGATAAGTAAGGCGGTTGGTAGTGGTACTTGAACAAGAACTTAATTGAAAATTCAGTATAATGATTTACGAGCAAACGGATCCATAATAAGCACGAATCGCGTCGCGCGCGCCATCTATCGCTCCAGCTTTGTACTCAATCGGGTCAACTATTCTGACGGCACCGTCACTCTACTCGCCGCACATCAGCACGCTATTGTGGTCTACAAGATTCGAACACTTGTAGATAGATATCGCTTTTCAAAACTTTTGAATATTTTGTCCCACTTATAAAATATTACAAGTTGCGTGTGGTTTTATATAGGGTTCTTAATTAATTAATACTAGGTAATTACCTACTATTCGGTTAAACACAAATCTTTACTGATAAGTAAGGCGGTTGGTAGTGGTACTTGAACAAGAACTTAAGTGAAAATTCAGTATAATGATTTACGAGCAAACGGATCCACAATAAGCACAAATAGCGTCGCGCGCGCCATCTATCACTCAAGCTTTGTACTCAATCGGGTCAGCTATTCTGACGGCACCGACACTACTCGCCGCACAGCAGCACGCTATTGTGGTCTACAAGCTTCGAACACTAGTAGATAGATGTCGCTTTTCAAAACTTTTGAATATTTTGTCCCACTTATAAAAGATTACAAGTTGCGTGTAGTTTTAAATAGGGTTCTTATTTAAAACAAAAAAATCATAATAAATTATGTTTATCCCTGTCCGTGTCAACTTCAAACTTTTTGATTGATGGATTATAGCTTATTTTTTACTGGAATTCAATCTCCTTTCTAGTTTTTAGATTAAATTGTCTTACAATAATATTGGTCATCTTCATTATAAAAAAAGAAAAGAACTAATATTTTGGTGGTCCTTCCCATTATTACTCTTAACGTTTCAACCATGCCTTCTTTATTACAGTACTTCATATTCGAGTTGTACGTCAATATCCGGGACATACAGAGATCCAGCATTTGGCTTGCGGTGATGGAGCCCCGGTGCTGCGCCCCTCCTCGCCTCATGGGCGAATCAACCATTGATCTTGGAGCTATTTGGTCACAACCTCGTAAGTAATGTTTTAAACTGAAATCGTGTGAAAACGTATGTACAGTAAGTACAGGAATTAAGACTATATGTTTTAGAGAAGATAAAATAGTAGTTTATGCAATGGCCATATAATAGGGGTTATTAAAAACCTGTTGTTTTAATACCTAATTATATGCCGTTGCATACACTACTTTATCTTCACTCATACAGTTGAAATAAAACAAAAGTGGAAAGGGAAAAATATTTGGTATGGCGGGCAATTTAGATTCCCATTGCGCAGCGCGCGCATCCACAGACAATTAAACTTCTAATATAGCCTATACGCTCCAGAAAATTAAAAAGTAAAAGTGTGCTATAAAAATTAAAAAGTTATTTTATGATGCAGTTGTTTGAAAATCGAAGGAAAATGTTGAACTGTAATGGTTTTTTTTTTATTTTACCTATCCACGAATATAAAGTACGTGTCTATACAATATTTTTTGAATTCGTATTTGGAACATTATGTTGTGAGTGTAGATAAAGTATCTTATTTGCAAGTCATGGTCAATCCGTGAAATAATTTCTTCTTATCTCGATAAGATGAATTTGTCGTTTGATTTAGAAAACAAAGAAAAACATTAAAATTTAGTTACATTTATGTGTAGATATTAGGGCATGTATTATTGGAAGATGAAATGTATTATCATGAATGAAGCATGTATTATCAGATCTCAATATCGGAATTCCGGTATTAATATCGGAATTGCGCAATTTTTTTTTTGTTAATTGCCCTAATTCGGTATGAGGTTGGATTGAGTTCAATAAAAAAAAACATGTTTATGCCGCGCCATAATAGGATTTTCTTTCTCTAATCATCAGTTACTGTGTTATCGGTTGTTTATTTACCCAAATTGCACCTTTGTGCCCAAGAAAGAATATAAATCATGACTTTCCAAAGGATAATGCTAAAATCTCCAGAAAATAAATGTCTATCGATAAATCTGAAAGTCGGTCGGTATCGGTCAGCGTGGTGAGGCCTCCTGGAGGAGGCGCCTTTTGGCTGAAATGATTATGATGATGATGACAGACAATGTAGTCAAGTGGTGGAACTTGGTTTAACGGATTAGTGATCGGATAGACTAATTTGTTGTATTCAATACAAGCAGAAAACTGAAAAATATTAAGCTCTAATTTATTGAGGTTGCCAAGTAAGTAATACACTATGAATCTGAAATAATGTTTAACAAGGTGCTCGTTCAGAAACAGCCCTCTCAAAATTATGAAAAGCTATCTTAGCACTCATCATCATCATCACAGCCGAAAGACGTCCCCCAAAACTGAAACTGCTGAACATAAGGTCCCCCAAAAGGCGTCAAATTGGCCGATCAGGTGCGTCTCAAATCCAGCGTATTCCCGTAACATAAGTATTATTCAAAGAAAATATGATTGTTAAATCGGGCTCTATGAAACTGTATATTTACTTGTGTTGTTTGTGAATAATCTGAAAGATAACATTTTTAGCAATCTCGTGACTGTAAATCCGGCATTCGTCAAGGCACTTATTATTTATTCATGAAGTGAAGTTTAAGCAAATAAGCGCCCGGTTAGTAAACAGATTATCCGGCCACTGCTAATCACCATAGTCAACGGGTTTGACTGCGTTTTCTCGCTCGATGCTACACAAGGAACTAAAATAAGGTTATTTTCTGATTCCGAAATTCAGATATTGGATCACTCAGTATCGGAATTCAAATATTGGTAATTTCTTTCCGAGGTTCCGATATAACGAGATTCCGAGATTCCGAGATTCCGATATTCATGCCCTAGTAGGTATTCAATTACTTGATCATGTTTGTTACTAAAATTGCCCAATAATATGGGTATCTACAACGTCACGTTTTTTAATTATAATATGTACACTATTTTCATGTAACCAAAGGCTATAATCTATCTCTGTGCCAAATTTTATGCAGATCCGTTCAGCCGTTCTGGCGTGATTGAGTAACAAACAAACATCCACACACACATCCAACCAAACATTTATAATATTAATAAGAAGAAGAGGTATTCACGGCTTTTTAGGTAATCATAAAGTTGAGGAAAATCACGTTATAAATATAATCTAAGCTCTCTGCACTGTTTTCTCCATATAAATAACTATGCCAATACCGAAGGTGCATAGTTTTTCAAAAAGTATTAATTAATGCAAGAAAAGAATGCCTGGAAGAACTTGGGGGAGGCCGTTTCCCAGCAATGGGACAGCAACGGATAGACAAGAAGTAGCAGATTTATAGGACAGAGAATAAATTGTCCGAGATTATATTCCCTAAACCTACAGTGACATTCAGTGATGGTCTAGCTTTTTAGCAGTGAAAGAATGATCATAATTGCCTTAGTTCATCAAGACATTAAATTTGCCCAAAATAATAATAATTGTTATAAACACATATTTTTTTCTTTATAATAGATGAAATACTTACATCCCACACATACGTACAAAGTGTTTTGCGAATACTTTCATTGTGCCACAGCTAAGGAGTGGTATTCCCTGCTGGAGTCTTTGTTTCCTGATAGGTACAACCTTGGGGTCTTTAAGTCAAATGTGAATAGGTTACTTCTAGGCAAGCGTGCTTTAACGTCGACCACATCATCGCTTACCATAAGGCGAGATAGTAGTCAAACGCGAGACTATCGATAAAAATATTAAAATTATATTAGTTGAGATTTATCCTGTTACCAAGAACTCCTCGCTCCCGGCTTCTCGCGACGCTGCATCCACCGTACCGCTACCAACTGCGCCCTGCCGTTCATTTAATAGCTAGCATGTAAAACACGAAATAAAGTACAGTCGATTGCATTCCACTTTGAACTTGAGCTGGACCAGCAAAATACCAAGGGAGTTTAAAGTAAATGCCAGGCCAACTTAAACTGGTTTTGTTACCAATGTACTGCCACCGTGTGTGTACCTATGATTTGCCAAGGGAATTAATGTTGCAAAGTAATATTACAGTTCTGTTCTATAAACTGACAAATTTCTGTATGTAGTCAATCTAACAAGTCAAGGACCACGGCTGTATGTTAACTGTATTCGTCAAAAAATTACCCTACGAAATAACGAGGTCAAAGGGACGTCTAAGAAAGCCGAGTAGCAGTTTATTTTTGCTTCTTGCTTGTTTGGTTGATTCCTAAGGCAACCACGGCGGAGTCCACCATTGTACCTATTTTTGTGCATGAAGTCTAAATAAATTCTTCCTACTTAGAAACGTTCCGGTAACGGAAATATAGAACAAAAGGACCTTCCTGATGTCGTAATGCAATTTAAATTACGTCGTACAAGTAATTTCTAACAAAATTCCATTTGGAAATCGGTCTAATTGCATTGCATTGCGTCCATGTGAATGTACTTGTAATTTCGCTGAGTAAAAATTGCTAATTGGTGTGATATCGCGTCGAGCCATCTAGGTCACGGATCAAGTTCTTTTTTGCAAACACTAGTTCAGTTTTAAATGTTATAACGTATTTTTAAATTCCCCTAGGACCCTTAACCCTTAAGTGTGAGACCAAACGAACGCAATTTTGTGAGTCGCATAAAATGAGTCGCGGAACTTACGTTCAACTGAAATTCGGTTAGGTTGCCAGACGGACGGTGGTAATTTCAGTTGCTATTCTATGTTTGTACGGGGCGCTGACGCTTGCCTCGCTCCCTTCCCAAACCTCGAGCGCAATTCAGTTGAAATAATGTGCATGAGTCAACAGACAAATAATTTTTCGTTGACGTGTGGCACATACAGGACTTTAATATGAAACCGAATGCAGCGAAAATTCCGCGACGCATTTTACGCAACTCACAACTCACAAAATTACGTTCGTTTGGCGTTACCCTTAATGTTGCATGCACTCTCAAACACAATCAAATGATTTACATGCATTATATTGACGCCTCCAGCTGCGATTTTCGTAACCTAGCTATTATTTTTATATTTAGTTTGATACACTGTACTCGTAGAAAATGGCATTTCATGTAGTGCGCACGATTGTAAGTCCTTCCAGAGCAACCCCTCCGTTGTTTCCATTCACGTCGGCCATGTAAGTAACTTTTGTTAGTCACTTTTTAGGGTTCCGTACCCAAAGGGTAAAAACGGGAGCCTATTACTAAGACTCCGCGGTCCGTCTGTCTGTCTTTCTGTCACCAGGCTGTATCTCATAAACCGTGATAGATAGACAGTTAAAATTTTCACAGATGATGTATTTCTGTTGCCGCTATAACAACAAATATTAAAAACAGAATAAAATAAATATTTGATTTAATAATTTTTTTTTTTTTTTTGGGCTCCCATACAACAAACGTGTTTTTTTGCGATAATGGTACGGAACCCTTGAGTCTGACTCGCACTTGGCCGGTTTTATTAAAAAACTGTTTCAATGATCTAATACTCACTTTTAGCAAGCGTTTTACCCGACTGCAAGGACATGGTTATGTTTTTCACGCGTATCTTGACTGTATGTCTATGTATGCAATGTTTGTATATATTATTTATTAACATCTTATTTTATCTTGACTTTGTACATAATTAAGACATCAATAGATAGATCTTGACCGCCCATGTGTTCTTAGATAAAGAACGTTAAAAAAAACAAATATGGAAATGAGACCCTTATATTACTAAGACTCCACTGTCCGTCTGTCTGTCACCAGGCTGTATCTCATGAACCGTGATAGCTAGACAGTTGAAATTTTCACAGATGATGTATTTCTGTTGCCGCTATAACAACAAATACTAAAAACAGAATAAAAAATATTGCAGTGGGGCTCCCATACAACAAACGTGATTTTTTTGCCTTTTTTTGTGATAAGGGCACGGAGCCCTTCGTGCGCGAGTCCGATTCGCACTTGGCCGGTTTTTATTCATCCTCTCAACATGACCAAACCATCAAAGCAAACTATTTTAATTTTTTGTCACTACGAATCTACTAGTACAACTACACACACAGGGTGTATCACTGGTAAAGCAACGATAACGTATCATCATTAGCCTTTTAATGTGCCCACTACTGGGACATAGGCCTCCTCTCTGAGGGAGGGAATGGGCCGTAATCCACCCCGCGGACCCAATAGTGCCCCATTTTTGGTTCTAGGACATGCCGGTTTCCGCACGATGTTTTCCTTCGCCGTTTTGAGAGCAGTGGTGATGAAATAATTTACACAAAGTAAAGCGCCTGCCTGAGTTCGAACTCATGACCAACAACTTGTAAGTCGCGGCCGCTACCACTGGGCCACCACTGCTCTCACTGACATAACATCACTACATCATCTGTATTTCTAGAAGGGTTAGGGCCAGTTGCAGCTATAGTATGCTTTCATTATACGTATAGCTATAGAGACGAGACGACGCTTGGGGGAGGCCTATGTCCAGCAGTGGACGTCTTTCGGCTGATATGATGATGATGATAGCTATAGAGTGGAATGCCCTTCCGGAATCTGTGTTCCCCAATGGCCACAACCTAGGGGTCTTTATGTCAAGAGTGAATAGAGTACTTTGCTTCACCGTCGATCACATCATCGCTTACCGTCGAAATAGTGGTCAAGCACGAGCATATCGATAATAATTAAAAAAGTATTCCCACATGAAAATGTAAGTGGGATGTTTATCACTGAAAACTGAATAGCCTATCCGATGTTTAAGTACCTTTATTGGATTATAGGTCAAAGTCAAAGTCAAATGTATTTATTTCAACTAGGCCTTTATGCGGCACTATTGAACGTTAAAAATTTACATGTAATAAAAAATTGATTCTACCGTGCATTCGGAAAAGTAGGTTGATATGGAGAAGAATGCACAAGAAACTCCATACTTACTCTTTTAAAAAAATATTGTAAAGAAATAAAGTCAAGGTCATACGTTGATGGTTTAATTGGCACTTCCACACAATAGGCATAACGCACAGTCTTCTGTGCACGGCGTGTATGGAAACTGAGGAAACCGTCGTGCACAGGCTCTTTGAATGCACAGGTATCACCCAGATTAGAACACAAACCCTTGAGTCACCCAGATCTTCTGAGTAAATCAGGAGCTGTAATTAACTTTAGGAGGGAGGTGGGCTGGTTGGAATAACCACCAAACGGCTGTCCTGGCCCACGCACAACGGTCTACCTGAAGGACTAAGTGCGGATACCAAACCTCTTAACATAGAACATACATTGATGGTTGTCTTTAACAAAAACTAAAATATATAGAGTAATATCCCAACGTATGCTTATTGTACTATATGGCGATTGCGGCGCCCTCATAGACCATTTCCTTGCTAGCATGCAATATCGATCGATTATTCCTGTCTCGCTCACACAACCGGGGCATGTTGAAGACTTGATATTGCATAATAAATGTAATATGATTTAATAACTACGTAGTTTGGTTACAATTAGATATTATTTCATAAAAGTAGGAGATTTTTTCCAGAAAATTCTTTACTGATTTGATTGAATCTGTCTGCGTATTAGCCTTTTCCGAACGATAATGTGGATAGCTGCCAGTCTTACTGGATTCAGCTGAGTACCAGTATTTACATGGAGCGCCTGCCTATCTGACCTCCACAACCCAGTAACTGGGTAACATGTTATCACTTGGTAAGACTGACTTACCTGGATTCTGACTATCCGTAACGACTGAAAAAGAACCGTACATGACAGCCAGTACCAAAAGGTTAACGTGCTTTCCGAGGCACAAAGGCATCTCGGTATGTGATGATAAGTTATCCATTCACTGATTGACCTTGGCAAGTGTTGCTTAACTTTGAAGTTCGACCCTTACGGCTCGAGTATGCACAGCAAATTATTAATTGTTAGACATATACTATAGTATTTTGCTTTCATGGGTATAAACTCTGAAGCCACATCCCGCTTCTTTACGCCATTTTTACAATTATCATAGTTAGGTACACTACACAGTGGTACCTAAGTTTCAGAGCGCCCTACAGAGACTAGGTCAATCTGCATTGACACAAAAGTTAATTCAAAAGACCAAAAATCCCGACTGCTTATAAAGTGAACTAAAAAGACGCAATCAAGAAGAAAATCATGCAGTGCAGTCGGAGGATACATATTCGTGATCTGGCTGACCAAAACCACTGAGGTAGCTCGCCAGCCGTCGCTCCGTGCGGACGTCTCGCTGCTCGTCGCCCCACCGCGCTCTCCGGCGCCCCCACTCTCCGTCTCGTCGCGCCCCTCTGCGTGACGTCACTGCGGTCGTCGCGTCTTCGCACGCCGCTCCAAAGGTGTCTCTACTAGTAACTTTGGTTACTAGTAGTGGCAGCTCAAATCCACATCTTGTGTGGTCCCTGGCGGGAAACCTAGCGGTGCTAACAAGCCAGTGAGGGTGTGCCCCAAGCACCCGCCAAGTCCCATAAGGACACGGCAGTCATTGGAGTCGGGAGCGGGATCAGTTGGCCTTGGTAGATAGCCTAGTCAACCCCCGCTTCGTCCCACAGCTTACACCTGGCACGGTCGGGTGTTTTCTATCCCGACGTACCAGACTTTTGGTACACAGTGGTGGGTGGCCCACCTTCGGTGGGTTTACCGGTACCTTAGGGCCCTGCCACCCAATAAGATTGGTGGCAGGTAAACAAGCTTAGGGCTCACTAGATACTCACCTCCCAGTCTAACCCGACTGGGAGTGTAGGATTGCACACATCCCCGGGCCTGTCCACCCGGGGAATATCTCACTCCCTTTTCCTTCACTTGTACTGGCTCTATCAATAGCGACAGGATGCATCCTGTCGAAGCATTGATAGAGCTCGTCAAGGACGCGTTGTCGGACGATCCCAGTCCGGTCAGCGTGAATAAGCAAAGGCTTAATTTCATCCTCCATAAGCTTGCTACATGCCCCCCCCCTCCTCCCATACCCGCCCCGGAGCCCATGTCCATCGGCATCCCGGCGCCCGCCCCCGTTTCGGCGCTTGCGCCCACTAAACCCCCAACTCTCAAATTTCCGATTAATTTCTCGGAAAATCCTGCCTCCCCGAACGTTGACAGTCCACTCGTCGAGGAACCCATGTCCGGTGATGATCACGGTAAGGATGATTCCGATGATTATGTCACTACCGATGACGCCTCCGCCGATTCCTCCTCAGAAAGCTGTCAAGCTACCTCTGAGGGGAAGAGGAAGAGGAAGAAGGGCAAGTCCCACCCCAAAGCCACCAAGCCCAAAAAGGTCGCTTCGACCAACCCTCCAACTCTGCCGTCCACCTCCTCCTCCGACGTGCAGCCCACCCCTGTCACCGTTTCCCAGCGGTCTAGGCGCTCAGATCGCTCCCCAGCCCCCAGGAGTCGCTCCCGTAGTCCCCTAACTCAGGCCGACGCTTCCCCAATGTCGAGCCGCGACCCCAGTCCTGCTGCTATTCCCAAGAAGCAGAAATGCCCTCCTATCTTCCTCCACGACAAGGCCAAGTGGACAGAAGTTTCCAAAATTTGCGATGAACGCAAAATCCATTTTCTTAGTGCCACCGCTTGCCAGGTGGGCATTAAAATCCTACTCCCGACCCCTACTGATTTCAGGAACCTTTCCAGGCTCCTAAAAACCATGAGGATAGAGTTCCATACTTATTCTCTCCCATCGGAAGCGCCCACCCGTGTGGTTATCCGGCGCATTCCGAAGGAAATCCCCGTAGATGAAATTTATGCGGATCTCGCCGCACAAAAAGTCCCTGTCAATGCCGTCCACCGCATGCGTAAAGCAAGAGGTGGACAGGAATACGACATGGTAATGGTCGAGTGCGACCCTGCCGAGTCCTATAACCCTATCTTCAAAATCAAAACCCTATGTTCCCTTTCAGGGTTCTCCATAGAGAAACCATACCGTCCCTTTGTCGTTGGTCAGTGTCACAACTGCCAACAGTATGGCCATAGCCAGAAACATTGTTTTGTCCGCCCCAGGTGCGTTAAGTGCCGAGACGATCACGGCACAAAAGAGTGCACCCGTCCCAAAAACCCTGCCGAATGCACGGAGCCTCCCAGCTGCGTGCTATGTGACCAAGTCGGTCACACGGCAAACTACAAGGGTTGTCCTAAAGCCCCCAAAGTTGCGCCTAGATTGGCCAAAATCCATGCTGAGCGTCAAGCACGCCAAGCTCCCTCGACGAAACCCCCTCCCCGGCTAGCCCCTCAGAGGGCTTCGCCATGGGGCAAGCTCAACCACCAAAATGTGGCTCCCCAGACCGTCCAACAGCTTCCAGGCTTGATGGATCATCCCATTCCGGCCCCTCAGGCACCCATAGCCCCCATGCCCGCTCAAAGCCGACAGGAGGCTCCCACCACTGCCGCTGCTAAGAGCCCGTCTCAATCCACGCCCAATCCCAGACGCTGCGTATCTGATACCATCATCAGTGCGTATAAAATCTGGATGACGGACGAGGCCAGATCGCTGGCTGCCGAGATCAATAGGATCGAGGCAGCCGGGGATATGACCCAAGCCCAATCCAATGACCTTTTCAAACGGTACCCTAAAATAACCGAGGAGCTAGACAGCCTCGTTTATAGAAACGGTCAATGGGTGCGCATTTAAGTCGCACCTACACCGTTTCTAACCAAGTTTCGCCAATTGAGGCTCACCTCTGACCCCTCACGATCTCTACTCTGCTCCTTAAGAGCCTAGGGAGTAGAATATACAAACGTAGAAATACAAACCGATTCGTCAGTCCTCGCCGCCGAGGCTCGTCGCGTATCCCTTCAATTAAAATCTTGCCAGCCCGCGTAGCTGAGCATTAGTTAAATTATTAGATATGAAATGGAGTTTCTTGTCCGTTCTTCTCCACGTAGGCTTATTCCGAACGGATGGTAGAATCACTTGTCAAGATCCAGCTTTTGCTTGTCCCCCCAGCGACGGCCCTGAGCCGAGGTCCGACCTCAACTGGGGTAGCCCTCAGCGTTGTCGCTTAGGTTTAGTATTTTTTTGCCTAGCTGGAGGCTATATAGCTTAGTCTCCGTAGGAAAGTCCGGTTAAGCAGCTACCAGTCATTCAGACTGAGCTGTGAGACGCCCCGCAGAAAAAAAAAAAAAAAAAAAAAAAAAAAAAAACCAAAACCACTTTTTAGTTCGCTTTCTAAGCAGTCGGGTTTTTTGAATTAACTTTTTAGTTACAATTTTTTTTTATTAGGTTCATTTAAACAAATAAGTGTTATATATTTTTGAAATCACCTCTTAAAATTCTTTATTTTAATACCCCACACTATGGGCTGGGAAGAAAAAACAATTTGGCCCCCATAATATGGCGCCTAAAATCCGCCATTTTTCTATATTGCAATTTTTATGTAGAATTTTAATGTAGCCAGTGACACTCGCAAGGTTAAGACGAATCGATTGACGTAAGAATCATCAAAATCGGCCTACGCGTTTGGTATCTAGAACGCCGCATAAGAACAAACATACGTACATACATACATAGACTGATACACACATTACCCTCCTTCGGCAGTCGGGTAAAAATTAAAGCCGGTGAACTGTTTAAATATTTTTAATTTGCATAAGCGCGCCTGCCAGTTTGCATGCCTGCACCTGCCCATAAGAAGGCAACCACCACATTAACTACCTGCTACTTTTGATCACTTTTCTATTTTCCGTAACAGAAGAAGCTATAATTTTCTGAATTAATCATGTTGGTCGCAAGAACTAAGTTTAAGGCTCCTCATAATACATTTCTCATCAAAAAAATCGAAACACCTCTGAAGTTTGGTTTTGTATGAGTTTTATGTATATTAAGTTAAACAGGAGGAGCTCGTGGCTAAATAATAACAGCCGCACGGGTCGATCTTCAAGGTTAAGCAACGCTTGACGAGGTCGGTCCGTGGATGGGTGACCATTTCAACATACCGAGTTTCCTCCGTGCTTTGGAAAGCACGTTAAGCCGTTGATCCCGGCTGTCATTTGAAGATCTTGACAGTCGTTACGGGTAGTCAGAAGCCTGAGATCTGACACCAGTCTTGCCAAGGGGTATCGTGTTACCCAGTTACTGGGTTGTGGAGGTCAGATAAGCAATCGCTCCATGTAAAACACTGATACTCAGCTGAATCCGGTAAGACTGGAAACCGACCCCAACAATAATTGAAAAAAAAGACAGTTAAAAAAAATACAGTTAATTGCGGATATTATAAGGTATTAAGGCATTAAGGTAACAAATATTAATGTTGAGAAACTGACGTAATATACCGGTAATCTTGATCAGAAGTGACCAGATCCTGGACGGCGAATATACATACCCACTTCTTTGTGTTGACAACACATGCTTATCTACTCATAAATTCATCTCCTTCATAACACGCAACGCAACCCTCGTGTGACGAAACGATCGATTTTTCGGATGCGAACTGTGATGTAGTACATCAGTCGCGTAGATTAAATCCAGGCACCCTAAATTGAAGGGGTGGAGGTACGTACATACTGTGTCTGGCCGTTTGTACGCGTAGCTAGAGATAGGAAGTCAACGCGAGAGTGAAAAGGACCTCTGATTTGCCCCACACTCACACAAGAGCAATGTGTTCCAATTTCAATTCGGTGCATCTGTTTTATAGTTGTTCTATTTTACGAAGGCATGTTACGTGACTTTTATGACGTCGAAATAAGAGCCACTTTTTTACGATTCATCCACCTTCGTGAGTTGGCTATTACTTACCTGACTGCAGCATACAAAACTACATATGTTTAATATCTAGCAACCTATAGGGATCCCAGCCAGCTAGCTCGCCCGGGGAAATTACAGCCTATCGCTAGAATTGAAGTAGACTGTGTTGTTAAAATTAAATGTTGACCACTAATATTATATTTATATTGTAGATTGGTTTAAAATTACACATTTACTTGCGGTTTAACTCAATAGCAGATGCAGTCGTTTCATCTAGTGTTGATGTAATTAACAACTACGGTATTAATATCATTTTCACTTCGTTGTTCATTAGTAAACTAAGCAATGGTTTTATTTGGAGGGACTACTACTATTACCTTACTTTCGGAAACAGACAAGCGTTTATTTATAATACTAGTACTCCGCGACTTCGATATCTTGTTTTATTCTACAGATGACTTTCTTATGTGCAGTCAATGAAAGCGACCAAAAATTTGCTATTGTTAAATCAATAAAATATGGGGTATCTTAGATCATATCTAGGGTTTATTGGTTTGGGACAATTCGTTATTTGACTTAAAGAATAATAAAAGTTAGGTTACCCTTCCCTACAAAATAAAATAACGTCTTTTTGCCCCGTTGAAGACAGAGTTTTTGACAACCCAAATATGTTATAATTTTTTTCACATTTAAACCGGCTAAGTGCGAGTTGGTTTTGCGCATGAAGGGTTCCGTACCATTATCGCAAAAAACGGCAAATAAATCACGTTTGTTGTATGGGTGCCCCACATAAATATTTATTTTATTCTGTTTTTAGTATTTGTTGTTATAGCGGCAACAGAAATACATCATCTGTGAAAATTTCAACTGTCTAGCTATCGTGGTTCACGAGATAAGCCTGGTGACAGACGGACAGACAGACAGAAGGACCGTGGAGTCTTAGTAATAGGGTCCTGTTTTTACCCTTTGGGTACGGAACCCTAAAAACCCAAACCTTGAGCAGTAAGATTCTTTGCAACCCTTAACACTCGCTAAATCGTATTTTGAGGGTAGTTTCTAAAAACTTATAATTGCAGCCTTTATTAACCCAAGATATAAATCTTCAAAAAAACTTGAAATACCCCTAAGTCTAGGGGAGTTTCGAAAAACTGATAATGACAAACTTTTTTGGTTTACTTAGGTTGTAATTTGTATTCAGTTTCAAGTTTATTAACCCAAATAATAAGATTCTTCCATACAAACTTCAACATCCTGTTTTATGTTTTTTTTTTATTATTTTTTATCTTGTTAAAGTGAAACTTCTTTATCGACGTATGGGAGAAATTTTGTACGTATCGTCACGTTTTTCGGTTACGCGCCATGTTGCTTTTTTATCAAAGTTTAGTAAAAAGACTTATTCAAATTTAAGTGAATTTACAAGAAAAGTGAGAGTGATTATATATTTCGTTTTATAAATTCAACACGTATGAGCATGATTTTAATATTTATAAATTATTATTTTTTTTGTTTCTTTTTTTTCTTTTTTATTTATACTTTTTTATTATTTTTTTTATTTATATTTTTTTTTTATTTTTTTTTATATATATATATTTTTTTTTTTTTTTTTTTTTTATTATATTTTTTTTTTTCAACAACAGTAATAATGATGCTATCATTATTGATGAAATACAACAATAGCAATGATATTATAATAAGAACAATGATAAAATAAATTACTCATTAATTGTATGCATATATATAATAATAAAATAGCTTTAATTTAATACGGAAAAAATTGTTTTTCTTAAGGCTTAAGCCTTATCTACCCCATTTTCGTGAAGTTGCAAATAGTAGAAAAATGATATGTCGTAAAGAAGTTTCACTTCTTACCTGTGTACTCTGGTACACACACACATTTTTTTTTGGTGGTATTTTCGAAAAAATAATAATGAAAATCTTTATTATTTATTTAGGTTAGTATCTGTGCTAAGTTTCAATTTTATTAACACAAGAATTATGATTCTTCCAAACAAACTTCAACACTTAATCGACTTTTAGGGGTAGTTTCTAAAAACGTATTATGACAACCTATATTATTATCTTAGAATTACTATAAATGTTTTTCGTTAATATCTTAAAACTTTTACTTAGAATAAAACATATTCGCTCACAATGCTTCTGATTAGAAGGCATCAAAAGAAGAAGACTACTCAGACAAAAACAAAAATCTCAGTAGGAACTCATCAACACATGAATTTGGAGAGTTATAACTCACTCAAACTGAGTTTATAACTCATTATTACTTACTAGCTGATGCCCGCAACTTCGTCTGCGTAGCATTAGTAATTCGTATAGCTTATTTTTTATATCGCGGCATAATATTCTAGGTTTTCCATACAAACTGCTACCCTTCTTTCCACCACTTAAGTATGATTGCCAGGATAAAAATCAATATATCGTATGTTCTGCCCAGGGTGTCAAAATATCTCCGAACCAAATTGCATCTAAATCGGTTCAGTGGTTTAATCGTGAAAAGGAAGACAGAGAGACAGCTGCGCCCGCAACTTCGTTCGCCTGATTTCCAATTTTATACCTCCTACAGGTGACTTTCTTATGTGCAGTTAGTGAAGGCAACCAAAAATAAGCTGTTATTAAACCAAATAAAAATGTGATTTCGTAGAGTTCTACGGTTTATAGGTTTGGGACGATTCGTTATTTGACTTAAAGAATAATAAATTTTAGGTTACCGGCACAAAGTAAAATCCTCCTCTTAAGCTTAATAACCCCTTTATTGAGGGTTGAGTTTTAACAACCCAAATATGTTACTTATTCACTCTTTTCTTTTCTTTATTATTTTTCAATTATGTTAGTTAGATTGCTCAGTAAAATTCCTCAAAAAACTTTAACACCCCTTAACCCTATCAGGGAGGAGAGGGGGTGGTTAGTTTTAAACAACGTATCATACATTTTTGGTTATTTAGTTTATCCCCAAGGAATAAGATTTTTCATACAACCAATTATTTAAAGTTTGACAGTTCGAGTGGCGACTGCGTACCGGGAAACGCAAAGTAGGAAGTCCGACCTGGTCAAGGCTGCGGTAGTCCAGTGTATGCGAAACGCACAGGACCGATCAGTATGCGACGACGCTTGGGGAAGGCCTATGTCCAGCGTTGGCCTATGACGTTTTTGGGCCGAAATATTGATAATGGTGATAGTTTGATTTTCCGAAAATTCCTTCTTCGTTCTACCTACATACAAAACGAAACTTTGTCCAGTAAGATTCATAGCAAATTTTAACACCCACTTAATCGTATTTTAGGGGTAGTTTAAAAAAATTATAATTGTAATCTTTTATTATTTACCTAGGTTGGTATTTATGTCAACTTTCAAATTTATTAAGCCAAGACATAAAATTCTTCAACAAAACTTTATCACCTGTTAAATCGTATTATGGAGGAAGTTTTGAAAATCTTATAATATCAATCTTTATTGTTTACTGAGGTTGTGTGAACTTTCAAGTTTATTAGCCCAATAAATAAGATTCATCAAAAAAACTTTAACAACCCTAAATCGAATTTTGGGGGTAGTTTCGAAAAACTTATAATGACAACCTTTATTGTTTAATTAGGTTGATATTTGTGTCAAGTTTCAAGTTTATTAACTCAAGAAGTAAGATTCTTCAAAAAAAAACAAATCGTCTTTTGGGGGTATTTTTGTAAAACTAATAATTGCAACCCTTTTTGATGCTTACTTAGTTTGGTATTTATGCCAAGTTTCAAGATTATTTACCAAGTAAAAAGATTTTTCAAAAAAAAATTAACACCCCTTAAATCGTCTTTTGGGGGTAGTTTCGAAAAACTAATAATAAAAATCTTTATTATTTATTTATTTTAGTATTTGTGCAATGTTTCAAGTTTAGTTACCCATGAAATAAAATTATACCATACAAATTCCAACACCCCTTAAATCGACTTGAGGGGGTAGTTTAAAAAAACTAATAAAATCCATCTTTATGATTTACTTAGATTACTATTTGTGCTAAGTTTCAAAAATATTAGCCGAAGAAATTAGATTTTTTTTTATTTACATACAAACTTTGCCCCCCTTTTTAATCCCCTTAGGGGTAGAATTTCGAAAAATCCTTTCTTATCGGTTGCCTACGTCATACAAAGAATACACCTTTCAAGTTTCAGGTCTCTACGATCAGCGGTTTGGGCTGTGCGTTGATCCGTCAGTCAGTCATTCAGGACAAAGCATTTTATATGTATAGATTAATACTACTTTCAGATTTATCGACACGGGTATCCTCTATCTGGCAGAATCTTGATACTCCGAAATTTATTAGACATAACACACTTGGCATAATCTTCTTTAAACGAATATTCTTAAGGCATATTTTTTTTATATAATTTTTTTTTGGCCGAATGTTTTTATGCTCGAATTTACAATGGCATATTATGAAGATGCCAGAAATTCATTTGGAATAATTTTATTTGGCATTTCTATAAAATAGCATTTTTAACCTTAAATTAAAATTGAAATATTGTCTTAAAAAGTCTATATGTTGTGTTACAAAAGTTCGTGACAGAAACGAATCGCTGCAAAACCGACTCCACGTAGTCTTGTCTGCCCTACCCCTAGTGTAATTTAAGCCCGCGTAGGCGCGTAGGGGCGAGGCGGCCTGCGAGCTGATGAGGTATGAGCGTTAAAACCATCTGCGACGATAAGCTCGCGTGGGACCGCCGCGGAGCCCCGCAGTGCCGGAGCCGTGACAGAAACCATGCCTGTTGCTTGCTGCATGCTCACTTGCATGCTAGCTTGCATGCTTGCTGCATGCTCACTTTCATGCTTGTTTGCATGCTTGTTTGCATGCTGCATGCTTGCTAAATGCATGGTGTATGTTTTTTGAGTGCTGCATGCATGGTGTCTGCTTGTTTGCATGCTGCATGCATGGTGTATGCTTGTTTGCATGCTGCATGCTTCATACAGCGAATTACAACAAATAAAAAATTGTGTTCAATCAATCTTTTATTAAGGTAAAATACAAAATTACTCTAACTATGAATTATCTGTAATGTGATAGATAAGTATTTCAATTAATATGGATATGAAATGTATGCCAAAAGACGATTCTGACTGTGAACTTTCTGCGATATGATGGTTCTGCCTTTTAATGTCTATCGATATGAAATTTATGCCTAAAGATGATTCTGACTTACAAAAGAATGTATGATAAATGAGTGTATGCCAAACGATTTTCTGCGAAATGATGTTTATGCTATCCGTTGTTATGCATAATAATATTAAGACATAAAAAGTTCTGCTATAAAAGGTAGACCCGTATCGACACACATTTATTTACTGGAGTTATTTTGGGTAGGTACCTATTGTCCTTTCCATTATTTTCAATTTCAAGTCCGGCCTGAAAACTTTTTTTCTTAACGGCAGCATCACTGGTACACTCTACTTACATCTTACTAATATTATAAATGTGAATGTTTGGATGGATGTGTGTGTTGATGTATGGTTGTTACTCAATCACGCCAGAACGGCGGAACGGATCTGGATGAAATTTGGCACAGAGATAGATTGTAGTCTGGAATAGAACATAGGCATTTTCATCCCGGTATAATGTTACCTAGGGATGATAAAACACTTTTCACGCGGGCGAAGCCGCTGGCAGAAGCTAGTTCATAATAATTATGGTGAAGGTTGTCTGATAAGAGTCCTTAAGGGTGGGACGCAGGTGGAGCAGTGCAGCACAACGCAGGACAGCGCAGATCCCAACAGCATGCAGGCTGACACATCATCAGGCAAAAGTTCTAGCTGATCTTGAACACTTATTTGAATTTAGAATCATTATCAAATAGTAGAACCTGTTTTTTCATAACACTTTTTTAGTTCAGGTTCAGGGCTAATACAAAAGCCGTCATTTGATTTATAGTACATTACTGCAGCGGCCAGCAAAAGAGGCATTGATGGAAGAACGTGTAAATGCGGGCTGAGGCGAAGCCGAGGCACACATACGTAAGTCCATCAATGCCTAATTGTGGCCAAGGCTTGTATAGTACATTTCTCAAATAATGCACGGAAATTGAAACTAAGTAGCACCTAGAACTCATTTTAACACGCTTTTATTAGCTTGGTATCTATGTATCCATGTAACGGAATCTTTAAATGTGATTTTCACCCCCTTCAAAACGTCGGATTGATTTGAAACTTTGCACACTTATCAAGGACCGATGACAATGCAATCATTTAAATAGTTTGTCCCATTATCCTTAACAAGATCTTCAGGATTAGCGACTTTTTTGTAAAATTTACCAGAAAAGCGTGTTTTTTAGTTTTAAGAACTACAATTTATTATTGTCAAATACAATTAGGTACTTTTCGAAATCAATGACGAACAACAATAATTATTCCTGTGATAAAGTGTTTTTTTTTTCTATAAACAGCTTTCTATATGTAAGCCAATTCGAAATTTATATCATAAATTCACATCCATCAGGAGAAGGAGGGGGGCGCGCGCTACCAAGATTCAGCCGCGAAGACTCCGCAAAAAGAGAGGCAAACAAGTTTGCTTTCTCCTCAGTGGAGTGGGCCAGCGACCCGTCTGGTTTCAGCAGTGGTGGTACTGAGGGACGGCAGAAGTTCGAATCAACCGATTTAGCCAAGGACCAGGACGCTTTACTACCTGCTGGGTAGGAAGCAAGTTTGATGCCTGTCCGGCTAATATGGTGGAACCAAGCCCTTCGCAACACCTTCTTGCAGTTCTTGGCAGCCCTTTTGTAGGCTTTCTTCCTCTGAACAACGTCACTCGCCTTGCGCGTTCTAGAATCGATCCAGGCATGGTACGCCTCATGTTTACGCGCATCGGCGCGAATACACTCGGCGCCAAACCAAGGACGGTCTTGGCTAGACATTGTAACGTCAGAGAACGGAATGTAGCACTCCATTCCCTGACGCAACAAATCCGTCATGGCGTCCGCGCACGACATAGGATCAGACGAAGAAAATCAAAGCTGCCAAGGATAGCATGCGAAGAAAGATCGTATGCCATTCCAATCTGCTGACTTGTACCGCCATAGTGGGTGCTTCTTGGGCTGGGATAGGGCGGGGAGTAAACGGATACAGTCTTCACCAGACAGTGATCGGAACTACCCAGAAGTGGAGATACCGACACCGAATAACGGTCTGGATCTGTGGCCAGCAGAAGGTCCAACCAATTAGCCGTATGCGAATCATCATCCGGCACCCTCGTTGCCCCTTAGACCAGCTGAGTGAGATTAATCGCTAGCGCAAGCTTTCGCGTCTCTCGCCCAGCATGGTCAGTGTACGGGAACTCCTGATGGTGGGCATTAAAGTCCCCCAGTATCACTAATTGGGCGGTTGGGTACCATTGCTGAGCCTCATCAGCCGCCTCACTAAGGTATTGTATAAGCCCGGTTGTCTCCATGTCTCCGCTGTGCGACCTGTTGACACAAGCATAGATAATCTTATCTAGACCTGTGTCAACCAGGGCCCAGAGCACTGAGTATCGAGAGTCTTCAAGGTTTCGGAGACGCCGATATCAGATGTCGTCACGGGCGTACATGCATACACCTGCGCGTGGCTTGAACCTGTGTTCCAGGGTAAACCCTAGGTAAGAAACACGATAGAACGCTACATCTGACGGACATCCGATCTGCGACACCGAAAGGAACAAAAGCGCTGGTTTATCAGTCTCCAGGTGATGGTGGACTGGATCAAGGTTAGAGTGTAGACCTCTGATGTTACTGAGGTGAACCTTATGTGACAGTGAGTGCTGCCGCTGTACAGCTTTTTCCTTTGTTCCTTTTTGCCATAGTTAAGAGGATAGGTGAGCAGAAGGAAGTAAGATGAGGTTCCACGCTGGCATCCCACAGACACGCACCGGCAGGAAGCCATCATTAGGGGACTGGTCTGGGCGGGGACGCCCGAGGCCCCCCGGAAACGTCCATCGGGCACTGTCTTCTGGTCGCCAACCAGCACGATGGTGCATTCCGGGATTTCTGACAGTTGGCGGGGCAGCCTTTCGTGTGTACACTACTTGGGCCCCCAACTACCTGCGGTTGGCGAGCGGCGCACCGTGCCTCGGATCCCGCTACCCTCCGCGACCAGTCTCCCGATAAATCCCTAACAGCACGCATCAGGCCGGTCTGCCTGCAGTGGAACAGCTATCTCGACCCAACTCCTCTAGTTGGCTGCACCGAGCATCGTATCGGAACACGGCTACGCCGCTTGGCGGTACGGGTTTGCACGGTGGGTGGTCGCAAGCCTTCGGCCAAAGCCTACCACCAGTAAGTGTCACCTGATTTGCACCACCCGGGGACCACGTATAGGGAATCAACTGGGGTACACTCCTGGTGAAGGTTGCGGGGATCCGCTGGTTGCGGGACGCACGGGACCGGTCAAAGTGGCGACGCTTGGGCTCCCCCAAGCGTCGCCACTTTGACCGGTCCCGTGCGTAGGCCTCCGCCTATGTCCAGCAGTGGACGTCTTTCGGCTGATATGATGATGATGACACTTCTACGGACGCGGGTGACTTAGACCAGTTAGTCCTTCTTTAGTTTAAGTCAAGAGTGAATAGGTTACTTCTAGGCAAGCGTGCTTCACCGTAGACCACATCATCGCTTACCATCAGGCGATATAGTGGTCAAACACGAGCAAGTAAATTTAAAAAATAAACATTATCCTATGTAGGCCCGTTTTCAGACGTTGCGTGCCGTTGAAATCGTTTTAATGTTCATTTAACAACAACAAAACCCTCTTCTTAGTCCGCATTATTATGCAACTTCGGAACCCTATTACTGCACGTGGCTCGACAAGCACTTGGCTGGTTTTTGAGTATCTAACGATAAGAACCTACCATTGTAATCGTTTTATATCACAAAAATGCACAAGTGAATGTGATTTCAATTCAAAATACTCCAGTGCTACTGTTGTGTTTTACTCTCAAGTGTAGTCTACGAAAGGCATTCTGTTTGTTTTGTAATGGCTTTTGAACTAATCAAATAACTTGTTGATGTACAGAAATCTGGTAAATCATTTAGTGTGGGTTAGTACGGCCCTGGGCACTGAGGGTTAGTATCTAGCTAAAGCTATGTGTGTATGTTGGTCCTTGCCAACAAAAAGAAGTATACGTCAGTCATAATATTGTATCAACGCTCTATAAAAGATGGAAAAGCCAGCAAGTTTTGGTATAAACCTCCCACATGGCTGGCGACTATCTCCACCACCTTTCCCACATATATGGTATTCCTTCCGCTTCTAAACTCGGAATCCGTCTGATTTTTGTATTTCCTTTTCAATTATCGTTCTATCTTTATTATTTCGTTTTTTTTGTTTATTATTTCACTACCTATTTTACCGCGGTTTCACTCCTGTGGCCTACCACACAGAATCTATGGAACAAATTTTCGACGTTATTAATAGTAAGTATGACACTTATCGGTAGTGTAACTTTGTATCAGTATTTTTTACGCAATCGGGTCAGTACTTCCAGAGATTCGAAACAAACATACAATATTATCTTTTTCTAATAAGAATGTAATTTTAGGAGACACGGTTTGGTCAGACTTGTTGTGATTATGACCTTCTGCCTATACTATGATATGCCAATGTCATTATGATTAAGTTGTGAAAAAGAGTTAGTTTTATTCGACCTGTATAGCTCGGCAGGCTTATTACGTATCTTTTGCAAGAGCAAAACGATTGCGATCAAACGCTTTATGTCATAAAAGTCAGAATTACCTGCAGTGTAGGTATGGTAGGTCCTACACAATCGTTTGCTTATCGCACGCTGTTTGTCAAATGCATTTATTTAAAAATAACCGCCAACAACTCTAAAACTTCTGTATGGAACAACAATTATTGCGCAAAAATCGCTATCGTTTTGCTCTTGCAAAAGATACGTAATAAGCCTGCCGTTTCTCTCTCTCTCTTTAAGGAAAGGTGCGACTGTGAGAAAGGGACAGAGCTAATTGTCTTGTATAGCTTCGTCTCTCTCTCTCACAGTAGGGCCTCATTAGTTTTGAAATGTCGTGGTATAAGCCTCAGTAGAGTGCTATTCTGTAAAATGTCACCGTGATTACTAAAATGAAGTTATCTGAAAGTGACCTGTCAATCCCTTGCATCAGTTTGAACGATATCTCTTCAGTAAAGTCTACGAGTCTTCAGGGTAAGATGTCTACAGAATTGACTGACTGAATGGCATTGGCACGTTTACTTGTCAATGAGAGGTAGAGGCTTCGGACTATTTCTGATAAATATAGGCGATAATACTTACTCTTAGTTAGTAGTCTGAAAATACTTACTTCTCGATTTAAGACTGCATCTTCATCAAAGGACAGAGTTCAGAACATGGAGTCGTCCATCACGATGAATTTCAGCTTACTAAATCACCGCAAAGCCATTGGAGGATGATATTTAGTGGGATATTAAAAATGATTGAAATTAATATAACCACTCTCATACTATTTTGCGAATATAGGTTGTGGGCAGCAGCTTTTAGTGAACAAGAAAAAATATAAAGAACCCGCGACACGTTTTTATTTCATGCAACATAATTTATCTAGCAGTAGACACGCTTCGATCGACAATCTATTGAGCACGTAATTATAAGACGAGATCTTGCGGAAACATCCCGATTCAAACATTTAAACGCCCATAACTTTTGAACGACTAAACCGATTTTCATCAAATATAGCTAAGAACACTCTCGATAAAGTCATCTTTCAAATAAATAAAAAACGAAATCATCAAACAAATCTGTTCATCCGTTGATGCCACAGACAGATACACAAACACCCAGGTACACACGTCAAACTTATAAAACCCTTCTTTCTATTTCCGTTGGGGGGTTAATAAACCTATAGTAAATAAAACAATAGGAATAATACACCAAGAAGTTTATTAAAAGAGCACAGTCGCTTTTAAAACCCATAGATAATAATATTACATAGACAGGTAACAGTGACTAAAACGAGGTTATATAAAATTAAGAGTATCTTTTTGCATGTTATAGTTGAATATAAAACTACAATCGTTATGCATATAGGTACTTATAGTATGCCAGGAGCGTATTCTGGTCTTGTTCTGCGTCCTGTAGGTATAGTGCCACTAACTGACAAAATCATATTTTAAGTAACAGACGAAATACAAAAAACGATGCAATAATAAAAATTAATGTTTTTTCCTAGCTATAAATCATATGCGAGAGATTCCATTGTCAAAAAATTGATCATTCAAAAATTGAATTACTTGTTTAAACTTATCAAAAAAAGATTTGTAAACAGAGCAATTTGAGTCGTTTTTGTTTTATCCGGAATATTTTGATAGTAGAAAAATACTGCTTAGACAGATCGATAGAGAATATTTGCTAATAGTGGAAATATTAATAACTCAAAATTGACCGAATGTCATATATCGACACTTCACCTATAGGACAGCAGAGTTACAGTAGGATATCTGGCAGATTGAAAGTGAGAGAAGAACCTGAGTGCACAAGCCTCCACTCTGTAAGAAGGTTATATAAAATTAAAAGAAGTGCCTTCACCTACTACATTTCTGCGCAATAGTACGAAGAGTGAAATATATATGACCGTTTAGGATTAGCATTGATTGTACAAAAGTTTGTGCGACTGTCACAATATTTTCAACATTGTTCACAAGTGTCGATCTATCTAACAATAATATCTATGTTAAATCCAAAAATTAATAACTAAGTTTAAAACACACATGATAGTTAAGAACAAAAGTACACAGTTATACTTATAATAATTATCACACATCATACAAAAAAACGGTTTAAATCCAAATCCTCGTTCTTACGCATCTATAAATTTTCTCGGATGCGATGAATAAGATTGCATTATGCTGAGCTACAAAACTGTTAATGTACATTCGTTTTCAGCAATTAAATTAAGATGTGCGATATCATAAGGCAAAAATAAAAACTAAATTCATGAAGCATTAATCACATAATTATAAAACATTCGCAAATTATATTAATAATAAAATCGCAATATTTTTAAAACATCACATATTTTTGGTATGCACGCCTTTATTAATTAGTCCCCTCTTTGTTCTGATATATTAAGATTATACATTAGCATTATCAGTACTATGAGGATCCTAATTAATGGAGGTGTCTATACTTATAATTTTAAATAAGTATCACATTAAATTCGCTTTAAGGCGGAAACATTGATATAGGAATTGTATACATACAGACAAGTTACATTATAATATTATTTTTAAGATTAAATATGTTAGCCTGTGGCTATTATTGACTATATAGCTTCCATAAGCTCTTTTTGGTTTTGGTTATGAACCAAGTATTGAAGTTACATAATATATTATGTCAATTTTACGATTACGCATTGACCTGTAGGTCTCCTATACTAACATTTAATACATGTAAAAATTATTCTAATACAAACTGAGGACCAAGCCTCGTTCAGACATGCATGGAGTCATTCTCGACCTCCGAAAGGAAGGAGGTAACTGTCAAAAGTGTACAAGTAGCATTCTGTGCCTATAAAATAACGGTCAGCGTAGGTTGGAGAGATTCGCGTTTGAGAACTAGAGGTGACTTGGTCACCGAAACGACCCAAATCTGAGGCACCATAACATACAGAGTTAAAAAGAGTCGTTGGCAAAAATTGCCAAAACATTTAAAATTCGTCGCTGATCGATCACTAATTGTATAAAAAATACTGAGACGGGCCGAATGTGACGGGACTGACGTGTATGGATCCTGTGACTTCTACGAAACTTATTTGGATCCAAAACGTGACGGTGACGTGATATGTGTCTACAATAACTCTAAGAATCTTTTTCAACCATGGAGAAGCGAGAGTTGCCCGGCGATTTTCTATCAGTTTCTCGCCTTTTCCTTAATCTTTCACTGTGGACATACATTTTTAATTACCATGGACGCGGGGTCTCTGGACCCTGTCCTTTGCGGTTGAAAATTACATAATACTTTAGGAAAAATAAATAATCAAAACATTATTATTTATTAATTTAATTAAATGGTTTACATATTTTATTAAAATTTACTTTATATTAGGAACTAACGTATTGTATGTCTTTTTTAATATTAGTCTTTGGCGATACGAGATCAGTTACAGGTACGTAATATTCTAAACGGGTCTTGTGCAACAACAAAAACATAGTTTTATTTTTAGAAAAAACTATAAAAGGTTAACAAAAATGTAAATTAACTTCTTACTTTGTATTTTTGTCGCCACTAACCTGAACGATACTCACGCCATGTCGAGGGACACCATTTAGCGAAATTGTCAAACAAGGCAACGTCCGCAGTCAAAGATAGTCTCGGTGAGAAAAACGAATACACAATATAAATAACGTTTTCTAGATGAAAACTTTATATAAATGAATTTAGACAAAATATTGGATGATTGATTGATTGAAAATGATAGAATGATTGATTTTTTAATAATAACGATGACCGTGACCGCGTCCACGGCCACGGCCACGGCCTAAGCCACGGCCAGGGCCATGACCACGGCCAAGACCACGGCCACGGCCACGGCCGGGACCGCGGCCACGATATCGGGTCTGATCACGATCGACGTCCCATGTTTGTATGTAATAAGGTGAGGACCTGGACGGGGTCACTGAACCTGGATTAGAAGGAGATTGGCTTCCTCTTCCTTCATCAGGAAATCCATGTTCAGACCTAAGTAAAGTATCATCCCCGTCGTTAGACGCAGCTTCAGATAGAAGCCTTTCTGCGTCAACATCCCCATCGTTTGACGCAGCTTCAGATAGAAGCCTTTCTACGGAAACATTCCCATTGTTTGACGTATCTTCAGATAGAAGCCTTCCTGCAGAAATATTCCCATCATTTGACGCAGCTTCAGATACAAGCCTTGCTGCGAAAATATTGCCATCGTTTGATGCAACTTCTAATAAAAGGCTTACTGCAGGAACATATTCATCATCTGACGCAGTTTCAGAAAGAAGCCTTTCTACGGAAACATTCCCATTGTTTGACGTATCTTCAGATAGAAGACTTCCTGCAGAAACATTCCCATCATTTGACGCAGCTTCAGATACAAGCCTTGCTGCGAAAATATTGCCATCGTTTGATGCAGCTTCTAATAAAAGGCTTACTGCAGGAACATATTCATCATCTGACGCAGTTTCAGAAAGAAGCCTTTCTACGGAAACATTCCCATTGTTTGACGTATCTTCAGATAGAAGACTTCCTGCAGAAACATTCCCATCATTTGACGCAGCTTCAGATACAAGCCTTGCTGCGAAAATATTGCCATCGTTTGATGCAGCTTCTAATAAAAGGCTTACTGCAGGAACATATTCATCATCTGACGCAGTTTCAGAAAGAAGCCTTACTGCTGGAATGTATCGCTTTGGTGAAGATAAGAAGCGCATTACAGCTTCTTCCATATCATTATTATCTATCAGACAGCCATTAGTGTCAAATATAGTGTTTAGGTCGGTTTCTGTGCCTATAAAATAAGGGTCAGCGTGGGTTGGAGAATTTCGCGTTTGAGAATTAGACGCCGTGACTTGCTCACAGTTATCACCCATATCTGAGGCACCGTATCCTACAGAGTTTGAACTGATGTAGCTAATTGAGTTTTGGACGCCGTTACCAGTGAAGTTTGGGGCGCTGTTGCCAGTGAAGTTTGGGGCGCTGTTGCCAGTGAAGTTTGAGGCGCTGTAGCCAGTGAAGTTTGGGGTGCTATTGCCTGTGAAATTTGGGGTGCTATTGCCAGTGTTATTTGGGGCGCCGTTGCCATTTAAGTTTGGAGCGGTGTTGCCAGTGAAGTTTGGAGTGCTATTTCCAGTGAAATTTCCTACGCTATTGCCAGTGTTATTTGGGGCGCCGTTGCCAGTGAAGTTTGGGGCGTCGTTGCCAGTGAAGTTTGGGGCGCTGTTGCCACTGAAGTTTGGGGCGCTGTAGTCTATATTACCATAAAAACCATATCTTGGGTCGGTATAGCCATAAAAACCTGCGGCACCATAGCCACTAAAGACTGGGGCACCATAACTAATCGAGTCTGGGATAAAATAGGCAGTCGGTCCTAGCGTGCCATGGCCAACTGTACCTGCTCTGTAATCATAATACGAGTAGTGTGTACCATATGAGGTTAAATTATTAGAAGGTTGTACACCAGATGGCACATGATTGAAATACGCTGAAGTCAAGTTTCCTGACACGTTTTGAGTGTCTTGGTACGCATGCGCAGAGTAGTTGGCAGATGGGTCGTTGGAATAGTCTATTGCGCCATTGTTCAACGAGTTTGGACTTGGTAAGAGTTCAGCAAGTGAAGTGGGACTTTCGTTGCCAAACCCATTAAGTGGCCCATAATCAGGAGAGTTACTGGTCTCATTGAATGGTGGGCCTTGAGCAAAGTTGGTCGATTGCGATGTCCCATTCCCAATATTTTCAGAGGCGTCATAATTAGACGCTTGCCGGTTTATATAGCTAGTGTTACGATCGTGATTACGTTGTGTTAGGCCTACATTGGCCCGGTAGTTTGCCGAAATAGGCCCTATATAGCCTTGATAGTGTGGGGCGGCATTATTTGTTGTTTGGGGGCCTGTGTAGCCTCTATAGTTTGGAGTCGTTTGAAGGCCAGGGTACCCTTGATTGATTGGGGCGTTATTATTGTTTTGGGCGTTACTATAATTTGTCGAGGCCCCTGAGTATCCGTGGTATAAACTACCGGTGTCATGGTTAGTTGATTGTGGGCATAGGTAGTTTGTGTAGTAAGGTAAGTAGCCGATATTGTTTGGTGCATTGTGAAGTCCTGTGTAGGGTTGGTAGATTGGGGCGCTACTATAACTTAATGTATATCCATAGCCTGGATAAAGTCTTGAGTACACAAAACTTGTGTACATATAGCTTGAGAATCGATGGTAGTCTAGGCCGCCATAGTTCGTGGAATAGCGGACTACGTAACCATAATTTTCTTGGGCGTTGTAGGTCATTAAATTATGTATTGGGTAACTTCGGCTGTTTTGCACATTATATATGATAGGATATGGGCTGAGGAAGCCGCGATTATTTGGGTCACTATGATAAAAATTAGGATATCTAGAGCTGCCTAGAAAACTGAAATGTGGCATAAATTGCAAGGTGGCATAGCCAGGGTTTCCAGAGGCGTCGTAGTATGACGAATGAGGGTAGGAAATTGGTGTGGTTGAAGTACCTTGCGTTGTTTGTGTGGTTTCATAATATGCCCTACCTGGGGTATAGTAGCCGGATGTCTGAGTGAAGCATGCGTTTCCACAAGTATAGTAATTATACGGGTAAACGGATGGGTAATCAGAGTGTTCTGGCCCGTCACCGTTAAATATATCTTCGACTGGCGATTCCATAGTTTCGAAACTATCTTGGCAAGAAGCAAAATTAGGAGTTGAATGAGAAGTATCGGGCGAATCAATAAAATCTTCATCGCATAAAACGAATACGTGCTCAGAATAACTGCTATCAAACGAAGATGGATTAGGGGTGATGTTGCTAAACGAATCTTTACTCATCTCTGAAAATCCAGGATTACTTGATGCGCCTTGTTCTGGATCATCAGAATTGTTTGATGTACCAGCTTGTGCGTAGTTGGACAAGACATTTACAGAATTGTTTGATGTACCTGGTTGGACGCAGTTGTCATAAACTTCATATCCAGAGTTATCTGATACACTCACTTGTGGGTTGCTTGATGCACCTGGTTGATCAATGTTGACTTCTACTTGTTCACGTTCCTCGTTGCGTGGTGCTGCTACTGGTTCTTCTTGATCACCTTCCCTTGGTTCGCCAGAGGCATTCCTCTCCTGGTTAATAAAATTCCAATCATAAAAATGGCCATCATCAAATTCTTCATGTTCACTATCTGCGCGATTTTCGTTATTTAGATCCTCTACATTATAAACTGGGTTCATGAAGGCATTGTGTGGGTGATCATCGTCATTATCCAACGATTCATCGTCAGCGTTATCTGAATGCTCATGGAAACCATTTACAAGGAGTTCGCCGTCGGCGTCTTCATTTTCGGTGCTTGGGGCATCAAGTTCTATGTATTCATTGCCACTTCTGTTTAAAGTGCCTGCGCTAGTCTCTAAATGCATTTTGGCTACTGTAAACAAAATCCGGTATTGTTTAAACTGCCATATTTATTTACATGGTTTATCTGAAACAAAAAAATATATATTTTATTTATTTGGAAATATGACTGATTATGATAAGAACAGGGTTAAGTATCATAGAATTCACATTAGAATTACTTAGAAACGAACAGATTTTATAATAACTTTTCAAATATGACCATACACGCACGCCGGTTGAGTACAGCGCACCTGGCCGTTCCAACAAACATCACCAATAAGATATTTGCATATATTTATAGGGCGCCCCCTCCCGGGGTTTCCATTCATGTCTGCCTTGAATCGCCTTTCATCCATTCTGTCAACATGACCAAACCTTCTTACACTCTTTTAAATTTTTGTCACTACATCTTCTTTTAAACCACAACATTGTTTATTTAAATCATTCCTTAATTTATCATTTAAAGTTACACGTCACATACTTCTCAAGGAACGCATTTCTACTGCATTAATCCTACTTTTATGTCTTTTTTGCCATACCCAACCTTCACTGCCATACATACGTGTAGGCACCAGCACGCTGTTCGAATTTTTGGTTCTAGGACATGCCGGTTTCCTCACGATGTTTTCCTCCACCGTTTTGAGAACATTGGTGATGAAATAATTTATACAAAGTAAAGCGCCTGCCTGGGCTCGAACCCACGACCTATAACTTGTAAGTCGCGGCCGATACCACTGAGCCACCACTGCTCTTCTGCTCTTCTCCTTGAGAACATACTTCCCAAATATACAAACTCGTTCTCTTGCTTCACACTCTCATCATTTATTTTCACTTCACACACCGATACATCATCTTCTCTTTCAAACACCATTACCTTAGCCTTGTTCACATTTATACTTATGGATTTATGTTTATGTATTTAGGAATAAATCTTACCTTAGTTTATAATGCGGTAAGAGAGAGGAATTAGTCTCCGTCCATGTCTGGATGGTTGCCGCCAGAGAAGTCCTAATAAAAAGAAAAGAAATGTTTGACTTTGTTTATTTTGCAAACAAATAAAACGGAAGTGTTACGGATGTGTTAAATGTACCCTTGAGGGATTTTAGATATTATAATATCAAGACCCATACCGCAATCCAGAAGTCCGGAATACAATACATAGTAATATAAATATAATGTCTATGATCTCTAAGCATGTTTGTTTATTTATCCACTACACAAACAAAATCACTTCAGTGTCTTTTCATAAGTTCAGGACGCCGGCTAGCCGGATTTGTATGCTGTCCGCTTAAAAGTTTTGGGATGACAGTTTTTGGTTAAATATAACAGATTTCACACGTATGTTTAATAGTTTTCACACGATTTTATCCATTCACTGTTGGATACTTGAGTGCCGGTTAGAGTGAAAAGAGCTTTCGACGTCCGAACACGATCAAGTGAAAACTGCGAATGGCGGGCTGGTTGCGTCGCGCGAGTCTAGTCTGGGGGGCTTGAGTAGAACGTAGGGTCAGCACTAATATGAACGCGTGGTTTCCACACCGACAATTTAGTGAAATGTAATGTAAGGCAATATCGTTTAAGATAATATCCTTTTGTTTAGACTACTAAATTTGTAAATGAATTCAGTAAGTAATGAAAGAGAAGAAAAACAAAAAAAACGAATTTGATTTCTTCTTTATTTTAGAGTATCAAAGGTTTTTGTATGTGAACTTGATACTAATAGAAGTCAAAATTACTTGAATATATTAAAAAAAAACAATATCAGTAGTAACCTCTATTTTCAGATCATCAGGTTTTCCACAAATGGGCCCAATTAGGCTTGCCACGAAACCCTACTGCTGGAGCCGTAGGTTTTCTGAAGGTGGACATTTCAATCATATTCCGAGGAGACTTTCAAGTTATGCCTGTAGTTATAAACGACGAGAGAGTTGAAGAGTAAGTTTAATATTTTTTTAAATGATTTTATGCCTGGGTAGCCTAGTATCCTATTTATCTATCTATCAGGAGAAACAAGAAATATCTATAAAAGTAGTTAGTTCAACGCATTACAATATGGACTGTAGTGAGCAGTGGTGGCCCAGTGGTAACAGCCGCGACTTACAAGTTGTAGATTGTGGGTTCAAACACAGGCAGGCGCTTAGCTTTGTATAAATTATTTCATCACCACTGCTCTCAAAACGGTGAAGGAAAAAATCTTGAGGAAACCGGCATAATTATCTATAACCAAAAATTCGAATACATGTGACATCCACCAACCCGCACTGGGAAGGCGTGGTGGCTTTCGGCCCATTCCCTCTCACAGAGAGGAGGCCTGTGTCCCAGCAGTGGGAACATTAACAGGCTGATTATGATGATGATGACTATATTTACTCTCTTCTCCGTGTTGTGGAACTAGTGAAAGTGGTAAAAATATTTTAATAGGGTACCTACTAGTGGCCTGCCCTAATTTTTCCAGGGTCATAATAATTTATAGTTCCTTCTGGAATAATGTACGGTACCTTACAAATGGTGAAACAATTTTTCAAATAGGTGCAGTGGTTCTAGAGATGACATGTCTGAACAAACTCACAAATTATTTTTCAATGCTTGTGACTTTTTTGGAGGTACGAGTATCTTAGGTTTTTTATTAACTGGCTTTTTTATGTTTTTACTCAGCAATCTGCTTTTACCCACCGGATCGGAGCAACAGCCAGCTAACTATGTGGTCACAATATATGGAGCGTTCAATTTACCCTTGAGTGGTCACGTACAAGGCGAAAGGCGTGGCAAACAGCCTAGTTCTTTCGTCAGAGTGTCTTTTTGTGGACTTACGGTAATTATAAAAAAAAACGATTCTATGTAAAACAATGATCAAATATTAAAGATGTTAGGGGAAGCTAAATAATACCAGCCAAATCGGTCAATCTTCAGGGATAAGTTACGCCTGCCTAGGTTGATCCATGGATGGGTGACTATTTGACCAAACTCCTCCGTGCTTCAAAAATATGTTAAGCCATTGGTCTCGGCTTTCTTTAATACATCTGCGGCAGGCGTTATTGAGAAGCCTATGTCCAACACTGGAATGTTATTAGCAGACGACGAAGACGCCAAGGAAAAATAAACAACAGAAATTATCTACCTGTGAAAATTCACAGATTTGTTAAGTACATTACCAACTTGCAGGCCAAAACGGCAGTGCAGACCCGAACCAATCATCCAACTTACTGCGAGCAGATATCCATAGTTGAAATGTTCCCAAGTATGAGCGATATGATTCGCTTAGAGGTGTGTTCCGGAGATGTAGTCTTCAACAGAGTGCTAGCCTGCGCAAATTTGAATCTAAGGCTGATTTCACACGATGGAGAAAACGGTACACGTCTTTACTTTCCTTTAGGACTTAAAATCGTATTCCATGCAGAAATCGACTTAGATACGACTTATTGCTGTACTGACGGAAAGTTAAATATCATGTGCACGTCATATCTTGTTGTCTAAGGGCAGGGTAGTTTCACCTTGGTCTTTTTCTTCGTCGTATCGATGATGCCAAAATTAAATATATTTTTACCAATATTCAGCCAAGCCAACAGCGATGTCATTTGCCTCACAAAGGCCTTTGTTGTTGAGGCATTGTTTGAGACGTGGCTCCGCAATCGCACTGTGGGTCATTGGAGTAACCCCATTTAACTAGGTTGTGCCTGCAGCGACCCACCTCGCTTCCTAGTGGGTTTAGAGATTTCCAGGTGGGCCAAGGCAGTCGGTGGCCCACAGGAAGCTTTTCTGCAGGCTTATTATAGTCAGCTGGAGGGGGATGTCAGAGGAGCCAATAAACTAATAAGCACCATGAATGAAACCAGATTTCTAAAGAAAATGGATGATTTCACGTCTATTATAATCACTGTCATTGTACGATTTATGCGACTTCTTTAATTGCCCAGGTTTCCTCCCCACATTTGGGCCTTCTCTCCTCCAAATGTACGGGACGACATCGTCGAGTACTTTGGCCGCAACGGGTGAAGATGGGCCCTTTCATCGTGGGGCAATGCTTGTTTCTTTGAGAACCATAGTACCTTACTATCAACAAGGACTCAGAAGCACTACAGTGGAACCTGTATCGCCTTTACTACCGGTAAAGTTGAATTATTTTATTTTATCGACTACTGGCCCGCCCCGGCTTTGCTGGATCGGAATAATTTATAGCATTTCAAATGGTGCAATATATTTTGCAAATAATTCATAAGTCGTTTATTTTATAACAATATATATTAGACCCGTGGACCACCCCACAGGACTCGTTATTACCCGGGGTAAAAAATATATTTTTAATTTTTTAGTTTCCCGTCGGAACTATGAATTTTCTCGTGATCAAACGTAGCCTATGTTACTCGTTTTTACATCAGCTATCTACCAGTGAAAGTCCCGTCAAAATCGGTCCAGCCGTTTCGGGGATTACCCGGGACAAACAGACAGACAGACAAAAATCTTAAAAATTGCTTATTTGTTGTTAGTACCGTTTATACTTTCACGTGCATTCAATAAAACGTTGTTATTTTGTTATTACATACAGACACTTCAATTTTATTTATTTGTATGTATAGATAACTAGCTTTTCCCCGCGGCTTCGCTGCCGTGGACCACCCCACAGGACCTGTTTTCGGGATTAAGAAATAGCCTATGTCACTCAGGAATAATGTAGATTTCTATTGGTGAAAGAATTTGTGAGAGAGCCTATTCGGTACAAACAAACAAAACAATCTTTCCTCTTTATAATATTAGTATTGATAAGTATATAAGTAAATAAGTATTAAGTATAGATGTCAAATTGTGTGGTGAGTAAAAATTTAAAAATAGGACTAAAACGTTACTATTGAATAAAACAAAATTCCCAACGTCCCTCATAATATTAGTAAAAATTAAAATAATAAAGCGGGTCAAATGCGAGCCTATCAATAAAAAAATTGTATTGTTCAAAGAAAATCGGGCCATAAATACTGTCAGAAAATTGTATGACATTATTGATGCTGAAAAACTGTAACCTAAATCGTGGTTTTGTTCGTACAGACAAAAAAAACCTCGGGCAAAACTTAATAAAAAATGAAAACTGTCGAGCGAAAACCCTAACATACCCTGTCGCGGAAGGGATATAAATCAATAGCTTCTCCGGCCTGGACGAGCTTCAATAGGGCGGGAGGGCAGTAGACATTATAACGACTTTCCTCTTTGTTTACATACATTATTGAAGCTGAATTATGATGTTTCATTTTTTTTTATATATTTGGATCTGACTAAAAAATCAATAAGTTCAATCAAACAAAATAAATCATCAGAAACTGTAATAATTTAAAAGTGAATTCAATTTGCATATTGCATTTCCGATTATCCTGTAACGAAGAGCCGCGCCTGAGCTGCAGCCAATGAGGGGCGCGGCGATCGCAGCGAACCTAGCGGGACGCTGCGAGTAGTACATTGCTTTATGAACATTGTATGCAATTTTAGATTTTATAGCCTGTCTACATTACAACCAATGTCCTGGTACATTATTGTTGTTCGGTTCTCTCTCTTACACGCGTTCAAGGTTTAATTTGTCGAACATTGATTTATGAGCCTCATACTGCTCCTCCGGTGCTAAAGATGCTTTTAAAAGCGCCCTGAGGCTTCTTTCAAAGGCCTCCACAATTAGTTATTGTTTAAAGGTTATTTCTGTAAATACTTATTGATTTCCAGTAATTATATTTTGATATTTGTATGAGGTATAGTTAGTATGGAGATGAAGATTCATAAAACCATAGCTACCAACCATAGAAAAAAAAATGCATCATTTCATGGACGATGTTTTTCTTTTAAATAGCGAAGCGAGGTGCTCATTAGCTAGGATATTTATTGATTTCGATATTTATAGAGTTTACAAAACATTGTGTAAGGAATTTATGCACAATTGGACTAAAATTATTTATTATTTACGCAGAACATCTGTTTTGAAGAGACCTGATCTTATAAATTAGGAAAGTCATATGAAAACGCAAAAGTCCGCCTTTGTACCTTTTGTGCATAAAGTCTATATAAATAAATTATAATAAATAAATACCAAAATTAGCTTCCATTGGCAGTTAAATTCGCAATTTATGAAAATTGCCATCATATTTATGATTTATCGGCAACGCTGACTGATTTGCTAATGTAGGCGTACCATCAATGTTGTTTCCTTACCTGAATAAGTTGTAGTAAGAGTGCACGATATAGATAAGAAGAAGAAAAAGGTATTGTAGCCTGCTGACGTCAGCGACTGAACAGCGTCTTCCACCACGGCCTGGCCTTGGCGCGGCTTGTTAATATACACTACGACAAATAAAAAGGGCTATTAGAACAAAGAATAAAATAAAAAATACACGTTATATTTAAAGTGATATATAGCTCAGCGCACCCTGGACAACAAGACAAAGACAAACAATATTTATTTCAACTAGGCCATTAAGCGGCACTTTTGTACGTCAAAAAATACAAATTTTAAGTTAATAATAATTCATTCTACCGTCCATTCGGAAATATAGATTGTTATGGAGAAGAATGTACAAAAAACTCCAGGCTTACTCTTTTAAAAAAAAGTGTTTTAGAACATTTACATAAATTCATAAACGTGAGGACGATGCACCCAACCTAACTTACTCGTATCTATTGATTAATCTATATATATAAAAATGAATCCCTATTTCCCTTGGTCACGGCATCACGCGTGAACGGCTGGACCGATTTCGCTTATTCTTTTTTTGTAGTGTTTGTTATTGTTAGGAGAAGGTTCTTATGAATAAAAAATTGGTACCTTATTTACATAGGTAGGGTAGGTATGTAGGTAGGGTAGGGTAGGTAGAATAGGGTAGGGTAGGTAGGGTAGGGTAGGTAGGGTAGGTTAGGTAGGGTAGGGTAGGGTAGGTAGGGTAGAGTAGGGTAGGGTAGGGTAGGGTAGGTAGGGTAGGGTAGGTAAGTAGGGTAGGTAGGATAGGGTAGGGTAGGTAAGTAGGGTAGGTAGGATAGGGTAGGGTAGGTAGGGTAGGATAGGTAGGTAGGGTAGGTAGGGTAGGTAGGGTAGGTAGGGTAGGGTAGGTAGGGTAGGGTAGGTAGGGTAGGGTAGGTAGGGTAGGGTAGGTAGGGTAGGGTAGGTAGGGTAGTGTAGGTAGGGAAGGGTAGGTAGGGTAGGGTGGGTAGGGTAGAGTAGGTAGGGTAGATGAATGTTTGGTGTTTTATGGCAAAACAAAGTTTGACGGGTCAGCTAGTCATTATATAGTAACTAGTAACAGTAGTATAGGCCAGTCGCCATGGTGAGTTAGTAATTTATTTTTTTTATAAAGCTACACTTACTTCAAACATAAGGTTACTAATATAAATTGCTATTTTAAAGCTACAGCTAACAGGTGTAAGCAACCGAGGTCTCAATAAAATTCAAGATGATGTGACCGAAGACGTTATAAGTACCCTCCCATGTTCAATGCAGCTGACTTTTTTTTTCATCTTCTTCGTCACCATCAGATTTTTTCTTTAAGACCGACGTTGGAGCAATTATTTTCGCCGGACGCAAAGATATCTGGTGCATTTTTTAAGTATCAGTACCTGTATGTAGGTATATATCTACGACGTTGTTCTTGTCAGTGTACGTTATTGAAGATAGACCTGAGATCTGGAATTGATTGGAGTCAATTGATGCGCTAGCAAATGCCTTCTAAATTGAAAGAGCTGAAACCTGTTTATTTTTTGCTGGACTCTACTAGGATACATTTTCAAGTAGTTGTAGTTGGCCAGTACAAAAATAAATTTAAAGAAATCGAATATAATATTGCACTCCGTGTGCGCCCAGCTTTAGATGGCGTGCTTTGTCTTCTTTGTATGCTCCAACGTGCGCCGAGGCTTTTGTTCTCAGCTCACTTGTGCAATAAGATTGCAATTAAATAATGTATTTCAACTTAAACTGGCGCAAAATTAAAACTAGGTGGATGAAATGACAGCGGGTCACGGGTTAACTATTTCGCGTCTCTCGAAAAGCATCTGGATTTTTGGAAGAAGACTTGCTGCGCCGAAACAAAGGAATTGGATTAAGAGAAGGAAATTGATGTTGATGTTTAAATATTAATTTCTCGATTTACAAACTTTACAATTAGAGCAGTGGTGGACCAATGGTAAAGGCCCCTACTTACGAGTCGTAGTTCGTGGGTCCGAACCCAGCCCGGCGCTTAGCTTTGTGTAAATTATTTCATCACCACTACTTTAAAAACCGGTCAAGTGCGAGTTGGACTCGCGCACGAAGGGTTCCGTACCACTATCGCAAAAATCGGCAAAAACACGTTTGTTGTATGGGAGCCCCACTTAAATATTTATTTTATTGTGTTTTTAGTTTTTTGTTATTATAGCGGCAATAGAAATACACCATCTGTGAAATATACAACTGTCTAGCTATCACATATCAGTTATGTATATATCAGTTCATGAGATACAGCCTGGTGACAGACAGACAGACAGACAGACGGGCCGCGAAGTCTTAGTAACAGGGTCTCGTTTTTACCCTTTAGGTACGGAACCCTAAGAACGGTGAAGGAAAACATAGTGAAGAAACCAGCATATACTAGCAGAAATTACCAAACCAATCCCCCATTCCCATTCTCACAGAGTGGAGACATGTGTGTCTGAGCTGAGGGAACATTAAAAAGCTGATGAAGATGATGAAGATGATGACATATTTCCGTCAGCTTTTATGATGCTAGCAAAATAGCAGCACCCATATCAACACTTTCCAGCCACAAGGTGTGTGTATATACTAAGATCACGGAGTACTTTAATCTATAGCTAATCTAAAAAAGCGGCAGCAGTTTTAATTGTTTTTGGTGACCACCATTATCGACGCTACCATTTGTAAGAAGAACACTCTATCCGATTGTAAATAATACAAATACTGTTTCTGTTCCGTGACCATCCCGACCTGAACTTTGGTTCACACTCGATATAAATAGAACAAACTGCCGAACTGATGCCACTATTACATAATCCTTTTTTTTAAAGGAGAAGAGATTTCAAAGCTTACTCACCGATAGTTGGTTTCGCTCGATGATAAATCAATGGGTAAAAAAGCCACTAATGATCAAGAATAAGTCCTTTCACTAACGCGGTAATCGGTCGCACGGCAGCCGTGATACGCTACTACGGCTGTGCGCTACCACGCCCAATGTTGCACTGAAAGGAGCGTGGGTTCAAATACAGCGACGTCCAACTCTCACCCGAGATCGCAAGGGTTTGGGGGGCTGTTGCTAGTTTCCACAATATTTGCGTTGGCGGTGGCGTCGCTTCAGTCGCGTCGTATGCACTCATACGGTATTGGAACAACTTCACAGTGTTCGCCGTAGAGCATCCCTCCCATCCGTCGAAGATCTTGATGACTCCTACCTCCCGTCTCTCCGGACGAAGTATAGGAGATCATCAAAAGGCTTCACCCTCGGCAAGAACCGGGCTTAGATGGCATCACCAATAAAGTGATTAAACTTTTCCCTCCCCAAATAATTATGCTAATGACTGCAACTTTCAATGGCACATGAAGCAATAATAATTATCTTCTCAAATAGAAGAGCAGTGATGGCTCATTTAAATTATTTCACCACCACTGCTCTCAAAACTGTGAAGGAAAACATCGTGAGGAAACCCGCGGCATGTCCTAGAACCAAAAATCCGAAGTGCCTTGTGCCTCCAGATCCCAGAGGGTGTCCCTGCTAATACGAACGCCGCTTCAGCTAAGATTGTGCGGTATCCTCGTATTACCCTGACGGCCATGACTCTTTGCAGTCTCCGAAGCTGAGCCTTGTTCTGGGCAGTCAGGGAGTTCGCCCACACTGGGGCACCGTACAGCGCCATCGAGCGCACCACTCCCATGTAAAGCCTTCAGCAGCTCGCACTGGGTCCACCCAGATTCGGCAGTTGCCGACGCTGGAAGAGCGGAAGCTGTGCCGATAAGCTTCGGGGCAAGACGGCAAAAGTGTTCGCCGAAGTTCCACCTACGGTCTAGGACCAGGCCCAGGTATTTCATGTGCGTCCGCACCATAATTCGCTCACTACCTAAGGTAATCCGGCGGTGAGGCCCATACAATACCAGGGCTTCCGTATTCTCAAACGCCACCCTAAGACCAAGCACTTCGATGCGGCTAATGACCAGGGACGCAACCTCAGTGGCCAAGTGTGCCACCTCTTCAAAGTTGCCTCCCCGGGCTGTGATGAGAGTGTCATCAGCACAGCAAATGATGCCCAGCCCGGGTGAGAGATCACCACGAAGGGCCCAGTGGACCGACCCCTGTGTAACGCCACACGTAACAGGCCTTCGTATGATTTGACCATTGCGTCCCTGATAGCTAACACATCGCCCTCTCAGCTAGTCTGCCACCAGCTGCCTCAAGTATAAGGGTACCCCATGGAAACCGAAAAACGCCTCCCCGATATAACCGAATGGCAAGGTGTTAAACGCATTGTCGATGTCTAATGACACCGTCAACATTACCTCCCCTTGCGTTACCGCGTCTATCGTCTTGAGACGCAGAATGGCGTCTACGGTCGAACGCCCGCCTCTAAAACCAAACTGGGCGTCCGACAGGTTTGGGCCAACCATTTCCAAATGCCGGACGATGCGGGTAGTGAGAATCTTCTCCAGCATCTTCCCCACCTCGTCCAGCAACACTATTGGTCTGTATGCCGAAGGGGACTCCGTAGGTCGTCCAGTCTTTTGCAGCAAGACCAGTCGACCTTCTTTCCAAGGCTTAGGGAACCGTCTGACTGGGGACCGACGTCAGACAGGAATCGAACAGTTCCCTAAGCCTATCCATCGCATCCAATGCTAGAGCCAACACCTTTGAAGGCATCCCGTCTGATCCTGGGGCGTCTGGTCCTGGGCTCCGCATCTGTGATCACAGGAGTCTCCTTTTTGACGTCTTGGTCCTCAGCTGGTGGAGTTATTTTGGGTAGTGTGTGTTCCACCCGGCTCGGGAAAAGTGCTTCCACGACTTCGGCAAGGAACTGAGGCTGAAAGGATTCTGTTAATGGGGGGCCTTGGGCACAGAGTTTACTCCACGCCGCACGGTACGGGCGTCCCCAAGGATCTCTGTTTAGGCCGTCTAACATTATAACGCCTCGCCTTCTCCTTTGCTCGCAAGATCGCCAACTGTAGATCTTCCCGGGCGCTTCGGTAGGACTCGTACAGTTGGGACTCCAGCTCCTCATTGCGGCGGCGCAGTCTGCGTACTTGCAAATAGGACCTCCGGGCAGTTATGCAAGCCCCGCGGAGGTCCGCCAACTCCCGGGACCACCAATAGACCTGCCTTTTTTGGGGCCGACTACGCGCTCGAGGCATGCAGGCATCGCACACGGCCGTCATAGCATTGCGAAATCGGCCAGCCTCAACATCAACCCCTTCATTGGAATGCGGTGACGATAGCCATGCCTGGACAATGGCTGCCTCCTCCAATAGGTCCCTATCAAGCAGATTCACTGCCCAGCGTGGAAAGTGTCGAGCTTCAGGGCGTGGAGACACTCCCGACCCCTGCGAGGTGGAGACATCCATACGGATGTACAAATGATCGGAAAGGGTCTCCACACTCTCCAGGACACGCCAGCCCTGGACACGTGCGGCTTTTGGATTAAAGGGTTTCAAAGGTCGCACGCTCAGTTCCAGTCTGCTTTAGAGTCAGGGTCGCTGCCCCAGTTCCTAACGACAGGAATAACCCACCTGCTCTATAAATCGGGTAGTACTGCGGATCCTAAAAATTATAGACCGATAACGTGTTTACCGACGGTCTATAAAGTTCTTAGATCCATTCTGAGAGCGAATATTAATCAACATATTGACAATAACGCCATCATGTCTGCTTCTCAGAATCGATGTAGGAACGGGTCCCGCTGTACTATGGAGCTGCTCCTCATAGACATTGCCATTAGTCAACAGGTTCGCCGTGCCCGCAAGGATCTGGCGACATGTTGGAGATTACAAGAAGGCCTATGACTCAGTGCCACATACATGGCTAATGAGGGTGCTGGAGTTGTATAAAATTGATACAATTCTGCGCGCCTTCCTGACGTCATGTATGGGGCAGTGGAGGACGGTCCTTCACTATCCAGGATGTCGACAGATTCAGGAAAACAGCGAACCTATAAGGATCGAGCGCGGAATATTTCAGGGCGACAGTCTGAGTCCTCTGTGGTTTTGTTTAGCCCTGAACCCTCTCAGTACACTGCTGGAGGGTTCAGGCCTGGGCTATCGGTTGAAGAGAGGTGGTCAGGTCATATCACATCTCCTTTACATGGATGATCTGAAGCTCTTTGCCCCCAACAACTTGCAACTGATGAAGTTACTGAAGGTAACAGAAACCTTCAGTGACGCCATCAGGATGGAATTTGGTGTGGACAAATGTGCAGTCATGCATGTAAAGCGAGGGGAGATTATGGAATCCGTGGGAATACAACTCTCGGATTCCATACACCTTAGATCCCTTTCCTCAACCGATACTTACAAATATTTGGGTATGTCGGAAGCACTAGGCATCAATGTAACTGACGTGAAACAGTCGTTGAAGGAACGCTTCTTTGGCCACCTGAAAAAAGTTCTAAATAGTCTTATAACAGGCGGAAACAAGGTGCGCGCCTTCAACGGCTGGGTCATGCCGGTTTTTATGTATTCTTTCGGCATACTCAAATGGACTCAGACAGAACTTGACGCCCTGGATAGGAGAGTCCGCACATTGCTTACCGCAAATCGTATGCATCACCCACGGTCATCGGTTATGAGACTGTATATCCCTGGGAAGTGCGGGGGTCGTGGCTTTTTAAATGCTGCACAACCGCGAGGTATGCAGTCTTAGGGAATATTTCCAGGCAGCTGACGTGGGTATGCATCGAGATGTGGTAGCGGTGGACAAGGGACTTACCCCGCTCTCCTTGGCTAACGAGAACGGGCACAAACCTATAGTATTAGATACTAATGACCGCAGGGAGGTATGGCAGAGCAAGGAGCTTCACGGACGCTTCTACCGGGTCCTACATGGGCCTGATGTAGATCTTTCAGCGTCCGTGGCCTGGCTGCGATTTGGTGACCTTTTCGGGGAAACCGAAGGTTTTGTCTTTGCGATTATGGACGAAGTTATGATGACAAACAACTATCGGAAATATATTGTGAAAGACGGCACGGTTGACATCTGTCGGGCATGTCACCGGCCGGGGGAAACCATCCGTCACATTATCTCCGGTTGTTCTAGTCTAGCTAACGGAGACTATTTGCATAGACACAACCTTGTAGCCAGGATTATCCATCAGCAACTTGCTCTGAAATACAATCTTGTGGAATCGGAAGTGCCTTACTATAAGTATGAGCCCGACCCAGTTCTCGAAAATGGCAATGTCACGTTGTATTGGGACCGGTCTATCATCACTGACAGGACTATTGTTGCCAATAAGCCTGACATAGTGGTGATATACTGACTAGAGCGTCGCGCAATGATTGTTGATATAACGGTCCCCCATGACGAGAACCTCGTGAAGGCTGAGAGAGATAAGAAAAGTAAGTATCTTGATCTGGCTCGCGAGGTTGTCGACATGTGGTATGTGAATACAGCGATCATTGTGCCGATAGTCGTTACGGCCAATGGCATAATAGCCAAGAGCCTCGACGAACATCTGAGGAGGCTCTCGTTGGGCAGCTGGATCAAGGGCTTGATCCAGGAAGCGGTACTCCTGGACACGGCGCGTAACGTTAGGAGGTTCCTCTCTCAGGAGCCCTGACCACCGGTAGCTTGGACCCTGTTCCCGATACCTCTTTGTGGGCCCAACACTTCTTCCACGTTGAGGCTATTCGTCTGTCTATTTCTTCTAAATTTCTTTTCCCTTTGAAAGATAGTTGTTGCCCAAGGTAGACATATTCCTGAACATATTCCAGTGGCTCATTGCTTACTAAGATAGGTACCACTCTGTCATTGGTCATAATTTTCGTTTTAGTTAGGTTCAGCTCCAGTCCCACCCGGTTGCTTGCAGCCTCTAGATCGTTTATCATAACGTTAAGTTGTTCTGGATTATCCGAAAACAAGACTATATCGTCTGCAAACCTTAAATGGCTCATGAACCCCCCATCCATACAGATTCCCTGCATTGACCAAGGCAGATCCTTCATAATATTCTGCAATACCGCTATAAATAGTTTACGTGATATTGGGTCGCCTTGTCTCACACCTCCATTGATTTTAATGCATTCGCCTGTTCTCTCCATCCTGACTATGCTTGTGCTTTTGTTGTAGATATTTTTCAGGATGTTTATATAAGTCTGAATAAGCGTGTCGTGTACGTTCCTGACTTAACCTTCTAAGTTTGACACTGACAGGGTAATAATCTAAGACCGAGCATTATATTTGCATAACGTCATGTTATGGTACGGTGTGATAGTCAGCCGTTGAATTGAAATACCGGGGGAGGGGTCCTACGCCCAGGGACGCAGCGACTCAGCGGCGCAGCGCGACGCAGCGCAGGTTGATCGATGCGTCGATTCCTAGAAAAAAATCTCCCTTCCACCTACCTCCCTCGTACCTAGTTATGCAATATTGTATTGCAAATATCACGCCCTGAATTTAAGAGGATGTAACATCACGCCCGGATTGTTTTGAAAACGCAGTTGGAGGTGCATACGCTAGTTTGATTTAAGTCACATTATTCATTTGCTTTTCAATTCAGTTTGGTCAGAGATGTAGCTTGGCCAATGTGTGTAAAATACGAGTACAATTTCAGTATTAATCAATGACCACTTTCATTCACCGGTCCATACCAGTTTTTTAAAGGTTACGTTTGGCATGGGCGTACGCGCAGTGGAGCAGAGTTGGGGGGTTATTGCCCCCCAACTCTGCGCTCTAACTAAAGATAATGAAAGAAAGCCTTTTTAACCGACCTCAAAAAAGGAGAAGGTTCTCAATTCGTTCAAAGTTTATTCTTTTATTTCTTAACATAAATAAAATAAAAAATAATACTCTATTTTTCAAAGACACCCGAACCGATTTGGAAAATTCTTCTTTTGTTTGAAAGGGCATACTTCCCAATTGGTCTCGTAGTCATCTGGTCAGGATCTAATGATGGGATCCTGGAGAAATCGAGGGGATTCCTCAAATTTTATAGGCATACATATATCCATTTTGGTATTTTCATCAACAATGCAATCATTTGCACTCTGAAAGTATCATTTGGTGAAGAGGAACTGATGAAGAAGACCACAAATGGCCACTGTAACTCCTTAATGCTAAGTATGCCGAATAGTTAAGGGGTCGGATATAAGATATCTCGATTAAACTGTAGCTTAATAATTATGTGTTTTTAACCCCCGATGTAAAAAGGGGGGATGTTTGACGTGTGTTGCTGTGTGTGTGATATATGTATCTGTCTGTTGCATAGCGTTAGCTCCTAAACGGATGAAGCGATTTTGAATCAAATTTATTTTTTATTTTGTGTGTTCTTAGCTATGTTTGATTAAAATCGGTCGAGCCGTTCAAGTCATGCGCACTTTTCTCTTTAAAGTGGAATATATTAGAATAAAAAGGAAAATTGTAAATATTTATGAAAAGCAATAAAGGCTATTTTTTTATTTATTTTTTTATTATTTTATTTGTAAGATATCGTGTTATAATTGTGTTTCGATGGATTGTCGATTGAAGCGTGTCTACTACTAGATATATTGTAGATTAATAATTATCTATTTTTAACACCCGACGTAAAAAGGGGGAACCTAGATAAGTTATGTTGTAAGCATAAGATAATAAGCCTCGGTGGATATTTTAATTTTTAATTATTTATTTGACCTCTAAAATTGCCCGGCAAAAATCACCCTGGTTTTTCTTTAGAATTCAATGAAAATAACTAGTTAGTATTAACTAGTTAGTTATTATTATTAACTAGTATGGATTTTCTTGATTAGTTCTATGACTGCAAAGAAATGTCCGTTCCTTAAACACAGTCTTTTTATAATAACTTTCTAACCATATGTTTTGGCTAAACATACAAAGTAACCCCCGACGGAAAAATAAGGGTGTTATAAGTTTGACGTGTGTTGCTGTGTGTGGCATCATAGCGCCTAAATGGATGAACCGATTTTGATTGTTTGAAAGGTGACTTTGTCGAGAGTGTTCTTAGCTATGTTTTAAGAAAATCGGTTTAGCCGTTCTAAACCGATTTTCGTAAAGTTATTTGCATTTTACTCTTTGAATCTGGTTTTGTTCGCAAGATATCGTGTCATTATTACGTGTTTCGATAGATTATCGATTGAAGCATGTCTGCTACTTGCTATATTATATGTAGTTTAAAAAGCATGAATTTTTTTTTTTATTAGTATTTCACCCTTCTATTAGAAAAATTTCGACGCTGTTGAATTTTCGACGACGTAATAAACTCTTAGCAAATGTTTAATTCATTTCTTTTTTTTAACCGCCTTTTGTATTTAGAATTTGCTAATCTTTGTTTAATCTATCATATTTTTTATAAATTGACGTCAATTTCATTTTCAGGAAAATTTATGGTTACTGGAGGATTTCTGCATATTCTGTCCTATTCTTGAAGTTTCTATGTTGGACAGACGCATTACTGGCAAGCTGTGCGGCATTGCTATTACTGCAGGTGAACTACCCACTGATGACCAAGGTGACGAGGGTACGCTTTCTTTATATTTTTTTATTGGCTCGCCAACTATTGGGTATTAATTTCATTTGAAATTATTTAGGCATTTATGTATTTGCTTTGCTTGAAATTATTCCCTGGTTGAGACGCTTTATTTCTGAGTTTAATCTTTCTAAAAAGCTGGACTAGTATGCAATTATACTTTCGTTACTTCATCCTTCGAGATTAGATAACATTGTAGACATTCGTATTATGTTTAGAATATTGCCTTTCCTCCACAAATGCTTGGTTCGTTGTGTTCTTATTTGTTATACCTGTACGCCTGCGTCATCACCGATCACCACGCTATTTTATCTTTTTTGTTAATAATGTCAATGTTTTACAATAATTTGTAAGGAATGTTACCTTCACATAATATTAAAGAAATAATAATCTGCCTACAAATTAATCATCTGCCTAGCCTTTTTTCCCAATTATTGTTGGGGTCGGCTTCCAGTCTTACCGGATTCAGCTGAGTACCAGTGTTTTACATGGAGCGACTGCCTATCAGACCTCCACAACCCAGTAACTATGGGTAACACGATACCCCTTGGCAAGACTGGTGTCAGATCTCGGGCTTCTGACTACCCGTAACGATTGCCAAAGATCTTCAAATGACAGCCGGGACCAACGGCTTAACGTGCTTTCCGAAGCACGGAGGAAACTCGGTATGTTGAAATGGTCATCCATCCACGGACCGACCTCGTCAAGCGTTGCTTAACCTTGAAGATCGACCCGTGCAGCTGTTATTATTTAGCCACGAGCTCCTCGTGCCTGCCTACAAATTAATAGTATGTAGAAATAGGTACATAGTTTAATAAGTAGTTGTTTAGGACTACCGTCGCATTAAAATTTTATTCATACCATGTTGTTACATATAACACATGAACATAGTGTTTTTATAAATTATATCAGACTCTAAGAAAGTGCTCATACTTAAGTGTAAAAGTGCAAAGGAACACTATTCTTAGTTTTAACATAATCTATCACGTAACATTTATTTAGTTAGAGTTAAATTGCTTATTAGTCTTTTAAGCTCGTATCGCATCATCGTATAAGCATCGTAATTAATTATTAAGAATTTTGTTCTTATTATTAAAGTACAAAAAAATTAGTACCTCGTTAGATATTTAAATACCTACCTAAACGTGTATTGACCACGTACCAAAATGTTAGATACCTGACATTTAAATCAAACTTCTGAGTATTGAAATTTCTACTGCCGCACTAATTTTTTCCGATACCTACAATCAAGCATTTTGGAATTAAAGGGGTGTTATTAGCCATTTTGTTATCCGTAGTAAGTAATTAAAATTCGATAAATGTACACAAACCTTGTTGCATAAAAACTTTTTCAAATCAAATCAAATCAAATTGTTTATTTGTGATACATGGGTTACATACAGGTGTTCATTACATAATTTTATACTAATAATGTACATGCCATGATCAGCCACTTAGGCATACAAATTATTAAATAACATTATGAAAATACGAGTGTAAAATTCTAATTCCATTTAAATTAATTTATTTCATATTAAATAAAAATTATATAATTACTATTAGTCATAAATAACAGACACAACACAATCAACAAAAACAAATTATCGTCAAGCGGAATGAAACATTTAAAAAGATCTCGTCGATAAGAATTCATCTACGGAGTAAAAACACTTTTCCATAAGAAATTGGAACAATTTATTTTTAAAGACATTAATATTGCCGCATTCTTTTATTAGGAATTTGATCGTAGATCTTCGTGGCCATAGCAAAGACACTTTTCCCAAAGAGGGTAGTTCTATATTGACTGGATAGGTTATTATACAAACGACTTCTATTTCGCGATCTGAGCTCCAATGTAAATAGTGATGGATGATGTCTAATAAACAAGGCCATTTCAAAAATATATAAAGATGGCACGGTAAGTATTTTTAATTTCTCAAAGTATTCCTTGCAGCTCTCAGTTCTGTTGAGACCACACATTGCTCGCAGGCACCTTTTTTGACATTTAAAAACTTTATCCCAGTTTGTAGTATTGCCCCAGAATATGATTGCATATCTGAGTCTAGAAGCAACATTACTATGATAAGCTACGAGCAATGTATTAAGATTGACCTTTTTTGCCAGCATGTATAAGCTATAAGATGACTGTGACACTTTTTTGCAAACAAACTCTATATGGCTTTGCCATTTCAAATTGTCATCTATGTGAACGCCGAGAAATTTTGTTGTAGACGTCAATTCAACTTTATCACCGTTAAATTCTATTCGAGTATGTAAAGTATTTTTTGTTTTCTGTTTAAATTGCATTAATTTAGTTTTATCGATATTAATTAATAACTTATTATTTTGTAACCATTGAATTATTGAATTTAAACTACTATTAATAATGTTTTCATCATTGTATACAACAGTGCAGTCATCAGCAAATAGTACCATACGATCTGTAATAGATTTTGGCAGGTCATTGATATAGATTAGAAAAAGTGGTGGGCCCAAAACACTACCCTGTGGAACTCCACATTCCATTTTTTTACTCCTGGACATATAATTTATTTCGCATTTTGTATTAGGACAAATTTTGACAATACTCGTAGTCTGAGTTCTATTACTAATGTAAGATTTTAGCAAGTCTAAAGTGTTACCCCTAACACCGTACGTTTCCAGCTTACTCAGTAGTATACCATGATCCACGCAGTCGAAGGCCTTTGACATATCCATATACAAAGCATAGACAGGCTGTCTTTTATCAACTCGAGGATATATTAAACTTAAGAAATCATAAATTGCTAAATTTATGGACATATTTTTACGAAAGCCTTTCTGATCAGCAGTGAAGATATTATTCCTTTCAAAGTAGTCGTACAAGTTATTGGATATGGCTTTTTCAATTATTTTAGATAATGTTGGAATTAGGGCTATAGGCCTGTAATTTTTAATATCCGATTTAGCATCCTTTTTATGGAGTGGTTTAATTATAGTAGCTTTTAACACAGATGAAAAAACTCCTTGTTCGAAGCACATGTTTATAACATGGCTCAGTATAGGTGCAATTATGTGAGATACGGATTTTATTACCAACACGCATATGTCATCAAAACCAGTGCTCTTAGTGTTATTTAATTTTTGTATAATAGTATAGATATCAAAAGGACTAGTGGGACTCAGAAAAAACGATTTTGGTGAATTATATGTGCATGTAGATGTTTTTGGGATATTATTACCCACAGTTCTAGTTTGAGGTCCAACCATATCTACAAAATAGTCATTAAACAATTCAGCGATACGTTGGGGGTTTGTGATTTTATGTTTATCTATTACCAATTTACTAACAGTCTCAGGAGGAAAATTTTGTTTTCTGCCATTAATTATGTTCCAGGTGGCTTTAGATTTGTTTTTAGAATTTAGAATGTAATAATTATTCTGAGATTTTTGAGTTAACTTAATGATTTTGCCATATCTCAAAGAATATTTTCTAAAGTTGGATTTATCTACGTTATTTTTCGATAGTCTATATTTCCAGAGAAGAGAACGTTTACGTTTACTACATTTCTTAATACCAAGTGACACCCATTTTGGTCGAACTGTTGTTTTATTTTTAATTTTACGTATAGGAAAGCATAATTCGTAAAATAGCCTAAATATATCGTAAAATGAGTTAAAAGCCTCATCTGCATCCTTTGATTCAAACACTTCGGATAACTTTAGCTCTTTTATACAATCTTTAAATTTTTCTAAATTATCTTTAGAATAATCACGTTTAAACGAAAACCAATGGTCAAATGAACAGGTCTTCTTGACTGGACATGATATATATTGCGCCTTATGATCAGATAAGCTAAGTTCCAAGACAGTTGATTTGGCACCACGAATATTATGGAAAATATTGTCAATGCAGGAACCACTACTTGGTCTTGTAGGCTCATTAATTGCTTGTGTTAGATTAAACCCCATAGTTAGTTGTTCCAATTCCAATGCGTACTTATTCCTTTCCAACATATTAATATTAAAATCACCACAAACAACGATTTTGTTTTTCCCATATTTTGTAAAGAGACACAAGATGTCATTAAAATTATTAAAAAACACATTAATATATTTATTATAGTTTTTACTCTTTGGTACCCTATAAAGACATAAAATTATCATATTTTGGTCAGTTAACTTAATTGCAGAGCATTCAAAAACATTAGGGATACTATACTTTTGAACAGCTTCAAGTACGACAAAATTAATACAGTTTTTCACTAGAATGCATGTCCCCCCTCGTCGTTTGTTTCGCGAAAAATGAGCAGCCAATATGAAATTTGGAATTCGAAGGAGTTCAATATCGTCACTTATCATATTGTGTTCTGAAAAACATAAAACGTCCATAGTTTTACCTGCATCAGCTAAGTCATCAAGGCAGACAGTAAACAAATCTGACTTCGCAATAAGGCCAAAAATGTTTTGGTGAATTATATTTATATGGTTATAGACGAAAAAAATTACTGCAGTTTGACACAGATTTAACAGAATCTATTTTTTTAGAAGTGGAGTCATAACATGTATCAATATTAATGTCCGTTTGAGTACTTTTAGTAGAGAATGTAACATCACAATTATTATAGACAGAGCATGGCAATATCACTTGATTATTTTCATTATTATTATTACAATTCATGTCATTATGATCATTATTACTAGAATTAATCGAGAATAATTTATATTTTAAATTATAGTACAATCGCAATATGTCTCTTAATATGTACCGACATATGTAAGTCGGAAGATGAATACGTTTCGGCTTAGTGTGGTTAAATTTATAAAAATCCATTACAACGAATGAGGTGTTTAAATATGCATCACATATTTTTGATAATACATTATTTAATTTTTCTTCTTTAATAAATCGATTAAATAAGGGCTCACAAATAATTATATTAGTATTTTGAGCAGATTCAATCCATAGTACAAGTTGATTACGGAGAGTTGAGATACTATCAACTTCTGTGAAACCAATCACAATCACAAAATCATTGTAAGGTTAGGTAATTCAGTAATGCATGAGTTTAATATGTCAGAAAGTTTGCTAAAAGGTTTCACGAAGCAAAATACGTCATATCTATCACCTAGGAGTTGGCTAAGGACTTTCTGGACACCGCGACCTTGATGATCTGCAAGAACAATCACTTTGGATCTAGTTTTATTTGGACCAGTTAAGGCTGCGGATTCCATTTTACAGTCACTTTTTCTTATTATTGGTTGGTCAATACTTTCATTTAGCAGAGTGTCATCTGCGAGCGACGTATTATCTTTAGTGAATGTTCTGGAGATCTCGTCCATGTTAGTGTTTTTAACATACGGCTCATTTTCCTCTTGTATGATTTCCAGTTCATCCATAAGTTTTTTATTTTGAATTTTTAACATTTAAATTTTATGAATTAAATTATTTATTCTTTGCCGGCTATTTTTGATTTGTTGTTTACATTTTTTAAATGAGAAAGGCTTTTTAAAATGTTTTGTCACGGAATTTTCAGTTGATTGTGTTGAAATTTCATTTGTTTCTGTAATGCTGTGTCTAGGTGATGCCGGATATTCACCGGAAAACAATTTTTATCCTTTCGTATAACTGGAGTAGAAATAGTACTCAACGAGTTTTCAGTAATGCCAATCTTTTTATATAAAGCTATTACTTTTGATGATTTTTCAACACTAATCTTTAATTGCATATTTTGTATATTCAAATTTTCAATCTCTTCATCGGCTGAAGCTAACCTTAATTTTAATGTAGAAATCTTTTCTTCGTACTCTTCAATTAACATATGATCCTTGTTAAATGTGGCAGGCAAACTTTTCATTGATGAATCTAGTAGTGAATTATTTTCAAAATCCATAGCTGTTTCCTCTAGCAAGCTAAGATTTAATTTTGAAGCTTGTTTATTTCTGTAGGTGATATTATAATATTGATCTCCATCCATGTTGCAAGCATACGAAAGATTGTAATATTATTGTTGTTAATATAATCACGAAGCGTGGCGAAAGCTAAGTCTGCTATAAACGTGCAGCGTAAGCTCAGGGTGTTGAAGCAAGCGCCTAATCTACGTGTAAGCGTTGAGCATGTGTGCGTATAAGCGGCCGATCTGCGGGTTGCCCTAGGTCAGGGACGCAAGTCATTGCTAATTTTTACTAAGAGTTTTTCACTGATTACTCACGGTACCGATGGAGTCCAGATATGTTATATATATCACTCTTTAGTCGGCTTCATAAGCTTCACAATGATATACAACACCAATTAATTGATCAACTTTTAACCACTTTTTTATACAAATTTAGCGGAGACAAAACAAATACAATGCTAACTCTTTCGACGGGTCTACCCTCATTCATTCATTTTTATACGAAATGCATTTTTTGTTGCAGAGTTTGTCGCAATGATGACGGAGATAAGTAAGTATTTATGAATATTGTCCTAATCGTAACAATATTATAAATGATATAGTCTGGATATGTTTATGTGTTTGTTAATCATTCACACCTCAAAGTTGAAAGGGTTTGGATGCAACTTGGAACGAAGGTAGAACCATAAAACATAGTTTATTTTGTACGTTCGCAAAAGCTGGTGAGCGACATAACTGTTTTTTGAGGTTGAGGCAAACATAAGTACAGAACAACTATTTTCTTAATGTCCCTAGACAAACTTCGTGTTTCGTCAGTCGTCGAATTTCTATAATTTTCCCTTTGCTCTTGGTGCAGACCGGATGCTCTCAATCAACTTGGAAGTATATAGGTAATACAGTTAAAGTTATTGTTATTTATTTTTAAAATCTCTGTATATATTGCACACGGAAATAAAAAAAAACAAAAAAGTACTTATTGCTGAATTCTAATTATTATATACGATAAATCTAATAATTGGCAATGCGATGATTGCCGAGGGACATTATGAAAATAGTTGTACTGTATTATGTTCAGGTATGTCTCTACGGTTAAACATAGGAATATTAATTTACATTGTGTCTTTACCAATGAGATTGCTTTTTTATGATACTGGCCACTTTGAACTGTGATTACTTTAGATTGACTTGGAATTTTAAGTTAAATATGGAATGTTAAATTTGAGGAATGATATTCTTTTTTGCAAATTACTTTCCATCCGAGTTAGTAGCTAGTCCAGCCAATTATGTATGACATATTTTGTATTTAACATCGTGTTACTACAACAAACTCTGAATTAAGTTTTAGGCGCAAATAGGCCTTAGAGTTCTGTTATTATGCTCATCAACGAGACCCCTAAACGGCTCGCACTTCTGATAGCACTGCGGACGCTGCTTAGGGGTCTTGTCGATGCGTATGTGTGTATGAGTGTTCCGTTTCAAGCGTTTGTAGGTAGTTTCCATACTGTGTGTCCATATTTATACTGTCATAATAGTCTCAACTTGTAAACAATGCATTTCATAAAGCACGTAATATCAATGACGTATAAGGACCAGGATCAACATAAGAACGAACTTATTGCGTGCATTATTGATTGAATAGCTTTAGTTCAGTAAATTGCCGCTGGTAGGGGAAGAATAGTTATTTGTGGGGTAAAATTGATAGCAATTAAAAAAAGTACACTAAGTTCGTTAGTTATTCGTTCTAAATCCGTAAACGTCTTTGATATTGCGTAGAGTTCGGTGCCCATTATTTCCATCTCAACATAATAACACACCCATATTCAGGGTGGCAGAATAGTAGGGTTTGGCAGAGTTATGGTATACCTACGTACCTACACCGATCCGGACCGTCTTGATGTGTAATCTGACTGGTTGTTACATCTGTTATATTATTTTCGAAATTGGTCCCTTAAAGGTCTATCCACACATATCAGGGCCGTGCCCGGGACGAGCACGGGACGTGGACAGACCGTGCCCCGTCAGGGGCTCAAAAAAATATCGGTGGTTACATTTTATATGAACTCGTTCACACACGTCCGTGCACGGGGCGTGCCCGGGCACGCCCCTGATATATGTGGATAGACCATTAGTCTCTTATTTTTTTTTATGTCTACAACAGCTACATCCATTGCTGATGCAACTTCAGCCCATAACCGTAGTGCAATATTTCGATTATTGTAACATTTTGAATGTTTCTCACACAGTGTTGGCCTGTTATATGCAACTAATTAATATTACAAAATCCATTTAAAATACACTGTTATAAGCGAAGTAGTAGCCGGCAAACTGGCGTACAACAAAACATGTTCAAAATCGCCGATTGTTTATCTATTTTCGGGCGTCATCGGACAATGGCGTTTGTATTAGTGTACGCGCTCTTTCTTTTATATGCATTTGATTCGATCGGTCGACTTTAGCCGATGACGCCCGACCATACTTCAGTCGATTACGGATTAGGCGTACGCGAGCCGTAAGCCAGAGCCTATTGCCATCACCCGGCACAAAATCAGACTCCGAGCTTCTATTGAGAAATTCCAAATGGGAAAACCCAATAACCCTCTGCCCGACTCGGCAATCGAACCTAGGACATTAAGAACTCATAATAAAGTTTAAAACTGGTGATCTTTGATTTGTTTTGTTTTTGAGATGTATACTAAACTTGAATAATAGGAACTTGATTAGTTTTTATTTTAGTGTTTTAATGTTATTTGATTTTATTTTATTTTAATGATATATTTTTATTGATTATTATGTATTTTATTGTATTGCCATTGTATTCGAATGATTTATTTTAATTTAATATTTGATTTAATTATTAGATTTGTGTGATTTGCAATGCAATAAATAATCTTTAGATCAAAATTTTATATAACGCAAATTTAATACGAGCACTTATCCTGCCGGTAAACTGTCAAGCAATTTGGTGGGTATATTTAAATGTGCAAAATAAACGATTTATTTTATTAATATAAAAATTGTTATTTCCGGCAACGGCAATGTCATAGGTAAAAACCCAATTTAAATCAGTGCCAATGTTTAACTAATCTCTTTGACGTTTTCTTCTCTGAACTAGAAAATAGAAAGCTGTACTACACTGGTTCATTGGACGTGTACAAGAATCGTCCAGTCCACGGTTACATTGAGTTCGAGAATACCTTTCCTGTGCTGCAGCTGGCTAACAGGCTCCCTGACTTCAGGTTCAGGATGTATAGGAATAATATGGTGCACGGCATCGTTATTGAATTGGTAAGATTTCCTTTAATTACAATAGCTTGATTTAACGATACAATTCTTGTTAAGAAATGCGGAGTAAACTTAAACACAAAGGATAAGTCTGTATGTATGAATATGATGTCTACAGTTTTTGATGGAAATGGGTGGCCATAAGAAGAGAAAAACGAGATTGCGATCACGATAAACTGCTTATTTATTGATTGAAACAAATTCCGCGAAAAATGTACGGCTAAGCTGAAGATTACAGTTGTAGCATTTACTCCACGTTTTAACATTATCTATTGCATGATTTGAGAATTAATAATTTGTGAAATATAAACATTTTCCACTCTCAGTTGAGCGTCACGGAGAGGTTTGTAGCGTTAGCTGCCGTGTGCTGATCAATTAAGTCATGTATTAGTCTGTGTTTAGCGAAGCCGTGGTCGTAGAGGACGATTGATTCCACCTATATTTACTTATAGAAAGCGATGCTAAGAAGGTGCCCGTACGAGGTGCGTAGGTAGGCCGTAGGCGGTTGTGGAGTGGTTACATAACTTTATATCGGATAGTTCTACATTGTGCAGATATAGAACTATCTGTTTTCGATAAACATAACAAGTCAGGATGGCCGAGCGGTCTAAGGCGCTGCGTTCAGGTCGCAGTCCACTTCTGTGGGCGTGGGTTCGAATCCCATTTCTGACAATTTTTTGCCCCTGTCTCTTTAATTTACAAGAGTTGATGGCAAATATTATATTTAGATATAATATACTTTAAAAAACAAGCCTTTTAAGAGGTAGGCAGAAGTAATTATTTAACCCTTTGAATGCCCAAAACGTGTTTCCACGCGAGACAATAGCTTTTCTATTGTTTCGGTAGTTACAATAATTCAAAACTTGTTTACTGCAGAGTTCTTTTTTTTCGTCGCATCGATGATTCCAAATTTAAAAATGATTGGGCTATAATTCAGCCAGATAGCGTAAACATTTGCCTGGTTTTTCAATGATGGCGTGTTTGCATAATGACTAATATAACATTACTCTGGACAGCCTGCACATTTCTTCTATCGAGCAAAGGTCTCCCTCCAATTTAAAAAATAGGTTCTATGTTATATGTTAAGGGCTTTGGTTTTCGCACTGAGTCCTTTAGGTGGACCATTGTGCGTGGGCAATGGCGGCCGTTTGGTGGTTATTCCAACCAGCCCACCTTCCTTCAGAAGTTAATTAGAGCTCCTGGTTTTTTCAGAACATCTTTGTAAGATCTGGGTAACCGAGGGTTTGTGTTCTAATCAGGGTGATACCTGTGCGTTCAAAGAGCACGTGTGCAACTGTTTTTTCAGCCTCCATGCACGCCCTGCACAGAGGACAGTTCGTTATGCCTATTGTGTGGTAGTGATTGTTAAGTGAGCAGTATCCCGTGATTGTACCCGTCATCAGGCGCAGGCTATTCCTGTCCAGACGTAATAAACACCTGGTCAGTCTACTATCCAAGGATGACAAAGCTTCTTTGGACTGTCTGCAGCCCGGTGTCAAGGGCCACCAGTTCACGCCTGTGTCTGGGTGAATTCCTGTAGCCACCTGCGTATTTGGTTGAAGGGGATGGGTACGACAGGTTCGGGTCCATAGACCGCCGTGCTGAAGCCTAAACAATAGGTATGACTAACTTTTACAGGAGCAAGCATTAGCCGAAGTAGAACGTCGCCTTAAAAACTCGGCGTACAATTCGTTAAGAGATCTGACAGACGACATGAACAGGGCTGTCGATGATGCTGCAGGAAACATCCTCAAATTCCTGGACATCATCCAGTACTCCTGCCCCAATAATAGTGTTGAGAATACCATGGTTAAGTACAGCACTGAGCTGGACACCAAACAGCTGGCTTTGCAGAAGGAGGAAATTGTAAGTGCGTTTTTAACTTGTTTAGAATTTTGACTAGTAATAAAAAGTCACTACATTCTTGGATAAATCATTTACTGTCCAGGCTGCTCGTTTGTGGAATGCATTGCCTGACCCAATAAAACGTGCTCAGTCGTTGCCTGTCTTTAAAAAAATATAAAGGACCATTACCTGTCTCTGTGATCCTGGCCTTGTTTAAGCTGTATTGTTTTCTTGTTTGTATATTTAGATTATTTTGTATGTATGTATTTATGTCTCTATTTTAGTAGTTTGTTTTTAGTACCTAATTGTATTTAGTAATACCTTGTATGATTTGAAATTTTCACCAAGTGCAACCCCATGTCGTGTCCAGGCTATCTCTATCCATTCAAGGTTGCCTGGAAGAGGTCGCAGAGGCCGCCTGTTGTATGTTTGTTTTAATTTTGTATTTTTTTTGTATTTTTTTGTCTTGGTGTACAATAAAGTATATCTATAAATATAAATGACCATGTTAAGGCAGCGGGAATCCGCTGAATGTGAGACACACAGAGCCGGTCGATGTGGCGTGGGAATGTCATTTGGCTGAAATGTTCATGCGCAGATACCTTTGAGTAGCTGATTTTAAAATGAGAATCACGGCAAACCGGCTAATCGTATTTTTTTGGTAAAATATATGTTACATGAGACCATTTTCTTAATATATTTTTTTTGTTATATTCTTAAAACATAGTGTAATTAATTTGTAAAGTTATATCTACTAAGTACAAAAAAACGACAATCGCACTAAAAGCGCCGGGCGCGTTTTAATGAAATTGACACCATGTCAAAAAACAATTTAATTATCTACAATTTGATCTAAGGCATTTTTTTAAAATCATTGAATATTATGTCAAGTACAAAAAACTACTGAATTTTGGGTCGCGCGGGTATGAAACGTGTGCGTGTTTTGTTCCCTCAAGGTCGTTGGCGGCTGTCGTCGTCTTAAATCCCCATTTTTGAAAACTTCCTCTTGGTTTTAACCCAGGTAAATAAGACTTTCTCGCGAAAAAACTCACTGTGGAGGATTCCCATCGGTATTATCTTTAGATAAACATTAAAAAAATATTTAAAAGACCATTGTGATACCATTGACAATATTATTTTCCGTTTATGTTTTGTTTATGTAGGTTCTTTTCACACTGCATTACTAATCCTAACGGTCCTTACTAATATTATAAATGGCAATGTGAGTTTTTTTGTAACGCTTTCGCGCCTGAGCTACTCGACCAATCATTATGAAATTAGTCAGGGGTTCAGAAAAGGATATACAGTAAATTTTATCCAGAAAAAAATACTTTTCCACGCGGATGAAGCCACGGGCGAAATCTTGTATTATTGTATAATAAACATAGTTCCAATCAAAAACCGTTTATATGTCGTGATGGCCCAGTCGCCTCTTGTGCTTGAGGTCTTGGGTTCAAAGCCGGACAATTAACAATGTGAATTTTTTTAAACCGGGCAATTAACAATGTGAATTTTTTAAATCCGGGAAATTAACAATGTGAATTTAAAAAATCCGGAATATTAACACTGTAAATTTTTAAAATCCGGGCAATTACCAATGTAAATTTTTAAAATCCGGGCAATTACCAATGTAAATTTTTAAAATCCGGGCAATTAACAAAGTGAATTTATTAAATTCATATGTACTTTCCTAAGTTTATCTTGGACATCACAGGCAACGGTGAAGGAAAACATTGTGAGGAAAGCTGGACTTATATAGTTAATTTAAGTCTGTAATAGCCAAGTTGTAGGCCTGTGGGATTCCCAGACGCGGCTTAATTAACTCTGACACCAGAGGTGACCACATCCTCACACGAAATGAAGAAGAAAGGTTGTCTGTAAGAGATTGCCCTATGCGATAAGACTACCCATTGTACACTCATATCTTTATAAATGTTTGTATCTGTAATTATTTAAGTGGTGTACAATAAATTATATAATAAATAAATAAAAAAGATCAAAAACCATCACTACAATTGTTTTCGCAGATTTTCTTTTAGTTATTAGGATTCCGTATCCAAATGGTAAAAACGGGACCCTATTACTAAGACTCCACTGTCCGTCTGCCTGTCTGCTTATCACCAGGCTGTATCTCATGAACCGTGATAGTTAGACAGTTGGAATTCTCACAGATGATGTATTTCTGTTGCCACTATAATAACAAATACTAAAAACAGAATAAAATAAATATTTAAGTGGGGCTCTCATACAAATCACGTTTGGTGTATCCCATGCAACCACTACACACAACACCAACTGTCTAGCTATCACGGTTCATGAGATACAGCCTGGTGGCAGACAGACGGACGGTGGAGTGTTAGTAATAGGGTCCCGTTTTTACCCTTTGGGTACGGAACCCTAATAACTAAAAGCAAATCTGCGAAATAAACTGTATGAATGGGTGAAAGTTTATGAATGGGTTTGTTACTCTTTCACGCAAAACGTACTGACCGGATCTGGATGCAATTTGGCACAGAGATAGATTATAGTCTGAAATAGCATATAGAATAGGTATTTCTTATCCCGGGAATATATTCCTTTGGGATTATTTTTGATAATCACGTGGCCGAAGCCGCAGGCAGAAGCTTGTAGGATTATATTTCTCGTAGTTGTAAGATTGTACACCAAATTTGTATATGATAGTAGAAGGATTGTATTCCGATATTGTATTTTTGTTTAGGAGAAAATCTACCAGCAAATAACAAAGAGATCGCAGCGATACCCTTCAACCATAAGCCTTATTACGTCTCTTTCAAAGTCTGAAATGCACTACACAAAGAAGGACGTCAAGGAGATGCTGGCAGACATCAAAATGATCGCTGAAAGTTTGAAGTGTCTGATTTATAAGGTATTGTCAATTAATATATTTAAAGGCAGTGTACCTGGGCGAACGAGCTCTGCTCGGGCGAAAATAACGAAAACGACATTTTCTAAAAATGAAACCTAGCTAGATCGATTTATCGCCACCAAACCCCCAGCATACTAAATTTTATTGAAAATTGTTGGGGCCGTTTCCGGGATTCAGATTATATATATATACATACAAGAATTGCTCGTTGAAAGGTTTTTGAATAGAGATAACTTTAAACCGCGGAATGAAATTAGCAGTTTGAATGCTATGATAAAGAACATATCATGCCTAACTGACATATTTATAACTAGCTGTTGCCCGCGACTTCGTCCGCGTCAAACTCGTAAAAAAAATATTTTTATTTTTTTAGTTTCCCGCCGGATCTATGAATTTTCTCGTGATCAAACCTATGCTATATTATAAGTAGAGTGAAAGTCCCGTAAAAATCGGTCCAGTAGTTTCGGAGATTACCCGGAACAAACAGACAGATAGACAGACAGACAAAAATCTTAAAAATTGCTTATTTGTTGTTAGTACCGTATATACTTTCACGTGCATTCAATAAAACGTTGTTATTTTGATATTACTTCAATTTTATTTATTTGTATTATAGATAAAATCAGTCTGTTGTTGTCAAAGGCCTCTTCTCGTACGGAGAAGGTAAGAGCATTAATGGTGATTGCACCATTTGACCATGCATGCTCCGACGCCATATTCATTCTACAGTTACAAAGTTATATGACTACTGAAACATCAGTCCTTAATCCAATAGGTACTATTTTTGTATTCGTATTATTTTGTTAGCAAAACCTTTTGTAAGGATACAACAAAAAAAACCGGCCAAGTGCGAGTCGGACTCGCGCACTAAGGGTCAGATAGGGTACTAGTTGATCTCGAATATGTAAGTTTTACACGATCACCCTCAATTTTTACCGTACCCAAAAGGTAAAAACGGGACCCTATTACTAAGACTCCAGTGACCGTCTATCTGTCTGTCACCAGGATGTATCTCATGAACCGTTATAGCTAGATTATTGACATTTTCACACATTATGTATTTCTGTTGCCACTATATACTATAGAAAAAATACAAAAAAACAGAAAAAAAAAATATATTTAGTTAGGGCTCCCATACAACAAACGTGCCTTTTTTGCCGTTTTTTGCGAATATGGTACAGAATCCATCGTGCGCGAGTCCGACTCGCACTTGGCCGGTTTTTTATATATGATCACATAACTTCTCATAGTGGCCCGATTTCAAAAAATCCGAAAATATCCGACGAGCGGCCATCGATAACCATTCGAATGGACCGATCCCTCAAGAAATCTTCAACACCAGGCAGACCAGATGAAGGAAGCTTACTAATAAGGCTTCCGTGCCACAGACCCTATCGAAAGCTTTCGAGTTGTCGAGGGAGACTGCAAGCGCCTCACTCCAGATGTGAATGGCATACGCTAGAAGATCCCCAGAAGAAGGATTTTGGCGGCAGCCGTATTGGCATTCACTTAGGATGTCATTAGCTTCTAATTGGAAAGAGTATACCTTGAAGTTGGTCCTATTCGAATTTGAAAAATAAAATACACCTTTAAATCCTTTTTTTATACCTGTAAAAAGAGGACTGATAATTTTCCCACTGAATTTTCGATTCAATATTACATTTTTTCTCTCTTAACAATGGTTGCCTTAAAATTAAAATTACAATCAATGCTTAATCATTTTTTATCCGATAAAAACCGATTTTCATCAAAAATAGCTAAGAACACTCCGATAATGCCACCTTTCGAACAAAAAGGAACTAAATATAAATCGGTTCATCCGTTTAGGAGCTATGATGCTACAGACAGGTACACACATACACAAACATACAGGTACACACGTCAAACTTATCCTGTTTTTCCGTCGGCAGTTAAAAAAGTGTTTGTTCTTGGCATTCCTTGCCTGCTGACCTTATTAAGTTCAGCAATAAGACAACCTATTATAATATGCTGCAAATTATATTTTGCTTGCTACTTTTTGTCTTAAACTCTGGATATTTTAAAATTTAATATTTCAGATTAGCTTGTATATTAAAAAAGCTGTTTTATTTATATTTTAGACATCCGAAGGCTGGCCCGACGTAGTGGTGTGGCTTCTCAATGGCGGATCAAGAGTTGCTTTCTACAAACTGTCGATAGCTGATATCGTGTACTCAGTGATTCCTGAACAAAATGGAAGACAATGTGGACGGATACAAAGCGTGTACTTAAAGGTTTGCTTTTTTAATATATGAAGTTATTCTATCCGCGGCTTCACTCGCGTGAAAATTGTTTTATTATCCCAAATAACATTATACCGACGAGAAAAGTATTCTTTATCCTAATCCAGATTTTGGTCATTATATATTTATATGTATCTATATGCCAAGTTAAATGGTGAACTACAGTATAATCTCACAGATACATAATTTTTGCCACTTTCTTAAGGCTAGTTATATAACAGCTAGGATTAAAAGATTTAAAACTAAAATTAGGTTCATGTAGGTACAACATTTTGTAAACATAATTTTTTCGTTTAACTAATACTTTAGCTTTAAAAAAAGAAATAACACGATATTTTTTCGCTACATTTTTCTAATCCTCCAAAAGGGCTTTTACACAGTAAAATTGATGGTTAGAATTTCTTCTTAACCCACATAGTCTATTATAATATAATTCAAAAATTATTTAAGTACGTCCAACGATGGTATTCTGGCTCTGAGCGGGCGCTGGGCCAGGGGGTCTACTCCCTAAGCACGAATTCCGTAGTTTGAGCCTTCGTTACAGGCGTTTTCTACTCCTTAACACATACGGAGGCATGATTCGAACTACTAATGAAATGACGACACAATTTGACATTTGTACCTACTCTCGATGTGTTTTTACCCCTCAGAAAAATTTAATCATTACCGAGTAGGGTTCTCTCCGAATAGGGCATGAGTAGTCGGAGTACGGTTCTCCAATAACACGTTAGTACTGGGCAATAATTATACGCCTTAGTAAAATAAATAAAGTTGATTGTATAAAACATGTATTTTCAAAAACTGAGTACGGTAATTTTTCATAATCATCTGTCAAAATGTGATATTTGTGACTAAATGGGTGCGCCCGTATTAGCAAATAAGACCCGATGAATACCAAATAAACGTCATGAAATTTTCTCACGCCGCCGTGCTAGCATTTAAGACATAATGGCTTTATCGCCCAAACTGTGATAAAAAGTGTGACTTAGGCCATGTCACAGTGGGCCATGCTCGCCGGGCAGTACCTTAGTTACAATCCTACTATAATATTATAAAAGTGAAAGTTTGTCTGTCGAAAAACTGCTTAATAGATTTGGATGAACTTTTGCACACAGATAGTTAATAATATGGATTAGCATATGGGATACTTTTCATTCCGATAAAATGTTCCCTTGGGATAATAAAACATTTTGCGCGACGTGAAGCCGCGAGAAGAAGCTTGATCTAAGATAAATAGGTTTTTGTTTTTCAACTACCCGCAGTGTGGTAAAATATTTTCTTTTCTCCCAAAAAAGTAAAATATATTAAAAGTATTCTTTAAAATGTGGTTTATCATGTGTAACGTTAATTCAAATCCCTTTTGTTTGCTTCTGAATAAACTATTTAGTTAAACAGAGGTTGTCCTACATCAAAATCACTTTAATTCGTATATTTACATTACCTTGATTTTTGGGGGTCAAATCAGAATTTTAACTGGGTTTCTAAGTAGTTATCTCAAACTGTAGACAGTTTTTCACTCCTGAATGTTCTTGTAAGGATAGATAATTGAACTTTAGCAAGCCAGTAAATTGGAGAACACCAATTATAGTTCTCGCCAAACTTCTTGGCCGCCCTGAAGTTGGCTACAATGGCTGCGCAGTAGTAAATCTCATACAGAAACAGCACTGTTTCGTGCCTCGCACATCCGGTAAACCAAGCTCAGGGCGGCCCAAAATTTTGGTGAGGGCTATAACCATGCAAGCGAAATAATATGAATCATCAAAGTTTTTGGGACCAACATAAGCTAGGTGTCTAATATTGGAGTGTCGTGAGGGGATTGATGACAGTATTTATGAAAAATGGCTAAAACTAATCATTACTATTTATAATTTTTAATGTAACGTGTTTTTTGTATTTTTTTATTCGTACTGTCTATCAAAAATTTGACGCCCGAAGGTAAGTAGACCATAAATAAAAAAAACTATAATTATTTTTTAATTTCATTAATAATGATCTTATAAACTACTAGCTGACCCCCGCGGCTTCGCTCCCGTCAACTGGCTATCTATCTACCTACCACTACCTACCCTACATTAGTATAGATGTTGATAAAACTCCTTCGCAAATGAACAAATTTGATTACCATAAAAAAGTTTAAAGTGAGTCAATCTTAGAAGATAGACATATGCTGTCGCGGCCTTTTATTAGAACTTTAAAGAGGAACAATTCCATCACCGGTTTAGTTACGCAAATATCATGTATTTGCGTAACTAAACCGGTTTACGCAGCGCACGCAACAGAAGCTCTCAAAAAGGAATAATTTTCCCGTATTTGCAACATTTTTCATTTATGCTCCGCTTCTATTAGTCGTAGCGTGATTTTATATAGCCTACCTTCCTCGATAAATGGACTATCCAAGACAAAAAGAATTTTTCAATTTCAACCAGTAGATTAGCGTTCAAACTAACAAACAAGCAAACTCTTCAGCATTATAATATTAGTATAGATTGAAATAAAGTTAAAATTTAAATATAGTTAAATAAACAAAAATTAACTCACCAATAATTGAGGCCGCAATAGGTAGCAGACTCATCGGTACATGGTTGGCATGGACAAAAGGTGAAGGTATGTTAGAGTTGAACAAGGTACAGATGTGATTGCACGTAACACTTCTTACACAACATTTAAACTAAGATTTAGAATACAAAGCCGATTAAACCATAAAAAGATATGGCAACCGTCACCGTCACGTTAGTTGGCCGCCACCGCTACCTAAAAACTGAACTTTTCGCCGAGACGTAACTAATAATGAAGGTAACTTAATAAAAATAAAATTTATCACAATTTTGGACTTATTTTTTGAGGACAGTAGGTACGCGAAATATTTGCATGTTACGTTTCGGTTAGGCTTCGCGCTATTGGCTGAATAGAAAGCATCATGTAAATTTGGTGGTGGCATCGCTAAACTTCGAAAGCGATTCGTAACTGTATGATTTTTTTGGTTATTGGACGATTCGCCCGAATTTAACTCGCCCGAATCGCGGCGAATCGACCACTATTAAAAATATTCATTTTTCTGTGTCGATTCCTTCGAAGTTAATTTATCGGTGGGCGAATCGACCACTCAAAAATTATTTAGTAAACGATTCGCTCAAATTTTATTTTAGAGAAAAAAATAATAAAAAAGTACAGTCGTTTTTATTCCATGGGATCGAGAAATACGCGGGTGAAACCGCGAGGTGTCCGCTAATTTATTATAAACTAGCTGTGCCCGCGACTTCGTTCGCGTGGTTGTCGAGAGCAAAACAACGTCGTTTAGATAAGAGTATATCACCTTTTTGATGATTTAGATAAGAGTCCTGACTTTGGTATAGTTGATTACGTTAATGCTTCTCTATATACTATGTTAGCGGTGGAATTACCCGGAGCATATACAAAAAGGTTGTTTGGGTTGCTAACACGTGATAGAGAAACATAGAGTTGGCCGTGTGAAAAACAATCAAAAGTAAGGTCTACACCCGCAACGGATAACGTCTGGCCTTGGGCTTTATTAATAGTCATAGCGTAACAGAGGCTTACAGGAAATTGCACACGTTTGAAAGTAAACGGAAAATTATTGGGGATAATGGGTATCCTGGGAATGAAAACAACATCACCGGAGCCGCAACCTGTTAAGATTTCGGCTTCGATGACATTTCGTTGGAGATTTGTTACTCTCAACCGAGTTCCATTGCATAGTTTTGGTGGGCTTAAATTTCTGAGTAGAATGATTGGTACTCCGACTTTTAAATAAATTTTGTGTGCTGGAAGACCTGGTGTATTTAGAGAGTCTAAAAACTCTACTGGATAGTGGGTGGCATCTCCTTCTTCTAAAACCGTGTTAATAGATAAATATTCCCTACTTTCTCCAGAAACATGTACCAATATTTGAGAATTTATTGCTGCTGCTTGGTCGTTGCGAGGTGCCAAAATAGCTCGTTGGCATAGCCAAGCAGCGTCATGGTTCGAGATCTCTGATGGATCTCCGTATACAGAGGAAATGAGTTCCTGCTGTGAGGCAACAGAAGAACACAGGCTTTCGACTAAAGTTACTTTACCTCCTTCTTGAGTCGGGTATGTGCCGTTACCAATTTGAAGTAGTAAATTTGAGAAAACCTGCGCGTTTGCGTCACCTCCCAAATATGCTCGCATATTAAAGCTCAAATTAGTTAATATGACACTACGCCATAAAATAGAGCTCTTTAAACAGGCACCTATTTCATCGGCCCTCGTTCCTCTGGGTATTATAGGGAGTGTCTGCCTGAAGTCTCCACAGAATAGCACCGTTAAGCCTCCCATCGGTCGGTCATTTTGTCTTATATCTCGCAACGTTCTATCTACAGCTTCCACAGCTTTACGATTTGCCATCGTACACTCGTCCCAAACGATAAGGGCGCAATCGCGTAAAACCCTTGCTTTATCACTATTGCGAGACACGTTGCAAACAGGGTTTTCTGTGCGGTCCAAGTCGATTGGTATTTTAAATGTTGTATGTGCAGTTTTTCCTCCTGGTAATAAAGTGGCAGCTATTCCTGAGGAAGCGACGGCAAGGGCAATTTTGTTTTGGCTCCTTATTTGAGCCAAGATAACTTTAGTGAGGAAAGTTTTACCTGTTCCACCAGGTGCATCTAAAAACAGCATTTCTCCTAATGAATGTTCTACACTACAGCATACTCTATCAAAGATTTGACGTTGTTCTGACGTCAAATTTGAACAGCCATTTCGCAATATTTCTGCTAACTCTTCGGGGTTGTAATTTATTTCAGATGTATACTCCCTATTAATTCGTTCCCCACCAACTGTCGGTGTCGGCAAGCCGTATTGACTGAGGGGGTTCCCTCCTATACTTGTAACTATATCTTGTATAGCCAGCAAAGCCCTATTATGGCAGCTTTCACGTACTTGGTCAGAAGTTTCACTATTTATATTTTGCTGTCTCAAAAAATCTTCGGCAAACGCGTCTTTATATTTTTCCACAACTGCCCAGCGTCCGATAGGCCACAAAATGTCAACAAAATGGCAAATAAATGGCGCAAACGATGTGGACTATCACTGACGCATGCTTCGGCTAAAGCATCATCCCAATGCTGATCGCCATCTAATAAATGCCGTGCGCGGCAAGCAGCTTGAAATGTGGGATATTCTATATCGTCCACTTTGCGGAGCTCAGCAAAAGAAGTAGGTCCTCGCACTGTGTGAAGAAGAAGGCGTAAATAATAACACTCTGCATTATTTGGGTGCACCGTGTATACTCTTCCAATCACGTGTTCTTTAAAAATGCCGGACTCGCCTTCTACAGCAGTTCCACGTCTCCTGCGATTAAAAACACCTTGCTGCTTGTTATAAGTATAATAATGTGGCACTTCATTGTACAACAGAGACTTAGCGAAATTGTCTCTTTCGCAAAGGCGAAAGAATGCGAGCAAGGTGGTTTGTCTTGGGTTGTTCATTCTTTCTGCCACATTTTCTGGCTGAAAGTAAACTCGCTGCCCGCCTTCCAGGTGCACGTCAAGATGGATGACTGGCGGATACCTTTCATGAATAGGGAAACTCAAAATGCGCCAAACTGCCTCCGAAGAGCTTATGTATCGGCCAGATTGATACCTTGTCACTTCATCAAATTGGTTGTTATTTCTTAGTGCTATCATGGCTTGATCACTACCTTTATTAACATATTTACATATATATTTTATAGATTCGACGCTATTACAAATTTCAACATTAATGTGTGCTTGAAAAGCGTTTGACAAAACTGGAGAATACGGTACCACCCAACTATTATTTAGAATTATTTCTTGTCCACGGAATCTGACAGTAGCTGTGAAACCACCTTGTGACGGTGATCTTCGCCGGTATTGCGGATACCCATTTTCCCCAGCCATAGTTAGTTCTTTCAGTGCTCTGGGGTATTTTTTTGAGCATTGACCATCTTTCATGCACGGTGATTCCCTGTTTAAGAGGCCACATGGCCCGTGAACCATATGTGTTTTTACTATGTCATGCAAAATCGGATCTGCATTATAGTCCGGAAATTCTGCACTTATGACACTGTCTATAGCATCGGGACGAATTTTTTCTTCCAGCCACAGAAGAATGTGCGCGTGGGGTAAACCACGCTTTTGCCACTCGACGCTATACATAAAACAAAGAGTTGAACCGAAAACTTTCTCCTTTGTAAGTAGATTAATCAAGACTTTGAGTTTTAAATGAAAAATCCTAGCAATAATGTCATGTCTGTCGTATGACGCCTGTCCTGTGAGAAGTGCCTGGCAAATCTCCGTCCACTTTGGATTTGTTGTAAATGTTATAAAAAGGTCCGGCCGGCCGTATTTACGGACGTAACAAAAAGCATCTTGCGTTCGTTCGTGCATATACCGCGGACCGCCTGTGAAACTGGATGGCAAAATAACCAATCGACCCAAGTTTTCGACGTTATTATCTGATTGCATGGCGTCCCGCAAGTGCACGTATTCTTCAGCGCGTAACCGTCGCTGGTTAGTGCGAATATACACTAAACGTTCAGTTTCTATTTTTGCGTACATGTCCACAATAAATTGGCTGAACAAACCACGAAATCGTTGCAAATATACGAAACTGTTTTGCCTTATTTGTAAAAGGTAGGAATAGTATTGTTGAGCAGATATTTTTTTTTGATAATTAGTGACTCTCGTAGTAGGGTTCACTTGGTACAGCCCAAAATTGTACCCATCTTCACCATGACAATAGATTAGTGGATATTGCAGGGCGTCGTAAGCTCGGTGGGTTTCCAAAATGCGTTGAAGGCGATCGTCGCGTGTACGCAACACGATATCACGTCTCTCACACTCCTGGTCGACTAAAACAACTGCAACTTCATCTGCGACGGGTGCATTGTGTCTTCCACGGTGTTCACCCACAGGACGTCTATCGGCACTTATAACAATTTTGAAATCATTGCTGCCTTGTGGAATTGACTCCAATGCAGCTTTGAATTCACGAACGTACTGGTTAACGCGATGCAGCAATTCTTGAAGTTGACCCAAAAGCTCAGCATTGAGCTGGGGAAAATTGTGATTTCTAACATTGAGCTGTTGCGTGTAATCGGATACAAAATAAATTTGGAGAAATTTGGGTTCATTTTCTGGCAGCAAAGATCCAATAAGGTGATAAACTTGACCTTGTACTTTGAAGGTTGGCATGAACGGTCCTTCCGTTATTTGTTTTGCCCCAAAGGAAGTCATTTGGAAAGCACTGTTATATAAACGAATATTATCCAAAAAACGGTTCGACTGGGGATGATCGCCATTCAGGAGACTTATAAGTAAGTGTGGTGGATCTTGGAAATTTGGAAGAACAATTTTTCCATTTGAGCAGCACATTCCATCTGTCTCTTTCCTCCATTTCAAAGCATGACAAAAATTACAAATTTCTCTCATGTCACCCACGAAAGTAAAGCCAGCATAATTAATTCTAGACGAATATGTGAACCCTGATTTTTCCCTATTGTCCCAAGGTAATAAAATATTTGCATCGTCATTTTCCATGGACTCATCAGCTCCGCTATTTGTTTCTCTATTCATATGGTATCGAGCTCGTTCTATTTCTAGGCGAGATTGACGTTGTTCTGCTGTTTCTGCTCGTCTTAGTTCATCTATTCTTTCCCTTTCAGATGCAAGATAACTTTCATTGTTTCTTTGTACACCTACATAGTTATGTCTAGCTATTTCTAATCGTTCTTCTCTTTGGGAGAGAGATTCAGACTCGCGCGAGAGAGCGTGTCGCTCTCGGTCAGATGACAGACGTGCTTGGCGTTCCTCGATACTCTCTTGAGAACGCAAAGTCGCGGTCCGAGTTCTTTGCGAACTTAAGCGCGACTCCCTTTCTGTGAAAGTCTCTGACTCGCGTGAGAGAGACTGGCGCTCCCGATCAGCAGACAGCCGAACTTCGCGTTCCTGGATATTCTCTTGAGAACGCAAAGTCGCGGTCCGAGTTCTTTGCGAACTTAAGCGCGACTCCCTTTCTGTGAATGTCTCTGACTCACGTGAGAGAGAGTGGCGCTCCCGATCAGCAGACAGCCGAACTTCGCGTTCCTGGATATTCTCTTGAGAACGCAAAGTCGCGGTCCGAGTTCTTTGCGAACTTAAGCGCGACTCCCTTTCTGTGAATGTCTCTGACTCACGTGAGAGAGAGTGGCGCTCCCGATCAGCAGACAGCCGGTCTTCGCGTTCCTGGATACTCTCTTGAGACCGCAAAGTCGCGGTCCGTGTTCTTTGTGAACTTAAACGTGACTCCCTTTCGGTGAACGTTTCCGATTCACGTGAAAGAGCGATGTGCTCTCGGTTAGCAGATAACCGTGCTTCACGATCTTCTTCCGATTCCTGAGACCTACAAAGTCTCATCCTTTTCGCATTTCGGCTACGCAGCGAAAGGTTAGTTTTTTTTCTTTGAGGCATTTTCAAGGAAAATTAAAGCAATAAACAAAACTAACAACACTTATGACTGAATAGCCTACAAACTTAAAAGAACGGTGCGTCGAACAGTCTAGTGTGACAACGTATCGTCTGTTCGTGGTCGTGACTCAACGAATTGGCAACACTAACTTACTGTATAACGATTGGCACTATTGGATTCAAACTACGAAGTAAATCAAATACAATCTTAACTTCGTACTTCAAACCAATGACCAAAGTTGACCAAACGAAACCAATAAGATAAGCAAATACTTTTTTTTCGACCAATTTAGAAAATCGATAAACCAAGCAACCAAAGAACTTTTACGACACACGCAAGAACTTTTAAGACACCTAACGAAACCCAATTTGCCTAGTAAACACGGTGGACGTCATCCTCGCGCGGAAAATCTTAACACCGCGATTCAGAAAATGACGTCATTTGCACAACGCCATCTATCGGATTTAGATTTCAACTATCAACATTAGTTCTCGTAACGTAATATTTTACTTCTTGAACTCACTAAATTAATCATATCTTTTGATAGAGTGAACCGATTTCGATGAAACAAAAACTAAGTTAAACCTCAAGTTGCGTATAATTTTTGTATATAAACATTGTCAGCATTGAATTCGTAGATTTTACGTGATGTGCGCACAAACAAACAGACAAACAGACAAACAGACAAACAGACAAAAATTTCAAAAATGATGGAAATGGGTTCTGTTACTTATCTTTTCACACGCTGGCTATTTTTTGTTTCAATTTCTTCAATGTACAAAAATGACTTTTCTACAGATTTATTATATGTATAGATATAGATAAGCGCACCGAAGTATATTTTTTTTTTTGATGAAGCTGTATGACCAACTCCATTTATTTACTTTTTTTTTCTGTAGGTTCGCGCTTGACCACTATCTCACCTGATGGTAAGCGTCGATCATGGTCGACGCTGAAACACGCTCGCCTAGACGTAACCTATTCACTCTTGAATTAAAGACCCTAGATTGTAGCTGTCGGGAAACAGACTCCGGCAGGGAATTCCACTCCTTAGCTGTACGCATAATAAAAGTGTTCCCAAAACGGTTTTGTGCGTATGGGAGGGTTATCCACAATGCTTCGATGGTGCATCGCCGTACGTCTGGCAGTCCGATGATGAAACGGGCTAGGTGGAATTAGATCGTGCAATTCCATCGCGCACTTCCTAAAATGTAACCGATAAAAAACCGACAAGCTGGCAACTCGGGGACGATGTTCAAGGCTATGGAGCTTTGACTTGACCAGCGCCCCATTGCCGATGAGCCTATTGGCTCGCTTTTCGATCGACTCTATTGCATCAAGCTGGTATTTGGCAGATCCGTCCCAGAGATGAGAACAGTACTCCATGCATGATCGAACTTGCACTTGATACAAATTGAGGAGATGTTCCGGCGTGAAGTACCTTCTCACCTTTTCAAGGATATCCAACTTTTTGGTAGCCAGCTGACCCTTTGCCCCAATGTATGGGTCAAAATTGAGAGTCAATGTTAAAGTAACGCCGAGAAGTTGAAGATGGTCCGTTATAGGGTTGGCGCGGTAACATCTCGACAAGTTGGAGCCGGTTGAAATTAACTCTTTTAGCGGGCAAAAGGCAAACCTAGGTTTTAGCAGTATTAACCAGACCAGATTGACCTCACCCCATTCAGGGACTGCCTGTAAGGACAGGTTCAAGTACTTCACCATGGCCACAAGGAGATACCAGATCTGCATTCCGGTAGCCCGTGCGTTGGACAAGTATTTCTCAGCAACAGTGCTGTCGTCTGCATACCCAAAGGTTTTAACAGATCGTTAATGTGCACCAAGAATAATGTTGCATAGAGTACCGACCCACGAAGGGCATTAATATCCAATTGGTCAGATGAGCAGGCATCGATAATGGACCGATCTCTCAGAAAGACTGCAATCCAATCACATAGACCACCGGGCAGACCGAAAGAAGGCAGCTTACGAATAAGGCTTTGGTGCCAGACCCTATGAGAAGCCTTCGAGATGTCGAAGTAGACGGCAAGCGCTTCTCTGTGGCTCTCGATGGCCTCATTCCAGATGTGAATGACATACGCTAGAAGATCCCTAGTAGACTGATTTCGGCGGAAGCCGTATTGGCGGTTACTAAGGATCTCGTTAGTTTCTAGGTATGCCAGGCGCTTCATGTTAAGTACACGCTCCATTCTCTTAAAGAATATGGAAGTTATAGAGATGGATCTGTAGTTGGCCGGGTCAGCTCGATTGCCCTTCTTGGGCACTGGCTGTACGTTAGCCTGCTTCCAAGCATTCGGTAATTTTCCACTCATACGAAAGGAGGAATAGGCGTGTCAAGATCGGAGACAGTTCAAACGCTCAGGTTCTAAGAACTATAGCTGGTGATCTGTCAGGGGCGCTAGCCTTGTTCACGTTGAGCGCAGTACCCTACGGACATCCTTTTGATGGATGCGAAAGTCCGACATATTCGTCTCGCATCCGTGGGTGACTCGGCTCCTATATAAAGTTGGTTTTTATATAAAGACCTAATCGGTCATGTGCGTTGTCGTATATCAACCATTGACAAAAAGGGCTACTTCTAGTACATACATGGACGAAAATGTAAGAATTTTCAAGGATATAAAAAGTGGCAGACGGTCATTCTGTAGTTTTACGACCTGTCATTGATATAAGTCAACATTTTTGGGCACTACAGTTATCCCAAAATATGACAACGCATCGTAATAATGAAGCAACTAAACTAAAGATGGGTTTGCTCTTGACTCTAGTCTAGGTCAGAGGTATGGTATGCTGTCACTAATATAAAATATATCATATCTAATGCAAAATATATCATACAATAAAATCAGTATCTACTTTTTTTGAAAGGTTGTATTGTAGGTAACTATTCTTGCTTAGTTTTGGCATAGGCTTTCAGCATGTGGTTTCCATATCAGTTTTTCGTCAATATATGTTCCCAGGCATTTGCCTCTGAGGTTGTATCTACGATTTGGTCTTTATATTTAGTGTTTACATTTTCTGTCTTATAGTCGTTGGTAATAATGCATGACTTTGGTTTTTTGAAGATTGATATACTAAGTTATTTTTATTAAGCCAATCTATTATTATTTTAAGTGTGTCATTTATGTCTTTTTCGTATTAATTTTTATCTACGCGTGCGATTATGGCTGTGCTGTCATCCGCAAATAATGTCATTGGATGCCGAACTCTTTGTGAGCAGATATCTGATTTTATTTGTCTTTGACTGTTTTTCTTTTTCCATAAAATACTCTTATACAGCTGCCTCCGGTTTCATTCTAACATAGCTAGCTGGGTTATAAAAATATGAATTTTTCTCCGCTCCAACGGAGTGAAGGTCTGATTACCAATTTTAACGTGATACCTTCAGGTGTTCCAAAAAAAATAGTCTTGACACACGACAGAGAAATATACAGACAGACAACGAAATGATCCTCAAAGGGCAGTTACGAGTACGCACTACATCCATGATTTGAGTACCGATTTCAAAATATTCTGAAATAAGACTGGTTATGACGGATAGAATTCAAATGTAGTTATATATAACTCTCTAGTAAAATCAAACCTAGAATACCTAATCGAAGTGTGGGGATCAGCCGCTAAATCTAATCTAAACCCACTACAAAGAACACAAAACAAAATTATTAAAGTATTTTTTCACTACCACTATCTTTATCCAACAAAAAAATATACGAAGTAACTAACCTGCTAAGTCTTACACAGCTTTACACATACTACGCTTGCATTCTCATAAAAAAATCACCATGAATGCCGTACAATCAAACATACAATTGCATAAAAGAACAATAACATACAACACAAGAAGTAAAAACACAACTAGCAAATGCAGTCCGTGCACATGGACTAATTACGGCAATAAAACAGTATTAGTGGAGGGAACACAGCTGTTCAATGATTTACCGGAAGATAAGAGGTGTGATAATATTAACTTATTTAAGAGAAAACTAACCCGTAACGACGATTACGAGTTCCCTATAACGTCGCCAACACCCAGAGGCAAATATTTAGTAACTTTGTATCACATTATATGTGAAGTTACTTATAAGTTCTTATGGGAAATAAATATCTTTAAAATTATGTAGTGCGTAAGTTTCCCTACGAGATGTACTACGTCTACTTTGGAATCGACATTTCACGGGCATGGATCGGATTTAGTGCTTAACCGCGGACTTAGGGTTTCTTTTTCCTTTTGAGGGTCAGAAACCAAAAACCAGTAAACTTTGTACGTCGACAAAACTGAAGTTACTCGTGATCTAAACTGCACATTTCTTGCTTGAAAAAAGTAGTTGCGATCGGTAAGCAACGGTGACGGTTGTGGGAGGTTTACGAGTATGAAGATTGCTGCTTCGACAGCTGGACGTCGTCGACTCGTGACGAAGACGTCTATTATTATAGTATATATTATATTATATATTACTATATTACAAAAAAAAATTACTAGCTTTTATTTATCTTGCAATGTAACGTGTGTTCGGGTCATTTCTTGCTACTGAATTTATAGCAGTTTTCCTCCGCCGCCGCCGATTAAGATGAAATTCTGCATACACGTTTAGTTATGATGACAATGCATGGTGAGCTAAGTGATGTTATTCTAAATCTAATATGGCTGACGGCCCAAGATGGCGGACTCGTTATTTTTTGTTTACTGCCATGATATGGGTGTCAAATGAAAGGGTTTGCTAGGAAGAATAAAAACCAAGCACGTTTAAAAAAATAAGAATAATTTTTAAACAAAGTTTAATTCCATATTTCAGTTGTACTGTGCATTGTTATCCAAACCAAACGTGTATGCAACATTTTTACTTTAAAATGACTGTATTAAATTTCAACTGCACGATTTGACTAATTCATAGATACTTAATAACTAACAAGGCAAGTTAGATAAAAGCTTATATGTATAGAAGCGATCGGAAATCACCCTCCGACCGCCGCCCGCCGTCAGACTCGGGCGGCCCCGCCAAACATCGCAGTCTCGCACAGTTCGTTTCGTTGTGTTAGTACGATCCCTACGCTCGCTGGCTAGACATCGCACGTGCCGGTAACTCATCGCTCTCGTTTAGGTACGTTAACATCATAATATTATTACAAGCACATATATTACGTCAAGTTTCTGTAATGCGGCAATCTCTTTTTTTTATTTAACTGTTATCTCAAATGTTGTTAGTATTGATATTTGCTTATTAAATATCACATGGTGTCTGTGAGTTGTAGCGACACTAGGGGAGGCCTATTTAGACATCTTTCGGGATGATGATGCAATATCACAACAGACAGACATATTTGTGAGTTTGTATTTGTCGTTGTTTTTTGTTTTGCCTTATCTTTTGTATGAGTAAATAGTTCTGTCTATTTTCTTACTTTTCCGTGTATTATTACATGTTGCAACGGCAAGTCAATTAAACCAACCAGCTTTTCAAAACTTTAGTTATTTCATGTTGTGTTTATTAATTTTTTTGGTGAAAGAAATATTAAAACAACACAAAATTCAAAAGATAAGTCTTATAAAATATATGGGTAGATGGTTAAGTTATTTTTAAAGTACGCAATTAGTTAAACAGTCGTTTTATGTTGCAAAATATATGTCATGACGCCTGTAATCCCCGAAGGTTCAGGCAGAAAAGCACTTATAAAGAATACACCTATATCACAGTTATGGCTTTTTTTGTTGTGTTGTGTTACAATTTCTCTAAGAAAATGAAAAACCAACTTTATTTATTTCGTATACAATCCTTCTTTGCGTGAGAATTGAACTTTTTGAGTTATTTGGTTTATCTTTTCAATAGTTTTGAAAAGTTCAAGTCCAGGCTTGACGTCTAGGAACACAAAAACTATTTAATTTAAAATCTTGCGAAAAAACTGTGCCAAAGAAAACTCTTCAAACAAATTTGAAAAAATTCCAATATGATTCAATATCAGGAAGAATTTACCAATAACATTGCAAAACTTTGCCTGAGTTTTCCTAAACGTGGCCAGAATCAATGATGTCTTCTAAAAACAATCATGTACAGGTAACTATACTATTATCTTGTGTTATTAAGTAGATACAGTTTCATGAGTATTGGGTTCATATGTTAACAGGTATTAGGTAATTTATGTCGATAACGTTTAACACTGGTTAATTTATCTCTGCCGAGCGGTACCTTTGTTATATTTTAACCATTTTTTTTAGAACATTTTATAATATGCAGTATGTCCTATTGGACAATTTTCCCTGAGTTTTCCTGCGCGTGTCCAGAACTATAATGATGTCTTATCAAAACAATCATGTAACTGAATTCTGTGTTTATAACTAGATACAGTTTCATGACTTTTCGTCCAATGTATCGCACCCTTAGTATTAAATAGACCGAATTCAAATTCCTGTAACTTCTGATTTTGCTATAAACTGACCTTAAAAAGTATATTAAAACCCTGTGGCGAAAAAATCCCAAATTAGAGTAAGAAAGGGACAGCTTATACATCGGTCACTTTAGTATTCTTTTTTTTAAAGACATTTTTGGTCACACAAATTGCGTTTTTTATGTTAGGTCACTTTAATACTAAGGGTGCGGTATGTCGATAACATCAAAGCTCGTGCACAATGAGCATCTTTGCAAAATATACCTCACATGTAATACACAATAATAAAACTGACAGCTGCACAGTTAAGACAAAATTCAAATGTTTTTTTTTTAAACAATATTATTATGACAATATAGTTCAGTGGTCAGTCATAAAGTTGTTTAAATTTTATAATAAAAATATTCTTAAATAAAATTACAATCTGATGTTCTTTATGCCGTTAACAATCCTTCTTTACTGAAGAATTTAATTTTTTCAGTAACTTCGGTTGATCTTTTCAATAATGTCGAAAAGTTTGAGTTCGGGATTTATACATGGGATAACAAAACTATGTTATTTTGATTCCTTAAATGTCGAAAAGTTTGAGTTTGGGATTGATACATGGGATCACAAAACTATGTTATTTTGATTCCTTAAAAGTCGAAAAGTTTGAGTTTGGGATTGTTATTTTGATTCCTTAACAAAGGTGGTCAACGAAAAGTCATTTTCATCACACCTATTCGAAAAACGACAATTCTCTATAGAGGATTTTATTATTATTCCATTTATTCATTTTATATACATATTTTTACATTTTTAAATATTATTCTATAAAAAATAAAATAAAAAAACATTTAAAAATACAAAAATAGTAGCCCACCGGTATCGGGAACAGGGTCCAAGCTACCGGTGGTCAGGGCTCCTGAGAGAGGAACCTCCTGACTATACGCGCCGTGTCCAGTAGTACCGCTTTCTGGATCAAGCCCTTGATCCAGCTGCCTAACGAGAGCCTCCTCAGATGTTCTTCGAGGCTCTTGGCTATTATGCCATTGGCCGTCACGACTATCGGCACAATGATTGCTGTATTCACATCCCACATGTCGACAACCTCGCGCGCTAGATCAAGATACTTGGTTTTCTTATCTCTCTCAGCCTTCACGAGGTTCTCGTCATGGGGGACCGCTATATCAACAATCATTGCGCGACGCTCTAGTCGGTCTATCACCACTATGTCAGGCTTATTGGCAACAATAGTCCTGTCAGTGATGATAGACCGATCCCAATACAACGTGACATTGCCATTTTCGAGAACTGGGTCGGGCACATACTTATAGTAAGGCACTTCCGATTCCACAAGATTGTATTTAAGAGCAAGTTGCTGATGGATAATCCTGGCTACAAGGTTGTGTCTATGCAAATAGTCTCCATTAGCCAGACTAGAACAACCGGAGATAATGTGACGGATAGATTCACCCGGCCGGTGACATGCCCGACAGATGTCAACTGTGCCATCCTTCACAATGTATTTCCGGTAGTTGTTCGTCATCATAACTTCGTCCATAATCGCAAAGACAAAACCTTCGGTTTCCCCGAAAAGGTCACCAAATCGTAGCCAGGCCACGGACGCTAAAAGATCTACATCGGGCCCATGTAGGACCCGGTAGAAACGTCCGTGAAGCTCCTTGCTCTGCCATACCTCCCTGCGGTCATTAGTATCTAATACTATAGGTTTGCGCCAGTTCTCGTTAGCCAAGGAGAGCGGGGTAAGGCCCTTGTCCACCGCTACCACATCTCGATGCATACCCACGTCGGCGGCCTGAAAGTATTCCCTAAGACTGCATACCTCGCGGTTGTGCAGGGTCTTAGCATTTAAAAAGCCTCGACCCCCACACTTCCGCGGGATATACAGTCTCATGACCGATGAACGTGGGTGATGCATACGATTTGCGGTAAGCAGCGTGCGGACTCTCCTATCCAGGGCGTCAAGTTCTGTCTGAGTCCATTTGAGTATGCCGAAAGAATACATCAAGACCGGCATGACCCAGCCGTTGAAGGCGCGCACCTTGTTTCCGCCTGATAAAAGACTATTTAGTACTTTATTCAGGCGGCCAAAGAAGCGTTCCTTCAACGACTGTTTCTGTTTTATTATTATTATTATTATAGCTTTATTTATCCATACAATTAAACATTTCATTTTTAGTAATGTACAACAAATTATTTATGTATATTATTGTATGGCCCTTGTAGGGTAAAAAACCTCCTCCATCGTTTTCCACTTTTGTTTGTCTTGGGCGGTGGTAATCCAGTTTTTCCCAGCCGTTTCTACGATATCATCGACCCATCGTTTCTTTTGCCGTCCTCTTTGTCTTTTTCCAGTGGGACCTTGCCACTTCGTTGTTTGTAATGTCCATCTGTTATCCTGGTACCTAGCTATGTGGCCTGCCCACTTCCACTTTAGTGTCATGGCTTGTTGCAGTGCATCGGTGAGTTTTGTTTTGTTGCGTATGTCAACATTTCGTGTTTTATCAATTCTTCTTATTTTCAGCATACTTCTTTCCATAGCGTGCTGGCATGAGAGGATCTTGTTCTTTGTCCTGTTAGTGAAGGTCCAAGTCTGACTTGCGTATGTTAAGGAGGGCAAGATGCATGAATCCATTATGATTTTCTTTAGCTTCAGACTGTAATTTCCTTTGAGGATTTCTTTCTGTGCCCAATACTTTTTCCATGTTGTGCTTATTCTTCTGTCTACTTCATTCTCATTTTTGTTATTGTCAAATGACATTAGTTTCCCGAGGTACACATATTCGTTGACATATTCTATCGTGCTTCCTTCTATATTTATTGGGGTTTGGATATTGTTGGTCATTATTTTTGTCTTGCTGGTATTCATTTCTAGTCCCACTTTTTTGCTTTCTTTGTCGAGGTTTTGAAGCATATTTTGTAGTTCAGTGGCAGTTTCGCTAAAAAGAGCTATATCGTCGGCAAATCTTAAATGAGTTAGACGTCTATTAAGTATCCATACCCCCTTGTTAGTCCAATCTATTTTTTCGAAAATATCTTGAAGGACTGCTATGAATAGCTTCGGCGAGAGCGGATCTCCCTGCTTTACACCTCTTTCTATAGGGAACTCTTCTCCTTTCCTTTCTAGTTTTATTCTGCCTACGCTTTTGGAATACACATTTTTTATGATGTTTGTGTATTTTTCATGTATGTCGTTATTTCTAAGTGCTTCCCATATAGATGTATGCGCAATACTGTCGAATGCTTTTGAATAATCAACAAATGCTATGTAAAGTGGTTTTTTGAATTCCTGATACTTCTCTATTAGTTGGTCTACTGAGTGGATATGGTCGCTGGTGGAATAGTTCGGTCGAAATCCTGCTTGTTCAATTGGTTGTTTTTTGTCTATTTTTGGTGCTATTCTGCTAAGCAAGATCGATGAAAACAGCTTATATACAGCCGATAACAAACTTATAGGTCTGTAGTTTGCTACATCTAGTGGATTTCCTTTCTTATATAGTAATACTATGTGTGATAGACCCCATTGTTCTGGTATTTCCTCGGATTCTACAATCCTGTTAAAAAGTGAGTGTGTGTATAGAGGATAGCGGGAGCCAAATCCAATTTTGCGCCCGTAGGAGTTTGAGCTTTCTCTTTTCTGATTGGTCCGCTTCGTGCTTCTGATAGATTTGCGTAGTTGGGTTGGAGGCGCTCGCGTGAAGGTCTAATGTAAAAAAAAATATCACTAACTAACATTCAATTCTCTATGGTGATAAACTCATTTTTGTGATTGGTTAGTAAGGAGTTAGTATTATGCTTACTCTTTGTTGATAAGTATGAGTATGAGTCTTACTTTTTGTATGAGTTGTTTTGTTTGTTTTTTTAGCTACGAGTACCTACCTACTCGGGTAGGTAAGTACTCGCAGCTTTTTATTTTTCTCTTAGGTAGTGATGATAAATAGTGTGTATCACTTGGGGACAAATATTTTGTTCTCGGGCGGCGTATATTGAATTCCTCTCTAAGCTCAGGATTCTACGTTAGAATCCTTCGCTTAGCTCTGAATTCAAAATAACGCCCTGGAAGAACAAAATATTACTTTGTCCCCTTGTAACACAAATAACTATGACATTTTGTAAGATTGTCGTCTTATTTTTTTGAAATTATCCAATAAGACATGAAAACTTAAAGAAATTTTCCTGCAATCCAACAAGATTGGAAATAAAAAAATTAATTAAAAAAATCAAAATACCCGACTGCTTAAAAAGCGAACTAAAAAGACGTAAACAAGAAGAAAATCATGCTGTGCAGTCGGAGGATACATATTCGCGAGCTGGCTGACCAAAACCAGATGTATCCTCCGACTGCACAGCATGATTTTCTTCTTGTTTACGTCTTTTTAGTTCGCTTTTTAAGCAGTCGGGTATTTTGATTTTTTTAATTAATTTTTTTATTTATAACTTTTTAGTTAACATTTTTTTCGAATTAGGTACATTTAAATATATAAGTGTTATATATTTTTGAAATTGCCTCTAAAAACCCTTTATTTTGATACCCCACACGATGGGTTTGGAAGAAAAAATAAAATTGGCCCCCCACAATATGGCGCCCAAAAGCCGCAATTTTTCTATTTTCCAATTTTAATGTAGCCTATGACACTCGCAAGGTTAAGACGAATCGATTGACGAATGAATCATCAAAATCGGTCAACGCGTTTGGTCTCTGGAACGCCACATAGGAACAAACATACATACGTACATACATACATACATACATACATACATACATACATACATACATACATACATACATACATACATACATACATACATACATACATACATACATACATACATACATATATACATACATACATAGACTGATAAACACATTACCCTCCTTCGGCAGTCGGGTAAAAATGCCTGAGTATTCTTACATGTGTCCAGAAATAAATGACGTCATAGCAAAAAATTATGTAACTGTATCTTGAGTTTGTAACTAGATACAGATATATGATTATTGGTCCAATTTATGTCGATAACATCTAACAAAGGGAAGTTTATCTCTACTAGTATCCGGGGCTAGCCCTTGCACAATGTACACCTTTGCATAAACCGACTTCAATTAAAATTGCAATTAAAGTATTTTTTTATCTACACTCTGACTCACTCTGCATCTCTGGCCTATGTCCAGCAGTGGACGTCTTTCGGCTGAAATGATGATGATGATGATGATCTACACTCACAATCTAATATTCCAAATATGAATTCATAAAATATTGTTTAATCACATACTTATTTATTCATGAATAAGTAAAATTAAAAAAAAAACATTACAATGCAACATTTGCCTTCGTTTTTAAACAACTGCATCATAAAATAACTTTTTATTTTTTGTAGTACACTTTTAATTTTAATTTATTGTTGCGTATAGACTCATTGACTTAATGTAGAAAAATAGTGATATTGTCTATGGATGAGCGCGCTGCGCAGTCATGCGCAATTGGAATCTAAATTGCCCGCCATACCACTTAATTTTTCCGTTTCCACTTTCGTTTTATTTCAACCGTATGAGTGAAGATAAAATAGTGTATGAAACGGCATACCATAAGGTATTAAAACACTCGTGTTATACTATTATCACACTCGACTTCACCTCGTGTGATAAACCTTCACTCGCGTTTTAATAACCCCTATTATATGACTGTTGCATAAACTACTATACTCAAGAAAAAATTAATGCTTCATAATTTATCTAGACACAATCGACAATCTATTGACACGATATCTTGCGTAAACACACCGACTGAAACAGTAAAACGCTCATAACTTTTGAACGGCTGAACCGATTTTCTTCAACCATAGCTAAAAACTGCTTTGGCTTTCACTATCAATATAAATTTATACTTTTCATTTGAAACAAAAATTAGACCAGCCAACTGACAGCAACAACACTTTCTATATTTTAATTTTGAACATAGTTCGGTTCGGGTTCAACTTTAACCATTAAAACATTGTCAACTGTGAACTTGTACTTTATTTGCCCCGAACCCAAATCTAAGTTACATTGGCTACCTTACGAACAAAAAAAACGAAATCAATATCGGTTCATCCGTTAAGGAGCCATGATGCCATAGACAGATGCACAAAAACACAAACACATAGGCCCCTTTTTCCGTCTCTCGGGATTTAACAATATACCTCACATGCAACACACAATAATAAAATTCGGACAGCTGCACAGTTTAAACAAAATTCAATGGTTCTGTTTTAAAAACTATATGGGGCGATAGATCCGTAATTTTTAAAGTACGTAATTAGGTACATAGTTTTTGATCCTTTCAATAGTGCTGAAATGTTTGAGTTTGGGTTTAATGCCAGGGTTCACACAAAACAATTTTGTTTAAATACCATGGAAGAAGAAAAATTAATAAAGGTGGTCAACGAAAATTCCTTGACAGGTACCTTTGTAAAATGGCCATATAATATTTTGGAAATTTTCTAAAATAGCCATCTAATATTTTGGAAATTTTCCAACTAGACATGAAAATTTTAAAGAAATTTTCCTGGAATCCAATAAGATTGGAAACAAAAAATCCTGAGTTTCCCTTCACGTGTATAAAAACAAACATGTAACTGTATCTTATGTTTGTAAGTAAATACAGTTTCATGATTATTGGTCCTATAACTAACTATAACTAATAAATGTTTTCTTTTTTCTAACAAAGGGAAACTTATCCCTACTAGTGCTCGGAGAATGTAGATAAATAAAGAAAAATAATAATCTCGGACAACTGCGCAGATCATTTTAAGTGAATTAATCATTCTTGTTTCCACTTATTATATTATTACAGTCAGCCCTATTATTAATCAATTATATGTGCGAACAAACGGTAATAATAAAATTGAAAAGAGCTTAAAGTTTCGCAACATTATTAACGTCCATTAGCAACAGATTTTCTTGTGAATAACCGATTTCCTTTTGTGTGGAACTGGTTTATGTAACGGCGCAGTTTGGTGGTCCAGATTTGATCACATTTGTTGGTTAGGGAGAGAGAGTACTGTTTAACATTGTTCGATTGTATTATGTGCTTATTTTTAAACAAAGGAACAAAAAGTAGCCCCCTTGCTAAATTCAATGCGATTGACATGATATACGTAGGATTAACTTAAGGGACATCAGCTTTAGTGCCGTAAAACGGTAACTTTGTAAAGAATACTTTTTAATATCAGCTAGGTCAAAAGGTTTGAAAAAAAAACATTGATTCATGTACCTACATTATTTTTAACACAAGGTTTTTTCGTGTAACTAAATAGTTTTGCTTTAAAAAATTATTAACAACACGATATTTTTTCGCAATTTTTGGAAAATCATCCAAAACGACTTGGATGTTTAAAAATATTGTTACACAGAAAAATTTATGGCTGGAATTTCTTCATAACTAGTATAGCATATGTAAATCAAATAATATTTTGCAAACAAAACTGTTCAAAAGGAGATTCAATATTGATATTTTGGCATCGAGCGGGTGCACTGCCAGTATTGCGTTAACATTGGGGCGTATATATCGCCTTAACAAAGAGGTAGTAAAGCTGTGAGGTTCAAGGCTAGCACGAGTGGCCGTTGGACCGGGTGGCGTGGCTAGCCCACTATTCAGTTTGACCAAGCCACCCCACAAATGAATTTTATTTTCGTCAGTCCGAAACTATACGGTCCACAGGAAGGATGTCTTCTGTGTTTCACACACATAGGACATTTTGTTTGTGTGAATTAGTTTATTTTTATGATACAGTAACGGCTCACTCATAAAAATTGTGATACATCAAAGTTTGGTGGTTTAATCGTGCGTCATCTATACTGTGATTTTTTATTTCGTGGACTAAACTGACAGCTGCTATTGACCTTATTTTTTTAAAATGGTGCAAACGCGGAGCATAGTGTTGTAGGTAAGGCTCAATCATAAGTGATTCATCGAATCGATGTGACATGACTCCTCAATTTATTTTTACTAATTGGTGTAAATAAATGTTTTATGAATATAAACGTAATATGTTTAAATATAACAGTTTTCATACACATAGTACATGAACTTTTATTGTGTTAAATATGAAATCAACAATAAAATAAATGCAATCGATAAAATTAAGTCTGATATAAATGAGTAGAAACTAAATATGGGCCGCTAGTTTCTAAACAAATTATTTTTTTATGCCGTGAAATAGTTTCATTTTCGATCTACTTCGATTTTCGATTAACTTTCGATCACTCAGGGTAGTTAGGGTACGACACTATTTTAATGTAACGATAAAGTGACAACCCCCCAAATGTCAGTTTAGTCCACGAAATAAAAAATCACATTATAGGTACGTTTTCAATTCATAAAATCTCTTATTTTAGTGCAACAACACATTTTTTACCCACGACGGAACGTAGACGGTATATGCGTTTGGCGTGAGAGGACATTTATGCAAATCCATGTTGCCATTTTTCTCCAAAACTTCTAGCCCGATTTTAATGCAGTTTTCAGTTATGGGTTCGGGTTTGATTGGTGCATGTTCTTAGATAGGTGCTTGTTTATTATATCTATGGGTGTTACTGTGACATCTCACCAGAGGGCGCTGCTGCAAACATTGTTTGTGCAAATCCATGTTGCCATTTTTCTCCAAAACTACTAGTCCGATTTTATATAAATCCGATTTAATTTATATGCTCTCTAAAAAGTTAAAAATAAAAAGCAAAATTAAAAAAAAACAAAAATCCCACGACAGTTAAAATATGATTGAAAAAAAACCGGCCAAGTGCGTGTCGGGCCACGCGCAGTAATAGGGTTCCGAAGTTGCATAATAATGCGGACTAAAAAGAGGGTTTTGTTGTTGTTACATGAACATGAGAACGGTTTCAGCGACTCACAAAGTATAAAAACGGGCCCACATAGGATGATGTTTTTTTTTAATCTATATTCTCGCGTTTGACCACTATCTCGCCTGATGGTAAGCGATGATGTCGTCTACGGTGAAGCACGCTTGCCTAGATGTAATCTATTCACTCTTGACTTAAACTAAATAAGGACTAACTGGTAACTGAAGAAGGAGTTATAAAATCCAACTTCGCAACTGTTTATTTCTCTTTCGGAATTAGAAAAAAATCGTATGTATTCACCTCTAATCTCCTCTAATACCACAGATTAGGGGTGAATCCTCTAATCTGCGGTATTCACTATTTCATTCTGGAAAGTTTTACGCTACTCAATTAGTGATGAAGTCGGGTCGAATATTGACTTTATAGAAGGATATCGACAAAAGAAAATAAGTAATTTGCTTGGAAATCGAATCTAATTTGACTTTACTTTTACGTTTTAATTACAAAAGGTCGAAAATACTTCTGCACTAACACAAAATAGACTCCACCGCGCGCATGCGCCGTATGTACTACGGACTGGTACCGCCAACGACACCGGCCATTCCAATGCGTTATTCGAGCTTAAACATTATTAATTTAGAAATCATTATTATTAAGGATGTTATGATTTTATTTTTGTGTATTTTTACATGGTTCATAAGCATATATTTACTATCTGTTTTACACATCTAACAACGTTATTTAAGTAATTTTTCAATGGCATTTGTACAAAATTTTTACTGTGTCAAGTACATTTTATAAGTTGGTCGACTATTACACGTAAACTTGTACAGCCTGTTATGATTTCATTTTTGTATATTTTTACATGGTTCGTAAGCATTATATTTACTCTGTTTTACACAGCTATCAACTTTATTTAAATAATTTTTCAATGGCATTTGTACAAAATTTTTACTGTTCCAAGTACATTTTATAAGTTGGTCGACTATTACTCGTAAACTTGTAAAGCCTTATTATCTGTGATAATTTTCCTTTTAATTTCGTTATATTTACTTCTGCCGTGAATTTTTTCACATAACCAAGAGCATCCCATTTTGCTGGCAGGGGGGGGGGACACTTGACTCTAACATAAATTTGCAACTTAAAGCTTCATTTTACGCAAACGAATCTCTGAATCGAAAAATGGTTTTAACAAACCCATAATATTTTTGAATGGCCAATCCAACGATACCCCACACCATGGGATAGATGAGAAAAAAAAAAATACATCCCCACTTTACGTCTTTGGGAGGTACCCGAAAAAAAAATATTTTTCATGATTTTATGTTACCACTTTGTCGGAATTATTAATATGTATATACATGCCAAATTATAGCTTTCTAGTACTTAGATTCTCTGAGCTAAGCTGCGGACGGACAGACGGACAGAGCGAAACTATAAGGGTTCCTTGTTGACTTCGGAACCCTAAAAAGGACAAAATAATTTAAAAACCCAAGAATATCCGTCGGGGACTGCCATCACTATTTTATATTTCATCGTAAATTAAAATAAGTATCATCATAAAGTTCCCAACTGTAGGGGTACGGCCTACCCACTAAGAGTGTAAGTATAAAGCTAAAAAATCGCTAATTATTCACGTAAAACGTAAAAAACGTTAAAATAACAAGCAAAATTAAAAATATGAAAAAGCCCACGACAGTTAAAATGTAATTGAAAAAGGATAAAATAATTGAAAAACCCAAGAATATCCGTCGGGGGCTGTCATCACTATTGTAAATTTTATCGTAAATTAAAATAATAATCATCATCAACTTCTAAAGGTCCCCACTGTCGGGGTACGGCCTACCTATTAAGGTTAAGTATAATGCTAAAAAAAATCCAATTATTCACGTTACTTTAAAACTGCAAAAATAGTTCATTTAATGGCAGCATCCGACGGATATTCTTAGGTTTTTAAATTATTTTGCTTTTTATATATTTATGCTATTTATGTTTTTGCGAATGTCTTTATTTATTTTATTTTTCTTTCTTTCAACTTTTACGGTACATGTCTATCTCATTCTTTTTCTCTCTCATTCTAACTCAACCAATGTTTAAATAATAAAATATCGATAAAATGCCCTTTTTTATCAATCGTTAGCCACACAAATTGTCAAATAAGTTGGAGAGTTAATTATTTGAACATATGTTAGACTTACAATTGATGAACAAACGCGGTTTTCCGAAAATTTTAACCATTGGTTAGCGTTAAAAAAACTGGGCCGAATAGCACAAGTAGACAATTTACTCGTCTGTAAAAATCGATGTACGATTGAATAAATAAATAAAGAAACATTAATTGTCAAAAAACTTCTCAACTCCCGAGCCACAAGTCCACAACTTGGAATTGCATTAGCATAAAACTAATCCCTTTTTTAAATTATTTCAGCCTTTAAAATGTCCGAAGCACATGAACTCTCTCACGAATGGTTGCTGCTGTATTGCTGGCAAGGTGGAACTGCTTCTGTGGATGGGACTGTACCGGCAGATGCATGCATTTGAGAGCTGTCTGCCAAAGGGATACAAGTTAAAGGTCAACGACTACGAAATGTCTCTGAGGACTGCCACGATGGTGAGTACTGCTTTACTTTTCTGTTTTCTTTACTAGCGAACCATCTATATATTAATATATTGATTTGATGACATTTCAAAACAGTGCGATTTTTATCCTAAATCTATATATTTTTTATGCATTTTAATGCTGATGTGACGCATATTTTGTCTGTAGCTGTTCCTGTTACATTTCTTTTTTTACTATTTTATGCTTCACGGTATACCGTGAGCAAATAGTACTTTTTATAGTATTATACAAAAATAAACATTTCGTTACAAATGTTTTAAATAATTATGTTGTAATTCATTTAAATCCGTTGTGTAGTTTGCATAAAACCTTTGTGAACAGACAGACACTATTTATTTTATGAAAAAGGATGGAAAGTGAGTGGAAAGCGACTATAATAACACTATAAACTGCTAGCGAAACGCCCTTGCTTCACCCGGGTGCATTGGCGATATTTTTTGATCTAGATTTCAGTGCTATATCTCAATTAAATATAGGTAAATACAAGGTTTAACACATGAATTCGCCGCGTCAAAACTCACTGCGCAGCTTAAAAAATATAAGCTTTTCGTATCTACATTTGTGTACATGTAGATATGAAAAACGATTTGGTTCTATAAAGGGTGTCTCAGAATGTTTTTCGTTTTCGTTTGATACTTAAACAAAAGATACTAGAATTAGTTAAATCTCGGTTTATTTACTGTTGAATTAATGAGCAATTAATAATTAATAAACAAAATTTCTAATTTTGTTTATTAAGAACAATGTTTAGTAAATGTGAACCCTCCTCTTCCTGAGACTCAATTTTCCTGTAACTAATACCTTCAATCACACGCATAAAAGTGTGGGATCGACTATTTCTTGGCGTGATATGGCAGCCCAAATAGCCCAGATTAAACGCTTGTTCTCCTATGGGGCTACTTAAATGTAAAGTTTACAAACTAGTGCCACCCAACCTGAATGTTTAAAAGCAAGCAAAGAATCACAGACTTAATAAATAATGAAAATTTTGGTTCCAGGCCAAATGAGTGTCAGGAAGTGGAGGGTGCGAATTTCGCAAGATATCGTGTCATTATTACGTGTTTCGATAGATAGTCGATTGAACCGTGTCTGCTACTGGGTATATTATTTGTAGTTAATAAAGCATGAAATAAAAATTTAAATCGGGTTTTTCAAATGTGTAATTTTATCTTGAATACTATAGAATCACAGCTTTGCGTAGTTTACACGGGTTATCAACATCAACCTAATATATATATATACATATGATCCTGTGTATACCATCAACTAAATAATCTAAGAGATACTGCCCAGATTATCTATTCAAATCAAATCCATTGTTGTCAAACCTGCGACTAGCGATTTTCCCCTGCGATATGCAATATATCGACATTATTGTGCTTTGCCAAAGTTAAATTATTAAATTGTTTTATATATAAACCTTATGTAATAATTTAATTTCTAAATAGTAGTGTAAGGGCTCTTTCAATTTAGACGTTTGGACTGCTGCGGCGCCGCACACGCGTACTCGTCCTGCTGTCGTGCGTGCGCGCCTGCGCGGCACCGGTCCGCGCTGCGCGCTTTGTGCATAAATTGTATGGAAAAAAAGTTAATACCAAGAAAAAATCATCTGGTTTTGGTCAGCCAGCTCGCGAATATGTATCCTCCGACTGTACTGCATGATTTTCTTCTTGTTTACGTCTTTTTCGTTTGCTTGTTAAGCAGTCGGGTTTTTTGATATTTTTTATTAACTTTTTTTATTTACAATTTTTAGTTATTTTTTTAAAATTAGGTACATTTTAACATATTAGTCCTAGATATTTTTGAAATTATCTCTTAAAACCCTTTATTTTGATACCCCATACGATGGGACAGGAAGAAAAAAAAAAATATCCCCCAAAAAATGGCACCCATAATCCGAATTTCCAAATTTTTTTTTTTAAATCCAATTTTTTTTCCAATTTTAATGTAGCCAGTGACATTTGCGGGGTTAAGACGAATTGATTGACGTAAGAATCATCATAATCGGCCAACGCGTTTGGTCTCTAGAACGCCACATGGGCACAAACATACATACATACGTAAACTGATAAACACATTACCCTCCTTTTGCAGTCTGGTAAAAATCAATCAGTCATGCGCAGTACAAAAAACGCATGCTGCGGCGCCGCAGCAGCCCCACACTAAACATCTAAATTGTAAAAGCCCTAAAACTGCATCAAAATCCATATTATAGTTTATAAAATAGTCAAGCGATCACACGAACAGACACGAAACTTTAATAAAATGCTGTGTAGGAATATTGTATAGTTCAAGGATCTTTCGACGCATGCGTGGTCAAAACTCTATGCTGCCATCTTGTTTTTTCATTACAAAATGGTGCCCTACCACAGCGTCTCTCTGACAATGCCATTCAAGCGACTAAAAATCCTTGTATCTCGATAGATGTTTGCGGATTGCTGCAATCTCATGTCTGTTTATTGTTTACACTATTTCATACATCTATATCTATAAAAGCGAAAGGACTGACTGACTGACTCACTGACTAATAATGTCAATCTTTATCATTTACTTAGAATACTATTCGTGCTAAGTTTCAAGAATTTTGGCCGAAGGAATAAGATTTTTCATACAAACTTTCAACCCGCTTTTTACCCCCTTAGGGGTGGCATTACCAAAAATCCTTTCTTAGTGCACACTAACGTCATTTAAGGAACCATTCTGCCAAATTGTATGCTTCTAGGCTTAGCAGTTTTGGCTGTGCGTTGATTGATCAGTCAGTGAGCCAGTCAGTCACCTTTCGCTTTTATACATATAGATAACACCCTCCCCCCTCCCCCATTTGCCCCGCTGTCACCGAATTACGCGCAATCTTTTATTTGAAATAGCTTGTCTAGTACGTAGTACATTTAACCCAATGTTCAAGCGACTAAAAATCCTTCTATCTCAATAGATGAATAAATGCAAAGCCAAGCAATATCATTATGATTGTGCAATTGTGTTAAGTAACAGTCCATTGTGTTCAATCTTTCCAGATGCTGGAATGTCGTGTGTTCCTTTATAGAGCAAAACTAATCCCAAATGCTGATTTTACTAAATATGTGCATCCTTTCGTAAGGATAAATACTCTGAACGCTGTCAAGGAAACGAAGGTGAGCAATACCTATATTTTGTTTTTTGTTGTTTTATTTTTTAGGGTTCCGTACCTCAAAAGGAAAAAACGGAACCCTTCTAGGATCACTTTGTTGTCCGTCTGTCTGTCTGCCTGTTTGCCAATACCCTTTATCTCGGTAATGCGTCGAGGTATCAAGATTAAATTAATATCGTATACTCAAGTTTGCAACACAAATCGAACTTCTAGATCAACACAATCAAGAGATACAGACGTTAATAACGCAAATTTTTCACTCACAAGGCAATCAGAATTTACAGGGTAACTGCCCGATGTCCTACAATCATGAAATTTGGCAGGAAGCAATGTCTTATATCACAAGTGAAGGAATTTGTAACTAAATAAAAAAAGACTATTAACTTATTTGCAGTTGGTAAACTGACCGCGACTTACATCGATGATATGTATGGGGACTACTTTCCAGCGGCAAAGTTAATTTTGGCCCTCAATTCTATTTATCTTATCATTTGAACAATGTTCGGTGCCCTCATAATTTATGGACTTCAATAATGTTATTTATTATTTTGGTAAATGTAGCTGTCTGTACGGAACCCTCATTGCGCGAGTCCCGACTTGCACTTGGCCAGTTTTTTAATCCTTGCCCCATTCTTGGAATTATAAACGAAATAAATTGTGTGTATCTTCCAGGTTTCGGAACAATATTTGTATAAAATTTTCCGAAACCACAATTTGGTATAATTTTTTAATTTTTTTTTGTTCCTCCGTTATATAAACGGATTTGAAAATTCTTGTTTTGTTCGAAAGAAGTTTATTTCGAAATGGTCCTATTACTTTTTATACAGTTCACCCTGGTACACTCTCATTCCACCGGTTATGTTCCAAGTTACATGTTATTCGGGTAATCTATTGTGGCATCACTGTGGGCATTATAGGTACTCTTACTTTAGAACTTGTCCATTATGTACTACTAAAAGTCAAAAATTCAAAATATGTTTTACAGAAAAATTCAACCGACTTCCAAATAAAAACACTACAAAGCGAAAAATTACTTCAATTTCGGAAGGCAGTGTCAAAAAACACAGAAACGAAAACAGGAACACCGACTGCCGAAATCGATGTAATTTTTCACAATGTAGTGTTTTTATTTGGAAGTCGGTTGTATTTTATTGTAAAAAAGTTTTTTTACTAACCTATTCAGTCCCACAGTTGGGCAAAGACCTAGGGAGGCTAGAAGAGGGCCACTTCCTCCACTTTGCCTGAGCCCGCACTTCATTGTTCTAGATTTGGTAAAAGCTGTCCAGTTCATTGCAACATCATCTCCACAAATTATAAATTCAGTATGAAATGCTGAGGATGTGTTAAACGTTTCTCAGTGGTCGACCAGACCGTTTCTAAAAAACCCTGTAAGCAAACTCTACTGAGCCCAGTCCTCATCACTCTCGTTCGTCTCTTCTCCATTGCTGTATAACCATTACCATACTATACCGTAGGTCTAGTTGCAAGCGCTACTTCTGAAGGTCCTGGATGGAAATCACAGGACGGCGATAACAGTATTTGGTTTGCCCATCTGGCATGTCTCGCGGTTCGAAGTCCGGATTAGTCTCGCCCCCTATTTTTACCCGACTACAAGGGAAGGGTTATGTTTCTCGCGCGTGTCTTGTATGTTTGTATGTATTTAATATTCTTTATTACCTCATATATTTCAAACCGCCAGACGGATTCATATAATTAAGACATCGTTAGATACGGCTTGACTGCTCAAGTGTTCTTAGATAATAAAAGTTAAAAAATAATCATTGCAGGTTTTGGGCGCCACAGTGTGCGAGTGCCAATTTTTTTTTTACTTCCAAACCTGTCGTTTGGTGTAACAAAATCAAGGGTTTTAAGAGGTGATTAAAAAAGTATAGTCTACTTAGTTTAAACGTTACCCAAAAAAGAAATGGTAACTAATAAGTGGTACATACAAAAGTTAATTTAAAAATCAAAAACCTGTATAAGAAGCGAACTAAAAAGCTGTAAAGAAGAAAAACCATCCTGTGCAGTCGGAGGATCAGGGGGTCAGCCAGTTCGTGAATATGTATTCGCCGATTGCACAGCATGATTTTTCTTGTGTACATCCTTTTAGTTCGCTTCTTAAGCAGTCAGGTTTTTGATATTTTTGTGCATGGGATTCTTCTTCTTCTTCTTTTTTAAATAAACGTTGCGCCACACTAGGAATTTCTTCCTGTATCGTGGGTGCGTTTACAAACATATAAACTCACATACACAACACCCAGAGCCGGCACAACTACTTATAGGTCATACAAATATTTGTTCCGTGCGGGAATCGAACCCGCAACACGCAGCACAGCAGTCAATTGCTCAACCACTGCGCCAACCGTGCGCCGTGTGCCGTGCGTATTTAAATATAACTGGCAAAATTTGAGAAAGATTATACTTATACGCTTGCATGACGTTAATTATGTTGTTTTTAATACCTGGTGAGCCAAATTTTGAGCTCGAGCTCGTCTTATGAAAGCGGTGGATGAGTCTAGAATAGGCCAAGCGAGCTCAGTAGATTTCTTTCATTCAATTTCTATTACAGGTCCACATGAAGACACTGGCACCGGTTTGGAACCAAGTCCTGAAGGTACACAAGCTGGTATCTGCGACTCCTGACAGGATACAAACCAGTCCACCTCTAGTTTTGGTTGAGATGTTTGACACTGAACACATTGTAGGTGCATTTACCTGTTTATTTTATTTCAAAAACTGATAGATTGAGGAATTATATAATAAGACAACGTTGTGGTTTAAAAGAAGATGTAGTGAAATAATTAAAAGAGTGTGCTTAGATGGTTTGGCCATGTTGAGACGATAATTGAAAGATGACTGAAGACAAACGGGCGAAGGCAAGGCGTGGGTGGGAACGGCGGGAGAGATGACCTTTTTTTTTGGTTATTTAATCGTCTAATGACTTCACCCGCTCTGAGTGAAGTGGGAGGGCGTCTCAGAGTTTTACTGACTAAAACCCACCCGTGTTCCTTCAGTTGCTTGTGCCAGGGCCGCGGTAACTCTCTTTCAAAGTTATCCGCGAGGAGAGACGCTCTAGTAGAACATACACAGACCTGATTGGTGATGTTTTTTAGAATGGCCAGAAGTGTAGTACTTATAACCAGCGTGCGTGTATCACTAGATGTATGAACGTAAATGAAGCAAAAGGTGTCTATGTATGTATATTAAAAAAAAAACAAATAAACTATGCCAAAGGAAAGGACCACAATTATTGTCAGTACGTCAGATACCTACGGAGTACTACCTAACGTTGAATATTAATATATCAGCTTTCAGTTGCAACTCACGAATGCAATACTCTTAGTTTTTCTATGTTACAATTATAATATAGTTTATAAGGCTGGAAAAGGGAGAGCCTGGCCTTTACCCTGCAGTGGGATAAACCATTCTAGATAGGATACAATAGAATTAAATTATTCGGCGTTTTTTCGAATTAACGGACTGCAACATCTCTGAAATATCTATTTCTAGCTTTAATAGGTACACAAAACTGAAATCAGTCTAGCAATACATATAGCCTAATGGTCGTTATCGTTTTCGAAATCAATAAGAAGGACATAGAACAATCAGAAAAAGCAATGCCAAAATAAGAGCCACAATTATCACCATATTGTCAGGTACCAACTGTCTCAAGCTTATTTTCAGCTTTTAGCCCCCTAGCGGTTAACCGCGGGGGCGGCAAACCGCGCGGATAGCCGCTTTTCCATTTAGTGATCGTTCGCACTTAGCCGCCACAAAATTTAAACCGCGGCCGTCGACCGAGGTCCCCTTCGAGGCTGGCCGCCATCAATAAACGCACTGGTGGTTCATGGGCGGTTTAGTTTGCGGCACCCAATTATTTGGTGCTCATTTTGTACTTGCCAAATTATTTGTATTTACATTTTATGCTCCATTGATGAAGGAGTGGAGCTCACTAGAAGCTAAGCTACCGCCAGTAGAGGCTTCCTATATTTACTAATTATTTAGTGCACAATCAGCTTGTTGTACTTAACCAGAAAAGAATACGTTTCTGGAAAAGAGAGGCAACTTTTGCGGGGATTTTAGGTGCCTCTAAAGTCTAGATTGTGATATTTGAAAGCAATTTTAAGTTGTTTTGACCTGCTCTGTTGGGCCTGAAAGCAAAAATTCGCAGACATGTGACATCCACAGACCCACACTGGGCCTGCGCGGTGAATTAAGGCCAATTCCCTCTTAAAGAGGGGAGGCCTGTGCCCCAACAGTGGCAACGTTAAAAGGCTGATGATGAACTTGCTCAGAAATGAACTTGTTAGAATCATAAAGGAACTCCATATAAAAGTATCAATAGCAAGTTTAGAATGTCATGATGGTTGTTGGTTATTTACTGTGTATAAGAGTTCCTATTTATGTGGTGTATAAGGGAAAGATTTATGAATAAAAGCACAAAAAGACAAGACTAGGTATTTATTTCAATTAGGCTTGTCAATTAATTCATATTGAGGCTCAGAAAGCTTACCGCCCGTTCGCTAAACTAGTTATCGTGTAGAAGAAGGGCAAGAAACTCCACGGAAGCAACTATGGTTGTAAAATTATTCATAGACATCTTTTACAACCATATAAATATCGTATATTACAGATCTAAGTCTATTATGGCCATTATATGATTAATCTTATGACATTTCACAATATTACATAATCAAAACAACAAGGATAAGGCAAGGAACATGACTTATCCTTAAATCAATTTAACATCATTATGAATAAAGGCCACAATATGAAAATAGAGTTTCAACACAACCATTAGCAATAATCAAGTTATAATATCAAATAACTTACATGAAGCTTGTGTAGTCCACAACGAAGTCTCTTAACTTACGAATTACACACTATTCATAGAATAAGTCGACTTGTCTCAATACGTCAAATGTCCCCACCATTTTCTACATTGCTATAAATAATCTCACAATTAAGTCAATAATCAATATTCGAAAGAATATTGATACTAACTGACAGTCTTTTATTAATTGTCTCAAAAGACTTATAATACTAAAATAGCAATCCAGGATACATCACAATGATCATTACAAATTAAGTAATGTTTTATAGGAATATTAGAGTTATTTCCTGTACACACAACAATATTTACTCTTAACAATTGTAGGTATTTGACAATAATAATTTAAGTAGGTACTTCGACATTTGTCGGTAGATGCTTAATAAATATGACAGTTTGTATTTTGTAGCAAACCCATTGTGCTTAAAAGTGTAAGTTGTACGACACTAACCTATTAAAGCTCCTACTCTGAGCCAAAATCAAAGCACAAATTAAAGATTTCTATTCAACATTCCAGGGTAAAAGCGAGCTTATCGGGCGGTTAGAAGTCGAGCCCGTGGTGGATGATAAAGAAGACTATGAGTATGCACCTAAGCTGCAATGGTACGATCTTCATAAAGGACAGGAATACGCCGGTCAAATACTCATGTCTGTGCAATTATGTCCGGTAACGTTGAATCTTTTTATTTTTTTTTACCTCTGATAGCTTTTTAAAATAGGGAATAGAATATAAGGAGGTTTCATATTCAGAAGGTAAAGTTGTTGGTGCTTTTCGGACTGCATGATTATCTATAATGTGTCACATTTTGAATAACCTGTCATGGATCTATGTTACTGAAAGAACTGCCCATCTAATGGCACATGGTTACCTTTACCTATTGAGATCTACAATACCAGAGTTTCGAGACATAACATGTTTCTGAAATAGTGATATGACGGCAAATCTCTCGGAATTGCTGCATCGCATGTATGTTTATTGTTTACACCATTTCGACTTCCCAAAAAGGAGGAGGTTATCAATTCGATTGTTTATTTTTTATGTGTGTCACCTCAGAACTTTATACTAGTTGAACTAATTTTGATAATTCTTTCTTTATTTGAAAGCTGGTATCTGTCATGTGCTCCCATTTAAATTCATCAAGATCTTATAACATGTTTCTGAAATAGTGATATGACGGCAAATCTCTCGGGATTGCTGCATCGCATGTATGTTTATTGTTTACACCATTTCGACTTCCCAAAAAGGAGGAGGTTATCAATTCGACTGTTTATTTTGTATGTGTGTCACCTCAGAACTTTATACTAGGTGAACTGATTTTGATAATTCTTTCTTTATTTGAAAGCTGGTATTTGTCATGTGCTCCCATTTAAATTCATCAAGATCTTATTAATATATTTCTTCAGATGAACTTCGGAGATACACAACAGAACTCTTCAATACATGACCTCAATTCTCTCGGGATTGCTGCATCGCATGTCTGTTTATTGTTTACACCATTTCATAACATACCATCACACCAGTATGCTCTAAATGGGTACGTAAATGTGTACAATTTACCTTGGTACACTCTCATTTCACCGGTTATGTTCAAGTTTCATGACATTCGGGTAATCTTTTCTGGCATTATAAGTACTACATACTTTACTAAACTACTTGCCTATTAGGTAGGTACCTACAACTACGAATTTTAACAGTTCACCCTGGTACACTCTCGTTCCACCGGTTATGTTCAAGTTACATGTTATTCGAATTATCTATTGTCGCATTACTGTGGGCATTATAGGTACCTGGCTATAGAAATTGTCGATTAAGTAAAAAAAAAAAAGTAACGAGACTTCGAAAGTAAAACACTACAGAGCGAAAAATTACTTTTTTTCCTAAGTCGGTGTCTAAAAACGAAAGACAGTAGGTACCAAAGACACCGACTGTGAATTCCTATGTCTTACTAATCATTTCTTGCAATCCTTTCCTTGTCCTTTCAATCTGAGGGAAACCGACAAATACATCAATTCTGGAATAATTTAGATACAATAAAACACCCATCGGTCCTTTGGTGTTTCCATCTTCTCCACAACCCAGTAACTGGATAAGATAGGTTACGATAGGTGCACCGCACCCCCTTTTCCGCACTTAGACACCCATTTGATTCGTTTTACGTGCAGGCCTCCTCTTTGTGAGACGGAATGGGCCGTAATCCACCACGCAGGCCCAGTGCGGGTTGGTGGATGATGCTTCGATTTTTTGGTTCTAACACATGCCGATTGCCTCACGATGTTTTACTTCAGCGTTTTGAGAGCAGTGGTGATGAAATATTATATTTCAGAACAGTTCAAGTTGTTCATCATAGCGTTTGTGTTTATCACCATAGGCCTTATTAGTGAGGGTCGCGGATAAATTTGAAAGAGAGTTACCGCGGCCCTGGCACAAGCAGCTGAAGGAACACGGGTGGGTTTTAGTGATTAAAAGTCTGACACGCCCTCCCGCTTCACCAGAGCGGGAGAAGTCATTGGATGATTTGCCACCCAAAAAAAAGGCCTTATTAATGAAGGGTTTGTCACCCAAGCCTCCAGATTATGAGGTATGTAACAAAAGTCTTGTTGTCGGACTGTAAATAAAATATGTGCATCTCATAGTCATTTATGAGTTTAAATCATTATTAAGATTTCAAATCTATATAATTTACACAAAGTAAAGCGCCTGGGTTCAAACCCACGACATACAACATTTAAGTCGCGGCCGTTACCACTGGGCACCACTGCTCTCAGTAACTGGGTAACACGATATCCCTTGGCTAAACTTGTGTCAGATTTACTCGCTTCTGACTACCCGTAACGACTGTCAAAGATCTTCAAATGACAGCCGGGACCAACGGCTTAACGTGCTTTCCGAGGCACGGAGAAAACTCGTTATGTTGAAATGGTCACCCATCCACTGACCGACCTTGTCAAACGTTGCTTAACCTTGATGATCGACCAGTGCGGCTGTTATTATTTAGCCACGAGCTCCTCTTTATTATTCTCTCTCATTTATTTTACTAAAAAATACCGAAATATTGATAAATTCGTATGGAACACTAAATGTGCAAATTCCGACACTCACTTGACCGGTTTGTGTGTACTTTACTTTTGTGTTACACAACACTATGACCTACAGTATCTTAATATATCTAGGTGTCTAATCCATGCTTTTATTTCTTTAATCACACTACTTCAGTACAATTTAGGCTTTGAAAATGGGAATGAGTCACACCTGCAATTTGTAAGTACTTGATCGAAAACTAATTATACTTTTTCTTTGCTTGAAGATACCAGAGATTTTAATGAGAAATACAGTGTATAGTCCGGTGGAAACCACATACATTGCATCAGGGATCAAGGATTTGGAAAAAGATGATGAGGAAGTGGAATCTTTGCCACTCAACCTAATACCCAAATCGACTACGTACAAGTTAGTATATTTTTAAGTTATTTTATCATCAAGTTAGTGCACTCAGTGACTCACTAGTGAACAACTGGTTTTTGATGCTCTATTACAAATTATTTGATTATATCGAGATAGATTTTTTTGGATTTTTTTAGTTAAATTGGCACTTGGCTTTCTCGCTTAGCGATTAGCTATCGATTATTTTCTCGCTGAAGAAACGTATAAAAGATTTAAGATCCCGTGTCAATAAAAGAGAATTATTATAGTAATAGTTAATACGTACAATGTAGCCACAATAACACTCGCTAATAGCCGAATGACAAAATTATCGGAACAAGACACTCGCTACACTCTGCTCGCCAACTCTTTTTTAGTTTCTAACTTTTCTCGCTACTCGCTGATCGTCGGCAGTGAGACAAGTTCCTTAGGGTATCAAGAAAATAGCAATTGTATCTCATCATGGCATCTGCCCTTAACCCAATCAATTTGGTGTCGGCATAGCACGTCGGCTTCCACACGTTTCTCGGGGCCTACTCCCTAAGCTCAAAGTCCGTAGTTTCGGCCTTAGTTACGGGCGTTTCCTACTCCCTAACACCTACGGACGGATTATTCGTTCGGGGAATGAATGACAACACAATTTGACAGTTGTACTTTTCCCGATGCGTTTTTATCGGATCGTTATGTCAGATATTACGGCACCAAAATAGTTATCTTGCGGTCGACGTAAGCTAAAATTCCAAGAGATGGCTGCTTTTTGAATACTCGAAGAAGCTCTACTGGAAGAGCGGAGGCAACGTCGACGACATTTACGCCAAAACATCCTGTTGGTGAGTATTCCCGACGTTGAGTTCATAAGGTGAGCGTATCACGAAGTGAGCCTATAGTTAGGCTCACTCGGGAATTATTCGAGGATTTGTGTGAGAACCTAATAAGTACCTCTTTTGCCTCGACACATACGACGAAGTGGTGTTGATCCAACAATGAAGGTAAGGATATATTAAAGATTCTGCAACTTATTGAGCTGTATTACCAATCCGTCCCACCCTTTTACTGTTGTTATTGTTTTATTTCAGATCCCCGCTGCTCTTAATTTTTATGCCCGGAGGAGTTACCAAGGTGCAGTGGGCCTTAGCAGTGAGGTTCTAATGGCACAATAGAAAGTGTCACGCTGTCTGCGGCATGTCACAAATAGACTGAACAGCCCCTCATTAATAAAAAACTATATTAGGTTTCCACAGAATTTGGAATATTATAAAAAGCCTTTTACCATTTTTGTAAAACAAATATCTATGGGTATTTAATAAAATACAGCCTGCCATTTGAACAATGACTACCTAAGCTTTTTTTTATTTTTTTTTTTTAAAGAAACATTGCCCCACACTAGGAATTTCTTCCTGTATCGTGGGTGCGTTTACAAACATATAAACTCACATACACAAACGCCCAGAGCCGGAACAATTATCTGTAGGTCATACAAATTTTTGTTCCGTGCGGGAATCGAACCCGCGACACGCAGCGCAGCAGTCAATTGAACAAATTGAATTGATTTGAAGAGTGTTTATACCTATACCTACTTAAAGAGTAGGTACACTTAAATAAATTGTATCATTTAAAATTTTACAGATTTTATGAAAAATATGGCCTACCAGGCGTAGTGTTAATCATGATGACGCCAATAGACAATGCTGTCGAAGACCCCAATAGACAATAACATACAAAAACTTGCTCGGTCTAATAAACAGCGTATGTTTAGCATTTTAAAAGGCCGATTAAGATGCTTCCTAGCAGCAAGAGAACTGCATTATGCACCAGTCACAGTTAGTATTTGTCACAATTTATACTAGGTATAGCTATGTTTTACTAATAACGTATTGATCGGCTGAACAGTATTTTTTTCATCTATTTAAGAGCATATTTTAATTATTTTTTCAGACAAAATTGTCACTGCTTGCTGTGTTTTACACAATATGTTAATCAGGCGGACTTAGAAGTACCTTCTCTCAGCGAGAAAATCTTCAATTTGAACGCAGTAGACAGGAAGAAGTGTCTACAAATATATTATCTGCCCATCAAGCTCTTCAGCAAGGGCAAAGAGCGAGAGACAGATTAGTGCAATTGCTAGAAAGAAATAGTTACTTATGCAGTCTCACTAAAAAACTTTACAAATAAAAGAAATATAAATGCATTGGGTATGTGTATGATTAGATGTATGAATGTGAATAAGAATAAGAATAATTTATTTCGGAAAAAAAAAATTAGAAATACATACTTTCATGTTACATTACTATAATAATATTATGGCATATTTCTGCTCAATCTTGTGAATATTGGCTCCGATGCTAGGAAAATCCTGTGTTATCGGGGCCAACCATTCGTCCGTTATGGTTATTTTAAAAACATGGTAAGCAAAAAACGTGTAACATTAGCAATAATATGTGGGTAAGCGCGTGCGAAAAGTGTGTGTTTGTGATGTTGTGTAGTGGAGGGATTAGTGTTAGCGTGTGGTGTGTGTGGGTGTGTGTAGGGGTGTGTGTTTGTGTGATATGTGGGAGCGTGGATATCATGTGTTTGTAAGAAGTGTGAGGGTGATTTGCGGTGCTGTAATTATGTAAGTGTACGTGTACGTGATACTAATAATTATTTATTGGCATGGCGGTTTGATCAGTGCTTCTGTTTCATCATAATCTAGGGTAAGGAGGTATTCTTTAGTTATTTTTTTACTTTTTTGTTTGTTTAGCGTATGTATATTAAATTGTTGATGTATTTTGTTATAAATAAGGGCACTTAAGTAGGGGTAGTGGCGTCTAGCAAATGTAGTTTTTGTATGAGTTGTGGGACAGACTAGTTTGGGTCTTCTTCTTACTGTCGGGCTGTTATTTTTACTGTACGGAAGAGTTGCGTGTTTACGCATGATTGTGCGGAGTATATACAGTTGTCGGACCGTTAATGTACTGAAATCTGTGTATAGTTGTCGCGTTGGGAATCTAAAAGGTCTTTTTAGAATCACTTTAATAACCGCTCTTTGAGCTCGTTCTATTTGAATCATATCGGTCTTGGCAGCACCTCCCCAAGCAGTGATGCAATAGCTCAATACTGATTCGCCTAGTGCTGAGTAAACTATTTTGAGGATTTCGCTGTTTGCGGATACCCTTAGCTTCTTGAAAAGAAAAATTAGTTTACGAATTCGACTGGATACTGTTTGTACGTGAGTTTTCTTCGTGAATGAAGCAAAAGAAGTATGTAAGGATCGTAGCAGATGGTATTCTGTAGTTTCTGCCTACCCCCATGAGAAAAAGGCGTGAGTTTATGTTTTTATGTATTAATGACTTTTCACAACAAAAGCAATGTTTTTATTACATTTTTTTTTTCACCATTTAATACTCCAATACAAATGTATTGGAGGTATAGTAATAGTAATAGTTATTGTATAAGTCATAGTGTGTTGTTAATTGTTATTTAACAACAAAGCAACAATAACAATTAACAACACACTATGACTTATACAATAACTACAAAAATACAACTACAAGAAGCAAAAAAACATTTCATTTTGTAAACAAAGTAGTTTTGAATTTGGTAGTTTACACACTTTATTATTTACCGAAATTAAGTATTGATAGGAAAATAACATTTATGGGTATGTGAATTTACCCTACTTTAAGTACGTAAATCGCCAAAATGTTGAAAGAAAAGAAAAAAAACATTTATTTGTGACCCGCACAGAATACAAGCAATAAGCAAAAAAATAAACAATAATAAAAATATAACCCCGTGCGAGACCAAAAAGGCTTCTATCTCAGCATGTGCAGCGATACCCAAAATGAAAATAACGCTGCGCTGATATTCTAATAATTTATATTGACACTTCAACGTGGTTTTCTTTTACTTATCAGTCTTTAATTATTTCATGGGCTTTAATTTCTCTTACTTGTCTACAGATACCTAATAATCTGAATAAAATTAAAACTTAACACACTATAACAATCAAAACAGAGATTTCCTTTTATTTATCAGTCTTAAATTATTGCTAGGAACTTAGTTTTTCAAGAATTTACTTCATCGAGCATCTCATTTCTCCTTGTTTTGATTTTAAGCCTTTGCACTTCCACCTTCGGCAGGTGTTATCAGTATGGGTGGGTTAGATGGCGCCTGGCTCTCTTACTGGTGGACAATGTACAACAAAAACTGAATATCATTGACGGATACAACCAAAAATATATGATTGTGTATCTGTAGTTTATTAATATTTAGTAAAAAAATAGTGTACTACCATAAATTATAAATTTTGTTAAGTATTACTGTTGGAAAAGCTGGTTGGACTCTCAACTAGGTTTGTGGCTCTTCAAAACCCTCTTCAATAATCGATAGGATCTAACTCCATTTGGGAGCGGGTTGGTGCTACCAATGGACCTGTAGCACATGCTGACCGTCTGGCAGCTCCAGCAGCTTACTTGGCCAAATGTTTTTCACAGCCCACACCTAAAATTTAGATATTCGGATAATTTTAATTGCATGAAAGGTATAATATATAAAAACACTATATTCATAAGTACTCCTACAGATAATAACCCAGTCAGTAAATAATAAAAAATGCCTTTGCCAAAGCTGGGTTAGTCATGATTTTCACATATGTTATCGTGATTGTAACCCCTACTGACTGGGCTATAAGTATTTGCAGGATGACTGACTATGATTGTATGCACTTTACTGAGGACAAGACCTTAAAATCATATTAATATTGACGAGTAATGTATTAAACTCACCTTTTGCCACAGCTCCACGGAATTAGTGCAACTTTCCATTAAATTAAGGTTGTTGCACAGGAAAAGGTTTTCCCACAGCCATGAGCGAATTACGAAGGCGACGAGGGCCTCAATTTGTGCGTAAGTTGCTGCAGCGGTTGGGGCCATTTTAATTAATTATTATTGAAAACTAAATTCTTCCGAAGTATTTATTATTTATTTCGTGATGTTTCCTTTGAAAGTTGCTGTCATAAAGAAAAAGAAGCAAAGGTATAAACAGGATAATGCCGCTTTCCGGACAAAAATTACAAAAGTATTTCATTTCTATATTATAGACATTAAAAAAAAATTCATTATCTAACGTAAAAAATATTTTATTTTTTGTTTAGGAAGCTTGAAATCACAAACTAGGGAAACCGGTAATCGACCGATAAAATATTGCAACTTTAACGTCATCCGTCGTTCGTTTACGAATATTATCTATGATCCCGTTCGAAGCTCAATAATCCAAAATCGTTAGGGGGTAGGGTTCACTCCAAAGTTTCGGAAACTTTCGGACGGCCCGTAACTTCGCCGACGAAGATAGGGAGTAGGCACCCTGTTTCGCCGTTATCCCGATACTCACCTGCTTCCTAGCAACAAGATCATATATATAAGGCCCACCTTCAAATAAACATAGTTTTAAACTCATACATAAATACAAATCCCTTGATTTAAGTTTAAAGGTGACTCCATTTAGAAACATTAGGTAACACGAGACTTTGTCGCTTTTCAGGGTAGATATCTACTGGTGGGGTCTACGTGACGTCACCACTACGAGGAAACCCTGTGTGATCCTTGAAATAGACGAGCTAACGATAAAGTCTGACGTCGTATGTGACAAGAAATCCAACTGCAACTTTCCAAATGGCAGATCTTCGGAAATCTTCCAAGCTTCTTTGAATGAGGTCTACTCTCCACCTTTGAGTATCAGACTTTATGATAGCAGCACTTTTGGAAGGACCCTGTTCTTGGGCACGAATATAGTGAAGAACCCGAATAAGTACATTGTTACTTGGTTACCTCAAAGAGAAAGAGAGGCGTCTTTGAGGAGTGTGTCTATAGCAGCATATAATTTTTTTCAAGGTTGTTTTTGTTTTTATGTCGAATATTTTATTAATTAGAAACATAGATAAAGTACCTATAGATTAAGCCCTGGCGTGGCCGCACATGAGACAGCAATAGTTAGTTCTGGTGTTACAACAAGAACAAGAACACTACAACCCACCATCGCACTGACACTTATTATCTATAAATAACCCAAATTCCTTGTCTCAATTAACACATAATACCATGAAATCTCAGAAAATCAAACAAAACCGAGTTTGTTTGTCAAACCTGTCATTGTATTAGAGTTTGACAAACAACAGAAACCGGCCATGGTGACAAAGACAAAATATAATCTTTTGTCCTTATTATTTACATGGAGCTGCCAATTAGCCATCTCGCTCTATCAATCGAGCTCATTTTAAGGCTTAATCTATAGATACTTTATCTAAGATTAGAAGGAAATGAAATATAGTAATATTTGTAATAACTACAGAAATAGCCACGGTAAGCTACGCACTAGTCTTAAAGAAAATAAACTTGATTTTATCTACATCTTTGAAGTCTTACCAATATTCATAAAATATTGCAGTTAATCAAGTCCTACATATACGAAAGGGTTCTCCACCATCATTGACAGCTAAAAGTGGTACAACCTCATTACATAGCTTTAAAAAAACTAAGAAGCCGCGATGGAAACGTCTCTTTCACTCTAAAGAAGAAGAGGAAGAAGAATCCGTTCTTCTTCCAATGTTCTCCAAAGACAAGATTTCACTGGCGAAGAATAGTTCTTTCGAAAGTTCTGAAAATAAAAATTGGTGGGCGAGATATTTTACTACGCAAGCGGTACGTTTAAAATTTTACTAGCGCTTTATACCGTGGGTAAAAAAACTATTAATACAAGATTTGAATTAATAGTTTTTTTCTAAATTGAAAAAATAAACTAAATTCCTTGAATTTATAAACTATACAGGATGGATGGCACTTATGCGGATAAGCTCATGACTTGAAATGCTATACCTAACATAAGTAAGGTATAGCAAGTCGACTATCAACAGACAGAATGAGTAAAGTAAAGCATAAATATTATTTTTAATTTCAGAGCGACTTGGATGAAGACGTATCAAGTTCTGACAAAATCATTGTAAGCTTTTTTATGTTTCAAAACTACGTTGCTAGTATACCTAACGTGTCGTTATGTAACGTTTCAGTATCCAATCTCAACAAGCAGATGAAAAATTCTGAGGAAAACGGAATTCTTTGCCATTTTTTCTACGTGTGACAATACAGATGGATGTCCTCTGCCCCGAGTTGAACTGAGGGGCCTGTCAGTCTCTGACTAAAACCACACGGTGTTCTGCAGCTACCATTAGCTTTTGCGCTGGAGTGCTTTCGCATTTCATTACGCTTTCACGGCCAAGTAGTCCAGTAGAGATATAGTTATTTTTCACATAACCTTTGATAATTCAAAAGTTTGTTATTTTTTACTCGCCAGCACAAATAGATGTTACGGAAATATTATTATTAATGCGGCAGATGTGGATGATGACGATGTACAAGTATGTATTAGTGGACTAAAGTATAAGCCCGCATGAATTCATGTGGTCTCAGTCACCCACTGCGGCCTCATAGGATCGCAATTCCTCAAGAGAGGTGCGTGCGGAACACAGCGCGCCGGCACGGGCTAGGAGGAATTAGTTCATGCAATTCCATCGCACACTCCCCGAAATGTAACCGATAAAAAACCGACAGACTGGCAACTTGGCGCCGATGTTCAAGGCTCTGGAGCCTAGACTCGACCAGTATCTCATTGCTGATGAGCCTCTTGGCCCGTTTTTCGATGATTCTAGTGCATCCAGCTGGTACTTCGCAGATCCGTCCCAGAGATGAGAGCAGTTCTCCATGCATGACCGAACTTGCGCTTGGTACAAGTTGAGCAACTGTTCTGGCGTGAAGTACCGTCTCACCTTTGCAAGAATCCCCAACTTTTTGGCAGCCAGTTGAGCTTTTGCCTCAATGAATGGACCAAAATTGAGGGTCGATGTCAATGTAACGCCAAGAAGCTCAAGATGGTCCGTTATCGGCACGGTCACACCACGGAAAGAAGGAGACGGGTGGAATTGGCTCCTTTTAGCGGAAAAAATACTCGCCTGGGTATTAGTAGCATTGAACCTGACCAGATTGGTATCACCCCCCTCGGAGACTGCCTTCAAAGACAGATTCAAGCGCCCAACCATGTCCTCCCAGAGAGACCGGATCTGTACGATACGATAGTGAGAGTTAGTGATAACTAACTCCCTTTCCTCTCAAATCGCTCCTGACACAATCCTGCAATCCATACACTAGACTTAATGCTTTTAACAATCTCGTTCCAGGTGTACGAAGGCGAGTTAGAAGCCCAACCGGGGTTTTCCATGTTCAAGGACTGGTGTACGACCTTAAAGTTGTACAGTGGGAATAAGACTGGTATACCTGAGAAGGATGAACAACTCTACTGCGGCTTCTTAAAAGCTGGCATCGCTATATACAGGTGGCCTCCTCCCGAGGATACTGTTGCTGTTAGCTACAATGGTGTCGAACTTAATTATGGGTGAGCTTCCGTTTTTTCATGTAGTCGTATCGATGACTCCTAATTCAAGGCGTGTTTTTTTACCGATAAAAGGAGTCATTTCGACCGGACTCCTACTTTTTGGGATACATCTGTCTGGTCTGCTTGTCGGTCTTCTACAGTACTTTGGTAAATGTGCTCAATAACTCCAGGACCTCATCGCACCGGCCCACTTCTACCATCAGACATCTAGACGCACTGCAAGTTACCATCCTTACCTAGTTGCAATGCCAGCAATCTGTACCAAGAGCTTCCAAACATCCTTCATAATGCGCACAGCAAAAGTGTGGAACTCACTACCTGCGTCTGTGTTTCCCAACGCATTCAACCCGAATCTCCTCAAAGTTTGAGTAAACAGGCTTCTCCTGGGTAAGCTTACCCCATCGTCAACTTTGTCTCTGTTTTTCATTTAAAATAAAATAAAATATACGTATGAGTTTCAACCAGGCTTTAGCCACGTCAGCAGCGTTCGTGTCTGCCTCGCAAGTACCTACTTGAATGTGCATGTGTTATTATTGCACATAACGCACGACAAGAGGTTAGGTAAGTTAGGTTTTATATGTAGCTCTATAATGAAGCTAATAAGTCATGATTTAGATTGATGGAACGTGGAGATGAGCACAAATATAGAGAGAATCTAAAGAATTAGAGCTGTGGATGATAACAATGAAGCCTGAAAGAGCTACAGACTATCACTTTATTTACTTTATGCGTTTGTGTTCTCGTGCAGTACTCATATGACTTATACACTTTTGATTAGAGCAGAATGGCGGCATATCGGGAGTTGTGTATCACAAAAATGGCGTTCAAATGAAACACGAAGATGGCGCCAACCTAAATATCTGTTTTTGTAATGGATGTCATTTTAATGGGTTTTGGGGTGTGTTGCTCACGTCTGCGATTTGTGTTTTGGAACGAAGTACATGTTCCGTATGCGGTCTGTTAATCACAATAACTTTGCAAATCTAAGTAGTTTATTGTAAATTTTGATATAGGCCACGGATATTACCAAAAAATTCACAAGCCTTCGTCGCCCTATTGATTTTTATCCCGATTTCTTAATTCTCCAAAAATCATGGCAATGACACCCACGGCGAAGGCTTCAGTTTTTTTTTTTTGACTATTTTCTTAATAATTGACTCCAAAAACCATGAAAGTGATGAGTGTTGCCGCGCTTCACAGTAACAGTAGCGCGTTAAATACCAACTTTGCCGGGAAAAAAGGAAGCCTGGATTTGGATTAGCACATAATTATGATACTTTCCCAGTATAATGTTCCCTTGGGATAGTGAAACACCTTTCACACGAGCGTAGCCGCGGCCAATAGCCTTAAATATTTATTATAATTATTCCAGATACTTCGCCGACTATCCTGACAATGAGCCGTTCAAGTTTCTAGTTCGTGTTTATGTAGTCAAAGGAGTGAACCTGATTCCCAAAGCATTCACCGGCAAGCTGGATCCTTACGTGGCCATCAGCTGCGGCAGTAAACACCTGGGTGATAGGGAAAACCATGCGAAAAACACACAGAACCCTATTTTTGGAAAGTAAGTAGACATTCATTGAAATTATTAAGTAAAAAGAGGAGTCAGTGACAGCGTGATAGAGAACAGGACGGTATGTAAGAAGATAACACGAAGAGATCGTGGAATGCGATAAGGCCGCCCGTTGTATATTTTTAGTTTTAAGCTTCTTTTGTTACTGTATTTTCTGCTGTACAATAAAGAATACATAAATAAATAAATAACGTGTTGCACCGACCCCAAGTAACATGGGATTATTGCTAAATTTAGCTGCTGGAAGTTTACACGCCCAATGCATCGCCACCTCGAACGATACAGTGTGTTTTTTTATCTAATGTCTTCCCTCGATCTTCATCAGGTCTTCGAATCACCTTATGGAGGATAAGTGGTCTCCATATCAGGACTCAGATCGGCAGTTACTCTTCCCATGAAGATTGGCCTCCTTCATGCAAACGCTGCCCGGACTTTCCCTATTCTGATAAATAATTCTATCAGTGTCAATTCTGATGAATATCACTTCTGACAATAAGAATTGCCTTCAACATCATGTCATCATCAGCATTTTAATGTGTCCACTGTTTGGACTTGACTTGTCAAAACTTGCCTTACCTTTTAGAAAAATCTAGAATTAGCACCTTCTTTTTAGACAGCGAAAATTGTATAGGTCAGTCTACACTTGCACTACTGAAAATCACGGTGCAAGACCATTGCCCCGGGGATGGGATGATGCAGGTCAACCTACTTGCAAGTAATAAATTTTTCACCAAAATGTTAATTCACCAATTTCAGAACTTACGAATTCCGTTGTACATTACCAGACGACTATCTCCTGACGGTTTCCCTGTATGACTACGATGCAATGCCTCCTGATGAACTGATTGGGTCCACAACTATTGACTTGGAAGACAGGATATACTCCAAGCACAGGGCAAGGGTCGGTTTGCCTACTGAATATACTACGTGAGTTAAAATTTAAAATTTATATAAATTTTCTTCATCATCATTTCATGATTTTATACTAACAATCTCCTTCAATTCAAGCCACTTCATGCTTCCGTATTTCAATTCTTACCGTGTCTTGTTAGTTCATATAGCGTAGTTCATCGGACAAAGGTGGTGTTCAGACAAAGGTCAGTAAAAAGATTCTTCTATCTGTGATTTCTGATGTCAGAGAGGTACTTTTTCTGATCTTTGCCTGTCACCTCTATCATCGGCACCGCTTCCATCTACGCAGCACATTTTATACTCGAGCACTTTTATGTTTTTTATGTGTGTTTAATTGTACGTTAACACCAACTTTCCTTTCGCCTATTCAATATCATGTCTATCATAATTATTAAATTATTTGTAGTAAGTACATATTTGAATATTTGTCAAATTCAGTGGCTCTAACAGAACTCTTATAGCTTTTCACTCTTCCTAAAGTTTCGCCTTCTCCGCCCATTCCCTACCTACCGCATTAATGTTTGTACATATTTGTGACAACAGTTCAAGTCAGAATGATGAGCCACAAAATAATGAATGAAAGGCTGAAACTGTATGAAGTCTGGATGACAATGGTAATGATGTGTTTTGTTACGTGAATAGATAGAATAAAAATAAGTATGTAAGAAGAAGATTGGAAGTGGCACCAGTCTGTTTTCCATAGCCGGTTGTACGTATCGGTTCGCTTTCGCTTTTCTTTGACACTGCCTTCAGTTAGTTATTATTCAATTGCCCATTTTCAAACTATTATCATTACCGAAGACACTGCCCACCAAACTATTGAGTAGTGTCATTATGGTATACATGATAATTATTTCCAGGATTGGTCCTAACAAATGGCGCGATTGCCAAAAGCCTTCGGTAATTCTGGAAGATCTTTGTTCGAAAAATCATTTACCAGCACCTCTTTTCCCTGATAATTCTACAGTGGTTGTTAACGGTGTTGAATACAGAGACAATAACAGTAATGGTAAGTTAGCAGTAGAACTATAATTATGTACCACAATGGGTATCTAACATCCACAGTATCATGTTAAACACGTTATTGGTTTTTTAATAACTAATTATCAAGATGTATTGTGTATGAATCGCCATCCAGAGCATAATTTTTCACGCATCACCGCTTTTTCAACAACTAATGAATAAGTAACAGCGCGCATCGGCTTCCAAGCTTTGTTAATTTCCAACCTAAGTAGGAAGGTGTCTAGTTTGCAATATAGTACACTTTACTACATAGGCTGTTGATTGACAAAACTGCATTCATCACTCTTCAGGACACAAGACTCATACACATTAATACAGGTATTTATGACTCATATATGTATGTTTCTTTCGTTTTGTCTGACATAATTATATTTTTTGCTATATAAGATAAGCTTATTTTTCCAAAATAGCACCAAAAATTATATACATTTCTAATTTGCACATAAGATAAAACAGGCGAGTTCTTTATTACTATTTTGACAATTAATATCGGTGGTTCTGTATATATTGTGTGAGAACAATAGTTATCTAACATCCAGAGCATTATTATACAACAATATAGTTATGAACAAGTAGCAGCAGCCTGTAAGCTTTGTTAATTATGTACCTTCGTCGAATTTTCTATTTATAATGCAGGAGAAAATTCGGTGCAAGTTGCTGATTAACAGAGCTGCATTCATCACTCTCCAGGATACAATATTCAAGCTACAACATGTCTGACTTATATCATTGTATTTTTTATGATTCTTTCTTTTTGTCTGATATCGTTGATTTCGTCTTTAACCCCCGACGCAAAAAACGACGGTGTGTTATAACTTGTGTGTCTGTATGTGGCATCGTAGCTCCCGAACGGATGAACCGATTTTGATTTCAGCTTTTTTTTTTTAAAGGTGACTTTGTCGAGAGTGTTCTTAGGTATGATAGATTAAAATCGGTTGACCCGTTCAAAGGTTATCTGCGTTTTACACTTTGAATCTGGGTATTTTCGCAAGATATCATGTCATAATTACGTGTTTCTATAGATTGTTGATTGAAGCGTGTCTATTACTAGGTATTTTATATGTAGTTTAAAAAATATGAAATAAAAAAATAATTTAATTTTGGTTTGCTGTCTTATCTAGTACAAAATACTATTAGATTGCACATTTATAATTTGCACATTAAATCTCATCAATCAATCAGGTAAAATATGTTTTCGTTTATTATTGTGCTAATGAAGTCCTTCCAATGAAACTTCACTTAACCTTACACCTTAAGTTACACCTTTTTACCCGACTGCGTGACGCAAAGGAGGGTAATGTGTTTATCTGTCTTATGTATATATGTTTTTCCTATGTGGCGTTCTAGAGTCCAAACGCTTAAGCCGATTTTGATGATTTTTACGTCAATAGATTCGTCTTAGCCTTGCGAGTGTCACCAAAGACATGACATTAACCAAAATTCGTATGAGCAACAACCAGACGCCATAATTATTGTTAAATGGGTATCGTTAAATAGGTATTTAAATCATCTTTAGGTTTCATTCACCATTTTTCATTTTAAATAACATTTAAAGTTGTTTAATAATCATTCTCGCTAGATGGATTTATTAAGACATCTTTACATAGTCTTAACGACCTAAGTGGCTTAAATAAGTGACGTAAAAAATACGAATTTTGGGCACCATATTGTGGGACACCCACGGCTTTTTTTTCCAAGCCCATCGTGTGTGGTATCAAAATGAACCCTTTATTTTTACAGTTAATTACAAAATTATGTACCACTTATATGTTTTAAAGTAATTTAAAATAAAAATTATGTATAAAAAGTTTAAAGTAAAAAAGTAAATTAAAAAAAAAATTGTCGAAGAAAAATTTTGTATATAATCTTCTTCGAAATGATGAAGTTGTTCTCATTTTTTTTTGGATCTTCGGGGATTTGCCGAGTCCACTTCATGTGCTCACGCTTTTGGAAGAAGGAGTTCATCATTTAGAGGCTCTCCTTTTCCATAAAACTGCCAACTAGGTGACTCCGGTGGTTCCGACGTTCAACTCCAAATTGTCCCACCTGCAGTTTATCATCGTCTCGTTTGCCCAGTTTCGCGTTGAAGTCCTCTATGACCACGGTGAAGTGAGTTTTGAACCCATGCTTTGATTTAGAAATATCCTCATACATGGACGCTACTTCGTCGTCGGGATGTGCCAAGGTTGGGGCGTAGACCTGTACGAACATCAGCGAATATCTTGAGAATATTCTTAATATAAGGTACGCCACCCTGGTCGACACAATTTCGATATTCACGAGGGACTTATGAACGATAAACCCGACAAAATCCTGGGACTGCCGGTCACCCTCTTGGGAAAAGAGCAGTTTCCCAGATTTAAGGTTTATGGAGTCCCCCCCCTCTGTTTGGACTACAGATAGCACTACAATACTCCATCGTAACCATCTCAGTTCTTACTCTAGTTCGGTGATCTTTTCGTCGATCCGGAATGTACGTGTGTGCCAGGACCAGTAATCGTTTTTTATTGGATAGCCGAGTCTTTGACATACCCGATTCTTAGCACCCCTTGCCATGCCGTAACCTAGACCGCTACCATAGCCGAGGTTAGACCTGTAACATACCACAGCTGCTGCGTCGCCAGTTCCTTCTTTGCTTGAACTTGTACTTTTCTAGATTATGCTTTCAATAAAATAGTTTTCGAATAGAAGGGAAAATATTTATTAAACATAAATATGTAAAATTGTATGTAGAATTTTTCAATCTTGACAATTTTTCACCATGAAAAATTTTTAAGTTATATTCTTTATTATACAGAAACTTGTAGATTTATAACTTGTAAAATACAATTACAATTTACTATTTGTAACGTTTACTAAACAGAGCCCTGAAATTAAAATCTGTATACACAAACAAACAGACACACTATTAAATATAGGGTTACTTTTTTACCCGACTGCCGAAGGAGGGTAATGTGTTTATCAGTCTGTGTATGTATGTATGTAAGTATGTATGTAAGTATGTATGTATGTATGTAAGTATGTATGTATGTATGTATGTATGTATGTATGTATGTATGTATGTTTGTTCCTATGTGGCGTTCTAGAGACCAAACGCGTGGGCCGATTTTGATGGTTCTTACGTCAATCGATTCGTCTTAACCCCGCGAGTGTCACTGGCTACATGAAAATTGGTAAATAGGAATATGGCGCTTTTTAGGCGTCGTTTTGTGGGGGCCCAAACTTTTTTTTTCTTCCTAACCTTTCGTGTGGGCTATCAAAATAAAAGATTTTAAGAGGTGATTTCACTTATATATTTAAATGTACCTAATTCGAAAAAATAAAGAATTAAAAAGTTATAAATAAAAAAAGTTAATCAAAAAAATCAAAAAACCCGACTGCTTGAAAAGCGAACTAAAAAGACGTAAACAAGGAGAAAATCATGCTGTGCTGTCGGAGGATACATCTTTGCGAGCTGGCTGGCCAAAACCAGACGTATCCTTCGACTGCACAGCAAGTCGGGTTTTTTGATTTTTTTAATTAACTTTTTTTATACTAATTTGGTATGGAACCTTAAAACATTGGCTGTCCACCATACTACACTTACAGTATTGCTCCCATGCCCCATACAAATTCTCTGACCCCACCGGTGATGTTCAAAGGATCGCATCAAGTTTTAGTAAGTAACTATAGAGTATCCTATACAGAATAGTATTTTAACCAAAATTGACAATTCTAGGTCAACCGCAAGTACCCTATAGGTTTTATGTCATTATTCCCATTGACCTAGAATCACGAAATTTGGCAAACAGTAAGGTCTTACAGCACAAATACAGGAAACAAGTGCGAGTCGGACTCGCGCACGAAGGGTTCCGTACAATTATCGCAATAAACGGCAAAATAATCACGTTTGTTTTATGGGATCCCGACTTAAATACTTATTTTATTCTGTTTTTAGTATTTGTTATTATAGCAGCAACAGAAATACATCAACTGTGAAAATTTCAACTGTCTAGTTATCACGATTCATGGGATACAGCCTCGTGACAGACGGACAGACAGACAGACATACATACAGACGGATCGTGGAGTCTTAGTAATAGGGTCCCGTTTTTAACCTTTGGGTACGGAACCCAAAAAATACAAAAAACAAAAAAAATGGTAATTAAAGAGTATCCCCATACATACATGCATAGCTGAGGTACGGAACTCATCGTGTGCGAGTCCGACTCACACTTGGTTTTTCTATGTAGAAGTAACAGCAGCGATTTGCCTTGTTAATTCAGTACCAACATCGCATTTTCTCTAGTTTTCAATATAGCAGAAAATTCGACATATTAGGTTGTTTATTAGTAGAGCTATTTTTATTTCCTTTCAGTATGAAACTTATATATCATACAATATTGTCAATTTAACCTCGTGTTAGCAACTAATTCTGAGTTAAAATTTTCGTATAAGTGGGCCTTAGTCAGTTACTGACTCGCTTGTTTGTATTTTTTTATGTATCTTTCGTTTCTGAAATCTTTTTACTATCTTATGTACTACGAAACTGACACTGCAAATTTTTTTTTATTTGCAACTTAGACAGAACTATGTTATTTTCATCAGTTCAGACTAGTCTCAACATGTCTATGACCATAGAAAACCCATATTCTTCCACAGTAAGGAGTTACCGATTAGCGGCTGATCGTAAAGAGAACATCTGCCTCAGTCTACTGCACAGTTGGCACACTCTACCGATATGTGGGTATCGTTTAGTGCCCGAACATGTGGAGACTCGAGCTCTGACAAATTCCGGAAAGAACGGTCTGGAGCAGGTATTTATAAAATGTTATAATTGGACATTTCAATTTTCTGACATTTTAATTTTGTGTCATTCTAGTTTTATAAATTTTATTTTATTTTTGACATTTTTTATTTCTGTGACATTTTAACTTTTTGACAATTTTAAACGAAATTTAAAATTGTGACCTTTTTTATTTAATTTAAACTTGTATCCCTGTAATTATAATAAACTCATTAAATTGTTTTCGTGTCATGTAGTGATAACTAATATTAATTATAAGGTTGTGTACTAACAAAGAATGGACTCCAAAATAGTCTGAATTTGAAATCAATTTAATTTAATTTATTCAGTTAGTAAAGTTTTCATGATAGTTGTTGAAAAATCATGCTTTTCAAAGATAACATTTTAAAATCTTTAGTGTTATTAACTCAGTACCTGCAGGAGCGCAAGAGCTGGCAGAGCTTATGGTTAAGTAGGTTTTTATTGCTACCTATAGTATGGTTATCAGGTGCTCAATGTTGGACCTTCAGAGGTGTTAAACGTAACCCTGGGTAAAATTGGAAAAAAGACGATTATAGTTTAAATTGCAGCCATCGCAATAAATATAATTTTTTGTATTATTGATTTGCAACGAGCTATCCACAGTTGTCAAAACCTTTTCGAGTAAGACACCTTATAGTTTGTTACTAATCAGTGCTATCAACAATTAATACGAAATCAGCATTAACCATTCAGATTCTCTTTTTGCCATTTTACTAAAATCGTACCCTCTGATATTGCAGGTGGCGGTGCTAATCACTTATAATTATATGGTCCGCTGATTTGTCACTAAATGCCATAAGATTGAAATGTTAAAGGAATCTACATTCCGTCTTACAGGGTAAACTTCAAATGTGGGTGGATATCTTCCCTCTGGATGCGGACGTGTACATTCCGCCGGGAGTTAACATTACTCCTAAGAAACTAGAGGATTATGAGCTCCGCGTGGTCGTGTGGGATGTTCGAGGCCTGAAGCAGACCGTCCAAGGAAAAAAGGCCACTGATATTTACGTCAGAGCGTAAGTATTTTGGATTTACATTTCTTAAATTATCCCGGTAAATGATCTGCGAAGTTTTTCCGTAACCAATGCTATACATTTTGATATTTCATCATTATTCATTGCGTCAAACATCCATCGAATAGTGATAAAATATGTAGGTACTAATTAATAGAGTGTTAGTGAAGGTCACCAGAATTCGGTGGATGCGAGACAGGGCTGGTCAATGTAACGATGACGACGTCTTTCTTCTGAAATGATGTTGACATGCATACAAACACATCAATCATTACCATCAGGTGATATAAACGCACCACGCAGTCTTTTGGTAATCGCCACGCGGGCCACAGCTCGAGCATGTATACCACTCTCGTTTCACAACTACGACACCATAAAAAACCTAATAAAAGTGGTCAAACTTGAGCAAAATGTATATAATAGAATCGTAAAGAAAACCACTGTCTATGAATGTATGCTTATTGTGACCTCAGCCATTGCCAACAATTTTGAAACCACTGGTTACTGGTTGTATTACCACTTCCGTAATTATTTAATTATATGAAATACTTTTACGTATCTATTGATTAGAGGCCAACTTCGCTCTTAGGCCCTGCTCTTGCCCACTGTCCCGTAGCCTCCTGCCACAGTTGCTGAAGCTCGTGGTGAGTGCTCTGTTCCCTTGCCTGCACACCTACGATTCCATTTACGTGGAGACCAATGTGGAAGATTATGACGGATACTTATATTGGTCACTTCAGGTAAGTACAGAACTAAGAGCGCTGGTAACCAAACACACGGGCCTGAGCAGTTTTGCAACGGCGGTCGAGGGTGTCCACTGGATTCGAGAAGAAAGGGATCACCCGATGTAGCGACACTAAGGGGTCTTCTCTTTATCTTTTAGCTATAATGTTTTTTTTATTTTTTGTGTACAAACGTTGTCTGTCGAGCGGTCGAGCTGCATAACTTAAATCGCAGCACATGTCTACTTATAATCACTATTCCGGACAAGGGGATTAGTGTTTTTAGAGCTAATCTTTTCTTAATCTAACATTAATTGCCACGTTTTTTTTTGCAGCTGGGTAGACACTGTAGAACAAGCGCAGTACACGGATGTTCACTACAGCAGCACGACTGGCGAAGGAAGATTCAACTGGCGCATGGTATTTCACTTTCAATACCATCATGCCGAGAAAAAGGTTATTATCTTAATATGTTTATTAACTATAAATAGTGTCGTACCCGTATGCACACGACACGTCTTCGTAGTTCTACTAAACTAGGCAATGGATTTTAAAGCGAATGATACCAACATTAATTTAATGATAGTACACACAAGCCACAAGCTTAAAATGGCTAAAGACCTCGCCCCTCAAAAATCTCGCCATGGTCCAGCGGCTATGAACTTGCCTTTCGTTCTCGAGGCCAAGGTTTTAAATACGGGCAATTACCAATGAGACTTTTTCAATTTATAAGTATTTTCTAAGTTTATCTTGGAAATCGCTGTAGCTTAATGAAGAAAAACATCGTGAGTAAACCTAAACTTATAGTTATTAAAAGCGTAAGCGTGGTGTGGTAATTATTGCTCGTATCTTCTGTGTTTGAGAAGATGCCCTTGCCGTGCAGTGGGACAGAAACAATCCGGTTTTATTATTATTATACAAGCATAAGTCCTGTTTGTTTTTAAGCTTTGTTTGTTCTATCTCCTCCTTGATATGGAGGGAAGTGGAAATTTGTAATTTTCCTACTCGCACTGGGTTACACGATACTACTAATTTCTGCTTGAAAGATTTCAAGCTTCTGACTGATTGTTACGTCTGACAAACTTCTAAAATGGGCAGACAGAACCTCCGGCTTGATTTGCTTGAGTTGGAGTGCAATGTTTTTGCTGAAACTTATACTTTGATTAGACAGACGTTATATTTACTGTATTTTTCGATTTTTACAGTTGGTGAGAAAAGAAAAGGGTCCATTCACCGAGGTAGAAGAACATATGGCACCAATAGTCGTTATACAAGTCTTGGACAGCGATGCTGCTTCTCAAGACGACTTCTTGGGTAAGTAAAGAAAATAATCACTGTTGTAATTACTGTTAGATAGATAGATAAAACATTTATTCAGTGCAACACAAACCCCGACGGACGGCGACGGGACGTATCTATTTACTTGCCTTAACATGGTGAAATTGACTGTGGGAATGCCTACCAAGACACTAAAGTTTGGTCAACGAATTATGACTTGTATAGCCAGTATAGTGCGGCTTAGTCCTTTTGACGATTCACGTTTTTAGATTACTAATACTTATTACAGACTAGGCACCTGTACGGGTGACCCAGATATAATTGTACATAAGTAAGTACGCAAACAGAGTCACAGTTTCTTTTTCCCCATTATCATTGTTCGAAGGCACGGCAACTTGCAACAACTGGAGTTAGATCAGACGCAAGTTTAATAATATTATTTAATTTTGATCTGATTGTGGTTCCGTGAGTAGACCACTGGACGAAATCCATTTAACATCTTGTTAGTAGAAACAATCGTGTAAAAATTATTGCATAGGCAATACAACTGTAGTGTCACCTGCATCACCATGATGACCCACGTGATGGATTTTTGGACCTTTTCGATGACTTTACCCTGACATGCTGAGTACACTGCATGCTGCTTCTGAGTTTTCATGGACTCATCAGTCAATCGAATATTTATAATACCTGCCGTACCCTGACGTGCCAAAACTATCGTAGTTCGTTGGAAAATAAGGGACAGATGTATACAAGTCACATATGTCGCATCAAGGGTGGCCCATAGATTCAAACCATCGGGAAGTCAGAATGTATTATTCCCTTGGGTTAAGACATCATGTGTGGGCAGATTGGTGGGTACAATCGTGACAATGAAATCACACAAATTATTCGATACATTGAGTTTATTCAAATAGCCACAACTCACAGTTACAATCTTGCTTACTAATATTACGGATCATCAATGATTCTAAGACGTCTAAGCTCTAAGGCAGTACTCAACTGCTATGTTCTGCTGTCCGCACCACGCAAGTGGTTAGGAAAAGCTCGCCAATGCGTAGTTGTTCTTTATTTTCCGCCAGGGGCGTACTTGTGATTTGTTTTGACGTCCGTACTATTGACTAAATCCGACATATACATATGTCCCTTACGCACACTCAAATAACCATAAAATCAGAGGGGTCACCAGCACACATCAAAGAAGGTCAGGGACACCGGTATTGTTAAAGAGCTTATGGTCACCCACCTGTATAATAAAATACTTTAACTTCATTCCTATTTTGAGCTCGTATACAATATATCTAGACTTGTAGTAATAAAACTAAGTTCAGAGAATAAAAAAAAATAACAACTAATACACAAAAGGTAAGATACTTCTGTATTGAGCCACAAAAGTCAATCTTTAAACATAATTTCATGTCTTTGTGTTTTTTAGGTTTTGCGTTCTACACACTGACATATGAATCATAACACAATTATTGTTGATTTAAAGAAACCCTGTGCGTTTTTGCCTTAAACGTTTTGGAAAATTTAAGGCAATGCTATAAAAACGTGGAGTATTTTTATCTATAAAATTAAGTGTATATAGCGGTCTTAAAGTTTGATTACTAGAAGCCCAGAGGCTTTGTTAAAAAGTCAACACATTGAATCTTTATACACGATTGCTTCTAAAAGCCACTAATAGAAATGACCTTTGGCATACAAATGTCAGTAACTATCAAACAATTTTGTGCATTTAGATTGGTGTTTCTTTAGAAACAAACTCCGGTGAATCTCACGTCTTTGTCATTTGTTCCACTGAATAAAAGGATACCCTTAATCAAACTGCCATCTAATTTAGTCAAATAGAACATATATGGAATCATTATTTATTTTAATTTCAGCATCAGCGTCATTCAACTTGAATTCAATGTACAGAGGAGTGAAAAATCCTAGTAAGTGTAATGTGGCAGCAATGGAAAAACAAAAGAAAGTCAACCTCTTCTCAACTATGAAGGTGAGATCTTGGTGGCCGCTCATCTATACCAACCGGAATACTGGCATGTCTTCGGCTGCTGTAAGTAATATTTTCAAGACGAAATAAATAAGTCAGCTTTAATAAATAATCTTATGAACAATATTACCAAGAAACAGTTTATATTTAATTGGTTTGAAAAAATATCATAAAAAACTTAACGAGATCTAAAAAAAATTTTTTTCTCTCCAAATTTACCTTGAAAAGTTTCGTAGAATTTAATTAAGGTGGTACAAAATATTTATTTCAGCTTGTGTATTATTATCTAAAAATATTTCCAATTACAGGGAATGGTAGATTTGGAGATGACTCTACTTCCAAAAGAAAAAGCCGTACTGATGCCGGTGGGACTTGGGAGGGAGCCACCAGCTGCTCTGCCAGAACCATGGTAAGGATCTATATTATACACTATTCAAGTTGAAATCTTCAAGTTCCGTCCATACACGTCAGAATATAGTTAAGGAGAAAGCATAGGACATCAACCCCACTGTCTTTCATACCTCAAACAGTTGAGTGATCGGCGACCCGCTACTACTAAGGTAGTCATATTTTTTTATAGTTATTTCAAGTTGTTATCGAATATTAATATGCAGTATGTATATATGTCAGTCTGGAGCTTTATTGAGAAGAATGAGTAAATCTCACAACATCAAGCAATTTAAAAAAAATACTGAGTTTGTAATAATCCGGTGACATATTACAGACCCCGTCACTTTACGTTCCGCTGCAGTAATGAATATTAAAAATATATAGGTAATGATAAACCTAAATATTTTTGTTTTGATTTCACAGCCGCTCAGAAGCATCGAGCAGAGCCCTGGCCAAAACGTTTAATATTAGTAAATGGCGAAAGGGACACTCAGTGGTTGCGTGTACAGCTATAATAGTGGTCGCTGTAATCGTATTTGTTTGGTACTTCGAACTACCATATCTTCTCTTTGACCTTTTCACGGTAAGTATTGCTCCTCCATGTCTCGGAAAGCATCACATCACATCACATCATCAGCCTATTAATGTTCCCACTGCTGGGACACAGGCCTCCTCTCTGTGAGAGGGAATGCATGATAAGTCGTATATATTCCCCAATGTAACGCAGTATTGGTTCACTATTGATATTCTGCCGGGGATCCGCTGGTTGCGAGACGCACGGGACCAGTCAATGTGGCGACGCTTGGGGGAGGCCTATGTCCAGCAGTGGACGTCTTTCGGCTGATATGATGATGATGATGATGATTCTGCCGTGCGCCCGCTCGGAGCTAGAATATGAATAGTGAACCTCCTTTTGGCCAGTTTTGTTTACAAAATATTCTTTGATTTACTTATATGCTATTTCAGTTATACAGAAAATATTGTTAATAAAAATATTTTTGAACAGCCAACTTGTTTTGGAGGAGGGAGGGAGTATCCAAAAGTAGCGGCAAAATATCGTGTTGTTATTTTTTTTATAACAAATCTATTATTTACACGAAAATACCATATATATACCACATACCACCATACCACAAATAATTTTCATTAATCATAAAATGAATAATTCTTTTTTTGTACCTTTTTATCTAACCTTTAGTAAGGAAAGGAGTATCCTTTAGAAAGTAACTGTTTTACGGCACTAAAGCGGTGGATGCCCTTTATTAGGACGGCTCAAACAAAGTGGCCAGTAAACTGGACAGTCACTTCAAGGTCATTTTCTCATAGATTTTTGTTTGTTAAACCGTATGAACATTTACGAACCGCGCTAGATCATACTGGCCCATCAACTGGCCAGCGTTCAAGTTCGTCGCGCGATATAACAAATTCGCGCCTTTTCCAATATGGCCTGTGAACTGGCCACCGTGCACCAACGAAAAAAAGGCGATAACGACCTTGAGTCATTGTCCAGTTTACTGGCCACTTGAATGAGCCGTCCTATAAAGCTTTAAACCGTTGTTCCTGGCCGTTATTTTTTACATCTTTGATAGTCGTTACTGGTAGCGAGAAGCCAGAATATCTGATACAATCATGCCGAGTTGAAGAGAGTATCAATTTACCCAGTTGTTGCGTTGTGGAGATTAGCTATGAAGTCACACCATCCAAAGTACTGGTATTTAGATGCATCTGTATAGACTGGAAGCCGTAGCTCAATATAGTTAGGAACAGGTTAGGCATTGACTAGGGCAGGGGTCACCAAATAGCGGACCGCGGTCCGTTTCCGGACCGCCGATCTATTATTTGTGGACCTTAGGTGCACAGTACATTTACTTGTATTGATACTTGAGTACTGAATTTAATCATTTATCCCGCGCTTTGTTTTTACTGCCGTCGGTTCGCCAACGGACGAATCATCTCATCAATACCTTCTTGATATTGCATCATCATTATCATCATCATATCGGCCGAAAGACGGACATAGGCCTCTCCCAAGCGTTGCCACATTGACCGGTCCATTGCGTCTCGCATCCAGCGGATCCCCCCAAGTTTCACCAGGTTATCGGTTCTTTATATATTGCACCTATATTTACTTAATATAGGTTTATTATTTTAATTTTAACAAAGTACACGTGACTATGTAAAACTTACGGACCGCGACAGTCATATTATTTCAAATCAAAGTGGGTAATTGGTGACCCCTGGACTAGGGAATAAAAGAAAGAAAAAAAAAATTATTGTGACCCGCACAGGAGTCACGAGAAATAAGCATAAAATTAAACAATAATAAAAATTAAAACCCCTTAGGAGACCAAAAGGCTCCTATCTCAGCATGTGCAGCGTGTGATTGACTTTTAATGACACTCCTTGCAATTTTGAATACACAACACGATAAATAAATAAAAAACCGGCCAAGAGCGAGTCGGACTCGCGCACGAAGGGTTCCGTACCATCATCGCAAAAAACGGCAAAAAATATCACGTTTGCTGTATAGCAGCCCCCTTTAATATTTATTTTATTTTGTTTTTAGTATTTGTTTTTATAGCGGCAACAGAAATACATCATCTGTGAAAATTTCAACTGTCTAGCTATCACGGTTCATGAGATACAGCCTGGTGACAGGCAGACAGACAGACGGACCGCGGAGTCTTAGTAATAGGGTCCCGTTTTTACCCTTTGGATACGGAACCCTAAAAATCATCTGCTTGTCAACAAAAATCACACTAATAATGTTGATGTTTTTTTTATTAAATGTCAAGCATTGTCATTATTGTATTTCACAACTATCCCGTAAAGCCATTAAAAGTCGATAGCGGTAAAAATTGCCTTCAGTTCGAATTGCAGTCCCGTCTCAAAAACTCACATGTGTGTTCAGATATGTGTGTGTGTGTTTTGGATATCGCTGCACATGCTGAGATAGGAGCCTTTTTGGTCTCGCACGGGGTTTTTTTATTTTTACTATTGTTTATTTTTTTATGCTTATTTCTCGTGTCTCCTGTGCGGGTCACAAATAAATATTTTTTCTTTCTTTCTTTTTCTTTCCAGTCATGTGTTTTAAGTTTTTCTCCTGTCGGTACACCGTCCTACTATTTCTATCTATATAGTATACATACAATATGTCCGGGTTGTAGTAATACAACTGTAAGGCCGTTAAATAGTACTCATTTTATCGATTACTAGCGGACGTCTCGCGGTTTCACCCGCGTAGTTCCCGTTCCCGTGGGAATACAGTGATAAAAAGTAGCCTATGTCACACGAGGATAGCGTAGCTTCCCAAAGGTGAACATTTTTTTAAATCGGTCCAGTACTTTTTAAGTTTATTCGTGAAATACAAATATTTCCTCTTTATAATGTTAGTATAGATATAGAAAACACCAATACGGAGTGCAATCCCCACACTCTCATAGATAGAGTAATTTTAGTAGTTGCCTGACTTATTTATTTTGATATTCACATAATCTTATCTTCACACTTTTCAGGCGGGCGAACCCGCGGGCAGAAGCGAACAATATTAAGAAGTGTCTTCTTATTAACTTTAAAATATTATAATTGCCCACACTTGCGTGTGGAACGGTTCGTCAAAAATATTACATTGATGTGACGTTACGTCGAGTTGCAGAGTATATGAGATTTGAAGTAAGACTTAAAACTACATAGTTTTTACATTTAAGTACAATTATATACCCTGTGAAGACTGAAATTCAGAGGTGGAGGTTAAGAAGCATTTCTTGTAACGAAACCATATCGCCATCTGTCTTGACGCCGTTGCTTAACGAATTGTTTAAACCCCTAGTGGGTTTAAACAATTCGTCAAACACGTTAAACGAGAAGTTTGTTATCAAACTTTTTGTTTTTATGGTTGTTTGTTAATTTATAAAAAAATCAAGGTCAATGTTCACAAACATAGGTTTTCCATTATTATGATAAAATAAAAGTTTATCGTAAAAATACATCAGACTAAAGATGTAGATCATGCAAATATCTACGAAAAATTGTCTTAAATTGTTCTCTACGAATTACTATTCCTGAGATATCATTTTTCAAACATAGAAAGTAATAATATGCACGCCCACGCCAACCTGTCTCTCGAGCATGCGTGGTGATCAATGCTCGTGCCTTCTTTGTATGAAAAGAGGTTTTTGCCCTGCAGTGGGACAGCAATAGATATGCGCCTGCGCTGCCTATGTACATCATCAATCGTTGATTACGTGAAGACTGGTAATTTGTTGCATTCTATGAAATATGTCTAATTTACAACGATATCTGTTCATCCCTGTGACTTGGGGTTCAAAGAGGATTGTTTGCCAGCTTTTTCATCCTGATGACCAAAACCTGCTTAATGCGAAGCTCCGGTTAATCTATAATTTATGTGAGAACCATGTTCCTAATTAATCAATATATGCTCTATATCTTATACTTTATACCTATACGTAGTATAGTAGTGTTATGCTGGGTGCATCGTCCTCACATATAAGAATTAATATGTGTTAGGCTCATAGATCGAAAACGCTCATTGAGCGAAAATTGGCTCAGAACACCTGGGGTGGTGAACCTGGGCACTTCACCACCCCAGCTGCTCCGAAAACCAACCTTAGTTAGTCTTGCTCAACCTGGAGCCTTCACAACTCCGGCTGGATAAGGGAAAAACACTGACCCATCCAAAATCCGATTTTGGCAAGTGTTGCTTTACAACAATAGCACCTGTCCGTCGCAAATTCGGGTTGTGGTCGCTTCTGTTGGCGCTCACAACGCGTTCTGGCTTTTTTGCTTTGCCGGAACGCGTTGTGGCATCTTTTTAAGGTGCCACAACACGAAATTCGCGTTGTGCCCGTTGGTAAGAAGCCAAAACACGTTCTGTGCTACTATTTCGCTCAATGAGCTTTTTCGATCTTTGAGCCTTATTAAATATATTTATTTTAATGATTGTGTGACTGTTTCTTCTCCCTTGCGAACGGACAGTAGTATCAATTTCTTTCTTTTCCTTTGATTTGTGACATTCAAAGGGCCTAATTAAAATAAACGATATGACTTGGTCGTTGACTTTATCTCTTTACTCATAGATTCTATCCAAAATAATAAACAAAACTGAAGTGTCTGTTTTTATTATTAAAATAACAACTTTTTACTAAATGCGTATGCAAGTATATAAACAAAATAAAAAATATTGTCTGCCTGTGTGTTTGTTCCGGATAATCTCCGAAACGGCTGGACCAATATTGACGGGACTTTCACTGACAGATAGCTTATGTTATAGTAGTAACTGACACTTATATTAGAAAAAGAATACGAGTTTTGCGCAAAAACGCAAATCCACGATTTTTTAAGTTTTGACGTAGACGTAGTTGCGGGCAACAGTTAGTGCAGAATATTATACGCCATGATACTATGATCGTAGTAGTGCGCATATGCAAACCCGTCTAATTAAAAAAAATATATCTATTAAAGATTAAATGCACTAAATGTTGGCTGCTCCTCTATCTTAAAATAGAGATTTACGATTGCAAATTATATTCTAATATTGTTTTTTTTATTTATTTTCAGTGAATAACCCTCGTGGTGCCATCTATATAATCGGTGAAAAAGGAGGTTTTAATGTTCACGGCGTATTTTTATTTCTTTTTGTTAATAATTAATAGAATGATGGGCTTTTCTAAGCGATATACATAAGTAGCATAATTAGTCCAGTAGGGATACAATTATTTTCCACATAACCTTTGATAATTCAAAAGTTTGTTATTTTCGCTGGGTGGATACCTTATGTGAATTCAACGCTATGTACAAAAATGCTAACAGTTTAGAGTTATGCAATAGGCATAAAGTAGGTATTTCCTATTATTTCGAGTTATAACAATAATATAAAATTTAAATTTAATTAATTTACTGTTTCTTTATTAGTACTATCTAAACTTTATATTAGTGAAAATGCTAACAGATACGTAATGTGGAACAATGGAAAACTGAAAATGGCTCGTAACTCTTTCAATAAAATATTTAAGTTTTCAAATCATTTCCTATACGCATACAGGGATTAGTAATACCTTACAACAAAAGTTCTAACAACTAAGTATAATGCTGCACAGGTTATTGTATTTTTACATTGTGATTTGCGTAATATTGAATTTAAGTTTATAAATTTGCGCCTAAATATTCGAAATAATAAACTCTGCCACCATACAAAAGTTTAAACACTTATGTGCTATGCTAGTTTAATAAATAACATATAATTGGGTATTGCGGGGCGCGTTGACACTTCACTCCGAATGTATTGAATGAGGCGCGAAACCATTTAATTACTGTCACATCAGTATTTAAACCTCGTTCATAATTTCTACCTTCTTTGTTCCTATAAAAAGAATAAGAAAGAAATATTCACAGAACACGGAATAGTTGTACCTGCCGTGCTGACAGTATGTCGAGATGACAGAATAATAAAATTCTCCGTATCGTGAAACTTTGACAGTCGTTACGGGTCGTCAGAAATCCGAAAGTCTGCGGCCACCCTAAAAAAAGGGTACCGTATTATCCAGTAGGATTACCGTATAATCTAGGTTGGCAGGGTAGGCAGTCACTTCATATAAAACACTGGTATTCAGATGCGTCTGGTTCGACTGAAAACAGTGGAAGTCAACCCCAACATATTAGGGAAAAGTCCAAGCAAATGCCTTTTCCAAACAGATGTGACAGTAGAAATATCAAACATCTTATAACCGGTGCAACTGTCACATAACTAAATTGACTACATCACTGGTCCTAAGACCTAATACAATAAAGGCAGTGTTACCCACTAACCCTTAGTGGATGACACTGTAAGCATGATATGATGTATGCTTAAACAAATCGATGTATTTATGTTTATAAAATATTACCTACTCATTTTTTTTATTCAGAATCAATATAGTAGCAACCCTAGTGAGTCCGGCAAGTTTAAGTGTCAATTTTGTGATACGCTTACCAAGATTTTGAACATTTTTTATTTTAAAGGTAGATAAATTTTACATAATCGTGTCTATTGCGCCCTATCTATTAGTTTTTAAACTCTATTATAACGAAAAATCGGCACCACGTGACCTTACCACACGATTGCTGTACATCAAAACCTAGTAAATGCCATAAAATATTACATTCCAGGATAGCGCAAAAATATTATTTAAATTAGCCTATGGAATGTCATCTTGTGTTAGGTAACTAAACGAAAAAAAATAAAATAAGCGAGTACTAAACAAGGCTTACGGGTGAACTGTACGTAATAACACAAATGAAATTAATGGTGTCCTAAATCTATTAAATATTTTACATATCTCTAAACAAGATAATTCAATACCTATTAACTACCGGACATTTGCTAATTTAAGGTGTTTTTACAATTTGAAGGGACTTTCCTATTGTAAATAATGATAAAATTTATTAATTAAAGCACCAAATCTCAATTCAACTTATAAATTTCCTGGTTAAAATTACACAGTCCATCGCAGCATATCAAAACTCATTAAAATAATATAAATAAGATTATCAGGGTATAAAACCATTATAAAAATATGTCACCTACTGCGTTCTTATATGGGGCAGTCGTACAGTACCAGACATAATTTTAATATTTATTCGATTCGCACGGGGAAGGCTTGTATAACACATGCCAGATTACCTATTTTAGTGATCTTTATTAACGTAGCAATAAGGTTGCATTCATAGGCAAAATAACAGTGAACGATCTGTCAGATACTAGACGCCAGTTTGAAATAAGAATTTGCGCTGTAATGTTTTTCTAAAAATTATCAGAAGAGTCCGTTTATGATGTGGGCCTCTGTGGTCTGTATGGTTCGAAGAATTTATACTGATCGTACATACCTACACCGCGCCCCGCAATACCCAAATTGTATTTGATTTATTAAACTAGCATAGCACATAAGTGTTTAAACTTTTGTATGGTGGCAGAGTTTATTATTTCGAATATGTAGGCGCAAATTTATAAACTTAAATTCAATATTTCGCAAATCACAATGTAAAAATACAATAACCTGTGCAGCATTATACTTAGTTGTTAGAACTTTTGTTGTAAGGTATTACTAATCCCTGTATGCGTATAGGAAATGATTTGAAAACTTAAATATTTTATTGAAAGAGTTACGAGCCATTTTCAGTTTTCCATTGTTCCACATTACGTATCTGTTAGCATTTTCACTAATATAAAGTTTAGATAGTACTAATAAAGAAACAGTAAATTAATTAAATTTAAATATTATATTATTGTTATAACTCGAAATAATAGGAAATACCAACTTTATGCCCAATGCATAACTCTAAACTGTTAGCATTTTTGTCCATAGCGTTGAATTCACATAAGGTATCCACCCAGCGAAAATAAAAAACTTTTGAATTATCAAAGGGCATATTCTTCTGGCTACTGGACTAAATATAATAGGTAATATTTATAGATTTCTATTACTACTCTAACATGTTTTAAAATAATTTTTGTTATTTATTTTTATTTTAATGAGTATTGTAATAAATAGATTCACAGTTGCCAAATTGTTTCATTTTCAAAATTATTGTATCTTGGAGTACCTACAAAAAAAAATATTCTGTGATTATGGCTAAAATGACTCTCTTGGTACATGCTTGCTGGCATTGACCTTTAAGGTAAAAGTAAGGTTGAATATATAAGTTGTTAAAACACTAAGAAATTTAAGGAGTTGTTTAATATAATAATTTCAGCCGAAGGACGTCCACAGATGGACATAGGCCTCCCCCAAATTTCGCCACATTGATGTTTTGCATCCACCGGACTCCCGCAGCCTTGATTACCTTTAAGGTAAAAGTAAGGTTGAATATATAAGTTGTTAAAACACTAAGAAATTTAAGGAGTTGTTTAATATAATAATTTCAGCCGAAAGACGTCCACAGATGGACATAGGCCTCCCCCAAATTTCGCCACATTGATGTTTTGCATCCACCGGACTCCCGCAGCCTTGACCAGGTCGTCGCTCCACCTCAACCGGCTTTTCAACGCTGCGTCATCCGGTACGCGGCCCTTAAGTGCATCCGTTCTGCGAGCAATGTGCCCTGCCCACTGCCAAAGGCATGGTGCAGGGGTGTGGTGGTACTATTGTTCTATAAGGGCGACAATGCTCGATTGAAGAATTATAGGCACATCTCACTTCTTAAGCATGTTTACAAGTTGTTTTCAAGAATCGTCTCGCACGCAGGTAAGACGATTTCTAGCCTCCCGAATAAGCCAGATTCCGAAAAGGCTTTCGCACTTTAGACCACATACATAAGTTAACCGAAAAGTATAACCTGCCTCATTGCTTAGCATTTGTGGACTACAAGAAAGGCTTTGAATCGATCGAGACTTGGGCTATACTGCAGTCTCTACAAAGGTGCCAGAGGCGCGGCAACTTGACGCCCTGGATAGGAGAGTCCACATATTGCTTACCGCAAATCGTGTGAATCACCCACTTTCATCGGTTATGAGACTGTATATCTCTTGGAAGTGCGGGGGTCGTGGCTTTTTAAATGCTAAGACACTGCACAACCGCTAGGTATGCAGTCTTAGGGCCGCCGACGAGGGTACGCATCGATATGTGGTAGCGGTGGACAAGGGTCTTACCCCGGTTTCCTTGGGCTAACGAGAACTGGCGCAAACCTATAGTATTAGATTCCTACTAATGACCGCAGGGAAGTATGGCAGACCAAGGAGCTTCACGGATGCTTCTACCGGGTCCTACATGGGCCCGATGTAGATCTTTTAGCGTTCGTGGTCTGGCTGCGATTCGGTGACCTTTGCGGGGAAACCAAAGGTTTTGTCTTTGCGATTATGGACGAAGTTATGATGTCGAATAACTACCGGAAATACATTGTGAAGGACGGCACGGTTGACATCTGTCGAGCATGTCACCTGCCGGGGGATTCCATCCGTCACATTATCTCTAGTTATTCTACTCTAGCTTACGGAGACTATTTGCGTAGACACAACCCTCTAGCCAGGATTATCCATCAGCAACTTGCTCTTAAATACAATTTTGTGGAAACAGAAGTGCCTTTCTATTATAAGAATAAGGCCGACCCAGTTCTCGAAAATGGCAATGTCACGTTGTATTGGGATCGGTCTATCATCGCTCACAGGACTATTGTTGCCAATAAGCCTGACACAGTGGTTATAGACCGACTAGAGCATCGCGCAGTAATTGTTGATATAGCGGTCCCCCATGATGAGAACGTCGTGAAGGCTGAGAGAGATAAGAAAAGTAAGTATCTTGATCTGGCTCGCGAGTTTGTCGACATGTGGGATGTGAATACAGCGATCATTGTGCCGATAGTCGTGACGGCCATGTGCTATTCATAATAGCCAAGAGCCTCGACGAACAGCTGAGGAGGCTCTGGTTGGGCAGCTGGATGAAAGGCTTGATCCAGAAATCAGTACTCCTGGACACGGTGCGTATTGCTAAGAGGTCCACCAGTACCTTGGACCCAGTTCCCAATACCCGTGGGCTACTATTTTTTTATATTTTAAATGTATTTTTATATTATTTTTGTAAGCTAATATTTAAAAATGTAAAAAAGAGGTACAAAAATTGAATAAAGGATTAATACAATATCGATTCACGAAATCTCCCAAACCCATAGCCCATTGTGTTTTTTCTCCATATTCAGCAATTGTTCTGCATCTGCCGGGGATTGGCATTGGGTGCCATTGCGTGGTACGTATGTACAGGGGTAATTAATTCATTAAAATAATTTAATTTAATCATAAACTTAGTACTAGATACGATTAAGTGAGACAGGCATTAAAGCTCTTAATCTAGCTAGTGGATGCAGTACTGTCCTTTTAAATTGGAGACGGAGTCACCTGTGTTTAGAAGAAACAGATTGCAATTTCCTGTCGTAAAAATAAGGGTTGGCTCATACCATGAACCTGTCATTTCATTATTAAAATCAATCAACAACAAAAAAAATAACTTTAAAAACAATAGAAATTAAAATAAGATTCAAATTATAGGTTAATCGAATGTCAGTTTTGAATTGAAAAATAAATTACAAAAAACCAACAGCAAAAAAAAGTCGCCGGTTGTAACATTCCATGCTTAGTGAATAGACATGTAGCGTGAAATGTGACAAGGCATCTGCGAGTTGGTTTTGGCCCCTGATACGCCTTTCAAAGGAATAGGGTAGGGCCCCAAGAATAAAAAAAAAAAAAAAAAATCTTTAGCATATTTGTTATGTGAGCTCGTGGCGAAATAATAACAGCCGCACTGGTCGATCATCAAGGTTAAGCAACGCTTGACGAGGTTGGTTCGTGGATGGGTGACCATTTCAACATAACGAGTTTCCTCCGTGCCTCGGAAAGCACGTTAAGCCGTTGGTCCCAGCTGTCATTTGAAGATCTTTGACACCAAGAAGTTTGAGATCTGACACCAGTCTTGCCAAGGGGTGCCGTGTTACCCAGTTACTGGGGTGTGGAGGTCAGATAGGCAGTCGCTCCATGTAAAACACTGGTACTCAGCTGAATCCGGTAAGACTGGAAGCCGACCCCAATATAGTTGGGAAAAGGCTAGGCAGATTGATTGTTATGTGCCGTGCACGAATTCGACACATTTTAGTCAGTTTTATATACTGTAGTGTTCGCCTATTAGCTAAGACTCCGCCTCTCATGTTTGAGTTCGTGGGTTCAAATCCGGGCAAGTCCAATGTGACTGTTTCAATTCATATTATGTACTTCCTAAGTTTATCTTGGATATCGCTGACATTGATGAAGGAAATATCGCTAGGAAACCTGCAGGCCTGCAGCCTAATTGCGTAAGTGAATTCGGCAAGGCAAAGGGTCTGACCGCCATCAACCCACCAATCACATAGATGGAAATCCACATCGCGTCTTTCATCTTGCATCTCGCGTTAAAAAGCCGCCTTAAACAAGCGTGGTGATTAAAGCTCAGGCCTTCTCTGTTTGAGAAGAAACCTTTGCACTGCAGTGGGATGGTAACAGTCTGGTATTATTTGTATATTACGTACTGTATGTGAGATAAATTTTAACAAGTAGAGTGTGATTCAAAGAGACGAATTTGTCAAAGGAAAATCGTCTTCCAAATGTAATACCTACTTTGGTTAATCTAATCAATATGTGCTTCATTGTTCTTATCATTTCGTAGCATAGTATGTCATTGGCTTTACAAATTATTCAACATTAACCAGTCTCTGAGGTAAATCCTAAGAAGTCTTACTGGTGAAACGGAAACCCCGAAATTAGCGATTATAATAAATCAAACCGTATAGATGCACGCATACAGGACAGCCTCCTAGAATGCGTGCAAAATAAGTCTGCGCGCGACTGGTGGCGTGCTTAATGTTGCTAGCATAACTGATTTTATACCTTCATTTAATCAATAGTAATTTTTCATTACTCGAAACTTAAAGTAATTTAATTTAAGCATAATTTATAACTTGGTTTTTCTACTTGCATAGAATATGATTAAGAAAACTTCAAGTTTATTATAAATCTTTTATTGAATACTTAGTAGTACCTACTGTTGAATTTGGTTTAACAATGATCCTGCAGTGGCTAATACCGTTCATTTCAATGCGAATCCTTTTTTAATTTCTTCTTCAACAATTTTTGATGAAGCTGCTGCCACATAACCCCCTTGAGTTATTTGGGTGACGGTGCGTTCAGAAAATGATGCATTATATTACATGATGCTAGCCCTGTCCCGCTGGTATATTTATGTACCACCCAAAAACCAATACTGTCAGGCACCGGTAGTACGAAAATGCAGGGAACTTTTAGTATAATGGAATCTCTAAAAATAACCTGTCAAATTAGCAATGGTACCGTAGGCCCGTTATTGTCTTGTTCTTCTTTACAAGCACGTTTGAACTTCAAGAATACATTCCTGCCAGTAATTTAAATTACTTTTGGCGTAATGAAGGCGATTATTTACTTCGGAAACGAATAAAAACACGGAATACAGCACTCTCTCTTGACATCTGACATAACGACAAGATGGCGGCAAACGATTAGTTCCAATTTTGGCCGCGCGCAGACTTATCTTGCGCGCACTCAACACTGTTTTCCTGTAGTTCAACAGTTGAGATACCTGCCCTTTTTAAGATAGAAGATACTGAAATTTCACCTTGCCGAAACGTAGACTTTCCGTCGTGTATGTTTATATAAAATGATCATGTCGTACTTTTTCATGTAATTAAAAGTCAACTATTTTAAGAGCTGGCTTTTATTTGGCCCAAGGTGAGGATGACGAAAAATACATAAACAAAAAACATCACAAAGATGGGAGATTTTAACTTGATCTAATTAGAACTGTTTCCTTCGTCATCGTTTACGCCAGAAACATCACAAGTCACCCGTGGGCCAATTTGCAAAAAATTCCGCGAACTTCTCAAAGATGGTGCTGTACAGATTTTTCCTGAAACAAATGTTAAGCTACGTATTCGATATGTATATCAACGAAATTTTAAGCAGCATACTATTAAAATATGAATAAAATAGTAAGCTTTCATATCAGTAAGTAAATCTATACTCGTAACTGTGTTCGAAATAATATTATATATCATTAACGAAATAAGTTTTACTGATTTTATTAGTACATAAGTAACTATTAACGCCTCTTCCATTACTTTTAAAGTTAGGGCATAATAATATTACAAATTCATACTATTTTAGTATACAAGTTAGATACCTAACTTTTCATAACTAGGAAAACACAAGCTAGTCAAGATAGTCTTACACATAAATATGTACCGTAAGACAATTGTTACGCATCATAAGAATACAATAGGTATTCAAAAGCTCATTTCTTTGACTTTGGGACAATTGCCCGATTCCGTCCATCAAGAAACCTTTGAAAAGTTTGGTCCACCGAAAGGGCGCTACACGCATGCCTACTCAAGAGAGGTGTGGGCCGCCCATCGCTACACACTCACCGCGATGACCATAATAACCGCGGCCGCGCTCTGTCGCCTATCTGAACGCATGCAACTTTTTTAAAAACTTTAAAAAGAAAAAGAAAAGTTTGAAAAGAGAACTGTTATTTACCCTTCGCGCACCAGTGAATGATTTGTGTTTTCACGGATTCGCGGTAAGTTTTTGACATTTTATCTGTGAATACTTTGAATAAACGTGAATAATATTTTGATGTTTGCGTTGATTTTATTAGGTTTCAATGTGGGTAATACTATGGAGAGTTTTTAGTATCAAAATCAGGTCAACTATTTATGTTGATAAATTAATAATGTTTTTCCTACTAATGTCTTTGTTTTAATCCGTACTAATTTGCATAATAAAGAAGTGAACATAAAATTCTTAATGACATGTTGATCTCACATTTTTATACAAAAATTACGCATGCGAACTAAGCCTCTTCTTGTGATAAGAAATAACGATAGTAAATATGAGATTTTTGAAGACAATTTTATTGACAATCAAACAAGTTTAATGATCTAATTACATCCTAGAGGTTATTTTAGTTAATATACAGTAATGATTGATATCCGTGTCATTTTGCTGAAAGTCAAATACGTATCTAATGTTAAAATTAGCAGTTTTATTTTATTAATTAAGTAAATTAAGTCTTTATTTAAACAATCAACGTACTCCACGGTACAGTCAATGAAGTGTCAGAATTTAGCGGTCTATTCAGTTTTGTAACACCTTTGTCGTTTTATTTTATTTTTATGAAATCGTTGGGTGACGGAGACGTATATAAAGGAGGGCTCAAGGTATAATTTATACTCAAGCTTTAATAAATTAGAATCCATAGGTATAATAAACTGTTTGAATAAGAATTCGGATTTATATTTTTAATTCATGGTGTCATGAAAATCATGCTTTAATAGTTATTTATCTATATTATATTTATATAATATTGGTATATTGGTAGCTTATAATAATTGGTAAATAAGATAAAATTGCTGTAGTTTTATAAATCACTGAATGTTATCTATATTATTAAGTCATGTTATTACATTAGGTACTTAGGTATATAATGCCGATTACTTTTCCAATCCTTATGGAAAGATAATTTAATTATGATCTCTCCCTTTTCACCCACTTTTATATTCTACGTACTATCGTTCTCAATAGGTACCTACTTAGGTTCATTCTTATTACATTTTGAGAAACCTATTACCAATGGCAACTGAGGAATCCTGCTGATTTTGAAAAATCTTTTTCTTTTTAATATATCTGATAACCCTTGGTTTCATTTATCCCGGGAAAACGTTTCATTGTTGACCGCGTTTGTTTAGACAGGTAATCGCAAATTTCAAATAAGATTGCAGTATTTTCTATGAAAAAAAACCGGCCAAGTGCGAGTTGGACTCGCGCACGAATGGTGCCGACCATTATCGCAAAAACGGCAAAAGCCACGTTTGTTGTATGGGAGCCCCACTTAAATATTTAATTTATTCTGATTTTAGTATTTGTTGTTATAGCGGCAACAGAAATACATCATCACCTGTGAAAATTTCAACTTTCTAGCTATCACGGTTCATGAGATACAGCCTGATGACAGACAGACAGACAAACGACCGTGGAGTCTTAGTAATAGGGTCCCGTTTTTACCTGTTTTATACGGAACCCTAAAAAGTTTTATTTAAACAAGATTTTAAATTATAAATTGCATTGTCACAAACAAACGTGTGTTCAAAATTTCAGCTCAATCGGACACTAGGACTTAGATCAAATTTAACATGTAAGGTTTTATTACAGACATCGGGACAGGTGAAACTGCTAAAAAGCTCGTAAAAAGAAGTGGAATTTTACAGCATTTTCATTTTGTTGGTTAGAAGAAACAGGACGCGGTTAGTTAACCTTCATTACTTGTATTTGTGGGCGTAGGTAGGGGTAGAAGGTTTTTCATGGCTGTAGCAAGCTATAGGATCATGGGCCCAGTCAATTAGCGGAGTAGATACACGATCAATGTCTGACATCACTACACAGAGCAACGTCAAACTAATATACTATTATTTTTTTATTTCGGATGTTTTGTACGGAAAAGACCGCAGAATTTTACTACTGGCCGGTACAAAGCAGTAAAATGCTGTGTTATTTTGATAGTTTATAGGTATGTGTTTAGCGGGCTAAATCTGTGTAAACGTCCTCCTTTTTATCATTTTATGTTAGATAGAACAACTGCATCCAAGTGCAGAATTTGGTTTACTTATTCTTACATGAATACTGCCTCATAAAAAGTTTTTAGCTGTTGCATTGGATATAGTGTTAATTTTTAATGTTTACTGCCACAACACTAAACAGAAGGTGGGTTCCCAAAACGTTCATCGCACAACGGTCATATCCCTCTGCCTCTTAGCTTGTGCATTCGCGTGTCCTGTGACGTGTGTATCTACCGATCCGCACATGCAAAGTAGGTTGACATCGCCCTGACGAGACGTGTCGAATTGTATCGGGTTGCCTCAAATCGACTCCGCTCAACAAGCTATACCTGTTGGCTGGTATTAGAGCACCAATAATGCGTGCTTGAGAAATAAAACCTAGAATCCGATGCCCTACATCCTCTTTACGATCACACTACAGCCCCGGGTAGACTTAAGAGCCGGAAGAGTAATGAGAAGCCAGCTTTGGGAAGAATGTCACTTACCACCAACTTATTAAAACCCCAGGAACACCTGCAATCTTAATGTGAACTGCATTGGCCTATATGGAAAGCATTCAATCGATTGCGTATCTAGGTAGGCCGTAGCAAACACAATTTGGCGAAATAAGGTTTATAGACCCTTGTGATAACCAATGTGACTGTGATGTCCCTGTGCAGAATATGACGCAGGTGCTAGAGTGACCCATATGTCCATACTCCTGCACTTTAGAGGATCTTATGAACACCACTGAGGTGTTCATAAGATCCTCTAGCGCTGCGATTGGCGTGGCCATCTACTAGGCCCAAACTACTGTTTAAAGAGTATCCATCAACTCGAAAAGAAGAAGATCAGCCGCATAATTCGGCTGATCTTCTTCTTTTCCACTGCTGAACATAGGCCACCACCATATGTCGCCGCATAGATCGGTTCAGTGCTTCTCGCATACATCGGATGCCCCCAACCTTAACAAAGTCAACAGTCCTCCTTGTGGGAGGCCTACCTACGCAGCACCTTTCGGTTTGCAGTCGCCACTCCAGACCTCTTCGATCTCGAGATCATCGGTTTACCCAGCACTGTGTTCTGCCCACTGCCACTTAAGTTTGGTGATCCTTCGGGCTATGTTGGTAACAAAAAAAACCCTTATTGCACTATTATTTAGGCATTTACTTTGTGGACTAGTGTTATTGGTAACAGCTAATATATTATGTCTATCTTGTCTGTTTCTCACTTCACTAATTCAAATTTTAGGGATAGTAAAGACAGAGCAAAAATACTCGAGCAGTATATTGTTTCTGAGTGAATGCAACTATTACAGCTAGGGCTATACAGGCCGTTAGCTAACAGGTATTGTATCAGAATATGAAAAATACTAGTTAAATTGACAATAACCTAAATTGAAACAATTGCCAACATTTTAAAATGCAAGTTTTATACTGCAAGAGCTGATGAGCTGACGTCTGAGCTGACTCTAAGCTATCTTCCTAAGGCCCTAGGCAGGTGACATTCTATCAACGTAAGTGACAATAAAGTGACTGGAAAAATGCCATAAATGCTCAAAATGCCAAAAACACCAAAAATGACAAAAATGCCAAAAATTTATGGAAGTGTCAAATGCTATCGAAATGGTACATTTTGAAATTTAGAACATCGCCATCTCTGACATCGAATGACACTTGTCTAGTAGTAGTAGATCGACGAGATTTGGTATTACTCTGATAGGCGATTTAAATGTACTTGTTAAGTTGAACATTCGACGCAATGCGATATAATTCGACCGATTTAAACTTAAAATTTTCTTAGAAAGTGCACGCGATATATCGCCATGAGAAAGGTCCCTAGGACGTAAGTTACTAAAGGTCTGTAAGTAAGCTAGCACTGTCGCGTAATAGACAATACCATAGCTTTCTCGAGTAAGTCCATGTGTTCTTTAAAATGTCGGCCAACCACATTCTACACAACTGCCACATTTTTCCTCTCATTTTCATTCTTGTAGCAGCAATTTCTTTACTTGCAATATAAAGGCACTGTGTTGTTCTACGCATTGTGTGAAGGCCACTCTAATAAATGAACTAAACAAATAAACAGGTACACACTACTTTGAATATTTGAAACGACCTATCTTACAGATACCGTGAGTTCAAAAATAGATATACATCAATAAAATTTTGTATAATTTTAGTTTAGATGAGATTAAAAAAGAAGCAGGGAACACTAAGACATATGTTACGCATATCCCAAATGAATTAGGATAAAACGACGATAATGATGACAACAAAAATATTAAAACTGTATTTTGCATTTTCAATTTAAGGTAATGGGACCGTGCTAAAACGTGTCAATATCATTATAATGCCGTTATGAAAAAACAACAGGATACTGCTCTTTCTCTCTTACGATGAAACCATGATAGTTTTGACATGCCAACCTCACAACCACCAACCAAGCCACTCCACACCATACGTTTGTTACCTTTGTGCCTTACGCATAATGAATATAACCTTGCTCTAAGAGCAAATGATAATCCCTCTGTTCCTGTTTCATAATCATGTTACAATATTGCGAAAGTACAATTTGAAACGTACCTAAAGCACCTAATCATCAATCATTATACTAAGTAAACAAAACCACGCGCTGTTCCTTATCAAAGTGACATAGTGTGATAACGGAAACGATTGGCTAGTTTTTTTAATGCCATATATGTGATGTCTATTTAATAAAATTGTTCGAAAATTTTATGAACACCGTGGGAATCTGCTAGGTGCTTGAAGTACTGGTTCTCTTAACCTGTTGACGCTTAGAGGTATATGCCAAGCGATGAACGTCTTTCAGCTACAATGATTATGTAGTGTAGGTTGTTCTGGAGTAGTGACCGCGTACTGGAAGATCCAGCGTTGGAATGCTTCCCTCTAGATGAACCGATGACCTAGTTAAAGTTTCGGCAATCCACTGGAGCCGAGAAGCATAACATCGGTCGACGTGGCGACGCTTAAGAGACGTAAATGCCAAGCGATGGACGTCTTTCAGCTACAATGATTATGTAGTGTAGGTTGTTCTGGAGTAGTGACCGCGTAACGGTAGATGCAGCGTTGGAAGGCCTTCCTCTAGATGGACCGATGATCTAGTTCAAATTTCGGAAATCCACTCCAAATAATTTTTAAGAAATTTCTTTTATTTGAAATTCATTGAGCTTTATACGTCGAATTTTGCTGCCTTTACGAATTCATACAATCAAGTATCCGTCGTAGATTTGAGATTTGCACCCCTATAAAAATACCGAAGAAATATTCATAGCCACCCCTCAAATAAGCTCGTTCGGTCCTTGATTTAATGTCACACTTCAGTGCACAACGGGGTTTAATGTAATAAGAAAATTACATATATTATTTCTTTTGACAAATAAGACAATGTTCTAAAGTAAAAAGAAGAAAAATATAAATTCTGAATAAAACCTTGTAACTAATAGTTAGTTTTACAGTCTTGTAACTAATAGGTAGTTAGTTTTTTTTAGTTTTATGGAGTTTCTTGTGCGTTCTTCTCCATAACAAGCTACTTTCCGAATGCACGGTAGAGTCAATTTTTATTACTTGTACATTTTGTATTTAGATTTAATAATGTTTGACGTTCAAAATTGCCGCTTATTGGCCTAGTTGAAATAAATATATTTGACTTTGACTTTGAGCCCATATTTGCTGCAACAATAATCAATGTTTTAAGAAAAGGTGTTTATCATCATTATTTCGACCTTATCTTAATTTATTTGTGGTCAGTACAAATTTCTTTATCTCCCATACGTTTCTAATAACCATTTAGCAGGCGCATCCTTAAATTCATACCATGTTTTACACAGTCCATCCATCCATCCATCATCCGTCTATCCATAGTTGTTTTTTTAATTATAGTTAGGCTCGCGCTTGACTATTATCTCGCCTGATGGTAAGCGATGATGTGGTCGACGGTGTAACAAGCTTGCCTAGAAGTATCCTATTCACTCTTGACTTAAAGACCCCGAGGTTGTAGCTATCTGGAAACACAGACTCCGGCAGGGAATTCCACTCCTTAGCTGTACGCATATATTTCCAAAACGTTTTCTTCCTTAGCTGTACGCATAATGAAAGTATTTCCAAAACGTGTAGTGCGTATGGGTGGGATGTCCACCATGTACCGATGGCGCATCGCCGTACGTCTTATAGTCCAATGATAAAAAGGGCTAGGCTGAATTAGATCATGCAATTCCATCGCACACTCTCCGAAATGCAACCGATAAAAAACTGACAAGCTGGCAACTCGACGACGATGTTCAAGGCTCTGGAGCTTTGACTCGACCAGTGTCTCATTGCCGATGAGCCTCATGGCCCGTCTTTCGATCGACTCTAGTGCATCAAGCTAGTACTTGGCAAATCCGTCCCAGAGATGAGAACAGTACTCCATGCAAGATCGAACTTGCGCTTGATACAACTTAATCAGCTGTTCTGGCGTGAAGTACCGTCTCACCTTCGCAAGGATCCCCAACTTTCTGGCAGCCAGTTGAGCCTTTGCCTCAATGTATGTGCCAAAATTAAGTGTCGAAGTCAAAGTTACGCCAAGAAGCTCAAGATGGTCCGTTATCGGTACGGTTTCACCTCGAAAAGATGGAACCGGGTGAAATTGACTATTTTTCGCGGAAAAGAGACACGCCTGTGTTTGTGCGGCATTGTTCTTGACCAGATTGGCATCGCCCCATTCGGAGACTGCCTCCAAGGACAAGCTAAAGCGCTCGTAGCCTTGGTCTTACCCGACTCTTATAGCCAACCCCATAAATACTCGAAGCTTTCCTCTAAACGTTTTTACTCCTTTCTCTGCAACACTTGCCCTTATTACAGCTGTTTTCCACACAACTGTTCAATACCAGGGCCATTTTAGACTTTCTGTTATAGGTAGGCATATATAAAGGCATACTCCTTTTGCTTCAATATAATCATATATTATTTTATCCTTTTGTGTAAGACAATATTAGTAGATTGTTCCATCGAGCGCAATATGAGTTATTAATACATGAGTGTCATGTTGGTGCCTGAGCGCACGCGAGGGCACTAAATTAACACGAGTGCATTAATTACTCACTTTAGTGAGGTGCGTAATCTACTTTTCTTTCAATTATCAATCTGCCTACCTTGATAAAATATACCTTCTCAAAATAATACCTCAAGTAATAGAAAAAATATAAAAATATTTATGCCGCGACTTATGCGGAAAAGGTTATTAACAATTTAATTTATAGCTGTATTACTAATTCCTGGAGTTGAATTTGTATCGCTATCGCGTCTGCTTCCATTTTTTTTTATTTTTCTAGCTAAATATGAAGTATCAGAGTTTTACATGGTACAAAATGCGAGTTATTTGTTTTTGTTTTACATCAAATCGTTTTTATTCAGTTCATCATTCAGTACCTTTTTGAACTAATGCATACATTTTATATTAAACTTAATGGGAGACATTATACCTCTGCGGTAATACCTAAATAAAAAATAAAAAAAACAGTGCATTCATGAAAAACTGTGCAACAATGAGATTTCATATAACATTTATGCACTGTTTTGGTTCTAAGCAAAAACTACGTCCCTTGTGATCGGGTTTGTAGTAATTAATGATAACATTACTATGGAGTTGAAAGAAAAACTATATTACCCATGATTAGGCAGCAGATGTTCTTCTGAGCGTGTCGATGACAAAAGGACTCTTTTTAGTTAAATGCCTAGCCCAGTTATATTCAGCCACGGCAACGCCCTCCACTGACGTAGTCAGAAGATAAAAAAAATACGTCCAGAAGTAGAAACATATCCAGCAGAAATACTAGCTTCCGCAGTAAAATAAGCAAATGAAAATGAATTTTAAATCCACATAACAGGCAGTTTACAGTTGCGTTTTGTCATATTAATTTTATCTGAAAGCGTGACGTCACCACGTCACTGATGTTATCGTAAGCCATTACACCTTTATTTAGTATCCCATCAATTATACTATATATAAGTCATGTTGCTTTGGCTCAAAATAATGCGTGAACATTGTTTTGGAAGCATCATATTTTCAGAGAGTTATCTTTATGGTCATCTGGTGATTAGCTTTGATTTGCCTATCATTTTGCTCAAAAGTAAAGTAAATATATCAGGTAGATTGTAAGTAACAAAAGTGGCTGCAAGGGTATCAATTAATAAAGCACGCAGTCACTTCTGTTACAGTTAGAGACGTCATATCCCAAACGTTAGGTTGTAACATAGATCGCCTTTTTCGGCAAAAATATGTGCTACTACAGCGTTTGTCAACTTGTTCACTTTTAATTTCTTTAAGTAGTTTATTCCTCCAACCGTTCACGTCAACCGCTACTATACAATACTTCTACTTTCGAATTATTCCTCACACAAACCATTCTTATGTACTACTACTAAACTACTTACTAAACTTTTCTGGCATTGTGCAGTTTTAAACTCTTTAATTACATCACTTCATCCCAAAATTCTCATTTATTCTGCATGCAATCCTTTTTATGCTATGCTCATAATACAGCATTCGAATCCATACAGCAGAGCAGGTCTTATCACAGATTTATTTGCCTCTAAAGCTTGAGGGCCTTCCGTATGAACTAATTTCTTGTCTCATATCGGATCTCATACGTTATCCATAATCTTCTTTTTCGTGTGAGGATGTCGTCACTTTTGGGGGGTGACCATACGCTCTTAGAGTAAGGTTATTTTGAGATCGCGTAAGTGACAGATGTATACAAGTCATATACATCTGTCCCTTACACACACTCAAAATAACCTTACTCTAAGAGCTTATGGTCACCCCCCTGGTGTCAGAGTTAATTAATCCGCCTCTGGGAAACCCACAGGCCACTGACTTGGATATTTAAGATTTACATTAACTATATAAAACCAGGTTTCCTCACAATATATATTTTGCTTCAAACTTGACCCCTCATATTACTCAATATTTAGGTGCTCACGGGGTTCCTAGTTACATACCAAAATTGGTAGGACAAACTTTTCTTTTAATAATTTTCATTTAAGCGATTTAGACTTCTTTGAACTTCTTTGAGCTTTGAGCTTCCTTTAGTTTGATTCTCATGGAAGAACATTCGATTATATTTAAAATTACTATGATTTTGAAAAAACAAACTGGCTTAGAGAACAATGTCAGAGGCTCAATTACAGCGTGAAATCCGAACAGAGCTCGCTTATTGCCAGTATATTAACTTTTTGGGACAGGGCCTACCGCAATTCTGTCCCGCTGGAAAACTGAAAAACAATCAGTTTATACAGTTTTTTGGGTTTCGTAGTAAAACGACGTCAACAATTAAATTATGTCGAGCGATATGATTCATGTTATGATAGTTAATTATTTGAAGATACCCGTAATTAAGCTAACAAATTATGCAATCGTGGGTTTTAGCGTACAAAATTTACTCCAAAAGACCCAGCGATGGAATTGCATCACTAAACTCCGATACTCTCGTACAGGTATTTCCTAATCTTAATTACGTTTTGCGTATCAGCACACAGATTACTTTGTAGCACTATAAAAATGTTAAATAAAATGTAATTATACCGTTATCTATTATCTCACAAGATTCTTTAAAAGAACGTTTAGAAATATAATATAACACAGTTTACCGAATAATTTCTATGGACGGGTGCTTTTCTAAGTTGCATTAATTCGATTTGTTTTAGTGTAAAAAATTAAAATGGATGGAAAAGCGAAAAAGTTTAGTGAAAAATGTCTCACAGACGAAAATGAAAAAACTGCAAAAGTTGACTACGATGAACTGCTCTCGTCCGCTGGTGAATTTGGCCGCTATCAATTATTCCTGTTCCTTGCAACATTCCCATTTTACGTGTTTGGTTCGTTCTCCTACTTCTCACAAGTATTCATAACGGAAACGTCTCCAAACCATTGGTGTATGATTCCAGAATTGCAGAATTTGACTATTCTGGAAAGAAGAAGTCTGGCCATACCCTTAGATAAAGAGTCACCATTTGGATATTCTCGTTGTCAGCAGTATGAAGCTAACTGGACCGAAGTGATATCTAAAGGAGTAACATCGAATCACACTTGGAATACAGTGCCATGCCAGCATGGTTGGGAATTTAATAAGACAGAATTTGCTTATGCAACAATAGCAAGTGAAATGGGGTGGGTGTGCGACAGAGACAGCAACCAAGCTACTGCTCAATCGATGTTCTTCGTAGGATCCATCGTAGGTGGCTTTCTGGTGGGATGGATAGCTGATCGCTTTGGGAGAATACCTGCCGCTGTATGCAGCAATATGATCGGAGCCATTGCAGGCATAGCCACCATATTCGTAAACAATTTCACGGAATTCACCATATGTCGCTTTTTCATGGGAATGTCGTACGACAACTGCATGATGATGACTTATCTACTGCTATTAGAATATGTTGCACCAAAATACAGAACAATGTTAACTAATTTATCATTCGCCGCTTTCTTTACTATGGGAGCAGTTGCGTTGCCATGGATTTCATTGGCTTGCGGACACTGGCAAAAAGTGGCGCTTGCCACAAGTATACCCATGTTGCTATCTCTGATAGCTCCTTTTATCATCCCGGAGAGTCCAAGATGGTTATTGTCAAAGGGAAGAACTGAAGAAGCAGTGAATAAAATTTTAAATATTGCTCGTGTGAATAAAAAGGTGGTTCCACAAAGTTTAATTGATGGATTTAAGTATACTACATCGAATAGTATAAAAACATCCGGAAATATAATTGACATGTTAAGAAAGCCAGTGCTGTGCAGGGTTTTCATCTTCACATGTTTAGAATATATGTTTTCAATGATTATTTTTGACGCCCTCATCAGAACCATAGGACAGTTACAGTTCGATTTCTATGTATCATTCACCGTGATATCTTTAACAGAATTTCCTTCACTGGTTCTTCTATCTTTCTTATTAGATTATACGGGCAGAAAGTCTATGATGATTGCTGCGATGGCCTTAAGTGGTATATTTAGTTTTATGATACCATTCGTCGGTAGTGGTCTAGCGTCTGTGCTGTGTGCAGTTGCAGCAAGGTTTGCAGTGAACATGGCGTGCAACACAGCTATGCAGTGGACCGCTGAAATGCTGCCAACTGCAGTAAGAGGCTCTGGGACGTCCATTGCACATATTTGCGGATATGTTGGTACTGTAATATCACCGTTTGTGGCATATCTTGAGATATACAAACCTTGGCTACCTATGGTTATTATTGGCACTATTGGTTTGGTTGGTGCTTTAATAAGTTTTACTCTTCCAGAAACAGCTCAAAGAGATATGCCCCAAACGTTTGATGATGCTGAAGAGTTGATCAGGAGTCAAGGATTCTTTGATCTCCCGTGTACTAAAAAATCTGTTGATAAAAATATACAAGGCCGAGAGCGAGTGATAGTTTTGAATTAAATTGAACTGTTGTAAGTTTTCATACAAACATAATTAAATTGATTGTAGTCGATTAAACCAAGAGTAAATAGAGCGTAGTGTAATTCGAACGACACCTTTTATGCTGGCGAATCTACCAAATTATGTACGCCTTTAGTCATAGTATGCACTGTACCTCAAAGAGCGAATTTTTTGTTTATTGTTTTAGTATTATTATGTTGGCATACCCCAATCAGAGATATTACACGACATTTTTTAAACAATTATTTTTTTATCATTCCCCTACTAATATGCAAAATTAAATATATCACCTCTACGTGGCACGAATGTACCTATGTATCAGTATACATAATATCTTTCATACAATTTTCTAACAAAAGCTACTTACATAGTTTCACTGAAGAGGGCGTCAAGTTACTCCTCACTAAGTCCACCCATCTTTACAAAGTAAATTTTAAGTATTATATAAAGTAGACGATACTACGGAGAGGGTGACCTTAATTATTTATTGCGCTGCGAGGTCCTTATGTAACCAGATAAACATATATACCTAGGGTACCCCGCCATTTTACATAAAGAAAACTTGTACTTTAATTAAATGATGTTCTTTTTTACAAGCTTTTATTTATCTTGCAATGTATATATGTATGCATGAAAGTGTGTACGGGTCAAATCTTGCAACTGAATTTTAAAGCAGTTATCCTCCACCGATTAAGATGAAATTTTGCATTCACGTTTAGTTTCGATGACAATGCATGATTAGCTAAGTGACGTCATTCTAAATCCAATATGGCGGACGGCCCAAGATGGTGGACTAGTTATTTTTTGTGCACTGCCATGATATTGGTCAATCAAATAAAAAGGTTTGCTGAGTAGAATGCGACAAAACCTGTTATATAAAAGTGGTGGAGAGATAACATGGAAGACCCATAAAAAAAAAAAATCGAACCATCACACCAATCTTATGCATTTGACTTCGTAATTGTATAGGAATATTAATTCTACCACAATGGTATTTCGTCACAGACAGTAGCAAGATAAACAATCGGATACATGCATTAAACATATGTCACCCAGTCAAGTATTAGATCCAGCCCTATAATTATTTACTGGTTATATGTATATCATACTGATTTTTAATTTAACTGATGTGTTGTTATTATTGTTCGGTCAACTGAGCGTTTAGTCTCGTGATTGCATTTTAGTAGTGCGTATCAATTCCATTCATATTTAATTTTACTAAAATCATTATGGCTTATTTTTCGGGCAATCCCATCGCACTATTCCCAAACCACTGCAACTCCTGAAAGCCAGAATCAACAGTGGCCACCACCAGAAAAGTGCCGAGGCAATGTAGCTCGACGAAGTCCCGGAGAATGAATTTAACTGTCTTGGATCCCGCAACGAAATTTCGTTGCGGGATCCAAATCAGAATCGGGAATCAGAAAAGAATAAAGGAGGAGAAGGAAAAAAAAAAACATTATGTCTGTAAGAATGTTACTTTATCGAGCGAATCATGAGCTATCTCTTTATATTTGTTACTAGCTACGTACTCTCCGCGGCTCCACCCATGTGAAATTTGTTAGTCTTTATAAATTTTAACCTTAATGTTCTCGTATATTCCTCCAATCATCCTTACCTTGTTGCCATTCCACCAGTTTGCACCAAGCGCTTCCAGACATCCTTCATAATGCGCACAGCAAATGAATGGAACTCACTACCTGCGTCCGTGTTTCCGAACGCCTTCAACCCGAATCTCTTCAAAGTTAGAGTGAACAGACTTCTTCTGGGTAAACTCACTCCATCGTCGACTCTGTCTCTGTCACCTCTGACCTAGACTAGAGTCAAGAGCAAACCCATAAAAAAAATATATTACTGTAATCAAAATCCGTTCAGTAAATTTTGCGTAAAGGTGTTACAAACACCATACTCACAAACTTTCACGTATTTAATATTGTTAGTAGAATTTTAGGTTCTTTAAGTAGTTAGGCAACCGCACTATTTATAGTTTAACGATTGTATAATACCTCAGAATCACATCACATCATCAGCCTATTAATGTGCCCACTGCTGGGACACAGGCCTCCTCTCTGTGAGAGGGGATGAGCCGTTATCCACCACGCGGGCCCAGTGCGGATTGGTGGATGTCACATGTCTTTGAATTTTTGGTTCTAGGACATGCCGGTTTCCTCACGATGTTTTCCTTCACCGTTTTTGAGAGTAGTGGTGATGAAATAATTTACACAAAGTTAAGCACCTGCCTGGGTTCGAACCCACGACCTACAACTTGTAAGTCGCGGCCGATACCACTGGGCCACCACTGCTCACCTCAGAATGTACCTAATATATTATGAAATTTTCCTTCATCATTAAGTCATAAAACATCCGAAATCTTAACTCTGAAGTTTGTTTTGTCAATATTTACATTTCTGCGAAGACCTTATCATAATACACATTGCAGTCTTGTGATGAAGCAGAATTATGAAATAAAAATAACTTAGTGGTAAATGGAAATAAATAATCAACTAAATTACTTCCTAGTCTAGGGTTACCCTAACCGTTATATTCACCAAAGACAATCGTTTACTTTTACTCATTATTATTCGATGCACTGAACGCTGACCAACGGTAGGTGAAAAGTTATTTTAGCATTCGGATTATTACAAAAATAATTATATTAAGATACTGAATATTTACTTTTTAATCAATATCATCAATACTTATAATAAATATGTAGAAAAGTGGTTTTTATACTTCGAAAATATTTCCAAAAAAAATAGAGTTCCAGTGCGTAAAGAACCCATTTCCAGCATTTTTGGAGTTTTTGTCTGTTTATCTGTTTAGTTGTGCACGCATCCGAAATCAATGTAGATAACTTTTATACTTAAAAATTGCGCGTAGCTTGTAGCATTAGTTAGTTTTTGTTACATCGCAATTGGTTCACTATATCAAAAGTTACATGGATGTAAAGTGTTCAAGAAGTAAAATATCACAACACACGCAATTCAGGTACTCTGACAGTTAAACTTCATATTAGATAGATGGCGTTGTATATTTGACGTCATTTTCTGGATGGCGGTGTGAAGATTCTCCGCGGAAGAATGACCCAAGAAAATAAATTTTAGGTAGGAGGGATAGGTACGGCAGAATAAGATACACAGTTGACAGCTGTTGACGGGAGTACATGCAGCCGCGGGCACAGCTAGTATTTATTTAAATTCTAAAAAATTACATTGAAAATAGTAAGGTGATTATGATTATGCAGTCGAGTCGACATGTGGGACGAAAAATCGGTACAATTTTTAAGAAAACTGAAGGTGGGTTCACTTTTATGAATTTTAAATGCACCGTACATAACGCGTTACCCGTAGCATAAACCATAAAATTGCATGTGGAAATAATACCCTGACAACAACTCATATGACTGTATAGCCAAGCGAATCTCGAGCGGTCACGGGATATAGTTCAACGAAATAGACAAAATAAACCTTGGTAGCTTTTCATTAAGATTGAAAATGAATAAGTATAAGTATAATCAACCTAAAGTTTTCCCAAGAAAAAAAAAGTTAATTAAAAAAATCAAAAAACCCGACTGCTTAAAAAGCAAACTAAAAAGACGTAAACAAGAAGAAAATCATGCTGTGCAGTCGGAGGATACATATTCGCGAGCTGGCGGACCAAAACCAGAAGATTTTTTTTCTCCACAAAATGGCGCCCAAAAGCCGCCATTTTTGTTTTTTCCAATTTTTATGTAGCCAGTGACACTCGCAGGATTAAGACGAATTGACCAACAAAATCGGCCAACGCGTTTGGTCTCTAGAACGCCACATAGGAACAAACATACATACATACATACATAGAATGATAAACACATTACCCTCCTTCGGCAGTCGGGTAAAAAAACAGGCCGCCTCTCTGCTAGAAGAAGTAGGCTGTAATCGTCGATTGGTAAATCAATGGTCTTAAATTTTTTCATCTTAAAAATACGGCTATATTGGCTACGGATCCGACTCACAATTGTGGGTTCGAATTTAGGCAGTACTTAGTGTAATCTAATTCATACTACTACTCTCAAAACTGTTAGGGAAATCATATTGAGTAAACCCCCAATTTAAAAGATAATTTAATTTAATCGTAACATACATTATAATAATTAAAGTATTTTACAACAGTCTAATCCCAGAGCCTTATTCTAAAATAAGTGGGAATGATAACAAGCCTATGGCGGCCGGTGATTTCACACTATTTACCTATGTTCACCCTATCTTGTTTGTTTTGTTGATTAGTTTTATGTGTGACACTGATAGCTCGCGTATTCTTTTATTTTAATGGTGCAACACGTGGCAACTTTGTGGGGGAGATACTGTAGCAAAAATAATAAGTTCAAAATCAAAACTACGCAAAATCACGCTCTTAAAAGTATGAAACAAGAAAATATTCTCTTCTGAATTTGTCATGTATAAACTATTCCATTGAGGATAACCGTGATCGTGTGCCGCCAACCGTAACAAAACAATACATTCTGCTAAGTGGCAGACGACCTCATTTGTCAAATTATGTTAAGTGGTTTAGAAGTTATGAGGGAATAGATGAACATACATTATACTTACATACACACATATACTCATACCGGTCAAAAACATAACCCTCCGTTTTGCTATGCCGTAGTCAGGTAAAAATTTATGAGAGTCTTTCAGGCAAATATATCAGTGACAGTATATCGGCTGTTAAGACAGAATGGAAGAAAAAATCACGTTGCGCTGATCTCGAATAATATAAGACAAGACGATGTATGAATGATGTTTATAAGGAAACTAGCTGACCCCCGGGGCTTCGCTTCCGTCAATTGGCTACCTACCTACCTACCCTACCTGCCATACCCAGCCTACCCTGGCTTCCCTGCCTACCCAGCCTACTTTGCCTACGCTGCCTACCCTGCCTACCCTGACTACCCTGCCTTCCCCCTGCCTACCCAGCCTCCCTACCCTGCATGCTCTGCCTACCCTGCATGCCCTGCCTACCTGCCTACCCTTCCTGCCCTGCCTACCTTGCCTACCCTACCCTACCTAATCATGTAATAAATATTTTTTATGTATCATCAATAGTTTTCTCAGCGCACGCCAAAGAATGAATTTTATATGCAACATTTTGCTACTTTGGGTTACATTATTGCAATTTTCATAAGGATCTCAAATGTTTTTGAAAATTGTTATAGCTTTCTACTGGTAAAAGAATTTTCAAAATCGGTTCAGTAGATCCAGAGATTACCCCCTACAACGTTACAAACTCACAATTCACAAACTATACCTCTTTATAATATTAGTATAGATTAAAAACTGACACGTCTAAATCTCCTGCTGCAAAAAGTCACTCCCGTAAAAGTAACTAGTATCAGTTTGGACTACCTTTACTTTTCCTTCCTCTTTTTAACCCTAGACGGAAAAAGACGGGTGTTCTAAGTTTGACGTGTGTAACTGTGTATTTATGTGTACCTGTCTGTGGCATCATAGCTCCTTAACGGATGCACCGATGTTGATTTAGTTTTTTTGTTTGAAAGGTGACAAAATTGGTACAGCCGTTCAAAATATTTGGCATTTTACTGTTTGAATCGGGGTATTTTCGCAAGACATCGTGTCATAAAAGATAAATATTTGGCTTTATCCCCTTCTGCGCATGCAGCTTCCCTGATAACTCATAAACGGCACAAATATGTAGATGTCTCTAACTATTCTCAATCTTTTATTTTTTTAATTAGACATTTTACAATGGTACAACACTGATAACAACATTTGTGGCATATGTTAAATTTAGTCTTGTTATACTTTTTTTTTAACTTTGTATAGATTTTTTTACCGATTGTTTTGTGAATGTGTGAACATTGCAGGCCTTCTATAAATATAGAGAGAAAAAGAGATAAAAGTTAACAAATGCTAGCAAGCATCTAGAAATCTAGATGCTTGCTAGCATTTGTTAACTTTTTATCTCGTTTTACTTTCTTTTTTTCATTTATTTATATAATATATAATCTTTTTTTTGGTTTCTTCCGACTTAATGTCCTACATACTAATGCTGTAGCATGGACATATTGTAAACCAAACCATTTTTTTAAAAGAGTAACCGTGGAGTTACTTGTCGGTTCTTCTCCGTAGAAAACGACCAACCCGAACCGTACACCTTTTGTCGACGTTTTATAGGTGCCCATGTAGGCCTATGTGAAATAAAAAAAAAATATATTCTCATTTATTTTTATTTTTGAGTGCAACACATTATCTTCTTCTGATCCCTTTCCATTTCATTTTTTACACAGACACCCTTCGTTTCTTTAGTCTACCCTCACTCTTTTTAAAACCTTTAACATACATACTGAAAACTTTTCTCACGACCTTTTCCTCATTACTCTGCATCATATACACATATTGCCCACACCATGACAACCGATTTCATCATCATAATATAATAATAAAATCATTTCAAAACAAGCTTTTAATGGTCAAAAAAGTACAAAATGTAATATCGCTTGTCAAAACATATCCTATGAGCCCAAACACGATGGTGCTATCTCCATCGTGTATATTATTTCAATGTTTCCAAAGTTACATAAGTATGCCAATTTTCAGCTTAATCGGACGCCAGAAAGTGCTTGAAAAATGGATATGAATGGATGACATTAGACATTTAAATAATCCCATTTTACAGCCCGTTCAACCGATTTTGACTTCTATTGCGTTGGTGATACGACAAATGGCACCTGAAGTAAACAGTTGGTATTGGTAACAGGTTTATGCTTTTTATGTCAGCTTTATGTTTACGGAATAGAACTCAAAATCGGTTGTATGGACTGTAAAAAAGTTTTTTAAATTTCTAATTATATTTTATATGGAGTATAGTTGCCGGACACACATACGAAAGCAAGATTATATATAGCTTGTAAAAAATATATAGGTTATGTTGACTAGATAGACAAAACCTTTCGCAAAAAGTTTCTATAACACAATTGCTATCAAAATACTGTGAAATATCCTAACCATTAGCGAATTTATATTTCATAAATATAAACACCAACTTCATCCATAAACCATTTGGAGGATCAAAAATAAACCAACTCTTTTAGAATTCTGATTGTCTTACGATCCAGACGGTTTTAAGTTCAAATTCCTCTATTTTGCTCTTAGACGTGGATAGTTATAAGTTGTATAACAAACTGCAGAGTCTAACAAAGGGAGCGTTGTTTTTCATTCAGATTTCATGCGACGCTAACGAATGACAAGGAGTTGCTCAGGAAACAGCATCATAATATATATATAGCAGGTATATTATGTATGTAGATGCGTGGGAAATATGTCGTTAGTTTACAGTTATGTTCATGGAAAAAGAGAAGAGGTAAAACTGTTTGTCTATGAACACGATTTAAAAAAAAAATAGCTCTGAAATAGTTTGAAAAATTTGCTCTCTCAAAGAAAGATAGGTACAGTACAGTACAAACATTTTCTTAATATCCCTCGGCAAACTTTGTATTTCGTCAGTCGTTGAATTTCAATCAGTTGTCCTTTGCACTTCGTGCAGTTCGGACGCTCTCAATCAACTTGGAAGTATATAGAGTTGTTAATACTCTTTTAACATATTGTAATTTATTTTAGAGCTCTATATATTTTACACGGAAATTAAAACAAAACAACAATAAAGTAAGCATTTAGTTCTGAATTAATATTAGATCGTTGCATCGAGCGCAAAGTGAGTTATTAATGCATGAGTGTTATGTTGGTAACTAAATTAACACGAGTGCATTAATTACTCACTTTAGTGAGGTGCGTAATCTACTTTTCTTTCAACTACCTACCGTGATAAAATATAACTACTCAAAATAAAAACTTAAGTTAATGAAAAATATTTATCCCGCGACTTTTGCGGCAAAAGGTTATTAAAAAATTAATTAACAGCTGTATTAATACTTCCTGGAGTTGAATTCATATCGCTATTGCTGTCTACTTCCATTTTTTTTAATTTTTCTTGCTTAATATGAAGTATCAAAGTATTACAATGGTACAGAATGCGCGCCATTTGTTTTTTTTTTTCATAAAATTGATTTTATGCAGCCGATTTTTGTTTTCAGCCATTATCTTTCTGATCTAATGCATACATTTTATATTAAACTTAATGGGAGCTATTAAAACTCTGTGGTAAAACTGAAAAACAATGAGATTTCATATAACATTTCTGCACTGTTTTGGTTCTAAGCAAAAAATACGTGCTTTGTGATCGGTTTTGTTGTGGTTAATGATAACATTACAACGTTATTGAAAGAAAAATTATAATACACGATAAATCTAATAATTGATGGATATGGAAATTAGCATTCGTTTGTGTTCGGAAATGCGATAATTGCCGAGGGACATTAAGAAAACAGTTGTACTATACTCTATCGTTAAGTGTCAAAGACTACTGCCATGCCGGAAAATTCCAGAGTACTGTAGGTTATACCATAATGACACAAAAGCTATAAAAAGGTAGTCATTTATATACGTAAATATACATGAATTGCGAGTTACGTTCGTAGGGTTTTTTTAACCCATGTCGGGCTTATTTACTTGCCCTAATTTTAAAAGCTTACACTGTTGTTCAAATAATTATGTAGGTTATAAATTGTCTTTATGTTTGAGAGCGGGCATTTTTTTTGTCAAATCTCTAACATTTTGTTGTAAAAATTAAATTCTCTCTTAAATTGTAATTAATTAAACGAGAAAATGTTATGTTATTGTTGGCAAATGTTATTTGGATCAGGATAAAGTGACTCGGATCTAGAGCTCTAAGGAAATCATCAATCATCAAATCTGAGCAAGAGATTTTTCTCAGTCCGCAGCTGGAGATGGGCCTGTCCTAGCATGCACTAGGTCATTGTACATGTTTCGCATCCAAGATGTACCTTTTTAACCCCTGATGGAAAAATAAGGGCGTTATAAGTTGGGCGTGTGTACCTGTGGGTTTGTGTACATGTGTATCTATCTGTGGCATCATAGCTCCTAAACTGATGAATTCATTTTTATTTCGTTTTTTTTTTGTTTAAAAGGTGGTTTTATCAAGACAGTTCTTAAATGTTTTTGATGAAAATAGGACGTTTTACTGTTTGAATCGGGCTGTGTTCGCAAGATATCGTGTCATAATTACGTGTTCAATAGATTGTCGACCAAAGCGTGTCTATTACTAGATAAATTATGTAACATGAAACAAAAGTGGACTTTTTTATATTTTACATCTTTGGCTGATTGATCGAATATAAATTTATATGACGGGACCATTACAATATAGATAATGACATGCGTTACAGAATTTTTACTAACTGAACCCAATCATTTAGGACTTTTTGACAATCGTTATTGCTGATAGAAAACCTAAGCTTTATCGGTGACAAAAGTTAGTTCTGTAAAACCTTCATATGTGTTCGCAGATAAGGTCGTGGCTCTCGTCTGTGACTCATCTGTTCTTGTGAGTAAATAAAGGTCTGAAGACAAATAAAGCACGCTTGCTGAGAATATGTAATAGGAAAATGTTTCATGAGAATCAATATAGGTATCTCCGTCTCTCCATCGTATCAATACACGAACAGAAATATTATTTGATGAAAATACTTTTAGTGCTGTGATTGATTGGTTATTTTGGTATAGAGCGACAACAAATTAGAAGTTCCATTGCCTAATTCAAGAAACACGTTAGGTTTTCAACACATATTGCGATCTAAGTTTCAATGAATTCAGGCAGGAAATGATTAAAAAAATTACTCATTATCATTACATGCCCATGTTTCTTTGGGTCGAAGCAACAAGTTGTCGTCTTTCTTTCTCGCTTTTTTCATGTCATTATTGATTTAATCAAAAATTAGTCTTTCGATTGTTATTATAGAACAGTCAAATAGGAATGTACCTACTTATATTGATGGAACCTATAAATTGTGTCGTACTATACAATCTGATGTAATTCACTTTTGCCACAAATGGATGCCTTCTTCTAATAAAATGGTTACATGGAATTTGTAGCCTTTGCTATTTGACCTCAAAATGTACTTAATTTTACGATACTTTTTGTTAGAATATGTGAAGTTTACTCATAATTTTCCACAAAGTAGAATAATGATCGTGAATATGAACTCTTTAATGGTTATTTTGTTTTAAAAGTTATTTAAAAGCACAAACATATTTTTTTGTTAAAACCAATTTGAACCCTATCGGTAGTTAACCTTCCAAAGCAGCCGTTTTCATATTAGTTTGCAATTATGTTAATTCTTTATATATTTTATAAATAATATATTTATTAAATAAAACACATTTGCCATTTTCTTAAAGGCCTACATCCGCTTTAGTGCCGTAAAACGGTTACTTTCTAAAACATACTCCTTAGTAACGGCTAGGTTAAAAGGATTGAAAAAAATTTATTTATTATTGATTCATGTACATTATTTTCAAGGTTCGTGTAACTAATAGCTTTGCTTTAAAAAAATAATTAACAACACGATATTTTTGATTTTCGCAAGTTTTGGAAACTCCTCCAAAACGACTTGGAAGATTAATAATATTTATGCATAGAAAAATTGATGGCTGCAGTTTCTTCATAACTATCATAGCATATATAAATCAAATAATATTTTGCAAACAAAACTTTTCAAAAGGAGGTTCAATATTGATATTTTGGCATCGTGTGGGCGCACTGCCAGTACTGCGTTAACATTGGGGCGTATATATCGCCTTAACCCGGTTCGAAGAAAATGAAGATCCAATTAATTTATCTCTTATATTGCAGCCCCATTGATGAGCGCTTAAAAGTTATTTACATAATAAAAAAACTATTTGGTAAATCAAACATCAACAAAAAGTATCATACACATTGGAATTCTAGTCAAAGATAAGTTCCCCGCGCGTGAGTGTACTAGTTTAATATAACAAACTATAATAAAACATGTGTTTATTGCTGTGTCGACAAATAGTCATACAAAAAAACCCACATCAATGTGTAGACAGCCTATTGCGTCGCACGTACGTGATATACATATTATATCGTCTCGTATTCACACAATATTTACGTCACCACTTAGGCAACCGTAGGTGAAAATAATGAAATTGGTCTAGATACTAGGTGCCAAAATAAATATTCTTAATTAAAACATTTAATTTGGCATGCCGCTTCGGTGAAGTTTGTAAAATATGGTCCCGAAAATTAAAAATATCGCCTAGAGATTGTTTTGTACGGTCTGAAAATAGTGTGAAGTTTATTATTTTTAAACTAGAATTTCTATATGGTTAGGTAGAGGAAATAGATGCTAGCTGTGCAATATAAGTACTCTTAAGTACGTTAGTAACAGTTACTTAAGGTTTGGTTGCTGGTTACGAAATTACTGGTAACGAAACAGAGTTTTGCTATATACTAATTAGTATTTTATTAAAGTTTATTTTCTATTATATTTATAACTTTTTCAGGGATTTCATTGTTTCAGCGTGAAGGTTGAGATGACTTCTGTTCTATGTTTGTTTTAGAATAGTGACATTTACTCGATCTTTGATTATTGATTATTTTACATGGCTAATAAGATTTCTTGCCCCTTTTGTGTAAAATATCGTATTAGTACGTGTCATCAGGCAGTGATTTGGAATCGGATGCGTTAATAGTTATTTATGCTACAATTGAGGAAGGTAGGTGATTTCCGATGAATGGCATTTTTATTCACGAGCGAGCGAACGCGTGAGTGGATAAATCGACACGAGTCGGAAATCATCTTACGTATGTGTATCATACAACATTTTACTATGCATTGTGCGAGGAAATAAAAAATATATCTAAACCAAACAAAAATTAATAAAATGGCGGGCTAATTCAAGCGCGCTCAGCATAACCACAGATTAACTAAAAGTTCCTCGGGCATATCTACTGCGCAAGTGCAAAATAGCTGTCATGTCGTAACACAAAAAGGCACGAGTAAAATATACGTTCTGCCAGACATAATTAATTAATATTTAAAATTAATAATTTATTGATAAAATCTAAATCTAGAGTAATTAAAAACACCTTTAATGAAGTATTAATTTTATTTTACCATTTATGTGAATGTAAATCCGTACTTAACTAATTTTTTAAACTTTTCTCAAATAATAAAAACTCTATGCGTCGGGCTGACGTTGGAGTTAAAAATTAAAAAAGAACCGAAAAGTAAAAAGCACTTGTGAAAAAAAGTGACACTTTCCGCACAGTTTAGCTGCTTGGAAAACGCTCTTTTCGAGGACATGCATTGTAAAATAGTTTCTACAAGGGGCAATATTTATACCTTCATCTAGCGTACCCAGGGTAGTCAGCATTTCAACTTACTTTGTAATATCGGCGAGGTTTCAATTACCAGCAACCAGAACCTTGTAAAACTGACATTCTTATAGCAATAACGATTGTCGAAATCCACATAGGATTTGGATGGCCATTGAAATTGACCTCGATGAAAGGATGTTAATTTATCAAGGCCCTTTGGTCTCTGCTATTATTACTCCCACTCGTGCAATATTATTTGACCGTTCTCGCCGATACAAGGCATACATAAACTGAACATACTAACTACATTCAAAGTCACAAAAATCACACTTCGCCGAAAATATAATTCAAGCTTTGTCCTGCAATAATCACATGTATTAAACCCAGTTAATATTGGTGCCTATCTACTGAAGGAATGTTTAATGACCTTTAAAGTAACAAAAGTTAGATTTCATAAATAGCACAATTCTTCAGAGCACGAGCCGTTAAATTTGGGCGCACGGTTGGCGCAGTGGTTGAGCGATTGACTGCTGCGTTGCGTGTCGCGGGTTCGTTTCCCGCACGGAACAAATATTTGTATGACCTACAGATAGTTGTTCCGGCTCTGGGTGTTGTGTATGTCAGTTTATATGTTTATAAATGCACCCACGATAAAGGAAGACATTCCTAGTGTGGGGCACCGTTTTCGTGGCATTCTATCATTGAAGGCGTAGCAGTAGCAATTGAAAAACGTCAATAATGTATGTGAATGTCGAATTCTTTTGAAATGTCACGTGATCAATCCCTTACATTTTGGCATTTCGACCATATCCATCGCTGATGTCGATTTCCACTTGACTAGAGCCTCTGGAAAGAAATAAAACAGTCCATCAAGATCAAAAGAGAATCATTCTCCATCCAGACTTTGAATTTAACAACGCCAGCAAGAAAAACAACCCTTAACTTATTTTTGTTTCATTCAGTTAACCCATTTTATGCCAAAAACTCTTATTTTTTTCTGAGAGCTGAATAAATTGTCTTTCTAATAGTGTACCATATTTGACTACTCTTACCATTGAATTGATATGGTTTAATTATCTTGAAGAATATTAGGAGATAAAGTTGTAGTTTCTGTGAAGCCAAGTGTATTTTGAATGTAGCGAATTCGGTGCCAGCATCGATCCGGTCAAATATTTGCACGTGTACCCGCTTGAACGTGTCCGTGTCTGGATAATATATGAGTCGCAGTTGTAATGTGTCCGCGGCACGGAAAGCGAGCGGTGTTACTTACGTACATGTAGAAGGAAACGTTTCATTCATCCTTACGGCTTGCTTTATATCAGAGGAGTATGTTTATTTTACGAGTTTGTGTTTATCTTCATAATGTACATTTAGGTCACTGGCTTTGTACCTATAAGCACTTCCTTAAGACCATACGCATCATCTTCATTTCAACTGAAAGACGTCCACTGCTGAACATAGGCCCCCAAGTGTCCCCCAAGTGTCACCACATCGACCGTGCGCACGCAGCGTCTTCCAGTACGCGGTCGCCACTTCAGACCTTTTCGGCCACATCGAACATCTGTTCTGCGAGCAATGTCTTCAGCTGAACATAGGCGACCCCCAAGTGTCACCACATCAACCGTGCTCACGCAGCGTCTTCCAGTACGCGGACGCTATTTCAGAACTTTTCGGCCGCATCGAACATCCGTTCTGCGTGCAATGTGTCCTGCCTACAACCACTTTAGACCATAATATTATAGTCTATTATAATCAATGCTGGCCAAAGACAGGTTTTTTTTTTTTAAATTTAATGTTTGTAACATCATCAATATCATACTTTCAGGCAAAAACTGGGCATAGGGTCTACTAGACTTAGAGTTTCTTTTTATGTTAGTGATGGCGAGGATCAAAATGCCAATCGAACATTCGTTCTGATGATTGGCCATCCGAGTTTCTCATCATTAGTAGCCGTATTTGTAACCAACAACAAGAGCCGACATTCATATCGGCTGAGCGTAACTTTACAAAAAAGTACACACGTAATTAAAATAATCATCATTTGATACCTCAATTTATACTTATATGGCAATTATATCTGCAAAGGATTTTGTTTTTAAAACACGTGCGTCTATTATCGAGACACTGATTTACAAAAAGTTTACATCTACATTTTATACAGCTTTGCTTTGAGAGATCAAAGCAATTGGAGTTTTTGATATTTCGTCGCCATAGTTAGTATCTGAATACTGCAACTCTTGCCATGAAATCAAGTTTTTAGGGTTCCGAAATCAACGAGGAACCCTTATAGTTTCGCTCTGTCCGTCTGTCCGTCCGCAGCTTAGCTCAGAGAATCTAAGTACTAGAAAGCTATAATTTGGCATGTATATACATATTAATAATTCCGACACGACTTTTTTTCGGGTACGGGAGGTATCCGAAAAAAATACACGTAAAGTGGGTACGTTTTTCTCATCTATCCCATGGTGTGGGGTATCGTTGGATAGGCCATTCAAAAATATTATGGGTTTGATACAACCATTTATCGATTCAGAGATTCGTTTGCGTAAAATTAAGCTTTAAGTTGCAAATTTATGTTAGAGTCAAGTGTGCCCCTGGCTATGTGAAAATATTCACGGCAGTAGTAAATATAACGAAATTAAAAGGAAAATTATCACGGATAACAAGCTTTACAAGTTTACGAGTAATAGTCGACCAACTTATAAAATGTACTTGGAACAGTAAAAATTTTGTGCAAATGCCATTAAAAAATTACTTAAGTATATATATTAATATTGGTTTTACAAAAATCCAATGATGCAATTTTAGTTTTTATCAAAATCGGGCCCGAGACTCCTTTGAGCGTTTTTCGCTATTCGGCATACTTTCAGATATATGGCCATCCACGCCCTCTTGGAAAACTCACCCTGTGTAATCGATTTATTACTCGAACATCTTTAGAACCAAATTGCCGACGCAATTGTTCATGCTGAAGCCATCAAGTCAGACGGAACGCAGGCAACAATACTCTTATACGAGTACTTATGTTACGACCACATAGCGTCTTGAGAGCGCTTTTTATGTATTCCACGTTCCGAGACATATTACGAGAACACTGTTATGTTTTCACATTATTGTGTTTCACAAAACGGAGAGGATCGTCTAAAGAAAGTCTATTTGGTGATGTACAATTAGGTACTGTTGTAATTTGTATGTTTGGGTAATCGTTTTCGACATAAGTTGCTGTTATTAGGGCAAAGTGTTGTGAGAATTCCTTTTTGCACATTTTGAAAGTCGGTAACAAATGAAGAAACAAATCTAGAAACACCGTCTTCCAATCTTAAAGTTATTTTGCACTAGTGTTTTTATTTGGAAGTCTGTAGTGCTTTTTTTGCAAAATAGTTTTTAATTTTTCACTTTCTGTTGTGGTGAACAAAATAGTGATCAGCAGCCTTATTGCGTAAGTGCGCAAAGAAGTTAAACTCTATCCAACCGACCAAATCGACCAATCACATGCGAGATGAATGACGCGTCCGTTTTGTGCGAGTGGCCGATTTGGTCGGTTGGATAGAGTTCAACTTCTTTGCGCACTTACGCAATACGGCGGCTGATCTTCATTAAATGGACCAACTCAGAAATATACTCTTTCAAGAGTCTCATAATCGGTTAACAATTGGCGAACGCGAAGGTATCAGTGAATAAACATACAAAAAATACAAAACATAAATAAACAAATATTCAGCCGAATTGAGAACCTCCTCCGTTTTGAAGTCTGGTAATAATTAAAAAGTTTGTGATCGTATACTTTACCGTAAATAAGTATTAAGGCTATCTATTACTCACACTTTCATGAAATACATACATATATTATGGAGCAATGTTCTTCCATAACTGGCGAAATGTTCTATCTATTAAGTTAACAGTAATTAAATTAAACCAACTAATCTTCGTCCAACCTTTTATTTAACATTTGACAGATGTCATAATTTTTAACAGGCAACCATAGACAATAAAATGCAATACTTCATGGCCGCTTACAGTAGTGAAGAGACGTGCTTATTCGTTCCGTTACAAATTAATATTTACAGTTCTATCGAATTTACGTATCAGTAAATACCACAGTGTAAAAGGTGTGAAAGTAAAATTTTGTAAAAAGTTATATTGGATATAATTACAAAAAATTAAAAACAGCAAATAAAATATAAAATTTAAATTAAATTAAAAGGTTTTTTAACGCGCCTGTAAATATAAGTGATTCCTGATTTCTCCTAGACGTTATGACCTAGTTTAGAACTTATATTGAAAAATCGATTATGCCGCGAAATTGGGTTCTTTATAATGGCGGTCTTTAAATATTTTTATTACATTAGCAACTGACCTTCCAGACCTGAATCAACATGAACGATATATCTGTCATGAACGTGTTGCCAAACAGGTAAACATCCAACACTTTGTGGATTAAAATAGATTGAAATCAAACTGTATTGTATACATCGATTGCAATTCGTAATATTCGTATTGATATCTAAGCATAAACAAACGTCAATTTTGATGTGTTTGGGATGATTCGTTTGGAGGCCAAAAATAAAAATTTAAAAAAATATTCCGATGGCGTGTACTTCCACTGGACTTTTGATGCTTGAATCATGTTACTCTAACTTTCTTGTGGGTGTTTACTAAATATGGGGCACCTGGCAGGTTTCAAGAGAGGGCTTATGCTGATTTTTTACTCGTGTTCGATTGCGTTAACGTATACATTCTTGTATGTCAATTTGCATACAAAAAAGTGGTTTTCCATTATAGTCACCAGACGGCACTTATCTAGATTCTATACAAATTGAAGTTTACGTTAAGCGATCAGGCATGATTAAATACTCGCACTAAGCCCAGTAGTGTAAAATCGGGTGTTTAACACAACCATTTTGATGAAGGGGTCGTTGTGGGTGCTGGTGCAGCAAATACTGCCAATTATTGGTCACTGTATAGTGAAGAGTTTCGTAATTACTTTTTATGGTAAATCTTCAGATTTTTGAGGTAATAGAGGCATCTAATACGGAGATCGTCCTTCAACAAATTACTAGGTAGCGCCGGATAAAATACAAAGTGCTTTGTTGCACTTTATATTTTTCCTGGGATCGCAATAACACACCAATAACTAATTGTAATCTTAAAAATAATGATTTACAGAAAGAAAATTTAAAAAAAAATATTGACAGATAAACTGCTTAAACAATTCTGGCATAAATATATATCTACACTAGTCAATTTAAAAGGTAACTGTATGTGAAATTGTTCACTTAAACGTGCTATAGAAGAATTATTTGACCACTATTATCGAAAAATCTCAAAACATAAGTTCAGTTTGTCTATATTTGGAAAAGATAGTATTATCCTTTTCTTCTTACGTCAACATGTTTTTTGTTCAATGCACATTTACGTGGATTCTATGCACATACTTGTTATTCAAAAGTTTAAAATCACTGCCTTTTGTTTGCATTAATATATTTATTGCTTTAAATTTTTCTTTGAAGCGTGTTATTAATATTTTTCTTGTATGGTGTGAATTAATCTGTTGATTACATAATTGTTAATTTTAAGTTTTATGTCTTTATGCTTTATTATGTAGTTGTTTGTTGTTCCAAATAAAAAAAATCCTTGAGCCACATTCATTGACGGCGAGAGAGTTTAAAGTAGATCTTGATCGACTCCCATATGGTGCGTTGTGCCTGCAGACCTCCTCTTTGTGACAGGGAATGGGCCGTAACCCACCACGCGGGCCCAGTTCAGGTTGATGGATGTCACATGTCTATCTATGTCCTAAGGCACATGCTGATTTCCTCACTCTGTTTTCCTTCACAGTTTTGAAAGCAATGGTGATGAAGTCATTCACACAAAGTAAAACGCCTACCTGGATTCAAACCCACGACCTACAACTCGTAAGTTGCGGCCTTTACCACTGGGCCACTGACTGCTACCCGTCACGGCATCTACAACGTGCAAAGTGATAGTAATATCCTAATTGCATAAACATTTTCATTTTATTTCCAGATTAGTGAGTTGGAATGGACTAATGTGATTTTATTATCTGTAAAATTATCTGTAGCTTATCAGTAACAATACTACTAATTATACTTGTCAACCATTAGTTATTGCTCAATCCCACTCCAGTCCCCAAGACTAGCCATGCTTAGTTTTGGATCAACGGTCAATCTAGTTTTGAATTATTCTGACTGTGGACAGTGGTCGCCGTAAACATTTTCCTTACTGTCTAATTTAAAAAATACTACAATATGACCAACTCTCATATCATTGATGTTTGTACGGAGAGAGAAGAAGGATCACGTAAGTTAACTTTTTTTTTCACGTGTTATCACCATCATCATCAGTCTTTTAAAGTTCCCACTGCTGGGACACAGGCATCCTCTCTGTGAGAGGCAATCCACTACGCGGGTCCAGTGCAGGTTGGTGGATGTCACATATCTTCGAATTTTTGGTTCCAGAACATTTAGTTTTCTCACGATATTTTTCTTAACTGTTTTGAGAGCAGTGGTGATGAAATAATTTCACATCATCAGCCTTATAATGTTCCCATTGCTGGGACACAGGCATCCTTTCTGTGAGAGAGGAAATGGGCCTTAATCCACCACGCGGGCCCAGTGAGAGTTGGTGAATGTCTTCGAATTTTTGGGTCTAAGACATGCCGGTATCCTCACGATGTTTTCATTCACCGTTTTAAGAGCAATGGTGATGAAATAATTTACACAAAGTAAAGCGCCTGCCTGGGTTCGAACTCACGACTTACGATACGTAAGTCGGGGCCGTTACCACTGGGTCACCATTGCTCTATAATAATTTCACGTATAATGTCAAATAATAATAATAATTTTGATTTATTTATTTACATTTTGCTATATACACCTCATCAAAAACAAGGGAAAAATCGCACAGGGCAATCTTTCACAGACTACCTAGGATGGACTGAACGATTTTTCATAAATAATAATATTACTGAGCCTTAATAATATAAGTTGTAGAAAGTTATTTCAATAGTGTAAGTTTAAATCATTTTTTGACTATCCTGGCTCACCGTTGTTAAAAAATATTGTGCGGAAACATTGACAAAATGGTTTACAAGCAAAAGCAAGCGTATGTCTTTTCTGATTAATTTCGTAGCGGATGCCAAGACGACTGTCTTGGCATCCAGATATCATCCCTCTGGGACTCGACGAGCTTATTGTTTTGCTTTAATGGTTTTAGTTACTGTGGTTGAGGACAGTGCCAAAATTATTACAAGCTTGGTGGTGAGCAAGTACCCAGTTTTGTATGGTTGTCCGAATAGCCTCCTAAAATGTTGGGATCGGGCTATTTAACAATTTAGGACTGATTCAACTAAGCTTACTCTTGTTGTTCTAATCACTTTGTGTGTTTTGAAGCCTAGATCTGTTCTCTTTCCTGTTTGATATGGAGGAAAGTGAAAATTTATCTGCTGTCTGCTGTTCTATTCTGTTTAGTGCCGGCTCCAGTCGTTTCTCTGGGACTCGTTGAGCTTTATCAAATCAATTATTTTCTGGTGGCCGTCACTTTTGCTTCTGCTTATACGGAATTACAGTGGTAGGGAATTGTGCAGTGGGCTTGCTTCGGTTGGCTTCCACACAAATAAAATGTTCATTTATACTAAAATATATAACGTACTGAATACTTATTATTTCCAAAGTGAAAAGAGAAGCTATCTTATTATGAATGTATTCTAGTGCAAACAAAAATTCACTGAATGAGAAGATTTAGTGAAATTTTGTGGTTAACGAAAAGCGAAAGTTAAAGAAAAATAAAAATATGTATTGGTGTCCCGCACAAGAGACACGAGACAAGCAAAAAAAAAAAAAGCAATAATAAGAAAACTTTTTCACAAAAATAAACCAACTTCAAATGCAAAACAATAAATAATTTTCGTTTCAGAACTCGGTGTCTTTGGTACCTCTGGTTTTTATCAATTTTCGACACCGACTTCCGAAACGAAAATAATTTAGCACATTTTAGTGTTTTGTACTTGGCTCACTACATATATAAAAAAAACAGTTAACGAACGCTGACTCAACCGTCACTGGTTTTTGCATCATTGTGATCATTACTCACTTTTATGTACAGAATGCGTAGATGACGGCTGAGTGATGGTTATTTTTACACGACTGCGCTAGAAGGAAGGTTATGTTATTCGAGAGTAAACTAAACAGCTGAATAGATTTTTATAATACAATGAGGTATCATTAAATTTGTCTTCATACCGTGAGTGGGTTATGGTGGCATAAAATGTTCCGGCTCGAAGGACCACAATGTAGGAGTGTGGCCTGAGTGGTACCTGATGGGATTAGCTACGCTACTAAGTTAAATACTCAAATAAGGTTGATTGCTGCTAGCTAACAAGGTAACGTTTACGTTTACGCTAAGCTATCGCTAGAATGACAAAATGATGAAAATTACAGCACCGTCCGTAATTCACTGAGCTCGCGTCGCTTTTAGTGCGACCGTATTGTATCACTAGGTCAGCAAAAAGTGGTCGATTGCAATCATTGCTTCTTACACTCTGATCTAAATAAAGTTACTTTTTTTTTATAATCTTTTATTAGGCGAACGATGATGTCACGTGTAATCCAACTATTTCTGTAAAGAGACTTGTCTTGAGCATTTAATATCTAATATTGCGATGTTTGCCAACTCTCCAAGTCACATGCAACAGTAACTTGTTGAGCTAAGTTACGTAAGTAGGTAGCTTACCTGTTTATATTTTCCACGTTGATATTTGCTGCGCAATTTGCTAAATCTACTTTCTTACTTACCTTAGTACAGCTATACTAGCGAAAGAGTTTGTATTATATTATGTAGATCAAAGGAAACTTGAAAATATGGTTGAGTAGTGCCTAGAAAAAGTAATTTTAATGTGACTTGACGAAACTCCACAATAAAGCCTTTCCAGTATTTTCTCCTTAAATAGTTTTTTGGTAACCACAATATTTTGGGTAGAAGCGTCTGAAGAGCCTAAGGCAATTATATTATGTAGGATGAAGTGAACTTCGTTTTTTGTTAAAATACAAGTAGCAATATACTGTTAGTATAGAATTATAGCTACCAAGTTCAAATCGAAACCTAATTGACCTCACCATGATTTAAAATTTGAGTTTTATACTATTTATAACAATAATCACACAAAAATCGATAATTCGCATCTTTTCCAATTATCTTGGCTCCAGTACCACCAGTATTTTTCGAGGAGCGACTGCCGATCTCAGCACATTTTCCCGATACTGGTTAACATAATACACCTTAGCAAGACTGGTGACAGATTTTCAGGTTTCTCACTACCCATAGAAACCGCCAGAAATCTTCTTCCACCTCGCAACTTCCCATTACCCAGGGTCGACTTCCTTGGACATGAGGCGTCACTAGTACTGTTGAAGAAAGTCGTCAGATATAGCCAGACATTTCTATGAAAATCGCCTGAAAATACTGGTATATCTGTTTACTTACCAAATATTCCTTGCAACCTCCTGATATTATTATTCCCCGATGTGAAAACAATACTAAATCCGTTAACCCCGGTACAAACAACATACGAACAAATTAATTACAATTTTCACCTCAAACTGAACAAAACATTAACCCAGCCCTACAATGGCGATTGCCCAACCAGCCAAATTATATATATTATGCTTTTAATTAATTTATGAAGTCCCAAAAGAACCACGTGGTTGTACACGCTTCGTCGTCGCTGTACGAAGGGAGGGACGCAATATGACAAGCATTTTGTTCGTGCTTTTTTTACAAACTTCTTTTTCGAAAAGGAAAATGGTGAAAGTTGATAGAGCTAATTAGCTACTTAGTTTATCATCGTCGAGCTAACAAATAATTATTTGTGTCTAATTGCCATTATTTTAGTTTCAGTGGAGTAAGAAGGAATAGAAATTTCAGTATACCATTATTTATTCTCCTTAAATAACAGACTGCAGTGCGTTTTTGGCACATATTCAGCATTTTGTAAATGTTTCGTTTTAAAAACCCATATAAAAGTTAATTAAAATGCTTGAGCTGGTAGTACTAGAATTTTAATTATAGACGGTAATCTTAATTTGCCTCGAAAGTAAAACAAACGACATTTTCTGCTTTTTCGGCTGTGGTCACATCTGCATCTCAATACCATATCCAAACATTTCTCTCGTTGTTGTTATTTTGTGATTGAATTGCTTAATCAACGTTCGAAGCCTTGCGTCGTCGTCTCTGCCATTTTTGTATGGTGGAATACCGCGTATTCTTTGTTTCTATATTTATGTCGCTATTTAGGGTTAGGTTCATTGGTCTCCTGGGTACAAACGAGCATATTAATAAAGTAACTTTTCGAATTTAAATTTCCGATTTCTGGATTGAGAATTTAAAGTTCAGGACTTGTCCAAATCTGTGTATGAGAACTCAAATTCAAAATGTATATTTATAGGTATATCTTAGGTGCACTTCTGAAACATCAGAAGATAGTGGCACGAATGTTCTTTTTATCAGCATTTCCTTGACTTGCCAACTTTCAACTTAATATGAAAGCTTGACAATTACTTAAATTCAAATTATCAATTCAGAAATCTGAAAATACTGTGTATTTATTTTCTTGCCGAGTTATAAAAGGAAACATTGTGGTTTGAAATTGCTCAGCCTTACTCTTGGTATCCAACAGAGGTATTGTATCACCCTTCAATACCAATTTTGTGCACTCGAACAAGAAAAATCGAAATATTAATCAATATCTATCTGCAGGGCATTTTCCATGACAGTTTTGTAACTAATTGAGTAGTTGTGTTTGTTCTTATACTTAATTCGTGCTACAACGTCCAAATCCAAAATATAACAATTTCATGAAGAATGACTACAGAAAATTGTCACCAATCGTAATTTTTCAAAGACTATTGAGAAAGGAGACTGCGTCATTGGTCTAAATATATGGATTTTATTTTTATTTTTGATCGGCTCGCGTTTAGCTAACATCTCACCTGATGGAAAGCGATGATGTGGTCTACGGTGAACCACGCTTGCCTAGAAGTAACCTCTTTACTCTTGATTTGATGGTTCCAGGGCGTCCCGGGTCGTAGAGCCCGTAGTTATTGGGTTTTAAACTTACGTTTTTTTTAGTAGCAGCGCAAGAGTCTGGATTTGTACGACTTAAAAATAACTGGATAAATGTGAGTGTGCTGTTCTCGTAATATGAGAATGATGTGTGTGTGTTGACAACTCTTTAATGCATTGTCAACATGAGTGAGCAGTGTCTCACTCTGTGATTGACCCGTGGCACAGATAATATAATACTATCATACATCAAGAAACCGTGCTGACGTAACTAGCGTTATTTTATAAGTTAGTGTAGTTTTAATTTTATAAGCCCTTCGATTGCGTTCGGTTCCGTTCCACGACTATAGATGTTATTAGCAGCGACTTGCAAATAAAAGGGATTTCTCGGTTCGTGATTATTTTTTCTTTAAATACAGTGATGATTTCAGATTCATTGTACCAAAATGTGTTACAATACAAATTTTAAAAATTCTATTGCCATACCTCAGAAATTTAAAACCGCGCCATCCATTGTAATCAATTTTAAATGATCCGTTCGAATAATCTGTAAAATGTGAATTAAGAGCCCAATATACCATAATTTTGTGCTTAGGAGAGTTGATTAAAAAAGAACATACAATTTTTGTGATTGATCCTAGAAAATGTTAATTTTACACACAATTCATTATCAAATCCATGCATATCGCGCCATCTAATGACATTTATTTGAACCAAATTTTATTTATTAGTGCAGGGACCCCGCGCTCATGGTAACGACCTCGACTACCGTGTCGTAGGTTCGAACCAAGGCAGGCACATTACTTTTTGTTAAATATTTCATCACCACTGCTCTAAAAACGGTAAAGGAAAACATCGTGAGGAAACCGGCATGTCCTAGAACTAAAAATTCGATGACATGTGACATCCACCAACCCCTTTCTATTAAACTTTAAGGTAAAGTCGCCTCACGATACTTACCTTCACCGCTGTCAGCAATGTCCTAGATAAACTTATAAAGTACATATGAATTTTAAAAGTCACTTAGGTACTTGGGTCGAGTCGTAATCCCGGGTTGTAAAAATACCAAATCACAAGCGTAACTGAGGTAGCTGTTGATGTGATAAATCCACTAGATCAGGCAAAGTTTCAGATGTCAATTATAATTATAAAGTGTGGGCAACGTGAGGCTACCGGAGTACCTTGTGTAAATGAGATAGAACATACAGTAAGGGAGACAGAATATCTGCAAGGTCATAACTTTATCCTTACTTATTTATGCTTATTATACAACTTAGCCTCTTCGTTCCGTCTCCCAGTTATGTTCGTTTTAAGATCTACTAATAGTACATCCACTTGTTAGATTTACATTCTTAGAGGATTTATAAAGATGAATAGGTACCTTATAATGTTGACTTCCTAGACGTAAGAAGGTTTTGAGCAGTCTAATTCATGAAATCTCAGTAGGAATTCCCTACCGGATTTTGTTTTTCTTGATAGCTACAACCTAGGCACCTTTAAGTCAAGAGTGAATAGTTTTTCCCCATGAGGAAAAGTCTTGAGTTTATTTATTAAAAATGTATGCATACTAGGCGGACTTAATGCCTTATGCATTTTATACCAGTCGACTTTAGGGTGGTGTTGAGATAAAACGTCATCATCGAACACATCATCGCTTACCATCAGATGAGATAGCGGTCAAACGCGAGCCTAACAATACCCGCTTGTTAGATTTACGATCTTTCAAAACTTATAAAGATGTGCCTGATAATGTTGGCTTTCTAGACTTGACAACAATTTGAGTAATCCAATTCATGTAATCGCAGTATCTTCTACATGTTCTTTCATTAAGTTGTACCTGCGATGTTTTATCTCTGCACCACCCTAAGGTTGACTGCTAGAAAATGTCTAAGGCATTGTGTCCGCCTTTGTAAGTACATCTGCATAAAAGTGACTTTTGAAGTATCATGTGATATTTTTCCATCCATGCATGCTAAGTAGACACAGCTAATTAGTTACCCTTATTTAATAGTGCCCTAAAAATAAAGATCCCCAGGTTTTCTAAACAAACCCACATCAGTGGAATTCAGTAAGAGTAAAGTAAATTTTGTTTACGTTTGTGCCACCACGTCGGATTATGTCGACGTAGTCAAATTAGGGCGAAAATCCGTTAAGTTTGTAAAATCCGACCTCTAGATGTAACATCACGTTTAAAGATACGTAGAGGCCGAAAATTTACCTTTCATATCGAACTAAAAAGAAAATTTAAAAGAGAGATGAGTTACCTTAATAGAGTTCTGTTCTGTTTGCGTTTAAAATAATAAAAAAAATTGTTTGATTAACCTATCTGCTTAATTAAATGCTAAAAAAAACGGGCGTCATGACCGGCGGTTAGTTGAAATGTAGTTCCTTTCGCTATACAAGCTACACAAGCAGGGACAATGAAATAAAAATGTTTAAATTAAACGTTATGTCAACGAGAATATCATCCATCACTCTATTTAGACTTTTACAATGCATGTCCTCGAAAAGAGCTTTTTCCAAGCAGCCAAACTGTGCGGAAAGTCACTTTTTTTCACTGGCGCTTTTTACTTTTCTGTTTTTTTTTTTTAAATTTTAACTCCAACGTCAGCCCGTCGCATAGAGTTTTTATTATTTGCGAAAAGTTTAAAAAAATAGTTAAGCACAGATTATCATTCATATAAAAGGTAAAATAAACCTAATACTTCATTAAAGGCGTTTTTAATTAATCTAGATTTAGATTTTGATCAATAAATTATTAATTTTAAATATTTATTAAATATGTTTGGCAGAACGTATATTTTACTCGAGCCTTTCTGCGTTACGACTTCACAGCTATTTGCACATGCGCAGTAGATATGGCCGAGGAACTTTTAGTTAATCTGTGGTTATGCTGAGCGCGCTTGAATAACTCCAACATTTTATAAATTTTTGTTTGGTTCACATATATTTTTTTATTTCCTCGCACAATGCATAGTAAAATGTTGTATAATACAAGTGCGTAAGAAGATTTCCGACTCGTGTCGATTTATCCACTCACTCGCTTCGCTCGCTCATGAATAAAAATGCCACTTATCGGAAATCACCTACCTTCCGCACTTGTAGCATAAATAACTATTTCAAGACACACTCTCACACTCAGTAAAAAAATGCACTCATAATTTCAAATATCGAACTAATACAAAACAAGGTACTAGGTAAAGAAAGCAAAAGGGTCGGTCGGATACTTTTCTAGTGTAGCTCTCTTCCGCCAAACATTACCAAACCTATTTATTAGATAAATAACTTAGTTTCAACATAATCTCACTTTAAAGGCTATGTCTACGACCGTTCTATCGTGGATAAAAAGTGTCATAATCCAAGTTAAGACCTTGACCCGTCTGCCAAACGTCCAAATCAATTCAACCATTAAGGCATTGATCTACCAACTCCCAATCATCTTAGCATGCATCCTTTTTATCCGACTGCCGAAGGAGGAAAAATCTAGACCAGCTCACTTCTGCCCAATAATATGTCCCGACTATTAAAGTCGCTATGTTCCGCAATATTATTTAAAGAGCTGACCACAGAGCTGGACTTGTTTCTTTTGAGTTTTCATATTATAAAGTCACTATTCACGCAGTCGAATTTTTAGATTTTTAAAAAGTGTGTTTTTTATATAATTGAGATGCCAAACCAAAACCAGTGAAGACAGAAATAAAACACAATACAAAGCAATTTTCTCGGCAACATATCGTAGAACTGTATTTAAATTAAAAGAACCACACGTACAAAGTCGAGCAAAAGTCAGCATAATGCTAATAAGAGTGACATTAATTAGTAGATTATTTTAAGAGTGCTGTGACAAGCAGCTGTACACTACAATACTATTTGATCATGTTTGATCTTTTCACATCTTTGATCACTGTTCATATTTAATTTCATTATTATTTTGTTTTGAAGTGTCACTTCTCGTTAAGACTGTCACTATCCTAGTTATGACAGTAATTCATATGTAGTTGTCATATATAATGTAGTCATGATGTAAACACATCTATCAAACTTTCTGTTATTAGATTTTCCTTGACTTATAAAAATATGGCTGTAAATATATCATATTAGTTATTATCTTCTATTTTAAGATTTTTCATGCAAACTGCGATTATTCGCCTGGTTTATTTTTTATTTACAAGTGAAAATTAAAAATTTCCATTACCGACAATGGCGCAAAGGGCCGAAAAGGGCGCACGGTTGGCGCAGTGGTTGAGCGATTGACTGCTGCGCTGCGTGTCGCGGGTTCGATTCCCGCACGGGACAAATATTTGTATGACCTACAGATAGTTGTTCCGGCTCTGGGCGTTGTGTATGTGAGTTTATATGTTTGTAAACGCACCCACGATACAGGAAGAAATTCCTAGTGTGGGGCAAGGTCTAAAAAAAAAAAAAAAAACTTTTTTCATACTTTTTAAACTACATAATTTATCTAGTAGTAGAAACGCTTTGATCAACAATATATCCAACACGTTATTATGACTTATTATTATCTTGCGATATATACCCCGATTCAAACAGTTAAACACCCTTATCTTTTGAACAACTGACCCGATTTTCATCAAACATAGCTAAGAACTCTCCCGATAATGACATCACCTTTCAATCGTTCATCCGTTCATGCCACATTCAGATACACAAACACACAGGTATACAGTTCAAACTTATAACACCCCTGTCTTTCCATCGGGGTTTAAAAACTACAACTGGCCCCAGTTGTAGGTACCTACGCTAAAACAGATTTCTTTAGAAATAAAATCACCTCTGAACATATTATTCTGTTTCTTTCGTCTTGACCACAAATTCTAAAAAAAAATAAACTAGAGTAGGTTACACTGCCTCTAATAAAATGGTGTGGAACTATGAATATCACTATTATACCTTTCTGTTTTCTAGACTGTGCGTTCATTCTCAAGTGCCTAATTAGTACCAGCTACCGTTGTTTAACCAAACTATTATAGCTGGCTCGTAGATACCCTATACTTAAGTAACGCCGGGAACGGAATGGCAACGCCAGCTATGACCGAAGACACCGTGCCCGCATACCGCTGAGTTCCAGTTTCGGATACACGGACAATGCTTTTCCCAAATTCTACTGGTCACAGAAATACTTATGCAAAATGCACATAATAATACACGTAAGTAATTACAATACTTTATCGGTAGGTAATAGCGCTAATGACGGGGTACTAAAAAGCAAATTATAGTATTTAGTCCGTCGGTTAAATTATCCAAAAATATAAGCAGTTATTTTTTGCTTTACCAAATCAATAAAAAATCACTAAGATAAAGCGCATCAAAGTTCGGGATTGGAGGTTTTGTGACGTAACTTCTAAGTAAAAAGTGTATCAAAGTTTAACGTCACGTAAAATTTGATCGCACTATACAGTGCATTCAAAAAATATTGTCTATCTATTTAGTAATATGTCAATATAGTACGAGTAATCTAACTGACAGACTAAGTAGAATTTTTTAGTCATCATCCTTATTACAATCGATATTAAAATGTACCGGCTAGTTTCCATTTCCATAGCAGTGTGCGAGTGAAATGCAGGGTGTAGTGTAGTTGCTTGTAGTACTACTATTTCAATTGATATATGGCACCACAGTCTACCAACATGTTTCAGCTTTCCGCACAGAACAGGTGGTCAGACTGATGGAATACTGATCAATATTGTAGGCTGTACCCGTGGCGGGCTATAAACACCTCTTGCATTATCTGAGCGCCTGGTACCTTGCACTAGTATTTCAGAGCGGGATCGACGGACTGCAACGCGCGCTCCGGATCTTTATCTATCTACGCCGACCAACAGGCAACAGGTTTCGACCTTTGCGGATATTTATATACCTACAAAAAAAATACAAATTAGACTAAAAAATATTCTGGTTCGGGCACCTTTACTGAAAATACAGAACAATAAAATAATTACCATAGATCAAAGATTAAGCGGCTCGCACTACTGACAGCACTGCAGAAGTGCCATAATGGTCTCGTCGGTGCGTATGTTTGTGTGAGTGTGCCGTTTCCAGCGTTTGTAGGTATATCCCATACTGTTTGTATATTTTTACTGTGGTATTAGGTTTCTACACTGCGGACAAAAAGTCATTGGTCCTAAGGGAAATACGACCTACCGGCTACCCTTTCGGTTTACAAGCAATTTTGATTATTTTAGATATACAATAACATTATAATTATACCCTCAGCGTCGTCAGCTTTTGCTGCGTTTCTAAGGGATTTATTTTATACTAGCACTCCGCCCGCGACTTCATTCGCGTGATTTCGTTTATCCTATAAATGATTTTCTTAAATGCAGTTAGTGAAGGCGACCAAAAATAAGCTTTTATTAAAACAATAAAAAACTGGGTATCGTAGATATACAGGGTGTATTGGATTGGGACGATTCGTTATTTGACTAAAAGAATAATAAATTTTAGGTTACCGCCACAAAGTAAAAACTTATCAACCCCTTTTTGCCCCGAGACGGTCGAGTTTTGGACAACCTAAATATGCTATTCACTCTTTTCTTCACTTTTTTATTTATCCATTATGTTAGTCAGATTGCGCAGTAAGATTCCTCAAAAAAATACTTCTACCCTAACCCTATCTGGGAGGGAGTTTTAAAAATGTTTTATGTAAATTTTGATTATCAACGTTATCCCCAAGTAATTAGATTTTACATACAAACTAATTTTGACCCTTTTCAACCGCTTAAAGGTTGAATTTCCGCAAAATCGTGCCTTAGTGCTCCCCTATAACCCTACGTCAAAAACGAAACCCTGTCCAGTAAGATTCTTAGCTTGAGTTAGTTTCGAAAAACTTATAATGACTACCTTTATTGTTTCCTTAAGTTGGTATTTGTGCCAGGTTTCAAATTTATCAACCCAAGAAATAAGATTCTTCAAAAACACTTTAACGCCCCCTAAATCGTATTTTGGGAGTAGTTAAGTAAAACTAATAATGACAACCTTTATTGTTCACTTGGGATGGGTATTTGTCAATTTTCAAATTAATTAACCCAAGAAATAAGATAATTCAAAGTACACCCCTTAAATCATCTTTTGGGGGTAGTTTCGAAAAAATAATAATGAAAACCTTTATTGTTTATTAAGGTTGGTATTTATGTAAAGTTTTATGTTTATTGACCCTAGAAATAAGATTCTTCCATACAAATTTCAAACTGTCAACTTTCAAATTTATTAACCCAAGAAATAAGATTCTTTAAAAAAAAAAATAACATCCCCTAAATCATCTTTTGGGGGTAGTTTCGAAGAACTAACAATGAAATCCTTTATTGTTTAATTAGATTGGTATTTATCTCAAGTTTCAAGTTTATTAACTGAAGTAATAAGATTTAAAAAAAAAACTTTAACGCCCCTAAATTATCTTTTGAGGGTTGTTTGAAAAATTAATAATAACAACCTTGATGAGTAATTTAGGTTAGTATTTTTGGCCAAGTTTCAAGTTTGACCCAAGAAATCAGATTTTTCATACAAACTTCAACACCCCTTAAATCGACTTTGGGGGTTGTTTCAAAAGACTATTAATGATAACCTTTATTTTTTATTGAGGTTGATGTTTATGTCAAGTTTTATGTTTATTAACCCAAGATATAAGATTTAAAAAATAATATAGTATCCCAGAAATCGTCTTTTGAGGGTAGTTTAAAAAATAAATAATAATCACCTTCATTATTCATTTATGTTAGTATTTGTGGCAAGAAATAAGATTTTTAAAAACACTGTAATACCCCTTAAATCGTCTTTTGGGGGTAGTTGCAAAAACTAATAAAGACAACCTTTATTGTTTATTTAGGAAGGTATTTATGTCAACTTTCAAATGTAACCCAAAAAAAAGATTTTTCAGAAACATTTTTAAAACCCCCTAAATCATCTTTTGGGGGTAGTTTCGAAAAACTAATAATGCAAACCTTTTTTGTTTATTTAGTTTGGTATTTATGTCAAGTTTCATGATTATTGACCCAAGAAATCAGATTCTTCCATACAAACTTCAACACCCCCTATATCATCATTTGGGGGAATTTCGAAAAACTAATGATGACAACCTTTATTGTTTACTTAGAATGGTATTTATGTCAACTTTCAAGTGTGTTAACTCAAGAAATAAGGTTCTTCAAAAACACTTTAATACCCCCTAAATCGTCTTTTGAGAGTGGTTGCAAAAAACTTATAATGACAACATTTATTGTTTATTCAGGTTGGTGTTTATGTCATGTTTAATGTTTAATTAATCCAAGATATAATCTTATATTTTGGTTTATTAAACATGACACTATTCGAAAAAATTAATATCCCCTAAATAATCTGTTGGGGGTAGTTTCGAAAAACTAAGAATTAAAGCCTTTATTGTTTATTTAGATTGGTATTTATGTCAAGTTTAAAATGTGTTAACCCAAGAAATAAGATTCTTCAAAAACACTTTAATACCCCTTAAATCGTCTTTTGGGGGTGGTTGCAAAAATCTAATAATGACAACCTTTATAGTTTATTCAAGTTGGTGTTTATGTCAAGTTTCATGTTTGATATATAAGATTCTTCAAAAAAAATTATATCCCCTAAATAATCTTTTAGGGGTAGTATGAAAAATTTTAAATGAAAGCCTTTATTGTTTATTTAGATTGGTATTTATGTCAAGTTTCAAATGTCTTAACCCAAGAAATAAGATTCTTCAAAAACACTTTAATACCCCCTAAATCGACTTTGGGGGTTGTTTCAAAAGACTAATAATGATAACATTTAATGTTTATTGAGGTTGGTGTTTATGGCAAGTTTCATGTTTATTAATCCAAGATATAAGATTCTTCCAAAAAATTTACATCCCCTAAATCACCTGTTGCGGGTAGTTTTGAAAAACTAAGAATGAAAGCCTTTATTGTTTATTTAGATTGGTATTTATGTCAAGTTTCAAATTTATTAACTGAAGTAATAAGATTCTTCAAAAAAACTTCAACACCCCTACATTAAAGTAAGTCTGGTACATCCAGGTCAGTCATTGCCTTTACCAACTTGTTTGTGCAACTTACAGCACAACCTATAAAGCCACAGTTAGTTTCGACAAGAGGGTTCAAGATTGTCAGTTTATTTATAAAATATGTATGTCTTAGTTGCACAATATTGCCTAATCGTTATCAGCCTTTTTTAATGTGCCCACTGCTGGGAAACAGGCTACCTCTCTGTGAAAGGTAATGGGCTATAATCCACCTTGCGGGCCCATTGCGGGTTGGTGGATGTCACATGTCTTCGAATTTTTGGTTCTGTGGACATGCCGGTTACCTCACGATGTTTTCCTTCACCGTTTTGAGAGCAGTGGTGATGAAATAATTTACACACAGTAAAGCGCCGACCGGTTTGAATCCACGACCTACAACTTGTGAGTCGCGGCCGTTACCACTGGGCCACCACTGCTCTCGAATATTGCCTAATGTTATATCTAAATAAAGTATAAAGCTCGTGGCTAAATATTGACATTCACACGGGTCGTTTTTCTGGGTATGGACCATCACTTACGTTCCGGGACACCTCCGTACCTCGGAAAGTACGTTAGATAAGCCCAAGGGACAAATCAAATATCTACATCTTCAGATATTTTACAGTCGTTATAGGTAGTGAGAAATCTGAAAATCTGGCACCAGTCTTGAGATCATATAAAATACTGGTTTGCCGCTGTATTTGGAAGCCTACCCTAAAATAGTTGGACAGAGGCTAGCCAGATTGATTGATACCCACTTAAGGTATGATACATTGGCGGCGAACTTCTTAAGAACTGTTCTTTACATCTAAGATGTTTTCATGGTCAAAGAAAATCAAATTATCTTTGATTGATAGCATCGTCCTTCGAAAAACTCTTGGAAAAAGTATCTACTAAGTACTGAGGTCCGTTCCTCTAAAAGAAAACAAGGAACCTAACCCTTATAGGATCAAAAATATATGGCTGTTTGTGTTGCATATTTGACGAATCGCAAGGGAATCAAAACCTATACTGATAACCCTAGACTGGATACTTGCCGTTGGCCAAAAATATTTAAAATTGGCGAGATGCAATGTCTTATAGCACAAGTAAAGGAAAAAGTACGAAAACCGTAAATTTATACCTATGTATATTCCATCTTTCACGACCTTTTTCTCAGGAACGCGTGGGGTTATCAAGTTGAAAATAATTTAGTTTATACTCACGTGCTGCTGTGAAAATCAAATACCTAAATTAAGGCAATCGAAACATACGGTCTGTTGTCGCATAATTGACACTCGTAAGCGAATGGATTAGAATTTTGATAAAATGAGGGATGAAATTTGTGCACAATAAATATAAATATTAATATAAGACTAATTTTACCACCGCAGGGCAAAGGCCCCTTCTTATACAGAGAAGGCACGATCATTGAACACCACGTTTGCTCAAGATGGATTCGCGTTTTCAAACTTATATAGCAATGCCCAAAATTAACTTAGAAGTATGTACTTTATTACACAAACAAATTATAATTATGAATTTGGAAGTCATATTGGTACTTGCCCAGATTGGATACACGACTTCAATGACGAGAGGCGAAATCTTAGCCGCAAAAGAAAATATCCGTAAATAGTAAAATAGCTACATAAAAGAAACAATTATTAACTTGTTTGCAGTTTGTAAATTGACTGCGACCTATGTCGATGTATGGGAAGAACATTTTTCCAAAGGAAAAGTAATTTTTGTCCCGCAAGCCAGTTTATCTTTTTGTTAGAGCAATGTTCCGTGTTATATTTTTTTTTGCAATCCAGTAATGTTAGCTAATTATTTTGGTGAATATAGCCGTTTGTATGGCAACCTCAGTATGAATCCGACTCGTACTGTTCCGGTTTTTTATTAATAGATCTATTTACAAGAAAAAATTCAAAATTTTAAGAACCCCTGGCACATTTTAATTTCATGCTAAATAATTTATCTGGTACATAGTAGATACGCTTCGATCGGCAATGTATTGAACACGTAATTATTTTTTCTGTCTCTCTCAATCTCATTAGATAACATATAAGGGTGAAATCAATTATAATATTCCGGTAGTGTGTGTGATCGTGCTCCCTAGAGTGTGTTGAGATCGTCTAAAATCGCGCTACCGTATGCTTACCAGAGATTTATGACTAGCAGTGGCTTACTACCCCACAGTGCCAATGACTTAAGTGCAATGTTTAATTGAGCAACACCTAACTATAACAAAAAAATATTCTTTTGGAGATCTATTCTTTTGAATAAATTGAACAGTTTTATTATTCAATTTACGATGCAGCAATGCATAAAACGCTTCTACTAGGCTTAACTGATTTAATTAGAAAAAATGCATGACATAAATATTTGTTTCTGTCCGTAAGTAACTAGCTTTTTTTCTGGAATACCTCGAGGTATCAAGTTGAAAATAATATCATAATCATACTGAAATCTGCAATCTCTTGGAAATTTTAAAAAACAAATTTCTATATTAACTCAATCAAAGGATACGGCCGCTTATGTCGCATATTTGACACTCGCAAGAGAATCATGAAATTTGCCATGAAGTAATATAATATCGACCCGTAAACATACTACAATTTTAAGGTTTACTTATGCAATAAAAAACGTTGGAAGTTTTCATTGTTTACGAACTTCAGTACCTATGATACCTTATTATTTTTGTGAATGTAGCTGTTTGTTCGAAAGCCTCAGTGAACGTGTCTGACTCGCACTTAACTGCTTTTCTTCAGAACTTCTCCACGGAAAATGTGCGAAAATTAAACAAAATATTTTCATCAGGCTTCTTTTCATACGGCCTGTTTGCGGATGAATAGGCGAAGATTATGTTGGTAAGTGTAGTTGTTGTGAGAGTAATTTCATTTAAGTTTTCTTAAGTGTGCAGATTGTAGGTATTAGTTTCAAACTGACAAAGATTTACATAAAAATAATTAAAATAACGAATAACGTGAATGTATGTTGTAGAATTTATTTGTTAGTAAGTAGATATTCGTACTTAGTACAATCTATACTAATTTTATAAAGAGGTAAAGTTTGTGAGTTTGAGACGTTGTAAGGGGTAATCTCTGGATCTACTGCACCGATTTTGAAAATTCTTTCACCGGGTATAATATATTTTCAAAAAAATAGAGATCCTTATGAAAATTGCAATAATGTAACCCAAAGTGGCAAAATGTTGTCGGTAGAATTCATTCATTGGCGTGCGCTGAGAAAACTATTGTTGATACATAAAAAATATTAGGTAGGTAGGGTACGCAGGGTAGGCAGGGTCGGCAGGATAGGCAGGGTAGACAGGGTAGGCAGGAAAGGCAGGATAGGCAGGATTGGCAGGGTAGGGTAGACAGGGTAGGCAGGGTAGGCAGGGCAGGCAGGGTAGGCTGGGTAGGCAAGGTAACCAGTTGACGGGAGTAAAGCCCCGGGGGTCAGCTAGCTATATAATAAGTAGGTATAGTCTTACCGAAATTGGTATTACAACTACGACTATAAATAAGGTAATAAATTTCACATGCATTGATACCACAAACAAGTTATTTGCAGAATGTTTTTCAGATTCACCTTTCCGTTTTTAAAAAGAGTGCTGATTCATTGCTCTTAAATACGAGTATGTCCTCATTATTTTTAACTCGATTTTTGTGACGTCGATGAAAAATGAACTTCAGGACTTTTAGAAACCGAACACTTCGGGACGTGATTGAATTTTCACCCCACGGTGCAACGTGACATTTCCAGATATCGCTGATCTATATAAGATTTCAAAGAAAATTACGAAAGGCACGGTTGCGAAAGTTTGAAAACAGTTCACGTAAAACATTTCACTATCAACAGGGGTAAGTCATATCACCGCACCGGGGACAAGTCACAAGATAAGAAAATGTTTGATTTCTATTTGAACAGGTAAAGTTGACGACCGTCAACAATACTGAATTTGGATCCAATGAATACGGGATTCTCTCCCGTTTGAATTGACGCCAAAATTACGTAAATCCGATAGTAAATTAATTCCTGCTTTATAGCTTTTGGATAGGAATGAATGTAGTAGGTATAATAGGTATTATGTGGATTCAATTCATCTAGATAGCTGAATTCGTTTATCTTCGGTTTTGTTTATTTTGTTTCTCAACCACCAGGTAGACATTTCTTTGAGGCCTGCTTCCTATAAAAGCACCTTAAGTTTACACTAGTCGACGGCACGAACTATTATGTGCGCGGGGCTAAAATGCATGCTATATCAACCGAAAACGCGTGCGGAATAGATAGATGCTGTGATGAGCAGTAAGAAGCTAGTTCGCATACGAATAAACACTTTTGCAGATTTGTAGCGAAATGGATGATGATTTAGGACGAAACCGAGTGCGCGAAATTTTATAAACAGACGTTTGGGAGTCTGGATATCATGAAAAAACGACTAAACGTATCTGTTCAATATAAAATTATTTGCATTGTTGAACTACTAATCTATCTCTGTATAGTGGCAGTTTTTCAATTTTCCTTCTTCTTATGGTATTTATTTCCGCCCAAAGATGCGTTAAAATTAGTGTTGAAATGTGGGACTTTCGACGCTCATAACTTACAAAAATATATATTTTTTTTTGTTTCCATATAGGGCTAGATAATGATGAGACAAATCGATATATTATTTTTATTTTGAACGTACATCGTCAAAAAGTGGCGTAATCGCTAGACTAAGTTTGTATGGAAGAATGATCGACTAGTGTAACCTTAAGCCGTTGGTTTCGGCTGCCATTCGTAGGTATTTGTCAGTTGTTATGGGTAGTCAAAAGCCAGACAGTCTGAAAATATGTCTTACCAAACAGCATCGTCTTTTACCTAGTAACTGGATCGTGGCCATAGAAAACTCGAAGATTTGGCGTTGTTATATCAACAACATGTGTTTTATAACAACGCCATTTTTTTATCGTTACGTATCATGTCAATCCTTCGACATAGTTTTTGGTAAGCGTTCGATACTATAGACAAACTCCGTCTAGCCAGTTATTTTACTTTTGACAGTCCAAAAATTTATGATTTAGTGATGTACCGATTCGATTTCTTATAACAATCGATTTTATTAATGAAGATATTTTAATCGATTTAACATACGTTAACACATTATTTTATTCAAGTGAAGATTCCAGTTTATATGGGGAAGAATCCAACGATACATCATAATAAAATCGCAAATATTTGATCTGCTGTTTTTCTATATTTATATATCCAATATTACTTTTTTTTTAATTTTGACCTTCATTGGAAGTAGGAACCTTAATTTGCAAATCTTATTTATAATTACATTATTATTATGTAGAAAATATACAATTTACAATGCGATATGTACTGATACGAAATTCGATTTAACAGTGAATTTTAATAAATGGAATAACGGAGTGAAAATGCACGTTGCTTCACTACTGCAAACGTCCATGAATTATTGCATTTTAATTCATGGACGTTTACAGTAGTGAAGCAACGGTTGCCTGTTAATAATTATGAAATTACATAGGCGTGCATCTATCAAAAGTAAAATAATTGGCTGGAGGGAGAACAGTTTCAAGGAACATTTTGTCGAGCAATATTCGATTGACTACGTGCCTTTTCGCTAGCTAAAATGTCATTCCCATAAAATAATGGATATTTTGACAGGCGTTAGCGTGAGTCGACTGGCAAGGCAATTTCTCTATGCTAGGCGATATCGATTCGTTTGGCGAATGAAACCGTCGATTTTTTTATTGTCAACATCATATACATTCTAGGATTCTTCGAAAGCGTTAGCGTGAGTCATCTAGCAACTTGTCTAGGGTCTCAGAACATAGTTGAGAAAAGGTAGTTAGAAGATGAGACATTAAACCCAACTGTGGATGAGGGATCTAATATTTAATAACCTACTTGCCTTTACTGCTACGCGTGATAAGATAAATAGAATCCGTTGGTGTAAATAAGAATCTGATATAAAGGAGAGATCCATAACATAATCGACAGGTTAGGCAGAACTGCACCTATGGCATGGGAAGCTGTCACCTCCTTCTGCGAAGCAGTAATACTTACGAAGGAGGAGGCGGAACGCGTGAGGCAGACGCTACGGAGACGCCTTCACGCCTCTAACCGCTGGAGACAACCTGGGCGTCGCGAGTCGCAAGCTGATTCCCGGCCACCGCATGCACGGGCTCGCGGACGGCGAGTAATGGGTAGCTCGCCATCAGATAAAGACCAGGCCCGAGTCGACGACGTGTAGTCGTTCCACGCGCACCTCAAAAAGATGTCAGAAAAAATTACGGGGTCCGCTAGGGCCGATGCCTGTCTGGGTCGCGGATAAATTTGAAAGACAGTTACCACGGCCCTTTTTTTTTTTTTTTTGGTTTCGCTGGGAAAAAATGCATTACGCATACCCACCCATTGGGGGAATGGGGGGCTATGTGGGACTCCCCGGGCAAGCCCGGTATACCCACTAAAATAATCCAGCGGCACTCCCGCATCGTCTGAGTGGAGGAGGACTGGGAAACCGGCACAGCCTTTTCGTCCAGTCCTCCGCCGACGACTGCCCACCTTTATGGCGGGCCCTTCTCGCCCCTCCCTTAGTGGAGGGGCCCGGGAACGGCCGACGAGGGTGGTGATTGTGCAATGCAGACGAGAGGCGCCCCCACGCCTGTCGCCCGCTAATCACCACCAAGAGGTGGGAGGAGGCGATCTTACAACCGCCTACCCCCCACCCCTTCTCCGCCGCCTCCTTCCGCGACATGGCGTCGTCGCAAAAGGAGGCAACCGCAGCCCAGGCCTCCCCGCTCCCCAGCATGGAATTTACCACACCGGGAAGCGAGAGGACCTGTCAGGGCACGGCGCAACTACGCCCCCGCTGGGCACACCTAGACGGTGTGCTGCGCCGTGCCCTCCACCGCGCTGGACCCTTATGTGGACGTCGGACACCCCGGTCCTCCGCCCACGGTCCCCTACGTTGCGGCATCTGGCCCGCGAAATGCCAGACGTCGCGTCGTGAAGGCCAGATGCCGCACACCGCGTCTGCGGCGGCGCGTCGAGACCGACGCTCCGCCGCCTCCTCCTTCCACCGACTTGTCCCCGCCGACCATCCCACGCCAAAGGAGGGTCGGCGACGACAAGTCATCACCGCCCGCCGCACATCCGCGGCACACCTTCGCGGGCTCCCTTCCCGCCCCCGGGCGGCGGCCGCCCCCACCCGCAGGAGAGAGAGCCGGGCGCAGAGCCAGGTGCAGAGCGGGCTAAGCCAGTTGCAGAGCGGGCAGAGCCGGATGCAGAGCCGGGCAGAGCAGGGTGCAGAGCTGGTCAAAGCAGGGTGCAGAGCTGGTCAGTGCACTCGGGTAACCAACCGCAGGAGAGCCGAGTGCAGAGCCAGGTGCAGAGCGGGCTGAGCCAGGTGCAGAGCGGGCAGAGCCGGATGCAGAGCCGGGCAGTGCAGGGTGCAGAGCTGGGCAGAGCAGGGTGCAGAGCTGGTCAGTGCACCCGGGCAAGACCGGGCGGCCCGGGCGGCCCGCCCAGAGGCCCGAAAGTGAGCCCCACCTCCCACCTAACCTAACCTAACCTACCCCTACCTACCTACCCAGACTAGCCCAACCCCATGTCGCATCTGGTGTGTCCTCTGCTAATCAGAGGAACACCCAGAACGACATCCCCCCCTGTCAGGTTATTCGCCACCGCCAACAAGAACCCACGAATGGGAAGTTATTGACGGTGCCCAGAGTGCACCAGCCCAGCGGGTTGCTCTTCCCCCCGGACGTATCCGAAAGAGACCAGCATCCAACTAGGCCAACGTGGAGGTTACCTGACCCGCACCCCAGTTACCACGGCCCTGGCACAAGGAACTAAAGAAACACGGGTGTGTTTTAGCGTCGGTGCTCCGTAGACCAATTGAAATCTGACCAATTGGTCTATGGGGAATATTGCATGTATCCATCGTCCAATTTCCAACTGGTCTATGGAGAATTGAGAAATGTTCCGCTGTCCAGTTTAAAGGTATACTAAAGCCGTGTCCATAAGTATTAAATAAATATATCATAAACAATTTTTGAAACCGCTTAATAACCATTTATTGAATAATTACGGCATAACAATTTAAAAAAAAAACAGTGAAAAATACGCAGATAGGACAAACTGTCTTCCTAGTCCTTGCCAATTTTTTTGGCCACCCTGAAGTTGGCTTCAATGGCTGCGCAGTCGTTAATCTCATACAAAAACAGCACCGTTTCGTGCCTTGCGAATCGGAAAGTCAACTTCAGGGCGGCCCAGAAGTTTAGCGAAGACTATAACATTCTGCAACAAAATGGATAATCCTTAACAGCTCAAAAACGGTTTACTGCCGTGAAAAAAAAAAAAGAATTATCTTAAGGTTCTTCAATTCTTCCCACTGGTAGGCTAACGAGAAATCAATTAATTGTCATTACATTGACACCATAATGACACATAAGTTTTCTGTGAAGTGGCCATTTAAAAAGTTTACATACTTTCCTATCTTTTCTTTTCTTTTCATTGAAGATTCTATTATAATTAGCTGAAATGAAATAAATACAATATAAGGTTATTGTATTTATTCCTTTATAATATTTTTGAATTTAGTTTGATGTGAACCCAAAAATATAACAAAGGCTTTTTTGAACCCAAAGTATAGGAAACTGGTGTGAACTCAGGGTTATAATGTGATAATGGAACATAGTTTTGGTTTACGTCGAGTATGCTCCATAGACCAGTTGGTAATTGGACGATGGAAACATGTAATTTTCCCCATAGACCAATTGGTCGAATTCCAATTGGTCTACGGAGCACCGACGTGTTTTAGTCAGTAAAAGTCTGAAACGCCCTCCCACTTCACCCAAAGCGGAAGAAGACATTGGACGATTAAACAAATTCAAAAAGAAAATGTTTCACCTTTAGTACACTTACATCCATGCCAGGTCAAACTTGCATGCTACATACATAAACACACGCTCTGTTTTCAAAATTTTACTTCATTCACGTCAATACACGTGCTAGCAAAATTATTTTCATATCAACTAACCCACACCTCTATAACTATACTACGATACTAATAAAAGTGACTACCCACAAGTAATTGAAACACTTAGCTAGAATGAAGCTGTAAAACGGAATATAACTGTTTTGGTCGCAAAAATGTTTAACCTTGTCTGAAGTTTTATTCTATCTAGAAACTCACCGTACAAACTAATAAGGGTCGTATGACTAGTGTAACTAGTTGCCTAGTACTTCTAGTAGTTTCATTCTTAAGTTATTGGGTAAAACACGATACCATTTAGTAAGACGTCATGGTTTTCAGGTTTTGAGCTTCTGAATACCCGTTACCAATCTGCCCAGCCTTTTCCCAACTATTTTGGGACCAGCTTCCAGTCTAACCCGATTTAGCTGAGTACCAGTATTTTACATGGAGTGACTGCCTATCTGACCTCCACAACCCAGTAACTGGGTAACACGATACCTCTTGGCTAGACTGGTGTCAGTTATCAGGCTTCTGGCTACACGTAACGATTGTCAAAGATCTTCAAATGACACCCGGGACCAACATCATAAAGTGCTTGCGGAACGGAAGATATTCGCTATGTAAAGATGGACACCCATCCACGGACCGACCTCAGGTAGCGTTGCTTCATCTTGAAGAACGACCCGTGCGGCTGTTATTATTTAGCCATGAGCGCCTCCTTCTGAATAACCATAAAGACCAAATATCTTCGAATTATAGCTGAGACCAATGGTTTAGGGTGGTTTTCAAGGCACGGGGGTTGAAGGTATTATCATCCTTGGAAATTTAGAAACAAAATACCTTTTATTGAAATAAGACGTGCTCAAACACTGCCAACATTTAAGAAAATGATAAAGGAGCATTACCTTTCACAACATTTGTTTTTTTTGGATTCTTGCTTTTATTTTTAAATACCAAGAAATTACAATACAAAATAATATGTTGCTAGTAGTGTCAAATTATTGATTAATTATCTTATAAAACAAGCTCATTTATCCATTGCGAAATATTACATTTAACACCTCCTTGGTTCGTCGGCCGCATCCAAATCATTGTCTAGGTAGGGCTGCTCCATCGTCGAAGCCGAATAACTTGGCTATTGGTTTAAATTTATGTCTCGTGCCGCGAATGCACACGCTACTGGCATGGATTATTGAGATGATGATTCTTGATCTTAGCCAACCCATCACTACACTAAAGCACTATACTAGCGGTTTGCGATTGCAGGTCCAAGATGTTTTACGAAGGTAGACATTTGTGAAGCGAAGACTCCATGAATGGATGTAACAAGAGGGGTGAATGTTGCATGTAGCAATTCACACGCGTTTGAATATTTTCTTATTTATTCTTTTTCGGCGGATTTTAATACAGAGGCGACAGGGTGTGAAATATAAGAAGGAGCGTCAGTGTCTACGATACGGATATCAAGTAACGCCTCCCTCTGAGTATCCCAAACGCCACGGCAAGAAAGATCTCCACGTAATCCGCAGTCTCATTTGGAGATGATGGATTCTTTGACTACGTTTCCCCGTTTTTCACTATAATTTGTATTCTTCTCCTTTCTCTGTCATATATTTGATATTTATATTAGTATATTATGTAGTATTGTATATATTATGGATTAATTTATTTAACAAATTGGCTGTTGAAAATACATTCAACCAATCACAGCAAATAACGCGTTCTTGACAAATTGGCACATTAATTCTGCGATAATTTAAAGCTGAGAAACGCGGGGTAAATCATATTATTTATGGTATTTGGTACACTAACGGCCCTATTTCTTCAGTCCATACAAAGGTTGTCTGTAAGACATTGCCTAGTGCAAAGACTGCCCATTATTTACTTGTTTTTGTAAATGTTTGTCCTGTATGTTTTAGTGGTGTACAATACAGTATATAATAAATAAATAATAAAATAATCCTTCGATCTTTGTCTTGCTTCAGACTTTCCAAAACTAGCTTTCATGGTTTCGAGGTTTATACTGGTTTCCAGGGCTTGTTTATGTTTTGTTGTAGTTATTTCATGATTGTTTTGATGCCTAGTGCTAAACATAGAGATTTTTTCCTGGGTCAGTTCAAGTGTTGATTAAAGGTCTATCCACACTTATCAAGGCCGTACCCGGGACGTGCACGGGACGTGGACAGACCGTGCCCCGTCAGGGGCTCAAAAAATATCGGTGGGAACATTTTATATGAACTGGTTCACACACGTCCGTGCACGGGACGTGCCCGGGTCCCTGATATATGTGGATAGAGCTTAAGAGTTTTTTCATTACGAATTTCTTAGAAGCAGCAGGGAATCTTGATTTGCGATGTAAGATAACTGATGTAATGTGAGAACACATCTGTCACTTCTAAGTATTTTGACGTAGTATTTTTTTTTAATATTTATAACATCGCGCTTGACCACTATCTCACCTGATGGTAAGCGATGATGTGGTCGACGATGTAGCACGCTTACCTAGAATAAACCTATTCACTCTTGACTTAAAGACTCCCAGGTTGTAGCTATCAGGAAATACAGACTGTGGGATGGAATTCCACTCCTTATCTGTACGCATAATAAAAGTATTCCCAAAACGTTTGGTACATATGGGTGGGATGTTCACCATGTATCGATGACATATTGCCGTGTGTCTTGTAGTCCGGTGATGGAACGAGCTAGGAGGAATTTGTTCATGCAATTCCATCGCTCAATTCCCGAAATGTAACCGATAAAAACCGACAGACTGGCAACAACAACAACAGGGCTCTGGAGCCTAGACTCGACCAGTATTTCATTGCCGAAGAGCCTGTTGGCCTGTTTTTAGATCGACTCCAGTGCATCCAGCTGGTACTTGGGAGATCCATCCCAGAGATGAGAGCAGTACTCCATGCATGACCGAACTTGCGCTTGATACAAGTTGAGCAACTGTTCTGGCATGAAGTTCGGTCTCACCTTTGCAAGGATCCCCAACTTCTTGGCAGCTAGTTTAGATTTTGCCTCAATGTATGGACCAAAATTGAGGGTCGATGTCAACGTAACGAGCTTCTTGCTCAAGATGGTCCGTTATCGGCACGGTCACACCACGGCAAGAAGGAGCCGGGTGGAATTGGCTCCTTTTAGAGGGAAAAAGATAGCCTGGGTCTTAGCAGCATTGAACATGACCAGATTGGCATCGTCCCACTCGGAGACTTCCTTCAAGGACAGTTTCAAGCGCCCAACCATGGCCAGGAGGCCATGGTTGGAGGAGGAGAGAGATCGGATCTGAAGCTTAGTAGCGTGTGCGTCGGATACGTATCTCTCAGCAACAGTGCTATCGTCTGCATACCCACAGGTTTTAGCAGATCATTAATGTGCAACAAGAACAATGTTGCTGAGTGTACCGACCCTTGAGGGACGCCGGGGGCGTTGATATCCAATTGGTCAGACGAGCGGCCATCAATAACCACACGTATAGACCGATCCATCAGGAAGTCTGCGATCCAATCGCACAGACAACTGGGCATACTGAAAGAAGGAAGCTTACCAATAAAACTCTCGTGCCAGACCCTATCAAAAGCTGTCGAGGGAGACGGCAAGCGCTTCCCCGTGCCTCTCGATGGCCTCACTTCAAATGTGAATGGCATACGCTAGAAGATCCCCAGTTGACCGATTTCAGCGGAAGCGTTCACTGAGGATGTCGTTAGTTTCTAGGATTATTCTACACTTTTCAAAAGAATTGTGCCTGGTGACGTATGCTGATGTTTTGCCCTAAGATACAAATGTCACTTTCACATCTAATACATCGACTTCTCATAAATGGAACTCACGTTATTTCCAGCTTTTTATTTTGATACTCAAGACATCGTCCATTACACTTACATCGATTCCATAGCACTTTATATTTTAGAGACAATCTTGGAACCATTCTAGAATAACTTACAGTTTTATGTAACGATTACAATTTAATACTGAAAACAGTAATAGTTTGCTGTTATGAACGAAACTAACTCAAAATGAAAATTTATTGGTGTTCGCACCTATTTAGGCAATTATCGCTGTTACTTTCAAAATAGAGCTTGCTAAATGGATCGGCGACTGGAATAAATTATAATCAATGTTTCAAGTAGATGAATAAAATGAGGCCGGCTGTTTCCTAATGGAGTCTACAGTGGGACTAAGGTTGTGCAACAGTGATACTTAGTTCTTATTAACTCGGCATGCATGGAGGTAAAAAGTGACACTTTGTGCCTGTGTAGGTCTGTGAAACCCAGATTTTGGTAATCACTGTAATTAATACTACTTATGGTAAATAATTAAATTAACTGTTCATAATGAAACTTCATAAACAATAACCTTTGGGTACTTGTGGCTGAGAGATATGTGTCCGACGCACGGACTACTGGGCCTCAGATTCGGTATCTCCGAAAGGACATGGTTGAACGCTTGAATCTATTATTTAAGGCAGTCTCCGAATGGGGTGATGCCAATCTGGTCAGTTTCAATGCTACTAAGACCCAGGCGTGTCATTTTTTCCGCTAAAAAGTGCCAATTCCACCCGGTCCATCTATTTCCGTGGTGTAACCGTGCCGTTAACGGACCATCTCGAACTTCTTGGTGTAACGTTGACATCGACCCTAAATTTCGGTCCATTCATTGAGGCAAATGCTCAGTCGGCTGCAAAAACGGATCTGCCAAATACCAACTTGATGCACTTGAGTCGATTGACAGACGGGCCAAGTGGCTTATTGGCAACGATGGAACTGATCGTGTTAAAGCTCCAGAGCCTCGAACATCGACACCGAGTTGCCAGCCTCTCGGTTTTTTATCGGTTACATTTCGGAGAGTGTGCGACGGAACTGCACAATATGATTCCACCTAGCCCTTTTCATCATCGGACTACAAGACGTACGGCCATACGCCATCGGTTCATGGTGGACATCCCACCCACGCACAAAGCGTTTTGCTAATACTTTCATTGTGCACCGTATATATACGCTATACTATTCTAAGAACGTACCTCCACTACAGTTATTCTAAGCGGGTAGCTCTGACAGTCATGTCGATGGGTTGAAATAACTGTGATAATTATGCCTTAAGAAGCGAAATTCTATCAGTGATTAACCATTTTCAAAAAGTCGAAAAGATTGACAAGAGCTACCGTATAACCGTTAAAAAAATATAAAAGAAAAAAACATCCAGTATGACAATAATTCGTATGAATTATTCCCTAAGGCTTCACTTACAAGGCTACGGGTCTATTAAACCTTTTAGTGTACACAACCACTAAGGGCTGTTACCAGGCAAAGTTATTACGCTACCAATATAAATATTCACACCGAGTCACCAACGTTAACCAACTCCCTAAAGAGTGATTCAAAAAAAAACTTATTGAAGAAAGTTCACAAGCGTATGATCGCAAACCAAAACAGTAAAGTTATTTTAGTGAAGGTCATTTTACAATCTCACAGATTGAAATTCGTAATCAGTTTTTATTTGTGTTATTAAAGCTATTTTTGCCTCTGATTATTTGCATCTGTGAAAATATTGAAGTTTTACAAACAACCACAACACACAGCAAATACACAAAGGATAGTCATTTTCAACAAATACAAAATCTATTCTTCAATACTTCGAAGGAAATTGGTAAATAAATTAAGCCGGATTAGTTTTCAGGTTCTGCGAAATATTTATCGTTTAATGTTGTTATCCAAGTTCAGGATAAATCTGGTTGGGACTACGCAGTCAAGGACTAAATTATAAGTTAGGTACCTATACATTTTGATTTAGGCTTTCCAATAACTTAATTTATGAGTAAAGCCTACTGAAAATAAATAATTATGAAAGCTGTCTGCCAGAAATTGGTGACTTACGATTTGAAAAGTTTTTCGCTATAATTCTAATTATTTTCCTAAAAAAACACTTTACTATTCTTCTAATAGACTTATGAGATATATAAGATATTGAAATTACCCTACCCTTACATACCCACTGTCTCACTTTCCAATAAGGGTTGTCAACGACGATGAAGAGACTTCGATCTCAGGGAATGGTTGCAACTTTATCGATGCGTTCAGTAATCGAAAACCCTGTAATTACGCTAGCCTTCTCAGACTTGAAGGCGCGGCACCATTACCCGATGAGCGATGCTTGATAAGCCACGTCAAATTGCGCTATTAATTGATTAACATGAGCAGCTGGTAGAAACAAACAAACGTCGCGTGTATTTCGTCCTTAGGATGCCTATAATTGGCTCAGGCACGACTGTATTACAGAATACTGTTCGGTCGTAGACGTGTAGTACTGTACCCAACAATTAATTAATACTTTATATAAGTTCAGATGTATGGGTTTGCTTTTTGCTGGGAACGTTGACCTTACATTCGATAGTTCCTTGAATTGTGAATTATTTTAATTGTTCGTTTCAGTTACTATGTTGTCATTTTCGGTTATTTTATGGTGGTCAGGGGATTTGCCTCGTGCCTTTGTATTTAAGGGTTATGGGGATGAATGTATATTATGCCAAATAAGACTTTGTTAATATAAATATGTAATAGTAATAGGCTTTGTTTCAGACAGTATTACGTTTGGTTGAAATTACATTAACATGTTACGCTTTTGTCCCTTGAGATGTCAAGTTTTGTCTCCGTCCTAGACTTCTATTATGTACCTACATACACAATATTTTGATATCTCATCTTACTTATATTATGAATGCGAAAGTTTTGATGGATGGATGTATGTTTGTTACTCAATCACCCCAGAGTGGCTATTTATTTATTTATTTATCTAATAAGGCACACCAACGACTTATTTACACACAACATTATAATGACACATTCAGAAAAGATCCTGTGTAAGCAAGTCACTTACAGGCATGCACAACACTTACAGAGCAGGTTACATAAATTGTAATAAGGATTTAAAATAAACATAAATCAATTAAAATCATAATAAAACAATACAAGATTAAATTATGAAATTAAATTTTGATTGAATTAAAATCGAATAATTATTTACACTAAAAGCTAAATTATTAAAAGAAATCAAGTAAAAAGTCAAATTAAATTACTACAAAACAATACCATCAATATCCAATACGATTAAAAATACAATATTATCGAATTATATTATTTAATTAAATATTGAGACACACACATAATATATACATTAATCAAAATTTCAATTACATTATTCAACTACATCGCATTACAAAAAATAAAAAATATGTCTTACAAAAAATAAAAAATATGACTTACAAAAAATAAAAAATACCTGTCTGGCTAAACGAATCTGTATGAAATTTGGCACAGATATAGATTACAGTCTGGAATAGCACATAGGTTTTTTATCCCGGTATAATGTTCCATTGGGATGATAAAACACTGTGCACGCGGGCGACGCCACTGGAAGAAGCTAGTACTACTTAAAATTCACGATGTATAGTAGTCACAGCGGATCTTTGTGTCTCTGAATTTGATTCTGCGTACCATTGCGCAAGAAACAGTTTGTCATCGAGTATACTACATAGAGTAAGCGAGAAAGGACGATGCGACAAACGTAAGCGAGTGAAAAAGGCAGTTATACAATGCTGTTTTCTACTTAAGTGCCTACAACCGCTTTAGTGCCGTAAAACGGTAACTTTCTAAAGCATGCTTCTTAGTAACGGCTAGATTAAAAGGTTTTGTAAAAATATATATTTATTATTGTTTCATGTACATTATTTGTGAAACATGTTTTTTTCGTATAACAAATAGTTTAGCTTTAAAAAAATAATTAAAAACACTATATTTTTTCGCTACTTTTGGATACTTCTCCCAAACGACTTAAATGTTTAAAAATATTTGTACACAGAAAATTTGATGGCTAAAATGCCTTCATAACTGAAATAGCATATGGAAATATAAGAATATTTTGCAATCTCTCCCAAAGGAGGTTCAATATTGATATTCTAGTTCTGAGCGGGGGCACGGCCAGTACTGCGTTAAAATTGAGGAATATATACGCCTTGACATTGACACAAAAATAGCAACTGCGCAGGGTCTTGCAGCCAACTTCAGAGAAACAAAGATCCACGTAGGTATTATAGTAGTATCTAAAAGTTGATTTGAGTTAAGTATCCAGCAGCTAGTATCTTTTACGATAAGTAGGTAAAATATACAATGAATAATTTTCCTTTATTTGAATGAATATTTCTTAGTAAAAGCTCAGAGTTGGCATTCTGCCCGAAAACTGACAAAATCCCCTTTCATTCCTGAAATCTGCAAACTTTTATCTTTCGGTGTCCACCGATGGACATAATTCTCGCATGAATTATAACCATTATCACTGATTATGGCGATTATATGCAGTATAGAGTGAACTGTCTCCGTATCAGCTAATATTTTCAGCAGGGAGGAATATGAACGAAGGACCTTAAGGAGTCCTCGGCACTTCGACTACTACTATTTCGCTTCGACTTCCAAAATAAATTATTAAGTATTCTAACTTGACAAGCTATAAATTATGTCTGTCGCTTCCCAATCTGAAAATCTTGGCTGATTCTTTCTGCGTATGTAGTAGGTATCTAGCACATAAGAAATGTTAAACCAAGTGTCATATTCAGAGATTTTTATCAAATATAATAGAAATATTTTCAGCGTATAATGTGTTAAACAAGATCAAATTACAAATTACAAAAACCCCCGTTTTTAATTTTCATTTCATGCTTTTTAAACTAGGTACATATAATATACCTAGTAGCAGACATGCTTCAATCGACAAGCTATCGAAACACGTAATAATGACACGATATCTTGCGAAAAAATCCAGATTCAAAGAATAAAATGCGAATAACTTTTGAACGGCTTGAATGAAATGATTAAAACATAGCTAAGAATACTCTCGACAAAATCACCTTACAAATAAAAAAACTATATCAAAATCGGTGGTTCATCCGTTTAGGCGCTATGATGCCACATACAGACACACAGATATCCAGCAACACACGTCAAACTTATAACACCCTGCTTTTTCCGTCGGGGGTTAAAAAAACGGGTCTCGCACGGTTGAAATACTTTTTGACCTCTTTTTTTTGAACGTCAAGGAACTTGAATATAACCTTATATCTATGGTTTTTGTTCCAGTATCTAATGTTAAACCCACCATGTGGCTGCTAGGCGGTGGAGCCGCTCGTCCGCCTCCCCAGCACGCAGTGCGTGGACCCGCCATTCTGGCCACTCCTGACGGTGCCGTGCCCCAGGTGCAGTGCATCACGCATAACTTCGCCAACAGCACCGCTCCGAGGAAGCGAGGACTCGCTGTAAGTAACAAAATCTGTATGAATTAAACACGAGCTTTTTCAGCCGACAAAACATGTGAGATAAGGAGAGCCAACCCCGCTTAAAGAGGGAAAAGATGTCAAAAAAAAAAAAAAAAAACGTGCTTTTTTTCATATCTTCGCTCTCAAGGCTCATAATCATAATCAGCCTTTTAATCTTCCCACAACTGGGACTCAGGCCACCTCTCTGCGAGAGGGAATGGGCCGTAATCCACCACGCGGGCCCAGTGCGGATTAGTAAATGTCACATGTCTTCGAATTTTTAGTTTTAGGCCATGCCGGTTTGCTCACGATGTTTTCCTTCACCGTTTTGAGAGCAGTGGTGATGAAATTTTTGTACAAATTAATACGTCTGGCTGGGTTTAAAAGTCAGGACAGTTACTTCTGGGTCCTGCTCTCTTATGTTACAAAATATGTTGGAATGAATGGCGTGCTTTTTAACCCGACAACGCTTGTAAGAACGTCTTTGCGCCGTGACATAAGGAGAGACACTTAAGGCTTGTAAGAATAATGACGTCCTTTTTTCGCAGCTTTGCTCCCAAGACTAATCCATAATATAAACTATGTTTTTTTTTTCGGGAACTATAATAAAGAGGAACGATTTTTTGTTTGTTTGTACCGAATAGGTTCCGAAACTACAGGACCGATTTTATTTTTTATTTCACCAATAGAAAGCTACATTATCCGGAGTAACATAGTCTATAATATTATTTTTGAATTTATAGATTCTTATGAAAATTGCAATATAGTAATGCAAAGTAGCAAAATATTACCTATAAAATTCATAATTTGGCGTGCTCCGTGAAAACTATTGGTGATACATAAAAATTATGTACTACATGATTAAATTACTCATTATTACCTACAAAAAAATCTGCGAGAGAATATATCTAGCTATCACAGTGCACAATAGCAGCTTTTGTGTTCTAAAATTTTATTAGATCGCCGGTAGAAACAAAAGTTGGTTACATTCGTATTGTAGTATTAATTCTTATTCAAATACCTCCTAAAAACACCCAGAAGAGATCCCATTGAAAATGGTACTCACTTGCTTAGGAAACTACCCTTTTTTTTTTTTTTTTTTTTTTTTTTTTTTTTTTTTTTTTTTTTATCGTGGAGAAATGCTCATGCATACTGCGCTACCACGGGGAGATAGCGCAGTTATGTGGGACTCTAACCCACTAAAACTCCACGGTGTCCTCCTGTGCCGCTTATGGCGGGAACACGGGTACGCGTTAGCACTCACCGCGAATAGGGAAACTACCCTACTCATTCGAAAACTCGAAAGTTGTTATGGCTATTGGGAAACAGAGTTTGGAACACACTTTTATTGCACCTATTATGGTTCTTCAACAAGTTCCTCACTTAGCTGTAATGCCAGATTGCGAATTGGTATATCCTTTTCAGAAGTAGGTAGGTAGTATATTCAAGAAAGGAGCTTGATATTACTGTGAAAGAAAACTTCGTACAATACAACTATTTTCCTTAATGTCCCTCGGCAATCGTCGCATTTCCGAAAACAAACGAATGCTAATATCCATGTCCATCAATTATTAGATTTATCGTGTATAATAATTTAAATTCAGAACTATGTACTTTATTATTGTTTTGTTTTGATTTCCGTGTAAACTATATAGAGCTGTAACAACTCTATATACTTCCAAGATGATTGAGCTTCCGGTCTGCACCAAGCGCAAAGGGCAACTGATAGAATTACGACGACTGATGCAACACGAAGTTAGCCGAGGGAAATTAAGAAAATAGTTCTGTTGTACTGTATATATATCTAGTTATCTGGGGCCTTACTATAACGTGGCAAAACTAATGTGGTTTCACTGTAAGAGAGAGATGATACAAGGCAAATAACATCATCCTTTTTACCCGACTGCCGAAGGAGGGTAATGTGTTTATCAGTCCATGTATGTATGTATTTATGTTTGTTCCTATGTGGCATTCCAGAGACCAAACGCGTTGGCCGATTTTGATGATTCTTACGTCAATTGATTTGTCTGAACCCTGCGAGTGTCACTGGCTATATTACAATTGTAAGATAGAAAAAAGGCGGAATTTGGGCGCTATATTGTACGGGACCAAATTTTTTTTTCTTGCTATCCCATCTTGTGGGATATTAAAATAAAGGGATTTACGAGGCAATTTCAAAAATATATAACACTTATATATTTCTATGTACCAAATTCGAAAAAAAGTAACTAAAAAATTATAAATAAAAAAAGTTAATTAAAAAAAACAAAAAACTCGACTGCTTAAGAAGCGAACTAAAAAGACAGAAACCAGAAGAAAATCTTTGTGTGGAGTCGGAGGATACATCTAGTTTTGGTCAGCCAGCCCGCGAATATGTATCCTCCAACTGCACAGCATGATTTTCTTCTTGTTTCTGTCTTTTTAGTTCGCTTCTTAAGCAGTCGGGTTTTTTGATTTTTATAATTAGCTTTTTATTTTTCACAATGAATCTATGATAGTTTTAACACATCAGATTAAGGTCTCTGAAATCAAACACACACTACAATTTATTTTCTATCTCAGGTGTAGGTACAAACTAGTTAACCAGGTACAAATTGTTGTGTAACAGATGACGGCCTAGCCATTTGTACTTAATATTAGCCTGGTCTATGTCCAGCAGAGGACGTCTTTCAGCTAATATGATCATCATCATGTGCCTAGCCTTTTTCCCAATTATATATATATAAAAAATAAATAATAATAAAATAAATAACACGTAAATGTCACGTTGTACTGGGATCGATCTATCATCACTGATAGGACTATTGTTGCCAATAAGCCGGATATAGTGGTGATAGACCGATTAGCGCGCCGAACAATGATAATCGATGTCACCATCCCGCATGACGAGAACCTCGTGAAAGCTGAGAAAGAGAAACAAATCAAGTATCTCGACTTAGCACACGAGGTTGTCGCCATGTGGAATGTGGACTCGGCGATCATTATGCCGATTGTCGTTACGGCCAACGGCCTGATGGCCAAGAACCTCGACGACCATCTGTCGAGGCTGTCATTGGCGGTTGGATCAAGGGTCTGATACAGAAGGCAGTACTCCTCGATACGGCTCGCATTGTGAGGAGGTTCCTGTCTCTGGAGCCCTAACCACCGGTAGCTTGGACCCTGTTCCCGATACCGGTTGGCCTCTATTTTTTATATTTTTAAATGTTTTTAAGTTTCCTTTTTTATTAATATTTAAAAATGTATCAAGTAAGTGTGAAAATAAATAAAGGAAAAATAAATAAAAATAATATATAATATAAAAGTATGTGGCTAGCGTATTGATAGGTTTGTTGCACCACCCAGAGGTGTTGAAGGCGCTGCTGCGGCTGTGCGCGCCGGATGGGTGCGTGGGCGCGCGCCGCCGCCCCGCTCAGTTAGACGTACCGTTAGCTAGGACTAACTTACTTAAGTTTACCCCTATGACGCGAGTCATACGTTTGATAAATGCGATAACGTTATCGGAAGATATATTTTGCCAAAACCTGCCGAGATTCGTCAAAGTAGCACAACATTTAATGGAAAAAGGACTGACCATTAAAATAATTATTAAATATTAGCATGTTTTGTGACGATTGATATATTTTATAAATTGTATTGTAATGTTTTATATGTAAGTTATAACATCGAATTGGCAGTTTCTGTAAATGTGTTATAATAATTAATGAATAAATAAATAAATAATATAAGTATTTATATTATATTTTATACATTTTTTTTTTTCAACTGAAATGATGATGATAATAATTAGCCTGGTTCATAAGTGTTACGCTTCTCAACTAAAAAGATATTTAGCCTGGTTGCGAACCTGTAATAAATAAAGCTTGTAAACCACCTGTAAAGTACGAGTATCCTTATAATTTTACTAAAATACACAAGTATCGCATAAAAGTAGCTTATTCGTAAAATGCTTATAGGAACACGATAAATACGCATTTCTTTCGCCAGCTGGGTTGCCGTATACATATTAAACGCGTTGTTCCCGCAAAATAAAGCCTCTACAACACGTACGGAGCCCACAATGTCTCTTAAAAGAATTTGTTAGTCATTTCAGCCAGTTACGTTTTTACGAAATTGCTGTAATAACGAGGTAACAGTAAAAAACACTCACATGCATCCCCGATGATGTCCGAAGCGTTCCCGAAACTGTACTTACCGGAACCTTCTCGTTAAGTTAAAGCATCAAACGTGCTGCGAACGACCTGACTCAAACGAGAATTTAAACTTATTTATGAAAACAGGTGCTCTTTTTTTATTATTATACATAGGCTCGCGCTTTGACCACTATCTCACCTGATGGTAAGCGATGATGTGGTCGACGGTGTAACACGCTTGCCTAGAAGTAATCTATTCACTCTTGACTTAAAGACCCCGAGGTTGTAGCTATCGGGAAACACAGACACCGGCAGGGAATTCCACTCCTTAGCTGTACGCATAATGAAAGTATTTCCAAATTGTTTAGTGCGTATGGGTGGGATGTCCACCATGTACCGATGGCGCATCGCCGTACGTCTTGTAGTCCGATGATGAAACGGGCTAGGTGGAATTAGATCATGCAATTCCATCGCACTCTCCGAAATCCCCTCTTCCTAAAACTTGCTAATTACAAACCTAATTATAAACTTGTGACCACAGAACTATTAAAAAAAAAGTCCTAAAGGCAGTGGAGACTGCCTCTAATCATTTGTCGGACATTGACTAACTTGCCTGTCAAGCTTTGTGATAATTTGCTGATGCAAGCAGCAGCAGACAAAGTCGGGGACCACAGCTTGTGAAAGTTACCAGCTATCCTCCAAATGGAAAGTAACACTGTCGATCTCTCGATCTTTTCTCATCTACACCGGTGAACCTATTATTATAAGGTGGTATATAGATAGATTAGTCCTTGGAGGACATAATATATTTTTATCCCGAGAGTACTTGCCCTTGGGATAATATCCGATATTCACACGGGTGAACCCGGTGGTAAAAGCCAGTCTATAAAACAAATTTGTAAATCAAATTTTTTTTTGTAGCTTTTATTTTTGTTAGCGGGGGACAACCTTCAAAAGGCGCCTGGATTTTTGGGGAAAAGACCAGGGATTGTGGGGAAAACCAGCTCGGTGATCACCATCAGCACGTTTCTACGTACCCTGTGACCTCTCAACAGACCACCGCGGGTCCCCACCTGTGCAATACCTGCTAGGGCACATCCCTACATACACAATAAACAATATTTGTTTCAATTTGAAAATAAAGCACACATACAAAGGTAATTTAACTTATAGTTGAGTGCTCTTACAGCAAACCCTAGAGAAGCAGAGAGAGACCACAAAAGAGGTTACGATCCAATGTTCAAAGTATGTGTTTATAAAAGAGCTAATTAAACAAATTATTTAGGTATATCAATTCAGACAGTTAAAGGCTATGTTTTTGTACAGTATAAAAAAAACAATACAAAGTTGCGTGTGTACTAGGAATACAGTACTAGAGAGGTCGCTAAAATGCTGCCTCAGTTTAATATTTATATAGTGTTGTTTCGAAAGGATATTATATTTCAACAATATTGACGTTTATATCTTTAAGATCAGTTTGAAAACAAACATTGCGAGTTGTGTCGTACTTTTCTCTAGTAATATCGTTTCTTTATTTACTACTTTATTTCTAGTGGCTCCATCTATTATCTTAAACGGGATACTAAACATATTTGTCATGATTTACGGTTAAAGTTTAAGCTAGTGAGTTCGTTTCGTCCTTGTCATTAATATACATTCTACCGATAGACAAGAATATTCACGAAAACCAATTGTTCAAATGCTGGAAACAAAAAAAAAACAAAAAAAGATAAAAAAAGTAAAAGTTTAATTAGTAAAATTTGTAAAATTTTTTTGAATAACATGACTCAATGGGGAACTGGACATTCTTGATTTTTAAGGTTACCAAGAAAAGAAAAAAAAGTTAATTAACAAAAACTTTTTTACAATAAGATAATATCTCATTATATTGCATGTTTCCTCCACTTGCTCTCAATAAAGTTTTCACCCGCCTAGACATGTTGAGAATAATGTTATTCCTGTGCTACTCTTTACCATTCCTTACTACGGCACTTCGCAGTTCACCCACATTGACAGGTGTTGGGAGTATAAACTTTTCTTTTCGCTTTAGCAGGTACCAGACGTGTTCTATCGGATGCATGTCTGGAGATCTCGCTGGCACCGGCAAAACTGCGTTATTCACATTATTAAGATAGGCTGGAGTTGAAAAAGTGATCTGGAACCGAGCATTATTACCCAGGATCAAAAACGAAATGCGAAACGCCATGAATTTCATGGGGCTGACGCGTTTCGTTCGACATAGCGTAAAGTAAGGTGTATGGATTGCAGTACAATTCAGTTGAGCAGAGTGAGTGTTCGGATCGCCAAATTTGTAGTACATATATATCGATGGTCCTTGTAATAGATATATATCGTTGTAGCACATAATTTGTAGTACATATTTACATCGATGGTCCTTGTTACATTAATTTACTAGCTGTTAGCGGAAGCATAAACAATTCGTCACCGTATTCAAGGTTTGGGGATAGACTGAAGCCTGGTGTGATGAATAGTTAAAATAAATTTTAGTAATCCATCACATCAGTTGATGATGTTATTTATTTACAATCTAAGGCTTAACAATTCTCTCGACGGCACGACGCGACAAGGCGTTAACAATATATTTGTTATTCGTAGATGAAATTCCATGAAAACGTGTAGTCGCATTGTCTGCGTTTCTTGAGTTAGTTTTTGGTGTTCAGAAGTGAATTTCTAACCAAGTGATTACTAAATCACATTAGCTAATAGGTCCATCAATAAACTTCTGAACTTAGACTTAGACTACCTGAACATACACTTACTATTTATATGGATTTACTTTCTAATTTATAAGAATACGGCCATTTCTTTAGTGTTTTGCTTAAACCCACCTACCGAACTAATACTAAAATAGTGGTGTTCCGATCAACACTGATAGTCTAGGATATTCTTGAACAGGTTTCTTAAGGTCGTAAGCCGACTACTGTCCAAATTAAAACCACTGGTTCTGAAAGTTTGACGTGCTCTCTGTCAAGACACAAAAGTGACAAAAGGCAAGTGCGATGGAATTATATGATCTAATTTCGCCTAGTCCGTTTTATCATCGGACTACAAGACGTACGGCGATGCACAATCGGTACGTGGTGGTCGCACCCGTACGCACTAAACGTTTTGGAAATACTTTCTTTATGCTTACAAAATTCCCTGCCGGAGTCTTTGTTTCCTGATAGCTATAACCTAGGAATCTTTAAGTCAAGAATAAATAGGTTTCTTCTAGGCAAGCGTGCTTCACCGTCAACAAAATCATTGCTTACTTACTATCAGGTGAGATAATGGTCAAGCGTGAACCTTTAATTAATAAATAAAAAAAATGTTATAGTGAATTTTCAATTCATAGTTTCTTTTAGGAAAACCGTCATAAATTTAGTAAAAAAAGTGTTGAAATAGGGTCAGAGCATTGTCTTTTTGAAGATTTCTCTTTTAAAATGTAATTTAAGGACTTCATCGATAAACATTTCTTAAAACATAAAAAAATCTAAATCGCCTTCCGGATTTCAAAGTCCGCATTGTTTCTACTGTACTCGTATTAGTTCCCAATCAGCAATTTCCATGGGACCAAGACTTCGGCAGATCACAGGATTCATTTATTATTGAATTTTCATACCAGCATTAATCATACAAAGAACTTATCTCCATGGTGTTAAAATACCATCAATTTTAGTAGATATATAATCTATAATACATCAAATCGCAACACTAGTTCTTTACAATAAAATTACGTGTAATTTTCTTTTCTGTTGCTGCTTACACTATGCTCGACGGTTTACACATAAAATGTTAGTAACGTTATACACAATCAAACATACTTTTTTAATGTAAGGGTCATGCTATACTTTAGACCACTGGACATTCCTAAATCTTTCGTATAAAGCATGAAAAAGGAGGAAATTCTAAGAAACTTTGCTCTAGACACAATTCAAATTGGAGCAGACATTAAGGCGCAGATACCCTTGAGTAGCAGATATTAAAATGAGAATCACGTCTAAACGGCTAGCCGTAATTTTTTGAAAAAAATATATGTTACATTAGACCATTTTCTTAATAATTTGATCTAAGCACTTTTTGAATTTTATTCGTATAACACAGTGTAATTAATTAGTAAAGTCATGTCTAAAACGGACAAAAACACGACATATTCGCACCAAAACCGTTGGGCGTATTTTAATGAAATCGACACCATTTCAAAGACAATTTAATTATCTACATTTTGATCTGAAGTTTTTTTTTAAAGTCATAGAATAATAAGCAAAGTACAAAAATCAACAAAATTTTGGGTCGCGCGGGTGTGAAACGGGTGCTCATTTTGTTCCCTCAAGGTCGTTGGCGTTAGTCGTCGTCATAAAACAATAAGGTCTTTATTTGGCTCTCCTGAAAAACCGTGGTTTGGGCCTTACATTAATTATTACTTCTGTTATCGTGTTGTTCTAATAAAGTTAAAGTTGAAATTCGAGTTGCTTTAGCCTTTCTATTATTCATATTAGTAGACGTTACGTTCGTCGTGATCGTAAAAGCGATGCATATAGCTCGGACACCGAGGGACTTAGCTTCATACATGCTAATTAATTGTTTTGCACCCGCTATCGTGTTTTAACACCTACGTTGCTTGTTTACTTAACTAATAGAACAATAAAAACTTATCATGTATTAAAAATAACAACATTTAGGTTAATAGTGTAGTCCTTTTTTGTCTGCCACGTAGCATAGTTATGCATAATACGAATGAGAATAATATCTAATGTATGAAAAGGTATTTATACAAAGTTAAGTTAAGCATTATAATACCATCCTACAACTGACCCACTTCAGGGAAAAGGATACTTCTCATACAGAGACGGCACGAGCATGAATCACGAAGCTTGCTCAAGACGGGTTGGCGATTTCGCACTAATATTAAGGGTACACTTGTTGAAAATTCTTCCATACAAACGTAGTCTGGCTTTTACTCCTCTGTTTGACGATGTGCGTTCAAAATAAAAAATGATATCAATTTGTCTCATCATTATCTAGCCCTGTATGGAAGCAAAAGAGTAAAAAAAAAAATTACTTGAACGTTATGAGCTTCGAAAGTTCTAAATTTTAGCATTAATTTTAACGCATCTTTGGGCGCAAATAAGTACCATAAGAAGAAGAAAAATTGAAAAACGGCCTCCATACAGGGTTAGATTAGTAGTTCAACAATACAAATAATTTTATTTTGAACAGATACATTCAGTCGTTTTTTCATGATATCCAGACTCCCAAAGGTCTGTTTATAAAATTTCGCGCGCTCGTTTTCATTCTAAATCATCATCCATTTTGCTACAAATTTGCTAAAGTGCTAATTCGTACGCGTACTAGCTTCATACTGCTCATAACAGCATCTATCTGTTCCGCACGTGTTGTTGGTTGATATAGCACGCATTTTAACCCCGCGCACAAAATAGTTCGTGCCGTCGACTAGTGTACCCTTAACTGTAAGTCGTACATATCAATTAAAAAAACCCGACTGCTTAAAAAACTAGCTAAAAAGACGTAAACTAGAAGAAAATCATGCTGTGCAGTCGAAGATATATATTCGCAAGCTGGCTGACCAAAACCAGATGTATCCTCCGACTGCACAGCATGATTTTCTTCTTGTTTACGTCTTTTTAGTTCGCTTTTTATGCAGTCGGGTTTTTGATTTTATAATTAACTTTTTTATTTACAACTTTATAAATATTTTTTTTTTTGGAATTAGGTACATTCATTCATTCATAAAACTAAAATAATTTGGACCAATTTTTTTTTAACAGTCTCTTACTTTTAAATGAATTATCCTCAACCGATTGAGATTAAATTTTGCATACGCTAGTAACTCCTCTAAAATTCTGTTGCAAGATCGGACCCGAACATACATACAGTACAAACATTTTCTTAATGTCCCTCGGCAAACTTCATGTTTTTCGTCAGTCGCCGGCTTTCTATCAGTTGCTCTTTGCACTTGGTGCAGACCGGGCGCTCTCAATCAACTTGGAAGTATATAGAGTTATTAATACTTTTTTTAACATAATGTAATTTATTTTAAAAATGGAAGGCTTTTGTTCCGTCTTTATTAGATTAATTTGAAATATTATGAAAACATGGGTCTTATGATAATGGGTTTATATTGAATTAAAAGGCGGCCATGGCGCGCTAGGTAAAGAAAATAAAAAGAATAATGGGTTTTTCCTGCAGACGAATAAGTTGTTATAGTACCAGAGGAAGTTGTTTGTAAACATTTTATGAAATAGTCATGAGAATTTGTATTTTAGGCACACACCAAACGACCCGTATACATTTAGAACTACTTACGATACATCTCAATGACCAATAAAATATAACTGCTACTTTTCAAAGATAGAATGATGAACAAACGTGTAACTTTGTAAAAAACCTTTGTTGTTTTTTTTTACTGGCTTTTATTTAACTTGCAATGTATATATGTAAGTGTGTTCGAGTCAAATCTTGCAACTGTATTTTTACGCAGTTATCCTTCACCGATTAAGATGAAATTTTGCACTCACGTTTAGTTTGGATGACAATGCGTGGTTAGCTAAGTGACGTCATTTTAAATCCAATATGGCGGACTAGTTATTGTTTGTGCACTGCCATGATATGGGTATAAAATCAAAGGGTTTGCTGAGAAGAATACGGAAGATTTTTTAATGAATAATTTTATTATTAAATAAGCATAAGCATGCTTAAATACTAATAAAATAACATAACATAAAATCACGTCTGCATTCCCTAAAGGATAAGATTAGGTACACCTACATTTGGACAGTTATATTTGAGTCCCATGTAATAGGGAGCTAGCAAATTGCCATTCACTGCTATTGTGATAGGTAATCCTCCGCTTGGCATAAAATTTTAAGGCATAACATTGTTTGGCATAATGATTCCGCATTACTTTTATTAGCATAATAATGCTGAGGCATAATAATACTTTGGCATAATGCAAAGGTTAGTACAAGTGTCATTTGGCATAATTTGGGATTGCGTAAATTTTTATTATCGAATAATATTTGTTCGGCCATTAATCATTGCTCCATTGGATTAGGTTAATGTGCGGCCGGGGTGTCCCTTGGGTCAACCTTGAGCCACAAATATGTTTGTTTTATTCCAAAGAACATTATATGTTAATATCATTATGCGTTTATAATATTACTAGCTTCTGCCAGCGGCTTAGCCCGCGTCCATTTCAAAATTATCTCTGGGAATAATATTCCCGGGATAAAAAGTATCCTATGTGCTGTTCTTGACTATAATATACCTCTGTACTAAATTTGATTCAGATCCATTCAGCCGTTCTGGCATGATTGAATAACAAACATACACACATTCATACAAACTTTAGCATTTATAATTAGTGAGATGCTTTATGAAATTATGCTTTATTATTATTATGCCAACAGTATTAATGACAATATACATTATGGCAAAACATTTATGCCTAATAATATTATGCGTAGTAAACCACTGAGAAACACCAGATGGAAAAACCCATTAACACAGCTCGACCCGGAAATTGAACCCAGGAGCTCAGCAGTAGCGCTTTGCGACCACTAGACTAGCGAGACGGTTAAAGCACATTATAGGTAAGGCCCATTAATAGCAATCATTATTAAAAACCTACCTATTAATATGTGGATATTGTGGATGTTGTTTTGTTCGCTAATAGGTTAAAGTGATGTGGATCATTTTAACCTATTAGCGAACAAAACAAACAATGGAAAATTCTTGTTTTCTTTCCCATAACTACTTAACGTTTCTTTCAAGACTAAATATAATAATTGATTAGATAACAACTAAAACGCTGTTCCGGTAATAAGATTTATAGAACATACCTTGATCGTGAACTTTCATGATTGATACTTATGGCCCCATTAATATTTACATATGTTCATATTCAGACTAAAGCTCTCAGATTTTAGAGATCAACAAATTTTATTCTTTATTAGATTTTCTGATTTTTTTATATATTATATCTACCCTTTTGTGTGGACAGCCTTTTGACCTTACTTCGCTGCAGAGAAAACAACAATGAAACCACATACAATGCATGTATGAGGTTTCATTGTTCTGATTTTCTCTTATTACTTTTTACTTATTAATCTTACTTATTTCTCTTATTTTCAACCGACTTCTCAAAAAGGAGAAAGTTCTCAATTCAGAAGTTTTTTTTTTTATGTTTGTTCGGACATAACTTCGTCATATACAAACGGCGTTTTAAAATTATTTTTGTTCGAATTAAGTTTATTCCGAAAAAGTCCTATTTAATGTTGGTAAAGGCTAATGAAGAACTTTGGAAATCTACAACAAAACTCTTCAATAAATGACGGCATATCTATCGGGATTGCTGCAATCGCGACAGTATGCTCTAAACGGGTACGCAGATGTGTACATTTCGCCCTGGTACACTCTCATTCCACCGGTTATGTTCGTACCTTAAATTTAACTTGTCCATTATGTACCACTAAAAAGTGAAAAGTAAAATACTTTATAACAAAAAAATAACAACTGACTTCCAAATAAAAAACTACAAAGAAAAATAACTTCAATTTCGGCAGGCGGTGTCAAAAAACGAATTTACGAAATCAGGAACACCGACTTACTTTTTATTTGGAACTCGGTTGATTTTTTTTTAACAATCCATTACTCTGCCACACTTTCTGCAGCTATTCTTAAACGTACTTGTATTACTGCAAAACAGCTAAAGTTAACTTGGCATGCCGGAGTCTCTATTTAGTCTTATAAAACTTATAACAAGCTGGCAGTTTAAAGTCTGTATTCGCAAACTGGCTGTATATTTGTTTTTACAAGCTTTTCATTAACTTGCAATGTATGTTTGTATGTATGTTCGGGCCAAATCTTACAACTGAACTTTAAAGCAGTTATCCTCAACCGATTAAGATGATAATTTGCACACACATTTGATTTGCATGACAATGCACGGTAAGCTTAAAACGTGCTGTAGCTTAAAATAAATGTTTTTTTATTTGATAAAATTATTATCTTATCAAAACACCACGTAAAATTAGACAAGACGTCACTAACACTGGCATATAAACCCATTTTTAACCGACTTACCAAAAAAGGAGGAGGTTCTATGTTCGACATTATGTTCTGTTTTTTTTTTTTTATGTTTGTTCACCGATATCTCCGTCAATTGTGGACCGATCTTGAAAATTCTTTTTTTGTTTGAAAGGGTATATTCCGAAATTGGTCCCATTTTCATTTGGTGAAGATCTGATGAAGAACTTCGGAGATATACAACAGAACTCTTCAATAAATAACGGCAAATCTCTCGGGATTGCTGCAATCGCATGTGTGTTTATTGTTTATACCATTTCATAACATAAAATCACGCCAGTACGCTCGAAAGGGGTATGCAGATCTCTCATTTCACCGGTTATATTCAAGTTTCATCTTATTCGGGTTATCTATTCTGTCGTTATAGGTACTTACTTAACTACTTCCCTATTAGGAAGGTACAACTAAAAATTGAAAAATAAAAAACATTTTTACAAAAAAATACTACCGACTTCCAAATAAGAAAACTAGAAAGTGAAAAATTAATTTATTTTTGGAAGTCGGTGTCCATAACTTAAAAATTTGGTACCTATCAAAGACACTGACTTCCAAAAATAAATGTATTTTTCACTTTCTAGTTTTCTTATTTGGAAGTCGGTAGTATTTTTTTGTAAAAATGTTTTTTATCACGTTTGTACTTCGATCTCATCTGATGGTAAGCGATAGATGGGGGATTTTACGATGGAACAAGCGTACCCATAAAATGCCTGTTCAATCTTGCTTTGAAAGTTGAACGCTTAGCTATTTAGTGTATAAACCACACTTGTTTGGTACCCTTAGTAATGTCTAGGTCAAAGAGACTTGTCTTCTTTTTAAGACGTGACATTTAGTTTTAGCAGTAGTTCTGTGTTCTATTTATCTCTAAAGACACTCCCAAGTGGTGGCAAGTTATTAGATGCTTGCTGACTTTGAATTCAGGTCGACTAAAATGTACCTACTGTCAACCTACCTACGTAATTGGATTTTCCTGTTAGAAAAGTTTCAATCCATTTATGTTATGGACGATAAATGGCGGCTGCCTTGCCCTTGGTCTGGTTATAATATGCCCAGCGTTACCCATAAAAAGTATAATTATCTAAATACCAGATACAAAAAAAATATTGGCATCCCTTTGAGAAAACGTATCTTGGTATAAGATGCTATGTAAATTATATATAGTAGTAGCTGTCCCACGCGGCTTCGCTACCATCAACTGGCGTAACTTTTCGCAGCGCACGCGCACGCAACGGAAGCTCTCAAAAAGAATACATTTTCTCCGTTTTTAGTTCATTTTTCATTGATGCTCCGCTCCTATTGGTCGAAGCGTGATGTTATATAGCCTATAACCTTCGTCAATAAATGGACTACCCAACACAGAAATATTTTTTCAATTCCAACCAGTAGTGCCTGAGATTAGCGCGTTCAAATAAACAAACAGCTTTCTAACATTAGTATAGATAAGGCCGCGTTGCCACCTGCAAGCAGCTCGCATGCTTGTTGCATTACATTGCGGGTTATTAGGCAAAACTTGATAAATCACTTGATCGCATCCCGCAATGTGATTATACTTGCACGCAAGTTGCTTGCAGGTGGAAACGCGGTCTAAGTTTTGTTAGTCAGTTTAAGAATGTTTTCAGAATTAATTTGGCCACTTGAGATAATAAAATCATAGATTTTATAAAGTTATGACTTTTCGCCTCAGATGTGCCTCAGCATAGTTAAATTTTGATTTAAGATGTCTGCGAACTTTTATCTTTAACAACTTTTACAGTTTTTTTTTTTTAAATAATCCTGTCTTAGTTCTCTCTATTGCCAAATAAGGAACCTTTGGGTAAAATTGAAGCTCCTAAGTGGCTATGGCTGTGCGTAACCTCTCTGCAAATGAGTGAATTATATTATTGAGTGTTTGGATGGTGGTGGTTTTGGTGGTGATGGTGGTGGTTTATTTAAGACGAGCAGTTGCCCGCGGCTTCGCTCCCGTGGGCCACCCCACAGGACCCGTTTTCGGGATTAAAAATAGCCTATGCTACTCAGGAATAACGTAGCTTTCTATTGGTGAAAGAATTTTTTAAATCGGTCCAGTAGTTTCGGAGCCTATTCGGTACAAACAAACAAACAAAAAAATATTTCCTCTTTATAATATTAGTATAGATTACTAGCTGACCCGGCAAACTTTGTTTTGCCATAAAAACACCAAACATTCATCTACCCTACCTACCCTACCTACCCTAACTACCTACCCTACCCTACCTACCCTACCCTACCTACCCTACCTACCCTACCTACCCTACCTACCCTACCTACCCTACCTACCCTACCTACCCTACCTACCCTACCTACCCTACCTACCCTACCTACCCTACCTACCCTACCTACCCTACCTACCCTACCTACCCTACCTACCCTACCTACCCTACCTACCCTACCTACCCTACCTACCCTACCTACCCTACCTACCCTACCTACCCTACCTACCCTACCTACCCTACCTACCCTACCTACCCTACCTACCCTACCTACCCTACCTACCCTACCTACCCTACCTACCCTACCTACCCTACCTACCCTACCTACCCTACCTACCCTACCTACCCTACCTACCCTACCTACCCTACCTACCCTACCTACCCTACCTACCCTACCTACCCTACCTACCCTACCTACCCTACCTACCCTACCTACCCTACCTACCCTACCTACCCTACCTACCCTACCTACCCTACCTACCCTACCTACCCTACCTACCCTACCTACCCTACCTACCCTACCTACCCTACCTACCCTACCTACCCTACCTACCCTACCTACCCTACCTACCCTACCTACCCTACCTACCCTACCTACCCTACCTACCCTACCTACCCTACCTACCCTACCTACCCTACCTACCCTACCTACCCTACCTACCCTACCTACCCTACCTACCCTACCTACCCTACCTACCCTACCTACCCTACCTACCCTACCTACCCTACCTACCCTACCTACCCTACCTACCCTACCTACCCTACCTACCCTACCTACCCTACCTACCCTACCTACCCTACCTACCCTACCTACCCTACCTACCCTACCTACCCTACCTACCCTACCTACCCTACCTACCCTACCTACCCTACCTACCCTACCTACCCTACCTACCCTACCTACCCTACCTACCCTACCTACCCTACCTACCCTACCTACCCTACCTACCCTACCTACCCTACCTACCCTACCTACCCTACCTACCCTACCTACCCTACCTACCCTACCTACCCTACCTACCCTACCTACCCTACCTACCCTACCTACCCTACCTACCCTACCTACCCTACCTACCCTACCTACCCTACCTACCCTACCTACCCTACCTACCCTACCTACCCTACCTACCCTACCTACCCTACCTACCCTACCTACCCTACCTACCCTACCTACCCTACCTACCCTACCTACCCTACCTACCCTACCTACCCTACCTACCCTACCTACCCTACCTACCCTACCTACCCTACCTACCCTACTTACCCTACCCTAACTACCTACCCTACCCTACCTACCCTACCCTACCCTACCTACCTACCCTACCCTACCCTACCTACCCTACCCACCCTACCCTAACCTACCCTACCCTATATCTCAAGTTGGACCAGACTGCTCACGGTGTGCTAATTTAATTTAAAATCGGTTATGTAGTTTAGGAATCCATCGCGGACAAACATCGTGACAGGAGATTTATATATATTAGATAAGTATAGATAAAACATTTTTTTTAGATTACCTCCTGTTAACGTAAAGTGGAGATGTTTTTTTTTCTCATCTATCCGTGCTGTGGGGTATCGGTCTGTAATTTTTTTTTCGTTTCATTGTTCAATTTGCGTTCATTTTTTTTTTGTTAGAGTCTAATGTCCTCCTCCCCTGCCAGCTTAATGATTGCTTTGGATATGTGAAAAAAATCACGGCAGTAGCATATATATATAAATTAATAGGTAAACTAACACAGCTTAAGTAAGCTTTACAAGTTTACGAGTAATAGTCGACCAACTTAACAAATGCACTTGAGAAAGTAAAAAAAATGTATATTAATGGGGACAGATTTCAAACGGCAAAGTTAATTTTGTCCCTTCGTTGGAGCAATGTTCGGTGCTTTCATTTTTTCTGAACGTTAGTAACCTTTTGATTTTGGTGAATGTAGCTGTTTATACGGAACCCTCTGTACACTTAGCCAGTTCTTCTTCTTTTTACCCGACTGCCAAAGTAGGGTAATGTGTTTATCAGTCTATGTATGTATGTTTGTTCCTATGTGGCGTTCTAGAGACCAAACGCGTGGACCGATTTTGATGGTTCTTACGTCAATCGATTCGTCTTAACCCCGCGAGTGTCACTGGCTACATAAAAATTGGCAAATTGAAAAATAGCGGTTCTTGGGCGCCATATTGTGGGGGCCAAAATTTTTTTTTTCTTCCTAACCTATCGTGGGGGTATCAAAATAAAAGATTTTAAGAGGTGATTTCAAAAATATATAACACTTATATGTTTAACTGCACCTGATTCGATAAACAAATAACTAAAAAGTTATAAATAAAAAAAGTTAATTAAAAAAATCAAAAATCCCGACTGTTTGAAAAGCGAACTAAAAAGACGTAAACAAGGAGTAAATCATACTGTGCAGTCGGAGGATACGTCTGGTTTTGGTCAGCCAGCTCGCGAAGATGTATCCTCCGACAGCACAGTATGATTTTCTCCTTGTTTACGTCTTTTTAGTTCGCTTTTCAAGCAGTCGGGTTTTTAATTTTTTTAATTAACTTTTTTTACGATTCTATTATGATTTAACCCATGACAGTTTGTGCCCAGTAGGTGGCCTAAAAGTCCTCAAAACTGCTGGTATATGGAACCCCGCAATAAAATTTGTTTCCCTAAATATAAATGTAACTATCACGGTTAAACATCGTATAGTTATTTCATTATAACATTTATTTAACGTTAAAAGCTTGCCTTTATTGCTTAACTTCTGAATCCTTTGATACAAGCGTAATTGGATTTTCTTGTTCATAAAAATATGAAAGCCCTTTGTTTCAAGTGTTTTCGTTTTGTCAACGGGTAAGTAAAGAGTTAAGGGCACTTAGTTGTTATAGAATAACATCATCACGCTTGGTTATTTAGAAGGGTAGGCAGGTTTTGAGGCTTCTACATTTCTAGTACGGATAGAGCAATAGCGTTTAAAGCCGAAAAGAGGTATATTCGGGCTAAGTTTAAGTTACAATCGAAAACAAATTATTAAGTTTACCGACTCTTTTATATTTTTGAAGTTGCATCGTTTGTAAAGTCTAACTCCCAACACTAGCCACAACTAGAATAGGATAGAATATAGATTTATATTTATTCGACACAGGCACAATACAACAGCAACATACACTAGCAACTATCTGACACTCTGCCGCGCAACGGACGTGACAATAGCCAATATACTTCCACTCGGCAAAAACTGCACTCACTTCCACTCTGATTTTTTTGTATGGCCCTGAAATTATGCAACAAAATATCACAGTCATTTAAGATATGACAATAAATCAATTTAAAAATAAGATTCGAATTTTATTAACAGACAAGTGTTATCTATCATCATCAGCCTATTAATGTTCCCACTGCTGGGACACAGGCCTCCTCTCTGTGAGAGGGAATGGGCCGTAATCCACCACGCAGGTCCAATGTGGGTTGGTAGATGTCGCATGTATTCGAAAAGTGTTATCTATACTATATCGATACTAATATTATAAAGAGGTAAAGTTTGTGAATTGTGAGTTTGTGACGTTATGGCAGGGTAGGCAGGATAGGCAGGATAGGCAGGGTAGGCACGGTTGGCAGGGTAGGCAGGGTTGGCAGGGTAGGCAGGGTAGGCAGGGTAGGCAGGATAGGCAGCGTAGGCAGAGTAGGCAGGGTAGGTAGGGCAGGCATGGCAGGCAGGGTAGGCAGGGCAGGTAGGGTAGGCAGGGTAGGCAGGGTAGGCATGGTAGGCAGGGTAGGCAGGGTAGGCAGGGTAGCCAAGGTAGGCAGGGTAGGCTGGGTAGGCGGGGTAGGCAGGGAAGGCAGGGTAGGAATGGTAGGCAGGACAGGCTGGGTAGGCTGTTAGGCGGGGTTGGCAGGGTACGTAGGGTATGGTAGGTAGGTTAGGCAGGATAGGCAGGCTAGGCAGGCTAGGCAGGGTAGGCAGGCTAGGCAGGGTAGGCAGGGTAGGCAGGATAGGCAGGGTAGGCTGGGTATTATTGACTGTAAGTAACCTTTTGACATGTTTGAACATTTATACTATTTTATTAATACTCGTAGTATTTTTATATTCTCATAAAATTAAATATTGAATGTTAGTGAATCAGTCTTTAGTCTTTGTTTTATTGGATTAATTATTTGTCCGATATATAAAAATAAAAATTAAGCCTCGTCAGGCAAAACATGTACGAACTTTTTACCTATATTTAACATCTTGCATGCACAAATCAAGTTGTATGTAAAAGCATGCTTGATAAAAAAATATATCTTTATCTTTAGATCCGGCAAGGGGTGTAAATTAAAAGTAGAATAAAATTACCAAAAGTGGAGACTGTTTCTTCTATGAAGTCGGTTAAAAAATCATTTTCCAAACACTTTTTCTGGCATTCAGATTTAGTCCAAGTTGATGGTAAGAGGCCGCTCTATTACTTAAGACTTAAACATGGCGTTTTATCTTTGCACCTCTGCCTAATTCTTCAAGTAATACAAGCGTTATGTTATGTTACGTTTTTTGTCATTATGACATAAAGATGCAGGTTAATTTGCTCAGTAAAGAACTGGAGTAATACATTCTATCCTTTGCCAAATTCAAGCCATTTATAAAGATCTAGCTGTCCCCCACGGCTTCGCTGCCGTCAACTGGCTACCTGCCAAACCTATCCTATCTAACTGCCTTCCTTCCCTACCCAACCTACCTACCTACCCTACCCTATCTACCCTATCCTAACTATCTAACCCTACCTACCCAACGCTGCCCTACCTACCCTACCCTATCATACCATACCTACCCTACCCTATCCTACCCTAACTACCTACCTACAAATTATTTTTGACACTAATTGTATCCTATGTCCTTCCCCAGGATGCCATCTATGTCCTTGCCAAATTTCATTGAAATCCGTTCAATGGTTTGTGCGTGAAAAGGTAACAGACAGAGTTACTTTCGAATTTATAATATTAGTATAGATTGATTGAAATCCCATGTTCTAACCGCTCTAGCAGTTTATTTGAGGTCAACAAACGTTGCCACATTTTTGCTTTGTAACAAACTAGTTGTAACAGTGGGTAACGTCTCGTTCTAAGTCCCCGAGGAGTTAGCATTAGTAATAACAGGAGCTAGCCCTGACTCTAACGTAACCTTTTACTGCTGCTGCAAAACTTTCCTCCTCTGTAGAAATATGATTAAAAAATGTATAATTTTCGTGTTCACAAATGCACTACTTGGTTCTACGATTGACTTTTGAGAGTTTATTTGAGGTTTTGTTTTAAGATATCTACGTATACTATAATAGGAATGTTTCCTGGGTTGAAAATTGATAATACTATTTAGTCCGTCAGTGAGATTATCAAATAATATTAGACCCGTATTTTTTGTAACAAATAAATAAAATTGACAAAGATAAAGCGCATCAAAGTCCAGGAGTGGGGGCTTGTGACGTCACTTTGTCAGTATAAATTGTAGCACACCGTGATGTCACATGATATTTCAACTTTAGCTAACTGACGGACTAAGTAGACGGTTTTTTGTCAACTTTCCTATTAAGGTTGGTTCCCTCGTTGGTTTAGCGCTCGCAAGCCCTACCACTTTTGATAATTTGTTCAGGTAGAGTTTTCTTGGATTTTTTTTTATTTGCAGGTGAATTTTTTATGCAACAGCCCGGAGTCTAAGTCCGGGAAGATAACAATAGGCAGTTATGTTATGTTGAATATCAAATCGATGCTTATTACGCCATCTAGTGCAATTTATTTGAACCAAGTTTTCTTCGCGTTGGGTGCCCATGGCTATAATAAATAACAGCAACACAGTTGATTAGTAAACTATCTAATACCAACTAAGTAATATTGTGTTTTAAATTCCAGGCCCTTGAAATGTTACTGTGTAACTACAGAATGCCAGCCACAGAAGCACTTGAGATGGTAGACCCTATTAAACAGTACTTGAACATAACTGCCGAAATTGTGGGTGTACTATATGTAAACTTCTACCTAACCCTTCGGGTAATATAGTCGTGATGTTATATTTGTGTAGTTAAAGTTAAGTGGCATAATATGCCGTTTTTCGGACAGAGATGTGTACATCTAGGTAGGGTCGACAAGATTGATTCATGACCCATCCTAAGCGTATTGTACTACAAACATTCTAATACAATCTAAGTCGAATATTGTTTAAATATCTATTTCCTAACAAACTTAATATAGATTTAATAATACAGTGACAATTATTTTACCAGTCTCGCTGTCTTTTCAATGACATGCTACAATTCTAATAATCATCTACTTGACGTTTTAATTTTTAAGTTCTTCTTTAATTTAAAAATAAGCTTCTGTAACCGAAAAAGTTCGTATATAACGCAGGATAAGCAAAAAACGCTGGATGACAGATAAAAATTCAAACCAAAATCAAATTAATAATCTGTTGCAGTGACCACAATGCTCAAGCGACGACGAGACTATGCCCGCATTGTAACAGTTTTTATATTGTTTAAAACGTTTTACGTGCACCATGAGTGGTATAACACGAAAACTTTAATGTTTTGAAGTTTTCAAACTAATTATATTATCGGCCGAATAAGTCATGAATCAACTTGCTTGACTGTACACCAATAATGCACTAGATATTTTTGAGTTCCGTGTCGTTAAATAGTGTTATATTCTTGCTATAATTCTTTCAGATCGATCGTGTTCATCACGTTGAAATTTTCAAATCATATTTATTGTATTTTTATCTGATGAACATGTTGGGTTGAATTGAGATGACTATTCATTTGATCCGTTGAGTGTCTCTAGACAACTGACATTCAACGAAAGCCTTGCGAAGCGATTGGAAAAACGTCAAGAAGAATGTATGGGATGTCAAACGCTGTGGAAATTTCACGTGATCTATTCACTCAAATTTGGCATTCCGACCATCGCCGTCGCTGAATATCGCATCGACGAGACCCCTAAGCGGTTGTCGCGATGCTGTCAGCAGTGCATGCCGTAAGGGTCTCGTTGATGCGCATGCTTGTCTGAGTGTGCCGTTTCGAGCGTTTGTAAGTAGTTTCTATGACAAACAGTACGGAAACTAGAGCATCTGAATTTGCTCTAGAGAGCTCTGAGGTTGCTATGGAACAAAATAAACGTGGGAAAGTAATTTCATCTCTTTATAATATGAGCAAACAATTTTACCCGGCTGTCACCGTCGACGATATATCACACTCAGCTTGAGATATGTTTGTTTGGATAGGCTTGCAATCTTACCTGACGTTATGATCAACCATAGTTCACGCTTACCTTGAAAATATTCACTCGTATTCTAAAGAGTCCCAGGATATAACTATAAAGAAATACGTAATATACTGAAGGAACTTTGGTAACTAAACGAAATTATTCGGCATTTATTAACTAGTGCAACAAAATAGAATTTTACTATTTGCAATTTTTTTATTTTATTATTTTACACTAATAAAGGGATAACCGAACAAGTTTTGTAACTTTCAATTTCAGCAAACTTTAGTTATTAGAAAATAAACTTTAATAAAATAATTCAAAACTAATTATCCAATAGCACAACTCTGTTAGAAAGCTGGTAGTTTTGTAGGTAACCAAGTTATTAGAAAATTATTAACTAAAGCAACAAAATTGAGTTTTACTATTTGTTAAGTGGTTTTTTATTATTTTACTCTGAAAAAGGGAATAACCGAACAAGTTTTGTAACATTAAATTTCAGCAAAATTTATTTATTAGAAAATAAATTTTAATAAAATAATACAAAACCAATTATCAAATAGCACAACTCCGTAAGAAAACTGGTAGTGTTGCTGTTGTATGTCTTGTTTGTTAGTAAGACATACTTACTAGTATATATATGTACTACTAGTATATATACTTTTTCAGTGTAGATAGTCTAAAATGGATAATTTGTTCATAGAATTGCAAGTGTTACTATTTGATCTTTGGAATCAAATGCAACGATCATAATTAATTGGCCTATTGGGCCTAATACTACCTACCTTAATATTATCATAGTAACCTCGCCCATTTAATAACTAGTCGAGGTCGGCAGTACTTTTTACTAGAATGAGATATTATAGGACAATAATAAAAGCTTAATTTAATATAAATACTTGCAGTTATTCATAATCTCTTGGGGCTGTAAGCAATATATGTATTTGAGAATTAACATAGTGTATGACGCATAAGGGACTACAAATTTTACTCAAATTTAATATACAAAAGTTTAATTTGTTTACTTTAGGTACGTTACATGAAACCTTGGCAATGTGATATACTGATATACATTTTGTGGGCTTTAAGATCACGTTTATACCGGTAGCTTTGGTTAAGAATGGTATGAAGCTTTAATTAGAGTTGGTTTTAGAACTTACAACCCTGCCTAGTACGTACTTGAAGACTGCGCAGCGACTTATGGGTAAAACCGGTTGGATATTTTACTAAAATACGGTTTGAATTCATTTATTTCTAAAGATTACAAATCACTAGTACACAAATAAATACTAAAATATTTCTCGATTAATACATTTTTATTGTTCAGGAGTAGCAAGAGCTTATAGTGTTAACATTACGAATTAACATCATCAACATCAACAGTCTTTTTTAATGTTCCCACTGCTGGGACTCAGGCCTCCTCTAATAGAAGGACTGGGCTATAATCCACCACGCGGACCCAATGCGATATTTTACTAAAATACGGTTTGAATTCATTTATTTCTAAAGATTACAAATCACTAGTACACAAATAAATACTAAAATATTTCTCGATTAATACATTTTTATTGTTCAGGAGTAGCAAGAGCTTATAGTGATAACATTACGAATTAACATCATCAACATCAACAGTCTTTTTTAATGTTCCCACTGCTGGGACTCAGGCCTCCTCTAATAGAAGGACTGGGCTATAATCCACCACGCGGACCCAATGCGTATTGGTAGATGTCACATGTCTTCGAATTTTTTGGTTCTAGGACATGCTGGTTTCCTCACGATGTTTTCCTTCACCATTTTGAGAGCAGTGGTGATGAAATAATTTACACAAAGTAAAGCGCCTGCCTCAGCTTCGGTTTGCCGACGATATAGTGGTTATGGCTGAGACCATGAAGGAACTCAGTACAATGCTCGATGACCTCAGTAGAGCTTGCGAAAGAATGGGTCTTAGAATGAACATGGACAAAACCAAGGTGAGGTTGAATGCCCATGTTACACCCAATCCTATCAAGGTCGGAGACTCTACACTAGAAGTTGTGGGCGACTATGTCTACCTGGGACAAACGATCCAGTTGGGTAGGGCCAACTTCGAGAAAGAGGTCAACCGTCGAATCTGATTCGGCTGGGCAGCGTTCAGGAAGTTACGCGGTATCTTCTAGTCCAACTTACCAGTGTCTCAAGACGTAAGTCTATGACCAGTGTGTGTTGCCATTGATGACATATGGCTCTGAGACGTGGTCGCTTACAATGGGCCTCATCGGAAAGCTTACAGTCACTCAAAGGGCAATGGAGAGGGCTATGCTCGGAGTTTCCTTGCGTGATCGAATCAGAAATGTAGAGATCCGCAAGAGAACCAGGGTTACCGACATAGCCCGAAGAATTGCCAAACTTAAGTGGCAGTGGGCAGGACACATTGCTCGTAAAACGGATGGCCGATGAGGCAGAAAGGTTCTGGAGTGGCGACCTCGAACCGGAAGGCGTTGCTTTGGAAGGCCTCCCACCAGGTGGACCGATTACCTGGTGAAGATTGCGGGGATCCGCTGGTTGCGAGACGCACGGGACCGGTCTATGTAGCGACGCTTGGGGGAGGCCTATGTCCAGCAGTGGACGTCTTTCGGCTGATATGATGATGATAATGAAAGCGCCTGCCCAGGTTCGAACGCACGATCTACAACTCGTAAATCGGGGCCTCAACCACTGCGCCACCACTGCTCTCAACATTACGAATATAAGAAGTTAATTGTTAAAATTTTTGTATTGTCTACCGCAATGCAGCGCGTTGACGCGGTCGACGTGCGAAATCTTGGTTTTATGTTTGAAATCTAAGGATTCGTTCACACCACTATTAAAGTAAACTTAATTAAGATGTTTAAAATTATGCTATCATAAAAATTTCACTGCTTTGGTTTTAACCGTGGTATGAGATTAGTGCGATAAAGTGCCTTGGTACAAACGTGTCCCAACACGAATCATCGAGACACTTTTATGAATTCTCAACCATAAAAAAGCAGCAGCTGTATACCCTATAAATAAGTTTCTTTTTTTAAACAAAGTTATAGTGGGGTTTCAATCAAAAGTTTCCAGGAATGGAAACAAAGGCGTTTTTATTGAGAAGTTAATTGCAAGTGCAGAAAACGCCGTCACGATTTCTAACCACGTGGAAACTACGAGTGCATTTTCCAGAACTCTGATGTTCTTACTTTAAAACTTGAAGTTTATTGTTTAAGTGCAATAAGAAGACTGAGGGTCACGGTTTGCTAGTGCCCATAATAGAAAACGAAACTGAATCCATTACCATATTTAAGAAAAGGTTAATGGAAAAAATGAATTTTCAGCCAATGGAAATGTAGGTTTGCTTAGTATTCTTTCCTTCTACCTGAAGGAAAGAATACTTAGGAAATATCCAAAAGCCTGCCGCTAATGCAAACTGTACTTTAAAATTCGACATTTCTCATACAATGAACGAGAAAAAAGATCTCCTCTTACAAAATGAATTATAAATCAACTGGTTAACAAAGCTTTTAAGTAAAGATAGGCGAGACGAAAAACGAAAACAATTTTGGTAATTTTTGGTAGATGCCAAAATTGTAGAGAAGTTCTTTCAGCGATGCGGTCAAAGAACTCCGTAGGCTTCTTACGTATCTTTTGCAAGAGCAAAACGATAGCGATCAAACGCTTTATGTCATAATAGTCGGAACTACCTGCAGTGTAGGTATGGTAGGTCCTACACAATCGTTTAATAATCACTCGCTGTTTGTCAAATGCGCTTATTTAAAAAATAAAACCGCACCAACTACTATAAAACTTTTGTATTGAAGAGCAATTATTGCGCAAAAATCGCTATCGTTTTGCTCTTGCAAAAGATACGTAATAAGCCTGCGGGTTTTCTCACGGTTTTCACTTATACATCTGTATAAGTGAACAAAAACTATAAAACTTTTGTATTGAAGAGCAATTATTGCGCAAAAATCGCCATCGTTTTGCTCTTGCAAAAGATACGTTATAAGCCTGCTTCACTTATACATCGGTATAAGTGAAAACCGTGAGAAATTTTCAACTGTATTCAAAAAGGAGGTTGTCAATTCGACTGTATGTTTTTATATGTTTGTTACGCGATTACTCCGCACATAATCACTCTTTTTTTTAAGTTGAGTTGCTTCTCACGTGGTCCCATTTTTTATCAAATTTCATCAAGATCTGACGAGTAGGATTTAAGTTATCCTTAATAATGCGTATTTTCATGATAATAATATAAGGAACCGTAAAAAAAAATTTTGGAAGACACTACAAACCAAAATAACTTTCTTTTCGGAAGTCGGTGTCTTTGGTACCTATTTTTTTTCGTTTCTGACACCGACTTTTGAAAAGAAAGTTAATTTGCGCTTTGTAGTGGAAGTCAGTTTAATATTTTTCAGTCAGTTAGTCAGTCAGTTTAAAACAAATTTTGGAAGACAGTTAAATTTTTTTGGTATACAGTTGTTAATTAGTACCTAGTTATCGTTGAAATAATGAGTCAGATTAACTTGTCTACTGCACATTTTGTTTAGATTCTTGTTACTGCTTTCATGGCTGCCCCAGGTAAAAAGGCAGAAATAGCTAAGTATACTCGTAGTAAACAGTTAATTTGCTAAGTGGTTTTTATGCTTTGCAAAATAAGCTCCTAAGAGAATGCTAAGGCGCTAGTCATGCTGTTATTATATGAGAAATAACGACTGCCAAATATCCAAGCTGTGCCCGCGGCTTCGCTCCCGTCAACTGCCTACCCTACCCTACCTATCTACACTATTCTATCTACCCTACTCTATCTACCCTACCTACATACCTACCCAACCTATGTATCTACCTTACCTACTCTACGCTACCTAACTACCTACCCTGCCTACCTTTCCTACCTACCTACCCTACCTACCTACCCTATCTTCCTACCCTACCTACTTACCCTACCTACCCTACCTACATACCTACTCTACCCTACCTACATACCTACTCTACCTACATACCTACCCAACCTACATACCTATGCTACCTACATGCTTACCCTACCTACCTTCTTCTTTTATTCTTAATTTTTTCTACTTAAGAAGCTTTTCCTTACAATAACAAACACAACAAAAAAAGAATAAGTGATATCAGTAAAACCGCTCTCAAGTTATAGCGTGACCATGAGAAATAGGGGTTCATTTTTATATATATAGATTGACAACGAGACATAACAGCAGAGGCCCTGACAAGCGTCATTCGACGTCAGTGATATCGATGGTTGAAATGTCACACAGTAAGGGATAGATCACGTGTTATTTCGATAGCACTTGGCAGCCCCAAATTTTTTTGTCAATTATTCAATCCCTATCGCGACGTTTTCCATGATAGAATGTCTCTTGTCCAGAGCCTCAGCGCACGTTTTTATGCTCACCAGCCGGGCGAGCACGGCCTTTATGATAGACTTAAGTCACGCATTTTATCACGGTTTTTGCACCCAAACTGTGATAAAAATGTGTGACTCAAGCCTGTCACAGTAGGCCGTGCTTGCCCGACTGTTGGCGCCACTGGCAAGTAAGGTCCTTAAACCTAATACCTTTAAACGAGCAATTCTTGTATATATACATGTTGTATGTGTGTGTGTTGTATATATTCTGAATCTCGGAAAAGGCTTAACGATTTTCATGAAATTTAGTATGCAGGGGGTTTCAGGGGCGATAAATCGCTCTAGCAAGGTTTAATTTTTAGAAAACGTTTTTTTAGGGTTCTGAAGTCAACAAGGAATCCTTTTAGTTTCGCTCTGTCCGTCTGTCCGTCCGCAGCTTAGCTCAGATAATCTAAGTACTAGAAAGCTATAATTTGGCATGTATATACATATTAATAATTCCGATTTTTTTTTCGGGTCCTCCCATAGACGTAAAGTGGGGATATATTTTTTTTTTATCTATCCCATAGTGTGGGGTATCGTTGGATAGGCCATTCAAAAATATTATGGGTTTGTTAAAACAATTTTTCGATTCAGAGATTCGTTTGCGTAAAATTAAGCTTTAAGTTGCAAATTTATGTTAGAGTCAAGTGTCCTCCCCCTGGCAGCGAACTGGTTGCTCTTGGCTATGTGAAAAAATTCACGGCAGTAGTAAATATAACGAAATTAAAAGGAAAATTATCACGGATGACAAGGCTTTACAAGTTTACGAGTAATAGTCGACCAACTTAAAAAATGTACTTGGCACAGTAACATTTTTGTACAAATGCCATTGAAAAATTACATAAATAACGTTGTTAGCTGTATAAAACAGATAGTAAATATATGCTTATGAACCATGTAAAAATATACAAAAATAAAATCATGACATCCTTCATAATAATGATTTTCTAAATTAATAATGTTTTAGCTCGAATAACGCATTGCAGTAGCCGGCGTCGTTGGCAGTACCAGTCCGTAGTCCATACGGCGCATGCGCGCGGTGGAGTCTACTTTGTGTTAGTGCAGAAGTATTTTCGACGTTTTATAATTAAAACGTATAAGTAAAGTGAAATTAGATTCGATTTCCAAGCAAATTACTAATTTTCTTTTGTCGATATCCGTCTAACCCGACTTCATCAGTAATTGAGTAGCGTAAAACTTTCCAGAATAAAATAGTGAATACCGCAGATTAGAGATTAGAGGTGAATACGATTACGATTACGAAATACATACATACGATTTTTTTTTAATTACGAAAGAGAAATAAACAAGGAGCATGCACGCAAGGATCCAGGAACGAACTATACCATTCACGGCTCTAACGCGCGCTCGTATCGGCTCCTTTCGCAATTCGCACCCGCGGTGGTACTCAAATAGATAATATTTTTCTAACTTCAGTTGCGAAGTTGGATTTTATAACTCCTTCTTCAGTTACCAGTTAGTCCTTATTTAGTTTAAGTCAAGAGTGAATTGATTACATCTAGGCAAGCGTGCTTCACCGTAGACCACAACATCGCTTACCATCAGGCGAGATAGTGGTCAAACGCGAGAATATAGATTTAAAAAAAACATCATCCTATGTGGGCCCGTTTTTAGACTTTGTGAGCCACTGAAACCGTTCTAATGTTCATGTAATAACAACAAAACCCTCTTTTTAGTCCGCAGTATTATGCAACTTCGTAACCCTATTACTGCGCGTGGCCCGACACGCACTTGGCCGGTTTTTTTATTTCTATTTTCACGCACGCAAGCAAAGTTTGCAGTTTCACGCAGCCCCTTTTTAGGGTTCCGTACCCAAAGGGTAAAAACGGGACCCTATTACTGAGACTTCGCGGTCCGTCTGTCTGTCTGTCTGTCTGTCACCAGGCTGTATCTCATGAACCGTGATAGCTACACAGTTAAAATTTACAGAGATGATGTATTTCTGTTGCCGCTATAAGAACAAATACTAAAAACAGAATAAAATAAATATTTAAGTAGGGCTCCCATACAACAAACGTGATTTTTTTTGCCGTTTTTTGCGATAATGGTACGGAACCCTTCGTGCGCGAGTCCGACTCGCACTTGGCCGGTTTTTTCGAATAAATAAGGCTTTATTTTCCTAACATAAAACTCTAAGCAGTGATTGGTAAAACCTGTACCTATCTTAATCTGCTATATTTAGATACGAGTAGTATATACTAATAAAAAAGTATTAAATAAAGTCGCGCTAAAAGCCAAAACATCTATGAAATTTATATTTTGAAGAGCTTACTCTATACCAGCGCACATGCAGCAAATTCAAACGCGATAGCCTTATTCCATACGTTTTGAGCTTATTAAGAGGAAATGCGGGCGCAGATTATCCGACTGAACATTTTAAGTAAAAAATCGTAATTCGAGGTTTGGCTCTCGCCTATTTCCTCCTCCAATATTGGACCTATTTAAAAGATATTCCATAAAATGAAAAAGAAAGATATATACTATTCCCCTATGTTTTGCTTTTTTATGATACATTATCTTTAAATTCAACAGAATCCTCAAAAAAATGCTCAAAATTGCGCTATCAACAGAGGCCTAGTGTACAAATTTGACAACAATAAATGAAAAAAGAAATGTAGGGGCATAGTATGACTCGAATCATGACTTTTTACTTAGGAATAACAGTCAGAACTCTCTCCCCATATTTCCTCTTAACAATCGTTATTGATTTGATATTAAATTAATTGTGATATCGTATTAGATTATTCTTATGGACTTTTTTATAATAATGGACCATAGTTAAATATGGTTTATTTTGTAATGATTAGATAGTTATTAAGTAATTTATTTAAATAATATCAATTGATTGTAATTTTATTTTTGTTTTTGATGTTGGAACGCCGACGTCTGCTCTCTCGGAGGTGGGCGCTAATGGCTACAACACATTTTCACATTAATGTAGCTGTTAACGATCACTAATACTCTGTAATCTTGTTTAATGTTCTAATAAAATATTTGATTTGATTTGATAGAATGTAGCTTGTCTAAGAACTCAGAACAAATAAGTATTCCCAGAACCCACTTGTCCAGCGGGCTATTAAACCAGGAAGCTTTCTTGCTGTCATTTATATTATCATTTTATGGTGTTTATGGGATGTTAATCCCTTTACGCAGTATCCATCCATGCTGTCCGCTCGTGATCAATGCGTGACGTGAACGATAATGTAGTGATAGTAGACGCAAAGTTACGTGAATTATTCGTGTTATTGGAAGCATGTTTGGTTTTATACATTCAAAATCGAAGGTTAGGCTGAATGTTGATAAAACTTTGTCAAGTAGAGCAACACAAACATTAACATTAGAAACGGGATATTTACCATGTTTACTCTTTGTTGTGAGTTTCCGATATTTCGGTGCTGTTGCAAGCACCATGATCACGGTTAAACTGAAAAGTCATTGCGGGTGGGTGGTGTATCGGCCATAGCTCAACATCTTTTGGAATCCGGATTGAACCACTGGATTGAGTTACATAACCCTCAGGTAATTTCGACAGAACACCACTATATCCCTAGACTGGTGAGGGAAGCTATCGAGATTACCAAATATAAGAGAATAAAATATAATTTCAACCGGGAGGATGGGTTTCAACCGTTTAAAGGTATTAGGCAGATTGAGCCGCAAGGGTCGATCTTAAAGTTTAAGCAACGCTTGCCGAGATCGATTCATGGTTGGGTGACCATCTTTACATAGTAAGTTGCCTCCGTGCCTCGGTAAGCACTGTAAGCCGTTGGTCCCAAGACTCCCAGCTGTCATTTGAAGATCTTTGACAGTAGTTACGGGTAGTCATATGCCTGAGCCTGACGCCGGTCTTGCCAACGAGTATCGTGCTGCCCAGTTACTGGGTTGTGGAGGTCAGATCAGCAGTCGCTCCTTGTAAGACACTGGTACTCAGCAAAACCCTGTTAGAATAGTAGCCGACCAAGACTAGGCAGATGGATTATGGTTTATTACTTTCAGAGATTATCTTTTACAAACAATTTTCTATTTCACCTCGTTTTAATAAATTTACTTTAGATGGACTACTTATAAAATCCTTAAATTATTTGTTTCCAGGAGTGGGTGTGGACCTTGACCGGGCAGAACCGTCATAATCGTGAGAAGGTGGACCCCGGCGGTGAGCTGCAGATCATGCTGCCTGCTCAGCCTGATAAGACGGCGTCTGGGGAGGTCTGCTTGCTGGCTGAGAGCCCTTTCAGGATCCTGAGGGTAAGTACATATTTTTTTTGTAGGCTGAAGTCGAAGATTTTCGAAGGGGAGTGCTTACGTACTTTATCTGGGTTTTTTTTTTAGTGCTTGTCTGAACTGTCATTACAGGATTCCCATATGTGATTATCCTTACAGTGGTAACTTATTGCCTAACAACTATATCTAATTATAATAAAATATTAACGTTTAATCTCCCCGTTGTTAATTGCTGAATACTTTTAAAATTGCGATACAAGTTTAATTATAAAACTTGGTAACCCCATATTCAAGAAGACAAAAACTCTTTATGTAGCGATAAACAATTTGAAATTGCCATTTCGAAATTCCTTTCATAGTAATAAATTTAATAATCACAAAACCGCAAGTTTTTAATAATAAAATTCTTTCGTAAACGTTTGCCAAGGAATCCGTATGTTGCGAGGTTAACAAACTTCCCTTCAACCAACAAAGACAACAGCTGTTGGAAATCTCGTTTTTCTAAGCTTCGCTGGATATCGACTTAAGTAATCCTGAAATGCAATCTTCTAGATGTGATTTACAAGTTTATGAAACTGATATATTCTAGAAACATTTGGTGATTGCAGTTATTCGATAATTTTCTGTAACTCCTTTGATATCGCTCATGACTTAAAGGATTCATTCTTTATCCATGATAAGGATTAGAGCAAATACAACTGCACAGTGCTCGAGCAATTTAATATGATAATGATCTTAATGAAAACTATATTAAAGTAGAATAGAATAGAAAACGTATATTCAAAACAAACACAACACCACATCAACAATCACAAAGTTAGAGGTTAGTATGAGTAGCAAAAGTGATCGAGAGGCGATTTCGCATACGCCATAGGAAATTATGTATTTATTTTTATCTTTTGGTCATATAGTTTATAATTACTAAATCAGTGTAAACAGCTCGAGGAGCTTGCAGTGCATCTGTACTGACTTTGGCACAGCTCGACCACGTATAGCTACATCACATCATATTACTACCGTATAAATATACAAACAGTATGGAAACTACTTACTAACGCTCGAAACGGCATACTCACACAAACATGTGCACTGACGAGACCCCTAAGCAGTGCGCGGTGCTGTATAGTGCGAGCCGCTTAGGGGTCTCTTGCGCACTTAGCGGGCATGTTTGTGTGAGTGTGTCGTTTCGAGCGTTTATATGTAGTTTCCGTACTGTTCGTCCATATTTATACTATGACACTACGCAGCAATACTCCCACATATTACAAAGAAAACTTGATTCATTAAACCACTTTCAACCTTAATTCAGACTAATGGAGTATTCACCACTTTAGATACTGTTATCTATGTCATCCTACTAAAAACCACTTCTATGAGATTGCACTATGATCGATAATGCCCGATAATCGTATTATTTTTGAATAAATTTCGTATCTGGAATTAATTTGGGGTCATTGTTCTGTTAAACGATCAGCTGTCCCTAACATGTTGGATGAGTTTTGATGGCCCTTTTAATAGGGTGTGTACTGAACCAAACGAGCTTGAACAAAGTGGACACATTAAAAAGGCTATCGTTAAACAAAGCAGGTCGGTGTGAATTGATAGGGTATCTTGTAGAGATTCTGTTGTTTTTTAAATTGATTGATTATTTTAATATTCAATTCATGCTGAGATATACCAGCTAAATCAATATTTCAGGGGTGAAAGTAGTCTCGAAAATATACAACTTTTAGTAAGTTATCAACTCTGAAATGGTAAGAGACCAGACGGGATGACCATAATGCCTTGGAAGGTGGGTAGGCCTTTGGTGTGGGATGCAACATGTGCCGACATCCTTGCGTCATCCCATCTTCTTAGCACGGCGGGCTGTGCTGGGGCAGCTGCTGCTGGTGCAGAAAACCTCAAACGGCGCAAATACAATAACCTTATTGGAAGTTATATATTTGAGCCGTTTGGGGTTGAAACATTAGGTCCATGGGGTCCGCTAGTCGCTAGGCTAGTCGACTCTTCGCGTGACCAGAAGGCTGGGCTTTTCCTTGGCCAGAGAATCATCATAGCCATCCAACGTGGCAATGCTGCCAGCGTTCTGGGCACTTTTCAAGTTGACAGCGATGTGCACGAATTATTATATGACCCCTGCCCTTTTATACGCGTTCGTAGCTTTTTTTTGTATATATAGTTATTAGGTTGTATATATTTAAGTATTTGACACTCTGAAATATGAAAAAAACAGCGGTTCAGTACAATGACGTTCATATAACTTGGAAAATTTGGTACCAAATAATATTTTTAGGCTCTATAGTAAATAAAAGTAGAAAGGCAGGAACTGAAAACGCCACCTGCTGCGAACCTGTGCTTAGTAAGTATCTATAAACAAATCTCTAGAACTGTACCCTCTCATTGAAACGATTACTATAATAGTTCATGTTTAACCAGGAAAGTCCTCGACTCGTGTAGGTCAAATTCCCTTGACCTCAATTCCTTGCACGAGCTCACGTAAATAATCCACAAACTTGACCAAATCGTAGGCGTTACTTCCCATACAAATGTGTTATTACATTTGTATGACACATACCGAATATTTTTCAAGTTTCCTTTAGAGGTCAAATACGCCTCATAGATGAAAACATCGTCTATGGGGCTATAAAACCGGAATGACAAAGGGCGCCCTACATGCTATCGAAATAACCCCTTGGTGCAAGGACAAAATTTTATTGAATATTGCTGCCATGATAATATTTTTGGGAAAGAAAATTCAGTCCAGTTGGGGTGGGACAACAACCCATAAAATTTTAAGGTCCCGAAAACAACGCAAGCAATGTTATGAAACCATAACACTGAAGTACACAGGATCGAGCTACTTTTTATCGAGCATCCAAAGCTCTAAGATAACTAAACCAAGAAGCACTATCATTAACAACAACAAATTGAGTTATCCATTTTCCGATTAAACTTACTACTACACCAACGCATATACGCAATAACATAAAAAAGTTATCAACTAATGTAGCCAATTCAGCCATATAAAGTCATAAGCCATGTACACTAATAAGTAAGAGTGTCCGCTTTCGCTCTTCGTTACTCAAGTTGTTATAAGGGAGCGGATACAGTAGGAAAGCGTAGCAAGTTGGGTTGCGATTATTTCAGTGGACTTTTACGAGTATATTATTATCGTAAGGATCGCGTTTGACCGTAATTATCTCACATGATGATATTATGTAATAATGGTTTACCATAATATCATCAGGCTTGATTATAAGTTAAATACTTAAAATCCCCCAGATTAAAAGGAAACACGGACTCCGGCAGGAAATTCCACTTCTTAGCTGTAGGCACACTGACCACTAAAACGACTTGAAGTGGATGCCGCATACATTTTTAAGTTTTGCATCAAATAAATAACGCAAGACTGACTAAGTTACCGATTACTATAAAAATTACGCGGTCTATTTGTGAGGCTGCGTTTTTTGCCGAAATAGATTATTCTTCCTTTCATATTGAAACAATTTGATGTTTCGCAGACCACGATCAACATGTTATCCTATTCTTTCTTTAAAGATATACTGAGTTTCAGACCTTTTGCAATGGCTTTGCAATCCTAATAACATGACTATGTTTAGAATACCTGAATTGCAAAGTAATTATTATTAAGGTCAAACCGTCACGTGAATTATGTACCGTATTTATATTCCATGCTCTAAGAGCTCACGCTAAAACTAACCTAATTAGGCTAAACTAATTTGGTGTTTATGATAAAATTAATCAGACTGCTTTTATAGTAACAGCTACTTACAAAACTAGAATGGCATGTAATGGTTATTATCACCCTACAATCTTTACTCTATGTTTGTCTATTAATACAGGAAGTTACAACCAACTTTACGTTCTAACGACGGGGTTCTATAACTGGAACCGTCGGCCGGGACTGGTCTGCTCGCACTGCCATGCATCATCCCCGAAAGTGTACCAATAGATATAACTAAACAAAATAGTAAATAACATAAGCAGTGTATCAATAGAAATAAGTAACAAAATAGTTAATAACATAAAGATAAGTAGTAAATAGACACATAAAATTGTAATGCCAGTGTGTAATATATATATATAGTATTTAGTAAGGGATGAAGTCACGTAGACATAAGTTAGTTAAGTAAGCCTAAAACGTAGGAGTCAACCAATAGTAATTTTTATGAAAAAAAAAACAAACAAAAAAAAAACATATAAAAAAGAGCGCGGACTGCCACATGTACGCGGTAAAAATCAAATTAAAAAAAAAAAGTAAAAACAACTTTACGTTACAGTGAAACATAAGTTCTGAATAGACTGTAGTTCTGATTTGTAGCAGGTAGAAAAGTTCATGAGTTAACCAATTAACTGCAAATCGGATCCCAGCGAACCTTCATAAATTCAATAGAAGAACAAAGTAAATTGTTCTGAAGGTGTACATCATTTATAACTTATCTTACCTATTTAAACCGTCCGTATCAACAAGATTAAAGGTCTATCCACACATATCAGGGCCGAGCTAGGGACGTGGACGGACCGTGCACGGACGTGTGTGAACGAATTCATATAAAATGTATCCAATGATATTTTTTTGAGCTCTTGAAGGGGCACGGTCTGTCCACGTCCCGTGCACGTCCCGGGCACGGCCCTGATATGTGTGGATAGACCTTAATACGGGTCTGGGTATTTGGGTACCTATGTGAGATATGAATGGAGGTTGTAAACACACAAACATTGGCCAACTTCATTCTTGAAAAAAAAAAAAAAACTGTGTCGCTCTGATTTTTCATCCGTCATTAATAAGTGTGCATCATTTTGTTTTTGGAAGTTACTTATTGCACGTTGCGGATTTGCGGATTGCGGATAAAAGTGTCCGAACGACATAGTTCAATATTTGAAATTTTTAGTGCAGTATTTTACAGATGGCATTACAGTATAAAAAGCATTAAAACTGATGGATGATGTTCTTGTTCTTTTAACATTCATCAGTATTAAGGTAAGGAAAACGGAACCCTTATAGGATAACTTCGTTGTCTGTCTGTCCGTGTGTCAAAACCTTTTTCTCTGCAACACCTGGAGGTAAAAAGTTGAAATTAATATAATATACTCAATTCTTCCATCTCTTGCAGTTTGTGTAAAAATCTAACTTCTAAATCAAGGCAATAAAAATATACAGCAGTTTATGACGCATATTTGGCACTCGCAAGGGAATCAAAACCTACAGGGTACTTCCCGTTGATGTAGAATCATGAAATTTGGCAAGAAGCAGTGTCGCATAGCACAAGTAAAGAAAAAATCCGATGACCCTAAAGTACCTAAAGAAAAAAAAAAGAAATCATTACTTATATGCAGTTGGTAAACTGACCGAGACTTATGTCACGGTATGGAGACAACTTTTCAAACGTCAAAGTTAATTTAATTCCTCAATCTTTTGATTTCATTGATTATGAAATTCAGTAATATTACCAAATTATTTTGGTGTTGTAGCTTTTTGTACGGCACCCTCGCTGTGCGAGTCCAACTCGCACTTGGCCGTTAGTGTCTCTTTTTTTATAGGGAAACGAACTTCGTTTCATCTAGGTGTGCCACGGCACTTTTTTTAAAGTTTGTGGTCTAAGTAAATAAGTGATGTATTTTGCAAAATCTATTTTTCTATTTTTTCTAGTTTATTCCCATAGCTGTAGGCTTGAGATAAAGACCTATCGATACAGCAGAAACACAAAACACAGCAACAACCCTTGCAAAAATTATACCACACACCAATCCGCTACCGCTTCCCTAACATGGCCACCACCTGCCTTGATAAAGTTCCACGGGTAGATAATCGCTAAACTCGTTAACCTGTTAATGGTCTATCGTTGTATCTCGATTATGTAAGATAACATTGGTCCGTGTAATCCCAACCGCCATTGTCAACCAGTGTGTGGATCAACATGGATGGAGTAAAAATGTGGCTGTTCAGACGCGCTAATACAGTGCCCAACATACCCGTGACACCGACTAAGCTGTACGCGGTGAGTGTACTTACTTAATGAGTAGGGAAATGTGTAAGAGCTTTATCTTTCTCTTGCATCTGAATTGCTGGCTGTTTAACCTACAAACAATAGTATTTGTTAAGAAAATAAAATGGCAGGCGCATAATGGCAATTGAAACGGATAATTTAGCGGCTATTAATTTATGATTTAATAGCTCAATAATTATATAGTGACTGCAATTTGTTCTGAAGTATATTAAGCTGCTATTATTTCGGTTTTCTTGCGTTTCCTACAACTGTGAGCTGTTGTATGCCAAAGGATTTGTTTTCTTTTGAGAAGTACTAGTTCTACCGACTGCAAAAGTTTTGCAGGCCTACCTTACATGGAACTGTAAGTAAGTTTACTTGTTCCAAGTTTTATGCGTCATGACCATGTTGACATCTTGTCTTTCTGTGATGTATTGTACTTGAACTTGTTGATACGATTTTACGTTGTTCCTTTTTTAAAAAATCGTAAAAGATAGGACCGTAATTTTATTTTGTTGTTATTCATGAACCTCTCTGCAAGGTTACATTATTCCTGTCAATATTTTTGTCAATAATATCCTATTAATAATAAAAAATGATCTTGAAAATAAAATATACTAATACATAAATTTCATTACATTTGATTGGCGGATCGCCAACGGATCGGAATGTTAGAATTTTAGATGGCATCTGATAAATTAATTAGAGGTGACAATATTACGTGTTTTGCGAAAAATGGTATTCAAATTGTTTGATAACCTTGTTTGCGGTGTCAATGTACCTAGAAGTTATGTAGTGACTTGTATTATTTACTATAGCCCTTCCACCAAATTACTCCTATACATTTACTATCACCTGGGTAGATTTTGAATAATGGTTGTAATTATAGTCCAGGAAAATAACTACCTGTTTCGAAGAAACTAAGTGTACGGCCAGAGTGCCCGCTCTGCTCGAGCGTCGGGCGGGGCGGGGCGTGCAGCGTGCATGTTAAACACTTGCTACCGCTCGGCCAGCACTCAGGACGGCCACTACGCGTAGCACGTGTTTAACATGAACGCTGCACGCCACGGTCGACGCCGTGCATTCTGGCCGTACACTAATGCTTAGCTGAACATAATTCCGGTGAGAAATCCTTGCTATGTTTTGTTCCTGAGCTATAAGCGTTATCCAACAACACTTTTCGGAAAGTGCGGGCAATCAGCGAAAATTAGGACCGCTTTTTGGCAGCAAATATTTTCGATACAATTTCTGTGCAATACCATCGAAGCGGATACGATTCATTTACCATAACTTTATATTCGTCTTCCAATTTCCTTTGAAATATTATCAAGCCATGCTTGCTGATGTGGCTAAAATGATGTGTATATCTAAAAAGCGTCTATAAAGAGATTTATGTTTATTAGTTCTACGTTGAGAAATATATACCTACTCATGGGTTTCAATTCCAGCATAAGGCAATCCAGTGCCACATACTACCAATGAGGAGCTCGTGGCTAAATAATAACAGCCACACGGGTCGATCTTTAAGGTTAAGCAAAGCTTGACGTGTTCGGTCCGTGGATGGATGACCATTTCAACATACCGAGATTTCTTTCGTGCCTCGGAAAGCACATTTAGCCGTTGGTCCCGGCTGTCATTTGAAGATATTTGACAGTCGTTACAGGTAGTCAGAAGCTTGAGATCTGACACCAGTCTTGCCAAGGGGTACTCAGCTGAATCCGGTAGGACTGGAAGCCGACCCCAACATAATTGGGAAAAAGGCTAGGCAGATTATTATTAATTGTACTACTGCAGGGCAAAGATCGCCTCTCTTCTTTTTTTTCTAATAGCACATCATAAAGGCTTCTTAGGGAGGCAGACAAATGATGCGATGCGAACATGTGACAGCGACCAACATTTTTCGAAGAACAATGTTGATATGACTAATATAAACTTAATGGTTGGTGCGATTAGAGAGAGAGACGTTTGTTCTTCGATTGAATTCTATTCCCGATTACTCCCAAATAACTGCTACTGGCCTACCTGCGAAGATCGTCATCCCACCTAGCTTGAGAGTCTTCTTTTGATACAGGCCTCGCTTAGTTCAGAAGATAGAGTCAATACCAGTAAACCTCTCTTTACCACCACAAATGCTGCTGGATTATTATTATATAATGTGCATGATATTAGTATACTTACCTAGTATTAAGTACTTTTACTATGTAATCCTTGTTGCTATGCTGGTGAGAAATAAACTTCTTTTTATTCTTTTAACGTGTTTCGCGATTCAGCCATAAGTGAACTATCTGATTTAGACCAATTCTTTGGTGGTTATTATGGACAACTGTTGAACCTATGTGAAAATCGACTCAGTTAGAATTTTTTTATTGCCGCTTGTCCATAGATACCTTATCAGAACCCCTGCCCTCGGGACATAGTCAATGTGACATTCTACCGGAAATAGCGATGTTTTACTGCAGAAATATGTTGGATTGGTCACTTTTCTGTAAGGCTTTTCAATTCCATGTTCATGTTTGACCTATCAGCAATCGTTATCCTAGGCAGCACTGTCTCTAGAGTTCCAGCTTTCTTCAAAATCATTAGTTATTCTGTGCCTAATTTTGACTTAGAACCTAAAGCCATTGCAATAAAGTTCACTACACGACTTCAGTAAGTTGGAAAGTCAGCTCAAACTCAAGAACAAGAATTGCAATCCCAGTTGTACCGTTAAATAAAAGCTTGTAAAAACGAATGTTGTGTAGAACTTTATATTGGACTTGTTAAGCCACATAGGGGCGTTTTCGACATGGAACGTTTTTAGGTGCGTTTTGACGTGACAACGTCTAATAAATCGATGAACGCGGGCTGCACGCACGAAAAAGTGTCCCGTTACGCTCATTGTAACGTTACGATTGGAGCGAGTGTGCTACACGAGCGAGCGAAAGGCACGATCGGCTTGAGCGTTCGGCTTGCGCCGCATCTATATCTGTTATGACGTTGTCACGTTAAACTATCGTCCGTAAACCAAATCAAATCAAATCAAATGTTTTTTATTTCACATAGGCCTACATGGGCACTTATAAAACGTCGACAAAAGGTGCACGGTTCGGGTTAGTCGTTTCCTGTGGAGAAGAACCGGCAAGAAACTCCACGGTTACTTTTTTTTAAAAATTGGTTTGTTTTTACAATATTTCCACGTTACAGTATTAGTGCTTAGATATGGGGGGACAACGTAGGCCCGACAATAAGTCGTAAGAAACTAAAAAAAAATTGTATAAACGAGAGAGTTAACAAATGTTAACAAGCGTCTAGAAATCTAGAAGGCCTACAATGTTCACACATTCACAAAACAATCAGTAAAAGAATCTATACAAAGGAAAAAATAAATAAAAATATATAACAAGACTAAATTTAACATGTGGCACAAATGTTGTTATCAGTGCTGTAACTATTCATAGCAAAGGGCTATAAAGATTATTGAAATCAATTATTGAAACCGACTTTACAGACAACCAATTTTTTTTAAAGCGAAAAGATATTACATTTGTTCAAATGCATGATAATGCATTTGCCTGGCTGTGTTTAGTCTGTGTGAATTATTTGTCTTATGTAATTATATAATTATTGACTCTCTGCACGTTTTGAGTCAAACTGTGAGTGCAGAAAGTAATTGCAATAAATAAATATAATAAATAACTTAAGAACTAACTTTAGACTCAATTAAAGCCAGCTACGATATACTATCAAAAAATCTTGAGAAGTTGTATAGGTATATGTCGCAGACTTTCAAGATTTATCTTAATTAGCTGTTATACCATCACCCCTAGCTGCTTTACAAAATCACTCCGTTCTTTAAAACAGCTGATCGATTATGAATCTAACAATGCGTTCAAAAAATATCATAACTTAAATACCCTCCCGTAAACTGAAATGAACAGTTTGGCTTCTGTAGTGACTAACCTAATGGGACACCGTCGCTGTCGACTGAAGTGATGACTACACCAGCTTGATCAAGTAATAAGACAAAGGTTTGCCTTCAGTGGTACTCGAAATAGCAACAAGCACAAAACTAATCTTGAGATGCCGAATGCAAGATAACTGTAAGACCTTCCTTGATAGTTATAAAATCTTTTATAACTATCAAGGAAGGCACTATCTAAAATGGTTACCTGGACAGGTCAATAGTTTATATTTTCAAGACCGCCATGTTTTCTAAGAACGAGGATATGTAGGGAGTCGTGACAACTCGCACGTTTCATTCTAACACCGTCAATCAGAAGAAGCCGAAGTGTGGCTGTGAAGAGCCGGGTAGGGCCTCCAGCATTAAAGGAGAGTTCCCCCCGTTTTCCCTCACAGCAGGAGAGTGTACAAGGCGGATGCAGTTCGAAGATATTCTCCATTCCATTTCCCCGTACAAGTAATAGATTTAGAAATCTATTAGCTAGAACATAAACAGCAATTGCTTAGAGCAATAGAGTTGGTATACATTTCCTGGCTAAGTAGTAGTTAGTGGATAAATAATAACAGCCACACGGGTCAATTTTCAAGATTAAGCAAAGCTTGCCGTCAATCCGCAGACGGATCATTCATTACATACTGAGAAAGCTGTTGGTCTCAGCAGTCTTTTGTCCATCTTTGACAGTGGTTGCGGGTAGTCAAAAATCAGATAATTATACACCAATCTTGCCAAGTTAAAATACACCTGGATGACGCTCAGCACGGCATCAAGGTGGGTGGTTCTACTATCACTAATCACATACACTTTACAATTTAACGAAAACAAGTACAAAGTAATGACTTACACTAGATCCAAGAACCCTATTTATTAAACACAGTTATCGATAATTGACAGCACACTGGTAAGAGTCTACGACATGTGTGATCCTCGTGTGTCCTTGACCCTCGCCTGGGCTTTAGAAAATCACATTTTGTCCGTAACAAATACCGCAAACAAAACAATCGGTTTTATTATGCACCAAACTATCAAGTTTCATGACGAGACCGGCAATCACAACGCGTGTGTACCCGACTCAAAATATTACTCTGATCTGGGACCCTTAGATACGGAGCCATGTATAAAGTACTCGTAATGACAAAATACACAAAACATTCTTCCGATTTATCATTATTTGTGATTACCATGCTTATTTCCTTTTCAATACCATGATTACGTGGATCTGTCTCACAACAATTGAAAAATATTTTCGTTTATTAAGGTATTAAAAAAATGTTATGAATTGTAAGATAAGCTTAAAAATAATAAAGAAAAGCTTTAAAAATGAGTCGAATGTTGGTTATAGAATTATAAGCTAAGGTAATCGTACTCATGCATTTGTTTTACAAAACTATAATAAAACCCTTCTACATTTTCTCCCAGTTTCACTCTTACTGCCCGTTCCACAAACACCGTGCGGTTTACGGGATAAAAAAGCCTAATTCGTCGTTGCGCGTGCAAAATTCACGGTTTTGAGTAAGCTATGTGAGTTATAACAATTAGCGTACTCTTTTATACTATTGTTAATAAGCTTGCGTTTGACCGCTAACTCCTGAGGCTCAAGTGTCATGTGTCATTCGAGGTCAGCGAAGGCGATAGTCGAAATGCCAAAATGTAAGATATTGAGCACGTGACATTTTAATAGCACTTGATAATCTTAAACATTTTTGTCATTATTCCAATCGCTATCACCACGCTTTCGTTGATAAAATATCACTTGTGTAATGTATGGGCACGCAACATAGTCCATCCCAAAAAAACCGTTTAGTGTTGGGGATAAAACATAGGCGTTCACTCAAGGATGGTGAAGCTTATCACTGAAAGCATGTTTAAATTTGGATCAGTATTTCTAGAGAAACACATTTTTACTGTTTCCACATCTGTCTATTAATGATCCCACTGCTGGGACACAGGCCGCCTCTCTTTTGAGAGGGAAACAAACATTCATTCATTTTTACTGTTTTATTTTTGTTAATCGTTTGGTTGGCATATGTTTTTGACCTTCTTTACCTCTCTGTGTAGTACTAAGGTACTTAACTCATAATTATTATAAAATGGTAAAAAATTGTGTTTCTCTAAAAATACTGATCCGAATTTAAACACAAACCAAATCAATCCAGAAACCGTTTGTCGCTTGACAAACGGTTTGTGGATTGATTTTGTAATAAAATTGCATAATATGACTCTTTTGTGATATATGAATGGGACATGGGCGTCATCAGAAAGCTAACAGTCACACAAAGGGCAATGGAGTAGGCTATACTCGGTGTTGCCTTGAGTGATCGAATGAGAAATGTTGAGATCCGCAAGAGAACCAGGGTTAGCGACATAGCCAGAAGAATTGCCAAACTTAAGCGGCGGTGGGCAGGGCACATTGCTCGCAGAACGTATGGTCGATGGGGCCAAAAACCGCGAACCGGAAGACCCTGGCCTCCCACCAGGTGGACAGATGACCTGGTGAGAGTGGCGGGACACCGCTCGATGCGAGACGTATGGGGCCCGTCAATGTGGTGACGCTTGGGGGAGGCCTATGTCCAGCAGTAGACGTCTTACAGCTGTCATGATGATGATGACTCGATGGGTTTGGACGAAAAAAGAAATATGACCCCCACAATACCAAAGACCAAAATCCGCCATCTTTTTTTTTTAACGTCCTTTATTTAAGAACGCTGAGGCAGTGAAGACGTATCTAACGATAATCTTAATTATATAATAAATCCGTCTGTCGGTTTGAAAGATATGAGGTAGTAAAGAATATTGGCTAAAATCGCAAAGCTTGATTAGTTCTGGATTTTTAGTATGGGCATAGTCTTAATATAAATTTGCAGCTTTGAAAGTCGTGTGCTCGCTGCACCCTACCATCTATTTGTAAGTTCATAAAATTTGCAACAATTAGTAATAGTACTTGCCTAAGAACTAGGATGACATGCCATTTTGCATGATTTTATGCCTTTCACTTTGGTACTACGCACACGAATAGGTATTCTGAGGGCTCAATTCTTCAAAAATCAATTTTATCTTCTTTTGAGAATGTGAGTTAATTACAAGTTTCTCAGACTGGCTAATTTAACCAGATAGCTGCGACATACATATACACAAACGATAAGGCAGCCATTAGTATGTCTCTAATTCTCTTATGTTCGTTTCCACACAGATCTAAAAAGTGCTTCCACTCTTCATGAGGATTCTACTCGTATGTACCCATCTTGCACTGACCGTGCTCATGCCAAGAGGATCATGTAGAATCCCCAAAATGATGGGTTCTGATACTTGAACTCATGTAACAGGTGGCGCAAAGGTTGACACTCGATGTTCTTTGGATAGCCAAAGAACATCGAGCTTTTTTAAGAATGAAAAACTTTTGTTTGGAATAAGATTATTTGTTTTTTTTTTTCGTGAAATTTATATGGGCTAAGTAAGTGGCCGCCACCAGAACCAATGACTATTTGTTCCCCTTGCCAGAACTTAGCTCAACGATATGTCCTCGCATTTTTTAAGGCAATTCTCTTTGAGAGATTTAAGAGTCTGAGGCTTGTTGCCATACACTCGTCTTCAAAAAACCCCTGGCAAAACGTAAGATTGCGCAACCCAGAAATGCAGTCCTCAGAATTTCGCTTATGTCTCCGTTGCTCCATACTGATGGAACCACATGTTCTCCAGCCCAAATTTATCCAAATAAGAAAAGAAAAATAAAACTGTTTAATAAAACAGGGTTTAGTGCCCAAATTTTCATATCTACATCACAAATATAACGCACTATAATTTTTATTTACGTAACGTTTGGATAGTTTATGATGATTAACACAAGACATACTTTGCTTTGCTGCTCGCAATGAATTCTTTAGAAATAATTATAAATGTGTTGATTCAACACTGCCAAAGTTCCTTTATGAAAATTCCTCGACGCAGTTTACAAAATTGTGTATTATTAAAAGGTTAAACTGTGTTAAAACATCTCTAGAGAGTTACTTTTTTGGTTAATGTACTTTCGCCTCTTTTGTTCCCTGCCATATTTACCTTTGTACTCCTTACACATCCTAGTTCAATTCAATTCCGATAAAAAGCCTTGGTTCTTGTGTATAATTATTCTAATCGCCCATAAATGTAAACAACTGATTCTTTACGATTATTAGATTTTCGTTCATTAGAATATAAATTCGACAGCAAAGTAAATAAAGATTAAAAACCAATAATAAGAAGTCTCTTCTATTCTCTATTTTTTTATAAATATTGTTAAAGCAATCGCCTACACGCAAATGTGCAACCATTCCCCAAAAAAATACAAAAAAGGAGCTTATTTTATAAAAGTGCTAGATCTTACATCTAAGTACGCTGTGACCATTGAAATTCAAAGGTTATAAAGCATTTCATGTAACGTAACCATATCACCATCTATCTTGACGCCGCGCCGTTGCCATCTAGTGAAGAGGATTTAAAGTATATGTCCCTATTTTCCGGACGCAAACAGGTTGAACGAGTAATATCATATCAAAGTTGAAAGGCCTGTGTATATTTTTTATGTGCAAAAATAATTAAAAAACAATAAAATAATTATAAATTTTTCTTTTCATTTGTATGCTTTCGAAACTTGTAGTTGTTAGGAACGTACTTTCATCTCGCAATATAGCGATATTGTATTCTGATTGTATCAGAGTCTGCAGAAGTCACGGAGTCCCGACGTTTACGTTCAATTAAATATCACTAGATGGCGCGATATGCATCGACTTGTAATTAAATTGTGTGTAATAATAACATTTTATAGAATTGATAATAAATTGTATGTTCTTGTTTAATTAACTCTCCTAAGGACAAAATGATGAAATATTGGGTTCTTATTTCACATTTTAAAGATTATTTGAACGGATCATTTAAAATTGATTCCAATAAATGGCGCGGTTTAAAATTTTTGAGGCATTCCACTCGATGTTTAAAATTTAATATAAATTTAAAACATCGAGTGGTATGCCTGATAGTAACACCTTATTTTGGTACAAAAAACTCTAAAAAGGTGCAAAAAAATACTATAAAACCAACCGTCACTGTATTTAAAGAAAAAATATTGAAGAACCGAGTAAAACCCTTTTACTTGCAAGTCGTTGCTAACACCATCTACCGCCGTGGAACGGAACCGATGAATGCACTGATTAAACTAAGCAGTTTAGTCAGACGAAAAACGCTAGTTAAGTCAGCACGACGTCTTTGTATGGGATGAGGCCCCTGTATGCTGGTATTATATTATCTGTGGCAGATGTTATTTTTTTACGAAAGTTAAAATAAAAATCGCTATCCCAACTGATATGCCATTCCGATTTAAAAGGTTGCAATTTCCCCTTAAAGCGACATTCGCGATTACCTTAAATAAAGCTCAAGGGCAAACACTGAAAGTTGCAGGAGTGCATTTAGAAAAAAACGATTTTCCCATGGGCAACTGTATATAGCGTGTTCTCGAGTATCAAGTCCGCATAATCAATATGTTTTAGCAAAAGATGGTAAAACTAAAAATATTGTTAACACGACTTTGTTAAAGTAAGTTATTAAAAATTACAAATCTGCGCTCACAAATTAGTACCTACTGCATTTTATGTAACGCAAAATACACTATTTTTGTACTACCACTCTGTGTTTCATTTTCTACGTTTTACGTGAGCGAAGCCGCGGGTAAAAGCTAGTATGTAATACTTTGATTATTAACGACAATATTTTTCAGTGACATTTCGATGACAGAATGTCACTTATTTAGTGCCTCTGGATAAAAATGACCGATTAAATGCACTCAGCAATACTACATGGCTATTTAGATATCACTCATACATTTTTTGTTCGTGATCGGTACAGCATCTACTTCCAACAAATAATAGTATCTCCTTAAAATATTATTTAGATTGATTTTGTTCACTCATGACATGTCAACATGTTAAAATTATCCTTCATGTTCCGCACTTGCTTAACTGGTTTCACGCGTTCCTGACCTTTTATCAAAATTCTCGTATGTACAGATCACGCGGCAAACAAAACAGACACGTGAGAGTTAACGTAAACTATCTTGGGTAAATATAAGGTATCTAGAAAGCTAAGGGCTAATATTGCTTGCAAAAGTTCGCGATTTTAAAACTTTGCCGCATTGCTATTATAATCACTTGGGCTGTGCCAGATTTTCTGGCGTACTCACTCTGTCCATTCGCAACCTTAGATAAAATGTCTCTGTTTCATTCTTTATTGTACTTACACCAAAACAATATTGAATGCAATGTTTATTTATTTATACATTTAGGATCTCTAACAAAAGATATACAAGTTACATCATGAGTTAGTTATATCAAGTAGGTGTACTGCTTCACTTACGGGAGAACACACAGCGACATGTTAATTTTTTTAAATTAATTTTGACGAAAACCACCCCGGTAAATCCTCGGCATTTGAGACGAGGATTGCGTGTGCGTGTGTTACTTTCGCTGCTTCGAAATAGTATCGGTCCGCCTTCCATAGTCCTGATTGATAGACAGTGAAGAAAGTCCTAGGAAACCGTCGTTCCTTAACCGTTTTAGCTGTCTTGAAGAAGGCGTTATCTACCATTCACGGACAACCGGTACGCCTAGTGAAGAACGGGAGAACACTGGTAGACTCCATTTCCCTATCCGCAGCCTCCTTCTGCGAGATGACAGTCTCCCAGAAGAAAATCACCGCATCCCAGGACACTACACTGTCGACCATTGAACGAACCACAGTCAGCTATAGGTCGCTTCCAACGAAGGCATTGTGCGCCACTTCCCATGCGGCATTCTGCGCCGTATCCACCGGACAATGGACGCAGTGATAGCACTGTGCGTCCGAGTCACTGTTTTTTCGACGCGATTACTTCCCGAAGCTACCGTGCTCGAAGAGTTCTTGCGTCACCAGAAACGACAGGTATACTTCCTTCCGAGCTAGCGGTCGAGTACTGGCAAGATCACCTCGATTGTAGCAAAGCCGGCAGTAAGGTGTATAAGTCTCTCTCGCCATTCCACTACCAGGACCTGACTGTGCTCCAAGCACACCGTAATCTGTCGCTGCACCAGTCTCTCGCCCCACATAACGCACCTCTACGCGTAACCGGTATATTGTCGCAAGTGTTTTCACCTCTAGGGGGCTAAGATCCAGACAGTAACGCGAGCCACCTCTTAATAGATCGTGCTATCCTGAGACGCGGCCATCACTCTCTGCACCAGTATTGCGATGTTGTGAGCCGTCAGGTCGGCGCCACACACCTCCGTACTGAAAGAAAAAAAGCTTCCCAATTTACGCTCATCCCTTATGCAGGTCTCCGTGGGACTTGGAGTCCCACTACGATATTGTTTAATTATGTCCTACTACTGTACATAAACTTAAATAAATAGCAAGCTTCTGTTAATAAGTCAAGTACAAAACAATACACCAAACAAAAACATCCACCGTATTAAAAAGTTTACCGGCACGTACAATTTACGTCTTCATAAAAGTCGCTTCATGTCAGTGACATGATAATATTCTTGTCTGTCGTAGGTATTTATTTACTTTATTAAGCAAAAAACAAGGGTTGTCCTCGTGACACCACATTGAACCCGCACAATTTGGGGATTAACTCACCGTTGGAGACCAAATATTGTTCTAACAGTGGCCAATATTACAGGTTTCTGTATTTAGGTACATCGTTAATACATGTTTTGGCTGCACCATGAGTCTAATAAAAAACAATCCTATATTGAATAATGAATGAAGCATCAAGGCTATTGCCTCAATTGAGACTGACCTATCTGCTTAGATCATACATAGAGCATATTAGAAACATATTTTTAACGTACCTTTTTAAACTGATATTTTTGTTAAGGGCAGCTAAGAGCTTCATGCCATTTCAATAATACTTTACAAACGGTTCGCCACCATTTTGTTTTTCTGTTCCACCAATGGCTCTGAAAGGAGGTCAACGCAGTGTCCTTAAACTACTCGAGATATAAACCGTAACGTAACCTCAAAGAAAAACTGAGAATGTTCTTGATTACAAAAGCTTCGTGCAACGGCATAAGAAATCTGTAGAGCCAGAGTGTGTACAGATTTGCATCGCTATAACCGTAGACCAGCTTCTTTATTGCAACACTTGATCCATACAGTTTATTGCAATACTTCCATTGGAAAACAAAGCACAATAGTTATATATGAGAGGAAACACATGAATTGAAATTGTATTGCAGTTGAAATCTGTTATATTACGTTAAAAGGATAATGGATTGCGCGTGTTTTGACTCTTCAATAAAAATTATGATTGCTATTTGTTGCCAGTTATAAATCATTGAATTGGTGAAAGAACTTTCAAATTCGGTTCAGTAGATCCAGAGATTACTTTTTACAAACAAATTTGACCTTTTTATAATATTATAAAATTATTATTACCTCTTTAAAATATGATGATTGTGTATATTAGGAATAAGAGAGTCCAGCTAGTGACATTCTAGGCATCACCGTTGGAAAACAAAGCAAGTGATAACAATCGTAGACATTTGTCCATAATTTATGTGAAATGTGGTCAAACCCTAACATTTTTGATCTTTTGAAAATCGAATCAATGTTTTTTAGGGTTCCGTACCCAAAGGGTAAAAACGGGACCCTATTACTAAGACTTCGCGGTCCGTCTGTCTGTCTGTCACCAAGCTGTATCTCATGAACCGTGATAGCTAGACAGTTGAAATTTTCACAGGTGATGTATTTCTGTTCCCGCTATAACAACAAATACTAAAAACAGAATGAAATATATACATATATGAGTGGGGTTCCCATAAAACAAACGTGATATTTTTGCCGTTTTTTGCGATAATGGTACGGAACACTTCGTGTGCGAGTCCAACTCTCACTTGGCGGTTTTTTATATACTTTACCCCACACTAGGAGGTATCTTCTCTTCGAACTTACCACTGTGCCTCAAGACGAAAGTCTATGACCAGAGTGTGTGATGACGTATAGAACCGAAACGTGGTCGCTATCAATGGGCCTCATCAGAAGGCTTAAAGCCACCCAAAAGGCAATGGAGAAAGCTATGCTCGGAGATTCCATGCGTAATTTAGTATCAGAAATGAAGACATCCGCAAGAAAATCAAGGTTACCGACATAGCCCGAAGAATTGCCTAACTTAAGTGGCAGTGGGCAAGACACATTGCTCGGAAGGGGCTTAGAGCGGATGGCCGTTGGGGCCAAAAAATTCTGGAGTGGCGACCGCGAACCGGAAGACGTTGCGTTGGAAGGCTGCCCACTTAGTGGAAAGACGACCTGGTCAGAGCTGCGGGAGTCCGGTGAATGCGAAACGCACAGGACTGATCAGTGTAGCGACGCTTGGGGTAGGACATAGCTGTCCAGCAGTAGACGTCTTTAGGCTGAAATGATGATGATGATAAAACACACCCAGATCCAGCCATCCACAACTATCTGTAGGTCATATAAAAATATTTTTTCCGTGTGGGCATCTAACCTGCGACCCGCAACCAATCGCTCAGCCACTACGCCAACCGTGGCGTCGAAAGGATGTCACTTTGTTATGTCTTAAATAGTGACATCTTAGCAACGATAATGATTGCCAAAAGTCCAAGGCAGTCCTCAAATAGCAAACTAAATAACTATCAATCCACGAAAAGTAATAAAAGTAGCCAATTAATTGCATTCGTAATGAGTCAAGTAGTTTTTATAACTTCATTGTATGTGCCAAAACAAAGGTCACCACATTGGCCACCACATTGTATTGAAGCTAGTAATTTTAGGTATATAAATGATTCATCATTATCATCTCTCATATCAGTTATTATCGTATTGTTAACAATAAGCCACACAAAAAAGAAACAAAATAATTAAGTATTTTTTATAAATCGCTGAAAACTATATTCAATAATGTACTAATAGTGCTCAAGAATATACCCTAAAATAAAGCTTGCCTAAAAGTTTGTACACCACATTATATCTTTGTTTAATACCTACTTAAAAATTAAATGATACCTCACTATTTTATATAAACGCTCAAACTATAATCAAATATGTGCTAACAGTTCGAAAAAAAAGAAAAAGAAAGTCCTCGCGACTTATAGAATTTTCCCGGTACCTTATTTCGTTATATAAGACGAGCAACTCCGAGGTAAGCTTTTAGTAAGAGTCATGTAGCCGGCGACGACGCTCGCTTCTCTGGTACGCGAACATGCTACTCCAACCGTTGCTTATTGACAAATAACTTTAAATTCAGTTCAATAAAATTATTTATTTTTATTTATTGTGCTTAAAAACTTGAATAAACTTATTGACCGCGAAGTTTGAATTTGTTAGTGATGGGTTCGTTCACTCAATCGACGCGGTTGAAAAACCTTCAGAATTTAAAAAGTGGCGCCATCAAACTGCCGAGGCACTGGTCCAAGATGCTTGGTCTTATTAATGTGAACAAAGCTTCGGCTGAGGAAATTTTGCAAGTAAGTAGACACAGTTTTTTACTATAATTTAAGAGTTTTATAGTGACATTTGTATAGAAATACAAGCATGTTTCAAGCCTAAATTCCTATCAAATCAAGTTAGAAACCATGTTATTACGGAACTATTTCGTTTCAAATTTCATTGCTGTACAATTAAAGATAATTTAGTTGATAATTACCGGTCAACGAATCGAAAATCTTAGGTAGGTTCTTGTAAATTTTAACTTCAGTTCATTGGTAGTTCACAAACTTAATTATAAGGTTGGATAATTAAGTCACTTCAGATTTTGTAGTAATTGGCCGCCTTGTGTCAATAAATTGACTTAAATACTCGTTTGAAATGTCTTTCAAGAAAATATACTTGATTTGAATCTATTGCTCAAGAATTATACAAAATATGAATATTCTTTACTGATTTACTACGAAGCAGACGCTGGAAATCAGCAATTGCATAAATTATAAATTATTTTAAGAAAAGCTGAAAGAAAAGCGCATTCCATCTACAAACATTTGATGAGTGAATATCATTAAATGTTTTTAATTCATTGTTTTGTTAATATTTTTATAACATTTATTTTTTTCTTCTCGAAAACGTTTCTTGCCCCACGTTGGGCGCCAACTAAGTACGAAACTTGCGCTAATTTCATTAAAAAGAGTTTAATTGAAACAGCATCTCATTAAAATGGTTAAACGAACCGCTCTGAGGCAATTGTTTGCTTAATTTGATTCTAACAAAAGATTGCCTTTGATACAACAACATAAACTGGATAAGATTTTTGGAAAATTTCGTTTTAATCGTTGCCTTTGAAAAAATGTTTGTCCTGGTATGGTCATTTGATGAGGAGGTATGAGAGCAGTGGTGGCCCAGTGGTATCGGCCGTGACTTACAAGTTGTAGGTCGTGGGTTCGAGCCCAGGCAGGCGCTTTACTTTGTGTAAATTATTTTATCACCAGTGCCCTCAAAACGGTGAAGGAAAACATCGTGAGGAAACCGGCATGTCCTAGAACCAAAATTTCGAAGACATGTGACATCCACTAACCCGAACTGGGCCCGCGTGGTGGATAACGGCCCATTCCCTCTCACAGAGAGGAGGCCTGTGTCCCAGCTGTGGGAACATTAATAGGCTGATGATGTGATGTGTGTATGAAACGCATGTTACTGAAAGAGTTACGAATATAAATGTGGATGGATGGAAAGGGAGGGGACGCGGCCAAAGAAAAGATGAATGGACTTTGTGAGGAGTGATATGAAAGAAATGGGAGTCAGTGATGGCGTGACGGAGGACAGGACGGTGTGGAAGAAGAAAGCGTGTTGCGCCGACCCCAAGTAATATCGGACAAGGGCAGGAAGATGATGCTGATGAAAAGATATTTAGGTCACTTTTGGGTATATTTTAATATTACAACAAGCTAACTTCAAGTCTTCAATGACTTCCATCTTTTATTTATTTAGTATCATCGTTACTCAAGTAAGAGTTATCTTCTTTCTCTACACATTTTTTTTCCATTGTTGACGAAAACCTTCAATGAAATTGCGATTCCCTAAATTCCTTATCGATCGATTTTCATTTTCTCTCGAACTAAAACTAATGACGCTATTCATAAACATAGATTTTTGGCTTCATGGATGCCAATATTAGCATTAAAAAGGAAACGTTTGGATGTTTTCCATAGGATCGTGTGGCGATGGATTGGTTCTAAAGGACTGATCTACATTTGAACTGGAGTCCAATTTTAGGATAATCTTGTTTTATCTAAGCTAAACTTATCCGCCAGTTTTATTATAAAATCTAAGCCTAACAAGCAGCCTTTAATAAGAAATCTTAGCAGCCGTATCTTCTGCTCAGACTATTCTACATTGGCTTTAATAAATGCGATTCCAATAGTTATCGACTTTAATATTCGAGAATTTCATTCGACATGTATGGTTCGTTAACATGTACAGGCACTTTGCTTTAAAACAAACATGCACTGTAGTTATAAAGGACATATTTATATGACACTAGCTGTTCCCCGTGGCTTCGCTCCCGTGGGCCACTCCACTGGACCCGTTTTCGGGATTAAAAAATAGCCTATGTTACTCAGGAATAACGTAGCTTTCTATTGGTGAGTTTCGGAGCCTATTCGGTACAAACAAACAAACAAAAAATCTTTCCTCTTTATAATATTAGTATAGATAAACAAAAGGTCCTTTTATTAGTTATTTCCATGGTTGATCTCTAAGCTACAAGCTAAGAGCATTATTCGTTTTAATTTTAAAGATGGTAAAGTTGACGGTAACATCTAATAAACTGACTTCGATAGACATCTATTTCCCTTCAACTTTTTCGACCAAAAATAGTCCAAATTATATTACTACTGGTCAATTCACTAAATTGGTCTTAAGACCAGCACTTATACAAATTGGCACCTTCGTGATCCTTGAAAATTGGCCATACCAATTAATTGACAAGGACATCGCTGAACCGTTGGTCGACCGTTCACGTGACCAGGAGGGCTGGCTTATTTTTACCCGACTGTGGTGAAGTCAAAAGGAAGGGTTATGATTTTATCAGTCTGTGTATGTACATTATGTATGTTTGTTTGTATTTACGTTTGTTTCTCCGTTGCGCCTAAATTATTTATCCGATTTTGATGAATAAGGTGTCAATCGGTTCGTTATTATGGCCCGAGTAAAATATTTGCCGGGTTACAATTTTTAATTTAACTTTTTGCTTGTTTATCCGACTACGGTGAAGCTAAAAGGAGGGTTATGGTTTAAATCGACATGAACGGAATCTCTGTCTACCCGTCTTACAACAGAGTTCCTTACTGAATTTCAGAGGTCAGATAGGCAGTCGCTGAATTTGGTTTGTCTATAAGCCGACCCCAACATAGATGGGAAAAGGCTAGGCAGATTGATTGTTTGTTATAGTAATAGAATCATAATGTTTCACAATACTTCTTCTTTCAATTTGCTGTCTTCATTGCTGAAGACGGGCAGGACAGGCGGGTCATGTCATACCCCTTTTGGAAAGGTTTGACGGAGTCACTGACGAGCTGCTTCCATGCCGCTCTAACTTAGGCTCTTCTCAGGGCAGTGATCACCGTGAGTCCTGATCTGATCTGACCAGCGAGTTATTGAACTTCCGCGTAGTATTGTTCCATCCATTTTGGAGCAGTGGTGCCCAGTGGTTACGGGCGCAACTTACAAGTTGTGTAAATTATTGCCTCTCAAAACGGTAAAGGAAAACATCGTGAGTAAACCGGCATGTCTATGAACCAAAAATTCGAAGACATGTGCCGTCCACCAACTCGCACTGGGCCCGCGTGGTGGATTACGGCCCATTCCCTCCCACAGAGAGGAGTCATTCACGCACAATGGACCAAATGGAAGTTTAAGTGCACAAAAGAGGGTCCATCTATCCTATCCCCCATCCACTATTCCCACTATAACCTGTTCGTGTAGTACTTATTTAATGCAAATCTTTTATGCTTAATATTTAAGTTTGATTGAACAATCATTGAAAGTAAAAGAGACATACCGTCGTTACTTCTTAGACGTATTTAATAAAACTTTTCTGTCTGTTCTGAAACTTTGTAAAATAATACATCTTTGTTAAGCATATTAATACAAGGCCCATGAGATTACGTGCTTGTTTTAAAGACTTCAATCTTAAGGGGTATGACGCTAATCTATTTTAGGTTAATCGATGATTAGCTGAAAAACACGCGTAAGTACATCACGCAGTTTAGTTTTGATTAAACTGTTGTTTTGTCTGTCAGCGACGGATTGTGTCATCGACATTACTACATAGCAGTTAGTTTGTCGCGTCGTTGCTTCCGACTCACACATCATGTTCTGTCATAATATTTTATAGATAATACGTTGTTTTCAAAACATAATATACGTGTCTTGTCATTTTGTGAAAATGTATGTTTATTGTTTTAGTTTACGTTGACTAGTATCTACATTTTGTAGTATAAGTTTAATGTAGTAAACTTTATATTTTGTACTTTTACCAAAGGCAGAAGTACCACTAAAATCCCAATTTCAATCAATTGAGTTTATCTAAAGTAGAAATATGTATCTTATATTATAAAACGATAGAATTCAGCAGCAGAGAGAAGAAAATTATTTTTCGGAACAAAGAGTCACCTGATTTGATTACACCCTTTAATTTTTGAAAGTGTTGATTGACATAAATATTCTTTATAGAATAACTACTGTAACACAATCTACAAAAAAAAACTACTGTCGGTTCTCTACCGGAAACATTTAAAAACAACAGCTTACAATGGAAATAAAGAAAAACAAAGAAAATATTTATTCGGTCAACGGCTAAAAATACACGCTGATTTAAAATAGTGCAAAAGTTTTTGATTTAGACTAGATAAAATAGACCAGATTCTTATCATGAAAGATAGTCTTGATAAAACAATACTTATATAAAGCTATTAACACTCACTACTCGGAAATATTCCTAATATTTTAAGTCGCAGGGCCCCATTTTAATTATCATTTCAACAATTCTGTGGGTGGGGTATGTGGGTGTACTATAGGTGTCTCTCTACCTATCCTTATGAGGAATAAATGCGTGATGTTATGTTATTTATTTCTTCTATTTTCCATCAACAACTCAAGACTTTTTAAAATAAAGGACTAAGAGAGTGTTTTTTTTTTATACTGACATTATAAGTCATAAAAGTCGTTTTGACGTCACAATGTGCGCTTCTGTAGCAGCAGAGTAATATTGACGTTTGTGGGTTTGATGCCAGCAATAAGACAATAAGGGCGAAGATACACATGCCCAATAACTTGCTCATGCTTGGTGTGCAAGATTTTTACCCGACTGTCGAAGGAGGGTAATGTGTTTATCAGTCTATGTATGTATGTATGTATGTTTGTTCCTATGTGGCGATCCAGAGACGATTTTAATGATTCATACGTCAATCGATTCGTCTTAACCCTGCGAGTGTCACTGGGTAAATTAAAATGGGTAAATAGAATAATGGTATAAAAATACATCTGGTTTTGGTCAGCCAGCTCGCGAACACGTATCCTCCGACTGCACAGCATGATTTTCTTCTTGTTTACGGCTTTTTAGTTCGCTTTTTAAGCAGTCGGGTTTTTTGATTTTTTGAATTAACTTTTTTTATTTTACGCTTTAATGCCAGTTACAGGGAGTCGTATTTTCGCACTAAGGCACCTGATTCTGTAATTAATATCTTCTCGTAAACAAACTATAGGTTTCATATTCTTGCATCTTGTGGGTGAAATGTGTTATTGTGGGTATTATACCTAACCCTTTCCCTGTCCCATGTACTGATGGAGGTTGTATACCTATTTAAGATTAGAACTTGTCGTGTTGTCATTAAAGACAACACATCCGTCAAGGAAAAATGTCTTGTTGGTATTTTATGTAAACTGTGTTAATAAACGTGTTCCTGGAATAGCCTCTTTACTTTAATAGGTTATGGGCCCAGGCTAGCCCAGCTGCAGGCTCCAAAAACGCCTAGAAATTATAACACAAAATAAAATACGAGTGTCAGAAAGTGTCAGAAAAATCTTGAAAAATTTTGTTTTTCATAATGGCAGATGAACATTCAGGTTCAATTTGTGGTATAAGAAAATTGAATGGTGCTGAAGACTTTGCCAGCTGGAAATTTATAGTGAGAAATTATTTGGAGTCCAAAAACTGGTTCCACGTAATTGAAGCTACGGAGATAACCAGTGCATTAAAAGATACTGACAGGAAGGCACGAACGACTTTATGTTTATTGCTTGAGCCCGCATGTTTCGCACATGTATACAATGCGAAGACAGCACGTGAAGTGTGGGTGAGTCTCAGCGAGGCTTACGAAGACAAGGGCTGGGGCAGAAGAATCAAATTGCAACGAGAATTATGGCAATGCCGATTAGATAATTGCGAAAGCATGGAAAAATATATTTCGAAAATAATTTGTTTGGCGCAACAACTTGCGGACATTGATGCAAAAATATCTAACGAATGGATTATTTCAATATTGTTAAGCGGTTTATCGTCAGAGTACAACCCATTCATTATGGCGATTGACAATAGTGGAAAAGAAATTAAACTAGAGCAATTAAAATCAAAATTAATGCAAGAAGCAAGCCGACAAATTGAAAATGGTCAAATTGGAGAGCAAGCCCTAGTTACGACGGCGCAAAATAAAAAGCAATTTAACAAGAAAAAGGTTTTAATATTCAAGTGCTTTAAATGCCATAAAGAAGGGCATAAGGCATCTGAATGCAAAGTTACTAAAAGAGCGAACCCATGCTTAAGTATGATGAATACGGTGAAAAAGGACCGATGGTACTTGGACAGTGGTTGTTCAAATCATATGACGAACGATGCCGGAAAATTGTTAAATTACAAAAGCCAACAGAATGACCTGAAGATAAAAGTTGCAAGCGGGGAAGAAATGAAGGTTGTAGGAAGAGGGAAAGCCATCCCGAAACTAAAAGATAACACAGAACTCCTATTGACGAATGTTTTTCATGTCCCCGGACTTTGTATGAACTTAATATCGGTCAGCGATCTTATAAGAAACCATTTCGATGTAATTTTTGATAAAAGAGGTTGCACTATAAAAAATAAAACTCATCAAATAGTAGCAAAGTGCAAGGAGGTTGACGGGATTTTCGAGTTAATGGAAAAAGAAAATTATTTTGTCAACTTGACTGTGTCAAATGATATTTTGACAAATATTTGGCATAGAAGATTAGCACATTTAGGACAAAAATATATGAATTCATTGGTAAACATGGTGACTGGATTAAATTATAAATCTAATGATAAAATTGAACCATGTGTCCCGTGCATAAATGGAAAAACTTGTAAGATTTCTTTGAAACATCAAGGTACACGAGCGAAAGATTTTTTGGAAATTGTACATAGTGATTTATGCGGACCGATGGAAGAACCGTCATTCAGTGGTTCTCGATATATGCTGCTGTTTATCGATGATTATACGCGTAAAACGCATGTTTATTTCTTGAAAAATAAAAGTCAAACCCTCGATAAATTTCGTGAATATAAAGCGGAAGTGGAGAACCAGACAGGAAAGTCGATAAAGTGTCTTAGATCTGATAATGGTAAAGAATTCTGTAACCAAGCTTTCGATAGGATTTTAAAGTCAGCTGGTATAAAACATCAGAAGACGGTACCTTATACGCCTGAGCAAAATGGTGTGGCGGAGAGAGCGAACAGAACAATCATTGAGAAAGCAAGAACGTTGCTTTGTGAGGCCAAACTTAGTAAAAAGTATTGGGCCGAAGCAGAGGGGGCGAGTAATATAGATACGTGTGACAATATAGGTATCAAATGATATTAACTAATATTATTATTGTATTTGATGTGATTTTATTTTAAGTTGTTATGATTAATTAGTAATAGATAATTTTTATTTTGTTTGTGTTTTAGTATTTTTACAGAGAACGATACGAACGATAACAGCTGTGTACTTAGGGTGTGTTCACACTGTATAGTTTAAGGGTGCGTGCACATGTAGGTAATATATTAGGTATGTATACTTATGTAATCTTGCGCATGCATCATGCTAAAGATTAAGGGTGCGTGATGGAGGTTGTATACCTATTTAAGATTAGAACTTGTCGTGTTGTCATTAAAGACAACACATCCGTCAAGGAAAAATGTCTTGTTGGTATTTTATGTAAACTGTGTTAATAAACGTGTTCCTGGAATAGCCTCTTTACTTTAATATGTACCAACCTACTCCACCAATCTATGTAGGTACAGAAAGCTTGTGGTTCGGAGTGGTTGTTTAACTCTTGAGTATCAATTACTAGCTTTTACCCGCGACTTTGCTTCTGTGGCGTATACAAAAAGAGTCGTGTTTTTTTTAAATCAAAGTAACCTTTGACAAACGCAGTAGTATAGTTTTGTTAATCGGACCAAGAATTTTTGGTTTTCATCAGTTTTATAAATTACAATAATATATAAAATAAAACAATGTTACGTATTTATAATAATCTTGATATAATTTATCACAAGGAAGTGCGTTACATTATAATTTATCTAATAAACAAACTAATTAATTCCACGAAATTATTATCTTATTAAAAGCAAGGCGTCTCAAATAACACGAGCGCACTGTAATCTATAATAAGGATGTTTCCTGGGTAGAAATATGATAATTCTACTTAGTCCATCAGTGAGATTATCAAATAACATTGGACCCGTATTTTTTGCTTTATCAAATATAGAAAAACGTACAAAGATAAATCGCATCAAAGTTCAGGAGTGGGGACTGGTGACGTCATTTTGTCAGTATAAAGTGTAGCCATGACGTCACACGATATTTCAACGTGATGTATCGTCATATTTTTTTGTTTAAGTCATCATCATCATATCAGCCGAAAGACGACCACTGCTGAACATTGACGTTCCCAAAGCTTCGCCACATTGACCGGTCCCATGCGTCCCGCAACCAGTGGATCACCGCAACCTTCACCAGGTCATCATATTTTTTGGGTTCCATAGCCAAATGGCAAAAAACGGAACCTTTATGGATTCATCATGTCTGTCTGTCTGTATGTCCGTCCGTATGTCACAGTCACTTTTTTCCCAAACTATAAGAGCTATGCTGTTGAAACTTGGTAAGTAGATGTATTCTGTGAACCGCATTAAGATTTTCACACAAAACTAGAAAAAAACCAATAAATTTTGTGGGTTCCCCATACTTAGAACTGAAACTCAAAGTTGTTTTTTTTTCTTAAACCCATACGTGGGGGTATCTATGGATAGGTCTTCAAAAATGATATTGAGGTTTCTAATATCATTTTTTTTCTAAACTAAATAGTTTACGCGGGAGACACTTCCAAAGTGGTGATGTACATTACCATGTAAACTGCCACCGAAAATTGGTTTGAACGAGATCTAGTAAGCAGTTTTTTTTTTAATACGTCATAAATAGTAAACCGCAATTTACCAAGTACGGAACACTTCGTGCGCGAGTCCGACTCGCACTTGGCCGGTTTTTTTTTGTTTACGTGGCAAAAGGAATGCCAATATTATTAAGTTATGTAACTGACGCACAATTTTTTTTTTGTCGACTACCCTATTGGGAAACAAGGAGTTTCATACAAATTAGATAAGATCATGCCCCATTCGGTTTACTAAGGCGCTCGCGATCACCAACCGATTAGCGCCCTCTGTCGGCGCGACGACGCGTTCCTGTTTGCCATACAAATGAACGAGATGATCACGTTGTATTAGGATGGTGCCTTTAGGCTTCAATGAAATGACTGCTCTGTGGCATTGCGGTTAACCATAACCAATATCTCTACCGAAAGCGCTGGCCCAAGATGACAGAAGACAGAAGTGTGTAGAAAAGGGAGAGGGAGGACGAAAGGCTATAGAAAGTGACATTCTATCAACGAATGGGTTATTTATAACTTTTTAATTACCTACCTATAATTGTTTTTCGGTTTTTTTAACCATATCTTAATATATATAAATCTAGTGTCACAATGTTTGTCCTCAATGGACTCCTAAACCACCAATTCGCACACCATGTGCAGTTCGATCCAACTTGAGAGATAGGGTAGGGTAGGGTAGGGTAGGGTAGGGTAGGTAGGGTAGGTAGGGTAGGTAGGGTAGGTAGGGTAGGTAGGGTAGGTAGGGTAGGTAGGGTAGGTAGGGTAGGTAGGGTAGGTAGGGTAGGTAGGGTAGGTAGGGTAGGTAGGGTAGGTAGGGTAGGTAGGGTAGGTAGGGTAGGTAGGGTAGGTAGGGTAGGTAGGGTAGGTAGGGTAGGGTAGGTAGGGTAGGGTAGGTAGGGTAGGGTAGGGTCGGTAGGGTAGGGTAGGTAGGGTAGGTAGGGTAGGGTAGGGTAGGGTAGGTAGGGTAGGTAGGGTAGGTAGGGTAGGTAGGGTAGGTAGGGTAGGTAGGGTAGGTAGGGTAGGTAGGGTAGGTAGGGTAGGTAGGGTAGGTAGGGTAGGTAGGGTAGGTAGGGTAGGTAGGGTAGGTAGGGTAGGTAGGGTAGGGTAGGGTAGGTAGTTAGGGTAGGGTAGGTAGGGTAGGGTAGGGTAGGGTAGGGTAGGTAGGGTAGGGTAGGGTAGGTAGTTAGGGTAGGTAGGGTAGGTAGGGTAGATGAATGTTTGGTGTTTTTATGGCAAAACAAAGTTTGCCGGGTCAGCTAGTATGTCGTATATATTTTCGTAATGACCTCTTAAACCCTTAATTTTGATACCCCACACGATGGGTTTGGAAGAAAAACAAATTTGGAATCCCACAATATGGCATCAAAATCCCCCATTTTAGTGTGGGTAGTGACACTTGCAAGGTTAAGGCGAATCGATGGACTTAAGAATCATCAAAATCGACCTACGCGTTTGGTATATAGAACGCCACATATACACATTTTCTTAATGTCCCTCGGAAAACTTCGTGTTTCGTCAGTCGTCGGATTTCTATTACACTAACGAGCAATGAAAAAGTTCCAGTGACATAGCACCAAATTACTCCTAAACGGGCAAGGCTAGCTTAATGACGCCGTCTGCAATATTGAAGTACATTTAATAGCGCATCAGAATATTACCAACTAAAAACGTAAATATTGTGTTCAAATTTTAAATTAAATGTGAAAAAATTAAATTAAGGCGTTTGTCGGCATTTTGTGGGTGGAACTTTTTCATTGCTCGGCAGTTTAGTTGCATTTGGCATGGCAAGTGTAAAGGGCCACTTGGTGCAAACCGGACGTTCTCAATTAACTTGGAAATATATAGAGTTGTTAATACTCTTTTAACATTTTATAATTTATTGGAAAAATGGGAGGAAAGCTGCTTAAGCTGTTATTTTTACAGCTCTTTTATTTCACACGGAAATCATAACAAAACAACAATAAAGTACTTAGTACTGCATTCAAATTATTATACACGATAAATTAGCATTCATTTGTATTCGGAAATACGGTGATTGCCGAGAGACATTAAGAAAATAGTTGTACTGTACATAAACTGATAAACACATTACCCTCCCTTGCGCTGCGTCGCGAAGTTGGGTAAAAACAAAAAATTATGGAAAAGCCAAGAGCTATCGAAATGTTACTTGACAACATTTTTCCACCATCGCCTTCGCTGCTGGAATGACAATTTATCTGAAGCCTAAGGACCTTTGCAGCAGTCATGGGTGGTACAGGCTGGATAAACATATATACACGTATATACACAACAACATATTATAAACCACAGACGGATCTGTGGAATGCATTGCCTAATCCAATAAAACGTGCTCAGTCGTTGACTGTATAATATATACTGCTCGTCTGTGGAATGCATTGCCTGATCCAATAAAACGTGCTCAGTCGTTGCCTGTATTAAAAAATCAAAGAACATTACCTATTGACTGAGATTGTGCTCTTGGTTTTTGACATAACGTGCTATGGTTGTCCTATGTCATTTATTTTCATTGCTTATATATAAAGTATGTATGTACATATTTATGTATCTATTATATAAAATAGGTATGTATTTGTTTTGCTAGTAACTATTATTGTATCTGTATATTGATTGTTGGTCGCACCACTCACAACCCCATGTCATGTCCAGGTAATCTCTGTCCATTGTAGGTGGCCTGGAAGGAATCGCGAAATGCGACAAGGCCGCCCGCCCGTAGTATGTTTTTTTAGTTCTAAGTTTCTTTTCATTCTTGTATAATTCTGGTGTAGTACAATAAATTGTATATAAATAAATAACACGCAATTTCATGATATTATTTTTGTACGCGCAAATGGACAATGCATAGGTGCATACATATAATTTATTATGGGGTCGTGCATACGGTGCATACTAAGAAAAATCAACTTGCATTGCGGCTCAAAAAAATCACAAGTAATCGTTTTGGTTGTCAATTACACAAACATCACAATCACACTATTAATATTATAAAGGCGAAAGTCTGTGAGTGTGTGTAGGTTTGTATGTTTGTTACTTCCTCACGCTCAAACGGCTGAACGGATCTGGATGAAATTTGGCACAGATAAAGATTATAGTCTGAAATAGCACATAGGATACATTTTACCCCGAGTATATGTTCCCTTGGAATAATTTTCAACAATCATACGGGCGAAGCCGCTGGCAGAAACTAGTAAACTATTTAAAACGTGAAAGTTTTCGAGAATGGATGTCCGTTACTCTTTCATGCAAAAGCTACTGAAAGGATTTTGTTTTTTTTTATGATTTATACTTTACAGTAATATAGCTCATACATCAGAATAACATGTAGGTTATAAAGATATTAAGGGAAGTACTAAAACAACACGGGTGGAGCCGCGGGCGGTAGCTAATCTTATATATTTTGGAGTTTGACAATTATTATCATTAAGACTCAAAGTTGCTTTTTGAACTAAGTGGTCCTTATTGTCAGTATAGCCCCCGCCAAACTTCTGGGCCGCCCTGAAGTTGGTTTACCAGATGCGCGAGGCACGAAATGGTGCTGTTTCTGTATGAGATTTATTACTGCGCAGCCAGTGTAGCCAACTTCAGGGCGGCCAAGAAGTTTAGCGAGAACAATATATCTCATCATCATCAGTTTTCACTTTTAATGTTTCCACTTGTGGGACACAGGCCTCCTCTCTGTGAGAGGGAATGGGCTGTAATCCACCACGCGGGTGGATGTCACATGTCATCGAAATTTTGGTTCTAGGACATAGGTTTACTCACGATGTTTTCTTTCACCGTTTTGAGAGCAGTGATTTTGTCAGTATAACCACTAAAACTTTATAGAAAAGAGAAAAAAAATCACTTTTCAGAGGTTAGAGCTGGTCATTTTACACGTGCAGTCTGTGGGTTAGGTAAACGCCCAGGCAATCGCCCGCCAACAGAAACGCAATCAGGATGCTTTGTATCATATAAAATATATACATACCATTTAAAAACGATTAAATACTTAATTAACAATAACTACCTATATATACAGTTAAATAAAAATAAAATAATACTACGAACGCGTATAAAAGGGAAGGGTTTAAAAAAATTCGTCCACATCGCTGTCAACGTGAAAAGTGCCCAGAACGCTGGCAGCATTGCCACGTTGGATGGCAATGCTGATTTTCTGGCCAAGGAAAAGCCCAGCCTTCTAGTCACGTGAAGAGTCGACTAACCGTTTGTTTACATCTCAAAATACTCGAAGAGCACTCGGACCCCATGGACTTAATGTTTCAACCCCAAACGGCTCAAATATATAACTTCCAATAAGGTTGTTGTATTTGCGCCGTTTGAGGTTATTAGATAACTCATTTAAAATAACTAGTGATTGTGGCTAATCTACTTAAATTTATCACCTTAAAAAAGATATTAAGTAGGTAACTAAATGAATGTTTAACAGTTACGAAATGACTTTTGTATGGATCATTATGTAACTGGCAAAATGATACTGAAACAGTTACCTCTCGAAAAAGCGCGCATTGACTGTGTGTATTGTATATAGTCTATGGTTTTTAGTCTGAACGTTTCTAATAAATTGTTGTTGGAACTTATTTGCATTTAATTAAGTAAGCTCATCAGGTAGTAGAAAAAGAATCGTTCTTGTCTCATCGCATAAAAAGGCTTTATTTTAACACTGGCATGTAGATTTCGACGTGAGCCGAAGGCGAACTTTGGCTACATCGCCTGTGTTAAAATCTCGACTTTTTATGCTCAACATGAAATTTACTATTTGAAACTCTTGACATCAGCTTGTTTACTTTGCCCACAACACTACACGTCTACAGTACCTACCTAAATGAGTTTTGAAATTAGTATTGCTTTTTAAAGGCTAAAAGCCAGCCCGAGTATCTAATGAAGTATGTTTTAATTAAATTAGCGGAAATTGGATCGTAAATATTTATTTAGTCGTCAAAAATAAATTATATTTTAGTTGATTTTATTAATAAATTTACTAGGTTTTTCCCGAGGCAGACCTACTCAAAAAGTATTTTACAAACCTTAAGGAACTTACATATGGCCTAGAGCGGCTAAGACCTCGCCTCTCGTGCTTAAGGTCATGGGTTCAAATCCGGGCAAGTACCAATGTAAGTTTTCAAATTCATATGTACTTTCTAAGTTTATCTTGAACATCACAGGCAACGGTGAAGGAAAACATCGTGAGGAAATCTAGACTTATATACACACACTGGCAAAATTAGCGGAATAAGAATAAAATATTGTTTAACGTTACTGGCTAGTTTTTCTTTTGTTTTATAATAAAACCAATTAAGCCTAATAAAACATTTGCATATCACCTTTCATGAGTTTGTTTTAACTTTATTCGAACTCTCCTACATCATTTTGAGATAATTTCGCTCATTGTCACTTTATGGAAATGATTATAACATTTCGAAAAAAAAAATACATTAACGTACTGAATTATCCATACTAATATTATAAATGCGAAAGTAACTCTGTCTGTCTGTCTGTCTGTCTGTTACCTTTTCACGCTTAAACCGCTCAACCGATTAAGATGAAATTTGGTAGGAAGATAGTTTGAGACCTTGGAACGGAGATAGGCTACTTTTTTGTATAAAACAAGGTGCGACAGAAATGGGGTGGAGTAGTTATAAAATATGAAAATAATATGAAACTTCTTTTATGGCGTCCTTCTTATTCGGCTGTAGGCATGATATAATTGTTTATGAAAGATTTGAGTGGCAATTTGAAAAAGTCAACATAATGTCAGTGTCCGTGAAAGTGGTAATTTAAGCAAAACTTTAAAATATTCTACTACTTAATTTTATTATGAAGATATTTTTTTGCTTTGGATATGCCTCGCAAGCGTAAATCTCATCTGAGCCGTAGCTCTAGCAGAGCTCGAACAGTAAGAGTAGCTAGAAGCCAAGAAACAGAGGAGCAGACTCAATCCGTCAAATTTTAGATGATGAGCGTCCCGCAACCCAAAGAGCTGCTGAGACTTTAGATCAGATTCAGGCTCGCCAACTCGCAGATGCTGAGCGTCACACAACCCAAAGAGCTGCTGAGACTTTCGATCAGATTCAGGCTCGCCAACTCGCAGATGCTGAGCGACACGCAACTGAAAGAGCTGCTGACACTTTAGACCAGATTCAGGTTCGTGAACTCGCAGATGCTAATCGTTATGCAACTGAAAGAGCTGCTGAGAGTTCCGACCAGACTCGGGCTCGCCAACTCGCGGATGCTGAGCGTCACGCAACTGAAAGGGCTGCTGCGACTTTCAACCAGACTCAGGCTCGCCAACTCGCAGATGCTGAGCGTCACGCAACTCTAAGGGCTGGTGAGACCTTTGAGCAAACACAGGTTTGTCGTATTTTAGATGCCTAACGTCACGCGTCATCGATAGCTGCTAAAACGCCTGTACAATCCCAAATACATTGTACATGCGTATTTTACGAGCTCAACGGAAGTCTGAAAGGAGACGTACGTTTGCAAGAAATACATGGGAGTCGTTCCACAACGCTGCGTCTGATTATGACCCATTGATTGATTACACTTGCCATCGATTATTTCTCATAGGGAACATGGATAAAACATGTAGATATTGTGAAGCACTCAAGTGGAATGATGAGACACCGGGTATGTGTTGCTCGCTTGGTGAGCCAGAAGAACCACTCAAGTCTTTGCTTTTGTATGACAGTGATGAATCGCACCGTTTTTTTAAGTAGAATAAGAAAATATAATACATGCTTCCAAGCAAGCTTGAAGCAAGTGGAAGCAAGTGGCAGCATAGTGACTCACACTGAAACTCTACGATGAGTTAAGAAACTCTACCCTGTGGAATTATCAGGGGTACCGTCCCATACATTGAGGCTGAAAGTTGGTGTCCCAGTCCTGTTAATGAGAAATCAGGACGCACCAAAATTATGTAATGGCACCTGACTACAAATAACACACCTGGGACGCAATATAGTAAGGGCAATAATTATGACAGGAATAGCAAAGGGAGAAGATGTAATGATTTCACGTATTCCGATAATCCCAACTGATAAGCCATTCCGATTTAAAAGGTTGCAATTTCCCCTTAAAGCGACATTCGCGATTACCATAAATAAAGCTCAAGGGCAAACACTGAAAGTTGCAGGAGTGTATTTAGAAAAAAACGATTTTCCCATGGGCAACTGTATGTAGCGTGTTCTCGAGTATCAAGTCCACATAATCAATATGTTTTAGCAAAAGATGGTAAAACTAAAAATATTGTTAACACGACTTTGTTATAGTAAGTTATTAAAAATTACAACTCTGTGCTCACAACCCATTTCCACACTTTTTAAGACCTAAACAATATTTATAAGAAACAAAAATCAAATTAGTACCTACTGCATTTTATGTATGGCAAAATACACTATTTTTGTACTACTACTCTGTGTTTCCTTTTCTACGTTTTACGTGAGCTAAGCCGCGGGTAAAAGCTAGTAATATTATATTTCTTTCTTGTTTGCTTCGCTCTTCTCTACTACAACTCGGTCGTAGTTACTATGAATTTTATCCAATCACTGGTGTTTAAGTAACTCGCACGTACATAATAAAGAGTATTCTATTCTATTCTATTCTATTCTCTCTCCTTACGGTTCTGTTATATAGCAGTTTGGCGCATTCATTCTCAGGATCACCAACCGCAGATTGAATTTAATCGATTCACCTCATCGGAAGTATAATAAAGCCTTTTCTATTATAAGAAACCCTCCGAACAATAAAATAAAATCTAAATTTATTTCAGCAACTAGCGAATTAATGCCTATTGAACTACTGACAGAACTACTTCCAGAAGTACTGCCAGTAAATCAAGTATAAAGGCAGAAGCGTTGTAAACCGCTGTTACCACATTTACTTTTGCATATATACTATTATTGCCGTAGTTTGCGACAAGCCAATTTACGCAATCACCATGCCAACGAGCTGTGTCAATAGTTTTGCTTTTATTTGATTTACTGCTTGTGCTACAATCTTCATTAAGATTTTTAATTAATTGTGATTTTCTTCGTCGCGTCACCAATGTATCAATCGTTGTTTGCATCATCGTTCCTACATCTATTACAGATATATGGATGGATATGTGTTACTTACTCTTTCACGCTAAAACTGGTGATTTAGATGAAACTTTACGGTTACATATAGCTATAGAACTTAGAATAGAATTTGGTATTCAATTTAATGTATTCTACTAGTTATTTAGTTTAAGAATATCCGATTTTAATTATTGTTTTATACCCGACTGCCGAAGGAGGGTAATGTGTTTATTAGTCTATGTATGTATGTATGTAAGTATGTATGTATGTATGTATGTATGTATGTATGTAAGTATGTATGTATGTATGTTTGTTTCTATGTGGCGTTCTAGAGACCGCCATCGATTCGTCTTAACCCCGCGAGTGTCACTGGCTACATTAAAATTGGAAAATAGAAAAATGGCGGATTTTGGGCGCCATATTGCGGAGGACAAACAATTTTTTTTCGTACACATTTAAATTTAACGCTCTATCTAATGCAACAGTGTACTTCGGTTATTTACAATGTTTTATGTAAATTCCTCGCCTCATGATGTTAAGTACCCTGTTTGCAAATCTGTTGCGGAGATGATTGATGATTCGGCTGATGATGATGGGTTAATAGAAAATTGGCGGATTATGGGCGCCACATTATAAGGAACAATTTCTTTTTTCTTCCAAACCCATCGTGTGGGGTATCAAAATAAAGGGTTTTAAGAGGTAATTTCAAAAATATGTAACACTTATATGTTTAAATGTACCTAAATCTTAAAAACAGGTAACTAAAAAGTTATAAATAAAAAAAGTTAATTCAAAAATCTAAAAACCCGACTGCTTTAAAAGCGAACTAAAAAGACTTAAACAAGGAGAAAATCATGCTGTGCAGTCGGAGGATACATCTGGTTTTCGTCAGCCAGCTCGCGAATATGTATCCTCCGACTGCACAGCATGATTTTCTCCTTGTTTAAGTCTTTTTAGTTCGCTTCTAAAGCAGTCGGGTTTTTAGATTTTTGAATTAATTTATTATTTTATTTTGTACACCTACCACTGTTGTGTCCTTTTTAACAACAAGGTTGACTGGTAGAGAATGCCTTGCTGCATTAAGTCTGCCTGTCTCACCATTGTACATGAAGTATAAATAAATAAATAGAATCGAAAGCATTCGATACAGACACAATAACAGCATCAATAAAAAAATACAAAAAAGAAACGTAAAATAAATACGTTATGTAATCAAAAATTGCGCTGCGTGTGCCCATATCAAAAGGGTTACTAACTCAGCAACTCAACTTATACATCAGAATACATAAATTGTTAGCGTAAAGATTTTGGGGAAAGTACTTACAAATTCCACGCAGACGGAGTCGCGGGATGATCCATGATTGGCAGCTTGTTTATACAGAACCCCACTGCTCTTTCATATCAACGTTTCTAGTGAGGTATTACTAAGTTGACTTTTCAGTAGACAAATATACATAAAAAATATACAGTAACCTGAGGTTTTGAATTTAAATATCGAATAGGTTTAGTAAACCTAACGTTACTATAACGCTCAAGTCTCGAATCAGCTTTTCTCCTTTGCCTATTATAATAAGCCACAATATTTTGATATTGAAACACTTATTTATACATAGTTCAATCTCGTAATAAGATTTTTTATTGCCAATAATGTGACATAAGGTTCTTTATTGCTTTATTAGCTTTTGTAAGCGTATTCACCTACGTGATTGTCGGGAATTACTCCAGAGGAAGGTAAAGGAATTCCATGTCCTTTTCAAGGATATGGTCTACCCTTGTACCATCATCATCATCAGCCTTTTAATGTTCCCACTGCTGGGACACAGGCCTCCTTTCTGTGAGAGGGAATGGGCCGTTATCCACCACGCGGGCCCACTTGATGGATTTCACATGTCTTAAAATTTTTTGTTCTAGAACATGCCGATTGCCTCACGATATTTTCCATCACCGTTTTGCGAGCAAAATAATGATGAAATAATTCACACAAAATAAAGCGCCTGCCTGGGTTCGAGCCCAAGACCTACAGCTTGTAAGTCACGGCCGTTACACTAGGCCACTGGGCCACCACTGCTCAGTTTTCCTATGTGCCAAGTTTCATAAAAATCTGGTCAGCCGTTAAGGCGCGTGAATTCTGGGCAAATAACAATATGACTTTTTCAATATTCATAATGTACTTTCTAAGTTTATCCTGTACATCACTGAGGTCAGTGAAGGAAAATATCGTTAGTAAAGCTGAAACCATGTCTCTGCAGTGGGGTAAAAAGCTGGTACTATAATGATTTCTGAGGTATCGTGTACAAGATTGCGCCATATTCCATGTCAAGTCCTCCAACTCGACTCCACCTTGTTATTTATTGACACGTCCTCCAACTCGACTCCACCATGTTATTTATTGAACTAATCGAGGGTCCTTTCCGTTGTCATGCTGCCGGAATCGAGAGCAGATCCTTGAAACGTCCCAATTCCAAAACCCTTGATTAATGTCAATAAATAACAAGCTAATCGAGTAACTGTAAATTTAATGAGTTGGATGTCACCACTTGGAATTACGATATAAGACGGTGTCTTTCTTAAAGGCATAGTGGTTAAACATTTGAAATGTGTGCTAAGCCATGAACAATGTAATTCATTGTAATTTTGTAGGTAAAAAATACAGTTCTAATTTTGCTGTTTTTTGGTTTGCTTAGAACTCAATTGTTACCTTTTTCTTCTTCTTATTTTCGTGTCGCGGAACATTTTAATTATACTGTTTGTGACTAGGTTTATTTTAGCGTTTGTGCCGTCGATTAGGTCATGTAGGGTGCAGGTAATCGGTTATTTGAGGGTAGATACTGTAATATGTTATTGATTCAAGTGTCAATTAGCAGACACAATAGAAATTACCATTTTTTTAAGCCGATTCTAGCCGGCATTATGGACACTCTACGAACAAAACAGTCCTAATTTCATAATTTTCGACTAACTACAATTGACTACAATCCGAGCAAGAGAAATGAAGAAAAAATCGCCTGATTTGGAATATCTAACTAACCCGAAATAACGTACTATAGCAAAAGTGCCAGTGGGACTCGTTTACTCGTGTAGTTCCTATCCGCCAAACGCGTGATATCGAATTGAATTTAGAAATATTTATATTGTTTCTGGAAGGCCAAATGAAATCGAAACCTACAAGAAAAGTTTTCTTAAAAAATTGGAAGAGTAAGTAGCTAACGTCTTCTTATATCAAGCAAGAGACAGTTAACGTTGCAAATATCATTCTACCAGTGCGTGGTTGGGAGTGAGTTTGTCACCGGCAGTTTCACTGCCCACCGCGCTTTAGCCAAGCGCTTTCCCCGCGCGAACTGAAAACACATCTACGATTTCAAAAAATAAGCGTTTTAAAAATTGATATTATTTCGCGAAGCCATCCATTACAGTTTACAAGTGTCAATATTTTTTTCAATACAGTTGTTAAACATGGCGTACTTTCAGAGGCTATAATTATGATTCGAAAATTAAATCTCGTGACTTTTGTTTACGAGCTCGATCATTAGTTTTGCAGTTTAGTTTTAAATTTATAAGTCAATTTAAAACGTTTAGTAGCAAAGAGTTTTCATGCATAGAATAAAATGGGATAGATTTTATATGAGGGAAAATTAATGATTCCGTACGTTTTAGCATTGAACTCTCAATAGTCTTTTAAATGGTTGTTTAATATATTTAATTACCAGTTTTAATTTAATTATTTTCACATCAACATTTGTCTAAAATTGAATAGGCTGTATAGGCTGTTTTCGTTGTAAAAAAAATATGTCCTGTTGCAAAAACGCGCGATAATTTTATTTTTTTGTGAATTAACAAATCTAATTCTTTGATTTGTTTTTACTATTTCCCACAACTGTATTGAAAAATATCGTGTGATATACGGGCGTGTAGGTTATTGCAAACTCGTGTCATTAAAAACCCTCGCCTTCGGCTCTGGCTTGTTAATGACAGCTCGTTTGCAATAACCTACTTTCCATCCTTGTATCACAATGTACTATTTAATGGTTGTTTAATATATTTAATTACCAGTTTTAATTTAATTATTTTCACATCAACATTTGTCTAAAATCGAATAGGCTGTATAGACTGTTTTCGTTGTAAAAAATGTCCAGTTGCAAAAACGCGCCTTAAGTTATAAGTCAATTTAAAAAAGTTTAGTAGCCAGGAGTTTTCATACATAGAATAAAATGGAATAGATTTTATACGAGGAAAAATGAATGATTCCGTACGTTTTAGCATTTAATTCTCAAAAGTCTTTTAAATGGTTGTTTAATATATTTAATTACCAGTTTTAATTTAATTATTTTCACATCAACATTTGTCTAAAATTGAATAGGCTGTATAGACTGTTTTCGTTGTAAAAAAAAATATGTCCTGTTGCAAAAACGCGCGGTAATTTGATTTTTTTGTGAATTAACAAATCTAATTCTTTGATTTGTTTTTACTATTTCCCACAACTGTATTGAAAAATATCGTGTGATATACGGGCGTGTAGGTTATTGCAAACTCGTGTCATTAAAAACCCTCGCCTTCGGCTCTGGCTTGTTAATGACAGCTCGTTTGCAATAACCTACTTTCCATCCTTGTATCACAATGTACTATTACGTATTCCTATTCATTATAGGTTGTTTTTTATCTTCTCTTTCAATATTTCTCTATCAGTTGCATCGGACAATATAAAACTTGTTTACAAAAGAACATTGTCTTCTAAAGCAAAACACTACCTACAAAGTAAAAACTAACTTTCATTTTGTAAATCTGTCTTAGGCCCAGTTATTTTATCCCTAGTTAACTCAACTGATGGTTAAAAATCAACCAATTAGATCAACCAATGGTAGGTTATTGTTTTCCCTTTTTCAAATCTTTTCTTTTCTTCTAAATTTTACAGGAAAATTAATACAAAATGTTTTTGAGTATATCTCAGTAGAAGTTCTTGTTTACGATACAGGAAGGAAATCCTAGTGTGGAGCAATTTTAACAAAAAATTGATCAATTTTAACAAAAAATTCGTATAATATAGTATTCAGAGTAAATTTTGTTCGAAACATAAAATGATCTAAATACGAACACGGTCAAGAGATGATCTTCTACCTCTTTTTAACCAACGACGACAAAATGAGGGGTGTTATAAGTTTGACGTATGTTGCTGTGTATGGTGTGTGGCATCATAGCGCCTAAACGGATGAACCGATTTTGATTTCGTTTTTTTTTTGTTTGAAAGGTGACTTTGTCGAAAGTGTTCTTAGCTATGTTTGAATAAAATCGGTTTAGCCGTTCAAAAGTTTTTTGCATTTTACTCTTTGAATCTGGATTTATTCGCAATATATCGTGTCATTATTACGTGTATCGATAGATAGTCGATTGAAGCGTGTCTGCTACTAGGTATATTATATGTAGATTAAAAAGCATGAAATAAAAATTAAAATCGGAGATTGTTTTTAATTTGTAATTTTATCTTGTCGTATCTCGGTACATCCTTTATCGTACTGTTTGGGGCCAGAAGGTGACAAATCAATAATGATCATCCTTCTGTCAATTTCTTTGGTGTTCAGCATTGTGCGTATTTTATTTTCCTTTATTCGACCATCATTTTAGTCTTCACTTTTCTATGTACATTTCCGCTATATCATCTTTCTCACAACCTATCCATTTTTTCTTCGGCATGCCTTTCATTGTCAACTGAAAAAGAACATTTAGAGCACAAGAAGAGAGCTTATAACATTTAATCAATCAAAGGTACACAAATTATCTTCTTGTATCTATAGTCTTGACATTCGTCATGAGTGTAGTGGGTGGTTGGGCGGTTTCAGTTAAACTGCCCCCTCACCCCGCACTGTCACCCTGCTCAGCTCAGACAAGCGCGCGAATGGTAAACGCCGATCTACTGGGTCTATTGCCTTTGAAATTCCATTAACGATCTTCACATATTTCAAAGGGCATCTTAGATTACTAAAGATTACTTATTAAAGTATAGCAAAGTATTGATCAAGTTCGAGATAGCCCTTTCACTTCCAGTCGTAATCTTTCAGTTGTTCTGCTACAGATAAACTGATTGCGTTAAGGCGATATATACGTCCCAATTTAACGCAGTACTGGCCGTGCGCTCGCTCGATGCCAAAATATCAATATTGAACCTCCTTTTGAACAGTTTTGTTTGCAAAATATTGTTTGATTTACATATGCTATGTTAGTTATGAAGAAATTCCAGCCATATTGTTTTCTGGGTAGAAATATTTTAAAACATCCAAGTCGTTTTAGAGGAGTTTCCAAAAGTTGCGAAAAATGTCGTGTTCTTAATTATTTTTTTAAAGCAAAACTATTAGTTACACGAAAAAACCTTGTGTTAGAAATAATGTACATGTATCAATAATATTTATTTTCAATTTTAACCTAGCCGTTACTAAGGAGTATGCTTTAGAAAGTAAACGTTTTACGGCACTAAAGCGGATGTATGCCCTTAAATAGATAGTAATACATATCATGTAGAATTTTTAGAATTACCTTTAAGTATGGATATAATTGACTACAAGAATAGAGGAAGAAATTATGGATGGACTGTTTTAAATATGATGAGGCTCTGAATATATATAATTTAGTTTGACATTTCTGTAGTTTCATTTTCTGTTGAATAGCGAAAAAAATAAATAAAGGTATAGAGTTGAATATGGTTAAAGGTTTATCAATACATATAAACCAAAGCTGCTGGAAAGTCGTTTGTGTACATCGAAAACATTTCCAAAAAAAAACATTGTCAGGTTGTTAAAGCACCATTTCCATTTTTGTAATTTATGGTTTGTTTGTCTGTTTAGGTGTGCACGCTTCAGGTAAAATGTACGAAACTAATGTAGATAATGTTTATACATAAAAATAATGCGTAACTCGAAATATTACTTCGTTTTTGTTTCATCGCAATCGGTACACTCTATCAAAAGTTAGATGAATTTAAATTGTCCAAGAAAATGTCACAACACACTCAATTCAGATGCTCGGACAGTTGAACTCCATATTCAATAGATGGCGTTGTGCATTTGACGTCTTTTTCTGAATGGCGGTGTTAAGATTCGTCGCGGAAGAATGACACTAGCAAAGCAAGTAGGGTAGGTAACTAGGTAGGTAGTTACGTAGGGTTAGTAGGTAGGCACTGGCAGTTGACCATGACGGGAGCGAAGCCGCGGGCACAGCTATCGTGTCATAAACAGCAATTACAAGACTCAAATCGAACTAGCACCTGCTCAAAAGCCATTTATTATGTGACAAAGAGCTCGCCTTTACCAATTGTCTTTGAAATTAACTTTATCAATCACCATTCCACATAATAACTGGGAGACTTTGTCTCCCTTTCTGTACGTCGTCCCGTCCGATTCACAATGATTCCAATTGATCTGCTGACAGGTTCTCCATCGGATTATTCCATTGCCGTATTGAAATGCAGACGGAGACAGACGCGTAATTAGTTCTATGTCACCCGTCGTCTAACTGGGATTTGAGCAGACATTTTTATTTTTTATTTTAACATGGCTTTGAGCGTAAAGGGGTCTGAATGCAACAACATTTTATTTATTTATTTATTATATACTTTATTGTACACCACAAAAAAAATACAGGACAAATGTTTAAATACACAAGTGTACAATGGGCGGTCTTATCGCACTAGGCAATCTCTTACAGACAACCTTTGGATGGACTGAAAGATAGGAGAAGAATTTAGGGCTGTCAGTGTACAAAAAACCAAAAATAATATTACTTAGACTTAATAACATACAATACATACATACAATATTACATAATATACTAATACATATCAAATATATAATAGAGAAAGGAGAATAATAAAAATTACAGTGAAAGGTAATGCTCCTTTACCATTTCCTTGAACGTTGGTAGTGTTTGAGCACGTCTCACTTCAATAGGTAATACATTCCACAACCGAGCTGCTTGAATCGTGAAAGATTAAGCAGCTCGTTTTGTACAAATTAAGCATATGTTATGACTAATGTAGCTTAATTAATTAATTAAAATTTAGATTAAGATTAATTTAGATTCTCATCATCATCGTCATTCACGGCCTCTTTCTTGTGCTTGTTTCTCTCTCTCTTTCCCACGCGTATGCAGGTTAACTTCATTCAAGTCCTAGCTACGCTGGTGACAATGTCATTCGTTATGGCAATGCTAAATAATTTTTAGGGTTCAGTTCCTCAAAAGAAAAACAAGGCACCTTTATAGGCTCACTTTGTTGTCGGCCTGTTTATCTGTCCGAGTGAATCTTTATCTCTGGAACACCTGAAGGTATCTAGATGAAATTAATATCATATACTCAGACTGCAACCACTTGGTGCTGTAAAAATCAAACTACTAAATCTACGCAATCAAAAGATATGGCCGTTTATGTTACATATTTGACGAATAGCAAGGAAATCAAAACATATAGAGTTGTCTAAATAAGGAATGTCTCAAAGCCCAAGTAAAGGAAAAGTCCGAAAACTGTAAATTTGTACCTGCATTAATAAAAACATAGAAACTATATTCCGTCTGTCGAAACCTTTTTGTCAGAAACACTTTCAGGTATCAAGTTGAAATTAATATATTAAAGTCTGGAATCCCATGGAGCTGTGAAAATCAAAGTTAGGAATTAATGCAATCAAAACAGGCCCGTCTGTTTGTCTGTTATGTCGCATAATTGGAACTCGTAAAGGAATGGATGAGGAATGAAATTTGGCTAGAAGTAATGTACTATTGGGCAGTTAAGATACAGAAAAGAAATCAAAATAATTAATATAAAAATAATAAAAAAATAAAATAAAAATGTTTATAAGTATATATAAGTCACCTTTTAAGCAAAGATTTGCTTGCATTAGGTGGCTTCGCTCCTCCAGCTTACATTAACTATACATATGTGTGAGAAAAAAATAATAATAATAAATAAACAAAAACAGAAGATAATTTTGAAAAAATGCCGGAAGACTAACCATAAAAAAATAAGTAATTAAAACAAAAAGAAAATACTAAAATTATTTATGTAAGTCAGGAATAAGGAGCTCGCGCGGTGTTGTGTGTGTGTGAGGGGCAGTATGTGTGAGGTGCGGTGGGTGAGGTGGAGGTGTGTGTGATGTTGGTGTGGAAGGTGTGATTTGTGTACTTTTTGTTTAGTCTAGCGACAGTTTATATCTGTAAAATATGATTATGTATTTTGGGAATTATGTGATTGTATGGAACATAGCCTCGATTTCTTCGTAGGTTTTGCTCTTCAACCATTCTGTGAGTGTCTTTTTGCGGTCGCGGTATGTCATTGGATATATGATGAGTGTTTTGTTGAGGAAATTATTAATGTATAAGATCTTTATTGATGAACTGAGGTCTGTCTTACATCACTTCTCGTTTAGGATCACTCTTTAAACATCGTACAACCTGACATCTCGTCTTTACCTGCATGCCACAACCCAGCTTAATTACTCGCAGGCTTACTACAAACACTAAAATCTGGCAAATTTACAACAACAATTGCCACACCAATGGCCATTCTTAAACTATCACCTTCAGAAAAAATACTTAAACTTACAAATATGAAAATAATAGGGTGCACGGTTGGCGCAGTGGTTGAGCGATTGACTGCTGCGCTGCGTGTCGCGGGTTCGATTCCCGTACGGAGCAAATATTTGTATGACCTACAGATAGTTGTTCCGGCTCTGGGTGTTGTGTATGTGAGTTTATATGTTTGTAAACGCACCCACGATACAGGAAGAAATTCCTAGTGTGGGGCAAAGTTTAAAAAAGAAAAATAAAAAGTGTTTGCAACTGAAGTTCCACAATTTCTTAAATTACACTCTAATACAAAAAATACATAAATGAGCCTACATTTATTTTTTCCAATTCCACAGTAATATGTCACATAGCTCACTAAATATAATGCTAGCATATAACTGGACAGGGCAAAGGCCTCTTCTCATACAGAGAAGGCACGAGCATTGAACACCACGTTTGCTCAAGATGGGTTGGCGATTTCAAACTTATATTGACATAAGTCAGGTTTCCTCACGATGTTTTCCTTCAGCGTTGTTAGCAATGTCCAAAATAAACATAGAAAGTAAATAATTATGAATTTGATAAATTCACATTGGTACTTGTTGAGGCGAGGTTTTAGCCACAAAGGCATGTATCCGAAAATTTTAAATTAATTAGTAGCTACACAAAAAACCGGTCAAGTGAGAGTCGGACTCGCGCACGAAGGGTTCCGTACCATTATCGCAAAAAACGGCATAAAAATCACGTTAGTTGTATGGGAGCCCCACTTAAATATTTATTTAATTCTGTTTTTAGTATTTGTTGTTATAGCGGCAACAGAAATACATCGTCTGTGAAAATTTCAACTGTCTAGCTATGACGACTACTACGATTATCACTGTTTATAGGATATAACCTGGTGACTGACATATGGACACTCCCTCCACCTTCCCATGGCCCAACCAACGTTTGTTATAAGGGCCGAATCGTGGGGTGGCTGCGGACATAGCACCCTTGGCAATTTTATTTTTACGGTGCAGACAGATGGACAGTGGAAGCTTAGTCATCCCATTTTTTACCCTTTGGATACGGAACCCTAAAAACGTTTATCACTTTATTTGCAGTTCGAAAACTGATCGCGACCTATATCGGTGTACAGGAACAACAGTTTTCCAACGGAAATAATATTTTGTCCCGCTATCCAGTTTATCTTTTCATTAGAACGATGTTAGGAGCTATCATTTTTTATGCACTTTAGTAATAGTACCTAATTATTTTGGTGAATGTAGCTGTTTGTATTGAAACATCGGTGCGTGAGTACAATTCGTACTGGGCCAGTTTTTAATTCAGAGATCTATTTTGAATTGAACGTTAAAGCTAGTATAAGATTTGTTTTTTCGTCTACAACAGCATTATGCAAACCAAGCAGTCATAAAAACAAAACAGTCGTAGCTTCAAAGAAAAAATATAGTCTTTGAATTCCTCCATGAATCTTGACTGGAGTTTTTGGCTTAGGGTGATTAAATTTCACATTATAATACTCCGGATCTGGTTTTTCTGTCTCCCTCGGTCTTATTTATATAACACATAAGGGTCAATTCAATTCTAGTACTTCACTAGTGAGTTTTTAGAGGTCTCTAGATGGTGTTGGGATCGAAATAAATCGCACTATCGTTTGCTTACTGAAGAGTCATGGCTACCAGCGGCCTATTACACCACAGTGCCAATGGGTTAAGTGCAATGTTTAATTGAGCAATACCTAACTACTTCAAATACTGTATTTTTCTTCCGTTACGCGGATTATTTTGGTATTACTGTTCTTTTGAACAAACTGAACAGTTTTATTATTCTATTTATGATGCAGCAATGCATAGAACTAAAATGCATGATATACATTTATTAGGGTTCCGTTCTTCAAAAGAAAAATTGGAATCCCTCTAGGAACACTTTGTTGTTTGTCTGTCAGTCCGTAAGAAACGAGCTTTTTCTCTAAAATGCCTGAAGGTATCAAGTTGAAATTAATATTATTATGACACTAATTTGAACTTGATACATCAGGTCTGCAATCTCTAGGAGCTGTACAAAATCAAATTTCTAAATCAATGCAATCACAAGATACGGCCTTTTGTGGCGCACATTTGACACTCGCAAGGGAATCAAAATCCACAGGGTTGTGCCCGTTAACCTAGAATCATGAAATTTAGCAAGAAGCAGTTGTTGTTTTTAGCACAAGTAAAGAAAAAATCTGAGAAGCCGCAATAAAGAAATGTCGGTGTTTTCATTGTTAATGAACTTGTACACTAATGTTACCTTATTATTTTGGTGAATGGAGTTAATTGTACGGAACCCTCGGTGTGCGACTTCGACGAACACTTTTCTGTTTTTCTATAACGTTTTAATCGTTTACTCTTTGTATCAAAACATTTATTGAATCAAGATGAGAAAAGCCGTCCATGGTGTGTGAACGAGACAATAAAATATTGTTTTACTACATTTTATTATAACAAATAATATAATTTATAACCTTCTGTTTACATAAATAATATTTATATTATAATTTAGTGATGTTGGGCTTTACTAACTTCGTTTGAAACTTGATTAAACGTTACGTTATCTTTACAATTTTCATCAATACATTATATATTAAATAAGTCCCGAGATCGATGAGATCTGTCTCATTCATATTTAGTCGCTTCTAGAGCGAGAAAGTATTCGGATCCGCGCATCATGTCTTTTTTTTTTTTTTATAATTTATAGGCTCGCGTTTGACCACTATCTCGCCTGATGTTAAGCGATGATGTGGTCTACGGTGAAGCACGCTTGCCTAGAAGAAACCTATTCACTCTTGACTTAAAGACCCCAAGGTTGTAGCTGTCAGGGAACAAAGACCCCGGAAGGGAGTTCCACTCCTTAGCTGTGCGCACAATGAAAGTATTAGCAAAACGCTTTGTGCGTATGGGAGGGATGTCCACCATATACCGATGGCGCATGGCCGTACGTCTTGTAGTCCGATGATGGAAAGGGCTAGGTGGAATCAAATTGTGCAGTTCCGTCGCACACTCCCCGAAGTGTAACCGATAAAAAACCGACAGGCTGGCAACTCGGCGACGATGTTCGAGGCTCTGGAGCTTTGAGGCGACCAGTGCATCGTTGCCAATAAGCCTTTTGGCCCGTCTGTCAATCGACTCAAGTGCATCAAGCTGGTATTTGGCAGATCCATCCCAGAGGTGAGAGCAGTACTCCATGCAAGATCGAACTTGCGCTTGATACAACTTAAGCAGCTGTTCCGGCGTGAAGTATCGTCTCACCTTCGCAAGGATCCCCAACTTTTTGGCAGCCAGTTGAGCCTTTGCCTCAATGTATGGGCCAAAATTAAGTGTCGATGTCAACGTTACGCCAAGAAGCTCAAGATGGTCCGTTAACGGTATGGTTACACCTCGGAAAGAAGGAGCCGGGTGAAATTGGCTCTTTTTCGCGGAGAAGAGACACGCCTGTGTTTTTGCGGCATTGAACTTGACCAGATTGGCATCGCCCCATTCGGAGACTGCCTCCAAGGACAAGTTCAAGCGTTCAACCATGGCCTCCCGGAGAGACCGAATCTGAGGCCCAGTAGCCCGCGCGTCGGACACGTATCTCTCAGCAACAGTGCTGTCGTCTGCGTACCCAAAGGTTCCGGGTTTTAGCAGATCATTAATGTGCAGCAAGAATAATGTTGCCGAGAGCACTGACCCCTGAGGGACTCCAGCGTTGATATCTAACTGACCGGACGAGCAGCCGTCGATAACCACTCGGATGGATCGATTCCTCAGGAAGTCCGCAATCCAATCACACAGACCACTAGGCAGACCGAAGGAAGGAAGCTTACCAATAAGGCTTTCGTGCCAGACCCTGTCGAAAGCCTTCGAGATGTCGAGGGAGACGGCTAGTGCTTCCCCGTGTCTCTCGATGGCCTCACTCCAGATGTGAATGGCATACGCTAGAAGATCCCCAGTGGACCGATTTCGGCGGAAGCCGTATTGGCGGTCACTGAGGATGTCGTTTGCTTCTAGGTATGCCAGGAGCTTCCCGTTGAGCACACGTTCCATACTCTTACAGAGGATGGACGTTACAGATATGGGTCTGTAGTTGGCAGGGTCAGCTCGACTGCCCTTCTTGGGCACGGGCTGTACGTTGGCTTGCTTCCAAGCCTTCGGCACTTTTCCAGTCTCTATCGATAGGCGATACAGGCGTGTCAAGATCGGAGACAATTCAGGCGCACAGATTTTAAGTACAATTGCTGGTATACCATCGGGGCCACTCGCTTTGTTCACATCAAGGCTACGCAGCACCCTGCGGACGTCCTTCTGATGGATGCGAATGTTCGACATACTCGTCACACATCCATCAGAAGAAGGAGGAGGCTGCGCGCCATCAGAATTCAGATGCGAAGATTCCGCAAAGAGGGAGGCAAACAAGTTTGCCTTCTCCTCAGCGGAGTGGGCTAATGACCCGTCAGGTTTCAGCAGTGGTGGTAGTGAGGGGCGACAGAAATTTGATTCGACCGACTTAGCCAGGGACCAAAACGCTTTGCTACCCGCTGGGTATGAAGCAAGTTTGTTCCCGATTCTGCTAATGTGGTCAAACCGTGCTCTTCGCATCACCTTTTTGCAGGACTTGGCAGCCCTGTTGAAGGCTCTCTTCTTCTGACTCACGTCATTTGCCTTGCGCGTTCGAGCGTCAACCCATTCCTGGTAGGCCTTGTGTTTGACCGCGTTGGCATGGTTACACTCGGCTCCAAACCATGGTCTGTCGACGTTAGACAATGCTACGTCAGAAAATGGAATATAGTACTCCATCCCCCGACGCAACACATCAGTCACGGCGTCAGCGCACGACGATGGATCGTCCGAAGAGAAGCAAGTGGGCTGCCAAGGATAGCATGCGAAAAAAGATCGCATCCCATCCCAATCTGCTGACTTGTACCGCCATACCCGCCGGGTGCCTCTTGGGCTGGGATCGGGCGGGGAGTAGACGGATACAGACTTCACCAGACAGTGGTCGGAACTACCTAAAGGTGAAGATATCGACACTGAGTATCTGTCTGGATCTGTTGTCAGCAGAAGGTCCAAGCAATTGGCTGTGTGCGAATCAACATCTGGCACCCTCGTTGCCCCTTGGACCAGCTGGGTGAGATTTAGCGCTAGCGCAAGCTTGCGCATCTCTCGACCAGCATGGTCAGTGCACTGGTATGGGAAGAGCCACTACTGGTGGTGGGCATTAAAGTCCCCCAGTAGCACTAATTGGGCGGAAGGGTACCGCTGCTGTGCCGCATCAGCCGCCTCACTGAGGTACTCTGTGAGCCTGGTTGTCTCCTGATCTCCGCTGTGCGACCGGTAGACACAGGCGTAGATAATCTTATCCAGCCCTGTGTCCACCAGAGCCCACAGCACTGAGAACCTGGAGTCTTCAAGGTTACGGAGACGCCGATAGCAAGTGTCGTCTCGGGCATACATGCATACACCCGCGCGTGGTTTGAAATTGTGCTCCAGGGTAAACCCTGGGTAGGATAAGTACGACACATCTGACGGACTTCCTATCTGCGTCTCCGTAAGGAAAAACAGTGCTGGCTTTTCAGTCTCCAGATGATGGTGGACTGAGGTGAGATTGGAGTGCAGACCTCTAATATTAGTGAGGTGCACTTTGTGTGGGAGGGGGTGCAGCCGCTGTTTAACTCCAGTTTTCTTTTTATTACGTGCCATTATTTGTAAGAGTGAAAGGAGAGGAGAAGGAAGTGAGATGAGGTTCCACGCAACTAACCTACAGACACGCACTGAAAGGTCGCCATCTTTGGGGCACTAGTCCGGAGACTGCGGGGACGCCCGAGCCCCCCCGGAGATGTCCATCGGGCCCTCCCATCTGGTCGTTCATTTTGTCATGTCGTTCGTTTTGTGATTCTAGAGAAGAAAAACTCATTGGAAAACAGAGGATTGTATTGTAGGAGGTTTTGTATCAAACCAAAGAACAATTTATTATTGAAACGAAGATAAAGCCTTATGAACGCTTGACGAGGTCGGTCCGTGGATGGGTGACCATATCAACATACCGAGTTTCCTCCGTGCCTCGGAAAGCACGTTAAGCCTTTGTCCCGGCTGTCATTTGAAGATCTTTGACAGTCGTTACGGGTAGTCAGAAGCCTGAGATCTGACACCAGTCTTGCCAAGGGGTATCGTGTTACCCAGTTACTGGGTTGTGGAGGTCTGATAGGCAGTCGCTCCATGTAAAACACTGGTACTCAGCTGAATCCGGTAAGACTGGAAGCCGACCCCAACAATAATTGGGAAAAAGGCTAGGCAGATGATGATGATAAAGCCTTATGAATAGTTTTTAGATTAAATAACAATAACATTATTTTACGGATAAAAATTCAGTGGAAACTTTAATAACGGTATTTTTTTATTGTCGTCGTAATATATCTATTATAATAATAGATATATTATGTGATTTTCATCAAGATATTTAGTTGAAACCAGGCGATAGTCGCTTTTTGAGTGAGAAGGGGTTCGAATCCGCGCGTCATCAGACAGATTTCTAATGTCTAGTATTAGTCCAGTAGCCAGAAGAATATGCCCTTTGATAATTCAAAAGTTTTTTATTTTCGCTGGGTGGATACCTTATGTGAATACAACGCTATGTACAAAAATGCTAACAGTTTAGAGTGATGCAATAGGCATAAAATAGGTATTTCCTATTATTTCGTGTTATAACAATAATATAAAATTTAAATGTAAATAATTTAATGTTTCTTTATTAGTACTATCTAAACTTTATATTAGTGAAAATGCTAACAGATACGTACTGTGGAACAATGGAAAACTGAAAATGGTTCGTAACTCTTTCAATAAAAGATTTAAGTTTTCAAACCATTTCCTATATGCGTAGAGGGATTAGTTATACCTTACAACAAAAGTTCTAACAACTAAGTATAATGCTGCACAGGTTATTGTATTTTTACATTGTGATTTGCGAAATATTGAATTTAAGTTTATAAATTTGCGCCTACATATTCGAAATAATAAACTCTGCCACCATACAAAAGTTTAAACACTTATGTGCTATGCTAGTTTAATAAATCAAATACAATTGGGTATTGCGTGGCGCGGTGACACTCCACTCTGAATGTATTGAATGAGGCGCGAAACCATTTCATTACTGTCACATCAGTATTTAAACCTCGTTCATAAAATCTAGTTTTATGGCAATTTGTTATTTTTAATGTTGAGGTCGAATACGATTTCTAACTTCTTTGTTCCTATAAAAAGAATAAGAAAGAAATATTCACAGAACACGGAATAGTCGTACCTGCCGTGCTGACAGTATATCGAGATGACAGAATAATAAAATTCTCCGTATCGTCAGAAACCCGAAAGTCTGCGACCACCCTAACAAAAGGGTACCGTATTATCCAGTATGATTACCGTATAATCTGGGTTGGCAGGGTAGGCAGTCACTTCATATAAAACACTGGTATTCGTCTGGTTCGACTGAAAACAGTGGAAGTCAACCCCAACATATTAGGGAAAATTCCAAGCAAATGCCTTTCCCAAATAGATGTGACTGTAGAAATATCAAACATCTTATAACCGGTGCAACTGTCACAACTAAATTGACTACATCGCTGGTCCTAAGACCTAATACAATAAAGGCAGTGTTACCCATTAAGCCTTAGTAGATGACACTGTAAGCATGATATGATGGGTGCTTATACAAACCGATGTATTTATGTTTGTAAAATATTACCTACTAATTTTTTTTATTCAGAATCAATATAGTAGCAACCCTAGTGAGTCCGGCAAGTTTAGGTGTCAGTTTTGTGATACGCTTACCAAGATTTAGAATTTTTTTTTATTTTAAAGGTAGATAAATTTTACATGATCGTGTCTATTGCGCCCTATCTATTAGTTTTTAAACTCTATTATAACGAAAAATCAGCACCACGTGACCTTACCACACGATTGCTGTACATCAAAACCTAGTAAATGCCATAAAATATTATATTCCAGGAAAGCGCAAAAATATTATTTGAATTAGCCTATGGAATGTCATGTTGTGTAAGGTAACTAAACGAAAAAATAATAATAAGCGAGTACTAAACAAGGCTTACGGGTGAACTGTACGTGTACGTAACACAAATGATATTAATGGTTAGGACACCATTAATATCATTTAAATATTTCATAATCTAATCTCTCTAATCTAATCTATTAAATATTTTACATATCTCTAAACAAGATAATTCAATACCTATTAAGTACCGGACATTTGCTAATTTAAGGTGTTTTTACAATTTGAAGGGACTTTCCTATTGTAAATAATGATAAAATGTATTAATTAAAGCACCAAATCTCAATTCAAATTATAAATTTCCTGGTTAAAATTACACAGTCCATCGCAACATATTAAAACTCATTAAAATAATATAAATAAGATTATCAGGGTATAAAACCATTATAAAAATATGTCACCTACTGCGTTCTTATATGAGGCAGTCGTACAGTACCAGACATAATTTTAATATTTATTCGATTTGCACGGGGAAGGCTTGTATAACACATGCCAGATTACCTATTTTAGTGATCTTTATTATCGTAGCAATAAGGTTGCATTCATAGGCAAAATAACAGTGAACGATCTGTCAGATACTAGACGCCAGTTTGAAATAAGAATTTGCGCGGTAATGTTTTTCTAAAAATCATCAGAAGAGTCCGTTTATGATGTGGGTCTCTGTGGTCTGTATGGTTCGAGAATTTATACTGATCGTACATACCTACACCGCGCCCCGCAATACCCAAATTGTATTTGATTTATTAAACTAGCATAGCACATAAGTGTTTAAACTTTTGTATGGTGGCAGAGTTTATTATTTCGAATATGTAGGTGCAAATTTATAAACTTAAATTCAATATTTCGCAAATCACAATGTAAAAATACAATAACCTGTGCAGCATTATACTTAGTTGTTAGAACTTTTGTTGTAAGGTATAATTAATCCCTCTACGCATATAGGAAATGATTTGAAAACTTAAATCTTTTATTGAAAGAGTTACGAACCACTTTCAGTTTTCTATTGTTACACAGTACGTATCTGTTAGCATTTTCACTAATATAAAGTTTAGATTATACTAATAATGAAACATTAAATTATTTAAATTTAAATTTTATATTATTGTTATAACACGAAATAAAAGGAAATACCTAATTTATGCCTATTGCATCACTCTAAACTGTTAGCATTTTTGTACATAGCGTTGAATTCACATAAGGTATCGACCCAGCGAAAATAACAAACTTTTGAATTATCAAAGGTTATGTGGAAAATAATTGTATCCCTACTGGACTATATAAGATAAACTCAATGATTTAATATCTGAAATCAAATGAAAATGTAATGGAACAAAAAAATACAATTTACAAGTATGCTGAACATACTATGCTCAGATTAAAACTTTACTGACTGGTTTATTTTTGATAATATCTTTTATTTTGTGCCATTTTCATCAAAATATTTAAATGTTTACTTGACACCAGACGAGATATTATGATGTTGTGATGTGAATGTTAAGTACAGAATAATTTATAATGTATAAAATGTACCATTTCAATGCAAATTTTGATAAAATTTTGTAATTTTAAAATACATGAGGTCATTTCCCGGCAAATTGGAAAATTCACGTGAGAGAGCATAACAACTTCTGTCATACTTTACGCTTCCATCGTATAAGATCAAAATAATGGATTGATAGAGAAGTAAGTTTAGTTGCATCATCATGCGACCCGCAGGCCATCGAGCCATTCCTTAGGGTGTTTACGCACTGCAACCGATCTTTATCAGAATCCGAGATCCAAGTTCCATCCGAATCGGAAATGTATCTACTGATTTCAGACGGACGGAGTTCGGATACAGTGCGTAACTTCCCTAATGAACTACGGCTACTTGAATCCGAAATTTCTCGGATTCAGATCAGATGCAGTTCGAAACCGCTCTTAGTCTTCAGTTTAATAATAATACCAGCCTGTTACATTCCCACTGCAGGACTAAATTAATATTGAAATTAAATTATCATTTATTTCAGGCAGTTTTGCCCATAAAGCAGTACAAATCACATATAATACTCGTATACATAAGAATTCATATATTTATACATTAAATAAAGCCAAAAAAACAAAAGCTAAAGCCTCTTCTCACCTAGAAAATGCATCAAAAATTAATAGGAGCGGGTCAGATATTTGCGAGTTTCAAAATTCTCAAGAAAATTATTTCCAGTTATTCTAAGTAATAGATAGTGCAAATATAATAGTTAAGCAAGTACTAAAATTTTAAAAGTATGCTTAGTTGGTTTGTGGTCATGTTACGGGGTGATTAAAAGACTAACAAGGTATTCACAAGACAGAGCCGGGAGGGGACGCCTTAGAAGGACATTAGACTTATTGGTGATGTTCTTCAAAAATACCAGGTTCGCAGTACTCATAACCAGCGTGCGTGTAAGACTAGATGTATGAACATAGATGAAGCAAAAGGATGTAAGGATGGCAGCAGGTTATCGCTCTGTAGCTTCTGCTATCCCCGTGGGAAAAAGACATGAGTTGAAGTTTGTGTGTGTAAAAATAAAGACGATTGATTTCATCCACGTGCAACAAGCGACCTTGTACTAAAGCGTTTTGGAAGTTTATTTAACTATCGTATTTCGACACGTGTAGAATGTGTACCTAATGAGGGACTACATAATCAGTGGTAACGATTGTCTATAAAGGTCGTAGCCGACTAATACGACACCGCTCCGACCCGACAAAATAATGTTCATTGAAATGTGAGCTTCAGAGCGTCCTCTGTAGACATACTTTACATTTACAATACAAAGATATCTAAGCTACGCGTAAGCGAGCTTACCACCGTTGTACCACTCGATAGTTGACGTCTCGCTTACCGCATGCTTACCACGCGCTTCAACGCAGACTGCTCGCATGAAGCACGTTGCTAGCTTTTCGAAATGGAAAGGAGAAAGCGGTCGGCGCGTGGACAGACAGTTGACTGCCAGCTGTTAGCACGTGGACAGCTGGTTGCCTGCTAGCTGTCGGCGCGTGGACAGCAAGTTATCATCTCCTTTTGAGGTGGTGTTGGAGCGTCGTCGTGTAAATGAGCTACGCCAGAACGTATACTATCGACGTGTAACGTGGTAATGTCACTCGGATGTCATAACTGTTGATGTTTGAAAATCATTAGAGCCTTAGATAAAGAACCTCTTTATCTAAGATTAAAGCATTATCTGAGGTAATAAACAAATGACATTCTATCAATGAAAGTGATTGGAAAATTACAAAAAGAAGAATGCCCATTTATAGAAATAAATAAATCTTAAAATGTAGCTTATTGATTTCTATAATAAGGTTACACTACTCGATCATTCTTCCATACAAACGTAATCGGCAGATTACTCCACTGTTTGACGATGTACGTTCAAAATAAAATAAAAAAAATAATTTGTCTCACCATTATCTAACCTTGTATGGAAACAAAAAAGTAAGAAAGAAATATATTTGAAAGTTATGAGCGTCGAAAGTGCCATATTTCAACAATAATTTTAACGCATCTTTGGGCGGAAATAAATGCCATAAGAAGAAAGAGAGAGCTCCAGAGTCTTGAACATCGTCGCCGAGTTACCAGCTGGTCGGTTTTTTATCGATTGCATTTCGAAGAGTGAGCGATGGAATTACATGATCTAATTCCGCCCAGCCCGTTTCATCATCGGACTACCAGACGTGCGGCGATGCGCCATCGGTACATGGTGGACATCCCACCCATACGCACTAAACGTTTTGAGAATACTTTTATTATGCGTACAGCTAAGGCGTGGAATTCTGCTACTTGACTATATTTAACTCTGTTGCCGAGTTTAATACATTATTTTACGTTTTATTTAATCACTAAGTATTTCTTTATTAGTCTTTGTATAATACAGATTAATTAAAAATAACATAATAATTAAATAAATTAATCAACAATATGTAATTGAGTTCCACGACTGAAACGTATTTTTGACGTTTGACAGTTCTGCGATTGGCGTCGGCGCAGTCCTTCGTTGTTGCTTTTGAATCTCGTTGTGTACTGTGCCATTTAGTGGCTGCCATTTTGTAGCTAAATATTCCTATCTTAGACTAAACTTCGAGCGAAAATAATCCATTCTAGCACGTTTAATTCCTAACCTAACCTAACCTAACCTAAAAAGTAACATTAATATTTTTTGCACTTCGTAGCGTTTAAATGACTATATATGGCATTATTTTCAAAACTTACAGGTAGTCTTTCTGCTAAAGCTTACAACTATACATAAACTTCATTTTCAGGTTTATAATGTATGGGAAGTGGGCATTGTTCAATGGGAATGTCAAGCGCTATCGAAATGTCACGTTATCAGGTTGGGTGATACCCGATCTCCCCAAGTTCCAAGTTCGCCGAAATTTTTCATACATTCATTCCCAATGTCCCCAAAATGTAAAATGAATTTATTTGTAATGTTCACACTTGACCATTCCTCGTAGTGACGTCTCCAAAAGTGTTAGAATAAAATAAAATCAGTACCTAGTTAAAATTAACCTGATTTTAGAAGATATGTTTATTCTTTATATAATTTGTATTATGTGTTTTGAGACTGATTCGAGATCAATCCAGGGTGCGTTAGGGATGTATCAAGGGGGTGAGTAAGGAATATATCCAGGTTGTTTTGGAATAAGGGAAGAATGTAGGTTGTGTTGGAGGCATCCAGCAAGCAATTATTTGGCTCAGTAAGTTTAAAACTATAAAATATCTAGCTTCAATAATCACAACTTGTATGGTCAATAATATCACAGTAATCAACCTTAAAACTATAAATAAACAAATAATATTAAACAATACGTACGTAAGCATTGATTAGGCGACTGTACCATTCTAGATTTCGGGCAAGACAGAGTCATACAATTATATTTAGTAATATAAGCTTTGGGAAACTTGGCACATGGGGAGATCGGGCATCACCTATCACGTTAACTATGCTCACTACATTTTAATCATCGCAATCGTAGATAGACTTCAACTGTTAGCGTTTAGTTACATAGATAAGTTTGATACTTTGCCCCCCGCTTTAGCTTCCGCACAAACTTGTAACCCTGTCTGTGAATTTAGTAGGCTCATAGATTTTCACCTTGTCTGCCGGACTTTTTTTTGTGGGTGTTAAATCATCCACTGACTTCTCCCGCTCTACATGAAGCGGGAGGGCGTGTCAGACTTTAACTGACTAAAACCCACCCGTGTTCCTTGAGTTGCTTATACCAGGGCCGCGGTAACTCTCTTTCAAATTTATCAGCGGCCTTGTCTGCCGGTCTAACTCACTAACAGACTTAATTAGCGTCTCAAGGCTGCCGACAAAAAGTGGCTAATCATAGATACTTGAATAATACACCGAAATTGCCGGAGTTTTCCCACACGGTTTGAAGCCAGCTACTTATTGTACTTTATCAAAAATTTATTTAAGATTTTACAATTATGTATTGATTCGTTTGGGTTTGTCTTCCTTCGACAAATCTAACTTCACGCCAATGCTTGTCAGGGTTATTTTACCCGTTATGTTCAATAAAAGAAAAGGTTGATGTGGGTCAGCCGCTGCCCTAAATATAAACTTCCGAATTAAAGGAATTCCATCAAAAGAAAATAATTCGATTTCGAAATTAGATTAAAATTGGACATTATAAACTTCTTTTAATTAAATATTTGTTCAAAGAATTATATGAAAAAGCAGAAAGTTATTAACATATTAAGATAAGGATGAAAAGGAAGAAAACGAAATGAAACGGAAGAAAATACCATGTTTAAAAGAAATACATTATATTTATCCTTACCTACCATTTTCCATCGGCTTTGCTCACGTTAACGTCACGACCAGAACAGAAAACAACCGTGCATGTTTTGGAGTAACAAGTAAAATTTCAAAATTTAATAAATCCCCGACACATTTTTATTTCAAGCTACATAATTTATCTAGTACACAGTAGATACGCTTCGATCAGCAATCTATTGAACACGTAATTATGACACGATTCAAACAGTGAAACGCCCTTAACTTTTGAATGGCTGGATGGATTTTATTCAAACATAGCTAAGAACACTCTCGACAAAATCACATTTCAATAAAAAAAAACTAAACCAAAATCGGTTTCGTCCGTTTGGACGCTACGATGCCACAGACAGACACACATTTACACAGATACACAGCAACACACGTCAAACTTATAACACCCCTCTTTTCAGCGAATGAATTTCCGTAACCAGACCAGTGATTCTAAAATCACCTTTTACAAATATGTAGATAAAAAGATACTTTAAAACTTCATAATTTAGTAGTTCTATGACAACGAAGATTGACTGAAATGGTCGCTAGTGTGGGCGCTATATAAAGTAGAAATTAGGAATAATGTAGCTTTCTGTTGGTGAAAGAATTTTTTAAATTGGTCTAGTAGTTTCGGAGCCTATTCGGTACAAACAAACAAACAAAAAATCTTTCCTCATTATAAAATTTTATTATTAGTATAGATAAGCGAGTTTACAATAGCGTACAATGTCACTCACACGTTCTATGAAATTAAATGTCTCATGGGGGTAGTTTTCAAATCCATGAAGCACTCAGCAGGAAGGAGGCAATTAAATATTGAGAAAATTTTGTGTGAATGTTGAAGCAGTTACCAATATCTATAGTGATCGGAAATAGACACTCGCAAGACTAGGTTAGCTTCTGATTGTATTTGGTCAATGCTTTACTGGGTACCTATTGATTTGTTTGATACTGAGTGTTTTAGTGTTGGTCATCCCGCGGTGTGATGGGTAGACAACATTGTTGCCGTCACCTCGATAAGAGGTTGACAAGAGCGTGGGTACTCGTATAATAGAAGAGAGGACTATACAAAGCCATGGGCGAACTCAGACTTTGGATGATATTGAGCAAATCCTTTTTTAAAATCGAAGCGATATTACAAAACTCTAATAGCAGATGTTATGAGATTTTTACCGAAAAAACCTTGAAAAAGTAATTCTTCCCATACTCTGAACTTCTACATTACAATTTTGGTTCGGAATACTAAAAAGAAAGCAGTGAAGATACAAGTTTTCTCATAATGTTTGTATTTTGACGTTCTTGTGTAGGTTTTTCTTTATTATAATAAATGTTAAGGTGCTCTTAGTAGATTATGTACTTGGATCGGAAGTTATTGGTGATGTTCTTCAAAAAGACCAGGTGCGCAGTACTCATAGCCAGCGAGCGTTTTTGACTAGATGCATGAACGTAGGTAAATGAAGGATTTTTTTTTATGTCAGTATCGAAGAAGGTGGTGTTCCATGAGTTTATATACTTGGATCGGACGTCATGTGTAATACTCAACATTAAAAATTGATGGTACAAAGATATTTAGTCAAGTATTTGGGCCGATTCTTGGCATGGGCCAAGGTATCCCCTCCTTGCCGCGTATGGCGGGAACACGGGTACGCGTTAGCACTCACCGCGAACCCGCCGCGGCTATCCGTCCCCGGACACCCCCATCACTGGCGCACCAGAACACACTGTGCGCTGTGACCACCCCAGGGACCAAACCAGCACATGGGTGCCAGACAAACCCGTGTATGGCACCCTTGGTCCCCTTGTGATGGGTCAGGGTCAATGGTCCCGCCACCTACCATTTTTCGGCCGCAGGGGATAGGGAGAGCGGCCAACGCTATACCGACACTCCTCTCCCGCCGCGGCCTCCAACCCTTAGCCGCGATATCGTATGGGTATGGGAGACCCCACAAGATATTGCGGCCGCCTCAGTTGCGATGTCGCCTAGGCAGCACCGCAACCTGCTTGTTGGCCGCTACGACGTCGGCTTATCGCCAAAAGCCCTGACGAGCGGCCCCTCCTCGGGTTCCTCTTCGTTTCACCGTGGTTGACCAAGCCACGGTTACTGAGCCCCCCCACCTCGACAATGCGGGCACCCACCGGGGGGGACCTGTTATTACCTGAAGAATATAATCAAAGTTTGCTTGGTACTTTACTTTGTTTCATCACTACCGCTTTCAAAACGCTGAAGGAAAACATTGTGGGGAAATGGGCGTGTCCTAGAAACAGAAAACACGGTGGTTTCAATTCAATAATCTTGACGACAAAGCAAATCCGGTTATTCATAAATAAGACCTGAAATCCTAACTCTTTACTGAATCAATTTTAAGGTTGACTGAAACTATAGAGGAGCTCGTGACTAAATAATAACAGCCGCACTGGTCGATCATCAAGGTTAAACAACGCTTGACGAGGTCGGTCCGTGGATAGGTGACCATTTCAACATACCGAGTTGCCTCCGTGCCTCGGCAAGCACGTCAAGCCGTTGGTCCCGGCTGTCATTTGAAAATCTTTGACAGTCGTTACGGGTAGTCAGAAGCTTGATATCTGAAACCAGTCATACAATGGGGTACCGTGTTACCCAGTTACTGGGTTGTGGAGGTCAGATAGCCAGTCGCTCCAAGTAAAACACTAGTACTCAGCTGAATACGGTAAGACTGGAAGCCGACCCCAATATAGTTGGAAAAAAGCTAGGCAGATTGATTGGTTGACTGAAACTATAGTTTCGTCTTTTATAATCAAGAGCCCGACTACAAACTACTTGCAAAAGTATTAAATGATTCATGATTTTAAAGAATCTTTGCCGCTTTTCGGTACGTGTGTTTACAGATCGAAAAATTCACTAATCTAACCGACTGTCCAAAACCGATAAGCAGAATAATAGGCTGCGAGTTCCATCTTTCACAAACTTTTTCATTTTCTCTTTGTATGTTTGTTTATCGATATAAATGTTACCTACATCATAGGAGCTATCGTAGAATGTCACTGTATGTGACAGAGTGTTGACCATCAAGATGTATTTTCCACAAAGAGTGCGTAAACTAAAAAAGTACTTTTTGTAGATCACTGAAACCTGCCTAGTCCATTTAAAAGTATCTATGAGTGCTTTTAGCTTTTACTTTTTATGTACTTTATCTTCCTCTGTATTTTGTACTACGGTGGGAGTACCATGGAAGGCCATTCTAACAAAACAGTTATTTGTCGTTTATTTACTGGATAAATGAAATAAACCAATTATTGAGTAACACTTTGTTTTATTATGTAACATATAAAACACCTTTTTTATTGCAGATTTGATCACTATTTATTAAATTTAAGTTTTATTAAACTCTCCCAAACGGCCTTACTAGGAACAAGGCTCCTTAAAAGACCAATATAATAAATCAGTCGTTTAATTTAAAACTAAAATTATGACAATCAAAATATATGCTAAAAACTTACTCTTCATAAAAAAGGTATTTCATTAAAACAAAACATTGAACTTACGTTTTCTGTGAGCGCGAATTACAATTTTAATCTCAAAGACTGAAGTCAACGAAACGAGGGACCTCATTGACAAAAAAGCGGCGCAAGCGAGTTGCTGCCGCGCCTGTGTCCTTGTGTACGATGGGTGTTGAGTGTAAGGAATTTGTCATCATGGTTTAATACATTTATTAATAATATTTTAATTATTTAGTGAACACTCATTTTATCAAAGAAATCAAAATTACACTGGTATTTTCTGAAACACGCTCTGTCCAGCCAGTATATAGACCGGCACGGATAGCAGGAAAAACATAATCTCACTCTACATCATGTAATTGACCCAGGTTCAGGTAGCCCGGTTGTATTAATGAGTGAAGACATGTAGTTTTGACATATCGGCCTATCTAGGGCGCTTGCCAAGTAAATGCGTCGAAGGCTAAATAAAATATTGGCTTCTCGTGTATCGCACATTTATTACTTTGTGTTGGCATTTAAAGCTCCGAGACTAGTTTTTGCTGCAATTTTATCTGCTGTTTCTGATATTTTGATTTTTCAGGTCCCCAATTGAGGGTTTTATAGCTAATTTAGCACTTGGTACAGTTCGATATCCTAACCTTAGATTAGAGACTTTGATGATCATACAGATGTTTTTGTCGCTAATATTGAACTTTTCTCATATTTAATGTTGAACCTCTCTTAAATCTAGAATAACAAGAATATCGTAAGTGACAGGAGAGGACATCCTAGAAGGACATACAAGAATTTTACTGCTGATGTTCTTAAGAAAAGCCAGATGCGCAGACCTCATAACCGGCGTGTGTGTATGACTAGATGTATGAAAGTAAATGAGGCAAAATGAGTATGTAAGGATCATAGCAGGTGGTGTTCTGCAGTTTCTCCCTACCCTAGGAAAAAAGGCGTGAGTTTATGTATGTATTTGTGAACAAAAAGGCTTTTTGCGATCTTTAGCAGACTGAATAGTATCAAATATTAGTAGCACTGTTCTGAATGTATCAACATTCGTTGGCAACGCACCCGCGTTGACACAGTACCACTTTTTTACGGGTACATATTTTGTGGTGTATAAGCACAATGCAAATTATGGCCGTTCACTGTTTATTCGAGTAGTATACATTATATTAGCTGACTTGCATTAAAATCTTCATGCATGATAAATGTGTGTGCATAGCGCAAATATAAATGTTGTGTGATCCGGAAATACGACTACATCGATTCTCGTTTACGTCGCCTTTAATTCATCAAGTGAGACAATATCATCAACTCGAAAGTATTGAGATTGTTGAGTGAAGGAATGAACAAATATATAACGTCATTCGTGACGTAGAAGACAAGTGTCTAGCGACAGACCCTGAAAGTATATTAAGACCACCTTTATAAATAACGTTCAGAAAGGTGACACTTAAATGAATATTAGCTTGCTTTCGTAATGCCAAAGACGTGATAAATGATACACGTAATGGAAGCGAAATATGTGTGTCAGACACTCAGCACGTACACACGTAAGAATTAGGTAATACGACTTTTAGAACTCTAGAAAGAAACAAAAGCAATTCATCAAAGTAGGAACATTCACAGACTATTTGCTTGATTGTTTTATTTCAATTCGCATTCAATAGACTCTTCGTATGAGTCAATTACTTGATGCCCGATGTATATCTAGATATTGTCACTTAAGTGTCATAGCTTCATTATTTTTTAGCTTGGAAAGCCAGTTTGCCTTTTAAAATGGTCGGGTCATGGAGAGTCCACGAACTTGTCATATCGTGAAATATTTTATAACACTTGACATTTACTATTTAGAAGAGCTGTTTAACTAATAGGCACATAGTGTTAAAGACCAGGTAGTCCAATGTAGAAAGATCATCAAGTAAATTCAATTGTCCGATAAGACCACACAGAACAATTTAAAGCATGATAATGGGACCAGATAAAGAAGAAGAAAGAGATTCTATTGGCCAGGTTGGTTATACAGGGTTGACGGTCCAGCTTGTACCAGTCTGGAGTAAAGGTCAGATCGCACTAGGCGTAACTACGCGTCAGCTTTGCAACGCGACGCGACACGACCAAATATACTTTGTATGAAATTGTACACTACGCGGCAGCGGAACTACGCGTAGCGCCACTGCGCGACAAAGACCAACTTACCAAGTTTGACGCATTAGCAAACGGCGCGACACTGCAAGCTACTACAAATCTTACGTGTTTGTTGCGTGTAATATTATTACCCGACAGCCGGAGGGTAATGTTTTTCTAGCGTATTAAGTATGTAATTATATATGATGTATGTATGTCCATTTATATAGCACGCTCTACAACCCAATGACTTGACGGATTATGACATATGAGGTGTCGTTGGATTCGTCTCAATTGTGGAAATGACATAGACTATATAATTTTTATAAATCCCCTTCCAAAACAAAAGGGTGTACTAACATTTTTATTTTTCGTTGTCGTACCAATATGGGTATCAAATGAAAGATACTAAATGACCATTCCAAAAACTTAAACTTTACTATCCATACTAATAATATTATAAATGCGAAAGTAACTCTGTCTGTTTGTCTGTTACCTTTTCACGCTTAAACCACTCAACCGATTAAGATGAAATTTGGTAGGAAGATAGTTTGAGACCTTGGAACGGACATAGGCTACTTTATTTTGCAAAAAATGGGGGAAGGGCATTGGGAGGGGGGTTAATTTTGTATGATACTTCTTATTATGGCTTAAGCCGCTGTACCGATAAGATGAAATTTGGTGTGAAGATAGTTTGAGACCCTGGGCAGGACTTAGGCTACTTCTTTATTGCATAAAACACAAATGGGAATAAATAGGGGGGTGGTTTAGATTTGTGTGAAACTTCTTATTATGGCTTAAACCACTGAACCGATTTAGATGAAATTTGGTATGCAGATAGTATGAGACACTGGGATGGACATAGCCTACTTTTTTGTATAAAACAAGGTGCGGGAGAAATGGGGTGGAGTAGTTATAAAATATGAAAATAATATGAAACTTCTTTTATGGTGTCATTCTTATTCGGCTGTAGGCATGATATAATTGTTTATGAAAGATTTGAGTGTCAATTTGAAAAAGTCAACTTAATGTCAGTGTCCGTGAAAGTTGTAATATAAGCAAAACTTTAAAATATTCTACTGCTTAATTTTATTAGGGAGATATTTTTTTGCTGTGGATATGCCTCGCAAGCGTAAATCTCATCTGAGCCGTAGCACTAGCAGAGCTCGAACAGCAAGAGTAGCTAGAAGCCAAGAAACAGAGGAGCAGACTCAATCCGTCAAATTTTATATGATGAGCGTCACGCAACCCAAAGAGCTGCTGAGACTTTCGATCAGATTCAGGCTCGCCAACTCGCAGATGCTGAGCGTCACGCAACCCAAAGAGCTGCTGAGACTTTCGATCAGATTCAGGCTCGCCAACTCGCAGATGCTGAGCGTCACGCAACTGAAAGATCAGCTGAGACTTTCGACCAGACTCAGGCTCGCTAACTCGCAGATGCTGAGCTTCACGCAACTGAAAGGGCTGCTGCGACTTTTAACCAGACTCAGGCTCGCCAACTCACAGATGCTGAGCGTCACGCTACTTAAAGGGCTGGTGAGACCTTTGAGCAAACACAGGCCCGTCGTATTTTAGATGCCTAACGTCACGCGTCATCGATAGCTGCTGAGACGCCTGAACAATCCCAAATACAGCGTATTTTACGAGCTCAACGGTAGTCTGAAAGGAGACGTACGTTTGCAAGAAATAGATGGGAGTCGTTCCACAACGCTGCGTCTGATTATGACCCATTGATTGATTACACTTGGCATCGATTAGTTCTCATAGGGAACATGGATAAAAAATGTAGATATTGTGAAGCACTCAAGTGGAATGATGATACACCGGGTATGTGTTGCTCGCTTGGTGAGCCAGAAGAACTACTCAAGTCTTTGCTTTTGTATGACAGTGATGAATCGCACCGTTTTTTAAGCAGAATAAGAAAATATAATACATGCTTCCAAGCAAGCTTGAAGCAAGTGGAAGCAAGTGGCAGCAGAGTGACTAAAACTCTACGGTGAGTTAAGAAACTCTACCCTGTTGTTTTGTGTTGAGGCTGAAAGTTGGTGTAAAATGAGAAAACAGGACGCACCAGAATTATGTAATGGCACCCGACTACAAATAAAACACCTGGGACGCAATATAGTAAGGGCAATAATTATGACAGGAATAGCAAAGGGAGAAGATGTAATGATTTCACGTATTCCGATAATCCCAACTGATATGCCATTCCGATTTAAAAACTTGCAATTTCCCCTTAAAGGCGACATTCGCGATTACCATAAATAAAGCTCAAGGGCAAATACTGAAAGTTGCAGGAGTGCATTTAGAAAAAATCGATTTTCCCATGGGCAACTGTATGTAGCGTGTTCTCGAGTATCAAGTCAACATAATCAATATGTTTTAGCAAAAGATGGTAATTGTTAACACGACTTTGTTAAAGTAAGTTATTAAAAATTACAACTCTGTGCTCACAACCCATTTCCACACTTTTGTCGACCTAAACAATATTTATAAGAATCAAAAATAAAATTAGTACCTACTGCATTTTATGTAACGCAAAATACACTATTTTTGTACTACTACTCTGTGTTTCCTATTCAAAATTTTACGTGAGCGAAGCCGCGGGTAAAAGCTAGTATCTATATAGTTAAGTTAAATAGTAGTATGGTTAAGTTTCGACGCACGGGACCGCGGTCAATATGGCGACGCTTGGGGGTGGCCTGTGTCCAGCAGTGGACGTCTTTCGGCTGATATGATGATGATGATCGTTAAGTTTTAGTTTACGTAACTATTTTGGCATAAATTTGAGATAAGCGTTAATATGATAGCAGAATAAATAATCTTTTACCACATAACATTTTTGGAGAACTCGTTCATTAATTTAAATTAAAATGTCTGAAATGTTATAAATTAATATAAAAACAAAAACCGGTCAAGTGCAAGACGGACTCGCGCACGAAGGGTTCCGTACCATTATCGCAAAAAACGGCAAAAAAACACGTTTGTTGTATGGGAGCCCCACTTAAATATTTAATTTATTCTTACTGTCTAACTATCACGGTTCATGAGATACAGCCTGGTGACAGACAGACAGACAGACGGACCGCGAAGTTTCAGTAATAGGGTCCCGTTTTTACCCTTTGGGTACGGAACCCTAAAAAACACCAATGTTTGTTTCAATTTTATTGTTGTGAAAATGGCATTAAACTAGGAACAATTAGTTAGTCAATATCCAGAAATATAAATAAATAAAAATAGAAGGCTTTTTTATTACAAAACAAAATTGAATCTAAATTGAATCTATGTGAACAAATAATGTTTGTTGTGATAATTTTAGGTATTATTTCTACTCGTAAGAACCCCTCCTCGGGTAAAGGCCTCTTCCAAAGATAGCCAATCTTCTCTAGATTGGGCGATTTTAACCCAATTTGTAGTTGCTACTTTCTTTATATCTTCTTCCCATCTAGTATACGGTTTTCCCTTCTTTCTTTTTCCTAGTGGGTCCTTCCACATTGTAACTTTTTTGTCCATCTCTGGTCCTGAAGGCGTGCTACATGTCCTAGAGTTAAGGCTGGAACTAATACATCAGTTGCTTTGGTAGTTTATCTGATTTTTGGGTGTCAGATTTTCTGCTTTTTATTTAAATTAAGCGTGCTACGCTTCATTCCTCTTTGGCATATGACTATTTTATCTTTTATGTTGTTGCTGAACTTCCATGTTTGGCATCCATATAATAGACAAGGCAGAAGGTGAGAATTTAAGACTTTAGTTTTGAGATTAGTAGATAGGTTACTCTCAAATATTTCTCTTGAACTCCAATATTTGTTCCATGTTAGTTGTACTCTACGGTTTACCTCTAGGTCATTGTAATTTCGGTTGAACCCTATTTGTTTACCAAGGTATGTATATGCTTTTGTGTACTTTAGAGGTTTGCCTTTGACTGATGATGGTGCCTTTGTGTTGTTAGACATAAGCATAATTTTAGAACGGTTCATTTCTAAGCCTACCTGCTTGCTAGCTTTGTTTAAAGATTCTATCATGGTTTGTAGTTGAGATCTAGATTCTGAAATAAGTACTATGTCATCTGCGAATCGTAGGTGGCTTATGCATTTCTAATCTTAATGCTCCCCTCCAGTCTAGTGTGTTAATTATCGAATCTAGTGTGGCTATGATTTTAATTTTGATGATAGTGGGTCGCCTTGTTTTACTCCTCTCTTCACTGGAAACCAAGGGCCGGCTATCTCTAGTTTTACTCTATTTCTGCTATTCCTGTAGATGTTTTTGATTACTTTTAAGTACTTTTCTTCCACTTTCTAGCATCTTAGGGATTCCCAAATGCTGTCATGTGATATGGTGTCAAAGGCCTTCTGGTAGTCAATAAATGCAAGATAGAGTGGTCTCTGCATTTCTTGGTATTTTTCTATAATAAGCTCTAGCGTATGTATGTGGTCCATAGTAGAGAATCCTTTTTCTAAAGCCCACCTGTTCCACAGGTTGCCTTGATTCTATTGTACTGCTTATTCTCTCGTTAATAATTGAGGAGAAAAGTTTGTAAAACGACGGCAGCAGGCTTATCGGTCTGCAGTTCTCCACGTCGTTTGGATCTCCTTTTTTTGTAGATTAAAATGATATTTGACTCTGACCATTGGGTGGGTGTCTTTCCAGTTTCCAGAATATTAAACAATTTTGTGATAGGTGAAGCTAGCAAAGGTGTAACTAGTTTTACTGCCGGTTTCCCAGCTCCCTATTATCGGGCTGTTAACGTAATCGACGAATAATCGCCGGTTAATTCTACTTTCAGTTTCTCAACATCAAGTGTGACAAGTGGTTGACATGTCACATTTGAGAAAATCTCGAATTAACCACATGTTACAGCAGTTTTGGTTCTCTGAGAACCTTTTTCAATGCTAATCTCTATTCTCTTGTCAACGAGCCTAATTTATAATTGTTGGAAATTGGTCGATTATTCGCAAATTAAAATTAATATTATGATTTTAAAGGCTTATATTACGATAAAAAGATAATACGGTTCGGCGAAGACTATGGTATGGGTTGAGTTATAAAACATATGTTAATTTAGATCAATTATTTAATTACCAAGATTATAAAAAAATAGGATATTACAAACTTTTTAAATTAATTACATTATAAAAACTTGTCACAATTATCAAAATAGTTATTTTGTATTTATGTAAATAAAAAAATATAAAACTATCTGTTACTGACCTGGGAATCGAAACTGGAAGGAAGGTTCGGTCCCTAAGTCCGTGTTGACTGTACCCTGTACTTAGTATTTACCAAGGTCAGTTTCTGGATAGGTTTGTGTTTAACTCGAAGTGGCTGGGGTGGTGACCGCGCCATGGTAAGCAACACTTACCAAGGTCAGTCTTGGGATGGGTGACCATTTTTTTTTGGATCGCTTGTTTATGGATAGGTAACTCCGCCAGGGTAAGCAACTCTAACCAAGATCAGTCTTTGGATGGGTGACCATCACCACAAAAATTATGATCACCCATCCTAAAGTCACCCCGCTAGGTTAAACAACATCTACCAAGGTCATCCATCCAAAAACAAACGACCCCAAAAAAAGTGGTCACCCATCCAAAAACAAACGACCCCAAAAAAAGTGGTCACCCATCCAAAAACAAACGACCCTAAAAAAGTGGTCACCCATCCAAAAACAAGTTAACCAAAAATAAGTGGTCACCCATCCCAAGACTGACCATAGTACCTAAGTGTTGCTTACTCGGAAAAACAAACGAACCAAAAAAAAGCGGTCACAGAATAACCTTGGTAAGTGTTGCTTAACCTGTGTGGGGTCACCTATCCAAAAAAAAGGAAACCAAAAAACGTGGTTACCCATCCAAAAATCGTCCTTGGTAATGTTTGCTTAGCTTGGTGGCTATACCAACCCAGCCGCTCAAGATAAAATACTATTTAAAGTTACTGATTACGTTATAGTAGTGAATGAAGCGAATGAATACCAGCTAGGTTAGCCAACCAAAATAAATTAATGTCGATTATTTAATGTAACAAGCGATTACATAATTTCTCGATGATGAAGTGTTGAGAAACTCACTGACAACTGAGGATTGGTTAATTTGTGACAAATTGTCAGCTGATTTGAGATGTGACGTCGACTTCAGAAACCGGCCCTTAGAGATTCAATTGTAATATTATCAGAACCTGGGCTTTTGTCTAATTTTAGTTTCTTCATGGCTCTTATGACTTCGCTCACCTCTATTTGAGTTACACTGTTGTTTTCAATGTATGTTGTTGTTGTTATATTGACTTGTGTTGATGTTGCTGTGTTCTCTGGCACTGTAAAGGGTTTTGTAGTAATCGGTTACTATATTAATAATTAATTTAGTTTTGTTTTCTATTTTGCACCGTGAATTTAGTTTTTTAAATTTTTATTTTTCTTGCAATGACAAGAATATTTACTTTTTAAAGTATTATATTATTTTATTTTAATTATTGTGAATGTGAAGACTACGTGGATCATTTTTTTTTTGTTTTACTTTGTCTTAGTTAGTTTTTAATCATGGTCGCCAGGGCGCATAAATACTGAAACTGCCAAGTTTCAGTATTTATGCGTCCTACCCGAATGTCCTTTCTTTGGTATTGTTCTTCAATTCGTTGAGCTCCTTAAATTCTGAGTTGAGCTGCACGGTTATTGACAAATGCGTGCACTGACTGGACAGTTCCACTCAATCTGGCTGGTTCTTTCCTCAAAAGACCATTTCAGACATCAGTCTACATGGTCTTCACATGATCTAACCAATATTTTGTCTGGAGTTTAAAAGAGACTGTGACCTCTGAGTTTGTTTCGGCCTTTCTTCTCAGAGTAGTCAGACAGGAAACGCCGACCTCATCTAGTTTAAAAAAATATGATTAACATGTAAAAGTGTTTGTACAAACCAACTTACAGAAATAAAATCATTTATCATAACCTCACTCCGGTTGTGTAGTGTTATGCCATCTTTTTTTAATCCGTCTATCCATGTTTTGTTTGGTCTTAATTCTTTAAATGCTTCTTTCGTGCTTCCTGTTCTGATAAGATGTTTACTAATAATCTTGTATCTGTGGTTTATATAATCTTTCTTTATGCATTTACTTACAAGCTTGTACAGGGCTGATATATGTTTTTTTGTAGCTCGACTTTTGTTTTTACTTTTTTGCAGATTTTTATGGAGTTTCTTCATGACAAGCTACTTTGCCGAATGCACAGTAGAATCAATTTTTATATCTTGTAAATATTCATTTTTAATTCTTTGACTTTCGAAAATGCCGTTTTTTGGCCTAGTTGAAATAAATATATTTGACTTTGACTTTGAATTTTTTCCCTGTCTCTTCTTTAGTAGATCTAGAGTGCGTTCTGACAGTATTTTTTGAGTTTTATCAGGTTAAGGTATTGTGGTTCTAACACACTGTAGGCTTATGTTGATAGCTTTTATAATGTTGTCATAATATTCCTGTACAATTTGTTTCTCTGGTTGATTAAGTAAGCATTGTGATTCATCAGATTTCAGGCATTCCTTATATCTTTGTATCTCTTGATCAGTTTTTAACGGAATGTTTGGTTGATTATGGTATTTAGCACTACTCTTCCTTTTTTGTGTTAATATTGTTGTTGCTCGGACTGGTCTGTTGTCTGAGGGATAATTTATAGTCAATAGTTCTATGTTTTGGAACATGTGTGGTTGGTTAGAGAGCATAAAATCAATTTCGTTTTTATATTTTTGGTCTGGGGATCTCCAAGTCCATTTATTTTTGTTTTTTTCTTGAAAATGTATTTTTGAATTGCAAAATTAATCAATTTCTGGCCTCTTTCGTTCCTATCGCCATATCCATGGAGTTTCATGACCAGGTTTTCTTCCTGTTTTGGTTGTCCTATATTGGCATTGAAGTCACCCATCAGTATGTAATATTTATGAGCAGTTTCTATTGATATACAGACTGTTGTGTAGAAGTTATCTATATCTTCTTCGCTTGCTTTTTCAGTTGGCGCATATATTTGTTTGATGGATATGGGAGTGTCTTCGATAATGATGTTTAGTAATGCAACTCTTTCTGTGAAGCCAATGAAGCTTTCTATATTATTTTTATATTGTTTCTTTATCAAAAAGCCCACCCCATACATACCAGATATATCCAGAATTATATGACCTCCAAAATAAGCATAACATGAATATTACCATAAAAAACAACGTTTGGAAGGAAATTGCCGAACAACTTGAAGTTAAGGGTAAGGGTAAATAAATTTCGTATTTTACTGTGTACAGATATTTTTATTATTCATCTTATTCATAACATAGATAAGTATACTTCCATCGTGCTCATAAGTTGCCGATCGACTGACGAGCAAAATTTGCTGCGTAGTGTCACGCCAGTGCGGTTTAGCATATTTGATCGCGTAGCGTCGCACCGCGGACGCTTAGTTACCTGCCAGGTGCGGTCTGACCTTAAGAAGCTTTTCCGAAGTCTTGACAAGACACATTCTTTCAACGATAGCGTCGAGATAGTGTTTGGTAAAATACGAAAATGTATGGGATTGCCCACCGCTATCGAAATACATTTTGTTTATCAAGATACACCTCACATTTTGACAATCTACATCGTTGATAGACACTTTGTCTGGCGTCTCATTTATAATTTTGCAAAGAATAAAACCACCCACCACCACCACCAATAAAAATACCACCACCACCACCACCAGCAATAAAAATATTGCAGAATTTTAGACGTTTCCTCCAAATTATATGTGTTTCTATTTTTAACCGTCTCCATAAAAAGGAGGAGGTTCTCAATTCGTCGGTTTCTTTTTTTTATGTATATGCCCCGATTACTCAAAGATGGCCGAACCGATTTGGAAAATTCTTCTTTTGTTTGAAAGGGTGTACTTTCCATATCGTCCCATGGCCTCCATGGATCCAATAATCAGATCCTGATCTGATTATTGGATCCTGGGGAAATTAAGGGCACTCCTCAAATTTGATAGGAATACACGTAGCGATTTAGGTATTTTCATCAATTTGGCAAGCATTTGCATTCAGAAAGTATTATTTGGTGAATTAGAACTGACAAAGAAGGTCACAGATGGTCACTGGAATTCCTCAATGATTACTATGTTTTGGGTATAAGATATTCCGAATAGTTAAATGATTGTGACTAAGCAAATTTAAGTAAAATGGTTCTAATGAAAATGTTAACATTGAACTGATCTGGTGATGAAGCCGAAAGGTAGGCACCGGAACTCCGTAATAAAACAATATATCCCAGTCATGTATAGGTTTGTTATGAGAATCCTTCTGGATTTAAATGATTTTCATAGTAATATAAGGATAACAAAAAAAAGAGTAAAATAAAAACTTTACAACAAAAACATTAAACCGAAATCCAAAACAAAAAACTACAAAGTGAAAAATAACTTTTTTTTCGGAAGTTGGTGTTAAAAATAGAAATAAAACCGGCCAAGTGCGAGTTGGACTCGCGCACGAAGGGTTCCGTACCATTATCGAAAAAAACGACAAAGAAATCACGTTTGTTGTATGGGAGCCGCACTTAAATATTTATTTTATTCTGTTTTTAGTATTTGATGTTATAGCGGCAACAGAAATACATCATCTGTGAAAATTCCAACTGTCTAGCTATCACGGTTCATGAGATACAGCTTGGTGACAGACAGACAGGCAGACAGACAGACAGACGGACGGATCGCGGAGTCTTAGTAATAGGGTCCCGTTTATACCCTTTGGGTACGAAAAAAATAGGTACCAAAGATACCGACTGCCGAAAAGAAAGTTATTTTGCACTTTCTAGTGTTTTGTTTTGGACGTCGGTTTAATTTTATTATTAAATAGTTTTCTTATTTGTCATTTCTTCACTGTTATGACATAAATGGGATCATTGCTGAACAGCCATTAGAGGAATGACATAGTCTAAACACTAACTCTCTTTATGATTAGTATGAAAATGACAAGTACAAATAGTGTTTAGCTCTTAAAAACGTCAAGTTTTATGAGCTAGGAGTTACCTTCTGATGAAGGAGTAACAGTTTTATGAGCTAGGAGCTAGCTACTCATGAAGGAGTAACAGTTTTGACATTATACCTATAAGTTTACGGCAGCGATCAAATGAAGTACAAACATACATATGCTAGCCATGCGCCAAACAACCTAAAATAACTTTTATAAAGTTAGTACCTTGCTGTAGTTTGTAAAATCTTCATTTAGCATTATATTTTACCGATACACACGTCCTTGGACTCTTTGGTACCTTTATCAACCTTCATCACAATATGCGTTTCCTCTCTTCTTCCGTATGTGTAGATTCGATGCAAAGGATTCGTTCAAGTCGTGCAAGGTGCAAGTGGTTGTGCGTGCTGGGCAGGATGGAAAATAATGCATATCAATCAAAGATCCTTCACACTGGCACTGTGTTTAGGTTGGGTTAAAGATACCCCATTTTACCAGGTTGTCTCTGCAGCGACCAATCAGGGTCTACAATCGGTACAGATAGTGCTAGCTTAGCCACTGGAGTTTGTTTTCGGGTGGGTAGATGCTCTGCCAGAGTGATGGAGTGTGGAGAAGTGGGATGTCTGTTCCTCCACAGTTCGCATCTCTGGCCTGACTTGCTATTCTCCAAGGAGGTCGTAAATCTTAGGAAACTTTTGTTTTTCCTGTAATGTAGCCATATAAACCCTATCACTTCCACCCATATTCAAACGCAAAGATTTCTTGTGAGGTCTACTAATATACAACGGGCATGTGGCGTAGCCGACGTTTCCACTGCTGGGACTCCTCACAGTGTGAGAAAGCGGCCGTAACCCATTGTTATGTTTTAAAATTAGTTTGTTTTGTAAAATGGGTAAAGTTTCAAAGTACTTGTATATATCCTTTGAAATTATTAAATATTAAGATAGTAATGCAGGTAAGGTTGTCTTGGCGATAACATTTTTGTCTTACGTATATACCTTTTTAGGATTCCGTACCCAAAAATAAAAACGGGACCCTATTACGAAGAGTTCATGAGATATAGTCTGTCACCAGGCTATATCTCATGAACCGTGATAGCTAGACAGTTGAAATTTTCACAGAAGATGTATTTCTGTTGGCGTTATAACAACAAATATTAAAAACAGAATAAAATATATATTTAAGTGGGGTTCCCATACAGCAAACGTGATTTTTTGCCGTTTTTAGCGATAATGGTACGGAACCCTTCGTGCGCGAGTCCGACTCGCACTTGGCCGGTTTTTTCAGTATTAAGATTACTTGCGTAGTGGGCACACCTTTTGCACATTTCCACTTGTACTTCTGTAAATAACACATATTTTTATATATAAAACAAAGTCGGGCAAAGCACATAGGATACTTTTTATCCCGGGAATATGTTCCTTTGGGATAATTTTCAACATTCAAATTTCATCCAGATCCGTCCAGCCGTTAGAGCGTGAAGAAGTAACAAACATACACACTCACAGACACACACTCACAGCCTTCATAATATTAGTGTGATTAGTGTGATATTTTATTTCAAAAACATATACGCGCGAACTATTTCGGTAAAGAAGTTTAGTTTTAAATTAAAAGAATAATGCTAAATAATAAAACGTCAAACAGATATTAAAATGGTGCCATGTCGTTGAAAGCACAGAAAGATGGGTAAACTAATTATCAGTGTCTTATTTAATCTAAAGCAAGTTTGTTGCTAAGGCAAGTAGTGTATAATTGGGGGTTCTGGATCACGCGCTCGAGCAAAGCGAGAGCAAGAACCCCCCAATCATACACTACTATAACATTTACACCTGTAGAGTAGAATTGATACAGTGATGGTGACACAATTTATGTGAAACAAATTTCATTCCCTGGCAGTATCTGGTAGCAATCAATATCTTCTAATGCAGGTAAAACTAACGCACGGGCTGTATCACTCTCCTGATGAAATAAATCTGCTGTTGCTGTCGATATACTACTCCCACTAGTCTTTGACGAACTCGCAATCGATTTTTCATTATCAACCTGTTTGTTGCTAACATTAACGAATGTGCGAAGAAGCTCACCAGACTCGCTTTTGAGTATAAGATACTTAGTATTTTTCAATTTAGATTTCTCTGGATCTTCCAACTTCTGGTAAAATAAATCTTCTGTTTGTGTTATAACATTATCCTGGTGTTTTAATTCACCTACGTCCGATATTTTTTTTCTAGGGTGCATATCTTGAATATGTATTATCTCACCCCTAGCATTCTTGAAAATCATTTTACGAATGCCATCTAAATTAGATTTCGCTGAGTGAAACATTATAAATAACATCAATAAATGTAATTATTTATTTAAGAAATAAATTTAATATTGAACCTTTGCACTGTAATGTTCAAAGTTAAATTGCTGTGATGCACGACACCTCTGTAATATATACCCATAATTTGACAAATTTTTAAGTGCAATGTGACATCCTATACATATACACTTTAATAGGGTAAGTATTCCAAACACTTTTTTGTAATATAGTTTGTGCCCTTCACAGCGTTTAAATAAAAACATTTAGGAAAATGTATGGCATGTTGCGTCCAAGGATCATCATAAATCTCCCAATCTTCAATAACACCTCCGCATGAGAAACATGCTGCAATATCATTTATACTATTTCCATAATAAAAGAATCCTGCGTCAGCCATTTCCATCACTAATCTTTTCTTTTTATTAAGTGTCCCCCAGTAATAATTAAAAGAAAATTCACGCATTTTAAATGTGTTATACATGTCATATCGAGGTTTGTATTCATTTTGAGACATGTTTTATTGACTTTCTAATTCAATTTGATACAAACGTATAATGGTATGGTCCAGCTTTTGACAGCAACATATATAGACTGGACAGAAGTAGGAGGAAGGGAAAGAAAACTAAGATGCATTTCACCTAAATACAGAAATAAAAACAATAAAATATTTATTTTAGAATTTTATTGTCAACGCACCACTTATTTAAACACAATACATTTTTTAAAGCACATACAGAGTCATGATAAATACAGTTATATAAATCTTGAGAATATTTATATTGATCGTATAAGCTTATCAAACTTGAACATCCTTTATCTTCTAAATTGAATATATTACAATTACTATTTCCTAAAATATGCTTTAACCACAACACTTTTTCTAAACCCTTAACGTACATACATTTATCTCTTAAAATATCTATAACCAAATTCTGATAATTAGAATAGGGAACAAATCCTTCACACCAGCGTATCTTTCTGTTACGTTCAATCTAACTTACTTGTTTTTTTTCTTGCTTCGTTAATTTTGAAAATGGAAATGGTGGCTTAATTAAAAATATTTGTAATGTTTTATTATACAATATAGCGATTTCTTTTATTATAAATTCATTTGTTTCTGTTTTAAAGCCTTGAATATCCACAATAGCAATCATGATAACCTGCGCACGATGTTGCTGAGAGGTTTGTATTCTACAAGTCGATCGTTTATAATCAAACAATATGCAGTCGTCTTATCTGGTATTGCTGTAGAACATTCAATTTCCAACCTCACGTCCACTGGACCAGTTTTCAGGCTATCGTTTTGTCTTGAACAGTCTAATATAAAGAGAGGGGCTTTTTCTTTGAATTCCTTTAGGTCAAGCAACGGGTCTACTGGATAGTTGTAATACGACTGACGAAATTTCACAAACATTTCGTATAATATACTATATTTGTTCTCAGAAAACTTTAAACCTAAAGGTTCATAAGGATAATATTGTGAATTCAAAAAGAGCGTAACGTTTGTTACTTCACAATGATCGAATACTGAACTATCTTTAGTTTTATAATTTTTTCGATTAGTTTGTAAACAAAAAATTACATATCTGGGTTTTTCTAATTGTGAAGCAGTTTTAATAGACCAAGAATGCTTTGTTGTTTTAGGTAGTAATGGATACTCATATAAATCCCAATTTCTATACGCCATCTGAATAGGTTTATCTTTTTCTAAATGTTTTAAAAGTGACAGTCGTTCTCGGTCTGATACTTTTATGTGTGGCACCCTCCACTGAACTCTTTGCACATCTATTTGAAAATTAACAATATCATCAGTAAGGATAATGCTATTTAAATTAGTGTTACTTCTGTTCAGTATAAGTTCATGTTTACAATTTATCACTATTTTATTGTAATCCTCTGCAAACCCTAAAACTTTATTTAGTGGTATCACAGCACTAAAATGCCCATCACTTTGAAATCCCTCTAAACACCAACCCCATAGGGCAGCAACTTTATTTTCTGCTTCATTTAATGAGATGTATGATTTTATTGTTGACGTTATTCCAGAATTTTTTATGCGGTCTATTTCAATACCATTCATTTCGTATCTAATGTCTTGAAACAAAAACATAATAGGGTTGTTAGTGAACGTAACACTTTTCTTGATTGGATTCCCATCTTTACCGAAGAACTTCGCTTGTCCTTCGATGTAAATTGAACTGGCTGATGGTAGCACGTATATGTCTTGCTGGTGGATGGGAATTCTGATTTCATCGTTTTCTCTAAAGCTGCTATTGTAGGGATTGTATGAATGGACTTCATAACTTTCGATCGAAGTGTCAAAGTGCGGTAATTCAGCAATCTGTAGTATATTCATATTTTAAATCCTAGAGCTTTAAGAAAATCTTTATTTAGTTTAGTCAATTTCTTAACTTTTTTCTTGCGTCTTTGCACCTTAGCAATCGCAGAAGAACTAAGACGTTTTTCATTCGCTTGAGTGTTTTTATAATATACTATCATTTTGTTTTTCTTAAATGAAGACGTAACTCAACTTGTTTCTCTCCAAAGTTAACACAGTGGCCAAATTGATCTACAATCTTAACCGATATTGATGAAATTATATTTTTGTTTACTGGAAAGTAAATAACATTTTGCGGTATTTCCACACACTGATGACCTGGAGTAGTATCAGACACGAATTCGTGAATAAAATGAGTTGGTAATCCGTTGCAATACGAACTGTGAACAAGATCACATTCGATTTTGATTACAGACAGACCTCTGTTAATAATGGGGATATTTGGTGTTGATTGTAATACTGAAAAGTATATCAAACCGCACTCATATTGATCTGACAAATGCAGCGGTGGTTGAAAGTATGAAACCAATTCCGATTTATGTCCAGAGATGGTAACCGTAGTAGACATGCTTCTATACTGACTTCTTTCGGCAGATCCTGTTTATTTTATTCTTCCACTACACCAAAAATTCTTCAAAAAGTTTAAACAAAGATGTCCACAATTATAAGGGTGATCACGCTGAATATTATCATAATTATAATGAACTTTGGATCCCAAGTATTTTATAAATTCCTTTGGAGGCTTAAGATTTCCATAACTATCAAAATATTCAATATAATCATTGTATTTTGCATAGGCTACCCAATGAGAACCAAGATTTTTAGAGCTATCTAAATTTATAACACCGCATTCTTTTTTAAAAGGGTATTTAGGGAGCTTATCTCTCATAAAGACGCCTCTGAAATAGGGAATATTATTTCCATACTTCAAAATGTCTAAATTACTCAAGGCTCGATTGGGTAGCCGATATCTTAGTTTTTTTCTTTCGATACAAAAATTCCGAGTCCACCTTTATATGGTTTAAGGTGTAGTCCTTTTCCGATGCAGAGAGCTTCCATTTTTTCATTGTGTCTCCTCGATTCTATGAATAATTTTTTTGCCATCTTGAATTCATTTATGGTTTTAGCAATACCAGCTGCACCGCCTGCTAAAGCTCCCACCGCAGATAAGCCCGCAAAAATCGGAATCAAAGGCAATACTCCACCAGTTTTTGGTATAGGAATAATACGAGGAAGTTTAACGGATGAATCATCAGCTAATTTTCTGGAAGCAGCCATAGCTAATTCTATTGCCACTTTCTTGCATTTCGGTTTTAATTTTTTGATATGTCTTTTCGTTTTTCTAATAACATTTTTAAATTTGTTTTTAAATGCTTTTTCAGGTTTAATTTTGGGAGAACACTTTTTGCTATCTTTTTTTAGGCCAAAACCAGTTTTGATTTTTGTTGCCATAGCGCTGCTTACTAAGCGTGCTGACAGTTTTTCTCCTACAGTCGCGTCTGAGGCAAGTGCTCGCTCTTTAGCCATATTTAACAAAACTAAATCTGCCTTGTGGCGATCCTTTAGGTTTGAAGACTTGTGATAGGCAATGTCGTGTTGTTTGCAATATTCGTCTAATTTATTAACACCTTTATCTCCACGCGTAAGCCTTTTAATTAATTTAGTGCCAGGCCCACAATAATTGTATCCCGGTAAATGTAACTCAAATGGTAAATGATTTATAATCCAATTGAGAAGACTACTCTCTTCAATACCCATCATAAGACTGAAACATTTGGACTGAACACTTAATAAATATTCGATTTATCAATCCAACTGTTTTCAGAAGAAGGAAAGCCTAACCATTTTACCAAAACCCTGTTTCCTTTCCTTCTAAGAACTTTTTCAACCAAATATACATTAGGATTTTTTGTCTTTTGAAGCTCTTGTACATAAAATGCCCCTAGAATGGGCTGGCCCCTGATTGCATCTTCAATTAAATAGGTGATAGGAGTTGTTTTTTGAATTTTTCGAATTTTAAATATTTCTGTCGACCAGTTGGGAGTATATCCTTTTTCAAATGTCCCCTTATACTTACTAATGCGTACATAATCACCCTCTTTAAACTTGCTTTTTATGCTATCGGTTTTTACCAGCCTGAAATATCTTTGTAATATGCGTTGTTTATTATTATTGTCCACGTTTGCGGGAATTTCATCAATTGTGCGATGATAGGTGTGATTGTATTCATAAATAACTTTATTAAGAGTATTATCGATCCAGTTATAGCTTCCTTTTAGACTAAATTCTTTATAAAGTTTAGACTTCAATGTTCTGATGAATCGCTCAACAATTGAAGCTTTTTTTGTTGAGAAGGTTGAATAATGATTAATATGATAAGATCTCACAAGTTTTTTAAATTTATAATAAAACTCTGCCCCATTATCAGTTTGCAGATTTTTAGGCATACGCCCTTTTTCCAATAAAATCTTGAAAGAATTGCATACAACATCTTTGGTCTTACTTTTCAAAGGAAAGATCCATGCATATTTTGAAAATGTATCAATAACAGCAAGAATAAATCGAAAATTTTTATTGTCTTTAGAAATTGATTGCATGTCAATTAAGTCCGCTTGCCATAAATCATCTATATCTTTCATAATAACATGTCTTCGCGGAAAGTTTACCCTTGCATTTTTATGAATTTCGTTTACTACGTCGGCTTTACTCATATCTTTAATTCAGTATATCAACATTTGTCTTGAACCCACCATTGATACTGAATAAAAACCATAGTATCTCCACTATTTATTATTGAATTATGTCAGCTTCTTTTAATTCTTCAACTATCGATAAAATTTCATTATCATGATTGGTATTGCCAGCATCTCTCGAAGCTACTAATAATTTTAATCTCTCAACCAATTCATTGGGATCATCCCAATATATCAAGTCGGTGTTGTTTTTGTACTTCTTTAACTTTGGCAAGTTTCCTCCAAATTTAGTGTGAACAAGTTTATCATCGTTTGACAATTCGGAAAATAGGTGTTTGATTATTTTACAATATTTTATACCTTTGTCACCTCTTATTTGACCTTTAGGATTAAAATCTCTTTTATGTGCATTTGTATAATGTAACATATCCTTATAGACAAGTTTATCTTCACTCGATATTAACTTTAAATCAGGTTTTCTTCGGAGTAAAAGTTCTTTTAGACCAGCAGTTAAATTGTAAGCTTTTTCACCGATTTTAATTAAAATGGTGCTTTCGTTATTCAAACTATCAATTTTAGAAAATGATACTATTGAATTACCCATCAATAAAGTATTGTTTTCACTTCTAATTCCAAACGGTATACTAATACCATCATAAATACCAAAGATGTCATCACCTTCTAATGAAATTTCTAAATTATCAATCGATTCCTTTTTAGCATTTTGTTCGACTAATTGGGTAGATTTTATTTTTGGATCGTAATAGTCATTGAACTTTATAGATGAACTAGCATTATTTTCATCGGATTTGATTCCTTCAGAATTTTTTAGAGTTGTATTTTTATTTTTATTATTTTTTTCTGCAGATCTATTAGAATTAACTAAAGTCTGAAGAGGATCTGTCACCGGTTTTAGCATTTTATCAAGTGACAAGTTCATTGCATGTTCCTGATTTTTCATATGTTTTATTTTATTTTTTATGGAGTCAACAGACTTCATTAATTCCATTTTAATATTTTTCTCCATATTATGTAACCACAACTGTATTCAACTAAGAAAGGAATAACACTAGCAATGTTTTTGTATACAATTCATTTATATGTACATGTATTTGCTTTCATTCAAATTAAAAAAAAAAAACAAAATTCTGTCTGTACCTTCCATTATTTAATGATGAGTCTTTGTTAATAAGAAGAAAGTTGTAAGGGTTACTCCAAACACTTTTACAAATATCTTTGAACTGATTCCACGGTACATCAGAGTTGACATGTTCTTCATAGATGTGCTTTAAGTTCACATCATCTTGTTTAAATATTATAAGAAAGTTAGCATTATCGCGTAACAACTGTTTCGGGATTTTTGAGTAGGTTTGCGATAAATAAAAGCAATCAATTAGCTTATGTCTACCCATACAGAAATAATTGCGGATATTTGTTTGATTTTCACATACAACATCATCAAATATAAATACAGAATTTGGTAAAGCTTCATTCGGAGATATGACATCTTTATCGTCATTGAACTCATGAAATTTTATCTGAGGCACTCTTCTTAATACTTCCCGTAAAAAACAATATTTTGGTTGAAAATTAGTCTTCGAGTAAAGGTAAAGGTTTTGAAATTTGAGCCCATTTTCATGCAGTAACAAACTGATCACAACGTTTGTTTTACCACAATTTGAGGGACCGCAAATTATACAACGAATCGTATTTGGCAACAAAGCGCTATGTCTAATCTCTTTAGAAGACTCACCAAGATTTATATTTTTAACGTTAAGTGATATGGGTTGTTTGATCAACTTCATCTTGTCAATTAATTTAATTATTAACTAACATAAACTTATATACTTTATTTGGGGCTATCTTTAGCCTTGTCCCAACAGGAATGGTTCTAGTCTCATCTTACAAGATAGGTATGTATATTTAAGAGCTACGTAATGATCCATATTACTCATCGCAAATCAAATAATTTTTGCACGTGTTATAAAAATAAGCGATCACTTCACTGCTGGTGTTCTATGCATAAGGAGGTCGTTTTGTTAACGATTTTATATTTTCAAGGTAAGGTTTTTTTTTAATTTAATTAATTAATTATTTAAACAAATAATAATAATTATGTAATGCATCTCTTTTTTTACAGAATTATGTCATACTCACCATCGTACAGCCCCGTTGTAGATATGGCCGCCCCACAAAATTTAGCGGTATGTAACTAATAAGATTATCTTAAATCAAACATTAAATCCATAGTTCATGCTGTTTAGTTATAATATTCTTGGTATTCTTTCAGAATGCGATAGAAGACTCAGACCCTGTCACCAATCCGTTTTACTATGCTCAAGATGGGGAGAGCTGGTATGCGGAAGTAGCAGCTAAAACATGTGAGGAGAGTCGAAAGAAAAAAATTGAGGAACGAAGATTGAAGAAGAAAAAAAGTAAATCTTTTAAAAACTCTTCTTTTATCATGCGTAAGGAGCAAGGACGTGTTCACCAGTTAATAAAAATTATGGTCTTTGATTTGGAAGGCCGTGATATGGAAGAAATAGACACTGAAACTGATAATGCGAGTGTGAATGTGCAGTATTTAGTGACAAGTGATTATGACGATATTGTTGACAAAACTGATCATTTAGTAAGTAAAATAGTGCAAAAGTTAAGCAAATCTAATGTATAATGTTTTATTATTGTAAAAAGTTAATTTAGTTATTATTTGAATGTATTCTTGGTAAAGCAAAATAAATGTTTAAATTTAGTTAAAAATTAAGTTCGCCTACAGATAGACCTTAAATGCAGTTCATATGTTATTGTTTAATTAAATGTGTAATAATAAATTAAAATTGATTCTACATAATGTGTTTTAATCGCCTAATAAATTAGAACAGATGATACTTCTTATTAATAAACACTGCATATAGTTATGACAAACTTATATAAATAAAAACTATGACATCATCTATGCATAGTGTTTATAAATAAGAGATAAAATCTTTCGGAAAGGGAAAACAAAAAAACAAATGAATATAGATTATACATTTATTGATTATACGATTATAGTTACATTCATTTTTTTACATTTTTTATTCGATTATTTATGTTGATGCAAGGCTAACTTAAACATTAAAAATATTAACTTAAAGCTCATTTTTAACAGTTAAATGTGGCTAGATAGCTTTGCATCGACATGTACATATTACATATACACATTTAAAATTGTAAGTAGCTTTTATATCTTACAATATAGGTTTAGCACAGTAGAACAAATAGAGTACTAAAGTATTGAACTATAATGTCCCCAAGGTAAAGTGTTGAAACAATCCTCAATTCTCTGCCTTTTATCGTCATCACTATTAAGTATGAGCTTATTTATTTTTTGTGTAAAAATTTGATGATTTTTAGATCTTATAACATACATATCATCTCGTAGGTTATCATTAAACATTAATGCCCTTTTATATTTTTCAATATCCAATTTTTTCGTTATTGGCTTTGTTACTCCCTTTGCTTTCTTTATAGTTTTATTTTCAGTGCGTACACAATACAACTTAGCTCGTAAACCTACAAATTCTGAAATAATCTCTCCACCCAATTCGTCTTTGAAATAGCCGGGCATTTGCATATTGGCTTTAGGTAACCCATATATATTGTTATCCTCAAAATTGCTTGTGTCAAAATAACGAATATTGTTTTTCATATCCTCATAAAAATCATCAGTTTTTACAAAATAAAGCAAACTGTCAGTATCAGTATAACATAATATTACATTGTTTCCATATTTTTTTTTAATTACAGAATAATGAAAATTGTATATATGTGTTTTAGAAATTTCAAGAATAGAAAATCCGATATAAATAGGACGATCTAATATAACTTTTGTCTTATTTAATTGAATAGCTACTAAACTTTCGGATAAAATTGACAAATCTTTAAAATGTGGTGCGCTAATATACCTTTCAGCACCAAACAATTTGTTGGTTGTATTTAACTTATCTTTCCATAATTTTACGAGCCTAACATCAACTTGTTTCCGTTTGTTTTCAATTGTTTTCCCAAAAATAGAATTGTTTTGTTTCTTAAAAAAATCTTTTTCAAAATCAGATTTAGCTTTTTGTCTGAGAGAAGTATTTAATACTATATAAGGTTTTAAAAAGTTATCTTGATAGAATGATAATATTTTATATATTTTCAGCAATATTAAACCATTTTCTAAGCACTCTTGTAAATGTGCATAATGGATAACAAAGTGATGTTTGCTGTATAAATTTGCAATTAACTTTTTACACTTGCTTTGCATAGGAGAATATTTTTCGGCAGCAAATGGTAGATCCGAATGAGCATTATGAATGTTAGGGGGGTAATATAAATCTACCTCTAAAATGTATCCTTCATAACCGTTTTTGTTAACATCATTTATATTGAACTTATTTATTTCATTATCACTAAGAAATCGGAAGTTACGCATTGGAAGTTTCTGCATCATTGCAAAGCCGTATAAATTCACACAGTCAAGATAAATAAGGTATGTGCTTGCCTTGTCCTTATTATACGATGATTGATATTTGTTATTAGCTTTGGCATATCTTAATGAACATTGGGCAAGGCCTCCCCGAATTCCATTTTCTAGCATTTGGTACATTTCTACATCCGATATTAAATCAAGCTCTACTTTAGTGTACAATAGCATAGCATCCCAACTTAACGATGGTGATGAAACATAATAGCAAGGATCTAAATTATAATAAAGTAAACTCATTTCTCGAAACTTTTCGAAAATATCGCATAATAACAGTACATCACATTTTAAATAAAGGTCTGTATACTCTCCCAAATTTTTTATTTTAAAAGTTTGCCATACGTTTAAAGCATGTTGATAATCTTCAATTGAAATATTTTCTCCCGTTAGTTTACTGAAAAATTTTGACTGTTCAGGCAGCTGCGTTTCATTATATTTTTCCCATTTGTCTACATAGTCATAACAATATACGCCTTTTCTACACGCTAAATTAAATAAACGATCATGATTGAAAAACAAGCGCATGTTTAGAAAATCATCCGAGTGCAACGTTTTTACCAATTTATCTAAACTAGTACTTAAAAAGTTAAACGAATCAATAAATTTCAACTGAACTATATTTTTATTATCGATAGGTATGAATTTTGTAAACGATATGTACTTTTCTTTTGATTTAGGAATTAAAGTAATTTTGCCAATTATATCAGACAGCTCTTTTATAAATAAATGGCAATCATATCCAGATAGATTATGAAAAATTATAGGTATGTATTGACATTGTTTCAAATTTAAATTACAAGCATTGTGTGCAGGACCTCTATATTTACCTGTGAAATGATCATGATCTTTAACTTTTTTATCATTTTGTACAAACTTGGTTTTACATATGTGGCATAATTGAGCTGTTTTAAATGAGTTTAACTCATCAGAAGTAAGAGGCAGCATTGGCTGTTTATTTTGTAAAATTGTATACAACCTTTCTACGTCATTTGTAATGGTTTTAACAAATGTTTGTGCACAGTTTGGACCTCTATAACTAACAAAATCATTTAATTCAGGTTTAGATTTACAACAAATATAATAAGCATACGATGATGCTTGATGTGACTGTACAGATTCAGTAAAAAGAGATATATTTTTGTCTGAGTATTTGCAAAGCAAACTTTCAAAATCTCCGTATATTACAATTGGAATTCTCTGGGTTCTCTCAATGTTTGAAAATTGTAACTTGCTATGTTCAGTGGGCAAAACTGTTTTTATTCTACCACAATTGTGATTTAATAATTTATCTTCATTGTCATAATACAAAAAACACTCATCACATAAAAATACTTTAGATTTATGTTTGGTTAATTGTCGGTGCACAAGGCGACTAAAGTTTTTTATTAAACAAAAATGTGCTTTACCATCTTTAGTTATATACAATAGATTGACATGTGTAAGCTTTCGTTCACGCGTTAAATATAGAGGACCCGTTACATGATTATTAGCTTCAAGACCATAAACATTCACACTTGTAGAAGGATTATTTTTCTCAAAGATTTTAATATCAGTGAAACTTGGTGGAAAAGACATATCATTTATGTTTAAAAGCAACGTATAGTGTGGGTACGATTTCATTCTATTAGCATTCACTCTTTTCGGAAACATATGAGCAATAATACACCACAAAAAACAATTATTGTCATTGTTGCGTATATTCAAACATGACTTTGTGTTTTTTATAACCGCAGGCAATTCTAAATATGTTCCAGCTCTTAAAGGATTGTACTTATTTATGTTTATTTCCAAATGGTTTATACAATTAATAGCCCAACCAGATTCAGCAAGTTCAAACTCTAAACATTTAGATATTAATTTTTCAGAGCATTTCAAATACATATTATAAATATTTGTGTTCGGAACTGCTATCATATATTTAGTGTTGAAAGATTTCATAGAGCTTTCATTATTTTTTGGCAAATTGTATGACACAAATAATTCAAAATTAACTTTAATTGCTTTATGTTTTTGAATCATAAGATTGATAACTTCACATACAGATTTTGAAATTTGATTTAAAAACGTTTCTGGAATTATTGTATCTTCACTAGATTTAAGTGGATTCACTTTGTAACTTATGATTCTATTTTTAAACGCAGTAGCAATAATTTGAATATTTTCGAATTCAGAGCAGAGTAATCGATTAGATTTATGAATATTTGTTCTACTGTGTGCTGTTAATTTTGATACATAAATATTACAGTCTTTACAAAAAAACATGTTCATTTAACTTATCTTAAATTTTACAAAAAAAGCTTTTTTTTACTAAATGTACTTGTATTTTTATTACAGTTATTCGATTCTTTATATTTTTTATAACAGTAATTCAATTTTTATTTAACAGATGGTAAATTCTCATTTTAAAATTTCTTAGTTTTTAATATCTTATTTCGGGTTTTTAAATTTCTTGGTTTTTAATATCTTATTTCGGGTTTTTAAATTTCTTATTTTTCAATTTCGATTTACATCGAAACTCTGAAAAAAAGGTACATGTATTAAAATTATTATTCTAAATCAAATAAATGTTCACATATTTCTTTATAAAGACTGTATCTAATATAAAATCAGTTTGTAAAAATATGTAAAAGAGATTAAATAGATTTATATAAAAAAAGGTTAAACAATTTATATTAAAGTTATTCGCAAATTACAAAAAACTTGCACATAAAGAGAGCATAGAAACTGAATAAAATTAATTTTAATTTAATTTAAGGTTTACTGTATAGAACAGGCTGAATTTCTTTAAACTCTTCCTTTCCAGTATTCACAAGGTGTGTTAAAGCCTTCCACACAACATTATCTTTATCGGTCGATAATTTTAACGTTACAAGAGATTGTTTCCAACGCTCGTTTGGGGCAAGCTTTTCCACTTCGTTTGTATTATAAACCCTTATTTCAAAATAATACTTTCCAACCCTGCCCGGGTCTGATTGAAAGGTATAACCATCAGCCACTCGCTGACTGATGCAGCTCTTCAGTGTGGCAGCACGGACCAGCGGTCGAGATGATTCCTCCTGAAATACATAAGATAACTAGTTTTAATAAATAATAATAAAACGCAAGGGGACCACGTCGATTAATCTACCTTTATAATAATTATAAATAATCTTTTAGAAAAGTCTATTTAAACGCGTGGACCTGCGAGTAGTTGAAGTAGTAGAGTAGCAAATAAGTATACTTTAATGGAGAAAATCGCACACTGCAAAAACATTGATAGTTTATGAATGTTTCTAAATGAAATGGAAATTTAACGTTTGAAAAAAATCTTACCTCAGAGTCTGAAACGATGGAAATCCGTTTTCTTTTTGGAGCTAGCGTTGTAGCAACTGCAAGCCCGTCGCTATCAGACTCTGATTCTGAAGCGAAAGGGCTTTTAGAAAGCAAAGCCTTCTTCTTCCGAGACACTTTTTTATCTCTCTTCACAGCTTTTTTTTTTGAGCTGCTCCCGGTTTTTTCTTTTGTTGCTCGAGAAGTTGAAGGCGCGGAGTCCTCTTCTTCAACCCAAAAAGGATTATTCATCGACTGTGCCCTGAAATCATTGTTAAAATGCAATGAATAATTTTTGTTACCAACATTTCGAGCAACATGAAACAACAGCATCTGTATTCTTCAAAGGGTTAGATAAAGAGGTGGGGTTAGGCCTCTCCTACTTTTACAGGAACTTTTTGAAATCTCATGGAATAGGGAATAATATATTTACAGTATCAGACAAAAAAAACCTTAAGAATCGAACCCAGGTCTTATGTTTATTGCATGATAGAGCAACGAAGCAAGAATTGTTAAAAGTTTGTAAAAATATTAATATTATTATGAAACTACAAATACAGTACCTAAAAGTACAGTAGTTTTAAAATATTAAACTAATATATTGTCTTAACTTAATTGATTAAGTTCAGTCCTAATACTTGTAATTAAACCGTCGTATAAATCGAAGAAAAATGATTAAGGGTCGATTTTTCAATAGTCAGTTACGTTTTACCTGAGGTATAAAAATGGTGGCTTGACAGCTTTTGTATAGATAATAATGTCAAAATGTCTTATTTATTCTTCAGTTAAAAATTACCTGGCTATTGCAAAATCGCTTATAAGAAAATATAATACTCACATACTTTGTATCAGCAACACTTGAGAACAACCACAAACAAATTTAAACTCACTGTTCGGTGAAACGCACTTCAGCACAACAATGACAAAAATAAAAGGAATAATATCTCAGATGCTTATTTTATAGACCTGAATCCTAAAGCCTTAGTCATATGTTAGTTTCCAACAAAAATTGCTTCGAATATTTAATAAAAACAATATTTGTTATTAGAATTTCATCTCTATCACCTGAGCACTTAAAGTAGATTTTTATTTTATTCATTTCTCATATTGAAATCACAATGTGAATGCTTCCGAATACTCTAGTTAAAGAAAGTGTTTTCGCAGCACTTTATCCTTATTAGAGTTTTTGGAGACAACTGGAGACGAAAATCGTAAAAGGAATGAGGTGTCAATTAACTCTGGCTGATTACATACAAACATTATAAGAAACCAATAAAATTAGAGCTCTGATAGTTATTTGTCTTGTATGCAAAAATGTCGCCTTATTCTTTAAGCTCTCAAGTTGTAAAGACTGTGCTAGATATAGCTATCCTGCTCATTTTAATGGTAATGGAAAGAAGTGGCAATGGATTTCAACATTATTATTTGTTATAGAATTCGTATTATGATATTACAGAATTAGGCTGGGTGAATATTGAATGTTGGGAAATAAAACAAACAGAATTTTATTTTTTAATATTTTAATTAAAATAGTAGATAATTACCTAATCTTCCAAGAAATAATTCCTTACCTAATGTAATATCTATATTAAGTTGTGTAATCATAGGACAAAGTGGTCCAATATTTTATCACATCTTTGATAACACATTGGCTAAGAGCTCGATTCGCTACATCACAATGCAAATAGTAGGTTTAATAGATGTTGCAATTAGTCCACCAAAGTGTTGCGGGTTCGATTCCCACACGGAACAAATGCACATCTGTTCCGGTTTGGATTTTTGTTTTTATGATTTTTACTAGCTTTTCATATAGTTTGTTCCCTCCACGGTGTTTAAATAAAAACGTTTAGGAAAATGTATACCATATGTTGCATCCAAGGATCATCATAAATCTTCCAATCTGAAAAGCGATCCAGTAATTTTGCCATATTTTCGACGACACGTTTGGCGCTTTGAATAAGAGCTCGACTCGCTGCATCACAATGTAAATATTAGTATATAAGCTACTAAATGCGTCAAGTGTCGCGGGTTCGATTCCCGCACGGAACAAATAAGTATTTGTTCCGGTCTGGATTTTGTTTTCATGTTTTATATTTTGTCATTATTTAATTGAATATAAATAATAATATTATTATATAGAATTTATCGGGCGCAAATCTAAACACCTCGCATTAAGAATTATTTTATAGAACATAAATAACACTTGGACTTGGAAATCGAACTGGATGCCTCATGCTCGGCAATCGCAAAATTGAAATCGCTAGACCAATGAACGAACTACATATTATGCAAGTAAATTGTTGAACTACTAATTGATGCACTACTAATTGTTCTACCTATGAATATCATAGGTACTTTCGTCAAGTAATAAAATGTAGAGACATAAGTTGATCAACGAGTCGAACTTGATATTATTGTTTATAAACTTGAAGTACACATCGCACCGTTGATTAGGACGTTTTGCATGACAACCACTCCGACTGGTAAAAACAAACCTGTATCAAGCTGTCCACGATCCACTTTGAATGAAACACAATACTCAATCTATAGAACTATATCGCAGATCGCATTAGTAGCGTATGATTGGGGAGTTCTGGATCACGCGCTCGAGCAAAGCGAGAGCAAGTGATCCAGAACCCCCAATTATACACTACTAAGGCAATAATTACATTTAAGCAAAATTCGACATAATTGTATTAGAATTCCTGTAGAAAAATTTGCTGATGGTGGGTCATGAATTAACTTTGTCGACAGTACCTAGTTTATAAGTTTATGAAATCTACAGTACCACCAGCCGGTCTTCTGCTTTGGTCCAGTAGTTGGCAAAGTTTATTGCAGTTTTGAAGGCGTTGCTCAGATCATCCAGGGTGCACGTAAATGGACATTTGGAGCACCCTAGCACTTGGGATACATTCTGAACAGTACATAAGCTCTCCACAGCCGGGATACCCACAACAAACAAAATCCAGACAAATTAAAACCATACATTTACACAGTTTTATAACATATAGCATTGAAGAACTATGTGAACATAATAATCCATAACGTATAAAGATTACAAATCCTATGCCAATGTTAATTTTGTAATATTATAGCTTGTTTTTAAAATAAATGAGGTCATATCCCTGCAAATAAGGAAATTCACGTGAGAGGACATGACACCTTATGTCATACTTTATGCTTCCATCATACATGAACGAAATATAGAGTTGAAAGAGGAATAAGTTTAGTTGAAACAACGTAAATAAAATAGTAATAATCTTCTATAGAAATCAAAACGTGAAATCTGGTAGAAACGGGGGGATTTCTCTTCTAATACAGATAGATCAGATTGCGTTGTTTATTCGCTACAAACAACGCAATCTGAGCTTCCACGGACAAGAAACTTGCATTCTTTGTTACTGTGCAGTATCATCAAGTAATTTTCTAAAGAGGTTTAAGTTTATAGTTATAAATTTAAAGTGCTCGATTGGTTAATAGTTGAAGCAATACAGTAACCAATCCGCAATATTGTCCTTGAAAAGCTTTCATAAGCTAATTGGCCATAATCTATGTCAAAGGTTACAATAAAAATAGTCTACACGAGGCTCGATACTTATTATTATTATTATATTGCACCCTGGGTAATCGGCCTGCCATTTGTCGGATTAGTTTATTTTTATCACAGTCAGATTTTCCTGATAGTTTGTCCAAACGCCCTAGACAAATATCATTAAATGTCAGCAATAGCGGTGGTTGAAATGTCAAATGTAAAGGATCGATCCAGATCGATCACGTGTCAAAATGAAAATCAAAATAGTTAATTTCAAATAATGAAATTAATTGAATTATCAAACAAACAAAAGTTATTCTAGTTGCACATTCGCAAGCGTCGGTCAAAATGTCGAATGTAAGGGATCGATCCTGTGATTTAAAACAGGCCGAGGCAGCCAAATTATAATTTCGATAGCTCTTGACATACCCATACATTTTTCCAATCGCTATCGCGACGCTATTGTTGATAGAATGTCATTTGTTTAATATCTCTGTTATGGCAACTGGGCGGGGGTTCCGACCGGAACAAATCTAATGATGTGAGAATTTAATGACATCCTACTATCCTACTTACTATAATAAACGTGAAATATTGTGAGGATGGATGGATGTATGTTACTCTTTCACGAAAAAACTACTAAACGGATTATGATAAAACTTTACAGAAATGTAGCTTATACATCAGAATAACAAATAGGCTATATACTATATATATAATTTATAAGGATATTGGGCGAAGTACTCATACCACACGGGTGAAGCCGCGGCCGGCAACTAAATATATATCACACTATATATTTTGTTTGTGAGTGTGGGTGTGCGTGTTTGTATGTTTGTTACATCTTCACGCTCAAACGGGTGGACGGATCAGGATGAAATTTGACACAGAGATAGATTATAGTCTGGAATAGGACACAGTTTTTTATCCCGGGAATATGTTTCCTTGGGACAACTTTCTACATTCACTCGGGCGATGCCACTGGCAGAAGCTATAAGTTTACGTCCACGCGTAATAGTTAATGGAAGCTGCTTCTTTGGGTTACTAGTCGCGCTTTTACTAAGCTTGAGATTCTCGGTTTAATTGTAGGTCGGAAGAGTATTGGGATTCTCCATCTGGAGTTTCTCAGTGGCTGCTCCAGAGTCTGGATTTGTACACGGTCGATGGCAATCAAATCAAAATAGATCGCCCTGCGCAAAAACTGGACAGTTCTGTTTTTCAAATGCAAATTAATTTATTGCTCAACACAGTACATAAAAATACACTTCCAGATGTGAAGTGAATGCGCAGTCAACCGTGTTTCACCAATTTAGGCATGCAGAATTATAATTACAATAAATGTTAGAATAATACAATATTACAAATTAAAATTACAATTGGAACGTAAGTACATGTCAAAAAAATCAAACTATTTTTTACTTCAAATAAGCCTCAAAGGTACTTTTGAATTATCAAACAATAAACATTTCGCTAGCGTCTGTAGGTCTCTATGGAGAACAATGTGCAAGAAACTCCACGGATATTCTTTTCGATCAATAGCCAAGCCTATTTCCATCAACCCTATTTTTGAGCCCTACGGCACAGATCATATAATACTACAGTACCTATGGCAAGTCATAGGGCTCAAAAAAAGCTGGCGAAAGGTGGGTGTACTATTGGTGTACCTCTATGTTAGTTACACATACAGAAAATTTAAAAGGTAATCGTATGTCCTGGTATGGTCATGACGGTGATGAGGCGGGATGACACGCATGTTACTAAAAGAGTTATGAAAATAAATGTGGATGGAGAGAGGGAGAGGAAGCCCAAAGAAAAGATGGATGGACTGTGTGAGGAGTGATATAAAAGAAAAGGGACTCAGTGATAGCGTGATGTGGGACAGGACGGTATGGAAGAAAATAACGTATTGCGCCGACCCCAAGTAACATGGGATAAGGGCAGGAAGATGATAGTCGCTCACAATGAGTCCCATGAGAAGGTTTAAAGTCATAAAGGGCAATGGAGAGGATTATGCTTAGCGTTTTCTTGCGTGATCGAATAAGTAATGAAGATATCCGCTAGAGAACCAATGTTACCGACATAGCCAGAAGAATTGCCAAACTTAAGTGGCAGTGGGCAGGGCACATTGCTCACAGAACGGATTGCCGATGGGGCTGAAAAGTTCTGGAGTGGCGACCGGGAACCAGAAGACGTTGCGTTGGAAAGCCACTTGGTAGACCAATGACCTGGTAAAGGTTGCGGGGATCCGATGGATGCTAGACGCACGGGACCGGTCAATGTGGTGACATTTGGGGAGGACTATTTCCAGCAGAGGATATATTTCTGCTGAAATGCATACGAATACTTAATTTTAGATTTTCCGATGATCTCAAGAACCTAGAATGGGTGTCACAGGAGAACTGAAAGCGTTCTTTGAGATAAAAAGTAGTAAAAGGATTAAAAAGCACATTATAAAGCAAATAAAGTATATGGGCATTCCGGCGAAGGCGAATAGGAAGCCATTTGAGCTTAGTACGAAATTCGGAAACGTGATCACACTTGCGCAAGCCAAATACGAACCTGATACAGAGATTTTGAAGTCGCTCAAGCTTGTTCAATTGGTCTTGGGTGAGATCAAGATAGCTGGCATCAGCATAATCTAGAATAGGCAGAAGAAGAGATTGTGCTATTGCAATTTTATTGGTGATGGGAAGAAAATTACGAAGACATCTCAGGGAACCCGCAGACACAAACAGTTTTCGACTGACTTCCTGCAGTTGTTTGGTCCAGGAAAGGTTGCTGTCGATATAAATCCCCAAGTTCTTCACAATATGATTTATAGGAATAATAGTATTATTGAAAGAAACCTGGGGAAGGATCGACCAATCGATCCTAGAGACAGTCCGGGAACTGTCAACAACCGTTACTTGAGTCTTCGTTGGATTGATCTTCAGTCACCTATTCGAGCCAGGTCTGTAGTAATTGTCTCAATGGCATTAGATAACTCTCCGAGAGGGGAGATCATCAGCATATAGGTGGTAGAAAGAAGAAAGTCGTTAAGTGATAGCATTAATAAAGAGTGCGAAGAGAAGAGGAGATAAAATGCCACCCTGCGGTACACCGGCAGAGGTATGACACCAAGAGGAGAAAGATTCGTCAGTGCAAATACGCTGCCGACGACTAAACAGGTAATTATGAAACCAGTCAATTACTGGAGGTGATATGTTAAAAGTAGCACGCCAAGCAAAATGTTGAAGTCAACAGTATTGAAGGCATTGCTAAAGTCGAACAGAGCAAGTACTGTTAACTTCCCCATATCCATGCCTGACCTGATATCGTCCGTGATGTGCACAAGTGCTGAGGTAGTGCTGTGGCCACGTCGAAAACCAGATTGGAAAGGATTTAAAAGATTATGGTTGGAAAGGAATGTGTTGAGCTGATGATGAACAAGCTTTTCAAGAACTTTGGATAGGAAAGGAAGAATAGAAATGGGACGATAGTCAGAGAATGATGCAGGATGTGATTATTTGGGTAAAGGAATAATTTGGGCATCTTTCCAGGCTTTCTACTTATTCTTCCGAGCGTGTAATTGGAAATTAGGGGTTATCAGTAGTCTTCATTAGTGTATATGCCCTGGAGAGGTAACGATTGTTTTAAGGCCCTTACTCCGCTTTAGTGCCGTAAAACGTTTTCTTACTAAAGAATACTCCTTAATCACGTCAATCAAGTAAAAAGGTTTGAAAAAAAATCATTATATATTCATGTTCATTATTTGTGAAACATGGTTTTTCGTTTGACTTATACTTTAGCTTTACAAAAATAATTAACAACGCGATATCTTTTCACTTATTTTGCATGTTCCTCCAAAACGACTTGGATGTTTAAAAAATGTTTATTATATTTTTCTTAACCTACATACGAAAGGTAAATTAAAAATTAACAAAAAGTACTGTCTAAAAGGAGGTCCAATATTGATATTCTGGCACCGAGCGGGCGCACGGCCAGTACCGCGTTAACATTGGGAATATATACACTTTAAGTTCAAAATGTTTGAAATTTGACCAAGTGAAATTTTGGTTGCACATGTCAATGTTATGGTTTTTAGGACAGTCATTAGTGCTGATAGAAGTAGCTATGTATATACATTTATTCACTACCTTGTCTAATATGTAATATGAACATTTAGACACAACACAATAAAATTAAAATTAAAAAAACAGTTACGAAATGACTTTTGTATGGAGTTTTGATATCATTATGTAACTACAACGTAATTATTTATCTTTTTGGTGGCCAAGTACGAGTGAAACAATTTGCAATTAAAAGAAAAAATACTTAAAAGTCTACTGTTGGTAGACGCATTCTGCCTCTACACCCGCACTTTTTCCACTGCCCCATCCAGCAAAATGATACTGAACCTGTTACCTCTCGAAAAAGCGCGCGTTGATTGTGTGTACATAGTCTGTGGTTTTTAACATGTACGAAAAAGTAAAATGTTTCTAATAAATTGTTGTTGGAACTTTATTTGCATTTAATTAAGTAAGCTCATCAGGTGGTGGAAAAAGTATCGTTCGTGTCTCGCATAAAAAAGGCTTTATGTTAGCACTCGCATGAAGCTTTTGAAATTGGCTACATTGCTCGTGTTAAAATCTCGACCTTTTATGCTTGACGCGAAATGTACTATTTGACAATGCAACTATGATGTGCCATCGTGATATCCAATTGCAATGCGTGTCATGGGTCCATTTTCTGATGCGCTGTTGATACATATTACTCACTACAATCTTCACAATAATGCAAACATGCTATTTATTCAAAACTAGCCTCTGCCAGTGGCTTCACCCGCGGCCGAAGTAACCTAGAATAGAAGCCTACGCTACTTCTGCCGCCTAGAAGCCTAGAAGTAGGTAGGTTAAAGAGTAGCTTATGTTCTAATCCAGGTAGGACATGTCCCAGGTGGGTTTCCGCATTGTCGAGACGGGGGGGCTCAGTAGCCGAGGCTTGACCGTGAATTGAAGGAGGACCCGAGGAGGGGCCGCTCGTCAAGGTTTTTGCCGATAAGCTGACGACGTAGCGGCCAGCAAGTAGGTTGCAGTGCCGCTTGGGTGACATCGCAACTGAGGTGGGCCGCTCTCCCTACCTTTCGCGGCCTGGACGGGGTCGCTACAGTCTGATGGTGGACGCGGTTGAACCACAGGATAGGAGGAGTGTCAGTATTGCATTGGCCGCTGTGCCTGTCCCCGAAAAGTGGTACTGTGGCCGAAAAGTGGTACGCGGGGCCACTGACCTGATCCCTCACAAGGGGACCAAGGGCGCCATACACAGGGTACTCTGGCGCTGGTGCTGGTTTGGTCCCTGGTATGCCGGTGATGGGGGGTACTCCCCAGAGCAGGGTCCGTTGACGGACCGCCGCGGCGGGTTCGCGGATGAGTGCATAAGCACTCCTGCACTGCATGTTCCCGCCATAAGCGGCACAGAAGGACACCGTGGTGTTTTAGTGCATTGGAGTCCCACATAACTGCACTATCTCGCATTTATAATATTAGAAAGGTTAGGCCCTCTTGCGCCACCCTGGTAAGGTAACCCCATACTAACTCAGAATCAGTAGCTAACCCAGCCAATATTGTATGACATTTAACTGTTACTTAACCTCGGGTTAGCAACTAACTTAAAGTTAAGTATTTGGCATAAGTGGGCCTTAGGATGATGTAGAAGTTCTGCGGATCAGTAGAAGTAACAGCAATTTTTCCAGAGCATTAAAATTTGCTACATATTCAGCGATTCATGAATGAAAAAGATTTTTCCCTAGGTTGTGTTAAGATGTTGGCGAAGACCCAAGATAGAAAACGTGCAAAGTAGGGGTTACCTTTTATCAGTAAAACATATCTATTTTTCGGTAATAAAAGGTCACGATTGAAAAGATTCAATATCTTTTGAAATACATAAATTTAGCCCAAAGGATAATAATTTCTTGTAATACGAGTATTGTGTATAAAACTTCAATTTTAGATTAAGATTATATCATCGTTTATAATATTTTCTTGCCATTCTATAAATGAAAAATAATGGCTGAAAATCAAGAGATTCGTGGCTAAGGTGATTATGAATGTACAATAGTGAACTCGAAAATGATGGCCTGTGCGAATAAAATTTATATTTTGTGAAAAGCGATGTCAGCGATGCAATTCTGAGTAGGTACTTACTAGCTGAAAAACAATCTGCCTGGCATTTTCTCAACTATATTGGGATCGGCATCCAGTCTAACCAAATGCAGCTTCATACCAATATTGACCGCCAGTTACTGAACTGGGTTCTGGAGACCAAACAGGCGGTGTACCACGATATTCCATGGCACTGGTATGAGACGATGACCGTAATGCTAGTGCCAACACCTTAACGTGCTTTAGTTTTGAACGGAAGAGTCTCGACCACAAGACCAACCTCGGTAAGCCTTGCTTATCGATGATTTTTGAATTAAGAATTTGAATTTATGTATGAGTCCACCCTTTATAGCAGAACTTTTTTGAGGCGAGGCTAAACAAAGAAGTCACATGACTGACGGAAAACAGGCGCTTTCCGTACCGGAAGAACTGCCCATTTTGACCATAAAGGAACTATTCAAAGACAAGGCGAGGCCAAACACTTGTGACTTCTTACAAGACGAACTGAAAACATGCGTTTTCTGTGCCAGAAGAACTGCCCATTTTGACCATAACTATTCAGAGCCCTATACCCCTGCCCCTGCCCCTGCTGCTATGCCCTGTATGCACTCAAACGTATTCTCTTAGTAATTTGAATTCTTCCCGTCTCAACATACGGAGCGTAGTCTATAACTACTAACTCAAGGTCTCACAACGAGCAATGGAGCGAAGTATTTATGGTGATAAACTAAACAATACTGCACCCCAATACAAAAATATAATTGTCGTGGCTCAAAAATCTTCTCAACTCAACTGGGACTAGGCAAAACATTGTCTACCATATGTTGGTCAAACCTTGTACAGTACTGTGAGAACTCTTTGCCTATATTAAGACTGGCAACAGATAAATAGTCTTGAAAGGAAACTGAATTTCGAACATAAAATAAATGAAGATGTTTTTGCTAGACTTTTTCCGTGTATATAAAGGCTGCTCTGTGCTTTGTTGCGGATTCCAATAGAATCCGCCTAAGGGCAGGCACATTGTTGAATTAATATAAATATATCAGATAAAAGTAATTAATTTGTCTTTCATTACGTAGCGACCTGGCTACGTCCCCTACAGTACCAAGTGCTAGGCAGCATCGCGACAGACACCGACGGAAATGGTGCGATGAACTCAATAGAGTACAACCAAGCTAGAAGAAAGACGCGCGGGCTTCTAAATATGGAAGAAGTAGGGTCAAGTTTTTACCCTGGGAAGGGACAGCGTAGGCTAGCAAAAACGTGTAATTCGTAGCGAAGGGACATGTGCGATATCCATTATCTCCAAATAGAACTTGTGGTCTTTTTATTAATCATCATCATCATTTCAGCCGAAAGACGTCCACTGCTGATAATAGCCTTCCTCAAATGTCGCCTTATCGACCGATGTTGTCATTATAGCAACAGACATTTTTATTTTATTATTTTAAGTTTTAAGCATTTTTTAGCTTGAAGTACTGGTTCAAACTGGTTAAAAAACAAAACAGTTAATAAACAACTATTTGTCTCTGATGCGTTTAACTTTCAGCATCGCACCTACCACTAGTTGTTTCTGCATAACCCAAACGTCGACCGGTAGAAAATGCCTAAGGCACTAAGTCCAACTCTGGACGTTTGTGTGCATGAAGTGTTATCACCATCTTCCTGCCCTTATCCCATGTTACTTGGGGTCGGCGCAACACGTTGGTTCTTCCATACCGTCCTATCCCCCGTCATGTTATTACTGACTCCCTTTTCTTTCATATCACTCCTCACACAGTCCATCCATCTTTTCTTTGGCCTTCCTCTCCCTCTCCATCCATCCACATTTATATTCATAACTCTTTTAATAATATGCGTTTCATCCCTCCTCATCACATGACCATACCAGGACAAACGGTTTCCTTTAAACTTTTCTGCCACTGGCGCCACTTTCAAACTGCCTCTAATATACTCATTTCTCACTTTATCCAATCTGTCACGCCGCACATCCATCTCAACATTCTCATCTCTGCTACATGTAATATCCTTTCATCCATCTTTTTCACAGCCCAACATTCTGATCCATACAGTATGACAGGTCTAATCACGGACTTGTAGATTTTCCCCTTTAACTTGAGGGGCATCCGTAGGTCGCAAGTTGTTCCAGTGACCTGTCGCCATTTCATCCATCCTGTGTTGATCCGGTGCGTTACGTCTCGGTCTACCTCGCCATTTCCTTGGACAAGCGACCCTAGGTACCGGAAGTCGGAGCAGATTGGTATGGGTGTTCCAGCGAGAGCTATGGGCACGGAACTGGAGAGACCGCCGAAATCGCAAAACAAGTATTCAGTTTTGCTTCTGTGTGCATGAAGTGTTAAATAAATAAAAAACTTTTTAACAAAAAAAACCACTACAAAGTGAAAAATAACTCTCTTTTCTGAAGTTGGTGTCTTTGGTACCTATTGCTTTCCGTGTTTCGACACCGACTTCGGTAAATAAAGTTATTTTTCACTTTGTAGTGTTTTTTTTTTGAAGTCGTTTTGTTTTTTTTTTGTTAAAAAGTTTATTTATTTATCTCTTTTTAGTTTTGTACCTCCAATTGAAAAAAAAATCATATATAGCAAAAGTACATCTCATGACGTTTCGAATAAGCCCAAACACGACTATGATACATTGTTTAAATGCGGAGTTCCATTATCTACCTGCCGGCTTCATCATCAGATCAATTCGATGGTACCATTTTCATCAGTACTATTCATTTATAAGTATTTGCTTCATCATAGTCGTTAAACTATTCGAGATATCGTAGACCCGTGATATACTTAGGATTAAGGAGTTCCATTGGCCATCTGTGGTCTTCTTTACCAGTTCCACATCACTAAATTATACTTTCTGAGTGCAAATGATTGCATTGCTGATGAAAATGCCAAAATTGCTGGGTATATGTATGCCGATAATATTTGAAGAGTTCCCTCGATTTCTCCAAGATCCCATCATCAGATCCTAACCTGGTGACTATGGAACCAAATGGGCAGTATACCCTTTCAAACAAAAGAAGAATTTTTAGTGTGTTTGAGTAATCGGTGTACATACATTAAAAAAATACCAATCGAATTGAGAACCTCCTCCTTTTTGGGCAGTCGGGTAATAAATAGTAGGTAACACAATAGACGTTTCTCATCGTATCACAAATCGTATAATTATTGGCTTAGATCAACCGTCTTTTCCTGAATCCCCCGTGCCCACCGACAGTACGGTGACCTGTCGCTAGTGAACCAGCCCAGAGGCAAGGTTTACCTGGTACATCTGTTGTCCTCTGATCCACTAGATAGTGTTGGGATTGAGTTAGATCTCGATTATGGTTTTACGCTATACAAGTAGCGGAGTGAAATGTTCTGCAGTTATTACATAGCATATACATATGTCTTATAATATATGTATTAGAGAATATTTAATGTGACTGTCGCTCTACATTATTGTCGACAGTTTTTTTAAACAAAAAAACCGGCCAAGTGCGAGTCGGTCGGACGAAGGGTTCCGTACCATCATTGCAAAAAAATGGCAGAAAATCACGTTTGTTGTATGGGACTTAAATATAAATTTTATTCTGTTTTTAGTATTTGCTGTCATAGCGGCAATAGAAAAACATCATCTGTGAAAATTTTAACTGTCTAGCTATCACGGTTCATGAGATACAGCCTGGTGACAGACAGATAGACGGACTGCGGAGTCTTAGTAATAGGGTCCCGTTTTTACCCTTTGGGTACGGAACCCTAAAAAGGAAGGGAGATTAAAACTGTGTTATATGCTAATTGATGTTGCTTGTTTAATTAAAATATTATAGAAGTTAATGAAAGAAGCCTTGTCAGTTTTCTTACGTAGTAATGCCGCCCATTGTATATTATAGTATTAAGTTTCTTTTTGTCTTGTTTATTAAGGTGTACAATAAAGTGTATATAAATAAATAAATAAATAAATAATGCGTTAGAAAACTGACAAGACTACAACGTACTGTTATAACGCGATTATTGTGTCTCTTCAAATTATCAGTTAATTTCAACGTTATTATTATTAAAAATAATATAATAAAAATATAACTATGATAAATAATCTTCGTTTGTTAATTTGATATTTTAAAAATAGTTAACTATTGGTAGCGGTTAGCTATTGCTCTCGAAATCTCGATAGAGCTCGAAAATACAATATCGAGAAGTGCCTATTAAAGTATTTGATCCTTGAGTTGGTCACGTGTTTAGCACAACTGTGTCGGGATAATAACAGCGCTCACAATTGATGTACGCCTTGTACTCTATAACACCTGAGAAGTTATAAAAATATCAAGATTCATTGTGCTTCGAATATCGTAGTGATAACATAATTTATTTATTCGACGTAACAGAAAGATGTGATTCATTCAAGGTTATAGTAATTTGTGTATGTTTATTCGTTTTCGACGTTATTAACTGGGATTGTGGAGGAACCGTGTGCTTTAAATCTAGATTAAAATAAGTGTGAAAGGATATTCATACTTAATTGTAAGAAAAGTTTATTTATTCCAATTGTTAAAAGTACAATATCTACACGTAGCTTCGTCCTGGGGCTCAGGACAAGCAACTATCTAACAACCAAAGCGTTGTGATAGTGATTGGAGAAATTACGAAAATTTGTGGTATTGTCAAGCGTGATCAACTTCTTATATTTTGAAATTTCAACCATCGCCTTCATCACACTTTTTATAGTCTCTGGCAGAAATGATAAATTCCCAGTAAACATAACACTATCGATGAACTTATCATACTTATTTGACGTCAAGGCATGTCACATGTCTCGTCTCAAATAGTCTCTTACTTCTTGTGTCTGTGGATGCTAGCAAGTGTACCGCCGTGTATGCCAAGAACATTAATAATTTGCCCGACAGGGATACCATAAAGCATGAACAGGACTAACATGATTTTTCATGGTGACTGCTGATAACCTTATCATTTATTTATATAAATATTCACTTTGATGTGCACCACTTAACAAATAAAGGACAAATATTTATAAAAACAAGTGTACAATGAGCTATCGCAACTTCTCTTACAGACAACCTGTGGATGGACTGAAAGAGAGGAGATAAAAATAAAGCTGTCAGTGGACAAAAACGTCATAAATAATGTAATTAAAACTTAATAATATACAATACGAAATAATATGCTAATAAATTTCAAATATAATATAACCGAGACAGAAGAATTTGAATAATTATATTGAAAGGAAAAGCTCCTTCACCATTTTTTTATGTTGGTAATGATTGAGCTTGCGTTACTTCAATAGGTAATGCAACCCACAAACGAGCTACTTGAACTGTAAAAGATTTATCGAAGAAGGACGTGAAACGCATACGATTCATTAATTTTAGTTTCTTGGACCTAGAATGTGTGTCACAGAGGAACTGAAAGTGGTTGAAGGTGGTGTGGTGGTTTTATCTTATATTTTCTTTCTTTTTACAGGCAGCAGAGAGCGGCAATGTCGAGGACTTCATGCGCCTGTACCTCAGCGAGCCGTCGCGGCTAGCAGTGAAGGACGGCAGAGGTCGTACCGCAGCTCACCAGGCTGCTGCCAGAAACAACACTAACATACTGCACTTCATCAACAACTATGGTGGAGGTAAGTTTTTTCTTTTTTTTGTGCCGATGATTCCTTGTTCATAATTTAAATTTTCTTCGACCAGTAATCAGCCACGGCGATAGCCCCAGCGCTGGCCGCGCAAGGGTCTCGTATGGTGCAGGTGTTTTTGCATGAGGAACAGGATTTAAGATGTGGCATCGTCAGAGGAGTGGTTCCATAGTCACATTGTGGCTGATCAGAGAACTCTTATCTAAATCTGACAAGGCTAACGCTTGCAGCGGCCCGCTTGGCTTCGTAACCGGTTTAGAGATTTCCTGGCGGGCCATAGCAGTTTGTGGCCCGTTGGGAGCTTTTCTGCAGGCTTAGCATAGTCTGTTGGAGGGTGGTATTTGAGGAGCCGCAGTTACTTGCGTTCTTCGCTAAGATTGTTGTCGTTCATTATTTTAATACCTAAGAAAGCTATTCCGACTCATAAATCGCCTCTATGAACTTACCTACGTAAGTAATCAATCAACTAAAATATCTTCATCGTTCTCTCACTGTTCTGTTACTCAGAACACCTCTGCCTCCACCGCTAACCACCCTAGCCTCTGTCAGCCTTGTTTATCGCATCTGACCCTCTTGCCTCTCCTTTGTCGCCTTTGTTTTAAACTTAAAAATAGAATGATCTGATAGCTAACAATAACATATACTTTGTTTCCGCCGTTCTCTTACTACTCTAGATTGCGACTACGTTCGACGCGTCTCCAAGTTCTGGGTTCTTTCTCAGTGTTGATAGAACGTCCGTCAGCCGTCTTGCGTTTGACCATCTTTCAAGCGCCCTTCTTTAAGCGAGTTTTAAACTAAAAGGTAGAACGCACTGATACATAAAAATCTTCTTCTCCATCGTTTCCTCACTGCTGACGATGTAAAGCGGTTTTACAAACTGTGAATCACTCGATACGTGATGTCTCCGATGACAGCCACCTTCAGTATTCTTTATCACGCCAGAACATCGTGTTAGCGCTCACCATGAATCTTTTTTTATTTATTTATTCATAAGCCTAATACAAAAATAGAAAGTTTTCAGAAGAAAATGAATTAATTAGGCTTAGTATGAGCTAGAAAGATAAAATGTTTTGAACCCAAACTAGGGCATGTCTTGTATCTCAGGAGTTAACCGTCATTCCTGGCTAGTCAAAATATGTAGCCAGTATTTCTGCTATAAGTAAAAATCTTTTTGCAACAAGCTTTAATGGAATAAAATACTATGAGCCCAAACACGATGTTGCTATCTTATCAGGTTGAGGAGTTGCTATGGCCACCTTCCGGCTCCATCATGAGACCAGCTCCATAGTATCATATTATTTCAATGTTTCCAAAGTTACATAAGCACGCCAAATTTCAGCTTAATCGGATACCAGGAAGTGCTTGAAAAATCGATTACTAGTTACTAGAAGCAAGGTACAAAGCTTGTAAAATAGAATCAAAATTTTAAAGCCTCACTCTATTTGATTTATTTACTATATTCTCATATATATGCGAGATATGTAAAAGTTCATAATATGGAATTGAAAGTATGCGACGTATGTATAAAGTTGAGTTGAGTGTAGATTCGTTTGAGATTTACCGAGACATGCCTGCTAGTAACTCCGCAGTTTCCTGGTATGTAATGGAAGTAGGTCGGCACTAGTTTGAACTTAATACGCACGAAACGACAATAGCATAAGCATAGAATTGAAATACAATCATAAGCACATATCTTCATAAGCATAGAATTGAAATACAAGTGAGGTCGTACCTCTGAACAGCAGATCACCGGCATGTCCTATTTTGTTCTTGAGTGGAGACCACGAATGGTTAAACGTATCAGGCAAGTTGGAAGAACTTAAAGATGTTAAGTGGATATTTGCAGGGTAGCTGGTAGCAGCTGAACAGAGCTGCCGAAAATCGAAACAAAATGGCGTGCGATTGGGGAGGCCTATGTCTAGCAGTGAACGTCTCTCGACTGAAATGATGATGATGAAAACGAAAGTCATTCTTTTCAATCGTAAACAATCACTACCCTCAGGAACATAAACTTTAAAAATCTATTACTTACCCTGAAGCCGCTCAGAAGAGCTCGTGGCTAAATAATAACGCGTCGATCTTCAAGGTTAAGCAACGCTTGCCGATTCAAGGTCGGGACGTGGATGGGTGATCATCTTAACAAACTGAGATTTCTCCGTGTCTCGGCAAGCATGCCGTTGGTCTCGGTTGTTCTTGTAGGTCTTTGTCAGTCTTTCTTGTCTCTTTTTTTAATTTGTATTTTTTCCTAATCCTCCGTTATTCTTATTTTATTAATTTCGTTGCGGGACCCAAGACAATTAAATTCATTCGCCGGGACTTCGTCGAGCTTCCTTGCGTCAGCGGTATTTTGGTGGCCGCCACTGTTGATTCTGGTTTTCGGGAGTCGCAATGGTTTGGGAATAGTGCGGTGGGGTTGCCCACCGCCCTGTTTTCCGAAAAAAAGTTTTTACAGATAGGCAGATATCTCATACGAGTCCTGCCATAAGGTTTCGTGTTACCCAGTTACTGGGTTGTGGAGATCAGATAGGCAGTCGCTCCATGTAAAATACTGGTACTCAGCTGAATCCAGTTGGTCTGGAAGCTGACCCCAATATAGTTGGAAAACGGGCAAGGCAGATTGATTGATAAACAAACAAAACAAGGCGCGGATCCAGAATTTCAATCAAGGGGGCAAATGGTTATCAAAGGGCGGATTCATGGAAAAATGCTGTTCCTGCATTTCGGATCGTATTAATATCCTCCTTGGTTTTGAATAGAATCGAAGAATTTTTGAAGAAATTTAAGCCCAAGTGGTTTTTAAAAACCACTGTGGGTTACGAAAATTTTAAGACTTCAAAGATAGATGATATAGCTCATGTTCTGACCATTCTTCAAAATCATCAGGATGGAGAGAATGTCTGTTCGAAAATTTTAGCATACTGCCTCGGATCTAGATAGATTTTCCGTTACCATACCTACAACCAGTTTGGTCGAGGCCCAAGGAGGGGTCTCCGTTGCATCCCTCCCTGTATCCGCGCCTAAAACAAACAAACAAAACAAAAAAAAATCTACTGAGTACTGGGCCAAAATGCATTGAGCGATATTTTTAGTCTATTAGACAATAACGCGTTTCCCTACGTGGGTATAAACTTTTAATATTCATTAATGGTAAGCACCTTATGATTTTGAGTTGGTAAATAATGTCCTAAGCTCCTTGGCCTTTCAGTATAATGTGTTCAGAAGTTAGCCTACAAACGTAAAGTGTAAGTTATTTATTTATTACATTACTCTCACTCAAGAAGTTTTTTTTAAGTGAAAATCTTTAATCCATCGCTCATCGACTGGCCATCGACATGCTAATATGACGTGTGACGGATAAACCATAATAATAATGCAATAATTCCAAAGTTTTAAGTTTTCAGTTTTTTGTTTGCAGTCCCCATGACAGCATATTTTTTTAAAGAGACTTAGGCTAATAATCTCAGGATTCTACCATTTCTATCAAAAGTTTACGATAAAACGATACAAACGATTTTTTTTTTCTTTTTTTTTTGTATAAATATAACGTTGGCCCACTCTAGAAATTTCTCTGGTATCGTGGGTGCGTTTAAAAACATATAACTTACATACACAAACACCCAGAGCCGGAACAACTATCTGTAGGTCATACAAATATTTGTTCCATGCGGGAATCGAACCCGCGACACGGAACGCAGCAGTCAATCGCTCAACCACTGCGCCAACCGTGCGCCCTATTTTACTACGACAGCTTACCTAATAAAGTCGCAATGCCCTAAACTTTGCCTAAAATACCCGTGTCAAATTCAGTGGCTTCTCATTAAAAGCAGGTATAAAATATTATATTTTCATTATAAAATTATTTTAAGTTTTAATGAACTAAACTACACCTCTCTGCTTACACTAACCCACGGCCCGTTTTCTCAAACCTTCGCGCGCGGGGATAACGCAGGCGCACCGCAGACTATGCCGGCGAAATAAGTCACTCAGCATTTTACAAAGCTCCGCGGCCGCGTTTACTTGTTGCGCTTTTGTAATGTAGCAACCGCCGCTAAAATGTCCACTGTAGTGCATTCGGTCGTAGAGATGTTCATTCGTCTCGCAGGTTTTGGTATAAGAGGTGGTTCGGGGGCACATTGCTTCACACAGCAAAATAATACGTCTGTGCTGGGAATTCTCATCGAACGAGGTTCTGGTGAGATTTATTTTTATTTTTCTAGTTAATTACCGTCATTAAAATAAATAATGTCATTAGAAATGTCGTGTAAATTTACTCATTTAAGGTCGAATATGTAATCCTATTGTTTTGTTTGCTTGTTTCCAAAACAAAACAATGTGGCCGTGTTCGCGATGTTATTTAGGAATCAGGCTTATTTAACAGACAATTTCTTGTAAAATTATCTTGTCTTTAAATATAATTACAAGTGAAATAAACTGCTTTTGAAGTGTAATTAAAATCAGTGTTAGTTGAAATTATATCCGGTTGAGAATTACGTTTTATGGTTATGTTTTGATTCCAAATAAACATCTTGTATCTAAGTTATCAGAACCACAGATGATGAGAAACAAATAATAAAATGTTATATAAGTTGTGCTAAGTATTTCCTTTCTTTTTTATATTGTACGCCAATAACAAAATGCCATATATTTATATATGTAAAGTATTAAATGCGAATGTAAATGTCTGTTTATTTTTATTTTCTTTATTGTTGATTACGTTTTCACATCTAAAACCGTTAAACCGATCGTAATGATATTTCAGAAAATAATATTATTAGCCTAACTATAACCAGAAGGATATATAGAATATTTTTTATCAATAAACCATACGGGCTCAGTTCTTTGATACGTAGAGCCGACCGTTGTTTAAATATAGTAACCAACAGTTTCAAATGCCGGTAAAATGCGCTTTTTCATAATTGTTAGCTTAACAAATGGTAAAATAATTAATTTTCCAACTTATTTAATGTCCGAAGAGCAGTGGTGGCCCAGTGGTATCGGCCGCGTCTTACAAGTTGTAGGTCGTAGATTCGTACCCAGGCAGGCGCTTTACTTTGTGTAAATTATTTCATCACCACTCCTCTCAAAACGATGAAGAAAAACATCGTGAGGAAACCTGCATGTCCTAGAACCAAATTCTTCGAAGACATGTGACATCCACCAACCCGCGACACTTGAGACACTTGTGAGACTTTGTGACTTGTGAGACGCTGTGACACTTGTGGTTGATATCGTGAAATAGCGACAATTGTGTAATTTCTCCAACTAAAATCTGGTTTATCTTTTCCTTCCATAATTCTCCTACATTTAAATATTTGTTAGACTATTGACGAAAAGCGCATTTGCAAGCACAGAAATCGTCGGTTACTATATTAAACCATTACTTGAGTTATGTACGGCAAAAATTGGGCCTGAACTAGTTATAAATAATGTGCATTTTCCAGTGACCCAAATAGTGACTAAATGTCAAACAATATTTCTGCCAAAATCAATGAATACTGCATATTCTACTCACAGATTAGGCGATTATTTCAGTTTCCAATTAACGACTTCAACTGAAACAAATGAACATCAAACTAGTTCAAACATGAAGTGTAATTGTATGTAAGACTAATGGCGTGCGAGGAGAGGCTTGTGTCCAGCTGTGGACTGCTATAGGCTGATCTTCTTCTTCTTTTCGTGGGAGGATGTGTCCATCTCTGGTGCCAGAGTTAATTAAGCCACCTCTGTGAACCTCACAGGCTTCTTACTTGGCTATTTCAGACTTACATTTACTATATAACTTCAGGTTACCTCACGATGTTTACGTTCACCGTTACCTGTGATGTCCAAGATAAACTTAGAAAGTACTTATGGATTTGAAAATGTCACATTGGTACTTACTTGCCTGGATTTAAACCCACGACCTCAACCACGAGAGGCGAGATCTTAGTCACTGAGTCAGTCAGACATCTTATATTATAGAGTGATGATGATATGAAGTGTAATGAAATGACAAATAGATAGCAATTTTCTAGTAAATACTGTGTGAAAAAGTTTTGATCGGGTTTGCTTATTTTCCGGTAACTTCGACTGAGCTCTGGTGAAAATAGAGAAAACGACGTTTTCTAAAAATAAAACCTAGCTAGATCGATTTATCGCCCCCGAAACCTCCTGCATACTAAATATCATGAAAAACGTTGCAGCCGTTTCCGAGATTCTGTCTGATTATATATACGAGAATTGTTCGTTTTTTGTATTAGATATGTGTGTCCTATAGACCCTGTTTATATAGAACAGGTTAAAACTTATGACCTTGTATGATGTATTTTTCATAATAATTAGATATGTATACAGGGCAAAGCTATGATTTTTTTTCTGATTTTACGATCTAAGCAACTTAATAAAATTCAAGAAAGATTTTATGCATAAAATAATCAGCTTCGTAACGGGAATGAAATTTATAAAAAATTTGGTCTAAAGTGAAATAAACACTTAAGATTTATTTAATTAAATGTCTAAATTGACTTCATGGTTCCTAAATGGCCCTCAAGAATGCGATTTTTAACTTTAGACCAACATTTTGAAAGAAAGAAAATACATTTATTTAGCACAGAGTAAAAGACATCACACAACATAATATTATATCTATACCAATATTATAAAGAGGAAATATTTGTTTGTTTGTACCGAATAGGCTCCGAAACTACTGAACCGATTTTAAAAATTCTTTCACCAATAGAAAGCTACATTATTCCTGAGTGACATAGGCTATTTTTGTATCCCGAAAACGGGTACTGTGGGGTGGTCCACGAGAGCGAAGCCGCGGGGAACAGCTAATATCAGATAAAATACAAATAAAATAAAAATAAAAAAGTCCGACGTAAGAAATTTGCAGGAAAGTGTGCCTCACGGCTGCGCCAAAAAGGCCCAGTTCAGCAAAAATGCCAGACAAATAGTGCCTGACGCAAACAACACACAACATTCATCACAGTATAACCAACGCAACTGCTTCACCGTCGACCATATATTATCTTCGCTTACCATTAGATGAGATAGTGATCAAACGCGAGCATATAAGATTTTATTTTAAAAGTTCTTTACATGTGTTTGGTTTGGTAATTGGTACTCGTGTGGTTTTTTTTAAAGTTTTCGCTTCAACATCAGCCTTTTAATGTTCCCACCGCCGACACAGGCCTCCTCTCTGTGAGAGGCGCCACAATCCTCCACACGGGTCCAGTGTGGGTTGGCTGATTTCACAAAATTTATCGGTTCCGGTTTCGGTCATCAATCACACACTTTTCTTAATCTTCGTAAAAATACACATATTAGAAACCAGCGTACTGTATGAACTCCATCACAAAACTACGCCGTAAATCAAACCATAATTTTCTTTGCATCAAAGTCTGAGTACGTCATACTAAAGAAAACATAGACTTTTTCTTCATTCAGTTTCTTTTCAGAAAGCTATCATAATAGGTATTCTAAAATAAGAAATAATATCATTTTAAGTATAATTCATATAGAAACCAAGAGGGTCTGTAAAAAGTGACACGCTAGCAATAAAAAACATTACCCACAATTAAAAAGTAAAATTTTATAATTTAAATAACCTACATAATTTAGTAGACACGTTTCGATCGACAATCTATTAAGCACGTAATTTGACATGATATCTTGCGAAAACCACCCGATTCAAACAGTAAAATGCCCATAACTTTAGAATGGCTTAACCGATTTTCATCAAACAGCTAAAAACACTCTCGATAAAGTTACCTTTCAATAAAAACAAACGATATCAAAATCGGTTCATCCTTTTTGGAGCTATGACGCCACAGAGAGAAAAACAAATATACATAAATACATATAAACACAGGTACTCACGTCAAACTTATAACACTCCTCTTTTTCCGCCGGGAGGGGGTTAAAAATTTATGGGATTAACATACGTAACCCTGCCGAAAAGTTACATGGTCTATGCCAAACAATCTAAAATGTTTCTTATGACCATCTAATATTGGCTGGACTTTTCTTCAGCCAGAGAAACAGCATTGCTATCAAACGTGGCATGGCTGCCAGCGATCTGCCTACAAGTTAACGCTTAGAATCTAATAAGTATACTTTTAATTCAGTTGAGGTTTCTTAGTAACATTACTTTCCAGTACCAATTAGGCTTTTTTATGAAATCTTCGATAGATAGGACCTTCGCTTTTCTATTGAACATTTATTGGATATTTCATATAGTATTCTGGCATTAGTAGATAATGTTTTGATTGGTGTGAGATCCCAAGCGCCTGTTTTTACAATCGCGATTTGAGACGTAAATGAATGCCTAAATTTAAAAAATTGGTATTGTTAATCCTTTGCACTTTAATTTTGTCATACATTTAGGTGTTAACTAGTGTTAGTGAATACGAGTTTGGTAAGAAAAGGTACTTAAACGATTTTTTTAAGATTTTTTTCAAACATTAGCACTAAATCAAAACCCAAATTAAATAAACATTCCCTTTGTATTGTGACCGTTCCATCAGTCCTATTATATATCTCCCTTTAATAAGGTGGACCAATGCATTATGGACTATCTGAATTACTGACTAAATTTTATAGTACTATGGACTTTCCTCCCTTTTACGAGTAACCTTGATTTACCCAAGTCCGGTTTCTGCCGGCATAAAAAAAGTATTGAATAGCTTTTGCACACACGTTGAGGTAAATCTTAGACCAATATTGTGCCTCGATACAAGACCATAAGAATATTACAAACAGTGCAAGAAAGTTATTTAGAGGGGTCTTTTTATTAGCGTATCGATCATAAACTCTACTCCTTTTTTTCAAATGCCTTGCCTGGCTCAGTTTTCAGCCACGGCAATGCCCTCCGCTGAGCCAATCATAAGGTCTTCACGTGAACAGACAATAGGACATGTGGCACAAGATGATAGGTTGGCCATGGACTGCGGAGAGAAGCCGCACAAGCACTGAGGATCGGAATCATCCGAGAACCCCCATCTATGGAGTTTGTCTTAGTCTTTGTCTTTGCTGGGATTATTGACAATGATAAGGATGGTTGCGATCACCCGCGAGAAGTCATTTTACTCATTTCCGGCTTGACTTTATTGGCTGGCCAGGGGAACATTGGCGTGGAACAGAACTCCCCCTTCTTTTTTACCTTCATTGGCTGGTTTGCGTGGAGATTGGCAATACCAAGGAATAGCTGGTAGGGACCTCAACCGTATTTCTGGGATTGTAGTAATGACCATGGTATATCTTGGCACTCCCCCTCGTCGCTACGTTTTCTTTGGAGTAACCATGAAAGGTACATTTATGTAGGTGCGTCTCGATGAAATGAGCAATGAAATTGTGAACTATAAATTCACAATTTCATTTTTGCTAATTTACTGTAATTTCTTTTGAGTTTGGGTCCTTTTAAATATTGCCTTTGAAGCAGAATTTTCTGGATAACACTGACCTCAGGATGTGGTGATCGCATTATTTGCAGATTTATTCTCTATTATGTAAGTTCTATCGAGGTCCTTTAAACTATTTGCCACAAGCCACTGGGAGCAATCAAGGGATTCATTAAATACGCTCAAATAGGAAAGTATCAAGGACATAGGTCCATTTGAATCGCGATGATGAAATGCGTTTCACTGCGTTTAATTACATCTTGAAATATTACTGCAGAGAGAGTATGCCCAACATAGGCGAAGTAGATCAAAAATGTGCTGCGCTTATTTTTGTTTTTGTAACCGAGGAGGCTCTCCGCAAAAGGGATAGCAGGTATGTTGACAGGGACTATGACGGATTACACTTCGACGGACGGATGTAGGGATCTGGGTGCCAATCTTGGTTGCCGTTATTTAGGCGTAACCTAGATCTGACTAACGAGAGAATAAAACTGTAACTCACCATTCTCCTTTCGTTTTATTTTGATGAGTTTCTGTGAATGTGCAAAATTGCAGATAGACAGAGGTTTAATCAATCCACTACTCAAATTTTCTGTGTTACTTCAGTTGCATCTATTTCAGTACCTGAGGGTTGAACTTGCTTTATCTATTGATTCCAACTTGTTTTATTTGCGATTTATTTTGGTACCTAAGTGTCTTTGAAGTGACTCAGAATGTCAGTTGGATTAGTAAGTAGATGACCTTTTCTCGTGACGTTTTCTGAGATTTCTTGCATTTTTTTATTGTTTTTAACTAGTTCAGCATATGAATGAAGGTTTTAACTCGATTTATTAATTCCATCGGTCTTCCTGGCTAATTGCCTGCCTTGTGCGGGCATTTGCATTTCTTAACTGGTATCCGAATGATATTATCCGTTATCCTGGTAGTTGATACGTCTTTGAAAACGAGGTTTTTCTATTTTAAGCAAGTTTACACGTGTTCAATTAAACTGTCAAAGTTATTGGAAAAATGGCTCGACTTGCCTTTAACCAAAGCAACTATTGAACATTATGGAAAACTATCACATGACTGGAAGGAGAAAGCAAAGGTTGTTTATTTTCACTTGTTTTCAATTAAACTGTCAAAACCATTGGGAACATGTAACATGCTACATGCTGTCAAAAGTTTACATCGAACTATTTAACCAAAAATCTATTGCAAAACATGCAAAATCTATAAAATATCTATATTCTAAATTTGTGCCCAGGAAGGGCGCTAACTAGTTTTCAAACGTTTTCAATTTAAATGCCAAAAATATTGGCAAAATATTTCCAGTTGCCACAAGTTTACAGCAAACATTTAACCAGCTAAAACTGACTATTTATAGAGAGAAATAGTAGGAACAGGTACCACATATACACTCATATACTTATAGGTAGATTTTGAGGACAGGAAATGACGGGATGAACGAAGGTACCATATGTAACAGCTTGTTTTTGAAGATTGAATATAATGGCTTTGGCCATGCATTGTCAGTGAATCAACAACCGTGCTGATTTTAAAGAACTTTGGTCAGTATTTAATAAGAAAATATTTGTTTCAGATTTGAACGCTAAAGACAACTTTGGCAACACTCCTCTACACGTAGCTGTGGAGAACGTCGCTTTGGATGCTCTCGAGTTCTTGCTACAGCAGTAAGTAGCAAATATTTACTTTAAACATACTACTAACATTAAATCTTGTTATATATAAAGCTTATTTCTTTAATCAACCTTTTGAAAAAATAGAATTATTACTAAATTAGACACCAATTATTGTTTAAATAAAAATTGGTACGAATGATTTACAGGTTTTCCAGGAATGGTCTTTGTTACCTATTGGCAACGAAAATTAAATATATCACGTTATTAGATTCTTGAAAAATGTATATCAGTAAGTGTGTCATGGGAGGTAAAGTTTACTTTTCGATATATGATACTTATAAACATGATACATTTGAAAAAAAGAAATAGTTCATGCAAAAATAAATGTTACCAACTCAATCGTACTTAATATCAAAGCAGCATAGAATATTACTAACATCACCTATATTCAGCTTGTTTAGTACAGTATTATTACAAGATTTTTATTTAAAAAAATCCATTAAACCTTCGTCAGGTTTGCAATCAAGTCAATATGTCGAATCACGTCATAATTATTTCGGACAAAGGGCCCAGGCTACCGAAGTGTGATCAACCGTTCTATGTTGCCCCACAATGTAAATAATCTCGCGTCGAAGTTGCTTGCAAGTGGAAACGAGGCCTTACGTTACGCCGCCGCGCGCCGTCCAATTTGCGTGTGCAGACTTATTAAAAATATGAAAATTATACTTCAGACCGCAAGAATCTGATTTACCACATTTCCTCGAATATTAATAGACTTTACCACGAGTATGCTAAAAAAGGAAAGGAAATGACATGACATGCACGTGGCCCTGTAACAAACTATATTTCAGGAAAATTGGACGGAGCGCAATTAAAAACGAAAGTCTTGTAAATACAAAATATTATATACATTGCCTTCACACGAGGACGTTTTTAAATTAGTTGGGTTATTTTTTGGACGAATCTCTAGTTTTTTACGACACGTGCTAGTCAAAACAGCAGCTACTATTATTGTAGCCTCAATTTAAATGAAATGTTAATGACGATTGAACATTTGATGACTTATTCGTCATCCTTGCTTGAAATCAGAGATTTTAAGAACCCTGCAATGTACAAATATGCATGTGCTTAGGTGGCATGCCAATACGTAACTGATTTAGTTTGTTTACCTGGAAAGGTGGCAATAACAGACAATAGGTCTTCTTAAAGTGGGTGCTGGATCTGGAATAAAAGCCGCACATGGATCGTGTGGTGGATTATAATATCCCACTCCCTCTCGCAAAGAGGACTGCATCCCAGTAGTGGGCAGATTATTGGTTATGCATATACCTATACCGGTAGTTCTTGAATGGATACACTATACTCAATAGTATGCCGATTACAGAAACTCAGGCTTTGCCCAGATATTTTCAAAATAAAATCAAAAGTTTCCTATTGCCCGGCGCGCTTTCCCTTTGCACCGTTGAGGACTACGAACATTTTTGTGATACATCCAATTGGCCTTTCAAGGTTCCGGTCAAATGTGAATCGTGTTCGATTGTATAACTACATATCTGTGTATTTTAGGAAAAAGTTTAACTCCCCAATGTTAACGCAGTACTGGCCGTGCGCCCGCTCGGAGCCAGAATATAGATATTGAACCTCTTAATGGACAGTTTTGTTTGTAAAATATTCTTTGATTTATTATATGTATATGCTATTTCAGTTATGAAGAAATTCTAGCAAACAATTTTTCTGTGTAAAAATATGTTTAAACATCCAAGTCGTTTTGGAGGAGTATCCAAAAGTAGCGAAAAATAATCGTGTTACAAATTACTTTTACAAGCTTTTATTTAATAACTTGCAATGTATGTATGTGTGTAAGTGTGTTCGGGTCAAATCTTGCAACGTAATTTTAAAGCAGTTATCCTCCACCGATTAAAATAAAAAAAATCATACACGTTTAGTTTGGATGACAATGCGTGAGTAGCAAAGTGACGTCATTCTAAATCCAATATGGCGGACAGCCGAAGATGGTGGACTAGTTACTTATGTGCACGTTACGGATGATGATGGGAAGAATACGAAAAAAGCTTGTTTTAAAAAAAGATTTTAATGTGTAATTTTATTTGGGGATAAATATAATGACCACCTAAAATTACTTTGTGACCATAACCTCTATTACCTAAAATTGTACTATGAAACCCAAATTTAGTAAATTGATCACCAAATTTTAATAGCAAATTATTGCGCTATTTAATGTTGTAAAATAGGTTAGGTTAGGTTAGAACTGTGACCAACCGCGCGCGAGCCGAGCGAGCAAAGCGAGCGGTGCCGCGGCAGCGGCCGGCGAGCGCTACTTCCAAGTTGCTCCCAGAAATTTTATAATCTTTTTGGTCATTGGTTTAATTTTGGTGATCATTTACTACTTTTGGTGATCATTTACTACTTTTGGGTTAACAATGATTTATTTGGAGTCATTTTGCCTAAACAGGATAGCGAGATGTTAAAACTTTGGTTATAATTTTACAATAAGATGCGGGTTTAATTTTGGTGATCATTTACTATTTTTGTCTGTTATATGTTACTATATCTGGTGGTAAGTTAAACATAAGCCATTTTATTTTAAAGCAAAACTATTATTTACACGAAAAAACATGTTCCACAAATAATGTACATGAATTAATAATATATTCTTTATAAGTATAGTTTTATAAGTAGTTATCAGAAAGTAACCGTTTCACGGCACTGAGGCGGTGCGAGGCCCTCAAATCAATGTCGAAGATCTGAATTTCACACAATGTCACTGCCTGCCATTTAGAACTAATAATCTTTGAAAATATTGGATGGTGTATCTAACAGTTTCCACAGTGAAACTGTTAGATAGAAAATTTCATGGCGAAATGTTAGGTGTATGTTCTATACATATAGGGTGTATAATAATTGAGTTTAAGATTAGCTGCCGCTGCTTGAAGGAGCGTCCTCACACATTTGTATACAAGCAATCGTAGACGAGCAACAAATGCTTCCCAGCGAGCCCAGCATTAACTTTCGAGCAAAACTATAAACGTTCGAGTCGAACATTCCCTTGCGAGCTTGGAGCATTCGAATACGATCTCTTTAAATGTCATTCATTCGATAATACGATTAAGCAAGAAGGTCACAAACACTTAAGATCAAGGAACTGTTCCATGCTTTATAAGTGGCCAGTAATATTCCTACATACATACTCATTCATTTCATTATCTGAGTACTCGCTTTCGAGCGTTTTATTTGCGTGAACATACGAATGCAACACTTTGCCGCGAAAATCGTTGGGACTTCCACACCGGCCGAAGTTCACGCTTGCGTGTAAGGTGTAAATTATATACATATTTGGCAAATGTCCAATGTTTTTTATCGCACAACTATGATTGAAGAAATAAAGTTAGTTGTTTTTGTAATTAAACACTGCTGTGTTTTTGAGACTATACTTGTACGAAGTGATTTCACGGAAATTTTCGAAAAATCTCCATTTGCAGGGAAAATAGATTATATATTATTATTTTTATTTATTCTGTTACAGTCGTGTCGATACCAGCATCTTGAATGACAAGAGCCAAGGTGCGCTTCATTTGGCTACCGAGTTGAACAGGGTAAGATTATTTTCAATACAATACTTCGTCCTCTACTACAATTCAGATTTTATCTCTTGAAGTACATAGTATCAAGGCGACTCAAATCTCGAAAGCCTTTGCTCAAACTAAAGATCGAAGCTTCAGTAAAGCGATATTTCATTACCTCGATGCAGCAAAAATATATAAAAATCTAATATTGACCATTAGAAGATAAACAGTGAAGTGAAATTCAATTTTTAACCCCCAACGGAAAAAAGGGTTGTTATAAGTTTGACGTGTGTACCTGTGTGTTTGTGTATTTGTGAATATGTGGCATTATAACTCCAAAACGGATAAATCAATTTTGATATCGTATTTTTTTTTGTTTAAAATGTGGTTTTATCGTGAGTGTTCGTAACTATGTTTGATGAGAGTCGGTTTAGCCATTCAAAAGTTATGGGCGTTTTAGTGTTTGAATCGGGGTGTTTTCGCAAGATATCGTGTCATAATTACGTGTACAATTGTTTGTCAATAGAAGCGTGTCTACTACTAGCTAAATTATGTAGCATGAAATAAAAATGTGTCGGGGGTAATAATATTTTTTTAAATTTTACTTGTTGTATCGGGGGCTTTTAATTTTTTTATTTATTTTTTATGTTTAAGACGACGACAGGTGCCAACGACCTTGAGGGAATAAAACGCGCACTCGTTTCACACACGCGTGACCCAAAATTCAGTAGTTTTTTGTACTATCCTTTTTATTGTATGACTTTCCTTATTATTCGTGACTTTAAAAATAACCTTAGATCAAAATGTAGATAACTAAATTGTCTTTGAGATGGTGTCAATTACATTATAATAAGCCCGGTTGTTTTGGTGCGATTGTCGTTTTTTTGTCCGTTTTAGACATAATTTAATTACACTATGTTATAAACTCAAAATTTTCTTAGATCAAGTTATTAAGAAAATGGTCCAATGTAACTTAGTTCTTTCCAAAGAATTACGATTAGCTGTTTAGACGTGATTCTCATTTTAAATTCAGCTACGATTAACTGCTACGTTGATTTGATCTATATAATGATTAGTTATGGACACACACAGGCCTACGAAACTGCTAAACCGCTATTGAATGAATAGAAGTATTCTGATCTCAAATTTGTCCTTCACCCAGGTCTCGGTACTCCAAACCTTCGCGAAGTATAAGGATCAGTTCAACGTAGAGCTTGGAGGTGAACACGGCCGTACTGCGCTCCACTTTGCAGCGATTCACGATCATGATATCTGCGCCAAAATATTGGTAACGTATAAATTACCTACTACGTCATATCGCGGACCCCACACTGATGAAGCGAATATACCAGGCCCTGTGTCAGTCGCTTCTTAACTACTGCATTTCATCTTGGGGAGGTATCTGCAAAACCACTATAAAGGCAGTTGAGGTCGCCCAGAGAGCTATACTGAAGGTTAGCACGTTTAAACCAATGCGTTACCCTACTGTTGCACTGTTCCAGTTGTGCGAGGTTTTAACAGTGAGACAGTTATTTATACTTAGAATTATCCTGCAAGAACACAACAAACAGCACTACAACCCATTGTTATTACAGAGACGTCGTAAACATCACGTATGTGACAATTTAAACACTTTTAAAACAAATTTTGGGAAAAGATTTGTAAGTTTTCTTGGCCCATACCTTAATAATAACCTTAACAAAAAATTACACATATACCCCTTGACTAGAAAACAATGCAAATTAAAAGTATGCCAATATTTGCAGAAATTAAGCTATGAGGAGACTGAACAACTACTATACATACCACACTGAGATAAAAACTAAGAGCACAGTTAACGAAGATACACTCTATATACCTCTCACACGCTACCCATACACACATACACTCACTCACACTCACACCCACACACTCACCACATTATTAAAATCACATCCGCTTGCACCTACATATACTCATATACATACGCTACTCACACTCCTACACATTCTCAGAAACATACACCACACATACACTCACATACGAATATACACACTCACGCCCACACACTAAATCCATTTAATAATAAATTATGTACTTATAAATTACCTATCCAAAGTGTCACGGTGTGTTTGAGTATCACTTATCAACTATTTTTCTGTAGTATTCACTTAATTGTATTATACTACCATGCTTGGCATTTATTCTTGTATTGTTAAAACTCGAGGGGAATGGTGCTGATAGCCGAAATACAGGCTATGCCTAGTTCGGCTACAGACGCTAATCTCTTTGCCCAAATTGAAATTGCTGCCACATTGCCATTGTAAAGTAGTATTAAGTTTTTTGGAAATAAATAATTATTATTATTATTAATTATTATTATTATCCCAAACAACTAAGATTTGGTTGAGATCTTTCCAGAAACTGTTCACAATCAGTAGGCCTGTATCCCAGCAGTGGGCACATTAACAGCTGATGATGATGATCACTGGCGTAACAAATAAAAACATTAACATTTGGCAACAGCACTTTCGAAAAAACAAGACTTAATTATGAACTGAAATTTAATCATCCAAAAAGTGGCGACAGTTCGACAAATTGAATTCAAAATTTTACTTTCGACTTAATGTAAAAAAAAAACTAATAAAAAGAAATCAGTTGCACCTCAAATAAAATATTTATGCTTGTTTAAATCGACACAGATCACAGACTTAGGCGCTGAACTCAAGAAAGCTTGCAACAACGGATACTACCCGATCCACGAGGCAGCTAAGAACGCCTCATCCAGAACGATGGAGGTGTTTCTACAGTGGGGAGAATCCAAGGGCTGTTCTAGGGATTCAATGATATCTTTGTATGACAATGAAGGGAATGTGCCGTTGCATTCGGCTGTTCACGGAGGAGACATAAAGGCGGTTGAGCTTTGTCTTAAGTCTGGAGCGAAGATATCTACGCAGCAGTATGATTTGTCTACACCGGTGCACCTGGCTTGCGCTCAGGTATGTTTTCACTGAAAACCTCTTTCATTCTCTCTCTCCATAAGTTTTTTTCTAGAGTTTACTTTTATTATTTTTTATTTAAACTTCATTTAAGAGCAGTTCTTTTACTTGTTCCTTTGAGATCGTGTTATCCTTCTTATTTACTCAGTACAATTGTGCTTTATGCCTTTTCCTTACTATTTGCCTAATAATTGCCAGGGTGCCCTTGAGATCGTCAAGCTGATGTTCACGATGCAGCCGACGGAGAAGCTCGCTTGCCTGACGTCGTGTGACGTCCAGAAAATGACTCCGGTACACTGCGCTGCGATGTTCGATCACCCTGATATCGTGAACTATCTCATAACCGAGGGTTCTGACATCAATCCTCTGGATAAAGAACGCAGATCCCCGTTACTGCTGGCTGCTTCGAGAGCTGGTTGGAGGACTGTGCACACTTTGGTAAGTGTCTCTTATAAAGTTTTGGTAAAGGAATTATGGGGATGACTGGAAGCATGAAACTTAAGAGCGGTCGGTTTAGCTATGTTTGGAGGAAAAAAAAAATTATGATAATGATGATGAAGGTGGACACGGATAGCTGATTAAGCTATTTCTACCCAATATTCACGAATTTCAGAGTAGGTGATTACTCATTCCAATATGATGTCAACAACCTTTAGGGACAAAAAGTTTAGACAAACTATAATTTGATAATATAGCAAAACCGTAATTTGGTAAACAGAAGCCACTCTCAGTTTGTCTTGGAAATAGTAAACAAGTTACATTCGCTTAGTTCCAACACGATGCAGCCCACTTCCGTTTAATTGTTCTCTTTGAGCTTCAATTACACAAAGTTACTTAACAAAACGGAGCCAGTCTCAAAAGACTGAGAAATTCTGATCAAGTTGCTGAAGTTTATAACAATTCTTTATAGAAGAATTTGGTTGACCGTATTCTAGCGCAATGTTATGGAGAATAGGATGTCACTAAAATATGAACACATTTGCAAATGTCTCCATGCAGCGACGCAGTTGTCCTAAGTCTGTGCACATTTGTCTCTGATGAAGTTTCGTCCATGGTAGTCTGACATACAACAAATTGGCACTATCATTCATGAGACAGAGGCGAGTCTTGTATCGACCAGTCGTATGTAAGCATTAAGGCATCCGCAGACAGCCCATTTGTATAACCTACAGTTAAGTTGTTTCGTCTTCAGCGCAAAAACTTATTCATCCAAAACGTTTATCGTTGAGATCTCAGACTAATGATGTTTAAGTAACATTGTAAGTGGTACGGTGGTCAGTTTAGATAATATATGGTGAATTGGAGTATAGGAAGTTGGCCAATAATTCAGTCTGCATTGACGGCAAAGCTATATTGATTTGCTGACATGTGCATAACTAATATGTTTTAGAAACCGGTTAGAAAGCTGTGTTGTTAATCAGTCTACTGTCTGCATGCACCCTTATTTGGTTGCGTTCGGCACGTACAAATGTTCATTGTTTATATTGAATCTGCGAAGATAGATTGCAAGAATGTGTTTTCCTTTTAACGATGATGTGGGTAGAGTTTTAATTACAGCCCTCAAACAAAAAATATTTGTTCATTGTAATTAGAAAATATTGCTCGTGAAATATTAAATTTGTTCTGGAAAATGGGTGCATCAATAAAGCTTTTTATTGTGTACCAAGCATTTTAGCCTTTTAGCCCTTGTTCCTTATGTTAATCTTAATGACTGTTTAACATTTTAACAACAAAGAAGCCTCATATAAACACATTAACAGATTAAAACTTTGTAATCTGCACGAACCTTTAGAGATAATGCCTATAAATGCCGGAAAATGCTTTGTTTCAAACCCGCATCATCGATTATATAAATCCTCTATGGTACAAAGTGCTTGCCGGGTCACCTTAATTTAACAGAGAACCTTTATTACTTTGCTCAGATACTAAGTTCACTGCACGAAAACCCCTTCTTTGAGCAAATTACACGCTGAATGGCCGTAGTCGGTTTAGTGAGAGAAAACATGATAATTCTGGAAGGGCACGATAAGAATTCTGATTGTGACTTTGCGATCTTCACAATGCTCTTGAAATTTTCTTAGAAAATACGTGATGTACGACCGATATCGTCTAACGACGCAATTTAAATGCCATCATCAGTACCTATGCTATATTGCCATGTAAGGTCCCTTTAACATAATTGCGCGTCATTTTAACATAATTGCGCGGTCTTTTTACTTATTTCATGCGTGATAAATACTTACTTGTTCAGAAGTATTGATAGCTATAAATCGGAGTCATGTTGTGTGTAAAGAGATGGTTTAGCAGTTTTGCTCTCGTGTATTTTATAAGTAACAAGCTGTGTCCTCGATAGGTTTCCTATCGGCTGAAAAGATGAAGGTTGGGCAATTCGCTGCTTGTATTTAGCCGCTATATGTGGTGAATTTTCAGAAGTCATTCCTTCGTGCTCACTTTCACTATAAGTATAACCAAATATTGGGCCGAATTTTATTTTAAATCCAGCAGATTAGGCTGTGTATTGTCTGACAGTGAATCAATGAATTTAAGAGAATATACGCCGGCTATGTTAAAATGCATATGTAATAGTAGATAATAACGTATCCGCATTTTATCTGTTCATAATAATGATAAATCACAAATCGCTTTTCAGATTCGTCTCGGCGCCGATATCGAGCTGAAGGACATCAACTCTCGTAATGTTCTGCACCTCGTCGTGATGAATGGCGGTAGGCTTGAGGATTTCGCAGATACTTGCAAGGTTCGTATTAGTATTCCTTGTTTTGATTCGGTCAAGTTAATCCAATTATTTCAACAGAATTTATGTAGGTATCTAAAGTATTATGAACTAAATATAACAACGAATTATAGTAATATACAACGCATATAACAAGGGAAGAGAGAAATGAGCATCCAAAACTTCGTCCGTAAATCAAAATATCAAGGATTTGCCTCCGTAAAATAGGGACGTATAGTATTTCAACTTCAACCTTCTTCACTAGATGGCGCTGGCGTTAATAGATGGCGATATGGTTTCATTCTGATTTCATTACTACTTTATAACTTTCGCCTCTGAATGTCAGTGACCACAGGGTATATATTGCAAGGCCGCTTGTTCACGAGGCACCACACGACACGATTTGTGGTCACGATTTTTAACACACGACACACTGCATACGGTCTGACTTTTGTTGGGGGCACTTGTATTGTTTTATAAGCGCGTGAGTGACGAACCACGCGTGAGCCGTGCGGTGCGGTGTGTCGTGTCGTCAACAAAGGAGGGAGGACAAGGCAAACAAGTTTGCCTTGTCCTCCCTCTTTTGTGCTCCGTGCACGGGCTCGTGCACGTCCCTTGCACTGACGGGGCATGGTCTGTACACGTCCCTGGCACGGCCCTGATATGTGTGGATAGACCTTAAAGTAGCTCTCTAGGGATTATGTAATCTTGAAAGAATTCACAATTTCGAAAACTGCTTTGACTCGAAACTATTCACACTGGTCATCTTGACGGGTCATTGTTTATATTTCGCATTATTTAATTACAATAGTAAACATCATAATAGATTTACTGATAACTAACTAGTCCTTTAGTATATTGACCAATTACTTGCTTTCCTTTTTTTGTAAATACATTGAATTCTTTACTGTTGTGGTTTATAAGTGCAAAATACCCTTACACTGTGTTAATATATTAGTGACGAAGAGCATGCTTTTGCATGCTATATCATCGTCAAACATAATAAACATGTTTCTTTCTTCCTAACATTAATTTATGTCATAGCTTGTGAAGTCCATTGCCATTGCCTAATCCCATTTCATGACCGTATGTTGCACTAAACAGTTGACATTACAGAACCGCTGTGACAAGAGCCTCGCGCAGCTTCTCAATGAGAAAGACAGTGCGGGCTGCTCGCCTCTCCACTACGCCAGTCGTGAAGGTCACATCAGGTCTCTGGAAAATCTCATCAGACTGGGTGCTTGCATCAATTTGAAGAACAATAACAATGAGAGTCCTCTGCACTTTGCTGCTAGGTATGTGTGCTGTCAGTTTTCACATCAGAAGTTATATACAAGTGTCATTCTAGTAATGAAAGAGTCACGATAGCGATTGATAAATATAATTTTCTCAAACATGCTTGGAAATTTGAGCATTGTTTTGACAACCTTTTTCGAGATAAATGAAATTGCAGTACTGGCCAAATACATGCGAGCAGCGGCCGGCAAAAGTTGTATGAAAATCCATAACTGTCGTGTTTAGCGGCCAAATAAATTACATAGTAAACTCATATCTGTCGTGCAATTTAAAAATGGAACGATCTTTTACTCCGAATCACGGCAACCAAGGAGTTAACTTATCAAAGGTTTTATTTAAATTTCGAACTGGCTTGCTAATAGAAAGCAGAACAAAAAAACAAATGAACACTTTAAGGCTTAACACGCATTGTGATTATTATTCGCGCGGCTTTTTGTATTATTATTTCCGCGTGGTTTCTCAACCGCAATGCGTGCAGCTTCATACAATTCCATAAGCCGCAGAATGGCCGGAAAAAATCGCAGTGCGTGCTAAACCTAACGCGGGAAAAATTATTCTTGTTCGTCATTGATTTTGAAAAGTGATTGTATTTGACAAAATGAGTTCACCTAGAACTACTTAGTTTTAATTTCCGCGCATTATTTGAGAATAGTAATACACAAGCCTTGGCCACAACTAGGCATTGATGGACTTACGTATATGTGCCTCGGTTTCGCCTCGGCCCACATTTACACGTTCGTCCATCTATGCCTCTTTTTTGCTGGCCGCTGCAGTAATGTACTAAAATGTTAGAGACTGCAAAGCGCTATAGAAATGAGGTCAATCTCTTATATTTTGCCATTCGCCATCGCCGATAGAATGGCAATTTGTCTAGACCCTCAGCTGTTTTGAGCTTTAATTCCTAATAGGGATGTTGACAAAAAATATTTATTTATTCCGTCAGATTACCTAAAAATATTGTACACGTATTTTTCTTTTGCCACGTAAACAAAACATTACGACAATACAGTGCGTTCAATTATCGTGTGACATGACGGTGTGCTACACTTTATACTGACAAAGTGACGTCACAAGCCCCCACTCCTGAACTTTGATGCGCTTTATTTTTTTCAATTTTATTATTCATGCAAAAAATACGTGTCCAATATTATTTGATAATCTCACTGACGGACTAAATAGAATTATAGTTTTTCTGCCCAGGAAGCATCCCTATTACTTACAATGAGTATAAGGTCCTTTACTATACATCCCTTTTGATAGTTCTTATTATCCCCGATGGAAAAAGAGGGGTGTTATAAGTTTGACGTATGTTGCTGCGTATCTGTGTGTCTGTCTGTGGCATCATAGCGCCTAAACGGATGAACCGATTTTGATTTAGTTTTTTTTGTTCGAATGGTGACTTTTTCGAAAGTGTTCTTAGCTATGTTTGATAAAATCGGTTTAGCCGTTCAAAAGTTATTTTACTTTTTAATTCTGGATTTTGGCGCAAGACATCGTGTCATTATTACGTGTTTCGATAGATTGTCGTTTGAAGCGTGTCTGCTATTAGGTAAATATACCTAGTAGCAGACACGCTTCAATCGACAATCTATCGAAACCTCCGGTAATAATTTTTATTTCATGTTTTTTAAAACTACATACCTATATATAATAATGCGTAGCTTAAAAAGCATGAAATAAACAATAAAATCGGGCTTTATTTGTAATTTTATCTTAATAGTGACACACAATAAAACACAGATTGAATTCCTCACGTGCGTACGAATATTTGTACGAATGTGAGAAAATCAACCTAAAATAATATTTTAAGTAAGAAGATACAATTATTTTATGGAAGGTGATACTGATCCAATTATGTACAAAAAATATTTAAAATACACATATCATGCAGTATCGCTGAGTGTCATAGATAGGCTACATTTAAGTGAAGCCACTGGAAAAGCTTAGCGTTAATAAACAAAGTATTACTAATGGTTTTTTTGTAACTTCCATATTAAATCTTCTGCGGAGTCTGAGATTCAAAATCAAGCAAATAAAATTGAAAACAGTGAATATTATAAATTAAACTAAAATACTTTTATTTCAGACTAAGTCCATAGGATTAGTAACAATATTTTCATTTTTTTCTTTTTTTTTAGGGTTCTGTACCCAAAGGGTAAAAACGGGACCCTATTACTAAGACTCTGCGATCCGTCTGTCTGTTTGTCCGTCTGTTTCTTACAATGAGTACAAGGGCTTTTATTCACTATGCATCCCATAGCTTAGTTCTTACCTGGGTCACTAACATTCGTAAAAATGATCGTACACGTGTAAGACCCAGCAGTTTTATTATTCGTAGTTAACCCAACCAAATGTCAAATATCCTAACCAATGGAAGAAAGTAGTTGCCCAAATAGCAAATGTAATGTTTAGTTCTGGCATTCTCTGGGCAAAGACAGAACAAAATTTAAAATATTTATTTCAACTCGGTTTCTAATCAGAATCAAATCAAACTTTTCCAATATTAACATACATTTAATAACTATCAAATTATAGAACTTTTATATAAACACAATTTTATCATAGGAATATGTCTGATTTTCTTTTTACCTGACTCCAGATACGGTCGCTACCATACCGCTTGCCAGCTGCTTGACTCCGACAAAGGCACGTTCATCATCAACGAGAGTGACGGCGAGGGCCTGACTCCTCTCCACATCGCATCTCGTGAGGGTCACACCAGAGTCGTGCACCTCCTCCTGAACCGTGGGGCGTTGCTGCATAGAGATCATAATGGCCGCAACCCTTTGCACCTGGCTGCCATGTCAGGATATACGCAGACAATTGAACTACTGCATTCGGTCCACTCCCATCTACTGGATCAGTCTGATAAGGATGGGGTACGTGTTTAAGCTCTTTTAGTTTCTTTTTACTTTTTTCTCGAAGCAATATTCTGCAGTTATGGCATTCATCAGTTTTAGTTTCTGATAACTTTTCTTAGAAGAGGGTCAGGTCTTACCCTTGTTTTTAGAAAAACCTTTTATTGCAAGTCTAATCTAGTCGGTTTTATACGGAAGGTTCACTGGAAATATTGTGATGTTTGAGATAAAATAGATCGTCGAATTATAAGTCACCACTACTTGTTTTTTTACTACACCACTTACAAATGGTCACAAAAAAATGAAGAGTTCAAGAGCCACAATTTAATCGTCTTATGTTGCTCTCTATTTCAGAACACACCACTCCACCTGGCTACAATGGAAAACAAGCCCAACTCCATTGCTCTCCTCTTGTCCATGCTATGCCGCCTCAGCTACAACAACTTGGACATGAGTGCTATCGACTACGCCATTTATTACAAGTTCCCAGAGGCTGCTCTCGCTATGGTCACCCATGAGCAACGGTACGTACTTATATTATTTTTATGTGACTACTTCTAAGTAGGCATTATTACATCACAGGGATGAAGAGTTTTCGAGTATATCTGTTAAGCTCGAAAACCGAAAAAAAATTTCAGAACGCGTTGCAGCTTCACCCTGTCCTCCACATTTTAACTGTCCAACATTTTGTCAAGGGTGTTATTTTTATGGTTTTTGGGGTGGCCTATTACGAATTTGGTGTCAATTCAAAAATCCAAGATAACGTTGACGAAAATTGTACAACTGTTCGTCATAGGTGTAATTTTTATGATTTTTGGGTTGCCTATAACGAATATGGATTCAAAACCAAAATCTGAGATGGCGCCGACTCATGTTTGACAAGTTTTCATTATTTATTTACCTATTTAACCCGTCGTTTCGGCCGTGTTGCAACGACCGTGGTCCCGGGGAGGTAAATAAATAATCTAAATCATCGCGTTAAATTCCCGTGACATATTGTTTTCCATTATGAAACGCGAAAGTTGTAAAGTTAATACCAAAGACTAAGATCCTAGACAAAGTTACATTATATAACCAATAACGATTTAAAAATAATCCAATATTTATCAGATTAAAATTCACATTTTGGAATTTAGACAATAAATTGCTATAAGTATTAAAATAAAATGACACTCTGTTTAGAGTCCCAGAAGATGTTGTCCCCAAAACTGAATGGTTAAAGCATTGTGTTACAGATTGTCGTAGAGAAAATTCCATTATGGTGAACTACTTTACATTGTCATCGCCATTGTGTTTCAGGGCAAAGGAAGTGATGGCTCTTCGTTCTGACCGCCATCCTTGCGTGACACTCGCTCTTATTGCGTACATGCCTCGGGTCTTCGAAGCTGTTCAAGATAAGTGCATTACTAAAGCCAACTGCAAGAAGGATTCTAAGAGCTTTTACGTAAGTTTTCGTCTATCTTTACCACTGGATAGTTAATGCTATGTTAATTTTCAGATTTGGTAACAGAAATATTATAGCGAAGGGTAACTATGATAGTAGTGGAGATAAAATTATTATGGGGATTGATTTAAAAGTAGTTGATGACCCATTTAAGTAAGACAGTCAGTCTTATATTAAGGAAAGTATAAATAATAACAAAACTCCATTTGAAATAACATTAGACATGTTTCCAAATCTTTTTACAGTCCGTTCAACCGATTTTGAGTTCTATCCCGTAAACATAAGGATGACATAAAAAGCATAAACCTGTTACCAAAACCAACTGTTTACTACAGCAACCATTTGTCGTATCACCAGCGTAATAGAAGTCAAAATTGGTTGAACGGGCTGTAAAATGGGCTAATTTAAACGTCTAATGTTATCGCAAATGGAGTATAGTCAACTTTTAACTTTACGATTCCAGTCTTTACAAAACTGTATAAAAAGCATAGATGGTATGATTACATATTTTGTTAATTAATGACAGGTAAAAGTTTATCAAGAAGTAAGAATAATCAAAATTTCAGAACATATTGTTAGATAGCGTTGGATTTTTTTAAAACTTTCAATAAATCTAACCTTTTGAAACCTATTTAGATAAAGTATAGCTTCGATGCCTTGTGTCCACAACTAAAGTTAGAAGATGGAAATAACGTTCGTCGGAAATCGGAGAACGTACCTAAATCCCAGAACATACCTTTACCTGCTCTAAATGTAAGTTTTCATATAAAATTTATATTTTATTTCTATACATTTTTTTCTTTCTTTTGCTGTCTCGCAGATTAAGTATTCTTTCAAATTCTACCAACGGTCGAAGCTTGAAGTCGACGCACTAAGACTGGCCCTTAATAACCCCAAGTATCGGCCAGAACCGTTGTGTGTTATCAACGTGAGTCAATACTCTTTGCAGAGTGGTGCCTAGCTTTTATACACTTATATGCCAGGATTTTGATGCTGTAGATTCGTTATTTAATAAATATTTATCTGCAATCTCTTTTGTTAAAATATAAGAGAGTAAGATTTTGATTTGAGAACTTCGAGTTAAGAATATGTCAAATCCTACTTTTATGCCAAATTCAGACTAAAGTAGAGTTTGACAAATACTTAAGGCGCCTCCCCGAGCAAAACGCCGCTCTAGCCGTTTTTGTGCAGTTTTTAAGAGCTATCTACTCGTTATTTAAAAAGAAATATCAATTAATAAAAATACATTAAATTTCTACATAATATTGATTCCAAAATGGTAGTATAATTTTTTTTTTTAAAGAAGTATATGTTCACTAATCTCCTTCCAACAAAACCATAAAAATGAGAAATAAATATTGATAGCATGCATCTCCTCGTGAAATTTTCATTAATTAATTTTTGTACTTACACTAATGGATATTTATAATTTGATAACGAACATTTTGTAACATTTTTTTTTTTTTTAATACCTTTTTTTCTATTTTATAATTATTTTAAACTAAAATCTGGGCGTATTCACTACTGTAATTCATGCGCCACCAGTGTGCCGCTAGGGCACTAGGAATGCTCAAGATTTTTTGGTCAGGGTACGGCTTTAACTTCAAATATTTAATTAAGAATTCGGGGTACAGTAGGCTAGTACCTTTAGGCCATAAACTCAGAGGTACCAACTTAAAAATATACTCTGTAGAAGTAACAAAGTATGTTGTCAATGAAAACATTAAATATGACTATTATAAAGTATCGTTTAAGTCCTAGATGTAAATAAAAGTAGAAGAAAACAGATAATAGATGCATGTATTTCTTATTTCATAATAATTGTTGAGACAGGTATTTAATATCCTAACAATCGATAAAGGTTCTCAGAAGATTATGTACACATTTCAAATCCAATGAAACAGGGACACGGACAGGACAGGGACATGTAAATATGTGTAACATCATAACAAAGGCAAACTAAGACAAAAAACTAGACAACATAATGCACAAAATTCCTGGCATTTTCTAAAATACACGGCAACTCACGACGCTTTCACTAACCCACACTGTTTGTACGGGTGGAGGTTTTTTGTATTCAGTTCGCTTATATTTTTATTATTTTTTGTAAATAAGTCTAAAACTCACCGCAAAATATAAGCACATTTTCTTGACGTAGTTAGGTCCTTTCCTGATGACGCCACGCGATTCGATTTATAAATATCACACCGATAAACGATCTGTAAGCAAAATTGAAATTGAATTACGCTTGAAATTTTCATAGAAAATGGGTGTGCGACCCGCCTATCGACGCAATATAATTTCTTTCGCATCACCATGAAAGGGCCTTACATAATGATGAAGCTTAGAAATTCAAAGGAAATACTCATTTGTTGATCAAGAAAACTTCAGCACAGTCTTCTAGAACTTCTATTCTTACAAAATACGAGTATTATAGAATGCCACAGCTAGAACTTTCTTACAAAAGGGATTTTTTCTGGGTAGAGAAATGATAATTATATTTAGTCTGACAGTGAGATTATTAAATAATATTGGACCCAATTTTTTTGTTTAGTCAAATAAATAAAAATTGACAATGATAAAGCGCATCAAAATTCAGAAGTGGGGGCTTGTGACGTCACTATGTCAGTATAAAGTGTAGTACGTGACGTCACGCGATATTTCAACGCACTGTATCGTCGTCACTTTAAGCTTACGTGGCAAAAGAAAAAATACGTGTCCAATATTTTTTTATTTATCTACCTAATGGACAAAAAACAAATTTTCAGTCAACTACCCTAATCTGTAAGATAATTCTCATAAATTATTAACGAATCAAAATCATCGAAGCTTCATCATTACACATTTTAAAATAAGCCCTAAGATGATGTATGATCTAATGATGTACTAAAAATAATTTCAGGCTATGGTTGCACACGGTAGAGTCGAACTTCTAGCTCATCCACTGAGCCAAAAGTATCTGCAGATGAAGTGGCACAGCTACGGAAAATACTTCCACCTAGCCAATCTTCTCTTCTACTGCATTTTCTTGATCTTTGTAACGGTGTACACCTATTTGCTGATGATGAATTCTGAAGCTGCTACTCCAGCGAAAAAGGCTGCTAAATGTAACTTATCTGACCCTGCTAGCGCTGACCTTGAAAATAAAACTGAGAAAAACATTGTTTTTACTCCTGGTAAGTCAAGCATACAGGTAATACACAAAGGATTTATATAATAAAGACATTTATAATAAGCATTTGAATAGAAAATTGCCATCTCCTTTCGTTCAGTCCATCCATAAGTTGTCTGAAATAGATCGCCCTATGCGGTAAGATAGTCACGTGTAAGTGCACAGGGTTTTTATTAATATTTTTCCTCTGCTTATTATGAGGTGTGCAAATTATATAATAATAATAAGGATTAGGAGAGCGGGACTGTACAGGTTATATAAAGAAAAATATACTAGCCTATAATTGTCCCACTGCAGGGGAAAGGCCTCTTCTCATACAGAGAAGGCACGAGCATTGCTTGCTCAATGCGGGTTGCCGATTTCAGATTTATACTAACCATAAGTCTAGGTTTCCTCACGAAGTTTTCCTTCACCGTTGTCCAATAGCGATGTCCAAGATAAAATCAATATATGAATTTGAAAAAGTTACATTGGTACTTGTCCGGTTTTGAATCCATGACCCACATAAGAGGTGAGATCTATAGCCTCTGGGTCACTACGACATTTTTATTGCAGTATATAATAAATAGATTAATATTATGGTAAACAAATTTCAGATTTTGAATCTAAAGTCGCCATGTATACAAGTACAGTTGCGATTTTGGTGTACAATTGTATATGTCTGATCCGCGAAGCATACAATATGAAGCAACAGAAATGGCATTACATGGTTGATCCATCAAACTTGGTGTCTTGGATGCTGTATATAAGTTCGACCCTGATGGTTTTCCCGACTCTCTTTAAATGTTTTGATGAAATTCAGGTAAGCCTTAGTTATTAGTCCTTGAGGAACACCTTGTCAGGTATAAAAAAAAAAAAAAAATTGTTAACTTCTTTCACATTAAATTTAAATGAATTGTGTTACAGTTCTCGGCCGCTTCGATAACAGTATTTCTGTCATGGTTTGAGCTGCTTCTCTTACTCCAACGCTTCGACCAAGTCGGAATCTACGTTGTCATGTTCCTCGAAATACTTCAGACCCTGATTAAAGTTTTGATGGTGTTTTCAATCCTGATCATCGCATTTGGGATGGCGTTCTATATCCTCCTGTCTAAAGTGGGTCCTGACGAGACGGTATTTATGTATATTGCTATTTTTGTAGATTTTTGGTAAGATTTATACTATGATTTCAAAAAGAGTTACCACTGCTAACGCTATCGCACAATCAAAAGTAGAAAATAGTGTTAGTAACTGACGCAGTACGAATAAACTAACATAAAAGCAGGTAAGTGAATATAATGTGGTAACTTGCACTTTTGAGAGTTCAAATAGCATAGCGCTATTTGATCCGCCTTTGTGCACAGGGTTTTGTGGTTTCAATCCCCAAACTGAATCAATGTTTGTACAGTACATACTTGTGCCAAGTCTGGATGTTTGTGTATGTGATTTGTGTGTGTAATGGCATCTTTAACAGAGAGTTTTTGGTGTGAGCCTTTAAATGTGAATCGTCCATCCACGCCTTTACTTACTTGCATTACATAAGGTTATACTGCCCAGCTTGCGTTCATGACGTCATGAAAATATCTGATCCTAAGACAAACAACTTACATTTCACATTATGCGATTTGTACTCCCACTACCTTATGTAAAAAGCACATAAAGCGCGAAAAATGCTCTCATAGCACGGAACATTTGCTTACACCTCCACTCAAGCGACCGAAGACCATCATATTGTACTTCAAGCCAACGCGACATTTGCTCTGCGAGACGCTCTTAATAATTTGATACAATGTGCTGACCTATACTTTTCCAGGGACACCACTTGTCGTTTAATAGCATACCGATGTCTCTGATGAGAACCTTTGCTATGATGCTTGGAGAATTGGACTTCGTTGGCACCTACGTACAGCCCTATTACAAATCTGAGACCGATATATTGCTGCCGTTCCCAATGCCCACGTTCTTTATACTTGGTATATTCATGGTACTGATGCCGATATTGCTGATGAACCTTCTGATTGGTTTGGCTGTGGGAGACATTGAGAGTGTGAGGAGGAATGCTCAGTTGAAGAGATTGGCTATGCAGGTAATTTGTTTATTATGTTTTTATTTTTTGACGAGGCTTTCCTGAATGAAAATTTGTCCGTTTGCCTATCAAACGAATGCAATATTGGTTGCCAGATTCGATGTTGTTACCAAAACTGTACTCAAACTGCAATTTTCAATAGCAGTTCGAATGCAGTAATTATGAATTAACAACTTTATTATCACAATTTCAATCTAGATTTTAACAATTTTACATTTTCAGTGTCAGTAATCCTAAATTCTAGACATATGTTTTGATTGAATCTAAATTCATCACTTGATTCGTGAAACAGCTGTAAAACCTAAATGTTTTTAATTCCCAGGTCGTGCTCCATACCGAGCTGGAACGCAAACTACCGGCCATCCTCCTTGAGAAAGTTGATAAAGACGAACTGATTGAGTACCCGAACAACAAGAAATGCAAGCTTGGATTCTTGGACCTGATCCTGCGCAAGTGGTTCTGCAACCCTTTCACCGATGATAGTATGTTGACTTAAATTAATAATATCGATACTTTTACTACTACTACTTTTCTTCTTATTTTTCTTTTGTACTTAATGCGAATGAATCCATTATCAATTTAACTTCTGCGACATGAGCTACCTAAATATTATCTACTTTGATTTTTGCTTTCCCAAAGCATATGAAAATATATTTTGAAAAATTGGCATTTTGAAAAATTGGCGAAATTTGTAATTCTTCTTGTCGTAGCATAACAGAGATTACTTTTAAAATTAAATCAATTAACAATGACTAGATATTAACATCATTTTTACCTATTGTTTATTAGAAAGGTATATCTACTGTCTACTAACATACGTACTGGTTATTAGAAAGTAGACATTTTGCGGATATTATACAGTAAGACAGTAGGCACCTTATTTGTTAATCGATGGTATTAATGTTTTCTTAGAAACATTATATTTATGTGTATTGTAATATAACGCCGCGATATCTTTATAATGGTTTGAAAACTATATTTAAACTGTGGGTTTTTTCTGGTACCAGAAGCTAAATCCCTAAAATATTTGTCTTTGTTGGCACGTCATTTGCAGCTGGCCTCGACTTGGTACTGGAGAGCAGTGAGGATTACATTACAGCTGAACTGGAGAAACAGAAGCGCAAACTGCGAGATATATCAATGGTTCTTGAACAACAACATACTCTTGTTCGTCTGATTGTGCAGGTACGTTTTATTCTCTTAGTCTGTTAGGGCCGGTTTCTGCATTACGTATTTGAAGTTAAAGACGTGTCAAACTTAATAGTTACTTTAATGCCAAACTTTGACAGTATAATTTTACAAATACTTAAAATTCTTATTCAGAAATTGGGGATAGTACTTTTTTTGTTTCGCCTGTTTGTCTTGGTTTGGCCATGAAGTGAGGAGGAATAAATATGAAATGTATGTATGAATGAATATAAATGTGAAGGGATGGAGAGAGAAGCCATTGAAAAGATACATGGATTGTGTGGCGCAGTCTTCACACAAATCCATCCATCTTTTCAATGGCAACCATCACGCTATCACTGAATCCGTTATCTTTCATATCAGTTTACACAGTACAATAGTTAACCAATAATAAATGTTTAGGAATTTCCTGACCCCCACACTAGGATTCTTTATGGGGAAAATGGAAAAGGAAAAAGTGTTGCATCGGCACCATATTCTTAGGAAAACGGCAGAAATATGATTCAGACGAAAAATTAAAACCACTGAACATATTGGGTACGACAACTAGTTCTGTGCTTTTCACATCCAAATGATTCGCGCGGCTCCACCAGGTCGTCGATCTACCCACTTTCAGACATAGGGTAAATGGTCGACATTTCAAAAATGTCAGCCCTAACTGCCATTCATTCTTTAGCGACATGATCTATGACACCACATCCTACTTATGAATGGATGGATGTATGTTTGTTGCTCAATCACGGCCGAACGGATCTAGTTGAAATTTGGCACAGAGATAGATTATATTCTGGATTTTAGCCCGATAAACTAGGAATAATAATCCTTTAGGATAATAAAACACTTATCACGCTGGTGATGCTAGTATGAATTAAAATCAAATCCTGCCTCGCGTTAAGCAGAGTTTCTTCTGTGTCCTACCCACTGCCAATTAGGTTTGGCGACTACCTTCGTTCACCTACAAATCAAACCTTTGATTAATTTTATTTTCATAGTAGCCACGATTGATACCAATCAAAAGTATCAATAGAAATCATATTACTTAGGCCACTGGCAATAATTTCAACCTTGATTTGCAGAAAATGGAAATCAAGACCGAAGCTGATGATGTGGATGAAGGCGTTTCCCCCGGTGACACCCGTGTGATCCCCCGTTGGAGCTCACCCAGGATCCGCAAGAAGCTGCGAACTGCCTCTTCGTTCAACAAAGGTGGCTAAACATCACGACAAACCTGACAACCTAGCAAGCAGAGACCATCACTACTGATTTATCAATTAACTGCTTATTTTAAGTTCGATCTGTATTACAGTGTTTAATCTTAATTTTTGTTCTACTGATATATTGCCCGTTTTCAATTAATATTTTTCTTCTATTTAGTTCTTGTACTTAAATATTATATTATTTTTGATGTTTAGCATATTTTGAAGTAAAGTCTTAATGTTAGCTATATGTATATCAAAATGAATTAGCGTCTCGAATTTATTGTAGTAGTTTGAAATATAAATTCTAAGAATAAATGTCAGTAGTTCATAAAATATTATTATTGTCATCATGATTATTTGCCGGTACATACTTAATCACTTGCTTCTTGAAATTTGGTGGAACAGTCTTACCCATTTTATATTTTTTCATATTGCTGCATTTTCTTAGATACCAAGACATTCCTATATTTCTTCTTCTCACAAATTAAGAAGAGATTATATTTATTAATATTCAATATTTTTAGATGCTCTGTTCTTAGGGGCTAACACTTTTTTTTTTTTCAATTTCTTTTCTAATAGTAAATTATAATTATGTCATAGATGTTTAGGACCTAAGATTTTATGCTACGTCTAACCTTTGTGAAGTCCTTTTTGAGCGACTAGCGACTGTACCACACAGCCTACCTTTTTACGGACCAGGTGTGATGGTATAGATAGATCTAATGTCTAAGATATGGCACAAAGCCTATTCGATGTAACTTAGCATGCAGTTATAATATCATAAATGTTAGTTAGAAACTATCTTAATCGTTTAAAATCCGGATTATATCCAATAGATTATATACAAAAATTATAAAATATCCAAAAACAAAAATAGTCGTGTGAAATCAATAGATATTTCTCCAATAATGTTATATTCAAATAGCAGAACATGTTTAAATAGTTCCAGTTTTTTCGTGTACACAACCTGTATATTCGGGTTATTCTCGAAAATTTCTAGAAGCGTTATGAAGGAAGTTTCTGATGTAAAATGTTATGTGTGCAAAAGGATCGCTTGACAGATTATGTTCAAAGCCTAGTACTACTCGATTCGTAGGGTTCTTGTTCAAAAAGGTTATTTTTAGTTTTATTCGTAGGTAAATCTAGTCTTTTATACCAAATATTAACATATTACTATAAAGTTGAAAAAATAATATATCACAAAGAAAATTTTTAACTAACTGCTTTAATTTATATTAAGAGATTATTCTTTTCTTATCGCATAATTTCATAATTAGGTATAACAATCATAATTATTTTTTGTTTATATCAATGAGCTGGTCTCTAATTTTATTTAAGGTAGTTTAAATTAATTTCGCCCTTACTTAAAACACATAAACGTGCAATTAGTTTCTTTCTCCTAACGTAAGAATATCTTTGATGGCGTCTTTACAGTTTGCGGGTGGTTATGGTTATAATTGCAAATATGTGACTATTCACTATCAATGTACCTTTTTACGACTTATTAACAACAGGACTAAATTCATTTACTTAGCAACAGTAACGTAGATTTCCTTTTTTAATAAATCTAGTAACCACTGGCACTTATTGAAATGTAAAGAGGTCTGAAGTAAGATCAACTTTATATATAAGTCCAAGCTTTACTTGAGAGCAAAGCTCTTATATATTATATTAAATTTGACTAAGAAAAGAGAAGTTTGCGACTTTTAACGACCATACATTGTATGACAATTTTTAAACTAAATATTTTTATGTATAATTTGATATACATTTATCGGTAGTGTTTGTACGTAATTTTTATAAGAACGGTTAGAGGTTTTACCATCCTAGTTGTCATGATTTCAAAACTTATTCACACACTTATAAACACATTTATATATTTAAACTATAATGACAGTCTATTTAGTTTGTAAATTATAGAAAAACGACAGTACAGGTTATATAATTATTAAACAAACTATACAATTATTATTTTTTTGTTATTTTCTTTCAGGGTTATATGCCTATTTACCTAATCTTCTAAAAGCAAAAAAGACTCTCTACGTGCTATTATATCCTATAAATTTGATTTTAACAATCAAAACTAGGTTGGTATTGCCTAAAAATATGAGTATTTTTGGAAGAATGTGTTTTAAAACATGATAGATGTTTCGGATAATGTTGCTAAGAGCTTGGAACGCGTAAACGCACGTAGGATAAGTTATGAGGCCAGTCCAATGAGACTTTGACCTCGAGGATATCGAGAATTAAGGCAAATAAATTTAGTTTTTTGTAAAATAACAATGATTGCACACCTCCACTGAATGCATCAAAAGTAAGTGAAAAATATAAAGACTAGTTAATGGCGGTGTAAACTCAGCGTGAACTACCAAAAACACATAGAATAACCCGAAATTTAAGATCCTCAGTCGTATAATGTCGCATTATAATCAAATAGAATATTAAAATTGGTGTCATGTCTAGTAATGTCCGTGTTCTTTAGAATACTAAGAGACTAGTGTCATCGTTGCCACCCAGGCCATAGTCTCAATCATGTAACAACATATTCGATGTTATTTTTTGGAAATAAAGTCTTTTCTGAGTAGAATAAAGTTGTTGTTTATTTTTAACCTTTATTCACTCCTATCCATGTAAATAACTTTATAATAAGGACAAAAACGCATAAGAAAATGAGGTGACAATAATCAAATACTATATTTATTTTTTTTTCTATTTTTTTATTTTTTATTTTTTTCTATACTATTTTATTTTATTTTTTTTTTGTTTTGATTTAGAGTTATTAGAAGATGTGACTTTTCAGAATGAGGCTTTTTCTTGCCAATTAATTTGTTTCATGGATTGCCAGAAAACAATACAATACTGTTTCATTTATTGGATTCACTACTATCGTATTTATAGTTCTTGGACGTACAATATCGCGGGAATCAGAATTCAAAACGACTGTCAAAACTATTCACTACCCTGTTTTCTTTTATTGATAAACCTCCTCCTTCTTATCTGACTTCTCATGTTCAATTCCTTTGCTCTGCTCACAGTAAAAATCTTCGTTACACCAATAATCGTCTTCTTCAATGTCCCTCTCACCGCTCTGGGTTTATCCACTCGTCCTTCTTTGTCCAGGCTATCTCTCTTTGGAATGCGCTCCCTCAGAATATCAGGATGGCAACCAGTTGGTTCTCTTTCAAATTTAAGGCACGTGAGCACATTCGCAAGAAGTTTGCAGAATTATCACAGAATTGATTTGTTGGTTTCGGTTTCTCTATAACATTGCTTATGTAAGTATGTATCTAAGTATATATTTATGTATGTTCTTTTTATATATATTTTTCTCTATTTATCCTTTCGTTTAGTTGCACCTGCCTTTTTTTATCTCTGCACCAGCCTAAGGTCGACTGGTAGAAAATGCCTAAGGCATTAAGTCCGCCTTTGTACACAAATAAAGTTTTAATAAATAAATAAATAAATAAAACTACTTCTCTACCAACTCGCTACAAACTATATTCAACTGGCGTGCGTTCAGTTTACTTTCTTGCCTTCTTTCATCGAGATGGGCCATGCAGTGCCAACAAATACGTATCATACAAACGAGTACATCTGTCCACTGTTAACAGCAGTTCAGCGACAAGTGTAATACAAAAATAAATCTTGAGTTTCACACATAAGGTTTATTTTAGATATTTTATCGTAGCTGAGGATAAACGAGGTGAGAGAGATATCTAAACTGAGTCAGGCTATGCCCTTCACACACACGCCATACAGACATTTTATTAAGGCGTCCCATACACCTACAACATTTTTAGGATACTTGCTCCAAAAACTTAATTCAAAGTTAAGCAACACGTAGTTAAATATCAAATATGTCATACGTAATTGGCCGGGTTAGCTACTAACTCGGTCTTAATAAGATAACCCAGGACAGCGGCAGTGGGCCGTATTGTGCAATAATATTTAATACCGTCTTGAACCCAGAGCTCAACAATATTAATTCAATAAAATTGACAAGACATTCGCAACATTATTTCTGTATGAGCCACATGTCTGAAGACAAAATTATGGCTGCAGCCATGCTGGTCATTTTATACAATTCGATGTACTCGATTCAAAACTTCCTTTAATTATCGTTCGCTGTATTTTTGTTCGCAATTTTTATGCGCGAACCAAAGCTGAACGTGACTCATCTCCACTCCAAAGAGAGAACTAAAAATATTGAGCAATATTAAACCTACACGCTGCCATGAAAACAGAATGCGAAAATGTAAACTCCCTCAATCTTTTGTTCAATTAATATTGTAGGTGTATGGGTCGCCTTAGTAGTTGGTTTAGTAATAAAGTTTGGCAAAAGATGACGCTACCTGTCTCTTAAACGCGTTTGCCGCCCCCGGTTTTCATTTATTGATTTTTCGCCGTCCAGCCGCGCAGCTGCGCAGCTGAAAATTGAATGAAATAGACACTTCTCGGAAAAGCCTTTGTTTGCAAAACTTACTTAATTTCATATGCAGCTACGTTCTTTTTTTTAAATAAATATTTATTAAGAATCTCATATACCTATTTGCATCTAGGTAAATATAGATTTTAGTTTTGCTAAAATAGTGTTAGGAAAACTACTTTCTTTGTTCGGTTTTGAGTAGTTTTTCATCACGTAATATAACATTTCCCGCGTTTTGAAATCTTTGAACGCGTGAAAAATTTAAGAGAACATAATAATAACATAAAATACATCACAATATAATATTGACTTTAAATTTATAATAAATTGCGATACTGAAGATTCATGCATAATCCGAAACTTAGGTAGGACTGGTTTTATGTAAAAGTTCATATAGCTTCGAAAATACTTTAATTCTATCCGAAATAACTATTGTTCTTCGAGTAGGTTACTATTTAAGTCAAAATATATCTAGTTGAATTTAAGTATTTTGTATATTTGAACCTGCTTGGATTCAGCATTTATGAAAACTGTATTGAAATTCACTTATTGCATTGCATATCCTCCATAACTTCACGTCTGGCAAAATTGAAACTCCATTTTAGATTCTAAATATATAATAATATAATTTTCAGCGAGATATAGTTAGATGCATGAAGACTCAGAGTGGTCTATCATTTATTGCCCTCGTTTAGAAGTCAATCGAGATCAATAAGAAAATAAACTATGCCGATGGGCGACGTATTTATTTATACGTCGAAAATGCATAATACCTAGTGCTGTATCGGATTGTATCGTATTGGTTGTATCAAAACCCGAAAACATTTATTTTTATGAAGATAATTAAGACGGCAACCAAGTCTTAACGCAAACAGCATACTTTTTTTAAATTTAGGCAAAGTTAGGGAACTTCAATTAAAAAACGACGCAAGGAGGGCCTTGCGTCGTGACCTTCCTCCTGCATCACCTTCTCTCAACGATCTTTCTCCATCTGTTTCTGTATCTGGCGGTGTGGAGAGCGTTGGCAACTGTAGAGTCAAGAGTGGTGCGAATCTGGTCAGACCAACGTATAGGGCTGCGTCCACTAGGCCTTTTCCCATCTACTGTTCCGGTCAAGATGAGTCGCTTGAGGTTGCCACCGTCTTTCCTTGCAATGTGGCCGAAGTATTCTAGAACTTTGCACTGACACTCGGATGACAGCCGCGAGGGGGTGATTTTGAGTTCTCGCAAGATCGTTCGAGACGTTCATCTGAAATGCTGTCCAGGGGATACGGAGAATGTAGTGAGACTGATCAATTACAAGCTTAAAAACCTAAAACTAATGCAGAAAGAAGAAAAAAACATTATGAAGCCCAGAAATTAAAGAAACACGAAAGTAAAAAAATTCCTAAAACTGTTAAACAAAAAATTAAGAATATTACGATAGGAAACTTCGTTCCATCCGGGTGTCCCTTGACACCTCTCAAGTTTTTTTGTATACATTTTGACATAAGAGATCGTTTACGTTAACGCGAGTGAGCGTGAGTAAAAACTCACACTAAGCCCACAGATCAGGGCGATTACAGGACTCACGGTGACCACTGCCCTGAGAAGAGCCGAAGACAAAGTGGCTTGGAAGCAGCTCGTGAATGACTCCGTGAAAGCTTTCCAAGACGGGCACGACCTTCAGTAATGAAGACAACGAATAAGAAGAAGATGAACAGAAAAAGACATTTACGCATTACAATTGGTGGTAATTGCTCATTAAGTGAGTTGCTGCCATGCTGTGATGATTAGGCGCTCCAACACAACATAAATCTATTTCTAAACGGTTTTATTTAGCTTGCCCTGTTTTTTTATTTGTTTGTTTGGGTCAAATTTAGTCATTTAAATTTACACCTGTCTTAGATTGATCTGATATTTGGTATACACCTGGAGTTCTTTTTAAATGGATACAGTTTCTACTTATCAAAGTAGGTGTATGTCAATACTAGGTGTTTTTATCCGTTTTCCTTATTTCGGTTTAATAATAAGTCTACTTCATTTTATTTCATACTTGAATCCGAACAAGACCAGTGATGTTGATTTTAATTTAAATAAATTCATGGCTATATCATTTTGTGGATTCATTATTGAGAAACACTTTGCCGCGGTCTCCAACAAAGTTTAAATATTAAATCATTATAATTTGTTAATTTATGGTACAAAATAAATACTATTTTGAACGACCTAGTGAACTAGACGTCATTTGTGAACTATCTTTGGGGTAAGTTTACACAAGCTTTATATTACTCGTACCTTGCTTTCATTGTACGTCCGGCAAATAGTAATTCATTTTTCAAGCATTTTCTGGCATCCGATTAAGCCAAAACTTAGCGAACTTATGTAACTTTGGAAATATGGAAATAAATATGCCTTGAAAAGTTGTAAATCAAAATTATCTGTTGTCCGCTTATCATGCATAAAATCAACTGAAACTTGTAAACCGCACTTTATTAATTTTAAAATATTCACTTTCCCATCGTTGTACATCTATAAACTAGCATTGGACATATGAACTAACCTAAATAAATATGAAACTTTAAAAATTGCAAGACTTGCCAGTACAGTCAGTGCAATAAGCCATAGAACGGCTATGTTTGATAAGAGTGCATATTGTATGGGCCCTATCTTAATATATATATTTCTTGTGTGCGTGTGTATGTGACTGAACTCCTCCTAAACGACTGGACCGATTTTGATGAAATTTTTTGTGTGTGTTCGTGGAGATTCGAGAATGGTTTAAATGTACAAAAAAAAAAAAAAAAAATGAAAATTAGGGTAGGGTAGGTAGGGTAGGGTAGGTAGGGTAGGGTAGGTAGGGTAGGGTAGGTAGGGTAGGGTAGGTAGGGTAAGTAGGGTAGGTAGGGTAGGGTAGGGTAGGTAGGGTAGGGTAGGTAGGGTAGGGTAGGTAGGGTAGGGTAGGTAGGGTAGGATAGGGTAGGTAGGGTAGATGCATATTAGGTGTTTTTATGGCAAAACAAAGTTTGCCGGGTCAGCTAGTAATATATAATAAATACATAAAATAATTTCAATTTATTGAAACAACAATTAAAAAAAAAAGCTTATTATTCTTTTAATGATTTTTTAAATGAGAAAATAATGAATTAAAGTTGAGTAATGTATTGTCAATTAATAATGTAATATTTTATTGTAATATTTTGCACACCTGCCATGGTATTATTTGGTCTGAAAATGTCACCCTGAAAACTACCCATATTTAGCAAATTCTTTTTAAACAAGAATTTTTAACTAAGATACTAAATGTAATGACAACATAAAAAAAAATCTAAAATACAAAAAAAAATTGATTTGATTTGAAACATTGAAATAATTTATGTTACTTTACATTTAGTATCTTAGTTCAAAAATCTTGTTTAAAAATAATTTATTACTTATTTTTGTATATATCTCAAGCTTTTTCGGCTACTGCCAGAATCCAAGCTCTTTTTCTGCTTTCTGTCCCAAACATACTATGCATTTTCATAGTTATGGCCCATCTGTCCATCGTTTTCCCAATCCCAATGTTGGGGTCGGCGTCCAGTCTAACAGGATCCAGTTAAATAAAGACAAAGACAAAAATCTTTAATTCAACTACGCCACTAAGCGGCACTTTTGAACGTCAAAAATATAAATTTAAAGTTGATAATAATTGATTCAACCGTCCATTCGGAAAAGTTGCTTGTTATGGAGAAGAACGGACAAGAAACTCGATAATACCAGTATTTAGTCTGACCTTCACAAGGTTGACACTAAACTGGCTCGCGGAGGCCATAATTAATAATATCGTTTATTTATAACATATGGCACATTTTACAATAAAATATCTTAAAAATATAAAAGAAGACAGTTGCTTATTTGCCTGAACTAGGTTGAACCTGTTTTACAGGCTATAAAGTGCTTAAAACCTATAATAATAATACATTGACAATGGTATAGCTTGTATATTATTACTTAAATTAAAGACAAAGCAAAATTATTATTTTGTTAAAGCCAGGAGATCTTCTGTCTCTCCGTAAGAGATGTTTAAGTAGGTGTTCAAGAATAGTCTTTTTACTGCTAAAATAATTTATAAATAGATACTTAATTTTCTATTTAATCTATTGTACAGAAATGGACCTAAGAATGTAAAGAATCTATTTACAAAGACATATTTTGAGGATGCATTAGAATCGCAGACAATGTCATTTCGTCTCTTGTTATTTATGTATTCGGCGTTATAGGAAAGCATGGTGTGTTGTTTTAATACTCAGTGCATAATGAAAAGCTGGCGAACAGTCAGCACGTTGCAGGATTTGTAAAGCAGATCAGTGGGGTAGAGAAAAGGGTGAAAATTTACTACTTTGAAAATTGCTTCTGAGGCCTTTCAAGAGACAGTAGATGTGTTTTTGGTGCTCCATCCCATGAGGTGATACAGTATTGGATTACAGATTGACCTAGGGCCAAATAGACTTGTTTGATCAATTTTGAATGCAGATTCAAAATTGATCAAAAAAATCGTACTCAACTTTTTAAAAACATAAATTAATTTGCGCACTCTATCAACTAGGCTATCAATATGTTGTCTAAAGGTTTCATCTATAATAACCCCGAGATATTTTGTGTTTCCTGTTTTGAGTATAAAAGGACAATAACACATGCTGACTGGGTGGATTCTACATTTATGGGCATACAGATGAGAGTTAGTAAAGTTAAATTGAGGCTTGCGAATGGAGAAGTGAATATATTTTGTCTTGTCAGCATTTAGTGTTAGTATATTGCTTTGTAGCCAATTAGTCACAGTATTGAACCCTGTTGAGCGTATTCCTAAAATACATTACTGGTTTTCGCGGTAAAGATTAACGCCGTGTCGTCGGCATATGACATGAGTTTGCCTTGTTTAATGTCTAAATTACACAGATCGTTAATGTAAATGAGGAATAGGGTTGGGCCCAGAATGCTTCCCTGAGTAACATCATAACCAGTACTTTTTTGCTCATCGCTAGTAATATCGTCTATTTTAACATATTGAGATCGTTCGTCTAAGTAGTCAACAAAAAGTTTCAGCAGTGTTCCCCTAATTCCTAAAGCCTCTATTTTTTTTTTGAAGATTTGGAATGGACACCATATCAAAGGCTTTGGCTAGATCAAGGAAAACCCCCACGGTCTGGTTTCATTTGCCAAGTTCTTCTGCGGTATAATCTGTCAGACTATGCACCGCATCGGCTGTGGATAATTTGGCTCTGAACTTAAATTGCACAGATGATAATAGGTTGTTTTTTTCTAGATAATTAACTAGACTACTGTTTACAATTTTCTCTAGTATTTTAGATATTGAAGGAAGTAAAGATATTGATCTATTATTATTTACAAAGTTTTTGTTTCCGGATTTAAAGATAGGGATTACAACTGCTTTTTTCAGACATCTAGGGAAAATACCTACAGATAAACATATACGAAATATATGCGTTAAGGGAGGTACTAGGATATGCTTAAAGGTTTTAAGGATCTCATTGCTTATATTATCCCATTCAACTGCACAGTCATCTTTTGATCCAGATATGATTCGGGTTATTTCGTCTTCGTCAGTATCCAGCAAGCCAATAGTAGTTTATGCAACGGTCATATAATAGGGGTTATTAAAACACGAGCGTGGGTTTATCACATGAGGTGAAACCAAATGTGATAATAATAACACGCGAGTGTTTTAATACCTAATTATATGCCGTTGCATACACTACTTTATCTTTACTCATACAGTTGAAATAAAACAAAAGTGGAAACGACAAAATATGTGGTATGGCGGGCAATTAAGATTCTCATTGCGCATGACTGCGCAGCGCGCTTATCCATAGACATTGACACTACTTTTCTACATTAAGTCAATGAGCCCATACGCGTAGTAAATTAAAGGGTAAAAATATGCTATAAAAATTAAAAAGTTATTTTATGATGCAGTTGATGAGAGGTGATGGATTAGATAGCAGCAAGCTCGAATTAGATTCATGCTGTTTTGTCCTATAGGTGATGTTCTTAATATGTTTCCAAAGTTGCTTACTATTGTTTCCTGCTATATTTAATTCATTTTTATCGTAATTTTAGTTCTTTAGGAGGTTGTTGCAAAAATTTCTTAATTGAGTAGAATAAACCTTTTCAGAACGAAATAGTGAATACCGCAGATTTGAGGTAAATACATATGAATTTTTTCAAATTCCGAAAGAGAAATAAACAAGGAGCGTGCGCGCAAGGATCCAGGAACGAACCATACCATTCCCTGTGGCTCTAACGCACGCTCGTATCGGCTCCTTTCGCAATTCGCACCCGCGGTGGTACTCAAATAGATAATATTTTTCTAACTTCAGTTGCGAAGTTGAATTTTATAACTATTTCTTCAGTTACCAGTTAGTCCTTCTTTGGTTTAAGTCAAGAGTGTATAGGTTACTTCTAGGCAAGCGTGCTTCACCGTAGACCACATCATCGCTTACCATCAGATGAGATAGTGTTTAAACGCGAGCATATAGATTTAATAAAACATCATTCTATGTGGGCCCGTTTTTAGAGCCGATTTCATCAATGAAACTAATCGCGATTAGTATAACTAGACTCAGTTTATGCAAATACAGCGTTCTGATTGGTTGGGACCGCTGAGAAACTACCAATCAGAACGCTGTGTTTGCGTAAACTGAGTTTAGTTGAACTAATCGCGATTAGTTTCATTGGTGAAATTGGCCCTTAGACGTTATGTGCCGCCGAAACCTTTTTTTTTAATGTTCACAAAACCCTCTTCTAAAGGTCTATCCACACATATCAGGGGCGTTCCCGGGACGTGACAGGGCCGGGTCCCGTCAGGGGACCACCGGTTCCCACCGATATTTTTTTGAGCCCCTGACGGGGCACGGTCTGTCCACGTCCCGTGCACGTCCCGGACACGACCCTGATATGTCTGGATAGACCTTTACTCCGCATTATTATGCATTTTCGGAACTCAATTACGGCGCGTGGCCCGACACGCACTTGGCCAGTTTTTATTTTAACCTGGTATTACCATACTTGCCTTGGTCTAGAGGACGATTTTCATCAACATAACTGTCCTCTTGCTTAAGTTGGTTAGTACATTTAAGAACAAACTGGTTTTTCTTTAGAACAGAGCCAAACTGGTTCTATAAACTCGTATAAATGTCAATCAGGTAGTAAGTATCTACCGATATTTTTTTTTAAGCTAGCTTTTTGAATTTAAAGATATTAAATGTACTATAAATTTAAATATCTACACATCCAATGAGCCCAAACACAATGCTGCTATTTTGTTTGGTTGAGGAGTGGCTATGGCTTCCGGCTCCATCATGGAATCCAATAGAACTATAATTGTAATGTTTTCAAAGTTACATATGTACGCCAAGTTTCGACAGAGAGCGCCGACTGAACTTTCTTAGTAAATTCATAATTCGAGGTTTGGCTCTCGCCTATTTCTTCCTACAATATTGGAGCAATTTAAAAGATATTCCATAAACTGGTAAAGTAAGATATATACTACGCCCCTATGTTTGCTTTTTTAACCGATTTACCAAAAAGGAGTAGGTTCTATGTTGCACTTTATGAATGTCTGCAGTTTGTGCATACAAAAATTCTAAATCTATGGTGCATACCATCAACGTCTGATGGAAAAGTTACGCATCAGTATATCAGAAATAAATTTTATTAGCCTCTTATTACTAAGCCGCTGAACATGGTCAATAATAAATACAGGAAAACCGCCGCGAACGGTCTAGTTCAATAACAAATGACGAGTCACACTAACTATAGAACATATTTGATATCAGCTAGGTCGCCCAGGTACTTGCTAATTAAATGGTTACAACCCATTTAATTAGCAAATATCTAAGCGACCGAGCTCGGGTGAAAATAGAGAAAACGACGTTTTATAAAAATGAAACCTAGCTAGATCGAATTATCACCCCCGAAACACCCTGCATACAAAATTTCATGAAAATCGTTGGAGCCGTTTCCGAGATTCAAATTATATATATAATATTAGTGAGATATATACAAGAATTGCTCGTTTAAAGGTATTAGATAGATATTTAAAAAGGCTGGGTTAATGTTGCGGGAATCTGCTGGATGCGAAATGCTGTTTTCCCTGCACACGCGAGGGGACTTTGAAGTTCTGCCCCAAAATTGTTAAAGACATATGACCTACAGTTGTAGACCTATTGTTCTCAGAAGACGGAGCGCAGTCAGCAGCGTCACAGTACGTGCATGAAGTTGGACCTGGTGTCACTCCATGAGGACAAGACATTATTATAATTGCGAACGACTGTCCGCTGTTACTCTCTCTGTACAGCTGTATCACAAGGTAAACGATCAAATCACTTGTTAGACAAATTCGATAATTATGTTAGGAAAAGGCTTGTTGAGCGAAAGAACATTCTTCGTTCTTAGTCCTAACGGATGCAAACACAACGTGAATTCACGACGGACGAAATGGCGCCAATTACAATCTGCATTTTTTGCATCACGCGTGTAATTTTCATGGTATTCGTGTCACTAATAACAAATTAAAGATGTAGTATCTAGAATCATATCTTAAGGTGTCTCAAAACACTCGGCCGTATTTTTACTTTATCAAATAAATACAATTTGACAAAGATAAAGCGCATCGAAGTTCTGGAGTGGGGGTTTGTGACGTCACTTTTGATTAGGAATACAGATTAGTGTTCTGAGTGTTTTGTCGTTACGCGGAATTACAACGCACTGTATCGTCGTTATTATTTGTTTACGTGACAAAAGACAAAATACGTGTCCAATATTTTTATTAATATGCATTTCATCACTATGAGTATTGTATCTCGATGATATCGGGAAAAATTAAAGACTACGCCATCAATCCTTTCTGTATGGTCCCTTCATATTTTACTTTGATGACAACTAAAACTGTATAATTTGTGTATTTTTCGATATTCTTTATACTTTCGGACTTGGCCATCCACTCCTACTAAGAAAGCTCACTCTGTAAAGTATCATCATCATCATCATATCAGCCGAAAGACGTCCACTGCTGGACATAGGCCTCCCCCAAGCGTCGCCACATTGACCGGTCCCGTGCGTCCCGCAACCAGCGGATCCCCGCAACCTTCACCAGGTCATGGGTCCACCTGGTGGGAGGCCTTCCAACGCAACGTCTTCCGGTTCGCGGTCGCCACTTTCTGCCTCATCAGCCATCCGTTCTGCGTGCAATGTGCCCTGCCCACTGCCATTTAAGTTTGGCAATCCTTCGGGCTATGTCAGTAACCCTGGTTCTCGTACGGATCTCTACATTTTTAATTCGATCACGCAAGGAAACTCCGAGCATAACCCTCTCCATTGCCCTTTGAGTGACTGTAAGCTTCCTGATGAGGCCCATTTTAAGCGATCACGTCTCAGAGCCATATGTCATCACTGGCAACACACACTGCTCATAGACTTTCGTCTTGAGACACTGTGGTAAGTTGGACGAGAAGACACCGCGCAACTTCCCGAACGCTGCCCAGCCGATCGGATTCGACGGTTGACCTCTTTCTCGAAGTTGGCCCTACCCAACTGGATCGTTTGTCCCAGGTAGACATAGTCGTCCACAACTTCGAGTGTAGAGTCTCCAACCTTGATAGGAGTGGGTGTAACATGGGCATTCAACATCACCTTGGTTTTGTCGATATTCATTTTCAGACCCACTCTTTCGGAAGCTCTACTGGGGTCATCGAGCATTGTACTGAGGCTCTCCATGGTCTCAGCCATGACCACTATGTCGTCGGCAAACCGAAGGTGAGTGATGTACTCGCCATTAACGTTGATGCCTAGGCCCCTCCAGTCCAGAACCTTGAATACATTCTCCAGCGCAGCAGTGAACAGTTTCGGAGAAATGACGTCTCCCTGTCTCACGCCACGCTGGAGAAGAATTGGTTTCGAGGTCTGATCCTGAAGACGGACTGACATGGTGGCGTTTTTGTACAAACAATTAAACACCTCAATGTACCGGTAGTCGATCTGGCACCGTTGGAGAGACTGCAGTACAGCCCAAGTCTCGATCGAATCGAAGGCTTTCTCGTAGTCCACAAACGCTAAAAAGAGAGGCAGGTTGTACTCTTCGGTCTTCTGTAGAAAAAGCCTTTTCGGAATCCGGCTTGTTCGGGAGGCTGGAATCGTCAAACCTGCGCGCGAGACGATTCGTGATGACTCTTGAAAACAATTTGTAGACATGGCTGAGAAGTGAGATGGGCCTATAGTTCTTCAGCCGGGCATTGTCGCCCTTTTTGAAGAAGAGTACCACCACACCCCTGCACCATGCCTGTGGCGTTTTGCCCCCGAGTATGACGGAATCAAACAGCTTCTGAAGGGCCTTAAGGACCGGTTTCCCACCCGCCTTCAGGAGTTCAGCCGTGTTTCCGTCGTGACCCGGCGCCTTGTTGTTTTTAAGCTGTTTCAGAGCCATCCTAATCTCGTACAGGCTGACGTCCGGGATATCTTCGGTATAGTGTCGGGTCAATCTAGCTCTTAGGTCGTTTGCTAGATTCGCAACGAGTTTGCATGTAGACGTGTACAACTGCCCATAGAATCTCTCGATCTCCCTCAGAAGCTCCGGTTTGGCGGATACGATCCTGCCATCATCGGTCTTCAGTTTCGAGAGCTGACTCTGCCCAATAGACAGATCTCTTGCAAAAACCTTGGGGCCCTTATTCCGCTCAATCGCATCTTTAATACTTTCGGTATTAAAGCGGCGGAGGTCGCTTTTCAAGGACTTTGAGATCCGTCTATTTAGCTGCCGGTATTTCACCGCATCGTCTGAAGACGGCAGGATCATCTCACGCCTCTCCATCATTAGCTTGAGCGTAGGATCAGACTGCTTTTTGTTTCTATCTGTACGGCGGGTCTTGAAAAACTTAGACCCGACCGTATGGACAGCTTCCACGAACTCATCGCTGTATTCGTCCACGGAGCTCCCTAGGCACTCGAAACGATTCTGGAGTTCGAGCTGAAAGGTTTCGGGGTTCTGGAACTGGATCTGTGCTGGACGGAGGGTGGACTTCATCAGTCGAGACCATTCAAGCTTGATTTTAATGTTCAATGTGCCTCTTACCATGCGGTGATCGCTCCCGGTTTTTACCGAATTGATTACAGAGACATCATTGAACATATGCTTCTTGGTTGACATGATGAAGTCGATCTCGTTTTTAGTTGCACCATCGGGGCTTTGCCATGTCCACTTCCTGTGCTCACGCTTTCTGAAGAAGGAATTCATCATATAGAGGCCTTCCTTCTCCATAAAACTGGCCAGTAGGTGACCCCGGTGGTTCCGACGTCCAACTCCAAATTTCCCCACTTTCAGCTCATCCTCGTCTTGTTTGCCCAGTTTTGCGTTGAAGTCCCCCATGACAACGGTGAAGTGAGTTTTGAAACCATGCATGGCTTTAGAAATATCCTCATACATGGTCTCTACCTCGTCGTCGGGTTGTGCCGAGGTTGGGGCGTAGACCTGTATGACCTTCAGCGAATATCTTGAGGATATTCTGAGAAGATATTCTGTAAAGTATATTGTAAAAAAAATCAAAAAACTTTTTAACAAAAAAATAAAACATACTTAACAAAAAAAGCAAAACACTACAGCGAAAAATAACTTTTGTGTTTTTTTGAGAAAATTGTCTTTTTTTCTAATTCTTATTAAAATTCATAGATACATTCTGTATCTTTTTTAGAATTTTATTTATTATATTATAGTTTTTTTATTCTTTTTCATTTTATTTTAGAAAAAAAAGTCAATTATCTCATTAAAACACAAAATAAATTATAACTCTGAAGGGGTTGACCTTAAGGACCTCCCGTAGAACATTTTTTTTCAGCTGTTGACCCCATCTAACCCGGCAAAGTTGCGTTTGATCCACGACTTTTTGGCCAGCCTATATATGACGGAGTCAGGCAAAAAAAAAAAATCTAAACGTTCGAATTGAGAAGTTCCTCCTTTTTGGGCAGTCGGTTAAAAATTTATCATTGCCAATCTCCAAACTTTGCGGGCGATAATTTATTTTCATACTGCAGATATTAGATTTTGCTTTCATTAAATAATTATATTAAATAATTTTGCAGATCTTCAAAACTGTAGAAGAACAAGCTGGCGAACCACAAACTCATTTCTCCGAAGATAAGACACACATAAAGCAAAACAGACAAAATGGTTTGCAGACAATGCTGTAATTGGTAAAGCTTCTATTTTTATATCGCCACGAACTGCTTGAGGGTAGCACATTTATTTCAACATCGGACTACAGCAGCCCATTGCTGGAAACAGGCCTCCCCAAGGCCCCCACTAGGTAAATGAAGTGAAATAACTGAACTTTAACGCCATATGCATCAATCAAGACTTCAATGTTAAGCAACGCTTGCAAAGGTCAGTCCGTGGACGGGTGAATATCTTTTATATACAAAGACACCTGCATGACTCTAAAAACACAACCACCCGTCTTGCAAAGGAGTGTCGGTTACCCAGTTACTGACTGGATTACGGAGGTCAGATAGGTTGTCTCTCCATATTAAACACTGTTATTCTGCTGCATCTGATTCGATTCGAAGCAGATCATAACGCAGTTAGGAAAACGCTAGGCAGATTGATTAAAGTTTAACCATATTTCAAAACAAGATGTACAAAAAACGTCAAGGAACCTGCGGCATTCGTGGACAACTGTATGAGACGAAATTAATCAGTCTCATACTTTACCGAACTAAATTCGACGACGATATCGAAGACTTTACTTTAGCTAGCAATGTTTCTGACATAGGAACTTTCGACGATATCTGTATTAGAGCCACAGTTAAGGTTAAAGGTGGAAACAAATCAGTAGCACTGTTCATACAAGCAAAACATAGAGAAAGCAACCACGTTCAACTTACGCTTAACAGTAAACAAGACATGGCTAAATGGTTTTCTAGCTACTTAAGCATAAGCCGCTTGTTCCAACCAGATAACAAAGATGTCTTGTTTAAAGGAAACTTTCAAGAACTAGAATGTCTCTTCATAATGTACACCACTGCCATAGCCGATCTTAATACTAAGGAGTTTAAAAGCGATTTTGCTGATAAATTAAATAGTTGGATAGGTACGGGTGATGAAGGCTTACAACCATGTTATAAGGAAGGAGATATTGTGTTTTTATGCGAAATTATCATGAAGGAAAAATTTGCTGCGCTTGCAGTGCAACTGGCAAAGTTTCTTTCTAATAATGCCAAAGATTATAAGGAAGAACATGAACATAAAAATAACGATGGTCCTATTATGCCAATGAATGACGAGCTGATATTAGTGTACCATGTAATTTTGGTACAAAAAGTGGTAGACGTTTCGGAGATCAAATCTAAAAATGAAAAAGATGAACATAGAGTCGCAAGCTTTCAAACCGACTTCTTTACCAACAACGATGAATTTATAGTACTATTCAGAGATACACTCTTTATTGAAATGCTAAGGAATCGGAAATTGAATGAAGCGGAAGTAAATCCTTTACTGTCAAAATTATTTACTAAACCGTTGGATATCACGGTGCTTAGCAGTCTGATCGGAAATGTTGTCATGTTTCATGTCAAAAAATATAAATTAGAGTTCGTCAATGAATCGATGTCTGAAGATTTAAAACAAAATCTTGAAAAGGTTCATATTCTACAATCACAAGTAAATAAAGCAATAGAACTTGGAGCGAAGACTATGTTAAAAAAGCGGCATTTTAAAGTACCAGCTGCCTTTGGAAATAAAGATTTGACAATAAGAGGCAAAGAAGACAAAGTCGAACCTTCTGTGTTCATTACATCCGTAATAGACAAAATGAAAAATAAATTGGTAGGTTTGATCAAAGCGTCACCAACAGAAAGTATCATAGTTACAGATGAATCAATAGATAAAGAGTTCCTGAACTTAAATGCGGGTTTAGCTAGCACTATTGGTAATCTTCTAGTGTCCGATGAAAATCCTAAATACATGAAATTCGCAGATAACTATGTTCCAGGAAATCTAGCTAACAGGCTTTACTATGAAGTGCAGTCTGTAATCCCGAATTTGCACGATTATAAGTTTCATATGAAAGTCAAAACGTTTCCAAAACTTACATTTTACTGCGATGATGATGAGGATTTAGAAATGTTAAAAGATCAAGTCACTGTTATGGCCGAACATTTGGGACAGTTTCTGTGTAAAGAAGACGACTCGATATTGCCTATGAATGATATCATGTTACGCTACCATGTCCTTGTGGCTCTAAAAGCTATCGAACTTTCAGAGATTCAATCTCTGCACGAAGACAACGAACACCGACTTGCAATATTTCGGCACGAATTTTTTCAAAGCCATGAAGAGTTTGTTATTTTATTCAAAAGATCGCTTTACAATGAGATACTGAAAAGAAGAAAGATAGATAAAAACAACATTGATTTGGCAGCAAAAAAATTTTTAACATCACGTCAATTTAAAGTTCCCGCTGCATTTGGTAATAAAGATATAACAATAAAAATTAGGAAGAGTAAAACCGATAGGAGACTAGATCATCTGAAGTTGAACATCTCTAAATTGATCACGAAATCAGGCACCGATAAAATCGTTACTTTAGATGAGTCTCTGGGAGAAGGACTCCTGAAACTTAACGGAGGAATCGCTGGTATTATTGGTAACTTATTAGTTTCGGAAGAAAATACAAATCTGATGAAGTTCACAGATAACTGGGAGTCACTAGGAGAACTTTCAAAAAGGCTATTCATGAAATTGCAAAGCGAAACTGAAAATTTGCAGGAATACAGGTTTAATGTAAAAATCACTAAGTTTCCGAAACTTTCATTCAAAAGAAATGAAGATGACGAGAATTTAGCGAAAGACTTTTTAAAGAATCTTCTATTTTTCGCGAATCAGGCGGATGAAGAGAGCGTAGAAAAGTTATTAAAAGAGGAGATAGAAAATAATCAGTGCCTAAAGGTGGATAACGTCCGAGTTACAGTTGATGCAGTTTTTCAACAATATCACAAGTTAATACAAACATGGTGGATGCAAAAAAAGACGTGTTATCTAACAAAACAAAGCAAACATTATGAAGATGCTTTAGCACTGATAGTAAACAAACCTCTAATGTCAATCGTTAGCCATAATTATATGATAAATTTAAAAAACCATTTAGATTACACATTCAACGAAAATGTTTTGACTTGCTTCAAATTGAAAGATCTACCCCCAGCTACAATGTTTGTAACAGAGAGCAGCGCACTCACCGTTGCAAAAATGGTTCAATCATTAAAAAAGATTGACTATTTTGTATTAAATTTAGAATTTATTTTAGAACTATCAGCAAAAGATCATAGAGCCATCACAATAGAATTGTCAAAAACCAATGAAAATAAACTTATCATTATTGTTTGCAATAACATAAACAGAAACTGGATTAGAAAATTAAAAGATATCGCAAAACTTCTCGAAAAGAAACGGACAGTCTTTGTTATAAAAGAGACTTTGGTGGAAACAATACAATTTTATTTCGCACAAATAAATAATGTAGTAATTGATGAAAGAAGTAGCTTGATTCAGATGAATAAAAAATCACAAAAGATTATTTTAGAGAAAGCCAAAGTTATATTCCAAGACGTGGAATTGAGCTTAGACTCGATCATAGACGAACATTCCATGGGTTTTGTTGAAGGAGAGATTTTAAATAAAATCATTAACAACGAGCTAGTTTTTCTAGGCGAATCAAACAGTAATTCAAATTACGAAAAAGTAAAACATTTGTACGTTGACAGACGCGTCAGACGACTATCGGTCAATACCTTGGAACCCGATAAATGTTCCGATACGTGGTCTGATACCAGTTCTGATACGTGTTCTGAAGATGGATACATACTAACACTAAATGATATAGCTGGCGACGTGGCAGTAGTAATAGCTACACCCGGTATGGGCAAGTCAACTTTTCTTACTCATCTGTCACTGAAAACGAAAGAACTCAACCCAACAGTGTGGATAGTAAGAATCAATTTGTTGATTCAGTCTGAAAAATTTAGCAGGTGGCAAGAAAATAAAACGAACATGGGTTATTTGGAAACTGTAAAGTTTTTTTGTGAAGTTTTGTCTGAGAGGCAGAGTAGAAACAATGATTTTTCGATTGAACTGGATGAATCAAGCGGTGAAGTGACTCTAAAATCTTATAAAGGAGATCAGTGGACTGCTTTCGAACTTAAAATGTTCTTGAATTATTACAATAGAAAAGAAATCATTTTCTTATTCGATGGATTCGATGAAATCTGTCCGACGTACACGGATGAAGTGTTAACTTTACTTAGAACAGTCAGAAATTACCCGCAGAAACATAAAATGTTGATCACAAGTAGACCTTATAATAACGTTATATCAAGGCTAAAGGATGAATTTGGAAACTTGTCAAAAATAATAAATTTATTAATTCCAGAACAACACATATATTTGCAGAATTTTTGGAAAGCCAATATTGTGTTAAGAGACCTGACCAAAAAACAGTGTAATAATTTATACAGTTTTATTGAATTTATGACCGACAATAATATTTTAAGTGGTCTTACAATAATAAATAATCGGAGTCTTTTCCTTACCGTTTGTTTTAATTTTCTAGATTACTTGAGGGAAGAAATTAAAGTCTGCCCAGAGTTTATTGTTAAGACCTGTAACAGTATTTATTTCAACTATAATTACAAGCACTGGCACTCTCACTTTCAACCTATGATTAGTTTTGACACCCCTTTACAAATTTATTTGTTTGCCGAGTACTTTCAAAATCTGATAAAAGATGAAAGCATCACGCCTATCCAATGGAGTTTAAATATCAATGCCTGTACGGTCTACGATTCATTCATAGAAACAATATTTAAAAAACGCTTCAAAGAGAAAAATAAAATTGATTTATACAATCCTGACAATAGAAACATATATGACAACGTTCGAGGTGAATTTCTTGCTAAACATAAAAAATTAGGTGCTTATGCTTTTTTCCATCGTGATGTAGACAAGATTTTTAGCGGTGAAGAACTGAGAGAAATTAAAGAGACCATAAACAAGATTCAAGAAGGTACTGAAAAATCTGGTTTCATACATAGTGTAGCAAATGGTATACCGAACTTCATACACATGACATTCACTGAATACTTCGCGGTACAGTATATCTGCGATTTACTTCAGACAGAAAGTAGAGAAAATAAAGTAAAATCTATATGGGATTTCATTTTGAATGAAGTGTTTAAACACTATGTAAATGATTACGACATTCTGTGTTATAAAATGCAATCTGATTTACGAGCTATTGTAAAAAACAATGAACAAATAATTTTTGACTTGCTATTAGAACAAGGCAAAGAAGTATTTACTTACTACGCAGATGAATTTAGAAAGTATCTGTATATAAACATCAAAACATCACTGCCACACGCTATGGAGGATGAGTTATTTGAATTTGAGTTTAGAATGTTCAACTTAATAGGAGGAATCACTGGCATTGTTGGAAACTTATTAATTGCCGAAAATAACACTAAACTGATGAAGTTTACAGATAAGTGGGAGTCCCTAGGAGAACTATCAAAAAGGCTGTTTATAAAATTGCAAAACGGAATTAAAAATTTGAACAAGTTCGATGCGAATTTCAAAAAGTATCCAAAACTTTCATTTAAAAGAGATGTGGAGAATTCAGCAAAAGATATACTAAAGCAACTTATGTTTGCCACAAACCAGGTGGACGATACGGGCATAGATAAGATTTTGAAAAATGAAATAGCTAATCATCAGGGTGCTAAGGTGGATAAAATCAGAGTTACTGTTTACACGATAATTTTTCAATATCTCAACCTAATAAAAAGATGGCGGATGATGACACGAGCGACATTCCACGAAAGCAAAATAGATTATCAACGTATTATAATAGAACGTTATTTGACAACTTTCTTCTTTGGGTCAATACCAATTAGACCTAAAGAGAAAATTATCAAAAAAGCTATAAGTTGCTTAAAATTTAAAGATCAATCTTCAGCTACAATTTTCGTTACAGAGAACATAGCGCAGACGGTTGAAGTAATCGTGTATTCACTCAATAATATGTCTCGTTTAGTGATTGATTTAGAATATATTTTAAATTTGCCAGCAAGTTGCTACAACGACATCTTCATAAAATTGACTGAAACAGACACACGTGAACTATTAATATTTTTTTGCAATAACATTGAGAGAGCTAAAATTAAAAATTTGGAACTTATTGCAAAAGTCCTCGAAAACAAACGAACTATCTTTGTAATAAATGAGACTTTGGTGGAAACAATACAGACTTATTTTTCACAAGTAAACAAAGAATGTAGCTTGATTCAGATGAGTGAAAAATCACATAAGTTTGTATTAGAAAGTGCTAAAGTCATGTTAGAAGATTTAGAAATGTGCTTAGACTCGATCATAGACGAACAAGAAGTAGGGGAAGGGGAAGTGTTAAATACTAATCTTAACTAATATTATAAATGCGAAAGTGACTTTGTTTCGCTCGAGTTTACTTTTATAATGCCTGTACCTATATATCGACAACCAGAATTGATTGAATAATGTTTAGTAACGTCAGTGAAGCTGCGGGCAAAAGCTAGTAACATACTAAAAAGAATTTAAATCAAAAAAAGGAAATGAATGAAGGAACAGTATAAATCTTAGATAACTAATGTACGTACAATAATTTTCGATGCCTGTACTAGGATATTCTAATATCACAGACAGCAGCAGCTCTCAGTACATGATATTCGTAGGTCAACAATATTCTAATAATTTATAAAATAAGAAGTCTTCAAAATAGTGGCAAGATTATAATTACTTTGTAAATGAATCCTTATTTACTTAAACATTATAAACTAACGTACTAGGTCAAATAAAATCATAAAGAGTCAAAGGCGAAACAAATAACAACTAAATTACGAAAGAATAAAACATGTATATAAACATACAGATACTCTTAGGTACCTCAGAAAGCAAGTTATGCAATTGATCGCTGCTTGCTTTGGCAGTCGTTACAGATAGTCAAAAACCACTAACTGACACCAGCTTTGCCAAAGGGTACCGTGTCATCCAGTTGCTGGGTTGTGGAGTCACTCCATGTGAAATATTAGAAGGGCTAACTTCTGCAACCAGTTGGAAAAGGCTAGACGGGTTGATTCAGTGATAGAAAATAGGTCAAGTCGAAGCAGTTGGCTGTACTTCTTAGAATTTATTAATCACTTGACGCCTTTTCAGATTTCACGCTTTATGTTATTTTTATGAGAATATTGTTTGAGAAGTTGTATAAGTAGTAAGTACTTTTATTTCAATTGTATGTAAATAAAATGCTGTACTTTTTAAGTTTTTATACGTGTTTTAAATATACGCCTCGTCACTTTTACAAAATTTTATTTAATTTGCAATGTAAATATGTATTTACTAGCTGTTGCCCGCGACTTCGTCCGCGTGGTTATGAAGATATAAAGTTTAATGATGTTTAACGCAAACTATTTTTATATTTCAGACAACAGAAAATGCCTATCACACTAAGCATCATTTTTTAAAGCACGAATTAGAAAAAAATTTAGAGTATCACAAAATTCTTTCTTGGTTTATGTCTCCTACTCATAAACTCTAGACCTGCTAAATTTCAGGACAGTAGTACAAAAAGACATCCGGACTTTCATACAAACATGCGAGAGCCCTTAAACCGCCTTAATCCGGCCCTGTCGGAAAATCCGTTCTTAGCGGACGCTTACTAACTATGAACTACCTCCATGCCAAATTTCAAGATTGTAGTTAAAAAATTGAAGCACTTTCATATAAACTTGCGAGAGCATTTCGACCTCCTTTATCCGGCCCTGTCGCAAAATCCGTTCTTAGCTGATATCTACTAACTAATTAACTATAAACTACTTTCATGACAAATTTCAAGTTTGTAGCACAAAAAATGAAGGATTTTCATGCAAACTTGGGAGAGCCCTTAGACCCCTTAATCCGGCCCTGTCGAAAAATCCGTTCTTAGCGGACGTTTACTAACTATGAACTACCTCCATGCCAAATTTCAAGATTGTAGTTAAAAAAATGAAGCACTTTCATATAAACTTGCAAGAGCCCTTTGACCTCCTTTATCCGGCCCTGTCGCAAAATCCGTTCTTAGCTGACATCTACTAACTATAAACTACTTTCATGACAAATTTCAAGATTATGGTTCAAATAATGAAGCACTTTCATATAAACTTGCGCGAGCCCTTTTACCCCCGAAGTCGCGCTGTCGAAAAATCCGTTCTTAGCAGACGTCTACTAACTATAATCTACCTCCCTGCCAAATTTTAAGTTAGTAACTCAAGAAATGAAGAACTTTCATATTAACTTGCGAGAGACCCCATAAATCCGGCCCTGTTGCAAAATCGGTTCTTAGCGGACGTTTACCAACTATAAACTACCTCCATGCTAAATTTCAAGATTATGGTTCAAATAATGAAGCACTTTCATATAAACTTGCGCGAGCCCTTTTACCCCCGAAGTCCGGCCCTGTAGCAAAATCCGTTCTTAGCGGACGTCTACTAACTATAAACTACCTCCCTCCCAAATTTCATATTTATACGTCAAGTAGTTTTATATTTCGTGACAGGTGAATGAGTGACCTTTCGCTTTTTGGATATAAATAAGATTCTACAAAAAAACTTTTAACACCCCCTAAATCGAATTTTGGGGGTAGGTTCGAAAAACTGACATGACAACCTTTATTGTTTACTAAGGTTGATATTTGTGTCAAGTTTCAAGTTTATTAACCTAAGAAGTAAGATTCTTCAAAAAAAATAATCGACTTTTGGGGGTATTTTTGAAAAACTAATAATTGCAACCTTTTGTTGCTTACTTAGGTGGGTATTTATGCCAAGTTTCAAGTTTATTAACCTAATAATAAGATTTTTCAAAAAAACTTTAACTTTGAGCTTTGAGCTTTTACACGGCCAATCTATGGGTCAACTACACCAAGCGATCGCTGGATGTCCTGCGCGTGCAATATAATAATGCTTTTAGGATGTTTTTGCGACTGCCCCGTTTCTGCAGCGCGTCGGCAATGTTCGCTGAGACCCACACCGATGGTTTCCAAGCCATAATGCGCAAAAAAACTGCGTCGCTGCTGTGCAGAGTGCGGAGTAGTCGCAACTATATCCTGAGAGCTGTGGCTGAGAGTTATACTCCTGATATCCGACATTTTGTGCGGAGGGTAATTAGATAGGAAACATGTGTTCCTGGCTGGTCATCCTCGGCACGCAGTGTTTATTATATAGATTTATAATTAAACTTAAACTAAACTTTAAATGATACTAACATTAGAATTTAAGCTTTTTGTAATACTAACCCAATATGGATCACTGTTGTCCGAATTAAATGAATTTGAATTTGAATTTAACAACCCCTAAATCTTCTTTTGGGGGTAGTTTCGAAAAACTAATAATAAGAACCTTTATTATGAATTTATTTTAGTATTTGTGTAATGTTTCAAGTTTAGTTACCCATGAAATAAGATTCTGCCATACAAATTTCAACACCCCCTAAATCTACTTGATGGGGTAGTTTCAAAAAACTAATAATTTCAATCTTTATCATGTACTTAGATAACTATTTGTGCCAAGTTTCAAAAATATTAGCCGAAGGAATTAGATTTTTCATACAAACTTTGCCCCCCTTTTAAACCCCCTTAGGGGTAAAATTTCGGAAAATCCTTTCTTATCGGATGCCTACATCATACAAAGAATACACCTTTCAAGTTTCAGGTCTCTAAGTTCAGCGGTTTGGGCTGTGCGTTGATCCGTCAGTCAGTCATTCAGGACAAAGCATTTTATATGGGGGTATTTTTGAAAAACTAATTATTGCAACCTTTTGTTGCTTACTTAGTTGGGTATTTATGCCAAGTTTCAAGTTTATTAACCTAATAATAAGATTTTCAAAAAAAACTTGAACACCCCCTAAATCGTCTTTTGGGGGTAGTTTCGAAAAACTAATAATAACAACCTTTATTATTTATTTATTTTAGTATTTGTGTAATGTTTCAAGTTTAGTTACCCATGAAATAAGATTCAGCCATACAAATTTCAACACCCCCTAAATCGACTTTAGGGGGTAGTTTCAAAAAACTAATAATGTCAATCTTTATCATGTACTTAGATTACTATTTGCGCCAAGTTTCAAAAATATTAGCTGAAGGAATTAGATTTTTCATACAAACTTTGCCCCCCTTTTTAACCCCCTTAGGGGTAGAATTTCGGAAAATCCTTTCTTATCGGATGCCTACATCATACCAAGAATACACCTTTCAAGTTTCAGATCTCTACGTTCAGCGGTTTGGGCTGTGCGTTGATCCGTCAGTCAGTCATTCAGGACAAAGCATTTTATATATATAGACTAGCTGTTGCCCGCGACTTCGTCCGCGTGGTTAAGAAGATATAAAGTTTAATGATGTTTAACGCAAACTATTTTTATATTTCAGTCAACAGAAAATGCCTATCATACTAAGCATCATTTTTTAAAGCACGAATTAGAAAAAAAATATAGAGTATCACAAAATTCTTTCTTAGCTTATACTACTCATAAACTCTAGACTTGCTAAATTTTCAGGCTTTAGATGGCTTTAGATTCCTATTCAGGCTCATTTTCAGATGATCCTCTTTTGGTTTCAATAATAAATTACATAATTGTATAAAAATAACATATTATTTAAATTAAATCCAGTTTCGCAATTTCGAAATTAGGGGTGTCAATTTCGAAATTAATAAACATGCAAATATGGTCCGAAATTTCTAAACTATGAAATTTCGAAATGCATGCCCTACCTTAGACTCCTAAATCCGGCCCTGTCGCAAAATCTGTTCTTTGCGGGCGTTTCCTAACTATGAACTACCTCCATGTCAAATTTCAAGATTGTAGTTAAAAAAATTAAGCACTTTCTTTTAAACTTGCGAGAGCCCTTTGACCTCCTTTATCTGGCCCTGTCGCAAAATCCGTTCTTAGCTGACATCTACTAACTATAAACTACTTTCATGACAAATTTCAAGTATGTAGCACAAAAAATGAAGGACTTTCATGCAAACTTGCGAGAGCACTTAGACCCCTAAATCCGGCCCTGTCGCAAAATCTGTTCTTAGCGGACGTTTACTAACTATAAACTTGCCTTTCTTATCAGACTGGAAAAGTGCCGAATGCTTGGAAGCAAGCCAACGTACAGCCCGTGCCCAAGAAGGGCAGTCGTGCTGACCCGGCCAACTACAGACCCATCTCTGTAACGTCCATACTCTGTAAGAGTATGGAACGTGTACTTAATAATAAACTCCTGGCATACCTAGAAGCTAACGACATCCTTAGCGACCGCCAATACGGCTTCCGCCGAAATCGGTCCACTGGGGATCTTCTAGCGTATGCCATTCACATCTGGAGTGAGGCCATCGAGAGACATGGGGAAGCGCTTGCCGTCTCCCTCGACATCTCGAAGGCTTTTGATAGGGTCTGGCACGAAAGCCTTATTGGTAAGCTTCCTTCATTCGGTCTGCCCGGTGGTCTGTGTGACTGGATTGCAGACTTCCTGAGGGGTCGGTCCATTCGAGTAGTAATTGATGGCTGCTCTTCGGACCTATTGGATATTAATGCCGGGGTCCCTCAGGGGTCGGTACTCTCAGCGACATTGTTCTTGCTGCACATAAATGAACTGCTGAAACCCGGCACCTTTGGGTATGCAGATGACAGCACTGTTGCTGAGAGATACTTGTCCAATGCTCGTGCTACCGGGCCTCAGATCCAGTCTCTCCGGGAGGCCATGGTGGAGCGCTTGAACCTGTCCTTGCAGGCAGTCTCCGAATGGGGCGATGCCAATCTGGTCAAGTTCAATGCCGCAAAAACACAGGCGTGTCTCTTCTCCGCGAAAAAGAGCCAATTTCACCCGGCTCCATCTTTCCGAGGTGTAACCGTACCGATAACAGACCATCTTGAGCTTCTTGGCGTAACGTTGACATCGACACTTAATTTTGGCCCATACATTGAGGCAAAGGCTCAACTGGCTGCCAAAAAGTTGGGGATCCTTGCGAAGGTGAGACGGTACTTCACGCCAGAACAGCTGCTTAAGTTGTATCAAGCGCAAGTTCGATCTTGCATGGAGTACTGTTCTCATCTCTGGGATGGATCTGCCAAGTACCAGCTTGATGCTCTAGAGTCGATCGAAAAACGGGCCAAGAGGCTCATCGGCAATGAGGCACTGGTCGAGTCAAAGCTCCAGAGCCTTGAACATCGTCGTCGAGTTGCCAGCTTGTCGGTTTTTTATCGGTTGCATTTCGGAGAGTGTGCGATGGAATTGCATGATCTAATTCCGCCTAGCCCGTTTCATCATCGGACTACAAGACGTACGGCGATGCGCCATCGGTACATGGTGGATATCCCACCCATACGCACTAAACGTTTTGGAAATACTTTCATTATGCGTACAGCTAAGGAGTGGAATTCCCTGCCGGAGTCTGTGTTTCCAGATAGCTACAACCTCGGAGTCTTTAAGTCAAGAGTGAATAGGTTACTTCTAGGCAAGCGTGTTACACCGTCGACCACATCATCGCTTACCATCAGGTGAGATAGTGGTCAAGTGCGAGCCTATCTATAATAAAAAAAAAAAAAAAAAAAAAAAAAAAAAAAAAAACTACCTCCATGCCAAATTTCAAGATTATGGTTCAAATAATGAAGCACTTTCATATAAACTTGCGCGAGCCCTTAGACCCCCGAAGTCCGGCCCTGTCGAAAAATCCGTTCTTAGCAGACGTCTACTAACTATAATTTACCTCCCTGCCAAATTTTAAGTTAGTAACTCAAAAAATGAAGGACTTTCATATAAACTTGCGAGAGACCCCATAAATTCGGCCCTGTTGCAAAATCCGTTATGAGCGTCGTCTACTAACTATAAACTACCTCCCTGCCTTAAGTTTGTGGCTCAAAAAATTAAGGACTTACATATAAACTCGCGAGAGCCCTTAGACCCGCTACATCCGGCTCTGTCGCAAAATCCGTTCTTAGTGGACGTCTACTATCTATAAGCTACATCCCTGCCCATATTTTAAGTTAGTAGCTCAAAAAATGAAGGACTTTCGTACTAACTTGCAATAGCCCTTAGACCCCCTAAATCCGGCCCTGTCGCAAAATCCATTCATAACGGACGTCTACTAACTATAAACTACCTCCCTGCCAAATTTTAAATTAGTAGCTCAAAGAATGAAGGGCTTTCATACAAAATTGCGAGAACTCTCAGACCCCCTAAATCCGGCCCCGTCACAAAATCCGTTCTTAGCGGACGTCTAGTAACTATAAACTACCTCCCTGCAAAATTTCATTTTTATACGTCAAGCAGTTTTCGATATTTCGTGATAGGTGAATGAGTGACCTTTCGCTTTTATATAGATAAATAAGATTCTTCAAAAATACTTTAACACCCCCTAAATCGAATTTTGGGGGTAGGTTCGAAAAACTTATAATGACAACCTTTATTGTTTATTTATTTTAGTATTTGTGTAATGTTTCAAGTTTAGTTACCCATGAAATAAGATTCTGCCATACAAATTTCAATACCCCCTAAATCGACTTGAGGGGGTAGTTTCAAAAAACTAATAATGTCAATCTTTATCATGTACTTAGATTACTATTTGCGCCAAGTTTCAAAAATATTAGCCGAAGGAATTAGATTTTTCATACAAACTTTGCCCCCCTTTTTAACACCCTTAGGGGTAGAATTTCGGAAAATCCTTTCTTATCGGATGCCTACATCATACAAAGAATACACCTTTCAAGTTCCAGGTCTTTACGTTCAGCGGTTTGGGCTGTGCGTTGATCCGTCAGTCAGTCATTCAGGACAAAGCATTTTATATATATAGATGTATGTAAGTGTGCTCGAGTCAAATCTTGCAACTGAATTTTAAAGCAGTTATCCTCCACGGATTAAGATTAAATTTTTTTCATACGCGTTTAGTTTGGATGACAATGCGTGGTTAGCTAAGTCACAGATAATATAATACTAGCATACAGATGCCTCATCCCATACAAAGAAACCGTGCCGACGTAACTAGCGTTTATCATCTAATTAATCTTGTAATTTTTGTAAGTATATCAATTGCGTTCGATCCCGTTTCACGGCAATAGATGGTGTTAGCAGTGACTTGCAAGTAAAAGGGTTTACTAGGTTCGTGAATATATTTTTCTTTAAATACAGCGACGGTTCGTTTTATAGTATTTTTTTGCACGTTTTTACAATGTTTTTGCACCATAAATATTATTTTATTGTAATTTATGTGAGATTGAAACATTGAAATAATATGATACTATGGAGCTGGTCTCATGATGGAGCCGGAAGGTGGCCATAGCAACTCCTCAACCTGATAAGATAGCAACATCGTGTTTGGGCTCATTGGATATGCACTGACAAGCGATATTAAATTTCATACTTTTTAGCCGTCTAAAGCTTGTTTTGAAATGATTTCTTAAAAATTATGGAATTGCCTTTCAGGTTGACAAAAGTGTTAAAAGCTACCTGCACCAGAGATCGTCATTTGGGTTTTGTTAGTTTGGGAATCAGTGCCACAGCAATCATTATTGATTGTTTTATTATTACCTACACAGTTTACATCACACAGATGGGTGTTATAGGAGCTGGACTTTAGTTTGATTTACTTATAGCCTCTGAATATGAATTTTATGATAAAACTAATAACATATTATAATCTTCTTGTGTAGGAATTGAAACAGAGTAAGTAGTATCGTTATAAACCACAGATTTTTTTATTATCAATACAATTTTAATCTTAATCAATAAAAGTTAATGTTTGCTTGTTTGTTTTGCGCAGTTATACCGTTCATCCGATTGCGATAAAACTTTTTCAACGGTTTGCTTGCACTTGCGTGAATACACAATTACTTCACAGAAGAGCACGCAATTACAATTATGTCGTCTGCAGCAGCGACGGGTACCAGCTACAGATCAATTTAAAATAAAACCTGTCACGGAGATTGCCGACAACTTTGAAAAAAAAGCTTGAAACTTTGGAATAACTGTGTTATTGTATAACATACAGGTGTCGCACAGCCGTCACACGATGTCGATGACGCTGTCACATTAGCATGTCGTTGACGCGATAAGTGTTGTTCTTACCAAAAATAGAGCTCATCGCGGCTAAAGAAGATTTGACAAAGTAATATATTCGCAGTAATCTAAGTCAGTAAGCCAGCATCAGGCAATCATATTACCCGTCAGAATCTCACAGTTTCCATTTTGAAACGACTTAAAACCACGGTAAACCCTCTAAAGCCGAAATAAACACTGCACTTTCTTGATAAGCATGATTGCTAAGCATATTAAGCCGCACCTGGGATTGCAGCTGACAGAAATTTCAAAGTGGTAAATGTAGTATTCAAAAATGTTAATTCCCTGCTTTTGTTGTCTACATTTCGTTCGTATTTTTGCAATACAGAGTCAATTCGAATTTATAACTTTATTTATTTATCATTAATTAGTCACTATATTTATTTATTTATCTAAAGTTCATGCACAAATGTACAATAGCGGACTAAATAATTAAACATAATTATTTTATTATTGTTCCTACACTATCGTGCTACTATACCGTTAACTCTACCCGTGTACACCAGGCTTAAAAGATTCGGCTCGTGACTGTATTCGTAAACAAATTGGGCAGTGGGTCCAGTCGACATATGTAAAATACAATTGGGTTGAGTCACCACGCGGGTTCAATTCGAGTGGGTCCAGTTGACCAAAGACTCCAAAACACTACAAAACGAAATACTACTTTCTTTTCCGAAGCTTTATTAATCAAAATTGCATGATACCAGCTTTTTTGTTCAAAAAAATATATTGAAAGCCTCTGCTGCCTGCAGTATAAAAGGGATTGGTCAAAGCTTTTTCCACTAAAAGCTTTGTACCCGTACAAACGAACAAAAAAAAAACGGTCTTTTATTAACGTTTTACATGTGTCAAAGGACTGCCAGTGATTGAGAAATTTTCAGAATTGTGAGTTCAATGCAATCGGGATTTCCTGGAACCAAATATTAATATTTGCTTCGTGTATTCTATACAGTTTGGTACGCAGTGCCAATATTTTGTTGGTGATTGCGTTTACATACGAATACTGGCTAAATTTTTGATTGGCTAATAAGGGTAGGTACCTTAACCATTGTAGCTACCGGGAAACCTTCTTAAACGCCTGCCTTTTATTTTTTTAATAAATAATATGCAGCAATCAAAGACGTAATAAAAATAAAATAAGCAAAAAATGGGCAACAATTTTTTTATGCCAGTCATTCCTGTTTCCAATAAGGAATAAGTAAGTCTGGCGCATCAACTTATTTTAGAGTACTAGAAAAGCTATAGATCTGAAAAAAATATTGTTTCTGTGTCAAAAAAGTCTCCACCTGTATAAACACAGAGAGATGATATTTTCATCATGGTTTGCAGTTCGGTATGAAATCAAATCAAATGTTTTTTATTTCACATAGGCCTACATGGGCACTTATAAAACGTCGACAAAAGGTGCACGGTTAGGGATGGTCGTTTCCTGTGGAGAAGAACCGGCAAGAAACTCCACGGTTACTCTTTTAAAAAAAATGGTTTGATTTTACAATACTTCCATGTTACAGCATTAGTGCTTGGATATGGGGGGACAATGTAGGCCCGACAATAAGTCGAAAGAAACTAAAAAAAAAAAGTTTGTATAAGCGATACAAAGAGTTAACAAATGTTAACAAGTATCTAGAAATCTAGAAGGCCTACAATGTTCACACATTCACAAAACAATCGGTAAAAGAATCTATACAAAGGAAAAAAAAAATATAACAAGACTAAATTTAACATTTGGCACAAATGTTGTTAGCAGTGCTGTAACTATTCTTAGCAAAGGGCTATAAAGATTTTTGAAAACATTGTAAAAACTCTAATTAAAAGAAGGAAAAAAAGAAAAACTTAGATTGAGAATAGTTAGAGACAGCCACATATTTTTGCCGTTTATGAATTACCAGGGAAGCCGCATGCGCAGAAGGAGCTAAAGCCAAATTTTTTATCCTTTTTTGTCCTTGATTTTATAATATGCTTTTTTAATAAGGACACGTTTGATGTAGTTTTTGAACTTTCCATCGGTCAATTCTATAACTGACTTTGGCAACTTTTTATAAAAGCGTATTCTGTTTATAAGAAAAGACTTGCTAGTATAGTAGTATGATTGTATAACAAAATAATTTGCTTTAAATATTTTATTTATATTTGATATTTCTAGTGGATTTAACGATTCATGGAATGAAGTTTAATAATTTTAAATGTATGTTTTTTATGTATAAAAACAGAGATAAATATTAAATTGCATCATAACTAGTTGGGTTTATTTCAGTTCAAAATTATTAATTTTAAAGACAAGTTATTTATTTATTCAATCGTTAACTATTCCTGGAATTTCCGTATGCTATAATTGATTCCGCTAAAGCAATGTACATAAATGTTAAGCAGAATTTTAAAAACCGGCCAAGTGCGTGTCGGACTCACGCATGAAGGGTTACGTACCATTATCGCAAAAAATGGCAAAAAACAAAACTGGCCAAGTGTGAGTCGGCCTTGCGCACGAAGGGTTCCGTACCATTATCGACAAAAACAGCAACAAAAACACGTTTGTTGTATGGGATATATAAAACTTACACTTACACGTTCCACCCGTCTCCATAGATGGTGTGTCGTTACCTAGAGTTTCAAAATTCAAGTACCCTGCCCGGTCACTGGGTCTCGGATGACCTCTCAGACCACGATGATATCGAGAGGGAGCGCCGGGCGTTGGCTGTCCGATGCAATATGTTGGCTCGTAGATTTGCACGCTGCACCAAGGCAGTAAAAGTAACTTTGTTTAGGGCGTTTTGCACGTGCAGTCTATGGGTTAAATATACGCAGAAGACAATCAACGCCCTGCGCGTTCAGTATAACAACGCATTTAGGATGCTGATGCGGCTGCCGCGGCACTGTAGCGCGTCGGGCATGTTTGCGGACGCACGTGTCGATGGGTTTCATGCCATCCTCAGAAAGAGAGCCGCATCGCTGCTAAGTCGTGTCCGCGGCAGTGGCAACAGCATTCTTAGCGTTGTGGCTAGCCGAGCAGACTGCCCATTATTGTGGCATTGTATTAAGTTACATGTCGAGAAGAAGTAGCGAGTATAATTGGTGAACGGACTTCATTTATTGTCATTTGATTTAATTTATGTTAACTTTAAATATTTGTTTCTTTTTATTTATTTTTTGACATTTCAATTTAAAATTCTATTCTTTATAACATCTTCTTGACATTTATAAACATTTAATTATTGACATTTTAATTTTTAATTTACGACATTTTAATTTTTAATTTTTGTTTTTTTATTGATTATAACTTTGAATTTAATCAATTGACAATTTGTTTGTATTCAATTTGTGTATGAAATTTTTATTTGATTTGATTTGGGGTGTACCTTTACTAACACTAGTTTTATAAGGATTTGTTACTAACAAGATATGGACTGTAAATTGTCTGAAACTTTGAAATAAATTATTATAAAAATCACTTAAATATGTATTTTATTCAGTTTTTAGTATTTGTTGTTATAGCGGCAACAGAAATACATCATCTGTGAAATTTTCAACTGCCTAGCTATCACGGTTCATGGGATACAGCCTGGTGACAGACGGACAGACAGACAGACAGACGGATAGTGGAGTCTTAGTAATAGGGCCCCGTTTTTACCCTTTGGGTACGGAACCCTAAAAATCCTGCTTGTTGTATGCGAGCCACACTTAAATATTTATTTTATCTTGTTTCTAGTATTTGTTGTTATAGCGGCAACAGAAATACATCACCTGTGAAATTTTCAACTTTTTAGCCATCACGGTTCATGAGATACAGCCTGGTGACAGATGGACAGATAGACATACAGACGGACCGCGGAGTTTTAGTAATAGGGTCCCGTTTCGGGTACGAAAAAAAGAAGAAAAAACCCTATAAAGAAGAATTTTAGCTGGGTTTATTTCAATTCAAAGTTATTAATTTCAAATACAATTTTTTTTATCGTTAACTATTCATGGAATTTGCGTATACTATAATTAATACCGCTAAAGCTCCAAGTAGCAAAATAGTCATAAAGTAATTGACTTATAAGACTAAACGTCTAATGGGAATCTAATAGACGGTTTGACTGAGATTACTGATCTCACAACAGCATCTCATAAGATGATTTGTGCTACAGGTACTTTTGATCCTATTACTTGGTTTTATAGACGTTTATAGGATAACAAGGTACGATTCTTACTAGAACTTAGAGTTATTTATGCGCTTAATATAAAACTAATTAGCAAGTATTGCATTTTGAAACTATAAACGCATTTTATAAGAATGTTTATGCTTGGTAACGTCTTGTTCAATTCTTCTATAAGACATGCACATCTATAAATGTCTTAGATATAGATGCTATAGGTCAAGTATATTAAAGGATTGATTTGTCTGAGACATGACTTCTAATGGATTGTTAGCACGAAACTAGCATGCCCGCCGACGAATATAGGTAAAACCCTAAAATTAAAATATGGTGGCGAAGTAGGTATGTCCTATAGTAGTCTTAACTTTGACTAAATAGTATTGTAAAGATTTTGATTAATGCAATATAATGGCACACGATCCGTCCCATGGCGGCTTATATGTATGTTAATTATTATCGATTAAACAATTAATAAATACGTTTAATTTGGAAGGGACATGAAGACATGTTTATTATCTTCGAACACTTTATCAATCAAATTAATTTTGCAATTTGATTAGGCATTCTTAACACAAAAAGTAAAAAAAATAACTAAATTTACCTATGTTATGCTAATAGATAACATATTTTAATGTGTATTAAGTACTTACCACTTAAAATTATTTTTTGGTAAGACACTTATCACGGCACCGTTATCAAAAGAATAAAAAACAAATGCTCTATAATAATACCACGCTGATCAATGTGGGATCAATAACACCAGTACGCGTCACGCATTAGATCGTTAAGGGACTAATCGCGCTTAGTCAGTGCGTTTACCAGATCTTTATAGGATAATGTATCCTGTAAAAGCACCTAATAAGATAATTATAAAATGCGATTGTACTTTACCGGACTGTAACACAACGATCACAGGACCTAATAGTCCTATAAACTTCGCCCAAATGCGGTTCTATAAACGTTTATAGGATTTCTATAGGGCTAAATGCATGCTCCTAGAATAACTACAGGACTAAATTTTGCTACTTGGGCAATGCACCTATGGGCTACGCAGGATTTTTTAAAATAAAGAATTTTGCCAATGTGGGTCGCAACTTATTACAGACTGCAGTTAAAACGATTGTCTATGACTAAACTAAGTACCTGGGGGTACATCCGGATATAACTTGATCAATTGCCTCACATCGACACGTATTTGAAGAAGCAGAGTGGATACAGCTATGCCTATGTTCAAGTATTGGTCCCCGAACTCCAGACTTTCAGAGTTTTCTAATTTTGTCAACAACGTGTCATGTCTAAGCATGTCGAACGCATTGTTGAAGTCATAAAATAGCAAAATGACATGAGTTTTATGGGTTTGTTTGATCTTGTCCGTCATTTTTGTCAGCTGTGAGATTGGTTTAATGAGTTGAATATATATTAATCGGTAATCGGTATTATTTATTAGTCGGTTTTATGTGTTTTTAGGATCTTTTCTATAATATATTTATCTGTATAATAGACTGAACAAGATACTCGATGTTTATAGCTTAACATATAAAAAATGTTGCTTTACCTTAACAGATCATTTATTGCAGTGACACAGTAAAACTTCTAGAAATTGTTGTTTGATTATGATATACCCTCATATTATATCTCATATACTTGTACATACTTAAATTACTTACTTTTATTTTTGTTTCTTTTTTTGTGTTTTGTACCAATTTATATATTTTTATTTTAGATAATAGACTTATTTTAATTTGATTTAATAATTTAATTGACCCAATTATTGATTTATGTAAAGTGATGGCCTGAAACTCAGGTTTAAAAGAACCTATATTGGGCAGGTCCCTACCAAAAATAGAAATTCTTGTATAAAATCTTGCATATATAATAAAATGTTTTAGTTATATTTAACATAACACACAACCACAGTGTCTCAAGACGAAAGTCTATGACCAGTGTGTGTTGCCAGTGATGACATATGGCTCTGAGACGTGGTCGCTTACAATGGGCCTCATCAGAAAGCTTACAGTCACTCAAAGGGCAATGGAGAGGGCTATGCTCGGAATTTCCTTGCGTGATCGAATCAGAAATGTAGAGATCCGCAAGAGAACCAGGGTTACCGACATAGCCCGAAGAATTGCCAAACTCAAGTGGCAGTGGGCAGGGCACATTGCTCGCAGAACGGATGGCCGATGGGGCAGAAAGGTTCTGGAGTGGCGACCGCGAACCGGAAGACGTTGCGTTGGAAGGCCTCCCACTAGGTGGACCGATGACCTGGTGAAGGTTGCGGGGATCCGCTGGTTGCGAGACGCACGGGACCGGTCAATGTGGCGACGCTTGGGGGAGGCCTATGTCCAGCAGTGGACGTCTTTCGGCTGATATGATGATGATGATGATGATATTTAACATATAAGCACTATTTATACCATTGTTTTAGAAATAATACTACTGCACCTAATGTACATTTTTGTGAAATTACTTACTTTTTAATAAATTATTATTTTTCTTATATTGTGTGCTAGACAACACTTCATTATTTACATAAGTCTTTTACCTGGTTACAAATACATAATTCTATTATTTACTAATTGCATTTGACTGCGAGAAAACAATTAAATGTGGATGACACACTAAACCAAGGACGCGAGACTCTGAGCTAGACAATAAGGCGTAAATATTCCTTAATGTTAATGCAGTATTGGCCGTGCACCCGCTCGGAGCCAGGATATCAATATTGAATATTTTTTGCTGCAAAATACAATAATAGTGCTCCCGCACTTGGAAGCACTATTACTTTGCAATGTCGATCTAAGATCAGACCAATAAATCCGTACTTCCAATATTCAAGATACCGTAAATATCACATTACAGAGATATGAAAATTGTCTAGTATCGTGAAGTTCTTTGCGTATGAGAATCTTATTTTCCCTTCAAATACCTTTATGGAAATTTTAGCTCAATGGAAGATGGCTGAAATAGTTGACCTATGCATTATTGCTGTGTACCTATTTCCTTTCCTTTTTCCTTTTTCTTTTTCCTTTTCTTATTTTTTCCTCTCGAAGAACTCCCATTACGGTACCGACGTACAGTCGAGAAAGCTATTTGGTGTACAGGCAAAATATTTTCTTCTTTCCATTACATTGATAGTATTCATTTGAATGTTGTTATGCTTATGGATAACTTAAAAGATCAACCCAACAATAAACTTATGATAACGATAATAAAAGAAAGAAAGAAAGAAAACATTTATTTCCACTAAGAAATATTACAGTGTAAACAAAACACAAGATAGTTTTAAAGCATATTATTTGCAAAACTAATTGTGATTTATCAAAATCACAGTTTAGTATCTAAATCTGAAATGACAAGTTTATGAACCGACTGTAAACTAAGAAGACAGGATATGCCGCCAATTTGGTTAGGTTAGTAGGGATATTTCGACAAAATAACAGAAGGGGACTCATGTGATACTGCATTGCAGACTATGTCTCGCCTACTTTCTTGCCCTTTATGTCCCAAAACCTTCCGTTAAAGTGGCCTACGGGCTGCCAAGGACGCTGCCGTGGAAGTGGCGAAGCTTTACGCTACCAAAACTTTACCGTACATCGAAATGAAGAAGAAAATCAGAGGTAAATAACTTTATAAGGGGCACTTAGCACATCACTATCTAAATATAGTCGTAGCTTAATAGCCTGTGTAGCAAATAGTTTGCTTGTATCTACCAATTACGTCTCGCGTCATCGTTTATCTGCCCACGCTACATGCAGCCGCTGCAATTTCCAGGCACGCCCTTCGGAAGTAGCCATAATAGCATTTCAGTCATTCTGCATGGAAGCTTCGAAAATAACATTATTTTCTTGCAAGCAAAGCAATTACTTTACCCATCGGTAAGGTAATTGCTTTCAATAATTATACAGGTACAGATAATTAGTAATAAAAAGAGAATTTGCGTTTTATTCTTGGATAGTTGCATTGACATGGGCGTGGGTGTTCTACTTTGATCAACTTATCAATTAATTCATAATAATTGTACTTGAAATACTTTCTTTTAGATTGTATATTTTTAAGTGATGCAATAAGCTGTAAGAGTGAAGTTTAGGTTTACATACGAACCTCAATGTATGTTACATACATTGAGGTTCATATGTAAACCTAAACTTCAGTCTTACGAACCTCAATGTATGTAACATACATTGAGGTTCCTAAGTTTCATGAAGATATGATATACCTGTATAAGGATACACTTGTATACCTGTAAAAAGAGGCAAAGAAGTTTCGCATACAAGGATGTTCTAAGAACACCCTTGTAGAACTCAGCTCAGAACACTGAGTGCAATACTATTCAGTCCATATCAAACCACATTGTGTCATCCCTACCAACGTAGTTTTCAAACCATGCTTGCTTTAGCAGTTCCATTCGGTCTATTCGTTCTTACCATGGTTTGCATCAAGTCAGTATTTCGCCTCATTCCTCACTCGAGGGTCATTTACTCGTAGGCGGGTTTCTTCCGCTAGTTGCCTGGTCGGAGTATCTGGGTTGTTCGGAACACAATACATATTAATACTGAGTGCATCATACACGTTAGTATTATACCCTACTTATGTCCAATCATGTTTGCATTAGCGGTTTCATTTGGTCCATTCGTGCCAACAATGCATGCATCACTTAAAAGCGCCTTACCTCATTCCTCGCTTCCGTCTCCTCAACTCAGAGATGGACCTCTACGACGTTGACGAAATCATTAGTTGCCCGTACGGAAGCAATCTCGGGTTCTTCGGTCTAGACTCTTCCGTCAGGGCCACTTGGTCTGCTGTATTCGGTCTGAAGTCTTTGGTCTGTCATTTTCGGTCTGGGCTCCGCAATCTTTTGTTGGGACAAACCCACCGCACTATTCCCCAACCACTGCAACTCCTGAAAGCCAGAATCAATAGTGGCAACCACCAGAAAAGCGCGGAGGCAATGAAGCTCGACGAAGTCCCGGAGAATGAATTTAACTGTCTTGGATCCTGCAACGAAATTAATCAGAAAAGAATAACGGAGGAGTGGGAAAAAATATAAATTTCCACTTCCCTCCAGGCACAAAGGGTCCTTTACAACTGGGATAAGCCCAGTTGCCTTGCACCACGGGCTCCGCAATCTGGGTGACTTTTTGAGGTCACCATAGATGAAAAAGACGGCTGTTCCAGTCATACAGCAATTGGAGGAGGCAGTCAGAAGTGGAAGCCGATGTGCTGCAGGCCTTGCGGTGGAAAGAGAAGTCGATTATGACGTGCCTATTTGAGCTTGTGACGGTGTAATACAACTCAATAAATATTTTCCTGTTTTCACTAGTATTAAACCATAAATAAAAATTATAACAACCATCTAAATGCACCTCGCAAAACTAAGCTTGCGGTTAATTGGAACTCGGAGGTGAATCAGGCTGCGGAGTGGTTGGCGTGGGCGCAATAGTTCAGCTGAGTCCCTGAAAGAATACATCTTGCCATTGCTGTCCCACTGCTGGGACAGCACTGGGAACCCAACCAAAATGATAAAAACGAGAGGTACCAAGGCACCGACTTCCGAAACGAAAGTTATTTTGCACTTTTTAGTGTTTTGTTTGCATTTGAAGTCGGTTTATCTTTTTTTGATTTTTTTATGTATTGTATGAAATCAAATCAAATTTATTGCATTGCACATACAGGTGGTAATTATTTATAAAAGTAACAATGTATTTTTTTTTTGGTGGCCCGTGGTATCGGCCGCGACTTACAAGTTGTAGGTCGTGGGTCGAACCCAGGCAGGCACTTTTCTTTGTTAGAACTAAAAATTTGAAGATATGTGACATCCATCAACCCGCACTGGGCCAGCGTGGAGGATTATGGCACATTCCCTCTCACAGAGAGGAGGCCTGTGTCCCAGAAGTGGGAACATTAATAGGCTGATGATGTGATGTGATATGATTTATTTTTTTGCAACATCTACCAGGTCGGTAATAAACAACATCCAACGATCTATTGATATTCGTGAAGACTCCAGTTCATATAGAGAAGAATCCAATTATTAATCATAATAAAATCGTAAGTATTGTTAGTAATTTTATTTGATGCTTTTCTATTTATTTGTTAAGCCAATATAACTTTATTCCAAATTTTACCTTCACTCCTTTACACTACGATATTTAATGTTATGTAAATTCTACTAAACAGTGATTTTTAATTTATCGAAATAACGGAGCGAATAAGCTCGTCACTTCACTACTGTAAGCGTCCATGAAGTATTGCATTTTATTGACTATGGTTGCCTGTTAATAATTGTGAAACTTCTTACGCGTCCGTCTGGCAAATGTTAACTAAAAGGTTGGACGGAGCGTAGTCCATATTACTTTTTTAATAATAAAGTTTATACTCAAATATTTTACCTTCAGACCTACAGTCTTTTATTTTCATATATTATTTAGGCGCTCACTGTACTGCACTGTGTGTCCTTTTATGACATAATATATTTCTGGTTTTAATTAGTTTCACAGTAAAAGCTACGTGTTAAGTTTATGGATATTATTTAGTTACCGCTTTAAAATAATGCACAAAATTAAATAAGTACATACATTAGGATAATTCAAACCAAAAACTCAAATAATTTATTTAAATTAAACCTTTTATAAATGTACTTTTGAATTGTGAAACAAAACGACGATGACGCTAGCTGCACATTCGCAAGGGTTTATTCATTTCTAAAGAGAAGAACGTGCAATAAAATCAAAGAGCACTCTTTTCAATTGGTAAATAATTATTACTAAGTAATACGACTTCCTGCTCAGTTCAGGTTCTTGTGGAAGAGCCAGCTTGATACGAGATATATCAAGACAAATTACTTATGAAGGTTATTTTTGTAACATTCTGGATTTGACTTGTTTGTTGCCTTATGGGTCACAGCTATGAGGAATAATACTCCACTGTAATACATTATTAACTAGCACTGGGGGTATTGTAACTGATACCGGGAGCCTTATGCAGAATGAGTTTTTCAAGTGGGCGTAAGGTGGCCAAATCCGAAACTATGAGGAATAGCGAAAAACACTCAAAGGAATCACGAGGCAGTTTTTGATGAAAACTAAACCTTCGTCATAATATTTTTGTGAAAATCAATATTCTAAGACAGGAATCTGGATCTACTGTAAGTACATGTGTATGTGGCACATGGACCTCATAAAGTCCCTAGCTGACGCTCCAGAAATAGTACCAAAAAGAAACAAAGGAGGACTGCGTACAAAAAGAAATGAGATCAATTAAAAACATGTAAAAACTGACTTCCAAAACAAAACACTATAAAGCGAAAAATTACTTTTTTTGCCGAAGTCGGTGTCTTTGGTACCTATTGTTTTCCATTTTTCAACAACGACTTCGGAAAAGAAAGTTTTCGCTTTGTAGTGTTTTGTTTTGGAAGTTGTTTAATTTTTTGTTAAAAGTTTTTTATTTAGTTTTGGTAGGTTTTAGTTTTGGATGATGATAATTGATCATGATAAGTGGATGAACCTATCGTCCAATTATCACCAGTGTTTTACATGGAACGACTGCCTATCTGACCTCCACAACCCAGTAACTGGGTAACACGATACCTCTTGGCAAGACTGGTGTCAGATCTCAGGCTTCTGACTACCCGTAACGACTGTTAAAGATCTTCAAATGACAGCCGGGACCAAAGGCTTGACGTGCTTTCCGAGACACGGAGGAAACTTGGTATGTTGAAATGGTCACCCATCCACGGACCGACCTCGTCAAGCGTTGCTTAACCTTGAAGATCGACCTGTGCGGCTGTTATTATTTAGCCAAGAGCTCCTCCTCACAAATAAAAAACAAAATATTATCTCTTTTTCCTTTTTACTTTAGAAAAGGCTGAGGTTATAACTTAGATTTTCTTCATGGAGCAACAACATCCTAACCGACATGTTATTATTTTCCAACCAAGTTTTTAAATTTTCTGTACCTGATGCAACATGTATTTACAAGCTTAGTTAGCTCAAAGATATAAACTAAATAGGTTTTCATTTAAGCAAAAACTGTGATGCAGAAACACGTAAGTTCATCATATTTGTCGTTCATATCTGTTTCATATTACGCAGGTGCATGATCAGAAGACAAGCTAAGAAATTTATAACTCTCTCTGAAATCGATTTTTTTTGCTTGACTGATTTCTTGTCAAATATTAATTTGAATCTAGATTTCAATTAGTTTGATGTGACCGTTCCCCTTGGCGTTAGCTTTACTTTATTAAATTCCTCTCACAATTGCTTAGTTTCTAAGATCGAGCACTTAATTTAATATGCTTTACTCCAGATTCTAGATGTACCTAGGATATTATGTAAAATTATGTAACTGAGATGTATATGCAGTTCTTTCACGATTATCATCACCATCACCACGCGAGCCCAGTGCAGGACGGTGGATGTCACAAGTCTTCGAATTTTTCGTTCTAGAACATACCCAACATCAAGATGTTTTACTTCATCGCTTTTAGCGCAATGGTGATAACATAATTTTATCAAAATAATGCGCCTGCCTGGGTTCAAACCCACGACGGTCAGGGCTGTTACCATTGGGCCCACCACTTTTCACATTACTTTCAATAAAAAAATAGATGAACTTCATTTTCAATTCAATATTTTCCCCGCATAAAAAGTTTATATTGTAAAAGTAAAAAATCTGCCAAGATTTTAAGAAAGGTTTTATCAACGTTCCGAGAGGATATAACACTGCAACAGATTTTACTCACACTTCGATTTCCAATAGACTGTACTGAAAATCCAAACCAATAAAAAAACCGGTCAAGTGCGAGTCGGACACGTGCACCGAGGGTTCCGTACAAACCTCATCTTAAAGGTATTATAGGCCTGAGTATTTGATATGAATTTCAATTTAATATATCTACGCATTCATGAGGAAAGGCGTAGTAATTTTAAAATTATTAAAAATATTTTTATTATATGATGTAACAAAAAATTTACGTTTTCGCAATTTTTCCTTTATCTGTGCTATAAGACGTTGCTTCCTAAAAAATCAGAATCATGAAATTTCGTAATTTCATGATTCTGAGTTTACGGCAAGTACCCTGTAGGTTTTGATTCCTTTGCGAGTGTCAAAATTTTGCGGCAATTTGCGTTATAAACGGCTGTATCTTTTGATTGCGTTGGCTTAGAAGTTTGATTGTTTCACAGTTTTAAATGACAGTAGACCGGAGTATTTGATATGAATTAATTAATTCAGCTTGATACCTCTACGCGTTCCTGAGAAAAAGGGTCTTGACAGACAGACGGACGGACAACAAAGTGATCCTATAAGGGTTCGGTGTTTTCCTTTCGAAGTACGGAACCCTAAAAACGAACAGAATAACAAGACCAAGGGCTCAGCATAACAAGTATTGAGTTCACTTATCTAAACGTCATTACCTTCTCGATATTTTGCTTTAAAACTCTTGTATAGACTTGGTTTGTTGAATAAAATAAACATATGGCGAGCGCGTTGTTTGTTCTTCCATTTTTCATGCGTTGGTGACTGTCAATATTTTCCTTTCAATTAAAATTTTTCTTGTTATTTTGGTTATCAAAGAACAGCCGTAAAGGTACAATTTATTTGATGTAGATATTATAGTATATGGTCTAATAACGTTTCACTTCTGTCGTTTGGAACCATAAAAACTGTTCCACGATGCAACGTTTGAGCAACCTTTTAGCAATTTATACGTTCATGCGTAAGGTAAGCAAATAAGGGACGACTTTAATATTAAAACACTGCAGGGAGTCTAATGACATGACGTGACCAATTTTGTTGCGGGTCCACTTATTAAGCTTTGGTCAACAAGTGCAACCAAATGTATGTAATTATAGACCTTGTTTAAATATTGGGATTGCATGTTTGAAACCGAAGGTATTATTAAGTAGGGCAATACATTAATAACAATGTTTTTCTGTGCAGTGTCAAACAAAGTAACTTAGGGCTCTAGAAAAAGTGAGATTTAGGGTGAGTGTATAATTTTGTGAGATGTGAGTCTTCGCGGAATTTACGCTGCATTCGGTTTTATGCTAAAGTCCTGTTTGTGCCACACGGCGACGCAAAATGTGTTGTCTGCTGACGCACACACATTATTTTAACCGAATTGCGATCGAGGTGAGAGAGGGGAGCGAGGCAAGCGTTAGCGCCCCGTATAATCTTAGAATAGCAACTGAAATTTCGTCCGTCCGTCTGGCAGCCTAACCGAATTTCAGTTGAACGTAAATTCCGCGACTCATTTTACGCGAGTCACTTACGTTTGGCCTCACCCTATCAGCAAAAACGGTTGTCGAAAATACAATATGTTTGGAATAATTATTGATCAAGTGCCAATTAAGCAGCGCATGTCAATAAAGATGAATTAATTAATGTCACTTTAAACTTGGAACGTTGACCAAGGTCCATAAATATAGCTGATAAACGTTGTTATCACGCGCACGGAAGCAAAGTTTGAATTAAAATCATTTCTAATGCCGTAGAAGTGAGATTAAATATAAAATCAGTTTTGCGCAGCCCCTTTTATTGGGAAAATAACATTTTCCGAAACAGAAAACTCTATTAAAGCAGTGGATGATAAATCCCGTAGCTACCTTAATCTGCTATATTTGGAAAATATTCACAATAATAAAAAAAACCGGCCAAGTGCGAGTCGGACTCGCACACGAAGGGTTCCGTACCATTATCGCAAAACACTGCATAAAAATCACGTTTGTTGTATGGGAGCCCCCCTTAATTTATTTTATTTATATTTATTAATTATTATTTTTTGAAGTAAATATACAACTAAACATTCTGTGAATATTTCAAGCGTCTACCTGTTGCCGTTATAAATATCACGTTTGTTGTATGGAAGCCCCCCTTTAATATTTACTTTATACTGTTTTTAGTATTTGTTGTTATAGCGGCAACAGGAATACATCATCTGTGAAAATTTCAACTGTCTAACTATCACGGTTCATTAGATACAGCCTGGTGACAGACAGACAAACAGACAGACGGACAGCGAAGTCTCAGTAATAGGGTCCCGTTTTTACCCTTTGGGCACGGAACCCTAAAAATGAAATAAAATCACGCTAAAAGCCAAAAAACTATTAAGTTTGACATATCGGAGACACCACCACCAGCGCCTCTAGCGGCGAATTCATACACGGTAGCCCCCATTTCAAACATTTTTGTCAATTTTCATAGTGAAAAGAAAGTCACTTTGTACCTACCCTAAGATGAGTAGGTAAACCACAATACTTATTACGTATGGTCAGTAGGAACAGATCGTTCTGTATTAATTTTACTGCTTTTCTTCATTTCCCAAATGCAATCTTCAAAGCTTTGTGCGGTAAGCATCTCCACTTCGACGGACCTCTTTTATTCTTTCTTTTAATTATCCCCTGACATCAGAGGTTTAGTGTAGATGATAAAAAAAAACTGTTTACAAGATCTCGATTCAATTTTATTTTTCTCTCTGTTGGTTGCTTGTATTTATTAGACTTCGTTTACTCGTAAATGAGAAATGAATTTAAAGATCTTTTTTTTACAAGATAAGTATCTGATGAGATTTCGTATCTGCGTAAATGTAGGGCTTCCATACAAAATCTTCCTCCCCAATTAATCTTTTCAGAGGTTGATTTTTAGGGTTCCGTACCCAAAGATTGAAAACGGGACCGGACTCCGCGATCCGTCTGTCTGTCTGTCTGTCCGTCTGTCACCGGGCTGTATCTCATGAACCGTGATAGCTAGACAGTTGAAATTTTCACAGATGATGTATTTCTGTTGCCGTTATAACAGCAAATACTAAAAACATAATAAAATTAATATTTAAGTGGGGCTCCCATATAACAAACGTGATTTTTTTGCCGTTTTTTGCGATAATGGTACGGAACCCTTCGTGCGCGAGTCCGACTAGCACTTGGCCGGTTTTTCTAAAACCCATCTTTACTGTTTACCTTCAATATAAGCGACATTTGTGCGAAATTGAATGCTTCAATAGACAGCCATTTACGCAGTGCGTTGTCTAATAGTTATGGAAGGCATTTAAGATTTTAATTTAGTTTTATTACCTTTAATTATTAAATATTTTATTTATTTATTTTAATACCAATTTGACATTATTACCACTTCTCAGGCAATAGATGAATCAGCAACAAAAAAAATATCAAGCGCCACAATTTTACGCCATACATGACACATTCACAAAACTTTCATCACTCTACACACATCACAGCTTATTACAAATATTAGCAATACTTTAACATTTAGCCGAACAATAAACTTAGTACTGTCAACGAAACTACAAAACGATTACCTATGTGAGCGGTGTCATTAAATATAACAAAGGTGATGCGTTCCATGCCGTTGGCCAAAAGAAAATTATCACTCTAACCCATTGTCACCATCTGTGTAATAGGTGAAATTCGCCATTGTTTAATGCAGTCAACATTATATATATAGGAATAAGAGCCTTATATCCGTCCCATACCTCTGTCAGTGATTAAACGGTAAAGATGAGAGGTTATTTGGTTATAATCGTGATGTTATACGGGGTCTGTGAAGCCAGTGAAGGGAGGGCCAATGGAAGGTTTCGTGGCGTTTCATTCGCTCGGCAAAAGGGAAAGATTCAGGAAATGTCGAAGGACCAGCGATTTTGGCCGCCAGGACAAAAAGAGAGTAGATGTAAGTAATCCATATTATATCACACTAATATTATGAAGGCGAAAGTTTGTGAATATGTGTTTGTATGTTTGTTCCTTCTTCACGCTCAAACGGCTGGACGGACCTAGATAAAATTTGGCACAGAGATAAATTATAGTCTGGAATAGCACATACGATACTTTTTATCCCCGGAATATGTTCCCTTGATATAATTTTTGATATTCACGCGAGCGAAGCCGCTGGAAGAAGCTAGTCATATTATAAAAGCGAAAGACATAGTGTCTATCTGGCTGTTTGTTAACCATTTCATGTCTTAAGCGCTTGACTGATTTGCATGTGGCTCTTTAAAGGAGTAGACCATGTCCTGTATTAGGATGCAGAATTCTTTTATTTCGTAAGTATGAGCACGCTATCGGAAAAAAAAAAATCTAGCCCGGAATAAAAGAAAGTCAAAAGTTATCCCAAGGAAACTCTTCGGATTTTTTCCGACTTTTAAACGGGTGAAATTGCTGGCAAAAGTTATTTTTAAGTTAGACTTCATATTATAATAAAAGTATACAACGGACTCTTACGACAGACATAAATCTAACTACATAGATGACGCGAATGTAAGTACTTCGCTTGTCATAAAGGAGAGAGCAATACTTTTTCCGGAAATCTAGAAAATGCCTAATTATTAGCATTGTATATGTCATGGACCTAGAAAATTATTAATCAGGGCACTAAGTATAATGCCCGGACAATACCAATCGAGTCAAGTAAAATCGGGAAATGTATATGAACATTAATGAACTGGCAAAATATATAGCCTGGACTTAGGACAAATTTAAATCACGGTTAAAAAATAAGCTAAGAATATAAAAACTTGTAGGTATTCATATTCATGAGTACCTATTTATCACTTCTGAAATATTTTAAATGAATGAAAAGTCATGTCATGGAGGAGCTCGTGTCTAAATAATAACAGCCGCACGGGTCGATCTTCAAGGTTAAGCAACGCTTGACGAGGTCGGTCCGTGGATGGGTGACCATTTCAACATATCGAGTTTTCCCCGTGCCTCGGCAAGCACGTTAAGCCGTTGGTCCCGGCTGTCATTTAAAGATCTTTGACTGTCGTTACGGGTAGTCAGAAGCCTAAGATCTGACACCAGTCTTGCCAAGGGGTATCGTGTTACCCAGTTACTGGTTTGTGGAGGTCAGATAGGCAGTCGCTCCATGTAAAACACTGATACGCAGCTGAATCCGGTACGACTGGAAGCCGACCACAACAATAATTGGGAAAAAGGCTAAGCAGATGAATGAAAAGTCATGCTGTATTATTGTAGATGACCTTTATTTTTTCGATGTTTAAAATTGCTAGGTTAATTATGTTAGTCAGGTTGTACGTCACCTGTGTTTAGCTCGACGGGAACACAAGCAGGTTTTTCTATCAATCTGTCCATTTCCCATCAGTTTATGTGTATTTTATTATTTTTTAATTTGTTATTCCATCGGCAGCGCGATTTTCCTTTAAAATTATGTTAAGAGTATTTTTTTCGCAATTTGCTGCGTTGTTATTGCCTATTAATTATTTATATATCTAATATATGTTTTCAATCATAATATTGTATTGTTGTACCTTCTATTCAGATTATGTGATACACACAAACAAACCGAACTTGTAAAAGATCCGTTGAGCATAAAATGCCTGATAAAAACTTAATACCCGAAATGTTTGCTTCGCGTTTATAACGAGTGCACCCGAAACCACACAGACAGTTTTCAAAATTCGAATGTAATGGCGCATCTAATTTGCCAATTCCTTTTGACTTTACACTTTGAAAAGCGTGGCGACAGGATGGTGTGGGCGACGGCTTATGCTCAAGCGTAAGCCTTTTCCCCATACCATCCTTTGATCGTCTATCAAATCGTAATACTGTTGACGCTCACTAATACCAAGCTTAAAGAGTCAATACCCAACGAACAGGGTATTAATTGGGACTCTCCACAACGTTTTGGGACAAATTCAAGCCGTGCAGTCCCTCCCTAGCTCTCAGACTTTAATATAAAGTTAGCACTTCCATTTTACTAAAATGGAACTGGATGCGGCTTCTAGTATTAGCAGTATTGACTTTTGTGGAGCAGAGCTTGGTACCGAGAAGTTTGGACCGAATTTGAGTTGCAATTATTACAGATCAGTGATTCCGTTCCGTAGTTGAACGTGACAAAGAGATTGCTTAAGGTGGAGCTAGATTCCACTAATTGAAATAACAACCCAGTTCGTTGGTTTCCACGTAGATAAAGTTGGGAAATATTCTCTCTTAATGCTCGTAATTTCTACATTTGGCTGAATTTCATTTTAGTAGTTCGCTGAAAGACTTTAATTTATTACCTATATATGTAGTTCTAATATGTCTTTGCATTTTCACGTACGCGGTTGTTGGATTAGTGAAATTAAAAGTTAAGAATAATATTTCTCCTTAATTATACAGAAAGTATTCGGGCTTTCGAACATTATAGTTGCAATATAAAACGGACATGCGAGTTACTTGGTGGTGGAAATTCAATACAACCTGTGTTATCCCCAAATGTCTCCTTTTCTCTTCTATTTTTATTGTAAATGCATGCTTGTTTTGTTTTAATACAAGTATATTCCCTCTTAAATGTATTTTGCAATACCTATAGAATTATGTATGACAGTATTGCCAGTTGTAAGAAACTCGCATGCCCGTTTTAATAACATTGCGGGGCACGATCGAGCGATTAATCACATTACTCTTCGGCCGGTAGCCTGCTTTATAATGCAATTTGCATGCGAACTGGTTGCTAGTGGAAAAGTGGATTTAGAATATGATCTACATATACATGACATGTACATACTTTTAATTTGATTTTTTTCTTTATGTTTACCCAACAGTTCTGTCCCTCTTCACTGTGGTGACATTCCCGAATGGTGGGTGCGCGGGAGCTTCTGGTGACAATGGTACATGCATGACTGCGCGCGAGTGTACCGCAAGGGGTGGCTCTGCCAACGGCTACTGCGCCAACGGCTTTGGACTCTGTTGTATTTGTAAGTATATTTTCATTAACTTCATTGTGGTTCTTCGGGCTTTATTCTAATTTATTTTGCCACTCGGTTTTTTATTTAGGCAAAATTATGATAGGAAGGAACATAATAAAATCGTGACGAAAAATTTTAGTGAGTATTTGAATGGTAATAAATACTTAACAGTCACCTTCATACTCAAAACGACGATTGATTGTGTAACAGTAGATATAGCTAGAAACTACTAAACACCGGTTAAGTATTTTCACAGCACATTTTTCCTGAGTCATTATACCTACTGGGACTCTTCGAGATTCACTGACTCGGCGCTTATCTGATAGACGCCACTGTTGATTCTGGCTACAAGTTAATCAATTAATCTGCCTAGCCTTTTCCCAACTATATTGGGGTCGGCTTCCAGTCTATCCGGATTCAGCTGAGTACCAGTGTTTTACGTGGAGTGACTGCCTATCTGACCTCCACAACCCAGTAACTGGGTAACACGATATCCCTTGGTTAGACTGGTGTCAGATCTCAAGCTTCTGACTACTCGTAAAGACTGTCAAAGATCTTCAAATGACAGCCGGGACCAACGGCTTAATGTGCTTTCCGAGGCACGGAGGAAACTCGGTATGTTGAAATGGTCACCCATCCACGGACCGACCTCGTCAAGCGTTGCTTAACCTTGCAAATCGACCCGTGCGGCTGTTATTATTTAGCCATGAGCTGCAAGTCACAGACATAAATCTAACTTGATAACGCAAGTCTTTCCATCTGTATAATAAGCCAAGCGTGACACTTTTTCACAAACAATTTAAAAACAAATTTACTTATCAATGCAAGAAAACAGTTTCCAATGCCTCGGCGAACTTTTTCTATACACTCTTTACAGCTCAATATGGCATAAAAAGGGCTTTATTCTAAATTTCGGTAGATTTCCGGTACATACAATCGAACTCCATTTGAAATAACATTAGACATGTTTCCAAATCTTTTTACAGTCCGTTCAACCGATTTTGATTACTATTCCGTAAACATAAGGATGACATAAAAAGCATAAACCTGTTACCAAAACCAACTGTTTACTACAGCTACCCTTTGTCGTATTACTAACGCAATAGAATTCAAAATCGGTTGAACGGGCTGTAAAATGGGCTAATTTAAACGTCTAATGTTATCGCAAATGGAGTATAGTTAGATTCATGTCTGTGCTGTTCAAGTAGTTGCAGTGGTTGAGAATACTTGAATGAGCACGGAGTATACCACTCGTTCTGGTCGTCAAGTCAGATTTTCAAATTTTTATCGCCCTTGACGGTCTCTGGAGGGGAGTGATGTAGGGTACACTATCACGTCGGGGTCACCAGTTTAGGAACGTGAGGTGTGGAGTTGGTGGAGTAACAAGTTGGTATTTAACTCCCGCAACGGTCACACGCTCTCGCTACCGTATTGTTTACCTGGCTAGAACTATATGCATATCTGTGTTTCTGTTCTGTGTGAATTGTGCTGTAGACCTTTCTGCTATTGTGACTAAACTCTCTGTGATTCTCCTTCTGACTATTATTTCCTTATGTATTTTGTGTGATGAACAATAGAAATAGTGAGTACCCACATTTTGACTTTTATTGTGTTACTCCACCAACTTCACACCTCACGTTCCTAAAGGCAATATATATATTGATACATTGCAGTACCATGCCTGCTGACAATGGTCTTTAATTAACAGTATCAGCATCAGTTGCCGAGATTCTACAAATGTACATCACATTTATATGATAGAGCAATCTCGGAAACCGGACAACCTATTCAATACGTCAATACCAAACATCGAGGTAACATGATTATCTATTCTCGGTCAATATACGTTTGCTTCTGTTACTGACAGGACAAAGCCTCCATACATACTATTATAGTTGTAGGTATAGAATCAAGCCTTTGATTTCACCTGGAAGTAATTTCCTATTGGATGGCTGCGCTATATGTGCAGGATGGCCCATTAATGAGGTTTCAAAACCGGTGTTACTGTGTATACACATTCATAGGTTTGAGGAAATGATGCGGTTATGGGAATATGGTTAGTTTGGTTAGGTAGTTGATGATTTATTGATATTTTGATGAGAATAATCTGCTTATAGGATTATAGGGCAAAGAGGAATATAAGTTTTTAAGCTGACATGGTCACAATCACAGATCATAGAAACAACAGTTGTTTCTATGATCTGTGGTCACAATCATTAGAATTAATATTTGTATCGGGTTAATAAAAAAAAAATATATATACATAAATAAAAATAATAATTAAAAAACCAAAAAAAAATAAACCAAAGAGGAATAGTTTATGAATCTAAAACTAATTTGCATATAAACTACTTATCATTTAGAGGTAAGAAATAAATAATATAGAATGCATGTAGAATTAAATACACTAACGAGCAATGAAATAGTTCCCGTGACATAGCACCAAATTACTCCTAAACGGGAAAGGCTAGCTTAATGACGCCGTCTGCAATATTGAAGTACATTTAACAGCGCATCAGAATATTACCAACTAAAAACGTAAATATTGTGTTCAAATTTTAAATTAAATGTGTAAAAATTAAATTAAGGTGTTTGTCGGCATTTTGTGGGTGGAACTTTTTCATTGCTCGGCAGTTTATTTTGAATTAGAATTTGAATCTGCTACATGAACATCGAGAAAAGTATCATGCGACGTTTAGATATATATAAAGGGAAAAATAGGGAATAACTGTTAATTAATTATTATTATAGACATCAGGGAGTCAAAAATACGTTTTACTTTAAAAAATAAGTGAACTTTATAAAAAAGCACCAACATTTTTCAACTTTACGAGAGTGTAATTAAGCAAAATTAAGGTGAGTTGTTAAACTTAGCTGCATTTTGCTAATGCCTATCATATTCGCACATAATAATTTAACATAGTATTTGTTGTAATTATTACAAATTAAAGCAAACATCGCTACCAACTTTATGTTGATTTCAACAGCATAGCGTTACATTATAGCGTAGTGCATCGGGAATGTTTGCAGACGCAAAAACTGATAGTTTTCAGGCGATAATGCGGAAGAGGTCAGCATTGCTGATGCACAGGATGCGGGGGAGAGTAAACGGTGTCCTAAAGGATATTACGGATAAACCGCAGGCTTATTACGTATCTTTTGCAAGAGCAAAACGATAGCGATCAAACGCTTAATGTCATAAAAGTCGGAATTACCTGCAGTGTAGGTATGGTAGGTCCTACACAATCGTTTGCTAATCGATCGATGTTTGTCAAATGCACTTATTAAAAAAAACTTTTGTATTGAAGAGCAATAATTGCTATCGTTTTGCTCACGCAAAATATACGTAATAAGCCTACCGGACTGTCCTTTCCTGGGATACTGGACGCGCTTGCACAGCGGCGGCTCCAGTGCAACGGGCAATAGGTGTATGAACTGATTTAGATTATTTCTTTATTTATTTGTTATTTATTTATTTTTATTGTTTTTATTAGTTTGACATTTCCTTTCATATTATTAAATTATTTAAATTTACTAATATAGTCATAAGTGTTTACTAACAAATTATGGATCATGGTCCGAAATAAATGATTGAATTGAATTATAATCTCATGTTACTTTACTATGTTCAAAAGATTTGCCTTAACTCCCCTTTTTTTCAGAGCCAGTTTCACTCAATCGGAAACTGACGGGTAATTTGACTTTAATCATCATTTTCATGTTTTGGAAATATAAAAACAAAAATATAACATGCATTTTATTCTAAATTTAACCTGAATTAAGAAACAAAGTATTTATTTGCCACAAAACGACCTACACTATAAATAATTATAAATTTTACATCAACTAAACCCTTAAACGATGGTATTAGCCTGTTGAAGCACAGTAGATATTTTTTATGCAAGACAGCATTATAAATTGAATAATAAAACCGTTCAGTTTATTCAAAATAACAGTTCTCCAAAAATAACCACAAGAAAAGATCAGTATTTCAAGTACCTAGTTAATGTGTTGCTCAATTAAACATTGCACTAAACCCATTGGCACTGTGCGGTAGTAGGCCGCTGGTAGCCATGAATCTCTGTAAGCAAACGATACCGCGATTTAATTCGATCCCAACACCATCTAGAGACCACGATGAAACACATTAATGAAATACCATATTAAATTGACCCTTATGTTACCTAAACGAGACCGAGTGAGAAAAAAATAAAACCAGATCCGAATTATTATTGTGTGAACTTGTATCACCCTAAACCAAAAATGACAAACAAGATTCACGTGGAAATTCAAGAACTCTGTCCACATCTTATGATTGTAATGATGATGGTATTTATGCACCATTATTTAAGTACCCGCCATAATTCATTGGCGATTTGGCGTCCCTTTCGATCGCCGAAAAAACATTGGATTAAAAACTATTTTATACTGTTGTACCTATGAAATTGATGAAATGAAATTGGAAAAATATATAAGTGTCCACCGGATAAGAGTACAGATGACCAGTTTGACTCAATCGGAAACTGGCGGGTAATTTAGCTTTAAACAAAATTTTCATTATTTGGGAATACAAAGCATAAACAAAATGTATACTATCATGCAATTTTCTCCAATTTATCCAGAAGAAAGCCCAGTAAAAATGTTTTATGCATTGCTGCATCATAAAATGAATGATAAAACTGTTCAGTTTATTAAAAAAAACAGTTCGCATAAATAAGTCACATTACGGAGAAAATCAGTATTGATGTGTTAAGTATTGCACATTTAAGAATTGGCCAATAAAGTATTCCATAATTTAGTATTGCACATAACCCGTACTGTGGCGTAGTAGGCCGCTGGTATTCATGAAACTCTAGTATGAATCCCAATACCAAATATAGAGCTCGATAACACTCACAAGCGAAAAATCTAAATTGATATCACCTATAAATACCGAGTGAGACAAAAGCCGATGTATTATAATGAAAACTTGAATCACCCTAAAACAGGGGTCCCGACCCGGACCGCCGACCTATTTTGTGTGGACCTTAAATAAACAGTACCTACAATAATTTACTTGTATTATTTGAGTACGAAAATTGATAATAACATTGATATCCTCAACAACTCTCTGTATCCTGATGGTGAATGGAGCAATGAAGCTGCAAATGTTTTCGAAAATAATAAAGTTACTCTCCAGATGGAAATTATCGAGTACCGAGAATATACAGTTTTACAGCACATAAATACGGAAGTTTCTTATCGGAATTTTGGATAAAATGTGTGTATCCTTATGTTTTATTTCGTCATTGATATTGGTTGAGTACTTAGCTTTAAACCTTATGGACCGCGACGATTTTTATATCTTTAAGAAACGGACCCTAAATTAAAGTATTTGACGCCTGCTCTAAACCAAAAACACAAGTCAAGATTTATTATGAGGGAATTCAGGGACTTTGTATCTTTGAGTAGCTCTTTATTTGAACCTACGACTGCTTGTTTTAAAATAATGGAGTTGTATCTGAAAATCTCTTAATTAATTAAAGACGAATAGAACGCATGTTAAATAGTTCAGGGTGTTTGCATTCTTTTTAATGGAGTCTGCTAAAGCTAATTTGCAACAATTTAGAACCGTTAACTAGACATCCTAATTGGGTAAAACTGAAAAAACTAAACTTGCAATGAATTAAAATAGTGTACTCAGCCAAAAAATGCTCAGTTTTCATCATGGAGAACATGAAATGATGCATTTAAAAATTAAAGAAAAAGTTATACTGAATTTAAGTTTTTTATTTTACGTTTTTGCTAGCTGGCAAAATGTACAGAATGAAAAATGTATCGCCAAAGAACGACAAATAAAATCACATACTATAATATTTAACGAAAAAGCACGATTGCACTCTTCAGATGGTAATATGGGGTAGCCATCCGCTGGTAATCATGAATGGATCCAACTCGATCCCAACACACCTAGAGAGCATTGGTGTTTTTGGTTTAGAGCAGGCGTCAAATACTTTAATTTAGGGTCCGTTTCTTAAAGATATAAAAATCGTCGCGGTCCGTAAGGTTTAAAGCCAAGTACTCAACCAATATCAATGACGAAATAAAACATAAGGATACACACACATTTTATCCAAAATTCTGATAAGAAACTTCCGTATTTTTGTGCTGTAAAATTGTATTTTCTTGGAACTCGATAATTTCCATCTGGAGAGTAACTTTATTATTCCCGAAAACCATTTGCAGCTTCATTGCTCCATTCACCATCAGGATACAGAGAGTTGCTGAGGATTTCGATGACATTCTTAATTTTCGTTATCAAATAATACAAGTAAATTATTGTAGGTACTGTTTATTTAAGGTACACACAAAATAGGTCGGCGGTCCGGATCGGGACCCCTGTTTTAGGATGATTCAAGTTTTCATTTTATTACATCGGTTTTTTGTCTCACTCGGTATTTATAGGTGTTTTCAAATTAGGTTTTTCGCTTGTGAGTTTTATCGAGCTCTATATTTGGTGTTGTAATTTATACCAGGGTTTCATGACTACCAGCGGCCTACTACCCCACAATACGGGTTATGTGCAATACTAAATTATGCAATACTTTATTGGCCAATTCTTAAATGTGCAATACTTAACACATCAATACTGATTATTTCCTCCGTAAAGTGACTTATTTATGCGAACTGTTTTTTTTAAATAAACTGAATAGTTTTATCATTCATTTTATGATACAGCCATGCATAGAACACTTCTACTGAGCTTTCTTCTGGATAAATTGGAGAAAATTGCATGATAGTATACATTTTGTTTTTGCTTTTTATTGCCAAATCATGTAAAATTTTGTTTAAAACTAAATTACCCGCCAGTTTCCGATTAATTTTCCGAAAAATTCCGAATAAGCTTTAACAAGAGGCAAGAGGAGGAAGGAAATTCTCAGAAAATGATGTAAGTCCGAATAAAATTAATAAAAACGCATGAAAGGTGTGACGTTCAATTGTCTTAAGCAAAAAAAATCTAAATCTATGGTCTTATCAGTTAGGAATAATTTCTTGTATTATCATAATGCTTCGGCCGCACCTGCGTGTAGCGTCCCGAAGTAATGCGTGCCGAATCTTCGTACGTTTTGACACTAAAAATTTATCGCCATAAAAGCTGTGGTCATATTAGCGGCTTCGATTTTTTGCATGAATTATCGTGCAATAATTCAAGATAGCCGAAATCATTTTTAAACGTTTAACTATGGACGACGACTTTCTTTACTTCTACATGTGTGCAACAATTTCATAATACATATTATTAAAATGTAAAATAAAGAACATTTTTGGATCCCATGTGATGGGCTTAGCTTCATAATTTTGGAGGAATTCCAGTACCATTCCATCGCTCCACTCCACTTTTACACAGCCACCCGCATACCTCTGAACTGATCAAAAACAACGGCTGAAATTAACAACGCTAGTCTGACCACGTAGCACGATATGTTGGCGCGCTAAAATACTTTGATCTACATTGTACAGCCACCCGCGCGATAACGCACACGTAACCCGAATGTTCATGTACACATTTGCATGTATCGTATAGTCATCGGCACGTAACTTGGCAAGAGTCGTTAGATGCGCACAAGTAATTTTTTAGGTCTCTTTGGTTGCCAAGCGGGACGCGGGGTACGTTTAGCACCGTTCCGAGCGTGCGATTGGTTGGTCAGTTGACACAAGGATCGACTGACCAATCAAATCGCGTCCACGTCCCGTTCGCTCTATATGGTGGTTGGTCAGTTCGCGCACTATGCGCAAGTTTACCCCCACTACGCCAAAACCTTGCCAAGTTACGTGCCGATGACTATATCATGGCGCGAATCTTTGTGACGATACACGTAGATGCGGTCGTAGCATTACAGAGTAAAAACTACCATAAAATGGAAAAAAAAAGTTTCATGATCATTTTATCTTGTTCCGCTAATATTGCCGGTGCGTGCAGAAATTTAAAATTAACACTCGCTCCAATTCATTATTATTTTTACATAGGTAGTAAAAATGTGGTTTTACTATTAGATGCACCACTGCCTAGCCCTATAAGGAATTTGGGCGTTATGTTATGTCATTGTTATTTTGGAACAAAATAACATTGAAATCCTGCGTCATTGATTCAAACAAATTGCCATTACAGCTGGGCTCTAGAAAAACTGACATCCTTACTTCGATAACGATATTTTTGTTTTTTTTTTGTTCAACATTTTTAGGTTTAGCGGGTGCCACCGAAATGACAAGTGGTAAATCTAAAAACATTTTGTACTTTTGATATTCGTTATCGCTGACAAAATGTCATTTTGTTAGGCTCAGTTTTTTGATCCATAGTTAACTCAACCAATGGTTAAATAAGCTAACGGTTAGCGTATTTAACGGCTAGCGTCTAACCAATGGTTTCAAGTTTCGGTAAAACGTATTTATTCATCAATTTTTAGTCTAACGTATGTTCAAATAAATAATTTTCCAACTTATTTGACCATTTGTAAGGCAAACAAATGAAGTAAAAATGTCAAATCTTATTTTAATAAAATTTTAAACCATTGCTTAGCACATTTAACTATTGGTTAAGTTAACTACGGATAAAAAGGCGATGGTCGAAATACCAAAATGTAAGGGACTGACCACGTGACAATTCAATAGCGTTCATACATTTTGCCGAACGCTATCATCACGCTTTTGATGATAGAATGCCACTTGTCTAGGACCCTAGGTCCTCTCAGTTAGTGAGTATAACTTGGATCACTCATCATCATCATTATCAGCCTTTTAATGTGCCCACTGCTGGGACCCAGGCCTCCTCTCAGAGAGAGGGAGTGGGTTATAATGCACCACGCGGGCACAGTGCGGATTTTTGGTTCATGCTGGTTTCCTCCAATGTTTTCCTTCACCGTTTTGAGAGCAGCGGTGATGAAATTAATTACACAAAGTAATGCCTGCCTGGATTCGAACCCACGACCTACAACTCGTAATTCGGGGCACAAACCACTCGGCCACCACTGCTCCTGCTCACTGGGCCATAACTTTGATGTATTTTTATAATACCGTATATTTTTATTGTCTATAGGGTCGCGCTTGACGATTATCTCACCTTATGGTAAGATAATAGGGTTGTTTTAAAAGTGTAATCATCAGCTTAATTATTGTGTCCATCGTGCTATGAACTACTAGTATAAAATGAAATAGTTTGTTGCAGATTGTAGGAGGTTCTTGGAACGTTTTCGGTCGTCTCCTATCTACTTCATTTAAAATACATCTCGCTGACCTTTTCAGCGAAGCCACACCTCTTTGTTTCAGTTCATGAAAGACACGCCCACTGAAAAGAGGACACACCTACTTTGGATGTACTGTTTTAGCTGAAGGCCATATCTCTTATGAATATGTATAGCGTTGGGAAGGTCCGCTTCGGTGAACAATAGCTCGTTTATTCATGTTTTTCAAAGTATTTTTGTGTCCGCACAGCATATTTTTACAGCAGTGGTGGCCCAGTGGTATTGGCCGCTAGTTATAAGTTGTAGGTCGTGGATTCAAACCCAGGCAGGCGCATTACTTTGTGGAAATTATTCCATCAGCACTGCTCTCAAAACGGTGAAGGAAAACATCATGAGGAAACCGGCATGTCCTAGAAGCAAAAATTCGAAGACATGTGACATCTACCAACACGCACTGGGCGCGCGTGGTGGATTACGGCCCATTCCCTCTCACGGAGGGGAGTCCTGTGTCCCAGCAGTGGGAACATTAACAGGCTGATGATAATGATGACAGCATAGTTTTATGCCTATACTCCTAAAGGTTTAGGCGGGGATGCAGCTATAGTATTAGATGTAATAGTACCCCCATTTCGCCAATTATTAAGTTTAGTCTATTAGTTTCTCTGTACACGGGCAATCTACGGGTCAATTATACTATCGGTGAATGGCCTGCGCGTCAAATATAACAATGCTTTCAGAATGTTGTTGAGACTGCCCCGTTACTGTAATGCGTCGGAGATGATTGCGCAAGCCCATACAGACGATTTCTATGCGATTATACGAAAAAAACCGGCCAAGTGCGAGTTGGACTCGCGCACGAAGGATTCCATACCAATATCTCAAAAAACGGCAAAAATATCATGTTTGTTGTATAGGGGCCCCATTAAAATATTTATTTTATCCTGTTTTTAGTATTTGTTGTTATAGCGGCAATAGAAATACATCATCTGTGAAAATTTCAGCTGTCTAGCTATCACGGTTCATGAGATACAGCCTGGTGACAGACACACAGACAGACAGACGGACCGCGGAGTCTCAGTAATAGGGTCCCGTTTTTACCTTTGGGTACGGAACCCTAAAAAAACAGCGTCGCTAATGTGGAGAGTGAGGGACAAGGTCCAAGCGGCATTCTGAAAACTGTAGCTGAGAGCTTCGGCTCTCCGATTGTGTAGAGGTTGTTTGTCACTAACACTAGGTAATAAGTTTTTCTATGTTTAGTAACAACCAACCAAAGCAAAAATCCATAGAGTGTTAGTACTCTCTATGGGTTTTTGGGTCCGACATAAAGCTATCCTATTCTATTAAGTGGAGAACTTAATTCTCTCGACCAGTCAATTACATACTCCGGGCTGCTATCGGGAGATCCCAGATAGAAAACTCTCTAAAAGTTAGACCGTCCCTGTAATCGAAATCAGTACCTCATACTTAATACACTAACGAGCAATGAAAAAGTTCCAGTGATATAGCACCAAATTACTCCTAAACGGGAAAGGCTAGCTTAATGACGCCGACTGCAATATTGAAGTACATTTAACAGCGCATCAGAATATTACCAACTGAAAACGTAAATATTGAGATCAACTTTTAAATTAAATGTGAAAAAATTAAATTAAGGTGTTTGTCGGCATTTTGTGGGTGGAACTTTTTCATTGCTCGGCAGTTTATTAGCGCTTGCGATCACGACACAATTTTTTTTTCTTTAGTTTATGTCTGCCTCCGAGCTTTCAACAGATTGATGACTTTCTTCGTTTGACAGTTCCAGATTATTCACATCTTGCGATGCGTCATCTCGTTATGAATAATCAGTGAAAATAATATTCACAGGACAGATAAAATAGGTCCTCGAGAGGAGACCTCTTTTATCTGTTCTGTGATAAGATTGACACTATTCATTATCTTTTAAGTCTGAACTAAACAAATAAAATTGCTGTAACATTGACATTTTATATAAGCGATATTTCTCAAAGTTCACACTGAACATTGCAACATTGCAACTTCTTCGCATTACAAGTCAAGAAAGATAATTGACGTGACGGGCTTGAATCACCCTAGATGATCATCGATTTTCACGATTTTTTAGGGTTCCGTACCCAAAGGGTAAAAACGGGACCCTATTATTATGACTCCACTGTCCGTCTGTCTGTCTATCTGTCACCAGGCTGTATCTCATGAACCGTGATGCCGATAAGAGGATTTACTGCGAATTAATACCTAACCCTGTTTTATTTATGACGTTTAATTAGGTATTTTACCTATGTTTGCAGTATTTGTAAGTTTGTGAGAACCATGTTCCTATTTATCAAATTTATTTATCAAATACCTGTTAATGCTTTTAATACTTTATACCTGTACGTAGTATAGTGTGTAGTGCTATTCTGGGTGCATCGTCCTCACATATATGAATTTATTAATGTATATACTTATGTAAATATTGTAAAACACCCATTATTTAAAAAAGTGTAAGAATGGAGTTTCTTGTGTATTCTTCTCCATAACAAGCTACTTTGCCGAATGCACGGTAGAATCAACTTATAGTACTTGTAAATTTTAATTTTTGTTTGACGTTCAAAAGTGCCGCTTATTGGCCTAGTTGAATAAATATATTTATTTGACTTTGACTTTTTTTAAGGCATATTTTAATTTAACCTAGCGTTAGCAACTAACTCTGGTTTAGTTTTTCGAGCAATTGGGCCTTAGTTTTCTCGCTTATTTGACAAAACAAGCGAAAATAATTTTGACTTACTCGTATTAACAAAAGTTGTATTAGATGCTAACACGAGGTTAAATTAAAATATGCCATAAAACTGTCAGTCATGAGGAATGCAGACAGAAGTGAAAACTTAAAACTTTGAAATTACTGACCGAAAAGAATAAAAAGTTTTGAGTTTTCACTGGCGCAACACTTCACATTAGCATATCGTGAAGGTTAAAGTTTGTTTGTAGTAAATATTAAAAACGAACTTTTACTATAGTGTAAACCATGGGGCATAAGACGCGGGAAAAAACTAGTGTAATATTAAAAGCTCTCATATTTTCAGTTATAAACTAGTGTAATATTAAAAGCTCTCATATTTTCAGTTGGCGTTCGTGGCTTAATAATAACAGCCGCACGGGTCGATCTTTAAGGTTAAGCAACGCTTGACGAGGTCGGTCCTTGGATGGGTGACCATTTCAACATACCGAGTTTCCTCCGTGCCTCGGCAAGCACGTTAAGCCGTTGGTCCCGGCTGTCATTTGAAGATCTTTGACAGTCGTTACGGGTAGTCAGAAACCTGAGATCTGACACCAGTCTTGCCAAGGGGTATCGTGTTACCCAGTTACTAGGTTGTGGAGGTCAGATAGGCAGACGCTCCATGTAAAACACTGATACTCAGCTGAATCCGGTAGCCGACCCCAATATAGTTGGGAAAAGGCTAGGCAGATGATGATATTTTCAGTTATAAACTAGTGTAATATTAAAAGCTCTCATATTTTCAGTTATAAACTAGTGTAATATTAAAAGTTCTCATATTTTCAGTTATAAACTAGTGTAATATTAAAAGCTCTCATATTTTCAGTTATAAACTAGTGTAATATTAAAAGCTCTCATATTTTCAGTTATAAACTAGTGTAATATTAAAAGCGCTCATATTTTCAGTTATAAACTAGTGTAATATTAAAAGCTCTCATATTTTCAGTTATGACGTCATGTGGGAGCTCAACATCAGAAAACGGCACATACTTCGTAAACTCGGGCTACCCATCCGTGTACGATGGTACAGGCTCCTGTGAGCTGACTGTCCTTAAATCACATCCCGATGTCTGCCAAATAAGGTAAGCACATATAAACACAAAGAAAACGAAAAAAAGAAGAGTCCTCACCGAACAGTTCGTAATTTTTAAGCATAATTTAGTTATGAGAAAATAATATATATCTATCTAAATATATAAAAGGCAATATCCCGACTGACCACCCAGCCTAAACCACTAATGATAGAGTTTGAAATTTTGTGAGACCGTCGATTGATTGGTATGCTGTAGGTGTCATATAAGAAAGGATTTTTCGAATTTCATCTAGGGTTTAAATAGGGGATGAAAGTTTGTGCGGTCTAAGGACAACGTGTGTACGAATTTGTTTTGACTAAGGGTACGTCACATGTCATTGGTAACTTTAGTTATAAATGTAAGACCAATGCTATTACTTAAAATGAAAACTCGGATGTGAACATGTCGAAGTCTCTCACCATGGGAAGTCCTCAGGGTTCGGTTATTGGTCCGCCGTTATGGAATTTAGGCTTTGATGATTTCCTCGCGATTCCGCTTCCAAGCGGCTGTTCATTAACCTGTTACGCGGACGACGGTCTTCTGCTCATTCAATCAAGTACTCGAGCTGGACTCGAGAACTTGGCTGACATTTGCCTACGATTAACATCTCAGTGGGTCTCAAAACCGCCTGACCTTTGCTCCGCACAAAACTTATCAACTCATTTTGAAGGGTAATCTTAAATCGTGTCCTACTTTTAAATTTAATAACGTTCCCGTAAAAAGGAATCCGTCCGTGTGCTATCTTGGTCTAGTGTTAGAGAGGAATTTTGCATTTATAGATCATATTAAAATGGAGAAAAAGCAAAAAAGCAATTCTATGCCTTAACGAGAATATCTAAATCTTCGTGGGGTCTATCTTTTTTAACTTTAAAAACTATTTATGGGACTACTTACTTGGGTTGTATGTGCTATGGGGCGCCTGTTTGGGCTGAAAGGGCCACCATAGGGGCTACTGTACGTCTGGGAGCTCAGTAAGATTTTCCACAACTGACCAGGATACCAGAACTCTGAAGTAAAATAAACCGGGGCTGGAATTATGCGTGGTGACTCTCAAACTATCAGATAAACAGAAACAAACAAAAGAAGTATGTCCCGGGATGGAATCAAGTGTGGTAAAGACTCTCGAACTACCAGGAAATCAGAATCATGAAGAAGTAGAAAAACACAAAATCTATATTATCCAGGGCGATGCGATGCCGGCGCGCGTATTGTTTATCTTATCTCATAGAATATTGTCAGCGACTTCAGATTCTTTAACGTAAAATGACAAACATGAGTAGTCCTTTCAGAAAATATAAACCTCAGTGCTGTTGGTTGCGCGGTTCGTTCTAAGTATTTATAAACTGCCTAGTTACGTTTATCTCTATATTTGAAAACTGGGACACAATTGGAGTGCTTAAAAAGCCCTTTCAGAAAATATAAGCCACATATTTTGCTGTTGGTAACTTGGACCCTTTTGTAGCTTTCTAAAAAACGATATTTTTTTGATTTTGGCTTTTGACTTCTTTGGAGAATGTTGTTTATATACATAGGTACAAGCAGTATTTTAAATATGATCACACCTTTCTGTTACATCTGTTGTATCTGTGAATAAATAAACATCAATTGCCAAATGTATGCAAGCGCATCACTTTAGAATGGCTACATACACGTCATTAGAAATTCTTTTTTATTGTGTTCGTAATAGTCAGGACTAAGTTTGTTTAAAGTTAATATGTGAAAAATACAACGAAGTTAATTTACCTAATGCGAAACCGGGGCGAGTCACTAGTGAAATAATATAAAAAATCCACTTGGTAAATGAAGCGTAGTATGCCTGGGAAAATTTAATTAATTTTACGCGAAACTATAAAATTCTCTGATAAAATGTTGGAAGGAAAAGCTTAAGTAGCCGCCAACGCAAGGACTTTTTTCCTGGGAACGTAATCTGAGTAAATTATTTTTTACATTGTTATGGTTTCAGTAAGAAGCTATTGATGGTGACTTTAAAAATACTCTACGACGGCCAGACTCACAAACCAATTACCATTCACTCATTTCGAAACAAAAAAAAAATGCTGTCATGGGTACTGCTGATAGCGAAGTAAAGACTTACGACTTTGGAATAACTGGCCACTAATAAGAAAAAGGGCACTGCGCGTTGCCATTTTGGCGCAAAACGTCATATTAGCATGTTGGTGACACGAACCCTTAAGGTTACACTAGTAGAAAATTCTTTCATACAAACGTAGTCTAGGGATTATTCGACTGTTTGACGATGTACGTTCAAAATAAAAAATGATATCCATTTGTCTCATCATTATCTAGCCCTGTATACAAACAAAAATGTAAAAAATATATATATTTGAAAGTTTTGAACGTCGAAAATTCCATATTTCAACACTATATACTTTAACGCATCTTTGGGCGCAAATAAATACCATATGAAGAAGGAAAATTGAAAAACGGCCACCATACAGGGATAGATTAGTAGTTCAACAATGCAAATAATATTATTTTTAAAATATACATCAAGTAGTTTTTTCATGATATCTAGACTCCCAAAGGTCTGTTTATAAAATTTCGCGCGCTCGTTTTCGCCCTAAATCATCATCCATTTTGCTACAAATTTGCAAAAGTGCTAATTCGTACAAGAAGTAGCTTCTTACTGCTCATCACAGCATCTATCTCTTCTACACGTGTTGTCGGATGAGATAGCATGCATTTCAACCCCGCGCACAAAATAGTTCGTGCCGTCGACTAGGGGAACCTTAAGTTTTTTTCCCACCAAAACTCGTATATCTCAGCTAAACAAGTTTTCACTTTGAAAAGAAATCAGATCCACCATATAAAACTTGGAACCTTGTAGAACGATAGTTCTAATAATATTTATATGCAAAACTCAATCACGTATGATAGACGCGCAAAATAGGTAGCTGCACTGCAAAATCAGGTTAGAATCATGCTACGAATTTATCGTAGCACGGTGCTACGAATTTCTTGTAGCACGGAGCTACGTAGCGTAGGCGCGTTCGTGGTTCATTAGAGCGCCGCAAAATATCGATAATCATACTACTCCAGTGGTACTGGATTTTATAACTGTATTGAGGTGAATGCTTTACTTTAGGCGCCGATTCCCTTGAGTAGCTGATTTTTAAATGAGAATCACGTCTAAATGGCTAGTCGTAATTTTTTGGAAAAAAGATATGTTATATTAGACCATTTTCTTAATAATTTGATCCGAGAAAATTTTGAGTTTTATTCGTATAACATAGTGTAATTCATATGTAAAGTTATGTCTAAAACGGACAAAAACACGACAATCGCATCAAAACCACTGGGCGTATTTTAATGAAATCAACACCATCTCAAAGACAATTTAATTATCTACATTTTAATCTTAGGCTTTGTTTTTTAAGTCATACAATAATGTGGAATGTACAAAAAACTACTAAATTTTGGGTCGCGCGGGTGTGAAACGTATGCGCGTTGTGTTCCCTTAAGATCGTTGTCTTAAATTCCAATATGAAAGGAACTTTAGACAAATGCCAGTTTATCAGTATAGAAATAACACATTGAGGCCTTTTCTCATGGCGACAATCAGTAAAAAACAAAGAGGAGTGTGTTTGCTCAGTACCATATTTTTAAAAGTTGGAATCGCACGTCAACCGTTATGGTATATGGTTCAACGCAAATAAGTGTGGATACTGCCTTCTGATCCCTAGATCTTGCAGTGAAATATCGTAACGTACTGATTAATAGCCCTGTGCAGCCGTGTGAATAAGGGATATCCAGTTACGCAGTATTGGATTGTCGAGGTCAGATCAAGTCGTTCCAAGTAAAAGCTGCATCCGGTCAGACTGGAAGTGACCCCAACAGAGTGATGAAAGGGCTAGGCAGATGATGATCGCCAACATGTGCACATTATCTAAATTATGCAGATTTCTATTTAGTTACGTTAAATAAATCTTATAAAAGACTAAGGCCCTGTTTTTAAATCCATAGTTAGCTTAATCAATGGTGTAATATGCTAACCAATGGTTGCAAATTTAAATATGCTAACCAATGGTTGCAAATTTAAATATGCTAACCAATGGTTGCAAATTTAAATATGCTAACCAATGGTTGCAAATTTAAATATGCTAACCAATGGTTGCAAATTTAAATATGCTAACCAATGGTTGCAAATTTAAATATGCTAACCAATGGTTGCAAATTTAAATATGCTGACCAATGGTTGCAAATTTAAATATGCTGACCAATGGTTGCAAATTTAAATATGCTAACCAATGGTTGTAAATTTAAATATGCTAACCAATGGTTGCAAATTTCGGTAAAACACCAATTTTTTTTGTCAAATAAGTTGGAGAGTTAATTATTTGACGTATTCTTATATTAACAATTGAATCATAAACGCGTTTTACCGAATTATGAAGACATTGTTTAGCACTTTTAACCATTGCATAGGATAGTATTCTATAGCACGGTATGCCGTTGGTCCCAGCTGTTATTTGAAGATCTTTGACAGTCGTTACGGATAGTGAGAAGCCTGATATCTGACACCAGTCTAGCCAAGGGGTATCGTGTTACCCAGTTACTGGGTTGTGGAGGTCATATAGGCAGTCGATCCATATATAATACTGTTACTCAGCTATGTCCGGTTAGTCTCGAAGCCGGCCCCAGCATATTTGGGAAAAGGCTAGGCAGATCGATTAATATATTGTAAGAATTTCTATTCTCATTTTCTTGATAAGCCCACCCGGTCCCTGATGATAAAGCGGATTATTTAAAATTGAACTACTTTTCTTCCGGTGTGCCTATACTCCTGCATACTCGCCTTCGCCTTTGTGCCTTTATCGGAAATGGTTATGGTATTTCTATAGACATCAATATTGCATGGCCTCGCGACTCGTGTCCGTATATTGCATGTCCTACAGGTTGCTTCAAAACTTATTGCATATTTTAAAATTCTGCGACTCAACAATTGAGACGTTTCTGTCGTCAACATCACACTGTTGACGATATGAAATCACAGAATGTCTCTTGTGATTCCTAGTAAATCATTTCGAAGAGAAATTTGTACATACATTGAGTGCATTTAAGGACGTTAAACAGATTGATGATTTATCACAGATTTCTTAAACAATGCTCTTTTTAGGGTTCCGTACCCAAAGGGTAAAAACAGGACCCTATTACTGAGTCTTCGCAGTCCGTCTGTCTGTCTGTCTGTCACCAGGCTGTATCTCATGAACCGTGATAGTTAGACAGTTGAAATTTTCACAGATGATGTTTTTCTGTTGCCGCTATAACAACAAATACTATAAACAGAATAAAATAAATATTTAAGTGGGGCTCCCATACAACAAACGTGATTTTTCTGCCGTTTTTTGCTAATGGTACGGAACCGTTCGTGCGCGAGTCCGACTCGCACTTGGCCAGTTTTAAAATAATTATTATTATTAAAGCAGATAAATAACTTTAGCTCGATAGTCCGTAAACCAAATATATGTTATTTTTTGCAAATGGAACCAGACAACTGAAAAAAGATCACTTCGTCATGGTGGAGTTTGCAGCCCCAGGCCACCGCGCTGCCGATCTGAAATTGCCTCGATAATTACTTTACCGGAGTATGACTGTTAGTGAAGTGAACGTACCGCTCGACATATAAAAAAATATCGCCATGTTTCGTGCCACGCACGGTGTAGGGTTCCGTAACTACCCGTCCTGAAAACCATGAGAACAACACTCAAGGCGAGAACCCAAAAATGGTTTAAGCTAACCCTGAATGTTATTGAAAACTTTTCAATGATTATATCATTGAAAAATATACGACAAAACAAAAATTCTCCCTGTGCCAGTGATAGGAGCTTCCAAAAAAAAAAATATTCAGATCATATTTTACAACTTTCTAGCATTCATATGGCCTGAAATAAACCACGGAAAGAAGGATGGACGAACATGGTAAATCTAAAAGTTCCTAAAAATTTGAAGCTAAGTGTTATAAACCTATCAGCAACCACGCAAATGATTTTAAAATCCAGCCAGGTGCGGCCGCTGGTGTTTTAGTTCAAAACCATACGACGCAGTTTGATTTTAACAAAACTTGATTTGCAATATTGCAAAAGAGGAGTAACTAAAGTATTACAACCGAGAATTTAATTTCTTAAATTGATTTTATAATACTTGTCACAATATAAGACGGTAAATAAGAGTCCTCTTCAAAAAAGGTAAGCATTGCACCTGTGGTATCCCTGGTACTGCGCGAGTACAATCTCACCGTGATTACTTAATTGAAGTGACTTTGAAATGAGCTGTCAATTCCTTTAACTACAGGAATGACCGTTCAATTCACTCAAGTTTCATGGTGAGTTTTGTTACAGAATCGACCGGCAGATTTCCGTAGGTGACGGTGACGGGTGACCACTCCACAAACAGCGGCCCGCTTGTTTGTACTCCATTGAAAAAAAGAACTATGGTTCCTTCACTGTTTCATGTTGTTTCTCTTTACAATTCCCATCTAAAATAACTAACTCATCCTGTAACCGGTGCATAGCGTATGTTGTGTAATCTCCGTATTATTACTGGAACTACTCAAGCGAATTCAAGAGGCACGTAATAGCAAGTATAGCTATTACGTGCCTCTGCAGCTACATCGTTATTGAGAGTCTGACATCTTGGAACGTAGGGAATTTTCCTGGTAATATATAAGCTGCTTATTAACATCGTGTTTAGCTCTTCGATTCAAAAAGATGAGTGTATTCAAAGTTGTTATAATTGTGGGTATGAATAATTTAGTATTTATTAAGGGTGGGTCTGGGTATTTATTAAGTGATTTATTATGGTAAGTGCTGTAAGGGGATGGGATGAAAATCAGCGTTGGGCAGCGTAGTATCCATGCTGCACACTGGTCAGCATCAGCTGAGCCCGCTCCTTTTGCCATAATGGAAATAATGTGCTTTTAAACTATCTTGTGTTTTTGTTTACACTGTAATATTTCTTAGTGGCAATAAATGTTTTCTTTCTTTCTTTCTTTAAAAAAAAAGCTTAAAATTACTACGAAAGATATGGTTATGTAGTGTTTTTATCGATAAAATAAGTGTATTTTACGGCCTTAAAGTTTTATTACTACTAGTCCAAATACATTATATACAATGGAGTAAAAGTATGACAGATCTCAAAAGTAAGCGAAGATATTATTTACATTTTTACAATTCAAATTAAATGTCTTGTTGCTAGATTGGATTTCAACCGCTTCTCGATCGCGGGACCTGAGCAAATGAACAACGTTTGCAATCAAGACCAGTTCATTGTGTCAGGTGGCAATCCTGTGCCAGCTATATGTGGAGTTAACCAAGGCAGTCATAGTAAGTATACTTCAATTCATAAATTATTATTCTTTGTTAAGGCATAAATAATATTTTCACTTCTCATGCTCTGAAATTGCTTATTTGTGCAGGATATAGGCTGCACAAAATCGATTTTTGTGCACAAGAGCATTAACGTATCTACTTATAAATGTATATATGGCAAAGAAAATGAGCCATAAAGCCAAACACAATAAAAAGTTCACAGATAGAATTTGTTATTTTATAATATTTACTTAAATTTATTTGATTTTGTGTTTTTTAAGACATAAAAGATATTAAAATTAAAATTAAAATACGGTAGGTTATTTAAATAATTTAAAAAATATATATATTACAAAATTAATTTAATAGTAGCCTGTATAGGTCTGCAGCCCAAGCCTAATATCAATGTCGTAAGATTATTAATTAAAGAAATGTTATGTTATACTACTGTTTTATTTCCTCGCAATCGAAATGAAAAGCAGAGTTTATAACTCGTCCACAAAACCATTTTACCCTCGACATTACTATCAGCCCTCGCCTTCGGTTCGGTCTGCTAATAGTCTCGGATAAAAATGGTTCGTTTTGTGCACTCGTTGTAAAATCTACTATTAAATCGCCACTTATTTTTTTGTATAAGTATAAAAATATTTTAGCCAGAACCACCTGAGATAAGTCATGAAAATAGTTCTCAGATAAGTAGTGCTAAATCCAACTGACTAAATTCTCAGACTCACGTTTCCAAGAAGCATTACACAAATTCTTAAAACCCCTCAAATTCTACGAACCCTTTATTTAATATTCAGATGAAATCTTTAAGTTCAAAGAACATTCTTATTCCTGCGCTGCTAGAAACGGCTTTGTAGGATTCATTCAAACCAAGCGTGTTAATGAGTATCACAGTCTACCGAAAAAGTTGAATGCCTTAACCCTCAGTGCACGCGACGCATCTCTAGCTCGGTTGAACGCAAAATGAGCTTCTATTTCGGAAGTCGATGTCTTCCTTCCTTGAAAACGATTTCAGAAATTGAAGTTATTTTTCACTTTGTTGAGTTATTATTTACAAGTCGGTTGGTTCTTTTAGTTGTGGTACATAATGGGCAAGTTTACAAGTTAGGTTTATGCTATGATGCGCAAATTTTTGTCAGGATAATATTAGTGAAAACTTGTGATGCACGAGGCACGGGTGTCTATGAAAATTCCGGCAGGTACTTTAAAAATAAAATATGTGTGGAAGCAGTTTGTAAGCAGTTGCTGGATATTTTTAAATAGACACTTCAAATCTTATCTCTAAGTTCTCTAAGTTTACAAGTTAGGTTTATGCTATGATGCGCAAATTTTTGTCAGGATAGATGACCCTATTAACATGAAACATGAACATAACCGTTGAAATAAGAGTGTACCAGAGAGGACTGTACACATCTGCGTACCTCTTTAGAGGGTGCCGGAGTTATATTCTGTTATAAAATGATGGACTCAATAAACAGTCAAGCGATTGCAGCAATCCCGAGACATTCGCCGTCATTTATTGAAAAGTTCTGTTGTATAGGTATCTCCGAAGTTCTTCACAGAATTTAAATGGGAAGAATTCGGTAACAATTTACCAAAAATATATATATATATATCTACAATTGACGCCGAAATCGGGGACTATACACAAAAAAAAACATACATGCAACGGAACATAGAACCTCCTCCTTTTTGGAAAGTCGGTTAAAATGACGCCCCATTTCATTAGAAAAAAAAATAATAACGAATTTTAGCTTCTGTTCATGAAATGATTGGGGGCTCTTCTCCCGTAAGCTTCTCGAAAATGTATTACTAATAATTAAAGTGCACTAATGACCAAACTTTGCATTTTATAACCCCCCAAACAGAATCATACAAATTTTTAAAGATTCTTAAAACAAAATTATTTGATCATTATAAAAAGCAGAGGTTACTCTAGTTTATCATGGAACTTTTGATGAACGTTTCATGGAATATCCTTTGAATTCTACCATACAACTGTTTCCAGGATATGTGTATTCATAATTCTCCGAATACCATGGACAGCCAAACGCACAAATTTGTATTTCCTTTTTCAGCTCGATATCAAGATCCGATTGTCTACAGTATGTCTTGTGTTTAGCGTAGTGTATGTAGCGTATCCTAACTTATTTTGGCCATATAATGCGAAGAGGAGATTGCAGTCTCGAAATGGTCATTGTTTCCAATACCGAAGCCAAGAGAGCACGAGGCCGGTTGCCAACACGATGGTCTGACTAAGTGAAAGAAACTACGCCCTCAAGCAAATTTCAACAGGTCGTGATAGCAACTTTTTATTAAAATCGAGAGAAACATATTGTCAGTGACCTCAATCCTTAGTAATGAGGGACTGATTGGAGAAGAAGAAGTATTCATAATATAATCCAACCGTGTCGCATTCAATGAATTTCTGTAGGATCCAGTCTGTATAGGATTTAATTAGAGCTCCATGTTGCAACCATATACATTTTCATAATAAGGAGTTCTGATGAATGCTTTAAAAAGCGGATAGTCAAAGTGCTTATTGCAAATCAAAGAGAAGGCAAAGCGATTTCCGAGGAACTGTAATGGAACAGAAAATATTTGCTTGCATCAATATTAATTTGTGTTGTGTTGTTGTGTGTAGGTAATTTTATCACCGCTACATCGGCGATGAAGGAGGTTTTTAAGATTTGAAGTGTCTATTTAAAAATATCCAGTAACTGCTTACAAACTGCTTCCACTCAAATTTTATTTTTAAAGTACCTGCCGGAATTTTCATAGACACCCGTGCCTCGTGCATCACAAGTTTTCACTAATATTATTCGATAAAATCCAATAAATATCGAATTCATGTTACTCTGCAGTTATTTTGCACTTACAGACTGCCTCGGCTCAAATTTTATTTTGAAAGAACTTTTCTGCATTTTTCATCAAACATATTAAATATTCTGTGCGATAAAATTCCGGAAAACATTGAATTCCTGTTACTGTATAAGTGTTCATGCTGTACCTTGACAAAGTCACTATATTTGACTTTGACTTTGACTTTACTCAATCGAGGTCGTCTAGTATTTTTTTTCTATCTTCTTTCTTCAATGGTCCTAACCTACCAAATATCAACAGCATTTCCTTCTTCATTAATTAATGTTTTTTTATTAACAGTGTACATAGACGCTGGCGTCGGTATGACAAATCCAGTGAAGCTGACTTTCGTCACTAGTGGAACTTCGTTTGAAAGGCTTTGGAAGGTCAAAGTGACTCAGATACCTTGCAGTTCTATTTATAAAGGTAATTATTATATTATTGCTCCGGCAATATTTGCTATTATTATTAATTAGTAGTAAATAAATAGGCCAGTTTTATTTTCTATAACTTTTCGGTAAGCACGTCAAATTCCCCGTCAACATTTTAGCAGAAATTTAAGGAATGTGCGGAAAACATTTTTAAACTGATACATAACATTTTCACATATACATCTACACTACAGGAGTGGCACTCATGTTATGATTAGCGATATAAACCGTCAGTGAACATAATTAGCAGACACAATAGAAATCGCGGCCGTCTAGAAGCTATCCAATGACTTTGAATCCGCTTCTCGCTACGACAGATTACTTACTACTTACATATATAGTTTTTTTTTTAATTGCGAGCCAAATCACTTTTTAAATCTTCTTCTATTGTCAACCTTCCCGCTATCATTCACTCTCTTTTCTTTCACGACTTTCTTCACAATTTCTCTTCAGTCATCTACCGTTTCATCGTCTTTCCTCTGTCTCTTCAGACATCCAAATTTACATTCATCCCTTTCATGCGTATACCTCCTCATCACATGCCCATACCAAGACAAACGATTTCCTTTTATCCACTTACCAGGTTTATACCAAAGGTCATTTATCTTGATATACAGAGATGATAACTTGTATTATAACTTCAGACAGAAATTATCTGGTTTCATTTCTGAAGTGACAGTCTCCTGCACCTAATCTATATCACTTAACTCAATCTCGAAACTTTTGCAGATTGAAAGATAATACCAACATTCATGCCAACGATAGTTTCATTCATGTTTTGCCTTGTTAGTTTATTTTAAAATGTGACTTTGCAGCTGCATTAACTGTATTTTATTTTATTTTAGGAGCATACCCAAGCCAGTATTTTCTAAATCTAAACCGTCAATTTCCATTTTAAGGTTCCATGTCATGTGTTCCTCATTTTTTTATTTATTTTAGCACAACACTTAAAATGTATATAATTAATGTAACACAATAATAAAAACTACAGATGTAGATTTCTAGAAAGCTTTCTATTCTGTTCTCAATATCAAAAAGCATATTTTTTTGAAATCACAAGTTTCTACCAAGGTTTATTAAAATTTAATAAAAGCTATTAAATAACTTAGCGAATTTATTACTAATAGATAAACATAAACAGTTAAAAGTATGAAGTTAACAAAAATATGATAAACTAATTTGTATTATTTTATTTAAATACTTGAAAATTCTTTAGAAGTAAAAAACCAAACATCGTCCGGCCAGTATATCTAATTTTATCTGACCATAACATTTTGCCAAGAGTTTGTTTAAAATTCATCTTCCGCTTTTCCACTTCACTTTCGCAATCCAACTAGAATATAATTTCACTATCAGCAATACACTACGTAAATAAGGTTTGCATTTGTATGGATATGTGCAAAAGTTTCCAGTTAACAAAATTTGATCCTTATAGCTTAAGACGTAAGAGCGAATAGTGTTCGACCGGGGACTTCTGAGATAATTGTATTGTGGTTTAGCTCAATACCTGAGATCACCATATACCTGTCGTCTTCAGGAGGATTAATAATGCCTTTGTGGTGATTGGTTTAGACAGTGAAGACGTTTATTATACCGAGCAAGCTCCTATTAACAATCAATTAGGTTATGCGGTTGACAGAAATAATTTAATTAGTAACAAACCAATGTTAGTCTTGTGAGAATATTGCTTGCTTACAGGCACTAGAAATTTAATTCAAAATTACTATTCAACTTGAAGAAAACCTGTAAAGATTTCGGCTATCTTGTAACATAAAGTACTAAATGACTTTATGCAAAACTAAAAAAAACATCATGGTAGTGTCTGACGACCTCAAGGAATGTCGAACGATGATTCTTAGGCCGTGTTTTTAGGGTTCCGTGCCCAAATAGTAAAAACGGGACACTATTACTAAGACTCCACTGTCCGTCTGTCTGTCACCAGGCTTTATCTCATGAAACGTGATAGCTAGACAGTTGAAATTTTCACAGATGATGTATTTCTGTTGCTGCTATAACAACAAATACTACATACAGAATAAAATAAATATTTAAGTGGAGCTCCCATAAAAAAAACGCGATTTTTGCGCCGTTTTTGCAATAATGGTACGGCACCCATCGTGCGCGAGTCCAACTCGCACTTGGCCAGCGTTTTATTTTGATTTTAGCTCTGAGACTATTGTATTTACTAATTACGCGTTGAATACTATTTAAATGGCCGTCCGCAGTTCTAAGAACGTTACGGAGAAAGCTACGATGACCGACTGTTCCCACAATATGTCCAATAGAGCCGAAAAGACGCATAGCAGGAGCCATCAAGCATCAGGACCAGTTTGCCAAGAGTGCCTGACTAAGAAGAAGAATATCAAGCTGAAGAATCATGGGACAAACATCAACCAATCACAACAGCCAATTTTAAACTTCAGTTGAGCTTAAGCATAAGTCAATTCGGCTGGCTTAATTGTAGAACTAAACTCATTTAGTACTGGGATTAAAAACGAAAACCATTGAAATAATAATCACAATAATGTGTAAAGAACATTTCTATTGTGGTTTGATATCTCGAACGACTTTAAATATTTTCAACCATCGATTTGGGGGAACGGCAGTGATCCCAACAAGTCGAGCAAACAAAGGCACAGCCGTACCTCAATCCTCCTGTAACTTCATTGTAGATAAAGCTAGAAGTCTGATTCTTTTTCAGTGACAAAGAGAATATAATATAACTAAGCATAATCCCGAATTACATTCAATTTGATTTTATAGTTTAGAAATTATTGCAAAGTCAAAATTCCTTAATTTCGTCACTCACCTAAAATAACCCGCAATTGCCGTCCCGTTTCCTAGGTATAAAAACTGCATACGTAACTTTGTAATACTAAAAAAAAAAATAGTCATCCAAGATTACAAGTGACTTTTACAGATCTTAAAATTTTTCGTCATCTACACTGCTTATCTAGGTAGGTAAATAGTGAATATAGGCAGGTACAGTTAGTCATAGACGATGTCTTCTTTAATATACCTAATACCTATACCATACTTCTGAGTCGGCGCAGTATATGCCGAAGGTAAGTGTTGAAATGGTCATCTTAACGATCTTATAGCAGACTAAATTTAGTTATGTTAGGTTAGTATTTCAATTAATTTGTAAACAAACTGTTGTTGTGTGTTTCACCTTCGCTACGTACATTTACAATATAAATGGACTAGATACCTACCTAATGGAACATAGACCGTAGCTGATGCACCGAAAATAGTGGGTACCCAAAAAGAAATAAAGGAGGACTGCATAAAAAAAGAAATGAGATCCCATCAAAAACATAACATGTAAAAAATACAAGTCTCGCGGCGCAGTTTTTCTACTGCAAAAAGTAGTGAGATCGAATGTAAAACCAAGTCCGATAATTTATTCAGTAGGTACCGTATTAAATAAATAGTGATTTTAAAAATATTGTGAAGCAATCGGACTAAATATTTCATCAAAATCTGTCTCTCTCTGTTCGTTGCCTCTTACTACTAATCTCGCTTTGTATGTGCCATTTTCGTTGACTTTGAACACTCATCTGTTAGCGTAAATTGTCCATTGTCTTTAAACCGCAGATACCCTTGAGTAGCTGATTTTAAAATGAGAATCACGTCTAAACGGCTAGTCGTAATTAAGTTTTTGGAAAAATATATGTTATATTAGAACATTTTCTTAATAATTTGATCTGAGCAAATTTTGAGTTTTATTCGTATAACACAGTGTAATTAATTTGTAAAGTTATGTCTAAAACGGACAAAAACACGACAATCGCACCAAAACCGCTGGGCGTATTTTAATGAAATCAACACCATCTCAAAGACAATTTAAGTATAAATTTTTTTATCTGAGGCTTTTTTACCCGACTGCCGAAGGAGGGTAATGTGTTTATCAGTCTATGTATGTATGTATGTATGTATGTATGTATGTATGTATGTATGTATGTATGTATGTATGTATGTAAGTATGTATGTATGTATGTATGTATGTATGTATGTATGTTTGTTCCTATATGGCGTTCCAGAGACCTAACGCGTTGGCCGATTTTGATGATTCATACGTCAATCGATTCGTCTTAACCTTGCGAGTGTCATAGGCTACATTAAAATTGGAAAATAGGAAAATGGCGGCTTGTGGGCGCCATATTGTGGGGGGCCAATTTTATTTTTTCTTCCAAACCCATCGTGTGGGGTATCAAAATAAAGGGTTTCAAGAGGTGATTTCAAAAATATATATCACTTATATATTTAAATGTACCTAATTCGAAAAAAATGTTAACTAAAAAGTTATAAATAAAAAAAATTATTAAAAAAAACAAAATACCCGACTGCTTAAAAAGCGAACTAAAAAGGCGTAAACAAGAAGAAAATCATGCTGTGCAGTCGGAGGATACATCTGGTTTTGGTCAGCCAGCTCGCGAATATGTATCCTCCGACTGCACAGCATGATTTTCTTCTTGTTTACGCCTTTTTAGTTCGCTTTTTAAGCAGTCGGGTATTTTGTTTTTTTTAATAATTTTTTTTATTTAAAGTCATTGAATGATAAGGAATGTACAAAAAACTCCTAAATTTTGGGTCGCGCGTGTGTGAAACGAGTTCACGTTTTGTTCCTTCAAGGTCGTTGGCGTTAGTCGTCGTCTTAATTACGTGACAAACAAGCAAATAAACAGACTTGGTTTTACATTAGAAGAACACAATAATGTCGACCCCTTATGTAAAAGTAAAATCAAGTCTGTTAATGTGTTTGTTTATAATCTAATTAATAAGTTACCTACTGAATAAAATAAGTTACCTACTGAATAAATTATCTGACTTGGTTTTACATTCGATCTCACTACTTTTTGCGTTAGAAGAACTGCGCCGCAAGACTTGTGTTTTTTACATAATAATCATAATCATAATAATCATAATATTTATTTCACAAAAAACAACACAACAGATTACAACAATCTTACAGGCTTATTACTAAAGGTTAAAACTTTACAAAGGAGCATCTGTAGCCGAACTAAGACGGATCCTGTATCTCGGCATACAGCGCCGTACCCTCGAGAATAGACAATAATGTGTAGCCTAAAATACATGCAAAAAGATACATCCAATCATGTTTACAATACATGTTATGTTTTTGATGGCATACTCCTTGCATGCTATCGTTAAACACAAACCAACATTGTTTTAAAAGCTTTATGATTTATTCATGACTATTTATGACGCATCTTGATTAACATAATACTACCAACATACCCACACAATGTAATATATTATTTACATACACCATACCTATTTTAGGCCAGACTGGTTAATTTGACTGATGAACGCTAATGAAAATGCATCTGGACTTGTGGGTCCAGATATATTTTCATTTGCATAGTAGTGGATTATTTGTACATGTTAAGTGCATTATAATAATGAGCCGTTGACAAAGACCAAAATGTTACTGGCCAGTTGATATTTTGGACTTTTTGAAAATCGTTGTTACTGTTAAAGTGTTACTTAGTTTAGGACAAGGGTGCTGCTTTTACTATTATTTACAATTCAAAGGTAATAGAATCTATATCAACATTGCCTGCTGGTCAAAAGACCCATCAAAGCAATGATCCTAAAACCCAAATCGGTGGCTTTCCACTGTAACGGCTAGGGCTCAGGGCAGGCTGCGTAGGCCGTAACTGATAGGTAAGTAGTTAGGTAGATGATAAGTGAAACAGCTGGACAAGTTAATACATATATTATAGTAGAAAAAGTTGCACAGCTAGGTCGCGGATAAATAAGGTCACTGTTCTGTGCCAAGCACTATCACACACAGTATATAGAGGTAGGAATGGTACCGTCCTTGGTACCACGTGGCAGACATCTCTTACAATAACATAGTAAGGCACTACACCATCTCCTGTGCGCTGGATAACTCCTAGTCGCGCGTCCAATATTGACAACGCGAAATCAATACTACATAGGTGATCAAATCAATATAGGTTTTCCAGCGCAGAGAATCAGGTATAATTACTTAACTAAATTGGAACTCACCCTAGGTCGGGGCACACAGAGTCCTGAGGGTCGGGGATATCATCAGCATCCCCGGAAAACCAGTGTTGTTCCGCGTGTTTAGTGATGTGGTTAGGAACTTACTAATTGTGATATTTTAGCATCACATGTTTCACAATGTTTTAATAGTTATTATTATTTTTATAACAGCTGATGAAGGATGCCTGCAGTACTACACAGGAGTATCAGGTCAACTGCGGTCATTCAATTACGATCCAGTTTCGGGCCTACAGCTCAGCAACCAAGACTATGGAATTTGTGTCAGGATGGAACGGAACTTTTGCGGTATACAGTACACCGTTTGCCCAGATACTGGTGAGTTATATGCGCATTTTTTTTAATGTTTGTAAAAATAAACATGGTTTAACAGATAGTACCCTACCGTACCTATAAACACAAGAAACCTTTAGGGCACATCGAGTTGTAGAAACAGTTCGTCTTTGTAGAGCTTTGTATAAATACACGTTGCTTACGCATTCTAGGCAAATCATTACATTTCCGATACAACTACATTTTCCGATTAAGACCCTCTTGCCGCGAATTCAGAGTTTCGCGGCGACGGACGATGAAGCCGGAGCCGCTGTGATTTGAAGTGAGCCTTTAGACTCAGGCCAAACCCCCGACCGAAGGTTCGGTGGAAGACGAGACGAGGTGGCAATAGCCGATTAATCGGCTTCAGCCAATAATCGCCCTTTGGTCGGACTACTGTCTATCCACAGACAAAAGAACCACTTCGGTAGCTGTTGCTAGAAGCAGCACTGTTAACTTTTTCCAAATAAATCAAGTGAGCCACTGCTTCCGAGTAAGCACACAACACATGTTTGGCACCACGGAACCTAATAGGTCTTAGTAAGTACAGCTAGAGCGCGTTGATAACCCATCTGTGCGAGTGTGGCACTCCTTCTTTCTTAGTTCAATGAACCAACTTAGCAAAGCCAAGCTATCGACACAAATTGAGACGAAGTGTAGTTCTTTTAAAAACCTGTCAGCTAGATATTTGGGTGCGCCTTATAAAATTAGTGTAAGTTGACATAAACATCTAAGTAAACAAGGGAAAACGTTGGTACATGTATTGATTTGTTATAGAAAGGTCAGGTAGGTTTTGACCTACTTGACCTTTCTTTCTTGGGCATGTCTTCTTTAATAGCAGTAATTATTGAGAACGTCTGTTTCAATTAAGTATGTTTTATTGAGTGGCTTCTAGATTTGTATTTCCGTTGGTTATAAGAAGCTCGTTCAATGTAACACACATTAAAACTTCTTATTCATGTTTTAAAAAGTATAATTACTGATAAAAGATAATAAAACAGCTAATATACCCGTATTCCCGCCTTCGCACTGGAGGTCACCGTGGAGTTTTAGTGGATTGGAGTCCACATAACTACACTATCTCAACGTGGTAGTGACTGCACTGCCACGGTGAGAGTACGTGATGCATGAGCATATTATTATCTCCAAGCAAAAAAAACGTCGCATATGACAAAATAACACGTGCTATATTATTACACCGTTCGATAGTGTTGCTAATAAGGATCACATTCTGGGTAGTAATGACATATGGTAAACCTAAGGAAAACATTTAGAAAAACTCACTCTGTGTAATAAAACATACGGACTTTCACTTTTATAATAATATAAATAGGAATATAGGCATTCTCGAGTGTAAATCAATTGAATGATAAATTATATGAATTTTAATCTAAGGATTTAAGTATCAATAACACATTTTTTTTTTATTGTTTAGTGGCAATATCCAAACAGAATTAATCCATCGTTTGTCTATAGTAACATGTCCGAGGCCAGCGCTGGAATATAAAGCCTATTTACCAATCCGATATTTCTTAATCATGCTTATTGAACTGTGAGCACGTTTGTGCCAATTACAAGTATTTGCACTTTGTACAATTATTTGCACTTTGTACAATTATTTGTACTTTGTACTAGTGCATCCTCATTTTGAGTTTACCACCGTATTAAAAGATTAGTCAGTGAGCCTGCGTCCAGAGTGGACTGGGCGTTTGGAAGCATAGTACGATTAGGATTAACGCCACTCGAGGAGGCCCTTTTATGCACCCCAGTGCAGTGGCCTTTATCAATGAGGTGATGATTTGTTTTATCAGTGAGGACTTCCGTTTTTGTGCTCACCAGTTGGCACCACTGCTAGCTGTTAAACGTTGTTATTATGCGCACGTAAGTAAAGTTTGAATTAAAATCAGTTCTAATGCCGTAGATGAGCGATTCAATATAAAATCGAGTTTTCTGCGGTTTTGCGCAGAAAACTTTATTCGAAAAAAAGGAGAGTAAAATTTATCGAAATGTTGTCTCTAATATAAAGCAATGGTTGGTAAATCCCGTATCTATCCCAATCAGCCATATTTTTAAAATATTCACAACAACGAAAATGTACTAAATAAACTCACGGTCAAAACCAAAAAAAAACAATGAAATTTGACATTTTGAAGACCTCACGCAACACCAGCGTCCCTAGCGGCAAATACAAACGCGGTAGCCCTCATTGCGTACCCAGATAGGCCACTGTAAACACAATTTGGCAAAAGTAATTAATTATTAATTTATTACTATTATTAATAATTTATAATTAATTTATTTTTTATTTATTTTTTCCTCTATGTGAAAGAGGTAATGGGCCTAAATCCACCACGCGGGCCCAGTACGGGTTGCTGGAAGTCACATGTTTCCTAATTTTTGGTTCTAGGACATGCCGGTTCCCCCACGATGTTTCCTGTCAGTGTTTTAAGAGCAGTGGTGATGAAATAATTTATACAAAGTAAAGCGCCTGCCTGGGTTCAAACTCACGACCTAAGACACGTAAGTCGGAGCCGTAACCAATGAACCACCACTGCTCTCGGGTTTTATAGACCCGTCTAATACCTAATGTGCGAACGGTGCCCCCATGCAGAATATGACACGCGTACTGGATTGCCCACATACCTGCACTTTGGAGGACCCGGTGAATGACACTGACGTCCAACACCAACTGGCCATAAACTATTTAAAAAGGTTTTCATCGATTCAAAAAGAAGAAGAAGAACCCATAAAAATTATTGTTCATTGGGCTTGTGTGGCCACGACTGGACCACCGTAGCCAATTTCACAGGAATCGCGCATTTTTGGGGATAAAAAAAGTTAATTCAAAATACCCGACTGCTTAAAATGCGAACTAAAAATACTTAAACAAGAAGAAAATCATGCTGTGCAGTCGGAGGATACATATTCGCGAGCTTGCTGACCAAAACTAGATGTATCCTCCGACTGCACAGCATGATTTTCTTCTTGTTTAAGTCTTTTTAGTTCGCATTTTAAGCAGTCGGGTATTTTAATTTTTTGAATTAACTTTTTTATTTATAACTTTTTAGTTAGCATTTTTTTCGAATTAGGTACATTTAAATATATAAGTGTTATATATTCTTGAAATCACCTCTTGAAACCCTTTATTTTGATACCCCACACGATGGGTTTGGAAGAAAAAAGAAAATTGCCCCCCCACAATATGGTGCCCAAAAGCCGCCATTTTTCTATTTTCCAATTTTAATGTGTGCCTATGACACTCGCAAGGTTAAGTAAGACGAATAAGATTGACGTATGAATCATCAAAATCGGCCAACGCGTTAGGTCTCTGGAACGCCACATAGGAATAAACATACATACATAAATACATACATACATACATACATACATACATAAATACATACATACATACATAGACTGATAAACACATTACCCTCCTTCGGCAGTCGGGTAAAAATATCCTTACAACACTCAACGAGAGTGCAGCTTTTGTTTATGTGAAATAATTCTCGTTATTGAACAACTTCTTCCAGACTTTTATGAACATAAAATCAAGCAATTATAGCTTGGATATTTATAATAGTGGCTATTTATTTATTGATTATTACGGCACTCCAACGAATTGCTCACTGAATCATTGCAGCAAATTGTTCAACAGTTTGTATAAACTTCAGCGTACTTTTCACTTAGGAACTTTTCTGATGACGCGATACAATCTTAATTGCGTCGATAGGCGATATCATGCACGTAGTTTCTAAGAAAATGTCTTTATATCGCATTGCGTCCATGTTAACGTACTAGCAATTTTACTTAACCTTCGGGGTGCCTTCGGGAATATCACTTAGAGGTTTTATAGTTTATATTAGATGCAACAGAATAATTACGAAGGATATACCTATTGAGTACTGCTTCATTTAAATCCTATGGTCTTTTTGTATATCTCTGCTAAACATTGCTATTTTTCTCTGCCTCACAATTCTGCAGAAACTTCCTGCCTCCCAACGCAGCCTGTCTTTCATATTAAAGTTTTATCTCTGAGTTACCGTTGCGCAAAATAGAATAGTACCTGTCTAATTTAGTTTGCTTTCCCGAAAATGTTCTGAGGTAACACACATAAAAAAAAATACAATCGAATTCGTCGTCGTTCGTCGAATTGATAAACTCCTCCTTTTTGGTAAGTCGGTTAAAAATAAACGATAAGTTACTTACTTATCTTCCTACCCAAATCCCATAAATCCTATATTATTTGTGGTCGCTACAGATTTCCTTCTCCATTCTCCACAATCAACCTTCACAGTATCAAACTTTTCTTTGGTCTCCCTCTCCATCCATCTAAATTAAAATTTAACATTCTATTTCATTCCTGTGTTTCGCGGCTTGAAAATATAATAAAATAGGCAGTCATAGGGTCTGCCGACAGAAGTGAAAAGTTAAAACTTTGGTATAACTGGCCGATAATAACAAAGAAGCCTAACTGAACAGCTTCCAAAATTTAAGTTTTTACTGGTGCAACACGTCACATTAGCTTGTCGGTGATGCGAACCCACAAATTTTCTCTTTCCAAAAATCACTCAATACAGCTTAGGAAGTTTCACTTCAAAATTGCGTTTTATTATTGAATACATCTTACGAACCGCCAACCAAACCAAATTAAAGCAGCATGGTGTTGATAACTTCCTCTCACAAGTTAGCCCTTTATACTGCATCCTGCCATTAATGCGATTAAAACTGCTCCGAGGAGTTTGAAGAGGGAAAGCAGGTTTACAAATCTATGAACACCTACATAAATGCAGTACAAAATATATAACAGCTTATAACATCAAGTTTGTGATCCCTGAAAGTTTACGCAGAGGGGCGCCTGTAGTGCACACAAATTTCACCAGTTAAATATATTTAGGTCCAATGTTATAGGGGACGAGACTATAGCCATCAATCAGGCAGAATTCCAGATTAAAAAACCCATAAAAATTTTGCCCGATCCGAGATTCGAACCCAGAACTCCCGAAATTCCTACAACAAAAATGATTTAATGGACCACCACCCTCACTTCACGCCCAAAATTAAATGTTTAAACAATACGATAGATTATCTTAGTGCTGGTCAGTGGCCTTTATCAGGCTGCACCAAAGTACCCTCCAAAAGTGTATTGTTTATTAAAAACTTTTTCACAAAAAATAAACCGACTTCAAAAGCAAAAAACTAAAAAGTGCAAACTAAATTTCGTTTCGGCAGTCGGTGTCTTTGGTACCTCTTGTTTCTATAATTTTTCGACACAAACATTACAAACCATTAAATTAAAAACCATTACAAACTATCTTTATGTCGAAATCCTACCTGCGGACAAAAAATTACACTTAGATGAAAAAGTATCCGGCCCTAGAGACTTTTTAAATTTTTGTAAGTAAATTAAAACTCTACTTGTATCTGCAATCAAATCATGTCTTTATTTTTTAAGGTTTAATACACTGTATAGATACTTATATATACTTATAGTTTTTTTTTATTTCGATACTAGCTGACCCGGCAAACTTTGTTTTGCCATAAAAACACCAAACATTCATCTACCCTACCTACACTACCCTACCATACCCTACATATGCTACCCGACCCTACCTACCCTTACCTACCCTACCTACCCTACCCTACCTACCCTACCTACCCTACCCTACCTACCCTATCCTACCTGCCCTATCCTACCTGCCCTATCCTACCTGCCCTACCCTACCTACCCTACCCTACCTACCCTAACCTACCTTACCTACATACCTACCCTACCTATGTAGGTAAGGTACTATTTATTTTTTATTTTTTTTTGTTCATAAGAACCTTCTCCTGACACTAACAAAAACAACAAAAAAAGAATAAGCGAAATCGGTCCAGCCGTTCACGCGTGATGCCGTGACCAAGGGAAATAGGGATTAATTTTTAGGGTTTCGTACCCAAAGGGTAAAAACGGGACCCTATTACTGAGACTTCGCTGTCCGTGTGTCTGTCTGTCTGTCTGTTTGTCTGTCTGTCTGTCTGTCACCAGGCTGTATCTCATGAACCGTGATAGTTAGACAGTTGAAATTTTCACAGATGATGTATTCCTGTTGCCGCTATAACAACAAATACTAAAAACAGTATAAAATTAATATTAAAGGGGGGCTCCCATACAACAAACGTGATATTTTTGCCGTTTTTTGCTCGATATTAATAACGGCAACAGGTAGACGCTTGAAATATTTACAGAATATTTAGTTGTATATTTTCTTCAAAAAATTATAATTATTATATTAAAATAAAATAAATTAAGGGGGGCTCCCATACAACAAACGTGATTTTATTGCAGTGTTTTACGATAATGGTACGGAACCCTTCGTGTGTGACTCCGACTCGCACTTGGCCGGTTTTTATATATATAGATTATGACACAATTCTAAAAGGGAAATTGTTTAAATATTTATGTTGCCTGTTACCTGGCTGACTCGTAGAGTGTTTTAGTATTCAATAGACTACTATATTAGATTGTGTTTCATTCTTGATTGATTTATTTCCTCTATTTCTGAAGACACTGTGTGACTAAATTTTATTTCCTGAAGAGGATTTAATACAAATTTGAATCGTGATGAAAACTCAGGCATTTTTGATAATAATGGAATAACTAATTGATTACATAGAAAAAAAAGTTAATTCAAAAACCCTAAAAACCCGACTGCTGAAAAAGCAAACTAAAAAGCCGGATAGTCGGAGGATACATATTCGCGAGCTGGCTGACCAAAACCAGATGTATCCTCCGACTGCAGCCGGCGCCCAAAATCCGCCATTTTTCTATTTTCCAATTTTAATGTAGCCAGTGACACTAGCAGGGTAAAGACGAATAAATTGACGTATGAATCATCAAAATCGGCAACGCGTTTGGACTCTGGAACGCCACATAGGAACAAACATACATACATACATACATAGACTGATAAAAACATTACCCTCCTTCGGCAGTCGGGTAAAAAAGAGCGAGTTCATGAGTTTTTTCATCCATCCATTTGAATTCAATCCAAATTCTACAGACTTCCTGAAAAAATGTGACCAAACAAAATCTGGAACATTACATAATTCAACTCTTCAAATTTTCATAATTCAATGTTTAGTGTAATTTATTTTATTGCTGTTACATCCTTTGCTTATTTCACAGTAAACAACCGTTCCCGTGCCTTCACGTTAAGCGGCAACAGCAACGGTCCAGTCAACGCCATGATAGGCTCAGGAGCTGGCCCCAACAATTGTGCCAATGATTGGCTGCTGCTGCCATGCGCTGCCAACGTTGGACGAATCCAGCCGGCTCAAGCTTTGTGTACGGACAGAATTTGCGGAGGAACCTTTTCGGCGGAGCTTTCGATGCAAGCGGCTACTGTTTTGAGTAAGATATTTTATATCAAGAGATGCCTTAATTTTGAAAATTTGTAATGTAATCTCAGTCTTAATGTGTCAAAACACCTATAAACATTATGGAGATCCCACACTGTTGTTAAAAATGTTTACAAACATTTACTAACAAATTTTAGGAATTATTAGATGTTTTGAGTGCTCCTGACACTGATGGTTTTTTTACAAACATTTATAACATTTAAAAACATGACATCGGTTCGCAGTTTGGATTTATGTTCCGAGGCGTCTTCGAAAATGGAAGTAGCTGTAGTTCATTTGATTAGCTTTCATTTTTAGGTAAAATAAAAGTAAAGCTCTCTAACTGGCCAAACGTCAAGAGCGGGAAAAGTAGTGTTATAAACAAATGATAACAAATGTTTTATTTGTTACAATTTGTTAACTAACAATTTTGTGGTTACTAAATATATCTATCATAAAACATTTTCATAACATTGTGATCAAATGTCTGTTTAGAAAATGTTTACTAATGTTGGTAAACATTTTTAACAGCATTGTATGAGCACCAGTTTTGACCTGTCTCTGAGATGAGATTGCGACTTGGCATTGAACGTTTTTAAGCACATATGAGAATTGGCCTTTTGGTATCATAATCTACTTTATCAAAGTCAAAGTCAAATATATTTATTTCAACTAGGCCAATAAGCGGCACTCTTGAACGTCAAACATTATTAAAACTAAATTAAAAATGTACAAGTAATAAAAATTTACTCTACCAATCTAAATATTTGGTAAACAAAAAACAGCGACAGCTACTTACTTACACACCTAATGCAAAGTGACTAGGATTTAACGCTGTACATATTTCTTGTGATCTCCTGCTAGGTAAAAGCACAAAATTCGTCTTGTTCCATATTTAAATGCTCGTACCTACCAGTAAATTCAATTTTTACCGGCGTTTTGCCAACCTTAGAAACGGATGAAAATGTTTTAGTAAACTTATTGCTACTTTAATTTAGATTTAAATTGCAATTGCAGCAGATCTTAAAAAATAACGCAATTCATAATGTTTATTAGTTATAGTGAAAAAGTAACCTGACATTTTCATTTTCACAGTAAGAGCTTTCTATTGCAAGTAATTTTCTGTCACGGGCTAAGGATTTTAATTTCTTTAGACCAAGACTTGAAGAAATGAAGTTAAGATCAGAGTAATATTAAATTCAAATTGCTTCAGTGAAAATATTAAAATTAAAACATGGAACTGTTAAGGACAAGAGAAATAAAGTACTTTCTTATTGCACTGTATTGTATTGCTAGCCACAAAACAAGATAAACAACAGTTCTTGCTGGCATAAGAGAAAAACAAAAGAAAAATACCTGCAGGCATGAAGTTATTAATACAAATTAAAAAGAAGGGAATAACAAAATATTTTATCATTATTTCTAATGTGCTTAGCAGCGGGCAGTTTTTATGTATAACCTGTTGCGCGCGCTTAAACAGCACTCTGTTTCAGTGCATTTATTTAAAAGATTTTGTACATGAAAGCTTGTATTAAGTGCCAAATAAACTATACAGTCTAGTGTGATGCACGCTAGGAAACGGTCGCGCAACACTCATCGCTATATAATAACCGTCGTCGTCGTGGTATGTTGGTCGTGGTTGTCATCGTCAATGAGCTCCTGAAGTTCCAACAACATCAAATCGATGTCATGCATAAAGTAAGCCTGTTTCGGGTGTTCAAGGAGACCAATCCGGTCGGTAGCGACGTGCTGTCTTTATGGCGAAGGAGCAGCGATAACTGTCCCCCGTCACTTTTGACCACATCGACGTCACCAAGTTGCTAAAGGATAATTATTGTTACTCTGAAGGCAAGCTCGGGATGAAGTTCAAGCTGGATGCGACTCAAACCACCATCAGTGAGTTATCGACTAATGTAGCTGTACGCAACACTGTAGCGGTATGTTGATCTCCTGAGTACGCATCTAAGATAACATAAGAACATAAGTCGTGGAAACAACGCACCCCTGTTCAGTTTCGAGTCAGTGAAATTGAACGTCAACTGTCGCCATCGTTGCAAGCGGTGTACTACTGCGCCTGGCCGGCCCCACACTTGTCTGTACCGTGGAGACGACGTCACAAGTAAGCTTGACAACACTTGCTTAGTGTGCCGTGCTTACTCAGCAGCCGCTTCATAACCTCCTATCCAAAAGGAGCAGCAACAGCAAGTCGTTATTGCCGAAAGTGCAACAACAATCGAGAAGGCATCAATGAGCCACAGTGCACCGACTCACCTCGAGTCTACAAAAGGGCAGGCAGACAGGGAGGGCTTCGTGAAAGTAGAATTAAAGCGAAGGAAAGCCCACTTGCCGAAAACGATGCGATACTGCCCTGTATCAAATATTCTGCTGCGTCCTGCAACACTGACCACGCAGCATTACGTTTCCCATCTCCGTCACTCCACAAAGACTTATGACATCATAAAGTACATCTGCATCATGACTAAATTGACCCGGAGGATAGAAAAGTTGGAGTCGCGTCATAACGTCCACTTATAGTTGTTTGTGGAGACACCTTCATGGAAAAAGATTTCTGGCCGAAAGGTGTGGCGTCTCGACATTTTCGTGGAAGTTTACGCGTGACAAAGTCTTCACTTCACGTGCACTAATTTTTTGTAATTTTTCTGATATAAAAATTATGTATGTTTATGTTATGTTATTTACATACGGGCCATGTCGTTTGGAATAAATGGATTATTATAATTATAAACGCTGTTAAGTTACCAAACAATGATTTGGCATTTTATATAATATTTGTCTCTAAGTGATATAAACCTCGAGGTTTCGAGAAAATTTGTCAAAAGTTCGCTTGGCGGTAACAGTCAGATTTAGATTCCTAAAATACCTATACCCTCGTAACACCAGAAAACCGCATGCCAAGGAAACACAAGCTAGTCAATAAAGAAAATCTTTAGTGCGGTCTGCCCACGGCCACTCACAGAGAATAGTTTTAATGCACCTTCCTGAAATACTGACACTGACTACCGAATATACTCAACGAAAGGTAGGCCTTAACCCGTTTGATGTAAAAGTCTTGCTCTAAAACGTTTCGTATCTAACTGAATATTTAATTGATTTATACATACACTCGTAAGTGAGTGAGAGATCTATGTGAGCTATTCTATGGAATGTTTTATAATTATATTAATTACCTACTTACATGACAAATATTTGATGATTGATAAGGTACATGCAAGCAGTTTTAAGAGCTTGTTTACAACTCTCTGTTGGACAACATTTTACCACAGAGCTCTTAGCAGGATTTAAAGCTTATCATTATTAATATGCCTTATTTTCAATCATCATAGAAATGCATAGTTTATATTGTACTCATATAGGTATATGTTATGTAAATCATAAGGTCCTCTTAAAGTTCCAGGTCGGTAGTTAATCTAATCAGATCAAAAAAATAATTTATGGCATTTTTATTTTTACAACTTGTGTAACAGTATATGTACTTACTAAACTAATGTGTACTAACTTAAAATAAACCTAACTACATACATTTATATGTATACAAAAACAAGGTACACCTAGGCATCGAAGTACTTCTCCACATCGCTGTCATCCGGACACGTGACCGGCAAACTGGCACCATTGCGACGTTCAGCAAAAACAACAAAAAACATTAAAACGTTGTGTTCCTAATTTGAATACCGTCGACCAGCTTCTCTCCCATTGCATCTCTAACATATTATTTTTTCTTTCACAGGTACAGTTAAGCCTTTTCGTCTATGGTTCCACACTGACAACATAGAAGCTCCAGTCGACATGGGTAACAGGGGATTCTGCCTGAATTATGTGCAACAGCCCTGTACTAATAATTTAGTTTAGAACTTACTAACTTTATTTGAAAAGCACTGAAAACACTGCCGTATAGGAAGCAGTTTATTTAGGTTAGTTTTGTAGCTAATGTTTTAGTAATAAGTTATAGGTTAATCAAACTAGAAGTTATTTGATCGACGACATGCTGCACTGTTTGTAAACTATGATAGTAGTTTAGTTTTTTTTTAAATAATAAAGGCTCTGTTAAATGAAGGATACCTCTCACTACAGGGTATTACATCAAAACGAATCCCGCCGGTAAAGACGTTGTTAGTTGCAAGTAAATCCCGTCGGCAAAATTGCACTTACTTTAACACAGAGCTAACAAAAACTTCAATGTAATTCTTGATTTTTACAAAAAATAACATCAAGCCTACTCAACGCCATCAAATAACAAAATTTTGGAAATGAAAATTTTAGCCAACCGGCAGCTAGCTTTGGTTTTTGACGAATATAATCTATTGATGGACAACTCTGAATGACTTGATGGCAAGGATATTTGAAGCATTGATAGAAATAACCATGCTATACTGTTATTCCTTGGCATACAATTTTTTAAGGGCAAACCGTACCATACAAAATCTTTCCCTTGCATCAAATACAAAAGATATTAAAATCTTAAATAAGTAAAAAAAGACAGAAAAACATTACCCACCTTCTGCGTCAGTAAGTGTAACTTCACCGTGCACACAATTCCAAGCTCGAAGTCACTTGTGTTTTTCAAGTAAACTATCGCGTTTTCACACCCTGTCACCCTGACACCATTTACTTTCCCAAGTCATATTTACTGGAACTGATAGGGTTGACTACTGATTGTATATAGGAGCGTTAAGATGGCTTAAATAAACACTTGGTTGTACTTCCGTCAATCATAAACTTTTTAAAAGGAGTAAAATTAATAAATTAATAAAAGACCCGACTGCGTTAAAATTGCACTTTCCATAAAAGAAAAATCAAAACTTAGTAGGTAGTCTAGAATTCTATAAGTAATATTGAGCAACAAAACAGTGTAAAGGCTCATTCAATTTAGATTGCCTCGTTTTATGTGTGTTTAAATTGTATGGAAAAAACAAATGGTCATGCGCAGATACATCATTTCTGGTTCTCCATTAACTTCTTCTAAACCACGCAACGCATTTTATACGGCATTTTTACTAATAAACTGCCGCGCAATGAAAAAGTTTCAACCCACAAACCACCAAAATGCCGACAAACATTGTTTCACATTTAATTTCAAATTTGAACACAATATTTACGTTTTTAGTTGGTAATGTTCAGATGCGCTGTTAAATGTACTTCAATATTGCAGACGGTGTCATTAAGCTAGCCTTGCCCGTTTAGGAGTAATTTGGTGCTATGTCACTGGAACTTTTTCATTGCTCGCGAGTATAAAGAGCGAAAAACAAGTAAGGTTTATGAATATAATTTGTTATGTGCAAAGCCGGGGCGGGTTGCTATTAGCTGATAAAACATAGTCTACATATTTTAAAGGATTGTATGCTTCAAAATAGTGCTTCTAATACCAAAAAAGGTAAAACTTTCTACGGTAACGATAATTGCCATGTGAATTGGTTTTCCAATTCATTTCACTGCTAATAGATTTGGTACAAATAAGGTTCTAAATCGTATGTTAATTTAGTTTAGAAGTAAATTGGAATTGATATTTTTGTTGCAGTAAACAAAACTATTAGATATTATTAAACAACTCTTATTCTATCTTTTCGAACACTTCTCTCATATTATCACTGATACTTTCGTGAATCGTAAAAAATCTTATTATATACATAGCTTTGTCAATTTCAGCAAAGTTATCTTATCACTAATTAATTAATATGCAGTAACCTACCAGTAACAGCAGTATGCTATGCAGTTAGGTACCTTTGCAAATACTTAAACATCTAATTGTAAATCTTGTGTTCGTTGACTTTTTTATGAATACAACACTATTATTAAGTAATAAAATATATTTTTCAAATAAAACTTTTTTTATTCATTTTTACAGACTGCAATAATTAATTATGAGCGGTATCCGTCGGTGTCGGGTCAGTCAGATTTTTAAGTCATCTTGTCTCGAATGCCCGAGAATCATAATTAATTTATTGGTTTTCTTAATAAAATATACAGTCAAGGGTCAAAAGTGCAGTCATACTCTCCCAAAACTCAAATGGCTAGTTTTTGTAGAAGAAGTTAAATTATCCACAACTGATTTAATATTTTGTATAAAAATTTAAGTATAGATTATTCCTACTAACCACGAAAAGTTGAAATTCTGCTGCCTACAAAAACAATGCCTTTGCCGTTTTGGTAGAGTGTGACTGCACTTTTGACCCTTATAGTATTTAGATGAAACTCACGACTGTTTACAAAGGAGATTATTTTAATAAACACTAGAAATGTGTAAATTAAATGTATTTTCTCGTGGTCTGTCAGTTGCAGTCTCTCGATTATTATCTAAGTGAAAACAAGGGGAAATGAGAGAACCGACAGTATGACAATGAGACTGTATTCTGTATTTATTACTGCCAATTAAATGGCTGAACTTTTAATAATAGCTAGCCATTCGAAATAACGACGACAAAATTATCAATTAATAATTAAGTAAGTTTATATCATGCTGACAATTGATTTCTTGCCACGCCATATGCTTTTAAATGACATTCACTAGGAACTTTTGTATCGTCGTATAAAAATATAGTTTTATTGTTGACTTTACTGGCAAATAACATATTCGTTCCGTGTGTAATTTAGGTGAAGAAAGTCGCCATAATCAGTTGAAATATTTAACAGTTTTCCGAAGAAACATTCGTCAAACTGTTTGTTTAGTTATTGTTAGTTGTAGGAGAAACAGTTGTCCCCTACTAAGAATTTTAACTCACTAATGGTCTGTAAAGCTGATGACCTTAAACCTTCGAGTTTTCAGGAGGGAGGAGTCTCTTAATTGGAAATCCGTGCCTCTGGGGATCGAGTGTATTTCAGTGGACCAATAAAAGCGAAGTATATAAATACACATACATATCATATCTAAGACCCGCGCAAGTGCACTGCAGGGCCATGGACCCTATAAAAGCAGTAGCAGCCAGCCAGCGTAGTCATTCCGCTTACGACTTCTTTCAGTTCTCGTTTTCCCTCCCTCAACAGTCTATTAGTTGTCCCCGTTCAGTTCAGACGCTATGTAAAAAAATATCTCTTCAAAGTGGCGGGCTATTCAGAATCTACCACTATGGTGGTGTCCGAGCCGGGTAAGTACCATCCTTCACAATTCTTTTATTTAAGAATATTTTATTAAGACTGGTAGTAGTTTCCACGTTTAGGTTCCCACGTGAATGTTTAATAAGCCACCGATAGCATGCAGGGTCAGTAAATATCAGTCGCTTGCCGGCAGCGCATGGTTTCGTGTTCTAAATGTTTTCTATAATATGATGGAAATGTCCAGTCGACAGCAATTGTATCCCACTATTACAAATAGCAGTGAGCTCACAACAGTCAATTTAAATCCAGCCATTTGTTAGATATATTTAATTTATTTATTTGAAGTTGTTCTTATTGAGTGTTTTGGAAAGTGTACTAAATGTTTTCGTGGTTTTCAGTCAATAACGACTCGGACACCGAAAGCAAAACATGCGGCAAGATTCTTGTGGTCCTGTCATGGATTCTCGTCTGTTTGACCATGCCGTTTTCTCTCTTCATTTGTTTCAAGGTAAGTGAAACTTAATTCATTTTAATGTTTTTATTTATTTTCCAGTGTTGAGATTATATATTATTAAAATAATAGTGATAATAGTGAAGTGACCTATTTAATATTTTGCTAGCGTGGCTGTGTCGTTCTAGCGAAAGTGTTGTCTCCGATATTTTGATTTTGAACAGATGAGCACATGAATATTTTTCCAAAAATTATATATAAACAAAAATTATATATGAAAGAAAAAGCAAGATTATCCAAGAAAAAAAGGCAATTCAATTAGTCAAGACTTGGGTTCGAACCCTGTTCCCTAAAATCCGAAGTCAGGCTGTGCGTTCGCTATATAGGTCACTAGGTTAGTAGATTGAAATGTTTTATTGTCTAGGAGTTTCTTATAGTAATTTCTATTTTAACCTAAACCACCAAAAGTATATTAAAGAGTTGGAAGGTAAATATAATCCTTGAAAGTATGTTATACTAGCTGTCCCCCGCGGCTTTGCTTCCGTCAACTGGCTATCTACCTACCCTACCCTACCCTACTCTATCCTGCCTACCTACCCTACTCTACCGACCTACCCACCTACCTACCCTAACCGACGTACCAACCTTCCTGCCCTATCCTACATACCTAGGTAGGTATGTAGGATAGGGCAGGAAGGTTGATACGTCCTACCCTACCTACCAACCTACCGACCCTACACTATCTACTCTGACCCTACTCAACCTACACTACCCTACCTACTCTACCCTACACTACGCTACACGACCTAATTTTTTTTTCATACCTTAAGTAGCCTATGTCCTTTCTCAGGATGCCATCTATCTCCTTGCCATATTTCATTAAATTCCGTTCAGTGGTGGAAGTAGAAATGAAAAGTTAACAGACAGACAGTCAGACAGAGTTACTATCGAATTTATAATATTAGTATGGATTCAAGTTTACATGGCAAGAAGCTTCAGAAGTGTAGGAAAAGTAAAAGTGACGCCCTTTCCTGATGACGCGACGCAATTTAAATTGCAGAAAAATTTTAGTGCGTATCGATCAAATTGAATAGCATTGCGTCCATGTGAACATACTCGCAATTTTATTTAGTAAAAAATACTTATCAGTGTTATATAAATCGAATTGCATTGCACCATCAGGAAATGGGCTTACAATAATCGGACATCATTTTGTACGTATATTTCATTACTGGACTTAATATTTACGAGTTTCTCTATTCTAATGCAACTATGGTATTTCCGATAGAAGCATTGTTGTAAATCTGAGTGGAAAGCGGCCGGCGACATTTACATTGGTATAATGAGATCTATAGAATAGAATAGAATACTCTTTATTATGTACACCATATAAGTCGATCTATCAATGCAATAACTTTGTACTAGATACGTTTTATATCAGGTGAACAAAACCAATGACACAACAAAATAAAAAAACAACAAACAATTATTAATCCATTCATTTAAATATATATCATTAATATATATTTATATTTTTTCATTTTTATTTTTTATTTCATTCTTTATTTTATTATTTGTTATTATTTTATTTTCATCAATATAATAACAAATAATAACATTGTACCAAATAATAACTGGGCAACGACTTTTATTCATCATGTTTAAAATCGCTGTTTCTACTAAAAAACTAAAACTTGGCATAAAGTTTCCCTGAGGCTCTAGAAAAGTGGCATTCGTAAAGTTGGCTCTAGAAAAGTGGCATTCGATTTCAGTGAAGGCGATAGAAGAAAATGTTCCACAAAACTAGAACCTTGGCCACTATTAAAATTCATCTTTATGAATAATTGATCAACCAATATCAGGTGTTCTAGTTCTCACATACAAGTTGATTGAACCCCACGCCAATATGAATATGTCCGGTGAGACAAAGCCTCGAAAGTAGGTCGATAATCGTTTAATTATTAATACAGTGATGCGATTTACTAAACATGTATATTTACGTAAAATCTTCAAAAGACCTACCACAGAAATTGTTATGAAACTCGATAGTAACGAGTCCGCAAGTTTCGAACTTTCTGGGAGACGACACAGCATCATTAGGAAAACTTAGCTTTTTGCTGAATAACAAGTTAGAGATACTATAAAAAATGGATAATTAGTTAAGCTTAGAAATTATATGGTACCTCGAAAGCCTTTTCAACAGACCTTTCTCTGACGTCACTAATAAACGTCTTCACTAGAATAGCCAATATAGAACGCGCAGGTCAGCCAATAATTACCGCCCACGGCACACTCTGGAGCCTTCTGATTGGCCGATGCAGGCGGGTGCATTAGAGGGGTACGCGGTGCGCGCGGGGGATTGAAATCTTGTGGTTGCTTGCTGCGGAGCCTGGGCACAGTTGCTTGCAGTCGGTCCTAGTGACCTGACGTATTCCAAGCCTAGCTCCTTAGCACCTTGAGGTATCCCCCTTCATCCTTTACCTACTAGAACTCAACCCAAGTTACTTCAAACCCTTTCATTAGTTTTTGGGTGAAGTGGCCTGCAGCGGGTCCGGCTCAGCCCTAGTTGAGCTGGACCCGCTGCAGGTCACTTCACCAGGGCGGCCGCGACCCTTTCTCCCCAAGTTGCCTCTATAGACCTAGTTTTTGAGCCCTAGCAGGTTTGAGCCTGATCGCACCAGGCTCAGCCCCGGTAGAGTTTCTGTTCCACTCCACTCCCGCTCCATTTCAATATCCTTTGTTCTTCAAGTGAGTGCACCCAAGTTTGAGGTAAGTAAATTATTTTGATGTCGCCTAAAATTAAATCAATAAGGTTCTAATAAATTACAGTGCCGTAAATATTTGATAGGCTTTTGTGGGGAATTACAGCTGTAATCGTTGGATGAAATCGACTTTACAAATCGGGTTTGAATAAATATCGTTAGGCGCCCTATACATCTACAATATTATTGCGCAATATTGACTATCGCACAATACAATTGAACGCCTAGGGTTTGTATTGAAAAGAAAGCTTAAGGAAAAGGGAGTCGCATTTTATTGCCCAATCAATATTTCGCAATAATATTATAGGTGTTTGGAAAGACTTAGATTGCGCTGTAATTATTTATTCATCGTTGATTTAATTTAGTTTGATGGATTCGTATTTAAATAAATGTGTTAGTCCTTTTTAATATAACCATATGTATCTTTAAAAATTGACACACAGAACGGCTGATCATATTTTTTCCAACCGTGGAATTTTGTGTGAGAGAAATTAACTCCCCAATATCCAAACTGTGGTAAAACCAAAATACTCGTACTTTTATGCGAGGTAATCCAAATCAGTGAATAGTTTTCATAATTTTCTAAAACCGAGCGAAACAGTTGTGAACTATGTTGCAGCTTGGAATATTTGTAAACCTTTTCTCATAATATATTGTAAAAATCTAATTTAACTACATGCCATCCGCGGCTCCACCCGTGAGAATGAGCAGTGGTAGCCTTGTGGTAAAGGCCCCGATTAAAGTGTCGTTGTTTGTGTAAAAACGGTGAAGAAAAACATCGTGAGGAAACTGGCATGTACTAGAATAGAAAAATTGTGTCATCCACCAGCCCACTGGGCCCACGTGGTGGATTAATGCCCATTCCCTATTTTATGAAGGGGAGGTCTGTGTCCCAGCAGTTGTAAAATTAAAAAAGCTTTTAATGATGTCTAGGTTATAAACTATCTGTGTTTCAAATCTCATCTAAATCCGTCGAGCAGTTTTGTTTGAAGTCACAATACTCATGCGTTGGTAGTCACAAATGTTCACATTTAAAGAATAAAGAAAAAGTAGGATGCTTCATTCCTTTAAATAATTATGTAGAAAAATTGTTTTATCGAATGAACTCTAAACTTAAACGCAACTTAAAAACGAGAAATTATAAAAAAAAAAAAATTGTACTATCCCAGCGCACTATTTCAATTACATTATTTTAATTTGTCAAAAGGAAATGCCCAAACACTCCAATTTAAAAGGTCAAGGTTGCAAGCACGACTGCTGATAGTTGGGCTGCTGAAAGTTGCACCGTTGCAATCGACCAATACAATACTTTATTTTTAAATTGAGCGATTTTTTGGATATCTTGTCTCATTTTTTATCGACTAGTACATTACTAGATTTAACAGCCGGTGCACGTGAGCGAAGCCGCGGGCACAAAGATAGTTTGTCATAAATCAGTGAGTTGTCTTAATTCGGGAAAACAAAATATATTAAACTAGCTGACCCGGCAAACTTTGTTTTGCCATAAAAACACCAAAACATTCACCTACCCTACCTACCCTACCCTAACTACCCTACACCACCAAATCAAATCAAATCAAATCAAATGTATTTATTTCAACTAGGCCATTATGCGGCACTTTTGAACGTTAAAAAATTTACATGTTATAAAAAATTGATTCTACCGTGCATTCGGAAAAGTAGGTTGATAATAGTACATACATTTATAAATTCTTATACACCTACCCTACCCTACCTACCCTACCTACCCTACCTACCCTACCCTACCTACCCTACCCTACCCTACCTACCCTACCCTTTCTACGTACCTACCCTACCCTACTTACCCTACCCTACCCTAAACGGGATAAAAAGTATATATCCTATGTCCTTCTCCTGGTTCTTAGCTACCTCCCTACCAATTTTCAGCCAAATCGGTTCAGCCGTTCTTGAGTTATAAATAGTGTAACTAACATGACTTTCTTTTATATATATAGTTTATAGTTTCGTAACGGTTCGCTTCCGCTTCAGCTTGGCCATAACCACCGTGCGCTATCTGTGTGAACCACGCTTTTCTGTAAGCCGACGGTGTGACCTTGGCCTAAGGTGCTGACTCTCACCATAATAATGGGAAAATATTGACCTCCGTGTATCTAAACATATTAGTTAATTAGGCTAGCCCAGTTACGCTAACATCACTATTTTAGTAGGTAAAACCTACCCTTCTAGTCTTCTTCTTGTTTTCGTTTCGAATAATTTGGCCCAGTATATGGCCAGGTTTATTTCAGCGACAGAAGCGCTGTGCAGGTCATCTAGGGTCCAAGAGAATGGGCAATTGGGACAGTCCAGCAATTGGGACATAATTACTGTATATGTCCCTACAGTCCCCTTAGTAAAACATCTTAATGATTAAAAAGGAAAGATTGATAATAATCATAGAACAGTTCAGAGGAAAACTATAAAAAATCAATATGATGTTAAATCAATATGATGTTAAATCAATATGATGTTATATCAATATGATGTTAAATCAATCACGATATTATTAAACCCATAGTAAAACCGTTAAATTGAATTTTTGTTACGTAAAATCTACTGTAAATTTATATAGTCGAAAGTTACTTTAACACTAAGTATTTCCAACTCGATGTTAATAAGCTTAAGCTAATAAGGATTTTTTATTGCTCCAAAATAAAAGCCAAAAACAGCAGTCTTTAACTGAAACTACCAGGCAACTATACCAAACTGTATTCCGAAACTCGCCAAACTAAACATTTTGACATTCAAATTCAAACGTAGGCTCGCGCTTGACCACTGTCTCACTTGATGGTAAGCGAAGATGTGGTCGACGGTGATACACGCTTATCTAGAAATAATCTATTCACTCTTGACTTAAAGACCCCTGGATTGTAGATATCGGGAAACACAGACTCCGGCAGGGAATTTCACTCCTTAGCTGTACGCATAATAAAAGTAAAAAGTGAATTGAAGTGAATTAACAAGTCCCATTAACAAGAAGCGAGAAACAGTAATAGAAAACTCGCGGCTTCCTCCAGTAAGGTAGTAAATTAGTAATATTGTATGTAAGGTGGCGGTAATGACTATTTTTGAAAACAAAAACTATCAGACGATCGATTTTCTACACACGGTATGTGAATTAAGAGTGATGAGCATAAAAAATGGTTCATTGTCACGATATATTTTAAAAGACTGTTTTTAGGGTTCCTTAGTCAACAAGGACACGTAAAGTAGGGGTGCTTTTTTTTCTCGTCTGTCCCATGTTGCGGGGTATCGTTGAAACGGCCATTCAAAATATATTACGGGTTTGTGAAAACCAATTTTCGATTTAGGCCTTCAGGGTTTGCATAAAATTAAGCTTAAAATTGCAAATTTTTGTTGGAGTCAAGTGTTCCCCCGCCCCCTGACAGCTAAATGGTTGCTTTTAGATATTTGAAAAAAAACACGGCTTTAGTTACATACAACGAAATTAAAAGGAAAACTTTCACAGCTATGTTTACGAATAATAGTCGACAACCTAATAAAATGTATTTGGAAAAGTAAAAAAAAAAAACTATTCGTTGGAACAATGTTCGGTGCTTATATTTTATTTATACATAATGATATTGGTAAATGTACATGTTTGTACGGAACCGTCGGTGCGCGAGTCCGACTCGCACTCGGCTGGTTTTTAGGGTTCCGTACCCAAAGGGTAAAAACGGGACCCTATTACTAAGACTCCGCGATCCGTCTGTCTGTCTGTCCGTCTGTCCGTCTGTCTGTCTGTCTGTCTGTCCGTCTGTCACCAGGCTGTATCTCATGAACCGTGATAGCTAGACAGTTGAAATTTTAACAGAAGATGTATTTCTGTTGCCGCTATAACAACCAATACTAAAAATAGAATATAATACATATTTAAGTGGGGCTCCCATACAACAAACGTGATTCTTGTGGCCGTTTTTTGCGATTATGGTACGGAACCCTTCGTGCGCGAGTCCGACTCGCACTCGGCTGGATTTTTTACTATCCAATCCATCACGTACAGAACACGTTCAACAAATCCGTTAAAAGGCCCTGGAAAAATGGACATGAAAACTGTAATAGACAATCTGTATAACTGCATATTCATTGTAAAAAGATCAATATTTACAAACGCGAACAAATCCATTACATGTTTTAAAGCATTATGTGCCCAGTAGTGATACGTGAAAGCTCGGCCTAGTCCGAACATTTTGTTTGCCAATTCATATATATGGACACTGTTGGTTTGTCAATTTAATTAATATGGACTAGGTGAAAAAAAACAATGTGTTCTAGTTTTTTTCGTGGATATTGGTTGCATTGATTTCATCCAACTATTGATAAGTTACGTATCAACTACTAATAGATATAGTAAAAAACTTTTAAACATATTAAAACTTTTAACAAATAATTCAAACCGACTTCCAGAAAGTTATTATTCGCTTTCTAGTGTAGTGTTTTGTTTTGGAAGTCGGTTTGATTTATTTGTTAAAAGTTTTTTATTTATCTCTTTTAGTATCGGTAGGTACCTCCAAATACTATGGTATTCATTTATAGCCAATGTAAATATCATGACGACTCAAACACGACTAGGATCCAGGAAAGTATGTTTTATTTCATTTCTCGCCATTTCATTTCGAATCTTCGTTTTAAAACCATTTTTTTAAATAAATCGTTAACTGATTAAACTACGAGTGCCTTTTCAAATCAGGCCATCAAGTTCGATGTTCAAATAAAAAACAAGAAGTAAAAATCGTCGACACCGTTATCTAATAAACTTATCTGCCGCCGCTGTAAAAATTTAAAAGTAATCAAACAAATTGATTTGATAGAAACTCGTGGCTTTTCCATCTAGATCTGATTATAGACTAGAGAATTTATTTATAATAGAACATCGAGCATTCGCTGTTTTTAAATTTAGTCGAACCACACTTCGAACATGACGCTCGATGTTTTGTTACAATCTGATTTTAATAACCAACGAGCGTTTAGGTGTAACATTTAATCGAGCAAAGACACGAGCGCGGGTCACGTGGACTGAGGTTAATAATGAACGCAAGGTACAAAGAAATGTTACAGTTACATGCTCACACGCCGCCGTGAGCATTACGTCGAACGCAGCGTCGAACATTCGCAAGAATGTTACACACCACACATCACATCATCAGCCTATTAATGTTCCCATTGCTGGGACACAGGCCCCCTCTCTGTGAAAGGGAATTGGCCGTAATCCACTACACGGGCCCAGTGCGTGTTGATGGATGTCACATGTCTTCGAATTTTTGGTTCTAGGACATGCCGGTTTCCTTACGATGTTTTCCTTGACCGTTTTGAGAGCAGTGGTGATGAAATAATTTACAAAAAGTAAAACGCCTGCCTGGGCTCGAACCCCCGACCTACAACTTGTAAGTCGCGGCCAATACCACTGGGCCACCACTGCTCTAAGAATGTTACATCATCATGGAAATGCTTTAGTGAAAATGAGCATTAGTCTGTATTGTTATAGTGGTCAAGCGCGAGCCTATCTATAATAAAAAAAAGAAAAAAAAAAACCATTCGTAAGAACGTTACATTACATTGTAATGCTCTAGTGTATACTCACCTTTACAGACTATGAAATGAAAAACTAAATCGATTTAAATGTCGAAATCGCAGACAAGATAAGGTTGAAAGATTTAAGCTTTCACTTCTGACGGCTGTCCCCAAGACTGCCTATTTTTTATCTGGCATACGAGTATACATTGTTTTTCGATATTGAGATCAGGGGGGTGACCATAAGCTCTAGAGCAATGTTATTTTGAGATCGCGTAAGTGACAGATGTATACAAGTTATATACATATGTCCCTTACGCACACTCAAAATAACCTTACTCTAAGAGCTTATGGTCACCCCCAGATAGTGTTTTAGTTCCTTCAATTAAAGTCTTCATCGATGTTGTGCGTTTAATATGAGCTACATCGTAGCGATAGTATAATTTAATGTTTTCATAACATAGGTTTGAAATGAATGACTTTAAAAGAATAGTCAATTAAAGTTTTACATATCAAACACAACATAATAAAATGCAGTTGACTTAGGTACGAAGTACACAAAAATCTCACGTTTTCTTCAACCAACATCAACAAATATTTCTGTATTTAGATAAGATTGATTGAAGCTCCGGTATTCTAAGATGAATTAATCAAAATGAAATCAGGTGCGACTTAAAGCTTAATTAAAACATATTTGCCGGCTTCATTACCTTTTAGTCAATCTTTTCTTTTAGTTAGAGTTAATTAAGTCGCTTCTGGAACCCTATAGGCCTCTGACTTGGCTATTTCAGACTTACATTAACTATATAAGTCCAGGTAACTGTTAACTTTTAATGATAAATGAATAATAATGATACCAGCCCGTAACTGTACCCCAGTAGAGCAAAGGTCTCTTCTCATACAGAGAAGGCACGAGCATTGATCACCACGCTTGCTAAAGAAGAGTTGGTGATTTCGAACTTATATTAACTATTAATCCTGGTTTCCTGCCCAGTCATGTCCAAGATATAATAAAAGAAAATAAAGCAGCTGCAGTTACCTACTCGAACTGATAATTTACCTACTCGTATACGGTTTACTAGCTACGGCCCGAGGCTCCGCCGGTGTAAAATAATTATAATAATTACTACGAGATTCTGAAAGCAAAATGATCACAAAATTAATGTGACAAATTGTCAAGCACGCGTTATCTGCTGTGATTGGTTGAATATATTTTCAACAGCCAATCTAAGCAATGCTGCATTGCTTGACAATTTGTCACATAAATTTAGATACTCGGACTAAGTCGAAGCAGGGTCTGCTTCGACTTAGTCCGAGTATCATGCAGCAAAATTCTTTGTTGCGAAATGAAAAAGTTCCACCCACAAAATGCCGACAAACATCTTAATTTAATTTTTTCACATTTAATTTACAATTTGAACACACTATTTACGTTTTTAGTTGGTAATATTCTGATGCACTGTTAAATGTACTTCAATATTGCAGACGTCGTCATTAAGCTAGCCTTTCCCGTTTAGGAGTAATTTGGTGCTATGTCACTGGTACTTTTTCATTGCTCGGCAGTTTAGTAGGATTAAATTTGAATAATAAACTATCCATGCACAATATTCTGAAAGCTGAAAATTCACTGTCCTATGAGTTAACTTTTAAGCTGCAAATGAAAACCGGCTCAGTGCTTATTACATGCTTTTTTCACCGTTGACAAATAGAGGTTTAATAAAAATGGGAGAATCGGTGTTGACTTGTTTCAATGTAAAAGGATTTTTATTCATTTGGTGAATATAGCCGTATTTTACGGAAAATGTTTTATGTTTACTGACTGTACGCGGTATGCGTTGCAATGCCACGTATAGATTTTTTGGGCCAGGAACTTTCGTCCACGTATGTAGAACTAGCCACCAAAGTTTTATCACAATCGGATCATCAGTTTAGCAACATCACATCTCACATCACATCATCAGCCTATTAATATTCCCACTGCTGGGACACAGGCCTCCTCTCTGTGAGGGGAATGGGCCGTAATCCACCACGCGGGCCCAGTGCGGATTGGTGGATGTCACATGTCTTCGAATTTTTGGGTCTAGGACATGCCGGTTTCCTCACGATGTTTTCCTTCACCGTTTTGAGAGCAGTGGTGATGAAATAATTTACACAAAGTAAAGCGCCTGCATGGGCTCGAACCCACGACCTACGACTTGTAGGTCGCGGCCGATACCACTGGGCCACCACTGCTCATTTAGCAACATAGGAACAATTAAATAATTATTTTTATCGATTTTGCTGGCGTAAATAAGCATCTATTCAAATTGGACATATATTTTAATTGTACAATTAGGATTTGTCTACATACGATTTTATTAACTCATATTATAAATGTATATTTTTTCTTTGTTGAAAGGTGGTGCAGGAATATGAAAGGGCGGTTATTTTTCGTTTGGGACGCTTGTTATCTGGAGGTGCCAAAGGTCCTGGTAAGTCCTGTACATTACTATCGTTGCATTTTACTTATTGAAAGAAAAGTTTTTACTTATTGTTTTGTGTGGTTTGTATAATTATAACTCTTGTTGTAATGTTTTAGGGATATTCTTTATTTTGCCATGTATCGACAACTACGCTCGCGTAGATCTCCGAACCCGAACATACGATATCCCGCCGCAAGAGGTACTATTAAAAAACTAAATAAGTTTAATTTTAATTTACACTTTCTGTTTTTTTAAATTATATTAATGTAATAAAAACTTATATTTTTTATTATTACTTGTTAAGAAAATCTTTAACCCTATAATAATGAAAAATTACTATACGAAAATAAACGTATTCTAGCCCGAATCATTACCTAATACAACTCTTGCAGGTTTTGACAAAAGATTCCGTAACTGTGTCAGTAGACGCAGTGGTTTACTACCGTGTCCACAATGCAACCATTTCCATCGCCAACGTTGAGAATGCTCATCATTCCACCAGACTGCTAGCTCAGACTACACTGCGCAATACTATGGGAACCCGACCGTTACACGAGATCTTGAGCGAACGTGAGACTATCTCCGGCACAATGCAACTATCCTTGGATGAGGCCACCGAAGCTTGGGGCATCAAAGTAGAACGCGTTGAAATGTAAGTTTAGACCTTACTGTGTTGAACTTAAGGTTGTTATTAGCATGAGATCCTGAGCGAGCATGCTTATATCCCTGGATGAGGTCACTTAAGCTTGGGACATCAAGTTGGAACGCGTCGAAATGTGAGTTTAGACCTTAACATATTGTACTTAAGGTTGTTATTGGCATGAGATCCTGAATGAGCATGAAGCTGTCCCTGAATGAGGCCACCGAAGCTTGGGGCTTGGGAACGAGTTGAAATGTAAATTTAGTTCTTATTTTGTTGATCTTTATACTTCATAAAATATAGCTTGATTTATGCCCCAGCTGTCAATATCAATACAGTGACAATAGCGCTTGACGGGCCAATAATAACGTAACAATAACGTATACGTCAGTTTGACATATGTCGCAGAGATCAAGCTATCTGTTATGAAGTATGGGTTGTTATTAACATGAGATCCTGATCGTGCATATACCCCTGGATGAGGTCACCGAAGCTTGAGGCATCAAGGTGGTACGCGTCGAAATGTGAGGTTAGACCTTAACTTATTGTACTTTATGTTGTTATTAACATGCGATCCTGAGCAAGCATGCAGATATCCCTGGATGAGGTCATCGAAGCTTGGGGCATCAAAGTGAAACGTGGCGAAATGTGAGTTTAGATCTTGCGGTAATATATTTTAGGTTATTATTGCCATTAGATCTTGAAAGAGCATGCAGGTGAGGATGAGGCCATTAAAGCTTGGGGCATCAAAGTGGAAATGTGTTGGGTGGATTGGGAAAAGTGTTGTGATATGAGCTTAGACCTTAAAGAATTTGTTTAGTTTCTTGAGCTGTCGTCTTTGGGAGGGTAAGTCGGATAGAGTAAACAGTACCTTAACATAACATCCTGCATATACCCCAAAGAGATTGTCGTCGTGCATATTCTGAGATACGCCAGATAAAAACCCAGAACCATTTTGCTCAACCTAAGAATTCAAAAGTCAAAAATGTAACAACCCTTAAACTTCTGTATGTTTGAAATTGTCGTAATGTGGCTTGGTACATGAGAACTGCTTTCTTAGATTTATTTTGAATTAATTTTCTGGATCACCATCCTCGAAAATCATGTAAATGTCTTCATGCTGCTAAGTACCCAAGTTGTATGGCCATCTTGGATTTTAATTTGCAGCCCTTTGTCGATTGACAAACATAGCTGGCTTCGTAAGGATTCGCGCAAGTGTATCAGATCCTGCCTACGCCTACTTATCATACATAAACGTATGGGTACTGGAAATTCTGTATCAAACGTAAAACTCTCCAATACTAAAATGTATCCGATAAAATATTTTGAACACCCGTGCGTAATAGAAAATTCGGCGCGAAACAAGCCACAAGTCCAATAATTTTATTGCCAAAAAAATATTAAGATACAAGAAAGCATACGTAATTATTACTATAAGTTCTTATAGTATTTTTTTGGGTATAAACGGTTAATGTTGAATCGATTATTATGAGACTTGGCTGGATGAACAGCACAAAAAAAACACAAAAACAACACAGAAATGTCATGTTGCAAGAATGCAACATAATTTTGAGTATATTATTAACAAATTTTGTTGTTTTTCATGATGAAAAAAAACACATAAACACAAAAATAGGGATGCAAATAGAATGTTTATATCGTTATATTGCCCTTTTACATCTTTTCACCAAGCGAAAAGGTTGTTTATGCACATTGAGCGAATCTAAGTTGTTTACCGTTTGAAAAGGTGTAGTAATTCGTATTTTGCACACATTTTGCAGTAGACTGACGTGGTCTAACCGACCTCAACATGTAAATGAAGGTTTTTTCGAAATTTACTGTTTAAAATAGCTTCGTAAAATTATTTTTCGAATAAATTCGAATGTTGAAACTTCATGTAAATTACTGAATTTCATGTCGTAATTTGCAACACCCCGTCGACTCAGCTGATATGTCATGTGTCAAAATCTTGTCCGGCAGAGTGGATATTTTTTTTTCTTCATGAATCCAAGGAAGATAATTTTCGGAGGTAAACTTAAACACATTTTTTCCTAACAGAAAAGACGTACGTCTACCGGTCCAGCTCCAGAGGGCAATGGCAGCTGAAGCAGAGGCTGCGAGAGAGGCCCGTGCCAAAGTGATCGCGGCCGAAGGAGAACAAAAAGCCTCCAGAGCCCTCCGAGAAGCCTCTGAAGTTATTGGCGACAGCCCAGCGGCCCTCCAGCTCCGTTACCTACAGGTACCGTTTTATTGACAGCTCGAATCTCAAATGCAACTTCTGTACTTCGAACTTTTTTTTCTTTTTTATTACTTTTCGGGAGTAGGTTGATTGAAAACCAGTGATAAACTTTAGTTGTGTCACTGGACATTTTGTGTCAACTCGCATCGATATGAAACACAACGCAACGCCACACAATTTTTTTTTAAAGCAATGCAATATAGAGCTTTATTTATGATACAAAAAGGTACATTTTAGTAATAAAATCCGAATTTATGATTCTACGGTTGAGCTGATCCTTATGCTGAACTGGACATATTTGGTACACCCATCAATCAATCTCAATTTTTGTTTGTTATTTTAAGATCTTTGTCTTCAAAATTGTTTCAAAGTAATCAGCTTTACGTTTTGTTAAAATATTGATAGATTAATTTTTATAGTACTATTAAACTAATTCATGATTTTGTTCTTATCTAATTGAAGTGAAGATTTTACTTTATTGTTATTAGTATTTTAATGGAATCATAATAGTATACAGTTACTTTAATATGCACAGAAGAAGTCAAATTATTTATTTATATTAGACCATTTAGAGGCACCATAAAAGTAAAAAAAAAACAGAGGGTTTACTTTATTTACTTTCTTAAAAAAAAACTATTCTTGCAGACGCTGAACACCATTTCGGCGGAGAAGAATTCGACCATCGTTTTTCCTCTGCCAATAGATATGATAACATACTTCATGCAGGCCAAAGGGGGGGATTCCCACAGTAACATGTAACATGTATCAAATCAACATTATGTTTATTTCACAAAATATTACATTATTATTTAAAATTATATAATCGAATACTATATTATATTCCAGTTTAAACAATAGAAAAGGATAGTAGTTTCATCCCTATAGAATTATATTCCAATTTCAAGGTAACTTAGACTTAATTCAATATATTACAATATACTTCAATTTAACCCGGCGAACGCACAGTTGGGGTGTTTTTTGGTATTTCTAGAAACTGCAGGTGTTTCAAAATATCTTGAGTCTCACAGACCCAACTGTGCACTCGGTGTTACAATTTTCACTGTGATGTCGCTGGGTTAACATAGCACTATAACCAATGGCCCATATAGCCAATTTTGTATAAAAAGACATGAGAAAATCCAGGGCCCACATTTAATCGCATTTAATCAATTAGATTAAGTATTGTAGTATTAAGGATTAAGAAATATATACATGATTAACATAAAAAAATACAATTTAAGCCATAGCGAATGTAAGAAATATGTAACCATAGATTAAGGTTAGATACCGTCTTAATAACAGTTAGATCGTTTTTCTATCACTACGATCCTATAACGTCCGGTTGGACCGTTCTCGGATCTCAGGTGGAAAAACGGTCAAACTGAACCAGCTATCGAACACCTCAAATAGACCGATTGCAAAACAAAATTCTCCGATATCAATACTTTTATTGACATCTTAAAAATTTTTATTTTATATTTTGCTGCCAGCCATTCTACATACATACCAATAAACGCGTCAAACCGTTTATAAAAAGTGTTTTGATTTAGGGTCATTCAGTGAAAAAAAAAAGGCGACACGATAAAGCAAGCTTTAAGGTCTATCCAAACATACTAGGGCCGTGCCCGGGAAGTGCACGGCAAGTGTTAACGAGTTCATATAAAATGAAATGTACCCACCGATATTTATTGAGCCCCTGACGGGGCACGGTCCGTCTACGTCCCTGGCACGGCCCTGATATGTGTGGATAGACCTTTATTTGGCCCACCGCCGTGACGAAGCGATTAGCTATCGAATATTTTCTCGGCGAAGAAACGAACAATATACAGATCCCGTGTCAATAAAAGAGGCACATAAATTAATAGTTGATCGCTGGCTGTACAAACTGCTGGCGAACACTCAAGTCTGTCGCAGCGACAAGAGCTATCAAAGATATTACTCTCTCAGCGATACTCGTTCGGTGATGCTAGCTTCACGGTTAGAACTCACGCTGAGAGACAAACGTACCAACCAAGGCGCGCGCAGGACTGACCGCCCGAGCGAGTGGTGCAAGTAATCGCCCGTCGCACAAAAATACTCGCTCATAGCCGAGCGGTACAACTATCGGACCTACAAACTTGTTTCTCGCTGCTCGCCAACTCGTATCTAGGTTCTAGGTCACTGATCATCGGCGGAAGGACAAGTGCCTAATATCAGCTTGACTTTATTTTTGCTTAATGCTGGGCAATAAAACATTTTTTTTCAGCGAAAGGATATTGCGATATTAATGCCACAATGTTTTCACCCTATGACACATCTAGCTTCAGTTAGAAATGTCTGTTAAAAAATAATTAGTTAATTTCTATAAAGTAATATTATTATTTTTTCTAATCGGAATACCGATTTTCATCAAATGGCTGTGCTAGTTAAATTTTGTACTTAGTTGTATTAAGTACTTTTCTCCTTTAAAAAGTTTAATAAAAACCAAAAAAATAGTTAAAAATTTTGAACACTGTTTTAATAGTATGAAATAACCCAAAATTTAAATCTATTTGTAGGTAGTAGACTAGCAAAGTAGACTCGTATAATCGATGTTAGAAAAATAATTAATGATTCAAATGTTATCTTTAGAATTATATTCCAATGAAATCCTATATACTTACTCTTAGGCTAAATGTTAAAATCTGCAGTATTATACGATTAAGAATCTGAAGTGAAAATACATGAGTTTGAAAGGGTGCTAAGTAGGTAGCTGATGAAAAGTTGAGTACAAGACGCAGATTGAGGGGGGGCTAAGATTAATGGTAGCCAATTAATTGAACAACCTGCGAAAGATGGTCACTAAAATAAATAAATGTACAAAAAAACAAAAAAATATACTAAATGAGCCCCCAAAAAAAATATAAAACAAATAAAAAAAATACAAAACAACAGATTTTGAAAGCAAATCTTTATCGATTAGGGTCGAAAACGTCGGTAAACTTCAGTTTGAACGATGGATTGGCTGCGAATCATCTTAATCTCTCACGTATGTATTTTGTAACACAATAACTGAATATTTAGTTCGAGTTTTGTACGCCCTCCGTTGTCAATACGTAACTATCGTTTGATCAAAAGTCAATTCAATTAGTTGATTTGGTACGAATCGGCATCGATTATCCAGCAAAACTCGCACTATAGCTTGCCCACCAATATTTTTACACGTTACAGTTTGTTGTTGAACTTTAGCTGAGCAAATAGTATGTACAAAAAAATTCAAAAAAAACAAAAAAATAACAAAATATCAAAAATATTGAAAAAAATTGATAAAGAAAAAAAATAGTTATAGAAAAGAAACAAAGAAGTAACAGAAATTTAAAAAAATATCATGCCGTTCACTCAGCTAAAGATTAAATATTCCAGAGTTTATAAACGTTTCTGTAAACATATAAATATTTTTAATACTAATATATGCGGGTTGAGAATCGAAATAGATACACATGTTACGAATGAAGCCACAGCATTTAAATGTGTTAAAATAGTGAGCAACTGAAACACAAAAATATAAATAAAATAAACACAAAAAAAATAGTGTTCCCGTTGCTTACTAAGCACATTGAACCTTTGTTGAATTGTAACATGTGCGTATTTTTGTATCGATAGAATTAGGTATGATGCATAGCGACAACTTACTATTATTGAGCGAATAGCAATGCAAGCTAAAATGCATTAGTATGCGCGCTACTAGTAGGTACCTTTTCTGCCAATTTTAATGTAACTATGTATGATATAGCCTTATTAAGGCTGCAACACAGATACAACATGAATCTTGTGAATTTTTAACGATCTAGTTCATTAAATATGGCCGGGGTCCTTTGCTAGTGCGTTTTAAAGGTTGGATTGATATCAACCGTGCGTAAAAATGGTTTTGTTAGTGCGTATCTAAGAGGTAGTTGCAGTAAAAGACAGTGTACAATGATTCAAATGACATGTATTTTTACAGAATAATATTTAAGAAAAAATATAATCGATACATAACAAAAAATCTATTAACTATTTTTATTTTACATTAAAGTATTTTGAATATAATGTCTAAATTAAACAACGTAATTAATAAACATAATTATAGCGTAATAAATATAATTAATTAATGGGCACAAATGTGGGTTTTATTTTCCAATCCTCACTGCGCAAATAAACATGGCACGTGCTCGGCGACCGACCGGCGCGCATATTGCCATGGTCATAATTTAAATGGTCTGTGGCAATCCTCCACAAACACATAATATGCTCCCCTTATACACAGTCGGAACAACCACCCGACTACGGTGCCCTTGGTTGGGACAACCAACTGGCGCGTTTGTTCTACACGGTTGCGTGATTGACACACCTCAAGTTATTTTTTTATTCGCGGGCAGTTATACAAGCAAGAAATGGCATCTCATAGCCTTTCATAATATCAGAAATTTATAATGGCTATAGTGTAAGCGAAGATAAAGGAAAGAAAATGGATGTTTATTCAACGTCCTCTATTTGACCTTGGTCGCAAGTGCATGTCTCCCAACCAAGGTTGTTGGAAGGTAAACTCAATTTGGTTGGCTGACCATCTTCTACAACTATACACGATATTTTTTTACCAAGGGAGCCTTGGTCGGGCGGTTGTTCCGACTGTGTATAAGAGGCTTTACCCTTTGGACCTGATGCGGAACAAACAACAAAAATTAAAGCTGAAAATGCTCATGTCTGTAACTTGAATTAAAGCGTGCAAGTAGCGTGCATGAAAATACACATATCTAACTTCTGATTGTTGTTTAACACAATTGCAAACTTTTATGCAAGTTACATGCATAAATGTGTATTGCCGCCTTAAATAGCACTTCATGTACCAAAAAATTTTTGATCTAGCTAGGATATACACAGCACCGATGACGCCACACGACTGCATAGTAATATAAAGTAGTATATACCGCTGCGGCGCCTGCGCTATTTATAAATACTTTTGCAATAAGGTCGGTTTAGACCAAAAAGCGAATGTAAAATAACACCCAAACTCTACCAAATATTTTTTTTGTAAACATAGGCAGAGCATTTTTTCGTTGATCTATTTACTTTATAAAATTCTTAAATTCAATCCTTAATAAAAGGCAGCGGATGGCCTGAACCGTAGTTAAAAAAAAGTCAAGCTTATAACATGAAATGCACTAACAATGCCGTATTTAACTAACGAGCTGTCTACACAGCTCGAAAACAGCATTAATGCACAAGAGTGTTTTCTGTATGGCCCCTAAAGTTTTTAATAAACTCCCAAATAGTTGGAAGGAGCTTAATGTTTTGAAAAATAAATTAAAGATACTGCTAGAAGGAAAAGCATACTACAGTATTTTAGAATTTCTTAATGACAACATCTAATGCCGTGTAGTAACCAATGTTATCAATACATCATTGACGTAATCTGTACAAAAAGCATCATAATTAATATTGTTATTGAAATGAATAAATTTTACATTAGATTTGACATTTGATTTGACATTGGATAATTTTAATTGACATTTAATAATTGTTATTTGCTACCTTAAATTAAATTTATTTGATTTTTAAATTTTGTTCTTATGTAATCTAGTACTTTATCCAATGACTTTTATTACTGAAATTTAAATATTTGTACGCCACTAAGGCCAAACATGACTGATCTTCATCTATAATGTAATTTAATAACTTGCATGCTCTGTATGTGTACTCATGTTGCCACAAATAAATAATCTTGAATCTTGTAGCAATGGAAGGATTTATGAAAATTCATCCCCAAAATGGTTAAAATAGAGGATTTATTGTTGTAAGTTTGTCATTTTTCTGATGAGATTTTTTGTAGTGACAAGCCGTAAGGAGTCCTACGGGCAAACGCCTTGTGAAAACAATAATTGATAAGAATTTAAAGGAAAGAAGGCTCTTGCTCTGGTATTATGTGTGATCTTTTGGTTTAAACCCACCTATACCACCTTTTACCATCGGTCATCAAAAGTACTAGGTATTACTGAATCGGAACTAGGTTGATATCCATATTAGGCTCACTCAGCGCTTCACTCAAGTATACCACGGAATATATATGGACAAACAGTACGGAAACTACCTACAAACGCTCAAAACGGCACCCTCACACAAAGCAGTTTTCGCGATGCTGTCAGTAGTTCGGGCTTCGATCAAAGTGCGGGCCGCTTAGGCAATCGATGATCCGGCAATTGGGACTCGAGGTGGCCCTGCACAAGTCCGAGGCCATGTGTTTTCATGGTCCTCGGAACGCGCCACCGCCGGGTACCCAAATAACGGTAGGAGGGGTTCACATCGGCGTCGGGTTGACTATGAAGTACCTGGGACTCGTCCTCGACAGCCGGTGGAATTTCGTGGAGCATTTTCGCCGTTTGGCGCCCAGACTGGAGCGGGTTGGGGCTGCTCTCAAGCGACTCCTGCCCAATCTAGGGGGTCCAAACGCCTCCTGCCGGAGGCTCTACGCGAGGGTCGTGCGGTCCATAGCCCTTTATGGCGCACCGGTGTGGGCTGGTTCCCTGAGGCGGCGACCAGCCCGCTCGTTGAACGCGTCGCAAAGGGGCATGGCCATCCGGCTGGTCCGGGGATACCGCACGGTCTCCGGTGAGGCGGCGAGCCTCCTTGGCGGATTGCCGCCATGACATCTGCAGGCAAAAGTCCTCGCGCACATTTGGGAGCGGCGCGAGAAGGCGAAACGCCGGGGCATAACTCCGCTGCTGCGACAAATCGCGGCTTGGCGGACAGAGCTCCGGCAGGATCTCATGGCAACATGGAGAGAGCGACTCTCGCAACCCAGTGCTGGGCACGCCACAATTGCAGCGATAAGGCCCTCTTTGAGAAGTGGCTTGAGAGGCGCCACGGCATCCTCACCTTCCGCCTGACGCAGGTCCTCACCGGACATGGCTGTTTCGGGAGGTTCCTGTTCCGGATAAGGCGGGAGGAAACGCCCGGGTGCCACCATTGTGTGGATCGCCCGGAGGACACGGTGGAGCATACAGTGGAGGTCTGCCCAGCTTGGGCGGAGCACCACCGTGTCCTCGTGGAGGCGATCAGTGGTGGCGACCTCTCGCGGCCAGCCCTGGGTCAGGCCATGGTACGGAGCGAGAGGGCTTGGGAAGCTGTCACCTCCTTCTGTGAAGCAGAAATGCTTGCGAAGGAGGAGGCGGCACGCGTGAGGGAGACGCATCGGAGACTCCCTCGCGCCCCTAGTCACCGCAGGAGACGCCCTGGGCGTCGGGAGTCGCAAGCCGATTCCCGGCCACCATAGGCGCGGGCTTGCGGGCGGCGAGTAATGGGTAGCTCGCCGTCCGATAAGGACCAGGCCCGATTCGACGGCGCCTAGTGTTCCACGCGCGCCTCAAAGAGATGTCAGCAAAATTAACGGGGCCCGAGAGGGCCGATGTCTGTCTGGGTCGCGGATAAATTTGAAAGAGTGTCACCGCGGCCCTGGCACAAACAACTGGAGGAACACGGGTGGGTTTTAGTCAGTAAAAGTCTGACACGCTCTCCCGCTTCACCCAGAGCGGGAGAAGTCATTGGATGATTACCAAAAATAAAATAAAAAACAAAGGTCGTCGATGCGCGTTTTTGTGTGAGTGTGCCGGTTCAAGCATTTGTAGTTAGTTTCCGTACTCTTCGTCCATATTTATACTGTGACTATATACACCTCACAGCCAAAATGTGACACTCACGTTAACTTTCAAAGCACGCTTCTTCTGAATACAATTCGATGCAAGACGTCGACATCACGCCGCCAAACACCAACAACATTCTGTAATACCAGTGGCTTTGTCATGTTAGAGTGGCATTGGCCCGTGGCGATCCCATCGTTGTCAAAAAAAATGCATACGGTCTACAATACACATGAAAAATAAGCTTGAAAATTGCGAAACATAGGTAACTTGGTTGTCGGTCTTTGATATATTATACATAACTAGCTGGGTTATGTGCACTTCGTCCCATTCGCACTTACTGACCCGGCAAACTTTGTTTTGCCATAAAATCACCAAACATTCATCTACCCTACCTACACTACCCTACCTATCCTACCCTACCTACCCTACCCTACCTATCCTATCCTATAGACCATACACAGAGCCGCAGTTTGCATTATACAGAGTATGTGTTTTTTATCATGAATCAGCCTTGATAGCAGAAGGGAAGAGGTATCTTCTGGGCTCGGCGTTCCATCGCTTTCTACGAAGTTAATGTTATGTTGTTAAGAAAAAGGCTAATGTGAAATATAAATAAAACAAAATTTGGACAGAAAACTCGAAGCGAAAGATTCTATAGTAGAATCACGAGCGTAGCGAGGGATTCTAACGTAGAATATGTTTTCTGTGTTTTCATAAGAAGTAATAAATGAAATATTTAATATTTCATTTATTACTTCTTGTGAAAACACAGAAAACACATAATAGTATTCTTGGCCTTGAATAAAGTTCACAAACATCAAACTCATGCAGTTTTAATGCTGTACTAAGCAAGTATTGTTCTATAAACGTTTCTGATCGATAGTAAACGTATATAATGAATGGCAAAAATAGCCACGGCACAAAATACAAATAGCACGCCATCATTTCCTTTGTGAAATTTTACCATCGAACAAAATGTCTGCTAGGTTGACTTTCCATTCTTTGTTAACATAGTAGGTCTGCTATCCTTAAATATGAAAGGCTTAAAACTTAGATATTTACACGTATATGTGTGTACGTATATGTGAATTTGGATAGCCCCAACGGTCGGACGGATTTGGACTAAACTTGGCACACGAATTCACCATGACCAGAGGCTCTATAAAAAAGTTATTCTTTCAGCGAAGGCGATGCCACGAAGGCCAAAATGTCAAAATGTAAGGGACTGGTCACGTGACATTTCTATAGCGCTTGGCATTCCCAAACATTTATGACATTTTTCCAAACGGCACTGTCCCCAAAGTTGATATAATCTATCGTAAGCTTCAATTCAGTATCATATTATCAGTGCATATCATAATTCTATATGTCTAATTAACATATTTTGGCCCACTACTGGGTCCACCTACCTCACTCTATCCCATACACGTCTTTTCTCTGTCCGCGTGGGCCTCTGTTCCCCCTCCCCCTTCTTTGCTTTTGGGTAAGTGAAAAATTCACGGCATTATGATATATAAATAAATTAAAAGGAAAACTATCACAGCTTTACAAGTTTAGGAGTAATAGTCGATCAACTTATACAATATGGAAAAGTAAAAATGTTGTACAAATGCCATTGAAAAGTTACTTATATAACATTGTTAATTGTGTAAAACAAGTAGTTAATATTACTTTATGAATCATGTAAACATATACAAAAATAAAATCATAACATCTATAATAATAATGATTTCTAAATTAATCACGTTTACGCTGGAATTACGCACTGAAGTGGGCGGCGGCGTTTGACCTTACGGTGCACATACGCGGGAGTTTCTACACGCGGAGGTACTCAAATAGATTATATTTTTTCGAACTTAATTTATGAAATTGTATTTTATAACCCCTTCAGTTGACATCGTCTTATATGGGCACATTTTTAGACGATGTGAGCCACCGAAACCGTTTTAATGTTCATGAAACAACAAAAAACCCTCTTCTCTGGCCGCATTATTGTGCAACTACGGAACCCTATTACAGCGCGTGGCCCGACACGCGCTTGGCCCGCTTTTTGTTTCTAATGTGTTAAAAATAGAACACACATTTGTAAGCCACGTACAAAGACGCCAATAAGTCGATCCATAAGCTATGAATAATGAAAACAGTTCCTTACATTAAAGTATATATTAGAAGTTACTTTAAAATTCTTGATGGCGTGAGTGTTAGTAGTTTTCAAATAGACGGTTACATAAATTTTTAATTAAAACAGAACCTACTCGTTTAATTAGTTACGAGTACAAGGAAATTGGTAGAAAATAGGTATTATTTTGAACAGAATTTACCTTTTAAAAATAGCATGATATAACATCGTGTTTGTATTCCCCAAATGGTTGAGCAGAGGTGAAGTTAAACAACCGTAGAAAATATATTTTTTGAATATAACATGATTCATTAAATAATTCAGGTTAGGAATAAAAAATAGTTCAAAAACTAAAACCCGAATAGAAGTCGGGTTTTAGTTTTTGTATTAATTTTTTCTTTAAAGTGTCTTGGGGTTTTTCCTGAGAGAACAAATGAACATACTTACATAACGATCAAGAAAAGCTTTGTGTAAAAATTGGTTTCAAGAGTTTGAGGGCTATTTCTCGCAAACGGTACGCTTGACAAAAATATGATGTGCCGAACCCTACCTTCATTTTAAAATCCCTGTTCAATGATACCACACATGATGGGAAGCGCGTTTTTTTTTTTAAATCTTGTTTGTTAACTTCGTGCTCCCTAGAGGGCGCCATATTCAATTTAATGTAACGTCACTTAGCCTATAACCAGCGGACAAACAAGACGCTTCCAACGACCCCTCATTTGTCATAATATGATAAATATTTTAGAAGTTATGGGGGAACAGATAAACATACATGCATACATACACACATACTGTTCAAAAACATAACCCTCCCTTTTGCTTCACTATAGTCGGGTAAAAAGTGCGTTTTTTTCATTCATAATTATTTTCTTTCTTAGTTTATCTTCATCCAGAACGAATAAATCGCCAGTCCAACTCGAGCACTATATCTGCAATATTTTCTAATCACGAGATATTGATTGAATATTTCAAAAAAAAAAAAAAAATATTTTACCTGCGCACATTTAGTACCAAACCGCAAAATTAAGTTGGTTTGGTTGTAATAGAAAAAGGGGGTTTTAAATAAAATGTCTGTTTTATCAATATATTGGTATTTATTAATAAAATATACGTAATAATAAACATTAGCATCATATTTTCAAGTTCACAGGTCAATGGGAAGTGAAGAAATTCTACCGAACAAAATTTTGTTAATAAAGTTGTCTTTGGTGGCTTGTCATTCCTTTGGTTTCTTATATTTTTTTAAACAAGAAATACGATTTATTTTCAATGGATGCCAGTTTTGAATCCCACTTAAATATTTTTGGCGTTGGATCCCACAAAACATTACTATGTACTTCCGTTGGATACCAAATTTCAAAAATGCAAGACAATTACGTTATCTGATCTAAGAGTTCTAAAGAACCATACCCCATTCGGTGAGGTAGGGTCCAATATTTTTTTGTTTTTTAATTTGAGTTCCAAATAAATGGCCGGGATATCGCTGCACGAGTTTCAATAAACCTGAAGGGTTCTATTCCAAGTAATAAAAGGATGCCAACGATCGGGAAAACAAGACGAGTGAGTTGTTTCTATTTACTAACTACCTACGAACCTCGGCAAAGCTAACAATTAAACATGGAGAACTAAATTCTAGAATCTCAGCGCTCCACGCAAACTCGAAATATGAAACTACAAAATTCCCATCCAGCCAGTTTGTATTTATAATGCGATTCACCAGCTTAACTTGACACTTGTGTCATAGTAATAAAGCTTAAATTAGATTAACTGACACGCGTTCGATACACGAACGCAACATTTCTAATTACCGAAAATTTGAAGCATGTTGGCCCAGCGGTGCGTAACAAATACTCTACGCGACAAGATGAGAAATAGCAACAAAAAATAAGTCATAATATATTATTTCTGGTTTACGATACAGAAGTTGTACGAGTAAAGCTCAAAAGATCAAGCTTTAATAAATGCACGGTACATTTATTAAAGCTTGATGTTTTGAGCTTCATCATAGTCCGTCATCATAACGTCACATAAAATAGTGCACCATTTTTGGTAATTGACAATCCTGAATCGAAAAATGGTATTAACAGACCCGTAATATTTTTGAATGGCCTATCCAACGATACCCCACACTATGGGATAGACGACTAGGGGACCACAATCGATCCCAATGGGTCGAAGTGTCCGAGTTATTACTCGGCCCCTCCATAAGGTAAGATAAGATGGGACAGACAAGAACAAAAAAACCTACTTTACGTCTATATGAGGTAAACGAAAATATTTTTATTTTCATGATTTTATTTTACCACTATGTCCGAATTATTAATATGTATATCCATGCTAAATTATAGCTTTCTAGTACTAAGAGTCCCTGAGCTAAGCTGCGGACGGACAGACGGACATAGCGAAACTATAAGGGTTCCTTGTTGACTTCGGAACCCTAAAAAGGAACAGTAAGTACGATCTAAAAACGGACTTTTCATTTATAAAACGCAATATCTGTGTCGCGCCGCATGCCGTGGCGACGCCGCTGGTAGAGGCCTATTATGACCAACAGTAGACAACTTTCGGTTGAAATTATGAATTCACGAAATTATGTGCGTACATATCAAGAGTTTTTAACCAATCTTCTTCCACAGAGTGAATAATGGATAGTCAACAAGACAGAAAGCTAGCTCTCTCTCATCTTCCTCAACGTAGCTAAAGAAGCAATTCTAGAATGCTGGGACTTCAACGTCTGGTACTAAGACGAAGATTTCCATAGATGACGCTGCCGTCATCCAAGAAGACAAATGAAATCGTAGGCATTACACACTTGAAGAAAATCCAGTAGGCTCCAATATCTTACTTACCATTCTTTAGATTGTAGGTGCTGATTTAAAGTATTACTTTTAACTAAAACATGTTGCGAATTATTTGAGATTTGAACTTATTTCAACTGGAATTATAAACTTTGGAGTGTTTCTCCAGTGGCACGAGTTCTTTCCAATAATTGAGATAATGATCTAACAATAACCATATTAAATCAATTGCGTAACACCATGCTTCACCGTCGACCACATCATCACTTAACGAGATAGTGGGCAAACGCGAGCCTATCACAAATAAAAAAGTAAAAAAAAAAAACTTTGTCGCCAGACGAGAGTAAGAGTAGAGATGTCGGAGACAAGGTGATGCGCCTCAAGTAAAGTTGGATAAGATATCTGGTTAGACGTGGAGATGGGCGTTGGAGTAAATCTTAGACCGAATAGTAGCCAAGATTGGGTCTAAGAAACTAGAGCCGTCAAAAAGTGTGTTGGATTGACGATACCTTCGGCATAGAAAAAAAAACAAAGAACTTAAAAGTATGTCAGAAAAATACGAGGCATACAAGTGCATCAAGTGGCACCACCACTTGAAATGATGATATCGATCCGCCAACAAATAATAAATACGCTGTAGATTAGACTACTATTTATTTCATACTAAAACAACAGTCTGCTATAAACAAAAGTACGGTGCAATGTAACAATCACAAAAGGAAATTCTCGAGTAATTAATACGTAGTATCCCATTCAAAATTATCAGGCTGAATGGGGTTACCACAGACAAATCTAACTAGATAACGCAAGTCCCTCCATCTGTTAGAAAACCAAACGCGCCACTTTTTCACACACAATTTAAAAACAAATTTTCTTACCAATGAAAGAAAACATTTCCAATGCCTCGGCCAACTTTTTCTATACAGTCTTTACAGCACAATATGGCATAAAAAGGCATTTTCTAGATTTCGGGTTCGCTACCCGAAATCTAGAAAATGCCTTTTTATAAATGCTAAATGAAAAGCTGAAATTACGAGCACTGATCGTAATTTATTTTATTCCGTTGTATGACACGCGAAGTACATACAATCATGTCATCTAGTTTGATTTATATCTGTGGGGTTTACCATTTAGCCAGATACGATACGCCCAGGAATTAATTTATCTGTCAAATTGAAAACGTACTGGCATTTGAAGTGGCTCGTTTACACAGGGAGAGTTTATAGCTTTTGATAGCTAACTATCGAAATCAGATGAAAAATTTGACAGTAAGTACGATATGTGAATTTTGTGAGGCTTGAACCGTCTTTAAACTCGTCTATAAAAATAGGTAGCGTGGCAATAAACAAAAAAAATGTATTTTAATTTTCCTCGCCGTGAGAAATATAATATAATATAATATAATATAATATAATATAATATAATATAATATAATATAATATAATATAATATAATATAATATAATATAATATAATATAATATAATATAATATAATATAATATAATATAATATAATATAATATAATATAATATAATATAATATAATATAATATAATATAATATAATATAATATAATATAATATAATATAATATAATATAATATAATATAATATAATATAATATAATATAATATAATATAATATAAAATTCTTGATTTATCCTCACAATGACAAGCTTATTCTAGGTTTTACATATTATATGTCTAATTAGCAATGTGAGGAGCTGGTGTCTGAGTTAGGCACAAAATACCTGTATTACAAATCACCAGGTCTCCACCCCACGGATGTTCCACAAATTCGTCTTGTATAAATGAGCCGTTGAATTCAGGTGCATATTCAGTTCCATGAGTTAATTAATAAATACTAACCGCGGTTGTTGCTGCGTGCTTCGACAGAGCGGCATCACTGCTCAAAGAGAATTCAGTTTGGTATTTCAATTTCAGCTTTAATTAACAAATATCAGAGGAAATTTTTGGTGAGAATCATTCCGTTATGAACGCTAGGTAAACAGGTATTGCTCGTTCAGCAAATATTTGTTTTAAATAAATTGAAAGCCTCATTTTGCCTTTTTGCTCTATATTTCTGTTTGCAAATTATTCAATTTGAGTAATTCACGGGTATGCAATACAATCAACCTGCCTAGCCTTTTCCCAACTAAAGGGTCTTTCAACAAGGACGGGTCGATGTTAAAATTGAATAAAACAAGATGTGTGTGAGATATTAACGAAATTTATTTTTTATTTAAAATGCCCATTTATGCCAATTATGGATGGAATATGACATCGTTCAAATGTCCGCCGCGGCTTCGTATGGTGGCACGAATCCGAGAGGTCCAATTTTTAATGGCTCGCTCAATCTATGCAGCAGAGTCCCACGGGACTGGGTAACACGGTACCTCTTGACATGACTGGTGTCAGATCTAAAGCTTCTGACAACCCGTAACGACTGTCAAAGATCTTCAAATGTCAGCCGGGACCAACGGCTTAACGTGCTTTCCGAGGCACGGAGGAAACTCAGTATGTTGAAATGGTCACCCATCCACGGACCAACCTCGTCAAGCGTTGCTTAACCTTGATGAGCAACCAGTGCAGCTGTTATTATTTAGCCACGAACGCCTCCACGTATGCAATACATTAAAAAATAATTGAAGTATGTAAAGGTAAGTAATCATACATCCTTTTAACGTATGGCCTTTTATAAATGTCACTGAACTGTCTGGAAATAGACTTAGTCTAATTAACGGTTTTGTAAGTGGGAAGGCTATTTCGACTATCCGATGTGACGTCACAGAAGCAATACAAAATTAATAAAGTTTTCGAGCATGGCCAAGAAACAAGAAACAAAATATCAACTAAGATAATTTCCAACTTAAAATATACACAGTAATTACCCACATTCTGTTTCGAAATTAGAGAGTTTTAGTAAAGCTTTCCTAAGTTTTTTTTAATCGATGGGCCGAAGTAGCTAAATCAGACCACATATAGATACGGGATTTTATCGTAAAACACAAACCTTGGCAATAATGTTACACAGAAAACAACAGTAATAACATGACATGATAATTAATAATTAATATGTGCCTTTTATGGTAAAACACGGTCTAGCAATAGACTTATAAATAAATGATTATAATAATAGGATACGGACTTCTTAGTCCCATAAATAAACAATATTCTATAACCTACCTCGAACGGTGGCCCTCTCACCGCTTACCAGAAACAAAGCTAGTAGGTTATAGGTAACTAGCTTTATTTCAGGTAAGCTAGCCACAATTGAAGCCCCTGTTCCCTATTAATACCTTGTCTGACCAAATAGCATAATATATGCAATAATAGAATTCCAATTATTGTGTTTTAATTTCGTAGACAATATTGATAGATGCCTATGACCTTATTTTTAACCGACTTACCACAAAAGGAGGAGGTTCTATGTTCGACATTATGTATGTATTTTTTTTTTTTTTTTATATATGTTCACCGATATCTCCGTCAATTGTGGACCGATTTTGAAAATTATTTTTTTGTTTGAAAGAGTATACTTCGAAATTGGTCCCATTTTAATTTGGTGAATATCTAATGAAGAACTTCGGAGATATACAGCAGAACTCTTCAATAAATAACGGTAAATCTCTCGGGATTGCTGCAATCGCATGTCTGTTTATTGTTTATACCATTTCATAACATAACATCACGCCAGTATGCTCGAAAGTGGTATGCAGATCTCTCATTTCACCGGCTATATTCAAGTTTCATGTTACTCGGGTAATCTATTCTGTCGTTATAGGTACTTACTTAACTACTTCCCTATTAGGTAGGTACAACTAAAAAGTGAAAAATAAATAAACTTTTTTACAAAAAAATACTACCGACTTCCAAATAACAAAACTAGAAAGTGAAAAATAACTTTATTTTTGGAAGTCGGTGTCCATAACTTAAAAATTTGGTACCTACCCAAAGACACCGACTTCCAAAAATAAAGTTATTTTTCACTTTCTAGTTTTGTTATTTGGAAGTCGGTAGTATTTTTTAGTAAAAAAGTTTTTTTTATTATTCACTTTTTTTAATGTTGCAAGCGCAGACCATAATGTTTTGGCCTCCACCCACAGGCTTATTACGTATCTTGCAAGAGCAAAACTAAAGCGATTATTGCGCAATAATTTCTCATCAATACAGAAGTTTTAGAGTTACTGGCGGTTTTTTTTTTAGAAATAAGTGCATTTGACAAACAGCGAGCGATTAGCAAACGATTGCTACTTCCTACCATACCTACACTATAGGTAATTCCGACCTTTATGACATAAAGCGTTCCATGTCGCGATGATTGCTGATTGATGTTTCTTACGTAATAAGCCTGCGGTTCTATTCCCACCTAACAATTGGCAACTGAATGAAAAATGGGCGAGTACTTAATATTTAACTTCAATTTGTAAAACCAAACTAGATTAGCCGGCGGCACTAAAATATTTGTAAGTCGTGGGTTACGGACGTCTGTATAGTCACTTCTGTTGGGATAGGTACTCCCCTGTAGTTGCAGGAGGCCGGTGATTGAAGCTGGCAGATGATCTGAGATGTGATGTACGGTGATGTCTCTGGCAGCATAAACGGCAAGGTGACAATTGGCCTTCGGGACTGCGGCACACAAAGACGTTCGGCTCGCAGTACGGTTACTGTAGTAATTGATGGCGGGGAAAACGATGCCGTAGGACCCTAAATCGGGATTAACGCATACAACTTTTATCAGCACTAATTAACTCGTGGTATATTCGTGAAATAAAATATATTAATAACGCTCGTGTCTGCTAGGGCGCTCGGACGCAGAGCGATACGTGTGCTTGCACATCAGCCTAGGAGCGACTGCGACCGCTGTGCGGCCGAGCGTAATCTTTTTACCCGACTGCCGAAGGAAGGTAATGTGTTTATCAGTCTATGTATGTATGTTTGTTCCTATGTGGCGTTCTAGAGACCAATCACGTTGGCCGTTTTTGATGATTTTTATGTCAATCGTATCGTCTCAAAAATTAAAATCACTCACTCGCATTAAAATTGGAAAATAGAAAATTGGCGTATTTTGAGCGCTACATTGTGGGGACCCAATTTATTTATTTTTTCCAAATCCATCGTGTGGGGTATCAAAATAAAGGATTATAAGAGGTGATTTCAAAAATATACAACACTTATATGTTAAAAAGTACAAAACACGAAAAAAAAAGTTATTTAAAAAGTTATAAATAAAAAAAGTTAATTCAAAAAATCAAAAACCCGACTGCTTAAGAAGCAAACTAAAAAGACGTAAACAAGAAGAAAATAGTGCTGTGCAGTCAGTGGATACATATTCGCGAGCTGGCCGACTAAAACCAGATGTATCCTTCGACTGCACAGCATGATTTTCTTAAGCAGTCGGGTTTTTTATCATTCGTGCTATGCGAACACTGGCCCCCGGGCTTCAGGTAACCGGCGCTTTCCAAATCGCAAACAAACAAAGAAAGAAGCATTTATTAACGTTCCGTTGCAGTGTTGTAGGTAAGGCGCACTCAAAAGTGATTCATCGAATCGATGCGACATGGCTCCTCAATTTAATTTTACAACTTAGTGTAAATAAATGTTTTATGAATATAAATGTTATATATTTAAATATAACAGTATTAATACACATAGTGCATAAACCTATATTCTAATAAATAAGAAATCAACAATAAAATATCTCTTCTTCTTAATTTCTAATATAATTATGGCATCATTGAAATGGTATTGCATACAGTTGGCACCATATTTTCTTTGTCTTGATCTCATCAGAATATCGACTCTATTCTAAGTACGATAAGATCAGTTTTAGCTATTCTCTTTATTTTCCGAAAGCACTTTCTGCGATAGGAACGAAGTGCTACGAAGTCGCTACGAGGTTGCTACGACAACGCTACGACGCGTAGCATGCCTACGCAGGAAGAAGGTTCGTCGGTTGTATCACAAAGAAAATCATTTAAATGGCTATTGGAACCAATGACTTAAAAATTACCCAGGCATATAATATAGATGTGTATATAGGCACTTAAAAGAATATAGAAGAATTCGTACACAAAAGAAGTATAGTTGGATTTCTATTTGTAAAGTGTTATAAAACTACCGCAAAAAACTACACAATAGATTATAGAAAATAGGTGTGGAAATGTATTGGCTCGATAATGATACTAGAGCAATTTCAAACATGTCGGAATTTTTATCAACGCAGATAGAATGTCACTTTGTGCAGAACCTCTTGGGAAAAAATAAAAAAACCGGCCAAGTGCGAGTCGGACTCGCACACGAAGGGTTCCGTATCATTATCGCAAAACACTGCAAAAAATCACGTTTGTTGTATGGGAGTCCCCCTTAATTTATTTTATTTTAATTTAATAATCATTCGTTTTTGAAGTAAATATAAACAACAAAATAAATATATAACAACTAAATATCCTGTGAATATTTCAAGCGTCTACATGTTGCCGTTATTAATATCGAGCAAAAATCAGCAAAAATCGACGACGGATCGCGAAGTCTTAGTAATAGGGTCCCGTTTTTACCCTTTGGGTACGGAACCCTAAAAACAGAAGCGTCAATTTGACTTAGTACTCATCAGGCACACTATATGGGTCAAAAATCAGTTGTACCTACGTAATATATTTACCTAAGGGCGGTAACATACTACATCCGATCCGTGTCCGTGAAATTTTGGTTCCGAAGTAGTCGTAGTATTTCTTGTAGTGAATTTTACGCACTACATCGAAACTCTGTCCGTCATAATTAAGAACATTTTAAACTCGGAACTCAAATTACGGACATGGGCGCTGGCGCGTAGTGCATAACCGACCTAAGTAGGTAAATCCTTTGTTGACGGTATCTACGTATGAGCTTGAACTCCCAACAATGCATCCAGAACTTTCTATGCTTGAATAAATATTGAAAAGAGGCATTGGACATGATAGATTCCTTTTGTAAAGTCCACACAAATATAATCCCTATAAGCGTGGGGATTTCAAGCTTCCTCTCAAGCTTTTGTGCACATTTTTCTATGCTAAACATTGTTAGCTGTTTGAAGCTTGGCAACGAAATCTTTCTGATGTATGACGATGTTGTACATTGTACCTATAGTTTAGTTGTTCTTAAAGTGACGGCTTTAATAAGATTTGTAAAATGCTTATGTGATCTTGATAAACTTACATGATAGTTTTTTTATAAAGACAAAGATATTTTATTTCAACTAGGCCACCAAGCGGCACTTTTGAACGTTACATCAAAATGATTCTACCGTGCATTCGGAAAGTAGCTTGTTATGGAGAAGAATGCACAAGAAACTCCAAACTTACAAAGCTAAAAAAAAAAAAAAATTGTCTTTTTATCCGCCTTGAATGATTTTTGGTAGGGCCAAAACTTATGTGTTAGGTCAAAGTTTTATGTTTTCAATTGTATCGACAGTCCCCATGACTGCCTTTTTTAATGTGTGAGAGAAGTAAGGTTCACAGCATTCCTGTGTATGTGTCCTGCAATATCACATCATCACCATTATTTCAGACGAAAGTCGTCCACTGCTGAACATCCCCCCCCAAGTGTCGCTACGTCAACTGCTCGTCCCTCATACAATGGAATCCTTATTCCTTGGTAGGTAGGTCTACCAAGAAGGATGCCTTCCAACGCAGCGAAATACGGTACGGTGCCGGCTATGTCGGTAACTTTAGACCTCCTGCGGATATCCGTATTTCTGATACGATTACGCAAGGAAATTCCGAGTGTAATCTTCTCTATTACATGTTTTACCAAATTTAAAGTAAATAAAAATATTACTTCCATATCTTATCTACTAATAGGTTTATAGTACATACATGCATAAACTCACGCCATATTCCCATGGGAGTAGCAGAAACTACAGAACGCCACCTGCTACGATCCTTACATACTTCTTTTGCTTCACACTCACATTCATACAACTAGTCATATACACACGGTGGTTATGAGTACTGCGCACCTGACCTTTCTGAAGAAAATCACCTATAAGGTCTATGTATGTCATTCTAGGGCGTCCCCTCCCGGCGTGTCCATTCTCGTCTGCCTTGTATTACCTTTCGTTAGTCGCCTTTCATTCATCCTCTCAACATGGCCAAACCAACTTAACATACTGTTTTCAATTTTAGTCATTACATCTTCTTTTAACGTTGTGGTACGTTGTCTTATTACATCATTCTTCTATCTATCATTTAAAGTTACACCACACATACTTCGCGAGAAACGCATTTCTACAGCATTAATCCTACTTTCATGTCTTTTTTGCCATACCCAACCTTCACTGCCATACTAAGTGTTGGCATCAGCACGCTGTGTTGTGAACGGCGAGTTACCATTCACTTTATTCCCTGCATTCACTCTCCTTTCCACATCATACTACCCAAATATACAAACTCGTTCACTGGCTCCACACTCTGATCATTTATTTTCACTACCCACTCCAATACATAGTATTCTCTTACAAACACCATTACCTTAGTCTTGTTCACATTTATACTCATCCCTCTTAACTGAAAAGCTTCATTCATCACAGTCGCCATGTCTTGCACCTGTTCTGCCGACGATGCAAGTAAAACTTGATCATCTGCCTAAGCAGATGATCTATCGGCTATATCAAGGAAAAGTTCTGATCCATACAGTCCATTCCCTCTCTTAATCCTGCTTGCACGTCCCATAATTGTTCATCCGTCACTTTTACCACTCTATTCACAAAAACTTTTGCAAATAATTTGCCAACAACACTCAAAAGACTAATATTGCGGCAGTTTTTAAACTTCTGCTGTGAGCGTTTTCCCTTATATAGTGGTACGATTACAGCCTTGCTTGCACCAGTCATCCGGCACGCGGCCTTATCTCCAACACATTTTAAAGATCCGGCACAACAGGCTTGTTACCACCCCATCAACGCCCTTCAGCATTTCAACAGATACTCGGTCATACTCTGCAGCTCTACCAATCTTCAGCAGATTTCATCATCTGCCTAGGCCTTTTCCCAACTATATTGGGGTTGGCTTCCAGTATTACCGGATTCAGCTGAGTACCAGTGTTTTACATGGAGTGACTGACTATCTGACCTCCACAACCCAGTAGCCGGGTAACACGGTACCCCTTGGCAAGACTGGTGTCAGATCTCAAGCTTCTGACTACTCGTAACGACTGTCAAAGATCTTCAAATGACGGCCGGGACCAACGACTTAACGTGCTTTCCAAGGCATGGAGGAAACTCGGTATGTTGAAATGGTCACCCATCCACGGACCGACCTCGTCAAGCGTTGCTTAACCATGATGATCAAGCCGTGCGGCTGTTATTATTTAGCCACGAGCTCCTCCTTCAATCTCCTCCAATCTACAGCAGATTTATAGTGTTGAATTAACTATTCTTTTTAGAATTATTTCTACTAGTTGTCCATTAAAAAATGTTGATGTTTATAATCCTCATTATAAGGAAAATTTTCATATCATTATGTTGATTACTTCTGTTACTAACTTCCTATTGTTACTGAATCTTTGTAATAATTAGACATGTAGTCTAAAAATAAGTAAACTAATTGATTCTTTTAAAGCAAAGGGTTTCTTGCAGGCGCCTATTAACGCATTATTAGTGTTCCAATAACCATATTTGGCCATCTATAAAATCTTATCACAGGCATTATCGATCTACAAAAAATAACAATTTAAATTAAAGTTGGTAAAGTTGTCAAAAAATAAAAGGCCCGTTTTGACAGCTATAAAAATACTTAATAATAATTAAACTTAATGCTTGCGAATGATACTCATTGTTACAGTGTATGGGTAACAGTAATTAATTAGGTTTATGAATCTGATTTTTCAATTTCTTACGCAGAAAGTTAACGCGGCATTTAAAATGAGAAATGTCAACGGATTTCTTAGATTGTGATGACTTTAGTAAGAAAATAATAATCTTATACCTATTTTCGTGCCATCGCATCGCCTACCTCCAGACTGATTCAATTAATTAAAAGCGGATGCTGCTACTTCTGCTTCGATATGACTCAATTAATAGGGACGTTTCTTGGCTAGCAAAATGATAATTCTATTTAGTCCGTCAGTGAGTTAAATAATATTGGACACGTATTTTTTGCTTTATCATATCAATAAAAATTTACAAAGATAAAGTGCATCACAGTTCAGGAGTCGCTTGTGTCGTTTCTATATCCGTATAAAGTGTACTAACGGCGTCACACTATATTTCAACGCGTTATATCGTCGTCATTAAGTTCACGTGTCAAAAGAAAAATATGAGTCCAATATTTTTATAAATCTATCTGATTTTCAGTTAACATCCCTATTGTCATAAATAAATTACTTACTATTTATCACGAACACAGATCTAACTAGATAATACAATTCCCACCATTGTATAAAAATCAAGCGTTCCACTTTGCCACACACAAATTAAGACCTATCGTTGAAAGAAAATGTTTCCATTGCTTCTGCCAACATTTTTGTAGAGTTTTATCTGCTCAAAGATCTTCGTAGTGTATAAGTACTAACATAGATCTTAGGCCACATTGTTACTAATATCCTAGTATTTAAGTACTAACGTAGGTCATAAGATAAATTATCACTAACATCTTAGTATGCAGTGGTGGCCCAGTGGTATCGGCCGCGACTTACAAGTTGTAGGTCGTGGGTTCGAGCCCAGGCAGGCGCTTTAGTTTGTGTAAATTATTTCATCACCACTGCTCTCAAAACGGTGAAGGAAAACATCGAGGATACTGACATGTCCTAGAACCAAAAATTCGAAGACATGTGACATCCACCAACCCGCACTGGGCACGCGTGGTAGATTACGGCCCATTTCCTCTCACAGATAGTAGGCCTGTATCCCAGCAGTGGGAACATTAATAGGCTGATGATGTGATGATGATAATCTTAGTATGTAAGCACTAACATGGGTTATAAGATTTTATATTGTTACTTTCACCCTTTAAGTATTTTAATTTATAAATAAAATTATTATATATTAATAATACGGCATTTTTCTATATTTCGGTTGATGTCCGGTGCCAATGATGCTAAATGAAACAGCTCGAAGTAAAAGCTTTGCTCTCACTTACACTCTCTTTTTTGACACTTGAAGTAAATTCATTCGCGTCATCTATACCGTGATTTTTAATTTCGTGGACTAAACTGACAGCTGCTATTGACCTTACTTTTTTTAAATGTTGCAAGCGCGGAGCATAGTGTTGTAGGTAAGGCTCAATCATAAGTGATTCATCGAATCGATGTGACATGACTCCTGAATTTATTTTTACTAATTGGTGTAAATAAATGTTTTATGAATATAAACATAGTATATTTAAATATAACAGTATTCATACACATAGTACATGAACTTTTATTGTGTTATAAATATGAAATCAACAATAAAATAAATGCAATCGATAAAATTAAGTCTGACATAAATGAGTAGAAACTAAATATGGGCCGCTAGTTTCTAAATTAATTATTTTTGTATGCCGTGAAATAGTTTCATTTTCGATCTACTTCGATTTTCGATTAACTTTCGATCACTCAGGATAGTTAGGGTACGACACTATTTTAATGTAACGATAAAGTGACAATCCCCCAAATGTCAGTTTAGTCCACGAAATAAAAAGTCACATTATAGTTAGATTTATGTCTTTCCTATTTACCTACTAATACCCAGTTTTACCTGCAACATAAATTACATCCAGAATAAACAAGAGAATTATAATGGAAGTGCACTTACTGCAAAACTTATCGACAACTCAAACAGAGCATAGTTAGGTAAAGGTTGAACTCAACATTCCTGTTGAGCTGCGTCAAATTCAAACACTACTTCATGCTTTTGTTTGAATAGCCGCTGAGAGTCGGCGTACACTTCAGGTAAAATAAAACTAAAGTTAAATCTGAGATGCAGTTTTACTTCTTCGTGTTTCTTGTACGTATCTCATTCAGTGGATCAATGTAACCTACACCAAGTAGTCCACCTTGTATAGAATCTACCCACGCTGCATTTTCAGGGTAAACATTGCTAACCTACGATAAAAGTAACTGGAACGGAAAGCTGAAATAAAAGTTGGAAATAATTGCTATCATTATGAATTGCAAACGGATAGCTGATTGCTGTTGGTCTAATTGCAGATAGTTAGAAAATATTTTCAAGCAGAAAGAAGGACGCCGCTTCTTCACCCCCATGTTTTTATTTTGCAGTAACAACAATAATGACCCTGGCAGGTAAAATTATAGGTATCATCGTTGGATTTATCGATCGATTTATGGGAAAAGTACGCCTGTACGTGGAGTTGCTAGTACTAACCCGAAGCTAGCTACATACAAATGGGTAGTATTTAAACGCAAATAAACAAAAACACTTTTTGTATCCAAAAATAAACCTAATTCCAATCAAGAATACAGTATTCTACAGACAAACAGACAAACAAGTCCGCCATAATGTTTCCGTTTATTAACTTGATAGACGTATGTATAACTATCTAAGTCAGACACAGCATTGTAAAGAAAAAACAGCATACATTTTCAAGCTTAAAAATACCAGCACCAGTAACCAGCACCTGTGTTCAAAAACAAACGACGAGAATCTTATGCGAAAATATTCTATGCAATTTTTTTCATTTCCTTACCATGTTGACAGAATGCGAGTAGTCTCGCCTTTAAAAGACAGATTTATTCAACTAAACTTTCAACGCAAAATGATTATTTTGCACACGTTTTCATATGCACTATGTATTTAAAATGCATCAAACAAAATTTCATGAAAATACATCCGTTGTGAGCCACCCGACCGACTGTGAGAGATGTACCGGACACGGATTTCTTCAGGTTTTGCAAGCAAAAGGATTACAATGACCGGTGATACAAAGAATGTTGCACCTCGCATTTATTTACTCGTGCAAAACATTGAATCCTACGCTCTTTCGTTCTTCGAAGCAGTGTTTATATTTACGTTGGTACAATAACTACAGAGAAACACTGTTTATTAAACAGTGTATGGTAAATTACGTCTATAATATTTAGTACCTAATAGAACAGTTTGTACACTAGTGGACAAAACATAGCTTATAAGACTTAAACTTATTCCTTTTGGGTGGTCACTGAAAAGTTTCCAGTTGCCAGTGCCCACCCAAAAACTGTAAAAATGTAATATTACGATTAGTTCTAAATGATCTTAGCGTAAGTTACATTTTAATATTAAATAAAAGATAAGGATTATAAACTAGTCGTAGTCTGTGGTGACTTTAATATTAATATTTTAGAAGATAATTCAGATAGCAGGTTACTAAATCTCTTTAAATCATTTAATTTGTCACATGTGTTTATGGAACCAACCCGAACTACACTGACTTCTGCTACATGTATTGATAATGTTTTTTGTTGCTGCAACTACTTGGACAAGGCCATTATAAATTATCTGCCTTCGGATCATAGTGGGCTACTGGTGACATTTGAGTACATTATGCGAATAAAACAAGTGCAGATTCAATCCAGACCAATAACAGCCGGTAAATTAAATAAATTTAACAGCACTTTAATCTGTAAGTTAAGCGATCAGGACCTCACAGTGAATGATGGTAATATTTTGTATGATGAATTTTTCTCAGTGGTTCAAAAAGAGTTCAATAACACTTTTAAGAAGAAAACTAAAACTATATGCCCTAAGTTTTTATTCAGTGACTGGGCGACTACAGGACTTAGAAAAAGTAGACTTAGGAAAAGACTTTACGAGCTATATGGCCTTAAGCCTTGTATTAACACTGAAACTTTTAATAAGTATGTTGCTACTTACTCAAGAATTTTTTTAAATACATGCAAGGCAGCTAAGGCCTTGTACATTAGCAATAAGGTTAAATTAGCAGAAAATAAAATCAAGACGGTTTGGAAAATTATAAATAATGAAACGAATAGGAATAAAAGAAATAATACTGATTACACGCTTGGGACCACACACGGACTTATTAAAGATAACAAAACAGTTGCGCAAGAATTTGTAAATTTCTTTACCAACATCCCAATTAAAACAACTGAAACCTTAAATTCATCGCCCGCGATTGCTTTTGGATTATTAAACGCGAACGTTTCAGCCTGCACGAATGTATTTAACTTTTCACATATAAATCCCATAACTGTAATAAAAGCTTTTAAGGAAATCAAGATCAAACCGACTGAAGATCTGTGGGGAATGTCCATCAAAGCTTGTACTTCCATTATTCAGACTATAGCGCCATACTTGGCTTTGATTTTCAATTTGTGTGTGGATCAAGGAGTCTTTCCGGATCTAATGAAATATAGTAAAGTTATACCACTTTTTAAATCTGGGTATAGTAAAGACACAAATAATTATAGACCAGTATCCGTGTTGCCGGTTTTCAGCAAGGTATTTGAGAAGATAATGCTAAATCAAATGCTCATTCATTTTAATACGAATAACATCTTGCATGATAAACAGTATGGTTTCACCAGAGGACGTTGTACAACTGACGCTGGTGTCACCCTATTGAAACACATCTTTAATGCGTGGGAAGATTCGCAGGATGCCATAGGTATCTTCTGCGGCCTGTTGAAGGCGTTTGATTGCGTTAATCATGAAACATTACTTCTGAAACTTGAGCATTACGGGCTAGGTCAATCAGCGTTATGTTTGGTTAAATCTTATTTGAATGATAGACAGCAATTAGTTCAAATAAACGGTGTGAATTCGTCGGGGTTAAACGTAAAAATGGGGGTACCCCAGGGCTCAATTTTAGGTCCTTTCTTATTTTTAATATACATAAACGATTTACCCCGTTTATTGGAAAACAAACTAAACGTGGTGTTATTTGCTGATGACACATCTTTAATTTTTAAAATAAATAGACGTACTTGTCGGGTTGACGACGTAAATAACGCGCTACGGCAGGTTCACGATTGGTTCACTGCCAATAATTTAGTTTTAAATGGTAAAAAAACCAAGTGCATAAAATTTTCCTTGCCGAATGTCAAAAGTACTGATTGTGACATTATATTAAACAAGGAGAAGCTAGAATTCGTCGATAAAACGGTTTTCCTGGGGATCACGCTGGACTCGGGGCTGCAATGGGGACCTCATTTGGTATCCCTTGCAGGGCGGCTGAGTTCGGCAGCGTATGCTGTTGCAAAGATTCGTAGGTTAGCCGATGTGGATACCGCGAGACTAGTCTATTTTAGTTATTTTCATAGTATAATGTCTTACGGTATCCTACTATGGGGAAGGGCTGCAGACATTGAGTCAATTTTTATTCTGCAAAAACGAGCCATCAGAGCAATATATAATCTTCGCCGGCGCGATTCTCTAAGGGAACTGTTTAAGGACATTAACATCATGACGGTTCCTTGTCAATATATTTATGAAAACATCATGTACGTGAGAAAGAATTTACATCTTTTTAGTAAAAACGGCGACAGACATAATTACGTTACTAGAAATAGGGACCAATTAGTTCAACCAGGTTTCAGACTGGCTAAAGTAGCCTCATCTTTCATGGGGTACTGTACAAAATGTTACAATAAAATTCCTCCCCAAATTCTTGAACTGAATGAGACGAAGTTTAAAACCTGTATAAAACGCACACTATGTAGGCTAGCATATTATAAGTTGGGGGATTACATCTCTGATAAAAATGCTTGGCTCAATGCTAGTCCTGCTCCACAATCCACATCCACTAGGGCGCAATAAAAAGTGATATGCAGAACATTATTGTTTTGAGGTATTGTTGGACCTGCTGAAGACTGTATGAATATATTTGTATTGTATAAACTCAATTTCCTTAGTATTGTATAACTGCACAGCACATGTGTGAGTACTATGTACCCAACTGTAAATCTACCATTTACTGTACCTATGCGGCGTTCGTTGACTTGTGTGTGCCCTGGCCGTTGAGTGTGTCATGCTCTCTCAAATGTCTCTCTGATGGTGGCGCGTGTGTTGGATCATCCGGTTCCCTTCATGATGGTTGAGCTGGGTGGTGCCAATTCATGCGTCATGTTCGTGAACGGACGCCGTCAGTTGGGATTGGTCATAACTTGACTGCTTCGGATGTTAATGTTTTTCTAGTATCTATTATATAACTGCACAGTACATGTGTGAGTACTTCTAATGCTTTATGTCTGTAGGTGGTATGGTGGTGTGTAGTGCTATTCTGGGTGCATTGTCCTCACATATGTGAACTAATAACTATATATGTACCTATGTTCCTAAATATTGTAAAAAAACAATAATTTTTTAAAAGAGTAAGTATGGAGTTTCTTGTGCATTCTTCTCCATAACAAGCTACTTTCCGAATGCACGGTAGAATAATTTTTATGTACGTTCAAAAGTGCCGCTTGGTGGCCTAGTTGAAATAAAATATCTTTGTCTTTGTCTTTGATTAAAAACGAGCTAAAAGTAAATTTTAAAATTAAGTAATAAGATAAGGTTTAAAAGCGAGATAAACGTAAATTATAAAATTAAATAAAAAACCCATAAGGGTAAAATTAAGGGCCGGGTTCATACGACGTGGGATTCTCCGGGTAGGCGAGGCCAGGTACAGGCAGGCGGACAGATAGGTTTATTTGCAGGTAGGTAGGCAGCAAGGTGTGTGAATGAGCCGGGCTGTCGCATCGCAGGCAGACGCACAAAATGGCGGGGTCAAGATCAAATGATACACAGTTTTTTTTAAATACACTCAATGTTTATTGACAGTGGTCAATATATATTAAAAGTAGTTAGTAGGTAGTTTTAATAAAATTATTCATTAAAAAATATTTTTTAAAACAAGCTTTTTCGTATTCTTCTCCCTCAGGCCCTTTCATTTGATACCCATATCATGGCAGTGCACAAAAAATAACTAGTCCACCATCTTGGGCCATCCGCCATATTGGATTTAGAATGACGTCACTTAGGTAACCATGCATTGTCATCCAAACTAAACGTGTATGCAAAATTTTCTCGGTGAAATCTTAATCGGTGGCGGATAACTGCTTTAAAATTCAGTTGCAAGATTTGACCCGAACATACATACATACATTGCACATAACTATTAAAACAGTTTCTGTTAATAGTTTTCATTTTGTTTATTTGCTATAGCAATTTTCCTTTGCAAATAACTATTTCTAATTAAAAAAAACTTTTTTTAAACAAGCTTTTCAACTTACCGTGCATTGTCTTCCAAACCAAAACTGTATGCAAAATTTCATCTTAATTGGTTGAGGATAACTGCTTTAAATTCAGTTGAAAGATTTGACCCGAGCATACATACATACATACATTGCAAGTTAATAAAAAGCTTGTAAAAAGAACATATTATATTTTGTTCCATTCCGTAAAGGATTTCTTAGCTCAGTGAATGAGTACTTTGTTTGTTTTGTACAACGATTATAAGGCAATAGGTAGAATAAAATGGTTAATATTTTATTCAACCGAAAGTATCTCTCCTCAAATAGATTTTATCTACAATACCATTCCTATAACGGCATGTAGATCATGTTCTGTTGATAAAATATTAGTTACACTTCAGTACTCACCGTTTTGTAGAAGAATTTCTCGGAATATGTGTATTGTGGTACAAAAATAACCTCTTCACCGCATAAATGCTAAGGATCCTGAATAAACCCCTTGAGATTATTTTTTAATCTCAAGGGGTTTTGCCTAACCATAGCTGTCATATATTTTACAGCCCAGAATAAAACATTTTCGTCTTTTTTTGGGCAATAGTGGGAAATCCGCCTAGGACGCCCAGGCTGCCTCATATCTGGACAGTGCTGGACTCACTTAACCCATATACGCTCAAACGTTTTAAGAATAATATATTTAAATGGCTGCATCCCCTAAACTACAACCAAACGGAAAACCTTTTGCACGTACAGTCGTAAATTTGGGACATAATAGCATCACTTAAGCATGCTCATACACACACGCATACACTCACCCAAAAGCAACTTAAATACATACATACATAAACTCACGCCTTTTTCCCATGGGGGTAGGCAGAAACTACAGAACGCCACCTGCTACGATCCTTACATACTTCTTTTGGCCTCTAAACAAAGATTAACTACTGCATAGTTAATCTTTGTTTAAAAGCCAAAACTATTTTCGACTTTTGTCCAAAAATAACTAAAAGTGATTTCATTGTTTTTCTTTTTTTTTTTGGGACAATCCCACCGCACTATTCCCAAACCACTGCAACTCCTGAAAGCCAGAATCAACAGTGGCGACCACCAGAAAAGCGCCGAGGCAATGAAGCTCGACGAAGGCCCGGAGAATGAATTTAACTGTCTTGGATCCCGCAACGAAATTAATTAGAAAAGAATAACGGAGGAGTAGGAAAAAACATAAATTTCCACTTCCCTCCACATCAAGCAGGAGACAGAACAAACAAGGCCACTAGGCACAAAGGGTCGTTTACAACTGGGATAAGCCCAGTTGCCTAGCACCACGGATAAAAATAAGAATTAATATTAATGGGTCCTAACATTGTGAGCTGTTATGTTTGATTCCAATAATAGGTATGGCAAAAACGCTTGAACGCACGGAAATTTGATTTCATTGTTTGTTTTAAACTTCAAATAAGATCTGTCATAATAACTCAAATCTATAATATGATGAAGGATATTTGGAAGGCATCCTCGTTAGGGCACGGCGACCGTTGGGTGCCTACCGGCTAAAACCACACTCCTTCCTTACAATTCATCCATAAATATGGCGGTTAAACCAGAGCAAGACGCAAATGTGCTCCTACCTTGGACACATTTGATCTTTTAATTTAGTGTTGAGATCTACGAGAGTCATCCTATTTTTTGCATTTAATTTTTGCATTAGTTCATCTTCATCATCACTACAGTCGAAATAACTCCACTGCTGGGCATAGACCGCCTCTAAGCAACGCTTTTACTATTATTAAGTGATTCTGTTATTATTATTCGCATTGTTTGTTTTATCGAAAATCTAAAATAGTGTACGAGTGTTAACCGTACAACATTGCTTCATAAAAAAATAGTTACAGATGCTATCTATTGAAATATATAGAAGTCGACAGTAACCTGGCCACAGAGTATCGATTGAATAGCTAGTGGCGAACAATTATGTGGGCCTAAGTTGGTAATAGTTATACACTTGTAGCATGAACATTGTGAATACAATACACATTATGAATTTATTTTTGCAACATGTTTTCCAACTAAATGATTAGTAGTGTTAAATGTTTAAGTTAAATCAGGATCTCGTAACTTTTTCAGTTTGAATTGAAGATAAATATATTTGTATGTGTAATATCATATTTCGCCGAGTCTTGAGTCGTTGCAGAATAATCAGCCTACATAAGACGTTCCTACTTTTAGGGTACGTGCATCCTAATGGCGTAACTTCAAAGAATGGAGCACGCGTGATTTGCTTGCATTTATTGCAAACCCCCAGTGGGGGTTGTAGAATGTCACATGTCTTCGAAGGTTCTGGAAAGCATCGTATACTAAAAGCTGCCAAGAAAACACTGCGTCGTAACCATAGTATTGACAGAGGGCAACAAATATGTGAATCTGATTGTTAATTGTTCTCGACACTATTAACATCTGTAATACCAAATGCATCACCGTTACAGTCAGTCATATTTCTCAAACTGAATCTCATCATTGCTGCCTTAAGTAGGCACGGTAGTCATACTTAAACAACCTTCTTTTTCCCTTCATTTCAATATAACCCTCAGATAGTTTAGGCCCAGAAGATGGCCACGTTTATAGCTTGAAACCAAACGAACACTCCCCACATGGACATGAACAGTAGTGGCCTATGTAGAAAGCACTCAATCAGTTGCGCAATGCGCACCCAGGTCGGCCGCTGCAAATACAACTTAGCAAAATGGTGTTTTACAGACCCGTCTGATACAAAATGTCAGTGTTGTGCCACTGCCCAGAGCATGATCTACTTGTTAGAGTGCCCATACGAGTACACCTGCACTTTGGAGGACTTCAGGAACCCCACCGATGCTGCCAGGTTGTATGGCATATACATCACACTGTTAATATTTTTCTTTTTTTGGCTTACATTAATCGATCAGTGGTATGCCACGTCTGAATGCATCTACTGTGCCCACCCATACGCACAAACTGTTTTGTGAATACTTTCATTGTGCGTACGGAGTGGAATTCCCTATCGGAGTCTTTGTTTCCTAATAGCTGCAACCTAGGGGTCTTTAAGTCAAGAGTGAACAGGTTACTTCTAGGCAAACGTGCTTCACCGTCGACCACATCAACACTTAAGATCAGGCGAGATAGTGGTCGTAAAAAAATAATAATATTTAAATGTGTAATCATAAATAAGGTTTGGAAACAAAACATAAATTGGGCCCTCACAATTTGGCGCCAATTTTCTATTTTTCTATTTTCCAATTTTAATGTAGCCAGTGACACTCGCAAGGTTAAGACGAATCGACTGACGTAAGAATCATCAAAATCGGCTAACGCGTTTGGTCTCTAGAACGCCACATAGGAACAAACATACACACATACATAGACTGACAAAACAAATTACCCTCCTTCGGCAGTCGGGTAAAAATGAACAATAAAATATGCGCACATCTTTTATGACCAGCATAAATGTTCGAGGGTATTTTGCCTTAGGATAAATTTAGTAAATTTGTAATATTGCCTTAAAATTCAAAAATTGAATAAACTACTTCTTTCATCGTTTATCCAACATGTTAGACCAGCTACCTTTCCATGATTACCTTCCCACATGAAGTCCACTCACTAATGATCACGTGACAATTTAGTAGTGATTGATATCCCCACACAATATTATCGATGCTTTCACTGTAATGCCCGTTCGCTGTACCTGTGAACTTCATGTGTTGACCTCTGCTGCTCATACTCGTTATGTATCTAACGACCTTGATCGATTTGTATGTTTGGATAACAATAGTGTGTTAACTAATTGTCTAATCAACTTAAACACAGTTTATTTATAGTGTACTGATTATTAAACATACATAATGTATCGCCTGTTTACCGAGAAGGACAGAGGGTCAATACACCCCTATTTTGCTAGCTATTTGTAGATTTACTTAAAAGGAATGCCTCTTTGGTCTAGTACTCTAACACACTAACGAGCAATGAAAAAGTTCCAGTGACATAGCACCAAATTGGAGTAAACGGGAAAGGCTAGCTTAATGACGCCGTCTGCAATATTGAAGTACATTTAATAGCGCATCAGAATATTACCAACTAAAAACGTAAATATTGTGTTCAAATTTTAAATTAAATGTGAAAATATTAAATTAAGGTGTTTATCGGAATTTTGTGGGTGAAACTTTTTCATTGCTCGGCAGTAAAGTTGCAAGCTCTACTATTAATAAAGGTCCAGATTCTCGAGTCGGGCAAGTATTTTTTTTAGGATTTTTCCCTAATGAATTTCTCAGTATTAGTTAGGATTTGTGCTCATCATCATCATCATCATTTCAGCCGAAAGACATCCACTGCTGGAAATAGATCTCCCCCAGGCGTCACCACATTGCGTCTCGCATCCAGCGCCTTCCTTCAACCTTAACCAGGTCATCGGCCCACCTGGTGGGAGGCCTTACAACGCATCGTATTCCGGTTCGCGGTCGCCATTCCAGAATTTTTCGGTCCCATCGGCCATCCGTTCTGCGAGCAATGTGCCCTGCCCACTGCCACTTAAGTTTCACAATTCTAAGGGCTATGTCGGTAACTTTTGTTCTCCTGCGTATATCCTCATTTCTGATGCGATGGATAATGACGGATTTGTGCTGGGTTGATGGCAATAGGCTGGTCCCCTCATACCTGGAACTTGAAACATAATGCAAAATATGGATGTAGGTACCAGAGTACCTACATCCAGGTACTCCTCTACTTAACCTAAATAAATGGAATGCGCTTCCTCTCGATATCAAGACGGCCACCAGTCAATATGCGTTTAAGCGGAAGTTGCGACATTATTTTCTACTCAATCACCTGTCTATTAATTTATATGTATATATAAAAGTATTTATTATAGTAAATATATATTTATGTTTATTTTAGCTACAATATATACATATATATATATATCGCCTCTTTGCTTCAATAATGTGGTATCTTGAAAATTGCAATTTTAGAGGAGAGTGTTTTTCAACTTTCAAAAAATAATTGTGTCGAAAGGAATAATTTTTTTATTATAAATCTACGATTTATTGTAAACTATAACAAATAAACTACGGGAAAACTTATCAAAATACTGATAATTTAGAAGTTTAGCAAGAAATTTACTTTATTTTAGAAAAAGGGCAAAAGCTGTCACATTGTTCTTGCAAATATATAGAAAGTCTAGCTTTTGCCCGCGGCTTCGCACGCGTAGACTACATACTTCTCCTTATCATATTTTAACATTAAGTAGAGAAAAAGTAAAAAAAAAATTAATGCGAAAATGTTTCTTAGGACAGACTTATACTTACCTACTTTATCATCAATACGCTCTATCCTAGTCCCGTCCCTATCTCTTCACTATTTCTGTGTTTATCCATGACTAATAAGTAATCATAAGCATAAGTAAGTAATTAAATTAAAGCATTTCCTTATAAACAACATTTTAAACCATTTTGCATGTCCACGCCAATATCACCAGACTATTTGATGAGCTAACACGTGAACACGCTACATAGAACTGTCCATGGCAAAAGCAATTCTCCCTCAAATCTACACCAGCATACGTCAGAGTTTGTCCTTGAGCCTTATTAACACGTTCAGACTGGCACCTAATGAGTAGGTACTTGGTATCCTACGGCGCAAATCTTCATTTGGCCACCGGTGGTACATCACCGCCTCATGAACCAAAAGTCTTGCCCGGACGGGGTGCGTCACCGGTAGACACGGAAAGGAATTATGCTTTCTCTCTCTTGTTTTGGATTATAATAATGCGAAAAAGGGGGTAGATATTTCTGATCAGACGGCGTCGTAATATACCAACCTTTGAAAACCCTAAAGCGGTACCGCGCAAGCTGATCATTGAAATGGTAGGGTAGGTAGGGTAGGTAGGATAGGTAGGGTAGGTAGGGTAGGTAGGGTAGGTAGGGTAGGTAGGGTAGGTAGGGTAGGTAGGGTAGGTAGGGTAGGTAGGGTAGGTAGGGTAGGTAGGGTAGGTAGGGTAGGTAGGGTAGGTAGGGTAGGTAGGGTAGGTAGGGTAGGTAGGGTAGGTAGGGTAGGTAGGGTAGGTAGGGTAGGTAGGGTAGGTAGGGTAGGTAGGGTAGGTAGGGTAGGTAGGGTAGGTAGGGTAGGTAGGGTAGGTAGGGTAGGTAGGGTAGGTAGGGTAGGTAGGGTAGGTAGGGTAGGTAGGGTAGGTAGGGTAGGTAGGGTAGGTAGGGTAGGTAGGGTAGGTAGGGTAGGTAGGGTAGGTAGGGTAGGTAGGGTAGGTAGGGTAGGTAGGGTAGGTAGGGTAGGTAGGGTAGGTAGGGTAGGTAGGGTAGGTAGGGTAGGTAGGGTAGGTAGGGTAGGTAGGGTAGGTAGGGTAGGTAGGGTAGGTAGGGTAGGTAGGGTAGGTAGGGTAGGTAGGGTAGGTAGGGTAGGTAGGGTAGGTAGGGTAGGTAGGGTAGGTAGGGTAGGTAGGGTAGGTAGGGTAGGTAGGGTAGGTAGGGTAGGTAGGGTAGGTAGGGTAGGTAGGGTAGGTAGGGTAGGTAGGGTAGGTAGGGTAGGTAGGGTAGGTAGGGTAGGTAGGGTAGGTAGGGTAGGTAGGGTAGGTAGGGTAGGTAGGGTAGGTAGGGTAGGTAGGGTAGGTAGGGTAGGTAGGGTAGGTAGGGTAGGTAGGGTAGGTAGGGTAGGTAGGGTAGGTAGGGTAGGTAGGGTAGGTAGGGTAGGTAGGGTAGGTAGGGTAGGTAGGGTAGGTAGGGTAGGTAGGGTAGGTAGGGTAGGTAGGGTAGGTAGGGTAGGTAGGGTAGGTAGGGTAGGTAGGGTAGGTAGGGTAGGTAGGGTAGGTAGGGTAGGTAGGGTAGGTAGGGTAGGTAGGGTAGGTAGGGTAGGTAGGGTAGGTAGGGTAGGTAGGGTAGGTAGGGTAGGTAGGGTAGGTAGGGTAGGTAGGGTAGGTAGGGTAGGTAGGGTAGGTAGGGTAGGTAGGGTAGGTAGGGTAGGTAGGGTAGGTAGGGTAGGTAGGGTAGGTAGGGTAGGTAGGGTAGGTAGGGTAGGTAGGGTAGGTAGGGTAGGTAGGGTAGGTAGGGTAGGTAGGGTAGGTAGGGTAGGTAGGGTAGGTAGGGTAGGTAGGGTAGGTAGGGTAGGTAGGGTAGGTAGGGTAGGTAGGGTAGGTAGGGTAGGTAGGGTAGGTAGGGTAGGTAGGGTAGGTAGGGTAGGTAGGGTAGGTAGGGTAGGTAGGGTAGGTAGGGTAGGTAGGGTAGGTAGGGTAGGTAGGGTAGGTAGGGTAGGTAGGGTAGGTAGGGTAGGTAGGGTAGGTAGGGTAGGTAGGGTAGGTAGGGTAGGTAGGGTAGGTAGGGTAGGTAGGGTAGGTAGGGTAGGTAGGGTAGGTAGGGTAGGTAGGGTAGGTAGGGTAGGTAGGGTAGGTAGGGTAGGTAGGGTAGGTAGGGTAGGTAGGGTAGGTAGGGTAGGTAGGGTAGGTAGGGTAGGTAGGGTAGGTAGGGTAGGTAGGGTAGGTAGGGTAGGTAGGGTAGGTAGGGTAGGTAGGGTAGGTAGGGTAGGTAGGGTAGGTAGGGTAGGTAGGGTAGGTAGGGTAGGTAGGGTAGGTAGGGTAGGTAGGGTAGGTAGGGTAGGTAGGGTAGGTAGGGTAGGTAGGGTAGGTAGGGTAGGTAGGGTAGGTAGGGTAGGTAGGGTAGGTAGGGTAGGTAGGGTAGGTAGGGTAGGTAGGGTAGGTAGGGTAGGTAGGGTAGGTAGGGTAGGTAGGGTAGGTAGGGTAGGTAGGGTAGGTAGGGTAGGTAGGGTAGGTAGGGTAGGTAGGGTAGGTAGGGTAGGTAGGGTAGGTAGGGTAGGTAGGGTAGGTAGGGTAGGTAGGGTAGGTAGGGTAGGTAGGGTAGGTAGGGTAGGTAGGGTAGGTAGGGTAGGTAGGGTAGGTAGGGTAGGTAGGGTAGGTAGGGTAGGTAGGGTAGGTAGGGTAGGTAGGGTAGGTAGGGTAGGTAGGGTAGGTAGGGTAGGTAGGGTAGGTAGGGTAGGTAGGGTAGGTAGGGTAGGTAGGGTAGGTAGGGTAGGTAGGGTAGGTAGGGTAGGTAGGGTAGGTAGGGTAGGTAGGGTAGGTAGGGTAGGTAGGGTAGGTAGGGTAGGTAGGGTAGGTAGGGTAGGTAGGGTAGGTAGGGTAGGTAGGGTAGGTAGGGTAGGTAGGGTAGGTAGGGTAGGTAGGGTAGGTAGGGTAGGTAGGGTAGGTAGGGTAGGTAGGGTAGGTAGGGTAGGTAGGGTAGGTAGGGTAGGTAGGGTAGGTAGGGTAGGTAGGGTAGGTAGGGTAGGTAGGGTAGGTAGGGTAGGTAGGGTAGGTAGGGTAGGTAGGGTAGGTAGGGTAGGTAGGGTAGGTAGGGTAGGTAGGGTAGGTAGGGTAGGTAGGGTAGGTAGGGTAGGTAGGGTAGGTAGGGTAGGTAGGGTAGGTAGGGTAGGTAGGGTAGGTAGGGTAGGTAGGGTAGGTAGGGTAGGTAGGGTAGGTAGGGTAGGTAGGGTAGGTAGGGTAGGTAGGGTAGGTAGGGTAGGTAGGGTAGGTAGGGTAGGTAGGGTAGGTAGGGTAGGTAGGGTAGGTAGGGTAGGTAGGGTAGGTAGGGTAGGTAGGGTAGGTAGGGTAGGTAGGGTAGGTAGGGTAGGTAGGGTAGGTAGGGTAGGTAGGGTAGGTAGGGTAGGTAGGGTAGGTAGGGTAGGTAGGGTAGGTAGGGTAGGTAGGGTAGGTAGGGTAGGTAGGGTAGGTAGGGTAGGTAGGGTAGGTAGGGTAGGTAGGGTAGGTAGGGTAGGTAGGGTAGGTAGGGTAGGTAGGGTAGGTAGGGTAGGTAGGGTAGGTAGGGTAGGTAGGGTAGGTAGGGTAGGTAGGGTAGGTAGGGTAGGTAGGGTAGGTAGGGTAGGTAGGTAGGGTAGGTAGGGTAGGTAGGGTAGGTAGGGTAGGTAGGGTAGGTAGGGTAGGTAGGGTAGGTAGGGTAGGTAGGGTAGGTAGGGTAGGTAGGGTAGGTAGGGTAGGTAGGGTAGGTAGGGTAGGTATGGTAGGTAGGGTAGGTGTAGGGTAGGTAGGTAGGGTAGGTAAAATTCGAAGATCCTATCTTCAAAACTGACCGACTTTTATCCCCTATTTTACCCCCTTAGGGGTGGAATTCACAAAAATCCTTTCTTAGTGGATGCCTGCACAGTATAAAGTATCTTTGTGCAAAATTTCAAGTCTCTAGACGATTTAATTATTCCCATAACTTCATCCCCCTTTTCACATTCATGGGGGTGGAATCTTCAAAATCTCTGAGACATATGTAAGTTATTTTTTAATCTTCAGCCTAAACCCAAAATATGAAGATTCTGACTTTAAAACTGACGGATTATCATACAAACTTTCATCCCCTATTTCACGCCCTTAGGGGTGGAATTTCCAAAAATCCTTTCTTAGTGCTCATCTACACTACCGAAGGAACCTATGTGCCAAGTTTCATGATTGACGCTTCAGCCGTTTGGCCTGTGCGTTAATGGTCAGTGAGTGAGTCAGTCAGTCAGTCACTTTCTTCTTTTATATGTTTAGAAGATTGATAGAAAATTATAGTTACCAACAGACTTTAAAGACTTAATAATTTAGAAGTATTTTTAATAATTTTTCCTTTGTAAAAGAAGGACATTTGTACACAACATTTCATCCCCCATGATCGGCCCCCCCAAGGATGGAATTCCCAAAAAATCTTAATTTGAGTTAGATCTTAATCTTCAGCCCAAACTCAATATTCGAAGATCCTAACTTCAAACTGGCCGACTTTCATACAAACTGTCATCCCCTATTTCACCCCCTTAGGGGTGGAATTCACAAAAATTATTTCTTAGTGGATGCCTGCACAGTATAAAGTATCTATTTGCAAAATTTCAAGTCTCTACACGATTTCATCCTCATGGGGGTGGAATCTTCAAAATCGCTGAGACACGTGTAAATTATTTTTTAATCTTCAGCCTAAACCCAAAATATGAAGATCCTGATTTTAAAACTGACGGATTTTCATACAAACTTTCATCCCCTATTTCACGCCCTTAGGGGTGGAATTCACAAAAAATTCTTAGTGGATGCCTGCACAGTATAAAGTATCTATGTGCAAAAACGTGTCCAGCAGTACTGCTTTCTGAAAGAAGCCCTTGATCCAGCCGCATAACGAGAGCCTCCTAAGGTGTTGGTCAAGGCTCCTGGCTATTAAGCCATTGGCTGACACGACTATCGGTCGCTGTGTCCACATCCCACATGTCGACAACCTCGCGAGCCAAGTCAAGATACTTAACTTGCTTATCATTCTCGGCTTTCACGAGGTTCCCATCATGCGGGACAGTTATGTCAACAATCATTGCACGCATCTCGATTCGGTCCACCACCACTATATCAGGCTTATTAGCAATAATAGTCCTGTCAGTGTTGATAAACCGATCCCAGTACAATGTGATATTGCCATTCTCGAGAACTGGGTCGGGCACATACCTGTAGTACGGCACATCCGATGCCACAAGAGTGTATTTCAGAGCAAGTTGCTGATGGATAATCCTGGCTACAAGGTTGTGCCTATCCAAGTACTCATCGTTAGCTAGACGAGAACAACCTGAGATAATGTGGTGGATCGATTCACCCGGGCGGTGACATGCCCGACAGATGTCAACCGTGCCATCCTTCACAACAAATCTCCGGTAGTTATTCTTCATGATAACTTCGTACATAATTGCAGGCAAAACCTTCGGTTTACCCAAAGAGGTCACCGAAACGTAGCCAGGCTACGGACGCTGATTGGTCTACATCAGACCCATGTAGGGCCCGGAAAAAGTTCCTTACTCTGCCATACCTCCCTGCGGTCATTAGTGTCAATCACTACAGGCTTGCGCCAGTTCTCATTCGCCAAGGAGAGCAGGATGAGTCCCTTATCCACTGCTACTACATCTCGATGCATACCCACGTCGGCGTGTAGAAAATATTCTCTGAGTGATCGTGAGTGATGTATTCGAAATGCAGTCAGCAGTGTACGAACCCGTCTATCCAGGGCGTCAAGAACCGATTGAGTCCATTTGAATATGCCGGAAGAGTAAATCAATACCGGCATGACCCAACCGTTGAAGGCGCCTTATTTCCGCCCGAAAGATGGCTATTAAGTACCTTCTTCAGGCGGCCAAAGAAGCGTTTCCTCAACGAAATATCCTGTCAAGTCTTTTACATCGCGAGCCCACCTGGAAAAATAAGAGCAAAGTTATTATTTGTTTTAGCATTAACAACGTTATATTTAGGAATATTACCGGTTAAATCCTTTTTTTTTTGTTCAATAACGGAACATCCGCAGATAACTGTAACTTGATTTTTGTATTAGAAAAAGTTTAATCATCAACAATGTTGTATCTTAAGGTAACACAAAGCAAAACTCTTACTCTTTCAGCAACAGTGTGACATGAAGATTTATAACAATTAACACATCACACATTTTTTCAACAACACTGTGTTAAATTCACATATCACATTATAAAATAAAAAGAATATTTTTTAATTAAAACATACCTTTTCAACCCAAAAGTGGTATCGTCGTGATGAAACGTTTTTGCGGAAATTTGTGAGCATCTTCCTCTGCATGTGCGTAGTGACAACTGTTTTGTTGCGTTGTTGAAACAAATCTTCGCGCAGAAAAGAAACAACGTGATATCGCGATCTGACACAGTTGCGCTGCCTCTTCCGCTCACAGATTCGCTATAACACGCACAAAAAATACCACGTTTTTGGGCAAAATAAAATCGGTCACGGCGGTTTCAATTATCAAATAAAAAAAATATTGAATTATCGGACTTATCACGTTGTTGAAGCAAAGATGCGATATATATTGTTATTCAATTTTACTTGAATAATTATTTAAATTTTTATGCACCTGCCATGTTATCTCACCACCACCCTTGGTTGACTGTAAGAGAACGCCTCAGGCATTAAGTCCGCCTATGTACTAGTATGTTGCATGAAGTTTTAAATAAATAACCCTTCGGAGAATTCATGCAAAATGTTAGGTTATGTGTAAAGTGAGTGGACCTTTGCATATAACCGGGCTCCACACACACCAAAATATATTTTAGAAAAACGCCATAATACTTATACGAGTAATAGCTAAACCAGTAACTTGAAAATTCTATAAATATTTTCAAAGAATACAAACCAGTAATTGACTTCTGTATCTCCAAAGAGCCTTCACGGAGAACCACCATGTCCGATAAATGCATAAGTCTGGCTCTCCTTGTGCATCCAGCCTCAATACAAAATCTTAGATTTACTTTTTAGTATTCCTCAAAACGAATATTACAAGCTTCTCTTAGAAAGGGCTTAATTTATGCAAGTTCTATTAATTCTTAGAACCAAGATAATTATGCTTGTAGAGCTATTTCCATCTAATGTCCGCATATTTTTGCGTGCAGCGATTCCTTTGCAGTGAAAGTAGACTGCCTTCAACAGAAATGCTTTGACTCATTTAGCGTTTTAAAGCATTAATTTCTAGAAAGGCTTTGCTTCAGTTCTCTTCTCAGAATTATAATATAGTTAGATTGAATCGTCGTGTTTTGAGGCAGTGTGAATTAATAAAGCAAACACCGGTAAGACAATACCTATCTATCTTCTATTTATCTATATATATATATAAAAGAGAAAGTATGTATGTATGATCCTTATAGACGCCGAAACGGCTAGACCGATTTTAATGACATTTTCAGACAATCTTTAGATTTACCCAGCGGATAATCCTGTAAAGCGATCGGAGCATATTTTTTTTAACTTTAAACGCGGGCGAAGCCGCGGGCAGAAGCTACTTACTAATAAAAGCAACTACCGATTGCCTCCGAGATATATTTTTTATAGTATTATTAAGAAAAACTGATTTCCACAGTTTCACCCTCCTTTTTTAGGGTTCCGTTGCTCAAAAGGAAAAATATAAACCCTTAAAGGATCACTTCTTTGTGTGTCTTTCTCTCTTTCCGTGTGTCATGACCTTACTCTCTGGAACATTTGAAGATATCTAGTTGAAATTAATATCATATAATCAAGGCTGCAATGTCTTGGAGCAGTAAAAACTCAAACTTCTAAATAAATTAACGCAATCAAAAGATACGGCCGTTTATGTCGCATATTTGAGGAATAGCAATTTGGTAAGAAGCCTTGGCTTACAGCACAAGTAATGAGATCAGAATATTTAAAACGTGTAGATAAATAAAAAAAAACTAACTGCGACCTATCGATGTATGAGGACATTTGCAACTGTAAAGTTAATTTTGTACCTTCGTTAGAGGAATGTTCTGTGCTTTCATTGTTTCAGTAATGAAACTAATGATTTTTAATGTAGCTTTTATATAGAACCCTCGGTGCGCGAATCGGTGGCCAATTTCGTTTATTTTCTTTGCTTCAGTGATAGCGTGATTTTTAATATAGCCTTCCTCAAGAATCGGACTATTAAATGTGCGCGTTCAAATAAAGAAACTCATCAGAATTACACTCGCGAGCAATTAATAAGTTCCAGTGACATAGCACCAAATTACTCCTAAACGGGAAAGGCTAGCTTAATCATGCCGTCTGCAATATTGAAGTACATTTAACAGCGCATCAGAATATTATTAAAAACGTAAATATTGTGTTCAAATTTTAAATTAGATGTGATAAAATTAAATTAAGGTGTTTGTCGGCATTTTGTGGGTGGAACTTTTTCATTGCTCGGCAGTTTATTACATAACAGATTGTTTAAAACAGAGGATTTTTTATTATCTATCCCATAGGTACTTTCTGCCTCTCAAGCTCAACAAATTATGTTGGGAATTCAACCCAACACTTGAGGCGGCCGGAGCGCGTTGTCTACGCTGCACACACATCTGCGTGACCCACACGGCGACGCTGTGTGAGTGCGCAGCGCGGCGGCGACACGGCGCGGCTCGGCGGTGACTCGCTACCACGGACTCCACCGCACCAGTCGATGAGTCGACACCTCTTACTAATCTCACATTGTTTGTCCGGGACAGTCTAATGTAATTGAATATACCTAACGGCTTTGAAACCAACCGCCTTTTTTATACAGTCCACTAATCTCATCCACGAGCTAACAAATTATCTATCAATCTGCGCAGACGGTTGTACGTAACCAGTGTTATTTATTCATTCGCCTTTTCTGATCCCTTGTCTAGAACAATAACAACTTCACATAATTGAATTGATCTTTGGACTAAAAGGCTGGACTTCGGAGTACCTAACACCCACTGGCTGCCTAATTAAGATGTTATGCTTTATGATTTATTTGTTTTGTTAGTCAGGCTGCAGAATTGCTGAAACCATAACCAGATTTCAGAATGTAACACAAACTAACTTTGGCTTGTTACGCAGTACTTCTTAATAAACACGCTTTTATTAGCTTGGTGTGTATGTATCCATGTAACGGAATCTTTGAACGTGATTTTCATCCCCTTCAAAACGTCGGATTAATTTGAAACTTTGCACAATTATCAAGGACCGATGACAATGCAATAATTTGAATAGGTTGTTCCATTATCCTTACCAGGATCTTCAGAATTAGAGATTGAACTAAAAAGTAAAAAATAAATAATAGTAATAACAAAACTAAAAAACACCCATTAATAGAAAACCAAACTAAAAAATTATTTTCAATAAATTTAAATTAAGAACAGTGTAATTAAATAACAAAAAAAAAAATGTTAAAAAGTGAGGGGTGCGTCTGCGTGCATCACTTTCGCTAACATCGAATGCTACTTGCCTTAAACCGCAGTTCATCAGTCCATCTTATTGAATGGACTAGCAACGCTTCCTACAATACAGAATAGGAAGTTATAACCTTGACCGTAATATTGACAATACTGTATTTTATTACTAACTGCGCCTGCAGCTCCAATCTCGCCGTTAATAGAACTAAAAAGCATGTGAATTGAATAAGTGGCCGGCGTGTGATAAGTGCACTACCAGGCAATCAGAATGGCGATACGATATATAATATGCAGCGATCACGCACGAGCATGTTATTTTGAATTTTACTTTGTGAGTTCTACATTGCTTGTACCTGCATCTTCAAAAATGTAATCACGTGTTGCTAAAGTAGCACATGTAAATCTAAAAATGTTTTGTTTTCAGTATCGTTATACAAAGTTTATCCAGTGTGCTTATGTTGAATTTTTTAACGCACTCGCTCGTGATAAGGTAAACGATCTCTTATTATATATACTAAAAAAGAGGTTTCTTCTTACAGTCACCAGACGGTGTTTATCCGTACGTCAATACAAATTGACGTTACGTTAACGCAAATGAGCGAGATCACAGATAATAGAATACTACAGGCGAGAGTAAAAACTCACACTAATCCCACAGAGAAAATGCACAGAAAATCGTAACCAATTATTCCACGCGCGCCCCTTTGCGTGTGCAAGTTGCACCGTTACGTCGTCGCTCAGATGATTAAATCAAAGATTTTTATGCCAAACTACCAGTTGACCAAAATGTTTCATAATCTATAGACAGTCATGTATATTTTCACATTCTGTTTTTGCTTAAAAGCCAAAATAAAACTATGACCAGAAAATATACGGAAATGGATATCCACCCGTACATATCACATCTTTTGTTTTACCGAAGCTCTACTTTTGTTCCATTTATTCCATTTCGTCATAATCGTAATTCACAGAAGTACGTTTTCAGAATAACTAATGTTTGATTAGTATTTAGATTCGCTAGAAAAATCAGTACATTTGGAATCAGACAACTTAAAGACAGGTAGAAATACAAGAGAACAGCTTATGTACAAAGGCGAGCTTAACCCAAAATTGGGTTCATCCTTCATTTGTGATTTCGAATTATTAATGGTGACAGTATTTTTATTTCGTATGCAACTTCCGCACTAAATGTTATTAATGCCTTTTCAATTTGAAACACCCTGTCTACCTCCCCCCTAATGTACCCGTAATTCCGTTATTGCGAGCCGGTGAAGCCACCCATCGGGCATAGTAACCATAGGCAACCTATGCACCCCTTGACAACCACACCACCCTTTTAATTCCACTATTCAAGCTTCTCAATGCAATGGACTGTTTGGTCTCGCATTTTTGCGAAAATATTTTCTGCTCAGTGCATTTTTTTATTTATTTTCTTAATCCTATTATGAGCTTATTCATTAGTTTCGGATTAAATTCTTCGTTCAGTTTTTTTTTTGTTTATAAAAGCCAAGCTCTTAACCACTTAGAAAATATCTTTGGTTCGTGAAGGGCTATTACATTTTTAACCCCCGACGCAAAAAAAAGGAGTGTTATAAGTTTGACGTGCATACCTGCGTGTTTGTGTATATGTGTCTGTGGCATCATAGCTCCTGAACTTGTTTATTTTGGTTTGGAATGTATCATTATTTGAAGTGTACTTAGCTACATTTGATGAAAAACGGTTCAGCCGTTCAAAAGTTTTACTGTTTGAATTGGGGGACTTTCGCAAGTTATCGTGTCATAATTAGGTGTTTGATAAATTGTTGATCGAAGCGTGTCTACTACTAGAAAAATTATATAGTTTAAAAATTATTAAACGAAAGGAAATTTTTAATTGAATATAAACGTATTAGTTTTTAGATTGATGCAGCAAAGTTATTAATTAATTCAGCAAAGTCATGTGCAATTTAGATTCTCATTGCACATGACTGCGCAGCGCGCGCCTTCTTAGACAATGACAGTACTTCAATGAGGCCATAAGCGTCAATAAATTAAAAAGTAAAAGTGTGCTATAAAAATTTAAATAGTTATTTATGCTACAAGTGCGGAAGGTAGGTGGTGATTACCGAAGAGTGACATTCGAGCGAAGCGAGTGAGTGGATAAATCGACACGAGTCAGAAATCATCTTACGTACGTGTATCATACAACATTTTACTATGCATTGTGCGCGGAAATAAAAAAAAATATCTGAACCAAGCAAAAATTAAAAAAATGGCGGGCTTATTCAAGCGCGCTCAGCATATCTACAGATTAACTTAAAGTTCCTCGGGCATACCTACTGCGCATGTACAAATAGCTGTCACGTCGTAACGCAAAAAGGCACGAGTAAAATATACGTTCTGCCAAACATATTTAATGAATATTTATAATTAATAATTTATTGATCAAAATCTAAATCTAGAGTAATTAAAAACGCGTTTAATGAAGTATTAGTTTTATTTTACCTTTTATATGAATGATAATCTGTTCTTATCTAATTTTTAAAACTTTTCTCAAATAATAAAAACTCTATGCGTCGGGCTGACGTTGGAGTCAAAAATTAAAAAAAAAAACAGAAAAGTAAAAAGCACTAGTGAAAAAAAGTGACACTTTCCGCACAGTTAGGCTGCTTGGAAAACGCTCTTTTCGAGGACATGCATTGTAATAGTACATTGTGATACAAGGGTGGAAAGTAGGTTATTGCAAACGAGCTGTCATTAACAAGCCCGAGCCGAAGGCGAGGGTTTTTAATGACACGAGTTTGCAATAACCTACACGCCCGTGTATCACACGATATTTTTCAATACAGTTGTGGGAAATAGTAAAACCAAATCAAAGAATTGAGATTTGTTAATTCACAAAAAAATAAAATTTTCGCGCGTTTTTGCAACTGGACATATTTTTTTTACAACGAAAACAGCCTACACAGCCTATTCGATTTTTGATAAATGTTGATATGAAAATAATTAAATTGAAACTGGTAATTAAATATATTAAACAACCATTTAAAAGACTTTTGAGAATTAAATGCTAAAACGTTCGGAATCATTCATTTTTCCTCGTATAAAATCTATTCCATTTTATTCTATGTATGAAAACTCCTTGCTACTAAACTTTTTTAAATTGACTTATAACTAAAGGCGCGTTTTTGCAACTGGACATTTTTTACAACGAAAACAGTCTACACAGCCTATTTGATTTTAGACAAATGTTGATGTGAAAATAATTAAATTAAAACTGGTAATTAAATATATTTAACAACCGTTTAAAAGACTTTTGAGAGTTCAATGCTAAAACGTACGGAATCATTCATTTTCCCTCGTATAAAATCTATCCCATTTTATTCTATGTATGAAAACTCTTTGCTACTAAACTTTTTAAATTGACTTATAAATTTAAAACTAAACTGCAAAACTAATGATCGAGCTCGTAAACAAAAGTCACGACCGCGTAATAGAAAGATGCCTATGCATAAGATTCAATTTTCGAATCATAATTATAGCCTCTGAAAGTACGCCATGTTTAACAACTGTATTGAAATAGTACATTGTGATACAAGGGTGGAAAGTAAAAGTAAAAAACTCGTGTCATTAAAAACCCTCACCTTCGGCTCGGGCTTGTTAATGACAGCTCGTTTGCAATAACCTACACGCCCGTGTATCACACGATATTTTTCAATACAGTTGTGGGAAATAGTAAAAACAAATCAAAGAATTAGATTTTTTTATTCACAAAAAAATAAAATTTTCGCACGTTTTTGCAACTGGACATATTTTTTTTACAACGAAAACAGCCTACACAGCCTATTCGATTTTTGACAAATGTTGATGTGAAAATATTTAAATTGAAACTGGTAATTAAATATATTAAACAACCATTTAAAAGACCTTTGAGAATTAAATGCTAAAACGTACGGAATCATTCATTTTTCCTCGTATAAAATCTATTCCATTTTATTCTATGTATGAAAACTCTTTGCCACTAAACTTTTTTAAATTGACTTATAACTAAAGGCGCGTTTTTGCAACTGGACATTTTTTACAACGAAAACAGTCTATACAGCCTATTCGATTTTAGACAAATATTGATGTGAATATAATTAAATTAAAACTGGTAATTAAATATATTAAACGACCATTTAAAAGACTTTTGAGAGTTCAATGCTAAAACGTACGGAATCATTCATTTTTCCTCGTATAAAATCTATCCGATTTTATTCTATGTATGAAAACTCTTTGCTACTAAACTTTATAAATTGACTTATAAATTTAAAACTAAACTGCAAAACTAATGATCGAGCTCGTAAACAAAAGTCACGACCGCGTAACAGAAAGATGCCTATGCGTAAGATTTAATTTTCGAATCATAATTATAGCCTCTGAAAATACGCCATTTTTAACAACTGTATTGAAAAATAACTTTTCAATACAGTTGTCGTTTAATATATTTAATTACCAGTTTTAATTTAATTATTTTCACATCAACATTTGTCTAAAATCGAATAGGCTGTATAGACTGTTTTCGTTGTAAAAAATGTCCAGTTGCAAAAAACGCGCCTTTAGTTATAAGTCAATTTAAAAAAGTTTAGTAGCAAGGAGTTTTCATGCATAGAATAAAATGGAATAGATTTTATACGAGGAAAAATGAATGATTCCTTACGTTTTAGCATTTAATTCTCAAAAGTCTTTTAAATAGTTGTTTAATATATTTAATTACCAGTTTCAATTTAATTATTTTCACATCAACATTTGTCAAAAATCGAATAGGCTGTGTAGGCTGATTTCGTTGTAAAAAAAATATGTCCAGTAGCAAAAACGCGCGAAAATTTAATTTTAATGTGAATTAACAAATCTAATTCTTTGATTTGTTTTTACTATTTCCCACAACTGTATTGAAAAATATCGTGTGATACACGGGCGTGTAGGTTATTGCAAACTCGTGTCATTAAAAACCCTCGCCTTCGGCTCGGGCTTGTTAATGACAGCTCGTTTGGAATAACCTACTTTCCACCCTTGTATCACAATGTACTATTATGATGCAGTTGTTTAAAAAACGAAGGAAAATGTTGTACAGTAATGGTTTTTTTTAATTTTACCTATCCACGAATATAAAGTACGTGTTTATACAATATTTATTTAATTCATTTTTGGAACATTACTTTGTGAGTGTAGATAAATATAAATATAATTAGTAATGCACGCATTACGTCCATCTCATGCGTTGCACACAACCACCTGCCGGTGGGAACCCTACACGGGGCCGGTTAGCCCCTAGGTCGTAAGCTTTTTGGTAACCGGTCTCTCTCCTGCCGACGTACATGTTTAAATATATGTCGGAGTAGGTTATCAATTAAGATTGCGGGTAGTCAACAGAATTTGTAATAATTTGTTTTCTTATTACTAACTAGCTGTTCCCCGCGGCTTCGCTCCGTTTTCGGTATGAAAAAATAGCCTATGTTACTCAAGAATAACGTAGCTTTCTATTGGTGAAAGAATTTTTTAAATCGGTACAGTAGTTTCCGAGCCTATTCGGTACAAACAAACAAAAAACTTTCCTCTTTATAATATTAGTATATTTTTATGTGATTTTACTATCAATTATTGCCTAATAAATCAAATTATAATTTATTGAGTACTCGGTGTGCTCACAGATTGATTTTGCCAACTTATTTCGATAATTGTAATCGATGGTAATGTTCAAAAACAATTGTTGACATGTTAATTTGATTATTCTTTGTGTTATCATAATTATTTGCTTACGACAATTAATATTGTAATACTTGATGATTTTCAAACCTAAGTCTTATTAAATTTAGCATGTGTTTTGTATCAAATATATAAACACGTGACGTACTCCCGTACGTCATTGGACAGAGTTGTTGTGGAGGGAGAGCAAGGTATAAGAGAGCTTGCATCTGACAATATATACCGCTCGGCTCATCTTGATCTTACATTTATATATGTATTATAATTTGGGGATGTGCTGGCCTTAAAACTTACGCTTTTGCTGGCCATGGATTTGTACCCTATTTCAAGTTCAAGACCGTTGTTTCAAACATAATTTGTGTTGACAAAAACTCACTAGTAAGTGAGGAGTCACTAGGAAGTCGAGTGCCAATTCCATTTGCCTGGTGGACAAATCTTCTGGTCCACAAGCACACTTGCTGATTGAAGTCGTAGACGCGCAGCCCGATTTTAATGATTCCTACGTCAATCGAATCGTCTTAACCTTGCGAGTGTGACTGGCTACATAAAATTTTAAAAATAGAAAAATAGCGGATTTTGGGCGCCATATTGTTGGGGCCTAATTTATTATTTGTTTCACAAACCCATCATGTGGGGTATCAAAATAATGAATGGTTTTAAGAGGTGGTTTCAAAAATATAAAACAATTATATATTTAAATGTATGGTTTTGGTCAGCCAGCTCGCGAATATGTATCCTCCGACTGAACAGCATGATTTTCTTCTTGTTCAAAGCAATCGGGATTTTTGATATTTTGGCTTAACTTTTTTAATTTATAACTTTTTAGTTAATTATCTTATAGCTAAGACCGTATACTTCAGAGCCACCTGAAGATGCTTTCAGCGCCTTTGAATTTAGGCCACGAGATTACCGTGCCAACCAATCACACAAAAGCCACGCCTCTCTATTTCGTAGCTGCCCGAAAATTACGTATTTTCAGCAAGAACACATAACATAGCATAGCAATATATTTCGGCTTGCGGTCCCTGAAAAACTGAAAGAGATAGCAATAGTCCTCAACCCTGACTTCATCGTTCACTTCACGTTTTAGAATAAACAATACCGCCTTCATATTCTTGTACTATTATTGTTATACCTAGCTACTGTATAACTTATTATTTTAACCTAAGACGCTAATATACAAACAGAGTTTTTTCGCACAATATTCATATTTTTAGTAACCTATATTGACCTACATCTGGACCAAGATCTCCCCCATAGACTTTCAATTGCTTTCTCTGGGTAGTCGCCCATAAATGCTTCTAATAGTCAGGTCATGTTATTAGTTTTAAGTGTACGAAAAAAACTGCGCAGCCGTTCACCTAGACGCTGCTAGTCAGGTCAAATCAACCTGCTTACCCATGACCATTAGCTGCCGGAGTCTGTGTTTCCCGATAGCTACAATCTAGGGGTCTTTAAGTCAAGAGTGAATAGGTTACTTCTAGGCAAGCGTGTTCTATCATCGACCACATCATCGCTTACCGTCAGGTGAGATAGCGGTCAAGCGCGAGCATATACTAGAAAAAAAATATTAACCACGGTGGCCCTTAGAAGAGCCGAAGACAGAGTAGCCTGGAAGCAACTCGTCAGTGAATTCGTAGAAGCTTTTTAGGACGGACACGACCTTCAAAAATTAATAATACGAATAAGAAGGATAATTATTTTCTTTGTTAGGTTAGGTTAGTCTTGTTTCAGGCAGAATTGATTATATAATGATTTTCATGTTACAACTTCGTCACGTCTATCAATATTTTTTTGTATCGATCTCACTGCTATCACAAAATAAATATACAAACAGTATGGAAACTACCTACAAACGCTCGAAACGGCAAACTAACACAAACCTGCGCATCGACAAGACCCCTAAGCGGCTCACAATACTGACAGCATTGCAGAAGTGTCTATTAATGGTCTCGTCGGTGCGTATTTTCGTGTTATTGCGCCGTTTCGAGCGTTTGTAGGTAGTTTCCATACTGTTTGTATATTTTTACTGTGCTGCTATCTCGGCCTATACCAAAAAATATTATTACAGGATTGTGCGTGGCCTTATCATACCACACTGCATATCTGTAATAGATTTGGAGACAACATATATTTGCCCTACATGGTATAGCCCTCCACTTTTTCTGCACAGTCTTACTTCCTGGTTCCGTGCGTACCTCATCAACAACTGCGACAAAATCTTCAACCTTGCGCTTACTAACAGTCCTGCTGGTCTATTCTATTTAGCTCACTTCATATTTATTTTACGGTAAAATATTAACAGAACAACTGCCCCAACTTTGGTGAATTTACCTACGTTAGTCTAGTAGTTTTTACGAAAAAATTCTATCATATAATTCTTGTCCTGACGTGTTCTTCCAACGGTCGAGATTGGAGTGCACAAGTTAATCACTTGTGGTTTTAATAAATTTTAGATAAATCCCAAGCAAATACATAAATCAGAGTACAAAAAGCCACGATCAGACGTCAACGTTACAAAACAAATCTCAAGCATATCCTAGAAAACCGTTTCGAGGAAAATACGTTTAAACTCATTTTAATGACAGCAAAATAGTTATTGAGTCGACTGCGAGATAATACCATAGCATTTATCTAAGAACCCTCGCTATTAAATCACAAATCCTTAACAGAAAAACTTATATCAGTTTTTACTGTTACGTATTTACTTTTTTCTGTAAAGGATTTGTCATATAGGGAACCGTGGGCTAATTAGTTTGGGCACACTAAATCTACCTCTCACCGTAATTGCATATACCTTCGTCGTTCTATCGTCCCTAATAAATTTCTAAATTCCTTTATTGTTTTATCAAATAGATCAGATAACACTTGATCTGAGACTTTAGTTATTGCACTAGACAACACCTGTATCAAGTCTTTAATCTCTAAGCATAAGAATTTTGTACTGGGGTTCAGCACATTATTAAGTTTGACTTAAATCCATCTACTTATCCCATGGACATTCTAACCTATCAACAGTAGTCAGGCAGGTGCCAATAGTCCTACTGCAGTTTTAGGCAATCGATATATAATATCGATCCACTAAACCTACCAAACCCATAGCCCAATATATTTTTCTCCATATTTTTCACCAACCGCGGTTTGTTCATGGATGCACTTACATAGTGCATACAGGGATAATCGTCGGTTGGTGTCACATTTAATTTAAAGATATCTTAACAAGGCCTCTACGAGCCGGCTCCAGCCCCTAGCTCGCCTTTCAAAGGACCAGGACCCCAGGGTCTTGAGAAGGAAAATAAAACAAAAAAATCGTCTCTGTGAGAGAAGAAAGTTTTAATTAAAGTTATTTTAACAAATCTGATGAGATTACAAAAACTCAAGGATTTATTTGCAGTCTGGCGTACTTTGAAGAGATATCAGTTTCTTTTGATCTCGATCACGGAGCACGTAACCAGTGGAGAGAGAATCGGTACGTTTTTGTTCTAAATCAAAGTCACCAAAATGAAATTGATTAAATGGAGTAGAAAACCACTTACCTGTGAAATGTTATACCATCTTTTGTGTAACTTGAAGTAGTAGAACACTTTCCACACCATTTAATTGCACAACTAGGCATTACTTTTCAGTTTATTTGTTTTAAAGACGGAAGCGCGTGACGTTCGTACGTTCAAAATTTCGCTGCATATGCTTGATTTTGCATGCGCTTGGCGCCCGCGGTAGTCCCCGCATGCTCTCTCCACTGGTTACGTGCTCCGTGATCTCGATTCATTAAAGAATATCTCGTATTTTCAAGGGTGCTTATAGTGTATGCAGAGTATTCAACTAGGAAGATTCTATTTGTCATCGACTCGCTAAGAAATAAAAGTGCTTGCAACCCTGCAAGCACTTTTATTTCTTTCTTTTTACTTAGTGTGTATTTGGAGATACATCTTTACAAACTCTTTGCTGGCACTAGGTACTCTCTCCATCTAACGCTTGTTACAAATGCTTATTTTGCAAAGCCATGATTTGAAGCTTTGTCATTCTTTGCGTGTTTCCTCATGTGTGGAATCGTACTCTGACTATGAAGTAGCATCTCTTACATGTTTTGTTAAGGCTCGCTGCTGCTCGTTTGCAATGTTTGCATACTTCAATAATTTCAACGTAACTTTATGAAAGTTCTTATTTCGTATATCGAGCCACTATTTCATTGTTTTACATTGAGTATATTTTATATTGAGTATTATACCAAGTTGAAAGTATCTAACGCATTTTATTTTTGGTTTAACTATCCGTTTCATCATCATCTTCCATCATATTCTCTTTAGTTGACTTACTTTAATGGTTTACATAAAAGCTTATTTAATAATTTACAAGAAACGACTTTTTCTTTGTTGCACAAAGGAAAATTAAAAAGCCTTTTCTGGAAACTTGTAAAAGATAGTCTGGCCGACTGGAAGTAAGTTATGAAAGACGAAAATAAAAAAGCTTAAATCTGATGAGTGTTTGTAACTTCGCTGCATTTAAATTGTGGTATTATGAGTATGTCGTACTGTTGGGTACGTAAATAAATGCTACATTTTAATTAAAAATACAGATGGCAATGGCAGATTCAGACGTATTTTCTTGTACATTTTTATTGCCATCGTTTATAAAAACCGGCCAAGTGCGAGTCGGACTCGCGCACGAAGGGTTCCGTACCATTATCGCAAAAAACGGAAAAAAATATCTGTGTTTGTTGTATGGGAGCCCCACTTAAACATTTATTTTATCCTGTTTTTAGTATTTGTTGTTATAGCGACAACAGAAATACATCTGTCAAAATTTCAACTACCTAGCTATCACGGTTCATGAGATACAGCCTGGTGACAGACAGATAGACAGACGGATCGCGGAGTCTTAGTAATAGGGTCCCGTTTTTACCCTTTGGGTACGGAACCCTAAAAATCGTGGGTTAAAAAAATATATGTTTTACTTTTTATATTAAACTTTTTAGAGAGTTACTACTAAAACAAAGAAAGCTATTCAACTATTCACATAATAACATACCAATGAAAGAGTTAGGGCGATTGAAAAGCAAGTCCTGAGTCGTGCCCTTCACAAATCGAGGTAGCTGAAGACAGGTCATAAAGATTCATCTCCTCTCGTTCAGTCCATCCAAAGATTGTCTGTAAGAGATTGCCTTGTGCGATAAGACTGGCCATTTTACACTTAGTTTTGTGAACAAACTTTTGTACTGTGCTTATATGTGATGTATAATAAATTATATAATAAATATAGTTGTCTTTACCCTAGTAGAGAGTAAAAACAGTAAAGTAAGTAATACCATAACAACAGATCTCTGTTATCATGTTATTACCTACTCTAATAGGGCGCACGGTTGGCGCAGTGGTTGAGCGATTGACTGCTGCGCTGCGTGTCGCGGGTTCGATGCCCGCACGGAACTAATATTTGTATGACCTACAGATAGTTGTTTCAGCTCTGGGTGTTTGTGTATGTGAGTTTATATGTTTGTAAACGCACCCACGAAACAGGAAGAAATTCCTAGTGTGGAGCAAAGTTTAAAAAAAAAAAATAACGCAAACATACGCAATTATGTGGGACTCCAACCAACTAAAACTCCACGGTGTCATCCTGTGCCGCTTATGGCGAGAACACGGGCACGCGTTAGCACTCACCGCGAACCCGCCGCGGCTGTCCGTCTCCGGACCCACCTCCGTTGTGTGACCCCCATCACCGGCGCATCAGAACACGTCGCACGCCGTGACCACCCCAGGACCAAACCAGCACATGGGCGCCAGGCGAAACCATGTTTGGCACCCTTGGTCCCCCTGTGACGGGTGAGGTCAGTGACGGGATAGGGACCTCCCCTGCATCAGACGGTGGTGACCTCGCCGCGAAAGGTAGGGAGAGCGGCGCACCGCAATACTCCTCTCCCGCCGCGGCCTCCAACCCTCAGCCGCATACCGATATCGTATCCCGAATCTGAGACGTTCCATACGACATCGCGGCCCGTCTCAGTTGCGATGTCGCCACTGTTTCCAAGCGGCACCGAAACCTACTTGTTGGCCGCAACGTCATCGGCATAACCGGCATACACCCTGACAAGCGGCCCCTCCTCGGGTTTCTCTTCGCTTAACCATGGGTGACCAAGCCACGGCTACTGAGCTCCCCCGCCTCGTCAATGCGGGAACCCATCGGGGGGGATAACTGTACACCTGTCTGTTAAATCCGTAACTAATACAACACACCCTAATTAAGAGAGCCCATACCTGCTTTACTAACTATAGCACAGTCATTTAGTAATTTCCTACTTTTTCATTTTTTTATTTTCAATTTAACCTCGTGTTAGCAAATAGCGCTGAGTTATGTTTTTCTTGCAAGTGGGCATAAGAGTCATTGCAAATAAATATTTAGCACTTCACAAAAAAGTGAGAACAGTTTATTGTAGCGTCCTCTCATCTAAGAACCATCGCCGATGAATTCTTAATCCTTCAAAGAACACCGTATCAAACCGTTTCGGATATAAATTAGAACATTCGTTTGCACACACAAACAAGTAAACAACCTCTTTCCCTAAACGCATACACTTCTGTTCCGTCGTGGCTAAAAATTGAAGCGTACTACGAATATTTTTTTTTACAAAAATATACAACCGACTTCCAAATAAAAACACTACGAATTGAAAAATAGTTTTCGTTGTATTTTTATTCCAAGTTGTATTTATTTGTAAAACGTATAATGAGCAAGTTCAATAGTAAGGTATCCTATAATGTCCAAAGTTTTAAACTTTAACATAATCCGTGAAGTACCCGTATAGAGCATGACGGCGTGATATTATGTTATGAAATGGCATAAACAGACATGCGATTACAGCAATTCCGAAAAATTTGCCGTTGTTTATTGAAGAGTTATGTTGTACATCGCCGAAATTGTTCATCAAATCTGGGTCAAATTTAAATGGGACCACACCAATTTTCAAATAAATAATTTATTCACAAAAATTTTATTTTAAAACATGCTTTTTTCGTATTCTTCTCAGCAAACCCTTTCATTTGATACCCATAACATGGCATTGCACAAAAAATAACTATCCCACCATCTTGGACCATCCGCCATATTGGATTTAGAATGACGTCACTTATCTAACCATGCATTCAAAATAAACGTGCATGCAAAATGTCATCTTAGTCGGTGGAGGATAACTGCTTTAAAATTCAGTTGCAAGATTTGACCCGAACACACATACATACATACATACATTGCTTAATAAGTTAATTAAAAGCTGTAACATACAAACATTGCAAGTTAATTAAAAGCTTGTAACATACATACATTGCAAGTTAATTAAAAGCTTGTTACATACAAACATTGCAAGTTAAATAAAAACTTGTAACATACAAACATTGCAAGTTAATTAAAAGCTTGTAACATACATACATTGCAAGTTAATTAAAAGCTTGTAACATACAAACATTGCAAGTTAATTAAAAGCTTGTTACATACAAACATTGCAAGTTAAATAAAAACTTGTAACATACAAACATTGCAAGTTAATTAAAAGCTTGTAACATACATACATTGCAAGTTAATTAAAAGCTTGTAACATACAAACATTGCAAGTTAATTAAAAGCTTGTTACATACAAACATTGCAAGTTAATTAAAAACTTGTAACATACAAACATTGCAAGTTAATTAAAAGCTTGTAACATACATACATTGCAAGTTAATTAAAATCTTGTAACATACATACATTGCAAGTTAATTAAAAGCTTGTAACATACATACATTGCAAGTTAATTAAAAGCTTGTAACATACAAACATTGCAAGTTAATTAAAAACTTGTAACATACAAACATTGCAAGTTAATTAAAAGCTTGTAACATACATACATTGCAAGTTAATTAAAAGCTTGTAACATACAAACATTGCAAGTTAATTAAAAGCTTGTCAAAAGAATCAAAATCGCTTTACCCAGTAAAAAGATTTGAGTTAAACAACATAAAAAAAAACACAGACTTCGTTTAAAAAATAATATAATAATTTTAATCCTAATTCCCACTAATATTATAAATGTGAACGTTTGGATGGATGGGTGGGTGAATATTTGTTACTCAATCACGCCAGAATGGTTTAACAGGTTTGGATGAAATTTGCCATAAATACATATAAATTATAGTCACATAATTACACATAATTCATCCAGGCAAACTAGTTATAATAAAACACTTTTCACGCGGGTGAATTCTCGTTTTGATTCTGTTTAATAAATGAAATATATTTCACTTCCCTTCTACGAGTAATATCGTATATATGACCTATCCAAAATATCAAATGTCAAAAATCATTTTTCAAGTGCATAAGATTTATATTTCTATATTACACTATCATATAAATGACTCATAGATCTATGATCCTATATAGATGATAGTGTAATACCCCCCATAATATAGATTTTATCGAGGTACTTCGGCTTTTTAATCTGCTGTTTTGTGCATTGTGAATAAGGGGAAGTTTTCCAAGTGGGCATGGATGGCTAAATCTGAAACTATAAGTTAAAGCGGAAAACACTCAAAGTTTTTTGATGAAAACAAAAACTGCATCAATGGATTTTTCATAATCAATATACCCAGGAATAGATCACCATGATTTTAGAATAAAAACACTCGCTAAATATTTCTGTGTGAGTCACTAATAAGGATCAAATATAAGGATATTTCAGCGGCAACAAAAGGCATCAACAAAACTTTGATTGCAAGTTATGCCACAATTTTACAAGTTAAATAAACTCTGATTACAGAATTAAACTGGATTAAAGTTATAAAAAGCATTAAGTTTTTGTCTTGAAAACTGCTAAGCAAGTAATTGAAACTTATCCGTCCTTTTACCCGCTTCGGTTCTCAAGGTTGCATTGTGAACACCATGCATTTATATCGGCAAATTGGCTGAGGAAGCTGCAGAGTACAGAGTCCAAGAAGAAAGACACAACTTTCTCGGCTCGTGATTTATTTATTTATTAATCACAAAATCCACAGCTCTTAAAAATACTTTAACACACTTATTGTACTACAATTACAGCCAATTACGGATTTACAATTTATTAACCTTACAATTAAAATTGCAACAGAAACTTAGAACAACCAAACATATCTAATATAACTAACTCATGTGAAGGAATTGTGTGTGAGTGTGTTGTGCGTTTCAAATGAGAGGAAAATCGACTAACCCCCTGTGATCAATAAATAAAGACTGGCTACACAGCTCTCATTGAGTTTCGAGCCATTTATAACAACTTAATATAAGGTCATCAGAATCGAACTGCATCTCACCATCTTTAAAGTTACTGAGAAAACCCACTATGTATATCTAAACCCCTAGTTGACACTTCGCGTGATCCAAATGCTGGCTTTTACTTTGGTCAGAAGATAAGCAAGTATCGCCATATAACGTGGCAATGCTGCCAGTCTTTTGGGCACGATACCAGTGAACAACAATGTGGAGGCGTTTTTCTACGTCATATTTTTGATTAGTGTATTTTAGGCTTAGTTAGTAGTTTTTATTTAATTATAAACTGTATATATTTTATGTATGTAAAATGTACTTAATTGTCACCGGAAGGAAAAAGCACTTACACAGAGGTCTAGCTTGAATCTGATGAGCCCCAACAATTTCTACCCGTTAGCTGGTATTTCACCGCAAGTACAAAGGGCAATCACGCTTGAGAAAAAAAATACCAGAGTCTGATGTCCGACATCCCCTCTACGAACACACAGTCCCGGGTAAACTTAAGAGCCGGAAGAAGAGCTTTTACGCTGCACACAGACCATCCAAGAGCAACCAACTACAACGGGAAGAACTTCACCCAACTTCTCGAGACCCCACGAACACCTGCCACCTGGGTATGAAGTGCAGTGGCCCACACGGAAAGCACTCAATCGGTTGCGCACCCAGGTAGACCGCTACAAATACTAATTGGCAAAATGGGATTTTGCAGACCCATCTGATATCAAATGTGAGTGCGGTGCCCTATACAGAGCATGACCCTCATGCTGGAGTGCTCCAAGTACAAACACCTGTATTTTTAGTGTGCTTCACCGTCAACCACAGCATCGCTTATCATATGGTGAGATAGTGGTTGACCGTAGTGGGCGAACTTTCAGACTACAAAAAAAAACTATATGAACTTTTTTTTATTATTGATAGGCTCGCGTATGACCCGCTGGCACACTTGCCTAGAAGTAACCTATTCACTCTTGACTTGAAGACTCCCTAATTGTAGCTATCAGGAAATATAGGACTCCGGCAGAGAATTGCACTCCTTAGCTGTACGCACAATAACAGTATATATTATAGTGAACACCACTGATACCGCCACAAACATGGCCACATATTGGACCCAAACCTTCTAAGGGTTATATCACTACCGACTTGAAAAGAAGAAGCTTGGCATAAATAAGTATTTAAACACAATTTATTTTGTATCTTGTTTATCCAAGGTGCACTCCAAATACATAGTAAAATGGCCTACTTAATGTTGGATTGATAGCTGCAGGATTTTAATAAAATTTGGTTTTTAACTTACATTTTGTTAACTTTAATCATCTGTATAGCATGATTTGGAGTAACTAACCAACAAGAAGCAGTTCTCTATATATATAACCTTCTCCACGTATGTTATAATGAGGAAACAATCAAAATATCACTGCGATGTGTGTGGTTACTGTTTACCATTGTTACTCTTTGTTTAAAACATTACGCGAAATGCTATCCGTGCCCTCAAAATATGACCATCCAATGTTCTTCCGTTCATCTCACACGCATTACTGTTTGGCAAGATCCCAGTGCTGGGCAAAGAGCTCCCCCATGTTTGCTAGGTGTTCCGGACCAGAGCTATTGTGAGCCATTGGTTGTTAGTTTTATCAAGCTCGTCCCTCCATCTTTCTCGTGGTCTACCGCTACGCCTTCGGACTTTGCTGCATCCGCATTTACCCTATTTTGTTTGGAACATAGAACAGCTAGTGCTTAGCCTTATCATTTCAGCCAAAAGACGTCCACTGCTGGACATAGGCCTCACCCAAGTGTCGCCACATCAATCGGTCATATGCGTCTCGCATCTAGCTTAGCGTTGTAATAATATCAGTAGCATAGTACCTATACCTCACGCAGCATAAACAAAATTGTTATTCCCGAAATGTACCTAAATTTTGATTGGTCACAATAATCAACAATAAGTTCTGCAGCGCTATGCGTTATTGTACTTCAATGAGCTAATCCTTTCGCATTTATGAAACTAATAAATTTGTCGCTGACCCAGGCTTATTTCTGGAATAATTAATCAATAAATTTGCTTAGCTTTATTACAACTATATTGGGGTCGGCATCCAGTCTAATCGGATTCAGCTGAGTACCAGGAGCGACCGCCTATCTGACCTCCACCACTCACTGAGTAACAATATACTCTTGCCCTCTTACAAATAAACGCGGAATAAAGTTATACCAGGTATAACAAAGGAATAACCATACATTTTCATAGGTTTATACTTGGTATATAACTTTATACCGCGTTTATTTGTAAGAGGGTTTGGCTAGAATGCTATAAAATTTCAGGTTTCTGACTGGAACCAACGGCTTAACGTGCTTTCCGAGGCACGGAAGAAACTCGCTTTGTAAAGATGGTCACCCATCCACAGACTGACCTCGGCTAGTGTTGCTTAACCTTGAAGGTCGACCCGTGCGGCTGTTATTATTTAGCCACGAGCTCCTCTCGAAGATTTTATCAAAGAATTAACATGACGAAATAATCTGTACTCAATCGCAAAGCAAAACAAGAGCAGATCAATGTTGCAATAGGTAGAAAAATAATCGCATAAAAAGCTCAAATAGGCATAGTTTTAAAACATTAGCGTGGCTTTGGTAAGCAGAATACAACAGCACAGCATGACGCAATATTCAAACACCCTAATATCCAGAGCGTTTCAAGTCGGCACGTCGTCCCCGTCATCGTCACTCAACGCAGCTCCACCGTCGACCCCATCATCGCTTTCCATCAGCTGAGATACTAGTCAAACGAACTCGCGTACAGTTGATAAATACAAAACCTAGAATAAAAAATGTACCACAGCGAGCAGCATATTCGTTAAAGAATACTTATTTAAGTCTAGCAGTAAACCTTTACCGACTTATGCTCATGATGTTAGAAAATTTGAGAAAGTAAGTAGGTACGCGGTCATCATTTTAGCCGATAAAGTCCACTGCTGGACTTAGGCCTCTCCCAAGTGTCGCCTTCCTTTGCGTCTCGCATCCAGCGGATGTAGTTAGGGTAAATTAAAGGATATATTAGTATGTACAAACATTTATTAACATAGGTATACAATACAACGAGACAACATTTAAGAAAGTTAAAAGGATCGTAGACATCAATATCAAATGTGTCAGTGTGGTAACAATTTTGTTAAATCGAATTGGGTCACAGAAGTACATGTATATAGTTAGAAATGTAGTTAGGCACCACATGAAGCCCTAATATCTTTTATGCTGATAATATTTAATATTCTAAACATTAAGACAATATGTATTTGAAATATTTGATCATGGGACTACAATTGCTAATTGCTACATCGTTTTATAACTGTTATCTTTTTTTTGTATAGTATGTTTTTTTAATATTTTTTTTGGTGCTATATTTTATGTTATAATTTTTTTTTCTTTTTTTTCTTGAAATTGAATATACCTAGTTATTGAAATCTTTGAAATATAATCTACGACTAAAACTAATATTCATTGGGAATATAATTGTACAAGTAAAACGAAAATGAATTGAGAATATACATAATTGTGTATCTACTCAATCTGCCTAGCCTTTTGCCAACTTAATTGGGGTTGGCTTACTCGGCTTACAGTCTAGCCGGATTCAGCTAAGTACCAATATTTTACATGGAGCGACTGCCTATCTGACCTTCACAACCCAGTAACTGGGTAACACGATACCCCATGGCAAGACTGGTGTCAGATGTCAGGCTTCCGACTACCCGTAACGACTGTCAAAGATCTTCAAATGACAGCCGGGACCAACGGCTTAACGTGCTTTCCGAGGCACGGAGGAATCTCGCTATGTAAAAATGGTCACCCCATCCGCAGACCAAAACTCGGCAAGCGTTGCTTAATCTTGAAGATCGACCCGTGCGGCTGTTATTATTTAGCGACGAGCTCCCTTCAACCTAATTGTGTGCCTGTCGCAGGGATATGATGAAAACAGGGAATTGATCAAATCTCTAAGCGATTTGATCAAATCACGGAGGATGTTAAAATAGAGCCGACGGAGCCCCGCTGCGCGGGGCTCCTATTTCTGTATGCAGGGTCTAAAGTAACCTAACACGAAGGAGATGACGGGAGCTGAGTTCGCTCGCTTTGCTCGCTCACTTCAGCTCCCGTCATCCCCTTCGAACCTAACCTGTCCGTGTCGGGGTGCCCTAAGAGCGAGCGTACGTGTTATTATTTTAACATCCTCCGTGATTTGATCAAATCGCTTAGAGATTTGATCAATTCCCTGTTTTCATCATATCCCTGCGACATATCTACTAAATATTCTAAATGCCCGTAGTAGATCTGGGTCGGGTACAAGGTGTTCAGTTTAAACCATTTTCATGACTTACTTTCAGTTACATAATCTATATTCTATACTACGAGTATGATGCATGTTTAATGTTATATAAAATCACCTAAAATCAGAATAAAACAACTTATATCTAACAGAAGAGAGTTCTTTTCTTAAACAATCGTTCTTCTTAAAGCATTTTTATTACAATTATTTTTTATTCACAGCTTTTTCCAAACTCATGTTTTGATTTTTTTATTTTTTATCGTTTTCGCAACAATTCATTTTTAATTTAACAGAAATATAAACAGTGCCTAGTTGGTACCCAGTTCAAAGTCTTTTATAGAAACGGAATAAAGAATGGTTATGATAACTGGTCCACAGATTTTGCTTCTAAATAATAACTACGATCCAATTTTGATATTATTCTTACAAGCTCGAATTATTAAATGTATATTATCAGTTTTTTTCTTTATTTAAATAGGATTTTTCTAACTTATTAGGTATACAGGTACAACATTCATACAAAATATTAATATTCTTAATTGACATAACATGGATCGATATAATATCCAAAAAGACTTTTTTATTTTATCAAAAATTTGAGTAATTGATACAAAGAAAACTGAATGACAGATATATGGGGCTTGATCGCTGGGCTGGATGTAATTTCCAATAGGTATCAAAGTAATGTCGTCGTGGGCCAGTGGCTTGGAACTCAATTTTCGTGCTCAAATCCGGGCAAGAATCAATGTGATTTTTTCAATTCGTACATACATTCTAAGTTTTTTATTTTTTTTTATTGTCTTTTGTTAAAATCGGTGAAGGATAACATCATGAGGAAACCTATAGGGTAAGTCCATAGTTAATATAAGTTGGAAATCGCTAACCCGTCTTCAGCTATTGTTGTGGTAAATGTTCCTGCGGTCTCTGTATGTGAGGTGTAATTTTGCCTTGCAGTGAGTGGGCAGTAATAGACTGTTGATAAAGTAACTATTGAAAATTATAACCAGTTGCAATTAAATTGAAGGTCCTTAGAAATGGTTGTATAGTACCTACCAGTACATGGTACTTTCTTAATATTAATATAACATACAGCGCTTTTAAATCAACCACTGACACATTTACAGTTCCTTATTATGCATTCACTTAGGTCGATCCATCGGCCGGCGCCGTTTTGAGCATGTAGGCTCATTATCGGAGGTTGTCGCCTCCTCGTCAGTCCATTCTTCTCGAGTGGGCCGCACTCGCGCCGGTGGCGGGATCTCGATCGGCCGCGAGCGTGGGGGCCGTCCTTCAAACCGTCTAGTTGGAGCAGTCGGGTGCTGCAGAGCTTGTCCCAATGGCCCCGTTAAAAGACCCTTGGGCCCATTATTAGAAATGGGATGGTATAATGCAAGAGGAACATTGTCGTCTTCACTGGTATCAAACGACGTCGATGTACTATCAGTATCCATGGTACTTGTTGTTTCGTTCGGGTCGGTCAAGCTGTTGTCTTCTTGACTTGAACCCATTAAAGGCTCCGGTTCTGGACCTGGGGCAACAACCTTGGATGTTGCCTGAGGCTCCGGAGCCTGGATTAGGGTAGGAGCAACCACATTAGGCTGATCCAATGCTTCCGGAGCCTGAACAGGCATTTCTGCTGGGCTGGGTACATCTAGGATGGGAGCGTACATGTGCTGGGAAGGTCCAACTATTTCGACTCGCAGCGATGATACCCTTGCGTCGTCACGGTTTTGTTGGTCGCTAGAAACCATTAGTTGAATGGGAGGGTTTACTCTGGGTCCCCTGATTTCTCCTCCAGGCATCCGTATAGGTGGATTTACCGTTAAAGCTTGTAGTCCTAGATCGGGCAATTGTCCATTAAACCGAGGCACCTCCTCACGACGTACCACCTGTTGTTGCACCGGTTCTTCGTCAAGATCTTGAACATTAAACCGAGGCACCTCCTCACGATGTACCACCTGTTGTTGCGCCGGTTCTTCGTCAAGATCTTGTACATTAAACCGAGGCACCTCCTCACGATGTACCACCTGTTGTTGCGCCGGTTCTTCGTCAAGATCTTGTACATTAAACCGAGGCACCTCCTCACGATGTACCACCTGTTGTTGCGCCGGTTCTTCGTCAAGATCTTGCATTATCGGCTCCAGGATGACTAACACTGGTGCGGCCTGCACAACAACGTTATCTTGTGCAGGCAGAAGTTCTGGGTTATTTTCAATTGCCTGCATTACAGGGTTATCTACTACTGGTGGCACTACGGGGTTATCTTGGTGTTGAGGACCAGCGTGGTGGTGGTTACCTTGGTGTCTCTCAGGATCTTCAGCATTTAAAGGTCGTGCCGGAGGCTGGAGGTCATCGGGTAGGTTTCGGGGCAAATCATCTGCGCTCATAGCGCACAATCGCGCATATAACGCTTTTCTCTCAATCGTATCTATGTACCGTACCTCTTCTCCTACCTTGCACCCAAAGTCTTTTAAATAAAAGAAAATACGATACAAATCCTTGCGGAGGCTGCGGGTAATTCGCGTACGCGGTTTTGTGCAATCACTATTTTCATTAAAAGCGTCTAGTACGAGATTCTTTGCACGTACTATATCCAAAGTCGAGTAGGCAAGAATACAGAGATCAGCAACAATGTCAACCGTCAGGCACCTGTATTTTAATTGTTTACCAATAAACGATAGTATATTAGGGTCTGGTTTTGCCATTAGGAAACAGTTTTAAAACACTCAAACACAGGGTTCAGTTTTGTACTCTGGTAGTTTTGATACACACAACTCGTCGTAGTGTTACGTTGTCAGCCGTGGAAGCGCAGCGGGCGCTCAGGCCGGCGGTACTCTCGCGACTGCATTACCGGCTGGGATGCGCCGGGAAATAAATAAACATTCACCAATTCACCATCCCGGCCGGCCGCGCAACAATCTCATCGCTTAATAAGATAATTAGGTAATGTAACAAAAAAGTCACGGTAGCACAGGTAGGAAAACACCTGAGTTTTTAATAAGTAACAGTACTTAAATAATAATATTGTTTTACCTGTTCATCTTTTTTACCTGACTGCCGTAATGTGTTTATCTGTCTATGTATGTATAAATGTATGTCAACAATCAAAAGGCTAAACAGTGTTACAGGCTTACTAAGAGAACATCGAGAATATGTCTAAAAAGTTTCAGATACGAGCCCTACGGTCAGGGATCTACTTTCAGATTTTCAAATATTAAAAAAGCAAATTAAAAATTAAAAATCCCGACTGCTTAAAAGGTGAACTAAAAAGACGTAAACAAGAAGAAAATCATGCTGTGCAGTCGGAGGATACATATTCGCGAGCTGGCTTGCCAAAACCAGATTCATCCATGGTATGAAATAGGTATTTCCTAATAGTTCGTGTTATAACAAAAACATAATATTTAAATTTAAATAATTTACTGTCTCTTTATTAGTAAAAATGCTAACAGATAGGTACTGTGGAACAACGGAAATATGAAAATGGTTCGTAACTCTTTCAATAAAAGATTTAAGTTTTCAAATCATTTAATATATGCATAGAGGGGCTTGTAATACCTTACAACGAAAGTTCTAACAACTAAGTATAATGCTGCACAGTTAATTGTATTTTTACTTTGCGATAGGCGAAATATTGAATTTAAGTTTATAATTTTGCGCTTACATATTCGTAATGATAAACTCAGCCACCATACAAATGTTTAAACATTTGCATGTTATGATAGTCGTGCCTTTAGTTTAATAAATAAAATACAATTTGGGTATTGCGGGGCGCGGTGTAAGTATGTACGATCAGTATAAATTATTTGAACCATACAGACCACAGAGGCCCACATCATAAACGGACTCTTCTGATGATTTTTAGAAAAACATTACCGCAAATTCTTATTTTAAACTGGCGGGCGTCTAGTATCTGTCAGATCGTTCACTGTTATTTTGCCTATGAATGCAACCTTATTGCTACGATAATAAAGATCACTAAAATAGGTAATCTGTCATGTGCCTTCCCCGTGCGAATCGAATAAATATAAAAAAAAACATACATTGAGTCTGGTACTGTATGACTGCTTCATATAAGAGCAGTAGGTGACATATTTTTATAATGGTTTTATACCCTGATAATCTTATTTATATTATTTTAGTGAGTTTTGTCCTAAATCTATTGAATATTTTACATATCTCTAAACAAGATAATTCAATACCTATTAAGTACCGGACATTTGCTAATTTAAGGTGTTTTTACAATTTGAAGGAACTTTCCTATTGTAAATAATGATAAAATTTATTAATTAAAGCACCAAATCTCGATTCAGAATTTACGTTTCCTTGTTAAAATTACACAGTCCATCGCAGCATAGTAAAACTCATTATTATATATCACATAAGGTTTCCCCCAGCGAAAATAAAAAGCTTTTGAATAGAAGGGCATATTCTTCTGGCTACTGGACTATTGATGAAGTTTTGAGATTTACTTACAGCTATGAACATTTTCAAAAGGATATTTATTTAGTGCGGATAAAATTCTAAATCTCTTCTTCAAGAAGGGATAAAACTCTTCTCGGATAAAACTCTTCTTCAAGAAGGGCGACAATGCCCGACTGAAGAACTATAGGCCCATCTCACTTCTTAGTCATGTCTACAAGTTGTTTTCAAGAGTCATCACGAATCGTCTCGCGCGCAGGTTTGACGATTTCCAGCCTCCCGAACAAGCCGGATTCCGAAAAGGCTTTAGCACCGTAGACCACATACATACGCTGCGGCAGGTCATACAGAAGACCGAAGAGTATAACCTGCCTCTCTGTTTAGCGTTTGTGGACTACGAGAAAGCCTTCGATTCGATCGAGACTTGGGCAGTACTGCAATCTCTCCAACGGTGCCAGATCGACTACCGGTACATTGAGGTGTTGAAGTGTTTGTACAAAAACGCCACCATGTCAGTCCGTCTTCAGGATCAGACCTCGAAACCAATCCTTCTCCAGCGCGGCGTGAGACAGGGAGACGTCATTTCTCCGAAACTGTTCACTGCTGCGCTGGAGGATGTCTTCAAGGTTCTGGATTGGAAGTCGCTTGGCATCAACGTTAATGGCGAGTACATCACTCACCTTCGGTTTGCCGACGACATAGTGGTCATGGCTGAGACCATGGAGAGCCTCAGTACAATGCTCGATGACCTCAATAGAGCTTCCGAAAGAGTGGGTCTTAAAATGAACATGGACAAAACCAAGGTCATGATGAATGCCCATGTAACACCCACTCCTATCAAGATCGGAGACTGTTTACTTGAAGTTGTAGATGATTATGTCTACCTGGGACAAACGATCCAGTTGGGTAGATCCAACTTCAAGAAAGAGGTCAACCGTCGAATCCGACTCGGCTGGGCAGCGTTCGGGAAGTTGCGTGGTATCTTCTCGTCCAATTTACCGCAATGTCTCAAGACAAAAGTCTATGACCAGTGTGTGTTGCCAGTGATCACCTATGGGACCGAGACGTGGTCGCTCACAATGGGCCTTATCAGAAAGCTTAAAGTCACCCAAAGGGCAATGGAGAGGGCTATGCTCGGAATTTCCTTGCGTGATCACGTCAGAAATGATGATATCCGCAGGAGAACCAAAGTTACCGACATAGCCCGAAGAATTGCCAAACTTAAGTGGCAGTGGGCAGGGCACATTGCTCGCAGAACGGATGGCCGATGGGGCCGAAAAGTTCTGGAATGGCGACCGCGAACCGGAAGACGATATGTTGGAAGGCCTCCCACTAGGTGGACCGATGACCTGGTTAAGGTTGCGGGAAGGCGCTGGATGCGAGACGCACGGGATCGGTCAATGTGGCGATGCCTGGGGGAGGCCTATGTCCAGCAGTGGACGTCTTTCGGCTGAAATGATGATGATGATGATGGATAAAATTTACACTATGCTATGCTATAGTGTTACATGAACTGATATATATAGATATAAATCTTTTGGGCAATTTCCGTTTCATTGCATTAGAGAACTACCAAACAGTGCTTATATCTAATATTGCATTTATTTCTAGATTTACGCAACCAATAACTTGGATTACTGTTCCAATTTGAAGAAGAATCTTTAGAGAAGCATTTTCGGTATTCAATAGTTTTAAAATGCGAAACGCTTAGCAAAAGCAATTATTACAATAATAAATAATGCTAAATTAGATCATTGTCGTTTTAGACACTTACGCTGTGATACTTATTTAAAAATGCTATTTTTAAAATAAATAAGCAAATTATGTGGAAAACCTTCTTATGTTCTACCCAACAAATCAGGGGTGCCATGAAATAAAATATTTAAAGTAAGTTAGAGAGAGAACTAAAATTTCTAGAATGTAAGTAAGTAATTGGGTCGGCAGCACTGGAGTTGTTACTTGTTTTTCCTAAATACATTATTATTTCTTATATTGTTAAAACTTTAAATGATGAATTTGATTTTAGACGATCATAAATTTAATATTTTTTGTAGACTGCTGAAACCCGAAGGGACGCTGGTCGCTGGCATACTCCGCTGAAGAGAAGGCAAATATATTTGCCTCTCTTTTTGCGGAATCTTCACGTTTGATTCCTGGTGACGCGCGGCCTCCTCCTTCTCCTGATGGATGCGAGACGAGGATGTCGGACATTCGCATCCATCAAAATGACGTCCGTAGGGTACTGCGCAACCTCGGCGTGAACAAGGATAGCTAGGATCTTAGAATCTGTGCGCCTGAACTGTCTCCGATCTTGACACGCCTTTCGTTTGAGACTGGAAAAGTCCCGAATGCTTGGAAGCGAGCTAACTTATAGCCCGTACCCATGAAGGGTAGTCGATCTGACCCGGCCAACTACAGACCTAACTTTGAGCGTGTAGTTAACACGAAGCTCCTGGCATACCAATGGCTCTTCTAACGTAAGTCATTCACGTATCGAGCGAGACCATCGAGAGCCACGGGGAAGCGCTTGCCGTTTACCTCGATATCTCGAAGGCTCGAGGTCTGGCAAGAAAGCTTCATTGGTAAACTACCTTCATTCGGTCTGCCCGGTGGTTTATGTAATTGGATTTGCAGACTTCCTGAGAGATCGGTCTATTCGAGTGGTTAGCGATGGCTGCTCATCGGACCAATTGGATATTAATGCCGGGGTCCCTCAGGGTTCGGTACTCCAAGCAACATTATTATTGCTGCACATTAACGATCTGCTAAATCGTTGTATGCAGACGAAAGCACTGTTGGTGAGAGATACTTTTCCAACGCACAGGCTACCGTGACGCAGATCTGGTCTCTCCGTGAAGCCATGGAGCGTTTGAACCTGTCCTTGCAGGCATTCTCCGAATGGGGTGATACTAATCTGGTGAGGTTTAATGCTGCTAAAATTGGCTCTTTTTAGCGAATTTCAACCGGCTCAATTTTCCAAGATGTGACCGCGCTAATAACGGACCATCTTGACCTTCTTGGCGTTACATTGATATCAACTCTCAATTTTGGCCCATACATTGAGGCAAAGGCTCAGCAGGCGTCCAAAATATTGGGGTTCCTTGCAAGGAGAGAAGGTACATCACGCCGGAGCAGCTCCTCAATTTGTATCAAGCGCACGTTCTATCATGCATGGAATACTGTTCTCATCTCTGCGACAGATCTGCCAAATACCAGCTTGATGCACTAAAATCTATCGAAAAGTGGGCCAAGAGGCTCATCAGCAATGAGTCACTGGTCAAGTTAAAGCTCCAGAGTCTTGAACATTGTCGCCGAGTTGCCAGCTTGTCGATTTTTTATCGATAACCAAGCCCGTTTCATCACCGAACTACCAGACGTACGATGATGCGCCATCGATACATGGTGGACATCCCATCCATACGCACAAAACATTTTGGGAACTCTTTTATTATGCGTACAGCTAAGGAGTGGAATTCCCTGCCGGAGTGTTTCCTGACAGCTTATAAACTAGGGGTCTCTAGGTCAAGAGTGAATAAGTTATTTCTAGGCAAGCGTGTTTTACCGTCGAACACATCGTCGCTTGCCATCATGTGAGATAGTGGTCAAGCGCGAGTAAATAGAAAATATATATGTATAAAATATTATAAAAAATAACTCTTAGCTGGACACTTGTCTGCACGCATCAGAAACCTCCCTTAACTTTTCGAAAGGCTAGAAACTTTTGCCCACAAAGTTATTCTAAAAATGGTATACACCGTCCTGTATAGAGTTACTGTATTTGGAGTTGCAGACATTACAATTTTTGTTATACAAGCGGAAAGAGACTGAGAGGTAATAAAAGTTTCACGTTAGTGAACTGTATAGCCATCGGTATCCCATTCTTCTTCTTCTTTTGATATCGCGGTACAAACAAAACTACAGAATTGAATTATACTGTTACGGCCCAGGCGGTGGCTAAGTCTATCAAGTCGTGCAGGTAAACAGAAATTTGGCCAGCAAATGGCACATAATCTCAACAGGAGCACCGCATTCGCACTGGGTGGATAAATAATTTCACTTCGTCAAATTATATTTTTAGCGGCCTAGGTACCTGGGTATGCAATCAGTCCAGTACTTTCCATACAGGTCACTGCAATTTACGACCGAGATGCAAGTGGTCTTTTAGATTAACAAAGTCATGGTGGATACCTCTTTTCCCACAGTTTGCTCCTCTCCTTAGGTGGTCTGTCTAAGATAGCCTTTGTAGTTCGCAGCAAGCTCTTGCAACTTTTAAGTCTACCCGCAGTCTTATTGCGTAATGAATTTACAATCGACCAATAACATAGACAGAAATCCACATCGCATCTTTCATCTCGCCAAGTGATTGGTCGATTGTTCATACTCTTTGCCCTTTGACTTGCCTAATTCATTACGCAATAAGGCTGCCGGACTTGTAGAGTAGTCGAAGAGGTCTGTGTCCTTTTTTTTTCCAGCGCATGCACGGCAGGTGGTGCGATACTAATGTACTTATTTTTTGAGAATATTGTTTTTTTAAGTACAATTGATTTTTGGTTGCTAAAAATATTTTTAACGGAAATCGTTTGGCTGGCTTTATTTCAGTGAATTTCAGCGGCTGTTTTAATTATTATCGAATTGATTCCTAGTGGATATTGTGACATGTAGTTTTTGAACACAAAAGCTGTTATTGTGACTTAACTGTGATAATTAGATAAATCCCCTTTCGGATTTTTTTGTAGGGAATACAAAGTATTTAAGTACTTTAATCATGTAGTACGTCATTTTATGTATCATTAATAGTTTTCTCATCACACGCCAAATAATGAATTCTATAGGACAAATTTTGCTAGTTTGGGTTACATTATTGCAATTTTCTTAATAAGGATCTCTAATATTTTAAATATAAATTATAGCCTATGCTACTTAGGGATAATGTAGCATTCTAATAGTGAAAGAATTTTTGTAATCGAACAAGTAGTTTTTGAGTGTATTCGTTACAAACATACAAAAAAATAATCTTTCCTCTTCCTCAAAAATAATCCTTCTAGATATTTATCTAGAAGGATCTCAATTCGGATGTTAATTTTTTTATGTATGTTCCGAACAACCCGATCTTTCTCCTCCTTTGGGAAATCGATTAAAAATAACAATCTTCAGTAATTATAACAAGTTAAATATTAAAAAACCTATTAGAAAAACAAACAACGTTTTGCCTATTTTTAACCGACTTACCAAAAAGAAGGAGGTTCTATATTCGACATAATGTATGTGTATTTTTTATTTTTTTTCACCGATATCTCCGTCAATTGTGGACCAATTTTGAAAATTCTCTTAATTTGGTGAAGATCTGATGAAGAACTTCGGAGATATACAACAGAACTATTCAATAAATAACGGCAAATCTCTCGGGATTGCTGCAATCGCATGTCTGTTTATTGTTTATACCATTTCATTACATAACATTACGCCAGTACGCTCTAAAGGGGTACGCAGATGTGTACAGTTCACCTTGGTGCACTCTCATTTCACCGGTTATGTTCAGTTTCATGATATTCGGATAATCTATTCTGGCATTATAGGTACCTTACTTAACTACTTACCTATTAGGTAGGTATAATTAAAAAGTTCCGTATGGTGACGGACGTAAAGAATTTCACCATCCTTATCTTCCCATGGGTGTTGTAAGAGGCGACTAAGGGACACACCAGAGAATGGGCAGCAGCGTTCTCTGTGCACTTGAAGCACTGAGGGTTCCACCTACATTGTACCTTTGTATGACCAAAATGACAACAATTAAAACATTGAATTGTTGGGAATGTATACAATTCTACTGGCATAGAATTGTAACAACAAAACAGACGGTAAAATTTTACCGTCAAGGGTGAGCACGACTGTTTGGGGTGGTTTCCAAACAGGGGTCGGTTCGTGAACTTTATAGTTAAGACGCCTTGCCTTAATAACTGCCCGCATCCAGTGGGAACTGTCACATTTTCCATTATTTCCTCGGGAGACCATTCGGTAGGAACACCTTAAATAATACCCATACGACACACATTAATAGATGGAACAAATGCCTTTAATTTCTCTTTCACCAAACAAGGGTCATTTATAAAAGAGTTTGCATCTAGGTAATGTGAGAAGCTTAATGAAGTCCTATTACGCCCTATGCGTTTTAAAGAACCATTGACAATATTATTATATCGACGTTTTTTAAGAAAATGCGCTAATGTAATTGGGTGTAATGATTCAGCAGAGTTTCCTGTATCAATTATTTTTTTTGTATATGTACAACATATGGCGACAGGTCTGTGGCTTTTTACAAAGCCCTAGCAACCTGTGGCGGCAGTTCTGAGGTGGAACGAATTTCACTTTGTGCACCATGCACAGAACGTGCAGTGGCTTCCAGATGAACTACTACCGAGTCATTATCGCAATGGCAATCTGATTCCTTATTAATTCCTGTAGAGTGACCATGTCTCCTTCTTTTATTATAGTGTTTGTACATTTTGCGTGCAGCTCTAGCCCTTTTCCGCTCCGATCTGGTTATGGACGAGTCAGTGTCCATACTTGATTTATTGTTAATAACAATGTTCAGCCCAACCGAGGGGACTGTGGCCCCCAAATCAGGCGGTTCCTTGTCCATCGGACAGTAAAATAAAAAATGAAAACAGTTTACCCTAAATGTAGAGAATTAAATTAACTAGCCTAATCAAAAGAATGAAACTAACTAACCTAATCAAAAGAATAAAACTAAGTAGCCTAATCAATATCTACAAAAATCTACACAACTTATCTCCAATCTCAAAAGTACAAATGTACATACTTATCGAATGTATAAATGTTTTTTTTTATAATTGGAAAAAATACTAACGACTTGACTTAAGGGCCTCAGTAGCCAAGCCATTAAATTCCAAAAAAATAAAACCACAATCAAAAGTCAAATCAGCGTTGCCAAGTCTACGTCTTTTTACGTAAATCTACGTATTTTCTATCATTTGTCAAAGCAAAATAACATGATTATCTCATTAGGCTGAAATAATTGCAGTTACTTTCGCGAAAAATAAGTAATGAACTTTCCGTTTCATACATTCGCATTCATTTTAAAAACAAAGTGACCATTCCATAGAACAAAACGTCTTGCCGTAAAATCGAAACATATTTCGCACTAAGGTTTCGATATTTGTATGGTATATTTTTTGGAATTTTCTGTAGCTCGTAACTAATTGAAAAATGAATATATCGTAATAAAAAACCAACTTTTTCTATGAAGTATATTCATAGAGATACATGCAGGTAATGTAAAAACCAACAATTATCCATATCTTTTTTTTTTTTCTTTCGCGTATCTCTAACCTAACTTCACCTAAGTTTTATTTGTGTGCTGTCTGCTACTTTCTGGTCATATAAATTGTCTTTTTATTCAGTTTTACCTATCCTACCCACTTCATTTCACTCAGAAAATAAGTACGTAGATCTAAAAATGCCAATACCTGCTACTTGTTATATTACATTGCCTACTTTTTTCCTTTTCAAAATCCGAGTTGGCAACACTAGTCACTAAGTCGAATTGACATTGACAGTTCTAACTAAAGTTGATGAAGTCGACTTGACAGACAAACGGGCAGTCGAATCGAAAAAACTGTGTGGATTTTATTAATTATTTATTGGAAAAAACATAATGCCTTTGCAACGAGTAATAGCTTTGACGAACGTAGTACTTCAGGCAAATCGCTCCAGTTTTATATTGAATACGAAATATCAACAATTAAATAAGTACAAGTGAGTGATTCTTCTGGATAAATACGCAATTCGTCGTAAACAACATGCTTTGAAGCCAAAACTACTTTATTTTTAACTTTTCTTATGTTAGAAGGGAATCTATTAGTAGATCGTTGAACGAAACGTGTATTTCTTTTAGCAAGGCCGTATGAGTTTGCGATAATTAACTGTTTCTCCTTCTGTTATAGATAGATTCTTGTTTCGTGACAGAAACTATTAAAATAATGACTTGTTAATTTTATTCATTAACAATTTTATCTACGGTACGGTTCAATACTATTAATGATTTCCTTCAGTAAAAACAACAACTGTCTAAAAGTAAACCCATCATAACTTAAGTATTTCCTTTCTCAAAGTAATAAGATTCATGACATGATGTTTCATCATCTTTTTTGTTGAATAATTTAAAGTGTAAATCAAACCTTTGTAAAATGTATAAACTAATATCATATAGGTACACAAGGTTTGAACTATATATATAAAAAAAAAACATCATAATCGGCTGAGGATAACTGCTTTAAAATTCAGTTGCAAGATTTGACCCGAACACACTTACATACATACATTGCAAGTCTTATTTCCCTTGGTCACCCTATAACGTGAGAACGGCTTTCGTTATCGATTTTATTCATCTTTTCTTTTAAAGTTTTCTAATTCTTTGTAGAATGTTTTTACGAAAAGCAATAATAAAAAATGTATTAGGTAGGGTAAGATAGGCAATCATTGTTGTAATGTTCAACTTACAGATGCCTGACAGTAACCAGATTAAAACACACAAAAGTACTAAGAAGCGAAAAAGAAAAGATGCGGACATATGTCATACAGAGGTATATGGACTATGTGAAGAACTACACAAAAGTCTTAGAAAACAGATTCCCTACAGCAGTGAAAATGTACAGAGTTTTCAGTGTAGGAATTAAAGAATTTCTTTCGGATCTAAAGACATACATATCGTTACGAATAAGACTCGCAAGAGATAAAGGTTTCAGTCAGATGACCAGACAAGAAATTGAACTGTTCCAAAAAATGCCATCAGATATGTGGCGAATAGCACCAGTTCTCATATTGTCAGCCATACCGTTTGGCAACTATGTCATATTTCCATTAGCGTAAGTATAATCTATTATTTACTCAAAATTACAAAAGGAAGTTAGTTGAAAGTGACTGTAGTGTTTAAATTTGCTACAAAAGGAAGTTAGTTGAAAGTGATTGTAGTGTTTAAATTTGCATTATGTTCATCAGCTTAAATTGTATATCATCTTTCCTTGTGTTATATTGCTAACATGAGCTATACTAAAAGTCTTAGTTTTAATTGTACATTTTGTATTTCAGATTTTTAAAACCCAGGAAACTCCTTTGTTCTCATTTCTGGTCTATACAACAAAAATTAGAATTTTCGACACAAGATTTGATGGAACGCTTGAGGAATAACAAGCCTGTGTTCCGTGCTCTGCAAGCAAAACTAGACTCTGTACCAGATGGTGAACTTAAGGATAAATGGAGAACAATTTTAGGGTTATTAGGGTCTGGAGTGCATCCTAGGCCTGAAGATATAATAGCATGCAAGAATCTCTTTGTGGATGAACCTTACCAGCTCAGCAGCTTGACCTATGCCCATGCGGTTAGTATTAATTGTCTTTTTGATTCAATTCTGCGTTTTGCATGGATGTGACATGTACTTTTCCTATTTGTGTTTTATGGTATGCATTATACCTGGCGTAAATAAATTTTTTCTTTCATTCTCAACACTAACCTCTGAAATTTATGTGACTGAATTCCCGTCAAAATATATTTAATTTTGAATTCAATGAAGAAGAAGAACTCTGATTGTACTTGTTTTATGTGTTTTTCGTAGTCTAGTCTGTTCGTATTGGCTTCAACTGAGACAGAGTAAATGCGTTCTGCGTGCGTAGTTTAGTTGAACTGATTGTGATTAGTTTCATTGGTGAAATTGACCCTAAATGCCATTACTACCTATTTTTTTATTAGTTTATACTGCATTTGCAATCCATTAAACATGTTCTTGAAATGTCGTCCAGCTTGCGTTGTTTGTAATCTAACTTCAAACTGCATTTCGAAATTCATACTTTACCCTGCCTGTTTCCTTACTATGAATAATTTAAAATTCTAACTGCTCTCAAAACGGTGAAGGGAGTCATCGTGAGGAAACCGCCATGTCCTAGAACCAAAAATTCGAAGGGCCTAAAATTGCTCAGAGGTGCATTACGGCCTACTCCATCCCACAGAGAGGGGGCCTGTCCTGTATCCTAGCAGAGTAACGTTATTGACTGATTATACTGTGCAAATTTTGAAAATCGTGTGCCTGCTGCATTTTTCTTTACCTGCGAGTCTTTTCTCTCTATCATTGCAAATATTATTATTCAAACTTTTTACTTCAACAACAAGCAAAATTAAAAAAAAACCTCGATACGTTTTTATTTCATGCTACATATTTTATCTAGTAGTAGACACGACGTACGACGTAGTTTATCTATCGACAATCTATTGAACACGTAATTATGACATCTTGCGAAAACATCCCGATTCAAACTGAAAAGGCCAATAAATTTAGAATGCCTGAACCGGTAACATCAAACACTCGATAAAGTCACATTAAAAAAAAGAAATACGAAATCAAAATCGGTTCATCTGTTTAGGATTTATGATGCCACAGACAGATACACAAACACAAAGGTACACACTTCAAACTTATAACACCCCACTTTTTCTGCTAATAGCGAAAATGTTACTCTTGTTGTTTTCAACATAGTTACTGCACTCCGCCTCGTTGGTCTAGTGATCACAAGCGTTACTACTGAGCATGACGCCCTGGGTTCGATACCCGGGTCTGTTTGTTTGTTTCTTTTTGAATATTTTATGTTAATACTACAATGGATAAGAAATCATTCAAATCACTACATATTGAAAATAAAGTCGCCCGTCGCGTTTGTACGCGATAAACACAAAAACTACTGAACGGTATTTCATACAATTTACACCAGCAGAAAGAGTGAGAAACGAGGAAGGTTTTTGTGCATGATTTGTCACGGGCGAAGCCTGGACGGGTCGCTAGTAATGAGATAAATTTACTAAAGCCCACCATTAAAACTAAAATTAATAATTTTACATTTTATATTTCAGGGTCACCTTCTAAAGATGCATGGATTAAAAAAAACAGTGTTTAGAAGGAACAAGTTGAAGTACCGAGCATTCTTGCTTATGGAAATGGACAAGGCTATCATCAGAGAAGGCGGAGTAGATACACTCGCCATGGATACACTAAGAAACGCGTGTCTTATAAGAGGCCTTAATGGCAGCCACCTAACGAACCAGGAAATGAAGAATTGGCTCAAAAAATGGTTGAAAGTATCAGAAAATGTGGATAAAACTTCATACTCGCTGTTATTACACACTCCAATATTCTTAGCGTACAATCATCCGCAAAACTGGGTTTTGATATATTAAGTGGTGCGGATGGTGCATATGTTTTTATGCTGGCGTCTTATAGCTAGAGTATCATAGAAAAACAAAAACCTCGAAATAATAAAATTCGATGCAGTTTATCCACTATAAATAATTTACGAGAGTTTCAGGTGTCATTAAATATTTATATTATTCTGTTTTTAGTATTTGTTGTTATAGCGGCAACAGAAAAATACATCATCTGTGAAAATTTCAACTGTCTAGCTATCACGGTTCATGAGATACAGCCTGGTGACAGACAGACAGACGGACCGCGCAGTCTTAGTAATAGGGTCCCGTTTTTACCCTTTGGGTACGGAACCCTAAAAAGCACTAAGGTGATCAACTGGGTGGTTATAGTGAAGTATAAATCCCACACTCCCTGGTCTGTTCCCCAAAAGAACAGGCGCCTTTTGAAGGATTATACTCGTTAACAAAAAAAAAAGGTCCACTTGCCTTCAAGCCCCCCAAGGTCATCGATATTTGCCTAATCATTTGCATATATTAATTAACCTAGAGACAATGAGTACTCAGGACGGCCACCAGTCATATGCTTTCAAGCAGAAATTGCGGTTTTATTATCAGCGGGGGGGAGGGTCAGCTCGGTAACTTTTTTTTATTGAATATATGTATATATATATATATAGGTATGTATTATATAAAATATGTGTATTTAAATCAAATTTTTTATTATTATTTTTGTTGCCACGTTTTAAACAATGCACCTGCCATTGTCTCTTCACCACCCTTGGTTGACTGGTAGAGAATGCCTCAGGCATTAAGTCCACCATTGTACTTTTGTGCATGAAGTTTAAATAAATAAATAAATTATTTAAGCAAATTGGAGAACAACATTTATACTAACAAAATTATTTGGCAGAATGATAACTGGTGAAATTTGTTTAAATAATTAATTGGTAGGTACATAATTATTTACTGAGACAAAATATTTAAATAGATCCATTACAGAAACAGATAATCCAATACAGCGCCGGTCCTGCAGCCTAATTGCGTAAATGAGTTCGGCAGGGCAAAGGGTATGGGTATGACTCCATGAAAGAGTATTAAGGGTACACTAGTCGAAAATTCTCCCATACAAACGTAGTCTGGCTTTTACTCCACTGTTTGACGATGTACGTTCAAAATAAAAAATGATATCAATTTGTCTCATCAATATCTAGCCCTGTATGGAAGCAAAAAAGTAAAAATAAAATTTACTTGAAAGTTATAAGCTTCGAAAGTTCCTTAGTTTTAACACTAATTTTTACGCATCTTTGGGCGCAAATAAGTACCATAAGAAGAAGGAAAATTGAAAAACGGCCTCTATACAGGGATAGATTAGTAGTTCAACAATGCAAATAATTGTATTTTGAACAGATACATTCAGTCGTTTTTTCATGATATCCAGACTCCCAAAGGTCTGTTTATAATATATCGCGCGGTCGTTTTCGTTCTAAATCATCATACATTTCGCTACAAATTTGCAAAAGTTTGTATTCTTACGCGAACTAGCTTCTTACTGCTCATAACAGCATCTATCTGTTCCGCACGTGTTGTCGGTTGATATAGCACGCAATTTAACACCGCGCACAAAATAGTTCGTGCCGTCGACTAGTGTACCCTTAACAATTCACTTTAAAAATGTTCGGAATTGCCAAAAAGCGAAATGAAAGCGTCCAATATCGCTTTCATTAGTGAATATACTCTTTTGGAAAGAGTGCAACAATTTTTCAACATTTGCCCTGCCGAACTCACTTACCCAAAAAGGCTGCTGGTGTAGAGCAAGAGGAGCGGTCGCTCCAGGCGCTAGATGACAAGTGGCGCCAAAAATCCACCATCATCTTTCTGCCCTTATCCCATATTACTTGGGGCCGGCCCACCACTTTTTTTAACACACGGGGCGCCATAAAACCAAATGATAAAACAATTTCCAGTTCAAAACTAAAAGCAGAATAAAATAAATATTTTTGCGATAATTGTACCCTTCGTGCGCGAGTCCGACTCGCACTTGGCCGGTTTTTTGATACTTTCAAAGATAACAACATAAGAAATGTTTTGCCTACGTCTAAAACAGATTTTCTAGAATATTCTAGAGACAATATCAATCTTGACTTAAATTACTAATGCCAATGTTAGTTAGTTTGTTATTCTAACACGGCTTAACAGTTTTGGATATTTGGCATAAATATAGCCCAGATAATGTTCCCTTGGGATAATAATACACTACACGCAGGCGATGCCGCAAGCAGAAGCTTGTTTGCTATAAGTAATTCGAAACTAAATGCAATTTGTTAATCATTCCCTAAAACTAAAAGTTGAAAGACAATGATAGCCAAATAAATAAGAATCTGGTATTAGTTATAAACAATGTTGTTTTAGCATTTACTCAGAATTCACTAATCTTTGACGGTTGCTGATGCACTGCATGATGCGGGTTCGTTTCCCTCACGGAACAAATATTTGTATAGCCTACAGATGTTGTTCTGAGTCTGGCTGTATGTGTGTGTGAGTTTATATGTTTGTAAACGCATCCACGATACAAGGCGTTTATTTTCACAATGGTTGAGAAAATGTGAATTCTGATTACATGCTTGGTTATAATTGTGATATCTTGGTAGTGTAAAAACTTGCTTCCTCATCGCCGGAACCGTCCGGCTTAACTTATTATTAATTAAGCACAAATATTATTATTTATAGAACACACAGTTATCCACCAGAGGCCCTTAGGGTGCCTTAGACAAGAGGCATTCGATGTCGGCGATGGTCGAAAGCCCATAATGTAAGGGATTGATCACGTGACATTCCCATATATTTTTGACATATTTTACAAGCTTTATAATTAAATTACCTTGTTTTCGTATATGTGCCCAGCAACGAGTAATCCATTTTTCAAGCACTTCCTGATATCCGATTAAGCTGTATCTTGGCGTGCTTATGCAACTTTGAAAGCATTGAAATAATATGGTATAGTCTCCGGCATGTAACTTGGCAAAGATTTGGCGTAGTTCCAATCACCATATATAGCGAACGGATCGTGGACACGGGGAGATCTGTCAGACTCCTACTGACTAAAAACCACCCCGGTTTTCCATCTCACACCTACGCCGGGGGTCGCGGGAACAACGATACTTCCGCAATCCCCGGCTAGTGCCAGCCCGCCTCTGCAGGCCTCGACCTCGGGTTGGGGGGAGTGAGGTGTTTGCCTCCCCCCGTGGAACACTACGCGCCGCCACCTCGGGTACTGATGTGTGTGGCGACGGACGTCCCCGAGTCCGTGGCTCCTGGACCCATTTAGGGGGGCTGGAAGAAGGCGTTGTCCGCCCTCCGCCGACGACCGGTGCGTCTGGTGCGGATCGGGTGAGCGGATGTGAACTGACCAACCAATCGCGCGCTCGGTATGGTGCTAAACGTTCACCTCGTCCCGCTTTGTGAGCCCTAGAAAACGACTTGTGCGATCTAACAACTCTTGCCAAGTTACGTGCCGACAACTTTAATATGGAGCTGGTCTCTTGATGGAGCCGGAAGGTAGCCATAGGAATTCCTCAACACAAGATAATGTCATCGTTTGGGCTCATAGGATGCGTAGCATCGTGGTATGGACCAAAAAATGGGAAAAAGGCGTGAGTTGTATGTATGTATGGTCCATTAAAAGCTTGTTTTAAAAAGATTGTTTCTTATAATAATTCTAATCGCTATCGCCACACTTTCGATGATAGAATGTAACTTGTCTAGACATGGTCTTACATGTCTTACGTTTTGTTATTTCGACAATCGCCAAACCGCTGTGAATGACAATTGGTCTAGAGCTTGTGAGCTAGCTAAGCAGTGAGCAAGGTAAAAATTGTGTAAATGTTATAAACAAAACAATATAATTTATTTTGAATATATGTAATAGTGTTGGGTTTTGCCGCTCTCTGCTTTGCTTTCCCGCTCTGCTGTGGAGAGAACAGCCTTGAATTGAGTGAACGCACTTAGTGTACCACTTATAGTAACCCCGATTGCAGACCAAGAGCTAAGTTATACTCTTTTAACATAGATCTGCACAGAAGTATGAATAACTACCTCAGCTGTGCGAGCTAGGCTTAAACTTAGTTTAGCCCTTGTTCTGCAACTGGCTTTATAGTATAAGATCCCACTGCCAAAATCTGCTGGTATTTTGTGTTTCTTGATAGTAGAATAGATTACTGCAGGGTTGCTTAGTCAACTTATTAGTTAACTTATTTTTTTATTATTTTGCGCTCCAACTAGGCATTTCTCCTGGATCGTGGGTGCGTATGCTATGTCATCTAGCTCTCAGTTACCCGCCATTTATGCGTGAGAGCTGGATACCTTATTTTTTCCTATATGCACTATTTTCTGTAAAATGACGTTGGATTCACTTGAAAATATATTATATTTGGGATTAACTAACATAAATTTATATTTGATTTAATTAATGTAATGCGGCTAGATATATCCAGGCAACCCTCCAGCAATCTAATCTACTATCAATTATCATTCATGAAAATTAAGTTTAATCAAAAACAAAATTACCTGTAGATTTTTGCAGTGGGATCTTAGGCTATTAGTTTTTGCATAAGAGTTTGAAACTCTGAAAATGTATAATGTTAAATATTTAATGTATTAGCAGTCTTTAGTTCCTAGTTAAAGTACACAGTACATATTTTGTTCAATATTTTATTTTATGTATATAATTTGATGGTTTTGCACTAACAGTATTATTTAAGTGTATAAGAATAAAAGTATGTAATATTTAAACAATTTCGCGATTTTAAAAATTGCTTGGCAGTGTTGATAAAGATTTTGAAGTAGAACAATTTTTAACTAAGAATTATTCGAATAATATTATATTACTTTCGTTCAGTCACACACACTGTTCAGTAGGTTTATTTAATGTTGAGTGTATTTTGTTTGTCATCTGATTATGAATAATAAATTGTTGTTTTACTACTGTTGACTCCGCTGATGTTATTAATTGTTGTTATTTTATTTAACGGGATCTTATTTAAAATGTTTAGTTAGTAACAAAAGTATATTGAATTTCAACAAATCTAGGCGTTTTAGATATTGTGTGTTGCGATGGTTCCTTGTATTAAGTGCAAAGAAGTAGCCATGTAACTAATTATTTGGAACAAAGACATAGTGTTTCTCGTCCCGTATAGCTTTCTTCTGCACTGGGACCGTTGTAGCATGTTTAAACATGTCTTAGTTCGCACCTTGGTATACTTCAAACAGGTTGTTCACGCATACTTCGGTCATAAAAGGAGACTAGTCGTACCATGATAAAAGATCGGCACAATACAGTTGGAACAGCACGAGAGGCACGATCCTAAATCGTCGCTAGGTAGTCTGGTCACCAAGCATTGAAAAATATCATGGGTGAAGACATAAATATTACAGAGATATTACCTACCGTTATTGTATTGTGCTTTAAATAAATAGCCCTTGCGATTTTATAACAACCGCTGCGCATGCTGTTGCGAGTATGTCTATAGATGTTGTGAATTTTATAGAAATAATTTAATAAACACTTGTGATGCTATTTCATTGTTATTTATTTGACTGCTAAGCTGCCTCCTTTCTTGAACATGGCGAAGTTTTTGCGTTGGCCGAAGAACTGAAGGTGGAACTTGCTATTTGTGTCCTTGTGAAAAGCTTTCTCATGTACTTACCTAGATGCCACATTCCATGGCGATTCGTCTCTTCATTACAACTTTTAAAATAAACGGGCATCGCTGTCATTTTCACAAAAGGTGCCTTTGTCGGCTCATGGGACGCTGCCGCTGGTCCACAAAAATAAACTTTTATTCTAATATTTTGAGTTGGCGCTAAACCAACAGGGATTTTTATGTGTATGTCCTATTTAAATCGTATCAAAGTATAATAAAATACCCACCCATATAGATGCATCATTTAACCAAATATGCAACTATTGTCGACAGCCCATCCCCCAGTAACTTTCAGTTACCAGGTTTCATTATTTTATAGTCAGCAACTTTTATAAACTTAATAAAAATGTGAAATAAAAAATGTGTTGTTCTATAATATCATTTATTCTAAATAAGATCAGTGACAAATTCAATGACATAACGCAAATATAAATTTAAGGTCAGACCGCATTAGGCGTAACTACGCGTCAGCGAAGCGACGCGACACGACACAACCAAATATACTTTGTACAGCGGAACTACGCGACGCAACACTTTATCTCATACAATTTCATATAAAATATTTTGTCGCGTCGCGTAGTTACGCCTAGTGCGGTCGGACCTTAAATCGGCTACTCTCCGTCCAGCCTGTTATTTTAATTTGACAGAAGCACGCTTTAAAAGTTTCATAATTATTAACAGGCAACCATAGACAATAAAATATAATACTTCATGGACGCTTACAGTATTGTAAACGTTTAGCCGTAAATATCGCAGTGTAACGGTCTATCCACACATATCAGGGCAGTGCCCGGGACGTGCACGGACCGTGCCCCATCAGGGGCTCAAAAAAATATCGTTGGGTACATTTTATATGAACTCGTTCACACACGTCCCGTGCACGGATAAACCTTAAAGGTGCGAAAATTAAAATTTTGAAATAAATAATATTGCATATACAAATAAAGAAGAACAGCAAATAAAATACTTGCGATTTTGTTATGATAAATCGTTGGCTTATGGATGCAATATTTGATTTCAAACAATACATAATATTAAGCAAAAATAAAATAACAATGTGTTAAATCGATAAAAAATTCTTCATTGATAAAGTCGATTGTTATAAGAAATCGAATCGATATCGATTTGTTCATCACTAAATGATTAGTTTTTGAGTTATCAAATGTAAAATTACAGGCTGGACGGAGAGTAGGACCATTTTTTGGCACTTACACTATTTTAGATGATACAAATTCGTTATATAAAAATTAATGGCACCAAATACTTTGTAAAAAATAAATACATTTTATGTTTCAAAATTATGGTATAGCATTTCAGTTATAGGAAATGTCTTGATAAAAATAAGTAATAAAAATAAATATTAGGTATTGAAATTCCCGTTTTTTGTAACGTATCACTTTGAATTGTGGTAACTACGGTTTGATTTGTAATAATAAGTATAAATAAACTTCATCTTTAAGCCATATTATTATTTATAAATAGTTATTAATTTGTTTCTTTGGACTTACGTCATATTTTGTGTCTCAAAAGGCACGGTATATCAATCAAGTATCCATATACCCAGCACCACCACCATTAAGTGTATTTAAACTAGTAATTATCACAGTTCAAAGTGACACGACACGATGTAACATGAAACGACAATTTCATAGGTTTGCAAGAAACATAGAAAAGATAAAATTAAAGCAAAAGTTTGTCTTTACTCATAATATTGCACAACGCTTTAGTGGAAAATATTTTTTACTCAATATTGGAACATTTTTAACAGTTTACGGAATGCCGACATACTATACCGCTTGAAATATTATAAAATTAGTCAGTTAGTTAGTTTGACAATTTTTTTCGTGACGCATATTTCACGGGTATATGCGTCACGGCTGTTTTGCAACATTTGTGTTAATAAAAAAAATGCAACGACCAAAAGTGATTTCCAAAGGTCTCAGTCATAGGAACCCTTGAGGGACACCTTTGATTGCTAGAACATTTTTGTTTTTTTGAATCGATTTTTCAATTTTTCAACTACATTTACTAAATCTCGATAGCAATAGTTTTCAATTCACGATTAAGACCCTCAATCCGTACTCACATTACAACATATCAACATCAATCGATGAAGGATCACTCTTCAGATTCATCTAGAAGATGACATCACACATGAAAAATGTATAACGATTGATCGCTATATAATTTTATAATAGCAGCCAAACATTTAAATCATAAGATTCGAACCACAGCGCCAATACATTGTCACAGCAGTCGGACTGTTTTGTAAACATCTCACCGTGGAATTTAGGTGAAGAGAACTGTCATTCGATTTTGTTTGGATAGATTGACAGATCATTTCACATTCACTTCACCACAGATAATACAATACTAGCATACAGATGCCTCATCCCATACAAAGACACCGCGCCGACGTAACTAGCGTTTTTCGTCTGATTAAAGCGATATTTTTTTGTGTATCGTTCGCGTTCGGTTCCGTTCCATGGCGATAGATAGATGGTGTTAGCAGCGACTTGCAAGTAAAGGGTTTACTCGGTGCATGAATATTTTTCTCTTTAAATACAGTGAAGATTTTTTTTATAGTATTTTTAACGTTATATTGCACCAAAATGTGTTACAATACAAATTTAAACAATCGAGTGGAACGCCTCAGACATTTAAAACCGCGCCATCTATTGGCATCTATTTTAAATGATCCGTTCAAATAATCTTTGAAATGTTAATTAAGAGCCTAAAATCCATGTTTGTGCTTAGGAGAGTTGATTAAACAAGAACATACAATATTTATGTTCAATGCCAGAAGGTGTTAATTTAACACACAATTCAATAACAACTCGGTGCATGTCGCGCCATCTAGGGAGATTTATTTGAACCTAATTTTCTTTGTAAGCTCTAGGACCCCGTGACTTCACCTAAGTTTCCACGGTGAGATTTTTATAGATTTGCCTTTAGGAATACTTGCTTTTTAGCCACAATACAAATCTTTGAGTACTTTTTATAATGAGTCAGTGGTGTTTAAATCGTTCAATAAATAACATAATAATATTCAAAATGGTACAAAAAATACCACAAAATGACTAACATGATTAAAATTACATTGATTTTGACATAATTTGACAATTTATTTATCTAAGCCAATTGCATCAGTGACTAGAACAAAGAAAGATTGTATAGTGCTCATAGACGTAAAACTACTGTTGTTGTATAACCTAATACTACACTACGATCTTAATTTTAATATCAAATATGTCAGGAATATATTATGACGGTAATTAGGAATATATTATACACTGGTTCGACAAGACAGACAAAATATAATACTCTGTATTTTAGAACATTACAAGGCTTTCTAGTCTTACTAAAATCTTAGTACGGTAAGAGAGCGGTATCTTTCGAGAGCTATTGACAAGTAGGTTTTTAGTTCAGTAGAAACTACACTGCAATTAGATTAGACAGAGGCCGGAGTCTTTGTTCCCTGATAGCTACAACCTTGGGGTCTTTAAGTCAAGAGTGAATAAGTTTCTTCTAGGCAAGCATGCTTTACCGTCCACCACATCATCGCTTAACATCAGGCGAGATAGTGGTCAAACGCGAGCCTATCTATACATATAAAAATGAATCCCTATTTCCCTTGGTCACGGCATCACGCCTAAACGGCTGGACCAATTTCGCTTATTCTTTTTTTGTTGTGTTTGTTATAGTTAGAAGGTTCTTATGAAAAAAAAAAGGAAAAAAAAAGGGTACCGTACCTACCTACATAGGAAGGTTAGGTATGTAGGTAGGGTAGGTAGAGTAGGGTCGGGTAGGGCAGGTAGGGTAGGGTAGGATAGGTAGGGTTGGGTAGGGGAGGTAGGTACGGTAGGTAGGATCGGGTAGGGTAGGTAGGGTAGGGTACGGTAGGGTAGATGAATGTTTGGTGTTTTTATGGCAAAACAAAGTTTGCCGGGTCAGCTAGTAGATTATAAAAAAAGACGGTAATGTTTAGTTTGGAAGTAGAGAAAAAATGCTAATAGCTCTCGATGGTACCGCACCCTATATCATACGTGTGATTGGCCGCTTGCATTTATATCCCCTTGCTTTATTTTTTATCAACCAGTGAATAAAGTCATAACCAGATATACACAATAAAAATTCGAGCTAAATAAATCTATAACAATAATTATTATTTATTTGACAAATTTATTAAAATTAAATAATTTATCTACATAATATTGCATAATAATATACTCGTCATAAGAGGTAAGAAGATTCTAGCAAAATTAATCACCAAATGTACATGAGATACATGATAAGCAATATATTGTGCGATGAGTTTACATTTCTATCAATTCCTTCATTATTTTGCATTAGAGGGAGTGTGCTTCGATTGTTACCTTGAATGTACAATGTACTTAACATTTTTATATGATTGCACAGTAAAAATATACAAACAGTATGGAAACTACCTACAAACGCTCGAAACGGCATACTCACACAAACGCCGTAATTTTTCTCTGTTTACCATTATTATGCAGTTAACTCTCCATCCAGCCTATTATTTTACTTTTGACAGATGCACGTCTATAAAATTTCTTAATTATTAACAGGCAACCATAGACAATAAAATGCAATACTTCATGGACGCTTACAGTAATGAAGCGACGACGTGCTTTTTCGCTCCATTATTCAGATTAATTAAAATTCACAGTTATATCGAATTTACGTAGCAGTAAATATCGCATTGTAAATTGAATAGAACAATAAGTCACATGAAAGCTAAATTTAATATAAGTAATATTGGATATATTAATATAGATAAACGCAAATAAAATATTTGCGATTTTATTATGTTGAATCATTAGATTCTTATAAAATGGAATCTTCACTTGAATAAAATCATGTGTTATCGCATATTAAATCATTTAAAATTTCTTCATCTATAAAGTCGATTGTTATAAGAAATCGAATCGGTACCGCATTAGTTCATCACTAAATCTTAATTTATTAAGCTGTCAAAAATAAAATAACATGCTGGACGAAGGGTAACTCTTTTGTATAAAATTAGATGTGAATATCTAATTCTACCTACGTGGTAGCGTGATCTACTGCCATTAAATATACAAGTTAATAATAGCCTCTAAAAGCCAATATAATATTCAATTGGTGCAATCTACGAAATGTTACTAAGTATTATCAGTAAAATTCCCGAAGCCAATCGTTTAAAAACTACGCTTTTATTTTACTCCTGCAATTTAAGCAGCACTTGGTGGTGCCGTAAAAATGTGCGATAATGTTTAGGGTACTACTAATGTATCACACGATTAAAATAACTGTGCACCTCGCTGGAATGCGATACCTCTCCCGCCTACCCGTGCGGCACCCCGCGTTCGCCGTGTGCCAATAGCCGGAGTCAATGCCAAAGTGACATGAAATCTCGCCAGAAAATACGCTACAATCCGAGTAGCGTTCTAATCATCTGGTTTATATCTATAACGCCTCTGAGTTACAAAAATATATTCACCTACGTAATAGCGTCTTAGTAGACTACAAGTCTAAGTTTAATAATAATGAAACAGAGTATTTTCGACAATCTTTTCTAAAGCCAAGCAGAGTGAAAAATTACACTTATAATTTATATTATGGCATTTCTTTCTTGAACTAAAATCTATTTCTCACTATCAAATTACGATTTTATTGTTACGTTAATAGCGATTTAAGAACGCTACTTTGTACATTACACATTTAACAATTTCGTTCTAAAATTGTATAAAGCTGCCATAATTATCGGCGATCATTAACTATTACAATTGCGAATATATCAATAATATTGCTAAAAAGCAAGCGGGTTTGCAAAGCGATCTTTTTTTATATATAACTAATACTTAGGTACTATATAAGTTGGAAAGATGAGAATTGGTATGAGTTACTTATTGAAAAGAAATAGAAACGCGAATCTTATACGATGTCGCTTTCATAGGAGTACATTTATTAATTAAAATAATGAGTGATTATTTTCTTAAAAAGGCTGCCGTTCCACCGTGCAATGTAGAAATAAGGTGGATGTTTTTTTTTTAAAGTAAGCTTTTTTCCTATTCTTCTCAGCAAACCCTTTCATTTGATACCCATATCAAGGCAGTGTACAAAAAATAACTAGTCCGCCATATTGGGCTGTCCGCCATATAGGATTTTGGATGACATCACTTAGCTAACCATGCATTGTCATCTAAACTAAACGTGTATGCAAAATTTCCTCTTAATCGGTGGAGGATAACCGCTTTAAAATTCAGTTACAAGATTTGACCCGGACACACATACATACATTGCAAGTTAAATAAAAGCTTGTAAAGATAAAATAGAATATCGATGTTCTAAATTTTTTATAGAAATTCCTTTTCGTTTTGGAATTCTTTTTTGATGTTTACATCTGTCTTTTCCGCTTTGCTGAAATCGGAGCTGAAGTTAACTTTTTGACGAGAAACATCTTTAAAATCGTTAGATGTAACCGAAAGTCGGAGCGTAACGAAAAGGTATATATCGTTCGGCTTCAATAACTCCATCATTATTACTTGAATGAGGTGTCACTTTATTGCTTATTCGCCGATTCGAGTTTGAGTCTACATTATTGTCCAAAGGTCCGGCGGAAAGGGCGCATTGCGCAAATCGGAATGCTTGCTTGTTTCAATGCAATGTAGATCACTAAAGTCACCGCGAGATAACAAAAAAATTAAAGTCGTTAACATCTGTCTACCAATATATTCCAATATATCAAAACGATACGAAAATAATGTAAAGGCATTGTCGCTAACACCATAAAACAAACGTATCGCGGTAAGGGGCGTTCTTGACCCTTTCACTTGGCATTCAGTAATGAGTTAATATCTCATAAACGATTATATGATTTAAACAGATAAAATGGTTCTACGCCTATACCTTTCATTTGAGACCAAAATGATCAAAAAATCTCCATAAACAAAAATTCATGTTTACAAGTTACATAATTATACTTTTCGGACAAATCGGATAAATGACTTTTTATTTTTTGTTATCTGGCGGGGACTTTACCTAGATGTGACAGCGTGGTGATTCTTGTGTTTTAGTAGTGTACTTATTAAGATTGATCGATTTAAGCCATCAAAAATGTGTCTTGAAAAATATTAACTTGTAAAAAATTAAAGTAAACATTTGACAAAAATAAACAGTATAAAAGTATAGGAGCTAGCGTTAGCTAGCCGGAAACATAATTTACGTATATCGTTGGTCCCTATGTCAACTACCGAGCGGCCAATAGTTTTTTTGGACGTCTCAAAGTTAACGAAAAACCTCAACGGGGAAATTTCTCTCATATTGATTACATCGCTAAAGGAAAACACCGTAAGAAAACCTGCAGCCGTATTGCGTAAGTGCATACGGCAACGCAAAGAGTTTGACCGCTATCCAATCGACGAATCACATGCGAGATGAATGACGCGATGCGGATTTCCGCCTGTGTGATTGGTCGATTGGATAGCGGTCAAACTCTTTGCGTTGCCGTATGCACTTACGCAATACGGCTGATTGATTCTATAGTTAGTATAAGTTTAAAATTGCCAACCCTCATTGAACAAGCGTAGTGTTTAAGAAGAGGCCTGTGCCCGGCAGTGGAACCATTATTTTATAACTTCGTCTTGATTTAAGGATCTTGTTCTGATAAATAATTAAATGGAATTATTATAACGAAACCATAAAAATGTAACATGACATTTTTTACTTGCAAGGAGGCCCGGCGACTAATACAAATAAGACGACCCTGAGAGATATACTCTAACAACAAAAAATAAGCAAACCTAATCGGAATGGCTGTGGCTGTGGACAATATCATTGCTTGCGCGTCGTGGTTTGGCGTCATCTGGCCGACATATATTCTTGTAGTACAAGGCTGTACCCAACACTGCAGCACTCAGGATAGTTGATATCAAGAAGTTTAGCATCAGCTTCATGTCCTCTGAATCCACGTAGATGGTGAATATGCGTGCTGAAATAGTTATGACAAAACTAATTAGTAGGGTAACCCCTACATTATTATTACATCTATACAAATAAATAAAACTTAATTGTGTTGTAATGTCAAAATAGCAGCTGTTTATACAATACACATGCAAGTATAGACGCGGTACTTCAACAAAAAGACAATTTAAAATATTTAGTTTGTCGAACCAAGTCAATGTGGCGACGCTTGGGGGAGGCCCTATGTCCAGCAGTGGAAGTCTTTCGGCTGATATGATGATTTCTTTTCTTTTCTTTCTATTCACCGGAGAATGGCAAGACCCGCAATGGATGTGCCACACTGGCGTCGCATATTCACCGGAGAATGGCAAGACCCGCAATAGATGTGCCACACTGGCGTCTCATATTTACCGAAGAAATGGCAAGACCCGCAATGGATGTGCCACACTGGCGTCGCATATTCACCGGGGAATGGCAGGACCCGCAATGGATGTGCCACACTAGCGTCTCATATTCACCGGAGAATGGCAAAACCCGCAATGGATGTGCCACACTGGCGTCGCATACTCACCGGAGATTGGCAAGACCCGCAATGGATGTGCCACACTGGCGTCGCATATTCACCGGAGAATGGCAAAACCCGCAATGGATGTGCCACACTGGCGTCGCACATTCACCGGAGAATGGCAAGACCCGCAATAGATGTGCCACACTGGCGTCGCATGGGAAGGTAATGCTTGGCAGGTGTTTGTACCAGTCCTTATGTTCGGACTCGTACGGTTGTATTCATTTTTGTGTATCACAATCATAAGTGACATAACCAGTGCGTATATCAGGGGATGTGTAACCGGAGGAGAAACTGACGCATTGAGCAGTAACTGTTGAAGTAAGAGTCCTTAGCTGTATCTGGAGTGAAAGACGATTGAGATGCGAATCAGTCTTTATTGCAAAACTTAACCCATTATATACAAAAACATTTTCAACCAACATCCATAACACAAATAAATAGGTCAAATATAATGTCGATAAGACGAAAACATTTGCATTACGTGCTCGTCATATAGAAGCTTACGCCACGCCTGAGCTGGATAGTATTCCACTAGCGGCCGGCGCGCGCGCATGACTTAATTATGTAGGTACGTATTGCAGCTACAGTAACTATAGATATAAGTACTTTGTCGGTATGAAGTTACTACCTACTATTAAAAGCCTATATTGCCCCACAGGGCAAAAGAAGGCCGTTCCTCGTTCCACTTATTCCGGTTTACTGCGATTGCGGGCCAATCCTTTGAGGAGCTCATCCTTCGATCTGTTTCTTAGCCGCGTTGTTGTTTCCTACTATTTAAGATCCACTGACTGGTGGTTTATTCCACCTTCGACAAAAGGTAGATGTAGCCGGTCTCCTCATCATCATCATCATATCAGCCGAAAGACGTCCACTGCTGGACATAGGCCTCCCCCAAGCAGCGTCGCCACATTGACCGATTCTGTGCGTCTAGCATCCAGCGGATCCCCTCAAACTTCACCAGGTCATCGGTCAACCTGGTGGGAGTCCTTCCAACGCAACATCTGCCGGATCGCGGTCGCGAGCAATATGCCCTGCCCACTGCCACTTAACTTTAGCAATTCTTCGGACGATGTCGATAACCCTGGTTCTCTTGCGGATCTCTACATTTTTGATTCGATCACGCAAGGAAACGCCGAGCATAGTCCTCTCCATTGCCCTTTGGGTGACTGTGAGCTTTCTGATGAGGCCCATTGTGAGCGACCACATCACTGAGCCATATGTCATCACTGGCAACACACACTGGCCATAGACTTTCGTCTTGAGACACTGTGGTAAGTTGGGAGAGAAGATACCGCGCAACTGCCCGAACGTTGCCCAGCTGGGTCGGCTTCGACGGTTGCCAGGTTGTCGGTAGCCAGTCTAGTTCCACTTTACTACATAAGCTACGCACAACAGGCCGAATGAGAGTCTAAATGCGGAAAAGGGAGGCAATATCCAATCCAATACATACATAAACATGCCTTTTTCTCGTGAGGGTAGGCAGAAACTACAAAACGGCACCTGCTGCATTCCTTGCATACTCCTTATGCTCATTTTCTACTTGAATAGACTTTTTAGCGTTAAAGAGCAATAAATTCTCACCTAAGTTAGTAGCCACGGAGATGACCCACGTGGTGATCGAAATAGCATCAGCATTCTCTTCGCTCACGATACCGTAGATGTAGGTGACCTTTGCGAAGCCGCTGAGTGGTGTGCAGAGTGGCTGGAAATGTCAAACGAGGACCAAGTTAGTTTTTATATCACTCAATGCCTAGATTCTTTTCAACATATTTGGGGTCGACTGTCGACTTTCTTTCGATACGGATGCAGCTAATTAACTGAATTTAATATGGAGCTAGTTAATGTATTTATTGTCGTCTTAAGTATATCGTGTAACGAGGCTGGGATAAGCTTGCTTTTAACTCTGATTTAATGTGATCAATGAGTCTTCAATATCACATGATCACTAATAGCTGCACTTGTGTGTAGCTAATTAACATAACCTAACCTAGCTTTATCCATGCCGTGAAACTCTGTTATTGGCTTAAGAGATAATTGTCATCATCTCGATGTCACTGTGCAGTGTGTGTGTGTTTACTAAGATGCAAGTAACATTGATGCAACTGCACTAGGCTGTTCATTGACAGGGAAGTGAATATCTATTCATGTAAATTAGTAATAAGCTGTTGAGTTTCCAAATAAATAAATAAATAAGATTTTAAAAACGTTACTAATTTATATTAACTATAATTACAAAGGCAGTTGATGAAATTTGCTATAAAACGTTTTTTTTATTTCAAAAGCCTTGATTTCTATAGTTTAGGCGTAATTGCAACTTCATAAGTGTGGTACTAAGTTTTGAACGTCAATGTATTACCATTATTTATGAGTAGACATCGGATTATATGCACTATCAAAATGACGAAAAATTACTAAAGAAAACCGGCCAAATGCGAGTCGGACTCGCGCACTAAGGATTCCGTACTATTATCGCAAAAAAACGGCAAAAAAATCACGTTTGTTGTATGGGAGCCCCCACAGAACAGATAAAGAGGTTAGAAAGGAAATAGTTCCCGATTTGTATTAGAACGCGTGTCGCCACTTGTCTCCCACTCTTTAACTCCACTACAAGCAAGAGTTCCATACGTACGCTCATTACGCACACAAATAAATGTTACGGTGACCAAAAGGTCGATTATCGATATCGATAAAATTAATGTATTTTTAAAATTATTGTTATTTAAGTTTTGCAACTATTCGCTATAGTATCGGGATGGGGACGGGGTACGAATAGTGTGGACCTTCTAAATACATAATAATAATGTCAAATTAAGGGGGAACATCCGTTACAGCTATTTAATTAATTTCATGTCATCATCATCATCATCATTTCAGCCGAAAGACGTCCACTGCTGGACATAGGCCTCCCCCAGGCGTCGCCACATTGACCGATCTCGTGCGTCTCGCATCCAGCGCCTTCCCGCAACCTTAACCAGGTCATCGGTCCACCTAGTGGGAGGCCTTCCAACATATCGTCTTCCGGTTCGCGGTCGCCATTCCAGAACTTTTCGGCCCCAACGGCCATCCGTTCTGCGAGCAATGTGCCCTGCCCACTGCCACTTAAGTTTGGCAATTCTTCGGGCTATGTCGGTAACTTTGGTTCTCCTGCGGATATCATCATTTCTGACGTGATCACGCAAGGAAATGCCGAGCATAGCCCTCTCTATTGCCCTTTGGGTGACTTTAAGCTTTCTGATAAGGCCCATTGTGAGCGACCAAGTCTCGGTCCCATAGGTGATCACTGGCAACACACACTGGTCATAGACTTTTGTCTTGAGACATTGCGGTAAATTGGACGAGAAGATACCACGCAACTTCCCGAACGCCGCCCAGCCGAGTCGGATTCGACGGTTGACCTCTTTCTCGAAGTTGGATCTACCCAACTGGATCGTTTGTCCCAGGTAGACATAATCATCTACAACTTCAAGTAAACAGTCTCCGATCTTGATAGGAGTGGGTGTTACATGGGCATTCATCATGACCTTGGTTTTGTCCATGTTCATTTTAAGACCCACTCTTTCGGAAGCTCTATTGAGGTCATCGAGCATTGTACTGAGGCTCTCCATGGTCTCAGCCATGACCACTATGTCGTCGGCAAACCGAAGGTGAGTGATGTACTCGCCATTAACGTTGATGCCAAGCGCCTTCCAATCCAGAACCTTGAAGACATCCTCCAGCGCAGCAGTGAACAGTTTCGGAGAAATGACGTCTCCCTGTCTCACGCCGCGCTGGAGAAGGATTGGTTTCGTGGTCTGATCCTGAAGACGGACTGACATGGTGGCGTTTTTGTATAAACACTTCAACACCTCAATGTACCGGTAGTCGATCTGGCACCGTTGGAGAGATTGCAGTACTGCCCAAGTCTCGATCGAATCGAAGGCTTTCTCGCAGTCCACAAACGCTAAACAGAGAGGCAGGTTATACTCTTCGGTCTTCTGTATGACCTGCCGCAGCGTATGTATGTGGTCTACGGTGCTAAAGCCTTTTCGGAATCCGGCTTGTTCGGGAGGCTGGAAATCGTCAAACCTGCGCGCGAGACGATTCGTGATGACTCTTGAAAACAACTTGTAGACATGGCTAAGAAGTGAGATGGGCCTATAGTTCTTCAGTCGGGCATTGTCGCCCTTCTTGAAGAAGAGTACCACCACACCCCTGCACCATGCCTGTGGCGTTTTGCCCTCGAGTATGACGGCATCAAACAGCTTCTGAAGGGCCTTAAGGACCGGTTTTCCACCCGCCTTCAGGAGTTCAGCCGTGATTCCGTCATCACCCGGCGCCTTGTTGTTTTTAAGCTGTTTCAGAGCCATCCTAATCTCGTACAGGCTGACGTCCGGGATATCTTCGGTATAGTGTCGGGTCAATCTAGCTCTTGGGTCGTTTGCTAGACTCGCAACGGGCTTGCTGATTGATGTGTACAACTGCCCATAGAATGTCTCGATCTCCCTCAGAAGCTCCGGTTTGGCGGATACGATCCTGCCATCGTCGGTCTTCAGTCTCGTGAGCTGGCTTTGCCCAATAGCCAGATCTCTTGCAAATACCTTGGAGCCTTTATTTCGCTCAATCGCGTCATATAGAAATACATGGGTTAAAGTTAGTAAGTAAATTAATGAAACAAGTAAAAAGTACAAGAATATTTTAATATTTAACAATCATTTAAACAAAAATCAATACGTATTATTTCAGGGACAATAATAAAATTAATTATTGTCCCTGAAATAATACGTATTTATTAAGTAACATGCGCTTGCTATCTTTTAAATTCGTTTTTTTTAGAATAAAGTGCAATCTTACATTAATATATTTTCCTATAATAGCCTTAATTAGATCTGTAACATGGCTCGCAGTAGGATATAATCCAACCTGATGATTAATAATGTCGCTAAATAATTCAGTTCCGACGAAGCAGCGCAAAATCTTCGTTGTCAACATATTTTTGTTAATTTTCCGAAGATTGTCGGTATAAATTTTGATAACTGCTTCGGACGTTTTACAAATAAGTATGAGTTCTTTCGAAGGGTACAAGAGACCCCCTTTATCTTTTGCTACTATAAATTTATGATCCGAATTAATTTCATTTGACAACAGTGCGCCAACACAAATGTCACAATCAATTTTTTTTATTAAAATGTGTGCTATGTAACCCGCGATGTGGGTAATAATCAGTTTACTAAAATCAGAAACATTTTGAAAAAACAAATTTATATCTTCATCATCATTATTTTCGGCAACCATTTGAACATTGTCATCGTCTAAACCATTATTGGTAGTTCTATTTATGCGTTCTATAGGCGATGATGCGCAATTTAAAATAGAAATATGTTCAAGAGCCATGCAATTCCCACTTTCGAGAGCCTTTAATTCTATATGCACCAGTAGTTTTTTGTAAGCTGCCTTAAATTGGCGGGCCGTAGGGTTATTGTTGGCACCGCCATGTGATCTTATATTCCCAAAAAGCATCTCGAGGTGGTCTTGGCTAATTTTATACATCGGCATATATATAAGTACTTCAGTACGTATTAAATGGTTGTAAATATGTTTTACTGCTTCAGCGCAACCAATGAAGCCAATGAAGCCTGTTTTTCGCGGGCTTTGTGTTAAAAGTTTGTCATCTTGACATTTTAATTGGGATAAATAATCTACTGCCGTGTCTAGAAATCCTAAAAGCTCCATTGCATTGATTTCACTAAGTGCCTTCTTAAATCTATACTGAAACGAGCTTCGGGAATTAAATATGTCAAACATATTATTAATGATTCTCAAAAATCTGGATGTCGCTTCACTATTTTTAAATTGAGGTAGTTTTAGTTCATCGCGACAAAATTCTATAGCATCCGCAACACTAAGGCTGAATAGTTGAGTTGCGAGCTTTACTTTCATCTTTTGATTTTGAAACTGGATGTGACGGTAACGTAGTTTGTTTGCTAAATGAAAGTTTTCTCTTTCTTGAAGCTTATTTAGTTCCTCCAAAAACTTCCACTGTATCTTATTTCCATCTGAATCTAAAAAAGTTTTATAGCATTGAAAAGCGTTCCGCAATAGTTTGATCATGTGAGATGGATCCAACATTACCAAAATTAGATCTTTTGTAACAGGATGGTTAAAAGTAATTTTTCGATCTGCTATAGAACAGCCCAGACATTTCACCATTGCTATATTTGCTGCGCATCCATCGAAAGTCAATGATATAATTCTTATACCAGTTTCTTCAATTAGTTCTAAAAAGGACGACAGCGTGCTGATTTAATTTTACAATAAATTAAATCAGCACGCTGTCGTCCTGTTATACCATCCACAAGGAAATAACCAACGGGGACTTTAAAGTTACAGTTTACGCTTGTCACCAAAAAAACTAGAGCCTCTTTAGCTTCTTCTATATGATCTCCTACTACGCCAGTGCCGATGTCAACGTGCCCTACTAATTTTTCACCATCATATTCTATACGTCGGCGTATAGCCATTTCGTCAATAGTTAACCCTGCAATTATGGTATAATTTGTACTTTTCGCTTTCTGCTTCAACGCTTCCAAGGATTCTTTAGTAAAGCCTGGATCTCCTCCGATTTTTTCATACCACTTTCTAAGGGTACGCCTTTCTGGCAGACAAGTATCAAAAGTTTTACGTACATATTCGTAAGCCTTTGGTGAATAATAATGTAGCGTCAACGCAAAGGTACGAAGCGCTGGGCTATATTTTTGTTTCAATTTTCCGCCAGACTTTTTCATTACCATGCGATGTGTAAGTTCTTGAGCCTGTCATAAAAAAAAAATAGTAGTAAAACTTTCTAATATTGAAAGAAAGCAAGATCGACAAACCAAACACGAAAACCGATAGTGCAAGAGTTTGTTATACCTGTAAATTTATATTTTTCAGAATATTCGTATCCTCATCTTTCAAACAAAACTTTTCTTGAATATTAATTAAAATGTCTTCTATTTTATTAATTTTTCTTTTCAGTCTTCTATTCTGAGCTTGTATTCTTTTGATTTGTAATCTCTGCCTCTTAATTATACTTTCCTTTGTGTTAATCATGTTTGCCAGTTTTCTCTTTCTAGGTGTCAATGCGTTTGTACCTACAAACAATAACTCTTGCTGTAAATAAAAAAAAAGATTATTTTGTGTTACTGGTGGCCTTATTTTATTATAATGTCCATAGTTTTTTTTTGATTATTGATTGTCCCAATGTATTTAAATAAATAAATTGATTATAGCAAAAGGTAAAAAAATACCAGTATATTTCGTTTCTTCATGGGCTTATCTCTTCGTGGTGTAGACGGAGTTGATTTGCTTGCATTCACAATCAGCTGTAATTTAGAATACAAACATCTGTTATATTCAAATAAAAGTCATGTGATTATTTTACACTAACAATTATCTTTTTTATCGCCAATTCAGGTATGGGAACAGGGTAAGAAATTCAAAATTATATTACATTGTTTTGACTGGTTATTTCATCTACGGTGGATGCAGCCTGTGTTAAGTCGCTGGTAGAAGCAGTTTGTGTTACGATATCGCTGGTAGATGCTAGTGATGACTGTTAAAAAAACAAAAATCAGTTTTGCCAGTAATCAGAAAAGTAAAAAAATACCTAAGCATAACGAAAAAAAATATTATTTTGAAACGTTATTAGATTGCAACCATGAATTTTCAGATTTATAGCTGTATAGACCTAATAAACACGGCCTCATATAATAATATCCATGAAAGGTGATCTAGGTGATGTCATTTTAAGTTAATGATTAGATACCCTATTCAAAAACACCAACAATGTTTTATAGAATATAAATTACACACTACTTACTGCGATATTTTTGTGTGGACAAGCTCCAGGTTTTAAGTATCTTTTACCAGACTTTTTTTTTATGTAATCATTTTCTGCAAAATGTTTAGAGCAAATTGTGCTACATTTAGTAGGTATCCATTCAATTCTACCGGTTGCCTCAATCCACAATTTTCTTATATCTGGATTTGTTGGAAACCTAATAATAAAATGTATGTTTTCATTATAAACGGCTAACCTCAAACCAAATTTTAGACGAAAACTATATTGATAACCACAATTAACAATAATTGGTGGTAATAAACAAAAGTATTTTAATTACAATATTACTGATAATAATCATTTGAATACATTTGTAATATCGACAGTGTTTACAACTTGGTACAACACTATCGATACGCATGGAATTTCGCGGAATTCAAGCATTGGCTCGGCACACGCGACTCTCGCAATGAACGCAATACATTGCGCGATCGCTCGCGTAGTACAAGATGGTACCCATGCATTGCAAGCAATGTATAATTTTGCATCTGTTTGCGATTGCGTCGTTTTTGTCTACAAACTACATAATACTATTGTAATAATTACAAATAACACTCGTATTATAAGGTTTTAGGACTTACCGGTGAAAAGAAATCCCTTCTCGGGCTACACTACACATCTGGCTTCTTTTCCGACACTTTATGATAGCGCAAGACGGCATAATTCGTTTTTTTTCGCGGAGCTTCGTACGTTGTTTCAATATGAGCGCGACTGTTGGCCGGTGACGGTAATTTTGGTCGACATATGAGCGTTCACTTATATGAGCGGCGCGCCTGCCCCGCCCACAAGGCCCTTCTAACCTCTTTATCTGTTCTGTGGGAGCCCCACTTAAATATTTATTTGATTCTGTTTTTTGTTATAGCGGCAACAGAAATACATCATCTGTGAAAATTTTAACTGTATCACGGTTCATGAGATACAGCCTGGTGAGTCATGGTGACAGACAGACAGAAGGACAGTTTAGTCTTAGTAATAGAGTCCCGTTTTTACCTTAAAAAGTCCGAAATATGTACAAAATACGCACTTTATTATTATTTATTTTTATAGAGCAAACTTGTAACGTTTGTTATTTTACATTAGTTTGAAGTCTGAAAATGACATCTACGTCGACTGACGTTGTTAGATAGAACTTGAAATTTGGCGTCATTTCTGCAGAAACATTTTTAGGCCAGACCTGGGTTTTTTATATAGAACAGCATTTAATTAATAATACAACACCGCTAACATTTAACTACTGAAATAAGCACAATCAATGAAAAAGTGGGTACTAAAACAAACAATAAAATTAGGGATTTATGTATTTGCATATATGCAAACATGCAAATGCATATAATCCGACGACGTCTAGTTACCAGGTAACAATGAAATGAAATATCATAAAGACAAATAAAATCGTGTAACAAATTGGCAATTGCAGGACGATACTATTCGCGTGAATGAGTTGATGCGGGTTTGCGGATACACATAGAGGATGACGCCGATTCGGAGTCCCGGCACTCGATTAGCTACATCAACTCATTCGTTCAATGCCATCAAATCTGAGGATCAAGTGAAATTGGGCTTTCGCTTTGGTGAGACATGAGATGTTTCATTTCATGCTGGCAATAAAACTGCGATTTGATATCGCCCTGGGATAGATTTCACTGTCGTATTCCAGAAACCAACTTAGTTTAGACTAAACATATCTAAACGCACTTCTTTCCAAACTCTGGAAAGAAAACTTTCTTTCTTGAGTTTCAAAAGAATGACATTCTGAGGAATAGCGTCTTTAGCCAGTTAGTTACTCGCAGTCAAGATATCATTCTTTTAATCAAAAATGCTGGTAGATACAGCTGCAAAAAGTTATCAAAAAAAAATCTTGACCCTTGTAATCGAAACAACAAATTATTCGTGTAATTATTACCTATTAATCATGGCATTAAGCAAAACAAACTGTTGACAGTAACTGATAATGTATATGTAAAATTAGTTACTTATAAGTTTGTAAATAAAGGCTATTTGAATTTGAATCATGGCATCAATTGGCAGGGTCAAAAACTGTGGATCAACGATCTTTGAGAAAAGTTGTGTACAAGTGTTCGATGATTCTGAAATTGGATACTACAATATATCCAATTTCAGCAGACAAGTGCACGTTATTGATCAATCGTTAGCATATTGTAATTGAGACATTGACTATCGACTTGAACATTCGATCTCTCAATTGGGTACAACTAGCCAGGAACGAAAGGTAATTTATGCAATTGAAGTAGGTACAGTAATAGTTATAGTGTGGACATACGATTTATATTAGTTTCCGTCTATAGTAGGTAATTGGACTTGTTTTCTATTGTAAATTGTCTTGGTGTGCCAGGTGTGCCAGATGGTCGGGATTCGTCTGGATTCTCCCGACATATTAAGGCACCGATTCCCTTGAGTAGCTGATTTTAAAATGAGAATCACATCTAAACGGCTAGTCGTAATTTTTTGATAAAAATATATGTTACATTAGACCATTTTCTTAATAATTTGATCTAAGAAAATTTTGAGATTTATTCGTATAAGATAGTGTAATTAATTTGTAAAGTTAGGACTAAAACGGACAAAAACACGACAATCGCGCCAAAACCGCTGGGTCTATTTTAATGAAATCGACACCATCTCAAAGACAATTTAATTATCTACATTTTGATCAGAACCTTTTTTTTTAAAAAGTCACAGAATAATAAGGAAAGTACAAAATACTACTAAATTTTGGGTCGCGCGGGTGTCAAACGAGTGCAAGTTTTGTTCCCTCAAGGTCGTTGGCGTTAGTCGTCGTCAGACTCCCGGAAAAACACAAAATCTCCCATCTCTCCAAAACAAGTTCCCGGCGAGTTCTTTCTATCAAATCATTTGTTTTATCATTTCCTATAAGCAATGCTTACTGTGAAAGTAAAGTGTGAAAGTTCGGTTTGCTAAATAATTTAAAAAACCAAAGAGAGAAATTGTATCGCTTATTTTTTAATAAAAGTTTGCAATTAGAATGAAGTATGAAGTAAATTGTTTGAATTTTAAATCTTTTCCGAATACTACCACAAAAACCCGATCCAAATCCGATCGAAACCGATCGATCCGAACCGAAAAAATCCGATCTAAATTGGTGGAGTCAGAAAATTATAATTACATGTGGCAACCCTAAAAATTTAGTGTTTTTACCTAAATAATTATGTAATCAATATTAAGTCTTTTTTAATCTATTAATTTAAAAAATAAACTTTTTATTTGACATTCTTATTTTTTATATATTAATTTCTGCCGACAAAAACGTCAAAATCCTGACATTTTCCAATTTTCTCCTGATATTTTGGTCTACCGATCTGGCAACCCTAGGTGTGCCCGAAGCACTGTTCGCATGGGCTAATATTAAAATCTGACGGAGAAAACATTATGCAGGTAAGAATGATAATATATAGAAGATTCAGAGAACACAGTTTTACGACATTCGAAATTGTAAATAAAGCCGTACATTCCTATGTGAGAAAAGATACGTAACATAGCACATAGAAAATCTGACTTTGATAGCCCAGTTTGTTCACCTAACAGCCATAACAACATTGATTGATAGCACTCACGAATCAACGCGACATGGCCGTGTCGATCTCAGGTAAACTGAATGCACCCAGAAATGGGAAACACGTGTAAGTATTGACAATTTGCAGGCATCTCGAACAACCTCGTTAGAGGAATTCTCGTTAATTTCAAATTACCGGTCACTCTCAATACGCCCTTCGTGCAAGCAATATAGTGATGTTGTGTACTAAAACTAAAAAGAGAGAAATAAAAACATTAAAAAGAAACCGGTTTCAAAAGCAAAACACTAAAAATTACAAAATAACTTTCGTTTCGGAAGTCGGTGCCGAAAAATGATAAAAAAGAAGTACCAAAGACACCGGCGGCTGCCAAAACGAAAGTTATTTTACACTTTGACTTCAAAAAAAAGAAGGATAATTAGTGTCTTGCTTTTGAAGTTTTTAGTTTTAGTACACCATCACTGAAAAGTGAGCAAGTTCGATAGTAAGGTACCTAAAGGATTGACAAAATACCCCTCACAACTCAATTTACACATTCGTGCTTTTTTTCGCTAATGAGTTCGGTTGTATGGTCCATATCTTGAAAACTGCTGAACCGATATCGATGAAACTTACACTATTCCCTAAGTTGAGAGATACCTAATCGAATAAAAAAGAATGATTACGATCCGATAAGTAGCTTCGGAGACATGCGTGGACAAACATACATACACCTATGAAATTTGGCACACATGTTTAGAAGCCCACATAGAGTTATTATTACTGTTCTCATCTCTGGGACGGATCTGCCAAATACCAGTTTGATACACCAGAGTCGATCGAAAAACTGGCCAAGAGGCTCATCGGCAATGAGGCACTAGTCGTGTCAAAGCTCCAGAGCCTTGAACATCGTCGCCGAGTTGCCAGCTTGACGGTATTTTATCGGTTGCATTTCGGAGAATATGCGATGGAATTATATGATCTATTTCCGCCTTTTCATCATCGGACTACAATACGTAGATACGGCTATGCGCCATCGGTACATGGCGGACATCCCACCCACCCATTTTAAGCACTAAACGTTTTGGAAATACTTTCATTTTGCGTTCAACTAAGCAGTGGCATTCCGTGCCGGAGTCTGTTTCCCGATAACTACAATCTCAGGGTCTTTAAGTCAACGAGTGAATAGATTAAATAAAAAATAGAGTAACATATATGTTAATATTGTGCATTTCGAACAATATTACATACATACGTATCGAATTGATTACGTCCTTTTTTCTTTAATCATAGTAAAAGCAAATGGACGAACATTTAAGAAACTATTGCGATGTTGTGGATCTACAATACTTACGATTTAGTGAATGGATAAGTAAGCTAGATTCTGCGTTTTATTAGACTGCTAGCTATAAACGGCGGGCCGCCGCCGCCGGGTTCTGATTAGGGCATGGATTTTGAAATTTCGGACTATATTTGCATGTTTATTAATTTCGAAATTGACACGCCTAAATTCGAAATTTCGAAACTCGATTTAATTTAAATATTATTATATTTTTTATACAATTATGAAATTTTGTACTGAACCAAAAGAGAATCATCTGAAAATGAGTCTGAATACGAATCTAAAGCCGTCCATTAGCTTACAAATGCGGGGGAAAAGGCACTTGTAATGCTCTTTGAAGCCCCACCGTATATGGTTAAACCAAGATAGTGGACTTCCGCATCTCCTATTGTCACTAACGAGCTGACAGTTGAAATTTTCACAGATGATGTATTTCTGTTGCCGCTATAACAACAAATACTAAAAACAGTATAAAATAAATATTTAAGGGGGGCTCCCATACAACAAACGTGATATTTTTGCCGTTTTTTGCTCGATATTAATTAAAATTGAAATATTCACAGAATATTTAGTTGTATATCCACTTCAAAAAATAATTATTATTAAATTAAAATAAAATAAATTAAGGGGGGCTCCCATACAACAAACGTGTTTTTTTTTGCAGTGTTTTGCGATAATGGTACGGAACCCTTCGTGTGCGAGTCCGATTCGCACTTGGCCGGTTTTTATACATTGTAGATTCGTGTACATAATTTTTGTAACAAGGTTTTTTCGTGTAACTAATAGTTTTGCTTTAAAAAATAAATAACAACACGATATTATTTCGCAACTTTTGGAAATTCCTCCAAAACGACTTAGATATTTAAAATATTATTACACAGAAAAATTGATGGCTGGAATTTCTTCATAACTGAAATAGCATAATTATGTAAATCAAATAATATCTTGCAAACAAAACTGTTCAAAAGGAGGTTCAATATTGATTTTTTGGCATCGAGCGGGCGCACGGCCGGTACTGCGTTAACATTGGGGCGCATATATCGCCTTAAAATTACGCTTAAATATTATAGTACTAAAAATTCCTGAAAGTCCCTAAACCGCCTCAGAACTAAAGTAGGAAGATGAAACTTCAACCTCACAAAATGGGGCTACCTCGACAGAACAGCAGCTCCACCTCCTGCCCTGCCGTCTGTGCCCCATGCAGCCAGGGTGATGTATGCGCTGCCATCGACGACGCCGTGGAAGTGGCTAAGTTTAGGGCCAAACAAATTTGAACGACTGGCCAGCAAGCAACAAGAAGAAGAAAATTTAGGCATTAACCCCTTGAGTGTCTAAAACGTGGATCCACGCGATACACAACGGCTTTGTAATTGTTTAGGTAATAACGACACACAATCGGTTAATTAAGATGTAACCTAGTAATAGTGTAAACGGCCATTAGATTGTTTGTTTGCTTGCTTTATACGGAACTGTTATATATATACCATACTTACTATTATTATAAAGAACCATACATAAATCATTTATCAATGTCACCAGCACTTAAAAGATATTGATAAGATGGCTTCTTTCCAATAATGTGCAGGTATGTGTACCTAGCTAATTTAATAGGTCTCAAATGGTAGAAAATAACGCTAATATATTTGGACTAAGACCAAAACGAGTACACAATTAATTAATTACATATTTGACCTTAAACAGCTTATGAGCGTAGGTACAGGGTTGTGTGGAAGTCGTATAGCCTGTCACCCTATGATAAAAGGTTATCTAATCGGTTTCCCCGACGCGGTTCCCCGATCAGGGCATCCGAAGGCGTCAATTCTAAACAAAAGGTCGCCGCACTCGCGCGATTGTACCCGTGCGGTTAAAAAACCTAACGTCCGGTTCGATTGCATCGGCGGTACGTCGGCGTCGGTCTGAGCGACTGGAGCAGTTTTATGACCGATTCGGTTACCTGAAGGCGCAATTGCCATACATTGTCTATGCACCGCAAACGTCCAGTTCGCTCGTTCGATTTTGTTTCAGATCGCCTTTACTTTGCTACCGTGCGTATTTGTTGATCGAGATTTTAGCTATTGCTATCGCGAAATATCTATGCTTATGGAATATCACACATGATGATTACCATAATCGTGACCTTAAAATCTCGTGTGACTGCAAAAATTCGTCATGTTGGCACTTCGCACAATTCAACAATAGAGACAGTGACGGGCTCTGGCGCACGACTGCGGCGCCTAGAAACCGAATGAAAACAACCGTGCGTATGCGGGGCTCATCTGATCGGGCAACCGAATCCGAAAATCGGATAAACAACCGTCCATATGCGGCCAGCCCAATGCAGTTGCTTCACGTGAGAGTGAAAATCGACCCCAAATAAGTTGGAAAAAAGGCTAGACAGATGAAGAGCTTTGTTTGGTACGCTACAAAATACGGCTTCGCAGCAAAAGGTGGCAAGTTCGCATGTTTTACCACTACACTTTTGTGTTTATAACATTAGAATGTGACTAAAAAAGCTAGAGAACGTCCTGATTCTAAGAAGCCTGTGCGGTTTTAAGAGTACTTCAGGAAACTGTTAGTTGTGTATAAACAGCTACTATTCAGGACAGTGCAGTAGCCTTAAGGCAGCCCGTTTCATCATCGGACTACCAGACGTACGGCGATGCGCCATCGGTACATGGTGAACATCCCACCCATACGCACTAAGCGTTTTTAGAATACTTTTATTGTGCGTACAGCTAAGGAGGGGAATTCCCTGCCGGAGTCTGTGTTTCCCGATAGCTACAATCTAGGGGTCTTTAAATCGAGAGTGAATAGGTTACTTCTAGGCAAGCGTGCTCCATCGTAGACCACATCATCGCTTACCATCAGGTGAGATAGTGGTCAAGCGCAAGCCTATAAGAGATTAAAAAAAAAAATGTTTCTTCACCCTAAGGCCGGTTTTCTAAACGCAAAATTAATGTGACAAATTGTCAAGCACGCGTTATCTGCTGTGATTGGTTGAATGAATTTTCAACAGCCAATCACAGCAGATAACCGGCGACTAATCGTCGATTACGATAATAGCCCGATAATAGAGTTTTGAGCAACCGGGTGTAGAATATTCTGCATATAGTTATATTTAAACAAATTATACAGCAGCATATTCATAAACATTTCATAGAATGCCTCCCGTACCCACGCTTCGCTCAGCCAAGTGCGAAACGCAACGCACTTGATCAAAACAAATTATGTTTAACATAATATATAAACAATAGATAGGTGCATACAAGAACTATCCAACGATTCGTTTAACATTTGCATATTAAACGAATCGTTGTGATTGAAAATTTCTACGTTGACTGCACCCATTGTAATTGAATTTCATTGGAAAATGTTAGGAGAAACTTTTTCTATTTCCTAGACTCCTGCAGCCTCATTGCTTAATGAATTCGGCAAGGCAAAGGGGAAAGAGTATGAACAATGACCAAAAACATAGACGAAAATGCACATTGCGTCTTTCATCTCGCCATGTGATTGGTCGATTGTTCATACTCTTTGCCTTTTGCCTTGCCGTATTCACTTACGCAATAAGGCTGCTGGTTCTCTTGGGGATCTCTACATTTCTAATTCGATCACGCAATGGAAACGCCGAGCATAGCCCTTTCTATTGGAATTTCGGTGACTGTAAGCTTTCTGCTTTCTAGCTCATTGTGAGCGACCACTACCCATATTGCCATACCCATATTGGTTGTACTAAATAAACATTTTTGACTTTTATGAATCAAATTATGATTTGACCTCCGCATCCACCTTCGCTACAAAGGCCTCCGTGACAAGTTACTTACAACCCTAGTTTATATGCACATTACGTTAAAGTAACTCCTTCGTTGACCTAGTGTAATAAAAGTAGTAGTAGAAACGCCCGTTTCCGCACTTAGACTCCCATTCGGTCTGTTGTGCGTAGGGGTACTGGCCAACATAGCCAGCCTAGCTCCGTCCAAAACCACAGAACCTTCCTGGGGGCTTCATAGGCTTCATGGAGCGACCTCACTGTTCCGAGGATTTCTTCACGTTGGGATGGCACGGCCTCGCATTCCAGGATTACGTGGGCGGCTGATTCTTCGGCGTTAAAACAGCCCCTGCAAAATGGGCTGTCTGTGGCGCCTATATTGTTTTTTTTTTTGTTAAGGAGGGTGTGGCCCGTTATTGTCCCTATGATTATTTTTAGGTTATTTCTGCTTAGGCAGAGAAATTTTTTAGTTAGACGCGGGTATAGATTTGGCAAAGCTATTTTTGACTGTCTACAGTTTGTTGTCCGTGACCATCAGTTATTATGGAGTTCTGTTGATCTCTGGCGAATGCAAGCACGAAATTATGAGAATGGCAGGGGGAGAAGTGGGTACGGGCCTAGCACTAACAACTCGGAGCCCCTCTTCGCAAGTTCATCTGCGGCATCATTGCCTAAGGATCCGCTAGGCCCCCTGATCCACTGGAGGGTAATTCGATGGATTTCGATATACTCTCCAGGGCGAGGTGGCACTCAAAGATTAGTTTGTTGTTAATAAGAATCTGATACCGTAGTTCTGGATGCCCAAACGCTTTATGGTTGTTGCGGCTTGAGTTAAGGCGACACAGACGTTGATCTAGTGATCGCAAACGCTACTACTAAGCATGGCCCTGGGTTTGATTACCAGGTTGAGTAAATTGCTAATTCAGTTTTTACATCTGCAATTCCCTGATAGTTGCCTGGAGTCTGGATGATAAAGGCTCGTTCCTTATTACATGAGACCAAAACTTTTTTTAATATTTTTTATCACCTATTTTTGCGAAATGCTTCAAGAGGTGAAATAGGGGATGAAAGTTGGATGGTAATTTTTATTTACTCTAAGACCATCTGGTAGTTCAGTTAGATTTTCCACAACTGACCAGGGTACAAGAATCCTGATGTAAAAAAACCGGCCAAGTGCGAGTCGAACTCGCGCACGAAGGGTTTCGTACCATTATCGCCAAAAAAAGGGCAAAAAATTCACTTTTGTTGTATGGGAGCCACACTTATATATTTATTTTATTGTTTTTAGTATTTGTTGTTATAACGGCCACAGAACTACATCATCTGTGAAAATTTCAACTGTCTAGCTATCACGGTTCATGAGATACAGCCTGGTGACAGACAGACGAACCGCGGAGTCTTAGTAATAGGGTACCGTTTTTACTCTTTGGGTACGGAACCCTAAACACCGAGGCTGGAATCATGAGTGGTGACTCAAACTACCAGGAGAACAGAAACATAAAGAAAAGAAGTATATCACGGAATGGAATCATGTGTGGTAAAGACTCTCGAACTACCAGGAAAACAGAACCATAAAGAAGTAGAAAATCACAAATTCTATGTTATCCAGGGCGATGCCGGGCGGGCAGCTAGTACTTTAATAATTGATAGGCTTGTGCTTGACCATCTGATGGTAAGCGATAATGTGGTCGTCGACGAAGCCCGCTTGCCTAAAAGAAACCAATTCACTCTTGATGAGACTCCCAGGTTATATATATCTGGCAATACAGACACTCGCAGGGAATTTCACTCTTTAGATGTTCGCATAATAAAAGTTTTGTGCGTATGGGTGGGATATCCACCATGTACCGATGACGCTTCGCCATACGTCTTGTAGTCCGATGATGAACGGGACTAGGAGGAATCAGTTCTTGTAATTTCATCGCTCACTCCCCGAAACTATAATTTAAGTACATCTCTGCTTAACCGTTTGGGGGAATACAAACACTTGATGATATTTCGTGGCAGCCCAGTGGCTAAGACCATCTCACCTCTCATGCTTAAGATAGTGGATACAAATCCGGGCAAGTACCAATGTGTCTTTATAAATTCATATGTACTTTCTAAGTTTATCTTGGACATCGCTGATAACAGTGAAGGACACAAACATCGTTACGAAACCTGCAGCCTAATTGCGTAAGTGAATTCTGCAAAGCAAACAAGTCGATTCTTTCAAAGAATCAGAATCATTTCTTTCAACTTTTTCGGTATTGCGAAACTAATTTGGAAAGCTAGCGTTAGCTTTCCAAATCCTCCTTTGAGTTGAACACAGACTACTTAGAGATACTACTAAGTTGAAGATAAATGACATTTGCATTACACAATACCAATAGTGAAGTTTTATCTTGATTCTTCCGCTTTCATTCGTTCTTTTACAATCAATTCTACGTCAAAATATTGGTAACTAGCTGTTGCCCGCGGCTTCGCTCCCGTGGCCCACCCCACAGGACCCGTTTTCGGGATTAAAAAATAGCCTATGTCACTCAGGAATAATGTAGCTTTCTATTGGTGAAAGAATTTTTCAAATCGGTCCAGTAGTTTCGGAGCCTATTCGGTACAAACAAACAAACAAACAAAAAAATCTTTCCTCTTTATAATATTAGTATAGATGAAAGGAGCATAACCTTTCCGTTTCAGAGTGTAATATGCAATACGAAAAGTCGTTTTTGGGAAGGTTCCAACTTGTTTGCTTTGCAGAATTCACTTACGCAATTAGGCTGCTGGACCTACCTACTTGTAGTTAGTTAATTATAATTTTGTACTCCATTGGTTTAATTGCTGCAAGGCGTTCCAGTGCAAGGGTAAACCAATCCATACTAATATTATAAATGCGAAAGTAACTCTGTCTGTCTGTTACCTTTTCACGCTTAAACCGCTGACCCGATTTAGATGAAACTTGGTATAGAGATAGTTTGAGACCCTGGGAAGGACATTGCATAGTTTGTTTCCCGGCAATCATCCTTATGGGGGTGGCAAGGGGGGTGGAAGTTTGTATGGGGAAGTAATAATTTCTCAAGTAAGGCGGACCATACACATTGCGGGATATAAAACTAAAGCTATTAGAATTACTAATGCTACGAAGACGAAGTCGCAGGCAACAGCTAGTAAATAACAAAATGATAAAGATTTCAAAGTAAATGCCTTTTAGTACATTTCTGCCTGATGACACATGCCCCCAATTCTTATGCTAATATAAACGGCTGACAATTAGCGGTGTCTAGACCGAGTTATTTACCTTATTAAATAATGCATCTTAACTTTTAGTTTCTTATAAATGTTCAGCTAACATCCGTTTTCATGAAATATAGACGAAATAGTTTACACGTTTTCCCATATGCCACCTATTACATGGGACTTAAGACGACAACTAACGCCAACGACCTTGAGGGAACAAAACGCGCACTCATTTCACACCCGCGCGACCCAAAATTTGGTAGTTTTTTGTACTTTCCTTATATTGTACGACTTTAAAAAAAAGCCTGAGATCAAAATGTAGATAATTAAATTGTCTTTGAGATGGTGTCAATTTCATTAAAATACGCCCGCGGTTTTGGTGCGATTGTCGTGTTTTTGTCCGTTTTAGACATAACATTGCAAATTAATTACACTATGTTATACGAATAAAACTGAAAATTTTCTTAGATCTAATTATTAAGAAAATAGTCTAATGTAACATATATTTTTCCAAAAAATTACGACTACCCGTTTAGACGTGATTCTCATTTTAAATCCAGCTACTCAAGGGAATCGGCGCCTTAAACACGCTTGCAATAGAATACAAGTCGGTACATAGTCGTGCGCGGACGCAATTGTAATAAAACCTGCAGTGCCATACGTTTTTTACGCACTACTCGGCAAAATCAAGAGAAACGCTTAGCGCGTATTTTTGTCACTTGTTCTGGGTTGACCCCCCTTAGGTCGGTTGCGCATTACATCCGAACTCTATCCGTCATAATTCAGAACATTTTGAACTCGGAACACAAATCACGGACACGGACGTTTAGTGCGTAATCGCCCTTTCGAGGTTTTTAGAATTCAGTAATTCCAATTTACGGTTTGAAAATTATGCATCTCGAGACCTACAGATCGTATATCCTAATGATTTGAGTTGAGCCGTTGCCGCTCACAATCAAGATGTTTTATGACATGACTGAGGGTTTCACAGTACTGTAGTCCTCCAAGGCAAACTGTCTTGAAGTTCACGACTCATCTTTCATGTTTCAATATGAGTAAAAAAAGAAAAAGAAAAAAAACATAAAACCCGACTACTTAAAAAAGAAACTAAAAAGACTGAAAAAATCTTGCTGTACAGTCGGAGGACATATTAACGAGCTGGCTGACTAAAACCAGATGTATCCTCCGACTGAACAGCATGATTATTTTCGGGTTATGCCCAGAGGTCCACGATTCTATTGTTCTCGAAAAAATTAAATTCATACTTTACTTCCCAACGGGTCCACGACATTTTCAAATATGAAATATTTTCTTTCCCAACGGGTCCATGAGAATGTTTGGTACAGTCAGCAATAAAAGCTTGGCTAAGGGATAAATGTTTACTATTTCTATGAAATAAATAAACGACCGGTATATGAATATAGATAAGTAAAAACTAAATTTTTACTGTATCACATGAATGGTCATGACCATTAAAAAATCAGGCTTAGTAGGCGTTTCGGCCGATGAGCTTCGCCCGATCCGGTCGAAACATGAATTATAAAATTTTATTATTTATTTATTATTATTTTAATTTTTTAAGCAAATTTTGTAGTTAGTAAGAAAACCTTGGGTTATATTATTTAAGTACAATCAGGCATTTTTTGGAAAAAGATAAAGCTTAATAAACCATTACAACAATCAACAGTAAACATGATAAATCACAATAATCAGTCTTATATATCAGTTAAAAAGTATAAATAATGGATAGGTATATCTCGCGGACTCTTTGGGAATTCATTTAAGAAACATATAAAACATTATTATAATTTTTCATGGACCCGGTGGGAAAAGAGGAACAATAGAATCGTGGACCTCTGGGAATAACCCTTTTTTTCTTGTTTACGTCTTTTTAGTTTGCTTTTCAAGCAGTCGGGTATTTGTTTTTTTATATTTATCCCTTTTTAGTTAACATTTTTATCGAATTAGGTACATTTAAACATATAAGTGTTGTATATTTTTCAAATCGCCTCTTAAAACCTTTTATTTTGATACCCCACACGATGGCATAGAAAGAAAAAAAGTTGAGCACCCACATGGCGTCCAAGAGCTGCCATTTTTCTATTTTCTAATTTTAATGTAGCCAGTGACACTCGCAAAATTAAGACGAATCGATTGACGTACGAATCATCAAAATCGGCCAACGCGTTTGGCCTCTGGAACGCCACATATGAACAAACATACATACATAGATTGATAAACACATTACCCTCCTTCGGCAGTCGTGTAAAAAGTGCAACCAGACTGCAGGCTATTTCGCTTCAAAATATCAATATCAATCCGGTTAGACTACAAGCATAGTTGGCAATATTGATTGAAATAGTATAACCGAACGACAGCTACCAAAACATACCCGTAGCCACAAAATATGTCACCTCACTTATCATACGACTCACAACATGCCACGATGGATGTTGTTGATATCAGTCTGCTTGCATGCGCCCTAGTGAAGCTGCGTGCCCCCAATACAGTATAGCTTGTATAATTTGCCACGTGTAACAATAGTCACCGGATACTGCATCACTGCCCTGATTGCCATATCTGATGTTAAATTGCATCTATGGATACCCATGGATTTTAATGGGTTGAATTGCCTACTAAATCTAAATAATATTGTTCAAAAACTATAATGGCATCTTCGTAGTTCCGTGTTTCTTATTTAAAAATACTTATTTTGCCATAACTGCAGCACTCATGAATTTTACAAATGAAGTTGGCCTGCATAACCTACAAAATTTATGTGGGTATTTATTTTGTGGGTTATTAATTCTCGCAGGTCTAATTGATATTGGTTAAGGATCGAACATCGACCAAAAAGGCCGGCACGAAACCGACCCGCAATAGCCCAGACGCTGATGAGCGTAGGTCCAAAGGTCCATCCAAATGCTGTCTTATCGCTGTCAGCGATAAGACCGCCTTTGTACCCGTAGAAATAAGATTTCTTCTATAAGAGAGGGGATTTTTTTTTTGGTTTTCTGTAATGTATAATCTATCCTATTCTAATCCTCCTGCCCTTATTCCATTTTCCATTTCCCTTTCAATCGACTCACTATCATTCACTCCTTTGTCTTTTATACCATTCACCCAACTTTAAAATATGAACAATCAAAATGTACTCACCACCAAATACGAAAGAATCGTCTTCGGGAAAGCGCCCGCCATAAATCCGATCACCGTACATGTGTATAGAATAGCTGTTATAGACACTATCGAACAAGCCAACATCTTCTTATACTTTAAGACGTAGTAGAACATTACGTAGACTTGCAGCAATATTATTGGATACTCCAGGTACGTCATGATGCTATAGTTGTTTGTGAAGTTGTATAGCGTCATTATTGAGAATCTGAAAAGCAGAAAATAAATTTTTTACTACCGTATTGTTTTACTAGCACTTCACCCTCGACAAACTTTTATCCCCTATTTCACCCCCTTAGGGGTTGAATTTTGAAAAATCCTTCCTTAGTGGATGCTTACGTCATAAGAGGAATACGTGTGCGAAATTTTAAGTTTCTAGCCCTAAGGGTTTGGCCTGTGCGTTGATACATCAGTCAATCACTTTTGCCTTTTATATATATAGATTTACCATCCATCATCATCGTCAATTTTAACCACGAGTGGTAGATACGACTGCTGGATTCAGGCCATCTCCAAGCTTCGCTATATCGGTCGGTACTTGGCTTTTCAAAAGCAGCAGATATTTACGACCTTCAGAGGTTCTAGACAAAATATAATTCCAGTGATGGTCGAAATTCCAGAATGTAAGAGAATAATCCCATACATTTTACCAATCGCTTTCTTTGATAAAATGCCACTTGTAACTGCTAACATTGACATGCATTGTAACGATAGACAAGAACATTCATGGAATTAAAGTACGCTACAGCGCTAAACATTATTAACAGTTTCCCTGCTCAATGTATCATATATGATTCATTCTATTGTTTTAGTAATTGTACAGTGAACTTGTTAATTTTGTCTAATCAAACTAATAAAATATGCAGTGCTACATCGTTATAGAGTTTAGTATACTCGCGATCAAAACGTCTTTCATGGCGCTTGCAACATAGTTTAAAGTAAGGTGTACGGATTGCAGTACAGTTCAGTCGTACATAGTGAGTGCTAACTTTACCAGCCGGTAACTGACTCACTACAGGAAAAATGCCTCTTCTCATAGATTGAAAGAACTTGAATTAATCACCACGCCTGCTCACTACGTGCCCTTTTACAGGAGGCCTGTTTCCCAGCAGTGGGCAAATTATAAGCTGATTATACTATGCTTATTATGTGTCGGCAAGTTTAGATGGAATTTCGGTATATCGTGTTGTAATATTTTTTTGAAAGCAAAACCATTTGTTATACGAAAAAACCATGTTTCACAAATAATGTACATGAACCAAAAAAAATTTTTTTTCTAACCTTTTATCTTAGCCGTTACTAAGGAGTATGCTTTAGAAAGTTATCGTTTTACGGCACTAAAGTGGTTGTAGGCCCTTAAGGGTACACTAGTCGACGGCACGAACTATTTTGTGCGCGGGGTTAAAATGCATGCTATATCAACCGACAACACTTGCGGAACAGATAGATGCTGTTATGAGCAGTAAGAAGCTAGTTCGCCAACGAATACACACTTTTGCAAATTTGAAGCGAAATGGATGATGATTTAGAACGAAAACGAGCGCGCGAAATTTTTTAAACAGACCTTTGGGAGTCTGGATATCATGAAAAACGACTGAATGTATCTGTTCAAAATAAAATTATTTGCATTGTTGAACTACTAATCTATCCCTGTATGGAGGCCGTTTTACAATTTTCCTTCTTCTTATGGTACTTATTTGCGCCCAAAGATGCGTTAAAATTAGTGTTGAAATATGGAACTTTCGAAGCTCATAACTTTCAAGTAAATATTTTTTTCACTTTTTTGCTTCCATACAGGGCTAGATAATGATGAGACAAATTGATTTAATTTTTTATTTTGAACGTACATCGTCAAACAGCGGAGTAAAAGCCAGACTACGTTTGTATGGAAGAATTTTCGACTAGTGTACCCTTAAGAGGAAATGCGTGCAGAGAGCTCCGACTGAATTTCCTTAGCAAAAAGTCATAATTCGAGGTTTGGCTCTCGCCTATTTCCTCCGCCAGTATTTGACAAATTTAAAAGATATTCCACAAATTGAATAAAAAAGTTATATGTTGTGCTTCTATGTTTTTATATTTTATTTTAAAGTTGTCAAAATTGTACACTTGTTGACAGCGCAGTTTTGAGCATATTTTGTGGGTTCTAGTGCTTCTAAAGATATATATATATTATATTCTATTTTCTCGCAAGTAGTTGTAGTTGTAATAATAGGAAAATAAAACCTCTAACTGACTATCTTCATGAAAGGAAAAGCCACGGTTTAATAAAATGTAATTTTAAAAGCAATTCTTGTTCACAAATCCAGATCGAACTAGATTATTTTTGTAAAACTTACATACTTTAAAATTTTCCATTAATCACTTTTACATTCACTTAAATGTGCCATATCAAGAAATATGTAATCATTCTGCATATTTGTATACAAAGGCATGTATTATGTGCTGTGTGTCACATTTAGGTACAGTTATGTGTATGCTTAGTGACTATTATTTGTAAAATAGTTTGAACATCACATGATATCTAAAGAATGTCAGACAATCAATCTAGTTCACACATTGTATTTCAGTCTAGTGCTCAAGATAAGCGCTAAATTGTGATTAAAACTCTTCAATAATGAGTCTCTTTAATGCAAAATACACATTAGTTATCGCAGTCTGTTGGGTATACAGAGTGAAAATTAATTATCTTAGAGAGATAGTGCTAAATTCACTTATCTTACAAGATTAGTGACTCAAAAGAGAACCGCAGTTGGATTAAAATATTTCTCTTAATAAGTTATTGACCAGCAATTGCAGAAAAACATTTTAAGTAGACTGAAAGCCGAGCCCTTAGGAGAAGAGATAACTTAAACTTTATATTTGAGTTATTTTATTATAAGCCAATGGTTAATTGTACAGTCACAATTTCAGCACATCTCAATGTTCATATTCACCTGCAGGGCTCTGTGCATTTAAGGGTGAGTGTGATGTTTCAGCGCATGTCATACTTACAGTATAACTAACTATGAGGTAAGGGTGTGCGGTCAACGCTAGAACTTTTACTCAACCTTTACTCGTTTTACTTAAATAGGACTACCGATATCCATGCCAAGCCGGTTCAAAAAAAGGGCTAAAATTCCTCATAGTAGTTTAAATAACTTGTGGCAGACATGTGAGATGGTCACTCTATTTCGTGGGGTGTAATATTTAAACCTATTCCTATGTAATGTAAGGCTCCAATGTTTAGCCTAGCTTCACGGCTTTTTATATGCTTGCATTTTGAATATATGTGCGACAGTTTGGCTGTTTAACTTTGTAAAATTCACAAGTTAACACACTACTTATTATATATCCAAAATATTTTACCACAAAAACCGGCTAAGTGCGTGTCGGCCTCGCGCACGAAAGGTTCCGTACCATTATCGCAAAAAAAACGACAAAAAAATCACGTTTGTTGTATGGGAGCCCTACTTAAATATTTATATTATTATATTTTTAGTATTTGTTGTTATAACGGCAACAGAAATACATCATCTGTGAAAATTTCAATTGTTTAGCTATCACGGTTCATAAGATACAACCGAGGGACAGACAGACGGACCGCGGAGTCTTAGTAATAAGGTTCCGTTTTTACCCTTTGGGTACGGAACCCTAAAAAAGGAAATACATAATATTGTTTTTGCCAGAATTATTTTTATAATACAATGAATAGTCATTTAAAACCATTTTACTCCAAAAAGTAAACTACAATCTTTTTATTTTGCCACTCTTAAGAACAGACAGCAGAAAGTATGTAAATGATAATAAACCTTTTTTTTTTTTAACCTTTGCCCACACTTGTTCACACATCGTTGAGTAATGACAAGTTAGAAAACATCCATAGTGCAAAAGAGGCTTAATATTGAACTTACCCGAAGACTTCCATAAGCATTGCTTGAATAAAGATCCCTTCTGCAGACTGCTTCTCCCTGATGTTACAAATCTGAGGTACTTTTAGGAACAGGCATGACAGTATAGTCAATGTGCTGAGTGCGTTTGCTATATTTTTTATGATGACTTCCATTTTTAATGAGTATTGTGCTGTGCTGCCTGCAAATAAATAATTATAATCATTTTGTAGACCATTAGAAATCGAGACTTAAAAAGGCTAAAATCGCAAAGCATGATGTAGTTCTGATTTATTAGCATGTTGTATGGACCAGTAAGTCCCTTTTCACACGCTCTGGTTGTAGGGTAGCTGGTGCCAGGTAACCGGCGGCAAATGTATATATATAACGGCCGGTATGTGTGAAAGCTAGCATACATGGCTATACACTTCGCCACCGGTTACCCGGTAGCGGCTATCTGGCAACCGGTGTGTGAAAAGGCACTAAGTGTAGTGTAATCCAAATTTAAAACTTGGGCTCCCTGCGCACCAAGCGAAAATTGCGAAATTTTGGGTCTTTTTGCTCTAAGAGACATAAACTATGCACTTTGCTCCACAAATAAAATGGTGTATTTTTATTAAGTTCATTAAATTTGCAAAGATTTAAGCAAAACGCAGCTCTATGTGTGCAGCGAGCACAAGTTTTTGGAAGATGCATATTTTGATTAACATTAGGGTAAATTGGATCTATACAACATACTAAAACTCCCAACTACATCAAGCTTTGCGATTTTAATGTTGATTTCTACTAGTTTATAGCGTGTTTAAATCAGATTATAGTTTTAGGGATAATTGGGCTTACAGCGAAGGAAGGGAACAAATAGTTTGTTTATTACACGCAATCAAAGCATGGAGTAGGAAGTAGATCATATCATATACCTAGTTATAATATGTTGATTAAAAAAAAATTAAAACTTCAACCAGATATTTATTAATAAATAAGGGCCATGGGCCCGGGACCGGTCAATGTGGCGACGCATGGGGGAGGCCTATGTCCAGCAGTGGACGTCTTTCGGCTGATATGATGATGATGATGATGAAGGGCCATATTGTTACCAATGTTTTTTAAAAACTAATGGAAGTTTATAATGTCAATTTACACAAGTGTTAAGTAGTAGGTAAATGACAATAGTTAAATATTTAATTTACATACAATACAAAACAAAGGGCACTTCATACATTAGGTAATAATATAGAGATAGAGAACTGACAAGTTAAAGAACTGCTTTACCAGCCATACCATAACATTAATGAATAATTATTAAATATTTTTTCTTTAAAAGTTATGAGTTTAAGCACCTAATTAAGTAAAAATAACAAACCTGTTTTAATACATAAACACGATTAAATAAATGTATTAAGCGGCTTGTTCGAAGCGCGGTTACAAAAATATAATACAGGCCGTTATCGTATTCAGCACTATCATGAATAATAAATTATTGGTGTGAACACTCAGATTACAATACTAAACGGGAACGTGCCATTGGATGCTAGATGTTTGCCACTACTGTTGCCAAAGATGTTCCTCCGGCACTCACTCAATCAAATCAACCGCTGCTTTACACTTGATATAATGCCAAGGCCAGATCGTTTTTAAAATCTCGTCCACATTACTTACCGACGAAAAAATTATAATGTACACGTTTACAACTCAAAACTGTGCAAGGAATGCTCCCGAATGTATTCAGCGGTATTACGAACTATTTTTGGTAACATTGTAATTTATAATTCAGCAAGAACTTGAAATAAAATCAAATCTTAATTTAATCTAATTCTCCAAACTTCATTCTTTTAACGTCGTGTTGACGGTGTGGCAGTGTTGCCAACAGTTGAGTTAAATTAACTCTCCACCAGATTCAAAAAAATCACTAATGGCCGGTACACACGACAATTATTTATTTGTACAAACGGACTGCGCATTCCGTTTGTGCAGTTTTATCTATGGTGTGTACGAAAATTGGCGCAGATTTGTTGTTTGGTGCAAATTATCGGAGGCAGTTACAAAATCTGTATGGTTGTCGATCGAGTTTGCACATTTTTATCATTCAGTTCGTTCACACGAGCTTACTGCAAAAAAATATCGTAAGAAAAGTGTAGCGAAATCCGTGAGTTATTGGAAGAGTAATTTATGTAGTGCTATAAAAATGATGTTTACTTTTGGAATAAGAAAAGATTTTCACGACCGCAATACGAAAAAGCCTGCCTACGACATGAAGTACAAACCTATAGACCCCAATGCCAACAGGAAGACGGTGGTGAAGAAAATAAATAACCTGCGGACTTCTTACGTGCAGACGGGTTTCTTGTCTGAGTTTCTGCGGAGAACTGACGATCGACGCAGATATAGTAGACGAGTGGACACACTAAGGTCGTTTGTTCACGAGGCACCGCACGACCCGATTTGCGGTCACGATTTTTAACACACGAACATGACACAACGCACCGCACGGCTTACGCGTGATTCGACATTCACGCGCTTATAAAACAATACAAGAGCACTGCAGTGTCATTGCAGAATCGTGTCTAGTGAACAAACGAACGGACGACAGACGGTACACTGCATACCGTCTGTCGTCGGTGCGGTGCGGTGTGTCGAGTTCTCAACAAGCTAATAACGGTTTTGTTTAGCCGCTAAATCGTCACCATTAAAAAGTCGCGACGAAATAGCCGAAAAACCGTATGAAAAACGTGTTGTGTGTGGTGCTGTGTCGTGCAATGAACAAAAGGTCCATACAAATATATGGAGCTCTGAATCGTGACCACATTTTGCGGTGTCGCGTCGTGAACAAACGGCTTAAGGGTGTTCGGTAAACTACACAAACGGACTGCGCAGTCAAATCGCTACGATAAATCGTTGGTGTGTGTACCGGCCTTAAGATAAAACGATGCCCTAATCTCATCTTATTAATAATATTAGAAATGCGAAAGTTTGGATGGATGTGTGTATGTTTGTTACTGAATCAAGTCAGAACGACCTGAATGGATCTGGATTGATTTTGGCACACAGATAAATTTATTATAGTCAGGAATAGCACATAGGATACTTTTTGTGCCTGGTATATGTTCTCTCGGGATAATTTTCGACATTCACGCGGGCGAAACTGCTGGCAAAAGCTACTAAATACTAATTTAATTATGCCCTACTAAGACAACATTTATGTTTTTATGAAAGAAAATAATAAATGCACTTGTAATTAGTTTCCTATAATAAAACGCATAAAATATTAACTGTCAGTAAAATAACAAATAAAGGAATATTAAAATTAGTAACAACTACTATGTATTCCAAATGAATTCGTCTTCTTCAGATGAATCATTTCGTCCGCACCGTCATCACCAGTTTCAGATTTATACGATTCATTGTTACCTTATGTACCGATTTGTATTATATTATTAATGGACTTTCATATGTGTTGCATTTTTAATATAGCTGTGGAAAGATTATCTCCATTCTACAAGTTTTTAAACTGTCATGGTCACTAACACTAACATTAACATTAGAAACGGGATATTTACCATGTTTACTGTTTGTTTCGAGTTTCCGATATTCGAGATTTCGAGTTGTGAGTGACAGTGGTAGCGGTACTGAGTGCAAAAAACGAACAAGAAAGAGGGTAGACCGATATGTCTCCTCATAAACACCCACCCGCAATGACTTTTCAGTTTATCCGTGATCATGGTGCTTGCAACAGCACCGAAATATCGGAAACTCGAAACAAACAGTAAACATGGTAAATATCCCGTTTCTAATGTTAATGTTAATCTCCATTCTACTCCTGTACTTGTATTGTATTTAATTCATACTGCTGAAATAGTGATGGGCGTTTTTTAAATAAAGTTGCTGACCAACGATGTCAGTCAATGATGTTGGCATCCGATGCCGAAAAGTTGAACAACGAATAGGAGAAGGAGTGACAACGATCTCAACGCGATCATAGGTGCCGAGTAATGGTGTTCCCACACCGCTGTTAAAAATGTTTACAAGCATTTTCTAACAAATGTTAGGAGTGGTTACTTTCTGTTAAGAATTGTTAAATGTTTTGAGTGCTCTTACACTGTTGCTTAATAACATGACTTCATTACATTATAACATTACACAATGCTCACTAACATTACCTAACATGAAAACATTTTTCATCAGTGTTGAGCACCTTAACACGGTGATCAAATGTTTGTTTAGAAAATGTTTACTAATGTTTGTAAACATTTTAACAGCGGTGTGGGAGCACCATAACTAAGAGTTGCCGACCATAACCGACAATAACCAATGTCAATAACAATATGGCGATGGCTAACGCACGAACGAGTGTGTCTTCGACCGAACAACGCACACTCGCACAGAACATAATAACATAAACATAACTAATTGTAGAACGTATCGAACTTCAACACACCGACCACTCAAAGCAATATTTGCAACCACCAGTTTTAGTGGAATATCCGCTTAGTTGGCAACACTACGGTGTTGACGTCCGTGTTTATGTTGCCAGCTTCAAGTACCTACCTTACTACTAAAATATATTAATTGAATAACCTCCAACTGCATTATTTTTATTATAAAAATTATATACGGGATGACTTGAGAACCTCTTTATTTTTAAATCGGTAAAAACAAGTTTGCCTAAATAAAAATAATGACTACGGTAAGTATGAATAGTAATTCACTATTTTTCACATTAAATGTATCTTCGGATTTGCGATTTCAAACAAATAGTACAGCTTGGCAAAAAAGAGTCTGACGCGGTGACAGTTGGAACTAAAAATAAAACTAACTAGTTAACTAAAATAACCTACCTATTACTTGCCTATTATTACCTATTAGTACTACGAGTAGTTAGAGTAACTAAAAATTAATAACAAGTATCAAAAACTGTTGAGTCATAGTATTTCGGGGTATAGAGGTGCGATAGTGGCGACCTCATTTATTCCACACTCTTTTTTGCCAAGCTGTACAAGTCCAGGTTTCCTCATGATGTTTATCTTTAGAAAATTTCTTAGTATAAAAAAATACCAATTGGTATGATGTTTTATTTGGTTGGCAACTCAAACACTTTGACTGTCACATTTCGGTTTACAGAAAAAAACTAGATGTCGCTAGTCACTCCAAAAACTATAGCTACGCTACGTAAACTATTGAAACCTGCAAATACCTATAATAAATTATGTATGCTCTATGTCCACCAGTCTCTACCAAGTACAAACATAAATTTGGTAACGAGTAAATTGAAAGCTTCAAAGTTGTTTTTTTTATCTTAACAAATTGTTCATCTAATAATGATAGGATTGTGAGTAGATAGGTATCTATGCAAAGTCTCTGGTGTACCTAGTTGTAGGTAGGTAATTGTACTAAGTGGTTGAGTTCAAATCGAATTCAGACAGAGGTATGTAATCGCACTATAGTACTTTATGTAAATTTTTTAATTACTAAGGTCAAAATGGAAAAGGAAAACATCGTCAAGAATACGGCAAAAAAGCGATAAAAAAATTAAAACTGATATAAGATTTCTTAATTCGGTATCGGAGGCAGGCAAATAGCTAAGAACTGTTAACCATACACAGATCGAAGTGGAGGTGTGTATTTGTGACTGGGTTCGAACCCGCGACCGTAGGTAATCGAATGTCGCGGCTGTCACTTACCACTAGGCCAGCACTGCTCATGGGACCAGTGGGGTTGTACTAGGGTTGCCAGATGGTCGGGATTCATCTGGATTCGCCCGACACTTTAAAGGATCTCCAGACTCCCGACAAAACTCAAAATCTCCAGACAAATAAGTTCCCAGAAAGTTTTTTCTTTCAGATCATTTCTGTTATCAAATTCCTGTACCTAAGCAATGCTTACTGTGAATGGATGTTTGGTTTACTAAATAATTTATATTATACCAAAGAGAGAAATTGAATGGCTTTTGATTTAATAAAAGCTAAGTTAGTCATTAGACGTAAATTGTTTGAATTGTATTTTTTTTCCCGAATACTATTAAAGGATCTAAATTGGTGGACTCAGTAAAGTCCAGTGGCAAATACATATGGCAACCAAAAATTAAGAGTACCTAAATTAGTTAGACCAACATTTTAAAATTTTCTCCAGATATTTTGGTCTGCCGATCTGGCAATCCTAGGTTGTACTCTAGTCACAGAACCATATCATATTATTATCTTTGTCTATAAGGGTACCTTTAGAGGTCATCTTTCCGATAACTATTCAAAATCTAAATTCAAATCATCTATAGAGAATTCGAATAAGGAAACTGCTAATCACTTGCTTAACAGCTCAAAAACAAACAAGAAAATTAAGCCAAAAGTTGGCCGGCTTAACACCACGACCGTGGCATAAAGGACAATCTGCATGCTGTGAGCCTCGCAGGCATTCCAAAAGTGCTTTAGCTTAAAGGACTCTCGCAGCGTCAAATACGAACTTACAAAGAGCTATCAACAATGTTCTCGGAATCCTAGGAAATCGTTTTCCACAGTGTGGTCGCTGCTCGTGGCAGACAAAGACGAGTCTTTCACAGTATATGTCCTCTAGCGCGCAGAGAACGGAATACGAATCTTTTATTGTTGGTCAAAAAACCGTCAGTTAGTGGAGTACAGTCACAGACGGTCCAGGCTATAAATCGAATATATTTTATATCGGCTCGTATTACGGCATGTTCTAGCATAAGTAGACGCATCTTTAGAAGATTCATCTACAATACAGAAGCACGGGTACCTACAGACCAAGCGAGCATGCGAACGAACGCTAGCGAAGGAGCGAACAAACCCTAGCGACGAGTCTCGTTCGTACTCAGCAAGACTGCAAGTAGCAACTCGCAGAACGCAATACAAAAAGATAAAACCCAAAAAAAAAAAAAAAAATTTTTTTTGTGACAACTCCTTCTTTGGAGATGCACAAGTGTAACACACTACAAAGATTGTGGTGTGTGAATAATCTATGCTCGTAACACTTAGGTGGGGTAGGTACACAAAATCGTAAGCGCGTTGACCACCAGCACCAGCCAAAAGCGCCGCAAGCACCCGAAGATGTAGGTACCAACCATAGCGTGGAGACATAGAGATGACGCGTTCCATTAAAAAGCTTGTTCAAAATGCAGTCGATTCATTGCCCTGCCGATGCTATTGTACCTATATTGTACATTGCCGCATGGAGTTTCATTTAAAACTGAACGTTGAATGTTTATGAAGAGCCGTTGCAAGCTGATTACTGTATTTGTAAAAGGAGTAAGAATCCTTCAGACCATATATATGCCCCAGCGGCCAATCTCAACAACCAATTATAAGCGACAATTCGACAAGAGATATCAGATGCAGGAGCAACGGTTTAACGTGTTTTCCGAGGTAAGGGGTATCTTACCACCAACTTCCATACTAGGTTGCCACTGAGGAATTCCTAATAGAAGATCCTTATAACACTTTGCCTTAACTGGGAATCGAATCCGAGACGCCACGTTCAGGAGTCACACTTGCGACCGCGAGGCCAACGCGCGGGTTTGTAAGGAGTGTGTAATGGATCCTAACAGTTGGCGTTCTGTAGTTCCTGTCTATTTCCGTGTGATAATAGCGTGATTTTATGTATCATATTTCATTTCGGCATGTAATCCACGACTCTGTGCATCCCTTTACGAATATCTACGGTTGTCTAATCGGTAGCCAAAATAGGTCAAAAGTCTAACACTCGATCCAGATAAGATGGTTTTCGTTTTGCCGCAGCCTAAGGGATGAATTATGCTAGACCGTAACGGGCGCGAGACGAACCTCGTGCAAGGCACGGCCGAAAAAAGGAGGAGGTTCTATGTTCAACTTCAAGTTTTTTTTATTGATTTTCTTTTTTTTTTGTGTATGTTCACCGTTAATTTTTTATTTGTAAGAGTATGTTCCGAAATTGGTCCCATTTTAATTTGGTGAAGATCTGATGAAGAACTTTATAGATATACAACAGAACTCTTCAATAAATAATAGCAAATCTCTCGGGATTGCTGTAATCGCTTGTCTGTTTATTGTTTATACCATTTCATAACATAACATCACGCCAGTTCGCTCTAAAGGGGTACGCAGATGCGTACAGTTCACCTTTATACACTCTCATTTCACCGGTTAAATTCAGTTTCATGATATTCGGGTAATCTAATTTGAAAAAGTGAAAAATTTAAACAACTTTTTTACAAAGAAATACTACTTAACTTACAAATAAGAAAACTACAAAGTGAAAAATAACTTTATTTTTGGAAGTCGGTGTCGATAACGCAAAAAATTGGTACCTACCAAAGACACCGAGCGTGCCCAGGACGCGGACGCCCGCAGGGTATTACATAAACAGCATGATATAAAATGTTCATGAAGTTTTGAATCCGTGACTCGTCCGTGCCTCCGTGCAAGGCTTAAACTATAGTAAGCTTAAACTATAGTAAGCTTAAACTATAAATTATTGCTTAATAGTAGCCTGGTCAAATCCCTGTCTTTTATCAGTATAAAACGCATTTCTATTGGGCATAATTAAACGTAACTGGCGAAATATGTACAGTTCTGCCCAAGATTTCGAGAATAACTGGCGTTATGTTACTTTACTGCAACTAGAAGGATGTGAAGTTTCTACGTCTGGCCCTAAGCCCGCGAAATACAATACGTGGACTAACTCCGCTTCCTGATTGTACTAGAAATAAATGTTGTAGTTCTGAGAAAAATGCCTAAAAACTTTGAAAGGTAAATAAACCATGTGCCGGTATACCATCCTTCTTACAGATCACATACTTGAAAAAGGCTTTCGTCATATTAATTGTCTGTTTTGTCCGTTTTATCTGTCGTCATCCGTCTGTCTGTCGCCATTGTTTGAACGAAGTTCGCCCTAAGACCTGCGCAGAGGGATGCAACTACCCCTATGGCGCAGTTACCTCCCCGCACCATCCTCCCTCCCTACAGCAGCCTATAAATACCGATGCACTTCGCCGCAACTTTCACTACTTCCTAGGTAGGATGTGTTTCTAGTGCATCACGCGCGAGTTCCGCATTTCTGCCTTTGGTGAATTAAAGTACTTCCTTTCCTAATTTTTGAGTGAATTAAAATTGAACTTTAATCATAACTCAGTGAACGTACCCATAAACCGTGACCTAATAAAAAAAAAAATACCCGTTGCTCCCTCTGTGACCACCCGTAGTATAAAACAAAACCTTTAATTATAGACAAATATGAACCAAAATTAAAAATAATTTTGGTTCATATTTTGGTACGTTCTCTTATTTTATTGTACATTTTGAAGCGGCAGTTTAATTGGCAGAATTTGAAGAGATTTATGAGTTTCAAAGTTAAATAAAGTTTTTGTTTATCGAAGTTAGTTTCGCAACCAGCAAACATGGCGATCATACGGCCTTTACACGTAAGTAAACTAAGATTGTTTCGTTTGTTTTTTTAACTATGATTTGCGTACGAGAATTTTAAATAAGTTGGAGAAGGACTGAAATTTTTATATGCTGCGCCAGGTAAGGCTTTCGTTGTATTTTATTTTTGAATTTTGTGGTTTTTCGAAGCCCCGTTTTTATTTTTAGCCCGCAGTTAGCAGCAGACGTCTTCGTATCCTGGCATTTTTTGTATATATCTTTAGTGACGACTTCTTTGTTTTCCTGAAATAAATACTACGGTCTCATGGTTTTTCGGCAGACTTTAGTACTATTTTGTGCACTTTCTTTCAATATTTTTTATATATTTTAATGGTACTTGTTTTTCTCTTTTCAATTAATTATTTTATAACATTCGTGTTTTTTGTAGTTATAATAATTTATTTTTTAATATCGGGCTTTAGGACTCAAAAACTTTAAAACAATCCGGCAAATTACTTATTCGCGTTTAGAATTAAATCTCAAAGAAAAGTATTTTAAAAGAAAAGAATAGGTTTTCCGTTTTTGCCTACCATTTTACATTATTAACATTTAACATGCCTTAAGGTCATTAATGCTTTATATTCAGTCAATTAAATGCCTTAATAATGCATAATTACATTTAAACACTTGATAAAACTCCTCCCGAGCGCGTACTCGAATCTTTGAAACTAGACGAACTAACTTCACCAAAAGTTCAAAAGTTTCAAACCCATTTGGATAACGCGCCCAAATTTTTTTTCGCAAGTCGCCCTAGTAAAAGTAACAAATGTGTACTGCTTGGGATATTTTTGGTAATTCTTTTGTAAACATAACTGTCTTGGACTAATTAATAGTAACTCCCATTTATATTTATCATTGGCTCGTCTCTTGCCAGCAAAAAATTAAATGGATTGGAATTGAGTAGCAACGAATATCTTCGTTTCTATTCAATTCCAATCCATTTGCTATGCGTTGAGGCGCGTATTCAATTGTACTTTATCACAAGTTTCACTCAAAAATGAGGTAACTAATTAAAACAATAATGCCAAAGTAAAACTGATACAATAAAAAAGATACTTAATACAGCATTTGTCAGTTGAGCAGTGGTACTTCGTAAAAGTTCTAAAAAGCTTAGGAGACTATCCCCGGGACTTTCCCGGGCTTTATAAAGGGTGCGCAGAAACGCGTAACTATTTTCTTTGTTCTGAAAGTAAAGTAGCATGTATGTGCATTGTAAACGCAATTTTTTGTTGCGAAATAAAAACTAAAAATTTCAATTACTATTCACTTTTAATGCATTCGGCTCACTTTAAGCTTTCGATCACCATAGCTTAGGTCGCTCCTTGAGCTGCCTAGTCTTAGGCATCAATATAGCTCTACCTAAAGGATGCAGGCAAAACTTATATCAACTTTTCTGAAAATTTGCTGAAATAAATTTCTTACAAGCGTATTGATTTCGGGTTAACACAACTAGATTTCAAATGGAAGGGCCTTCTGAGGCATGATTTTTGAAGATCGGCTCTATTGTTTCCTATGGGGGAAAAAAACAGAGGGATGTTAAAAAAGTTAGGTTTTAAAAAACTTTAATTAGCGAGGGGATTTAGGTAAAATCTGGTGCCGAAGGCTTTCCGTAAAAGCTCCTTTGTTGCTTGGATGCCTCTTCCGCAACTAAAGGTTGCTAAAGGATCGCGTTGTTTGTTGAATTCAGAGAAATATGGCTACAGGGCCACAAATTCTTTAAAAGCTTCAACCGTAGGCCGTATTTTTAATGGTTTCTGGTAAATGACCGTTGATCTTTATATAAAACTGGCTTTCCGCCGCGGCTTCGCCCCCGTCAACTGGCTACCTACCTACCTACCACCTACCTAGCTACCTACCTACCCTACCTACCATAACTACCCTACCCGCCTACCCTACCTACCGTACGTACCCTACCTACCCTACCCTACCCTACCTACCCTACCCTACCTACCCTACCCTACCTACCCTACCCTACCTAACCTACCCTACCCTACCCTACCTACCCTACCCTACCTACCCTACCCTACCTACCCTACCCTACCTACCCTACCCTACCTACTCTACCCTACCTACCCTACCTACCCTACCTACCCTACCTACCCTACCTATCCTACCTACCCTACCTATTCTACCTACCCTACCTATTCTACCTACCCTACCTACCCTATCTACCCTACCCTACCTACCCTAACTCACCCTACGCTACCTCCTACCTACCAATTGTTAAACTATTTATTTGAATAAAAACTAATACTACAATACGAATGTAACAACTTTTGTTTCTAGCGGCTATATAATTATTTTAAAAAAAAAACACACTTGTGTGATCGAAAATCAATAGAATCGAAGAAAGGGGTTGAGTTGGCGGGTAGTTGTTTCGAAAAAAAATCTTAAACAATTTACCATCATAATAGTTTCGTCGTTTGGATTTTTAAAGAGTTGTCAACATTTAAGGTCTATCCACACATATCAGGGCCGTGCCCGGGACGTGCACGGGACGTGGACAGACCGTGCCCCGTCAGGAGCTCAAAAAAATATCGGTGGGAACATTTTATATGAACTCGTTCACACACGTCCGTGCACGGGCCCGGGCACATCCCGTGATGTCATATAAAATGTTCCCACCGATAATTTTTTGAGCCCCTGATGGGACCCGGCCCTGTCACGTCACGGGCACGCCCCTGATATGTGTGAATAGAGCTTTAAAGTACTCGTAACTACTTATGAATTTTTAAGTTTTGGGAAACGGTAAGATTTTCTTTGCTTTTTTCAGTGCTTCTTTAAAATGAACGTGACATTTAAAATTTTGATCTCCGCTTGCCATAATGCAGAAGGGGTTTGAAAAACTACTGGGTAGTAGGTACTTACGGAAAAATCTGAAAGTATTTAGGGAAGTCTTTTAAGGCATTTAAAATCACGGTTACGTTTCCCTTAATCAAACAATGGTAAAATACATGCCACTTTCACCTCACTAGTTTGAGGTTGGAATTTTTTATTAAATCTGAACGCATCCTTTACGTGTTATTTGTTTTGAAGACTTTGATGGATGTCACTGCCTATTTTGACATTATTGTTTGATAATGTAATGACGTTTAACTGATAAAAAAGTTTACACTTGACGCGCGCCAAATTTGAAAATTAGAAAGTACTTTTAGCGGGACAAAAGTATTAAATATTCAGTTACGTCTACAAAAATTCCGGTAAGTACATTATTTTCATTGTTTTGTGAATAATATTACATAATATACTGTGGAATGCAAAATTATGCCAGATTATGTTTTTTTTTTTAAATGACTTCGTAGTATGTGGCTAATATATGACCATTGTCCGTTCATAACATTTACCACCTCAAAAGGTGTTGAAAACAATACCTTGATTTTGTGTTCGTAGTTACATTTTTCAAAATTATTCTTGCAGGGGACCAACCAAGACGTCTTCACGAAAACGTTTGAGCGACAGAGATCTCCAAAACATCTTGGAGAATGATTCTGCAAGCGACTCGAAGGACGAAATGGGTGATCTTTTACATTCTTCTTCAAATACTTACGTAAATTTATCTGATAACGACCTAATTGACCGTCAATTGGAAAGGTTGTTTGAGGGTGGAATGGAAGAAGAAGCTGAAACCTTTCTCAACTCCACTGAGGTTGATTCAGATGAAATTGAAGAGGTATCGGATGTTATGTTTCCTAATAATATGCAATGATGAGGAAAGTAAATAAAATACTTGGTAGAAATTAGTGGTTTCATTTATTTTAGAACGTAAATAATTGCCTACTGAGAGGATGCCTATGGCCCAGCAGTGGGCATGAGAAGGAGAATATCAACTATTAGTTCCAATCGGACAATGGTTATATATTTGTCACTTAATAAAATCTGTTACCGGACAATGGCAACATATTGACCACCTAAATAAAACAAATATGCAAATATGTATTTTGGGATATTTTGTTACATTTGGATTAATTAGGACACTCATAAACCCATTAAAAAAAAAAAAATCTTTATCACTACCCTATTGCGTCGCATCCGATTAAGGGAAAAAATGAACTTGACTTGAAATCAAATTTTTCATTGCGTATTGTTTTCGCCGAACTTCTTGGCCGCCTTGAACTTGCCTTTCCGATGCACAAGGCACGAGGCTTCAATCCCGTCAATGAAAAAAAAAATTCGACCTACAATCCCGTCAAAAAAATTCTACCTACCTACCTACCCAACCTACCCTGCCCTACCTAACCTACCTACCCTACCTACCCTACCTTCCCTGCCCTACCTACCCTACCTACCCTACCTACCCTACCCAACCTACACTATCTTACCATACCCTACCCTACCTTACCTACCCTACCCTATCCCACCTACCGTACCCTACGTACCCTACCCTACCTAACCTACCCTACCTACCCTACCCTACCTTCCCTGCCCTACCTGCCCTACCCTACCCTACCTACCCTACCTGCCCTACCTGCCCTACCCTACCCTACCTATCCCACCTACCCTACCTACACTACCTTACCTACCCTACCCTACCTGGGTTTACTGCTTGTTTCCGAATGTCATATCCCCGAAGTCATCAGATCGAACGTCCGAATCGCCGACATTTAAAACTTGATAATCAAGTACCGTGGCGACCAAGCTAAGAAAACACCCAGCTACATCGATTGTTTTCCCCCAAAACATGCGAGATAAAAGACGCGATGTGGATTTCCGTCTATGTGATTGGTCGATTGATGGCGGTCAAATCTTTTGCCTTGCCGAATTCACTCACGCAATTAGACTGCCGTTCAGCCGCTCTAGCGTGATTGAGTACCAAACATACATCCACACACACAACCATCCAAACTTTCATTTATAATATTAGTAAGATTGTCGAACCGTCAAACTGCCAAAGCCTACGGCAGTTATTTCTGTCCTAATTTCATTTGAACCCTTACCTCTGACACCTCTCCCTCTTGATCCCCATTTCCACCTTTGAAACGTTGAAGAAACGTTTCTAAAATTAAAACTGTCTAAAATATTCGAGGTCCACCACAAAGTTCAATTTCCATTATCAATTAGTAACACCGACTTGACATCCCGGAAGAACCATTCGCCGAAAGTTCTGGGCTGAAATGCATCCGAAAATGGGGTGCCCATACTTTGTAAATGATTAAATTTGCCTAATTCTCCGTATGCGATCAAATCATCAAGTTTCAATCATACATAACGGGCGGATTGACAACTGCAAAGTCATTTGCGTGAGGACTGTAATTGTCGGTTTCGAACAAAGGTTAAACTTGACTGAGTAATAAAATTCGGAATAAAATTCCCTAAAAAGGAGGGGACAAACATTCGAATTTTGAAAGTTTACGTGGTCGCAGGACTCGCAAGCCTGCTGTGCATGAGGTGCTGCAGCCTAATTGCGTAAGTGAATTCAGCAAGGCAAAGGGCCCCCTGAAAGAGTATGACAAATTCTCTTTCATTGGTGAAGATACTCTTTTCGAAAAAGTCCAATACTTTTTGGCAATACCTAATTATTTAAAGAGAACTAATCATACTCTTTCATGGGGTCAAACCCTTTGCCTTACCGAATTTACCGGCGCAACTTAGGCTGCTGATTTCGTTTTTTTTTTGGGAATGTCAGACAGGGTTTTTTGGCTTTTATCATCTCCACATAGTGCAAGAAAAGATTACAAAGCTAAGACATCGACCAAAAGGAGAATACGAAAAAAACGAGTTAGAACTGCTGACATTATTCTGAATTTTCGTTACCTACAAAAATAAAACAAGTACTTGAAAAGTAAAGCATTGTATCAAATATAAATAGCTCAGCTCATAACGGGAGCAAACAAGATACAGTACCTTGACTACTTACCCACTAAACCTTAAGTGCCTTATTACAAAAAGTGGTTTAACCAAAACCCAGGTATAAACCTTGTTTTCACCGTACATTATAAAGGTTTAAACCAGCGTTTTTAGTAAAACCGCTTTTTATAATAAGGCACTATATTATGTCATTTTTAGGGTTCCGTACCCAAAGGGTTAAAACGGGACCCACTACCCACCCATTACTAAGACTCCGCGGTCCATCTGCCTGTCTGTCTGTCCGTCTGTCACGAGGCTGTCTATCTCATGAACCGTGATAGCTAGACAGTTGAAATTTTCACAGATAATGTATTTCTGTTGCCGTTATAACAACAAATACTAAAATCAGAATAAAATAAATATTTATGTGGGGCTCCCATACAACAAACGTTTTTTTTTTGCCGCTTTTTGCGATAATGGTACGGAACCCTTCGTGCGCGAGTCCAACTCGCACTTGGCCGGTTTTTTTTTAATTACAAATCCACCAAACTGCGAGGCAGTTTATCGGCGGGATTAGCGCTCGTATATCAATTGTTTTACACTTAAATATAGAAATATGAACAACACAATTCAGTGGCAACTGGCAACGCGGTCTACCGCCGCACATTCGCTGGCGCGGTCGCTATGTACATTATGGATAATTATATAATTCAATACAGGCTCGGCCTAGCTCAGGTGCAGTCTCATCTTTTATTCTTGTGCATATTCTTAATAGCTTTAATAATTAATTACAATGTTTAAAATGTACAATTTTATGGCGAAATATTTATTATTTATTTCAATTTTTCAAATTTAGAAATCATTATTGTAAATCAAATACAAATAATGCAAATAAATAATACTGGGGTTAACACGCATTTGTTTCCTTTGATTGATTACGTTCTTTTTGCTAATTAAACTGAAAAGTATAGTCAATTTGCCAATATTCGGCAAACCATACCAAATTAATCAGACTGATCATCAATCACACTAATATTATAAAGGCGAAAGTCTGTGAGTGTGTACGTTTTTTACTTCTTCACGCTCAAACTACTGGACGGATCTGGATGAAATTTTGCACAGGGATAGACTATAGTCTGGAATAGCATATATGATACTTTTTATCCCGGGAATATGTTCCCTCTGCATAATTTTCGACATTCACGCGGGCGAAGCCGCTGGCAGAAGCTAGTTGAATTATAATTCTCTGAGAGCATTCGTTATTGGGACAAAACATAAAATTTAAATAAAATAAACCATTCCAGCAGCTCACTTCTATTGTCATACTCGTCAAATCAAAGGCATAATTAATTATCTTCATCACAAACTTAATTACGCTGAAATTTATTTATACTGTTATTCGGGCTAATAGTTTCCGACAAACGTCGTCCATATGGCTGTACTAACTAACGTCAAAGTCCCATAAAACTGGACAGTAAATTGGGAACAAACATAAAACACCACTGTCAGGAAAAAATCAAAGGAGATACAACCTTATGCCTATTAAAATAGGACAGTTAATAAATCAGGTGTGCGGTATTTTTCTTCGTGGAACGCGTTAATTTTGCCTGGACGTGACCAGTGTGCGACTATATCGTGATTGTTATTCCTGGTTTTTACAACTTATTCGAATTATGAAAGTTTTTTGTTGATTTTGAGGTGTCGGCTTAATTTCCTGAGCATTACAGAATATGAGAGGCCTACCTCATAATTTAAAAGCTATAGATATTAATTTTTGTTTTCTGTCCACAGCTGCTCATAGCAGCCTTTGTGCTGTTCTTCATCACCGAGGCTATTAGAGCGGAGGGACGAAGCCGCTCAGGCAAAAGTAAGTACAACCCATGTTTTAATTAAACTTGTATCTACTTTACTGGATAAATACAACAAAGATGTTGATTGACGATTTTATCTCATTTTGACGGTAGTTATAAAAAATTAAGAAATAAATCTAACTCAAATTTTATTCTAAGTTAAAATACAATTGAATTAATTTCAATTTTAACCAACCATTTCATATTTTATTATAACGCCATCCCTCAGCTTAGGAGAAAATCTTCTCGTGGAATTTGAGTTTTCGGGAGGAAAACGGTATAACACCAAAATGCTAGTAATTTACTAACTACTTTACTTATTAACTAACAAATTAGTGAAAAACGTTTATAATAAAGGAATAAAATTACTAGAATACCTTTTATAAGTGATATTTGAGAATTAAAAATCAAATCATGTCACACTGAAGTTTCGTTCCTACGTTTTGTGTTCACTCTGTTACATGTCGTACCAGCTTCGTCTACTAGATGGCGATACTATACACAAAATGACTGGAGACCAATCTTATTCGTACCACTGTATTTTAAGACGCTTTTATTAGCTTGTTTTTACTAACTTTGTCATTGTTTTCTACAAACATTATTTTTATCAGAGATTTCAGTAGTATATTGCATTTTCTGCGATCCTCGCAATGTGACCTATATTTCAGAATCGTAATCAGTATATTAAATATTTTTTTATTTTATGTCTTTCAACGTTCAGAAATCTGATCAAGACATTATTATATTTTTTCAAATAATGTAATAGCACAGTTGCTACATAGTTTTGTGTAGAAAGCTGAAACAATATGGCAAAGGCTTCACAGCTCATAAATGTGTCAATAAATGTGTAAACAAAATACGTAATTCTATAAAAAAAATACGACCCACAAACAGAAAATAATCAATTTATTGCATATATTTAACTCTTCATATACATAGATAACCACAGAATAAACTATTAATTCCCAAGCATGTCAAAGTTGTATAAAAGGATCATTAAAGTTAGCTTAAAAGTCCGTATACATAAGAAATGCATTTAATAAATTCCTCTTGTAGTGCCGGTTTTTCAGTCAGTGTCATGAGCAGTTTGATAAAAGCTAATTGCGTCACTAATTAGGTCACCCGCGGTCACCAGAAAGCTTTGACGTCTGATTGTGTGGTTTCATCAAAGGAGCCGTAACCTCACCACGAAAAGGCAAAAGCCAATACCTAATGTTAGCAATCATACAACTATTGAAAAAGAAACCTCTCCCGAAACTTGCAATGAGAGAGTATACGAATAGTCTATTTTTAAACCACCCGCACACGAAAAACTGGAAAATATATACCAAGCAATCGGCGCGCCGCCGCCGCCGCTTACGTACTTTGTGGCAATAGGTACGTTTCCCACCGTCAAAACAAATGAAAATCTAATGTCAATGACCTGTTTAGTTCCCAATACTGCCGCGTGGCGCTGTTACTATTTCCATTCATTGAAAGTATTTTATCAATGGCGGCATTTGACACTTAACAGCTTTGGCGGTATTAATTTGCTAGACAAACGAATTAGGAAAGGGTTTATTATTTATTTTTTCTTGTCTTTAATACTGTAGGAATGCATTTTATTAAGTAATTCCTCTATCTTGCTCAGTATGACGATACGTTCTGAACCTTTGCGTAACGGAGTTATGAATGAGTCTCACAGTTGGTTGTTGTTCTGCAAAATTCCTACAGATGGGGCGCGTTGGTTCAAAGTACTGAATTCAACAAGTGGTTACGTTTCTTTCGTTCAAGGGAAGAAAGGTTGGGGTAGGTCTTGGTTTTGCCGAGCTTATAAAATTTGATACAATTTATGTTGCAAATATATATATATATATTTTTTTTGTTCAATTTATCTACGTCGTTGTTTTTGACAAATGCAAACATAAATGCTCCATTTTTATAACCAATTTTCTGAAATAAAATACAATAGTTGTTTATGTAGTTTGTGAGATACTAGCGATCCGCCCCGGCTTAGCCCGTGACAAATTATATACAAACTCTTTCTGTTGATTTCCTTATGAAAATCCGTTCAGTAGTTTTTGAGTAGACGCAGCGGGAAACTTTGTTTTATAACATTTAGTGGTGCGCTTGCGCATGCCACAAAATAACAACAGAATCTTTCCAAAACCAATTTTGTACTTACGAATGGGTTCTACAGGACTCGTATTTTTTATATTCATAAGTAATTTTAAGTACTTCCTTTCCCTGATAGTAATAAAATAAAGTATGTATTGTCATTTTATAAGATGATCTTAGTGAAACAACTTTTCTACAATCTAGTGTAGCTCGCAAAGAAGAGGTAATTTATTTACAAATACATTGTATTTTTTGAACCACTCTATTTTCCATTAAGTGGGCTTTCGAACGAAATTACCAGCACCGTCACTCGTTTCTTATGCCCTGGTAGTCTGGTACCTAATATAACGCCATTGAAGTGTACCCTCTTTGGAAGACCGTATTTAGTGTATTACAAATACACGCTAAAACTATAATGGTTGTATTCCCACAGCGAAATGATTTCGTCTTGATAATACAATCGATTTATAAAATAAATAAACATTATAATCAAGAAATGGCAAATTCAAATTCAAATATTTATAGTTCAACACAGTATATAATTATACATTTCTAGATGTTAGGTGAATGCGCAGTTCACTATGTTGTACCAGTTTAGGCATGCAAAATTATTGTTTAAATTATACAATGTCACAAATTATTATTAATATCGTACCATGTCGTAAATCATTATTAAAATTATACAATGCCATACATTATTACAAAAACTATAGAATGTCATAAATTATCACTAAAATCATACCATGTCATAAATTAAAATGTCATAATAATAAACAAAACAATACGTAAATTATGTCAGAGTCTAGTACATAGGACAACACATAGTAAATTAATTACAGTAAATAAATGAAAATAAATCGGACTTAAGTATTCATACTATTATGATTGTACAGATAAATTTCTGTCTGACATGTACTCGTGTATTGTGTAGTAGGTCTTTTTTAATAGTAACTTATTCAATTGCTTTTTAAACGTAAAAATATCGTTAATATTTAATATAATATTATAAAGAGGAAAGATTTTTTTGTTTGTTTGTTTGTTTGTACCGAATAGGCTCCGAAACTACTGGGCCGATTTAAAAAATTCTTTCACCAATAGAAAGCTACGTTATTCCTGAGTAACATAGGCTATTTTTTAATCCCGAAAAAAGGTCCTGTGGGGTGGCCCACGGGAGCGAAGTCGCGCGAAGCAGCTAGTATTTAATATATCATTAGGAAGTTTGTTGTAGATCTGTGGTGCCATTCCTAGAAAGTTCTTATGAAATACACACAGATTAACAATTGTGAAAAACAAAACTCGAAAGCGACGTTAAACCAATTGCTACCCGCTACAGTTAAGCAACGAACCAATAGCAATGTTTTAAAATTACAATTTTCACAGACAAGCCCTTAAATCGCTTTTTAGAGGCTCCATTATCCCTGCCTTGGCAGTGACATGACAAATCTTAAAATATATGAAAAATTCACGTTCGTAGGAATAATCGTTTTAAAATCTTTACAGCAATTATGTAAAAACATATTACAAAAATCAACAGTTATTATATACAATTAACGTATTACACAAAAATGAACCATAATGATCAGTCGTTAGGTTTACTTTGGTTTGACTGTCTTAACCGAGGCGAAAGAGATAGACACAAAATATGACACTTGCTTACTTATTACTTGCGTATTTTTTTTTAAGTCCCATGAAAATATATTTTACTTTGTCCACTAAACACTAAAAATTTTGAAATAAACCTATTTTTTAGGTGTTTTTTTTTGGCTTATGTTTAACTTACCACCAGATATAGTAACATATAACAGACAAAAATAGTAAATGATCACCAAAATTAAACCCGCATCTTATTGTAAAATTATAACCAAAGTTTTAACATCTCGCTATCCTGTTTAGGCAAAATGACTCCAAATAAATCATTGTTAACCCAAAAGTAGTAAATGATCACCAAAAGTAGTAAATGATCACCAAAATTAAACCAATGACCAAAAAGATTATAAAATTTCTGGGAGCAACTTGGAAGTAGCGCTCGCCGGCCGCTGCCGCGGCACCGCTCGCTTTGCTCGCTCGGCTCGCGCGCGGTTGGTCACAGTTCTAACCTAACCTAACCTATTTTACAACATTAAATAGCGCAATAATTTGCTATTAAAATTTGGTGATCAATTTACTAAATTTGGTGATCAATTTACTAAATTTGGGTTTCATAGTACAATTTTAGGTAATAGAGGTTATGGTCACAAAGTAATTTTAGGTGGTCATTATATTTATCCCCTTTTTTTTTGTGTACATTTTTTTGTTTTGAGTCAATTTGATTTACTCACTATACTGATACAGTGTATCCATTTTTTGATGACTGTGTACTTAGCAACGACTAATGACGGAGTGCCGAGACGGGAACTTTTCGTAGACATGATAAATAAAAAAATGCATACATTCATGGGTGCCGAGATGGGAAGGTGCCGAGATGGGACTAAACCGAAGAGATTAGGTGAATAGGTTCCTTAAAGCCCTATTGTATCTATTGTATGACTTCCTAGATACAATGTGTTTCAATACACTTTGACATATACGTAACGTAAGCAACCTTTGCCGAAGCCATGTATAGAAGTATCATCAGTTTCTTGTAGGTATTCGGTTGTCAAAGGGACATTCATGATCTCAATAATGTTACCTATTTCCCTGGCAACCTGTTTGTGTGTGACAACTGGGTCACACACAAACAGGTTGCCAGGGTCTTAAGTAATTGCTATCAGAACATGTTCTGGTTAGCTGGAATTACAATTCAGAAATTGGAATACAGACGGACAAAGGCCATGAATAATTTTGAACTAAATTGAATAGGAAAATGAGATCAAAGGTTTATATATTAGTTTTGTTGTCCTGTGTATCTTATTAGCAATTATATTTACACTTAAAAAAGGCTCAGGATACTCTTAGTAAAACAGATGTGTTAATAAGTAAAAGTATTGAAAGCTACCTTAACGCGCGTTGAAGTCTTTTACAGGGACAAACGAATGTACGAGACATTCTACTCGTAAACGGATATATTACGAGAAATGCTGTAAGTTACTTTTTAGGGTTCCGTACCCAAAGGGTAAAAACGGGACCCTATTACTAAGACTCCGCGGTCCGTCTGTCTGTCTGTCTGTCTGTCACCAGGCTGTATCTCATGAATCGTGATAGCTAGACAGCTGAAATTTTCCTTAAGCTTCCACTCATCTTGCATACATAGATTTTTATTAAATTCCAATATTTTACGATTACACGACACGTCTAAAAGTATAGTTTTGTCGAAGTCTATAGATAAGACATCGGCCATCACATACATGAGTATGTAAAAAAAAACAATATATTCTATTAAAGTAGATACAAGCTCTAGTCATTCACAAATACAATTAGATTAATTTAAATAAGCTTTGATTATCTATGTATATAAAAATGAATCCCTATTTCCCTTGGTCACGGCATCACACGTGAACGGCTGGACCAAATTCGATTATTCTTTTTTTGTTGTGTTTGTTATTGTTAGGAGAAGGTACATAGGTAGGGTAGGTATGTAGGTAGGATAGGGTAGGTAGGATAGGGTAGGTAGGATAGAGTAGGTAGGGTAGGTAGGGTAGGTAGGGTATGTAGAGTAGGGTAGTGTAGGTAGGGTAGGGTAGGTAGGGTAGGTAGGGCAGGTAGGGTGGGGTAGGTAGGGTAGGTACGGCAGGTAGAGTAGGTAGAGTAGGTAGAGTAGGTAGAGTAGGGTAGGTAAGGTAGGGTAGGGTAGGTAGGGTAGGTAGGGTAGGGTAGGTAGGGTAGGGTAGGGTAGGTAGGGTAGATGAATATTTGGTGTTTTTATGGCAAAACAAAGTTTGCGGGGTCAGCTAGTTAATTATAAATTGAAACACTTCACTTCGGGTTTGGTTAATTCAATATGTACATATATTTTTGTGATAAGGTTTTTTGTTCCCCAGGTACCGTCAATATGGGTAGTGACATACCCAGGGAAGTGTTCCCGTTACGAATCAACGGGACGAGGGTGTACTCCCCGCTCACCCTGAGCGCTGAGTGGGACACACTCGTACGTCTGATTATAATGGTGTTCTCTTCCTGCTTCGGCTCGACCATCAACGGATATTTCATCTCGGCATTCTTTCAGCACCCCGATCTGCAACGTCTCAGTAAGTTTACAAAAATTAAAGATTTTATCGTTTATTTGGCACCTGTATGTTTTAATAAATAATAATACCAGCCTGTAGCTGCACATCTGCAAGACAAAGGCCTCTTCTCATACAGAGAAGGCATGAGCATTGATCACCGCGCTTGCGCAACGCGTGTTGGTGATTTTAGACTTATATTCACTATATATGGCCAAGTCTTCTCATGATTCGGCGTTGTTGGCGATGTCCAAAATAAACTTAGTAAGTACATAATTAATTTGAAAAAGTCACATTGGTACTTGCCCGGATTTGAACTCACGACCGCAAGCATGAGAGGCCAGTTCTTAGCCATAAGGGCCACCACGATAAATAAAGAAATAAATAATAATATTCCGCCGAAACTTTGCTGCTGCTTGCGAAATTTTAAATTGTTACCGCTTTGCTAATGTGACATGCGGCTCTTGGCACTCGGCAAATGTGTAGCTTAACATCTTAACATCAGTGAACTATCAAAATCAGATCAGTGGACTTAGGGCGGTTTCGCACTGCATCCTATCCGAATACGAGAAATATCGATCCGAAGTAGTTGCAGTACAACTTGTAGGAGGGATTGAGCACGAGATCCCAACTCTATCCGCCATAATAAAAAAAACATTTCTAATTCGATTACAACCCGGCAATAAACATTCGGATTCGGAACGGATCAGTGCGGAACCACCCTTAATCAAAATGTTTACTCTTACTCGATCGCGTTAACGAAACCTCGATTTGTGTAGAAAATGGGTAAAAGCCGACTGGAGACAATAAGAGGAAATCTCAGGTTAAACAAATTGACATAAGAGAAGGTTTATGTTAACGCGGACAAGTACTTTAAACAACTCGCAGTAAGGCGTCAGTGGTTGTGAAAAACCCTAGATCTGAACATAAAACTTTACTTCAATATTAGTGTAAACTGCCGAGCCAAGCGACTCCGGCGTAACAAACTCACCGAAATTGTATGGAGTACCTACCGCGCTTGTAACAGTGGTTCGACTCGGACGCTTAAGTGAAGCGTATTACGCACCGCGCTTGTAACAGTGGTTCACTCGGACGCGTAAGCGAAGCGTATTACGCAACGCGCTTGTAACAGTGGTTCACTCGGACGCGTAAGCGAAGCGTATTACGCACCGCGCTTGTAACAGTGGTTCGACTCAAACGCTTAAGTGAAGCGTATTACGCACCGCGCTTGTAACAGTGGTTCGACTCGGACGCTTAAGTGAAGCGTATTACGCACCGCGCTTGTAACAGTGGTTCACTCGGACGCGTAAGCGAAGCGTATTACGCACCGCGCTTGTAACAGTGGTTCGACTCAAACGCTTAAGTGAAGCGTATTACGCACCGCGCTTGTAACAGTGGTTCGACTCGGACGCGTAAGCGAAGCGTATTACGCACTGCGCTTGTAACAGTGGTTCGACTCGGACGCGAAAGCGAAGCGTATTACGCACCGCGCTTGTAACAGTGGTTCGACTCGGACGCGTAAGCGAAGCGTATTACGAACCGCGCTTGTAACAGTGGTTCGACTCGGACGCTTAAGCGAAGCGTATTACGCACCGCGCTTGTAACAGTGGTTCGACTCGGACGCTTAAGTGAAGCGTATTACGCACCGCGCTTGTAACAGTGGTTCACTCGGACGCGTAAGCGAAGCGTATTACGCACCGCGCTTGTAACAGTGGTTCGACTCGGACGCGTAAGCGAAGCGTATTACGCACCGCGCTTGTAACAGTGATTCGACTCGGACGCGTAAGCGAAGCGTATTACGCACCGCTCTTAGTATCTTCTTTCTGCGAATTTTCTGTGCCACTGCCTGTCTACCTTAAGTTATTTACTCTTCTCCAATGCCATGTCCAAGATTGGTCTCATTCTTGTTCGTCTTTTACCGTCGATTTAACCAGTGAAGTTATCTGCCCGAAATTACGGAACGGAACTTTTTTTAAGCTTTTGAAATTACCTGAAACAGTGGACCAGTTTAAGAATTGATTATATGGAGTTAATTTAATGTCAAACCCTACTTTATTTGCAAAATGTTACTGGTTTCAGGCTAATTTAGAGTTTAAAAAATACTCAACTTGAAATTCTTATCGGAAGCCGGGGATATAAATACATCAAGTCAGAATTACGTTACGTAATTTGTGTTTTGTTTGCAGTAATCCATTTTATTTTTTTAAAACGCGAGATTTCCGTTTCGTACTGTTCGGCATATTAATACTCGAGATTGACCACTCGAGATTAATGCTTTATAAGTGAATTAATTAAAATAATTTTTACTTGTCCACCAGGACATGTCTACCACGCCTTCGTGGGCTTGGCCGATTTTCTTATCACTGGTGGCGCCATACCAACCGCAACCGTCGTTTTTATGTCTGGACATGAGGACATTGTGCCCCCCTGTAAATTCGCACAATTCCTGACAGCAACTTCAACATATTGTTACTCACTTTTTTATACTGTAAGTAACCAGAAATTGACTTTATATCTCTTCCAGTACACTAGTCGAAAATTCTTCCATACAAACGTAGTCTGGCTTTTACTCCACTGTTTGACGATGTACGTTCAAAATAAAAAAAATATATAAATTTGTCTCATCATTATCTAGCCCTGTATCGAAGCAAAAAAGTAAAAAAAAAATTACTTGTAAGTTATGAGCTTCGAAAGTTCCATATTTAACAGTAATTTTAACGCATCTTTGGGCGCAAATAAGTACCATAAGAAGAAGGAAAATTGAAAAACGGCCTCCATAAAGGGATAGATTAGTAGTTCAACAATGCAAATAATTTAATTTTGAACAGATACATTCAGTCGTTTTTTCATGATATCCAGACTCCCAAAGGTCTGTTTATAAAATTTGGCGCGCTCGTTTTTGTTCTAAATCATCATCCATTTCGCTTCAAATTTGCAAAAGTGTGTATTCGTACGCGAACTAGCTTCTTACTGCTCATAACAGCATCTATGTGTTCCGCACGTGTTGTCGGTTGATATAGCACGCATTTTAACCCCGCGAACAAAATAGTTCGTGCCGTCGACTAGTGTAAACAGACCTTAAGACAGATTTACATTTTGCTATTGTTGACGCCCTTGATATCTGTATACGACTCGTAACTGAAAATGAATGATGAACTGACACTTTTGCACTGCACAAATGCGAACTGAAATATTTTGCCTGTTGCTTGCTAAACGATTGCTTTATTCTAAATTGTATTGCTGTGTTGTTTTATCCTACTTATATTATAAATGCGAATGTTTGGATGGACGTTTGTTACTCAATCATGCCAGAATGGATCTGGATGAATTTTGACACAGATATAGTTTAGACTAAAATAGCACATATGCTAATTTTTATCCCGGTATGATGTTCCTTCGGAATGATAAAACACCTTGCCTTTTACACGGGCGAAGCCGCGGGCAGAAGTTAGTCTAATATACTCAGGGGCGGATCTACGGCATAAATGAGGAGCGGCCAAACTGCACCTTTTCATCAGAAATCTTAACTTATTCGTGGTGTGGTGCTAATATTTTCTCTGCTCGCTTCGCTGTCGAATGTTTGTCTTGTATTTGTGTATTATTGATTTCGTTGTATACACACATTTTATATTTTTAATGTTAAATAAAAACATGAGTGTTCTTGTGTTCACAGATGGTGGCTGGCGAGGTTTTCATCAGAGTCTGCCTTAATAGTAAAGTAGTCACAGGTAACTGGAAGCGCAAATACAGTATAATTGGGTCCGTCGGCATGTTGACGTTTGCAATCAGCGCCGCTTTGGGTTACGTTGGAGCCTACTGGGGTTTAGACTACGATTACTGCGAACGGCGCCACTTCGGAAACTTTTATTTCCGAACCGCGACCTTTATGGTGGTGCACGTTTTCACCTACTTTTGGACAATGTGGGCATTACTCACGTCCTCTCGCTACATTCAGGAGTACAACGTTTCCAGACCCAGATACAAACAAACCAACCTTTATGACCTAGACGTCACCATGATCACATTGCACCTCGTGGCGTACAACATCTTTATTATATCATGGGCTCCTTACATGTACACCCTCATCGTTTTCCCTTATACCCGCGACTCAATATTCTACGGATTGGCATGGTTAGGTGTCGGCCGCTCGTTAGTAACCAGTCTTTTTTACGGAATGACCAGCATCGTGTTTGGTAACGCATACCAACACATTTTTAGCTACTGTTGCTTTAAAAAAAAGAACACACGGTACCAAGCACCAAAACACAGGAGGCGTGATGAGGAAACGGGTGATGCTCCTCGTGGCGCAGTCAGCTCGCATGCTATGCAGCACATGTGCAGCCGTCACGGCAGCCCTCAGCGCGCCACGACTTCGACGCAAGAAACTATTGATCTATGAGTACTTAATAACAACTCTGTGGTCGCCAACGGCTATGATAAAAGTAATTACAGCCGGTATTGTAATAACACGCAGGTCGATCCTAACCACAACAAAAAGGCACTGAAATTGGAGATGAAAGAAATAAAAAGACAACGGCAAATGGCGATCTACTCTAATCCTTATAACTTTTGGGAGTTTAAGGAAACTAGGCTGTAGGCTGTTATATCATTTAATATCTTACAAACTTGTAAGCCAGAAAATCTGTGTGGTTTCTTTAATCTTGTGGGTAGGAAGAAACTACAACTGTACGGTTGTGTATATTAATTTTAAAAAGGCCACTGTATAGGCCAAATGATGTATATCGTAATCATACCTGTCTTTTTGTAGAGTAGGTAGTTAGTTATATGAGTAAGTCAAATAGTGTAACCTTATTTCTTTCTTATTGTACTTCCGTACATTAGCCTGGCTTTATACATTATAGAAAATACAATATAGTGTTTACATGACTGTCTCCTAGACTATGCATTGGATAGAGAATAAATACATAATACATACTACTACAAAACACACTTAGGACAAACCTCACACCGACACATTCACATCAACACTTCACACAATTGACCAAAACCTAACTACTACTTCAAAAATTAAAGCAACAATAATAATGTGTTAACATCAGAGCTAGTGCTCAATTTATAAAAACTTTTAAAAATGTATAAATCCATTTAGAAAAAACTGTTCTTCAAGATACAGGGATCTTATTATGTGAAATAGCCATGTCCATTTTTGTAATGTAAACACTGATGTAACCTAGGCTAATCCTTTTGCAAATAAATTATTATTTCATTTCATTGCATTATAATGCATAGTCTAGGAGACAGACTAATTCTGGAACATTTATTCTAGTACAAGCTCGTCTCCAGCAAATATATATCGTTTTATAATTTACTAACTATGTTTATTAGAATTTAAAAAAAAAAATGTATACAAAACTACGTCCGAATTTAAAATTAAGACTGTTTTGGAATATTAAACTTAACAATTAAAATTTCAAAGTTAAAACATTAATATTTGATTTCTACAAACTTTTTGCACTATGAATTATTCAACAAAAGTGGTTCCGTAACAAAAATAAACACAATATTTGTACAAAGCTAGGCTCATAACTAATCCTAACCTTAAGGTGTATATTCCCCAATGTTAAGGTTACACTAGTCGATCATTCTTCCATACAAACGTAGTCTGGCGATTACTCCACTATTTGACGATATACGTTCAAAATAGAAACTGATATCAATTTCCCTCATCATTATCTACCCCTGTATGGAAACAAAAAAGTAAAATATTTGAATGTTATGAGCGTCGAAAGTTCTATATTTCAACACCAATTTTGACGCATCTTTGGGCGGATGTAAATACCATAAGAAGAAGGAAAATTGCAAAACGGCCACCATACAGGGACAGATTAGTAGTTCAACAATGCAAATAATTTTATTTTGAACATATACATTTAGTAGTTTTTAAATGATATCTAGACTCCCAAAGGTCTGTTTATAAAATTTCGCGCGCTCGTTTTCTTCCTAAATCATCATCCATTTCGCTACAAACTTTCAAAAGTGCTAATTCGTACGCGAACTAGCTTCTTACTGGTCATCACAGCATCTATTTCTTTTGCACGTGTTGTCCGATGAGATAGCAGGCATTTTAAACCCGCGCACAAAATAGTTCGTGCCGTCGACTAGTGTAACCTTAATTAAATTTAAACATGTGAAAAATAAGTTTTCGTTTAAGAAAGCTGTTTTTTTGGGACCTATTAAAATTATATACATATTGGCATTTATAGTATAAAGTAGGTATTTGTGATAATACTGACAGGGATGTTTTTGAAACGCGCGTTCCGTACAATAAATGTAGACGGACAAGACGCTATTGATCATCACAGAGGAGATATGAGCGGTAAGACTGCCTTTCTGTGCAGTTGTTGGTTTCAAACAAGGTAGCAAGGAGCAACTCTTTTTAAAGACGTGGTTACACGTTCACAAACATATCTAAATTGAGACTAGTTTCTTTTAAATGTTATACTTTATGTACTTCACAAAGGTGTTTTTAAGTATTTTTCGAAGTAATTTTCTCTGTTACTTGTTTGGAACCTCCAACTGTGAAGATTGATAAGGAATAGAATGGTGTTGATATTGCCAATATGTATTTTTGTAATAAGAAAACCTAAGTCTGACCCTAAAATTTTCGCACTAGTACCTAATATTACATAGATTCTAGCAAAATTGCAGAACCGAAAACAAACGGCCAATTAAATGACTTTTTGTTTCAAAATATTCCCTTTCTATCTAACATTTAACTTTTCTGTGCTGTATGAAACGTTTGTTGCGTGACATCAATATAGTACATTGTGATACAAGGGTGGAAAGTATACTCCATTTGCGATAACAATAGACGTTTAAATTAGCCCATTTTACAGCCCGTTCAACCGATTTTAACTTCTATTGCGTTAATGATAGCTGACAATGGTAGTAATGCGACAAATGGTAGCTGTAGTAGACAGTTGGTTTTGGTAACAGGTTTATGCTTTTTATAGCATCCTTATGTTTACGGGATAGAACTCAAAATCGTTTGAACGGACTGTAAAAAGATTTGGGAACATGTCTCATGTTATTTCAAATGGGGTTTACCGATACCCGTGTATCACACGACGTTTTTCAATACAGTTGTGGGAAAGAGTAAAAACAAATCACAGAATTAGATTTGTTTTTTCGATAAAATAAAATTATCGTAAGTCTTTCTAATATCTTTCTCGCGATTTTGGGGGCAAAATTAAATATTGCGAAATTTCGCCTCAGATAAAATATCGGGTGGAGTAAATTCCATTTCATCATTTGTACTTGAACTCATATTAACAAAGAAAACATAATCAATCTATCAAAGAAAAATTAAAATTTTCAGAAAATGGTGCGTTTTGCAACTGGACTTATTTTTTTTACAACGAAAACAGCCTATACAGCCTATTCGACTTTTGACAAATTTTATATGAAAATAATTAAATTAAAACTGGTAATTAAATATATTAAACAACCATTTAAAAGACTTTTGAGAATTCAATGCGTACGGACTCATTCATTTTTCTCGTATAAATTCTATTCCATTTTATTCTATGTATGAAAACTCCTTGCCACTAAACTTTTTTTAAATTGACCTATACATTTAAAACTCAACTGCAAAACTAATGATCGAGCTCGTAAACAAAAGTCACGACCGCGTAACAGAAAGATGCCTATGCATAAGATTTAATTTTCGAATCATAATTATAGCCTCTGAAAGTACGCCATGTTTAACAACTGTATTGAAAAAATAATTACAAATAAAATTAATGCATTTTACCAATTTTGACGCTTCTAATGTAATATTGGTCGTACGAAAACTATATACTATTATATTATTATTTCTCTACATTATTATATAGGATACTTTTTAAATATCTCGATGTTAATTGATATAAAATTAAGAATACATTTTACCTAGCTACATTTTGCTTAGGCTAAGCTAAGGTGCGCTTACACAGGCAATTTAAATTGTACAAGCTTTGGGCATTTAATAATTGCGAAATAAGTTGCCTGTGAAAGCGCACCTTTAGGATTTAAGTGGCAATAGTCCGCCGTAAAAGAGAGTTCGCGAGCCCGATCCGTTCTACTATTGACGTAAATCGCGCAACAAGTTGGCTTTGTAAGCGCACCTTAGCTTAGCCTAAGCAAAATGTAGCTGCAAGGAAGTTCGCGAGCCCGACCCGTTGCACTATTGACGTAAATCTACTCCGAACTAGTTACAGGAGTTAACGGTCTACTAGTACAGTGATGTGGATCGGGTCCGCATTACTGGTAGTCTTTAATTTTAATCAAACAAAAAAACCATAAAACCAAAAAATAAATTACATAGAAAAAAGAAAAATGTTGTAGAAACTCTATTATAAAATTTATCTTACAAATACAATTATTGTAGAATCAACCAAAATTTTGAAATGTGTATACATGTAATTTTATTCTATTAAATTTTATCATCGTTCTTGGTGTAAAATATTGTTTTTATTGTTCTGTTCCTCAATAGGAAAAAAAGAACCCTTATAGGATCACTTCATTATCTGTCTGTCCGTGTGTCAAGCACTTTTTCTCTGGAACGCATGGAGATATCATGAACAATACCTATACTGCGTTCTGAATTAGTTACCAGATATATTAACATGAATGTGGTTTTGCAAAAACAACTATAAAACATCACAGATAAAGTTCAGTACTAGTCATTCTGAAATCAACATCTTCCTCGCTCAGAGAAAGTTGGTATTATTATGTCAGAAATCGCTGAATAAGCCTCGAAATGCCTGTCCTGCCCGCGAGCCTACAAAGGGTTCCTAGAAATTACACCTAATCATCACATATGGGAGCTAGTTTAAGTATCACATAAATGGAGTAAATATAATATTGAGAAACAAGATTGATGGGTCGGATATGAACACGTGATATGGATAAGTGATTTGCTTATCCAATAAAGCACTAAACTTTTCCCGCTCTTATCGAAGCGGGAGGGCGTGTCAGACTTTTACTGACTAAAACCCTTCCGTGTTCCTTCAGTTGCTTGTGCCAGGGCCGCAGTAACTCTCTTTCCAATTTATCCGCGACCCAGCGATACTCGCTTGGCGGTCAAAGGCAATAGTGCGAGTTTTTACTCATGCTCATACGCGTTAACGTAAACGTCAATTTGTTTTGAAACTGGATAAGTGCCGTCTGGTGACGGTAAGGAGGAGAAACCTCTTTTTGTACACTTTTTGAATAAGAGATCGTTTACTTTATCACGAGTGAATACGTTAAAAAACTGCCATAAGCACACTGAACTGAAATCACACCGAGAGACCAACCAAGCGGTCATTTCTACCTACAGTGCGGCCGCCCCAAGCGAGTGGTACGAATATTCGCCCTTCGCAAAAGAACACTCGCTACTTAGATAAAGTACCTATAGATTTCACCATAAAATGAGCTTGATTGATAGAGAGAGATCGCAAGTTAGCAGCCCTATGTAAATAATAAGGACAAAATATTATTTTTTGTCTTTGTCACCCTGGCCGGTTTCTGTTGCTTGTCAAACTAATATAATGACATGTTTGACAACTACCCTACCTATGAAGGTAAGGTACAATTTTTTATTTCTTATTTTTTTTTTCATTATAACCTTCTCCTAACAATAAGAATCTCAACAAAAAAGAATAATCGAAATCGGTGCAGCCGTTCACGCGTGATGCCGTGACCGAGGGAAATAGAGATTCATGTTTTTATATTTATAGATAAGTGTCAGTGCGATGGTGGGTTATAATTGTTAGTGTTCTTGTTCTTGTTGTAACACCAGAACTAACTATTGTATTATTCTCATGTGCGGCCACGCCATGGCGAAATCTATAGGTACTTTATCTAAGACTCACCCACAATAAGTTTAATAAATACTATTCTAAATATATATCAAGTATAAAAAACCGGCCAACTGCGAGTTGGACTCGTGCGCCGATGGTTCTGTATTTTTTATTGGTGGCTAAGTTTTAAAGATATGGGCAAATTTAGATTTTCGCGAAAACTTGTAAGTACCAAAATTTACCTTAATTTTCAACTTTTTTTATTTTTTGGAAGTTTTCCATTATTTGTGCTGTAAGACCTTACTTTTTGCGAAATTGCCTGATTCTAGGTAAACGGGAACTACCATATAGGTTTTCGACCCAAAACTTATAGAGTACTTCCAGTTGACCAGGAATTGAAAAGTTTGGTTAAACCCAAGGTCTTTCAACACAAGTAATGGGAAAATACCGAAAAATAATAAAATTTTGAGGTACAGGTGAGGGTACCCTAATGAAAAATTGCCAAAAACCCCGACAACCTTTTTAATTTCGAACTTTTTAAATTAAATAATTTATCTTTCTTTATATTTATCATCAATCAATAATTCAACAAATCAATCATTTATATTTATCATCAACAATCTATCGAATACGTAATTATGACACGATATCTTGCGAAAATACCCCGATTCTCTTTTTTGTTAACCACAAATTTATTGAAAATTATTTTCTACTTTTTTCGTTTCATTTTCTATTATAGCGTGTTTTTTAGTTTTTATCACTATTATTTATGTCTAACTTTTTAGTTCAATCGCTAATCCTGAAGATCCTGGTAAGGATAATGGGACAAACTATTTAAATTATTGCATTGGCATCGGTCCTTGATAAGTGTGCAAAGTTTCAAATTAATCAGACGTTTTGACGACGTCGAAAATTACGTTTGGTATCTATATACATAAATACATACATACCGAGCTAATAAAAGCGTGTTAATGAATAAAAACCGGCCAAGTGCGAGTCGGACTCGCACACGAAGGGTTCCGTACCATTATCGCAAAACACTGCATACAAATCACGTTTGTTGTATGGGAGCCCCCCTTAATTTATTTTATTTTAATTTATTAATTATTATTTTTTGAAGTAAATATACAACTAAACATTCTGTGAATATTTCAAGCGTCTACCGGTTGCCGTTATTAATATCGAGCAAAAAACGGCAAAAATATCACGTTTGTTGTATGGGAGCCCCCCTTTTATATTTATTTTATACTGTTTTTAGTATTTGTTGTTATAGCGGCAACAGAAATACATCATCTGTGAAAATTTCAACTGTCTAGCTATCACGATTCATGAGATACAGCCTGGAGACAGACGGACAGACAGACAGACAGACAGACAGACAGACAGACAGACAGACAGACAGACAGACAGACGGATCGCGAAGTCTTAGTAATAGGGTCCCGTTTTTACCCTTTGGGTACGGAACCCTAAAAATGATTCCCCTTTTAAAAATGGTGAAATATAATTAGTATTATACAATATCAAACGGAATGATCATTTATTTACGTTCATAAATATGTCTGTTTGTAATCATGAGGAAGCTAGGCTGGAATCATGAGCTGTAAAAAGAGTACCGGGCGATTTTCGATTCTGAAGCCCTAGTACTCCGTTAGTCTCTACCGCTAATGATTCTAGCTCTGCAAATACTTCTTCATGATTCTGGCCTCCTGGTAGTTTGAATTGCTTTCCTAGTTTCTAGTACAATATCTATTAACTTCGATTAATTCTTCATATTATTACCGAGACAGGTGAGCACGACTGTACTTTTATATTGTTTGTTCTCTAAAATAAAATTCGGGCGAATCGTCCACTAAATAATATTGGAGTGGTCGATTCGCCCACCGATAAAATAACTTCGGGCGAATCGACACAGAAAAATGAATATTTTTAATAGTGGACATTTCCCCCTGATTCGTGCGAGTCGTCCAATAACCCAAATATCAACACATGTGCAAAAAAAAAATGAAAAGGATACAACGTTGCAATCGCAATACCCGTGGGTAGAATCGGCCAAAAATTTGCACGGGGTAAATATCATGGTACTTTGTTGATTAAGAAAACAAGGAGTTTTTACGCTCGTGTTGAAATGTACACAATCGGAAATCTTTGTTGCAAAAGGTATATACCAAAAGAAAAAACTGTTACACTGTATATGTACAAATTGATCTTCTTATAAGATACGAAACTTTCATATTAGAAATTTTCAGAAAAATACGTAAATGATGGTACGGCCATGTGATGGGGAGACCAGAAATTCTCATGATAAGAGGAATCCTGAGCCTCGACACCCTCTAACCTGAGGCTCTTGAGTAGTGGCATTCTACCAACGAAGGCGTCGCGATAGCGATTGGTAAAAAGTACAAATAATTAACTTAATTTCGGATAGGGGCGGAGTTTAAAAGAGACACGTCATGGCAGGTTTTTCTGCCCGGTGGCGCGGCGGAGCCGACGCTCTAGCCGTGCGCGTCATTGGTAAAGCATGCATGCAAATAATAACTTATATTATATGTAATTATTAGAAATGAAGTACAATTATTTAGGGTGCGTCCATTAATCACGTAAGGCTTAAAAGGGAGGAGAGGGCTTTTAGCAAAAATCACGAAATATCACAAAGAGGGGAGGGAGGTGTAGTAAAAGATACCACGTGTATTTGTTTTTTTGTCAAACGCGCGATTTCTAAACCAAGAAGCGGCGTGTAATTTTATTGCACGTGTAATATTATTTTTATGCAAGTCAAAAATAATCTGCAACCTTTCTGCCTAAGACATTTTTGTTATGGTCCTTAATTTCAGAATAAAATTAGATTATATACACGTGATTTTGGGTGGGGGCGGGGGTGGGTTAGTCTTAAACATCACCACGTATCACCAAGGGGGAAGGGGGGGGGGAATGCTTAAAAAACATCACGTGATTAATGGACGGCCCCTTACCTATTTGTGTTTCAATTATACAATTTCTTAAAAATCTAATACATATCCGTAACCGAAACTAACGAATAATACAAAATAATTTCATACCCGTAATCGTATCCAAATCCAAAATTTCATATTCATAACATCCCTATTTTACATGGAAGCGTTGATGCACTCTAAATAGTTTCAAAGTACCGAGTCCGAAGGCTACAGACAGCAGTATACAGACATCATGTGGTGTATGAAAGCTTTCCAATTGTTACGCAGTAAACAACTCACTAATTATAAACATACTTTATTGGAATTTTACAATGAATAAGTAATATTATTATAACTAAGATACAATAGATTTGACACGTAGGAGTTCGCAAATAGTAATGCGTCGAATGTACTAGCTATGGAAAAAAACATGAATACAAACTACTAATAGAACATGGATACAACAAAAATAATGAGGAAAACTAATTAATTAACAGCTTAATGAGAAAGGATAATGGTTAAATGATAAATAAATACATAATAAGAATGTCTCTAAATGCCTCTAAATGTTTTCAAATGACCTTCACACGCCAGAAATCTATAGTAAACTCAATCTATAGTCTCAACCAACTTACCTTGGGCAAAGTTAACAGCATAAGGGATTTAGGTATTATACAAGATAGCAAATTACTGTTTGACCAACACATTGACGGTATTGTGGACAAGGCTTCGAGGGCACTAGGATTTCAGGTAATCAGAGCCTCAGCCTGTTTCCGTTCTCTGAAACCTATCAAAGTTATATATTGTTCGTTCGTGCGCAGCCACTTGGAGTATGCATCGCAAGTCTGGAACCCTCAATATCTGATCCATAAGTCACGCATTGAGGGTATCCAGAAAAAGTCTCTAAGATATCTAGATTTTAAGGCGCACCAAGTATCTATAGATTACAGTCACCGTTGTAAGAGATACCATTTTCTGCCATTGGATCGTAGGCGGCTCATTAATGATGTGTGTTTTTTGATTAACATAGCGAATGGCTCGATTGACTGTCCTGATCTACTAACAAAGTTAGCATTTCGCACTAACACTATTGGACTACGTAAAAGGCCGCTTCTGGATGTGCCTTCTACCACAACTAATTATAGGCGTAATGCTTTTCTTATAAGAAGCGCTCGAAGTATTTAATGATGTGTCTTCTGAGCACGATGTTGACTTATTTTGCTCTAAGATAAGCACAGCAAGGACGCTTTTAGACAAATCATTTTTTGTGAATAATGCACCGGCTAGTGGTTCTTTAACTAATATTTAGTAACACAAGTAAATGAATAGGAATAACATACTTATTTATGTACACATTGGACTGTAACTGTTCGGCTTTTTAATCGATATGCTATATATCTTTGGAGGCTTGTTATTAGCAACTTGATAATATGTTGTGGTTACCTATTATTATTTGTAATTAGACTGTAAGCCTTCTTAAAACTAATAAAATAAAAAATAAAATAAACCAATGCTATGGACTATGAATAAAGATAAGTAACCTAACCTAATGATATGGTCCTATGTGATGGATGCGCAAAGGGTACATAACACAATTATATATCCAAATAGTCAAATAGACCTATTTATAGAATTATAAAATCGAAAAAAAACCCGCACCGTGCTTGTTCGTGGTTCAAGTTACGTTATGACTCAGGCTAGCCCTCACCCCACGTAGCACTTGTCAGGTTACAGGAACAGGCATAAGTGCTAATAATTATTCAGTCTGCTAGCGTGTGTTTGAGCCAACACACCCAAAAACTACCAGCAAAGTCTTGTGTTTTTTCAAGTTTCTGAATAACCAGGCACGTAAAACCTAAGCAGAGGTGTTAAAACAGACCGTTAGTGTTTTGTGTAGAACTTTGTGATTTTTTTTCGTCAACAATCTCAATTAATCGCCTAATAGAAGGTCGTATTAGGATTTAACTACCAGCCCATGTATGGAGCTGTTATACTAGAAGTAAACACACTATTTCCGTGTAGCAAATGGGCCGTTTTTGTTGAATGTCAATCGTCATATAGCCTTGCTCAACGCAGTCTTTCGAGTTACGAATTGTAACGGTGAAAGGCGTCTCGTGGTGGGGGCAGTCGGCTGCGCAGGCGCCGTTTCAGTCCGCCGCGAATACTCGAGTGTGTCGTATTCCCCGCGCGCCCCGAACGTCGCGAACCAAGTGCTAAACTTTCGCGCCAACATTTGAATTTAGAATATTGGAATTTTCATCTGTGCATGTGTGTGTGACGTCATGAACAAGTGATGCTCGTCAATCCTAAAGACGATTGCAAAATGTTTCTGTGTTTTTGTCTCGTTATTTGGAGCGCTCTTTCGCCGGCTCTGGCCCAAGGTGAGTTGAACAATGCAAAATCCGTTCCTTTATTAAAGTGAAAAACCGCGGTGGTAGTGAGATACTGATAGTAGAAAGGTTTAGCCTCCGTCTAAATTGCTATGATATGTAACAGAGAACTTTACGAAACTGAGCAATATCTACGCGTTTCCATGTAGTCTATGATTTACGATAACTTTATAACGAGATATTTCAATATAGCTGCCTATATCCTTATAGAAGCTTGCTCAGTGGTCAGATAGGTATTTCGTCAACTCATGACTCAGTCTGCTCAAAACATTTTTATGCGGCGCATGCGCGAAAACCTTATAATAATTTAAGTTTATTATTTCTTAAACATTTGCATGTATAAGTCATTGCTTATTTAAGTGCAAGTTGTACTTAATGTAGCAAAAACGTAACTAGGTATTTTCTTTCTCCAATTTTTTTCAACCAATGCCAAAAGCGGCATTGTTTAAAAAAAATGTGGTTCCCGAAAAACACATGTCGGGCTCCATAACAAGACAAGGTTCCGCATGTAAGCGGTGCAAAACTCATGTGACTTCCTGCAACTGGCAACCACCAGTAGCAAAAGTATAAAAAAGAACAAAGCAAAGCTTTACATAACACAATTAAGATAAAAAAATATATTAAAAGGGAAACAATTAACAATTAAATATAGCTTACCCACAAAGAAGGTGTGATTTCGACACCGAATGACGTAAGCTCCATAGATATAACTATATATATGTAATTATCTGCTTCTGCCATTGTCCACCAACTATTAAGTATGTTAATTATGTCGCGAATTACGTTAAGACTCCGTCAACCGTGTCATGTCTGTGGTTCTGCATGGTGCGGCCTTTTTGCGCCATAAACATCCGCTTTTACTTTTTACATGGCAATCAGTCATACACCAGCAATAAATTATGTTCAGGGATTGTCTATTGTTTACTGGCAATAGAGACGTTTTTACGGTCCTGTCCTAATTGAAACCATATGCTAATGTCTGTGTGCAATGACCATGCTCAAAGTAATAGTTAAAATGTTTTCAACTTTTGCATATTTTTTGTCCATAGAAATTACTCCTTCGTCATCGTCGATTTGACGAGTAGATTGTTAAAAGGAGCATTTATCCTTTTAAAAATCGACTAGAATAAATACTTAGTACTTATGAATTCTAAAGAAATGAGGAAGAAATTGTCCGTGTACGTCATAACGAGTTTCTGCAATAAACTTCAGAGTTACTTTAGGAGATATCAAGAGTATCTTTAATGATAGCTGTATTGTGTATTCGACCAATTCGATCAATGATCAACGTAAAGTAAAAACCACTAATCTACAAATTGCGAATATAAAGACTCTATAAATCCAGTATTACAGAAAATCTTGTTCAAAGTATTTCAAACTCGATGGTCAGTTGATTTTGTTAATCCACTTTCAACGGCACTATTCAGATCAAAAACACAGAAGTTTAAAAAAGGAATAGTAAATTTCAATATCTCTTTCTCTGAAAAACTTCCTGTTTAAGAACTGTCCATAGATATTATAGTTCATATCGTTTATTGATCTACCGATACTTGATGAGTCCAACGTCCAAGATTCAAGTTGATTGGGTTTACTTAGAAACAGGAGACTACTTGCAATATTGTTTTGTTAACCTTTTACGGAAATAGATCTTGCTTGCAGTGTCTGTTGTTGTGGGGCAATATTCAGAAACGCCTCTTGTATTATATCTTTAGTACGAGGAGAGAATACTTAGTATTCCTCTTTTAGTTTAGTCCTTGCATGGGGGCTTTAAGATTTGGCATAGTAGAAATTTGAATGAATAGTTAGGAGAGCAGAAAAATTGGTGATTTTATCAAGTGTGGACTATACAAAAAACCGGCCAAGTGCGAGTCGGACTCGCACACGAAGGGTTCCGTACCATTATCGCAAAACACTGCATAAAAATCTCGTTTGTTGTATGGGAGCCCCCCTGTGAAAATTTCAACTGTCTAGCTATCACGGTTCATGAGATACAGCCTGGAGACAGACGGACAGACAGACAGACGGATCGCGAAGTCTTAGTAATAGGGTCCCGTTTTTACCCTTTGGGTACGGAAACCTAAAAATTGAATTGCCTAAAATTTTGGTCACCGACTACACAAGTAAACACATATTCTAGTTGTTTCAAGTTATTCCTTGAAATTACCATTTTAGTATAAAAGATACAAATGTATTCATCCTCATCCTAAACCAAGCCAAGATTTCCTCAACTCTAGAAACGAGTCTGTATAGAAAAGTTCATCCAGATAGCACTGCAAAGATAGCTCAAAGCGAACCCCAAAGAATTCTGAAATTATTCAATGTAAAGCTTCATGCATCGAGTTTTTCGAGACATTAGCACAAAGCTCGTCGACTCTTCACGTGACCAGAGGGCTGGCCTTTTCTACGGCCAGAGAATTAGCATTGCCATTTAACGTGGCATGCCAACGTGTATATTTGTATTTATATTTCTTGATTATATTGGATTTCAAATAAATAATTATTTAACAAAAACATGCTGAATATTTGTAGAACAAGATAAGAATATTTATTTTTCAAGCAATGTCGTAAATTGTGTTAGTTGTCCTCGATTTGAGACGAAAAAACTGTCTCACGGGTCTGTCGTGCTGTTAGTTCGCACAAAAAGTTGATTGCAAAACGGATTTCAAGTTGTATTGGTTTTTGGTCCCATACCTGCAACTTAAATGCGATTAGAAACTATTAGAGCAATTGCAGCTTTTATTGAAGCCTTCTCTTTTCCCCGAAATACTGGTGGTGGCTCCATGGTCCTCTCTAGAATCTGAAAATCTATGGGCCCCAGAAAAGAGTGGTCGTTGAGTCACTTCTGCAGCTTAATTTGAATCGAATTTTGGGTCTAAAATAAAAGTTGTCATCTGTAACGGGATATTCGCAATAAATGTTAACTGTTTTAAGCAAATAACTTTAGAGTCTCGATATTTGTTTTTATCTAGTTTTGTAGGTGTTCTATATTTTACTTTCATAATTTTGGAAAAAAAAAACCAGCATAATCTTGCAAAACCTTTGTTAATTTTTGGTCCGCTCTTCTTTCAACATCGGCACATACGAGTACATTAACTATTCATTTAAGACAGCATTACCAGTTATTAAGTTTGTCTCTTCAATCTTCTGAAGTTCTAAAACCTTGTGCCTAAGCTTGTAATCTACTTATTATAAGCTACTTATTAGTTCACTGACATAGTCCACATGTTCGCAAATGTTTCTGACCACCTGTTGTCCTCGAAATCCCCTTTCCAAACTTTCATTACGCCTGAGCGCTCAAGGCCGGTAGGTGACGTATATTCCAGTTGTTTCGCGAACGAGGTTGGCCATTTAAGTACAAGTCGGTAAATAAAATGTGATAGTTGAAAATATTACACACATGAATGCACCGGTCTTAAGTGTAGGTCTCAGTATTGAAGTGATAATTTAAGAACGCTGAAATACTTCACTGTACACAAAAATATTTGTTAGTAGGAATGTATGAAAATAAAAAATATACGGTTGTTTGCGTAACCGTATATTAATCAAAAAACAAACAAAAGCCGTCAATGATGGAATACTACATTCAATACAACTACAACCAGTAGTTAATAATAGTAATATGAACACTACTACAGATGTTCTGTGCTACTGGAGAGTATATTGCGAGCTAATAATTTACCCAGTAATGAATAATATCATAATGCATTAGATGAGTATTGCGATATGTTAATAACTGGAAAATTATTGAGGACTTTGAAACTAATTGTGTCTCTTTACCACAGTAAATTGATGAATATTTGTTGATATTCATTATAATTAGAGATTTCGAACAGCACCTAGATATTCAATATAGTAAAAGCTTTGAACACTAATGGACAAACATAATTATATATAAACATATATAATTATGTTTGTCCACGCACTAATGGTCAAACGACCATTAGTGCGTTTATATTAATAAAAATGTTTGTGCATGGGACAAAAGAGATTCTAAACAAATTCAAATACCTACACAATCATGGCACAAGTCACTGCATTGCCTTTTAGTGGAATTGCTATATTCATGGTTCATCCGTCCATATATACATCAGATGGTTTGCCGTTGCAAGCACCTAACTTAGAATCAGACAAATATCTTGAATAGTATTCGTCCCATTCGTGGAAACAATCCAGAACCGTTTACTAGATCTCTCTAAATATCGGCAAGGCGTGTTGATTCGCACACACTTCATAGCAAAAATCATACATTCCCGTGGGGTTGGCACCACAGCACCAAATTCCGAAATAGCTAAACTTCAAAGCCTCAAAATTGGTTCACGAGTTCACTAGTCTCCCGCCCGACATCCCGCTGTTTACATTTTCATAACTACCCGTCGCGACGAGCAACAATCTGGGTCAGGGCAGGGACCAGGGACTGCAGTCTGCATTTGCAAGGGGTGAACGGGTCAGTGTGCTCCCGTCTGTCGGAGTGGATGGACGCAGGGATATAATATAGATATTTTGCATTCTGAGCGACGATAACTTTCTCGAAAAAGGCGGGCGTGATTTTTTTTTCGTCTTATTATTTGTTTTTACGTCTTTAAGTATTAAAATGAATTATTAAAAAAAATATTATTAGTAGGAAAGTTGAAATATATAAAACAAATCCGTACTCACCATGTTCTTTAATATTTTTATGCATTAATTTCATTCGCCCGTATTTTGTGTGCTTATTCCGAGTTTTTTAACGTCCTCACTAGTGATAACGTAAACGATCTCTTATGTCAAAATGTATACAAAAAAACCGGCCAAGTGCGAGTCGGACTCGCACACGAAGGGTTCCGTACCATTATCGAAAAACACTGCATAAAAATCACGTTTGTTGTATGGGAGCCCCCCTTCATTTATTTTATTTTAATTTATTATTTTTTTTTTTTGAAGTAAATATACAACTAAACATTTTGTGAATATTTCAAGCGTCTACCTTTTGCCGTTATTAATATCGAGCAAAAAACGGCAAAAGTATCATGTTTGTTGTATGGGAGCCCCCCTTTAATATTTACTTTATACTGTTTTTAGTATTTGTTGTTATAGCGGCAACAGAAATACATCATCTGTGAAAATTTCAACTGTCTAGCTATCACGGTTCATGAGATACAGCCTGGAGACAGACGGACAGACAGACAGACAGACAGACAGACAGACAGACAGACGGATCGCGAAGTCTTAGTAATAGGGTCCCGTTTTTTCCCTTTGGGTACGGAACCCTAAAAGTCTTAGTAATAGGGTCCCGTTTTTTCCCTTTGGGTACGGAACCCTAAAAAAAGAGGTTTCTCCTTACCGTCACCAGACGGCGCTTATGCAGGTTCAATACAAATTGACGTTTACGTTAACGCGATTGAGCGTGAGTAAAAACTCGCACTGAGGCCTCCGGATTACAGTGGTCTTGACGACTTGACTGGTGAGAACTGAAACCCCAGAGAGCTTCTATGCAAGCGCTGCTGTCCTTTGTAATTAACGTTCCGGTATTTCACTTCACTGCAATAATATTATAGTACAGAAGAAAAAAAAATAGAATAATAAAAAGTACTTTTGCAGGACTGAATGAATGTAGAACAAAACGTCTTTAACAGTAGTATTAGTAGTGCTAAAATTCTAAGACAAAATTAAGATATACATAAGTTTAATGCAAAACGAAAGAAATACATTTTTGTATATTTTTTTGTGAAGTATTTGTGGAAACTTCCTGAGAGTAATCTATAAAACGTGTATCTGTAGGGTAGGGTATCTAAAACAAATAAAATGCATTTGACTCGATCAAAAATCGGCCCAGAAACTCATCGACAATGAGACACAGGTCATGTCAAAGCTCCTGCTCCTGAACATCTTTGCCGAGTTGCCAGCCTGCCGGGTTTTTATCGGTTGCATTTCAGAGAGTGTGCGATGGAATTGCACAAACTAGTAACCCATAAACACTAAATGTTTTGGGAATACTTTAATTGTGCGTACAGCTAGTGAGTGGAATTCCCTATATTTTTTGATAACTACAACCTGGGAGTCTTTAAGTTAAGACTGAATAGGTTCCTTCTAGGCAAGCGTACCTCATTTTCGATCACATCATCGCTTACCATCAGTTGAGATAGTGGTCAAACGCGGGCCCATTTTAATACAAATTATTACAACACATGATTGCTATAAATGTGACTGATGAAGGCAGAGTAGGTTTACAAACCGATTCGTCCGTCCTCGCCGCCGAGGCTCGTCGCGTATCCTTTCAATTAAAATCCCGCCAGCCCGCGAAGCTGAGCATTAGTTAAATTATTAGATATTAAATGGAGTTTCTTGTCCGTTCTTCTCCACGTAGGTAGTTTCCGAACAGATGGTAAATTCACTTGTCAAGATCCAGCTTTTCCTTGTCCCCCCAGCGACGCGACGCCCTGAGCCGAGGTTCGACCCCAACTGGGGTAGCCCTCAGCGTTGTCGCTTAGGTTTAGAATTTTTTTGCCTAGGCTGGAAGCTATATAGCTTAGTCTCCTCAGGCTAGTCCGGTTAATTAGTTACCAGTCATTATGACCGAACTATGAGAGCCCACGCAGAAAAAAAAGAAAAAAATGCAGAGTAGGTCGGTAGTAATGGATCTTTGTATATCGGTTTTTATTTCATCTTACAAGCTATCAAAACCGTACTCAATAAAACGTTGTTAGCTTTGCTATCTGCTCCAAAAAAATATCGTTGTTGCAAAAATAGGAATGATCATAAAAAATGTGAATCATAGGCATAAGAAGCGGTCAACTCATGAAACAATGATTGATGTTCAGGATTTATCGCCACACAGAATAAACAAAGAATTTTATGGTTCACACTTATTTTTGTTTTGGGGTGAATAGACTGACCACTCAGTTATAGTTTTCATTGTAGTGCTAATCGGCCTGTTCTCAATGTTTTTACTGTTAATTTTTGCGTCGACAAATCCCTTTAATTTTATCTATTACCTACTTAGTAATTTAATTCCCTATCGACCGTTTTCATAACAAAGTCACCTAAATATTTGGTGCAAGCACAGTGCAGCTTGTTGCATTATCCTTGCAAAAGAAAAAAAAAGGAATAAAAAGCATAATTAAATTCCTCTTACGCACACTTTTATTAAGGCATTATGCCTTAATAAAAGTGTCTTTCTAATTAAAAAAAAATTGAAATTAAAAGAGTTCCACGAAGTTAAAAATTTAATTTTGTAATTTATAAAAACAGAGATTGGAAAAAAAATACTTAATTAACAATGGTGTAACTTTTAGAAAAAATTACATAAACATTTTTTCTCTCCTAGGTTTGTTTCGTTCAAGTGTCTACACCATAATTTATTCAAATTTTTAAATTGTTATTTAATATGGAAAATAAAATATTTTAGCTGATATACCGGCTTTTTAGACGGCGCGCCTTTGCCGTAACGACCTCGCGGAGCTCTATTTTCAGCGTTAAAAAACAATTATAAATAATGGAGATAGAGTTCCTGAAGCAAGGACTTTTTTATTGGAAATTTTCTCTTCTTTCAGGATCTTTTTTAAAATTTCTTAAATATCATTATTATAGAAATTATTAACGAAAACCTAAATACCTTTTTTTGTTATCTTATTTTGTTAATAGCAATCGCAATTTTTAATGTGTGTTTTTTTTACCTTTAAAAACATTTTTTCTAGACGTCATTCCGAATCGAATGAGCTATCGCACATATTTTTAGGAGCTCTATTATTTTTTAACACGTTTTTGAACTTGTTGACTAAACACATTTAAGGTGTGTCCTAATTTCAGTAGAAATTGACACAATCGTCATTGACACACATTGTCGATGAATAAAAACATTTAAAAAAAACAATCAAACCGACTTCCAAAACAAAACACTACAAAGCGAAAAATAACTTTATTTTCCGAATTCGATGTCGAAAAACGGAAAACAATAGGTAAGTAGGTACCAAAGACACCGACATCGGCAAAGAAAGTAATTTTTCGCTTTGTAGTGTTTTGTTTTGATACTCGGTTTGGTTTTTTTTTCATAATGACCGATCCGACTAAAACCAGAAGGCCAATTCACGAACCTAAATCTGATGCGGCGACAAAAAATGTCATAAAGGAATACAAAATGAATGGATAATCGAAGCGTTTCTGACAGATTGACACTGAGATTAGAATATAATAGTTATTAATATAACCCCCCAACCCGGAAGCAACGCTAGAACAAATATTAGAAAAATATCTATCACACTTGACATTTCCAAAAATGTCAAATACCGAATCGATGATGATCTAATGCATCCGATGCATAGTTGGCTTGAACTTTTAAAAGCGGGAACTTAATTTGATGCATGGTAAAATCGATTCTACATGCGGCAATAAACATCTTATGAATTTTCTATAAGGCTTGATTATAATTGACAGGTCAAATGACTCTATGTAATATTACTGAAATCCTACTTTACTTTAACTCAATCGATTTCTTAAGCCTTTATAAGCATTTGGAAATGCACTACAAAACATAAAGTACTTTCTGAAAATGATGCGATACAAGTCTTTTTACCCGAATGCAGGAGGGTAAAAGATTTTCGAGCGTATGTATGTTCATTTCTATAGCACACTCTACAGCACAAGCGGCTTGACGGATTATGACATATGAGGTGTCGTTGGATTCGTCTCAACTGTGGGAGTGACATAGACTATATATTTTTTTATATCCCGTCATTGCCTTCATTTTAGGTTAGATTGGGTTAAATTTAATAGTACTTACCTACCGTATTGATTCTATATTCCAATCAATGTCAGTATTAAAATGATTTAATAAAACATATTTTTTTACCCTGCCCAATAAGTATCGGGCATTATTCAGAAAACCCGATCAATTTAATTATTTCAATAGTTTTTAGCAAATTGTCTACACATATTGGTCATTTTTCAAATTGTCTGGGCATTATGATTATGCGGTAATAATCACTTGGTCCATAACAGTACATACGTCATATACACTTTGCATAAAGCGCTCTGCGCGTACGCCGAGTTAATTGATTTAAAGATTTTATTGACTTTCTAGTCGTTTACTGTTCTATCACGTTGCAATAATTAAATGTGTAGAAATCTCTTTTACTCTTACTTTAATCACAGAATATAAGTACTGACGACCTTCATATTATAAGGACACTTACTTCCAAACTATAATCTGTCATAATTCAGAACATTTTAAACTCACGGACACATTTAAGGTACACGGTGACACGGTGATTTGAGTTCCGAGTTGTAACCACTACTAAAGGCAAGATCTATATATATAAAAGAAAGTCGTGTTAGTTACACTATTTATAACTCAAGAACGGCTGAACCGATTTGGCTGAAAATTGGTAGGGAGGTAGCTAAGAACCAGGAGAAGGACATAGGATTTTTTTATTCCGTTTAGAGTAGGGTAGGTAGGGTAGGGTAGGTATGTAGGTAGGGTAGGGTAGGTAGGGTAGGGTAGGTAGGGTAGGTAGGGTAGGTAGGGTAGGTAGGGTAGGTAGGGTAGGGTAGGGTAGGTAGGGTAGGTAGGGTAGGTAGGGTAGGGTAGGTAGGGTAGGGTAGGGTAGGTAGGGTAAGGTAGGGTAGATAGTATAGGGTTGTTAGGGTAGGGTAGGTAGGGTAGATGAATGGTTGGTGTTTTTATGGCAAAACATAGTTTGCCGGGTCAGCTAGTACTTAAATAAACGTAAGGTACTAAGCATGTACTCCTTAGCTTTGTTCCCGTCTCGCAAAAGTGGACCGATGAACTGTTGAAGGTTGCGGGATCCCGCTGGAAGCAAGAAGCCCAGGATCGGCCGGTGTGATGTCGCTTGGGGGCTACCTATGTACAACAGAGAACATCTTACTACTGAAATCAAGAAGTACCCGTCTCTATCTAGCACTAGCAATTTGACAGCCGTACAACAGTGACTAGAATATTGCCATATTTTATCGGTATCAAAATGAATTCCGTATGAAAGCGCGCTGTTGAATTATCGACGCTCGGCTCTGCGCTGAGATTTGAAAATCCAACAACACAATATAATGTTTGAGAATACGGGCAATCCACTCCTTAGAGATATAAAAGTATTATAAAAGAATTCCCAAAACGTTTGGTGCGTATGGTTGGTTGGACGCATATCCACCATGTACCGATGACGCATCGCCGTACGCCTTGTAGTCCGATGATGGAACGGGCTAGGAGGAATTAGTTCATGCAATTCTATCCCATACTCCCCGAAATGTAATCGATAAAAAATAAAAAAACACGACTGCTTAAGAAGCGAACTAAAAAGTCGTAAACAAGAAGAAAATCATGCTGTGCAGTCGGAGGATACATATTCGCGAGCTGTCTTTTTAGTTAGCTAGTTTTATGATTTTTTGAATTAACTTTTTTTACTTTTACTTTTTAGATAACATTTTTTTTAGGTACATTTAAGTATATAAGTGTTATATATTTTAGAAATCACCTTTTAAAACCCTTTCATTCGAGATGGGTTTGGAAGAAAATGTAAAATAGAGCCCCCACAATATAGCGCCCTAAATCCGCCATTTTTCTATTTTACAATTTTAATGTAGCCAGTGACACTAACATACATCTAGTGCAGGGTTAACACGAATCAATTGACGTATGAATCATCAACATCGGCCAATGCGTTTGGTCTCTAGAACACCACATAGAAACAAACATACATACATACATAGACTGATAAACACATTACCCTCCTTCGGCAGTCGGGTAAAAACCAACAGACGGTCTGCTTGGCGCCGGTGTTCAAGGCTCGACCGACCGAAGGCCTAGACTCGACCAGTATCTCATTGCCGATGAGCCTCTTTGTCCCGAGATGATGAGCTGATGAGCCCAGATCCATCCCAGAGATGAGAGCAGTACTCCAATAATCAGAAAATACAATGACCAGACCTAACTTCTGATTATAAACCACTTCAAGCTCGAAGTGATACCATACCGACGAGCACTTTTCTGTATCAGACCTATTTTCTATGCGGAAAAGCCACAGTTCTATTTTATGAAGATGATTCTTATAAAACACCACAGTGCTTCTAAACACCCTTTCGCATATCAAATTTAAAAAGGAAAACATGTTTTCCTAGATCATCGCCCGTTTTTGAAAAACCTCATCAGGGGAGCACTTCGTTAAGTTTCTTCCTTGCTGCCCAAGTCAATAAAGTCGTATTCTAATGTTTTTTCCCTTCGTTAATTCTTATAAGTTCCAATGCATAGTAAAATCGACATAAAAAGTAGCTAAGAAATTCAGGGATAATAGACAAACTGACATATATGACCCATCGGCGGCACATATACTTGTATCTATTCGAGGACGCGTTGACGTATTGGTTGATCGATCCGCTGTTGCGCTGCGTGTCGCGGGTTCCATTCATTGAATGGCTTACTGATAATTGTTCCGGATCTGGTTGTTTGTCTATGTGACTTTAATATTTGTAAAAGCACTCACGGTACCGAAGCAAATCTGATACATTTTGGACTTGTTGACAATTGACAATTGATATGACTATCACTGATAGTGTTACTTTGTCCAGAGCCTTAGGCCCTGTCCTGATGATGCGAAGCAATTTAAATTGCGTTGATAGGCAATATCACGCACGTATTTTTAAAGAAAACTTGAAGTGCGTTTCGGTCGATTTGACTCGCATTGCGTTCACTTGAACATAGTACTTGCAATTTTACTTAGTAAAAACATTTTTACAAAAAACTACAACCGACTTATAAAAAAAACATTGCAATGTGAAAAATAACTTCAATTTCGGCAGTCGGTGTTCCTGTTTTCGCCTTCCGAAACTGAATTAATTTTTCACTTTGTAGTGTTTTATTGGAAGTCTGTTGTATTTGTTTGTAAAAATGTTTTTTTTATTTTCCTCATTTTAGTGGACAAGTTCTATAATAGTAAGGTACCCATAATGCCCACAGTGATGCCAGAATAGATTACACGAATAACATGTAACTTGAACATAGCAATGGTTATGTTCATGTTATCTGGGTTATCTGTACACATCTGCGTACCCGTTTAGAGCATACCGGCGTGATGGTATGATATGAAATTGTGTAAACAATAAACAGACGATTGCAGCAATCCCGAGGCATTTGCCGTCATTTATTGAAGAGTTTTGTTGTGTATCTCCGAAGTTCTTCATCAGATCTTCACCAAATTTAAATTTAAATGGGACCTTTTCGGCATAAACTTCTTTCGAACAAAACAAGAATTTTGCAAATCCGTAATATGACGGAATAATGGCCGAACAAACATAAAAATATATATTAATATAAACATCCGAATTGAGAACGTCCTCCTTTTTGGAAAGTTGGTTAAAAATCGCTTATCGGTATGATATGAATCGAATTGCATCGCACCATAAGTAAAAGCACATACGATCATATTATATGCAACAAAAGCTTTTAGAGAATTGAGAGAACCCGGTGTTTCAATTATATGTGAGCACACACGTTGTTGTAGGTAGGTATATTTCCGAGAACACAGAACCTCGGTAGAGCACTACAAGGCATGAAGCAAAAAGTTTTGTACTGGAAATAGAAAAGCCCTTTATAATTGCAGGTTTTATTTTCCACTTTGTGTTAATTATTTCCCTTTCTCGTTAATATCACCAACACTGTAGCAGCTCCATCCTACACGTGCCGTGTATTTCCGTTTTTTCCTAGTATTGCATGCAAGGGATGTTAATGTATAACTTTAGTATTTGAACTCCAACTAACACTGACATGTTGATGTGACTTTCCAGTAAAACCCCAAAGGTTTTTACTAAAAATTTCCAGCGAAAAACCAACGCGTTTTCGCTGGAAATTTTTAGTTAAAAAGTATTATTGCCTGGCAATCTATGATTACGAAAAGGACTGACGAAATTAATTGAACTTGCATCGTGAAAAACACAATAGTACAAAAAAAATGTCAAGGGTTTATTATTAGGTTTGAAACAAGTTCATAGTAAATTACTTTATCCAATCTCCAGTATACTTGGGTAATTACTAATTAGGTACATAATACGTATACACGTTTATACATATATCTACGTCGATCTAACGATATGTATCGTTTGGTGTGGTCGAGGGATAACGATATCATATCGATGTCAGAATCGTATCGTGTCATATCGATTATATTAGATTGGTGGCAGAAGAGAAGGAACACAGCACCCGGACCTTGTATTGACCGATTTTCACACAGAAACGAACACAGAGGTATGAATTGCGAAGACGACGATACATTTTTTTTTATACTCCATCGTAGCTTCCTTTCGAGAAGTGGGTATTGGATGACAATCATAAAATTCAAGTAGGTCACCAAGGACAATCAAATAATACAATAAATTATATGGCAATGTTTTTTTGCCAAAGATTAATCGTCAACGATTAGCCGAAGCAGCGAAAGAATAAGCGCGCGCGCTCTCGAGTCATCATCATCATCGGCCTCATAATGTTCCCACTGCTGGGACACCTGCATCTTCTCTGTGGGAGAGGGAATGGTCCTTAATCCACCACGCAGGCCTAGTGCGGTTTGGTGGATGTCACATGTCTTCGAATTTTTGGTTCTAGGACATGCCGACGATGTTTACCTTCACCGTTTTAAGAGCAGTGGTGTTGAAATAATTTAAACAAAGTAAAGCCTGGGTTCGAACCCACATTATACGACACGTAAGTCGGGGCCATTACCACTGGTTCACCACTGTTCTCCGAGTAGGTCTCTCGAATGTTTGCGCGGTAGTATAATGATAGTCCACCAAACGCTGGCAATGTGTAATCATGAACCTGTTGTTCCCCCAGCGACGCCCTGAGCCGAGGTTCGTATCCCAAAGGGGATACGAACCCTGAGCGCGGTCGCTGAGGTTAAGTTTTTATGACTGGCTGGAGGATCTAGTTTAGTCTCGACAGAGAAGCGGATCACTTTGATTGAACAGCGAGAGGAAAAATAAAAAAATAAACCTGGAGATGTCTGATTCAGCTGTTAAAGGTTGGAAATAGCTTCTTTTTTTTTTGATAAAAATTGAAAGGTGCACATAATTAATTAGGTTTGATGATTCCCTCTCAATACCTCCCACATACTGGGAAACTACACCAGACGTGATCGTAAAGCATATATCTCTATATATGTGTTACGGTAATGTCTTCTGAAAGTTATTTATAGACCACTATGCTATATTGCCACAGTGCCAGTAAATTGGATTCTGCGTACGGAGGTAGAACCATACTATGCATACGAGATAGACTTTTTATATTGCTGCGAACCTCTAATCAAGAACACGTGTGAGCTCGGTACTAACGCCATTGGACCAAAATTGAACGCAGATCAATCAACATCCGTCGTCCACTATTTTTTGGTCTGTTTTCCACTAGACTATTCGGTGGGGTACTCGTAAAAGCTTTATTCGATTTCAGTAGAGGTTCTGGAATTCTGAATTAATCAAGAACACGTGTAAGCTCGGTACTAACGCCATTGCACCGAAATTGTACGTAGATCAATCAACATCCGTCGTCCACTATTGTTTGGTCTGTTTTCCATAAGGCAATTCGGTGAAGTAAAAGCTTTATTCGATTTCAGTAGAGATTCTGAAATTCTGAATTCTCGTGTGTAAATAGTCAGACTCTGTAGGTACTGGGTGGTTGTTTTGCGTAGGTTTAGTAGGCGTTGGTTAACGTTGCGTAGACGCTGCGTGTACGCATCGTTTAATAATTTAAATATAATAAAATTTAATAATCTTTATAGAGCGTGCTTTTTCAGTAGTCGGGTTTTAGTTTTTGAACTTATTCTTTTGTTGTTTAAACTACATGTAAAGAATGAAGTTCCGGTGGACGAAAGAGCCGCAATTGGTAATTCAATCTAATCGTGGGTTCGACGAGATCCTCATTTTCTTGGGATCGAAGTTGCAAAAAACAATGTCAAGGCGAGAAGGTTAAGATCGTAAGAATTTTGTAGTAATCTCCCTTAAGGGTACACTAGTCGACGGCGCGAACTATTTTGTGCGCGGGGTTAAAATGCGTGCTATATCAACCGACAACAGGTGCGGAACACATAGACGCTGTTATGAGCAGTAAGAAGCTAGTACGCGTACGAATACACACTTTTGCAAATTTGTAGCGAAATGGATGATGATTTAGAACGAAAACGAGCGCGCGAAATTTTATAAACATACCTTTGGGAGTCTGGATATCATGAAAAAATGACTGAATGTATCTGTTCAAAATAAAATTATTTGCATTGTTGAACTACTAATCTATCCCTGTATGGAGGCCGTTTTTAGGGTTCCGTACCCAAAGGGTAAAAACGGGACCCTATTACTAAGACTTCGCGATCCGTCTGTCTGTCTGTCTGTCTGTCTGTCTGTCTGTCTGTCTGTCTGTCTGTCCGTCTGTCTCCAGGCTGTATCTCATGAACCGTGATAGCTAGACAGTTGAAATTTTCACAGATGATGTATTTCTGTTGCCGCTATAACAACAAATACTAAAAACAGTATAAAATAAATATTAAAGGGGGGCTCCCATACAACTAACGTGATATTTTTACCGTTTTTTGCTTGATATTAATAACGGCAACAGGTAGACGCTTGAAATATTCACAAAATGTTTAGTTGTATATTTACTTCAAAAAATAATAATTAATAAATTAAAATAAAATAAATTAAGGGGGGCTCCCATACAACAAACGTGATTTTTTTGCAGTGTTTTGCGATAATGGTACGGAACCCTTCGTGTGCGAGTCCGACTCGCACTTGGCCGGTTTTTAAATTTTTCTTCTTCTTATGGTACTTATTTGCGCCGAGAAGATGCATTAAAATGAGTGTTTAAATTTGGAACTTTAAAAGCTCATAACTTTCAAGTATATTTTTTTTTTAATTTTTTGCTTCCATACAGGACTAGATAATGATGAGACAAAGTGATATAATTTTTTATTTTGAACGTACATCGTCAAACAGTGGAGTAAAAGCCAGACTACGTTTGTATGGAAGAATTTTCGACTAGTGTACCCTTAAATCTTAACTAGCAGGAAAAACGCGTGACCTTGAGTCCGTATCCCGTCTCACTCGTGCATTTTTCCGAGAAACTCAGCGATCGCGAAGCATTCATCTGTGTAAGTGTTTTTCGATTCGTACTCGTATCATGACTTCAAGAAATGATCTCGATGAAACTAACAATTTTACCATTTTATAACATTAGTTTATAATATTCAGTTTCATTGAAAAACTTTTCTAAGTTAGTTTTATAAGTTTATTAAACTATTATTGATAAACTCTCGAGTACATAAAGTCTAATTATTGAATAGTACGACTTTTCGTGCGTCAATTTTATTTGGGTCAGCGAATACTACATTGTTTGTCGCAGCTTTTGAGCGGGGCTAACGCAATTAGCGTCAGCACGGTTCCAAGTTTCATCCAGCTCTCAAAAATTCCACTCTCGATACTGAAGTTGAAACTTTACCTTTGACTGGCAGTGTGCGGACTTTGACAAGTTATAGTCCAACACTTGACGTGCTTCTGATCTATCAATATATTGGCCTCAAAGAGCTATGCAGTCCTAGTAACGAAAATTAAACAAACATAAAACTCTGTTTAGAAAACTAGTAGGTTCTATATGTGACCAGTTTTCAAGTTTTATGTGACCTTTAAAACGTGTTCGAGATTCTAATTCTAGCGACAGTAGCATAGTACCTTAGTTTGTTTGAGAACTTAGCACCAAAGTTTACAAAGAATCTATCACTTCACAACTAACTTTGTGTCCGAAGAGATGTTCCAGTGCATTCAAAACTATGACAAAAATAATATTCTCTGTTGAGTATTTAGTTACAAATTTTGTTACTAACTGGAAAAAATACTAAAAGCAATTCTCTCGCTTCTAATAAAGTTTATAATCGCATGCCATAACTTCTTTACTTAGCAAAGACAAAGTATGGTGTTTTCTTTGACAAGTTTTCCTAAAGAAAAGTATTAGTTTTTACTTCTATATATATTTCTATAACTCTATGGCTTCTGACATTATCTATACTTCTATACTAATATTATAAAGAGGTTAGATTTTTTTGTTTGTTTGTACCGCATTGGCTCCGAAACTACTGGACCGATTTGAAAAATTCTTTCACCAATAGAAAGCTACATTATTCCTGAATGAGGCTATTTTTTTATCCCGCAAAAGGGGCCTGTGGGGTGGTCCAAGGGAGCGAAGCCGCGGGCAACAGCTAGTAGTAAATAATACGAATAGTTTGTATCTGATGTCTGATGATGTGAACGACCAAAGACCTTCTCAAACCAGAACGTAGAATTTCGGACTTATTGAATGATGAAAAATCTGTTCTTGAAGAGAAGAAAGAGATAGACATAAGTATTTTAGATGCCTACTGCTTCTCGTGTTGCCTGTATTCTCGTAATCCTTCATAGTATTTGCATATTTACCAGTAACCTAGATTTACAAGAAGCGCTGACAGCGGAAAACATGCTTCACTTCAGTTCTAGTAATTATTTCCTTTGGAGTAGTTTTCTCTTCGTTTCCTGTTTACATGAGTCTATGTTTTATGGTATTTAGAAAATTGTGATCTCAAAATAAGTTGTTATTTTTCTTTCTAGTTATTTCTGATCGAAATATTATGAGTTTGAGCAGAAATAATGTATGTTTTCTATTATTTTGCTTGAAGATATGTGAGGAAAAATCAAAGGACTCTTGTACTATTCTCTATCAATTTAAAATGCTTTAAATTTATTCCGCATCCAAGAATTATTTTGATGTTTTTCTAAGTTAGATACTTTTTTTTTTAATATAATCTATAGGCTCGCGTTTGACCACTATCTCGCCTGATGTTAAGCGATGATGTGGTCTACGGTGAAGCACGCTTGCCTAGAAGAAACCTATTCACTCTTGACTTAAAGCTAAGGTTGTAGCTATCAGGGAACAAAGACCCCGGAAGATTTAATATTTTTGGCTGTAACCTACAAACAGCAATTAGGTAGGTACTTAACGTTGGACAGCGCTAAGAGAATGTTTGTTATCCTAGCATTTAAGGCCATGATGTCAAGTCACGGAATGTGCGCACACACTAAGTAGCTGCCGCTTAAACACATCGTAAAGTATAAAGGTAAACATAAAAATGGGTTACAACTGTATTCGTGGGTTGTGAATAACCGGTCACTGTTAGTCACTTTTACTCTTGAATAACCTTGTTGAACGTGACTTAGATAGAATAAACTACCTTCCACCCGCGGTTTAGCGTCCGTGGTATTAGTACTTCACCAAATATCTTTATAATTTATACACTATTCTGATGTATAAGCTGTATTTCTGTAAAGTTTCATCAAAATCCATTCAGTCGTTTTTGCGTGAAAGAGTAACAAACATCCATTCATCGGTACTCGAAAAAAAATACTAATGTAAAACAAAGTTTCCTCTGGAGATAGACAGCAAATATGATTTATGTCTTGAAATCGAGTAAGCCACATAATAAAAGTAAAAACAACAATACATAATCTGATTAATTTCGTTTTCGAACGAAACACAATGGTGCGACAAAAAGTTCGATCGAATCGTAGTGCTCGGAATCGCGTGCGACTCAGATTGCTTTCACTTATCCTCAGAGCTATGTATCTGTGTGTACTTACATAGTGTGTATATGTGTGTGTCCGCGTTCGTTGAGCGATATACCACGATATACCGGTCTTAAGGCCAGGACACACAGTCACGGTGCCAACTCGTGACCGATCTGGCCGAATAACTCGAGCTTTCGATCTAAAGACTCGTTTAGACCGGGAACACACATGATTGTTGAGTCGTGATCGAAGGATTATTTCTTTACTTTTTCCTTCCGCGTTGAATGGAACTGGTATTGGGGGGTTTTGATACAGCTTAAGTCAGTTGAATTGGAATAGTTTGGAAAAAAAAGTTTCCGTTTTGAGTTTTAAGGCGTTCTTACGGCGTGCGAGGCAAATTATTCTATCTGTAGAGTCGTTTTAAAACTCACTTTGTGGAAACAGTTTGTCTCATTGTCACGAGGTACATGTCTGTTGTGCCTGCCTTTAGGTAACTTTAATTAATAGAATACCTATGATAGGAGAGTAATGTAAAAAATGCAATCCATATCGGTAATTTTCTACACAAACACATTTCAATGGATGCCTACTACTGCGTGGGTTTGTGTGATTATACGTTGATTTATGAATAGTTTTCTCTTATCTGTTTTATATAAAAATCTTGAACTTAAAAGCTCTCATGATCTAGAATCTTTAATGAACCTTAAAACTTTAATGAAGCCCAATCATAAAATCTTTTCCAATGTTCTTCAGTTATATTAGCGTAGTTTATATTAAGATAGAATAAAACATATTTTTCTTGAAGCCCTTGTGAATGTAAATTTACAAATAGTGAAAAACCTCTGCAGAAAGAAAAATATAGAAGTACTTAAGTAGTTCACAAAAAAAATTGAAACTTTTGTAAAAGCTTAATTAGGTTCGAAAAGCTTTGTTAGGTTGAAAACAGAACTAAACATTTGCAATAGAGTTTCTGTCTATTGCAGCACAAACAACTATCGATCACAACTTATAACCTAGTCCTAACATTTAGCGCAGAATCAAGTATACCGCTTAAGGCTTCCGCAGACAGGCGTGACGTGACAATGTGACAACGTGCTTTCATAGCAACATATTACACGGATTAAAGTTCTTCTCTTAAAGTCTTTGTCACATCATTGTCACTATTTGTTTTCCTTCCTAAAAAGAAGTGCCTATTCGGTTTTACCAGATTTTTGCCTATGTCTATATACTTATTGCAAATAAATCAATATTTGTACTAAAAGTAGATTTATAATGGGATATTATTAAATGCACAACAAATAAATAATCACCTATCAATTTATTTCCATCATTTACATACTTTTTTACATCAGAAATACTGACTGCACACAAAAGAGCGTAGAAACGTTATATAATCACACAAATAACAAAATAAGTCAAAGAGCGAGCGAAGCGAGATCGGGAGCTTACCCCGACACGGAAAGGTGATGAGATCCTGTCATTTCCTCCATGTTAGGTTCCTCCCCTGCAAACAGAAATAGGAATAATTAATTTTGACTAACCCTAAGAATTACTTCATTATGTAAAGAATCTGGTTTGGCCTTTACAAACGTTACGTATATATATTTTTTATCTTCTCCCCATCTTGGGTGCGTTTTCAAACATATAAACTCACATATATAAAAATCCAGAGCCGGAACAACTGTAGGTCATACAAATATTTGTTCCGTGCGGGAATCGAACCTGCGACACGCAGCACATTAGTCAATCGCACAACCATTGCGCCAACCGTGCGTCCGTAATTTCTATTGTTGGAATATTGTGTTTGTAAGTAAACACAAGTATTTATACTTAAACAGCTAGACCCGGAGCTTACCTGTAGCGCTGTAGGTCGTAGCCGCAGTCGTCCGTGCCGTCTTTGTGCAAACAATGTGATGACAATTTTTATAGAATCCATTCTGAGTGTACACGGTATTTTTGTATTTTGGTAGTTGCTAACAAACCTTGTTAATTATTTATTTTAATTAGGCCACTAAGCGACACTTTTAAAGTCAAAAATTTTTAGATGATATAAAAATGTCTACCGCCTGCCACCATATTTTGGGAAAATTTACTTAAAAGCTACCCCAAAATAACCTATTAAATTTTGACGCTATATCGGGCCGAAAAGGTAGGCCTGATATATAATTGAAACAGCTACATCAGCGTGTAACCATTGCGCTTCGATTTTACGTAGTAATTATCGATAGAGGGATCATCTTTAAATTACCTGTTTTCAGGCAAATTCGACGGATAAATTTACCCAATGCTGCCTATTATAACTACTATTATATCTGTTTATTTGTTGTTGTTTTTTTCTAAGGAATGGGCGAATTTATTTACATTGATGAAAGTATATACAGTGTATAAAATACTTAATTAACTAAGACTACAAACATAAACACTTAAACCAAAAACTACTCATTAACTAAACCTAAAAATATGCTAAACTAAAATATGGCGTCGAAAAGCTCCTCCACATCGTTGTCCACTTGTAATTTGTCCAAAAGGCTGGCAGCATTGCCACGTCGTATGGCAATGCTTATTCTCTGACCAAGGTAAAAGACAGCTCTTGGGTCACGCGAAGTGTCAACTAGGCGTTTGGAAAGATCTTTAAACAATTGTTGGTTGATTGTTGTGTTGTGTCTGTTTCGAATAAATGTTTTCTATTCTACATTGGTCAAACTTCACATAATAATAATTCTTTGACTTTATTCTGGTATAGCGTAGTACTAAGTAACTTTATTTATTCGTGTATTCTGGCACTGGGACGCCTGGCAGCAATTACACCAATGAAGCACAACAATTACTTCAGAATCAGTTGCTTCCCAACATAAGAAAAACGTTTTGGTAATACTTTTATTATGCGTACATCTAAGGAGTGGAATTTCCCGAGAGCTACAAACTTGGGGGTCTTTAAATCAAGAGTGAATAGGTTACTTCTAGGCAAGCGTGCTTCACCCTCGCCTGCATCATCGCTTACCATCAGTTGAGATAGTGGTCAAGCACGAGCCTAACAACAATAAAAAATAATAATTATAATAGGTAAGTACGATTACTATTACAGCACTCGAACCTAACCCATCCGTATCGGCGTACCCTAAGCTCCTGAGCTCGCTTGGACTAATTAAAAACATTGACCATAATCATCGAATTGGAGGAGCTCGTGGCTAAATAATAACAGCCACACGGGTCGATCTTCAAGGTTAAGCAACGCTTGACGAGGTCGGTCCGTGGATGGGTGACCATTTCAACATACCGAGTTTCCTCCGTGCCTCGGAAAGCACGTTAAGCCGTTGGTCCCGGCTGTCATTTGAAGATCTTTGACAGTCGTTACGGGTAGTCAGAAGCCTGAGATCTGACATCAGTCTTGCCAAGGGGTATCGTGTTACCCAATTACTGGGTTGTGGAGGTCAGATAGGCAGTCGCTCCATGTAAAACACTGATACTCAGCTGAATCCGGTAAGACTGGAAGCCGACCCCAACAATAATTGGAAAAAAGGTTAGGCAGATGATGAATCATCGAATTGCCCAACCGTTACGTAGCAATATTCATAATGACCAGCCAAAGTGATAAATATAGAAGTGTTAATCAGTATTCATTACATTGCCCGATTTGACTTGACATGATTCGTCAATCCCGGGCATTATATATAGTGCACTGATTAATCTCTTGGTCCATGACATATGTATATATATATGTATATACATATGTTGCCTTCAATGATATCATTGAAGGCAACAAATACCACAACGTAGACAAAGGGGAGGGGGCGAGGGAACATCATTCATACTGTCGACATCTATGTATTCTATACCTACATGAAACTATTTACATTGCACAAGAATTATCTAAATATTATATTATTGTTTTTAAAATCGCTATTCGTGTCAGTGTGCAATCACATCACATCACATCATCAGCCTATTAATGTTCCCACTACTGGGACACAGGCCTCCTCTCTGTGAGAGGGAATGGGCCGTAATCCACCACGCGGGCCCAGTGCGGTTTGGTGAATGTCACATGTCTTCGAATTTTTGGTTCTAGGACATGCCGGTTTCCTCACGATGTTTTCCTTCACCGTTTTGAGAGCAGTGGTGATGAAATAATTTACACAAAGTAAAGCGCCTGCCTGGGCTCAAACCTACGACCTACAACTTATAAGTCGCGGCTGATACCACTGGACCACCACTGCTCTTCTGTGTCTAGTGTTCAATGTAACGCAAATAAAACATTGTCACCGTGTGTCTATGTAGTGGTACAGAGGACTTGGGGCACAAACAGACTTACAGAGTTTCAAACATTATCTCAGTAATCAGAAGGTTACCAAGGTGTGGTCGAAAACTAATTATCGCAATGACAGGTAGCACCACCACTTGTTTCACGGCCACTGAAAAATTTAATTAAAAGTTACCAAAAAATAGATTCCGTGTTACAAATTAACTGGAACTTGCGAACTTTTTTTGCGAAACACACTAGCAACGAAATAGAGTTTCCCTGTTTGCTAATTAATTTTGTGTTATTTTTATTGAAGTTTATTTTCTAACTAGCTGTCCCACGCGGCTTCGCTCCCGTCAACTGGCTACCTACCTACCCTACCCTACCTACCCTACATACATGAATCTTGCGTAACTTTAACCGCTTAAGCAGTTTACGCAACGAAAGCTCTTAAAAAGTAATATCTTTTCCCGTTTTTACAAAATTTTCATTTATGCTCCGCTTCTATCTTCGTAGCGTGATGTTAAATAGCCTATTACCTTCCTCGATAAATGGACTATCCAACACAAAAATAATTTATCAATTCCAACCAGTAGTTCCTGAGATTAGCGCGTTCAAACAACCAAACAAACAAACTCTTCAGCTTTATAATATTAGTATAGATAGAGTATAGATAACTAGAGTTGGCGTACGTTACAAAACTTGTTCTGTTATCCCTTTTCTTCACAGTGTTATAAAATAAAAAAGTGGTAGGCTGGTAGCTTTTCTGGTAAAATGTAGGTGGCGACTAAGTCGTTCTAGTTTGTCTATTCATTTTAGTCAACAACCAACGTTCAATTTTCTAGAACAAAGGCGACGATACTCGTTAGACTAAAAAGGTAAGTTGGCCATTGAATTTTTTTTAACAAAAATAATTAAACCGACTTCCAAAACAAAACACTACAAAGCGAAAAGTAACTTTCTTTTCAGAAGTCGGTGTCTTTGGTATCTACCTATTATTTTTACCCGACTGCCGAAGGAGGGTAATGTGTTTATCAGTCTATGTATATATGTATGTATGTTTGTTCCTATGTGGCGTTCTAGAGACCAAACGCGTAGGCCGATTTTGATGATTTTAACGTCGATCGATCATGATTAAAATTGGAAAATAGAAAAATTGCGGCCTTTGGGCGCCATATTGTGGGGGCCCAAATTTTTTTTCTCGTCCAAACACTTCGTGTGTGCTTCCAAATTAAAGGATTTTAAGAGGTGATTACAAAAATATGTACCTAATTCTAAAAAAAAAATTGTAAATAAAAACATAAGCGCGAGCTGGCTGACCAAATCCAGATGTATCCTCCGACTGCACAGCAAGATTTTCTTCTTGTTTACGTCTTTTTAGTTCGCTTTGCAAGCAGTCGGGTTTTTGGTTATTCAAAAGTTTTTTTTCTTTTTTGGCATCGACTGCCGAAAAGAAAGTTATTCTTAAATTTAATTTTTTTGCTAAACGTTTTTCATTTTTCTCTTTTTAGTTTTGGTGCCTTGTATTACCTTATATTTATTATTATTATTACATGAAAATACTACTCGTCAGAACTTGATCTGTACAAATTTACACATTATATTTATAATTAGAAAATACTTTTTATTTATTATTTGGGGTTCAAGTGATATAACGATTTTTCTGTTCTTGAAAAGAACGCTTATTACTATGCAATAAGGTGTGATCTGTTGTTATCATACATACATACATATAAAGTAAAGGACACGGATGGAAAAAAAAACACAAATAAATATCATATTTTTGGATAATATTGAAATCGCAGACAACGATACCTCATAAGGGCCCTGTGTTTGGGCAATCTCCTTTAAATAAAAAGGTGCTGGTCCCCATATAAGATGTACCAGGTTACAAATAAAAAAATAATCATCAAAATCGGTTCATAATTGACGGAGTAAACGCGGCACAAACTTACAAACGTACGTTTGTTACATACAATCGAATTGAGAGCCTCCTCCTTTTTGAAGTTGCTTGACAAAACAGCAAAAACTTTTCATCGCGCCTGTATTTCGCAGAAACGAAGCTTGAGGTACAATAATAAGTAACAATAATAAAATTCTATAATACACAATCACTAATTATTATTGTAGGTGTTTTCACAAATTCCTATATTTTTTTATTTATTAGGTCAGTATTTTTTTAAGTCCTATTTATTATAATAGGGGGAGATTCTACTGTCTATTTGACATTATGTTCACAAGTGCGGATACGGAAGTTGGGCTCCTATAAGTTCGAACCAAGTTTGGGAAAAGTGGCACTGAGATTTGGACTCCAGACTTGTGTCTGTTTGGAGCCAAGTAGCAGTATAAGGATACCATTTGCCGCAATTAGACTCGCATTCGGTCCTTTCGTGCCTCCAGTCACACACAATGTGATTGGAGGCACGAAATAAAACCACCAGACCAGAAGACAGGACAAGGAGCAAAAGGAGAACTTATAAGGATCGTAAGATAATGTAGAAGGGTGATGATGAAAAGGTGTGAGTGAGTATATATATGTAAAAAACCGGCCAAGTGCGAGTCGGACTCGCGCACGAAGGGTTCCGTACCATTATCGTAAAAACGGCAGAAAAGTCACGTTTGTTGTATGGGAGGCCCCCTTTAATATTTATTTTATACTGTTTTTAGTATTTGTTGTTATAGCGGCAACAGAAATACATCATCTGTGAAAATTTCAACTGTCTAGCTATCACGGTTCATGAGATACAGCCTGGAGACAGACGGACAGACAGACAGACAGACAGACAGACAGACGGATCGCGAAGTCTTAGTAATAGGGTACCGTTTTTACCCTTTGGGTACGGAACCCTAAAAATTACAGCTCACCCATCCAAACTCTGACCTAGCCGACCTCACGAAGAGTTCGACCTTCAACGCGACGGCTATTACAATATTTGCGGTATTTTTTATGTGTAAATTATACGAGGCTGCTTTGACCGGCTTTCTCTTCCTAATGTTTGACCAGAGGTCAAGAAGCAGTGACACATTCGGAAGTGCACGTGTGTTTTATTGTTTTATTTAATGGAGCAATAAGGATGTTTCCTGGTTAGAAAAATTGTAATTATATTTAGTCCGTCAATGACGGTAGGTCAAACAATGCTCAGCCGAAAATCAATTTGCGACGATGAAATCCATTTAATAACGCACTCGAGAATAATTATTATCACACCAAACTTACTTAAGGTGGGTTGATGATTTCAGACTTATATTAACTACTAGCTGTGCCCGCAGGTTTGCCGCTGTCAAACCCTTACTTACCTAGACTTACCTACCCAACTTACCTTTCTACCTACCCTACCTACCAATATTTTCGTTGTACAAAAAAGACTTTTCTACAGATTAAAACGAAACGTTTTGAGAATACTTTTATTGTGCGTACAGCTAAGGAGTGGAATTCCCTGCCGGAATCTGTGTTACCCGATAGCTACAATCTAGGGGTCTTTAAGTCAAGAGTAAATAGGTTACTACTAGGCAAACCTGCTCCATTGTCGACCACATCATCGCTTACCATCAGGTGAGATAGTGGTCAACCGCGAGCCTAAAATAGAAAAAAAAGACCTATTTTAAATTATTGATTATTGATATTGATGATGTACAGTCCAAGATAAACTTGGAAAGATAGTGCAGTAGAAAATAGCTAGTGTATATCAAGATTCTAATAAAGTTACATAAAAGACCAGAGCAACATTTTTTTACTCTCTTACCGTTACAAAATATTATTATAAGTTAGGTACTTGGTACATTTTATTGACATTTAAAGTGATTGTCATCGACAAATTGGATAATAATTATATAATAAAGAGATTGCTTGTAAATCTGCGGGTACTATTGAAATTAGGTTAGTGTAGTGAAAGAGATCGAAAGGTCGTTGCCTTTAAAATAAACGATGACTTAAATGCCAAAAAATACAAGGTTGTAAAGTTATTGCAATCTCCCAGACAGCCGATTGAATTTCCTTAGTCTAATTCGAGGTTTGACTTTCGCCTATTTCCTCCAATATTGAACCAATTTAAAAGATATTCCATAACTGAAAAATAAAGATAATTATAAAAACCGGCCAAGTGCGAGTCGGACTCGCACAAGAAGGGTTCCGTACCATTATCGCAAAACACTGCATAAAAATCACGATTGTTGTATGGGAGCTCCACTTAATTTATTTTATTTTAATTTATTAATTATTATTTTTTGAAGTAAATACACAACTAAACATTCTGTGAATATTTCAAGCGTCTACCTGTTGCCGTTATTAATATCGAGCAAAAAACGGCAAAAATATCACGTTTGTTGTATGGGAGCCCCCCTTTAATATTTATTTTATACTGTTTTTAGTATTTGTTGTTATAGCGGCAACAGAAATACCTCATCTGTGAAAATTTCAACTGTCTAGCTATCACGGTTCATGAGATACAGCCTGGAGATAGACGGACAGACAGACAGACAGACAGACAGACGGATTGCGAAGTCTTAGTAATAGGGTTCCGTTTTTACCCTTTGGGTACGGAACCATAAAAAGGAAAAAATAGGGGCAATTTTTTTCCTTTTTTCATTGATAGTTGTCAAATTAGTTTAGTTTATGGAATATCTTTTAAATTGGCCCAATATTGGAGGGGGAAATAGGCGAGATCCAAACCGGACCCCATATTAATATTTCAGTGTTGATGGCGTCATTAAAGTTGTTTATGTTCATGAGTAATTTCTGCCCCTGAAATATTGCCAATGCATTAAGAATCACCTATAATAATATATTATGAGATATTAACCGCGTGCCTATCTACAGTTGGTATCATTAGAAGGTTCGTCGAAGGTTTTTGGTAAGGGTATAGGTTACACGATCCGGTAAAGGCGCGGACTGGCGAGTGAGAGGCCGTGACTTCGATCCCCACCACTTCGGTATTATTTCGATGAGCCTGCATCTCCTAACACTTAAAATATTTAAATGGTAATCATATTAAGTAGTTGCTTTTTAAAGCAGAAGAACAGGTTGCATCTGATGATGACATCAGGAAATCAAAAGAGGCTGACCTCTAGTATTGATGCCATTTGTTATGCCTCCGTGTAAGGATTCATAGCCAAGGTAATTAAATTTCGTGTGTCAAGTATACTTAATTCTATAAAAAGCAATTATTTATTTAATTTACTTTAAATGAATTATTTATTTAAAAAATACGTTCATTCGCGTCATGAATAATAGAACAAAAACAAAAAGGAATCTAAGTGTTTGAAATTAGCCCCCGAACCATGACGTGTCAAAATTGTCATGGTGCGAATGAAAAAATATACAGATGTATACAAGCCATATACATTTGTCCCAGAGAGTTTGTATTAGAATAGAGGTAACATATTTAAGACGCAATTTCAATATCGGTATTCTCTTTCGCACTAACAGATAACGTCATAAGCAAAAAGAGATAGATATACTTTTGTCTATGCCATCTTTTGTGCCAGTGTGACCGAAGATGATATAGATACTTATCTATAGACATATATTAGAACTAGATCTGTGCCACTGTCATATCGATATTATCGAGTTTAGTTTAGGAGGATTTTATACAAATTTGGTCAAATATCTGTAAGAATCGTCCCTGACTGCGGCTAATTATTCTACGTTTTTTTAGGGATTCTTTATAATTGTTTAAAAAGTGAATGTGTACTCGTACAAAGAGTGAACTTATCAGTCATTGTAAGAGTATAATTGTACTCTTTCGTAATTTTTCTGCGCATTATACGCGTTGTATAATAATGTTTATTCATACCTTGTGCAAAAACGAGGTACATCATGAGATCAAAGTGACAGTTTTTGGTACACTCGTACGACTGTATCTGTATGTACAAATAGGTACTCATCAATATACTGATATATAGTATGCTAGTTCTTGTGCAAGACTGAAAATAAAGTTGAAGACGAGTATGTATAAGTTTAAAAGTAACAAAATAAATAATAACAAAATGGTTTAAATATAATAATTTAATTTTAAAAAGCTCTACACACGGTGTCTACATATCTTTTTTTGCAACTCTCCTCTCGCAGGTATGCTGGAAGAGATTTCGTTAGAAAGAAGCATACCTTTGTACCTATTTTCTGTTCCTTCTTCTTGTCTATTTATTATGAGTGTGTACATTAATGGTTATATAAATAAATAAATAAAATGTGAAAATAAACGTGATTCATCAACCTGTATCCATGTCGAGGGATAGCAATAGCATGATTCAATAAAATGCAGTGAACACAAGTGAGAATATGGTGAAGGTTTCCAGTTAGCTCGTTTTATATTCTTGATCCTCTTATTTCTTGAATAAGTACTCTTAGGAACCTGTGCACAATCAATATTAGATTAATAATAACAAATAAACTTTAAGAAATACATTAAAGTAAGTAAAATAAAAATACAGTATCGATAAATCTTTCTTGTGACTTTTGTCACATCTCTAACATCAGAACGTAAGTACGTAAACTGTCATAGCTCTATCAGCGAACGCATAAAAGTTAATTATTTCACTAAATAGAAAGGTTTAAATGATACTACACGTCCTCGACGTATTTAGAACTAAGATTCCTTTATTCCGGACAGCCTATGAAATGTATTCGCTGCACAATAATTTCAGTATGCTAGTCGATAACTCACCTGTGGAAAGATATCCTTTGATTATGTCCTGTTAATACACTCATTCTACTCTTGCAACTGATAGCCACTCACGACATGGTTCATGTAGATAATGAAACAACAAAATTCTTCCTGATATAAACGAAACAAAGCGTGAAAACAGCGAAAATCTTTAATTAGAGCCGCTAACCGATGGGTTACAACAGTGACTAAAAAGTTATCTCTTTGACGTTCAGGATGGTAGCGTTTGTCTATGTTTGTCTCTTTTTTTTCATAGAGTTTTTCTATAAGCAAGAACGAAAGAATTGACAGTTTCTGTTTCGTCGTAAATATGTTTCCTCTATTCTAATACAAACTCTCTGATCTGTCCCTTACTCACACTCCAAATAACCTTACTCTAAGAACTTATGGTTATATACTCCCCAGAAGACGGTAAATGACGAGTTTCCTTGAGTTCATCTGTGATCAAGTTCATCTAATTAAGTGAGTTGCACAAGTCAAGCGTACTGCCAAGTATTGTTACTTGGCAGTACGCTTGACTGCCCGGTTGACAGTTCGATGGATAGTTCAGCGACAGAGAGCTACAAGAGCCTCTTTGATTACGGAAATCTACTAGAACTTGCCGTCTTAGAAAGTATCTAGTTATAACCTGCTTGGTTAATTAAATCTGCGGTACAACTTACACCCTTATTTATAAAAATATCGAAGCTTTTTAGTAACTAACTAGCTGTGGTCGCGGCTTCGCTACCCTACTTACCTTGCGTAGGTAGCAAGGTAGGTAGGGTAGTAGGTACCTACCTAAATTTTCTTCCGCGGAGAATCTTAACACCGCACAAAAATGAATTCAAATGCACAACGCCATCTATCGAATATGGAGTTCAACTGTCCGAGTACCTGAATTGCGTGTGTTGTGATATTTTACTTCTTGAACACTTTAAATTCAAATATTTTTTGATAGAGTGAACCGACTGCGATGAAACAAAAATTAAGTAATATTTCAATTTACGCACAATTTTATGTATAAAAGTTATCTACATTGGTTTCGTACTTTTTACGTGATGCGTGCACAACTAAACAGACTAACAAGTAATCACACAAAAATTCCTAAAATGCTGGCAATGGGTTGTGTTGGTTATCCTTCAACACCCTGGCTATAATTTTTGGAAATATTTTTGATGTAATAAAACGACTTTTCTACACATTTATTAAATCTATTGATTAGCAGATGATTAATTCAAATTTAGAATCTGCTAATCTATTCCTAAGCAGCGTATTTCTTTAATAATATGTATATACATGCCAAATTACATAGCTTTCAAGTACTTAGATACTCTGAGCTAAGCTGCGGACGGACAGACGGACAGAGCAAAACTATAACCCACTTACAAATAAACGCGGAATAAAGTTATACCAAGTATAAACCTATGAAAATGTATGGTTATACCTTTGTTATACCTGGTATAACTTTGTTCCGCGTTTATTTGTAAGAGGGTTAGGGTTCCTTGTTGACTTCGGAACCCTAAAAAAGTCTTGCTTGGAGAGTTTCTAATTATAAAAATAAAGTAGGGATTTTCTACTTAACAGGAAACAAGGAAAAACGTTGCTATTTCTGTCTAAGCTTATGTGCTCACAATTCACCCTTGCAGAGAACGGTGCATTAGACTATTTTAGCTGAAGATCGCATTAAAAGATTGGAAATAATAGTACAATAAGTGTGTTATGGTATTTTAAAGAAATGTGGATTTTGTGATTAATAAATAAAAAAGATACTATTATTATCATATATTATTATTTTAAAATGGGATGAACGAATCATTAAAATGAATATCAAATAAAGAATCCATAGGTTTTCATCAGTTTTTCTATCTATCCTTATAACACTCAGCGATACTTTAAGCTTTTCATCAGTGTAAGTTTTTTTGAAATTGGATCTGTATTTTTAGAGGTCAACAAACCCCATTACAAACAAACATACATATAATTTGAGCTCTGTATAATATTAGTTTAGATGTCTTTTTAACACGCTTTTTAAGTTGATGTTCACAAGTACATGAATATTAATTCCAACCTTCCCTTCCTTTTAAAGCTGTGATGTTGTCTGTACAATGGTGAAAATAAAAGCCAAGACGACCCTTACCAGACCCCGCTAGCACAAAGACCGGTACAGCAGTTAACTCATTAGAAATTTTAGAATACAAGATATTAAGTCTGCCGAGTACCTTATTGCCGCTAACTTAACCGCTTTCGTCTCAACGCCAACTCTGTCCGCTCGGGCCAAAAGAAGTTAATTAATATTCAACAATAATTCGCTCTTCATAAGGTTGATATTTGTTTAGCCTAGTCAGATACTCCCCAGTCTTACGGCTTGCAATCAGCTGACCGAGAGAAAGTTCCGAGTTTACCGCCGGTACACCTACATAACGTTGCCTGTTCTCGCCAACTTACAGATTAGAACCTCTCTATCGGTTTGTGATACGCGAAATTGGGTCCCGATGAGAGTAACATGTTCTATTATAGAATAGATAATCGCGTGATGCGCTTATGACTAAGTGCTCCGTTTGAGTATAGAAATTATCGGGGAAGCCCGAATTGATATTTTGAAATGGTGGAAAACCGAATTCTAAATATCTCTATGACATTATAATCTATTTAGAGTATCACCCTGTTACAATCCCACAGCAGAGCAAAAATCCTCCTCTCATACAGAGGAGGCTCGATCATTATCACCACGCTTGCTCAATGCGGGTTGGCAATTTCATATTTATTAATAACTAGCTTCTGCCAGCGGATTCGCCCGCGTGGAATTCGAAAATTATCCCGAGGGATCATATTACCGGGATAAAATGTATCCTATGTGCTATTCCTGACTATAATCTATCTCTGTGCCAAATTTCATCCAGATCCGTCCAGCCGTTTGAGCCTGAAGAAGTAACAAACACACAAACATATTAATGTGATAGGTCCAGGATTCCTCACGATGTTTGCCTTCACCGATGTTAGCGATGTCCATGATAAACTTAGAAAGTTCATATGAATTGAGAAATTGGCAATGGTACTTGCCCGGATTTGACCCCACGACCATAAGCATGAGAGGGTTAAGGATTAAGGTAGATAAAATATGTAGTACTTAAGTTTAGTTTATTCATCCGTAACAAACATTCTAGAGGTCAGTATTAAGTTCCGTGCCTCGTGTGCTTTCGCCTTATTAAATCTGGATACATAGAAACATTGACCTAATTATTCACCTACTATTCATATCCAATTAGTATTTGATTCTACACGAGGGCTTACATTATGCCCTATTAATATCACAGTACTAAATCAATCATCTGTTGTTTGCAATTGAAATTATCTCCAACGATGCAATCACTTCATTCTTATACGCATTTTAGTCCAAAACAAAAATGAGGAAAAGGAAAAAATGTGCACGATTTGACTGCGCAGGAGTTCATTAACCGGTCGTCACACCTGATTCGTGAATCAGGTAGTCTTTACTTATATAATAATATATCTCATGTACTTATATGAAGCTGTCCTGCAAATTCTAGTTCCGAAGTTAATTATCAGAAACACGTGTAATATTAGGTCGGCTCTTTGTGTATTAGTATTCTCTGCAGAGGTATGCATTCCGCCAAACCACAGCGCTAATGGTACCCGCAAAGGTTACTACGTCATACATAGATGAAAAGCCTATTATCCATTGCCAATGTCACATTACAGGCGTAATTTCGTTCACAGGAATTCTGAACGCTACAGAATTTCAATCCAACTTGACATTTAGTTTGATGTGACGTCAATATACCTGACACAGACCTGGAACATGTTATCATTAATCCGATTCAGGTAGAAAAAAAAGAATAATGATATTTTTATAGGATTATTGTTTGTCATTTTCTTTTCAATTTTATAGATTTTTTTGCCCGATGTAGCCTGATAGGATTCAAGCCTCTTACATATTTATAGCGAGGCCGATATTTTGTATTTGCGCGAATTGATCCGAACTTTCTCAAGAAAAATCTTAAGGGATGACGTAAGTGTCGTTAGACCTAGGTCAATCAGTAGCAAACTGCAGCGATGGAATTTTGCCTAACCAAGATAGGCATTATACATAACCATGATAGTTTAGACTTTAAAAAATTGTAGTAACTGCAAATTATATTTATGTCTTCTGAAGAAAAATTAGAAACAGCTGTTGAATGTTGCCTAAAACTTAACACAAGCCAAAACACCGTTACACACGTCTCCTTAAACAACATCAAAAAGTTTCAAAATATGAACAATGATAAACCCACGCCCTATTCCGAATCGCACGGACATGTCTAAAAACTCTCGAACATGTCCCACTTACAAAACGAACAATTTTACTGTAAAATACTTCTTAGGATTACGAACAGAAACAGATCGACCAAACTAGGTAAAATACAATAAATATTAATAAGATACTGCCACTTAAATGATAGAGTCGCTATTCGAATTAACACAGTGCCGGTTGCTGACAGAAAACGTAAGTGACAGGTCGACACTGTGTCATTGTTGGAACACGCTGACCGTTTTCGACCCACACGCTGACGTCACTCTACCGAACCGGTTTGCAACCACACTGCATTCAAGTTTATATACATATTATGAGCTAAAACAGACACCAGTTTTACCTTTACGGAATGCATTTGTATAAATGTTGGTATCAATAGAAGATACATTAAGGAATTAGCTGGTTGACATTTAGATAGTTAACACTGATCTCACCAACCAAAAAGTCACTGGATTCAATAAACTTGATGGAGCCATTCCAGTCTTTAGTGGTTTCCTCCATAGAAAAAGGACTAGACTAAAGGCTCATGTTCGAGAAAGTGAGTGTAGGTGAGGACTTGACGTATGAGGATCCGTGAATGTTTGCGATGAATGAAACTTCGCTGTCTGATTTTACGCGAAATGTTGAAACACAGTCATCGACTGAATGTACAAGATCAGCCGATAAGGCGACGTTTGGGAGAGGCTTATGTTCAGCTGTGGACGTCTTCGGTTGAAATGATGTACTTTCATTACTGTTTTCTGTACTTCATAATTCTAAGTCTCCTTTGTATCTTCGAGAACGCTTTGAGTATCTTGTTGTCGTCTGTCATCATCTCTTCTCCTTCGGTTTCCTCCCCACTCTTCAAGTCGTTACGGTTGATCTTTTACTGTTCGCGCTGTGCGCCTCTGGAATACTCTTCCACAAGATACAGGATAGCCCATCATTGGCGGTTTTCAAGAGAAGAATTAAGGAATATTTCCTGTCAACATGACTCATTAATTTATGTATTTACAATTGTAATATTTTAGTTTTGTATTGTATGGTATACTGTATGTATTATGTTTATGCATTGTGTGTTACACACGTATTTGTTTAGTTTATTTAATGAGTAAGTATTTAAAAAAGAATTTTTAATAAGCTTTTGTTGTGCACATGGATGTACTATCCTCAAATGCATATTTATTTACGCAACTGAGGTTTGCTGTTAAAGTACCCAACTATGAGTTAAGCTCGCCTTTGTATAAACTGTCCTGTAATTTGTATGTTTTATGTACAATAAAGAATAAGAATAAGATAAAGGAAACAAGTTTCGATAATGTGGATACTCATGCAATCCAGACTTTGTTAAATTCCTGCAAATAAAATCTTATATCCAGTAAATGGCACTATACTTTAGCCAAGAGAAGAGATATAAGAGCATCGTTTCTTAAAAGTTAAATACAAATTCCATAAGATATTCAACGGCTGCTTTTACGTTATCATCATTATCTGTGTACACCTTTTTATTACAATATTCACTGATGATGATGGTTCCTTCAGCTATATCTTCGATTGACTGAAAGCTCTCTATATCAATTTGAAAATCAAAGAAGGTCAAATGAATTAAGCAGTTCAAATCTTTAGTCAACTTCCTTCTTCCTCTCCGACTTACCTACCCGTCGGGAAATTCAGGCGTTATTTTATGCTATGTGGTTCATTATCATTACAGGCTGGAATTACCTACTATTAGGTTTAAAGAAAGAATTTTTTTTTTTATTGCCAGCTGTAACAGAACATGAACAATTATAACCTCTCCACTTTTCATTCACACTTTCCGGTACCGTGAGGCACTCCTCCAGAGGTTTGAATCACTCCGTTTAAGAATTTGAGTTTATCGATTTGGGACCTGGGCTTTTTATCCATTCCAGTCAAACGTTTATTCCTACGTCCGTCTTACCTTTCTTCACTACTTTGTCTTGAATAGGATAAAATCAGTTTAAGACAGTTTTCACCACAATCAGAAGCTTCATTACCTCAAGTATCAAAGCAACATAATATGGTATTTATAGATATTTGATATGACAACGAGCTGCGACCGTGCGCCGAGGTCAACTGCTTTGTCGAGTTTGTAGCGGACACTGCTGTGACCCTTACTCGAATCAGAGCTCGTTTTATTATAACTTTATTATTTTAGATAAATAAGTTACTGTACCCTATAATATGTTTGTTTTTAGAAAACTGGACGGTGATTTAATTTTTTGTTCGAATCATAACCGATTTGGAATTAAAAAAAATATGACATATACTTCCGAAACTGAGGTTATTTCTAACTTTGTATTGGTTTCTTTGGGCAGTTGGCAGCATTTAAAAAAAAAGTTTTTTTGTGTTTAATAATATAATCACGTAGAATTGCCTTTCTCATTGAAAACACATTTATTGATGATTGAAATTTTATCATCAAACGCCATTGTGATATACGCAACGAAGTGAAAAACATAAAAACCTACTTACTAAGCGACCGTGTGTCGATTGGTGCAAGCTCCAATGCCCGTCCCTTCCCGTTCAAGAAGAACAGGCGACTTATGTTGGCTTGTTTCATTCATCCATTCGTTGGAGTACGAACTTAAAAGTGAACTGTGCGATATTCCAATACAGAGAGAAATACCAATGACATTCCACGAATACTCCTACTATTCGTGGAATGTCATTTATTTATCAATATAAAATGTGGACCTATTGTGTTGCTAGGAGCTTCCAGATAGCTTTCAAGCTGTATGCGTTTATATTATTTAGCTTGCGATCCACAATCCTTTGAGTTTAATGAAAACATAGATTGTCTATGTTTCTGTATTTACTTGCAGGATAGATAAATGAAGCTTGATTGTTATGTACAGTCAATAGGGGCAACTGTACACCATGAGGCCAGTAACCTAATTTACCCCATGGGGGATAGATTGCCCTCACGGGGTAGTGACTCACGGTCATATGTTTTCATTTTCCTTCGTCTGCATTCATGCATCTGTGCGGTATGTTCACATACAAACTCGCGGCCATGTTGTTTTGTATGCACCGGTCGTTTTATTGACTTGTCAGTGTTGCTACCAAACATCGTTACTTTGCCTTTCTAGTGTATATTAATATCCATCGACAACTTCGCTAATCGCCTACACAAAAATGATTTGAATACTGCTCACTGCTCAACATTAGATAAAGCATATCGTCCAAGGTTTTAAGGCCCATATAAAGAGCAGTTGGCTGTCCATTGTTCATATTTAGTTAAAGGTAGGTCCGTTTCCAAACAAATCGTTATAGGGCAAATGCCCACTTGCGAAATGAAAGAGATCTTTGTATGAACGTGAGATTATTTGTTAGAAATTGCTTTAGGACTCCGAGTCTAATCATCGTTAAATTTTGCACACGGCGACCAAAATGGCAAAGGCGTTACGACCACAGATATAAATCTAACTAAACTCCATTTGCGATAACATTAGCCTATTTTACAGCCCGTTCAACTGATTTTGACTTCTATTGCGTTAGTGATACGAAATTATGGTAGCTGTAGTAAACAGTTGGTTTTGGTAACAGGTTTATGCTTTTTATGTCCTCCTTATGTTTACGGGATAGAACTCAAAATCGGTTGAACGGACTGTAAAAAGATTTGGAAACATGTCTAATTTTATTTCAAATGGAGTATAGATGACGCGATTGTATGCACTTCGCGTGTCAAAAAACGGAGTAAAATTACGATAAATGATGGTAATCTGAGCTTTTCATTTAGCATTATCGGCACCGGAATTCCAACGAAATCTAGAAAAATGCCTTTTTATGCCATATTGAGCTGTAAAGACTGTATAGAAAAAGTTGGCCGAGACATTGGAAATGTCTTTCATTGTCTGTGGTTACGACCAACTCATCGAGTAACCATATGCAAAACTAGTAATTACGGTTTTATTTTCATCACTAAGCGTTAAGGATGTAGGACATTGTTATATCCTGTAACCTACTGCCCGACTTCGCCAATAGACTGTTCTTTTATTGAGCCCATATGTGGAGGATGTTCCACCCACATCCAGGTTCTACCCGAGGTGAGAAAATATACCTACACTATTATTTTGAAAATTTCATAAGACACCTGCTGAACATTCACGTAGGTAGCATCTCTTTTGTTTTCATTGATTTTTAAAGAAAACAAAGGTATGGTAGCAATTAAACCTTTGAAAGATAAGCCTAGTATTCACATTGGACAAGACTCCGACAGTGAATACAAATGTCATCTCTCCCACGCATGGTATTTTAGCCAGATACAGTATTTTTGTGACCATGAAAATTATTTTCCGTGTACAATCAGATAAGTTGCAATAGACTATTTATTTATTTATTATTTATTAATTATATACTTTATTGTACACCTCAAAAACATACAGGACAAACATTTACAAAAACAAGTGTACATTGGGCGGTCTTATCGCACAGGACAATCTCTTACAGACAACCTTTGGATGGACTGAACAAGAGGAACTATTTCAATAAAGTATCAAATATCTTTGTTCATATTTCAATATCGCGTCGTGTTTGTTACCCAGTTTTTATTGAAATCCTGCAATGTGTTCTTTTGTCTCTATTAATACGTGGTGTATTTTTGTTTTATATTTTTCAATACATTAATTTACACTTATTGTATAGCATAACACTTGTTCTACGCTTGGGACTTTTTAAATGCTTGCAACACTGGAGATAAAGCTGAAATTGTAAGAACGAATAGGTTTTGTCTAGGTAAGCGTGCTCGATCGAAAAACCATAAGATGAAATAGTATTCAAATGCGAACCTTTAAAAACATAACATTGGCACATTTTAACAACCGAAACAAAATAATACCGTCACCAAACGCAGTCCGAGCTTCCAGCTAATATTTTAATTGATGTATTGGCGTGTCTGTTTCAGTGACACTTACAGAGGAAATGCGTTCTATGTTTTTCTCTTTTCATTTATAGTTGTCAATTATTTACGCTATAACTCTGTTGACAGCATTTTGAGCTTTTTTGGAGGGTTCTAGTGCTTCTAAAGATAATGTATCATCAAAAATAAAAACATAGGGGCACAGTATATATCTATCTTTTTCAACATACCATTTCAACATACTGAGTTTCCTCCGTGCCTCGGAAAGCACGTAAAGCCTTTGGTCCCGGCTGTCCTTTGCAGATCTTTGACAGTCGTTACGGGTAGTCAGAAGCCTGAGATCTGACTCCAGTCTTGCCAAGGGGTCCCCCCCGGTGGGTTCCCGCTTTGTCGATGCGGGGGGGCTCAGTAACCGTGGCTTGGTCACCCACGGTGAAGCGAAGAGGAACCCGAGGAGGGGCCGCTCGTCAGGGCTTTTGCCGATTAAGCCGACGACGTAGCGGCCAACTAGTAGGTTGCGGTGCCGCTTGGTAACAGGTGACATCGCAACTGAGGCGGGCCGCGATGTCTTATGGAGATTCCCAGGTCCCATACGATGTCGCGGCTGAGGGTTGGAGGCCGCGGTGGGAGAGGAGTGCCGGTATTGCGGTGCGCCGCTCTCCCTACCTCCCGCGGCCCGGACGGGGTCGCCACCGTCTGATGGCGGACGCGGTGGGGCCGCAGGGGAGGAGGAGTGTTGGTATTGCGTTAGCCGCTCTCCCTATCCCCTGCGGCCGAACAATGGTAGGTGGCGGGGCCATTGACCTTGACCCGTCACAGGGGGACCAAGGGTGCCATACACGGGGTCGTCTGGCGCCCATTTGTTGATTGGTCCCTAGGGTGGTCACAGCGTGCAGTGTGTTCTGGTGCGCCGGTGATGGGGGGACTCCCCCGAGGAGGGTCCGGTGACGGACAGCCGCGGCGGGTTCGCGGTGAGTGCTAACGCGTACCCGTGCTCCCGCCATAAGCGGCACAAGAGGACACCGTGGAGTTTTAGTGGGTTAGAGTCCCACATAACTGCACTATCTCCCCGTGGTAGTGCAGTATGCATGAGCATTTCTCCACGCAAAAAAAAAAAAAAAAAAGTCTTGCCAAGGGGTACCGTGTTACCCAGTTACTGGGTTGTGGAGATCAGAAAGGCAGTCGCTCCATGTAAAACACTGGTACTCAGCTGAATCCGGTAAGACTGGGAGCCGACCCCAATATAGTTGGGCAAAGGCTAGGCAGATGATGATGACTCCTACAGTTCTACAACTGCCAAAACTATCTTCAATTACTCGCTACGGTCAGCCAATGTACTAAAACTATCGGTTACATGGTAACCTCAATTGTACCGCGAGCTCGAGACGCCGAGGCCACCATAACAATTTCGTAGAACGTTTTCTAATCACATTTTTTTCCATTCGGCAGGTGTTAATATTGAGAATGAACCGCTATGTAGCATCAATTACAGTTGCCCGATGCGAATTAGTCGGGTTTTTTATATCTTTTCTTGGACACCAATAAATGTTTAGAGTTTTTGATTTTTGAGTCGTTTTTTTTTAAAGTATTTTCGTGGTAAAGTTTATTGGAAGTAGGTAAGTAGAGCGATAGATATAGATAGAAATGCAAAAATGTGGCAGGTGTTTCACAACCGGGGTACTATGGTCTTTTAAGAGGTCACGGAGCCCCATGTGCTGATGGTGATCAGCGGGGCGGTTTTAAGACGACGACTAACGCCAACGACCTTGAGGGAACAAAACGCGCACCCGTTTCGCACCCGCGAGGCCCAAAATTTAGTAGTTTTTTGTACTGTCTTTGAGATGGTGTCGATTTCATTAAAATACGCCCAGCGGTTTTGGTGCAATTGTCGTGTTTTTGTCCGTTTTAGACATAATAGAATATGCTTAGATCAAATTATTAAGAAAATGGTCTAATGTAACATATATTTATTCCAAAAAAATACGACTAGCCGTTTAGACGTGATTCTCATTTTAAAATCAGCTACTCAAGGGAATCTGCGCCTTAATGAGGTAAAATCCCTGGTCTTTTCCTCAAAATTTCGGGCGGGGCTCAAAATTTCTTGAAGGTTTACCCAGAAAACAAAAAATAAATTCTTTGGTCATAAATATATGACCTTATTTACTGCAGTGATTCGGCCTTGTTGGATATTTTCAATTCATGTTCTCTTACAGTTCAGTGCTTGCTGGGCTTATTTCTGTTATACTTTCTTTAGTTCGCCTTTCAGTCCTGTGGTTTTGACAGGATTGTTCCTGTAAGACTTCAGATCAGATCATCAGCCTATTAATGTTCCCACTGCTGGGACACAGGCCTCCTCTCTGTGAGAGGGAATGGGCCGTAATCCACCACGCGGACCCAGTGCGGGTTGGTGGATGTCACATGTCTTAAAAATTTTGGTTCTACGACATGCCGATTTCCTCACGATGTTTCCTTTTACCGTTTTGAGAGCAGTAGTGATGAAATAATTTACACAAAGTAAAGCGCCTGCCTGGGCTCGAACCAACGACCTACAAATTGTAAGTCGCGGCCGATACCACTGGGCCACCACTGCTCCCTGTAAGACTTACGTCCTAATTTTAAAAGATGAAGTAAATTAGGTAGGATGCTTTTAATTTAATCAAGAATCAAGATTTCTATTTGTGGCTTTGGAAGTTGTATGCAAAATGTCACCTCGTAAATATTAATTCGCTTTTTAAATTTACATAAATGTAGGTTTTTAGAAGTTGTGTGTGTTAATTTTAAGTCGCGATTTTTGGCAAAAATAACATAAAATTATTTAACAAGTTTTTAAATCACCGTCAAAACAATCAGACAGGTTCCTAAGAAGCTAAAGAACCAGTTTATTTTGAACGGCAACCTTAACATTTACATTAGTTTCACTTATAGATAAAAAGTGCGACAAAAAGTGCGATTAATGTTATTAAGTCTGAAGAGGTTGCGACATCGCAGTCGAATTGCAAAAGATAGATCGGCACCGGCGCAACTCTAATGGCGACCTGTCACGAGTTCACGAACAACGTGCGTTGTTTTATAAATATTTAGTTCAAATAATATTGATAACTTTATCCGGTCAGAAAATACATAAAAGGCTGTACCAAGAAGTTTTCACCTCAAGGCTAAACAGTTTCTAGACGTTGTAGTGCGAATTAAAACGTTGTCCTAATAATTATAAAATTGTGATTTCCATTTTTATCAACACATTCTAAAGGCAGAACCCGTTTTCTGTTTTTAATCAAAACAGGTTATAAATAACTGACTTCTAGTCGTGCTTCGTATTAAGGTTACACTAGTCGATTATTCTTCCATAAAAAACGTAGTAGTAGAGTAGTCTAGCGATTACTCCACTGTCTGACCATGTAAGTTCAAAATAAAAAAATATATTATTTTCTCTCATTATTATCAAGCACTGTATGGAAGCAAAAAAGTTAAAAAAAAATATATATCTGAAAGTTATTAGAGTCGAAAGTTCCACATTTCGACACTAATTTTAACGCATTTTTGGGCGCAAATAAATACCATAAGACGACGGAAAATTGCAAAACAGTCACCGTACAGGGATAGATTAGTAGTTCAATAATGCAAATAATTTTATATTGAACATATACGTTTAGTCGTTTTTTCATGATATCCAGACTCCCAAAGGTCTGTTTATAAAATTTCGCGCGCTCGGTTTCGGCCCAATCCATCCACATCCATTTCGATACGAATTTGCAAAAGTGTGTATTCGTACGCGAACTAGCTTCTTACTGCTCATCACAGCATCTATCTCTTCCGCACGTGTTGTCGGTTGATATAGCATGCATTTTAACCCCGCGCAGAAAATAGTTCGTACCATCGACTAGTGTAACCTTAAGTTGCCGCTCTGATGCCAATCCAGGACATAGTAAATTTATTATAGTAAAATACATTTTATAATATGTATTGCATAGTTTTTGGTATAGCTTTCTCTGAAGGATTCCATCGACTTGCTAAAGACACATAGGCACTAGTGAGATCGAAATGAATTACATTCCACGCACTAGTTCATTACCCTGAAATCCCGGTCCATGCAAAAGCAGGCAAAAGCCAGTCAGTAATTAGTTCCATATTTGCCTATGATTACTGGGAAAGGCTCAGCAGGCACCAGTAATTCCTATTCACAGAAATTCTAAAGAAATTCGAAAGACGGAAGCTGCTCAGAGATAAATGAATCTCGGAAAATACTGAAACCAGGTCATTCCTTATTTTACGAACCCGGACATAACATCGAACAAACACATGCTTTTCTTAACATCATAACAATTAAAAGATTAATTATACAAAACGCATCTGCCGCCAACACGAAAATTCCGGTGTCTAAGACCATGGATGCGACAGGTCTTAAAGCCAAACATGTAAGGTTCGATTTCGTTTGACAAAAAAGTTTGCTTCAACTTGAACTTGAAAACAATAGTTATGTAAAGTTATAAATTATGTTCTGTCATTTAGGTAGGCGACGGTGTTATGTTGAACCATGGAGTATTTTGAGTACACTGATTGTGTTGAGTTCAAAACATGTGGCTGTGTAGGCATACGTAAATGCCGCTTCCTAGAAAACGATACCTACTTGTTCCGTGTAATTTATTGTATTTTAATTTATTATTGCGATTTCGATTTTTATTGATAATTTGCAACTATTATTTTACCTAATTTTTTATTTTATTTCTATTATCTCATCATCTTCCTATGAGTGGAGCTGCATGCCGAAATACTGGCTCTCACTTAGTTCGGCTGCAGATGAACCCTTTCACAATTATTGTATACGCACGCAGTTTTAAGTCATTAATAATTCAAATTGTTTTTTGACTAAATACATTTTTTTTTATTATTGGCCTTGTCAATAAATTTTAAGCCATGGAAGGTAAACCTGCATTGAAGTTGAAGCACGTTATATGTTATTCTATGCGTGAGGATGCACGGTGGCGTAGCCGTAGAGGCCTAGGAAACGACGGTTGACGCGTCTATTTTATCCTTCTTTTTATCAATTTAAAGTCATGAAAGAATAATATAGATTGCAGATGTATGTATTGCATTAGGTACATTCGTCCACATACGTCGGTTTTCTTCAGTTCTTGTTAATAAGAAAACATTCTTAAGCCATAATTTCAAAGGTGTAAGTAAAATTCACCGTTAAGACCTCTGAGTCTCAGGCTGAGAGTTCTAGGACGCAGTATAAGCTCTTGTCATTGCAAACGCATTACAAGGAATGTGTCAGCAACGATTCCTTTGACTTTCACAGCCCATTTCATGGAAGGTGTCCTAATTCTGTGGGTGAAAACTCGCGCAAAGGAACAGTTCCAATATAAATATGATAGCCAAAGTGAATTAATCTCCCACCTTTAAGTTTTCATACAGAGAAGCACTAATTTCAAACTGGGAAACGCAATATTTTTCTTCATCGTGAACCAGCATCTAAGTTAAACTGCAAAATTTTGAGTTAATTTTTTATTTTTTTGAAGTTTGCTCCACCCGAGCATCTCTAAGTTTAGAAAAGAAATTAATATTTTCCTTCGTAGTAAACTTTTTATCTAGGGCTAAGTTTAAAACTATTTTATAACTAATACTTACCCCGAGTTTTTGAGCTCAAAATTATCGCAGAATTAAGCATAGCACGCACTGCGATTTTTATTCGCGCGAATTTTTTTCCGCCTATTCTGTGACCTATGGAAATGTATGAAGCTGCACGCATTGCGGAAAAAAAATCGAGCTCAAATAGTATTAAAAAATTCGCGCGAATAAATGTCGCAATGCGTGTTAAGCCATAGATGTAACAAATTCTCAAGCACGCGTTATCTGCTCTGATTGGTTGAATGAATTTTCAATAGCCAATCACAGCAGATAACGCGTGCTTGATAATTTGTTACATTAATTCTGCGATAATTTTGGGCTACTCGGGGTTAGTTTAGTTTGTTTTGAAATCGTAGCCTGATTCTAACATCGACGATTTGAGAAATCATGAGCTTGTTTCTATTACTTAAGTCCTCTAGATATGAATTTGGAACTCATAGATACCTTTATGAGTCTTCAGGAATACTGTTTTCGCTTGTGAGGTTTTTTATACACAAAATATCAGCAGCATTAATAAAAAGTAGGTAGTAAAACAACTACCGAAATTAAAATTTAATTCACCATTTGTAATTAAAAGGGCAAAATGGTATGGGAAAACTAAAGGCCTATAGGGTATATGACAGAGTTTCAAAATTTCATAATTATGTCGAATTCTGAATTCAAGAAAATTATAGATAATATTTCTGAAAAAAAAATAAGTTAGTCCCCTAGTCACTTACTCTTAAAGGCTCGGCGCGATTCGATTTATTTCTCACTGTACGGTGATTAAAATTGCAAGTACGTTCACGTGGACGCAATGCGATACAATTCGACCGAAATGCACTTGTTTTTTTTTTTAGAAAATTCTTTTCTATATCGCCTATCGACGCAAATTAAATTACGCTGCGCTAGAATGAAGGTTCCTTACGCCTAGTCTACGATTTTTTGACGAAATTATTTTTAAAATACCTCAATAATTCTAAAGTGAGTGCTGAACGTCCTTCTGTTTTAAGTTAACTGCCGTCAGAACAGAATGCCCATTCAACAGTGTTGGGCCGTGGGAGAATAGTCAAGGTTAAATATATTAACAAGAAATTGGTACTACCACAGTCGCAGCCGCTGTAATCAGTAATACTTGGTTCGTTACGACATTTATAATTACGGCATTGGTCAAAGTTAAGGGCCTGGGTTAATATCAATGATAATTATAATTAAACTTGAGCTTTTTGCCCATGCCGAAAAGTCGTTAACAAGGCTAGAAAACATCAAATCTAGACACTAAGGGCCACTTGACATTTTGAATAAATATTCCTGAGGGATATTCGAATGGTAGGTACATACTGGCCAACCGGTGATTATCATCCTGGGCCTAATCCCGCCCCCGCCTCTGCGTCAAAAAATCGAGGCAACCTACTAACTTAATAAAAAGTGGACAGCCCATCTCCATTCTAACATCATTGCGTCCGCCATAGATTATATGTGCCACTTCTTAAAACTTATTCTAAATTTGAATCTAATACTGGCCTTTTTCTAGAAAATGTTTTTAAATCTTAAAACACCACATACAAAATCAGGATGACGGCTTTTGACATTTTAAAATGCAATCTGCCCATTCGTTTATGTCCATCACGCTGTCAGCTAATCCTATATGGACGTTTGAAGAAACCTTTACGTGTTGCATGATGCATGTAATTTTGTTTGGCTAATAAACGATTTGAGAAAACCAGGTTATTCAAGCCTCTATTGTAAGGTCCATAAGTAGATGGCAGGATGAGCTGGACTCGTTTGGCAAAGATTGGTCTTTGGCAGTTCTGGATAGATATGAGGATGATAGAGAAGCTTTTGTCCAGAAGACTGGACTCGGGACTTAGACTGGCAAAACTTGGATCAGTTGCACAATGTTTTCTGTCCTTTCTGGGAATACAGCTGTAGTGTGTGTAAAATTGACTAACAATGTACAAATAATTGCATCATTTCCTTTTATTGACGGCCTATTTACGTAAATACGTGATAGACATATTCTGATCTTCTTTATTAACCCCGTTGGGAAATACTGATTTCCTAAAACGTTACGAGTTATTAGGTCTTTATCTTTGGCCTATTCATAATTACCTTTCAATTGTTAAAGAAATTCAAAACACAAATCATGGATTGGGAACGATTGATACTTTCTTGAAGCGAAATAACATGTTGTATTTTTTTCTTAAATTACTATTAGTTACCTTATTTTAGTTACCTTTCGTATTACTCGTATAAATAATTACTTCGATGCCTAGGGGAATATTTATTTATTTGACCTATTAACCGTTAGAAATATCTTGAAGCTCTGCGCAAGACGACTCTCTCTTTGTGCTTTCTTTAGCGTTGCAACATTCTTTAGCTTTTATAAAATCCTCCCTTTATTACATCACCTCATGCTTCTGGCATCTTCTATCTTACCTGCATTTAATCTTATTTTAAAAGTTTAAGTTTACCTTTTTGTATGCAGCGCAATTTTTTTTTAAAGTCAACTGAAACAAAGGAATTTAGACTATGGTCCCACAACATGACTCAATAATGGAACTAACGTATGTACCACAGAATAGCAGACATGCTGATTAATTTCGCAGATAGCAATCAACCATAACGGCTGGTCTTTGAACTCCTACATTTTCGCAAGTCGCATAGGTCAAGTTGTTTTGGGTGTGTTATTGCGAACAATTTGGTTGTACGGTTTAAGTCACGGAATAATAGTTGTTCATTTGGCAACAACGAATATTTTAAAAAAGGAATAAAAAAAAACCGGTAAGAATGATGTCGATTGCCGTCAAAACCAAATAAAGATGCCGTTACTACGAGATGGTGACTTACAACAAGTTATTGGTTTGACTAAGACTGAATATTTTTACTGTGACGTCATATTACTGATATTTCTCAGAAAAATAGAAATCGTTTTTTTTTTATTTTTCTAAATCTAGTCGCTTTGCATTCGCTCTATGACATCGCAGGTGGAAATAGGACGCTACACGCACTTACATGGTACAATTATTTATTTAAAACTTTTGCTACTTGTAGATATGTAAATTTATGTATCACATACATGTTTTTCTTTATTATTGGTCCTGATACACCAACTCTTAACAGGCGAAATCTGATAATTGCTATGTGACAATTTGATAGGCCAACACAATTTTGTTCATTAGAGCAGACTTCTCAAACAAAATCTCGAGAATATATTGTCGAATTGTGACATTCATAATATTTCTCTGTCGTGCTATTTTTTCAGCCGACACAATTGTAAAGCTGGTACTGCTGGTACTGCTGGTACTTCTGGCACCCGCATTAATAAACACAGAAATGAAAAGAAAGGCATGAATATATTTATACAGGACTAAAATAAGAGAAAAGAACCACAATGTTCACAAAACCGCTAACTTCTCCCCACTTGTACCATCCAGGATTAGCGACCTCATTCCTACATTCACATGCTAAGTCCGCGAAGGTCTAAGAACCTCAAATTAGAAGTAAAGTTCCAACCAATTGTTACAATTAAACTTTTGTTGGCACAACCGTTTATGTTTATGGAGCCGCGTGATGGCTTGACTAACTGAATTCAACCCAGACCTAATTTCGGTTCCGTTCGATGAATCAATGATTTATGCTGACCTCTTAAAACTTTATAAAAGAATGCACCTTCGTAGGCGTATCACTCGCGAGCAATGAAAAAGTTCCAGTGACAGCACCAAATTATTCCTAAACGGGAAAGGCTAGCTTAATGACGCCGTCTGCAATATTGAAGTACATTTAACAGCGCATCAGAATATTACCAACTAAAAACGTAAATATTTTGTTCAATTTAAAATTAATGTGAATAAATTAAATTAAGGTGTTTGTCGGCATTTTGTGGGTGGAACTTTTTCATTGCTCGGCAGTTTATTACAAAGGCGACAGTTTGTGTGTGTGTTATGTTTGTTACTTCTTCACCCTCAAACGGCTCGACAGATCTGGATGAAATTTGCCACAGAGATAGATTATAATGTATTCTATGTATAAAAGTACCTGTACCTGATAGGTACTTATATCCCGAGCATATGTTCCCTTGAGATAAGTTTCGACATTCATGTGGGCAAAGCCGCTGGCAGAAACTAGTAATATTATATTCGGCGGTGTGGAACTGACCCATTACGAACGTAAGTAAACTGTCAGTAACTTAATAATAGTAAACTTAAACATAAACTAATTTTTGTAATTTTGAGTTATTTAGCAAACTAGATTTGATGATGTCTTAATATTAAATAACACCGCCATTTATAGTAATTTTAATATTTGAGCATCAAGTATCTGAAGCTCTTATAATAATCCAGTATAAATAAATAGGGCAAAATAATTAAGAAAATAAATATGCCAGAAATATGCAGCAAGCTAACGAAGACATTTTCCTGGAAATGTGTTTATTCAACGCCTCTATTTTGCATCCATGGCAAACAGTGTAACTACTATTATTATGAACGAATATCATATCTCGCGTAACAATAGTAAATGCTCGTACTACGCAAACTCGGAGCGTAGACACCGTACTCCGTAAATAGGAAAGTTACTCAAAGGTAATTTAAGGCAAGCTAGCCGAGCGGGTGAATCCAACGAGTAAAGCCTGGTTTACACGGATAGAGTTTACGCTAGAGTCAGTCACTCTACTGAAATTAGTTTTTAGTCCGTCAGGTAGATTAATAAAAATATTGGTCACGTATTTTTTCTTTTGACTCGTAAACATAAAGTGACGACGATATAATGCGTTGAAATATCGTGAAACGTCACTCCGCTAGTATACTTTATAGTGCCTTAGTGACGTCTCTAGTCTCCAATATTATTTGATAATCACACTGACGGACTAAATAGCATTATCATTTTTCTACCCAGGGAACATCCCTATTAGCGTAATACTCTTCCAATTCCAAGTACTCTACCAGTTTCAGTAGAGCTGTCTACACGTATATTTATATTATATTAGTAGAGTAACTAGCCAAGTCAGAGGCCTGTGGGGTTTCCCAGAGGCGGCTTAATTAACTCTGACACCAGAGGTGGCCACACCTCACACGAAAAGAAGAAGAAGAGTAACTTGTGTAGGCGATAAAGTGTGCGGTACAGTAGAGTGAGCACCGTGGTGGGAGAAGGCAAGTGGTAGAGTAGCTTGCCCGCGGGGCTAGTCACTCAAGTTTTAGTACTCTACTCGCCCAATACTGTCTACATTGGTATAGTTAGTACTTTAACGTGATACTTATACCGTTAACTCTTCCCGTGTACGCCGTAAATATGTCTTCAAGTCAAGAGTTTAAAGCCAAGCAACAAGTCGCTTCTGTCACTAAGAACTAATTAAATAACATTGTTAGGGTAATAATAGTTTCAAGAGATACGAACTACGCAAGGCGGTATAACATATAATATTTTTTTGCGAAAACGTGTTTTATCAGCGAGTCGGCTAGGCGTGACTGGTACAATGGTACACGACATTATCATAGACAATCTTAGATACTGGTGAAGTCTGTCCGTTTGTGATGACGTCACTTCAGGAACTATCAGTAGCAGTCAGGCCTCCCAAAGCTGATTTCAAAACTCAATGTCGAATAGGTTAAATATTTGCCCAAAATTTCCAGAATTAATTTGGTCAGCATATAAACCTATTTAGTTTCAATGCCTTTGAATCGACAGCTGAAACTAAGCTCTTTAAAACACCGTCAGACATTATTGGGCCACCGGCTTTCCTCAAGGCTAAGCATTGGTCAGGCAGGTGAGCTCGGAATGTTCAACAGATGACCTGTCACAAGACATGTTAGGGCAAAAGCAGACAAGGTACTTTGTGAGGAGGCAACATTGAGCCTTGTTTTCAAAAACGATCATTTTATCAATTCTAATAATGAGTTTACGGGTGATTGGCTGGAGATAACGAAAAATCGGGCATTGCCCAGCTGTGGGATATATTAGGTTAGTTAAAAAAAAGTTATTAGATTAGCGAAAGGAAATTTAATTTACGGCTACTGTGGATACATGCAAAAACATTCTCAAATTCATAAATACTCTATTTTACTGCTGCAGGCTACTAACAACGTCCGCTCATTTTGCTCCGACTCGTTCTACCTGCTGTAGTACGCACGTCAGATCAGAGAGCGCAGTGTACCGCTGTCAGATCGTGTGAACCTGAGAAAGTGGTTGCATTTATAACCCTCGACTAAAAAGAAGGGGGGTTAACTGTTTGACGTGTGTACTTGTGTGTTTGTGTATCTGTCTGTGGCATCATAGCTAAACTAAATTTTCACCTTTTGTTACTGTTGACCCAGCACTCACTCACTTCTATACGATATTATATCAGCGGTAACGATTGTCTGAATGGATTGACACGCGTCTCGCGACTCTTCGTCAATCGCATAATGGATGTTTGGTCAATGTCATTATGTCTAGGCAATATGATCACTGTAGTCCTCCGTATGTCTATGGTGGACACTTAGCGGAAGGAATTAGGGTGTCCGTAGACTCTATGAATATTGGTTTCTGAATTGAGAATTAGTAGTGAAGAACGTGTCAAACTCTACTTTTATTTCTAATTTTGTCACATTGTCAAGCTAAAATAGAGTTTTACAAATGCTCACCTGCAAATTCTTAATTCAGAAATCGGGTTCATGCGTGTATCTAAATTCACCCATAACTTATTACCCATATCCGTGACGCTACTTATAAAACCTGCTCAATATTGTCTTTACAACCAGATAACAATAGAACAGAAGTTATATCTCACATCTCAGTATGCTAGGAATGCGTCAACGGAAGCCGGTCAATGTTAATATTAATGGTAGACTTCCCTGCTGAAGGATTGTTTGAAATTGACACGCGTGATAAATGTCTTGGCGTGTGCGCAGAACACAGGTGGAAGATGTTGCTAACACATGACCTGACGTATGTACTTAGTTAGGTTTTAAACTAAAATAAAAGCTCGTAGAAAACCGTGAAGAGGAACCGTGTAGAGGAAAACAACAAAGTTTAAAAAAAAAAAAAATTGATGTTCAATATACACATAATTATATTATACACACATAAACATAATTTAGTGTTACGCTTGTGTGCGCAACACCCAATTACACAGAATTAATTGTCCCAAAAATTCAACCCATGATCTGTTTATCTAATTACCGTAGTAATTAAGGTTTGTAAAAGTTTTAACTGAAGGAAAACCCCGCAGAAATTCGACAAAGTTCTCTCAAAAATTCCTGCTGCAACTTATACTTATCGTAACAAAACGCCTCTATCGGCAAAACCGAATTACACCGATTTGATCAAATCAAATCAAATGTATTTATTTCAACTAGGCCATTATGCGGCACTTTTGAACGTTAAAAAAAAAATTACTTGTTATAAAAAATTGATTCTACCGTGCATTCGGAAATGTAGGTTGATATGGAGAAGAATGCACAAGAAACTCCATACTTACTCTTTTAAAAAAAATAAAGGCTTTTTACAATATTAACATAAATAGTACATACATTAATAAATTCTTATACGTGAGAACGATGCACCCAGCATACTAAATAAAGGTATAAAGTATTACAAGCACTAACAGGTAAATCCCTTCACTTGATAAATAGGGACATGGTTCTCACATACTTACAAATATTGCAAACATAGGTAAATTACCTAATTCAACAACAACGGAACAGTGTGCGAGTCAATTTTTTAAACAAATAGAGAAGAAAATAAATCGATCGACCCGGAAATCCTACTTCTGCCTTCCTCACCATCGATGCGTTTTTGCTTCTGCACCGAATCAGTACTGATGTTCTGTAAAGAATCTGTCGCTACGACCCGGTGAAGATGGCGAAGAATAAGAATCTAAGAATCTTGTGGTTCACTTTCATTTGTAAACTTTTACTAGATCATCGTTTCAATAACATTCTCAGGACCATTTCCAACTTTATTATAGAACAGCTTTTCTTTAATTTTCCTAATATAAATCTGAGTGAAACCGGATATCAAAGCTAGTATGTCATAGCGTACGTCACATACAATGTCTACTGCACCTGCGTGTGTGTGTGTGTCAATGAACACGTATTAGTGTGCCTACGCACATACCTCTGAGAGCTCTAAAATGCTACATACAAACAATGTATTAGAAATTTGGAACATAAGTTTGTATTTGTTTGATTTGTTTTGTAATACTTACCTGTATTTTTTTATTGTTTCAGGTAAATGATAAATCCATCGCTGCCTATGCAACAACAACTGGTTGCTTGTCCAAGAAATTAATATTATACGAGAGCTCCGAAGTAATTTAAAAAGTTAATTAAAAAAAAAATACCCGACAGCTTAAGAAGCGAATCTATCAAAATATCTGGTTTTGGTCAGCCATCTCGCGAATATGTATCTTCCGACTGCACAGCATGATTTTCTTCTTGTTCACGTCTTTTTAGTTCGCTTCTTAAGCAGTCGGGTATTTTTGTTTTCCAAATTTAATGTAGTCAGTGACACCCGCAGGGTTTAGACGAATCAATTGACGTAAGTATCATCAAAACCAGGCAACGCGTCTGGTCTCTAGAATGCCAAATACAAACAAGCATACATACATACATACACTGATAAACACATTACCCTCCTTCGGCAGTCGGGTAAAAATAAGCAGTCATGAGGACTACCGACAGAAGCAAAAACTTAAAACTTTGGAATAACTGGCCGCTAGTAATAAACATGCCACCAATAATGCAACACGTCACATAAGCATGTCTTCTTTGCACTTCTGCCTTTAGCTATGTACTACAAAAATTGTTAAAGAAAATAAACTATTTGTATTTGTATAAGCATGTCGATGACGCCGCGCGCCGTCACATAAGTTTCGCCCCAAAAATTCAGGTTTTCAAGTTTTACAAGTTTTCTCTGCAAAAATTGAACCTGCCCACAAAGCCTCTGTCTGAGCGAAATATCGCGACAGGATGCACAAATTTCACAAGTTTTGTAAAGCATCCCTCGTTGCACGCAGGCTTCGCATCAACTCGTGTCCAGCATTAAATTTTTACCCTTGTCCCTGAAGCCTAGGTCATTACCAATTAAGCAGCACGTGTATAAAATTACCGGAAACTCTTCAACAATTTCATTTTCATTGACATCCCCAATAATGAAACACTTTTTTGAATATTCCGTACGATCATAAACGCCAATTAATACAGTTATTGCAAGTGGAAACAATTTCTGATTCGTTACACTTTTAAAATAATTTATTTTGCTAACGAGACGGACGCCCACATTTTAGCTGCCTATTGAGGCATGGGGAACTAACTTATATATGAGTACGTAGGACGTAGGTGGATGAGTACGTTGCACTCGAATCGCGAAAATCCTTGACTTTTCACTCAAAACCATGTTTATCAGACGAGACCATAAACAAACCGCGTTCTTGTAGGTGGTACTTATTAAACATAAATATGTAAGTACCCACAACCTTGAAGAAAATGAAGAAAATACACAAATGTTAGAAACTCACTTGCATAATGGTGTGCAAGGTTGGTGAATACCATTGTACCAGAGGTACGTATAAAACTCAAAGCGTTGCAATTAGAAGTGTGCACGTGTCAAAAGTTTGTATTGCACAGTGGCAAGGAGCTTACTGACGAAGTCATAAAAATAACTAGTGCTGATAAATGTTGGCTTATAAAAGAACTTATTGTAGGAAGAAAATTGTTAGGTTTCTTGCACATTGTTACTTTGATTTACTGTTCATTGTAGGTAGGACTGAATCCTTATAGCCTACTTAGTTCCGATAACAAGTTTTTTATTTTTTTATTTTTTTTTAATTTTAAAAAAACGTTGCCCCACACTAGGAATTTCTTCCTGTATCGTGGGTGCGTTTACAAACATATAAACTCACATACACAAACACCCAGAGCCGGAACAATTATCTGTAGGTCATACAAATTTTTGTTCCGTGCGGGAATCGAACCCGCGACACGCAGCGCAGCAGTCAATTGCTCAACCACTGCGCCAACCGTGCGCCTAAAGTTGGTAGACTACATTGTCGACTTGTCTCGAATAGCATATCAAGCACCGTTGAATAATTCCTTGTAAATTAATGCCTGCTTGACGTTGAAGGAGTCGAACTTTTATTATGTAATCTTCACCCGGATGAGGATGACGGTACAGCCTGACTTCACCCACCACTGGGCAAAGGCCTCTCTTTTCATGTACTTATGCCCACGCTCCTGTGCCAATCTTATACGCGTTCTACTCGCGATGTTAACAGTGTCGTCTGCCTATACTGCCTCACTTACTATGTAAAGTAGGCTTTAAATCATATAATCATACAAGGAATACATCAATTGAGGTAACAAAAATCACAACACAAGGTTTATGAACCATACATAAAAAAAAATTAAGAACTTGTTATAGTCCTGCAAAAAAAAAACATTGCGAAATAATCTACTTCACCATCCACAAAGATTGCTTATTGAGAGTCTCGTAACAAACAAATAAAAATCGGCTAAGTGCGAGTCGGACTCGCGCACGAAAAGTTCCGTATCATTATCGCAAAAAAGAGGAAAAGAGCACGTTTGTTGTTTGGGAACTCCACTTAAATATTTATTTTATTCTGTTTTTAGTGTTTATTGTTATAGCAGCAACAAAAGTACATCATCGGTGAAAATTTCAACTGTCTAGCTATCACGGTTCATGAGTTACAGCCTGGTGACAGACAGACCGACGGACAGTGGTGTCTTAGTAATAGGGTCCCGTTTTTACCCTTTGGATACGGAACCCTAAAAAACCTAGGAGCCCTAAGAGTTACTTGATCGAGTTCCTGTAAACCCCACATTTCTCTTACGACCTACATCGGATGTGAAATTGCAATAGACAATGTCGAAGTTCATTAGAGGCGAAATATCGATAGCCATAAATTCGAATGACAGTGGTTATACTCAGAAACAGAATCCGCGCTAATGTGAGTAGCCCGTTGCGAGCTTCTCTTCACCAAAAAGCTGGTCAGTTAAATCGATCTTTCCAGTGAGTTCAATTGAATTAAAATCTTTCGGGTACTTCATACTTTCGATAATATTAATTTAATTTATATTCAAGGATTACCAATGAGTTCCATAACAAAAATTGATACAGAAAATCTACAATTGGCTCTGATTCGGAAAAGCAAAGTCGAAATCAATACACGGGTTTGTACCTAAATAAACCCACCGTGACAGCTCGAAAAAAACTGCACACCCATATAAGTTTGGGCCAGAAACGCTAAATTGAAATGACAGAATGTGAACTTGACCTTTTAAAAAGCCTTCCATTGACAAATGAAATTTTTCACTTTTAAATCCCACACAAAATATCGACTCGGGCTTTCAAGTTCATCCCTTTAGCATGTGTGAGTAACGCGCAGTTTACTTTCTGCATAGTGACTATGTATCTAGGTATCGTACGCCGATAAAGTACGGTACGGTATACGGTTTTCTGCTACAGGGCTTTCTCTCAACTCAACTGTCGTAAACTGGGATACCGGACCAAATGACGGACTTAAAATACCGGTTTTAATTTTCGATATTTAGAAAAATATAATTTCCAACTAGTTTTATTAATAAATGTATATATACATAAAACTATGTTAGATGTTGTATAGTTTAAACAAAATGAAAACAGCGCGCATTACATTCATGAAACCACACGTGAGATGTTTACTGCGAATACTGCCGATGTCCGGCAGGCTTATTACGTATCTTTTGCAAGAGCAAAACGATATTTGCGCAATAATTGCTCTTCAATACAGAAGTTTTAGAGTTGTTGGCGGTTCTTTTTTTAATAAGTGCATTTGGCAAACAGCGAGCGATTAGCAAACGATTGTGTAGGACTTACCATACCTACGCAGTAGGTAATGCCGACTTTTATGACATAAAGCGTTTGATCGCTATCGTTATGCTCTTGCAAAAGATACGTAATAACCCTGCCGATTCGCTTGGCGGTCGATACAGGAGCCGTCCAGTGCCGTAGCGAGTCGTTGATTACTTCTGACGTGGCTTTGATGATTATGTAAAAAAAAATAGGAGCTATGCAACATAAGTCAGTTGCTCGTGAACTTATCTGCATAATTCGAAAAAATATTTTGACTCGGCTTTTTTGACCTGATGATTGTGGATGTTATCAAGATCAGTAACGATTCGTATACATAATCCATAAATAATGTTTCTGTTCCTGCTGACTAGGAACAGAATGACGATTGCCCTCAGTGCTGCTGGAGAAACAATTAGAAAAGGCGGTTAAAAACCAAAAGCAAACTGAAGTATTTATCAAGAGCAAGCGACAGACACTATACTTTAGTCAAAATAGAAATAGCTCTTTTCTAAACCGGCGGATCTTCCTTTGAAGATATCTTGATTTGGCCTACAACTGTTTAAGAAGTATTCCTTTAACCAGTGAAGAATCAGAGAGGGTTTTCTTTTCATCTAGTTATTTATGTAAGCATTTGCGTTACTTTGTTTTTTATTTTTGTTACACATAATATTTTGACAAAAAATTGACAGTTGTTTACAAAATAAACAATTATTATTTAACCAGAAAAATTACATAAATAGTAGATACTTACCTGAATTCGGTAACGAAAATACTGGGTTATCGATATTTATAAGAATTCAGTATTGTGTTTTTTAATGAGAATTATCGTGCAAAATACTTGAATGCAGTGAGGAAATCTTTATTTCTCAGAAGACAGCTTTTCAACTGTTTCTTCATTATTAATATACCATTAAAAAGTACACGTGCGCCGACTTAGCAATCTAAAGTACCAGCTAGAGTACAATAAAATAAAGTAAGAATAAGAATACAAGAAAATCAAAGTGAAATTCTATTATTCAGTTCAACATTTATGAAATCTTTGCTTTGTTTTCTATAACATTTCTATAGAAAACCTAAGTATATTCAGCTGGAGCAAAAACTTGATTGTTTTCATGAAATCGTTTTAATTTATTGGACCGTTTGTTATTACGTAATCATTGTTCTTCCAGACGAATAATTTAATTTTATTCTCACAATACAAAGTAACAATACTAACTTCCACACGACTCTAGAAATAACCAAAAAAAAACTTTTTTTTCCATTTCTCCGAAGATCACGCGCGTCTAATATGCAGATGGTCACTTTACCAGATAAGCATGCTGCATAACATAAGCTGTTAGTCATGACGAATTCTTTTTTTGTGACGGTCCGTCTAACACATGGCCAGTATAGAAACAATAGTTCTAAAGATATTCAATGCCGCAGCAAGAGGCATAAGTTAACACTATTGCAGATTGTATAAACAAAGGTTAAAGCCTAATGACATGCAGTGACTGAACTAGATACAGATGATTGAAATTTATCTCGGCGGACTGAGAAATATCTGCTAAATTAAGAATAGTTGCAGGTCGTAATCTTTCGGCAGACGAACCAGGTGTCTATTTAGGGATGAAGCCGATTTGATTTGATTTGAAGAGCTGTTAATGTAGGGGTATTCGATGCTGAGCTTCTTAGTGTTTCCCGGAATAGTGGTCTAGCCTAGAGTGCTGCTCAGATAAATTATTCAAGGGTCTCGTCATGCCCGTGACTTTTGTCACTGTGTTGCCCAATTTCTCACAGGACATGGTAACTTCAAAAGTAAATTATTTTTCTTCAAGCTTGTTACTTCGCCTTTACGTCAATGTTTTAAATCTGACTGCGAATATAGTGCATATTCGCAGTCAGATTCTGCCTGCACATCATACCTTATGGGAATGAATTATTTGGCAGAATTATTGCAATATTACGCTGGATAATATACATGCTGCATCTAGAGTTATTTACTATACGAACCTTGTGGAAACTAGAAAAAATTTCCGTGCGTTCAAGCGTTTTTGCCATACCTATTATTGGAATCAATTATAACAGCAAATAATAATGAAAAATTTTATCCGTGGTGCTTGGCAACTAGGCTTATCACAGTTGTAGATTATCCTTTGTGCCTATTGGCCTTGTTTGTTGTCTCCTGCTTGATATGGTGGGAAGTGGAAATTTGTATTTTTTCCTACACCTCCGTTATTCTATTCTGATTAATTTCATTGCGGGATCCTAGACAGTTAAATTCATTCCCCGGGACTTCATCGAGTTTCATTGTCTTGGCGCTTTTCTGTTGGTCGCCACTGTTGATTCTGGCTTTCAGAAGTTGCAATATTTTTCTACTGGTACTGGTCCGTGGTTTCACTCGCACTCCAGAGCAGCTTCTTTATGAACCCGGCAAAATTGTTCTATATTTTATTTCGGTGTTATTCAATCTGTATGCTGAAGTTCGTACGAGTACTAATTGGTTCTGTCAGTATAGTGAATTAGAGTAACAAACATGAACTCACGAAAACACAGACGTGTGACTCCCTTTTTAGGGTTCCGTACCCAAAGGGTAAAAACGGGACCCTATTACTGAGACTTCGCTGTCCGTCTATCTGTCTGTCTGTCTGTCTGTCACCAGGCTGTATCTCATTAACCGTGATAGCTACACAGTTGAAATTTTCACAGATGATGTATTTCTGTTGCCGCTATAACAACAAATACTAAAAACAGAATAAAATAAATATTTAACTAGGGCTCCCATACAACCAACGTGTTTTTTTTGCCGTTTTTTGCGATAATGGTACGGAACCCTTCGTGGGCGAGTCCGACTCGCACTTGGCCGGTTTTTTTATATTGGTAGGACTTTAAGAAATTAGGTCACACTCATTATATACATGCAGGAAATTTTTTAGTCTTCTCTAAGTAAATAATTTTATAATCAGTGTTACACCTGCATCAGTATTTTTTATTTATGAAGCTTTGCATAATACTCGTTCATGATTAAACACTAAACTAGTACATGCCCCAAGTTTTCGTACTGAGCTAATTAACCTTGGTCTTATTTTTAACTTTATGAAAGTATCGTTGAGAGGAACTTGCGCAATCTTTGTGAACTGTTTCGAACAAAACCACTCACTTTTTTATTGTTTTTGTATCGAACCGCGCGGTGATATGGAAGAATTTATCGATCATCGGAGTTTTTGATATTATGCGTTGATGTTGGATAATTATCTTGCTTAATAAACACATAACTTCACGCCTCATATGAATCCTAAGCTTAGCTAAACGATACACGTGCACTCACCCACAAGTTTCATAAAACTGTTTTCGGTATTAGACTTTTTTCGTGGTAAAATTGTAAAGAGTATATATCTAGAATTTAATGGCACTCAATTCTGGCAAAATTTGACAAATGGTCAGATTCTCGGTATTCAGCCATTTTTCTTGGTATCAAAGAAATTTTGTCGCACAAAGCCCACTGTGTACCAAAAGGTTTTATAGTTTTTCAGGAACTCACAACTGCGGTCACAGAATTTACACAGGGTGGTTTTTCAGCTAGTTTTTCACTATGGATCTTAAAATTGTTCGCCATGCAGTTCTGGTTTAGTACACTCGTGTGATACTATTATGGCCACAAAAGCGTGGGGTAATCGGGACATCGATTTGATTTCCTGGTCAAGCAAAGTTTTATAAGTTCTTCCATTTGAAAATTTCCAGTCCTTGAGATTAAAGTTTAGCTTGGTCAATGGTAATAAGCTATTACGTAGAATGTATTGCAATATATCTTACAAAATGTAGGTGTGATACACACTTCTGCTCCCTTCTGGGCAAACAGTTTTAATGTCATGTTGGGTTATATACACATACAAAATAATAAATCAATTTATTGACGTCTACGGAAATTTTAAATAAACGTTTTGTGCCGTTTCTTGAACAGTCATTAAAGTAATTTGTGTGCTGCTGCTGTAGATTTAGTCATTACAGTATTTTAGCTTTAGGGCGTTCACACACGTAGCTATTGCCAACAAAAATTTACGGTTCGATCGGTATCTAGCCTAAACACGCCTTTAACCCTATCATTTATTAAGTACTGTAAAGGTTTCCTGCAGAACGGTTCCCCCGTAAGTACAACATGCGGGCTGGCGGAAATTGGTACTAGCTAGATTTGAACACTCATTCGAATTTAGAATCGGTTTGAACTTGACAAATGTTTCGTGCTAGGCAGGCTGGATTGTTTTATTTATTATTAAAACAAAGCAATATTATAAATTCGTTTTTTTTTTAATTTTTTGCATGACCATAGATACAAGTCTGCATTAGAATGCGGATGTAACAAATTCTAATGTTTTTTAGAGTATTTGGCAGCAAATTGTATCGAGTCAGCCTTCCCAGTAAGCTTTGCAGAGGTAGTCAATACTACAATAAAATACTCCGCTCCACTATCCCGAGATCGCTTCTGCTAATGATTTCACATATTGTCCAGTTGCGTAGACAGTTGAGACACGAAACTACACAAATTTTATATCACAATATCCACTAGAAATCAATTTGCAAATAATATTAACAGCCGCTGAACATCACTCGAAAAAACGCCGCCAAAAACTCATTATAACTTTGCTTTCGTATGTGTGGCTGGCAATAAGTAATCGGTAAATATACATGGTAAATATCCCGAAACAAATATTAATTCTAATGATTGTGACCATGTCAGCAAAAAAAAAAATATAATAAGTAATCGATTTTACATTTACTTCCTGGCATCCGATTAAGATGAAGGAGTTCTTATGTAGCTTTGGCAACATTGAAATATTATGGTACTATGGACCGTAGTCTCATGATGGAGCCGTTGGCCATAGCAACGCCTCAACCAGAGAAGATACGAGTAGCACCATCGTGTTTGGGTTCACTGGATATGTTTTTACATGCGATTTTACATTCCATACTTTGTAGTCTATTAAAAGCTTGTTTTAAAAAGATGTATGCTATAAATTATACAGTAATAGGTCAATTGATTTACGAAATCAGCAGAGCTTTTGTTTAATTGCTGAATATCTCTCGAACTATCCTGTAGCTACCTACTCACGAGTATTTTAATTACGTTATAGACTCTGCAACAAAATGTTGGTAGGGTGGAGCTAAACGCCATTCGTACAATATTATTTTGCGGTGTTGCTCCCGGGCAAAATTGGCGCGGTCAATTCTAAATTGGGTGAAACCAATTTTGAACATGACTTTACTGTTTTGTTGGTAAACAGTATGTGTCTTTAAGAAACCTAAAGACATCGAGTGTTCTAGTTCTAGTCCTGTTTGTTTTATGTCTATTTTAATTTCTGCCCGCCAGTATATTAAGGAATCGAAAGCTAATTTCTGTTATAAATAATTTATTGCGAAGATCGAGTTTATTATTGTCTGTAAATGCACTTTATCTAGTGTTTACTGTTTATCTTTGTTCGTAAAAATACATCAACCGGAAAAGACAAACACGAGATGTGTTTGTCTTAGAAATCAATCTAATTTAATCCTGTTGTTTACAAAGGTTGCAATAAGATATATCAATTAGAGAACATGTGTAATTAAAAATAGTATAAAAGAGTTGAGTAACAATGTTTGTGTACAATTAAGTAACTAGCTGCATATATCTATATCTGTGACGGTAATATCAATTGCCACAAAAAACATGACCTCAAACATTTTAATTCAATCATTTGAATGATTTTTACATCGGTGTTGACACTTGTTACAGCTACGCACTAGATACGTGCTCTGAACATACAAACTGTCTACAATTCTACAAACCCAAATGTACAGTCTCTCTTTAACATTCATTACAAATCACATACCACCATTGTCCGTAAGACACGGCTATTATCTTTCAGTCTGTCGAAAATCTATTTCGACACCGGTCGACTCAATCTACGTAACAAATAAGTAATAAAGCTTTGTACTAACAATTGTAAACAGTTGTCGAGTTGGGTAACGCGTATTTTTAAGAAAATAATATCCCCAAGGCCGGCTTCTTTCGAATGCCAAGTAAAGGGATAGTAATTACATACTTATGCTTCAGTTTTTAAGGATATTTTGTTTTTTATAATTGGCAATCTGTGCTAGATGAGGCCCAATTGTCTATACTAATACTAATAATCTATAACTATATCTATACTAATATTATAAAGAGGAAAGATTTTTTTGTTTGTTTGTTTGTTTGTACCGAATAGGCTCCGAAACTACTGGACCGATTTGAAAAATTCTTTCACCAATAGAAAGCTACATTATTCCTGAGTGACATAGGCTATTTTTTTATCCCGAAAACGAGTCCTGTGGGGTGGTCCACGGAAGCGAAGCCACGGACAACAGCTAGTAATCTATACTAATATTATAAAGAGGAAAGATTTTTTTGTTTGTTTGTTTGTTTGTTTGTACCGAATAGGCTCCGAAACTACTGGACCGATTTGAAAAATTCTTTCACCAATAGAAAGCTACATTATTCCTGAGTGACATAGGCTATTTTTTAATCCCGGAAACGGGTCCTGTGGCACCCCACAGGACCACCGTCCACGGGAGCGAAGCCGCGCGGAACAGCTAGTAATATTATAAAGAGGAAAGATTTTTTTGTTTGTTTGTTTGTACCGAATAGACTCCGAAACTACTGGACCGATTTAAAAAATATTTCACCAATAGAAAGCTACGTTATTCCTGAGTAACATAGGCTATTTTTTAATGCCGAAAACGGGTCCTGTGGGGTGGCCCACGGGAGCGAAACCGCGCGAAACAGCTAGTATGCTATAAGAAGGAAAAGCATCGCTACTAAACAACGTCCATTACGTACTTATAGGTATCTACGAAAGTTCCCAGTCGACAAGCACAAGGGTGAGAAGTGGTCGTACGAGAATTTTCACGGAACTTACTAACTAAAACAAACAGTTGTATCGAACTAAAACAGTTGCAAACTGTAAATTTTTTTGAACCGTAAATATTTTCAAACTCAATAAATAATATATTTAATATCTATATTAAACAATTTGCCCTGTAACATAAATACGTAAACGAAAAAAGGTCACTGTTGAACATAAAATATTCATAATTCTTACTAACAAATAGACAATTTATCTTGTACAAGCATACAAGGTGTTATCAATGTGTCATTTACTCACAAGAATCTGACGTGCAAATTGGCATAAAAATGGTTCTAACACCAATTTGTAGAATTAAATGTGTCGCACATACGAGTCGGAGGCGATACCTCCGTTCAGCAGTCATCAAACTCGTATGTAGTGCCGCTATCTGACGAAATCGTATTTTGAGTTATAGACGAAAAACAAAAAAAAAACCGGTAATAATAAAAATCGATGCTGTTTGTCAACTACAATTTATATGCGAGATTTGCCGGCGTCGTATTTTTTTTCTAATTGCGTACTTTCAAATAGGCACATTGTTAGTTTAAATGAATGACTAAATATTGTCAAAAATAGGTTAGTAAACATAGCAATCTGGGACATTTTTAGTTTTTATTCTGATTCTATTAATTAGAAAAATGCTGCTTAGACAGATCATTAAAGGCTTTTTTGATGATTACGATGTTCGTGTGAGTGCGTGTCGGACTCGCGTACGAACAGTACCGTACCATTATCGCAAAAAACGGCACAAAAATCACGCGGCAATTATAGCGGCAAAAGAAATACATCATCTGTGAAAATTTCAACTGTCTAGCTATCACGGTTGATGAGATACAGCCTGGTATAGTAGTATGGTACAGACAGACGGACAGTGAAGTCTTAGTAATAGGGTCCCGTTTTTACCTTTTGGGTACGGAACCCTAAAAAACTGAAATCGGCCAATTGTCAGATAGCGGCACTATAGCTTAAGGGCGGCACCGTTATAAGTTTATTAATACATATTCTAACAGAATATTCTACGAAGCACTGATATTACTGATGCACTTATTTTCTACTTGTTACTGAAGAATTAACTAGCTTTGTCAGTCGAGCCTCCACGTGCAATGAAATACAATTCTCTCATTGCACGTGGAGACTCGGTTTTTTGTTCAAACGTTAGTGTGGAAATAGGAATCCAGCAGGCTATCTCGAGATCGACCTTTGGAATTCAATTTTTGGGCACAGTTTGAGCCAGAACATATCGGTAAAATCAATATTAAATCAGAATGCACGTGCCCACCGAATATACTAGGATGAAACCCTATATTTCTAGGAAACGAAAAAACAGTCGGGCTAACAATTTGCACTGAAAAATTGTGTTGTATTTCGGTGATAATTGCTACGACGAAAATCAGAATTCTACTACAAAGAACTTAGGAAAGTGGTTTGCAGTTTGTGGAGGGAGGGTTAGCAAATAAATAATTAAGAAGTTTTATAAGATATGGGTCATGTGATATAAGATAAGATTCCATTATTAACATTTCATAAGATAATATATTATTGTTAGTTTTTTTTTATAATTTCATTAAGTGAAAATTAAGTGTACGCATTAATAAATTTTATTTTTAATACTGTTTGTTCTGTTCCCACAGAAAAACCGTGAAAACGGTTTTGTGGGGCATAGTTCTTAGGTTAAGATTTTATAAACTTGTACTTTAATAAATAAATAAATAATAATAATAACTATACAGGCGAATTAAATATTGCATCGGTAAACACATTTTTCCGATTGCCGAGAAGTAGGTACACAAAAATACAACCGACTTCCAAATAAAAACACTACAACGTGAAAAGTAACTTCGATTTCGGCAGTGGGAGATTAGTTTTTTGAGTTCTTTTTCACATTGTAATGTTTTTATTTGGAAGTCGGTTGTATTTTTCTGTAGAAATGTTGGTTTTATCAAATTTAAGTTAGGTGCCTTCGTGAAATAAAATTAAGATTTGGTGAAGATCTGATGAAGAACTCGGGGAAGTACTCTTTGAAGCAAAATAATAATTTTCAAAAAAAAAACATTCGGACGTAATAGCCAATCGTTTTAGTTTCAAAAAAATTGTTTATTGGCTTGGCACCTGTAACTCTAGAAATGCTTGGAACAATATAACGCCGGCCGGCAAACATAAACTAAAATTCCAAAATGTTTGGGATTGTCCTGTGACATTTCATTAGCAGTTATTAATTCCATACATTTTGTACTTTTTAACAATCGATATTGCTCGTAGAATGACCCTTTGATCCTCTGAATGTATTCACTAATTAATTAATAGAACCACGTTATGCACAGTCCTTTCCTTTGTCTCCAGGATAGTAATACACTGCACTGCAAGTGACTTTTGATGTATTTATTTGAAAGGCCTGCAACGGCCTACATTATGTAGTAATAGATACCGTTGCAGGCCCTTTTACGTATTGATCGCCTGAATAATACAATAGACGACGACTTGCAACGTTCGCGCGATTAGCAATTATAGTTTGTATTTTATTGTGAGTTGTAAAACGTATATTTTCCAACTTTTTCCTGTGCCGTCATGATATAAAGGGGCTTGCAGTCTGGATAAACAAGAGAATGCGACAACGATATTTTTTGGGTAGAATTCGGTCTGCCTGTACAGCAATTTTAGAACAAACTTTACGAATAGGAAAATTTAAAAATTTAAAAGTCCCTCTACAATTTTTTATTTTATGCTTCATAATTTATCTACTAACTACTACTAACTAGACACGTAATTATGACACGATATCTTGCGAAAACATACCAATTTAAACAGTAAAACGCCCAAAACTTTAGAACGGCTGAACAGATTTTAATCAAACATAGCTAAGAACACGCTCGATAAAGTCACCCTTCAAACAAAAAAAACTAAATCAAAAGCGGTTCATACGTTTAGGAGCTATGATGCAACAGACAGATACACAAAAACACAAATACCCAGGTACTACACACGTCAAACTTATAAAACCCGCCGGGGGTTAAAAGAGCATCGTTGCATAGTCGCGTCGCATAAGAATGTTTAATTTTTTGGCAGCAAGGAAATGAGATGGCAACAATTTGGGCGCACGGTTGGCGCAGTGGTTGAGCGATTGACAGCTGCGCTGCGTGTCGCGGGTTCGATTCCCGCACGGAACAAATATTTGTATGCCCTACCGATAGTTGTTCCGGCACAGAATAAATAATAGTACAAGGTTCCAGCTCTGGGTGTTGTGTATGTGAGTTTGTATGTTTGTAAACGCACCCACGATACAGGAAGAAATTCCTAGTGTGGGGCAACGTTTTATTAAAAAACAAAACAAACAAAAACAAATAATTTAAGATTAAATACGACGTACTTAAGACCCATTACTGCTGTTAAGATGTATGTAAGGTAGCCAGGCTGTAGCCTATGTTAATAGGTACCTAACTTAATTGTTTCCACTTATCAATTCAATTAAAACAGTTTCTTATGCAAAAATGCAGTCATACGTTAGTAGGACTCGACAATTATCCATATTCTTACATATATCATAAAACACAACCTCCATCTGTCTGCCAAATAAAATGGTTACAACTCAGTGATGACTTATCTGATTAACGTGATTTCTTATTTAATTTTTAACCGACTTACCAAAAGGAGGAGTTTCTATGTTCGGCAATGTTTTTTTTTTTAATGTTTGTTTACCGATATCTCCGTCAATTGTGGACCAATTTTGAAAATACTTTTTTAGTTTGATCCGAAATTGGCCCCATTTTAATTTGGTGAAGATATACAACATAACTCTTCAATAAATAACGGCAAATCTCTCGGGATTGCTGCAATCGCATGTCTGTTTACTGTTTATATCATTTCATAACATAACATCACGCCAGTACGCTCTAAAGGAGTACGCAGATGTGCAGTTCACCGGTTATGTTCAGTTCCATGGTATTCGCGTAATCTTTTCTGACATTATAGGTACCTTACTACTTGCCAACTAAAAAAAGAAAACTAAAAATATTTTTTACAAAAAAATACTACCGACTTCCAAATTAGAAACTAAAAAGTGAAAAATTACTTTATTTTTGGAAGTCTGTGTCCATAACGCAATAAAAAAAGTTAATTAAAAAATTCAAAAAACCCGACTGCTTAAAAAGGAAACTAAAAAGACGTAAACAAGAAGAAAATCATGCTGTGCAGTCGGAGGATACAATTTAATTCGCGAGCTAGCGGACCAAAACTAGATATATTTTTTTTCCCCCACAAAATGGCGCCCAAAATCCGCCATTTTTGTATTTTCCAAATTTAATGTAGCCAGTGACACTCGCAGGATTAAGACGAAACGATTGACGTAAGAATCATCAAAATCGGCCAACTCGTTTGGTCTCTAGAACGCCACATAGGAACAAACATACATACATATATACATAGACTGATAAACACATTACCCTCCTTCGGCAGTCGGGTAAAAAGAATTATACCCACCCAAGACACCGAATTCCAAAAATAAATTTATTTTTCAATTTGTAGTTTCTTATTTGGAAGTCGGTAGTATTTTTTTGTTACAAAGATTTTTTTCAGGCAAGGTCTTAGTTCGGTAAGCCACTGGCAATAAAACAAGTAAAAGCTGAACTTTGATTCAATTGAAAATTGGAACTCCATATTTCGCTTGGCCAACTAAAGGTCAAAGTGTTACACCTGACCGGTAGTCTAACGTACTCTACCAACTTTATGTAACACAGTTACAAAGCTCGGATTAAGTTGCAAACAAGGAAGACCACGAAACACGTGTATCCAAATTTTGTATACCCAAAGTAATCTATTTCACAATAACCTAGTTTAGTTCACAGGAGAACAGGAAAATGGTTTACAGTGGCTCACAGTGGCACACAATGGCCGGTTCGGACGCAGATACCTATATGTATAGGAAATCTTTTGCGACATTGACATTGCAGTTGCAGTCAATATATTGACTGCAATGTCAATGTCGCAATAGATTTCGTACGGAATAAAATAAGATAGGATAAAAAGTACGGGAGGTTAAAAAAAATGTATTAAGATTTTGGTGTACTTGTGTTCCAACACACACCAAAATCTTCAGATTATTTTGGTGTACTTGTGTTGTGTTGTATTATACAAATTCGGATTATTAAATTAATGATCAATAAATCCCAACCTAAATCACAGCCGACTGATTTCATTCAAAGTAAAGCTTCCAGCTGAGTCATTCCGTCAGGATCAAACTATTCACTCATCACCAAATAAAATGGACCACACAACCCCAGTATTTGTTCAGTGAGGGTCAATTTGGTCGTAAACCCATAGCTGATGGGTACAAAAACCTGCGCCCGCGACCCGAGAGGCTGTAAATCAGTCGGCGAGAGATCTTTTGACGACATCTGGTGAACAAGCAACGTGCGGTTGTGCATGGGCGCCGCATGCGATAGCTTTGTCTCGGACAGTCTTAATTTTTTTTAACAAATTATTTTTCTTTTGTTCTTAATGTTTAAATATTATATACGTCGGTTATTTTATTAAGAACTAATTAATGCTTTAGAAAGTTTATTAAGGAATATTAGGAAGAACTTTAAATTAATGTGTAGATAATAAATAGTTCTATCCACACATATCAGGGCCGTACCCGGGACTTGGACGGACCGTGCCCCATCAGGGGCTCAAAAAAATATCGGCCCTGATATGTGACTCAATTCAGAAATCTGAAGTGAGAAATCTGAATTGAGTTAAAAAAGTGTTAGATCTTACTTTAATGAAAAATTTAACTGGTTTTGAGACTAAACTAAAGTTTTATAGATACTCAAGTGCATAAAACCATCTTAATTCAGAAATAGGAGGTATAATATGCATAACTCTAATACCCTACCTAATGTACGTGTGTCATTTACAACAAACTATCAATTGATATAAACAAAAACCTGAACGTAAACAACATTCCGTAAATTACGAAACAGCCCCTAAACCAGTAAACAGAAACATTATCACGTAAGAGCGAACTTCACACCAGTCGACTCGCGAAAAGTTTTATAACAGCTCACGTTCGAACTACTAACACCATCTATGAGCGAGCAGGAACAGCGGCGAGTTTACTACGAGGGAAGGAAGCGGTACTCAGTATTATCGAACTTTACGATGTTCAGAATAGTACTAAGTACCAGTATTGTAAAAAGGTTATTAAAAAGTTTGAATATACTAATGCGGGCTTCATATTATTATGGATAAAACTTTGATCGTATAGCTGGTATAAATTAGGTCAGTTAGCCGGACAAAGACGTTATAATAACTTTTTAACATTATCGCTGTTTATCGAATTTTATTTTAATAAAATTACATTGTCCTACAAATTCCTACCAAAAGAATGGTAGCCTTGCGCAGGAGTCGGGAAATGGGGTTTGTAAACGGCCTATGATGACGTCATCCGTGTCAAAGACAAATTGTTGCTTTAGTTTAGAATAGAGCACTATTGACGGATTAATTTATGACCGATGACCGAAATCTCAACAATACCGGCATTGTTTTAAAAAGAAACAATGGCCAGAAATTGCCGGTTATATTCCATTTTTTTCTTTTTACGTTGTAATGGAACAGATTGAAAAAGAAGTGTTACTCTGGGAGGTAGGTTGATTGCAATTACTGTAATTAAATCTGCTTTTATTGTTTATCTGAAAACTGATACCGCCGCCCAAGTAACACATAAGCAAGATAAAAGTACACATTTTGCATATTATACAGTTCAAAGATGAATATAGTTTGTATAAGAGCTTTGGGAATAGCCAAATGCTGAATTAGGTTGAGTTCGGACCCTTAAAATTCTTAACGCTTAATAAATTCTGTATTTCTGTCCTTACCTTCTTAACGCTTAATAACCAGTCACCGTAGGATTATTATACAGACGTTATTTAGCATTACGCGTTTCAGGTTGCTTAAAGCTGAATAACAGCCCCGTCGGTAGCATTTGTCTGAATATCCATAATCTGTATTGCTATTATAAAAGCATTACTAAGCTATTAGCGTTTGAAACAGCTCAATGCTGAATAAAGTATCACCTTCTGAATAATATTGTTACATAATTCTATTAAACAGCTTGATACTGAATAATTGCTTTTATTTTATCTTCAAACTGGATAAGATTCTATGTTTTACTAATTATTCAGCTGCTGAATAAATAATATTATTTTTGTTTTTATTAAGCTTTTTCCTGTTTAATAGAGAGTTTGAAACTAACTTATACAAATTAAAGACCATATGTATGTTGTTATAGCGCCCATAGCTTATTAATACCAGCTTAATTAAAATGTTATTGATCGTATTTATTTTTTGCGTTATTTAATATGAATCGAAAATCGTGGAAAAAACGTAAGAGAACTGGTTACATCAAAAGAAAATTGTTAAAAGAATATTTAAATATCAGCAATAGTAAATGTCCAAGTGTTTCTGGTCATCAAAAGATTTATGAAAATAGTTTGAAAAAAACTGAACCCGGTCCCAGCTAGCATGCGTGGTTGCCGTGCAATGAAGAGGGTTCCGTCCCCCAAAAAGTCAAACAGCATTGCGATTCACACAAGATGAGAATGCATCTGATGGCAGTGTACAAATATCGAAGAAGAACAATGTAGATACATGAAAAATTAGATATTTCGAGAAAAATTTGAAAATGGGCTTTCGAAAAAAGATCACACAAGTAGCACTAAAGGATTTGGCAGAAATATTAAATCAAAGATTCCCAGACATTTTACCTAATGATCCAAGGACAATTTTAAATACACCGAGACAAGTCCACATAAAGTCTATTGAGCAAGGTGAATACTGGCACAATGGCGTCATTGGGACACTTAAAAAATATTGATTAACACAAACATTTTGCCAGAAAACATATCACTGAATATAAACATGGAAGGTCATCCAATTTTAAATAGTCCCTTAGAAAGAATTTCGGCCAATTTTAATAGAAAAAGAAATGATTATTTTATTAGCAGAAAGTATTACAGTACAAGAAAATAAAATTTACGTTGTGATAAGATATTTTATTTGCGACTCTTAATTCTCCAACATGCACATAAATTTCTTCAAGTTTTTTCATGATTTTGTCTTGACTCTCCATAATATGTTGTGGTTTCGTGTATATATTCTTGATTCCTTCTAGAGTCTGTACGTCTGGTGTCCATCAGTGCCAAGTGACAGCTGCACGGCTACGTTTTCAATTTGCCTTGAGGTTCAGTTCAGTTTTCAATTTGACAGTTTCGGGTGGCTTGATGTACTGGCGTTTGTACATAAAACAAATAACAAAACACGGATTAAACAAGGGCCCAGTCCACACCACACACGCGAAATCTATAGCAGATTTCGTGTGTGTGGTGTGCACCACATTTTTAATCATAAATGAGATTTTCTCGAAAAAAAATGCAAGCAAAGACGCTATAATTTTAAATGTAATGAATTCAGTGAAAGCCGGGCGTGAAATTCCACAATAGAAAAGGTTTTTGTTAAATCGATTAGAGAACCCTAAAAATCTGAATAATTTAGAAATGTGATCAACTATATAATTGATATTCAGAAGTTAGTGTACTGAGACTACTTTTTTCAAGTTATAGCTTAGTAACAAGGCATGTGTGCACTTTTATTCAGCATTATACACCAAAACAATCGATCGCCATTAAAAATCTTTGTAATTTATACTTTCACGGAATTTACGAGATACCAAAATGCTTAATCTTACAGCTACAACATTTTCAACTCGATTCAAGTTATTTTGTTGGATTAAAATTGCTGGTATTAGCTATTTCGTCACAAGTACTTTTGTCAGACCTATTATGTATGTATGAAAATACTATTTACTATCTATTATCTTGATTATTAACGCGGCGCGTAATAAATAATGAAAAAAAAACATACTATTCACGACAAAATTACTTGCGCACTAACAATTAACATATAGCAGACCTCTAACTTGTAAATTAAAATTTACTTACCGATTTTATAAGTTCACCATGTCAAATCACATTTAAATTCGACATCGACATTAAAATATTGAATTATTTTCACAATTTGTATGAATATTGTTTGTAAAAGTGTGAACAATAATTTAAATGCTTAATAAATTCTGAATACAATAATCAATTCGATTAAGCTGAGTAACTCAGTTGTAAGAGCTTAATAAAAGCAATGTGAGCTGTTATTCAAAGGTTATTAAGCTAATTGAAACGTTATTAAGCTCCTACTCAGGTCTTGCTCAGATGTTATTCAGCGTTAAGCATTCAAAATTGGGGCCCTTTTTGCTTGAATAACAGCTGAATAGACAGGTACTCAGACGTTATTCAGCTTACTATTCAGCTTATGCTCTTGATGATTGCTCTTACTCAATCTTTATTCAGCACGTTTGTGTTACTTGGGCGCCGCTTAGGTTCGTACTTTGTGCTGATACTAAAGATTTATTTTCGATGGATCCCACTTACACCATCTTGCCGAGCAGATCATTTCAAAAATGGAACAGAAAATATTCATTTGATTTTATCTACATTATCTCATAGTATTTTTTTTTCAAAAAATATATTTCGACTAAAAACTGCTGTATGAGCGTGCGTTGGTCTAACTTTTTCTAAATATTTCCTTATCTCCTTGAAGACACTTGTTTGCACCCGAACATGTTTTAAAACAAGCCAGACATGTCCACTTTTGTTTTCGTTACCGCATCAACCCAGATGTTGTATCTTCAGAGAAACTTGTAAGATAGTAATTGGTCTTACCTGTCTAAGAAAAAAAAAGGTTTAACTTGTATTGCAACTAAATACTTAAACTTTTATTTGTGTTAGAAAATCCAATGAAAAAAGGTTCAAGTCTTGAAAGCTATATGTTAATACTACCCACACGATCCAATAGTTATTTTGAGATTTAATAATCGTAAGTATTGTAAGATGTAATTGAACACTGCATCTACCAGGGAAGCATAGCTCAAAAGGAGGTCTTTCGTACTCAGCAGTGAGTGGAACAACACTGACGATAAATGCTGCAATCAGTGAAGAAGTTAATCGTATTTCAATCTAAGTCAAGCTATAAAATGTTTTCAAGAAAATTATTATAGTGTAATAGCACCATGTCACCAAATAACAATAAATTTTATTATTTTATAGCTAAATCCTGTGTTAAATTATAGTAGTTTATGCAATGGTCATATAATAGGGGTTATTAAAACACGAGCGTAGGTTTATCAAATGAGGCGAAGCCGAATTTGATAATAATATTACGCGAGTGTGTGTGTGTGTGTGTATGCTATTGCATACACTACTTTATCTTCACTTATACAGTTGAAATAAAACAAAAGTGGAAAGGGAAAAATATGTGGTATGGTAAGGCGGGCAATTTAGATTCTCATTGCGCAGCGCGCGCATCCACAGACAACTGACAATGACATGAGCCCATACGCGCCAGAAAATTAAAAAGTAAAAGTGTGCTATAAAAATTAAAAAGTTATTTTATGATGCAGTTGTTTGATAATCGAAGGAAAATGTTGAACTATAATGGTTTTTTTTTTTAATTTTACCTATCCACGAGTATAAAGTTAGTGTTTACACAATATTTTTCGAATTCGTATTTGGAACATTACGTTGAGATACACTCTCAACGTAATGTTCCAAATACGAATTTAAATATATATATAAACATATAGATAAAATCTTTTAAATCTGCATGTACCAGGGAAACATTTCATTAAAGGAGGTCTAACAAACTCAGCAGTGCAGTGCTTGGAACATGCTCAGTACAAATCAATCTTCTTAAATAGTTATGAAAATGAATATTTTCTTGTTTATACTGAACATGTCATATTACACGTGCGAGTTTTACTACAATTTCTCATTTGTTTAGCAAATGAGAAATTGTAGTAAAACTATGATTAAAAAATACTGCGAGATGGGGTGTACATACAGGAATTAAGATAGCGAAACTTTTGCTTATTTCATTCATCTCAGCTCCGATTTTAATCCATAGTTTTACGTATATATATATATGAATTCTGCATCTGACCTATTTTTTTACACCATAAAAAGGAAACAATGTAAGTTACGCGTTACCCAGCCATTGTAAAAGCCTGTAGCCAAAATAACAGATATGAAATAATAATCTGTAATGCATTAAATTCGATCGTAATCCGGCAAGCCATTTTCACGTTCTGATGACTTAATAACTTTGTAACGTAAGTGCTACTTACGTCATTCACATTTATTTAATGAAATATATTTTTGAATAGTAAAATGGATTCTGAGTTAAAAGTCGTTAAGTATGCTAACTTCTTATAGTAAACTTTTTACTGAGACCAGCGCTGCTTATTAGGCGAAAAGATTCGCTTCTGATAAAAATAACTAATGATAGTTATTTTTACAAAAATAGTACTTAAATTTATCGTGAATTTCGCAACTCGAAGGCTAACTGACCATAGCAACTGAGAAACTATTTATTACCATTTATGTATGAATAAGTAACAATTATATTTCACTAAGCGAGAAAAAAAACAATAAAACGATATCCTGTTAATTATAACAACATAATATTATGTTGTGGGAAAATATTACAATGGGGCGCCATCTTGGATTCATCCTTGACTTAACTAAGAGCTTATTAACTTAATCACATGTATGTGTTTAATAGAGGTAGCACGTTAGTATCACCTTGTGCAATCTATGTGAGACAAAATTTGCCATAAAAACCCTTCACTTGTCAGGGTTTTGTGAAAGGCAACTTAGGGATAAGGTTTTGTTTCTTAATAACCAAAGTAAAAATGTATAACGGACTATCTAAAGTTCCTTTTTACTTTGTTCCTGTATTTCACATCAAGTTACTGTATATTTCTATTTAAAAGCGACAGCAGCGCCCCTAACGTCATTACAGCATAAGCTCGCGTTAAGTCACAGCGCATGTACTTGCCTTTATCACGACAGATTTTCACAAACCGCGCATGTTTTAAATTTTAGGATTTCAGTATCTCAAAAGTTCAATGTTTACCTACACATTTTCTTGCTGTTTTAACTTAGTGTACATAGTTATGTTTTATGCGACCAAATACTTCTACATCTTGTTAATCAATACCTAATAGAGTAGGTATATATTAGTTTCTTTTCTTTATTGAAACTACACAATATTCTGATAATACGACGGGGCTTTGACCGTATACGAAACCAATGGCATTCGATACATCTCAAAAATATCATAATCTCAATAATAACATTGGGGAACCTGGAAATCCCTAAATAGGTTGCGAAACCAAGTGGGCCGCTGTAGGTACAACCTGGTCAGATTAGGGGTACTCCGATCAGCCACAATGCGACTGTGGAACCACATTGCAAATGATGCCCCATCTGTTGTCCTGCAGTGTAATTGCACAAGTGAATCGGCAAGGCAAAGTGTTTGACCGCCATCAATCTATCATTTATAGCTCAGTAGAAATCGCCACTAAAAAAGACTAAAATTGCAAAGCATGATGTAGTTCTGATTTATTGGTATATTGTATTGGCCTATTTGGGGACTCGGGGACGTCCGTCGCCCCCACTCATAAGGACACGAGGTGCCGGCGCATAGTGTTCCACGCGCGCCCCACTTAGACGTCGCGGGGGCATCATACGTCTCACTACCCCCAACCCGAGGTCGAAGCTCAGGCAGGCCGGCACTAGCCGGGGGTTGTGGATTGTGGAAGTATCGTTGTTCCCGCGACCCCCGGCGTAGTTATGAGATGGAACACTGGGGTGGTTTTTAGTCAATAAAAGGGTGAAAGACCCCTCCGCCCCCCCCCCGGATTTCCCAAACAGGAACAAAAAAAAAAAGTGTGAATCGACGGACGACGGACGAAATTGAAATTGAAATTTTCGAAATTGCAAATTTGTATTAACACTGCCTTAATTTACCCATACAATATACTAAAATCCAGAACTAAATCAAGCTTTGCGATCTCAATGCTGATTTCTACTGGCCAATATCTCATTATTAGTTTATAAGTTCAGATTACTTCTATAAAAAAGGAAGGTGTAGATTAATAAAAACAATGAATTTATATTTTCAAAAACATAGTCATAATTATCTCCATTGACACCGGCAGCGCTAATCACCGTTAAAGCCATGAGGTGAGGAGGTGTGAACATGAGCGTGACATGCTAACATTCTTCCATACCATCATTTTTTGCTCAAAATGCGGAGGTGGGATATTTTGCAAGTTAATTAGATGGTCCCATTATACCATTGTTAATTGTAACTGTTACTAGAAGGTGTTCGACCCGGCGATGAATCAAGATGAATATGCGTGTCATCTTTGCACATAATGTGAGCATCGAAATACCCAAAAGGTAACTCGAGAGCGTTCATTAATCTTTCATGTGTTAAAAGATGTTAATTTGGAATCATTTTGCCAATTTATAAACAATGGTTGCGGTTGTCTGAAATGTACATAATTTATAATCACCTAATATCTAAGTTCATCAATTTATTCGGGCTTACATCCATTGCAGTTTCTATAATCCCAAACAACAAATAATAAACGGAGTTTCATTCAACATAGTATATTACAAAAGTTTCAAACTAGCGATATTATTTTCCTGAATACAGGTCAATCAGCGCCATCTATTGACTGGACCTAGTTTCTAGAGTTTGCCTTCTCCAGGCCAGGGCTTAACAACTTGTGGCTTGCTAGATAGCTCGATACGCAGGGAAGCGATTATATTGTATTTCAAAAATAGATTTTTTTACCAGATAGAAAAAAAGGTTATAACAATAAAAATTCATGTACTTGTATCGAGTAAGGATTTGGAGAATTTTTAAACACATTTTTTTTAAATGAATCTCAGAATTTACTAATAACACCATCGTAAAGTTTCTTTAACATACTTTTATAAGTGCTAGTTTTTAGGGTTCCGGACCCAAAGGGTAAAAACGGGACCCTATTACTAAGACTCCGCGGTCCGTCTGTCTGTCTGTCTGTCACCAGTCTGTATCTCAGGAACCGTAATAGCTAGAATGCTGAAATTTTCACAGATGATGTATTTCTATCTGCCGCTATAACAACAAATACAAAAAACCGAATAAAATAAATATTTAAGTGCGACTCCCATACAACAATTGTGAATTTTTGCCGTTTTTTGCTATAATGGAACCCTTCGTGCGCGAGTCTGACTCGCACTTGGCCGGTTTTAACAATACTTTTTCGAATTTATGCAGCAAGGTTGCCGAATCTTGCACAAATATGGGACTCCTTTGGAAGCGACTGGCGAGCGACGTTTTAAAGCTGTCTCTATCTTCTCGACCAATTCTTTATTTTTAACCAATATTGATATATATTATCTGAAAATATTTGAATTTACAGCATTTTGAAATACGTTGAAAAAAGTTCAGAAAACACAACTTGGATATTTTTGGATTGTTGGTGTGACGAGAGTAAATTTTTTTTTCTTTTTGTGTTTTACGAGTTACGATCAAATTGCTGCCCAGCGTCGAAATATTTGTAATTATTACGTACGGTTGTATGAACGTAGTACGAGCTAGTTTCAAACTGCAACTAAACTTCAGTCCGGCAGGGTAGTTAGAAAATTCATAGAAACGGTTCGCCTATTAGAGTTAGAAATAGATTTCATACACGATTCCTTTGTCTTGTACTGACCTGTATACATATATTATTAGTTTAGAGTAAAATGGCGCGTTGTGTAAGTTATTGGCGGTATATTTCTACTGTACAATTTGTATTGAAAATTGCGAAGAAATCGATACTTGCTGAAGTGGCCCACTTTTCTTCGGTAGCAACGTTATAGTAACGCCTTGACATAATATTTTGCTTTTGCTTTCGTAAACTATGGTCAATAACTATTACCAAAAGTGAATAAAAAATGCTGAAAACAGAGTCAATTGCTGCTGGTAGTGTAGTGCCTTACATGAAACTATGACTTTGGTTTTTTATCGTAATTAGATATTATCAATTACTATCACGTCTCCGGAGTTTCGCTTACTATATGACCTTGCATGGCGTCAATAGAACGCGGGCATAGATCAGTGCTACTACCCTAGACGTAAAGCGTTGACTAGGGTTGTAACAGAACTTCGCATCCGCCTCCGTAACTGCGGCACTGCCGCTAAAAGACATACCTCCGCCTACGCATCTGCCTCCGTAAAATTATTGCTGAGTTATAACGGAGGTATATTTAAAACGGGTGAGGGGTGACTCTAATAGAACTACCCTAGAAGAAATAGCAAGAAAAAGGTACCAAACAAAGGACGCTAACGATAGAGGGCTCTCAAAATATACATACCTATAAATTCTATCAGATCGCATCAGATTAATATTCAACGCAAGACGTAACCAAGTTCTAGTAAACTACTGATAAATAGGTCGTTGTCCTACCTGCTAGCTATAAAAAGTCAATCCGTTAACATATTATGTAATGGTAGGTATCTTCTCACTTACCTGGGCCAAGTTGTTCTGACTGGGGTTATCTATTCTGCCAATTGGGCTTGCTTGAGTTGCCTTTTTATGTAGGCCCTCCAGATCAGAGGCGGGTGGCCACTGCCTCTCTTTTGTTCTGGGGAGCGTAGAGCAATTTGTATGGTCTCACTACGTCGCTTGAGTACGAACGAACGTACCAACGAAGTTATGAAATAATGATGTTATGGTAGATAAATTATATTTATAAAAACTTTCGTAGTAATATCGCAATTTAATTACAGGATTGGGAGTTTTGGAAAAAGGCACCAACCATCTTTTTTAATCTTATCAAGACATGAAGTGTAGTATTCCTTAATTATTTCTCTTATTTATAAATCTAATCTCAGGTGTCTCAACAGATCATTAGTGTGCTGTGCCGACTGACACAGCTCGAGTCATGTCATGCGCTTATCAATGACAGTTTTCACCGGCACTCATTCGCACGAAAATATTGGCAATCGGTCTTAATTTAGAATATCTACTGCCCCAAATAATTGGGTTGTGGACGACAAGTCTACAATAAAAAATAGGAACTTTAAGATAATTTATATTTGCATCTTTTTAGAACATAATAATATGACATAACACCACCTACAAACATTTGTTTAAATCAAAGTAGTCATATACTGCCGCACTCAGAGACGTTAACGGTTACTTAAATCTCTCCTTAGTATAGATTTTTAGTACAAAATCTACACTAAGGAGCGCCTTAAGTAACCGTTAAATGTCTCTGAGTGCGGCAGATAAACATTTTATTTTTCTTTGTACACCTGGAAAAGGGATGATGAATTAAAATTATTGTATTTGAATATTAATAAAAAAGATTTTTTTTATCGCGTAATCAAAAAATTACGACGATACAGACACACGCGTTGAAATTTCATGTGCAGTCACGTTGTAGTAAAATTTTTACTTAAAAGTGACGTCATCAGCCCCCACTCCTGAACTTTGATGCGATTTATCGTTGTAATTTTTTTATGATTTGGTAAAGCAAAAAACACTTTTCTAATATTATTTGTTAATGTCACTGACAGACTATATAGAATTAAATGTTTTTACCCAGGAATCATCCCTATTGACGATAGATCGATATACTTTCATAAATTTATAAAAAACAGTAACCTCATCTCTATTCATAAACAATTCACAGTACAATATGCCCAGTGTCTCCATACGCACTAAACGTTTTGAGAATACTTTTATGTGCGTACAGCTAAGGAGTGGAATTCCCTGCCGGAGTCTGTGTTTCCCGATAGCTACAATCTAGGGGTCTTTAAGTCAAGAGTGAATAGGTTACTTCTAGGCAAGCGTGCTCCATCGTCGACCACATCATCGCTTACCATCAGTTGAGATAGTGGTTAAGCGCAAGCCAATAAAAGATAAAAAAGTGTCCTTTAAGATAAAAGGAAACGATTAGGGACTTCACAGTGATTTCATTACTTGCTCGGAGTTGCCAGGCTAGTGGGTCAGTTTCCTAGAAGTCTCGAGTTCCTGGACGTCGCGTCGCGTCGTACGGTGTGACACTTACACAAGAGTGTCGTGCGTGGCTTGTGGCTTACTGGCCACTTTACTCTATGTTACTGGCCCACAGCTCAGCGTGCGTCTGCGCACGCTGGCTAGCTACTCAACACACATACTTGACTAAGTTGGTGGTCCAAGTTTTGAGCGGCAGCGAGTGTATTGTAAAATGTAATGTTGTTTCTGTTTCATTTCCTAATTTCCTTAGTAAGAAGTCTTAATTCGAGGTTTGGCTCTCGCCTATTTCTTCCGCCAAAATTGGACAAAACTAAAAGATATTCCTTAAATTTAATAATAAGGATTTATGTTGTTTTTCTTTTTTCATTTATAGTTTTCAAATTTTTTGAGGGTTCTATAGTGCTTCTAAAGATATAAAAAAGGAAAACATAGGGGCACAGTATATATCTTTCTTTTTCAGTTCATGGAATATCTTTTAAATTGTTCCAATATTGGAGGAGAAAATAGGCGGGAGCCAAACCTCGAATTATGAATTTTTACTTAGGATATTCAGCACGCTTGGTTCTAGAAATCTAGACATTGCCCGATATACAATACAATAATGGTGATGTCCTGTTATATACTTTTGAGTTATGTAAAATGTTTTATTGGTAGATATAATGAGTATTTAGTTTGTTTCTTTCACCTGGCATATTGTTCCAAAAAATAAGGCTATCTTTCACATCTGCTTAACCAAATGTTTCTGGCATTCTAAAAATAGTATACCTTCTAGTACTGGATAGCCAATGCCCACACAACCAACAAGTTACTTACCGATCAGCTCACCTACACAGGTGCCAAATAGAAAGGCAAAGCCATTACTACTTACAATAGTAAATCAGAGAAATCCGCACGTTTATGGATTTGAAAAGCTAATGAGAAAAAGCATCGCTTTAATGTGCAGATTCTACATAGATTACTTCATGCCAACACTGTGTGAAAACACGTTTACAACTTTACAAGTTTCTATTTGTATATAATAATGTTTTACAAAAAATACAACCGAATTCCAAAGTGAAAAAAAAGTCACCTCTTGAAACCCTTTATTTTGATACCCCACACGATGGGTTTGGAAGAAAAAATAAAATTGGCCCTCCACAATATGGCGCCCAATAGCCGCCATTTTTCTATTTTCCAATTTTAATGTAGCCTATGACACTCGCAAGGTTAAGACGAATCGAATGACGTATGAATCATCAAAATCGGCAACCGCTTTAGGTCTCTGGAACGCCATATAGGAACAAACATACATACATAGACTGATAAACACATTACACTCCTTCGGCAGTCGGGTAAATACCTTCAATTTCAGTTGTCGGTGTTCCTGTTTTCGTTTCTTCGTTTTCTGACACCGACAATTTTTTTTATTTTTCACTTTTTATTTGTGGTAACATAGTGGGCAAATTCTACAGTAAAGTACCTATAAAGCCCAGAACAGATTTACCGAAACTTGAACATAGGTGGAATGAGAGTATGCCAGGGTAAACTTTACACATTTGCGAACTTAGGGCGTCTTGGCGTGATGTTATGTTATGAAATGGCGTAAACAATAAGCAGATAATAATAATATGCTATTGCACCAATCCCGAGAGAATTGCCGCCTTTTTTGAAGAGTTCTGTTGTATATCTCCGACCGAAGTTGTTCATCAGATCTTCACCACATTTAAATGGGATCAATTCGAGAACATACTCATTCAAACAAAGAGATAAACAAAAAACTGGAAAAGTGCGAGTCGGACTCGCGCACGACGGGTTCCGTACCATTATCGCAAAAAAACGCCAAAAAATAACGTTTGTTGTATACGCCCCACTTAAAGTTTTTTTTAGTAGTTAGATGAGATATAGCCTGGTGACAGACAGACAGACGGATCGTGGAGTCTTAGTAATAGGATCCCATTTTCACCGTTTCATTTCTTTCTTCAAGTCTAACATAGAACCTCCTTCTTATTGGAAATTCAGTTAAAAATAGATTTCGAAAAAAAGCTTGGACCGTATGAAGGTCCAATTGATGCAAATAGATTTACAAACTGTCAGAACCCGCTATCACTTAATAACGACGCCGTTTTGTAAAGTAGGTCGCACACGTCTCCACATATAGGTATTTGCGGCTAGAACAATCACACCGTTATGCGGTATGTCGGCCGGCGGCCCTTGCGTCGCTTCGTGAATAAAAATCGACCGTTTAAGTGTGAACCTACCTGTATCGATTTTGTCAAACTCGGTCGAGATGCAAGCTTGAAGGTTTTCGAAACAGGCGCGAAACGACACAAATGCGAAAACGCGTTTTCATAAAAATAATGATGTAAGTATTAGTACAGCAAATTTAGACACAATCTATAAATACTAATTTAACAACCGAGCAAGTGCGAGTCGGACTCGCGAACAGAGGGTTCCGTACCATTATCGCAAAAACGGCAAAAATATTACGTCTGTTGTATGGGAGACCCACTGGTGAAGCGGGAGGGCGTGTCAGACTTTTACGGACTAAAACCCACCCGTGTTCCTTTAGTTGCTTGTGCCAGAGCCGCGGTAACTCTCTTTCAAATTTATCTGCGACCCAGACAGGCCCGATGTCAGCAAAAACTGACGGGGTCCACTAGAGCCAATGCTCTAGTGGACCCCGTCAGTTTTTGCTGACATCTCTTTGAAGCGCGATTGGAATCGCCGTCGACTCGGACTTGGTCCTTATCGGAAGGTCCGTTTCGAGCTACCCATTACTCGCCGTCCGCAAACCCGCGCCTAAGGTGGCCGGGAATCGGATTGCCACTCCCGACGCCCAGGGCGTCTCCTGGGGCGGCTAAGGGTGTTTCCCTTTTAATTTGAAGGGCATCCGTGGGTCACAAGTTGTTCCAGTGACCTGTTGCCATTTCATCCATCCGATCCGGCGCGTCACGTCCCTACGTCTCAGTCTACTTCCCCTTTCCCCCCTTTTCCCCTTGGACAAGCGACCCTCGGTATCGAAAGTCGGAGCAGATCGGTAGGGGTGTATGCACTGTTACCCTATGCTATTTGACCACGCTGTCGAAGTGCCAACTGATGAAGTGCCCCGATGTTATCCCTGGCATCGTACTGTTTGGGCGTACTGTTGTCGCAAACTACGCCGATACGTAGTTATAGTGCCAAACAACCGCTCTAGATCTAAATAAGCAACGGTATGCATTTATTGCAAATCATATTATGTTCTCAAATTTGGTGGATGCGGAAAATGCTTAGAAATAGATTTACCTAAATTCTTTTTTCATTCGTATTGTGAAAATAGAATGAATGCTATACCGCGCTGAACCCACGGCGTTTGTTTATTAGAATCATAAAATATACCGCACTTAGCTCTGAAATAGCTGACATAAAATAAGCCTACTGAATTAGTTTCGCTGTAATTTTTTTGCAAACATTATATTACTAGTTCATTCTAGTACGGTTAGGCCGTTCACCAAATATGCATTATATTTTCTACCATTGATAAAAATACAGGATATTCGACGGTTTGCATGATATTCGAGTCTTTCCTATGCACGCATGCTAGCTAGTAAACATCCCTTTTCAATTATCTTTTAACGAACATGAGGTTAAATTAAATCCTCATCGTTTAAATAATCACATTGAAACATAAAACCAAAACCCTAAAAGTTTTAGCGGAAAACAATTGAGATCACTAATTGCTTCATATAGGCCACAGGAATCATGTTTGCGGATACCCAACACACTACTATTCCGTTTGAAAACCAATTTTAAATTAAACACCACTTGATAATTAAATAGTTAATTGAAGGGTTAATTTATTTATTCATTAAACCATCCGTTGTTTAATTATTAATACGTTTGGAAACCGGACTTCTTTGACATTAAGTTTAAATGTCAACGATGAATAGTGTCTGTGTCCAACTGACTTAGCTATTAAATTAAAGCTAGGTACAGATTTCCTGTCCACTTAACTAAAAGTTAATCACAAGCAGATGATTATTCCACTTAATCAAAACACACTCTTAGAACCTGGGCAATATCTAGCACACGGCCAGCTACTTATAAATGAAGCTCATAAACGTACAAATTAAATCGCGTCGTTTTCCATGAGAGCAAGCAGAAACTGCAGAAAGTCACGCTACTCGTACCATCATTGCATAAAGTTTATGCTTCGTTTGCGGAACCTCAATAAATAAGTCGATAAACGTTGACTTTATTAAAGAAATCCACGCATTTCAATTCTAAAATTAATCTTTAACTTTAATAGGTAGGCAATAGAATGCACTCAACCATCAGTTAAGTCTCATTAAGCGTTATTACGTTAATAATACGCCGATTGGCTGATATTTCAGCCATTCGGCGTATTATTAGGCTTAATTGCCAACCTGCCAGGATCAGGCCGAAATATAATTATCAACAAAAGCGGTTCGCTGCATCCTGAAATCGATTGACTTTGGTATTAGTAGGCTCGGAACTCACCGTTCTGTAGCAGCCTAATTAGCAGATATGGCGTATGTGGTAAGCTCGGTTCATTGATGAGAGTAATTTGGTCCGAGAATAGAACACGTATCAATCGATCCGAGAATAGGTTTGGACAGGAACAAACTCAATCATACGGTAATTAGGCAGCACTGAAAATTTTTTTTCTGCATTAGTTCGTAGTCTTAAAGAGTACTGCTCCACCGTCGGGTACCCAGTACGTAATATCCACATTCAACGCACGAAAGAGTTCAAATAAAATTTATAAAAGACTCTCTTATAAGGCAGGTATAAGAAATACAGTAAAAAAATATGAAGATAGACTGAGCTACTTTAAAATGAAATCTTTACATTGGCGTCGCGTCGGGATTTCGCTGGTTTAATTTTCTTATTCAAGATATTAAATCAAGGAGTGGATTGCGCACAGCTTCTGTCATCAATTAATATAAATACGCCCCGGTCATCAGCAAGACTTCATAATTGCTTGACCTTGACCTTTTGCTCCTGGTAGTCACAAAACCAAATATGGGAGAAATGCCCTTTCCTATATTTTCACGATTTTGACTTCGACATATTTTGAGGCAGCATTACTAAGTTTAAAAGAGCAGTGCTCAATGGGATGTAATTCTTGCTCAGTAATGTTGCTGTTAACAATGTTTTTTTTTGTGTTTATGTTATTTTTTTATTATGTTTTTAATTTGTTATTGAATTGAGTCTTATCTAATTTAATTTAGTTTGATTTAATTTAAAATTCTATTTGATTATAATTGTTATAGATTATTGATATGTACGATATTATTGTTATCCACCATTATGCTAATTATTATTGTGTAGTGCAGGAGCGAGGACAGGTTAACTTCTACTACACAATAGATCTGCCTAGCTTTCGCCAACTAGGTATGTCAGGGGTCGGCTTTTAGTCTACCCGAATACAGTTGATTACCAGTATTTTACATGGAGCTTAAGCTTATCTGACCTCCAAAACCCACAATTAAGTGCGTATTGATAGTTCAACTCACCTTTGCTCGCGACGCCTTATGTGCGTGCGGTTGTAATTATACAACTCTAATTTGTGTAGCCGTGAGACGGCAGGCAGTCCTCGACGGAGCAACACATGAGCAGTACGTGTGTATTACAAGCGCACGCACACATAACGCCACGCGCAGAGATGAGTTGAACTATCTATAACATGATACCCCTTGGCAAGACTGGTATAAGGTTTCACGGAGGCATCTGGGTATGTTAAAATTGTCACCAATCACGGACCGACTCGGTAAGCATTGTTTAACCTTGAAGATCAACCCGTACGACTGTTATTATTTAAACAGATATAAATTGAGGGACGAAAACTACGAAATACAAAGGAATCACATAGTTTAGCAATCGACAATCAAACAATACGATAGCAACAATAATGATACCCTAGACTCGTGCCAACCCCATTTGAGCCGTCCAATCCGTCACGGCTAGTACGTGACTGAGGCGACCGACACGGTTACGGAAGTTGCAACTTATGAGATGGCAGCGTGCGAGTGAGCGGTGGCGTAAAGAAAAACGATTCAGCGGACTCCCCTGAGTACTCTGTACCAATGTGATAGGACGTTGCCTATAGCCAAAGGGAAGCGTACTGTCTCTCTCAACTACAGCGGCAAAGAGTCCAGAACTCCAAAGTGAACTTGAAAACAAGTGTTCATGAATAATTTTCCGCTGACATTTGGTCACTTGTACCGCTCCACTGTTTTTACCGCATTACACTACGCTTGAAAATTGGATACAACTTATAAATGTCATCGGTAGTCTCGTACTAGTGGACTATATTTTTTGTACTAGTAGAGTGCACGTCGCGAAACGAAAAACTTATGTTAAAAAAATAATATAAAAAAACAAATGGTGAGTTCGAAACACGTCTTGTATAAAAAGTTTGGTACGAATATTGTTATTATGATATCTTTTTAATACGTTTGACTTCCAACACCAGCGGTTGACTGGTAGGGAATGCGTAACTAAGGTATTATTACATTAGTCTACCTTTGCGGCAAAAGTATACATATATGTATGAATTAACTCTGGCCAGTTTTACCGGCATTTAACCCAGTATTTTACACTATTGAACTGACCGCGACGCGACAGTGAGACAATTCTACATAATAGTAGTTCTGATTCGCACCAACACCGAGAATCGGGGAAAAATATAGAATAGCGAATAATTTGCTTTAATGTACATATTGATAATGAGGAGCTCGTGGCTGTCATTTGAAGATCTTTGACAGTCGTTACGAGCAGTCAGAAGCTTGAGATCTGAAACCAGTCTTGCCAAGGGGCACCGTTTTACCCGTTTACTGGGTTCTGGAGGTCAGATAGGCAATCGCTCCATGTAAAACACTGGTACTTAGCTCAATCCGGTAAGACTGGAAGCCGACCCCAATATAGTTGGGAAAAGGCTAAACAGATTGATTGTACGTATTGACAATAATGCGATAGATATTGCCTGGAAACTGAACTGAACTGTGGAGACGAAATTAAAAAAAAACACTGTGCTACTGCATGCAAAATGGAAGTGCCATGTTGAAATCATAATGTAATTTATTGCTTGTACCTGTCGTACCGCGACGAGTACCTGCTATTGATAAAAACAAGGAAATAGTATCAATATGTAACCGCGTGCTTACATAACGCACGTTTGCATGCGCATCCAAATTTGGTCGCTTTTATTATTTTCCTCGCGTAACGTTACACAATTCACATCAAGGCTCGGTTAGCTAACACAAGGCGTGCGCCTGTCCAGACAAGTGACAAACTCAACAGGCATTGTTGGATGCATGTTGTCTGGGGCGTCGACGTGGCACTTTGTTTGGGCAGCTCACCGCAACGCGACCCGCTCTCCGCCGCCGGTGTCGCCTCGCCTGACATCCCTATGACGTCACCACCTAGGCTTCTAAATGTATAGGAGCACAGCAGCTTTGTATGTTAAAAGAAAGGCGGCCTACATACCTACGATGTACAGACCTTCGTACCGAGGACGCAGAAGTACGGATCCGGTCGTACTTTTAATATTAATTGCTAACTTAATTGGCCATAATAATAATTGTTATACGTCAAAATGATAAATTTTGATTAATATATGCATTTGGGTTTGTTTATTCATTAATAAATGGACGGTCGAACAAGTACATTATTGCTCTGAATTTTGTTGTCTTAATTACTTACCCGATTTCAGTGCATGAATGGTTCTTCGTACTGATCTTTAATTTGTAGCGGCACCGACACCGCCACTTACAAAGTAATGACATGACGTCACACAAATCCTACATCGCGCAAGCAAAGTTTGCGGCGCGATTTGACGTATACAACAGTCGAGTCGGGCAGTCGCCCGGACCAGACGCAACACCCGTCTGGTCGGAGGATCCTCCCTTTTCTATGGAGGTTTGTGGGACTTTACACACTGTCCCACATACCTCCAAAAATTAATCCAATCGCTTGAATAAACGAAGGGATTTACATGACTATTTACATTTTCCTCCATAAAATTGTACAATTTGAACCATATATATTTTTTTAAAGCTATTAAGAATATGCACAAGAATGAAAGATGAGCAACTGCGCCTGAGATAGGCCGAACCTGTATTTCAGGACGCAGTTCACTTTACAAAAATTATGAACAACAGTAGTTTCGTATATCGTATAAATAATATTATATCACTTTAAAACAAAATAAGGTTTTACAGCAAACAGAGTGAGTGTTAAGCGAGTGTTGTGTGTTGTATGCTTGTGTTGAGTGTGGTGTGCTTGTGTTAGGTGTGTTTATGAGTTAACTTTATCTTGAAAATTATATATATATAAATAAATAAATTGAAAAGGCGGATGAAAGGAGATTGCATGTAGCAAAGATGACAATGTTGAGGTGGATATGCGGCATGACGAGATTGGATAAAGTGAGAAATGAGTATATTAAGGCAGTTTGAAAGTGACGCCAGTGGCAGTAAAGTTGAAAGGAAACCGTTTGTCCTGGTATGGTCATGTGATGAGGAGGGATGAAACGCATGTTACTAAAAGAGTTATGAATATAAATGTGGATGGATGGAGAGGGAAAGGAAGGCCAAAGAAAAGATGGATGGACTGTGTGAGGAGTGATATGAAAGAAAAGGCGTCAGTAATAACGTGACGGGGGACAGGACGGTGTGAAAGAAGCAAACGTGTTGCGCCGACCCCAATTAACATGGGATAAGGGCAGGAAGATGATGATGAGTTAACTTCATCTTAAGGTTTTAAGAAGATCTTCTGTTGTTTCGTAATCATAAGTAATTAGAAAGTTTAATAGTTTGGATTTGCATTCTCGTTTACTTAATGTTTAGATGTTAAGAATAGTATTTAATAACAACCCCTTCGAATTTATTTGGCTCTGGTTATGTATTACATATCAATTTGCTGTCGGGCGTGTACCATCTTCACATAGATATAATAATTTTATATTTCTATGCATCTTCCATAGCCGGGTCACAACTCACAAACGTCGGGTCACCTTTAAAGGTGACAATGTCCCGGATACTTGCTTTCTCAATTTCCGGATTCAAGGAATCGTACTCGGGGCAAAAGCAACAGGTATTGTGTCGATATATTTTCAATGATCCCTGATATTACTTGCAAAGTGAGTTGCTGCTCAGTTCTCGGGAAACTTATTCTACAATGCTGATAGGAAATCTTTTGTTGAGGAGACAAGTCCTGTGATGAATGAAATTGGTTCTCTTTGTAGCATATGACATTAAAGAACTTTTGAGTTTTCTTTCAATGAAAATTGTATAATAGATGTAAACTACGCAAAACGTCCCTACTAGACTTTACTCAAGCGGACACATTCTAAAAACGAAACCTAGCTACATCGATTTATCGCCTGCATACTAAATTTCATGAAAATTGTCTTTAAGTCAGGAGTGAATAGGTTACTTCTAGGCAAGCGTGCTCCATCGTCGACCACATCATCGCTTACCATCAGGTGAGATGGTGGTCAAGCGCGAGCCTATAACAAATAAAAAAAATCGTTGGCGCCCTTTCCGAGATTCAGATTAGATATATACAAGAATTGCTCGTTTAAGGGTATTAGATAGATTAGATAAAGTTCAAAATATGTGTGTTGTACTGGCATGCACTATAATAGTGACAATAAGTTAAAAATGTGTGTTGTACTAGCATGCACTATAATAGTGACAATAAGTTAAAAATGTGTGTTGTACTGGCATGCACTATAATAGTGACAATAAGTTAAAAATGTGTGTTGTACTAGCATGCACTATAATAGTGATAATAAGTTAAAAATGTGTGTTGTACTGGCATGCACTATAATAGTGACAATAAGTTAAAAATGTTTGTTGTACTGGCATGCACTATCCTCCTCCTTGTGTCGTGTTCCTCATTACTAAGGGTCGTGATTGTCCCGCTAGTGTTAAACGTTGATCGCTATTTCTAATAGAATGCCGTTTTGTCTATAGCCCAAGAATTTTTAAAATTGTAAAAGTTTGTTGAAAGTAAATACTTACAACCAATTTATTTATTTTATGATTCGGTCTTTTAAACATTTTGTATTGTATTTTGAACTTTAGCCGATTCATTTGATTGATTCTAAAGATGCGATATTGCGTAAATGGTACATACATCAGGTACCTATTACGAAACTCAGGTCGGTTAAAATCCTAAAGTTGGCTAATAAGTGAGAGGTAAAGAGGCTTGTACTCATCTTATGCATGCAATTGAATCTATTACCTCAACCGACGGGTCAGTTCGGTTCGCCTCTAGTTTATTTTTGAACTGAATCTTTTACTAACTGTTCTAACTTCCGGTCATTATGGATCGCGTTTTAACTGTGAAAATCAATTTCACAGTTACTATTACATTTAGTAAAATGTAGATCATCGAGTATTTTTCTTTGTAGTTTTAATTCTTTTATCTTCATTCAATTGTCATTGTTCTTTTCTGAAAGATAATATATTGCGGCATTTCGCTTTTTGTAGCAGAAGCAGTTTTCCTGAAGTTTTTCGCTACCATTTCTTCACATAGGTCAGTTTACATCATTTGAAAATCCCAATTTCGTCATAGAGCTTTAAGCTGTTTAGGTGTCAGTGGCGTAGCTATGTAACAAAGGGCCCCGGGGCAAAAATGAAATTTGGGCCCTATTAAAATAAACTTAAGTCTTTAAATGTGTAAAACTTCTTCATTATTAGCTCCTTATCGCCCACTGCAGTGTATAATAAAGCAAAGCTACTTGATACTAAATATTATATGCAACGCAGCAATCGTTCATGAAGGCCAAGGGTCCCTTTGAGCTTGGGGGCCCCGGGGCACGGTCCCACCTAGCCCTACGGTAGCTACGCCACTGGGTGTCTCGATTCTCTAAGGCTAATCGGTTAATCGGTGAGATGCGCACATGTTGAAGAATTTAAGCAATTTGTGTAGCAGCTGATGTTAAATGGTCACTGCAAACAATATTAGAGTTGCAATCAGTGTGAATCTGTCCGAGTCTGACTAATGTAACAGTTCCTTCAGTTCCTTATTGTAATTGTTCCTTCAAAACGGTAACTTCTTCGTATCGCTCCCTGGCACGACTGTCGTTCGGTTCAAAACAGTTCAACTTATTCAAAACAATTCAACTTGTTCAAAACAGTTCAACTTGATCAAAAAGGTTCAGCTTGTTCAAAACAGCGCGCATACTTTCACAATTGGATGTAGGAACTAATTTCGCACGACAACTCCTATCCATCCAATTTAGTTAAAACTGCTTTTACAATTACATAAAGCCCATTATAATTTACGTTTTAAATTGCCTGTTGGCCGTTAGAACATTTATAAGTACTCGTATGTTTCCTAGAACGGTCGTGTAAAGCCGCTGTTACCCGCGTTTCTAAATTATTGCTGCTGCGCGCACGCAAGAGCCGCCATCTTGGATCCATCTTCAGCTTTATCTATTGTGAAGCGATAATTGTGTAATTATAGCTATCAATCATGGAAATGCATTGAAGTGCTAGAAAAAATTCTTAGGTCAATCATAATCAATATTGAATTGGTAATAAGTCATCATATTACCAAATCATGGTCAACCTTGAACAATTGTATATTGACCTATATCTTAGCTCTTAATCAGTGATGATCGGAATAAGGTGAGTACCTAAAATACCTAAAGTTCGAAAACTAATAGAGACAAAGTGGAGACGCCTTACGACAAAATATTTTATCGGGGTCGGGTTTCGGGACATTACTTATATGCCGAAAATAGTATTCTTTCGATAGATGGACAATTTCTTGAATCGCATTTCGTAACCAGTACCCATCGCTTACCTGATGGTCAAACTTCAGTCATGATGCCACTTAAAGAGTCTGCTAAGAAGACTCCAGGCAGTTCATTTCCTATGAAACAATTTATCGCTAGAAAATAAACTCCGGAAGACTCCGGACTGCTATTAAGAAAATCCAGATGAAACACTGCCCAACCCGGGCATCGAACCCATGTCTAATAACATTTGCAACAACTAACTAGACCAATGAGGAAGTCTATCTTCGCTACTAAGTTCCTATTTTTGTCTTCCTATCAAAATTATTAGATAAATATAATAAATCTGTAAAAGATTCGTTTTTGTAAATCGAAAATATTGCCAAAATAATAGCCAGGGTTTTAAAGGATGACCAACAGCTAGAACCTATAACCAGCATTTTTGGATTTTTTATTGTTTGTCTGTTTATTTGTGCACGCACTTTAGTGGACTGTATTGGGTTGTTGTTGTTGTTTTGTTGGGGTCTTGTTGGAGGAATGAAAATACTGTCTTGATTCGTCTCTTCAATTTATTCCTTACTTGTTACCCCTTGTAGAGCAGTCACGCATCACGTAAAATGTGCGAAACCAATTTAGATAGATAACCTTTATACAATTATAACCTTTATATAATTATTAAAAATTGTGCGTAACTTGATGTATTACTTAGTTTTTGTTTCATCGCAATCGGTTCACTCTATCAAAAGTTAGATGAATTTAAAGTGTTCAAGAAATAAAATATCATAACACATTCGATAGATGGCGTTGTGCATTTGATGTCATTTTCTGAATGGCGGTATTAAGATTCTCCGTGAAAGAACCCTAAAAAATATCGGTAGTTAGGTAGGGTTGGTAGGAAGGTAAATAGGAAGGTAAACAGGGAAGAGTAGGCAGTTGACGTGAGCGAAGCCGCGGGCACAGCGAGTTAGATAAATAAATCTGAAAGTCTAGTTAAACTGCCGAGCAATGGAAAAACCCACAAAATGCCGACAAACACCTTAATTTAATTTTTTCCACATTATATTTAAAATTGAAACACAATATTTACGTTTTTAGTTGGTAATATTCTGATGCGCTGTTAAATGTACTTCAATATTGCAGACGGCGTCATTAAGCTAGCCTTTCCCGTTTAGGAGTAATTTGGTGATATGTCACTGGAATTTTTTCATTGCTCGTTAGTGTATTTTGTTACCAAATCGTCGCAACGACTGGACGAGTTTGGATCACACTTGGCAGACGGATTAATTTGTACTGGATAAGGACATACAATTCTTGGGAGTACGTTGCCTTCGGATCATTCCGAAGCCACAGACAATAGGCTAATAAATAATAAAACTCTATCATGGCGTGTCAACTACCCTGTTATTGAAAATAACAATACCATACTAACATAACAGTAGCTGTAGGCATATCATACACCCATTACCATCACAAAATAAAGAAATCAATTCGCCATTGTGTCGTGCTTTCACAGATGTCTTTGACCCCCGCCTTTCAAGTCATCTTATTTTTCAATTCGCATTTAATGTCTAGCCGCACAACACAACTGTTTGTGTTGAAGGCTTGAAGCGGTGACATCACTACAAAGAGTAACAACAGGTTGCATAACGCATCCATTATTATTCATAGAACATAAACTTTGACTTTCGCTGTGATTATATTATCTGTGGCTGTGTTTAAGAAACAAGTGCATGTTAAACGGACTAAGGGCGAGTTCATAAGAGATGATTTCGATCGCATCAAGCCAACGCGTCAGCTGCGCGGCAAAATATGTTCTGTTTATATGACAATTAAGTTATAAATGAAAAGAGTAAAGAAACAAATGCTCGTCGCGGATCTTCGTACTGTCTGGGGTGGACGGGGCGAGATAGCATTTATATCCGCATGACCGCGTGGCATCCGCGCGGTTACATGTTTCCGAGGAATTTAAACGTTGTTACCTAGTAAATAGAATCCACTTCCATCAGTATCGTGTGAAGCGCGGCGACCGCTGTCTCCTACCTACCTATCGTGTCGTCTAACCTTGCCATTGTATCTATGTCCTTATTTTTGACACATGACATACATACAGCCAATGGAGTCAACGTCAATTCACGGAACTGATACATATTGGATGTAACCGACGAGATGATAACCACGTGATGACCCGATAAGCGTCTATTATGTCCAGCATTAGTGACGTTTATCCTTGCACTGGAACGACTTGCAGCTATTACACCAATGGAGCACAATCTATATGTATAAAAATGAATCCCTATTTCCCTTGGTCACGGCATCACGCGTGAACGGCTGGGCCGATTTCGCTTATTCTTTTTTCGTTGTGTTTGTTATTGTTAGGAGAAGGTACTTATGAAAAAAAAATAAAGAAAATAACAATGGTACCTTACCTACATAGGTAGGATAGGTATGTAGGTAAGGTAGGGTAGGGTTGGTAGGTTAGGTAGGGTAGGGTAGGTAGGGTAGAGCAGGTAGAGTAGGGTAGGGTAGGGTAGATGAATGTTTGGTGTCTTTATGGCAAAACAAAGTTTGCCGGGTCAGTCTAATAATAAATCTCACTATAACTCCAGGTTTCTTCACGATGTTTTCCTTCACCGTTGTCTGCGATGTCCAAGATAAAATAGAATGTACTTATGACTTGAAAACGTCACATTGGTACTTGCCCGGATACGAACCAAGACGTCAAGCACGGCTTGATAGGATTTGCACTAATTGCATCTACAAGAATATTGAACTATATAGACTCAATGAACAGGTTAATTTCCTGATGAATACTTGGGCGAATGCAATTCAATCTGTTCAGGAAGCCTTTGACTGTATATTGTCAGTTGATATTTAATGAAATCGTCACCATCTCAAAGACAATTCAATTATCTACCTTTTGATCTGAACTTTTTTTTTGTGAAGTCTAACAATAATAAGTAAAGTACAAAAAACTACTGAATTTTAGATCGCGCGGGTGTGAAACGAGTGCGTACGTTTTGTTCCTCAAGGTCGTTGGGGACTATTATCGTCTTCGTAGTCCTATTTTCGTTCAGTAAACTTCAAAAACAGACATCCTTTACCAGACTATTGAAAATAAAAGCAATCAAATCATCTATCTTTGAAGCTACCAAGCGCAGGTTAACCTTGAAAGCTGTATATTGGATTTCCCAGACTCCCAGCTAATGCATACTACAAAGTCTCTGAAGTCCATTGTAGGCTCGAATCCCAATAATATATGTGATTGTGATTAGAACAATATACAAGTAATAGAGGCGTAAGTGGTGCAAATGCAATTATTGCTGATCAAATTAATTATGTGCCTCAGAGTGAAGTGGCCACGGGCGACCTATACATAAATCGTGCACGTGTACTTTGGTACCTACTCTTTTGTTGATAGTACTAATTTGTTTGAAAGATGAGTCGAAAAAAACATACAGTTCAAAATAATTTGAACTGTCAAGAAGCCGTGTTAAACATAATTGTTTAATTGAAATAAATTTTAAGTTTGTGTTTTACAAGTTGGTTTACTACTTTGTTAGTCGTTAATATTGTTGGTAATACCCGTTATCAATAATACTAGGTGGTACCTAATTGAATTTCTAAATAAAAGCGCGTTGGATTTTCGCCGAACGACTCGGCAACAAAAGTTGTGTGTTCATTTTTCACGTGTCGCTTTTGTTTAGTGAAAACACACACTGATGAAAAGCTTCAAGATGGATGAATCGCAATATTTGATTTAAAAAAAATAATAACCCCGACACATTTTTATTTTATGCTACACTACGCTTTGATCGACAATCTATTAAACACGTAATTATGACACGATTTCTTGCGAAAACACTCCGATTCAAACAGTAAAACGCCCATAACTTTAGAATGGCAAAACCGATTCGCATCAAACATAACTAAGAATACTCTCGTTAAAATGGAACGAAATCAAAATCGATTCATCCGTTTAGGAGCTATGAAGCCACAGACAGATGCACGTACACAGAAACACACAGGTACACACGTCAAACTTATAACACCCCTGTTTTTCCGTCGGGGTTAATAAAACCATCATAGCGCATCATACAACTACAGTCGTATTTTCCAAAGAAAAGGTATAGAAGTGTAGGTACCTATTACCTACCTGTCACTGATTGTCAGCTGCGACCTACAAAGCATATTGCAGGTTGCGTATGTTTCGCATAGCACTAAACCAGGTTAACAGCCGTCGCTCCAGATAGTTTCCCTGTAACCATCTATTATTAACGACCACTGGTTGAGGCATTGGACATGGATTAGGAATGTAACAACAGACATCCGCTTCCAATCACCAAAGGTAACAAGTCCAATATATGTCAGAAAGATGCTTATACTGTGAACATTTGAAGACTGTAGCTCCAACACTTTAGCTGTAAAATCTGTATGTCAGACGTCGGACAGACAGACACGTGACAGCAATATGGCTCCGTTTGTACCATTCGGGGATGATACCCTAAAAACTATATACAATCCAAAGATATAGCTAGAACGCAACGTTGCATAACTTTCATCATAAAGATCGAATTATTTCCACCTCGTCTATTTAATCTTATTGGAAAATATTCATCATCACCATCATCAGCCTATTAATGTGCCCACTGTTGGGACACAGTCCTCCTCTAGGTATAATATTAAAAGAAAGTAAATACTATCAATATTTCAAGGGCGCGTGGGTGTTTGATTAGATACACTGAACTATTCAATACACTGCAATACGGATCCAAGCATTTTCGAGCACCGAACTGGGGATTATAAATGTTTGTTTGTTAATTGCAGGATGAGGCCTAAATCCTTGAGTACCTACTATAAAACGATCAGCAGTTACAAATCCCATACCTACCTATAGTACCTAAGTCGTTATCACATTATCAAAGGTGTGACTTTCGAAATCTTTTAGGGTTCCGTACCCGAAGGTTCCAAACGGAGCCCTATTGCTGTCACTCATGTGTTCGTCTGTCTGTCTTTCCATCGCCTGTCACACAGGTTTTACAAACAAACTGTTGGAGCTACAAGTCTTTAAATTTTCACAATATAAGCATCTTGTTAACCCAACGCCATACAAATTGTCAAAAATATTTTTAAGGGGGGTTCCCATACAGCAAGAGAGGGGAGCGCAAAAACTCCCCCACCGAGTTGGGTGTAGTTATTTAGAATACATTGAGTAGATAAATACTGTACTTCTTGTTTTTAAAAATGATAGAAAACAAAAGGAATGAAAAGCCACCAAAGTAAGTTTTACAAAATTTTGTACCAATAAATTTTTAACTTCCCATTGATCAACTTGAAATTTGGTGACAATGTTTATTATTACGTATATTTTACTAAAAAATACCAAAATATTTATAAACAGATTTTTCTTTGAAATTGCTTCATTTTTACACGGCTGCGAGGAAAGGGGTATGTTGTTTGTGCATATCTTGTAGGTATATATGTATGTTTGTATGTAAGTAATATTCTTTATCACCTCATATCTTTCAAACCACTAGATGGATTTTTATAATTAAGACATCGTTAGATAGGTTTTGGCCGCCCAAGTGTTCTTAGATATGTGCCGTTATAAAAAAAATAAACATGGCGGATTTTGGGCGCCATATTGTAGGGGATGCAATTTTTTTTCGTTGATTACTGTCGAGTGGGGTATCCAAATGAAGGGATTTTAGAGTTGATTACAAAAATATATACCACTTATATGTTAAAAAGTCATTAGAAAAAAATAAGTAAAACTAAAAAGATTGTAGTGTAGTGCTGTGCAGTCGGAGGATATTTATAGTTTTGGTCAGCCAGCTCGCGAATATATATCCTCCGACGGCACAGCATGATTTTCCTCTTGTTTACATCTTTACAGGTAGGTTTTTTGATTTTATTAATTCCTATTACAACGAACTTGTTTAACTGAACGGTTTGGAACGGAATCCTAAATGTGCGGAGTCCAATACGCACTTGGACGGTTTTTAACCTCACCTCAACATCGCTTTCCCCATGAAAGGCCCATATGATACGCCATAAAACACCCCTGTCAATTAGCTCTCTCTCAACCTCCATAAGCGGATCAATTGATTACATCGCGCTGTTTTTCTCAAGTTCCCGTATCAGTATTGCATTCAGTTCACTTATTATATTACCTAACACTCGCATCCGTAAAGACGTACGATAAGATCGCGTTACATTGCGCCACTAGCAAGCCATCAGTTCCAATTACCTGGAACATTACCAGCAATGTATCACGCATGTTACGATATAATTTAACTAGTCTGAATTGTAAAAATCTATGGAATACGTGATTGTGGCTTCCGCGTTTCTTTTTGCATGACATTAGTACATAAACGAGCGTTCTTTAAGATATTTCTGTAGTTCCGTAACTGTACGTATTTAAATCTAGACTTTATAATCAATGAATAAGATTTAATATTGAATGTGTTATTGTTTTATTAAAAATTAAGTTTATATGTAATGCCTATTACATTAGTCTGGCCTCGTGTTGGCAACTTAACAGCGATAGTAAGGCCTTCCTATAGGTCGTTGTATGACCCTTGTATGGTCTGTGACCTTAGAGAAGTCTCAAGTTGATGGATTAGTCTTTTATTTTGTTGCACTGAATTAATTGTTTTATTTACTGAGCTTAGTTTTAGATGCTATATGTGTTCTTCGTTTTTGTTTGACACTTTTGTGGGGCTTAACTTCCTGCTGCGGGTGCTTCTCCATCTGTCCTGTTTTACAGACACTTTTAAGTGTATTTTAGTACTCAGCCGTGCAAAATGGTGCTGTACTACTTTGAGCAGTATTTAAGGCGCCGATTCCCTTGAGTAGCTGATTTTAAAATGAGAATCACGTCTAAATGGCTAGTCGTAATTTTTTGGAAAAAATATATGTTATATTAGACTATTTTCTTAATAATTTGATTTGAGCAAATTTTTAGTTTTATTCGTATAACACAGTGTAATTAATTTGTAAAGTTATGTCTAAAACGGACAAAAACGCGACAATCACACTAAAACCGCTGAGCGTATTTTAATGAAATCGACACCACCTCAAAGACAATTTAATTATCTACAAATTGATCGGAGGTTTCTTTTTTTAAAGTCATAGAATAATAAGGAAAGTACAAAAAACTACTAAATTTTGGGTCGCGCGGGCGGGAAACGAGTGCGCGTTTTGTTCCCTCAAGGTCGTTGGCGTTAGTCGTCGTCTTAAGAGGGATAATCAAAATAGATGTCTACTAAACTACATGTATCATAACATCAAAACAGAATATTATTATTCGTATATTAAATTGAAATGATATCCGTCTCTAACATAAAATTACATTAAAATTATTTAACATAATGCAAATATTCTAAAGATGACTCGTTTGGTTTGCTACTTTTGTTTTATTTATCATACATTTAAATACCGTTTCGCTTGAAGAATACAAAACATAATCATGTTGTTTCTTATATCATGTTTTTAATTATTATGAGTTTATTCATTAGGCGTACGTACATAATAATATGATGATGACTGTTGTAGTCGAGTCCTTCTTACAAAAAAAAAAAAAAAAGTGCCGGTAAAGTTATGCCTACGGAGTTTTTCCATTATGAAAATCCCAGTAGCAGCCCGGAATGTAACTTGGCAATCAAGGCATAGTAAATATATGTACCAACGGAAAATCTAACCCGCTACTGCACTCTCTGTTCAGAAGCCATTGGCTCCACCACGCCTTGAAAGGTGTCTCTTGGTAACTTGGTAACGCCTTGAAAGGTGTCTCTTGGTGTCGAGTGTACCTATATTTAATGATTTTTTTGTTTGACCTTCTTTGACACATTGATGAGTAAGGTTCACAACCATCGCCATCCACTATTACCGCTGTGTTGCCTTCTCCGGTGAATCTCTTGTAAACGCTTAAATAAAGAGATTTTTTTAATTATGAGTAACTAAACCATGACTTCTGTTCTTTCCAGGAGACCGACGCTGTGGGCATCCCGCCGTGCCTCCTAACGCCAGGGTATCCCTCCCTGCAGGGGACATAGTACCAGGCACGATCGCCACATACGAGTGCGATGACGGATATGAGCTGTTCGGGGCTCATCAGAGGGAATGCACACTGAGAGGGGACTGGACTGCCGACGCCCCATTCTGTGGTAAGACACTTTTGTTGTGAAAGATATCCTTTCCCTGTATTTAGCCTTTACTCGTCTACGCTATGCCCTCTTTCACATTCTGGTTACCCGGTACCCGCCCTGGGTAGACGTTGGCGAATGTACCTAAGAGTAATTTGTGTTGTATCTGTGCCAGTTCCTTTGAAGGCTTTCATAATTCTACAGTTGTCAAAAGGAGCTAAATTCAGCAGAAAGCTCAACAAACAGCGATGACACGACAATTCGATTTCGTAGAAATTGTTATGCCCTGTATATAGAACAATTTCCAAAAAATAAACGTCGTGGCTGTTTGCTGTGGACACGTTACGACGACGGTAATTTAGCACTATCATACATACACGACAACGACGACCCCACGATAAAGTTTAGTTTCTGCCTACTCCTGCAGAAACTACAGAACGCCACTACTTACCCACCTTTCGTTTTGTTGTATGAATTTCGCAATAAAAATTTCTAAACGTACCAGCCGGGCGAGCACGGCTTTTTGAGTCGCGCATTTTATCACATTTTTTGCTTCCAAACTGTGATAAAAATGTGTGACTCAAACCTGTCACAGTAGGCCGTGTTAGCCCGGCAGATACCTTAAATTGATAAACAAAATATCCCACATTCTAGGCACAAACGTGGCCTTCAGAAAGCCAGCAAACCAGTCGACGACAGTCCGAGGCGGTGCCGCCGCCAACGGCAATGACGGCGAGAAGACCACGGAGCATGACGGCAAGAGGTGCACGGAGACACAACGGGAAGCATCACCCTGGTGGCAGGTCGACCTGCTCCGACACTACGCTGTCAAAGTCGTCAGGGTCACCACGCGAGGATGCTGCGGTAAGTTCACACATTATTCTTCTTAGGCTCACTTGCAACACCCTGGGTTGCCTTATTTACCGAGTTAGGAGCTAACACGCTCAATTATTTATGTAACTCTGAGTCAAGTTTTTGGCGCAAGTTGGCCTAATACGCACGAATTAGGTAGGATCAGTCTTCGAAATTAATTGCTTAAGGGCGCAGTCCCATTGAGAGTTATTTGCTAGTTTTCTCTACTTCCAAACTACTGGTAAACTAATACATTGCCGTTTTTGTCTGACCTTGTATATCTATTTGCAATGGGACCGCGCCCTAAGTTTGAATATCTCCGGTAAGTAATAAAACGGCACCTATTTTCCATGTGACAATTAGGTGGGCAGTATATGCACAAAGAACAATGGCAGGTGCCCATACATTGTTTTAGCTGAGATTAAATTCAAAAGTCTTTAAATGAAAAATATCTGGTTTAACTCAGGGTGATGTTCTGAATTAGTTTGTGCAAGAATTTTTGTTCGAGAATGTAGAGAATAATAGATATTCAGTCATAAACTTTTGTAGGTTTTGTTAGGGTATCTTTTAATAATGTGTTTTATAGGTAATATTATTCAATTTCGTGGAAGTAAAAGGGGAATATCGCATTAGTATTTCCCTTACCTAGTTATTTTAGCATGAAATGTGTAGTATACTCTGGAAAGATTATATTTATTTAAACTAAGTGACTTTGACGTGTATCAAAAGGTTGTCGTCAACAACCAAGCTATATTTTTTTTAGACTTGGGTACTAGTCTTTTTGCCAATCATTAATTGAGAGTAATTCATTTATTTCTACTACACCACAATATTCTTACCTACCTGCAAGGAAGATCTACACTTCGACATAAACTGTATTGTTAACAAATTTACTGCAATAAATACAATAATGATATAATTACTTAATACAGTTACTACTTGTCACTTAGCATCAAATAAATTTTTATTTATTATGTTTGTTTTTAATCTATTTTGGACCAGGCCTAATTATACTTTAAAAAACATAGACAATTAATAGAATGTCTTTCGTATATAACTCACTTTCAGACGCTCAAATTTAAGTCAGCTAAAATTTCGCCATCGTTCTTTAGTGAGGTTTCAATTTACTGGGAATTGTAGTCAAAAGGTGAGCGAATAGGTCAAGCCGTAATAAATTCACCCGTCAGCAAGCTGGTAGCGGGTTATGAGTCTGTGACAGACCAAACTGCTCCGAACATTAGCATTACTTGTATTAGTAGTATCTGGCTCATTAAAGGATCTGGGCAGGCCAAGAACTAAACAAAAAGTGAAATGAATTAGGTGAAGTTCAAAAGTCGCGTAGACTTCCTTAAATATTCACTAAGGTACGATAGGAAGACTGAATTTAATTCAGCCATCGATCTGTTTAAAATAGAATGAATGGCCTTCCATTGGGCAATTCAGAATTAATGACATTTTACTTTAATAAATAATTGGCAACGGTCATTGCCCCGTCTGTTATAAGTAACGGAGCCGAATGTTTTGTAAAACTTACCCAACGTTGCAGTTATTGGTAATTAAATAGATAATTTGCGTGAAAGTTGCCGTTATGACACACAAATAATACCGAGGAAATCAGCGTAAAAGAATCATGTTTTATGAATTTTATCGTCACGGTTTAAATATGTGTTGTTTGGGCTCATAGATATAAGAAAGAATTATTCGGGCTCACATCTTATAAAGTAATCATCCGTGGATCAATAAACTGAAACAACTACCAATCTATAACATCTTTGAAATTTATAATCAACATTTATTTTATTTACCAGGACATCAGCCGCTTCAAGATTTAGAAATCAGAGTTGGCAACAGCAGCACTGACTTGCAACGAAACCCCTTATGCGCCTGGTTTCCTGGTACCATTGGTAAGTACAGACTCTTTACTTTAGACTTTCTATGACTTGCAGATAATTCGTGTAATCTTCAATGACGTTGGCAATGATAATTTATCTCCAGTCTTTTCTACTTGTGGTATCTGCAGAGAAGCTACTAATTGAACGGTTTCAGTGATTAAATGTCAAATCTTATAAAATTATAATCATCGGTTTTTAATCTCATCCGTACTTACAATCGTAACAGCAATTTAGATCAGCAATCATAACAGATAAAATGAGTATTAATTGATGATCATAAGCTGAACATAAGCATTCACAGGGAAAAATAAACCGACATATTAAAAATACCTTACGCAAATAGGTTTCGGCAAAATGCATAATTAAAAAAACAATAATATAGTTTGAAATCCTTTTGTTGTCAAGTTTATTATGCACGTTTATTAAGAAAATGAAGATAAAGAGGGAACTGGGTCAGCTTTCTATAATATAATTCCCTTGTCGAATAGAAATGTTGGGATTCCATAGAATTCCATCAGATGACCTATTTACTCGTATTTGAACATATTCAATATTTACTTTAAATATAATAATCGAGTATGTGCAGTTATGTGTTAGCCCGACACATACCCCAGATTTTGTAGTTTATTGACCAGGAAATATGTAGGAATATTGTTAGAGAAACTAAATGGCTCGACGTTCCGGAAGAAAGGAAATACGATCTAGCCTAGCAACAAAATTCCTTGTAAACATTTCGAAATTTTGCTAAAGTATTAATTAATTTATATTATATTATACTTTAGCAAAAACAACTATGAGCCAATTTCATTAGTAATAAATGATAGTTTAAAAAAAAAACTAACAAACAAGCTTTTATAGAAAACCAAACTAAAAAGTAGAAAAAAAAATTCAATAAATTTTTATTAAGAACAGTGACGCTTCTCACAGATCTTCAGTCATGACACGATGCTAGAAACTTGAATGACGTAAACGGCATGATTTTGATCCTTTCATAACGGGTGTGTCCTCGGCCAGGAAGTGACTAGGCCTAAGCTTTTTTAATTAAGCTTTTGTAGGTTTTTATTCTAGTATTGAAAATGAAATTTGAATTCAGTCTAAGCTTGAATGTTATACTGTTGTTTTCCTTATTGGTAGCTGTGTTGTGTTGTCTACACTCTTTCATACCAATAAATTTTTAGAAGTGATGACTTGACTGTTCTTCGCAGACTATTTTTATTCTGTTTGTTTTAGCTGTAAGTCGTCCATAATTGATATATAAATAAATGGTAGATAAAATAGGTAGGTAAATAAGGTAAGTATAGGTATATAAATAATTTCATCAAAATCATCCCACCCATACGTACTAAACGTTTTGAGAATACTTTTATTATGCGTACAGCTAAGGAGTGGAATTCCCTGCCGGAGTCTGTGTTTCCCGATAGCTACAATCTAGGGGTCTTTAAGTCAAGAGTGAATAGGTTACTATTAGGCAAGCGTGCTCCATCGTAGACCACATCATCGCTTACCATCAGGTGAGATAGTGGTCAAGCGCGAGCCTATAAGAGATAAAATAAAATAAAAAATAGTCCTACTCACTTTTAAAAGTTACGCAGTAGTTACAGCTAATTCAGTTGGATGATTGCATTGGTAACTCTCTAGGTCTTAAACAATAAACGTATCCCACTTTACAAACTAAACATTTATTTATCTACTCCGCCATTACAAAATTGAAACTAAATATAAAAACAAACGAGGTTAGCAAAGGGGTCCACGGTCTTGCTCCATCGGCCTTATTTCAATATAAATAGAGTATGCAGTTCAATGTTTACAAGATGTATAGTTTACTTGTAGTGATGTTCTCGCAACTCGGTCATGGTGAACTGTTTATGATGTGCGAGTATTATAAAGTGTTCATGGAGATTGGGTCATTTTTATCGATACTTTATCAACTCGAGTTATACTCGTTGTTTCGTAAGATTTATCCAAACTTATTACCGTGTTACGGTTCTGTCATGTCAAATAGATACTACACTAACGAGCCTTGAAAAAGTTCCAGTGATATAGCACCAAATTACTCCTAAACGGGCAAGGCTAGATTAATGACGCCGTCTGCAATATTGATCTACATTTAACAGCGCATCAGAATATTACCAACTAAAAACGTAAATATTGTGTTCAAATATTACTTTAAATGTGAAAAAATTAAATTAAGGTGTTTGTCGGCATTTTGTGGGTGGAACTTTTTCATTGCTCGGCAGTTTAATATTTATTTTGGGTCATTCAATAAAATCGTGTAACAACTGTTTTGAAACTGTTGTACAGTTCACTTTAAAATGGAACCTATATTGGTTCAATTTCAAAGTGAGTTTCAGAACATTTTTTTCGTACAAAAAACAAAAAAAGCAAGGCTGAAAGTAAGGCTGTTCAATAGCCAGGTCATTTACCTACATATCTGATTTAGATATATGTTGGTCAATTCTAAAACATCTGTATTGAAGAGCAATTATTGCGCAAAAAAATTTATCGATTTGCTCTTGCAAGATGCGTTGTAACATGGTTGTAACCCTGCTGGTTACAACCATGCCAACAACCACCTACAACTCTATACCTTAAGAGATATTTTCCTGTCTGGGATTGACCAGCAGCCTAATTGCGTAAGTGAATTCTGCAAAGCAAACAAGTTGCAACCTTCCCAAAAACGACTTTTCGTATTGCATATTACACTCTGAAACGGAAAGGTTATGCTCCTTTCATTACCAACATTTTGACGTAGAATTCATTGTAAAAGAATGAATGAAAGCGGAAGAATCGAGATAAAACTTCACTATTGGTATTGTGTAATGCAAATGTCATATATCTTCAACTCCGTAGTATCTCTAAGGAGTCTGTGTTCAACTCAAAGTAGGATTTGGAAAGGAGGATCTTTACCCACCTTATTGGTCCGATTTTCACGCATGACAAATAAGTCCAGAGGACACCCGGCCACGGATCGTCGTCATTGTGACGGAATGTTCCCTATTTCCTTAACAAATAATCCTATTGTTTCTACAATAACAACAACAACAACATTTAACAATTATTTTATTTATAATCCTCGTAATTCTCCAGAAGGACACACATTGTTACATTTAAAACATAAAAAATATGTTATATATTTCGGTAAATTTTAGTAACAAAGATATTTTGTTAAATCTAAAAATAATCATTTTATACAATTAAATAAAAACATTAAAAAAAATGAAAGCCAAAATAAGCTACAAAATAAAAAAAATATGATATCATTTAGCGTTAAGGTACAGATATTATAGTACACATATATACTTAAAAATAAATGATGATGATTGGGTATATGTGGTTCTTTGTCCTAGTATGGACGGTAAGGGAGGACGGCGCATGCGCGATGATGTACATTGCCGCGCGTCAAGTCGAGGTAGCGACGAGCGCGCGTCGCCTCCGGCAGCGTAGGTCTATCCCAAGCCTCGTTCGGACCGCCTGGGATAAATCTACGCACGTAAAGCACTATCAATAATATTAAAATGTAGGGGCATGTTTTTGTTTTATTATTATTTCTTGTCAGAATGAACTAGAAGACAATAAAACAAATAAAATATTTTTGTGAAATGGATTTTTCTATCGATTCTGGTGGTTTTGATCAATGATTGGTAGAGACCTGACTTTTAAATGATTTGTGGATAGTTCAAACTCGCATTTTAAAACACTAAAAGGTTAAATTGTGTATGTTCACGCATAACTTACAGCAGGTCAAAATGAAAAACGAAGATGGCGCCAACGGAAATTGCCGAAATTTTCGTCATCGTAGTCATTTTTGGGGTTTTGGGGTCGCTCATTAGGGTCAAAATCAAAATCCGAGATAGCGCCGACGGAAAATACCGAATATATTTCATGGGAGTCATTTGCATGGTGTTCGGGGTTGCTCATTACCACCATAGGGTCAAAAACAAAATCTGAGATGGCGCCGATGGAAATTGTCGATATTTTCTTCATCGGAGTCATTTTCTTGGTTTTCGGGGTGTCTTATGACGTCTCGGATTTTGAGCCTATAATCTTATTAAAGGGTTAGAAACAATATCCGAGATGATATCGACGGAAATTATCAAAATTCTCCTCATCATCATCATCATATCAGCCGAAAGACGTCCACTGCTGGACATAGGCCTCCCCCAAGCGTCGCCACATTGACCGGTCCCGTGCGTCCCGCAACCAGCGGATCCCCGCAACCTTCATCGGTCCACCTAGTGGGAGTCATTTTCATGGTTTTTGGAGTCTCTAATTACAACCAAGAGGTTAAATTGAAAAAAAACAATGGCGCCGACGGAATTTTTGGAAATTTTCGTTATGGGAGTCATTGTCATGGTTTTTGGGTTGCTAATCACAACTATAGAGTCAAAATGAAAAAACTAAGATGACTTTTTCATGCTTTTTCAGTTCTCTTATTACGACTATAGAGTCCAAATCAAAATACGAGATAACGTTGACAAAAAATCTCAAATAATTTCGTCACGGCTCTCAGTATCGTGTTTTTTGGGGTTGCTAATTTTTTTTCGACTCCATAGATGTACTATGGAGTCGAAATGAAAAACCAAGATGGCGCTGTCGGAAATTGCCGAAATTTTCGTCATGGCTGTCATTTTCGCGTCTGAAATCGGGTCGTTACAGTCGTATCGAGATGAGTAGTGACTCATGGCGTACGATACACTCAGCTTCTAAACAAAATATGGCTTTTTACCCGACTGCCGAGGGAGGGTAATGTGTTTATCAGTCTATGTATGTATGTAAGTATGTATGTATGTATGTTTGTTCCTACGTGGCGTTCCGAGAGTGTCACTGGCTACATTAAAAATGGGTAATAGAAAGTGGCGGATTTTGGGCGCTATATTGTGGGGGCCCAAATTTATTTTCTTCCTATCCCATATATCGTGTGGGGTATCAAAATAAAGAGTTTTACGAAGCGATTTCAAAAATATATATTTCTTGTTTGTTTCTATGGACCAAATTGTAAAAAAATAACTAAAAAGTTATAAATAAAAAATAGTAAATTAAAAAAATCTAAAATCCGGACTGATTTTTGTTATACACTCGGCTAGAGTGTTGGAAGGGTTAACTGGTGGCCCAAATATATTTATTCTGCATTATTCTTACTCACTTCGTTATAATTACCAAAACCAACAGCAATTTATGCAAAGTCAATCATTAAATCAGCCAAGTGCACGCCGAGCTAGGCATCAATCATAAGAAAGTTGAAATCGTGTCAGTTGGTTCACATGCTCTCTACGCGGCGCGCGTCGTTGGGAACCGGTGTCGCGCTGTAGAAGCGGGTCAGCGGAATGATGTCATGATTGTGCTCAAGCGCTTTATTGCTGATGCACAGAAGCTTTTCCTTCCTAAGATCTCTTATCCATTGATCCCCATCAGTGGAGAAGAGATTTGTATTTGGAAGGAAAAGTTGCTGTCAATTGTTTCTTTAACCTGGATATACTCGATTATACTCCCCGGCTGGGGAATGTATCCCTAGACTTCGTTGAAACCGTTGAAACAAACGGGAGTGAAAAATTCTAGTTCAACCAAACTTCGTGATATGGTTCTAACTTGGAAGCTTTGACTGCATAATTCGCAACACAGACACCGGTGCTGAGGCTTTAGACAAGTGGCTTTCGATGTCAGCGAAGGCGATAGTCGAAATGTCAGAATATAAGGGATTGTTCACGTGACATTTTGATAGCGTTTGTCATTCCCATAAATTATTGACGTTTTTTCCAATCGCTATCGCCACTCTTCCGATGATAGAATGTCGCTTGTCTAGGACCTAGAAGCTCTAGACAAGTGTCATTGTCATTGACGTTGGCAATAGCGATGGTAGAAATTCCAAAATGTGCGGGACTGATCACGTGACATTTTGATAGCGTTTGTCATTCCCATACATTTTTGACGATTTTTCCAATCGCTATTGCCACGCTTTCGATGATAGGCCTCTGAACCGGTGCCACTAAATAAAAGCTTGTAATAATCTATCACCGACACTATGATTCATTTTATACCCCAAAATAAGCAATTAGCATGATGTATAATACTCGTATTTTATTGACCCGTTGCAATCCGCGGGTTGCACGCCACCCTTTCCCTAAACCCCTGTCTGCGAAAAGAGAGAGGGAAGATACACGTAACATAGCCATTCACATGTACCTAGACGTAAGTACGTACGCACAGGTACAATGATAAAGATAAGCTTCGACCTGCTATCGACAACTACATTGAACTGTTGTAGGAATTAAAATCGTAGGTGTTCATTAAAGCCGCGCAGTGTTATGTTAGCAAGTCTGTCCGTCTGTCTGTACATGTAGGTAACTATAATTATTGAGTAGCCAAGCAGACCGGTGCGTAATAAGTTATAATCTATTATACCGAGGCTCAATAACCGCTATATTAAAAGATATTCGAAGTTATTCGAAGTCAACTCGACTTTATCTCAAAACGTCACATTGACGTTTGAAAGAAAGGAACAGCTTAGGTTTTGGCGGGCACGTGATGACGTCAATGTTGCTTCTCTGTTTTATTTTCCTAAAATTGAATATTAATAGTGTAAAAATTGTGAACGTGCACGAGTGTGGGCAGCGGTAGAACATGAGTTTGTACATGTTGTCGACAAAACTCCGTAGAAGCTTCCAATAAAGTTACCGCCATTTTATTGGGGCATAACTAGGACATTGGACTAATCTCTAAAGAAACTAGAAATTCTATTCTAAACTAAACACTGGCTAAATGCACAAACCATGCGAAGAGAAAAAAAAACGACCAGCTTGTTATTTATTGTCATTATTCAAAGGTTTCTCCGTTGCCATGGAGACTGAGTCAAGTGGAGGTCCTTCAAACTGACTTGTGGTATGAGCTATTATATCATTAGGTATAAGATAAATGAAAAACTATCTTTTTATATTTATCGAGCAAAATAAAAGTGTCGTTCATTATAGACAGCAAATGCAACTACACCTGTAAGGTGTAGTTGTTTTGCCGTAAAAACGCCGTAAATAAATTATTTCGATCGATGTCGCGAACACCCGCCTTTTCTTAGAAATGACACGGTCAGCAAGAAACGTGTTTTTTCTGCTACTTTGAAAAAAGGGAAAACTGAACAATTGGTCACTTTTAAACCTACTAGCGACTTTCCAAAAAGGACAAGGTACTATTTTCTACATTATGTTTGTTTTTTTTTTTTTTATTTCACTATAGACTCGCGTTTTTGTGTATGTTCACCGACTACTCCGTTGAAAACTCTTTTTTTGTTTGAAAGGGTATACTCTCGAGATGGTCCCATTGTCTATAAGTCAGGAACTGAAGAATGATTCCTGGAAATCGAGGGCACTCCTCAAATTGTATAGGCTAGGCATACATATAGCGATTTTGGTATTTTCATCAACATGGCAAGCATTTGCATTGAGAAAGTATCATTTCGTGAAATGGAACTGATGAAGAAGACCACAGATGGCCACTGGAACTTCTTAATGTTTAGTATGTTTTGGTTATAAGATATTCCGAATAGTTAAATGACTGTGATGAAGCAAATTTAAATAAATGGTTCTAATTAAAATGGTACCATCGAACTGTTCTGGTGATGAAGCCGGAAGGTAGGCACCGGAACGCCGCAATAAAACAATGTATCTCAGTCGTGTTTAGGCTTGATGGCATTGTTATGAGAAGCCAGAGGGCTATGCATGATTTTCATGGTAGTACCAAAACTAAAAAGATAAAAACTAAACATTTTAACCAAAAAAACTAATATGGCTTGCAAAACAATTGATATTGTGTCTATATTTACATAATATAATAATATTTAAGTTTGTTATTTCAAATTTTAAAACCTTACGGGCCGCGCTGATCATATCATTTTAAAAAGCAGACCCCAAATAAAATTAATTAATGACCCCTGCTATAGACTCTACGGACTACGAACTCTACGTTCGCGACTCGTTTACTTAATTAGTAATATTTTTTTTTTCAATATTGCTTTAACGTTGCTTGGTTGTGTTAATCCTTTTCACACGCACTTTTCTTTACTTTTCCAGGAAAAACAAGCTTGAGTGGTTAATGAATTGATTTTATTATGAACAAAGGATCCGACGAGTTTTTCTGTACTTAACCTTTATAACGCATGAAGTTTTAATAAATACAAATGCATTTTAGCCTTTTTATCACACCTTTTGGGGTTAGGCATAATAAAGACATAACATTTTGTTTCTAAATATTGACCCACCATATAGTAAATCCGATACATAAATTGGAAAGTTGAAACACTAACTAAAATGCAAGGGCAGAAGGAAGGAACTTATGTTGATTCGCAGACAAAATTATCCATCCTCATATTTTAAAAGCTGCTGTAGAAAAATGCGGGTGAAAATTACGATCTTACATAGTATAAATTAAACTGCATATTTAAAAATTAAACGCGGTAATCATTGCGGTATCAAGTCCATAATAAAATTGAGGGTCAGTAATAATTAATTTTATGTTTTTCGGAAATCAAAGGTTCGTTTTGTTTCATAACATTCTCGTGGCTACATTCTTGAATGGACAGGTGATTTGTTGAGCGATAATGGCCGTTCGCAATAGTTCTTGGACTAATTAGCCAGCATGTGTAACGCGAGGAAGAGGTTATGTTAGGAATAAGAGCGGGGGCATAGAAGCATGATTCTGAATGGTATTTTGCGCTATTGGTTCGATATTACACTTTTAAATTCTGCCCAAAGTGCGTTTACGCAGCAAAAAAATCATATCAGGTGGCGCCCTGTAGTTTTTGCCTACGACGCAAAGGCATCAGTGTATGGTGTCGTTTACATATTTCGTTAAGATTTGTGGCTATTGAGAATTTATGTGTGGAACGTTTTTTTTTTTCTTCCATTTTTGTGTGGAGAAATGCTCATGCATACTGCGCTACCAAGGGGAGATAGCACAGTTATGCGGGAATCCAACCCACTAAAACTCCACGGTGTCCTCCTGTGCCACTTATGCCAGGAGCAGAGGCACGCGTTAGCACTCACCCCGAACCCTCCCCTGAGGAGTAACTCCCATCATCGGCGCACCAGAACACATTGCATGCCATGACCACTGGCTAAGTTATAAGAAGAAATAAAATATTCTATTTTCCAGTCTGTGGCATCACTAACGTCTGCCTCTTTGTTCTTCCCCGATCTTCAGTTTTTAATAACATTACAGTTCGAAGACACGTCGAAGTATAGTATGGAGTCCTTGGTTCGAACCCGCCGATATTATTAAGTTTTTCAATTAGGAAAATCTATTTGTAACTGGATTTGTGGCTGGTTTATTGATTTTCAAAAGCCACAAACATGGATTTATAACAAAAAAAAATATTCCCTTACTGCTCATCAAAAGACCTAATTACATTAAAAAAGGTATATTCGGTCGGTTTTAAGTATGGAATGAAATCGTACATTGAAATATTCATTATCGATTATTGTTTTAAAGCCGTCTTCTGAATTAATTTCCGTACGGAAATGAATTCTTCGATCGTTTTCTTTTCTAAGTGACTTCTATTTTTACCCGACGACTGCGAACCCAAAATGATTTTAGTATGTATTTACGTATGTTCCTCTGTAGCGTCTAAACTATTATTCCGATTTTGATGAATAAGGTGTCAATCGATTCGTTATCCGTAGTCGGGTAATTTAAATAATTCTTCAAATTTTAAGGCCTCTAGGAATCTTTCCATTTCCTAATACATAATACTCATCATATTTTTCCCACGTCGCGTATCGCGTCAGCTCCCGCACCCGCTCTCTACGCATAACTTCCTCACACATTAAAATAATTATGTAAAATTAACAACATTGTTTATTCATTACATAAGCTATAGTTTTCACTTCACTGCGTATTGTTTATAACTTTGACTGTGAGGACCACACAGTTCTAATGTATAGCTTAGCTTATTATGTAATCAAGAAAAAATTCTTTGTAAATCATGGCACTATTGTTATTACAAAAAAAAACTAGACGACTTAATGTACTGTAAATGCCACAAGACGCAGGTAAAAGTTGCATAACCTTAGGAAAGTTTGTCTGTTTGTTTGTTTTTATGTCTTAACGCTAGAACGGCTGAACTGATTGCTTTGAAACTTTCATCGTGCTATTGTTTTATGAATGCGAATAATTAAAATAGAGATCGGCAAAACAGCAGTGGTGCAACCCATATTCAAATAGCTTTTTCGAAAGATCCAGATTCCTTTTGTTACTTCATCATCATCTACCTAGCCTTTTTTCCAATTATTGTTGGGGTCGGCTTCCAGTCTTACTGGATTCAGCTGAGTACCAGTGTTTTACATGGAGCGACTGCCTATCAGACCTCCACAACCCGGTAACTGGGTAACACGGTACCCCTTGGCAAGACTGGTGTCAGATCTCAGGCTTCTGACTACCCGTAACGACGGTCAAAGATCTTCAAATGACAGCCGGGACCAACGGCTTAACGTGCTTTCCGCGGCACGGAGGAAACTCGGTATGTTGAAATGGTCACCCATCCACGGACCGACCTCGTCAAGCGTTGCTTAACCTTGAAGATCGACCCGTGCGGCTGTTATTATTCAGCCACGAGCTCCTCCATTCCTTTTGTTACTTGGAACTGTATTATTTGATTGATCATGAAAATAACAAGTTCAACGTCAACGGTTATCAATTTATTTCATTTCCTTGACATGAAATTCAATTTAATCTATCTATCTGTATCATAGCTATTGGAGGTTTAAAATATCAGTTGCATATTCGGATTTACACGGCATTCGGGGTTCTCCACGTTGTGCTTTCCTAGTAATTATGATAGGCCTACACGAAATACGATTATTGTTCCCAGAAAAGTATGGAGATTACACGAGCGAAAGTACTTGAAGAGAGATTCAATCATCTCAGTATCAACACGAATACCTCAAATAACTACCATTTATAATTACCAGATTTTAGATCTCGACTCGATCACACGCTTAACACCCAATCCATTACCTCATTGCTTCAAACGATTGAGTCACAGCGCCGTAACAGAGGAGCAATGTATAAAATCAAATTGGAATAAGATGCGAAAGTGACTTATACTTTCTAAATCATAGTACGGTTTCTATTAACGACAATGAAGATTCCCACAGCCAATAAGTGTTTGTAAAGAATTAGTTATGGCTGCCGTCACACCGTAGCTGGTGTTGAGTAATTAAGAACGCGTCGGAAATACATAAAAAATGTGTAATTGCGACCATTGTTAGGTGCAGAAGCAACTGTGTTAATGAAGTCGTTAAGGATTGTTTTCTCCTTTAACTAAGTTTATGGCGTCTTGTGGAAGAAGGGCTCATCAGACAAATTGAGTTAGGCTTAGCTTCGTTGTAAATTTATAGAAGTATTCGAGAAATGCTTAATAAGACCAAATCTGACCATACCGCACCAAATCTGACCAAATCTGATCATCTCTGACAAAATCTGTTCAAATCTGAGCAAATCTGAGCAAATCTGACCAAATCTGACCAAATCTGACCAATCTGACCAAATCTGACTAAATCTGTACACTATCCCTTCATTACAACCAAAGACTGACCTCCCATGTATATGTAATTCCTTTCCCTAAGATTGTAGGTTTAGTTTAAGTATTTCTCTCCTGAAAAAGAATTCTTAGAAGTCAACAGCTACATCGTTGACCAGCAACAGAGATGTAACTACATCTCTCCAATTAATGTTAAAAACAAAACTAGCGTAAAATATAGAGTATAAATGCGATTGTTGAAATTCCAAAATGTACGGGATTGATCACGTGTTTTTTCCATATTTCGAACTACCATGACACCAGATACCATGACAGTTGTGTTATGAGGCAGTTATATTAAAACTTAACATTTTGTATTGTTCCTTTGGGATATTTAACCTTAGAGCATTTTAAATGCTCTAAGTATTTAACGCACATTTTTTAAGTACTGTATATCCTACCTATATAATATCCTAAATGCGAATATCAGTTTGTTTGTTACGTTTTCATACCTGGGAAAAACAACAACAACTTTTTCGCGTTTTCAATTATTTTTACGTTACGCTGCCGTGAGCTTCGAAACAGGGAAAACAGAACTTTAAATGAATTTCGAAAACTACCATGAAAACATAACAGTGTGATAGGCACCCGCAACAAGCATTTCTCTTCACTCGAGACAGCAGCGCGCGCCAACATGCGACCGGCGCGTACGCAGTAATCACTGACAATTGTCTAGTAGGAAGAGATGGCTCTATAAATAAGTTACATAAACAGGCTGTTTAAATTAACTTCTTTCTGAGGTTGTTGAAAGTCCAATTCTGTCAATTGACGTTGCGCTTTGATACAATTGGCAGCTGCATGAGGAAATGTTTAGAGTACGGGTTGTGTTTACTTGTCTGATTTATTCTTGTCCTAATAACTAGCTACTTTTTCTTTGGATTAGCCTTTTTCTGGTACCTTCTTTCTGAATCCTGAGGTGCGCTGTTCTGCCTCGGATAGGTGTTACTTCTTCATTTGTTTCTGGACATTCCATTATTTTTACCCGACTGCCGAAGGAGGGTAATGTGTTTATCAGTCTATGTATGTATGTATGTATATATGTATGTATGTATGTATGTTTGTTCCTATGTGGCGTTCTAGAGACCAAACGCGTCGGCTGATTTTGATGGTTCTTACGTCAATCGATTTGTCTTAACCCTGCGAGTGTCACTGGCTACATTAAAATTGGAAAAAAGAAAAATGGCGGCTTTTGGGCGCCATATTGTGGGGTACCAAATTTTTTTTTCTTCCAAACCTATCGAGTGGGGTATCAAAATTAAGGGCTTTAAGAGCTGATTTCAAAAATATAAAACACTTATATGTTAAAATGTACCTAATTCTAAAAAAAAGTTAACTAAAAAGTTATAAATAAAAAAAGTTAATTCAAAAATTTAAAAAACCCGACTGCTTAAAAAGCGAACTAAAAAGATGTAAACAAGAAGAAAATCATGCTGTGCAGTCGGAGGATACATCTGGTTTTGGTCAGCCAGCTCGCGAACATGTATCCTCCGACTGCACAGCATGATTTTCTTCTTGTTTACATCTTTTTAGTTCGCTTTTTAAGCAGTCGGGTTTTTGAATTTTTGAATTAACTTTTTTTATTGGGTATGCGTTAAAACGTCGCTTTACATGATATTCGTAAATAGTAACCAAGGCCCCCGAGAATAACTAGGTCCTTATTATAGTTTATTAAACTGTACTTTCCGTAACTTTAAGAAACCTTATTAACTACGCAGCTCAGTTATCTGAACTTTTTATTAATTTTCTCAACAATCTTCCCTTAACCTTTTTCTTGTTTGACCTTTAACCACAACTCGGTGGAACAATCCCTATTGCGTTTTCCTAGAATTATGGAAGCCTTAAACATGAGTTGTTTTATTTCAGAGGAGGGTATAACGAGAACGTTCACGTGCGCACGGCCGCTGGTCGGTCAACATGTGTTCCTGCAACTGGTCGGAGTTGAAGGCTCCCTGTCTCTGTGTGAAGTTGAGGTGTTCACTACTGAAGGTATGTAAACAAAAAGTGACGCAGGTTCTAAAACTTATCACTCTTATTTATAAGAAATCTGATGCTGATGAACTGATGAAGATAGCGACTGATTAGCAGATGTGAGATAGAAGCAGCTCGGAGGTTTTTTTATACATTAAAAAAATAAAAACGGAACAATACAGAAGAGAGGTGGGCCGAGTGGTTTAGTAGATGCAGTCAACAGTTGAGAGATGCAGTTCTTGCAACCACTAAACGTAACGCTTTTGTGTAGGTGGACCTTAAGTAAACAGAACAATATTATAATTTACTTGTGTTACTTAAGTACGCAATTTAATCATGTAACCCGCGTCTTTAATTGCCGTCGATTCGAAAACGGACGAATCATCTCATCAATATCTTCATTGATATTGTATCCATATTTATATAATTAAGTTTATCATTTAAGTCCCTGGGTATACTATTTAAGCAGGAAAATCGAATGCCCGGGCATTATGACCAACATACTATTGATACCGTTCTCACCTTCGTTCTTTTTGACAGAATTCTCGAACGACCGCTGTGCGCCATCCGGAGCCCCGGCAGAGATCGAGCTGGCTGCGTTCTCCAGGAACTGTTACGAGTTCAACGTGGCCAAGGGAATGTCCTTCGATGACGCCAGGAAGCAGTGCAAGGCGCAAGGAGGAGATCTTATACATGGGTTTCAGGTAGGAGCTTTTGATAATAAATCATTATCTATATAACGAAGAGACGGGCAGAGCTAGTCACTTAACATTATATATTTAATAAACTAATGTATTAAGGAGACAGTTGGTACTAACTAATCACATTTTTGCGTAGTTAAATTATGGAGATACCAGCACTTGAAGCCAAGTTGTCAATCTACAATCGATAACGCTAGTAGAAAACGAATCAATGTATGGGAATGACATATCTGAACGGTCAGGCCATACAAATAGAAGGCGTAAACGATTGTAGAAAGAGATTCGTTAAGAAACGTTTGTAATTTAGCTAGACTGTATTACAAAATTAGCGTTTAATAAACTTATTATTTTAATAAACTTTTATGATGGTAAAAGATACTCTTTTACCTGTGGCGTCGCCCGCGTTCTGATGTTCGATCATGTTTTTCCAACCATATATCAGGATAACAATAGTATCCATTTTCTAAATCCAGGTTATGGGATGCCTGTGTGCCAAACTTCATCCAAATCCGCCTCAGCCTATGATGTATGATTAATTAACTAATATTTAAACATGCAAACGTAAAGTTTTTCACATTTACTATATGAAGCAGAATTATAAACCACTAGCTTCTGCCAGCGGCGTCGCCCACGCGAAAAGTGTATTCTTATCCTAAGAAAGTTTTATACCGGGATAAAAAGTCCTATGTGCTATTCCAGACTATAATCTATCTCTGTGCCAAATTTCAACCAGAATCGTTCAGCCGTTCTGGAGTGATTGAATAACAAACATACATCCACACTTCCATACACACCTCCATCCAAACTTTCACATTTATAATACTAGCTTCTGCCATTGGCTTCGCCCGAGTGAAAAGTGTTTTTATTTTCTCAACGGTACATTATACCGGGACGAAAAGTAAATCTGCTATTCAAGACTATAATCTATCTCTGTGCCAAATTTCATCCAGATCCGCTCAGCCGTTATGACGCCATTGTTTAACAAACATACATCCATCCATCAAAACTTTCACATTTATAATATACTAGCTGTTCCCCGCGGCTTCGCTCCCGTGGGCCGCCCCACAGGACCTGTTTTCGGGATTAATAAATAGCCTGTTACTCTGGAATAACGTAGCTTTCTATTGGTGAAAGAATTTTTTAAATCGGTCCAGTAGTTTCGGAGCATAATCGGTACAAACAAACAAACAAAAAAGTCTTTCCTCTTTATAATATTAGTATAGAAGTAAGATTTGAGCCATCGAAGCACTCGACAGGTACACTTAGTCAATCTATCTAGTAAGTATCTACATGTGTAACACGCAATGAATCCAAACATCGAAAGACAAAACAACAGTAGAGAATAGGATAGTAAAATAGCATTACAAGTTACGTATACGGCTTACACATGGCCTCATCAAATGCACTTTCTACACGTCTACCCGTTACATAGCCGCTCCGAACTCAATAGGCAACATTACCGCATTATGTACCAACAATGCATTCACTTCTACATACCAGTCCGTCCCAAGGGAAATCACTGACATATATATTGAATGAGACAAAGTATATTCAACTGTCATCAATATTGATGCGTTTGCCTTCATTGTAAATCTGTTATCAGAAAGTGATTTGCATTACAATGGATGACAAACTTAGATGGCTGTATAGTACGCAAAAACAGTCTTGACACCCATAAATCTTTGGCTAACCATAAACGGTTTATATACTCAATTGTCTTGTTAGTTATAGCTAGTTAAGTGTCGTGTAAGCCGGCAGGTACATGACCCGACACAGGGGGACCAAAGGTGCCATACACGGGGTCGTCCGGCGCCCATGGGCTGGTTTCATCCCTGTGGTGGTCACGGCGTGCAATGTGTTCTGATGAGCCGGTGATGGGGGATACCCCCAGAGGCGAAATCTCCCCGTGATGGCGTATGCATGAGCAATTCTCCACGAAAAGCCGGCATGAAGGTCAAAGGGCGAATTTCCGTTCAAACTTAGAAAATATGCTCATAAGCTATAGATTAGGTGGATGTTCCAGAACAGTGAGTAGTCAATCAATGGAGATACCATCGATTGCTAACCCTAATATAGACCACAAGTGAAAACTATAGAATGTCTAGATACGTGATCGTACTTGAGAATCTTCTCAGATACCTTTTGTGGACATAGGTGTTATGTGTCCACACAAACGTTTTACATTTTGCCCAAGCCCAGAACTGCCCCACCGCTGGGCAAAAGCTTCCCTGAAAGCCTCCCATGTTCTCTATTCCCGAGCTACCAAAAATCAATATCTAAAACACTTTGGGACAAAATTCTGTGACAATGATTGCCACTTCCTCTAAATCATGTCCTGCATCAAAGCGTTATTGGATGGCGTATGTTAGACATGTACTTATATTTCAAGTTCCAATCACAAATTGCAATTTGACGAAGTACGAACACCTCTAAGCAGACAATAGAGACAGTTTTCATTTCAACCAGACACTAATTGACACAATACTGCCAACTGTAGTCAATATTTACCTACGACCGTTAACTACAGTAGAAAATCTAAAATAAGGATTTGAATAATGCATGTTGACTTGTTAAATATTGGCTAAAGTTTATTTGGACAAAATTACACGGCCAACCGGAAAAACATTCTAGTTAAAAGGAAGTATTATTATTATATGCCGTTATAACCATAAATAATAACTTATACAACATGTAAGCTCTGCAAGAGAGAAATTACTGACCATTAAGGTTGGCTTTCGAAGGGCCAGTTCTCACCGGTACCATGACAAAGGAAGAATATAACGGTATTGTCACATTCTATCTCGAGATCCATCACGAATGGCATATTAGTAGATGCGTGTGTCATAAGCCGTTAGTCACAGTTATTTTAGTCTATTAACCGTTTTTCGCTTTTCATTGGCTTGACCAACGCAAGGGCTCTTGTATAACTGTTTTTTTTAATAGAAAGTTTCATGCAATTGCTCTCAAGTCGTACTTACGTAAATTGTGGGCAATTGAGCAAAACACTTTTTACACTTAAAAAGATTTTGTCCTGGATATTTTTTTTATATTTTATATTAATTCATTTATAGTGCGTGCAAGTGGAGGCTTTAATGACTTATGTAAGCGGCATGATTTTGATCCTTTCTTAACAGGTGTGTCCTCGGCCAGAAAGTGCCTCAGTCTTAGCTTTTTTAATTAGATTTTGTATGTTCAGGTTTTTATCATTGAAAGGAATATAAAATGTTAATTAGTTTGAGCTTGAATGTTATACTGTTTTGTTTTTCTTTTTTGGTAGCTGTGTTGTGTTGTTCACACTCTTTCTTTCCAATATATTTTTAGAAGTGATGACTTTTAATTGGCTGTCAGTCTCACGTACTATTTGTTATTCTGTTTGTTTTAGCTGTAAGTCGTCCATAATTGATAAATAAATAAATAAGTTGTTGCGTACACTGAAATCTAAAAAAATACAAGTAATGGTTTGAAAAGAGCTTTAAATTGAAAAAAATATTAGATATGCCGCAGTCTTTTCATGGAGTGTTTTACAACGGTTTGGCGAAGGTAGTCACATAGTTGTTAGTCAACAATAGGGATCTTGAAGACGTAAGTTCACAGAATCATGTGTCTTTTTCTATTCATGGGATTGTTGTAACCCAATAACATGATAGATGTCGCTCCCTGTCGCTACGTACTTCTTTGATAATGTATGTATAAGTAAATGCCGCTGCCGTGCCCGCAAGCGCTATATCTGGGTCCTAAGTTCGATTCCCGCGAGAGATTAACCCTAAATCGGATTTGTGTCCGGTTTGTAGAAATGCTCATCATCAACAGCCTTTTTTAATGTTCCCACTGCTGGGATACAGGCCTCCGCTTTGTGTGAGGGAATGGGCCGTAATCCACCACGCAGACCCAGTGCAGATTGGTGGATGTCACATGCCTTCGAAAATTTAGTTCTAGGACATGGCGGTTTCCTCACGATGTTTTCCTTCACCGTTTTTAGAGCAGTGGTGATTAAATAATTTACACAAAGTAAAGCGCCTGCCTGGGTTCGAACCCACGACCAACAACTTGTAAGTCGCGGCTGATACCACTGGGCCACCACTGCTCAGCAAATGCTCGTCCTATTTTAAAAGGACTAAATATTATGTATGTACTAAAGTTATATAACTGCCTAATGACGAAAACAGAAATAATCTGCCGGAAAATCGCGGACTATTGAGACATAATTTATCAAATATCCTTATTATTATCAAAGTCCCTATATCTTATAGTTTTCTCTTTTGTCACCAGGGAGCAACACTGAGTTTCTTGATTCAAGAGTTGGAGCGGAGGAAGCCTCAGCTGAAAACCCAACTGGTCTGGATCGGCGCCCAGAAGGAACCTGGGCTTACTTCCCGAACCTGGAAATGGGTTGATGGTAAGCAACTGTAGCATTTGATATGGGACTAAATGTTAAAGAGCTTGCCCTAATTTTTATCTTGCAACATATCTCGTATCTCTAAAAATAGTGTTTCTAGGAACGTCAAATTATATCACTATTTTTAGAACCACCACCAGAAAGTAATTTTCCTCGTAGCTTCCCCTACTTTTAAAATAAAATAATACTAGCCGGATACGATATTCTAGCTAACTAACAAGCAAAAACAGATAAATTTAGGTAGGTACATATATTTAACATCTACATTGATTTCTATCTAGGGTATGACACGTTCATAACTGCAAATACTTAATTCAGTAATCGACCTAAAGGTGAGTATAGACTAGAGCATTTACTTGTAACGGAACATCGAGCATTCGTCGTTTTTAACCGCACGACTTGACTCGTCGCGATGAACCGAAAACGGCCAATTTTCAATGTTCTGTTACAATAAGTCTAGTCCATATTCACCTTTAGACCTTAACTTATAATGTGGACTATTATACGCTTACCTACAAATTATTAAATTCAATCGGTGAAAACTCATTATTATAAGGTGCGCTTGAACAACAAAAAAAAAAGAAATCGAATTTTACGATAATTTTCGTTCCTAAACGGATTAACAAGAGTCCAATATTTAATATTATTATCGACGTCCCTAACCTAAGGTTCCAAACTTTACAGGCGAACAAGTTCAAAAGCCAACGTGGGGTAAAGACCAGCCGAACAACTACAATGGTGAACAGAACTGCGTGGTCCTAGATGGTGGAAGGGCCTGGCTGTGGAACGACGTGGGCTGCAACCTGGACTACCTACACTGGATCTGCCAGTACCGTGAGTGTCATACATAGGTACATATCCCTTTCTAATGGTTGCAAGCGAATGTGCACCGCGAAGGTACGTTGCGATTTATATTTATGTTCAGTTGGTTTTATGAAATAGCTGCCTCCTGTTTTGTGGGAGAATTACATCCTGCCGAAAAGATTAAAGAAAATAGTATCTGTGACTCACACAGGACAAACAGCAAAAAACATAAAATTAAGTGATTAAAACCGCAAGGGAACCAAGATTACCGACATAGCCCGAAGAATTGCCAAACTTAAGTGGCAGTGGGCAGGGCACATTGCTCGCAGAACGGATGGCCGATGGGGCCGAAAAGTTCTAGAGTGGCGACCGCGATCCGGAAGATGTTGCGTTCGAAGGCCTTCCACTAGGTGGACCTATGACCTGGTGGAGGTTGCGGGGATCCGCTAGATGCGTGAGTGCGAGACGCACGGGACCGGTCAATGTGCCGACACTTGGGGAAGGCGTATGTCCAGCAGTGGACGTCTTTCGGCTGAAATGATGATGATGATTAAAACTAGTAATATAAAAAGACTTGGGCGAGGCCAAAAAGGCTCCTATCAGTCCTAAATTAACATGTGGACACAAGGACATATGGCTAATCGCGGGTAGCGCTGGATGTAGATATATTATAGAGTAGCCCATCGGTCGAAGTCTATTTTAATTCACCCTTCCCTTTCTTTTTTACAATAAAAGCTACACAGGGCCAATTTTAACATTCTCGAAATAAGGAAATAACAATTTTATTTTTATTTCTCAGTGGAGGTTCCACTGCCAGCGGATGCATTTCCGGTGCCATTTCCTCGCGGCTATGAGTTATTTTATTTATAACTTCAATTCAAAGCTAAAATGAAGATTGCTGCAAAGCCTAAAAATAGAAAATCGGCTAAGTGCGAGTCGGGCTTGCGCAACGAGGGTTCCGTACAAACAGCTACATTCACCAGCATAATTAGGTAAAATTACTGAAGTTTATAAACAATGAGAGCATCAAACATACATCGATAAAAAGTAAAAAAAAAAAAAAAAAAACCAAGTACATTTACTCGTAAACTTGTAAAGCCTACTTAACTGAGCTAGTTCATCTTTTAATATCGTTATAATATATTTATACTTCCAACGTATTTTTTTGCACACCTCCAATAGCCACCATTTAGCTGGCATTTTTACCCGACTGCCGAAGGAGGGTAATGTGTTTATCAGTCTATGTATGTATGTAAGTATGTATGTATGTATGTATGTATGTATGCAAGTATGTATGTATGTATGTTTGTTCCTATGTGGCGTTCTAGAGACCAAACGCGTGGGCCGATTTTGATGGTTTTTACGTCAATCGAATTGTCTTAACCCCGCGAGTGTCACTGGCTACATGAAAATTGGAAAATGGCGGTTTTTGGGCGCCATATTGTGGGTGCCCAAATTTTTTTTTTTTCCAAACCTATCGTGTGGGGTATCAAAATAAAGGATTTTAAGAGGTGATTTCAAAAATATAAAACACTTATATGTTTAAATGTACCAAATTCGAAAAAAAAAATAAACTAAAAAGTTTTAATAAAAAAAGTTAATTAAAAAAATCAAAAACCCGACTGCTTGAAAAGCGAACTAAAAAGACGTAAACAAGGAGAAAATCATGCTGTGCAGTCGGAGGATACATCTTCGCGAGCTGGCTGACCAAAACCAGACGTATCCTCCGACTGCACAGCATGATTTTCTCCTTGTTTACGTCTTTTTAGTTCGCTTTTCAAGCAGTCGGGTTTTTGATTTTTTTAATTAACTTTTTTTATTAAATGGCATATCCAACGATGTCCCATATCAAGGATTAGACGAAAAAAAACATCCCCACATTACGTGTACAGGAGGGAGGTTTTATTTTATTTTTGATTTATATTACCACTTTGTCGGCGTGATTCATATGTATATCTATGCAAAATTATAGCTTTCTAGTACTAACAGTCTATAGCAAAGCTGCGGACGGACAGACGGATATGGCGAAACTATAGGGGTTTCTTGCTGACTACGGGGAACCCTAAAACGGGTGTTTTTCTTGGACTTCCCCTGGCGCTGGGCGATAACCTAGTTTAAAACCTGCCATAAATGAAACGACTCCATTTTTCTCGTATTTGTTTTTCACGATTGGCTCTGGGAGTTAATATTGTCGCGAAGAAAAATAGGGCAGGCAGAGTTCGTTGCACACCTGCATGACATGTTCTATAAAGCGGGTTTATTACGTGTCAGCCGTAGTCATTGATTCTCTTTGCCCTTTGACTATGACTCTTTCATTGGCTAGTGATAACCGTGAAGCCATTTTATTAGTTCACTTTTTATTGCCAGCCTGTGCCGTAACATATATGCACCTATAATTATATCTAGGCGCAGGCCACATAGAAATGACGTCGGGCGCGGACATGGCACGGGCGGCTTCCTACTCCATTCAAATTTCATACAAAATGCATGGAAATAAAGCGCAATTTAGGACACACGGTATGTCGTTGCTCGGACGTGGTTATGATGTGCCATTTTGGCGCCCGCGCCTGATCAAATTGAGCTTTATTGCCGTGCATTTTGTATGAAATTTGAATAGAATAGGAAGCCGCCCGTGCCATGTCCGCGCCCGACGCCATTTCTATGTGGCCTGCGCCGAGTGCGAAACGGAAAGCACAAACTCGCTTTTTAGAGAAGTAATGTCTTTGGTCAATAGACTACTGGAACTAGAAGTTTGGCTTGCACTGCCCATGTAATATGGATAGAGCTAACTGCGAGCACACTTCCAAACCAGACTACCTCCGAGTTTCCAAATTAAAAAATACTCCAATTATTCGAACGCCCACGCTTGGCAGTTGAGCTTGCGACCACAAAACTAACGAGGAAGTAAAGTAAATACTGTACCTACTAACAATTAATATTCATATAAGCGAATGCCTCTAAAATGTTCTTGCTACAAGCTGTTATTAGTTGTAATTTGCATACACAATGTGTGTTAACTATTGCAATACTGATTCAAATTGCCTACTTATCCTGTGCGTACATGTAACACGGATGCAAGTGTCCTATCTGGTCGAAAGTTTTGTGTAGTTAGTTACAATATTTCATATGGTTATACACTGACCGTGACCAGTAATCACATGCACGTATTCTGATTGGAGCGAGCGTCATGCACCATAGCGCTATTTGTCTAAATCTCAGACAGTAAATTCTTGTAATATCTCCTCGTGGATAGACAACTATTTCTTGAATTTGGTGACGCTCGGGTACTTACATGTTTGTTAAGCGAGAAGAGCATTCATGCCTCCTTCCGCGACGTCTAGTTCTCTCCGCTAAGTTCAAGGTTGCGTGCTCATGCAAAGGATTACTTTTCACATCGTACAAATTTATAGTACATTACTGCAGCGGCCAGCTAAAGAGGCATTGATGGACGAACGTGTAAATGTGAGCCGAGGCGAAGCCGAGGCACATATACGTAAGGCTTGTATAGTGCTTTTCTCAAATAATGCGCGGAAATTAAAACTAAGTAGCACCTACATAGAACTCATTTTGTCAATTATTTCCGTGTTAACGAGTTCTTTTTAGGTTTCCGTACCCAAAAAACGGGACCCATTATTGCGACTTCGCGGTCCGTCTGTCTGTCTGTCACCTGGCTGTATCTCATGAACCGTGAATTTCACAGGTGATGTAATTCTGTAGCCGCTATAACAACAAATACTAAAAACAGAATAAAATAAATATTTAAGTGGGGCTCCCATACAATACACGTGATTTTTATGCCGTTTTTTGCGATAATGGTACGGAACCCTTCGTGCGCGAGTCCGACTCGCACTTGGCCGGTTTTTTTTCTATACGCAAACCAGTTCGAAATTTAAATAAAAACTTTGATAAGTTAGCTCATTGGTTGCCATGTTTCGGAGTATAAGATCGTTCCATTTTTAAATTACACGACAGATATGAGATTACTATGTAATGTATTTGGCCGCTAATCACGACAGATATAGATTTTCATACAACTTTTGCCGGCCGCTGCTCGCATGTATATGGCCAGTACAGCAATTGCGATTTATCTCGAAGAAGGTTGTCAAAATAATGCTCAAACCAAGCATGTTTGAGAAAAATTAATTCCAACTTCAAATCTAGTCCCCACACGAGCGGAAACACTCGTGTGACCTTCGCCATGCAATCTCGTCATGTTATTTTGCAGAGACGCAGGTTCAGTTAATCCAATGTTTGTAAGGGTTAAAAACTCATTCATTTACATGTTATACACGAGTTGTGAAGTTAGCACACGCCACATGATGAAACCTAAAGTAAAATATTGTATTTTAGTAGCGAGCACTGAGTTTAGTTCACGCACGTGTGTCTGCTGAGTACTCTTTACTTTTGAATACTAGGAATTATACTTGATTCGCAAACAGTAGATACATAATAATATTCTAGTTTCAATGTTTTTTGGGACTGTGCATTATGCAATATGCATGAAAAATTTAAGCAGCTGGTATGGTTGGCCCAGTTAGTTGGACGATACCTACTTTGCAATATCCTATTATACACTTATATACATAAAAGTGTGTGTAGATATAAGTAATCTTATATGGTAATAGCAGAGCAGCTGCATCAGCAAGAAGAAATATACACAAAAAATATTGGATTCTTTCGAAAAGAGTATCTTAACCAATGAAAGCGTCCAATATTTTTTGGCAATACCTAATTATTAAAAGAGAATTTGTAATATTCTTTCATATATTCTATTCTTTCTCTTTGCCTTGACGAATTCACTTGCGCAATTAGGCTGCCGGTCATCGAACTCTTATCAAAGATATAACGATATCGAAAGAAATCAGGTTATTCCCTTAAGGTAAAACAACCACAGCGGCTTCAGTTCAATCGGGCTTAGTGCGTCTTACTGCCAGTAGGGGCGCTGCGTGCGGTTGTGGACTAATAACTTGCATTGCAACGCGACTTGATCAAACTACGGTTATTAATAAAATGGATTATATTTGCTTTTTGGACTATTTTATTGTTCGAGCTTATTTTACTGAATCGTATTGATCTACTAACGGCCATCCGCAATTGTTTCGCATCTTCAGACAAGCTTTTTTAGTGTGTTTGAGCTACATGTACATACATGTACCTCTACGTGTCATTCACAGATATTGCGTATCTAGGTACTTCTTATATGTATGTAAACAATTTCACTTAGCGCAAATTAGGCGTTTTATGCGACTGTGCCAAAACCAAACCAAGCTTTATGGTTTTTATCATACAGACAATATATCCAATTTGTCTTCTGCAGTGCCTCCCTCTTGTGGGAGTCCAGACAAGCTGCTGAACACGACCATCGAAGGGAACAACTACAAGGTTGGAGCGTCCATCGGGTACCGCTGTCCAGAAGGCCACATGCTGCTGGGAGACAAGGCCAGAGAGTGCAAGAAAGATGGCTTCTGGTCTGGATCTGCTCCGAGCTGCAAATGTAAGTTGGATTCTGTTTTTCTAGAGTACGCACTTTTTTTCGTTTAGCTAAAAGATACTGGTGGCCAATAGTTACCGCAGGTAGTAAACTCCGATGGTTGAGTATTCGTCAAACTCAAGCCTGAAAAACTGAAAAATTATCGCAAGGTAGATATTGACACATTTTAATGATATACTACTCAATTCAGAAACCAGCCCATACTTATATTTGTCTAGGTATGTGTTACTTAGGCTGTGAGTGTATATTGTGTAGGAATAACTATGCATGGCAATGAAGGTGAAATCAAATATGCATTTCATTTCCAATGTATTGGTCTATTTAAAGGGGCAACTAAATAGCAGTGGCATGTGACATCGATCGATCACATTCTATACGGCATATCATGGCGTTTCAGTCAGATTGCCTTGTTTTCATTTGCTGATAGCAATCCAGGCGGATGACTTCACCGTTACTCGGTCATATTGCGTACCTAGATACATTAGATGTTCGCAGAACTGCCAATATCGTTGACTGTACATTTAAGTCGATTAATATCGACTGGCAGCCATCATTTGAAAACAGACCGGCCCTTGTATGACCGACTTTCTATCACAACCCCATGGATTTTGAATTTGTTTTTTCTATTGCTTTATATGTTTGAATAATTCGTCTGGTCGACAACATAACTAACTCAATAAATGTTGATAAATTGTCAAAATGAAAAACTATTGCCAAGATTATGTGTTACGCATTTAATCTGCCATAATGGTTCTCATTCTAACTAAAAATAATAAAAATGTTGTAATAAATATTATAACAATTTTTTTTTTCATAAACTTTTGATAACGCAGCGTCCCGATTTGTAATAAAAGCTCTGTTAAAACGAAACAATCTTACAGATGTCAACTGTGGTGGCCTCACACCAATCCAGGACGGAGAAGTATCACTAGTCGATGGAAGAACAACCCACGGAGCAAAAGCAGTATACTCCTGCCGAGAGAACTACACCCTGGTCGGAGAGCCAGAACGAATGTGCGCTGACGAGGGCATCTGGAGCGGGGAGGCTCCTAAATGCTTGTTCGACTGGTGTCCAGAACCACCCCCAGTTACTGGAGCTATCGTTGCTGTTGACGGCCACAAGGCTGGTTCTATGGCTACCTATACTTGCCAGAATGGTTTCATACTTTTTGGGCCACCGGTAAGTGAAGATGAAATTTATGTTTGAGTATTTATTTGTTTCAAGGCTACGTTAGACTCAATGGCGCGGCGAGTGATTGGTTCTCAACTCCAGATTCGAGTACGATACCGGCACAGAGCACTATCCACCCAGATACATTAAATTTAAATAAAAAAATATAACTTTAAACTAAATTAGTAAGCAGCAACTGCTCTTGTGTCATAAATCCTTTTCCATTCATCGTTATTTGAATAAATCGGACAGCAACACAAATTAATTATACGGTGTGACTGGCTTAGTTTTTTATCTGTAGTTAACTTAACCAATGTTTAAATATGCTAACGCCATTTTAACGCAACTGACACTGCTAGTGACGTACCCATCTACAGGACCTAAATTATCTTAATAATGTGTTGATTCTTAATCTGAATTTATTCATTTTCAGAGCGTAACCTGTACTCTCGGAGGCTCTTGGTCGGGTACCCCACCATCGTGCAAGTACGTTGATTGCGGCACCCCCGCCCAGGTCCACAAGGGTTCCTTCATCCTCCTGAACGGCACCACTACTTTTGGCTCCATTGCGCGGTTCAACTGCGAAGCTGATTACTGGCTGGCCGGCGCTGAAACCCTTACCTGCAACAGAGACGGAAAATGGTCCCACGACACACCGTCTTGTGAATGTAAGTGCTTGATCACACAGGGGTCCGTTTTACAGGCCCGCTTTATTGTATAAGTTTTTATTCTGCGCTGACGTATGTAGTTGTACGAGCGACTTCACACACATGACAGTATTCCAGATCCAGTAAAAATTACCCATCCGACAAAATACAATACCTGTCCTGGTTACAGGTCCGCTTTATCGTATATATTTTTATTCGGCAATGGCGTAGTTAGTTGTATGAGCAAGTTCACACACACACACAGCATTAAAATACTGATCCGTTTTTCGGATCGGTACTGTAAATGCGGTGTGAACTTCACCTCCAGTTGCGACGGATCCGTTAAAACGATCCGAAATACGGACGTTCTGTGTGAACGAGCCCTAAGTTACATAGCTAAAAAAGATTTTATAATAATACCTACCAGCCTGATACTGGCCCACTGTAGGGCAAAGGCCTCTTCTCACTTAGAGAAGGCTTCTCATTAACTACCACGCTTACTTAATGCGGGATGGCGATTTTAACTAGAAAAGAGGTCCACGTTTTCTCACGACGATTTCTGTCACCGTTCTCAGCAATTGCCAAGATAAACTTAGAAAGTACATATGAATGAATAAAGTCACATTGGTTCTTGCAAGGATTTAAACCCACGACCTCAAGCACGAGAAGCGAGGTGTTAGCCACTGGGCCACCACGACATGTTGACAATTGAGAGCATAAGAAAAGTTTTTGATATTGATAATTTGTACTTCTAAGCACAACCGAGCACAAAAAGTACAAATATTGATTCAGTTCTACTTCTATTACTTTACTATTCTATACTGTAAACTTTCATAATAAAAAACTTTTTTATTAAAAAATACTATTGACTGCCAAATAAAAAACACACTACAAAGTGAAAAATTACTTCAATTTCGGAAGTCGGTGTTCCATTTTCGATGCTTCGTTTTTTGAAACTGCCTTCCGAAATAGAAGTTATTTTTCACTTTGTAGTGTATTTTTATTTGGAAGTCGGTTGTATTTTCTTGTAAAAATGTTTTTCTTTTTTACTTTTTGCGGTATATAATGGACAAGTTCTATAGTAAGGTACCTTTAATGCCCACAGTGATGCCAGAATAGATTACCCGAATAACATGTAACTAGAACATAACCGGTAGAGTGAGAGTGTACCAGGGTGAACTGTACTCATCTCCGTACCCGTTTTGAGCATACTGACGTGATGGTATGTTATGAAATGGTGTAAACAATAAACAGACATGCGATTTCAGCAATCCCAAAGGATTTTCCGTCATTTATTGAAGAGTTATGTTGTATATCGCCGAAGTTCTTCATCAGATATTTACCAAATTTCAATAGAAACAAACTTCTTTCGAACAAAAAAACAATTTTGCAAATCTATTTATATATTACGGAGTTATGCCCGAACAAATATTAAAAAATAATGAGAACATCCTCCTTTTTGGGAAGTTGGTTAAGAGAACCCTGTAACAGGTTTTCAATAAGATATTAATTATGACCACGAATTATAATTCAAGGGATTGTGTCCAAGATATGACTAGAACGTTGCCATTGCTACGAGTAAAGACCTTAACCTATTGTGTAAGGAATTCTCGTTTGATGTGTTTACCTCTAAAAGGTTCATCAGTGCGTAAGCAGCTTAACTTTGACTTTTTCAAAAGTTGATAGTGTGCAATATTGTCCTTTAGCGTTAGTGATTTAATTTTTAATTAATTTAATTTTTCTGATTGTTGTGCCTGCTGCTAGTGATCCCTAAGATCTCTTTAGAATTATTATATCTCTAGCCGTGAGAACCTGTAATTGGCTTAATGTAACATACTCAACTTATTTATTAATTTTATGTATAGCTGTTGGTTTTCCATCTAATAAATAAATAAATAAATTGCTTGCATTTCAAATAAAGCAAAGGCCTCATTGACGCTTCAGTGAAATCTGATTCAAATCCATCTATACTAGGTACTTAATATTATAAATGTGAATTAACTGTCTGTCTGTCAGGTGTTTTTCTCGCTAAAACCGTTAAACCGATTTAGTTAAATTTGGAATGGAGATAGTTTGAGATCCTGATCCAAAAATCATCCTAAAAGGGGTGTGAAAGTTTGTATGGTTAACCAATAATTGCTTCATGAATTTTCTATCTTACAGTGATTTCCTGCGCCGATCCCGAAGTCCCCGCCGGCGGCTACATGGAAGCCTACGACTATAACGTTCACTCCACCATCGACTTCCACTGCGAGAAGGGACACAAGCTTGTCGGAGAGTCCAGCCTCATGTGCCAGCCAGATGGAGAGTGGTCCGGGGAGTCACCCAAATGTGAATGTGAGTATTTATTAGACTGCAGTGGAAGCTGTGTCTGAGATCCACTTACGACAAAGGATTTACTCAGAGTTAATTGCTAACATACATACATACATTCATACATAAACTCACGTCTTTTTCCCATGGGGGTAGGCAGAAACTACAGAACGCCACCTGCTACGATCGTTACATACTTCTTTTGCTTCACTCACATTCATACATCTAGTCATACACACATGCCGGTTATGAGTACTGGCCTTTCTGTATGTCTTTCTAGGACGTCCCCTCCCGGCGTTTCCATGCACGTCTGCCTTGTAAATGCCTTTCGTTAGTCGCCTTTCATTCATCCTCTCAACATGGTCAAACCATCTTAACATATTATTTTCAATTTTAGTCACTACATCTAATACGAGGTAATTGCTAACACGAGGTTAAATAACAAATATGTCATACATAGTTGGCCAGGTTTGCTACTAACTCGGAGTTAGTACGGTAGCCCACAGTGGGGCAAGTGGGCCTTAAAAAGTCATAGTAAAGTTACGCAATTAAATGTAAAGTCTGGCTAAGTAATGCAGGCGTAATTGACATGTGGCCATGATTGTTTTCTGAAATCACGTACCATTCAAGTGTCAATTTGGACACAACAGAAATTCCATTGTTTTATGGCAAATTGGCGCGATGGACACTCAAGGGGAGTAACTAGGTGGCATCATTGAAAAGTCAGGTCCAGCCTCATGTCAAAACAATTAGATTTGCCGATATCTATATAAACATGATTATCATATTAAGAAATGCTTTTTTTATTAAAACTTTTATACAAAAGCTAATGCATTGTCACGAGAAACACACGTGTGTGAAAAATTTCCGCTCAATCGGATTCTGGGAAGTGGGTTTTTAAATGTTTGTCTGTCTGTCTGCTTTTTCTGAATATTCTCCGAAACGACTGGACCGATTTTGACGGGACTTTGACAGGTTTTTTTTTTGCATTCTTTTTGGTTTTACTAGGTTTTCACGGATGAAGTCGCGGACGAAGTCGTCAGTCATGTTGATACTTGTATTATAAGTTACGTATTCCAAGTCGAGGACATCTAACCATAGTAGCAACATCTGCCGGCGTGATTTTTCCTGAAAACTCTACAGGGTTTTCTGACTAGTTTTGGAAGCACCAGCAACTCTTATCCACCATAATTATCATGGTTTTTTTGTCTTATTATGGTTGAAAACCGGACACTGAACATGCAAGCAAGCATGCGAGTTAGCGCTACACACTTCGAAAAAATCTACATTATTCTAAGAATAAATAATATATACGTACCTAATAGAAAGAGCTGCTACTAATTTATATTTTACAAATAATATTATTTTTAAAGTATTAAATAAGTTAGGTACGTACACTGAACCTTACGGAGCACCGACGTGTTTTTCTGTTCCGTGGGTAGGTACGTATTCCAAGTGGAGGACCTATAGCCAAAGTAGCGACATCTGTTGTCGTGAATTTTCCTGAAAACTCTACGGGACTTTCCAACAGCCACTACGCAAGAACTTCCCTAATTTAGGCACTGACCTAATAAAAAATCTTTCAACTCTTCCAGATGTGGACTGCGGCAAGCTTCCATCCCTGACGTACGGATCAGCTGACCTACTAAATGGAACTACTCACCTGGGCAGTGTCATCCAGTACTCTTGCACCACTAACTTCAGGCTCGTCGGCCCCGTCAGGAGGGTCTGTACTGAAGACTTTCAATGGAGCGATTCTTCACCCAGATGTGAAGGTAAGAGACTGGAGACGTATTTACTAAGACTAGAACTTTGGTGGGTTAGAAGGTATTCATTCCTATACTATATATTTTTTAAGAAACGATAGGACAATTTAACAGCACCAGCAGATCAATTTCTCGTAGGTAGGTACTTATTATTAATATAGGATTAGTACTTAGAAAACGTTCAAATTCAAGTCACAAAATCATTTCAGTGACAATTAATGTCCAAAACATGTCAACATGTAGGGTTTCAAAGTTTAGGAAATTATTATTATAGCCCAGCAGAAATCGACGCAAAGCATAATGTAGTTCTGGATGTTTAGTACGTTGTAAAGACTAGTTAATGTATTGTTAATCCCGCATCAATTTCGAAAGGTGTGCTCGCTGCGCACCGCGCGTTAAACTGCGAAGTTTTGGGTATTTTTTTCCTTTTTGCTCCAACAGTCATAAAGTATGCGTTTTTCGACAAACAAAATGCCGTAGTAAATTTTTAAAGTTCATTAAATTTAAAACAATTTGAGCCCAACCCCAACTCTATAGGAGGGGGGAGATGAGGTAAAGACAATATTTTGACGTGCTTATGTTTATTGTTACCAGACTTGCCGCACATTAAAAAAAAACAGTACAGAAAGGGCCGATTTTTCAATAGCCTGATAACTTATAACTGAGGAATAAAAATGGCCGTTTGACATATTTTCTATACAAAAGCTGTCAAACCGCCATTTTTATTCCTCAGTTAAGAGTTATCAGAATATTGAAAAATCGGGCCTAAGCCGTAGATAAAAGAAGCCAAAAATTATTTATAACAAAACTTATACTCTACAGACAAAACTACCTCAGTTCAGCGTCCCCAATCAACTATTACTTCTTTGCATAAACTAAAACCAGTCTATGTTTCCAGAAATCCGCTGCTCCGACCCGGTAGTACCGGAGAACAGCATCGTATCAGTGACTGGCAACGACCGCAACCACGGACGCACGCTGATCAGAACCGCCGTCACCACCAGCGTCGGCAACAGCTACCGCATCGGGGCCCTGGTGAAGTACCGCTGCGAGCGAGGGTACAAGGTTGTGGGGGAGAGCATCTCCACGTGCGAGGACAATGGGCAGTGGAGCGGAGTCACGCCGAGGTGCCAATGTAAGTCGAGTTTGAAGTTTGTTATTAATAAATCATCATCATCTTCCTGCCCTTATCCCATGTTACTTGGGGTCGGCGCAACACGTTTTCTTCTTCCTTACCGTCCTGTCCCCTGTCACGCTATCACTGACTTCCTTTTCTTCCATATCACTATTCACACAGATTTTTTTTTTTGGTCTTCCTTTCCTTCTCCATTCATCTCAATAAATGATTACCTATATTGGGCCTCAATTAAAAATAGCCATATTTTAAAAGGTTTAAATACTGACTAGTAGATTCTTATTTAATCCTGATTATCGGTAGGATATAGAATAACCGGCCAAATACGCGTCGGAATCGCGTACCTACCAAAACTATTCGGTTAACCTTATTTTTAGGGTTCCGTACCCAAAGGGTAAAAACGGGACCCTATTACTGAGACTCCGCGGTCCGTCTGTCTGTCTGTCTGTCACCAGGCTGTATCTCATGAACCGTGATAGCTAGACTGTTGAAATTTTCACAGATGATGTATTTCTGTTGCCGCTATAACAACAAATACTAAAAACAGAATAAAATAAATATTTAAGTGGGGCTCCCTGTACGGGTTGTAAGTCCGTACATGTAATTTGTCGTGAAGGTTTGTAAGTTAAGTTAGTGAAGAGAAACGCGTTCCACTAAGATGCAGTTAAGTTTATTGAGAGTAAGTTACAGTACTTGAGCGGAGGCGATTATTTCTCTCAGTTGTTGATAGTCACACACTTGTATGTTTACTACGATTAAATTAGTTAATAAGGTTATTTTTATAACGCGCAATCGTGACGCGCATCGCTGGTCTAAAGTAGGTTACAGCGTAAGCAGAAAAATGTACGGCGATGAGACCGTACATATTGGCAACCCCTAAAGAAGTTAAGATGAGTAAAGAGAGAGAAAGAACCGCCTGTACAAAGTTAAGGCTTAATGTTAAAGTAAGTATACAATTAATCAAAAGTAAAGGCAATGTTGTCTCGATGTCCTTGAGGTTGAGTGTGGCAGACGTGGTCGCGCGCCTGCTGGTTTTCGTCTCTGGCAGTCTGCTGTCGAGGTCCCATTGGCTGAAGTTCGATGTCTTCATGTTTTGGCTTCGTATTTGTTGTCCTCGGAAGTCGTTTCCTGAGCCGTACGCAGTATTTTCTTGTGACGATCCCCAGACACGTGATGACAGCAATTGTAAGTAAAAGGTAACTAATTGCATATTGGTGAATATCATGCTGTGTGATGGTGGATGGTAGTTGTGGCTCGTTCTCTTGTTGGAACCGTAGTTTCTTGTCGATTACTGTGAAGTCGTTTTTCTTGAGAGTGAAGAGTTCGTCTTGAGAGCCGTGTAGTGTTATGTTGACAATGTTATTAATCGACGAGTTCAAGTTCGGTACATGCATGTCGTAGTTTACGTTTAGGTTGCTGTTGTACTGATTGTGTGAAGTGATGGTGAGCTCTTTTGACTGCAGAACACATCCTTGACTCAAAGTTACAATAGCCGCTGATGTGATAGTTTGCGAAGTTACGTCGTTATCACAAACAGTACGTAATTCGCATCTTCCGCAACAAACAACCAGCCAGCTGTTTGATTCTTGCAATTTGATCCATGCCTCGTCGCATGACACACTGACGACGTTGCATGGCGACGTAGTTACACGATGACCCAGTAGTTTTGCTTCGCAAGGTGCATTCTTGTTCTGTAAGTTGAACACTGGTATGTTTGCGTTGCAAATAAAGTTATCTTTTTGTCTTTTGGTACATTGCTTGAAGTCTTCATCCTTTAATGAGATGTAAGACTTCTTTTCAAAGTTCACGGCGATGTACTCTGACGATAACTGCATCAATTTGAATTTTTCCTCAGTTTTAAAGGGTATAGCGATAGCCCGGTAGTAGTTGAAGTCCTCATCCGAGATCAACGGAATGTGAACTTCGAACATAAAGTAGTTTTTTGTTATTCGTGCTTTCACGTAGAGCAGTTTGTAAAGTTCCTTGATATCTTGTTTGATGTTGGTCGTCGGTAGTGTCAGAGTTCTCGGCAGTTTGCCGGCTATGTCTTCCATTTGTTTGACTAGGCTGACTGGTGATATCAAGTGCACGTCCATGTGCCCACTGTAGACATTCGTGAGGGTGTTTAGGAGCATTGTTTGAATTTCTTTAAGATTTCGTAATAGTAATGATGCTGTGAGCGAAGCGGAGTTGAAGTAGCTTGTAGCCATCATTATTTGTATTTCTGTTTCAATGTTGCCCAAATTCGACTTAGTTTCATTCATGAAGCGTTCTATCATTTTGCATTGTAATTTAATGTTTTCATCGTTTTTCTTCAAAACATCGTTTTGTAGTTGCATAATTGACGTTTGGTTTTTTGCGAGTTCGCGTAAATAGTTTTCGTTGCGTTGAATGGCATCAATATCTTGGTGATATTTGTCAGCAAATCTCTGGTCTAAGACGCCGAATAAGCTGTTTGCTACCATGCCTACTCCGTCGATTAAGCCGCGTTTCTTGCGTGTTGATAAATGCTTGTGCGGAGCCAGCAGGATCGTATTGTAGAAGTTGAGTAGTTCCATCTCGTGTGAAAGTTGATCTGTCGTAGCTTGGCAATAGCTTTGATGGATTTTCTGGCATAAGCTATTTACACCGTTGACGTAGTTTTCAATGTTTTGAACGCCTTGCCAGTAGTTAGTTAGATTGTAGTACGTAAGCAAAGTCCATTCGTCGTGAATGAGTTCAATTTTGCCTATGGTGTCATAATAAATCGGCCGCTCGGGTTCCAGGTTTGTAATCTGAATTCCTGACCTTTGTTGCGTACCATATGATCCATTCACGAATATCAACATTGTGAAAATACACATCAAAATGTTTGTAAGACATTTTTTCGTTGACTGTTTTGTTGTGGTAGGTCTTTTAGTTTTGTCAGCGTTTTGTAGGTCCGTCTGACATTCTTCACTATCTCTGTTGCAAGTAGTTTCGATGGGTAGAGCAGATAGTTTCACAATTGGTCGTTTGATGACACCGGTTTGTGTTTTCAGGGTTGTCACTCGAACGTATCCGTCGGCTCCAGGGTGTAATTTCAGCACCCGTCCCATGGCCCATTTTCCTGGCGGCAAATTGTTGTCCCGGACTAGTACGATGTCCCCCTCGTTGAGGTTTTTCTTAGGATTGTTCCATTTGCTGCGCCTTTGAAGTTGTGTTAGATAGTCGTTTGACCAATTCTTCCAAAATTGTTGGTACATGTGTTCAGTTAGCTGCCATCGTCGGCGTAGATCTATGTTATGTTTTTCATTGTAGTCTGCTCGTGGTAGAGACATTGTTGGTCCCCCCGTTAGAAAGTGACCTGGTGTCAGATAGTTATAGAATTCTTCGGGGTCCTCAGTAAGCTGGCAAAGTGGCCTGGAGTTCATGCATGCTTCTATGTTCGCAAGCAAGGTAGTAAACTCCTCGTACGTCAGTTTTTGGTCTCCTAGCACCCGACGAAGGTGATACTTCATCGACTTGACCGCTGCTTCCCATAGTCCACCAGCGGTTGGCCAAGCGGGTGCATTGAAGTGCCATTGTACTCCCATGTCAGCAATACTATTGAAGAAGTCTGGCGATAAGATTTGCTTGAAGTCTTCAAACTCTTTCTGAAGCAATCTTGATGCGCCGATAAAGTTCGTACCACAGTCCGAGTAGACATGACCTGGTGTACCGCGCCTGGAGCACATTCTCTGGAAGGCTGCTATGAATGTTTCGGTGCTTAAGTCCGATGCGAGTTCGATGTGTACAGCCTTAGTTACCATGCACACGAATATGCATATGTAACCCTTTGAGGTCCGCACTCCCTTTCCTTTGTTAAGTTTGACTTCCACGTGTCCTGTGAAGTCAACTCCTGTGTGGGTGAACGGTCGCGATGGTGTCACACGTTGTGGTGGTAGTTCTCCCATGAGTTGGTTTAACTCCGATGGGTTGTAGCGGTGGCAACGCACACAGCGCCGTAGTTCAGCTTTTACCGCTCTGTTGCCGCCAACGATCCAGTACCGTTGTCGGATGTGCGCTAAAGTTAATCTGGCTCCTCCGTGTAAAGTCGTAAGATGAGCTTGATGAATCACCAACTCAGTAAGTCGTCCACTCTTAGGTAGGATGATTGGGTTCTTCATCTCGAAAGGTAGAACAGAGTGGTTCAGTCGACCACCGACTCGGATGATGCCTTTGTTGTCCAGATATGGCTTAAGTTTGAAAATGTAACTTTTAGTAGAAATAGTTTTAGTAGTTTGAAGTTGTTTGTATTCTTGCGCAAGTTCCGTTTGTTGCACATATTTTATTATTTGTTCTTTTGCACTGCTTAATTCGCACAAAGTAAGGCATCCGGTGTCACGTTTGGCCTTGTTTCTTGTATTTGCAATGAATCGTTGTATCCATGCTGCAATTCTGTTCACTTTGGTCAATGAACTGCAATTAGTTAATAAATTATGAATACAATTATTGTTTTCTTTGTTCGTCGAGTTTGATTTTGCTTGGCAAACGCTGCCTATGTTCGTAGTAAATGTGCATGTTACGTTTTCTTCACGACTTTGTTCTTGGAAGCTAGGCAGAAATGTAGGACCTTCCCACCACAGACTGAAAGTTTGTAGCTTGGTGGGTAGCATGCCTCTTGATGCGCAGTCTGCAGGGTTATCTTGTGACTTCACATAACGCCATTGCTCGGCTGGTATGATTTGTCTTATTTTTTCAACCCGGTTAGCGACGTATTTTTCCCTTTTGGATGTGTCCCCCTGTATCCAAGCCAGGACCACTTGGGAATCGCACCAAACGCTTGTAGTTATGTCGAAGCCATTCAGGGCGTCTCTGATTTTTTCGATGAGTTGCGATAGTAAGAGTGCGCCACAAAGTTCAAGTTTCGGTAATGTGATCGTTTGTGATAGCGGCGCCACTCTTGTTTTAGCAGCGAGTAATGTTATTGTTGACTTGTTTGTTTCTTCTCTGACGCAGCTGTATACCACGCAAGAGTAAGCCTTTTCACTGGCGTCACAGAATCCAAATAGTTCTATCTTCTTGTTTGTTGTACGGACCCAGCGCTTGATTACCATAAGTTTTACATTGGGTATGTCAGCTCTTAGTTTCAGCCACTTTTCTGCTATTTGTGACGGTAACTGATCATCCCAGTCAAGTTTGTTGATCCAGACTTCTTGAAATAGTAGTTTTGCCGCAATAGTTATGGGTGATAGCCAACCCAGCGGATCGTAAAGTTGCGAAATTTCAGAAAGCAGCCGCCTTTTAGTTATCTCGGATCGACCTTTTTCTTCAAATTTCCAGTTAAACACAAATGTGTCGGCGTGCGGATTCCAACCTAGTCCTAAGGTTTTCATTGATTCCTCTTGCTTAAAGTCAAAAGTAGTTCTGCGTGAAATCTGTTCATCGCTTAAGTTTACTAGTAGTGCTGGATCATTGCTGGACCACTTGCGTAAGTTCATCCCGGCTCCTTTTAACATGTCGATAAGAGATGTCTGGAGTTCCTGGGCCGCTTCTAGTGAGTTGTGGCCGCTTATGACGTCATCGACGTAAGTTTCGTTCAACAGTATTTTAGCAGCCGTGGGGTATTTGCAGCCGTCATCGTATGCAAGTTGCTTGATGGTTCTCATGGCTAGCCACGGTGCGCACTTAGTGCCATAAGTGACAGTGCAAAGTTGGTACTCCTGCAGCTTCTCTGACTGTGTAGTTCGCCAGATAATTTTCTGCAAATGTTGTTGTTCCTCAGACAGCCAGATACATCGGTACATTTTCTCGATGTCAGCTGTAAAGGCGTATTTGTAAGTTCTCCATTTTATGATAAGTTCTTGGATATCTTTTTGTAGGTTGGGGCCTTTTTCTTGTAAGGCGTTCAAGCTGTATCCTGTGTTAGTTTTCTGAGATGCGTTGAAGACAACCCTGAGTTTCGTGGTTGTAGATTCTTCTCGAAGTACTCCGTGATGTGGTAAGTAGCATTCCGTCGTTGACGATTGTATAGGTTTTGTTAGTTTCATGTGACCTAGCTCCAGGTATTCCTTAAGGAACCCTTTGTATAGCAATGCAAGACGGCTATTTCTTTGAAACCGTTTTTCTAGTTGCAGCAATTGTGATACTGCTATCGTTTTCGATGATCCAAGTTTATGTTCGTAATCTGAACATAGAGGCATCTTCACAATGTATCTTCCGTCTAAACCACGGCGAGTAGTTTCCTTGTAGTAAGTTTCACATTGATCTTCTTGAGATTGATCAGTGTTTGCTTTTGTTACGTCTTCACACTCCCAAAATTTCGTTATTTCGGACAAGTCGAGTAGGGTAACGTGACAGTTAAACGTTTCTAGTTTTCCACACAAAATCCATCCCAGCTGTGTCTGTTGAGCAACTGGTGATTTTGGTGCGCCCTTTAGTATTCCGTCTTGGATTATTTCTGCGTATACGTCAGCTCCAAGCAGTATGTCAACAGCCCTTGAAATGTTGTAGTCAGGGTCTGCTAGTTTTAAGTTTTGCAAGTGTGACCACTCAGGTCGTTCAAATGTGTAGTTTGGTAGTTTGTTGATTAATTTCTTCATAATCAACGCCTCAGTGTCGAAAGTATATTCGGAGTGGATTGATTTGCATGTTAGCTTCAGGCGCCCTTTACAGTCGCCCGATACAGTACCAACTCCCGATATCTTTGCAGTCATTTTGCTTCTCGGCAGCCTCAGCAGTTGTGCTGCATTTTCAGTTATCAAATTAACTTGTGAGCCCTGGTCTACGAGCGCACGAAGAGCGATGTAAGTGCCATCTAACGATTTGACCTTGATCTGGACGGTTGTAAGTAAAACCTCCATCTCGTTGGTTGATAGGTGGTTTGAACTTGGTTCAGTTTCCTTTGGTCGTTGACCTGAACGCTGATTTTCATAGCTCGGTGAAGGTGTATTTTTGTTGTAGTTGTTGTAATGTAAGAGCGTATGATGTTTCATATTGCATTCCTTACACGTTTTTGTAGAGTTGCAAGTCTGGTTTTCGTGTTTGAACAAACAGTTTTTGCATATCCGCAATTTTGCAACTGTGTTGTTACGTTGCTTAGTATCCATGTCCACAAATTGCTGACATTTCATTAGAACATGATTGTTTTTACAAAGAGGGCATTGCCCATACGAAGTGTGGTAAGTTTTCGGATGCCATTTTTTCTGATCGTAGTTTTTTCGAAACGTATGTTTTTCGTTTTCAGTTGATTTTCCTGAATTCTGTACCTCTTTCTTCGAAGTTTTCATGGTTTCAAACGCTGTAAACTGGTTTTCTAAGAACATTAGAAATTCATGAAGTGTTGGTACCTCTCTGTTGTCGTTTAAGTCTTTTATATATTCGTTGTATGTGCCACAGTCTAGTTTTAGTGACATCACATGGACAATCATAGGTTCTCCACCGGTTGTATCAAGACCCATATTTGTCAAGCCGTTTAGACATTCCGTTGTTACGTCATGTAGCTTCTTCAAGTTGTAAGCGTCAGGCTTCTGTATGACAGGCAACTGTAGCATAGTGTTCATATAGGCTGAGAACTGTAGTCGACGGTTATCGTACCGTTGATTCAATATTTCCCAGCATGAAGCGTAGTTGTTGGCGCTGATGCCCAGGTGTTGCACCAGCCTTTCTGCTTCGCCTTTCAGTTTGGTCTTCAGATGCTGCATTTTTTGTGCGTTATTCAGCGACGGGTTTTTGTGTATGGTCTCCAGGAATAGATCTTTAAACGATGTCCACTTGCTGTAGTGTCCTGAAAACTCTGGTATCTCGATTTTCGGTGCTGAACGTTCGTGATGAGCGTTAGACCATATTTTGCCTTTCAGGCGTTTTCTTGTTTCGTCGTATTTGGATTCCATGCTGTAGAACATGTCATAGTATGTCTGATTCGATCCTTTTAGTAGGGCTTCCAGTTCCCAGTGAGTGTTGTCAAGAGCATCCCATTTCGACTTCAAGATTGACAAGTGATCATCAAGTTCCCATTTTTCAGCTAGGCCTTCATAGTCAATTTTAGCCATAGCACGATCCATCGCCTTGAAGTTACATTCTTGCTTAGTCAGTAGCGTCTTTGTCTTCTCGTCAAGCTCTCCCCCTGAGGACTCCGTAAGGTCGAATTTGACGCTTTCTCCTGCAACTTGTTGTAACATACTCGTAATGTCGGCTCTAGTCGTTTCATACATAGTTTTTGTCTTGCCGTAGACCTCTTCCACAAAGTAGTTTATGTTTTTATCTTCAATTTCCTGCAAAAGCAATGTGTGCCTTGCATTGAAATCCATCCATTGAGCTTCTAATGAAGACAGTCGCTTGTTCAAGTAATCAGTTGTTTTTCTTGTCTTGCTATCCTTTTTGTAGTTGTTGCATAATGTTTTTATGTTTTCGAGACACGTAGACTGGAGTTGTAGCTTATTCATCTTGATTTGTTAGACAAATAGCTTCCTTATAGTTTACAAGATAACTTTCCTTACGTGTTTGAAGATTCTCCCAGTATTTGAAGTCTCTTCTAGTTATAGTTGAAGGCGCTTCCAGTAGTCGAAGGCTCTTCCAGTAGTTGAAGTTAGTTTCAGTAGTTGACGACTCTTCTTGCAATCGAAGACTCGTCCAGTAGTTGAAGTCAGTTCTGCAGGTGACGGCTCTTCTAGTAGTCGAAGACTCACCCAGTATCTGCAGCTGGTTCCGGTACTCAATGTGCCTGTACTCGAGCTAAGTATATGCGCCTTCTCAATCCAACTGGGGCGACCCTCTTCCGGGAGACCAGCTGAACCGATTCGCTACCGTACAAGAGACGCAAACACACTAAGATACGCGAAGGCTCGAAGGACCTTAAATGTACGGGTTGTAAGTCCGTACATGTAATTTGTCGTGAAGGTTTGTAAGTTAAGTTAGTGAAGAGAAACGCGTTCCACTAAGATGCAGTTAAGTTTATTGAGAGTAAGTTACAGTACTTGAGCGGAGGCGATTATTTCTCTCAGTTGTTGATAGTCACACACTTGTATGTTTACTACGATTAAATTAGTTAATAAGGTTATTTTTATAACGCGCAATCGTGACGCGCATCGCTGGTCTAAAGTAGGTTACAGCGTAAGCAGAAAAATGTACGGCGATGAGACCGTACAGGGGCTCCCATACAACAAACGTGATTTTTTGCCGTTTTTTTGCGATTATGGTACGGAACCCTTCGTGCGCGAGTCCGACTCGCACTTGGCCGGTTTTTGTTTTGTCGCGAGATACATATATAAGTATTACAACCACAAAATTGTCAGCTGCCTAACTATAACTGTTAAAAGATCCAGTGATGTCGACCAAGGTCAAGATCCCACCCTTTGGCTATGGAACCTTAAAAACAGCATGTACCGAGTGGGTCCTAAAATCTCCTTTCTCTCTCCTCAGACGTGGACTGCGGCAACCCAGGTCCGATCCAGAATGGCGTAGTGACACTGGCGACAAACGCGACTTACTACGGCGCGGCTGTGCTGTATGAGTGCCATGAGCACTGGCAGCTTGATGGAGTTTCCAGGAGACTGTGCCAGGATAACGGCACGTGGAGCTCCGAGGCGCCAGTGTGCAAAGGTAAGCTTCCAAGTTCAAATAATTTATGAAATAGGTAAAAGAAGTTTGGTAACAACATCTTTCAACACTACATTGATTTGTTGAGAACATGTCAGCCTGGCCGGTTTCAGCATTTTTATGCAGTGCCTGTGATACTCTAAGAAGTATTTAATAATCATGTATATTTTCCTAGTTGCTGCCCGCGGCTCCGCCCGCGTTGAATTAGTAATCCTATCTTTATAATATGAAAGCCTATGTGTTATTCTGATTTACTTATGAGCTATATTACAGTAAAATTCACAATATCGATTGATAGTTTTTGCGTGAAAGAGTAATAAATATCCATCATCCATCATCATAAACTTTGGCGTTTATAATAGTAGCAGGATAGAATTAGCCAACTGCGTCAACCAAACATACGTACCAAAGGTCTATGATGTAGATGTTCCTACTGCTTGAACTGTGTAAGAACTGTGTTTACACATAAAAAACTTTATTTTGGTTCTTCTTACAGAAATAACGTGCACAGACCCTTCGATCCAGATCAAGGGCAGCGTAGGTCTATTAGTCGCCACTTCGACGCTAAGCATCGGAGGAGAAGCTCACTACCGCTGCGAGCGTGGGTACGGGCTGCAAGGAAACCAGACCAGATCCTGCAAACCGAAGGGAATTTGGGGCGGGGCACCGCCCGTCTGTATACGTAAGTATTTTGAAATAGGTAGTTCTAAAGTAGTACCAAAAGAAAAAAATATCATCTTGGTTTCTTGGGATCTTATATGAACAATTACTAAATGTAGTTACTCTTTTCCAACAGCAATCGACTGCAAGTCTCCAGGCACCATCGAGAACGGCCGCATCATCATCTCGAACAGCTCCACGCTGTTCGGCAGTTCCATCGAATACCACTGCTTGCCTCAGTTCCAGCGTGTTGGGCCTTTCCTCCGCAAGTGCATGGACGACGGCAAGTGGTCCGGCGAAGAGCCCAGCTGTGAGATCGTCACCAACGAAGCTGCTGAGAACGGAACTTTGCCGCTCAGCGTGGGGGTCGGATGCGGCGTCGTGCTGTTCCTGCTGATGCTGCTTGGAGTTATTTATTTGAGGCTGTGAGTATTTAGAAACTTTATCTTTTTTGATGATTTCATTTGGTCTAATTTCTATTACTAACATATGTCATTTTTATTCCGTAGCCGAAAAGCCACGCCAGTAAAGAACACGGAGAACATCGAAGGCGCTGAACGCAAGGAAGACCAAAACGCCGCAGTCATGAGCTACGCGACGCTCCACGACACGAACGGGAGACATATCTACGACCACGTGTCGGACAACGTGTATGACTCGCCCTACAGCGAGAGGATCACCGACAACGTGGCGTACGGCCGGCGCAGCGACTCCGACGCCTATGAACCCGAGCCCACGGGCCCCAACGCCGTCGTCACCATCAACGGAGTCGCCGTGCGCTGACCGGTCCTCAGCAACCGACGCGTAGTGACTCGAAAAACTTTTTAGGTAACCAAATCCGACGATAAATTGGTGTTCCTCAGTGTAAATGTTACCTGTAAATTTTCCCTTTCAAGTGGTTACCATTGACTCGAGTGTTCAAACGATACGATAGTTTTAGGGTTCGTTATTAATCCCATTTGCTAGTTGATCACCAACCCTTACTAGGTATTGTACCAAAGATGTAAATGTGTTGGATTCGTGTAGAATATTCAAGACTGCAGTTCTCATGTACCTCCTATACAATATGAAGCTTACTTTCAACATTGGAACTACGCAAAGGAAGACTCACTTAGTATAATATTCATCATATAGATTTTCTACATAACCCAGAAAATGTCTAGTCTATCGTTCTAACGGTTTCCTGAAAGAAGTTTGATTGATTCTTTAGCGAAGTACACGAGAATTGCAGTCTTTAATCGTGTGTACTTTTTGTTCATAATTATTTACACAAAAACCTTAAAATACGAACAAAGAGTATTACGAATACTTTATGTATTAAGAAATTAAATGTATTTATTGTTGTATTTCGAATGATTAGAATTTGATGCCAAAATAATTCTGCTATTATGCTTTTGTAAACGCGTAAAATTAAGGAATATTAGTTTATATTCTTATTGTTCCTTTTGAATTATTTAGTTTCTTAATTGGGATACCTAAGTACTTTAAATTTTTCAGAATAATTATTTTAGGGATAACTATGGTGTTTACTGGTGGAGTAGGTACTAACATAACACAATCATGCCTATTCCGTATTGCTTTGTTTTCATTTATTGTTTTGTAAATATTATTTAAGTTAGTCTTAATATTAAATAATACGTAGATACCTATCCAATGCCTGTATAAATCTACATTACTTGCTACGAACTGTAAATTATTTGACTTTAATTTACCTACGTGAAATAAAATGTAAGTACGGTGTGGACAGCACGATGAATTTTATTGGAAAAGCTATATAAATTGTATTTATTACGCTTTTTAAAATAATAATAGGATATTTTTCTGTTATTATTTTAACTATTCACAAAAACTAATACAACATGGACTAATTTTAAGTTTAAAATATCGCTCAATACATACAGCTGCAAATAATAATTCGATATAGACCATGGCCTGTACAAAGGCCTCGATACTGAAATTATTAATTCTTGATAATAATTATTGATCTCGATACAGTACATCACTTACTGGACTCACTCAAGGCCTGCCACTGCCAAGGCCATGGCTTATATAAAACTTATTTTTAAGAAATGACACACAAGCAACATTTTAAACTAATAATATTGTGATTAAATATTAAGTGTTCATCATTTATACAGTAATATTTTTGTTATATTTTATATGTACAATATTTTTTTTATTTAGACGGATTCGTTAAATAAATGTTCTGAATGTGGACTTGTGTATTCGTTGCGGCCCCCTCCTCCTGATGGATACAAGACGAGTATTTCGGACATTCGCATTCGAAATACCAGCAATAGTTCTTAGAACCTATGCGCCTGAACTGTCTCCGATCTTGACAAGCATATTCCGCCTTTCGTATGAGACTGGAAAACTTTGCAAATACTACCTTGTCAAAATAAATATTAGGTTCCGTTTAAGATAAACACAACATCATCAGCAATGTTCCTAACTGCTGCGATACAAGCCTCCTCTCTGTGAGAGGTAATGGGCTGTAAGCCACAACAAGGGTCCAGTGCGGGTGATATCACATGTCATCGGTTCGGCTTTTAGTTCTAGGTCATGCCGATTTCCTTACCATGTTTACATTCACAATTTAGAGAGCAGTGTGATGAAAAATTTGCACAATGTGCCTACGTGGGATCGAACACGGCGGCCGTCGTTCTATTTTGTGGTTCGAACCTACGACCTACAAAACGTAAGTCGCAGTCGTTACCGCTGGCCCACGAATCAATATCTGTGAATATTTAACTTTAACTTTCGAAACAAAATACCTTTTTAAATATAATAAAAAAGCTTTATAAGACAGATACGTATTTATCTCTCCATCACCCAAATTGCGACTGGTAGAAAATGCCTAAGGCATTAAGTACGCCTCTGTACTTTTGTGTGCAATAAGTATTAACTAAAAGTACCTGGGCGAACGAGCACTGCTCAGGCGAAAATAGAGAAAACCCCGGAGGCGCAGATACCCCTGAGTAGCTGATTTTAAAATGAGAATCAAGTCTAAACGGCTTGTCGTAATTTTTTGGAAAAAGTATATGTTACATTAGACCATTTTCTTAATAATTTGATCTAAGAAAATTTTAGTTTTATTCGTTTATCATAGTATAATTAATTGGTAAAGTTATGCAGTTAAGCAGTTAAATGTGCATTGGAGGTGTGTGTAGGAGATAGATAGATACACATATTGAATCCATTTGTTAAATAGTTTATTTCAAGTATTCTACATATATTTAACACGGCTTAACATTTTATATGGACAATAAATTCAAGATAGGTATTATAATATTTATATTCAAAGGGCGGTTACGCACTACATCCGTACCGTTCCGTGAAATTTCGGTTCCGAAGTAGCCGAACTCGATACTCAAATCACGGATCACGGACACACAGACGTGTAGTGCGTAACCACCGCTAAATTGCGTATTACAGATATATAGAAAAGTCGAGAAAACACTTTGAGTATATTCGAACACTGTTAAATGGTAGGTATCTAAAAGCATCAGAAATAAATAAGTAGGAAAGTATAAGTATAATCTAGTTATGGCTAAGATCAGGACAGGATTTCATTATATGAAATTAATATCCAGTGGGGCTTAATTCGAGACAATTACTTACATTGCGATAATTACAGGTATGAATGGGTATCCTAAATATAAAAATAAATATTTATCAGAATTCATAACTGTAAATAATTTGGTACGGTACGAGAGTATTGACTAAGTAAACAGCAGATGGACGGGCCAGGGTGCTGTTACTAACAGCACCCTGGCCCGTCCGTCTGCTGTTTATTAGCTGTTACTAAACAATATTGTACTTTTAGGCACTAATGCCCATTAAATCTGAATAGTTTTTTCCGAATAATTAAAAAAGATTCAGTGTTTTACTTTACTGGACCTTTTTCAACCTAAAAAAGACGAAATAAAAATGTCCATGTTTTGGCAACTGTACGTAATATCCATTAGGCAGGTAATTCATTTAAAAATAATCAGGCAGATTTTAAAATAATCAGGAAGATTTGAAGTACAAATCAGAGCCCACAGTTGTGAAAATGGACCATTCATTTAACGTGATATGCATAAAAATCTAATCTACCTTATTTTAAACATTTATCTTAATACAAATATAAATTACTCTAAGGTTAACGTATATATCACCCGAACTTTGTTTAGTTATAATTTTAGTTGTAAAATAGTGGTAGGTACACAGATATAAGGTGAAGAAATTCTCTTGATACTGTAGTACATGCATGGATTTAGGTGATAAATCAGTCAGATAGAATAGATCCCTCGTGTTTCTAGCTGGTGGACATGTTTTTAGTTTATTTTTTTATTCACTTGATAGATCGGCAGTACCTACATGTAACTACATAAAGTTTTTTTTTATATAACCTACACAATAATTAGGCTGGCCTCACACAATCTGAATTCCAAAATCCAGACTCTGAATTCATATTATTAATTAAGAAAGCTCGGCAACGCATACAATTTCACTATGCCCCACACATTCTGATTTTTTCAGAAAAAGATTTCATTTCATTTATTCATTCATAAACAATATACATTGTGTTTGTGATTTACTCTTGCCGGCATTCAGATTATGAACTCCGACTCTGATTCAGACAGGAATTTCAGAATGTGAGTCCAGCCTTACCTACTGTAAAAAATTTGAAGTGTACTCGGTAAATACATTATCAATTGCTTACATATAATAGAGGTGTTGTTAGTCCCGCAAACTCCTTTGAAAAGTTAGGATCCTTCGACCAGACGTGTATTGTGTCTGTTGGGTTGGGCAAATGCCCGACGATTGTTGTCAGGCTGTTGTATACATTCAAATCGCTTTGACATTACGTGATCAGTTGATCACACTAATTCTACAATTAGTGTGTCGTCACGTCGGAATTTAGTTCGTATGTGGCGGTAAAGATTCTTCTTCACACATTAGTTTACTTTAGTTCTTACTATGAGAACGTAAGAATGACGAATACTTATCGTATTTAACTCGATAACAGGCATTTGAAGGGTAGATACAGGCAAAAAACAGCGAATATCCTGATTATGAGAAAAACGCAGTTAAAATTTTAGAAGTAGGTATGTAATTTTGTCCTCCTTCTTTACGGGTATGTCATGGACATTACCGGTTCTTTACGTTTCGGCCATAAACAAAAACGTCTTTTTGGCGCGTTACGTTTAGGTTAAAAAAGTTTGTGATTGAGAATAAAACTACCATAGATAAAGATTTGCTTGCCAATAAAAACTTGTGAAATGCCGTTCTTTGCCTGTCCCCTTCATTTGGAGGTTTGTGTAACTTTCATTTGAGTCCTCCCTACTAGGTACTGCCGAAACATTCATGGCTGTTGCCACTATCACTTAAACCTACGTAAATATTTTTAGGTTGATAGGTACTGTTGCTCAATGCAAAATCAGTATTCATTTACCTATATTAGGTATTCTTCTATCTTATAAAATTTATATAAGGTGAAGTACTGCAGAGCGCTTTATATTCTCCCACCGTAGAGAACCGCTGCGCATTTTCGGCGAAGTTCTTGTTAAATAAGCTTGGCAGATACCTGCAGTCATAGATAATTCCTACAATAATTATATTATATTGACCTACAGTTAAACCAAAAAGGTTGGCGCTGCAAAGAGTCAGCAAAAAGTGTCTAACATACATGGCAGGTGTATAGTTTTTAACACCTAGGTTTACCTATAAAAGTATTTATATTATTTGTTTACTACAACAAGCTTACTTAAGGTTGGCCTAGTCGACGGCACGAACTATTTTGTGCGAGGGGTTAAAATACTTGCTATCTGATCCGACAACACATGCGAAAGAGATAGATGTTGTGATGAAAGTAAGAAGCTATTTCGCGTACGAATGGGGATGTGAACTGCCACTTTTTCACGATAGGTGGCGCATCGTCGCTATGGCTATTGAAAGCTGTCAAATCCATACATTTTGTAACCTATCATTCAGTAAATTTAAATTTTCTCGAAATATGCTTCTGTGTGCTGTACTAGGATGTAGCAACCCCGTTGTTCATTTGTTGCCCAAAGATACAACTCTAAGAAAAACTGGAAAAAGGCTATTTATATTTTATAGGTTATGTTATGTACCTGTCGGATTATGTTGCTTGTTAATCTTCGGTGAAATAGTGGAGCTATTAACGTATTGATAAAGTTCTACAGCAGGAATGTCATTAGCTTGGCCTTCAGAAGCTTGAGGGCTTTGATTGCCGAAAATAAAATAAAACTTCTGACCTAAAACGTAAAGAATACAAACACATTAAAGTAATGTTCTCTCATTTTTTGTAAATTTTCCTACCATGAGTCTAGTAAGAAATAACTCGTTACAACAAAAAAATTGCCATATATAGAATATATCAACGGTGAAAAATATTTTATTATATAAAAGTCTGCCTCTCAATAAGATCTGTTTTCTTTCCAGTTATCCTTGCTCCTCATTTCTTTAGTACGTCTTTCAATTCTTTAAGCTACCAGGGACATATTATCAATAACGATGGTAGACCCGTAGCAAAAAAATTCTAAATCTATGGGTAGACCGGTGTAAACACAAAAATAACAAAAAAACGTGATGTAAACAAAGCAAAAATGTTTTGACAGCAGCCATTGCGCCACCAGCGACATCTGCGCTCAGCTTTGCGTTCATATCCCCATTAGCACTTTTGCATGTTTGTAGCGAAATGGATGATGATTTAGGACGAAAACGAGCGCGCGAAATTTTATAAACAGACCTTTGGGAGTCTAGATTTTATGAAAAAATAACTAAATGTATATTTACAAAATAAAATTATTTGCATTGTTGAACTACTAATCTATCCCTGTATGGTGGCCGTATAACAATTTTCCTTCTTCTTATGGTATTTATTTCCGCCCAAAGATGCGTTAAAATTAGTGTTGAAATATGGAATTTTCGACGCTCATAACTTTCTAATTTTGATTTTATTGTTTCCATACAGGGCTAGATAATGATGATACAAAATGAATTATTTTTTTTATTTTGAACATAACTACATCGTCAAACAGTGGAGTAATCGCCAGACTACGTTTGTATGGAAGAATGACCGACTAGCGTAACCTTAAGTAACACATTGCCAGTTAATATCAACCTGTTACCAAATATGTGCGCTTGGCTGTACGTAGTTGGACAGTCACATTCCTAACAATTGCATGGGGTAGTTCTTTTTTCTTTTCATTAATCTGACAATTACAATTTCTCATAACAAACCAACATTAGGACGGCAGTTTCAAGTAGGTATTGTCATTAATATCAGACCCTGATATAGACCAATTACTTTATAAAAACTCCTTATTTACGTTCCTTATAGTCCTTTTCGTAAGCCACCTGTTTCTAAGGCCATTCCATTATATCTCCAATCTACTAGGGGCTTTGCCTTGCCGAATTTACTTACAATTAGGCTGCTGCCTTGTAATAAAACTTGGAGGCCGTAAAATACACATACCCACTTACAAATAAACGCGGTATAAAGTTATACCAGGTATAACAAAGGTATAACCATACATTTTCATAGGTTTATACTTGGTATAACTTTATACCGCGTTTATTTGTAAGAGGGTTACAATTTTGTCGATAAAAGCATCCCACATAAGGGGTATAAACATTTTTTTTTTTATTGAATTTCCTTAAATTCTGCAAAAATTAAAAGTCAAAAATGCGCAGGAACCGAACTGCAGTACCTACCCATCCAGAAGTACTTATTTTGAAGGTATATTTGTTTAAGGTAGAATAGACCCTTTTGGATGTAGATTTGAAATCACCAAAACGCGCAAAATCATAAGTGTCAAAAAGAGAAACTATCCGGTAAAAATCTAGTATCCTTAGGGTTTGGTGTGCCCCCTCTCCCCTGGCACTACTCCCATGAAATGGTAACGCACCGTTCTTGAGAAAAAAAACGAAATTGTTACCTAACCTCAAGACACTAAAGTTGCTTTTGCATCGTCTACGGCGCTGCGAGAAGTCCAACCCCTTCGCCCCTAAGTAAAAAATGATAGGCACTCGTGCAAGCCGTAGAGGCTGAGGCTGGACGCCGGCAGCGACCAAGACGCCGAAGCTGCGGAGGTGAGCGTGAGTAGAGCGGGCGGGGGTTGCTCTCCCTTCGCGCCTGCGCTTTTTATATACACTCTACGGCAAGAAATACAAAAAAAAATGGTTAGCAGCCAAAATATTGTCAGTGTGTAGAACAACTCAAGTACTAACAAAAAAACATATAAAAACATGTGTTTATCCCTAAAAATGTTTATGTATTTTAGGAAATGCAATAAAACCTTGTGAAATTACGTTTATAATTTGTCTTTTATGGCTCAATACAAAAACATCTTATCTTTTGAGTGTCAGTTGAATATTTTTTAGATTTTCTCTGTTATGGCCGTAAAAATAAGATTAAATGTACGCCTCTGTGTCACCTAAGTACAAAGTTATGGTTGTTAAACTATTGGGAAGTAAGTAAGTCAGGTATAATATAATAAAATTGCTCTATCTTTTGTGGTGATTTCATTTCATCCCTTATGTGGTGTTTTTGTACATAAAATAAAGTGTGTTTTACGGCCTTAAAGTTATATTTGGATATAATATAATAGATCAGGGTGCGACTGACACCGATGCAAAAAAAGTACCATGGAATCAGTACATGATTCTGGACACCGTACCTACTTGGAATCCTTTAACCGACGAAGAAAAAGGAGGAGATGCTCATATTTATTTTTTGCCTTTCAGTTCCTTATTTCGTCGGTTAAATGTCTAACTACCTACTCGTTTTTATGTCTCTATTCAATAGTTACACGAAACCAGTGTCGCATAGTCCGGTAGACCTACATTACAATCTTTTATTTAACTTACAATGTATGTATGTAAGTGTGTGCGGTTCAAATCTTACAACTGAATTTAAGAGCAGTTATCCTCTACCGATTAAGATGAAATTTTGCATACACGTTTAATTTGGATGACAATGTATATTACTTAACTGACGTCATTCTAAATCAAATAAGGCGGACGGCCCAAGATGGCGGCCTAGTTATTTTTTGTGCACTGCAATGATATGGGTATCAAATGAAAGGGTTTGCTGAGAAGAATAAGAAAAAAGAAGGTCTAAAAAAAAAAAAAAAAATTTATGTTTAATCAGGAATTAATGATCTCATTATAGGGACCAGTTATCTCTCTGTTATAGGAGGACATTAAGTAAGTACCTATTACCTGGTACTTATTCTTAAAGACTGTGGAATCTGAGGCCTGTAAGCGCCAGTTTAGTTAATAATGAGTCTTGTTAAATGAACTGTGTCCAAAGGCACGCGTCAGTCATTTAATGGCAGCAAATTTTGAAACAATAATAGTTGTATTTTAATTTTACTGCCATTTAAAAAAGCTATGAATCAAAAATCTATTATCAAACACAATACGATTATAAGCGAATGGAATTTATGAAAATAGCAAACTTCGAAACTAGCATCGACTGCATGATTTTTAAACAAGTCTATCAGTTTTATCTAAAAATCTCAGAACTCGCTCACAAAAGCTCTTTTACCGGAAAATTCTTCGGATATTAACAAGGTGTCGTTTGTGCCTAGCATCGATTTACAAACGGCGCGTTTTTATCGTTAAGCTTCCATAGAGAGCCATAAACAATAATAGACGATCTCTTAGAAACGGACTATTTTCGTCAAGCTTCTATAGAGAGCGATAAACACTAATGGATGATCTTTTAGAAACGGACTAATAACCGTACGAGTCTTCACGCAAAAAAAACTTCCAAGAACTCAACTCATGGATTGTTTTTCCAAGAGAACTATAAAATATAAAAGCCGAAAAATCCAGCAGAGATTAGCACAGACCACGGAAGACTGTAAGAAGAAAAACCAAAACAAAACAAAAATATAATGAAGAACTGTTTATTTTAACTTTCTTTTCAAATAAATATTAACTTAAATGAACATAATTTTCAGGATCACTAAGAAAAAGAAAATGTAGGTTTACAAATTTTATACAGCATATAGTTTATACGAAAATCATTTTACCATTTAACAAACTTATAAAAAGTCCCTTTTAATCTTTATCAATCTTCACGACATTACTTTTAACAAGCTTACATAAACGTTCTTTTTAATAATAATTAACGTTAATTTTATTATACAGCTCGGCAAAAAAATACGGAGATAATAAACAGCTACATAAACATAAGAGGTCTTTCAAACCTAGTTACGTATTTATTGTCAAGCAAGTGAGTGGCGAGGCCGGGTTCTGTAGGCCATTCACGACCACAATCTTTGACTCGATAGATATGAAAGCCTCAAATAATATTATCAATAACTGTTAACAGTGCTATATAATTACAAACAATTGCTGGGAACATGGCAAAGATTTAATGCAGACAAACGCGTTTGAGTCGTTGCTACGAGGCCGTTTGGACCGCATCTAACGCGAGAAATATTCGCCGCTATTTTAGACTAGCATTTTAGTGCCCTACTGGGGCCAATGAACTCGACACTAATGTATAGACATCACTAGTGACTTAAAACGTTAAACAGATGTATAACACATATTTCATAGACCATGTCACACTGTTAGTGTTCGAGTCCGTGGCCTGGAGTCGTGAGTTATGTTATCAGACCTAGATATTTGAGTCTCGTCAATGACGAGAGTTCACTAGTCTTTACAACGTTCGCTACGTCGTTTCGGTCTGTAGAGAAGCTAGGCCTTGTTTCAGTACATGCAAAACATATAAACAATCACTTTATGGCCCCGATAAATTCATTTTAAAGGTAATCAACAGTCTATTTCGCTAATACAAAAAAAGTTTCTATGATTGTCGTACAAAATCGATATATCACAAATCAATCCAATCGGCTATAGACTATTGCCTAGAAAAAAAACTATACATTAATATATTAGTAATTCGAGATACATATGTCGCGAAGATATTGTTTTATTTTTAATCAATTTTGAGGTTTATGTCAATGAGTAGATATTTCATCAACACAATATCTATGCGACATACATAGCTATATATAACATTTATGGCGGGTGAATCAAGCCCTCTACAAAAAAACATAGTAAAACTAATCTACTTTACACTTATTTAGGAATAGGTATGTCAAAAGTTATCGACAAAAAATACACCTCGAGAAATGTGGTTCTTTACTGTAGCGTCCCATTTTAATAGTAAGTAGTGAGTTTATACATTTAAAGTTAACATTGGAAGTATAAGAAACAATTACAATTTCTACTGTTGTACAGATTTATACATAAACCATTGTTTACGAGTGTCTGTTCAACATCATTCGCAGCTCATATATTCAACGGTAGGCCATAACTTATGGAAGCAAATAGAACTATTAAAATGAAACCTTACACGCATAGATACACAATCCATGCGTCCAAGTTGATACTGATGACTCCGCGACGTCACTAAGTACGAATGACGTTCAATAAGTACATAATACTTTCACAAAATAAATGAACAGGTGCTTATTTAAATATAAAAAAACACACTTTCGATACAACACTTAGTCAATTTAACTACAGCAATCTGAATGTGGAAGAGTTCATGGTTGAGGACAAAAGTGAGAGCAGAGTAGCAGTTTATAGTGATATTGTGATGATAGGTAGAGACATAAGGTAATTTTATGTCTCACCAAGACACGCGGTTTAAATGCCCCTTGGATAACTGTTCTTGAAGGTTTTCTGCCTGTACACCTGTGCCTGTGCCTTTAGGCGACACTGTCACGGCAAAGGCAAGTTGGTTTACATATTTTCGAACACAAAATTAACCGTTTAACGCGTATAGCTGTCGACACAAAAAAAAAAAACTTATACGAAAATAAATAATAACATAAACGGAATAAATTGTATGTGTGATATAGGACACACTAAAGGATCATTTTATTACAAAAAGTGAGTGATACAAATCTTTTGATATATTCAAAGATTTAATTTGATTCTTACTGGCCTTTCCGAAATCACAACGCTAATAAGTTGTATCATAAGAACAATCCTATGACACTCATAAATGTGACACTGAAAACCAAATTAGTCTATTGCTTTTGGACCAATTATTATGGTTTATAATAAAAGCCAATTTAATTCAAATTAACCAAACATTTTTAGTGGCAAACAATATTGCGAATATTACTGTCACATCCAAAATCATGCCCTTCAAGCAAGTAAGTTAATGTTATTATTATATAGAAGATGGCACAAAGTGCTTTATTTTATTATAATCCTAATATTATTTAGTATCACAAGAATATGCACTCACTTTCGGTAAAAAATAATAAGGGTGTGCATCAAGTTTTCAGGTTTTAGCAAAACTGGTAATTCAACTGGCGGTTATTGCCAATATGTAACCAATTTCTTGTCAAAATGCTTTATAAAACAAAAGGAAACTTTTAAGCTCTATATAGTATTTATCTAATATTGAAATATTATTAGAGAAATATGTAACAGGAATTCACGTATTATTATTGTTTGGAGCATCAAGGTCAGCAATGTCCATTATAAGAAGCTGTATTCTGGAACTTCATTAGAGTCGGAAACATATAGCATGTATTCAAAGTTAAAGTCAGGAACAAATACACATTTATATTAAAGTTATAGTGTACAGTGCACACTATAGGAGCGAAAAAATAAAAATAAACGACTGCTATAAAACATAGAAGCATAATATACAGATTTTGTACTGCAGTAATTTTATCTGATTGTGTATAATGATCGAAAATTCATGAGAGTAATCAGCTGCATTCAGTTGGACTGTAGGCCGACCCCAACATACTTAGATAAAAGCACAAACATTACTTGGGGTTGACCTAAAATTTAGTTTCACTAACAATTTAAAGTATTAAAACATGGCGAAACTTTTATTTATAATTTCTACTGGCTGTAAGACTTTCGTAAATAAATCATGACACTTTAAATTTACTTAAATTCTTAAATACCTTTTTAGATAGCAGCAACGTTTGGCGGATCGTCTTTACACATATGTTTCAGAACAGTTTGGGCGACATTACATACAATATTCGCAAACTAAAATGATAACTTAACATTTTTCGATTAGTTCAAGTGCCTATCAACATTGAATAAATAACACGTAATATATATGGATAAACCTTTGAAATAACAGACTAAAGAGCACGTCGATAGAGGACGCGTTGCTGATGAATAGTTGGCGAGCTATGCTAGAATATGTTACTATATGATTGTAGGAGACGCGTGTGGCGCGGCGCGAGGTGGCGTCACTTCGTTCACTTGGACAGTTTGCTGATCACCCGGATGAGGGCCCCGTTCTCGTCCTTCAGCCGCTGGTTCTCAGCCTGGAGCGTTTGTTGATACTGTGGATGTCATTAATGGTATGTCAATGCTATGTGCCATAAATACTGTGTGTGTGGTGTTAGAAAGCTGCGTATTCATTCATTATTCATAAAACAATATTGTTGTCAGATAAACATTTTCTAGTGTCCCATACATATTTTCTGAATGAATACGCAGACAAGGTTGCCAAACAGAACGAACAAAGTACAACGGGGGGATACAACATGGGAGACTCACAACAAATCCTATGATACAATGACATAAACGGAGCAAACCTATGCGAGCGATGCAGCTGTAACTGTAGCTGCATATTTACTTAGTCACAATTTCGGTAAAAAAAAAAAACAAAACAAACATTTCTCTAAGGAAGGGAGAAAAATCGGATTAAACATTTATGTAATGGAGTACACACAATGCGTATGTGAAATGAAATCATCCCGATACCTAAAACCTACCAATATTGGCAATTCAATATATTTTTGAAAGAACGGTAGTATGATGATACTATAAAATTGCTTCATGAAATAAAATACATAATTTAAATAAAAATCTTTGGCGAGTATTTCAGGCAATGTCAAATCAGCAATCAAAGACGTCTGTGACAGCAGGTTAAAAAACCTTTTTTCTGGGGCGGTCGGATAAAAATGGCAAATATTATTCAGATGCCAAAGGAAGATCAATATTAATCAGTAACTGTTAGATCTCACAGCATTGGTAGAATGAATATACAAATTCAAACAAATCTGTGGCGTAAAATTCAAGCATCATACAACCATGTCATGAACGGGGCTTCAAGCGAACAGTAAGTCCATATCAAAAATACTAAAAGCGTATATCATATTTACAAGTGCGCAACGCTGTGTATGTTAGGGCAGTTCAAACCTATAGTTATAAAGCCTTTGATGTCATATGATGCACCTATTCATGAGAGCCTAGTATCATTTTGGTAAACTGAGGGCTTATTTGTATTATAAAATTATATATAGTGTACTCGGCGCGGAATCCAAGTTTAAAATTTGAAGAAAAAATAGGGTAGTTTACTGAAAATTTGTTTAGTGTCGGTCAGGTAGATTAATAAAAAATATTGGACACGTATTTTTTCTTTTGACTCGTAAACTTAAAGTGACGACGATATAATGCGTTGAAATATCGTGTGACGTCACGCCGCTAGTACACTTTATACTGCCTTAGTGACGTCACGTCACTCCTGAACTTTGATACGCTTTAACTTTGTAATTTTTTATTGATTTGGTAAAGCAAAAAACACGTGTCCAATATAATTTGATAATCTCACTGACGGACTAAATAGAATTATCATTTTTCGACTTAGGAATCATCCCTATTAAGGCGCAGATTCCCTTGAGTAGCTGATTTTAAAATGAGAATCACGTCTAAACGGTTAGTCGTAATTTTTTGGAAAAAATATATGTTACATTAGACCATTTTGTTAATAATTTGATCTAAGCACATTTTGAGTTTTATTCGTATAATACAGTGTAATTAATTTGTAAAGTTATGTCTAAAACGAACAAAAACACGACAATCACACTAAAACCGCTGACCGACATTTTAATGAAATCGACACCATCTCAAAGACAATTTAATTATCTAAATTTTGATCTGAAGCTTTTTTTTTTAAAGTCGTAGAATAATAAGGAAAGTACAAAAAACTACTAAATTTTGGGTCGCACGGGTGCGAAACGGGTGCGCGTTTTGTTCCCTCAAGGTCGTTGGCGTTAGTCGTCGTCTTAAGGATTATTGGCACCTTACTCTGTGATGTCAAAACTATCATGGTGCCACTGTGAGAGAAAGAGACCGAGCTATACAGAACGAAAAGCACTATCCCTTTTTACACTGGAATCAAGATGGTGTTGATACATTGTAGTACAGGCCCTGGTTGGTGGTAGATCCTAATATTTTACCTGAACCCAGGTGCATGACAATGTGTAATTACTGCAAATGTTTCATTGATGTTTGTATATGAACACAGTACAAGTAATGTATATTCCTTGCATCACACGCTAGCTAACGATTTTGAACATTGTGTTTTATTCAGAATGCCAATCATTTTGATATCTGCCTTTAAATATGATTAAATTCAGTAGAAAAAGAAACTCGGTTTAAATACTAATAAGAAATTAGAAGCTGATAACTTGTCCAATTTCAATTTACTATCTATAATTTGATCAAAAATACCCTTCCAAAAGAAAACATATAACTTTTTTCAATATTTAAAGTGAACTGTTGATACAACCCTATTAAAATGGTAACGAACTTTTATTTCAACAGTCACAATGATAATTTTTAATTGTAATAATGATGTAATCAAACATTACTAATAAAAGTTCTGATGAAACACAATGGATGAAGGCGCATGTATCTACTACATACGTCACGCACACGCGACGCTCACGACACGCACACGAAACGTTACGTACGTGAACGACACAGGCATACACGGTATCGTCAATATTCACCGCCGCCCGGTCAATATACGTGTAAAAGTGATGCAAACTACAATCGATCGAAGACACACTAGTCGGATCAGTGGGTTTACTCTACTTTGCAGTACGCAATCCTTTTTTTTTTATAATAGCGTACGCAATTATTTCAGACCATCAGGTACAAGAAGAAAGCATAAATATCACAGCATGACTTCGAATGAAGAGAAGATTGACTGCCTGCTTAATTTCTTAATTCTTGTTGAGTGCACTTGTGGTTTTATTCAACAAACAATATAAGTAAGTTTATCTTAGTCAGGCGACCTGTGGTATTGTAGAGACCATTAAAAGTCGGTGAGAACAGAACATATATTATTACATTTTTCCACTACCTTGTCTATTATACATACATACATTGCCTAAGAAATTCGTTTCGAAATATGAACATTTAGACACAAGATAATAAAAATTTTAAAAAGCAAACAAAAAACAAAATTACATAGAGTTTTGATATCATTATTTAATTACAACGTAATAATTTTTCTTTTTGGCGGCCAAGTACGAGTGAAACAATTTGCAATTTAATGAAAAAAAAAGTAACTGTACGTTGTAGTTACATATGTACGTTTTTAACTGAATAGGGTCCTGTTGGTAGACGCATTCAGCCGCTACGGCCGCGCTTTTTCCACCGCCCAATCCGGCAGAATGATACTGAACCTGTTACCTCTCTAAAAAGCGCGCGTTGATTGTGTGTATATAGTCTGTGGTTTTTAGTCGGAATGTTTCTAATTAATTGTTGTTGGAACTTATTTGCATTTTATTAACTAAGCTCATCAGGTAGTGGAAAAATAATCGTTTGTGTCTCGCATATAAAGGCTTTATTTTAACACTCGCATGTAGCTTTCGACGTCCGACTTCTTCTCACGTCGAAATTGGCTACATCGCTCGTGTTAAATTCTCGACTTATTATGCTCGACACGAAATGTACTATTACAACCGTCCCAAAACATTGGTCACACAAAAAAAAATCGGTTGTAATTTTAGAAATCGCTCGCATAAAAACTTTGTCATACATCGGTCATCGATATAAAGCGTCATAGTCTGTAAGTCGTTCTACATAGTCTGATCAATATCGATTGACGATAGTTTGGTTACACCTTTAAGGCTGTTACGCACTAAACGTCCGTGTCCGAATTCAAAATGTTCTGAATTATGATAGATTATGACGGATAGAGTTCGGATGAAGTGTGTAAGCTTCCATAAAAGAAGTACTACGGAACCGAAATTTCACGGACACAGATCGGATGTAGTGCTTAACCGCCCTTACGTTAACGCTCAGGGTACGCAGATGACGTCACATGCACGCAAAATGGCCGCGATACAAGCGCCACACTTCCGCACGCAAGTTAGACATGTACCAAAGCATGCTCGCCATAACACACTGTTAATCATAGTGGGGCGGGGGCTCGACAATTACTGCGACGCTGCGCGACTGTGCTCTGGCCATCGTGCGTCTCGCTCACACGCCTGTGTCATGAGTAGGATAGATAGTGTGTCGGTGAAGTCTTGCTAGTCTATTCCGTAAACATCTCACCGTAAAAATTAAGTTGGAGTGAGATTGAAGTGACTTGTCATTCCACCTTGATTAGACGGACTGAGAGCTCATTTCAAGTTCATTTTACTTATCTCACCGAAAAAACGAGATATTTTTTCTGAATAGCTGTTTGGTTGACCCTGCTGCTTCAGTTCAGATATAAATGCTGCTGTTACACAGCCCTGTCTATTGGACTCTCACGCGTGATATTACCCTTGAAAATGAAAAACTAATTTGCTCTGATTGGTTAAGCCCCCTTTTAGGTTTAAGGTATACTTCTCGCCAAACTTCTTGGTCGCCCTGAAGTTGGCTTTACGATGCGGTCCGTGCCTTGCGCATCGGAAAGCCAACTTCAGGGCGGTGCTGTTATTTTATGATAACCAACCAACTTCAGGGCGGCCAAAAGTTTGGTGAGAACTATACTTTTGTTACTTATAGAGGTGGCGAAATCTCATTTCCTTTTTTTATAATTACAATATTAACTAACCTCCTTGTTGCTTTACGCTTCTAAATAAATAAAAAGATTTCAATGGTAGTTGCAGTGTCAGTTACAAAAATTATGACCAAATCTTGTTGAAGTGCTTTGAATTTTGTTGTGATGTCTCTATTTTGTACAAAAACCAACTTGTAACAACACTAGCATACTGCACTCAGTATGCATCAGTTTAGTTAAAAAGCCAAACATTGTGAAAATTGTAAATGAAAAACTTGTAAAAGTGAGTAAATCGAAAATATCACTCATATGCAAGTTAGATCACACACGTTCTCATTTTACCGCGATATCAAAGTTAAAAAGCGTGCCAAAGCGTATGTTTTTAAATAAATCGCTTATGTCGCTGAGTTTTTTCATGCGATGCTACTTAAAAGTTCACTTAATGTGGTAAAAGGAGGACGTGTGCAAATGCCTAGCGAAAATATTGTGTTTGTGTGAGGAATGTGAATATCAACGTGTAAGCGAGAGCGACGATCGGTTTAGTTCCGGCGCAAGCCGCACGGTGTCGCCACTGAGCTGAGAGCTCAATTAATATACACATTTACCTATTTGGCGGCAGAGTTGGTCAATTTGCTCACGACCCGCGTAAGGGCACGATTCTCAGCCCTCAGCCTTTCGTTCTCGGCTTTTAGTTTTTGCAATTGCTATAAAACGAACACCAATATGTCAATTTTATTATTATCTATTTTCTTTTCAGGCGGCAGCAGCTATCTTGACGTCCGCCGTTTCGGTTTAGATTCGAACTTGACAAGCAAATTTTTCAAATCAACTATGTTTGCAGATATATATAATGTGTTGTGTATGTGTCCGCCTCGAGTTTGTTTAGAAATGTTTCAAAAGTTACCTTTAATTCTTCCTCCATTTCTGATAGTTTTCTCTCCATAGCCCGCTTTTCTCTTTTTTCCGTCTCCGATGACGAATTTTGGTTCTGTAATCAAGGAGAAATTTACCTTTAAACACCTACTCAGTGAGATAGTACATAGGTTTCGAGATATAACACAAACATAATCCAGTTACCCAAATCATAAATCGCAAGCAATGCCAATAAAAACGCAATACGAACTTTCGCTTTGCAAATCTGTAAAACAGCATAGCATATGCTCCCATAAATATAAATGGTAAGGTTGGCAGTACGCGCCAATCTGTCAGCTGTCTATGCAAATAATTAGTGTTGTGCCGTAGGCGGGAATTAGTCAAACCATCGGAAATAGTCGAGAGCTAATTACGTTAGAAAAACACGTAGTCACGGTGAAGGTGAAACACACGTTACAAATATTAATAGATCAATGTGTCAATTTCTGGGTTACAATGTTTTAAGAGAGGGATAGCCAATAGATACTTTTACAGACAGATTGACAATAGAGAGTTTACTGAGAAAATTCAAGTTGGGCTGGAAATTATTTTTATTGATTAATATTAAGAGATATGATTTAAAACATTTCTTGAAGAATCAATAAATACGCATAGCAAGAATGATAAATAATCTCTTAAGATGTTGTCGGGATGATTTCCTTGATAAGTCAAACAAAAAGATATGCGAGGCAAGTGTTTCGGTAAGCGCTAAAAATATTTGGTTTATCAACAAACTGCACATACAAAACAAACCTGTTTAACGTTTGCAAAGGCATAAGTACACAAATAGGTGTTCGCTACATTTTAAACATTGCAGTTGAAAGCACGTAATACTTATGTAGTTTTAAACATCGTATGGAATTAAACAGTTGGGGGTATGGTTGCTTGTTAATGAGTTATAATAACCTTATTAATTCTTGTATAATTGACATACGACTTTATTGTCACGGACTCAAGCTGAAATTATTCATGAAATTCTAAGGCAAAACAACACATTCAAAGAGAATGCTCATGATGCTACCTTATGAGTATTCTGAAATTCTAATATCCCAGACGTAAGTCCTACGCTGTTTACGGGACCATGACGCATACGCGGAATTACTAGTTCCATACAATGGCACCAAACCACACAAGGATGCACAAGGAAAAAATGTGTAAGACTATGAATACAAGGGCTGCCGAAACAAAGCGAGTGCTATTATTTTATACTATAAATAAATAGTAACCAGCAGCTGCCTACCCTTAGTATCTTTTATTAAACATAAAAAAACTAATTCCAAAAAATTCAACTATTCGGTGACAATGCATTTGCATACATGGCTTATTGCCTTATCGACCATATTAGTGGTAACTGCCCAAGACTACGCATCCAGCATTTTAAATAACGAATGCGAAATATAAAGCAAATGAGTTTAACCTATGGACTATTCCATAGGTTAAACTCATTTGCTCTAGCCCCTAGGCTGAATAGTCTTAAGTGAATATCTATATTGATATCTGTATGCACGCCAAGATATGATGAAGCTGGGTACCGGGCACTTTGTTGGTCATAAAAACAAATGTATGTGTGAATAAATAACTAAATGATTGATTGGATAAGACTAAGGAGCAACTACTTTTAGTTGGATAGATTTATTCGATTATCTATATATCAGATATCAGACTGGGCTGAACGGTCGATGGTTGCAACACTCATCTAGTTGGAGGATCCTCCTTTTACAATGAAGATTGCGTATACCTCTATACTACCACACATATGTAGCTAGTGAATATCATACCACTTGGGTGAGCCTCGTGATGGTGGCGCGGGCTTCACGCAGCTGTTGCTCGGAGGTGGAGAGCAGCTCGCGCAGGCGCTTCACTTCGTTCTGCGACGCCTCGTACAGTGCCTTGTAGTCCTTCTCTTCGCCCTCCTCTGTGCGTTCGCTGCCAGACTGGAATGATACAAGTTAATGTTTTAGTATGTTGTAGATTATATTAAGTAGCCTGCCGTCTGTGTTCCCTGATAGCCACAACTTGGGGGTCTTTAAGTCAAGAGTGAATATGTTACTTGTAGGCAAGCTTGCTTCACCCTCGTCATATCATCGCTTACCAGCAGGTGAGATAGTAGTCAAACGGAAGCCTATTAATTAAAAGTTTAACATTCCTGTCCATTAAGTAGTCCGTGAACGACCTTAAAACCCAAGTAGGAAGGTGTAAGTCCAATCTCGTAAAGTGGGGGAAGGGCAAACGTGGCGAAAGCAGCAGCAGGGTGTGGAAATGGAGCCGCGTTGCAATATGCTCCAAAATGACAACAGTAATCTTTCGTGGACGGTAAATTTTTTACTTAAAACATAACTATACAAAATCTCTGATAAAACCTAAGCTAAAAATTGGTACTTAAACAAAAGCTTCAGATGATTTTTATTATAATAGACATTCTATTCGTAAATCCATAAAAAAAGTAATGTCTATTCGTGAATCCTTATAAAATTTAATGTCTATTCGTGAATCCTTATAAAATTTGACTATTAATGAAAGGAATCATAAGGATTAAATATCAATATTTGCTAAAACTGCTTGGAAACGAAACCGGAACCATGAAACGGGTAGAATAAATTCGAAATACTTAGGTATGTATAATAAAATAATCCAGGCGCAGTTTTATCGGTAACAAATAGTTACTAAAAACGAAGCTCCTATAAATAGAAACGATGAACTAACACCAAAGCAGTAAAAACCGCGCGATTGTTGTTGATAGCGTTCCCATGAATTCAGATACTTTCCACACGCTTTGGGAAAAGAATACGGTCATTTATGGCATAACTTCAGAAAAAACATGCTCTTCTCATGATTTAGACACTTGTGTGTTGTGTCTGCACTTTCACATTTTTTTACCTATGTAACGAAGATAAAAGAGAGATTTTATTAATTTTATTTTTATATTTCTATCCAGCATCTTCGCTCGCGTGCATGTCGAAAAGGATCCCAAGGGAACTAACTCCAGGGATACAATGTGTCCTATGCAGGCAGTAAGCCCTAATGTATTATTATAGTTACTTTTATGGTTAACAACCCCTCAAATGGAGCGATTCGTTACATGATATTCGATGGATAAAATAATATTTGACTCTCATAAACTGTAAATTTTTATGCACTGTTAAAGTTATTGTTATGATCTCTAAAAAGACAATAAACTAAAAGCAAACAGGTTGTTTGTACGTCAACACGCCAAGGACGGACACACACTTTGTCCGAGAGAGAAATTAAGAGGAGAACAAGGATATATATCCATCCACAAATCTAGGCGTATATCATTAATAAACAAACCTATAAATAAGGGCTAACCGTTACAATCATTTAAATTAAAATGAACTAGCGATTCGAAGTTCAGCGTATCGGTACATAAATAAACAAAGCAGTTCTCCGAATGTTTTAGGGACTGTTCTAAGAGGGAAGTTTTTGAACGTCAAAACTTTATGATCTGCAGGGCATTACGTACACAGTATCCATCTGAAGCGAGGGAATTTAGGCTGAGAGAACGGGAGCCGAGTGCGCCCGCCGTCTCTAAGCAGCTGAGTGAGCGGGAGCGCTCCTTGTCCAGGTTGCCGGCCTTGTTGGCGCGAGATTTGCGCTCCGGCCGCACAGGTGGCACGTCCAGCACCTCGGGCGCCGCCAGCACGTCGGGCGCCGCCAACACCGCCGGCGCCTCCACCGCCACCTCCGTGGGCTCCTGAACCTTCGCCAGTGGCACAGGCTTCGGCTTAAAGTCTTTTTTACTCGCCAATAACCTTTTGTCCAACTTTTTCAACACTGGCGTCATCAAATTTAACGATCCCAAAGAAGATCCACTCAAGTACACGCCCCCATACCCTGAACTTGTACCGCCGTATATACCGAGATTTGATGAGGGCCGCCCCAGACCCGCACTGTAAGGATTGTAGTTCCTGTACGCGCTAGAACTGTAGTTGGAATAATTGTTAGAGTAAGGACTGTATTGACTACCGAGCATCGTTCCCAGCATGCTGGGAGACGAGCTGTAATGCGAAGTTAGGCTCCGCGGCCTGGAAGTGTATCTATCTTGTTTACGACTCATTTTTGCACATTTCACTGGGAGCGACTATATAGTCAAACAGTCGGCGGGCGAACGCCGCGCGCTACGTAAACACACTGACCGTTTCCCGAGTTTTATTCTACGCGATGTGAAAATATTATGAGCGCCAACTCGCGTCGCAGGCGCGGAGCGGCAGGATCGCGCGTTTGTGACGCTGCTGACGCACTGACATGTTCAGACGAGAGGGCGATATCCACGGGGCACGTGAGACACAGACCATCACCTGTAAATATAACGGCGCACAGGGAAAGCCGCGCCGCCGCGCCGTGCCGGCCGGTAAGCGTGGCCCGCACCCGCCGCGCCGCAAGGACGTCGCTACGCAAATAGAGATTACAGCCCTCTATTATTATCGGCGACGCCTCATCAATCAGTCGACAGTTTACTTCATAATTAGTACGCTGATCGAAGGCCACCCGCGGCCGACCCGCGCCTCCGCCCTGATCGTACAGGTACACAACTCATGCGCTAAAAATAAGCCCGCACCTCCTATAAACATTGTATGTTACACCAAACAAAAATAAGCCCTGCAAATGTAGAGAAGCGACTGCATCGTAAACTGTATACTCGGGGCGTTTCTGAAAGCTACCGCTACGTGCAATCGAAGTGCTAATTTATGAAACACGCATCAGTTTCTTTTCTTCGTATAAAATATGCTATATATAAATTCTATTTTCAAGTTTACGCGGCTCGGATTCCGAAAGCGATGACCCAAATACTATCTTGTTGGAAACTATCTAAACATTTGAGTGAAATTTTTAACCACTCGCCTTCAACAGTAAAATCATCGACCACGACGCCATCAAAATCTTGTGTTTATCACCGACCGGTCAGATATCCTCAAGATTACAACGAGAACATATTCATAGAAATCCTGCAATAATGTGGTAAATTCATTGAGTCGGTGGCCTATTTCTATTTCCCACGGTGAAGCCGTCGGGACCAAATCGTTTTTCAAAATTTCGTCATTTACACCAAAATTTATTTCTAAATTGACTCGGGAAACTCGGCCGTTAACTCCGCGTCCACGTGGGCGATAGACGCTACGCATACGACACGATGTCTGTCCTACATTATGGACATTGACAAAGTACTTATAAATTGTTCTTGAACCGTAAAATTAGCGCTTTAGCACTTGGCTAATGAAAACGTTATATGAATGACGCAGTGCCTAATTCTTGGATTTCCCGATGCAAAGTAGCGGGTCAAGGGCATGTTTCACGAGTGTCCAGTTTAATTTTTTTTATTTACGACCGTCTGTTTTTGGCTCACTTCCTGTTTTTTCTCATCAAAAACGAAAATTGTTTTTCGGTGTTACAATCAAGAAAAGTTTATCTATCTTCTGCTGTAATGATTAATATTTCCCGTGGAAATAACATGAGAGAAAAAAAAACATCGCATTGCTGTGCATGTGTGTGCTTTGCAATAATGTTAGAAGCGGTTACATTGTGGACGGGTCAGCGACGTCATCGGCCATGTGTGTTGGGGAGTCGGCGTCACGGACGGATACGCTAAAAATAATAAGCCTCCAGAACAGCGTACAAGTAGCTACGATGATAAATACCAGATTTATAGCTTACAAAATATTGATTTCTTGTACTGAATTTGCTTGATCTAATCGCCGCGATAACATCTCGATATACCTTCGGAATCACAGATCTAATAAAACCGTCCGTTGCCTGCGTTTTGTGCAAAATCAATAGTCTTCCAAAGTGAGTAAATTTGTCTGAACGATCTGCTATCAACCAGCAGATAAGCAGTGTAATCTTTCTTCAATCTTTCTACAATTCTTGTTTAAAAACTGGCATAACATTGTTGTAAACATTTTGAAGGAAACTAGGATAATGGTCGGATTACCTTGACGCATGGTCAACGATTAAGATTCCGTGCATATCTAGCATGTCAAGTTCCAATATCAAAGACAGTTGACTGACTAAATTAATTAACTTACGTAAATTCTAGCCTACAGTGAATGGTTTCAACACGTTTTATGTTTAGTTCAAAAACCATTAAATTCCCTCAAGTGTTAAAGGCATTCAATTCGGTTTATTGTTTACTTCCTTAGTGCTGAATGTTAGCCGCATTTGCAGGAAATGCGAATTGTTTCCACTTCAATCAAATTCTGTTCACAGTTTAAACCAAAATATTTAGTTCTGAATCAGAAGTCAGGCTAAGAAAATGGGCCAGGCTGAGCTGAGGATGTACATACAGGGTGGCCAAAAAGTCGTGGATCAACGCAACTAGGGGTTAGTCGGGGCCATCAGCTGCAAAAAATTGTTCTACGGGATATCCTTAAAGTCAACCCCTACAGAGTTATAATTTATTTTGTATTTTTATGTGAAAATTGACTATTTTTACTAATTCTTATTAAAATTCGAAAAAAATCTAGAGCCTGTATCTTTTTTTATAATTTTCACTAGATTGGTACTGATGAGTCCTTGCGTTAGACAAGCTATTTATGGTTGTTTATTGGGAATCTACAGCCTGTACCTTTTTATAATTTTCACTAGATTGGTACTGATGAGTCCATGCGTTAGACATGCTATTTATGGTTGTTTATTGGGAATGTACAACCTGTACCTTTTTTATAATTTTCACTAGATTGGTACTGATGAGTCATTGCGTTAGACATGCTATTTATGGTTGTTTATTGGGAATGTACAACCTGTACCTTTTTATAATTTTCACTAGATTGGTACTGATGAGTCCTTGCGTTAGACAAGCTATTTATGGTTGTTTATTGGGAATCTACAACCTGTACCTTTTTTATAATTTTCACTAGATTGGTACTCATGAGTCCTTGCGTTAGACATGCTATTTATGGTTGTTTATTGGGAATGTACAACCTGTACCTTTTTTATAATTTTCACTAGATTGGTACTGATGAGTCCTTGCGTTAGACATGCTATTTATGGTTGTTTATTGGGAATGTACAACCTGTACCTTTTTTATAATTTTCACTAGATTGGTACTGATGAGTCCTTGCGTTAGACAAGCTATTTATGGTTGTTTATTGGGAATGTGCAACCTGTACCTCTTTTATAATTTTCACTAGATTGGTACTGATGAGTCCTTGCGTTAGACATGCTATTTATGGTTGTTTATTGGGCATCTACATCCTGTATCCTTTTTATAATTTTTACTAGATTGGTACTGATGAGTCCTTGCGTTAGACTTGCTATTTTTAGCAGCTAATGACCCCATCTAACCCCTAGTTGCGTTTGATCCACGACTTTTTGACCACCTTGTATACAACTATGATTTTCGTTTATAAAAATTTCTATTAGAGAAGTTGCTCTATAAACTATATATCAGTTAGATCACAAATTGACCTATTTTCTCTCTTGGTCTATTTACGTCCTAAACAAACTAAAATTATCTCTATTTTAATTTAATCCTTAATTAATGAGGAAACACGTGAAAACAAAAGTCAGATGTAGATAAATAAACAATGTTTTACAAAATAAGTAAACGTGTTTGAGTAGTGACCACTCAAACGCAATTTATATGTCGTTCATAGCGATGTTGGAATTACGCCAGGTCTTGCCACGTTGACCACAAAAAACCTGGATATTTATTGTGGAGCACGAGACATACAATGATATATTACTTTTTTCGTACTTGAAATTAACTTCCTGAATCACGAAAATGTTAATGGACGCGATTGTACACAAAGAGTCTTGAATTATATCAGATGTGCCAGTAATGGCTCTTGTAATACTGATTCTTAGTTTGCTTTCGGTGATAGATTAGTTTGGCAAGAAAGAATTACCGTCAAGAGTGACTAGTCAGGTGAAAGATGACTTTGACAAGTAAAAATTAAAGAATTTCCAAAACCCCGGCAATTTTTGTTTTATTTAATACTTTTTAAACTACATAATGTATCTAATAGTAGACACGCGTCGATCAACAATCTATCGAACACGTAATTATGACACGATATCTTGCGAAAATACTCCGTTTCAAACAGAAAACAGCCCATAACTTTTGAACGGCTAATCCATTTTCCACCTAACATAGCTAAGAACACTCTCGACAAAGACACCTTTCAAACAAAAAAAAAAAACAAAATCGGTTCATCCGTTTAGGCGCTGTGATGCCACATACAGACACACAGCAACACACGTCAAACTTATAACACCCCTTTTTTTCCGTCGGGGGTTAAAAACGGTCCCGTCAAACTAACTGGCCGGTATCACGAACGCGTGAACGATATACGGTCCACTTAAGACTTTACTCATTGGTTAAAACATTGGGCACTAAACGACATAATCAAACATTACGATCCAAAGTTTGATTTGAAAGTATTATAAAATTATTATTTTCCAGCTCGGAGGAAGTTTTAGGCATGAAAGTTTCATAAACTGTCAATATAAACAGCAATCCGCTTGCTGCCTGCGCGCACTTCTAACAACATCAGTGTTGGTAGATTCTTATGACAAATGCACAAAAACCGCAACCAAACTGGCTCTTTGCAGTTGAATTGCATTCCAAATACAAACTATCAGGCATATGCCTTTAGACTACATACTTCCAAATAAATCGATATAAAATTGAAAGCGTATGATATATTTCACAAGATCTATCGATTAGATCGAGTGATTTGTATTGGTATTATAAGTACACCACCAAGCTATAAATTTCGCACTTAGTAAACCACACGTGAATATAAACATGTACACTTTCGTCACTTTCTCTACTAACTAGATATACAGGGCCATGTCTCCGTCGACAATGAACTAAAAACGTGGAATGACGCCAAAACAAGCACAGTTATCGTAGATTACTTGAAGATATCAATAAGAAAGATCTACTTTTTAAGAAATCGGCATCACAATCTATCACTCGGAGACAGCATGTGACAAAGATGTAGTGTCGAGTTATCTTCAACAAGAAGGTTTTTATCGGGTATTCTCAAACGCAGACGTAAGACCATTGATCTCATTCTTATATCGTCGTACCTCCAATTTCAAATAGTATTGATGATAGCACACCACCTTCTATTTGACGTGTTCTCATGACAATGTTTATAACGTGTATTTTCTATGCGATATTGTTGAAAAGGGAATACCTATTCTTTACATGTAAAACCAAATCTATATATATATATAAAAACCAGCCAAGTGCGAGTCGGACTCGCGCACGAAGAGTTCCGTACCATTACCGCAAAAAACGGCAAAAAAACATGTTTTTTGTATGGAAGCCCCACTTAAATATTTATTTTATTCTGTTTTTAGTATTTGTTGTTATAGCGGCAACAGAAATACATCATCTGTGAAAATTTCAACTGTCTAGATACCACGGTTCATGAGATACAGCCTGGTGACAGACAGACAGACGGACCGCGGAGTCTCAGTAATAGGGTCCCGTTTTTACCCTTTGGGTACGAAAGCCTAAAAATGAATCCCTATTTCCCTTGGTCACGGCATCACGCGTGAACGGCTGGACCGATTTCGCTTATTCTTTTTTTGTTGTGTTTGTTATTGTTAGGAGAAGGTTCTTATGGAAAAAAAATAAGAAAAAAATATTGTTACCTTACCTACATAGGTAGAGTAGATATGTAGGTCGGGTAGGGTAGAATAGGGTAGGTAGGGTAGGGTAGGGTAGGGTAGGTAGGGTTGGGTAGGGTAGGTAGGGAAGGTAGGTAGTGTAGGGTAGGTAGGGTAGGTAGGGTAGAGTAGGTAGGGTAAGGGTAGGTATGGTAGAGTAGGTAGGGTAGGTAGTGTAAGTATGGTAGGGTAGTGTTGGGTAGGTAGGGTAGGGTAGAGTAGGGAGGGTAGATAGGGTAGGGTAGGTAGGGTATGAATGTTTGGTGTTTTAATGGCAAAACAAGCCAGCTAGTACTTACTGCAATAATTCTGTAACTTCGTTCATCTCGGGTAAACCACTCATATGTAAATTGTTATTTTCAAGTTGACGTTAAAAGGAATATTAGCACCTCGTGCGTGCTACATTCTAAGACGAACATAACATTTACTATGAGGAAATTGGCTAAATGACAGCTCAATACATTTGTGAAACTACTTTGTCTACTGACATGGAAAATCCCCAAGTCATATATTCTCCAAGGAGAAACAGACCATTAAGATCCCTTGACGCACTAGCCTTTCACCAGAGCAAATTCATTTTGCGGCAAACATATGTTTGTCGGTGACGCTGGACATGAGTTGCCAAAATTGAGTCCCTTTTAAAATGGTCGTATTTCACCGACCTTGCACATGAGCTCGTATATAACTCCGTATCACATATAACATTAGCATGTGAATCATTGCGAGGAAGCGCACAGCGGCAGAGAACCGACATTTTTAATACGTTCATCATCATAGCAGTCCCTATACATTCAAATGCGGGCCATCCAACAGGTTTTTTCGGGCATACCCACCGCACTATTCCCAAACCACTGCAACTCTTGAAAGCCAGAATCAACAGTGGCGACCACCAGAAAAGCGCCGAGGCAATGAAGCTTGACTTAGTCCCGGATAATGAATTTAACTGTATTGGATCCCGCATCGAAATAAATCAGAAAAGAATAACGGAGGAGTAGAAAAACATACAAAATTTCCACTTCCCTCCATATCAAGCAGGAGACAGAACAAACAAGGCCAATAGGCAAAATGGAATAAGCCCAGATGCCTAGCACCAAAGATAAAAATTAGCATTAATATTAATCGGTCCTAACATTGCCAGCTATATTTGATTCCAATAATAGGTATGGCAAAAACGCTTGAACGCACGGAAATTTGTTCTAGTTTCCACAAGGTCCGTATATTAAACAACTCCTGATGCAGCCTGTACATTATTCAACATAATATTGCGTTAATTCTGCAAAAGAATACATTCCCATAAGATATGATATGCAGATTGTACATATTCGCAGTCAGAAGTAGAACACTGACATAAAGGCGAGGCGACGAGATTGAAGGAAAATAATTACCATCCAACAGGTTACTGTGACGAAATCTCGCTAACTATCCAAATATCGATTATAATGATGCACTTATAGCAGACCTTACAACATTTTCATGTTAACACCTAATAACTTTTTCAAGAACAGATATGAAAAATTGCAGGAAGTATAAAAATTACATTCACACGTAACATTGACATGATTTCACTTCCGTTTGATACATGAGAGAATTATCTTCTATCACGCAGTTGATTGCAAGACGAGAGTATCCTATATTTTTATATTATGTCATAAAGTTATCTTTTGAAGAGTGTCACTATCTTCAGTTCCTACCAAGCCACCCTATTTAAATCTGGCTCCCTTGCTGCTGATTCTATAATTAAACTTTACTAATACCACAAATTAATATGTCACACAAATTAAAAACACCTATTACGAAACCATATTCTGCAATGTTTAAAGCATGTCATGAATGCAACATTAAATTACATGCTTTCTAGTTAATTAAATGGGATCGGAGAAGTGCCAAAACTTGACTCATTTTTGGAAATTCAAAAAAGTTGGATCAGATTGAAAGCAACACTAACGTTGATTGAAATGTAGGGATAAAAAATTCGGTGGGAATTTCAGTTCAAATAAAAAAGAAAACTGGATATCGAGAACGATGAAATAAGAATTGAGATCAGTGTGGAAAACTTTGTTTACAACCGAATATTTAGGTCTGCGTTGAATCTGTGTATTTATATTCTGCCAACGGCTTCATTCCCGTAGAAATACCTTGGAATCGCATATCAAAGTTATGTATTATCAGCTATAAATGCTGCAACTTTGCGATTTCTCGGCGTGAAAATGTTTAGGATAAACACAGAACAAGAAATTTTTTGTCTTTATCCCTCGAACTTGACGTGTCTCTTATGCTACCGTAGCTTTTAGTGAGATAAGTCGTTTAGGCCCCCCGCGCACTAGGCGGTCGAAATATTTGAGCAGCCAGTTCTATCAGCCAATCGACGGCCAGTTGTGACCGTTTCTTCGAGCGATATGAACGTGGAAGAACTTATATTTTTTACCTATCTCATAAAAAAACGCATAGCAAAGAATACATTGGATTCATTCTCTTTTTCTAGAACGGCACTCAAAAGGCTGATTTCATACCTATTTTAAGGATGTTCGTAAATACCCAGACCGGTTTTTAACTACACGAGAATGTCTTGAAATTCAATCAAGCCTGTGCGATCTAGAATAACTCCAGAAGAAAAATTGGTGATTATTTTACAAAATACTTCTAGCTACAAGAGCGTGGAAACTGACGACAGCCACATACATTCGGCTACACTCGCTCTGGCTGCGCGCAACCAATGGGCTGCCGTGCAATCAGGCGCGTTCTAATGGCTGCCGCAGCCGGCAGTTCGTGGTTGCTTAGTACTTAGTGCGCGCACCGGCTTAAATGTTCGTCTGGCTGCATCAGCCAGGCTGCCTGCCTTAGCATTAGCATTAGCATTTCCGATAACTGTACTACGTCGTACTCTAAGAGGCATGCCTACACAACAACAGATAAACCTGTAAATCCAATTGTATATGCATTTGCAATGTCTATTAATTGTATGCACCACCCACGTTACTATCTACTGAATAATGGAACATTACGATAGAGTTATCAAATACTTTTAATTTGACAAGCATATCAAGACAGAGTGTTAATCAGTCAGTAGAAGTGGAATTCTAGCTATCGTGCCAAACCATAATGGAATACCATCAGGTGCATCAGGTGGTGCATAAGATAAGTGCATTGCGATTTTGAAACAGGGTTATGTAATGGTAAAATGCGCACTTTGCCTTCTCCTAAAGAAAAGCATCGCCAAAAAAATCTCTTCTTGGTTTACAGCTGTGTTTCTTAGTGGATGTTCCTAACCTAAAATGATTTGAACACTTTTTCCTCACTGATATCTTCATATTAATGAGTCTTAATGTCTTCTGAGTAGAAAAGTTAATAAAATCAAAAAATCCGACTGCTTAAATTAACTTTTTAATTTTATTAACTTTTTTATTTACAACTTTTTAGTTATACTTTTTTTTTCGAATCACTGTAAACATATAAGTGTATATATTTTTGTAATCACCTCTAAAAACCCTTCATTTTGATACCCCACTCGATGGGTTTCGAAGAAAAAAAATATTGCAACCCCTACAATATGGCGCCCAAAATCCGCCATGTTTCTTTTTTTTTAACGGCACTTGGAACACTTGGGCGGCCAAGACCTATCTAACGATGTCTTAATTATAAAAATCCGTCAAGTGGTTTGAAAGATACGAGATAATAAATAAATTACATACATACAAAAATACATACAAGATACGCGCGAAAAACATAACCCTTTTCTTGCAGCCGGGTAAAAAAAAAAGCTAAACAGAGATACGTCAAGATCGTAGCATTACAGAATTAAAATAATTTCAAAAGAAAATTCGGCGAAAAATTATTAGCAGTTGCAATGACTTTAACATGAGATATTTTCTCGAGAAATTCTACGAAAGAAATCGACGTGTCAAAAGTGAAATTACGTTGTTAATTATTTGGTCGTAATGTCAAAACACGGAAATCGGGCGACATGTGAAGTTATTTATTAAAAGCATAGTAAAAGAACCAGACGATTGATGATCGGAAACTACAGAATTGGAACTAAATCAATATTTATTTGTGTTTGAGATCATTGAGTTTAAAAGTTGGCTATTTTCACTCAAACTTATCTAAACTGACAATTTTTGTTTTGGAAATGGAAAGGGGTCGTTTTGTTACGAGAACAGACCAATACACAAACGTTCAAAATCACTGCATCTAACATCTGCATCTACATCTACATCTGTCTACATCTGCAGGGTAGCTTTCAAATAATGGGCTTCCGTATTTTACTGATGAGTGCAAGACATGTTTATACAAGTAGTCTCAATTCTACAATAAACTCTTCAGCGAACATCTGCATCAAAAAATCCAGATTGCTTATAAAGCGAACTAAAAAGACACTACTAAACAAGTAGAAAAACATGCTGTGCAGTCGGAGGATACATATTCGCGAGCTGGCTGACCAGATGTATCCTCCGACAGCAAAGCATGATTTTTTTTCTTGTTTACGTTTCTTTAATTCGCTTTATACGCAGTCGGGTTTTTTGATTTTTATAATTAACTTTTTTATTTACAACTTTTTAGTATTTTTTTTAATTATGTACATTGAAACATATAAGTGTTATATATTTTTGAAATCACCTCTTAAAACCCTTTATTTTGATACCCCCTCGATGGGTTTGGAAAGGAAAAAAATATTCCCCTACAAAATGGCGCCCAAAATCCACCATTTTTTTCTTTTCCAATTTTAATGTAGCCAGTGACACTCGCCGGGTTAAGACAAATCGATTGACGTAAGAATCATCAAAATCGGCCAACGCGTTTTCTCTCTAGAACGAAACACATAGGAACAAACATACATAGACTGATAAACACATTACCCTCCTTCAGCAGTCGGGTAAAAAAGAACCCTACTACTAAGAGACTGAAAAGCGATGCCCTGTATCAGTTTCAATTGCACTATTATTCCGAAGCTAGATATTTCCTAAAGCGGATACTAGGGTATTTAATCGTTGACTGGATTGAATGAGAAGTTAAGAAAGTACTTTTTAGAATCTGAGTCAAAGTCAGTGGTAATTTACGAAGCACTCTATCTAAAATAATTCTCACATCAAAGAACTGGTAAAGAGAAAAGCTTTTATACTTGAGAAGTTTGTGCTTCTTGAAAGATAATTATTTATTTTCGTATCTCACGCGGTCTATCTGCTGTGGATCAAAGAAAACTACCGAAATGAACACTAGACCACACCTACCATGAATGATCCGATCATATTATTATATTAAGCTGCACATAGCAACGGAAATACATGTAAGACACCGCAAAGAATATCAAACGTTTCGGCGAGATAGAGTAAAACATTATTTCAAAGATATCCAATAGCTTGCAAGAAATAAAAGTTCCTAAAAATAGTTAAGCTCGAATTTAAACGATCGATATAAATCATATGGACCAGCTGAGTTCATAGCATTTGACGAATACGAGTTACGATATAACGTCCAGAAATACCCCGCACCTATTGTTCGGTGACGTCAAGCAGCGAGGTGAACGCCGCTAAAATGACGCTGTAGCCTATCCCAAAGAATATTTTTGAATAAATACGACGGTCGCGTATTTTTTGAAATTTTCAAGAATTTCAGAGGCAATTTATTAAGAAAATGACTGTCAAGTTCCCTGTCAATTATTTAGATTTCACTGCTAGTATTTTCTTGAAATTTATATTAAAAAATCCATGAGCTAATCCTTTAATACCGCACTATGCAGAGTAAATTTATTAGCTTACTCTGTTTCGTGGTTATAAATGTTAAACTTCATGCAGCATACAGTTTTCTCGAGTGAATCTATTAGTCAGAAGCTTACTCATGATTTATTTCAGAAAATAATTTCCGCCGCAAAGAACACAACCGCTACGAAATTGTACGTCCCATTGAGAGATATTCTCAGCAACTGTTCACTCAACGCAGCATTTTAAGTCTCGTTCAGCAGGTGTCAGTAAACTATAATGAGTGTCACAGGAGTGTCGTGGTCTAATGACACAATGATGTATTAATTGCAAGCAAGAAAATAAATTAGTGCATCTAATTTCTAACTCGATCTTCCTTTTTTTACCCGTCTGCCAAAGGAGGGTAATGTGTTTTCAGTCTATGTATGTATATATGTATTTTCCTATATAGCGTTCTAGAGACCAAACGCGCTGGCCGATTTTGATTATTCTTACGTCAATCGATTCGTCTGAATCTTGCGAGTGTCTTTGGCTACATTAAAATTTAAAAAAGAATAATGGCGGCATTTGGGCGCAATATTGTGGGGACCCAATTTTTTTTAATTCCAATCTCATCGTGTGGGTTATTAAAATGAAGGGTTTTAAGAGGTGATTTCAAAAATATATCACACTTGTATGTTTAAATGTACCTAATTCGAAAATATAATGTTAATTAAAAAGTTATAAATAAAATAAAAATGCATGCAAAAACCTGACTGCTTAAGGAGCGGACTAAAAAGACGTAAACAAAAAGAAAATCATGCTATGCAGTCGGAGGATACATCTGGTTTTGGTCAGCCAGCTGACAAATATGTATCCTCCGACTGCACAACAAGATTTTCTTCTTGTTTACAGCTTTTTAGTTCGCTTCTTAAGCAGTAGGGTTTTCTGATTTCTTAAAATATTTTTTTTTTTTATAAATCGTTGTAAATGGTTATAAAAATATCCAAAACCCTTATTCCTCATGTGAAAAAAAAATATGATTTAAATATTATTTTTGATCGAGTTAATTATCTACTTCAAGAGAAATGTATCAAAACTATGCGTAACATTGAAAGGCAGCTCATTTGTTGTAGTGTCATTTTAATCACGACCTAAATACTAAACGCATAGGTGTGACCACGAGCATTACTACTGACAGGTTTTAATAGTTCAATATGTAACAATAGTATTTTAATTGTTTGCTGTCACGGCTCCAATAACTTTCAAGTCTACTCTATTTCAACTATATGCAAGAGTCAGATGGTAATACAAATTATGCCCTATCTCAGTGAATTATAAAGATCAGTTACCGAAGGACATTCATAATAACGTGATGTCCGCAACCACAATTATTTTGGGCGATATTGTGGATGTAACTTTGAGCAAGACAGCGTGGGCGTAGAATATTTGGAAGAACTTGGCATATTAGTTAAGAGGAAATATGGGCAGAGAGCGCCGACTTAATTTCCTTAGTAAAAATTCATAATTCGAGCTCTCTGTCCCCGTTTCCTCTTAAAATATTGAACAATCTTTTCCAAACGCTAAAATAATGACCCTTCTTGGCTGTAGTCCCTCATCTCCCTAATGTCACATTTCACAGACAGCGTCATTTTAGTCCTCTTCTCTCAAATATGTCATGAACAGGTGTATCAGCAGTCATGCGGTCAACTGACCCAATAAACAACAATACACGATAATCGTGTACCTACTCTATCGTAATTAGTAAGGATTAGGCGATTATGAAACAAGGCGTTTGGCGCCAACGTCCATGTTAACAGAAAATTGTTTTGACACTTGGGTGTTAGATTGATTGCATATATATACTACTACGAATCTATAACTGCATTTGGACCTTGGCAGGTCATGTATCTTCTAATATTATCTTGAAATATTAAACTGAGAATTTCTTTCTAACTGCTAAATTTTTCAATTTCACACAGAAATGATAAATCTCTCCAAAACATTAAAAATACAATATTTTTTTTTTTATAACATTATGACAAAAACAAGCTTAGGGCAGTCTGACTGTATGAAATATTGCAAACAACAAAGTCATAATTTCATACGCCCCCTTGAGGCGCTGGCAGCAAACGCCGGCCATTGTAAAGAGACACATCCATTGCTCGTCTCACGTACTTATGGTTGATTAAAGTAGTAAGTAAAGATGGAAATGGATGTGATTCGTTAGCCTTGATCTGCCAACGAGTGTAAAGAGTGTTCGGATGCTTGCAGCATCAAGACTGATGGATAAATGGGCGACGTGAATAACACAAAAATTTGTTCGGAAGTGGCAAAGTGCTAAATAGTTAAATGTGCCTACGTTTTTCACGTTGACAGGTTGTCAGCGGTCATCGACCGACGAACAAAACACGAATATTTTTGTAATAGATATTTTACTAAACTACCAGACCCGGTTTAAAGAACTTTTGGAATAGTTGTTAGCAACACTGAACTCATTCATGATGTGGCCACGTTTATTTTCAATTCAGATAGTCAAATCAGGGCTTTTCAAAGGATTGTCCTATCTTCCAGTAAAGACGCGGTCTTGTACACGACAGTTTCGTCACCCACTGAAAAGATGCCTTATTCTTGCCTTGAGAATATGCAGTAAAAACCTTTAAAATAGCTTCGACAAACAATATGGAACTGCACCTCCACATCTCACTAAACATTCTGTATCAAAACATGCCGAGATTAGTCCAAGGATAATAAAATTAATAACTGGTGACTAACAGAATTCATTAAATTAAATTGCCGTACGTGTCCAAACGAAGTTATTTTCAAGTTTCTCATGACGCATAATGACGAGCGTGTTCATGTCTATATGACTATTTTAGTTCTTTGACGTGGGCATAGTAAATGGCGAACATCCATCTGTTTTGATTTGAGATTACGTGCCTTACTTTGATGAACATTCTGAAACGAATAATACTCTTAAGGCAACATACAATAGTTGAGATAGCTGGTTGCCGAAGACGAATAGTACGAGGTAGTTTATTTGTTTTCTGTTATCAACAAAGTTTTGAAACAAATTTTAATTCAGCAAACCCGTCAATATCCACCTACCATGGCGCTATCGTCACTTCACTATAAATAACATAAGATTTCGAGCGCTGCCCTCCTACACTCCAACACGAGTCAAACATAAGTAGCTTCCAAACTATTTGATGAAAACATCTAAACAGTTTAAATTTAACCAAAGCTTATTAAAAAGCGTACAGTACCATTACTCCGCTAATATTTTAAAATTATGAGAGGGATTTGTTTGCATGTTTCTTACGCAATCACGCGTAAAGTCGGATTTGAATTCGGAACTTGGTACATGAATAGAAAATGCCTAAATAAAAAACCGGCCAAGTGCGAGTCGGACACGCGCACCGAGGGTTCCGTGCAAACCTTAGCTTTAAGGGACAGTAGACCTGAATATTTGATATAAATTTCAGCTTGATACCTCCACGCGTTCCTGAGAAAAAGGGTCTTGACAGACAGACGGACGGACGGACAACAAAGTGATCCTATAAGGGTTCAGTTTTTTTTCCTTTCGAGGTACGGAACTCTAAAAATATAGAATTACTTCTATCCGGCAGAATGGAGTCGTTCTCCTAGGATCAGATTCGAAGTTACCCCATAAAAGGTTTTTTTTTTAGGTTGTTTTAAATGTAATGAAATATAACTCACCGGTGGCGCTTCGTTGTCCGCGTCGCAGCCCTCGCCGCCTCCGCCGCGGTCATTGACAATGTCCTGAGAACAGATTATGGAGTGTTACATATAATGAAATACGACAGTTTTGGTTACGAGCTCAAACTAAGCTCTTAAGGTGAATTTCGCCAATGAATCTGAGGACGTTACCGCGATCGCATTACCGTAAACGTACGCTTATGCGATAAGGCCGCCCATTTTATATGTTTCCTTTATAAATGTAACTTATGGTTGTACACCTTAAGATACATTTATAAAGGAAACTTAAAACTAGTACTAACTAGTAGTACTAACTAGTAGACCTAACTAGTAGTACTAACTAGTAGACCTAACTAGTAGTACTAACTAGTAGACCTAACTAGTAGTACTAAGTGGTAGTACTAACTAGTATATATAATAAATAAATAAATATGCACATTTGTATGTATACAGAAAAGAGTTATTTTTTCGATTATTGTCACCAGATGGCGCTTATAAAGTATCAATACAAATTGACGTTTACGTTAACGCGATTGAGTAAGTTAAAAACTCGCACCAAGCTTACTGAACATGATCTTCACATTTAATCCGAGTTTAAGAGCAGCCAATGTCATCATTGCTTGGAAATTGACTGACAGCTCCTGAACTCAGTTATGAAGTGCTGTTCGTGTTCAGCGGAGCTATTCTGTAGACCTCACGCCTTCAAAATTCTGTGAAGTTAGCTGTCAATCCCTAGCATCAATTCGAATGACAAACTACCCACCCCCCCGTCAAATTCACCGTAACGGCGAAAGACAATGGTAATTTCTATTGTGTCTGCTAATTAGCGGTTTACTAAGTTTTCGCGGAAAGATGTCTACAGAATAGCTTAGCTATAGCTAGCTAATAGCAGTTTCATTGGTGAAATTCACCCTCAGTGTAACTCTTACACGATATTTTTGAATCTAATACCAATTGTTTTAAGAGACCCTTTTTTGAATAAACATGCGCGTTGTAACATTCGGGCTACCATCCGAATGTACCGGCGGCGGCGGCAACCCTGAACATAAATTTTGATAAAATTTCCTTCACACATCAATTACCAATATCCTTTACAAACACGTATATAAAATTAATTTTTTACCTTAATCCAAGACCAATCTGTTTCAATAATACTTATTAACTAGACGGACAGAACACTTAAACATCAAATGGTGCGATAATATCGAACACGGAAAGCAGACACTGACAGACTGTCGACATGCCGAGACATGACATGCCTGGTCGATAGAACGTGCTGTTGAACACGGTAGATAATAGTGCTAGAAGAGGATGATAAGGACTTGTTGCAATGCCGTAGGTATAACAAGTATTACAGGTCGTCGTCGACACAAACTATCAATAAGCTAACAGAATAACAGTTTGTTTTGTGAGTCACCAAACAAATAGGCCGCAGTATGTGCGTGACATTTTACAAAACCATGGATCGTAAATACGAACTACGGCCATTGTCATCAATTTCATTTCATGAGAAATTTTATCGCTCGACTTCGGAATTCGATATAAACAAAATTGTATGTCATTGTTCAAATAATTGTCGGTTCGATTGGTGGATCAAACAACTTAAGCTACATTTCCAAGCAGAGCGGCTCTGCTATATTGGAAATTCGCGACATGAAGGTCTAATACGCCATACGCCAGACCTTGCGATCGAAGTGGTTTGACTCGAACGTATAAGCGAGGAATTTTACACGGCGCTTAAGACCTTATTACCGCGAAGTGCCAGTAATTTCCGGCAGTGAGCATTTAGGGCGGTTACGCACTACATCCGATCGTGTCCGTGAAATTTCAGTTCTAAAGTAGCCGTAGTAATTCTTGAAGGGAAGCTTACGCAATACATCCGAACACTATCCGTCATAATTCAGAACATTTTGAACTCGGAACTCAAATCACGGACACGAATCACGGTGCAGTGCGTAACCGCCCTTAGTCGCTGATTCTTCACCTGTAGAACATAAAATCGGTGAGAAATGTTTTATTCCCGCGTTTTCTTTCAACGAAAGTCAGAGCTTTTTTTTCAAGATGCGTTCACGTAGAAAGACGGTAGCTGGTGCCAGTTTCCAAACACGAATCACTATGAACCGACGCCAAAGATATCAGATCGGAGCTCGTGGGCGGTTATGAGCGCATTTTTGATGGTGGTTCGTATTGGTACGATCGAAAAGTATGGAAATTGCCTCCCGACCAGCATTGCCAACCTGCGCGAGTCACCGCTACCGTGCGAGCCAGCAACCAATTTTCTAGGTAAATGCATTCTTACGGTGAAAAAAAACATCGTGGTTGTATTCTTATATCTAACATCATTATCACATGCTTTAATGAAGTATTCAACGGTCGTCATTATTCAAAGATGAAGTTGTTTCTATATCTACAATGAAATCATATCATGCTTGTAAAGTCCAGACCACTGGCAGATGCGCAAATTATAATCTATAAAAAAGACATGATAATATGTCAGTGTGAATCAACGCCACCACCACCCACAGTCACCTGTCAACACAGAAACGCCCATTCGGCACCTGTAGGGTTGTTAAGTTACGGTTAAAAGTTAATCATAGATCGTTTGAAAAGTTAGTAAAGTTACATGCAACTACCTATTTTTTGACTCTCAATGTGAAGAACCTTCTACTGCACTTAGCACCTGCCTTTGCCCTGGACGATATCACAATCAGTTTTCGCTAACCACTTACAAATACCGAAGCTCTTGGCAGTTTGGGTTAAAAGATAAATAATAATCTCGAAGGCACACCTGACGCGCTTCGTAGGAACGCGAGGTTGGCGAGATAGCCAGCGGTCGGCGATGGCGCGCCCTGCGTTGCGCGTCCGAGGCGTGGCGCTTGGCGGTGGCGAGCGCTCGGCGTTGGCGGTCCGCAGTCATGTGGCGGTCCAGAGCTCGTAGGCGGTCCACGGCTTGTTGGCGGTCCGCAACCAGTAGCTCGGGCAGTAACGTAGGCTTCCGCTCGCCCCCGACCGGATGCCGACGGTGCCGGTACCCGCGCGCACCCTTCGGCAGCCGGTCGGATGCGGACGGATCCAGACGCATGCACGTGCATTCGGCCGCATTCGATCGGCGCTTTAGATTTTTAAGGTACCCGTTAAAGAAAAATTCAGAAATATATAGGTATTCTGCTGCAAAAAAGTATCACCAAAGAGTTCTATAATAAAAAGTAGTGTCCGACCGAAACACGATTTCCAGCTAAAATCAAAAAACAACTGAATATTCTCCTATCCAGTTTCGGCCGAAACCGAAATAAACGCTGTGACAAAAAAAATGGCAGACTTTTATAAAATACTAAAATAATTAAATAATCGCTTAATTATTACAATGCATTTTTTATTTTATTTTTTAAAAGAAACTTTGCCCCACACTAGGATTTTCTTCCTGTATCGTGGGTGCGTTTACAAACATATAAACTCACATACACAAACACCCAGAGCCGGAACAACTATCTGTAGGTCATACAAATATTTGTTCCGTGCGGGAATCGAACCCGCGACACGCAGCGCAGCAGTCAACCGGTCAACCACTGCGCCAAAACCATGCGCCCAATAGAACTTGTAGTAAAAATTATACGTATGTTTCGAAAAAGTGACTTCAAAGTAAAAACTTAAAAGCCCGCATTATTCCTATCTATACTAATACTATATTTTTTTTGGAAAGGAAAGATTTTTTTTGGTTGTTTGTTTGTACCGAATATGCTCCAAAACCACTGGACCGATTTGAAAAATTATTTCACCAATAGAAAGCTACATTATTCCTGAGTGAAATAGGCTATTTTTTTTCCTGAAAACGGGTCCTTTGGGGTGGTCCACTGGAGCAAAGCCGCGGGCAACTAGTTACAAATAACTTGATTTTGCGGTTTGGTACGGAACCCTAAATGTGCGATGTCCGACACGCACCTGGCGGTTTTTTTTTTTATTTCTATAACATCTATGAGCTCAAGAATGCTGGTTGGGCCGAAACCGAAACTCTGTTTGAAACCAACCTACTGCAGCACGCCTACTGTAACAAGCTTGAGCCTGTTACAGTAGGCGTGCTCGCCCGGCTGGCCGACAGGCTTCAGCCTAGCAAAAACCGTGATAAAATTCGTGACAAGCCTATCACAGAGGCCGTGCTCGCCCGGCAGTTTTTGGCCGGAACTTGGCGAAACCGAACCTTCGGTCGAACACTAATAAAAGGAAATAACAATGGCACTTATTTCTATAAATCTATTGGCTTACAATCCTGGTAATAACTTATTTTATTGCGTAAACTCGCGACGAGTTACAAATGTCAAGTATAGTTTAAAATAAACATATATTAATTTTCGTTTTACAATTTGGGCACGAGGGACATAGAGAAAAGTCTATGTTACAATATTGATCACCACTTATACTTATAAAAAAAGATTGATAATTATATAAAAAAATTGTCCCTAGGCGCTCCGGAGCGTTCAATAAAGTGCGAGGGGTGCGAAAGCGCTAGGAGCTTGGGCTGTTTAGGTACAAGCGCGATATCGACACTAAGTAAATCAATAATTGCCAAGTGAGAATTTCGGACGGAAGATTTATCGATAAATATGTCCATACCCACCCCTAGCGCGTAGTAAGGAGCCAGCCTGCCAAGGGCAAACAGCAAAAAAAACTTAACTAACATAATAAGCTAGAAAATCGTATCTGAAAAACTACTAAACTGTGATTTTTAATTTCGTAGACTAAACTGACAGCTGCCAATGACTTTATTTTTTTTAATGTTGCAAGCGCGGAGCATAGTGTGACTCATAAATTTAATTTTACTAATTGATGTAATTAAATGTTTTATGAATATAAACGTAATATATTTAAATATAACAGTATTCATACACATAGTATATACACTTTTATTGTGTTAAATATGAAAACAACAATAACATAAATGCGATCGATAAAATGAAGTCCGACATAATTGAGTAGAAACTAAGTAAAGGCTGGTAGTTTCTTAACAAATGTAATTTTTTTCTGAAATAGTTACATTTTCGATATACTTCGATTTTCAAAATTTCGATCACTCAGGATAACCAGGATACGACACTATTTTCATGTAACGATAAAGTGACAACCCCCCAAATGTCAGTTTAGTCTACGAAATAAAAAATCAGAGTATATCTAAGTAGAACTTGTTTTTCTCTAAGTAGAAATTGCAAATTAACAAGCATTTGCTCTTTTTTAATGCAATTAAAGCTATGCTTACCTGATTACAGAGTAATCTAATGATAGTAACGACTAAAATATACAAGAGATACTAAAGTGTATTAATTAGGCGGTAAATAAGCAAATTATAAGCAGAATTGCACGAGTAGAGGGGACAGGGAGGAATCTGTTAGTTAGAGGAGGGAAAATGCGTTTGTGCTTAACTCATAATATTAATTTATTAATGTTATTTACAATGGATTAATTTACTTTACTATATCTAGACTATTTATCATGACGACCGCGATATATATAGAGAATACGATTTGTTTTACATTTTATTCAAACAGCCTCGTTTTAATATTATGTATGTGATTTTAATTAGACTTACCATTTCCTTATCTCAAAATAGTTATACTATGTTAAATAAGTCGTTGTCCGCGTCTGTCGATGTCATTTCTGTTTCTTCGCTAACTTCTAAACCACGCACAGGATTTTGATACAGTTTTCACTAATAGAAAGAGCGATAAACGAGGATATTTTTTGTATATATAATTTGTCTCGTGCGATAACGTTACTTGGGTCTTGGGCCACCAGCCCCAAAACCCACATTTATTTACCCGTTTGTGTCGTTAAAAAAGAAAAAGACAGTGGACAATCTGAGTTATTATTTAGGCACGTACAATACGCAGACGCACATACAATGTTTGCTTTATTTGATTTCCTAATTATTTTTCCTTTTTAATAGATGCTGCATGGCGCATACGTTCATATATTTTCAGTTCAGAAATAATCACTGACGTAGGTTCGTACTGGCAATAAAAAGCACAAATAATAAAAAGAAAAACGTCTGCGCTATGTTCAAGGGAATTCGAATCTGTATGAATTCAAATCTGAAAACTTTGCATGAACGGCCAGTCTTATCAGATCAAATTAAGTACTTCACAGTGGTGGATATCAGTATCTGAAGCACAAGATTTCCTAAACTATTATAACGTATTGCCAGTAACTACAAGTGCAATTACTTTAATAAGTTTATGTTTAAAGCGTTTTGATTTCAATACCCATTACTTTTGTAGAGTATCTCTAATTTGAAGACACCTCGGGAAAACAATCAATGTAAAAAAGTTAAAAGTTTTAAAATTTATGACAATCCTGGTTGTTGCGCCCGCACATGTCTACTGTCAAATTGACAGCGCGGATGAACAGACACAAATTGAATATTGCAGATTTGCAGCTCACCAGTACAATGCACAGATTTGATTACTGATAAAATAAACACACCAAAAAGTCTACAGGTGGTTGTCTATTTACAAAAATGACATTCACAGTTTTTTCCGAGTTGTTTTTGATCCAGTAAAATAGAATAAGATTCCAGACGCCCAGTTTGTGTAGAAAGAACTCTGTAACGTCTGGGCCTTCAGGGATCCTGGTCCATAAGTAGTGTTATATTGATTAGTAGTAAGATTACGTACGTCCATATCCACGTGTCCCACGCCGGTGGAGCGTCTCTTGGGCCTGCGACGGCGCTGTATCACGTTGAGAGCAGCCTGTGTGCTCGCCGGGGACGCGTTGCTTGACGACTTACTTTCTGAACTGCTCTCGCGTTCTTTTTCTTCTTCTGCAGCGGGTTCTGGGGCACAGATACAAAAAAGTGTTAATAAATCGGCTCATGTTATGATTGTTTCAAAGAGGTCTTAAAGCGTATTTCGAATACAGTCGATTGATGACATTGGCTGTCCAGATCACACCAGTCGGATAGTTTAGTTTGAGCTACAACTTAAAAAATGTTTGTGTCTCTTCAAATATTATTAGTCATTCAGAAAGCTACTTATTTTACATTTACATAAAGTTGATATTTGAATAGAGTTTACCTGTCCGATTGTCGTCTTTAGGTAACGAGGCGGTGGTGTTGGCATTGGAGCCGGTGGGAGGGCGGCGGAAGGGGAGCGTCACAGTCGCCTCGGCGGCCGTAGTGCCGGGTCGTGGCGACGAGCGTCCGGCGTCTTCTAGCTCAAACTGTTACGACATTACAACAAATTACTTCACGAAAACGATGTTTTGTTGATGATTGTTGTTCACAAAGGGAATAATGCTGATGTTCATGGAAAACTGTGAGAATCTGTCCATTTTATGTGTTTGACAGAAAGGTGCCACTTATTCAGACAACACGGAGCTATGAATAGATCAAAAAGTGGTCTTCACCATTTTATCCATGATACATTGGTTTTGTCGTGCGTACAGCTGCAAGCGCTTATTAAGCTTACGGTAGCTTATCGGCATCGACTTATCGAGTAAAGATAATAAAGGATTCTTAGTGTGAACAAACCCAATATATTCCAAAATGCACCTTGTGGAGAATCCCCACATGCAAGCGTCTCATCCCATTGTAAGAATACCGTGCGTAAAGCAAACATTCAGATAGCCCTTGAATTTGACATCATCGTCACCCAAATTGGTGAACCTGCTGAGATCATAAGCTAAATCATGGAACATTTCGTCTATTCCTTTCCTTGACTATAATACCTATATTTTATAGTACCTTAATTATTTTGCGAACGTTACCAGTAAATCAATACTTAGAGAATGTAGTAATATCTACAAAAAATCCTGAATGTAACTATATCGATATTATTCCCATTCAAGTGAATTGTTATCTATCTACAACGAGAATACTCTGCATTTTGTTAGTAAAATCTACTAATACGTGTATCTACAAGCACATTGCAATTATTTAGCGGTATTAATAAAGCATGCAAAACAAATAAATTACGCGAATAATACTAAATAACTCGGTTTGCTATATTTATTGTAAATATTTAAAATATTACATACATCATCAACTTGAAAATCTAGCCTTAATCTAAGGATTTGACTGAAAAATATTATACGAATTATTAAATTATTTCGAATCAATAAAATAGTTTCATACACTTACATATGAAAAAATAATGTATAATATAACTTTCAAGTTAAAGCAGAAAGTGTTCTAAAAGTTTTCATACCAGTGCAGTGGAACATACATGCAAACAGACAAGAAAATGTGTGGTGTAATAAGTAATCTTGTGGTAGAAGACAGGAACTAAAAGTATACTTCACAAATACTCGACTTCCTTTAATAGTATTCGCCACCCAGCGCTTAGTTACTAAACTCCATTTGCGATAACATTAGACGTTTAAATTAGCCTATTTTACAGCCCGTTCAACCGATTTAGACTTCTATAGCGTTAGTGATACGACATATGGTAGCTGTAGTAAACAATTGGTTTTGGTAACAGGTTTATGCTTTTTATGTCTTCCTTATGTTTACGGGATAGAACTCAAAATCGGTTGAACGGACTGTAAAAAGATTTGGAAACATGTCTAATGTTATTTAAAATTGAGTATAGAAGCGCATACCGCATAGAAGTAATGTGTAAGAAGTTGTCAAATAAATGAATTATCACATGAACAAATAAAATGCCTTCTAAAATACCAGAACGGCAGACAATGCGCCAAGCGAAGTCACACGTCCAGAAAGTAAGTCGAATGTCTGTGTAGGAAGTATTTTGTGCAGGAAGATTCACACATGGCACGCGAAGAATGTTGTGTACGATGTAACTGACATAAATGCGCGAATTCTGATGTTGGGAGAGAATGACACTGAACACGCAATGATAACAACAATGTCGTATGCTTTGTTGTAATGTCAAATAACCTTTTTACCGCCACGGACGTTTGGGCGCGATTCGAAATATAGTTTGTGATGTGGAAACAAAACAAATGGATAAATAAATGAAATGATGGAATACAATCAGATATTGCTCACTTTTAATACAATATGTCCCTAAAACTATACGGTTCAAGATGAACAGCGACAAAATATACTAAAAATGTATATAAACATTTGAAAGGATCGAAATAAAGTTAAAGGATATTTAGATTGGTGTAAGGTGGCAATTTGTGGTACGAGCGTGGCGGTCAGAGGGTTACAAATTATATTTTTGAAATACTGTTGCATTTAAATCTGGCTTATACCCTCTAAGTTAACGGAACTACAAGCTTTACCAATTCGGTAACACTTTTAGTTTACCGCAAAAAGCCATACACAGCAGATTATTCTTTAATATCTACTCATAGTGACTAACCCAAAATCAGAATTTTAACACCGATTTGCGAAAAAGAATTTATTTCACACCATGCGCGTCCCGTCCAGCGACTGACTCGAACGAGGTTGTCGACAGTGAATTATGCTCTACAATTGAATAATAAGAATCGTAAAAATGTCAACATCATAAAACTATGCGTCTGCGCATGTACTGCTTGATTTCAATACAAATAGTGATCGGTTTAACAGAAACATTTTTAATAGATTCATTTTCATTTTGGTCTAGATATAAATAAAATTCACTATTACAAAAATAAAACAATATGTCTGAATAAAACAACTTATTTTATAATCTTATGAATGACGTAAAAAGCGTAAAGAAACTGTTAAAAATCGTGTTAAAAACAGCATTATAGCCTATCGACAATCTCATTGAGCCAACGCGGTGCTATAGCCACCTTGTTAGTGGGGTCGAGCCTCAGCCGCCACGAGGGCCGGCGCTCGCTGTTGGCGGCGATGGTCGCCGTCGCAGTCGCGGACGCGCACGCCAGCGCCAACGAGACCGCCACGTCGCCGCCCGGAGCTGACGCGCGCGCCTATACACACCCCACAAGTCAGTAACGAGGCTCGACGGAGCATCGAATCATTCAATCTGCATAGCCTGGTCCCGTCTATACTGGGGTCGGCTACCAGTCAAACTGTATGCTCCATACCAATAATTTACAAGGAGATACTGCCAAACTAGCTGCCACAACCCAGTAACTGGGTAGTAACACGATGGCAAAACTGGTGTCAGGGGGTCCATGGAATAATAGACTCGTCTGAGGCTAGGTAACCGAATTCATAGAGAATTATGAATGTAATTTAAAAGAGAATTGGGTTGTCTTTTGTTTATTTAAGCCCAACTGTTTGAGTATTCAGATTGTTTGGGACATAAACTGTTACATCATCAATCTTTTTTATTTAAGATATTTAGACGTCTTCACCCAGCAGTGGGATGGGCAAAAGTCGGCAAAATAAAAAAAAATTGACATCCGCTTATTCAACCCCATCAAATAAGGAATAATATTTTTAATACCCATCTCTCATTTAATTTCGCCATTTATCTGATCACAATGATATGGTCTGCGAACAACATGGTCGTGACAATGTACATATCGGGTGGCCAAATTAACACGAGACGACATGAAAATAATAATAAAGCAAACATTGGACCAATGAGTGTTGGTGGTAAAATTACAAGATGAAAACATAAAAAATACAAACTCAACGTATGTACAAGTATTGCAGGACCAGTGTTACTTTATGTGCACCAACAATTTGCGAATTTCGCCTGTCTCCTTACGACTAAACAAAAAGTAAGATTGACATAGTCTTACTGCCGCAACTAATACATGTTGCATACTAAATTTAACCAATCCTCAAATCACCCAATTCAAATTACACTAGTCTACTTTCGTAAAATCAACATTGTAATCGAAACATAATTTCGTGTTAAACTTTTCTTTAATAGTTAATAGCCTTCCCTTTTACCGATTAGTCACTTTGAAAAGCATTTTTTTTTTGAAAAAAGAATTAGTCCCTACCCCTCCTTTTAACCCTGTACTACAGTCTTTGTTATTATTGGGTTAGTTTTAAATTGCTTACCGAGCCGTTATCAGGTGTGGGCGCTACGGCGGCGGCGGCCGTAGGCGCGGGTTCGTCCTTCTTCATGCTGCCTGGAGAGGGGCTTTCTGTGGTGCCATTACCAGCTTTCTTCTTGACGAGTTGTTCGGCGGACTTGATCTCGTCCAGGGTGACGCCTTGGGTGGAGCGCCGCGTCTCACGCACGCGTTTCGCGTGAGCTTTCCTCTGAGTTTCGCTCTCCTCATCCCGAACCGGGGGTACAAACGACCTGTTAGATAAACTGTGTTATATTTCGCTCTTAATATAGTTGATTTCACAAAAACAAAGCAAAATATAATGGATTATTGCAAATTCTCTAGTGAAAGACAGTTAAGACATGCAACACGTCTAAAAACAAAATAAATATCAAACTTGACATGCTTGATATCATAGTATGTATAAAACGCAAATAAAATCGTCCGAGCACAAAACAGACGAAGCGCAAATGATAACTAACACACAAATAAACCGAGGTTGCTTGAACACGGGGACTGCCTAAAGATACGAGCTAAAATTTAAAAAAAGAATCTCTAAATTATTATCACTTCGGTGATGAATCTTTTTGACTATTCATGTAATAAATTATTTTTTAAACGATTAGTTCAATACAAAGTTGCGCAGCTATTGGCACTTAAGTTTAAGCAAAGAAAAGTGCATCCACAGAATATTCAACTTTAATAAAAAAATACTAAGGTCACAATTCCCGTGCCCAAGCATTGGACATAACATCACGGTTACTTGAAGAAGTTCTTGAATATGTTCCCGGGCGACAATTTCGTCGGCGTGGCCGAGCTGGGTGTCGAAATAGTACTGTTGGTAGTGTTGGTATTGTTCGACTCTACGATCTCCGGGGAACTGTTGTAATACAATACCAGACTCTGTATTGTCTTGTGTTACACGATTAATGTGAAGTTTTAGTTAAATAATTAAATGATGCTTCAGATCAAATCATCCTTAAAATGCTTTATCAGATGATACTTGAAGCTGTTTTAATTGCAATATTCAGGTATATTTTTTATTTGATCTACACATTCTTTTGTTTTCTAAAGTTGTTTCTAGGACAAACACGAATAACCTACCACAGACACACTGTTGACTATCTACTTAAGAAAATAATTTAAAATATTTAAGAACAAAAGAATTATAATAAAAGTGTGGATCAAACTAAAATGTAAAGAGAATAGAAGAATAGAAAGTAAGGTTCAGTAAGGATCTGCACTACGACGACATATGTCTGCACAACTGCGCTTGCGCAGACACATGTCCACGTCGGCCGAATTCAGACCTTATGTTACTAATAATAAAGTTAATTATTTAGTGTTATCCTCTGCGTGCGCTCCTTTGTGTTTATGAGCCGTACTGCCATACACGGCGATGATCATTACGATATTTTACTGCACAAGAAGACAATAATTTTTGTATGGGGCATAGGCTCACCACACAAATTGTGGCGTATAGTACTGAAATGCATGTTGGTATCGCATTTGAATATCGAAGCACAACACACAAGTCTAGCATACCTTCTGACTGTCGTGGTGGTCGTAGTATTGGTGGGGCTGGCGCTCGGCGTGGTGGTTGTGGGGCCACTCCAAGTGTTCACCTCCCTCTCCCGTCTCTCGGTTGGGTTTATCCTAAGCACGAAAACGTATACACTGATAATAACATAGAGAACATTGAGCGGCTATTGTATGATGTTATAACTATATATTTTTGTTTGTGTCTGAAGCTAGCAGTCAATTTCTATATTTCACATGCATTTTTGAATAACTTTTCACTATGGTTTATTGCTTTTCAATTAGTAGAGAATATGTAACGACAATTTTTTATCAAACCTTATATTTTAGAGAGATTGTAGTTAAATAAAGTTGTGAATGTATAGTGTGTAATAAATAAACATAAAACATATTCAAATACATAAGTAGCGACATATAAACATATACAACAACAGTAATAAGCGTACATAGCGATACATAGAAAACAGTTATTTTGATGAATATTAAGTATTCATGTTTCCATGAATGGTAACGGATCATTGCGGTTCGTTTTTATAAGATACTTTAAGGCATAAATAAAGTTATTAAAGTTACATAACCGAGTCATGTATTCAAGATATGCATTGCCTTCCCAGAGTCAAAGCAGACTGACTCATATTCCTGAATTCAGTCCGATATCAACACTTTCAATCCCGAATATATTAGCGGGGTCACAAAAACAGTATAGTTATCTCCAAACTTCTTGACCGCCCTGAAGTTGAATACAATGGCTGTGAAGTAGTAAATCTCATACAAAAACAGCACCGATCCATGTCTTGCGCATCGGAAAGCTAACTTCAGGGCGGTCAAGAAGTTTGGCGTGAATTATAGCTTAGAATAACAAAAAACCGGCCAAGTGCGAGTCCGACACACGCACGAAGGGTTCCGTACTATTATCGCAAAAACGGCAAACAAAACACCTATGTTGTATGGGAGCCCCCACTTAAATATTTATTATAATTTGTTTTTATTTGTTGTTATAGTGGCAACAAAAATACATCATCTGTGAAAATTTCAACTGTCTAGCTATCACGGTTCATGAGATACAGCCTGGTGACAGACGGACAGACAGACAGACGGATCGCGGAGTATTAATAATAGTATCCCGTTTTACCTTTCGGGTACGGAACCTTAAAAAATACTTGTCATCTTCAACTCAAGAAGACTGCACAAAAACTCGGTATATTCCTTACAACTGCATACTATTAGCTGACTGCCCTGTTTATTCATTAAAGTTCGCTTTTCTTTGACAAATAAAACATTTCTCATTTTAAAACTTCAAAACGAACCGCATCAATCGCCATCTTAAATTGAACGAGCACCTTGTTTGTACATTGTCGTTAGTACTCTCTGTCGCATTGTTAGTGTGCTCTTGAGTTTTTTTCCGCTCCGCTGCTGGCTGCGCCGGCGGTATCGAAGGGCACGAGGACGCCTTTATACGTGCGGTCACGTCTCGGTACCGTTGGTAGAAGCTACAATGCACACAAGCATGCAACATGTACGTAGCGTATGCGATGTTAAATGTTATAGAGAATTGAAGACGGGCATGTTTTTTTTTGTGAATAGTGTCACCTAAAGTGTATGGTGAAGTGTGTTGGTAAAACAATCAAGTAATTGCAATAGGTCAACACTGCAGTACACGCGCTTTACTCGAATACACGCGTGGCCGACTATGTAAGGCCATTTTGTAATGTCAATATATTGGATATTTCTAATGATTTGGTTAAAACAATAAGTTGAATAGAAACATTATGCGGTGCAAGAATTGCAATAAATGGATTTACCCCGATCATCAGGCTGTTTGCCCCTAATGTAAAGAAAACAATGATAATCATCATTAAGTTTAGTTTTATGTAAAAAACCGGCCAAGGGCGAGTCGGTCTCGCGCAAGTAGGGTTCCGTACCATAATCGCAAAAAAAAAACGGCAAAATAATCACGTTTGTTGCTGTGCTCCCATAGAACCCCCTTAAATATTTATTTTATTCTGTTTTTAGTATATGTTGTTATAACGACAACATCGTCTGTGAAAATTTAAACTTTCTAGCTATCACGGTTCATGAGATACAACCTGGTGACAGGCGGACAAACAGACAGATCGTGAAGTCTTAGTAATAGGGTCCCGTTTTTACCCTTTGGGTACGGAACCCTAAAAATGATCAATGTTGATGTCAGAAGTACCTATTTTATTACTAAATTTTGATTGTTAAATTTCTTTAACTATTTGTTTAAATGTTCGTTCGTTTTAATTTCGTAAACTAAACTGACAGCTTTCAATGACGTTATTTCTTTTAAAGGTTGCAAGCGTGGGGCATACTGTTGTAGGTAAGGCTCAATCATAAGTGATTCATCGAATCGATGTGACATGATTCCTCAATTTAATTTTACTAAGTAATTGATGTAAATTAATGTTTTATGACTATATTTAAATATAACAGTATTCATACACATAGTAAATACACTTTTAATGTGTTAAATATGAAATCACCAATAAAGAAAATGCGATCGATAAAATGAAGTCTGACATAAATGAGTAGAAACTAAATAAGGGACGATAGTTTCTAAACAAATGTATTTTTTTTGCCGTTGAATAAATTTTAGATCTACTTCGATTTTCAATCAACTATCGATCACACAGGATAGTCAGGATACGACACTATTTTTATGTAACGATAAAGTGACAACCCCCAAATGTCAGTATAGTCTACGTAATTAAAAAGCAGAGTATAGCTAGATCGATTTATCGCATACTAAATTTCATGAAAATCATTGGAGCCGTTTCCGAGATTCAGATTATATATATACATGTACGTTTAAAGGTATTAGATAAATATATTTCCATAATATTTATTACTTTCATCAAATATTTGGAAATATAGAATTTATTGACATTATAAAATGGCCTCATACAGAAGGCGACGCATGTGCGCTCGTGTATAACAGACGCGTGTGCTCGTGTAAAAAAAAGAGACGCCTTTACTGTATTTTTGACGTCACACCGTACCGATAACGAAATTGCTATAGAAAAGTAAAGCATATTACTATTGCATTAACATTTAATATGATTATCGATTATATATCATCCACCCTTTAGTAAAATTAAATCTATCGATTACGCTATTGCAAATAATCGGTGTGTAACCAAATTCTCACTACTTCAACATACACTTTCGATTGAAGTTTTCAAATATACTATACTCTATTTGCGATAACATTTGACGTTTAAATTAGGCCATTTTACAGCCCGTTCAACCGATTTTGACTTCTATTGCGTTGGTGATACGACAAATGGTAGCTGTAGAAAACAGTTGGTTTTGGTAATAGGTTTATGCTTTTTATGTCATCCTTATGTTTACGGGATAGAACTCAATATCGGTTGAACGGACTGTAAAAAGATTTGGAAACATGTCTAATGTTATTTTAAACGGAGTTTGGAAACCTTTAAATCGTTTCTTTTCGTTCTCAAGTTTAGAATGAGTATAATATTGTTTTCAGCAGTTACTCATACGTTAGCACATTTTAAAAGGTTTTTTTTTGGTTAGTGCTAGCGGAACAAACAGACGAGTCCTGCATAAAAATTTAGACATCACCAACATCCTTGGACAATAGTTTTGACGGGACATCATATAAGCTGTTACTTGATTATGTAGCATAAGAATTCCAGCATACCGCGATAAGCCAGAATACCCATCCCGTTGTACCTTTCCAATTTGAAGAGATTTCAAGCCCAGGGTAATACTTATTGAGATTCGATAAATGTACGTGTTTGCACCATTTATATCGTCAAACCATTTATATTTTAAGACATCTTATTTACTACTTCATGCAAACAGATATTCATACACATATTCGTCATGACCGAAATACTAAAAATACCTGAAATATATAACATATGTGTTGGGTATTGACTACGACTGTCGCGAAGTCACGAATCTTTGTCGAAGCTCCGTAAGTAACCCAGAACGTCACACAACATCGAAACACGTCAATTTGTATGCCAGCACTAACCACAAAAGCCTTGAACATGACTTTATAAAAACTTTTAACATTTCTAAAGAATTGTGAGCAAAATAATAAAATAGAAAATGTTGTAGAGCAACAAAAAAAAATAAAGTGCACAACTATTTTATCAAACATTTAACACAGATGCACTACATTGTAAACAGATAGTACCTCAATAAGTGAGGAATGAGTTACAGTGATATCCTTACTTTTCATTGACTATTTACTGACAACTCCGATGCAACTAACTGTATGAATTGGCGACATATTTTCAGTTAATTAAGATTCTAAGAGATATTTTGGTGATTTCAGCTATAAGACGTCCAGTATTGGACATAGACCCCCCTCAAAGTTTTCCAGAACAATCTGTTTTGAGCCGCTTGCATCCAAAGGCACCCCGCGCCCCTTACCAGGTCGTCACCCCATCTAGTTAAAACCGTTCAAAGATATAGGTACAATAACAAGTACTCTGGGCTCACAATTCTCTAAGAATGTTTATATTTCAATCGATATTTTAGTTGTCATGCCAAATTTTAACGACATACAATTAATTTCGTATATACAGCGATACTTTAACATTGCACAGCAGTTCAGTTTTTGTAGACGTTCAATAAAAATAAAACCTGGCTGTCTGCCATTTGCGGCATCCTACATGTTATCATAGTTACCGTTAAAGCTTTTTTTTAAATGTAATTAACACGATAAATAATTCTGTCTTTACTAGTGAAATGCTGATTTTTAATCTACAATAGATTACATGGTGTTTTACAGTTTAGAGAGTATTGTTAAAACTGTCAGTTCCATAGATTTTCTTCGAGAGTACTGCTCTAGATCTCTTTATGAGTGTAACAGGAAGCTATATCCAGGTTTTACTATTTTAGTTTATAGCAAGAGACCTGCAGTCTAATTGCGTAAGTGAATTCGACAAGGCAAAGAGTTTGACTGCCATCCATCGACCAATCACATGCGAGATGAAAGACGCGATGTGGATTTCCGTCTATGTGGTTGGTCGATTGATTGCAGCCAAACCTTTTGCGTTGCTGAATTGACTTATATAATAAGACTGCGGATGTTAAGTGTAGTAAACACTTTAAACATCTTTAATATCCCTAGTATTGCAGACGCTTCACAAGGCGAAGCTACAACTACTATTGCCGATTTCTTTTTACAGAACGTCTAAGTGAAACATTGTGCACTGTTAAGGTACGAGAGACGGTGTGACGCGTCGCATCGAAACGGTACCTCTTATCGTTTTCAAAGCTGTGTGTCCTCCTCAGGATGGTGTCGCTGTCACTGACTACGTTGTTGGCAGGCTTGTTGTTGTCCCCTGGAAATGTAACAAGTGTGGAGTTCAATCAAAACATTTTTGAAAGTTAGCTTGAGGCCTCATTAGTGCGTTGCGTCGTCACAGCGTCAACGCTGCATTGTTTTACAAATATTTTAGTGACATCACATTATGCGTTGCATCGACGCAAACGATGTTTCAAAGGATCGACGGACGAGAGAAAAAGCGGGGGTAGGGAGAAGTGCTGCGCTGTCGGATCGCCGTTGCGATGACGGACAGTGTTTGTTCCGATCCATTGTCATTGCGAAATCGTGCGTCGTCTCAACGCAGGTGTTGCATACAATGCCTTGATCCGTAGCGACGACGCAACGCAACGCACTACTGACGCCTCTGTCTTAGGGGCCGTACTACAACGTATTAACATCATCATGATTCCGCTTTGAAAAATTGCTCTTCATTCTGCATAGCTCCGTCACTCTCTCACAGTAGAATCATAATAGTTTTGAGAGGTCATAATAAGGCCCCTGTACATACGATAGACTACGGTGTATGACGTGCTAGCAATCTGTCCCACCTATTCGCTTGACTGTATCGACCTGTCCCAGTTTCGCTAGTTTACACCTACCTACAATCTTGTGACATACCGTATTGACAAGAGTTTTAAGCCCGTTATCGTATACAGCAGACAAAGAAGTTTATAAGAATTACGCTAGGTTGCATAATATGTGTGAGAAAATTCGAAAGAGCTTCCTGACAGACGGGGTTGTGATAGTGGTACGGTCCATATGCACGATCGATTATGTTTAATGCGATCAATATCGACTGGTCAAACCCTATCAACCGCTATCTAGTTTGCCACTAAAACGAACTTATAGGAAGGAATCAGCCCTCCACTAGATATTCCCTATACTAAATGTAACTTACTAGGCGGGTCTGAGTGCCTGTTACGGAACGAAGCAGAACGGCGCCACGAAGGAGCATCTTCTGGCGAAGATTCTGTCTCGGTGGTCTCGGGCGAGGCCGGGCGGCCGCGCGGGGGCTTCGGCTCCGTCTTTATGATCTCCGGCGCCGGCGGCTTGTCTGTCGTGGTAATGAATGAATGAGAGAATGGTTTGAACAACATTCATTGACATGTTTAAACATCGAATTCTTTATTTAAATTTATTCAACAACATTTTCAATACTGGCATTATAAAAAGCCGAATTCGTCATTTGAATTATATAAAGGTTTTTCAATTGTTTTATCTTGTTTGATGTTGTCCAAACCTGTATGGAGTTAAATGCGACCTCGGCCAGCTCATCAGGCGAGTGGCAGTTAGCACAACAAACCGTTAATAGTAATATTATGATTTTATTTAGTACGTAGCAGAGTCATTTGACTTTGGATGTTTTGTATTATTGAAATCGAGCAAAGTTCGCAGACTCCAGATTGGGTCGTCATATCCATTTTTCGTAAAACCGCACCTATTTCTAGTCATATTTTAATCATGACTTTCTGCAAAATGAACCTGCTACATATTGTGAGAAACTAGGACTACTACATGCAAGCTTACCGTTCACATTATCAACTGCAGCTACAGTTTGGGAACACGGGCTAGTTAATAAGGCGGTAAATAAAACAGCAAGCGTTCAAATAACTGTTTTACAAGCATCAAATATGCTACTATCCAAACTTTATGCTGGTTTTATAAGGTCCTTGAAGGTGGGGTCTTACTAATATCGTCACAAGCGAGAACTGGGTCACAGAAAGCACGTAAAATCACTTAATACTAAAATACGTAGAGACAGAAAGCTGCGGTTAGACACAAATAGTACCTAAGACCTGAATTAATATATCTTTGGTTCCTAATGACAACAGGGGATTCGACCCGTTACCATTATCGACGTCATACAATAGCGACAGATAGGAGTAGGATCTAAATCTATGGCACGATATCTGTTCCATAATTTGCAGTGAGCCAGAAATCTGCGATCTTTAGCATCGGCGGGACGATTCCGTAGCCGTTTTTCACAATTGAGTGATGGATTTATTGAAAATTTTAGACCGACCGCTTAGCTGAGACCATTCTGAAGAAGCTGCGCGGTACGGAATAGGGTGTATTTATTTATTTATTAAATCTTCATACAACATACAAGTACGTTAGTGTCACCGCGGGTGTAGTTTGTCTGCCGATAGTTCACTGATGGGCGTCAACATCTCTCTTGCTACTTTAGGCTGGATTCACACATTCTGAATTCCTCTCTGAATTCAGAGTTGGAATTCATATTCTGAATGCCGGCAATGAGTAAATCATAATCTGAAAAACTCAGAATGAGTGTGGGGCATAATGAAATTGTATGCATTGCCGGGCTTTCTTAAATAATAATATGAATACCGACTCTGGATTCAGAGAGGAATTCAGGATGACTGTTAGTGGCCTTAGTAACGGTCTCAGTTAAGCGGTCGGCTTATACGGGCAAAAGCGAATCTGGACGGATAGGTCTGGCTTAGCCGTTCACTAGGTTAAACTGAAAATACTCACGTAGATTGTAGCAAGCGTGGACTCACACAACAAAACTTGCCAATAGCCACTATGTTAAGGGTATAATAACAAAAGAAAGGCACCTTCAGTCTTACCGTTGACGACTTTCTCCGTCGGCTGGGGCGTGATCTCGATATCGACCCGCGGTGTCTTCGCGGTGCTTGTTTCGAGCTGCGGGGGACTGCGCTTGCGAATGACGTTGTTGTTGTTGGTGTTGGTCTTACGACGAGCAGCCTTCATCGCGTCGTGGAGGAACGACATCATGCCTGGGTCGACTAGCTCTAGGCAGGTTTGGCCCTGGAAGAGAATTTTGTTTGTGAATAGAATTCCTTATTCATCATCACCATTTCATACGAAAGACATGTACTGCTGGACTTAGACCTGCCTTGTGTGTCTTTCCATTTCATTCCTTAGTAATTTACACCAATAGTGATTGATTATTGTGAGATTGGACATTATGACGATTCCATACACCTGTTTTCAGGATCCTCAGGTTTCAGTATCTTTGAAAAAGACATGTTCATCCCATTGTCGGTTACGGAGTATAAGGTGCTCACTTGTTCAGCGTTCGTCAGATGTTTTAAGGTTTTATAACGTAGGTGATATTTAAAACATCATTGAGCGCTAGCGACACGACGAAAAAGTCTCTTTTTGGTTCCTAAAGACCAACACTCGTGGACATAAAACGTTGAAGCGAATCAAAATCATAAGACATGTACGGAGGTTTTAGAAATCTCGTAAGGAAATAATTATAGTGTCGCACTTTAAGGCCAGTTTTTTCACAATTTATTCGCAGCTAGTGTTCGCCTCGCGTGATCGATTATTTATTGACAATTGCCGTTACTTTGATAGCTACTAGCATACCTAGGAGGCAGTGTAGTAGTACTTACTGAATAGTTCTTGAGGAGCGGGTCGGCTCCGTATTTAAGCAGTAGGGCGGTGGTCTCTTTCTGTCCCCAGAGAGCAGCCGCGTGCAACGGGGTCCAGCCGTCGTAGTCCAAGCAGTCGGGGTCCACGCCACACTCCTCCAGCAGGATCTTAGCCACCTGGGGACATGATACCGGTAAGATAAAGCATAACACAACATTGCGGGTAGTAGGGACCCAGTGGTAATGGATATATGACAAAAACAAAACAAAACACAAACAATTTTTTTTTTTCTTTATTAAGAGTTCTATCGTGCCTATACATCGCTCAAGTCGTCACCTTTTTTTGAGGCACAATTTTATGGAATGTGTCTAAATCAATTCTATTCAAACGGTATTCATATTGAACACAGACCATTAAATAAATGATGCAAGTCTTCTACAAATCCACACCAGTTACACAAGTTAGTTATACTAATCATGAACGTATTAAATGGAATCTGTCTAAAATCTGAGTCTGTAACAGTTGGCATAATACTAACATCGACGTATCCTTTAGCTGCCGCGACGTGGAGAGGAGTGCCTCCGTTGGCGTCCCTGAGCTCTTCATAGCCATTAGCTACCCATTTGCGGCAATCGCTCAGCAACGCGTCCACCTCAGCGTTGCGATACTTCTCGCAGTCCACTCCTGGGAAACAAAAGAATACAAATAAGACATGGAAAGAAAGGAACTGCAATTTCTAAAGATTTTTTACAACCGGCAGGTTTGATAAAAGAATCAGTCATTACAGTTTAGGTAAATATGTCAAGATCAGTTTGCTTGCCTTCCAGATCAAAATGTACAGAAAGGAAAAATAATAAGTTTACTCGGCCAGTAACTACATTCTTCGTGTTATAAATGAGTACCTTCATTAAGCTGCCTAAAGCCACAAACAAATAAAGCTTTTTACCTAACTGGCGAAGGTAGGTAATGTGGCGTTCTAGAGATCAAACGCGTTGGCCGATTTTAGTGATTCTTACGTCAGTCGATTCGTCTTAACCTTGCGAGTGTCACTGGCTGGCTACATTAAAATTGGTTAATAGAAAAATGGCGGATTTTGGGTGCCATATTGTGGGGGCCCAATTTTTTTCCCAATCGTGTGGTATATCAAAATGAATGGTATTAAGAGGTGATTTCAAAAATATATAACACTTATATGTTTCAATGTACCTCATTCTAAAAAATAATGTTAACTAAAACAGTTAAGTGAAAAAAGTTAATTCAAAAAATCAAAAACGGACTTAAAAAGCTAACTAAAAAGACGTAAACAAGAAGAAAATCATGCTGTGCAGTCGGAGGATACATCTGGTTGTAGTCAGCCAACTCGAGAATATGTTTCCTCCGACTGCACAGCATATATTCAATTGCACTTCTACTGAGGTGAGAGTGGGAGAAGAATGGATAGAAGCGTAAACAAGCGTATGTCTTACGGTCCATTCACAATTGTTTTGCCTCTGATTTTGTATCACAATAACCTTTATTTTAATCGTAATAAGTTTGTTGGTGGTTTGCTGTGACAACCCAAGTATTTTAAGAGGTGTGGATGTACTGCAGTACTAACCTTTCTCATCAATGATCTTCTGCAGCATGTCGGCCATAGCATCACTTTCGGCGATGTCAACAGGGAGCTCTCCATCGTAGTTCACGGCCGCAACGTCTGCGCCGTTCTCTAAGAGGTATCTGAAACAGAAATATATCCGTATCAAGAGTTATGCTGAGAGTTTCTTTGATAAATAAGAACTAAAATAAAATATTCCAGAAACAGACTGCTTTTACTAACATAGTTTGCAATTATACAATAGAAGCTGACCATATCTGTTGGACGATCGACATCCTAGGGCGGACCACGAAAGGGATGGGATGCCCAAAAGATAGAAGAGCGGCGACCTTAAATAGGTGGCTAAAGATTGACTGAATAGGTGAAGGCTTAGAAACCCGTGTTGTGGCAGTTAGCATGTCCAACAGAATTTAAAAAACGAATGCCACAAGGAGAAGCTGGCAATCCCATTCAAGCCAACTCAACCATTAAAGCAATAAATACCCAATATTGGGCGACAAGAATCTATCATCCAAATACTTTTTGAAAATATTCGAGAAGTCGAGAGTGGCCTAAAGCCGCGTTTCCACTAGGCAACAATTGACGCGCAACATGTTGCACAACAAGTTGCCCAACATGTTGAAAGTCAGCGCGGAACTTTTATTTAGTAACGTTATCTCGTTGCGTCATGTTGCGCGCCAGCTGGCAACGTCGCCGAACATGTTGAGCGTTTCGTGTTGCACGTCAAATGTTGCCTAGTGGAAACGCGGCTTTAAGGTAGGTAGTTATACAAATAAATACTACGCAGATAAAGTCGTAGGTGGTTACTATATTTAAGTTTAGTAGTAGCATTCTTTTCTCTCGTCAAATATTTTATGCATTAACTTGATAAGCCACGTACTACAAAGTCAGATTATATTTGCTTCAGATATTTAAGGATCTGAGCAGAAAGAATACCTAAAACTTGATCGTAGTAATTTATTACATCTATCATTGACATGCGGAGTTAAAAATGAAATTACATAACAATTTACGCAACCAAGATTTTCCCGTTACGTATATTATACCTATTATTGACGTCAGCATAGTATTGTAAAGCATTTTCCTGAATAAGATGAATGATGATTCGGCCGTGGATGGAAAATAGGGCACTACTAGCGTCAGCAGTCGACGCACGTCCAGTCTGACATTATTTTTTATATTCTCTAGGCTCGCGGTTGACCTCACCTTATGGTAAGCGATGATGTGGTCGACGGTGAAACGCGCTTGCCCAGAAATTACCTATTCACTCTTGACTTAAAGACCCCTAGATTGTAACTGTTGGGAAACAGACGCCGGCAGGGAATTCCACTCCTGACTGCGAAGAAAGAAACAATCCATCCGAAGCGATACTATTTCTTGGCAGTTTCACTGTCCATTGCTACATAAGATTCCTTTTTAACAGTCGTTAAAAAAAGGAGGAGGTTCTCAATTCGACATGTACTTTTTTATTGCATAACCACGCATATTTTTTTAGAGTAGTCTGATTTCAAAAATATTTTTTTTGTTTTTATGAATATACTCGAAGTTGGTCCCATTTAAATTCGAAAAATAAAATCCACACCTAAGAAAAAAAGGATTTATTGATAACTTTCCCACTGAATTTTCAATTGTGACCCGATGCTCTTTAAAATTAAGTAAACTGAAAAAAGCAAAAAAAATCTTTTGGACAAAATATTGTACCGACGAAATAACGAAGGGAAAAGCAAAAAATAAAAATAAACTTTTAGTCTAGCATTTTGAGTTGGCGCCAAACATGTTTTATTAAATACTTTTTTTTTTTAATTAGCCTTGAATGTCCCACACTCCCATCGCTAGGCAAAACGTGCCCCCATATCTATCCGGACACTCTTTTTTTTATGGTAGACTTGCATCTACCAGTGGCTTCGTAAATAGTGTTTTCTTACCCCAGGGGAACATTATACCAGGATGAAAAGTAGCTTATGTTCATTCCAGACTATAATCTATCTCTGTGCCAAATTTCATCCAGACCCGCAGGTTTATTACGTATATTTTACACGAGCAAAACGATAGCGATTTTTGCGCAATAATAGTACAAAATACAAAAGTTTTAGGAGTTGTTGGCGGTTATTTTTTAAATAAGCGCATTTGACAATCAGCGAGCGATTAGCAAACGATTGTGTAAGACCTACCATACTTACATTGCAGGTAATTCCGACTATTATGACATAAAGCGTTTGATCGCTATCGTTTTGCTCTTGCAAAAGATACATAACAAGCCTAGCGTTCTGACGTTCTGGCGTGATTGAGTAGTTAGTAACAAACAAAGATCCATACATCCAAACTTTCGCATTTATAATACTAGCTGACCCGCAAACTTTGTTTTGCCATAAAAACATTCATCTACCGGGTTACCATACCTACTCTACTCTACTTACCCTACGGCCCTACCTACCCTACCCTACCTAACCTACCCTACCTACATACCTATCCTACCTATGTAGGTAAGGTATCAATTTTTCTTTTCTTATTTTTTTTTTCATAAGAACCTTCTCCTAACAATAACAAACACAACAAAAAAAGAATAAGTGAAATGGTCCAGCCGTTCACGCGTGATGCCGTGACCAAGGGAAATAGGGATTCATTTTTAGGGTTCCGAAGTCAACAAGGAACCCTTATAGTTTCGCTCTGTCCGTCCGCAGCTTAGCTCAGAGAATCTAAGTACTAGATAGCTATTATTTGGCATGGAGATACATTTTAATATTTCCTACAAAGTGGTACAATAAAATCATGAAAAAAAATTGTTTTTTTGGGGTTCTATAAACGTAAAGTGGGGATGGTTTTTTTTTCTCTTTAACTTATAAAATGTACTTAGCACAGTAAAATTTTTGAACAAATGCCATTGAAAAAATACTTAAATAACGTTGTTAGATGTGTAAAACAGATAGTTAATATATGCTTATGAACCATGTAAAAATATACAAAAATAAAATCATAACATCCTTAATTATAATGATTTCTAAATTAATAATGTCTAAGCTCGGATAACGCATTGGAGTAGCCGGAGTCATTGGCAATACCAGTCCTTAGTCCATACGGCGCATGCGCGCGGGGAGTCTATTTTGTGTTAGTGCAGAAGTATTGTCGACGTTTTGTAATCTAAAGTCAAATTAGATTCGATTGCCAAGCAAATTACTTATTAACTTCAGTTGAGAAGTTGGATTTAATAACTCCTTCTTCAGTTACCAGATAGTCTTTCTTTAGTTTAAGTCAAGAGTGAAAAGGTTACTTTTAGGCAAGCGTGCTTCACCGTAGACCACATCATCGCTTACCATCAGGCGAGATAGTGATCAAACGCGAGCATTTAGATTAAAAAAAACATCATCCTATGTGGTCCCGTTTTTAGACGTTGTGTGCCGCCGAAATCGTTTTAATGTTCATGTAACAGCAACAAAACCCTCTTCTTAGTCCGCATTATTATGCAACTTCGGAACCCTATTACTGCGCGTGGCCCGACACGCACTTGGCCGGTTTTATTATATATATAGATTAGGTTGTGAGATATCTAATCCAAATTCGGCATCATTCATTAAATGTCTATTGGACGATGGTACCTAATTCAACAGAATATTGAGAAAACACGAGCTCAAAGATATTTTAGATATCCAGCCAAAGTTATTTTCACAAGTGAAACTAAATGCCATCACAGTTTTATTGTTTGTCAATACAGCAACAGTGACAAAGTATAGATTATTAGGAATACTAACAGGTAAAATTAAACCGTTTCTTGGAAGATGGAGTAATATTCAGAAAATGGCATTCTGATCGAGAATATTCTTAGCTATAAACACTGAAATATGCGTAATATATTATTTCATATTGCTATTTTAGACTTACCTAGTTTTTCTTGTAAATGTGTATAATTTTATGGTGTACAATAAAGTATATTCTATTCTAATGCACATATGCAGTGATCAATAATGGTAGGAAAAGCAGCTATTAATAGAGTGCAGCATATAAAATAGTAGACGCAAAAATAAATTGAAATGTAACCTCATTTCGAGTATCAATGCATTCAAATGGCATATAATTTAAAATAATCTTGCAAAACGTGTAGCATATTGAAAGTAACAATTCTTTATTGCACTTAGGTATCTTTTAATGACAACTTGTTAACACTACACAACACACCGATTGATTCTCCCAATTGATCACAATTTGCAAGGGTTAATTGGAAACTGATGCGCATTTTATTTTTAACCGACTTACCAAAAAGGAGGAGGTTCTTTCATGTATGTTTTTTTTTTAATGTATGTTCACCGATATCTCCGTCATTTGGGGACCGATTTTGAAAATTCTTTTTTTTACCCGACTGCCGAAGGAGGGTAATGTGTTTATCAGTCTATGTATGTATGTATGTATGTATGTTTGTTCCTATGTGGCGTTCCAGAGACCTAACGCGTTGGCCGATTTTGATGATTCATACGTCAATCGATTCGTCTTAACCTTGCGAGTGTCATAGGCTACATTAAAATTGAAAATAGGAAAATGGCGGCTGTTGGGCGCCATATTGTGGGGGGGCAATTTTATTTTTTATTCCAAACCCATCGTGTGGGGTATCAAAATAAAGGATTTCAAGAGGTGATTTCAAAAATATATATCACTTATATATTTAAATGTACCTAATTCGAAAAAAAAATTAACTAAAAAGTTATAAATAAAAAAATTAATTAAAAAGATCAAAATACCCGACTGCTTAAAAAGCGAACTAAAAAGACGTAAACAAGAAGAAAATCATGCTGTGCAGTCGGAGGATACATCTGGTTTTGGTCAGCCAGCTCGCGAATATGTAGCCTCCGACTGCACAGCATGATTTTCTTCTTGTTTAGGTTTTTTAGTTCGCTTTTTAAGCAGTCGGGTATTTTGTTTTTTTAAATTAATTTTGAAATTGTATGTTCCCAAATTGGTCCCATTTTAATTTAGTGAAGATCTGATTAAGGACTTCGAAGATATACAACAGAACACTTCAATAAATAACGGCAAACCTCTCGGGATTGTTCCAATCGCATGTCTGTTCATTGTTAATACCATTTCATAACATAAAATCACGCCAGTACGCTCTTAAGGGGTACGCAGATCTCTCATTTCACCGGTTATGTTCAAGTTTCATGATAATCGGGTAATCTATTCTGGTGTTATAGGTACCTTACTAAACAACTTCGGCAACGATTCATTGGTCGCCTCAAAGCTCCAAAGCCTTGAACATCGACGCCAAGTGGCCAGTCTGTCGGTTTTTTATCGGTTACATTTCGGGGAGTGTGCGATGGAACTGCACAATTAGATTCCGCCTAGCCCGGACAACAAGACGTACGGCATTGCGCCACCGGTACATGGTGGACATCCCACCCATACGTACAAAGCGTTTTCCGAATACTTTCATTGTACGCAAAGCTAAGGAGTGGAATTCCCTTCCGGAGTATTTGTTTCCTGATAGCTACAACCTTGGAGACTTTAAGTCAAGAGTGAATAGGTTACTTCTAGGCAAGCGTGCTTCAACATCGACCACATCATCGCTTACCATCAGAGGCGATAGTGGTCAAACGCGAGCCTATCGATAAATAAAAAAAATATATAAAACTTGCCTATTGTGTAGGTACAACAAAAAAGAGAAAAAAAAAATTTATGCAAAAAAAAATACTACCGACTTCCAAATAAAAAATTGCAATGTGAAAAATAACTTTATTTTTCACTTTGTCGATTTTTGTACCTATATTTTACAGCTACAGTTGAAATTGCGAGACAGAACAGAACATAGCTTTCGCGCCATTTGTTGATCAGTTGACACAAGGATCGACTGACCAAACGCGTCGCGTCCACTCGCCGTTCGCTCTATGTGGTGGTTGGTAACCTTAACTTACCACCCCCCCCCCCCCCCCTCCTATGCCAAAACCTTGCCGAGTAACATGCCGGGGATTAAACCTCATTGTTAGAACGTCAATGGCTCTAGCAAAACTCAATAGGTAATTAACTACAAAACAATAAACATTGAAATGTTATCATTCTTAGCGAGTAGCGTCGTTCACAGAAAACCCGATGCCTATTGGGTCAGTGTGACTCAACCTTTGTTTACAATCGTCTATCGTGTGTCGCACGATGCGTCAATGTTGTGTTATTCACCATCATATTATTATTACTGCACAATAAGTAAATTATTGATTGGTAGGCACTTATAGTTCGGGAGAGTACCGGAACTTGCCTCGTTTGGCGACGTTCTCTATACTGGTACGAACAATTCCCTGACCGATCGGTTGACTATAATTAGATACAACAATATAATCTAATCTGACACTAGCCCATGCATTGCCCCACTGCAGGACAGACTCCCCATTTTTAACACAATTTTGTTTACTGCTAATGCAAGCCCGTATTTTCTGTAGCAGTCGAGCTCGCCCCGCCTTTTAAAAACGGCAATTTTACACCATTTTGGTACATAACTTTTGACTGTCCCTCAGTCAATATCTGAATATTATGTATTTTTTGTTGAGTCTATGCAAAAATACAAATCAATTGCATGCCAGTTTACATGATCAAGTAAAACCGCTTTATGAAATAATAATGTCAACAACAGCGTGAAACGACACGGTAAGAAAAAAACGTTAAAATACTAAAACCCGACTACTGAAAAATAGTCGGGTTAGTAAGACATAAAAAATGTATTAGATGTAAGTTGTTTATTTAATACCCGATACGTAATATCAAATATTTTGTACATAACAATTTCAGATGAGAATATTTTCTTGTTTCATTACTTTTTATAGCGTGATTTTTCAGTAGTCGGGTTTTCGTTTTTGTTTTTCCTATTTTTTGCAGAGCCACATCACATATGATTCTTTTGGGGTGCTTGTTGTTTTACATTTATCTAGATAATGCGTAAGTTACAAGAGTGGATTTTACGACATCGATGTCGAGTAAATTAGTTTTCATGACTTTGACGGCATATATCTCGCAAACGGTACGTTTGAAAAAATATGTTGTACCAAACCCTCCATTCATTTTAAAATACCTGTTCAATGATACCATACATGGGGCCGGGCGAATTATTTTTTGTTCCTGGCTTCGTACCCCCTTGACGGCGCCATATACAATCTAATGTGCCTATAACCAGCGAACAAAAAAGACGCTTCCAACGACACCTCATTTGTCAAATAATGATAAGGAGTTTAGAAGTTGAGGGAACAGATGTACATACACACATACCGGTCAAAAGCATAACCTCCCTTTTGCTTCGCCGTAGTCGGGTAAAAAGAGGCTCTCTTTTTCTCTAGCAAATATTCCGTCATTTATGTAAAAATTATAGTCTCATAGTTACCTAGCTATGCTGAGAAAGCCACAGGATGCGGTGGCATGCAGCGCGGTCCATCCCTCGTTGTCTCCGCGATTGACGTCCGCGCCATGCGTCACGAGGAACTCCACCATATCCAGATTGTCGTCTATGCACGCCTGAAAAAAACATGTTGAAGTATTGTGTAAAGAGATTTTATGAATCAACGTTAAGGCTAGTCACCGGATGTAACTATTATGTTTGTTCGATTGATACCTTTGGTAGCCACGTAATCGAAATATCTTAAAATAATATGCAAAGGATTATTTCCCTTGAAGACGTAAGAATATCGGTCACATCACACAGATCACCGTTTAAAGAAAATTAATGTCTTACACAAATAAATATTTACAAAACATCTGAAAAAAAAGAGATATATCGCACAGCAAGACATTGATGAAAAAAAAAATATAAATATCATCTAGATTACTTATTGACTCTCATAAAATAAATATTAGACTAAAAGGTGAAGGTTCAAACGTGTCAGGCGCATTTCAAAGATGGCTGCACAGTACCCGACTCAAGGCCGTCGTCTAAGACCATGACTTGTTTCTCCTAGTTGCCTTTTACAACTTTTACGGGACAGTAAGCACCCTCCTTACTTTATTTTAAAGATATTCATCAGCTGGAACATGGCTTCCGTAAATCTTCTGATTAATTTATTTAAAAAAACGAGCAATTTAGAAAAAAAAAATCGTTTTACTATCTTTGTAAAACACACATGGATATATGAAATTCGCAAAAAATAAAAATTGCATCGCATGTTTTACAGTTCAACTTAAATCACCATTACTGGGTGGAAAGTCATTTACTTATATTAAGCAATGATACGCAGAGCATAATACAGTTGGATCCATTTCAATGCATTAGCATGAATTTTAAACAGGTCACAGTTGCATGAATACATACATTTGTGGAATTGTAATTGAAATCATATCCGATACGAAACGAGTTCAGATTTCACGAATACTGAATTAATTAGAATAAGATTTATTGCAGTATTATGTATCGACCACCCTATGACATCTTTCAAATATTATGAGTCAAGGGGATTCACCACACACAAGCGTATAAATAACATCAATCTGCGGTCACTTTTCTTTAAGTAAGCGATAAAAACTCCCAATGCTTATATGGGTAAACCCACTTGCCCTGGTAAAATTAGTGTCTGTTGATGACAAGCCATATGACAATGACAATGTACGGTACTATTTGTGGATTACCGTTCCGGTCTTTCCCACGCTCAATAGTTTACAAGTCAATAATTCAGTGTTGATACTTGATAGTCAGTTTATAGGCAGCACAAGTTATTTCTTTAGAAAGTCTATTCGTAACGCTTGAAACCATTTCACTTATGTATATAAATGGAAATTCGCATCAAAGCATAAAACGTAATACGTAATTTTTCCGCCTGCGAGCACCGTAAAAATACTGTCGCGGAACTCGCGGAGCTGCATTGGCGAGCAAAGCTGTACAAAATCGCGACATTCAACTGCATTATCATTCCGAAACTCCTTATGTTTGTAGCTTAATTCTAAAACAGATTCATGCCCCATCTCCTAACTAAAAACACCTTTTCCTTCCAACTTTTACAAGCGGAACGACTGGGGTAACGAGCTGAAAAAGTTACGTTTTCTTTGGCTTCAACAACGTGGAAGTTTAATAGCATGACTCGGAACAATAACACGTTATGTTAGCAGTAAGTGAAGCTGTCTGTGCATCAGTTCGGAACCAGTGCAGGGTCAGTGCCGCAGTTACTGGCGCATGCAGTGCCGGACCGGCGAGCTCACTGCCATCCAGGATGGACTGGCTCTTGCGAAGAAATTACAGCTTCGGCTTTAACAAGACAAAGGTAACCTAGATGTAAAGTATTGATGACATATCGCTAGCTGTAGTAATAATACTGACCAAATAGGTTTTTCTGCCATGTCTCTTCCTTCCAGTCATAAACCAAGAGCAATTACTCTAAATAAATTCTGAATGAAGAACAGATAATTCAATCGCACAGCCCGAAAATTCTTTATACAAAGAACAATCGTTTACTTTTTGCCGACATAAAATAACCGGCTCAATATGAATCGCGCGGAAGTATAAACTACTACAATGTTGCCAATAAAAATGTTATTGTGAATAAATAATGTTACTTGACCACCAATGAGGAGAATCACAAGCAATTTCCACCAATTGACCCTTACAATTAAGTTGATAACAAGCAGCGGAAACAAAACACTTCTTTTTTCTCTGTTCAATCAATATTGATCAGAGAAAAATACCATTGTTTGTTTCCGTAATAAGCAAATGATGTTGGCTTCATACCGATGTAAACAAAATCTAGAAACACAGGAATATTTTCTTTTCTCTCGCTGTAGCAAAGTTATAAATAGGTTAAAGCGCTGAGCCTAAACGATTGCTGTGCAGAATAACAGTCGCAAAGAAAATGTTTGATATTGTACTCAACCGCAACATTAGAGCTTGCAAAGGTGAGTGATGTGACCTATTGGATTTTAAAGTACACTGATACATTTGTCGATAAAAGGATGTAAACGCTTTCGTGGTACAGTAAAGTGACAGAATTGATAATGGGTATCGATGTGAGTATCTCATTATGAGTGCTCACCACTCCGGATGTGACCGATATTCGTGTTGTGGACCCGTACCGTACAGTGCAATTAGCTTTTCAGTATGTAATTGTTTTAATGAGCACTGTTGTATCGGCCCTACAATAGAGAGATTGACATGTTATCAACAATGAAGTAATATTTATATAGGACACTAGGCCTTCAAATGGTAATGCTACAAACATCAATGAATACAACAGATTGCATCTCGCAGAGCTAGGCTAGGAGCTGTATCAAAGGAGTGTTTATACTGGCGATACCTTCAGCATAACAAAGGAGCAAATCATCACTGGATTACTTAGTGACGCAAACAGAGCGTTAACCAACTAGCATAGGTATTCGTCGAAAGTATACGCTGAGACAATGCGACGAATGCGCAGCGTCAAAGCTGCGTCAATCTTTGCAATATGCAAGAGCCATATTTTATACACAGGGCACAATTAAAAGTGTGAACAGTTTTAATTCACTATGTAAACATGGTTTCCGTTATCTAAGGACAACATAAAATAAACAAAATTACAGTAACACCAAAAAATAACTAACTGTAGCAAGTGAGTATAATATCATTTTATCATTGTATACGCTACAGGTGTACCTGCATGGTATAAAAACCCACTGATAGCTATTTGAGGTCATAGACTTCTATAGCGAGAAAGCAGGTTTCCTATTGGTTATTTTGTTACAAACACCACCACAACATTATTTGTTAAAATAAAATTAAGTTTATTTTAGTAAAAACGGATCTCCCATCAAACGGTATATGATTAAAATGCTAATTTTGTTCTTTAAATCTAAAACCAGAAATACAACAATTAATTATATTGAACATCACAACGATACATTCTTCGTGTGCATTCAAGACAAATTGATACAAAAACCTAAAAGGCAAAATGGCCGTAATAGTATTTCATACGAACCAATTATGCCCTTATTACCAATTTAGGGCAATCTTGTTGGCAACTTTAGTTCAGACTGACGGACTTTTGGGCAATTGTTGTAAATGCCAAGTCCACTACAAATATCTCATCTGGAACTGTCCAAAAGGTAAAACTTCGGGCACTTTTAATCACAAGCTAAACTTGTGAAGCTATAAATCGAATATTGAAGTTATTTCTAGACTAGCTGTTCCCCGCGGCTTCGCTCCCATGGGCCACCCCACAGGACCCGTTATCGGGACAAAAAATAGCCTATGTCACTCAGGAATAATGTAGCTTTCTTTTGGTGAAAGAATTTTTTAAATCGTCCAGTAGTTTCGGAGCCTATTCGGTACAAACAAACCAACAAAAAATATTTCCTCTTTATAATATTATAGTTTCTAGATATAGAATTTCCTAAATGTGATACAAGAGATTGTTTTATTTTTATATTCAAAATATTTTAATAGGCATTCAATTCGCGGCATAAATCAATAGATTTATGTAAGCCAAATTAATGAAGCCTCCTATTTAATAACACTGACATCATCACAATGGTGTCCCTGTCTTCAGTCATTCGTCTATCTGTATACATTAATATAGTCGTGAATCATCACATGGCAGGACCCATTAAATATGAATTAAAATAGAAATAATCTGTCGTAAAAATTCTCGACAGTCACCCGTTTGTAACAGTCCATAGAGTTTGATTTTACGTACAAAATGCAGTCGAGATTAAATTCCTCTTTCAAGATAAGAGTAATAAACCAACATAATTAGGTATCGGATGGCTGACAGTACACAGGCGGTAACGACTTCAGTTACAGTCAGACGATCAATTCTTTGCCAAAACCTCGAATTCCAATACTGGCAAAGTAAAGAAAAAAAAATCGTTGCGTGCGCAACCTATGACGTAATATAACTCCAATATCAACGAATCACTGTCTCTGACGTGATCTCGAAATTCAATTTTCTCGCCCAATTCTAAAATAACGCGGCGCTATGTCATTCAGTTACGAGCGTCATACCCCCTGAAAATTTGGGTCGGTCAATGACAGCGCAGAATATAGTATCTAGTCTGCTGCTACCATACCTATATCTATAAACTAGGACAATCATTAGTGCACCGGATTTTTAGCAGACGGAGCGTTTACGATATCACAAAATGCCAACTCCGGGATGGCAACAAAAAAACTGATGCAATCCTCTTAACTCCTTCCTAAGTAAATAACATAAATGATAAGTAAGAGCACTATATGGTGCATGCAGAATCTGTGGCAACGAGTCATCGACCCAATTTCCTGGACTATCTAACGAGATGACTATCGCTCATTATAAATAGTTTACGATATCACAAAATGCCAACTCCTGTATGGAAAAAAAAACTGTGGCAACCCACTTAACTCCTTCCTAAGTAAATAACATAATTGATAAGCAAGAGCACTATATGGTGCATGCAGAATCGCTGGCAACGAGTCATTGACCCAATTTCCTGGACTATCTAACGAGATGACTATCGCTCATTATAAATAGTTTACGATTTCACAAAACGCCTACACCCGGGATGGCAAATAAAACTGATGCAATCCTCTTAACTCCTTCCTAAGTAAATAACATAATTGATAAGCAAGAATACTAGATGGTGCATGCAGAATTGGTGGTAACGAGTCATCGACCTAATTTCCTGGACTATCTAACGACATGACTATCGCTCATTATAAATAGTTTACGATATCACAAAATGCCTACACCCGGTATGGAAAAAAGAACTGTTGCAACCCACTTAACTCCTTCCTAAGTAAATAACATAATTGATAAGCAAGAGCACTAGATGGTGCATGCAAAATCAGTGGCAACGAGTCATCGACCCAATTTCCTGGACTATCTAACGAGATGACTATCGCTCATTATAAATAGTTTACGATTTCACAAAATGCCAACCCCGGTATGGAAAAAAAACTGATGCAATCCTCTTAACTCCTTCCTAAGTGAATAACATAATTGATAAGCAAGAGCACTAGGTAGATGGTGCATACAGAATCGGTGGCAACGAGTCATCGACCCAATTTCCTGGACTATCTAACGAGATGACTATCGCTCACTATAAATACCGAGTGTTATGTTAGACGTATAGAGAAGACAAAACGCATCTGCGATCAGACGCTGCCAAAATAATAACTCATTGGGCCTGATGGCAATAGCAGGTACCAGAGTGTTTACAATTACAATAAAGTAGTCGCGGACATAATCGAAAGCGATTGTAATTTAAAATGATCCACTAGATCGGCAGGCTTATTACGTATCTTTTGCAAGAGCAAAACGGTAGCGATTTTTGCGCAATAATTGCTCTTCCATACAGAAGTTTTAGAGTTGTTGGCGGTTTTTTTTTTAATAAGTGCATTTGACAAACAGCGAGCGATTAGCAAACGATTGTGTAGGACCTACCATACCTACACTGCAGGTAATGCCGACATACAGCGTTTGATCGCTATAGTTTTGTTCTTGCAAAAGATACGTAATAAACCTGCGGGTTTGCTCGCGATCTTTAAAATGAGATTTATCTACCAACGTTAAAATAGGTTACAATGTTATTGTTATGTGAAATGGGTCGACCTCGCAATCAGAAAGTGACGTAGGAAAAATCAGCACGAATTCACTTTGGAGCCCAAATAGTGATCAGTTGGTGAAATATCGTCGGACGAATGTTAAATATTTTAAGTGAATGAAAATATCAGCTAGGCAAATAATCGTGCCAAATCTGTGTTCCGACCTAGACTGGCAGCAGACTCGCCCATTTCAACTTGGATCATGAGAATCATATTAAAATTGCGTGAACAGCAAACGGCATCGCAGACAATAATTATAAAAGTGACGCAATAGGTAATCGACACACTACACTACACCGGCTACTCCATACGTACAGCGTGAGAGATTGATGATTATTAATATACACAGACACGCTATTAAATAGAACCCGGCGATGGTCTTTGCGAGTGGTCAGTTCATGCCAGGCTACCGTGCAGAAGCGAGATCATAAAATCACACTTCACACTATATATAATACGAGCAGTTGCCCGCGGCTTCGCTCCCGTGGGCCACCCCACAGGACCCGTTTTCGGGATAAAAAAATAGCCTATGTTACTCAGGAATAACGTAGCTTTCTACTGGTGAAAGAATTTTTTAAATCGGTCCAGTAGTTTCGGAGCCTATTCGGTACAAACAAACAAAAAAATCTTTCCTCTTTATAATATTATTATTATCTATACTAATATTATAAAGAGGAAAGATTTTTTTGTTTGTTTGTTTGTTTGTTTGTTTGTACCGAATAGGCTCCGAAACTACTGGACCGATTTAAAAAATTCTTTCACTAATAGAAAGCTACGTTATTCCTGAGTAACATAGGCTATTTTTTAATCCCGAAAACGGCTCCTATGGGGTGGCCCACGGGAGCGAAGCCGCGGGGAACAGCTAGTAGATTATAAAGGCGAAAGTCTGCGAGTGTGTATGTTTGTTACTTCTTCACGCTCAAACGGCTGGATGGATCTGGATGAAATTTGGCACAGGAATAGATTATAGTCAGAAATAGCACATAGGATACTTTTTATGCGGGAATATGTTCCCTTGGGATAGTTTTCGACATTCACGCGGGCGAAACCGCTGGCAGAAGCTAGTTGTGCCATAAACTTCCAAATTCTACATCATCGTCTTCTATAAGAAAGCAAACCCTCAGCTTTAAAACACATTGATATTCATTTGAAGCAGGCCGAAAAGAAAGAAGTATTTTTTATTGCAATGCTATGCTATTACTAGTCTACTACTGATAGCATGAGTAAGAATGGGAGAGCATGTTCATTCATAACACTTGGTAACATCGATCGTTGATACCAAGATCATTGGCACGCGTAATTGTTCGAACCTCAGCAGGTATCGGTACTTCGCAGTCAGTTCATATTTTTCGTCATTGGCACGTCTGTAGTTTATATCTGCTCTGAGGTAACTAACCGCACTTTATAAATAGGGCAGGCACACACGCCCGTCCAGATGCGGTACGCACACGGAACACAAATATAAAAATATATAGCAATCGATAAAATGATCAGTGCGGCTCGGACCGATGATGTAAACAGAGATGAATGCGTGTAGGGCTCTGAACGGATAGCGACTGTTTCTAGTATCGCTGTTAGGCTCAAATATCGAAAACGCAGTTTTTTGAATGCGCATTCATCGATCGAATAGCTCAGATCATTCCCATAATCATCATAGCGCGATCCCAAAAACCATGAAACAACACCCGTCCTAAAACCGGCCTTGGTAAGTGTTGCTTAACCTGGGGACGTCACCACCCCAACCGCTCAAGGTCAAACACTGACCCATCCAAAAACCGACCTTAGTAGGTGTTGCTTAACATGGCACATTCAAAAGCCCGGGATAAGGGAAAAACACTGACCCATCCGAAAAACAACCTTGACAAGTGTTGCTTCACAACAATACCACCTTTCCGTCGCGAATTCGGGTTGTGGTCGCATCTGTTGGCGCTCAGAACGTGTTCTAGCTTTTCTGCTGTCAGAACGCGTTGTAAGCCACAACACGAATTCGCGTTGAGGCCTGTTTTAACTTATCAGAACGCGTTGTGGCCGGTTTTCAAGGTCCCACAATACGAAATTCGCGTTGTGGTCGTTTGTAATAAACCACAACGCGTTCCGATCTTCCGAACATCGCTATAAAATCGATAAAAACTGCAGACCATGCGTTTATTAATCTCGATTAAGTTCTATTATTTTGCTAAACTTGTTATCTGCCGAGAGATCCATTCTGGGATTTAATCGAGGACTGCATGGAAGAAGCAGAACCCATAAACGTAAAACGCGTAACGGTAAAGAGGGTTAAAGTTTATGCAATTAAAACTTGACAGAGTACCCTCGACAGAGTACCTTCAGCAGACTAACGTAAATAATATATTGAATTTACGCATACGGCAAACTGCCTTACAGACAGTGGACAATTGCAGCAACATGTTATGAGAAATTTTTGAGTGTGAACAGACTATAACAATGGGAGGAAGAAACAATAGATTGATTTGGAGAAATATAGCACGGTAGGAACAGAACACTAAGATGACGGCTCAAAGATGTGTCCGGAAGAAGAAAGCATGTTGCACTACAAACAAATAGCTATAAACACATGAACATAAAATTTCAGATAACTATCTGAAAGTTAATTACCGCAAAGGTTTACAATTGCAAACCTTTGGGCTACTTTACAAGGACAACCGACCAGACTGTAGGACTGGTGTGACTAATAATAACACCTTAAATCCACATTCCAGAGAAAGTTTTTAAACTTATTTCGTTACATTAAACATTAGCAGTAATATTTTCATTTCCTCAAGGCAATAACGTGCATTATCTAATACAGTACGATACTATTGAACATTTCCTCTTTAACTTCAAAGTTCGCGTGACAATCGGACAAGCCATTACAAAACTGACATTGAACATTTGCTAGCACACGTTCATTTTTGTGGACAGTAAAAACGCTATTTGAAACGGTTTTTATAAAAAAAAATAACAAAATCATAATGGTGTACTATTCCTTGAAATACGATCAATCACTCGTTAATTCCGTTAACTATAAAAAATTTTTACCTAGCGAAGGTCTTTGTCGCAGTTACTAGTAAAAAAAACCTCATTGTTATATTTTTGTAATAAATAAGCAGAGTACTAACTAAACAGAGGAAAGAAGTGCTCAAGATATATGAAAACACTTTTTTTAAGTTCGTAGACAATGAACTGTACTTGCCAAACTTCTTGGCCGTCCTGAAGTTGGCTACAATGGCTGCACAACAGTAAATCTCATACAAAAACAGCACCGCGCCGCACCTTGCGCATCGGAAACCTAACATCAGAACGGCCAAGAAGTATGGCCTGTACTGTACACACAAGAACTTAAACCATATAATTTTTTAAGCTGTCATAGTCAATATCATTAGAATTAATATTTGTTTCGGGATATTTACCATGTATATTTTGATTTTGGTTGAGAGCTCGATATTTCGGCACCATTACAAGCGCCATGATCACGAGAACTGACAAACTGACTGTAAAATATTAATTCTAACTTAAACCACGTCTCTCACAATAATGAAAGGGTTTAAACTACCCTTAATAGTGACTTTTCTGATGGCGATATCGCGCACATTATTTTTGTAAGAAAATTTCAAGTTCAATTCGGTCGAATTGTATCGCACTGCATCCATGTGCACGTATTTCCATTTTCGCTTATCGATAAGATGAATATAAATTGAAACGCGGCGAGCGAGCCATCATCAGTAAAGTCGCTAAGGGGAATTTGGAAAATTATCCAGTTATTACAGCCTTTCAAATTCATCATCTGCCTAGCCTTTTCCGCAACTATTGTGATTCAGCTGAGTACCAGTGTTTTACATGGAGCGACTGCCTATCTGACCTCCACAACCCAGTAACTGGGTAACACGATACCCCTTGGCAAGACTGGTGTCAGATCTCGGGCTTCTGACTACCCGTAACGACTTTCAAAGATCTTCAAATGACAGCCGAGACCAACGGCTTAACGTGCTTTCCGAGGCACGGAGGAAACTCGGTATGTTGTTCGGTCACCCATCCACGGACCGACCTCGTCAAGCGTTGCTTAACCTTGAAGATCGACCCGTGCGGCTGTTATTATTTAGCCACGAGCTACTCCTCACAGCCTTTCAAATTGAAGTTGTAAATTAAATTCGGCCAGTGATTACGTTTTAAAACTAGACAAGCGTTTGCGTCTTGAACGCGGCGCTAACGTAACGTTAATCTGTACCAAATATATGTTAGTGACGTGTGTACGGAATGTAAAAATCACAGCTAAAATACGCAGCATGCCAAGTTCGCAGTTACATTTAAAAAGAAATAAAAAAAAGATTTATTTTCGATTCGAGCCGCGACTTACTATGATATTCGACTTATATGTTTTTATCTGTAGTGTTCTGTAGAAGAATTTTAGATTCAAACATATTCTAAGGACAAAATGACATTGACCTCGAGAGCCACAAGAAGGCCTTAAATTTCTAATAAGTTGGGTCAACCATTGAAGAGATTCATGTGCCTCAAAATTTATTCAATCGCTCAATAGTACTACCAGTACTACTAAGTATTAAGCTTTAAAAAAGCTGAAGCAAAAAATAATATAGATATTTTCGTTGCTCTAGTTAGATATAGAGACCTTTCCAAAATGGACAATATATTGCCAATTGTCATGCAATCTAATCTGGTAGACAGCCGATTCCATTCCCATCGATGACCTTCCTTAGTCTCGATCTGAGTCATTTCAGCTGTCTAATTGAACTATAAAGAATTGATTTACTGTTCAACGTCATAATTAGCCTTTAGAAGTCCGCTGCTGAGCTATCTCCATCCAGCTACTAAAGCAGATACCTTCCATCCACTGACTTTGAATGAAGGACCCGTCTACCCCAACGGTCATCGATTCAACAGCTTATATAGCCACCAGCTTATTTTGTGGTCTTACTGATGCTACTATAATGTGTTACAATTTCCGCGATGTTTCCAGTCGTCCCCCGCAAACGTTTAGCGTGGCTCTTATTTTTACAACAAGGTTACATTATTATATTTAAATCGTCTGATCTTGACACGGGTAAATTTTTGCACAGTACCCTGTCAATTTCAAAGTTGTAAATAATTGTTGAGCTAAAAATGAATTACGTTGTTGGTGTTAAAATAAAGTAGGTACAACAGTTGAATTTACAAAATTTAAGAGATTGATGTTGGCTCGAGTAAGCATCATAAGACGGCGGAACCATCTCCGAATAGACCATCGCATTAGTTCTAGTGGGTGTTGTAATGTCTCAGGCATCATTGAGTGGGATTTTCAAGTTCTATTAATAAGTACTACTAGATCATCTTTATTTAACAAAAATATCACGTTCTAAAAAGTATGTAACAATAAAATGTTCGCATCTGAAATAACCAAAAACCAATACAAACTATTCGATGTATCGGGTATTAAACAAAAAACTTACATGTAATAAATATTGTATTGTATATCATACATAATTTCATATTGGTTTACAGAGGATAACATTGGTCATATACCATTTACCGTAACAAAACAATACTTCTGCAAAGTAGCATATGACCATGGTCGGCGACCAGCGGATAAACAAGAAGCTTCCAACAACACCTCATTTGTCATGATCAGTAGTTTAGAAGCTATGAGGAAACAGATATATACACAAAGATCAAAAACATAACCTTCCGTTTTGCTTCGCCGAAATCGGGTCAACAAAAATCTGATTGCATTTGTATTAAACCACTGTTTTGAAATACAAATAGTTTGCCTATTCCGTATGAAATAGCCCAATAAGAACTAATTTTATACAAGCAAGAACAACAGCAGTTATGATGTAAACTCGTCCATTGAGGATGAAGAATTACTACTTTGACGCTTTCGTCCCCAGCCAGCACAGCAGCATTCGAGTTGGTTTGATATTTTAATACAAGAAACAAATTTGTTTAAATTAATGTTTTTTTTAATTGAGTAAGTCAAAAAACTTTTTAAATACTACCGACTTCCAAATATTAAAACTACAAAGTGAAAAATAACTTTATTTTTGGAAGTCGGTGTCTTTGGTAGGTACAATTTTTTTGCGTTATGGGCACTGACTTCCAAAAATAAAGATAATTTTCACTTTTTAGTTGTACCTACCTAATAGACAAGTAGTTAAGTAAGGTACCCCTTAATACCAGAATTGGTTACCAGAATATCATGAAACTGAACATAACCGGTGAAATGAGAGTGTACCAAGGTGAACTGTATACATCTGCGTACCCCTTTAGAGCGTACTGGCGTGATGTTATGTTTTGAAATGGTATAAACAATAAAAAGACATGCGATTGCAGCATGCCCGAGAGATTTGCCGCTATTTATTGAAGAGTTCTGTTGTATATCTCCGAAATTCTTCATCAGATCGTCACCAAATTAAAATGGGACCAATTTCGAAACATACTTTTTCAAACAAAAAAAAGAATTTTCAAAATCGGTCCACAATTGACGGAGATATCGGTGAACATACATAAAAAAAACGTTAATTAAAAAATTCAAAATACCCTTCTGCTTAAAAAGTTAACTTAAAAGATGTAAACAAGAAGGAAATCATGCTGTGCAGTCGGAGGATACATGTTCGCGAGCTGGCTGACCAAAAATTTTGGTAGCCCACAATATGGCGCCCAAAATCCGCCATTTTTTTTTCCAATTTTAATGTAGCCAGTGACACTCGCAGGGTTAAGACGAATCGATTGACGTAAGAACCATCAAAATCGGCCAACGCGTTTGGTCTCTAGAACGCCACATAGGAACAAACATACATACATACATACATACATAGACTGATAAACACATTACCCTCCTTCGGCAGTCGGGTAAAAAAACATACGTGTCGAACATAGAACCTCCACCTTTTTGTTAAGTCTATATAATAAATCCCCAACGAGTCAAAGCATTTTTCTCGGCTAAAAATAATGTTGACATTGTTTCAGAATTAAGTCATCAAACAGTGAGGTGATGATTATCGTCATTACATCCGTTATGGTATAGTGAAGATGAAATCCATTTATTATTGTGAAGCTTGGCGCTCTACATTACTCGTTGGCAGCCATACATGTCCAAAAGGGCAACTTTTGGTATGTTCAGTTGCCAAATTTTAATCTTTATTCCTGGTATAATATGGCTTTTATTTCATGCTTGATATACTGTCCAGAATTTAAGGCGTATATATTTCCCAATGCTAACGCGGTACTGGACCTGCGTCCGCTCAGCGCCAGAATATCAATATTGGACCTCTTTTTACCCGACTGCCGAAGGAGGGTAATGTGTTTATCAGTCTATGTATGTATGTATGTATGTATGTTTGTTCCTATGTGGCGTTCCAGAGACCAAACGCGTTGACCGATTTTGATGATTCATACGTCAATCGATTCGTCTTAACCTTGCGAGTGTCATAAGCTACATTAAAATTGGAACATAGAAAAATGGCGGCTTTTGGGCGCCATATTGTGGGGGGCCAATTTTATTTTTTCTTCCAAACCCATCGTGTGGGGTATCAAAATAAAGGGTTTTTAGAGGCAATTTTAAAAATATATAACACTTATATATTAAATGTACCTAATTCGAAAAAAAAATTTACTAAAAAGTTATAAATAAAAAAGTTAATTAAAATAATCAAAATACCCGACTGCTTAAAAAGCGAACTAAAAAGACGTAAACAAGAAGAAAATCATGCTGTGCAGTCGGAGGATACATCTGGTTTTGGTCAGCCAGCTCGCGAATATGTATCCTCCGACTGCACAGCATGATTTTCTTCTTGTTTACGTCTTTTTAGTTCGCTTTTTAAGCAGTCGGGTATTTTGATTTTTTTAATTAACTTTTTTATTGATCAGTTTTGTTTGCAAAGTATTCTTTGATTTACTTAAGCTATGTAGGTTAAGAAGAAATTCTAACTATCAATTTTACTGTGTAAAAATATTTTTAAACATCGAAGTCGTTATAGAGGTGTAGGCAAGAGTAGCGAAAATGTATATAGTATGTATTTTTTTAGAGCAAAGGTATCATGAATATATATTTTTTCAAACCTTAATGAGGAGTTGTCTTTAGAAAATATCCGTATTACGTCTCAAATCGGGAGTAAGGTCCTTAATGAAAGTTTTATCGTCAACAAATATATCAGTTCTGAAACATCCGACCTGCACTGGAAGGAGACTAGAATCTGGGGAATATGATTATGAGCAAATGGACAGTAAATTCAAACCATCTACAATATGTTGCCTAAGTTCCCTAGGCGATTCACTGCCCTAAGCTTTTCATTGGGCTCCATCAATTTTATTTACAGCTCAAAATATGCTGCCTTAAAAACTATACCCACTATTGACGGCTAAGAAATAATATGATATGCATGAAAATAATATTTGTTATTTGTCCAATTTATCGATAATAAGACTAAAATAGAATAATCATAGTGAACACAGAAGCAAAATTGATCGAAAAACGAAAAAGGATATAACAATTTAAAGAAATATATCTGCTCGTCTCTAAGAAACGCCATTTTCTGTGGCAGCTGTATGAGCGTCATGCCATCTGACGTCACGTGGCACGTCGGACTACCCTCTCTAATTCTCAACTTTGATGTTTTATAACTTCGTCTATAATGGATATATTAAAAAAAAACTTTCATTTTTGTTTATAAATAGTTAAACCATTTAATATTTCATAACTTGCATTTTCCCTATTAATAGAAACGTACTAGCACTTGCCCTAATGATGCGCATAACTAGAACTACTAACAATAAACCCGTTTGCTAACAATAAACGTCACTTGCAGATCCAATAACGCAATAGTTTGTATCTACCCTCTAACCCACTGCCCTCATTTAAGAACAATGTAGGGAACTATTAATATCACCCATTAATAAATTGGCGTCACCGGCTTCAGGACCTAACTGAAATCTTTAAAGTTGGGTTAGGTTACCTATAATAGCATAAGCGCAAAATATTTGAATTTAGAAATACCAGAATATATAAGACGCTTACTCGTGTGGCTCAATACTTATACTTTTACAAAAAGGGAACTAAAGTAACCGCCAGATAAAAAAAAATAAAATTCGTTAGCATCTATCTACCAATATATTACTAATATTTCAAAATGATACGAAAATAATGAAAGGCACTGTCGCTAACACTGCTAACAGATAAAAAACAAACGTATCGCGGTAAGGGGCGTCCTTGACCCTTTCACTTGCCATGAGTTACAAACCTTTTGGTCAAAACCATGTTATGTCGTATTTATTTAGATATATGTATTTACTAGTATAATGAAACTCATATACCAAATTATAACCTTTAATTGACCATTATAGTTAGGAGCTAATCTATCTAATATATATAAATCTCCTGTCACGATGTTTGTCCGCGATGGATTCCTAAACTACATAACCGATTTTAAATTAAATTGGCACATTGTGAGCAGTCTGGTCCGACTTGAGATATAGGGTAGGGTAGGGTAGGGTAGGGTAGGGTAGGGTAGGTAGGGTAGGGTAGGGTAGGTAGGGTAGGTAGGGTAGGGTAGGTAGGGTAGGGTAGGTAGGGTAGGGTAGGGTAGGTAGGGTAGGTAGGTAGGGTAGGGTAGGTAGTTACGGTAGGGTAGGTAGTTAGGGTAGGGTAGGTAGTTACGGTAGGGTAGGTAGTTAGGGTAGGGTAGGTAGTTAGGGTAGGTAGGGTAGATGAATGTTTGGTGTTTTTATGGCAAAACAAAGTTTGCCGGGTCAGCTAGTATTTTATAAACGTGTGGACCGATTTACATGATTTAAACAGAAAATGGTTCTATGCCTACACCTTTGAGACCAAAATTATCAAAATAACTTCATAAACCAAAAATCGTATTTCATGTTACGTAATTATACTTTTTTGTAAAAGTTGGATCAATGCCTTAATTTTTTTGTTATCTGGAGGAGACTTTAGGGACCCTAAACGAAGCATCATCAAAACATAAGTTTGCCTAATTTATAAAAATCCTATCTTTTGGAAAGATAAATGAAATAGAGAATGTTTTTTTTAAGTTACATGATCGTGTGGAAATATTTCTTTTGAAGTCGTACAAATAGTTTATCAACTACCCGTAAATTTCTGAATCGGAAATGTTTCCCCTCATCACGTGTTTGGTACCTACTTTTATTGTATGGAATTTTCTGACCCCATTACCTCTAATCTAATATTATTTTAACTTATTTTTCCCCCTCGTCTCGTGTTTGATACCTACTTTTAGTGAATGGAATTTTCTGAAAAATTTATTGTGAATAAGGGATGCAAAAAATATTGTGAAAAACGTTAATCAACTACCCTCAATAATTTCGAAATAATAAATGTTTCTCCTCGTTACGTGCTTTGTACTTTGTTTTAAAAGAAAAAGAGCAAGATTATATTTCTCGCCAAACTTCTTGGCCTCCCTGAAGTTGGCTTACCGATCCGCAAGGCACGGTGCTGTTTTTGTATGAGATTTACTACTGCGCAGCCACTGTAGCCAACTTTAGGGCGGCCAAGAATTTTGGCGAGATCTATACCCATCTACTTCGGCAATTCCGCACGCTCTTTTATTATTATTGCTATGCTATTCTGGAAAATGGGAAATATGTCAGGTCAGGCCACAATTCTGTTATCTGATCAATTAAGTGGAAAGCCGGGGTTACTAGATAGTCAGGGCTAAACTTTTGAACAGTTTCGGTAAGCAAACATTGTGCGACAATAATTGTACAAGTACCCTATATAAACTCACTGCTAGCATGTCATGGCTGCCTTATGCCTTAATTGACATAATATTGCATTTGAGCTTCAGTATACGATTTGTAGTACTCGGATTATTGTTGTCGGTATCGCCCACACTCGCCCACACATTGTTATCTGAAACATATCTCAAATGACGCTGGAAAAACAAGTGATTTTTAATTGAAATATTTGAACGAATAGTGCATATTTGTAGGTTCACAATAGAAGAGCCGTCATATTTAGCCACCAGTGTGCAGGAAGGCGGTCCAACTGACGGGCGAGGCGACTGCCAACCCGGCAACCGATTCTAAATAATAAATCTTGACTGTCACATAACACAGTTTCGAATTATGCTCTTCGTGTAGTAACCTCATTTTGAGACTGACTCTCGTCACTGTAAGTTTTGTATGTTAGCCTTGGATTTAAAAAAATCAGGGCACTCAGGATTAACCATACTTTGCTTATACCCTGCCAAAGAGTTTACTGATCGCAGTATATTATCTACACATTGAATTGTTACGTGATAGTTACACGATACCTTAACGCTATTACTTTTGCTAGAACCTAATATCGAACTTTTATTTAATAAAAGCAGAATGCACAGGATACCTCCTCACTGAATAACAAAATCTGTTGAATCTCTATAATACATTGCTGTCTAGACCGTAATGCACAATAGGCCCCATTCATGAAGGAAGGCTTACAACTTTTTCAATAGGCAAATAAATTCAGTCTTATCCCACTATTCCTCTAAATTTGTCTACCCTAAGTAGGATTAGGTTCATTTTGAATCTGATTTGAGAGAAATAAGTGTGAGGAATAGCAGTTTCGAAGTAAGCAGTTTTCGGTACCTACCTAATACTTTAGTTATTTGAAAAACTCAGTATAATCCACCGCTACTTGTAACTTTCTAATCAATGTACATATTCTTTAAAACACAATTACCTAAGCATCAAACTACGAAATTAGAATTAACTCGACAATTTGGCTGATAACCGGCGACTAAAACTGTCGTGACGCAAACAATGTCAATAGACTCTACACGCGACGCATAGTGTTCTATCACAACTAAAAATATAACAAAATAATACAGAAACTGAACTCTTGGCCGAAGCTGCCAAACACTCATCAAGTATTACCTAATTACTTTTACAAAGATAAGCAAGTATATAATTGCATGCTCGCAAAAAGCTTTTCAACTTTAAATCTTCACCAAACGTGGTCTACTCTTTCAAAATTAATGATAAATGCGTAGATATACAAGTTCGGCAACTTCGCTGATATGTACGCAACCATTTCTTCTTTTCATCTAGAGCACGGAGTTACAAAAAACGGAAGCATCCATTAGCACATGCGCTACGATGTACCAAAGGCGTTGAAAACGTTCAAAATATTAGCAGTGCCAGTAAAAATAGTTAGCATGAACATCACGTATAATTATAACGGGCTATTAGGGTTACCGGCTTTGCACTTCCACACGGAATAAAATACCATAAGATATGAATAAGATTAAGAAGAATAGCAGAAAGAGAAGTGGAGTCAGGAACAATGGGATCTATATGGTAATTATTGGTGATGATACCGGCGCTGTACAGCAAACGAATAAAGAAATCGTGCCACTGATTGTTAAAATTGTCAGCAAATCTGGAAATACATCTTTACCAGTCCAGTTTCTTGACAACCCAGTCAACACCACCCACATTATACACGATTGGCATGATTGAAACGAGGAAAATAGATTCGAATAACAAACTGTCTATTCATGACCTAATTACTGTAGTTTTGAGATACGAAGGAAAGTATTCGTAAAATTGCTTTGAAGTAAACAGTAAAAATATTACGGGTTTCAGTGATCTGAAAATAAAAACGGCCTTGGAGTGGAGTAGTCGGGAATGAAAGAGTCAATCCATCAGAAATATTCGTAGTTTAAAGTATGTAGATGAAACAAAGACGTACGAGGGCTGCATGGCAACGCATATATCCACCCGACGAGTATACTGCTCGATGACCTCAGTAGAGCTTCCGAAAGAGTGGGTCTGAAAATGAACATGCACAAAACTAAGGTGATGTTGAATGCCCATGTTACAGCCACTCCTATCAAGATTAGAGACTCTACACTCGAAGTTGTGGACGACTATGTCTACCTGGGACAAACGATCCAGTTGGGTAGGGACAACTTCGAGAAACAGGTCAACCGTCGAATCCGACTCGGCTGGGCAGCGTTCGGGCAGTTGAGCGGTGTCTTGCGCGGTGTGTTCTCATCCAACTTACCAGTGTCTCAAGACAAAAGTGTATGACCAGTGTGTGTGTTGCCAGTGATGACATATGGCTCTGAGACGTGGTCGCTTACAATGGGCCTCATCAGAAAGCTTACAATCACGCAAAGGGCAATGGAGAGGGCTATGCTCGGCGTTTCCTTGCGTGATCGAATCAGAAATGTAGAGATCTGTAAGAGAACCAGGGTTACCGATATAGCCCAAAGAATTGCCAAACTTAAGTGGTAGTGGGCAGGGCACATTGCTCGCAGAACGGGTGGCCGATGGGGCAGAATGGTCCTGGAGTGGCGACCGCGAACCGGGAGACGTTGCGTTGGAAGGCCTCCCACCAGTTGGACCGATGACCTGGTGAAGGTTGCGGGGATCTGCTGGGTACGAGACGCACGGGACCGGTCAATGTGGCGACGCTTGGGGGAAGCCTATGTCCAGCAGTGGACGTCTTTCGGCTGATATGATGAGTATATTGCTAACTTTTGCATGTAAGTGAGACATCATTTTACGCATTCCATTACAAGTGTCTTTATTAGCTTTATTTCATACTAATAAATGTCACATTACACGGGCCTTTGCATTGGCAAAGGTTGTAGGATCCAAAGTTGATAGAAATTAATAAATAATAAAAATAAAATAATAATAATTAGTCGGTATTCTGCCGTGCCTTTTAAAATCCAACATTGACAGAACTCTGCAAGTTTAATTACCAACATTCAAGCAAGAACTGATCCTTTATTTTTGTGTTACTACTTAGACATCCGTATATACAAATGCGTATTAATTTGTGAACTAAAGAACTAGTGTTTGAAAAGGACAATGCCTTTAGATGTCTATAGATCCTAATTGATAGGCTGAAAAGCCTGGTATATTTACTCAGTCAACCATCAAGTGCCAAGATGTCGCAGATGGAAGTAGCGCTGTCGACCCAGTTATTGAAGCGCGAAAAATACGTTATACACACATGCTAGAAGATAATATACAAAGTACATCATAAAAAATAAACGTCGCTGTACTGAAAGATTTCAAACATTAAAAATGTTATATCCTTACAACGGATGAACAGTCACTACGCGAGAGGTTTATATGAGACAATAGGGTAGAACATCGAGTGAAAAGTTTATAAAACAAAAGTATCGATGCTGCTACTTGAACATTGATATTGTTCCCTTTTCTCAGCAGCGGATATTCCGGCTCCCGCGTGGAGATAAGCCATTATCGGCTTTCTAAGTCGAACAGACGTACTAGGTACTACGATCACAATTATTATACATTGGCTGTTGTTGTGAGTTCTGTTTCAATACCTCGAGCCAACATTTTGTTCAGAATCTAGACAAGTGACGGTACATTTAAAAGGCTTTGTGCCATATCACCCACGCTACAGGAAATTCAAATGTATGGCTATAATTTTGAGACGGTTATAGGTGGGTATTCCTTAGTCCGCGCTCGATCTTATCTAGCGAAATACAAATTGATCGCTAAATCAATTCTGGGTGATACTGTCAGAATTGGAACAAACAAACAATATTGAGCTGCCTTTCTGCAACATGTAACAGGGAAATGTTTTATCGTAGTACTTATTGCGAAGTGTAAGATATGTCATTACTTATCTACAATTAATGGCCCCTGCACACAATGGTCCACTTTGGCCACAATTCAACTTCTGTCGTGAGATTCGAATGTAAGTGGTAATCTATCAATGGGCGTTGAAGTCTGGCCAACGTCGCGTATTGCAGTAAAAGTCACGAGATCCTTTTAGACCTAACTATGCTAGTATTATATTATCTGTGACCTAACCAAGCTGAACGAAAACTGAAACAAGTCATGTGTTTACTATGTTATTAGCGCAAAGAAGATGTCAGTGGTTTACCGCGGCTTGACCCTTCAGGGATTTTGAGAATGACTTTATAGTATATGAGGTCTCCTTGTACAAATTTACAGCGACCTTTAAACCACACACTTAACTGTATATGCTTTAACACGCATACGGCACCGTGTTCAGTTAGTATCGTATTCCCATGCGTCAACGGCAAGCTCTGATGCAACACATGTACCAGAAAATCGGGTTAAGAATAGTATATGCAGACGGTTTCCATATTCTGCTGATGTACATACGCAACGCAATTGCCAAGCGGCTTTGGATATTATCACTACGGTGTTTCAGTCAAGGAAACAGAACACCGTAAATTATAGTTCGAATTCGTAAGTGGATAAGAGATACGGAATCAATCATGAAATCAATTCGTACCTACGTCTGATGTTCCTGTGAGAGGAAACCCGCTAAAAGTGGCCGTATAGACTAAAAGATCGACTGAGAAATCGAAAATTAGTTAACAAAATCTGATATTTTAATCTAACAATACCAAGGCTGGGACTTTTGGAGAACTGTCGAATTAAATCAAAGTCTACGTATATTAGATGTGTTTATGCTTCTACGATAGAGAAACACAGTTAAATGACGTAAAGACTTGATCTAAAATACTGTCGCTGAAAATAGAAACACGTAAGGAATTTAGCAAAAACATTGACGTTTGACTTTTTGTGCAAACGAGACTTTGCAAAAAGGTAGAGAGAGAATTATCGCATCCTTCATTAACAAGGTTAATTATGATAAATACAAAAAAAAATCCGACTGCTTGAAAATAATTAACTGAAAAGAGAAAAAGTAAAGTAAGTACCTAAGTAAATTATTAGGTATAATAATAAAATAATTAAATTTTGTGAAGTAATCTAGAATGCACGATACTAATTAGTGTTTTGTGACATATTGATTCAAGGAAATAATGAAATATATTAAAATAGACATGAAATATTATGAGGTTCTGCCAGCGGTGACAAACGAAGTTTTCGTAGGTTTTTCTGTAATTTTTGTTTGTCTAGATTAGGTAAAAACTAATATATATTTGATAAGTACTTTTTGGAAACATACGACGCTGACCAATATGTAAAACATTTGGAAAACCAATGATAAAGCATTACATATGCTGTTCTCATTGATTCGTCTGACATGAAATATATACACGTAATATTTTCGTTGCCAAGCAAACATCAAGTTACTGGAAGTATCAAAGTATTTCATTCTTGAAATGGAACAATGGATGGTATTTTAACACTGCAGGAGTACACGCGGACACGTGATGTAGGTTTTTAAAATACCGTTAAAGTTTTAGTAACATTTTGGATGGTTTTACGACTGTTATAAACACTAATGATACTATTTTTATTGCTTTATCTCATCTTGATGCCATCATCAACCTAAATTCGTTGTATGTGAAAATAGGGACAGCTTCTGAATAACACATGGGTTTGGTTGTCGTATGTTGCTGCTATCTGGCGAATCAAGATTCTATTCTGTCTCATTCAGTCTCGTTTTTGGTTTAATTTCTTTAGGGATCTGTGGTCACAGAAATTTGCAGGTAGCTATCGCCGCTTGCTGAACTCTCGTTCCATATCTTTTCATGTAACCAGTTCTACTCCCGCGTGGGGAAAGGTGTACAGTTTATTCACACAAACATTTTAACTTTACATTTTAAAATTTTATTTTCAGAAATATGATCCATAAAACTTATCATGATGCTTCTAGACGGCAGCAGTTTTAGCAAAACAATGTGTGTTATTGATTCGGGCAACCAACAGTTGTGTTTACGGATACATCCAACATTCACTGTCAATATTTTCTTTGGAAACCGTATTTTTGCGAACCATTAATCGGAACTTCCTTGAATTTGGTTCTAAAATAGTGTTGCTACCTCGTAAAAATGCCTAGATAGCGTCTGCCATTTCTTTGTTTCTAGAATATTATACCTACCCAGAACGAGAACTGAAACAGTATTCATGCCACGAATCGAACCTTCTGTCAAAGGGCAGATGACCAAATTAATATTCTCATGCTGTTTATTTTTCAGGAAACGAGTTATTCAAGCGACATCCATTAGGCAGAACATACAATACCCATTGGATTCAAATTGGGTAATTAATGAATGTAGGTATGTATAGGATCATAATAACAGTGCAAAAATTATGATTGATTGCTTCCTTGCATTAGTGTCATTATAATACATTTTGTTATGGTTTACCTAGAATGACATGTCAATATAATGTACCCGGAATTAGAACACAATGGAACTGCATTCTGCTGTTTGATGGCTAGGTAACGGGGTAGCACTATCAAAGAAAATTTGGTGCAAATAAATATCACTAGATGGCGCGATATGCATCGATCTGTTATTGAATTGTGTGTAAAGTTACCACTTTCTGGAATTTATCATAAAAATTGTATGTTCTTTTTTAGGGTTCCGTACCCAAAGGGTAAAAACGGGACCCTATTACTAAGACTTCGCGATCCGTCTGTCTGTCTGTCTGTCTGTCTGTCTGTCCGTCTGTCTCCAGGCTGTATCTCATGAACCGTGATAGCTAGACAGTTGAAATTTTCACAGATGATGTATTTCCGTTGCCGCTATAACAACAAATACTAAAATCAGTATAAAGTAAATATTAAAGGGGGGCTCCCATACAACAAACGTGATATTTTTGCCGTTTTTTGCTCGATATTAATAACGGCAACAGGTAGACGCTTGAAATATTCACAGAATGTTTAGTTGTATATTTACTTCAAAAAATAATAAATTAAAATAAAATAAATTAAGGGGGGCTCCCATACAACAAACGTGATTTTTATGCAGTGTTTTGCGATAATGGTACGGAACCCTTCGTGTGCGAGTCCGACTCGCACTTGGCCGGTTTTTAATCAACTCTCCTAAGTACAAAATTATGAAATATTAGGCTTTAAAACACATTTCAAATATTATTTGAACGAATTTTTTTAAATTGATTCCAATAGATATCGCGGTTTTAAATTTCTAAGGGATCCACTCGACTTTATTTTTTTACATAACGCACATTTTGGTACAATAAAACTGAAAAACGTGCAAAAAATACTATAAAACCAATCGTCACAGTATTTAAAGAAATAATAGTCACGAACCGAGAAAACCCTTTCAGTAGGCACTGCTAACACCATCTATATCTGTGGAACGGAACCGAACGCCATCGAAGTACTTATAAAAATAATCATCTTAAACGCTAGTTACGTCGGCACGGTTTCTTTGTATGGGATGAGGCATCTGTATGCTAATATTATATTATCTTCGGTTATGGCATGCTTGTGCGATGGACATTCGCGTGCAGTTGTTCCATGTGCTGGCAGATTGAGATACAATTTCATACGTTACAATACCTGTACGGCTCCAGAGCCTAGAACATCGGCGCCAAGTGGCCAGTCTGTCGGTTTTTTATGTGTTACATTTCGGGGAGTGTGCGATGGACTTGCATGAAAAAATTCCTCCTAACCCGTAGCCGGACTACAAGACGTACGGTGATGCGTCATCGGTACATGGTGGACATCCCACCCATACGTACCAAACGTTTTGGGAGTACTTCCATTATGCGTACAGCTAAGGAGTGGAATTCTCTGCCAGAGTCTGTATTTCCTGATAGCTACAACTTTGGAGTCTTTAAGGCAAGAGTGAATAGGTTTCTCCTAGGTAAGCGTGCTACATCGTCGACCTCATCATCGCTTACCATCAGGTGAGATAGTATTGGTCAAGCGTGAGCCTATCAATAATAATAAAAAAAACCACTAAATGGCAAAGTAAAATCCAGTCGCAGTATTTAATGGCAAATCATGTATTTACAGCGACAACCAGCGGATGAGATAAGCTCGTGTCCCGAAAACCGAAGTTCTACAGTATCCTCACACAAACGAAATACCTAGTAGGAAACTTTCAATCGATAAGCATCTTTCTCGTTTTAAACTTGCAGTAGACAGAAACCATAACTTGGATGAAGAACAGCGGACAAGTTATCAAAAGTTCGCAGCCTGAGCCAAGCCGGCTAGCTTTCACAAACGATAAGATAAAACGCAATTAAATGACCTTATCGAAAGCAATAAAGGCTTAAATAAATATCGTTGTTTTATCCCTATTTATTTTTGCCATGTAGATAAAAAGTTTTACTGAGCCGCAGTTATTACATTTTTGAAGGGTTTACAGATACATACTTTTACAAGTAAAATTTAAAATATTATATAGTCCCCGACATTTTTATTTCGCACTACATAATATATCTAGTAGTAGATCCGCTTCAATCGTCTTATAGAAACACGTAATTATGACACGATATCTTGCGAACAAACCCAGATTCGAAGAATAAAATGCGGATAACTTTTGAACGGCTGAACCGATTTTAATCAAACATAGCTATGAACACTCTCGATTAAGTTACCTTTTAAACAAAAAAATACCAATCAAAATCAGTTTACCCGTTTGGACGCTATGATGCCACAGAGAGACATAGAAATACACAGATACACAGCAACACACAAACTTATAACACCCCTCTTTTTTCGTCGTGGGTTAAAAAGAAATTAACTGCATTAATATTTTGAGTGACTTTTCTTCCAATTATGGAAGAAAAATAAGCATCAAAGAAGTTTAGGACATAGCCCGCGTGAAAACCAAGTAAATACTACCTATATCTAATTAAGTAAATACTACCTATATCTAATTAAGTAAATACTACCTATATCTAATTAAGTAAATACTACCTATATCTAATTAAGTAAATACTACCTATATCTAATTAAGTATTCAACTACTTAAGAGTACCTATTTTATGTATGTGGTAGTGGATGTTTCTTTCATTTACAGCAACTCCCTTAAATGATAAATTAATTCAACTAGAATTTCAACAGAATGCACAGACGGCATTTTCACACTGAAAATCTGAGAACTTTCTAAGAGGGCGTTATCGCGGGCCAATCTAGTACTTTTTAGGGTTCCGTACCTAAAGGGTAAAAACGGGACCCTATTACTAAGACTCCGCGATCCGTCTGTCTGTCTGTCCGTCTGTCACCAGGCTGTATTTCATGAACCGTGATAGCTGAAATTTTCACATATGATGTATTTCTGTTGCCGCTTTAACAAAAATCAATCAATCTGCCTAGCCTTTTCCTAACTATATTGGGGTCGGCTTCCAGTCTTACCGGATTCAGCTGAGTACCAGTGTTTTACATGGAGCGACTGCCTATCTGATCTCCACAACCCAGTAACTGGGCAACACGGCACCCCTTGGCAAGACTGGTGTCGTGATCTCAAGCTTCTGACTACTCATAACGACTGTCAAAGATCTTCAAATGACAGCCGGGACCAACGGCTTAACGTGCTTTCCGAGGCACGGAGGAAACTCGTTATGTTGAAATGGTCACCCATCCACGGACCGACCTCGTCAAGCGTTGCTTAACCTTGATGATCGACCCGTGCGGCTGTTATTATTTAGCCACGAGCTCCTCGTGTTACCGCTATAACAACAAATACCAAAAACAGAATAAAATAAACATTTAAGTGGGGCCTCCCCTCCCATACAACAAACGTGATTTTTTTGCCGTTTTTGTGATAATGGTACGGAACCCTTCGTACGCGAGTCCGACTCGCACTTGGCCGGTGTTTATAAAAATTTACATCATCATATTAGAGTAGTATTAAAATATTTAAATCTAGATCTCAACGGTAAATATGAGGATACATAAATCTGCGTGCGACATTTATGTCGTGTCGCAAGTAGGTTGTCGCGGGCCATCCATTGGTATATATAATACGTGAACTCTGCGAATACTGCGCATTCACAATGAGAAGTCTGCGATTTGCAAGCGCTCGTTAGCGGCCTGATCGATGTTGTTGATGATGTTTGTACTGAAGGCGAGGTTATGATGGAAGAACTTTTATTAAAGATTATTATAGTCTCAATAAACCTAGATGTTGACCCGATAAAAATGCACGTTACATTCAAATATACTTGAACACAGTATCGCATTAGAGGTAGTGTAGTGTCTATTCGCAGCAGAGACCACGCGTCGCTGCAATTTCAAGAATACCTACAACGAACTATGCCCACAGTTACACCCAACAGTAGGGTTATGATCTCAATAGTCTATTTACGTAAGGAATCTGTGGAATGTACGGAATGTTGCCAGATTGCGTCTATGTTGGAGCTAAATCGACAAATGAGGTGTCTGTGGCATAGGAATCGACAACTCATGTCTAAATCGCTGACAGTGACACTTCAATTCCCTGCAGTGACGCAAATCATTGATCTGTGGGTTGAATCTCTTCAGAATCAAAGCACTTAACACAATTGACGATAAAGTATCAGCAATTGGTCATTGCGATTCATCCGCCCGTATAAATTTTCGATTTCTTGATAGCACAATGCACAGCAGTGCATTCATGTGATCAAATCGCTTAGGTAGTATGTGGCGCATATTTTATTATGGATCAGAGTTATTGGGTCCCGACCAATATTTTAGCCATTTAACGAACGAATCGATACTCGCAACGCTTACCTTACCGCTAGGAAAACTAAATGAAAAGCTGATAACTTTGCAAAGTTGGTTCTATAAAGTTGCACTTGAAAAATGACGCAAGTACATACTAAGTAGAGGTACCTCGTGGCACTAGAACTCTACTACAAATACAAGCTAACAACGTCTATCAAATCAATGTTTCCTGTTCCAACTAAATGATTGTTGCCACTTTCATGTGACTCTAATGACAGTAAATATTTACAAAATCAACTGCATGTATAGAATCAATGTTTTTCTAAATTGCCTAGGGTTTTAGTCATGTCTGTTGTTCTAAGAAATATCGATAGAAACAAGGATATTTCAGAAGGCATAGCATGTTTAGTCAAAAATGTAAATGAGAATATCATACATTGAACAGCAATCCAAGACTCGCTTGGGAGAACATTAATTGTCTCTATTAAAACTTGTTAATATCTTCTTGAGGTCAATGACTGGGTTATTAGACAAATCTTGTAAGTGGGCGCGTCTACCCTAAGACCTTAGATTGTTTTAATGGCGCTTTTAATTCCGGTCAAAGGGCCGTACCCTGTAGGTTCATTACAACTACAACCCGCTGTAATGTGTCGTATACGCAGCACTAAATTCATGCACATAAAATAAATTAAATATACTTTAATGAGAATATAATAGCTCTAACGTCTTTTAATTACATTAGCAGTCTTCTTAAATTCATCAGACCTAAATCCATCGCGACATTGGAAATCTCAACTGGCTCTGGTACAACGCCGCTATGGTAAATGTCAGCGGACGTGTCGCTTCGATTTAAGCCAGCAATGTACTCGGAGATGTGTGAGATAGTGTTGTAGAGGTAGACAGTCAGAATCTAATTCTGTACCGGTGACGTTGCGTTCGGCCGAAACAATCGAAGTTATTCCGAGTGCTAAACCGACACACGTGACTCGGTATGCCGCGTTCTATTCGAAACACCGATTTGCGGAAGTCGATTAAAACTATATCGATGAAAGGATAAATTATGCTAGACCGTGGCGGGCGCGAGCCGAGCCCCGCGCGAGGAACGGACGAGGCACGGATTCAAATCTTCACGAACATTTTATATGAAGCGGTTTATGCGCGTCCCGGGCACGCTTGGACGCCGTACGGTTTTTAGAACAAAAAATACAGTATTTATCTACTGAACAAGCTTTAAACAACGATACCTCACTCGATGATAAATGTTCAAATAAAAACATACTCCTCTTTAGCTGTATAGGCCCCCCTTAAAAATATTTATTTACGATTTGTATGGCTTTGGGTCAACAATATCCTTATACTGTAAAAAAATTAACAATGTAGCTTTAACCGTTTGGCTGTAAAATCCGTGTGACAGACAGACTGACACGTGAGTGACAGCAACTCCGTTTGGACCCTTCGGATACGGAACCCTAAAAAACAGATACGCAACTCCGTTTGGACCCTTCGGGTACGGAACCCTAAAAAACAGATACATAGAGTAGATTTTTTGTAAATCTTTGTATATTGATAAACATTATTGAAAGAAAAATTTTAACTTAAGTAGGTATGTTATACATCTATGTTAAATTTACTATCTGAAGAAGCTGATGCATAACCTAAAATTTTCAGAACAAGCTTTTTAGCTTATTGTGCATTGTCATCCAAACCTAACATGTATGCAAAATTTCATCATTATCGGTTAAGGATACCTGCTTTAAAATACAGTTGCAAGATTTAAACCATAAATACCATTGCAAGTTAATAAAAAGCTTGTAAATAAAAGTCCATGATAAAAACAAAACAAAGTTTGAAAACACAAAATTGGGTCTACAATTTACCTATATAATGTGTCCGGACTTGTAGTAATAAAACTTTAAGGCTGTAAAATACAGTTAATTTTATCGATAAAAACACCCCACATAAGGGGTGAAATCAACATATCCTCAAAGATAGAGCAATTTTATTACCTGATTTACTTATTACAATATCCACATAGTCTAACCACCATAACTTTGGACCAAATCTGCAGAGTTTAACACATGTCTTATATGGATTTTTTTAGTATTTGAGTTGGTCTACACTGTCACTGTCTTTATTTTTTTTTATTTATATTAATTTTAATTTTATTATTGCTTAATAAGCACCCCTGCACATTTTTGCCTTATAATTTCAGCAAAATTTAGGAAATGGAATAAAAAATTGCGGGTATTAAATCCCTCATGAAGGGTGTTTTTATTGATACAATTAAGTGCATTTTACGGCCGTAAAGTTTTATTATTACTGGTCCGAACACATTGTACATATAAGTTACCAGTTTGGTGTAACTACCTTCCAATTTCCAAAAACAAATATTCAATTAGTATCAGAACCAGAAAACTCTGGTCTATCAGAAAGAATAAATTCTTAAATATGTGAGCCTTGTAGTACCAGTTGTGTAACAGTTTCTTTTTCTAATTGAAGCTAGTAATTTCAAAAACCTAATCAGAGCATAGTTCACTTTCTCATAATTTTGGTCCTAAATCATAATGACTTACCTAAACAATCATAGAATGGGTGTAAATCCAGCTAATGCTAAACTGGATTCACATCATAGCTGTGGTAATTCAATGGGGAAACGGCTAGGCAGATAGAATCCAATGGCGAAATCTCATTTCAATAATAGTGACGTGTGTATAGTGTGAGTCACATTCACCTGTCTTATTGAATTTATACATTATGTATTAAGATTGTGCATACTGAATGCTGTTCCTTAGTAAACACATCACTTGAGAACAGCTGGACCGACTTTTTTGGAAAAGGTTTTAATCTCACTAAAAACAGTTTTCATATAAAATGTTGCCAAGACGAGACCATATGGCTCACACTGCCAAACAGCTAGCAGATCTTATTTAGAACCAAGCTTCTAACTCTGCATGCTCTCAATCCCATGAGAAGCCATACAAACTTCCAACCCCTAATTTAAAGCGTGAGGCTAAAAATCCTGAAAAATTTATTTTATAACACAAGCAGTCCCTATATCAAACTTCAGACTGTTAGCATCAAAATTTACGTAAGTTTCAAACAAACTTCCATCCCCTAGTTTAAGAGTTTGGGGGCTCAAAATGTAATGTTTTAGTTTTTTGTTGTTGTTTGTGTACTAATATTACCTTACATACCAAATTTCAGGTTTCTAGGACTTCAGGCAGTACCCTAAGAATTTTGATGATCATCAGTGAGTGAGTCAGTGACAAATTCAAGGTTAGATATCAATAAAATCTAAAGTATAAGAGCTATGAAATTGAAATTAATTTTTTTAATAAGTCCACTATTAACATCATATCCCGAGAATTTTATATGGTATAATCCAAACCCAAGTTATGAAGGTTCAAAAAATGAGTAGCGCTTTGAGAAGAGGATAGTAGTGCCCTAGCACTTTGCTTGGCTTGTGCCCAGAGATATTGGAAAATCTACTGGCAAACTGAAAGCAATTTTTTCTAATGACGGTCTCCGGTCAGCTAGTAGGTACCCTTATTATTTCTCAGAATTGTCCAAAAGATCAGTAAGGTATTTTATTGGCCAGGACAATATTTTTATGGTGGAACCTACTTTACGATATGGTCACTAATGTATGGCCATATCTTGAATTAGCCGTACATTTAGCTGTTTTTATTGTCAAATGTTGATTATTTATTGATCAGGCCAGTACATAATATTATGATGCGGGTATTTTCTATTTCAGGCAATGCAACCGTTTCATGAAATGGTTGTCCATATCATAAAGTGATCATATAATATCACCTCATTCAAATCTGAAACCATTTCATTAGTTAAAAGTAGTATGGCTTGAGCCATAAAACACTGTCATATATTAGGTCATTACATATGAAATTGGCGTTTTGTAAGGGAGGAACATAAAGTCGTTTTTTTTTAAATATAATATATTTATTTAATCTAAGTGTGTACCATTACTATCTATGCACTTTTGCCATCTCATAGGTAGTTCATTGATCCCTTTACTAAAAAAACCATTCAGACAGGAATCAATAAAATCTTTGAAGGCGCTTTGGACTGCCCCATCGGAGTTGAATTTTTTCCCTTGCATGAATATCCAAATTTCGAAAATAATATATATAATAGTATAATAAATATAATATAATATATATAATAATCTGTTGGAGCAAGGTCCGGGGAGTATGGTGGATGTCTTTGACATTCCAATTGAAGCTCCTCTAATTTGGTAGCCGTCTGTTGTGCAGTGTGTGGTCTAGCGTTGTCCTGAAACAGCAGAGGCCTAGAGCGATTGACCAGCCTCGGCTGTTTAGCAGCTAGCTTTTCCATCATGGTTTGCAATTGCTGACAATAGACATCCGCCGTAATCATCTGGCCAGATTTAAGAAAGCTGTAGTAAACGACACCGGCACTAGTTCACCAAACGCTCACTTTATTTTAAGTTATTTTTTTGAGTCAATTTTCGCTTGGGGCAGGATTTGGCTGGTTCGCCAGGGTTCAGCCAATGCGATGAGCGTTTCCGATTATTGTACAGGATCCTCTTTTCATCACAGTAATGATTCGATTTAAAATCCCTTCATTATTGTGCCGGTTGAGTAATGTAACGCAGCAGTCGAGGCGCGTTTGTCGGTTTGCTGCACTCAATTCATGAGGTACCCACCTTTCAAGCTTTTTCACCTTCCCAATTTCCTTCAAGTGGATTAAAACAGTATTATCACTAATACCGCAGCCTGCAGCTAACTCGGACGTGGTTTGCGATGGATGCGCTTCCACAATAGCCTTCAATTCTTCATTATCAACTTTGGTCTCCGGCCGTCGACGGGGCTTGTTCTGCAGGTCGAAATTTCCAGAACCAAAACGTTGGAACCCAAAACGCACTGTGCATTCTTTTGCGACACCGTCGCCATACACATCATTAATCCTTCGAGCCGTTTCTGCAGCACTGGTGCCACGATGGATAATGCGATATTTCAAGTTTTCCATTTTGTAAACTGACTGGTGCAAAGAAAAAACCAAAAGAGGAAAAAGCAAATGAATTACGGTTTTCCAAACACAAAAGCATGAGAAAATAGCTGTATAAATTTAAAATTCCAAACCAAAGAGGAGATATTTGAGATCAAAGTAACCAGTACAACAAAACGCCAATTTCATAGGTATGGACCTAATATATTAAATAATTGTAAAACCCTTGTTTTCCTATTAATCCTACTGGAGTATGGTATTTTCAGACATAATATAAAGAGAAAAGTATCTTGGTTTTTACATTAAAAAGGATAAAATTTTGTTAGCATTCGATGTTCAGGATTAAGTTTACAATCGATTATTCCCACAGGGGTTGCCTATCTTATTAAGTACAGTACAAAGCATGTGCCAAATTAGATATCCTCCATAATCATAATTCGAACAATGTCTGTCATTGCATAATTGAATAACAGTATTTTATCAAGTACCTAGAGTAGATGTCATTCATCTATACTAATATTATAAAGAGGAAAGATTTTTTTGTTTGTTTGTACCGAATAGGCTCCGAAACTACTGGACCGATTTAAAAAATTCTTTCACAAATAGAAAGCTACGTTATTCCGGACCCGTTTTCGGGATTAAAGAATAGCCTTTGTTAGGCTATTCTTTAATCCCGAAAACAGGTCCTGTGGGGTGGCCCACGGGAGAGAAACCACGGAGAACAGCTAGTTAGTTATAATTAGGTAACCTAATTCAAAAAGGACAAAAAGTCAATAGTCCTATGTGTTGCTTTATTTTTGTGTAAATGCAAGATATCCAAAAGACAGACAAGATTTTAGAAAAAGTATTTAAGAAATTTAATCAAGTTCTATAAAAACACATTAGCTTTTTGTGTATGTCCGAGTACCTGCTTATGTTATTCTAAACTTCAGAATGGATTTTATTACAATTTCCATCATATTGTTTCATGTGGTAGATGAATTTTAGTGGTGAATTCTCAATATTTTAACATGTTGCCACATGAATAGAATACATCTAAGCATAGCAAGGATGAGTCACTAGTTTAAAAAAAAAGGTTAGTAGACTCGCGCATAAGGGAAAACTTAAGGAATAAAAATATCTATAAATTTCTAAACTTCATTATAGCTTTCCTGTTTAATTCAGCTAAACAGTCTATACACAATTTTTTTTTTTGTAATATTATAGTCTTCGATACTAGGGCAAGTCATTGTTTGTACATTTTTTACATTTCTGCAAATAGTTCAAAACCTAAAATGATTGAAAAATGTTAAAAAATTATTTAAGCCTTTGGCAAAGACTAGTACAGTATAAGGCATTCAAGTTTTTTGGTTGGCTTTAGATAAGGTATCATCAAAACATGATAGCTTAATAAAAATTCTGCATAAATTAGGCTTGCATCAAATGTTGAAATCTAATTATTAATAAAGGTGAAGGTTTGTTATTCCAAATAATTATAAAATGATTAAACCTGAACAGATATTTTCCCAATAGGGAAGCAAATATAACAGAAACCATGTTAAACAAGCGATCTTGAGTTCTACATTTGAGTTCTTACTACAATTATGTGTAAGAACTCAAATGTAGAAGTGAATTTTACTGTATATTACAAATAGAAACTACTCGCTATAACATCCCAATCCTTATGTTATCTCCTACAATGCAATGTTTTCCGAAGTATGTCAAAGAATGAAAGATTTTTAACTTTGACATTATCACACCGCGGCGCAGACCCCCATTGTGATGAAGAAAGGCTATTTTTGGTCAGTGCGTCGTCTTAGGGACGGAGATTTTCTTCTAATTTTGCTTTTACTCATGAGGTATTCATTAAACACTAATTCTAATCCCGTTGACTAGTATTTAAAAAGCAGTCATTATTTTGTCCTACATAATGTTCTAGTACAGTATCTAATATGCTTAAAGTTAACTTTAATAACTTGAAATATGTTTATCCGTTGTTGTTTTGATGGACTTTACTACACTAATCAACAAAACACAGGATTACCATAGACGAAAAACAATCCAGAACCAACTGTTGTTGTGAAACATTATAGACAAAGTTTTAAATTCATTACAGTTACTGGTCACTGTTATTACAAATACACAATGTAAGTACCTATATTAAAAGTATTACAACTACTAGCTCTTCATAATATTGCAATAAAACATGAGAAGTGAAATCAGAAATTAGTCATTTACAGTAACAAGGATTAAACAGACATTTAAATGACAAACCCTAGCAATTTCTCAGCAGTTTCATAATTATAATAAGGACAATTATTTTGTCAAATAAGATAGTGAGGGTACATGGGTGCTATTCATAATATTGCAATGAAACCATTAGTCATTTACTGTGGAAAAAGGTGAATAGACACAGCTTGTAAGCTGTCTACAGAAGTTGACATTTCTATCTCAATAAGCCATAGCAATTTATGAGCAATGATCCTTAAAATAAAGATGAGAATTGTGTCAAATGTGATGGAGAGGGTAGAAGGATGCACATGATGATTACTTGGATGCTCGTTACATGGGCGGATTAGTGTTGTACGAAAGCTTTCTTACCTGATGAAGAGCAGTAAGGCCGTCGACATTGGCGGTATTAATATCGGCGCCTCTCTTCAACAGTCTCTGCACCTCGTCTTTATCACCAGCCGTGCATGCCGCCAAAAACACTATTCCAGACGAAAACTGAATCCTTGTAGCCCGACGCGGCGACGGGGACTGCTTGTTCGTGTCCGATTCCTCCCATCTCTTCAACTGCTCTGCTCTCTTGAACAACGCTGACGAAGATCTATTATCCGTCATTTTAACTCTGGACAAAACACTTTGCACTCAATATGGTCCATGCGAACACTTTTCACGGGGCATAGATTGTGTTTTTACTGCATACAGTACACAAACGCCGAGTCCATAACTTAATTGCCAAAAAAGGAAACATGAAAGAGGAAACGTTCCAGGGAGATTGATACTAAGAAGCATTCACGCGACCATTGTTCCACACACTTGTTGAATTGTACGAATTGCACATCCGGACTTTAATTCTATGTACATGACATAACCAATAAGCTAGACATTTAGCGTGGCAGCCATTACGAGAATAAATTTAAACAGTCTACCAAAGTACCTACATACCGAATGCAAAAAGAAAAACTAGGCAGCGAATGAGAATGACGGAAGAAGAAAACGCCTAGCGCCACCTAGCACAACAATGACGCTGAGTTGCCATAGCACAAAAATTTTAGGTTGATTTCACAGCAAAATCGTAAATGGAAACGTACTTGGATCATATTCTCGTCAAACTTGAGTTATGCTTTTTTCATCGTTTCAAAAAGTCTAGACCTGGCATCATACTTACATTACAAGCAGCTAGGTATAATAAATGGCACTGGTAGGTATTATATATATTTAGGTAGGTACCAGCCCAGTCAAACACTCTAGGAGTATTGGCGCATTGTTCGATATTATATTACAAAGCTACAAATGTGAACAATTTAATGAAGGGTAAGTATATGTGACGGGTAGGTATGAGAAATAATTTCTCAAAGATCGGTAGAAGGAATGAAAATGTACACTTACACTTTTAAACTTCATTTGAGCAATTGAATCATGTTTATATATAATAATCATCATCTGAATACAATGAAAAAACAAGAAAATAACAGACTAATACGATATTATAGTGACGACGCAAATCAATAAAAACTACAACATGCAAAATGACTTGACAAACAGAGATGAACAAAATATGTTCACAAGAAGCCAGGCCCGAGTATTAATCACACGCCCAAAATCTTCGGGTTCATCACTCAGCTCTGCCTCGCAGCCACCGGGAGTCCGGGACCTCCTACAATCGTAAATCAAGCGATCCCGGACGCTGTAGTTTGTTCGAGCTCAAGCGACGAATACTTTTCGCCGCCGACGAAACCACCAACAACGCGTCGACTGCTGGGACATCGAGGCCCATCGGCCTCTGACAGGGGACTCCCGGTGGAAGTGTGCAATGCATGCGGTGGACGCAATCGATTAACGAAAACGTCATGTACGTATACTTTACAGAGGGGGGAATTAAGCTGACTGCGTACCGTGTTCGGATGCTCTCTCTGTTTCAGTTGCTTGAGCCAGCTATTAACGTTTCGGCCCAACGTCTGTCGGATCAGGTGTGGGTCATCCAATGTGGTTACATTGGATGACCCACACCGGCATCATCCAACTTACGGTTGTATGTGTGCCGTACTTGATAGACTCGCCCAACGAATCACGGAATAGCCTCTCATCTCACCGGCCTAGCCACCGGCCGCGGTGCAACTGAAACCCAGCGTTTCACCGCGACCCGATCAAATTGGTGAGGATGACGACGATGGGGCTAAATCTGTGAGTAGCCAATCAATGCACTGTTAAGGAGCGCTTTGGAGCGTGCATTCTGCGAGTATCGCTCCACACTACCTGAGCTTAACTATCTCCAAACCTCTCTAAACCTCGACTATCTCGTCTAACCATGAATAAGAAAAATAGGGCGCTGATGTGTGCTAGATTCGCAGCTATCAAATTGTTTTGATTCAAGAGGTGGCTCTAGTTTTTCCCCGCCACAATGACTAACGGAACCGTGGTAACATCAGACGGTTTAAAATGTGAAATGTTTGCTTCACATTTTTCATCGGCTTTTAGCAATACAAAAGTGACCCAAAATTCTATTTGTTTTTTTTTATTTGTCTAATATTTTAAACACATGGTACACAAACAAATCTTTCACGGTTATAGCAGCTCGTTTGTGGAATGCATTACCTATTGAGGTAAGACGTGCGCAAACATTACCTACCTTTAAAAAAATGGTGAAGGAGCATTTCCTTTCTCTGTAACTATTCTTCTCCTTTCTCTGTTCTATATTTTATATTTATTAGTATATTATTTTATTGGTATGTATGTATTTTATGTAATATCTAAGTAATATTATCAAGATAGTTTTTGTACACTGACAGCCCTATGTCTATATCCTCTCGTTCAGTCCATCCAAAGGTTGTCTGTAAGAGATTGCCCTGTGCGATAAGACCGCCCATTGTACACTTATCTTTAAAAATATTGTCCTGTTATTATTTAAGTGGTGTACAATAAAGTATATAATAAAAATAAATAAATACACATATGGACTGGTTCCGAAATAAATGAATTTTAATTTAATTTAATTTAAAATGATTCAGTCTCTGATTTTCTTCATAACATGAAAAATAACAGCCTACCTCTAACGGCACCTATGATTGATCACGATGGTGTATTCAACGAACTTAAGGAATTGGATATAAGTAAAGGCGCTGGGCCTGATGGTATTCCGCAATTTCTTATTACGAAATGCGCCACCCATTTGGTGTTCCAATTATTAACGATTTTAAATAAGTCTCTCAGCCCTGGTGTATTGCCAGACTACTGGCAAAAGCCCAAGTTATGTCCCAAGTGATGAAAAGGACAATATCGGGCACTACAGGCCCATCTCTATTTTATCAACTTTCGCTAAGGTTTTCGAGACCCTTATTTGTCCCTATCACCAGATACACTCACACTCGCACTTTAAACTCTAGTTGCAACATGGCTTCTCGTGGCTTCTAGGTCAATTAGCACAAACCTGGCGACTTACTCAGAAATGTTAACGGATGGCATCGACTGCGGCAAGCAAGTCGACGTAATTTCCACAGACTTCATTAAAGCCTTTGATCGCGATCCTCACCATATACTTATGTCAAAGCTCTCTGCGTACGGAATTACTGGCTCACTCTATACCTGGCTAAAATCATATATAGAAAATCGTTTATTCTATGTCGCGGTCAATGGTTTTCAGTCTGAAACGTCTATACGTTACACGTTACTGCTCCATATAGAAATTGCCGTTAGCCAGCAGGTTCACCGTTCCCGAACTGATCAGACGACGTAGTGGATAGACTACAATAAGGACTAAGACACAGTGCACATTCATGGCCCATAAGGGTTAAATAAACTTAATGCAACACTGCGCAACGTCCTGGTGTCGTGCATGGGTCAGTGGAGGACGGTCGTTCCCTATCCAGGTTGTCAACAGATTCAAGAGAACAGCGTACCTATAAGGATCGAGCTTATAATATTTCAGGACGATAGTCTGAGTTTACTGTGTTTTTGTTTAGCCCTGAACCTTCTCAGTACACTGCTGGAGGGTTCGGGCCTGGGCTATCGGTTGAGAAGAGGTGGTCAGGTCATAGCACACCTCCTTTACATGGATGATCTGAAGTTCTTTGCCCCCAACAACTTGCAACTAATTGAAAGCGGGGGAATATTATGGAATCTGTGGGTATACAACACTCGGATTCCATACACCTTAGATCCCTTCCCTCAAGCGAAACTTACAAGTATTTTAGTATGTCGGAAGCACTACGCATCAATGCTACTGACGTGAAGCAGTCATTGAAGGAACACTTCTTTGGCCGCCTGGATCAAGTACTAATGTAACTTAGGGTGTATGTGTGTGTGGCCTGGTTGCATTTTGAGGGGAAACCGAAGGTTTTGTCTTTGCAATTATGGACGAATTTATGATGACATCTGTCGACATCTGTCGGGCATGTAACCGGGCGGCCGGGGGAATCAATCCATCACATTATCTTCGGCTGTTCTAGTCTTGCTAACGGAGACTATTTGCACACACACAAACTTGTAGGCAAGGTCATCAGCAACTTGCTCTTAAACACAATCTTGTGGAATCGGAAGTACCGTACTATAGGTGCAGTTGCAGTGCAAGTTGTTGGTCGTGGGTTAGAGCCCAGGCAGGCGCATTTCTTTGTCTAAATTATTTCGTCACCACTGCTCTCAAAACGGTGAAGAAAAACATCGTGAGGAAACCGGCATGTCCTAGAACCAAAAAAATTGAAGACATGTGACATTCACCAACCCGCACTGGGCCCGCGTGGTGGATTACGGCCCATTCCCTGTCACAGAGAGGAGGATTGTGTCCCAGCAGTGGGAACATTAATAGGCTGATGATGTGTGATGTACTATAGGTATGTGCCCGTCCCAGTTCCCGAAAATGGCAATGTCACGTTGTATTGGGATCGGTCTATCATCATTGACAGGACTTTTGTTGCCAATAAGTCTAACATAGTGGTGATAGATCGACTAGAGCGTCGCGCAATGATTGTTGATATAGTGATCCACAATGACGAGAACCTCGTGAAGGCTGAGAGAGATAAGAAAAGTAAGTATCTTGATCTGGATTGCGAGGTTGTCTAAATGTGGGATGTGAATACAGCAGTCATTGTGCCGATAATCGTGACGGCCATTGGCAAAATTGCCAACAGCCTCGACGAACATCTGCGGAAACTCTCTTTCGGCAGCTGGATCAAGAGCTTGATCCAGAAAGCGGTACTACTGGACACAGCGCGTACAGTCAGGCGATTTCTCTCTCAGGAGCCCTGACCACAGGTAGCTTAGACCCTGTTCCCGATACCGGTAGTCTACATTTTTTTAAATTCTTATTTTTTTTTATAGAATAATATTTAAAACTGGATGGGAGGGCTTAGCCCTGCAGTGCGACAGAATAGGCTGAAAAAAAATGTCTAGGACTATGTAAGTATATGTTTTAAATAAATGTAAACTAATAATAAAACCCATTTATTTCCAATCATCAATATAATATCAAAATACTTGCATTATAAATAATATTAAATGTTAAAATTATTAAATTAAACATTAATAAAACATTAAAATGACATAGAGTCTGGCAAACGAAAGCGTGATCTGGGGTATTTTCAAAGTTGGGGTATGGCAACATTATTAATCTGTGTATTGTCTGTGATTGTGATTGTTAGTATGACTTGGTAATCTTGATCCATGTTGGCTGATTGTTATATATTTACGATATCATGATACCTTTTCTTATGTTTATGTTTCAATGTTCCTCATTTGGCCGAATAACTGCAGAAGACTGGAAAAATTGACGGACCATGTAATAAATGTGGCAAATAAATATAAACAAAGAGATCACATAACAGAAGAAGTATTGGAAAAATTTATATAAGTGTAGATGATGATTCAGATACAGATGAATACTTAGAGGTTGAATTTTTGGACTATGATTTTGAGTATGATGATTAAGTAATTAATTGATTAAATGTTAAGTGGGTTAATATTATGTAATTAATAATAAATAAATCTACACACTCTTTTTTAACTCACATCCATGACAGTCACGGCCCCGTCACACTTCACCAAACGGAGCTAATAAATGAAAAATAAATGATAATAAATACAAATAATACAAGTATCAAAACTTTTAACTAGTGGTATAGTTGGTGATACCAAATAAGGATTTTTTGAATTTGCCGCGTTTTTCAGATCACACTTTGGTTGGCCAGACTCTATCAATTAAATTATATTTTTACGAACATAATAAAGTTTCAATTAAATTATACAATCATAAACAACAGAATTAAATGTTCATTCAATTAAAATAAAATAGGTATCAATTAAATTATACATTCGTTAGCATTAATATAAAATATCAATCAAATTATACATTCATAAAACCATAATAGAAGTAGTGAATTTTATTTACATAGATACAAGTTACAGTGTATAAAATAAATAGAATAGATATTACTATCATTAAACGTTCCTAATTTGATGTAAATAGAGTTTGCATCATTCAACTCCTTTCCGTCATCATCTATACTTCATTAAAGAGATTGATCTCTGCGACAGCTATCAGTATCAATACAGTAACAATAGTGCTTGACAGGCTAACAATAACGTAACAATAACGTATACATCAGTTTGATGTCGCAGAGATCAAGCTATCTTTTATGAAGTATAGGCCTTTCGCTTTCAAAAATAATTCTGTTATTTGACACCAATATTTATAGTTTGAATTGTTTTGCAATTTGTTTATGGACTCCATCATTTTAATAAATGTGAATTACTTACAGTTTTGGTCTTCTATATTTATTGAAAAATAGTTTTTATAGCCTTAAAGAATCAACAAATTTTGGTTGCTTTGATTATGTGGTCGATTAGTTAAGAAAACCATAAAACAAAATTCATACCTTTCTTTACCATTCAACCTGTTAAAAAAGGGTACCAGGTGGGCTTGGGCAGATATATATTTATTTACGTAACAGGAGATAAACAGACTACGTGGTAAATTCATAAAATAGCTTGAAATAGCGACAAAAACAAAAAGTACTCTGTCACTTCATAAAAGATAGCTTGATCTCTGTGTCATATGTCAAACTGACGTATACGTTATTGTTACGTTAATGTTAGCCTGTCGAGCGCTATTTTTACTGTATTGATAATGACAGCTGTCGCAGACATCAAGCTATCTTTCATGAACTATAGACATTCTGCGCATGTGCGATCGATTGTAAATAAAGAACAAATATGGAATATTCTGTTCGGCCAAGAACTTAAATGAGGTTTGATAAATCAAACCTCATTCCAACAAATATAATCTATGTATTTCAAATATACTTATTGTAATTAAATTTAGGTGAATATATTAATAATAATAAGTAATAATAGTTTATAATTAATAAAATAGAAATATTAATGGGTACAATAAACCAAATAAAATCAGATATATATTTTTCGTTTATAATATTTCAGTTGAATTTCTTGTTTAACTGAAATGTTATTAACGAAAAATATAAAGAGCTATTCCTCTCTCCTAGACACAACACTGACTGACACTGACTGTATCTAGACGGTTCCTGTGTCCGACAGGGTCCATATTTGTTACTGTATCTTAAATTTAATACCTGTTACTCCTGTATGTACATTATGGATGCAAAAATTGAAGTTGAATTTGATTTAAATGAGAAAAATTTGTCTTGACAAAATTTATTTCAACCATGGAAGTAGTAGGTAATAGACTTTCAAGTGTCTGTAAAGGTGCCGTGAATACAAGTGACACCGGTAGGGTATTTATATTCTGTGGTGTCTCTAGTTTTAAAATGGTAACATTCAAATTTAAAAAAATATATATTTCAAAAATGATAATTTAACTTTCAGTAAAATCTTACATCACTAAAATCAGCTAAAATCTAAGATTAATAAGTGAATGTGAAATGTCGCATTTTGTAATAATATTTTTTTTGTAACGCTTTTAGTCAAGTATGCTGTCAACTTGACGTTGCAAATGAGAACAAGCCAGCTTGCTTCTCGCTAGCGGTCTCTAGTGTTCACAATCGACATTAGTAGTTGGCGAGTCGGCGGAGTCAGAAATTATTCAAAATTCAAGATGGCCATGTGTCACGATGGTTTCTTGAATTGTAATAGTTAACTTTATTTGTTTTGTGTGAAAAAAAGTGCTTTGCCATGATGGCTGACTTAAGTGTTGATATATTAAAGTTGCCGGAGGACATACGAGACAAATTAGCGGAATTAGATTTGGAGTTATCTGAAGGTAAGAATGCAGTAAGTCTGCGTTACTCGTAGATCGATAATTTGTTAATTTAGATTATTTTTGTTTTGTTTATTGGCGTTTATTATTTGTTTATCGGTAGTTTCTAGATTTTATTGCAATATTTTTAATGTTAGTTTCAAGTTATAAATAAGTTTTTTTGACGCAGTTCCCCAGCTGATGAGTTCGGTAAATAAAGTATGGGTATGAGTTTACAGTGGTTGATTTTGATATGTTGTGATAAAGTTATGTGTGTTAGGTGTTCACGGTCGAATAGATACGTTGTCACACATGGCGTACTAAGGAATGCAACACACTGCACGAGACGAAGACGCTTCTTAGAATACGCTTTACTTACTCGCAACTTTGTATCGTTTTTACTTTTGTTAGGCCGAGAACAAGTCTGTCGGCCACTCGCCGTGCGTTTTGCTCCTTCAGAAAAGTGGTTTCTGCCGCTATATTACACTTGAAACTTGTTTAAAAGTATCTCTTTCAACTTTTGAAGCAGATCAAAACAGGAGTTCTTAAGTGTTGTATTATGAGAATCATGCGTTTTTTCTGATTGCTTATCAGAATATGTACTTATGGCCAAATACGACGACCTACTCATTGTGGGTTCCTTTGTGAACAAATCATCCCAACTGTGGTCAAGTTAGTAAGAATAAATTACTCATATCCTCTGCAGGTTTATACACTCAATTTAGTGTTATCCTTTACAACTGCAGGAAGTGAGAGGGCATCAAGATTGTACTGGATTTAGGCTTCATTGTGTCTTCCTTGAATTGATAATAACTTTGTAATACATACAGCTTCTGAGCTAGTTTTTCTCACCAAATTTGCTTCAAGGTACTTACTACTTCATACTGGTAAAGGTAATAGAAGTAATAAATTGCTAAAATAAAGAATATTGAATCTTATTAGAAAAAAGATTTCTCGGTACTATTAATATCGTATTCCCCTCATGACAGAATTATTATCCCTTTGATACTTTTGTATAAAGGTCACCATCCTTAAAACATGAATAAAAATAGGATGCCTTTTGGACAGGTCTATTGATATCGTATATTTAAATAACAATAAAGAGTACTACACCACAACCAGAATTCAGGTTTACAATAATCACTTGTATGAGACCCCAACCACCTTGAATGGCCACATTCATATTTAATATTGAAGCTATTTAGAAAATGGGTTTATCAAATTAAAATAAAATAATCAATACTTATCTTAAACCAACTTAATAGTACACAAATTAATATCATAAAAACTATTTCTAGGAATGTTAATAATTTAGGTCAAATCTCAGAAGAGCGTCATCTTTTTTGTTATATTAAAAAAAAAGACCAAAGCTCTATTGATTTAGAGGAAAGATTAATTGGGCAGGGTAGTATTTATAAATAATGCCACTTAATAAAATTTATCAGATCAGATTATACAATAAAATTGATCATTATATATATTTTTAATTTTTTAGTAGAATCTCCCTGTAGGACAGAGGGTTCTTCGACATGACCTCATTCATGGTCTTAATGCTACATATTATTTGGTTATGCAAACATGATTTAAACATTAGTAAGGGGTTATAAAAGTAATGGTAAAATGATTTCAACTTAAATGCATTTGTTTACCGGTTTGTACAGGTAATTAGGTGTTGGAAAGTGTAGGTATTTATTTTAAGGATGTTTCAGTAATATGAATGAATTTATGATTACACCAATTTCCTTATTAATTTGTTGGTAGAGTTTATTCCCACGTAGGTATATATTTCTTCAGGATTTGCTTTATTATTTAAAGTTATTATGATCGTTTCCTTACACAATGCTTTTGTTTGTAAAAAAAGAGTCTTCAGGAATTCAATCATTATGACATAGTGTTTAAATACATTGTGTGGATTATAATTGCCGGGGTTCGTCGTGGATTTCCACTGGAAAGTGAAAAACCACGCAAATCGCATGCACTGCTTATTTACAGTGTGTTAATTGATAATCAACTTAATTTAAATAATATATCATGCAGTCGAAATCCGGATTACACTCCAATATTCGTAGGGTATCTCAAATATTGGTTTGGTTCCTAATAAAACGAAAGTAGTAATTATTTATCATTGTAGTAGGTATCTTATTGATAATGAATTTATGTATATATATTTAAATTAGGTAGTCGAAATTCGGGTTGCACGCCACTATTCGTAAGGTCTGAGACCAGCTCACATTTTTATTTGGTTCCTCCCTACAACGAAAGTACCTGAGTACCATTATTTAAGTAATTAATTTAATGCTTTTTTAGGGTATTTTGGTATATGGCGTAGGTTCATGTAGGAGGTTGTGCTAGCCCAGCTGCAGTGTCATGTTAGTCGATCAAAACTGACGTCGCGTTTGCGCAGAGTATAAGTTCAATGAACAACTATATTAAGTGCAAAATTATGTAGGTTCTTCGACTACAAACCTCTGGATTTTTAAGTACTAGGTCCCTTCCATCACCAGCATTAACAAGCCATTGAATCTTGAATGAATTTATAAGCTCATTTTTTTTTAAGAATGTTGATTTTTCTTTTGCTTTGGCACGAGCATGCAAATAGCGTTCTGAGGTCAGCGTTCTTTTTGATGTAAAAAAGTAAAGGACGCGAAAGCATTGTCCGATTCAGATTGTATTAAATAAACGCAGAACTTTTGATCGCTCTCTGACTGTGTGGGTTCTCTATCCATCACTTATCATTTATTACAGTTTTATTGTTTCTAATTATTCAAATATTAACCAATAATAATTATTATGTAATAAATGATAATTTGACGTGCAAGCGCCGCGCTGCGATGCGAATGTTATAGATTATGTTTGTTTATTTGTTTTTATTGCTTTATTATTACTAAAAACATTTATGTTTGGTGAGCCTTAATCAAGTATGCAGCTGCGAATTCTTTAGCCACACGACTGACTATTGTTTAATTTATTAATCTTATCAAATGCGCTCGATTTATTTTTATTTGAACCAATGATAGAAACAAAGCATTATGTTTCTTTGGAATGGTTTAATATTCATACTTAGGTCATTTACAAAGATAATAACTATTTAAATTAGAAGAACAATCTTAAAGTATTTTTATGTTTTGTGTTTCATCCAACTTCAGATTTTGTTTTACTTTAATAAATTGGTTAAATAAAGCATTCATTAAGATTATTCTTCATATTTCCTAAATCAATTGGCACAATACTGCTTATTGCCGTTATGGGTTGTTTTTTTCAAAAATAATTTGTTTGGTCTTGGCTTGGTAATTAATCCCTTGATCGAATACGTTGTAGAATTATAGACAAATCTTAAGATTAATCCATAAGTATAATGGAAAATATATAAAGCCTACCGGTTAGCAAACTCACTGATAAATACCGCAGTGCATTAACTAGAGGTTTGTTCATCGTCCCGTAATAATACCTTAGTACTAGCACACAATATATGAACTAAAACCCCAGTTTATTATAAACTTATGCATGTGTAGGGCTGCCAGACTGAACAGAAAATCTAGGTTTTGTTGTAAAGTTCCGGCATTTCGCAGAAGCTCTCAGAACACCATTAAAAGCTAAACAGAAGCATTATGTACGCTTTCCTGGAAATAAATGCCGCACTACGTAAACTTACTTATCTTCCTATAACTTTTTAAACCACGTTATTGTAAATTAGTTACAATAACGTGGTAAGTACTTATCAATACTTATACTTTTACAACCTAGGATTGTGAATTGTGATCTATGTACCAACCTTGTAACCTAGGATTTGTGTAGGACAACTGGCATATAATCTCATAACAAAATTAATCTACGCCTGAATTCATAATAAAATAAATATCTCAGCTGATGCATGTGTGCGACAACCCTGAATATACAAAATACGAAGCAAAACCGCATCGCATGGTATTGCAACGAGTTGCTTCACAAAGCATTAAGCGATAAACGGTAACATTAGACGGTGACAGGTGTGGTTACTGAGATACGTTAAATAATTCTATCGAGACAGAGACCACTAGCAGGCGCGAGCGTGTAATACGCGACAATTACTCCACTAACTGCCGCACTCAGAGACGTTAACGGTTACTTAAAGCTCTCCTTAGTATAGATTTTTAGTACAAAATCTACACTAAGGCCTCTTGTCGCCACACGTTTTCTCGGCGTAAAAATACACGGTTAATTCGCCGTGTGTAGGCACGGCTGTCAGTGTTGTATGGATCACTGTGAGAGCTTGTTGACATACACGGTGGCGCCACGTCACGGCACCGCCGCCGGCGCCGTATGCACCGTGCGTCCTCCTCGGCTCGTCGCTTCTACGCACGGCCAGATTTTCATCACTATTGTATCGCAGTCTATGCCAGCGTGTCGACGTTGCCGGACGTATTAACGTTTTCGGCATAAAAAATTGCAGTGAGCGGCATGGCTAGACGCGAAGCTTTGCCGTGCCATGTACACGCTTGCACGTTTTGTTAACCGCACGGCTAACGCGCCGTTCGGTTAATAAAACGTGTATGTACAAGAGGCCTAAGGAGCGCCTTAAGTAACCGTTAAATGTCTCTGAGTGCGGCATTAAGTACTCTAAATCTTGTTACATGATATGTGTAAGCTCTTACTTTTCGATTTGGTTACGACATCAACCTCTGTAACTCTATACCCACTACTTACATGTATGTATGTAGAAAGCAATACATATTAAACCCTTACTACTGACGCAGGAGCTTCAGATTTACCGTTATTGCAGATATTATGACGTCTTTTACTAGATCATTTCGTATTACGTCACCTTTAAAATTTATTTCAACAAACAGAATAAAGATCAGTTTAAAACTTCCGCTGATATCGGAAGCCAGCAATCGATTCTGGCGCCCTAGCGTAATAGATGATAGACAGCCAAGTATGCTGATATTCTTAAACTATAAGGGAGCAAGAAAAGGATATTTTCCTTGTACTTGCACAATATGTTCAATTACAGCCCTCAGTTATATTCAATAGTTTACTTTTCCTGTCTGGACTACGAAAACAGGAAATAAATAAATAATCTTTTCATTCGCTGACACTTCGGTAAATACAATCCACTTAATGGTTAGATATAAAAGGAAAATGCACAACATATACGAGTAAAATGGCACGTTTCGATTAGCCTTGAAAATAACATGTAAAATACATGTTATCTTTCAAACGCCCCTGTATTTTTCAATAAAATATAGGCAACTTTCCTTGCGGATCTTCAATCCAACCTTTCGCAAGTTTAAGTTTTTTACATGTATTTTACGTTGTATTTTTCGCATTAATATATAATAATAAGAGGGTAAATGTTCAATGTGTTCAATTAATATTAATAAGCAATATTTTCCCCTTTGATTGTTAAATATTAAAGTACACAGTATAAAACAAATATTATACTTGTATGATTGTATTTTATAGGAAAGATACAAAGATTCGAAAACAAAAAAATATATCTTTCGCAATTTTCAACACTAGTTTCGATGCGATACTTCGGCAAACGCAGGGAATAAAAACTGAATGAGAAGGAATGGAAGGATTGATGCAAAACAAACTCAATATTCATCATATTACTGAACACAGTACTGGGTCTGCAAAAAATACGATAAACGTGTTTTCTCTATATTAAATTGTGTTATCATCCCTCGGAGTTTTTCTGGATCAGGCTCATGGCTACTGCCTAAGTCTAACTTCGTTGCATGGTGTGCTGGACAATTTAGGGGATAAATAAATGCATTTGCCTCCTCTTCTGTTCGCTGTCACCGAGTTTGTTAATTTTATTCAGCTCTTTTAAATACCGATTTCTTTACTTTTAATGATTAATGATGATAAAAAGGTGCAGAATAGTAACACAATATATTCTTCAGCGTGTGTTTTATCCTTATTATTCTGCGCTATTGTTCGACAAGCTAAGCCGACTCGTGCGCAGGCACATACGACCTCTTTCTTTTCGCTGATATGACGCATCACCTAGCCCGTTTTGTCGTCATGACTCGCTCTGACTAAGCGAGCTGTGGTCACTATTACGCTTCTCAAATTAATAATATGTTGTTATTGTTAGTTATTCTAGAAAAAGCACTTTTTCAGGATTGTTTTAATTATGGTCTACCATAATTAAAACAATCATTATATTACCCAGCAGTGGAAAAAATTGGCTAAATAAAAATAAATAAATAAATATTTCATAAAAACCATCATATTTTTTTTACTGTAAATAACTGTTTTCAATATAGTCATAGTAATGATATGGGTTTAAAACCAGTCTTTCTCGAGGGAACTTCATAGAGTGGTTAGTTAGTAGGTACTTAAACGTCTTAATCGCAAGAATATATTTTCTTTGCCCTCTAAATCTAACTGTAAATGTGTAACGCAATATATCGCAATCGACTAAATATTGTTGTCACAGAAACATTGCGAATTTCGGTAGCCGAAGTCCAAAACATAGACGTATGTTCGTCCGGCTCCATCAACATTCCAGTCGAACAAAACCCGAACGTGTTGTAGCTACTACAGATTACAGACAAAGTCGATACGATACAATAAAAGCAGTTTTTGTACAAATCACTTCGACCCTTTGCAGATCCAACCATTTAGACGCAAATAAAGGATTCCGCGATGGCGATCTGAAGGAACTGTATGAATCTATGTAGGTAGGTATATGCTACACAAGTTGCTCCATGGCGTCCTGTGACAGATGAGAGGCATACGTACCTGTCTGACACTTTATTGAGCAAGAGACACGAAACAAATTACCGGAGAAAACATAAAATAGTCCAGAATGCTTAAAATGTAACAACTGTAGCAACATGTCCCTATTTTCAACCCAGCAGCTGGACAAAACATTAAATATTCAGCAATGAGAACCCGAAATACGCGTGAACTGCAAATTAACAGGTCAGAAGCGGGCATCGTCCGGCGACCTGTCGCTCGGTGTCAATGACAAGACACGACATGCGGTCAGTACCACTCGCTTCCGGAACACGGCAGCATTATAAAATGGCCGAACTGCACATACTCATATGGTAAGCACGTATCACATCGATACCGACGAACATGTACAAAAGCTAAACGCTGGCGAACTTTTGACTACACATAGCGTCTAAATTGGTAATTTTTTCTAACCTGTCTTGATTCTGGATGGTTTGATGTACGATGTTTTTCGGTGAATTTTTTGGCGCTGAAACATTTCGATGTGCAAATATTGATCGGTTATGTTTTTAAATTTAAATTGCGCCATCCCGAAAAAGGCATAAAATAAAAATTAAGGTAAAATTAAAAAAAAACTCGCGTCAGGGAACCGCTTAGTAAATAAAACGTTGGCGGCTCCCCGACAAGGTACGAGGCGAAGGTCCCTTCAGGACCTTACTCTTGGCGCAATTTAAATTGCGTTGATAGGCGATATTGTACAAGAATGGCTTTATAAGAAAATTTTATGTGCAATGAATATCGCTTATCGAAGTGATATAAACCGAATCGCGTCGAGCCATCAGTGAGTTCGCTCAGTTGGTTTTACATCTTGTAAATCTGAACAGTCTGTGTATTGGAAAACTTCAGTTACTGTATTTAATTGTCAGGTTAATCCCCGCTTCGCCATCAGACAACAACAATTTAATTTGCTGTTAAACACGTAACCGCCATAACAAACTGTTCGGCGTTCAGCTTCACTTAACCGTGATACTGAACACGACACTTATTACGGACAAATGCGCCAACGCAACACGATTATGAATGCTCTAATATTTTGGATACACGGTAATTGTATTCTGCAGGCATGGTTTTAAAATAGGTAGCATCTCTAAACAGACGAATACAATTTTGATTGCTTCAAAATAATCAACTTTTTATTCGAGACTCCGGAAGCATTCGTGCAGGATCGTAGTTGTTCGTAACGTACCGGGCGTCCAATCCTTTGTTTGTCAAATACCGAGTTAGGTACCCATGAGTTTGTCACCCGAACGCAGTTTTAATGGATCAAAAAGTTGCAAACTTGATAGGCAGGTTCTAGTATTAATGTATATGTTTGTGTATTCGACAGGTTTTTAGGCATGGAAAAACATTTAAATGTCATTGTAATGTTCCCACTGCTAGAACACAGGCCTCCTCTCTGTGAGAGGCAATGGGCCGTAATCCAGCATGCGGGCCCAGTGATGGTTGGTGGATGTCACATGTCTTCGAATTTATGGTTCTAAGATATTATGCCGGTTTCCTCACGATGTTTTCCTTCACCGATTTGAGAGTAGTGGTGATGAAAAATTTACACGAAGGTAAGCGCCTACCTGGATTCGAACACGCGACCTACAATTTTTAAGTCAGGACCGTTACACTGGGCCCCCACTGCAACTTATAAAGATAATCCTTCAATACAATAATACAAACGATATTATGATGAATGTAAGTGCACTTTAATATATCTGGGTTATCTTCTTATAGTCAGGCTATTGTCGCGTTAAGTGTCTCAATCAACGGACAGAAAGTCGGGGCGTGCTCGAAGCCGACACAACACAATACACGTACACATATCATAACAGTCTAAGCAAACACTTAACATTCAATATGATTACGCATACAAACAAACATACCGTAGCACATACAGCGAGATAGCCATAAAAATAGTTGGCGGCTCATGCGCTAGCGCAAGCCGAGTTGCGAGACGTGAATTTTATGACCGTTGAGTGAACAGTAGTTTCGTATTACAAAATGTGTGGTAATTTTATAAACAAATTTAATCGATGAGATAAAAGTTGAAGGGATTTCAGGCATAAATGTTTATGCAGCTGACTCTGAAATTGCGCTAAATATTGCTGAGAACTGATGATGAAAACATACTTGGTAGTGGGACTCGTACTGCAACACTTCAGAATGGCACGAGAAATTCAATAACCTTTTAAAATATTCATGTGCAATTTCGTAGGTGGGGCTGGAGTTTTATCTGCGGGAGGTATTTGTGATTCAGCTATTTACTAGACAACACAAAGAGACGAACAATTTGTTTGCAAAGTTGTGACTTCAAGGACGACTTTCTATAACCTATTTTTGTGTGTCCTTCTTTTTAATTCCTGTATTTTTAATTATGTTTAGTAAGTAAGTGTTGGTCGTTTAAAATTCTCACATTTCACAAAACGACTCACCCAAAAATTACTGATTGCCAATCAAAAATATGTAAATCAACAGGTCACACTCATAACAATAATCACACATCCTACCCAGAATACTGAAGCGTCCAAGTACTCCACAATTCCACACGTCTCGGATATCAGGATTCCGTTCGAATGGGAGCTCTCGTAAATGGAAGATATACCAGACAGCTCCGTGAATCATGCTGAAGTGTGAATCGCTATTATTTGTGCAACGGCCGGGATCGGTTCATTAAACGGGTTCCTTGTTGTCTTAATAAGTGTTACTGACGGAGTTAATTAAAGCCTTACATTTGTATGGGAATAAATGATAAACGATAACCTTAGATTGTGCGTTGACAGTTTTTGTTGCGGTACTTGCCTGGGTCATATTTTTAGAAGAATTGATATGACGGTGTACAGATGAAACTAATAGGTATCCAGACGGTAGCAGCGCAGAGTGCCTAGAAATAGGATTAAAGCTAGCTATTATGAAAATAGTTTTTATTAATAAACCTTTAGAACTAAACGTCATATTTAGTGCGCTTAAGTGAAGTATAATCATAATGATTTTTAGTTTCAGTATTGTGATCAATGCCTTAAACTTATGTTTGTCGATACACAATTATTTGGACCGGTACAGTTATTTCTTAATCTCTGACAAAAAATTGGATATAAATCAATCAAATGTCAAATATAAGTCGTGGAAAAACTCTACTCAACGAAATATCCATCCGAGCAACCGTGACTTAATTAATACGCATTCGTTAATTACTATTTCGCAAAATGAAAAGGCATTTACATTAATGCCAGACACTATTGAACCGGGTATGACAACGATGCGTTCACTCGCGCCGGACGGAGCCGGGTGCACTGATACTGCCAATTCGATATACTAATTCAAAGGTAGAACATGACTTTGAAAAGCGGGTCTGCCTCGTCGCAATGAGCCATTTGTTGATATATATCCATGCGAGGCACTGCGCCGGACATCCGACTATACCAAAAGCCTATTTCGAAATTAACATTCGAACTAAGCCTACTAAGTTTCATCGTCCCGTAGGTAATGCACAAAGTAAAAGCGGCAGCCGCAACTAATATACTGTTGAAATGTGCTTACAATGAAAATGTATGCCCTTAGATTTAGCTGAGCCTTCGTGCAGTTGGTACACTCTCACCAATAAATGGTTGTTATTTGGGCACGTTCCGTTTCACAACCATTTCGCACGTTCGTGTCAATTGCGTTGCGTAAACTTGTGAAAATCTATTTGACTGTACCTCTTAGAATTCATGGATGGTGTATCTTAAGAATTTGATAATAACATTAGGCATTATCCTCTGCATAAAGGCTCTAGATTTCTAGAACTACATAAAAACAAAGCACGTAAGAAATATAGTAAAATATCGTGCTTACGGAGTTTCGCTGCAGATTGCTTCCGATGAGTGCTTCTGCTTCACCAGAAAGCTGCAAAAACACCTAAAGATCTTGTGCCAGTTGTACAAAAAGTATTCACAGCATTAGTAGAGATAAGATAAGTGCATCGAAAGAGCTTCTATCGCCGATATCGGGGAAAAGATAATAGAAAGTAATCCTCTTTGTCCCGGTCAAATAATAGAGTCTGAATAATACCTACCTAGTACGGTGCTCTTAAATCAACTTTACCGAGAAATATTGTTATATTCAAACGTAAAGAGTGATCGACTTTTCGCTTCGGCTCACATAAGATTTCTTGTCAGTCTGCTGACTGAAATTCAGTTGAAATTTTATGAAAGCAACATTTTTCAGTAAAGATGTTACTAAATCTGAAAGCTATTGGAGATGAAGCTATTTATGATTTACCTTAGCTGACCTGGGATATATAAAGGCGATGTGAAGACATTTTTGCTTGCTAATTTTTACTGTGGTCATTTTAATCACACTAATAATAGGGGTTAAAGTATGAAATTGCCGTTTTATTGTAATAGGTACTTCGAATTGACATAGAACCTTCATGGTTTGAGATTTTTGAGTGAAACTTTTTTCACATGGTACTTATGAAGTTCTTCTTTTAAAAAATGTGCAACATTCGATTATCGACTTTCAGTTGTTTTTTTTTATTCAGCTTAGACAAGAAAGATGGATACTTCGAAAATTCGAGTGACTTTTGAATATGAGTTCCGACGCGGAACTAACGCGGCAGAAACAGCTCGCAATATCAATGTTGCGTTTGGAGAGGGGACTGCTAATGAACGCACCGTGCGATTTTGGTTTAAAATCTTTCGTGATGGAAACTTTGATTTGAAGAACGAACCACGTGGAAGACGCCCAGGTGAATAACAATGAATTGAAAGACATGGTGGAAGCCGATCCGAGCCAAACTACCCAGAAATTAGCAGCATGGTTTAACGTTACCTTACAAACAATATTGACACATTTGCGTCAAATCAATAAAATAAAAATATATGAAAATGGGTGCCTCATGATTTGACTGATCTGCAGAAACAAACGCATGTTGAAACTAGTGTTGCCTTGTTGAATCGATACAGAAATGAAGGATTATTGGATCGAATTGTGACATGTGATGAAAAGTGGATTCTTTACGATAACCGTAAGCGAAAAATACAATGGCTGACCCCAGGTCAAACGCCGCATCAGTGTCCTAAAGCAAAGCTTACCAATAAAAAGGTAATGGTAACTGTTTGGTGGTCTCAGTATGGTGTTATTCACTATAGCTTTCTCCGATCTGGTCAAGCAACACCGGCACATGTCTACTGTGTTGAACTCCGAACAATGATAGCAAAACTAGCAGTGAAACAGCCCCGACTCATGAATCGATCTTCACCATTATTGCTCAATGATAACGCGAGTACAGCACGAGAAACCGTTTTAACTCTACAGGAACTGCAATTAGAAACCATTCGTCACCCTCCGTATTCGCCAGACCTTGCTCCAACGGACTACAATTTTTTTCGTGATTTGGACTATTTTCTACGTGTTAAAAAGTTTTCTTCTCAGCAGGCAGTTCAAAATGCTTTCACACGGTTTGTCGAATCTAGATCACCAGAGTTCTATCGCAAAGGCATAAATAACCTCCCTATTAGATGGCAGCAATGTATAGATAATAATGGTAATTATTTTGATTGAATGAATATGTTAAATTAAAAATAAACTAATTTCAATTTTTCAGTACATATCGGCAATTTCATACTTTAACCCCTAATATTATAAAGGCGAAAGTTTGTGACTGTGTTTGTATGTTTGTTACTCTTTCACGCAAAAACTAATGAACGGATCTGGACGAAATGTGGCACAGAGATAGATGTATTCTGGAATAGCACATAGGATACTTTTATCCCGGGAATATGTTCCCTTGGGATAATTTTTGACATTTAGGCGGGCGTAGCCGCTGGCAGAAGCTAGTGTATCATGAAACCTATTACGCATACGCATGTTTTTACATTTAAATCTGGTTTTCTTAAACTACAAAGAAAATACCAACAGAAGAGCTTTATGCAAGTGTACTAGGAGAAAGATTCTCTCACAGAATTATTCTATTATCGGCACAATAATATTCCTCCCTATGACTTCAAAAACTTACACGCCGTTACCATTGTGAGAAACTGACACGACCAGTTCCAAAAGAAAGGATATTTAGATAATTTACATTACATAATACAATATTGCGTCCCCGAGCCAGCAGACTTTTTTGCCTTTCAGCCGGTCCCCTGCCCAGTTTTGATGTCAATGGGTTAATGTTCAATTAGGATGGGTGACGACCGGCAGACTAGCGACGCAGTTGTCGGTTGCTCTATGGGGCGAAGATTTTATATTGAATTGAACAATGAATATTAAAAACCGGTACGATTCAAGATTTCATAAGTATCGCAGGATAACTGGTCCTGTTTGAATACAGAGGATTGTTACTATTGTTAGTTGGGCTTCGTATGAGCAGTTAATAGTTGATACTGACTCCTTTATTCGTATGAACTTAACGTCTATGATGACCTGGTATTTTTTTTCCAATTAAAGAGGTATAAGCAAGGACGACTTTATAAAGAAAATAGGACATGGTTCATGACTTACTTTTGATTTCTTTCTTCCTTCCCCTTCACAAATAAATCACTAAAAAGCGTAAGGTCTATTATATAAGCAGGAAAATAACCATTTGAAACTGCTACTAATAAATAATTTTAATTATATTAATAAACAAAATTATTCGACGCACATATGATGCATGATCGCTCTATGATATGTATTCCGAACAATTTATGAATTATTAATTTTAACACGAATTCCACTCTGTGAATGTTTTTATTTATACTGTGTACACATTGACACGTTACTGCCGAAAACCGGTGGTTATTCGACGATTGAATAGGAAAATATTTTTTTGTTTTCAAATATTTGTATTTAAACTACCTAGTGTGAAAATGAAAACGGGCAAAATATACGTTTATTAAAAAAATTAATACATGTTTCTGTCCATTATGTGAATTAAATGCAACAAGCTTTTATAACGGCCATACTATTTATATCCAATGGCATTTGTTAATTAGGCGACAGTTTTCATACGCAAATTGAGCGCCACTTCGGTCGCGAATTACATCAATGTTTTGTCGTGCCATTGAATTTGATCTTTATACGTAAAGACATAAAGTGCAATTTTGCAATTTGAAAGAACTGTATTCTATACCGTGACTGGACGTTGAGTATTTTTGCGCGACTATATTGAAGAACGGACACGGACATGGCCCTAATGTATTAGCTGTGTTTTATTGCATTTTTATGAAAATAGACCGACAATCGTTTCTGTATTCGTTATTTAGGTACTATTTGCGCACATCATGCACACACACACATACACACTCACAAAAATTAAGTTCATTATTATTATTTTTTTACCCGGCTGCAAGGAAAGGGTAATGTTTTCGCGCGTATCGTGTAAGTATATATGTAATATTCTTTATTACCTCGTATCTTTCAAACCACTTGACGGATTTTTATAATTAAGACATTGTTAGATAGGTCTTGGCCGCCCAAGTGTTCTTAGATAAGTGCCGAATCATGGCGGCTTTTGGGCGCCATATTTTAGGGGTTGCAATTTTTTTTTCTTCGGTACCCATCGAGTGGGCTATCAAAATGAAGGGTTTTAAGAGGTAGTTCCAAAAATATATACCACTTATATCTTATGTGTCCGACGGCACAGCAAGATTTTCTTCTTGTTTACATCTTTTTAGTTCGCTTTTTAAGCAGTCGGGTTTTTTGATTTTATTAACTTTTTTTCTCAATATAATTTACCATTAGCATTATCTGATTTTTTTTTAATTGTGGGTGGATCGTCAGGGTCCACTGTCTCTTAAGATACAGGTATAGTAGTTTAAGAGATCGGGTAACGTAAATTGTCAACAGATGTGCCACGTACTTACATCAACATGTTCTACCATACATTATGCTGTACTTTCATAACCTTGGTATATCTTGCTTGTAACTAGTATAAGTTTTGTTTTTCTCACCATCTGTATCTTTTTGATCAATAAACAATTTACTATTATTATATTTTAGTATCTCCATCGATTGGTAGGTATCCCGCATGTGGAGGTGCACAGGGAATTTAAAAAAAAACTAATGTAGGTAGCACTTTTACATAGGCAAACTTAACTTTTTTCTTGTATTTTTTTTTTAATGAAACTGCGTGTGGTCTTTGCTCACGAAGGTACTTGTATACAAAAAAAAGGTTTTTTTTTTTTCACTTTGTTTAGTTTTAAGCTTAGATAACTAACAATTTCTCCGTAAAAGTATTAATAGACAATGTATTTAATTAAAATAAATATATACGAGTATGTTAGGTGTACTGCTGATTGCTTTCCCGGTCGTGTTGTAGGAGTAGCCTCAGGGAAATCACGTGTGTGGTTATGTATATATCTACCTACTGTTGAATTCCAATGCCTTTAGTTGCTGGTCCAACCGTAGGTTCCGTGTTAGTTCCTTCTTCAGCGAACACTTGAAAAAACAACGTACATACTCTACAAGAAGTCGAATTGCGTGTTTTGTATTTATGAATATAATCTCAGATATAGTCTAGATTTTCAGATTACACGTGGCGTTGGTAACTTTAGCTTTATGATAGTATTGTAAGGTACAAATACCAGCTTGATGCACTTGAATCGATTGACTTATTGGCAAGGATGCACTGGTCGCGTTAAAGCTCCAGAGCCTCGAACATCGACGTCGAGTTGCCAACCTATCGGTTTCTTATTGGTTACATTTCGGGGTATGTGCGACGGACCTCACAATTTGATTTCGCCTAGCCATTTCCATCATCGGACTACAAGACGTACGTTGAGCCATCGGTACATGGTAGACATCCCATCCATACGCACTAAGCGTATTGCTAATACTTTCATTGGACGCACAGCTATGGAGTGGCATTCTCTGCCGGAATCTTTAAGTCAAGAGTGAATAGGTTACTTCTAGGCAAGCGTTCTTCACCGTAGACCACATCATCGCTTACCATCAGGCGAGATAGTGGTCAAACGTGAGCCTATAGATTATAAAAAAAAACGTCAAGCCTGTATTTCCCGAAGGGTCAGGCAGAACTGGATCTAAAGTTCATCAAATTTTACTGTTATGTTCAATTCCCATGTAATAGGATTTTCATACTTCAGGCAGCTACTGAGAAATGCCAGACGGAATATATTTATGACTAGCTGACCCGGCAAACTTTGTTTTGCCATAAAAACACCAAACATTACCCTATCTACCCTACCTACCCTACCCTACATACCAACCCTACCCTACCTACCCTACCCTACCTACCCTACCCTACCCTACCTACCCTACCCTACCTACCCTACCCTACCTAACCTACCCTACCTACCCTACCCTACCTACCCTACCCTACCTACCCTACCCTACCCTACCTACCCTACCCTACCTACCCTACCCTACCTACCCTACCCTACCCTACCCTACCTACCCTACCCTACCTACCCTACCCTACCTAACCTACCCTACCTACCCTACCACCCTACCTACCCTACCTACCCTACATACCCTACCCTAGATACCCTACCCTACCTACCCTACACTGCCTACCTTACCTACATACCAGGGTAGGTTAGGTATCAATCTTTTTTTTCTTATCTTTTTTTTTCATAAGAACCTTCTCCTAACAATAACAAACACAACAAAAAAATAATAAGCGAAATCGGTCCAGCCGTTCACGCGTGATGACGTGACCAAGGGAAATAGGGATTCATTTTTATATATATAGATAGATTGTTCAACTATATCGCTTCAACTGAGGGATTGAAAAAATCTTGTAACTTGAATGAAACAGACGTTTATTTCTAGCAACAGCGTCTTAGTTGTTCGGGGCTGACTAATTCAATGAGAGTCGTGATTCAGAGCAGTCGGCTTGCTATTGGCTTATTATCTCGAGCCAACTGCACGAAGGCTACAATTATAAAAAAAATGTGTTTCACATGCAATAATAAATAGAAATAAAGGATTTCTGCCGACGTTCTCACGGTCCTTAGTAATGAAGGCCTGACCAAGGACTATTTGAGAACTTCCTTTTTTGCATTACACTGTAGTGAGCCGAGAAAATCAAAGACTGATGTTAGCTCAAGCAATCACGAGGATTTATGTCATAAAAATGCCTTTTTAGCACCTTTATCAAAATTGCCTGCTACTCTTTACCGCCATTCATCATCATCATCATCATCATATCAGCCGAAAGACGTCCACTGCTGGACATAGGCCTCCCCCAAGCGTCGCCACATTGACCGGTCCTGTGCGTCCCGCAACCAGCGGATCCCCGCAACCTTCACCAGGTCATCGGTCCACCTGGTGGGAGGCCTTCCAACGCAACGTCTTCCGGTTCGCGGTCGCCACTCCAGAACCTTTCTGCCCCATCGGCCATCCGTTCTGCGTGCAATGTGCCCTGCCCACTGCCACTTAAGTTTGGCAATCCTTCGGGCTATGTCAGTAACCCTGGTTCTCTTACGGATCTCTACATTTTTGATTCGATCACGCAAGGAAACTCCGAGCATAGCCCTCTCCATTGCCCTTTGAGTGACTGTAAGGTTCCTGATGAGGCCCATTGTAAGCGACCACGTCTCAGAGCCATATGTCATCACTGGCAACACACACTGGTCATAGACTTTCGTCTTGAGACACTGTGGTAAGTTGGACGAGAAGACACCGCGCAACTTCCCGAACGCTGCCCAGCCGAGTCGGATTCGACGGTTGACTTCTTTCTCGAAGTTGGCCCTACCCAACTGGATCGTTTGTCCCAGGTAGACATAGTCGTCCACAACTTCGAGTGTAGAGTCTCCAACCTTAATAGGAGTGGGTGTAACATGGGCATTCAACATCACCTTGGTTTTGTCCATATTCATTTTCAGACCCACTCTTTCGGAAGCTCTACTGAGGTCATCGAGCATTATACTGAGGCTTTCCATGGTCTCAGCCATGACCACTATGTCGTCGGCAAACCGAAGGTGAGTGATGTACTCGCCATTAACGTTGATGCCTAGGCCCCTCCAGTCCAGAACCTTGAATACATCCTCCAGCGCAGCAGTGAACAGTTTCGGAGAAATGACGTCTCCCTGTCTCACGCCACGCTGGAGAAGAATTGGTTTCGAGGTCTGATCCTGAAGACGGACTGACATGGTGGCGTTTTTGTACAAACACTTCAACACCTCAATGTACCGGTAGTCGATCTGGCACCGTTGGAGAGACTGCAGTACAGCCCAAGTCTCGATCGAATCGAAGGCTTTCTCGTAGTCCACAAACGCTAAACAGAGAGGCAGGTTGTACTCTTCGGTCTTCTGTATAACCTGCCGCAGCGTATGTATGTGGTCTACGGTGCTAAAGCCTTTTCGGAATCCGGCTTGTTCGGGAGGCTGGAAATCGTCAAACCTGCGCGCGAGAGGATTCGTGATGACTCTTGAAAACAACTTGTAGACATGGCTGAGAAGTGAGATGGGCCTATAGTTCTTTAGCCGGGCATTGTCACCCTTTTTGAAGAAGAGTACCACCACACCCCTGCACCATGCCTGTGGTGTTTTTCCCTCGAGTATGACGGAACCAAACAGCTTCTGAAGGGCCTTAAGGACCGGTTTCCCACCCGCCTTCAGGAGTTCAGCCGTGATTCCGTCGTCACCCGGCGCCTTGTTGTTTTTAAGCTGTTTCAGAGCCATCCTAATCTCGTACAGGCTAACGTCCGGGTTATCTTCGGCCGCCATTGCGGACAGATTATCTACAGGTGTAGATATGAAACGTGTAATGGAATTACAAAATTACTGAGATGCGAGGACAGAAGCCGCTGGCGGTTCATAGACACGAACGGCTTTTTACGCCTTTAAACACTTTAAAAGCTTTGCTTGATATAACAGATCGTTTCTGATGTAAAAATCCACATAGTGGCAGTCCAGGCAAAGGCTTTTAGAGGAAACCGTGACCGGAAAGAGACGGACGGACGGACAGACGGACACGCCATGTCCAACTATAAGGGTTCCTTGTTGACTACGAAACCCTAAAAACGAGGCTTTGACTAATTTTTGTACTGAATGTACCGTTTGTTCAACAGTGGTTCCCTCAGAAACAGTATTAATTTAAGGTCTACAAACGCGAATGAAAGAAATAAAGCAAGAATCAAAGTTTCGCTATAAATTCTCTCAGGTAGGTACTCCCAAGCGTCTAGACGCCGCATTCTCCCGCCAATTTACTACATGTTCGTAGTAGTCCTAGAAAAGCTGATTGTCTTTAACTAAGTACAAGTCTTGCGGCTGATTCATTCGGCAATAAATCATTTCATTTGTCTCTGGATGTATTGGTGTTAAGAGCGGTTCCGCGTCGTTTTCATCCAGATTGAACGATAGCAGTCACCCTCTCTAGTCGTGTACTATGTAAGTATCTAGTGCCCTACATAAGTATCCGGTCATTAGACCTGATTTGCATTTGTTTTTGACGGAACTTACCGTCAAGAATAGATCGTGGACTCTCTATTTTTCCTGATAAGGATCAGGTTAGAAAAGAATATTAAAAAAAAAACTATCATCTCTATTAAATCACGTGTGTGAAGTTAGCATCTCAAATGTTAGCATCTCACAAATTAACACCACATATAATGGCATCCCACATAGTTCTATAGTTCTTGATAAGTTTTAACAATAGTTCCGTCGATTTTACTATCAAAATTGCATTTTGAAAAAATGAGATGCTAACTTCGCAATACATATCATAGCATCTCATCGAATTTCTCAAAAAAACACTACATATAAGGGCATTACGCATAGTTCTACAGTTCTTGATGCGTTTTATCAATAGTTCCGTCGATTTTGCTATAACAATTTTGAATATCAGCATTTTGAAAAAATGAGATGCTAACTTCTCAATACATATCATAGCATCTCATCAAATTTCTCAAAAAAATCCCACATATAAGGGCATTCCGCATAGTTCTATAGTTCTTGATGCGTTTTATCAATAGTTCCGTCGATATTGCTATAAAAATTTTGCATATCAGCATTTTGAAAAAATGAGATGCTAACTTCTCAATACATATCATAGCATCTCATCAAATTTTTCAAATAAACACGTTATTTAAGGGCATCCCGCATAGTTCTATAGTTCTTGATGCGTTTTATCAATAGTTCTGTAAATTTTGCTATAAAAATTTTGCATATCAGCTTTATGAAAAAATGAGATGCTAACTTCGCAATACTTATCATAGCATCTCATCGAATTTCTCAAAATTGACCTTGTTGTAGTTGGAAGCAAAAGAGTTCTGCATCCTAAACCTATTCTTTTGATAGCTCTGTCGGTTGAATCTAATTTAAATCCCTAAAAAAAATATAAACGAAATATCCGAACAGTAGTGAGATCCTGAGGTATAACTGGTCGTTCCAGGTCGTATCTTTATACAGCCCAGAAGTACCAGTTATACCTGGTTTTAACATTCGAACGATAAGTCTAGGTCTCTCAAACAAGTCCCGAAAGAGTTTTAGTGCTTAAAACATCCACAATAATTATAAATCATTGTTATAAACAAAATATTCATAAAGGAGTGAGATGCTGAGGTACAGCTGGGAGTTCTGGTTCGTATAAAACATTTGAACTATTAGGCTAGGATCGCCTACGTTTCAAATAATAATATGAATGGACTTTAAAAAGTATGCTGCCGAAAGCGAGAACTCTCACTCAAGTATCAGCAGAACATGGTTGAAGATTTAGGTTAGATAAAATCAGGAAAATATATATGGTACGCAAAAAACAACTAAAAAAAATGTTAAGAGGTACTGAGGCCCAGCATCTTATTTAATTATATTACTTCTATAAATTGTCTTAATGGAAACATACAACAGAAAGCCACAACTCTCACCAAAGATTTCACAGAACCTGGTTGAAGATTTAGCTTAGCGAAAATCAAGGAAATGTACATTCTACGCAATAAAAAATGCAAAAAAAAATGTTTATAGTTACTGAGTCCCGGCATCTCGTCGGATTCTAGTACTATTTTAAATAGACTTTACAAGAACATGCTACACAAAGCCAGAACTCTCACTTAAGTATCTACTCAGCCTGGTCGAAAATTTTGTTGAGCAAAAATCAGCTCATTACAAAAATAAAAAAAATAAATGTTTGCAGGTACTGAGGCCCGGCATCTCATCGGTTTCTATAACTACTATAACTAGACTTTATAAAAACATGCTACAAAAAGCCAGAACTCTCACCAAAGATTTCACAGAGCCTAGTTGAAGATTTAGGTTAGCGAAAATCAAGAAAATATACATGGTAAACAAAAAAAAATTTAAAAAAATGATAAGAGGTACTGAGGCCCAGCATCTTATTGAATTATATAACTTCTAAAAATTGTCTTAATGGAGACATACAACAGAAAGCCAGAACTCTCACCAAATCACCAAACATTTCACAGAGCCTGATTGAAGATGTCGCTTAGCTAAAATCAAGGAAATATACATTGTACGCAATAAAAAATTCTAATAAAATGTTAAGATGTACTGAGGCCAGGCATCTCATCGGTTTCTAGTGCTCTTATAACTAGACTTTACAAGAACATGCTACAGAAAGTCAGAACTCTCACTAAAGTATCTATTGAGCCTGGTCGAAAATTTAATTGCGCAAAAATCAAGAAAATTTTCAGAGCTCATTTGAAAAATGTCAAAAAAAATGTTAGCAGGTACTGAGGCCCGGCATCTCATCGGTTTCTATAACAACTATAACTAGACTTTATAAAAACATGCTACAGAAAGCCAGAACTCTCACTGAAGATTCCACAGAGCCTGGTTGAAGATTTAGCTTAGCGAAAATCAAGGAAAGCTACATTCTACGCAATAAAAAATTAAAAAAAAATATTAAGAGGTACTGAGGCCAAGCATCTCATCGGTTTCTAGTACTCTTATAACTAGACTTTACAAGAACATGCTACAGAAAGTCAGAACTCTCACTAAAGTATCTACTGAGCCTGGTCGAAGATTTAGCTTAGCTAAAATCAAGGAAATATACATGGTACGCAAAAAATATCAACCAGGCTCTGTGAAATCTTTGGTGAGAGTTGTGGATTTCTGTTCTATGTTTTAATTAAGACAATTTATAGAATTAATATAATTCAATGAGATGCTGGGCCTCAGTACCTCTTAACATTATTTTGAATTTTTTATTGCGTACAATGTATATTTCTTTGATTTTAGCTAACCTAAATCTTTAACCAAGCTCTGTGGAATCTTCAGTGAGAGTTCTGGCTTTCTGTAGCATGTTTTTATAAAGTCTAGTTATAGTTTTTATAGAAACCGATGAGATGCCGGGCCTCAGTACCTGCTAACATTTTTTTTGACATTTTTCTAATGAGCTCTGAAAATTTTCTTGATTTTTGCTCAACTAAATTTTCGACCAGGGTCAGTAGATACTTTAGTGAGAGTTCTGACTTTCTGTAGCATGTTCTTGTAAAGTCTAGTTATAAGAGTACTAGAAACCGATGAGGGCCTGGCCTCAGTACCTCTTAACATTTTTTTTGATTTTTTTATTGCGTAGAATGTACATTTCCTTGATTTTCGCTAAGCTAAATCTTCAACCAAGCTATGTGGAATCTTCAGCGAGAGTTCTGGCTTTTTGTAGCATGTTTTTATAAAGTCTAGTTATAGTTGTTATAGAAACCGATGAGATGCCGGGCCTCAGTACCTGCTAACATTTTTTTTTTTTTTTGCGTACATTGTACATTTCCTTGATTTTCGCTAAGCTAAATCTTCAACCAAGCTCTGTGGAATCTTCAGCGAGAGTTCTGGCTTTTTGTAGCATGTTTTTATAAAGTCTAGTTATAGTAGTTATAGAAACCGATGAGATGCCGGGCCTCAGTACCTGCTAACATTTATTTTTTATTTTTGTGATGAGCTCTGAAAATTTTCTTGATTTTTGCTCAACAAAATTTTCGACCAGGCTCAGTAGATACTTAAGTGAGAGTTCTGGCTTTGTGTAGCATGTTCTTGTAAAGTCTATTTAAAATAGTACTAGAATCCGACGAGATGCCGGGACTCAGTAACTATAAACATTTTTTTTTGCATTTTTTATTGCGTAGAATGTACATTTCCTTGATTTTCGCTAAACTAAATCTTCAACCAGGTTCTGTGAAATCTTTGGTGAGAGTTGTGGCTTTCTGTTGTATGTTTCCGTTAAGACAATTTATAGAAGTAATATAATTAAATAAGATGCTGGGCCTCAGTACCTCTTAACATTTTTTTTAGTTGTTTTTTGCGTACCATGTATATTTCCCTGATTTTATCTAACCTAAATCTTCAACCATGTTCTGCTGATACTTGAGTGAGAGTTATCGCTTTCGGCAGCATACTTTTTAAAGTCCATTCATATTATTATTTGAAACGGAGGAGATCCTAGCCTAATAGTTCAAATGTTTTATACGAACCAGAACTCCCAGCTGTACCTTAGCATCTCACTTCTTTATGAATATTTTGTTTATAACAATGATTTATAATTATTGTGGATGTTTTAAACACTAAAACTCTTTCGGGACTTGTTTGAGAGACCTAGACTTATCGTTCGAATGTTAAAACCAGGTATAACTGGTACTTCTGGGCTGTATAAAGATACGACCTGGAACGACCAGTTATACCTCAGGATCTCACTACTGTTCGGATATTTCGTTTATATTTTTTTAGGGATTTAAATTAGATTCAACCGACAGAACTATCAAAAGAATAGGTTAAGGATGCAGAACTCTTTTGCTTCCAACTACAACAAGGTCAATTTTGAGAAATTCGATGAGATGCTATGATAAGTATTGCGAAGTTAGCATCTCATTTTTTCATAATGCTGATATGCAAAATTTTTATAGCAAAATTTACAGAACTATTGATAAAACGCATCAAGAACTATAGAACTATGCGGGATGCCCTTAAATAACGTGTTTATTTGAGAAATTTGATGAGATGCTATGATATGTATTGAGAAGTTAGCATCTCATTTTTTCAAAATGCTGATATTCAAAATTGTTATAGCAAAATCGACGGAACTATTGATAAAACGCATCAAGAACTGTAGAACTATGCGTAATGCCCTTATATGTGGTGTTTTTTTGAGAAATTCGATGAGATGCTATGATATGTATTGCGAAGTTAGCATCTCATTTTTTCAAAATGCAATTTTGATAGTAAAATCGACGGAACTATTGTTAAAACTTATCAAGAACTATAGAACTATGTGTGATGCCATTATATGTGGTGTTAATTTGTGAGATGCTAACATTTGAGATGCTAACTTCACACACGTTATTAAATCCTTGTGAAATTGCAAAATTGTCATGAGGTCCGGTATTTACCTCAGGCTGCGGGCTAGGTTTGGAGTGCGTGGGTGTGCCTAGCGGCTGTTTGAGCCTTTAATACAACCAATCTTTCGCATCGCTGGTTTGTTTGTCCAACCCCAACACGAACACTACTCTGTGTATTCCGAGTGTAAAGCGGGTTAAACAGACGTTAACACTGATAGTGTTGCCGCTCAACTTTGATTTGCATCGAGCGACAAGCATCAGTATTGTCGAGCCGCACCGTCACTATTAAACATTCATAGCTCCATACTGACAGGTGTCCGGCACATGACGACAGCGAGTACCGCGCTAAACCGTATTTTCGCTGCCCTCGCTTCACTCGGCGTTTCACTGCCGTTGCTTTAGTATTTAGTCTCTGTCAGTCTGTCCCCTGCCTGGATATTGCGAATCATAGCGGTCGGCTTTACGTCTGTTATCTGTAAAAGCCGAATATTTAAATACCCCTTGAATTGACATTCGAACTTTCTATACAATACCATTTCAGACTGGAATGCAACGTGGATTCGAATCGAATAGCATTCACGTGAAATCTGAAGTTTATACATAAATGTTGTTACCAATTCCGCTCACGACGTGGAGATTTTTTCGTTTATATGATTTTTAATGATAGATACTAATACAAACATTGACTTTAAAATTAAATATTACTGACATAAATAGTGGAAAACGATCAGTTGGATTTCACACTTCGTCACCAAATCTTAGAAGTATTGAACATTTTCCGTTGAGCGGAACACATTCGCAATATCCTGCTTCCGATATCGTCTGCGCTGAATCAACAACAACATAGACATGGACTAGTGTTATATTGCCTATTGAAGTTTTAATTGGAAAGGACGTGATGCTGACAATTGAGACTGGTCTTAATTATCTCTCAGCGTGGTCCAACTTCCTTACGAGCTGTAGACGTCCCACATTACAACTAATAGTTTAATAAGGGCGTATCGCGTCTCGTGTACTTCCTGTCACTGGTACGTCTGATCGATAAGTTCATTAAGTCGAGTTAAATTCCGATACTGAAACTTGATTAGTTGGACACTAGTTACTGTCACAGAACTAGCTTCAAAGCTCTTTAGATTTGTAATCGTATCGTACGTATATGCAGAAATATTTGAAACCTTCGCATTTACAGCTCTCTTGATGTCGAGTCTAATCTAATCGTAAACTTTAACGTGAATACAGTCGTCTAAAAGATACGATTCGAGTAATAAGTAATTCACCAATGGCTTGAACACTGTTCCCTATGTCGGTGAATCCCTAATTTCGCAAAGTTAAAAAGCTTTTACGGCGTTAGAAATAAAACGCAAAATAAATATTCAAGGTACGCGACTGTTTCAACTTTAATCATATTCTCGCGTAAAGGATCTACCTGAAGGACAGACAACGTAAACTGCATAGAAATTAATGGTTGCTTTCAGACAGTCTCGGTTTAAAATACTTCATTCATTCTTGTTTCAAAGTCAAAACAAATTATTTTGTAGCGGAACTATTTAGCGGAGTTACGCTTGGCAGACGAAAGGTCCCCGCCGTACTAGTACCTACAGTGCTTGGCCGTAAATATGACTCATGCAGATTTAGAAAAAAAAACTGCTTTGTACAACGTTGTCTCTCTCATTCTTACCCTTGTGACAGTCTTATTCTAAATCTCGATGTCGTGTTAACGCCTGGTTATTACTATAATTGTTCTTTGAGATTTCCTTTGGAGTGTTATATTCTTTTAAGATTTATTTTATCCTCATCATGCAAACAAGCTGTCTCATAGCTGTGGTGTTTTAGTGCCGCGTTTGTTTTCTGCAGAGCGGGAGTCAACGCCGTGATTACCGGAGTTACAGATAATATAATATTAGCATACATACACTGCGATAAATGGTGTTAACAGTGACTTGCAAGTAAAAGGGTTTACTCAGTTTGTGAATATTTATTTATAATACATTGACGATTTGTTTTATAGTATTTTTTTGCACGTTTTTAGTTTCAATATACCATAAATTCGAGCGTAATGCCTCAGAAATTAAAAAACGCGCCCAAATAATCTTTGAAATGCCAATTAAGAGCCCAATATTCCATAATTTTATGCTCAGGTGTGTTGATAAACAAGAAAATACATTTTTATGAGCAATTCTAGAAAATGTTAATTTTACACAATATTCAACAAATCGATACATATCGCGCCATCTAGTGACATTTATTTCAACCAAATTTTTCCTTAACGTCGTGTCCTCGTGGCGGAGTGTTCTGAGGACGTCAACGCTTTTTTATATGAACTGTGTTCTTCGGGTTTGTCTTCTCTCATGTCAGTTTGAACTTTGTAAAAGCTTATATAGATTCATTGACTTAACAATCTAGCACAATGTTTGTTAAGACAATGAAATTCATAGCGCCGGACCACCGGACGCTACTACATACTTAAGAATATTAGTTTTTTGACGAGTCTTTTTTTTTGTAATAAGAAAACTTAATAAAGAAATTCGGGTTTATTGCCAAAAAACATAATTATAGGTAAACTTGAGTTTTGGTTCGTTACTTTAACATGGTTTATATCGTATCTCTAGTTGCTAGTTGCATTAGAATCTAATATGTAGCTAGTTTCTCATCAAACATCTCCCTCAATAAATTGGAATCCCTTTGACAACCAGCAACGGTTAACATTGCTCTCCAAACGAAATAGTTTGGCTATCTCGTTTCAGAGCATGGACTGGCATGGAGTGCGAGTGTCATTTCGAAGCGATTCCAGTGAATGCAGTGAATACGGTAGTACATTACAAAGCTGCAAACTGTTATACGTGTCGGACATACCAATTCACGGTAAACTTTGTAAGCCTAATTCCAGACAGCCAGTCACTCATCTTTGGCTTTCACGAAATTCGCCGTTGCGATGACGTTGTAACCAAATATAATATTTATAATAGATGCCTACATTGCTGAATATTCATGTCGCCCAGGTTTCACATGTGATTGGAACCTTACCGGTTCCGTTTTAAAGAGGAATGGGGTATGCTGGTGAGGTGGAATTGAATTGCATTGGAGGTATAGTAGTCACAGCGGATTGTTTCTCTGTAGTTGGCTCTGCGAAACATTGCGCAAGAAAGAGTTTGTCATCGAGTATACTGCATACAGTAAGCGGGATAGGACGATGCGGCAAACAAACAACAACAAAACAAAAGAGGCAGTTATACAATGCTATCTTCACCTTCAACATTGACACAAAAACAGCTATATTTACGTCAAATATATGATCTAAATCTCTGAATTTTGAGACCAGACGTCTCGCAGAAACTTCAGAGACACAAAGATCCGCTGTGTACTACTGTACTATCCGTATAATTTGCAGTCAAAATATATCTGTAGCAGTTTGGTTGTCCTTAGTTTATGACAGTCAGCATATGTAGATCCCACGATATTCTAAACTTTATTGAATCAACTAACGTTAGAGCATATGTAGATCCCACGATATTCTAAACTTTATTGAATCAACTAACGTTAGAAGTTTAGATTTCATATCGTTAAGTTAAATCTTTTGATGCATGATGCACATTGCACATCCCTATCCATCTCTTTGAGAGTTGGAAACTTCGCATGCAAGCCTTAGTTCCGCAAGAGCAGCTTCGAACTAACGTGTGGGCTTGCGGTTCTTGTTATCATCGATCGATGCCAGGTCTGTTCGATACATCTGCCTTTTGACTCTAATTGGAAAGCGACTTGTGCGAATTCGTGTGTTTAAAGGTTATAAAAAAGAAAACAATTTTTCGGTCGAAAGGTTCGCATCGCAACTGGTTTCACGCATTAATTTGTGAAATACATCAGTTTTACCGACAGCCCACGTTAAAATTACCAATTTTATTGCAATATGAATAAAAAAGGCAATTCGCGGTGTCTATCATTGTCATATTTGGTTGTAGAATTTTTTACTAAATTAGCTGCAACACCAACGTTAATTTCAAAATGAGAAAGTCTGAAATTATGAAATACAGTTCAATTGTGTTATTTTAGGCCATTTGTAATTGGCACTAACAAAATTAATTACGCTCACATGTCGACAAATATAACTAGTGAACTTTTAACACTGTTCAACATAGTCGTTGCGGAAAAGTGATATTCAAATCTTGAAATAAATGTATTGTGATAAATACTGCTGAAGCATGTCTGACTGACGGTGGCCTGACATTTACTTTAGCAAAAAAGGCTTTCCCACAAAATTAGATCTCGTCTTCATAAAATTAAAATTCTATGCGTTCCATTTGTGAAATATTTATGGATTGAATACATCTTATATATAAAATTCTCGTGTCACAATGTTCGTTCCCGTACTCCTCCGAAACGGCTTGACTGATTCTCATGAAATTTTGTGAGCATATTGAGTAGGTCTGAGAATCGGCTAACATCTATTTTTCATACCCCTAAGTGGGTAGGGTAAGTAGGTAGGGTAGGGTAGGGTAGGTAGTGTAGGGTTGTTAGGGTAGGGTAGGTAGGGTAGATGAATGTTTGGTGTTTTTATGGCAAAACAAAGTTTGCCGGGTCAGCTAGATAAAATATAAAAAAATCCTCGACTTTTCTTGATGTCTGTTTTCGTTTTTTTTTTTCTATTAGTATGGTTTTGCTGGTCCTTCCGTTTCGCTTAGAATTTTTGTGGAGTCTGCGAATATCCACAGTTTATTTTGCGTCGTAATAAATGTAAGGTATTTTTTCTTTGGTTTGCACTTGCTTCAAATTTTGGTTAAGTACTCACAGATTGGGTTTGTTAATGATGTGATGAAACTTTAATGTTATCGTGACTTTTATTCTAGTATTTGCCCGCAAATTTGCTTATTTCGTTATTTAATTAATCTCATGCTGTGATAAAGGTCTCATAAATGTAATTGTTACTGTGAGCTAATACCTTATTCAATTTAAACTGGCTGATACTATCTACAATAGTAACTGTTTCGCCTTGTATTCCTAAAATGACATCAACATGTTCTTTAAGGTATCAATTGAAAGAAATTATTTCTCATATATTCGCGATACATTACATCTGTGTTAGTCCACAAATTATTTCATCTGTCCCGCACCCAACGCATCTGCACTCCATTCATTCAAGTGCCGCATTTATAAATAGCGTCGATAATCGCATATAACTTTACGAGTACAAACGTTACCATATCGATTACAAATTCAATTGAATCGAATAAGATAATCTTTATCGGTTCCACGCTGCTTATCAGTATGAGGTCACTTGCATGCTTGTCATCTGGTTATCGTCGGGCTTTGGTCCGTGTTGACAGCGGCAGCGCCTTAAAATTTTACTGAGCCATGCCTCCCATATTCTGAATTTATTGGGGGCTTAGAGTGGGTTTCCATGAAATAATTGACTGAACGCCAATATTTCTGCTTTTTTTTCTTTTTCTTGAATATAGTCTGAATTTCTGAATAGCATTATTGCTTAGTCGCAGAAGAACCTTTTTGCCTTCATTTGGCAAGAGCTGTACGTATGTATCTACCAATTATTAGGCGTACCAGGATACGGATTTAAATGTGGCAACATCCGAAATATTAACTACGGTTAAAAATTAACCTATTTCATAAACTGATTGCATGCATTCATACAATAAAAAGCTTTATTAGGTACTGAGCAACCCAACATGTACTTACCACGCATTGTGTGCAAAGATTGCTAAGTGCATTTACAGTGACAAGTAGCTTGCCAGAGGGCCATTCAAACCCATCAGAGTGCAGCGGTAATTAGATGAACCTCCATGTTTCGACTCTCCGGGAACTTGAATGAAAATACCATCAATTAGGTGTGGTTATTTATAAAAAGCCGAGGGTTCTGATTTTTGCCCGACTACAAGGAAAGGTTTATGTTTTCCGCGCGTATCTTGTATGTCTGTACGTAATATTCTTTACTACCTCATATATTTTAAACCGCTTGACGGATTTATATAATCAAGACATCTTTAGATACATCTAGACCACCCAAGTGTTCTTAGATAAGTGACGTCAAAAATAAACAAACATGGCGGATTTTGGGCGCCATATTGTGGGATAGCAATTTTATTTTTCTTCCATACCCTTCTAGAGGTGTATTAAAATAAAGGGTTTTAAGAGGTGGTTACAAAAATATATACCACTAAGCTATATGTTAGAAGAAATTCGAAAAGAAAATTATAAATAAAAAGTAATAAATAAAAAAATTAATTTAAAAATCAGATACCCGACTGCGATCGAAAAATACATAAAAATGGAGAAAAAAATGCATGTCGGAGGATCAGCAGCCTAATCTACAATCGGTCAATCACATAGACGGAAACCCACATCACGTCTTTCATCTCGCATGTGATTGGTCGATTAATGGAGTCAAAACCCTTTGTTTAGCCGAATTCACTTACGCAATAAGGCTGCAGGTGGTCAGTCAGCTCGCGAATATGTATCCTCTGACTCACAGCATGACTTTCTTCTTGTTTACTTCTTTTTAGTTCGCTTCTTAAACAGTCAGGATTTTTAAATTAAATTAACTTTTTTACAAGATTTACAATAATTACCTGCTTTCGTCTGTAAGCACTGCGTGGCATCAGATTAACCCGAAACTTGGGGTATGTTCGCTTCTTAAACAGTCAGGTTTTTTATTTTTAAATTACCTTTTTTACAAGATTTACAATAATTACTTGCTTTCGTCTGCTTTCGTTTGTAAGCACTGCGTGGCATCCGATTAACCTGAAACTTGGCGTATAGTTCTCGCCAAACTTCTGGCCCTCCCTGAAGTTGGTTTTTCGCATGCGCAAGGCACGAAACGGTGCTGTTTTCGTATGATATTTACTACTGCGCAGCCATTGTAGCCAACTTCAGGGTGGCCAAGAAGTTTGGCGAGAACTATACTTATGTTACTTTGGAAACATTTAAATTGTATGGTAGTATGGAACGTGTCTCAAGATGGAGCTGGAAGGTTGCTATAGCAACTCCTCAGCCTGACAAGATGCACCTATTTGGAAATGTATTGACGAGAGTCCATTAAACGCTTGTTCTAAAATAAAAATATTATTACTTTTAATTATACTGAAGGCGTACAGATTTTGAAAGCGATTTTTGCCAAAACTTTTTATAATGCTTAAGATTGGGGAGACATTTGATCAGCTGTGGGACAATATAGGTTTTAAAAATGTTTGAAGTAATCTAGAAATAGAGACCATGTCACATTGGCGTCATCTCAACAAACAATGGATACTATAATAGCGATTAGTGCACCAATGCAACAAGTGGCTATCGGTCATTGCCTGGCTCTTTTTAAAAACTGTAACTGTGAGTAGCGTACGATAAAAAAAACAAACAGCCTTTGTAAGTTGAAATATGAGGTTTTCGGTGGATTTTGCATGTGGTATTACGAAGTTGAGAAAAATTCATCATCATCATATCAGCCGAAAGACGTCCACTGCTGGACATAGGCCTCCCCCAAGCGTCGCCACATTGACCGGTCCCGTGCGTCTCGCAACCAGCGGATCCTCGCAACCTGAAAAAAAAAAAAAAAAAATTTTGTTATGTTATGTTAGAAAATAAAAATAATAAAAAACACTTGGGAAATAGGAAGTCAATATTACGTTTGCTAAAAACTTGAACCAAAAAAAGTTAATTAAAAAAATCATGTTGTGCAGTCGGAGGATACATCTCGTATTAGTCAGCCAGCACGCGAATATGTATCCTCGGACTGCACAACATGATTTTCTTCTTGTTTACGTCTTTTTAGTTCGCTTTTTAAGAAGGCGGGTTTTTTGACTTTATGAATTAACTTTTTTATTTATAACTTTTTAGTAAACATATTTTTCGAATTAGGTACATTTAATCATATAAGTGTTATATATTTTTGAAATGTCCTCTAAAAACCTTTCATTTTGATACTCCCTCGATGGGTATGGAAGAAAAAAAAATTGGAACCCCCACAATATGGCGCCCAAAATCCGCCAGGTTCCTTTTTTTGTAAAGGCACTTAGCTAAGAACACTTGGGCGGTCAAGACCTATCTAACGATGTCTTAATTAGAAAAATCTCCCAAGTAGTTTGAAAGATATGAGGTAATAAAGAATATTACATACATAAAAACATACATACAAGATACGCGCAAAAAACATAACCCTTTCCTTGCAGCCGGGTAAAAATACCGACCAAGTGCGAGTCGGACACGCGCACGAAAGGTTCCGTACCATTATCGCAAAAAACGGCAAACATATCACGTTTGCTGTATGGGAGTCCTAATTAAATGTTTATTTTATTCTGTTTTTAGTATTTGTTGTTATAGCGGCAACAGAAATATATCATCTGTGAAAATTTCAACTGTCTAGCACGATAGACAGACTGACAGATTCGGAGTCTTAGTAAAAGAGTCCCGTTTTTACCCTTTGCATACGGAACCCTAAAAATAAAAGAACATCATATCCTCTTTGTGTCTTGGTTGCTGGCTGGTTGTTTTGTGACCACTCTTCGTTTATCTAGAGCACATTTAATCAAAAGTGATTAGTATTGGTGGATGCAGTACCCAGTGTAACAAATACAAGGCTTAACTTTGTCCCGGGATATAGGCATCTTTTTATTCCTCTTTAATCGCGTGCTAATCTATTAATACATTCAAATGTGTGTATCATGATGTATTAACAAATATCTTGATTGAATGATGCATAAAATGTTTTCACAAAACCGTGAATAATAGAGACGATACGGTCCAATCTTATCGGAGTGACGTGCAGGCACTATCTACACCCGATGCGTTGATAGTGACATATAATTTACTTTTTGAGCGTTCGAACGTTCCCCTTTCCGGCCGGGAATACTGTCGCTAATCTCTTTATCTGTACCCAAAAATAGATAGAGTGAAATGTGCCGATGACGTCATGTTTGTTTTGGGCGTCGTTAAATGCCGCAATGAATGTGGAACAATTATTGTATGAGTGTATTGTCACGTTCTCTTCCAAGAAGCGCCAGTGGCTTTGTTGTTTAGATACCGTTCGGTTGTGTCTCGGCGATATTTACACTATTCATGCCGATACTAATGTTGCAATCTTCTTCTTAGCGTGTCCATAACGCAAATATTTGTTTGTTTGGCACATAAATCAGCAACTATCTTTTAGTACTAATACAGCCTCCTGTACGATCGCTCAAGGTGGTGTGCTGCCGAATATCGAGGCCGTGCAGGACAATATTTGTTTTAGTTGTAGAATATTTTACATAAAAATGCAAAAGTCTCGTATCGTATGCTATCTATGTACTCACAAATTAGGAAAATTACAAGAGTAGAAATGTCTGCACTAGCCTGTAATCTAGACCTCAGCAAGGCCTTTGACCAGGACAATGATTTTTTATGGCAGAAACAAACAGACCATGGAATTCCCAGCAAGGTGCGTTGGAACTCCAGGCGGCTTTTTGATAAATGGAACCAGCAACAGGAAAATTGCGTCCAGAATATATAATAATAGAAGAACTAGAAGAAATTAAGTACTGTCAACGAACTCTGATAAATCACAAATACGTTCAATAATTAGGACTCCTAATGGATGTTACGCTCTTGTTCCACTATCCTATGCATCGGTATGTCGTTCAATTTTATATTGTAATAGCTATCATATAGGACTCAAACAAAACTGGCAAAATGTGGGTGTATAATACGTGCACCCCTGCCTCACCCCCCGGGGCATATGTACAGACGTGATGATATGGTATGTGAAACAAATAAGTGCATTCATCCTATCGATAACACTCCGATACCGATATGATTCTAGTTCCGAAAACAAAATGGTATCCGAACACGATAGCTTATCGGAATATCGAGAGCGAAACAATATCTGCTGTGTGAATTGACATAAAAGGGCCACTGCTTTTTTTTTTTCAATATTTACTCTTCAGTTATGAAAGCAGAAAAGTTAGATGTCTCGACGACCCAGTACAGACACGTCTGTCGAAGAATGACGAAGAGAGACAATACAAAATAATGGGAAAAATATAGGCAAAAATTATGAATTTCTCAGATCTACAAGAATTCATGTAAATAAATTGTATGCAGTCAAACAATCTTCATACACCTCCAGAGGTGTGTCGTGTACATGTTAACATTTGTACATCCACCGTTTTGCAATGAGTTTGTAGGTAAACGTGATGACGTAATCACGATTTTTTATAGTGATGAAATCATGATCCTCCTATAGGTATTTGAGAACGTATGTAGGTAAACACTGATTATAAAGATATGTATTTATTTGTGCATTTTTGTTTACACCTGTGTTAAAATGTCAATAGGAATGGATAATATCAGCTGTCTGTCAGCAACTTGTGAATTTAACTGCGTAGAAATTTAACGCAGAGTAATGCCTATTTTAACCTTTGACTCTGAGTGAGACAGACCGGTGACACAACGTTGGATGATTAATAACGTTGCAGCTCTTATCGTAGGCAATATTTCAATCACCTCTTGTAATGGTCACGAACGACAAGACATTGCTTCGTTATTTAAGTAAAAATCTATTACTTGCATTCATTTTCCATTCCGTATCCAAGGACCAATATCTTTTGCTCATTGTATCGTTTTGTGGTTTGAAATTCTCATTTGCTTAACACAGACTCTTCGCAAGTGATAAGATCCGTTTTGAATATTTTGAAAAAAAAAAGGCTTGGGATTGAGCTGCTCCAATTAATTTAGATTTTTTTATATTTTGCACCGTAAATTTAGGTTTTTAATTATTTTTTTGGTTTTCTTGCAATGTCAAGAATATTTACTTTTTAAAGTATTATTATTTTATTTTAATTATTGTGAATGTGAAGACTATGTGGATCATTCTTATTTTTATTTTTATTTATCTTTGTTAGTTTTTAATCATGGTCTGGCAGTTTGAGTATTTATGCGGCCTACCCGAATGTCCTTTCTTTGGTATTGTTCGTCAATTCGTTGAGCTCCTTAAATTTTGAGTTGAGCTGCACGGTTATTGACAAATGCGTGCACTGACTGGACAGGTCCACTCAATCTGGCTGGTTCTTTCCTCAATGGTCTTTCAGACATCAGTCTACATGGTCTTCACATGATCTAACCAAGATTTCGCCTGGACTTTAAAAGAGACTGTGACCTCTGAGTTTGTTTTGGTCTTTTATCTCAGAGTAGTCAGACAGGAAACGCCGACCTCATCTAGTTTTAAAAAATATGATCGACATGTAAAAGTGTTTGTACAAACCAACTTACAGAAATAAAATCATTTATCATTTACCAATTGGGAAGACGACTCCTGTATATCACGCGTTGAAAAGTAGACAGACACTTGATAACACTTGCATAACATTGCAACGTGTTTACATTCAATAGATAGGGAGGATGATGTGGGGAGTCCGGTGTCAGAGGAACTATTAATGCAGCCCATTAAGGTGGAAGCGCACGTCCTAATCAGTCAATCAGATCGCTATCAGGGGGGGACATGCAGTTTGAACTTCATTACCCAACCTGGTATATAACTTCCTGCGGTAAATATCCGTGGTCCCAAGGATGCATGCGCTGCCCTATTGGCGTATATAATCTCCAATTTAAACGAAGTAGGTACTGGCCGTGCAGGCGCACGGCCAGTACCTACTTCGTTTAGCAGACGCTCGGAGCCAGAATATCATTATTGAACCTCTTTTTGGGCAGTTTTCTTTGCAAAATATTCTTTGATATACATTATGCTATTTCAGTTATGAAGAAATTCTAGCCATCAATATTTATGTGTAAAAATATTTTTGGAAGAGTATCCAAAATTTATGTTCATGTATTTTTTAAAGCAAAACTACTTTTCACAAATAATGTATATGAATCTTTGTTTTTAAACTTATTAACCTAGCCGTTACTAAGGAGTATACATTAGAAAGTAACCGATTTACGCGAATCAAGCGGTGGAAGGCCCTTAATAGAGACAAAACTTCCCTTTTGCTAGAAGGTGTCAAATAATGTCGCTGTAAAAATAACTTTTTCACTCACTTTGAGTCGTGAGTCGTGATAAGGAAGCGTGGGAATCGTTTAAAATTAACCACACATTTCTCTTAATAAAAATATTGTGTATACATGTACTTCTTCCAGATCAATAAATCTTAGATTAAGAAGAGCTTAAGTCTCCGTAACTAAGACGAAAACGTAATAATAAATCGCTAGCGTTTTTCTATCTATATCTATATATATATAAATGAATCCCTATTTCCCTTGGTCACGGCATCACGCGTGAACGGCTGGACCGATTTCGCTTATTCTTTTTTTGTTGTGTTTGTTATTGTTAGGAGAAGGTTCTTATGAAAATAATAAAAATAAATTGGTAACTTACCTAGAGTAGGGTAGGTATGTAGGCAGGGTAGAGTAGGGCAGGGTAGGGTAGGGTAGGTAGAGTAGGATAGGTAGGATAGGGTGGGTAGGCAGGTTTGGGTAGGTAGGGTGGATGAATGTTTGGTGTTTTTATGACAAAACAAAGTTTGCCGGGTCAGCTAGAAATATAATTGTTTACAAAGTAAATTGATTGCTCGTATAATAATAGCATCTTAGGTGACACAATGATCTTTTATCTTCATTATGATGTCGCGTGTTGGGATGAGTAATAATAATATCAACTCGAGCGGACCGCGGCCGGCTGCGCACGCGTCGCTCTTGCGCCGAAATCATTGCAAATCATTTTCCAGAGTAAGAAAATATATGTTTATTCGTGAATTGTCGTTGCCTTTGTATTGTTATGCACAAAATGCACATGCAACAACGTGTGGAGGTTTACTATTTTGAGCCAGTTTGTTGTATCTTACTTAAGGACAAAGGCCATCCTTAGCTCTTTAAATTCGTCTCAGTATTTAGTAATCTGAGACCAGTCCTTTAGGGATATTACTCGGCTCACCATCTCCTACTGAGACCACCACGTTATCGGTTCTTGGTGGTCGAAATCCTATCTTTGGGCAAGTTTTTTCTAATTATCCTTGGCATCTTTAAAATTCCTAACATTCATTATTTATTTCTATAGGCTCGCGCTTGACCACTATCTCACCTGATGGTAAGCGATGATGTGGTTGACGGTGAAGCACGCTTGCTTAGTAAAAACCTATTCACTATTGACTTAAAGCCCCTAGATTGTAGCTATCAGGCAACACAGACTCCAACAAATTCCATTCCTTAGCTGTACGCATAATAAAAGTGATTCTAAAACTTTTTGTGCGTATGGGTGGGATGTCCACCATGTATCTATGGCGCATCGCTGTAAGTCTGGAAGTCCAATGAGGAAACGGGCTAGGCGGATTAGGGTTGTTTCCAGGGTAGAAAAATCAAATCAAATAATAAGGAATCCGTATTTTTTGCTTTATCAAAGTTCAGGAGGCTTGTGACGTCACTTTGTCAGTATAAAGTGTAGCACACCGTGACGTCACACGATATTTCAACGCACTGTATCGTCGTATATTTTAGTTTACGTGCCAAAGGAAAAATACGCGTCCAATATTTTTAGGTTATCTAACTGACGGAATAAATAGATATTTTGTCAGGTTACCTATCATAAGTTCGAAAAACATTTGACCGAATTTCATTTCACCTAAAACTTTTCAACTATTATCGTTTCGTTTTTTTTTACTTGATCGAAGTCACGTCTGCCACTGTCTCAGTTGACCTATTATCAATTAGATTTTTTTCGTTACTCCGACGTTTCACTTAGTCGAAAATCTTTTTACCGAAGTTACACTTAGCCGAAATAACATTTGATCGAAATATTTATTTTTAAACGCATATCAAAATACTAAGTGTGAGAGAAACAGTGAGCGAATACAAATGTTTAAAACAGCGACTTAAAAAAAAATAGGGCGCCTATTTCTGTCTGCAGGGTCTAAAGTAACCTAACACGAAGGAAATGACGGGCGCTGAGTTCGCTCGCTTTGCTCGCTCACTTCAGCTCCCGTCATCCCCTTCGAACCTAACCTACCCCTGTCGGGATGCCCTAAATTTTTTTGAAATAATTAATTAATAAAAATGTCTAATACATGACAGCTATTAATAAATCATTTGCATAAAAATCTAATTGCATGAAAATCGAAATAAATACGTAAACACAGACAAGACTGCGTGAAGTCGATTTTGCAGCGATTCGTTTCTGTCACTAAATTTTGTAGCCCAACATATTGACTTTTTATGACACTATTACAATTTTTATTTGTGACTAAATAATATTCCCTAAAATGTTGTTTCGGTTTGGTGAAAATATGGCAAATGAAAAAAGTTCAAAAGAGGCTTCGGCCAAAAGCAGTTCGGTAAAATAATACATATGTCACCTGATACTTCGATGATCTGAAAATATGTCAAATAATGCATATGGCAAAAGAGACGTCCGTCAATAGTTTTCGGTAAAATGAATTTCGACCAAAAAATATTCGGATAAGTGATCGGTTCCCATTTTGTCAACTACCCTATTACCCATGCTATTCCATCGCACACTCCCCGAAAACTAATCGTTAAAAAACCGATTCATTTATCAAGTCAGATTATGCAGGCAGAAACAAAGTATATTATGCAGTTCACTGTAGACAGTTATCGAGATAAAACGATCGATCATAAATAAGGCAAATCACAAGTTGATAAGCAACTATCGAAATAACCTAATTTTAGCCACAGAAATGTGCAGCCCATTGCCTTGACAGGTTTATTACGATTATATTGCATTCGGAATTGGTCCGGAGGCGAAAATACTGGCTCAAATCTAACTATAGATTTTTAAGCAAATGGTACGAAGGCTATTCGTCTACCGCATATATTTAGTCGTTTTATTAACCACCGAGCGACGGAACAAGAGGGGTGTTATAAATTTGACTTGTGTTGCTGTATTTATGTGTGTCTGTCTGTCTGTGGCATCATAGCGTCCAAACGGGTGAACCGATTTTGATTTAGTTGATTTTGTCGTGAGTGTTCTTAGCTATGTTTGAATAAAATCGGTTTAGCCGTTCAAAAGTTATGGGCGTTTCACTGTTTGAATCGGGGTGTTTTCGCAAGATATCGTGTCATAATTACGTGTTCAATAGATTGCCGATCGAAGCGTATCTACTATGTACTAGATAAATTATGTAGCATGCAATTTAAATGTATCGGGGTTTTTTTTTTAATTTTGATATTTTACTTGTACAATTTGAAAAGTGACCTAAATAAATCCTTGTCTAGGTCTCGGGCTGCCTAGTTCATGATTTATGTATAATGTGCAACAAATAGACGAAGTTGCTTTCGCATTGATAGCTTTAATTTTGTACCAAATGCAATAAGCTGTATAGTAGCTGCTAATATCGCATACCAAATAACGTATGTGTATCGTGTGATCATACCAATTAATAGCCTACTTGTGAATGGCTTAATACGTGTCTGAGCGGGAGACTGCATCCACCTAGTGCTAATATCGTTAGGCAGAGTGCTGTCACAGATTCGTTCGTATTATTGAGATTATGCGGAGATTGCGCGCTGAACCGAAGAGGTGCAATAATTCGATTACACGATGTATTTCTCTCTTGCAGTCTAGTCTTTATTCTTTTACCTACTTATTTAGGGGTAAATACAATAACTATTATTATAGCTAAACTACTGTCCCACTGCTGGACTTAGGCCTCCCTCCATTCCTTCCATTGCCCCCATTCTGCGTCACTTCTTTCTTCTTCGTGGGTAAATACAAAACATAAAATAAAAATATCCCCTACTTTTTACAATTTTAGAATTTTATCAATCAACACACTTTAAAAAAACATATTATCTCCTCGTCTATTATGTCCTTTCTATCGCAAGCGTTGTTCGTAGCAGTCGCCTTTGCACCACAAGCTATCGCGCGCCTTCCACAACGTGTTCCGCTCCACGATGTTGGGTAAATATTTCTCGCACTCTGTTTCTTTGTCTCCCTTGCTTTCCCTTCTAATGCCATACCTTCTAATGATATATAACGATTCTGTCATCCTCTTCGTCCATCTAATACTCTGTAATCAACACAGCCCCTGCCCAGCCACAAGCCATACGTTACCTGCCAAATATAAGATTTGCGTTATACAGGATAACTTATAATTCAACGTAATCCCTGTAGTGCTAATGTGCTGTGTCGGTTTGGCCCACTTTCACAAAATTGATTTCTCGAAACTTTTTCATCTTTTAATTCAAAACGACAGATTTTACAAAAAAACAGCAAAGTAGAACAAAATTTGCCGCGTCACTACAATCAAATGAGAGCTGAATTTTAGCCCGCGCGGTTAAGGTATTTTTCGCTCTGGCATCTTGTTTTGCCGGAACTACGGTTTTATTCCAAAACTATTTTTAGTTGAATTTTGCAAGCGTACGTTCCGGTACCTTTCTGTGAATCCCTTTTCATCAAAAAATGCATTTAATAGAGAGAGGGATAGAAGAGTTTTATTTTATACCAAAAAAACTACGATGAGCAATCCGTTCCATGCAGTTATTTGCCAAAACGACACGGCATATTGCCACTCTTAATACGCCAGAGGCATTGACCAACCTGTCACAATGCCTCATGTGGTGCCAATTGAGGTGGATAAGCGACGGTTAAACGTAAATAACGTTTAACCGTCGCTTATCCACCTCAAGTTGTCAATCATGGCTCGATCGGTGGCTGATGTAATGTCGGATACGGCTCACTCAGGGTGTGACGCCCCTAGCCCGCGCAACCTCGCTCGGTTATACTTGTCGCCTGCCTTTTAACTGCACTAGCTTTCAACTTTACAACGTGGAATTTTGAGATAGATCGGCTGTTGCCGAAATGAATTTACATTCACAGATTTTAACAACATATTTTTCAATATGATAAATGTCCTTTTGTCGATAATAGCCGGAACGGAACGTATTCATTAAAAATAATATGCATTTCATATTTGCGAGTATTGTTCGTTGCTTTTCGTTTGCCAGGAAAAATATTAAAAATAAACAGAATGTTTGCAATGCAATTTATTATGTTAATAAACTTTCATTGTAAACATTCCATGAACTAGTTTTACACATTGAAGACTCTTTTAAAAGAATTCCCAGAACATTTGCTTTGTCATGAAAAAGATTGTAGTCTAGTAAAAGCAGAATCTTCACAGAACTTTCATTAACGGGTTCGCCATACTGAGTCAAAGAGCGCTTCTTCGCGTTGCGTCGTCCATGTAAAAATACAAAGCATAATATAAAGAGAATTTTAATTATTTTAATAAAACTACCCTGAACGGAATAATGTTTTAGGTGTAGTCAACGAACGAGATAAATGTCCAAGCTCATTTACCCGACCCCGTTCCAACACCGCTCCCGCACACCGCCTCAAACGGAGCTGACTGCTCGTTGCCCACGCGCCGACAGCTAGCAGGCAACCAGATGTTCACGCGCTTACAGCTGTCAGTCAACTAGCTGTCCCCGCGCCGACCACTTTCGCATTCCTTTTTCGACAAGCTAGCAACGTGCTTCAAGGGTACAGTCAGCGTGCGTACAGCGCGCGGGTCGCCTGCTTGAAGCACGTGGTAAGCATGCTGTATGCATACGGTAAGCTAGACGTCAACTATCGAGTGGTCTGCTAACTTTTTGTTGTCAATGTAAAGTATGTCTACAGAGGACGCCCTGAAGCTCACATTTCAATGAACATTATTTTGCCGGGTTGTAGCGGGGTCGTATAAGTCGGCTACGACCTTAAATGTTCAGGTTGTAAACTAAGACCTCTTTAATAAGTCATGATGTGCGTGTGCTGAGCAGTCAAGTTTAAGCCATCGTTCGCCTAAGTGTGTCTTATGTTTAAAAAGTAATGACGAAACCAATAAAAAAGAATACAGCTTGCGTGGTGCTGATATTTATTATTTCTTTGCCTGAAATCACACTGTCGTTCGTTTTATGTTCGTAAGTCACATTTTCCCTTACAGTTTTCATACCATATTCTAAAACACAGCTCTGCGTAGTTACGAATACTATTTATGAACCAATTATAACGGACAGCAGCATCCATCCTAAAATATCGAAGATCATTATATATGATTATACGATACAGTAATTGCCTTGATGTAGGTATCCAGGAACTGCTAATTGGGCCGGTAATCATAACCGGTGCCCTTACCTTACATCCCTGTACACACCTCTATTTTATTTAGTACCTACACAATTCGTATTACGCAGTGTACCTATGTATTGTGGTTTTTATCACAAATCGTATTCAAAGAAGTATGTTTTTCATCAAGGTCGTGCTTCCTAGTTTTTTGCTTGACGTTTTTGTTAATTAATCGTGTTATAAGTGCCTAACCGTTCTTGAGAACGAGTTGATGTAACTGAGAAGAAAATTGTAAAATATTATTCTAATTTATAATTTTGTTGCTAGAACTAGTCACGGTGCCGTTACAATTCCTCAACAAAACTGATAATGACAAAATTTGCAATTACCAGCGAGTAAATGCTCATTTCTAAGCAAATTGCTAATTTTTATCGTATTTAAACTACTAGAGTGTAGTGTAACCACGATTTTCATTACAGAAATTCTACAAACTACTTAAAACTTTACTTTTTATGTTCGCCATATATTTATTAACTAGCTAGATCTTCGTGGCTGTACTACATGCTCCACGAAACGCAAACAGGTCAAATATTCACAACTTTTATTATATTTTCCAACTTGTTTCGATGACTTTAATATCTGTTCGGGTTAGAGTTGCTGGCCTTTACCATGTTGACGATTTCATGTGGTCTTATTGACGAATACTGCGCCACATCCTGACACTATCGGTGGCTCGGTCGCTTTTGCGGCAGGTTTCAGGGCACAGAGGACATGAAAATTGTTTTTATTACATAAGTGAGTTAAAACTTAAGATTTCCATTCGCAAAATGTTCAAGCAAAATTATGTCCTGATTCACGACATAATGCACTGGTTCACGATAACTTTCTTCTAGCTGCAGAAAAAAAACCGGCCAAGTGCGAGTCGGACTCGCGCACGAAGGGTTCCGTACCATTATCGCAAAAAACGGCGTTTTTTGTATGGGAGCCCCACTTAAATATTTATTTTATTCTGTTTTTAGTATTTGTTGTTATAGCGGCAACAGAAATACATCATCTGTGAAAATTTCAACTGTCTAACTATCACGGTTCATGAGATACAGCCGGGTGACAGACAGACAGACAGACGGACCGCGAAGTCTCAGTAATAGGGTCCCGTTTTTACCCTTTGGGTACGGAACCCTAAAAACACCGAAGCCCCGCCAACTAGAGAAATAAATATTTACTTACTTACAACTTCAATTTATTAGGCTTTAATTTTCCAACTACGCCCCCAATAATTGCTGGTTGGACGCCATCGCTAATAACTAAGTTTAAAGCCCCGGGAGCATTCAGTCGCGAACTCGCGATAGATAGCATGCAAGTTGAAGTCAATCTCGCCCCCACGCTTCATTTTAATGAGTTTCCTTTCAAATATGGCAGTTAGTCGCAGTAGCGAGACTTCGAGGAATCACTATCGAGATTCGAACTAATAAAAGTTCAATATCGCATGAGACCTTATTTAGTTGATTTGATTTTTATCGTCAATTTCGCTTAAAAAAGGGATCCTTGCCGTAGACGTCTGGTTTTCAAATTAGATTTCAATTTAAAGTTTTTCCTGCTTCTTTTGATCGGATTCAATGCAATTGATAATGCTACCATAATATCATAAACTAAAAGCGTTTAAGTCTTTATTCAAGCGAATTTAGTCCGTCGTTGAACATTAGTGGACTAAATATTATTATTTGTATATCCTGAAGCAGTTAGCTGAATTTTGAATTAAATGAATCAGAACGAGCACAGCTTTGTTAATTCAGTTGAGGGAACAATAGGCTTGGTACACATTTTGTGTTTATAAGTGTTACTAGCTGTTGCCCGCGGTTTCGCTCCCGTGGACCACCCCACAGGACCCGTTTTCGGGATTAAAATATAGCCTATGTCACTCAGGAATAACGTAGCTTTCTATTGGTGAAAGATTTTTTTAAATCGGTCCAGTGGTTTCGGAGCCTATTCGGTACAAACAAACAAAAAAAACTTTCCTCTTTATAATATTAGTATAGAGGTATTCTTTATTGTACACCAGAAAATACAGTAACAAAAGAAACTTAAAACTAAAAATATACAACGGGCGGCCTTATCGCATTCCGCGATCTCTTCCAGGCAACCTGGAATGGACAGAAATTGCCTGGACATGACATGGGGTTGTCAGGGGTGTAACAATACTAACAATGAATATAATGATACAATAATACTTAATAAAAACACAAATTGATATATATATATATATATATATGCCATATAATAGATACATAAATACATACATATTTAGTATATAAGACGTGAAAATAAATGACGTATGACAATCATAGACAATCTTTATAATATTAGTACAGATAAGCCGTCACATAGATCTGCATTTTTACGTTAATTTATTTATTTCTAAACTAACTTATTCCTACAAATTCGATCCCGAGCCATAGGGCTCATGTATTTGCCGGAATAAAAAGTACCTGCAGATATGCAGCGATTGGCTAAATGAAACAAAGGACAATGGCAGAAGCCCATACAGTATTTTAGCTTAGATTAAATTCCTACTTATTTAAATGAAAAATATCTAGTTTAAATCAGGGTCATCTTCTGAATTAGTTTGTACATGAATTTTTGTTCGAGAGTACCGAGTATAATAGATATTCAGTCTTGAACTTTTGTAGGATATGAGTGTCAGGTAACTTTTAATGTGTTTAATAGGAATTATTATTCAATTTCGAGGAAGGACAAAAAGGACAATATCGCATTAGTATTACCCTAACCTAGTTATTTCAGCATGAAATGTAAAATATGCTCTTTGGAAAGAGTATGTTTATTTAAACTAAGGTTTTAACTTTGGCGTGTATCAAAAGGTCGTCGTCAACAACAAATTTTATTCTTACATACCTGCTCTTAGACAATAACTGTATTGTTAATTCATTTGCTCTGTTTAATTATAAGAACAAATACAATAATGATATAATTACTACAGTCACGAGCACCTAACGCGAATTAAGAAAATTTGGTTTGAATAAATTATTTTTTTAAGTTAAATTATAAATTAATTAAGCTGTGTAGCTTCGATTTGTTATCACATTATGTGAAACATTTAGATTTTGAATGGATCATTTAAAATTTATTGCAATAGGCGCGGTTTTAAATTTCTGAGGCATCCACTCGATTTTTTTTATTTTGTTTTGTAACACATTTTGGTACAATGAAACTGTAAAAACGTGCAAAAAATACTATAAAACAAATCGTCGCTATATTTAACAAAAAAAGTATTCACGAACCGAGTAAACCCTTTTACTAGTAAGTAGCTGCTAACACTATCGTGGAACGGAACCGAATGCGATCCATATTCTTAGAAAAAATATCAGTTAAATCAGACGAAAAACGCCACGGTTTCTTTTTATGGGAAGAGGCATCTGTGCTACAGTTACAGTTCTCGCCAAACTTCTTGGCCGTCCTGAAGTTGGCTTTTCGATACGTAAGGCGCGGCGCGGTGCTGGTTTTGTATGAGATTGACTGCTGCGCAGCCATTGTACCCAACTTCAGGGTGGCCAAGAAGTTTGGCGAGAACTAAAACTTGTCACTTGGCAGAATAAGTATAAAATGGCAACAATAAGCTAATGAAAGTTAACGAGATAATCAAATAACTATCATTTATATATTTTTTATCCGTGGTGAACCAGTTAATGTTATACTTTGAAAAAACGTAGACGATAATTGGAATTACTTTCAGACCCTCAAATTCAAGTCAGCTAAGATTTCACCATTGTTCTTTCGGAATCGGAGCAGAATTTTCAAAGATTAGTTGTTGCAAACATATAACTAAACAAACGATTTCAACCCGTTATAAAAATCACATAAGACCTTAATTTAAACTCGCTCGTTTTACAACTTTTAAATTAAAGTTTCACACCCACCCCCCTATTTTTTGTTTATTTATTTTATACAAAGAAAGCGAATACCTAATAATATTCATTTTACGGTCTAATAACTGATATTTAATAAGTTAAATATTATCAATACAAATCAATGTACACACACATTGAAACCCTATTGGCGAATCAATTGATACGAACATTATTACGCTACATAACTACATTAACTGTGAATGAATATTGACAACAGAATAAGGTAGACACTTATAATGAATGCAAAGCCGATGACATCGATATATCGTTTCCGAGGATCAAAAATGCAGCACAAACTTGATCAGCTCGATGAAAATTACACCTTAGTCAGTTAAAAACTTCTCAATTAATTAATAACATTGTTATCCATTTATCTATATGAGATGACACTTTTGCCTACTGTACGTAGTAACCTATTTAATGAAATTTAATTAAGTCTATAAAAGCATTTCCTTTCCTGCTTTTCGGATTAGTTTGGGAAAGCGGGAAGTTTGTTGGATGTTACCCCGATAAAACCTGTTTTTCAGTTCTGGTTGGGCATTTCACTGAAAAATCCAATTAAATTTTGCCCGAAATATGATTCAAACAAAAAAATTTGTAACTGAAAGATTCGGTGTAGTAGTTTTTACTATGAAAGGTATAGCTTTAGCTAGCTGTTTTGCTAATTTGGTCCTAACCTACTATTTTAATACTCAACCTTATTAAACCAAAGAACTTTTGTACTTTTTGCAGCGAAAGCCCAACAAAGGTTGGTACGTTTATTTTTCAGCTTCACAAATACAATTAAATATTGCCTTGAACTTTGCCCATAATAACTTTGTCAGTGATATGAGAAGTACGTAAATAAAATTCGAAATATCCTCCGCTCCCAGCTTAATAATGTCAATATTCATTTGATACATACCACAATAAATTAAACAATGCGGAATTCCGATCCTGTGTTATTTTATCTGGTGTTGAACAATACATTTTATATTTGACACTTGGCGACCAAAATTCCTGTGATTTTAACAGTTATTTAATTTGCTTACATTTTTGTTTATATTGTAGCTGCCCACCCTGGCTTCACTTTGGTAAATAAAGATTTGTGATTTTCGATCTACTTCTTCATGATTCTGTTCTCCTGGTAGAATAAGCAAATTTCCGTCTGTCATATCAAAGCCCGTTGAGATGTCAGTCGGGAATTTGATTTTTAGGGTTCCGTTCCCAAAGGGTAAAAACGGGACCCTATTACTAAGGCTCCGCGATCCGTCTGTCTGTCACCAGGCTGTATCTCATGAACCGTAATAGCTAAACTGTTGAAATTTTCACAGATGATGTATATCTGTTGCCGCAAATACAAAAAAATCGAAAAAAAAATTTAGTGTGGCTCCCATACAACAAACGTGTTTTTTTTCCGTTTATTGCGATAATGGTACGGAACCCTTCGTGCGCGAGTCCTATTCGCACCGGTTTTTATATAATTTATTAATTTAACCATTAATGTACACACACATAATAAGCAGATCAAAGGAAGGCACAGAAAATAGGTACATTGGTATGCATATTTCTAGCGTAATCTCTTCCAGCATACCTGCGAGAGGAAATTTGAAAAAAAAATAGATATGTTGACACCGTGTGTAGAGGGGAAATAAAAAGAAAATATATTAAACAAATTACAATAAAGAAGAATATAAATAATTAATATTTACTCTCATATACATGCATATTAATAAAATAAATATTACAATAATAAATACTAACTAATATCTTAAATGATGGATGTAACGTATTGTATTAAAAAAACTAAAGTGGAGGTGGACAGGCCACATGATGAGAAACAAAAAGAATAAATGGGCCAAAGAGGTAACCGAGTGGTGCCCAAGACAATTCTGAAGAAAAAGAGGTAGACAGTGTCGTAGGTGAGAGGACGACATAAAATGAATAGCAGGCATCCCATGGAGAAGGATGACACATGATCGAGTTCTGTGGAAGGCTTTAGGGGAGGCCTATGCTGGGAAGCAAGACAGACAGTCTTCGCGAAACGGGTGTCAAATAAGGAAATTTTTGTATTAAAGAAAACATGTACTTTGTAAGATTGTTAAATAAAGGCTATTATTATTAAATAATATCATAAATACTTAAATAATAATACATAGTTATATGCAACCAAGACGGAATGGTAAGATAATGCTCCTTCGCCCTCTTTTTTTTAAATCTGCTTGAGTTTGGCAGTCCCTAATATCAGGCAGGCGGTAACGAGTTCCACAACCCTACCGCACCGATATATAAATTAAGTAGTTAATTTATACACTTTCTTTTATGTATTTCTTCGAAATGCGACCATCGTTATTTAAAAGCAATTTTATATATTTTCTGATTGAACAAAATTCTACGTAATGGCAATCCAAGCTGGATTAATGGTCATTGAATTAAAACAATAGTTCGAATTTTCGGTATTGCGATGTGTCACCAACTAACCACGAATAATAATTTGATTTCCTATGTCTGTCCTTTAGTTAGGTATCATAGCTTCAAAAACCCTGCGTAGGTACGAAAAATCGATGTAATATCGAGCTTCTCGATTCTTCTTGCTTCGTTAGGATCTATGGCTTGTCTACGAAAGCGTCTCATAAAAGAACTGTATCAAACTAAAAAACCCGCGTTCAAAAGTATTAATACAACCTACAACTGCTTCGCGGTTACGATAACGTGCGTTCGTCTACATACGTAGAAATTATGACTTAAGCATAGGTCCTAGCGCAATATACTCCACAACTAAAATCTGTGTCTGTGACATCCTAGCCGTCGCTTATCTCCTAGTAGACTGTAACCGTTTCCCTCTCGACTGTTACGACCGCATGCAGTTATTTACACATTTCTAAAGTATGCCTCCGTTCAGTTATACCTCAGGACTATGCGTCCAACATTTTATAACTTATGCGGACCCAGTAGGTTTTATGTGAGCACTTTGTTCCTGACTCCGTGTAGTACACTGAACTGCGGGTCAGGTTTCATGAACCTTCACGGGTCTGCACAAATACAATATCCATAAAGCTCGTTTTACTAGGAATTAAGGTTTACTGTACATTCTATAGTCGGTCTAGTAGTATAAAGGTAAATTCGTGTGAATGAACTTAGGGAAATTAATTACATGAATGTGGTAGATTTAGTGTATTTGGGGAATTTACACATGAATGAACCGTTTAATTTAACTACTTCGAGAAAGTGGTTTATTTGTCAAAATACACGTATTCGGTATTATGGTTTTAGATAAAGCACTAACCGTTATTATGTGTCTCAAAATATTTCACGTTAATTCAGTGACATTTCAGGGCCTAATGTTCTTAATCTATCTGTTATGTTTACATATTTTTTTAATTTGTTCTAGGTGACATCACACAAAAGGGATATGAGAAGAAGCGGACGCGCCTCCTCGCACCATACATTCCACAGCAACAGCCGCAAGGTAAGTTCAACTTTCTCACCATAACAATAAAACGCAATATCGCTGCTAACACCGATGCCTGAACTAATAAGGTACCTTACCAGACCCATCAGTACTGGCACGTTTTTAGTCAGTGACGTCACGTGTTCCATAATTACAGTACTGTGGCGTCCAAGGCTGCGACAGAAGCGTCGCAGGGGTCAAGTGTCAATTGATCGCCGTCGATGGATGTTGGACAATCGCGAAATTATCGAGACGGCCCGGCCCGATTCCGCAACGAGGGTCAAACGGTGAGGCCATCGTGAATCTGGACCCCCGACTGCTCGTATTTAGAACGAGAGTACGATGAACCGCTGATACACTTGCCGGCTTTAAAATATCACTTACACTTGAAAGGCTTTCACGATACTGATAGCAGCTGTGTTTGTGTACAAACATAAGTGAGCAGTACAATGAGTACACTTCCCAATAGAAACTAAGCCTATAAATTAATAATATTTCCGTAAATAATCTTTATCGACAACTTTCTAGCTTAATTGCAAAACATATTCAAAACACTTGTTGTCAAGGTTGAATTGTTTTTAGACAGACAGTGTATTTTAAAGCCGTCATCAGATAATTTTGCATCGGTTCAGCGGTCGAAATTATTAAAATAACGAGGTCGACCTTCATTTAATGCTGACACAAAAAAGAAACTAAACAACCGACGAGCATTGTCCAACTGCCATCGATAGTGATATTTTTTTTTCTACAATATGTTTTTTTTTCCTTTTTCCCTTTTTTAGTTATTATGGTTTAGTTAGTCGGTTATCCACACGCACACAACCACACTTTATCACCACGGTACTATTTCGTAAATGGCACTTTAATATAACACTAGATAATGACACTGTCGAAATGTACCAGCTTTAATCGCTTGCGGTGCAGTTTCGCCTACAAAAAATACTCACTAAACCTTGGCCCGAGGTGAAACGTGAGGGGTATATTATTTAAAACTAACTAGACGATTCGAAACTTACTCAGGGGTAATTAACCGGTGGGTAAACTGAGTTTGCTTTGCAGCAACATAGCTGAGACTTATCTATTGATTTCCACGTGCCACGTCGCTTTTAGCGTGCTGTAACAAACAAGATTAGAGCTCGTTCACACGAGTTTACAGACTGTCTCGACATCTATTCCATAATTGAAAACGCTCAGTTGTGTTTGCAGTTCCTTCATGTCAAATTCATGTTGATATTTTTGATATAGATTCAGAATCAAATCAGTAATGTAATTGCGTTACGATTCGTTGGAAGCGTGCCCTTGTTTCATTGTGTTCTAACTGTCGCATCGCTGCATATTGTTGTACAACAATACAAATGGGTAATGCACTGAATATATTAAAAGCCGTGTAAGTGAGTGTAGGCGTCGTTTGTCTGCTGTGTACGCATGACGTCATGACAAACCTTTCCCTATCAGGTTCCTAATGGATGTAGTAATTGGCGTTGTGTTGGAATGTACATAAATTAGCTATTAATATGAGGTGGAATCGTTTGGTGCAGACCCGGCGTCGGGTAAACGTGGCGAGTCAAGTGCGCCGGTCATTTCGCACTGCACTGCTAACACTTGTGATAAGCGTAACGGGACAAAACTAAACACTATCGCTAAAGAAACAAATTCACTATCTTTGAAGATCCCTTTGTGTATGAAGAAGGAGGCTACTCGTTCTATGCTTTTCTTGTGGCGTTTCTCGTTTTCACGCCTTTGGAAAAACACCTGCCGTTCATTTTAGTATGAGTGTCCACAACCAAAACCATTTTGCATCGTTTTACGGTCGAAAACTCGAAACAGTACAAAAACGCTAGACTAGTTGAATCTGAACCCTAGCCGGGCAGTACCGGCCAAAAAGTTGAGTGTTATGGGGGGACAATATGTCTGATATTAAAAATATACATAGATTTCGTAATTTTGATCTGAAAAAGTTAGTATTCAGACATTTTGCGCGTTTTCAAATAAATATTTTCGACCACATTTACAAAAATGTTAAAAAAATTAACAGATTTGACTCTCTGGTTTTTATTAAATCTTTTGTACGGTTGCCGAGATTACAAAAAAAAAATGTTTCGGAGTCGTTTCAAAACAACACATACATGGAATGCCCACACTTTCTTCTGATGTTAACTTGAAAACATGATTTTCAGACGGTTTGCCATGTGTATTTTTTTTTCTCAGATGGTCCTCTGGATAAGTGTGACGCTACTGGTGTCTGAAAATTATGTAATCGGTATCTTAAATCCATTGTTCAACTAAATTCTAAAAAATATGACAGATTGTTATGAAACATCTCGGTAATTTCTTGATTATGAAATTTGAAAATGCGGTCAGGTCAGACGTGACGCAGCAAGTTTCTGAAATTAGTATTTTTGTAATAATAATAACTAAATCTATCGATTGTATCCGGTTTTGGCTGTAAAAGGATTAGGCTAAAATTTTGGTCATGAGCACTCGTACTACTTTCCCTAAAAATTAAACTAAAGATTGTAAAGATAAATAAAAACATTTTGTGATTACAGCTGCATTACTGTATCAAAGCGATAAAGATATCTAAACAACATCATTTTAATTAATGTACACACCTCGCAAGCATTCCGCTACGGCCTGTGTATCACTGTAATCACAAAAGAATTTCAAAACGGTACGCATTATTTGGTTCACATAAAAAAAAAACACATTAGACAGGTACATACGTACTTATTACAACTATTATGTACGTGGCTTGTTGCGTGTGAGTTCATTCTAGTTATTATTTACGAGTGAAATGTAACGGCCGAAGAGCGGCGATATAATAGATATTATTTTATTCTGTTGTATGTACGCGATGTCTAAAGTTCGTGATACATTGACAGCCCCATGTCATGGCCAGGTAATCTCGGTCCATTCCAGGTTGCCTGGAAGAGATCGCGGAATGCGATAAGGCCGCCCATTGTATTTTTTTTTTGTATTAAGTTTCTTTTTTCTTGTTTATTATGGTGTACAATAAAGTGTATATAAATAAATACATTATGTAAACAGAAAAATTAAACGAGCATAATGTTGAAAACGTTTTATACTATCTGTACACTCACGGTAATTTACAACGGGAACGTCTAAAATTACACTAACGTGCTCTAAAAACTATTCAAGGAGAAATGCCACGAAAAGCCCAAACAACAATTAGTACTAGCACAATATTCATTCAGTAATGATTAAAGATTCAAAACAACAGTAAAGTTATATTAATTTACAATTAGGCTAAGCTAATAACGGACCGTTTCCGATGCCCAGTGAAACACTGTAGTAAATACCACAGATGCTACCATAGTTGCAATGATTTAATTGTTCATGCTCAATAAACTTTCTGATCTTCTCTTTGAGCCTCATACCATTCTTTGATCCGTTCTAATATCTGGCGTTATCAAGGTTAACACACATGGTCAGTTTCATCTACAAAAATCCTTGGCTTTTACAGCCTCAAGATGCACTCCCTGTTTTGTGTTTGCGCTCGCATCCGGTCAAACCGATCTGCCGCAGTTTCGTCTGCTCAGATTTCCATGTATTTCGAAACGTTTTGCAATATAACGAAGCTTGTCCATATATCCTAGTTTAAAGTATCTTCTGCGGAACAATTATCCACAGTTTCCAAAACATAGGACAAAGTTATTACTGTTTGAATTTCACAGCACTTTAAGTGCTGGGATCAAAGAACGTTGATTGAGTGCGTTCGATTGCGCCAACCCCTTGATACTACAAGCAACTCTATCTCCCTCTTTGTATTCACATCTTTGTCTCTCTGTAAGCAGATCTCCGATGATGCTAGATATTTATAGATCCTGAGATTGCACACTGCGACTACAATTGTTAATTTCCGTCAAACCTCAAAGTTATCTTCAAAGCTTATTTACAGCAGGGCCGGTCTTTTCTTCCGCCTATCTCCACGGTCCTGTAAATCAATCAATTTGAACAAATCTGTTCCTTATCCATGAAACAAATTTAAAAGTTATTTCGCTTTTGCATCTAACTTTTCACAGTGTTTTAGACTGATATCACCCAGATAAATTAGTGGACACGAACCAACAAAAACATACGTGATAAGTTGATAACATTCCCGAATTATCTTTATACGTTACACGTCCTAGTCTCATCTTCTGTTATTATGTAGAACGCCCTCATTTAGTTATTTTGGTAAATCACGAACAATAGGCTACAGAGCTACGGTTTACGAAACGGTGTTCAAGTATCGATTGGCTTACCTTAGGCATAGTTTTTGGGCCTGCATTGCGGTACCTGATAACGTAAACGGCGCTTATCAGCCGGCCAGGTCGTTGACCCCGCGTGATAACCCGCGCCGAACGCACGTTAAAACCTTGTCACACCAACACCACACCCGCTAACTGTGGTTACTCACGGCGATTGTGACCGAGCTTGACTAGGTATTTTGTTTTCTAAATTAATTAAATCGGACTATCAAAATAATTTAAATGAATAAACCGATAAAATGTAAATGCATATTAATTAAATGTTGTTTTTATTAATCAACAAAATCCTTATGCGTAATCAGTTATGTACTGAGTTAACTCGATAGTAACAACATATTCGCCTGATGAAACGGCAACTGGCCAACTTATGCTTTTATTGAAAATTATTTGAATACTTTCGTTGCATGATAAATTTAATAAAAGCTTTATTGCTGTAAAGCTTTAATTTAATTCATCGTTCATTAATGTGAAACTGAAAATAAAATGAAATATGTTGTTTCCAATGTTTTAATCATATTAAAAATAAGTATATTAAAATTGTAGGCTTCGATGAATTCAATCATGGAATAACTCAACCGATTAATGTTCCCGCTAACAGTTTATTTAAAGTAATAATTTGGACTACTTATTAATAAATTATCTGTTAATATAGGATGATAACGGATATAGATGATCGAAGATCACGATATTTTGAAATTGGCGCTGTCTTCGAAGTTCTACATCAAATCTTTACCAAATCGAGCTAACACTGTACACCAGATTGTGTAAAAAACATAAATACGCTATCGATTTCAATTTTAGGAGTAAATATGGGCAGAGAGCGCAGACTCAATTTCCTAAGTAAAAAGTCATAATTCGAGGTTTGGCTCTCGTCTATTTCATAAACTGAAAATAAAATATATATGCTATGCCCCTATGTTTTCCTTTTTGATGATACATTATCTTTAGAAACACTAGAACCCTCAAAAATGCTCAAAATTGCGCTGTCAGCATAGGCTTAGTGTACAAATTTGCTATTTCTGCCTATATTTTCTCTTAAAGAGAACACGGGTACTAGTTAGTGCTAGCACACTCAAATGAAATATGCGTCGAATTGTAAATCTATATATTTTGAAGTATGTTAGAAAAATTATAGTTTATTTCAGTTTATAAAATAAAATTAATACGAATTAATTAAACGTGCCCACGTGTTCAGCGTTAAAAATTGTAATGTTAAAGCTTCGTTTAGTTCGTTTTATTGCTTACTGTATCAAACGAAACGTTTCATGATTTGTATTGAATTTCAAGTCTATGAAATATTGCCGAATACCGATACCCTACACACTATCCAAAGTTTCCATAAGGTAAATTAAACCCACGATCCTTTTTTTGTTTATTTTAACTTTTATGTAAATTTCAATCTGTTTGTTTTGGTAACAAAGGCATTATTAAATTAAATATTTGTTTACTGGACGTTGTTGCGTGGTTCAAAATTCCAGTGCACAGAATGTAATATCAAATATTGGAATTTCGTCGTGTGTTGCGAATTGCTAAAATATCATTTAAGTGTCAGTATGTTCTGCATACCTTTTGAAAAAAAAAATACAACTGGCACTTTATTATAAAACTGCCAGTGAAAAATATTGTTTTAAAATGCCTTTGAACTGACATTTGACCCGATACCGAACCGATATATGAACGAATTTGTCTAAATGTTGTGCTGAAGGGGCCTTTTTTGTTGTCAAAGCGATGTTGTTTTGCTCATTGTCACCACCAGAAACTTAATGTGTTACATGTTTGTTAAATGAATATTCGTCTATAGGTGTTATCTCTGCTAATGGCAATTGCTAATTTTCATAATTGATCATGAAAAGAATAAAAAACTGGAATTTTAATTACGCTCGTGAATCATGCATGAGTAAGTTTCATAAATCTTGTTCGCCCATCTATCTCTTTAGCCGACGAATATTTATTTAGCGTCTAGGCGGTGATGTACAAACATTGGTTGCCAACATTGGCCATGGCTTGTTCTGGACGCAGTTGGTATCCAGCCGCCTCGGGGCCCGCGGGGCGACGGCGGCAGCAGCCGACAGCACACGAGGAACCGACGCACACATCGCCGCGTCACGCACAATGAGAAGAGATACCATTCAGGTATCCGAAACGTAGCCCTCCGATTGGTAGCTGCCACACGCACATACACACGCACCCAACACTAACAGGATGTAGTCAGGATACATTTTAATGATACTGTCGAGTACAAAAATCCTCTTGAAGGGCTCTCGCGCCCCTGTCTAAATAGCGAGCTAGACATCAATATATACAAAAACTAATTACTTTATATTTTTACAATAGTTTTTCATGTACAACAACAGCACCCGTGAAGACAACGATTCGTATGCGTATAATATGATAATTACGCGCGGTAATGTTGTAAAATCTTCATGTCAACATGTAAGATAGAATGAAATTACCTCCTCAATTTGAGCAATTAAATCATTAAAACTTGCGTTACACACAAATATATATCAAACAATAATTTTCTCGAACATAGACGACATTTGATTATCAATAATACATTGCGAGCGTTCACTCATTACGAACACTAATTGTGCAGTAAATTTCAGTAGCGTTCAAAAAGTTTAATTGCGTGGTAACTGCACGAACGTACGACTTGCAATACTCAAAAGTAAACAAGTGAGAATAGACTATTAGTTCATTGTATTAGGGACCAGAATTCCGTGCGGTGTGTCCTCTAGGATTTATTCCGGTTTAAAAAGAAACATGAGATTACTGTACACACAAAACGCCTCGGGAGCTCTGTTGCACCATTCGGTTAATCTGCGGTTGCTCGCGAGTTTATTAAAAAGAATTCTATTAGCTTTATAAAATGTTAAGTTCATACGTAAACATGATGTGTAGACGAGGAGTCGTTAGTTTGTGTAGACTGAAAAAAGCACATCAAAACTGTGTTTGCGGTCTGAAGTAAATCAACACCAACTTTTTGAAACAGAAAATAAAATGTATTCACATTCCAAAAGCGAAACTCATACATTGAAATTGTACAAATACAAACCATTCACTACTAATACTAGTCGTACGGGAACTGGTACAAATTGTACGAACGGCTAAACGATACAGAAAATTAGTTTACACGCCTAGTTTTCTTAATAAACAACACTAGTAATTGATCGGTTCGCTGTACACAAACATACTAAATCTTCACAAGTGTTTTTAATTACACCCAGTTATCTCACGAAACCGAGAAAAACAAATAACGGGGAGCAAACGATACGTTACGCATTCGTCAAATATAGGCCAATGGTTTAAAAAAAGTATTACGGTACTCGTGTAGAGTTTGTTTCGTAACAGGAAAGCTGTACTGATGAAATTGCTGCATCTCTGATGTCGCGATCGGGGTAATGAGGACGCTTGCTTATCTTCGCGTTCTTTGAACGGGGCTGAGCAGTTTTGGGACCGAAGAAAAGACCGATGAATGATTTATGAATATAGTCTGTGGTTATGTTAAGCTTTAAATTTTATACGCTCTGTTTTGGTATGAATTCGTAATTGTGCACATGTTGGATTTTTTAATGCAACCATAAGAAAGTCATCGTCAAAAATAATAGTTTCAAAATAACTAAAAAACACGCTGTAATAGAAAACCAAACTACAAATAAAATATTTAAAAAAAATGGTGAGGTGCTTAAGAAGATATTTTCAAAATGACTCTATTTTTACCAATATCTGTCAATAAAATATTATAGCAAATTGACATCAAGCACCCCACGCTTTTTCACAATATTGTTATTTGTTAATCACACTATTCTTAATTTAAATTTATTGAATATTATTTTCTACTTTTTAGTTTGGTTTTCTATTACAGCGTGTTTTTTTAAACAATTAGTTATTTTATTACTTTTTAGTCCAATCGATAATCCTGAAGATCATGGTAAGGATAATGGAACTGTAGCGGCACTAACCGTTGGGCAGTTGCCCGGACCAGACACAACACCCGTCTGGTCGGAGGGTCTTCCCTTTTCTATGGAGGTTTGTGGTACTTTACACCCTGTTCCACATACCTCCAAAGAACAAACTATTTAAATTATTGCATTGTCATCGGTCCTTGTTAAGTATGCAAAGTTTCAAATTAATCCGACGTTTTGAAGGGGGTGAAAATCACGTTCAAAGATTCCGTTACTTAGATACATACATACCAAGCTAATAAAAGCGTGTTATAAATCATAACGTCGTATCGACGATAATTTTCTAAGCGGCTAAGTAAGTTCGCTCGATCGACTTTTACTCCTCGGACAAACGACGATAAAATCTATGTTGGCATAAGCTTACAAAGACTGGCTATTCCTTAGAAATACTTTACAAGTTATAAACTAAATAAAGTTCTATTGTAGCGCGTGTTTATTCTTTACTGAACAGCTTCTGTGAAAAGCCCCTTTGAGATAAAAAAGAATAAGAAAATCATAAAGCCATACACTTGTGGCCACTTAAAGTCTGTGTTAGGAAAACTGTAGTGAACTTTATTTACATCAAGTATTTTCATATGCCGAGAACTTGGAGAACTTGACTAAAAGTTCACAGTCACCGCTTACTTGAGATTTAAATGAAATATAGAATGTGTAAGCTGCTTATCTCGGTCTGAATAAAGAGCGGTACGTATAAATTGTCAAAGGAAAACTGGCGCGGTTGGACTTATAGATAGTTCTGATATTTTCAGCGTTGAACTAGCCAGTTTTGTAAGAGATTACCGTTTGGGGGTTTAAGGGGGTTCCTTTGAGCACTTACGACACTACCACTAAGGCATGTAAGAACCGGGTAGCACCAGAAAACCGATTTTTTCAGCTTTTTCTTTTGCAAAACCGGTGAAACCGGTTAAATTAACGTGGCCGAAATATGAATTAACGCCACCTCGCCGTCCTGTCAACATTTGTCAGTGTTAAATTTAATATTTTTATTGGGAAAATTAAAGTATTGTTAAATCTATAATGTACAAGAAATATGCCCGAAAAAAACCGGAAAAGCCGGTTTTGCCGTTTGCCGGCTTAGCCAAAACAAACGGTTTTTTCGGTTATCCGGGTATCTGGTTTGCATTGCTAACTACCACTTCAGTCAAGTGAAGCGTTGTCTAATTATTCTGTTTATTTTATTGGAGGCTTTGGAGGTCTTATAAATAGTATCTAAAACTAGGCTAAAAGTTAAAACGCATCTGGATCTTTATAAGTGAAATGTATTGTTCATTGAAACTTGATACAGTTTATCGGTTCGGTTTCACACTACGATGGATAGCACTCGCTAAAGAACCACATCGCGCGCCATTGTCTCATTCCTTTTTGTTCTACTCGACTCCGAAAGAACGTTACTCCTGGAATCTCCATTTTGCTATGGATACGCGTTTTATTTTCGTATTATCGGCCCATGGAATGTTCTTGAAACGAAAGTGTAATTGTTTGGTTATTAGAAAACTGGTTATAGAAGATTTTTTTTAGAAAATTTTTGTGAGTTTTGAAATTCATATTTTTGTTTTTTTTTTTTTTTTATAGGCTCGCGCTTGACCACTATCTCACCTGATGGTAAGCGATGATGTGGTCGACGGTAAAGCACGCTTGCCTAGAAGTAACCTATTCACTCTTGACTTAAAGACCCCTAGGTTGTAGCTATCGGAAAACAAAGACTCTGACAGGGAATTCCACTCCATAGCTGTACGCATAATGAAAGAATTTCCATTGCTATGAAAAGGTTGCATTAGTTACTATTTTTTCAAAGAGAAGTTTGATAGTCTGGCCACAGATGATATAATACTAGCATACGTAGACCATGCAACACTAAATTGCATTTCCAGCCAATAAAATTCAGACTAGTCTTCAAGTTCTTTGATTTGCGATATCTAAACATTTTGTATCAATAAATTATATGGTATAAAGGCAATATTAAAGCCCTGGGGGACATTAACTAAATACAATCAATATTTAAGTAAATACCTACACTGAGATTCTAAGTTCACACCAAAATCCACAATAATACTTCATAAATTCACTTTAGGACATACTTTCTGTAAGTCCACATACATTATATGGGGCACGATGCTGAACCTAGTATCAATAAAACAAACCCTTGCCTAAAATTAAAATAACTACTGAAATAAAATAAGTAAAATATATTTATCTGAATGCAGGCAATTAAATTCACATACAAAATTGCTCATTCAGATATTTATTCATCAAAAGAGTGTATTTATATTTCAAAGAGACATTTTACAAGCTAATAGTCACCCGTTTACTCGTGAATTTTGTGCATAAACGGAGGTGAAGGCAACATCAGTGCAGTGCGATATTTCCTCGGGAATATCGACTGCCGCCTGTGATTCCTATTTACCTCCCAATTTACTGTTGCTAACTGGATTATCAACCTATAGTTGAATCAATGAAGCGATTATCTGTTGAATTAGTGCCGCTCGATTTAATCCTGCTTCAGCTTATTGGAAAACCTTTATTAGGTTCACAAGTTAAATTCGGTCATTATATTTGGTGGGATTTATTGTAAGCGTGTATTTGCAAAGTTAAACTTTTTGGCACAGATCATTCTAAAACCAGTGCATGTCAGGACATCCCAATCTCATCGCCATTTAGATACCAACACCTTTGCCTTAGTAATTCACTAGACTAAGAGAGATTTTTTGGTTACAATAAAATAACCATGCATTACGTAAATCTTAATCAAGATGCAAGCACTTATTCCATAATATCACCCCTGATTGTACAAGCATGTTCATAAAAGAAAGATGACTAGTTGAACCAAAAAAACAACATAAACTTTGTCAAGGTCAGTTTGATAACGTTCACTGCACGACGATACTTTTAACGAGCTCTTTTCGAGTGGATATAATAGAAATAAACTATCTTGAATTGGTTGTGCGGTATATATAAGTGCAGTTGTACTGTGTAGAAACAGCAAATAATATAAAATTGCCATGCTATGACGAAAAGTTTATAATTAAGGCACTTTTTAATGGCGAGGAACTGAAAATATGAGATACGCATCGCGGATACAGGCAGTGTCCGTGTGCTTTGTTAGTTGTTACAAACGATCGGCTTTCCCGATATTACGCCGCGCCCGGAAAATTATACTATAGTTTATAGTCTAACTATTGTCTTAATGTCCCTCGGCAAACTTCGTGTTTCGTCAGTCGTCGGATTCCTAGCAGTTGCCATTTGCACTTGGTGCAGACTGGACGCTCTCAATCAACTTGGAAGTTCAATAGAAAACCGACGACTGACGTAACACGAAGCTTGCCGGGGGATATTAAGAAAATAGTTGTACTGCACGTAGCATAGAGAACATTATATGACCAATATAAAGTAACACCGCCTCTTTATTAGAACCCTAAAACGAATAATGCCGGCACATATACTTTCAGAATTTTTGGTATACTGCCAGGGCTATTATGGTGCAGAAAATCGGCACGATTGGAAAACGCCGCACTCAAAATAAAGAATATGGACTGTATCCGTACAAATAGTTAATTGGTCGTGACTAATGGATTGGGTAAGACAAATAAAAGTGACGCGGCATCTATTCTAACGTCGGTCTGTCTTCGTTTTGTGGTGTTTAGTGTGTCAGTGGAGCGCACCTGCTGGTGGCCGTGAAGTCACACGCGAAAACAAGTCAATGAACTTTTTCCTTAGCAAAATTATAAATATTCAGAGAAAATAAGATATTATTTCAGCATTGTATGTATGTTTTTCCGTTATCAGCTAAATACTAATATTACCAGCTTGTTATTTCGCTCAGTATTAGCTAGTAACCGCAATGTAAACAGGAATGTATGCAATGACGTGACTAAATTAATAAATCCTTTAAGCACTCACAAAAGCGTTTTAAATATCAGATACGACAACAATGCACACAATCAGTTTGTATTAAATTAGAATGGCTGTAAAAAGTCAAGAACTTTTTAGGGTTCCGTATCCGAAGGGTCCATACCTATTTTGCTGTCACTCACGTGTCCGTCGACAACACAGATTTTACAGCCAAACGGTTCGAGCCTGTCAGCTCTTCAAATTTTCGCAGTATAGCATCTTCTTGACCCAAAGCCATACAAATTGTCAAAATATATATTTAAATGTTTTCAAGAGAGGCGCTCCAACACAACAAAAAGGGGAGCGCGAAAAAGAATCTCCCCATCGAGTAGGGTATCGTTGTTAAGAACGCATATAGAAGATAAATACTGTGTTTTTTGTAATAAAAAATATTGGAAAACAAAGGAATGAGAAGCCACCAAAGTCAGCAAATTTATACAAAATTTTGTTCCGCATAATTTTTTAACTTCCATTAACCTATGAACTTCAAATTTGATAATAATGTTTATTATTACCAATCTATTGAAAAATCTGATTTTTTCTTTGAAATGCCCTCATTGTTCCTATTAAAACCAACTTGATTTTGCGGTCAAATCGGGTAATCTCTGTTCACTTATGAATAATTCTCTGTATTAAAAATTCTGCCATTTGTACTACATTTGGTACGGAACCCTAATTGTACGAAGTCCGACACGCAATGGACTGGTTTTTTACAAAAGCCAAACCAACCTAAGCAAGTGAGTAAAGAGCGCTAAGAAGATTACTAGACCTACTTTGCCAACAATTCAGAACCAATAAGAAGACGTCGTCAAATAAAACACAATATATTTCTTCTTTTTCTCGTGAGGCCTTCCATTAAAATTTATTAAATAATGACAATAGGCAACTTCTCAACATCGGCTTACAGAAAACGACAATAAAGGAGCAACTCGAAATATATTAATCTGAAATTGGTATTAAAGTGCACACAAGCCGAACCACAGCACTCTTCGCTTCAATTAAATTATTTCCGGATCAAACCTCTAATTTTCTTCAGAAAATGCAGTCATGTTTTCTCGTAAGTTTCCCATTTCCACTCATCGACTCGATATAGTTTTTATTTTGTAAACATTAACCGCCAACAAAGGGTGTTTACAAAATGGTGTAAATGTTTGCTGCGTCTTTGTTGCGTGGTTTTGCATATTTTATTGCAACGAAAAGTACCATTGCGTTGAATAACTTATCTGTTATAAGTCCAATACGAGATGTTTCGTGAAATGTATGCAGAAAATACATTTTCTCTGCCTTTTTTTTTGTTTTCGTTGATCATTCGTTGCGTTGAATAAGACTTTATGGGCGGAGAGCTTTCTGAGTATATTAATTCACAATATGCAGTTCGTACGAGAACCGCATTTGAGTTGAATAGTTCATTTATTACTTATCGGAACGTAACAGAAACTTTAACGTTTGCTTGGAAAATGCGGGTTACATCGCTTTGCTCTATCATGAAACATTGTCTTTTGTGGACGCAGCGAATATTGAACAGCGAGCACTGTTCTGACCTATTAGGTCAAAATAAATAATAACAAATCTTCATATTTGATCATCACACCGGTTTATGTCAAGGATTTTTATTCATTCTGCCGGGAGTAAACGATTTTTGATGAACAGGAGGAAAGTTAAAAATACCGTGGAAATTCCTATGTAAAAATCTGACCCAAAGAAAAACAGATTTAGGATTGAAACGAGCTCTCCTAATGCAGTCTATAGTAAAATTATCGTTAGTTGGTAATATATATAGATCCTATATATACCTGGCACATAAAACCTTAAAGGTTGAAAAATAAAATTGTTCGATATCCAATATTCGTATATGCGCATCGTTTACCGTACAGAGAGCGATTTTAAATAAAATTGCGCTCGATTCCACCCAACCTTAGCGTTAGCACTTCAAAGAGCAAAAGGTAATATTTCGTCCACCTTTTCATTGAAATTGAAGAGTTAAATAAAATTGTCACAAATATCAACGGCAATGCTGGCATACGAAATGCAAGTAAAGCTGCGGAGCTTATAAGTAGCATAACAGGGCAATCTGTCGCTGCACGCTCGCTGTCGCTGATATGAATATGAACATTTACGACTTGTGGGCAAGGGTAGAGAGACATTGTGGGACACATAATCTGTATTTTATTTAAAAAATCTGTTTCGAGATGATCTGTTTAAGGCGCCGATTCCCTTGAGTAGCTGATTTTAAAATGAGAATTACGTCTAAATGGCTTGTCGTCATTTTTTGGAAAAAATATATGTTATATTAGACCATTTTCTTAATAATTTGATCTAAACAGATTTTGAGTTTTATACGTTAACATAGTGTAATTAATTTGTAAAGTTATGTCTAAAACGGACAAAAACACGACAATCGCACCAAAACCGCTGGGCCATACATTAATAAGGAAAGTACAAAATCCTACAAAATTTTGGGTCGCGTGGGTGTGAAACGAGTGCGCGTTTTGTCCCCTCAAGGTCGATAGTCGTCGTCTTAATTGATAGAACATTTGATTAAGCTGTTCGCTTTATTTATTCTCGAGCTTTGCTACCACCGGCTTTTGTTCTGCTCATCTCCATCTCATTTAATAACACATCACACTCAATATAAAACCAATAACTCATTAGATTGTTTTAAATATAAGCAGTACCACAATAGAATCGATGCGACTGCGTTCTATCTGTGTTTGAAAAACCTCCAGCCACGTGAGATTTCTATTAAGTTTTTAATTAATCTGTCTTCCCCTCTTTTACAACAACTAAAAGGGTTTCACTAGGAAAAAAGTTAATTGCCTTCGCAGTAACTGGCAGTCTGTAAATGATGCTCAGTTTTTTATTGGCAACTTGCTCTTCTTTGTGTTGTTGTTGAACATGTTAGCAATTAATTTCATATTACACCGCTTGCTCACTTTTCTTCGTAAGGTAAAATTACCTGTGTGAAAAAGGTTAATTGACAAACACTTCTGAAAATTGAATGGTGTGCTTGTATCATGCACTTTCGTAATAGTTTTGATTGTAATTGGTTTTTATACGAATTAATGAGCACGCATTCATTCTATCTCCGATCATATTTCTCAATAATAATCTATACTAATACTATAAAGAGGTAAAGTTTGTGAATTGTGAGTTTGAGTCGTTGTAGGGGGGTAATCTCTGGATCTACTGAAGCGATTTTGAAAATTCTTTTTAACAGTAGAAAGCTACATTATTCTTGAGTGTCATAGGCTATAATATATATTCAAAAAAATTACAGATCCTTTTGAAAATTGCAATAATGTAACCCAAAGTCAAACATAAAAATATGTACTACATGATTAGGTAGGATAGGTAGGGTAGGGAAGGTAATGTAGGGTAGGGTAGGTAGATAGTCAATTGACGGGAGCGAAGCCCGGGGGTCAGCTAGTGTATAATACTTTATGTATGTACTAATATCTGAGGATTACTCCAGTTATTATGTTATCACAGTAGTAGATTAATAGATACATACATTAAATGATATGCATAAATTCTCAACATTGGTGTTGAATCTGGACATGTTTTAATAACTATTCGGCACAAGAGCACCGCCACACGACTTGAGCAAACATTAGTTAAAGTGTTTACACACTGCGTGCAGTCGGGCACTCTTGTTAGTCCGCCAAATACTAGTTGCCAACTACACAGCCAGCGGAATGCTCACATGGGCAAACTTGTGCTATCAACGTCGATATATTCCCAAGTCTTACATTTTGCGGTAGTTTGGACTTCTGATAAGCTCATAGGATTATGACAGATAATAGAGAATTACTGAGGTAATTTTCTTGCTATTTATTGAAGATGCCTGAATATAATGACTAAATACCATAAAAGAAATGACTTTCTCGTTCCTTATATAAAATAAATACCTGTTGAGAGAAACAGCTGAATAGCACTTTAACTACATATTTAGCGATGTTGCAAGCTTATTGACTTTTATTGACCTCAAATAATTTTTCTAATTATTATTGTTTAATGTGCTTGCTTAAATTCCTAGCAGGTTGTGAGCAAGTAAATAAACCCTGCGCGCTTACCTCTTGCCAAACTAAAAATGAAACATATTTTGGGCACCATGATCAGATTATATTTTAACGAGGCAATCTACGCATCAGACCATTTTATACGCGTAACTTGCAATATGTGGTTTGGTATCGGATGACGACCTAATTCGATTCCAAAAATTGATGGAAGGCTGGACCAGGCGCGAAAGCTGACCAAATGAAAACAGCCAATGTTATTTTGATTACACGAAAACTTATATAAACACTAGCTGTTCCCCGCGGCTTCGCTCCCGTGGGCCACCCCACAGGATTCGTTTTCGGGATTAAAAAATAGCCTATGTCACATTTTTGTACTACTTGGTACTTACATATAATTATACACTACCCCAGAGCACGCGCATAAAGCAGTTCAATAGAGTTTTTCGCCCGACTTAATTTACAAATATAAATATTTAAGGTTATTCAAGAATTTTGCGTAATCCTATATAGCTAATAACCTTCCTCATTAATGTGGCTATCATATACCAAAAGAATATTCCAAATCCGACTGGTAGTTCCAGAGATTAGCGCGTTCAAATAAACAATCAAACTCTTCCGCTTTATTATATTAGTATATAGATATATGGAAGATAGAAATGAGAAATACGGTTTTTGATTGCTTGTAGCAAGTAAAAAGAAATCATAGTAAACGGCCCCTGGAATGAAAAATCCGAAGTCTTTATGAGCTCGATAAAAGCAATCACCGATTGTAACCTACTGAAATTTAAAAGCCCATTGTAGATTATCTACAGAATCCATCAGACCTGATGCATATATTTTCAACTCTAAGTGGTAACACAAACTATACTTACTACCCCCTAACTTACCTATGTAACATCAATCCCATAGGGGAAGTTTATGATTGAAAATTATGCCGATTCCATAGCAAGATTACAATTAGTGAGATAATGATAACCCAGTTATAGTTACGGTGTAATGGCTATTTGACGGGTTACTCGTGTGATGCAGTAGTTTCTTTTTACCAATACGAAATAATTGATTGAGACGATAATATTACATACTCGTATGTAAGATTACAATTAGTAAGATAATGATAACCCAGTTATAATTACGGTGTAGCGGCTATTTGACGGGTTACTCGTGTGATGCAGTAGTTTTTATTTACCAATTACGAAATAATTGATTGAGACGATAATATTACATGCTCGTATGTAAGATTACAATTAGTAAGATAATGATAACCCAGTTATAATTACGGTGTAGCGGCTATTTGACGGGTTACTCGTGTGATGCAGTAGTTTTTATTTACCAATTACGAAATAATTGATTGAGACGATAATATTACATGCTCGTATGTAAGATTACAATTAGTAAGATAATGATAACCCAGTTATAATTACGGTGTAATGGCTATTTGACGGGCTACTCGTGTGATGCAGTAGTTTTTTTATACCAATATGAAATAATTGATTAGAGACGATAATATTACTTGCTCGTATGTACAAACGTAGATATGACGATTGACGGAAATTGCCAACTACGTTCATAGGTGTGAAAGACCGCGACCTAAGATTGTGATGTACCAACTATTTCTCTACACACGTACATACGAGTAAAACGCTCAATACCACAGGTATAATATTATGGTTAAACCTACACCAAATGAAAAGATTTAAAATTTAACCAGCTGAATGCCGAAGTTTTACTACTCTACACATAAATGTAAGATTTAAATAGATACTGAAATTGTTGATTTATTAATGACTTCGACCACACACGATATCACAATGTACTTGCTCACAAGTAAAATACCATAAACGTACTCAATTACGATTTATTATCCAACTTGTATAAATAGTTTCCGCAACTAGCAACAGAACGAATGAAAATAAAATGTATTTGCGGGACTTTGCGCCAAACAAATTGTGTCCAAACAGGTTTTCCAAGAACAAGATTCACTATTTCATTACATTATCATACTTTGAGTACTTTTATAGCCTCCATTCTATTTTGGAAAACCGATTCAATCTTAGTGTTATTGTTTACTTACTTATTTCTAAAGAACGTAATCACAACGTTTTATTACCAGAAATAAAAGAACCATAAATGTGTACAATTACGATTTTACGACTTATTTTCCAACTTTTAAAAATATCAAAAATAATTTCACAACCAGCAACGGAACGAAGGAAATAGAAAATTACGAGTGACACGACGGGTGCGCGGGACTCAGCGTCAAACAAATTGTATCGGAAGATTTTTCCCAAGAACAAGATTCAATATTTCATTTTTGTATCATACCTCGCTTCCCTAGGCTTCCTTTTTAAACTCAGTCAATCAATTTGCGAAGAAACCGATTCAAACGTAAATAAAATGTATACGCCAAGTGAACAGAACAATATTTAAAAGTTATTTTTACAAAATCTAACATTCCATCACACTGTAGTGGAGTGTTATATCAAAAAAAAGTCGATTACATTTTTTACACGAAAACGTTTATACTTAACACACGGTAGTTACCACTTAGGTTGCAAAAAATCTAATGGCATTTAACAATAATTTCCTAACACTAACAAACAGCACACACGTGGCAGTTACCAATACGGGTCCCTTTTAACCTTGTATGATTGAGTCACGTATTATTGGGCCCGATATTTTTTCGGCTTCTTTATCGTTTGTTTTTTTAGTTAGGCTAGTTTTTTTTTATTTTTTCTTGTTACACTTAGTCACTGTGGCATGACTGTCGAATGCATTGATGTGCTAGTTGTTTTCTTTTTTTTTTCATTTGTTTAGACAAGGCGATGGACCCGTTTTACGGATTGTAATTTATTCGACGTGTGGTAATGGGGTAGAGAGTTGAGCTTCGTAAAGTAGTTAGAGATGCACATAATTAGCGTTTACTGCACTTACCACTTACGCACTTATCACTATTGGTATTGTAGTTCATCGTTGAAGACATTTTTTGATAACACGGTAAGTAACAGCGCCGGACGGCATAACGTTGGCGAAGAAATTTCTAAATGACTTCAGTTATTTAATCATAGCAGCACCTTGTTTGTCTTACCGTTCCACTTTGTACCAGGTTTTATAAAACTAGGATTATTTAATCCTCTCTGAGTATCATCTTATAATAATATCACATATTTTTGTTGTTAAAACTACTCCGGCCTCCGGAGAAAGCTTTGAAAAATAAAGCAGACTGAAGCATATTGTGTACTTGACGGGAAAATATTTATATGCTCGTTTATGATATTACCTGAACATATCGATTTTAGTGCGAAGCCAGTCAGTCTCAATACGAACAAAGACCGCTGAGCGGCTGAGTCAACGTAGCCTGCTTTACAATTTGCATTGATAATGTGATATTGGTTCCCTTTGAGAGCTTTCGAGCGATTTCCTAGGACTTATAGTGCAGCGGATATTGCGTCGATTGTACCCACGTTCAGGTGACCGACCATATATCTTCTAAGGTCGTTAAATGGTTAGAAGAACGTTTAGTTAATTTTATTGTCTATGATATTAATTTCTGTGAACGGTTTATTTTAACTGGTTTTGTGTTTCCTTTCTGACTACTCTGAGAAGAACCATCGAAACAACTCTCAGCGCAGTCTCTTTTAAAAGTCAGACATTTACTTGGTCTGATCATAAATATCTGAACCATGACTGAAATGGTCTTCTGACAAAAGAGCCAGAGTTGAGTGGAACTTTCCAGTCAGTGCACGCATATGTCAGTAATCGCGTGGCTAAACTGAGAATTACGTAGGTACCTATGTATGAAAGCCCAGGTGATTCAGACGATTTCGGATATTTTCAAGAGTCAAGCGAATACCCAAACCATCTGCCAAAGCTGGAGATAATTCCAATGTCTGCTGTTCTTAGTCTTTGACTATCAAGAGCGGATTCATTGTAATCCCGCAACGTACACATGTGCACAATTTACCCGCACCACCTCGGACCACGGCTTTGGAGCGGTGCGGATTTACACCAGCTACAACTCGACGACACGACACGCCTCCGTCTGTTCATATTACTATAGGTATAACACTCTCTCGACCATATTCAACAGGTCCACCTTCCGGCGGTGACTCGGCTTAGTATTTTTATTCACAACAAAAGTTGTACACCAACTCTGACAGCACTATTTATCCGAAGTTCGATGAACACTTGCTCGTTTTAATCGATTTTGACACACGACTCTATAGCCGGAAAAGTTGAGTTATTGAATTGTTTTTAGCTTCAACCTTTTAACAGAAAATACCCTAAACATATACAGCAATAGTTGTAAGTTAACCAAACCAACAAAAATTTTACGAGACGGAGAAAATCTTCCACCTATTAAGTATATGTTCTAACCTAAAATTATTTTACGAGCGGCTGTAACACCGTTGGTTATCGCTTCCCTTACGATGCTTAAGTCAATCCCTTCATCATATTTAGCTTGCTAACAATCCAAATGTATCCCGTATGAATAGGATGTATGGTAATTTCGCAAGAACCTTTTATAACTCAGGTCAGTAGGCAATGTTATGTAAGCAAAATAGCAATTTGTTCTGTTTATGTGACAGTTTCAAGAAGCATTGCAAAGCTTCGGTTTATTGCCGCGAACAGCGTTAACCTAAAAAGACTATCATACTTAGAGCTTGATGGTTAGTTCGTATTTTGATAGAAGCGTAAAAGTACTGTGACGAATTTCATGCCGCATTCACTTCACTTTTACTAGGTATATCCAAAAAGTTATATTGAGTACGAATTACACGTACCTATTACTTTCTATTTTCCGTCAACGATTACTTTTTAACTAAATTATCAAACTTAGTTTTCGATTAACACATAAAGCTAAACATAACTTGTAAGCGGCCAGCTGGTTACACTAGGAACAATGGCGCGGCCTTGATTGGAAACTTGTATAACAACTAGCCAAACAGTTAATATGCTGCTTTATTTCGTGTTGCACATTCTTGTGTACCGTGAAGCTTGTACTACGTGCTTTAATATTTCATTGTACTCTAACAGGAATACCGTAGACTTGCTCATCTTTTTTTTACGAAATTTTGTACGGAAGCTCGCCCGTATAGATTGAGCAAATACTGGCGAATTTAGTGCCAGTTTTAGTTTTTGTAACAGTAAAAAATCCAATCTGTTCGTTTCGAATCTGAATTAATTGTTTTTATTCTATTTAACCGAGCGAAATCTTTGGCTAGAAAATATTGATACGCTAAGTTTTTCCTCAGATCTTAAACGACCGGATATTGCAGGAAATGTAGTTCCTGTCTAGACCACCGAGGCGAAATAGTAATATCAAAGGATTTTTTTTTATAGTCTCTTTCAAATCTAATCACTCGTAGGTTTTAGCAAGCGTACAATGAATTTTGAAAAATGTTTTGTACCGTAAGAAAGAATCAGGTAAGTCTTTGTTTTTTCTTCATAAAAGCTGGCGCATCTTAAAATTTAATTTTCAGTATTTTGTACACCGCTTCGCATTTGGGTCGAGAATCATTTGTTCCTCTAGTTCTCATTTTCTCAACTAGGACGACTCCAATAAATCTAAAGAAATTAATAACGTGCTAACTTTTCTTCGCGAGTTTTTAAGTACCCTTTTCCTTTCAAAGAACTAATGCATAGTCAGTTCGCCGAAGCTTTTCAACGCTTGCTTTTAGAAGTGAGTAGTTTTCTTCATTTTAATATTAAAATGCCATTTGTTAGTTGCTCTCAAAAGAGAGCTTTTTAGAGAGAGAAGCTCTTCTGTTTTCTTACAAGTATATCTAAATACGAACAATGTCTAGTTAACAAACCTGTTGACTGCATCTGTGCAAGTTCTAATAAAACACTAGTTCAACTCGTAAAGATCTCATATGACTAATTACTTGATATCGAGAATTAAGGAGACTGTACTTGAACGTTCCGGAGTAGGTCCTACATTAGATGTAACTGGTTTTTAACCCCCTACGGAAAATGAGGGGTGTTGTAAGTTTGACGTGCGTATCTGTCTGTGGCATCATAGACCCTAAACGGATGAACCTATTTTGAATCCGTTTTTTTTTGCTTGAAAGGTGACTTTATTGAGAGTATTCTTAACTTCTTAGCTATGTTTAATGAGAATCATTTCAGCCGTTCAAAGGGTTATGGGTGTTTTACCGTTTGAATCGGGGTGTTTTCGCAAGATATTGTGTCATAATTACGTGTTCAATAGATTGGCGATCGAAACGTGATTACTACTAGTTTAATTATGTTGCATGAAATAAAAATGTGTCGGGGTTTTTAAATTTTACTTCTTGGTTTAGCAACTGTTTTGTTCCAAACCATTTGAAGTTCAGATGAAACAATGTACGACAAAGATTACGTCTGTTTATGTCTGCCTACCAACGCTTAAGCCATCAAACTTTGGCGCTGGTAGCTGGACACAACTTAATTTACATTTAAATTTTGCTATATTGTTTTGCCTAATTGTATAACAATGAACTGCAAACAGATCCGGCATTTTATTATCTTTCTAGATCAGTGGTGGGCAAACTTTATTAATGGGGGGGGCCAGAAAATTTTAAGAAATTTCAGAGGAGGGCCAGAATTTGCTTTTTAACATATTTCTTTGATCAGATTGTTTTTTTCAGGGTTTCCGCATTCACGTTTTTCTGCATCATTCTTCAAAGCATATTTGGTTTTAGCATGCTTGGTGTAAAAATGGCGAGCGAGGTTAAATCCTTTAAATACAGCCACTGCATCTTCATTACATATAAGACATACTGGCTTACCGTTGTATTCTGCGCTACCTTTGCCTATGCGTCTATTATTCTACTAAGTTGAATCTACTTGATAATTCTGGACAAATATAATTATTGCGGGCCATATACTATTCATGTTAAAAGACATTCGGCGGGCCGGATTGAACGCTTTCGCGGGCCGGAGCTGGCCCGCGGGCCGTACATTGCCCATCACAGTCCTAGATTGTTTTCATCTGAGAAAAAGTTCGAAGAAAAGTTGAACTTTAGCTAATGTGAACTGTAGCTCTTCCAAAATGTACTGGCTTGTAATTCTGGTCCGTGGGTAAACTTTGACACCTATTTGGCTGCCGAACTTCCAGTTTCAACAGAAAGAAACATACAAAACTACATAATAATACAGTTTCTATTTTATTAGTCATTTCCACCATTTGCTTGACTCTATGACCCCTCTAATAAAATATGAACGAAATTAAAAATAGCTTTGATAAAGTTCTATTGGATTGGAAACGATTGAAACTTTAATAAACTTATTTTGTTCGTTCCTGCTCATTAGAGGTTTGGTGAACTGGTCATGTTTGATTTGAATCGCTATCGATCGGTGTTACTTGTGAAAACCCCTTATTGCTTCTTTGTAACTTTTGGTTATGGTAAAAACCTACACGTTTTCCCTCTTTCAAATATGAGGTATTTCGCAACTTGATAGGGATCTTTCTTTTTGTTGTGAGGATGTGGTGGCCACCTCTGATGTCAGAGTTAATTAAGCTGCCTCTGGGAACCCAAAAAGCCTCTGACTTGGCTATTTCAGACTTACATTAACTATATAAGTCCAGGTTTCCTCACGATGTTTTCCTTCACCATTGCCTGTGATGTCCTAGATAAACTTAGAAGGTACATTATGAATTTGAAAAAATCGCATTGGTACTTGCCCGGATTTGAACCCACGACCTCAAGCACGAGAGGCGAGGTCTTAGCCACAGGGCCACCACGACGTTGATACGGATGAAAACCAGTTAGCAATATTGAACATTGAATGCCTACTCTGAAATTTTACACTATCCCATAGTTCATACACATAGTAAAAAGATTTCCATATTAACAGAGGTGATAAACGCTGGCCGGTCCGCGTAGTTTTAGTCAAGTGAGTGAAACCACGCTTTCCATTCCATCGGGCGTGCGGTGCCGGACCTAATTACGTACAGGTATTTAGGTAGCCATGTAAGTACTACACTACGGAAACCCACATCCGCCGCCTTGTAACAATGTTTATTATGATATAATGGGTCTGCACGTGAGACCTTACGCGACAAACCTACTAATTAGTGGCACTTACTTTGAAGTACCTTTAATTGATAGCGGTTTCTGTTAGCGGAACATGTCTCGTGAATATGGGGAACGGTAAAGGCGTCTCATCTTTCAAAGTGAAGCTGGCAGTGCATATAAACTCCAGACGTTCTGCTCGAAACTTTGTCAGTTCAATTAGAAATTGTCAACATACTGAATCGGTAGAATTTTAATGTTAGTCTTTGTCTAGCTTGATCAAACGTAAAACAAGCTGTCAGCGAACGAGGTTCATCGTTTTAATTGGAGCAAAATAACAGAGATTGCAAACATGCTTAATCTATTCATGTTTTATCTTGTTACGATTCGTTTCGGCACGTCCACGGAAAGCAGAAATTATTGGAAGCACTTGCTTTCCCATATCTGTCAAATCAGCTCATCTCGCTCCCGCTGGAGTTGCACTTCGTGCGAATGTCAACGATGTTCGTCTGTCTCTTGGTCTTGAAGGGCCTTATTATACAGCCGGGACTGCGCGAAATCCGGACGCCTTTCTATCTGCGTCAAGCCCACTCGAACCTTTAATTGTTTTTTCGTTACTTGAACAGTATTGTTTTTCCGAGCGTGCTTGTCTTCGTGGTAATTTGGGAACGGAATAAAATGCAACTGAGGCTGTTTTTGAGCACGAATGACAAAGAAAAGAAGTTGCGTAATGAAGTTTTATCCCTTGGTCTCTCACAGATTTTTATTATTTTTCTAATTTTAATGTAAGGTTTTTGTGAGGTATAAAAGGCTTTCTAGGGTGGGTGGTCCGAAAATGTAGTTTTATTTACATTAAGATCTGTCTAATTAAGAGCCTTTGTGCATCTTTTTTCGGCTTTCTTTTGCCTGTCATCCCAGCCAGTTCCTAAATATCTATACAATTGGTTCGTGAAATCTTTGGGTAATATCTACATTTAAGATTATTAAGTATATTATAGTCCATAAGCTGACAGCGTTACATAATGTCGTACTTACGGCTTAGGGTCGATTTCACCAATAAAACTAATCGCGATTAGTTCAACTAAACTCAGTTTATGCAAATACAGCGTTCTGATTGGTAATTTCTCAATGGTCTCACACAATCAGAACGCTGTATTTGTATAAACTGAGTTTAGTTGAACTAATCGCGATTAGTTTATTGGTGAAATCGGCCCTTAGCCAAGCGACAACTATTTATTTTAAAGATTCTTTTTGTGACTTTTTTCGGATTTCTTTTGCCTTTCATCCCAGCCAGTTCCTAAATATCGATAAAATTGGTACGTGAAATCTTTGGCATTTTCAAAATTTCAAATTAAATATATCATAGTCCATAAGGTGACCGCGGTACATAATGTCGTATTTACGGCTTAGTCAAGCGACCACTATTTATTTTATCTCGCGAAATCTGGAATTTACTGTGGCGACTGCGGCACTATGAATAACATTCTTAACCGTTTAGTAGACGGTGTCCTGAATGTATAGGTACCTATTTAGTACTTAATGCTTTACTGTTTTAAGGCTTCTTTTAGTGTCTTGTTCTCTAATCTCCTCAACCCTTTGTTGTTAATCCGCCTGTTGTTAGGTACCGCAGTACGTTTGCAATCTTATCCGCTTTGTGCGGTCTTCGGTATCCTGGCAGACAGTTTATTAGCTCTTTCGTAATCTTACACATTGTTCAGCCAGTGCTACAAGAGGCTGCGCTCTATAAGATTAAGGTTAGTTGACATTCTTAAACAGTTAAACTCATAAGAACAATCTGATTTACATCGAAACGCGTGATTTTATTAAAATAGCAATAGGCGTTTGAAGTGCCTGTCAGAATAGAGCATCATATAATTTATTAGGCGTTGTACCGATACTAAGGTTAAGGTCATCCTCTGCTCCTTTAGATGTCCTTTCTCAGTTTCACCTTTGTATGTCTGTCCTTTGAGTTCAGACGCCCCAAATAAAACAAAAACAACGATAAAAAAGAAATGGGCAACGTTACGATTGAATATAATAAATTGGTCGTAAAAGTCGTACCTATTGAAAACATTTAAACGCCTGCCGATAATTTTCAGATGCCTTCGGTAAAAGCAGACAGAATTCACCGGTAGCCAAGCGGTAATTAATATATCAGTTCGGAAGTTCAAACGTAAACGTTAAAAAGGATTCATTACAAAACGTTATTTATTTAGTAATTAATGATGAAGTGTTTTGCTTCACACCTATGCAATACCACAGATAATATAATATTAGCAATACTGAATCAGATATTTAATGAAATTTGCACATTATAAATTGAAAGTTTAACTGCAGTTTAAAATCTTTTAAAACAATAGTAAAATACTTGTAAAGCGGTGTAACATTAGGTAATTATAAATTTAATACTACTTTGCCGCAACATGGCTAGGGTGAGGGGCCAGGCTAAGAGAGATACAATCCGCAGGGTAGCTTTGTGGTGGGCAGTGGCGACCACACGGACCTGATCTCCAGGTAGAAATATTGGCTCTCATCTCCGGCTTGCCTTTATTGGCCGGTCGGTGTGAACACTGTAGGGAAACAGAGCTCGCACTTCTCTCTTGCCTTGATTGGCTGGCTTGAGTGGAGATTCGCAAGAGCAAATGTGCTCGATGGAAGGAAGTTGTTAACCCAGTAAGATGCTGGTAGGGATCTTGAACGTACTGCCGGGATTGTCCTGATAGCCGTGGCATACCTGTCCACTCCTCAAGCGCCTACGTATATGTTGGCGCTACTTCATTAAAGTGCTAGCGACTGTTAATGGGGGGGCCATTAATTAAGTGTGCAAGTCATCCCTTGCCATTTTATAACCGTGTAGATCAACAGTGGCAGGGGCCTTCTATAGTTTTAGGTAATCCACCAAACCTACCAAACCCATAGCCCAATGAGTTTAAGTATAATTTAGCAATACTCCTGCACCAGCCGGGTATTGTCCTTGGGTGCGCTTGCGTAGTGACTAGTGCATACAGGGATAATCGCCGGTTGGTGTCACATTTCATCCTACATGTCTAACAAGGCCTCTGGGAGTTGTTTTCGGCCCCTGGTACACCTTTCAAAGGTCCGGGACTCGAGAATCTCAAAGAACTATAATAAGTTAGTTGTTCTTTTAAAACGTGTCAAATTAGTATGCACAGTCAGTAACGAAATAAAAACATGCTTCTAGTCCTATGAGCCAGATTCTATCACGTAGGTACATATTTGTGGATGGAAGTAATTGTCAGTGGCGGGTAGGATATTGATCCTAAATGTAGTGGACGTGCTCCCTGTGGTCAGTCTACTATCTACAGACCTATAGTACGTGGTATGTGGTGGCAGGGTGGATTGACTGCCCCATGTGGTCAATATACCACTAATAACATAATTATGAACGCGGCAGCGCTTCGGAGATAAGCCTCTTATCTCAGAGGTGATGCAGCCAATAGTACACCTTTACATTTATAATATAAATTTTTGATCTATATTTTTTTCATTGAAAATTTTCTATGATAAGTCTTCATTGAACATTTTAAAATACTTATTTGATCCTTTTCATTCGGATCTTTTTATATTTTACTAGCTTCTGCCAACGGCTTCGCCCGCGTGAAGGTCGACAATTATCCCGAGGGAACATATTCCCGGGATAAAAAGTATACTATGTGTTGTGCCAGACTATCTAGCTCTGTGCCAAATTTCATCAAATCCGTAACAAACATACACACACCCATCCAAACTTTCGCATTTATAATATTAGCACGGGGTCCCAGCACTTAGAAAAAATATGGTTCCAATAAATCTCGCTAGAAGGCGCGATATGCACCGATTTGTTTTTAAATCGTGTGTGCAACATTTTCTGGATTTAAACATAAAAATTGTATGTTCTTGTTTAATCAACTCTGCACACAATTATGGAATATTGTGCACTTAATTCGTATTTCAAAGTTTTTTATTTATTTGAACTGATCATTTAAAATTGATGCCAATAGATGGCGCGGTTTTAAATGTCTGAGGCATTCCACTCGATTGTTTAAATTTGTATTGTAACACATTTTGGTGCAATGAAACTGTAAAAACGTGCAAAAAATACTATAAAACAAATCGGCACTGGTAGGTATTTAAAGAAAAAATATTCACGAACCTAGTAAACCCTTTTACTTGCAAGTCGCTGCTTACACCATCTATCTATCGCCGTGGAGCGGAATCGAACTCGATCGATGTACAAAAAATAATCAGACGAAAAACGCTAGTTACGTCGCTTTCTTAGTGGGATAGATAGATAGAGGGGATGAGGCATTTGTATGTTATCTGTGATATTAATAATTTATATCCTCGCCCAGTTAACAATTTTCTCTCCCGTATACTATTTGACATTTTTAAATCAAATTTATTTCGCGGTCGAGCATTTTTTTCCTTGCCAGTGACGGCTTATAAAGCTCATGCAAAATTGAAGCCAATCTTACTTATGACGACTGTGAACTCTCTCTGCGAAGGTATGTGTAAGTACAATCAAATAGAAAGAACCAAAAGTGGTCTAATTTTCTTCGTACTTACTTATTGCATGTAAACTTAAGATGCACTAATCGCAATATAACCGGTTTTTAATCCGGTCTTATCCGAGATTTAAGCTATTAATTGGTTAAATAAATGTTGATTAGTGACGCGGTCCGTTTGTTTATACTAGATGTTGATCAACGAAACCAGTTTTAATGTTATTCATAGAAACCTGGTTGTGATGCTATCTGTAATACAGGTAGTCGTTAAGGATATTTTTATCTTAAAGACTTAATCACTGCCGGAATAAGAAGGTTAGGACAATGAAATATAGCCACTAATTGCTATGTCGGTAAGTACACAATTGAGTTTCATTTTACAAATATAGAGTTATTAAAATAACTAAAACGGACGTCTTCAAAAGACCAAAATTATTTATGGTATTCATTTTTAATCGACTTACCAAAAAGTAGGCGGTTCTATGTTCGACTATGTTTGTTTTTTATGTACCTATGTTCACCGATATCTCCGCCAATTGTGGACCGATTTTGAAAATGCTTTATAATATATAAAGAGTATATTCCGAAATTGGTCCCATTTTAATTTGGTGATGATCTGATGAAAAGCTTCGGAGATATACAACAGAACTCTACAATAAATAACGGCAAATCTCTCGGGATTGCTGCAATCGCATGTCTGTTTATTGTTTATACCATTTCATAACATAACATCACGCCAGTACGCTCTAAAGGGGTACGCCACACAGTTAACTACTTGCCAACTAAAAAGTGAAAAATAATAAAACATTTTTACATAAAAGTACTACCGACTTCCAAATAAGAAACTACAAAGTGATAAATAACTTTATTTTTGGATGTCGGTGTCCATAACGCAAAAAATGGTACCTACCAAAGACACCGACTTCCAAAAATAAAGTTAATTTTCACTGTGTAGTTTCTTATTTGGAAGTCGGTAGTACTTTTTTTTTGTAAAGATGTTTTTTTTATAATATGTAATATAATAATATCCGTAGCGTGACAGCATTTTCGGAATACGAAAACTAAATGTAGCATTTTTGAGGAAACATAAACTATGTAAAGAATGTAAACTAAATAAAATAAAGAAACTTTACTATTTCAATATTCTCTCTTTTATTCTTCTGAAATACCAAAGTTTTGCGAAACGTAACTTTAATTTACGTCGAGTGAGAGCGCATCTAGGAAAATGCGCGGAAAGTTTATGGTCTTAAAAATAGTTCTATAAAATAATCTAGACAGATTAATCAAACATGCGCTGAGCTACGAAGCTTCAAAGGTATACGAACCTAAGTATTAGATGTTGTTTATCTCAGTGTAAATATTAATGATTTGTGTGTCTGAGCGGGATTCTTTTCAACCTCAGTGGATTATGAACTTCGCAGAATTGAAATAATTTGCAAGCGTTTGCTGATTACAAATGAGTTCTATTCCTCGGAATTGTCATTAAATATTAAAAAGACCGGGACGAATAATAATAATGCTTTCGTATAATTTTTCTATTTTTTAAGCTACTATTATTCAGTACCTTAGTGCTTTCATTTGTCAGGCAAAGCAAGAATCAATCATGTGTCTACCTTCATGGCAAACGTTGTTTGAAATTGTCAGTCATATATTAGGAAACCAATCACGACCATTCTTTGCCAACAAACTGAAATAACTTTCATGGCGGCCTATTCAAATTGCATTTGACCCGAGCGTTCACCTCCAGTGCATCTACACTAATAGGCTAAATCATACTGATCTGTGATCTGCCCTCCTATTTTGAGAACCAGGAAGAGCCATAAGGTAGAACTTGCCCAGGTTATGAATGCCTGTCGACACTATCAATCATAAAATACGCCACGGTTTTAGAATATCTTACACGAATTACAACCATCCTTTTCCACCAAACTGAAATAATTATTATGCAGACGAATACCTACGCAAATTGAATTTGACCCGAGCGTTCACCTCCTCTGCATCTACATTAATAGGTTAAATCACATTGATCTGCAAACTAGCCGCGTATTTTGGGAACCAGCTATTAGACGAGACATGCGGCAGACAATCGCATTTGCAACTTTGTTTGTTTAGTCGAGTCGATACTTTTCCCTTCTCGTTTATTCACGCTTCGCTTTATGAATAAAAGAACAACAAAATGTGTCGGCCGGATAAAATGGTGGCATCGGAAAAGGTTTTTTGTTTCTGTTGGCACTGTTCTGTCGTTGATTGTCGACCATTGACCTGTTTCGCGTTTGCCACAAAAGCCTTAAATAGCTCAATGAATAGTTCGCGTCAATTTGGTAACGAGCAGGGATTAAACCAATCAATCCGATGTCAATGTGAATTCATAAGTCGGTAAAATCTCTCTTTTAATAGAGATAATAACATACTTCCTTTTTGTACAGTCAGTATTTCGATCGTCGATGCATCAAATATTCAGGACGAGACTGCTTAAAAGTTCAGATCCCATTAAATTAAACCCGTTCATTAGTAATCGGATGGAGCTTTCAAACGGACAACTTTTTGCTTCGCTCCTGGCACATTTAAACATTTTAGTCAGAACCTGTTTTCTGTTTTACAAAAGAGAGTACCCTTTTATAAAACAAAGAATGAATTCACTGAAGCGAACGTTCGATACAGTTACAAGAAATATGTTCATGAATCAAAGCTTGGATAATAGTATTATTCAACTGCGTCGATTCTAAAAGCATTGCTCTATCACTGTACGATTCGAAGGACCATGTTTTAATTAACACGTTTTTGCTTTGTTTGAGTTGCATCCATCCGTTTTTACACAGTTTGCTCGGCCCCGAGGGTGGAGGTAACGTGATAACACTGGCAGGTAGACGACGGAAGCCGTCGCATAACTTTTTTATCTCTTTAAGAACCCGTAGGTTCGACTGCATTTAACCTACGAGTATTTATTAGACATGTTTCGAGAATTTTTGTTATTAAGTTGTGTTCATAGCATAGACTGCGATTTTACTTTTTATTTAGTTAAATAATAAATATTTGCATCCAGTTTATATTGAATTATACGAACAAATAAACTCACATAATTAAAACATAAGTATTGCAACAGAAAAGTATTATTGTATGTGCTTCATTTGCCAAATTGAAGGCAATCATGAACGAACTAAGGAACATCGGACACGGCCCATACATGCTGTAAACTGCCTATAAAATGTTGAAAACATTAATGGCATTTATATTAATTAGTTCCCCTAGACACAATCATCAATGCTAAATTGAAAATATATTATTTATAAGCAGAGGATCAAAGAACTTAACACATAAGTATTTCTTAACTTTTGAGGTTATTATGACGTGTAATAAGACTACAGAAATGACTACAGCCTCAGCTAAAACCGCAAAACTGAATAAATAATATAGCCTTTTTAATCTTGTCATGAATAAGGGTATGATCACAGGGTATGTGTGTAATTTAATGATGAAACCAGTTCTCATTGTGTATCATTTTCATACATTTGACTGTTTGAATTATATCCATGATAGAAAACAACAGCTCTCATGTCATAAAACGTTCCGTTCTAGATATTAGTGAATTCTATATTTACTATCAACCTCATCATCTGCCTAACCTTTTTCCCAATTATTGTTGGGATCAGCTTCCAGTCTTACCGGATTCAGCTGAGTACCAGTGTTTTACATGGAGCGACTGCCTATCAGACCTCCACAACCCAGTAACTGGATAACACGATACCCCTTGGCAAGACTGGTGTCAGATCTCAGGCTCTGACTACCTGTAACGACTGTCAAAGATCTTCAAATGACAGCCGGGACCAACGGCTTAACGTGCTTTCCGAGGCACGGAGGAAACTCGGTATGTTGAAATGGTCACCCATCCACGGACCGACCTCGTCAAGCGTTGCTTAACCTTGAAGATCGACCCGTGCGGCTGTTATTATTTAGCCACGAGCTCCTCCTTACTATCAACCTATTATTTGCAATGTATGTCGGAATACTTAATCCATATCCCCTCCATCCAAATGTGATGTTACTGGTAATACACTATAAAAAATCCACAATAAAACCTAATATTTTGTAACCCCCGACGGAAAAAAAGGGGTGTTATAAGTTTGACGTGTGTACCTGTGTGTTTATGTATTTGAGTATCTGTCTGTGGCATCATAGCTCCGAATCAGATGAACCCATTTTGATTTCGATTTTTTTTAAGGTGGTCGGTTCAGCCTTTCTAAAGTTTTAGACGTTTTACTGTTTGAATCGGGGTGCTTTTATCGTGTAATAATTACGTGTTCAATTTGTTGTCGATCGAAGCGTGTCTACTACTAGATAAATTATTTAGCATGAATTCAAAATGTGTCGGAGGTTTAGAAATTTTACTTGTTAAAAGTAATATGTTTATTGGTAGCGCTAAGATGAAACGTGTACCACAGGTTAAAACGGGGCGGGTTTAGATACGTTCAAAATCTATAAAAAGTAGTAAAGTGATAAGATTTTTATTATAAAGCTAGATCATTTTACCGGCCCCAATAAAATAAGCTGGACCTTGTAATTTAATTTATACGAAAGTCACTATTTTTTTTGGTCAAATACGACCTGACCAAAATATGAAACGACCACCCAGTCGTTTCATATTTTGTTCAGGTCGTATTTTGCCGATGTTCTTTGATGTGATTAAAATTGGAGATCAGATCATCGTAGAATTCAATGAAGTGCAGATTAGTCAGAAGCGTAACGCTAGTTTTATGAATAATTCATAATGACTTTAATAGATTAACCAGGTAAAATATGCATTCTCGGACGCTATTTACGTACCCACATTTATTTTTATTTTACAGCAGTGTTATTTTCAGTATATCTCGTGCCACATTATTCAAGTATCCGTCACGTTTGTTACAAATTCAAGAGCTTGATATTTCCCGAACAGATTTCTATTCGGCCTTATCCTGTAGTTTTACAAATTCTCACACGTAGGAGAGCTAATCGAATACCTTTCACATAGGAAGCGTTGAGTTTTAATCACCGTAATTGTCTATTCTGCAGCTCACAATACTCTTTATTCGTAGAACCGTTGGCCGGCGGCGAGTTTCCCATTTTCCGTTTGCTCTTCACTGTAAATAGAATTTTGCTGCTCATGCACTCACTCTGTTCGTTCATTTTTCCCTATTCTAGGTATTTTCGTGTAAAACTTATAAAACGATTTAACACTCGTATTTATTTTGTTCACTCAAACTGATTATTTGATATTTGCTGTTCCTATCGAAATAACTTTTGCAATTCATATTTTCAATTGGCTGGGGCAAATTTGGTGTTTTTCGACGATGAGGGTAATCGCAGTTTTGGAAAAGTATTTAGATAGTTATATATATACCTAGCAATATAATAGAGATAGATTTAATATTTTTGATGGCCGACTTAGATATGTGTGTATCCGACAATGTATCAATGAGGAATGCTTTTGAAACTAATTGAATCGTTTGTTAATCTGACGTTATATTGACTGTATGAGAATTCCGAGTGCATGCTGTCACCTCTGCATTGTCAGAATGTTAATAAACAGTGTACAGTATTCGTGTTCTTGGAACAGACGACCGCGACGCGCGTGTTTTTGTTGACCATCTGGTCAGAGCGGCGGCAGCGGCAGCGGCCGGTGCTTCCCAATCAAATCGACACAGTTTCATCGTCACAATCGCACACTTATAGAACAACGCGGGGTTCGACCTTGCGCCTTGCGGTTTTTTGATAGCCTTAGTGGAGGTGCCGTGTTTTACATTTAGATTTCACTGATTTATAAATCTAGGCTAAATAAACTTCTTGATGGATGGTTGTCTTGTTACAAAGCGTGTGAGATCAGCTGTGTGATGTCTGCTCTTGAATATATCAGCTGCTACGCAGATCGAGCTGTGAAAGTGACATGCCAAGTGCTTGGCAGCAAGTGTTCTTGTCAACCTAGAGAAGGTAAGTGTTACGCTTCTCTGAATGTATGCAATGCCCACAAATAATGCCAAAACTACAGCGGCTAAATTCGGTAGGCTACAGTTAAATTATTAAAGGTTTGCCGGCTATATCAATAATTCAATACCTACCATTCTGTCTGCCTCTAATCTGTGCGTCGCATTCAAGTTGAGTTTGGCCAGTGGGGTCACTCAACTTTTGTTCGCATCTTTATACGAAAGCTATTTTTAAATTCCACAACATTCTTAAAGTATTGATGTTTGTTTACATTACAGACCTGTTTAATGCGGTAAGAATTAATGTGGTGGATGGAAAGCGGATCTATTTTCTTAATTTTCTCTTCTGTATACAGTGTTAGTCTTTGACTTCATCTCAACTCTGCGTTTGAAAATTCGACTCTATCTATCAGGACCCTAACTTCAAATTAATTTGAAGCATTTTCTGTCTTTTCCTCTTTTCGTTCTGAACTCAATTCAGAACAATCTAAATAGAAGTAATCAAGCAGCTGAATGGTGAATTGCCCATTATTTCCCGAGTAGTTGATCCGTAAGCTTGGATAGTTGGATCCGTATAGACGAGCTGTCTGGTTGTCCGTCCGTCCGTCTCTCTTCGGACAAATGGTTGTGTCTATTCACGGCAGCTAAATGCACTAAAAATGGCCAATACAAACTTTTTCTTTAGACTTCAGGGTTTTTTGTCCTGTCGATTCATTTTACGCCTTTAATGAAGTTTTAATCATAATGCCTCATTGGATATCTTCTCTAAAGCATGTTGTTATTATTCTCTGGAAAAGCATTTAAATTTCGGATAATCGCGCTATTTCTACGTGGCATGAATCTTCAATAGCATTTTACCGCAGCAGTAACGCCGTGCTGTATTCCTAGTTTAGTTCTCTTCTCTGTAGGCAGCTAAGTTACCCAGTCCATACATGAATCTTAAAAGTATTCATAATTTCAATTACTTTACGTATTAGGACCTTTTCGTGACGAAGCGCGACGCGATTTAAATTGCGTCGTTAGCCATTATCGCTCACATATTTTCAAACAAAAATTTAAATGCGTGTCGATCGAATTGCATCGCATTGCGTCTATGTGAACATACTTGCAATTTCGCTTATCGGTGTGATATAAATCGAATTGCATTGAGCCATCAGGAAAGGGCCTTAGGCGCAGGCCACATAGAAATGGCGTCGGGCGCGGACATAGCACGAGCGGTTTCCTATTCCATTCAAATTTCATACAAAATGCATGCCGTTTTTTTTTGTCATAGCGGCAACAGAAATACATCATCTGTGAAAATTTCAACTGTCTAGCTATCATGGTTCATGAGATACAGCCTAGTGATAGACAGATAGACGGACCGCGGAGTCTTAGTAATAGGGTCCCGTTTTTACCCTTTGGGTACGGAACCCTGAAAACTGCAAATAACAGCCAGTATGAAGGCAAAGTTGGAACGCTTTCAAATTAAAGCAAGTCGCTAAATCTAACCATATCCGGTAATCCGTTTTTCTCTGCATAACGACAAACTTCCCCGTCACCACGTGTATGCTGACATAATTCACACTCCACTATAATTTATACCAAAAAACCCGCAACTTTTCAACATTATTTTGTACTGGAATAAAAATATTATTTAGTGTTAACGAGATAATGTGCCACAAGTTTTCGGAACTCATTTAATAGCTCTGAAACGCATGACGCCGCATTTTCCAGGTATTTAGTTAATCTAAAAACGAGTTGACAAGCCATAATCGAGTACAATTAGCTTGTTCCTAAGGCGTGATTCACGCTGTGATTGTACTCCTAAGATATTTGTTTACGCATTCTATGTATAATTCAATGGCGCTACTAATAGTGTAGTATACAATGCGAATTGTAACTGATAGTTGCATTTTTTCAATGACAATACGACGCTCATACATACATTACTCTGGTAATTTTGTCGTTTGTATGCATTGTTTTGCTTCTTTTTCCAGTATCAGCTCAAGACAAGCTATTTATAGATTAAAGCTCGCATGCTTATCACAAAGAACTGTACTCGAGTTTAAAGTACAGGCAAAAGTTCTGCGAGATCGTGCAGACTTAAATTCTGACTGAGACGTTTATAGGGCAAGTTGGGATAAATACTTTACAATGCATGTCCTCGAAAAGAGCGTTTTCCAAGCAGCCAAACTGTGCGGCAAGGGTCACTTATTTTAACTAGAGCTTTTTACTGTTCATTATTTTTTTAATTTTTAACTCCAACGTCAGCCCGACGCATAGACTTTTTATTATTTGAGAAAAGTTTTACAAATTAGTTAAGTACAGATTATCATTCATATAAAAGGTAAAATAAAGCTAATACTTCATTAAAGGCGTTTTTAATTACTCTAGATTTAGATTTTGATCAATAAATTAATTCTAAATATTCATTAAATATGTTTGGCAGAACGTATATTTTACTCGTGCCTTTTTGCGTTACGATGTGACAGCTATTTGCACATGCGCAGTAGATGATGCCCGAGGAACTTTTAGTTAATCTGTGGTTATGCTGAGCGCGCTTGAATAAGCCCGCCATTTTATTAAATTTTGCTTGGTTCAGATATATTTTTTTTATTTCCTCTTACAATGCATAGTAAAATGTTGTATGATACACGTACGTAAGATGATTTCCGACTCGTGTCGATTTATCCACTCACTCGCTTCGCTCGCTCGTGAATAAAAATCCCACTCATCGGAAAAAATCTACCTTCCGCACTTGTAGCATAAATAACTATTCTATGTCTAGAAACTGGACATGATATGTATACCTAAAACAAAGTAGGTTCCTAAAGATCAAGCCTCTGCACAAAACAGCACACTAATATTGTAAAAGCGAAAGTTTGTGAGTGTGTGTGTGTTTGTATGTTTGTTACTTATTCACGCTCAAACTGCTGGACGAATCTTGATGAAATTTGGCACAGAGATAGATTATAGTCTGGAATAGCACATACATAGGATACTTTTTATTCCGGGAATATGTTCCCTTGCCGCTGGCAGAAGCTAGTTTTTCAAATAAACAATATTATGATTACCGGATGGTCATTAATTGCGTGACCATATTATTATTTATTGAAATATCTATACTAATCTATACTAATATTATAAAGAGGAAAGATTTGTTTGTTTGTTCCGAATGGGCTCCGAAACTACTAGACCGATTTAAAAAATTCTTTCACCAATAGAAAGCTACATTATTCCTGAGTGACATAGGCTATTTTTTAACCCCGAAAACGGGTCCTGTGAGGTGGTCCACGGGAGCGAAGCTGCGGGGAACAGCTAGTACCATATACAATAACAAGTCTGGCCTCTAAAGTCAAAAAAATAAGGTCACTGAGAGATAAACAAGAAGAAATACCATTGTGGCTAAACCAATGAAATGACACATAGACACACTATCTTCACTTCGCAACTTTTATAACTGTCGTCATAGACACTAGAGCATTGCTAATCGGCGCTATGACAGGTGTCCAGCTGACGGAGATGACGCCACTCGCCGCAGTCGCCAGTCGCCACTCTCGCGGCTCACACGTTTTCCGTTTAATATTCCAGGTTATTGACCGCCTGATTGATAGATAGCTGTTGGCTTTGTGTGATTTCCATTAGTTTCCACTGCCAGACAAAACTTACTGATTGACGAGGGTTTTTTTACTATTTCAAATCTGAAAAGTTCTCAATAAGCAAAAGACACATTGCATTTTATATCAACCAACACCTGTGGAATAGATAGATGCTGTGATGAGCAGTAGGAAGCTAGTTAGCGTATGAATACACACTTTTGCAAATTTGTAGCGAAGGATGAAACCGCGAAACTTTTTAAACAAACCTTTGGGAGTCTGGATATCATGAAAAAACGACTAAACGTATTTGTCCAAAATAAAATTATTTGCATTGTTGAACTACTAATATATCCCTGTATGGTGGCCGTTTTGCAATTTTCTGTCTTCTTATGGTATTTATTTGCGCCCAAAAATGCGTTTAAATTAATGTTGAAATGTGGAACTTTCGACGTTCATAACTTTCAAATATATTTTATTTTTTTTATTTTTCGTTTCCATACATGGCTAGATAATGGTGAGACAAATTGATATAATTTTTTATTTTGAACGTACATCGGCGCCGGCGCGTAAATACTCGACCGACTTGATTTTTTTTTAGGGTTCCGTACCCGAAAGGTACAAACGGACCATGACATGCTGTCACTCACGTGTCCGTCCGTCTGTCCGTCGTCAGCCACACGGGTTTTACATCCAAACGGTTGGAGCAGTGGTTGAGCGATTGACTGCTGCGCTGCGTGTCGCGGGTTCGATTCCCGCACGGAACTAATATTTGTATGACCTACAGATAGTTGTTCCGGCCCTGGGTGTTGTGTATGTGAGTTTATATGTTTGTAAACACACCCACGATACAGGAAGAAATTCCTAGTGAGGGGCAACGAAATATCAAAAAAAAAACTACAAGTCGACAAAATATATTATTTTATATTTTTAAGGGGCCCCCTTAAAAACATAAAATAATATTTACATGTTTTATTTACTAACAAATACCAAAACATTGATGTATAAGATTTCTTCTTTGAAGTTTTTCTTTTTTAATTTTTTTCTATTAAAACCAACTTAATTTTGCGGTCTGGTACGGAACCCTAAATGTGCGGAGACACGCACTTGACCATATTTTTTTTGTTTGTTTTGTCTTAATACTGGAGTGGTTTAGGGAAAAAATATTAAACACCAAAAAGGAATGTCCAACAGCTCTGTAACATTGTCAAATCAAATAATAAAGCGAGGTCTAAACAGCTAAGTTTTTACACCGTATCATAATGTAATTACGAAATTAATTTAATTACATTTTAAATTACATTCTAGTTAGTATCTAACCCTCTGCAGCACGCGATGCTTCAAATCATTGTAGGTACCTAGTTATGCAAAATCATTGTTGATAGGCAGACTTAACCTCCGCTGCATTACGCTCCTACGAAAACTCGGTCAAGGAATACTGTAATGAGTCAACTGAAAACGACTTACAAAATCGACACGTATCGCCGATTTTTGTTTTGTAAAACAAGCCGCGTAAATGTCCCGTATATTATGTATAATATAGAGCGTTGACCGCGAACTGGCTTTACAAATAAAATACATATTGTTGACCCGGTTGTCGAATTGAGTCTTAAAACACAATCGCTAAAATTTGTTGATAAAATTCATATATCTATAGAATTGCAATCTGTCCAATATTTCCCGGGTACATTACTGAAATGGAACCCTTTAATATCCTTTACTTTTACCATTTACTCGTATTAGTAACCCCGCTATTAACTGTCAGGATATACTAGTTACAATTGCAGAGGCATAACTTATTTAAATACCGAAATGTCAGCTGCAGCGGCACTCCAGGCACAGTAAAAATATACAAACAGTACGGAAACTACCTACAAACGCTCGAAACGGCACACTCATACAAACATACGCACCGACGAGACCACTCGGGCACTTCTGCGGTGCTGTCAGTAGTGCGAGCCGCTTAGGGGTAGATAGTTTCCATACTGTTTGTATATTTATTCTGTGCTCCAGGATTCCCCGTGCGTGTTACTACACACATGTAAGTGACAGTCCCGATACATAAAATATATTCGTTTCCAAGAAACCCACTCTCTTTAACTATACACGCCGTAACTACTATCCTGGATATAATTAATTCATGAACCTTTCGGGGGAACGACACCGACCCGTTGAAAACACTCGTGAACAAGGTACGCATGTTCAATTGGATGTTTTAAAAGTTTAAATTAGGTTGATTGTGCGAAGCATTAGTTACATTTTGTAAATTTTATGAAATCAAGTACCTAAGGACCATGCCAAAAGAACTCACAAGAAAAAGCTATTTTGTATAATGTCAGCTCGGTGACACACGGCGTTTATTACTCTAAGTCACGTACCATAGCATTTGCGTGTAGGATTCAATTGCAGCAGTGCGTAAATGTTTAAGTATATAGTTACCGGTTGTTACCGTATTAATAGGCAGTCTGTTAACTCATCCGCTATGATAGTAACCCATTTTACTACTTTATGATTTTGTCTGAACGAAGCTGCTCATTTTCTCTCATAAGGGCATTTAAAAACAGATGAGCACAAGCTTCCCCTGATTTAAATTTTGGTATACTGATATTTACCGCCCCTTTATCATATTGAATTATAAACAAAAAATCATGGCAATGTTTCAGTGCACGGACAATATAGTCCGTGCAGTGTAATTAAGTTGCAAACTGCATTGTCTGTACCAAGGAAGCTTCACAAAATCGAATAACAGATATTTGTACAACGTAATTCTATTGCGACACGTGGTTGGCTGACACTAACCAAATTACTGCCAGTACCGTGTCGTAACATCGTTATTGTGAGGCAAACTTCTGTCGGCGACAATTAATTCTCTCAAACAACCAATAGACATTTTCGCTGGCATGTTATTGCAGCCACTACAATTGATAAAGAAAACGTGCAAGGCGTACGCTGGAACTAATCAGACTATTGGCAAAAAGTGCTGAACTAAACGCTAGCTAACAATTCCCTGTTTATCCAATTTCCATCTGTCAATTTAGCTTCCTTAGACGACACCAATTAGTCGCCCCGTCTTGTATCGATCGGAGTTCCGTTCACGTTCCAAGAAAACACTTGACGGTTTATATATTTTGTTTATACGTAAACACAGAACAATACGCAACGCCAATAAGAAAACAAGCATTCATTCAGGGAAATAGAAAACACATCTGAACTTTATCTCGGACTACCGACCGATAGCTACAACCTCGGGGTCTTTAAGTCAAGAGTGAATAGGTTTCTTCTAGGCAAGCGTGTTACACCGTCGACCACATCATCGCTTCAAGTCTGTCAAGCACGAGACGAACAAAAAAAAAAAGCTGTCTAAACATTGATGGATATGGAAAACATTACCTACCTATAAAAATATGAACACGATTGTAATGAAGATGAAGGCATCGCCATTTGTCCAATTAAAGATTGATAATAACCGGGCTTTTGTGTGAGATAAAACAAAAATAACTACCACGTCTTAACACACAGTCTACCTAATTATTGTGTTATTGATAATAATTAAGTACTTACTAAGCAAGCAGAATGTCTTATCACAAATCCCATTCCAAATATAAACTAAATTAACTGAAACAATATTATTCCACTCATTACCTAAGTGCTGAATGAATGAAAACATAATGAACAAAGCTTTGTTACACGCTGAAAGAGAGAAAAATGTCCCTTTGTACCGTTGAAATATGTACCATTAATGGTATAAGAACGGTTATACCTATTAACCCTTTCGCGTGATAGAAACACTAGATCAACGGCTGCAGTCCATGATTGTAGGAAAGGTAAGAAAGGTACATTTTTAAAAGTCTATAACTACAAATAGATTGTGTGTCCCGGCCATACGATTGTTCCACGAGACCATGCCATGCCACAAAATAGAAGAAACCTGTCTCGGCGTCGATTATTTATTTATTTATATATGCTTTATTGTAGGTACACCAAGTTAAAACATAGAACAGGAAACTTAAAACTAAAATACATACAATGGGCGGCCTTATCGCATACCGCGATCTCTTCCAGGCAACCTGGAATGGACAGTGATAGCCTGGACATGAAATGGGGTCGACATTGGTGTAACACATAACATTAAGAATATTTATTATAAATACATAAATGCATACATACTCCAATATAACGAAAATCAATAGGCAATGAAAGTAGATGTTGTAACATACAATTACAGACAATTCTTAATTTAAATCCTTTGCAAATATAGAAAGTTGTTGATATTTATTGGTCGTAACAATTTATTGCTTTGATAAAATCGCTTATCAATGAATTAGTAATATTCCTAGCTTGTTGGACAATTCTGAATCATTATCGGAAACAATGCCAATTGCAAGGCTAAAGAGATTGAGAGGTTAGTTGGAGCTCGTTCCGAAACATCTGCGGAATAAGGGCCTTAGTTTGCAGTAAATAAATAAAATAAAAAAGATATTAATATTCTAAAATACAAATTCTCTTTGTAGTACTCTATAGCGATCGATACCGCGAAAACTTTTCCTTTTCTTGGAGCTACATTTTCATCACCTCGTGAAAATTCTTTTCCACTGCTCTCCTAATTGAATTGGAAAGCTTTTCTAAGAAAAATCTTTAAATTCTATTATACCGAGTTTCTTTTTCACACACTATTATATTCACATCACATCACATCACATCATCAGCCTATTAATGTTCCCACTGCTGGGACACAGGCCTCCTCTCTGTGAGAGGGAATGGGCCGTAATCCACCACGCGGGCCCAGTGCGGGTTGGTGGATGTCACATCTCTTCGAATTTTTGGTTCTAGGACATGCCGGTTTCCTCACGATGTTTTTCTTCACCGTTTTGAGAGCAGTGGTGATGGAATAATTTACACAAAGTAAAGCGCCTGCCTGGGTTCGAACCCGCGACCTACAACTTGTAAGTCGCGGCCGATACCACTGGGCCACCACTGCTCTCTATTATATTCAGTATATAATAATTCTCCATCTTTGTTTCTCAACTTCTACATTCAGGCAAAATAACAGGCTCACACGACATATAAAACACACATCACACTCGTTAACTCAAATTGTTTGTTCAGTAATTTCTCCAGAATGATTTCTGTAACATGATAGTTCTTGTCAAACTTCAGGGCCGCTCTGAAGTTGGCTTTCCAATGCGCAAGGCACGGATCGGTGCTGTTTTTGTAGGAGTTTAACTACTGCGCAGCCATTGTAGCCAACTTCAGGGCGGCCAAAAAAGTTTGGCAGGAGCTATATGTATTTTAATATGCAACATAAATATAATATCATAACTTACATTGTCTCGAAAAAAATCAGGTAATTATATGTACTTGCGTGAAACTTTAATGTGTTTTGTGTTTAATTTAATTGATTAAAAACCTTATCTATATGAGATCAGGCTTTTGCCCACCAGTGAAGTAGTAACATGTTTGTGTTTTTTTAATATAAATAATTTATTCATTAAAATCTTTTTTTTAAACGAGCCATTTTCGTATTCTTCTCAGCAAACCCTTTCTTTCATTTGATACCCAAATCATGGCAGTGCACAAAAAATAACTAGTCCGCCATCTTATGCAGTCCGCCATATTGGAATTAAAATGACGTCACTTAGCTATCCATGCATTGTCATCCTAACTAAACGTGTATGCAAAATTTCATCTTAATCGGTGGAGGATAACTGCTTTAAAATTCAGTTGCAAGGTTTGACCCGAACACACTTACATACATACATTGCAAGTTAATTAAAAGCTTGTAAAAAAGCATGGACTTTTACATCAGCCCCTTAAATAAACGTTTCTTAAAGTTAAAAGCTTACAGATATTCGTACGTTTGTACTTACAATAGTATTTCAGATTATACAAGCGCATTGTTTGGGCAGCGACAAACATAATAGCTAGTCGTATGCACGGTGCATCAGTCATCGTCCCCGACCATTGACATGTGTTAATGCATGTGTTTTTAATGGCTGCAGCGGGACGCATATTGTGATAGATGTGTTACTGTTATGTTTGAAGCGTGACATACATTTCCTTACTAAAACTTTTATTTTCAAACCATACTGCGTTGTTTCGCTCACCATAATAATTGGTTTTCGCATATTTGACGAATTGACGACCCAGTACCGATCACCGTTAATCCGTTATACTGCTATCCGACAATACGATACTGCATTGTGTTTTTTTTCTGCTTCCTCTCCAATGACGATGAACTAATTAACGTCAGTTTAAACTTGGAACTTTCACTTAGGTCCATAAGTAGATATAGCTGTCAAAGTTTGTTACGTACCTATTACGGGCGTGAAAACCAAGTACCTTCATTGACCCTTGCCTTGACGATATTTGCCATAACTAATCTGAGCTATCGCAAAATATTTACAACAATAATATAAAAACTAACACTCCACTGTTAGTTTTTATATGACATATCAAATACCTTATGCTACACCAGCGCCTCTAGCGGCGAATTCATGACCATTACAAAAGATTGGCTATCAACTCCAAATGTTTTTATTCTTGTCATTAAAGTGTCATACTAACATACGAGTAGTACTACTTAATCGAAAATTACTGTCTCTCACCTAAACTTACTTCTATGAAATACCCATTTTGGTATTGGTTAATCCTGGTCTTAATTCATTTAGACATGAAGCTCCTCAAATTACATCTTCGCCCAACCGTGAGCGGTTCAAGTTCGAACAAAGCCTGCACCGCCGTCTCCTTCGTGTAGGTTTCCTTTTGACCACTAAGTTCCTTTTTCTACTCAGGAAAAGGGGCCCCGCAAAAAGAGGCTACTGTAGTAAAAATATATTTATGAGATGAAATTATTATAAAATGTCATCCTTTAAAACTGTAAGCTATTTAAAATAACAGAATCTGATTATTTTATGTCGTATACTAACTCCTCGTCTCTTAAATAATATGATTTAGGCGTTTACTTTTAGAGTCATTATTGACATTATAAATTATGGTTTGTTCCGTCTGCATACATAGTTCTCTTACTCTCATTTTGATAACGAGATTTATTTTACCACTTCGGACCCTATTCAATGTACCCTATGTATTGTATTAACAAGGTTACCTGAGCATCCATAGATAATCCAGTTCCTTAAAAACTAAAATACACTTGGAATGTAACTATCCGGAAAGGGGCAAACCAGCGGTCTGAAAAATTTAAAAACGATTCGGTTTTCTAAAGTCCAGGACATAATCCGATCCGAGATTTGTTCGTTTTTGATTAGACTGTGGACGTTCGTTAGCTATTTCGAAAGTCAATTTTCCCGTCTGTCCCTGTAATATCCTGTGCAGACTCGTTAAAAAAAAATATGAGAGTATGGGATGGTGCGATATCGTGGGGTTATTTATATCAGGCAGGTATAATGTGGCGGATATTAATATTTTATTGAGGCGACCTTTATTTAACGCGTCATGGTTGGGTTGACCGTGTAGTGATGGAATGAGAATAATATAGCTACAGTCTGTGAAAGTCTTCATGGAGATAATTTAATTATGATGGTTTTGTAATGAATTTTCATTTAATTAAACTCCGACAAATTACTGGCTCTACTTTTGCTTATTCCTGTTTAAATTATACTTATGTGCAAATAATCCTACAATGATTTGAGACATAAAATATTGATAAAAACCTGAATTCGGTTACTACTAAATTAAATAATTTATTAGAATTAAAACTAAACTTTATCAAGTCACATTTTTTATTTAAAGAGTTAACAGATAACTTCGTTTGACTCAGTGGAATCCCCGGTTGCACTGTCGTTTACATTTACAAAATGCGCCATATAATACTGATGATTCTTTACTAAATGTTTCTGTAGACAAATCTTCTTTGCGAACACTTTGTGACACTGTGCACATTTAGATCCATCATCTGTATGCTTGTAAAGTATGTGACTTTGAAGAGCTGTCACCGAGTTGAAAGTCTTCTCGCACCAGTTGCAGTTAGTTGCTCCCGGGGGATGTATCGTTGCGTTGTGGTTCATTAAGCCACGGTGAGTAGTGAATGTTCGACGACACAGCGCGCACCAATGATTCCTCCTCTCCGGATGTTTATACTTTATGTGGTTTCGTAAAGCGAGGCGGGAATCGAATACCTTACCACACTGGGAACAAGGCGTCTCAGTCTTGCTGCAAGTCGTACCGTGTAGAACTAACAGTTCCGGTGTCGCAAACGCTCTGTAACAAGCTTTACAGCGATGACCATATCGGTGCATGTATCGTATATGCTTCTGCAAGCTTAGCATCGATGGATACTTCTTATCGCACTCCACACATTGCCCTTCTACCTCGTTCTCGGGATGCATGAGCATGTAGTGAGCGTGCAACGTACTAGCTGTTTTGTAGATCTTCCCGCAGTGTTGGCACATATGACCGTCGCCATTGTCGTCGTCACCGTCAGAGGGCGCTTCGCAGTCGGCGTCGCAGTTGTGGGAGTCTTCCTTTTCTTTCAAGATATCTTGTAACACGGCTGTGGAGTTACGGAGGTGTTCATCAATTATGTCCGAATCCAAACGCTCAATATTTACGTCGATTTCTGGTTTAACGAAATAGTTGCTCATTATTCAAATTGAAATGCAATAAATCCACGTCTATTTATTTGACACTGAATATTTTCTCAAATGACAGCTCATGCTAAAAAAAGAAAACGAATTTAAAAAAAAGTTTTTTTTTTAAATTGACGGCATGAAAATCTTAATTCGGACTGCGACCTTTGTAGAGTTTTCTTTATGCTGAATTGTAACCACTTTTTACAATTTCTTTTAAACACGTAGCAACTGAGAATTAACTTTATTGTTTTTTATGGACAGATATTAATTAAAAATTTAATTAGTTATCGCGAGAACTACTAATGTAAACTAATTCTATGAAAAACTTTCATGGCGAAAGTAAACAGGCGTGTGTAATTGTTGCTCCTCAATTTATTTCGTTCATTTAATCGAATATGGTTCTTAAAAAAACCGGCCAAGTGCGAGTCGGACTCGCGCACGAAGGGTTCCGTACCTTTATCGCAAAAAACAGCAAAAAATCACGTTTGTTGTATGGGAGCCGCACTTAAATATTTATATTATTCTGTTTTTAGTATTTGTTGTTATAGTGACAACGGAAATACATCATCTGTGAAAATTTCAACTATCTAGCTATCACGGTTCATGAGATTCAGCCTGGTGACAGACGGACAGACAGATAGACGGATCGTGGGGTCTTAGTAATAGGGTCCCGTTTTTACCCTTTGGGTACGGAGCCCTAAAAAATGTGTGCAGGTCTGGCACATTTTCTTTATGCAATAATGGAATTAACTAGAATCAAATTATCAAAACATTTTTTTTTATAGTCTATAGGCTTGCGTTTGACCACTATCTCGCCTGATGTTAAGCGATGATGTGGTCTACGGTGAAGCACGCTTGCCTAGAAGAAACTTATTCACCCTTGACTTAAAGACCCCAAGGTTGTAGCTATTAGGGAACAAATACCCCGGAAAGGAGTTCCACTCCGTAGCTGTTTTATTTGTAACAATGTGTTTGGGAAGCCTAAAAGCGATTAATAGTACCTAGAACTAAAATGTGGTTGTTGCTGCGTGATTTTTGTACTGTAAATAATACGAATATATCCAAGAATTGTAATTAGTGCGTAATTTCAAGAAATTGTTTTCTGAGTGTGGACATTACCGGGGAAATAATACCGAGACATTAACATAAAAGCAATTTTAAACACCATTTAAGTGTTTATTAGTCGATTTGCTAATGTTTAAAATTATAGTTTAAACAAATTAAGATGGTGATTAAACTTGTTTGTTGTGAGTTCGGAATCGACAACGTTTAGCTTTTAGCTATCTGTATTCAACAACGAGCGGTTGAGGTTCAGTTGTCAAAAATTGGCGCGCTTTCGATTCCGAATTCAAAATAAAAGGTTTTATCTGTGGCGTCTGTGTAAGTAAGCGTGTGGCGCGTTTGTGTGTGTGTTGTTACGTGTACGTGTGGTTCTTTATCGGGTCGCAGTGAGATCCGCCGCGGCGCTCCGTACGCCGCCTGGACGGACCAACAGGCGGCTAACGCGGAACGAGAGCCGCTACCATTCGGGTGAGTCACTACATTGTAAAGAACCTAACGCTCTGTTCGAAGACGCGTCGGTCATTGGTGTTGTGTAGGGCTGCCAACCTATTGGGTTTTTAAAATGACTCATGTGGAGAACAAATTGCTTGGGACTCTGTAACAAAACTTGAACAAACTCGCATGTTCATTGGAAGTTACACAGTCTGATTGAATGTAGTAATAAAATCTTAATTTATAGAAAAACCCGTAAGCTGCATGAACAGTTCGGTATGATACAGATGTATTTTAAGTCGAAATACATATAAACTTTAAAAAATATATCAGGCTGGAAAAGCTCATTTCATTTTTTTTTCAATGCATGGGCAGATATTCTCATCATTTAAAACGTAAACCACTGAGGCGTTATTTTAAATAATTGTTGGCAACCCTATCGGTGTGATGTCATACTTGATGTATTTTTTTAATTGGGTTGGTTTAGGGTTCAATCAACAACTGCATTCAGACTTGTCTTGTTAGTAATAGTAATATTATTGGTTTGCATAGATTCTCATGGTGTGTTCGTCCTGTTAATTTCTATATTCTTTTATATGTTTTTATTATATACTTTTTTAATTATTTATTTTTATCTTTTATTTTACTTTAAGTATTAAGAGGCGTGTCTGATGACCACATTGACTTACCTTAGAACGTAGTACTTAACACCTCTTGCCCTACTACAACACAACTGTCTCGTTGTGGCTATATTTTATGCAATTAATGCATATTCGTACCTAGTTATTTAGTACTTACTTTACGGTCTCAAGTACCGGAATTGGCACCGGCTAATAAAATCGTGTTGCAAATACGTGGTCTCATAACCGGTGCGACTGGTCCACTGACTGGCTTTCTATTTACATACCTATATTGATTTGGATGCAAAAATACGGAAGACAAGTTTCGAGCGAGAAGATTAAGTTTTTACTACCCAGTTCGACCCAGTACGGTATTCATAGGAATAAAAACCACTTTGATAAAAAATTATAGCACCATTGTTATAAAGTTAACATGAAAATAACGCGCAAGGCAATAATGCATTACGTCATTTATATTTTTCCGTTCTCGTTAACCTAAAACGGGACTTCCACTGCCATTGAATCTGCAACTTGAAGTTTGTCATCAGTTATCATTGTGTATTCTTGCGTCGTCCTTCCAGTAATTTATATATGTATCTGGGTATAGGAACCAACAGCATTCCATTTTAATTTGATTGAAAACTTTATATTTACTTATAATCTTCTACCTAACCTACGTATTTGACATAAATGTATCTCATAATATTGTGACACTGTCATGTCTCGAATTGGTTTATTTCTGACCCCATTCGGTATAAACATACTTAATAAAGTTATAAATAGTTAGGCACGAAATCTCGATATGGATGTAACCACAATAGAACAATGCTTTTAAGGTTACAAATTAATAGGCATAAATGTTCTTATAAGTGTGAAGAATCATTAGTCATTGCTACTTGCTTCTATTGGGTCGACCTATCCACAGTATGATGCGTGTCGTACGATAGTTCCAGGCCAAGGCATCAATCTGCCCTGATTGTACTTGCAAATTAAGTGATATCATAGTCTAAACGATACCTTGGGGTACACCTACTTCTTACACAACATTTAAAGGACTAGAAAATTTATTAGGATTAATAATTCACAACATACCAGATTCTTTATTATTTGATCATAGGCAATGCCCTGACAGATTTTAATTACAACACCAAAATTCCACATGAACTTCGAGTCCATTCCATAATTATACGAAATTGCAATTTCAATGACCGTCGAATGGAAGGTTGTGCGGCATCGCTTAAAATCCGATTAGGCCGATAAATCCCGGACATTCCCGATCGAAACTATGGGCTAAAACCAGTGCAGAATAAGTTCATTGATATGAATTTTTAAGTAAGTCTGTAGACCTACGGGGTGGCGTAAAAATAGATAGTTACTTTATGTTCCATTTCTAGTAACAATGCTAAGATTGAAATATGTTGCAGCTCCGCACGTCCGTAGGTGGAATGGTATTGACGTAACCACCACGCCTACCATCATGATTCATTCACTGACATCGTCAAGGCATAAGAAAGCTTTCGCTTGACGTCTGGGCTCCTAGTACCTATATATTTGTTGATAAGCTCTTGCAAAGGGCGAGTTTATAAATATACTTTGTATGAGAAGAGGATATCCTAAAATTGATTTTAAAAACTTTGCGACTATGATACTAAAGTTTAAAGAGCACTACGCGGTAATACATCACCCATTTATCATTTAACTCTGTCAAAGTGAGTCTTAATGTTGAAAACTTTAACAACTAAAACCAGAATTGTGTTTCAGTTATCATGGTTTATTTTTTCACTGTTTATTATAGGATGGATACTACATATAATAAGCTCTAATTTTGTATGCGCAGACCAAATTACTATGTTTGATGCCCTAGTTTTGTAGAAGGCCACGTTAAGATATTTATCATGCTCTAATTTCAGTCATGATATTTGAACAACGTTTTTGTGCCGATATTTTCCACTTTTGTTAATGTTTTGGTATTTTCTTTTACTTCACTATTATTCGTCATCTCTCATTGACTTTCTGTCGTTTCTTTAATATTTCTTTCCTTACAGCCCTCCACATTCAAATTTCCCTCACGAAATTATCTTTATTCCTCTGCATCACAATGCCAAAAATAATTAGATTCATTACTAACTAGTGGCTTAATATTATTCGCAATCAAATATAATTTTACTGCCATGTTTATATGGACATCACTATTTCGTACTTTTGACAGTAAGCTTTCCTGGTACCAATGAAATTGAATATTGTTTCATATAATGTGCGTAATTTTTGACATTCAATAAATAGTTCCAACCTGATTAGTGGCAAGTGATAATTGAGTGAATGATAATTAGGTGTTTACAAAATGCCAGCTGAAGTTAGTTTAGCGTTTAGTTTGGCGTCCATTTGGTAACTACCCGCTAATGGTAAAATAAATGATCAAAATAACATTCCTAATTTAGAGCAAAGCTGTTGGAAGTTGAACCTTTTATTATCATAGCCTGCGACAATTTAGACCATATAATTATACAACTGGACTAACGTTTTATCTCGATCGATTTTGACTTTGATACATAGTGTACTTAATGCTGTTCGTTGATAATTTTTGCATTATTTAAAACGTAAAGTATTGCAAAATTAAAGAGCAACTATCAGAAACAGCTTATAAAGTTTATCCAGTCCATTACAGCATGAGGCTTCAGTTGCCAATGTTGCACGAAACTGACGTCTTTAAGTCAGCATCTCTTGTAGCATATTTCATTTACGTACTATAACGAGCAGACGTGCACGTCAAAACTTACAGCGTGTTATAAATTTTAACGTTAAAATTCAAATATTTGTGGATCTCTGAAATTCTGTTTCCAAACTCAAAATAGATTTATTGGTGCAGCCGTTTACCGGCGCTTTTCGCGTATTTTAACGAATACAACTCTGATGGTTAATGCATTATTGAACACGATGGTAGCACAAGTGATAGACGCGTCGTACAAATGCAATTAGCGATGACTAATCACAATTAGTTCGATGTTAAGCACGTAAAGCTGACAAAGTTGAAAAGCCAAACGTAGTTTCATTACAAACTAGCTCGTTGGTGTACCATTCGTTGCAAATTTGAAGGACAACTTAAAATTTTATGTTGCTGAGTCAATTCATAGAGGAAATAATCGACAGCTTTGAGCGAGTATAGTTTTATTTGAAAACCTCGCCGGCGGGCGCATGGCTCAATGCGGTAAACGTGCAGTTATATCTTTCTCCATTGTGGGTGCTCATAACTTGCATCCATTATTCAGGAGTCCGCAACACCCGGCTAACGAAATGCAGTTGCAGAACACATGCGCTGCTTCACTGTATTTTTATGCGCCTACCAGATAATTGGTAGCACTGCATTCATGCTGTTGTTGTTCAAGTTTCTCATTTGTACTGCTTTAGGGAAGATGGGGAAGTTGCACGTTCGCGAATTTCATGTTGGGGAGCTGTTGGTGTAATAAGTTTATTTTACCTGCTGCTTGTGCTGCGTTCTGAAGGCAGTGCCAGTTTATCGTTGATATGGAAATATTTATTTTCTCATTTTAATATGTCGCGAAGATCTCTTTTCTTTTTAAAGATTGCTACATGCTTTATTAAGGGGAAGGGACGTAACTGCAGCTGATAAAGTGCGTGCTAACTCTGATTATATCAACTAATCCTAACATTGATTGACGCGGTGGCCATGTAATATGCCTAATAAGCCACACTTTATGCCACTTTGATATCACTCGCATAAATTTCGAAATGGACAGGAATATTATTTTATGATTTCAACTGCGCGAATTACCGCAGCAATTAGTTTTGCGGTGGCATTTTGAAATAAACGGTAAATCGAACTGCCTTTAACACGTGTCAATTGCAGGGCAAGGGTTACGTGAATACAATTTATGTCTATGGGGTTTTCACGGCGGTGTCGCCCTGTAAATAATCAATTTTTTTTCTATTGTTCGTTGACATTTGTGCAAGGATAAAATATTTTTTATTCTAGGCAAAACACAAAGCAATCGTAAAAATTGGAAAGGTAGACACCGCAAAAATTAACCAAAAGGACCAGTAAGCCAGCCAAAAGAAAAATAACGAGACCTAATAAATGTCCATTAATTTCTGACCTGAAGTTGGACATGTTAAACGTTCCCTACAACAGTCTGCAACCATTCGTGTGTGTATTATCATTATACTGTTCGTTCGTATAAGATCTCGTTGTGGTCCTTTGAGAATAAAGAGTTTCTACTGTTCCCGCGCATAGAGACCTTGTTTTTTATTCGTTAGCTGAATGGACTGTATCACTATCACCTGTATTAGCCTTTGTCTAGCCTTAGTTCGGTAAAAAGGACAGAATCCTTATATATGTTTCAACCTCAATCGTGTTTCCGTTACTTGCTTATTAAATTTGTCATCTATACAAAGATATCTCTTACCACAGTTTACTGCTGATCCCGGACCCGTCACGGTGGCGCCGTTTGATTTACCAAGTAAAACACATTAAGAAAAGTTAAAGTCTAATGTCTATTATTTGGACATCATTCCCTTACTACCAATTGTTATTTACATAGATACCACCACCACCCCTTTTAAAATACATGAAAATCGAGTTTCAGACAAGCCAATTATAATATATTGTTTAAATACCTGCATAGGCCTGGTTAACAAACCAATTTCCCGTCCTAATTAACCGACCGCAGCGCAGCCTGTTACGCTTCCTCGTAATTACCGTTACGCAGGTCTAGTGCATCAATTCAATAACATTCAAAATTGACGTGCAATGGAGACAACTGATATTAAATTATGTTGTCCGTGTCCCAAACCCTTGTTCCTGCACTCACCACGTATTATGAATGAAACAGAGAGATCATGTGCAAGCAAAACAATGCGCTAAGACTCTAATAGGTTCGATCCGGTTTTCCAACCAATGACGGTGCTTTCCGGGCCATCAGCCCAGCTTTTTTGCTCTGTGTATGCCATACTCTATGGTACTCACATATCGGTAATTGGTAACGCCTCCGGCTTCGATTGAATGCAATAGCTCGAGGCGATGACGTCGGCAGGGCGCCATATATCAATGGTTGAAATGTCTCATTTATTTGCACTCCAATAGGTAGTAGCTAGGTAATTCAATTTACTCCATTTTTAGATCTACAAAGATATGCTCTTTTAGGCTTGATGGGATAGTTTTGTCAGTCTAGTTTTTAAGTTGAGTCATATTTGTAACACACATTCAAAGTATTTTATGCTTTATCTCAAGCTAAGCTTAATCAATTGTAAACTGTGCTTGTTGGCTCACAGTCCGATCAAAAGTTAGATTACGCAAATATCTCTAATTACTTCACGAATTGTAACTCGAAGGCTATTCAGAATTTAATAGTCTGTGCACCGCAAATCAATTTGCAATGCAACGCTTACCTAGATCTGTATTCTATGTCTCTGAAATATCTGTAGATGCTTTAGTTATCCCCCTGTTACTTCAAGCAATTTGGCCCAAGGTATTTCACTTGATTGATTCCCAGCCAGATATAACTTCCTAGAAACTAACTGACTGTATTTAATTAGTCATCCTTTGACGATGGTCTATAGACAAACTTTACTGTGTTTGGTACCTAATATACGAGTATGTAGATGTAACTAAAAAAGTGGTCTTATAATAATATTTCAACAAAAATTATTTTCTATGAACAAGACATAAAATAAAACCATTCACAAAATTATATTTTCTCCATTTGTCAACTCCTGTGAAATGTTTATTTTATCATCTGTCACAAAGTTAGAAATAAGAATATTTAGCTGCCTTGATAAAATTTAAATACGTTGTCGAGATATCGTGTGTTGGAAAGTTCTTTAGCTGTAAACTTTTAGTTTCTGACATCGTAAGGTGAAAAGTTCACTAACTTAGGTTCACCTTTGCGCAATATTCATCTTTTCTGCATTTTAATATCATGAGACTCTTTCATACATAAAGGGGATGGTTTAACAATAAAAATGTGTATAGTGTTACTTGGATTGGCGTTAAAACTTGCCCAGTGAACCATGCTCTCTTTTGATACGTGTATCACTGCAAATTTAGGAACCTTTAATCGTGAAATATGGCACTCTCTTTGCGCTTTTGATTGATAGTCAAAAATGTTTTCAGAGTTTCGATGTTCGCAGAGGCCACTGTATTGTTTTGCAGTCAATACTAAAATGTATTAACTCACTTTGATATTCGGGGTAGGTTTGGACACAATATTTTTATTTTATTTACTCTTTGCTTGTTACATTGTATCGATGAGATTGCGTTGATGAAACATGTACATTATAATTATATTTTATGAATTGGTATGTCTATGTAGTTGTGGTTGATATGTCAAAGATAGAGTCTGGCAAACGAAAGTAGACACTCGAATTATTTGCAAACTTTTTATATGGCAATACTATACCAATGACATTTTGATTTTTTATAATCTTGATAATAGCATTTATTATGTGAAAAATGAATAAAACAATTAAAAGTGGATTACGGGAGATGTTGTTTCGCATGATGTCTAATTATCAAGAAACACAACAGGAGAGAGACGCCGAATTCAAACAAAAACAAGATTGTTTACGTGTGGTGTGAATTAACCAAAATTATTATAGAATACGGTTTTATTCAACTTGTTACATAATATCTAAAATATTACCTATATAAAGTACCTATAGTATTTTTATTCAGCCGAACAAAAATAAATAATTCTAAAGTATCAAATTAGGTTATTCCAGGTATTTCATACTAGTTTTTAGGGTTGCTATGCTGATATTTTTTAAATTTGCCGCGATTTTTCAGTCTCTACTTTCGTTTGCCAGACTCTATATATACTGAACTTAATAAATTATTGGGATGTTACTAAAATATACCTCCAATTCAATAAAGTGGCAAGATGTTAGCTACTCTCTATTTTTCTTTCATGTTTATTATAGTGAAGGATAAAACAGAAATAGTAAAAGCCAGACTGTCCAAACATTGTATATAAATATCGAGTTTTAAATAACACTTTTTAGTGAAGGTCAAAAAGCCTTTAATGCCAGATAAAGAAGACGTTCTTTTCGCCCCTGTATGTCCCAGATGTTTACACGAGCTTATTTCATAACAAAAATTCTTAAAACCAGGTCACGGTCAGCAATCTTATTAATTTGAATCCTCGTTGGGGTTGTCCTTTAAAAGATAGTGGAGCTTGAACTTATCTTACATATCCTTTTGTGTCAAAACTTGTCTTAACTGGACGTCATTCATTAAGCAAAGCAAAAGGTACTTTGTGTAGGTTTTTTGTATCAATTTATCTCCTTTTGGATATAACCCCTTTGCTGTTGCAATTCTATTTCATTCGATAGACAGGACATGGGACATATTATGGCAGTGAATAAAATTTCCCGGCTCACATGTTAGTTGGAACCCAGTATTTGTGGTGCGTCAATCATCTTGTATTCGATTACAGTGGTTTTCAGAGTCCTGTAAACAGAGGGCGCAAAAATAAATAGAATACTTTTTTGTCGTTCAATCTCCATTTTTCCATCTATAGCGAGTTCTTCCATAAATTGAGAAACGGTGGTTATTTTATTTATCAACATTTCTAGTAATATGACTGGTATGACATTTACATTGTGGTTCAATTGTTGATCCATTATATTTTCGGCAGGAATCAGGTAAAACTAGTATATTATAGTACACAGTATCGTATATAGCAGACAGTAAACAGGCACAAGTAACGAAAACTTTGCAAGTGTACGAAGGTCCGACTGCACCTTATTTTTGTTGAACTCCCAATCCAATAGATTACCATCCCCGAAATAGGTGCTTTGCCAATTATAGTGATGACCTCTACTGGCACAACAAGAGTATATCAATGTGCAAACCATTTACCGTAATGAATCGTTCGCCATTAACCGTGTCGAGTTACCACCTACGTCAATAAACATTGCAATTAACAACAACACTACTTTGCACCGAAATATCCAAAATTGCCTCATTGATCTATTACGGTATTCGGTAGCGAATTACATAAGAAAGAGTCCTCGAAACGACGAACAAGAGTGAAATTCAGCGGCTAACTTTACAGCTTTGAGGCTAACGTAGGACTAACACAACTCGGCTTTTTTCGATGGCAACCTATGTTAAGCCACTGTAAACGCACCCACGATACAGAAAAAAAATCCTAGTGTGGCGCAAATATTAAAAAAATTGTTTGGAATGGTTTAGTAATCATCCAACACTAAACAATGGTGAACGCCCATGTAACACCCACTCTATCAAGGTCGGAGACTCTACACTCGAAGTTGTAGACGAATATGTCTACCTGGGACAAATAGTCCAGTTGGGTAGGTCTAACTTCGAGAAAGAGGTCAACCGTCGAATCCGACTCGGCTGGGCGGCGTACGGGAAGTTGCGTGGTATCTTCTCATCCAATTTACCGCAATGCACGGGATGGGTCAATGTGGAGACGCCTGGGGGAGGCCTATGTCCAGCAATGGACGTCTTTCGGCTGAAATGATGATGATACCTACGTGCACTGTGTTTAATGTGTAATGTGAAAAAATTTCGCTGATGTACATGCATTTATACTCTAGTTTCTTTGAATCAATCCAACATGTTACCTGTCTGGAATAAACCGTAGCTTGCGTGTAACCATGGTCGGTTACGTCTTTTGAAGCTCCTTTTGATATTGTACGAGTACTTTCTACAGTAGCCCCAAGAGTAACGTATTCATTTAATGCGCTTTGCGTGTGACTAAGTTTACGGTCCTGTCCGCAGTTCAGTTCTATTTCAAAGCTGAACTTTGCGGAGTGTCGCCTGTTTCTATGAAGAATTTAAAGTAAAATTTAAAATTTCGTGGGGAGATCTTTATGGCCGCAGTTGCAACTAATTTGGGTTAATTAGGGATATGTGAAAATGTTTGTACGATTATATAATACAAGGAAACTGGTTAAATATTCTTCAACGAGTATCTAGTAGGTAGCAGTGTTTGTAAACACAGAAGAGCACGTTTTCTATAGCAACGTTTGGTTTTAGTTAGAAGCGCTCAGGCTTTTAGACGATTAAGTAGTAGTGCCCCTTTGTGATAATCCTCCACTTCCAACTTCAAGCCAGTTGTCTGCCTTTGGCGACCTCTGACAGGACCAACGACTTTAACATCTGGAGCAAACGGTGGAACAAAGAGACATACCACTTCCTTCCGATACTTTCACCTTGAATATACGACTTTAAAACGTCCCGATTAAGTTGAATTTGCATCAATACAACTTTCAACGGACAAATAGTCAACACATGTGCGAATTTAGCTGATAGGTACGACTATCTGCAGACAAACGAAAGTAACGTCCACGAATGAATGAGCATCAAACAATAAATATTATTCCTACGTTTTATAGTGATGTTTAGATGCACGCAACGTAGACAAACAATAGAAGATATTTTTTACGACTACAACCAGCACTGTCGGTGGAAATATACAGGCACTGGGTGAAAATGTTACTGGTTATGAGACGTCATTTAAATTTGAATATCGAATGAAAATTTTGAAGCACGGTTTGGTATGTATGTAACTATGTACCGGAATCTTTGAACATGATTTTCATCCCCTTAACTGCACACTTATCAAGGACCGATGATAATGCAATATTTTAAATAGTTTGTCCCATTATCCTTACCAGGATCTTCAGGATTAGCGATTGAACTAAAAAGTTAAAATAATACAAGCACCCCACGCTTTATCATAATATTTTTTTTGTTTATCACATTATTTTTAATTTAAATTTATTGAAAATTATTTTCTACTTTTTAATTTGGTTTTCAATATTTAACCGTGTTTTTTTAACTATTATTTATTTCCTAGTTCTATTTCAATAATAACTAAACAAAAGTGGCTGTTTAAAATAAAAACGGAAACAGATGGTTCGAAATCGCAGTACTTAATGCAGAGAAAGAAACCATAAACGACTTCATTTTGAATACCCAGCCTACCCTACCATTATGCTAACATTTATCCCCCAAAGGGAAGTGCACGCGGAAAAAATTGCGGAAATAAAATTTAAGTATTGATACACAACGGTGAGGTGACCACAGTGCGGTTGGTTGCCAAGCGAAGGAAGGGCAGGTGTACACTGTCGTAAGTGTGATCAACGTGCTGCCACCACGACGCACGTGTCGTCCATTACAGCAATGAGCGAATGACACACGCAAAGAATGGACTAAAGACTTTTAAAAAAAGTTCTAGCGATTCTTCGTCGCGTTTTTAACCCACGACGGAAAAAAGATGGGTGTTATAAGTTTGACGTGTGTTGCTGTGTATCTGTGTGTCTGTCTGAACGATGAACCGATTTAGATTTTTTTGTTTGAAAGGTGACTTTGTCGAGAGTGTTCTTAGCTATGTTTGGTAAAAATCGATTTAGCCGTTCAAAAGTTATGGACTGTTTTCTCGTTTTCTGTTTGAAACGGAGTATTTTCGCAAGATATCGTGTCATAATTACTTGTTCGATAGATTGTTGATCGTAGCGGGTCTACTACTAGATAAATTATATAGTTTAGAAAGTATTAAATAAAAAAAATTGCCGGGGGTTTTGGAAATTTTAAAGTTTTTAGTTGTGTTTTTCTTCTTGGCGCATTGGACTCCATAATCTAACGAAAAACTTTTTGGGCACGATACATACAACTTAGGAGTGTCTTATCAAACTACTACACGTCATGTTAAAGCTTTCATTATTAAATTTAATAATTTATTTATTGACATTGAACAATTGCTGTTGAAAAGACCAGCTGCTAGTGATGGTACTTCAAATGCAACAATGCATTCCTAGATAGTGGCCAGCCGTTATCTACTTCAACCATCATGATAATAGAACTATTTCTGTCAGTATGAGTTTGCAAATTGTATTCGAAACAGTGTAGTGACAGTGAATTTTAGTATATTGTTTTAATTTTGAAGAAAACCTTAAAAATAAATCATGATTACCTTGTACAAACAAATGGGACTTAACCCGAAGAATACTATAAGTAGGTACCTACTTCTATTATTTTTTTGTTAAGCTTATATCGTTCCACTCCCAAGGTCTACCACGAAATCTAGGAAGTCTTTTCGTCGCCCCAACTCGTATCATGTTTATGTCATTTATTTATTTTAATTCTTACTTGATACAACTTTAAATATTTGAAAAAAAAAAGAAATACTAAATAACATTTAAAAATATAAAAAATAGAAGCCCACTGGTATCGGGAACAGGGTCCAAGCTACCGGTGGTTAGGGCTCCAGAGAAAAGAACCTCCTCACAATGCGAGCCGTATCAAGGAGTACTGCCTTCTGTATCAGGCCCTTGATCCAACCGCGCAATAGGCTATTGGCCATCAGGCCGTTGGCCGAATCGGCTCAATGATCGCCGAGTACACATCCCACATGTCGACACGTCCACAAGTTTATTATTATTATAATTTTAATTTTGCAAATAACACCGTCCTTAGTACGTAGTTTTATAACTTTTTATGCTTCCATTCGCAGTCTGCCGAAGTGTCCATTCCGCGGGAATAGGCTCATTAGCATAAACCCATTTCCTGGCCGATAATGAACTGTAACGATCATAATTTACTCGATTGTGGTTTCGTCAAGGCTGTTATTACGTAAAAAATTACAGAGATTATAGATTTCATTCAGTCTTTTTTTTTATAAAACACTGTCGTTCTACCTAGTATATTAACCAGAAGCACAGTTTGAAAAATGTGTAACAACATCTTTCAGTACTTTTATGTTTTTGTAGTAGCTTTTATGAAAAAAAATAAAAAATTGACGCGTTATTTGCAAGTGCCTGCGACATGCACACAATAAGGGCGGCACATGTACCGCGCAGCCTGCCGCCAACAATACGGGCGCGGTGGGCGACTTTTGTGACGTCACCGTCATCTCGTCACACGCGATACTTGAACTCGCCGACGATGAATACAACCCACCTCCTCCCAGCTTACCAGCGCTTGAATAGCCTACTCATAACAATTATTAATTAACCATTAACGACGTGTGACCTTTGAATTAGAAATATGAATAATCAGACGAGTATGATTTGTTTAAGGTTTGAGTATTCGTAAACACAGTTGAATTTACACTTTTACAGCACACTACCAGTAGTACCATTAGCGACATCTGTTTTGAGCCGAGTTCCGACTGTCAGGACGTGGATACATGAATTATTAAGACGATGTCTGACGCTGATGCTTTCGATAAGGAACGTCCTCACTGAGAGCATTCACGTGTAATGAGCATTTGACGTCGAATATTCGAGTGGTGTGAACTTTGAGCCGAGCGTTACAAAGCTTACACGAAAGCGCGAACTTCGGCCGGTGTGGATGTCGCAACGATTTTCGTGGAAACGGCTCGCATTCGAATGTTCACGCAATAAAATAGAGCTGATCCAGAAAGGGCGAATTCGCCGTGACACATTTCGCACGAAATCATTCGCGCGTTAGTGAGATACTACACCAATACATCGCGCCCACAAGCATCGCGCGAATTCAAAAAACGCGCGTAAATCGCGTGCACTGCGCCAGACTAAGATACTAGGGACGACTTTTTGCGTCCACACCACACGCAAGAATTTCGGAGCGAGTTGCCCTAATGCTCGCATGTTGGTACGCTCCTTCTGGACGCAATGTGAGTTTCGCCACTAATTCGCCCTTTCTGGAAAAGGTCTTAGATTTAACACCTAACACTCTAAAAAGCTTTGTAAGATTTAAAAAAATAAAACATCGTAGTTTTGTAAACTCTTTGGCTATCATACACTAATAACAATTTATTTGAATCCCAGAATAACTTAGTTTTTAAGAGACATGAATCAAATTAAGAAAGAAATATCTTCAGCTTAAAGAAAATTCTTTGCATATTTTGGTATGTGCATAATAAAAATACTGCAAAGAATTGTATTAAATTATGCTTTTCTGTTATAAAGCATATTAATTATTATATTCATAATTGATATCAAATTTTGTGCAGGTGTTAATTGACCACGTTAATAATGCCTGAAATTCGATTGAATTTCGTTTTTTCAGCTCGGCTTACGGCTCTGGCAGAATAAAGCCTCTATAAAACTTATTATTAAAGCGGAATGAGGACCTTAATGCTCGTTGCGTGTGACTAAGTTTACGGCCCTGTCCGCAGTTCAGTACTATTCCAAAGCTGAACTAGGAGTCTCTCCACTTTCTTAAGATGTGTAGGAAGAATTTAACGTGAAAGCTATAAGTTCGTGTGGAGATCTCTTTGGCCGCAGTTGCAACTAATTTGGGTTAATTAGAGATATGTGAATTTTTTTATACCATCTTATTATTCTGCTTTTAGTAGAAGTGTTTGTAAACACAGAAGAGAACGTTTTCTATAGAAACTTTTGGTTTAGTTAGAAGCGCTCAGGCTTTTAGACGATTAAGTAGTAGTGCCCCTTAGTGATAATCCTCCACTTCCAACTTCAAGCCAGTTGTCTGCCTTTGGCGACCTCTGACAGGACCAACGACTTTAACATCTGGAGCAAACGGTGGAACAAAGAGACATACCACTTCCTTCCGATACTTTCACCTTGAATATACGACTTTAAAACGTCCCGATTAAGTTGAATTTGCATCAATACAACTTTCAACGGACAAATGTTCTACACATGTGCGAATTTAGCTGATAGGTACGATTATCTGCAGACAAACGAAAGTAACGTCCACGAATGAATGAGCATCAAACAATAAATATTATTCCTACGTTTTATAGTGATGTTTAGATGCACGCAACGTAGACAAACAATAGAAAGACAGGTGTACGAAGTATCAAAACGCCCTATTCGGAAAACAACATATGAGCGGATCGTCCTATTCTCAAAATGATCTAGTAGCAAAAGACCTACATACAAAATAATAGGAATGGTACATTCATACCACACATATATTAGATTTTTAAAGGAATAATTTTATTCAACATTTTTGCGTCTGCTACGATTAGGGTGGGCGATTGCAAGTATCTTCTTGTTCCCTTCTTGCCGCCTCCTTTGCGAACATCACTTCTTCGCAGAAGGGGGCGATTGCGTCCCACTCGTTGTCACTTCCGACTATGGACTGGACCACGACCGGAAGCGATTAGCTATTAGCAGCACCGACTGCCGCTACGAGGTCACGGAGCTGCACTACCTAGGATGGGAACTTCTCCTGTCGGCGTCGCCTTCACCCTCGGCTGTGAGCCCGCATTACAGTTTTGCGTTCCCTCCAATCATTATCAGACGGTTGATTCGCTATTGCTTTAATTCTTCTTTTTGTTTAAATTTTACTTAAAAAATAAATTGTACAATGAACCATGACGAAAAATCTATAGTATTTTTTAACATGACTGTACTTTGACAGTAGGTCATTCTGCTAATAGGATATTTTGCTAATAGGTCATTTTGAGAATAGGACGATCTGCTAATAGGACGTTATGCGAATAGGACTTTTTGATACGGAGTCGTTTTTACGATTGCAACCATTCTTACTTGCACCGGCACTGTCGGTGGAATGTCTCCCGCAGAATAAAGCCTCTATAAAACTCATTATTAACATACAAAAACCTTCAAAGTGACGTAACATCATGTCAAGCGTAAAAACCACTATACCCATACATGAATATTCATTATTATATCTCATTGTTACATAGTTATCCGAAAGCGAATAATAGAGAGGATGTGCATCAAACAAAAACTGACATGTTGGAGTTGCGGTCGACCTTGAGTGTAGTTAATAGCTGTCTCAAGTAATGACATGCAAGCGATAGCGGGTGTTGCCCTCGTACACGAGGCGCCACTTGAACCAATCATAGCAACACTGTTTATTCACGCTACATTGCAATTTTTTAATATTCATCCGGTCGCGATTCTCAAGAATCAATGTGACACTTCACAATATCTTGACCTAATATTATCGATTTAATTGAATTTGTTCCGAAACAAAGTATCCGAGCGAAAACCAACTCGCGTGGAGACTGCGTTCTTCAGCATCCACTCTTGTCTACATTTCAGCTGCTTGCATGAGACCTCACTAAAAACTTTTATATTAGTACTGGAGATAAAACGCTCCGTCAACTTCAGACGATTTACAGAAATTCAATTATCTTTTAGTAATGTTTAGCGCTAATTGTATTTGGCGAGCTGTCGTGCACGCAAGTATAAGTGATGTATTATCTCAACACTTTTTATTTGTTTTCTCCCTTTAATGCAATGGTTAAGTATTGACTCTGTGTGGTTGATACATAAATTGACTGCAAGACACAATAAAAGCGCTAACTCCTCAGACATGTCAATCCTCATTGAGCACACACGACCGAGCCTGGTGATGTCGATTCTACTTCAGACTTCAGGTTTATTTGTACACTTTACTCCTATCTCGTGAGTAGCTTTTATTAGACTTAAAAGGAAATTGTCAGGTATACCAGGAACTTTGCGATTTCATATTTTTCTCTCGCATTAACTTGGAAAATACTGCGTATAACATCTATTGTATCTAGTTGTCTTTGTAAGGTCTTATTTTCTCAGTTCTGTGTCATTTGTCCGTGGGTTAGAACGTAATTCATGGTTAGTGGAACGCTGTCTTTTTTAACTTAAAGCGGCCAGTTGTTGGCACGACTTGTAAACGCGAACGCGTGTTATTAATTTGACACTGTTTCTATGCACATCGAGGTTACACAAATTACAGAAATTACGCGAGTACCCGCTCTTGCATACCGTACTGTCTTCATAACCATAGATCTCCGCTGTATGTGTGTATGTATGTTTCTTTAGTTGTGCTTTCATATATTAGTAGAGCTTTATGAAGATTTTATAAATGTTTGTCCTATAAATAAATTAAGTTCAAAATGGTCTCTCAACAACGAAATCCTGAGGTTACCTACTTCGAAATAGTATAATAAATAATCAGTAACGTAGCGGTCTATGAGCCAATTTATCGCTCGTGATTGGGTCGTGAACCTGTTACATATACAAGTTCCAATAACTCTCTGCATCATCAAATCGATGAAAATCTAGAACCAAATTCTATGCACTTGATCTAGACTCGTCCCATATTCACTCTTTATTTGGAGGTCAATTAATGGTCAATGTTCTTTTTTGTGAGCATATTAAAGAATATATCAATCTGTCTTTGCGACTGTCGGTATAAGGATGTATTTTTATGTAAACCTGTATAATGTACGATAATAATTATATGTTGTATATTAGTTTAAATATTTATACGTATTATCTTCTTCCTCTTCTTGTATTATGTTTAAGATTAAATACCTATTTCTTGGATGACTTTATGTAAACAAAGGACTCTATGGTACAAATCTGACTAGATCACATTGCACTGCGTTGAATGCAGCATTCACTCAATTGTCTTGTCTGCCTGTGCGACGGAGGGTAGTGCAACCCCTGCAGTCAATGGCTTCTAATTCGTCAATATTGTCAGGCTGCCTCAGCATCAGTGTAATGTTATCAGGGTCGTCGCCGCATCCATCCGTCGTCTAATAAACTGCACTAATCCTTCATTTGCATGAGGTTTATGATCATCCGTTGCATGAGAGACGGTTTAATATGAAGTTTACGTGTCAAATATGAGACATTTATAGATTTCAAGTTTGTTTTCAGTAAAGCTTGTTTGAATGATAGCTACTTTAAAACTTTGATATGTAAACTTGCCTATTTACCGTGCTCCAGACGCTTAATTCATGTTTGTGCTTTATTTGTGTTTATTTCAGATGTATGTAAGATAAATCACAGGCGTCAATTGCATGAAATCGGAGGCGGAGTAAGGATTTAATCGACCAATAGAATCGTTGCACACGTTACTAAAATATGGAACACTATTGGTTGATCAAAAACTCTTTTTGAATGCCGTCGCATTTCTGGTTATAAAAGGATACTTCCAGTAAATGAAACGACAGTTCGTTAAACAATAATTAATCAGTGTTATCAGAAATTACATTCTGTTTATTTCGCCTTTGATTGTTCTTCTAACTTGTTATGTTTATACCGCAGTTATTTATTTGGATTTAAATCTTATTACACAGAAAATAAATCGAATACCCGTTCAGTTGTTAAGCATTGTTTTTTCTTAGCTTGTCGACGGTTAATATAAGAAATTAAATATTATGTTCGGCCTAGAATTCCGCCGCGGTAACACACGGTAAACATAGTTAAGTTCCTATGATGAGTATTGATTGAATGCAATTATACTTACTCAGTTTCATTTTACCGAAATTAAATACAACTATTGCATTATTAATTGTGGAGGAAATTATGCTAGTTTCCATTGCAGTTATTATTGAAATCAGTCAAAACTTTTATCAGTAAATATGAAAATTATGATTGGTTTCCCCACATTAATCATAACGATTTCGACAACTTTGAACTGATGTACATATTTGATTAGTAGTGCGCTTACAATATTAATTCGTTGAAATTTGCATATTGAAATTGCGTTTTCTTGTTAATTAGATTGATAAAAGAACTTTATTTCTTTATGAAAACTTTATGCATTAAACACTATACTAGGCGTTTAGTTTTTATTCCTAGAAAAGTAGGTAACTGTGGTATAAACAAAAGATTTGCATTTGAAGTTAAATTGCATGCGTAATGTGATGCCCCGAAAAAAAATCAGCTTCCGAATGAGTTTTCTAATGTGAATTTGTTTTGCAGAAGTAAGACAGGAGGCTGTGCAGCAAGCGCTGGCCGAGATGCAGAACAGACCCAAGCCCTCGCTGCCGATGCCCTCGAAGAGGACCTCCATGATGGCCAAGAGCCCTGACAGAGAGAGACATGACCTCTGTAAGTATTAAACTTTTCTCTAAAACCTCGTAATCTACACAATGGTGTCAATAATGATCTCTCTGCCCTTATTCCATGTGACTTGGTGTCGGCACAATGTTATTTCTCCATTGTCCCGCATACGTAGGTACATTTTTTCTTCAGCCTCCCTGTCCATCCATCCACATTTATATTTACTCCTCATTATTATAGTAATATTAGTCACATGCATTCCAGCTTTACCAATACATACGATTCCCTTTCAAGACTTCTGTCTGTCACTACCGCCACTTTCAAACTTCCTCAAATGCCTATGTTAGATGCCTTACTTCATCTGAAAGAAGATGGAAATATTATTGAAAACTTTAAAAAATCTGTGTGTATGTTAGAGGTAGAACTTTAAATAGCACAAAGTTCTTCCACAATGTTTCTTTCTTTTCACTTAATATTGAACAAATTCAAATATATTTATTTCAACTAGACCACTTTTGAACGTTACACAATTAAAATTTACAAGTAATAAAATTGATTCTACCGTGCATTCGGAAAAGTGGCTTGTTATGGAGAAGAATGCACAAGAAACTCCATACTTACACTTTTTTGAACATGGTTTGACACCGTTCGTTTCAATTAAACCAAGGCTACCCTAAATCTCGTTTTACGAAAGGTTTGTATTAACCCAAACAAGTTTTAAGCAAAACTACATGGAACTAAACGATTGGCGTATCAGTGGCTTCCGGACGACTCGCTAGTAGTCTATCGAGAACGGTTCAATCAATGTCTGTTCTAGATAGTCGGCGATAGAGCCCCGGTATACAACCATATGATTCGATTGAGGTTGTGTTGTGGCTATTTTAAGCCGCTACAAAATGTGAAATGTTTTGATCGAGTTAGATTTCCGAAGAGTGTGCTTTGCTTAAAATCTTCGGATGCAGTACTCCTTTTTATATCCATAAACAAAATCTGCAATTATAGCTTCAACACTTTTTAGGGATCCGTACCCAAAGGGTAAAAATGGGACCCTATTACTTCTACTAAGACTTCGCGATCCGTCTGTTTGTCTGTCAGTCTGTCCGTCTGTCACCAGGCTGTATCTCATGAACCGTGATAGCTAGACAGTTGAAATTTTCACAGATGATGTATTTCTGTTGCCGCTATAACAACAAATACTAAAAACATAATAAAATAAATATTTAAGTGGGGCTCCCAAACAACAAACGTGTTTTTTGCGCTTTTTGCGATAATGGTATGGAACCCTTCGTGCGCGAGTCCGACTCGCACTTGGCCGGTTTTTAACCATCTTTATCGCCCGAAAAATGTCGACTTCAAACAAATGACTTCAAACTAATTGAACTCAATAAATACTCCTTGTTCAAACACTACGCATTCGTTCAATTTTGATTACTCGCCAGATATGTTCCCTGCAAAGCGCAAAGCATGTCTAGCGTTCTATTGACTGGTAGAGCAACCTCGGTAAATGCTTATGCTTATGCCACAAGTTCAACAGGGCAGAGCTTTAAACCACAGCTTTTCGGTTTACAAGGAAAAATTCAACGCGGTGACCGGCGCTAAACGTCTTAGCGTCACATGTGTGGCTCATTCACACGGTTTCTTTCAGGATTATATTAGATTTTTTGAAAATATTGAGCGTGAAATGTTAAGTCCTGTTGTGAGCAGCTTTTCGCACGTTTTCTTACACAAAAATTAATTTCGTAGGAACTGGCGAGTCGAACGAGAGCGCTACTCACAACTACAAAAAGACGCTACGGCAATTATATTCGGTGTGCGACGTTTCCACCAATATTTATACGGGAGGGCGGTTCCGTTTGTACTTCGCACATACCACAAGCCACTGTTATCTATATTTGGGCTATATCGTGGAATTCCATTCGCGATGTTTCTTAGTGGTTTCTTCAATATTATCACGTCAGAACACTGTAAAATAAGTTAATAATGGGACCATGACATGAGTACAGTGCCTTTGCTAGCCTCTTCAAATCAAAATTAAATTATGGATTTATCTCGAAGTTTCGATTATCTTGTATTGTCCGTTTCAATTGCCTGAATATCACTCGTTCTTCTCAAAACATTAGCTTTTTTTCAACTGATATTAATCAATCAGATTCCCACAGTAAACAGTAGTGTCACTCTCCACACTCGACCGCAGCAAATATAATTAATAATGTTTAAACAGTAACAACATTAAAGCTTTCGGGAAATATGAATTTATCATCTTATCATTCTACTGCAAAAGTTTTAATAAAATGTAATTAATTATCACGAGTGGTGTGAATAAAAAATAAACGTGCTCTTAATTTCGTTAAAATATCTCTGGGAGCAGTCATTACTTTATTATATTTGAGGTAAAACGAAAATAGCGTGATAAAATCAAGAAATTCTACTAATTCACGATAAAGGAACTCATATTCACATTTATTTATAGGTTACTTCTAGGCAAGCGCTATCCATCGTCGACCACATCATCGCTTACCATCAGGTGAGATGGTGGTCAAGCGCGAGCTTATACTAAAAAAAAAAAAAATACGACCATTAGACGTCTTAAAGCGCAGTAGAACCATACAATTATTCATAAAACGTCTGAATGAAAAAGATCGCTACAATGATTGCAAAAACAACATCCAATTGATAAACGAAGGTGATTTAACAGGTAGGCCCGCCTGCGCTGCCGCTTGATCCACGGTGTAATTACATTTCGCGTCCTTTTACTCCTGTTTCCAGTTTATCTTTTGTGTGCAAAAACGGTCCTCACGTCACTAACGTTTGTGTTACAAACTCATAACAGATACGTCCTTTATATTTTCGCTTCCTCGGTTTTATTGGCTCAGTCCGCATTGTGCAGTGCCATAATATTTAACAAGTGCTCAGCCAGTCCATGGGGATTTTCTAGTTCCGATTTCCACGTTTGTGAGATATTATTTTCGTTTGCGATCTATGTAATCGTTTTTAGGGTTCCGTACCCAAAGGGTAAAAACGGGACTCTATTACTGAGACTCCGCGGTTCGTCTGTCTGTCACCAGGCTGTATCTTATGAATCGTGATAGCTAGATAGTTGAAATTTTCACAGATGATGTATTTCTGTTGCCGCTATAACAACAAATACTAAAAACAGAATAAAATAAATATTTAAGTGGGGCACAACAAACGTGCTTTTTTTGCCGTTTTTGCGATAATGGTACGGAACCCTTCGTGCGCGAGTCCGACTCGCACTTGGCCGGTTTTTATACTTTAGTGTCACATCATTTTTGGGCATAATTATTGATTGATTATTGACGCGTCTTTTTCAGCACAAGTAGAATCGGAGAACTGATACCCACTTGATCAAATCTCCTAAGGACCCTAAAAAATGGTTTTTCAAAAGAACAATTTGGTGAAAAAATAAATAATGTTTTTGTTACATAACGCCTACGCAATGAATTAGTCTGTTGAAGTGCTACGCCGCCTACGAGCTACGGCTAGTACCCCGACACCTATTTCCCGTAGGCGGCGTAGCTTGTAGTATCATGTCCGAGAGGAGATGGTTCGAAAAATATACTACAAAGTATTCTGTAGGCAATATTATTATCTATATATATATAATGCTTTGTCCTGAATGACTGACTGACGGATCAACGCACAGCCCAAACCGCTGAACGTAGAGACCTGAAACTTGAAAGGTGTATTCTTTGTATGATGTAGGCATCCGATAAGAAAGGATTTTCTGAATTTGTACCCCTAAGAGGGTTAAAAAGGGGGGCAAAGTTTGTATGAAAAATCTAATTCCTTCGGCTAATATTTTTGAAACTTGGCACAAATAGTAATCTAAGTATATGATAAAGATTGACATTATTAGTTTTTTGAAACTACCCCCTCAAGTCGATTTAGGGGGTGTTGAAATTTGTATGGCAGAATTTTATTTCATGGGTAACTAAACTTGAAACATTACATAAATACTAAACAAAATAAATAATAAATGTTGTTATTATTAGTTTTTCGAAACTACCCCCAAAAGACAATTTAGGGGGTGTTAAAGTTTTTTGAAAAATCTTATTATTAGGTTAATAAACTTGAAACTTGGCATCAATACCCAACTAAATAAGAAACAAAAGGTTGCAATAATTAGTTTTTCAAAAATACCCCCATATAAAATGCTTTGTCCTGAATGACTGACTGACGGATCAACGCACAGCCCAAACCGCTGAACGTAGAAACCTGAAACTTGAAAGGTGTATTCTTTGTATGATGTAGGCATCCGGTAAGAAAGGATTTTCTGAATTTCTACCCCTAAGGGGGTTAAAAAGGGGGGCAAAGTTTGTATGAAAAATCTAATTCCTTCGGCTTATATTGTTGAAACTTGGCACAAATAGTAATCTAAGTACATGATAAAGATTTACATTATTAGTTTTTTGAAACTACCCCCTCAAGTCGATTTAGGGAGTGTTGAAATTTGTATGGCAGAATCTAATTTCATGGGTAACTAAACTTGAAATATTAAACAAATACTAAAATAAATAAATAAGAAAGGTTGTTATTATTAGGTTTTCGAAACTACCCCCAAAAGACGATTTAGGGGTTGTTAAAGTTTTTTTGAAAAATCTTATTATTAGGTTAATAAACTTGAAACTTGGCATAAATACGCAACTAAGTAAGCAACAAAAGGTTGCAACTATTAGTTTTACAAAAATACCCCCAACAGTAGTTTTTTTTTTTTGAAGAATCTTACTTCTTAGTTTAATAAACTTGAAACTTGACACAAATATCAACCTAAGTAAACAATAAAGGTTGTCATTATAAGTTTTTCGAACCTACCCCCCAAAATTCGATTTAGGGGGTGTTAAAAGATTTTTTGAAGAATCTTATTTATCTATATATATAAAAGAAGAAACTGACTGACTGATCGATCAACGCACAGCCAAAACCACTAGGCCTAGAAGCATGAAATTTGGCAGAGAGGTTTCTCGAGTGACGTAAGTGAGCACTAAGAAAGGATTTTTGGAAATGCCCCCCCTAAGGGGGTAAAAAGGGGGTTGATAGTTTGTATGAAAAATCTAAATCCTTCGGCCAAAATTCATGAAACTTAGCACAAATAGTATTCTAAGTAAATGATAAAGATTGACTTTATTTGTTTTTCGAAACTACCCCCAAATGATGATTTAGGGGGTGTTGAAGTTTGTATGGAAAAATCTGATTTCTTGGGTCAATAAACTTGAAACATGCCACAAATACTAACCTAATCAAATAATAAAGGTTGTTATTATTTTTTTTTTTAAACTACCCCCAAAAGACGATTTAGGGGTGTTAAAGTTTTTTTGAAGAATCTTATTTCTTCAGTTAATAAATTTGAAAGTTGACATAAATACCAATCTAAATAAACAATATAGGCTTTCATTCTTAGTTTTTCAAAACTACCCCCAACAGATGATTTAGGGGGTGGTATTTTTTTTTGAAGAATCTTCTATCTTGGGTTAATAAACATTTAACTTGACATAAACATCAACCTCAATACACAATAAAGGTTATCATTATTAGTCTTTTGAAACAACCCCCAAAGTCGATTTAGGGGTGTTGAAGTTTTTATGGAAAAGTCTAATTTCTTGGGTCAATAAACTTGAAACTTGCTACAAATACTAACCTAAATGACTTATAAAGGTTATAATTATTAATTTTTCAAATTGGGGTAGTTTGAAAAATTAATAATAATTACAACAACATAAACAATGTAGGTCTTCATTATTACTTTTTCGAAACTACCCCCAAATGATGATTTAGGGGGTGTTGAAGTTTGTATGGAAAAATCTGATTTCTTGGGTCAATAAACTTGAAACATGCCACAAATACTAACCTAAACGAATAATAAAGGTTGTTATTAATATTTTTTTAAACTACCCCCAAAAGACGATTTAGGGGTGTTTAAGTTTTTTTGAAGAATCTTATTTCTTCAGTTAATAAATTTAAAAATTGACATAAATACCCAACCTAAGGAAACAATAAAGGTTGTCATTATAAGTTTCTCGAAACTAACTCAAGCTAAGAATCTTACTGGACAGGGTTTCGTTTTTGACGTAGGGTTCTAGGGGAGCACTAAGGCATGATTTTGCGGCGATTTAACCTTTCAGGAGGTGAAAAGGGTCAAAATTATTTTGTATGTAAATTTACATAAAACATTTTAAAAACTCCCTCCCAGATAGGGTTAGCGTTAAAGTGTTAAAGTTTTTTTTTGAGGAATCTCAATGCGCAATCTGACTAACATAAACGATAAATAAAAAAGAGAAGAAAAGAGTGAATAGCATATTTATGTTGTTCAAAACTCGACCCTCAACGGGGCAAAAAAGGGTTGATAAGATTTTAGGGGAGGATTTTACTTTGTGGCGGTAACCTATAATTTATTATTTTTTAAGTCAAATAACGAATCTTCCCAATCCAATAAACCCTGTATATCTACGATACCCAGTTTTTTATTGTTTTAATAATAGCTTAGTTTTGGTCGCCTTCACTAACTGCATATAAGAAAATCATTTATAGGATAAACGAAATCACGCGAACGAAGTCGCGGGCGGAGTGCTAGTATCTACATAAAAGCGAAAGGTCACTCATTCACCTATCACTAAATATCGCAAACTGCTTGACGTATAAATATGAAATTTGGGAGGGAGGTAGTTTATAGTTAGTAGGCGTCCGCTAAGAACGGATTTTACGACGGGGCCGGATTTAGGGGATCTAAGGGCTATCACAAATTAGTATGAAAGTCCTTAATTTTTTGAGCTACTAACTTAAAATATGGGCAGGGATGTAGTTTATAGATAGTAGGACGTCTGCTAAGAACGGATTTTTCGACAGGGCCGGACTTCGGGGGTAAAAAGGCTCGCGCATGTTTATATGAAAGTGCTTCATTATTTGAACCATAATCTTGAAATTTGGCATGGAGGTAGTTTATAGTTAGTAAACGTCCGCTAAGAACGGATTTTGCGACAGGGCCGGATTTAGGGGTCTAAGGGCTCTCGCAAGTTTGCATGAAAGTCCTTCATTTTTTGTGCTACAAACTTGAAATTTGTCATGATAGTAGGTTATAGTTAGTAGATGTCAGCTAAGAACGGATTTTGCGACAGGGCCGGATAAAGGAGGTCAAAGGGCTCTCGCAAGTTTATATGAAAGTGCTTCATTTTCTTAACTACAATCTTGAAATTTGGCATAGTGGTAGTTCATAGTTAGTAAACGTCCGCTAATAACGGATTTTGCGACAGGGCCGGATTTAGGGGTCTAAGGGCTCTCGCAAGTTTGTATGAAAGTCCTTCATTTTTTGTGCAACAAACTTGAAATTTGTCATGAAAGTAGTTTATAGTTAGTAAACGTCCGCTAATAACGGATTTTGCGACAGGGCCGGATAAAGGAGGTCAAAGGGCTCTCGCAAGTTTGTATGAAAGTCCTTCATTTTTTGTGCTACAAACTTGAAATTTGTCATGAAAGTAGTTTATAGTTAGAAGTTTTTTTTTTTTTTTTACTATGTATGGGCCTGTGTTTTGACCACAATCTCACCGTGGTCAGTGATGATGTGGCCGATGGTGGTAAGCACACAAAGCCTAGAAGAGAACTGGCTCTCAAGTGCTGCTGTCGGAACACACCGGAAGGTGCTTGGCGACAGATTTTCAACTTGAGGGTGGTTGCCAGCCAGGCGGGTACTACAAAGTACCCTACCACCGTGCTATGGTTTCCTCACAATGTTTTCCTTCACCGAAAGCTCAAGCTCATTGTAGGATTCGAACCCGCGACCTTCGTCTCGGTATCCGACGTCACTACCAATGAGCTATCATCGCCTTAGATGTCAGCTAAGAAAGGATTTTGCGACAGGGCCGGATAAAGGAGGTCTAAGGGCTCTCGCAAGTTTATATGAAAGTTCTTCATTTTTTTAACTACTACCTATCTTGAAATTTGGCTTGGAGGTAGTTCATAGTTAGTAAACGTCCGCTAAGAACGAATTTTGCGCGAAATAAGGTGGTTTAAGGGTTCTCGCATGTTTGTATGAAAGTCCGGATGTCTTTTTGTACTACTGTCCTGAAATTTAGCAAGTCTAGAGTTTATGAGTAGGAGACATGAGCTAAGAAAGAATTTTGTTATACTCTATATTTTTTTTCTAATTCGTGCTTTAGAAAATGATGCTTACTGTGATAGGCATTTTCTGTTGACTGAAATATAAAAATAGTTTGCGTTAAACATCATTCAACTTTATATCTTCTTAACCACGCGGACGAAGTCGCGGGCAACAGCTAGTATCTTATAAAATACTAATACTATAAAGAGGAAAGTTTTTTTGTTTGTTTGTACCGAATAGGCTGCGAAAACACTGGGCCGATTAAAAAGAACCGGCCTAGTGCGAGTCGGACTCGCGCACGAAGGGTTCCGTAGCATTATATTTATATTTATTTCATTCTGTTTTTAGTATTTGTTGTTATAGCGGCAACAGAAATACATCATCTGTAAAAATTTCAACTGTCTAGCTATCACGGTTCATGAGATACAGCCTGGTGACAGACAAACAGACTGACCGCGGAGTCTTAGTAATAGGGTCTCGTTTTTACCCTTTTGGTACGGAACCCTAAAAATATTTCATCAATACAAAGCTACATTATTCCTGAGTGACATAGGCTATTTTATAATCCCAAAAACGGATTCTTTGGGGTGATCCACGGGAGCGAAGCCGCGGGGAACAGCCAGTAAAATATAATATTAATAGCATCAAAGTATTATCTTCTGGGAAATATTATACAATACAATATTAATAGAATCAAAGCCAATTAACGAAAATGTGCCCTATTTTATGATAATAAATAGAGATTACTTGGAAACCGATTTCCACGAAGACTGAAATAGAATAGTTTTGCCGTCACCACAGCCAGAGCGCAACATAACTGCAGCCTCTTGTAACACTACCTTTAAACGTATTTCATATTTCCCTATAATTTAACCTCAAAGCCAGCCCGATTAACAAGCTTGTTTTAGACAGATTACCAGCACATCTATTGTAGTGACTAAAGATATCGGTTTCCAATTTAGCCAACATCCCACTGGTTCCCAGGTGTATGTTACAAGGTGATTAGTAGAATATTGGCATCAAAACACAGCACACTAAGCATGATCCTCCGAGTAATCAGTTTAGTAGATGAGCATTAATAATAATGATATATGAGACTATTTATAGACGAATAAGGATTGCGTGAGTTGTGTGAGTTTGTTCGAGTGATGGATGATAATTGAAAACAATTAAAGAGCATTTCTTATCAATCACTTCAAAAAAGTATTGCTACAACGTTGAAAACGTGACAAAAAATGCTCTTTGTAAAGGGTCTTTCAACAAGGACGGGTCGATGTTAAAATTGAATAAAACAAGATGTGTGTGAGATATTAACGAAATTTATTTTTTATTTAAAAGGACAATTTATGCCAATTATGGATAGAATATGACATCGTTCAAATGTCCGCCGCGGCTTCGTATGGTGGCACGAATCCGAGAGGTCTAATTTTTAATGACTCTGCTGCATAGATCCGGCTGAATCCGAGCGATGGCCTGCGTTATGTTGGCTTTCAGGGCAACGGTCGAATGTGGTTTATTGGCATAGACCTGCGACTTCAGAAAACCCCACAAGAAAAAGTCTAGCGGAACTCTAACTCTACCCTCAAACCGTTTATGCAGAATGTCGATTGTGTCGTTCGCTGTGTGGCAAGAAGCGCCATCTTGCTGGAACCACATGTCGTTCACGTCCATATTGTTCAATTCAAGCCAAAATTAATTGTTTATCATTGATCTGTAGCGCTCGCTCGATCTATGCAGCAGAGTCATTAAAAATTGGACCTCTCGGATTCGTGCCACCATACGAAGCCGCGGCGGACATTTGAAAGATGTCATATTCCATCCATAATTGGCATAAATGGGCCTTTTAAATAAAAAATAAATTTCGTTAATATCTCACACACATCTTGTTTTATTCAATTTTAACATCGACCCGTCCTTGTTGAAAGACCCTTTATAAGTCCATCTAACTCGCGTGTATGTTTGCCCCAAGTGGAAGTCTCTGTGTTATTCTATATTACCACAGGTACTCGGAACATTTTCGAAGTAGGTATGCCGTTTGGCGGCAGTGGTCTGAAGAGGAACTCAGCAGACTTCGTTAATGAAATCTGACGATTCGAGTATGTTACATAGACGCATTTGCCTCTAACGAAGCTCTTTTGGCTACGAAGCGTTGCTATTCTTTTCAAGTTAGACCGTCTGTAGCAAAAGGAAGGTTACCTTCTGCTCTTTGGAAACTTATTTCAGGGTACACTAGTCGACGGCACGAACTATTTTGTGTGCGGGGTTAAAACGCATGCTATATCAACCGACAAAACGTGCGAAACAAATAGATGCTGTTATGAGCAGTAAGAAGCTAGTTCGCGTACGAATACACACTTCTGCAAATTTGTAGCGAAATGGATGATGATTTAGAACGAAAACGAGCGCGCGAAATTTTATAAACAGACCTTTGGGAGTCTGGATATCATTGTTTTGGATTGCATTGTTGAACTACTAATCTATACCTGTATGGAGGCCGTTTTTCAATTTACCTTCTTCTTATGGTACTTATTTGCGCCCAAATATGCGTCAAAATATGGAACTTTCGAAGCTCATAACTTTTAAGTAAATATTTTTTTTACTTTTTTGCTTCCATACAGGCCTAGATAATGATGAGACAAATTGATATCATTTTTTATTTTGAACGTACATCGTCAAACAGTGGAGTAAAAGCCAGACTACGTTTGTATGGAAGAATTTTCGACTAGTGTACCCTTAATGCATGGATATTATAGGCAACTTACTGCCTTATTAACTGTGAACGTTCTTGTTAGCACATTTATAGTTCAATAAATGTGTTTAATAAGATTTAAATACAAAGCCGTTTAAAAAGCTTACAAAGAGCAGAACTGAATTCATTACAGTGTATGTTTATCCTGTCATAGCCTCATCATCTGACGAAGATTCATGCGCCGGCGACACAGAGCTTCCCCCACCACCGGAGCTGGGGTCGCCACCAGCGCGCCGCCCCGCCGCTCCCCACCCCCGTGCACACCCCCATCCTCTGCCACAGCCCCATCATCTGCGGGAGAAGAAGCACGTGCCCAGGGAAAGGACTGAGATGCGTGAGCGCACTGAGTTACGCGACCGCACTGAATTACGTGAACGCACTGAAATTGATTTGTCCGAGCTTACGACACATTTACCTGCTTGTAAGTACAAAGTTTTAAATACTACTAGGAAGCTTGTGGAGGATTCTAGCAATGTTTTAACCCCTGGTGGCTTTATTAATACCAACTTCAATAGTCGGGTCGTTCCGGTTTTCTTTGGTGCCTTGTCTTTAAATTACATTTTAGTTAAGTAGAATTGAAGATCCAGATCTGTCCAGCAGTGGACGTCTTTCGGCTGGTATGATGCAATATTTAATGTGGTAAACCGGAATCTGCTGTCCGTGGTAAACCGGAATGACGTCCACTGCTGGACATGGGTCTGCCCCAAGTGTTGCCACATTGACCTATCCCGAGCGTTTGGACTCCTACCACCCTTACCAAGTCATCTGCCCATCTGGTGGGAGGCCTTCCAACGCAGCGTCTTCCAGTTCGCGGTCGCCACTCCAGCACTTTTCGGCCCCATCGATTATTCGTTCTACGAGCAATGCCCACTGCCACTTAAATTATGCTCTCTTGCTGAGCTCTACATTTCTGATTCGATCACGCAAGGCAACTCCGAGCATAGCCCTCTCAATTACAATTTGGGTGACTTTAAGCGTTCTGATGAGGCCAATTGTGAACGACCACGTATCACTGCCATAGGTCATCACTGGCAACACACACTGGTCATAGACTTTCGTCTTGAGATAGTGTGAACGGCTGGACCGATTTCGCTTATTATACTTTTTTGTTGTATTTGTTATTGTGAGGTTCTCCATACGCAAAAAAATGGTACCTTACCTACATAGGTAGGGTAGGTATGTAGGTAGGGTAGGGAAGGCAGGCTAGGGTAGGTAGGGTAGGATAGGTAGGGTAGATGAATGTTTGGTGTTATTATGGCAAAACAAAGGTTGCCGGGTCAGCTAGTTTATATATAAAGTTACACTCATTTTAGATTCTAGAGTTCTTTTGTTAGTGGTGCATTTAAAGGAACTATAAGGAGGAAGACTACCTGTTTATTTCATTTCAATACGACATTTCTACAAAATAACTATGAATGCCATCAGTGACTAAGACTTCTTTTGAGTTGTTTGTTTAGTTATGTTATGAATCACATTAAACACATTGAGTGAATAGAGACGATTGAATATTTTTCAACGAATACCACGCACGCTATGCATTGACAGCTTACGTCACTTTAGTTTTATTAGCGTTAAATAAATTATAAACTGTCAGTGCAGGAAAAGAGGTGATCGGTTAACGTCTATTGTCATACTCGTTCTTTATGAGTGATAGTTTTATTTAAAAGTGTAGCTCTAAATCTGTGGACTACCAGTGCGTTGTGTGTAAACAGGCTTTTTACGAAGCAAATTAGTGTTGTGATTGTGGAATACATACAAGTATAATTGAAAGTGTCCTGAAATACCTACGTACAGTTTAGTTAAAGATTTCTACGCATCCATATCTGTGAGTATTTAACTAGGAACACGTACCTATTTTTTTCCCATTAATAAAAATAGGGAAAATGTAACTGTAAAATGATTTGTACATATTAAAAAGCGAAGTTAATAAGAGTAAATAAAATTGGTATTATAGCAAATTTTTCTATTACGTACCAATTAACCATGGGCTTGCTTCACTTCTTCGTATATTAGTTCTATTATAAGCTATGTGTTAACCTAAATAGCTTCATGTAATAAGTTTCGAAGCTAAGGGGTTTAATTAATCTGATACACCTTGATTAACCAGCTTAGCCGGTACATTAGATTAAGTAGCCAGCTAATCGAATGTTAATCGCTGCATATTACTACGGGTATCATGCATAATCCTCCTTTTGTTCTACCTAATAGAATTGTGTCTATGATTGGCACATCATTGAATACCAAATCCCGAACTAGGTATATCAAATCCTAAATGTCACATGCAAGCAACTGGTTTAGTTCGTATTGCCTGCTACGGCTTAATAGCCATTTCGGCCGATGGGTTTCGCCCGATCCGGTCGAAACAGGAATTTCATTATAATTAATATTTTTGAGTGGTGTTTCGGACGAATCCTTTTTTAGAGGCAAAGTAACGTGAGAAACATTAAATCGGTAGAGAGTTTAATACCATAATAACTTCCTCTTTTGCTTTTTTAGTTGCTGTTGAACATTATAAGCATTTATACCTAAACTACCAGGAGGCCAGAATCATGATGAATTATTAATATTTGCGGGTCTGGAATCATTACCGGTAAAGACTAACTTAAATACCAGGAGATTATAATCATGAGGGTATTACCAAGGCTGGTATCATGAGATGTAAAAAAAGTAGATTTAGGTAGATTTTAGATTCTGACCTCCTGGTACTTTATTCCGGAGGTTAGTCTCTACCGCTTATGATTCTAGGCCCGCAAATACTTCTTCATGATTCTGGCCTCCTAGTAGTTTGTGTATAAATGTTCAACATGTAACTAAAAAAGCAAAAGAGGCAAGTTATATTTTTTATCATGTTATTAAACTCTTAACTGGTTTTAATCAAATTTTTGATTATGACTTCTAAAAAAAGTAAACGTCCCAATTAACATTACTGATCCGTAGGTGCCAAGTGTGAAATAAAATTTTAAATAACAAATTATTCCACTTATATGGCACCTATAGCACGAATACCTCAGGGGCGATTTTGTACACTTTTTAATTGATATATAAGACTGATTATTATGATTTATCATGTTTCCTGTTGATTGTTGTAATTGTATATAAGGATTTATCTTTTTCCCAAAATTGTTTGACCTTTATTCAAATAATATAACCCTGGCTAAGGTTTTTCATTCTGACAGTACAAAATTTTCTTAAAAAAAGGAATAGTCCGAAACACCACTCAAAAATATAAAAAATAATGAAATTCCTGTTTCGACCGAATCGGGCGAAACTCATCGGCCGAAACGCCTACTAAGCCCCTGCTACTAAGCCGTTTCACGGAACTATTATTCACTTGAATTCAGTTGAATACTGTCGGCTGACAATACTGTGTGTATTATTAATAGCACGTAGGTATAATACTGTATGTAGACCAGACCATTGTAACTCTAAATATTTTATAGATTTGTTCCTTTAGTGTAGATCAGTCATTGCAAATAAAATAAGTGCCTATTCGACTAGAAAAGTCAAACAGATTTACAAGAAGGACTTGATCTGCCATTTATTTACCCGCCCCATGTTACTGCCTACGGACAATCATGTTTTAGAAAAATAATTGAAATCACACATACCGCTATTATGCTAATTGGATTGATAGAAAGATTGTTCTATTTTTCTTCTATTTTTTAAAATTCAATTCGTTATGGTGGTCCCGGCTGTCATTTGAAGATCTTTGACAGTCGCTACGGGTAGTCAGAAGCCTGAAATATGGCACCAGCCTTGCCAAGAGGTATTGTGCTACCCAGTTGCTGGGTTGTGGACGTCAGATAGGCAGTCGCTTCATGTAAAACCCTGGTACTCAACTGGATCCGGTAAGACTGGACCTAACATAATTGGGCAAAGACTAGGCAGATTGATTTATGTTAGCTGTGCATTGTCGGATAAAAGCTCGAGAACAGTGCAAGAGAAAACTTACCTAACGGCGCTTACGCTTTTTATCCCGTCTGTACGTCTGGACACGAAAGCTTATCAGTGAATAATTAAATCACGGATTCAGGACTTATCTCCCAATATCTCCCCGTGCACTTGCTAAGTTTTAAAACGGATTTTATTATATGTTCATGGTACTCGTGGCGGCTGTTGTCTCGATTAGGGCATACACATCAACGCATAAGTGAGTGAATACAGCTTCCACCATCAGATCAATGCACATCCGCAACGCTCGTGATAAATACAATTAGTTCATGTTTGATATTAATGAGGGTGTAATGTCATCGGTTTGATCAATTATCATTAAAGTGAACTGATTTGAAACCAATAATTCCGCGTGAAACATACTATGGACTATGTAGTTCGACGCTGCAGTGAAAATTATGAATTTATTCATGCTTGCCTAATTTTCACTCGCTCTTTAAATTATTGGGTTAATATTTGTAGACAATATTCAATTAAATTTAAGTTGAATTAGTGCGATCAATTTTGTTTAATGCACTGTCAAGTATCAGCAAATATAGATGCAGAAAAAGAAACTGATACCATCTGATCGAATTCTTTTGAAAACCGAGCTGAAAGTCGGAAAATGTCTGAACATTTTAGTTCTAATAGCGTAGGCATCATCTATTTACGCTTAGGTGTTTGCGTAAACGATGTAAGCTATCTATTTGATGAAAAATCTTCACACCCATCAATCAATAGTCCAGTGAACTACATCAGTTTGTGTAGACTTTACGAGCAGTCGCGAAGACTTAAAACCTAATATTAGATAATTACTGTAGTTAGTAAAGATTTTAAGTACTTTGTGTCTGATGCTGGCGTCTGGCGACTAACCGTGGTACTAGTATTTTTAAACAAAACACGCTCTCGACATCTTCTACATATAAAATGTGCATCAGCGATTGCGACTCTACCAAGCCGTCCAGGGGAGAAGGCCTTATTCTAGTCTGGATAGGATGAGACCCCGTTGATGATGCAGACAACAGACAGTCTGTACGGAGCTAAGAAATACATTTATTACTTACCAATCTCTCACAAAACGCTCTATCATGCAACTGCTGTCTGTTTGTGCGGGATCTTAAGTCAGGAACACACAAGCTACATCAATTGGATGCTTTTCTTCAAAATTTAATGCGCAAATGAGAAGTCTGCTGTGTCGTGGCGGAGTCTGTTCCTGGCTCAATTGACAGGCGAGCTTTAGTAACACGGTGTTTGTTATCAGACATCCAGCCTGATGTGACTCATGCTTCATCAGGCGCGCGCCGTGGAGGTGCCCTGGTGGCGGACCGAGTGCAGTGCTACGCGCAGCCTGAGGACACCGGTACCGGCACCGGCCGATGGAAGGTAAGCGTAAGTAACACAACACGTTTTATTTTATTTTTATTATTTACGTTTGTCATTTGTTTTGTCTTTTGTTTGTGCCTTCGTGTAAAGTCCTCCTTGGGAGCATCGGCAAAAGGATTAAAGGCCACGATGGGATCTTATTCTTGACACAACTTTTTAGTTCTCTTTAACAACACCAAGTTATTTTTTATTCGTATTTGATTTAAACTCTGACTTTTAATGTTGCACGCGTGGAACATTGCATTGTAGGTAAGGCTCAATCCTAAGTGATTCATCTAATTTAGTTTTTAAATGCGATTGATAGATAGTTTGATATAAATGAGTTGAAATTAAATAAGGGCCGCTAGTTACTGAACAAATGTATTTATTTGCAGTTGATTTCCGATCCACTTCGATTTTTTCGATCACTCAAGATACAACACTATTTTTATGTAACGATAAAGTGGCAACCCATCAAATGTCGGTTTAGTCTACAAAATTAAAAATCTGAGTTTAAATCTCCTTATGTCTTTTGTTTGATATTATTTACCAATACAACTTTATAGCTGGTTGAAAGCTTTAAATAATAGTAATCTGCATGGCAAACAGTCGGGCATTGTATCAATAGTACCAATCAATAGACTTCATTTTCAATGCAACTACAGTAGATGATAGGTTTGATTGCCAGATAAGAACGATTGTTTCAACTATAATGAACTATAACTATTTACAAGCGTTAGAAGCACATAATAACTCAAGTGATTTAGCATTGTTTACCTAACACAGCTATCTAAGCAGCCCAAATTGGCTTAAGGAACAGGTGTTTGGAAGTCAAACGCTAGTAGGATTTACGGCTTAAAAATCACCACCGATAAATAGTGGCAGTTCAGTGCATCGATTACGTAATCCTTAATAGTCTGCTTCCGTACAAGTTTCCCAGCAGACTTAGTGACACATAGTAACTGAACACGCTTAAATCTAAAATAGTTACCCAACTTTGTGTAATCGGACCACATTTGCTTGGATATCCTGAAATACCTGCACACGGTCAGAATGCTATATACCTACATCGCGTAACGCAGCTTGTCAACGAAACACCGGGTTGCATAGACATCAAAGCTTGCGTGAGTCCGTTTGACAAGCAATTTCCTTATCGATAGCGTCTTTGTGAACAGCCGAGTACCATCGGTATCACGTTTGCGGTAACTGCCCTCTTTGGTGGACACCAAGTTTACGGCTATGAGTCGGAAACGGTCACAAGCTCACAACTGCAACGGCCTGCACGTAAGACAATCGAGAAGATATACTCGACATACATTGTAACATTTGTTTTGATCCATTAGTTCGTACACTGTCGTGCATTTATATGCAGTTGCAGTTGTTTGTAAATATGTTAATGTACGGATATCAGAATCGGTAGAACGTAGATTATTAGTATTCTATCTGTCTAGACACTGAGTAGAACGTTCTATGAGCTAATTCAATTATTTTCTAGTTAATTTAAATTAATAACTCAGTCGTTGTAATTTAAAAGTAGTTATCAATATTTTTAAGAGTCATCAATCATTGACTAGGATTATAAAAGTAATATCTGTTTAGATTCTAATCAAACTATGGTATTAAGACGACTCCAACAGAACTCGCTCTACTGATAATAATTTTGTTCCAAATAGGTGTCAGCTAAGATACAACAGCTGCTTAACACACTGAAGCGCCCAAAACGCCGACCTTTACCGGAATTCTACGAGGACGACGACATCGAACTCGAGCTGGCGGCCAATCCGAAGGACCCTAATGCCCCGAAGCCAGAGGGTGGCACCATGACACCCGCTGTGGGCGAACAGCTGGTGGTCCCAGCAGGGCTGCCACGCAATTTGGAAGCAGCTCTTCAGCGTTATGGCACAGCCTCGTTCAAAGCCAACGTGGCCACGGTCCTAGACCCGAATGGAAAACTCAGCAACTCGCTCAATTATGGCAAGTACTGTTACTCATATGTTATACAATGGCATAGCATTCATTGTTGTATTGTTGCCATCACATTAAACGGTGCATCGATTGATCTGTTGAATTCATTTGTAAGAGCCACCATACGATATTCATTTATCGATTATTTCCCTGTTTTTCATATAAAATTTGGTGTACGTAGATTTATGTAATTTTTTTCCTCACAGGAAAACTACTCAGCCGATCGCTCAAAATCGCTCATGCTTTGCTGAACAAGACGTTCACCTCAAAGACCAGTAGTGGTGGACCTCTGACTGGGGACAACTCCATCAAGCCTGGGGACCGTGTGGCGCTGGTGTACCCTAACAATGATCCCATCAACTTCATGTGCGCCTTCTACGGGTGCCTCCAGGCGGGCATCGTGCCGGTCCCCATAGAGGTGCCGCTGACTCGCCGTGATGCTGGATTGCAGCAAGTTGGTTTCCTGCTTGGCTCTTGCGGCATTCAGTACGCACTTACTTCCGATAATTGCTTGAAAGGTAAGAATAAACAATGATGTATTTTTATCTATGTAGTACTTGTATTTTTTAATTCATGTTTAAACAAAATATTAAGCCTGACTGAGTTAAATATTTTGCATCGAACTTGGGTAATTTAAACAGTCTGCGTTCAAGTGTATTATAAAGAATTTAAATAAGAAGATTATAAATAGGTTTGGTTCACATTAATCACATTATATTATATTCAACCAATGATAAATTATATTTTCATGCGAGTTATTAATATTTTGAGATTATATTTTATCGACAGTCTAGAAATAGTGTTTCGCAACAGGTCATTTTGGCAGCGATTGAAAGCTTTACGGATTAATAAAACAACTCAATATTTTTCGACATGGCAAAGCGCTTAGCTGAAGCTTAAATTGCATCTTCTGCAAACAGTGCTGCAAAATCCATTCAAAATATTGGATTGCAGTGCCTACTTTTATTTTTTTTATTTTTCTTGCAATGACAAGAATATTTACTTTTTAAAGTATTATATTATTTTATTGTTATTATTGTGAATGTGAAGACTGTGTGGATAATTCTTTTTTTAAATTTTAATATATCTTAGTTAGTTTTTAATCATGGTCTGGCAGTTTGAGTATTTATGCGGCCTACCCGAATGTCCTTTCTTTGGTATTGTTCGACAATTCATTGAGCTCCTTAAATTCTAAATTGAGCTGCACGGTTATTGACAAATGCGTGCACTGACTGGACAGATCCACTCAATCTGGCTGGTTCTTTCCTCAAAAGACCATTTCAGACATCAGTCTACATGGTCTTCACATGATCTAACCATGATTTTGTCTGGACTTTAAAAGAGACTGTGACCTCTGAGTTTGTTTCGGCCTTTCTTCTCAGAGTAGTCAGACAGGAAACGCCGACCACATCTAGTTTTAAAAAATATGATCGACATGTGAAAGTGTTTGTACAAACCAACTTACAGAAATAAATCATTTATCATTTACATATCGCTCGGGTGTTGGGCGAATCAAAATATTCCACGAATGACACTCCGTCAATCTATAAAGTTGTTGAAACCTTTACTGTCTTTATTGGAATGCCGCGAGATATTCGTATTTTTAGCAAACTATCGTGTGAATTTTAGTAAATTCGATTTTGTGTTATAGCGTTTTGTTTATTCTTGAAACTTTGTATTTCCCGCACATTTCATAGTATACACTATCTTGATGTTCATACCACCAATTTACGATGTCTGTTTTAAGACTTTCTAAAATATTAACTATAGTCTTGTAGATTTAGCTCTTGAAAAATGATCTTTGAAGATAGTATAGTATCTTAGAAGTGAATATAGACAATCAGTACAACAGGATACTGAATCTAATCTCAGTTGATACCTACTACAAAACGGTTCCAATGCCTTCTAGATTTCTAGACGCTTCTTAGCATTTGTTAACTCTTTATCTCGTTTATACACACTTTTTTTTTAGTTTCTTACGGCTTATTGTCGGGCCTACGTTGTCCCCCCATATCTAAGCACTAATGCTGTAACATGGAAATATTGTAAAAACAAACCAATTTTTTTTAAAGAGTATCCGTGTGTTTCTTGCCGGTTCTTCTCCACAGGAAACGACCAAACTGAACCGTGCACCTTTTGCTGACGTTTTATAAGTGCCCATGTAGGCCTATGTGAAATAAAAAACATCAAATGTTCCATAATAAACACAAAGAGAGTATGACTCACTTCACATTTGCATAAAATACAGAGCTTAAGTTCGTCGACAAAATTACTGTTTAAAGCAAAGGTAGCATTAAGAATGTTCAGACTTAACTAAAAAAATGTTGTGTTGACGAAGTATCACCACCACTTACAGTCGATTCAGCGCTTTCTTATAAATTCAAGCGGTAAAGGCGACGCGACGCTAGACGGTAGTATAAATAAGGAATCGTTTAAATTGTAGTTCGCAAGCTCAACGCCCGCGCCGAGGTGCCGCGTTGCCGCGCTTCTGCACTATTCATAAAACGATCCTACAAAGGTAATCCGTGCACCGACGAATCAGACAGTTTTTATACTTTTTGTAAAGCGAGACACGTTATAACAGCTCATATTTGAGAAAAAATACATTTTCTCAAACATGCTTGGCAATTTGAGCATTAATTTGACAACCTTCTTCGAGATATACATGCGAGCAGCGGCCGGCAAAAATTTTATGAAAATCCATATCTGTCGTGTTTAGCGGCTAAATAATTTTCATAGTAAAGTCATATCTGTCGTGTAATTTAAAAATGGAACGATCTTTTACTCCGAAACATGGCAACCAAGGAGGTAACTTATCAAAGGTTTTATTTAAATTTCGAATAGGCTTGCAAATAGAAAGCCGTTTATTGAAAAAAAGAACCTATGAACATTTTAACGCAGTTCGTCCTGTTCGTCATTGATTTTGAAAAGTAATAATTGTATTTGGCAAAATGAGTTCAAGGTAATACTTAGTTTTAATTTCCGCGCATTATTTGAGAAAAGTACTATACAAGCCTTGGCCTCAACTAGGCATTGATGGACTTACGTATGTGTGCTTCGGCTTTGCCTCGGCCCACATTTACACGTTCGTCCATCAATGCCTATTTTGCTGGCCGCTGCAGTAATGTACTATTTCTCAAACATGCTTGGAAATTTGAGCATTATTTTGACAACCTTCTTCGAGATAAATCGCAATTGCTGTACTGGCCATATACATGCGAGCAGCGGCCGGCAAAAATTGTATGAAAATACATATCTGTCGTGTTTAGCGGCTAAATAAATTACATAGTAAACTCATATCTGTCGTGTAATTTAATAAAAACCGGCCAAGTGCGAGTCGGACTCGCACACGAAGGGTTCCGTACCATTATCGCAAAACACTGCATAAAAATAACGTTTGTTGTATGGGAGCCCCCCTTAATTTATTTTATTTTAATTTATTAATTATTATTTTTTGAAGTAAATATACAACTAAACATTCTGTGAATATTTCAAGCGTCTACCTGTTGCCGTTATTAATATCGAGCAAAAAACGGCAAAAATATCACGTTTGTTGTATGGGAGCCCCCCTTTAATATTTATTTTATACTGTTTTTAGTATTTGTTGTTATAGCGGCAACAGAAATACATCATCTGTGAAAATTTCAACTGTCTAACTATCACGGTTCATGAGATACAGCCTGGAGACAGACGGACAGACAGACAGACTGACAGACAGACGGATCGCGAAGTCTTAGTAATAGGGTCCCGTTTTTACCCTTTGGGTACGGAACCCTAAAAATGGAACGATCTTTTACTCCGAAACATGGCAACCAAGGAGGTAACTTATCAAAGGTTTTATTTAAATTTCGAACTGGCTTGCATATAGAAAGCTGTTTACAGAAAAAAAAAAATAACACTTTAACATGGAAATAATTATAATTGTTCCTCATTGATTTTGAAAAGTAGTTGTATTTGACAAAATGAGTTGTAGGTGCTACTTAGTTTTAATTGCCGCGCATTATTTGAGAAAAGCACTATACAAGCCATGCGGCAACTTGCTACTATGCGCTTTAGTTGGACTTGATTCAGTAGAGCGCTGAATAAAGCTTAAAGCGAATAGGGCAATTCCAATCTATTCAGTTTCAATTCTGCTAAGACCCAGGCGTGTCTTTTTTCCGCAAAAAAGAGCCAATTCCACCCGGCTCCATCCTTCCGTAGTGTAACCGTGCCGGCAACGGACCATCTCGACCTTCTTGGTGTTACGTTGACATCGACCCTCAATTTTGGTCCATTCATTGAGGCAAATGCTCAATTGACTGCAAAAAAGTTGGGGATCCTTGCGAAGATGAGACGGTACTTCACGCCTGAACAGCTGCTCAGCTTTTATAAAGCGCAAGTTCGGTCATGCATGGAGTACTGCTCTCACCTCTGAGACGGATCTGCCAGGTACCAACTTGATGCACCTGAGTCGATTGACAGACGGGCCAAGAGACTTATCGGCAACGATGCGCTGGTCGACTCAAAGCTCCAGAGCCTTGAACACCGACGACGAAAAGGACAAATTATATCGTATTTTATTCTTAAATAACACTTCTACAGCGATCTTTAACAAGATCTTCTCTTTCGATTACCACCAAGTCCGTACGAGCACCAAAACATATCCTACCTGAATCCAATATTGTTCTTCTGCCATAAGCCACAGTAGATAAAAAAATTAACAGATTATGTTGTTCTTGTTCATGATAAAACATTTAATGCAGTCCATCAATTCCGTTTAAATGACTTTTACACTCATCACTAAACAATATTTTACTTGATTAGTCCGTTGGCCAAAGTCGATGTTTTCTAGCAAAAGTTATACTGTTTCTAAGGAGCGCGCCTCAAGTTATGGTCCTTTGGCGGGCACGAACGAACCAAAACCAGCTTCCTTCAACCTCCTTCGTACCGTAAGCTCACTTATTGTTGCACCTCGAACTTCCTCCAGCTCATTTCAGCTTGAATGGCTTTTAAACGCAGGTTTTTGCGAACGCGAAGCTGAATGAAACGATTATTTCTGTTAGAAGTACGGGTTCTGCCTTGTCCTAATTGCCTCACAAAAACATTTGTCTCTCTGAATCATTGGAAGCTGTAATAAATGGTTTAAACCGGTAAACGATGAGTTATGCACATCATTTGTAGGTTTGATCATTTCCTCATCTCAGTTTGGTTTAAGTTGGCCACAATCAATGGCATCCTTAACTTCGAAAAAGATCTAAGCGTTAAAAATAAAATAAATAATTCAGTATGTCAATGAAAATTTTTCGAAATTTTAAAAACATATTCATAAAGTAGCAATAAATGGAATTCTCTCAAAAAGATGTAACTTCGAATAAAGTTAAAACAATCGCAAGGTGATGTTCAAATGTTTTTATATTGATTTTATTATAAATATATAATTGTAACGGTAAAAAATGTTTACGATATTTTTTTTCTTGTTCCGCTAATTTTGCCAGTGTGTGTATTATAGGTACAATACACAGAAAAAGAAATGAGGCTGTATCATGACAATAACTCTTAATTGGACTTACTATAACTGACGAATATTGCATTCTGCTTCGTAATTGCAGTATGTGTTCATTGTAGTTTAAAATGATAGCTTAAATAATAAGTAAGAAATGGATGTTTCTGACTGCACAATGAAGAATCTTGCTGTAAAGCATCACCTTTTTGGATAGCTTTGAAGCGAATGGTGATGGAAATAATAAAATCGTCAAGAGGCCGTAGGTCTTTAGGCGAATAAGAACTAGTTAATGAATTTATTCTAATACAGGATGAAGTCCATATAAAAGCTATTCAGTCTATTACTTGCTCCGATCCCTCACAATACCAATTACCAACTTGAGTAAACATGACTTGTTTTGACCAGGACTGCCGAAGACATCTTCAGGCGACGTAGTATCGTTCCGCGGTTGGCCATCCCTGCAATGGGTGTCGACTGAGAAGCTGCCGCGCCCCCCGCGCGACTGGATCCCTCCGCCCCGCCCCGCGGAGGATAGCCCTGCTCACATCGAGCACACCTCGGCTGCTGACGGCTCTGCCATGGGTGTCATCGTCACCAGGTGAGGATACCATAACGTTTTACAGGTTTTAAGACTGTTACTTGATGTTGAACATTTTTCAATTATGCTTGGGTTACCTTAAACAGTAATCAACCTTCTTTTAGTGTCATAAGTTATAACAGGCGAATGACAAGACTGTCCAGGTAGGTACGCATTGGTCTAACAAAGAGTATTAGGCCCAGAGCACACGGTGCGTTGCGGCGCCGCACCGCAAATATTTCACCGTATGACCATTTCACCGTATGATATCACCAATACGGTGAAAACTTTGCGGTGCGCCGCCGCAACGCACCGTGTGCTCCTGGCCTTAGGGCTCTTTCAGTTTAGACGTTTTGTGTCGGGCTGCTGCGGTATCGCAGCTGTGCCAGTGTCGTACTGCGCACGGCCAGTTGATTCTTTCCATACAATTTATGCATCAAGCGCGTAGTGTGGCGCCGGTGCCGCGCATGCATGACAGCAGGACGAGTAATTTTGTACGTTTGGTCACGCAGCAGTCCGACACTAAACGTCTAAACTGAAAGAGCCATTAGTCAGTAACACGAAAATAAGAAAATTCAATGCGGCACCCTGGATGTAGGAACTAGTGTATTGGTGCCGATGCATTTTCCCCATCACGTTCATTATGGCAGTGTTTGCCAATTTTAAGGGTGGGCGGGCAATATCAACAAATGCGACGCGGACGCTCGTGTGTGTTTAGCGCCCGATGCGCGTCACAAGTCCATGAAATGCAGTGCGCCACGAATTCGAAAACGATTCTTGCGCGCGCATTCGTTAATTGAAAGGTATTGCAGATCAAACCATTTATCGCCTGCGCATCGTGGATCGCGAATATCAGGTGCATAGGAAACCATTGATGTTATGGTATTTAAAAATAACATCTATCGGGCCTTACACTTTTGTTCTAAACAGTCGCATCCCGGATAGGCTGCGAGCACTATTAATTAAAACAAAACCTTATTATTTATTAACAAGTGCAGCTTCTTTATAATCTAAATTATAATTTTATTTCAACCAAACAAATTGCGGATTGGAAAATATCGCTCCATAATTACCGCAAATCGAAAAGCTGATAATCGCACAAACATTTAAATTCCATGGAATAGTGGAATACCAGGAATGCAGGGGCTCGGGAATTCCGATGGCGATAGCTCCCGCCGTGCCAGTTAGTCGTCATGGCGACCGCTGGACGTTCTTTGTTATAAGAGCATACCGAAGCCTTAACCACGGCACTTGAACGTTATACGTGCGCTTAATATCGGCGTTAATTGCCACCTGCTAAGTTCAGGATTGGATGTATTTTTGTTTCCATTTTGTCTAGGCACGCATCAGTAGATATACATACAAGATGCAAATACTTTAAAACTATTGGTAAACCCACTCATCACACAGACTCTCGAAAATAGCATTTATAAAAAATATATCAGTAATTTGCTGCCAATGTTTCTGTGAACAATTCTTTGGAGGTTGAAGTGCCGTGATAATAAATAAATTAATAACAGAATATCATTCACTGCATTTAAAAGTCAAACTGATGAATGACTAGGCCGATTACCGAAATGTTGTAAAACTAATTGAATGGGTGCATAATCAGCTCTGAAATTAATATCGACGAGCAACAAACAAAATGAACAACAACAAAAAATACCTGAAATATTTTCATACTCTGAGCAACGGTCTACCGAAAATTTATAAAATTGCAAATATCATATGTGGTGAAGCTTTTTCACCGCCAACGATGCGCTTCTCACGTTTCAACACCAATCTGTAATTGGATTGACGCTGTCGGTGCCAAAAATCGAGGACACCATCGTTAAAAATTACACTGAATAATGTAACTCATTAACTTCAGTCCAATTTATGTACGTATAGACGGGACTACTACGCTAGTCTTCACTTTTCTTCAAAGGTCCTCAATTTGCATAGCATTTGAATAAGTGGTTGGCTGACGAATAGCTCAGTTACGAAAGTGCGTGTTAGTCATCACTGTCATTGTCTTGCATATGTAACTCGCGCTTGTGGTCAGACGCAAGATAAACTGTGTAGCAGATGACTCTCGTCTCTCTTAAGTTGACAGACTTACTTACTTTTTATTATGTACTTACTGGAAAATATTTCGATATTGTACTGGCCAAAACCGATCTCAAAGGATCTTCGCACAATAAAAAATTGCAACTTTTCAGACTAATAATAATAAGTCTTCTAATAAATCTTACACGAGACTCGTATTTTTATTAATTCTGTAATATACTTCTGAATCTCTGAACTATATCCTGTTAAAGCTGAAATGTGAAAGTGAAATTCCTAGTAGAGCTACACCAAATCAAAGATTCAAATATGTACTAAAAATAGATATTAAAAGCCGCCGCTATTGCCACAATAAAACATTAATTTCTACACCGCTAACGGGAGCTGAAAGTAGGAAAATATTTTGCCTTTTAGTTTTATATTACTTTGTGATAAGAATGTTGAAGACAATGTTAAAGTTATTTGCAATAAATTTGTAATGCACAATAATAGTTGAACTATGCATACAGTAACGCATTACAGCCATTTCAAGCTTCCAATAGTCGATCCAAGATCAAATAACGTTGCGAAGTTTCTATTGTACGGTATGTTGTAAAGTATGTCGGGCTTAACAATGTATATTGAATAAAACCTGCGTGAAGCTCGGGAAATGTAATTGTGTTCAGGATATTGAACAAATCAACTTCACCGCACTCCACAGCCAATAGGAACTGCGAAGTAACGCGACACGCCGGCGTCATGTGTTCGGGCTGCTCGGCTGCAGCCATCGAAATGTCACACGGCGTACGGTTACCGTTCTGAATAAAACTTGTTATTTAATGCACTCGCTCAAAAACTTCCTAATGTTTAAAAATACTGTTTTACCATTTAAGGCGCAGATACCCCTTAGTAGCTGATTTTAAAATGAGAATCACGTCTAAACGGCTAGTCGTAATTTTTTGTAAAAAAATATATTGTACCATTTTCTTAATAATTTGATGTAAGTAAATTATTAGTTTTATTCGTGTAACATAGTGTAATTAATTTGTAAAGTTATGTCTGAAACGGACAAAAAGTCGACAATCGCACCAAAACCGCGGGGCGTACTTGAATGAAATCGACACCATCTTAAAGACAATTTAATTATCTACATTTTGCAATGAGGCTTTTTTTAAAGTCATAGAATAATAAGGAAAGTACAAAAACTGCTAAATTTTGTAAGAAACGAGTGCGCGATTTTTTACCTCAAGGTTGTTGGTGACAGTCGTCGTCTTAAACCAAGAGTATTAATTAAGCTTTTGAAATGTGTATAGCGAGACTTATTAGATGCCGTTTGAATGCGAAATACTGAAACTTTAAGCTGGGAATGCAGGTGTAAAATATTCGAATGCAATACCGTGACCCATAAGGCAAAAGTAACCGAAAGTATTGATTAAAAATATCAAAGCTCACTCTATACACAAGAAAATAGGTGTGAAATTTTGTGCTTAGAAAAGACAAAACGTCAATCCTCCTTTGCCACACTTTGCCTTTGCTTAAATAAAAAAGAATATTACAGATTCAAGGAGAAAAGGCGAGGCAATGCTTCGTCGCGTCGCTCTTGCACTGTTCTACACTTAAGTACATTTTTCAATTATGCTTGGGTTACCTTAAACAGTAATCAACCTCCTTTTAGTGTCAAAAGTTATACCAGGCGAATGACAAGACTGTCCAGGTAGGTACGCATTGGTCTAACAAAGAGTATTAGGCCCGGAGCACACGGTGCGTTGCGGCGCCGCACCGCAAATATTTCACCGTATGACCATTTCACCGTATGATATCACCAATACGGTGAAAACTTTGTGGTGCGCCGCCGCAACGCACCGTGTGCTCCTGGCCTTAGGGCTCTTTCAGTTTAGACGTTTTGTGTCGGGCTGCTGCGGTGTCGCAGCTGTGCCGGTGTCGTACTGCGCACGGCCAGTTGATTCATTCCATACAATTTATGCATCAAGCGCGTAGTGCAGCGCCGGTGCCATGACATGGTGCATGACAGCAGGGCGAGTAATTTTGTACGTTTGGTCACGCAGCAGTCCGACACCAAACGTGTAAACTGAAAGAGCCATTAGTCAGTAACACGAAAATAAGAAAATTCAATGCGGCACCCTGGATGTAGTGATTAGTGTATTGGTGCCGATGCATTTTCCCCATCACGTTCATTATGGCAGTGTTTGCCGATTTTAAGGGTGGGCGGGCAATATCAACAAATGCGACGCGGACGCTCGTGTGTTTAGCGCCCGATGCGCGTCACAAGCCCATGAAATGCAGTGCGCCCTCGAATCGCAGGGTTTTAATAAATTTATTCGTGCGCGCGCATTCGTTAATTGAAAGGTATTGCAGATCAAACCATTTATCGCCTGCGCATCGTGGATAGCGAATATCAGGTGCATAGGAAACCATTCATGTTATGGTATTTAAAAATAACATCTATCGGGCCTTACACTTTTGTTCTAAACAGTCGCATCCCGGATAGGCTGCGAGCACTATTAATTAAAACAAAACCTTATTATTTATTAACAAGTGCAGCTTCTTTATAATCTAAATTATAATTTTATTCCAACCAAACAAATTGCGGATTGGAAAATATCGCACCATAATTACCGCAAATCGAAAAGCAGATAATCGCACAAACATTTAAATTCCATGGAATAGTGGAATACCAGGAATGCAGGGGCTCGGGCATTCCGATGGCGATAGCTCCCGTCGTGCCAGTTAGTCGTCATGGCGACCGCTGGACGTTCTTTGTTATAAGAGCATACCGAAGCCTTAACCACGGCACTTGAACGTTATACGTGCGTTTAATATCGGGGTAAATTGCCACCTGCTTAGTTCAGGATTTGAAGTATATTTTTTTCCATTTTGTCTAGGCACGCATCAGTAGATATACGTACAAGATGCAAATACTTCAAATCTATTTGTAAACCCACTCATCAGACAGACTCTCGAAAATAGCATTTACTTATAAAAAATATATCAGTAATTTGCTGCCAATGTTTCTGTGAACAATTCGTTGGAGGTTGAAGTGCCGTGATAATAAATAAATTAATAACAGAATATCATTCACTGCATTTTAAAGTCAAACTGATGAATGACTAGGCCGATTACCGAAATGTTGTAAAACTTATTAAATGGGTACATAATCAGCTCTGAAATTAATATCGACGAGCAACAAACAAAATGAACAACAACAAAAAATACCTGAAATATTTTCATACTCTGAGTAACGGTCTACCGAAAATTAATAAAATTGCAAATATCATATGTGGTAAAGCTTTTTTACCGCCAACGATGCGCTTCTCACGTTTCAACACCAATCTGTAATTGGATTGATGCTGTCGGTGCCAAAAATCGAGAACACCATCGTTAAAAATTACACTGAATAATGTAACTCATTAACTTCAGTCCAATTTATGTACGTATAGACGGGACTATTACGCTAGTCTTCACTTTTCTTCAAAGGTCCTCAATTTGCATAGCATTTGAATAAGTGGTTGGCTGACGAATAGCTCAGTTACGAAAGTGCGTGTTAGTCATCACTGTCATTGTCTTGCATATGTAACTCGCGCTTGTGGTCAGACGCAAGATAAACTGTGTAGCAGATGACTCTCGTCTCTCTTAAGTTGACAGACTTACTTACTTTTTATTATGTACTTACTGGAAAATATTTCGGTATTGTACTGGCTAAAAAACCGATCTCAAAGAATCTTCACACGATAAAAAATCAGAAACTTTTCAGACTAATAATAATAAGTCTTCTAATAAATCTTCCACGAGACTCTTATTTTTATTAATTCTGTCATGCTTCTGAATCTCTGAACTATCTCCTGTTAAAGCTGAAATGTGAAATTCCTAGTAGAGCTACACCAAATCAATGATTCAAATAGGTACTAAAAATAGATATTAGAAGCCGCCGCTATTTCCACAATAAAACATTAATTTCTACCCCGCTAACGGGAGCTGAAAGTAGGAAAATATTTTGCCTACATATTACTTTGTGATAAGAATGTTGAAGACAATGTTAAAGTTATTTGCAATAAATTTGTAATGCACAATAATATTTGAACTATGCATACAGGAACACATTACAGCCATTTCAAGCTTCCAATAGTCGATCCAAGATCAAATAACGTTGCGAAGTTTTGTATTGTACGGTATGTTGTAAAGTATGTCGGGCTCAACAATGTATATTGAATAAAACCTGCGTGAAGCTCGGGAAATGTAATTGTGTTCAGGATATTGAACAAATCAACTTCACCGCACTCCACAGCCAATAGGAACTGCGAAGTAATGCGACACGCCGGCGTCATGTGTTCGGGCTGCTCGGCTGCAGCCATCGAAATGTCACACGGCGTACGGTTACCGTTCTGAATAAAACTTGTTATTTAATGCACTCGCTCAAAAACTTCCTAGTGTTTAAAAATACTGTTTTACCATTTAAGACGCAGATACCCCTTAGTAGCTGATTTTAAAATGAGAATCACGTCTAAACGGCTAGTCGTAATTTTTTGTAAAAAAATATATTGTACATTTGCCTATTTTCTTAATAATTTGATGTAAGAAATTTTTTAGTTTTATTCGTGTAACATAGTGTAATTAATTTGTAAAGTTATGTCTAAAACGGATAAAAAGACGACAATCGCAACAAAACCGCGGGCGTACTTGAATGAAATCGACACCATCTCAAAGATAATTTAATTATCTACATTTTGCAATGAGGCTTTTTTTAAAGTCATAGATGATAAGGAAAGTACAAAAAACTACTAAAATTGGCGCGGGTGTGAAACGAGTGCGCTTTTTGTTCCCTCAAGGTTGTTGGCGACAGTCGTCGTCTTAACCCAAGAGTATTAATTAAACTTTTGAAATGTGTATAGCGAAACTTATTAGATGCCGTTTGAATGCGAAATACTGAAACTTTTAGCTGGGAATGCAGGTGTAAAATATTCGAATGCAATACCGTGACCCATAAGGCAAAAGTAACCGAAAGTATTGATTAAAAATATCAAAGCTCACTCTATACACAAGAAAATGGGTGTGAAATTTTGTGCTTAGAAAAGACAAAACGTCAATCCTCCTTTGCCACACTTTGCCTTTGCTTAAATAAAAAAGAATATTACAGATTCAAGGAGAAAAGGCGGGGCAATGCTTCGTCGCGTCGCTCTTGCACTGTTCTACACTTAAGTACAGTTGAATATTCGTTTAGTCTCACTTACGTTTATTGCTGAAACGTTTTGTCGCACTCGTGCTTTTCCTATCTTCATTTTGATGCTCTCACGACTCACGTACTGCAGATATGTGGCTCAGCGGATATTGTCAATCACGCGATATCCTTCATGAACGGATTAATTGATGATTCGTCGAATCAGAAACGACTCTTCAACTGGATGGGGACTCAAGATTTAATGATTCGAGGGTGTTACACTGAATCCACTTAATCTAGATTCCTATGAATGTAATATCTAACTTATCAAACACAACGTATTTTTCTAACAGAAATAAAAACGAATAGCGCGTATTCAATGTTTTGTTTGCCGTCTCCTTTGTGGCTTCCAATCAAAGGTTTGTTTCTATAATGGAACAAGTGCGTCCGCACCTTTTTGTCAGGCGCATCAAAAATATTCGCACCGTAAAAACAATAACAATCGATGATGTATCACGCCGTCAAAGCCAGTTATTACGCGAATGAACAGTTCTGCCACAAAAAATGGATGCGAACGAAACACCAGTGAAAGTCCTTGTAAAATAAAGTAATAAAATGCTGCACAAAGTTGTTCGCCTGAAATTGCAATACAAAGTTGTTGACAACAATGCGATTTAGTCATTTCATTTTGTATGGTTTCAAGGGGCCAGGTCACCTATGTAGTATACGATATAAGAAGATGAACGCATGAGTTAATTAGTATTGAAACCCACATAATATCTTGGTTAAGGTAACATCAATTATTTTTCACTTCTCATGCTCTGAAATTGCTTATTTGTGCAGGATATAGGCTGCACAAAATCGATATTTGTGCACAAGTGCATTAACGTATCTACTTATAAATGTATCTATATTAAGGCAAAGAAAATGAGCCATACAGCCAAACACAATAAAAAGTTTTAAACACATAAATGGCATATTTTATAATATGCCTTTTATGTGTTTTTTAAGACATAAAACATATTAAAATTTAAATTAAAATACGGTAGGTTATTTAATTAATTTAAAAAAATAAATATTTTACAAAATTAATTTAATAGTAGGTTGCATAGGTCTGCAGCCCAAGCCTAATATCAATGTCGTAAGATTAAAAAAACAGCGGCGTGAAACAGGTCTTGTTTTTTCGTGCGTTTATTAATTTCTTCTAATTTGCTAAAATTTTTACAAATTTCCAATGAACAAGAGGATTTAGCACTCTCTTATGGAAATTAATGCACAGAGAGTTGTGCAACAGATATTACCGCCAAAGTCTCGGGAAAAATATCTCAAAGTTTACGATAATTTTGTAAATTGGAGAAAAGAAAAACTAGTAACTACGTTCTCAGAAAGTGTCCTTTTGAGTTATTTTGATGAATTATCCAAAAACTTCAGCCGCCTACACTGTGGAGTATATATTCCATGCTGAAAGCAACAGTACAAATGTGTGTTTTGTGCACTCATTATAAAATCTACTATTTAGTAAATAAAACATTCGCACTGCAGTATTGTAAGCGCCATGCATAAAAACCATTTCATTGGAAGTAATTATTGCAAAACGGTTCACTGAATATAGTTGAAACAGTATCAATAAAAAAAGAAAACAAGACCATAAGTCCCAGCTTATCGATCTTTATTTATTTACAAGTGCTTGTGAGAATAATGGAGAGACTAAATTGTGATCGTTGCATCGTGGCACTTTTAATCAACTTTGTAATATTTTTCTCTCAGTGAAATACGATCTTTTATCTTGCTAACTTTTCCATTTAATAATTACGTAGGGATTAGACTTGATATGGAAATTATGAATAAAATAAGTTAACGATTTATATTTCTTCTTGAAATATGCGTTGGAGGAACTTGTTTTGTCAATGCTTTGTGATAGTGAGCCGTCCACTATGATTTCATAGAGAAAGATGATTTTTAAGGTCGAGATTGGGACTAACGAGACTAAGAGTTACTTAGTTAGCTTAGGAGTTTAAGCCCGATTTGATAGATTGAGCTGAAACGGTGGTTTGTACTGAATGTTTCGGCCTGTAAATTATTCACAATGATCATGGCTACAAGACTTGTGTTTCCGCAGGGCTTCCATGCTGGCCCATAGCCGCATGCTATCCGTGGCGTGCAACTACACCGAGGGAGAGCACATGGTATGCGTGCTGGACTTCAAGCGCGAGACCGGGCTGTGGCACGCCGTGCTGGCGAGCGTGCTCAATGGGATGCACGTCATCTTCATACCGTATGCGCTCATGAAAGTCAGCCCCGCTTCCTGGATGCACATGATCACTAAGTACAGGTCAGTTCCTACACTGTTTTTCTAAGAAATAAACAGGCAAAGTCCTTTATATTTTTTTTCTTTTCAGTCGTCTTTTAAAATAATTAAATAAAGTAATTGTGTTCATGCAACGCACAAATAATTACAAGCACTGGAGAAGCCTTTGCGCTATGAGAAGCCCCCTAAGGAGCTTTCATTGAATCAATTATATGTATACAGCGCCATGATAGCTATATTGAAGAAACTGTCTACTGGACTGGAACATACCGTCTAGTAGTCGCTTGTTTTATTTGCTCTATTGTATTAAATCAGTGCTTGGAAGGGAGTTAGGGATAAGCAAGTCTCGTTTCGTAGAAGGAGAGTAACGACTTGCTGTATAAGTCCTTGATTTATGTGGCAGTTTCTCATACCGTACGTTAATATATCTTGCAGTTTTACTAAGTAATCATTTTCCGGGCACACAGGGCATCGGTCGCCATAGTGAAGTCCCGTGATTTGCACTGGGGCCTGCTGGCCACTCGCGACCACAAGGAGATCTCGCTCAGCTCACTGCGCATGCTGCTGGTCGCGGATGGCGCTAACCCCTGGTCGCTGTCTTCTTGCGACCAGTTCTTGTCGGTGTTCCAGAGCAAAGGTAGGAATTATTATACAAGCTTTTATTTAACTTGCAATGTATGTATGTAAGTGTGTTCGGGTCAAATCTTGCAACTGAATTTTAAAGCAGTTATCCTCCACCGATTAAGATGAAATTTAACATACAGGTTTAGTTTGGATGACAATGCATGGTTAGCCAAGTGACGTCATTCTAAATTTAATATGGCGGACTAGTTATTTTTCGTGCATTGCGATGGAAAGAATTTGCTGAAAAGAAAACGAAAAAGCTTGCTTTAAAAAAAGATTTTTTAATGAATAATTTTATTTATATACATGGTAATTCGGGGTACAACGAATACTTATGTTTTTAATGCATCCATTTTAGTGTTTGTTGTGCTTATTTCAGCGTTTTTTTGGGCCAATTTGAAGAAGTGATATGACAGCCAAAGAAACTGTTTAGATGTGGATTCGCTCTTAAAACTTCGTCACATAACGTCTGACGAAATGGTTTTGACAGTTTTTGAAAACTAATCAATGGTATTTTGTTGTGGTCAGGCGTCCGCGGCGACGCGATCTGCCCGTGCGCGTGCAGCAGCGAGTCGCTGACGGTGTGCGTGCGGCGCGCGGGCCGGGGCGGCGCGTCGGCCGGCCGCGGCGTGCTCTCCATGTCCGGCCTGTCGTACGGCGTGGTGCGCGTGGACGCCGAGAACTCGCTCACCTCGCTCACGCTACAGGACTGCGGACAAGTCATGCCCTCATGTAAGTTACTAGAATGTAGCTCTGTATTAAAGAAACAGTTTTCGTATTAGTTACTGAACTTTCAGAGATAACCCATTACAAACCAAACATTAAATTTTATCTCTTTTTAATACATAAGTTATCATTTTATCATGACCGATTGCCGTTGAAGTTAAAGCAGTATGCACTCTCTTGTGGTTGCGCACATAGGTACTCGGGCACTATTATTTTTTTTTCTAGCCGATAGCAGGTCTCCGAGATGGACCGTCATGGCTGAAATTCGGTCAGGAGGACACACAATGTTACAGGCCTACCGTTTAACTGAGCGTGTCTGATGGTAGTTTTGCGGTTTACGAGGGGTTGATGCCCAGTGGTAGGCAATTGACTGAGCTGTTGTCGCATCACGGCAAGGTGCGTACGGATAGCACGTTCCTGTGTTACGCGTAGTTGGGAAACACTGTCCACGCGTACATTGGATACGCGTATAGCTCCTGTACGGACCGCCGTTAACCTATACGCGAGGTCAATCGATCCAGAGAATTTTAGTTTCTTTTTTTTTTGAATTTTCATTTCATTTGAAATTGCCTTCCATGCATCTTGGCGTAAATCGTTATTTCGATATTCAGTTAGTGTGATATCCCACAAGACCCGGTGCAATTCATAAAGTTGAATCAGTCTGATAATATTTTCATTATTGAAACTAAAAGAACACTCTTGTCTATCCATTTTGCCGTCCAAATATAGCGTACCCGGTCGTGTGCGTCCTCTTTGACGCGCGACCAAAAACCTACTGACGGCGGCTCGCACTGCGAGCTAGCTCGCGCGGTACGCGTTCCCCAAGAGTGTACGCGTAGCTGCAAGTATGGACATGACGTTCCGGACACGCGTACCAGTGTAAGCGCTATCCGTACGCACCTTCAGATACACAACACCCCTACCACGCGTGCAGTTATCGCAGTTAAGAGAAAATGCGGTCGCAGACAAATAGATATGCCATTAACTGAAAAAGAAAGATATATACTAGAGTATACTATAATAGAGTATTCTATTCTATACTGTGTCTCTATGTTTAACTTTTTAATGATACATTATCTTTAGAAGCACCAGCAGCCTTATTGCGTAAGTGCGCAAAGAAGTTAAACTTTATCCAACCGACCAAATCGACCAATCACATGCGAGATGAATGACGCGTCCGTTTTGTGTGATTGGCCGATTTGGTCGGTTGGATAGAGTTAAACTTCTTTGCGCACTTACGCAATACGGCTGCAGGACTCTCAAAAGATGCTCAAAATTGCGCTGTCAACAGAGGCCTAGGGTACAAATTTGACAACTATAAATGAAAAAAGGAAAACATAGGGGCATAGTATATATCTATATTTTTCAGTTTATAGAATATGTTTTAAATTGATCCAATATTGTAGGAGGAAAAAGACGAGAGCAAAATCTCAAATTATGACTTTTTACATGCTTTTTATTAATTTGCAAAATATGTATGTATGTGTGTTCGGGTCAAATATCGCAACTGAATTTTAAAGCAGTTAACCTCAACCGATTAAGATGAAATTTTGCATACATGTTTGGTTTCGATGACAATGCATAGTAAGATAAAAGGCTTGTTTAAAAAAGTTTTTTTTTAATTGGAAAAACTTATTACTTAGGCAATTCAGTCGGATGTCTGCGACTACATTTCCTCTAAAGCAGTGGGTCCGTAACATCACAGCATCAGTTCATCACTCAGGCATTTTGTTTGAATCAATTAATTTCAAATAATTCAATTTCGCAATGCGGTCAATTTCGTGTTTAAACGCTATATATTAGTTACAGAGAATTTGAACAAGTAAACCACAGTGTTGTGATGTTGTGGTTCTCGATATCGGTTTCGACGATAGTAATTTAATCTAATTCCTTTAAACGAGCAATTCATCTATATATGTATATATAATCTGAATCTCGGCAACGGCTCCATGGATTTTCATGAAATTTAGTATGCAGCGGCTCCAACGATTTTCATGAATTTTAGTATGCAGGGGTTTTCGGGGGCGATAAATCGATCTAGCTAGATTTCATTTTTAGAAAACGTCGTTTTCTCTATTTTCACCCGAGCAGAACTCGGTCGCCCAGGAAATAATGTAGAATTATAGATTATCATAGTTTGAACTATTAATTAAAGAGCGCGATTCTCATAACCTTTTTTCAAACAGGCGTGATAGTAGTCGTGAAAATGGAGGGCCCCGCGTACCTTTGCAAGACGGATGAAGTGGGCGAGATTTGCGTGTTGTCTGGGGCTACTGGCTCTGGATACTGGGGCCTGCCCGGTCTCACCAACACCGTGTTCCGCGTTCGACCTCTGGATGCTGACGGCGAACCAATCGGAGAAGAACATTACGTGAGGAGTGGACTTCTTGGATTTTTGGGACCTGGCGGTAAGTTTACTTATAAGATTCTAGATTTGAGGTTCTAGGCTCGTGGAGGCGATCGGCGGTGGCGACCTCTCGCGTCCGGCCCTGGTTCAGGCCATGGTACGGAGCGAGAGGGCATGAGAAGCTGCCACCTCCTTCTGCGAAGTAGTAATGCTCGCGAAGGAAGAGGCGCAACGCGTGAGCAAGCAACCGCAGGAGACGACCTGGGCGTCGGGAGTCGCAAGCCAATTCCCGGCCACCGTAGGCGCGGGCTTGCGGACGGCGAGTAATGGGTAGCTCACCGTCCGATAAGGACCGGGCCCGAGTCGACGGCTCGTAGTGTTTCACGCGCGCCTCTTAAGAGATGTCAGCAATAACAGACGGGGTCCGCTAGGGCCGATGCCTGTCTGGGTCGCTGATAAATTACGAAAAGAGTTTCCGCGGCCCTGGCACAAGCAACTGAAGGAACACGGGTGGGTCAGTAAAAGTCTGACACGCCCTCCCGCTTCAGTGCGGGAGAAGTCATTGGATGATTTCACACCCAAAAAAAGAGGCACTCCTACTAAGAAGCTATCATCACGGAATAATGTCACCCACATGATATTACGTTGTGAAGATAGCTCCTTCATAGATAATCACGGTGGTATCCTTTTTTTAAAACCAAGACTTTTCCTTTTTGTCAGAATGTGTTGGTGTCCAATCTGAAGCCGGATGTGTCGTTAACATATCTGCAGCCAGCGGCTTTCAAATAAATTACTAAGCTAGCCTCTAGTTTGGAAGCACTGTATCGTGATATTACGTCCACGGTATTTATTATGGGATGCGTGAAATTGCATTTAAGAGCAACGAGACACTAATTATACGAATGCAACTTCACGGCTGCCCGTCAACATGAAACAACTTTTATTTGAAAGGAAATACAGTTTCATATTTTTGTCTTTTACCACAAAACCGTATGGTAATAATCCCCTTTAGATTGGGTTGTGTATAAAAAATCTCAAAACAAAGTAAATGAAATTGCAATTATGGTATATTCTGCATCTCAGTCAGTAATAAGAATTATAGCGCTATGTGTGCAGAGTAAAGTGACTTAGTTTCATAAACTGTTATGGACTCTTTGTCATTTCAGTGCACGGAACACAGCGCAGCATATATTATGCATTAATATTACCTCCAGAGCATTGAGAGCAGTGGTGGCCCAGTGGTATCGGCCGCGACTTACAATTTGTAGGTCGTGGGTTCAAGTCTAGGCAGGCACTTTACTTTGTGTAAATTATTTCATCACCACTGCTCTCAAAACGGTAAAGGAAAACATCGTGAGGAAACCGGCTTCTCCTAGAACCAAAAATTCGAAGATATGTGATTTCCACCAAACCGCACTGGGCCCGCGTGGTGGACTCACAGATAGGGGGCCTGTGTCCCAGCAGTGGGAACATTAATAGGCTGATGAAGTGATTACCACCAAGCACGTAATCCTAAGTACGAAAATACGTAACTTCTGTGCGACTCTCTCCCATAAATTAATTACCTACGCTACTCAATTTGTACGATACAAAATCTTAGTACCGACCTAACAGGTCATCAAGACAGAATCTGCATCTGATTATACCTAATGCGAGTTCTTGATCGCTAATTGCCGCCGTAACTTTTACTTGTAATTAACTTTCGATTGTTCGTCAAGCCAACTGATCATTAGGTGATGTCGGAGGCCAATTGCTAGACGAGCACTTCTTCCTAGTTGTTTCTGCATGCAACTTCTGTAATAAATCATGAGAGGATGGCAGGCAAGCCCATTCATTGTCGAGCTTTGAAGACGAGTAACACAGAAATTACTAAGCTAAAAGAAAAAACGGAAAGCTTGTCGTTACCAACTTTTAATTTCAACAACAACATAACATCGCGCGGCACGGTGCCACCATAGAATGCCAAATATTGCCATTTATATTTTCAAGTCCCATGTAAAAGAGGGCGAGACTATTCCTTTTTAACCCCGTTGGAAAAATAGGGGTGTTATGTTTAACGTGTGTTGCTTTGTATCTGTGTATTTGTGTGTCTGTCTGTGGCATTATAGCGCCTAAATGGATGAACCGATTTTGGTTTATTTTATTTTTATTTTTAGTTGACTTTGCCGAAAGTTTTCTTAGCTATGTTTGAATAAAATCGGTTTAGCCGTTCAAAAGTTATGGGCGTTTAACTGTTTGAATCGGGGTGTTTTCGCAAGATATCGTGTCATAATTACGTGTTCAATAGATTGCCGATCGAAGCGTATCTAGTATGTACTAGACAAATTATGTAGCATGAAATAAAACTGTGTAGGGGGTTTTTTAAATTTTGAAATATTACTTGTACTTTCAAAATTTGAATAACCCTATCTACGAGCTTAGTGACGTCATGATGTCAGTAAATACAGTGACATAATCCAGCACCAATGATAAGTTCCGGTTCCCCATCAGGTCTGGTGTTCGTATGCGGTTCCCGCGACGGTCTGATGACGGTGACCGGCCGCAAGCACAACATGGACGACATCATCGCCACCGTGCTGGCCGTGGAGCCGATGAAGTTCATCTACCGGGGCCGCATCGCCGTGTTCTCCGTGAGGGTTCTGCGCGACGAAAGGATCTGCATCGTGGCTGAGCAGCGCCCCGACTGCGGCGAAGAGGAGGTACGTGTATGTTCTATTCTTAATAGATTTCTTTTTTACTTCTTAATAATTCCACTTTTTCCTTTCTTGCTTAGCACATTAAAAATGTTAATTAACCATCTGCTAATCATTTGCCAAACAGTGTCGAGATATCAATACATATAATAAATCTGTAGGAAATTTGTTTATGTTCATCGAAAAAATTTCCAAAAAAATTGCTAGGGTGTTAAAGGCCCTAGGGCATTTTTGGATCTTTTGTCTGTTTATTTGTGCACGCATCACGTAAAATGTACAAAGCCAATGTAGATAACGCTTATACATAGAAATTGTGCGGAATTAGAAGTATTACTTACTTTTTGTTTTATCGCAATTGGTTCACTTTATCAAAAGTTAGATGAATTTAAAGTAAGTGTTCAAAAAGTAAAATTATCACAACACACGCAATTCAGATACTCTGACAGTTGAACTGCATATTCAATAGATGGCGTTGTGCATTTGAAGTCATTTCTGAATGTCGGTATTAAGATTCTCCGCGAAAGAATGACCCTAGAAGAAAAAAATGGTAGGTAGGTAGGGTAGGTAGGAAGGTAAGTAGGGTAGGAGAGGCAATCGACGGGAGCGAAGCCGTGGGCACAGCTAGTTTATAATTAAGACCCATATAAGTCAAGAGTGAATAGGTTACTTACTTCTATGCAAGCGTGCTGTACAATATTTTCGCTTACCATCAGGGGATATAGTGATGAGAGCCTATCAGTAATATAATAAAATAAGATCCATTTTAGTGTGCAAGAAAACTAGCATTTGAAAGACATGCTTAAAATATTGCTTAATCGTTCAACGAATGTCTTTTATAGAGGAGGTTTATTTTTGTACATCTTTCACTTCAAGATTACTGGGACATTATCATCACCGTTAATTTGTATCTAATCATACTGTATTGGACGGTGCATTGTTCATCGAAATAATCAAATATGTAAGTACATAATTTTAAATAAATAAATAAGTACCGAATAACAGAATATTCGTGCTTGAACATATCACCTTCGAATATCAGAGACATACTAATATGAACAATTTAGGCCGGGCTGCGTTCGTAACCTGATAATATAGTTCTCGCCAAACATCTTGGCCTCCCTGAAGTTGGCTACAATGGCTGCGCAGTAAAAAATCTCATACAAAAACAGCACCGTTTCGTGCCTAGCGCATGCTGAAAGCCAATTTCAGGGCGGCCCGGAAGTTTGGCGAGTGCTATACCACCAGTTCGAAGCCTTTACCACTAGAACAGATTTTCACAAACATTCGAATCCAAGCAGATATTTGTCTGAGAATGGCGATCCAATCACGAAACATGTTTATAATGCACGTACACACATCTAATATTTACTGAACGTACATATCAACTGCACTACTAACTTGTAAGTTCACAAACATTCCACCACAACTTCACACCTCTTGCCCATATTTGCACATTCCTTCCGCAAAACGAAACTGCAATAAAATAATAATTCCTATCATAAAATATGAATAAACCGCTTATGTGATTTAAAATTTTCTTTTTTAAAATTGTTCGTTCACATTTTCGCACTCAAAGGAAAATGAGCGTGGAAAATTCAACGGAAAGGGTTTAATTACTAGCTCACTGCATAAATTATCGCGTCGACCTTCGTAAAAATAATCTGTATTTTCCTCATCCCACAATTTCAAGACAAGTGGAATAACTTGCAATATTAATCTCTGCACTCAATAAATTGATGAAAAATTGGTTGCTGGTTGTGGCTTGGTTCTAAAAATTGACAAGAGTTTTATTTGAACTGTGAACTATACTCTGATTTTTAATTTTGTAGACTAAAATGACATTTGGGGTTGTCACTTTATCGTTGCATAAAAATAGTGTCGTATCCTGACTATCCTGAGTGATCGAAAATCGAAGTAGATCGAAAATGGAACTACTACACGGCAAAAAAAAATACAGTTGTTATGAAACTAGCGGCCCTTATTTAGTTTCTACTCATTTATGTCAGACTTCATTTTATCGATCTCATTTATTTTTTTGTTGATTTCTAATAATAATAATAATTAATAATAATTTTATTTGCTTTAACAGTGAGAAATAAATACATTAGTGTTTGAAGTGTCCCTTTAGGCAAATGATTGTCTGTGTTAGGACACTTCGCTCTTCCGAAGTTTGTTTTTATATTAATTAGGTGGTACTCACAATTTCAATAATAGCAATTTAAAATGAATGAAAGTTATAGGGTTATCTATTATCAATTTTGAATATCTATCTTAAAAGTAACGTAATGGTTGGTTGGGAGGTAATGGATTGTGTTTTGTGTATGCATCATGGTAGCTAAGTGTAGAATGTAAGTGTGTGAGTCCGTGAGGAGTGTATGCGTGCGAGTGCGTGTGGAGTGTATGTGTGCGAGGGCGTGTGAAGTGTATGTGTGCGACTGCGAGTGTAGGTGCCAAAATTACGATGTATGCTACAAGAGGGCTTCGGTGTCCTCATAAGTTAATGGTTTAATCCAGTTTGTTATGATTGTTTTACACTCTTTATGTTTCTTATTATACACGTAAATCTCTTTGTTCAATCGATTGTATAGTTGAGCTGAACGATTTTTGTACTGTATCTGAGCGAACTTAGTTTTAGTTTTAGGAACCTCCGCTATGATGTCCTTTCTTCTTTTTAAGGTTAAGCTGGGAACATAAACGAGGGTTTTGTGTTTTTTTAGTACCGTTTTAACAATGTATAGTTTCCGCACCGAGAGTAAATGACTGATTTGGTAAAGACTTTGAGTAGGATATCTAAGGTTTTTGAAGTACATTATTTTTATCAGAGCTCGTTGAGCCCGCTCAAGGTCCATAAATTTTGTCTTAGCCGCACCCCCCCAAATAGGGATGCAGTACGCTAAGACAGACTGTACTAAGGCTACATAAATTTCGTTGAGTAGGTGTCTGCGAGAATTTCTGGTGGTGGGTACTTTTTTGGGCACAATATGCCTCAGTGTTTTAAATATCCAACTGAGCTTTCTAATTCTGATTGTGACCTGTTCAAGATGGGGGTACCACGATAGGTTTTGATCAACAATTATGCCAAGATATCTGGTTTGTGATACCTTATCTAGTGTTGGGCATGAGCAATTAAATTCATCATCACACGTATGTATTTTAATGCTAAAGTCGTAAGTAAATTTCTTATTGAATACAATGAAAAATTATTTACTATGTGTATGACTGGCAGAAGAAAAGGTGTTGCGCCGACCCCAAGTAACATGGGACAAGGGCAGGCAGATGATGATGTATGAATACTGTTATAATAATTAAATTGAGGAATCATGTCACATCGATTCGATGAATCACTTATGATTGAGCCTTTCCTACAACGCTATGCTACGCGCCTGCAACATTTAAATAAAATAAGGTCATAGGCAGCTGTCAGTTTAGTCTACGAAATAAAAAATCACATTATAGTGGGGATGAAAATATAAGTAAGTGACGGATAACTCCATTGTATTTTTTTAATCACGTTTTCTTCGCAGCAAGTTCTTGCTGTCAATATCGACATTGCTGTCGGTCGATGTATCATAGAAATAAGGCTAAATCAATATGATTCGAGCACTATCGGGGTGCTCGTAAACTACGAGTGGTGGCGATAACTAGTCTGTTCAGTATCAGTTATAGGTATTTTTGTAACGTCGCACTTAGTGATAACGTCCCTTGCTGAACGACTGCGAAATCCTATGAAAGCTACGGGTGACGCGGCCACAACCAGCGTAATAACCAAGTGATGTCTCATCCAAAAGACTCTTTTTGAACACCATCTATCTTCCATTTCCGAAGTTTCTGTGTATAGTATTTGACGAATCAAAAACGCCGAGTTTAAATATAGATTTCAGATACGCATATTACTAACGACTGTTTTATGAAGGATATTTAAAGAAATTAACCTGTAAATTTATGTCATTCTCTGTCGCGCTCCTTAGTATAAATTTTGTACTAAAAATGTATACCAAGGTGAGCTTCAAGTAACCGTTAAGTCTCTGAATGTGGCAGTTCTATCTGATTTGTTAAATAAGCACGATCAAATAATAGACAGTCTTGCAAGTCTAGACTTTGTATTTGAACAATAGTATTAACGAATAAGACTGACTCGCCAGCCTAAAGCAGCTTACAGATCAATAAGTATTGCCCGCTTTCTCTCCGCCAAGAATAGTAAAACTATTAATGATCATCTTCATCATCAGCCTTTTTAATGTTCCCACTGCTGGGACACAGGCCTGCTCTCTGTGAGAGAGGGAATGGGCCTTAATCCACCACGCGGGCCCAGTGCGGGTTGGTGGATGTCACATGTCTCCGAATTTTCGGTTCTAGGAAACTCCGGTTACCTCACGATGTTTTCTTTACCATTTTTAAAACTAATAACCTTAAGGTATACTTTTTATAACAAAATCAAATATTTTATATTTTTTATAATGGGCTTGATTCTGCAATACAACGTTACAAATATAGTTCTCGCCAAACTTCTTGGCTGCCCTGAAATTGGTTTTCCGATGCGCAAGACACGGATCGATGCTGTTTTTGTATGAGATTTACTATTGCGTAGCCATAGTAGCCAAATTCAGGGCGGCCAAGAAATTTGGCGAGAACTATACGTGACATCTTTCGTGGAGGGCCGCGTGCAGCGGTTGTCTGCGTGAAGTCTAGATCGCCACTGGCGCAGACGTAGAGCCGCTGAGATGCCGTCTCATTTTCAAAGCAGGATGGATAACTACCGGTTCCGAATGTGACCGAACGTTACAAGTTTTCATATGAACGTAGCAACTTTAAATAAAGTTATGTTAAGTAAACTACAGCATTATTTTAAGTAATGTTACAATACTATGAAGTGTAAAGATGTAGTCCTCTTTCGATATGATTATCAAGACTGTGGTTTGTTTATAAGAAATCGATGCTTCTTAGTTTTGTTAGATTTTTCATACTGATTATAAATGCTGTCTCTAACATCTTTTCTCGTTTTGACTTTCACTGCCTGATAAAACAACATGACTTCTAAATATAACCTCAATCTTTCCCTCTTGCAGTCATTCCAATGGATGTCCCGCGTTCTTCAAGCAGTGGACTCTATCCACCAAGTTGGCATCTACTGCCTGGCTCTAGTCCAGCCAAACTACCTGCCCAAGACGCCGCTGGGTGGCATCCACCTGAGCGAGTGCAAGCGTCGCTTTCTGGAGGGCACGCTGCATCCAGCTAACGTTCTGATGTGCCCGCACACTTGCGTCACCAACCTGCCCAAGCCAAGGGAGATACATTCTGGTAAGCTTACTTTAGATTTTGACTCCTTCGAATGTTTTGTGTGTTGTGTGCATTTGCGATTTTCTGTTGTCTTTTCAAAGCAGTTTTGCGAACTCGAAATAAGAAAGATCCGTAAGATTTCAGCTGGTTTCACATTATTGTGTTGTGTCGCCTTTTAGGGCAATGCAGCTTGTTAAAATATGTCGTTATAAAACTAAGTCCTGATCAGATTCGTTACATTGGGCGATTGGATTCTCCCATCAGTATTATGACACAATATGACACAGTAGTGCGCCAGTGGCTTTTTGGTCAGGTTTCAGGAATGATGCAGTTGCTAATGTTGTTTTTGTACTTAGTCTCTAATGTTGCTGTGCGCTGATCTCACTTTTGTTATACGATGTTGCAGTGGCGATATATACTCTGTTGTACACATTCACTTGTTATCGCTCTCGTTACCGGCTCTGACATAAGAAGGGAGTCTTCAGAAAAATTAAAATAGTTTTTAAAGACACACTTTTTTCGTAGTTAAGAATAAGTTGCTGAGTTATTGCCAGTATTACGATTTTTCAAATCTTAAGCGAAGTTAAATGTTTATTGTTTGGTTCAGTAGCGATTTTATCTGCCGCAATATATCTATTGGTGACGAATGGTACGAAATAATATTTCTGCCGTGTTTATTGCTTCTGCAAACTTGTACCTATTATTTGAATAATACCATTTTGTTATGCATTTTGCGAGTTCCAACCATTCAATGTTGAACTGATATTTTACTGACTTATTGATGTGATATGTTTAGATGTGGGCCCTGCTTCTGTCATAGTGGGCAACTTAGTGCAGGGCAACCGGCTGGCGTCCGCTCAGGGTCGCGACATGGGATACACTGACGATTCAGATGCCGCCAGGAAGGTACGTAACTTACATTTTGGATTGCCATTATATTCTATGATTTATATTATTAACATTGATTGCTAAATTTTTCTTTTTCTTACATTCCAGTACCAGTTTATATCTCAAATATTGCGTTGGCGTGCAATGAGTACATCGGACCATGTGATATTCACCCTGCTCAACTCGAAGGGCGCCGTGTCCAAGGTCCTAACATGCGCCGAACTGCACAAGAAGGCCGAGAGGATCGGCAACCTGCTGCTGGAGAAGGGTCGAGTGAACACGGGCGACCACGTGGCGCTTATCTTCCCGCCGGGACTTGATCTCATTTGCGCCTTCTACGGGTGTCTGTACGTGGGCGCGGTGCCCGTCACCATCCGCCCGCCGCACCCGCAGAACCTGCACACCACTCTGCCCACCGTGCGCATGATCGTCGACGTCAGCAAGGCCACGCTGGTGCTCTCCAACCAATCTGTGATAAAGCTGCTGCGCTCCAAGGAAGCCAGCAATGTGCTCGATAGCAAGGCCTGGCCGCTGACGCTCGACACCGACGACATGCCCAAGAAGAAGCTGCCCATCCTGTACCGCGCGCCCACCGCCGAGATGCTCGCCTACCTGGACTTCAGCGTGTCCACCACGGGCATGCTGGCCGGCATCAAGATGTCGCACGCCGCCGTCACGTCGCTGTGCCGCTCCATGAAGATCGCGTGCGAGCTGTATCCCTCGCGCCACATCGCGCTCTGCCTCGACCCCTACTGCGGCCTCGGTTTCGCGCTCTGGTGTCTCAGCAGCATCTACTCGGGGCATCACTCTATCCTCATCCCGCCTTCCGAGGTCGAGATTAACCCGGGCCTGTGGCTGAGTGCCGTCTCACAATACAAAGTGCGAGACACGTTCTGCTCTTACGGAGTCATGGAGCTATGCACCAAAGGATTGGGCAGCTCAGTCAATCAGCTAAAAGCTAAAGGGATTAGCCTGGCATGCGTGAGGACTTGCGTGGTCGTCGCTGAAGAGCGTCCGCGTATCAACTTGACCAACTCGTTCTCCAAACTATTCTCTGCACTGGGGCTCAGTCCCCGCGCCGTGTCCACGTCGTTTGGCTGCCGCGTGAACATCGCCATCTGCCTGCAGGGCGCATCTAGTCCCGAGCCTTCCACCGTGTACGTGGACCTGCGTGCGCTGAGGAACGACCGCGTCTCACTAGTGGAGCGAGGCAGCCCTCACTCGCTTTGTCTGATGGAGTCCGGCAAGTTGCTGCCTGGAGTAAAGGTGATCACGGCTAATCCCGAGACTAAGGGACAATGCGGTGATTCACATTTGGGCGAGATTTGGGTGCAGTCGCCACACAATGCAAGTGGATACTTCACCATATATGGTGATGAGAGCGATTACGCTGACCACTTCAGCGCTCAGCTGGTGACAGGAAATACTGGGGAAGTGTACGCCCGCACCGGATACTTGGGCTTCCTGCGGCGAACGGAGATCACTACGACGAGCCACGTGCCGGACGACACGTCGATGATTACGCGCGACAGTGACACCGAGTCGCTGGCGTCGGCGTGCGGCAGCCTCAACCTCAGCGCCGATACGCACGACACGCACGACGCCGTGTTCGTGGTGGGCGCGCTAGACGAGACCATCATGCTGCGCGGAATGCGCTACCACCCCATTGACATAGAGAACTCAGTCATGAGATGCCACAAGAAAATCGCTGAATGGTAATCTTTTTAAATATTTATGCTAAAATACTTATACTCACGAATATTAAGTACCCTTTTTGTTTAATGTTCAAAGCCTATACTAACATATTGTTCTATGTACTTTCCAGCGCCGTGTTCACTTGGACCAACCTGCTGGTGGTGGTGGTTGAGCTGGACGGCAACGACAGTGAGGCGCTGAACTTGGTGCCGCTGGTGACCAACACCGTGCTGGAGGAGCACCACCTGATCGTGGGCGTTGTGGTGGTCGTGGACCCCGGCGTCGTGCCCATCAACTCGCGCGGAGAGAAACAGCGTATGCACCTGCGCGACGGCTTCCTATCCGACCAGATCGACGCCATCTACATAGCGTATAACATGTAGGCCACGCGACGAAGGCGGGCGGCGCGCACGCTGTCCGCCTCGTGCCGCAAGCCCACCGGAGCGCGGCCCAAGGTGCCCGCCCCCCCGACCCGGTCCCGCTCCCATCGCTAAACCGACACGATCGACTCAGTGAACCCTACTTCGACTTTTCGTTTATCTCCCTTCGTGTTTATGTAATAACGGAACGGAAGATCTAAACTTCTAAAGACTGCAAACGCGAATTATTTGTAAGTTGTTGCGACTTGTTATGACGATCTAAAGTCGCAACTAGACTGATGTAAGTCTGAACTTAGATTGTTTTACCTTTGTCCCTTATCCTCACACGTAACTGACTCTAATTTGACATTGACCATGATCGCTGCAACGGTCATGTAGACAGTACGGCCGGCGCGCGACACCGTCGGTCACGGGCAAATGCAATTGTTTTGATTCTGCAATACTTACTTGTGAAGTGTGTAGAATAGTTTTTGTAAGGCCTGGCGTATTAATTTTTACGTTGACACTATGTTTTTGACAAATCTATCTAAAGTTCTAAACTTGGTTTGAAAACTTTTATTTAGTTTGTGATAAACTCGTTGCACAATCTACCGGTGATGCCGGGCGTTACTAGTCTGAACGACAACGTTGCAAAATAGCGCCACCTACATGCTCTACGTAGACTGCAACTAGTTGTGCTAACCTCGAAATTTTCGCGTTCACCGCGTGATGACGCTTGACGAAAATTATTTCAATATCGTATGAATATACCATTAGTTTATTATAGTTAGTTAAAATTTAATGCTTGTAAATTGAATTAATTTGTATGCTTTCTGTAAAAAATTAAAGCTTTTTTGGACTATGTTCTAATGGTCTGCAAGAGGCCATATTTCTTGTGTTATACCAGGCCTCGGAGAAAGGTTATTGTGTGTAGTGTTCGAATTTGCCATATTTGGTAAGAAATCTAAAAGATTTTCTGATCATCACAGATTAAGTTATGTAGCAGTAAGCATACGTCGATGGCAAGAAGCCAATTTGATGACGAGTTTAGACACACAATACTAAGACTTCATTAACTAAAGCACCGTCATGAACCGTGCAAGTGATTAGGATATGCTTACTGCTTCTGCAAATAATGTATCGAGGAAGCTGCAATAGTTAATAGTTATTGTAATGAAGACGGTAGGGATGAAGTAATGTAGAATCAAAACACAACGCTCGTCCGAATATTTGGAATGTAGACTTGTTAGTAGGAATATTATTAAAGGACAGACGACGCGTTCGAAATTTTTCCGCAACACAATTATATTGTTGTGATTATTGTGAATCAAATGATTTCTAATGCTAGTGTGTATGTTAACTTATGTATTACGATAATATACTTAGTATTAGCGATTATTGCAAGTAAAATGTATTGCATTTAAAGTGTTAACGTTAGATTTACAATTCTTTTGATCGTTGACTATATTTTGGCGCTAAATGTTCTCGCTGACAATTTTGATCTGTTGAAGAGGTTTATTCAAATTTTCGAAATCGTATATAAAGAAAGAAATTTCCTTTCTTTTGTTTAAGAGCTCCTAGAAGATGAGGGCATTTGAGTTGTTCGTAATAGTTTCCTGAATTCAATTATACGAATAAATATAGTAATAGCCGTGTTTTTTGTTAGTATCAGAGGCCGTCTCACCATGTCGGAGCGGTACGGACGTTTTCAAAATCTTGTTGTGTATTGGTATTTTTCTGAAGTTTCAATCAATATGGATGTCTAGCAAGCTTGTCACATAGGGCAATCGTTTCGTTGTTCATTCTTCGTATATTCGCAGTGTGAAGCAAATATAATGCTTGCTCAACACATCTGTTTTGTGTCTATTCAATGTTAGATCTCAATGAATAAGAAATAGTAATAATTATAATACATTGTATGTGTAATTCTCAATGGCGTGTTATTACCAGACGACCTTCAACAGATTTCATTAAAAATATTATTGTCTATTATTTTCCATTCCAGTATACGTTCAGAACGATAATTACATAAAAAAAATAATTATAAAAAATATGTTCGTCTTTATTAGATTCCATTATTTACTATTATTATTTTGTAATTATTTATTGCTAAATTGTACATATATTTTTGTTATTTAATTTTACGTTAAATGATTTCCTTATTTAGCTCTTAGATGTTGTTTTATGAGACGCGGATGGTTTCATACATAATTAATTGATTAGGTATCAAAAATTGTTCCGATCAATGATTTTATGTACGTATAGAAAATAGTTCAGAATATTCCTTTAGTTACATTAATGAAGGTATAATTTTACTATTAAAAAATGTAGTCATTAAATAAATAAGTATACAAGTAGATTAAACTCAATTTATGAACAAACGTTTGTTATTTGTAATCCTTGATTGTATAAGCATAGTCTTGCGCTCGGGTGCACTCGGGCTGTAGGCTCGCTGGCTCGGCGCACTCGCCGCCGGACTCAGTAACCGCACTTGCATTGTTCCCCATTGTATACTTACCATTTAACATTTTTGTAAACCTTTTATTGCGCACAAACATTCGAAACAGATTTTTGTCAACTTTATAACCTGTTGTTTTCTACTATTCCTTCGAATTTTTGTAAATTTATAACAGCTTTTACAATTTGTGATTGTTTTATTTTTCTGGAAATGAATAAATAAACGTGCATTCTGGTTGGAAATACTTATTGAAGATATCCCGTGCACCTTCGACCAATAATACACTAGATTAGGGCATGCATTTCGAAATTTCATAGTTTCGAAATTTGGGACCATATTTGCATGATTATTAATTTCGAAATTGACACCCCTAATTTCGAAACTGGATTTAATTTTAATAATATGTTATTTTTTATACAATTATGTAATTTATTATTGAAACCAAAAGAGGATCATCTGAAAATGAGTATGAATACGAATCTAAAGCCAATAAGACAGTTTGCGTTGGGCCACCTTGTGACCATGTGTGCTAACATGACAATAAAACAAAACCTAACCATGGTGTTAAATAAATAAAGAAGAGTGAAGGAAGCTCGGCCATATAGAATAACCGAACTTTATTATAATGGTGGCCAGTGAGGGGAATACTTTGTCAAGGTCTACAATCGTTTGCTGGGAATAGAAAACCTTCGCCTGAACTTGTGCATAAAAAAGAAACAATTATTTAAATTTTTTATGCACCTGTCATGTTATCTCTCCACCATCCTTGGTTGACTGGTAGAAAATGCAACAGCAATTAAGTCGAACTATGTACCTGTATGTTGAATGAAGTTTAAATAAATAATAAACTTTTAGAGAAAAACCAGGCAGTGTGATATTTTTACCTCATTGCAATTGGTTTTAATGAAGTATAAATACCAAGTGCTGCACTTCTTAAAATACCACATTCTTGGGGTAACTATAAAGGAGCCTCCCTTGAGCCACGCTGTGCACGGCAGCACATAATCACTGTGCCACTGTCTTTCCTGAGGTCACTCGGTGGACGGACAGAGTCCCCACTCTGAGCGCCCGAAACCTTAAATGATACAGGCGGGGTTTCGACGTGTCTACATCGAGGTGGTTGCCTCCACAATAACTTCTTCTCCGAAGTGAGAAATTGGCCTTCTCACGATTCCACTCGGTGGCTATTTCACTCTAGTTTCTGTTTCCGCCAGCATATTCCTCACTAATACTGGCAGAGACAGGTCTCGCCCGATCCTGGCGATTAAGACCCACCGCTCAAAGGGCCAAGAAGGCACTCCTGTAGCGTGTGCTGTGCAGGATCCAAGTTGCCTCTACAATGATGGAAATTTACCGTGGTCTCTCACCCAATCCTACTCAGGTACTCACCGAAGCAACCGTGCCCGATCAGTACCTGAATGTGCCTGTAGGAGATGCGCTCCGCTCTTTTCAGCCAGTCACTTGCTATTCAAATAACCATTTTCTGCTGCAGGCTGTTGATTTTAGTCCTGCAGCGTCGGACATCTGACAGTCTATTTCTGCCTCCGAGATAGGGCAGCAGCCTACCAATGCTGGGGAAAAGGCACTCGAAATGCTTTTCAAAGCCTCACCGTACATTGTTAAAACAAGATAGCGGACTTGCGCTTATTGCGCATCTCCTATTGTCACTAACGAGCTGGGAGGAATTTTATGAGGCGCTATCTGCAGCTATCTTTAAACCCAGCTCGGCAAGCTGGGTGGTATCGTCGAAGGTGTCCCCAGCAGTGGAAAATTTGTCACTCGTTCCACTAGGATCCCCTAAATCAGTCCCCCAGGGGATTCTACAGCACTCAATGTTCCACTACGATCCCCTATGCAGGGGATTCTATAAGTACTAATAATTTATATTCCTTTAAAGTCCCCTCTAAATAAAAAAGCCACCTATAAAATAAAATTATGTAATACATAGAATTAAAAATCGGTCAACAGAGGGGATTACAATGACGTAAATTATTTTTTATAAGATAAGATAGATATTGAAAAAAAAGTACCAAAAGCGTTGAAGAATTTCGCAATTTCGACTAGTGCAGCGTCTCGGTGGCGTTCGGCCAACCGTTCTGCGAGCAATGTGCCCTGCCCACTGCCATTTAAGTTTCGCAATTCTTCGGGCTATGTCGGTAACTTTGGTTCTCCTGCGGATATCCTCATTTCTGACGTAATCACGCAAGGAAACTCCGAGCATAGCCCTCTGCATTGCCCTTTGGGTGACTTTAAGCTTTCTGATAAGGTCCATTGTGAGCGACCACGTCTCGGCCCCATAGGTGATCACTGGCAACACACACTGGAGATAGACAATTTCCCGAAAGCCGCCCAGCCGAGTCGGATTCGACGGTTAACCTCTTTCTCGAAGTTAGACCTACCCAACTGGACCGTTTGTCCCAGGTAGACATAATCGTCTACAACTTCGAGTGTAGGTCTTCGATTTAAAAAAAATAAAGTTTGTAATTCTACTTAATTAACTTAAAAAGTGGTTTATTCCTGAATTATTATTTACTACATCATTTCTAGAAAATGACCGACTGATATTTGCCCATTCAACTATTTCAGTTGTGACTCTTAAATCCACTGATGTTTGAGTAATTCTTCTGGTCTTCGTTGTTTAGCTTTTGGGCGGTGCTCTTTTTTTAACGCATTTAAAACATGTACTAGCGTTGGTTTACGGCCAATTTTTTATTTATCTGGGAATGTCAGTTTTCTGCAACATTTGTTGTTCTGTGACGTTCGCCGAAAATTGACCATCTTCTAACAAATTCTTTATTTTGTAACATATATTTTTTTTTATTTTTTTATTTAGAACTATCTAATAATTCCATCCTTTCTTGTAAATAGGTTCTCAAACAATTAGGGGATTTAAAAGGAAATTTGAGTTTTATATGATCCCCTAGGGGATCGTAGTGGAACATTTAGTGCTGTAGAATCCCCTGGGGGATCGATTTAGGGGATTCTAGTGGAACGAGTGAAATTTGTAGTAGAAGTCTTGAGAAAAAGAAAATTCACTTTGTTTAAATATAAAATGCACTTAAGCACCTCTCCAGACTACAAATTCTGGATTTTGAGTTTAGTTTAAGTATTATTCTGATTTTTCATTATATTTGGCTCCTCAGTTTCGAACTTTCGTAAGCTGATTTCGAAATTGAAAATGAACGAAACTGCATGCCCTACACTAGATACACAATCCCATACAAAACTTCTCTTTAATATTGCTGCCAGTTGTGTTTTCGTAATTCTAAGAATACTAGTTGAAAAAAAAATGTGTGTGTGTACCAGAGTACACAGATAAGAAGTGAAACTTCTTTACGACATATAATTTTTCTACTATTTGCAACTTCACGAAAATGGGGTAGATAAGGCTTAAGCCTTAAGAAAAACAATTTTTTCCGTATTAAATTAAAGCTATTTTATTATTATAGACATGCATACAATTAAAGAGTAATTTATTTTATCATTGTTCTTATTATAATATCATTGCTATTGTTGTATTTCATCAATAATGATAGCATCATTATTTCCATTGTAGTAATAAAAAAAAAAAATTATAATAAATTTAAAAAAAAAAAAAAAAATATAAAAAAAAAAATATATATATATAAAAAAAAGTAATTTATAAATATTAAAATCATGCTCATACGTGTTGAATTTATAAAACGAAATATATAATCACTCTCACTTTTCTTGTAAATTCACTTAAATTTGAATAAGTCTTTTTACTAAACTTTAATAAAAAAAGCAACATGGCGCGTAACCGAAAATCGTGACGATACGTACAAAATTTCTCTCTACATTTCTCCCATACGTCGATTAAGAAGTTTCACTTCAATAAATATACATTAAAGCATATTCAACATTAAATGCAATGCTTAAAGTTGCATTCACAAAAAGATTGAGAGATTTGACTCGACTAGATTCATAATACCCGGGCGTAGTATTATATGATCTGTGGCTTTATACATAGTGTACATATTAATCACTTGGTATGAAATCATGACATATACATTACCATATTTATTGCCCTGTTTAAGATGTCTTATGCTCCCTTGACTTTGTGGATACCTTGATTTTGCATTAAAAAAAATACTTTTCTTATGCATTAAATTCAATCTCCCATCACTTTGAAGAATAGAAGGACACCCAGCTTCTAAGGACATTTTAAGAAATTTGATTGCCAGTTCTTTAGCCTGTTTAGTTTTAATTGTGTCAAAAATAGGACATTACTGCAGAATCTGAGTAAGTAAGCCTTCCTGGCCAAGTATGAGTTAACCGGTTAACGGTTATATTTGTTTGTTGTACATCTTGATTATTGGATTCTTGGCGGGCAGTAAATGTCCGTGAAACATTAATTTGGTTGTTTGGGAAGGTTGATGTTTACGATTATGTTACGGGCAACGGGCAGTGGAATAGTGGTCGGTTCAATATGATGTGCAGATTGTACATATTCGCAGTCAGATGTAGAACATTGACATAAAGGCGAGGCAACGAGCTTGAAGGAAAACAATTTACTTTTAAAGTTACCATGCCCTGTGAGAAATTGGGCAACACAGTGATCCACCTCCAGCCACACAGAATGAATTTAACTGTCTTGGATCCCGCAACGAAATTAATCAGAAAAGAATCACGGAGGAGTAGGAAAAAACATAAATTTCCACTTCCCTCCATATCAAGCAGGAGACAGAACAAACAAGGCCACTAGACACAAAGGGTCGTTTACAACTGGGATAAGCCCAGTTGCCTAGCACCACGGATAAAAATAAGAATTAATATTAATGGGTCCTAACATTGTGAGCTGTTATGTTTGATTCCAATAATAGGTATGGCAAAAACGCTTGAACGCACGGAAATTTGTTTTAGTTTCCACAAGGTTCGTATAGTAAACAACTCCTGAGGTTGCGTCTACATTATTCAACATAATATTACGTTCATTCTGCCAAAGAATACACTCTGCCCATAAGATATGATGTGCAGATTGTACATATTCGCAGTCAGATGTAGAACACTGACATAAAGGCGAGGCAACGAGCTTGAAGGAAAACAATTTACTTTTAAAGTTACCATGCCCTGTGAGAAATTGGGCAACACAGTGATCCACCTCCAGCCACGTCCTGGCCAGCCGCACGCGAACGGATGGAAAGAATTGGTGGAGATGTCGGCCCTTGATGGAATTAGCCCACCTACATTGCCATTCGGATAAAAGTTCCTCCCAGACGTCAATAGGTGGTTTAAATAATCTAGAGATTTTCTCACGGTCACTCCGCGTTAAAAAGTTCGCGTCCGTGGTCTCTCGTGCGGAATAGTACATTCGTGTACACACAGCACGTCGCTGCACTTCAAGGTCGACCGGAAGTACGCCAGCAAGTACCGGTAAGGAGGTACTAACCGTCCTGTACGCTTTGCATAAGAATATCAAAACTAAACGCTGACTCTGAAGTAACTTACGTCGCATCGTCCCTATGGTGGCCCTATCAGCCCAAACAGGCGCCCCTATCAACCCAAACAGGCGCCCCATAGCAAATACAACCCAAGTAAGTAGCCCCATAAATAGTTTTTAAAGTTAATAATGTCGAACATAGAACCTCCTCCTTTTTTGGTAGTCGGTTAAAAAAGACAGACCCTACGTAGATTTAGATATTCTCGTTAAGGCATAGACTTTTTTTTTTGCTTTTTACTTTTTTAGTTTTTACAAAGTCACCCATAAAAACCCATAAACTTATATCCAGTGGAAGAAGCCAGTGGAAGCCGAACCCATAGTTTGGCAAAGGCAGGCAGGCAGTCTGCTTGGATACAATAACATGGAACATCGACCGAAATATGCTTGGGATACAGGATATATATAATTTATATATATAATTTATCAAAGTAAATATAAAATAATGTATTCGAGTAGGTATTTGTTTCATCAGTTGTTTAAAAATGATTTGATTTATCTCGTTCATAAAATATAAAATTGACGTACACGACTTGTTTGTATGACTAATAACAAATTGGAAAGACCTAGATATCTGTCTCATTAACCCTGGGGTCGGGTGATAAATTATTATAATGTACTAGCTGTGCTCGCGACTCCGCTCGCGTTTGAATTGGAAAATAATTTTGAGTGGAAGCTAGCCTGGCTTCGTACGGGACAATTCAATCGTAATTTTGAGAATTTCCTTCGATTTCCATGGGATCCTCTCACCAGAATCTGACTGACAGTGGGACCACCTCGAAAGTATACTCTTACAAACAAAAAAGAATTTAAAAAATCAGACCATAATTTTACTGACAGAGTAATCGGTGAACACACACAAAACAAACATACAGCCGAACATAGAACCTCCTCCTTTTTGGAAAGTCGGTTAAAAAGGTAATGCAGATGACCTACAACGCGGCAGCTTTAGAATAAAAGAAATCAGAAACAATCTTAACTATGATTTCATATTAGCAAATGGTTTGATTTGATATTAATGATTTATCTTTGTCTATTAGCTGCTCTATCAACTATTATATTGTGGTGACATGCAGACAAGTGGATTGCCCGGTATAAATTCCAAAAATGATAAACCCTTTTTGCGATAAGTTCATAGTAAGTATACATAACCGGTTTTCATAAAATGTTATCACTTTTAAACCTCAACGTTTTATAACCCATAATAGACTTTTGAACTGATTAAAAGTATTACGTGTATGATGACTGTCCGATTATTTACGGTTGTAATAATATGGTTACAGACAAGGGCGGATCCAGGTTTTTTTTCTGGGAGGGGCACAAGGGTCGGACAGGCAAAAAAATCAACAATAACTGTCAGAAATAAACTTGAAGTATCATACTTCATGTTCTTTCTGTTCATCATCTGATGATGATAATATGATTATCAGCCGAATGATTTCCACTGCAGGACATAGGCCTCCTCCAAGCGTCGCCACATTGATTGGTCCCGTGCGTCCCACATCCAGCGGATGCCCGCAACCTTCGCCAGGTTTTTTGTCCACCTGGTGGGAGGCCTTCCAATGCAACGTCTTCCGGTTCGCGGTCGTCACTCCAAAACTTTTCTGCCGCATCGGCCATCTGTTCTGCGAGCAATGTGACCTGCCCACTGCCACTTAAGTGTGGCAATTCTTCGGGCTAGGTCGGTAACCCTGGTTCTCTTGCAGATCTCTACATTTCTGATTCAATCACGCAAAGACGGTTACCTATCATAAGTTCGAACAACTTTTGACCGAATTTCATTTCACCTAAAACTTTTCAAATATTATCGTTTCGTTTTTTTTTACTTCATCGATGTCACGTCTGCCACTGTCTCAGTTGACCTATTATCAATTCGATTTTTTTCGTTACTCCAACGTTTTACTTGGTCGAAAATCTTTTTACCGAAGTTACACTTAGCCGAAATAACATTTGTCCGAAATATTTATATTTAAACGCATATCAAAATAATAAGTGAGAGAGAAACAGTGGGCGATACAAATGTTTAAAACAGCAACCTGAAAAAAAAAATGTTGACGGAGCCCCGCTCCGCGGGGCACCTATTTCTGTCTGCAGGCTCTAAAGTAACCTAACAGGAAGGAGATGACGGGAGCTAAGTTTGCTCGCTTTGCTCGCTCACTTCACCGCCCAGGGATGACCCCTTCGAATCTAACCTATCTGTGTCGGGGTGCCCTAAATTCCCGAGCTCGCTTCGCTCGCTCTTGGACAAATTCTTTGAAATAATTAATTTATGAAAATGTCTAATGCATGACAGTTATTAATAAATCATTTGCATGAAAATACGTAAACACAGACAAGACTGCGTGAAGTCGATTTAGCAGCGATTCGTTTTTGTCACTAAATTTTGTAGCACAACATATTGACTTTTATGACACAATTTCAATTTTAAATTGAAAATGCTACCAAGTAACCGGCTATATATTTGTGACTAAATAATATTCCCTAACATGTTGTGTCGGTTTGACCTCCCGGGCTAAGTTTGCTCGCTTTGCTCGCTCACTTCACCTCCCGGGGATGACCCCTTCGAACCTAACCTATCTGTGTCGGGGTGCCGTAAATTCCCGAGCTCGCTTCGCTCGCTCTTGGACAAATTCTTTGAAATAATGAATGAAAATGTCTAATGCATGACAGCTATTAATAAATCATTTGCAAGAAAATACGTAAACACAGACAAGACTGCGTGAAGTCGATTTTGCAGCGATACGTTTTTGTCACTAAATTTTGTAGCACAACTTATTGACTCTTATGACACAATTTCAATTTTAAATTGAAAATGCTACCAAGTAACCGGCTATATATTTGTGGCTAAATAATATGCCCTAACATGTTGTGTCGGTTTAGTGAAAATATGGCAAATGAAAAAAGTTCAAAAGAGGCTTCGGCCAAAAGCAAAAAGTTATTTTGTAAATCGGCGAAATGTAGTTCGGTAAAATAATACATATGCCACATGATACTTCAATGATCTGAAAATATGTCAAATAATGCATATAGCAAAAAAGACTTCGGTCAATTGTTTTCGGTAAAATGAAATTCGACCAAAATATATTCGGAAAAGTGATCGGTTCCCCGCAAGGACACCTCGAGCCTGGCCCTCTCCATTGTCCTTTGGGTGACTGTAAGCTTTCTGATGAGGCCCATTGTGAGCGACCACGTCTCAGAGCCATAAGTTCGTCTTGAGACACTGTGGTAAATTGGACGATAAGAAACTGCGCAGCTTCCCGAATGCTGCCCCACCGAGTAGGATTCGACGGTTGACCTCTCTCTAGAGATTGGACCTGCCTAACTGGACCGTTTGTCCCAGGTAGACATGGTCGTCCACGGCTTCGGCTGTGGAGCCACCGATCTTGATTGGAGTGGGTGCGACATGAGCGCTCAACATCACCTTGGTATGTCCATGTTCATTTTTGGACCCATTCTTTCGGAAGCTCTACTGAGGTCATCGAGCGTTGTACTGGGGTCCTCTATGACAGCTTTATCATCGGCGAATCGGCCTCTCCAGTCTAGAACTTTAAAGACATCCTCCAGTGCAGTGGTGAATAGTTTCTTTCTGTTATTTTATTCATATATTTTAACAACTCTGTATTTTGATTTGCTTCTAAGTATGTACTGTGATGGGATCTCCACAGTACACAAAATATCGTCGGGGGGGGGGGGGGCACGTGCCCCCGTGCCCCCCCCCTAAATCCACCCTTGGTTACAGAACACATACAGAGAGATTGCTTTTCATATCTACTTAATATCTAAGGAAGAATAACATACTCCTAGTTTTCGGGGAAACCAGTTGTTATGACTTTGCAATGACGAGGGTAACTGCAGCCACTAAGCTACCCTCTGGTATCATCTCCGCTTTGAGTGATCCTCGGAAAGTCGATGGCGATGTAAATCTTCACGTAGATGCTGAAATTAAGCATGGCGTATTAAGATTAAGGGAGACGAATGTATGATTAAATCAATAGTATTAGTTAATAAAAATCTTATTTTATATTACTAATATCACCAGTGGATTAAAGTGTATTTGCAACCAATTGCTTATTGGTCTATGAATGCGCTAGTACTTACACTAAAGCTACAGGTACCTACACTAAAGTCCACAAGATATTAAAGTCATTCCAGAAATCGTTTAAAGGAAGGTCAACTGCCAAACCCAAATGTTCTTCTTCTTCCTGTCCTTATTCCATGTTACTTAGGGTTGGCGCAACACGTTTTCTTCTTCATCCATGTCAGCGTAACAGGGGAAAGGACGGTATAGAAGAAGTCACGGTCACTAACCAAACGCAAATATTATCCAATTACTGCAACATTCCCAAAAATATTATATAAAAATGCAAAATCAGTTATCTGTGAAATGCCAAAGGTTAGCCATATAATATGATAGTAGTTACTATAAAGACTAGCGACTCACAGGGATAAATCAGTAAGAATTTAAAGATTAAAGACATCCGTCAAATATTTTTAAATATGTTGCAATTAGTATTATTGTTGATCTTTGTCGTTGTGGACGCTGGGAGTGTGGAAGAACTATATGGTAGTTGGGTGCCGGTCGCGTTTTATCCTGTAACCACATACATTCCAACCTGCATCCGAGTGTCTTTCGCTAAAGATTCTAACAATATCCAATGTACGTGTGCGGACGGCAAGAATATCACGAGATTGGAGTACAGCATGGCGGGGCGGCGCGCCGGGCGGCTGATGTTCCCTGTGCTGACGGTGGACTCCGCCAATGACGTGGGGCCTGCGTTGAATGTCTCCTGCAGATGTGCTGACATTGAATATCGTAGCCGCAAGGTCGCGATATTAATCAACAATAACTACTTCGTCCTCTATGAGTCTCAGAACAAAGCTTTATGTACAGCGGCCGAATCGAACGCTGTACTAATTTTCGCTCGAGAAACCCCAACGTTTGTTGAATTGCAATCTTTTATGAAAAATAATAAGGCATTAGTAAAGAAGAATAGTGCAATCATGTGTACACTGGAGTACTTCGGTGCAGAGTTACGATACAAGGCACTCCGGCGACAGCGTCAGTCGCGAAAGGAAAGAGTTCGGCTGCTGCGGGTTCAAAACTTTACATAACTTGGTCCAAATATTCAGTGATACACGAAGTTTATTATAAACCATAAATATAAAGGAAATTATTCATTTATCTAAGAAATATTGTCTTTCGACATGAATATTAATTATTATTGTTGTTAACGAAGAGTAAAAGGATCCATGGAATCGTACGTGCAAATTATTATAAGTGATATTATAGAATCATGTCGTTCTTTTATTTATTTGAACATTCAATTACATGCTTGTGCTGGAATTACAATAAACTATGAGTTATTTAAAGTATTATGTGTACCCCATCCTACTATAATTTGGAATATATATCTTGGACTAGTTCAATAGTTACTCACCCAAGTTCCATGTGTTGGATGAAATTGGTGAGGCGACGTAAACTAAACGGGTTAGCCTAGAAACGTGCTATGGACATACAACATAGTATGGCGTAGAACTAACGTGGTAATCCTTAAATTGTTTTCGGCTGGGACAAAACTTATACGAAATGTTAATGAGATAGGTATGTCGTATGTAGGTACGCCCGAAATTATTTGATAAAGTGTCCTCTGCTCTAACTTTATCGCGACCTTTGACTGCTGCGAGCTGCTGCTGATTCGAGCGATATCCTGGTGCCGACAACTCAACTCATATCTAACCAAATCACAGGTGACATGTGTTCGTGACCTTGTTCCATACACATCTATTAGCATTATCAACTTATATCGTTTCCACTGCTGGGTCCAGTTTCTGTGAGAGGTGAATGGTATCTTTTTTAGCATAAGTTGAAGGTATTAAGTGGGTCATCTTCTTTCACACAAACCACCCACTGATCTTCTCTAGAGATAGCTTCGACTTTAATTTACTAGAGCAAGGTTTCTTATATCTTCGATCAGGCTCCAATTGTGCTGACACAAACCAACTCATTCTCGCGAAGACTGGATGTCTTCGCGAGAATGAGTTGGTTTATGTCCTAGAACGACGAAGCTGGTTTCTGTATAGGCCACTTTGATGCGTTTCAACGCATACCGCCAATGTTACCAATACCAAAGCATAAAGTACTTTTATAGTGCATTAAGGAACTTTTCAACAAGTTTTACATAACATTTCAACAGAAAAAAATAATAATAGTAAAGAACAATAAAAAAAAAACATAAAAAAGCCATAACTGTGGGTAGTTTTACCCAAAAGTGATACTTGTTGCGGCCGGTGGGGGCAGGGACAGCCGATCCAGTGGTCATTGGATCGTTATCCATTTAAAAATAGTGTTGTGGAAAGCGATATCGATTATAAGTTAACGAATATGATAAACTATTTAATCTACTTTTACCCATGGATGATATTAAGGGGTTTAAATGGGATTTTGATTTTTAGGATTTTTAAGTAAATAAAATTTACGGGATAATTTTAAAATAAAGTTTTTAATGAACGGAACTTTTATTTGCTCGTGAACTCTTTTTAAGTTTGTTCGAAAGGCAGTGTTGTATGCAACTTTGGTTGCCTTATTCTGAACAATTTGCAACTTATTATAATTGTTGTCGGACATGCTGCTCCAGGCTGGCGCCGTATTGCTCCAGTATTTCAGCTGGAATGCTGAAGCAATGATGATGAAGGTGATTGTATATAAGTGTATTTGAAATGTTGTTCTTTCAAATTGTTTAATTTGTTATTGTGCCACTAACATAGATATAAGTTTGAATTGTTTCTAACACCATGATTATGTATGTTAAAATTTAAGTTATTCTATATGAACCCTGTCGCCTTAAATAAATGGATTAATAATAATTATTATCAGGGACTTGTGATTTGCTCTTATCAATAATTCTAGGTCACTATCTAGCAGAGGGAGATTAGGAGACTGGTTAGCAGAGTAGATGGCCAAATTATTGTCTCGAGTGGTTACCTGGACGCATACACATTCTAAATTGTACGTGTTAAGAGCAGGAAGAAGCTTATGTATCAGATCACTACGAACCAGCCGTACGTGCCACCCGCTGCCCACGGCCATCGGCCTTTTTATCAAGCCGATAACAGGTATAACCAAGTAGTTCTAGTTTATGAGTAGAAAAAATCCTTGTTCCGCACAACGCTACAATATCAATGGAGAAATCAATTAACAAATCCAACAATTCTGTGAGTTTAGTGCGAATGCCTTTGGCATTCCAGTACAATATACGTAACTCGCACTTTATATGTAATGCTCATCAACAGCGATGCCCACCAAAACATACCCTAGCTTCTCTCCCCAAACTCCCGGTTCATAATTCTTCTTATTATCTATTTTTTTTTATCTTCGTCTTCTACTCTAAGTATGTCTACTCGTCTCGTATATTTTCTCTTATATTGGCTATCGTTATTAAATAATAACGATAGCTAACGTTAGGTAACATAGTAGTTCGTAATAAAATTGATCACCAAAACATACCCTAGCTTCTCTCCCCAAACTCCCGGTTCATAATTCTTCTTATTATCTATTTTTTTTTATCTTCGTCTTCTACTAAGTATGTCTACTCGTCTCGTATATTTTCTCTTATATTGGCTATCGTTATTAAATAATAACGATAGCTAACGTTAGGTAACATAGTAGTTCGTAATAAAATTGATCTTGTTAAACTGTAATTTTAATTTTAATCATGTTTTTCTTACTTTTCTAATTTGGTTTTGTTTATATGTACATAGTTTGGTTTAGTATAGTTAGTTATATATTTATGTTACTTATGTATATTGTTAATTACATTTGAAATAAATTAGTTGCTATATTAATCTATCTCGACTTCTAGCTCAACTTAATATCTAATTTTATGATTATTGAGAAGGAGTACTTCAACACTTACTGAGTGTCCGGGGTTATTTTCTTTCTGTTACATTTTTTTTAAATATCTCTTGTGATTTCTTTTTAATTTTTTATTTTGTTATAACTAGTACCTATCTAATAGAGCTATCATTGGGTCGAAAGATTCATGCGACGCCGTAGAGTGTAACCGCTTTTAGGTTATTGTTGGTCCGTTTCTCGTTACTGTTTCTCCTGGGATTTTCGTTTCTGTCCTGTTGGCGATAAAAAAATGCTCTTTAACACAGATTTTATTAAACGAGAAGATTCTGGAGAATTTAGACATTATAATGTCTATCTAATAGATTATAATATTTTTTAAGTGTATTTGTGTAGTTTCTTGTTCGTTGTTCTCCATTACATACGACTTTTGCGAATGGACAGTAGAATCAATTATTATTTTATTTTCTGACTTGAATTTTGACATTCAAAAGGCCTAATTGAATTAAATGATTTTAATAACTTTGCACAGAGCAAGTCAAGTAGTTATTAAGTTCTGCTTAAACTTAATTCCTAAACTCGATTGTTTTTATTCTTACCGGGGGTGAAAGGATGGAGACACGCGAACTATGTAGCTGAAGGAGTGACGTCAGTGAGGTTGAGGTACGGAGGGCAGTGACTCAACCGCTGCTATTGCATCAGTTTCAGACACTGAACTGCCCATGACGGGGTCTTCTGAAGTTTCTACTCACTCAGTGAGATCGGTGGCTGTCACATACGTGCCCCAGCTGGTGCAGGTGGTGTTCTGGTAGGAGAGGTTCGAAATGAGACCAAATAACCCCAAGCGATATGTAATAATGTTAGATGATCAATTCAAATAGCTCATATTCACATTATAAGACGTTGACGTGGTTTGAAGTTGATGATCCTTCTCACTTGAAATTGTTTATATAAGACCCGTAAGCGAGTGTAACGGGTCAAGGCGCTTCGTCAGACTCTTCCATCTCCAAGCTAAAATGATAAATAATGTGACATGTAAAGACAACATAATTTGGTCTGCAGTTTTTGACTTAGGGTTTAGTTATAACCTTATTGTTTAATTTCTCACCTTGGTTGATGGGGTGGCATGTGGAGGCGTAGGTGTCGAGGCAGGCATGAGAAAGATTTCGAACGAAGAAGGGATGAGAGGAACAGGGGAGAGTGGCGTGTCGTCAGCTGCTGGAGCCAGGTGATGGCATGCTGTACCACTTTTCATCTTCGGAGATGTCCACGGCTGACCCGCAGGTCAGTGAAACGGGCTGCACTTTTTCAGGCAGTCTTCTCCTTGCTCCCCGTCCTTGGGATAGTGATTCCTAACGGTAAAATAAAATTAGAGAAAATGTTAAATTGGCTTGATATACCATTGTCGTCAGCAAGTACATGTTCCTCGTAAACCGGAGTACCTATAAATTAATAATGAGAACTTAATTATTGTCGAGTAGGTAACGAATTTGAAAAAAGTAATTGACAATTTCAAGGCTAATTTTGCTGTCATAAAAAAATAAAAATATGTTTATTTGCACCTTCAAAAATTAACATAAAGAAACAGGTTTACAATAAAATAGGCCGAAAGGTAGTTACAATATTTAACATGTTAGAGCTGCAACTAATACCTAAACTAAGATAAATTAATATCTTGTAATATAGGTATCGGCGCCCACCCTCATTTTTATTCACATAATATTAATTGTATATTAGAGCCAAAAGATTAATACAGCTTTATAATTATTAATAATATACAATTTAAAAAAGATAAAGAAGCATTTTAAGTACAAAAATAGACCAGACAAGTAAAACTGCTTCTTTCTCTTCTCCCAAAACAATTCAAATATAATTTGAATGCTTGCTTAAAAATTTACAATGCAAGAGAAGAGAAAACAAAAGTTTGAGGTAAGTAATTAACACTAATAAGGATATTATTTGATAACATGAAAAGGATTTAAGAAATATTATGATTGTGTGTTGTGTTGTGAGGGTGTGGGTGTGTTTGGGTGTGAGGGTTATGTGTGTGTGTTTGAAAGTGTGTGTCATGTGAAGATGTGTGTGGAGTGTGTATGTGTGTGAGGGTGTGTCTATACGTGTGTTTGGCGTTTACAATACATAAATACCTGCAAACTTACGGAGTATTTATGCAGGGACATGATTTTTTTTTTCAGTTTCGTCATATGTGAGTGATAGGAGCCAGCTGATAACTTTCTATTTACACTCTCTCTTTGACAAGGCGAAATTTTCATTTTGTTTGTTAGCCACGTTATACAGTCTTGGGCCCAGGAACAGGTTAAATCTTTGAGCAAACGATGTTCTACAAGCCCCAGATTTACATAAAAGTTACTCGTTATTTATTTAAAGTTCTACACCTAAACATCGCCTCCGAAACCTCGGCTTCAGTATGCCAAACCGACTCGAAACTGGTATCAGAGCCTGAGGAGGCAATACCATTTATTAAAATGTAATGGCGTAAAATATTCATATAAATGTTGTAATAATACGTTACTATAATGTATATAATTAACTATAATTTCAAAGGAAGTTGGTGCAATTTTCCATAAAACGTTTTTTATTTCAAAACTCTGACTTCTATAGTTTAGGAGAAATTGCAATTTTAAAAGTGTGGTATTTCTTGAGGCCAGCGTAAATTGAAAGTCTGTAAAAAAATAGCGTAAGTGACAAATCATTTTGTTACTTACCTAGGACGATGTAGTACGTGGAGGAGATGTAGTCCTTGTTGTGTCAGGTGACCTTACGGGTGACAAAGGAGGCACGGTGACGATCATAGGTGGCGGGCGGGTGACGGGGGCGGGTTGACTGGAATGCAGCGATGCGGCTATTGCCGCTGCAATGTCCGAAGCTTCTATTGCATTAAACCAGGCGTCAACCTCTGTCGTCTTCACTTCCTCCGTGTTGTCCGTTTGAATTAAATTATCCACCGGCCAGGTCTGGTACTGCAGGTGCTCGGACAAAATATTAGTTGGTGTCCGTGTTCGGTAGCGCGTCGACGGCTGGGTCAATAAGTGTTCTGAGCAGCTCTTGTACATCTCTATGCGGTTCGTGGTTTGGTATGGTTCCTCAGTACGTGTTAAACTATAGCGCGGGTAGTCAACCACGGTGTTGTTGGTGGAGGTGACGGTGTGGGTGCGCGGTGTGAAGCGCGGCCGAGCAACCGTGCGCGTCTCCGAAGTGCGCGCGATCAGCGCCGGTGATATCGGAATTAACGTAGGCAGTTGTCTTGACTGCAGTGAGAGGTCCAGGGGCTGCTGACGCACATCACTCACGTAAGGTAGGTCGAATAATTCTGTATGCAACGAGCTACGACTTTGTGGTCGTAAGATTGGTGAGCTGCGGGGTGCTGACATGGAGACCAAGCTAGATGGACTGCTGGGCATAAACGTAGCTGGGCAGCTGGTAACCAATCTCGTTGGGCTGCTTGCTTGTTTGAACACCATAGGTGGGCTTTGGGGACTGTATTGACTTGTGTAGCGTGGGGTTAACGTCTGTGAAGGATTTACGATTGATATGGATGGGTTAAGTAATTGGCTTGTGAAGCGGGGTATTAATGTCTGTGAAGGCTTTACAATTGATATGGCTGAGTTAAGTAATTGACGGCCGGTCTGGTAAGTCTCTGGTTTACGTGTGGCGTGTTGTGGGGTGGGGTAGAGAGCAGGGAAGACCACGGGAGGGGGCTGGGCGCATCCTGGGCCGCTGCGAACGATCCGAGTCCTGCGCAGTGCTGTCGTTCCACTGTCACCACGGTTGGCCTGAGGAATAAATATTTCATCAAAAAAGAACATTCACAAACGTTTAACATCTGGATGTCCGCAACAATGGTGCGTTTTTTATATTTTATATTCCTATAAACGGAAATATCCATTATTGTGTTATTGCAAGAGTTCAAAATGTATGAAATTGACAAGTGCTACCGAAATTGACAAGCGTTGACCGCTGGCGGTTGTCAATTTCCAAACATTTTGAAATTTTGACAATCGTTATCATCGTTGATAGGATACCACTTTTTCTAGACCCCAAAATTTGCTATGCGCACTTCGTCCCATTCGCACTTCGTCCCATTCGCACTTCGTCCCATTCGCACTTCATCCCGCGTCCGCAGTAGGTCCCATTCGCAGTTGGTCCCATTCGCGGCTGGTCCCAGTCGCAGTTAGTCCTCCGGCCCCTAAACGACATAACCTGTCAAGTTTCACTTAGCAGACAATAGAAATTCTCCAAAATCAAATCGGTAGTCGTGGCGATCCTGGAGCAACTTCTAGTTTTAGGATTTTGAGTTATTTGAACAACCTTTACTTTTAGCAATATGATATATATTTTTTGTTGATTGCCTCGCGCTTGACCACTATCTCACCTGATGGTAAGCGATGATGTGGTCGACGATGTGGCACGCTTACCTAGAAGAAACCTATTCACTCTTGACTTACAGAATCCCAGATTGTAGCTATCAGGAAATACAGACTCAGGCAGAGAATTACACTCCTTAGCTGTACGCATAATAAAAGTATTCTCAAAACGTTTGGTGTGTATGGGTGGGATGTCCACCATGTACCGATGACTTATCGCCGTACGTCTTGTAGTCAGATGATGGAACGGGCTAAGAGGATTTAGTTCATGCAATTCCATCGCAAACTCCCCGAAATGTAACCGATAAAAAACCGACGGGCTGGCCACTTGGCGACGATTTTCTAGGCTCTGGAGCCCAGACTCGATGCCGATGCGCCTCTTCGCCCGTTTTTCGATCACATCATCACGAAATCATCAGCCTATTAATGTTCCCACTGCTGGGACACAGGCCTCCTCTCTGTGAGAGGGAATGGGCCGTAATCCACCACGCGGGCCAGTGCGGGATGGTGAATGTCACATGTCTTCGAATTTTTGATTCTAGAACATGCTGGTTTCCTCACGATGTTTTTCTTCACCGTTTTGAGAGCAGTGGTGATGAAATAATATACACAAAGTAAAGCGCCTACCTGGGCTCGAGCCCACGACCTACAACTTGTAAGTCACGGCCGATATCACTGGGCCACTACTTTTCCACGTTTTTCGATCGACTCTAGTGAATCCAGCTGGTACTTGGCAGACCCGTCCCAGAGATGAGAGCAGTACTCCATACATGACCGAACTTGCGCTAAATACAAGTTGAGCAACTGTTCTGGCGTGACAACAAGGTTCCCCAACTTTTTGGCAGCCAGTTGAGCTTTTACCTCAATGAATGGACCAAAATTGAGGGTCGATGTCAACGTAACGCCAAAAAGCTCAAGATGGTTCGTATCGGCACGGTCACACCACGGAAAGAAGGAGCCGGGTGGAATTGGCTCCTTTTAGCGGAAAAGGACATGCCTGGTTCTAAGCAGCATTGAACCTGTCCAGATTGGCATCGCTTCACTCGGAGACTGCCTTCAAGGACAGATTCAAGCTCCCAACCATGGCCTCCCGGAGAGACCGGATCTGAGGCCCTGTAGCGTGCGCGTCGGATACGTATCTCTCAGCAACAGAGCTGTCGTCTGCATACCCAAAGGTAGCTTTGAGCAATTCATTTATGTGCAGCACGAACAATGTTGCTGAGAGTACCGACCCCTGAGGGACTCCTGAGGGACCCCGGCGTTGATATCCAGTTAGTCAGACGAGCGGCCATCAATAACCACTCTTATAGACCGGTCCCTCAAGAAGACTGCGATTCAATCGCAAATACCTCTGGGCAGACCGAATGTAGGAAGCTTACCAATAAGTCTCTCGTGCCAGACCCTGTCAAAAGGCTTCGAGATGTCGAGGGAAACGGCAAGCGCTTTCCCGTGCCTCTCGATGGCGTCATTCCAGATGTGAATGGCATACGCTAGAAGATCCTCAGTTGACTGATTTCGGCGGCAGCCATATTGGCGGTCACTGAGGATGTCGTTAGCTTCTAGGTATGCCAGAAGCTTGCAGTTGATACTCTTGCAGAGGATGGACGTAACTGAAATGGGTCTGTAGTTGGCCGGGTCAGCCCGACTGCCCTTCTTAGGCACAGGCTGAACGTTAGCTTGCTTCCAAGCTTTCGGTACTTTTCCAGTCTCATATGAAAGGCGAAACAGGCGTGTCAGTATCGGAGACGGTTAAAGCGCACAAGTTCACAGAACAATTGCCGGTATCCCTTTGGGGCCACTAGCTTTGTTCACGTCAAGGTTGCGCGGCACCCTACGGACGTCCTTTTGATGGATGCGAATGTCCGACATACTCGTCTCGCATCCATCAGGAGAATTAGTGGGCTGCGTGTCACCAGAATACAGGCGTGAGGATTCCGCAAAAACAGAGGCAAACAAGAAGTTTACTTTCTCCTCAGCGGAATGGGCCAGCGTTCCGTCGGGTTTTCGCAGTGGTGGTAGTGAGGGCCGGCAGAAGTTCGATTCAACCGACTTAGCCAGGGACCAGAACGCTTATTACCGGCTGGGTAGGAAGCAAGATTGGTCCCAATACGGCTTATGTGGTCAAACCGAGCCCTTCTACTCTCTTGAAGGACTTGGCCTCCCTATTGAAGATTCTCTTCCGCTGGCTCACGTCGTTTGCTTTGCGCGTCCGATCGTCGACCCATGCCAGGTCCGCCTCAAGTTTAAGCGTGTTGGTGCGATTGCACTCGGCGCCAAACCATGGCCGGACAGCGCTAGACATTGCTACGTCAGAGAACGGAATGTAGTACTCATTTCCCTGACGCAACACATCCGTCACGGCGTCCGCGCACGACGAAGGATCAGTCGAAGAAAAGCAAGTGGGCTGCCAAGGATAAGATGTGAAGGAAAACGCATCCCATCCTAATCTGCTGAGGTCAGCAGATTGGGATGGGATGCGTTCTTTACCGCCAAACCCGCCGAGTGCCTCTTGGGCTGGGATCGGGCGGTGAGTAAACGGATACAGACTTCACCAGACAATGGTCGGCGTTACCCTAAGGAGAAGATACCGACACAGAGTAACAATCTGGATCTGTTGTCAGCAGAAGGTTTAAGCAATTGGTTTGTTGAACCATTTTTTTTTGTAAGAAATGGGAAGATCATATATAAGTTTTCCTACAAAACTAGTTTTAGTTTTTTTTTTCATTGTAATTACAAAGTAAAATCCAATCAAAAATATTTTTTTTAATCCAGTACCGAGAACACCCCGACTGTTTGCCGAATAAAACCGAGCCCGTGTGACGCTGACGTCACAACGTTCATTTCTACTCATTGTGGTGTGGCACATAGCTTATACAGTGTTTTGACTTTTAACCGATTCAATCTTGTTATTATCGTATAAAATATATAAATATAATATATTATATATAAATATATTGATGAATATCGAATATATTGATCATAAATATCAAACCTTAAAAGTTATCGTGCTTGCTTCGTAGCACACTACAAAAAGATCCCCATTATATGTGTTTCGCGCAATAGCCAAGTACCTAGCACACTGTACTAAATTTGAAAACTGTTCTATGTCTAACTAGATTCCAATTATAATGTGATAATTATGTTTTTATCTTGTTTTAATTTAGTATTAGATCCGTATTAATTTCTTACTTTGATCATTAAAGACTGAGAAAAGTAAATTTTTAAGGGAACTTTCGAGCAAAGTTGACATTATTGTATAATTACGTAACTTGAAAACATGATTTTTTGTTTATGGAGATATATTCATTATTGTGTTCTTAAATTACAGATCGTAAAACTAATATTTCTGTTTGAATTATGAAAATCGGCCGACGCATTTAAGAGATATTTACTGACGAATTAGTGTAAGGCATCACCCAAGTTAATATTTTCACGTTTCTGTTCTACAAACTTTTTAGTGTTTGTAAATATGTAATATAGATATTAGTGTTTAATATTATTAAGGGATATGTAAATAATGCGAATTAACGAAAATGTTATGTTTATGTGTATCATATTTAGTGGTATCTAATGAAATTTTTTGATATCCAAAGTCGAAGTTTCGCGCCAATCGTGTTTGTTTACTTTTTATAATACACCAATATCACCTACCCATATGTAAAAACGATTACGTTATGACAATTATGTTTCTAAATGTACCTGGTAAACAACAATAACTAACACCGGTCCACTAACACGTAATATTCATTACGACTACTTTATTTATTAAATTTGTTGTTTAATAATATTTTTGCACTAATTTTAGGATATTTTTAGTAAATTCACGTGCAGTTGACACTTTATTATCGTGAAATTCCTTGAACGTTATGACTTCACCAACATGGCGACCAATCATGGCCCGTTTGTAGACAAGTGGTTCTTTATAAAATTTATCGTTTTTCAATTGCTTATAATAAATTGAAAAAAAATATTTAAGAGATTTCTGCAACGACAATATAATTTATGATATGTAAACTTTCAAAATACATTAAAAAAATCGTATTTTTTTTTAAATGCAACAACCCAATTGGCAGTGTGCGAATCAACATAAGGCACTCATGTTGCTCCCTGGACCAGCTGGGCGAGAGCCGTCTCACACAGATGATCCGTGAGCCTGGTTGTCTCTTGATATCCACTGTGCGATCGGTAGACACAGGCGTAGATAATTTTATCCAGGCCTGTGTCCACCAGTGCCCAGAGCATGGAAAACCTAGAGTCCTCTAGCTTTCGGAGACGTCGATAAAAAATGAGCGTACATGCATACACCCGAGCGTGGTTTAAATTTTTGTGCTCACATGTCTTCCCGTCGTCGTACCCGGGGTCACGGTCGTTGCAACACGGCCGAAACGTCGGGTGAAATAGGTAAATAAATAATAGAAATCATCGCGTTAAATTCCCGTGATATACCTATAATTTAGGTATTGTGTAATATATGTATTATAATATATTTTAGGTATTGTGTTTCAATTTTGAAACGCAAAAGTTTTAAAGTTAATATGACACGTCTTACGGACATCCGATCTGCGTCTCCGAAAGGAAAAGAAGAGCTGGTCTATCAGTCTCCAGGTGGTGATGGACTGCTTCGAGATTAGAGTGTAGCCCTCTTATGTTGCTGAGGTGCACTTTGAGTGACAGGGAGTGCTGCCGCTATACAGCTTTTTTATATTTCCTTGGCATTATTTTGAGTGAAAAAGGGGAGGAGGAGGCAGTGAGATGAGGTTTCTCACTGGCAACCCACAGACACGCACTGACAGGACGCCATCAATGGGGGACTGGTCTGGAATATATAATACTTTAGTTTACTATTACCAAATTACAATCGTATTAATATTATTATCTGCTCTAACTTACCCGATCATAACGAGCTTGGCGAGCTGGACGTAGATGCTTGCGTCCTGTGGAAAAGTATTGTTGTTAACATAAAGTACGTAGATAACTATATATATATTTATATGTAAAACTACCTATCAGTGCTCGCAGTTCGTTACTAAGTACAAGGTGGGCCAAAAGAAGTCATCCGATATTGTTTGGCTCTCTTTTTTTTTCTAAATGAAAAACTTCGATTCTGTTTTTTGATTATGTTTATTTGAACCTTTAGAATTTTGTTGGTCAAGTCGAGAAGATTATATCGGACAAATGGGCGCCGTCACAATTGATTGCCATTGCCATTTCGTTTTATGGCATTTTTCATCACTTCGGCGAGAACTTCGGGCGACAGATTCTCGCACTCGTGTCGAATGTTGTCTTTGAGGGCTTCCAGAGTCTCGGGTTTGTTCACGTAAACACGGGACTTCAAAAAACCCCACAAAAAAAGTCTGGAACGCTTAAATCGGGCGATCTTGCGGGCCAGTGCAAATCGCCAAAACGAGAGAGATGCGACCCGGGAACGCTGACTTCAGAATATCGGTTGTAGCTCGCGCAGTGTGTGCCGTTGCTCCGTCCTGTTGGAACCACATGTCCCTCAGTCGTAATTCGTCCAATTGCGGCAGAAAAAACTCGGTCAACATGGCCCTATAGCGCGCACCGTCCACTGTTGTCGTTTGGCCAGCGGCATTCTCGAAAATAAATGGCCCGACTCCAGCGTGAACAGCGCACCATGCAGTCACTTTGAGCGGGTGTAATGGCTCCTCGTGCATCACTCGTGGATTTTCGGTGCCCCAAAAGCGGTAGTTTTGGTTGTTCACGTACCCGCTGAGGTAGAAATGAGCCTCATCGCTCATTATGATTTTGGTCGAAAAATCGTCCACTTCTTCCTCGAGATTGAGGATGGCTTGGGCGTAGGTTACGCGCGTTTGGCGGTCGTCAGGCAGCAGCTGATGCACGGACTGGACTTTGTACGGGAACATGCGCAGGTCTTTGACCAAAATTCGCCTTAGGGACGTCTGGCTGATGGCTAATTGCGTGGCAAGGCGTCTGGTCGATGTTTCCGGCGACAGCTCGACATCCTCGGTAACAGCGGCGATATTCTCGGCAGAACGGGCACTCCGGGGCCGGCCACTCTTGGCAACGTCTCGTGTGGTCCCATACACTTCAAAGTTGGTGGCCAAACGGTGCAGTGTTTGCGCAGTTGGTGTCGGACGGCCGGGGAATCGGCGACGGAATTCGCGCTGCGGCAACACCACAGACGAATTGTTACGCAAAAAAATAGACACGATTATTCCGCGTTCTTGGGGAATGTATCGCTCCATGGCTTGTTCACTTGTATTCTGCATCTGTCTAGTCCACAAATGTCAAAACAGATTTGACATTGGCGGCCATTAGCAAAAATGAGAGCATCTTCCAATAGGGTGATTTCCTTTGGCCCATCTTGTATATACTTAGGACCTACAATCTATTTAACGGTTGTGACTTTTATGGTTTCCAATAAACCATTACACATAATGGCATTTTTACCCAAGAAAAAAAAAACAAGTAGTAATGTTATAGTAGAATGTTTTTAAAAATGTTGCTTTTCATAAAACATCATAGGTTACTTTATATGTTAAAAAGTTAATAATAAATAACGTTTAGACGGTAAATTATAAGCACTAATTCTAGTTATTACTACTATAACTGTTACTGTACTTACTAGTACTACTGTTATAATCCCGGAACCAGGTACGGCCGTGCATTGTCTGCAAATCCCATTTAGATCTTAATTATTTTGTCGGCAAAGTCAACAACCACGCATATTCTTAATATTGAACTTGGCGCATTTTCACATTTATGTTTTTGATGGGATATCATTACTTTTGTGAACAAATTATTTTTATTCTTCGTTCAAAAGTGATCTTTCAATGTGGTTACCCCTCTCTCCTTTGCCATACAGATTGCTGACTATCTACTGTTACGAGTATAACATATTGTTGTGTAAGTAAACAACTGTAGGTGGCATACGACCACGTCTATCCTGCAAAAATATTATCTTGTTTCCAGATCTCAATTTTTGACGTGAATGTTCATCTGTTTCCTTAGAACTTCTAAACTAATTACCATAATTTGATAAATGGTGGTATCTTTAAAAGTGTTATGAGGCTATGTGACGTCACGAATAAAAGAGCTCAAAAAATGTGAAGGAGCCGGCCGTGTTTGGTATCAAATGAAAGGAGTTAATTAGCACAGTTCAAAAGTATTATTGATTTAGTATAACTAGATATTGTTTATTGCTTTATTTGCAGTCTTGCAGTTTAATTTTTACTCGACTATGGCGAAGCCTAAAGCTGCACTTATAAAATCCCCAAAATAATTGATATTAAAAGATATGTTTAAAAACTAAAACTCGACTACAGCAAAATCGAAATCTGAAACTTATGAAACAAGATAATATTTTTGCTGGATATACGTGGTCATATGCCACCTGCAGTTGTTTACCTACACAACAATATGTTATAACAGTATATAGTAAATAAATAAACATTCATACATACATCATCATCATCATTTCAGCCGCAAGACGTCCACTGCTGAACATAGGCCTCCCCCAGACGTCGCGGTCACTACATTGACCGGTCTCGTGCGTCTCGCATCCGGCAGGTTCCCGCAACCTTAACCAGCACCCTTATTGCGTAATGAATTCGGAAAATGTAAAAGGCAAAGAGTATGAAAAATCGACCAATCACATAGACGGAAATCCACATCGCGTCATTCAGCTAGTTTGTGATTTGTCGACTCTCTTTGCTCTTTGCCTTTTTAACCGATTTACCAAAAAAGAGGAGTTCTATGTTCAACTTCATGTATTTTTTTTTTATATTTTTGCACTGATATCTCCGTCATTTGGGAACCAATATTAAAAATCTTTTTTTGCTTGAAAGAGTATGTTCCCAAATTGGTCCCATTTTAATTTGGTGAAGATCTGATTAAGGACTTCAAAGATATATAACAGAACTCTTCAATAAATAACGGCAGAACTCTTCAATACAATGGTAATCCTCTCGTGATTGCTGCAATCGCATGTGTGTTTATTGTTTATACCATTTCATAACATAACATCACGCCAGTACGCTCTTAAGGGGTACGCAGATCTCTCATTTCACCAGTTATGTTCAAGTTTCATGATATTTGGGTAATCTATTTTGGCGTTTTAGGTACCTTACTAAACAACTTGCCTATTATGTAGGTACAACTAATAAAAAAACTTTTTTGCAAAAAAATACTACCGACTTCCAAATGAAAAACTACGAAGACGGTATCCATAACGCAAAAAAATTGGTACCTACCAAAGACAAATGTTCTTGTTTATTCAAGTCTCCTAATCAAACTTATGGCAGGCTTTTAATTCACATTTCAAAGATTATTTGGACGGATCATTTAAAATTGATGCCAATAGATGGCGCGGTTTTAAATTTCTGAGGCATTCCACTCGATTGTTTAAATTTGTATTGTAACACATTTTGGAGCAATGAAACTGTAAAAACGTGCAATAATACTGTAAAACAAACAGTCACTTTATTAAAAGAAAAAAATATTAACAAACCGAGTAAACCCTTTTACTTGCTAACATCATCTGTCTATCGCCGTGGAAGGGAACCGAAAGCGATCGAAAAAATAATCAGATTATCAGACGAAAAACGCTAGTTTCGTCGGCACGGTTTCTATGTATGGGATGAGGCATCTGTATGCTAGTATTATATTATCTGTGTCCAAGGTGAACTGTACACATCCCATTTAGAGCGTGCTGGCGTGATGTTATGTTTTAAAATGGGATAAACAATAATCGGACATGCTATTGCAGCAATCTCGAGAGATTTGCTGTCATTTATTGAATAGTTCTGTTGTATATCTACGAAGTTCTTCATCAGGTCATCACCAAATTTAAATGGGATCAATTTTTATATTTACAAAAAATATGTAAAAAAATAGTTTTTTTTTTTATTCTCTAGGCTCGCGTTTGACCACTATCTCGCCTGATAAGCGATGATGCGGTCTACGGTGAAGCACTTCTTGCACCTATTCACTCTTCGGTCCACAATCGACGGGGAAACCGGTGAACAAACAAAAATACAAACATAAAGTCGAACATAGAACCTCCTCCTTTTTGGTAAGTCGGTTATAAATAGGTACCAAAGAAACTGACTTGAGAAAAGAAAGTTATTTTACGCTTTATAGTGTTTTGTTTTGGAAGCCAGTTTAATATTGTAGTTAAAAAGTTTTGCATTTGTGATATACTTACTAGTAGGGCGATGCGCAAGCAAGTACCGCGAGGGCCCGGCGGTCACGGAGAAGTCGCTAGTAGGAGCACGCGGGGACGGCTGGGTTACTTGCGGTGATGACTGGTACATTAGCGGTGGTGGCAGGAACATTAGCGGTGGTGACTGGCTTGCTAGTGATAGTGGCTGGAACGCGTGCGGTGGTGGCTGGCTCACTAGCGGTGGTGGAGCGACCTGGTGCCGCGTCTCAGCTTCAGGCGGCCCAATGCAGATTCTCTCCGTCACTTTTTGCAACTCGTCCTCGACAATGTCCATTATTGTTTGATTCATTAGAATATTTGCTCGAGACTCTGTTTTGGGCGTGTTTGCTGGCTCGTTATTTATCCACTTTATATAATCTGGACTGCTCAAAATCGACGCGTCAGGGGTTGCGTCATCGACATCCATTGAACGCCCAGCGTAAACCCGAACTGCGCTGGGATTTACGATAGCATAACCTGTTTTAGTGCCAGCGTCATCTAAGCCAGAGGTGGCACCCTCAGTTGCGGCAGCATCTTTCTGCTCTTCTGATCCAGCGGTTACGTCTTTTAACTTTTCCGCATTCTCGATTTCCTCTCCGTTATCGTTTTTATATTTAGCATCGTCCCCCTCTGCGGTGCTAGTGTCCATGGCATCAATTACTTCTGAATCCAGCACAATTTCCATTCGATCGCTGCTGGAATAGCTGCTGGCTGAAAAAGAAAAATAAAAATGTCAGAAAGAGAAAAAACACTAAATAGCAGTACATACTTTCTTGCCGGCGTTCATGGCGGGTTATGGTTCGTTGCATAATAAAATCGGATCAACACAACTGCAGACCGGATGCCACAAGTGTCTACCCCTCTTGCTAATAAACACAGAATAAAGTTATACCAAGTATAAACCTATGAAAATGTATGGTTATTCCTTTGTTATTCCTGGTATAACTTTATTCCGAGTTTATTAGTAAGAGGGTTCGAGTGTAGGTATCTCTTCCCGTCTAGATCTCCTGGTAGTGGTAACACTGCGTTTTAATACCTAATTAAAATACCAAATAGAAAAAGTGCGGGTATTTTTAAACGTCCATATTGACCTGTTTAGTGAATAACGGAAGACGTTAAAACTGTAGATTTAACACAGTAAAACTTAAAACACTATTAATTATTAAGAATTAAGTGTTAAGCAAACAAATATTAAGTGTTTTAGTTTTATCTCATACTGATTACACGTCAGTACTGTAGAAGAGCCCTTAACATTGGTTTCCTATACCTACCTACATTTGAATTCAGAATTAGAGACAGTTATCTATTTTTATTAACAACAAACTCTATGTTATACGCGACAAAGTACAAATTCCATTGCCCATACAACCCATTATTTTTTTTAGGAGTTTTTAAATTTTTTTAGGTCAGTTAAAAAAACGTTATTGCCAAAAAATACAACCGACTTCCAAGTTAAAGCATTCCATTGTTAGAAACCTACGTTGCTTTGGGATTGACTTATACCTAACAATATGCACTCTTTTGCAAAAAAAACGGGCACCTAAGGAAATTTACATGCTAAGGTCGTTTTGAGTTAATTAAATGAAATGAAATTGTTTGACGGAGTCTGTATACTTATAATCTTGTAAATTAATAAGCATGAAGTGAATTCTGGCAATTAAAAAAAAAATACGTGTGGCACACGAGGACTGCCGCGGTAAAGCTATTGCATAGCATTTTTTATCAACTTATGCAATTATAATTATTATTATTTTTTTATTTATGCTACCTAAATCTCAATTAAAAAATGTTCATACATCAGTTGTAAAAACTTCTTTTGCCACGCGAAATTCAACCTCCAAATTACAAAAACACAAATATCTCGGAAACGGAGCGAGATAGCCCGATTTTGAGGTCGACCTACATACACAGTATACTAGTAAACTAGTATATGTGCCGAGCCTTCAGGACACCTCCTCCGGAACCCCCCATTTAATTTTAATTCGAGCATAATTACACAAATCAAATCAAATCAAATGTTTTTTATTTCACATAGGCACTTATAAAACGTCGACAAAAGGTGCACGGTTCGGGTTGGTCGTTTCCAGTGGAGAAGAACCGGCAAGAAACTCCACGGTTACTCTTTTAAAAAAAATGGTTTGTTTTTACAATATTTCCATGTTACAGCATTAGTGCTTAGATATGGGGGGATAACGTAGGCCCGACAATAAGTCGTAAGAAACTAAAAAAAGAAAGTTTGTATAAACGAGATAAAGAGTTAACAAATGTTAACAAGCATCTAGAAATCTAGAAGGCCTACAATGTTCACACATTCACATAACAATCGGTAAAAGAATCTATACAAAGGATAAAAAAATATACATATAACAAGACTAAATTTAACATGTGGCACAAATGTTGTTAGCAGTGCTGTAACTATTCTTAGTAAAGTACTATAAAGATTATTGAAATCATTGTAAAAAGTATAATTAAAAAGAAGGAAAAAAAAGAAAAAATGAGATTGAGAATAGTTAGAGACATCCACATATTTGTGCCGTTTATGAGTTACCAGGGAAGCCGCATGCGCAGAAGGAGCTCAATTTTTTATCTTCAACGTAGTCCTTGATTTTATAATATGCATTTTTAATAAGGACACGTTTGTGTAGTTTTTGAACTTTCCATCGGTCAATTCTATAACTGACTTTGGCAACTTGTTATAAAAGCGTATACCTACTGTTTATAAGAAAAGACTTGCTAGTTTTTGTTAATCTGAATTTGGGTATTACAATTTCATGCTTACTGCGTGTATTTCAATTATGGAAGTCGCTTCCAGTTTTGAAAAGGCCTCGATCTTTGCAGACATACAAAATATATAATATTCCAAAATATAAAGAGAAGGTAGAGTCAGGATCTCTTTAAATTTTCTCTGAGGGACTCGCGTGGACCCATTTTATAGATTGCGAGGATTGCCCTCTTTTGTAAGATGAACATTGAGTCAATTTCTGCTGCTAATCCCCACAGCAGAATGCCATAAGACATAATACTGTGGAAATAAGCATAGTATACTAACCTAGCTGTGGCTACATCGGTTAACTGCCTTATTTTCCTTACTGCATATGCAGCTGAACTTAACCTACCCGAATCAAATCAAATCAAATTATTTATTTTTGCAGAAAACACTGTTACAATAGTGTTATTAAATGGTACATGTTTCAAGTGATTCGACCGAAAAGCATGTAAAATGTGTACAATCATGGTTTATCAAAATCAAAATCATCTGTTCTCTGTCTGGTTTTATGTCTAATCTTGATTGACATTGAAACATAAAACCAGACTAAAATAATTTAAGTTATTAAATTAATGTAATGTCCTCCTTAAAATTAAATTAATATATATTTTTTCAATAATCATTTATTCAATTTATTCAATAATAATAATAATCTAATCTTCTAACATGTCAATATTTTTTCCTGCACATTTTAATTATTTACAAATTCATAAAACCATCAAACTCAGAAAATAACATATACAGCAATAGAAACCAGTTTAAAAAAAACACCCATATATAATATACAGTTTTATAAATCCACAACAAATCTAATAATATTTCTGAAAATCACAAGAAACCAGTCGACGTCGTCACTGACAGACGTCAACCAAGCAATATTTACAATGGAAAAGTGTAAGGAAAATGATTAAATAATGTTGACGAGAGCAGCTGCCTATCGCGCACGCCATCCACCCCCGGACTCGTCGCTCAGCTCCGCCTCGCCGCCGCCGGACCTCGGATCACCAGTATCATCGGCGGCTGCAGTTGCGTCGAGCTCTAGCGACGAGTATTTTTCCCCGCCGACGTCGCCAACACCTGTACGTCGGCAGGGGAGAGGCCGGCCACCGAGGAGCTTGGGATCTAGGGGCCAACCGGCCCCGAGCCGGGTCCCCGCTGCCGGTGGTTGTGTGCAGCGCATGAGATGGACTCAAAGTATGAATGAGAACGTCATGCGCGCATATTACGGGTCTACAGAGGGGGGAACTAACCTCACTGCGTACCGTGTTAGGATGCTGTCTCTGTTTCAGGACCTAGAACCAACCGTAGACGTCTCGGCCCAACGATTGTCGGATCAGGTGCGGGTCATCCAGCGTAATCACAGGTTGGACGACGCCGCACTTGATAGGCTGCGCTCAGATTTGCTGAGCAACCAAATCGTCTCAACCTTGACACAGACCGCGGCACCGCCAGTCACTATTGTGATCCCGCCGCGGTCCAATCATGATAACGAAGAGGCAGATGATAGGGTTGTTACAGTAAGTAGCCAGTGCAACGAAAGATTGAGGAGCGCACTGGAGGATGCGCTTCGCGAGTATAGGTCAACACCGACTGAACTTAGACCCCGATTACCACGCTTGCCTATGCACAAGAAGAATAGGGCGCTGGTGTGTGCTTTGGACTCGCTGCTTAAGAACATCTTTGAAAGCAGCGAGAACCTCGTTGATACGCACTCAATCCTGTATTGCGGAGCTGTTGCGGCATGTCGTTTGGCCAATGTTAAGTTCCCAAACGTGACTATTCGGCCAAAGCCTGCCGTGCCAGCCTGGCAATGCAGGATCGAACGGCGTATCGATGGGGCTAGGGTACTCATCGGTAAACTATGCTGTTTCAGGGAGGGCAATACACGACCACGTGTGATGCGCTTTGTGAGGCGGGCATTTTCGGGGACTGGAATCAGTCCTCGAGAATACATGTCCCGTGTCACGGAGCGCATCGACTTCCTGAAGCAGAAAGTTTGTGCATGGGCCAGCCGTATTCGGCGGTATAAGCGGCGGGTTGACCGGTACTCGCAGAATCGCATGTTCCAGAGTGATGAGAGGTGGGTATACAGAACTTGGGAGCGACCTGAACAAAATGTGACTGACGTGTGCCGCCCGGATGATGACGCCACGAGCACATTTTGGCGAAGCATCTGGTCGGTGCCCGTCTGTCACACTGAGGGTGGCTGGATGCGTGATGTCGAGCGCGTGTGTGAAGCTATACCAGAAATGGAAAAAGTAATCATCAGTCCAACTGATGTAGCCAAAGCAGTTCGTCCGCTACCGAACTGGAAGTCTCCAGGACCGGACGGACTGCATAACTTCTGGCTAAAATGGTATAGCAGCTCACATGCGTTTCTGGCATCTCAATTCCAGTCATGTTTAGAGTCTGGGTCGCTGCCGCAGTTTTTGACAACAGGCATTACCCACCTGCTCCATAAGACAGGTAGTCCCGCGGAACCCAAGAATTATAGACCAATAACATGCTTATCGACGGTTTATAAACTTCTTACATCCATCCTGAGAGCAAAAATTGATAAACACATTGAGGGTAACTCGATAATGTCTACCTCTCAGAATGGATGTAGGAATGGGTCCCGCGGCACTAAGGAGCTACTCCTCATTGACATGGCTATAAGCCAGCAGGTTCGTCGATCCCGCAAGGATCTGTCGACATGCTGGATAGACTACAAGAAGGCCTACGACTCTGTGCCACATACATGGCTCATGAGGGTGCTGGAGTTGTACAAAATAGATGCAACTCTATGCACCTTCCTTGAGTCATGTATGGGTCAATGGAAGACAGTCCTTCGATATCCAGGATGTCGACCGATTCAGGGGGATGATGAGCCTGTATGGATTAAGCGGGGGATATTTCAGGGCGACAGTTTGAGTCCACTTTGGTTCTGCTTAGCCCTGAATCCTCTAAGTACACTGCTGGAGGATTCAGGACTAGGCTATCGGTTGAGAAGAGGTGGTCAGGTCATATCTCACCTCCTTTACATGGATGATCTGAAACTCTTTACCCCCAACAAATTCCAACTGATGGAGTTACTGAAGGTAACTGAAACCTTTAGTGAGTCCATCAGAATGGAATTTGGTGTGGACAAATGTGCAGTCATGCATGTAAAGCAAGGGGAGATTATGGAATCCGAGGGAATTCAACTCTCTGATTCCATACACCTTAGACACCTCTCCTCGACTGAAACTTACAAGTATTTGGGTATGTCGGAAGCGTTGGGCATCAACAGTACTGACATGAAGCAACTGCTGAAGGAGCGTTTCTTTGGCCGCCTGAAAAAGGTATTAGATAGCCTTTTGTCAGGCGGAAATAGGGTGCGCGCCTTCAACAGTTGGGTCATGCCGGTTTTGATGTACTCTTTCGGCATACTCAAATGGACTCAGACCGAGCTTGACGCCCTCGACAGGAGGGTCCGGACACTGCTGACCGCAAACCGGATGCATCACCCACGATCATCGGTGATGAGACTGTACATCCCGCGGAAGTGTGGGGGTCGAGGCTTTTTAAACGCCAAGACTCTTCACAACCGCGAGGTGTGCAGCCTCAGAGAATACTTTTTAAAAGCTGAAGTGGGTATGCACCGGGATGTGGTCGCAGTGGACAAGGGACTCACCCCGTTGTCCATGGCTAAAGAGAACTGGCGCAAGCCTGTAATACTATCGACTGATGAACGCAAAGAGGTATGGCAAGGCAAGGAGCTACACGGACGCTTCTATCGGGCTCTCCATGGGCCCGATGTAGACTTCCCAGCGTCCGTATCCTGGCTACGTTTCGGTGACCTTTTCGGGGAAACTGAAGGTTTTGTCTGTGCAATTATGGACGAAGTTATCCTGACGAATAACTACCGGAGACATATAATGAAGGATGGGACGGTTGACGTGTGTCGGGCATGCCACCGCCCAGGAGAATCCATCCGACATATTATCTCTGGTTGTTCTCGTCTGGCTAACGGCGAATACTTACACAGGCATAACCAAGTGGCCAGGATTATTCACCAGCAACTTGCTTTGAAGTACAATCTAGTGGAATCGGAGGTACCGTATTACAAGTATGTGCCCGACCCAGTTCTCGAAAATGACCATGTCACGTTGTACTGGGATCGGTCTATCATCACTGATAGGACTATTGTTGCTAATAAGCCGGATATAGTGGTGATAGACCGATTAGCGCGCCGCAAAATGATAATCGATGTCACAATCCCGCATGACGAGAACCTCGTGAAAGCTGAGAAAGAGAAACAAATTAAGTATCTCGACTTAGCACACGAGGTTGTCGACATGTGGAATGTGGACTCGGCGATCATTGTGCCGATTGTCGTTACGGCCAACGGCCTGATGGCCAAGAGCCTCGACGACCATCTGTCGAGGCTATCATTGGGCGGTTGGATCAAGGGTCTGATACAGAAGGCAGTACTCCTCGATACGGCTCGCATAGTGAGGAGGTTCCTGTCTCTGGAGCCCTAACCACCGGTAGCTTGGACCCTGTTCCCGATACCGGTTGGCCTCTATTTTTTATATTTTTAAATGTATTTTTGTAATTTATTTTATAAAAATATTTAAAAATGTAGTAAATAAGAAAAGAAATCAATAAAAGACATAATCTAATTAAATTATTGAACTGTCAACAGAAAAAGTACCCAAAAACTGGTGGATTTTTTAATTTAAAATTAAATCATTCAGTACCTGGATGTCCGAGCTCTGCTCGGGTGAAAATAAAGAAAACGACGTTTTCTAAAAATTAAACCTAGCTAGATCGATTTATCGACCCCGAAATCCCCTGCATATTAAATTTCATGAAAATTGTTGGATCCGTTTACGAGAGATTATATATATATACATACATACAAGAATTGCTCGTTTATAGCACACATAATTGCCTAATTGTTGCTGGCCAGGAAGACTGCTCTGCGTGCGCGGGGCGCCCAAGAGCCCCGTTGGCGTCTGTGTCACAATGTGACAGTGACTTTATAGTGCAAAAATGTGTTTATTTTACAACATTTGGTTTTAGTTTTAAGTAAATGGTGCAGTGTAAATATAGTTTTAAGTGCGTTTTTTATTGTTTTTATGACTTTTTAATTTTTCTGTAAGTATTGTATTATAGATTTGCTTTTATATGCTTAATATAAACGACAGTAGCGATGCCGTACGAAGCGCTTGTCAACCTACCACATCGCTGGATGCCCTAGTCAGATGCCCTCACTGTTCCCAAGCACGGTTTTTTAACGGTGAACGAGGTTTGAAGGTACATCTGGGTAAGAAACACAAATCCCACAATGTGCCTTCATCATGCCCAACAATAACCTGTACTTATACACCTAATTCACCCCCTCAACCCCTTTGGCTAAAGCTTGCGAAATTCAAAACTTTAACACCTGTTTTAAAAAGAGTTCCTCGTGGCGCGAGACCATCCGTGGCATCGAGCCTAGCACGCTGTGTCCGTCTCGCCGCCCAAGAGAACTCACTAAGTGCTTGGGAGCAATTACTCACCTTCCCGTTTAGAATCCTACATGTACAAAAAGATCTGGCTACCAAAAAAACTTTAACCGCTCAAATTAAAGACAACTGTAACATTTCGGCCCAAAGTTTCGAACCTAAATTAACGTCACACCTCCCCCAAAGAGGGTTATTGCACCATGTGGAGTCTAAACTAGGTGAGGGTGATATCAGAGGTGCGGCTAGAATCATCTTCAGCAGCGATGTGGTTGCACCGTACTCTCCAGAGACACTTGCAGCTCCTGAAACACCCCGCCCCGGCAGATGATCTCACCTTCCCCGACCCCCCCGATCCTGAAAACAACTTATTGCGAATTACAGCCCAACAACTGTGTGCGGCCGTAGGCTCCTTCCGGAGTGGATCCGCCGGCGGCCTCGACGGCCTGACACCCCAACATCTGAAAGATTTAATGTGCGCAGGCGCCGGGGAAGCTGGTGAGTCCCTTTTGAAGGAGCTGACGGCCCTCATCAACCTTATGCTCTCCGGCAATGTGAACGAAGCCGTCATTGATATTTTGTACGGGGCAAATCTATGTGCCCTGTGCAAGAAGGATGGCGGCATTCGTCCCATTGCCGTAGGGTCTACCTACAGGCGTATCGCAGCCAAAATTTGCTGTGCTTATTACAATGAAACATTGGCCAGCAAATTCCAGCCCCTACAGCTGGGCTTCGGGTCCAAGGGGGGCTGTGAGGCTGCGGTACACGCCTTATCTACATACCTCAACAGCAATGAAGGTGAGGTCATACTTAAGGTTGACATAAAAAATGCCTTCAATTCCGTAAATAGGGATACCTTGTTGACAAAAGTTCAAAAACAAATACCCAAAATTTACAGTTTTCTATATCAATGTTATAGGCACCCCACTAAATTACTCTACAAGGAAAACCTTTTGGAATCAGCTGTTGGTTGTCAACAAGGTGACCCTCTTGGGCCAGTCATTTTCAGTTTGGCAATAAACCCAATCATTCGGCAACTAAATTCAAAATTCAATGTTTGGTATTTGGATGATGGAACCCTAGGAGGTGACGTAGATACAGTCTTGAACGATTTAACTTATTTGAATGATAAATTTAGCTCTATTGGGCTAGAACTTAACCTTTCGAAATGCGAAATTTACCTCCCCCAAACTACTGACCGACAGACTACTTTAGCAAAATTCAACGCCATAGCACCTAATATCAAAATTACCGAGAGAAACTCTCTTCACCTCCTGGGTTCTCCTATTTTTGATGAATCCTTTCCAAATTTCATTGAACAGAAAATACAAAATTTTAACGATGTCTCGGAAAGACTTTTCAAAATTAACATGCATTCGGCCTACACACTTATCCGATATTGTTGCTTTGGACCAAAATTTACTTATAGCCTTCGCTCCTCTCATTTATGGAAACACCCACAACTTTTAGAAAAAGTAGACCAAATTATAAAGAACACACTTTCAGCTATCCTAAATGTGGCCTTGGACGACCGAGCTTGGCAACAAGCCACGCTTCCCATTCGCTTGGGCGGCCTCGGCGTCCGCAAAATTTCAAGTATAAGTTTACCAGCCTTCCTCTCCTCGGTCTACGGTACTGATAAATTAACCAGGAACATCTTATCTTCCTCACTGGTTAATTTTGAGGTACCGTGTTTGACCGATGCGTTGAACGCTTGGAAAATGGCTTGTCCCAATACGGATCTACCCGACAACCTGTCCTCCCAGAGACGATGGGATGTGCCGCTCTGCAGTATTATACAGAATAATCTTATAAATACATCGTCTAGTACTGCTGAGCGTGCGCGTCTGCTGGCTGTGGGGGAATGGGAGTCGGGTTTGTGGCTTCAAGCACTCCCGTCATCCACCATAGGCACTATGATGGATGACTCTTCGTTTCGGCTCGCAACCTGTCTACGCTTAGGCGCACCTTGTGTTGCTCCACATCGGTGCCAATGTGGTGAAGCTGTCGGCAGCCTTGGGCACCATGGCCTGTCTTGTTGCAAGAGCGCAGGACGCATAGCACGACACGCCAGCATCAATGACATTATTCGTCGAGCCCTTATCACCGCCAGCGTACCAGCTGTATTAGAACCTAACGGTTTGGTACGTGACGATGGGAAGAGACCAGATGGCATGACGTTGGTGCCGTGGAAGGTGGGTAGGCCTCTGGTGTGGGACGCAACCTGTGTCGACACCCTTGCGCCATCTCATGTTCCTAGTTCGGCGGGCTGTGCTGGCGCTGCTGCTGCGGCTGCTGAGGCCCTCAAGCGGCGCAAATACTGTAACCTAATTGGTAATTACAGTTTTGAGCCGTTTGGGGTCGAAACGCTTGGGACATGGGGCCCGAGTGCACGTCTGCTTTTTAAAGAGATCTCTCGCCGACTGATCGACGCTGTGCGTGACCGGAGGGCTGGATCTTTCTTTGCGCAGAGAATCAGCATTGCCATTCAACGTGGCAATGCTGCCAGTCTTCTGGGCACGTTCCCGGATGACAGCGATGTGGAGGAGTACTTCGACGCCTAAGTGTACCTTTCTTTTGTATATAGTATAAGTAATTAGTTTAAGTATAATTTTGTATAGTTTACTTTTGTTTATGGTATAAGTATGTACATATGTAAGAAGCTGTAATTATTTTTTTTTTTTAAATAGAATTAAATTATTTCAAAGTCATTCCTAGTATGTTTACAATAAATTAACATATAAATTGATAAATAATAATAATTGACAAATTATTTGAAGATACATACCTACATAATTATTCCATAACTTGATGTCACTGAAGTCTTTAGTTTGGAAAATTTATCGTTTAAGTAGTCATTCAAATTATAGTAGCATTTATCAACTAAAAGGCTCTTTAGATCTTTCTTAAATAAGGCAGTATTCATTGCCCTTATTTCTTTAGGTTTATTGAAAATTTCAGGAGCCATCCGAAACACACTTTTGTGCATTAATGTGGTACGGGTTTGGCGCACACAGAGGCGAAGAGCGTCACGTTGTTGCCTATTATTGTCTTCTGAGGCCGAAAGAGTTCTAATGTGCGCGCCCCACTGCAATTTTGGATCGTTAGTAATCCCTAAGAACACAGTTTCCTTTATAACTTCAAGATTTTTGCCGTCAAGATTTAAATTTAGGTCACGTTGTGGTACATTAGCGAAGTATCATCAGCAAATAGAATTATATCCGATAATTTGGCCAGCATAAAAGAGATTGATTTTGAAATTTCTTTATTTTCACATAAATAAAAAGGAAATTAATGACAGTTAGACCTTATTCTAAAAGCATTTAAACATAAGAAATGCGTGTTTTTTGCAGACTATAGCGCCTATATAAAACATTTACTTATACTAAAAGTAATGAACAAAACTACTTGTTATGAAACATGGATATCATATAACTTACGCTAGACAGTTATTTATGTACTTACAGCGCGATGGTAAGACACAAACGCACTTTTTAACACAAACTATTTATAAGATATTGTAACAAGGTACACTGATACTTAACAATTAATTTTACTTAAAACAAAAAAATAAAACTAAGTACGTAAAATAAAAAATGCAAGTGAACTTCGTGTACTGAGGGTGATTTTATGCAAATCTACCTACATTTGTGTCGAACTTAGGAAAAAGTTCGGCCATCGAGTAGTTTCGTCTTTGTTACTCATACAGCAATAAGTGATGTGGGAGACGGTATCGATGATATGTGTCGATGTATTTTAAATTTTTAAATCGTGTTTGGCCAATGTTAGAAATAAGTGGATTTTGATGTTTAGGGTTAGTTTTAAGATAAAACTTATAAGTGAGTTTTGTAATGAACTGTTTTAATGTAGGGAAATTTAATTGACTGTGTAAGTTTTTAAGATTAGTCCGAAATGGTGTATTAAAAGCAGTTTTTATAGCCTTGTTTTGGACTACTTGAAGTTTGCTGTAGTTGCTTTCACATGTACTACTCCAGACCGGAGCCGCGTAGGTAATGCATGGTCTGACAAGGGTTGTGTAGATTTTGAATTTGGTATTTGAGCTGACTTTAGACCGCCGTTTTAAAATTGGATGTAGGCAGTTTAGGGCTTTTATTCCTTTAACGCGGAGGTAATCGATATTTTTTGTCCAGTTCATTTTATTGTCTAGTATAACCCCAAGATACTTGATGGTTATACTCCATGGTAAAAAGAGCATAGCATAAAAGAGAGATCATTAATGTAAACAAGAAAAAGGAAAGGGCCGAGAATTGAACCTTGGGGCACGCCCATCTTGACTAGAGCCCCATTAACATTTACTTTTTGCTGTCTGTTTGATAAATTGGAAAGCACAAGATCAGCAGATTTGCCTCGAATTCCGTAGTGGTGTAATTTACAGATCAGTGTGTCGTGGTCGACGCAGTCGAACGCATTTGAGAGATCACAGAAAATGCGAATGGCATCCTGGGACTTCTCCCAAGTTTTACTCCCGCGTCCGTTGTCGACCTACCTTTCGTGAAACCAAACTGTTGACTATGCAGGATCTTATTTGAATTGAAGTGAGACAACATCTGTTCCAGCATGATCTTTTCATAGATATTACTCAATGCTGGAAGCACGGATATAGGCCTATAATTAGAGGGATCACTCTTACAGCCTGATTTGAAAATTGGTACTACTTTACTGTGTTTCATTAAGTCAGGTAAACTGCCGCTGTCCAAACATTGATTGAATATGCCTGTTAGGACACGAGCAATTGAGTCATTAATATCTCCAATAACCCTAACGGATATCCCCCACAAGTCTTCAGTATTTTTTATATTGAAATATTGATTTAAATTTAAAGGTTGGTATGTCTTTAGTAAAGTTTTCTTTAAGAAGAGCTTCAGCTAATTTAGGTGAGGAGGAAAGAGTGAGTTAAGAGACTTTGTAACCTCTAACGGAATGTTGGTAAAGATATTTTCTAATGTCTCAGCGACTTCTTGCTTATCAGAAATGGTTTGATTAGATATTTTCAAAGACATTTCATTCTGATCTCTTTGTTGTGTCTTTCCAGATTCTCTATTAATTACAAGTAATTGACAAGCCATACAGTTTTTATTTTATTAGTAGAAACATCAATTTTGTTTATTATTATTTGAGATTTTGCATACATTATCATACAGTCAGCAAGAATAAAAACTTCTTTGTCAAGCGGACCCGAACCTCCGAACTGAAAAACGCGGCACCAAGTTCTGAGTGACCCTTATTACCACTGGCATAAGGCCACTTTTAATTGCCACGCAAAAGTGACTCGTATTCTTAGGGGCATAAGGTCGTTTTCTTTGAATACCAATATTATTAAACGCCAGACGTACAAAATCCTCCATCACAGGACAACCCAAGTCAAAACTATTCTAGAACCGACCTCGAACCGCCACCAAGAACGAACCGGCGACCAAATCATAAAAAACTAAAAAGTCCCATATCTTGGAAACGACTGGAGCTAGATCAATTCTAAGAAAAAATTTGCCCCCCTGCCTCTCGTCACTTCAAGCCGGAGAACAAGATAGCATAACCCCCCCCCCACGTTAACGCTTAACCTTCATCCCCGCATTTTTTTTTTTAATTCAGTCTAAAAAAATCAAAATGAAACTTCTATAAAAACCCTCAACAAACACCTAAATGACTCTTATTACCACTGGCATAAGGCCACTTTTAATTGCCACGCAAAACGGGTCACCCGTATTCTTAGGGGAATAAGATCGATTTCGGAGCAACTCGGGGTGTCAGGATTATTTTCGTTATTTTCGTTACGGAATTTCTTGATTCGGTCGCCGCGATAAAGCTTGAATCCTTCTGGGCATGCTTTCCACGATGTTTTTAATAACGTTTTGAGGAATACGTGCCCACTCTTCTGCAATGACTCTTTATAGCTCCCTGATGTTTTGTGGAGCAGGTTGCACTGATCTTACTCGTCTCTTTAGAACATCCCAGACATGCTCTATTGGATTGAGGTCAGGACTTCGAGCTGACCAATCTAAACGGATCCCAAATTCTTGCATGTACGCTTCCACGTCGCCAGAACGGTGCGGACGAGCATTGTCGTCCATAAAAACGGAATCTTCCCCAAGTGCAGTCAATGCGGGTTGTGTATATGGAATTACGAGGACAACGGGAATACACCAAACATAACAGAGCCTACGCCATAAGGAGTGATTTCTTCGAAACACACTTCCGCAAAGCGTTTCCGTGGTCTTCGCAGCACTCGCCAGCAGACGCCGTCATCTCCACACAAAGAGATTCTAGCTTCATCAGAGAACAAAACTGTATTCCAGTCCTCCAGAGTCCATGAAGCACAGTTTTGAGCAAACTTAGGTCGAACAACACGGTGCTCACGAAGTAATTTAGTGCCCGAGCCGGGCGGTAACTCCTGATATTGGCAGCCAAAAGCCTCCTCCTAAAAGTCCACAAGCTAACTTCTACTCCTCTTACTTCTTCAAGGCTCTTCTTCAGGTCCACACTTGACGCCTTACGATTCCGCAACGCCTGACTCACCAAAAAGCGGCCATCTCTTGGTTCTGTGCATCGTTTTCTTCCAGAACCAGTTGCCAAGTCCTCTGGACAGTTGAACGACTCATATTTAGCCGCTGAGATACCTAAGTTTTCGGACAACCTTCTTCTTCTATTTTACCGGCCCCATATCAAAAAGTGGTATTTAAGGTAAAAAGAAAGATTAAATTGTTTAATTTGTAGAAAATATCCAAAAAGTTTAAAATTTTTAGTATCAGTAAAAAAATCGCTTCAGCAATTCGCGCTATTAGTAAAGCAATTTTACAATAATCCACAATAATCAATATTATTCTTTTGTTAATTTCAAAATTTGGAACGTAAAGAATCATGCCAGGATGCTTCAAATAACATGCCGAAACATCCATCGTCAAATTGATAAAACCTTTTTCTTGTTCTCCTTCATTTAAGTAGAGAAAAATCTAAAGTGCTCGTTTTTTTGCAAAAGAGTTTACATAGGTTACTTATTTAGTAACTTCTAGATCAGCGTGCCATACCGTCGTTCACATTATCGCTTACCATCTGAGGTGAGATAGTGGTTATGCGCACAGCGCGAGCCTATAAAAAAGTTGTTTCTTCGCATCTACATTTGCTTAGTTGGGAAAATATTAGGTAGCTTTATTGTTTACAGTATGTAAAATATTGATTAAAAGTAATTTTGTCACCCAATATAATTCTAAATCATTGTCATACTTTTATAATTAGCAAGTGCACATTGCTTTAGAATAAGCGCCCACACAAACATAATCATAGAATATTCAGGGTTGCGGAATTGCGGTCAAACTAAGTATAATATATGAAGGTATGGTTCTTATTCTTTATTATATACAAAATCATAAAGACTCAGATGCAATAGGATAGTTATTAATTTTGCATTTTTGTAGATTTTTACTTCCCCATCAGGACTCTCTCCCAACTTTCCACTCTGTATAATGATGTACATGTCGAAACAAAGGTAGCTACAGCAGATAGCGGAGGTGCATAATATGCCGTCGCTTTGCAAGCTCAGCAGTTCATTGAGATAATCGATAGGTACTTAATTTTAATTTTATCGAGAAAGAGGTCAACCGTCGAATCCGACTCGGCTGGGCGGCGTTCGGGAAGTTGCGTGGTATCTTCTCGTCCAATTTACCGCAATGTCTCAAGACAAAAGTTTATGACCAGTGTGTGTTGCCAGTGATCACCTATGGGACCGAGACGTGGTCGCTCACAATGGGCCTTATCAGAAAGCTTAAAGTCACCCAAAGGGCAATGGAGAGGGCTATGCTCGGAATTTCCTTGCGTGATCACGTCAGAAATGATGATATCCGCAGGAGAACCAAAGTTACCGATATAGCCCGAAGAATTGCCAAACTTAAGTGGCAGTGGGCAGGGCACATTGCTCGCAGAACGGATGGCCGTTTGGGCCGAAAAGTTCTGGAATGGCGACCGCGAACCGGAAGACGATATGTTGGAAGGCCTCCCACTAGGTGGACCGATGACCTGGTTAAGGTTGCGGGAAGGCGCTGGATGCGAGACGCACGGGATCGGTCAATGTGGCGACACCTGGGGGAGGCCTATGTCCAGCAGTGGACGTCTTTCGGCTGAAATGATGATGATGATGATGACTTAATTTTAATAGTTTAAATATTAATTTTTCATATTTATTTGTTTATACTTTCGGAGAGTGTTTTAATAATCTTTAAAATAAATAATAGCCTAACACCATAGACATGCCTAACACAATAACTATACTTAGAATAAATCGCTCATAGCCAGACGGCCGTCTATCCGTCTATCGCTCATAGCCGTCTGGCTATGAACGATTTATTCTAAGTATAGTTAAATACATAGATATAATAAACAAGGAGATATGCCCGGTTATGAAAATATATCGGAAACCTGTGTCTCCAGTTTGCCCCTACCACACGGCAACTACTACACATGCAGTTCAGTAAAGGCAATAGATACGCAGTCGCGCACACACCCTGTTTTCTTAAATCAGAACGTACTACTCAATCAATTATAAACCTTATCTCTTCAAACACAGCGTGTATATACCATGCACCGTAAAACTTACCCACACAAAAACATAGGTTGCTATCGTTGTCCTGTGCATAAGCAATTTATTTTACATATACGCTAGTGATTGACTAATTCAGAAAGTTATCGATTTGGCCATTTATTATTGTACAATTTTTTATTGGGTTTCTAAATGTAAAATAAATAAATTGTCCAGAAAATATTATAGTAAAAATATAATATAAAAAAGAAAAAGAAAGAAAAATTGTTTATTCTGCACAAACTAAACGCACAATACAAAATAAAGAGTGGCATTCACCAAATTCACAAAATTAGCCAAAAGCCTCGTAAATATCAATATAAATCATAAAAATATAAATATAAATCAAAAAAATCAAACAATCAAAAATCCGGTTACGTTGGTTTAGGCTTTCATAGCGTATTGAAACAGGAGGTATTGTTGAACCCTGCTATAGTATTTACTCACTGACCTGTAAAGTGGAGGTATTTGTGCAGCAATTGACACTGATATTATTGGGGTAACATTTTTTGACAATAAGTTGATTACGCATTACTCTACTACGCTGTTAAATAATCATAATAATTAACAAATATTATTTCACATTGATCTTCCAACCGGGTTAAACCGGTTACAAATTGAAAAATAAACTAAATATAATAGCAATATTGCATTCGTCAATCGACATTGTTATCGATAGCCTACGTTAATGGATCTGCACAAGCACATCGCTAACTCGTCGCAAGTAGGCGGCCGTACTACGCGATGCATCCGCTTAGTGAAGTATCGTTTCGTGATTTTTACATTGCTTGTCCAGTCACTTAGAGACAAACTTAGGTAATGGTTAAGAAGCAATGTATTTAATGCAATAGTAGTACAGTCGCTGTGATATTTGAAAACAAAAATAACATAGTAGAAGCAAGAAATAATTTACGATTTGTTGTTTTTCATGATTTTAAAGACAAATGTAGTAAAATACTTGTAATCACATGTGGTAAGTGATTCCATGATTTACAAAGTCTTGGTTTAGGCTTCGGTTTTTACAAGAAACCACTGAACAAAACGGCATTCTTGGAACTTCGAACTTCGTCACGATGACGGTCGAAAGCGCACTGTTTCGCGGAGACGGTCATTTGCCTGTGACATGCTCAGTTTGAGCACGTCGCACGGACACCGACACGCCCCCTTGCCACTTCTCCTGTATTTTATACTAGCTGTTCCCCGCGGCTTCGCTCCCGTGGACCACCCCACAGGATCCGTTTTAGGGATGAAAAATAGCCTATGTCACTCAGGAATAATGTAGCTTTCTATTGGTGAAAGAATTTTTTAGTTACGTTAGTAACTAAAACTTACGTTAGTAAGTAGTAGTTTTGGAGCCTATTCGGTACAAACAAACAAATCTTTCCTCTTTATAATATTAGCCATTTCGCTATCGTAGCATATTCGAGCTACGCCGTAGCAGAGCTCGCTACGGCGTAGCTCACGTGCGCCGTGCGCGTACGCAAGTCTGCGATGAGGGATGCGGGTGTGGGTGCCTGGCATCAACCTAGCCCCGTCCACTGACCGCCGCGCCGCCGCGCCGCACCGCCCCAGCGTGCAGCGATTCGTCGACGCAAAATACACATTTTTATCGACTGCCCCATCAAGAGAGTAATGATTTATGAGTGTATCATGTATGTACGACCATTTCTTTGGCATGCCCTACAGCCTTTACGGCTTGATAGCTTTAAAATAGTTAAGTATTATTAGATTCATTTGGACACACTGAGAGATCTATCTTGGACAACTTGTCAAGGAAGTGCGACTTAAAAATGAAATCGTGGGTGGCATAGTGTAATCGTGTTAATGATATGGTCATGTGTATGTAGGGTATGGAAATAAACGCTCAAGGAAAAATGTATTTCTCAAAAACCGGCCAAGTGCGTGCCGGAATTCGCACATTTAGAGTTCCGTACTCTCAAGATAAATGAAAAAATTTCAAAGAAAAAATCTGGTTTATAAATATATTGGTATTTTAAACATTATCACCATTTTTCAAGTTCAATGGAAAGTTAAAAAAATCATCGGAGCAAAATTTTATAAAAAAGCTGAATTTGGTGGCTCCACTTTGTTTTCCAAGAACAAAATATAAAATATTTGTCTACTTAACAAACAAACTACTAAACAAAGATATGCCACTAGATGTGGTAGATCAATTTTTGTTTTTCGCGTCCCCTTTAGCTGTAGGTATGTGGCCCCCCTTAAAAACATTTGAAAGCATTTGACTATTTGTATGGTTTTTTTGATTATTTGTATGGCTTTGGGTCAACAAGATGCAACAGTGAAAATTTGAAGACGCTAACCGCACCAACCGTTTGACTGTAAAACCTGTGTGACAGTTGACGGACAGACAGAAAGACAAACACGTGACTGACAGCAATAGGGCTCTGTTAGTAGGTACCCTTCGGGTACGGAACCCAAAAAATGTTGAAAAAGAATAATCTGAAAAATCTCGGCTGCAAAAACCAAACAACAAGTCAGACCAACTCCAAGCAGCACATTCAGTTGGAAGCATTATAGAATTTTTTAAATCTGATGTTACATTTCAGATTCAATTATTTGCTTTTTATCATTTCATATAAAGACGAAGAGTTATTTAGTTTTTAGTTAGTTTTATGTTACTTCAGCAAAAAAATATTTCTGTACCGATTTAATAAAAAATATTGCTCCAAATTTCAATTTATCTTATGCCTTAATATAAAACTAGATAAAAAAGATACTAAATTAAAGACAAAATAAATAATATTAATAATTAAATAGTAGTGCAACTTTAATTTTTATTTTCGCAAGCTTAGGAATAGCATAGGCAGGTCGCAAATAGCGTATGCACCCTTTCAATGTATGTGCAAAACCGGTTCAGGAAGGAGTAGAGAAACCCGGTACTACGTTTTTTAAAAAAAAATACGAAATGTGTTCACATTATTTCTTCGATTCAAAATACGCGTTATAGTCAAGAAAATATAGATATTTATTGCAAAAAAATCCTGGTTAACTTTCACCGGAATAACGTTCATTATCGTAGCAGTAACGTTACCTGAAAAGTCCATAAAAATCGCAAAGAAGCAAAAAATTATAGGCTGACAAAGAGCCCAAAAATCAGTTTTTTGCTTAATTCTCGTAAGGTTTTGATTTTACTGCAATTTGTGCTCAGAGCAAGTTTATTCCTTGTTCAATTGTGCACAAAAATGTTCTACATTTGATTCACTCATAGGGATGTTTCCTGGGTAGAAAAATGATTACTCTATTTAGTTCGTCAGTGAGATTATCCAATAATATTGGACCCGCATTTTTTGCTTTATCAAATAAATACAAATTGACAAAGATAAAGACCATCAAAGTTCCAGAGTGGGGTTTGTGACGTCACTTTGTCAGTATAAAATGTAGCACACCGTGACGTCAAACGATATTTCAACGAACTATATCGTCGTATTTTTTTGTTTACGTGGCAGAAGAAAAAAAAATGACCGCTAATTTTTTATTTAACTGAGGGACTTAATAGATATTTTTTGTCAACTACCCTATTATCATTAGTTTGCGAGATATGAACCAAAATAATATTTTTGTCTTTATTTTTTTGTACTAAATCTGTGCGTATGGTAATTTAGGCTAGTCAAATTATATTTTTATGCGCAAGAGAGCCGTTGATCTTTCAAAATGACGTTTCCTGGTATGTTTTTATGTTTTGACAGCAATATTATCTATTTTAGGTACTTAAAATACGGCATTCGAGAAAGTTAACGGTACTAAAATATAACTCATCGCAATGTTCTTCATCGACAGTTTTAAAAGCATGAAACAGTTTCGAACATAATGAAACATGCATAACATAATGAAATATTTATTGCATTATTCTCATAAAATTTTGGTATCTTTGCAATTTATAGTAAAGCAACTCTTACTCCTTATTAAATTGTGCACATAAGAATCCTGCATAAGATTTGCTAATGCTCATTGGTTTTCGAAATAAAACCCAAAAGAAAATTATAAAGAATAACAGGCTTTGGGATGAATTCCCTAGTCCCTTCCTTTTCCTACATTCATATTCTTTATTGCACAAAAAAAACATAAAATAAAGATACAAATACAATGGACAGCTTATGTACAAAGGCGAGCTTAACCCATAATTGGGTTCTCTAACAGCAAACCTCAGTTGTTAGTTGTTGTTGTTAGTTGTTTATATTTCAAATTCGCCGCCAAACGCACTCATACATCTCCGAGTGCTGCATAGACAGTGCATCAGGTCCGCCATCTGACAGTAGGTGGCAAAAACATTCAGTAAGAACTTGATATTAAGCCGGCAGCCCAAAATTCAAGTGCACGAATGAAAACTATCGTCAAATAAGACTAAATGAACAAGTGAGGTGATCAACCGACTCCAAGCAGTATTCCAAGTATCCTGTAAGTACCTTGATACCTCATTACGTCCTTCAGCCTGTTTTTGTAGGAATAATTACCCCAAGCCACGTCCTTGGTTGGACGTTACAAAACGTTTTGGGGACACTTTTATTATGCGTACAGCTAAGGAGTGGGATTCCCGGCTGGAGTCTGTGTTTCCCGATAGCTACAATCTAGGGGTCTTTAAGTCAAGAGTGAATGGGTTTTTTCTAGGCAAGCGTGCTTCACCGTCAACCGCATCATTGCTTACCATCAGGTGAGATAGTGGTCAAGCGCGAGCCTATTGATAATAAAAAAAATAAAAAAAACGTAAAGCTCATTTAATAAGAATATTATAAAGAAAAGTACTGTTAGTAAAGACTGATTTGTTACAAAACTTGCAAATATATGTTGATTAGACAAATTTAAACTATTTTATTTCATGGTTCTAGTGATTGCTATCCTGTCAAAATACTCTATGATTTGTTCCAAGGCTAAAAAAAAAAAAGTTTTATCAGCCGGAACCGGGGTAACGTTCGCCCAGTTCTAACTATTATCAGACCCGGTTCTTAAAAAAATGAAACCAGACGCTGTTCTGCTGCCCTAATCGCAAATGATAAAATAATCACAACGGCTTTGCAAAATAATCTATACATTTATTAAGTTACAATCAAAACTTTTAAGCGGTAAAACTACTTTGTACATAAAGCTTAATATTTTTAACTTTGTTGCACAAGATTGAAACTTAATTTTTCTTTACTAAACTGATCAACTTACATCGTTCGGTCATTTTTCCAGGTGTTTTTTCGGTACCTCGGGCGGGAACGGGGCCAAAAAGCACTGAGTTTAAAGTGAGCGAGTTGAAAGTTAGACTCGCGCGTCAAGGTAGTACTTGACCTGCACGACTGATAGGAAAAAACCGTTCAGTATGCGGGATCGAAAGATACTGAAGAATCCGTGGGAGGCTAGCAGCCCGGGTAAACTACCAGCGCATGCGTCAAATTACAACTGGGGGGCGGTGCATCAATCTATCATTGTGTGGATAACTGCATTTGTGTTACATGATAATTTAATTTCTGAAGTTTCAAAAAGAACTTTAAAATATTCACCAAAGAGTACACAGTCCTATTTTCTCTTATCCGTTTTGGCTTCTTTCTCAGATTTCCCTTTACTGCTATTTATTTCTTACTAAGTTCCAATATGGAAAATTTTTTTTTTTTTTTTAATGAATTCGCGTCGGGGAACCACCAACGTTTACAGCAGTTTATTTTATTTACTTAGTGGTCGACGCGACTATGAGGCTTCTTTTTTGCTTTTTAGAGGCAATTTAATTTAATTTTAATTTCATGGTTTTTAAGCTATATATAATATACATAGCAGTAAATACTTTTAATTATGACTTCGTCAAAAACCCAGATTCAAAGAGTAAAATACGGATAACTTTTGAACGGCTGAACCGATTTTTATCAAACATAGTAATTATGACTTCGTCAAAAAGCCAGATTTAAAGAGTAAAATACGGATAACTTTTGAATGGCTAAACCGATTTTTATCAAACATAGCTAAGAACACTCTCGACAAAGTCACCTTTCAAATAAAGAAAATTAATTCAAAATCGGTTCATCCGTTTGGGAGCTATGATGCCACAGACAGACACACAGATACACAGCAACACATGTAAAACTTATAACACCCCTCTTTTTCCATCGGGGGTTAAAAATAGTGTTATTGGCTGTGTGAGAATCCTATCAATAGAAGACATCAGCTCTTTGGCATATGTGGCTATTTTTATAGTGTTCGTAGTATTGTTTCAGTTGTGTTCAATATCGTTCTGAGGTTTTGCTATTGTTGTCGGCTCGAAGCGATCATTTTATTTTACACTTCGTTCTAGCAGATTTCATTGCTTCATAGGCCCTTCTGAATTATTGCCTCCTAACAGCATACCGTGTCTTCTACTTCTAAATTTAATCTTTTCGTTTCTTCATCTTTTTAATCTTGAAACTCTTGACGGTGCTATCGAGATTATCTCGTAGCGATATCAGATTATGAATTTAAATGCCAACAGCCAAGTGGAGTTTACCGTAGTTCGGACAGCTGGAGTATTCTTAAAAACTTATACTAAGAAGATACGATTAATTTGCAATCGAACAAAACTATACAAAATTCATTTACTATGTGAGCTAATGTATTTTACGATAAAGTAGTTTTAACCACAGGGCCACCACGACATATACACAAATGAAACATTATCCTACCAACACATATGAAAAAAAAAAAAATGTCCTTCTGTTACATCGATGGTTCTCCGTACTTCTAGCCTATGTCTGTCTTTTTCTGCCGGGGAGTTCGCATGTCCAGTGTGGCATCGATCCGCCCATGCTAGAGTCGACATGACGCTAAATGATGCCTGCCGCATCATAACTGGCTGTTTGAGACCTACCACGCTTGTGACGTTGTATCCATTGGCGGGTACAGCTTCACCAGATGTTCGCCGCGAAGTGGCTAGCCGCAACAAGAAGGGGAAACAAGAATGGGACAGTCGCCACCCCTTATATGAACACCAACACCAACCTGCACGCATAAAAGCCGCAAAAGTTTTCTGAGACATACGATGTTGGGCGTAAACCCAAAGGAAACACACATAGGGTAGGGTGGGGTAGGGGGGTTCTTGGAAGCCAGCGCAACTGAAGAGTGAAGTTAACTGTGGAAAAATGCACATCCTGCCCCTCCATTCTCCATCACTCCGGCAGAGCATCTGCCCCCTGGACATGAACTGCAGTAGCCAATCTGGAAAAGCCTAAACCGATTGCGGGTACAGGTTGGTCGCTAAAGAAAAATCAGGCCAAATGGAGTCTCATAGACCCATCTCAAACACAGTGCTGGGCCCTTTCGCAGGATATGCCCCACCTCCTTGTCTGCCCTTCGTGTTCAGCCGCCTGCACCTTTCAGGATCTGAACGTGGCAAATGACAGAGTGGTCCAGGTGGCTACATACTGGTCAGACAAAATTTGAGAATAGTTGAGTCAAAATTCTAGTTTGTCTACATGAAAAGAATTAGTAGATCGATGATTCTGAATGGAATCATCGATCTACTAATTCTTTCAAAACGTCTGATTTTTATAAAAGGATCCTTTCACTGTTGTTTGTATGTGCCAGGTCAACCTGATATTCATCATATAAATTCTGTGCACTTTTAGGTACTAGCCTTCAGTCACTTCACTTAAGAATTACCTAAAGGGTCTTTCAACAAGGACGGGTCGATGTTAAAATTGAATAAAACAAGATGTGTGTGAGATATCAACGAAATTTATTTTTTATTTAAAAGGCCCATTTATGCCATTACGGATGGAATATGACATCGTTCAAATGTCCGCCGCGGCTTCGTATGGTGGCACGAATCCGAGAGGTCCAATTTTTAATGACCTACAGATAATTGTTCCGGCTCTGGGTGTTTGTATATGTGAGTTTATATGTTTGTAAACGCACCCACGATACAGGAAGAAATTCCTAGTGTGGGGCAAAGTTTTTTTTTTAAAAGAAAAGAAGATTTACTGATGGTGGAGGAAAACCCTTTAAATCAGAAATCGTTTTAAAGTGTGTCATGATATGTAGTAGATAAAAATACAAAAAAAACCGGCCAAGTGCGAGTCGGACTCGCGCACGACGGGTTTCGTACCATCATCACAAAAAACGGCAGAAACATCACGTTTGTTGTATGGTACTTGTACTTAAATATTTATTTTATTCTGTTTTTAGTTTTATTTTATTTGTTGTTATAGTGGCAACAGAAATACATCATCTGTGAAAATTTCAACTGTCTAGCTATCACGGTTCATGACATACAGCCTGGTGACAGACAGACAGAGATATAGACGGACCGCGGAGTCGTAGTTATAGGGTCCTGTTTTTACGCTTTGAGTACGGAACCCTAAAAAGAACTATAAAAGACTCCTCATTTTCATATGAACATTACCCGAAGCTCAATAATTGTGAGTGCTTATTCGTCAATTAACTTTTTGTACTCGTATCTTAGGTACATAATAATCTGATGCTGTGACCGCTACCTCAGCCCTCCGGCGGCTCTATCAAATTATTTTATAGGGAGGTACGCATGCACTCTTGGTTTTTGTGATTGTAAATGGACAGGGCATAATAATATGGAACTCTAATTTGTTGCGGTTTTAAAAGTAAAATAAAAGGCCTTTGTTGCCAGTCTTTTGGCGTTTAAACACGGGCAGGGCTTTGTATGAATAAGCGCCGATTTCTGAATTGAGTAATTGGAGTTAAGAATTTCTCAAACCATACTTTGTTGGCAAAGCTTGCCAGGTTTTAGGCTTAAGTAGAGTTTGAAAAATAAAAAAATCTCAACCCTAAATTCTTAATTTAGATAACGAGGGACACTCTGGTGAGATGTCCTTTACACGCAAGATGAACTTTTGTTTTATGACCACTGCCTATTTATGTAAGCCTATTATCGAAACGGCAATACCAGTACCTGTATTTTATATTTCTATGACTAGTACCTATATTAAAAAAAGGTTTTTTTTTTTTTTCTTGTCAATCCTTGTCCTATAACTAAAGTGTAACTTTAGGACAATCCTTGTCTTAAAGTTGTATTCAAGTCAAGGATTCATCATCATCATCATCATATCAGCCGAAAGACGTCCACTGCTGGACATAGGCCTCCCCCAGGCATCGCCACATTGACCGATCCCGTGCGTCTCGCATTCAGCGCCTTCCCGCAACCTTAACCAGGTCATCGGTCCACCTAGTGGGAGGCCTTCCAAGTCAAGTACTGGTGAAGTAATTTTATGCCAACCAATGTTTTAGGTGTCATCTTAATACAGCCTGTTTGTAAAGTTCCTAATGTGCAAAGTTCTAATTGCTGATCTGGAAGCTCTAGCGTGCATACAGTTATTACAGCCCAGACTGGTTAATAATCAATTGCAAATAATTGGGATGCCTGGGATTGCCACCCTCGCGGTCAGTGCGTCTGTGAGGTATGCTTGGGACGTTGAATGACCCCACGTCGAATACTCCCTGCAGCTTTTCGACTTTGTTACTGAACAATGATTTTGCTATTGGAAAATTATGAGGCGCTATGGTTTATTTAGCTAGTGCACGTTATTTCAACAAAATGATAAAATATCCAGACTTTTTGCAAAGAGAAGAGAATTTAGTATTAAAGTCTTGAACGTCTACAGTAATAGTAGTTTACATAAATTTTTGATCCTATTAGGCTTTTTACATAAACGCGAGTTTGTTTTAGTCGTATCTCTAAAATAAATAATACGAAATAACTTCACAGGGGTGCAAAATCCATTGCTTTATTTTAATACAAGAGCCAGACTAACGTTAATTTCACTTTGAAGTATTTTATTATTCAAGTTGCACTAACTCAACGACAAAAAAATTCAATATAGATAATAATTATCTTGAAGATATAAACATACCTACTTGGTATGCTGCATATCCCGTTAGTTCCTACGTGGAAGCACCGTGCAATAATTATGTTTTTTTTGTGCATAAGTAGTAGGTAGGGACAAAAACCTTTTAACATTTCTAGAATTATATTACACGTGGAATGTATCTGCCTAAGTAAAAACTCATATCGGCCTAGTTCAGACATTGTTATATTTATATTTGTTGTCTCGGCAAAAGCACCACGTAACAGATTTTATTTTACTTTAACTTTAGGAAAATAACATTTAATTGTAAAGTTATGTTTCAATAACTCTTGATGTTGTGGGTATTCTCATTAAAGGTAAAAATCACAATAACGCAAAAGCAAGCGAAAGCTTAAGCGTCGTAAGCTTTTCGAAGAAACCATGAAGAAACCCTTATTAAGGGTACACTAGTCGACGGCAAGAACTATTTTGTGCGCGGGGTTAAAATGCATTTAATATCAACCGACAACAAGTGCGGAAGAGATAGATGCTGTGATGAGCAGTAGGAAGCTAGTTCGCGTACGAAAACACACTTTTGCAAATTTGTAGCGAAATGGATAATGATTTAGGACGAAACCGAGTGCGCGAAATTTTATAAACAGATCTTTGGGAGTCTGGATATCATGAACAAACGACTAAACGTATCTGTTCAAAATAAAATTATTTGCTTTTTTGAACTACTAATCTATCCCTGTATGGTGGCCGTTTTGCAATTTTCCGTCTTCTTATGGTATTTATTTGCACCCTTTTATAAAAAATTAAAAATATATATCAAAATTCAAAAAAAAATGTAACGTTCACGGAGAGCAATCAAAAAAATAAATCTCCTAAAATTTAATATTTCTCTTAGAACGATTTATTATACAAGGAGTGTTTACTGAAGGATATTTTTGAGAAATATGAAAGTTCACTACAGTAATTCAGTGAGCGCTTGTTTGAGGCTGGAGAATTATTGGACTTGGTGAAGCATAATGGAGAGAGGTATGAGTCTCTGACTAATTCTTCTTGCAGCTGTGTCAACTACCCACCACCTCCCCAGCTACAAGGTGACTTGTCTCCACCAATGTTGGCTCTTCATGAAAAGACATGTGTGCACAATGTAAAGGAATGTAAAACAACATTATTTAGTGATGAAATAGGTTCAGGCTTTGGAAAAATATTACAAAATTACCTTAGCCATTGTTTTACAAATCATTGTTACCATAATATAAGTTTTAAACAAATGATCAATCTTAATATATATAAATCTCGTGTCACAATGTTTGTCCTCAATGGACTCCTAAACCACTTAACCGATTATAATAAAATTCGCACACCATGTGCAGTTCGATCCAACTTGAGAGATAGGGTAGGGTAGGGTAGGGTAGGGTAGGGTAGGGTAGGTAGGGTAGGTAGGGTAGGTAGGGTAGGGTAGGTAGGGTAGGGTAGGTAGGGTAGGTAGGGTAGGTAGGGTAGGGTAGGGTAGGGTAGGGTAGGTAGGGTAGGGTAGGGTAGGTAGGGTAGGTAGGGTAGGTAGGGTAGGGTACGGTAGGGTAGGGTAGGTAGGGTAGGGTAGGGTAGGGTAGGTAGGGTAGGGTAGGGTAGGTAGTTAGGGTAGGTAGGGTAGGTAGGGTAGATGAATGTTTGGTGTTTTTATGGCAAAACAAAGTTTGCCGGGTCAGCTAGTAGAATTATAAATTCAAATATAGATAATTTTTCTACAATGGTTTTGCTATTGGGAAATAATACTGGAATTACCAAAAGGGACATAATGGGTGGTATTGACACCTTTGTTAGGGTTAAATGTAGAAAAGCTCATTGTTTGAGCTTTTCCTTATTCGGATAGCTTCTCAGAAGATGAGAACAAACGGATTTTCAAATTAAACAACATTTTAGAAATGTTGACTTGTCATAGTGACAAATTATTGTTTTTTGACACTAATAGATTTATTAGTGGACTACAAGTACCTGACGCAGAGAGCTTTCTCTCTGTCGCGTAGATGTCGACATAAGATTGCTATGTTGATATCATTTTCTATTAATGTATTTTTATTTTATTTTATTTTATTTGTTAGGTACAAAAACATGCCAAGCTTAACTAGATATTCTTAAATTAGTACAATACTTTGAAATACATTTATAAAAATTTTCCATGTTTATGTTACTACACATGTAACCCACAACATTGTCCACGAATTCACAAAAAAAAAGTAGTATGCATCGTAAAAAAATAAGAAGAAGAAAGAAAATAAAAAACTTTTTTTTAAAAAATACTACCGACTTCCAAATAAGAAAACTAGAAAGTGAAAAATAACTTTATTTTTGTAAGTACCTATAACGACAGAATAGATTACCCGAATAACATGAAACTTGAATGTAACCGGTGAAATGAGAGATCTGCATACCCCTTTCGAGCGTACTGGCGTGATGTTATGTTATGAAATGGTATAAGCAATAAACAGACATGCGATTACAGCAATCCCGAGAGATTTGCCGTTATGTATTGAAGAGTTCTGTTGTATATCTCCGAAGTTCTTCATCAGATCTTCACCAAATTAAAATGGGACCAATTTCAAAGAATATATTCTTTCAAACAAAAAAATATTTTTTTAAATCGGTCTACAATTGACGGAGAAATCGGTGAAAATATAAAAATAAAAAAAATAAAAACTTACATAATGTCGAACATAGAACCTCCTCCTTTTTTGGTAAGTCGGTTAAAAATATACACTTAAGTATTCAGTAATTCTATTGCTCCCACTTTGAAACAATGTTTAGAGAGAGTACATATATGTCAAGCTCCATGAAGTGTATCTTCTGGCAATCCATTTAGTGGTACAAAGATGAGGGGAGGGCAATACTCATTAAAATTATTAAATCAGAACATTCAAGGTTGCTCTTCCAAATTATTAGAAATAGAAACTTTTTCTAGAAAAAATCAAATTTGATATTATTTGTCTAACAGAACCTTGGTTAAAAGATCTCCAAATAATGTCCATTAATTATGAATAATATTGTGTAAAAATTCGATTAAATCTATAGAAAGAAAAGACATTGTTAGACTGTCGGTTGAACACACCATTGAATTGTCCTGAGTTAAGCTTGATAAGCATGTTGTAGTATGTGTCTGCAGACCTCCAAGTTACCAGAATCTATCTGTGTTTGACTCTATAATGGAAGATGTGTTAAAAAAAGTTAGTACTAGTAGTAAATCAATCGTCATATGTGGCGATTTTAACATTAACTTATTACACAATAACTCTAACAGTATCAGGTTATTGGGTCTTTTTAAATCATTAAATCTGGCAAATGTTTTTATAGACCCAACTAGAGTGACAGCTTCTTCTGCGACTTACATAGTTAACGTTTTTTGTAATTGTGATTACATAAATAAAGAAATTGTAAATAAATTAACATCTGATCACAGTGGGCAAACACTAACGTTTAGCACCACATACCTTTGCAAAAAATGCAAATGAAATTTAGACCAATAACAAGAAAAAAATTATAAAAATTTAATAAAACCTTTACTGGTAAATTATGTGTTCAAAACTTTAATAATATAGATGACCCAAATGAGTTCTATACCGAGTTTTTTAAAGTACTCAACACGCAATTTAATGACACTTTTCCACTGAAAGCGAAAAGTATTTACACCAAGTTCATATTTAGCGATTGGACGACTCCAGGCATTCGTAAAAGTAGTTTTGATAAGAAAGTTGCGAAATATAGCTAAAGCGCTGTATATTAGCAATAAAATAAAATCAGCAGACGATAAAATCAAAACTACATGGAAAATAATAAATAATGAAATAGGTAGGAAAAAACAGCGTAATACTGAATTTAATTTAGTGACTGCACATGGCTCCATATACTTAGATATAGAGGTAGCTCAGGAATTTCAATACATTTTTTAATATTCCTCTTAAAACTACAGCAACCTTAAATTCCTCACCCACACTATTTGCTGCCTTACGTAGAAAGAACGTAAATGCGTGCCCATCGGAGTTCAAGTTTCAACATACAAATCCCCAGGCTATTTTGAAAACTTTTAAAGATCTTTAAATTAAATCAACAGAAGATCTTTGGGGACTATCTGTAAAAGTGTGTAAACCAATCATTGAAACTATTGCACCCTATTTAGCTTTCATATTTAATACTAGTGTCGATCAGGGAGTTTTTTCGGGCCTCATGAAACACAGTAAAGTAGTTCCATTGTTTAAATCCGGGGAAAGCAAAGAAGCCAATAATTATTGGCCAGTATCAATTCTGCCTGTTCTTAGTAAGGTCTTCGAAAAGTTAATGCTCAACCAATTGTTGCGTCATTTTAACAAACATTCTATATTTTATGATCAACAGTACGGTTTCACCAAAGGGCGTTGCACAAGTGACGCCGGTGTCACCCTAATTAAGAACATCTTTAACGCCTGGGAGGAAGCACAAGACGCCATTGGAATCTTTTGCGACCTCTCGAAGGCGTTCTATTGCGTTAACCATGAGACACTATAGTTGAAGCTCGAGCACTATGGAATTAGACATACAGCCCTTGAGTTACTTAGATCATATTTAAAAGCCAGACAAGTTAAAGTTCAGGTAAACGGCGTAAACTCACTAGGGTATGAAATGACAATGGGTGTTCCTCAAGGCTCGATATTGGGTTCATTCCTCTTTTTAGTTTATTTTAACGATTTACCCCAATTACTACAAAACCAACCGAAAATGGTGTTGTTTGCTGATGACACATCTTCGATATTTAAAATAGATCGGCGGTCAAAAAAACTTGATGATGTCAATAACTCTATTCATCAGGTCCGAAATTGGTTCACGGCAAACAATTTGGTACTAAATGAAAAAAAAAACAAATGTGTGAGATTCACATTGCCGAATGTTAGAAGTAGCGAATGCGACATCATATTGAATGGCGAGAAGCTGGACTTTGTAAATCAAACAGTTTGCCTGGGTATCACTCTAGACGACAAATTGCAATGGAGTTCTCACATAACATCTTTTGCGGGTCGGCTGAGCTCGGCCGTTTATGCTGTTAGAAAGATAAGACAGTTAACGGATGTGGAGACCACGCGTTTGGTCTATTTTAGTTACTTTCACAGCATTATGTCATACGGTATTTTACTGTGGGTTCGATTTGGGGATTTGTATTGCAAAAGAGAGCTCTAAGAGCCTTATATAAGTTAAGTCACCGAGAATCTCTTATGGAATTATTTAAAAAAATTAATATTATGACAGTTTCTTGCCAAATCATTTATGAAAATATTATATAATAGCTGTTGCCCGCGGCTTCGCTCCCGTGGACCACCCCACAGGACCCGTTTTCGGGATAAAAAATAGCCTATGTCACTCAGGAATAATGAAGCTTTCTATTGGTGAAAGTATTTTTCAAATCGGTCCAGTAGTTTCGGAGCCTATTCGGTACAAACAAACAAACAAACAAAAAAATCTTTCCTCTTTATAATATTAGTATAGATAGTATAGATGTAAGGAAAAATATACATCTCTTTAGCCAAGTCAGTGATAGACTCAATTGTAAGTTAGATCAACCATCTTATAGACTAGCTAAAGTTCATTCATCTTTCATGGGGTACTGTGTTAAATTCTATAACAAAATACCTTGTGATATATTAAGACTAAATGAAAGTAAATTTAAAATTTTAGTTAAAAGAATTAAAACACGTTGTAAACAAGATTCTATTCTAGATAAGAATGCTTGGAAAGATGCTGGTCTTGCTCCATAGGGCAATCTTTAGTGTAGACAAAATCAAATTTGCTAATTTATATTCCTACTCATAGTTATTGTATTCTTATTTCATTTTTTCAGAATTTTACTCATACACTGTTCCGTTGTTGTTGAATTACGTATTTTACCTATGTTTGCAATAATTTGTAAGTATGTGAGAACCATGTTCCTATTTATCAAATTAATGAATTTACCTGTTAATGCTTTTATTACTTTATACCTGTACGTAGTATAGTGTGTAGTGCTATTTTTGGTTGCATCGTCCTCACATATATGAATTTATTAATGTATGTACTTATGTAAATATTGTAAAACACCAATTTTTTTTAAAAGTGTACGTATGGAGTTTCTTTGATAAATGATAAATGATTTATTTTCTGTAAGTTGGTTTGTACAAACACTTTCACATGTCGATCATATTTTTTAAAACTAGATGAGGTCGGCGTTTCCTGTCTGACTACTCTGAGAAGAAAGGCCGAAACAAACTCAGAGGTCACAGTCTCTTTTAAAGTCCAGACAAAAACTTGGTTAGATCATGTGAAGACCATGTAGACTGATGTCTGAAATGGTCTTTTGAGAAAAGAACCAGCCAGATTGAGTGGACCTGTCCAGTCAGTGCACGCATTTGTCAATAACCGTGCAGCTCAACTTAGAATTTAAGGAGCTCAACGAATTGACGAACAATACCAAAGAAAGGACATTCGGGTAGGCCGCATAAATACTCAAACTGCCAGACCATGATTAAAAACTAACTAAGATAAATTAAAATTAAAAGAAAAACCACATAGTCTTCACATTCACAATAATTAAAATAAAATAATATAATACTTTAAAAAGTAAATATTCTTGTCATGGCAAGAAAAATTAAAAAAATTAAAAAAATAAAAATGTAATTAAAAACTAAATCCACGAAGCAAAATAAAAAAAAATAAAAAACGAAATTAATTGGAGCAGCTCAATCCCAAGCCTTTTTGTCCTCAACGTAATCTTTAATATTATAAAACGCTTTCTGGCACAACTTACGTTTAATGAATGATTTGAATTTATTAACACTTAAACCTTGTACGTCGCTTGGAAGCTTATTATAAAAGCGTACACATTGACATCTAAACGAGCCACCTATTTTCTTGAGCCTTGTTGTAGGTACTACAAATTTGTGTTTGTTCCTAGTATTTATGTTATGGATATCACTGTATTTTTTAAACAATTTTATATTTTTATGGGCATATAAAAGATTTTCATAAATATACTGAGAAGGCACAGTCATTACATTAATCTCCTTAAATTTCTCTCTGAGAGAGTGTCTCGGGCTTAATTTATAAATTGATCGAACAGCTCTTTTCTGCAAAACAAAGATAGTCTGGATGTCGGCGGCATTTCCCCACAACAGAATACCATACGACATTACACTATGAAAATAGCTAAAGTATACTAAACGGGCTGTCTCTATGTCAGTTAAATTACGAATCTTTCTAACAGCATATGCTGCGGAGCTTAGCTTCTTTGACAATTTATCTATATGTGGGCCCCACTGAAGCTAAAGTTAGGCCTAAGAATACTGTGCTATTTTCAGGATTCAATTCTTCGCCCTTTAACATCACATCAGTTTTCACCTGCCTAACGTGAGGTAAGGTAAACTTAATGCATTTGGTTTTTTTTCCATTTAAAAGTAAATTATTAACATTAAACCAGTGAACTACTTTTGAGATCGCGCTATTTACATCGTTAGTAACCAGCTGCTGACGTTTAAGTTTAAACAAAAGTGAAGTATCATCCGCAAACAACACTATATCATGGTTATCCTTTATGAGGTAAGGCAAGTCATTAATATAAATAAGAAACAAGAAAGGGCCAAGAATTGAACCTTGCGGGACTCCCATTGTTACTATAGATCCAGGAGATCTTTTTCCATTAACGTCAACGCTCTGAATCCTATTACTCAAGTATGAAGTAAGAAGAGCCAGAGCGCCGTTCCGGATCCCGTAGTGGCGGAGTTTCCTGATTAGCGTTTCATGAAGAACACAATCAAATGCCTTGGACAAATCACAAAATATTCCCAAGGCATCGCACTTATCTTCCCATGCATTATAAATATGTCCTAAAAGCTCAACACCGGCATCAGTAGTTGAACGACCCCTTGTAAAACCGAACTGTTTGCTATGTAATAATTTATGTTTATTAAAAAATCTTTGCAATTGCTCTAAAATTAATTTCTCAAATATTTTACTAAACGTAGGTAGTACTGAAATAGGTCTATAATTTGTAGGGTCTGAAGTACTACCTGATTTAAACAAAGGTATTATTTTACTATTTTTCATTAGGTCAGGAAACTCCCCACTGTCGATACAATTATTAAAGATAATAGCTAAACTAGGTGCGACAATGTCAATAATGGACTTAGCAACTTCTACAGAATGTCCCCACAGATCTGCAGTCTTTTTAACATTTAAAGTGTGAAAGGTTTTAATTATGTCTCTACAAGTAATATGTTCAAAAAGAAATTCCGAATCACAAACATTAACATTTTCTTTTAGTATAGACTCAGCAACAGAAGGTGATGAGTTTAGGGATTTAGTAGTTGAAATGGGAATATCTGAAAAGAAATTTTCAAAAGCCACTGCGACTTGTGAGTCTGATTTTATGATGTTGTCATTAATAGATAGGCTGTAGTCAATATTCCGGTTACCAGATCTTCCCGTTTCACTATTAATAATATTCCAAGTCGTTTTAATAACATTACTACTACTTTTAATCTTCGAACTCAAATAACGCGACTTGGCCAAACAACAAACTTTTTTAAATAACTTTGAATAATTTCTAACATATAAATTAAATTCAGCAGTGTTTACATAAGTCCTTTCACTGTACAGCTCATAAAGCCGTGTTCTGCTTTTATGAATACCAATGGTAGCCCAATCACCGAATGAAGCATTACTATTAACCGAGATAGTTTTGGGAATAAAAGTGGAATTAAATTGTCTACAGTATATATTAAAAAAATCATCATATAGATGATTAGGTTTAGAATGAATTGCCAATATTGGTAATTCATTAATAAGTTTAACTTTAAAAGCTGCCAAGCGACTTGCAGTTTTGGGGTTAACAGTGATATCCTTTTTAGCCACTTTGTTATTTTGGTTTGGTATAGTAATCCTCTGCCCGCAATGATCAGAATCTAGTAAATTTATAATTTCTTTGTGGACTGGTATAACATTAGTATAAATATTATCTAAGCATGTGGCACTAGTAGGGGTTATTCTTGTGGGCTCCAAAAATAGGTTTACAAGATTGTAGGACTGAAACAGACTTTTTATTTTACTACAAGAACCTGAGTTTTCTAATAAATTAACATTAAAATCACCACAAGTGATAATGGATTTATTCGAGTTACAAATCTTGTGTAACACTTCATCCATTACCTTTTCAAAGCAGTCATACAATCCTGAAGGGGGTCTGTATACACTTAATACAATAAACTGCTCCAATTCTATACAAGCTATTTCAATTGTCCGCTCAACAGATAGGCTCACAATATCCTTGCGGTCCTTAAATTTAAGCTGGTTACTTACTAAAATCAAGGAGCCACCATGTATAGCATTAACTCTGCTGAATGAACTTTTGCGTTCTTCTCCATAACAAGCTACTTCTCCGAATGCACGGCAGAATCAATTTTTATTACTTGTAATAATTACATTTTTTAATTGTTTGACGTTTAAAAGTGCCGTTTATTGGCCTAGTTGAAATAAATATATTTGACTTTCACTTTGACATGAAAAAAAATATTTTCGTGTTCCTTCTTTGGACGTAAAGTGGGTAATTTTTTTTGTCTATACCATGGTATGGGGTATCGTTGGATAGGCCATTCAAAAATATTATGGCTTTGTTAAAACCATTTATCGATTCGGAGATTTGTTTGCGTAAAATTAAGCTTTAAATTGCAAATTTATGTTAAAGCCAAGTGGCCAGCGAAATAGTTACTCTTGGCTATGTGAAAAAATTCACGGCATTAGTAAATATAACAAAATTTAAAGAAAAATATCACAGATAAGTAGGCTTTACAAGATTACGAGTAATAGTCGACCAGTTTATAAAATGTACTTGGAACAGTAAAAATTTTGTACAAATGCCATTGAAAAATTACTTAAATAACGTTGCTAGCTGTGTAAAACAGAGTAAATATAATGCTTATGAACCGTGTAAAAATATACAAAAATAAAATCATAATATCCTTAATAATAATGATTTCTAAATTAATAATGTTGAAGCTCCAATACCGCATTGGAGTGGCCGGAGTCGTTGGCAGTACCGGTCCACAGTCTACTAAAGTCAAATGAGATTCGATTGCCAAGCAAATTTCTTATTTTCTTTTGGCGGTATCCATCTATAAAGTCAATATTCGACCCGACTACATCACTAATTGAGTAACGTAAAACTTTTCAGAAAAAATAGTGAATACCGCAGATTAGAGGTGAATACATACGAAAATTTTCAAATTTCGAAAAAGAAATAAACAAGGAGCGTGCGCGCATAGATCCAGGAACGAACCATACCATTCCCCGTGGCTCTAACGCGCGCTCGTATCGACTCCTTCCGCAATTTGCACCCGCGGTGGTTATTTTTCTAACTTCAGTTGCGAAGTTGGATTTTATAACTCCTTCTTCAGTTACCAGTTAGTCCTTGTTTAGTTTAAGTCAAGAGTGAATAGGTTACTTCTAGGCAAGCGTGCTTCACCGTAGACCACATCATCGCTTACCATCAGGCGAGATAGTGGTCGAGATAGGGGCCGGTTTTGTTTTAAATTATAAATTATATATATATATGAAAACGCAAAGAAAATGTTTCGCTTAAACTACTTTATTTATTTATTTGGTTTACTGTTTATTTACATAAAATTATTGTTTAGTTCGTAAAAAGATAGCCTTTCGTATTTTGTGCCACCCCTAATGGTCATGATAATTATTATTATCAAGGACTACAGATTTTAACATACGAGTGTATAAAGGTACAATACATAGGTAAAGGTCTACACCAGCTCATGCATGGTTTGGGGTTCAAACTATCCCATAGAAAATCTGAGCCCCGCAGGTGACTGCGAATGTCTGGGTTTATAAAACATTGGCATATTCGGTGCTCAATTAAATTAACCAATTCAATTATGTTTTTCTGAAATGTAATGCTGTCTATTATCTATATAAAAGGCACCGCGGGGCTTATCCGACTTACACATCAACGCCCAGCCTAAACCACTGAATGAAAAAGATAGAAGTAAGCAGCAGGCGCTATACAAATTTTTGGAAAGTGGTTTGATAAAATTCTTGCCTCAATTTTCCAGAACATTTCGCAGACTCACATGTCCACAATTCGAGTAATGTGCATTTCCTATAACATCCAGTATTTGCAGTCCTCAGAGCGAGTAAAGAGCTTTTCCTGCAATTTCTAGTGCTCCTCATGTGATATTGCCTCAATAATAGGTTCTTGGAATTCGATGTAGGTACTTAGCGGATACTAAGTCTCTTGTGGTTTCATCTCGCAGAATTTCTACTACTCCTTATAGCTACATCCTCCGTAGCACGTAGCCAGGCGTAGCAGTCGTAGCGTTCTCGTAGTGCTATCCGCAAAGTGTAAGTGTGTAGTAATAGATTCACAATGTTCTATCGTATTTTTATCGATCTATGGATTGTATTCCGTCGCTGCACTTTCCATAATCGCTAATGTGGTCATCTATAACGAATAATGGATCAAAACAAAAATCCAAGAAAGTGCCGTCAAAATTTTGCCTACTTTAAGTTTTGGATGTCGTGTTCGTTGGTTTTCGTGTCGCCTATAACGAATATGGGCTAGAAATAAAAATCCAAGATGGCGCAGACAAATTTTGTCAACTTTCCGTAATGGATGTCGTTTTCAGGGTCCTCATGATAAAACCCCGCTACCTGGTGGCCAAGCATGCAAAAAGAGGTCCTGAGAGAGAACAAGAGCACTCACCGCTCAGATAACTCAGAACGGAGCTCTCTGAAGCAGATGTACAAAGAAACCCGATCCCATCTAAACTGGGTACAGGGTTGCTCAAAGAATAAGTCGCAACACCCACGTCGAAAATTTGCCAAATGTTCGTTAATGTCTTCTTGGATTTTGGCACTAACCCCATATTCGTTCTAGGCGATCCCAAAATCCATGAAAACGACATCCATGACGTAAAGTTGGCAAATTTTTGACGGCACTTTCTTGGATTTTTGTTTTGATCCATTATTCGTTATAGATGACCACATTAGCGATTATAGATCGATAAAAATACGACAGAACATTATGAATCTATTACTCATACATAATTATACTCGAATATATATGATCGTTGCAAATTTTCGTCGGCGCCATCTTAGATTTTTGTTTTGGACTCATATTCGTAATAGGCGACATCAAAAACCACGATAACGACACCCATAACGAAAATTTGGCAAATATTCGTCGGTGCCATCGTGAATTTTGGTTTTAACCCCATATACGTTAAATAGGCGTCCCCAAAAACCACGAAAACGACACCCATGACGACTTCTGTGGGTAACAATATATGTTTCATCTAATAATAAAATAATGTTCAACTAACATGGACCCCGAGTACTTATCTACAGAACCCTCGGGCTCAAACGATCCCGGATAAGAAAAGCTGTAATAGAATAAGAAGTGCCGAGCGAGCGAAGCGAGCCTCTCACCCTAAAGTGAATCCAGCTTAAACGGCTATTTGTCAATCGCTATTAAAAACAAAATGAAATCGCGAATATTAACAAGATAAAACTAACGTAACTCATCATCATCATCAGCCTATTAATGTTCCCACTGCTGGGATACAGGCCTCCTCTCTGTGCGATGATGGAATGGGCCGTAATCCACCAAGCGGGAATTTTTGGTTCTAGGACATGCCGGTTTCTACACGATGTTTCACCTTCACCGTTTTGAGAGCAATGGTGATGAAATAATTTACACAAAGATAAGCGCCTGCCTGGCTCGAACCCACAACCTACAACTTGTAAGTCGCGGCCGATACCACTGAGCTACCACAGTCACTGCTCCGACGTAAGTACGTACGTAGCGTACCGTAACGTAACGTACGTAACTTAACTAAAAGTTATTTTTTTATTTATTTTCAAATATTATTTTTGTTTATTCATTTGCAATTCTTATTATTTCTTATTTGTTCAGAAAGTATATTATTTTATTTGTCACTGTAATAAAAGATGCCGATGAATTGAGAACCTCCTCCTTTTTTTGAAGTCGGTTTAAAAGATAGGTACGTATCAAAAATGCCACGTCGTAGAAAAACTGCGCCAAACTATATAAATTAGTAGAGGTATAAAGTTTTAGGCGGATAGATTTATCCCAGGCCGCCCAGTCGGGGCCAGGGGTAAACCTACCCTGCCGTATTAACGCTCGTTCATCGCCAGCTCGCCTCGACGCGGCTCGGGCGGCATTGTACGAGACGAGGGCCGGGAGAGTACAGCGCAGGCGCGAGGCGTCCTATTAGCGGGAGCAACAAACTCCATTACAAAATACAATCAATCGCCATCACCTCACCATTGATTTATTGTGCTATTCAAGCTTATTTTCTTGCAATTTTAAATTTTTCGGATGCTATACTTACCTACTTACCTTCATACAAATATTTTTATCGTGAATTCACCTTTTAATGTAGTAACTTTTTTGAGAGTAAACGAGATTTTAAATAAATGAGTCTCGTTCTTTTTCAATTGGTAGTGAAATCGATCTAGGTAGGCATAGTACCTACGTCTACTACCAAGGTTTTAAACTGAGTAAGTAGTACTTACAAGAATTTAATTAGAGTTAGAGGTACTACCGATGTTTTTCCCAATATTGAAATAACTGGCGTGCGATTGGTGTAGCCTGTATCCATGATGATGATACTTTACCCCTTTTGTTTTTACCTGACTGCAGGACACCATAGGCACATTGGGAGGCAGGGTTATGTTTTTCAAGCAAATCAGGATATTTATGTTGGTGGTAATTATTCCTTATATCCTCTGACAGTACGGGTTGTAATCGTTAACTCCGTACACTATTACAGTAAATGCAGTTAAATCTTCTAGCGTATGCCATTCATTTCTGGGGTGAAGCCATCGAGAGGCACAGCGAAGCGCTTGATGTATCCCTTGACTTCCCGAAGGCTTTCGACAGGGTCTGGCACGAGAGTCTTATTGGTAAGCTTTCTTCCTTCGGTCTGTCTAGTGGTATGTGTGACTGGATTGCAGACTTCCTGAGGGATCGGTCCATCCGAGTGGTTATCGATGGCTGCTCGTTCGGTCAGTTAGGTATTCACGCCGGAGTCTCTCAGGGGTCGGTGCCCCCGCGCAACATTGTTCTTGCTGCATATTAATTACCTGCTAAAACACGGAACCTTTGGGTATGCAGACAGCACAATTGCTGAGAAATACGTGTCTGGCGCACGGGCTACTAGGCTTCAGATCCGGTTTCATCCAAAACCATGGTTGAGCGCTTGAACCTGTATTTGGAGGCAATCTCCGAATAGGGTGATGCAAATCTAGTCAGTTTCAATGCTGCTAAGACACAGGCGTGTCTTATTTCCGCAAAAAAGAGCCAATTCCACCCCGCTCCATCTTTCCGTGCCGATGACGGACCACGCGAGCTTCTTGGTGTTACGTTATCGACCCTCAATTTTGGTGCATTCATTGAGGCAAAGGCTCACTTGGCTGCAAAAAGGTTTGGGATCCTTGCAAAGTTATAAAAATACCGTATTCACGCCTGAACAGCTACTAAATTGATGTAGAGCGCAAGTTCCGTCATGCATGGAGTAGGTACTGCTCTCATATCTGGGAAGGATCTGCAAAATACCAACTTGATGCACATGAGTCGATTGATTGACGGGCCAAGAGGCTGATCGGCAACGATGCACTAGTCGATTCCAAGCTCCAAAGCATTGTACTATCACAGTCAAAAGTGCAGTCCTATTTTCACGAAACTATAGCATAGCCAATCAGTCCCACTTACGACCTTCTTCTGTAGACAAATAATACTCATACACACATCTGTATATCGAACTCTTTCATAATGAACCAATAAGAAAGCGACATGGCCGCAACGTCATACTATTTATTAAAATCACAAAACATGTGGGTGGTGGTGTTTCAAATCCATCCTCATTAGTAGATATTATAATATAAAACAAACGTTTACCTAAACTTTATAACATTGTGGGTAGATTTCAAACACAATACCCACACGTTTTGTCGCCACCATCGATCGCACTTACTCCCGTATATTTATATTCATCAAGAATCCTAGAGAGCGCGATAGATAATCATTTAACTTTAATTTAGTTTGGTTAGAATGAGCTATTTAATTTCATTGCCTAACATAAGTGTCCATCTGGCCTAGCGGTTAAAACCGCTAGATAAACCACTATAAGACTAGTTCAAATCCCGTAACAACATAAAAAAAATTATGTTTTTATTTTTCTTGTTTTATTTTTCTATACACATTTTATACATTTTAAAATATTATTTTTAACTTAATAATAATAAAATAATTATAATTTAATACAATCTATTTCTTCATTTAAATTGAAAGCATAAATATTAATAAATATTTGTAACTTTTTAAATATAATCTCATAAATGATCGAAAAATATTAAATACCGTAGGATATTTTTTTTATTATCCTTTTAATAATAATATTATGGTCTTCGCTAATGTGTTCAGTTGTTAGGAAGATTTGCGTCAAGTGTTTAGTTAATTGGATCTTGAGCATTGCATTTGAATGAGGGTAGAACTTTTTATTTTATTCGGTAACATCACCGAAGACGAGGGTATATTGAAACAATATGATTTGCTAAAGAAACACTTTATACGACGTTGTTGGTTCGTGAACTTTAATCAGAGCGTTCGAGGTATTATAATAGCGGTGTTTATTTGAATATCATAATGCAAGCAAATATAAGTTTAGAAACTAGGGCACACATTGTTGCCTTGCATAAGAATAAAAAATAAATACTAAATAAAATACTAAATAATATACTAAATAAAATCACAAATTTCTGATGAAATGTGTAATTTATATTATAAAAATACTGTGATGATTTTTGAAATATGGTGCATGATATTTTTGTGTCAATTAAGCAAATAAATCGCTTTTTTGAAATGTTTAATAAGTGTTTTTTTTTATTTTTGAAGAGAACTGTGATTCATTGGATAACGAGGTTTGAGGAAGAATGAAGTCTCAAAAGTTGTGCATGAAGTTGCAGGCCACCGCTTCTAAGTCAGTCTCAATGAAGTTTTATGATGAATGAATATGAAAACAATGGTTTTATACCAACTTGGCGTTTTGCTAGTGAATTCGATACCTACGTCATTGCGCACTGTTCGCCGCGCACTCCATGCCGAAGGAAAGGAGCGAAGCGAGTTTTTTTAAACAAATTATTTATCATATAATAATATGGATTAATAATTTGTTTTTGTTTTGTTTGTTTTACAATGACGAGACACTGCATTGAATTTCTTTATTTTATTCTATCGTGCTTACAAACTAAAATCAGTGTTAGAAATCTTTTAACTTGGCCCCCGCCTTATCTCGAGAATGTGTTGAATTCGTTTCATATCTAGTCGACAACGTATCATTTGTTTTTCTTTTACCCTCACTGGGATAATACTTCTAAAATGTTGTATTGTAAGTGACAATTTGTCTTAATGTGAATAAAGATATTTAATATAAGTTTTTAAGCTGACATGGTCACAATCATTAGAATTAATATTTGTTTCGGGATATTTACCATGTATATTTTGAATTTGATTGAGAGCTCGATATTTCGGCACCGTTACAAGCGCCATGATCACGAGAACTAAAGTCTTTGCGGGTGGGTGATATTTACGAGCTGACATATCTGTCTACCCTCTTCCTCACTCGTTTTTCACGCACGATGCCGCTACTACCAGAACTTTTCTCACTAGTTACTCGACACTGTTCACGACAGACGATGCTCACTGTATCCACTTTTGACACTCGTTCAGTAGTTTTACGACCTTTACATAGTTGAACCACTGGATTCCAGGCTCTCGACAATTGAAAACCGTCGTCCCTATTGAAGTTTCTGCACTTGGTTATTTCAATTGCTTCCCGTACCATTCTAGGTATGTAATGGCGTTCAGTCGAGATAACCTGTGGGTCATGTAAATCGATCCAGTGGTTTGGCCCTGATTCGAGAAGATGTTCTGCTATGGCCGATTTTTGGGGATCGTTATTTTTCACTGCCCTAATGTGTTCTTTGATTCGGCAAGCAACAGTTCGCTTCGTCTGTCCAATATATGATTGCCCACAACTGCAGATAATCTTATAAACTCCAGGCTTTTCCAAGGGAAAGTTATCTTTAGGCGAACGCAACATTTGGGATACTTTCTTGAAAGGAGTGAAAATAGTTTTTATGCAGTACTTACTAAGAATGTTTGCGACTTTGTCTGTCACTCCCTTCACGTATGGCAAAAATGCTGGTTGTCTCTCGACCTTGTACTTCAATTGTTTATTTGAAGATCCCCGATCATGTGGCAAGATCTTCATCCCGTATCCATTCCTCTGTAGGACTTGTTTTACATGCGCTAGTTCGCCAGTAATATGATCCTCGTCGCAAAGATCATAAGCACGTTTAGTGAGTGACGTCACTACAGAATTTAGATGCCGTGGATGATGGTGTGAGTCCCCGTGTAGATACCGGTCAGTATGAGTAGGTTTCCTGTAAACCGAGTGGCTTAGAGAACCGTCCTCGCGTACTTTTATTGTTACGTCCAGAAAGGCGATAGTCCTGTTTTGTTCCATTTCGCAGGTAAAACGAATTTTCTCATGTATGCCGTTCAGGTGTTGAAGGCAGCCTTGAACATCACGCTCGTCCCCTTTAACTATGGCATACACATCATCAACGTATCTTTTCCATAGTCTAAGTGACGTCGATGCAGTTGAGATTGCTAACTCTTCAAAATACTCCATCCATATATTAGCTGTTATGGGTGCCACTGGACTTCCCATGGCTACACCATCAACCTGAAGGTAGTATTCGCCTTGATATATAAAGTAAGACGCAAACAAGCAATGATGAAGTAGAATTCCATACTCAGCAGGGATATTATTTTGCTGCAGTTTCACCTTTATAACCTCCATACAATCCGCCACAGGAACATTGGTAAACAAAGACTCAACGTCAAAACTGACCATAACTTCGTCGTCTTCCACTTTGGTAGACTGCAGGATATCCACAAAATGACGCGAGTCTTTCACGAAGGACGATGATTTCCCGACTATTGGCTGTAAAACCCTGGCCACATGCTTCGCCAGCTCATATGTGGGCGAGTCTATTTGGCTGACTATGGGCCGCAACGGAATATTTTGCTTATGTACTTTTGGTAAGCCATATAATTTTGGGGGTTGGACATTTCTGGGACGGAGAAGGTACTGAGCAGTGTCATGTCCAAGAGCATGTTCACATTCTTTTATTACCTTTATAGTAGCTCGGTTGGTTCTAGCTGTAGGATTGTAGTCCACTCTTTTGTAGGTATTCACATCACATAATAGACTCCGGATCTTACTGTCATATTCAGTGACGTTCATGACCACAGTAGCATTTCCTTTGTCCGCTTTTAGAACTAATATGTCTTGATCATTTCTTAGGTCCCGTAGAGCGATTAGTTCATCGGTGGTGATATTCGATTGAGGAGGTTTAGCGTGACGCAATGCTACGGCGGCATCCTGCCTTAATATATCGGCATCACACGCGGGTATCCTATTACGTTTTATCACCTCCTCAATACTTCCAATTACTTGTTCGAAAGGAATGCGTTTTGGAGTGGGGACAAAATTCAATCCCTTCTCGAGGACTTGGAGTGCACAGTGTGATAAAACTTTTGCAGATAAATTAACAACCGTTCGTGTTACTTGTGAGTTGTCGTAGTAGGTGCTAATTGGCTTATGTTTATTCAACAGTGAATTAAACTTACGTTCTTTCTTTAAAGCATCCAACTCACGAGATCTTTGTGCTTGTAGGTAAGTAATCCGGTCACAAAAGTCAAAATCACTGGGTGACATTAGAGCACTGCACTCCAGATGTAAATAATATAACTCCCTTCGGCATTTATCGAGTTGGTATCCGGCATTACGGATCACCTTGCGCAACAATTTCACACTCGCGTACCGCAGAACACTCGCGGATCCGTAAATGTCATTTCGCGGTTTTAACCGTACACATACGGGTATAACGTCCGCGTCCCGACATTTCTTTAGAAAAGTCAACGACTCTTCCAAACCTTCACACTTTTTCCGCGCGCGTTCTAGATGTTTCACTAATTTAACACTTTCCGGCCCGTACCGGTTCGCAATATAAGTTTTTAAGCTGACATGGTCACAATCATTAGAATTAATATTTGTTTCGGGATATTTACCATGTATATTTTGAATTTGATTGAGAGCTCGATATTTCGGCACCGTTACAAGCGCCATGATCACGAGAACTAAAGTCTTTGCGGGTGGGTGATATTTACGAGCTGACATATCTGTCTACCCTCTTCCTCACTCGTTTTTCACGCACGATGCCGCTACTACCAGAACTTTTCTCACTAGTTACTCGACACTGTTCACGACAGACGATGCTCACTGTATCCACTTTTGACACTCGTTCAGTAGTTTTACGACCTTTACATAGTTGTTGTAGTTATATTTAAACCAATCTAAGAAATAATTTATAATGTAAAAAAAAGTTTTAATTGTATTACAATATTATTATTTATTACTATTAAATTGATTGTTTTAACTATTAACGGTATTCTATGTAAACATCATATTATTTAAATCAATATTTGGTTCGTATTGAAACATGTCCTGGCAATAGTAAATATTTAGCATTGTATTGTTAAGGTTAAGCTTCAATCCTCTTTTCCTAGTGAAAACGAATAATTAAGCTATAGCCTCAATAATAATAGTTATCATATTATTATTTAAACATTAAAACTATCTTTTTTTATCTGCCTATTTAAATTAGTGTTAATAAAATTTATTAAATCAATAAATTACTTTATTTTCAACTTGTTTTCTTTTTTAATGGTTGGGTATGAACAATATAAAAAAAGGATGCATAAAAATATTTTATTTTTATTTTATACCTATTCTAAGATGCATACCTTTTGCGTAACTTACTAGTCATTATTTGTTACCATGAGTCTTAAGTTACCAAAAATACAAAAAGAAACTGCGTGCAGATTTGAACTCGCGTCTATTAGGATCCCGCTTTGGGAGTGGCACTCTCACGAATCTGCCACGAGTCTGGAGATAACTACTATGACGAATTTTAGACTTAGTTTTGAACCGGCTCGACACGGACTTTTGTAGTTATATCTAAGTGAAACGAGTAAGTATATATTTTTATCTTTGTGTGGCGTTGACCACGCCCCTTCACCTCGTAGTTAGACTGTATGATGTCTTATTGTTTGCGTTAAAACTTCACGCACACATTTATATGCACAGAACCGTGCAGGTGACTATAAACATTAAGATGGGACTGCAATTTTGTCCCCTTACTGTACATCGGTGCCGTTTGCTCTTCGCCGCAGCGCAATTTGATTCCACCTAGTCCTTTCCATCATCGGACTACAAGACGTACGGCAATGCGCCATCAGTACATGGTGGACATCACACCCATACGCACAAAGTGTTTTGCTAATACTTTCATTGTAGGTACAGCTAAGGAGTGGAATTCCCTGCCGGAGTCTTTGTTTCCCGATAGCCACAATCTCCTCCTCCTTGCGTCGTATTCCTCAGTATTGAGGGTCGTGACCTCCCTTCTGCATCACCTTCTCTCGAACGATCTTTCTCTTATGTTTCTGTCCCTGGCGATGTGGTGGGCGTTGCATACTGTAGAGTCAAGAGTGAATAGGTTACTTCTAGGTAATCGTGCTTCAGCGTTGACCACATCATCGCTTCTACACTATTCGACACTATTCTAAGGTGCGTTCACATATGCGCAATTGTACAATACGTGACGCCACAATGTGTTTGATCCGAGTTATTTTAATAACCATGATGCATTTATTTTCTAACAAACAACTTGTTTACCAGTAAAGTTTTCGAACCGTAGAAATCTCACCTATTCATTTTACCTCTTTTCTCATGAAAACTGATTTTGTTTTTTTAGCTTTTGTAGGTAGTTAGGTAGGTATTATACCTTACTTTCGTATGTGTGCCCGGCTACTAGTAGGTATAGTAGTCACATCGGATCTTTGTGTCCCTGAAGTTGGGTCTGCCAACCATTGCGCAAGAAACAGTTTGTCGTCGAGTATACTGCATAGAGTAAACGAGATAGAACGATGCGACAAACGTAAGCGAGTGAAAGAGACAGTTATACAATGCTATCTTCACCTTCAAAATTGACACAAAAATAGCTACTGCGCAGGGTCTTGCAGCCAATTCAGAGACACAAAAATCCGTTGTGAGTTTTATAATCGATTCTTCAATCTCTTCCTGTCATTCGGTGGCCATAGTAACTCCTAAAGCAGAAAAGATAGCACCATTGTCTTTGGGCTCATTACATGCCTAATGTATTAAGAAGCGATATTACATTTCGTACTTTTTAGTCCATTAGCCGGGACCGACAGGTTAACGTGATTGCCCAAGCACGGAGGAATCTCGGAATGTTAAGATGGTCACCCATCCAAGGACCGACCTCGGTTGTCATTATATAGCCACAAGAAGCTTGTTTTAAAAAGCTTTTTATCTGACTTCAAAAAAATGAGGGTGTTCTCAATTCGTCGAAATCTTTTTTTATTTTGTGTATGTTCCCCGATTAAAGTCCTCGCCAAACTTCTTGGCCGCCCTGAAGTTGGTTTACCGCATGCGCGAGGCCCGAAACGGTGCTGTTTTTGTATGAGCAGTATTTACTACTGCGCAGCCATTGTAGCCAACTTCAGGGCAGCCAAAAAGTTTGGCAAGAACTATACTTAAAGATGCCTAGGCCGATTTGGAAAATTCTTCTTTTCTTTGAAAGGGCATAAATCTCAAAAAAAAAAAACGTCCCATGGTTATCAGGTCAGGGTCTGATGATGGGATCCTGGAGAAATCGAGGGAACTCCGCAAATATTATAGGCATACATATAGCGATTTTGGTATTTTCAGCAACAATGCAATCATTTACACTTAGTATTATTTGGTGAAGTGGGACTGGTGACGAAGACCACTAGAACTCCTTAATGCTAAGTGTGTCACGGGTATAAGATTATTCGAATAGTTAACCGACTATGATGAAGCAAATACTTATAAATAAATGGTACTGATGAAAATGGTACCATCTAACTGATCTTATTATGAAGCCGCGAGGTAGGCACTGGTACTCCGAAATAAAACAATGTATCCTAGTCGTGTTTGGGCTTATTGATATCGTCATGAGATTTCCTATGGCTATAAATGTGTACCTACCTACGAGTACCTCACAAAACTAAAAAGATGCATAAAAACTTAACAAAACAAGTTAGAGTGAACAAGCTTCTTCTGGGTAAGCTCACTCCATCGTCGACTCTGTCTCAGTCACCTCTGACCTAGACTAGAGTCAAGAGCAAACCCATAACAAATAAAAAAAAACATCAAACTGATTTCTGTTGTTGGTGTCAAAATATGTAAAAGAATAGGTACCAAAGAGACCGATTTCGGAAGAGAAAGTTATTTTTCTCTTTGAAATGATTTGTTTTGGAAGTCGGTTTGATTTTTTTTGTTAAAAAGTGTTTCTTTTAATTATATTGAGAAGTGCTAGTTCTTTAATAATGGGTTTAGATTAATAATTTATTTGCGATGTCATCAGCATCAGTCTTATATTGTGCCCACTGCTGGGACACAGGTCTCCTCTCTGTGAGTGAGAATATATGTAATTTTGCGACGTAATTGACTCTTCTCCTTGTAAATTCACTAACGACCTTCGGATCATTTTGTTGTTTTGGTTGTTACGGACAGAAATATTCGGGATAGCAGTAGTTGATTAAAAAGAATGTATTTTGTCAAAAATTATATAAATTGCAACGTTTTGACTTTACGATAATCGCTCATTACCCAGCAGAGTAAGTAATAGGTAGTAAGAGGACGCCTGACTGAGTTTACATAGCAATATAACGTATATTGTAAATTGGGTGCATCATAAAAAAGTGCCGAATTAAGCGGGTGGTTTCATTCATTTATTAATTGTTACTAGCTGTTGCCCTCGACTTCGTTTGCGTAGCATTAATACCTACCTACTTCGAATAACCTATTTTTTATATCGCTCAATAATATTGAAGGTGCCTGAGGCGCCATAATTGAGAAATGATTAGTTCATCATACAAACTTTCACACCCAGGGGAGGAAAGTCGGCCCCTTTAAGGATGATTCCCGGGATAACAAATATCTTATGTCCTTCCCAGGGTCTTAAACTATCTCCATTCCATACCAGTCGAATCGTGGCGTGGCGCGAGGTTTACTAATACGAATCTATTCAAACCTACGTCACATTACAACGAGTCTTGTAGCCAATCAAATGCGTCATAAGGAACCACCGCATCAAGCCATTATCTCCTCGTAAGCGTTTTGAAAAACGTGGTTTGATGTGCATTTTTAATTTCACCGGCTCGGTTCTACATTACGTCTACCTACGCCCTCTTGTTCGAATCAGGCTGCAATCCTTTTGCAGTGACAAACTTCTCAAGCTTGCATCTTGTGATATTGGTAATTTTCATTGGATTTCTATGGACTGTGAAACTGCTGGTTTAATGGACGGCATTTGGATGGCATTAAAATACCTCTTCTCACTCTCAGTGCCCGTCCTGAGTTTTGACGTATACACTGACGAGCTGGTTTCAAGCTACTCTGTTTTCGGCTGTTCTCAGATAGTTCTCAGGGCAGTTTATTTGCATTTTGTTTTTTATTCGATATTTTGCTAAAGAACCTCATTGCCTTTGAAAACAATCAAACGAAAACTTTTTTTTTTGATGTACACAAGTACGTTTCAAAAAATAGTGAAAACAAATGACTACGTTTAATCCTAGTCAAACAATAAAAAAAGAGATTTTCCAGTTAATTAATTTTATATTGTCATGTTACAATCATCATTCTGATAAATCAACGGTTGAAGGCAGGCCACAGGCAGGCATGCAATACCGCAGCAGGGAGATAACATTTTACAACTGGCAATACTAACTCACAATCGGATCGGTCGCGCTGTGTGTGAGCGCAGATGATCTTCAAAACAAATTCGTAGTGTGTAATAATTTATGTAGTTATTCGTTCGATGTCGATTAAAACGGTTCCTGACGGCTCTTCTAATTATTGTGTTTGTGGATGTTCTACTCGTGTTTGTCACTCAAATTATTTAATCGGGTCACAGTGATGTGTGTAATTTATTTTTGAGTGAGTCATTGAAGTTTTTGTTTGTGTTTCGTGTAAAGTATTATAACAATGTTATCTCTTGCTTTTAAATAGTTAGTGATAGTGGCCTCGTGCGCAATCAAAGTGATGGATCCGCCGCCGGTGCCGAAGCCCAGGAGTGCGTTCCTGCCTCCCAGCGAGCCCGTGGCCAGGCCAGTGCCGGTGCCGCGCACCAGGCTGCCTCCGTCGGCTGACCGAGTCTCTGCCTCCGACATATTCAAGTCAATAAGTACAGTTTCAAAGCAGCTATCCGAGGATGTAGCCTTGAAAGTGAGTAATTCTGCTAAAACTGCCAATGAAAAGTTAGAAAGGTCCATTCAAGACGGTTCAAAGTTTGCTAAAGATACATTAGAGAAAACACTAACAACATCTAGAGCTGTGCGACACTCAGTGACAAAGTCTGTGATAGAAGGAACTAGAACAGCTGGCCTGAGGCTTAGACGGACAAAGAAACCGGATAGTCTTGATGAAACTGACTCACAAAGATGTGTTTCAATGCCAGCTGTTGATGTCGGTTTGTTTGACAATATACAATTCAATTCACCACTTTTGGAGCAAAAGAGGTTTCACAATGATGTGGTTGGTGCTCAGATAAATCAAGATCATCCCAACTTGCATCTGAATACATCAAACTTTGATGATTTGTCTCTGTTTTCCAGTAACTCTGACAATACTGATTCTGTTAGCAGTTTCTCCTATGACATGAGTAGGGAATTGGAACAAAATGCTTCTAGTTTAACTTTAGAAAGTGAGCAAATGACGTATGACATACCAAAACCATCAAGGACCAACAGCATAGTTAGTTCCATGAGTTCCACATCTATTGGCTCAAGTCCAGACATCCCAGAGAGAAGAAAGAAGAGAGAAAGTATTGCATCCATGGAGGTTATGAGACAAAATTCCATGTATGAAAACTGGACACTACCATATCAATCAGCAAGCAATAACTCAGCAAGATCAACTCTTGCAAAAGAAGCAGTGCCTATGCATGCAGATGTACCAAGGCCCAGTAAAAGTACAATATATGAGTTTGACCCATTGCAATCAAGTACATCACCAAAGAAGTATGACGGAGTCAGTAATGAATTGTTGCTACTGGAATCCTTCCTAATTGGTGATACTTATGGCACAATAGTAGCTTCAGACAGCACGGAAGATAGCTTTGAGTTTTATGAAAGTGAATATTTTAATCCCCCAACCCCACCAGAGCGGTCAGACAGTCTGTTTAATGAAACAAAACCAACAACAAAAATAAATTTAGTAGATAAAGATAGGAATTCTAACTGGTTTGTTTCAACGGATGCAGATACGAAATCAGTTAGTTCAGTTACTGAAGATGACAATAAATCAACAAATTCAATGATGCACAAGTTCTCTCATATGCTTAAATTTGAGAAACTAAATAGGACGTCTAAGATAGTGACACAGAAAGTTGATTGTGTGGAGCGACCACCTGTTAACTCATTACCAGTGCCGTACTTCAGTGGTCTTCTGACAAGGATTGTGTCAGGCGTTGTTGAGGATTTGTTCAAGAACTCTCAGACCCGGTATTGTGTACTTTCGGATCAAAAGTTGATGTGTTACTCGGACCCTACGAACTCTGTATTGAAAGAAGCTTATACATTGGATAATATTTACTCAGTGCAAATTGTACTGCCTCTTTCTTCTAGGTAAGCATCAAATAAAATATCAAGTAATGTATTATGTTTCTTTTGTTATTAGTTAATGTGATTTAAATTAACAGTTTTGATATAACTCATATACCCAGTTTCTTGTGCAAAACAGTTTAGCCCCTTGTATATTTATTTCATTACAATAATGTATGGCTGTAAATATGTATAGCTATCATTGTTATCTAAGATATGTATTAACAAGAGGCATGTGCCAAGAATGAATGAAATAAGTTATTGTAAATAATATTAACTTACACTATATTGCAATTTAATACCAATTGTAAGTGTTTGAATTTTATTATTTTCGTATTATGAATGATTTAGTTACTAATACAATTGTTGTTACTTATCTTATTCTTGTGTTTTAGATATTTCAAGTATCATTATTGTAACTGTAATTTATTAGTATGGATAAAAAAGTATAGATACAATGTAAAAAATAAACCATAATTTTATTTGTCTTATTATTATTTTCATTTGGTCATAGCACAACAAGCAACTCATACTGCTTCGAAGTGACGGTGTCCTCTGGGGGCATGAGGAGTTCTCCTCGCAAGATCCTGTTCAGCTGCGCCAGCGCTTCTGAGCGTCGGAACTGGGCGCAGAAGATCGCGGAGCACCTGACTTGCGGCTTCGCCACCAAGTACACCTCGGAGTTCACCAGATGTGGCTGGTGCTATCTGAAGGTAAGTTCCTGTTGTGTAACCGCGGTTTTAGAAAGACTGCTCAGTCTCCGGTTTCTGGAAAGATATTATTGTCGCATAGCAAATTAAATGCAACTCAAGTGATTAATTTTACGAGAATTTCATTTTGATACTGAGCCCAAGTCTGCTCTGTTCCCAATCAAAACAATGCACGAAAATCAGATTATTACAAAGTATGTGTTTTTATTTTGTGTACAGCTGCGCGAATGTTAAATTTAAAGCAAATATTAACCTGTATGCGTTAAACACAAGTGTTTCAAAGTAGGTACTGCATAATATGCATTTTTTTAAGTTGACTGTACTTACTGTAGACAGTATAGTAAGTAATCTGTGTGTCAAGGTCCAAGAAGCTGTTGAGTCAGGGTACACATTTATAGAACGATTATGATATCATTACTAGTACATATAGAGTTACATTATGTACCTAGTCATATTTCTTCCATATAAAGCAAAGTCTAACAGGGAACTCTTAATTCCATTATGACTCGTTTTCTCACAATTTACATGGTATGACAATGCGAAAATATGTAATTCGTCGTAATAAGGCGTAATGCATGCATACCGAAACCATAATTTATGTTGTTCGTAGGTACTACTGATGATATTTTCCCGTTTATATTCCAGAGAAATCTCTCGTAGCGACGCCCTCTTTGAATTAGCTTCACCAGTTTCTATCATCGAGCATCAGATCATGATGCTCGTTTTTGCGATCACACGTTTCAGTTCTTGCCTAGAATTTATTATACTTCCTAAAAGATAGCTTGATCTCTGCGACATATGTCAAACTGACGTTTAAGTTATTGTTACGTTATTGTTAGCCTGTCAAGCGCTATTGTTACTGTATTGATACTGACAGCTGTCGCAGAGTTCAAGCTATCTTTTATGAAGTATAGCTTGTCACTCAATATTTTTAAACAATCGTACACACTTACTCATAATTTAGAAAAGAGAAAAAGTCTGTAGCCTATGTGTCATACAGGCGACGAGTACGTAACTGTAAACATGCTCCATGATACAATTAGTTAGCTGTAATTACTGAGGGACTACAAACATAAAGTATGTCCACTTTATCATGACACACTCAAGCTTTTGTTATGTAATCTGCGTATCGCCCATTATCGCTGTTAAACAGCAACCGCAGCATAATTATTACAATACAGATGGTTAAAAAGTTTGTGTTCTGACTCAGGCTAATCAGTGAGCTTATGTACCATAGTGATAATTTCACTATCCTTATTCACTTTGTTTAATAAATCAATCAAACTAAATAAATACTAAGAACCGGTCTTTGTTTGGTAAGTGAATATCTCGAGAAGTGTTTTGATAACTAACGCCTTAAGTGCGTTCTGCACAAACGCACAGCGCAAATATGCGACAATAGGCCAACAACGGTTTAAGTAATGACCTAGTTTGAACTATTGTGCTGAGCCCACTCCTAGCACAGGCGTAACGGGCTGGCTGGCTAACAAGAACTGTGACGCGAATACCGCTGTCGTTGATATCACGTTTAATGAGTAATCACTGTGCTTTGTGCGATTTTAATGGAAATAAATATTTTGCGTCAAATTGCTTAATAACGCTAACTTTGTTATTTATATATTCCATACTTACAATGGTAGGTAGCACTTTAGCGGAAGCGTACGAGCGCTGTGTTCGTTTATCGATTTAAAATCTTGTTTTTTTTTGGATTCCAGCGTTCCGCTAGACTCATAGTAATTTTAACTTACATACTACAAACATTTAATGTGTTCACTGCAATTAATATCATGCGAACCTGGCCTTCACTGAGTATTTTATAGCCTCGTAACATTCCATTCATCTTAATAAAATTGTGATGGCTTTATAATGCTGGAGAAAGGAAAATTCTATTCTTAGAACAACATTGTTCTCTGGCTAGAAGTCCTGTAAACTTTAACATGGGCTTTTAAGGTGACCACAGACATAAATCTAAAAACACTAGATAACGCAAGTCCCTCAACTAAGAGTGTCACCAAATTTACTTACTGATGAATGAAAATGTTTCCATTGTCTTGGCCAACATTTTTTGCAGCAAAATCTTTTTTAGATTTCGTTTCATGTCCGGCGCCGATTAAGCTAAATGAAACAGCTCAAAGTAATAGCATTGCTCTCACTTTTGGGTACTTCCATTTTTAGGGTTCCGTACCCAAACGGTAAAAATGGGACCCTATTACTAAGACTCCGCGATTCGTCTGTCTGTCTGTCCGTCTGTCACCAGGCTGTATCTCATAAACGATGATAGCTAGACAGTTGAAATTTTCAAAGATGATGTATTTCGGTTGTATTTCGGTTTCGGTTGTTAACAAATACTAAAAACAGAATAAAATTAATATTTAAGTAGGGCTACCATACAACAAACGTGATATTTTTGCCGTTTTTTGCGATAATGGTACGGAACCCTTCGTACGCGAGTCCGACTCGCACTTGTTCTGGATTTTGGTCCATGCCGCGGTCCGGTGCTCTCACTTTTAGGTACATCCATTTTTGATACGTGAAGCACATAGATTCGCGTCATCTAGTGAGATGTATATCTGTGACGCTATATTGAATAAACATCTAAATACCAATGTTTTTGAGCAATACTGTTTATTCTATTTTTCAATTTGAAGGAGGCCTAGGTCAACTAGTGCCGGAACAGCAATTGGCTAAATTGATTGATCATTGATTGTATTAGTGCGGCTCTAAGGCATTCATTACAAAATTGATATGATTCATAGGTACATTATATTTAGAAGAGCTACCACAATCAGTCAATAGCACAATATACAAAGTCATCGACATTGTCACACACTTTAACTGAATCTTTACTCATCGTAGACTACAATAAAAAGGTACGTATAGAATATACGTATTTGAAGTACTTCGCGATATTTCTCACATTCAACGGAGTCATTGTATCGTTTTTGCTTAAGATTTTTTCTGCTCTATTTTCATGAGTAACGGCGCAGTAAAAATATACAAACAGTATGGAAACTACCTACAAACGCTCGAATCGGCACACTCACACAAACGTACGCACCGACGAGACCACTCGGGCACTTCTGCGGTGCTGACAGTACAGAGCACCGCGACGCGACAAGTGGTCACGTATGTTTGTGCGAGTGTGCCGTTTCGAGCATTTGTAGGTAGTTTCCATACTGTTTGTATATTTTTACTGTGGTAACGGCTGCGAGCATAAAACGGTACATTTTTCTAAGTTATACTTTGTATATACAATTGTCTGCAAAAACAGAATAATTTAGACAATGTTAATGCCTCATTTTAGTTCAAATAATTGACAATACCAATGTAGTATGTACTAGTCACAGCTAAATAGATGCTTCTCGGTTCTCGCTAATAGTATCTATCAATGAATGGATGACATTAATTGACAACCATCAACTACGACAAAGACCGCGTGAATAGAACGTAATTGTTTTACGTTTCATGAAAGATCTCTTGAATTATAATACATACCTACTAGCTGACCCGGCAAACTTTGTTTTGCCATAAAAACACCAAACATTCATCTACCCTACCTACTCTACCCTACCTATACTACCCTACCTACCCTACATACCCTACCCTACCTACACTACCCTACCTACCCTACACACCCTACCTACCCTACATACCCTACCCTACCTATGTAGGTAAAGTACAAATTTTTTTCTCATTTTTTTTTCATAATAACCTTCTCCTATCAATAACAAACACTACAAAAAATGAATAAGCGAAATCGGTCCAGCCGTTCACGCGTGATGCCGTGACCAAGGGAAATAGGGATTCATTTTTATATATATAGATTATTTATTTCCTTAGTAGGTAAATATATTCTTGCTTTGTTAATTTAATATACCTATTCTAAATTATTTTGGATAAGTACGTAGTGTATGAACTCTACAGTTTTATTTCGTGTGAACAATAAGAGCGTATATTTGCAAACAATGCCTGCTAACTGCAAGGTGACAATTAATTATTAGTCACACAAATCCCGGCGAATGTCGGCTTCGGTACTAAATACTCTTGTTCAACCGTCTAAAATTATTATGCATGAACCCGCATCACGTTCACTCATAGCAGCAGAGTTAATTAATGAAGGTATTCATTTCAAATCCGAATAATAATAATCAGACTTTTTCTGGGTAAGCTCACTCCATCGTCGACTTTGTTTCTGTCACCTCTGACCTAGACTAGAGTCAAGAGCAAACCCATCCAAAAAAAAAAAAAAATATCCTACCGAATTCAGAATTCCGAATGTTGGTCCATCTGATGTCTAAAGGCTTGTCCACCTCTTACATCGAGCGCTCCAAGCCTCCAATGGACTTCAATTCAATCGGAATTCGTTTCATTCTCTTCTCGATGTCTAAAAGGAAATTAATGCTGTTGAGCCAGACACAATTTCATGAATCAGTGCAGTGGTGCACTAGTGTGGACTATTTTAATGTCCAGAGCGGTTAAAACTCCTATGGTTACTATGGTTGGTGTATTTTCTGACTCCATCAGTTCAGAAATTCACCCTTTAGATTACTCTCACCTAGATCAAGTTCGCATTTGCCGTGTTTACAAACAGAAGCCGATAAGACTTGTGTTTTACAATTTTAATTGCCATTTGTGTGTTTATACCAGGTTTATTTAACAAACTGATGTTTCCAATGGATTTATAGTTTCTTCCGGTAGTTCAAGGCTAAATTGTTATATGGTATCGTGTTCCACTGAATGACTCATCGTCATTCGTCACAGACTCACTGTACGTTAGTTTAATAGTTAATTAAGGATTAAAGATAAATTTATTATAGTTTATAATGTGATTTTTTATTTCGTGGACTAAACTGACATTTGGGGGGTTGTCACTTTATCGTTACATTAAAATAGTGTCGTACCCTAACTATCCTGAGTGATCGAAAGTTATTCGAAAATCGAAGTAGATCGAAAATGAAACTATTTCACGGCATAAAAAAATATTTGTTTAGATACTAGCGGCCCATATTTAGTTTCTACTCAGACTTAATTTTATCGATTGCATTTATTTTATTGTTGATTTCATATTTAATACAATAAAAGTTCATGTACTATGTGTATGAATACTGTTATATTTAAATATATTACGTTTATATTCATAAAACATTTATTTACACCAATTAGTAAAAATAAATTCACATCGATTCGATGAATCACTTATGTTTGAGTCTTACCTACAACACTATGCTCCGCGCTTGCAACATTTAAAAAAAATAAGGTCAATAGCAGCTGTCAGTTTAGTCCACGAAATTAAAAATCACAGTATAGGTACTATTAAGAAATCTAATACTTTTACACGTAATTTATGTGTTTTAGAACAACTATTCGCATCTTTATGTAACTGTCTATCAATTCTTCACATGCGTTTTGCGCGAATGATCCAAATCAAATACAATCATAGCGTCAGTAAAAGTGACCCAAGCCACAGATAATATAATACTAGCATACCCAAGCGAATTGGTGAACTATCTAAAACTATTCCGTGGGATTCTTTTATACAAATTCTAGTTTAGGGTCTTATTTATTGGCACTCAGTGTTTGTCTTTTGGTTGGAGCTGTTTAAAGACCAAGATGTAAGTCAAGAGCAGATCTGTGGTATCTTGCAGATAGCTAATAATATCATCATCATCAGCCGAAAGACGTCCACTGCTGGACATAGGCCTCCCCCAAGCGTCGCCACATTGACCAGTCTCGCATCCAGCGGATCGTCGCAACCTTCAGCTTAGCTTATTAGCTAATAATAACATTATGCAATAGCGAATCCGTCCCTGTCTGCCTTTTTTCACTGCACGGCCACCAATAATACAGCGTTATTTCCTTTTTTGCCGAAAAAGTGAGTCTTTGTCGTTGCAATGGCTCGAATCAGGCTGAATTTTGTAAAGCAAATTGAATGCATTGAACCAATACAATGTTCATGCTTCGAGGAACTTGGTAATAAAAGAACATTTCAAAATTAATTATTACGTAGGTTCATATTGCATTATTAATACGAACGTATGTAAAATAAATGTTGATATAATTGATTTAATGAAATTGTTTCCTGTAGAGACAAACATGGATCAGTTATCTGTGTTTTAACTAATTTCCAGAGGAGTACCTTAGAAAGAAGTAATAATAATTTGTTTACAGGGCTCTTGTAGGTAAGTGAGTCAGTCTGTTTTTGCATTAGCGTTGGATCTGAATGATAGCAAAGTCTTATAGTAACTCGATACTTGGCTTGATTGGGTAATTGATTTGTCGAACATGAATTGGGTCCGAAGTCACCATCCTAAGGCTGTTTAGGCACTTGTCCCACGCCGACGAGTAAGCGATTAGCTGTCGGCCATTTTCTCGCTGAAGAAACGTACAAAAGATATTAGAGCCCGTGTCAATAAAAGATACACATAATAGTTGATCGCTGGCTGTTACTCTGTCGATTGTCGCAGCGACAACAGCTATAAAAGTTTACTCGCTCAGCGATACTCATTCAGCGATGCTCGCTTGCTCGCTTGGCGGCCAGAACTCACGCCGACAGATCCAGCGGTCATTTCTACCTACAGTGCGGCCGCCACGAACGAGTGGTGCGAGTAATCGCCCGTCGTACAAGAACACTCGCTTATAGCCGAGCGACAAAACTATCGGAACTACACTCAGACTTCTAGCTGCTCGCCAACTCGTTTTTAATTAATTTCTAGCTTTACTTGCTACTCGCTGATTGTCGGTGGTGGGACGTGGGCCTATGTGTAAGATCTCTATGTAATTACCTGTCTGCTAAAGGAGGGATATTAGTTTATCAGTCTGTGTATGTATGTTTGTTTCTTTGTGGCGTTCTAGAGACCAAACGCGTTGGCCAATTTTGATGGTTCATACGTCAATAGATTCTTCTTAACCTTGCGAGTGCCACTGGCTACATTAAAATTGGAAAATAGAAAAATGGCTTTTGGGAGCCATATTGTGTTGTGAGGGCCCAATTTTATTTTTCCAAACCCATCGTGTGGGGTAAAAAAAATAGGGTTTCAAAGGGGGTCAAAATAAAGGGTATTATTAAGAGGGCATTTCTAAAATATATTAAATAATAGGAATTAAAAGTTCATTAAAAATATAAAATAACCCGACTGCTTAAAAAGAAGTATATAAGAAGAAAACTATGCTGTGCAGTCTGAGGATACATATTCGCGAGCTGGCTGACCAAAACCGAACGTCCTTCTGTTATACATGGACTCTGCCACTGGATTATTACAAAAGACAGCTATAATATTATAACCCATATGTATTTAAACTGTCTATGAAATAATGCGGAAATGCATGTCCGCCCACGTTTAGCCATTTCATATTTCCAGTAGTTTATATATTAAGCTACAAATGAAAACTGTAAAGGTGAAGCGTATAATAAGCCCATATTTCAAATTTTCAACTCAACGTCACTCGGGTTCTATTAGTAATCCTACTGACGTTGAGGTGAAATAGTGAATCTGTTATGATATGACTTATAAGTATTTAATTTTGACGTGACTACGTGCGTATCTAAGTATTATAATAATAATATGACGTTAAACATAGCAATAGAATATTTTTTCCTCCTAAATACCCGAGTTATTGTGGTATTTTATATCGATGAACAGGCATCACTCATCATGAACTACCTAATTATTCACTTGGGGACTTTACCTTATTGTAAAAATATTTGATTCAACTACCAAATTATTTGTGCTGGGATTTTTGTGGTTATTTCAATGTCCAGTGAATATGTATGAACATTTACTTTACAAAACGTTAAGTTTTCGTGAAAATGACATACATGCTTATTTTTTTTTAATATGTCGGCATTTCTAAGATTTCGTTCCGAAGAGAGCTATGGTTTCAAATGACATATGACAGATGTGAACTTGACGTAACACTAAGCACTAGTTTTTGGCGCGAACAAGGGGGAATTAGACAAGACATCGAGTAAGAATGTGGCGGGTTGGATTGGGTTGTGAATTCGTGATAAAAACCTAAGAAGAAATACAGTGAGAGTTACTGATTGTTCGTGTAGATCAAACTACGTGCATAGTGGAATGTCGTTTCGCCAATACATAACGTGATTAGTTACATTGTGACCCTACATATATAAGCAAAGGAGTTGGTTTGTTTAACATCTAGCCCGAAAGAACCCTTGCAAATAATGGCCTTTCCTGACAATTACACAGTATTCCCTACAAATACATTTATTATTTCGAAACAATACAGTTTTTAAAACAGACAGCCTACAATTTACGCTCACTGTAGTTTGAATTTAAATTTAAATATATTGTATCGCTGAGTTGCTAAAGCTGACCAGGGATGGATTCGTTTTGCTGCGACTAAGTGTGTTTTTTAGTGTGACAGAATATAATATGTTTCTAGAGGAATAGTTAATGTCCAATATATAAAACTCTAAAAAGAAATTTCTTCTCCCATAGGAACAAATTTTCAATTTTTTTTTTTGCTTTGCCTATTATTTCCGTCGAGAAAGTTGTTCATATCCATTGGCAGAAGATGTGGGTTTCTTTTGTAAGACGACTAAAATGCTACAGTGTACATTTAAATTATCTATAGACATTGCCATATATAATATTACTTGCGTAAGGACCAGGCCAACCGCGCGACTAAATGGCACCAGCGAATTGCAGTTTAGGGCCAACGCGACTCAGTTGACAGTGGTCCGTGTGCGTGTCTCTGACTAGTATATAGTTATGTGTGGCGGGAGTGAGCGAGTATTTGCTTGTCATAAGAAGGTTTCTATAAAATGTTCAGATGGGAATCCTTCCTTTCGAAATCATTGTCTATAGAGAATTTGAATTAAGAATCTGCTTATCAGTTGCTAGACGCTCAGAGATTTTTATAAATGAGATCTAGCTCTAGAGCTCCTGTACTAGGATACCGTATGAAGGTGTTTCGGGAATATAAATGGGAACAAATAATAAATAAAACAACCGTCATCCACTTTTATTTCCCATTTATTTAAATTCATAGGATATACATATAGGTAATAAACCTTTGTTTAACAATGAGATCAAACGAAACATTTTACAATAGGTTGCACAACTTGCATGCTTGTTATATTTATTCTATTGAAACAGAACTCAACGTAGTTAAGCGTTACAGACATGTAGTTAATTTGTAAAATAATACATATTAATCCTTCAGATAAAAATCGGCACATTTCAAATTGGGTTTACATACTTCTTTAAGACATTAAATCATGAAATAATTGAAATACAACGCAACTAAGGAACATACACGTAATTATAATCTCCGAGTTCTTAATACTAACTTCACCTATAGTTTTTAATGAGATCAAGCGAAATGTTTTAACTCCTTACATTCGAGAAACAATGAAAAAGCCATTGTGTCTCGCTTAGATCTGCGTTCAAGAGGTTAAACAATAAAGAAATAACACAATTTAGGAAATTTTTTAAATCAATAAAAGTTTCACGGACAGGTACTTAATTGTAAAATACTAACTGATCCTACTGGGTTTTCAATAAGTATAAACGAAACTTTTACATTAGGTTTACATAGTTGTTTGGAGCACAACGTAACGTAATTTTTCGTATGTTTTAATCTTAGACAGTAGTGTCGGGATCTTGATTGTCATGTTCGTGCACTGTCTGCAAGCTCGGCTTCTGACCGTGCGTTGGGGTGGCTGGGGGCTGGTACTTGGCACGGACTGCGGCAAGTCGGCGCATGAAAACCATCTTGGAAACCGGAATAAATCTGGGCAGGTTACTTTGTTGTAGAAATACTACATGGTAATCGTCTAATGGAGTGTTCAGAGTTTGATTACACGGCATCGTTATAAGTTAGTTAATATCCAATAACTTTTCGACGGTCGGTTACACGAACAAAGTTGTAAACGCGTTGTCGCGCCAGGTCGCGGTAGCAGGCGTGCAAGAGTGAGACTGGTGGTCGGCGGCACGGCGGCTCGACGTTCCACGCTCCACGCTCGCGGGCGGCTGACGGGCTCGATCTCGCGGCTCCCTGCACCCCGCTCTCGTGTACGCTATGGGTAGTTTTTGAGCGGGTCTAAACAATATAAATAGTACTAAGGGTAACATAAAATGTCCGACACGCTTACTTTCACGTTCGTAACACTATAATGAAACCAGTGGCGTGCCTTGTGCTCTATGTAAAAGTCCTCGACCTGGTCATGTAATCATTCTAACTACGTTTTATGCTTTTCTGATGATATGATAATCTATGCCAATGTTTCATCACTTGAAGATGCGCTTTAGGCTGACTTTTATCATAGCATAGCAGCATAGCAGCTTTTAGCATAGCAGACCATAGCTAAGTAAGTATACCTATTTTAGACTAAACTTCAAGTGTTAATAATTAGTTGTAACACATTCATTTCTTTATATATAGTATCGGCAAATCCTAACCTAAAAAGCAGGGTTGATAAAAATCCCGATTTAAAAAAAAAACCGAAAAAGTCGGCATATTTAAAAAAAAAACACAACATAATATTTGTTTATTCAATTATTAATAAAATTAACAAAAAACGTAAGTAAGTATTACTTTAAAAAAATATTATGAAATTATCAAAAATTTCTTCTCAAATCCAATATTTTTAATCACACAAATTTTTGTCATATATATGAACAAGGAAATTAGAATAGACTTTAAATTAATAAGGACATACAGCAATTTGGGGTTTACCGCAGTCACTATTTTATTTATATTCATAGATATATAGATTTTATTGGCCTTGTATTTTTTTAGAATTTACTTTTTTTTAAAGGATGACTAATTTGGCTGCTTTCTCGGTGTCTAATCTATTTATTTTGCTGAACACCAAAGTCATATATAAGTAAAAAAGTATTGATTTAAATCATTGTTTTTTTTTTAAATCATTTAAATTTAATCGCGATTTAAATCACTGATTTAAATCAAGTGATTTAAATCATATCAACCCTGCTCAAAAGTAACATTATAATTGTTTGGAATTCGTAGAGTTGAAATTGTAAAGATGGCTAAATAACATTCTTTTCTAAACTTATAGGTAGTTGTTCGACTATACCTTATATATACGTACATTTGGCATTGTTCTTTGAATTAAACATCTGCTAACGAATCGCTGAACACCATCGAGATTTTTATAAATGAGGACGTTTATTTTTATAACTTAACAATAATATTATATCCACCGGATATTTATTTTTGTGCTATTTCGCTCGTAAGCCCACACGTATACCATATATATCTTCAAATTTTAGGCAGTACGTGTTGCATGTAACACGTGTAAGAGATAATTTCAATTAAATATGTAACCAGTATGTTCTGAATCTCTTTTCTACAGGTGTAACTTCAGAATGAAGGCGCCTAAACCACATTTTCATTAAGATAAGTAAAGTAAATATCTACCAGTCTACCTGTTGCTGTTTGTCTGTTCGCGTCGTTTATTATCGCTGTGAGCTCTTGTTTCAACATTACAAATTCTACCTTAACACTAAACTTGCAGGCTTATTACTGGTATGATAAAATTATTATATTCTGAATTTAAATTACGAACTAAATTCTCAATCTAGATTATCAATTTTTGACAAGTTCTCATGCTAAGGTAGAGTTTGAACAGTTTTCAACGTTGAATTCTCAATACAAAACAGAAACGGGGTAAGTATTAATGCCATATCAATCAGAAATAGAATAGTGAATCTGACTCACTAATGTCGAGTATTACGCGCAGCGTCGTCGTCCTGAAATTGCAATGCAACTGGAAACTATAATATTCTCGTCGGTAATTGTTGTTGAGCCCTATTGATCGGTACAAACGGCCCGGTACACTTAATGTGACTCTATCACTGAATTATTAGTGTCGAACCGAAGCTAGCATATCTAGGACATATTCAACGCTGCCAAAGACCTAATAACAGTATCTCCGTTTCATCAGTTGAACGTTCATCGATAAGATATTCTCGGATTAGTTTTGGACCAGTTCGAATGCATAAGTTGGAACTTCGTCTTATTTAGAGATTCAAGAATAAGTAAATAAACGAAATTAATCCATTTTCATATATCGTCGACTTGTGTTTGACCGTTCTTTGCCCGGATATGCCTGATACTACCTAGCAACTATATTGAAATATACTTTCATATAAATAAATATCTTAAAGTATTTCTATATTTATACTGCTTCTCGTCGTATCTCTCTCTAAGAAGTGTCAATAAAATCTTCGTAGGTGCTGTTACTTTCCAGAGATTGGTTACTACTGTTGCATTCTAGGCACTTTGCAACTTTGGAATGCTGATATTAAATGACACCCGCTAACTTCGGGCCCGTGGCTTATGCCCCCAGTGGTCGACGCACCTGTGGCCGACGCCCCCGATTCGATTAATTTCTTTAAAAGCAGTTTTTGATCAAATGTACTTTCAATCACAAAAATGAAATCCAAAAATAATAAGTATATATTGATTGTAAGTATATGTATAATACTAAATCGTAATACGTAAATATTTATAACAAAGAAATGGTATGGAAGAAATGGTATATATTGGTTGTATCTTTTGACAAATGTAAGTCTTAGCTATTTTACATTATTTATTCATCTCAATACGAAATCTAGTAAAAAAAAATGTATATAAATCACAGTTTTCATCACCTTACCAAGAGAATCATTTAACTTAATTATAATAATTAGTCTCAAATGTAATAAAATAAGATAGTGACTTTATAGTCAGTCTTAAAAATTACTGCAGAGCAACTAATTTTTTACATATTGAAATGTTCTTTTTATCTTTGTAACAATAATAATTAAACATAATCAACTATGAAACCTTAAACAAATGAGAGTAATTTTAACTAATTATAACAGTTAGTTTCAATAGAAATAAAACAAAATAATCGGGCATAAAAAACAAAAGTACTCGTAGAGTAACAAATTTTTTACATGTGAAATGATTTAAAATTTTCTAAGCATAAAAATAATCAAGTGTAAATACTTTTGTACATAATAAATATGCTTTTAATGGGGAAAAAGGTGTGTAAGGATAAGGTTAAGTGGTGATCTATTCTCTCTGCTATTAGATAGATAAGTTTTGTTTTACAAGGAAAAATACTTTATTATGGTGAAACACTTTTCTCATTTACTGTACTAAGTGAAAAAGCACAAAAATATATAAATATAAAATTTATTGAATCGGGGGCGTTGGCCACAGGTGCGTCGACCACTGGGGGCATAGGCCACGGAGCCCTAACTTCGATCATTAAGCGATCAAAGCCTGGAAACGAGACGAATCTACCCTATTTAAAATTTTATTTAGAAAAATCTCTGAGCTGTGTGAACTAGTAAAATTTAAAAAATCACCCGAATAATTTTTATTTCATGCTACATGATTTATCTAGAACACGCGCGCGCACGCGTATTAGTATCTAGTAGATACGCTTCGATCGGCAATCTATTTGAACATGTAATTATGACACGATATCTTGCGAAAACACCCCGATTCAAACAGTAAAACGCCCATAACTTTTGAACGGCTGAACCGATTTTATTCAAACATAGTTAAGAACACCTTTCAAATAAAAAAATCTAAATTAAAATCGGTTCAGCCGTTTGGACGCTATGATGCCACAAGCAGACACAGCAACACATGTCAAACTTATAACAAAAAAAAGAGGGGCTTTTTCCGTCGGGGATTAAAAATGGTAGCAACTGATTATCAGATTCTAAATTCAAAATCTATAAAAAAAATAGAAATAAAAACAGCGTCGAGATTGTTATTAATAAGGCTCACTGTGCTCACGATAACACGATAGAATCGACACCGTTATATGATTTTTTTTTATGCAGTACCTTTGTATTGCAAATTTATATTTAATTTATAGCAACGCAAGCAATTAATAGAGAGCATCTAAACTTAAACATAATGCCATCTTTTCCTCGCAGTTCAGGCAGAAAGAAGTAAGATAAAAATAAATCCATGTCCAAGTATGAAGCCTCGTTTGCCGTGGAGCATGGCTATTTGTGTGTGGTGACAGTGGATGTCTTCCCTGTGCAGGTCTAGCTCCCGTTGTGTATGGTTCTGTATCAGAATATTATCTGCTAATTGCACTCGCGATTGTTTTCTGTGTTTTATCTTTCTCAGCCGTCTAATGTCGCTTACTCAATACTTATCGACATCTAATCGATTTTTATCTTTTGTTCTTCTTATCGGTTCTTGTAAAAATCTTGACATCAATTGTGACAAACTTCACTAGTTAATAAAATTTAAAGAAATGTTGAATTGGAATAAAATACCAGTACCAATATCTAGTTTAATGATCATGTAACTGCTTTATGTAGATTATAGAGCATGCATTAATAAAATGGTTAAAACAAAAGTCTCGTTGAGCGTTATCAGTAAGGTGAACAAATTGACCTAAATAAATTCATACTTGTTATCTGTTCCTATATCAGCCATACGGAACGTCTATTAGCTGGGGTATCGGTGACAAAACATGTCACTCAATGCAATTTTCGAATTATGATCCATATCCTGGAACAATTTGTCAATTTTATATTTGGGGGAGCGTCAGAGCCCGGAATCCGGTGTCATTCACCTTATGTGCATCGCTTCAATGCACTTTAACCGGCGCAGAAATATGACAGTTAGGACAATCACAGTTTTATAGCTAAAAGCACAAAAGGACCACGAAACATATTGTTTGCTTTTTAAGTTGACTTATCCCGCGTGAAGACTGATATTTAGCTCTAACTAACCACAAACATTGGGAAGCCGCAACACACGCGAGTCAGTGCTCAGCGCCCTAGGCCTAATTTGTTCCACATCTCGTAAGTTTAAACTTCACTGACCATCGTAGATGGCCAGTGTAGTTTGTAGACATTAAATACTACTCATCTCCCAGATAGAAGTCACATCATGCAATCCGCTACTGATGTTTTTGCAACCGTCATTATCACACGGTGTTTGCAATTCCTATCTTTATGAGTTAAGGTTTAATTTTTACAAACATTAAGTTTTAAATGCTTATCAGACTCGTAATTATGTATCTTATTAAAAAGCTAATTGGCACCGATCATTTTATGAAAAGATGGCGGTGATTGCTCAACCAATCTGGGTGAAAAGGAATTGTAATATCACTTATTCAAATTTGACATGAAACCAATGGATACTTTGCAGAAGCCGTTTACAGCTGCCCAACGTTCCGAGCGGAGGTTAACGTTATATATAACTAGCTGACCCGGCAAACTTTGTTTTGCCATAAAAACACCAAACATTCATCTACCCTACCTACCCTACCTACCCTACCCTACCCTACCCTATCCTACCAACCCCACCCTACCCTACGCTACCCTACCTGCCCTACCTACCCTACCTACACTACCTACCCTACCCTACCTACCCTACCCAACCTACCCTACCCTACCCTACCCTACCTACCCTACCTACCCCATCCTACCCTACCTACCCTACCTACCCTACCCTATCCTACCTACCCCACCCTACCCTACGCTACCCTACCTGCCCTACCTACCCTACCTACCCTACCTACACTACCTACCCTACCCTACCTACCCTACCCAACCTACCCTACCCTACCCTACCCTACCTACCCTACCTACCCCATCCTACCCTACCTACCCTACCTACCCTACCCTATCCTACCTACCCCACCCTACCCTACCCTACGCTACCCTACCTACCCTACCCTGACTACCTACCCTACACTACCTACCCTACACTACCTACCCTACACTACCTACCCTACCCAACCTACCCTACCCTACCCTACCCTACCTACCCTAAATTTTCTTTGCTATAAACCTCACGGAGCCCGAGACCTTTCCAACGAATGCAAAACCGTGGAAATCGGTTCGTGCGTTCTGGAGTTATAGCGTCAGGAAGGAAAACTCGACTTATTTTTATATAGTAGAAGAAGATATACCTGAATTTGTATAAAAAATAACACCTCTTCCCAATTTGTACGTTGCAAAAGTTATATCCAATATCTTAATAAAAAAATTAACAGACCTTCCCAAATGAAACTCAAATTCCTTAAACGACAACCAACCTTGGCTGGTCCTTTGAACCCAAGTCTGAGAACTAGTAGTCGCGCTTCCATCCACTTGGCAAATAATATTTATTGAATAATGTTTCGATAAAATTCTTGTCGTGGAATGTACAACCGGTATAATCTTAACACAACAAAGAGGTGTGTTGATTCTATAATTGATTCATGATCGCCGTGTATGTTAATGTCCGTGCAAGGAAACGAATTGAGTGAGTACAAACATTACTGTTCGCGCTACTACTCTGTGTTGTGCATCGAGTTTCTAATGGATACGTTTATTTAATGTTAATATCTGTAACATGTTGTTGCACCTACCTACCTAATGTAACTTTTTTCCTCACCTACGTTAGGGACTGTCCTCACGTAATAATGAACAGTCTAGGCATACATTTAATACGGTTGTGAATTAATGTTGTGAAAACATATAAAAAAAATACTGAAAACAACAACAACAAAAAAAAGCCTTATAGAAGTAAAAATTTACAAATAATAATTATACAATTAATCACTAATCTATCTTTCATCTATCATCTCATAAAACTTTAAACATTCACGACACACATCTATCCATCTCCCAGCAAATATGTCACACTCGGGTGGTGACGTCAGAAGGGCATATAGCATCGTGAGCGCCCGAACTAGAGGCGAGTTAGCTCGGGATACTCGTGATATGCTATAACAATGCTAATGTCTCTAAAAGTGTTTAGCCATTTATGCACTCAAGGAATATCTCTCCCGTGAGGTCAAGCGTTATTAAGGGAATCAAGAGGCTCATCGGTGATGAGGCACTGGTTAAGTCAAAGCTCCAGCCTTGAATATCGTCGCCGAGTTGCCAGCTTATCGGTTTTTTATCGATTACATTTCGGGGAGTGTGCGATGGAATTGCATGATCTAATTCCGCCCAGCCCGTTTCATCATCGTCCGATGCCGTACCAGACGTACGGTGATGCGCCATCGGTACATGGTGGACATCCCACCCATACGCACTAAACGTTTTGAGAATACTTTTATTATGTGTACAGCTAAGGAGTGGAATTCCCTGCCGGAGTCTGTGTTTCCCGATAGCTACAATCTAGGGGTCTTTAAGTCAAGAGTGAATAGGTTACTTCTAGGCAAGCGTGATCCATCGTCGACCACATCATCGCTTACCATCAGGTGAGATGATGGTCAAGCGCGAGTCTAAATAAAAAAAAAAAACTATATGCCATCCTCCACCATAATTAGATTTGATAAGAAAAAGGGTAGAGTCATACTGCCGCACTCAGAGTTATTCTACAACGGACGTCGATGCATTAAAATCAATCAACACGATAACTGAGTAGGTATTTGTGTAACTCATAAACTGTATAGTTGCAGAGAATTTTCCTTCCGTAAAGAAGTACCTACTATACTATTAACATTTTAGTTTAATCAATTTCAACGGAAAACGTTACATTTAAATCAGGAATGAATTAAACCTGAGATATTTTTTTTTAATAAATAGACAGCTTCGTTTACTAAACATGTTCAAGAGTTCTGTGAAAGACTCTTCGTGGAACTTCCAACGTACTAACATAATTTAACAAGGTACATGTAAATTCGAGCATATTTTTCCGTGCATGCACAGTTCCAAGAATAGCTTCTACAAAGGATTTATATTATAATGTACTAGTTTTTAACCGACTTACCAAAAAGCAGGAGGTTCTATGTTCGACTTCATGTATGTTTTTTATGTATGTTCACCCAAATCTCCGCCAATTGTGGACCGATTTTGAAAATTATTTTTTTGTTTGGAAGTATGTGTGCCGAAATTGGTCCCATTTTAATTTGGTGAAGATCTGATGAAGAACTTCGGAGATATAGAACATAACTCTTCAATAAATAACGGCAAATCTCTCGGGATTTCTGCAATCGCATGTCTGTTTATTGTTTATACCTACGAAAGACACCGACTTACAAAAATAAAGTTATTTTTCACTTTGTAGTTTTTTATTTGGAAGTCGGTAGCATTTTTTTGCAAAAACGTTTCTTGTTTTTTCCTTATTTATTAAAAGAAAATTAAATGTATATAAAAAGCATCGTCTAAAAACAATGTCTTTTGTGAATATATTCTTTGTCCTCAGTACTTTTATCTGGCTCGTCATCCGGCTTACAGCTAGGATCCTTTCTCAATTATCTTTTACAATCTTTCTTACTTCAAAATGACATTAACCTGACTAGCTGTCTTATATATATATATATATATATATATATACCCTCATATGTTAACAACGAACGCGTATAAATTAATATGATAGTAATTGAGCATCATTTTAATTCTATTTTATTATTGAATAGGGTGTTACGTTCCACTTCACGCTGCATGTTGCTTATCAGTAACCTGGCCGAATATATTCTTTTCAACTACAAATGATTTGAAATAATAAAATCAATTCGATATATAAAGTTGCAATAAATGCAATTATACATCGATTTAAACGAGTTAGTACAGATAAAAGATATTTTGAGAACATAAATTATCCCATAGAGCAAATTTAAAAATAAAAAGTTCTTTTACCCCTGGTGTCAGCTGATTGAGCTGTCAGGAGCTGTCAGTGGTTTGTTAGTAAACATTGTACCTTGATATCGGCCCATGTATAGATACTATAAACATCGATACATTGCAAATACGTTGCCTAGGTAATTCGCGTACCGATGATGTTAAATAATATTTTTTGTTTTCGTCAATTTCCTCGATTAATTATTTATGAAAATTGAGCATTAGCTGAGAGAATATACCCCAAGGAACTGAAAAAATAAAGGTTGCCTATTTTTCCTCTGCCTATTTATGGAGTTGCCAGGTATAAACAGGTGAGTAAGTTATTTATAATTATATCCTCATCAGTTATTATATACTCGAATTACAAATCAAATGAAAGGTTATTTTATTCCCAATCCAACCGTATAAGGTTGCCTTATCAGAAAGTTGTTTGAAGCCATGGTTGCCTAGATTTTAGATGTAAAACTTTATTTTACACCATGGGTACGCGATTTAGCTAGGCAACCTATTTGCGATTTATCAATGTATATCTATTATCTAGCATATATTCCTTACCATCAGTAAATAATATATGAGAGTATATATTTCTTATACCGGATCTCGCACTATAGATAAATATTATTTATTCAAATGCAATATTTGTTCTAGAACGCACATGTTGTGTTGAGATGAGACGTCTCGTGAAATAAAAAAATAACATCCAGCATCGATGGTCACACATGGGACTCAAATACCAACATGTTTTATTATACTTTTTATAGCTTACATCATTAGTATAATTCAGTTTCCTTCCAGTTAAAAGTAGAAATGTCAATTTTTCTATCAGACAATTATAACAGTCCATTGTAGCTGGCGCAATCCTAATGAAAGTGACAATGAGGTAAAAAAAAAAGGTCCTCTCCGTCAGATTTTTTTTCTTCTCAGCGCAGCGTCGCAATGACGTGTGTACGAACAAAGTCAATGACGCATATTAATTTCGCGTATTCGTGAATCACTCTTATTCCTCACATCCAACAATTGTCGCGCATTTCGGTTTTAAGATATTTATTTTGTATAGTTATTAAACTCTTCAGTCTTATTACAAAAATCGGTTTAACTAAAAACCCAGGTTTAAATCTCTTTATACAAAAATGATATTACAAATCGTGGTTTAGCGATAAACCATAGAGCATAATATCATGGTCCAACGCAGTGATGGGCAAAGTACGGCCCGCGGGCCAGCTCCGGCCCGCGAAAGCCTTTAATTCGGCCCGCCGACGGTCCTTCGACATGAAATTATATTTTACGGTCCAGAAGTATAAAGTAGATTCTACTTAGTAGAATAGGTAATAGATGCGAATTTTACGACCATGAAATTGCGGAAAACTCAATCAGAAACCGACTTTCTGATGAACACCTTTTCGCGATGCTGAAAGCTACTTCGTCACAGCTCGAACCTGCATTCGAAAACGTTATTTCCTTCCTCGGTACTCTAATTCTCAGATCGTTGATTAACAAAGAGATTGCCTCTTTTAGATTGGTTCTATTAGAGACTTCGATAACATAAAAATTCCAAAGCTTAATGCACTTTGTTCAACTTGCGATGTTTTTGTTTAATTATATATAGTTTCATATAAGGCGCGAGAATGTTACGTTTCGTTACACGTACGTAGATGTATTATAAGTAATTAATACGACATTAAGTTATGTTCTTAAATCCAAACAAAACTGCAATCCATAAATAACTAATGTTTAAATCCATGCAAAATATTTTTAACACTCCTAAACATCATTTAATTCTTATCGTATTATCAAAACGTTTTCATTCCTGGGCAAACGGAACGTTGCAATAGAATGATATAATGGTGAACGGATGATATTTGTATTAATCTGTGGTTGAATGGTTCAAATGATGACGGTACTAAAGAACACCACGGCTTTTTAAATTTTGTAATACTGACAAATTTAGACCATGGTTCTGCAGATAAGCCTGGACTTGATAGTACAGGTTTAAACCAAGGTTTATTTAGGTTTTTATAATAAGACTGTTAACGTAAATTATATGGATGTCATTCGCGTCCTTGACTTTAGACGTATATAAGTATGATAATCCATATATTTACGTTTTCTTTACAATGGTAAAGAGAATAAATACATCAACCTTAAGAAGAACATTGTTACTAACTCTATAGTCCTCGCCAAACTTCTTGGCCGCACTGAGGTTGGTTTACCGGATGCGCCAGGCGCGAAACGGTACTGTATGAGATTTACTACTGCGCAGCCATTGTAGCCAACTTCAGGGCGGCCAAGAAGGTTGACGAGGACCTATGTATGTTCTATAGAGCGTTAAATTTTAGTTACATTGCATCCCACCACGCTCACTATTTAATTTCTGAGGGAAACGTATTATTTCAATGACATCCAGTCTACTGTTATGTCCGACCCGTAATAATAATCCTGCACCGAACTAATTAGTTTGTTTCGTAAAAGGGTTCCGTTCAAATCATTCAAAGAGCTTTTATGTTCGTCCCCATAAACAAATCTACTTTCGCATATCAGTCGGGACGTGAGCTTTAATAGAATGCAGCGGCCGTGTGGTGCGTTGGGGTGGGCCACCCAGCCCTTGCACCGCGAGCCCACCCCGCCCCATGTCACCCTATCCCACCCCGCTCTGGGACGTGTACCTTCGTAACTTGACGGGTTTATTACATGTTGCCGCACTTTGTCGGTCATTGCACAACGCATCAAAGGAATCTACGAATGATGTCCTAAAGTTGTTCGGTGTGCTGGTTATATAAATGACTAGCTTTTCCCCTGGGTTCGCTCCCGTGTCCCACCCACAGGACCCGTTTTCGGGACAATAAATAGACATAAAGTATGTCACTCAGGAATAAGTCTAGGCTTTCTACTGATTTTGATTACAAACGAACAAACTTACAAACAAAAAACATCGTGAAGCCTTCAAGTTGCATTTAATACCAATCTAGCTTGAGCATAAACCAAGCTATGCATATTATAGTGCGCTTACGAAATAATTACTGTCCTAAATTGAATCGCTACACAATAATTGTTATGTCTTCCTATGTACTACTATCTTCTCTTATTATTACCCGGCTGCAAGGAAAGGGTTATGTTTTTCGCCCGTATCTTTTATGTCTGTATGTATGTAATATTCTATATTACCTCGTATCTTTCAAACCACTTGACGGATTTTTATAATTAAGACATCGTGATAGGTCTTGGCCGCCCAAGTGTTCTTAGATAAGTGCCGTTAAAAAAAAGATACATTTTTTTTCTTAGAAAATGATGGGTATTTAGAGTGCTTAAAAAGCGAACTAAAAAGATGTAAACAAGAAGAAAATCTTGCTGTGCAGTCGGAGGATACATCTGGTTTTGGTCAGCCAGCTCACGAATATGTATCCTCCGACTGCACAGTAAGATTTTCTTCTTGTTTACATCTTTTTAGTTCGCTTTTTAAGCAGTCGGGTTTTTTGATTTTATTAATTACCTATTGCCGCTAATTCTGCTTTACATAGTTGCATATTTAATTATGTACACTAAAAGCCAATTATCTTGTTACTAAAGGCTAGGTTGCACTAATTGGGTGCCTAAAGATATCAAGGTAACTTGGAACCAGATGGGAGAGAGAGAAACCAGACAGCCGTCTCATCAGTCTAATTAAGGTTACCTTAATATATCAATTAGAGGGGATTTGTTGTGCATGCAGCCTCCGCCCCTGGATCGAACTCATCACATGTTTGGGCAATATTATTACTCGTATGAATATTTTGTTTATAAATCAATACATATAATAAATTCGTTGAAAAGTCGTTTTTATGGGTTATTGGACGCTTCGCCCAAATTTAACACGCCCGAATCGGGCGAATAGACCACTATTAAAAATATTCATTTTTCGGTGTCGATTCGCCCGAAGTTAATTTATCGGACAGCGAATCGACTACTCCAAAATTTTTTAGTAGGCGTATGCTATTCACAAAAAAAAATGTGTTGTTAACTCTCTGCGTCTCACTTACTAATTGGTGAAGTTTTTCGTGTTTTCACTGAATAGTGAAACGATTGAACGTGTGAATCGTATATGAACTTTGAACAATACTTATATCTGAGGCTGTACAAATATTCGATGCTCGTCAGGCTCGACGTGAGCCGTGAACAGAGTCAATAATTGCGCACGAAGCATGAAATGAAATGCATTTTCAGTCAACACGTTCCAGGTAGCCAGATTAATCTGAGTAAACCTCTTCTCCCACTATGGTCACTTGCTTTTGTTCCCCGCGGGGCCATTATCTCGTCTACGTGTATTTTAATTAACAGCTTTCAAAGGTGAAGGAAGAGCCCTCTATACCTGCTTTACTACATTTTACAATTTAATTTCTGTGCTTCTTTTGAAATTAAATTCATATTAAAAATCAAACGAATTATTAATTTTCTCTACCTTCGGCGACTTAATCAATAGATAGGCTAAGTACGGCTTTGCTAGTAAACTATATTTTTCCATGGACAAATTAGATATAATTAAAGAAAAAAGGTTCTTTGAAGATTTAAATAATGTTTTTTTTTTCTGATTAAAAATCTGACGAAAGTAAAAATATGTTATTTACTAGGGCTCAATTTCGAAAGAGCTGCTCTGCTACAAAGTGAAGCTTTAATAATACTAATTTTCTCTGAAAATCGTTAATCATCAAACCATCTATTATAGAGTCAACTGACTCGTATACAACCACATCAAAACACTAAATAAATAAATACACACTAAATTTTTTTTGGTTCCGGGGTGCTAGGGTGGCGCGTCCGACCTGCTGCCTCCGCGGCCACCCTCGCCCACCACCCCCGTAAGCTCCTTTTACCGACAAATATGTTATTACATTCCAGTAATTAAATATTTTCGAACAGTTTGTTCATGCAACCTACAAAAAGAATTATTTACTCGTACGTTTCGTATTGCATGTAGGGAGAGCTGTTTGCAGTTTGCAATATCAATCAATTCTCTTCGCTCTATCAATCACTGGAGGCTCTTTGTTGGGGTTTGCTTGTTTGTTTTGACTATTCATATCGGTTCCGCAGATCACTCAATGCTACATCAAAGCCCAGCTTTGTGGAACGTGCCTATGCTTGTATGTTATTAAAAGGTTTTTATAGAATAAACTATCCCCTGCTCCCATGAAGACGGTCAGTTAGGTATTATACCGGCGTCCCTCAGGGGAGTCGGGGGTCGGTGCTCTCGGCAGCATTGTTCTTGCTGCACATTAATGACCTGCTAAAACCCGGAACCTTTGGGTATGCAAGCGACAGCATTTTTGCTGAGAGATACGTGTACTAGTACGGGCTACTAGTCCTCAGATCCGGTCTCTCCGAGAGGTTTAGCGCTTGAACCTGTCCTTGAAGGCAGTCTCCGAATGGGGCGCTGCCAATCTGGTCAGTTTCAATGCCGCTAAGAGCAAGGCTTGTCTCTTTGCCGCAAAATGAGCCAATTCCACCCGGCTGACTGCTGACTGCAAAATGGTTGGGGATAGATAAGACGGTACTTCACGCCTGAACAGCTGCTCAACTTGTATAAAGCGCAATTTCGATCATGCAAGGAGTAATGCTCTCACCTGTATCTGGACTGATCAGACCAATACCAGCTTCGTGCACAAGATTGACAAACGGGCCAAGATACTTATCGGCAACGATGCACTGCAGCCGTATTGCGTAGGTAAGTGAATACGGCTACTCAAAGATTTTGACCGCTATCCAACCGACCAAATCGACTAATCACATGCGAGATGAATGACGCGATGTGGATTTCCGTCTGTGTGATTGGTCGATTGGATAGCGGTCAAACTCTTTCGCATCAACGTTTCTGCTATGGCCTGCTCAATCGCCAGATCTCAACCCATTTGAGCACGCATGGGATATGCTCCAAAGTATAGCTCTGCCGAGTATCGATGCCGTGCACAACACCTTTTTCATTTGTTAGAAAAAAACGTGGGCGGACATTCGTCAAAGTGATTTTGATGAACTAATTTTAAGCATGCCAAATCGCTGTGATTGTGTGCTTCGTGTCAACGGTGGCAACACAGTTTATGTTTTATCCTTACAAAAAAAATTAAAAAATCTTCATTTTTGCCTTCATTTGCCGTTTAACTCAAAATATATACGAAATATAAAATATATACAAGGGACACGTTGTTAACGTAGGAATTAAAAAAAAAACATTTTTGCAAAAAAATACTACCGACTTCCAAATAAGAAAACTACAAAGTGATAAATAACTTTGTTTTTGGAAGTCGGTGTCTTTGGTAGGAACCAATATTTTGCGTTATGGACACCGACTTCCAAAAACAAAGTTATTTTTCACTTTGTAGTTTTCTTATTTGGGAGTCGGTAGTATTTTTATGTAATTTATTTTTTTTCAGCTTTTTATTTGTACCTCCTCATAGGCAAGTTTTTTAGTAAGGTACCTATAACGCCAGAATAGATTACCCGAATATCATGAAACTTGAACCTAACCGGTGAAATTAGAGATCTGCGTGGGGTACGCAAGAGCGTACTGGCGTGATGTTATGTTATGAAATGGTATAAACAATAAACAGACATGTGATTGCAGCAATCCCGAGAGATTTGCCGTTATTTATTGAAGAGTTATGTTGTATATCTCCGAAATTCTTTATCAGATCTTCACCAAATTAAAATGGGACCAATTTCGGAACATACTCTTTCAAACAAAAAAAGAATTTTCTAAATCGGTCCACAATTGACGGAGATATCGGTGATCATACATAAAAAAAAAACATACATAATGTCGAACATAGAACCTCCTCCTTTTTGTTAAGTCGGTTAAAAAGAAGCCTCTGACTCCCCAGTCAATACATTGAGAGAATTAGTTTGTGTATGTGTGGGTTGGTCATCAAATGCGCTTGTTAAGCCTAAGGGCGCGGATCCATTGAAACTGCTATATTGCCAGTTCTGTCTAACCTTTTAGATTTGATTGCAGCTTAGCTCTTCATGAACTACAAAGCAGTTCCTAGCTGCTCGTTATGCTGCCCCAATCTCGCCGTCCTTTGATACGCGTGTTATTTGATGTTTCAGGTATCTATAGGTATCTCGGTTTGGTAATTAACATTGTGTTCTGTTCATGCCGTGTTTGTGGCAGATTGCACTTTGTAGCTATGTAACTGCATACTACATTGGCTCTCAATTAAGTATCTATGAACATGTTTTCAGTGAGTAAAAAAACTTTTTAACAAAAAAAACAAACCGACTTCCAAAAAACACTGCAAAACGAAAAATAACTTTCTTTTCCGAAGTCGGTGTCTTTGGTACCTATTGTTTTCCGTGTTTCGACACCGACTTCGGAAAAGAAAGTTATTTTTCGTTTTGCAGTGTTTTTTGGAAGTCGGTTTGTTTTTTTGTTAAAAAGCTTTTTATTTATCTCTTTTTAGTTTTGATAGGTTCTTCCAATTGCCATAGAATTCATATATAGCCAAAGTACATCTCATGACGATTCCAATAAGCCCATACACGACTAATAAAACAATGTATCCACATTGTTTTATTTCAGAGTACCAGTGCCTACCTACCGGCTTCATCTTTAGATCAGTTCGATGGTACCATTTTCATCAGCACTATGTATTTATAAGTATTTGCTTAATCATAGTCGTTAAACTATTCGAGATATCTTATAACCCATGACATACTTAGCATTAAGGAATTCTATTGGCCATCTGCGGTCTTCTTCACCAGTTCCACTTCACCAAATGTTACTTTCTGAGTGCAGATAATTGCGTTGTTGATAAAAATATCAAAATCGCTATATGTATACCTATAATATTTGAGGAGTTCCCTCGATTTCTCCAAGATCCCATCATCAGATCCTGACCTGATGACTATGGGACCAACTGGGAAGTATACCCTTTCAAACAAAAAAAGAATTTTCCAAATCGGTCCAGGCGTCTTATAGTAATCGGGGAACATACATAAAAAAAAAAGATTCCGACGAATTGAGAACCTCCTCCTTTTTTTGAAGTCGATTAAAGAGTGTTTTCTATAAACACATTAAATTAAAAAACAATTAGATACAATGTTCTCTGTAGCCTGTCGAGGGTCATGCGTAATTTAGTCAAAGGTATTTGTTCGTTGGTATCCAATAAAGTTTGGACTAATTTGACTCCGAGCTCTGTTATTCTGCGGCCCGGCACGGAGGTACTCGAATACCTTTATGACTATATCTTAATTAAACATGCCTTTACTGATCTGTTGTGACAATACCGCCTTGTCGCAATAACTGATAGTAATATTAGTTACTACAAGCTACATATACTACTTAGCTACATCAAAAGTGTCTCACATCAATATTTACTAAATCTAGTCTTCCAGACTGGATTCTTACTTTGATGTTTAAGATAACAACCTATCCCTATATTTTGTAAAAATTAAGAGGATTTGCATTTTTTGCAAATTGTGGGTAATTAAACTAAGTTAATGTCTTCAATTAAGGGTACACTAGTCGATGGCACGAACGATTTTGTGCGCGGGGTTAAAATGCGTGCTATATCAACCTACAACACGTGCGGAACAGATAGATGCTATTATGAGCAGTAAGAAGCTAGTACGCGTACGAATAGAATACACACTTTTGCAAATTTTTAGCGAAATGGATGATTATTTAGAACGAAAACGATCGCGCGAAATTTTATAAACAGACCTTTGGTAGTCTTAAGTCAGAATAAAATTATTTGCATTGTTGAACTACTAATCTATCCTTGTATGGAGGCCGTTTTTAAATTTTCCTTCTTCTTATGGACATTATTTGCGCCCAAAGATGCGTAAATAAAAACGTTTGCGTTTCCACCGTTGATATGAATTATTACACTCACAGCTATTTGGCATGCTTAAAATCACTTTGAGGATCGGCAAGAGTGCGTGTTACGACTCTAGCCGTGTTTGGAAGAGCATTGTCGTGCACTAGTTGAAACCAATCACCCAATCGGCGGCGGCGTCGCAAAATGGATGATCACGTCTAAAACAATCTACTCTGCATAAATCTGAGCATTGAGGTTGCCCTTGATCCAAATGAGATCGATTCTTATTCTCGATACTGACCCAAAGCATTATTGTTTCCCCCTCCATATGAATGAACTTCCAGACAAAATTTCGAATGTTCTTGACGTCCAGAGATCCTCCAAACTAGAGTACGTGTTGTATCCGGCCTCATACCGAAACGAGATTCATCGAAAAAGGAAACACAACGCCAGTTCGGATGGTTTCGTCGCTTATCAGCAAGCCCTGTCTTCGAGTGGTGATGCCAGATCGTCCTCCATGTCGCTCGGCCACGCTGCCTGTGTAATGCTAAGAGCGACAGCCACAGTACGTTAACTGGAACCAGCTTGCAACATTCCGACGGCTCTCATCATCTATTCTCGTTTCAAATGATGTCGTCGTTCCATATCGATGCAATATTTTCAGTTCCGATGCAGAAATTGTAATGGTTTTGTTAAAACGCTATTACAAACTTTTATAGGAATCCCGATTGATAGTTGATTTTCTATTTTTAAACAAAATTCAACAAAAAAAAATATTCAAATCACAATAGTGAAATTCACAAAAAAAAAATCAGTAACATTCCAAAAAAGTTAAAATAATAATCCTCAATTGCGTACTCTAAAACGTACGTTTTATAGCAGTACTTGATCCCTTGAACTCCATATTCGATAGATGGTGTTGTGCATTTGAAGTCATTTTCTAAATGGCGATGTTAAGATTGACACTAGAAAAAAACATTGGAAGGTAGTTAAGGTTGGTACGAGTAGCATGGTAAGTAGGGCAGGGTAGGCAGTTGACGGGAGCGAAGCCGCGGGCATAGCTAGTCTCTTATCATTTTTAACCGACTTGCCAAAAAGGAGGAGGTTCTATGTTCGACCTTATGAATGTTTCTTTTTTTATGTTTGTTCACCGATATCCCGTCAATTGTGGACCGATATTGAAAGATCTTATTTTGATTGAAATAGTATGTCTCGAAATTGGTCCCATTTTATTTTGGTGAAGATCTGTTGAAGAACTTCGGAGATATACAACAGAACTCTTCAATGAATAAAGGCAAATCTCTAGAATTGCTGCAATCGCATGTCTGTTTATTATTAAGTCGGTGTCTATAACGCAAAAAAATGGTGCCTACCAAAGACTTCCAAAAATAAAGTTATTTTTACTTTGTAGTTTTCTTATTTGGAAGTCGGTAGTATTTTTATGTAAAAAAGTATTTTTAATCTCTTATAACGAGAAGGTACAGCACGAGTTGTCTGATTGAGTACAAGACGGAAGCGGAACTGATCTGACCTACTTATAGGTTTATTTCAGAACTCCCACTAGTGCTAGCTAGTTTCCAGGCAAACCCTTCAATTTCAATCTGAATAATGTAAGAACTTTGTGAGTAGGGCTTAATGTAGAGCTGAACTAGATGAAGTTAGTTTACAAACCGCAGCTGAAAATGGATATGGCTGCGGCCAGTTAATTAGTTTTACTAGAGTTAGATGTTTGAATAAAATGTTATTATAATATGCCACTGCTTTTCATCTCTTCACCATTCTTCTTTGAGTGGTCGAGAATTACCAATTATGTGCATGAAGTATAAATAAATAAAAAAACCGGCCAAGTGCCAGTCGGACTCGCGCACGAAGGTTTTCGTACCATTATCGTAAAAAAAAACAAAAAAAATCACTTGTATGGGAGCCCCACTTAAATATTTATTTCATTCTGTTTTTAGTATTTGATGTTATAGTGGCAACAGAAATACATCACCTGTGAAAATTATTCATGTTTCATATTAGAATAATTTTTTATTACTTGTACATTTTTAATTTAGATTTATTATGGTTTGACGTTCAAAAGTGCCGCTTATTGGCCTAGTTGAAATAAATATATTTGACTTTTTGTCACAAGATACAGCCTGGTGACAGACAGACAGACGGACCGCGGAGTCTTAGTAAGAGGGTCCCGTTTTTACCGTTTGGGTACGGAACCCTAAAAAGATGTTTACCTAAATTCTATAAACGAAAGGTCTCATGAAAATATCGTAAATGAACGCTTTGTCAGTGCCTAATTACGTTATAATTAGTGTCCTCCCTGTTTTTCAGAATGTGCTTCTATATTGAAGGTCATTCCATTACAGTCATAATAATTTTCTCGAAATTCCTGTAAATATCGAACTGTCTAGACTAGACAGACGGGTTTTCTCCCTTGCGGTGACCTCTCAACTCCCTCACACTTTGCTAATAAATAGATCTAGATATTTATTTTCATAAAGGCGCGAATTTTTTTCAAAAGAGCGAACACTCACTTCAAATATTGAATTTAAATTTTACATGTAGCGTTAGTTCAGGTAATCAGGGTGGTAGTGGGTAGTACGTGTGCTAACTACACGAATCATCATTTAATGATGCCATGCATCACAAAACGCCATGAATGCTTATCACCTTCCATGTTATTAAGTAAAAAAACTTTTTTACAAAAAAATACTACCGACTTCCAAATAAGAAAACTAGAAAGTGAAAAATTTCTTTATTTTTGGAAGTCGATGTCCATAACTTAAAAATTTGGTACCTATCAAAGACCTGTTTCACTTTCTAGTTTTCTTATTTGGAAGTCGGTAGTATTTTTTTGTAAAAAAGTGTTTTTATTTTTCTTTTTTTAGTTACCTACCTAATAGGGAAGTAGTTAAGTAAGTACCTATAACGACAGAATAGATTACCCGAATAAAATGAAACTTGTATATAACCGGTGAAATGAGAGATCTGCATACCCCTTTCGAGCGTACTGGCGTGATGTTATGTTATGAAATGGTATAAACAATAAACAGACATGCGATTGCAGCAATCCCGAGATATTTGCCGTTATTTATTGAAAAGTTCTGTTGTATATCTCCGAAGTTCTTCATCAGATGTTCACCAAATGAAAATGGGACCAATTTCGGAATATACCCTTTCAAACAAAAAAAGAATTTTCAAAATCGGTCCACAATTGACGGAGATATCGGTGAACATACATAAAAAAAAACATACATAATGTCGAACATAGAACCTCCTCCTTTTTTGGTAAGTCGGTTAAAAACTACGGAACTACGGATAACAACTTACGAAACGATGATTTTGAACGAGGATAAAGAAATTTCTATTATATTTCCTTAAAATTCGCGGTCAAAAATGTAACGTTTTTCGCCACATCTATACTAATATTATGAATAGAGTAAAGTGGGTTTGTGAGTTTGTGACGTTGTAGGGGGTAATCTTTGGATCTTCTGAACCGATTTTTAAAATTCTTTCACCATTAGAAGGTTACATTCCTGAGTGTCATAGTCTATATTATATTTAAAATAATATCATAAATATGTAATAGAGATCCTTATGAAAATTGCAATAATGTAACCCAAAGTAGCAAAATGTTGCCTGTAAAATTCATTCTTTAGCGTACGCTGAGAAAACTATTGATGATACATACAAAATATTAGGTAGGTAGGTAGGGTAGGTAGAGTAGGCAGGGTAGGCATGGTAGGCTGGGCGGGCAGGGAAGGCCGAGTAGGCTGGGTAAGCAAGAAAGGCAGGGTTGGCAGGGTAGGCAGTTGACGGGAACGAAGCCCCGGGGGTCAGCTAGTACTTCATAAATCCGCAACAGTTCGGCGAGATTTGGGGATCATAAGAAAGACTTAGGAAAATAAAGTTATATTTCGCTTTGTAGTGTTTTGTTTTGGAAGTCGGTTTTCCTCGGTGTACCTCTTTATTATAATATTAGTATAGATATATAGGATAATACAAAGGTATTATCCAGTCCAGCTACCAGCTTTACTTTGAGTAAATTATTTCACTGCTCTCAAAAACGGTGAAGGAAAATATCGTGTGGAAACCGGCATGTCCTAGAACCAAAAATTCGAAGACATGTGTCATGCACCGACCCGCACTGGGCCCGCGTGGTGGATTACGGCCCATTCCCTCTCACTGAGAGGAGGCCTTTGTCCCAGCAGTAGGAACATTAATAGGCTGATGATGTGATTATCCAGTCTTAGTATTGTGATGTGTTAGTTCAATTGTGTAATGTAGGTATCCTGTATCATATGAATGATTTTCCACCTCAGCACACTTGTAGCAGATAATATCATTTAGTGTTAGTTAGTACATGATGTTAGGCCGTAAGAGCAGTGTTTAATTCAATATTTTGTCTTTAACATTCTATATTCCACTAAGTGTAGGAGGTAAAGTAAAACACGCGGTACTATTTACGGAGATAAATCAATATCGTTCGTTGTCGCTATTGAAGATGTTTTATTTGTGTATTTGCGTCAGGCTCGTATTAATATACCTCCTTAGGCTTCTTATTATGGCACGTGGATTACGTGCATCTTAAAGGTACCTACGGGGAAAAGTTGCCGCGTATTAATAACCCTATTAGGGTTGTTAATAAAATCATTATTGAAAAAGGGTCATTTTGGGAAATCCTCGTGTCCACAACGCGTACATTTCCTATAGTGACCTACCTCTATATAGATACACAGTTTTAAAATTACTTACACTTACCACAACATGCAACTCATGTAATTACGAAGAGTCAGGCATTATCAATGTAACGTGTTTTATCTATGGAATAAGATATCCGTATCTCGTGTGCCGATAATGTTCAGAGATTACAAGACTAATATGGGACGGCACGCCTTATGTATTGTTTTCATTATATTGTTTTATTACACGTGCATTTGTGGATTCTAGTTTTAATTATCTCAGGCATCGCTGTGTGGTCCTGTACTACAACTGATAACACAGGCCTATCGATCATGCTCATTTACAATCACCGACTGAACCGTTACAGATAAAAGTTAATACGTGGACATAGGTGTGGGTTACATTTCTGTGAATTTTGTTTTAATGATTTCTTAAGTTTCTTTTGTACGAGTAGCATGTTACTATTTCTTGTCTCTAATAAGTAAATTAAAATATCATTTTATAGTCGGCTCCGTCGACCTTCGTCTTCTCGTGTCGACTCTTTCCTGGACCAAACAGCTGCAGGAGGATAGTAGTAAACTGTTTGCTTCTATGGGTGCCTGAGAGGCTTCCGTAACTTTCTTCCCATCGCAACTAAAATTGCGATAGCACAATTTCTTCTTATCCCTATCCTGGACTATGCTGATGCCAGCTATCTTGATATCACCTAAGACTAACTAACTAAGACCAATTGGATACGCTTAAGGGATTTCAAAATGTCCGTATCAAGTTCAAGAAGCTCGTTTGTGGAATGCATTACCTATTGAAGTGAGGCGTGCTCAATATTTACCAACATTAAAAAAAAATGATGATCGAGCATTTCCTATCGCTATAATTAGTCTTCTCTTTTCTCTGTGACATACTTGTTATTTATTAGTATATTATATAGTATTGTATGTATGTATTTTATGTTATTATGTCTTAAGTATTATTATTTAAGATATATCCTACACTAAGACCACTAAATTCATCTCCTCTCGTTCAGTTCATCCAAAGGTTGTCTGTAAAAGATTGCCCTGTGCGATAAGAGCGACCATTATAAACTTGCTTTTGAAAATGTTTGTCCATACATATGTTTTTGTGATGTACAATAAATAATTAATAAATACATTTTCGGATTAGGACAATTTATTTGCGATGAGGCAAGATCAGATCCTAATCGAAATATCTGCGAACATTTTATTAGCTACTCTTAACGGTAAGGAGTTTCTAACCAAATAAATTTTGGCTTTTATTCAATGAACATTCGATGTCCATTAATATTTAAAATTGAAATCATTTTTTTTGGTGCAATTTTTTTGTGGTGCAGGCTAATCCCTAATGAATTAATTATTAAGACAAGATACATGTAGTTAGTGGAGACATGTTAGATATTGGTTGATGTCAAACTTCTATGCGATGTACACTACAAGTTCGGTTAATGGCTTCTCTAAACTAAACAATGGGTAGAGGAAAAAAGTTAATTACTGCCAAGCAAGTCTGTTAAAGAAAGGGTGCTTGTTTTTAGTTGCCCGTATGCGATACCAGATTATTAATTCTGCGATGCCTCAGACTAATGACAGTTTTTATATTTCAATCGTTCAGTTAACAAAAGCCGTAAACAAGAAGAAAATCATGCTGGGCAGTCGGAGGATATACGTATTCGCGAGCTGGCTGAATAAAACCAGATGTATCCTCCGACTGCACAGCATGATTTTCTTCTTGTTTACGGCTTTTTTGTTCGCTTTTAAGCAGTCGAGATTTTTGATTTTTTGAATTAACTTTTTTTATTTATAACATTTTAGTTTTTTTTTTTTAAGATTTTGGTACATTTAAACATATAAGTGTTACATATTTTTGAAATCACCTCTTAAAACTCTTTATTTTGATACACCACACGAAGGTTTTGGAAGAAAAAGAAAAAATTGTCCTCCACAATATGGCGCCCAAAATCCGCCATTTATCTATTTTCCGATTTTAATGTAGCCAGTGACACTCGCAGGTTAAAGACAAACTATTGACGTATGAATCATCAAAAAAGCCAACGCATTTGGTCTCTAGAACGCCACATAGGAACAAACATACATACATACATACATTCTTACATACATACTTACATACATACATAGACTGATAAACACATTACCCTCCTGCGGCAGTCGGATAAAAAGAGGGTACTTAATTGGTCGTTTGCCATCGTAAATATAGTTAGTACTGCACGACCGTCTTGTCTGGGTCGATATTCGATAGCCGGCCTTTGAGGAAATTAATACAGGTGGACCCGATAAATTACTTCGGAAGTCAGCAGCTAAAATGATTAAACCGTTCGTCCTTTAAAATAGCTTAATCAAGAACCGATTCTGACTGCTATTGATATTGAATTAAAATCAACAATAACGAATTTTTTACAGCACGAATATGGAATCAAAAGTGACCCACTTTTATTTTGGTAATTCTCTGCAGCACTCTCAGGTATAATCTCCCCTTTTATCAAGCAATGAAGCAACCCTCTTTGCAACTAACCTTGAACCGAAGGGAATTAATGGGGACAACCCTCCGTTTATTTAGTAATCAACATCTTAACCTTGATCAATATTTTCGAAGTTTATCTACGTCTTATTTTCGTTATTTTACACCCTAAAATAAATACCCATACGATAATACAAAGAGCTAAGAGAGAGAGAGACTTGAGACTAATTGCTTTCAAAATACCTTGCGGTGCCTAATACTGCTCATTATTATTTCAAGTACTTAGGTGTCATTCTAGATTCCATCTCAGACAATCAAAACGTATGGGCTGTGATGATATTGATAAGTGGGTACTTGTATAATGTTGGTGGTGGAAGAGAATCGTTCTATTAAATATGGCAGTCATTACTGGAGCTTGTTGTTTGAATCACCTTCATCATACCTTTACATGGCGCAGCCGGTAATTAATAAAATATAAAGAAATTAAGTTAGCAGTGAGTGAAATAAAGACGATAAAACAGTACAAATAAAATAATAAAAAAAAAAATGGAAACAGTGTTAACACCACCGTCACCGTTCCAATTTGATGAGAACTCGATTGATGTGGCGTCGGGCAAGCTGAGTGATAGTTGGGAACGATGGAAGAAGGGCTTCATGATATATTTCAACGCGTGTGAGCTATCGAAAAAAACATCAGGTATACAACTCAACATTTTTCTGCACATAGTAGGCGAGCAATGCCGCGAAATATTAGACCAAAGCGAAGTATCAACTTTAGACGGTGCGTGTAAAAAGTTAGATGAACACTTCAAAACGAAGAAAAATTTAACGGTGGAACGGCACAAGTTTTTTACACGAGATCAGCAGCAAAATGAGTCGATAGATCAATATGTGTTTGATTTGCGGAAATTGTCCAAGACATGTGAGTTTGGAGATTTAAATGACGATTTAATAAAAGATCGACTTGTGTGTGGAGTGACAAGCCCAGCAATTAGAGAAAGGTTACTACGAGAAGGGGACCTAACATTAAATAAAGCCTTGGAGATATGTCGAGCAGCAGTAGTTTCAAGAATGTACTCAGAAAACATAAAGAAGGAGAATGAAGCAGTTCACAGTATTAAACAGGACTGTAATATTCAAGAGGAAAAAAACGAGATATGGGCATTACGGCGTCATAATTCAGTAGGATATGGAGTGTCATCGCCTACAAAAACAAGCGACGGTTATATGAAAGGAGCAATGCGCTCACGCGGTGGATACGAGCGAGGAGGCGCAGGCTGGCGAGGCGGGCGCGGGGTCGCCGCAGACGCCGCTCGACCGATGCAGCAGCCGACAAACAGACCGCGCACGACGCCCCAGTGTGGCAGATGTGGTAGTATGCACGGAAGGAATGCTTGTCCGGCATATGGTAAGAGGTGCCTACGCTGCTCAAAAATGAACCATTTCGCAAAAGTGTGTGGTGTGCACTTTGTGGAGGAATCAGACGAAAAGGTAATATTTGCTTTAAATAAAGACTTGAGTGATTGGACTTTAGATTTGAAAATTAATGAACATTGCATAAATTTCAAGTTAGATACGGGCGCAGATGTTAATGTGCTACCGATGCGTTTTTTGTCCAGATTAGGAATTTCTGTTGACAAGTTATTGCAAACGAATACTAAATTGAGCGGTTATTCAGGTGATTTAATTACAGTTTTAGGAAAAACTCATTTAAAAGTATATCATAAAAACAAGTTGTATTTATTAGAGTTCAAAATTGCAGATGTTAATAGCACGCCTATATTGGGACGTCATGCATGTGTAGAAATGAACTTAATTAAGAGGGTTATGTCTGTGCATAGGTCTGATATTAAATCCAAGATACATAAAGATTTTAAAGATGTTTTTGAAGGTATAGGTTGTCTGCCGGGGGAACATAATATTCAATTGAGGGACGACGCCATCCCCGTAGTACATGCGCCTCGCAAATTACCATTTGCGATCAGCGACGACGTTAAGAAAAAGTTATTGGAAATGGAGTCACAAGGTATTATAGCAAAGGTAGAGGGTCCCTCTGACTGGGTTAGCAGTATAACTGTGGTAAAAAAATCGAACGGTGATTTAAGAATTTGCTTGGATCCGAAAGAATTAAATCAAGCTATCAGGAGAGAATATTTCAAGCTACCAACAATAGATGAAATTATGTCGAAATTAGCAGGGGCTAGGTATTTCAGCACATTAGATGCTTGTTCAGGGTTTTGGAACGTGAAATTAGGAGAAAGTAGTAAATTCTGTACATTTAATACACCATTTGGCAGATTTAAATTTTTACGAATGCCTTACGGGATATGCTCGGCCTCAGAGATCTTTCATAAGAAAATGTACGAACATTTTGATGATATAGAAGGTGTGTGTATGTATATTGACGATTTATTAATATATGCCTCAGATCAAAACAAACATGACGAGATTTTAAAGAAAGTACTAGAAAGATGTAGAAAAATTAATTTAAAATTAAATATAAATAAGTGCAAATTTGGTTTGCAGGACATAAAATATTTAGGTCATCGCATTACAAAAGATGGGTTGAGCCCAGATGATTCTCACTTGTCAGCAATAAAAAACATGCAAGTACCAAAGAACAGAAAAGATGTCGAACGATTTTTAGGATTAATTACGTATGTAGGCTCGTTTGTGCCGAACCTTTCAGATAAAACATTGCCATTACGAGAGTTACTTAAAAAAGAAATAGAATGGCACTGGGATGACCGACATGAGCACTGTTTTACTTATTTAAAAACGTGTTTAATGAAACGGCCTGTTCTACAATATTATAGTTTGGATAAGCCAATAGTCATATCCGTGGATGCCAGTTCCACAGGGCTAGGTGCGTGTTTAATGCAAAATGGGCTACCAGTGTGTTATGCGTCGAAAGCTTTAACTATCACAGAACAAAGGTATGCGCAGATTGAAAAAGAATTGTATGCTTCCGTCTTCGCCTGTGAGCGATTTTATGCATATATTTTTGGACGTTCGGATGTAACAATAGAAACGGATCATAAACCGTTAATCAGCATTATTAAAAAACCAATTGTAGATGCTCCGTCCCGCTTACAGAGGATGCTATTGAGATTACAGCGCTATACGTTTACGTTAGTTTACAGACCGGGAAAACATTTGTACATTGCTGACGCGTTATCTCGTGCTTACGAAACGACACCGCATGTGAGCGAAGGAACGTCACAAACCGGTATAGATATCGAGAAGTATGAAGTATGCGTATTGACCGATTTTGTGAAAAATAAATGCGAATATCTTACGGACGCACAATTCATAAATATTCAGAAGCAGGTAGAAATAGATGAAGAGATGAGTGAATTAAACAAACATGTTTTACAAGGGTGGCCTGAAAATAAAGATAAAATAAAAGACAATATAAAACCATACTGGAAATTTAAGGAAGATATAACTGTAGCGAATGGGTTAATCTGGAAATTGGATAAAATAATAATACCTAAAATAATGAGAAAAGAAATGTTAAAAAAGATTCATATTGGGCATATGGGAATAGAAAAATGCAAACTACGGGCTAGAGAAATAATATTTTGGCCCGGTATTAACAATGATATAGAAAACATGATTAAAAGCTGTAATATTTGTTTAACGCATAGAAAAAATAATCAGAAAGAAGAACTAAATTGTCACGAGGTTCCAGAAAGACCATGGGCTAAAGTTGGTGTAGATTTATTTCAATATAAAGGTACGAACTACTTGTTACTAGTGGATTATTTTAGTAAATATTTCGAATTAATTAAATTACGTGGCACAACTTCAGGTAGCATAATTAATCATTTAAAAAACATATTTAGTCGACAAGGCATACCGAATACTATAATGTCAGACTGTGGCCCACAATTTTCATCAGCAGAGTTTAGAAAATTTGCACTAGATTGGAATTTTATTCACATGACGTCATCACCTTACTATCCTCAGTCGAATGGGCAAATTGAACGCACAGTTCAAACAGTAAAAAATATTATAAAAAAGTCAACAGAAGACAACACGGATTTTCGTCTAGCATTATTAGAATGCTTGAATACACCGCTGGGAAGTGATCTAGCATCACCAGCTGAAATTTTACAAAGTCGAAAATTAAGAAGTATAATGCCTACACCCATAAAATTATTGGTTCCAAAGGTACATTATAACATAAAAGAGAAATTAATAAACAGGCAAAATAAACAAAAAGAATTTTATGATAAAAGTAGTAAGAACTTAACTCCGTTACATGTTGGTCAAAATGTAAGATATTTCGATACAATTAAAAATCATTGGGTACCAGGTGTAGTTGAGCGAATTCTGAGAAATAGATCATATGCTGTTCGGTTGCATAATGGAAAAGTAGTTGTACGGAATAGAAGGCACATGATAGCAGACCATTCGCACAGACACAGCCCCCTTCGAGACTATGAGTTCGATTATGATTGTGAAAACTCATCGTGTCATAGAAATGAACATCTTGAGTCATCATCAAATTTTAATAATAATAATTATGTTACTCGTTCTGGCAGGACGGTGCGACCGCCGAATAGATGGGGGTATCCGTGAAATAATGAATGCACCACCCACAATGTAATCGTCATCCGTATTATCAACGGCAAAGTATTATTGATACCTACAAATAAATAAACAAAATAAATAAATATATTATTCTGAATAAATTGTATAATAAAGTTTAATAATAAGATAATAATTGTAAATTACTAATGTGTATTTGTTTGAGAATGAAATGTATATAATTTAATAAAATGATGTAGGAATGTCTACGTAATTTCTTTCTTACTATGCAATAGGCATATTATAAAGAAAACGTATTATATGGAATAAATTTAAATTACTATGATCTAATTCAATTTCTCATGTGTAGGATACAGTATTATTAATGATGTTACTGATCAATGAAAGTTTGAGATTAATTAGTTAATGTTTTGAGTAACTACTCTAGTGAGTAGTAGCTAGTGCTGATTATTGTTGTTAAATTTATATGGTTATGTACATGCATGATGTTAATGAACATACATATATTATATTATTTGTTTAAGGAAATTTAAGTTTTTATTTTTTATACTTTTTTTTTTTTTATAATTTTTTAAGGGAGGAAGATGTGATGATATTGATAAGTGGGTACTTGTATAATGTTGGTGGTGGAAGAGAATCGTTCTATTAAATATGGCAGTCATTACTGGAGCTTGTTGTTTGAATCACCTTCATCATACCTTTACATGGGCGACATGTTCTGAACTGAAGCTATAATACGCGCGGACCGATTCTTTTAAAATAACTTTCACTCCGTAATACCCTAGAAGCTCCCGCAACAAGCTTCCGCACGTTTTAGTGATTCTAAACCTCTTGGCAGTAAGCCCGTAATTAGGGTATTCCATTATTCCCATGTAATTTTCTTACGGCATTTTAACATTTATTTATTTATTCAAAATTATGTAAATAACACCTTAACAGCTACAACGCCAATGCGATGCTACTACCACAAAGATATTACTTACAAAAAAAATAAATTAAATACCATTAAATAAAAATATTACAATTTAAATATCAATTAAAATATAATCAATCATATTATTATAAATACAATTAAAATCCAATTATCATACAAATAAACACAATAAAATACAATTAAAATACCATTATAATGCAACAAACAATTCAATTAAAATAATTTTTCAACATTTTCAATGCACTTCAGTGCTACTCTTGTGAACTTCATCAGGCTACCAAAAAAAAAATACCAATTTTTTTTTTTGTTTTGGTTATCTCATTCGATATAATATTTAATAATCTTATGGCGCGTTACAAGGGGGCAAACTTGTTCAGGTTAGTCCTATAGGATGGCTCCAGGTGGAACATGTTCACTTCGTAGTCAAATGATACCGAAATATCCATGTCTACGTGATGCGGTAATAATTTGAAGAGTATCGCACATGGCGCCAGACATGCAGATTTATTACGTACCTGTTTGTTTGTTTATTTCGAGCTTGCCGAGATGAAGAGTTTCCACGCTAAGCGCCGCTTAGACAAAATGTGGAAAGCATCCACTTCACAGTTAGAAATAAAATCAATTAAAACCAGTTTCACTGAATCATTTTCAGTAATAATGGCATTGTTTCGCTTGCTATAATGATACACTAGCTTAATTAATAAATCACATTACATATCAATTATAATTGATGTGCAACAGAATATCCTTTGACGTGGGTCAGAATAGCCTGCATCGGATTCAATCAGCGTTTCGGCAAATTAATTGGGCTGGAACAAAGGAATGGTTGCACAATGACGTCAGGACATCGTGTTCCTCACAAAGACAGTACCAGACAGACGATCGGTGCGTCTATCGAGAGTAGACCATTGCAATAGCATACGATAGATATGATAAGACTGCAGGCTGAACATGCGTCACGCAATCGTGAATAGTGCAACGCTTTATCATTTCAGTAGTATTGGTCGAGAGTTTTATCGGTACACCTAGCTAGACATTGTTTATAAATAGTATAAGTACGAACAGAATTAGTTCAAGAGGAACAACGGTTCACTATGCCAAACATTTCTATATTACCCGCGAAATATTACCGTCATGGTCAAGGGCAGGGTTTCGGTAAATATAGAACCGAGGGTTCGATCGAGGGGTAGCGAGTCGACGGGTCTGGACTGTTTCAATATTGTGTTTAATTACAGCTTGGTACTCACTTTAAATGTGGATCTCCATATTATGTAAGGATTACAGTGATTTTGGTTTACAAATAAATTACGAAAAAAGAGTTTAAGGAACTTCCACCGCTTTAGTGCCGTAAAACGGTTACTTTCTAAATTATGACAATTATTATACTATCGCATAAGCTCGCACACTCACTCATACTTACACTCACAGTCACACACACACTTTCTCAAACATACACACACACATTACTCCAGACAAATACACTAGAGACATACACTACACTTTCATTTAATATTTTTTGTTTTTTATCTTTTTTATTTTGTTTCTCTTGAACTTGCCCTAATGGATTATTGTGTACAATGTGTGTCCTTTTTTTCTTTAAGCACATCACTTTGTAGGGACACTGGCTTCTACGATACAGGTACATAAACCTAGTTAAGAAGTCAGGGTTTTTTGCTCTGGAACACTAGCTTAAGTAATTTTTAGATCAAAATAATGTAATGCATTTATGGAGAAATAAAGATTATTATTATTTATTTATTTATAAAGCATACTCCTTAGTAACGGCTAGGTTAAAAGATTTGAAAAAAATGTATAGGTATTTATATTTGGTTCATGTGTTCATTTGTGAAACATAATTAACAAAAATAATAATAACATGATATTATTTCGCTACTTTTGGATACTCCTCCGAAACGACATGGATGTTTAAAAAAGAAATTACATAGAAAAATTGATGGCCAGAATTTCTTCATAATTGAAATAGCATATGTAAATCAAAGAATATTTTGTAAACGAAACTGTCCAAAAGGAGGTTCAATATCGATATTCTGGGTCCGAGTGGGCGCACGGCCAGTACTGCGTTAACATTGGGGAATATATACGCCTTAAATTAAACATTGCTTCCATAAGCAAGCAATATTAATAATAAATGTGATGAAAAATCCAATATTTAAATGACTACATATAACATGACAGACATGACAGCTCTGAGACGTGGTCGCTTACAATGGGCCTCATCAGGAAGCTTAAAGTCACTCAAAGGGCAATGGAGAGGGCTATGCTCGGAGTTTCCTTGCGTGATCGAATCAGAAATGTAGAGATCCGCAAGAGAACCAGGGTTACCGACATAGCCCGAAGAATTGCCAAACTCAAGTGGCAGTGGGCAGGGCAGATTGCTCGCAGAACGGATGGCCGATGGGGCAGAAAGGTTCTGGAGTGGCGACCGCGAACCGGCAGACGTTGCGTTGGAAGGCCTTCCACTAGATAGACCGATGACCTGGTGAAGGTTGCGGGGATCCGCTGGTTGCGAGACGCACGGGGCCGGTCAATGTGACGACGCTTGGGGGAGGCCTATGTGCCAGCAGTGGACGTTTTTCGGCTGATATGATGACATATAACATTATTTCTCCGTTTAGCCGATTCATTCGTCAATTATTTATCTGCAGTCTATAATATAATGATTTAGCGTAGAAAGTAAACGTCATATTGTTATTTTTAAAACAGCCGATGTTTATATTTGTCTCGTGACTTATTGGAATGTTATTTATTGTGCATAGCGGTAACATTTATTGCGCTCATGTGTTTAAGGAATTTCTCTCGAGATGACGTCAGCTTCATAAACGCCTCAGCAGCAGATAATAGTACCACTGTACGTGCCAAGTTGCCAATAATTACACAAACTTTACATGTTTCGAGACGTGGAAATCGCAGTAGCTAAACTGAGTACTCATACTACACTGTCACTTACAATTCAAATAAAATAACATATAAAATCGCTTGATTTTGACACAATGAATATTAGAGACAAAGTAAAATAAAAAGTGAGTACAGTAAACCTAAATCTAGAACACTACAAAAACAAAACAAATTGAGCTATATAGGCGTACATTGTACACACTGTTTATGAAGGGAATGTCGGTATAAAGCGAAACTCATAGAGAAAACATCGATAGGGTAATCCGCCCAGTTGGACCTTTCATTATATAGCCTTGCCATACGTGTCAGGGGGCTATTAAGGTAGATGTAGGAAATTGAAAAATGCGATGATGTCGCTTGCTACGTTGGCTAGTCCTAAAGCTTAAATAGTTAATCAATTGCGCGTCTATGGAACCATTTATAATTTTGTGCAGTATAAGTAAGTCAGAATTGATCCGTCTTTCTTTTAAGCTAATCATCTTATAGTGCCGTAACCTATCACTGTAATCAGGTATTGCTTTTCGGGTCCCATTCTTTACACATAGATACCTAACAATACGGGCCTGAACTGATTCAACATTATTAATATAACTAGAGTAATAGGAAGACCAAATAGTGGAACAATAATCCAAGTTGCTCCTTACCAGTGCGTTGTAGAGTAGAATAATGCTACTATAATTACGGAAAGGTTTTGACATGCGGATTATAAAATATCTGGAACTGTGATGACTTGCAGTGCAACGTGCACTTCTTTCCTTTATAAAATTATTTCGTATACCTGTAACGAAATATTGAAAAGAAAAAAAAAAGATTATACCTAAATAGTTACCGCACTTATATTTTGATGCTCACAAAATGTTTTTAATCTGCCCCAACTGGTTTGCAGATTTCATAAGAGCTTTCATTCGGTGCCAGTTTTCATTGAATGTTTAGGTGAGGTTTAATAAAGTATTTCGAAATTGTATCGCCCGTGTGTTGGTAAAGAAGTCCATCACAAAGAGTCTGGTCCGTGCGGTGCTTTGCTTGGTGTCACGCACACTTTTACAGCTAATGCCCCATCACAATTTCGACACTGAAGCGCAGTATAAATCTCTGACTGAGGGGATCTTTAATAAGAGCTAAAGGTGCGTACAGATTATGCAAATGATTTTAAAGCAAGTTTTTTCTGCTTTTTGCAACTTGAGTTGAGTTAAAAATAATATTCTGCCAGCAAGGTAATGGGGTCAACTTACCAGGTGTGCGATCTACACCGTGTTTTTGGCAACTGTGTTGAGACACTTTATTATGTGTGGTACGTGTGTGTATTCAAAATATCGTCTACCTGGATGACTTAATACGTATCACGGTTCGCGCAAAATTCATTAACTGTGCGTGGAAATTGCAAATGAATCACAATCATCTAGTCAAAAATTATAGTCATTGAAAACGCGCCTTAACAGTGTACACTACTCGTATGCACCGTTTGCTAGTGAAGTGTACATATTCGTTAGCTTTGCAGTCGTATGGGTCGGCTTTATATTGACCCCCCATGGCCGTCGCGTATTATTAAGAGCTTACCTGTCCTCTGCACTGGGGAGCGCAAATGAAATTTCAATCCTTTGTTGCACAGTGCCTTTGACAGAATTTTGCACGTGTTAATTCGATGTTATAGGACGCTTCCGTTTTAATATTTCCCCCTCGTATGAATGTATGCGGACTAAAACGCACCCACATAAGTATTGCAACTTTGATCACAAGTAGGGAACAACATTATCGTAATGAACCATGAAGCTATTGAGCTATTGGTAGTGGGTTTGAATGAACGAAGTAGGAATGTTGCGCGACCCCAAATAAAATGAGATATGGGCAAGAAATTGATGCAATTAAATTAGTCTTGCTTGCTGTTGGTATTCTTAAGACAGTTTAATAGTTATTTAAATCACTTTAAAATGATGCTGGTTAAGAGAATGATTTCTTAAACTTTAGGCAGAAATACATAGAATGGAATAACATTATCATATTGAACCGTGAAGCTATTGAGGTGACGTCTTACGGAGATGTATTTCCATTCTTTCCCATAAGTCGTTCAATTCTTAACGAAGGACACGAGAATGAAGAATTGTGAAGGTAATTTTACTTAATAATATTTGCTAAATTAAATTAGTATTTCTTAAAGTGTATATCGGGAACAGGTCCAAAGCTACCGGCGGCGCGGTCAGGGCTCCAGAGAGAGGAACCTCCTAACAATACGAGCCTTGTCCAGAAATACTGATTTCTAAATCAAGCCCTTGATCCAGGCGCTTAACGAGAGCCTCCTCCGTGTGTGTTAGGTCGAGGCTCGTGGCTTTTAAGCCATTGGCTGACACGACTATCGGTACAATAATCGCTGAGTCCACATCCCACATGTCGACAACATCACGAGCCAAGTCAAGATACTTGATTTGTTTATCTTTTAATAATAGGTTGTTAATAAAACCTCTTAGAGGTGGTTCCGGTTTAGAAAATGATTTCTTAATCTCGCATTCTTATTCTTATTTCATTATTATTTCTTATTCTTCTTTCTCTTCTCGCATATTGTTATTCAACAAACTAACTGGTTACACGGACACCCCCCTGCCACCATTGCCAAAATTAATAAACTCTGACACGGAAATGCTCCAATGGGCCACTACGAGTAATTAGTCTGTTCCACATTAGTTCTCGATGCAAAGCGGATTCTCATAATATGCAGAGACACTGGATACGATGGCTTTTAGCGGGCTTTTATTCACTTACCACTGTCTGCCTAGATTAGATTATTGTCAGGGGATTCGCACTTTGCTGCCTCGGGGTTTGATCCAGCTTTTGTATATATTCCCCGCAAACTATACCGCCATTAAAAGTGTAGTTTGCGGGGGCTTTTATTGTGCTGATTGGTAAACGAGACGTCATACATCAATAATTACGAAAAATATTCTTTAGCAGTAGTTCTATAAAATACTTTGCATTTTTACCTGTATAATTTGTCATGTGTACCTAAGGTAGTTTGCAGGAAAATTATGTTCACTTTAACTTACTTTTTTACTGAAACTATTATACGAAGTAAAATGCAGGCTGGAAGTGAGGACATGTAATTATTTGGTCACAAACCGTAATTCCCCGTAATATCACTGTCTCTCCATATTGTAGTGGATATCGAACCGATAAACGGTGCATTAAGCCGTCACGTCAGTTCTTACCACACCTTCGTTTACTTACCAACCATGCGAAGACGAGTCCGAGGAAAACAATTTCGATTAAATATGAATACTTGCAGGACTTGCAGCTGTCGCTTTCGGTAATACCCAGTACTTAAGGCATAAATATTCTCCAATGTTAACACAGTACTGACCGTGCGTCCGCTGGGAGGCATTTTAGATTGAACCTCCTTTTGGACAGTTTTGTTTGCAATATATTCTCTGATGTACATATGCTATTTCAATTATGAAGAAAATCTAATCATTAATTTACTGTGTAAAAATATTTTAAACATCCAAGTCGTTATGGAGAAAGTAGCGAAAAGACATCGTGTTGTTAATATTTTTTAAAGCAAAAATATAATAATTTTATATAATATTTTTTACACGAAAAAACACGTTTCACAAATAAAGTACATGAATCAATAATATATACATATATATATATATTTTATTATATTTCAAACATTTTACGTAACCGTTGCTAAAGAGTATGCTTTAGAAAGTAACAGTTTTACGGCACTAAATCCGTGTAACGTCCTTACGTAAACTTGTAAGTAGTGATTTGATCCACCATGCTAAATTTTTAATAACCGAAGTGGGCGTCGACAACTGCAGTGTGTCTTGGTTTTACAGCACAGGACTTAGAACGTAATTTATACTCGGAGGGAGCGTAATGATACGTTTATTTTTGAAATTCATGTAATTGTTACCTTTGCGGAAAATATAGTGTGTGTAAAACAGTGAACATTTATGCTAGTCGGCTTTGTTCGTAGAAAGAGTATTCTCATGTTTTACAATGGTGTTTGTCTTTTTGATGTTTTGCGATTGTGTGCCTTTGTTCATTACATAATATCTCGCTAAATAGAAATATAATAAAGTAAAACTAAATAAAAATATTTTCTGCTTTGCAAGGCGATTGAGAAATTCTTTGTCTTTGAAAGCGCTTTTAAAAAAATCTTTATATTTTTGCGGTTTCCTTTGCTTCGGTATCTACGTATAAATCCTGGCAAATTTTCTTAGAAACAGAAAAATCATGTTTCTCTTTTGCCTTGGAGGAAATTTTGTTACTTTTGGGACTTACACATTTTATGTTTCTGAATGAAAAGCGAATGCTTTTTTTGCTTAAAGCTTCATGTGCTCTGCATATTCTTAAAACTAGGCATGATGCGAAACTACTGCTCTGTTGTGACTGTCGTCGGTAGGTACCTGTTGTCACCATTTCTATTAAAATTACTGTGCTTTACAATGTAATGCTCAAATACTGTAGTAGATGGATTGGTTGAGACCTAGCAAACATAAAATTGAGAAATATAGCTTTAGTTACTACTTAGATGTGTGTCTTTTCTTCCAGTATAATTTTATATTTTGAACGTACGGTACCATCCTATATTTTTCGCCATTTGTCAAAATATTTCGTTATCTTAGATTTTAGAGGTTCATTTAGAGTTTTGTGTGTGCGAATTAGGCTCATTGTTCGCCCGACCCAATTGTCCTTAATATTAACCGCCTTCTCCTTCGTTTTCCTACGTTTTCCTAACTTGTTTTTCTTTTTTATCCTGCCTACGCTAATGATGGTTTAGGAAATTAGTGCGAGTTTATTTTTGTCTTTTCTCTTTAAAAGCTGTTTACGAGCTGCTTTTACCAAACGATTTATTTTACTTTAATTGGCTTCGGTGAATAAGTCAAGCAAAGCTTGCGCAATTTACACTTATATTTTATAATCAATTAGTTTTTATTGCGAGTAATCGCCTCGTTGGTCTAGTGGTCGCGAACACTACCTGGATTTGATTCCCGTGTTAGGCAAAGTGTGTCTCGGTTTTTCCATTTGAAATTTCTCAGTGGCAGCCCGATGTCTCAAAATTGTGCCTGTTTGGTGACAATAAGTCTTACTTTCTTATAACTGGCGGAATGTGAGTGTAATACGTATGAGTGCACCCTTACCTAATCATTTTGAGAATACAGGTGTGATGTTAGGGCCAGGGGGTGACCATAAGCTCTTAGAGCAGTGATAGGCAAAGTACGGCCCGCGGGCCAGCGCCGGCCCGCAAAAGCATTTAATCCGGCCCGCTGTCGGTCCTTCGACATGAATAGTATATGGCCCGCGATAATTATATTTTGACCATCCAGAAGTCTACAGTAGATTCTACTTAATAGAATAATAGACGCATAGGTAAAGGTAGCGCAGTATACAACGGTAAGCCAGTATGTCTTATATGTAATAAAGAAGCAGTGGCGGTATTTAAAGGTTTTAAACTGGCTCGCCATTTTTCGAGTAACACCAAGCATGCTAAAACCAAATATGCTTTGATATATATATAGAAAAGGTGAATGCGGAAAACCGAAAAACTTTAACTTTCTGGCCACTCATTAAGAAAGTTTGCCCATCACTGTCTTAGAGCAAGGTTACTTTTAGTGTAAGTGACAGATGTATCTGACTTGTATACAGCTGTCCCTTACGCAAACTCATAATAACCTTACTCTAAGAGCTTATGGTCACCCCCTGTTCCCCGTCAGGCCATTACTGACTCCCTTTTCTTTCATATCACTCCTCACACAGTCTATCCATCTTTTCTTTGGCCGTCCCCTCCTCCTCCTCCATCCATCCACATTTATATACATAACTCTTTTAGTAACATGCGTTTTATCCCTTCTCATCACATGTCCATACCAGGAAAAACGATTTCCTTTAAAATTTTCTATCACTGGCGCGATCGAACCATAATAGTTTTGATACGTCACGGTATGGGGGCAGATTTATGTCCTGTATGTGTCATGAGTTTATGGCGTTTTTAATTCGTGTCAGTGATTTGAGTTCCGACTTCAAAATGTTCTGAATTATGACGGATAGAGTTCGGATGTAGTGCTTAAGGGTATACTAGTCGACGGCACGAACTATTTTGTGCATGCTATATCAAACGACAACACGTGCGGAACAGATAGATGCTGTTATGAGCAGTAAGAAGCTAGTTCGCGTACGAATACACACTTTTGCAAATTTGTAGCGAAATGGATGATGATTTAGAACGAAAACGAGCGCGCGGAATTTTATAAACATACCTTTGGGAGTCTGGATATCATGAAAAAACGACTAAATGTATCTGTTCAAAATAAAATTATTTGCATTTTTGAACTACTAAAATATCTACAAAAATCATGTATGGAGGCCGTTTTTTAATTTTCCTTTATTCTTATGGTACTTATTTGCGCCCAAAAATGCGTTAAAATTAGTGTTGAAATATGGAACTTTCGAAGCTCATAACTTTCATTTAAATATTTTTTTTACTTTATTGCTTCCATACAGGGCTAGATAGTGATGAGACTAACTGATATCATTTTTTATTTTAAACGTACATCGTCAAACACTGGAGTAAAAGCCCAGACTACGTTTGTATGGAAGAATTTTCGACTAGTGTACCCTTAAACTGCCTTATAAGAGGTACTACGGCTACTTCGGAACCAAAATTTCACAGACACGGATCGGATGTACTGCGTAACCGCCCTAGTATGTAGCTTGCGTTTATCAGGGCAGCTTAAGCAAATAAACATTACTCGACAACTTGTAATCGACCTGATGCTTGACTAGTTATTAATCATCTTGAGATACTCATTAGCTGCGCGTACGAAAAGGCCACATAGTTATGGCCGTTGTTATATAATTATAGATTTATCTTAAGACGGATCTGCAGTTTACTGGCTCGCTTTGCATTAACATGAATCTCAAAGAAAGATTACTAAATAACTTCGTGACGAAAATAACACTTGTTTTTTCTACGTTTTTCATAGAAATTTGTGAGAATAATCAAATTATAGATCTTTTATTACTGTCAGCAGGCCTAGAGAATTTATGTTTATCTTCTATATGTATACCAGGAGGGAGTGACAGGCGAATGGCGAGGCGCCTGGGTGATGCTGATTCGCCGGGTGATGGTCTACTACACTACCAAGGAGCCTACTGTGTCCACGGTGGACCTCAGGAAGACCAGATGCGTTGGTAAGTCTGTTTTAATAGCCTTTGCTTTATTTTGTTTTCCTACTCCTCCTTTATTCTTTTCTGATTAATATTGTTGTAGGATGCAAAACAGTTGAATTCATTCGCCGGGACTTCGTCTGGCTTCATTGCCTCGGCGCTTTTCTGGTGGTCGCCGCTGTTGATTCTGGCTTTCAGGAGTTGCATTGGTTTGGGAATAATGCGGTGGGATTGTCTCAAAAAAATCTTTGTTTTACTTTATTATGTCTCTTAAACCGATTTAAAAAAGTAAGAGCAGGATTTGAAAGCCTCCTCTTATTTTTAACCGACTTACCAAAAAGGAGGAGGTTCTATGTTTGAATTTATGTTAGTTTTTTTTTGTTTATGTTTACATATATCTCCGTCAAATGTGGACCGATTTTGAAATTTATTTTTCCCATTCCCATTTTAATTTGGTGAAGATCTGATGAAGAACTTCGGAGATATACAACAGAACACTTCAATAAATAACGGCAAATCTCTCGGGTTTGTTGCAATCGCATGTCTTTTTATTGTTTATACCATTTCATAACATAACATCACACTAAAACGCTCTAAAGGGGTACGCAAATCTGTACAGTTCACCTTGGTACACTCTCAATTTTACAGGTTATGTTCAGATTCATGATATTCGGGTAATCTATTCTGGCATTATAGGTACCTTACTTAACTACTTGCCTATTACGATAGCCTAATCTTTAGAGTGGGTGTGGTTGATTTCAAAGTTACGCAAATTACTTACGCATCGCATATAGTTGAAACGTAACAAAAATCATTTGTAAAGGAAAGCTTTTGGGTGGGTTCAGTACATTAAGGGTACACTAGTCGAAAATTCTTCCATACAAACGTAGTCTGGCTTTTACTTCACTGTTTGACGATGTACGTTAAAAAAAAAAACATCAATTTGTCTTATCATTATCTAGCCCTGTTATGGAAGCAAAAAAGTAAAAATAAAATTTACTTGAAAGTTTCTTATTTTAACACTAATTTTTATCCATCTTTGGGCGCAAATAAGTACCATAAGAAGAAAGAAAATTGAAAAACGGCCTCCATACAGGGATAGATTAGTAGTTCAACAATGCAAATAATTTTATTTTGAACAGATACATTCAGTAATTTTTTCATGATATCCAGACTCCCAAAGGTCTGTTTATAAAATTTCGCTCGCTCGTTTTCGTTCTAAATCATCATCCATTTCGCTACAAATTTGCAAAAGTGTGTATTCGTACGCGAACTAGCTTCTTACTGCCCGTAACAGCATCTATCTGTTCCGCACGTGTTGTCGGTTGATATAGCACGCATTCTAACCCCGCGCACAAAATAGTTCGTGCCGTCGACTAGTGTACCCTTAATTTCACCCGCGCTTCGCCCAAGGTTCATTTTCGTTTTTTATATTGCCAAAACCAAGAACCAACCCCGGGCTGAGAACACTTAAGATTTATAGTCCGGGAGGGAACCGTGCCAAGAGGTGTTGGGGTGAATATTATTAGGGCGTTCGCAGGGTGAATTTGGATAAAGACAACAATACCAAGTGTTGGGTTTTTTTTTTCTACAGGATGCCAAGGGGCAGGAGGGGCCAAGTTGGTTAATCCCCGCTGGCTCCTCCCACTGGGTTACGCCCACATTTGTAAACAAAGAACGCATATCCTTTGTTCATATTTTTTTGTACAGGTACATATTATGTACCGATAGGGAACAGGCTTACAAAACAGCCAAGTTTTGGACACAACTTCGATAGGGTTTCTAAATCTTTTATGCCTTGTAGAACATAAATATAAATGTGCATAATTTATCCATTCCTACTATACAATTAATTAAAATAGGAAGTTGGTTCATTATTGTTCATTTTTTAATTGTAAAGAGAGCCTGTGAATGGAAATTATTTCCATAATTTAAAATAAACAACAGCCGTCGTAAGAGATATATAAATAAGTGAGAACATACAATTATAAAAGTGTGCATTTGCACACTTTGTGAAAATTATTTCATCACCACTGCTCTCAAAACGGTGAAGGGAAACATCGTGAGGAAACCGGCATGCCAAACCAGAACCAAAAAAGTGATCACATTCCGGGCCCTACTGTATATAACACGCGTAGTGTAGGTTTATCTTATGATTTCTATGTAGACAAAGATCAGTATATAATTATTAATCTTATTAAAATTCTACACCTGAAAGGAGGAACATGTCGTAAGAAATTATTTGAATAAGTAGATATGAATACGGATGATTATAAGGCCAAAAGCAATGATGGATAGATTATGTAAAAAGGAAAAACATTGGCTTTTAGGATGACGAGAACCGAGATAATGATAAATAATAAATATTTTTTTTAGCTATACAACTTTTACAAATTAAATATCTTACATAGGGGGAAATACCTTTGCTAGGAGGCCCCGCTCTTCTAAAACTAGTACAATAGTATGTAGGAGTTTGCTTACATGGTCTTCTACAATTTGGTAACTTATAAACTAAGGGAAGAAGATAAAAACATAAAGGAAAAACAAAAAACCGGAGCAGTATTCAAGAAAAAGATATGGTGAGCTGGATCCAAATACATCAATTGTTATTAGGACAGGAGGATGATTATGGTGATTATTGTAGATTAGCTAGGCAATTAGGTAACCTCTTTAGGTCGTAGTGGACCAGTGGCTAAGACATCATCTCTCGTTCTTAAGGTCGTAGGTTCAAATCCGGACAAATACGAGTGTGATTTTTTCAATTTCGTATTTACTTTCTAAGTTTATCTTTGAAATCGCTGACAACGGTGAAGGAAAAGATTGTGAGGACTGGACTTATAGTTAATGTAATTCTGATATCCCTTCAGCAAGCGTGGTGATCAATGCTCCTGCCTTCTCTATATAAGAAGAGGCCTTTGCCCTGCTGTTACAGGCTGGTATTACTGGCAATTAGATTTAGAATTTGGCTCACAAAAGTGGTCCATTGACCAATGGGTCAATAGACCCCTTTTGTGAGTAGTCGTCGGCAAAATCGCCGACGAATTTCCTCGTAATTTAAGGATCGACTCTGTTCAAAGTTGTGTGCTGCAATGATTGGTATGTAGGCGACACAATTTGTGTAACGAAGTTAATCGTCAATAAATACAATGTGGCGACATCCCGGATGCCCCATAATTACGTTTTATTACCACTGACCCACACAAACATACAGTTTTATTCGTCTGCTTCCGTAAGATAAAAGTTATTTAACAGTAATTGAAGGTCAAATTTCTATGTTACGCTATTATCTGGCAATCTGACGAAATGTTCCTAAATATGTAAAAAACTATAAAACATTTAATATTCAGCCGACATCCAAACAAAGTGCAAACATCAGTTTCGGAAACCGGTCTTTGCCAAACGAAATAGCTATGTAGCCATAGCCATCAATGTCGGTTCATGAACAACAAGATATGCCCGAATAGATAACCCCAATAACATGAAACTTGAATATAACCGGTGAAATGAGAATGTACCAGAGTGTGAACTGTAGTGTACACATTTGTGTACCCCTTCAGAGCTTACCGGCGTGATGTTATGTTATGATATTATATAAAAAATAAACATACTTGCGATTGCAACAATCACGAGAATTTTGGTTGAAGAGTTCCGTAGTGTATCTCTGAAGGTCTGCATCAGATATTTACCAAATTTAAACGGTAAAATATTCTTCTAAACAAAAAAGAATCATCAAAATCGGTTTACAATTGGTGAAGATGTCGCTGAACAGACACTAACAACATTCAGTTGACTTGAGAATCACCTCCTTAGTTTAGTAAATGGAATAACATACATACAACCGTAGTACATTATTACCTCAATGTATACAACATAATTATGTGTAATGATTTATTTGTTATATTGATCTGGATAAATTAGCCGATCAGTCCGATATTGCATGATGATATTATTGTATTTTAAAACCTTCCCTTTATTCCGCAAAAGAACAAAAAAGGCAGGCAAAATTGCGACGAAAATTCTGCTGTACCTACCTTAGTTAGTTTAGTTTCGACGGGCTGTTTCCGCATCTCCACGTCCAGCGCGTATTTTGCGTACCTACCTTAAATGAAATAGTTACCAAAGAGGAAATATCTGTGTATTTCGTCTGATCATTATTACCTTAAATGAAATAAGTTACGCAAGAGGAAATATCTGTGTATTTCGTCTGATCATTATTACCTTAAATGAAATAGTTACCCAAGAGGAAATATCTGTGTATTTCGTCTGATCATTATTACCATAAATGATATAAGTTACGCAAGAGGAAATATCTGTGTATTTCGTCTGATCATTATTACCTTAAATGAAATAGTTACTCAAGAGGAAATATCTGTGTATTTCGTCTGATCATTATTACCTTAAATGAAATAAGTTACGCAAGAGGAAATATCTGTGTATTTCGTCTGATCATTATTACCTTAAATGAAATAAGTTACGCAAGAGATAATTATGTGTAATGATTTATTTTTTATATTGATCTGGATAAATTAGCTGATCAGTCCGATATTGCATGATGATATTATTGTATTTTAAAACCTTCCCTTTATTCCGCAAAAGAACAAAAAAGGCAGGCAAAATTGCGACGAAAATTCTGCTGTACCTACCTTAGTTAGTTTAGTTTCGACGGGCTGTTTCCGCATCTCCACGTCCAGCGCGTATTTTGCGTACCTACCTTAAATGAAATAGTTACCAAAGAGGAAATATCTGTGTATTTCGTCTGATCATTATTACCTTAAATGAAATAAGTTACGCAAGAGGAAATATCTGTGTATTTCGTCTGATCATTATTACCTTAAATGAAATAAGTTACGCAAGAGGAAATATCTGTGTATTTCGTCTGATCATTATTACCTTAAATGAAATAGTTACCCAAGAGGAAATATCTGTGTATTTCGTCTGATCATTATTACCTTAAGTGAAATAAGTTACGCAAGAGGAAATATCTGTGTATTTCGTCTGATCATTATTACCTTAAATGAAATAAGTTACGCAAGAGGAAATATCTGTGTATTTCGTCTGATCATTATTACCTTAAATGAAATAAGTTACGCAAGAGGAAATATCTGTGTATTTAGTCTGATCATTATTAACTTAAGTGAAATAAGTTACGCAAGAGGAAATATCTGTGTATTTCGTCTGATCATTATTACCTTAAATTAAATAAGTTACGCAAGAGGAAATATCTGTGTATTTCGTCTGATTTTATGTCTCGTGAATGGTTTGCTCATAAACCCGTTCTTAACTAGTGTTAACAAGTAAACAAGCAACCCCACGCGAGGACGACCTGAAGCGAATGATTTGATTGAGCATTACTGTATCTCAGCTTGATCTATTTTCACCCTTAACGTCTGCTCAGATAGGGCTCAGACCTTACCTATCTTATATCTCTTGCTCAGATCTTAGAACAACCACAGCCAATTAGTGTACCATTTCCAGTGAAGTAATTTATTGGTATTAGAAATGTGTATGAATGTATTTTTATACTTACTTTACTACCTAATCCTTTGAGCTGGACTTTTCAGAGTATTTCAATCATTTCGAAATGAGATACAGGTGATATTTAAAGAAGTGATTTTTTTGTAGTGTTTCTTATTTAAATTTAATTCAAAGAATGTAGTCGTGCTTCGATCGACAATCTATTTAACACGTAATTATGACGCGATATCTTGCCAAAAAACGCAAAACGCGATTCAAACAGTAAAACGCCCATAACTTTTGAACGGCTGAACCGATTTTCATCAAACATAACTAAGAAACCTCTCGAAAACCTTTCTCAACCGTTGGCGGTTTTTGGTTTACGAGACCCTAATTATATTTTAAACATAAAAGTAGCCTAAGTCCTTCCTTATAACACCAGCTATCTGCTAATAAACTACATATAGCTAAGCTATAGGTTATCGTAAAATAAGGTTTTTTTTTTTTAATAATTGAGCTCGCGTTTGCCTACTATCTCACCTGACAGTAAGAGATGATGAGGTCGACGGTGGAGCACGCTTGCCTAGAAGTAACCTATTCACTCTTGACTTAAAGACCCCAGGTTTTTTAGCTTTCAGGAAACTTTTAGTGCGTATTGGTCGGCAACTTACTACATTAAATCAGAATTTAGAGTTATCTATAGTGTTTTTGATGTTGGAGTAATGATTGAGTGTTCTTATTTATCCCCAGTGACCCAGGAGGCGGACGAGGAGACCAAAGCCTTGTGTCCGTCAGACGGTAGCGACAACCTTCTCATGGACTGCCCCCACGCTACCTTGTATTTACGTTTCCCGCACGAGAGAGAACTCAAAGTAAGATCACTTCCCTTTTTTATTAAATCTAAATCTTGTATCTTGTATACTGTTATATAGCTCGACAATTGCCATGAATCGAAATGAGAACAAATCTCTCCCTCTCTTATAAAAACATGATAAGGCCATGAATCCAAAAATAGCAAGGCTGATTGAATGGATCCGAAGTCGTAATGATTGCCAATTAGGTTTTAATAAGAGTTGTTTTTGTTTACACTGCATTTTTTTTAACGCCGGGTTGCCGGCAAATAAACAAGGCATTTAAATGGCAGACATTTTTCCTCGATATTTGTAAATCTCAATAACTTATAGACATGTTTTGCACAATAAAACAATTAATAGATGTAACAGCGCCATCTTGAGGCAGTTATTTCGCCGGGGATCTGGCGGTACTTACTTACGCCCTTTCTGCATCACGCGCTAGAGCTGGGAATAAACCTCTCACATCCCTCGCACAGATGGCATCGCGGTACATACACAGTTTGGCAACATTTTCTCGTTAAATGTGTACGAATTAGGTGTCCAATATATCTCATTAATTTAATTTTAAGAGCATATCAAAATTTTGATAAATATTGCCTTAGATTAAGCTGATTAGACGCCAAAAGTTGAAAGGAAATTTAAATTTTTTGTGACAACATTCTGTTATATCCGTCCCTTTCATTTCCACCGATTTGATCACAGACCAGCAAGAGAGAAACGATAGCTTTATTTCATATACGTAGATACTAAGTTAGGTTTGTTATATTAAACACTGGCTGGCTCCCTGAATGACTGCGTCATACCCGCTCGGGAATCGATCAGAACCTCACGTTTGTGACCGCGTCGTTTGTAACCGCGACGTTCGTGATCGGGACGTCAACAGATTCTAAAGTTCGACGCGACAAATAGTGAACATTAACATTCAGCAAGTCAGTTAACGGTGAGGGAAAAAATGTGTGATCCATCACGACCGGCGATCAGCCAGGGCCAGGAGCAGGTAGAACAGATGGGGATCGAAGAGGAGCCACCACTGCCGGCTGACGAACCTGCTTACCAGCCGCAACGACAGCGGCACCGGCAACTGCTGCGAGTGGTGCCAGTGATGCCAATGCTGCCAGGGATGCCAGGCATGCCAGGGATACCAGTGGCTCATGTATCGCCGTTGATGCCAGTGAACGGGATCGTCCTCCCACAACGGAATAGCCTGGGTCACCATGGGCAAAACCAAATACAATTCATAGGCTTTGATGACGCACTGAACGTGGACCAACTAGCTGAATTGGTGCACCGGCAACGTGGGCCTCCAATGAATTTAGATGATATTCAACATCTTATAGACGTGATTGAAATTGCGGACCTGGAAGAAAATGTAGCCAATGAAGAAGCTGCTAATGAGCATGCTGCCAATGACGAAGCTGGTAATGAATATGCTGCCAGTGACGAAGCTGCCAATGACGAAGCTAACAATGAGCAGGCTGCTAATGAGGAGGCAGCCAATGAGGACATGGTCAATGAGGAGGAGAGCCGCAACAACCCCGGCAATGAAGAATTAGGGGAAAATAGTAGCGACAGCGACGAAGAGCCGGGCTCTGAAAACTTGCGTGTTATCTTTGTCGGAATGATGAACAAGAATTAATTATCTTGTACCATCAGCAACGAGGAGTATTGGGGAATAAGTGCCAACTTGCCAAGTAAACAGGGGTGCTGCAAAACATATTACCTAAATGCACAAACATTCAACCAACCTTTCCGTAAGCTGTCTGGGAGCTACAATTTTTCAATAATATATGTGTCAGTTAAATACGTATTCTACTCATAAATACATAATTGTGTTAGTAAGCACCTATGACTTTCAAACTGTGTTAATTTTCTGATTCGTGTGATTCATGTTTTCTGAAACTGGTTTGTGCAAAAAGGAGAGAAATCTTCGGAATGTTCAGGGTAAAAATGAAATTGTATTTTCTGGGCATGTTCTATCCGCATGATGTTATTTAGATTGATGTGACTAGTTTTAATCTTTTTACTGTATTTTCTCTTGTATAGGCAGCATTTTGGACAATAAACGAGTCACAATTACGATTTTGAATAACAAGGACCTAAGTATTCACCTATCAAACAACAAATGCTGACAGTACAAAAATGACTGTGTTTTACAAGCTGTATTATTATGTAAGATTTAGTAATCTTTTACAAATATAGTAATTATACGTATACCTTATACTTTAGGGAAATTTACGAATAAAACTTATTCATAACTGGATGTATTTTCATTGCACACTTACTAGATCCCTACCTGAAAGTTAAAAGTATAAGGTATTGGATATATTTTGAATGCGAATAACAAATAAAGCTATGCTAATAAGCTATTATTGTAGCTTTTATCAAACACTTGTAGGCATAAATCACATCCCCGTCGGAAGCCGCGCGTCGTCGGAAGCCTGCAGTCTGGAAGGCGACCTAGATTCTGCCAAACCCTGAAACTTTCGAAAGGACCTTTAAATATTTGCTAAGCGAAAGCAAACGAATATGCAGCGAAAGTATCATCCAAATATTGTTAAATGAGCCACAAGCGAACGAAGTTGCGACATCTTTGCTAAATCATGGTTATTGCGAGGCACAATGTTTATACAAAATTGAAGTCCAAAAATCTTCTAAATTAATTCATCTAGCAATCAGCAAGATAAATCAGTCTTAACAGTTTGTTCAGAGCTTTTCTGAAAAAGAGTTTAGAGATAAAGATACAGGGGCTTTAAGTTTTCGTAGTAAACTTCAAATCGCATTAATTACTCGATTCTTTTTCAATAAAGTTTGTTCAACTTACTTTTGGGATTTCGTAGGTATATTGCTTATGTGTATTAAGTTTCACTAGAGTCTGTTAATTGATTTCTAAGATTTTGGACTTTCGTATGGAATTCAGTGTAGCGTTAACGCTCTTTACCTTGAGGTCTTAGACAAGTGACATTCTATTATATCATCGAAAGCGTGGCGATAGCGATTGTCAAAAAGGTTAAATTATATATAGATTGACAAACGTTATCGAAAAATCACGTAATCAATCCCTTACATTTTGACTTTTTAACCCCCGGCGGAAAAAGAGGGGTGTTATAAGTTTGACGTTTGTTGCTGTGTATATGTGCCTGTCTTTGGCATCGTAGCGTCCAAACGGGTGAACCGATTTTGATTTAGTTTTTTTTTGTTTGAAAGGTGATTTCGTCGAGAGTGTTCTTAGCTCTGTTTGAATAAAATCGGTTCAGCCGTTCAAAAGTTATGGGCGTTTCACTGTTTGGATCGGGGTGTTTACGCAATATATAGTGTCATAATTACGTGTTCAATAGATTGCCGATCGAAGCGTATCTACTATGTACTAGATTGTAGCATGAAATAAAAATGTGTCGGGGGTTATTTAAATTTTGATATTGTACTTGTCGATTATCGCCTTCGCTGACGTCGAATGCCACTTTTATAGAGCCTCCTCTGGTTATTTTACTTTTGACAGCTCAAAAAATAATGATTTAGTGATGCGGTATCGATTCGATTTCTTATTACAATCGAATTTATTAATGAAGAAATTTTAATCGATTTAACATACGATAACACATGATTTTATTCAAGTGAAGAATCTAGTTTATATGGAGAAGAATCCAACGATTCATCATAATAAAATCGCAAGTATTTTATTTGCTGCATTTAATTATAATATCCAATATTACTTTTTACGAAACCTTAATTGCAAATCTTATTTATAATTACATTATTATCATGTAACAAATATTCAATTTACAAAGCTATATTTATTGCTAAATCCATCCCGTAAATCCATAAAGTATTGCATTTTACTGTCTATGTATGCCTGTTAATAATCATGCAATTTCAAAGGCGTGCATCTGTCAAAAGTAAAATAATAGGCTGGACAGTAGATTTAAATTTATTGAGTTTGCAAGATAAGTAAGTATGTAAGTATTGATAATATAGAATATGAAACAATGGCGACACTTGGTGCCCCGGCCTATGTTGAGCAGTGGACGTCTTACAGCTGAAATGATAATAATGAAACAATAATACTTACACAGTAATGCCGCAGTCAAAAGAGGCTTTCTTGCAGTGGGTTCTGTCGGGCTGTGGGTGATGATGATTACTGTACAGTAGAGCTATTCTGTAAAAATCAGTGAACACATATGTGAAGAGAACTTGAAGTAGGCTGTCTATCCCTCGCTTTAGGTGGAATGCACCTAAGTTTCCACGCTGAGATGTTTACAAAATAGGCATATCTCATAAAAAGATAAGATTTTGACCGGTGAGCCTAACGTATGGATATTGAATTATGACGGTTTCTGAATTGTAGGTATTTTTTCTAATAATCCTTATTCGTCTCATTATATCGTTTTCTTCGTTTATTTTCAAAACCGCTTCATTTCTATATAAAAGTCTGAATGAAATACAGTTATTGAGTAAATGAAAAATCCATTAAATGATACTGCAATGTATCATTTAATTCCAGATCTTAATTATTTATTGTAAGTAACTAACTCGTAAAATATGACGCACACACCGGAAAATATGAGGGTGTATATTGAAAGTCTTTGTTGAGCATAATATAATAACTGATTCAGTCAATTATTGATTACTTATTGAGCTCTTTAATATACTTTTAGCGCTTTCTTTTGTTTTATTTTTGGTATGAGGAAATACGCCTCGGATATCGCGTCCTGTCTCCCTTCAGTCGTTTCCGCAAAGCAAGAAACGATATCCGTCTCCTCAGGCACACTAGGATATTACGTATCCTCAACAACATACCTTATATTATGTATAAAAACCAATATCCTGGTTACCTGCGCAATCGTTTTCCGCTTACCCGCCTTGCTATAAACAGAACACCAAACTGTAACAATCTGCCAAATAAGAACTTTCTTTTCATCTTTCGTAGAATAAGTGCCTTTCAATGATTGGAAGGTTTCTTAATAATCGGGGGAGGAATGCGATGGTGATCGGGTCAGATTTTTTGTGGCTTATACCCTTCTTAATAGCTGCTTACGGGCGGGCAAACCTCGCGGCCTTGTTTTGGCGATTGTCGTAAATGTTTTAAACATCATCATGATCGTCTGTAGCCCGTACACCCACTGCTAATGCCTCTCTTTTCTTTTGCCAATCCCGTTCCTATGCCAGCCTCATCCATGTTCTGTCCGCGTTTGCAACAATGTCTTCTGTTCTGCCCTTGTCGCCGCCGGACGTCCAACACTTTACAGCCCCTGGACGCCACTCGGTCACCGCCTTACTCCACCTATTCATCACGGCGTCGATACACATTTACTCTTGAAAGCAAAACTATCGCACAACCTATTTTGAACTTAATCGTTGTGCACTTTGAAGTACTATCTGATTATTAGAAAATAAAGTTTGTTATCAAATAATACTGTAAGCGTTTTGAAGGACGGTAAGTTCTTGTTAGAAACTCATAAAAACGAGTGAATATTCTACAGTTTCTGACGCTTTATCCGAAATTACTATCTTAAATTACCTAAGCATAATTGGGTTGATCATTGCTGATGGTGCATTGTTGTGATATCAAACGATTACGTGAAGGTTCTTATCGTTAGTTACTGAAAAATGGACACTACACCCGCGGCAGCTGCTCAGGTTGCTATTCAAGAAATTAGTTTCGGATAAAGCGTCAGAAACTATTGAATAAACTTGACTTTTATTTTTAAACATTAGTTTTTCCACTGTCCGTCTGTCTATCTGTCACCAGGCTGTATCTCATGAACCGTGATAGCTAGACAGTTGAAAATGTCACAGATGATGCATTTCTGTTGCCGCTATAACAACAAGTACTAAAAACAGAATAAAATAAATATTTAAGTGGGGCTCCCATACAACAAACGTGATTTTCTTGTCGTTTTTGCGATAATAGTACGGAACCCTTCGTGCGCGAGTCCGACTCGAGCTTGGCCGGCTTTTTTAAGGTGTTTCTAACAATAACATACCGTTCTTCAAAAGCGCACGGCGTACAGTATTATTGGATTATAAACATTATTTTTTTATATCTGCGATAGTTTAAAATAGGGTGACTGTGATAGCTTTGCTCACAATTTTAGAAAAATTTAACATGACATATACACATAGCCATGTTGTCCGCTGTGGCCAGATTAAATTGTCGAATAACCATCGACGAATAAACAGGGGGTTGTAATTCTCAGTGAGACCCGTAAATATTGATGATTTTCTGTAAAAATAACCTCGAGACACTTCTTTTAAAAATGTGCTCAAAAATATTCAGAATTTCTGCACCAGCGCCCGCGACGAACACTTTAGTTAAATGACTGAGTATTAATTATGAACCATCACCGTAACTCTCACTGTTAGCTTCTGATTGAAAAAAATGCTAGTTTGATATGTGACATTCAGTCTTCATTACTCTATCCTGAATAATCCAGGGCTGGCGCTACATGGTGAAGCTGGCAGCACACAACAATGGTGCGCACATCCATCACCAGCAGCTCACCAAGGAAGATGTTCCGGCCATCGTGGACAAATGCCTTAGTTTTATTTATGCTCATGGTAAGTAAACACTTTATTGGTTGGTCTGTCTGTTAGCAAGTCTTGATTATTGTGGTATAGACAGATATATATAATATACTTTATCTACACTCACAACGTAATGTTCCAAATACGAATTAAAAAAATATTGTATAAACACGTACTTTATATTCGTGGATAGGTAAAATTAAAAAAAAGAACCATTACAGTTCAACATTTTCCTTCGATTTTTAAACAACTGCATCATAAAATAACTTTTTAAATTTTATAGCACACTTTTACTTTTTAATTTTCTGGCGCGTATGGGCTGTAGCAAAGAAGTTTCATTGTCTGTGGATGCGCGCGCTGCGCAATGAGAATCTAAATTGCCCGCCATACCAAATATTTTTCCCTTTCCACTTTTGTTTTATTTCAACTGTATGAGTGAAGATAAAGTAGTGTATGCAACGGCATATAATTAGGTATTAAAACACTCGCGTAATATTATTATCAAATTCGGCTTCGCCTCATTTGATAAACCTACGCTCGTGTTTTAATAACCCCTATTATATGACCATTGCATAAACTACTATTATTACACGCCAAATTAGTTACACTACTAATTTGGCGTTACTATTTTACAATACTAAATAGTTAATGACTAAGCTAACAGACAACCTTTGTTGAAGAAATGAATTCGATGAAATTGTGGATTGTGTGAAAGATGATATCTAATTATCCCCTTGAGTACTTATTAGCAGAATCAATAGAAAAACAATTGTCATGGGAACTAAAGGGACTCAAAAAGCACTCATGGGGTTATGGTCGGGAAGAAAGTCAATACTGAGATGACGGCTAAAGGTCTATCCACACATATCAGGGTCGTGCCAGGGACGTGGATGGACCGTGCTCCGTCAGGGGCTGAAAAAAATATCGTTGGGTACATTTTATATAAACTCGTTCTCACACGTCCGTGCACGGGCCGAAATGTACGCGCGCGGTTTTTTTTTGAGTTCCTGACGGGGCACGGTCTGTCCACGTCCCGTGCATGTCCCGGGCACGGCCCTGATATGTGTGGATAGACCTTTATTGTGATGGTGAATCAAAGATAAATTCAAGCTGTGCCACTCCCTAATAAACTAGAATAAGAGCAGGAAGTTGATATATATGATAGTACGTGTCATTGGATTGTTATTTGTTTATTGGGGCTTCTCACAATATGCAGTAATACCCTTTGGTAAGAAGTTCCTCTCGGGAAGTACCACCCTTATTTGTTCAGCAGAGTAACATTGTTTTTTTTTTATAATTTTGAATTTTCTATTTATTTAAAGATACATGAGACATGTAAAAAAAGTTTGGTTAGTATTTGAGAGCGAGTGGAATCGCAGAGATTCGTAAGTTTAAATGTCATAGGTCGGCCGTCGGCTGACGTCGGCGGATCGATTTCGATCTCACAACATAAAATATTATTAAATTGCTTTTTGAAGTCTCTTTTGGAGACGGAGAAATATTGAAGGAAGCTGGTGTACTTCGTAATAATATGTCAAAATTACTTAAATGTATTTTTGATTTAAAAAATACCCATTTACAATATTTTGTAAGTATATTTGAAGTACTCGATCCACTAAACCTCCTAAAGTGGTGGGCAAAGTACGGCCCGCGGGCCAGCTCCGGCCCGCGAAAGCATTTAATCCGGCCCGCCGACGACGGTTCTTCGTCATGTATAGTATACGGCCCGCGATAATCTATATATATAAAAATGAATCCTTATTTCCCTTGGTCACGGCATCACGCGTGAACGGCTGGACCGATTACGCTAATTCTTTTTTGTTGTGTTTGTTATGTTAGGAGAAGGTACTTATGAAAAAAGAAAAAAAAATGGTACCTTACCTCAGGTAGGGTAGTGTAGGTAGGGTACGGTAGTTTAGGTAGGGTAGGGTAGGTAGGCTAGGGTAGGTAGGGTAGGGTAGTTAAGGTAGGGTAGGTAGTGTAGGGTAGGGTAGGTAGGGTAGGGTAGGCAAGGTAGGGTAGGTAGGGTAGGGTAGGCTAGGTAGCGTAGGTAGGGTTGGGTAGGTAGGGTAGATGAATGTTTGGTGTTTTTATGGCAAAACAAAGTTTGCCGGGTCAGCTAGTTAGATATATTTTGACGGTCCAGAAGCATAAAGTAGATTCTACTTAGTAGAATTATAGATTTCGCGCTGCTGAAAGTTACTTCGCCACAAGTCGAACCTTCATTTGAAAATAAAATGGCAAATCAAAAGCAATTTCATATGTCTCACACTCCTACTATGGCAGGGCCTTTGAATAAAAGTTAAATTGTAATTTATTACATTTCAGCAAGTTTTTAATGCTGGAATGTTTTTATATGATTAAAAGTTTCAACACAATATGCATTTTTCCTACAATTTTGGCCCTTCTCTGAAATTTTTTGAACTTTCTGGTCCCCCATTAAGAAAGTTTGTCCACCACTGTCCTAAACCAATAGCCCAATATATTTGTCTCCATATTTAACAATAGTCCTGCACCAACCGGGGATTGTCTTTGGGTGCACTTACGTAGTCATACAGGGATAATCGTCGGTTTGTGTCACATATCATGATATATGTCTAACAAGGCATCTGCTTGTTGACTTTTGCCCCTGGCACGCAAAAAGACCGGAACCTCAGAGTCCCGAGATTGTTAAAGACGTAAAAAAATAGACAATACCAGACTAACTGTCCCACTGCAGCGCACTTCTTTTGAGTATACACCGTTCAATTTTGTGCGTTTAAATCCCATGGAGGGTCGATCCAGTACACGAAACAGTATCGACTTGTAAAGATAAAATTAAAAAAAAAAAAACTGGCCAAGTGCGAGTCGGACTCGCGCACGAAGGGTTCCGTACCATTATCGCAAAAAACGGCAAAAAAATCTCGTTTGTTGTATGGGAGCCCCACTTAAATATTTATTTTATTCTGTTTTTAGTATTTGTTGTTATAGCGGCAACAGAAATACACCATCTGTGAAATTTCAACTGTCTAACTATCACGGTTCATGAGATACAGCCTGGTGACAGACAGACAAACGGACCGCGAAGTCTCAGTAATAGGGTTCCGTTTTTACCCTTTGGGTACGGAACCCTAAAAACAAGTATAACTTTCGTTTTGGAAGTCGGTGACTTTGGTACCTCTTGTTTTATCATTTTGCAACACCGACTTCCAAAACGAAAGTTGGTTTTGATTTCGTTAGTGTTTTGCTTTGGAAGTCGTTTTTCTTTTTTTTAATGAAATGTTCTTTTGACGCCTAGAAAATGGTAGATTTTGTATATTTATCGTCACTAACAATATATGAGTCTTGGTACTTGGAATAAAGTATTCAATCTTGCACCTGTATATTGCAGGCAGTCTCTCGGAGGGTATATACCGGCGCGCCGGCAGTAGCTCCGTGTTGTCGGAACTACTGGCGCGGTTCCGACGCGACGCGTGGTCAGTTCAGCTGAGTTCCACGCAACACTCCGAGCATGACGTCACAGGTGTACTGAAACGGTGAGTACCTAGTGTCTTTCTTAGGATTGATATAAATGTTAGGCGATCGACGGACGAGCACGTCGCGCTGATATTTATCGTCACCGATCATTCCTGATTTCTTTATAATGAAAAGATCCGTTCGTAAACCACTAGAAAAATGGCAATGAATGAAAAATCGAGGAGTATAATGTAGCGTAGTCTGAACTCTCTTCGATGACGTCTTTTTACCCGACTGCCGAAGGAGAGTAATGTGCTTATCAGTCTATGTATGTATGTTTGTTCCTATGTTGCGTTTCAGAGAACAAACGCGTCGGCGATTTTGATGATTCTTACGTCAATCGATTCGTCATAATCTTAGAAAAAAGATAAATGACTGATTTTGGGTGCCATATTGTGGGGCTTAATTTTTTGTGTTTTGGTTATTTTGACCTACACAAGCAGGTTTATAAAGGCGAGTTTTTTTTTAATGCCCTTTGTACTAAGTAGTATTATGCCTTACCTATTCTTAGGCAACAAGTTTATATATTACACGAATAGGTTGAAGAGTTCCTTGCGCCATTGTCATTGGACCGTACATTCAAATAATATTAAACGTAACTACTAAACTATTACTAAATCTTTTATATGCCCATAAAAATATAAAATTGTTTAAAAAATACAGTGATTTCCATAACATAAATACTAGGAACAAACACAAATTTGTAGTACCTACAACAAGGCTCAAGAAAATAGGTGGCTCGTTTAGATGTCAATGTGTACGCTTTTATAATAAGCTTCCAAGCCACGTACAAGGTTTACTCGTAATAAATTCAAATCATTCATTAAACGTAAGTTGTTTGCTATATTTTTTATTTATTTAATTTTTCTTGCAATGACAAGAATATTTACTTTTTAAAGTATTATATTATTTTAATTATTGTGAATGTGAAGACTATATGGATCATTCTTTTTAAAATTTTTAATTTATCTTAGTTAGTTTTTAATCATGGTCTGGCAGTTTGAGTATTTATGCGGCCTGCCGGAATGTCCTTTCTTTGGTATTGTTCGTCAATTCGTTGAGCTCCTTAAATTCTAAGTTGAGCTGCACGGTTATTGACAAATGCGTGCACTGACTGGACAGATCCACTCAATCTGGCTGGTTCTTTCCTCAAAAGACCATTTCAGACATCAGTCTACATGGTCTTCACATGATCTAACCATGATTTTGTCTGGAATTTGAAAGAGACTGTGACCTCTGAGTTTGTTTCGGCATTTCTTCTCAGAGTAGTCAGACAGGAAACGCCGACCTCATCTAGTTTTAAAAAATATGATCGGCATGTGAAAGTGTTTGTACAAACCAACTTACAGAAATAAAAATCATTTATCATCATTTATCATTTATTAATATGATGTTTTTCAGGTTTTTCCGCGATCTGCCAGAGCCTCTAGTGCCACAGGAAAAACATAAGGACTTGATCGCTGCGTTAGGTAAGTGCAGAATTAACATCATCATCATCATTTCAGCCGAACGACGTCCACTGCTGGACATAGGCCTCACCCGAGCATCACCACACTGATCGGTTCTGTGCGTTTCGCATCAACCGGACTCCCGCGGTCTTGGCCAGAGTTACTGTATTTTTTAATAAATACTAACAACACGTCCTTATTAACTTTCTTGGTATTATTTTTTTTATTTACGTGTATAATGCGTATATGCGTTATAGCCTGGATTTTGATTTTGACGGAATTGAAACTAGACAACATGTTTTCAGAAGTGTTGAATTGCCGAATAAAATATTTTATAGTAAGGTCCGTTCAATCAGTTAAATTATCCGATTTAAGAAACCCTTAGCGCCATCTAGCGCCGTCGGAACGAATCATTCAGCTGTCAGTGTCAATGTCAACTCCATTCCGTGCTCTGGATATTGTCAAACAAGTAACAACGCCATCTGTGCGAAAGTCTTTGGTCAGTGAGCTTCATAATTTTTCAATACATATGTAGTGCATTTGGGGTATAGCTTAGTTGAAGATATCAAATAGAAAGGCTAGCAATCAACCAAACACTTCTTTATTATCCAAATTATTTTATTTAAAATATTGCAATTTCAGAGCTAAAGGAGGAGGCAGCCCGCCATCACGAGTACCACCGCATCATGTCGTCCTTACCGCTGGTCGCGCGGAACACGGCGCGCAAACTGTTCGCACACCTGCACTTCTTACACACGATGGCACACGCCAACAAGATGGGTGCCGAGAACCTCGCGTCTGTGTGGGCGCCTACCATCATGCCGGCTGCTATGGTAAGAATACAATTTGTCTTGTAGAAAACAAATGTACTTTTAATGGCAACAAAGAATTACAGAATACCACAATAAAAAGGTTACAATAAAAGGTTACCATGAGGATATTTAGCTTAGTACCCACTGCTGAGACAACGGCCACTCTGTGAGAGGGTAAAGGGCTGGTTGTAGGATGTCAAAGGGCATGAAATGGACTGCATAAAGTGCATGCCTGACTAGTGGAGCCAACCCTGACAAGTGGGTTTGCCATACATGGTCTTTAGATCCGCCTGATGTGAGTGTAGGCTTCGTAATAGGATTCTTTTGGTCACCTGTTTTAACAGAACCCCATTAATTTTCCTATAACTGGTATAGTATAGTAAGAAATATGTATAACTGGTATAGTATAGTAAAAAATATGTATAACTGGTACAGATATAAAAAACTTTTTTACAAAAAAATACTACCGCGAAGGTGAGACGATACTTCACGCCGGAACAGCTGCTTAAGTTGTATCAAGCGCAAGTTCGATCTTGCATGGAGTACTGCTCTCACCTCTGGGATGGATCTGCCAAATACCAGCTTGATGCACTTGAGTCGATTGACAGACGGGCCAAAAGGCTTATTGGCAACGATGCACTGGTCGCCTCAAAGCTACAGAGCCTCGAACATCGTCGCCGAGTTGCCAGCCTGTCGGTTTTTTATCGGTTACACTTCGGGGAGTGTGCGACGGAACTGCACAATTTGATTCCACCTAGCCCTTTCCATCATCGGACTACAAGACGTACGGCCATGCGCCATCGGTATATGGTGGACATCCCTCCCATACGCACAAAGCGTTTTGCTAATACTTTCATTGTGCGCACAGCTAAGGAGTGGAACTCCCTTCCGGGGTCTTTGTTCCCTGACAGCTACAACCTTGGGGTCTTTAAGTCAAGAGTGAATAGGTTTCTTCTAGGCAAGCGGGCTTCACCGTAGACCACATCATCGCTTAACATCAGGCGAGATAGTGGTCAAACGCGAGCGTATAAATTATAAAAAAAAAAAAAAAAAATACTACCGACTTCCAAATAAGAAAACTAGAAAGTGAAAAATAACTTTATTTTTGGAAGTCGGTGTGATTGGTAGGTACCAAATTTTTAAGTTATGGACACCGACTTCTTAAAAAAGTTTTTTATTTTTCACTTTTTAGTTGTCAGAATAAATTACCCGAATAACATGAAACTTGAATATAACTGGTGAAATTAGAGATCTGCATACCCCTTTCGAGCGTACTGGCGTGATGTTATGTTATGAAATGGTATAAACAATAAACAGACATGCGATTACAGCAATCCCGAGAGATTTGCCGTTATTTTTTTAAGAGTTCTGTTGTATATCTCCGAAGTTCTTCATCAGATCTTCACCAAATGAAAATCGGACCAATTTCGGAATATACTCTTTCAAACAAAAAAAGAATTTTGAAAATCGGTCCACAATTGACGGAGAAATCGGTGAACATACATAAAAAATAAAAAAAAAACCTAGATAATGTCGAACATAGAACCTCCTCCTTTTTTGGTAAGTCGGTTAAAAATAACGAACCCCGACGGAAAAAGAGGGGTGTTATAAGTTTGAGGTGTGTTGCTGTGTATCTGTGTATATGTGTCTGTCTGTGGTATCGTAGCGTTCAAACGGGTGAACCGATTTTGATTTAGTATTTTTTTGTTTGAATGGTGATTTTGTCGAGAGTGTTCTTAGCTATGTTTGAATAAAATCGGTTCAGCCGTTCGAAAGTTAAGGGCGTTTCACTGTTCGAATCGGGGTTTTTACGCAAGATTACGTGTTCAATAGATTGCCGATCGAAGCGTATCTACTATGTACTATATAAATTATGTAGTATGAAATAAAAATGTGCCGGGGGTTTTTTAAATTTGTTTGTTGTTTTGGCAATAGACACTTTTCCTTTCTTAATTTAATAAAAATCAATCATTCAATTCCAGACAAGCAACACCCTTCAAACTGCCTGGTCAACTAAAGAAGTGTTCGTAGTTCGAGACCTGATAGGCAACTTCGAGAAGATCTGGGAGCCGACGGAGGCTGAGAAGCGTCGGGAGGCAGCCGTGAGGAGGGTCATCATGCGGGTGCTGAGCAACTCTGCGCCTACCGCGCCCAAGGCAGCTGGCGACCTGAGGGCCTGGGTCTATGTGGATGACAAGTCCACGTGTTATCAGATAACTGTAAGTTTATACTTCACTAAAATAGCACTTCATAAGGCGATTTTCAAATCTTACGTGTTTTGCAATGTGCAGATTAGCAAGTCTATTTTACAAGCAGTACATATAATATCAAACAGCAAGTACATACTACACTATCAATAACAAAAGCACGCAATGGCCGCCGTGATAAGCACAAAAGTCGGCCAACTTGGATACTTGAAAATGTATTTGAAAATATCTTGATGATCATTGGTGTTTTAGTACATTACTGCAGCGGCCAGCAAAATAGGCATTGATGGACGAACGTGTAAATGTGGTCCGAGGCGAAGCCGAGGCACACATACGTAAGTCCATCAATGCCTAGTTGTGGCCAAGGCTTGTATAGTACTTTTCTCAAATAATGCGCGGAAATTAAAACTAAGTAGTACCTAGAACTCATTTAGTCAAAATCAATGACGAACAACAATAATTGTTCCCGCGTTAAAGTGTTCCTTTGTTTTTTTTTCAATAAACAGCGTTCTATTTGCAAGCCAGTTCGAAATTTAAATAAAACCTTTGATAAGTTACCTCCTTGGTTGCCATGTTTCGGAGTAAAACATCGTTCCATTTTTAAACTACACAACAGATATGAGTTTACTATGGAATTTATTTGGCCGCTAGACACGACAGATAAGGATTTTCATACAACTTTTGCCGGCCGCTGCGCGCATGTATTTGACCAGTACAGCAATTTCGATTTATCTCGAAGAAGGTTGTCAAAATAATGATCACATTTCCAAGCATGTTTGAGAAAAAGTAATTTTTGATAAAGCGAAGGATTGATATGGAGCAGTTGCATATTGTGTGGAGTGTATTTCTGTGGGTTTGAGGGTTGGTTAGGAGTGGTGAGCCTGGTCTGCACCCCGGGCAGGCACGGTCTTGGCGAGGTTGCACGCGTTTGTTAGCCCAGCACTAACGTAGGCGCTGAAATTGCACTTGCCTCAAGCCAGGCCAGATAAGCTTAGCTTGAGACAAGTGCATTTTTTGTAATAAATTCGTGCTGAATTAGGTCTTGACATCGATCTCGCTATTGTATTTGTTCAAAATGGTGAATGAGTGGTGGATATTGTATTACACTGCAATAATTTGCGTTGTCATAGTTTTTTTTATTAAAACTTTTATGCATTGATAACTGGATATGATTGAATTTTTTTTTAGAATTGGTATGATTTTTGTGACCTCACGTATAGTGTATACTAATCTATTTTGTATCTGCGTTTCATAGTCAAGTCTGTATATTTTATTATGTTGAAATAACGAACTATAAGAAAATCGTTATAATAACTAAAATACAAACAAACAAATTTTTCAATACATCTGTTTATCTGTTTTTGCTGCCATTTCTATAAAACGACTCTGGAACTATCTTGATGAAACTACTACAGACAGGTAAGGGATTAAACAACTGTTTAAATGTATAAAACGTTGTCTAGAGCATGTTTCTTTGAAGCCTTTAAAACAACGGAGTCAGTTCAGGACAATACTTGCATCACAAATCGCTTAATACATTTAGCGCCAGATGAATTAACAACATAGTTATATTTCTGTCAATCATTTGAAGATGACAGTAACAAAATTATGTGTAGTATTTATCTATCTATACTTACAAATAAATAAAATTGAAGTGTCTGTATGTAATATCAAAATAACAACGTTTTATTAAATGCACGTGAAATTATATACGGTACTAACAACAAATAAGCAATTTTTAAGATTTTTGTCTGTCTGTCTGTCTGTTTGTTCCGGGTAATCTCCGAAACAGCTGAACCGATTTTGACAGGACTTTCACTGGTAGATAGCTGATGTAATATCGAGTAACATAGGCTACGTTTGATCACGAGAAAATTCATAGTTCCGGCGGGAAACTAAAATAATAAATATATATTTTTTACGAATTTGACGCGGACGAAGTCGCGGGCAACAGCTATATTCTATAAAATGCCTTCATTCCACAGCTAACACCGAACAAAACCAGCGCCGACGTATGCATTGAGCTCTGCGAAAAGGCTAAATCCGAGTCCCACCTCCTAATGTTAGAAGAAGTGATATGCAACGACTCCATGCGGCGTACTGTGCACATCGATGAGGTCGTCCTAGACGTGGTGTTACGCTGGAGCTACTGGGACGAAGACGATAGGAAACATAACTACTTGCTGGTGAAACAGAACAAGGTACTCCACGATATGGAGGCGCTGAGGCAGACGGCCACTGTGTGCGGAGAGCTCAGGCTTGCCACTGAAGCTATGAAGTCTTTCAAACTGCATATGTTTGAGGTGCAGAACTCGAGGCTGTGTTACTTTAAAGATAAGCAGGTTAGTTTACAGTATTTGCATGTAACAGAATTTGCATTTTACATTTGATAAACACTTCTATAGTGGTTATAATCTCCCATGGTGGTATGAGTATATTAGATGAAGTTTGAATGTGGCACCGGTGACAGAAAAGTGAAAGGAAACCGTTTGTCGCAAGCGCAAAGAAAAAAAAAAACAACAACCAATCATAAAGACGGAAATCCCCATGACGTCTTTCATCTCGCATGTGATTGGTCGGTTGTTCATACTCTTTGCGCTTTGCCTCGCCGAATTCACTTACGCAATTAGGATGCTGGTATGGTCATGTGATGAGGAGAGATGAAACACATGTTACTAAAAGTGTTATGAATATCAATGTGGATGGATTATAAGAGAGGGGACGGCCAAGGAAATGGAGGGATTGTGTGAGGAGTAATATGAAAGAAAAGGGAGTCAGTAATGGCGTGACAGGGGATAGGACGGTATGGAATAAGAAAACGTGTTCCGCCGACCCTAAGTAACATGGGACAATGTAATATAATCCAATAACTAGCAAAGTAAGACCATTGTCCAGCTGAAGTTCATTGATTAAGGGGCGGTTTCTGAATTGAGTATTTTAAATTAAGAACGTGTTAAACCCAACTATAATGCCAGGTTTCAGATAAAAGTATTTAATGGCAAGTAGAGGCAAATATGTACTCAATTTCAAATTCTTGATTTGGAAATCGCGGGTAAGTCTTTAAAGCTTTGGTAATAACATAGCTAACTATAATATTCCAGGGTTCTCACAAGATCGAAGAGTGGAAGGTGAAGGACATCCTGTGGTACGTGGGGCACGAGCCGAAGAGAAACCCACAGTCGCGGTGGGCGATCACCTTTATACCCAGGAACAAACAGAAAAGGTACTGGTTGATATTACATTTTTCAATTTTCTAGTTTTAGTGTAACTAGTGACACTCGCAAGGTTAAGACGAATCGATTGACATAATATTCATCAAAATCGGCCAACGCGTTTGGTCTCTAGAACGCCTCATAGGAACAAACATACATATAGTCCCCGGCATGTAACTTGGCAAGGTTTTGGCGCAGTGGGGGAAAGATCGCGCATAGTGCGCGAACTGACCACCGTATAGAACGAACGGAACGTGGACGCAACGCGATTGGTCAGTCGATCCTTGTGTCAACCGACTAACCAATCGCGGTCTCGGAACGGTGCTAAACGCTCCCCGCGTCCCGCTAGGTAACCAAAGAGACCTAAAAAATTACTTGTGCGCATCTAACGACTCTTGCCAAGTTACGTGCCGATAACTATACATAGGCGTAAAATGTCTCGAACATAAAGTTTATTTAAATTTATAATTCCAAGTCAAAAGCGTAATTATCTCAGTTCAAACCGACTCTTTTGAGAAATTGCCGATTTCATATGTGATTCTCAGTAAATTTTTTGTTTATATGCATTTCCTCGCGTTTGACCACTATCTCGGCTGTTGGTAAGCGATGATGAGGTCGAAGGCGAAGCAGCTGTGCCCTTTCTAGCCCTATTATCTTGTTCACAAACAATTCATGGATTCTTTAGGCTTCCTCTACTATTATATTTATGTACATATTCAACTTTACCACAGATAATATAATACTAGCATACAGATACGTCATCCCATACAAAGAAACCGTGCCGACGTAACTAGCGTTTTTCGACTGCTTATTCTGGCAATTTTTTGTACATCTAACGCATTCGGTTCTGTTTCACGGTGATAGATAGATGTTGTTAGCAGCGACTTGCAAGTAAAAGGGTTTACTAGGTTCGTGAATATTTTTTTCTTTATATACAGTGACGGTTTGTTTTCTAGTATTTATTTGCACGTTTTTACAGTTTTTTTTTGCACCAAAATGTGTTAAAATGCAAACTTTAACAATCCAGTGGAATGCCTAATGATATTTAAAAATGCGCCATCTATTGGCATCAATTTTAAATGATCCGTCTAATAATCTTTTAAATGTGAATTATGAGACCAATACTCCATAATTTTGTACTTAGGAGAGTTGATTAAACAAGAACATACAATTTTTGTGTTCAATTCCAGAAAATGTTAATTTTACACACATTCAATAACAGATTGAGGTGTATATCGCGCCATCTAGTGAGATTTATTTGAACCAAATTTTCTTTCTTAGCAATGAGACCCCGTGACTTTACTTAGGCATGTCGCTCATTCTTCCACATCACGATTTCCACACAGCACTGGTTCCATTTTTTACTGCTGTGCAGAGCTTATTTTATTGCAATACTTATGCATACTGATTTCTTATTCTTTTATTCGAGCAACATCACTCATATCTTCCCTTCTCTCTTCGCATTTCCATTTTAGATGCATTTAATGGTCTTTTATTCATTCCTTTTGTGGCCCATTTTACAATTCATTCATAAGACAGCAGTGTTTCACATAAAATTGTAAGTTTCATAGTGTCCGTATCTAAAGTTACCGTATAATGTTTTCAGGAGTAAAGACAAGCCGTGGTTCGGCTGCACGATAGCGGGCGCGGTGACTGAAGACCAGCTCAAGTGGATGACCGCGCTGATGTTCGCGGAGCACTCGACTATTCTGCCTACTCCCAGACTTGTCATCACGTAACCGTGATATTGTGGTAAGCATCCTTTTATGCAGAACCTGTATAATTAGAAGTGAAAGAACTTGTCCGGGGAAGTGCAAACGGAATACCTATTTCTGCTGCAACGCCAAACAGAGTTGCTGTGTTTTAATTTGGAGCAGCTCAATAGCTAGCAAATGAGTCGCGGCAACGCACAGATATCTTTGAGTGGCAGTAAAATTCAATGTTACGGCAATATTGTGGTAAAATTACAGTATTTCCCGATCATTTTGCCATAATATTGCCGAAAAGATAGCTAAAAATGTAATGGCGGTCTGTTTGAGATATTATGTGAGTCCACAGTCTACTTAGAGATACTACGTTTCAGACAGGGCACACTCATAAATAAATTCGACTCGCTTATGGTTCACAATTTCACATATCATGGATGACAGCTTTTTTTTATGTAGAATTGCATCCAGCGCGGCAAAGGCGTGTTAAGGCGTCAGCCTAAAAAGTTTTTCTTGCTAGGCATATTGATGTTTCATTTTATTAGCATTTTGTAATAATTGGAATATGTTCTACGAATAAGTTAGAAAGGGAATGTTAGGGAAAAAAATACTTCAGTTCTTTTATTTTTAATTTACTTTCTTTATTTATATTTATTTAAAGCTTTTAATTGCATCTGAGGCAACAAAGGTTTACTTTCCAGTCTGAAGACATCTTTACCTTTTAAGATTTTATTTAATAACAGTGCACCAATTAAATACTGCTATTATATATAATAACTATTTTTTTGTATGTTAATAGTTTATATTAATAATTTTTATGACTTTGGGTCAACAAGATGCTTAATGATTCAAGTGTCAATTAGCAGACACAATAGAAAAAAACATTGTTTTAAGCCGATACGGCACGATGGACATTCAAAATTGGAAGATTGTAGCTCCAACCGTTTGGCTGTTAGACCTGTGTGACGAGGGACGAACAGACGGACATGTGAGTGACAGCAATAAGGCTTCGGAACCCTAAAAACGTGCAAAAAAATAAAATAAAACAAATCGTCACTGTATTTAAAGTACAAAATATTCATAAACCTAGTAAACCCTTTTACTTGCAAGTCACTCTATTGCTTGGGAAAGAACCGACAGCGTTCGATGTACTTTTAGTAAAATAGTCAGTTTAGTCAGAAGACAAACGCTAGTTACGTCGGCACGATTTCTGTGTACGGTAAGAGTAATTATTATCTGCGGCAGTGGACATCTTTTGTTGAGATGAAACTGATGATTTTTTTGTGACTTGTTACAGCGTGAAGGTGCGTTAAACAAACTACAAGAGAAGCTGACTTCAAAGTCGAGGAAAACAGAAAAAGCAGCTCAAAGGCTGATCTATATTTATAACCTTGCAAGTAACTTTATTTTCCTAATCAGCAGTATAAACAAAATTACGGTAATATTGAAAAGTCACAATGTTCCTTATAAAAGTACCTAACAAATAATTTAAAATTTAGTCATAGTTGACGCTTGCCTAGAATAAGCGTTAACTTGTTGTGTAAGAAAAATAAAAGTAGATACAATTTGATCTATACAAGACCCCTTAAACTTAAAATTCAAAAACACACATTTAATACAGAGATGTTTTTTAATCACACCTCTTTCTAACTCTTCGAGGGTGTGATTTTATGATAATGCTGATTAATCAACATTTAAATATTATGAAAATCAAATTAATGTTACTGTCAAAGTTGATGTAATATTTACATAAGATAAAAAATGTTATTTACATAAAATATAAAATTATTATTTTCTGAAGATTTTAACATGCTGTAATCTATTATTATAACATTCGATAAAGACATTGGATTAAGTTATCATACTTACCATATACCTAAGACTAAGTAGTGTATATAAATAGGTTTAAGTACATAAATTAATTGAATTAATATTAGTTACTTATGTTACCCATAAAATAGTACAATTTCAGTTAGCAATGCGTGTATATTTTATGTCAACCTTTGAATCTCTTTGCTTAGATTTTAACAAAACAAGATTTTATTTTATGATTTGTTTGAAGTTTTTGCTACTTCCGTTATTAATTATTTCGGTGTTGTTCATTGCTGAAACTATTTGGAATGAGATAAAAACAATAAAAAATCTCGAGATATGTACAATAGCTTAAAAGTCATATTAGGGCCGTGCCCGGGACGTGCACGGGACGTGGACAGACCGTACCCAGTCAGGGGCTCAAAAAAATATCGGTGTGTACATTTTATATGAACTCGTTCACACACGTCTGTGCACGGGCTGTGTACGGGCGAGTGACTGAGCTTCACTGCCTGGGCCCGGCCCTGTCACGTCCCGGGCACGGCCCTGATATGTGTGGATAGACCTTTATGCTTGTGTATCTTTCACACATGATTTAAATTACTTGTCTGGATCCAATAAGTACCATATACTTGCCAAATAGCTGAATAAAATGTTACCTAAAGGGCATTTTGCCATTTATACTTACTATTAACTTTAATTGTAGGGCAATAGTACATGTTTTGTGCAATAGAATACAATATGTATTTGCTTGCTTGCATTTATAATACCGTATTCAACCTAAAATGTAGAAATGGTGCAAGAATTAATGACTCTTTTAAGTTTAGATAATGACTATCCTCTGTATCCATATCTAGCTAATAGTAAATCAATTTTAATATTGATATTGTTGTTATTGACATTTGTAAAGATTGACTTTTAAATTGTATACTTTACTGTGATTTTTGATTTCGTAGACTGAACTGACAGCTGCCAATGACCTTATTTTTTTAAATGTTGCAAGCGCGGAACAGTGTTGTAGGAAAGGCTCAATCATAAGTGATTCATCGAATCGATGTGACATGACTCCTCAATTTAATTTTACAAAATAAATATTTTAACGTAATATATTTAAATATAACAGTATAATAAACTTTTATTGTGTAACAATAAAATAAATGCGATCGATAAAATAAAGTCTGACATAAATGAGTAGAAACTCAATGCCGCTCGTTTCTGAACAAATGTATTTTTTTTGCCGTAAAATAGTTCCATTTTCGATCTACTTCAACTTTCGATCACACAGGATAGTCAGGATACGACACTATTTTTATGTAACGATAAAATGACAACCACTCAAATGTCAGTTTAGTCTACGAAATTAGAAATCACAGTATAAATTAACTTACAACTCTGTTTCATGTCGAGTTTTCGTGATTGTAAAGCTCAGTAAATGTAGAGGCTTTCGTGCGGTTTATAAATGGCGGCACTGAACGATGGCACGGGATGTTTATATGAATATTTGGTTCAAATTGATTTAAATATGAGGAAACAGATGCTATTTCTTATTGTTGTACACTTTAGACCCTAGACCTATATTTATAGACAGATAAGCAATAATCTTATAATATATAAGCTGTCGAGGATGGAACTATACATTGCCGCAGCAGAAAATGAAAAAGCCGGCCAAGTGCGTGTCGGATTTTACAGGTTTAGGGTTCCGTACCAATTTATCAATATATTGGTATTTGTTAGCAAAATAATATACGTAATAATAAAATTAACATAATCATCAAATTTCAAGTTCATAGGGCTATGATAAATTCGTGACATGGTCGGAAAAAGTCTGTGACCGACGACGGACAGACAGGCAGACAGACGGACGCGTAAATACGTTTGGAACCTTCGGGTACGGAACCCTAAAAAAACGGACTAGATACCCGTATACCAGGGTCTTATTTTATTCAATGAACTCAACAACTTTTTTTGGTGGGTTTTTACTATGTATTAATGAAATCATCAATGTCACGGGGTCTCATTGCTAAGAAAGAAAATTTGGTTCAAATAAATCTCACTAGATGGCGCGATATGCTTTAATGTGTGTAAAATTAACATTTTCTGAAATAGAACACAAAAATTCTATGTTCTTGTTTAATCAACTCTCCAAAGTGCAAAATTATGGAATATTGGGCTCTTAATTCACATTTTAAAGATTATTAGACGGATCATTTAAAATTGATGCCAATAGATGGCGCATTTTTAAATTTCTGAGGTATTCCACTCGATTGTTAAAGTTTGCATTTTAACACATTTTGGTGCAAAAAAACTGTAAAAACGTGCAAATAAATACTAGTAAACAAACCTTCAGTATATTTAAAGAAAAAATATTCACGAACCTTAGTAAACCCTTTTACTTGCAAGTCGCTGCTAACACCATCTATCTATCACCGTGAAACAGAACCGAATGTGTTCGATGTGCAAAAAATTGCCAGAATAAGCAGTCGAAAAACGCTAGTTACGTCGGCACGGTTTCTTTGTATGGGATGAAGTATCTGTATGCTAGTATTATATTATCTGTGTCAATGTTAAATATATTTTGAATTTGTATAGTGCTTGAGGTTAACAACTGAATAGTGAATGGAATAAAAATATATAAATTAAAATCAACTACCTATGTATAGTAATATTACTCTCAAAGTTTTAGTGATGAATTTATCAGATATATATATTAGTTATAGAATAGTAAATTAAGTCCCTATATTAATAAATTGTAACATTTTGTATGATAATGTGCTCAAATAAATGCGATTGAAAAAAGTTTCTGTTTAATTTCATTTTACATACATACATAAACTCACGCCTTTTTTCCATGGGGTTAGGCAGAAACTACAGAATGCCACCTGCTACGATCCTTACATACTTCTTTTGCTTCACTCACATTCATACATCTAGTCATACACACATGCCGGTTATGAGTACTGCGCACCTGGCCTTTCTGAAGAACATCACCTATAAGGTCTATGTATTTCTTTCTAGGGCGTCCCCTCCCGGCGTTTCCATTCACGTCTGCCATGATAATACCTTTCGTTAGTCGCCTTTCATTCATCCTCTCAACATGACCAAACCATCTTAACATAATCTTTTCAAATTGTATTAGGAAAAATTTATTTTTGTATTAGGAAAAAGTCTTATTCTTAATAAAAAAATATTATTCTCCTTTATTCACTTTAATTTACATATAAATTACATATTTGAATAAAAACATAAAACACTATAAAACAGTGTCAGTTCCTTAGGACATGTCATTAACATGCACCAACTTTGAAAAATATAAATAGTCACCCTTAGAAATATTTTTTTGTTAATAGGATTAGACTAGTTCTATATTTTTCGTCATGATGGTTCTAGATTTAGTATGTTTTCGCTACAAATAATGCCAGAAATCTATGGTCCTCACATGCCATGGATGCGACATTGGCGTAAAATTTTGCTCCGAAAATTTACAAAGTTTTGCGGAAAATTGGTCATTCAATAATACACATTTGTTATTAAAATTTATGACAGCCTCATTTTTATACAGAAAATCCTGACCGAGAATTAAGCTTTGCATGGTTTATGTCTTTAATCATCATAACTTCATTTGTAAAAACAATAGATTATAATTTCGCTACGGTAAATACACACGAGTCCACTATAAAGTTAATTGAACAGACTGGACTGTGTATACAGGAGTCCTAATGAATAAATTAGAAGTATAAGCCGGGCGCAGAAAGTTTGCCGATGACGTCGTAACGTCACTCTGACGTTCGGCGAACAAACGAGACGAATGCGAGGTGCCGCGCGAGTGAGCGGGAGGGGTAGACATCGGCAAACTTTCTGCACCCGCCTAGTATGTAGATAGTCCCGCCAATAACATGCTCAATCCCTGCATGGACAAGCCCGAGGAGGTAACGTACGGAACTAGACGGCTTACCACGTATACTCTCCGACAGCGCCTCAATCCTCCAATCCTTACGGAAAAATATATTACATCGAAATTAGAATGTCACAACCCACTGGAACAAACAACTGTATCTTGTCGTAACACGGTGACACTGCAATGGATTAAGGGACACAGCGGATCGCTGGGCAACGACGTGGCTGACGAGCTTGCGAGACGTGGATCCTTGGAGTCCTTTCCAAGGTCTCGAACTATCTCCATACCAAATTCCATCTACATGGGTTCATAATAAGAAGAAGATGCATGATAAGAAGTTACATATAAAATTAATCCTCCCCCTTTTCTCCCCCTTCGTGATTTATTTAAAAAAAAGTAGCCTATGCCCTTTCCCGGGTCTCAAACTATCTCTATACCAACTTTCATCTAAATCGGTTTAGCAGTTTAAGCGTGAAAAGGTAACAGACAGACAGACAGAGTTACTTTCGCATATATAATATTACTAGCTTTTACCCGCGGCTTCGCTCGCGTAAAACGTAGAAAAGGAAACACAGAGTAGTAGTACAAAAATTGTGTATTTTGCGTTACATAAAATGCAGTAGGTACTAATTTGATTTTTGATTCTTATAAATATTGTATAGGTCGGCAAAAGTGTGGAAATGGGTTCTGAGCACAGAATTGTAATTTTTAATAACTTACTTTAACACAGTCGTGTAAACAATATTTTTAGTTTTACCATCTTTTGCTAAAACATATTGATTATGTGGACTTGATACTCGTGAACACGCTACATATAGTTGCCCATGGGAAAATCAGTTTTTTTCTAAATGCACTTCTGCAACTTTCAGTGTTTGCCCTTGAGCTTTATTTATGGTAATCGCGAATGCGTCCAGATTTCTCATTAACAGGACTGGGACACCAACTTTCAGCCTCAACGTATGGGACGGTACCCCTGATAATTCTAAAGAGTTAAGAAACTCTATAGGGTAGAGTTTCTCACCCTGAAGAGTTTCAGGGTGAATCACTCTGCTGCCACTTGTTTCAAGCTTGCTTGGAAGCATGTATTATATTTTCTTATTCTGCTTAAAAAACGGCGAGATTCATCACTGTCATACAAAATCAAAGACTTGAGTGGTTCTTCTGGCTCACCAAGCGTTGGAACTGAAACTTTTCCACCAGAGCAACACATACCGGGTGTCTCATCATTCCACTTGAGTGCTTCACAATATCTAAATTTTTTATCCATGTTCCCTATGAGAACTAATCGATGGTTAGTGTAATCAATCAATGGGTCATAATCAGACGCAGCGTTGTGGAACGACTCCCATGTATTTCTTGCAAACATACGTCTCCTTTCAGACTGCCGTTGAGCTCGTAAAATACGCCGTATTTGGGATTGTTCAGGTGTCTCAGCAGCTATCGATGACGCGTGACGTTCGGCATCTAAAATCCGACGGGCCTGTGTTTGCTCAAAAGTCTCACCAGCCCTTTAAGTTGCGTGACGCTCAGCATCTGCCAGTTGGTGAGCCTGAGTCTGGTTGAAAGTCGCAGCAGCCCTTTCAGTTGCGTGACGCTCAGCATCTGCGACTTATCGAGCCTGAGTCTGGTCGAAAGTCTCAGCAGATCTTTGAGTCTCGTGACGCTCAGCATTTGCGAGTTGGCGAGCCCGAGTCTGGTTGGAAATCTCAGCAGCTATTTGAGCTGCGTGACGCTTAGCATCGGGGTGTTGGCGAACCTGTATCTGGTCTAAAGTCTCAGCAGCTCTTTGGATTGCGTGACGCTCAGCATCTAAAATTAGATGGACTGAGTCTGCTCCTCTGTTTCTTGGCTTCTAGCAACTATTGCTGTTCGGGCTCTGCTAGAGCTACGGCTCAGATGAGATTTACGCTTGCGAGGTATATCTACAGCATAAAAATATCCCCCTAATAAAAATAAGCAGTAGAATATTATAAAGTTTTGCTTAAATTACCACTTTCATAGACACTGACAGTATGTTGACTTTTTCAAATTGACACTCAAATCTTTCATAAACAATTATATCATGCCTACAGCCGAATAAGAAGGACGCCATAAAAAAAAGTTTATATAGTACATATTATTTTCATATTTTATAACTACTCCACCCTATTTCTGCCGCACCTTGTTTTATACAAAAAAGTAGCCTATGTCCATCCCAGTGTCTCATACTATCTGCATACCAAACTTCATCTAAATGGTTTAAGCCATAATAAGAAGTTTCATACAAATCTAACCCACCCCCCTATTTCTTCCCTTTTGTGTTTTATGCAAAAAAGAAGTAGCCTAAGTCCTGCCCAGGGTTTCAAACTATCTTCACACCAAATTTCATTTTAATCGATTCAGCGGCTTAAGCCATAATAAAAAGTTTCTTTCAAAATTAACCCCCCTCACATTTCTCCCCCTTCGCATTTAAAAAAAAAGCAGCCTATGTCCGTTCCAAGGTCTCAAACTATCTTCTTACCAAATTTCATCTAAATCGGTTGAGAGGTTTAAGCGTGAAAAGGTAACAGACAGACAGACAGACAGACAGAGTTACTTTCGCATTTATAATATTAGTATGGATGGATTTATTTGAAATTATGTAAATAAGACCTTAACAGCTATAACACAATGCAATATTACAACAAAGATATTAGGACTAACAGAATACTATAAAAAATGCAATCATTTCAACTTTAAAGTATATTATAGCTTAGGCATCAGCCATAATGAAGATATCGGGGAAAGTACTAATTAGACGCGGGGGGAGGCAGGCAGCAGCTAGTATATATATTTATAACAGCAATAAAAAACAAAATACAAGTATTTTTTTTATCTGTATCTATGGGACTCATAAAGCCGTGGAAACAGTCAATCGCACTCTGCAAGATATTAGGCGAATCTATCGCATGGGAGGCATCTCTGTTTTATTTATTATGTGGTAGCTAAATTCCGCCACGCTCTACAATTTACTATGAATTGAGTAACTGCAAGCACGATGACCACCTCGCGGCCTTCCCAGAAAACTACATCCATCCAACGTGCGTAGCCAACGAGCTTTCTAAAGTATCTGGATCTACTATTCTTAAGCGAATCCTTTCTATATTTTTGACCTGAGTACTTATGCTCTCCTAGTAACTTTCCGAGAATGTCAGCAATTTTGCGGGTCTAGATAGAAAAGTTGCTAACTACAGTCAACCGCATTAATAAACATTAAAAATCAATTTCTTAAGAGTTTGACTTTAGCATTTGGTACAAGCTTCGTGATGTAAGTATTACTTTGACGTGCGGTTAACGGTACACTGTCGAGCCTACCACCGTTTACTGACTGCTGGTACCAGGACTTTATAGCAGCATAGGAGGTCGATATTACTCTCTTCAGAGCGGGCGGATAGGGGGGAAACGAACTAACCTACTCGGGGATGGGTGGGTGGTTGTGTGGCTGGCGGTGGTATGGCATGGGATCATAGTACACGTTGTTTTTTGTATTTCCTGCCTTGGATAATTTATAATTATTCATATTCATAGCCGTATTCCAAACTATGGATGCATCTTAATACTTATGCTTGGTCAGTTTTTATTTTACGCGATTTATATATAATCCCATTTGTATTTCAAATTTATTGCCACCTAAAAGCAGTGGCCCACCATGTACAATTATACATTTATCTGGTACCTTTTTGGCATATATTCCGTCCTGTTGAAGCAATAATGGCTATTTATGGAGAGTTGTTTTGAAAATTGGCTACTTCTATTGGCAAATAAAAGATACAAGGGAAAATTTTGACCAATAGGGTTAAGTTTCACAACCAGTTTGCGCTATGTATTTCAAGCCGTTTTGACAATGCCAGGAGCGTGGAGCACAAGAAGAAGTTGCCTATGTGGAGTCGTGCAGTCATAGAAAAAGGCACACGTATTCATATTTTAGTAGCAGTAGCAGCGCAGAGTCTGGATTTAGGATTCATGACCGGTTAATGAGGTCCCCTTTTATTGGGTCCTTTAGTCTTTACCGATGATATTGTCGTGTTATGAAACGGGTCACTTTGAACTGTAATAACTTTGGTTACTCATGTAATTCTTTGGTACGCAGATTTTTTATGTACGACAATAAATTATTAAAAAATTAAAACGTCATGTTCCGCCACTATATATCATTTGTTTCAGATAATTCATTTAATCGAAATTGTATGAAATGAAGTACAGCGGTGCTGCAGCTTTGATGCCCCAATAAGAAATGCTTAGGCGGAAAAGTCCAAAGCAATGTTTTTTGGCCGATCTATTCACATTTGGACTAAAAGTGTATTATAAAAATTGGACGATGTTCTTTGGTAAAGATCTAATGAAGAACTTCGCGGATATAGTTATGTAGAATGGTACTCGGCACTTCAATAAATAAATGACGGTAGATTTCTCGTGGTTGCGTTGCTGCAATCGCAAGTCTGTTTCTTGTATACGCAATTTCGACGCAGATGTATACGGTATACCCTGGTATACTCTCATTTCAGTGGTTATGTTCAAGTTTATTGTTATTGGGTCTAATCTGGCATAACGTTTTTGTTCATGAAACGATCTTGATGATTCTTTTTGCGTATTTTTTTTTTGTACTTAGTTAACACTCCTTGGTGGTCTCATAGCTATTTCATTTCCATATGACCTTTCCAAAAAAAAACCATTTACCTTTTCAAATTCAAGTAATTGCTCACTATATGTACCACAACTGAAAAGAAAAAATAAAAAGTTTTTTACAAAAAGACTACAACCAGTTTAGCAGTGTTTTGTTTTGGAAGTCGGTTTAATCTTTTTGGTAAAAAGTTTTAATTTTACTCTTTTTAGTGTTGGTACATCATCTCTTCTTGGTCGCGTTCTTCATTACGGAAAGTCGTGTCCCTGAAAGGCAATCGTGACTTAATGCACGATGTTCCCCAACTTCATTCAGTTCTCAGCTTCTCTCAGGGCGGTTGTAACAGAGAGTCCAGTGACGGCGGTTACCTGGTCTGTCCAGCGGTTAGGTGACCGGCCGCGAGGTCTTTTCCCATCCACCTTGTCCATTACCACCAACTTCTCTAGATGGCCTGTTTCCCGACGGGCAATGTGACCAAAGTAGCTGAGAATAATCCTTCGGTAGCAGAGCGTGGATCGTTTGACTTTTATGCCTAGTTGATCAACGATATATTTTTTTGTTCTCTTGGCGGTCCAGGGTATGCGGAGCATTCTTCGCCAAAACCACATCGCAAAAGATTCTATCTTTTTCCGTTCTATTGCCTGAATCGTCCACGACTCCTCCGATCGCAAAGGTTTATCGAGAAACCGCAACTGCTTGTTTTCCAGACTTAATTGCATAGGTCAAGCATTCTTTTCATTAATTTTGTCTCTACCAGCTGATTTGTTTGACTTGAGTTTGTGCTGTACACTTCGGATTTCAGATTCGAGGATTTCGGGTTTCATGCGTTGCCTGTCTACAATCTGGGTACTTGGAGCTCGTGCTGCAGAGTTAGCGTGTAGGCTTTCAGAGTATGATCTCCATCATTCTGTAACTTGATCTATCTCGGTCAGCAGTGTCCCCTCCTCACTTTCTATGGCACATATTTTCGGCTTGAATTCTCGAGGGAAAATTTAAATTTTCAGGAAGAGATCCTTTGTCTGACATTTTTGCGCATGGTTTTCTATATCCTGACAAACTGAATTCAGGTAGTCATTATAGTCACTGGGGCACAGACGTTGAACCTTTGCCGAAATTTTCCGGTAGTCTGCAAGCGCGGATTCAGCAGTGACCTTCAGTAGTTTATTTCTTTCTCTGATTGCCTTCCATGTTTCTTCTGTTTTCTATAACTTTCTCGGAGCATCGGCTGCCTTGCTCTGGCTCTCTTTGCGTGATAAGAGCATAAGATCTTTCACTATGTTCCAGTTGTAAGCTAAGCTTGATTTGGTCTTGCACTCACTGAAAGCCTTCAGCCTCCAGGTTTAGGTCTCTTTTGTGGCGGTCGAACTAATCGCTGGCATCTTTTCAGTTTGAGACACATCTCTGCCACCATGAGTCTGTGGTCACTACCGCAATCCGCTCCAGGATACGTTTTAGTGGAGGTTATGCAAGCTCTCCATCTCTTGCCGACAGCGATGTAGTCTATTTGATTACGTGCTCGGTTATCTGGAATTATCCACGTATACAGTCTTGTCGGGTGGTTTTTAAAGCAGGTGTTCATAATTGTTAGGGACAATTCCGCGCAGAATTGCAGCCATTTCTCGCCCCTGTCATTTCTGGGGCCAAGTCCATCACAAGTATTTCAGGTCGTAATGTGCTTGCTCTCCGTCTATAATCTCTTTTTCCCTGGTTGGATCATTCCTCGAACATTCCAGGTTGCCAATCTCAACGGTTGGTATCTCATATTACCATGAAAATCAGTTATAGCCAGAGTACATCTCATTTCAATATTACAATAAGCCCAAACACGACATGGATAGATTTTTTATTTCGGAGTTCCAGTGCCTACCTTCCGGCTTCATCATCAGATCAATTCGATGGTACCATTTTCATCAGTACCATTTATTTATATGTATTTGCTTCATCATAGTCGCCTAACTATTCGAGATATCTTATACCCATACTTATTAAGGAGTTCCAGTGGCCATATAAAGTCTTCTTCATCAGTTCTACTTCACCAAATGATACTTTCTGAGTGCAAATGCTTGCCATGTTTTTGAACATACCAAAATCGCTACATGTCTGTATATTTGAAAAGTTCCCTCAATTGCCATGGCATCCCATCATCAGATTATGATTTGGTGCCAATAACTTTAAAGTATACCCTTTCAAACAAAAAAATACATTTAGTCGAACATAGAACCTTCTCCTTATTGGAAAGTCGGTTAAAAATGTAGTAGTTAGTCTACTGGCAGTAACTCGTGGGTGACAGTACGGACACTTTCCAAGCACCCTGGGCATTTAGCTCAGCTATCAAATCAACCTAGATATAGTGCGCGACACGTAAGTTGAACCAAAATGTACTAATTTATTATTAAAATTAAACTATTTATACCGAAATGAATACTTTTTAGACGACCACCGTTGACAATTTGTATATTTTCAACGGTTAGGTCGTATAAGGGTTCTTATATATTAATTTCGGTTTAAATCGTTTTGGTTAAACTTACGTACTGCGATCTTTAACTTTAACTTCTGTTCTTAACTATTCACATTTGGAGGCAACATAAGGGATGTATGTATGGTGGTGAAACTGATACCTAAACCTAAAGATTTCAAGACAACGCTTTCACCAGTATTTGTACCATCTTACCATTTGAGATCTTGTGTGGGTTTTAACGATATTTAGGGAAAGGGACGCTTTAAATATTTTAACGACAAGATCAAAGTAGAAGGAATTGTAGTTCTGTTGGGCAAAGACCTGCCTAAGAACTCACCGTTTGACAATAATTAGGACATTTTCATATGATTGGCGACCAGATATGATTGTGTATTATATTAAACAAGCGGACCCGACAGACGTTGCCTGCCTGGGCCCAAACTGGATTGCAGCGCCACCTACCTTGTTCAATTGTGAACATAATTCATCCATGGACTACCAAATACACACAAGAAAAAACCGAACAAGTGTGTGTCGGGCTACGCGCAGTTGCAGGATGCCATAGTTGCATAATAATGCGTACTAAGAAGAGGATTGTCCTTTTCTAAGTCCGCATTATTGTGCAACTCTGCAATGGAATTTGTACAAAATTTATACTTTTACAAGTACATTTTTAAGTTGGTCAACTATTACCCACTCGTAAACTTATAAAGCCTAATAGCTGTGATAGTTTTCCTTTTAATTTCGTTATATTATATATACTACTGCCGTGAATAATTTCGCATATCTAAAAGCAACCATTTTGCTGGCAGGGTGGGGGGACACTTGACTCTAACAAAAATTATCAATTTAAAGCTTAATTTTACGCAAACGGATCCTTGGACCGAAAAATCGTTTTTACAGACCCGTAATATATTTGAATGGCCTATCCAACGATACCCCACCCACACCATGGGATAGAGGAGACAAAGAAAGATCCCCACTTATGTGTACAGCGAGGTACCCTAGAATTATTATTTTTTCATGATTTTATTTTACCACTTGGTCGGCATAATTAATAAGTATATCCATGCCAAATTATAGCTTTCTGGTACTAAAGAGTCTGAGCTAAGCTGCGGACGGACAGACAGATATGGTGAAAGTATAAGGGTTCTTTGTTGACTACGGAACCATAAAAAACGTCAAAATCGGTCCGCTCATACACTATACACAAAGGTTAGTTAATCAAACCACATGAACCTGTTCGTGACCTTCCAAGTCGATATACTATTCGAATCTAAACAAAAACGTTTCGGTTGTTTAGGTAGTATGTTTGTATAGTCTCGCATTGGAATGATTTGTCGCAGGTTCGCCATATAATATGAATTTTAAAACAAACTCGGCGCGGCGGTGCTTGGCGGCGACATCCCGGGTCGCGTGACCGCACGCTACGTCCGCTGCTCCCCGCATCCGTACTAAATTACTTTTAACATTAATAAACCATATTGCTCTAATTTACTTTACTTTCTCCTTCTTTTAATAAGCCCTTGGAAAAACTCCCGGGTAATGTGTACCAGTTGTTTTTTACGTCGCCCTGACGTCGGGCGGTTTTTTTCTGTTGCGATATTTTGTGTAACTAATTGTTTAGTTGGAGCAATATTGACACAATGGACACAATGGATGATAAGGACAGAGCACAGGCCATGCTATTGGCAGAGGAGGAGATCGCCAGGGTACGTACTAACGCGTTGTATGTGGAACGCACGCTAGCGTTCGTGCTGCGTTCTTGCCGATATTTATGACTTACGATCGTCGTTCCCACACATTCTTTAGAAAGTAGGAAACTTTTGAAGGCAGCCATAAAGATTTTAATTTGATCCGCTCTCATATAGTATTGAATTGGTGAAACCGTTTAGAGATATCATCAATATTTTACGTAACTTAAGCGGTTATTTCTTATGTTTTATAGTAAGACGAGAAATTTTGAAGTAATCAACATTGTTTAACAAATAAAGAAATATGATTTAAGCCAGCATACACCAATTCTGAAAGAATAGGCTACATAAGGTGATTATTTATTAACAATTAAAAAAGAAGTCTCTGTGTATTTGGTAGGGCTATCCCAGTGGATACAAATGAATGCAATGATTAATAACTAATATTTTTGAAAAGTGTTTTGTTCGGAACTACATTTAATAATTCCCACTTGTTTTTAAACTTATCTTTGTGCAATTTTGAAATGCAAAGCCATGAAACCATTTCTTAACTTGTAAGCAGCGCGTAGACAAAACGTATCAGAATATGTTTTATATTTGCAGAGATTTGACAGGTTTTCTTTTTTAAATTATTATTGATGTTTTTTGTTTTTCTCATCGTAATTTTCATACCTGGCTTGAACGGAAAACCGACTTGCAACAATGTCTTAAATTATTGATAATTGGCGTCTGGATCGCCTGGATGATCTAGATTGATTAATATGATGAATATGTGAGTAGGTCTCGATTTATTCATTTATTGACTATAATTATAAATTCGGCAATCCAGACGCCATACGATGAATATTTTTTGCAATTTTTGCAAGTTGACTTGTCAACCTATTCAAACAGTTTAAGACAATTGAAATGACCCCGTACACATTTCCAATTACTGCTTTTGAAATAAAAGTCAGTCAAAGATAACCTATTGGAGGTTACCAAACAGAAGAACGACACTTAGCATTTTGTTTGTTTTGTGTTTTGTACATTGTGTTTGAATAATTCGGCTTTTTTTGGCTTTAATTGGCTTCGGCTGTTCTATTGAAATTAAATTACATTTTAAAATTAGGTACTTGAATGTAAAAACAATGTAGGAAGACGTGTACGTTAGAAGCGTCTGACACAAACATTTTAAAGAACAATAAACTAGGTGATGCCAGTTTAGAGATGACCACCACTTTTTACCAAGTGACAGCGTCGGTTCACAAATGCGACGCATGGATTAACTCCAATCATTTTGAACAGAACTGAATGATCACACACATACGCCACAGTTAGCGAGATTTTGAGTGAGTTTGGTTGGGAAACTGTCAGAGCATATTCAAGTCAATACACATTGACTTGACTTGTTTACAGACATAATATTATTATGTAGGTAGATACAGTTAAACTATCTCACGAGGGCGGGTTGGTCTTAGTCGTGTGTGCACATGCACATCATTTCTGTGTGCGTAAGCTAGTGAGCGCTCAGTATCATCTGAGCACACAGAAACAATGTTCTTACTCTGTGTACTTGTGCATCTACACACAAGACTAAGACCAACTCGCCGTCGGCGTCGTGAGGTAGAACAATTGTAGCCATAGTAGGGATATAACTGAGACGGAGGTAAAGTTGGAAATAATAAGAATTAAAGAATATTTAAATAGGATTTTACAAAAAAAAATGGACTAGTTGGTAATCAAGGGGCACTATATTTCCCAAAAAAGAATTGTCACCTTTTAAGCGATTTCCTAAAATTGGTTCCTAAACTAAACATAACTGTTCTCGGCATTGAAGCTGGCGGCGGCAGTGATATGAAACTTCAGTTTTATATATCTTTAGATACAAGTGCAACTCGTTTAAATTTTCTAAAGGCAGAGGTATTTGCTTCATAGACTGCCGTTAAAACTTGCCTCTCTGCTTATCGTTTGTGGACTACAAGAAAGCCATCGATTCGTTCGAGACTTGGACTGTACTGCAGTCTCTTCAACGGTGCCCGATCAATTACCGTACGACGGTGGTACATCGAGGTGTTGAAGTGTTTTTTACAAAAACGCTATTGTGTTAGTGCAACATCAGGCTCGAACTCGGAACCTATCCTTCTGCAGCGAGATGTGGGACAGGGCGACGTCATATCTTCGAAACTGTTCTCTGCTGCACTGGATGGATCTCTTCAAGGTTCTGGACTGGAGAGGGTTAAGCATCAATGGCGAGTGCATCACTCGCCTTCGATTTGCCGATGATACAGTGATCATGGCTGAGACTAAGGAGGACCTCACTGCAATGCTCAATGACTTCAGTAGAGCTTCCGAAAGAGTGGGTCTAAAAATGGACATGGAAAAAGCCAAGGTCATGTTGAATGGCCATGTTACACACACTCCTATCAAGATCGGATAAATGAACATATTTTTTTAAACTAAATGAGGTCGGCGTTTCCTGTCTGACTACTCTGAGAAGAAAGGCCGAAACAAACTTAGAGTTCACAGTCTCTTTTAAAGTCCAGACAAAATCTTGGTAAGATCATGTGAAGACCATGTAGACTGATGTCTGAAATGGTCTTTTGAGGAAAGAACCAGCCATATTGAGTGGACCTGTCCAGTCAGTGCACGCATTTGTCAATAACCGTGCAGCTCAACTCAGAATTTGAGGAGCTCAAAGAATTGACGAACAATACCAAAGAAAGGACATTCGGGTAGGCCGCATAAATACTCAAACTGCCAGACCATGATTAAAAACGGGAATAAATATAATGACCACCAAAAAAAACTTTGTGACGATAACCCCTAACCACCAAATCTAGTAATATACTGACAAAAATAGTAAATGATCACCAAATTTAGTAAATTGATCACCAAATTTTAATAGCAAATTATTGCGCTATTTAATGTTGTAAAATAGGTTAGGTTAGGTTAGAACTGTGACCAACCGCGCGCGAGCCGAGCGAGCAAAGCGAGCGGTGCCGCGGCAGCGGCCGGCGAGCGCTACTTCCAAGTTGCTCCCAGAAATTTTATAATCTTTTTGGTCATTGGTTTAATTTTGGTGATCATTTACTACTTTTGGTGATCATTTACTACTTTTGGGTTAACAATGATTTATTTGGAGTCATTTTGCCTAAACAGGATAGCGAGATGTTAAAACTTTGGTTATAATTTTACAATAAGATGCGGGTTTAATTTTGGTGATCATTTACTATTTTTGTCTGTTATATGTTACTATATCTGGTGGTAAGTTAAACATAAGCCATTAAAAACTAAGTTAAATAAAAAAAAGAATGATCCACATAGTCTTCACATTCACAATAATAACAATAAAATAATATAATACTTTAAAAAGTAAATATTCTTGTAAATAAAGAAAAATAAAAAAAAATAAAAAAATAAAAAATAAAAAAATAAAAAACTAAATTCATGATGAAAAATAAAATCAACTAAATTACTTGGAGCAGCTCATTCCCAAGCCTTTTTGTCCTCAATGTAATCTTTAATGTTATAAAACGCTTTCTGGCACAACTTACGTTTAATGAATGATTTGAATTTATTAACACTTAGACCTTGTACGTGGCTTGGAAGCTTATTATAAAAGCGTACACATTGACATCTAAACGAGCCACCTATTTTCTTGAGCCTTGTTGTAGGTACTACAAATTTGTGTTTGTTCCCAGTATTTATGTTATGGATATCACTGTATTTTTTAAACAATTTTATATTTTTATGGGCATATAAAAGATTTTCATAAATATACTGAGAAGGCACAGTCATTACATTAATCTCCTTAAATTTCTCTCTGAGAGTGTGTGTGGAAGCTTTACATTCGAAGTTGTAGACGTTCACTCCTACCTAGGACAAACGGTCCATTAAAGTAAGTCTAACTTCGAGAAAGAGGTCAACCGTCAAATCTGACTCGGCTGGGCAGGGTCCGGGTAGTTGTGTGGTATCTTCTCATCCAACTTAACATAGTATCTCAAGACGAAAGTCCATGACCAGTGTGTGTTGCCAGTATTGCGTTGGTAGGCCTCCCACTAGGTGGACAGATGACTTAGTGAGGGTGGCAGGAGTCCGTTGGATGCGTGACGCACGGGATCGGTCAACGTGGCGACGCTTGGGGGAGGCCTATGTCCAGCAGTGGCTTCTCGTCTTCGGCTGAAATGATGATGATGTTGAAAATTTGCGAATCGAGTTCTGCATTTGGAGGAAGTGTCGAAATTCTTCTACAACCCTAGTACATAACACTCATACGTATACGCTCATCTTTCTAACCTTGCTCCATGTTACTTGTTGTTACCTGTCAATTTCACCGCACTATCATCAGTCCTTTTTCATATCATTCCTTAAACAATCCATATTTTTTTCTTTGGCCTTCCTCTCTCTATCCATCATCACTCTTTAAGTCATATTCTTTCATCCTTACCCATCTGAAAGTGGACCCCTGACGATAGAATAAGAATCTGAAACTTTAAAGGTATTATATTCTCGGTGTTCTCTCAGCAAACTGCACCTACTCAGGTATCAACTTTTCGCCCTGGGTATGCTTGCTCAAAAACCCTGCCATATGGTCATGTCAATAACCAAAACAAATTGGCTGGCGCCACTTTCAGCCTTCTTCTAGAACACTCACCGGAAAATAAGTTATAAGCCACATAAGCCAATATAACTTACAGCAAGTTATTTTAAATATTCTTTCAATGAAAATAGGTGCCAAGTAGCATTGTTAGATGGTTCTTTGAATGATTTCACATTAAGTTATTTTAAAATTATTTTAATTTTATAAATGTATGTTACAATATTTTTGTGAAAACTTTCAAGCTACAATTCTATTTTTCAATTTAGTACCGGTGTGTAGGTTATTCAAATGCTAGACAAACAAAATAACATGCCGCATAAAGTTTGTCCCTCGAGTCTGTTAATTGATCATCGAAGTGCGAACTCAATGACAGGAGGATGTAATGCCAATCGATTCGGAAATGGCTGAAAATGCAGCATCATATCCCAGACAACCACTTAATCGTAATGGCATTGTCATAAACCGATTTTTAACCCCCGACGGAAAAAGAGGAGTGTGATAAGTTTGATGTGTGTATCTGTGTGTCTGTCTGTGGCATCGTAGCGTCCAAACGGGTGAACCGATTTTGATAAAGTTTTTTTGTTTGAAAGGTGATTGTGTCGAGAGTGTTTTAACTATGTTTGAATAAAATCAGTTTAGCCGTTCAAAAGTTATGGGCGTTTCACTGGTTGAATCGGGGTTTTTACGCAAGATATCGTGTCATAATTACGTGTTCAATAGATTGCTGATCGAAGCGTATCTACTATGTACTAGATACATTATGTAGCATTAAATAAAAACGTGCCAGGGTTTTTAAAATTTCAAAATTTTACTTGTTACTGCTGACTTTCGGGGACTCAAAATGAGATTATAAAGCAAGTTTATGAAGAAAACAGCACACACATATGAAGAAACAAATTTTAAATACGCCAGAGGCCAGGGTCAGGGCCAGAATACACCAGGTACGTCTAGCATAGACTAATAGGTGATGTGCTGGAACAGTTTTGTCAAAGACACCAAATACGTAAATTGGCATTATGTAAAATTTATTTCGGCCCTGGATTTGGTTCCACGAGCGGATTTGTTACCAATGTATTTATTTACGACTACTTATCTAATAATCACAGGTCATATAACACAAAAATATACGAGTTCTAGACAAAAAGGAGTTTGTTGGCTACCTTTCAGCACGGAATAAACTATGTTCGCAATAGTTTATGTATCGTGATACCTGGATCAGCTACCTAGATTCATATGTGGCTTGAACGCTGTATACTGTGAACATTATTTCGACTTAGTGCTGTTATATATTTCTAGTTAATACGTGTCTTAGGGAAATGTGTGTATGTGTGCATAGAACATAACGTGTGATGTTGGCGGGAATATATATATATAATACATACGTGATTGTTACAAAACTTAGGCAAATGTTTTGCTTTGATAATAAGATTGTCTGTAATAAACATATTACGAAGTAGCGGCTTCGCCCGAGTGTGTGTCGTAAATTATCCCAAGGGAACTTAATCCCGGGATAATAAGTATTCTATGTGCTATTCCAGACTGTAATCTATCTATGTGCCAAATTTCAACCACATCCGTGTAGTCGTTTGAGCGTGAAGATGTAACAAACATACAAACACACACACTCACACACTTTCGCCTTTAAAATATTAGTGTGAAGTGTGATTGTAAGTAGACAGATCCTGGTTCCGTATGTTTTTCTGTACCCTTCGTCCCTAGATAAAATGAGAGACATTCATTCTTTCTTCAATTTATTATTTTTGTAGTGTTTGTTTTATCACACTTCACACTAATATTATAAAGGCGAAAGTCTGTGAGTGTGTATATTTGTTACTTTCATATCATTCCTCACGCACAAACGGCTGGACGGATCTGGATGAAATTTTGCACAGATATAGATTATAATCAGCAATAGCACATAGGATATTTATCCCAGGAATATGTTCCCTCGGGATAATTTTCGACATTCAAGCGGGTGAAGCCGCTGGCAGAAGCTAGTTTATAATAAATGTCGGGTCATGTTTTTTTTATGGGAATTATTTAATAATGCTCAGAGCATAACCATATGGGCTATCGTAAATGTTTGCTAAATCTAGATGATGATTATTGACCAAACACCAAATATCTTCGGTATCTTTTGCTTCTTTCAATAAGTGACTAAACAACGATATTATCGATACCATTCCTTTATTAGCCCTATAATACTCGTAGCAAACAATACACTAATTTTACCGGTATTTGATACATAAGCTGCATCCAATGATTTTCCCACCAGTTTCATAGTTCTTCTTAAATAACTAACAAAAATATTTTAAAGGAATTAATTTGAAAGAACGCACAGTCTACCAACACAACGAAACATACAAACAATATAACATTAAATCTGTACCAGTTACAATACAACAGTTTCATAGTTCTTCTTAAATAACTAACAAAAATATTTTAAAGGAATTAATTTGAAAGAACGCACAGTCTACCAACACAACGAAACATACAAACAATATAACATTAAATCTATGCATGCATGTCTACATCCAATTCTCGTTTGATGGAAAGTAATTACCTACCGCTCCACCCCCATAAACACCTCGAAGGAATGTTTTGTCGATAGTTTTACACCTTCACCGGTTTAGTATCTCTCATATGGACAGTTCAAATCGCTTATACGTACTTAACGTCCTCAATTCCGTAGAGAAAACCTGTAAATTAGTGAAAAATGATTGATAAAGATCAATACTAAAATTGAAGTGCAGTTACAAAAGTGCTTCTAGTAGATATGAAGAAAATACAAGCAGCAGTGAGTGCACTAGAGAAAGCTGAAGCTAGGGAACACTTTGAGAACCAACTGCGATATGCCTTCGTGAAGTATGACCATTTTGAAGACGATGAGGATCACTCCGAGGTATTTAACTACATTTGTATGATAAACTAACCATTAAAACTCGATTATGACTGTGATATTGAACTTAATCGGTGCGGCTGTCTTTATGTTGTTTTGCATGCTAGATATACAGATAAGAATTATTATGTTAGCTGGTTAGTCTAGTGTAAATAAACTAGCTGATGTGAGGTATATTTGAGGCTGTTGTGAGGTATATTTGAGGCTGATGTGAGGTATATTTGAGGCTGATGTAAGGTATATTTGAAGCTCAGAATAAAGTTGTAGCCCTAGTCAGAAATATTTATAATGTGGAAAAATACTTATACATGTATATAAAAGACGTAGGTATTTGCTATATAAGTGCGCAGTTTGCTGAATCAGTTCAATAAATAAGTAAAGATTCTATGCAGAACTGCAATTTACAGATCTTTATTATGAAAGCCAAGAACATAATTTGTATCAGTCGTCGTTCAAACTGAGGAAAGATTAGTATGAAATCAATAATTATCAGTATGTATCCAGTACACCTATATTCTAAGAGATTTTTGAAGGAAACTTCCTCAACGCCACCAGACACGATCGCCATGACAACGGAACAAAGTTCACACACACAATAACAAGCTACTATCGTAGTGGACGAAATGACTTAGTATGGATGTAAGTTTCATGATACACACATCATACACATTACACATTATCAGCCTATTAATGTTCCCACTGCTGGGACACAGGCCTCCTCTCTGTGAGAGGGAATGGGCCGTAATCCACCACGCGGGCCCAGTGCGGGTTGGTGAATGTCATATGTCTTCGAATTTTTGGTTCTAGGACATGCCGGATACCTCACGATGTTTTCCTTCACCGTTTTGAGAGCAGTGGTGATGAAATCATTTACACAAAGTAAAGCGCCTGGGCACGAACCCACGACCTACAACTTGTAAGTCGCGGCTGATACCACTGGGCCACCACTGCTCATGATACATGCTTGAGTATTGTTCAAGAATACGTGCTACGAAAGCGCTACGCATATCTTCGTAGCCTTCTACAAAAACCATCTTCGTAGCGGCCGCAGCCGCGTAGCTAGTCTACGAATAAGCTGCAGACGAGAATACTTGCTTACTATGTAGGTATTATGATAGAAAGAGACGATTGACATACTTACGTCAACATTTAGATACTACTAGCTTCTGCCAGCGGCTTCGCCCGCGTGAAAAGTGTTTTATCATCCCTTGGAAACATTATACCAGGATTAAAAGCCTATGTGCTATTCCAGACCATAATCTATATCTGTGTCAAATTTAATCTAGAGCCGTTATACCTTTCTAGCGTGATTGATAACAAACATACATCCACACACACTTTCATATCTATCTATATAATTATATAAAAGCGAAAGGTCACTCACTCATGACGAAATATCAAAAACCGCTTGACATATAAAGATGAAATTGGCAGGGAGGTTTCCGGAGGACGTAAGTGAGAACTAAGAAAGGATTTTTGAAAGTTCCACCCGTAAGGGGGTAACAAGGGGGTTGAAAGTTTTTATGTAATTTCTACAGTTTGTAAGTTGGATACCTGAACCCAAAGTGTAAAATAATAATAGAACCTTTAAGTTTAGATTTATACTTTTGGTTGATAAAAAAAAAGAATTCATGTATTTATTGGTTTTTGGAAATTCTACCCCTAAGGAGGTGAAAAGGTGGAAGTATGTTGGGGTTATATATTTGAAACTTGGCATAAACTAAGTAAATAGTAAAAGTTTTCATTATTAGTTTTTCAAAACTACTCCTAAAAGACGATTTCGTGTTAAAGATTTTTAAAGAATTTTTCTGTACAGGGCTTCTTTTTTATGATGTAGGGGAGCACTAAGAAGGGTTTTGAAATTCAACCTTTAAGGGGTGAACTAAAAAGTCATACGGATCACGTGAAAAAGTCGCGGGCGAAGTGCTAGTTTATAATATTAGTAAGATAGATATAAAGATGTTACCTATATTTATTGTGCTGCAATCGATTTACTTTCATATCGATTTAGTATCAGTGAAAAGGAATTTACTGCTTTTGCAATAGCATTACGACTATAAGAAATAAATTATTATGACAGCAGACTATTAAGTATAACATTGTATTAAAGTATCAATTCGGTTTGAAAAATGTATATTCTAATGGGAACTGCTCAGTTCACTTAGAAAATATAAGAGCCCTACTTGTATTTTGCGTTCCTAACATATCAGTAGCGATAAGAAAAAAGTAAAGTACAACTTTTAGTGAAAAAAATTGATATACTAGTTTAACGAGCCGTTTCATCATTTAGATAAGCTCATAAAAAATAGACGAGTTAGGTAAATAAATAGATAGACAAGAAATCGATTTGCAGAAGCAATAAACGAATAGATTTGTGCAAATAACCCAATAGCATTAACTGGCTAACCTAGCATGTATGTACAATAATCGACTAGAGTAACGACTAACATCGAAGCAATAAAAAAACTTTGATTACGACCACGCGAGCAGCCTTACGATGCAAATCAACCACATTTATATGAGGAATGCGACAGACATGTGACATGAACATATTGAACATACAATTCAGTGAAAAAAGTTTTCTGAACAAGTGCCGGACGAACACGGAAATCGGCAAGTTGTGTTGAAGGTGTTGTTGGTGTTGTTCAACAACTTTAGTGAAGTGTTGTTGAGATGGATGAAGATCCTGTGAAGGTGACGTACGGTGTTTTTATTAGTTTCGTTTGACATTGCATCGTTTTCAAGGGTGATGCAACTGTAGGATGACCTTAAGGTACTTCTGAGTTGAAAATAAATTCGTCTTAGTAAGTACCTAATTATGGATTAAAATAATGGGGAGATAACATTTTCCAAGTTAAATCAAATAAAAGAATAACTCCAAACTAAATTAGTGTCTTCTATTTTCTCATTAGAAGGGAATGTCTTATGAGAACAGAATAGTTTTTTAATATAATTTTAAAGCTGTTAAGCGTGCCATAAATGTCGCGAAGTTTGCGTTTTAGCGAATTAGTTACAAACTTAAATAATTAAAGACCACTGTTTCTGTATTCCTATACTATTTGTATATATTTGTAATCACGTTCTCGAAAAAGGGCTCCAATGATTTCGATGAAATTTGCAATATAGGAGTTTTCGGGGACGAAAAATCAATCTAGCTAGGTATCTGGGAAAATTCGTTTTATCGAAATAAAATGTTTTCCCTATTTTCACCCGTGTTGAGCTCCGTCGCCCAGGTACTTTGTCTAATAATACACAAATAGACAATATGTATAGACAATTTATATTATTACTACTGATATATGGTTGATAGTATTATTAAATTTTGTATTGTTTCTCAGAGAAAATAATTGTAAAATAAAAAAATAAATCGGTAACTTGTTTTTATTAAAAATAGTAGTGCTGCCTAACTCATTCCAAATCTTTAATTGATAACATGGCATTGAGAAAACCCCGTTCTTTGATATTCTATCTGACAGACTAGCCAAACAGTAAAAACAGGAGCCCTAGAGAGTAGTAGAGAGTCAATGCATATTCACTTCGTCCATAATGATTTGATACATAGTAAAGTTTTCTATAACGTTAATATCTGTACTGTATGTAAGTACTTACCTATTTAGAAAGTTTTATTTTTGTTTATATAGTAGTAGTTTGTTTCAATTTAGAAAGATTTTGTGTTAGATAGACATTTCAAAGAAAAATTTGTATCTTTCACCAGATTTATGCAGAATTATATAAGTTTCTAATTAATCTTCTGAGATTATAAATTATCGATATATATATATCTATGATATATTGTGAACAGAGCATTTCAAATACAATAAAATCAATCCAAAATATTTTTTTTTAAATATATCGTTGCCTTATTAAGAAGAAAGAAGTTTACGATGTTACGCGATTTTATGATAAACTTACAGTGTTTGCAATAATCGGGTGAAATATCCATAATTTTGGCACGCACGGAAAATTATTATATTTGACATACAAATAATTTCAATAGAATAATTTTGAAAAACTTAAAAAGCCGAACTTCTTTGAACCAATATACACTAACGAGCAATGAAAAAGTTCCAGTGACATAGCACCAAATTACTCCTAAACGGGAAAGGCTAGCTTAATGACGCCGTCTGCAATATTGAAGTACATTTAACAGCGCATCAGAATATTACCAACTAAAAACGTAAATATTGTGTTCAAATTTTAAATTAAATGTGAAAGAATTAAATTAAGGTGTTTGTCGGCATTTTGTGGCTGGAACTTTTTCATTGCTCGGCAGTTTAAGTTATGTATAAAGTTTATGGGGAGAAGGAGTGCAGGAAACAAAACTTTTTTGTAAATGAACAACGATCGAATTTCAGCCACTTGGTGACCATGCGTATTTATAAATTCTTGTATAAAAACCATTTACGTTTAGTGCCTACGAAAAACCCACGTACCATGGTCTGAATGTGTAATTCTGATCAATAGGTTAGCGATGGTGGTACCAGATTCACAGGAATAGCGGGCGGTTAACCTAGGATATAGGGCAAAGAGGGTAGCAAACAATTTTATGCTTTAAACGATGAGCACTAAGATACAAAAACTTAGAATCGTGTGCAACTATTGGATTTTAGTTCATTTTAAAATTGGGTATATCGCATTGAAAGTAAAGTTTCTTGTTCTTAGCGTGTCGATGATGAAACAGTTTCTAGATATTCCCCAGTGTCGATGACGAAATAGTTTCAAATATGCCCAGAACTTCGCATAGAATTTATGTAGGTCTGAATCTAACCGAAAATAAGGAATTTCATTAAAATACGCCCGGCGGTTTTGGTGCGATTTTCGTTTTTTGTACGTGTTAAACATAACTTTACAAATTAATTACACTATGTTATACGAATATTCCTAGATCAAATTACTAAGAAAATATTCTTATGTATCAGATATTATATTTTGAACAAAATATTACGACTAGCCGTTAAGACAGCTACTGAGGGGTATCTATGCCTCAAACTAGCCGGATTTACGAGAGCCAATGTCAGCTCTTATTGCTGGAATTACATGTAGTACAAACATGGCAATATTAAAGTCATATCGTCATAGTTGTAGTAGAAAAAGAGTGAATCATCATCATCATCATTTCAGCCAAAGACGTCCACTGCTGAACATAGGCCTTCCCCAAGTCGAGTGAGTGCGTTCTTCAATTAGACAAACTAAGAACAAATAAAGATAAAATACGTAGCAAACTTATACAATTGACTGGTTTCACATACGTGTTTTGTTTGCTTGCAGTCACCGTTATGTTATGATACTCGTACCGTTAAAAACACGTTCACTGCCATAATACAAGTAAAATTTCAAAAACCCCCGACACATTTTTATTTCATGCTATATAACGAATGAAAAGAGTAGGCAATGGGAGAGTGGGAATGAATGGGCAGAGCCAGCTCGCGAAACTGAAGACCGACAATGGGAGGATCGTATCCGCCAAACCGGAGCTTCTGAGGGAGTTCAAATCAAATCAAATCAAATATGTTTATTTGTTCGAATATGGTAAAATAGATTCGATAGATTCGAGATATTCGATGGGCAGTTGTATACATCAATCAGCAAGCAGCCGTTGCGAATCTAGCAAACGACCCAAGAGCTATATTGACCCGACACTATACCGAAGATATCCCGGACGTCAGCCTGTACGAGATTGGAATGGCTCTGAAACAGCTTAAAATCAAATAAGGCGCCGGGTGATAACGGAATCACGGGCGAACTCGTGCAGGCGGGTGGGAAAGCTGTCGCTAAGGCCCTTCAGAAGCTGTTTGATTCCGTCATACTCGAGGGCAAAAATCCACAGGCATGGTGCAAGGGTGTGGTGGTACTCTTGTTCAAGAAGGGCAGCAAAGCCCTGCTGAGGCAAACTAACTAAGGCCGACTATAGACCCATCTCACTTCTTAGCCAAGTCTGCAAGTTGTTTTCAAGAGTTATCACGAATCTTCTCGCGCGCAGGTTTGATGATTTCCAGCCTCACGAACAAGCCGGATTCCGAAAAAACTTTAGCACCGTAGACCACATAAATACGCTGTGGCAGGTTATACAGAACACCGAACCGTTATACAAAAATATAACCTGCCTCTCTGTTTAGCGTTTGAGGACTACGAGAAAGCTTTCGATTTGATCGAGACTTGGACTGTACTGCAGTCTCTCCAACGGTGCCAGAGCGACTACCAGTACATTGAGGTGTTGAAGTGATTGTACAAAAACGCCAACATGTCAGTCCGTCTTCAGAATCAGACCTCGAAACCAATCCTTCTTCACCGCGGCGTGAGACAGGGAGACGTCATTTCTCTGAAACTGTTCAATGCTGCGTTGGAGGATGGCTTGAAGGTTCTGGACTGGAGAGGGCTAGGCATCGGCGTTAATGGCGAGTATACTCACCTTCGGTTTGCCGACGACATAGTGGTCATGGCTTAGACCATGGAGAGCCTCAGTACAATGCTTGATGACTTCGGTAGAGCTTGCGAAAGAGTGGGTCTTAAATTGAACATGGACATAACCAAGGTCATGGTGAATACCAATGTAACACCCACTCCTATAAAGATCGGAGACTCAAAGTTGTAGACGATTATGTCTACCTGGGACAAACGGTCCAGTTGGGTAGATCTAACTTCAAGAAAGAGTTCAACCGTCGAATCCGACTCAGCTGGGTGGCGTTCGATAAGTTGCGTCTTTAAAATTCAGTCTTATTGTTTTAAACTTAAATATAATTAAAATTTAATATCTGAGGTCATGTAAAGATTTCAATTTGTTATCATTTATACTAGGTAAATTAACATATATCAAATAGGATTTAATCTTGAGATATATAACAACTAGTAAAATAAAAATCATATTAAAGAAATATTTTAAAATAAACGTACAGTATTGAAACAATCTTAACAAAGAAACGGTTTACTTAGTCAATCGACACATAAAGTATTTATTTGTGGCGTAAATTGGAACCAATTTTATTTTTATTTTTTTATTTATCGATAGGCTCGCGTTTGACCACTATCTCACCTGATGGTAAGCGATGATGTGGATAACATAATGATTTTTATAAAACACTATAATAGTATTAAAAAAAACACACTGAAAACATTATAATAATATTTCTAACATAGTTTCAAAATATCAAGATGATATAGTCGCACTATAATGACATCACAGTGTTTTCAACATAATAAACACGGTAATTTAACACAGCGGCGCCCTCAAATTTTATGACGGTTCTCTTACCGCACATACTCTATCATCTTTACTTCTTCCTTGTAACATTCAGAACATCCTCTTCTCTTTTCTTAATACGGGAGTGGACCACAGTTTGACCATACACGTAACCAATACCTAGTAGGGCTTGGGGGACAACGTTGGGCGACATGAGTTATCTTTACATTTAGAAAGATTTTCGCGGCTATATCAATGTTTAATAAGCTGAAAATGTTTATTTAATAATATTGAAACGAATAAAAAAAATCGGTCAAATGCGAGTCGGACTCGCGCACAAAGGGTCAAGTGCCATTATCGCAAAAAACGGCAAAAAAATCACGTTTGTTGTATGGGAGCCCTACTTCAATATTTATTTTATTCTGTTTGTAGTATTTGTTGTTATAGCGGCAACAGAAATACATCATCTGTGAAAATTTCAACTGTCTAGCTATCACGGTTCACGAGATACAGCCTGGTGACAGACGGACAGACAGACAGACGGACGTATCGCGGAGTCTTAGTAATAGGGTCCCGTTTTTACCCCTTGGGTACGGAACCCTAAAAAAATTACTAGCTTCTGCTAGCGGCTTTGCTGCTACCTTTGAACCTAGCCTTATACCGGGATAATAAGTAGCCTATGTGCTGTTGCAGACTATAGTCAACCTCTGTGCCAAATTTCGTTCAGATCCGTTCAGCCGTTCTGGCGTGATTGAGTAACAAGCATACATCAATCAAAACTCACATTTATAACATTAGTGAGATAAACAAAGCTAAGGCTAAGCTAAGGATTATAGAGAAACTTAAGTGTCACCCAGCGTTATCCGACATGGGGTTGAACGAGTCACTTTTGTCCAGGGTACAAGAAATCGCAAGTGGTGATCAAGTATCAATTGAAAACCCGTTCCGGAATACAATACGTTCGGGGCTGATGCTGGGTATTTCACGTTTTTATACCAGGGTACCAAAAGCTGCAAGAGATGATAAGGTGTAATAAATTACAGTGAGCCAGAGAGAGATGGAAAACACATGCAAACGCTTTCCCGCTACAGGCACCCCTTACCATAAGTTGGATTAATGTCAGTGTGCCAGAGAGAGATAAATCATTCTATAAAACGCTTCCCGCCACAATCACCCCTTAAACAGGGAAACATCCGTTAGATGGCGTAACTTGGAAGCTTCCAAGTTATATCGTTAGATAGAGCCACTAGGTTATTTCAAACAAAATAAGTAGTCGTATGAAACGGTAGACTTTAGAGATAATTACACTTCAGACTTATCACATCACACTAATCTTCTATACATATAAAATGCTTTGTCCTGAATGACTGACTGACGGATCAACGCACAGCCCAAACCGCTGATCGTAGAGACCTGAAACTTAAAAGGTGTATTCTTTGTATGACGTAGGCATCCGATAAGAAAGGATTTCCCGAAATTATACCCCTAAGGGGATTCAAAAGGGGGGCAAAGTTTGTATGAAAAATCTAATTCCTTCTGCTAATATTTTTGAAACTTGGCACAAAAAGTAATCTAAGTAAATGATAAAGATTGTCATCATTAGTTTTTTGAAACTACCCCCTCAAGTCGATTTAGGGGGAAATTTGTATGGCAGAATCTTATTTCATGGGTAACTAAACTTGAAACATTGCACAAATACTAAAATAAATAAATAATAAAGGTTGTTATTATTAGTTTTTCGAAACTACCCCCAAAAGACGATTTAGGGGGTGTTAAAGTATTTTTGAAAAATCTTATCAATTGCGTTAATAAACTTGAAACTTGACATAAATACCAAACTAAGTAAGCAACAAAAGGTTGCAATTATTAGTTTTTCAAAAATACCCCCAAAAGACGATTTGTTTTTTTTTTATAATATTACTTCTTGGGTTAATAAACTTGAAACTTGACAAAAATATTAAACTAAGTAAACAATAAAGGGTGTCATTATAAGTTTTTCGATACTACCCCCAAAATTCGATTTAGGGTGTGTTAAATATTTTTTGTAGAATCTTATTTATTGGGCTAATAAACTTGAAAGTTAACATAACCTCAGTATACAATAAAGGTTGATAATATTAGATTTTTAAAACTTCCTCCAAAATACGATTTAACAGGTGATAAAGTTTTGTTGAAGAATTGTATGTCTTGGGTTAATAAACTTGAAAGTTGACATAAATACCAACCTAGGTAAATAATAAAAGACTGTCATTATATATTTATTTTTAAAACTACCCCCAAAATACGATTACGAGGGTGTAAAAGTTTGCTATGTATCTTACTGGACAAGGTTTCGTTTTGTAAGTAGGGATCTAGGGGAGCACGAAGAAAGAATTTTCGGAAAATCAACCTTTTACCATCATCACTATTTCAGCCAAAAAACGTCCACTGCTGGACATAGGCCTTCCCCAAGCGTCGCGATACTGATCGGTCCTGTGCGTTTCGCATCCACCGGACTACCGCAGCCTTGACTAGGTAGGACTTGAAAACTTGAAACGGAGTCGCCACTCCAGAACTGTCAAGCTTTAAATAATTGTTTGTATGAAAAATCTCATTCCTTGGGGATAAAGTAAATAATCAAAATTGCATAATACGTTTTTTTAAACTAACTACCCCCGCCCCCTCTGATAGGGATAAGGGGTTAAAGATTTTTGAGGAATCTTACTGAGCAATCTAACTAACATAATCGAAAAATTATAAAGAAAAGAGTGAATAAGTAATACATTTGGGTTGTTAAAACTCAACCCTCAATGGGACATAAAGGGATTATTAAGTTTTTAGGGGAGGATTTTACTTTGTGCCGGTAACCTAAAATTTATTATTCTTTAAGTCAAATAACGAATCGTCCCAAACCGTAGAACTCTACGAAATCACATTTTTATTTGGTTTAATAACAACTTATTTTTGGTTGCCTTCAGTAACTGCACATAAGAAAGTCACCTGTAGGAGGTATAAAATACGAAATCACGCGAACGAAGTCGCGGGCCGAGTTAATATTATAAATGGGAAACTAACTCTTTCTGTCCCTCTGTCTTCCTTTTTACCACGCTTAAACCACTGTACCGCTTTAGATACAATTTGGTTCGGAGATATTTTTAGACCCTGGGCAGAACATACGATAGTTTTTATCCCGAAAATCATACTTAAGTGGTGGAAAGAGGGGTAGTAGTTTGTATGGCAAACCTAGAATATTATTTCGCGATATTAAAAATAAGCTATACGAATTAGTAATGCTACGCAGACGAAGTTGCGGGCAACAGTTAGTAATATTATAAAGGCGAAAGTTTGTGAGGGTGTTTGTATGTTTGTTACTTCTTCATGCCAGTACGGCTGAACGGATCCTGATGAAATTTGGCACAAAGATAGATTATAGTCTGGAATAGCACATAGGATACTTTTTATTACGGGAATATGTTCCCTCGGGATAATTTTCGACTTTCAAGCGAGTGAAGCCGTTGGCAAAAACTAGTTAAAATAAAACTAAACCCAACATGTTGAAACTAAGACCGTTGTTTAAAAAAGCGAGATACATATTTACGAGTTGTAACTCTTGGGTTCAAATTCAGGTGAAAATGCACTTTGGACAAGTAATTTTGTACAAGCTTTTGCAAGTGGCTTCACCCGTGCGGAAAATTATCCCACCGATTAATTTCGGTACGAAAATGATCCTATGTTTTATTCTAGGCCATGGTCTAACCGGGTTTCTTTAATAAAAATACGTCCATCCTTGAAAACGTGATTGATAACACTGCGTGATACGATTTTCCACTACCGTTCGTGAGTGTGGTGTGAGCTTTACAAGACGAATACTGAAGAACGTACGAAAACAAATTTGAAGAGACTGTTGAAACTCAGTGTAATACAAACATAATAACATGTACATACAAATTCAAAATTTCACATAATTATTATGTAGAGTTAATAGACTGCCCTCAAAACTGTCACATGTCCTCAAATCGTGTCCTCGAAACCGGTATAAGTCCTGGAACTGAAAATTCTAAAATAAGTGACGTCCACCATTCCGCACTGGGCCCGCGTGGTGGATTTTGCCATACTTTTCTCAAACAGAGAGAACAACATAACAGTAAGAAATTTAAATACCTAGGTTATTTGCTGAAGCATGAACGCGGATGAAGAAACGAACGAAGAACGATTCTACCACAATACAATCATTTATGTTTCATTTATTTATTTGGTGGGACAATCTGGCTTATTTTACTAACAATTTCAATTTTCATTCTGCAATATTGCTGCCAGGTACCTTAGAAATAGCAGAAAAAATCTAAGCAATTAATAACGTGCTATCAGATGTAACCTACATAGTTCAGGCCACAGAGAATACAAAGGAACAGTTTTCTTTTGACCTCGCTGCGAACTGCTCAGACGTTACATCTGACTCAAAAAATATTTAGTTTTTTTTTGTTTTCTTGATTTCTATCAGACCAGACTGAAACTGTTTCGTAACAGCCTCTCGTGTCGCTATCGTCCTCATAGTACAAGCAGACATCAAACTTTTTGAATTACGACTTTCGTGTCACACATACACTATGTCTAGTAACACGACGGCTTTTATCGTTCGACATATGGACATAAAAATACAAAAATATAGACGTATTATATGGTACATAATCGTGAAGGTTTGTGCTTAGTCTTCTAGTTTCATCCATACGCATTCAACGGGTTTTTTCTAATCTAGTTGTTGAGAATCGACGTAGGTAGTGAAGATCCGTTGTGTAATAGTCTGTGATATCCTAGTACCGACCCACGCCTTCATTTGCATTCCACGTAATAAAACGTTGTAAACATTTGCTTATATTAATTTGTGCTACGGAATTAATAAGAAAGCTAGCAAAATGGACATGACATTGCTTGGAAAATTTATTAGCAACTTTGTAAGTACTTAAAACAAACTAGCTTAGTGACCCGTTTTAGACTTGGAATAAAAGAGGTGCTTATTATTATTTGGACGGTGTGGTGTGAAAAAACGAACAAGTAAATGCAATCACTTGGACCCATTACTGTGCTTCTTTGGAAGGTAGGTACACTTTCATTCATATGTGGATTGACAGGATATAATAGTTTATTATTTCAAAATCGGCATTACTTAATTACAACTCAACATATTTTCCATAATAAATACATTATAATAAATCTGTATAAAAGTCGTTTTTCCTCCCATCTATTCGAAAAAAGCTTTTTCGCCCAGATTCTGACGATGCGGCATTGGTAAACCAAATTTAAAAAAAATACGCGGGCTCATCTTATACATTTTCTTATTACTTTTTATCAAAGTATTACAGACAATTTTAGTTTGATTCACACAAATTGAATAAAAGATGAGTGCTAGCAGTGAAAGTGAAATATTAACATCAATAAGTGTAAAATTTAACGCAGAAACTGTCATAACCAATTTACTAACAAACAAATCGAGAGCGGATGGATACCCAGTGGTGTCGCGGAAGGACGAGGACTCAAGCACTCGCGTCATCATCATCATCAATATCAGCCGAAAGACGTCCACTGCTGGACATAGGCCTCCCCCAAACATTGACCGGTCCCGTGCGTCTCGCAACCAGCGGATCTCCACAACCTTCATCAGGTCATCGGTCCACCTAGTGGGAGGCCTTCCAACGCAACGTCTTCCGGTTCGCGGTCGCCACTCTAGAGCCTTTCTGCCCCATCGGCCATCCGTTCTGCGAGCAATGTGCCCTGCCCACTGCCACTTGAGTTTGGCAATTCTTCGGGCTATGTCGGTAACCCTGGTTCTCTTGCGGATCTCTACATTTCTGATTCGACCACGCAAGGAAACGCCGAGCATAGTTCAACACCCTCTCCATTGCACTCGCGTAGTTGAAAATATTAAATCACGGCATTCCTCAGTTGATCCACCGATTCAACCTTTGTCGCCGCGCCCATCCACTTCAAAACAGCGTGAAATGTCACCATTGACTCAACATGATCATCAACCAGTCTGAAATTATTACGAATACCCAAGTGATAAATAAGACAACGACATTTTCTGTTCCCAATAAATTTCCAAAATTTTAAAAACTTATTGTTTTCTTATTTATTTTTCTCATATATGGGTATGAAAAGCAGAGTGTGCCACACGGTACCAACATTATTTAACCTCGAGCGACGTAATTTGAATCCCTCGCTACGCTTAGGATTCTATCCTTCGCTTCGCTCTGGATTCAAACAATCGCTAACGCCCTCAATACATTTTGTTGGGCCCTTGTAACACAATCTACTATTTGTACACCGAAAGAATTTCCAAAAAAAAAATGTTTTTTTGTTGAAAGATAACCAACAGAACACAGCATTTTTGGACCTATTTCCAGCATTTTTGGATTGTTTGTCTGTTTGCCGGTTCGTATGTTTAACTGTTTTACTGTTTATCTGTTTAGTTGTACATGCATCTCGTAAAATATATGAAACCAATGTAAACTTTTAAACATAAAAATTGGCCGTAACTTTTTGTTTCATCGCAATCGGTTCACTTTATCAAAAATTAAATTAATTTAAAGTGTTCAAGAAGTAAAATATCACAATATACGCAATTTTTTTTTTTAGATACTCGGACAGTTGAACACGTTGTTCATTTGACATCATTTTCTGAATGGTGGTGATAAGATTCGCCGCAATAGAATGATCCTAGTAAAAATTGGTAGGTAGGATAGGTAGGAGGGTAGGATAGGCACTAGGCAGTTGACGGGAGTGAAGAGGCTGGCACAGCTAGTTTAGATAATAAATCTGATAGTGGTATCAGAGTTATTTGAACTGATTTCAATTACTTAAGAGAATTGATTATGTACACATTTTCTTGAAATTGATAATTAATGTTACTCGACACAAAAAGGTTGCATGTTAAAATATTATCAGCTAATCGGTACAATTTTCTAAAATTAATATAACGACGACGTTTGCACGAATCATTGATAGCAATTAGTGGTTGGAAACCATCAGAAACCATATTTTTATAAGCGTCCTAACAGATAACCACTATAATGGTCATGCGATCCGAACCGTTACCGCAAGAAATACCATTATAAACTTGTCAAAAACTGTAAATTAAGAAAATGTATTTCTAATAACCGCTTTTCGTTAATGCCTGTTGCCTTTGAAACAATCACAAGTTATTTGCGTGTCTTGAGCAGCATTATGGGAAAGTGCGGCGCCGTGCCAGCCCCCTTCACGACCCCCTGCCTTAATGAAACCCATCTATCTGTTCATTAATTTGCATATTACAATTTGACTGCTAGTGCCCTAGGATAGTTTGAAACAGACCGCAACCAGACACCGACATGGCCGTAACAAAATAATAAAACCGAAAAACGACACCTAGGTCTGAGACAAACTAAACACGCCAATGAAAAGTTACCAGTTTCAGTTCAGGGCATAGGAACGTAGGAGATAGGAGCTGGAAATATATTGAGGGATTTTAGACTATTTGTTTTTTTTTTCTCTCTTTTTTCGCTAACTTCGTAAAAATGTTTGTCCACGGGATTAAGCCAGGTTCCAGTGAGTCAGAGGAGGAGGAAGATGTTATGGATATCCTAATGGTCTGTTCTATAAGAGCCTCTGTCCTTTGGCACAAATATCAGAGCGTCAGATGAGAGCAAGGAGCTGATGATGTTGTAACTTTGCAGAAAAGAAGAGAAGAATGCGAGCGCAAGGCGAGGCGGGGGGAGATGGACCCCCGGCTGGAGTTCACCTTCCAGCTCCTGATAGATGGCACAGGCCTCCCACGGCACGCCATCATGGACCACGTATTCGAAGGAAATATGGTACAAACAAAACAAAATTAATGTGTTGCTTTTCTGTTTAAAAAATATTTTTGTGATATATTGTTTATTGTTCTAAAATCATGAAATTTTAGCTGAGTTACCAGAAGAACTGCTGTTTTCATCCAATTATATTTATACACGTTATGCTACCAAATTTCCATCAAGACTAAACTAACAAAAACAGTTATGTGTGGCATAAATACAAATTAGTTTGGAGAAAAATCATACTTTCATGCAAATGCATATCTATATCCCCGCAGCTGGATGACATCAACCAGCTGTTCCTACCACACATGAGGAACAAGCTCCTCTGGTACTACCAGGACGTGGAGGAGATTGAACACCGTCCTCTGCCGGAAGGCACGAAGAAGGGCCAAGGGAAACCACCAGCTCCTATAATAACCCTGAAGAAGAAGCTGTTCCTATCTGATGGCTGGGACGTCAGATTCACAGGCGTCTGCATTTACATGTTCAGAATTAATGTCAGTAAGCAGTTACCTGAGGAGGGGTTCCATAAGGATCTGTGAGTATCATTACTTTTTCTCTATTGGTGAATTATCTAATAACTCTCAAATCTAAGTGTAAAATGGCAGGTCTCATAGCGCACTGAAAAATAATATTGGGACATGCGAATATTTGTCTTTTTCCTATTTGTTAATTAGTACCGTATTATTTTATTAAAGTTTATTTTGTAATAACTAAAGTTTGGTTAAATATAAGGTACAAAACTTGTTCGGTTATAACAAGTTAATTTTAAATTTGCAAGCCCCAATCATTTTTTTCCGTGAGGATGTGGCAATCCCAAGAAATAAGGACATTGTTGTGCTTATGTCATATATTTGCTCTAGTTAAGCAATTGTAGAAAATGTCAATGAGCATGAGTAGGCACCAATGTATTTAATTTTCAATACTATGCAATATTTATGTGCAGATTCTGTGGTATACTGAACGCTCAGCAAGTAGGGCTTGTGACAGCAATAGAACGAGTGATGGAACACGTATACATGAATGCCCTGGCTCATCCCAGTAGTGACGGAGAGGAAGACGAAACAAGGTTCCCCATCGTGAAGAATCAACTCCTGCCCGGATTGAGGTCATTTTGCAGTGCTTTGAAAGGTTAGTTCCAACTGGATAGTCATTCTTTACATCTAAAATGCCAGCACCAATCATGAAAAGTGCTAACTAAAATTGTTGCCACAAACCGTTTTATTTTCCTTTACTCAAAGGCGAAATCAAGGTTTTAAAGATATATCATAAACCTGACCCTCAACTTATGTGTATATATGGGAACAAAGGCGGTATTATAGAAAACAGCGATATCTACCAGACAACCTTTGGATGGACTTTTAGAGCTTAAAATATAAAGAGGGTGTGGTGTACTGCTACATTAAAATAAAAAGGTGGCGAGCCCAAAAGAATGGCCTGCCTCAAGGTAGCGTTCTGGCGCCACTGCTGTTCAACATCTACACAGATGACCAATCGGTGAGCCCTAACATAACCCGCTTTCTTTATGCCGACGATCTGGCTTTGATTTGCCAAGCGGCTGATTTTGAGGAGATTGAGGCCAATCTTTCTACCGCCCTTTCTACCACCGATCTCAGCCGTTACTATGCTGACAACGCGCTGAAGCCAAATCCCTCAAAAACACAGTCGTGCATCTTTCATCTCCGTAATAGACAAGCGTGCCGAACCCTTAACATGTCGTGGCAGGGGGTGCCAGTCACCCACAGTTCACATCCAAAATATCTTGGCATCACTCTGGATAGGTCCCTCAATTACAGAAAGAACTGCGAGAATGTCAAACGGAAAGTGCACAGCAGAAACAACTTGCTACGCCGCCTAACGACCACCGGTTGGGGGGCGTCTCTTCGTGTTCTGCGAACTACGCTCTGTTTCGCCGCTGGTGAATATGCTAGTCCAGTATGGAGCCGCTCAGCGCACTCCAGATTAGTGGATACAGCCCTAAATGAGACGTGCCGGATTGCCACTGGTTGCCTTAAACCGACTCCTGTGCGAATGCTGTACCCACTGATCGGGATTGCGCCTCCGGAAATTCGCAGAACTATAGCGGGCCGCACAGAGAGGGCGAAACTTGAAAACGACCCACGCCACCCAATGCACGGGCGCGGCTCGGTGCCTCAAAGGCTGAAAAGCCGAAAGAGCTTCCTTGGCTGCGTGAGTCCATCTGATGGCAACGCCGCCTCGGAGAGATGCGATCTTTAGCGGGAGAAGCTCAAGCCTCCTGAATACTTCATGGAGCCATCGGGGAGTCTCCCGCCTGGACACGCGTTGCCATGGCCGACCTGGAAAACTCTTAATAGACTCCGCACGCAGGTCAGCCGCACCAAAGACAACCTCCACAGGTGGGGATTCTCGGATGGCTGCAACCTTCAGTGTTTGTGCGGCGTCTCCCCGCAGACCATGGTCCACCTTTCATCCTGCGCGGCCTGCCCTGTCACCTGTGCATATGAAGACCTTAAAGCTGCGTCACCGGTTGGTGTTGCCGTGGCAGAATTCTGGGCCAAACATAAAATTTAGAGACTATTTTTGCTATCGACACGCTAAGAAGAAGAAAATAAAAATAAATAAAATTATATAGCTGTATAAAATACTATACATAAGCTTACATAAGTACGTATTATTACATGTAACACAATTTCAAAGAAGGGTTGAATGATTGTCAGACAGAAAAGCATTCAAGAGAAAGAAATTGGTTCTTAAGAAGCCAGTCAATGGGCGTGTCTTACTGCCATCGACAACTCATTCCACAATTGCACAGCCTGGACCATGAACGATTTGTCGTAGAACTCACGCAGGCATCAAAAGTCTCAAACACAATGATTGTAGTTATGGAAATTTTCTAATACGCGTGTTCGTTACTATGTTTCTTCTTTCCCCAGTATGCGAAGACGTGTGCAACCAAATAAATCTATTCGACGATGGCCAGGCCCATATGGCGGAGCTGCAGGACGGTAACCAGCTGAAGGACATGGCCAAAAATCCTACCACTATCACCATGCTCGAGGATCGCGTCAACGAGTGGATCAAGAAAGTTATGGAGGTCGGTGGTAAAAGCTCTTGAGTGTTTTACACAATCTATAATTTACAAAGACTAGTTACAAACTTGTATCTATATTTCTATCTATAAAAATTCAGGAAAGGCTTCGAACGGGACAAATTATATATGTTGTAGGATAATTGAACTGGGCCGATCGAGTTCTGCCTGGGCACATCAAGTTACCCCGGCATTGCTTGATTTGCCTGTCTAATACCCGCCATATCGTTCGAAGATTAACGTTTCACGGTTTGTCCAGCCACGTTAGGATAAATAGTCTTTAGGGTGATTAAAGTACAAGCATTGAATTTGCGTGACTCGCATAAACATCCTGTAACTGGTGCGCGTAATTCACTTGAAAAGCACTTTTTCTGCAATTAACTCACTGTTATTTATTTTATCATCACTGTTTTCGATTTCTTGTGACGCCACTATCTTTCTCATACGACTGATAGAGCGCAAACAGCGCCCCTAGCGTCGTGAAACGGAACAACATTACGATGCGCCTAGCCTGAGCCATATCTCGATGTGGCCAAGTGACTAGTTAAGCAAATCGGCAAATTGTTCTCATCGATATGCCCAACTTTGTGTTGGGCTGATAATGAAATAAAAAGCCAAATCACAAAATGTGCCCAGGCAGATCTCAATTGTCCCGGTCAACGATTGGCCTACGACATATACACAAATCTTAAAATGAAAGTTGACGACACTGCTAAAATTAATTGTGCACATGAGTGCAAAGGTACTCGTAACATAAGCTGTGATACATCGCGTGTGTTTCGTGCTTTATTTCCGTAAAACTCGCATGGCTTTGTACGAGAACTTTTATTAAGCCATTCGGGAAACGCTAAAATAAATGCATGACTGAAAAATGGGTCATTATGTATTGGGGTCGGCTACCAATCTAACCAGCAGCTCAATTGTGTAAGTGAATTCGGAAAGGCAAAGGTTTGACTCCATGAAAGAGTATGACAAATACTCTTTAAATAATTAGGTATTGCCAAATATGATTGGACTCTTTCGAAAATAGTATCTTAATCAATAAAAGCGACCAATATTTTTTGGCAATACCTATTATTTAAAGAGGGCTGCGGATTCAGTGGTATACTGGTATTTTACTTGGTGCGGCAGTGTGTCTGACCTCCAAAACCCAGTTCTGGATTACACGATAACCCTTGGAGTGGTGTCAGATGCCAGAATTTAGCCACGAGCTCCGCTACAGTCGAGCACATGCATTTCATTTTTACCTGAGTATAGTGTGATACGTGACTGTAACTATTGTTTTTACGTGTATTATACTCATACGTGTACGCGTACTCGTGTGCGTTGTGGATTACGGCCTATTCCCTCTCAAAGAGAGGATGCCTGTGTCCCAGCAGTGGAATCATTAAAAGGCTGATCATGATGATGATACTCGTACTGACTGCGAAAAATTCTACATTTGCTTAAACTTGAATACCGCCCCATGCACCTATTCTTATTTAGTCAAAAATGAGTCTTTATCAAAGTATTAAATAATTTGAAGGGCGCGGGGAGACCTGTGCTCAACAGTGGCACAGTATTGGATAAAAACAACATAAAAATAAGCTTTCAGTCGTTGCGCAGAGGGGTTTCCGGGGTGGTAATCACCTACGTGCTATGGCGATCACCGGGTTGATTATAGTGAGGTAAAACCCCACACAACATAGTCTTTCCCCTAAAGTCCAGGTGTATTTTAAAGGTATTCCCAGGTGTAAGTATTGTCCAGTTGTCATTATACGTAACGCATTAATTACAATAATGTTTACAGATACTCAGTGAAAGTGAACAACTAAGACGTGAGGTGGACTCGAGCGGCCCGCAAGATGAACTGGAGTACTGGAAGAAGAGGGGCGCTCAGTTCTCGCAACTTGTATCGTATTTACAGGTTGGTTGACTGTTAAGACATACAGAATTAATAAGTAGGTATCAATTAGGGTCGCCAACATTTTTTTTGCAAAATACAGTTTTTTTTTCAAAATAAGCTATAAAAATATAGTACACTTCTAAAGAATATAGTATTTTATGGAAACTAATAAAAATAGACTAAAATATTTAAAAAATAGATAAAGATATTTGTTACTAATTTATTTTTTGTATTTTTTGCTTCTTTATCGGTGTTGAGGGCGCATTTGAACTTGACGCACTTTCGTCACCGCTACCACTTTGCAACTATTGTTTGTTTTTTATATTTAGGAGCTTAAGTTCTCAAATCAAGGAATAATATCTGATTGAAAATACCAAATCCCGAAAAAAACAGAACTGGCCAAAAAATTCTTTAGATGTTTTCAATTTGATATTGACAACTTTGACGTGCTGGCAGCGCCTTCAGTTAGTATAGAGCAGTAGAGATCAGTGGGAGCCAAAGACAAAAAAAATGTAGATATGTTCGGTTACCTACACGAACTCGCCTCACTCAAAATTTAATGTAAAGGTGCGCTAATAATTAAAAAAGAAACATTTGTTTATTAGATTTCGTTCGGTGTTGAAAATATAGTATTTTTGCGTACTATATATTTCTTCAACACTATATAGTACGCCGACCCGAAATATAGTACAATACCATATATTATTGTACGGTTGGCAACCCTAGTATCAATACACACTGCTATTCATCTCACGCTGTTATGAAACGATTTGCCAGTGACCATAGTAATTGGTTGACTACCCAGTTTTGTAAGCGATGTTACAATGAGAACTTCTTTTTAATCGACATAGTGAAAATTATTCAAAGACTAATTCTCCACAGGACAACGAAGTCCAGCTGACACTTAGCTGCCTCCAAATTGCGAACTCAAAAGTGATAAAACTCTGGCGGGATACCGACCACAAGATTACCTTCTGTTACAATGAGGCCAAAGACAATGCCAAGTTCATCCAGGCGATGGAGAAGTGTTGCCACTCACTGTACCTGGACGACCCTGTGAAGATCAAGGACTCCATCCTGAGTCTTCTGCAGACAGTCAGGCTGATACACAGTGTGTCGCAGTTCTATAATACTTCTGAGAGGATATCTTCGCTGATGGTGAAGGTGGGTGTCATCTGCTACAGTAAAGACTTGGATCAATTTACAGATGGCTGCAAGAACCTGTATTATCTGCTGGTTTTTTTTTCTTTCCACTATACTCCATTAGAGATAACATTAGACATTTAAATAATCTTATTTTACAGTTATATTTTTATATTGAGTTGGTGATATGACAAATGGCAGCTTTATTAATCAGTTAGTTTTGGTAATAGGTTTATGTTTTTTATGCCATCCTTATATTTACGGGATAGAGCTCAAAATCGGTTGAACGGACTGTAAAAAGGATTGTAATTTTTTTTATTTTTATTTCAAATGGAGTTTAGGTGAAATAATGACCTGGTTGCTGCGGGAATCCGCTGGATACGAGTCAGGTCCATGTGGCGTCACTTGGGGAGGCCTATGTTCAGCAGTGGACGTATTTTCGCTGAAATTATGATAATGTTTTTTATGTTAGTACCATAATTTGATTTATATACACGTCCAGGGGCCGTACCATGACATGTCAAAACTTCATGGTGCGACTATGAAAAAAGGACAGATGTTTACAAGTCATATATATCTGTCACTTAAGCGCAATGGAAATAACCTTGCTATAAGACCTTATGGTAACACCAAGAAGATTTTTGCAAATACTGAAACCATGTTTTAACCTTATGTTACAGATAACCAATCAAATGATAGAAACCTGCAAGCAGTACATAACGTGTCGATTTAAGGAAACGATATGGTCACAAGAGCGGGCTCTCGTACGGGACAAGTTAATCCACTGCATCAACCTTAACAGGACGTATAGAGAAACGTATTTATTTGTGAAAAACCAGCCGTTTCTTCCCAATACCGAGCAATTCAGTTTCTCAGAGAATTATGTCTTTGGAAAATTCGACACGTTTTGCAAAAGGTTAAATAAGATCATAGCTATGTTCGATTTGATGGATGACTACAACAATCTGTTTGAGAAGAGGATGGAAGGACTCTTGTTGGGAGAAGGTGGGTTGTGACATCTTGGGTTAAAATCCAGACTTAAAACACCGGTTAGCTTCACGTATCTAACATGCATAGTAAAGACATCCCGTATTAGGTATATATCGTTGACTAACAGATTTGTTAACGATAGAAATATAATAAACGCACCCTTAGCCCTCTTGACCGTCTGTTGTTCACAAATTTTTGTTGAATCCATTTTAAAATACAGAATACTTTATTTTTCTCTAAATAATAAGGCGTTTTAATTTGGGATAGGTTACGTAATGAAAATAACTTTACAAAAACAAGCTGTTACTTACTTCTCTCAGCAGATACCCAGTTATGGGGGTGCATAAACATATTATCCCGTCCCGCGATCTTTGGGAGCCTGCCATATTAATTTTAGAATACACCAACCAAACATTAATGTAAAATTTCAGCCCAATCGGTTAGGGATAATGTTTAAAATTTAGTTGGAATATTTGATCCCTACAAACTAAGACTAACTAACTACGACTAACAATGCAAATTAAATAAAAGCTTGTCATAACTAGAAAAATAAAAAATATAAAAACCAACGATATCACACGATATCTTGCTGAAATACCCCGATTCAGTAAAACAGTAAAACGCCCATAACTTTTGAACGGCTGACCTGATTTTCATCAAACATAGCTAAGAACATTGAACACAAAAGCAAACATTAGGTCCATGGGGTCCGAGTGCGCATCGAGTTTTTCGAGAAATTAGAACAAAGCTCGTCGACTCTTCACGTGACCAGAGGGCTGGCCTTTTCTTCGGCCAGAGAATTAGCATTGCCATACAACGTGGCAATGCCGCCAGCGTTCTGGGCACGTTTCCCATTGACATCGATGTAAACGAATTTTTTGATGCACAATGAGCTTTTTTGCCGTCCCCCTTTTGTATTTGTATATAGGTTTGTTTTTCTTAGAATATTCAATTGTAAATAAATAAAGCAAACTAAATCTAAATTGGTTCAGCCAGTCCACCGACAGATACACAAACACACAGGTACACACGTCAAACTAATAACAACCCTCTTTTTCCGTTGGGGGAAGAAAGCAAATACACTTTATTGGAAAGAAAATTCCATGCACATAACAGCAGTTGCATGGAAAACATATTCCATAGAAATGTAGTAGGTGCACGAAATAGTACATTTCGTGTCGATCATAAAAAGCAAGCGATGTAGCCAATTTCGAAAGCTACATGCGAGTGTTAAAATAAAGCCTTTTTATGCGAGACACGAACGATTCTTTTTAGGATTCCGTACCCAAAGGGTAAAAACGGGACCCTATTACTAAGACTCCGCGATCCGTCTGTCTGTCAGTCTGTCCGTCTGTCACCAGGCTGTATCTCATGAACCGTGATAGCTAGACAGTTGAAATTTTCACAGATGATGTATTTCTGTTGCCGCTATAACAATAAAATAAATATTTAAGTGGGGCTCCCATACAACAAACATGATTTTTTGCCGTTTTTTTGTGATAACGGTACCCTACGGTAACCCTTCATGCGCGAGTCTGACTTGCACTTGGGCGGTTTTTTATTTTATAATCTTGTGTCTATATGTTCACACTTCGAAACTAATTTCTTGGGCAATGTGTTACATAATAGACAGGGTAGTAGAAAAAGTTAATTAGGGTTCCGTACCCAATGGGTAACAACGGGACCCTATTACTAAGACTCCGCGGTCCGTCTGTCTGTCTGTCAGTCCGTCTGTCCGTCTGTCACCAGGCTGTATCTCATGAACCGTGACAGCTCGACAGTTGAAATTTTTATAGATGATGTATTTCTATTGCCACTTTAACAACAAATACTAAAAACAGTATAAAATAAATATTCAAGTGGGTCTCCCATACAACAAACGTGTTTTTTTTTTGCAATAATGGTATGGAACTTCATGCGCGAGTCCGACTCGCACTTGGCCGGTTTTTTTTTTTTGGTAATTTCTGTGCGCACACCTACATCTTTGCATCTGCCACCTATTTAGAAAATTTACAGGTTCTCACAGACCTCCAGTTGGGGCTGAGAGTGCGCACAAAGAGTTAGCAACAGTACTAGGGAAGCATAACCAATGAAGAGATAGCTACATGAAATAAAAATGCTTCTAACCACGATAATAAACCTAATCTTTGCTGAGATAAGGTCCACACAACATGTATACTGCACCCCATATTCACTCACACAGAATCGGTCGCACCCCAACTGTCACCGGCCATGACCGGCCATAGGCACATGGGGTTGGGACTTGGGTATGAAAATATCGCTCTTGAAAATTTCCGTTTAGATAATTTATGTAACTTAAGTAAATAATTTTACTATGATGTGTTTTTTAGGCAGCTTTATTTTAGTAACTAATAGTTTGGGCTACATTGTTTTTCTTAAGTGAAAAAGCTTTTCTTTTTTAAATGGAGGAAAGTACTTATATTTAATACACATTGTGGCAAATATGACTGATAAAAATGCAGGTGGATTTTATATATGTTTAGAAAATAAATGTTTAGTTATCGTTATTATTGCCTAAAGTTACCATTTTTTATACGCTGGCAGCGAGACGCATGGCTTCGGTCTATGTGGCGATGCCTAAGGGAGGCCTATGTCTAGCAGTGGACGTTTTTCGACTGAAATGATAATGATGACCATTTTATGTATCGAGCCATACCGAATATTATTTAGTAAATGAAGAATATACCTATATAAACAAAAAGTAAAATAACATCGAACATGAATTTATTTATCTCGGACATATTGGACGCACCAGACATTCGCATCGGCCACAATCGGCACCTGCTACCAGGAAAACATAGCTGAGAGAGCATTGTAAAACCACTGTTATAAACCTTATGTTGTAAGGCATAAAGGCTATGACGAAATTCGACCTTTCTTGGCCATCTGTTGAGTAACGTCCGGTGTTGTCCGGTATTTGAACCGCATGCTTATTGGTTATAAGCTTGATGAAAAAGTTATGACAGTTAATAATAATTAATTTAATTTATACTTAGCAGATTATTGCAATGATTTCATTATACATATATATATAACTAGAACTATTGTGTAAGAAGTTTTTTTATTAGAATTGTCCGTAGAGAATTATGCCAATGAATTGGTAAGCAGTTCCAGTTCAGATATTTTTATGAATAGGACAGAATGATTTTATTTGAACAGTTAAGTGTTACATTTTTAATTCTTTGAGCAAATAAATTATAAGTTTTTATTTATTTTAGACCTCGAGGAAGCTATGCATACGTTTGAAGAAGCAAAGAAAGCAGTGACGACATGCCAATATGACTACTTGGATTACAGAAATAACGAATTTGACAAAGATTACAACATTTTTGAAGACAAAACGAATGCTCTGAGAGAATCTATTGGAAACACTATAGAAGAGAATTTTTCTACAGTGTGGGAGACACCCCAAGGGATCAAGTTCTTGACTAGATTTGAAAAGGTGAGTTTATTTATTTAAATAGTAAATTAGTTAGTAACTATTGAGGGATGATGTACTTTATTCAAAAATAATTGTTGACATTCTTTGTTTTACTTAATAATAATAATATTATAAAGAGGAAAGATATTTTTGTTTGTTTGCTTGTACCGAATAGGCGCCGAAACTACTGGACCGATTTAAAAAATACTTTCACCAATAGAAAGAGCTACGTTATTCTTGAGTAACATAGGCTATTTTTTAATCCCGAAAACGGGTACTGTGCACCCCACACTCCCGCACACGGGAGCGAAGCCGCGGCACAGTGTGTTATTTTGTCTCAGTTGCGGTCATGCCAGTTTTATTTTTTAACTTCATAGATTTAATCCTAATAAAGCATTAAAAAAATTTCTCGTTTTGATATTTTACTTAATTTAGGAGATAAAAATAAATTTGTGAAAGGTCATTGATTTGCCCGAAAAAGTATTTCGTCTGTATTTCTTGAATAAATTAAATCTCAACCTTTTGTATAAATACAGGTTAATTGTTGGTTTTAAATATATCAGGCCTGAAAATTTCAAGTCCCTAACATCACAGGAACAAGAGTAAATAATTATTTTATAAATAAACAAAAAAAAAAAATATAAAATTAACTATTAACTGGTCGCGTTTTTTTTAGTTAGCATAATATACTTATTTATAGTACCTTCAACTTGAGAAAATTCTAAATATGTAACTAGCGAGACCTCGGAGATATTGCGTTTCTAAGATTTTTTAAAATTTCTATGGAAATAGGGTTTTTGCAAACTAGTAAACATTTCAGTTGATTAATTCAATCAATTTGAACTAGTTTTTGACGGATTGGCCGGTGAAGGCTATGGGGGAGGCCTTTGCCCAGCAGTGGGATAATATAGGCAAATTTAAAAAAAAAACTTTTAAACTAGTTATCCTCTAAACGGTTATGATATAACCTCACTATCAGATTCAATTACCATTTCGTCAGTCGTCAGCGTGATATCATTTGCTTCAAACTCGCACTCGCATTTGCTTTTTCGCACTTACAGATAAATTTGGAAATACTCTCTTTATGACTTTTGTTTTGTACATCAACATTGTTAGGAATACCCGTTGGATATAATGCATTTCAAATAATCATGGATCGTTCGTTCATTTCAAGGCCACCCGGTCTATGTTTTGACCCATATAGTCGGGCCTTTTCTACCAAAACATTATAAATATCCAGTTTCGTAAGCTTGTTCGGATCCGTATTCAGGCTTTGGTCGTCGGTAATAATTGCCACTCGCTGACCAGTATGAAGGTTGGCGCCCTCATGCCTCCCTTGCATTAAGTCCTGTGGTCGGGGTCCAGGCGGACATCCCCCAGCAGGACGGGTCAGTAACGGGACGGGCCTGCTGAGGCAAAGCAGTGCCATGGCTCTTTGACGGCCCCATGACGTCTCACCCCCGGTTCTCCAGATATTATGTATAGGAATTGGTTTTTAGCATTTGCCTGATGAGAGCGGATCCCTTCCCAATTCCGCATAATATCCTTCATCGAAGATAGAAAATCTATGGACGGTACTAGGTAAAACAAAAGTGGTCAAAATTCAACTATAATAATTTTTAATTTTAGCTTTCCTCAACTATTTTTCCATAATTATAAACTTAAACTATGTAAACTAGGCACGTAACAATTTGAATCGGTAATTGCTAATACCTGAGTCCAAAAATAATGTTTTTATAAAGTAATTGTATGTTATTGGTTTATTGACAACCCTAGCCCACAATAAAAAAATTGATATTTCCGAAATCCTGGGTTGGTAACGTCTAGTTTTTTTTTTGTGGCAATAGTTATTATAGTAATCAACATATATACATTTAAAAAAAACGCGACCATGAAGAGACCCGCCAGAAAAAAAATAATTTCAGAATCATATAAAAAAAATATTTACGCCTGGGTGAGCAAGATTATTAAAGTTTTCGAGAAAAAAATTGTTCCTATAGTAAATTCCTATCATACCTTAAAACATTTAGTGTAAAAATTTAATCCAAAAACGAGATATTGCGTTTCTATGGTTTTTAAGGGTTTTTCTCAATTTTCTTAATTTCTCTTAAAGTATAGTAGTTAGAGCCGGCGGAGTTTTAATGTGGTGTATGATTAAATGAAACCTATCCAAAAAAAAAACAAACATGTCCGCAACTAAGGCAAAATAACACACTGTGCGCGGGGAACAGCTAGTACTTAATAAAAAGAAATGCCTCGCTAAAGAAAACACAAGCCAATCAATGTATAACATTAACTAAACTTACCAACCAACTATAACTTTGGTTTAGGTTTTTATTATTATATAAATAGTAGGTAGGTACCCCTATTTATATTTTCAGTTATCTATTATTTACTGATGTATACAGTAATTTCATAGTTTATACCTAAGATATTTTCTTTCGGCTGAAATGACGATGACGATGAATTAAATTACAATATATTATTATTATTATATTGTTCCTCCACAATACCTCAGAGCCAGTTCGCTGCAAGGTGATGCCCAACCTTTGGGCGACACATAGCGATGCCAATGCAGAATTTTCAGTGCCCATGAAAACGCGTCTGAGATTTTTTTGTACTTTATCGTGCACGGCATATAAACAGTCCATGCTTTATTCTTGAGATAAATTCACGATTTTTATTGTTAATTAATACGATAAACGACGAGAATGAGGGCAGATTTACGATTTTTCCATAGACTTTAAAATTACCCAAAATTGTTGTTTTAACATGGAACCTTGGTTTTTTTTTAGGTTAGCCAAAAGATCATGATAACGAAACTGAGTGAGAAGTACGACAGAGTATTGAGATACTGCGAGAAAGAGGTGGACAAAATAACCAAAATGTTCAAGAGGCAGCGAGAAGACCCACCGTTGCCCCGTAATTACTCCCCAGTCGCAGGTTAACAATATTTTTTTAGCTAAATCGTATTTCACCTACCAGGAACACAGATTGCACTACAGGTGTATCGCAATCAAACGTTATGCTAATAAAACGGAGTCGATTCCGTAGCATATCATTGGTATTATTTTGAAAAATAATTTTAAATTTCAATTGTTGCGAAAGGATTTACTGAATTTTAGTAGGCAAATAAAAAATGTAGTATCTCTGGGAATCAGGTCTATTACTCGTTGCAATAATGCAAGCAATTAAAACATTATAGCCTGATTACAGTTATACAATTATAATTACGACTAATTAAGTAAAATAAATCAAACTCTCTTACGATACCTTCGTTAAACTAGTGAAGAAAGAGACGGCATGCGGTAACAAGTTCCAGTAGTTCCACTATTCCCGTTGACGTCACTCTACGAATACTGGGGTTGGGGTGGTCTGACGTCACACAGTTCATAGTCGATACCAGGGCGGCAGTGTACATCGTAGGTGCGGTCATTGACGGGGAAAATCAATAGGCTGTTGAACTTTGACCATTGAACTTGAGCTTGGTTCTAGAAACGTACTATACTGTAAAAAAGCTGACTTTGGTCGCTTCTCATTCCCTTATTGGCAGAAATAAATAAAATAACAGTATTATTTTTACTCAACGAGTTCTAAACAACGATAGCCCACTTGATGGGGTAGGTAAATTTTTTTTAGCTGTATGGGAGACAACATAAAAATTAAAAAATAAATTGACAATTTGTATGACTTTGGGTCAACAAGATGCCAATACTGTGAACTTGTGTGACAGACGACAGGCAGACAGATAGAGAGACACGTGCGTGACAGCAATAGGGCTCCGTTTGGACCCTTCGGGTACGGAAACACAAAAAAAAATCTCTTCACTCTTCCGAATGAGGAAAATGTCGTGTGTGCGGAAAGTTTTGAATATGAAAGTCTGTCTGGCTATGAAGAACACAATAATTTCGACCTCTTATATAAAAGTAAAACCGAGTCGGTTAATTTGTTTGTTTGTAACCTAATTATTAAGGTACCTGCTGAATAAATTAGCCGACTTGGTTTTACATTCGATTTCACTACTTTTTCCGGTAAAAGAACTGCGCCTGCACTTGTTTTTTTAACCGACTTACCAAAAAGGAGGAGGTTCTATGTTCGACATTATGTTTGTTTTTTTTTTTTTTTTTTTTTTTTTTGTGTATGTTCACGCATATCTCCGTCAATTTTGGACCGATTTTGAAAATTCTTTTTTTGTTTGAAAAAGTATGTTTCGAAATTGGTCCCATTTTAATTTCGTGAAGATCTAATGAAGGACTTCGAAGATATACAACAGAACTCTTCAATACATTACGGCAAATCTCTCGGAATTGCTGCAATCGCATGTCTGTTTATTGTTTACGCCATTTCATAACATAACATCACGCCAGTACGCTCTAAAGGGGTACGCAGATCTCTCATTTCACCGGTAATACTCTAGTTTCATGATATTCGGGTAATCTATTATGGCGTTATAGGTACCTTACTAAACAACTTGTACAACTAAAAAGTGAAAAATAAAAAGCTTTTTACAAAAAAATACTACCGACTTCCAAATAAAAAGACTAGAAAGTGAAAAATAACTTTATTTTTGGAAGTCGGTGTCTATAACGCAAAAAAATGGTACCTACCAAAGACACCGACTTCCAAAAATAAAGTTATTTTTCACTTTCTAGTCTTTTTATTTGGAAGTCGGTAGTATTTTTTTGTAAAAAGCTTTTTTACATGTTATGTTTTTGATGGGATAATAGTTTTAGCTCGTCATGGTATAAGGCCCCTGGTCTTGCTATATTGAACAATCAAATATATTTTCTTAATTTCCTGATACAAAATCCGTCCCCAAATCGATCCTATGTATGATCCGAGGAGAGGTGTCTAATAATATGATAAATATAGCTTGACAAATTCGTACGTGATACTCCCAAGGTGCGCGGGCGCGGTGGACGTAAGGCAGAAGGGGTGGTAAAAGGTGCGTGCGGTACGGGGTTCACGTGACGGGGGGTCGTCGCGTCACCGCGACGTCCCGTCATTGGGTAGAAACGTCCCTCGTCACCCGCGTGGACCAATGGGAGTGTCACGTATGAATTTGCCAAGCTATAGTAGAAGAAGACATGTTGAATCAATCCTGAAGAAATTAGACAAGGGCAAGAGAATGCTTAAGACATGCTTGAGACCCACTGTATTCATATGCTGTCATGCAGTGGCGTATTTAAAATGTTAGAATTTGAAAACTGTTACAGGGAAAGCCTTCGTGAATCTTAAATAGCCAAAGCCCCACAGTCTATAGTCTAGAAATAGTCAGAAACTTGGAATTTAGGGTGTCATGTTTCTAAGTAACTGAGGTCTTATAGACAGTCGCTCTAATTACAAAACACTTCAAAACGAAAAACTTTCTTTGCCGAAGTCGGTGTCTTTTTAACCGACTTCCCAAAAATGAGGCGGTTTTGTAACCATTGTTTGCCGGTATTCAACACTGACTTCGGAAAAGAAAGTTATTTTTCGCTTTGAAGTGTTTTGTTTTGGAAGTCGGTTTGATTTTTTGTTAAAATGTTTTTTATTTTCCTCTTTTTAGTCATGGTAGGTACCTCCAATTAACATGAAAATCATTTATAGCCAAAGTAAATCTCATGACGATTCCAATAAGCCCAAACACGACTAGGATACATTGTTGTATTTCGGAGTTCCAGTGGCCATTGTAGTCTTCTTCCATCAGTTCTACTTCACTAAATGATACTTTCAAAGTGCAAATGATTGCATTATTGATGAATATACCAAAATCGCTTTATGTATGCCTATAATATTTGAGAAGTACCTTCGATTTCTCTAGGATCCCATCACCAGATCATGGTTTCCTTATCATGATACGACCTTTGGGATATCTCCTGTTCAACAAAAAAAGAATCATCAGAATCGGTCCATAAACAACGAAGTTATAGGTGAACAAAAAAAAATATCTGCGGTCGAATTGAGAAACCTCCTCCTTTTTGGGAATTCGGTTAAAAATTATGGCATTTCGGTGAATTCGGTTGCATTGGAAGTAAGATGGTGAAAAGGCTGGGAAAATTATGATGATAATTTTTGTTACCGGTAGTGGTCGTGTTTAAGCTATTAAAATTTTATTGTTGACATTGACATTGTTCAGGTCGCATCAAATGGTCCCGGTGTCTGATGCACAACATGACGGAAACGGTGGAGAGTGTGTGCGCTCACCCGGTGCTGCGCGCCCTGCCTGCGTCAGCCGACATGATGAGGAAGTACTCCAACACCCGCTCGCTCATACACAACTACGAGGAGACCATGAAAGCTGTGTGGATGAACCAGAATGTGAGTTCTTTAAAAAAATATTTTATCACATGACTACGTTGTTCAACCCTAGGTCGGGCAGTGTTTTATGCACCTCGGTACATAAAAGTACCTACTCGCAATGAATACCCAATAGGTACCAATGGTCCATTGGCGCTATTATCGATAACTTTGCCTTATTACATGGAACCATGCATGTGTCTGCTCCTCCAGGAAATATAGTCCCCTTGTCTTTATATTCGTCCTTTTATTTCTGGTAACCAGAATATTGAAAGTGTAGTGGATAGTTATTATAATACAACGTTTTGAATTAATTAAAACCTATTAAATCAAAAGATTAAAATCAAATTAAATCTAAAGAGATTTTATAAAAAGGTTAGAGTTAGACACACTATTCTCCACAGATAACATTTTATATACGGATACGTAGTATCTCTATGTAGTCTGTGCGGACACTGTTCTCAATGTGATGTACTGTCTAAAATATTAACGTGTATTTACGTTGATATTTACTAAAATATTTAATCGGTATTTTAGGTTATAAAATAAAATGATGTAATTTAAATGTAACTAAAGATTATATGTAGAATTTGACATTATGGTGCTTGTGCAATTCACAAAGTTTTAAATAAGAAATTGTAAACATAGTTGAAGTCTAGCAAGGGTGTGATGGTGTGATTTAGCAAGTTTTAGCTGCTTCAGCGACATTCCTCCAGATTTTTAAGGAAAGGACTTTTAATCATGAAGACGAGCTATTTTGACGCACTAAGTAAGAAAACCAATAAATATTAGTTTTACCAGTATTCAGACGGTGCATACCTTGCTATCCTATATTGGAAATATTTCTGTAATATCGTTGAATTTTTCATCCGTATTTAGTCAAATTTACTATTTTTTTATTTAGCCTCACGTTTGACCACTATTTCGCCTGAAGGTCAGCGATGATGTGGTTGACGGTGGAGCACGCTTGCCTAGAAGTAACCTATTCACTCTTGACTTAAATACCCTAAGGTTGTAGATATCGGGAAACAAAGACTCCGGCAGGGAATTCCACACCTTAGCAGTGCGCTCAATGAAAGTATTAGGTAGTACATATGGTTATTTAACTCAAACACTTAATTTGATGATGAGAGTTAAAGCTTTACATTCTTAAATTAGAAATACCTGAAATTGAGATGCACCATCCTTGAAAGTATCTTCAGATAACCGACATAAATGCAAATTAAAGCAAAATTCGGTTACTGAAAAACATTATTTATGTACCTTACTGCATAAACGGCACGGCTCAACTTACACAGACTCTGGACGGCTTATGCGAAATCGCCTGCAAATTATCTTGCCATGGCTGTATTTTAGTATATTCTATAGTTCTGTAGTCTGTCGTCTATAAATAGCCAAATGCACCAGGGGTTCATAAACGTCAGGACGTGTTGGGGTCATATCAAAACACAGTCACACGTGAATGCACACATTGCAATTTCGCTGTATTGACAATGTTTGAATGTGTCTGTACTTCAGGGTGCCTGTGTTTTCCGAATGTGCTAGTGTGCTCTGCAGTATGTATCTACCTTGTTGCTTGTTTACATCCAACTCCTGTCTAGCCCCTTTCTAGGTCAAGGACATCAGCCATCTGGCGTTACATAATATCGTCATAACAGTAGATACATTTCTAGTAGAACTGAAAGTCCGCCGGTACTAAGTTATAGGGGTTGATTTTCGGTAACTGATTCAGCTGGATATTAGTATTTAGGTATAATATATATAGAACGAAATTACTCAATTAATTAAATTTGTGGTATATTTAAAATGAATATACACTTACAACTTACTATTATGAGTAAAGGTACTACGTATTTTATTTGTGTTCAAGACTGCATAAGCCACCACAGCAACGAATACTGTTGCAAAATAATTAATAAGGCTTAAACATAAATTATACGCTACGAATATAGAAAAAATTAAGAACAAGACAGAGTGTAAGTAGACGGTAGATTCATCATCTGTGTAGCTTAGGATAGGATAGGTTAGATTGGACCTCCTTTTCCGCACGACTCCTATTTGGTCCGTTGTGTGTGCAGGCTTACTCTCTATGAGAGAGAGTGTTCGGTAATCCACCACATGGGGTCAGTGCGGGTTGGTGGATGTTACATGTCTTCTAATTTTTGTTCTAAGACGTGCCGGTTTCCTCGCGATATTTTCCTTCGCCGTTTTGAAAGCAGATGTGATGAAATTTACACAAAGTAAAGGGGGTTGTTTGTTTTACTCTAGCTCTTAGCAAGACGCTTTTGCGCGCGCGTCTTTTTACATCGTACTCACATATATGTAATTTTTAAACAATTATAATGTAACCAAGTACTTGCAATTAAAATTTATTGGTGGGATAGAGTGTCCGTGGAGTTTCTTGCACGTTCTTCTTCATAGAGACCTACTGCTTACGAATGTGTGAAGAGCTTCATTTTAGCTTATTTTGTTGAAAATTCAAAAGAACCTGTAAAGATGAAATATTTTTTTAAATTTTGAAATCGCCTGCCTGGGTACGTAGACCCACGACCTACAACCGACAAAAGTTGCGGCCGTTGCCCGCCGACGATCAACGAGTAGCGAGTAAAGCTAGAAACTAAAACGAGTTGGCGAGCAGCGAGTATCTAGTGTGTAGTTCAAATAGATTTGTCACTCGGCTATTAGCGAGTGTTATTGTGCGACGGGATATTACACGCACCACTCGCTCGAGGAGGCCGCACTGTAGGTAGAAATTACCGCGCTGGTTGTTAGTATCAGGGCGTGAGTTTTGAACGCCAAGCGAGCATTGCCGAGCGAGTATCGCTGGATGAATATTATCTTTGATAGCTCTTGTTGCTGCAACATACTTGTGTCGAGAGAGTACTCGCGGGCGGGCAGCCAGCGATCAATTATTAATGTATGTGTATTTTTTATTGACACGGGGTCTGTATCTTTTGTTCTTTTCTTCAGCGAGAAATTGTCGATAGTGAAACGCTTCCTCACCGGCGTGGGACAAGTACCTTTGTCCAGTAGTTTTGAAAGAGAAAACTTAAGCGGAGATTACTCTATGAAGAAAAGCGATTGGGATATAATTATATATTCTGAAGGTCAAGCAAAATCTTTAGTACAAGGCATTATACACTTATTTATAAAGGCCAAGTAAAGTTAATCTCGGTAGGTTATACTGGGTTTAGATTAAACATAAAATTTTCGGGGATTCAGTTTGGCGTAACATTACAACTCATTTATTAACGTGAGGAAAATAATTCGGTCAGTGGGTCGTCTTGGGGACGGCAAATTTTATATTAATAATAATTCGGATGCATTTTATAAAATTTTGAGCAACTTGAAGTGCTCTAAACGTAAAGAAGTCAGTGCCATGAACAAACAATGTTAATCTTTACATTATAAGCTTGCCTACCAGAAAAAGGTCGTCTTGGACACGGCATTATGAAAAAGTTTATTGTTTCGGAAGACTTTCGATAGTACTATTTATTGATACGTATTTGTTTCATCTTAGTCGATTAACTATTCGAAATATTATCTTATACCCGTGACACTTATCAATAAGGAGTTCTAGTAGCCATCTGTGGTCTTCTTCATCAGTTCCACTTCAACAAATGATACTTTCTGAGTGAAAATTGCATTGCATTGTTGATGAAAATAACAACATCGCCATATGTATGCCTATAATATTTGCGAATAAATTTATTGTAGATCTAGAAGAGTGAGAAACCTCATGATAAATTTAAATATTTGAAAAAAGTCGTTTGTTCAACATGGCAAAAAATAAAACTATTTTTATTGAATATAATCTATTGTAATTACAATGATAGATTTTTTTTACTTAATTTTACATGTAGGTTCAAAATAGTATAGTTATAATTTATTTGGCATAAAATCTCAATTGTTTAGGGAGAAAATCGCAAGATGTAGATCAAAAATTCAATTCAATCAATTAATTTCGTTTTTTATTTTTTTTATTTTGCTACGTGAATTTAGTTTTTAATAAAAAAAAAAAAAAAATCTTGCAATGACAAGAATATTTACTTTTTAAAGTATTATATTATTTTATTTTAATTATTGTGAATGTAAAGACTATGTGGATCATTCTTTTTTTTTTTAATTTTAATTTATCTTAGTTAGTTTTTAATCATGGTCTGGCAGTTTGAGTATTTATGCGGCCTACCCGAATGTCCTTTCTTTGGTATTGTTTGTCAATTCGTTGAGCTCCTTAAATTCTAAGTTGAGCTGCACGGTTATTGACAAATGCGTGCACTGACTGGACAGGTCCACTCAATCTGGCTGGTTCTTTTCTCAAAAGACCATTTCAGACATCAGTCTACATGGTCTTCACATGATCTAACCAAGTTTTTGTCTGGACTTTAAAAGAGACTGTGACCTCTGAGTTTGTTTCGGCCTTTCTTCTCAGAGTAGTCAGACAGGAAACGCCGACCTCATCTAGTTTTAAAAAATATGATCGACATGTGAAAGTGTTTGTACAAACCAACTTACAGAAAATAAATCATTTATCATTTATCATTAAAAAGCTCCCCGTTGACAACCCATTTGCTGAAACGGTATTCTGACTTTAATGTGCATATTACAAATATTAAGTTTTAATGATAACTCCTAGCTATCTATGTTGCGCTAGTGATTATCCACGATTGCTTGCGTTTTGTAACCATGATAACAAATGTGTTGGCTGTGGACCAAGCATAAGTGGACTGAAAGACTCCATCTTTTTGCACCAGATGGCATCAATACTTTTTGGGTGCGATTCGGCGAACTTAGTTCAAGCAAATCAGAAGCTAAGCAGACGCAACAGCGTACTGTAGGTATTGTGAAATGAGACTGTAAATATAAAAACCAACATGGTTACATTACGACATTACGTTTACATTTCTACAACGACATACATTTTATTTTATATATTGTAGGTTGCATACAATTTTGAATAATATTATAATATTTATAATCAAAAAACAAAATATAGAAGTCGATTGTTTGAAGTCTTCCTTGAAACTGAGAGTACTATTAGGTGATGCACGCAAACTAGCAACATTCATGTGTGAAGTTTTAGCACTGGGGTAAAGTATTTCTGTCCTGTTCACTCGCAAGAGGGTTGTTTTTCCATCCCTCTATAGAGCAATGATTTGACTAAGGTCAACCGAGCAGTACGCCCTTTGCTTTATAATATCCTAGTACATGGAGGTTTGTTGAGGAAGTCGAACACCTTCTGCATGCCCAAGCATTTCCCATGCATAGGCTTTACTGGACCACCTACAAAAAAATTATTTCAATGATTAAAATTTTAATGTTAATGAAGCACACTTATCGTTATTAGGTATTTTCTTTTCGCAAATCCTTTAAGATTATTAAAGCTTTAAGTTTTAATGATTAACTAAAAGCTGCTATAATTAAAACCTATACCATAAATAATCGTGACTTCAAACTGAATTTTTGCGTTATACCCAACACATTTTGCTATTTTCTATCAATAGATAAGTATAAGATCCAATTGAAGCATAAATAATAAATTATGATATCCCAAAAAATTTTTAGTCTCTGCTCTTCACATTACGGCTGGGCTGGCCCTTACTATTCTACCGCTTGGGCCAGCCTACTAGGCCCGGCCGCAGCCCGGGTAGTTTTTCTCCGGACCCGTTTGTACTAGCAAAGCATAAACGTGAGGAGATATGTTCTAATTAATCATACGTTGTACAATACTTATGTGTTCTAGGATTGTTTTCAATTCTTATACCTACGAATAATTATTATCAAGTAATCTAGTTTCTTTTACTAGGAAAATTCAAAAATATTTTGATAGTTTCACACATAATCTTTTTTATACAAATAGGATGTCAAAAAAATAAACATGATTAAGGTATCCTTTCATCATGTTATATTATAAAACAAAATCAAAAACAGGCAAGAAAAAGAAATTGCATTGGATTTTAGTTATCATATTTGAATTTTGCTTGCAACCAGTATCAACCAAAGAAACATCGCCCGTACAGAAAAGATAATATTTCTGCCCTAAGTTTATGCATTCCTAACATAACTTGACACTTGACACTATGACACTTGGCCTAATCCATCGGCGGCAGGTGTCGTTTTTTTTATTGTTCCTCTTTTTTCGACCTGGGCTAGGTCAGGCTCAGCCTGCAAACAATTACACTAACGAGCAATGAAAAGGTTCCAGTGACATGACACCAAATTACTCCTAAACGGGAAAGGCTAGCTTAATGACGCCGTCTGCAATATTGAAGTAGTTTTAACATCGCATCATAATATTACCAACTACAAACGTAAATATTGTGTTAAAATTTTAAAATAAATGTAAAAAAATTAAATTGGTGTTTGTCAGCATTTTGTGGGTGGAACTTTTTCATTGCTCGGCAGTTTATTATTTCCTCATCGCACATTATAGTTCCTACGAACTAGGAAGTCCGATCCGATATATGTGTGTAACTTTTTTTTCATATGGTGCTATTTAATAATTAATTGTTATCTACAATCAAACATTTTAATGAGAATCAACAGAATCCATTTACAGCATTTTTGGAATTTTTGTCTGTTTATCTGTTTATTTGTGCACGCATCACGTAAAATGTACGAAACTAATGTAGATAACTTTTATACAGAAATTGTGCGTAACTAGAAGTATTACTTCGTTTCTGTTTCATCGCATTTGGTTCTTTCTATCAAAAGTTATATGAATTAAAAATGTTCAAGAAGTAAAAATCAAAAGGCAGACTTTATCCACGTCTAATTGAATTTTCCGGGTAGCTAATATTAATTTCAAGTACAATAAAGATAAGAAAAAATATATTTGCTGTACTTCAAGTTCAACTTAAAGGAACAAAAGGGGTACGTAAGGATCGTACGTTCGTATCGTTACGTTACGTTCTTCCCCCCGGTGGGTACCCGCATTGTTAAGGCGGGGGTCTTAACCTTAACAAACCGTGGCCTTAGTCACCCACGGTGAAGCGTAGAGGAACCCGAGAAGGTGCCGCTTGTCAGGGATTTTGCCGACAAGCCGACGACGTAGCGGCCAACATGTAGGTTGCTGTGCTGCCTGGGTGGCATCGCAACTGAGGCGGGCCGCGATGTCGTATGGGGCCTCCCAAACCCTTATGATTTCGCGGCTGAGGGTTGGAGGCCGCGGCGGGAGAGGAGTGCCGGTATTGCGGTGCGCCGCTCTCCCTACCTTCCGCTGTCTGGACGGGGTCGCCACCGTCTGATGGCGGACACGGTGGGGCCGCATGGGAGCAGGAGTGTCGGTATAGCGTTGGCCGCTCTCCCTATCCCCTGCGGCCGAAAAATGGTAGGTGGTGGGGCCATTGACCTTGACCCGTCACAAGGGGACCAACCGTGCTATACACGGGGTCTTCTGGCATCCATGTCCTGGTTTGGTCCCTAGGATGGTCACAGCGCACAATGTATTCTGGTGCACCGGTGATGAGAGGTTCTCCCCAGAGGAGGGTCCGGTGACGGACAGCCGTGGTGGGTTCGTGGTGAGTGCTAACGCGTGCCCGTGTTGCCGCCATTAGCGGCACAGGAGGACACCATGGAGTTTTAGTGGGTTGGAGTCCCACATAACTGCGCTATCTCCCCGTGGTAGCGCAGTATGCATGAGCATTTCTCCAGACTAAAAAAAAATGCACGTTACGTACTGTAGTTTCTGCCTGCACCATAGTAACAAGTAAAATTTCTAAATTTATAAATCCCCCGACACATTTTTATAATTTATCTAGTACATAGTAGATACGCTTCGATCGGCAATCTATTGAACACGTAATTATGACCCGATATCTTGCGTAAAAACCACGATTCAAACAGTGAAACGCCCACAACTTTTGAACGGCTGAACCGATTTTATTCGAACATAGCTACGAACACTCTCGACAAAATCGCCTTTCAAACAAAAAAAAAACAAAATCAAAATCGGTTCATCCGTTTGGACGCTACAATGCCACAGACAGACACACATATACACAGATACACAGCAACACACGTCAAACTCATAACACCCCTCTTTTTCCGTCGGGGGTTAAAAAGACGTGAGTTTATGTATGTATAATATGCTACAAGTTTATAGTTTTGGTGGTGTTGGTAAATTTGCGAAATTTACGGTGGAAATTGTATGAAAAAAATATAATAGCGGCATTCGTTCCTATTATAGGCAGGCGCTAGAAGATGTTGACGAACAGGCATCAGTCAAATATTCTGCACAATCCGTGGCGCAACTATTTATACCAAAAAAGTAAATACTTTAAATTGTTTTGAAAAACCTGAACTCGATAATGTGAGTAAAATCGTGAACTTTGAATCACATTATCGAGTCACATTATCGACTGCTTGTTGATCGCAAAAAAATATTACGACGAAATTTTTGTACGGGTGGTCTGTCAATTACAAAACACTTAAAACTATTTGAATTTTGCTGTCTACCGATACAACCAATGAAACTTCGCGCAGCGTACAGTAATGGTAGAATTTCTACTCTAGGTTTATGCATTCCTAGTACAACGGTAGCACAAAATCCCGTGACGATGTGAGATTCTCTTGCCACGCCCCCAATACAAGAATAGCGCCATCTATAGATGTTTAGTTTGATTATTATTATTTGATAGTTTTATGACGTGTGTATTATTAGATATATGTGTTAGCAAATATTTATTTCATAAATTGATTTAAAAATGAAAAATATTTCTGGTATTCTAGTGTAGGAATGTTCAGGAAAAAAAGTTAATTCAGTAAATCAAAAAACCTGACTGCTTAAAAAGCGAACTAAAAAGACGTAAATAAAAAAAACTTTTTAACAAAAAAACAAACCGACTTACAAAAAAAGCACTGCACAGCAAAAAATAAATTTCTTTGCCGAAGTCGGTGTCTTTGGTACCTACCTATTGTTTTCCGTGTTTCGACACCAACTTCGGAAAAGAAATTTATTTTTCGCTTTGCAGTGTTTTTTTGTGTAAGGCGGTTTATTTTTTTCTTAAAAAGTTTTTTTTTTTTTTACTTTTGATAGGTACCTCCAATTGCCATAAAAATTATATATTTTCAAATTCAAATACAATTTTTTTATTTTTTTTTGATTTACTGAATTAACTTTTTTTATTAACAACTTATTAGTTATTTTTTTTAATTAGGTACATTTAAACATATTAGTGTTATATATTTTTGAAGTCGCCTCTTAAAACTCTTTATTTTGATACTCCACACGATGGGTTTGGAAGAAAAAAAAATTGGTCTCCCACAATATGGCGCCCAAAATCTGCCATTTTTCTATTTTACATTTTTAATGTAGCCAGTGACACTCGTAGGGTTAAGACATATCGATTGACGTAAGAATCAATAACATCCAACGGCCAACGCGGTTGGTCTCTAGAACGCCACAAAGGAACAAACATACATACATTCATATATACATAGACTGATAAACACATTACCCTCCTTCGGCAGTCGGGTAATAATAGAAATAAATCTTTCAGTTACTGTTTATTGATTTTTTACTGTTTTTGTATTTGTCAGTATAGAATAAATTTAATTGCATCCGAGCGAAACAGAGGCTAATTGCTCTTAAACTATAAAATTTTAATGTACCTACAATTAAATATACCCATATTGTAATAGATTACTAGATAGACAATAGAGCTAGTACAAAGCATGTAGGCCAGTGGGTAGAAAATACTCAATAATAAATAATATTCACGTGTTGTTGGTAATTCAGAAATAACACACAGTTTGGACTTCTTCTGCCCGCGGCTTCGCCCGGGTTCAAAGTTCAAAAAAGAATGCTGGCCGATCGCCACCAAACTTTACAGGATTATCCGCTGGGTCAATCTAAAAAATTGTCTGAAAACTTCATTAAAATTGGTTCAGCTGTTTCGGAGTCTATAAGGAACATACATACATACATACTTTCTCTTTTATATCGACTTAGGTCAACACAACAATCTTTCAAACCAATAAACTGACTCAACCCGCCTCGTGTCCGAACAATCCCCCTCCAATCGTCAACTGTCATTAGATGTGACGTCATTTGATATTTGAATATTTTCTAGGATAATCTATTTAACAACTGGTAAATACTATTTGATGTTAAACAAAAAAAAATAATTCTCAACAAATAAAAGGCGGATTTAGATTTAGATTCAACATATCATCACCATATATCAATAACAAAGTTACCTTCTAGTACGTTATGCTGTCCTAGTGCACTGAATTCGATAAAAGCCTATACCTGTATTGTACGTGTACGTGACGTGATTTGCCTGACCTTGCCGTTCAGCTGGATAATAGTAACTCTTGATGTATTCTACGGAAAATACCAACATTTTCTAAGATGTGATTAGGTTGAAACAGGAAAATAAAATATTTATTTATGTAGATACTACTATAAATAATAGTGAATCACTTGTAAAATACACAAAAAAGAAATTGGCCCGAAGAAAAAAATATTCATTGCCATTTGAAACCCTGACTCCTGTGCTAGGTCTCACTTGCGTTACAGAAGTAAGTGTCCTCACCCGTTATGGTAATAGTGTTCACAACATTTTATGCATCAGAAATAGAAAAAAGAATAATAATAACGAGTAATTCTCAAAATTACGAAAATAGCTCCAACAATTTTCATGAAATTTAAGCTAGGTGTTTCGGGGGCGATAAATCTCTCTAGCTAGGTTTCATTTTTAGAAAACGTCGTTTTCTCTATTTTCATCCGAGCAGAGCTAGGTCGCCCAGTTGCTTAAAATAATACATGCGTGCTCTTGTGTGGTGTGTGTGCGTGTGTTTATGTATAGATGTGAGTATGTTGTACATAAATATTAGAAAGAGGCATGATTTCATTGTTTGCAAGTTTGTTTGTAATGGATAAACTTAAAGACGACTAATTTTGTATGAGTCTAAAACTATGGGACTAGAGTTGTCTGAAATAAATTAATAATATTATTATTATGGCCTATTGTTAACCGACTTCAAAAAAAGGAGGAGATTCCCAATTCGTTTCCCCTTTTTTATGTGTGTTACCCGATTACTCAAGGACGCCTGGAACGATTTGGAGAAATCCACTTCATACGGTCCCATGGTCATCAGGTCAGGATCTGATGATGGGATCCTGGAGAAATCGAGGGAACGCCTCAAGTAATATAGGCAAAAGCGATTTTGGTATTTTTATCAACAATACAATCATTTGCATTCAGAAAGTATCATTTGGTCAAGTAAAACTGATGTAGAAGACCACAGATGGCCACTGGAACACCTTAATGCTAAGTATGTCACGGACATAGGATATTATGTCGAATAGTTAACCGACTATGATGTAAGTAAATACTTATAAATAAATGTTTCTGATGAAAATGGTACCATCAAACTGATCTGATAATAAAGCTGGAACTGGAAGATAGGCACTGGAACTCCGAAATAAAACAATGTAACCTAGTCATGTTTGGGCTTATTGGAATCGTCATGAGATTTACTTTGGCTATAAACGATTTTCATGGTAATTGGAGATACCTCCATAACTAAAAAGAGATACATAAAAACTTTTTACCAAAAAAAACAAAATGACTTCCAAAACAAAGCACTACAAAGCGAAAAATAACTTTCTTTTCCGAAGTCGGTGTTGAAAAACAGAAAACAATAGGTACCAAAGACCGACTTCGGAAAAGAAGGTTATTTGCCGCTTTGTAGTGTTTTGTTTTGGAAGTCGGTATGATTATTTTGTTAAAAAGATTTTACATCCAGAAAATGGGGTGCGCAACCGCAGGGGAAAAGGCTAGTTCTCAATATAGCCCTTAGTGCATCACCCAAAGGTTGGTTAGTAGAAAATGCCTAAGACATTATGCCCATCTTTGTACGTTTATGTGCATAAAGTAACTTCTTAACCGTACGTTGTCATCCAAACAAAATGTGTATGAAAAATTCAGCTTAATCGGCTGAGGATAACTGTGTCAAAATTTTGTTGCAAGATGTGTCCCATATAATAAAAGTTATTTATACAAAAGGTTGTAAAAAGAAAAAGCTTGCACTATAAATAATTAGAAATAATCATTCGCTGTATGTGGCTGTGTACATGGTTTTATATGTATTAAATTAGTAAGCGCATCTAATTACAAGTTATAGGTTTGCAAATTCTAAAATAATAGTTCTCATAGCAAAGATCCGAAAATAGTCATATAATCGCCATAAATGTTTAAAACAAGCTTCTAGACGTTTTTAGGGTTCTGTACCCGAACGGTAAAAACGGGACCCTATTACTAAGAGTCCGCGATCCATCTGTCTGTCTATCTGTCTGTCCGTCTGTCACCAGGCTGTATCTCATGAACCGTGATAGCAAGGCAGTTGAAATTTTCACAGATGATGTACTTCTGTTGCCGCTATAACAACAAATACTAAAAACAGAATAAAATAAATATTTAAATGGGGCTCAACAAACGACATTTTTTATAGTTTTTCGCGATAATGGTACGGAACCATTCGTGCGCGAGTCCGACTCGCACTTGGCAGGTAATAAGTAAATTTTAATTAGTGTGTTATTCTTTGTTAATTTGATATCAATGCAAAAGGCTAACTGCCTGTACTTTCTCTACAAACTCCTGTTTGCCATTAGAGTGGGCTATCCTTAAAATAAGGTTGCAATTAATACTGACTGGTTACGATAGTAATTATTATGTTAATAAAGTGGATAAAGCCGTAGCAGATGCAATGGCTACGCGAGTGAGACAGTCGTAGCAATATCACATTAACATCAAACAATTTCAGAATAAAATCAGAAAGCGTTTTTATTTTTGGTTTATTAGCCCTAGTTGTTCATTTTTAGGTTTCCGTACCCAAAGGGTAAAAACGGGACCCTATTACTGAGACTCCGCGGTCCGTCTGTCTGTCTGTCTGTCTGTCTGTCACCAGGCTGTATCTCATGAACCGTGATAGCTAGACAGTTGAAATTTTTCAAATGATGTATTTCTGTTGCCGCTATAACAACAAATACTAAAAACAGAATAAAATATTTTTTTAGTGGGGATCCCATACAAAAATATTATTTTTTGCCGTTTTTTTGCGATAATGGTACGGAACCCTTCGTGCGCGAGTCCGACTCGCACTTGGCCGGTTTTTTGATAGTGCGTGGTAGTCAGTCAATTCCAAATATTTTTTTTAATTGTCGTATTATTAAATAATACATTAACCGTTTTATTCCTATATTAGTCTGTTTAATTAGTAGCACCACGTAGACCCGTAAATCCGTAAATAAGACCAGACTGAAGTTCTCGCGTAAACTGGATCCGCAACGCAACCTGAACTCAGCGTAACTAATGCGGAATACTAGGAGCCTATAAGCATTCAGTAGTTTGAAACTTTTCATTTCCAATTGCCAAAAGGTGACAAGTATACTTGAAGTTTCGAATTATTCTGCTCCCTACACTATACAGTTCTATTAACTTACAGTACAATATTACAAACTATACGTTTGCAGTTGGCACAATAATTTTAAGTCTCAAGAAGGGACTTCGACAGAAATGAGAACACTCGTAAGTTTTTTTGTCATCTGGTGTAGAATCTGTAGTAGTAGATATTATGCATTTATTTATTTATTTAAATTTTGATGTCTAACGCCATAATGTTCTTGAGTATTTATTCAGGTAAATTATAGAAAAGTAGTTTTTGATCAATTTCATCTATGTAGTATAATACTCATTATATTTATTCATTTAGCCAGAGAAATTGAAAAGAAATGATAAGTCTGATTCCAATCGGGATTAGGTAAATTTTGGCAGGGCCTTGGAGCATTCTTCTTTCGACGAGGATTACTTACCATATATAAAATATAATCCAAAGTATTCGCTTCTCGCTACGCTATTAAAACAAATATGTAAAACTAGTTTGTTTACGTAAAACTTACGTAAAATCCAGCCATAAGGGCCATACTTGAACGTCCCCTATCATAGTTCCTCTGTGAGAAAGAGACGGTGTTACACAGAGCGAAGAGCACTATGAATTGAATCAAACGTAAATTCCAACAGGTGGTTGACCACTACGAGGTGATTTACTAGGAAAACATAAATTCGAACGAGTTTATAGAGAAAATATAGTTACCTGGGCGGGGGCGTTTTATATGAGGCCGTCTCTGTATACTAGGTCGTCATAAACGTTCAGGAGCATTGCTGATGCAAGGTTATATCAAATTGTAGTTTTGTAGTGCAATCCGCACTATTTATATCCGTGCTCTTGCAAGGGTAGCATCAACAAGAAGGGATGTTTCAAAAACTAATTGTTTAAAAGATAATTTTGTGCATGTTGATATTCAAAAACTATGTAATAAAACGTGCAAAAGACATATATTTCCATTGAAATAAGTATAGCAGACATGTTGTTATTATTTATGTTTACTTATTATATACAGAACAAACAGTTCAGTCCAAACTGCGTTCATATAAAAGATGCCTTAGTAAAAGCTTTTATTTCCCTATTTTTAACCGACTTACCAAGAAGAAGGAGGTTCTATGTTCGACATTAGGTGTTTTTTTTTGTATGTATGTTCACCTATATCTCCGCTAATTGTGGACCGATATCAAAAATTAGTTTTTTGTTTGATAGAGTATGTACCGAAATTGGTCCCATTTTAATTTGGTGAAGGTCTGAAGAAGATCTTCGGAGATATACAACAGAACTCTTCAATAAATAACTGCAAATCTCTCGGGATTGCTGCAATCGCATGACTGTTTATACCATTTCATAACATAACATCACGCAAGTACGCTCGAAAGGGGTACGCAGATCTCTCATTTCACCGGTTATGTTCAAGTTTCATGTTATTCGGATAATCTAATCTGGCGTTATAAGTATTTACTAAACAACTTGCCTATTAGGTAGGTAAAACTAAAAAGGGAAAAATAAAAAAACTTTTTTGAAAAAAAATACTACCGACTTCCAATTAAAAAACTACAAAGTGAAAAATAACTTTATTTTTTTTAAATAAATATAGCTTATGCCAGCAGTTTCACCCGCGTGAATGTCGAAAATTATCCCGAGGGAACATATTGTCTGGCTAAAAACTATCCTATGTGCTATTCCTGGCTATATTCTATATTTGTGCCAAATTTCATCCAGATCCGATGAACCGTTTCAGCGTGAAGGAGTAAGAAACATACAAACACACACACTCACAAACTTTCGTCTTTATAATATGTTAGTGTGATGATGTGATATTTTTAATTATATAGTTAATTTAAGTATACAATGTTAAGATAGTAGTGCATATTATTTTTATAAATAATAGTAATATTACGCATAAAATACTTATTAAAGTTATTTTATAAACTCACCTGTACATCCCATCTAACTTCAGTTCTCAGAAAAGATGTAATACATAAAATGTATGGTACTTATTACAACTACATTTAAAGTCAAACTCAAAAATATTTATTTCAAGGACATTAAGCGGCGTTTTTGAACGTCAAATATTTAAATTTACAAGTAATAATAATTTCGGAAAAAGCCGGTCAAGTGCGAGTCGGACTCGCGCACTGAGGGTTCTGTACAAACAGCTACTTACACCAACATAAATTAGGTAACTAGGTCAACGGGATCTACCATATAAGTTTTCGACCCAAAGCCTGTAGTGTAATCTAAATTTGCCCATATAATTTTATCGTGTTGACTCAGGATCTTGATTTTTATACACCTAATAGGGACTTTAGACTTCAATATCTGGTACAAATTTCAACTTGCTAGGTCCACCCATTCCTCCAACCCGTTCCACTTGTCTGTCTGTCCACACGGACAAACGGACAAGAGAGTGATCTTATAAGGGTTCCTTTTTTACCTTTTGAGAAACGGAACCCTAAAAAGTAGCTTGGGAGAAGAACGGACGAATAAACGCCACAAAACAACAGAACTGCCACTCTTTAAAATAAAAAGTGTTTCGTAATTCACTCATGTCACACACACATTCATTCATGATAATAGTTTGCCTAATTTAGATAACTACAGAATACTCATTTGTCAATCTTATTATTTTTACCCGACTGCCGAAGGAGGGTAATGTGTTTATTAATGAATTTATTGTTATTGTACATTATATTTTCAGGACTACTGTTACCACTACTATATTTACTATATATTATTCTTCTTCTTGTTATATTTTATTATATTTATATTGTATTTACTCTATATGCCATACACATCTCATGCATTCGGCATGTAATATCGGAAGGTTTTCAATTCCGATATTGAATTCCGATATTAATATCAGAATTGCGCTCATTCGTTAGACATCGCGCATTTTGTTTTGTTAATTGTACAAATTTGGTATGAGATTTAATCAAGTACAATATCACCCGGGGATAGTGTAGCTTCCCAACGGTGAAAGAATTATTGAAATCGGTCCAGTAGTTTTTAAGTTTATTCGTTACATACAAAAATACAAACATACAAAAATACAGTATCTTTCCTCTTTATAATATTAGTATAAGATTTAACGATAGGCTGGAGTGACCACTATCTCACCTGATGGTAAGCGATAATGTGGTCGACGGTGTAACACGCTTACCTAGAAGTAAACTATTCACTCTTGACTTAAAGACCCCGAGATTGTAGCTATCTGGAAACAGTGTCCATCAATCTCAAAGCAGTCCCGATTAGTGAGTAATAATGATTTATAAATTCAGTATAAGACTAACAAAATATTGAAATATTATTTCTGTTTATTCCTATTAAGTTTATTGTTTTTAATATACTAGAATAAATTCTGAGTATAGTCTTCTTCATTTGATGCTTTCTAATCAGGTGAATTATACATTGGAATAGGTATTGTAGTGATCGACGATTACCGTATTGGATTTTGTCAATACAACTTGAGCATTATTATTTAAGTTCATGAATCCTGGATTGTCGAGATAAACTTATTTCGTAAAACAACTACTATAAACTTAATAAAATATAGCAATGGTAAAATATAATTATCCCATCTTTATTATATTCAAAATCAATGGAATATATAAAATTTTTAATTTATTGAGATTTCTAATCAAGTAACACAACAGAAATATTTGTGAGAAACTTTAACAAGGATTGGTATTTGTTCCGAAACAGCCTTCTTAAAAGTATGAAAAAGTATCTAAGCGTTCATCATTATCATTTTAGCCGAAAAACGTCCACTGCTGGACATAGGCCTTCCCCATGTTTCGCCACATTCAACATTCACCGACCCCGTGCGTCTTGCATCTAGCGGATTCACGCAACCTAAATAAACGTTATTCAATAAAAATATAATTTTTACAACGGGTTCTATGAAGCTATGTATTTACTCTTATAGGTAAAATTTTTAGCAATCTATCAGGACTGTAAATCTGGGCTTCAGTTTAAGTAAATAAGCGCCCAATTATCCGAACACTGCTAATCGACGTAGTCAACGGGTTTAACCAGAATATCGCGTTCGGCGCTTCACAATGTGCTCAAATATAGTGTTTTTCTGATTCCAAGATTCCGACATTGGATCCCTCAGTATCGGAATTGAAATATCGCAAATTTTGTTCCGTGATTCCGATATTCATGCCTTAGTCGCTTAGCAAAATATTTACTACTCGGATGCGTAGGCGATACTCGTACTTGCTACGTAGTAAGCGTAGCGTGACGTCGCTACATCGTAGCTGCGTAGTAGGTAGAGTATTTGGGCAGTAGTTTTGGCCTATAAATATTTTTTGGCTACTGTTATTTTATATTTGAAAAAATACTCCATTGTAATAAAGTAGCGCAGGGGGTATTGTGACTGCTACTGGCGGCGTCATTGTATTGTAAAATAGTGTTTAAATAAATATATTTTACTATGTATTTATACAAAATAATGATATCTTTTGTGTATAACCCCAACGTAACGCAACGTTAAACTTACTCTGAGTTTTCCAAATGGGCCTAGATGGCCAAATCAGATACTATTCCTCAAATAGCGAAAAACAATCAAAAGAGTCTCGGGGCCGATTTTCAAGAAAACTATTTAATAAATAAAAGAGGCTGACTTGACTTTGTGTTAAACTACAAGCATTGTGCAAAAACTAGGCTTATTTTAAGATTTTATTTTTATAGTTGTGGGATGTTGATGACAGTCTGAACAACACGCTACTGAGGATTGACGACAGTGGCTGCGTCGTGGTAAACCTCGACCACACTGTTCGACTCCTGATCAGAGAATCCGACTGTCTTGTCAAGATGGGCGTGGACTTGCCCATAGTCTGCCACTCGCTGTATGCGAAGAAAAATTACTTCACACTCGTCAATGATTCTTTACAAGTGAGTTGAAAATATTTTCTTCCAGGTGAGGTGAATGCCAATGAAAGTGAAAGGCATACAAAACTTCACATTGGCGTGAAATATTTATAGATTGTTTTATGTTTTTTTCAGTTCCTCTTGGAGGACTACCTTCGTACAGTACGGCGTGTGAAACTCGAGGTTCGTCCACTGTTTCTCCCGCAAGTTGTACGATTGTCTTCTCTTTTGCTTCCCGGCCTACGGTTTGTGGGATGGACCAGTGATGACTGGCGGGAATTCATAGATCGCGCCAATGCAGCTATCAAGAGCTTTGATGTCCTAGTAACTAGGGTTCATGATATATACACTAACCGTATAATATATATGTTGAGTGGAATGCAAGATGTTACTCTGATAACATTACCTGGTGAGTTATATATTATACAGTAACAATAAATAAATAACAAAATCTCAATAATTTTGGAATCTAATAGCTAGCCCAAGTCTAAATTACATTTATATTTAAGTCTGAATTAGCAGCCAACTTATTAATTAGTAGTTAAAAAAAAACGTTGCCTTATTTCTTTAAAACAACTTTGCCCCACACTAGGCATTTCTACCTGTAACGTTGGTGCGTTTACATACATTTAAGCTCACAAACTCCCAGATCCGGAGCAACTATCTGTAGGCCATACAAATATTTGTTCCGTGTGGGAATCGGAACCGCGACACGCAGCGCAGCAGCCAATCACTCAACCACTACGCCAACCTTGTCATCAAACTTGCAATAATTATGTTCATATTTAGTACTAGCTGACCACCGGGGCTTCGCTCCCGTCAATTAGCTACCCACCTACCTACCTACCCTACCTGCCATAAATACTCTACCCACCTACCCTACCCTACCCTACCCTACCTACACTATCCTACTTACTCTACCCTACCTACCCTACCTACCATATATACCCCGCCTACCCAGCCTACCCAGCCTACCCAGCCTACCCTGCCTACCCTGCCTATCCTGCCTACCCTACTTAATCATGTAATACATATTTTTATATATCATCGATAGTTTTCTCAGCGCACGCCAAATAATGAATTTTATATGCAACATTTTGCTACTTACATTATTGCAATTTTCATAAGGATCTCTAGTTATTTTGAAAATATATTATAGCTTATGACACTCAGGAATAATGTAGCTCTCGACTGGTGAAAGAATTTTCAAAATCGGTTCAGTAGATCCAGATTATCCCTACAACGTCATAAACTCACAATTCACAAACTTTACCTCTTCTTTACCTACTATTATTAGTATAGATAATCATCTATACTGTGATTTTTAATTTCGTGGACTAAACTGACAACTGCTATTGACCTTATTTTTTAAAAATGTTGCAAGCGCGGAGCATAGAGTTGTAGGTAAGACTCAATCATAAGTGATTCATCGAATCGATGTGACATGACTCCTGAATTTATTTTTACTAATTGGTGTAAATAAATGTTTTATGAATATAAACGTAATATATTTAAATACAACAGTATTCATACACATAGTACATGAACTTTTATTGTGTTAAATATGAAATCAACAATAAAATAAATGCAATCGATAAAATTAAGTCTGACATAAATGAGTAGAAACTAAATATGGGCCGCTAGATTCTAAACAAATTATTTTTTTATGCCGTGAAATAGTTTCATTTTCGATCTACTTCGATTTTCGATTAACTTTCGATCACTCAGGATAGTTAGGGTACGACACTATTTTAATGTAACGATAAAGTGACAACCCCCCAAATGTCAGTTTAGTCCACGAAATAAAAAATCACATTATAGAATTGTACCTTGTCGAATAATATTCGACCAAGCACATCTGCCATTCTAAATAGGTTATTCAGTTATTATTCCTTTCTCGGCTAAGATGATCTTAAATAAGTTAAGATGACAAATTATTTAAATTTTTATATTTTATAGAAGAAACGCCGTGGTCAGTAGAAGAATTTATAGAAAACGTCGAAACAGGGTGTCGGTAAGTTATCTAAACTTTTTGCAATATATTTTGGTCACTTATATTTGTTTGTCCACTAGATGAAACAAATATCTACATGTGTTGTTGTGTTTTAATCGTCGTGTTATTGCCTGAGAAATATTCAGTGGGCACATTGTATCTATGATTGCGTACTACCATATTTGCACATTTTATATGATTTCAGTTGAATCGAATAAATACCTACATATGATTTATGTATTCCTGGTGCCTCGAAAAAATACAAAGATGCTTTATATCTAGTTGTTGGCCGATCCTGACGTTAAATATTCTATTTATAACAGTAAACAACGCTGCAACAATAAAAAATATTTGATTATTTTTTAATGGTCAATTTTATAAATTTTGGTCAAGAGACAGTTTTATTAAGAATAATTTTTAAAATATTGCACCTCAATAATAATAGTGTAAGACTTTGTGGTTCTTAAGTTATCACTGCAGGCAGCAATATAAGAACGGTTGCGGTTTCTTTAAAAAAAAAATGTAGTATATTGTGATTTTTTATTTCGTGGACTAAACTGACATTTGGGGGGTTGTCACTTTATCGTTACATTAAAATAGTGTCGTATCCTGAGTGATCGAAAGTTAATCGAAAATCGAAGTAGATCGAAAATGAAACTATTTCACGGCATAAAGAAATAATTTGTTTAGAAACTAGCGGCCCTTAATTAGTTTCTACTCATTTATGTCAGACTTAATTTTATCGATTGCATTTATTTTATTGTTGATTTCATATTTAACACAATAAAAGTTCATGTACTATGTGTATGAATAATGTTATATTTAAATATATTACGTTTATATTCATAAAACATTTATTTACACCAATTAGTAAAAATAAATTGAGGAGTCATGTCACATCGATTCGATGAATCACTTATAATTGAGCCTTACCTACAACACTATGCTCCGCGCTTGCAACATTTAAAAAAAATAAGGTCAATAGCAGCTGTCAGTTTAGTCCACGAAATTAAAAATCACAGTATAGTTAGTATGTAGTAGTTGACACGGAAACAAATAATTCCTAGAATTCACGAAGATACGCAGAGGTTGTAGTAATACGGTAGAGGGAGGACCTACAGTATTCGCCAAACTTCTTGGCCGCCCTGCAGTAACAATGGCTGCGCAGTAGTAAATCTCATACAAAAACCGCACCGCGCCGTGCTTTGCGCATCAGAAAGCTATGTTCAGCCCGGCCAATAAGGTTGGCGAATACTGAAGAATGCAATACACACGTGTACGTACATACCAACAGGAAATTGGATCGCGTGAAACTATCGGCAGTGGCTTTATTGCCTGCGTTGGGAGCGGACGTCGCATGTATGCAATACTGGGCACGAAACTTCAAGTTTTCACGAAACCTGAAATGACATTTTAATGTTTTATAGTTGGTCAACGTGTTTATTCGTTATTCAAAAAATATAGGTGGCTATTGCTGAATACACATAGTTTGTTTTCTTTTTAACAAATGGTATTTATGTAATACTAAAGTAGAATATAAAAGTATAAAATTCGTTAATTAATTACTAAAAGAAAGTCAACTTAATAAGGTTGACTCTTCATCAAGTGGGGTTTACCACGTTAAGCAGTGTAATTAATTAGTCAAGTCAATTAAATTAGGATCTAGCTAGACATATTTAAATTAATGGAAGCATTTTTAATAATAATTTAAGTGAATATTTCTTCTATGACCTCATGAAATGACCAGTGGACGCCCAGTGTAGGAAGTAATTGTAGGGTTCGGCAGTATTGCCATAATCACCACGCTGGTTTTATATAATAATGTTGTTGGTATTACTGTCACAAAAGTAAATTTTATTACTTTTCGTAGATTCTCTTAGATCTTATTAAATATTGTTAAACTCAAAGATTTCTTTAATATTTTATCCTTAAATGTACCATTATCATAAATTTTAATTATTTTTTAGAACAAGCTTTTTTCGTATTCTTCTGCTCATCAAACCCTTTCATTTGATAACCATATAATGTCAGTGTACAAAAAATAACTAGTCCGCCATCTTGGGTCGTCCGCCATATTGGATTTAGACTGACGTCACTTACCTGAGCATGCATTGTCATCCAAATTTAATGTGTTTGCAAAATTTCATCTTAATCGGTGGAGGATAACTGCTTTAAAATTCAGTTGTAAGATTTGACCCGAACACACTTACGTATGTATATGTATACATATACGCACATACATACATACATCCATATATACATTGCAAGTTAAATAAAAGCTTGTAATAACACATTTCCTTACACCTTCAACTTATTTCTGCTATGCTAGTACTGAAGCTTAAGAAATATTGAACTAGTTCGAACCCCTCTCGTACGGAACTCGGATCAATACGGTTTATTTTCGATTAAAGTAACAGTTTTAGCGATTTGTGCATTAGGGACTGATTTATTAATTTTTGTTAATTAATTAATTTAGATACACACAAAACACAAATAAGAGAAATTACATATTGAATTATGAATAGTGTATCTGTGTCGAAAAAGTGTTGTCTATTCTATTTTATTTCTGGATAATTAAAATACAAAAACCCTTGTTACTCTTTTGAAGACTTTTGTTTGTCCTTAAACTTATCACATCGTATTATATTTCAGTAATGCGTGCGTAGAGCTGAACCGTAAGAGTCTCATGGTAGAGGAAGCTGTTGAAGAAGTTTTGGACTTGGTGAAGAAAGCAGCACAGCAAATCAAGCCAACTGAAATCAACCCAGACTTCGAGTTCCTTATTGCTGAAGGTAAGTCAAACTATTTCTTATAAAATCGATACACACGTAAGTAATAATAAATAATTGAAAATTTAGCTCACATTGATAAATAATAAAAGTAATCTAACCGTGAATTAGAAAAAGCACCAGCCAAGTGATCCCGGCATGGACACGGTATACCCTGGTACATGTCGACTGAATAAGCAATATATAGCCACCCAAAGAGAGAACAAGATAAAGCATTCACGAGTCACCATTATGAACATTTTGTTCACTTTAGTCATAGCAAAGTTGTTGTAGAAGAAGCACGTTTGTGTACACTCAGATTCGTTTAATTTAGTAACCAAGGGGGACACCAAAAACTATCGAGCAATAAATAAGCATTTATCTGTCTTCTATATTTAAGAGTTTATGGTTAATTCATTCTTCTGACTTGAAGGTAAAATTATTTGATTATAATGCTGGCTAATAAACTAACATATGCACAAGCGATTACAACTGATGAATAATGCTAAGCAATATAATATGTATGTCATTCTTACTCTATATTCTTATTAGCGTTTGCGACTGTTATTATTTATGTAAATAAAATGATGGAATTGAATTGCAAAATTTACATGGTATTAAAATATATTTAAATCAATGAGTGTAGCCTTTTATTAATAATCCGTAAATATATAAATAATGGTATTTACAAGTTTATGACTAAAAACTAAAATTAATATTGACATTGAATGTCTCTGGGACAGTTATGTTAGTGTCGGCTTTCATATTGCTGAGACTATAGTTAGCTGCCACGTGGTTCGACTTTTCTACTACAGCAGTCGTAACTCTCACTGAAGGGCACTCCAACAAGAGTGAAAGAGATATGTACATGTCACACATTTCTCATTCAATGAAAAAATTAGAGCTATTTTCAGACATAAATAATTGACTACCTAGCGTTCATGAAATCCTGGTGCGACAGTGTTACATTGTAGCTTGCATGGTGCCCCCTCGCTGCATTTCGTATTAGAGTGGCACTGAAATGGCACTATCACTTCCACTATTCCTAGTACAATGATGATGCTTTGTTATGAATGTTGCCTAGATTAAAGCACAGTTATAAAGTAATGCATTGCGGTTTTGCCAGGTTTTACCAACTAAACAAGGATTTGTACCTATTTCACGTGTTGGATGGCGTCACTATTATTAAAAATAAAGAACTGCTTGTGGAGTAATACTATATAGAGTTGATTTTGGGCTTTGAAACTCAGATTACGAATTCTGGTAAAAATAACGGATTTATTCTCGCTACATACTTTATGTTGGATAAAATTTCAGATGAAGAAAAGAATCAAAGTTTGCCGGGTCAGCTAGTACCTAATAAATAAGTCTTTCTTTATCCATTTCATTTTCAAAATGGTAGCTATCGTGTTAAGAGTCAAAAAAACCCAACATGATTTAGTTTATACTTTAAAGCTAAAATGCTGTAAATTGCAGTCTGTACGCAGATTTCACTCGAATTTGACACCTAATGTCTAGAAATAAGGTTCCATTGAGATCATATGGAATTTATCTTGTTCAGATGATATGGCTAACCTCTTGTTCAGTTCTATGCTCCTAGTACCTAGAAGGCGCAAATACTGAACTTTGTTGGAACAACTTCATGCCGGTGGTTGGTGCCGGCCAGTGTTTGATACGCATGCTAACCGGCCCATTGCAGATAAAAATGAACATCACGTCATAACGGCCCGTAGTGTTTTGAAAAGAAAATATATCATATCATCGCCTAACACCAGGCGTGATAGTGGTGAAACGCGAGCTTATCACAAATTAAAAAAAACATAGGTAGTGTAATTATTTCGTAAAGTTATGTCTTAGAAAGACGTCCAAGTATATAAAGTTATGTCCAAGACATTTCACCAAAACTAATAGGCCTATTTTTATGAAAATTTCTCCTTCGCAAAGACAAGTTGTCATATTATTATATGACATAATTTGGGTCGCGCGGGTGTGAGTTGAGTTACATTTTGTTTAAAGCTCGAATGTAGGTGTCGTTTCCTTAAATAAGGTGCAAATGAATATTTTTGGTCGATAGCCTTAGCGCCAGCATCGCAAAAGTCTCGTATTGGCAGGTGTTTTCTTCTGCAATCGGAAGATCAATTATATAAAATGGAGTAAAACTAATTCATTCACGGGTAGTCAACGCACAGCCTAAATAAATCGTTAAGGGCCGGTTTCTGAAGTCAACGTCACATCTCAAATCCGCTGACAATTTGTCACAAATTAACCAGCCCTCAGTTGTCAGTGAGTTTCTCAACACTTCATCATCGACAAATTACGTAATCGCGTGTTACATTAAATAATCGGCATTAATTTATTTCGGTTGGCTACCCTGGTATTCATTGTTTTGGATGGCTGACCCTACCAGGGTAAGCAACACTAACCAAGGTCAGACTTGGGATGGGTGACCACATTTTTAGGTTCGCTTGTTTTTGGATGGGTGACCTTGGTAGATGTTGTTTAACCTAGTGGGGTGACTTTAGGATACCCATCCTAAAGTCACCCCGCTCAAAATTCAAAATTTTTGTGGTGATGGTCACCCATCTAAAGACTGACCTTGGTCAGTATTGCTTAGCCTGGCGGGGTCACCTATCCATAAACAAGCGATCCATAAAAAAGTGGTCACCCATCCCAAGATTGACTTTAGTAAGTGATGCTTACCCTGGCGCGGTCACCACCCCAGTCGCTTCAAGTTAAACACAAACCTATCCAGAATCTGACCTTGGTAATTACTAAGTACAGGGAACAGTCAACACTGACCTGGGAATCGATCTTTTCTCAGGCTAATGCGCGATGCCCGGGACAGTAACAGTTTGTTTTTTTTATTTTTATTTACTTAAATACAAAATAACTATTTTTGATAAATGTATCAAGTTTTCATAATGTAATTAATTTAAAAAGTTTGTAATATCCTTATTTTTTTAATCTTGGTAATTAAATAATTGATCTAAATTCACATATTTTTTATAAATCGGGTTGAGATATAAAAAAATTGTTAATACCATATGTTTATACCATAGTTTTCGCCGAACCTACTATCTTCTTCCAAGTCATAATATTAATTTTGATCTGCGAATGATCGACCAATTGCCAACAATTATAAATTAGGCAATTCGTTGACAAGAGATTAACATTGAAAAAGTTGCTCAGAAACCCAAAACTGTTGTAACATGTGGTTAATTCGAGATATTTCTCAAATGTGACAAACTGTCAACCACTTGTCACACTTGGTGTTGAGAAACTAAAAGTAGAATTAACCGGCGATTATTCGTCGATTACGTTAACAGCCCGATAATTGAGAGCTGGGAAACCGGCAGTAAGTATTGAACTCTAGAAGCAAGAAGTTTTGCATCCGAGTTCCATATAACAAAAATAAATTTTTGCTTAAAGCTTATTTAATTGTTCTGGATGGGTAATATTTATTGTAGTCGGTTACACGGGCCTGATACCGGCGAGCAGAAAGTTGGGTAGTGGATCTCTAAATTGGATACTAGTCATCCATCGTTAATCAACTATGCATAATTATCGTCAGGACGATTCAAACGAGTTCATATTGAAGGGCTAATTAGTAAGAACGTATGGAAAATAGCTTTTCCATAGTTCGTCCCAAGGAATAGTTAAGGCGGTTATATCCATGTGTAAGCCAATGAAATCGTAAATAAAAAATAAGTTCAAAACCATAACCCTCCCTTTTGCTTCGCCGTAGTCGGGTCAAAATCAAAATCAAATAGTTTATTTCAAATAAACTTTAGACGTACTTCACGTACTAAAATAGACTCGCGGTATCTACATCAGTAAACTGACGAATTTTTCTAGCAGCATAAGCTGCCGAACTTAGCCGCCCTGCAAGTGATATTAAATGAGGACCCCATTGTAACATTGAGTCTAGCGTGATCCTTAGGAAAACCGTTTTATCGACGATTTCTAGCTTCTCCCTGTTTAATATAATGTTACAATCAGTACTTTTGACATTCGGCAAGGCAAATTTTACGCACTGAGTATTTTTAGCATTTAAAACTGAATTATTAGCTGTGAACCAATTTTGAATCTGTCGCAAGACGTTATTTACGTCGTCAACGTTACTCATACGTTTATTTATCTTAAAAACAAAGAAGTGTCATCAGCAAATAACACCATGTTTAGATTATTTTTCAATAGATGGGGTAAATCGTAAATGTAGACAAGAAATAAGAAAGGGCACAAAATTGAACCCTGGGGTACCCCCATTTTCACGGTTAACCCCGACGAATTGACACCGTTTATTTAAATTAATTCCTGTCTATCATTTAAATAAAATTTTAATAAACTTAACGCTGATTGGCCTATCCCGTAATGCTCAAGTTTCATGATCAACGCAATCAAATGCTTTCGACAGGTCACAGAAGACACCTATGGCATCTTGTGCCTCTTCCCACGCATCAAAGATGTGTTTTAATAAGGTGATACCAGCGTGTCCTTTAGTAAAACCATACTGTTTATCGTGTAGGATGTTATTCGTATTAAAATGAATGAGCATTTGATTTAGCATTATCTTTTCAAATATCTTGCTGAAAACCGGCAGCACCGATATGGTCTATAATTATTTGTGTCTTTACTGTCCCCGGATTTAAAAAGTAGTATAACCTTACTATGTTTCATTAGATCTGGCAAGACTCCTTGATGTACACACAAATTAAAAAATAAAGCTAGGTATGGCGCTATAATAGTCTGAATAATGGAGGTATAAACTTTGATGGACATTCCCCACAGATCTTCGGTCAGTTTGATCTTATTTTGCTGAAATGCTTTTATTATTAGGGTAAAAAACGTATTCTTGCTACATAGTATATTTTTATTTTGAGACGCCAAAAATTCTCTGATACGCCACTCTTGTCGGGCGTCGGTCACTAATGAACACGAAATATTTACTGTACCTGCCTCGCCTTTTTCCAAATGCCTGGTCGGATTCCAGCTTAAGTGGATCCAGCTGAGTACCAGTGTTTTACATGGACCGACTGCCTAGTGCCTATCTGACCTCCACAACCCAGTTATTGAGTAACACGATACTTCTTGGCAAGACTGGTGTCAGATTTCATGCTTCTGATTTCCCGCAATGACTGTCAAGATCTTCAGATGAAAACCGGGACCAAAAACTAAACGCGCTTTCCTAGGCACGGAGGAATCTCGGTATGTTAAGATATCACCCATCCATGGATCAACCTCGGCATGTGCTGCTTAACCTTGAAGATCTACACGTGCGTCTGTTATTATTAAGCAACTAGATCCTCCAACTACGCTTACCGTATCTAACTAAGAGTTCCATTATCCAACTTTCTGGCCTTCATCATCAGACCCTCTTTATAAACTGTGCATAAGGACCATTCATATGAGCTCAAACACGAAAGGTTTATTAGTAAGAGTATATAAAAGTAATTTTTCTATACTTTGTTTGAAGAAATACTTAAGGTCATATAATTACGAGGACACGGTGGAGGATACGGTGCAGGTCTGCCCCGCTTGATCGGCGGTAGCGACTCTCGCGTCCGGTCCTGGTCCAGGCCATGGTACGGAGTGAGAGGGCTTTTCTTCTGCGAAGCAGTAATGCTCGTGAACGAGGAGGCGGAATGCGTGAAACGCAATGGAAGCGCCCTCACGCCCCTAGCCGCCACAGAAGACGCCCTGGGCATTGGGAGTCGTAAGCCGATTCCCGGCCACCGTAGGCTCGGGCTTGCGATAAGAACCAGGCCAAAGTCGACGGCACGTAATGTTCCATGCGCGCCTCAAAGAGGTGTCAGCAGAAACTGACGGGGTCCGCTAGGGCCGATGCCTGTCTGGGTTGCGGATAAATTTGTTAGAGAGTTTCCGCGGCCCTGGCACAAGCAACTGAAGGAACAAGGGTACGTTTTAGTCACTAAAAGTCTGTTACGCACTCCCGTTCCATCTAGAGCGGCAGAAGACATTGGATGATTAAAACATAAAAAAAAAAAAAAAATCTTAGACATAAATAAAAAATTAAAATAAACTCATTCTTGTTCTACTTCAGATGACAAAAACGATAAGCTCCGAAGTATCAACACTGTCGGAGTCTGGGTCAGAAATTACCACCCTACTTTGCATGGGGCACGAAGTTCACATGGTCATCTAGTCGCGAATAAAAATTAGTTTGTCCCATAGATTTAGTACATTTTTGCTTATGTTTTGTCTATATTTTCCAAGTTTTGTGAACATAAATGTTGAGTTGCGATATGAACTATTTACAGCTGATTTGCGTTAGTACCAAAGTTGATGCCCTAGTACCAAAGTAGGTACTTAAGTTACATACGCTAAAACTCACATTGTATAGTGTAGAGTGTAGAGCACGACCAGATATTCTGTAAGTAGGTATATCAATATATTTCATGACGACACGAGCAAAGATCAGCTGATTGAGAAACATTATGCAACCAATATGTTGTTGACATTTTAAGTGAGAGCGACGGTCGGTCATTGTCCAGTCTGCTCCTGTTGCATTATACATAATTATGGCTATTATGGAGTTCAGTGCAAGCGAACTCATACATGTATTTGAAACTCGAATGCTTATGTGTTGAATATAGTGTAACTGCAATGAATGAGCGTGATAGTCAATGATATTATACTTCCTTGTATTCGTTGTGTCCTGGTAGCATGCATTACGCGACAATGGATTATAGTCATATACAATGTATCGAGTATGATCCAGTCACTTGCGTAGCACTCGTTCTGACGATTCATCAGATTCGTTCGACAGTTACGGCTACGTTATTTGGACGTAATTGTGTCAGCAACTATCACTTAAGTCATCATTATCATATCAGCCGAAAGATGTCCACTGCTGGACATAGGCCTCACCCAAGCGTCGCCACATTGACCGGTCCCGTGTGTCCCGAATCCAGCGGATCCCCGCAACCTTCACCAGGTCATCGGTACACCTGGTGGGAGGACTTTCAACGCAACGTTTTCCGGTTCGCGGTCGCCACTCCAGAACTTTTCTGCCCCATTGGCCATCCGTTCTGCTAGCAATGTGCATTGCCCACTGCCACTTCAGTTTGACAATTTTTCCTGGTCTTTTGCGGATCTCTACATTTCTGATTCGATCGCGCAAATAAACTCTCCATTGCCCTTTGGGTGACTGTAAGCTTTCTGATGAGGCTCATTGTGAGCGACCTCATCTCAGATCCATAGGTTTATTTATTTATTGATTTATTAATACATACATTTGTTTTAACAGGTAAGACCCAAGCTAACAAAAGTAGTCATAAATTGCTAATATTGTTGTTTGTTTGTTTTATTACAATTGTTATTATTATCACTGGCAACACACACTGGTCATAGACTTTCCTCTTGAAACACTGTTGTAAGTTGGACGAAAAGATACCGCGCAACTGCCCGAACTCTGCACAGCCGAGTCGGATTCGGCGGTTGACTTCTTTCTCAAAGTTGGCCCTACCCAACTGGATTGTTTGCCCCAGGTAGACATGTCGTCCACAACTTCAATTGTAGATTCTCCGTCCTTAATAGGAGTGGGTGCAACATGGGCATTCAACTTCACCTTAGTTTTGTCCATGTTCATCTTAAGACCCACTCTTTCAGAAACTCTACTGAGGTAATCGAGTATTGTACTGACACCGCCGCTTGCGACGCGGTGGTGCCTTCTGCGGGCTCCGCCTGCGTTTCAAACGAGAATTTATAAGAACGCGATTTTAAATAAAATCGCTTGTCCGTGAACACTCTCATATAATGTCATGTTTTGTCTATGTTGTTGGCAAGTCGAGAACATCCAAAGACGATACGATGTGCCTTTAAGATTCTTCAGACAAGTAGCAGAGCCGACATTGTATTTGTTAAAGTTTAAGTTTATCAACTTTACTCCACGTTTGTTAATAAGTAGATATACGTCAACGGTTTTATGTTTTGTTTATGATTGTTACTGGTAGTTCTTCAATCTTTGGTTTCTCCGATGATATATCCAAGACATGCCAAGACGAAAGAGGTTCTGCAGTGTGATTCTGTAAGACTTCATTCTAAACTTCGAATCTGAATCCGCTGTGAGTTTCTTGATTGGCATTCTTTAAACTCGGTTGATAATTCGAATCTACACTAGCGCTACTCTTGCGAGAGTGTTTGTTAATTGAACTAAATTGAACTCGAGATTTTGACAGATAAAGTATGAGATGACGTAAAAAGTGGCATTCTATAAGGTAATTCCCCCTTCACTTCGACGCTCACTTCGCACTCAAACCCGATTCAAAGTGTCAAATTATAAGCATCTATTTTAGGAGTGAAAATAGAAGAAATCATAGTTAAATAGTGTTTAAATAAAGTTTTTAAAGTGAATAAGTGCCTACCTACTTAAGCGATAACGATGGCAAAAATGTTTTTTGTCTTTATTAGAAGAAGCTCATGATTTGGATACACTAGAAAAAAGTTATTATGCACCTTGTCATTCTTGGCTAATGGCAGTTATCAGAAAATTATTAAAGAAAATATAAGAACATATTTATCGCAACCATCAGCATCTCGTTGCTTAAATGAAGTAGTGGAAGCTCTTAACAATCCGGCAATAATAAAAAAATATATAAGGTTTCCTCAAAATATACAAGAAATACAAATGTTAAAAGAAAGGTTAGTAGACAGGTAAAATATATTATAATTAAAGTGACCCTTTGATTTTTACATTTTATGTGACAGTTGATCATGTTAGTGGTTGTTGTAAATTACAGGTTCTACAAAAAGTTTGGCTTTCCAGCAGCTCTTGGGTGTATTGATGGCACTCTGGTGGCAATGAAAAAACCAGCAGAGAATGAAGAACGTTTTTACTGCCGCAAAGGCTACCATGCAAGAAATGTGCAATTGGTAAAATGGATTTCAATATTGTATTTTCATTTTAATATAGATTTTTATACTCCTTGTTTGTGAATGTAAGAACATAGTAGGTCGTGTGTATATATATAAATTTCTTCTTTTGTAGTGCTAATTTTCGTAAGGACTTTCCCCTTGTTACGGCCCCAGGCCTACGTTTTTCTCACATATCTAAGTACCTATTCAAAAATTGTAACAATCAGTTTGTAAAACCATACCATATTTTAAAAGAGTAACCATGGAGTTTCTTGCCGGTTCTTCTCCATGGAATCGACCAACCCGAACCGAGCACCTGTTGTCGACGTTTTATATGTGCCCTCATGGGCCTATGTGAAATAAAAATATTTGATTTAGATTTTGGTGTTATTTATTGTATGTATTCTATGGTGTGTGAGGCGGTCTTTCAATAAAACTGCGCTTGTATTCGTTAAAAAAGTTTAATATAGATATTTAAAAAACTTACTTTAAAACTAAAAATCTTACTTTAAAAACTAAAACACGACTTATATTGCTAAACCCTATCTCTATTCTTGGCTTCTGCCAATGCTTGCAGCCCTTTTCCGACTGCAGTCACAGCTTCAGCTAACATTTTATCCCTCGCTGCACTCCTCTCCAGAAAGGACTGCAGGATCTGTGTATTTAATCTTTGTTGGAGATACAGGAGCTGCTGTTCTTCCACCCTTAGGAACCTCTCGGTGATGGTGGAGAATTCCGTTCACCGTTGTGATGGTGGAGGAGCAGCAACTGAAGACGTGTGACGTGATGCTGAAAAGAGAACACCTATTACTACATGCTTTAATAAAACAGCTTTTCGTTGTCATTTTTTTCAAAAATGAAGTTTTGATAAATATTTTTAGTTTGTACTTACACACAGAACCACCTCGACTACCACGAACTGTCCTAGGGCGGCGAGAAGGTGAAGCAGCTGAAGCTGCGTGACGTGAAGCTAAAAAGATAAACATTTAGGTACATAAATTACATGAAAGTTCTTTAAGTCGTCACTTCTATGATTTACAATATTCATCTTGCTTGATATTATATCGAGTAATGATATCATCATATCAATAGTAAAATAACCATATTACTTAGTTTTCTAAACATAAAAATCTTAAAAAAGCACTGCTAACCAACCTTAGTCCACTGTTTGTAGGTTTTGATCACCACCTATACTATTTAGGCTACTAGCCGTGCAGTTCCTCCCACTGGCGTCGACTTCGCTCTCTGGCATTTTGAGTTCTCAAGAAACCCTTCGCCATGCCAGGGTTTCTTTCCATAAACTCTAACAGAGTTTCAACCTGAGCTGACGATGGGTGAGAGGAACGTGTCTCATTTGGACTGAAACATTATTGTTGGATTAGAAAACAAAATAAACACTTCTTTAATTAAAATTAATTTTGAACTTTACAACAAGAAATATAAACTTACTTCATGATTATTTCACAATTATTATCGGCACTGAACGATCAAAAAACAAACAAAGCGTTCAAGCAAATGCAACGCACTAATGAAAATATTGTCCACAGATTAATAATGATATCGGCTGTCAGTAATTTTTTTTCGTACATTTACGGCATGAAGTTAGAGTTTTCTGTTTATTTTTTACTTATTAGCTGCCTCAAATGCCTTAAAATAAGAAATTTTAATTTAAACATCTTATTGGCTAAAATTCTGTGTCAAAAACTGGTAAAATAAAAAACCGATAAATCTCGACTTACATTTTGTTGAGTGTGGTAGTCACTAGTACAGTATTGGTCGCTTTGGAGCTCACTTCACTTCGCAAGTGTCTATGTGATGCGTACAGAATGCAAAATCAAGGTCATTTTGAACCTTATGCGAAGTGAGAGTGAATAGCGACGTGAAATGCGAGTTGTTGTCTGAATTTTACAGAATCGACGTGCTGGTCTAAAAAGTTATTTTAATGAACCCTAAGTATGCAACCATACGATAAGCCTGCCTATCTTCATTACCTCATTTTACACCTCTGACTGTAATAAAAATTGTAACTATATATGTAAGTAATTTGTGATCTGTAGTTCAATCAAAAGTCAATGTTTTGTCGCTGTTTAATTTGCTGCATAATATGTGCATATCAGTTATAGCTTTTTAGTCTTAATTCAAAATTCATGTGTTTTTATCGCAAATGTTAAGAATGTTGGGGTACGACGATGTATTTACTTTGAGCTTCTTTAATACATTCATAACTATTGCTTGCTTGCAACAAATAATAATTGCTATTATTTATTGCTTTATGTATTGCTAAATTATTTCACTGTACGTCTTCTTTGCATATCCCTCTGTCGTGATACTACTTGGATTTGTGTGTGGCAAACCACACATAGGTATGTGAACATGTTTAATCCACATGACATGTAGATGTTAGTTGAAGATAATGTGCGGTGCAATACGTGCTCTAGTTTTTATACTTTCCTGGTAGAATGTCATGTTTAAATGCATTTTCTGTTCATATCATGTTGCAAACTTCATTTTCATTGGGAAGAGACAGCAATGGAACTGAAAATAAATAGTTAACAATCGACGCTTTATGGTTTCGTAGCGAAGGTGGGATAAATTTTATGTAACCTCGTTTTTATGGTTCCGTACCCAAAGGGTAAAAACGGGACCCTATTACTGAGACTCCACGGTCCGTCTGTCTGTCTGTCTGTCACCAGGCTGTATCACAAGAACCGTGATAGCTAGACTGTTGAAATTTTCACAGATGATGTATTTCTGTTGCCGCTATAACAACACATACTAAAAAAAAAAAAAAAAAAAATATGTGGGGCTCCAACACAACAAACGTGATTTTTTGCCGTTTTTTTGCCATTATGGTACGGAACCCTTCGTGCGCGAGTCTAACTCATTGGAATATTAGTCGTGCATATGTCGTGGTGGCCCAGTGGCTAAGATCTCGCCTCTCGTGCTTCAGGTCTTGGGTTCGAATCCGGGCAAGTACCAATGTGACTTTTTCAATTCATATGTACTTTCTAAGTTTATCTTGGACATCGCTGACAACGGTTAAGGAAAACATCGTGAGGAAACCTGGACTTAAGCGAGTTTATTATAAGATTGTGCTCCATTGGTGTAATTGCTGCATTGCGGCGTTCCAGTGCGAGGGTAAACTAATAAATAAAAATAAAATAATTTGAATGTCCCAAAAAAGAAATATAAAACGATGTGCTAAGCGATGATTGAGACCTGAGAGAGCTGATGCATAAAATACAGCTTCGGTCTACCGACCACCAGACCGCATAGATTGCCATTCGTGTTTCATAAAACGTCTCAAAAGACTTTGACCATGACTGTGAATAAAATTCAGAACGAGGGGAAAACAATTAGACAACTTAGCTTTTTCTTTATTTATACTTTATTGTTCACCAAGATAAAATTTAAAAAAGAAACATTTTATAACAAAAACAAACATATTGTATGTTTAGGCGGCCTTATCGCGATCCGCGATGTCTTCCAGGCAACCTAGAGTGGAAAGAGACAGCCTGGACACAATATGGGGTTGAACTTGGTGCAAATTATTCAACAAATAATTAATTTACTAAGAAAGTAGGTATTAAATACAAAAAAATAAACATAGGTGCAAAATCAAAAATAAAAATCATTTTATTTAATTTACACATAGGCCAACATGGGCACTTATAAAACGTGGAACAAAAGGTGCACATAAATACATGTAACTAATATACGGACAAGAAAACAATTCAGCTTATACAAGATTATGCTCACAGTGACAACCAGGGCTTCTTCACAAATTGCTTAAAAACCGGCAGTGATTGCGCGCGCTTTATAGTCACAGGCAATGCATTCCATAGACGAGTGACCTGAACATTAAAAGATTTGTCTAGGAAGGTAGTGGAATGCATTGGTATTTTAAGTTTCATATTATCCGATGACCTAAGAACTTTCAGGTGCGAGTCACACAGAAACTGAAACCGTTTCTTGAGGTAAAGAGGGGTAAAAGGAAGAATGAGAATATTATACAGAAGAGAAAGAATATGAGCATTCCGGCGATGTCGAATTGGCAACTTAAGTTTCACACGAAATTCAGGAACATGGTCATATTTGCGCAAACCAAATACGAACCTTATACAAACATTTTGAAGCCGCTCAAGTTTATCAAGTTGCAGTTCAGTGAGGTCAAGATAGCTGGCATCAGCATAATCATTAAAAAAAAAGATGGGTAGCTGAAGAGATTGTGCGAGCGCAATCTTGGTTGCAGTCGGCAGAAAATTACGCAGTCTTCTCAAAGATCCAGCAGATGCGAATAGCTTGCGGCTAACTGCCTGTAGCTAGGCAGTCCAAGAGAAGCTTTTGTCAAGGAATATACCCAAGTTCTTAACTTTGTCGCTAAAAGGGATAACAGAGTTGTCAAAAGAAACTTGGGGTAGAGTCATCCAGTCGATTCTTGAGACCGTTCTTGAACTGCCCACCACCATATATGGTTTTAGTAGCAAGTCTTACTGAATGTGGTTCGCGAATAACTTTCACAGTTGCCAGAATTACTATTTTTGATTAAGATTACATTGAGACCCTCTCAATGTAATCTTAATCAAAAATAGTAATAAATAAAAATATTGTAATATATATTTGAAATTAAATTGCTGACATATTATTGCTGAAAATACACACTTGCATCGTTGTGAAGTGTGTAATAGTCATCTGTAGAGCGGGTGGGTGGCTATTCTTTAGTTTCTACCGCAACCGGTCGAGAATCCGTTTACTCCACACCTCATTCCATGAAGTTTTATGCAACAATGGCCGCTACTCCCCCTCCCACAATGCACTGAAAATTCCTACCCTAACTCCTTATACGAATGTGTGTGGCGTGTAAGCATGCTGAGGGTTTGATTGTGCTTGTTGGATAGACCACCTAGTGCTTATTGTTTCCTAGTATTTCTTATGCGTTCAATGCACCTCTGCCACGTGCACTGTGCTTCATTCTCGTCGTCAAGAGCTCCGTCTTGCAGCAATTGAGGTCGCGCGATGTCGGCAACAAAATAGTGATGAAATCTACAAAGTAGTCTTTGGCTAGCAAAATATGGTCTTACAAATGTCGTAAGACCATCTTCTTTTTACTCTTATAGTATACTTTCAAACAGTTGTATGTATGGAACTGGGCGCACTTATAAGGAGCTTTTACCGTTACAGTTGTTGTATTATGGTCTCATTAAGTGTTTTTAAATACTGCTATAATTTTGCATGTGCTCTTGTAAGAACAGTAAGCCTTTGGGTAGCCTTATGTCTTTTAAGTGGAAATCCGCTTTTATTCCTCTATGTGATCGTATTTTACTAATTATATTGATGAAATTCCATGAACTTATTGAGTTTATTTCTTCGATAGATTAGTAAAATAAATAATAATTTTTACACGAGTCCCTTCTGGAATGTGTCTTGAATATAATTTATTTTAATTTTTATAACAAAACGTTTTAAACTGTTTGTAAACACTTTTAACAGCAGTGTAGGAGCAACATTACATGCCATTATAAGATATACCTATGTTAATTCTATAAACCTTTATAGAACCTTAGGAAGGATTGTTTTCAAGGCAACTTTTCTAGTTGGCTGTCTCTCTGCTTATGACATATTTAACTCAACGTATTTGCCAACATGTTGATGGTACCAAATTTTTAGTTTAACAATTTACAAGTTTAGGTTTTCGTTTTCATTAGAAACCGACTTAAATAGGCCGACCAACTTTCAAATACTGAATGTATTTATTGTTTATTAGAAAGTACCAAATATAAAAAAATATAAAAATACAGTCCACACACAGGTACGCGCGCATTCGCTTAACATCAAATTCCACTCCATTATAAAGTTCAAATTGTCTCGATATGCAAAAAAAAAACAAAAAACCTCATTTTACTGACTTAAAAAAAGGAGGACGTTCACTATTCGGTTTTTGTTTTTCTTCAATGCATCATCATCATCATCATATCAGCCGAAAGACGTCCACTTTCTTCAATGTATGTTACCTCAGAACTCCGTTAATTGTAAACCGATTTGGAAAAATCTTGTTTTATTTCTGGATTTTTATCAAAATCCAGTTCTCATGATAGTTTCCATCAGGAATTGCGATAACTCCTCAAATATTATGAGCAGCCATATAATAATTTTGCCATTTTTTCATCAACAATAAGTTAACCATTTTTATATATTTTGGAATGTAATCTAAATTATCGATAATCCACAAACATACGGTCATTTATTGCTGTAGGTATGAAGTGTACACCTGCAATAGTGGGTACACTTCATGCCCACATAGGTTCATGCATTTAGGTAGAGTAACGATTTCAGTAGAATAAACGTTCGAGACCACCACTTTCAGAGTAATTTGTAACTGGATTCTAAGAATTTAGAAAAATGGGACAGTCATTTATTTATTTATTTATTTACTTTAACATAACATGGCCAAAGGCCAATTATATTAGTTAAAGACATGTTTACAAAAAAGAAAAAAGCAAGAAAATAAAAACAAAAATAAACAACAATGATAATATCTATAATTGCACGGCAGTCATACGCTCATCTTACATTACTCCAGACATACAGACAAAATCTTCTTCCATTCATCCGCGAACACATCACAATCGGGCTTAGCATCCAAGAGAGCGTTGAGCGCGGAGAGAGTACGAGGGATGGGAGACTGCGCTCGAGCGACCGTTCGACTCCCCGGTACGGCGAACAATCTGTGCCTCCTACTACGAATATAGTTGACCGGGGCAAAAAGATGGAATAGTTCGTCGTGTAGTTCAGGATCATCAGTTTTCCCGTGAATGATTTTACACATATTTATGATTTGGTAATTTTTCCTTCTAACCTCGAGAGAATTGTAGCCTAAACAGCCTAAGAGGAAGTTAGAAGGGAATAAGAGTGGATAATATCCATATAGACGCTTGTACAGGTACCTCAGAAAAGCTTTCTGAATCTTTTCCAAAAGTAGTGTGTATTTCTTTTCATGAGGGTTTCAGACACATGCACTAGACTCCAGCTTACTGCGTACATTAAAATCGATTTGATTGCACTGATGTTCTTGAAATCCTTTGCATTTCGTAGAACGAAACCTAACCGCCTAAATGAATCTTTTGGTACCCATACCATGTGATCGTGGAACGTTAATCTCATGTCAAAAGTGACACCCAGATCCTTCATTCCACTTGTCCTGGTAATGGTGCTGTGATTCATTTTGTACACAAAATTGATAGGGTTTCGTGCGCGAGTAAAACTCATGACGAAACATTTGGCAGAGTTAAATTCCATTTTGTTCCTAACACTCCATTCTAATATCGCGTTTAAGTCACACTGCAGCGCAAGTGAATCAGCTTCGGACTTGATGTCAGAAAAAAGTTTCAAATCATCCGCATACAGTAGACTCTTAGCGTGATGGATGACTGATGGAAGGTCGTTAACCATTATTAGGAACAACAGTGGTCCCAATATTGAACCCTGAATCACTCCGGAACGCGTATGATAGGGCTGGGATTCATAATGGCCCAGTCTGACAAACTGCTGACGATCACGGAGGTAGTCAGCGAGGAACCTCAGGAGACCAGGCGGAAAACCGATAGCACATAGCTTCGCAAGCAGAATATCATTATTGACCCTATCAAACGCCTTCCGAAAGTCAAAATACAAGACATCAACTTGGCCTCCATGGTCTCAACGTTTAGAAATGTAGTCCACTAGGGTAAGAAGGTTAGTATTTACAGATCTTTTCGCTCTGAAACCATGTTTTTCATCGCGCAGATACTTCTCGACTTGCGAATAAATGTAATTATGTAATACATTCTCAAACACTTAAGCTGGTGATGACAAAATGGCAATGGGACGGAATTCTTCTACCAATGTTTTATTCTGACTCTTGGGAATTGGAGTAACCCTTGAAATCTTCCACTGTGGTGGATAGACGCCGAATTTTAAACATAAATTAAAAAGATGATGTAATGGCAAGCAAAAGTGTGTTTTGAAACTTTTCAATATATCAGACCGAATGTTGTCGGGTCCTACAGAACTATTAAGTTTCAGCTTGTTTATTGCTGATAGGACATCTTGATGAGTAAATTTAAATATATTTACATAATTACTGTTGGCATCACTATCACAAAGCGAAACCCTTCATGAGTAGTCATGAGTAGGTATTATTATAATCACTCTCTGACAGCTTATGAAGATAATCATCTTTCGGGGTTATAATTCCGCATAACATTACTCCAAGTTTATTATTAATGGGTCAACATTAAGGGGTGTTCTAATATTTAATATTGTCGGTGTGAAGAAACCCAAATCCTTGCAGGATGCAGGATTATTTACATTTACATTTTTCTTCTCTTTTGCCTACATTCCAATTAAAACCATAACCAACCATTTTCATATTCTCCTAAACTGGAATTATAATGAGTTGTGTTCAGGCCGAGTACAAAATATATTAGCAATTCAGCAAGTTGCTGGAAATAACTGCCAGCCTATAACTTGATGTTATTATGATTTTTTTTTTATTATATTTTCATCTACACTAATTGCGGGTTGCTGAATGTCTGTCATTCAAGAGTTCTACTTTTTGGTTTTGAAAATTGTGAGGTAGTCTCTAGTAAATTTCGTGCGGCGGCGGCGGTTGCGATTTGTCTGTGATTGCATGTTCTGCAACGGTTCCCAGGACGACTGCAAAAAAAACATTGCAACGCTAAGCGTGAAGGCAGAATCTCAGCTTGGCGATAAGGATTTTTATATCCATTTTTGTAATCATATTGGGGGTGTTACCAGTAAGAGGATTATAAATTTAAAAAAGAACTGGCGGCTTAAAAACTTGTCAGATCTATAACTTTACTGTCGAGAAGATAGTCTCGAACTGCATTCCCGCCAAATATCTGGGTTAGTACTCAGAATACATTCTGGTGGCTATAATCTCCTAGTACTTTCCCTCTATTTAGTGCCTACAATTTCAACTACGGCGCTACAATTTGAGGACTAGACCGTTTGGGTGGGACGCTGCGTCCAGACTGCAAGCGTTTGATTTGCAAATTGCTAGTGTAGTAGTAGTAGTGTGAAAATAAAGACACGCCCCCATCGCATGTGTGTAGTAGTGTTACCTATAGGTAAAACACATCCTGGCTTTTATGCTGTCCTGTTACTATAAACTATTGCAGGTAATAGCAGTAATTTAAAATTGTTTATAACTGAGCGTTGCCGTGACCACATAGCTGGACTTGGTACAGTGAACATTAAATTTAGGAAGACCAAAATTGCAAGACCTCGGCTTTGTATAGGAATGCATACAATTAAGAGGTCAAGCAAGTTTTGTAATTTAGTTTTCAATTTTAAATTTATTTGAAAGTATATTAAAATTCGTTCAACCAGATCGACGAACACAAATAGTAGATTGTTTATCTAGGGAGCAAACAAGTATTTTAAAGGCAAGAGTGTTTTTTTTTAACCAGAGAGTAGCGAAGGATTCTAGTGTAGAATCCTGAGTGCAGCGAGTACGTTAGTCGAGCTTAAAATAGTGTTGCTCCCGGGGTGGACACTCTACTTTAATATCACCCTCTATGAGAAAATAAGTAAGTGCCACTTATGAACAAGAACATTAAGTTTATTTATTTACATACAATTTGGAACCATAAGACATAACATAGAAATAATTAGAGGCTAATGGCAAGGCTCTTTGAACAAATATGGAAGTGTATCGTAACAATATTATTGGTACCACCCGTTACAGTTGTAAATTTATTAGGGTTCCGTACCTCAAAAGGTAATAAAAGGAACCCTTATAAGATCATTTCTTGTCCGTCTGTCCATGTGTCACCACCGATTTTCTCAGGAACGGGTGGACCTAGCAAGTTGAAATTTATACCAGGGACTGAGGTCTATAGTACCTATTAGGTGTATAATAAAAAGTGTATAAAAAAATCAAGGTCCTGAGTTAACACGATAAAAAGATATGGGCAAATTTAGATTATCGCGAAAACTTGTAAGTACTTACCAAAATTTACCTGAATTACAACATTTTTTATTTTTCGGGATTTTTCCTTTACTTGTGCTGTAAGACGTTGCTTTTAACCAAAATTGACAATTCTAGGTCGGAAGTACGCTATAGGTTTTGGGTCGAATTCCTATATGGTAGTTCCCGTTGACCTAGTTACCTAATTATGTTGGTGGTGTTATGTTTGTACGGAAGCCGCGGTGCGAGAGTCCGACTCGCACTTGAACGGTTTTTAGGGTTCCGTCCCCAAAGGGTAAAAACGGGACCCTATTACTGAGACTTCGCTGTCCGTCTGTCTGTCTGTCTGTCTGTCTGTCACGTGATAGTTAGACAGTTGAAATTTTCACAGATGATGTATTCCTGTTGCCGCTATAACAACAAATACTAAAAACAGTATAAAATTAATATTTAAGGGGGGCTCCCATACAACAAACGTGATATTTTTGCCGTTTTTTGCTCGATATTAATAACGGCAACAGGTAGACGCTTGAAATATTCACAGAATATTTAGTTGTATATTCTCTTCAAAAAATAATTATTATTTAATTAAAATAAAATAAATTAAGGGGGGCTCCCATACAACAAACGTGATTTTTTTGCAGTGTTTTGCGATAATGGTACGGAACCCTTCGTGTGCGAGTCCGACTCGCACTTGGCCGGTTTTTTATTAAATTAGCTCGCGCACGGTTTTCCAGCGAGTTTTTTGTTCAATACAATATTCTCGTGCATTCTGAAATATAATTACATTCGCTCATTAGCCATTCGCCTTATACACTCGTCGTAATCGATTTTAGTGATTTAATCCTATTTTGGGTCGCATGGTTTGTTTTTCATCTCTTTGATGTTTGGAAGAGACTTTACTAACTATTTACATATTCCAAATTCCAATAACTTTTAGTCCCTAGGGATTAATTAGCTATTTTAGTCCCTGTTTACGAATAATAAACAAACGTTTTTTGAATAGATTTTTATAGATATTTCCAGTCATAATTATCGTTTTCTTCAAAGTGTTGTTTGCCTTGAAGGTCTAGCGCATAGATTGATCAATTCATAATTTGCCAGCTCTTACTGGTTGTCGGTGCAACGTGTTTTTTCTAACAACCTCACTTGTCAATCGTCCTGCTACCATTTACTTTCATTAATTTCTTATTACTCCGCACACATTTTTATCTTTTCTTTAGACTGCAACTATGGAGTTGCAAAGTTGATCGCAACTATCGATTACTTTTAGACATATGCCTTTCCAGGCTGAACGATTAATATCTAGTAATAAATAGTTATTTTAGGTATAATTTTGAGTTTATTTACCCAAAAGCGAGACCATATAATAACAACCATAGATATCAGAGGCAGCTAAATTGTGTTTTTTTCGACAGATGACAGTCAAGCAGGCAGCGGGGCCACCTCTACCGTCAATGACTCTTCGACGAGCGGTCAGCAGGACTGGTCTGCGGTGTGGGAGTGCTTTGAAAGTCCTCACCGGTTATTGTCTATGCCCGCTGGTGGACTGTCGAAGAGCATGCAGGTTGGTAACCCCTTCAAAAAATATTTGTTTGATTTTCTTCATTAGGATCTATCAACTCGGTTGCCAATCGATTCGATAGTGTAGAAGAATGCTACTATTGACTGAAAAGGAAGTTTGAAGTCATTATCGATCACGTGCTACCTAAATACCCTAACTTGCCGTGTTTATGATGACTCCTACAATTACAATATAATTTGTTGAATTTGTTTTGAATTTTTAAATAGCTAGCTTATAGTCTCATTAGATGCAACTGAATGCCAATATTTTCCCCTGAATAAAAAGGATGCCCGCCGTGAATTTACTATTACTCAAAAATTCAGACCGCAACCAGTTTGACCGCATAAAAATAGTATATTCAAATACGAACTATGTTTATGGCACATCAGCGATTCAAAACAACATTCCTGGAAACCTGTTGGTCTGTTATGAGAGCCTAGTGCTGAAATATTTTCCGGTCTGGCTGGATCAATACTGTCTCCCAAGCACATGGCACGCCGCTGCGGTTTCCATGGAAACGAGGTGCATCTACGTGAACTTCGCCAAGTCAGCTGACAATATGGCTGAAGGAAAATGTGAAACACAACACAAACCCAAAACTTCATACATAAATAAACATGCACAATTAAAATCAAATATATAGACTTTAATCTTTAACTTTCTTTCGGTGTTTTCTGTGAGTAGTCGGCTGACAAACACTGAATTCATCTGCTTTTAATGAACAGTAACTGGCGCAAAATACTTAAAAACAATCTCAGCATTTGTCTGGTCTCAGGTTGTATTGCCGATCGGTAATTATCTTTAGACTCACTTCTTATGTTTGTTCTTATGCTTCTGCCGAACCCTTCAGGAAATAAGGCATGATAATAGTTTCCTTAAGTTTAGTGTAGTCAAAAGGAAGCTAGCCAATACCCAGCAGGAGGCACAAATAATAAATGACGATAATTACTAAATTATAGTTTCCATTTCTCAGGAAATGGTGAAAAACGCAGTGAGTGAGATGCGACGCTACTATAGCAGGAAAGTTGTTGATGTACTCATTAAGGTTACCAGAAGGACACTTGATGTCATCATCAAACAATTTACTTCCGACAGCAATGCAGAAGGTAAATACTGCAATAAATAATTCATCATGTTTTATTTTAAATAATATCACGAACAATTTCCTCTGGCACTGGTTTGTTTTTTTCATTGAGTTGGAATGAAGTTGCCGCATTCATCTGCTCCGTGTATTTTATTTCCACCGCTTTCTGTCAAGAATTACGAAGTAATAAGTCACCGATCCAGTGACTTTGTGTCATCTTGTGTACTACTTCAGTCATAATTTGGTAAATATTTGCAAATGAAATGAGAAAGTGCCCCAGAAAAGAGCCATTTTGGACTGCCGCTTCATAAAAACATTCAAATTACAGCCGTAATAAAATGGAGACCCAAAAATGTTTTTACAGAAATAGGTTCATTATATCATAACGCATGTTTTCCATGTAAGATTTTCACACATTTCTTTCATAATTCATAAGAAATTAACTAAAAATGACGTGAGCTTAGGGTTACCGTGGTTGAGACTGCGCGTTGTATAATCAATATGCTAAAACATGGATCCGATTTACACCATTATGTCGATGACTTTACAGATGATTTAGGCATCTCGCTACTGCGGTAGTTGTTACGTTTTGACGGCTGAAAATTCTCGATTCATGCTCGTAATGTTTATGGGCTCCTAGTATCTTGCATCGTATTCGAGCCGACTTCGCACCACATCGCTCGTTTGACGCATGCGCGTTGTGTGCAAAACCATACAGGGCGGTGTTGGATACAACGTGGAAATTGATTTTATTACAAGCTTTTATTTTTGATATTACTTTCACCTGTCCGGTGACTGTAATACAATCTTGCAAGTTTAATTTGACCCACTTATCAGTGTCTGATTAAGCTGAAAGAATAATGCCTACTTCCCATACATTTAAACCTGATAGTGAAAGTTTATGTGTGGGTATAGTAGAAAGACTATCTATAAGTTTAGAAAATAATGTCATATATGACTATATATATCTTTATACCATTCCCCCTCTAAAAAGCTTATTTTATTCACTGAAAACAGTGAATAATAGCACTTTTTTTTGTTTGAATTTAGAACACACCAATATATATTCGGCCTCCATCTCAATGCTATACAACCTCCTTGCGCATAAAATACTCGATACAAACTTCTTGTGCAAAGAATATTCGACTTTCAAACTCCTTCGTCGATTTAATTTTGAGTTTGTTTATATTTAGGATTTTAAAATGATTTTGATTTTGGTCTAGGATGTTTAGTGAATACTTATTTGGATTGTAATTCTAATATTAATTGCATTGGCCTTTGAAACACATGTGCTGTTACCTAGCTTAGTTTAAATTTACAAAAAATGTGAAACCCTGAAGTTTCCCATTTTTTGTAAATTTTGAAGGTAATAAAGCATTTTGTTATTATTATTCCTTGTGCTTTTTCCTTAAACCCTTCTTTTTCTCGTAGTCATGGTATAAATAGTATGCAACTCTTGAATAAAACGGATTTATCGATGGCCATGAATCACTCGCGTCGCTCAGGAATCTAACACTTGAATCACTCGCTGTGCTCGTGATTCAATAATCATGAATCACTGACTACGGTCGTGATTCAGTTGTTAGAATCCTTCAATTGTTCTTGATTCATCTATGGCCCTCGCTTTAAATCCGTCATTTATTCACTAGTTGCATAATATACTATTATAACATACTAGCTGTTGCCCGCGGCTTCGCTCCCGTGGACCACCCCACAGGACCCGTTTTCGGGATAAAAACATAGCCTATGTCACTCAGGAATAATGTAGCTTTCTATTGGTGAATTAAAAGAATTTTTCAAATCGGTCCAGTAGTTTCGGAGCCTATTCGGTACAAACAAACAAAAAAATCTTTATATTAGTATAGATTTTCTCGTAAAGGATCTCTTATTTCACCAATTTCAATATCGTATTGTATCTATCTCATTACGTAATTGTGCGTTATTGTAATGTAAAACGGAAGAGTTTCTTTTTAATAAGGTAAAACGCACGGTTTATCAAGATGCTTGTCTAAATCGAACGGTATTTTTTTAAATCTTAGCAAAGAGTTGTTATGTCAGAAAAGTGCTCATCATTTTATGAATAAAATTAACTTTGGGAGATAAAATATAATAAATAAATATTTAATTCTTTAATTTAATTAATTTTGACCATAAGTTACAACCAGTTATCTGTAACAAAACACAAAAATATTAATTTACTTTATTAGTAATACTGGCTGTTTTAGTGCCTTTGACTTAAAAAAAGCGCTGATGCGCGCGCATCGGTAATTTGGGAACAAGTAAAAATTATGCCGCGCGCTTTTTCTTTTCGCTGTATTGTTTTTATTTGAAAATGTAGTCAAGTAATGATGAATTTATTAATTCGACACCGCCAGAAGTCTCAGAGGCAGCGAATAATGCTGCTCTAAGCCTCTTGCCCGAATAATCGACCGATGGATACTTACAAGCGTATCAATATTTCATCTTATGGAAACAAGCAAAGATGCAAAATCATTTTGAATAACTTTCTCAATAGTACATTGTGATACAAGGGTGGAAAGTAGGTTATTGCAAACGAGCTGTCATTAACAAGCCCGAGCCGAAGGCGAGGGTTTTTAATGACACGAGTTTGCAATAACCTACACGCCCGTGTATCACACGATATTTTTCAATACAGTTGTGGGAAATAGTAAAAACAAATCAAAGAATTAGATTTGTTAATTCATAAAAAAATAATATTTTCGCTCGTTTTTGCAACTGGACATATTTTTTTTACAACGAAAACAGCCTACGCAGCCTATTCGATGTTTGACAAATCTTGATGTGAAAATAATTAAATTGAAACTGGTAATTAAATATATTAAACAACCATTTAAAAGACTTTTGAGAATTAAATGTTAAAACGTACGGAATCATTCATTTTTCCTCGTATAAAATCAATTCCTTTTTATTCTATGTATGAAAACTCCTTGCTACTAAACTTTTTAAATTGACTAATAACTAAAAGCGCGTTTTTGCAACTGGACATTTTATACAACGACAACAGTCTATACAGCCTATTCGATTTTAGGCAAATGTTGATGTGAAAATATCAACAGGGGGTATAGGGGTATCGTGTTACCCAGTTACTGGGTTGTGGAGGTCAGATAGGCAGTCGCTCCATGTAAAACACTGGTACTCAGCTGAATCCGGTAAGACTGGAAGCCGACCCCAACAATAATTGGGAAAAAGGCTAGGCAGATGACTGTTGATGTGAAAATAATTAAATTAAAACTGGTAATTAAATATAAGAAAAAACCATTTAAAAGACTTTTGAGAGTTCAATGCTAAAACGTACAGAATCATTAATTTTTCCTCGTATAAAATCTATCCCATTTTATTCTATGTATGAAAACTCTTTGCTACTAAACTTTTTAAATTGACTTATAAATTTAAAACTAAACTGCAAAACTAATGATCGTGCTCGTAAACAAAAGTCACGACCGCGTAACAGAAAGATGACTATGCATAAGATTTAATTTTCGAATCATAATTTTGGGCGCACGGTTGGCGCAGTGGTTGAGCGATTGACTGCTGCGCTGCGTGTCGCGGGTTCGATTCCCGCACGGAACAAATATTTGTATGACCTACAGATAGTTGTTTCGGCTCTGGGTGTTTGTGTATGTGAGTTTATATGTTTGTAAACGCACCCACGATACAGGAAGAAATTCCTAGTGTGGGGCAACGTTTTTCTAGAAAAAAAAAAAAAAAAAAAAAAAAAAAAAAAAATATAGCCTCTGAAAGTACGCCATGTTTAACAACTGTATTGAAAAAATATAAGTCAAGCTCATTGTGGTGCTACTATTCTATGCTAAAACCACTGTGAAAACAAAACATGGTATTGATATCAAGTCATACTCCAACTTGCTGGCATTTCTAAAAAGACGCTCAAGTGGCCATGTGAGTATTTTCTCGAAAGTATTTTCGGCTGACAATGTCAAGAAGTTCCTTAAAGAAGCTCCGGATTGCTGATATTTGGCGGCAAAGGTCAGTTGAAACTAAATTATTGTTATTAACTTCTTTCACTTTCGTATTTCTTTACAATATAGGAGTTTTGTACGCTGTTTTTATCTTTTTTCAGGTTGTATTAATATTCGGCATAAATGGTGCATGTAGACGTTAAGAGTTGGCAAACATCACAACTAATGATGTCGAGAACCATGGGCGGGTTCTTGTCCAGTTCAAAAACACAAAAAAAATCCATGATCGTTCGCAATACAGGGGTTTTTTCACGAGTTCATAGTGAAGACAGAAGAATGAAGACATACGAAGCGCTTCGTTCAACAAAAGCGAACTCTAACAGATTTTTTCAAAAATACCTAAATGGATAATGCACTAGCCGAAACAAATTGCCACTTTCTTAAATTTGGATGATTCACATGAATACACAGGGCACAGTTTCAGAAGGTACATTGCTCGCCGATTTAGGTGCGAACTTATTGACACTAAAACTCGATGAGAAATAAAGAAGAAATTAGTTCCCGCATTACAAGGAATATAAATTTGGAGCCAAGTGTTGACTCTCGACCATTTACGGGCACACACGCGTACATTCCACTATCATCGCCGCCGCCGCAGCCGCCTCCGTCGCCGCCACCGACTGCAGAACTCTGTGGTCTCGTTTCTCCTACTTTCACTCAAGAGAGTGAGAGAGAGACTGGTGAAATTATAACTAATAATAATAACTTGACAACATTAAAAATGCCAACTGGCAACGTAATAATCGATTTTACAAATTGTTCAAATTTTTCTAACTGCTTTAACAAGTGATTGAAGATTTATTCGTTTAAGAAAGTCCGAGTTTCATTTATTTCCTCGAAAGTATGTTATAAAACGTCGTATGACATACGTGCGTTTTAATAATTACAGACTCTGCTTTCTTGTAGCCCTCGCCTATGGCTCGGGCTATGAATATCGCCTCGGCTATAATTTTACTTACCGCAGTTATACGAGTATCATAATGTACTATTACAATTTAAACACTACGAAATCAAAAAACTAGTAAACTTTTTTATTTTTGTTTTTTTTTTCGGAAATTTTCCAATTTTATTGCAGTTTCGGGTTAACCTTAACCAGAAAAACCATTTAGGTTCTGAGAAGCATAGTCCTACGACGCACTGTTTCCGAATTATGGGCCTCCGAATTTTATTATATATCGGAAACGGAGTGTCCTAGGAAAAAAATAAACAAAATTTAGCCCCCCCTGTGTTACCGCCATGTTAGCAGCATCCCAACATGAATACTATACTACCATTTTGGAAATATATACCGGAAAAATATACCGTTTTACACAAAATACAATAAAATTCGGAGGCCCATAATTCGGAAACGGTGCGTCATAGGACCATATGTCTCAGAGCGTAAATGGCTTCTATGGACAAGGTTAATTAGGAGGCGAAAAAAAAATTGAATCTTCGAAAGTCCACTGCCCCTATGGCCCGCAAGGTGAAAGATCGACACTTATTTTTTTTTCTCAATTTTTATGTTTTCATATTTTCGTGAGTTTTCTTACATCTTCTCATGGTTATAGACTAGCGCAACAATTTCTTTACTGAAAAAATTTTCATCCAAGCTGCCATTTTGTAAATATGCGTTTTATGCAAATTAAAATAATATTTGGAGGACCATAATTCGGAAACGGTGCGTCGTAGGGCTATGCATCTCAGAACCTAAATGATTGTTATGGTCAATGTCAACACGGTGCTGCAATAAATTTGGGAAATTTCCGCAAAAATGTCCAAAATATATTTAAAAAAGAAAAAAAATATCTTTTTCTTTTTTGCTCATAATGCCCCTAAGCGTATACTCCAACTCCTAAAACTCCACCCCTAAGACGTCCCACTGACAGAATACGTACTTCGCTATGGTCTTAAATGACTTTTTACTTTGTGAATTCACATTCACACACAAAATGGCACAGTACACAACGCAACAACAAAGGACTGCGCCTTAAAATGGTAGTCCATGACTGCGCCGATGCTCATCACAGAACTGTCATTATGTCAAAAATGAATAAATAAATACTGATTAAATAAAACGTAAAATAAAATAATGTATAAATCTTAGAAACAGCCCCATATAAAGTGTTTTATCCAAAGGGTGTTGATGTGATCCTATGTCCTTCCCAGTGTCTCAAACTATCACCATGCCAAATTTCATCTAAATCGGTTCAGTAGTTATATATATTACCCTCTACAACCTCACAAACTTTACCTCTTTTTATTTTTAAGTATAGGTTAAATAAAGACAAAGTCGGGTTAGTTACACTATAGGTTACATATAGGCTGGAACGATTTGTCTCCAACCTGAATAACAGTATAACTATAAAAACAGTGGCAAATTTTACGAAAAAAAATATTTTGGAAATTAATTTAGGTCATACATTTTGTGAACACAGCGCCATCTCTGTTACATGACAGAAACAAAACGCGGACGAAAATGAACATGGCGTTGTATGTTGCTTCTCGGTAATGCCAGTAGATGGCTTTGCGATTTCATCCTATATCTAAGTATATAACAAAGTTGGTTTAGTTACCATTTCCTCATACATTTGTCTGAGGTGGTACGAAATTCGCCGGGACAGCTTGTTTCTAGAGCTTGTTTTAAAAAAAATATGAAACATTTTTGTTAATTACGTTCGTTCGGATACATAAGAATGCGGGCAAGTTTGAGTCAAAGAAAATAACGTTTTTATGATTGTTTAAACAAAAACAGAATTAAAAACAATACTCAAGTTGAATGAAACTCAAAACCTTCCGTAAAATCACCCTCAATTAAATTTTGAAGTTGTCCCAAAACCACAATTTATGTGGTATAAAGTTGAATTTCAGATCAAAGATTCCTTTGTATATTTCTGTTTTTCGTGTTCTCAATTACTTGCTTTGCCTATTTAAAGAAAGAAAAAAAAAATGCTAATTGGTGCAAAAAAGGTTATATTACAGTTTGTATACACGTAAGATATTTATATATGGCAAGAATTCCATTGTAACCATTTTGAATAATGGACCCTGCCTCTCAAAGTAGGGCAACCTATATCTTGAGAGACAGTATTCAGGTAGGATTTTACACAATATTAGCATTCTTATACAATATGTGGTAAATAAATTGTCGTCGCAATCACAATTTAATATCAATAAACTATTCAAGAAAAATACTAATTATTAATAATTAAAATAACAGTTAAAGTAAGAATAAAAAACAATAAAAATAATAAAGTGTGTGTAGGGTGAGTACTGGGGTGTGGAGTGGAGTGTGTGATTAATTTGATTTGAGGTGTTATTCATTTAGTGAGAAAGTATATTTAACAAATTTTTTAGGTTTGTTATTATAATTTATTTTTTATTAGGTACACTGCTGAGCAAAGGCCTCCCTCAAGTCCTTAAGTTACCATCCCTTATGGTACTCATCCAGCACCCTAATTGCGTATCTGTTCTGACACCACGATGTTTACTCCTTCTCTTTAATTTTGGTTACTTTCTTTCTTTTTCGTTTCGATGGTACCTACATTTGATCAAACTATTTGAGCCCAGTATGTAGCCACGTTTATTGCCACGTAAAAACGTTTGAATAATTTTAATCAATATACGCGATTATTTGAGAACCTCCATCTTTTTTGGAAGTTGCATGGTTAATAATTAAAACCCGTTTACAGAAAAAACACGATCATTTATAAATGTAAAAAAATATTTTCTCTCAAATCAATCCTCCATAGTGCAAATAATTTGATCCGCAGGTATTACACATCCAACTATAAAGTAGAACCTATAAACACTCCTGCCGTAGCGCATGGTTCTATTGGCGGTTTCAACAACCTCTTCATAGAGTCTGCTATCCTGATAGCTTCCGCGAGTAAAATGGCTAGGTTTTCCTGCTCGACGACGTTGAAGACAATTTACATGGTGCGATGTATGGACGAGGAACAGCGCGGCGAGCCATTCTGTTGCTGTAATTTTTTCGAACACTTCGTGTAAATCGGGCTTATTATTTTCACAAAGTCCTTATAGAAAGAAGAACAAGAATTTAGCCTATGTCACCCGTCCGAGTGAAAAACATTTATGAAAAGCTTTCAAAAAGATGTAAATTTAATAATGAATGTCGTTGGTAGGTATGTAGGTGAATGAAAAAATTGGAATTCTTTGAGAGTCTCAGGTCAAAAAAAGAGGTTCTTAAACAGCCAATTTGCCCTTTAACACCTCAACATTGGTAACGTATTTGGTAAGGAGTTGAAAATTAAAAATAATCGTCGATTATTAATATTAGGGTGCGCTTCCACCACAAATCACTAAATTAATTTACCCCTAATATTTATAAAGTCATTTTATCTCTGACATGTGCCGCTAAATAGCTTCAAACTATAGGTACCTATATAAAGAACCTGCCTGTCATACTATTCTCAATTAAATCCAGCCGACATGAAAATACCTGAAACAATAATGAAAGAATATCGACCGCGTGTCTCCAACCTGACGAATGCAGGTCAGCGTGTCAGTTAAATAGACTTCCTCTATGAACATGTAGTCTTGGTACATATCAGTCTGTACCTCAGTGGGGGAACGCTGCCATCGCTCTTGCGCAATATTTGCTTGTGAGGTCACGGTTCATTGGCTGACAATGGCCTTGACCTTAAAGCGGAGTAGATACTCGTACAGCCAGCCAGTCTGGTTCACGTCTCAGAGAGCACTTTTAGGTCCGATTCATGTTGAGATAAATTGGTTGCATTTTGCCGTGGATAAACCGCGATTTTCATTCTCTGGGAAAGCCCAAAGGTCTGTTCTGGGGGGTGACCATAAGCTCTTAGAGTAAGGTTATTTTGAGTGTGTAAGGGACAGTTGTATATGACTTGTATACATCTGTCATTTACGCGATCTCAAAATAACCTTACTCTAAGAGCTTACGGTCACCCCCCTGATCTGTCCATTTCCGCTGCATAAAAATAACGTATGACACTCAGCAATGTTGCAGCTTTCTGTCAGTGAAATAATGTATTAATCGGATTAGTACTTTCGAGGATTACTCCAACAAAGAACCATTAAATTTTTACCTCTGGTTTAGAAGAAGACCTACCTGGTGGTGGTAAAATTAAGTGTTGTGTAGTGTAACGGATTTTTTCTTGCAATTATTATAATTTATAGATATTTTAATACAAGAGTGTAAAAGATATTATTAACAAGTGCGAGTCGGACTCGCGCACGAAGGGTTCCGTACCATTATAGCAAAAAAACCGGGCGAAAAATCAGGTTTGTTGTATGGGAGCCCCCCTTAATTTATTTTATTTTAATTTAATTGATGTTATTTCGTGAAGTGAATATACAACTAAATATTCTGTGAATATTTGAAGCGTCTACCTGTTGCCGTTATTAATATCGAGCAAAAAAATCACGTTTGTTGTATGGGAGCCCCCCTTAAATATTTATTTTATACTGTTTTTAGTATTTGTTGTTATAGCGCAACAGAAATACATCATCTGTGAAAATTTCAACTGTCTAGCTATCACGGTTCATGAGATACAGCCTGGTCGCGGAGTCTTAGTAATAGGGTCCCGTTTGTACCCTTTGGGTACGGATCCCTAAAAAAGTCAACACTTTGAGCATTCAAGCTGAAGTGGCACCGGGTAACACTTTAAACATGCAAACAAGTGCAATGGAATGATCAATGAATCGAGTCAGTATAGACTCGATCACCATTGACCACAATTCATTCTACGATATATCAAAATAACTCAAACAGCTATTGAAACATAACTACGTACTACTACTACTACTACTACTACTATGTGAAACTACTTTTCTATTATTATGAGTTCCTAGTATCAAACATGGCATTCGCGCTGACTTCACTTATATCACGCAAGCGCGTTAGGGCTCAGTCCACATGGTCTGGATACGAAACCACGTGGCAAATATTTATGCGGAGACTTTATGCAGCGTGGACTTGTACAGCATAATATTATATTTAATATAATTTCATTATACTGTCAAACTAGAGAGCATTAGTAGCCAAGTGTACAAGTTGTAGGTCGTGGGTTCGTACCCAGGCAGGCACTTTAGTTTGTGTAAATTATTTCATGTCCTAGAATCAAAAACTCGAAGACATGTGACATCCACCAACCCGCGTGGTGGGTTACGGTCCATTCATTCTCGCAGAGAGGAGGTCTGTGTTCCAGCAGTGGGTACATTAAAAGGCGAATGATGTTGATACTATCAAAGGTAGGTATCATAAATAGAAATATGGTAAATCTGTAGAAAAGTCGTTTTTGTACATCGAAATTATATGCAAAAAGCATAGCCAGGGTGTTAAAGGATCCCCCCGGTGGGTTTGCGCATTGTCGAGACGGGGGGCTCGGTAGCCGTGTCTAGGTCACCCACGGTGAAGCGGAGGTGGGGCCGCTGGTCAGGGCTTTTGCTGATTTAGCCAACGACATAGCGGCCAACAAGTAGGTTGCGGTGCCGCTTGGTAACAGAGGCGATATCGCAACTGAGGCGGGCCGCGACGAGTGCTAACGCGTGCCCGTGTTCCCACCATAAGCGTAGGCACCGTGGAGTTTTAGTGGTTTGAAATCCCACATAACTGCGCTATTTCCTCGTGGTGGCGCAGTATGCATGAGCATTTCTCCAAGCCAAAAAAACTGTGTTAAAGGATAATCAGTGTTAATCAACAGAACCCATTTTCGGAAATTTTGTCTGTTTATCTATTTGTCTGTTTAGATGTGCACGCGTCACGTATTGACAGGTAGGCAGGGTAGCAAGGCAGGTAGGTAAGTAGGGAGGCTATAGGGTAGGTAGATGGGAAAGTAGGGTAGGTAGGTAAGTAGGGTAGGGTAGGCAGTTGACGGGAGCTAAGCTGCGGAGAAAGCTAGTTGTTAATAAGAAAGCGGGCATATATTTAAAAACCTGTTTCTAATGATGATGGAATGCCATTCACTTTATTGTCAGTTTTGCGCTCTACTATCGAGCCTACTGCCAGTTTATATACTGAGGGCCAATGCCGGGGACCTAATAAAACTTAGTGCTTCTTCGTGGTGCTGAAGTTAGTCAAGCTATATCTCGGGACCCGATTTGTATTTATGTTTTCCTAGTGATTTGGTTCAGGAATTGCCTATCGGATAGATGGTCACGCCTTGGAGGCGTGACGTCCGCGCTTCGGAGTCGTGACGTCCACGCCCTAATAATGCTTAAAAAGGATGGACTTCTGTGATAGAGTGAGAACACAGCATTAATAATATGGTGGGCAAAGGCGACCAGTGGTACATTTTACCCTAAGAACTCCGTTTTAATCTACATTCCTAGTGCATCAGAGTGTAACTTACCTGTTCATGGTATGACAAGTTGACACGTCAACCCTATCGTCTCCTTCCCTTTCATGCAGTCCTAGTACTTCGTTGAGAAAAGCGTTCATTTGGGGCGTTCCCCAGGGGATGGTGTTGGTAAAGAAAATGGTAAGGAAAATGGTAACACGAAAGCGATCACATGTTCAGAGTGAAAAGGAAAAGGGTGAATTTTAGAATAGGGCTAGGTACGAATTAAAAGCCGCTCTCGTCTTTGTATATTATAGATTGTATGAAGTCGAATGTTGAAATAAAACCTCGTCGTATTCTTTGATTCGGAGTTACACCACTAGTTTGTTTACGAAGTGCAACACTTGCCTTTTTATATTTGTTTGATCCGTGTAGGTTACCACGGATGACGTTTGGCATCGAACTGTTCAACTGTTGGCCTTATAAAAAAATACAAAGAAAATTGCTTGATATTAAATATTGGTACTCGTAGCTTAATTGGTGAATGGTCAGCTTTAACAACAGCTTATAGTACTTACTTCTGTAGATTTTTTATCGTATTTAAAATCTACTAAATCTGATGGTACGGCGGCATAAATACAATGTTTGCGAAAGGCCAGGAAGATCGTCTTGTAAGATATCTCACGTCTTTTACTGGCTTAGAGTCCTGGATTTTTGATATTTAACATTATCAGATACAACATTATCAATTTGTATAATAATATAATGTATCTTATATCCATTTTTGCATCAGTTAGAAGTTATCAGAAGTAGTTTGCTATCAACCCTCCATAACCCTTACAAGTAGGTATGCTCTGCCACTGCAACCTCTCGTTACAGAAATCCATAATTCATACAATTTTACAATTACATTACAATTTCTAAATAAAAAAAGAATGAGATACCTTTAAGGGTGCCCCAGTCGGTAATTCTTCCATAGAAACGTAGTATGGCGATTACTCCACTGTTTGACGGTGTATGTTCAAAATAAAAAACAATATCAATTTGTCTCATCATTATCTGAACTGATTTCCGTCTCCATCATCATCCTTACTGCAGATCCCTGATATGTTGTGTCATCAGAACTGCATAATGTTTTTCTGATTTCAACAGAATCGGTTCACAATTGATGTGACAACGCTAGTCTCTAATGAGTAGTGGAAGGTTGCTAATTTTATCTGTTTTATTATCCAAGTTTATCATCGTAACGAACTTCAATTGTCTATATGTACTATATACTCGTAATATTATAAAGCCGAAGAGTTTGTTTGTTTCTTTGAACGCGTCAATCTCAGGAACTACTGGTTGGAATTGTACAATTATTTTTGTGTTTGATAGACCATTTATCAAAGAAGGGTATATAGGCTATATAACATCACGCGCAATAGGAGCGGAGCATAAATGAAAAATGTTGCAAAAACGGGAAAAGAAAATTCGTTTTTGAGAGCTTCCGTTGCGTGCGCTGCGTAAACGGTTTATTTTACGCAAATATAATGTGTGATGGAATTGTTCCTCTTTAAAAGTTCTACAAAAAGTTTATTATTTAAGATTGATTCACTATTGCCTTTTTATGGCAATCAAATTTTTTCATTTGCGAAGGAGTTTTATCACATCTATACTAATATTATAAAGCTGAAGAGTTTGTTTGTGTGTCTGTTTGTAGGGTAGGTAGGTAGTGGTAGGTAGATAGATAGGCAGTTGACGGGAGCGAAACCGCGGGGGTCAGCTATAATTTATGAGAATAGCTCAAAAAGTTAAAGGAATATCTTATAGTTACTACATACGCTACGGATACGTACATTATCGCCACCACGATTGGCTAGACTACTTCTCAGACTACATATATTTTCTATGGGCACGGGGTCTCATTTCTAAGAAAGAAAATTTGGTTCAAATAAACCTCTCACTAGATGGCGCGACATGTCTTATTGAATTGTGTGTAAAATTATAATTTTCTGGAATTGAACATAAAAATTGTATGTACTTGTATAATCAACTCTCCTAAGTACAAAATTAAGGAATATTGGGCTCTTAATTCACATTTCAAGGATTGTATGAACGGATCATTTAAAATTGATGCCAATAGATGGCGCATTATTAAATTTCTGAGGCACTTCACTCGAAGTTAAAATTTGCATTGTAACACATTTTGGTGCAAAAAAAACTGTGAAAACGTTCAAAAAAAATACTCTTAATCGAACCGTCACTGTATTTAAAGGAAAACATATTCACGAACCTAGTTAACCCTTTTACATGCAAGTCGCTGCTAACACCACCTATTGCCGTGAAACGGGATCGAACGCGATTGATTTACTTACAAAACTAACCAGATTAATCAGATGAAAAACGCTAGTTACGTCGACACGGTTTCTTTGTATGGGTTGAGGCATCTGTATGCTAGTTTATATTATCTGAGCTAAGGGTAATTTTCAGACTCGCAAAAGAAACCAATCTTCTTGCTTCAAGCATCGCTAATGATACCTAACGTGTCGGTGACGCCTACTCTCGACGAGATCCAAGAGGTTCTGTTACTAGCAGGCAAACACATCTCCGGGTTGTCGAAGGGCGTCGCGCAGTGGACAGGAGGAAAAACTTCCAGGGTACGACTTAGGAATCTTTTATGATTTAAACTTGTTATGTAACTGTATTATTAATAATATTGGATTGATTATATTGGTCTAAGTTCCAGTTTAAGAAATATATACCTACCTTCATCTGTTATTAATGCTAGATAATAATATAAATTGATACATCGCATAAACTTGCCTACCTAAATAGCGTACCGATGATGTTAAATATATATCTTTTTAATTAGATGTTGGCAACCATGGATTATATCAAGATATTTTTTAAAAGGCAACCCTAATGCGGTTCGATTGGGAACAAAATAACCTTTCTTTTGTTAAAGTATTCAGTTAAGTTCGGTTTCGTTGTTTATAACTGGCAACTCCATATTTGCGCAGAGGGGAAAATAAGCAGCCTTATTTTTTACATTCATTGGTGTATTCTATATATATTATTACCTACTATATTCTCTCACTTAATGCTCGATTTGCATAAATAACCAATTGAGGAAGTTGATCGAAAACATTTAATTATTATTTTTATTACATAATCGGTACGCGGTTTAGCTAGGCTCCCTATTTTGCCATGTATCAATGTATATATTACCTAGCATATATTGCTTATCATCATCAAATAAAAGATGATGGTATATATTTCATATACTGGTTCTCGCACCATAATATTTATTATAAATTTCAAAAGTATTATAAAACCAGATTGTAGTAATACTCTTTGTAATGATTTGAGATACTTAGTTGTCATGAAACATCCTTATAGTTTTACAAAATAAGTATTTTCATTTTTTTCATGGTCTAAAAGCATAAACTAATGAGATATTTTTCCCTTTTCCCACTTGTGGTGTTAATTGTCTTGTGTCGTTTGTCTCACTGTGCACAATGTGGAATTGACTGTGTATTTGTCTGCAAACTATGTGCTTCTGCGATATATGTTGATTTGCTGGCACTCGATGTGGCTTCGTTGTTTTGGTTTTGCTGTGAATATGCTTCGCGTCCTGGCTTCGATGTGTATAGGTTAGCTGGAAGAAAATCGCTCGTCCTCCTTCGAACCCGCTGTTAGACGTTGTTACCAAGCTTGACGAACAGGTCCAATCAGTCTCGGGGCCTTCGAATCCCACCCAGAAGTCAAATAAGATGGTTGACATGGCCAAGATGAAGAGGAAGAAACATTACAGACTGGAGTCAGAGGAGAAACCGCAATTTCCATTCCAACAGAAGAATTTCTATCCCTCTATTATGGAGAATAAAGAGATTGTTAAAACTTTAACATTACTGTCAATGTGTTCAGCGAATGTAAAAACCGTAAGTTTTTTATTTCGTAAGTAATTTAATAGTTTGACTAAAGGACTTTACAATAAAGTGTCTCAAATTATTTTCTAGGAAGTTAACACCTTAGTGAAACGTTGGCGGCCTTACCATTACTTGTGGAAATGCGAAAAGACTCTACGACAGTTACTCGCCTGGAACCTGAATGACTTTGAGCTGTCTCTGAAGAGGCACAGTGAGCTTGAAGCTAAGCTTGAGCTTGAACAAGATGTACTGATCATTGGCAACTGTCTCGCTGTTTCTACGGAGAAATTGAAGCTTGGGTTGACTACGGAACTTAAAAGTGAGAATGAGATTATGTTATGTATGAATATTGCGAACTATAAAATATAAAAAAAATATATTAAACTGTTCAAAAAATTTAACACGTCTACCCGCATGCCGTGAGTTTATGTATTGTATGTATGTAAAAATGTAGACCTTGTATTGTATTTCATATCGTGTTGTTAATTACTCCACGTATTTTTCGTGGGTTAATTCAAAAGAGTAAGCTCGTACTCGTATCAGCATTTACCTGACTATTGATTAATTTATTCTTTGTCCTTGGTTAGAGTAAGTTAACATTATTTAATTAACACTTGTTGATTTAGAAGTATTTTCACAGAGGTAGCATAAACATATTGTATTGTAAAATTTAATTCCTGAGCGCTTTTGGTTCGACGCGATTCGACTTATATCACACAGTTAAGGGTACACTAGTCAACGGCACGAACTATTTGTGCGCGGGGTTAAAATGCGTGCTATATCTACCGACAACACGTGCGGAACAGATAGATGCTGTTATGAGCAGTAAGAAGCTAGCACGCGTACGAATACACACTTTTGCAAATTTGTAGCGAAATGGATGATGATTTAGAACAAAAACTCGCGCGCGAAATTTTATAAACAGACCTTTAGGAATCTGGATATCATGAAAAAACTACTGAATGTATCTGTTCAAAATTATTTGCATTGTTGAACTACTAAGCTATCCCTGTATGGAGGCCGTTTTTCAATATTCCTTCTTCTTATGGTACTTATTTGCGCCCAAAGATGCGTTAAAATTAGTGTTAAAATATGGAACTTTCGAAGCTCATAACTTTCAAGTATTTTTTTTTTTTTACTTTTTTGCTTTTTTCCATACAGGGCTAGATAATGATGAGACAAATTGATATCATTTTTTATTTTGAACGTACATCGTCAAACAAAAAAAAAGCCAGACTACGTTTGTATGGAAGAATTTTCGACTAGTGTACCCTTAAGCGATTTTTATTTTGCGATATTGCAAGTACCTTCATGCGATGCAATTAGACCGATTAGTAAATTAAATTTTCTTAGAAAATATTTGTACGATTATCGCCTATCGATGCAATTAAATTGCGTCGCGACAACAAGACGGTCCCTTATTGGTTTATTTTCATTAGATGGTACACACAGAATAAGCCAAGCTATGCGTAAAAAGTACAAGCGCGAGATGGACTATGTTTATGCCATCATGAATGATTTGGAGCGCAAATTGGAAAGGCCTATCAGAGACTTGGATGACGTCAGAACCGTCATGGAGACCCTAAAGAAGATCAGAGAGCAAGAGGTTGATATGGAACTTCGAATTGACCCCGTTGAGGTATTTTTTTTTGTTGTTATTTTGCTTAAATTCTCAATAAGGTATACGGTTTAAAAAGAAAATATATGTATCTCACTATTCTTATTTTCCTAAAATCTTTCAAAATAGTTAGTTAATATTTTCTCTTTCAACAATTTATTCATACTGAGTAAATAAACAAATTACAGGAAGCATTCAATATCATAACCCGATACGAATTACCAGTCAGCAAAGAAGATCTAGAACAAGTAGACAATCTGCGCTATACCTGGCAGCAACTACAAGCCAGGGCGCTGGCTTCTCACTTCACGCTGCTGAAGATGCAGCCGCAGCTGGAAGACGACCTCAACAGTAATTTGGATAGGTTTAGAGAAGATAATTCGGAGTATGTCCATGAGTATCGATATGCGGGCCCCATGCAGCCAGGGTTGAGTCCAAGAGAAGCTTCAGATAGGCTGATATTATTCCAGGTATATATCACTCAGTCTTCTTTCTAAATTAAGTATTATTAAAACATTTTCTATAGAAATATACTTTTTATTTCTTTAGAACCGCTTCGATGGTATGTGGCGAAAGCTTCAAACGTACCAAAATGGTGAAGAGCTTTTCGGCTTACCCCACACAGAGTATCCGGAACTTGCCCAGATTAGAAAAGAACTAAACCTTCTACAGAAGTTGTACAAACTTTACAATGACGTCATCGACAGAGTCAGCAGTTATTATGATATACCTTGGGGAGAGGTGAACATTGAAGAGATTAACAATGAGCTCATGGAGTTCCAGAACAGATGCAGGAAGTTGCCTAAAGGGTAAGTGGAAAAGAGATTAAAAGTGTATATAGTGTCACAATAGATTCTCTTCAAATCTTAGCCAGTATTGTCATTTATAATCGTTGTCAAAAACAGAAAGGTACAGATATTACAGGTTGTTCAAAGTTAATAAATTCAGAGTTAAACATATGTAGGTACCTGCTTGTCTTCAAACATTTCTGTATTTATGGCACCTAAAAATTTAGTGGAAAGAGCATTTATATACTTATAAATAGGTATATAAAGTACATTGTACATTGTCGTTATAACTAAAATTTTGTGTCTTTCTTCGTAGGCTCAAAGAATGGCCTGCATTCTTCGCGCTCAAGAAAACTATAGATGATTTTAACGACATGTGCCCACTCTTGGAGTTGATGGCCAACAAAGCGATGAAGCCGCGCCATTGGCAACGCATCATGGAAGTCTGCAAATACATCTTCGAATTGGACAACGAAGACTTTTGCTTGAAGAACATTTTGGAAGCACCTCTGCTGCCTAACAAGGAGGATATTGAGGTAAGACTGTATTTATTTTCGTTTATTAATTTTATGTAAAGGTATTTACTTTTAAACCACTATCGCGTAAGTTACCTCAGTTAGGTAAAAAACGCCCGCTGACCTTGATAACCAATCACAAGCACGACTACGCCCAATTTAAATTAACCCTAGCTCAAGATGATGAAAGCCCTCCCAACGCCCGCACGGATGAAAATTGGGTACTAGGACTGCATTAGCTTTGAAGAGTTTAAATTAATAAGACTCTCACATTATATGTTATGGACTAAATGATTAATACGGCAGTATTAATAATGCCCGGGCTATCTTAAAAGTGCCCAATATGTGTATGCAATTATGATAAAAACTATTGAAATAATTACATTGACCGGGCTTTCTGATTAATGCCCATTCACTTATTGGGCATGGTAATAAAAATTTATTTTATTAAATTATTTTAATGTTGACATGGATTTTAATTTAGAATAGGTAAGTACAATTACTGTTTAAGCAACAAAGTCGACGGTACCCGCTGCGCAGGGTTCCTATTTCTGTCTCGGGGTCTAAGGTAACCTAATTGCTCGCTCAATTCAGCTGCCGTCATCTTCTTCGAACCTAAGCTATCCGCGTCGGGGTACCCTAAACGCCCGAGATCGCTTCGCTCGCTCTTGGACTAATTCATTGACCAAAATTATTGAATTACCCAACCGTTATTGTGATTAACGTTCGTGCCTTCTCTTTATGTGAAGGCTCGAGCATTGCCCTGAAGCGGGACAGTAACAGGGTGGTTGTATTGTTTGTTGGAAATGAGTTAGTTTTTCATAATGGACACACGATTGTTTGGTTTGTTAGAAGTTGTATTCACATTACATCCGTTCAAAAACTTACCTCCACAGTAATATTTATTTATTTGTATATAATTTATTGTAAACCAAGGTAAAATAGACATAGATAGAACAGACGACCTTATTGCGTTCCACGATCTCTACCAGGCAACCAAGAATGGAAAGAAATAGCCTGGACACGATAAGGGGTTGACGTTAATTAAAATTTTAATCGCCTGAATAAAATCGACTTAATGAAAAAGCAAACAAAAGGCGCGGATTTTGTACCAATGTAAAACTTTGATACTTTATATTTAACAAGAAAAGTTAAAAACAAAATGGAAATAGACAGCGATAGCGATATGGATTCAACTCCAGAAAGAATAATTGCAGCTGCAAATGAAATTATTAATAATCTTTTGCCGCAAAATTCGCGGGATAAATATTTTTCATTAGCTTGAGTTTTTATTTTGAGTAGGTATTGTTTATCACGGTAGGTAGATTGGTAGTTGAAAGAAAAGTAGATTACGCACCTCGCTAAAGTGAATAATTAATGCACTCGTGTTAATTTGCAACAATCTACTATTAAATATTTGTCTAGGGTGGTTATAAATCGTGATGCACTGGAAGACTGGGACGAGATGCCTTTGATTACCTGATGATTACTGTAGGTCCATGCGATAGCGGTAAACGAACTACACGCTGTTGCGCACTCATTGTGCCTGTGATATGGTTTTTGAGCTGGGTAGGTCATCTATAGTTGGTAGGTGAAACATTGTTTTACCGTTCTTTGAGTCCTGCGTACAAGTTTCCTGTACGTGTACTCTCTGGCAACTGTGTGTGTCAAATAGTTCATTTTCATCTCATAAGAACTAATGCAACCAACTGAGAACTTTGGACTAACAGCACATGTCTATTACGATTATAGCCATTAGCCGTGAAGGTTATGATTACATTGATCACGGATTGATGAACTCGATTTATTTACATTGTTGTAGATAGATAATTCAACTAGTTTTTTTTCTATACATCCTTAATTGTCTTGACCATAACAGTACTAACATAACATGCTCTCCGCGTCCACGAGGCTCGGACTGGCCCACGTAGGTTGTCTGCACGTGCGCCGGATACAACGCACCTGCATAAGTAAAATGAAATTGTGGAAAGATGAAATTTGTACTAAGAGTCCATGGAGGAAAACGAGCTTGAAGCTCGCCCGCCGTGTTGACATAACTGTCCTAAACCCTTATTTTACATTCTGTGACAGTAAAAATATACAAACAGTATGGAAACTACCTACAAACGTTTGAAACGGCACACTCACACAAACATATGCACCGACGAGACCACTCGGGCACATCTGCGGTGCTCTCAGTACTGAGCAACACGGCGCTATGAGTGGTCACATACGTTTGTGTGAGTGTGCTCCGTTTCGAACGTTTGTAGGTAGTTTCCAAACTGTTTGTATATTTAAACTGTGATTCTGTCATACGCCATAAAGGCTACTATTGCGTGCAATATATTAGGAATTAGAATGATGTTAATAAAAATCAATGATATTCTAGTAAACAGATATGTTATGAGCGCGCGCATTGTGAAGACTCGAATACGTCCTAATTGGGACGTATAGTCTTTAGTCTCAAGTCACGCATGGTGAATGGCGACACGCTTTGTTGAAACAAAACCAAAATTAAAAAAAAAGCCATCGTGTGTATTTAGAAAGTGTACCAATTATGATACCAAAGTACATAAAACAGAAGGGATCTCATACCATATGTAAGTACGCAATACACCTATTGAGGTGTATTGCGTATTACTAATTTATTTCAATTTTTTTTTCTAATATTCTGATAATTGGAGGTTACAAAAGAAAACACAATGGTGGTCAAAATAATTTATTTATTTATTATTATTATTTATTTATTTTACACGATAAGTACAACATCTTACAGTATTCCAAGACGATGTTATACACAGAATACATCCCAGCCATCCCTTTCGACTTGTAGTGAAATGTCAGATTAATTAAAAGTGTGTATGTGTGCTGCCACTGCTGCGCGGCACACTTTTTCGATTGTTTTGTGAGTGTATAACGTATCTGTGTACTAGAATATCATTATTAAAATGATATAATCGAACAGGGTTTGCTCGATTTAGATGCGGTTTGAAAAGCATCTCTTGTAGATTTATATGGTTTTTATGTCATAATATACATTGAGTATTATGACATAAAAACCATGAAATAATTAAAGAAAACAATTGGTAACGAAATATTTAATAATGTACGAATTGATTGTTGTCAAATTGATGTAACAAATCTCCAATATTGAGTTAGTATTTCTATTATATATTTTTCTTAATTTTTTCTAGTTTATTTATATTTTTTTTCAAGGAGTGTCGCAATAGTAACTGCCCTCTGATAGCACAATAATTCAGTCAATGCACAGTTTCCACCACGTCAATTTTCGCTATCCTTGCAATAATGTAAGAACGATAGATCCTGCCGCGTATCATAGCTCTATAACTAACCGACGTAAATATATCCCAATACTGAGCTGAAAATGAAAAATGTTTACTCGACTCCGCCAGGAGGTGCTGCTGTACCATCAGGTTTAGCGGGACAGCATGCAATCAAGCACTGAGTTAGTACCACGCTGCGCGTCTTCAAAGTGGATAACGTGTAACGTTGCGTAAGGTGTGCAATGCTACAAACTCGGGCCACAAGTGCCTTGTGTTACTAGGAGCTCATAAAGAATCAGTAGATTGAAAAGGCCATCTGATATACGTGGACTGCTTACAAATGGCGCATGCGTGATGCTGAATTAAAGAGGGTTCAAGCCCTTGGCGTGTATGAAATACACTCACATATACGCAAGGCTTCGAACCTTGAAATGTGAATGTTATGAAAAACTTTGGTCTATTGTTTTTATAATAGTGCTAAGATTAGTCATGAAAAACATGAATCAAAAATAGCACACCATATCTACACTTTATTTCTTCTACCACGAGGTAGATGAGGTAGCGGAAGGATTAAGATTGCCTTTTCTATATTTATTATGTTTCATAGGAGACCGGCCATCATCAGGGTACCAAAAAAAATTCTGAGGATATTGCCTGTTAGCAAATCTGCATAAATTGGCAAAATGTCATGAGAAGCTAAATTATAGCATACACGTTTTTTATGTAAACTAATACTATCTGAAAAGTATAGTTACACAGATAGATCAATACGATCAATATAATTTTTCTAATCAAAGCTTTTTGAATAGATTGAAACTAAGAGCTTAAACTTTAAAAATAATGCAAATTAATCATTATTTTCCTTAAAATTCTTTTTTTTTTAAACCAAGCGAGCGATACAGTCGATAAGCCTAAAACACAAACCAGGGAACAAGAACACACCTCAGCGCTACAACAATAGCTCAACAATGATTACTATAATTTCCACCGCGCATTTAATGGGTAACCTCATTTATATAACACTAGCTGACCCGGCAAACTTTGTTTTGCCATAAAAACAACAAACATTCATCTACCCTACCTAACCTACCCTAACAACCCTACACTACCTACCCTACCCTACCTACCCTACCCTAACAACCCTACACTACCTACCCTACCCTACATATCCTACCCTAACTACCCTACACTACCTACCCTACCCTACCTACCCTACCTACCCTACCTACCCTACCTACCCTACCTACCCTATCCTACCTACATACCTACCCTACCCTACTTACCCTACCCTACCCTAAACGGGATAAAAAGTCCAATCCTATGTCCTACTCCTGGTTCTTAGCTACCTCCTTACCAATTTTCAGCCAAATCGGTTCAGCCGTTCTTGAGTTATAAATAGTGTAACTAACACGACTTTCTTTTATATATATAGATTGGATGAGAAGCCTCATGTTTTCAAGAAATTGTATTTTTCATCAAATTTAATGTAGCAGTATAAAACATGTAAGAAGGATAGTTACTACCCCGTATCATCATCAGACGACAACCAACATAAACACTACCGAGCTGAAAATGTTAAATGTTTGATCGACTCCGCCAGGTTACGCCACTGTGCACAGTACCGTCTTTACCATAAGGGCACACGGGGCCCGTGCCCAGGGCCCCCATCGTCAGGGGGCCCCGAAGGGCCGACAACCGACAATTTCTCTCACATTTATTCTCAAAACATTTCAGTAACAGTGAGCACCCGGGTCGAAAATAACTTTTTCGTCTTAAAATTTTAGCAAAAATTTTGAAAAATGATGAAGAAGATATTAATGCATATGAACTCAAAATAGAATGTTTTCCAATATTTTAAAAACATAGCAAAGCAATCAGCGGATTTGAATATCTCAACCTTACTTAACCTAATAAAGTCATATAAATGAGTAGGAACTTCCAAACGTTGAAGTTGTTACAAGAATATTCCTTTGCCTAATGGTTACCAATTGTAGTGGAGAGCGTTCATTTTCGCTGCTTAAGAGAATAAAAAATTAATTGCGAACAACAATTTTACAAGAACGACTAAGTAATCTGTCAATTATGTACATAGAAAGTGACATCCTTCAAAAAATTAACTTTTATAATATATAATAGAAGATTTTGCTAAACAGAAATCCCGAAAGAAACCACTATCGTAATCGTAACCAAACACCCAGTAGCATACTAATATCATTAATGACATATTATATTATATACTTGATTACTTATAATAAATAGAAGATCATAGTAGAAAAATGTTAGTATAATTCGTTTTCTTTACTTTCCAAAAGGGCCCCAAATTCTTGTGTGCCCAAGGGCCCCAGCATAGATAAAGACGGCCTTGACTGTGCACTCTGGTTTCGCGGGTTTTTACGTACATTCCAAGTTCACGTTCAGGTCATTCAGTCATCGTCAGCACTCAGCAGTACCACGCTGTGCGTTACTATGTAGGTCGTGTTTTAAATTGCTTTTGCGTGAAATGCAACAAAATCGGCGCAAAAGTGTTAGATATTACTAGGGGGTTATGAAGTATCAGTAGATTGAAAACACGTGGACTGCTTATCAATGCGCACGCGTGATGTTGTATCGCGTTTTGTAGTAGAGGGTCCAATAGCCTTGGTGTGCGCGAAATGCACTCACACGTACACAGGGCTTCAAACCTTGAAAGGGTGAATATTTTGAAAAAGCTTAGCTCTATTTTTTATAAAGGAGCTAAGTTTAACTATAAATCAATCAGCACAATTTTCTTATACCTTACAAGGTAGCGGAAGGATTAAGATTTGACGATTTTGCTTTCTATATTTCTTAAGTTTCTTAAGAGACTGGAAACTATCAGTGGACATAATGTTCTCCAAGGAAATATCCAGTTAAAGCAAAGCTAAAGCTAGCTTATATGAGAGAACTTAGAAAGAGAATCAAAATATTAGCAAACACCTTTTTTACCCGACTGCCGAAGGAGGGTAATGTGTTTATCAGTGTATGTAAGTATGTATGTATGTATGTATGTATGTATGAATGTATGTATGTTTGTTCCTATGTGGCGTTCTAGAGACCAAACGCGTTGTCCGATTTTGATGATTCTTACGTCAATCGATTCGTCTTAACCCTGCGAGTGTCACTGGCAACATCAAAATTGGAAAATAGAAAAATGGCGGATTTTGGGCGCCATATTGTGGGGGCCAAAAATATTTTTTTTCTTCCAAACCTATCGTGTGGGGTATCAAAATAAAGGGTTTTAAGAGGTGATTTCAAAAATATATAACACTTATATATTCAAATGTACCTAATTCTAAAAAAAAATATTAAAAAGTAGTAAATAAAAAAAAAAAAACAAAATACCCGACTGCTTAAAAAGCGAACTAAAACGACGTAAACAAGAAGAAAATCATGCTGTGCAGTCTGAGAATACATCTGGTTTTGGTCAGCCAGCTCGCGCATATTTGTACGTATTTAAAATACAGATCCGTGTTGTCACGTGTTACGAAAATCAAATGAATGATTATACAGAGTCATCAATACAATTAATATATGTAGTTTATCCAATCAAATCATTATATATCATATCCAAATAAATTAAAACAATAAAGGACCATGGGCACTTTTGTATGAACACTGGGCCCAATTTTCAAAATTGTGCAACAGTGATGAAACCTATGACAAATGAAAGCTCTTGGCGCGTACTTAATTTCATTCTATGGCAGCTAAGTTCAAATCCAGCGCGAAAATGGCGTTTTGGTATGTTCAAAAAAATATTGTAAATGAAAAATGCACATGACTTATTGGTAGGTAGGGTAGATAAGGAAGGTAGGGTACCTCCGCCGCATCGTTGGGGCTTATTTGGCGGCCAGAGGTGTGTCACCTACGTGGGACTTGATGGCGTCGTAAACCAGCACCGCATGTCGTGCGGTGTTCCAAAGGGCTCGGTCTTGGGCCGGCCTCTGTGGAACATCGGGTATGACTGGGTGCTGAGGGGTGAACTCCAATCGGGCGTAGACCTGAAGTGTTACGCGGACTATACGCTGGTCACCGCCCGGGGGAGATCGTACAGGGAGTCAGCGTTGCTGGCGACAGCTGCGGTCTCACAGGTGGCGAGCCGCATACGGTGCCTGGAGATGGCCCTCAACAAGTCAGAGGCCATGGTTTTTAATGGTACCCGGTGGGCGCCACCGCCCGATGCCCACATCGTCGTCAGGCGGGGCTAGAATCGCTGTTCAACCTTGAAGCACCTGGGATTGATGCTCGACAGCTGGTGGGACTTCGGCCCCCACTTCCGGTGGCTGGCGCCCAAGTTGTTGGGCGCGGCTGGTGCGCTGTCAACGCTGCTTCCAAATCTGGGGAGCCCAAGCGCCACCTGTAGGTGGCTCTACGTGGGGATCCTGCGATCGATAGCCCTATATGGGGCTCCGATCTGGGCAGCTGATCTGACGGCCGGCAGTATCGCTGAGTCATCAGGGTGTATCGCAAGATCTCCTATAAGGCGTCTTGTGTACTGGCTGGATCCCCGCCTTGGGACCTGGAGGCGAAGGTACTCGCGTCACTGTATCGGTGCGCGAGGAAACGCAGGGGGTGACACGACCGGCCAATACAGCGACATATGGAGTTGCGTCGGTCTCAGCTCCGCGAGGTCCTGGTGGTGGAATGGGGAGACAGGCTTTCACACCCTTCTGCCATTCCGCACCATCGAGGCAGTCCGGCCAGTGCTTGAGCGCTGGCTTGGGAGGAGGCACGGCTCCCTGTCGTTTCGGGTGACGCAGGTGCTCTCGGGGCGTGCTTGCTTCGGGAAGTACCTGTGTCGCATAAACAGGAAGCCGGACGCCCGGTGTCACCACTGCGTCGACTGCCGGGAGGACATGGCGCGGTATACGCTGGCAGAGTGTGCCGCTTGGGAGGAGCCGCGTCGTGCCCTCATCTCTGAAATAGGCAGAGACCTGTCGCTGCCGGCCGTAGTCGAGTCTACGGTCGGCAGTGAGGAGTCCTGGGACGCGGTGGTATCCTTCTGCGAAATAGTCGTCTCGCATAAGGAGGCTGCGGAAAGTGAGAGGGAGATTTTGTCCACTCATCCGATCCGCAGCAGGCGCGCCGGGCGCCAGGGGAGCGCGGAAACGCCCTCTTACAGCCCCCTAAATGGGTCCAAAGTGTGGCGTGTAGTGTTCCACGCGCGCCCCCATTTGGCGTCGCGGGGGGCGTCAAACAACTCACTCCTCCCCAACACGAGGTCAAGCTTAAGCCCCGCAGATACGGGCTGGCACTAGCCGGGGGATGCGGAAGGATCGTACGTTCCCGCGACCCCCGGCGTAGGTGTGAGATGGATCCATGATGGATGAGAGAGTAGGCAGGGTAGTTACGGTAGGTAGAGTAGGCAGGCACGGTAGGTTGGTAGGGTAGGCAAGGTAGGTTGAGTAGGTAGGGTTGACGGAAGTGAAGCTGCAGGCACAAAAATTGTACATGACATGACGCTCCTGTCAACCCTACCTACCTAGATAGGGTAGATACCCTATCATACCTTCCCTACCTACCTTACCTACACAACTACCTATTAGCAACCTACCTACCTACCCTACCAGGGCACTCTAAACTTATAATATTGATCTTTTTATTGTATTTTTAGTCAAATAAGAGCTATTTATAAGCCGAGCTACTGACTGACGGCTAACTACAAAACAAAACAGATTTTCAAAAACGCACCAAAACACCATTTTCGCGCTGGATATGAACTTAGCTGCCATAGAATGAAATAAATTACAGTTCAAGAGCTTTCATATGACATATAATTCATCACTGTTGAACAATGTTGAAAAGTGGGCCCAAAATGACGCATGGTCCTTTAAACCTCAAACTTAATAATCGATAAAAATGCAAATTAATCATTAACTTCCTTAAAATCTTGGCTCTGTCTCTTCTTACAAAAATAAGCGGCGATAAGCTTATAACACTAACCAAGGGAACATAAAACAAACCTTTTTTTTGCAACAAAAACAGCTCATCAATTATTGCTATCATTTCTACCGCGCATTTACTGGGTAAAAAATAAATAAATTTATTAATTGTATGTTAGCAAACTTCAAGTTTTCATAAAATAATCATTATCCAAGCAAATTTATTGGGTTTGTAATCTGTGTAATGTAGGGCATTTCAGCATAATAAATAACAATGTAAGAATGATAAATACTGCCGCGTTTCATCACACTATAACCAACAAAAATACTACTACAGGTTTCACATTGCTAGCAGAACGGATGGCCGTTGGGGCCGAAAAGTTCAGGAATGGCGACCGCGAACCGGAAGACGATATGTTGGAAGGCCTCCCACTAGGTGGATAGATGACCTGGTTAAGGTTGCGGGAAGGCGCTGGATGCGAGACGCACGGGATCGGTCAATGTGGCGACGCCTGGGGGAGGCCTATGTCCAGCAGTGGACGTCTTTCGGCTGAAATGATGATGATGATGAGGTTTCAAATAAGTGAATCCGCCATGCCGCGCCATATTGTTACATCATTGCTGTCAAACCTAGAGATTCAGGTTAGGTCAGCAAAAAAATATTTTTGTAATAATAAAACAACAACTTGCAACTGATGAAGTTATTGAAGGTAACAGAAACCTTCAGTAACACCATCAGGATGGAATTTTGTGTGGACAAATGTGCAGTCATGCATGTAAAGCGAGGGGAGATAATGGAATCCGAGGAAATTCAACTGTCTGATTTCATACACCTTAGACACCACTCCTCGACCGAAACTTACAAGTTTTTGGGTATATCGGAAGCGTTGGGCATTAACAGTGCTGAAATGAAGCAACTGCTGAAGGAGTGCTTCTTTGGCCGCCTGAAAAAGGTATTAAATAGCCTTTTATTGGGCGGAAATAAGGTGCGCGCCTTCAACAGTTGGGTCATGCCGGTTTTGATGTACTCTTTCGGCTTACTCAAATGGACTCAGACTCAGCTCGATGCCCTTGATAGGAGGGTCCGAACACTGCTGACCGCAAACCGGATGCATCACCCACGATCATCGGTGATGAGGCTGTATATCCCGCGGAAGTGTGGAGGTTGAGGCTTTTTAAATGCCAAGATTCTTCACAACCGCGAGGTGTGCGGGTGTGTAATGTATGGTATTATAACAGATAGTATAATATCACTTGAAAAAACGTTCACTTAATATAATTTTTATATGTTATAAAAACATTGGATCATACGAAATAAGGTCATATGACCTTATTTCATATGATCCAATGTTATATTTCATATAACCTTCATTAATTTGCTCTAACAACATTTAGTATAACGTTCATTAATCAATGATAATCGATGTCACCATCCCAAATGACGAAAACCTCGTGAAAGTTGAGAAAGAGAAACAAATCAAGTATCTCAACTTAGCACACGAGGTTGTCGACATGTGGGATGTGGACTCGGTGATCATTGTGCCGATTGTCGTTACGGCCAACGGCCTGATGGCCAATAGCCTCGATGACCATCAGTCGAGGCTGTCATTGCGTGGTTGGATCAAGGGCCTGATACAGAAGGCAAAACTCCATGATACGTCTTGCATTGTGAGGAGGTTCCCGTCTCTGGAGCCCTAACCACCGGTAGCTTGGATCCTGTTCCCGATACCGGTGGGCCTCTATTTTTTTAATGTCTTTTTATGTTTATTTTTATATTTAAATATGTATCGGGTAAGAATGAAGATAAGTAAAGGAAAGAATACATAATATGAACGGTTTACAATTTTATTGTAATACTATGTTTTAAACATTTGTATGCTAATGTAGTATAGCGGAATGTGTCCTGAACTAATAATATAATATATAATATAATTTAAACGTAGGTAATCAGTTAAAAATTATGTTGACTAGCGTAATAAATAGTGAAAAAATTCAATCATAGTAATAAAAAGTAAAAAATACTTGATTACTACGCGAATAAGCTTTCTATGCTAACCGTACTTTTCAAGTGACAGTTGACAGTTCGAGGTCATTGACAGGGACTATTTGAAATGCATATTATACCGAGTTGAAAAAGAAATATGTTTGCTCGACTACGTAACGGGCCCAAACATAAAACTGCGGTGCGACGTCACATGGTAAAAACCTGCGAACTTGTTTTTTTTTATATAAAGGACGTTGCCCCACACTAGGAATTTCTTCCTGTATCGTGGTTGCGTTTACAAACATATAAACTCACATACACAGCCGGAACAACTATCTGTAGGTCATACAAATATTTGTTCCGTGCGGGAATCGAACCCGCGACACGCAGCGCAGCAGTCAATCGTTCAACCACTGCGCGAACCGTGCGCCCAAGTTTGTTGTTGCTTAGCTGTTTTCTGCATTTAATTCGAAGTTTTGTGTTTGGGCCCTTAGCCATGACGCGCTGCCTTGTCCTTTAATTTCACGAGCTTTTACGTACTATTTCTACATGTGTGTGCTACTCAGTTCCAATATCAGCGTCCTCGGTGTAGGTCGTGTGTTAAGTTGCGTTGGACGAAAATACAACGAAGTCTGCTCACCAGTGTTTGATGTTACTAGGACCTCATAAAGCATCAGTAGATTGAAATAGGGGTAACGGCCGTCCGATACACGTGGTTTGTTCATCAGTACGCATGCGTGAATAACAATGCGAATGTAAATAATGTCAAATTGTTAAGGAAATATTCAAGAATTTGCTGTGATTGGATTTTTTGGGCAACATTACTAAGATAAGACTAATAACAAAACAAATCTCATATACAAAGGGGAGAGGGAAAAGGGATCATTGCTCATCAAAAAAAAAAAAAATTCATCCACTTCGATGTCAATGGGAAACATGCCCAAAACGCTGGTATGGCAATGCTGTTTCTCTGGCCGAAGAAAATACTAAAAAGTTAAACATACCCGATTTAAAACAATATACATCGTAAGGAAAATTTTTCAATTTCCCATAAAAAAAATAATGAGGCACATGCATGAACTTACAGGATTTGAAATTAATTAATCGATCTTTCCTTATTTTTTCAGAGGAGGAGAATCTTTAGTATAAACTCAATAACCTATCAGGCACTTCAGTTGTAATCGAATTTGTTAATAAAGTCTACAACTATTTAGCGACAAATCGAAATGCGAAGTAAAAAACAAACCGAAGCCCGTTTGAGGCCGCACGAGTATGTTTAAGAAACACTGATTAGATCCTTAATAATAAATAAAATATCTACCTACTAAGTATTGTCATGATGGCATCTATCTACGCATGAGACATTGTGCATGACAAAAGCAAAATGGTTGGAGAAACTTTAAGAGAACTTGGTTTATAAAGGGTCTTTCAACAAGGACGGGTCGGGTCGGGTTCGGGGAATTGTGTCGTTCGCTGTGTGGCAAGTAGCGCCATCTTGCTGGAACCACATGTTGTTAACGTCCATATTGTTCAATTCAAGCTAAAAGAAATTGTTTATCATTGATCTGTAGCGCTCGCTCGATCTATACAGCAGAGTCATTAAAAATTGGACCTCTCGGATTCGTGCCACCACACGAAGCCGCGGCGGACATTTGAACAATGTCATATTCCATCCATAATGGCATAAATGGGCCTTTTAAATAAAAAATAAATTTCGTTAATATCTCACACACATCTTGTTTTATTCAATTTTAACATCGACCCGTCCTTGTTGAAAGACCCTTTAGTTACATCTCACTTCTTTCATCAGCGAAGCCGTTATTAAGGTCTTGGCTTTCTTTCACATGTTTTGGATGGTTTTGCGTTAAGTGCCTTTAGGGGTAACGTGGCATCGTTAGTACCGACCTATTTACATGGCATAACAAGTAGCATTAAAATAAAAAAAATCCCCGACACAATTTTATTTCATGCTACATAATTATTCTAGCAGTAAACACGCTTTGATCGACAATTTATTGAACAAGTAATTATGACACGATATCTTGGGGTAACACCCCGATTTAAACATTAAAACGCCCACAAATTTAGAACAGCTGGACAGATTTTCATCAAACACAGCTAAGTACACTTTCTTATCGAGAGTGTTGTTAGCTATGTTTGATTCTTAGTTATGTTGTTACCTTTAAACAAAAAGAAAGCGAAATCTAAGTCAGTTCATCTCTTTAGGAGCTATGATGTCACAGACAGATGCACAAATACGCAAGTATTTGCGTATGATCAATGTGTTTGTGTATACAAGCACACATATACATACGTCAAACTTATAACACTCCTCTTTTTCCATCGGGGGTTAAAAATAACTAACTTGTGTTGTACAAGTCAACAAACGCTCCTGAATACAGATGCTGGGTTACTGAACTCTGCCGGTTGAACTCCAACGCTGACATACAAATGAATGACCTATCGACCTAGACCCAGTCTCACAACTAACCTATAAATAAATAACCTTAGACGGGGTCACCATAAAAAGGTAATAGACTAGGAAAACAGACGTCAAAACCACGTGGTATTAGATATCGAAAACATACGTATGTAGAAGAGCACGTGGCTATTAGTGAAGTGCGCATGTTCGATTACAAAAAAGACAGTCACACACACTAGAGTAGACATCAGGGTTTTATGAATCTCAAAGAGATATACGATAAACATTGTAGTGCATGTTAGCATGGTTTTACAATTGATGCGCTGTTGAAAAAGAAGCTATCTATCAATGCATAAGTTTTGATGGATGGATGTATGTTTGTTACTCAATCACGCCAAAACGGCTGAACGGATCTGAATGAAATTTGGCTCAGAGATAGATTATATAGATTATTTCATAATCATCATTTATCTAGCCTTTTCCCAACTTTGTCGGGGTCGGATTCCAATTCAACCGGATTCAGCTCCTCAACCCAGTAACTGGGTAATACGATACATCTTCGCCAGACTGGTGTCAGAACTCAGGCTTCTGAGTGCTTCTGACTATCCGTTACGACTGTCAAAGATCTACAAATGACAGCCGGGACCAAGGGCTTAACGTGCTTACCGAGGTACGAAAGAAACTCGCTATGTAAAGATGGTCACCGATCCACAGACCGACCTCAAGCGTTGCTTAACCTTGAAGATCGACCCGTGCGGCTATTATTATTAAGCCATAAACTATTCGCTTATATAAATATATATTAATAAGAAAGCTGCTATTGTGGCTTAACAATGATAGTTAGATAGTTATTATTTATTTATTTATTTATTTATTTATATATATATTTATATATTCTCTTGCAGTCTTTTTTGCAGGTAATAATGAGTACTTTAATCATGTAGTACATATTTTTTACGTATCATCAATAGTTTTCTCAGCGCACGCCAAAGAATGATTTGTATAGGCAATATTTTGCTACTTTGGGTTATATTGTTGCAATTTTCATAAGGATCTCTAATTATTTTGAAAATAAATTATAGCCTATGACACTCAAGAATAATGCAGCTTTTTACTGGTGAAAGAATTTTCAAAATCGGTTCCGTATATCCAGAGAAAACCCACTACAACCTAACAAACGCACAAACTATACCTCTTTACAATATTAAGTATAGATAACCTAAAAACGCGCAAGTGACCCTTAACGTAATAAAAATTGTATCACCGTAACTACCCCATCAATTGAATCGTAGCTTTGGTATCGCCAACCCCACGCGAGGCAAAGTGATGGGGTTGTAGCTACTAGGATTGCATGAACACATAGAGATAAGACTATAAAGTGCATATAAAATTATATTTTTATTTCATCGATCAAGTTTTGACAAGATTTTTTAATAATGACTTACCACCAGGATTTCATAAGCTCGAAGAATTCGTAATAGCTGAAATTAAATAATTATTGCTTTTCTATTATTAAAATTTTATCTATCATTCAATCATACTGCAAGTAGACGGCCACGAAGTGAGAGGTTTGTAGGATTTTTCGTGTTATTTGCGCAGATTTTGCTAAGATTTTTTTTCAGTCGTTTTTGAAAGTTACTATGCCAACTTATTATCGTTAATATTTCTAATAACAGACTCAGATCCAAACAGATATGCCTGCATAAAATGAAACTTATTAAAATTATAATAAATAATTAGCATTTCCCAAATGGCGTCGCTCCCGTGACCCAATCCACAGAACCCGTTAAATGTTTTGGGATAAAAAATATCCTCATCATTAGCATTATAATGTTCCCACTGCTGGGACACAGGCATCCCCTCTGTGAGAGAGGTTATGGGCTTAAATACACCACGCGGGCCCAGTGCGTGTTAGTGGATGTCACATGTCTTCGAATTTTTGGTTCTAGGACATGCCGGTTTTCTCACGATGTTTCCCTGCACTGTTTTAAGAGTAGTGGTGATGAAATAATTTACATAAAGTAAAGCGCCTGCCCAAGTTCGAATTCACGACCTTAAGAAACGTAAGTCGGGGCCGTTACCACTGAGTCACCATTGCTCTCACTGGCTTAGGTAAGTAGTAAGTAAAATGGGAATAAGAGAGTGCAAGTCGGAGTGGCACATTTAATAAATAAGAAGGAAGCGATACCGCTCAATAGAAACATAATCGGTTAGTATTATTCAGTTAGAGAATCATAATATAAACTCGTAATTTGCGCCCAAAACGTTAACAGAATAAACTTTAACGTTGAATACAAATAATTATTTCATTTGCAAAAAAAAAATATTATTTAGCAAAAATTAAAAAAAAGCAACGGTCATAGAGGTACTAGGGCAGCAAGCATTTCAGTTGGTATTTTGTGTGAAAATGGTTAACAAGTAAACAATGCTTATATAACTAACGGTTTTGCATGAATTGACGTCATCGTTTACTATGTAGGTAGAATAGAATAATGTTTTACTATTCTACAAACATAGAGTGGTTTGTTATTTATTAAATACATTTAGGAGCTTTATTGTAAATAATATCTTAATTTTTACCACTGTCCGCTTTATTGTAGCTTAGCAAAATAATAAAACCATGAAGGAACTTTAAAAAGCAATTTATTTTTCAGATAATAATTAATGTTGAACAAAATAAACTAATATAATAAACGGCTATGAAATTTATTAAATAAATTCTCGACCGCGTGACCCACAGTTGAGTCTAAAATACAACTTTAATTATTATTCTTTGACTTTTAAATAAAATTATTTGTATATTGAAATATTGTGTTCATTTAAAAAAAAAAAAACATAATAAAAATAAGCCTGGTGGCCCAACTTTACAAATTAATTATGCTAAGTTATACAAATAGAATTTTAAATATTTACACATCAAATTATTAGGGTAATTGTCTAATGTAACATAAAATTTCATTTTAAAATCAGTTATAGTCGTTCATCTGCTTCTTAAAGTCAGAAATTATAGACCCTGTGAAGTAACATTAAATTTTGTGATTATAAATATTGCTAAATTCCTTTAGTACGCATGTTATAACAAGTTGTTATTGCACATAGCATACCAAGGTGACAGAAAAAGGAAGATATCGACGTAGCCGTAGCCGGACATTTAAGTTAGCTGAAAGGGAAATAGTTACGTGAAAGGGAAATAATATTGGGGCGGGTCTGGGGCGTTGCTCAAATCGGTGTAAAAGAGAAAGTTTAGTGGAAGTAAGGGAAACACAAAACTATCTTGTTTTTACACACACAACAGCAGTAGTAGTTGCTGGAATTTGTCTTTATTATTTTATTTGCATTTTTATTTATATTTGTTGTTATACATTCGTTTATTTTTTGTAACTGAATACTTAACTATTTTAATGTACTTAAATGTACAAATTAACATTTAATATTATTGTAATTAATACAAAATGAAAAATGTATAATTAGTATAGCATAGTTTAACTAAGTAATTAATATTGCGTAGCTGCTACGCCGTAGCTGTAGACTCAACAAACGTGCTACGCTGAACGACGTAGCACCTTATTGTCGACTACGTGTCTCGACCATTGTAACTTATTATTTACAGTTACATATTATATTATTTTATTAAATTAAATTATATTAAATTATTCTGTCATGTAACAAATTATTATTATTAAATTATAATATATTATTTTAAATTCAATTAACTCTATTAACATAATTGAAATTGTAGTTTTGTGTTATTGTAATTTTGGCATCCATTAAACTAAATTGTAGATTGACTTGTAACTTTTAGCTGTAGGAGGAAGGCGCCGGTGTCTGTAACACAGTTTATACTAGTACAGACATCGTCGTTCACTCTATCTTTAAAAACAAACAAACCTTATTATTTTAGTGTTTTTGTGTAGGATAGATTAATTGTACCCATTAATGAAGAACATTTTTTTATTTTTTTTTTAACATGTAAATTCGCAAGTATTTTACAGTTACACTTTCCACTTTAATAAATACTGAGGGTATACCTGCGTAAATGAGACAGTAATAGTTGTTTATCTACTCTCATATCATAAAGTTCCAAATATGAAATCTTAGTAATAACTAAACTGCCGAGCAATGAAAAAGTTCCACCCACAATATGCCGACAAACACCTTAATATAATTTTTCACATTTAATTTAAAATTTGAATACAATATTTACGTGTTTAGTTGGTAATATTCTGATGCGCTGTTAAATGTACTTCAATATTGCAGACGGCGTCGTTAAGCTAGCCTTTCCCGTTTAGGAATAATTTGGTGCTATGTCACTGAACTTTTTCATTGCTCGTTAGTGTAGTTAGTTTTAGTAGCATAAGGGCTCCATTTTCCGTACTTAGACTCTATTCGGTCCGTTCTTCGTGGCAAAAAAATAACTTAGAGTCTTTATTCGCAGACAACTCTAATAAAATTAAATGTTTACTTTTTAACACAACTAGCGGACGCTTCGCGGTTTCACCCGCGTAGATATAGTCAAATAACAAAGGTTAATTATTAAAATATTAGTGTGATTTAATCGTATAAAATAATGGATCTGCCGAGGATCTGGGTGCCACGGAGATAATGTAGAATCAGCAGTTGAGTGGAGTCCTCATATACCTACTAACAAATTTTTAACCGACTTACCAAAACGGAGGAGGTTCTATGTTCGACATTATGTTTGTATATTTTACCTCCGTCAATTTTGGAGCGATTTAAAAAATTCTTTTTTTGTTTGAAAACGTATGTTTCGAAATTGGTCCCATTTTAATTTGGTGAAGATCTGATGAAGAACGTCGAAGATATACAACAGAACTCTTCAATAAATTAAGGCAAAATCTCTCGGAATTGCTGCAATCGCATGTCTGTTTATTGTTTATACCATTTCATAACATAACATCACGCCAATACGCTCTTAAGGGGTACGCAGATCTCATTTCACCGGTTTTGTTCAAGTTTCATGATATTCGGGCAATCTATTCTCGCGTTATAGGTACCTTATTAAATAACTTGCCTATTAGGACAACTAAAAAGTGAAAAATAAAAAGCTTTTTACAAAAAAATACTACCGAATTACAAATAAAAGAAACTACAAAGTGAAAAATAACTTTATTTTTGGAAGTCGGTGTCCATAACGCATAAAATTGGTATCTACAAAAGACACCAACTTCCAAAAATAAAGTTATTTTTCACTTTGTAGTTTCTTTTATTTGTAAGTCTGTAGTATTTTTTTGTAAAAAAGCTTTTTATGTGTTTAATTATTATTTATGCAAAAAGTGATTTATGTTGATGGTTGTAATCGTTTTTGTTTTATCCAATTCAACCATATAAATATTGTTACATCAATATTCAACTATGATATTTATTAAGTTTCTTTTTCAACGACGTTTGGTCATATTACATGGAGTGACATATATACTATAATTTAGAAACGGTGTTTCTGCCGTCTCTGCTGTACAAAATTTTGACATTAGCGTGTCAAAAGTAAACTTTTTAATTTTATTACAGTTGTCTATGGATAAAGTCTGTTATTTAATAATGATTTATGATTTCATAATTGAAACTTTACGATATTTGAGTAGATAAAAAATATTACAAATTAAACTTTATAATATTTGTAACTTTTTCTCCTACTACTTTGCAAAATGTGAAGGCTTGAAAATGGCTCCTCGTGATATAATAACTAATTGTTGTTATCTTTTGTATTATTAGCTGAGCCACCCAAATATAAATTTATTTATTTAACAATTTCCAATTTTTTTTTTTTTTTCTATTTAATGAATTGCAAAAAATAACTTTACTCTTCGTTTATTAATAAGACAGGTTTTTAGTTGTACATTAAGAAACTGACGCCAACTATGGCGCTACATAAAACTACGAGTATTTTGAGACCGCCCAAGTTCCACCCGCAATAAACTGTTTGCAGTTATGCCATCCTGGTATTTATGCGGAAGGAACTTGTTGCGGATACGGTTAACATGTGCGTTTGCTTTAGCTGCGGCGCTTTTTTAAATATTACACCTAAATTAAATATTTAAACTAAATTATATTTTTTTATTATTAAGAAGACGACGAGACGAAGACGAGAGAAAATGACAGTACGATTTTACTTAGACATTAGTATCCTGGTGTTAGCTAATTGACAGTTCTTGATTACTGCCCCTGTCTTGTTCCATCAAAGAGAAATAGCTTAAATTATGTCTAGCTTGTAAGCAAGTGATCGGAATTATTGTGACAATAAATGAATTTTAAATGTAGGCTACGGACAAATCTCATCAAAAAGGCGAAATTCCCGTGCACAGTTCCTTTCAATAATACCAAGATAAAATCACAGCAGTTTAAAATGTTCCGAAAATACCAAATCTTTGTAAAACGCGCTTTCGGCAATGTTTTTGCACTCAGAGATTTGCCCCTGGCCTAAAGAAGTCGTAGGAATAAAATAGGTACCTATGTGAAATCTATGATAATTGGTAGGTATTAGCCACTTGAACGAATTGCCGCTTGAATTCTAACGTCTGAGGTGCAGTAATCGGAGATGCAAATAATAATATTCTGGTTTTCGCCAGTAACGCCCTTTACCATATAACTGTATAACGCAGTACATTTATACAGAAGAGCCGGGGTTAACAATATAGCTTCGGCGGCTGCTGCCTCACCTTCATCCCAGTTAACTTGAGTGGGATCGTCCCAGCCTACGGTGAGCTGTTGGACGCGCAAGCGATCTTCTTCCAGCATAGCTATAGAAATATCGACAGAAAATGGTGAATATTTTTCGCTAATCACCTACATAAATACCTTACCTGAAAACCTAACCTAAGCTGAAATTGTCTTGAAGAATATGTCTCCGATATACATTTTCCTTTGAAGAAATCCATATGTTTTCTCCAATCATTGCGGTTACCTTCATTGTTTCAAATGCACAAATCGTCTTCGGTTTTAGCCAGGAACTCTAAATATCTACGCTATCTTGTTTTTCCAAAACTACGATCATAAATAATCTGTACACTCAAAAAAAGCGAGAAGTATCCAAAGTAGTAACGTTACTTTAGTTCTGAGTAAAAGTCTTGGTTACCATTTATCCAGTGAGTCAAGTTATTGCCAAAAAAAGGAACGTTAATCTGTTTTACCTAAGAAAATTAACGTAGCCATCTGCTGTACTAACTAAAAGTTAAACATTGACTGTAAAAGTAGAAATTAAGAAAATAATTTATTAAAGGCATGGAGAAAAGATGTATCTACACTTTTTGTCTGTACACCGAATTCTTTTTTCGACTGTACAACTCTAGTCGCTTTACGAAAACCCTGATCTGATGAGACTGTCCAATTACTTTGACCGTCTTTATCATTTATGTTTTACGTCTTAGACCGAGTCGCGCCATTTTCACATAACAAGACGATAAATGTATCATTCGAACGCGTTTATAATATCCAAAATCCATGGGATTGAAACGCGCCACCGAAATATCACGTACATCTCATAACATTTGGGCTTATGACAGTCGTAATCGCTGTTAGAATGTTAGGCCCAAAAAATAGCTTAGAAACACAAGTTTTAAAGACTGGCACTTTGGGAATTATGTATAAAAATCTCTGAACTGTTTAGCAATTGATTAGCAGTTTCTTAATTAAAATCTCTATAAAAAATGAATTAGTTCTTCTTAGTTCTGTCAAGATTTTCCTAGGCTGGTTGTGACTGGTTCTTACCATCGACATCCTCGTCATGTTCATCTTCAGCCTGGGAGCCGCAGGTGGTGCGCTGCTGGCTGCTGGAGGCAACAGTGGCCGAAGCAGAGGCGGAGGCCGAAGTGCCTTCGCCCTCTGTGTTATCGCTGTCGTAGAACGAGTCGGAGCTCGGCTGGTCCTGATGAGGAAAAGGAGATGTTGTAGGCTTTGTGGTGCAGACGACGTCGTATCGTGAAAGTCTTCGATGTGTCTCGTAAAAAATCGCTACATTTCTCGTGTTTTTTCTGATTTCGCTCTTAAAACTTTTCTCATAAAAATTGTTCACGTTTATGTGAATGATGCATTAAAATTACAATTTTACGTTTATGTTATACGTTCGGCAAAAGACTACGTCTTACAAACTCCTATCATATTTTCTTTCGATACAGCCCACTGTTAGAAAAGTTAAGCAAAGGAGATATTTGATTTTGGGCCATAAAAATACTAACAAATTAATTTGAAGGGTTAGGGGTACAGGCGTACAAAAATTATCGTTTGATAAGTTTTTTAATAAGATTACCCTATTTTTGGGGGGCAGCCATGACAGTTGTTTGAGTTCACGGAGTATTATTTTTTAGGCGAAGTATACGGAGTATATTATTATACCATGATTTTTTATACCATGTTTGACATGACGTTTGACGAATTTGACAGTTTTAAGAGAGTTTCTTTAATTTCATTTCGTTTCAATGTAAACTCAAATTAACTTTGTCAAGTAGAGCAACACAACATAAAATTAAATATCACAAAATAAAAAATAAAACTCAAAACTTAACCAATTCAAAGTCAAAGCAAAGAAAAACTCAAAGACGTCACTTCTTATAACTGTCAAAGTCGTCAAACGTCATGTATGTGTTTATATATATATATTAAATAGGAACTTAATAACAGGATATGAAATTAATACTATGCCGTTTTTAATAATTGCGCGATCTGGTTCAGTAAAAGAATCCATTTAATCTTAGGAATTTTCACGACACCATTGTACTTGCTTTTCCGAAAACCCTTTTCCAAATTACTTTGGAGCTTCCGTTAACGTATCGGCAAACATATGTCGGTTTAAAAGAACTAACCAAATTAAATCATTTGACAAACTAAAAATAAGCAACAAAAAAAGGAATTTATGCAAATGCAAAAAGTCGCCGTAAACTAATTCGCTGGCCCGTAAGCGCTTTGAAGTAAAATTATGTCCTTAGGTATTTGATAAGTTTTAATCCCACTTAATTAAACTCATTGCCGACGGCCATCCCATCACATACCAACCGACGACCCGACGGCAAATAAAAACAATCACAGAAATAAATAGCGCAGCATAAGTAAAAAATCAATTGCGTAAAATACGTCTTTTTCAGGCATGCAGCGCAGCACATAAAAATAACACTGATTTACAAAAATACAAAAATAAAATGAAGTTTTAACAGGACAATTTGTTAGTGTACTCACGGCTGCACCGGAAGCATCAGTGCGGACGCTGAGCAGGCTGTTGCTGCGCGGCAGGGGCTCGATCACGGCCAGCAGGTCCACCTTCTTCAACCACTCGTCCACGGGAGCCCCGCTCACACGTAGGATCTCCGAGCGCCGGATGCTAGAGCTCAACTCATCCAAACGAACCTCAAGTTCTGGACCATTCAGGTCATTTGGGTCCACCTAATGACAAATAAAACTACATTAACTAATATATTCACTGAACCTTTTTAAACAAACAATACGCCACAAAGTGACACACTTACGTTTTTGTTAAGCTCAAAATTAGTGATATCACACGGTGAAATGGTTTGGTGCGCACACAGTGATTTGATATAAAATTGACATCACAACAACTAATAAATATGTTTTTTTTTTGTTAATTTGTACTATCGGCGAGATCCATCATGGAGATGATGTATGGATGAAATGAAAAAAAAAATGAATTCAAAAAAGCAGAACCTGAGGACCCAACAAAAACAGAGGCGAAATATTTTGAGGTAAAAAACAAAAAAGGCCTTTAAAATATATGTTATATCTCACCGCTAGAGACCTTAAATCCTCATGCAAAGTTCCGATAGTACTCATGACTACTCAGAGAAAATACGACTTTTTGTTGAAGTTTAAAGTTGTGTTGTCTAGTAGACTGTTACAAAGGAAATGCAGCGAAGACAGGAGTGAGGCTCGCGCGGTGGCATACTTCAAGGGTTAATATCTCATTAAAGATTCATGGCGGTTACGTATTGACCGTTTAGTGCTGCATCGTGTATTTCATCGCTTGCAGGACCTATATTTTTTTAGCAGGAAAATATCACGATTTTTTATTTTATTATTGAACGATTATATTCTCATTTATTACGTTAAGTGTTACTTTTCAGGAGGCAAAATTTTGAGCTTATTTTTTTTGGAAAATCAAATGTAGGTGATACAACTGATATGTTTTCATCAAAAAGAGCAATATTTTATTTTGGTTTTTTTAAATTGAATACTGAATACTGACCTCTTTTGTTACCTTTCTCTGCCACTCAAGGTTTTCTGTAAGAGAACTCAACATCAATGTAAGCTCGCCTTAGAACATGTACTGTATTGAATATTGTTTATTTTGTACAATAATAAATTATAGCTGAAAAACTATTTCTTTTTAAATTGGAATTCTGAATTTTCATGCATGTCTTGTGTTACGGATCCCTTTTATAAAACAGGCTTTCTCTTGACACGTTTCTCGTCCTTGATATGTTGTGTACCGCCAGGTGAATCTGACACTACTATCATTATGTGTACCGCCAGCAATTTTACTAACAGAAGTAATGTTGGTTTGTCATTTTTAACATACATTTTTGTTATTCCATCGAACAATTTACCTGCCACACAACATTGTATAAATCAATTGTGAATTCATTTAAATACATTGTTGCGCAGTATTTCTGAGGACGATACATAAGTTATAATTATTTTAATGATAGGTTGAAAAGTTCGACATATGTACATATCTACTTTGTATGCATTGTTAATATTTTGTTGCCAATCATTTCGCATTCCACGTTATCCTATTATTCTATCCAATTCTTCGTGATCTTCGTTTCCATGTTTCCTTTTTAAACGAATTCCCAAAAAGGAGGCGGATATCAATTCGACTGTTTCTTTTTTTTAGTTTTGTTTCCTCAGGACTTGTTACTGGATAAACCGATTTTGATGATCCTTTTTTTATTTGAAAGCTGGTGCTTGTCCTGTGGTTTCATTTAATTTTCATCAAGATCTGATGAATAACTTCGGAGATTATACATCAGAACTCTTCAATAAATGACGGCAAATCACTCGGGATAGCTGCAATCGCATGTCTGTTTATTGTTTACACCATTTCATAACATAACATCACACTGGTACGCTAATTATGATAGCTGCAATCGGAGGATTAAAAAAAAACAAAAATGAATTTACTTAATTTATTTTGAAATAAAAGAATTACATTAATTATCGCTAAAATTAGTATAAGTGCCTATTCGAAGTATGAATATGGAATGGAATTGGAATGGAAATGCCGAAATTGAAGTTATTTTTCACTTGGAAGTCGGTGTCAAAAAACGAAGAAACGAAAACAAGAACACCGACTGCCGAAATTTAAGTTATTTTTCACTATGTAGTGTTTTTATTTAGAAGTCGGTTGTATTTTTGTAAAAAGTTTTACTTAATATTCTTCGTAATAGGGATGTTGACAAAAAATATCTATTAAGTCCGTCAGTTAGATAACCTTAAAATATTGGTCACGTATGCGTTGAAATATTGTGTGACGTCACACTGACAAAGTGACGTCACAACCACGACCCACTACTGAACTTTGATGCGCTTTATCTTTGACAATTTTTATTTATTTGATAAAGCAACAAATACGGGTACAATATAATTTGATTATCTCACTGACGGACTCAATAGAATTATCATTATTCTACCCATGATTCATCCCTATTATAAGATATCAAGCAAAAAAAAAACTTTAAAAATACAATCAAAGAAGACACCGATAAAACAATTTATAGGGCATATCAAAATTTACGTGTGGGAATCCAACACTTGTGTGTTCGATTCACACACGTGCAAAGCTGTAGAAACAGCAAAAGTGTGCTATGGTCTTGGGCGACTTTAATTTCAACTTACGAGTATTAAATACAAAGCAAGCAACTAATATTTACAAAGAAGTGATAAAAGAAAATGGCTATGAATTGTTGAATAATATGGTTGAAGACTACTGCAAGAGAATCAACAACATCAAAGCGTATAATCGACCACATTTCCAAAAATCTTAAACAGAACAATTTCCATCTAGCCACTATCAATATACCCATGTCAGACCATATACAAATTAATGTCGAACTAAAACGTTATAAGCCAGAACCATTGACGAAGATAAGCTACAATGTTATTGACTATGAAGCTCTTCAAAGTACTGTCTTGGAATACCGCACCATCAACCTAGACCATTCATATGATATCCTGGTAGAAACACTAGTGAAGAGTATATAACTAAACAAAATAACAAAGTTAAAACGCTAAACCCGCCAAGACAAACCAGGCTTAATAAATCAATCATAAGTGAAATAAACAATAGAATCAATGCATGGAATCAACACAAGAAAAGCCCAAAAGACAAACAAAACTTTAATAACCGACATCCAAATAAAAACACCACAAAGTAAAAAATAACTTAAATTTCGGTAGGTTTTTCTGTGTTCGTTTCTTTGTATTTTATAGGAAATTCAAACGAAGTACGAAGTTGTAGAATGTTTTTTTATAGGTATTTTGATAGATCAGCCGACAAACGTGGAATAGGTATTTTTGTACAACTTTAGTACTAAGGCAGCAGACACTTTGGAGAGGTTGATTTTGAGGTATGAAAGCTCCACAAGTTGACTGTACTATTTATGTTTTCAGCTCCTTGTTTGCTTAAATATGGCAATTTATTACCAATTTAAACTCATGTTCAGCATGATTGACACTATTATTTCCATTATTTCACTATTTTCCGTTCCAGAAAACAATTATATACAAAAAAACCTGCCAAGTGCGATTCAAATCATATTTTTAACATGATATTTTAAAAACACAGAAATCTTATTGGTTTACATTTTAGGTAAAGATTCTGAGTATTTTTTTATTTTACGGTCTGTTGTTTCGGAGATAACGGACTGGTCAATTGCATTATATTTTCTTAAATAACTTTAAAGCTATTTATTTTAAAACTATGGTTAATGAATATATTTGAGACTAACAATAAGACTTTTAATTTAAAATGTATTGGTACTGTTTAATTTTTTTTATTCCCCCAAAAACTACCCATGCGTTCGTGCATTTTAAAACTTCTATCCTTTTTCCACAGGACATTTGCATATCGGCTATGAAAGAGAAGGATATAGAAGGCAAACTGCGCGGTGTTACAAACGAGTGGTCGGTTCACGAGCTAACTTTCCAAACTTTCAACAATCGCGGTGAACTTCTCCTGAGGGGCGATACGACTGCTGAAACTATCGGCCAGCTTGAAGACAGTCTTATGATTTTGGGATCCTTACTTTCTAACCGGTAAAACATTTTATTTTTCTCGTAACTACGTACAGCTTAAGATTAAAACTGAACATGGACTTTATTGATAAAAATGTATGTGATTTCCTAGTAAAAATAATTTCATTTTATTTTTCTTTTTTATTGTGGACTAAATTGATTTAATAATGTCCATGTCTACGTCCACAGTTACAACGCCCCTTTTAGAAAACAAATTCAGCAATGGTTATATGATCTCCAGAGCACTAACGAAATCCTTGAAAGATGGCTCCTAGTGCAGAACATGTGGGTCTACCTTGAAGCCGTCTTCGTCGGCGGTGACATCGCTAAACAACTGCCTAAGGAAGCCAAAAGATTCTCCAAAATTGACAAATCGTGGCAGAAGATCATGCAAAGAGCCCATGAAACACCTGGTGTAGTATCCTGCTGCGTAGGAGATGATCTTCTCAGACAGTTGCTCCCACACCTTCAAGAACAGCTAGAACTGTGTCAAAAGAGTCTCAGCGGCTACCTAGAGAGGAAAAGGACTATGTTCCCGAGATTCTTCTTTGTGTCCGATCCTGCGTTGTTGGAAATCTTAGGGCAGGCATCTGACTCTCATACCATACAGAATCATTTGCTGTCGATATTTGATAATATTAGATACGTTAAGTTTCATGATATCGGTGAGTTCAATTTTGATGTTACCAACGTACCCCCAGCGCTTACCTGTCGACTTGACAGAACTTATTGGTACTCATAAATGTCTTGAAATTAATTATGAATAGTAAATAGGTATCACTACGTAGTATTCCAACTGGTGATGGTTTATTGATTGTGGGAGTCACAAAAAAATCTTCATTTTTATTTTCAGTTCTACGACTAACAATAAAATAATTTTGTTTTTCAGAATACAATAAAATGATAGCAATAGTGTCGTCCGAAGGTGAAGAGATCAAACTGGAGCGTCCGGTGAGAGCCGAGGGTTCCGTAGAGACATGGCTCACCTCGCTACTACAGTCAGCTCAGGGCAGCTTGCACTCCATCATCAGAAACGCGGTGGCAGTAATCAATGACCCAACCTTCAATCTGCTGCTATTCTTGGATAAAATGCCTGCACAGGTCCAACTTAATTTTTGATAAAGTTTTTTAAACTGATTAAAAAGGCTGATTTTAATGATCCATGACATTTTGTTTTTTTTTTTAGATTGGTCTCTTAGGGATACAAATAATATGGACCCGGGATGCGGAATTAGCTCTAATGTCTGCTCGCCAGGACAAGAAGATAATGATGGAAACCAACAATAAATTCTTGGAGTTACTGAACACGCTGATCGACCAGACCACGAGGAACCTACTGAAGATAGAGAGAATCAAATTTGAGACACTCATCACTATACATGTACATCAGAGAGATATCTTCGATATGCTGGTAGGATTTCTTCATCCATTTGTAATGTTGTGATGATAGGATGAACGAAACGACCCATGTCGTGACGGCCATTCATGAGCACGGGGTCATAGAAAGTGAAACTACTACGACACTAGGGTCATAGCTTCGTGTTCATGTTGTCCTAGTCACTGCCTCTATAAATAACGATCGGAAGCTGGTCTTACTATCCTATATCTATGTTAGTTACGGCGCAGTCAATGCACTGTCGTCGCTTCTGCCGTTCTGGTGGATAAAAGCCCTCGATATTGATCTGGTTTTGGAACTATGACGAACACTTGAGTAAGTACCACATCCAAATTGCGGCAACTAAATAAAAATAACTGTCCAAGTGTAATTCGTTCCTAGGTCTATTTCCAAAAAGAAAATCTTTTACGGAATAGTGCTTGAGTGCACTTGGCCGATTTCAGCTCTTTCTTCTAGAGCAGGAAAAACAACAAAATGCACGTCTGGCTAGGTTTGTTGCGTTATTAACTTTTTTAATTGTTATTATACACTATGAGCTACTGACTATTAACACTACTAGTTGATAGTTTCAAAAAGTTCTGATCGTACGTCGAGAGATGAAGCGCGAAATGTTCTGCGCTTGTAATCGATACTTGTAATGAAAATGAACTTACAACTCTCAGACTGCTGCAGCTCATGGTACGCAAATTGGTAGTCTAGGCCCAATTTTATTATAATTATGTACCAATATTTAGATATAACGATTAAATTAATATTAAAGCAAGTTATAAAACATTTCAGTGTCGTCTCAATGTCCGTTCGGCAAACGACTTCGAATGGCTAAAGCAGTGCCGGTTCTACTTTAAAGAAGACGCTGATAAGACCTGGATCTCCGTAACTGACGTCACATTTACTTATCAGAACGAATACTTGGGTTGTACAGATAGGCTTGTAATTACTCCTTTGACGGACAGGTGCGTTATAATTAGGCAAGCTTTTATTTAATAATTATACCCGATGATAGAGTCAGATAGACCCAAACAGATGAAATCTACTTATTAAAGTTTGCAAAGCGAAGTCTGAGATGCGTAAAACAAAAAAATGTGTGTGAGTACTTAATTCGCAAATTATCTCCGTCTCGGCTATCAAAACATTCGTTGCCATCAAGATTTTTTTTGTATTGTTTGCCTGAATAAATTACTAAGTAAACCGAAAAAACTCCGTTGGGTTGTTTACAAAAACAACGTGGCAATGCGGCCGTTCTATAAATGACGAAAGCGAATCCCTACTTTAATCATTTTAGATAAATTTTAGGGGATGAAAGCTTGTAGGAATTTTTATCACTTTTGCCATTAGGAAATCCCATACATACAAGTATCTTACAAACATACATATAGTAGTCTTCTCCATCTTAAAAATAGTACAGTAACAGAAATCTAAATTATTTTATATTTGACCTCGACACATTAGAAGACAATAATATCAGACTGCCTATCTTCACTTTCAGGTGCTACATAACCCTTGCTCAAGCGTTAGCAATGAGCATGGGCGGTGCTCCGTGCGGCCCCGCCGGTACGGGCAAGACGGAAACTGTCAAGGACATGGGCAAAACTCTTGCCAAGTACGTCGTGGTCTTCAACTGCTCTGATCAGATGGATTACAGGTAAATAAATATCTCAAGTTTAAAAAAATTAAAACACTTCAAAGTTAAAAATAACTTCAAACTCGTTGTTTCTGTTTTCGTTTCTTCGTTTTTTGGTTGCGACTTCCGAAATTGAAGTTATTTTTCACTTTTTCTTTTTATTTGGTAGTTGGTTTTATTTTTTTGCAAAAAGTTTTTATTTTACATTTTAGTTGTGGTACACTAGCCAATTCTAGCTAAGTACCAAACATGCCCAAAGTGCTGCCAGAATAGATTAACCCAATAACATGAAACTTAACCGAAACCGGTGGAATGAGAGTATACCAGGGTGAACTGTTCACACCTGCGTCCTCCTTTAGAGCGTACCAGTGTGATGTTATATTTTGGAATAGTCTAAACAATAAACAGACACACGATTGCAGCTATCCCGTGAGATTTGCCGTCATTTATTGAAGAGTTCCGATGTATATCTCCGAAGTTCTTCATTAGATCTTGATGAAATTTAAATAGGACCACATGACAAGCATCAACTTTCTAATACATTTTTTTGGGCAGCCGGTTAAAAAAATACAGTCGAATTGAAAACCTTCTCATTTTTGGGAAGTAGGTTAAAAACGGAAAAGGAATTCTATCTTTTTATAACTAGTTTACTAGTTGATTTAGTGATTGCAATACTGTGGAGCTTGAGGTCCTGGGTTCGGTTATCGGATCTGGCAAAGCAAAATTGGGTTTTTATATGGAATTTTTCAGTCCACACAGTTTAACAGACCGTGGATTTGTGACCGGCGTCTGGATTTGTGACCAGCATCTGGATTTGTGCCCGCCGTCTGGATTTGTGTCCAGCATCTGGATTTGTGTCCAGCATCTGGATTTGTGCCCGCCGTCTGGATTTGTGTCCAGCATCTGGATTTGTGCCCGCCGTCTGGATTTGTGTCCAGCATCTGGATTTGTGCCCGCCGTCTGGATTTGTGTCCAGCATCTGGATTTGTGCCCGCCGTCTGGATTTGTGTCCAGCATCTGGATTTGTGCCCGCCGTCTGGATTTGTGTCCAGCATCTGGATTTGTGCCCGCCGTCTGGATTTGTGTCCAGCATCTGGATTTGTGCCCGCCGTCTGGATTTGTGTCCAGCATCTGGATTTGTGCCCGCCGTCTGGATTTTTGTCCAGCATCTGGATTTGTGCCCGCCGTCTGGATTTGTGTCCAGCATCTGGATTTGTGCCCGCCGTCTGGATTTGTGTCCAGCATCTGGATTTGTGCCCGCCGTCTGGATTTGTGTCCAGCATCTGGACTTGTGCCCGCCGTCTGGATTTGTGTCCAGCATCTGGATTTGTGCTCGCCGTCTGGATTTGTGTCCAGCATCTGGATTTGTGCCCGCCGTCTGGATTTGTGTCCAGCACCTGGATTTGTGCCCGCCGTCTGGATTTGTGTCCAGCATCTGGATTTGTGCCCGCCGTCTGGATTTGTGTCCGGCGTCTGGCTTTGTGTACGGCGTCTGGATTTGTGTCCAGCATCTGGATTTGTGCCCGCCGTCTGGATTTGTGACCAGCATCTGGATTTGTGCCCGCCGTCTGGGTTTGTGTCCAGCATCTGGATTTGTGCCCGCCGTCTGGATTTGTGTCCGGCGTCTGGCTTTGTGTACGGCGTCTGAATTTGTGTCCAGCATCTGGATTTGTGCCCGCCGTCTGGATTTGTGTCCGCCGTCTGGATTTGTGTCCAGCACCTGGATTTGTGTCTGCCGTCTGGATTTGTGTCCAGCATCTGGATTTGTGCCCGCCGTCTGGATTTGTGTCCAGCATCTGGATTTGTGCCCGCCGTCTGGATTTTTGTCCAGCATCTGGATTTGTGCCCGCCGTCTGGATTTGTGTCCAGCATCTGGATTTGTGCCCGCCGTCTGGATTTGTGTCCAGCATCTGGATTTGTGCCCGCCGTCTGGATTTGTGTCCAGCATCTGGACTTGTGCCCGCCGTCTGGATTTGTGTCCAGCATCTGGATTTGTGCTCGCCGTCTGGATTTGTGTCCAGCATCTGGATTTGTGCCCGCCGTCTGGATTTGTGTCCAGCACCTGGATTTGTGCCCGCCGTCTGGATTTGTGTCCAGCATCTGGATTTGTGCCCGCCGTCTGGATTTGTGTCCGGCGTCTGGCTTTGTGTACGGCGTCTGGATTTGTGTCCAGCATCTGGATTTGTGCCCGCCGTCTGGATTTGTGACCAGCATCTGGATTTGTGCCCGCCGTCTGGGTTTGTGTCCAGCATCTGGATTTGTGCCCGCCGTCTGGATTTGTGTCCGGCGTCTGGCTTTGTGTACGGCGTCTGAATTTGTGTCCAGCATCTGGATTTGTGCCCGCCGTCTGGATTTGTGTCCGCCGTCTGGATTTGTGTCCAGCACCTGGATTTGTGTCTGCCGTCTGGATTTGTGTCCAGCACCTGGATTTGTGTCCGCCGTCTGGATTTGTGTCCAGCATCTGGATTTGTGCCCGCCGTCTGGATTTGTGTCCGGCGTCTGGCTTTGTGTACGGCGTCTGGATTTGTGTCCAGCATCTGGATTTGTGCCCGCCGTCTGGGTTTGTGCCCGGTTGATGGCAATAAGCTCGCCCCGCCTTGGGACTTGAAAAATAACTAAGGAAATGTTCGTATACTATAGGGACATCTTTTCTCTTCGGAGAAACAGCTATGATGTTTCTGTTGTGCTAGCTGTCACCCGCGGCTCCGCCTGCGTGGAAATTTTACTGTCCTCTCATAATATCTCGTAACATCTTAATACCCTCTCATCCCTCACCTCTCTCCTCATCTTAATGGCCTTTGTGATATTCTGGTGCACTGTAAAGTTTCATCAGTGGTTTTTGAGTGAAAGAGTAACAAACATCCATCCCAATAAAACATCACATTTATAATATTAGTAGATAGTAGGAATACACTAAATTTCTCGCCCTTTTTTAAACATAATTATTATGGAACTAGCTGTACTCGCGGCTTCGCTCCCATCAACTGCATACCCTACCCTACTTGCCTACCTACTTACCCTATTTTTTCTTTGTTCTTCCGCGGTGTATATTCAGAAAATGACGTCAGATGTACAACGCCATTTATCTGAGTTACGTGTGTTGTGATATTTTACTTCTTGAACACTTTAAATTCATCTAACTTTTGATAGAGTGAACCGATTGCGATGAATCAAAAACAAAGCATCTAATACTTCAAGCACATGAGTAGATAAACGGAACAGAGACAAGGCTTCCTAAGAACGTGCACAATTGTTACATATTTTGGCGTTTATTCCCACTAGTTCTACTAAACAGTTCTACGGTAGAACTAATGGGATATTTTTTTCTCACTTGTACTACGATTTTAGGTATAACAAAATAGTAGAACTATTGGGATTCTCTATTCCCACTTGTTCTACTGAACAGTTCGACGGTAGAACTAATGGGATATTTAGTTATCACTAGTACTACGTTTTACCGGTACATTGAGGTGTTGAAGTGTTTATACAAAAATCAGGATCAGACCTCGAAACCAATCCTTCTCTGGCGCGGCGTGAGACAGGGAGACATTATTTCTCCGAAACTGTTCACTGCTGCGCTGGAGGATGTTTTGAAGGTTCTGGACTGGAGGTGGCTCGGCATCAATGTTAACGGCGAGTACATCACTCACCTTCGGTTTGCCGCTACATAGTGGTCATGGCTGATACCATGGAGTGCCTCAATACAACAATGCTCAACAATGCTCAATGACCTCAGTAGACCTTCCGAAAGAGTGGGTCTTAAAATGAACATGGACAAAACCAATGTCATGGTGAATGTATTACCCACTCCTATCAAGGTTGGAGACTCTACACTTGAAGTTGTAGATGAATATGTCTACCTGGGGCAAACGGTCCAGTTGGGTAGGACTAACTTCGAGAAAGATTTCAACCGTCGAATCCGACTCGGCTGGGCGGCGTTCGGGCAGTTGCGTGGTATCTTCTTGTCCAATTTACCGCAGTGTCTCATTGGTGAAACTTTACCGATGTCATCATCATCAGCCTATTAATGTTCCCACTGCTGGGACACAGGCCTCTTCTCTGTGAGAGAGGGAATGGACCTTAATCCACCACGCGGGCCCAATGCGGGTTGGTGGATGTCACATGCCTTCGAATTTTTGGTTCTTGGATATGCCGGTTTCCTCACGATGTTTTCCTTCACCGTTTATAGAGCAGTGGTGATAAAACAATTTACACAAACTAATGCGCCTGCCTGGGTTCGAACCCACGAGCTACGACACGTAAGTCGGGGCCGTTACCACTGCTGCTCTACAGATGTAGTGTGTTATTAATAGTAAGAAGAAAATTGATTATATTAACTCTTTATTTTGACTAACTATGTAGTTGTAATTAGGGGTCACGCAGCTGCTCATTAACAATATTCTTGTACAATGTTAATAAAGCAATAAATTTATTACACTTCAATTCCTCATAAATCTAAGATGCTTGTTTGTGTCAAGTCCTTAAAAATAATACAAAAATCGGCCGGTATCCGAGATGACCGAAACAATCGCTATGGACGCACATGGTGTATGGTTGGTCCCACAGAACAGAAAAAACACCTTCACTTCTTCTTCTTCTTTTCTTTCTTTCTGTCTTCTCTGTTCTGTGGCTGGTCCACGTGGACTTCTCCACAGTGCGCTTGCGTGTGGCAAACTAAGAGACCGGTACTAAGAGAGCATGTGCCTCTGGAAGATAAGAAATCTAAATAAATAGAGTTTGAAATTCTGGTTATAGATGGAGTATCTTGGACGATAGCCATAATTCGGTCCTATTAAATTAAAATCGTACCAGATCATGGTTCGGTACTAACCCTTCCCCTGGTCTTATCCGTTCCTGGCAGATCACCACACCATATGTCACAATTATTATTGGGCATCATTTCTAGATAGGCACAGGAACTTTAAACCTAAAAAACATACCTTTGGAAACGCCGGTAGAGGACGCCCTAGAACTCGTACCGAACATTAATGGTGAGGTTCTTCATTAAGGCCAGGTGCATAGTACTCCCAACCGGCGCCAGTATTAGATGAGAATATGTATGATTGTAAAAAAATATCGGCCAAGTGCGAGTCGGTCTCACGCACGAAGGGTTCCGTACCATTTGCAAAAAAAAAAGTTAATAAAAAAAATAATAAAAACCCGACTGCTTAAAAAGCAAACTAAAAAGACGTAAACAAGATGAAAATCATGCTGTGCAGTCGGAGGATACATCTGGTTTTGGTCCGCCAGCTCGCGAATATGTATCCTCCGACTGCACAGCATGATTTTCATCTTGTTTACGTCTTTTTAGTTTGCTTTTTAAGCAGTCGGGTTTTTTGATATTTTTAATTAACTTTTTTTATTTACAACTTTTTAGTTATTTTTTTTTAGAATTAGGTACATTTAAACATATAAGTGTCATATATTTTTGAAATTGCCTCTTAAAATCCTTTATTTTAATACCCCACACGATGGGTTTGGAAGACAAAAAAAATATTTTTCGCCACGAAATGGCGCCCAAAATCCGCCATTTTTGTATTTTCCAATTTTAATGTAGCCAGTGACACTTGCAGGATTAGGACGAATCGATTGACGTAAGAATCATCAAAATCGGCCAACGCGTTTGGTCTCTAGAACGCCACATAGGAACAAACATACATACATACATACATACTTACGTACATACTTACATGCAGTCAGGTAAAAACGGCAAAAATATCACGTTTGTTGTATGGGAGCCCCACTTAAATATTTATTTTATTCTGTTTTTAGTATTTGTTGTTATAGCGGCAACATAAATACATCATCTGTGAAAATTTCAACTGTCTAGCTATCACGGTTCATGAGATACAGCCTAGTGACAGACAGACAGACGGACCGCGGAGTTTTAGTAATAGGGTCCCGTTTTTACCCTTTGGGTAAGGAACCCTAAAAAGAAGTGATACATTAAGCAGGTTCTATAATTAATACCCCTCCCTCCCTTGGCTTGAATTCATTGTATGTGTGTATACTGTTTTCAGAGGACTGGGGCGTATTTACAAGGGATTGGCACAGTCAGGGTCGTGGGGATGCTTTGACGAGTTCAACCGCATCGAGCTCCCGGTACTATCAGTAGCTGCACAACAAGTAGCCGTGGTGCTCGCTGCTAAGAAAGAGAAGAAGAAGAGCTTCATCTTCACTGACGGCGACACCTCTGAAATGTGTCCGGAGTTTGGAATATTCATTACTATGGTACATATTTTTATCTGATATAACTTTTTTGGCGTCGCCGGAGCGTTAGTGGTAAGATGGACTGATGGACACGGCCTTTGCATAGGAGTGGCATATTGTAGGCTTACGTAAAAAAACTTTAGTTGACATATAATTGTATGCTATCAAGTGGCCAGGTCCTGGTCGCCAGGATTGGGCGAGACCTGTTTTTGCCAGCAGTTGTGAGGTTCATACAGGCAGAGACAGAAAACTGGTGGGAAATGGTATTTTCTCTGTGAAACCGTGATGGTCCAGAAAGAGGTCGCCGAAAAGGATCGTGAGAGGGCCGGAACCACTCGCAGAAGTAGGCGTCGGGGAGGCAACCACCCCGATGCCTAAAACGCCCAAAACCCCTGCATCATAAGCAGGCTCAGACTGGGGACTTTGTCTACCCCCAAGTGACTCCAGGAAAGACGGTGGCACAGCGATAACGTGCTGACGTTCACGGCGAGGCTCATGGGAGACGCTCTTTCAGTCTCCTCAGGGATGTGCACTAACAGGCATTTCACTGAGGGGGTCCCGGGGTGGTAATTAAGAGGTCACGGGGACCCCTATGTGCTGATGTGGTTTTAGTGAGGGAAAAATTCCACACTCCAGGCGCTTTTTGAAAGCTTCCCCCGGATTAAAGAAGATTATCAAGTGGCAGCTGTCGTCACGAGTTATAAAGAAAACGACAAAATATGGTGGTTATTATTTTATTAAAATCAAATAGTTCGTTATAAAGTTACCTGAAAGTTAATCATGAATAAAATAGTAATGATGTGACTTATGCTAGATTGGTACAATACATAACTATCGAATTTCTTAGTCACGTCTCACTTTTCCCAATAGAACCCTGGGTACGCCGGCCGTAAAGAGTTACCCGAAAACTTGAAAATCCAGTTCCGTACGGTAGCCATGATGGTGCCCGACAGACAGATCATTATCAGAGTGAAACTCGCATCTTGTGGATTCCTCGAGAACATCACACTGGCCAGGAAGTTCTACACTCTATACAAACTGTGTGAGGAACAGTTGACGAAACAGGTTAGTCTGAATATATTTAAACGTTTTTCTAGTTTGTAAGTACATTAGGCTAATTACTTATTTTCATTAACATAGGCTAATTTTTGGGGTATAACTAGTTCTGTTGTATATCTCCGAAATTCTTCATCAGATCTTGCCCAAATTTAAATAGGACTAATTCGGGAAATTATGCCATTAACAAAAAAATAATTTTCAAAATCGGTCCGCAATTGACAGAGAAAGAAATCGGTGAAAATACACAAAAATAAATATATATTTTTAAGGCAGCCTTAAGCAGTCGAGTAAAAATATTTTTTTTGGCTCGTATCCCGAAAACCAATGGCAATTTGTGGATCTTATTTAGGACTTGATTGTGCACAATTGAACCTAAAACAGATTTTTGGGCCATTTGACAAGCTATATATTTTTTGCTCCTTTGCGATTTTTATGGACTTTTCAGGCAACTTTACTGCTACCGTAGTAAACTTAATTCCGGTGAAAGTACTCAACTAGGATTTTTTCCGCAGATTGGCCGTTATTTTCTTGGGCTATTAGGCTTGATATTTAAAAAGAAAGGCGTGGGTACCTAACCACACCTTTCTTCTTAACCTACCGCACTATAACTATCTGGTTTAACATTTAAAACAATATTTTGTACAAATGTTTTATATAAAACACGTTTCAGAAAACAGTACTTATTATTTTACATCAGTATAGTAAATGTGAGTTGATACTATTTATAGTCCAGTTTACCATGCAGCCCAATGATGCATCCAAAGGGGACACAGAGTCGCCACAACACTGAGCCACGTGTGCTTAGCTTATGATATCCTAGTAACTAAATATCTACGGTTGATGTACAATTGTTTTATCTATATTGAAGCGTAGGTAGCACGGTTTTGGCCAACTATGGGTTATAACTAGTTATGGTTCATAGGAGTAAAAAGCGCGATATTGAGTTCATAGGAGTAAAAGCGCGGGTTTGATTTTCGGGTTGGGGAAAGTGTTACTGTATTTTTCTTATGGAATTTCTTAATCGCTGCTTGGAGTCTGGATAATGAATGGTTGATGATAGGCTCGCCATCTTTTGATCGAAACTTAATATACCCGTAGTAAGTAGTGAACTGTAAGTTTAGTGTAGGTACACCCCTGCCATACATTTCAAGGAATGAAGGCGAGATGTAATGTATCGGTATGCCTGCGCTTTCACTGATGCTGTTAAGTTATACCTTCTTTTAATGGATGATAAATACCTTAGATGTTCTATTGCAGGTACGGAGACTACTGCAGTATACTCATAAATATACTAAAAATAGTGGGTTTGCTAATTTGTACCTTACGTAAAAACCCATCAGTCTATCACTCTCCCACATTCTGTAATGTATTCTTCCCACTACTTCAGGTTCACTACGACTTCGGTCTCCGTAACATCCTCTCCGTGCTCCGTACCCTCGGCGCGGTGAAGCGAGTCAACTGCAAAGACAACGAGAGTACAATTGTCATGCGAGTCCTTAGAGACATGAACCTCTCCAAGTTGATAGATGAAGATGAACCTCTCTTCATATCGTTGGTAGCAGACTTGTTCCCAAACCAGGCTCTGGAGAAGACAACTTACAATGACTTGGAAGAGGCCATCAAGAAACAGGTGGATTTACTTGGTCTCATCAGTCATCCGCCGTGGTTGTTGAAGATTATACAGGTAAAGCTTTAATTGCATAGAGAATAAATAATGAAAGACAGCATGCAGATGAGATGAGTGTGATTGGAGGGATCTGTGCTGTTATGCGGATGGATAAAATAAATCAACATCGCTTTTTGTCGTGTCGCGGTAAATTTTGTCATACTGTTTGGCGCCAGTAGGTGGACACGTTTAACGAGAACGACCGTGGTCCCGGGTAGACTGGTGTCTCGGTGTTTTTCAATTATGAAACGCGAAAGTTTTATAGTTAGCTTTTTTTATCTATAACTCTAAATATTTTTTTTTTTCGAATTATATACATTTAAACATATAAGTGAAATCACCTCTGAAATCCCTTTATTTTGATACACCACACGAAGGGTTTGGAAAACACAATATGGCGCCTGAAAGCCGCTATTTTTCTATTTTCCAATTTAAATGTACACTCGCAAGGTTAAGACGAATCGATTGACGATGATTGCTTTTTAAAGCATCATAATCGTCCAACGCGTTTGGTTTCTAGAACGCCACATAGGAACAAACATACATACATAGACTGATAAACACATTACCCCCCTTCGGCGCTCGGGTAAAAAAGCTTAGGCATGAAATTTTAGCTAGGTTTGAAAGTATTACGCTCAACTGATACGTGCCTATTCTCAACGCAGTTGCTACTGGTTCGATTCTGGCTTATGTATCCAGGTGTAAACCAATCCTTAAACACATAAAAGTTAGTTTCAATCCGTAACATTTTGAAATTAGAAACTAACACGTAATTACTAGGGTAATTGTAACACAAAAATAAATCTAAATCTAAAAAAAAATTTACGTCAGCCATTAAGGGCCTACAACCGCTTTAGTGCTGTAAAACGGTTACTTTCTAAAGCATACTCCTTAGTAACGGCTTGGTTAAAAGTTTTGAAAAAAGGAAATATTTATTATTGATTAGTGTACATAATTTTAGAAACAAGGTTTCTTCGTGTAACTAATAGTTTTTGCTTTAAAAAATAATTAACAACACGATATCTTTTCGCAACTTTTGGAAACTCCTCCAAAACGACTTGGATGTTTAAAAATATTTTTACACAGAAAAATTTATGGCTGGAATATCTTCATAACTGAAATAGCATATTTACAATCAAATAATATTTTGCAAACCAAACTGTTCAAAAGGAGGTTCAATGTTGATATTTTGCCATCGAACGGGCGCACGGCCAGTACTGCGTTAACATTGGGGCGTATATATCGCCTTAAAAAAAGATGAATGACCTCGGCGTGCGGGCATAACTAGATAAATAAACGTGTGTGAAGCAAAATACTCGTAATTATGTAAGGATCGTAGCAGGTGGCGTTCTGTAGTTTCTGCCTATCCCTCATGCGAAAAAGGCGTGATTTTATGAATGTATGTAGGAATGAATGAAATCGTAAAAGACGTTCTCAAGTTATGGCCGGACCAAGGGAAATAGGGATTAATTTTTATATGATATATAGAATTTGCATTTAGTATGAATGTAATCTCTGGAAGCACTTACTTTTTATCTTAGGCTACTGAGCCAAGCCGCGGGCGATAGCTAGTAATTATATAATAAATATTGAAATTGTGTAATGTTTCGTGTTATGAAAATTGCCTATTCGATTATTTCATTCAGTTTAAGGGCATCTAGAACGAACGAACGAACAAGGGGCAGGCCACCAGCCTCTTGGTGGGCCACTGTCGAGAGAGACCTTAAGGAGAAAAATTTGCCGCCATCGACAACCCAGGATAGACCATCCTGGCGTAGACGCACAAGGAGGCCCAACCCCAAATAAATTGGGAAGGGGGCAGGATGCGGGCGCACGGTTGGCGCAGTGGTTGAGCAATTGACTGCTGCGCTGCGTGTCGCGGGTTCGATTCCCGCACGGAACAAAAATTTGTATGACCTACAGATAATTGTTCCGGCTCTGGGTGTTTGTGTATGTGAGTTTATATGTTTGTAAACGCACCCACGATACAGGAAGAAATTCCTAGTGTGGGGCAACGTTTTTTCTAAAAAACAAAACAAAAAAACAAGGATGAAGAAGAAGCGTTTAAGGGCATCTAGCGATTTCGGTCCCGACCTAATGATGAATAATGTTTAACTTTTTGTCTAGCTCGTTTTGTCATCTTCATAGTGGCCTGCTGCGAAGTCTTTTAGTTGTGTCAGGGCTCCACGTTGACTGCAGCTCATTTGACACAGTAAACAAAGAACAATAGAATAATCGAAAATAAATGTGTATTCCAGTTATACGAGACCCAGCGAGTCCGCCACGGTATCATGACTCTTGGCCCACCAGGCGCCGGTAAGACAACGTGCATAACAACCCTCATGAGCGCACTCACGGAAATTGAAAACCCTCACAAGTAAGAACAAAAATAAAATCAACCCTATGCTCCACTCAGTAGCGAAGAAAAAGGAAACATAATTAGCACAGATCATGACCAAATTCTAATGTCGTTGTCGATGAAAATATTCGACAACTTAGATATATGATTTGTTTGTGTACATTTTTGTATTTTTTCACCACACCAATTTCATCGATTATGAGAGTCTAGAAAAATACAAATTGAATTATGGTTAGTTTTATCAACAAAGACCAGTTAGACTTAAAGTAAAGAACTATTCTTGTAGAAATAGGTAAATAAGTAATTACTTAAAACATCATCATCATCATCATCAGCCCATAGCAGTCCACTGCTGGACATAGGCCTCTCCAATTGCACGCCATTTGGTTCGATTTTCGGCAACTGTCATCCAGCTGTTACCAGCCACCCTGCGAAGGTCGTCGCTCCACCTAGCCTGAGGGCGCCCTACCTTACGTTTACCAGTTCGCGGCCTCCACTCAAGAACTCGTTTACCTCAACGGTCATCGGTTCTACGACTTATATGGCCGGCCCATTGCCACTTCAGCTTACTTATTCTGTGAGCTATGTCGACAACTTTGGTTCTCTGCCGGATCACCTCATTTCTGATTCGATCCCTTAGAGAGACTCCGAGCATAGCCCTTTCCATAGCTCGCTGAGCAACTTTGAACTGATGAACCAGCCGTATTATGAGTGTCCACGTCTCGCCACCGTAGGTCATAACAGGTAGGACGCACTGGTTGAAGACTTTAGTCTTCAGTCTTTGCGAGATGCGCGACGAGAAGACTCGACGAAGTTTTCCAAACGCCGCCCAGCCCAGCTGTATTCTTCTGCTAGCCTCCTTCTCAAAGTTGTTCTTACCAAACTGCAAAGTTTGCCCGAGGTAAACGTATTCTCGAACAACTTTGAGAGCACCGCCATTGACCACAATCGATCCCGGTGTGACGTGTGAATTAAACATAACCTGGGTTTTATCCAAGTTCATCCGGAGACCGATGCGGCAGAAGAATCAGCTAGGCCATCCAGCATCTGCTGCAAGTCGTGCAGCGACTCTGCCATTATGACGATGTCATCCGCAAATCTTAGGTGTGAGATGTACTCGCCGTTTATGTTAATGCCGCGTCCTTCCCAGTCCAGCGTCTTAAACATATCCTCCACTGCGGGGATATGTTTTTTACAATTTCGGGGAAATAACGTCCCCTTGTCTAACTCCTCGACGCAGTGAGATATTTTGCCTAGTTTGCCGGTCTTGACTTTGAACGGCCATTGTTGCGTTTTCATAAAGACATCTCATCGTTTTCATAAAACATAGGATTATATATTTATATTATCTGTGACATCATAGGGAAAAACTGAACAAGTCTGTAACTTTAAATTTGTGCAAACTTTTGTCATTCGAAAATAAAATAAGGCAAAACTATTAGCAAATAGCTTTCTTTGATTTTCCGTCACAATAATTTAGTAACTAGCAATCAAACCTTTGGTTACTGTTAGGTACCTATCTATTTTTTTTCAGTCTTGATGAACTTTTTCCTAGCAATCATCGGTATTCGACCTAAAAGTGCCTAAAGGCATTTTTTTTTATTAGCTCGGTTGAAGAAGGTAAAAATAATAGAAAGGAAAAAAAAGTAAGTTACAAGGAATGTTACTAAAATAGTTATGAATATAAATGTGGATGGATGGAAAGGTAGGAGACGGCCAAAGAAAAGACAGATGGACCGTGTGAGGAGTGATATGAAAGAAAAGGGAGACAGTAATGGCGTGACGGAGGACAGGACGGTATGGAAGAATAATAATGATGATGTAGGTATAAAGTACCTATATCATTTTCTGTGACGAATAAACACTTATTATTTCTTATATATCAAAACAAGATGAACAACGAACAACAGCGTCTGTTGTTGATTTCAGTCTTTACGCATGCGCATTGGTAAGCAGTCCACGAGTACGAGATGGCCTTTTGCCGTATTTCAATCTGCTGATACTTCATGAACTCCTAGTAACACCTAAAACGTGCGCGTCAACTTCGTTGCATTCCCAACGCAAAACACTAGCTACATCGTAGACGCTCAGCGTAGCACTGAGTGCTCGCGAAAACTGAGGGCACCACAGCGCCCCTGGCGGAGAGTAGCAAGCATTTTTGAACCTCAAAACAAAGTTTGTGACCGCTTGTTTTAAAATTGGGAATATATTGCGAATGAAACCAGTTAGTACGAGCGCTCATGACCAAAACTATATCTAATCGTTTATCGGTCAAAACCGTAAATCCCTAGATGAATCTGAACCCGGCTAGGTGGGCAGTACCGGCCAAATAGGTCACTGTGGTAATTTCATCTGTCAAAAAAATTAACAGAGGTTTTATTACAATATGTCTGATATTAAAAATGTACATAGGTTTCGTAATTTTGTTATGAAAAAGTTCGTTTTCAGACATTTTGCGCGTAACATTTGGCCTAAGCGCATTTTCAAAAATATTAATAAATTTAAGAGACCGATTTTTTTAGGAATAATTTTTTTAAATCTTTGTAGGTACGGTTGCTGAGATTACCAATGCTGAAATACGGCTTAGTTTAGTTTAAAGCTGAAAGAATACTTGTATCGTTACATCTATTTCGATAACGCTTTCTCAATACTGTAGTGTTTTATGGGCTCCTAGTATTGGGAATCTAACTTTTGTTGCCAACTTCGCAGTTCTCGCCAGTGCATGACAGATGAAGGACAGCGTTCTCGTGTTTTGATTATTTTAATTTACTTTCAGCTAGTTTAAAAATTCGGTTAGTCTTTAATGAATATTTGAGTTGTCCTTTGCCGTACTTTAATTAAAAAAAAAAACAACCTTAAAGTCGTACATAGAACCTCCTCCTTTTTAGAAAGTCGGTTAAAAAATTTAAATTCTTGCGAATTTAAAGAAGATACGGGTTAAATAAAATCATGTATGAAAATATTGCATTCTCTTTTGCAATTCAGTTTCTTGATTTTTCATCTTTATTCGGTTTTTGACATTAAAGTGCCACAAGTCATTATTTACATCCGTGCACGATACACAACGTAAACAGCGTCTGCCATTTGTTTTTATTTCTTATACATGCGCATTGATAAGCAAACCACGTGTATCAGGAGATAGTCTTTAAATCTTTTGATATTTCATGAGCTCCTAATAACACCAAACACTATTGCGCTGACTTTGTTGCATTCCACGTCACAGCGATTCGAGTGCTTGTTTTCCCGTGAAGTCTGAGGGCTCAGCGCCCCTGGCATTTTTAATTTTCAACTCAGTATTGTAGTAACATAATGGCTATCATGTAATATTTGGCATCCAAAAGTGTTAGTCAAATAGTACTCACACAAAAATTCCAATTAAAAACTTATATCATCAAAATTACTTTTTAAACAGGATTGGATTTTGTTGTGTGACGAACATTGGTTTTCTGACAAACTACATTTTTTAGGGTTCCGTACCCAAAGGGTAAAAACGGGACCCTATTACTGAGACTTCGCTGTCCGTCTGTCTGTCTGTCTGTCTGTCTGTCTGTCTATCTGTCTGTCTGTCTGTCTGTCTGTCTGTCTGTCTGTCTGTCTGTCTGTCTGTCTGTCTGTCTGTCTGTTACCAGGCTGTATCTAATGAACCGTGATAGTTAGATAGTTGAAATTTTCACAGATGATGTATTCCTGTGGCCGCTATAACAACAAATACTAAAAACAGTATAAAATTAATATTTAAGGGGGGCTCCCATACAACAAACGTGATATTTTTGCCGTTTTTTGCTCGATATTAATAACGGCAACAGGTTGACGCTTGAAATATTCACAGAATATTTAGTTGTATATTCTCTTCCAAAAATAATAATTATTAAAATAAAATAAATTAAGGGGGGCTCCCATACAACAAACGTGATTTTTTTGCAGTGTTTTGCGATAATGGTACGGAACCCTTCGTGTGCGAGTCCGACTCGCACTTGGCCGGTTTTTCCTATGTTGCCTGAACATTATTACCGTAGAGTCCCCGAAACATGTTTGTTTTTTTTTAAATAGGAAAATTGCGATCTTCTACTAAATGGGATTTTGTGCTACTGTTGTACCAGGAATGCATAACCTCAGAGTAGAAATTCTACCATTGCTGAACGGTGGGCGACGATTATCTGGTAGCCAGCGAAATTATAGTACATTACTGCAGCGGCCAGCAAAATAGGCATTGATGGACGAACGTGTACATGTGGGCCGAGGCGAAGCCGAGGCACACATACGTAAGTCCATCAATGCCTAGTTGTGGCCAAGGCTTGTATAGTACTTTTCTCAAATAATGCGCGGAAATTAAAACTAAGTAGTACCTAGAACTCTTTTTGTCAAAATCAATGACGAACAACAATCATTGTTCCCGCGTTAAAGTGTTCCTTTGTTTTTTTTTTCAATAAACAGCGTTCTATTTGCAAGCCAGTTCGAAATTTAAATAAAACCTTTGATAAGTTACCTCCTTGGTTGCCATGTTTCGGAGTAAAACATGGTTCCATTTTTAAACTACACGACAGATATGAGTTTACTATGGAATTTATTTGGCCGCTAGACACGACAGATATGGATTTTCATACAACTTTTGCCGGCCGCTGCGCGTATGTATTTGACCAGTACAGCAATTTCGATTTATCTCGAAGAAGGTTGTCAAAATAATGATCACATTTCCAAGCATGTTTGAGAAAAAATAGTTTACTGGAGTGAGAACTAAGTCTGGTTTATAAGCTGAAGTATGATGATGAAGATGGGGACTACCTTTTACGCACTCCAGGATGAAGTGGGCGGCTGAATCCTCAGCATCAAGACAGCCCGCTTAGCAGGAAGCCGGCTGTCTGTGACACCTATATTAAAAAGATATTTGTTAAGGAGGTTATGGCCCGTAATTGTGTCTATGATTATTCTGATCAGGCTGAAAAGTTTTTTGATTAATCACGGGTATTTATTGGGTATAGGCAATTTTGATTGTCTACAGTCAGTTGCCCGTGACCATCTTTTGTTATGAAGTTCAGTCGATCTTTGTCTAATCCACGCATGAATTTGTGAAAGGCAAGGAGAGAAGTGGGTACGGGTCTTGCACTATCATATCGGAGCCTCTCTTCGCAAGTTCATCTGCGGCTTCATTGACCAAAGATCCACTATGCCCTATGTATACCCTATGTTTACTATGTTATGGAAAGCCGCTGGCAGGAGCTTATATAGGTATAGGCATTTTTAACCAGCGCAGTTTTTATTTTGATGGGGTGCCTGTTTGATCTACCATGTGTTATAATGATTCTCTTTTGCAATTGAGTTTCTTGATTTTCCCCCCATTTATCAACATTTTTTGACATAAAAGCGCTTCCGTGTAAGATATACAACATAAAACAACGTCTGTCATTTGTTTTTATTTATCACGCATGCGCTTTGATAAGTAATCCACGTGTTAGATGACCTTTTAAACGACTGATGTTTCATGAGCTCCTAGTAACACCAAACGTTTATAGGCCTACTTTGTTACATTCCACGTCTACGGAACGTTACCAACCGTTCACGCTCACGCTCAGCGTGTTACTTGCTTGCTTGCCCGAAAATCTGAGGGCACAGCAGCGCACCTCGTGAAGTTGAGAAACTATTTTCAGCTCGTCATTAGGTAGTATATACGTTATAGTGTGATTATTATGTCCTTTATTATTATTTTTTCTTTTTAAGTATTTTTACAATTCACATACAAAAAAGAAAAACATTTAAATATATAAAAAATAGAGGCCCACCGGTAGGTATGGGAACAGGGTCCAAGCTACAGGCGGTAGGGCAGAGAGAGGAACCACCTAACAATGCGAGCCGTGTCCAGCAGTACTGCTTTCTGGATCAGGCCCTTGACCCAGCAGCCTAACGAGAGCCTCCTAAGGTGTTGGTCGAGGCTCGTGGCTATTAAGCCATTGGCTGACACAACTATCGGTACTATGATGGTTGTGTCCACATCCCACATGTCGACAACCTCGCGAGTCAAGTCAAGATACTTGATTTGCTTATCTTTCTCGGCTTTCACGAAAATCGGTTGAGAAATGCGACCTGTGGAGGAGAACAGCCGGACATACGAAATAATTTTTGCCGAAGCTGAAACGGAGACGCTTCGCTCGCGCTTCGCACTCGCTCGGGCAATGAAATCGTACCTATTCAATTGTTCACTGGCTAGGACATCACCTCTCGTCCTAAGATCGTACCGCTGGCTTATTACTTTGAGTAATTTATTTCATCACCACTACGCTTAAAACTGTGAAGAAACTGACTCATCCTAAAACCAAACATCTTTTCCAAAGATAACTCATGAAACCTTTAATTTTGAGATGCCTAAGTACTCTTTGATTTTGTGATATCCTCAATCCTGCCCAACATATTTTTAAATCACTTTGTACAACGATAAAAAAAAGCTTTCACAAAAATATTTTAATCAGTCTCTTTAATTTTTTGTCATCCTGATAGGTACACAATTTTTAAGTAGGTACTCTTTTAAAAAAATAATTCCATGAATCTTTCATTTGAAAATCACAATCGTGCTTGGCCGTGCCCCGTCCTAAGGTAGAAATTAGAATAATTGACGTTCCGCTGGAAAAAAGTTACCTTTGTTTAGTTATATATGTAAATACTCTTAACGTTTATGATAAACTGTTAGGCACTTTCGAAAAAATTTTTTTTTTTAAACAACATCACATCTACATTAATTGAAGAGTTTGGTAGAAGTGTATGTTTATACTCCTAGGTGACTCGTAGGGTGTCCACGCGGCTTAGCTCCCGTGGCCCACCCCACATGACCCGTTTTCGGGATAAAATTAGCATCATCTTCACTTCACCGTGGGTGACCAAGCCACGGCTACTGAACTCCCCTGCCTCAACAATGCGGGAACCCCCTGGAGAGGGGGAGCAAGAGAGTTCATTTGCTTCATCTTTGTCTTTCGGGATATGTTACGGTCTCTCTAGATTCACTGTAGTTGGGGCATTGCGCCTTCTGATTTCCTTCTCGCAAGACCCTGTGTTGTTGATGGGAGCGCCCAGGTAAATAAACTAATCTACATTTTCGAGGGAGAGGACAGCTGTGATATGGAGTGAGTTGGTGCGGTCTGCCACTATAATTTTTAAATGGTTTTGGAATGGTTGATCTTGAGGCCCAATCCCAAGCTGATCCTTTCCATCCAATTCATGGATAATTAAATGAAATTATCGTTTTTTTTTTGTAGCCGCATTAACACCGCTACTTACGAACTAATGACATGACGTCACATAAATCCTGCAACGCGCAAGCAAAGTTTTCGACGCGATTTAAACACATACAACAGTCCGATAATAACCGTCGCCGTCGGGCAGTTGCCCGGACCAGACACAACACTCGTCTAGTCGAAAGATCCTACCTTTTCAACGGAGGTCTGTGTGACTTTACACCCTGTTCCGCATACCATCAAACTAGTGACCCTCGAACATGAACGTCAGCTCTACCTTCGTGCAGTGCTACTTCATCGTATCATTACTTCTTCAAGCTTTCGAGCAGCTTCTTCCTACCAAATTGCCTAGCCTTTTCCCAACTATGTTGGGGTCGGCTTACAGTCTAATCGGATTTAGCTGAGTACCAGTATTTTACAAGTAGCGACTGCCTATCTGACCTCCACGACCCAGTAACTGGGTAAAATGTTAACTCTTGCCACAAAGTACGTAGGCGGCGGCGCGCCGTAGACGGAGAAGGCACTACGAACAAACCGTCATTTTGCACACACACACTGACATTGCGAATTTACAGGGAATATTGGGCAATAATGGACCGAGCTCAGTCGCGGCTGTCGCGAATGCTATGTGCGGGCCTTTGTCACGACATTATACATTAATTACTGTAACGAGATTGCATTGCCTGGGTTAACCTTTATTAATTGTTACAGACCGAATATATATATCTTTTTTAAATTCGTTCTTTAATTCATTTTTAAGTTATAAAGGTCATTAAATTTTTCAAGATGACAATTAAGAAATTCAATATCTAGGAATATAATAAAACATTTTAAGTCCATAGACGAAATTGGTATGGCTGTGAAACTTGTCATAATAATATGGTTTAAGTCATCCAGCTCACAAATATGTTTCCTCCGACTGCACAGAATAATTTTCTTCTTGCTTAAGTACATCTTTTTAGTTCGCTTCATAAGCAGGCGGGATTTTTGATTTTATTACCTTTTTTATTCACATTTATATTTTTGTCGAGCTTGGTGCTTTTCACAATTTAATGTTTTTAGTGGAATCATTATTACACTATTGTTACGTCTTGTTATCATCCAATCTTCACCGTATGTGGCGTCGTGATATTTAATGGATATTTGATGTTCTGTCGAAGCGTGGCGTGTCGTGGCGTGTAAGCATCATAATAATATGATGTATGTTTAGACGAATCGTTGTATTTATTTATATACAACCTAATCTTGTTTTTAAATTCAGAATCAATGTAGTAGCAACCCTAGTGAATCTGTCAAGTTTAGCTGTCAATTTTCGAAACGGTCGGGAGTGACCCTTCTGTATACTTACTATTTTGTGACTGATGTCAGATATCAGGCTTCTGACTAACCTTAACGACGGTCAAAGATCTTCAAATGACATCCGGGACCAACGGCTTAACGTGCTTTCCGAAGCACGGAAGGAACTCGCTATGTAAAGAAGACCTCGGCAAGCGTTGCTTAACCTTGAAGATCAGCCCGTGTGGCTGTTATTTTTTATTCAGAGTTCCTCCTACCAATAAGCTTCTACCTACCAATAAAATTATATCGCTAGAACCTAAAACTTATCTTCATTTATTTACAGAGAAATGCGAATGAATCCGAAAGCCATTACTGCTGCCCAGATGTTCGGACGATTGGATGTAGCTACCAACGACTGGACTGATGGGATTTTCTCAGCTCTTTGGCGAAAGACCCTCAAGATACGGACTGGTGAACATATTTGGTTGGTCCTGGATGGTCCGGTTGACAGTATATGGATCGAAAACTTGAACTCCGTACTCGATGATAATAAAACTTTGACTTTGGCAAATGGTGATCGTCTGACGATGTCACCTACTTCAAAAATCATATTTGAACCGGAAAATATTGATAATGCTTCGCCAGCTACTGTATCTAGAAACGGTATGGTGTATATGAGTTCGTCAGGATTGACTTGGGATCCAGGTAGAAATATATTTTTATTCTGCACGATTCGTTTAATACGGCACGTTTCTGCCTCCTTCTTGTTAGCATTTTGCCCCTCGCGTTAACTTTAAGTAACTTGCTTTCTTACATTTTCAGTACTGCGTGCTTGGCTTAAAACTCGATCGCCGCGTGAAAATGAAGTTTACACTACACTCTTTGAAGAGACGTTTCCAGTAATATATACCTGGTGCACACAAAATCTCACCTTTAGTATGCGCGTTCTTCAAAGCAATATTATTGCACAAATATTGAATCTTCTTGAAGGTTTGGTACCTCCACAAGTAGTAGAATCAGAGGACGCATCGGGAAACAAATCTCTCAATGGTGATGAAGACGAAGAAGAAAAAGATAAAGGGGAGGAGATCATACTGTTCACGCCTGAACACCTCCATAAGGTATACGTTTTTAGTCTTATTTGGGGATTCGGATCCTTACTTGAGACTGATGATAGAAAACGTTTCGATGGGTATTTGAGAAAAAAGTTCAGTGAAATGTTAGACTTCCCAAAACATCCGAACAACAAACCGTGTATAGTTTTCGATTTTTTCGTCAAACATCCCGGCAAGTGGGAGCTGTGGGACGACTTGATGATGCACTATCAGTATCCTGACACAGCGACACCTGACTATGCAAGCATTTTAGTGCCAATCGTCGATAATGTCAGAATTAATTATCTGATTCACTGTATAGCCAAACAAGGGAAAGCAGTTCTGCTGCTCGGCGAGCAAGGCTCAGCGAAAACTGTAATGATGAAAGCCTATATGAAAAATTGTAATCCAGAACAATTTATTGGACGTTCCTTTAATTTTTCTTCAGCCACAAGTCCTTTCCAATTCCAAAAAACTATTGAAAGCTACGTGGAGAAACGCAGCGGTATGACATTTGGGCCTCCCGGCGGAAAGAAAATGTTGGTTTTCATAGATGATATTAACTTACCACAGATTAACGAGTGGGGTGATCAGATAACGAATGAAATTGTAAGACAGACCATGGGTATGAATGGTTTTTACAGCCTTGAGAAACCTGGAGATTTTACCACTGTCATTGACATACTGTTTCTTGCTGCTATGGGTCAACCTGGTACGTAAAATTAGTAAAAGATTGGTAACAACATTATCTATTTATATATCTATTTCAAGTGTATCTAAATATTTTTTTCCCTTTCAGGTGGTGGAAGAAACGACATTCCAGCTCGTCTAAAGCGCCAATTCTCCATATTCAATTGTCCATTACCTAACAACGATTCAATAGACAAAATCTTCAAAGTCATAGGAGAAGGACACTACAATGCAAAACGAGGGTTTGCTTCTGAAGTTAGATCACTCATAAAGAAAGTGATACCTTTAACCCGCGAACTTTGGGCGAGGACCAGAGCTAACTTACTACCTACACCTGCAAAGTTCCACTACGTTTTTTCCTTGAGAGACCTTTCAAGAGTCTGGCAAGGAATGGTAGGGACTCTGCCTACTGTGATTGAGTCAGAGAAATGTCTGATGTTGTTGTGGAAACACGAATTTTCGAGAGTGTTTTCTGACCGGTTTACTCATGAGAAGGATAAGGACTGGTTCAACAAGGCCATGTATGACATTACTGAAGAGGTGCTCGGTACCGAGTACAAGAAGATGATGCTGGACAAGGAGCCTGTCTTTGTGGATTTTATGAGGTAAGTCGGAGCTAAGAGAGCATCTTCGAACTGTAGACACATTTAATTGAACCTTCGGACCATGAATAGACTTTTAGAGACTGTTTCGGGCTAGACGAACACTATCTCTTTCTAACTCGTCATTCATAGAAAGTGAAATTACAAATGCAGTATGCACCTGTGTGCGAATGACAGTCATAACATTGAGGTACCTTTGTTCCTATGCTCTCCTAGTGAAGTACTCTATAAATAGCGATTGGTTCGGTATTCATCTACAAACCTATAAACACCTGTACCGATTTCATCTACGTCACCCAAAATACATCCTCGCATATTGCTGAAGTCCTGATGTTTTATAGCAAACGAATAAACTTGCTCATTGCAGTGAAAATTAGTAAGGGTACAATATTTTCTCTCCACTTAGAAAGAAAAAAAAGAAAGAAAACTAGTTATTTGGCACCCACAGATACACAAAATTTAGGTACAAATAAAAGGCAACTTAATATTAAAACAAGTACATACATAGTGTGCCCCCCGGCTGCGCCAAAAAGGTCCAGTTCAGCAAAATGCTAATTTGTTACGCAATAAGGCCTGGTCTAAAAGGCATCCTGGTCAATCATAATGTGCGCAAGGATACATTCTGCACACGTAATTTTAAAGTCAAAATCAAATGTATTTATTTCAACTAGGCCATTAAGCGGCACTAACAATTAAAATTTACAAGTAACAAAAAATTATTCTACCGTGCATTCGGAAAAGTAGCTTGTTATGGAAAAGAATGCACAATAAACTCCATGCTTACTCTTCTATTAATAAATTCATATACGTGAGAACGATGCACCCAGCGTAGTGCTGGGTATCGTCCTCACGTACTAAAGGTATAAAGTATTACAAGCACTAACAGGTGGCCTTCACATGATAAATAGTAACATGGTTCTCACAACTTACAAATATTGCAAACATAGGTAAATTACCTAATTCTACAACAACGGAACAGTGTGCGAGTAATTTTTTCTAAACAAAATGAGAAGAAATAAAAATAAAGCGTTAGTATAATTATGAGTATAAAACAAATTAACCAGTTTGATTTTTTCTACGCTAAAGATTGTCCTATGGAGCAGGACCAGCATGTTTCCAAGCATAATTATCTTGAAATGGTTACTTGTTGTCAGTGTTGTCGTACAAGGAATTGCCAGTGAATACACACTTATTATGTGGCAACATACAAGAACATACATGAAAAAAAAAATTCAAATGTTAGTGAGTTAGAACTAAAGTTCACTGCAGCACTAAAATATTTATGTTTTCTCATTAAACTATTTTAAAATGCAGCGTTTAGCTTATAGAGTTTAGTTTACTTGCGATCAAAACGTCGTAAGCGCGCGTTTCGTTTAACATAGTTTAAAGTAAGGTGTACGGATTGCAGTACAGTTAAGTCAAACAAAGTGAGTGTTTGGATCGCCAAGTCTAGTGCATAGTAAATATATATCGATGAAATGAAGCGTCATTCGTAGTATCAAGTGAATTTTGTTCTTACCACGTTGGGTGAATTTGTTAGCTGTCACTTTGACTAGCCTTGGATCTTTAACTGGTGCGAAAGTCGGAATCCCTCTAAAAATTCGCTTTTTCAAATAGGTTCATTTCAATCTTAACAGATCTTCCCCTATTTGAGTATCTAGTTAAAGTTATTTATTTTCATAAAGATATCTATATTTCACTTAGATGAAACCAATAATAACATAACACTAAATTTTTCAGACATTCGGACTTAAATAGTAGTGGGGTTCCTAAAAAATAAATGAGTTTTAAGTTGAGTATTTGTCGAGCTCTATTTTAGCCTGAAAATTTGTCAAAAGTTTGGTATTAAATTTTGAAAACGAGTTAACTTTAAATAATCAGTGCAGAAACCTGTCAACAACCATTTTGCCGTCAATTAGAGCTTTTTATTGCAGTCTAAGCGCACATGTAACTTAAGTTTTTTTTATTTATTTGTTATAGTCTCGCGTTTGACCACTATCTCGCCTGATGTTAAGTGATGATGTGGTCGACGGTGAAGCACGCTTGTCTAGAAGTAACCTATTCACTCTTGACATTGGCCCATATGTTGTAGTTATCCGGATACAAAGACTCCGGCAGGAAATTCCACTTTTAAGCTGTACGCACAATTAAAGTATTCGTAAAACGCTTTGTGCAAAGGGTGGTAGGTACACCATGAACCGATGGCGCATTGCCGTACGTCTTGTAGTCCGATAATGGAAATGGCTAGGCGGCATCAAATTGTGCAGTTCCATCGCACACTCCCCGAAATGTAACCGATTAAAGACCAACAACAGGCCACTCGGCGTCGATGTTCAAGGCTAAGCTTTGAGTCGACCAGTGCATCGTTGGCGATCAGCCTCTTGGCCCGTCTGTCAATCGACTCAAGTGCATCAAGTTGGTATTTGACAGATCCGTTCCAGAGGTGAGAGCAGTATTCCATGGATGACCGAACTCATGCTATATACAAGCTGAGCAGCTGTTCAGGCATGAAGTACCATCTCACCTTTTTGCAAGGATGCCCAACTTTTATGCAGCCAACTGAGCTCTCTTATGCAGCCTCAATGAATGGACCAAAATTTTGGGTTGATGTGAACGTAACACCAAGAAGGTCGAGATGCTCCGTTATCGGCAAGTTTCTTGTGAAGAGTTTCAGATTCCTTATAAGTAGGCACTACAATAACAAATGGTAGTTGTCTGTACCATTTGCTAATGTTTATTTTACTCAAGAAACTTATAGCTAGCAATTACAATGGGCATAAAAAAGAAAATTTGAAGTAACGTGTATTTTTAGGCTTTTACTGACGCGACGGTGGCGGTGGTAGGCTATTTTTAAATCCCGAAAACGGGTCCTGTGGGGTGTTCCACGGGAGCGATTATTTTATACATTAGGTTTTGTGCAAATAATAATACGAGTCACTAGAATTATTATACAGGGTGAGTTTATCAAGTGGGCCTGGATGGCTAAATCTGAAATTACAAAGGAGTCCCGAGGCTGATTTTGATAAAAACTAAAACTGCATCCTTGGATTAAACAATAAAATATTCCTAGCCAGGCATCGAATCCAGTGTTAACGGCCCCGAGTTACGTGTCGTAGGTCGTGGGTTTGAACCCAGACAGGCGTTTTACTTTGTGTAAATTATTTCATTACCTCTGCTCTAAAACGTCTTAGAAGACTTGGATTACGCCGATGACCTATGATTGATGATACCCACGCTGACATGCAAGCAAAATTGTAAGATTTTTGATTGTCACAGTGGCAGTGGAACGCGTCCACAAATTAACTTATCTCGGGATCGACTAGTAAGAACCTGGAGGTAGTGAAGTGGAGATCGTTTCAAGGATCGCCAAAGAACTAGGTACCTTCGCGTAGGTGAAACCTGTTTCGCAATAGCGGCAACTGACCCGAATGATTAAACTCAAAATATTCGGGACAAATGTCAAATCCGTACTATTTTACGGGCACGAAACGTGGAAGGTCACAAAAGAAATCTTATGCCAGATCCAAGTCGTCGTCGACCGCTATCTTCGTCGAATACTCGAACGTAGAGTTGTTGAAGAAATGCCATGAGAGCCCGATTGACCGCCAGATCAAGTGTCGCAAATGGACTTGTATTGGCCACACGTTGCGAAGGGATTCTGATTTTATACCCAAACCAGCGCTAGATTGGAATCCCCAAGGCAAAAGAAAGCGTGGACGTACCCGTCAAATCTGGCGTCGCACGTCAGCCACGCCCTCTAGAAAAACTCAACCTGTACACAGTAAGGTTGAGGCCAAGCAAACGAAAGTTAGTGTGATGATCACCGTATGGCTTTTTGAATTATGTAATTCATGCAGAATTCCTTTTCATATAACGTTCTGTTATGCCACACGGTGACGCAAATAGTTGAATGTTTCAGTTGAATTTAAATTACGTGACTCAAAAAACCAACTTACGAATCACAAAGACACGCAACCAAAAATAGATTCGTTGCACCAGATTACCATGAATACTAGGAAATATTTGTCCTGCTATCTCTGGATATGAATGAACACGCACACCTGAACACGATTATTCATCTGTATGCATTTGCGACAGCCATATACGAAATTGGAAAGAGGAAATGTGACAGCATTAGTAAGGGGACCGCACCACTGCAGTTATATACCTATGTTTGACGAAAATAAACTCACATTTTTAAATAATAGGTGTGAGTTTATGTATGTATATATGTATGTATTATTAAATAATTTAAAAGTTCTTTACAGAACTACCTATTTATAATAATATAAATATTTTTTATTATGAATAAATGCTACCCGTGCGAAGTCGAGGCTGGCGTTAATGGGTAAACTCAAAATTAACCGATTTTGAAAATTCTTTCACCAGTAGAGAGCTACACTATTCCTGAGTGACATAGGCTATTTTTTATGCCGAAAAGGGGCATATGGAGTGGCCACGGGAGCGAAAAGCTAGGTAGAGAATATAAAGATCGACAATCACTTTATAACAGCAAAAATAAAGCATAAGACGTTGGTGATAGGTCGATGCCATTAACAGCCTCGAAGCTTTTTGCTATCAAACTCTACGCTGACACGACATTGTGGTTCATAAAAATGAGCGAAATGAACCCTTTTCAGGTCGGCCGTATTGCACGATTCTGTAGTCGTACATTTTACAACAGAGATAACTCCTACCGATTCCTGTTGCGCTAGTAATTTGCACGCGTTGCCATGGAAACGCACCGCGCCACGTGCAAGTTAGAACTGGGGGAATGCGTACATAGAAAGAGTAAACTACAAGTTTACTCTCATGCAGTGTTCACAAACTTATTTTGTCGATTGCAAAGGGTTTGGGCCCAGTAAGTAACCAGATTAATATTTGGCATTACTGACAGTAGGCTAAACTATGACCATTCTGTGACTAAAGTTGTCCAAGTAGAAATTGCTGCAGAAATATCTTACATTCTGAATCTCAACACCATATTTATTACACTGTTCTACATTAACTTTCAAATATCAGCGAAACGGTAAAGGGGCTATATAATTATGCTCGTTACCTACCATTATTTGATCAGCATTTAATTTCACGTTGGTTTTAGTTCATCTTTTACTAGTTTTCTGTCACAATTTTGTCAAAAACTTACATTAATGATGAAATCTGCCTGTTTAAACCAGGCAAAACAAAATTGCGCTTGAACGGTTAAGTAACAAAGTGTTATTGAAGTGGCGAGTCAAATTAGACTGTAAAATTGCGGCAGCAAAGTTAAGCTTTGTACAACCCTACATTCCTACGTGCTACGTTGTGAACATTGCAATTTTGTTATTTCAAACTAGCTATGCCTCATGGAGTCCTGGTAGCTAAGAGTATTTGTGCGCCCACTTCGTGTTGCCTTTCCTTTTCACGCAAGCGCAATGGATAGCATTCCACGTGTCAGATAGATGTCACGTGGATGCTAAATTTCCGAACAACGAATCATAACAAACAAACCCGCATTGCACCGATAGAAGTCGCTCAGTGAACTAATGATGTGGCACTTGAAAGTATTGATGGTTAAAAACCTAAATTTTCTTTGTTTATTTTATTATGATAATAACACATCAAAATCCTATAATAAATAGTTTTTTTTTTAATGAGTAGATGCGAGCACAAAGAAAAGACTTCATCCTTCTGGATGGCGATTCATGTCGTTTTAATTTTTATATTTATGTACCCAAAATACGTTCTAAAATAAAAAATATATTTTAATTAATTAACAGCTTAAGAACAAAAATCTTAGTAGAAAAATAAAGATTTTGCCACATAAAAATAACGTGAGTTACCTACATCTAGAATCCTATATTGACAAGTACAGAAAAGTTAATAGGATTGAGTGAGGAATGTGATTGTGGCGATTGCAGAAATATTATAAATGCGGTGAAACCTATACACGGAGTCCTTATTGCAAGTCAGTAGGTTTCAGGTTATCAATCAACAAATGCAACATCACAAACATTTCCGAAAGGCCCTGTACCAAGTGTTCGAACGACAGCAACGCTTATTGTTAATCAATCGTCAGTTCAGACAATCGGCAATTCTAGAAAAAAAGGCCATGTTTCTGGCAAATGTAACCAAGCGCTTGAAAGCCAAGAAGTTACAGGATCTAAGAAAGTTATACTAGACAATCTTTGGTGGATTCCTCAAAATATCCATCTACAAACTTTCTCGAGCTACTAGGCAAACATAAATCGCAAAAGGGTATACAAATGTTGAAAACATGATGTAAATTGTAGTAGGCGAGTATTACTATATGTGTTATTACGTTGTACTACTATGATGACGTAGTACAACGATGACGTGGTGATTATGACACAGTAACTCGTAAAATCGCGGCAGATAAAAGAAACCAGACGAATGACTCACGACATTACTACACCACAAGATTAACTTCATTTTGAGATTTCCGCGCTCGTTACCTACCTATTTTTACTTACGCGAATATTTTACCCCTTTTTAAATATGATTTTAGTTTTCTTTAACGTAAATTTACAGCTTTCATTGTCCTGAAAGCCTACCGTTTCATTTGATAACTAACTGATGGCGCCATCTTTTTAAAGTTTCGCGAAACTTGCGGGGTGTTTTGGGTGAAACTCTCTATTCCGACAATCCAGATGGAGCTTTTCCGGAGGGTATCTTAACTGTAAAGTTTCTTAATTGTAGGCTTTCTGTCATGGTTAGTTTAGTATCTATATCTAAGAGCTAGGCTTTTTGTATCTCGTGGCAATTGTGGAACCTTTTCAAACTTTAATTCCACGAACACTACCAAAGAAAAATATTACAGTTTCGGAAATCAGAAAATAATTACTTGGTATCACATCATCATGTGATGTGATGATGTGATATATTACGCTGGTAATAATTTTATTACAAAAGTTTTAATAAATATAAATATAAATTATAAATAATGTATGTTCTATGTATCTTCCTAGCTTAAAAGTATCCATGAAAGTTTAGCATGGTAAAGAGAAGCATAAGTAGGTCAGGGCTAGATTGGGTTAGAGCTAGGTTAGTGATAACTTAATACCTACTGTTGTTTAGTTTCAAGACTCTTCTTCAAAACTTGCAAGAAACGGAAACAAGAAATACAGTATGTATTTGATTAAAGAATCAAATGAAAGTGTTATTTATCTGTTAAGGTAAGGTTTCCTTAATGACAGAAGTTTTTTGTTAATTGTTGGAGGTTAGCTTTAAATGCAATAATCTAGTTAGTTAGTGATAGAAATTTATTTATTTATTTAATTATGGCACTCCAACGACTTATTCACTAAAACATTCTTTGGGGTACTGTAACAAATTAAACTTAAATCTAGAGTGAACTTGTCACTTACAGGTGTGCACAGCACTTGCATATTTAAATTTTTATAATATTACATATAATACCACATATAGGCTAACATAGAGTACATATAGGCTAAAAAAAAAAAAACAATACTACATGACAACAAAACATAAAATTTAAAAAAAAGTTATAACTAAATCTATTTTGTTGTTGCTCTAAAGATTAACACAATCTATGAAAAAATAAATAGTAATTAAGTAAATAATAATATATAAGTAAGTGATACTATTAATAATAATGAAGATACAGATATAGATATCAACTGCGGTCACTGTGAGTCAGTAACAATTGCTTGCGAAATTGCGATAGCTTGTTGGCGAAAATGTCAACGCTATTGGAACGTGTATGGAGCTCATTGTACGTCCTCATCAACCTGTTCATTGGTGCCGAATGACCGAGGTTAGTTCTGGTTGGGGATGGAGTGAATACATCCAGGATGCGTTCAGATCTAGGTGAACTATGGCGAGGGACAGATATATTTATTTCGACGAGAAGCTTCGGAATTTGTATAAATCCATTAATGATTTTGTGAAGCAAAATCAGATCGTTATTATGTCTTCGCTGTTTCAAAGTTATCATTTTGAAGTGACTTAGCCTTTGCGAGTAATCAGCGTCCAGAGGACAGTTGTCAGATTTGTACCGCAGATAGCGTGTAAAGCTTTTTTGAACCCGTTCTATGCGATTCACATGTGTACCATAAGTTGGATTCCAAACTGGTGACGCGTATTCCAAAACAGTTCGTACAAGTGAATTATAGAGTACTGTTAAGGTTTGGGCAGTTTTGAAGTCATAACAGGTTCTTTTTATGAATCCCAGTGTTTTTGCAGCCCTAGAAACAATAGAGTCAACGTGAGGTATGAAGGTAAGCTTACTGTCAAGGAGAACACCTAAGTCTCGGATTTTGTCGACTTTTTGAAGTGCTCTTCCGTTGAGCGAATATGAAGAAGTAAGCGTACGGTGTTTTTTTGAGAATGTTATATGGTAACACTTGTCAGCATTAAGAAACATGTGATTTTTAGTACACCAGCTATGAACAGAGTTGAGATCTTCCCGGAGTAGGGCAATGTCTGTACTAGCGTCAATAACCCGATATAGTTTCAAGTCATCTGCGAAAATGGAACAGGTACTGTGTTTGATACTGTTTGCTATATCATTGACGAATATAATAAACAGTATTGGACCCAAATGGGAACCTTGTGGTTCCATAGGTTGAAGGGTAAGGCAGAGACTGATGACCCTTTAATACAACTCTCTGTTTTCGGTCAGTCAAGTAAGATTGAAACCACAGCAAAAGCTGACCGAATATGCCGAGGTTTGACAGCTTTCGCAGTAATATTTTGTGATCTACTTTATCGAATGCACTGCTAAAATCGGTGTAAATAGAGTCAACCTGCTTCCGTGAGTCCACTAATTTGCAAAGGTCATTAACGTAAAGAACTGAGTTGGTGGTAGTGGATTTTTGGGCGCAAAAACCATGTTGTTCCGGAGCCATCTCTATTCTGGCATGAGCAGTTAAAATAGGACACAAGAGAGACTCGAAAACTTTTGAAAAAACAGACAAAATAGAGATAGGTCGGTAGAAATTGCTAGTATCATTCTCATTTAAGGGTTAATTTTAACAAAAAATAAAACAGTTTAAGTTGTTTAGTTATGATTTTCTACGCGGCTGCATGCATGTTTTTATATGAAGGGCCTATATGCGCTTTAGTGGGGAACCGATCACTATTCCGAATATTTTTTGATCGAATTTCATTTTGCCGAAAACTATTGACCGACGTCTTTTTTGCTATATGCATTATTTGACATAATTTCAGATCATCGAAGTATCAATTGCCATTGGTATTACTTTACCGAACTACATTTCACCGATTTACAAAATAACTATTTGCTTTTGGCTGAAGCCTCTTTTTAACTTTTTTCATTTGCCATATTTTCATCAAACCGACACAACATTTTAGGGAATATTATTTAGTCACAAATATATAGCCGGTAACGTAAAAGTCAATAGTTGTGCTACAAAGTTTTGTGACAGAAACGAATCGCTGCAAAATCGACTTCACGCGGTCTTGTCTGTGTTTACGTATTTATTTCGAATTTTCATTCAAATGATTTATTAACAGCTGTCATGCATTAGACATTTTTAACAATTATTTATTTAGTTAAAAGAATTTGTCTAAGAGCGAGCGAAGCGAGCTCAGGAATTTAGGGCACCCCGACATGGACACGACGTGTTAGGTTACTTTAGACCCTGCAGACAGAAATAGGAGCCCCGCGGAGCGGGGCTCCGTCGACAATTTTTTATTCAAGTTGCTGTTTTAAACATTTGTATTCGCCCACTGTTTCTCTCTCACTTAGTATTTTGATATGTGTTTAAAAATAAATATTTCGAACAAATGTTATTTCGCCTAAGTGTAACATCGGTAAAAAGTTTTTCGACCAAGTGAAACGCCAGAGTAACGAAAAAAAACGAATTGATATTAGGACAACTGAGACAGTGACAGACGTGACTTCGATGAAGTAAAAAAAAAACGAAACGATAATAGTTGAAAAGTTTTAGGTGAAATGAAATTCGGTCAAATGTTTTTCGGACTTATGATAGGTAACCGCTTTAGTGCCAACGGTTACTATCTAAAGCATACTCGTTAGTAACGGCTAGGTTAAAAGGTATGAAAAAATATATATATATATATATATTTATTATTGATTCATGCACATTATTTTTAAAACATGTTTTTTTTGTGTAACTAATAGTACTGCTTTAAAAAAAATATTAACAACGCGATATTATTTCGCTACTGTTGGATACTCCTCCAAAATGACTTTGAATGTTTAAAAATATTTTTACATAGAAAAATTGATGACTAGAATTTCTTCATAACTTAAATAGCATATGTAAATCAAACAATATTTTTCAAACAAAACTGTCCAAAAAGAGTTTCAATATTGATATTCTGGTTCCGAGCGAGCGCATAGCCAGTATAGTTCTTGCCAAACTTCTTGGCCGCCATGAAGTTGGCTACATTGGCTGCGCAGTAGTAAATCTCATACAAAAACAGCACCAAAAAGTTGATGGTAAAGTCAAAATTATTGTCTAGTAAACGTTAATTTTGCCTTTAAAAACCATCAAACTAAAATTGATAAAAAATAAAACCTATTTCCAAAAAATAACTATTTTCCTGCAAAATTTTTCAATACAACAGCTGCTTTTAAAATCCTTTTTGAGGCAAGATCAAGATTTTTGTATCGAATTATGAATCAACTTTTATTTAAAATTAATGAATCTATATATATAAAAATTAATCCCTATTTCCCTTGGTCACGGCATGACGCGTGAACGGCTGGACCGATTTCGATTATTATTTTTTTGCTGTGTTTGTTATTGTTAGGAGAAGGTACTTATGAAAAAAAAAAATGAAAAAAAAAATTGTACCTTACCTACATAGGTATGTAGGTAGGGTAGGGTAGGTAGGGTTCTGTTTTTTGTTTTTCTTAAACTAACGCTAATCCCCACCAACGAAATTGGCGCCTTATGTGCTTAACCTCTGTCATTCCGGTCAATCTTTTATGCCTCTCGTACATTCATTCCTCATACTAATTCTTTCTTGCATTCATCATCTTGCATTATGTGGTGAAAGTCCCACTTTTATTAATCTAGTCTAAGGGCATAATTTATTACTTATAAAAATAGGTAAAAATACAATCGTATACAGAGGTGCTATTAACAATTTGAGCAAAAGGTGCAATTATTAAAAATTTGAGCAAATGGTGCTATATATCACAGTTTGAGCAAACGGTGCTGTTTATCATAGGTATACAAATATACAGTGGTGCAGGTTATCACAGATAATTTTTGAAGCAATTTGGGATAAAACACAAAAGGACAGTTATCAAAAAATATCACAGGAGTCTTACACATTACTGCCGGCTACACGTGTCCTTGCTGCATTCCTTGCTTACATTTAAATATCATACATAATACTAATGAAGCACGGTGCGCTTCAGGTTTTATTCCTATGTATAACCGCAGTGGCTACTCTAATGCAGTATTCTTTGAACTTTTCCCTGTGTTTCTTGTCCATGAGCCCATGCTGGCTCTCCCTCGTTATTTTCGTGTCCAGCTCACATTCAAGTCGGTAGCGTTCCCTGATAAATAACGGGCTCTCTACAAGTATGTGCTGGACAGTCTCTGCCACGCCTGGATCGCAGACGCCCGATGGGCTCTCCTTACACTTGAAGCGATTCAAGTATTCAGAGAACCCACCGTGCCCCGTCAAAACTTGCGTGAGGACGCCTTGGGGCCGCACCTGTTGTACAATACGGAAGGCCGCTATTGCATCCGGAAGAAACATTTTCATCACAGAAGCAGTCTCGCCCGATACATATCTTCGATTCCATTCATCAAGCGATTCCAAACAGATCTGTCGCTTGATAAATGAAACCGGACACTGGTCGTAGTCCGGCTACCTCCGTAACGACAATGCTGCCTCTTTAGCCAACTCGTCCGCTCGCTCATTCCCCGGCAGGCCCGCGTGGGCCTTGATCCAGAACAAAGACACAGCTTTGCTTTATGAAAATAATCCTATGTCCAAATCTAGTTTCTGATCTATCCTTATATCAGTTTTCAAAATCTATAGTGATTGAAATTAAATTTTCATCGTTTTAGAACATTTTCAATTGGAAAAAGTATATGTAAATATCAATATATTATTATTTTCAGGTTCCTTTATTATGTAAAATCTATATTTTTAATTAAGATTTAATTACTGACGATACACAGAATGATGACCGATTTTAGGTGTAACATGATCAGAGTGCCATTTTGCCGCGGTTTTGTTTCTGTGCGAAGCATTATCTAATTACAAACGGCTGTGGAACGCGTCGCATCGAGTCGTGTCGGATACGTGCAATTTATTTTCGTATCACAAGCGCCACTTACCGTTATTGAAACTATATATTAATTCATACATGATTATGATAAACATATATGTGTTTTATTTTATGACAGGGACGCTCCAGAACCGACTGGTGAAGAAGGTGAAGATACAGACATGGAACTACCTAAAGTTTACGAGCCGGTCTTCGACTACGCCGAGCTACGCGAACGTTTGGACATGTTCCTTGCACAGTTCAATGAAATGGTGCGAGGTTCAGGCATGGATCTGGTGTTCTTCCCCGACGCTATGCTCCATTTAGTCAAAATTTCCCGCGTCATTAGACATCCTAGAGGAAATGTCATGCTCGTAGGCGTGGGCGGTTCCGGGAAGCAATCTCTGACCAAACTATCCACATTTATCGCAGGCTACCGGTCTTTTCAGATCGCACTAACCAGATCTTATAACGTTAGCAATTTTCTTGAAGATCTCAAGTTGCTCTACAGATCTTGTGGTGTCCAAGGCAAGGGAACTACTTTCATATTCACAGATCTTGACATCAAAGAAGAAGGCTTCTTGGAATATCTTAATAATATCCTTTCGTCTGGGGTCATATCGAATCTTTTTACTAAAGACGAGCAACAAGAAATAATTTCTGAATTGACCCCAATAATGAAACGTGAAAACCAGAAGCGAACTCTGACTAATGAATTGGTGATGGAATATTTTTTGAACAGGACTTGTCAGAATCTCCACGTAGTGTTGTGCTTTTCACCGGTGAGTATATACCTTAATTATATTTATTTTTTATTTTGGTATTAATAATGTAACAAAAACAACTAATTTTCAGGTGAGCGAAGCATTTAGATATCGTGCTATGCGTTTTCCTGCCCTCATTTCTGGTTGTACTATAGACTGGTTTCAACCCTGGCCAAAAGATGCTTTAGTTTCAGTAGCCGATCATTTTCTAGCAGAGTTTGAAATTGAATGCACGAAGGAAGTTAAAAAAGAGCTAGTCACAGTCTTAGGGACAATACAGGATGTTGTCTCGCAAGTGTCAGTAGAGTACTATCAAAGATTTCGTCGCTCATCTCACGTCACACCAAAGTCATATCTAAATTTTATCGGAGGCTATAAAACAATTTATCAGATGAAGCAGAAAGAATTAGGTGACGGTGCTCTAAGAATGGACACAGGTTTAGAGAAACTAAGAGAAGCGTCTATATCTGTTGAAGTTTTGAAAAAAGATTTAGCTGTGATGGAACAAGATTTGGCTTTGGCTTCAGAAAAAGCGGGCCGAGTATTGACTGAAGTAACTGAACGAGCAATGCAAGCTGAAATTGTCAAAAATCAAGTTCAAATTGTAAAAGAAAAAGCAGAGGTATTAGTTGCTTACATTGCCGAAGAAAAAGAGAAAGCCGAAATCAAATTAGAGGCTGCAAAACCAGCCCTAGAAGAAGCCGAAGCTGCACTCAACACTATTAAGCCAGCTCATATAGCTACAGTCAGAAAGTTAGGAAGACCACCACATCTCATTATGAGAATTATGGACTGTGTGTTAATTCTCTTTCAAAGAAGGTTACATCCCGCTATAGCAGATACCGCTGCCCCATGTCCTAAACCATCGTGGGCGGAATCCTTAAAGGTATAGTATGCTGGTAACTGTAGTCTACAAGTCTCTTCTAAGGGATCCATAGATAAGCAGTGGTCGCTTATGGATTCGTATGATATACTCAGATTATTATATACTAAGAAATCAAAAGAATTTAAATCTCTATAGTAACATTATTGCATGGCGTACCGTTGGTAAGCGCCGTCCTCATTGCTAATCTTTCAGTTGCGTTTTAGATGATGGCCAGTACTACATTCTTGTTGCAACTACAAAACTATCCGAAAGATATAATAAATAACGAGATGGTGGAACACCTGACTCCCTATTTTGAAATGGAAGATTACAACATGGACACAGCGAAAAGAGTATGTGGTGATGTCGCAGGCTTATTGTCGTGGACCAAAGCTATGGCTTTCTTCCACAGCGTAAATAAGGAAGTTTTGCCATTGAAAGCTAATCTTCTATTGCAAGAAGCTCGACTTAAGGTCTGTATCATTTCAACACATTCACAAAACGTCATGACGTGCATGAGTACATAAATAAGTGTTCGTTTTTATTGTAGGTTGCCATGGATGACTTAGCGTCAGCTGAACGGCAATTGGAAGAACGAGAAATGTCTCTAAGAAAAGTAAAAGAACAATATGAGTCGGCAGTTTCTGAGAAACAGCAGTTAACTGATGCAGCAAATGTGTGCCTAAGGAAAATGACAGCAGCCACAGCTCTCATTAATGGATTAGGTGGTGAAAAAATACGATGGACACAACAAAGTAAAGATTTTAAAGAACAGCTTGGTAGACTAGTGGGGGATGTAGTTTTAGCAACAGGATTTTTATCATATTGTGGTCCTTACAATCAGGAGTTTAGAAACAACTTGCTTGGTACATGGATGGGAATATTAACAGGTAAACAAATTCCTGTAACGCAAGATTTGAATATTACCAATATGTTAGTGGAAAATGCAACAATTTCGGAATGGACATTGCAAGGTCTCCCAAATGATGAGTTGTCGGTACAGAATGCTTTAATAGTAACTAAGTCGAGTTCCTATCCACTTTTAGTGGATCCTCAAAGTCAAGGGAAGAATTGGATAAAAAACAAAGAAGGTTCTAATGAACTTCAGATTACATCCCTAAATCACAAATATTTCAGAACTCATTTGGAAGATAGCTTGTCCCTAGGTAGACCTCTACTCATTGAAGACGTAGCTGTGGAATTAGATCCCGTCATAGATAATGTCCTTGAGAAGAACTTCATTAAATCAGGTTCTATAGAAAAGGTAATTGTAGGGGACAAGGAATGTGATGTCATGCCTGGATTTATGTTGTACATAACAACTAAACTTCCCAATCCTGCTTATTCACCAGAAATAAGTGCTAAAACATCAATTATTGACTTTACTGTTACTATGCGGGGTTTAGAAGATCAGCTTCTCGGTAGAGTAATATTGATGGAAAAATCTGACTTAGAGGAAGAAAGAGTTGCATTATTTGAATCTGTTATGAAAAACCAAAGGAGTATGAAAGAATTAGAAAGCAATTTACTGTGCCGTTTAACATCATCTGAAGGTTCATTGGTAGATGATGAGGCTTTAATTCAAGTGTTACAAATTACAAAGACAACCGCAGAAGAGGTAAATGAGAAACTCAAAGTAGCAGAGGTTACGGAGAAAAAGATAGTGAAAGCTCGAGAAGAGTTCAGAGCGGTCGCCGCCAGAGGTTCTATACTTTACTTTCTGATAGTAGAAATGAGTAATGTAAACCTCATGTACCAGAATTCATTGAAACAGTTTTTGACTATATTTGATAACTCAATAACAAAGTCTACAAAAAGCAATGTCACTGAAGAACGAATAAATATTATACTAAAGCACTTGACGCATGAAGTATGGGCTTTTACACTACGAAGTTTGTACGAAAGGCACAAGGCATTGTTTACGTTAATGTTAGGGATGAAAATAGATTGCCAACGTGGGTTGATATCTCACGACGAGTTCATGGCGTTCATAAAGGGAGGTGCATCGTTAGACTTAAATGCTGTCACTCCTAAACCCTTCAGGTGGATTCTTGATATCACTTGGTTGAATCTGGTCGAAATCAGTAAACTGAAAACTTTTAGCGATGTTCTCCCAAGGGTAAGTAGTAAAAAAAACAGTTTTAGGGCGGTTTCACAATACATCCGGTCCGTGCCTGAACTCTATCTGTCGTAATCCCCATTTTTTTTTGACCAAAACCCAAACACCAACACCGACATCCAATCTGTCACAATTTTGTGCATTTTGAACTCGGAAGTCAAATTACGGACACGGATCGGATGTATTGCATATTCAGCCCTTTTTATTCATATTTATGTGAATAATACCGAAACGAATGATTAAACCATGGCAAAGGACAGAAATGAATAATAATTATGATGCTATTTGAGTATGATATTGCTTCTTTCGCCAGATAACAAGTAATGAGAAAGAGTGGCGTGTGTGGTACGAGAAAGCTAAACCAGAAGAAGAGAGTTTCCCAAGTGGTTACCAAGAAAGCCTTGATGTTTTTAGGAAACTATTACTTATTAGATCCTGGAGTCCTGATAGAACGTTGTCACAAGCCAGAAAATACATTGTTGGTGAGACACATACAGATACCTACTTTTTTAGGGTTCCGTACCCAAAGGGTAAAAACGGGACCCTACTGAGACTTCGCGGTCCGTCTGTCTGTCTGTCACCAGGCTGTATCTCATGAACCGTGATAGCTACACAGTTGAAATTTTCATAGATGATGTATTTCTGTTGCCGCTATAACAACAAATACTAAAAACAGAATAAAATAAATATTTAAGTAGGGCTCCCATACAACAAACGTGTTTTTTTGCCGTTTTTTGCGATAATGGTACGGAACCCTTCGTGCGCGAGTCCAACTCGCACTTGGCCGGTTTTTTTTTATAAAACAGCATATCACTTAACTTCACAGATAACATATATAAACTTTTAGATTCGCTTGGTCCTGAATATGGTGAAGGGTGCATCCTCAACCTGGAAACAACCTGGGAAGAATCAGAACCGCGTACTCCCCTCATCTGTATTTTGTCTATTGGTTCTGACCCTTCAGCACAAATAGCATCTCTTGCAAAAGCTAAAGAAATAGGTAAGATGTAAAATATTATACGAATATTAGTTGTTTTTAATGTTCAAAATTAACCAATAAAATGTTTTTTCTGCAGTTTTGAAATCTGTATCCATGGGTCAAGGTCAAGAAATAGTAGCAAGAAAAATGATATCAGATTCGATGAACGAAGGTGGTTGGGTTCTGCTACAAAACATACATCTATCACTTCCTTTCTGTGTGGAAGCTATGGACGCTCTTATTGAAACCGAGCACATCCAAGAATCATTTAGACTTTGGCTCACGACTGAAGTTCACACTGAGTTTCCGATCGGCTTATTACAAATGGCAATTAAGTTTACCAACGAACCGCCACAAGGTATCAGAGCCAGTATGAAGAGAACTTATCAAAATATCACGCAAGACTCTCTTGATTATTCTTCTTTAACACAGTGGCCGCCACTTCTATATGCAGTGGCCTTTTTACACACGATTGTACAAGAAAGACGAAAGTTTGGGCCTCTTGGGTGGAATATACCGTATGAGTTCAATCAATCTGACTACGCTTCTAGTGTTCAATTTGTCCAGAATCATCTAGATGAAATCGACCCTAAAAAGGGTATATCATGGCCAACAATATGCTACATGCTTGGGGAAGTCATGTACGGAGGCCGGGTCACGGATGATTTTGATAAACGCTTACTTACCACCTTTACTAACGTGTGGTTTTGTGATGTTTTGTTGCGACCTGGCTTTGAGTTTTATAAAGGGTACAAAGTTCCAACAACGAGGAATATTCAAGGGTACGTGGATTACATCAATCAACTGCCGCTAACTGACACTCCTGAAGTCTTTGGTTTACACGGAAATGCGGACATAACATATCAAATTAACAGCGCAAAGGATATTTTGGATACAATCTTGAATGTACAGCCAAAAGAAGGAGGTAGCCAGGGTGGAGAGACCAGGGAGAGCATTGTGTATCGACTGGCTGAAGACATGTTAGAAAAGTTACCGAAACAATACGTCAGCTTCGAGGTCAGGGAAGCACTTCAAAAGATGGGCGCTTTTCTTCCTATGAACATTTTCTTGAGGTAAAGCTTAGATCTAAGCTTATTCAAAAGAAACAATGGTGCTCGAAAACGCAAAAAAACGATTATGAACCATCATATAAACAAAACATATACCAATATGTATTGTCTTTTTTGTACGGTACTTACCAAGGGGTATAGTGTTCCCTAGGAACTGGGTTATGGAGGTCAGATAGGCATTTATTTCATATACAAAATTACTGTTACTCAGCTACATACGCTATGTTTATACTAGAAGTGAATTCCTACATAATAGATTACGCTAAATTTTGTCGTAAAAATATTTCGTTTTCAGGCAAGAAATCGATAGAATACAGAAGGTTGTGAAGACTGTCAGCTCCACATTGTGTGACCTAAAGTTAGCTATTGACGGCACCATCGTCATGAGCCAGGGCCTGAGGGAGTCTCTGGATGCTATGTATGACGCCCGCATACCACAAAAGTGGCTCAAGGTAAATTCATGTCTTAATTATGTTAGTTCAGCCTTAAAGGGCAAGGTTGTAGAAAGATACCAAAAGAAAACGCACCAACGCAGTAAAATATTGTCCAAAATTAATAATTGGTACGAATTATATATTAAGTGAATATTTACAATCGCCATATATGGAGATGTTTCATATTAGAGTGAAAGAATATTTAAAGTGCTAAAAGCCATTGATCGTAATCTATACATTTTATTTTGTTTTATTTCAAAGGTGTCTTGGGAGTCGGCAACACTCGGTTTCTGGTACACTGAGTTGTTAGAACGCGAACAGCAGTACAGAATTTGGCTTCGGAATGGAAGGCCTTCTGCATTTTGGATGACTGGTTTCTTTAATCCTCAGGGATTCCTCACAGCCATGAGACAGGTCTGACTATCATTATTTATTACCATAACGAACTCATTATTATAATAATTATTTATTTATTGTAATGACAACTGCACTCCCACAATTATAGGAGTGTGGCCGCCTATAATCTCCATGCATTTTAGATTATCGACTAAATAGAAACAAAAATAAAGCACGCATTGTGCTTATGGGTTTCTGGGGGAGGCCTATGTCCAGCAGTGGACGTCTTTCGGCTGAAATGATGATGATGACGCATTAGGTATAGAGCACATGGGGTAACTGTTTCATTTCTTTAGTACCTTCAGTGAAAGACACTGCTATGGGGTAACTTTCAGTGCCGTTAACTTTCTCTTGCCGTATTTTAAGTACCTAAAATAGATAATATTGTTTTCAATACTTAAAAACATACCAGAAGACATAAATTTGAATGATAAACGACTCTCTTGAGCTTGAAAACTTAAATAACCAATAAATTACCATACGTACAAAATTAGTACAAAAAATAAACACAATTAAATATTATTTTATCTCATACCTCGAAAATTAATGAAAATTAGAGAATCTTATGTACTTAACTTAACTTTCTTAATTTTATTGCGCACAGTTGAACAAAGAATAAACTTGGTCTAGCGCAAATTGCAGTAAAATCAAAACCTTACGGGAATTAAGCTAAAAACTGATTTCGGGACCTTTGACAGCATATTTTTTGTGCTGCGATGGGGTTTATATGAACTTTACAGGCAACATGCATCATCATGAGCATTTTAATGTTCACACTACTGGGACAAAGGCCTCCTCTCAAAGAGAGGGAATGGGCCCACCACGCAGGCCCAGATGTCACTTGTCTTCGAATTTTTGGAATTTTTGGTTCTAGGACATGGCGGTTTCCTCACGATGTTTTCCTTCACCGTTTTAAGAGCAGTGGGGTTGAAATAATTTACACAAAGTAAAGCGCCTGCCTGGGTCCGAACCCACGACTTAGAACTTTACTTGTAAGTCGCGGCCGCTGCTACCTGGCCACCATTGCAGCTCTAACCAGGCACCATTACTACTTGTACTACCATAATGAAAATAATTCCGCTGAAATTACTTAACTAGGAAATATTTTTTTTTTTGTGCTAGTACGGCAGATCTTAAATGTGTTTGATAAGAAAATAACGAAGGGCAGATCGTCGAGGGCTCTTACTCTATTATGCGCTACTGTATTGCTGACCTGTGGTCCAGGGTTCAATTGAGTGTTATTGGGCTTAGAAATAACTCAGTAGCCGGCCGAATCTGGATTTGTTCCCGGTTGATGGTAACAAGCTTGCCTGCTAAGGCTGCCTGTACACTTACCGCGGAGGGGAGAAGCAGAGTGGCGCCATCGTCCGCTCCGCGCTAAGTGGACAGGTAGCCTAATACATGGGACTTAAAACTGAACTGGCGAACAATGGGTATACAATAGGTGCATCACTACCTTACACTCCGAGGAATACTGGCGTAATGTTATGTGTATTTGCACCATTTGCAGGAGGTGACGCGTAGCCACAAGGGTTGGGCTTTGGACTCCGTGGTTCTTCAGAACCACATCACTAAGCTGAACAGGGAGGACGTACATGAAGGGCCTGCCGAGGGGGTCTATGTCTACGGACTGTTTCTAGAAGGTGGGGGATGTTTTAATTTCATTAGTGTATCGACATACAGAGTCTATTTTACAATAGTCAGATAGCATTTATCTAAAGAATTAATAAGGTACCTTGTTAATGATTGAACTCAGTACTGAGAACAATGTACAGTCGGTAATGGCTGTTACCTGACCCACCCTAAAAACGAACGAATTTGAACACTCCGCCTGTAACATTAAGGATTATTTAATTATTATGAGTTTATCAGACTAGCGCTACTTGATGAAAAAATACAATAATAATACCGTTAGAATATTTATAACTATTTGATATGTGATTTTGATTTTTATACTGTAAGACTAAAAGTTTATCAGAGTATTGTAATATAATTAGTGTCATTGCCACTAATAGCTTATTTTAACGATTATATTCAAGTAGATCTGGTCTCGTGGTTCGTGCATAAGGCTGAGTGAGGCGAAAAAGATGCGAGTTCTAATTCTGCGTTGAGAATATTATTGTTCTGCTTACTATTTAGAATCTATTCAATAATAAGTATTTCTTACATTATTGTGATGAACTATAGACCGGCACATTCTTCAAATATAAAATTTGTAAATTGGTAATATTTTCGCTAACTTGTAATAAGTGGGTAGTTGATAGACAAATATGCGTATGCATTATAAAACTGGTAGTCAAATGTTACTATGGTTAAGGATAGGAATATAAAAATGAAACGTGAAAATAAAACTAAAGCCAGTCTATGCATAATTGCAGTAACTACGCACGAATATTTTTTAACTTGCCTTAATAAATTGCGAAAAACAACGACTTTTGCAAAAAAAAATATTTAACGTTATCATTATCAGTATTGTTTTTGATTTCTGTTATTTCTAATTTAAATTAACTATTTTAACTTATTACTTACATTTTGAATTCATAAAACATAATTGAATGTTGTCAACATAAAGGAACAAAAAGTGGGCGGTTGGTTTTGAACTCGCAACCTTGTTCACTGATGCAACCACTAGACTAAATCGACTAATTAATATTGTAGAAATTAACAAGTCCTTCATGGTGACAAAACAGTATTTAAACGCTTACCTACCCTAACGTTACGTGTTAAAGATCAAATTTACATAACTACATTCTATAATATTTGCCTGCCTCGAACAAGTCGTTCTAGTTCGATAAGCTCATGCATATCGAATAACACTTATCTACAGCTGATTGAAGTAGGTTCAAAATCGCATAACTTTTATTGGGTTGGCTAACGGCAGGGTGGGTCAGGTAACAGCTATTACCGACTGTACATCATCCTCGCGGGCTCCCACACGAGAGTCGGCAGAGCCGGCATTATCTTCTATATATATAAAAGAGAAAGTATGTATGTATGATCCTTATAGACTCCGAAACGGCTGGACCGATTTTAATGAAATTTTCAGACAATCTTTAGATTGATCCAGCGTTCGTTTAATTTTTTAACTTTGAACGCGGGCGTAGCCGCAAACTAACGCAAAAAAATATGTCAAACAGTTATATTTATTTCTTAGACAAAAATTATCTGACCAATGAATAATCAAATCATAATTTGATTAATGATGGGTGACTTGTAAATAAATCTGCAGAGGTTCTTAGATTAGGGTAATACAATAGTAGGCTTTATGACAAAACTATTAGCAATTGTCTATTTATAAAGTTCATAATATTCTTTTCATTTCTAGGAGCTTCTTTGGACAGGAAAACTGGTAAACTGATAGAATCAAAGGCCAAAGTCCTATACGAGCAGATGCCTGTTATTTATATCTTCGCAATCAACACGACTGCAGGCAAAGATCCCAGGTTGTACGAGTGTCCTATCTATAGGAAGCCTCAGAGGACCGACGCCAAGTACGTTGGATCTATCGACTTTGAAACTGATAGCAATCCGAGGCATTGGACTCTCAGAGGTGTTGCCTTATTGTGTGATATTAAGTGAATCAATGTAATATTGAATAAATTGTTATATAATTTTGTTTTCATGAGTGAGTATTATTTGTTTGGTTTGTAGCAACCTGAACCGCAAGAAGTTTCAGATTTTATTTGTTTTAGTTTTTGCATTTCTTACTTTGATTGGTGTCATCGACGGTCAACAGATTAGACGTAATATATTTTTACGCATCGCCCACATATTCTGCCGTGCTCAAAGGGAAAAAAGGGTCAAAGCTGCACATTGAGATGCAGAGTTGAGTCAAAGCGACGCGTGTAAATCTCTAGGAAGTGCGCAAGTTTGTTCGTCTTCGCGTCTATGCAAGTAGATGTAAGGGCTTTGATTCGCGTAGATACACTTATTTGTGCGACAGTGTGCGGCCCGAAGAACAAAAGCTTTCGTTTGACGCGTCGCTTCAACTCGACTCGCCGCGCGTCTCTGTGCTTTGACCCTTATTGCTGTTTCTCACCGGAGCGATGTGCGTAAGGATTGATTGTCCCAACCGTAAATTGAAAACTATTGATGTAGAGATTTAGTAGAAGTAGTAGAAAAAATATGGAACCGATTCAAACTTTGTAAAACAAAAACAATAATTTGTTACAGCAAGTCAAGGTAAAAACAATACCAAATCAATATTACCCAATCCTTACTCAAGGGCTCCTTCCTGTATCTCGGCAAATCGATGCAAGTACATGCTTTATCTAGCAGGTACCAAGATTTAGTAGAAATATAATGAAACACCTCCCACAAATGCCAGCTCAATCGGATAACACACAAAGCTTTTAAATGGGACACTCAATCCTGTGTATGGGTTGAGTGACATTGCGTTAATATATATATCAAATATTCAATTTACTATGCGATATTTACTGCTACGTAAATTCGATTTAAACTGTGAATTGTAATTAATCGGAATAACGGATCGTAAAAGCAAGTCGCTTCGCGACTGTAAACGTCTTGTGTCTAAGTAATGCATTTTAATATGGTTGCCTGTTAATAATTATGAAAATACATAGGCGTGCATCTGTCAAAAGTAAAATAATAGGCTGGATGGAGTGTAATCTATCTATGCCAAGCCCGAATACCAAAACAGTCCTTGGCAAATCGAATTGATGAACATTACATGTTCTGCAGTTCCCGGAATATTGGCAAGCGAATATCAGTATAAATAGCGATTCTTTCGACGAAATACCTTTGTAAGCTAAGCTTTTAGTAGAAAGTTTCTACTAAAATTTTCATTCATAAACAGTTAGTTTATTTATTTTGTCTAATTTTCACACATGCTGTAACAACAAATACTAAAAACAGAATAAAATAAATATTTAAGTGTACAATAAGCTCCCATACAACAAACGTGATTATTTTGCCGTTTTTCGATAATAGTACGGAAACCTTCGTGCGCGAGTCTGACTCGCACTTGGCCGGTTTTTCTACAACTTCTACTAAATCTCTGCATCAATAGTTTTTTGATTAACGGTAGGACACCCAATCCTTACGTACATACCGGAACGCCCGCGCCGTGGTGACACAGCCAGGTTGTACTGTCAACAAAATGCGTACAGCTCCAAGGTGTGTACCTCTTCTAGCAACCTGGCGAAAAAACGTAGACATGTTCTTAATAAGCAAACTAGTCTGCAGAACCATGCTGACTCATGTGTTAGCAATTAGCGAAGTATTTTTTACTTATTTCGAAACATTTAGCGGAATTAAACATCACCGCTGACTCTGTAATGTTGCGATAAGGTTTATAACGTATAACGCTGTAAAGCGTTTTTATAATGTGCACGTGGTGTGTGAAACTTTGTTAAAATTCTTGAAAATATGCTTGGGATTTAGTGAAAATTCCCAAAGAATTATTGTGAAAGTTGGTATCAGATTTTGTGAACGACATGTTTGCACAAAATGAGAAAATTTATCTTTCATACGTGAAGCGTAATAAAACGAAAACGAAAGAAATGGAGGACTGAGAGCCCAAATTTTATCAAGGTCATAACTTTCAAATAACGAAGTGGTGACCTGTTCATGCTTTCAAATTTTCACAATTTATTTAGTTGCAGATAGGATTTCAAACGGCAGCTGTAAGTTAATAGTCTAAGTTTTTTATTGTTTATTTAGTTTATTTTTTAGTTTTACGTGTATGAGAGAATTAGGGCCCATTTTTGAACGAAGATAATAACGATAATACGTACGAATACTATACGTTTTGCGATAATATCGTTTTCACAAATTTTGTTTGCTTAGATAAGAAACTTTACAATTATCAAAGGTTATGTGAAAAATAAAATTATATCCCTACTGTGAGCGTCAAAATGGAGGGACCAAATCTCCTATGTCTGTTATACATGGCCGTTATCCACCACGCGGGCCCTGTGCGGGTCGGGGGATGTCAAATGTGTTTTGATATAACCAGTGCCATTGCTGCTGACGGACATTTCCAGTGTGAATCTGTATGCTTAATGATAATATATATGGTTGTTATGACAAAAAAATTAAAAAAAAAGCGGACATAGAAAAAAAATCTTTATTAAACAAATGTGCCGACCCAACACACTTTAATAAATAAAAAATAAAATACATAGATGTAAACACCCACCCCAAGAATGCGTGAATAATTCATCTAATTTTCTGAGCTACAATCTTAGTATAGACTGATGCTAGGAATAAACCATTTGTAAATACTCGCTGGACCTCATAGTAATTTCTTGACTTCATCGTACAGCACAAGTACAAAGGCCCCGCCGGTGCCTCTAAGCACATTGGAGAAGGCACCTTTGAAGAATGCGCCCGCACCTTCTTGTTTTAATATTTTCGCCCAGCAGTGTGCCGTGCTCTTATACTGCCGCTGATCCACCGGTACGCCCGACTGCATCATCATACGCCGCCGCACCGTGTCCAGAGGGTACGAGCAGATCCCCGCAAATGTAGTCACAGTCTGTATCAAACAAATAATTTTTAACAAATATTTAAAGTTTCGGGTAAATGTATGCTTTATTCCTCGTCGGGTATCGCATGATGTTGCGTTGCAAAATATAATTGATTCTTAACCAAAAAGAATTAGTTCAACTAAAAAAAACCAGCAAAGTGCGAGTCGGACTCGCGCACAAAGGGTTCCGTACCATTATCGCAAAAAAAACACGTTTGTTGTATGGGAGTCCCACTTAAATATTTACTTTATTCTGTTTTTAATATTTTTTGTTATAGCGGCAACAGAAATCCATCATCTGTAAAAATTTCAACTGTTTAGCTATCACGGTTCATGAGATACAGCCTGGTGACAGACGGACATACAGACAGACAGACGGATTGTGGAGTCTTAGTTCCCGTTTTTATCCTTTGGGTACGGAACCCTAAAAAAGAACAAAAAATTGTTTTATAGGTAGTCCTTAAATTATGTCTAGGATCTATATATATAGTAAGAGTTCCCACGACCAAAACCATGTCACATCGTTTTACTGTTCAAATAGCTAGACTACATGAATCTGAACCCGGCTAGGTGGGCAGTACCGGCCAAATACGTCACAGTATTATGGGGGTGTCATTTCTGCTATGTCGAAAAAATAAACTGTACAATATATGTCTGATATTAAAATTTACAAAGGTGTCGTAATTTTGGTATGCAAATGTTCATAAGACATTTTGCGCGTCACATATGGCCTGAGCGCATTTTCAAAAATGCTAAATGTTTTATCGACTTGGCTCATTTTTTAACAAATTTTATGGTTCCATATTTTTTTAAATCTTTTGTACGGTTGCCGAAATTACCAAAATATTGTTTACAGACATTTTAAATATCATCCAAAACGAAAAAAACATCAACGGGAGTCGCTTCAAAATGGTTTCAACACATAGAATGCCCACACTTTCTTGTGAAAAATGATTAGAATTCAATTGTCTTAAACCGCTCGTTCCACTTAAATCCCAAGACCAGTCCCTCAGGGGACTACACAGCAATAAAGAAGAATGCTCATGGATGTATGGGATCCCGTACCATGATGCATCAAAATCAATCTTTGTTTTTTATATACTACACCGATTATGTTAACTCCTACAAAAGTTATTTATGAAAACAAAACCCGGGTTTCGGAATTATATTATAAAATCGAAAATAACCTAAAAACTAGGTCTATTTTGTTTGACGCTACCAACGACGTAATTTATATAGAAATGTTATACATGGACGTTATAGTTATTTATTACACAAAAGAAACGATTACTGGTTAGTATTTTCATCAAAAATCGATTCTATTGCATTCTACATTTTTATGACCGGCTGTGAACGCGAACGGCCAATTAACCATAGATAAAATAATGATAATCTTTTAAAAAAAGGTTCTATTCTATACTATTATTTTTTAAATTAATGTAGAATCGACTAATTATATTTTTTTTACAGTGATCATGACACTTTCAAAAATCAAGGTTATGTTAATTATAATAATATCATGGTAAACGGAACGTCATTTATATGGAGTAAAACTATAGTCAATATCCATACTTTTATACTCAAAATTAAATTCCCTATTCAAAAATCAAATCCCCGATGTGTAATGTCGTAAAAAAATATGAAACAAATTACTACTACCCTAGACTACCTACCCTACCCTAACTACCCTACACTACCTACCCTACCCTAACTACCCTACACTACCTACCCTACCCTACACTACCTACCCTACCCTACCCTACCTACCCTACCCTACATACCCTAACCTACATACCCTACCCTACCTACCCTACCCTACCTACCTTACCTACCCTACCCTACCAATCCTACCCTACCTATCCTACCTATCCTACCCTACCCTACCTATCCTACCCTACCCTACCTACCCTACCCTACCTACCCTACCCTACCTTACCTACCTTACCCTACCTACCCTACCCTACCTACCCTAAACAACCAACCCTACCCTACCTACCTACCCTACCCTACCTACCTTTCCCTACCTACCCTACCCTACCTACATACCTACCCTACCTATGTAGGTACAGGTAACAATTTTTCTTTTCTTAATTTTTTTTTCATAAGAACCTTCTCCTAACAATAACAAACACAACCAAAAAAGAATAAGCGAAATCAGTCCAGCCGTTCACGCGTGATGCCGTCGTGACCAAGGGAAATAGGGATTCATTTTTATATATATAGATATTGTTATTTTATAAGTTGTTATTAAATTTAGAATGGACTATAAAGGAATAGCACTTATTAGTACTTAGAGAATCCCCAGCAAAGGTGATCGTAGTGGAACATGCGTGCTATGTAATGAGGGCCTGATCTAGGGGATTTTAATGGAACGAGTGTCTTAAGCTACCTTCAGTAGTCGCAGTAGCTGAGCTGGAATTTATTAGTCTATACTAATATTATAAAGAGGAAAGATTTTTTTGTTTGTTTGTTTGTTTGTACCGAATAGGCTCCGAAACTACTGGACCGAATTAAAAAATTATTTCACCAATAGAAAGCTACGTTATTCTTGAGTAACATAGGCTATTTTTTAATCCCGAAAACGGGTCGTGTGGGTTGGCCCACGGGAGCGAAGCCGCGGGGAACAGCTAGTCTAATATATATCTATATGTGTGTGTGTGAGTGTGTGTGTGTGTGTATGTAATCAGCCATATCGGTCTTAACCTTGTAAATTAAAAGACAGTTAAGCTTTTCTTGAAATACAAAGTAGCTATTAGTTAAAAGCTCTCAATCTCAATGGGACCGCGCCCAAACATGGGAGCTGAAAGTTCGAAAATTTGAATTTTGGAAACCACCATGGCAATTTCACCGAAAGCAATGTTAGGTTCTGGATGCGAGACGCACGGGATCGGTCAAAGTAGCGACCCCTGGAGGCGGCCTGTCTCCAGCAGTGGAAGTCTTTCGGCTGAAATTATGATTATGATGATGATGATGAATGTTAGGTACTTAATAAAAAATCAATAACCTGAGCAATGAACCAAGTTAAAAGCAGCGGAGTATTTTGAGGATCAGGGAGAAGGCCTTTTGCAGTGTCGAAAAATCCGAAGTAAGTCGCACGGTAGATGATGATTCCCTGCACCGACACCACAAAGCCTCTGTACCAGCCCAAAGGTCCATCCGTTTTTATGGTCTTGGTAAGGCAGTCAATCAGCCCATTGAACATCTTACTTTTGCCTTTGCCAACGTCAGCTGCCAATCTGGCAAACAAATTTTAAGTTTATGTAACACGTTAAAATTTCTGTGAAGTGGAAAAACCGGTCAAGTGCGTGTTGGACCACGCGCAGTAATAGGACTCCGTTGATGCACAATACTGTGGACTAAGGTTTGTTGGGGTTTTGTTGTTTCATGATCATTTTCGGCGGGTCACACTTACATTTTTTAAGTCGACTATTACTCGTAAACTTGTAAAGCCTACTTATCTGTGATAGTTTTAAGGATGGCGATTTTCGTGATAAGTGAGTGAGTGTCACTCATCACGAAATATCGAAAACCGCTGGACGTATAAAGATGAAAGTTAGCAGGGAGGTTCCTCTAGTGACGTAAGAGCACACTAAGCATTTTTTGGAAATTCTTTCCTTAGGGGGTTGAAATTTTTTATGAAATTTTTACAGTTTGTAAATTGGACTCGTGAAATTATAGATTTACGCTCTTGGTTGGTAAAAAGAATTTATGTATTAATTGGTTTTTAAAAATGCTAAAAAAAGAGTTGAAAGTTTGCAAGAAATTTCTACAATTTGTAAATTGGAAACCTGAACTTTTAGATTTATACTCTTGGTTGATAAAAATAATTCATGTATATTGGTTTTTGGAAATAAGGAGGAGGTAAAAATGAGGTTGAAAGTTTCTGTGAAATTTCTACGCCTTCAAGTATGACACGTGAAATTAAAGAATTACGCTTTCGGTTGATAAAAAAAATCATGTATTTATTGGTTTTTGGTAATTCGACTCCTAAGGAGATGAGAAGGTGGAAATTTGCATTCTTAGTTTTTCAGAACTACTCCTAAAAAACGATTGTGTTAAAAAAAGAAAGATGTTATAGAATTTTATCTACACTCACAACGTAATGTTCCAAATACGAATTCGAAAAATATTGTATAAACACTTACTTTATACTCGTGGATAGGTAAAATTTAAAAAAAAAAACATTATAGTTCAACATTTTCCTTCGATTTTCAAACAACTGCATCATAAAATAACTTTTTAATTTTTATAGCACACTTACTTTTTAATTTTCTGGCGCGTATGGGCTCATGTCATTGTCAGTTGTCTGTGGATGCGCGCGCTGCGCAATGAGAATCTAAATTGCCCGCCTTACCATACCACATATTTTTTCCCTTTCCACTTTTGTTTTATTTCAACTATATGAGTGAAGATAAAGTAGTGTATGCAATAGCATATAATTAGGTATTAAAACACTCGCGTAATATTATTATCAAATTCAGCTTCGCCTCATTTGATAAACCTACACTCGTGTTTTAATAACCCCTATTATATGACCATTGCATAAACTACTATTACTGTACAGGGTTTCATTTTAGGGTTCCGAAGTCAACAAGGAACCCTTATAGCTTCGCTATGTCTGTCCGTCTGCAGCTTACCTCAAGAGACTTAGTACTAGAAAGCTATAATTTGGTATGGATATACATATCAATAATTCCGACAAAGTGGTAAAACAAAATCATGAAAAAGTTTATATCGGGTACCTTCCTATAGACGTAAAGTGGGGATGTTTATTTTTTCTCGTCTGTCTCCCATGGTGTGGGGTATCGTTGGATAGGCCATTCAAAAATATTACGGGTCTCTGGATAGGCCACTCAAAAATATTACGGGTCTCAACTATTTTTCGATTCCAGAAATCCGTTTGCGTAAAATTAAACTTTTAATTGCAAATTTTTGTTAGAGTCCCGGAGGGGGAGGGACATTCGACTCTAACGCCAGCGAAATGGTTGCTTTTGGTATGTGAAAAATTGGTTGTCTGTTAAGTCTGTTTACGGACGATAGTTTAAACGTGAGAACGTCATGATTAGAGCATGTACTTCAAAATTTCATAGTTTCGAAATTTCGGACACCCATAAATTCGAAATTTCGATACTGGGTTTAATTTAAATATTATGTAATTTTTTTATACAATTATGAAATTTATTATTGAAACCAAAAGAGGGTTATCTGAAAATGAGTCATAATACGAATCTAAAGCCAATTAGACAGTTGCCTACGCAACTGCCACGGCCACCTTGTGACCATGTATGCTAACATTACAATAAAACAAAGGTTAACCATGGTGTTAAATAAATAAAGAAGAGTGAAAGAAGCTCGTCCATTTAAAAGCCGAGTTTTATAATAATGGTGGCCATTGAAGAGAATACTTTGACAAGATTTACTATCGTTTGCTGGGAAAGCTCATATTTTTTTGCTATCGGAGGGAAACCCTGAACTCGCGCCTGAACTTATGGGGAAAAAACCAGGAAGTGTGGTATTTCTACCTCATTATAACCAAACCGGTGATCACCATGAACACGTCTTAAAATACCACATCCTTTGGGTGGCTATAAAGGAGTCTCCTTTGACCCTCACTGTGTACGGCAGCACGTGATCGATTTGCCACTATCTTGCCTGAGGTCACTCGGTGGACGGACAGAGTCCCCACTCCGAGCCCCCCAAAAACCCCGAAGTTCCACCTGCCTTAAATGAGGCTGGGTTTCCTCCACGAGGCCTTCTTCTCCGAATGGGATTGGACTTCTTACGATTCCACTCGGTGGCTATTTCACTCTAGTTTTCTGTCTTTGCCACCATATTCCTCACTATTAATGCCAGAGACAGGTCTCGCCCGATCCTGGCGGCTAAGACCCACCGCTCAAAGGCCCAAGAAAGCACTCCTCGAGCGGGTGCTGTGCAGAATCCAAGTTGCCTCTATAATGATGGCAATTTACCGTTGCCTCTCACCCAATCCTAATCAGGTACTCACGGAAGGAACCGTGCCCGATCTGTACCTGAATGTGTCTGTAGGAGATGCACTCCGCTCTTTTCAGCCAGCCACGTGCTATTATTCAAGTAAACATTTTCCGCTGCAGGCTCTTGATTTTAGTCCTGCAGCGTCGGACATCTGATAGTCTATTTCTGCCTCCAAGATTGGGCAGCGGTCTATGCAAAGCACCCACTGGCCTACCAATTCGAGGGAAAAGGTGCTAGAAATGCTCTTGGAAGTCCCACCGTACATGGTTAAACCAAGATGGTAGACTTGCGTATCTCCTATTGTCACTATTGAGCTGGGCGGCTCTCTGCTCTTCGGCAGCGACTCAATTTTATAAAGCGCAGTGGAGTATTTGTAGTAGAAGTCTTGAGAAAAGAAAAAAACATTTTGAATATAAATTGTACTTAGGCATCTCTCCAGACTACAAATTTTGCAGTCTGAAGAGAGTCTTGGTTTTGTTTAAATATTGCTCAGATTTTTCATTATATTTGGCACCTCAGTTTTGAAATTTAGAAACTGAGGAGGCCAATTTCGTAAGCTTATTTCGAAATTGAATATGTACGAAACTGCATGCCCTAGTCATGATGCGGCGCAAGCCAAATGTTTATGCCGATCGTGCCTTTCGTTCGCTTGTATAGCGCTGTCGCTCCGATCGTAACGGGACAGTGAGCGTAACGGGACAATGAGCGTAACGGAACAATGAGCATAACGTTACAATGAGCGTAACTGGACAATGAGCGTAACGGGACACTTTCGTGCATGCAGCCGGCGTTTATCAAAGAATTCCGTCAGTAATATATTATATATAACGAAATTAAAAGGAAAACTATCACAGCTAAGTAGGCTTCACAAGTTTACGAGTAATAGTCGACCAACTTAAAAAATGTACTTGGAAACGTAACAATTTTGTACAAATTCCATTGAATAATTACTTAAATAACTTTCGAGAACGTGATAGTGAATACATTCCCCGTGGCTCTAACGCGCGCTCGTATTGCAATTGACGTACTTTATATAGATTATTTATTACAGCTTATTTACGTTGGTTGTTTGTTCCTATCATTGAATAATTGACTTTACTTTTCGGTAGTTTAGTAGATTGTTTGAAAATACTCATCCTAAAATATTTGTATTCGGTTTGTAAATATTTGAAGATTTTAACGAAGACTATCTCCGTAACGGCAATACTGCAAGTAACGCTGTTTATAAATTTTTATTACAAACGCTTGCCTCTACCCGCGGTGGTACTCAAATAGATAATATATTTTTTAACTTCACTTGTGATTATGGATTTTATAACTCCTTCTTCAGTTACCATCGTCCTATGTGGGCCCGTTGTTAGACGTTGTGAGCCACTGAAACCGTTTAATGATCATGCGAAAGAAAATTATAAAAAAAAATGTAACGAAAAACCTTCTTAGTCCGCATTATTCTGCAAATTCGGAACCCTATTACTATACATGGCCCGACACGAACTTGGCTGATTTTTTATGATGTAGAGCAAGCAAGGGAATTTTGGAAATTCAACCTTTAAGGGGGTCTGTAGGACAAAATACGGATCACGCGAATGAAGTCACGAGAGAAGTGCTAGTAGCCAATAAATTAACAATTTTATCAAGTTTTTGTGGTTTTATAACACTTTTGCCCGAAGAAGTAGCTTAAATACGTTTCACTCTTCACATATGATGGGGAAGGAAAAAATATTTTTTTTCTTTACTTCGTGCCCTCTAGAGGGCGCCATATTCAATTAAATGTGTCTTCAAATAGCATATAAGCAGCAGATAAACTAGACGCTGCCAACGATACCTAATTTGTCAAATTATAAAAAAAAAAAAAAAAAATTATGTAAGTATTTTAGAAGATATGAGATACACACATACTGGTCAAAAAATTTGACCCTCTATTTTGCTTCGCAGTAGTAGGGTAAAAAATCATTAGAAAACCATGTGTTGTGCCTTCAAAAAATATGATGACATTAATAACAATCGCTAACACACAAGGTTTCTGTGTCCTATTATAATGCAAATCATTGATGCAAATGAACTGACCTGATGACCCGTAGAATATGTGTTTCTTTAAAAAAGAAACAAATGCACCCAGTAGTCTGTTTTCTCACTAATATTTTTAGGGTTCCGTAGTCAACAATGAACCCTTATAGTTTCGCCATGTCCGTCTGTCCATCTCTCCGCAGCTTAGCTCAGACTCTTTATAATAGAAAGCTATAATTTGGCATGGATATACATATTAATCACGCCGACAAAGTGATAAAATAAAATCATGAAAAATAAATTTTTATGGTACCATTTAAAGGCTATAATGTTTTGCGGATGAAGTCTTGCGAGTCTGAGTCTGAGGAGTTATGGATCTCACTCGAAATAGGGCAATATAAAAATGCGTATAAATTGAACATTTGTTCCGTTTTTATGGCACCGCCTGTCAATAGCGACTATGGCGAGCATATAAAGCGTTTCTTAGTAACTTCAGTGACGTCTATCACTATAAAGTTGCAAGAAAATCAAACACGTTACTAATAGGAGACTTCAATTTACCTCGTGTCTCATGGCAATAAAACGCTTCTTTAGGAATATGTTCAGCCTTGTTAGATGGAGATTAAGTTGAGGGGAGGTTTCTGGAGTAAATTATGTTCTGTAGAATAGATCAGAGTACTGATGTTTTTTTTTTATTTATCGGTAGGCTCACGTTTGACCACTATCTCGCCTGATGGTAAGCGATGATGTGGTCGACGGTAAAGCACGCTTGCCTAGAAGTAACCTATTCACTCTTGACATAAAGACCCCAAGGTTGTAGCTATCAGGAAACAAAGACTCCGGCAGGGCATTCCACTCCTTAGCTGTGCGTACAATGAAAGTATTCGCAAAACGCTTTGTACGTATGGGTGGGATGTCCACCACGTACCGGTGGCGCATTGCCATACCGTCTTGTTGTCCGGTGATGGAAAGGGCTAAGCGGAATCAATTTGTGCAGTTCCATCGCACACTCCCCGAAATGTAACCGATAAAAACCGACAGACTGGCCACTTGGCGTCGATGTTCAAGGCTTAAGGCTGGAGCTTTGAGGCGACCAGTACATCGTTGCCGATAAGCCTCTTTGCCCGTTTGTCAATCGAGTCAAGTGCATCAAGTTAATATTTGGCAGATCCGTCCCAGAGGTGAGAGCAGTACTCCATGCATGACCGATCTTGCGCTTTATACAATTAGAGCAGCTAGAAGAGTACAAGTTGAAGGCTCTCTTCTTCTGAGTTACGTCATTTGCTTTGGGCACTCGAGCGTCAACCCCTGCCAGGTAAGCCTTGTGTTTAACCGCATTTGCGCGGTTGCACTCAAGAGAAGCAAGTGGGCCGCCAAGGATAGCATGCGAAGAAAGATCGCATCCCATCCCAATCTGCTGACCTGTACCGCCAAACCCGCCGGGTGCCTCTCGGGCTGGGTTCGGGCGGGGAGTAGACGGATACAGACTTCACCAGAAAGTGGTCGGAACTACCCAAAGGTGATGATATCGACACTGAGTATCGGTCTGGATCTGTTGTCAGCAGAAGGTCCAAGCAATAGGCCGTATGCGAATCAACATCCGGCACTCTCGTAGCTGGGTGAGATTAAGCGCTAGCGAAAGATTTCACATCTCTCGCCCAGCATGGTCAGTGCACTGGTATGAGAATAGCCACTACTGATGGTGGGCATTAAAGTCCCCCAGTAACACTAATTGGCCGCAAGGGTACAGTTGCGGGGCTACATCAGCCGCCTCACTCAGGTACTGTGTGATCCTAGTTGTCTCCAGATCACCGCTATGTGATCGGTAGACACAGGCATAGATAATCTTATCCAGACCTGTGTCCACCAGGGCCCATAGCACTGAGTAGTTAAAGTCTTCAAGGTCACGGAGACGCCGGTAGCAGATGTCGTCACGGGCGTACATGCATACACCCGCACGTGGCTTGAATTTGTGCTCCAGGGTAAATCCTGGGTAAGATAGGTACGCCACGTCCGACGGACATCCGATCTGCGTCTCCGTAAGGAACAAAAGTGCTGGTTTCTCAGTCTTGAGGTGGTGATAGCCAGCGACAAGGTTCGACTTATACTCACGGACATTGTCATTACGTTAAATTTCATAACATAACATCACGCCAGTACGCTCTAAAGGGGTACGCAGATGTGTACATTTCACCTTGGTACACTCATTTCACTGGTTATGTTAAAGTGCCATGGTACTCGAGTAATCTATTCTGGTATTATAGATAATGGCAAGTTGCCTAGATTATGTTAGGTTCAAACGGGCTGGTTTCCGCAACTGCCTACTCCTTTCCAAGTTGCCTATTAGGTACAACTAAAAAGAGAAAAATAAAAAAAAAATTACAAATAACCATGACGGAAAAAATGGTACCTACCAAAGACACCAACTTCAAAAATAAATTTATTTTTCACTTTCTAGTGTTTTTATTTGGAAGTCTGTGGTTTTTTTTTTGTAAAAAAGTTTTATGTTCATAACTTCTAAATTACTTATTATATTTGACAAATGAGCTATCGTTGGAAGCGTCGTTTGTCCGGATATAGGCTATCGTCACATTAAATTGATTATCAATAATATTGGCATTCTCTAGAGGACAAAGTCATAAATTAATAAAGTTTGTCAACAATACACCCTAAATAAAAAAATGTGATGTGGCTCTGCAGAACCCCAAAATACTTATAAATAAAAAGTAAGTTCAAAAACTAAAATTCAAATACTGAAAAATCATGCTCTAAAAAGTATGATACTAGAAAGATGAGAAAATTTTCTTGTTTCATACTCGTCAGAGCATTATTCTTCAGCAGTCTGATTATAACCCGACTGCTGAAACTATAGGTTTGGACCATTTATAAAAAGAAAAAGCTCGAGATATTATAGAAGGAAAAGTTTTTTCTTTACCTTGTTCTTCCAAAATCTAAAGGGTACACGAAGCACATAGAAGTAGCACCCGCGGCTCCGCCTGCCGCTAGATTGCCAGCAAAGTGTTTCCAGAAATGTTTCTTTTTGTCTATGCCACCCATGAAAAGAGTCTTGTATTTATCCTTGAAAGCAAAGTTCAGCGCTTGGGTTGGAAAGTATCGAATGACGTTCGCCATGTTGCCGCGCCATAGTGAGAAGAATCCTTGCTCTTTTGGTACTCGGTAAAGGACATCAAGGATACCTGTTTTATGACAAAAATGTACTTAATAGACTATGATTTTTAATCATATTTTAAGCCTAAATACTTAACGTTAGCCTCTTCCTCATACATTCGCATCGCCAGTCGTAATTACAGTATGTCTAAAACATCAACTTCTCTACACTGACAAATTTACGACAGTATGTTTAAATGGACTAATATTCCGACTTATATATTAACGTTTAAAAGTACTGGAATAAGCCTTCCAGGTAAAGACCAAAAGAAGTGAAATAAAAAACACACGCAAATAAAAAAAATCACAAAAGCCGTCACTGTGGCCTTGTTCGTCTGCACATTATAATATATAATCATCAGTTCAGCAATAATACATTCACTGCTGGAGATAGGCCTCTCCCATAAGTCGTCACACTGATCGGTCCTGTTATCCTGTATAATATATCATACGATTTAATTTGCGGAGCACAAAATTGATCTTAGGCATCGGGCCATATGATAAATATGAGATTATATATTGTCCGACCATTTAACATTTGACATTAGTACGCCTATAAATTCCATTAACTAACAGGCAACCATAGACGTTAAAATGCAATACTTCGTGGACGCTTATAATAGATAAGTGCGTACGTGCTCCGATATTCCAATGAATTAAAATTCTAATTATGTTATTGTAAATATGGCAGTGTAAATTAAATGCTTTCATTTTATTTACATAGCTATTACATAATAATATGGGAGAAAATAATACTTGCATTACTAACCATTAACCAGTGCGTAAAAGCAGCTATAATATGTAGTTATCAATAAGGCAAATTAATGTTAAATATGGGAAATGTAAGAACATACATATATAAAAAAGTATGTTACACAAAGTGTAACGGTTATTTTAATAGATAAGCCAAAGTAATTTAAAAGCCTGGGTATGTTTATAAAACTACACAATGTTGATCAAAAATAAAATACTAATGTTAACACATTAAAACTTATATAAGAAATCGAATCGGTAACGCATTACGATATCACTAAATAATTAGTTTTTTGTCACAAGCTAAATAAAAGGATAGACGGAATATAGTAAGTATACGACAAACCTTTATATTGCTTGTCCGACTTTATTTGTTTGTTAACCGATTGTACTTGTAAAAGAATCTTCACTCGTTCAATGGGAGCAACTGCAGTTTTAGATATGGCGGCTGAAATACCACCCGCCAACAAATCCTTGATGAAATTTACTCCTGCTGTGTCCTTCTTTTTTTCGGCGCCGTCTTTAGGCTTATCACCCATTTTAACTTCCTTTAACAAGAAGTAGCTCTCTCTTTCAACTTAATAGGCTCCAATTTCTGTGACAAATCCGGAAAAAAAACAAGAACGAAGGAAACTATATTCCTAATCAATATTCAACATTGGCTTTTGATTACATTTACGCTGCCCCATGTTAATAAAAAGCTAAGGAGGACGAAAATTTTATAAGTTGTATAAAATTAATAAATTCAGTCAATTCAGTATAAGATTCAGGATAAATCTTTTCATCACTGACTTTTGGCAGAAAGAAAATATTTCAACTAAAAAGATACAAAAGACAAACGCAATTATTTCGTTTAAATTTAGAATTTCAAAAATCAACCAAAGACGGAGGGCATTAGCTCAGCTCAAGAAAAAGGAGGCATGATTACTTCTTTATTAAAATAAGGCAACATTTCCTCGTCGAAAATTTGATAACTGTGTAGGTGCGGCTTACTAAGAGGACATCGAGAGTACATCTGAACATTTTCAGATACCAGACCTCTAGTCAGCGGTCCATTTTCCAAAAAGTTAATTTTTTGTCTTAATATTCAGTTCATTTTCGTTTGATCGGGTGCAGGTTAAGTAATTAGAATATACGAGATTCGTCAGTTTTGGAAAAGTTTTCATAAATATATGAAATAATTTCTAACCCCTGACGAAAAAAGAGGGGTGTTATAAGCTTGACGTGTATATCTGTGTGTTTGTGTATTTGTGTATCTGTCTTCGGCATCATAGCTTCTAAACAGATTGAACCTGCTCCGACAGAATGAACTGATTTTGATTTAGTTGATCGGCCTAACCGATTTAAACGAATGAAAATCGGTTAGGCCGTTCAAAACTTACGCGCATTTCACTCATGGAATCGGGGTATTTTTGCTAGATTTCGTGTTATAATTAGGTGTTTTGATCGAATCGTGTTAACTAGCAAATAAATTAAGTAGTTTAAAGAGGTATTTGTGTCCGGGTTTTTTTCATTTTAATTGTTAAACCGTAAAATCCTAAATAATCGATTTGTCAATGTGATGATCATAGACGATTGAAAGGTAATGAATGAGGGCATCGCGTTTGAATTTGGCACTAGGAGCGCTAGTGTAGAATGAGGTCTTCAAAATGTCAAATGTCACCTGGTGGATGGCGCGTAGCGTATGATGTTCAGTTAAATACTAAGTTATTATTCTCTCAATGGGAACTAATAGAAGCAACTAATTTTGAATTGAATTTCTAGAAACCAAGACATCGAGAATATAGATATACTTACAAAGACAAAAATCTGCTACAATTGGAACTGCAATATTGTGTTATACCAAAATGCAGAATGCGGCGCGCGCCGCCGCTTACGTACTTTGTGGTTATACCTATTATACCTGCACTGATTTTTAAATTACTAATAATGAGCTATATAAATAAAATGGATTTATTTCTACAAATAGTGATTTAAGTTATCCTAACTATGTACAATGCTACCAAAACCTTGGCAGGTAACAGCAGGTCGAGGAAGAAGCCGCTGAAGTCCAAAGATGGTCAGCTCATTGTGACGTCAGAAGGGCAGCTACTTCGCTGGCGTGAACACTTTGAAGAGGTCTTCCGTTTGTCAGCTACATCGACGCCTGACGCGCTGCAAGTCAGTTCCCCACCATTCCAGCTCCTCAACATTAACGCGGAACCACCGTCAGCCTCTGAAGTTGCGGAGGCAGTCCGCTCTTTGAAGACAGGCAAAGCACCAGGACTCGACCTGATAACTGCGGAAATGCTACAAGCCGACTTACCCACCGCAGTCGACGTCCTGACACCGCTCATTGAAAAGATCTCGATCGCCGAAGAACTCCCAGATGAATGGGACAAAGGCCTTCTTATAACTGTTCCAAAGAAAGGTGATCTTAGCCAGTGCGATAACTGGAGAGGTATAACGTTGCTCTCGATTCCCTCTAAGGTTTTTTGCAAGATCATCCTAGATAGATTGTCGAAGGCCGTGGATCCTCTTCTACGCAAGGAGCAGGCTGGTTTCCGCTCGAGCCGCTCCTGTACGGACCAGATCAACACTCTCCGTATCATACTGGAACAGGCATCAGAATGGCAGAGGGAGGTTTATCTAACCTTTGTAGACTTCGAAAAGGCCTTTGATACGCTGAAGTGGTCTAGTATCTGGTCCCGCCTACTGGACATTGGAGTGCCGCCGAAAATAGTCCGTCTGTTGCAGAGTATTTATAAGAAATATTCCTGTAAGGTTACTCATAACGGCCTAATATCGGATGACGTAAACGTGCACGCGGGTGTCTTCCAAGGCTGCCTCCTGTCTCCGCTCCTCTTCCTAGTCGTTCTTGATGGAATTATGCTTCGCATCCATGATAACAGGCGCCGCGGCATAGAGTGGGGATTATCCAACGTCTTGGAAGACTTGGATTACGCCGATGACCTATGCCTGCTGAGTCATATCCACGCCGATATGCAAGCAAAGCTAAACGATCTACGTCAGGAAGCGGCAAAAACGGTGCTCAAAATAAACATCCGGAAGACCCAGGAAATTAAAACTGGTGTGAAGAACCATTCACCGTTGCTGGTTGGCACAGAGGCAGTGGAACTCGTCCACAGATTTACATACCTCGGGAGTGTCGTGTCAGAGACTGGGGGTAGTGAAGAGGACATCGTTTCACGGATCCAAAGCCCGAGCAACCCTCGCGCAGCTGAGACCTGTTTGGTAATCGCGGAAACTGACCCGACGGATTAAACTCAAAATCTTCGGGTCCAATGTCAAATCCGTGCTGCTCTACGGGTGCGAAACGTGGAAGATCACAAAGGACATCTCACGCCAAATACAAGTCTTCGTCAACCGCTGTCTTCGTCACATTCTCGGCATTTACTGGCCCAAGACCATCTCCAACATAGAGCTGTTGGAGAAATGCCACGATAGCCCGATCGACCGCCAGATCAAGCGTCGCAAGTGGAGATGGATTGGCCACACGCTCCGAAGGGGTCCCGATCACATACCCAAGCAAGCTTTGGACTGGAATCCCCAAGGGAAAAGAAAGCGTGGCCGTCCCCGTCAAAACCGGCGTCGCACCGTGTTGGCAGAAGCGACAAACATCGGAATGACATGGAGCGAGGTAAAGCGTGAAGCTCAAGATAGATCGTGATGAAGGACATCTGTGGACGCCCTCTGCCTCATCTAGGGGTTATAGAACATTAAGTCAAAGTAAGTATGCAACGGCAGCCCACATTCTTTATAAGATTAGCTATTCACTTTGCGCGAGATTTGGCTGCAATATTCGCAGGTTTGAATTCTATACAGACCTTTTTTTAAGGTTCCGTTCATTTAATTTGTACTATGATTAAAATTGGTTGGCTGAAAAGTTTATTGTTTTCTAATTAGGTTAACCTATGTTTCCAACATGCGTTATTTCTGGATGCATCATTCACACAATTTTAAAATAATAGGTTTAAGTTATATAAAATTGCAATGTCCCAACTGCTGAGATATATGAAGAGAGTTAAAATTTCACGTCAGACGAACGTTAAACTGGTCAACTCCCTGGTGATCTCCATCTTTAGTTACGGGGCTGAAACGTGCACTCTAAAAACCGCAAAGAAGGTTTTTGATTTTGAGATGTGGCGCTGGAGGAAGGTGTTGCAAATCCCTTGGATTGCCTTACGCGTCACCGACTCTATCCTCCGCGAACTGACTGTCCACGATCTGCATAATCTTAAAATGCCAGTTTGCAAAGCATTTAAAGTGCATCTAAAATGTATTAGATCCAAACTGTTGTATATGATATCACCGATAAAAAAGATCTATACTATTGTAGTGTTCTCTTGGTGCTTTGCTTATTGCCTTTCAAGCATCGTTAATAATAAAAGGTACAATTTCAAAAGAGATTTCATACGACTGCGGAAATGAAAATGTAAGTGCTCGTTCACACAGGGGTCCGTTTTACAGGTCTGCACTATCGTATACGTTTTCATTCGGCGCTGACGTATATAGTGGTATGAGTGACTTCACACACATGACAGTGATCCAGATCCAGTAAATATCACCGATCCGTATATACCAATATCCAAGCGAATTCATACACTCAACAGTATTAAAATACTGATCCGTTTTATCTAAACGAAGCCACGGAGCAGCGATGGATCCGTTAAAACGATCCTGGATATACGGATTTTCTGTGGGAACGAGCCCTTAATTAACATCACTTACTGGTGCATAAGCAAAGAAAATCAAAACGATTATTTTTCTTTACCGTAGGTACTTTTTGCTTTACCGTAGTCGCATAAAAACTCTTTTAAAATATTCTGACAAAGATTTTGCACCAGTGTCGTATCATGCAGAGCATGGTATGAAATGGTATCATGTCTGACCAAATCAATGCCATGTCCATAGCCCCTTCACAGGATATGAATCACCTCTTTTCCTGCTCAGCATGCACAACCACCTGCACCTTGTAGGTACGACTAAAACGAGATCAACGACAGAGCTGTCTAGGTGCCCCGAGGTGCCCACACATATAAGTAGTCTATGTCCATGTTAAATTGTAAGTCAAATCGCTTTCACCGTTGCTTTTCTTGACATTTATTTATTCTATAAATCCAAAAAAAAAGCGGGTAAGTATTATTTATTAGTTTCAAACATAACCATATTATTAGAAACTAGCTTCTGCCAACGCCTTCGCCCGCGTGATATAATCTATATCTGTGCCAAATTTCATCCAGATGCGTTCACCCGTTCTGGCGTAAAGAAGTAACAAACATACAAATACACACACAAACTTTCGCCTTTATAATATTAAAGTGTAATATATACTTAACATTTATATAAAACATATTTCGAATTTGCACCCAGCGAAAATTGGAAATAGTAAAAAGTTTACAATCAGAATGCTGGTCTTATAAACTATTTAGAATAGAAAGGTAATCTGAAACTAAAAGGTCTTTTGTAACGTGACAGGTACATTGGATATTTATCACAGAGAACATAATGTCATTGAAATTGTAATTGTCAGAATATTATTTGGTGTTTGTGATTTAATAATAATGCCACGGTGATAGTTATTTTTTCGAAGTGTCTAGTCGTCCGATAAACGGGTAAATAAAATAACGTAGAGCCTAGTCGTCCGCTAAACGGACAAACGGACGACTAGTAACAGCCTTATTTTTTGTGTACAGAACGTTTCTAGTTTTTCATTTCGCTGAATAATAGCTGTTCAAACAATCATCGTACCCCGTAGCAAAATTGTGATGACTCTAACAGCAATAAAAATAAATCAGGATCAGACAAACTTGAAAACATAATATATTATCCAATTTAACACTGATTAAAAATGGATTGGAAGAAGTAAGTACATGAAAAAATACTATTAGTGTTTTTCCGTCGCAAACAAGACTTGAAATGGTGCTCCCACACTGCTGTTAAAAATGTTTATAAACATTTTCTAACACTAATACATTTACTAACAAATTTTAGAATATTTTACATTCTGTTGTGAGTGCTCCTACACTGATGGAAAATGTTTACAAAAGAAAAAGCGCTCTAACTGGACGCTAGCACTTTTCACAATTTGTTAACTAACAATTTTGTGTTTACTAACATTACCTAACATGAAAAAAAAAATAACATTATGATTAAATGTTTATTTAGAAAATGTTTACTAATTAATGTTTGTATACATTTTTAACAGCTGTGTGGGAGCACCATTCGTAATCACTCCATTGAAATTATTCCAATTATACATCGCTTTTAAATAACGCCATTGAGATCTTCAACACGGCATAGCGGGCGCAAAATTGAGCTCACGTTCACGGAGTTGATGTTTAAAATAATAGATAGTAGTCTAGTACGGCTGAACTATTTAGATTTTCCATTAGGCATTTTTAAAGTTTGACATTATGGTATGGAATCTTCGTGCCTTGGAAATCACGAAAAAGGCGTTGGTCGCGTCGGATTAACAACCTATCGAACTTTGAGAATGAGGGAAGATCATCGCACGTTGATGTCTAGTTTCCGCTGTTATTCTTATAACCGAAATTCGGCCGGGGTAGTTTGAACGGCCTTTAGTTCATGCCATGTGGTACGTTGTGACGTCATTTGACACCGAATTGCACGACGACGCCGGTGCGGTGGGGCGTTAAAGCAAACGTCTGCTTTTATACATACATCAACCTAGATGCCTACTTGGAGCCGTAGCAAAGCCGAGTAGCTTCGTACTGCCCATATCTCAATCGCTCCATTTTAAGCAACGGTCCATAATATTCTTGATATGTGATTATTGGAACATAGTTTCTCTTCGCACGCTACACGCACGTAGGCCAGAAAAAGTGTAAGACTTCGACCGTCACTACTCTTTTACTTTAGTAACTGGGCTTCAGTGCAAGCGTATGTTTACTACGTGAAGGGTATTTCTCGATTTTTATACACTTTACATTAACCAGTTATATTGTCACAATCCATATGTATATAAGTAGTAGGTGCAGTTACTGAAGGCCGCACATCAGTGGTAACATTTTCACCCAACTAAGTAGCTAGTACAGTTTCAGCAGAATACGATGCCATTTTATACAACTACAGGCCCCAAAATCGATACCCCTTGGTTTTGTAAGTTGTAATCCCACTGTCGCCCCAAAACAATTGTAGCTTTATTAGCTGACGCATAGTCCAGAGAAAAATAAATTGTGCGTTTTTATTTTTTTTCGCTAAAGAATAGCTGCATGAGCTGCGGCTACTGCTGAGTAACATCCCCCTTAAGTGATACAGGAATGAATGCTTGGATTTCACGTAGCGACACCTATGTCGCTAAGTATGTCACAACCAGCCGTGAAGCGCCATCTATCTTTTTCTAGTAGAACTTGGTCCAACATAAATTAATAAAAAAAAATACTGTTTTTACAAGACCGTTTCCATTTATGATAGTTTTTAGATAGGTAGTCATTCGGTCAATAAAAACATATCCATTTTATTATTTATATTAAAGTTTCCTCGTACACCTTTATTTTTTCAGTAAGTGGCGTTCATAAAACACAGTAAGTTTAAGAGTAAAGTTACATAGCAAGGTTCTTTTTCAGGTTGCCTCCCAAAATACAAAATTTTCTTAAAACGTCATTGGTATGTAGGTTTTTCAAATCATGTATGCATTAAGACTGATGATGAATGAAGATGTCATGCTTCGGAAGGAGTCGACACTTAATCCCGAAGGTCGCTATTCCTTTGATTCATCGTAGATGCTTCTTAGGGGACTTGATTCCCTCGCCAGTAGCGAGGGAAGTCTTTACACGGGGGGCATGAATTGTAAGGACATTGACCTCATCTGATGCTACTATACTCACAAAAATATTGAACAAAACATAACCTCCCTATATTATTATTACTAACGGTTTAGTGTACCTACTATAGATTTTTATACGGAGATTTATGACTTACTTTCTTGATCAAAGACTCGTAGAATGTTGAGTAGCGGGAAACACTTGACCTAGCGTGTACAACTGAAACGAACGCTTTCGGCAATTGTCGTTCAAGGAGAAGTGATGATTAACCCAGTCAGTCTCGTGCCATGATACTGCGAGGTGTTCGTGTTGGATTCCTATGGTCCGTTTCACACAAGTAAGAGGCAGCGTTGTCGCTACACGCGTATTTAGTTAGTATAATATGGCAAGAGAAAAAAGTTGCGGTGTTGTGAAAGAGTGAAGTGTTTTTTTTTCAAAGTGATTTTGGTGGTAATATATAATTTTGTTACGGTTCAAAAACTACCTAAAATTAAGTAATATGTCTGCATTTATTTGTTTTTCTTTTAATTTTGCAATAGTGCCTTTTCTGTGCAGCTAAATGTGAATTCATATATAGGTACGTGTAAATTATATTATTATTTTGTACTTTATTTTCTAAATTAGCTCGGTTTAAATTTGGCATGCGACTCCGCTAAACCCTGACCGGTATTGAAATTCAGAGGAAGGGATTATTTTAAAAGTGCCAAGTTCAATAAAAATACTAAGTAGTGATAAAATATTTTTTTAGTTCCGGAAAAGATGATTTAATTTGTTTTTATAATCTAGTGAAATTATATTTTATAAAAATAAGCTGCGTTACGTAATTTATAATAATGAAACTAGAAAGTGACTATTTTATTGTTTTTCCTAATTCTTTGGTCACAAGGCGCGAAATTCGTTCTTGAAATTTCATTCTATAGTTGTAGGTATATGCTATCCTAGTAGAGATGCGGGATTAGACGTTGCGGATGATTTCAGCGTTTTTCACCTTTTCACAGTATAATTATCGATTACTATCTCACCGGAAAGACGTTGTCCAGTCCAATATTTCTCAAATTTTTCTACTCTCTTTTCACCCGCTTCGATCAAGTGGTGCGCTTAACAAAGCACACCATATCTTAAAGAAAGAAGATTATAAGTCGGTCAGATTTTGTATGCTGTCATAAGCAATTTGTGTTCTAGTAGATTTATAAGTACACAAATAGGCTTGGTAAATTTCTATAACTCAATAACTGAATAAAAAAAAGTAACTAAATAGAAGTGGTTTAAAACGCTGGTTTTATTTTGCTATTAAGAAAAACCCAAATAATATTAAAAAAATGATTATTTTGTTAAAATTGCACCCCCTCTCTTGCTACATTACATTGTAACACAGGGAGGGTTACACGTTAAGTTGGAAAAATCGATAGCTTACACAGAATTCTGTGCGAAACATACGCTGTAAGGCCCTGAAATTCAGCGAGTATAATATTCACTTCTGTTAAATCCATGATATCCTGGTGATTAAACCCAAGTAGACATTGCGCTTCCAAGCTAAAAAAAGAAAAATTAAGTTGTTTTATTTAGATTTTGTGGTACTTTAATGAAAATTGCTCGAAAATGATTATTATATATAAGTCAATCAGCCAATTTTTGATAAGTAGATAATCCTAACTGGATTATAATTTTATCACTGGTAACTTTAAATATTTGTGTAACATATTTCTAGCCACAGTAACAATGAAAATAAATCCTACCTAAATGTTCGATCATGAAATAATTTAAAACAATTGCATAAAAATCAACAATTTATGACATCCTAAAGATGAGCAATGTTCTTCAGTCACAATAAACTATTTTTTTTGAATTAATACTTAGGTACGTTACTGTCCGAACTACAAAAACGTAATCCACACATTGCACAGTTTGTATCTATATTTTATTTCGATTTGTACTAAAGTTAATTAGCAACAACAATTCATAAAAGGCTTTCTTGTAAGTGTGATTTCTTCCTAGTGTAACTTTTCTAAATATTGTGGGCTGAAACGTAATCTCCTTCTTCCTCCTGTTATGCTACCGGAATAGCCACAAACTGAGGATCAATCGCAATGTATTCTGAAAGATAATGCTGGCCAGCACCAGGAGCACATAACGCAATAGAAAAGTGTCTGTTGATTTCAACCAGTCAAGGTTACGTCACGTTACCAGGGTCGTCGGCGCTGCCTGAAACTATCTATTGTACTCGATTGTGGCTCGAGTTCCACGAACAGTTTACTTATAAACGTACATACATATTGCACTGTTTTACTGAGTAATTAATGCCCGTTTCTGTTAACGTCACGTCAATCAAAGCAACGTCTGGCACTATGTACGTAGTTAGATAGTTCTTGTTTGAATAATAATGTCTAACGAAAAAAGTTTCCTAAGTAACCACAACCTTTTCTTATTGCATTTCACAGTGGACAACTCGTAAGTTTTGAAACCGGTATATTTGAAATGCCTGTGATTTTAAACTCAAGTTCGGGGTATTTTAAGATAGATGAAGGTAGCTAGGGAACATGTAAACCTTGTCTTAGCATTACGCATCGGAGCATCGGTGTGTAACCCATGGCTTTTTGCACGGAATAATTGGTCAGTTATTTTTTGATATTCCCAAAGATTAACCGTCATTACTAAGTTTGTATTGATGTTTTTATATAATATCCTGTTATCTTAGGACGGAAGTTTAATAAATAATAAAGTGATAAATGTTTTTATTTGGATAAAAACACTAAAAAACTTCACTTTCGGAAGTTCTTGTTTTTGTTTCTTTGTATTTTGAAACCAACTAGTTACGTACATAGAGGTATGTTATGAAATGGTGTTCAAACAATAAACAGACATGCGATTGCAGCAATCCCGAGAGATTTGCCGTCATTTATTTATTTATTTTATTAAGGTTCACCAACAGTTGTTACAGATATTATACAGATAGGAAAATATAAGTAATTGTGTCTTGAATCTAACTGCACAACCAATTATTATTTTATATTTATATTATTGAAGAGTACCGTTGTGTATCTCCGAAGTTATCCATCAGATCTCAATCAAATTTTAATAGAACCTCATGAGAAACAACAGCTTTAAATAAAAGACATCTAAATTGGTTATTCTTATTGGATCACTAGCTATTTTTGCTATCGATTCGCTAAGAAGATCGGTTTACCTAGTAAAAAGTACTGAGGCGAAACACATATAAAAATACAATCGAATTGATATTTTGACTTGATCAAATTGATATCCAATTTCAAGTCAGTTAAAATTATAATGTTCGTTACTTTTTGTTTGGGCATGTGAATACATAAAAATGTACTGAACAGCTGATTTTTTAGAATCAATTAAAATGCATCGTGTATATATGTATAGCTTATTTTTGATGTTACTAACCTTGGTAAGGATTCTGTCTTTGACAATGAGGTACCGTACCTGAATAAAGTTTCTTTTTCAGATAGCATTTGTTGCAACACTTCGCCTCACTGTGCGGATACCAATTAACAACGCTGATCTCATATCTGATGTAGAGACACTGATCTGATGTTGCACAGGAAACTCGTCTCTAAATACTCAGGTATGTTGTTCTATTCTTCATGTGATAATTTATTCTACAACAGAGATTAAAATAACTGGAAGTGAATATTTATCACACTAGTCACACTAATATTATAAAGGCGAAAGTCTGTGAGTGTGGTTGTATGTTTGTTATTTCCTCACGCTCAAACGGCTGGACGGATCTGGATGAAATATGGCACAGAGATAGATTGTAGCCTGGGATAGCACATAGGATACATTTTATCCCGGGAATATGTTCCCTTAGGATCATTTTCGACATTCACGCGGGCGAAGCCGCTGGCAGAAGCTAGTGAGTTAATAAATATGATAGCTTAATAAATTATATTGTGTATAGTGAAGCTCGTATTTTCTTTACGAGCTTGACATAATTCTCACTTGTAATCACTAGGTTAGGTTAGGTTAAAACGGGCTGGTTTCCGCAGCTCCACGACCAAGCGCGTATTATTTTTATTTTGTAATCACTAAGGCCCACTTGCACGAAAAAAATAACTCACGGTTAGTTCCTAACACGAGGTTAAATTTACAGTGAGTCATACAATAATGCCAATTTAACCTCGTGTTAGCAACTTTTTTGTGCAAGTGGGCTAAAGGGTGATTACTGGTTTAGTATCTAAAATTTTATTAAAAAAAATGTCATCTACATTGCCAATATCCATGCCAATGATATTGTTGATTGAAACATTTAAAATAATCTTGAAATATTTTAATAAGTTATACAGTTATATATTTTAGAGTAAAATTAAAAATGTTAAATTTAAAGAGTGTGTGTTTAGCTGACTGTACCTTTTATTTTTATGTGTGTTAAAAGTAAGCAATTTAATTAATTTAGAATTTAGAACTTTGATGACACAGTTGGCGTAGTGGTTGAGCGATCGGATGCTGCGCTGCTTGTCACGGGTTCGATGCCCGCACGGAACAAATATTAGTATGGCGAACAGATAGTTGTGCCGGATCTGGGTGTCTTGTGTGAGTTTAAATGTTTATAAACGCACCAACGATACAGGAAGAAATTCTAGGTGTGGGGCAAAGTATTCAATATAAAAATAATTAAAAGTCTCTAAAAAACGTTTTCTTCCCTTCTACAGTCGGGAAAAAACCACAGGCGAGGTAGGCACTTATAGCCCCACTGTATAACGCCACCCTGCATAGTATGGACTCACCCTGAGGGCTTGTTTATGTAGAAGTGGCGCGTTGGGCATCACGTGCTGTGACATAGAATACAACATAAAACTTAGTCACTTTTCCTGTGTATGTATTTGCAAATTATACCATGAATGTATAACAAAGGTTTAAGTGTATATAACAGAATATTAATATGTACTTTATTTTACACCAATATAGTTATAGTGATCTTTAAAAAAAATACATACACACAAACATAAAACATTGATATATAAAAATATTTACAAGAAATCTTGATATTTTGACATTGTACAAAAATGCGGCAGTGCAAAGCCCAGCGCAAGTCGTTTGTACATTCTACTACGTAAGGTTTCTTTCAGAAATCAATATACCTACATTCTGTAAAACACATTTGACCAAACAAACAATGAAAAGAAAAATCTGGATGAACTTGGGAAAACCTTGCACCAAGTGTGGGCAAAAAAGGACGATTAAAAATATATATGCCTGTATCCAATCAATTTAAAATCTTTCTATCTCTACGGGACGAAGCAATAGATTGTCCTACTTAATTTCATAAAATCCAATTTTACTTACATTTAATTCACAAGACCGACCTTTCGCTATTTTTATCTCTGTCACACTTTTCTAACGATAAGAGCGGCCCCCTTGTACCTTCTAAACAAATCGATATCATGCCGAGCATTACGTCACTTAAGGATCCGAGGCCTCCACTGCGGTTTTGGCGCCAGTGTGCCAGTACCATGTATGTAAGGATCGTAGAAGGTGGCGTTCCGTAGTTTCTGCCTACCGATTTTAAAAATTCTTTTATTTTTTGGTCTCAATGTGGTTTGTTTGTCCACCATTGTCACCAAGTCAGGATCTGATCTGATGATGATACCGATTTTGGTATTTTCATCAACATGGCAAGCACTTGCGTTCAGAAATTATCATTCGGTGAAGTGGAACTGATGAACAAGGCTACAGATGGCCACTGGAATTTCTCAATATTAAGTATATTTTGGGTATAAGATATCCTGAATAGGTTAAAGCGATATTAAACAAATGGTTCTAATGAAAATGGTACCGGTACTCCGTAATAAAACAATGTAGCCTAGTCGTGTTTAGGCTTTTGTAATTATTATGCGAAGCCCTCTGGCTGTAAATGAGGCTGTAAATGATTTTCATAATAATGTAAGGTACAAAAAATAAAAATAAAAGCAAAATTATTTACCAAACAAACTAAACGACTTCCAAAACAAAACACTACAAAGCAAAAAATAACTTTATTTTCGGCAGTCGGTGTATTTGGTACCTATATTTTTCGTTAGTCGTGCATGTTTGGAATAGATCGTGTTTACGATTTTGCTCATGGCGTATAATTTGTGTTTTGCTTTAATTTTATTGATTCTTATGTACTACGGTCGACCTCGTAAAAGCTTTATTAGGTACCTTAAGATAGAATGTAATTTGCATACAAGACGGTCAGTAACATAGTTTCAATTTTAATTATGTGGAAACTATGTCATCTATATCTAGTATTAAAAGTGGTTAAGTAATTAACTAGGTTCGAGGTCAATTATACCTACCAAAATTTATCAGATTTAAAACCAAAATATTGGCATCGAGGAATTATAGAGTTTGCAAGCAGACTTAATGAAAAAGTGGCAACAAACCACTACCAACCAGCTCTCTTTTGGTCGTTTGAAGTCCTGATTGGCTATTTGAAGTACTAGTCGACTAATAGAGCGCATGATGCGCGCATTGCGACGGTCGCCCAGCAACGCCATCTGTTACCAAATTTCAAATTCAACAATTAAGTAAGTGTAAAAAACACTATTTATCGACCGCAAAACTTCTTTTCTCTTTCTGAATCTAAACTGTTTGGAGCTATCCTGTCTCAAAGCACTTGCTGTATGCTCCTTTAAGTACTATGTGTGGAGGCGTGTTTTGTAATCTGCCGCGGTTCTGAAGGCATATTTCAGCGAAGATTTATTTTATTTAACTTCGCAAACGCATGTATTACGTTGATAACTGCCAAAGCTACAACAAGTTTGTACAGTCAAGTTTTAGACATATAAAAAAATTAAAAAACTGCTGAAAATCATGATTTGCAGTCGGAGGATACATCTGGTTTTGGTACGCCATTTTTGAATTTTTGAATTTTTTTATTTACAACTTTATAGTTATTTTTTTTAGAATTACGTACATTCAAACATATAAGTGTTACATATTTTTGAAATCACCTCTTAAAACCGTTTATTTTGATACCCCACACGATGGGTTTGGAAGAAAAAAAAATGTTTGCCCCCAGAAAATGGCGCCCAAAATCCGCAATTTTTTTATTTTCCAATTTTAATGTAGCCAGTGACACTCACAGGGTTAAAACCAATCGATTGACATAAGAATCATCAAAATCGGCCAATGCGTTTGGTTTCTAGAACGTCACATAGGAACAAACATACATACATACATAGACTGATAAACACATTACCCTCCTTCGGCAGTCGGGTAAAAAATGGTCGATTACTCATTTAGACATTTATTCGCCAATGCAATTAACTACTCGCAATATTTAAATTAATCGATTTTCATTCTACGGTTTTTATCTAGTAAGACACACAGTGGCTGATAGGATGCAAGTACTTATATAGGTAAGTACGAAAGGCTTACAACCCTAACTCGAAACCCTAATTTAGGGTGGTGTAATAACTGTTAGGATGCTAGGGTTCCCAAAATATCGACCTTATTGCCTCTGAATGGTGGAGTGCCCCGGTATTCAGGGCCCTGCATACCGTGTAGTGTAATAAGCCCTTTAAAAAAGCCTTGCAAGTGTCGGAGTAATATGGCGTCGAGGATTAGTAACCAACTAAAAAGGCTGCTTTGGTATGCGTACCTATGTGTAACTGCAGTATAAATATGTTACGGTAAAAGGTATCTGTACAAAGATTTTCCAGTTAAATCAAATATTTACCAATTATTTAGGCAATATATAATATATATATAACATAATATATAATATGACATTCTTAGCACTTTATAGACCTGAGACAATATTTTTAATATTTTTGTAAATATAATATTGATTCGCAGGATAATAATGATATTAGGATTTGACTTGAATGGTATAAAGGCAAAACTTTTATTTGCTGTTGGTAATAAAGCATACCTAAGAGACACGAATAATGATGATTCTACTGAAAGAGAATTTTGAATGTATTATATATAGCAAAAGCAAGCTAAGCGCTTCCGGGATTTGGGGAACCATGACTTGGATAGGTGAGATAAGAAGTGAGTGAGTGAGAGTGAGTAAGCGAATGAACTGTACCCAAGATTTTCCAGCTAAAACTGATAAATATGATACACTAACGAGCAATGAAAAAGTTCCAGTGACATAGCACCAAATTACTCCTAAACGGGAAAGGTTAGCATAATGACGCCGTCTGTAATATTGAAGTACTGTATTTAACAGCGCATCAGAATATTACCAACTAAAAACGTAAATATTGTGTTCAAATTTTAAATTAAATGTTAAAAATTAAATTAAGGTGTTTGTCGGTATTTTGTGGGTGGAACTTTTTCATTGCTCGGCAATTTATTTATTCATGGAGTTACTTAGTCCATACCTACATAAGCCTTTTCTACCTAAGCCTAGTATAATATCTCTAAATTATAAATTTCGTGTGGTACTGTACGTATCTATTTATTTGTTCCTACTTAAAAAAAAATAGAAAAACATAAACAGATAACCTACTTTTCGATTCTCTGATCATGAAATTGGGTCACTGAGTACGAACAGGTCTATGGCGCCCTAGCTAAAGGGGCTGTAATCATGCATTCAGCAGAGTTAATCGTCCATCAACATGCTTGGTATAGTAGTAGGTATCTATTGTATGACACAATGTAGCAGCGCCATCTCTTGAAATTTTACGTTCCAAACATGTATCTCTTGGGTGCTTATGGTCTCCTAGTACAAGGAGGCGTAAGTTAGCACAATTGAACAAACCTGTTGACTTTCCACGCCCGACCAATCAACGTTGAGTATTTTCCGTAAGTCCTCCTACTTTTTGGCTCGATCTAAGTTTTGAATTTCTCTTCAACTGGATTTATACAAATAATTAAAACATATCCCATACCGATAGACCCATCCTTAATAGGTAACTTAGGGACATCGTTTTTGTAAAACCCCACGTCACATAACCTATAACTAGCGGACAATTAAGACGCTTCCAACGACAACTCATTTATCAAATTATGATAAGTAGTATAGAATTTATGATGGAACAGATGAACATACATACACATATACCGGTCGAAAACTAAACCCTTCCTTTTGCTTCGCCGTAGTCAGGTAAAAATAACTTTCTTTTGCCGAATTCGGTGTCTTTGCTACCTATTGTTTTCAGTTTTTTGACACCGACTTAGGAAAAGAAAGTTATTTGTAGTTTTTTGTTTTGGAAGTTGATTTCATTTTTTTGTTAAAAAGTTTTTTATTTATCTCTTTTTAGTTTTGGTAGGTACCTCTAATTACTATATAAATATAGATTTTTCAATTTATGGCCAAAGTAAATCTCATTACGAATCCAATAAGCCCAAATACGACTAGGATACATTGTTTTATTTCGGAGTTCCAGTGCCTTCCTTCCGATTTTATCATCAGATCAGTTCGATGGTACCGTTTTCATCAGTACATTTATTTATAAGTATTTGCTTCATAATAGTCTGTTAACTATTCGAGATATCTTATACCAGAGATACTAAGATGGCCACAGACACTACTTAATGCTACTTAGCATTAAGTAGTTTCTGTGGCCATCTGTGAGCTTATTTATCAATTCCACTTCACTAAATGATAATTACTAAGTGCAAATGATTGCATTGTTGATGAAAATGCCAAAATCGCTATATGTATGCCTATAATATTTGGGAAGTTTCGTCGATTTCTCTAGGATCCTATCATAGATCCTGACCTGATGACCATGGGACCACTTGGGAAGTATACCCTTTCAAACAAAACAAGTATTTTCCAAAGCGGTCCAGGCCTGAGTAATCGGAAAATAATAAAAATTATAAAAAACAGATACCGACGAATTGAGAACCTCCTCCTTTTTTGAAGTCGGTTCAAAAGACATTCTCTCAGAAAAGAAATTGTCTTCTCTTTTGTTGCCAAACGAAATTTGAAAATTTCAAATATATTACCAACCGGTTTGTGAAATCAAAAATAAGGCTTTATTGCAAAACGTCTGTATGTATGTTCATCATCCGGTGCTTATACGTTATGTGATTTCTCTTTAGATAAGCACTTAGACCTCACACTAAATTTAATATACCCTGAAAGAAATGCATAAAAAAATTAAAGTAGATAGAAAATATTCTTCTCTGAAACTCTTAAAGGATATTGAGAGAATAAGCATGGTCATATACCAACTGAGGGTTGTTTATACAACAATCCATAATAACAGATCGGCATACGATGGCGGCAGCAATTAACGTCCTTTAAGTAAGTCAAACACGAATATTTTCTTGTTTCATACTTTTCAGAGCACGATTTTTTGTTGTCGGGTTTACTTTTTATACTTTTTTACCTAGTGGTACATAATTTTTGATGCAAATTTGTTGCGTGTTGCGGATTTTTTAAATAATGGTACCTATTACATGTTAGTGTCTTTTCTTTCGCAGGGTCTGGTCGATCAGATCAGGCAACTTCTGTCATTTCAAGAATTATTTTTATATAAAAGCTTTCAGACAAAAAGCATTACCTTGCCGGTTTTATTTTACCGCCGTCAAGGTGAGTTATCAGGTTCAAAATCACAGGTAATTATTAGGGACTAGTACATTTACCTAATTTTAGGCCATATGGTACGATTCCCGCATGGATTTTTTTATGGCCGGGACATTATAGTTGTTACAGATCTGGTTGTGAATAATTGCAAACTTACTCCTAATTTTTAATCTATTTTGATAGGCATCCTATGAATTAATACATTCAAATCCTCGAACTGTTTTTGTCGCTCTCTTTACAGCTTGTTCTAATGGTAATTTAATATGAGCATCGTTACGAATAAACTGCCCCATTTGTAATAAGTCCACGTATGATGTGTCCCATTGTATTCAGTTCTACTGAAGAGAATGGTTTACTATACGGCATTTATGCAATCCTGGTAGCAAACGGTCATTTATTCGGTGTCGGTATTATTTGCGCTATACACGCCATCTGTTACAACTCTTCGTGAACAACGTTCGTTTTGTATTCGTGTTTCAGATGTGTCGAAATGAATGATGGAGTTCTTCTCCAAACAGTACTTGCAGTTAATCATTCCTATTTGGCTGTATAGATGGCTCCGCACTTAGGTTTCATCATCACCAGTGTGACTCGAAAAAATAACTGGTGGTCTATAGTACCACTTTAGAAAAATAACTCTAATTAGACATCAATCCTATTAAGTAACGTCAAGTAAAAGTCCGCAAAGACGCCAATTTGTGAAACAATAGTATCTGTAAGAGGTCCCAAAAATCAACATTATGCTTTATTCTCGTTAAGTTATGGTTTTACTGCAATTCATGCAATGGCAAGTTTATTCCTTATTTAATCGTGCACAAATAAGTACAACGGAAGATTCACTAATGCTCATCAGTTCTCGGTATACATAAGGCAAAGAAGGTTATGAATAACGCGCATACTTTTGTATAAATTTCCATGGTTACACAAAGTGCGTTCGTTTCACCAGAGGCTCAAGACTGACACTTCATTCTACGAGTATCATCGAAAGCGAAAAAAATAAAAATAAAATGCGATTGGAAAAATGTCACAAATATAATTATGGGTATGTCTGCGCTATTGAAATGTCACGTGACCAATTCTTAACATTTTGGCTGAGATTTTGGCATTTCAACCATCGCCTTCGCTAACATTAAATGACTCTTGTCTGGAGAGAACGACATAACTCAAAAAGAGCTCCATCCTAAAATATTTATTGAATGGTTAACAACAAGGTCGAGGTCGCGTTTTTCCCCAAGCACATTTTTACCACATCATCACAGATAATATAATACTAGCATACAGATGCGTCATCCCATACAAATAAACCGTGCCGACTTAACTCGCGTTTGTCATCTGATACTACTTATTTTTGTAAGCACATCGATCGCATTCGGTTCCGTTCCACGGCTATAGATGGTGTTAGCAGCGACTTGCAAGTAAAAGGGTTTTAACACACCCTGTTCGATAATGACCAAATACCTATCATGCAATCGCAATCTCAACGTGAAGTAAAGCATTACCTCCAAGGGAGGTAAAGTTGTATGACATTACTAAACTTTAAGGTTTGCTTCTACCATGGTTGAAAAATATAAAAAAAACTTTTTTACAAAAAAAAAACTACCGAATTCGAAATAAAAAGACTACAAACTGAAAAATAACTTTATTTTTGGAAGTCGGTAGTTTTTTTTTCGCTTTTTAAGTTGTACCTACCTAATAGGCAAGTTGTTTAGTAAGGTACCAATAACGTCAAAATAGATTACCCGAATATCATGTAACTTGAATATAACCGGTGAAATGAGAGATCTGCGTACGCCTTAAGAGCGTACTGGCGTGATGTTATTTTATGAAATGGTTTAAATTATAAACGGACATGTGATTGCAGCAGTCTCGAGAGATTTGCCGTTATTTATTGAAGAGTTCTGTTGTATATCTCCGAAGTTCTTCATCAGATCTTCACCAAATTAAAATGGGACCAATTTCGGAACATACTCTATCAAACAAAAACAGAATTTTCAAAATCGGTCCACGATTGACGGAGATATCGGTGAAAATAAACAAAAATAAAAAAAATATGACGTCGCACATAGAACCTCCTTCTTTTTCGAAAGTCGGTTAAAAATTAGGAGCAACTTCCTTTTTAAATGTGCGCTTAGACCGCAGTGGATATCTCGTAGCTACGACGGTATTGTGGAGGCTAATAATAATTCGTCGCTTTTAGGCTCTAAGATAGCCCCGTTAATACAAATAACTGTATGGCGGAGCTCATAAGGATTTTGAGCAACCATATTCAGGGTAAAAAGTTGATAGCTAAGCAGGTGGGGCATGTCCAAATTGGAATTTTTAGATGCGTCAGATTTAGAGAAAGCCCATAATTTCGATGTCAGATTGGCCTTTTTAAGTCTTTCTGCGACAAGCAGAAAATTAGCCGCACTGAAATTTAAATTAAAAAGTGTCCTTTTTCGAAATCTGAAAATGGGCCCCTGAACAAAAGGCTCCTATCTGAAACTTTTCATTTCACCTACTCAGGTGGGGCCTGCTGAGAGACCACCAGAAAATACCATATCCAGGGCGAAAAGTTTTTTACATACGACCAGTATTATACATACGACAACATAATATTTACGCGTTCCCGGCTCGCAACAAAGATAGCCGGTGAAGTTAGTCACCGAACCGCGTAAACCTCGTCTAGCCGCTCAGTGGAAAATAGGTCAGCAACCGCAGTGAAGCTCGCAGTCTGTTGGGCAACCTTTCCACGTGGATTGCTCTGTAATGCGCTTGCGTGAATGTGTGAAGTTAGCGCAAATTAGTCACTAACATACCAGGAGACTATAAGGCATGAACAAGTTGCATTAGTGATCAAACATAGCAAGTTCACCTAAATCTACGTGTTTGAATTTTTAGTGCGTCGTCGTACTGGTATACCTTAAACGTTCTGGTTGAAATTCTCCTCTTTACCTTTATTTATTTATTAATAGGAACACCAACTACACATTGACAAAAAAACGGACATAATACATAAAACATCAGTCAGTGAAAACATGTCACAGGTGAACACAACATAATTATACAATTTAGATTTTCGGTTAATACATTAAATTTGATATGAGAGATAATTTAATAAGTCAATCTCTAAAAAGGTTTATTAGGCAACCAGTAAAAGGCGATGGCCGAAACACCGAAATAATGGATTAATCACGTGAATTTTTGATAGCGCTCAATAATCCAATAAGAACATGGAATTTATAGGGAATGAAAGATTGCAGATGGGAAGTCAGACAGAGCTTGTTGTTTATTATTTTTATTCATAATTCATGATTAGTTTTTAAACTTGAAACGTTTACTATATACATTGTACATTTGGTATAGAGTTAAACGCTTTTCTTTCATCTGTGGGTACCATGAAAGGCAAGGTCAAACCAAAAAGCCAAACGAAATACAGTTGGTACGCTTGCGCTAATCCTATTCATCAGTGGGGAACTGCATATAATAGAAACAACCATTTTCAATTCTTTTTAATATGACTTAAAAAATAAGGTATGTTAATGTTTTATCAAGTTTTATTTCAACTTGATCAATGCAATCTGTTTATAAATATGTCAGAAAGTCATGTCAGAAGAATAACGTTAGATTGACATTGGCACGCGTATAACAAGTTTCATTGTTGTGGAATGACCGTGCTATTTTTCTTATTTTAATGCGTCACGACTGGGACAAATAGTATACTTGACCAGTTTGTGTATCTCGGAGTCGATTTTGATAGCAATCCAGTCACAGGCCTTTTCCTGGCCTCGAAATAGTTTTGGACTCGCTTTATGTAAGCGTCAGTGAACATCACAAGAAACTGACTATTTTATTAACGACGGGTATGGCAGCTGATGGTAAATTTGGTTCCATAGCGAATATCTAGTCTTGTGTTTCGTTTTTATTATAATTTAATTTCTATATAAGTAACATTTGCGAACATAAGCATTAAAGGAGGTGTATTATGTTTACGCAGCAATTTCTACGAATTGGGTTGCTAGGTTTTCTTTGCACCTATTCTTATTTACTCTTTGAGCCGTTCGTTGTAACTATCCACTCTACCTAATTATTTTAATTAATAAGTGAGGTCTAGGTAGTCAGTTTAGCCATGTACTGTTACAAAAGCTATAAAACAACGCCATCTGTCCCGTATAATTTGAATGCGTCCATAACCTTCAAAGGGTTCCCTTGATGTCATGATGTCTACGTTACTAGTTCCGCGTGTATTCGTAGCTGCACCTGCTTTCCACCAAGGCCGTAGGGCGCTGTTGTGCACAGCCAGGACGAAACAGGACGCGATTTTGGATGCAGATAGCACCTGGCACATTAGCTCAGCTGGATAGACTAGAGCATTCGCGTACGGGGTTGAAACGCGAAGGTCGTGGGTTCAACTCCCACATGTGCCGCCCCCCTTTTTTTTTGTTTAGTTTTCTATTATTTAATTTTTTTTTGGCTGTGGAATTGTAGCAAAATTTTTGTTTAACTTTGCAACTATCACCGCCTGTATAAAATCATCATTTGGGAATGACTCGACCGATTTGGCTGACAAGGTCAAAAATAATTGTCAGAACAAGGTTTGTACGTAAGATTTTATAGAAAAACCACCTGAAACATTCATACATTCCTACTTACACGATAGATAGGGCAATATTTAAAAATGATAAAAATTATCCCGGCCTGTAACTGTCCCTCTGTAGAACAAAGGCCTCTTCTCATACAGAGAAGGCACGAGTATTAATCACCACACTTGGTCAAGAAGGGTTGGTGATTTCCTCACAATGTATTCCTTCAACGATGTCAGCGATGTCCAACACAAACTCAAAAAGTTTATATGAAATTACATCGTCAATTGTCAGTCACTTAAAACAGTGGTAACACCCTGCCAGATGCCCTTATAGTAGTAAATTGTGATGAAACTTTCGCCATTGTATAAATGCTAAATTATATATAAGTTACTTGGGGAACTATCAAAAGATATTTCCCTAGTAGATGACCTTGGGTGGGTGGGTGGTGAATGGTTCTTACCTCTTATTAGACACATTGAAAGTCTGTCGTAGTAGCCTAAAAAATAAAGCATTTGCTGTACTTAGTAATGTTGCCTGTAAAGTCCATAACTTCCATCTTTTATTAAATAACCAAGGTCAGATCGTCGGCGACTCTTGGGATATAAGAGAGAATCAAAAAATTCTAGAGTTTGTTGACGAATATATCTACCTTGGTCAGCTTAATTGATGGAAGAAATACTGGTCAGTCAAGGAAATCATGAAATAACTGGACCTGGGCTTTGCATTGAAATTAAAAACTTTTACCACCTGCATTCTACCGAGCTTAATCTATGGCTGCGAAATATGGGCACTTACCAAAAACCTCAGAGCTAAGCTGGCCACATGTGCAGGGTGCAGCATCACAGGGTGCAAACGTCAGGACAGAATTTGAATTACCAACCTCAGTACGCAAACAAAAGTGCCTGATGTCCACATTCGAATAGAAAAGTGGAACGGCCATTCGCTGCCCGACAAACGTTGAAAATGGAACAGGGCAGTGACTGACTGGTATCTAAGAGATGGGATATGGAGCCGTAGACGAAAGTGAGTGATAGGAGGAGGAAATTAAAAGAACCGTTGGTTCAATTTGGAGACGAGTAGCTCAGAACAGACCTCAGTGGAAACAGTAGAAGGAGGCCTATGCTAAAAGTCACATTGAGATTAGGGATATTTCATAAATTATAATTTTGTGTTGTATTTTTTGTTTTAGTTGTATACCTCTGATCTTAGAATAAAAGGATTTATGCAATTAAATACGGATGTTTTCAGAAATTCTATTAAATTACACGTGGATTCTTATAAGGGTGGTTTCCAAATTAATCAAACCGTAGTTTATCATCCTTTTGCTAAAAATGTACAGGTACACTAGAAGATAAGCTTAATAAATGCTTTATTTCAGTATTAATCTACGCACTTATAAATAGTTTGAAACTTGGCTATATTTAATCGAAACCCCGCATGCACTCCACTAAGCCAGCTCAAGGTCAAAGTTCTGCTACGTGCAGTACGAGTATATAGAACGTGCACTATAAAATACAAGTACACGATTTCCACATTCCACATTCCATTTACAAGCAGTTCTGTCAGTGTCAGCACGGGGTTAACGACCTGACCCTCATTTTATGTTCCCAAGAGGGTGTCAGGGGTGCTCCGCGTTTATGTCTCAAATTCGTTATATAATAGACCATCGCAGCTTTTTATTAGTTACGATGTAACCGGATCAATATTATTTCGGCCAGTCAGCCACACAATGTAGTAAGCCTCTAAGATTTCTTACCGCAGAATAAACTAGGTAGAGTAGACACACAGACAGCCATGCGGCAAGCTGGCTATAGTGACTACCCTAGTACGCAAGAATGAATATGAAATATTTATCGGTCCAGTGCGAGAGCGGGAAAGCAGATACATGAGTCGTCGGAAAGCGTTTCGTAGAATTCTGCAGCATTTAGTTATAGTACAGTTGCTGTAGTATTCGCACGTCATCCTATTTTGAGTTTCAAATAAGTTCATAAAATTGTTTTTAACTTGCAATTAAATTGTTTGTGACAATGGAAGTGGAAGGCAAGATGAATTAGGTAGTAGTACAGAAGAAAGTGAAGTTGTGTTTTGTGAAAACCATTGGAATGAGACGTAAATGTTTGTGGAAAAATATTCGCGTGACGTCTAGTCATTCTCTATGTAAATTATTAAGGGTATGATGTTTGTTAATTTCTCACATTTGACGTGAAGGTAAAAGCCTGTCTGCAAAAGCGAATTTTATAAATATTAAACTAACTTCCTTAGCACATATATGTTACAATAGTCCTTATATTTTTGTAAATACCCTTATGCTTTCATTAACCTGTGTAAATACTTTGCCGTAACAAATCTTAATCTTATTGTTAGTCGAACATTCAAGCTGCGAGGTAGCCAGGTAGGTAGGCGTCGGGTGGTATGGTGGCGGTGTACTTGCTATTCAGATAATGGCGCTCCTAAGCGAGCAACTCTTTCCTAGAAGTGTGTGACTAAAACAAGTTGCTGGAAAAGTTTTAAATGTGGCGCGCAGTATAGCCCGGCCACTCTGGCAAGTTTTGCTTACATTTTGAACTATTTCTACTGCTATTGTTGCCCGTGTAAACTAAATTACTACTGGTCATAGTAGCAACATATTTTTATGAAAATATTATAAAGGAGCTGAGAGGCTTTTTGGCTATAAATTCCATTATGGGCCATTGATTTGGAAGTTCATTTTTTTCTGTAGGTCGTACTCATAAATAACAAATTTTCAAGACTCAGAAATTTTACACAATTTTATGTACTTAAAAATATAATTCGTGAGGTAAAAAAATATGAATTAGTCCATGAGCGAGCGAAGCAAGCTCCGGAGCTTAGGACACCCCGACACGGTTACTGTAGACCCTGCAGACAGAAATAGGAGCCCCGGCTCTTTCGCGTTTGTTGCTTAAATAGTAATCGTAAAAACTTTTACCATGGATATCTCCATAACCATGGGATTCCGTGGGGTGGGGATGGTACAGTTGGGTAGCCCCTCTACCCCACTTTCCTGCACCCTCTCCGCGCCCCTTAAATTTATGTATATTTATGGATTTTTTTATTCTAACCTGGAAACTTTAACCATGGATATCTCCATAACCAAGGGGCTCCGAGTGGTGGGGTTGGGACCCGCGCCAAAACTCAACGGCCCATAATCAAAATTTTAACCGGGTTTTTTAAAGCAAGTATATCCACGGCAAAAAGTTGATAGCTCAGCGAGCAGGGCTCGTATCTGAATCTTTTCGGATATATTCTCGGTGCTATCTCAGCAAGCCGCACCTATTGAGCTACCCACTTTTGCCCTGGATATGCGTGCTCAAAAATCTTCTCAGTTCCTTCTGTATATACATTTTCTACAATAAAACATTGCCAGTATGGCTAAGCCAAACATTAAAAAAAGTTGCAGGTGCACATTGCATTAAAAAAAAATCCTGCTTAGCATGGCAGGGCCTTAAACCTTAGTTTTCTTACTTTTAGTAAGAAAACTTGACTTGAGCGGGATCTACACCCACCCTGCTACCTGTTACCTTTACCATAAAGCACGCAATTGCAGCTTCAGCAGTGTAGAGAGCATTTTGATTTTATTAATATCATGTGCGAAGAGCAGAAGTTTCGGTTGTCCAAGCATGGTCTGACTGAATTTCCTCGGGCTGTCAATATCAGATAATAATCGGTGACATTCACTGACATGCTTGACATCCATATTATTTTATTTAGATGGAAAGTTTTGACAAAAAGAAATCACCTCTAGCCCGAACCCTGTGACTATGACCCATACAATCGCTACCGGGCAGCCTGCTCATGCAGAAGATATAATACCCCATTATTATTATTTATTATTATTCTAGTTTATTGTAAAGCTTGGGTTTTTATAAAAAGCGGCGTCGGTACGTGATGGTGAGGCCAAACGATGGAAACTATGTAATATAATATAATAACTGCGTCAAAATTATTTAAATCACGAATAAGTCCGGTTTTTGAAATACAAAATCATAAAGTTTGTATGTCTGTTGTATTTGATGTGAACGTAAAGAGATTTGAAAATTCATCAAGTTGGTTTTTGCAGGGTTTTGCATCTTCGACAAAATTGAAACGGGTAGGTATAGATAGTTCACCGATACATAATCAAAAAAAGTCATGGGATATGGCGTCCAAAATGTCATGACGACAATATATTTAGAGGCAGATTGCTCTTTGTGAACAATATTACATACAGTTGCATCGTGAGCCGTAACTTTAAAAGAAATCAAAATGGATAGGGGATGTTTAATGTACCAATACCAAATCAGGTCAATGCTCCCACACGACTCATGTTGCTCGAACGAAACAACGCTTGTTTGCTCTCACCCTAACAGGCGTAATATCTGCAACGACTAACAATGATCAAAGCGATGCCATCATTTTCATACATAGCAGTTGTCACGCTTTCATGTGAAGATTGCTTTCTTTAACCAAGCTTAGGTTAGTATTAATTTTAGTGCACGCTAGAATGTTATATGATTAGATTCCTCATACCAACAAAATAACACATTTATTAAAAATCTGATCGGTTTAGCAGATTCAAAATTAATATTCTTATTAGAAAAGTTTTTAGTGCTAAGATTTTGTTTTAATTAAGGCACTAAGTACCCAATCGCACGAAAAACTTATTTATTTATTTATTTATGTACACACAAAACACTTAACAGAGAAAAGAAATAATACATATAGAAGAGCACAACTTAACTCAGAGTTAGTTGCTAACACGAGGTTAAATTGACCATAAACTATGACAAACTGTCAATTTAACCTCTTGTTAGCAACTAGCTAAGAAAAGGTTAAATTGACAATAAACTATGAAAAACTGTCAACTTAACCTCTTGTTAGCAACTAGCTAACAAAAGGTTAAATTGACAATAAACTATGAAAAACTGACAATTTAACCTCTTGTTAGCAACTAGCTAACAAAAGGTTAAATTTACAATAAACTATGAAAAACTGTCAATTTAACCTCTTGTTAGCAACTAGTTAACAAAAGGTTAAATTGACAATAAACTATGACAAACTGTCAATTTAACCTCTTGTTAGCAACTAGCTAACAAGAGGTTATTAGTTATCAGTTATTTTTTCGAGCAAGAAGGTCTTATTATTTTAACGCTTAATAATTGTGGTGCTGAATTCCACAGGCATTCGCAATCGATAAAATTAGAAACATATTATAAAGTTATATTTCACATGCGCTTTTGATTTGCAATGACTGTTACAGTAAACAATTTTTACCAAGTAGGCCGCTCGTCGGTAGGGAACAAACCAGTACCATCTGGCCTTGCATTCTAATGAATATTCATACTGCGCTTGACTGTTATCACTGACGTACGGTCGACTGTACCGGTGTACAAACGATAAAATATGCTATTTGTTGCCACCTGTTTGTAATTATTATTTAACATAGTTATTTACTGCATTTGCTAATCACTTTAATATATGAATAGAATAATAATTATTTACTGCATTTGCTAACTAATGTACAATTACTAATAAATAACTAAAATTTATTGCTTATGGTTTACTTATTTGTGTATCATAATGAATATCCTATAACACGCATATTCTAAGTCCTTTTTCAGGCAAGCGCCTGCACTCCACTCGACTGAGTCACCTTGACGATGGAAAAAAACCTCTCGAGTCGAGGTCGTTGATATTATTGTCAATAAAACAAGCTATAACCTTCTATTTGATGAAGGTGGCTATGTCGAAGTTAAAACGACTCAAGGAAAACTAGAATATGAGTGTAAAGCTGCGCTTACCCTAAAATGGGGTATTCCTCGAAGCGCACTAACTTGGAAACGCACCAAATGAAACTCACCGAAAGTATTCCTCGAAATGCACCAACAATGAAACTTTTAGAAGAGCATGAAGGATTCTTAATAAATGATATCGAATGTTTGAAAATTCAACTATCCTAATTGTTTATTTATTAAATGACCTGGAACTAGATGCTTAAGTGAATTACTACTTATCTCAAAAAAATTGAAAGTCATCGTGTGTAATTTCAGTTTGAAGTTAGAACGAATACTTTATATTCCTCTTGGTGTTTAATAGTTGGTGAATAATTAGTGAGGTCTTATAGGCGCACATTTTCTGTTCATTTCAGTCACCCTGGTATTTTCAAAACAATAAATGCATTTGTAAGTGTATTTTTACCATTATTGAGTTAAGTAGTAATTCGTTTTTTCGTTTTTTTTTTTTTTTTCATTTTTGCTTTCCTGGTAGGTTTCATAAATAAACAATAAACGTCTATCGATATCATTTATTACGAATCCTTCATGAATATGTTTGGTGCACTTCATTTTGTGCGCTTTCAGGAATACCTCATATAAACTCATTAAACATTGTATCAGCAAAAATGTCATGTACGATCAAGCTGAAATAAAAATAAAGTTTGATGTATGCGTCGATTTTTGTACGACTTTGCACTTTATGTTACTGGTTATTATGTACATTATTTAACATCATCTGGAAATCCTCTGCTCCGCGCTCATTGTTCAATCAGTTAAGTTTTCTACCATTGCTCTAGTGTTTTTCATATGCTGAATTCATTGCAAAGACAAACTAATAGAGACAATATGCACTCGAAATAGTCTGAACCTTGAAGACAAAGTAATTACTGGATAATATGCTGTAATCATTATTGCGTCAGTTTGCGTCAAGGCATTCACGCAAACTGGCTTTTTTTATTAATTTTCTTCTTAGACTTTTTGCAGCTTACTTATACAAATCGCTGGTTTAAGTAGTAGCCTTTGTAGTATAGCCAGAACAACATTATTTTTGGCCAGAGATTCTGATAGAATTTAGTCGAAAGTATACATACATGTTCAAACTCATGCTTTTTTTTCCCCAGGGGATAAGCAGCAATTACATAAAACCACCTGACGCCATATAACACCGATCCTTACATATTATTATCAGAGTAATTTAAATGCCTTCTGTGAGCCACAAAATATTATCAGCTCAATAGACGGAACCTTCTTTTTCAAGATCAATAACCGCTTAAAAATTAACACATGATCTCGTGCTTTACACATACTGGGCTGAATTGTTAGAGACTCAATCCACATCCCACTCACGGCCATCTCTACCAACAGCCGCACAATGTAACTATTGTGTAGCTCGCTACAATCTCACTAGATGGCGTTACACAATGCAAAAAACTGTGGCCCGATATATCCAACATTTTGTTTCTAGCTAGACGTTTTCTTGTCTATCTAAAATATAGTCAACAATACTCTATTCTGCAAGATTGTTCCTACAGGGGCTGTCCTGTCCCCGCAATCGGTTAAGAGATTTCCAGATTGTATCTTTCCCAACGGAGTGCTAGTATGAAGCTAGTATATATCCTCAATACCTGTAAAACAAGATTTGCACAACCACCAACACCTTCCAAAATTAGAACAACCCAAATAGAAAAGTTCTCCACGAGCTACTGGGTGGTGAAAATTGCTCATGCCACAGACATGACTCAGATTAGTCTTCGGTGTTCGTCTGCATGATTCACGAAGACGAACAGAAAGGTGCGGAAAATGTATCGTGACTACATAAGACGGCAGATCTTCCGTTTTATAATAGACTATCCACTACATTGGCATAAATATTGTTTTAGTTTATTTAACCATAAACCACGCAACAACCAGGCCGGCTAAATTGTAGTGGTTCCATCTGTAGATTTTCACAGATAGCAGCCATTTATCTGCCTGCTTACAAAAAGCTACGACCTGACGTGTACCTACTTGCTAGCTGGCGACGTAGTACAACATGTTGCAGGATAGATGTCTCTACAAGTTTTGGCATTTCACGTGACTGACGGAACTGGTGGTGCATTTTAACAATGTACCTCCTGCTTGCGTATGATATCCTGGTACTGAAAAATGTATGAACATCGCAATCGCCGCGGTGGCCTGGCTTTATTAAAAATCAGTTGATTTATAAGTTAGACAATGAATCTGCCGACGGTGATGTTCTGAAAACTATGGAAATAAAAAAAGTTAATTCAAAAAACAAAAAAAAAAAACTGGTTTTGGTCAACCAGCTCGCGAATATGTATCCTCCGACTGCACAGTATGATTTTCTTCTTGTTTACGTCTTTTTAGTTCGCTTTTTAAGCAGTCGGGATTTTTATTTTTTGAATTAACTTTTTTTATTTACAACTTTTTAGTTATTTTTTTCTAGAAGTAGGTACATTTATAAGTGTTATATATTTGTGAAATCGCCTCTTAAAACCCTTTATTTTGATACCCCACAAGATGGGTTTGGAAAAAAAAATCCTCACAAAATGGCGCCCAAAATTCGCTGTTTTTGTTTTATCCAATTTTAATGTAGGCAGTGACACTCGCAGGATTAAGTGACGTAAGAATCATCAAAATCGGCCAACGCGTTTTGTCTCTAGAACGCCACATAGGAACATACATACATACATACATAGACTGATAAACACATTATCCTCCTTCGGCAGTCGGGTAAATAGTAATTTAATGATGACGATATTTTTATGAGTATGACTAACGTTGTAAAAAGGTATAATCGTATGTTTGTATGGGGTCTATATTATCTGTCAAGTCTCTAGAATTACTGATCCGATTACAAAATATCTTTCAAGGTCTAAAAGTTTACTCCCTTTTAAAACTCAGTTTCCTATATTTCCCCTTCAATAATCGGTTTTCAAGGCAGCATTTACGTCCGTGCACGATACACAGTGTGAAACAGCATCGGTAACCACGCAAAATGTACCTATACACCATAGAAATATAATGCTATAAAACTAAGTGCGACAACCGTATCCCTGAATTGTTGTTGTTTTCAAACGCAAAGCCTTTGCACCCATTTCAATCTACTGTTCTTGAAGAATAATGTGGTTGATGTCGTATGTTAACGCATGCGCATTGGTAAGCAGACCACGTGTATCACCAATGTTTCAATTCAACGCTTCATGGTCATGAGCTCCTAGTAACACCGAACACTGTTGTCTCGCCTTCATTGTATTCCACGGTACTGAGTGCTGGCATTCCCCCGAAATCTGAGATCACGGCCTCTTGGCGGAGTCGAGCAACAACATTCTTCATTTTTAGCTCAGTTTTTGGATGTATTATATTTGTATAGGTTATATTGAGATGAAAGGCGGCAATAGCCATCGTTCTTACAATATTATTCTAGCACTGAATAAAACCCTTCGTTAATGCAGAAAAAAAAACAATTTCATGAAAACAAAGTTTCCCTTCTAATACAGAGTGACTCATTCCAGATTTGTAACTTATAAAAATATCAGTTGTAGTTATTTTAATAGTTTTAAAAGAGTGTCTAAATTGGAATTTCATTTATGAAAAAAAATAAATAACAAAAATTAAACCTTGCCCTTTTTAGTGTTTATAGAAGAAGGTTTATTTTTTGTGAAATAGTTTTGATTTCTCTCTTTTAGTTCCCTATCACCAAACATTGAGCAAAGTTTATATTAAGGTACCCAAAGGATTGAAAATATACCCATAATAACTTAATTTAAATATTCGTACTGTTTGTCGCTAAGGAGTTTGATTATATGTTCCATATCTTGAAAACTGCTAAATTTATGTTGATGAAAGTTGCGCTGTTCCCCAACTTGAGAGATACATCATCCAACACAAAATAATGATCTCGATCCTATAAGTGGTTTGGGCCAATAATTTCTTTTGCAGAAATTGCAAACCATACAGTTACTTCTGGACTGTGTTACATCTTTGATGGTTTGTTTCGGGTGGGCAGAGGCCGAGCACCAAAATTAAGAAAAAGGGGCGGCCTTAACCACTGCGAGGCTCTGTGCGAGCGGCATATATTTGCGAGGCCCTTGTCTTTTTTACGATGTATAAGATATACGGGAAATGGAAAACTTGGCACATATTGTTTTTATTATTAACTAGCTTCTGCCAGCGACTTCGCCCGCGGGAATGTCGAAAATTAGCCCAAGGGAACATATGCCCGGGATAAAAATCTATCTCTCCGTTTAAGCGTGAAGAAGTAGCTAACATACAAACACACACACACTCACAAACTTTCGCCTTTATAATATTAGTTTTATTATTAATACTTTACTATGAAATAATTAACCAACCAACTTTATTGTATTGTTTGCTTAGGATAAAATTGTAGGCTTTTTGTGTTGTAGTGTGAGGCACCGGGTCATTGCCCTGTTCGCCACCCCCTAACGCCGCCACTGATTAAGAAACTTATCTAATGTTATGCAAACCACGTCTAGGTGAAAGTGAGCTTCATCACTGTAATAAACGCCTTCCAAATCTCTGAGTTTTCTAATTCTTTTACTTGTTCAGCAAGTTAAACTTAATGTAATATTCAGGCTTGATTTTGGAGTAGACACTAATTTCCTGATTGGTCGATTTTCGAATGCTGCTGAAGTCCCAATCTTCCTTTTTTATTTGTAGAAAGAATGATTTTGAAGTATTTTATAGAAATATTGTATACCGTGTAATGCAAACGCATTTGCAATTTTTCGATCTTTATTTATACGATACAAATTAAACATCTAAATCTCTTTTTGTCTTCAGGTAAGTGGCAGTTAAAAACACTAATCTTATACTTTTATAAAAAAAACTGTCACTGATTCCAGCTCCGGGTAAGGTAAGCTACTGTAAAACATGGTTAACGGGTAAGTGACATAGCATTGGTTTTACTATCTTTTTTCGAGTGAAATTAACTAATTGCGGCAACCCATAAAAACGCAATTTAGAGTAAGAAACCATTGCATTATTACATTTAATATTTTTGTATATTTTATTCATAATAAATTTATTGCATTGACCACGGGCTATCCTCAAAGAATATTTTTATGTTTCATGCTTTGCCGAGTGCGATTTTATGTAGTCGGGTTTTAGTTTTTAAACTTATTATTTTGAGTTATTTTGGTTTTGTCATAGTTAGGCAAAAATTATACGCTATTGTGGAGTGAATGCAAGAAAATTAGCGAGCAATATTACATATTTTTTAAATGTGCTAATTACGTCCTTTCGTTTGATACCAAAGTTATTAAAGATTTTATGTTCTCTAGAGAGTGGAGGGTTTAAATTAATGTATGTTAGCCGGCCCCTCGACCAATAATTTAGGTCTTTTTTAATTTATTGCAACCCGATTGGTCTAGAAGCCGGCTGACAACGATGACTCACTATTTTTTTAACGCGAATGAACTATAAACACCTTCCTTGTTACAAAATCTTGTTAACCAGTGTTATTTATACCGCTTCTGTTAAGGACAACGTTCTTCAGTTGCTTTGTTATAAATTCATTGCCCGACAATAATGTGACTTGTTGGAACGTAACATTTTATTTTGTGGTTTTCTTTGAATTAGTGTTGCTGTTGAATTTTTTGGATTAAATTGTTTGGGTAAACAGCGCGAACCAGCACGAAACACTGGCTACCAACTTTTTAGTTTTCACTATCATGATTTATACACTTATCGCCTTTACAAATTTATAACACGCTTCTTTGATGCGCACAGGTCATCGAAGATTACCAGTACCTTAAGTGATAACTATTTCAGTTGTAGAAAGAACACTAATCAACAACAATTTTCTACTCTAAGAACACTTGCCACTAGAGCGTAACCTGCATATATTTAAAAGGGCACATTCAGTTTGCGCACCCACGTACGCCAGTGCACATGCAACCTAGTAAAATGGGGGATTATAAATCTCTCCAACTTGCCGACTTGTGCCCAAAGTGTACATCTACATCTGCACTGTAAAGGGCTCAAAACACGACTGGGAAACAGGATACTCGAAGAGACACAGCGAGGAACTTATCAACACGAACACGTGGTCTCATCATAAAGGCGCATGCGTGAAATTGTGAAGGTTGCTCGATTACGATGCCGTGATACTAGGAGTCCATGAAGCAAAACAGGCTTAAAGCTCGGCCAAAACGACGCAACTACCCTCTAGATCATTTTACCAGACTGGGCATTCTATCACTGGTTATAGATACTACTTTGGCGTGCATTTTATTGAAACTTTGAAAACTTTTCTAAGTATCAAACGGGGATTGCTGTATCCGAGTGCGGTTTGTAAAGCATCTTTTACAGATTTTCAATGTATTATGACATAAAATTCATGAAAATAACATTGAAATCTGTTAGTAATGAAATACTGAACACTTAACAACAAAAATATTAAAAAAATCTTCATCAGTATATCAGTATTTCGAGTTAAATCAGGGATCGACGCAGTAATACTGTACTTTTTAGGAGATGGGCGTTGGCATATTAGACCAACTCATTTAGGAGTGAAATTAGTATCTATATTTTTGAGTGTATTTAATAGATAGAAGAATAGATTTTTTTTAATCAGCCTCAATATTGTATCTCAGCACGCCAAAGAGCACGTTGAGAGTCCTGCGGGAATTTGACGGGACTGGACCTGGGTCAAATGTCGGTCGGTCTGTCTGTCTGTCTATCCATGTGCCGAGACCTTTATCTCTAGAACGCCTAGAGGTATCAAGTTCAAATAAATATCATGTACACAAGTCTGCAATCTCATGGAGCTGTGAAAACAACAAAACAAAGCAATCAAAATATACGGCCGTTTTTGTCGCATATTTGACGATTCGCAAGGAATTCAAAACCTACTTCCCGTTGACAATCATGAAATTTGGCAGGAAGCAATATAAATGTTTACAGTATGGAAACCTTGGTGCGCGAGTCCGACTCGCTCTTGGCCCGTTGTTTTTTAGGATTGACTATAACTTTCTTCTAGAAAGTGGTTCATATCCATGAGCAGAATCAGTTAGAACGCCGAAACTATGATAGTGAGAAACACTCAAAGGAGTCTCGAGCCCGATTTTGATGAAAAAACTGCATCATTTGAATTTTGAATAATCAATATTCCTAGCCAAGAATCGAACCCGTCACGAGGTCGATTTTCTTGAAAACTAAAACTGCGTCATTAGATTTTTGAAAATATCTTTGAAATTTCCTAGCCGGGAATCGAACCCGGTGATTTTGGAAAAATAACTCCTGCGGCATTATTACACCATCCTATAGTGTTGCTAATAAGGATCAAATTTGGTAAAGTAATACGGCAAACTTAAAACGAGTCTGCACGCATCAATATTTTTTAAGCCGAATCACCCAGCCTTAATGGAAATTAGAATAATAATTATTTTATTATAAAGTTTTTTTTTTAATAGACATAGGTATCGCAAAACTTTTCGTTCGCCGGCATAATTTTATGAATGATACAGCAATTATTTTCAACGATTTGTTGTGCCACTAAGAATAGTGCTGCGTTTTAGTTGAATTTAATCAGTTAATTGCTACGACCGCGTACATGTCGTAGCTGCAATGTTTGCTACGACGTAGCACCGTAGCAGACGTCCCACGCTTAATATTTTCTAGCGCAATAGAAAACGAGAAGCACCAGGCTTTCATGTAATACTAAGAGGCTCTGAGGAACGTGATTGTGAAGATCGTGGTACCTATTCGCGCCGTAAACACTAGAGTTCGATGTCATTAAACATTCTTAACCCAATAAAAAGGTGCGTACGGATAGCGCGTTCCTGTGTTACGCGTAGTTGGGAAACACTGTCCACGCGTACATTGGATACGCGTATAGCTCCTGTACGGACCGCCGCGAACCTATACGCGAGGTCAATCGATCCAGAGAATTTCAGTTTTTTTTTTTTTCTTTTGAAAAATTTTCAGTTCATTTGAAATTGCCTTCCATGCATCTTGGCGTAAATCGTTATTTCGATAATCAGTTAGTGTGCTATCCCATAAGACCCGGTGAAATTCATAAAGTTGAATCAATCTGATAATATTTTCATTATTGAAACTCTAAGAACACGCGTGTCTATTCATTTTGCCGTCCAAATATAGCTTACCTGGTCGTGTGCGTCCTCTTTGACGCGCGACCAAAAACCGACTGACGGCGGCTTGCACTGCGAGCTAGCTCGCGCGGTACGCGTTCCCCAAGAGTGTACGCGTAGCTGCAAGTATGGACATGACATTCCGGACACGCTTAAACGCGTATCAGTGTACGCGCTATCCGTACGCACCTTTAGGTTCTAGCAAGACGGCGCTGCAAGACACGCAAGTTGAAGTTTGTGATGATCGTTTTCTAGACAGTTAATCGTAAGTAAATGACACACGGACCGTATTAAATAGATTCTGTTTTTTTTTCCTATAGAGTAACTTACAAGGACGTGTCGCGGTCAGTCTTGAATACTGAAAGCAGAATATTCGTTTCTTTTCTAGCTCGATACCTAAAAAGTATGCGAATATTTGATGAAAAACACGACAATAATTACAATGATCCCAATTTTTTTCGGAAGAAGTTATGTCAGTTCAGTTATTTATAAAATGAACAATGGTTCGACTAAATTTAATGCCATCTGTCTTACATGATAAATATGACATTCTCTGACCTTCGGAAGGGTTGATGCGTGCGTCAGTAGTTCCGTGTCTGGCCGCAGCTGCTGCCGTAGGGCTTCGGGCGCTGTTGTCGTCGATTGCACTCAACATGCACTGACGGGGACGATACAGGACGTAAATTCGGAAACCATTTGTAGTGGCACATTAGCTCAGCTGGATGGAATAGAGCGTCGCGTTTGAAACGCGAAGGTCGTGGGTTCAAGTCCTACATGTGCCCATTTTTGGAACTCCATATTTTTAAACATAATATTATGTTTTGTAAAATTTATTGATGAAAAGCATGAACAATATGTACTCTCGACAGAATGCGGCAGTAACTAAAAACTTATTTTATTATATGTAAATTACTGAATCCTGAAGATACACTGGCCTACAAAACATAGTACCACAGTTTCGAAATTGCTATTTCTCCTAAACTATAGAATATTGAATTATGAAACATAAACGTTTTATAGACAAGGTTATCTACCTTCCTTACCTTTTGCGCAAGTATTGTCTCAAGCTGTTAATAAAAATCTTTTACAAATAACAGGCAACTTATCTTATTCTGTAGTTTCGGCTTAGCTAAACTAAGTAAAATCTCAACAGTCTTAATTGTAACTGTTTGTAAGATACATCGAGAAATCTTAAAATTTACTCACCAATTGAGAATTTATAGAGTGTTTCATGCATGTTTATAGTGTTGATCAAATCGCATCCCATCCGTACACACGTTGATTCCTCTCACACTTGAATAAAATGCAATATATCTATTACCCTCTCTCAAAGGGTGTGAGTTATGGCAGGTTGCATTGACGAACGAGAACCTGTGTTTCGTCATTATAAACACCAGAACATTAGCTTAGTGGTAGAGCATCGTGCTAATAACGTGAGTGTCGGGGGTTCGAATCCCTCATGTGCTAATTAATTTTTTTTGCATCCACTTTTTGAGTTATTCATTGATTTTTGTTGTTTTCATTTTAGTATTGCAAAACTCTATAGAACCGAACTTAGGATGAAAAAGAGTGAACACCACAAGAAGTTTGTGAATTTAAAGTCGTTTATTATGTGAAGCGACGAGCCCATTGAGCAGCCTAATTAGCAGTTACAATAAAACAACAAAAGCTAAGCGTAAGCTTGTGCGCGACGTTTGAAACGTGGAAAAGGTTTCATCACTAATGATTTGATCACAATTGAAAACAATCCTTGAATATCTAGAATTCAACTAATTTTCGAACCTCACGTACTAAGCGGCAAAGGCGAGGTAGATGATGGTTGAATAATTCTTGAGACGCACCTTGGCTTCTAGATTGTAGTTACATACATATACAAACTCACACCAAAGGGTCAGGGTCACAACCACATGTATAGCACCATTCACTTTATTCCCTGCATTCACTCTCCTTTCCACATCCCAGTTTTGTAGTGTAGATTGTAGTTATCTACTCTAAAGCAACCAGTCTTGGTAATAATGACTTTGTTGATATAGCAGATAAATATTGTTATTAGCTTAGCTTTTTAACTGCTATTGAATGTAAAAGTTTATAAACAGCAGGAAACCATAGGACCTAGGATGTATGTATTTTCTTTCTACATCTACAATACTGAAACGTTAGGGGTTGGGCTTGCTAGTATTTGGGAGCGTGTTTTCATATTTTCACTAAGAAGCTGGAGTGTACATTCTGACAGTGTGTGTATTTGGCAGATGGCGACTGTAATGCAAACGTTCTTTAAAGTACTGTAATTATCTCTGAAAGTAGCAAGCCGAGCCATTTTTCGAGATTATTTAAGTAATTTCTATCATATACAATTATTAGTTTAAATTTCCTCTGCCTGTTGATGTTATAACGACGTCTACCACGTACCACGAAACGACAGCCTCTTCTGGTGCGGCATTTTATCCTTGTTAATACTAGGGAAGCAGGACGCATGGAAGCTTGATACATGTTTTGGTTTCAAGTTATGACGTTCACTGAAGCTCTTATAGCAAAGAATATAGAGTCAAAGTTGCAATTATAACAAGGATTCAACCTGCAATAAATATTTGTTTATGCACGCCGTACTACGAATTTGTACCACCGATACAAACAGCGATAGTCTATGTGAATGGGTGTTAGGTACGCGCGTAAAAAAAATAAAGCATCAACAATCAATTCGAACTGAAAATGCAATTATTCTATTATTAGATATTAAATTAAGCACAGAAGCAATACAACTTAAATGAAACCAAATTGGGCAATATCCTGTTAACTGAGATGAAATGCTAACTGCTGAAGACTGTATCTTGGATTTTTATTCACATAAGTCATTATGTACTTTGGTAAGGTCGGATGCAAGTTCACTCTACAAAAGCGATCGTTGCCATGGTCGACACGCAATGCGTGCAATCGTGCATATTCTCTAGCGGAACAGGGAGCACTTGGAGTTATCAATAAATTTATTTAGCTATGTCTAGCTGCACACATTAATGTGTGAACAGCCACGTCAGCATATGTATTGACTTTGACAAACATCTTGCGAAGAAAGGATTTTTGAAAATGCTTCCCTTGTTTAATTTGAGTGGAAGTTCGTAATTTCTGCGCGATGATGGGTAAGCCCATCGGATACGCGGCTTATGTTAAATTATCCATCCAAGCTAAAAGCCTCGGCTACTCTCATCTATTTACTGCTTACCAGTCTCTTTCCGAGGACCGTCGCTACAACTAGCGTAAATAAATTTGCAAGGTGATGTCCTAGACTCTTTGTGATTCATGTTGTGCTAGTACTCCTGGCACGCGCACCCTATCCATGGGACCAAAAGCGTCGCGGGTTTTCGTCCTATAAGTTTATTTGATAAAGCTTATAATTCTATGACAAAGTTATATGAAAACCCGTTATTAAATTGAGTACTAAGACTATAGATTTAACTACGATTTATGGAAGGAAAGTGTGATGAAGCTTAGTAATTATCCAATAATTATGGTTGGTTCCTACATTTTTAAGTATTCTACTTTCCCAATTCCTAAATTGAGATAATTTTACAACGAACTCCTCTATTGATACAAATTTCCATGGCATCCTTATGAAGCACATAAATATGACTGTCAAGCGGAGGGGGAGTCTGTTAAGTGACACGGGACTTTCCAAAGGCTTGTTTCATGTAAACATTAATAAATAGCTACATATTGCACAAAACAATTATTGAATTACAAAAGTTTTTTCCTCAAAGTAGCCTATCAACAAGACTCAACCTGACCGCAATACTTCGTCCAAATCGCGACAGATTCTACTGGGTAATTAATATATTTTATCGTGGAATAAAGTTAACGTACGGCGGTTTCTGTATCGTCAAAAACAATTTTAAGCAAGATTACCAGGTTTAAAAGTTTGGTTGATTTCACACTAAATCTGTTACTTATACGTTGCCACTGCTTGCTATCATTAATTAGATTTGAATATTAATCGACCACTTTCTTGATAAATTTGTTGGGATTCCAGCCGTAGGTAGTTTATAAAAATCCCTGCATGGTATGTAGCTGCACTTAGACTAGTCTGTGATTGGGTTTGATCGATCGGCGATGTCACGATACGTCAAGCCCTAGACAGTCGCATAATTGCTTTTGTGTTTATGGAATCCTAGTAACACTGGAAGCTAAACTTTTTTTACCATTGAGAGACAACCTAGTGTGGTTAGTCCAAGACAGCCGCCTTCTCATTAGGTTGGCAGAAAACAGCTCCCGCTTTATCTGCTATCATATACGTTCATGCCAGAATAGTTATCTTTTCTGTACATATACTGTTCATGCAGTAAATAAACCTCCAATTGTCAAGATTTCATGAATGATGCGAGTAATTTTAACATATAATTTTTTTTAGACGATATAAATTTTCCTAAAATAAACATATCTTTTATGGTTGTAATGATATGCAATTTAATACTAAAGTTTAATTTGCAAAACACGAAATACAATTATAACTCACTGTCTACGATATGCCATCGAAAACCTTTGTTGCCTTGTAAACGCAACGCGTGCATTCGCGTATTATCACCAGCACAACATAAAACAGAACAAGTTATCGTGCATCCTATCTATCTGTGGCACACTTGCGAAGGACAACAAAGAGCTTTGACTAACATCTTGTGAAGTTACCGCTCAACACTTGAAAACGTACACACATGCACAAGAAATTCGTTTTAACGCCACTTAAATAAGCGGGACATTCAAGTTCTAACGACCACAACCGACAAAACCGCGGGCAGAAGATCGATTCTATTATAAATTTTGAACTTTGGTTAGGCACTTGGAAGCGACTTAGCTGCGGGTATGCAATTTTTACATGTTCCTACAAAAAAAATATTGATAATGTTTCTTTGACATGATTTATAAGTGCTCTTGGTGGGGACCAGCCAGTGTTATAGGCAGGTTGGTCCCCAACCAGGCACTGCCGCAATTGCATTGGATGCCTCCTTATATACACAGAAATAGCCATCCTAGCTAGACAAGGATAGCTATCCTAGCTTTCCTCTTTGTTACACTCGAAAACTCCCAGTGACCTAAATAATATCTGCGTGTTACAATGATGTGTGTGTATCTAAGTGTCAATATCTCAACATTTACTTTTTCATCTGTTTCTTGCATAACTCACAATAAGTTTCTAGTTTTAGTGAGACGTGTGTTATTGTTTTTTTATGTTAGAGCTTCGTCGGGTATATAATAAAGAGTAGCTATTTGTGATCAGCTTCGAGTGTCGAGTGCTACGACGGCGACGGCGTAGCTGCGTAGCAATATCGCCCTTTTTAGGGTTCCGTACCCAAATGGTAAAAACGGGACCCTATTATTAAGACTCCGCGGTCCGTCTGTCTGTCTGTCTGTCATCAGGCCGTATCTCATGAACCGTGATAGCTAGACAGTTGACATTTTTACAGATGATGTATTTTTATTGCCGCTATAACAACAAATACTAAAAACAGTATAAAATAAATATTTAAGGGGGGCTCCCATACAACAAACGTGATTTTTTTGCCGTTTTTTGGTCGATATAAATAACGGCAACAGGTAGACGCTTGAAATATTCACAGAATATTTAGTTGTATATTAACTTCAAAAAATAATAATTATTAAATTAAATTAAAATAAATCAAGGGGGGCTTCTATACAATAAACGTGATTTTTTGGCCGTTTTTTGCGATAATGGTACGGAACCCTTCGTGCGCGAGTCCGACTCGCACTAAGCCGGTTTTTTTTTTTGTTAGATCCACGATTTTTTGCCCACCTCGTATAAGCCGAGCGAAAACACGCGCTTATCCCTATAATGAACAGACTAACGAAGCGAATGTTTTTAATTACACTATTTTGGCAATTAGGTGATGACTGGAGACATTATGTATTTATTTTCTTTCTCGGTGTTGTTGGAAGGTTTCAATTGCGTTGGTAGTGATATTTTACATAGATGGTGAATTATTTTGCAGTAAATATTCAAGGTCGTATTTTTGTTTTGTATATGGTAGATAGGTACTTATTTTAAGCAACAACATGCAAGCATAGTATGTTCTACTAACCGTGTGAAGCCGGGGCGGGCCGCTAGTATTGTATAAAAGATAGCGATATAGTCGTTAAAAATTCAGTCTGTAGGCCAAAAATGGTTTTTTTCTAAAGTTCAAACGTCATGTGCCAAAAAACAAAGAAGTCGGTGTGTTTTGTTATGGACACCGACTTCCAAAAACAAAGTTATTTTTACTTTGTAGTGTTTTTATTTGGTAGTCGGTCGTATTTTTTTGCAAAAGATTTTTTATTTTTACCTACTTCTTAAAAGAGAAGAAGTTAATCATTTCGACACGTATGTATGTCGATGCACGTATGTTTGTATTGTTAGATATGCACAAAATTCACTTATTCATATATTGTATGTTTGAATGTTTGTGTGTTTGTATGATTGTATGTTTGTATGTATGTTTGTCCACGCATTTCTCCGAACGTCACTACTTATCGGATCGTGATCATTCTTTTTGCGTTGGATTGAGTATCTCTCAACTTAGAGAATAGTGCAAGTTTCATCAAAATCTGTCCAGCAGTTTTCAAGATATGAAGCATACAACCGAATTCCTTAGCGGCAAACATCACGAATGTGTAAATTGAGTTATTATGGGTATTCTGTCAGTCGTTTAGGTACTGTACTAAAGAAATTGCTCTTTTTGGGTTCCGTACCCAAACGGTAAAAACGGGACCCTATTATTAAGGCTCCGCGGTCCGTCTGTCTGTCTGTCATCAGGCTGTATCTCATGAACCGTGATAGCTAGACAGTTGAAATTTTCACAGGTGATGTATTTCTATTGCCGCTATAACAAAAATACTAAAAGCAGAATTAAATAAATATTTAAGTGGGGCTCCCATACTGGGGGTGATTTTTTTACCGATTCTTGCGATAATGGTACGGAACCCTTCGTGTGCGAGTCCGACTCGCACTTGGCCGGTTTTTTAGTGATGGTGTACTAAAACTAAATAGAGGGAAATAAAAAATGTGCAAAATATCTTTCGTTTCAGAAGTTTGTCGAATTATTTTGCACTTTTTAGTGTTTTGCTTTTGCAGTCGGTTTATTTTTTGTGAAAAAGATTTTATTAGTTTTTTAACTGTAGCTAATAGGCAAGTTCTTTGGTAAGATACCTATAATGCCACAATAGATTACCCGAATATCATGAAACATAAACATAACCGGTGAAATAGGAGTGTACCAAGGTGAACTGTACACATCTGCGTACCCCTTTAGAGCGTACTGGTGTGAAGTTATTTTATGAAATGGTATAAACAATAAACAGACATCCAATTGCAGCAATCCCGAGAGATTTGCCGTAATTTGTTGAAGGGTCCTGTTGTATATCTCCGAAGTTCTTCATCAGATCTTCACCAAATTTAAATGGGACAAATTTTAAAATATACTCTTAAAAGCAAAAAAAAATTAAAAAATCGGTTTACAATTGACGAAGATATCTGAAAACATAAAACTAACATAATGTCGAACATAGAACCTCCTCCTTTTTGGAAAGTCGGTTAAAAATAACTGAAATTTTGCGTGAAGTCTTCTAATACTATGTATCAATATAAAAAATGATAAAAAAATGTCGAACATAGAACCTCCTCCTTTTTGAAAAGTCGGTTAAAAATAACTGTATACTGTTAAAAATATCGCTCCTCCCTAATTAATCATGGTCCCACTGCGATGAGCTACAAAGAATAAATTTGCCAATATTTCAGTCACTCGGCACTTCGGAATTTCAATCATTTTTTTTCCATACTCGAGTGATACTTCCACTTGTTATGAAATTCGCATTCATAGATACGTTGTTGATTTCAGATAACTTTCTTTTCACAAATAATACTAACTTAATATGGTTGAAAAGATCGTGGATACGATGAATTAATTTGATCATTGAAAATTAAAAGCAGTTATTTTTTAACCAACTTCAAAAAAATGGATTTTACAATATCTATTCGACTTCTATTCTAATCCTGTCAAACAACAGTTATTTTGAACTGAACTGTGTTTTTTAGTTACTTGCATGTGTTATTTTCCCAAAATCTGAGAATCCATTTGCCAATGTATATAACCTACCAGCTACTCTTAAATAATCAAAAAGACTAACATATGTACGACCTAATGCAGAACTGCTATTTCTTAAAACATATTATTTTAGTTTTCCTGTTAACCACAGCACATCCTTGTAGAAAATAAGTTCTTCATTGTCCAATTATTGTCCATCAACACCTACAAGTACCGATTATTGCTAGTGAATCGTCTAAAGAGAAAATAATTATTTCAGTTCGCAGCTCCACATCCAGCCGTATCCGATCGCAACTGTGTAGTATCGTACCGACACTTTGATCATAGTACATCGTTGTTTCGTTTTCATTTCATCGGGCTTTTTAAAACTCCTGACAGCTTCAGCTATCCTAGTACCAAGGGTAAAATTGCAGGCAAATGGCAATATTGGAGGCAATACTGAAATTGTCGCAGTGCGAACCAGGATTACAGAAGTGATAATAAGTGTTGATACATGCTTTAGAATAGTGACATCTAACTACGTACTGATAGATTACATCGTTTCTTTAAACTTAAATGGTATCTGGGATTTGTTGTAGATGGCGCTGCTCTGGTGTTGAGACGGTGTTCAATGAAAATTGTCTTTTCAAACTTGAAAAATTTATACAAAATTGCGAAATAAAAGCTTAATTTACTCTCAAGTGCTTTTAATGTGCGCTTTTCCTCTTAGAGTGCGCTTATACGGAAATAAATTGCGCAATTATTGGCAACTGTAGTATATAAGATTTTAGTTATCCCAGCAATACCTACCAATGAATGGCAGTACACAGATTGTGCAGAGATTGACAAGAATTGACCATTTCAGTAGCCGCGTTCATAATACGAACGGCCATTTCGATACGTTTCTTAAGCCCTCGATAGCTCAGTTGGTAGAGCGGTGGACTGTAGCTGGTTTTGATTGTCATCCATAGGTCGCTGGTTCAAATCCGGCTCGAGGGAAAATTCATTTTGTATTTTTTTTTAATTACCTGTTTTCTTACATGTACTAGTTCAATAATTTATGAAAACAACAAACGATAACTGGATAATCACAATTATGGAGGTGAGGTTAAGAACAGCTTCTGTTCTTCGACTTATCTTTTACACAATCCATCCATAATGTTTTCCTCTATTCTTGTAGCCACTCACATGTATACTTTAAAGTTTTATAAAAGGTTTTTAAAGCTAATTAATTCTCATAAAACCCGTTGCCATATTCGCCCAGCGCTACATTTAAGTTGCGGTTCTGAAATTCAGTACCGTGCCAAAATTAAAATTTTGAATAAGTAAATTGTCTGTTTTGGTAGGTATTTTTTTAAATATAATATAATAAAAAAAATATTTTTGCGATTTTAACACCTTGGGGAGATATGGGTAAAACTGTTGGTCTTAGTTGTTATTTGTAAATCATTCACAGTCTTTACGGATAGCTTACCCAGAAAATCTGACACCAATCTTGGCAAGAGGTACCGTGTTACCCATTTACTGAGTTGTGGAGATCAGATAAGCTGTTGCTCGATAGTAAGACTGAAATCCGTCCCCAACATATTTGGGCAAAGACTTGGCGGATTAATTGAGTAGATTTTGGAGAGATATTTTTTTTCTCTTCTCGAAATCTATATTAACGCAAGCGACGCCACGAGTCAAAGCTAGTATAGCTATGCATGTATCTAAGTACCGAACGCAAGTAAGTAGGTAAGTCATACAATCATTCACGAGCTTCTCTGACTCTCGAAATTAATTAAAAGATTGCAAAGCACAAGAAAAACCTCAATTCCTCAACTCAATAGTGTCGACCCGAAACTGAAACTAAAACTAGCTGAGTTAAATAATCGCAACACATGAAGTTGTCTGTCACGAGAAATGTTACGCGCCGGAGTGAACTGCGATGTTGATAAAAAGTTAGACTCGCAATACTAGGAGCCCATAATGCACTACAGTATTGAGAAACAGTAATCAAAACAGTCGTAACGGGATAAGTACTCGTTCAGCTTTAAATTTAGACTAAGCTATATTCTAGCTATTTTAAGGTCAACATAAGCATAAGGGCAATATACTTTGGCTATGATTGCCCCCGAATTTATCCCAGTTTTTTTTGTGACTTATTACACAAAATTCTTAATGATTTTGACAAAAACATATTTGATAGTTACCTTTAAAAACAACCTTAAAAATATCAGTCAATAAAAGGTAGGATAACTGGTTTAGTTCGTTAAATATTTCCAAGTTAAACAGAGACTGCCACCAAAAACCTTGTTTTGATGCTCTAACATGTTTGATACTCTCCGCCAGTTATGACTCTCGATCATTGGATTGAAATACGGGAAAGCGCCATCTGATACACATACAAAAGTTGTTAGATAACAGTTACCAAAGGTTGGGTTGCTGGTTACGAAATTACGGGGTCAAAAAAAAAACTGAGCCAGAGTGATTTGCTAGTTATAGAGTTGCCATAAATTTTAAGTTACAAACTTTTTCGCTTATTTCTTTCATTCAGCGAAATTCTTACGAGTATTTCTACAGTAATCAAAGCGTTACTCTTGAGTGCGCTGATGAGCGCACTAATGGTTCCGAGTTTTAGCAGATCATTAATGTGCAGCAAGAATAATGTTTCCGAGAGCATTGACCCCTGAGGGTCTCCGGCGTTGATATCTAACTGACCGGACGAGCAGCCGTCGATAACCACTCGGACGGATCGATTCCTCAGGAAGTCCGCAATCCAATCACACAGACCACTAGGCCGACCGAAGGAAGGAAGCTTACCAATGAGGCTATCGTGCCAGACCCTGTCGAAAGCCTTTGAGATTTCGAGGGAGACGGCTAGCGCTTCCCCGTGTCTCTCGATGGCCTCACTCCCGATGTGAATGGCATACGCTAGAAGATCTCCAGTGGACCGATTTCAGCGGAAGCCGTATTGGCGGTCACTGAGGATGTCGTTCGCTTCTAGGTATGCCAGGAGCTTACCGTTGAGCACACGTTCCATACTCTTACAGAGGATAGACGTTACAGATATAGGTCTGTAGTTGGCCGGGTCAGCTCGACTGCCCTTCTTGGGCACGGGCTGTACGTTGGCTTGCTTCCAAGCCTTCGGCACTTTTCCAGTCTCTATCGAAAGGTGATATAGGCGTGTCAAGATCGGAGACAATTCAGGCGCACAGGTTTAAGTAGAATTGCTGGCATCCCATCAGGACCACTCGCTTTGTTCACATCAAGGCTACGCAGCACCCTACGGACGTCCTTTTGATGGATGCGAATGTCCGACATTTTCGTCACACATCCTTCAGGAAAAGGAGGAGGCTGGGCGCCATCAGAATTCAGATGCGAAAATACCGCAAAAAGGGAAGCAAACAAGTTTGCGTTCTCCTTAGCGGGGTGGGCGAATGACCCGTCAGGTTTCAGCAGTGGTGGTAGTGAGGGGTTGAATCACAGAGCAATGAGGTTCATAGAGTAATTGGGGTTCTTATAAAGTCACTGCAATATTTATATCTTCGCGCTTGACCACCATCTCACCTGATGGTAAGCGATGATGCGGTTGACGATGGATCACGCTTGCCTAGAAGTAACATATTCACTCTTGACTTAAAGACCCCTAGATTGTAGCTATCGGGAAACACAGACTCAGGCAGGGAATTCCACTCCTTAGCTGTACGCATAATAAAAGTATTCTCAATTTCTCGTATCGCCGTACGTCCGGTAGTCCGATGATGAAACGGGCTGGGCGGAATTAGATCATGCAATTCCATCGCACACTCCCCGAAATGTAATCGATAAAAAACTGATAAGCTGGCAACTCGGCGACGATGCTAATCTTAACCAGTGCCTCATCACCGATGAGCCTCTTGGCCCGCTTTTCGATTGACTCTAGTGCATCAAGCTGGTATTTGGCAGATCCGTCCCAGAGATGAAAACAGTACTCCATGCATGATCGAACTTGCGCTTTATACAAGCTGAGCAGCTGTTCTGGCGTGAAGTACCTTCCCACCTTGGCAAGGATCCCCAGCTTTTTGGCAGCCAGCTGAGCCTTTGCCTCATTGTATGGGCCAAAATTGAGAGTCGATGTCAAAGTAACGCCAAGAAGCTCAAGATGGTCAGTTATTGGCACGGTCACATCTCGAAAAGTTGGAGCCGGGTGAAATTGGTTCTTTTTAGCGGAAAAAAGACACTCCTGGGTTTTAGCAGCATTAAACCGGACCAGATTGGCATCGCCCCATTCGCAGACTGCCTGCAAGAACAGGTTCAAGCACCATGGCCTCCCGGAGAGACCGGATCTGAGGCCTGGTAGCACGAGCGTTGAACAAGTATCTCTCAGTAACAGTGCTGCCGTCTGCATACCCAAAGGTGCCGGGTTTTAGCAGATCGTTAAAGTGCAGCAAGAATAAAGTTGCTGAAAGTACCGACCCCTGAGGGACCCCGGCATTAATATCCAAGTGGTCCGACGAGCAGCCATCGATAACCACTCGAATAGACCGGTCTCTCAGGAAGTCAGCAATCCAATCACACAGACCACCGGGCAAACCGAATGAAGGAAGCTTACCAATAAGGCTTTCGTGCCAGACCCTATCATAAGCCTTCGAGATGTCGAGGGAGACGGCAAGCGCTTCCCCGTGCCTCTCGATGGCCTCACTCCAGATGTGAATGGCATACGCTAGAAGATGACCAGTAGAGCGATTTCGGCGGAAGCCTTATTGGCGGTCACTTAGGATATCGTTTGCTTCTAGAAGCATACGATATGCCGTATATGAATTGAGTACACGTTCCATACTCTTACAGAGTATGGAGGTTACAGATATGGGTCTGTAGTTGGCCGTGTCAGCTCGACTGCCCCGGCTCGGCAGGCTAACGTACAGCCCGTGCCCAAGAAGCACGGGCTGTACGTTAGCCTGCTTCCAAGCATTCGGCACTTTTCCAGCTTCATACGAAAGGCGGAATAGGCGTGTCAAGATCGGAGACAGTTCAGGCGCACAGGTTCTAAGAACAATTGCTGGTATTCCATCAAGGTCGCTAGCCTTGTTCACGCCGAGGTTGCGCAGCACCCTACGGCCGTCCTTTTGATGGATACAAATGTCCGACATACTCGTCTCGCATCCATCAGGAGAAGGAGGCGGGGCGCGCGTCACCAGGATTCAGACGTGACGATTCCGAAAAAGAAGGCAAATAAATTTGCTTTCTCAGCGGAGTGGGCCAGTGTTCCGTCGGGTTTCAGCAGTGGTGGTAATGAGGTTGGTGAGGATTAATGTTGAAAACATAGTTATGGGCATAAGGATATAATATTTTCAAATTCACCTTCTTCACATCACATCATCAGCCTTTTAATGTTCCCACTGCTGGGACACAGGCCTCCTCTTAGTGAGAGGGAGTGGGCCGTTATCCACCAAGCGGGCCCAGTGCATATAATATTTTCAAATTCACCTTCTTCACATCACATCATCAGCCTTTTAATGTTCCCACTGCTGGGACACAGGCCTCCTCTTAGTGAGAGGGAGTGGGCCGTTATCCACCAAGCGGGCCCAGTGCATATAATATTTTCAAATTCACCTTCTTCACATCACATCATCAGCCTTTTAATGTTCCCACTGCTGGGACACAGGCCTCCTCTTAGTGAGAGGGAGTGGGCCGTTATCCACCAAGCGGGCCCAGTGCATGTTGGTGGATGTCACATGTCTTCGAATTTTTGGATCTAGGACATGCCGGTTTCCTCACGATGTTTTCCTTCACCGTTTTGAGAGCAGTGGTGATGAAATAATTAACACAAAGTAAAGCACCTGCCTGCTTTCGAACCCACGACCTACGTAAGTCGGGCCGTTACCTCTGGGCCACCACTGCTGGGAGACAGGCCTCCTCTATGTGAAAGGTAATGGCCGTTATCCACCACGCGCAATTCAACTCCTTATGGGATGAAAAGGGATGTCAAAGTTTGTCGGGAAAATACATATTTACTCGAAACTTGACCTTAATTCTCCTTGATAAAATAATCTTGATTTAAATGCTCTTTCATACTTATATACACGTACTTTGGCAATCTTAAAAAATCAACTATGCATGTGATGAAAAATTTGCATGAGCGAGCGAAACCGTGACCAAAAGCTAGTACACTCATATAGTTTTCTCTTTCAAACTCACGGGATGATTCGTAAGTAATAAAGAGATATTTGGGGGCTGAGTCACCCTCGTCCATAGGAGAGCACCGCATACGATTCCCTACACGTGGCCCCCGGGTGGTGCTAATCAGGTGACATAAACTGGTGGTAGGTTACGGCCGAAGGCTTGCGACCACCCACCGGGCAAAGACGTACCGCCAAGCGGCCTAGCCGTGTTCCGGTACGATGCTCGGTGTAGCCAACTAGAGGAGTTGGGTTGAGATAGCTGTTCCACTGCAGGCGGACCGGTCTGACGCGCGCTGTTATGGGCGTATCGGGAGACACAGGCCTGGAAAAATTATCTACGCCTGTGTCCACCAGTGCCCAGAGCACGGAAAACCTTGAGTCCTCAAGGTTTCGGTGAAGTCGATAACAGATGTCGTCTCGGGCGTGGTTTAAAATTGTGCTCCAGGGTAAACCCTGGGTATGATAAGTACTAAAATATGTGTATGCCACTTTTATCTATATCTCTAGAATGTACATAAAATAATGAAATTCATAGACTTGAAAAAACTGGGCTATCATAATTTTATTGTAGCGCATTATTTTAATAACTATTAGAAAAGTTTTGATTGCATAAAGAATATTTACATCTTAAGCAAAGTTAAAAAGATTTAATTTTTAATTTAAGTGTTATTTTTTGTACTTAAAAACTTTAACGAGAATTGATTAAATAATTACAAACTAAAATCATTATCCAATTACTATCGCGTACTAAAAATGATCTGGGAATTAATTTCGCCTGAAGGTTATTCAGAAAAATAGTGACTGGAAACCGCGAATGATTTTCAACAGCCTGCTCGGTTTTGTACGCCAAGTACCTAGCTGCCGATAAAGACCTACAATTTGAACTCCTTGGTAACTTCTTTCGCAGTATAACATGAAATCATGACACCGTAACACAAAAAAAATTTACTAATAAATGTTATGAAATTTCAGTGCGGCAGATATAGGGACAATTTATATCCTAGCGGTTATGTTTTCCTGCTGACAGAAACTAATGCATTTACGCTACCTTTACACCGCGCTACGCCTTATCACCACGCTACGTCGTAGCTCGGCGCTACGTCGTAGCATGCCACAACGGCAGCAGCGTAGCTTGGCGCTACGGCAGCGGCGTAGCATGGTGCTACGTGGTGATTGCTACGGCATAGCAAAGCGAAGCCAACCTCTGAATACTGTCTTGATGCGTATCTTCAATTTTATTCCTTATTTGTTACCCCTTGTAGAGCTGGAGACCGACTGTATTGGGAATCAAGAACCCGCGGCACCAGCCGCAAAAAAACCGGCTTATCCGGGCTTAAAAGCCATTGTGTCTCACGAATCCAAATTATATACACACGAAATATTTAATAAATTCAGCTATGTAAATAAGCACTGGGATTTATTTTAATGTTCATAATTATAATATTACAATTAGCAGCTGATATTTGACGACTTATTTTTTTTAGACAAGTTTTTGACATCAATTGAGTCCAAGATGATGTTGAAACTTAAATTTTCTCGTTTTTTAGTAAAATAATAATTGCCCTTCTTATATAATGCAAACATAAACTAAGCTTAATAACTGGCTCGTGAAGTAAAAAAAAATGTACCATGTATTTTTATTGTATTACTTAAAAAAAAAATCTTGCACTATGTATTTTAATTGTATTTCTTGAGAAGATAAAATCTTGTACCATGTATTTTTCTTGATAAAAAGCTATGCAAACTGTATACTGACGTCAATGTTTTCAAAATCTTGCTCCGAGAAGGTATATATGATCACAAGTTTATACTTCAAGAAAGGAATGCTTCGTTCGCCTAGTCACTACAAGCGCTACATGCGGAGGAAAGGGTTCCAAGTTCGATCCCTAGGTTCGGCAAATGTTTTTGTTTTTTTCAAAAGGAATTTAACAGCCTGTTTCTTGATATGTGCATAATGTGTAACACTAGATATCCTTTCAATGAATAGTAATTCAAATAACTTTCATAATGTGGATAGATATTCAACTACGCCTACCTGATATCATAATTCTAGTTTAGCAAGTAGTCACAAAACAAGTGCCTTCCTGTATTTTCCAATGTAGTTGTTCCGAGGCTAGACTAGGATAGAGTGCAGTGCAACACCGCCCCGTGCAACCCACACCCTCCCCACTCAAGGAGGTGACACGCACTGGTCAAAGATCAACATAACGTAGAAGTGGTTATCTTGCAAGCGTACTACGTCCTGAGTTAGGAGAGACATAAAAATCAATCAGAAGCAAGGATATCAAACTGGCGTACTGCCAGACGCTTGCAAATATTGAAGGTCATACTGACTTATAAAAACCTACAATTAGTAACCCATAAAGCATCGCCTAAACCGCTGGCCCCTTTAAAAGGGAAGGTAAAAATTCAACAGAAACTAATAGAACACAAATGAATTTGTAATTTGTGAAAATTTTCCCCTAAAGACTTAAACAATGAGTGTCCGATGTTCGTCATTTTGGACGATGGTAAATGTAAAACTTTTTCATCGTAGATCAATGTTATGAGTTATAAATACAAACAAATTGTGCCGTGCAATATCTAAGTCCTTTCTTTTTTCACTTGAACTAGTTAGGCAGAAACATACAGAAATAAATGTGATGTATCTGTGAAATATTCTGTGAAGAATATAGAAAATGGCCGCTGACATAACCACTTAATGATAACGTCGTTCCAACTGGTGAAATATATGGCATATTTTATATATATCTAGGTAAATTTTACATGAGAATGAAACAATAATTTAAAAAAGTAATGCAGGTGCTAAATATTGTAATGTATTTTAAAAGGACGAAACCCTCCGCTGAGAATGATTTATAATGTAACCAGATTAAAATGCTAGTGTTTTAAATCCCTTTGCAGAGGACCTCGTTTAGGACAGTAATTCCTTCATAAAAGTACTCCTAAGCAGTGCAATGTACAACCCAAGATCAGTATGAACGGTGCAGAAGTGATTCTATTGTTAAGACCCTTGAGACCTTTTTAAGCTTACTATGAATACACTCAAACCATACATTTATGGGGCAGGAAGTTAAATCAAGCGCTTTGTATTGCCAGACGGCGTTTAGTGCCAGTAGCTATCAGTTAAGGGTAAACTTTTGGCGGTGCTACCAACTTATAAAAACTTCACTAATTCAAAATATATTCATATGGACTGCGGTGGACTGCTGTAGGCGGATACAGGTTCCTACTAAGAACAAACTATTTTATATCCTGTTCAAACATGTTTCAAGAGAAAAGCAATAAAAATTGGCATTAAAATGAAGCAAATGTTACTTTGAAACTTTCAAGTCTAATAGGAAATATAAGACACGAAGAGAATTATTAAGAGAATATTCGCCTTTTTACACCTTTTTGCGGAGATTCTTTATATTTGTGTTGGTCGCACCGATTTATTAGTGCTATGACGACTTCATCCGATTGGCCGCAGCACCGCGCACGAATATAACGTACGACAGCTATCCTTATCGCTCTGATGTGAATTCCCATATCAGAATATACGAAATTTAAACCCTTGAGTAATTATTAAATAGGTAACCTACCTTAAAAAATATATTTTGTCTTAAATCATAGTGGATATGTATTTCATGTTGCTATCTTAGATTTCAGACAAACTAAGTTAAAAACCCGTAAAAAAATATTAAAATCGAATTTCTGCATCGCGCAAGCGAAGTTTTCAGCGAAGTTTAAGCAGTAGCAAGTTTCACGAGCTTTCGTTGGGGTCCGGTGGCTAAGCTGGTAACCGGTAGGCAGGCGAGGAGCCGGTCTAAATCCTCGGTTTCTATACTGACTACGTTGAAACAGCGTATAACAACAGTCAACAAAAAAAAACAAAAAACTAAAAAATAAGAGGCTTAAGATTAAGTTCTCGTTCCCCCAGACCTAGCCCACTTTGACTCCATTTTGTGTATTTAAATCACTTTTTAAAATGTTTTGAGCATTTTTGAGTATTTTTTGCCGTTAATTAAGAAATGCACTAAAAGAATGCACATTATATAAAAAAAAACATTATTAATTTTGTTGCAATTTTAATCAAAATGTTTATAATAAACCACTTTTTGACATTTTCGCAAAATTTCTTAGTAATTTTAGTTGTAAATTTATGAATTACTTTAATACAGTTTTAAAGTTTTTCTGCTGTCATTTTCAGTCAAAGTGTTTAGTAAATGTTTCAAGAATGCATTTGTATTTTTGGTGTTATTATCTATGTTTATACAAGAAAACAAAATAAATTTGTAATGTTTAAAGTTAATAATGTCATCAGAATTATAGGTTAAATTCCTGCCATCTAGCTTTAATACATACAGGGTTTCACGGTTTGTTTTCTGTATTACAAGCAATTGACCAAGGATGATGTTGATGGCGTTTTAAATTTTTATACTTTACGTGGCATTACAACTTACCTCGTTTAATTATTCAGAACTAGATCTAATATATTTAAATTTATTAGATTTTAGAGTAAAACTTATAATATGATCACAAATTTGTCGTAAAATAATAAACCAAGGGATAGAAAATATTTCTCATTGCTTACCGGAAGGGCAGCCGCATTTTCATATTAAGTGACTTAGTTTCCAACAGATGTCAGCATTTAAAAGGAGATCTTCAACTAATTGCATTCACTGAGGTTTAATGATGTGTTATGTTAAATAACTAAATAAAATAAAATCTTTGGTGTAGACAAAATCAAATTTGCTAATTTATATTCCTATTCATAGTTATTGTATTCTTATGTTATTTTTTATATTTTTCCAGAATTTGACTCACACACTGTTCCGTTGTTGTTGAATTAGGTATTTTACCTATGTTTGCAATATTTGTAAGTATGTGAGAACCATGTTCCTATTTATCAAATTAATGAATTTACCTGTTAGTGCTTTTATTACTTTATACCTGTACGTGGAGTGGTGTGTAGTGCTATTTATGGATGCATCGTCCTCAGATATATGAATTTATTAATGTTTGTACATAAGTAAACATTGTAAAATACCTATTTTTTTTAAAAAAGAGTAAGTATGTAGTTTCTTGTGCGTTCTTCTCCATAACAAGCTAAAGCAAGCTTTCCGAATGCACGGTAGAGTAATTTTTTTATTACTTGTACGTTTTTAATTTAGATTTAATAATGTTTAACGTCCAAAAGTGCCGCTTATTGGCCTAGTTGAAATAAATATATTTGACTTTTGACTTTAAAGCTTTTTCAGTAGAAAAAGGCCAGAAAATGTTCAAGAAATTTTTAAAGTCAATATACAAATAATCAAAATCCATCAATATCTGATCAAAAAGATTGGTCAGACGAAGGGGTCGAACCAGCGAATCCTTCTTGTGCTCAATCCTAATATAATATAGATTTTATAGAAGGTGAGGTGCTCAGACCACTGATGACAATGCTTTTGATGACGAAATACGCGTTTTCTTGAATTCTGTATCTATTTTACGCTTTCATTCATTTTACTAAGTACCGTTCGCAAAATAGTAACCGTAATAGTAAAAAAAGTGTTCACTATTACCGTTTTGTTTAATTACTTTGTATTTTAGATCGTATGTTATATAAAACATAGCCTACGTATTATATAGATATGGGCAAGTTATGATTTCCTAGCATGTTCCGTGCAATTGAAAATTAGGTTTGAAATTTAGTCAGAGAACTTTAAAAAAAAAAAAAATTTAAAAAACAAAACCCCGACTGCTTAAGAAGCGAACTAAAAAGCTTTAAACAAGAAAAAATCATGCTGTGCAGTCGGAGGATACATATTCGCGAACTGACCACCTGATTTTTTATTTACAACTTTTTAGTTATATATTTTTTTCGTATTACTTTTAAACATATAAGTGGTATGTATTTTTGCAATCAGCTCTTGATACCCTTCATTTTGATACCCCACTCGATGGGTTTGGAACAAAAAAAATATTGGGACCCGCACAATATGGCGCCCAAAATCCGCCATGTTTGTTTTTTTTAACTTCACCTATCTAACAACACTTGGGCGGTTAAGACTTATTTAACGATATCTTAATTATAAAAATCCGTCAAGTGGTTTGGAAGATACGAGGTAATAAAGAATATTACATACATACAAACATACTTACATACAAACATACATACATACATACAAGATACGCGCGAAACACATAACCCTTTCCTTGCAGCCGGGTAAAAAGAGTTTAAAGACGAAGACAGAATAATTTTAGGTATTTTATAGAAAAACAATAATGAAAAGTCAATTTTTCTTTTCTCTTTAAACTCTATTCTTCCCTTCTCTCCCTCGAATAGTTCTCAACAAAATGTTTAGAACTATGTATTTTGCGTAAGTGGCGTAATTTTCAATAAAACTTTACTCGCTTTGATTCGATTGAGAATTCGGTTGATTCATTTTCATGGTTCTCCAATTTCTGAAATCTAATTTTAAAATTTGTTTTAAATGTTTTAATTTTGACAATGAATTATGCCATCACTGTATAAAAGCAAACAAAAATCAAGATCAAAATAACAGAAAAATACATTATTGGTTCGATGCTCAATACTCTGCTAATAGACCTCTTGCTGACATATAATTATATGTTACTGTAAAAGCCCGAACTTCACTAAAGTATTTACCGGTAAAACCAAAGATTTACCAAGTCTTATTGATAAAAGTGTTACAGTAAAAGGGTGTTACTCGTACAGTCATCATCTGTCTAGCCTTTTTCCCAATTATTGTTGGACTCGGCTTTCAATCTTACCGGATTCAGCTGAGTACCAGTGTTTTACATGGAGCGACTGCCTCCACAACCCAGTAACTGGGCAACACGATACCCCTTGGCAAGACTGGTGTCAGATCTCAGGCTTCTGACTACCCGTAACGACTGTCAAAGATCTTCAAATGACAGCCGGGACCAACGGCTTAACTTGCTTTCCAAGGCACGGAGGAAACTCGGTATGTTGAAATGGTCACCCATCCACGGACCGACCTCGTCAAGCGTTGCTTAACCTTGAAGATCGACCCGTGCGGCTGTTATTATTTAGCCACGAGCTCCTCCAAAAACACAAAAATACAGTAACATATAGATTAATTTTAATAAAGAGTGGAACAGATGAAACAGATCTAACACTAACCTAACCAAATATTACCACCTGCAACAACCCCTTCGATACACAGGTGCGAGTGACCAACGATCACTATCAAGGGCCTGCGATAGATAAGGCTGCATGATAACGATATCTTGCTCACCCCCATGATCACATTGAAATAAAGACCTAAAAGTGTTGATCATAGATATTAATTTCCAATGTATTGATCTGATTTTCCGAACTAGGAAAACCTGTTTCCCAGATTTTCTTACAAGTCTCTTTAGCTCAGTGGTCAGTAAGCCTAACTGATGAGGTGGTCGGATGTTCAAAGCCTTCAAGAATTTATTTCTTACATTATATTTTAAAATTTTATTTATGTGCATGAATAAAAAAATAAGTGCCCAATATATATATACCTATATATATATATACCTACTTTATTGAATATAGTTGGTAACGGAAAAGTATTCTTAAAAAAAAATTGTGCTTTTTTAACATTTTTTATCTTACTCTTCAACACGTCAATTCACGAAGTCAATTCTATGATTATTGATTTAATGTAATGTTCAAAAATAAGTCTCAAAGAAATCGTTTATTATTTTCAAGTAAGTGGCAGTTAAAATTCAAACTGTTAATCTTTAACTTCTACTTGTCGTGAAATGGCCGGTCTGCAGAATGAAAGAGTAAGTACTCACCAGAAAAAGGTGCCACTCATACACGCTGGTAAACAGTCGAAGAAAAAAACAACAACAATAATTAAACTATTAGAAACTAGGTTTAAATCCAACATCTTCACTCAAAATTTACTTATCATCATCATCAGCCTTTTCATATTCCCACAGCTAGGATTCCTGAGCCATCCACTTAACCCGCAATACAGCATTCATAATAATCCACCACGTGGACCTTTTGCGTGTCGGTGGATGTCATAATTACGGCTTCGAATGTTTGGTTCTAGGACCTGCCGGTTTCGTCACGATGTTTTTTAAAATGGACTTAACTTATTTACTACTTATTTTTAAATCTTTATATTGAGCTTTGCACGCAAACAAGTAGGGAGGAGGAGTGTCGGTATAGCGTTGGCCGCTCACTCTATCCTCTGCGGCCGAAAGGTGGTAGATGGCGGGGCCACTGACTCGACCCGTCACAGGGGGAACAAGGGTGCCATACACGGGGTTGTCTAGCGTGCATGTGCTTGTTTGGTCCCTGGGGTGGTCACGGGTACAATGTGTTCTGGTGCGCCGGTGATGGCGGTACTCCCCAGATCAGGTTCCGGTGACGGACAACCGCGGCGACTTCGTGGTGAGTGCTCACGCGTGCTCCGTATTCCCGCCATAAGTGGCCAAGGAGGACACCGTTGAGTTCTAGAGGGTTGGAGTCCTACATAACTCTATTACCTCCTCGTGGTAGTGAAGTATGCGTGAGCAAATCTCCAAGTAAAAAAAAGCCTTCTAATCTAACTTGATGCAGTATTTTACATTAAGCGATTGCCTACCTGATGTCCACAACCTAGTAACTGGGTAACACGATAATCCTTGTCAAGACTGGTGGCAGATTTTCTAGATTGTGACTATCCGTAACAACTGTTATATATGTTCAAATGACAGCTGGCACCAATGTTTAGCGTAATTTCTCAAGCAGTGAGAAGTCTCTGTATGTTGATCAACTATCCATGGCGCAACCTCCACGCTTAACTTTGAAGATCGGCCTGCGTGGCTGTTATTATTAAGCTTCGAGTGCAAGAAAAATAAATAAAAAATAAGCTTTGCATATTTCAGGCAAACAGTGGAATCACATCACACATCACATCATCAGCCTATTAATGTTCCCACTGCTGGGACACAGGCCTCCTCTCAGTGAGAGGGAATGGGCCGTAATCCACCACGCGGGCCTAGTGCGGGTTGGTGGATGTCACATGTCTTAAAATTTTTGGTTCTAGGACATGCCGGTTTCCTCACGAAGTTTTCCTTCACCGTTTTGAGAGCAGTAGTGATGAAATAAGTAAAGCGCCTGCCTGGGCTCGAACACACGACCTACAACTTGTAAGTCGCGGCCGATACCACTGGGCCACCACAGCTGTCACAACAGTGGAATACCATCCTGTAATTGGACGTTTTAACGAAATGTGTTCAAACGAAACAAATGAATTTTAGTAATATTATTCTCTTATCTTAATACACATCAATCGATAACGCTACCTTTTGTTATAACAAGTAATTTACACACGTATTAAATGGTTTCATTCGTCCCCAGTTGTATTTATGGACTATAATTGTGTGTAGCAACCACCGGCTTTTGACTTTATTTATATAATTGTAATATACACAACTTGAAATGGGTTCTATTGTGTATTTCAATATTCACGCATGCGTACTGATGAGCAAACCACGTGTATCAGATGACCTTATCTCCCTATTTCGATATACTGATGCTTTATGGGCTCCTAGTAACATCGTGCACTGTTGCGCCGACTTCATTGTATTCCACGTCTAACGCAACGTAAAAAGCTTCCTACATCGCGCATCGTATAATTTCAGCGTGGTACTGAGTGAATGCTTTTCCGCGAAATCTGACGGCGCCTCCTGGCGGGAGCTTACATCTTTTATTTTAAGCTAGGTATATGTATTTATATTGGTTATTGTTTGATAAATGGCCGAGGTAATGATGCTTTTTACATTGTTATCATTCATGCATTCATTAGATTACGCTACGTTCACGCTGAAAAAATGATTAAGAGTATTTTATTTGGCTTGGTGCACGACAATGGGTAAGAGACCAGACGGGATGACCATTAAATAAGAAGTAGAGGAAGCAGAATTATCAAATGATTATGAATGAGACGGATAATTTAACCAATTTTTTTAGAATTCACATGGCTTTCATCATTTCCAATAGTACCAGTCTATACATAATTTTGAATAGTATTGAATTAAACAGGATCACAATAGATTTTGGAATAGACCTATCAGGGAAACTACGTTAAAAAAAAGCGCCAAGTACACTACCTCCCAGGTGGCGTGGAAACGTGTGCATACATTATAAAGAATACAACTTTGTCAACTTTTAAACCATTATATCTCAGAAATGGTAATGTTTAGGAGAAAAATTGTAGAGACAATGTTTATAGATAATTGCATAATCTACAATTTTTGTATGACATATTTTATCATTAAACTTACCGTTCGGCAAAAAAACGCAAAATACCCATATTTTTGACCTTTGACCTTGAATAAATTTTTTTGCATGTGTGTGATCGATGGGGACTTTTTACATTTAATTTATAATGGTGTTCCGAACATTCGTATAAATTACAGCTTTATGCGAATTACTGTAAACATAACCCTATTTTTTGGTCTAATTTGACCGGACTATTAGTGTATGAAACTGAACAACAAATGAACTTGTTTTAGACTATGAAAAAAAAAAATTGTTAGTATTACTCTAGAATTTAAAAAATATTGGGTATATATCGTTAATCATATAGCGATTCTGGCCAAAGAAGTATATTTAATGAAAATATGAGGTTGCATATAACATAGAGGAATATGACAATTTAATTAATTCACAATACACATACCTAATTAAAAACTGGAACCTACCCCACAGATTTTAGGTACGATATGGAGTGTACGCTTTTTGTTATTTTTAGTACTTTGTTAGAAAGACGATGGCTTGTCACATCCAGGCGAATCAATATCGCTTACTTAGAATACCAGCATAGCAGAACAGTGAATGAAGCTGCATTCACTGTGACGTCACACACTCTATGCTTGTTTATTATCTTCGTATGCACCCGATCGTTATTCATAGATTCGGTTACCAGGAGGAGATGAAAATGAAGACATATGCTGTTCTTCTAAGGATACCGTCACGTCTGTTAAGTTCAGCATTATCGGTCAAACAATGCTTTATGTACACATTCCAGCCAAGCCATTAAATGAGTATCGTACTTCTGAATGAGAGATACTTGCTGAAGGTTAGCTTAGATAAGAGCATCTTCCTCATGACATTCTGCTTTATAAATGGCATTCTTCTTCGGCGTTCTCTCACTGCTGAGTATTGGGACCACATATGAGGCGTCTAGCAAGTTATGCGGTTTTCTGTTAGTTGGAAATATTGACCAGAAATAAATCTACTATTGATCTCGTTAACTCATATTTATTCTAAAGTTTTTGATAATAGGTGTTGTACGATAGAGAAATACTTCTATCGTGTCGTCAATCGTAGGACGAAAGCTGTACCAACAAACACAAACAATAGCACTGGTTTATTGGATGAGGAAGCCACTTTGAAAAAAAGATACTTGCTTCCCGTGTACTAGGATTCCATAAACATAAAAGCAATGATGCTTCTATCTAGGGCATGACGTATCGTGACGTCACCAATCTATAGAACCCAATCACTGACTAGTATTAGAGCAACTGCACACATGCTAAGATTCACGACTACATACGGAGATACACGCCCAGCAAACTGATCTGCGAATTTGGAACTTAAGAACTAAATAATATAAGGTCGGTTTCTGCTTAATATTTATATTGTCAGCGAGCAGCCCTACCACACGTGAAACAGTGAAGTTGTTGTTTATTATATTCTGAAGGATGCTGTACCGCCTCGCTTTGGTTGCCAAGGAAACGATACGCGTGCCAGGAGTACCAGCACAACATGAATCAGAGGGTTAATCAAGGACATAGCCCGATTACGTTCAGCATCTGCAGGATAAACCTAGAAAATAAGTGGATATATAGGAAGGATAAAGTTTGGATGGATGTACGTTTGTTACTCAATCACGCCAGAACGAGTTAACGGTCCGGATAAAATTTGGCACAGAGATAGATTGTAGTCTGAGGATAAAATATAATATCTAAAATCGCCAAAAAGATGAAAATTATTCTACATCAATCAACACAATACAATACCTACCTACTTTGTTTATGTTACCTACATATATTAAAACAAACTGGAATCGGTCACAAGATTGTATACGAGTCAATGTCAAAGGTTCAAAGACTTATTGATTTTCCGGTCAATAGCAGCAACTTCAATGGAGGCTACCACCCTGGTACCGAGTACAAAAACGTGACGTCTGGAAAGCTGAACCACCGCCACAAGTATTCGAATGACGCCATTGGTAACGACATCGGGAACTAAGGGATGGAGCTTACTTCAGCATGCTAGCCCTTTCTATACTCGTATTGGTTTTACCATTTTGTTTAATTGGAATGTGACTTCAAATAAGCATAACTGTGAATAAAACAATTTTAATACTAAAACCCAATGGATTTTCATACTGATTTCATTAATAGAAAGACCGATAAACGAGATATTTTTTTGTATATAGTTCGTGTCGACCCGCGCGAATTCCAATCCAGCGATAAGTGGGTTATTGAAAAAAAATATACGTCTTATTTCAGGAATCTGTCTTACTGCATTTCCAAAGTTTACCCGCCAGATTTCAAACTCTTCTAAAGTGGAAGTCGCTCTTTCCCTCTATTAAGATATCACAACATGGACTCGCCCATTTTGCCAGTGCAGTGCATAGCTACATGAAGGCCGACACGCCCCTAGCGTTTGTGTAATAGTGGTGGTTTGTAATACACCTTCTAGTGCTTCTGCTGTCCTGATAGTGCTTTTTGGTATTTCGTCATATATCTTGTTATTAAAACGTGTTGCCATGGCAATAAATCCACTCACAATACACACACGTGGTCTTCATGAGGCACTAATCATTGCTTAAGCAAACTTGGCAACGAAGCAACACGTACAATTTATTCATTTGGCTTAGCTATTGTCTGTTAAATAATTAATCTTTCAGTTATTTCTCATTCATATAGTTAAAATTGTATACTCGTTATACTCGTACATACGACCAATTATGCCACTGAAGCCGATTTCTGTTTCACTACGAGTATCATAATTAATCATTCACGTCATAATTAATTATTTTATAGTTTCCCACAAGTTTTAAATACTCTGGTACCATAAAGGTCGGTCATCCTCAGCAGTCAGTTAAAAAAAATAAGGCTAGTTAGGCAATTCATATTTTCATGCTCAAGAGAACCTTTTCATATTAAATTGACGTTTTCTGATATGTTTTCATATTTTGACAACATTATTGTCTATTTTGGATCCTTAAAATATAGGAAAATAGAAAGTTAACGGTACTGAAACATACCCCATAGCAGTATTTTCACTGACAGTACAAAAGAAAAAATGGAACAGTTTAGAACATAATGAAATGTAAGAAATAATATTAGGTAAATAACTAATTGGAGGCCAATTTGCGAAAAAAATTCTAGTTGTTGTTAGGTACCGACAATATATTTAATATCAATGCTGTGTGAAAAATCAAAGGTCCCAAAAATCTATTAAGATCTAGTATTATTGCTTTCATTATGTTCGAAACCAATTTTTTTCTTTGGTACTGTCAGTGAAAAAACACTACTATGGGGTATTTTTAAGTATCTAATCAAAAAATAAATATTGTTGCCAAAACATGAAATCATACCAGAAAACGTCAAACATTCTTGGGCTAGGGTAGGACCAGTAGATTGCGCACAGCATGACGACAGCCATAATCACCACAAGCACGAATAAACAACAAGAAAAGAAAACCAATTGACACATGATAGTTTTTTTTTTTTTGAATGTTTACTAAGACCTTTAAGCCAAGTCTTTTTGATGGGTAACACTTTAACACAATAAATTATTTACTGCACTGTATATGTTAAATTTTTTGAATAGTACTTTTAACATATTTGTAAAGCGGTATAAAACAGTTTAAATTTTTAAGCGGTGGCGGGCGGGAGGAACTATAGATTATGTCGTCTAGTGTTGTCATATATCAAAGTGTGGGGAATTTCAAAATGAACTAAACCAAATGCATGGATTTAAGAAGTTACTACTTAAAACTAGAGCTATAAGGCTTAAAATGTCAGTACTCCATACTTTGTCCGCTTGGTAACCTGGGTATCCGCGCATAACTCTCAGTATTAGTACATTACTGCAGAATCCAGTAAGTAAGCCTTCCTGGCCTAGTATTAGTTAACCGGACTGAACCGCAGGTGAGGTACGGTTATTACTGGTTGAGGCTTGTATAATGCTATTCTAAAAAAATAAAGAAAATTTAACAACAAATTCGTTTAATTAATATTGAAGGTTACATTCATATTAGGGCAATTATCGATAGATATTGTGATCGATTTACCGAGGGTGAGGGCATTTATACTTGTTTGTTGTACATCTTGATTAACGGACTCTTGGCTGGCAGTAAATGTCTGTGAAACATTAATTTGGTTTTTTGGGAAGGTGGATGTTTGCGATGATGTTACGGAGGATTTGTGGTCGGTTCTTGGCGAGAGGTAGATGGCTGCGGAATCAGGCTTAGCTGCTGTTGACGCGATGTAGACGACTGCGGGGAGGTGGAAGATGGTGTGTTTTGAGTATTGTTTTTTTTTTAATTTATATTGCTTGTAATTTCACTTTTATTATCTAATGACTCTTTTATGTAATATATTTGTATTCAAAATATATCTATCTCATAAAATGTCATACCAAAAAGAGATACATATATATTTGGAGCCTCCCTCCTATAACCATGTTATAATGGCTAAACTCTAATCAGTGTCTGGTACTATGTTTATTTTTCTGAGCAGTTCTAAAGAGGATGACCTACTGTCCAGTAAGTAAATTACATACTTACTTACTGGACAGTAGGAGATTCCAAATTTTAATTGTCGCTTCTTACTGGACAGTTGTGAATAAGTCTCCGGTAGAGTTCACTTTCTGAATACTTTTTGGAGATGTTATGGCAACATTACATACCGTTTTTGAGAAAATAAATTTTACTGGCTTAGATACCCATGCGCAAATTAGCGGCTGCAAAAATATTATCTTATGATTTTTAAAATAATATTCTGAATAATGCAGTTCATAAGGACTGAGTGTAACAGGCACTGAATCCATGTTGTCGTAGCTGATTTTAGCTAAATTAAAAGTAACAACATCAATCTACATCCGCTTGAATGAGCAATCGTGTGTGATTTCCGTCATGCGTTGAAAAAATATTGTATCAAAATTATATCATCGAAGGTTGCACTTATGAAAATTTTTATCATCAAATATCACATAAACTAATTAACATTATATTTATGAATTTCAGTTCAATATAATAATAAATGGGCGTCTAAAAAAATAAACATGGTATATAATTTCTTGTGAAAGTGCCTGCGGCCTAGACGTCTATTCAGCGTCCACTGAAACTCTGGCTCCATTCGCAGTGCTCTACAGTGCTGTACCATATTATACTGTACTAGCTGCCCCGCAGCTTTGTCCGCGTGGAATTAGTACTATGAAACTAGTAGATACCGCATGGAATTTGTAGTAACCGCAGCGTTTTCGCAAAAAAAAACCTATTGAATTCAAAGTAGCAGAGTTTTATAAGCGCTGAAGAAATACTATCGTCCTGTGATGCCTAATCAGTTACCTACTACTGCAAATACAGCACACACACAAAAATGTTTGTTATTTTTGTAAAAGCATATCTATATTGTACTAGTAGATAGAATAGTCACAAGAAAATATATTTCTACGGGTACAAAGGCGGTCTTGTATTATTATGTATAGAACATGACATTGAAATTTTATGCCCGCGGTAGCCTAAGTTTATGGTGCATTTGACAGTAGATTTTAACATTTTAATCTGTTAACCAATAACGATACTATTAAAGTACAAGTAAAATTTCAAAATTTAAAAAACCCCCGACATATTTTTATTTCATGCTAAATAATTTATCTAGTACATAGTAGATACGCTTCGATCGGCAATCTATTGAACATGTAATTATGACACGATATCTTGCGTAAACACCCCGATTCCAACAGTGAAACGCCCATAACTTTTGAACGGCTGAACAGATTTTATTCAAACGTAGTTAAAAACACTCTCGACAAAATCACTCTCATCAAAATAAACCAAAATCGGTTCACCCGTTTGGTCGCTACGATGCCACAGACAGACAAACATATACACAGCAACACACGTCAAACTTATAACACCCCTCTTAAAGTTTTAAGTCGATGCCGACGTTTGCTCGATAATTATGCACACACATTATCCAAGGGTCATCACAATGTCCGCAAAATCATTTACCGATTATGAAAAACAATTTTTAAAACATTAATGACTCATACAAAATAGAAAAGAAAAACATCCTCAAAAGGTCTGCAAACATCGGGCTTCTAAGAGTTTCCTCAGATGTCGCTACCTGTCGAATTTCGAACGTACCAATATTGGGACAATTTGTTAATAAGAGTGCAGTAACGCAAGGAGCTTGTTATATAAAAGCGCGAAATCTTCTTGCTTACACAAATTTCGAATGTCAACCATAATCCAAATCATGCAGGCGTGGACAATTTTAACTCTCAGTCCAATGCACAGGGTATAGAATTGAATGCATTGTCATACACACAAACAGAATGCAGAAATGTTGCAGGGCAATGTTGTAAGCACGCTTAGGAGAAGAATATATACCGTCTCCGTTACACAACGGAGTTTAAGCTAAGTTGAAACGAAATAGCACCATGTTCTATAAATGCGTGACTCTACGTTACGTCTAGTCTAGATACAGCCTCTCCTCTAAGTACTTGTTTGTTGGTGCATGCGTACAAGTCATTTTACGAACGTAGAGCGCCACGAATGCAGCTGGTAACTAAGCTCTGATGAATTTTGAGCAATTGGGAATGTTTTTGTTTAACAGAATTATTTTATTATCTGTCACTTGTGTGACTGACATGACTGTTAATATCGTTGGCTTCATTTATGTAATAGATTGAAACGATGGATTAGGTGTGAGTGTTTACATGCCTAAGCTCTTATACACAGTTCCTTTTTTTCTTAATTTTTTTTTTTTTTGTATCCAATTATTTTTGTAAAAGACATTATGATAACTATAACTTTGTATATATCGCTTTCATGCAAATGCATACAGATGAATAATATGCCGCATTCAGATGTGCGAATACATCATTCAGAGGTACATACTCGTATTCATTGGACGGTAAATCTATTTATAGTGCATGGGCAGACGGCAGTAAACTTTAGAAAATTGATTGCATTAAAGGCAAAGATAGTTAATAAGGTGTACTGTCAGACCTAAGATTAATTTCTCAAAGGTGAATAGTTTATAAGACATAAGGTAAGCCTTTCCTATAAGAAACTCACAGTTCAAAACTTTAGCCATTACACTCGATATTTGCCAAAAGCGTAAAGCAGTGTCTCATATCTCTGGCGTCATAATAAATTATCAGCGTAACTAAGTCAAATTCGTGACGAGTTATGACTGCAATTCTGAATGCAGCAAGGGATTCGAGTAGGCCGAAGAAGAAGTCAACTTTATCTCCGAGGAGAATAAGATTATTCTCCTCGGAAGCTCTAGTATGTTTTTAGCTATGTAACCTTTTAATAATAAAAAAACAACATCAAAATTGATTCATCCGTTTAGGAGCTTTTATGCCACAGTCAAACTTATAACACCCCTCTATTTCCGGCGGGAGATAAAAGATAAAAAATACTATTTGAGATCTTGTCTAAAACAAAACCACATAATAATTTTGGGACGTATCTGACAAAGTTGTTATCTACTAATCAAATAAATTCAGTACTTTACTTTTAATTGGTTGAAATTGTTTAAACATAAATTATGTTGTTCTTAACGATGCAGTTTTTATCCAAGTAAGTTCTAAGCGCAAATAAAATCGTAGTATACCATTTTTTCTGCAGTTCATGACTGAAGTACCAATAAAGAGACAGTCAATGTGGATTTTAAAACTACACGTACACAGCTTACTTTCGTTCACAGCTGAAGCAACAGTTTTTATAAATTCTGAAAATTCTACCTCAATGTTGTAGTGTTTCGTGGTATCCTAGTAGTTTGAATCGAAGTTTCTGTTTATGACTAACTTCACTTCACACTTCGCGCTTGCGCTTTGTACGCGTTCCCACGTGGTGTTGTTTACTTTCAATTTCTGTTTCACCTTTGTTTTAAGCATGTGTTTCGAGTAGGTTATAAACTTATCACAGAAAAAAATGCAAATTGCAGCCACTCTATAGATAAAGTTATAGATTCAGGCCGCGTGTCCTCGACAAGAAATTTGTCGTGTCGGCTACAGACAAGATGAAAATATTCATGTACATGAGAAGAATTTTGTCGGGTCTGTGCATGAAAGAATGTCGTGTCTGTTGCAGACAAGAAAAAATCTAGTATGTACACGGTACAAACTGATTCGTACTATCATGGTTGAGACATTGTAGGGTGTACATCGTGTCGTGTAATTGTGGGAAATAATGTTAACTACCAAGCAAAAATAAGTGGTGATTGCCTATTAAATGTGTAGAAAAATTAAAAAGAAAACTGACTCCAAGATAAAATACTGCGTGCAACCTATGTTAAGTCAAAAACATGAGTTTGCTCACTTCTACTTTGAACTGCGAAAGTATGAGGAAAAGTTCGTCCTTTATTTTCCTTTTTTTGTCTTGTCTTTTTAGGGTTCCGTACCCAAAGGGTAAAAACGGGACCCTATTACTGAGACTTCGCGGTCTGTCTGTCTGTCTGTCTGTCTGTCACCAGGCTGTATCTCATGAACCGTGATAGTTAGACAGTTGAAATTTTCACAGATGATGTATTTCTGTTGCCGCTGTAACAACAAATACTAAAAACAGAATAAAATAAATATTTAAGTGACACGATTGTTGTATGGGAGCCCCCCATACAACAATCGTGTTTTTTTGCCGCTTTTTGCGATAATGGTACGGAACCCTTCGTGCGCGAGTCCGACTCGCACTTGGCCGGTTTTTTTATCTTATGCAGCGCCAACGCAGTGTACACTAGTCGTGTATAGAAACGACACGAATTCTTGCAAAGACCCGGCGATTTTTCTTGCCCTAGACACGTGGCCTCATACTTTTACATATTAACCCACAAAATCACACTACTGGGCAAAGTACTCCCCCAAATACTACTTATACTTATACGCAATTTTTTTTGTTGATAATTACGCTACGAGGCCCGTGGATTAACCCTGTATAATGTGAAATTTCAAAATAAATACCAGGATCTCATAAGGTATAAGGTGCATGATTGGAAACATCACAGCTCAGTACATATAAATTTCATTTTGAAACTTATGATGTTTGTAGGTAATTTAAATAGCAATCTCAACACAATTATTATTTTACAACCTGGTTTTTGGGTTCCGTAGTCAACAAGGAATCCTTATAGTTTGCTATGTCCGTCTGTCCGTCCGCAGCTTAGCTCAGAGACTCTTGGTACTAAAAAGCTATAATATAGCATGGATATACATATTAATCACCCGAAAAAGAGGTAAATTAAAATCAAGAAAAAAATGTACATTTAAATGGTACAATCTAGGGGTCTTTAAATCAAGAGTGAATAGGTTACTACTAGGCAAGCGTGCTCCATCGTAGACCACATCTTCGCTTACCATCAGGTGAGATAGTGGTCAAGCGCGAGCCTATAATAGATAAAAAAAAAAAAAAAAAAAAAGTGTGTAATGTTGGTGAATACCGCTGAGGCGCTATTGAGACCCGAGCCTTTAGGTGAGGGTCTTAAGAGAGCCAAGGACGGTAATCATCAATACACACGTGTATCATACAACGTTTTTCAACACACTTGTGAAGAAAATAATACTAAAAAATCATTTTATTTATAATAGATATTTTTCCTTGGAGTTTTCAGGTAGTAAACTTGCCATAACGTTAAGGGCATAACATAACGTTAACCTCTTATATCAGGCGGTGTACAACATAAATAATTTTATCTACACTCACAACGTAATGTTCCAAATACGAATTCAAAAAATATTGTATAAACACGTACTTTATATTCGTGGATAGGTAAAATTAAAAAAAAAATCCATTACAGTTCAACATTTTCCTTCGATTTTCAAACAACTGCATCATAAAATAACTTTTTAATTTTTATAGCACACTTTTACTTTTTAATTTTCTGGCGCGTATGGGCTGTAGTAAAGAAGTTTCATTGTCTGTGGATGCGCGCGCTGCGCAATGAGAATCTAAATTGCCCGCCATGCCAAATATTTTACCCTTTCCACTTTTGTTTTATTTCAACTGTATGAGTGAAGATAAAGTAGTGTATGCAACGGCATATAATTAGGTATTAAAACACTCGCGTAATATTATTATCAAATTCGGCTTCGCCTCATTTGATAAACCTACGCTCGTGTTTTAATAACCCCTATTATATGGCCATTGCATAAACTACTATTATCTACACTCACAACGTAATGTTCCAAATACGAATTCGAAAAATATTGTATAAACACGTACTTTATATTCGTGGATAGGTAAAATATAAAAAAAAAAACCATTATTATTCAACATTTTCCTTCGATTTTCAAACAACTGCATCATAAAATAACTTTTTAATTTTTATAGCACACTTTTACTTTTTAATTTTCTGGCGCTTATGGGCTCATGTCATTGTCAGTTGTCTGTGGATGCGCGCGCTGCGCAATGAGAATCTAAATTGCCCGCCATACCATACCACATATTTTTTCCCTTTCCACTTTTGTTTTATTTCAACTGTATGAGTGAAGATAAAGTAGTGTATGCAATAGCATATAATTAGGTATTAAAACACTCGCGTAATATTATTATCAAATTCGGCTTCGCCTCATTTGATAAACCTACGCTCGTGTTTTAATAACCCCTATTATTATGACCATTGCATAAACTACTATTCTTCATAATTAGTACTTGTAGACATTTTAATTAATAAATAACTGTAATTTCAACAGTGAAAACGAGTTGTGGAAAAATTTCACAATGGCGGGAAAAAAATATCAGTTTTCGCGCATCTAACAATGGCGATCGGCCATAGACTAAAAGGTTGCTATTTTTTTGGCTTTTCGCGTATAGCGTTTTAGCCAAGTACAAAATGGGGAATTTCAAGTTTTCTTTATTACAGAGAAAACAAAAGTTATAGTAGAGTGAAAGTTATATTTATTAAACAATAATGAAAAAAAGAATAAAAAACAAAAGTTGAAATTATCTATTTAAATACGAAGTTGCATGAAATGAGCAAGTAATAGGTACATTAATTTATTGGTACTATTGAGCACAATCTATTTTTATCGCGATAATTTTTTTATCTCTTCTCCGATCATTCTTGTCTAAGCTGAATAAAAAAAACAACTGAAAGTCGATAATCGAATGTCACGCATTTTTTAAAAATTATCTTTATAGGTACCATGTGATAAAAGGTTCACAAAATCTCAAGCCATGAAGGTTCTATGTCAATTCGAAGTACTTTTTACAATAAAACGGCAATTTTATACTTTAACCCATATTATTATAAGCGCTGTTGTTGATATTTGAAAACCAACCAATTGCTTATTTTTTTGTTGAAGGAAATAGCTAAAACTGCTTACTGTTGTCACGCTTCAAATAGTTACTTTATTAAACGCACGGGGCAAAGGGTCGCCCAAAAGCCGCAGTGTTAATTTCTTAGGTTTTTTTTTCCCATGCATTTCAGCAACAATTATATAAAATATTTTATTATTGAACATCGATGTACAAAAGATGGGCACATGTGGGACTTGAACCCACGACCTTCGCGCTTGAACACGACGCTCTAGACCATCCAGCTGAGCTAATGTACCACTACAAATGGTGTCCAAATCCGCGACCTGTATCGGCCCCGTCAGTGCATTTTGAGTGCATTCGACGACAACAGCGCCCGACGCCCTTCGGCTGCAGCTGCGGCCGAACACGGAAGTACTGACGCACGCACCAACCCTTCCGAAGGTCAGGGATACGTCATTTAAATAATGCAACACAGATGGCATTGAAACAAGCCGATTTTTCGAATTTTGCATCGTTTCTATCATTTGTAGTCACCCTTTATTGTAACTTTTTTAACCGACTTAACAAGAAGGACATGGATGCATGGACATCTATGTTCGACATTATGTCTGCTGTTGTCACTCTCATTTCACCGGTTATATTCAATTTCATGATATTCGGGTTATCTATTCTGGCATTATAGGTACCTTACTAAACTACTTGCCTATTAAGTAGGTACTACAACTAAAAAATGAAAAATAAAAATACATTTTAACAAAATAAAAACTAACAACTTCCAAATAAGAAAACTTTAAAGTGAAAAATAACTTTATTTTTGGAAGTCGGTGTCCATACTTTCAAAAATAAATTATTTCTGAAATAACAGTAACAACAACAACTGCCGTGTGGGCTCTACAAAGAATAATTGTGCAAGTACACCTAATTAGTCAGTCAATGTTATAACTAGTGGTCTTCTTACGTGGGTCAACAAACGATGCCGTTCTCCCCTACTTCCTTTTTTGTGTGACAAGTTGATTATTGAAATAGTATTCGTAACCCAAACCAAATAGTTGAAAATTGGTCATTTTTCAATAGACACACTTAGTAACTTTAGTTTACTAAAGTTAATGTAATGATTAGGATCTAAAAACTACAGCTACAAAACAAAATTGCAAAACCAAAACAAACTGCAAAATTTGGCCTATAATCGAAATGGTGGCAGAGAACACTTGTTTCTACGATATTTTTCTTCGCATCTATCTTGTGCTTGAGAAGCAGTCGCCCCAACTACAAGGATCACTAAACAGTTCTAAAAATACTACACAAAGTAAACTACAGTAAGTAGTACTATAAGTTCTAAACAAATACCTTTTGTAAACATTGAATTATAAATTTATAATTTATCACCATACTCGGTGTTTATGGCGTGAATAGGTACTATGACTTTTACGATCACATTCCTTAGAGCCTCTTAGTGTCACATGAAAGCCTAGTGCTTCAGATATTCTACGGTCTGGATAGATCAATACTGTATCCCAAGCACATGGCTTGCAGGACGCCACAGCGTATTCTATGGTAACTATTCAGCTAGCACGAAGGTCACGAACAAGGTCAAGAACGGGTATTCCAAAAATGTATGTATACAATTTTTAATTTGCTTTTAAAGCACCGCTGGTTATGTTAGCATTGATAAAACGAATAATCAAGTATTTCTCTTTTATGCTATATTGGTACGTCAGCTACGGTACAACTTCGTAGGAAAACATTGTCGTGTGCAAGAGCTACGCGGTCGTAGCAATATTATTAACTGATATAATACGATTAAAACGCCATATCATTCTAATTTGGCACGTGTAACAACCATATGGTTTTGCACTCAAAGCACTCGCGACGTGGTGCGAAGTTGGCTCGAATACGATGCAAGATACCAGGAGCCCATAAACATAACGAGGTTGAATCGGGCATTTTCAGCAGCCAAAACGTAACAACTATCGCTGTAGCGTGATGCCTAACTCGTCTGTATAGTCAATGACTTAATGTTATAAATCGGATCCATGTTTAAGCATATTAATTATTCAACGTGCAGTCTCAATCATAGTTGCTCTCGATGAAATGACGTTTGCTACATTTTTAGCTGATTTGTTAAGAATTATGGCTGAAATGTATGAAATCTAACATGGAAAACATGCATTATAAAATATTGAACCCATTTTAGTAAAAAGAAGCTTGGGACACCATTTTATTATATTCTAAATTAACAATATTCTGCAAATATGCAAGCAACCTCTTTAATTAAATTGGTGTATTTAATAAAAAAAACTTTTTAACAATAAAATCAAACCGACTTCCAAAACAAAACACTACAAAGCGAAAAATAACTTTCTTTTCCGAAGTCGGTGTCTTTGGTACCTGCTGTTTGCGGGCACAATCGACACCGACATCGGCAAAGAAAGTTATTTTTCGTTTTGTAGTATTTGCTCCTTCTTTTTTTTGAAGTCGGTTAAAAACATGTTTATCAGAGTTTTCAAAATGTTATTGACTAAATTTTGACATCTAATGGTATACTTAAAACGGTATGGTATAAACAAATGTTATGTAAAACACTGGTGTTTAGCAATATAATGGTATTGAGAAAAAGCCAATTCCTACGTAGTTGGGGAAAGGCTGCTCAGGCAGTTTTTAATATTAATTCGGTAAAAAGCAAAACTCGTGGTTCCTGTTGTTGTCATACATGATTCAAAGTGAAAAGTGCACAAGATACGCTGCGTAGTAAAACTAATGCCGTTAACGCTTGTACTAACTTCACTCGTCATAAAATTTCGGTACCGAAATTAGTTATATGAAACTCCAAAAAGTTATTTTATTGAGTTTCTTTATTCGTAAAAGTTATTTTATTGAGTTTCTTTATTCGTAAAAGTTATTTTATTGAGTTTCTTTATTTTGTAAGTACGTTTGAGAATAACGTTAAGACGACGACTAACGCCAACGACCTTGAGGGAACAAAACGCGCACCCGTTTCGCACCCGCGCGTCCCAAAATTTAGTAGTTTTTTGTACTTTCCTTATTATTCTACGACAATAAAAAAAAAAGCTTCAGATCAAAATGTAGATAATTAAATTGTCTTTGAGATGGTGTCGATTTCATTAAAATACGCCCAGCGGTTTTGGTGCGATTGTCGTGTTTTTGTCCGTTTTAGACATAACTTTACTAATTAATGACTCTGTGTTATACGAATAAAACTCAAAATGTGCTTAGTTTTTTTTTTTTTTTTTTTTTTTATCTATTTTAGGCTCGCGCTTGACCACTATCTCACCTGATGGTAAGCGAAGATGTGGTCTACGATGGAGCACGCTTGCCTAGTAGTAACCTATTCACTCTTGACTTAAAGACCCCTAGATTGTAGCTATCTGGAAACACAGACTCCGGCAGGGAATTCCACTCCTTGGCTGTACGCATAATAAAAGTATTCTCAAAACGTTTAGTGCGTATGGGGGGGATGTCCACCATGTACCGATGGCGCATCGCCGTACGTCTGGTAGTTCGATGATGAAACGGGCTGAGCGGAATTAGATCATGCAATTCCATCGCACACTCCCCGAAATGTAACCGATAAAAAACCGACAAGCTGGCAACTCGGCGACGATGTTCAAGGCTCTGGAGCTTTGACTTAACCAGTGCCTCATCGCTGATGAGCTTCTTGGCCCGCTTTTCAATCGACTCTAGTGCATCAAGCTGATATTTGGCTAAGAGATGAGAACAGTACTCCATGCATGATCGAACTTGCGCTTGATACAAACTGAGCAGCTGTTCTGGCGTGAAGTACCTTCTCACCTTTGCAAGGATCCCCAGCTTTTTGGCAGCCAGTTGAGCCTTTGCCTCAACGTACGGGCCAAAATTGAGCGTCGATGTCAACGTAACGCCAAGAAGCTCAAGATGGTCAGTTATTGGCACGGTTACATTTCGGAAAGTAGGAGCCGGGTGAAATTGGCTCTTTTTAGCGGAAAAAAGACACGCCTGAGTTTTAGCAGCATTAAACCGGACCAGATTGGCATCGCCCCATTCGGAGACTGCCTGCAAGGACAGGTTCTAGCGCTCCACCATGACCTCACGGAGAGACTGGATCTGAGGCCCGGTAGCACGAGCGTTGGACACGTATCTCTCAGCAACTGTGCTGTCGTCTGCATACCCAAAGGTGCCGGGTTTTAGCAGATCGTTAATGTGCAGCAAGAACAAAGTTGCTGAGAGCACCGACCCCTGAGGGACCCCGGCATTAATATCCAAGCGGTCCGACGAGCAGCCATCGATAACCACTCGAATGGACCGATCTCTCAGGAAGTCTGCAATCCAATCACACAGACCACCGGGCAAACCGAATGAAGGAAGCTTACCAATAAGGCTTTCGTGCCAGACCCTATCAAAAGCCTTCGAGATGTCTAGGGAGACGGCAAGCGGTTCCCCGTGCCTCTCAATGGCCTCACTCCAGATGTGAATGGCATACGCTAGAAGATCCCCAGTAGACCGATTTCGGCGGAAGCCGTATTGGCGGTCACTTAGGATATCGTTTGCTTCTAGGTATGCCAGGAGCTTAATATTAAGTACACGTTCCATACTCTTACAGAGTATGGAGGTTACAGATATGGGTCTGTAGTTGGCCGGGTCAGCTCGACTTCCCTTCTTGGGCACGGGCTGTACGTTAGCCTGCTTCCAAGCATTCGGTACTTTTCCAGCCTCATACGAAAGGCGGAATAGGCGTGTCAAGATCGGAGACAGTTCAGGCGCACAGGTTCTAAGAACAATTGCTGGTATTCCGTCAGGGCCGCTAGCTTTGTTCACGTCGAGGTTGCGCAGCACCCTAAGGACGTCCTTCTGATGGATACGAATGTCCGACATACTCGTCTCGCATCCATCAGAAGAAGGAGGGGGCCGCGCGTCACCAGGATTTAGACGTGAAGATTCCGCAAAAAGAGAGGCAAATAAATTTGGCTTCTCCTCAGCGGAGTGGGCCAGCGACCCGTCGGGTTTCAGCAGTGGTGGTAGTGAGGGACGGCAGAAGTTCGACTCGACTGACTTAGCCAGAGACCAAAACGCTTTACTACCTGATGGGTAAGAAGCAAGTTTGGTCCCTATACGGCCAATGTGGTCGAACCGAGCCCTTCGCAACACCATCTTGCAGGACTTGGCAGCCCTGTTGAAGGCCTTCTTCTTCTGACCCACGTCACCCGCCTTACGCGATCGAGCGTCGACCCAAGCCAGGTACGCCCCATGCTTAAGCGCGTCGGCGCGTTTACATTCGGCGCCAAACCATGGCCGGTCTTCGCTAGACATTGATACGTCAGAGAACGGAATGTAGTACTCCATTTCCTGACGCAACACATCCGTTACAGCGTCCGCGCACGACGATGGATCAGTCGAAGAAAAGCAAGTAGGCTGCCAAGGATAGCATGCGAAGAAATATCGCATACCATCCCAATCTGCTGACTTGTACCGCCAAATCCGCCGGGTGCCTCTTGGGCTGGGATCGGGCGGGGAATAGACGGACACAGACTTCACCAGACATTGGTCAGAACTACCTAAAGGTGAAGCTATCGACACAGAGTATCTGTCTGGATCTGTTGTCAGCAGAAGGTCCAAGCAATTCGCCGTGTGCGAATCAACGTCCGGTACCCTCGTTGCCCCCTGGACCAGCTGGGTGAGGTTTAGCGCTAGCGAAAGCTTACGCATCTCCCGTCCAGCATGGTCAGTGCACTGGTATGGGAAGAGCCACTCCTGGTGGTGGGCATTAAAGTCCCCCAGTAACACTAATTGGGCGGAAGGATACCGCTGCTGTGCCGCGTCAGCAGCCTCACTGAGGTACTCTTTGAGCCTGGTTGTCTCCTGATCTCCGCTATGCGAACGGTAGACACAGGCGTAGATAATTTTATCCAAACCTGTGTCCACTAAAGCCCACAGCGTTGAGAATCTGGAGTCCTCAAGGTTACGGAGACGCCGATAGCAAGTATCGTCACGGGCGTACATACACACACCCGCGCGCGGTTTAAAATTGTACTCCAGGGTAAACCCTGGGTAAGACAAGTACGACACGTCTGACGGACTCGCTATCTGCGTCTCCGTAAGGAAAAACAGCGCTGGTTTCTCAGTCTCCAGGCGGAAGTGGACTGCAGAGAGATTTGAGTGCAGACCTCGAATGTTGGTGAGGTGCACTTTGTGGGGGAGGGGGTGCAGCCGCTGTTTAACTCCAGTATTATTTTTCTTTTTCATAAATTTTATATAAGAGTGAAAGGAGTAGAGGAGAAGGAAGTGAGACGAGGTTCTACGCTGCTAACCTTCAGACACGCACTGAAAAGACGACATCAATGGGGAACTAGTCCGGAGACTGCGGGGACGCCCGAGCCCCCCCGGAATGTCCATCGGGCCCTCCCCATCTGGTCGCCAACTAGCACGATGATGCATTCCGGGATTTTTCGACAGTTGGCGGGGCAGCCTTTCATGTTTGGCTGGCACACTACTTGGGCCCCCAACTACCTGCGGTCGGCCAGCGGCGCACCGTGCCTCGGATCCCGCTACCCTCCGTGACTAGTCTCCCGATACGTCTATAACAGCGCGCGTCAGGCTGGTCTGCCAGCAATAGAACAGCTGTCTCGACCCAACTCCTCTAGTTGGCTACACCGAGCATCGTAACCGGAACACGGCTAGGCCGCTTGGCGGTACGTCTTTGCCCGGTGGGTGGTCGCAAGCCTTCGGCCGAAACCTACCACCAGTTATTGTCACCTGATTTGCACCACCCGGGGACCACGTGTAGGGAATCAGAGGGTACACTCCTACGGACGTGGGTGACTCGGACCCCAAAAATCAATTATTAAGGAAATGGTCTAATGTAACAAATATTTTTTCCAAAAAATTACGACTAGCCGTTTAGACGTGATTCTCATTTTAAAATCTGCTACTCAAGGGAATCTGCGCCTTAAGGAAGCAAACGAAGTATGGATCGCAGCAGGTGTCGTTCTGTAGTTTCTGCCTACCCCCATGATAAAAGACACGAATTTAATTTTTGATAAGAGAGGTATGATATGTACACCGGTACCGAATAGCAAGAAACCTGTGCTTTTACGGCACTACATAAATCTAACAGAAGTTACGTAGAGACCACCCACCGAAGTTCATCCCGTACTGTTTTAAGTTATGCCACCCTGGTATTCTTGCGGTACCAGCTAGATGCGGATACGGGCAAAGGAGAATCCTGCCTTTACGTTAACTTCGTAACTTGTTTAATTTTACGCCTAAATTAAGTAAAAATAATTTATAGGATGTTAAATTTAGGAACGCTATATTATCCTTATCAGCTGTTTTGCTTATGCGATTCTACACTATATAACGCACTTATAATATGTTAGATAACGCAGTTATACTGTCTTTAGTCTTACTAGACACTTATTATTATTATTATTATTATATTCTTTATTGTACACCACAAAAATATATACACAGGACAAAAAACATAAAAGCAAGTGTACAATGGGCGGTCTTATCGCACAGGGCAATTTCTTACAGACAACCTTTGGATGGACTGAAAGAGAGGAGAGAAATTTAGGGTTGTCAGTGTACAATATATCTTAAAAAATAATAAATATACATAATAACATAAAATACATACATACAATAATACATAATATACTAATATATAACAAAAATATAACAGAGCAAGGAGAAGACTAATTATAGCGAAAGGAAATGCTCCTTTACCATTTTTTTGAATGTTGGTAAGGATTGAGCACGCCTCACTTCAATAGGTAGTGCATTCCACAAACGAGCTGCTTGAACTGTAAAAGATTTATCGAAGAAGGATGTGGAATGCATACGTATACTTAATTTCAGATTCTCCGATGATCTCAAGGACCTAGAATGTGTGTCACAAAGGAACTGAAAGCGTTCTTTAAGATAAAAAGGACTAGATGGATTAAAGAGCACGTTATATAGCAAAGAAAGTATGTGGGCATTCCGGCGAAGGCGAATAGGAAGCCATTTGAGCTTGGTTCGAAATTCAGAAACATGGTCATACTTGCGCAAGCCAAATATGAACCTGACACAGAGATTTTGAAGTCGCTCAAGCTTGTCCAATTGGTCTTGGGTGAGATCAAGATAGCTGGCATCAGCATAGTCCAGGATAGGGAGAAGTAGAGATTGGGCTATCGCAATTTTAGTGGTCATGGGAAGAAAATTACGAAGGCGTCTCAACGAACCAGCAGAAGCAAATAGTTTACGACTAACCTCCTGCAGCTGTTATAACACTTATTTAACACTTATAAGATTCTCTTTAGCATTACTATGAGTCTTTTTTACTATATAGCTTCTCTTTAATACTGATAAGAGTCTTTATTCACTAACACTGAACACAAGATGTTAAGGCTTCGCAGGCTGTATCACCAACAATATGGCTTTATATTAATTGTATTTACTTAAAATTAAAAACTTAATAAATATTAATTTACATAATATAAAGTAATTAACAATAACTAGCTTTATATACACTTAAATCAAAAACTATGTACGCGTATAAAAAGCGGAGGTCATCATTGGGCGTCTAAAAATTTGTCCACATCGTTGTCAACAGGAAACGTGCACAGAACGCTGACAACATTACCACGTTGGAAAGCAATTGTGATTCACCGACCGAAGAAAATCCCAGCCCTCTGGTCACGTGAAGAGTTGACTAATATATATCTGCCTAGCCTTTTCTCAACTATATTGGGGTTGGCTGGTTCCACTCTTACCGGATTCAGCTGAGTACCAGTGTTTTACATGGAGCGACTTCCTATCTGACCTCCACAACCCAGTAACTGGGTAACACGGTACCCCTTGGCAAGACTGGTATCAGATCTCAGGCTTCTGACTACCCGTAACGACTGCCAAAGATCTTCAAATGATAGGACCAACGGCTTAACGTGCTTTCCGAGGCATGAAGGAAACTCGGTATGTTGAAATGGTTACCCATCCACGGACCGATCTCGTCAAGCGTTGCTTAACCTTGAGGATCGACCCTTGCGGCTGTTATTATTTAGCCACGAGCTCCTCTATAGCTGAAGAGTCCGTCGTGTGGTCAAACGCGAGGCTATAGAATAATAAAAAAAAAAGTCGTCTAATCGTTTGCTTATTAATAAATTGAAATAATAATATGAAAATTGCTTGCTTCTAATGTCAAGGTTCGGTAGTACATACGCAAAATATTGCAAATATATTGGTAAAGACTAACGCCCCGTCCCCTTAGTGTACGGGATGTGTGGCTGTGAAAGCATTAGTCTTCCTAGTATTTTATGTTATCCTGGTCAAATATATAATTAAATGCAACGGTTCGGTAATTTTATTAACTTTGCGTTGCCATGGTAACGGAATTGTTTTGTAGAAAAATTCAGCCATTTTTTACCCGACTGCCGAAGGAGGGTAATGTGTTTATCAGTCTTTGTATGTATGTTTGTTTCAATGTGGCGTTCTAGTGACCAAACGCGTTGGCCGATTTAAAAACCTGCAAGTGTCACTGGTTACTTTGGGCAGCGGCTTTTGGGCGCCATATTGTGGGGCACCCAATCTTTTTTTTCTTGCAAACCCATCGTGTGGGGTATAAAAATTAAGGGATTTCAAAAATATATGTCACTTATATGTTTAAATGTACCTATTGAAAAAAAAAAAACTGAATAGTTTTAAATAATAAAAGTTAACAACAAAAACAAAATATAGACGTAAACAGGAAGAAAATCATGCTGAGCAGTCGGAGGATATATGTTCGCGAGCTGGGTGACCAAAACCGTCGTTGTTTACGCCTTTTTAGTTCGGTTTTTAAGCAGTCTGGTTTTTAGTTCTTTTTTTTTAAAGTTTGAGTGCTAATGTCACGTCCGATGGTGATCTAATTTGACTGCTGGATCATGGGCATTCAGCAGTCTGATGTAACGCTTCTGAACATCAATAAGAACAGTTGGGCAGCCACTATGAGGTCGATCAGACAGGTTACTCTTGCTCTGGTACCTCTACAACCGGTTCCGACGCAGCATTGAGAAACGGACTCTGTTATTTATCTTGTAGAGTAACCTTATTCACTCAAAGTTATTATCCTCGTGGATTTATGTAATTAAAAAAAACAACAACCATTCAGAAACAAAGTAAATACGGAGTCTTTTTGACGCTTACTCTAAGCGTCAAAAAGACTCCGTATTTACATGAAAAAGCAAGGAAAGTTTCACGATTTAAAAAAAGCTCTATCGCTCGAATGTATTTATGCACCTCTAAGTGCTTACTTAGCAATAAATATTAATGAAATCTAAACAATCCAATGTTTTCTTTAGGTCAAGCCTGCAATTGTGGCACCACATTCTTCAACCACTCTTTGGAAAGAGGTGTTCAACATACTTCACCAGATGTTTGCTGCTTATGTCTGATGTCGAAAATAAGGAGGCAAGGCTTTATTAATTTAAGAACTTTTTCGGAAGAACTGATAGTTTTTTTAGTAACACCTAGGAATTTTACTTTTAAAAGTTGTCAAGACTACTGGTAGGTAACTTTCAAGTTGCTAAGGTACTAGGCTAACATAGAACATAGGAAGAACAAGCTTTTCATTGCGGAATACAACCGGTACCATGATACGGCAACGATAGGCAACTATTGAATTGTTTACAATTTGTACGATTAACTACGATAACGATATGTATGATTTACTAAAATCTTTTAAATACTCCTTAATAATTATTCGATCTTACAAATTTCATTAGATTTTACTGCTTGTGAAAAGTAAGAAAGAAAAGTATATATAGTTTGTAATCAAATATGAAATTAAATGAATTGAAATGTGCGTATTTGCGCATTTCACGTTCCTATAATCATATCGATACATGATAGCTAAATCTACAATATTGTGTATCTTATATTAATAAGAAATCTCTTTTATGTGTCTCTAGATACTGATAGTGTAAGAGCCCGACGATCTGACCTTCAATATTTTATAATAGTTTGCTGTTTCTTTGTGAAAGAGGCCGAGAAAGAACTATTTACTATAGCGCGCGTCTAGTACTTCTGGAAGCATGTCTCGCTCAGTGGCAGAGGCACTTAGGCACAGCATTATCCGCATTACCTTAGCGTTGGGTAAGACATGCTGGAGCGTAGGGAACGTCTCCTGCTGGAACCGCAGCAAATCCTCTCTAGGCTTTGTATTCTAGAACCTGTGGTACATGTTTGACGTGTCAGCTGTTGTTGTGTTGCCCACGTCACTGGGCAGAAATTCTAGATTTTTGTCAAGAAATTCGTCTACGTAATTTAAAGCAATGTTCCAATGCAAGCGTAGCCCTCCTATCATTGTCCTTCCGATAGATATAAATTGAACTGTCCAATCCTGTTGAGTATTGTTTTAACCGACTTCAAAAAAGGAGGAGGTTCTCAATTCATCTTTATTTATTTTAATGTTTTTTCCCCGATTACTCAAAGAACCTGAACCGAATTGGAAATTATTTTTTTGTTAGAAAGTTTATACTTCCCAAGTGTTCAGGATCTGATGATGAAATCCTGAAGAAATCGAGGGATCTCCTCAAATATTATAGGCATACATATAGCCTTTTTGGTATTTTCATCAACAATGCAATCATTTGCACTCACAAAGTATCATTTGGTCAAGTGAAACTGATGAAGAAGACCACAGATGGCCACTGAATCTCCTTAATGCTAAGTATGTCACGGGCATAAGATATCTCGAATAGTTAACCGACTATGATGAAGCAAATACTTATAAATAAACTAGCTGACCCGGCAAACTTTGTTTTGCCATAAAAACACCAAACATTCATCTACCCTACACTGCCTACCCTACCCTAATTACCCTACACTACCTACCCTACACTGCCTACCCTACCCTAATTACCCTACACTACCTACCCTACCCTATCTACCCTACCCTACGCTACCCTACCCTACCTACCCCACCCTACCCTACCCTACGCTACCCTACCTACCCTACCCTACCTACCCTACCTACCCTACCTACCCTACCTACCCTACCTACACTACCTACCCTACCTACCCTACCCAACCTACCCTACCCTACCCTACATACCTTACCCTACCTACCCAAAATTTTCTATAAACTTTGGGATTTGCTATAAACCTCACGAAACCCGAGACCTTTCCAACGAATGCAAAACCGTGGAAATCGGTTCGCGCGTTCTGGAGTTATAGCGTCAGGAAGGAAAACCCGACTTATTTTTACATAGTAGATTTGAATCACATCACATCATCAGCCTATTAATGTTCCCACTGCTGGGACACAGGCCTCCTCTCTGTGAGAGGGAATGGGCCGTAATCCACCACGCGGGCCCAGTGCGGGTTGGTGGATGTCACATGTCTTCAAATTTTTGGTTCTAGGACATGCCGGTTTCCTCACGATGTTTTCCTTCACCGTTTTGAGAGCAGTGGTGATGAAATAATTTACGCAAAGTAAAGTGCATGCCTGGGCTCGAACCCACGACCTACAACTTGTAAGTCGCGGCTGATACCACTGGGCCACCACTGCCACTGCAGATTTGAATAATGAAGCACAAATAAGTAAAAAACAGGATTAATTTCACTGTATTATCTTCATTATAATATGAATGCAATTTACACTTCAGTCTAAGTAACACGTGGCCGGCTATGCTAACACCAAAAATTTAAAAAGTGGAAATAATTGAATTATACGGTATTTCGTTCACTACAAAATAAATTTAATTAATTTTATAGCGTCAACAACACGTGGTAATTATGCTGTTAAAATGTAGCTTATATGACACGTTCGTAGATTTACCATAGCAGCGCCATCTATTGATTACTTACTCAACCCAGTCGAAAGGTATCGACATCTGTTAGAATCATTTGGAGTTAACAGATAATTGTGACTGTCAAATAATAACAGACAAATAATTAGCAATAAATTAAAATTGCGACTATAATTTTTGAGATTTAAACTATCCTATCTCTCAAGTTGGATCGAACTGCACATGGTGTGCGAATTTTATTATAATCGGTTAAGTGGTTTAGGAGTCCATTGAGGACAAACATTGTGACACGAGATTTATATATATTAAGATAGTACTGATGAAAATGGTATCATCGAACTGATCTGATGATGAAGCCGGAAGTTAGGCACTGTAACGCCGAATTAAAACAATAATAAGTGTTGTAGTATTAAGTGTCTGCCAATGGAGACGTGATTTCTAGTGTTATTCCAAATAAAATACATAAAAACTGAGCTTAATACTTTAACGTAAGTGAGGTGCAGTTTTATAGACCTTTGGTATCTCATATCTCCCAAAGCCACCTTGATCCAAACTTCAAATTCGAGGATCGTTATTACCTGTAATGGGTACGTAACAGATTTTATAAAATACAGAAGGTCAGATAGTCGTGGGCTCTTTGGATATCAGTTAGAATACGAAGTTACAAAAACGTTAGATTAGTTTGCCTATTATTTTAGGGATATAATCTAATACTGTTTTCATGTCATCAAAATTGTGACACAGTTTCTAAACAATATCCCTTTAAAGTAAGGTAGGTCATTTTAAGTTGCAATAGAGTATTTTTAACTTCACAGTCTATGGTATCTGGTTTAAGTTTCGTGGAAGGGAAAGTAGCATTCGCCACCTGTACGTACGGCTGTAATTAGGTAATTAGCCATATAGCCCAGTTGAAATCGACATTAAAATCGCAAAGCTTGATGTAGTTCTGGATTTTGAGTATGTTGTATGGGTCAGTTAGGGTAGTGATCATTTAAATTTTCAACTTCGAAAAACGTGAGCTCGCTCCGCAACACGCGACGAACAGCGAATTTTGGGACTTTTGTCTCTTATTCCTCTAAAAAAGTCATAATCTATGCGTTTTTGGCAAACAAAGTTTGGAACTTTTTTAAAGGTTCATTAAATTTGCAACCATGAACCTTCAATGGTAGCTCTATAAACACTACAGGAACCAGGCTATGGTCCTTTGAAGATTTCCACCTACTACGAAGTGCAAAAGTGGCTGGGGCAAAAGCTCATGTGGCCTCATCCCACTAGCAACTAACAATGAGTCAGCCCCACCTCATCTTCTCAAAATCATGGCCTGAATATGTAAAAAAATAAAGAAAGCCCAGCTCTAGGCAAGTACTCGCCCCCCTGCATCCCTTGGAGTCGAAACTTATTCTTATTGATAAATAAACCTTGGCCTTTTAATTAAAAAAAAAACGTATTTATAAACATGAATTCTCTTATTTCATTTCAAACATAAAATACTTTACTGAAAGCTACTGCGTTGCAAGTGAAATACAGAGGTCATATTTGTTTACTGTTTGAATTTTATTTAATCTGATTATTAGTATTACAAGTAACCAGATTCAATTACCTATTAAACCTATTTAATATTCATAGTTTCTAGATAAGGATACATAAAGGACAATTTCAGTGTTACGTGCATTTGAATGAGGTGGTGCCATCTACCCCGCCGGACTAGTGATGTAACTGCACTATCTAGCGAACAGATTCGGTACTTGCTCGTAAGGTAACTGACTATGCAGTTCGCGTCGCACCCGCGGCTTGGAACCTCGCTAGCCTGTTCCCATAAAAATAATGTTTACAGATTTTTATCAACTTGTTCAAACGAAACTTAAAGGGTCAAGTTGACTTCCCCCCTATTTAATTATTTTAATTGTACAATGGATAGATTCGCTAGAATTGGACGTTTTGTTAGATGAAGAGCAGCATTAGAACCTTCGTTTTGGAACTTCATTCACAATCTTCGGTAGTATAGTGGTTAGTATACCCGCCTGTCACGCGGTAGACCAGGGTTCGATTCCCTGCCGAGGAGGATATTTTTAAGATCTATTTTTTTGGTTAATTATTTTTAGGGTTGCTACGAACACAGTGTTCATCATATTCGCTGATAATCCTTAAAGTAATAGTGAATACGATGAACAGTAATGCCTTCTGAGTGGTACAATACGTGCTTTACTATTGATAACGTAAACGTAACGCTTATACGGCCTCTCCTGACATAGTGTCGTCCTCGACACGGGCTTCCATTGTAGTGCTGCTGGATCCAGCACCATAGCAAACGCAAGAAAATGTCGAATGTAATTTGCACGTCAAGTGCCATTCTTTCCTCATATTGATTACATTAGTTAAACGTAATAAAGAGGTAGGTACCTTAACCTGTTTGCTTGTATGCTTATGGTATCACGCAGCAGACCAGGATTCTATTATTGTAAATTGGGCCATACCATGCTTGCCCTTCACCTTTCGTCGATTCCGTGCAAGCAGTGCCGTTTTTAATTTAAAAAATAATGCACTCGAGCAAACACGTAGCAGATGACTTGCTACGGCTCGTAGCGCTACGGCGTAGCTGTAAAATGAGTAGTTTACTTCGCCTTAAGGCAAAATATACTATTCTCAAGGCAGTTTCACTTTGGCACTGCTGTTATATAGTGATACTAGCTGTTTCGCGCGGCTCCGCTCCCGTGGAAAACCCCACAGGACCCGTTTTCGGGATAAAAAATAGCCTAAGTCACTCAGGAATAATGTAGCTTTCTATTGGTTAAAGTATTTTTAAATCGGTCCAGTAGTTTCGGAGCCTATACAAACAAACAAAAAATATTTCCTCTTTATAATATTGGTATAGATTGCTGTGGCATAAGCAACGTTATGTAGCTTTTCAAAAAGGCCTGAAGCGATGTTTTAGTTTTCTAATGAAACTAACATATAATCATGAAACAAATATCAAAATATAAATTTTAGGTTATAATCAGTCATAATTTAATTCTAAATATCTGAAATTGTTTGTGCCATTTATCAAGTGATGATTATATACAAAAAATAATAATTAGTTATTCAACACGAAATTATTATGATGATATTGATAAAAACATCTTTTTCCATGACCAAAAGTAAAATAGCAGTTGGTTAAGACTGCTATTAATTGTCAGGTGTGGGGTTCGAACCCACGCTCCCTTTCGAGAACCAGAGCTTAAATCTGGCGCCTTAGACCACTCGGCCAACCTGACGTGTTGATTCCAGCTGAAATATGGCTTTGTATTCGCTCATCGGTGAAACTTGGGATAAGAGTGAAAGTTTTTCTTTAGTATTTTTCCATCATTTCTATATTGTAATTAGCTACTATATGTAGCTAGCGGCTTCGTCACGTGAAAAGTGTATTATCATCCCAAAGGATGAAATATACCGAGATAAATAGAAGCCTATGTACTATTCCAGACTATAATCAATCCCTGTACCAAATTTCATTCAGATCCGTTTAGCCGTTCTAGCGTGATTGAGTAAAAAACATACATCCACATACAAATGCATCCAAAATTTCACATATAATATTAGTAAGATAAATAAGATAGTATAACAATATAAGTAAAACAAATATTAAAAGTCTTGTTTTTGTAAAAAAAATAGATATTGGTAGAAAAATATTATATTGCAGTTTACGATATCTAAAACTCTCTAAGCTCTTTACATAGTCTCTTATTTCAGTAAAACATAGAAATTATGTAGGTCGTGTTAAATTAATTATAATAGAATTTTTAAATAATAACTAGCTGTCAGTTAAGTTTGCTATCTTAACTGTTGCAGCTTTATGAAAACCTTCTTAAGATACCAGACATAACTTCAAGTGATTGCTACTTCATTCTCAGATTTCAGCAAAAATTTTACTTAATATTAGCCAAGTAGCTGCAGCCCGCGGCTCCGCCCGCGTGGTATGAGTACTTCTCCCAATGTCTTTGTAAATTATATAGCCTATGTGTTATTCTGATTTTTAAGGTATATTTCTGTCAAGTTTCATCAAAATCCGTTCTGTAGTTATTGAAGTATTATAAACATCCAGCCATCCATCCATCCTCAAAAATTTCACGTTTATAATAGTAGTAGGAGAGCAGTGTCGGCACAGTAGTAACAGCGGCGACTTACAAGTTTTAGGTCGTGGTTTCGAATCCAGGCAGGCGCTTTACTTTGTGTAAATTATTCCATCACCACTGCTCTCAAAACTGTGCAGGAAAACATCGTGAGGAAACCGGCATGTGAACTAAACATTCGAAGACATGTGACATCTACCAATCCGCTTTGGGCTCGCGTGGTGGTTTATGGCCCATTATGCCCCCGCCCCTCCTCTCACAGAGAGGAGGTCTGTGTCCCAGCAGTGAGACCATGAAAACGCTGATGACGATGACAACGAAGCACCATATTATGTTTTATAATCATTTTAATCAGTGTATTTTTGCATAAGGATTGAAATACTCTACAGTGCCAATTAAAGTTGTAGAGTAATATAAAAGTTACTAATCGTAACAAAAGATCAGACAAATTTCGTAAGAAATTAACACTGTTGAATAAACATCGCGTAATGAGGGCGCACCCAGCATATCGATTACTTATCTGCCCCCACAGGCCTGCATATACCACCCCACCTCGCAGTATGGTCCCCTATGTACATCGTAAAAGGTTTTTTAGTATCAAGATGCATTGCTTTATTAGTAAAATATTTTACTATGAAAGATTTCGTTACCTTATTATTGAAAATAAATATAGGGTAACCAATCTGTGAAATACAGGCGTTTGCTACCATTCCGATTTGAAGTCAATTTTTGTTGCTTGTTATAATTTTTTTTGTTGTTTTTAGGTATTTCAGTAATCCAAATTAATGATATAAATCCAAATTAAATTAAAAATCGACCAACATTTTATAAACAATTACTTTTTTAGTAACGAATCAATTTGAACACACGAGATTCCATGTATCCTGAATTTTTCTGTGCAGGTATCTCGAAGAATGTGGTCAATATTGAACTAAAAGTTAGGATATTTGCTAGTTTGATGGCGGGATACCTTATAAAATATGAGAAAATTTGATGAAACTCAGATAAAGATTTAATCGAAAGGATAAAATCTATATATATAAAAGAAAGTCGTGTTAGTTACACTATTTATAACTCAAGAACGGCTGAACCGATTTGGCTGAAAATTGGTAGGGAGGTAGCTAAGAACCAGGATAAGGATATAGGATAGAAGGACATTTTTATGCCGTTTAGGGTAGGGTAGGGTAAGTAGGGTAGGGTAGGTAGGGTAGGTAGTTAGGGTGGGGTAGGTAGGGTAGGTAGTGTAGGTAGGGTAGGGTAGGGTAGGTAGTGTAGAGTTGTTAGGGTAGGGTAGGTAGGGTAGATGAATGCTTGGTGTTTTTATGGCAAAACAAAGTTTGCCGGGTCAGCTAGTTGTTTATAAAAAATAAACTCATTTTAAAGTCTTATGCATCGTAATAGCTCTTGTCATATTTAAGTAATTACAACAAAATAATGGCTTGACGGATATAAAAATGCAGTACAGTGACTTGTCATAATCATGAGGTAGATAATTTAATGCAGTTTAAATCTAATACAACTTAATTTAAATAAATACATAACGAAGGGTTGCATGTCCAACAACTTCAAGAATTGCAGTAAGAGGTAGTGACATCTGTAGCAACAAGCATAAAGCAATAAGGGTTAAAGTTCAGTGAGAAAGTACTCTGGACTGTTGCATCATAGACGTCATCAGTAGATGGCTCTAGTGTACTGGTTGTACTGCATTGATGAATGAGGGCTAAAGTATTAAAAAAAAAAAGTGGGCCGGCCAAGTGCGAGTCGGACTCGCGCACGAAGGGTTCCGTACCATTATCACAAAAAACGGCAATGAAATCACGGGAAATATGGGAGACATACTTAAATATTTATTTTATTATATTATATATTCTGTTTTTAGTATTTGTTGTTATAGCGGCAATAGAAATACATCATCTGTGAAAATGTCAACTGTTTAGCTATCACGGTTCATGAGATACAGCCTGGTGACAGACAGACAGACAGACAGACAGACGGACCGCGAAGTCTCAGTAATAGGGTCCCGTTTTTACCCTTTGGGTACGGAACCCTAAAAATAGTTTAAATAATACTCCTTTTGAAAGTCATATCTGAAAATTATTTACAAAATAAATATGGTAAATAAAGTCGTACTAGAAGCCAAAAGCCGGTGAAATTTGACATTTCTAACACCTCACTCAACACCACTGCCCCAAGTGGTAAATTCAAACTTTATAGTCCTTATTCAATGTCCAAGGCCATGATTACACTGCCGGCTTAGTTACAAGTCATTCGATATGACTGGTGAGAATATCCGCTTTTATTCGTGACTTAAATATTTCGTAAATGAGAACGCATTCATCATCATCATCGTTTGCTTCTTTCATACCATCCTATCCTCCGTCACGTTATTACTGACTCCCTTTTCTTTCATATCACTCCTCACACAGTCCATCCATCTTTTCTTTGGCCTTCCTCTCCCTCTCCATCCATCCACATTTATATTCATAACTCTTTTAGTAACATGCGTTTCATCCCTCCTCATCACATGACCATACCAGGACAAACGGTTTCCTTTCAACTTTTCTGCCACTGGTGCCACTTTCAAACTGCCTCTAATATACTCATTTCTCACTTAACGCATTCATGATGAAAACAAACTTTGCAGGTATTGAGAATTTCTGCTTTTACTCGCGACTAAAATATTTGCTAAATGAGAACGCATTCTTGATAGAAAAACAAAGGTTGCAGGTATCCTTATCCGCTTAACTTTACCACAACACACTATTCAATGGAGTAATTAGGTTTACGATCTTTATGGCGGGTTTTTTTAAAGAAGCATAATGACTGTTTTGATTGTTGTGGATGTAGTTTTGGGTCTCAAGTCTCTACGCTACTTGACAATATGAGGCATCACTGAAACAGGCACGATCTCGGTAAAGTGGAGCTGATAATTTAATTGTAGCAAAGCTACTATCTTAGCAAAGCTTGCATACAAGGCTGACTCGATACATTTGCTGGAAAACGCTCCGAAAACTTCAGAATATGTGTAATGTAACTTCAGAATAACTGCATTCTGGCATAAAATAGATGTTATTTTTCAATAACTTAGGACTTGACATATTCATAAATCCTTGACTTGTCATTAAATTTCCAAAATAAAAAGTATATTTAAAGCAGCAAAAGTAATTTCCTTGAATGAATAATATCGTAACTACTATTTAGAGTTCGGATCCTTTCTTGCTTGCATCAGGCGTGGATAAGGCCAATACCTGCAGATAAATAATTTAGCCAATAACATTGATTGTAAGATGCTGCAGCGTTTAGTATCATTTCATTCGGCACATTTTTACAGGCATTATCACATCATGCTACATACTTTTATATACTTAATATCTTGTTTATAGAATGTACTTATAGTCAAGCCATTTTATTAAAGTTGCAATCGTTGCGTCTTACATCAACATCATCAATCATTGACGTCATTCAACGTTTTGTATAGATGTCTAATATAATTATTGCCTAAAATGTCTGCAATAGGTCATTCCACTGTGGTACAAGTTAATGTACTAATTTGTACTAGTAATGTACTATTCAATAAAAAATAATTGATAACAACTCAATGGACAATGTTATTACAATAATATCGGTGTCAGAATACCAGATAAACCAAAATAAATAACTGCGCTTATAACTCGTTTAAATTTAGTTTAAACTCAAGAGCATTTTGTATTGTTTGCGGGATATAATCTCTTGAAATACAGATACTATTTTAAAATACTTTTGATGATAAATAGCTACACTATTTTTGGGGGCCGAGTCACCCACGTCCGTAGGAGTGTACTCCTTGATGCCCTACACGTGGTTCCCGGGACGTGGAAATCAGGTGACACTAACTGGTGGTACGTTTCGGCCGAAGGCTTGGGGCCACCCACCGGGCAAAGACGTACTGCCAAGAGGCCTAGCCGTGTTCCGGTTACGATGCTCGGTGTAGCCACCTCGAGGAGTTGGGTCTAGATAGATGTTTCACTGTAGGTTGTCCAGCCTGACACGCGCTGTTACCGACGTATCGGAGGACTGGTCGCGGCGATTAGCGGGATCCGAACCACGGAGCGCCGCTAGCCAACCACAGGTAGTTGGGGGCCCAAGTACTGTACCAGCCACACCCGAAAGGCTGCCCTGCCAACTATCGAAAAACCCCGGAATGTACCATCGTGTTGGTTGGCGACCAAATGGTTAGGGCCCGAATGACATTCCGTGTGGGCTCGGGTGTCCCCTCAGTCTCCGGCCTGGTGCCCCAGGCGTCCTTTCAGTGCATGTCTGTAGTTTAGCACCGTGGAACCTCGTCTCACTGCCTTCTTCTCTCCTCCCTTCACATGGCAAGGAAACAGAATACTGGAGTTTAATAGCGGCTGCTCCCCCTCCCCCACACAAAGTGCACCTCACCAATGTTAGAAGTCTGCACCCAAATCTCTCTGCAGTCCACTATCACCTGAAGGCTGTGAAATCAGCGCTGTTTTTCCTCACGAAGACGCAGATAGCGAGTCAGTCAAACGTGTCATATTTATCTTACCCAGTGTTTATTTACCCTGGGACACAATTTTTAAACCACGCGCGGTTGTGTTTTTGTACGCCCGTGACGGTATATCCTATCGGCGTCCCCGTAATCTTGAAAACTGATTACAATGATTACTGAAATATAATGTACATTAAGGCAAGTTCGACCTTATTGTATTAGAATGTCTGTAGAAAAATTTGTCTATGAATTAACTAGTCGAGATTACCTGTATTTTGATACTTATTAAAATTCCTACAGCATAAGGTTTTCATTACCTGTCTTTGTGAGACAGATATTAAGTGATAGATATAATCGGGATGGAAAAAAAAACCAATAGTATAATCTACAACATTTATTGATTGTAGTCTAACATTCAGAAAATTTAAATATCTACATAGATAAACAGCAATACACACATGTACAGTACTAGTACATTGTGATACAAGGGTGGAAAGTAGGTTATTGCAAACGAGCTGTCATTAATAAGCCCGAGCCGAAGGCGAGGGTTTTTAATGACACGAGTTTGCAATAACTTACACGCACGTGTATCACACGATATTTTTCAATACAGTTGTGGAAAATAGTAAAAATAAATAAAAGAATTAGATTTGTTAATTCACAAAAAAAAAAAAAAATTCGCGCGTTTTTGCAACTGGACATATATTTTTACAACGAAAACAGCCTACACAGCCTATTCGATTTTTGACAAATGTTGATGTGAAAATAATTAAATTGAAACTGGTAATTAAATATATTAAACAACCATTTAAAAGACTTTTGAGAATTAAATGCTAAAACGTACTGAATCATTAATTTTTCCTCGTATAAAATCTATTCCATTTTATTCTATGTATGAAAACTCATTGCTACTAAACTTTTTTAAATTGACTTATAACTAAAGGCGTGTTTTTGCAACTGGACATTTTTTACAACAAAAACAGTCTATACAGCCTATTCGATTTTAGACGAATGTTGATGTGAAAGTAATTAAATAAAAACTGGTAATTAAATATATTAAACAACCATTAAAAAGACTTGAGAGTTCAATGCTAAAACGTACGGAATCATTCATTTTTCCTCGTGTAAAAAATATTTTTCAATACAGTTGTTAAACATGGCGTACTTTCAGAGGCTATAATTATGATTCGAAAATTAAATCTTATGCATAGGCATCTTTCTGTTACGCGGTCGTGACTTTAGTTTACGAGCTCGATCATTAGTTTTGCAGTTTAGTTTTAAATTTATAAGTCAATTTAAAAAGTTTAGTAGCAAAGAGTTTTCATACATAGAATAAAATGGGATAGATTTGTTATCTAATTCTTTGATTTGTTTTTACTATTTCCCACAACTGTATTGAAAAATATCGTGTGATACACGGGCGTGAAGGTTATTGCAAACTCGTGTCAATAAAAACCCTCGCCTTCGGCTCGGGCTTGTTAAAGACAGCTCGTTTGCAATAACCTACTTTCCACCCTTGTATCACAATGTACTATTCTTAAAGTCCCTCGGCAAACTTCGTGTTTCGAAAGTCGTCAGTTTTCTATCAATTGTCCATTGCACTTGGTGCAGACCGGACGCTCTCAATCAACTTGGAAGTTTATAGATTTGTTAATACTCTTTTGCCAGCAGTGGTGGCCAAGTGGTATCGGCCGCGACATACAAGTTGTACGACGTGGGTTCGAACCCAGGCAGGCGCTTTACTTTGTGTAAATTATTTCATCACCACTGCTCTCAAAACGGTGAAGGAATACATCGTGAGGAAACCGACATGTCCTATAACAAAAAATCGAAGACATGTGACATCCACCAACCCGCACTGGGCCCGCGTGGTGGATTACGGCCCATTCCCTCACAAAGAGAGGAGGCCTGTGTCCCAGCAGTGGGAACATGAATAGGCTGATGATGATGAGGATAATACTCTTTTAACTTAATGTAATTTATTTAAAAAATGGGAGGAACACTACTATAGGAAAATAGGAATAGTACATTATGGTACAAGTGCGTAATGTTGGTGATTACCGCTGAGGCGCCATTGAGACCCGAGCCGTCTGGTGAGGGTCTTAAGAGAGCCGAGGACGGTAATCACACGACGACGTTTTTCAACACACTTGTGAATAAAATAATACAAAAATATCTGTATATTTTGTAGATTATAGATATTTTTCTTTGGAGTTTTCAGACAGTAAACTTTCCATAACGTTAAGGGCTTCACATCTTATATCGGGCGGTGTACAACATAAATAATTTTCTTCATAATTAGCATGTAGACATTTAAATTAATAAATAATTGTAATTTCAACAGTGAAAACGAGTTGTGATATTTTTGTCGCAATAGCGGGAAAAATTAATCAGTTTTTCTATGCGCGCATCTAACAATAGCGATCGGCCATAGACTAAAATAATGAGAATTTTTCTTTTTTTTTTGGCTTTTCGCAGATAGCGTTTTAGCCACGTACAAAATGGGAAATTTCAACTTTTCTTTATTACAGAGAAAACTAAAGTTCTATTTGAGTGAAAGTTTTATTTATTAAACACGTACAAGTTGAAATTATCTATTTCAATACGAAGTTGCATGAAATGAGTGAGCAATAGGTACATTAATTTATTTGTACTATTGAGCACGATTTTTTTGTATCGAAACTTTATTAAGAACAAAACAACTCAACCAATAAAAAGAAAACTCTATACATATTCGCGAGTTGGCTGACTAATACGAGATGTATCCTCGGACTGCACAACATGATTTTCTTCTTGTTTACGTCTTTTTAGTTCGCTCTTTAAGCAGGCGGGTTTCTTGATTTTTTGAATTAACTTTTTTTATTTATAACTTTTTAGTTAACATTTTTTTCGAATTAGGTACATTTAAACATATAAGCGTTATATATTTTAGAAATCTCATCTAAAAACCCTTCATGTTGATACCCCACTCGATGGGTATGGAAGAAAAAAAAATTGCAACCTCCACAATATAGCACCCAAAATCCGTCATGTTCTTTTTTTGAAGGCACTTGGGTGGTCAATACCTATCTAACGATGACTTATTTATAAAAATTCGAGATAAGATATGAGGTAATAAAGAATATTACATACATACAAACATACAAGATACGCGCGAAAAACATAACCCCATTCCTTGCAGCCGGGTAAAAATACTTTCTGGATCCTGGTACGATGAGTAGCATCGAAGAATAAGTGGGAATATATATCCTCATTGAAGGTTTTTCATAAACAATGCGGTCATACATTCCAATTCACACTTCGCGCTCCACGAATTCACATTCGCATTTATCTACATGCGATAAGACTGGGAGCCTACTCCAACACATTGGAAAAAAGGCTTGGCAGGTAATGATGCTCTGCGTTGTGTTTTGACTCTGGATACGATTCCATCACCATCTGTAATGTAAACAAATTGCAGTTATTATTAATCCAGATTATCATACAATATTTATGAAATATATATAAAATATAAATAAGAAATAATTTGTAAAAATTCAAGATTAGAATGAACTTTAAAACAAATAGTCCGGTCAAATTAGGCCAATACTGAAAGCCAGAATCAACACACCAGAAGGTGTTCGCCACTAAGCCGAAAAAAGCGCCAAGGCAATGAAGCTCGACAAAGTCCCGGCGAATGAATTTGACTGTCTTGGTTCCCGCAACTAAATTAATCAGAAAAGAATAACGGAGGAGTAGGAAAAAATGTGCCACAGTCTAGAACTTTCAAGAGAGGCTCTATGTTCATCAGTTGAATTAACGAGAGAGCGTGTCAAACTGCGCAAAAAAGAATTGTAGCGCCTTGGCCAAAGGCACAGTTGAAGAAGACCATATTGTTTTAGCTAATAAAACCCTAACATACGTATTGTAAGAAACAACCCTAAACAAACCATTACCGGTCTTTATTGTTGTGTCGATAACTTTATGATATGAAAGTAGTAGATTCTTACTTACCAAGTAAAACATCTTTTACAGAGTCTTGTATGCATGGCACAATTTGCATATAAATTAACACTACAAGGTCAAAGTTGAGTTTGGGTGTGTTTCTGAGTACAGATTGAAACGATTTACGATCTTACCCGATTTGAGAAAAGTATGATTGATCAACTCTACTGAAATATCTAAACGGTTATGTTTTGATAGTTTTTACTTCATATCAAATCGCCCTGCATTATTTAGATTCCTATATAATTATAGACTATCAGGCCCAGTTTTTTGATCCGTAGTTAATTAAGTCAAGCAATTCTTAAATATGCTAATCAGTTGTTTAAAATTTTGGTAAACGCGTTTATGTGTCAAATGTTGTCTTAAAAATGGTCAAATAATTAACCCTCCATCTTATTTGACCATATGGCTAACAGCTGAAGAAAAAGGGTGTTTTACTAAAATTGGCAACCATTGGTCAACATATCCGTCCATTGGTTGAGTTAATTACGGATAAAAAATCTGGGCCTTAGTGCATTCTTAAACGAGGTGCGGCTATTAGTTAGATCTGTCAAGTATAAGACAATTATTAATTAGTTTTTACTTACTACCAAGTCCGTATTGCACAGAAAGCCTTGGTATTTAAAGAGTATTTTCTTTTATTTTTTTATTTGGTACTATTGATTAATACCCTTAAGTGCACGCATAGACGCCGCGTCCACGACAAGAAAATAAGTAAGTGTTTTAATATTACCAAGTGCGTATTGCACTTCAAATCTTGGTATTTACAACATGTAATTCTTATATATTACCAAGTGCGAATTGCACATCAAATCTTAATATTTGAAACGTAGAAAAATTTAAAAAATGCGGTTTATATGAAGTCCGCATAAATGAAAAATTGATCCTAACAAATATTCGACTTTGACATTGAAGTATAATCTCTTTCCTAGCCATGGTTTCTCTCCGACCACGGAACACCTTCAACGCCCTCCTCCACCTGATCCTCCACCATCCAGTCGTTGCTACAGTACCACAGCAGACGCTCACAAAAGCGGGCCATTACCCACCTGGAAAACATAGCATTTATAATTTAAATAAAGAGAATCCGTCTTCCAGTTTTCTAAACAGAACTTGAACTTTACACCAGCTTAAAAATACAATTTGAATGCAGTTTGTACAACAGTTGTTTGTATGGTAGATTGGCATACCAAAGTAAGCCAGAATGCTGGTTTGGCAGTAAGTTAGGTTAGGTTAGGTTAGGTTATACTAGTATAGGACAAATTAAAAAAAACAGGTACAGACCAAAATCTCTATTCACATAGATACCTAGATGGTTAATAGATGCTTTGAGATAGATACATAGATAATAGAAAATAAAAGAGACAGTGTATATGCAGATTTATTAACTTATATACTTTGGCAAATTTTGTAGGTCCAATAAAGTTGGCCAAAGGCTAATACGATGATGTTTTGCATAACTCTATAAACATGTGAACTTAGATGGAAGGTTACAAATTTAAACCATTGTGGACCCTGTCGGGCACTGCAAAAGTTGGAGAGAGGAAGAGGGTTTTTATCTAACTAAGTATTTATTTATTTAGTAGACTGAAATTAGTTAAATTTAAAATTTGTCATTTCAATATTCATTTACATTATCATATCGTAACAATTTCTAATAATAGAAATAGTTTTAATTTTTATTTTATATATCTCTCATCATCGCTTACCATCAGGTGAGATAATGGTCAAACGCTGATCTACCAATAATAAAAAAATATAGTCACTCAGTTTTTCTTAGTGTTAAGTGGGTAGCTTGTGACAGTCGAATATCTATCATGTCTCATCAGAATACAGATAGAATACACAAATATGTTAAAGTCCTACGCACATCTGCATTTTTGCAGGGACAGGACACATTATGCAGCAGCTGGAGCATTTCTACAACATTCAGCCTGGTTTCAGCCTGTTTCAACATTCGCATGGTATTTTTAATGGCTATAGTTGCAGGTGTAGTATTTATATGTTGCAGTAGCATGTTAGTGTATAAATCTCGGTCTTAGTGGAATGACATGCTGTTCAATGGCATGTGAGGTGGAGAATCCGTTACTGAAAAACAACAAGTTCTTTGATACATATAATGTGAATGAACAAAGCCTAAGAATGTCCAGCTGTGGACTTCTATTGGCTGAAATGTTAATGATGACGACCCTACCGACATATTTGTAATTTATGCCGGTTTTTTTTTTGTTTTTCACATTAGTTAAAAAAAATCAGATAAGGTGTTGGAATTCATGTCCTGTAAACTAAGCTGTTTTAATCGCATAAAAAATAACAAAGATTGATAGCGTTATTGGGCGCACAGAGTGTCGATCACGTCAGAATAATTTTACCAATTTCACGAGTCTCATCGCAGTGATTTATTATTACCAAATATTTTATAAAAAAGAAAGAAGGAGTACCTACCTATCAAAACCGTAGGTACTTTACGAGTAGCATAAAAAGTTGGTATGAAAAATAAAAATCTTTGTTCTATATATTTTCACCATCTTTTTTATCGATAACTCACGGAAAAAAAACATCAGCAGCCCTCATCCTCGCTAGCACTCGGCCAGAAACAAAAACATGGAGAAGCTACAAACAATAAAGTAAAGGTATAAGTATTTACTTACGTGATTCCGGACTATTAGATCATCAATCCAACAGGAATTAGTTCCTCTTCAATATATTATATATTTCTTTGTATTTTGAACCGGACTCCGCATGGCCACCAAGTACGTATTTATATTGATCGGAGAGCGGTTACATTGCGCAAGTGCAAATTTATGACCATGTTACACTGTACTGATAATGACTTTTGGTCAGCGTTGGGAATCTCGTTGCCTGTTTAGACTATTTAAATACGATAAAGTAAATTTTTCGCTGATATAAATTGTAATTGCCTTTTTTATTATAATAACTAAAATGTATTTTTATTAATTTAAGATTTATTTCAACGCTTGTTCCATACATTTCTGGCTTTGTCTCTGATGTATGACAGATATATTTACTTTGCGGCAAATATGAAATAGTAGTCCATTCAAGTATTTGGTACATTTTACCTATATGTATTTTAAAGCAGATCGCTGTATAAGGGAACCTCGGGGTTCACTGGTTAGTGGCTTGCCCATGTGGCGACTTAAGGAAATTATATACCTCAGACTACAAACTTTTAACATTTATATGAATAAGTATATCAGGCTTATTAAGTCTGAAAATCAACTTTAGTATGCAATGTTTTTAAAATGTTTGGTTGCATTTTGCTCAAAATAACGATGATTTTACCTAAAGTTTAGAAATTCTTAAAAGCCTCCCACCATTTCATGACTACTTGGTAATGCAAAAATATTCATGGTCTACGACTATCGTTTACGGGTTGGTTAACGTGTTGCAAGGGCCACCTTCTAGCGCCATCATGTAACACAGCCTTTAGTAATGTTGCTTGTATGTGTGTGTGTTGTTGTGAATGTAACTTGTATAAAGTACAGCAGGCTCGTGTAACAGAGGTTTTGGCTCAAAAAAATCATATTCTACTTTCTATTCATCATCAGCCTATTAATGCTGCCACTGCTAGAACATAGGCCTACTCTCTGTAATAGGGTATGGGCCGCAATCCACCACGCGGGCACAGTGCGGGTTGGTGGATGTCACATGTCTTCGAATTTTTGTTCTAGGACATGCCGGTATCCTCACGATGTTTTCCTTCACTTAGAGAGCAGTGGTGATGAATTAATTTATACAAAGTAAAGCGCCTGCCTGGGCTCGAACCCAAGACCTACAACTTCTAAGTCGCGGCCGATACCACTGGGCCTTACTACTTTCTATTATAATATTATAAATGCGAAAGTTAGGATGGATGGATGTTTTTTACTCAATCACGGCGAAATGGCTCTAAGAATCTGGATAAAATTTGGCACAGAGATAGATTATAGTCTGGAATAGCACATAGGTGACTTTTATTCCCGGTATAGTGTTCCCTTGGGAATTGGGATAATAAAACATTTTTAACGCGGGCGAAGCCACTGGCTGAATCTAGTGATTTATATTTTATTTATGACAGGAGGTTACTGATGGTATATTAATGAAATATCTTTCTAATTACAAGCCTGGTACCTAATGGGATTTGAAATTTGAAAAAAATAAGAATTTACATACGAACTTTTACGGATAGATTTTGAAATATCCTGCCTCAGTGCTCACCTTCGACATGTTTATAAGAAGAGGTAATATTTTGGAAAAACGCATGATTCTAACTAATGCATTGCGTTGTTTCATGTCTGTGAACTAATGCAATTAAGAAAATCAGGTAGAATTCAGGTAGAAATTGCCCGGTAGTGCAAACATGTCAGAATGGTCAGTATCGTCGTCTTACTGACATCACTTAGACAGTTATTATTATGAGGATCAGACACTAGCTAGGAATAAAACCACACACGAAAAATACAACAAGATTTTATTTAATTAAGAATTTTATGCATACACGTAAAGCATGTTCGGGCATAAAGGCGAAAAATATATACTAAATTATTATGTATTTTTATGAATAATATTGTTTGTAGCAGTGCTATCGATTGTATCAGTTGATTTCAACATACTGTGTTGAAATCACAGTATGTTGTACAAATTAATGTGATGAAAACATATTCACGTATTATGAAAGTTTCAGTTAGGTACGCTTTTCTCTGACGCAGTCAACGTACGCACATACGGCGGGCTTTTTAGATTAGTGGTATATACGTAAACACTTCGAGCGCCTCAACAAAACGTAGTCCTGGGCTCCTCGTATATTGCAGCATTACGTTTTATTGTCCTTGAGGCAATACTCTTGGATCCAGGGACAAAGGGCCCCGAACTTAAAACCGCCACATCGTGCATCGGTCGCCTTGTGCTACTGTCGAAGGGCTCTGATCGCTCTCATACGCTACAAAAACGCACTGATTTTCAAACGTGAATACATTTTCTCTCTTTTTGTTTGAAATATACATTTAATATCACTACAACATCCAACATTGTCCATAAAGCAACAATATAATAAACTTTGTTCTCTGACTGATTTAATTATAGTACAAAGAATTTTTGGAAAAGCATCAACTCCTAGAACTATGTACTCCACAACTATTTTCATAAACCTTATATTATTTCCACATACATTTACAATTAATGCTTATCATTTAAAATAGACTAGAAGAAGGATCAGAAAAATAGGTACAAAGGTGACTAAGTCTTACACCCATATTCTAAGTTATTTTGAAGTAAACTTCCTCCACTCCATTCAACTAAGTCACCGTAAAAACTCGAGTCGGAGACGTGAATGTCAGTAAATAAGAAGCTATTAGTGTCTATTTGAGTGAGGGAGGCTGACTCGAGTGTAGGTCGAGGGATTAATGCCTTACCATGTATGTGAGTGTTGAAATAAAATAGTAACTAATTCGTAAAAATTTAGACTTAGTTCTAGTCCTATAAGGGCTTATTACACTACACGATATTCACGGCCCTTAACTCTAATTTAGGGTAGTGTAATAACTGTTAGGGAGTTTGGGTTCTCAAAATATCGACCATATTGACACGGAATGGTGAAGTGACCCGGTATGCAGGGCCCTGAATACCGTGTAGTGTAATAAGCCCATAATCTATTTAAATATGATTTACTATTTACAAAGTATATCCTATAAAATGTTGTTTAGTTCATGCGCTGACCTTAGTCAAGAGGTCAGCGCACGACAGTCATACAACAAAGATATTGCTATACAAGTTTCCTTTGTCCTAAATATATTGAAAAGTGAATAGACTTTTTGTCCCAAGCCTAAGCTCTGGTACGCGCACTGTCTTAATTCAAGTGATTGGCAAATTTTCACTTGGCCGAATGCAGCATACATTATGTTTATATTATGAAATTTGGCCATTTTATGTTAAATACAATTTATTCATTATAACTAAAAAATACATATAGTACGACACAACTTATATGTAGCATCGAAAAAATTAGTAAAATCGATCACTTCCGACACACACAACCAATAGAAATCGCTCACTATACGCCATTCAAAGCCATTCGCCTAAGTTCAAGCCGAGACAGCGTTGTGAATGTAACCAATTACAATATTAACAATTGTCATCAGCTTTACAAATTTTGCCGATGCTACATCTAAGTTAGTTAGTGTCGTACAATAAATTACATTAATCTTCACTAGGTACCTAATTAGTCACTGTAGATAATACTTGCTAAATGTTTAACTCTATTATGGTGCCGTGATTATACCATATTTTAAGGACAATGTAGCCTGTTAAGTAAGCTCATAGGTAATCCGAATTGATCCGTTGACTTATTTTCTAACATTGTTTATGTATGACACATTGTATATTTTCTTATAGTTAGCACTATCACCTGATATATTATAGTCTTTCACTATTCACCACACAAACTAAAAAAGGTTTTGTCTTTTTTAATCTTCTTACTATGTCCGTGTTGTCAAGAAGCTAGACAGTTTCGATATTCACGTAGTGATGTCTTCTTTCGAAACCTTCTGTATTTGATGTTCTTCGCGGAGGTCACAATACTTGATTTACTAGAAACATTTTGAGGGGGAGATTGGGATACAGCCCCGTGACTAGTCCTTTTTCTAGCGTTAGGAATTGTCTGTAGCGCAAGTCTGGTTCATCTCGCTTTTCTTGTCGTGTACTTTCCAGCGATATTTATTGTATTCTTTATGATAACACATAGTTATACATAACTACAGAAGATATTATACTGATTACAGTTAGTTTATGTATCTACCTACTTACAATAAGGGATTTTTCATTTAACAGATTGCCACACTACGGTTCAGTTTAGGCATACTTCTTCATACATATAATTTTGTATTTATAATACAATTTAAACATTAAGTTATTTATGAATTAAAGCCAATACAATAGACGAATTACAACCATATACGAGTAATGTAGGTTCTTCCTCTACAACCAATTATATAATAATTAGTCGTAGAGGAAGAACCGTTATAAGTTATTTTATTTTAGTTTATAGTTACTGATAAAAATCTAGTGTTATGTGTCAATTATTTACATTAAAATTTATAAAACCGGCCAAGTGCGAGTTGGACTCGCGCACTAAGGGTTCCGTACCATTATAGCAAAAAACGACAAAAGAATCATGTTTGTTGTATGGGAGTACCACTTAAATATTTATTTTAATCTGTATTTGTTGTTATAGCGGCAACAGAAATACATCATCTGTGAAAATTTCAGCTGTCTAGCTATCACGGTTCATGAGATACAGCCTGGTGACAGACGGACAGACAGACAGAAAGACAGACGGATCGCGGAGTCTTAGTAATAGGGTCCCGCTTTTACCCTTTGGGTACGGAACCCTAAAAAATGACATAAGCCTGTACTGTACAACATTTTTCTTAATGTCCCTCGGCAAACTTCTTGTTTCGTTTGTCGTCAGATTTCTATCAGTTTTCCTTTGCACTTGGTGCAGACAGGACGCTCTCAAACAACTTGGAAGTCTGATAGAAATCCGACGACTGCCGAAACACGAAATTGCCGAGGAACATTAAGGAAATAGTTGTACCGTACTTGTCGAATGATTAGGGAGACCTTTATCAACAGTAGAGAGCAAAACTTTCGCACATTCACCCTGTAGTAGAATTAATTTGTATTTTCTTCGTTCTATGTATCTTATAACACATAGCATTAATTTTAATTTTTAATGCTTAATTTAATGGTCGTTTTCAATTATTAAGTACAATTTCGAATGTTGTTGCGTTGCATTATATTTTTTTAAATTTATACTTAAAGTAGTTTTAATTATTTGGTAGTACAAATATAAACTGCGAAAGGTGCACTTGTTTGAAGTTTTAGGCATAATAAACTGCCGAGCAATTAAAAAGTTCCACCCACAAAATGCCGACGAATTTTGAACACAATATTTACGTTTTTAGTTGGTAATATTCTGATGCCCTGTTAAATGTACTTCAATATTGCAGACGGCGTCATTAAGCTAGCCTTTCCCGTTTAGAAGTAATTTGGTGCTATGTCACTGGAACTTCATTAAGCTAGCCTTTCCCGTTTAGAAGTAATTTGGTGCTATGTCACTGGAACTTTCTCGTTAGTGTATAACCGATGAATGTATGTTTCTGAAAATGTTATTTTATACCGAACCAAATGATACCAATCAACACAGCTAACAGTCACCATTTTAGTTAATTTCGTCCTATAAATGAAACAAACTGGATTTTCAATAATGACTAAGATGCAATTTGGATTTTAAAAAACAATAAATAGAGACAAATAACCAACTCGCGTTTAATAACACGTATAACCTTTGCTCTTATTACAGCACGCATACGGTTCTCCATTGACCTTATGAATCTAGCAATGAAATGTTGGGTATGTTTTATCATTCTTCTTCTATGGCGTGTTGCAGCTCTCGGAGATTAGTTGGAGCAATGGATTTTGACCGAATCCTTTTTTTCAGTATTCTTAGGCTTAACTTTGGATACTAAGCTTTAGTGGGGCTCACATTATGCTGTTAGAAAAAATAACTAATGTAGTAGTAATTTAACTGGCATAGAGACAGCCCGTTTAGTGTACTTTAGCTATTTTCATAGTGTAATGTCATACGGTATTCTATTGTGGGGAAATGCCGCCGACATTCAGACTATCTTTGTTTTGCAGAAAAGAGCAGTTCGATCAATTTAGAAATTGAGCCCGAGACACTCTCTCAGAGAGAAATTTAAGGTTTTAAGGATTAAAAATTATGTTTTCATCTCAGTACTGCAAAGAGAACCTTCGGACCAATATATTAGCCCTCTCAGACAGCGCCCTTCGTTCTTTGCCTAGTTCAGATCAGATAGCATTGTAGAGACCTACTCACTACAGCATCATACACGTCATAGATACATAATATGTTTCAACAAGGTGTTTACATAATTCAATGGCAGGCATCTTTGCCGGGTATTTTCCTCTGGCCTGATATACCATGCATTTGTTTTTCATGATATCATGAGTGAAGTTAAGAGAGACGATATAGAGTTCTCACCAGCACCATGTCATTCGCGTAACTGATGTTATAGACAAACATTAGGAATAAAGCGGTCGACAAGGGTACTGTTGGCCATCTCTAGCAGCTCGTTGACGTACAGGTTGAAGAGCACGGTAATAGTGACGTAATCAAATAATCTCATAAGGAATTTGGTAACAGCAAGCTTGAAGAAAACTTACAGCTTGTTGGTGTTTAAATTACAATCTGGTTGGTATTTAAATTACAATCTGGAACAAACAATTTTTTTTCTTTCCTTTTGTGAATTGATTGGACCATAACGATCGTTTTTTATGTGTTATAAAAATAATAAAATAATGATATATCACACAGATAAGCGATATGTATTATGCCACATTGCAAGTACGTTTACATGGATGCAATGCAATGGAACTCGACCGATATGCACTTGAAATTTTCTTAGAAAATACCTATGTGATATCGCCTGTCAACGCATTTTAAATTAGTTGCGCCATCAGCAAGGTATCAGCATGTACCTTATTGAACTTGAATGTATCTTGATGCGTCGCCGTCGTCGTCTTCAAGTTCTGTGCAGGAGTGTACGTTCTTGTGCACCAGCCCCAGTATTTCTGAAATTTAGTATTTTTAATATTAGTGCAGTGCCCTTCTACATGTACCCACACAAGCTAGAGCTTGTTGTAGGTAATTGAAAATGGTGTTTTATCTAATAAAAGTAACAAACTTAACTAACCAAGTTACTTACTATGAATAGCACTTTGACTATTAGTAAGAGTTGAAATTATTCGTTCATTTATTTTAAAAGAAATTATCTAAACTAAATTTGTTTTTAGTTTAACCAATGATTCACGGGTCCTGGTATAAAATAAAATTGAGAAAGCTGTGTAAACAGACAATTAAAATATTTAAAAAAACTAAAACTAGTTTAAATTGCATCGAAATCAGATTCAAGATTCTTCCTTCTTAACGAAGAGCTTAGACAATAAGTTTCCAGGTTCTATATGAGCATCGATGTGTTATTTTGTTGTGGTGTCCCTGGTCAGAGAACATCGTCACAGTTGCCTGAAAGCTGATTTGTGGCTCATGCATTAGCAGATGGATGGGATGGAGATGAGGCAGATCGATCGTGGTTTACCTGAAACTTTGCAATGACTTTAAATCTCAAAGGCCGCTTGTGCAGTACACGAATTTTTACTTTCCGGATGTGATTTTTTTTTTTAAATTAATGAAAGATTATGAGTGTGGCTGAAAACCAAACAGGCAGGCGGTAAAATTCAGAGTAATGCACAAGCGGCCTAAACATTACCATTTTGTTGATACTTTCAAAAATCCTTTGATTACGTAAATCTCGTTTAGTTGTTAGAACCTTTGCTTTAATTATAGCATCATCCTATCCATATGAAACAGATGAAGCCATCACCTTTGTGTAGCTAAATTAAATGAATGATCGTGTCAATGACAAAATCGATTATCCACGATCAACACTCACCAACCACAAGAATTCCGGTGGTACACAATGTTGTAATCGCAACAGGTTTTACATGGTGTGGTCTAGATCCGGCTGAAGCCACTGTATGACCAGAACCTGATGATAATTAGGAACATTTTAGTTGATAATGCTCCTTTGGAATAATCTGGGTACCGTGATCTTACACCTGTCAAGACGTTCATCCTCTGGACGCAAGCTGTCACGGTGTCACTGGTCTTTTTACCTCCAGACATTTATCGAAGACTTTGTCCGAATTTTTACCAAAGGATCTGTTGTTTTATCTTATAAGACCAAATACTAACGTATTCTGGGCAGCAGCAAAGAATTTTGTTAGTACGCAAGTACTTAATTTATTATTCAATTGTTTCTCAGAATCCTCACTATGTAATGACTGTTATCATCACCGCCAGTATCTCAGACGTGCTTTATGTTATCGGCCTTCACCGTCAATACTTTATTTAGCACTTACAGATATGGTAGATTGCATACATTTCAATTCTAATCACATTGAGTCAATATAATATTTTATGATGGTCCATTGAAATTAATTTGAATGTTTTAAGAAAGTTTTATGAGTTTTAATCAATATTGTCAATTTGAATTGCCTCTAGATCCTATTGTTCATACTTAAAAAACAATCAGTAGATTAGCTGTAGACAATTGTTTTACTAAGCAAACTAAAAATTGAATTAAGGGAAATCGATTTGATTTAACCTAAGCCATTTGTAAAACAATTAAGTAAGTATATAAAGGGTCTTTCAACAAGGACGGGTCGATGTTAAAATTGAATAAAACTAGATGTGTGTGAGATATTAACGAAATTTATTCTTTATTTAAAAGGCCCATTTATGCCATAATGCATAGATGGAATATGACATCGTTCAAATGTCCGCCGCGGCTTCGTATGGTGGCACGAATCCGAGAGGTCCAATTTTTAATGACTCTGCTGCATAGATCGAGCGAGCGCTACAGATCAATGATAAACAATTTCTTTTGGCTTGAATTGAACAATATGGACGTGAATGAATTATAGAAAGGTACTTATGAAGTATTTCAATTTTAAAAGCTACGTCAATCATCCTAACATTTTCTCGGCTACGTTAGATATCAGTTTTTACATGGAGCAAATGCGACATTCAGCTTCATAAATAATTTAAAATCAGATCCAACCCGTCCCTTACAGACAGCAAACCAACGACACTCCAAGCCGAGGCATGTACCCCACAGGAGGTGCTCTCAGCGGGGTCATTTAATTTTTAAAGTTTTGTTTCCATTTACTAAAGTCGCCACAGGAAAGGCCGGTTAAGCAAGTTGAAATGCGAGATGCATGCTAGAGATGCATGCTGCTAAGGAGATCCGTCATAACCTAGATGTAGCAACCAGGCCATGAGTCATGGCCATGGTAGATTTTAAAGCTCGTTCTAAAATTAAAACAGGCCATATTACTGCCCTCAATAGCATAGTTGCAGTAAGTACGCTCCAGACGGTTTCGAGAAAAACGCGGTCAAATTTTTGGTGAGAAAATCTTCCATAAGTCCTTTGTTTTAATCGGATCATGATGGTTGATACTTTAAATGAAAGAGGACATCAGCACCTATCTATTACGTATTTCGAAACTAATACTGAGTAATTAAGAGACAACATAAATTAATTATCTTAGTTATACTAAGTATCTCCTAGAGGCTCTCTGATAGGTAACACTTAACATAAACACAGTAAGTGTGTTTTTTACTGTATTTATGCTAAATAACCATATAAATTGGCTGTAGTGATAATAAAACAATAAATTGCTGGTTTTAATCAATGTAGTTATTTGTGTATTTGATTAATTTAATTTGATTTGATTTTTATAATCTTGTTGTAGATATACTGTTATTAACTGTTGCTGTAAATAACCTAGCAATAAAATTTGGCAAATCATGATACGTTTAAACTTTGATGCGCTTATACATCGTATTTTTCATTGATTTGGTAAAGCAAAAAAAACGTGTTATTTGATAATCTCACTGACAGACTAAATAGAATTATCATCTTTCTACCCAAGAAACATTCCTATTAAGCGCAGGCCACACCGCCCGATCATGATGATCACATAATAAATCACAAAATAACGTTTCTTAATTTTACTTAATTGAATCAGTCCTTTCAGTAAAAAAATGGCACAACTAAGAATTTAATTTTCTTACATTAACCACTCAACTCAAGTTAATGTGTATTCAGTCTTCTTGATACTAATTATTTTAAAAATCCCCAGATGCGAATTTAGGGCAAAATGAATTCTAAAAGTAGCTTTACATTTTAAATAAACTAAAAATCCTTTCTTCAGTATCAAATCATCACTTATAGATTTATCGAACAACACTTATGGATCTTGTAGATACTTAAGCCGTATATAACAAAAGTTATAACCATTTAGGATAAAAATTAAACTTTCTTCTGTAACATTGAAACAAAATTAAAATATTCAATGAATTAGGAATCAACGCCTCCAAAAACAAGAATGCGATAAGTAATCGTCAAATTCGTTGGAAAGATTCAAGGATGCATCGTCAACTGGCAAGTCAAACCAGAATTGCCTGCTGCTGGGTAACATCAAGGGAACGAGATCTTTGACCATTCTCTCTTTTCGTGAAGAATCTTGGTGAACTTCTCTGTTCAGCACAAGGGAATTGTTTATTTTAATTTTGGCTTGTAAAAAGTTTAAGGCTGGCCTGAATTCCTCATCAGCTTGAGATTTTTGGTAGAACAAATTGTACTCTCCACGGACAACTTTGACCACACATTCTTAACGTGTTCCCGGTATTTCATTGCACGCATTTTCTGTTGTTTCTGGCAGAATGAAAGACACAACATTTTTTAAAGATCACGATATCCATTAATTTTAGAATATTTAATCTTGAGTAAGACGTTCAAACGGCTTCTACTAAGTCAAAAAAGTCCCAAAAAAAAATCATTTTTGGAGAGATTGCTCCACTTCTTCCTGTTGACAACATTGACAAGAAACGAAAAGAGTTGCCAGTATTTGTTATGTGACGAGCAATTATCTGCCCAAATCACCAAATGACTTTTGTGCCGGTGGTGTATTAAAAAAGCTCTAAATGTTGAAACAATGTCATGACCATTTTGGCCTGAAATGGCTTCGTGCCATAAGCATACAGCGTAACGAGTATTTTCTTTATTAGATTTAACTAATGGAGCAAAAATTTCGTTGATGGAATAATTCAAGGACAGAATATTGCTGATTTACTGCTCCCATGGCAAGTACATCTGACCGTTATCTCTACAACTCTTTTCTAAACATGAACACAGGATGGCTATATACTCTCAGTATAATAAGTAACCTTATATAAGATCTGATTACGTTACTTAACATAAACGCAATATCAAATCAAACTGTCTTTGTGGTAAGTAATCTGGAACCTACGCTTAGGATCGTTACTAAGCATACATGCAGTATTTGCAGCATACTGCTTTTAAGACTAGATTTTATATTAGATTATATATTTAGCTAATATTGGGCAACTGCTTAGGATGAAAACAGTATATCTTCTTAATGTCTATTTGCTAGGCTTATATCCAATTTTTATAGAGTTAATGACTTAACATATTAGTGGTATAGATGTCATACTGTACTTTGGCCGAGAAGCTCTGAATAATAACTTCTGCAGTAAGGGTACCCACTGTATTCTTGCCTAGTGATGTCAAAAAAATGCTCGACTTACTGCAAATTTCTAATTGTTAAATTTGGTTCAAAAAGCGATTCAAACGAATGGGTAAGATATAAATGTAGATCTCGTTATCGTGATCACGGCTGTATATCTAACTAATTTTTAACAAAATACCGACTTACTGCAATTATGCTATTGAGGGCAGAATAAGTGAATATATGTTTGAAATCTGACCATTAAGGAGTTGCTTCGCCTGGATCCGGTCCTAGATGAAGCATCAGGTCTGGGACAGATCATCGGAACTGAACCAACGTGTAAAAATCCAATTCTATAGGATACGTGAAAGCATACAGAATTATTAAAGGTTCATGTACAGTAGTGGTATATAGGTGGACTTTGTATTAAGTCCACCTATGTACTTCTAGGCAAGGAGCCATTCTCTACCAGTCAACTTATCGCCGGTGGTTTTGCATCCCGACTGAAGTGCCCGATCCATCATCTGAGAATAAATATACCATCTTTGTCCGACGAAATCTGAATTGCTCCGTTCGGCAAATTCTTTGTAGAGCTTTCTACAACATGATTAATTGCTTCATCTTCGTCAGTATCAAGAAATTCTTCAACTTCTTCAAATGAAATATCAATTATTTAGTACGGCAAAATTTTTGAAACGCTTTTATTTATCAACAATATTTGCTTCGTCTTTTTCACTGTCAAAAATCCTTTATTTTCGTCATTATAAACAATTTCTGCATCTTCGTCATTATCAACAGATTTTTTATCTTGAAATGATGAAATAGGTTAGGTTAGGTTAAAACGGGCTGGTTTCCGCAACTCCACGACTAAGCGCGTATTTTGCGTAAATGATGAAATATTAGTTGTTTTGGTCATACTTTCTACAACAAGAATAAATACATGATCTTCGTCATTGTAAACAATTCCTTTATTTTTGTCAATATTAACCATTTCTTCATCATCGTCAGATGAAATCTCATTTGTTTGCTTCGGAAAACTCTTTGAAGAGTCTACGACATGATTATTTTGTTCATACTAGTCATTATAAAAAAAATTGTAGGGTATACTATCTACCCACATCGTTTATTTATTTATTTAATACACAAACATACAGGATACACAAACAATATCGTTATATTTATTTATATATTATTTTAATAACATTAACACATCGTCGACAGACATTCACGGCATCTTATATCGCATACGATATAATGTCGGCTGATGTCTGGCTGATCGTTACTGCGCTGCTCCGGTACTGCACCGCGAGCCTCTAACTATATCCTGCCACCCGCAGAGACGCACCGCTAGTCGGTTTGCAGCTCTCGCTACCACTACTGTGCGCGCCCAAATTTATGTGTTCCGCGACATACGCTAACAACTCTGTCTGTGCCTGTTTCCATGTATTGTGCCGTGAACATTCTTATACTGTTATTGTGACTTTTTACTCTTTTGTGATTCTCCTTCTAAACTATAATAAGTATTACGTGTTTTTTGTACCATGCAATTTAAACTGTGAGTACCCACAACTAACTTTTATTTTGTGACTCCACCAACTACACATCTGCGTACCTAAAAATTCTTCATCTTCGTCAGATGAAAGCTCAAATCTTTCGTTCGGCAAACTCTTTGAAGCGCTTTCTACAACATGGTTAATTGCTTCATCTTCGTCACTATCAAGAAATTCTTCATCTTCGTCAGATGAAATCTCAATTATTTCGTTCGGCAAGCTCTTTGCACCTGTATCTATAAATGCTTCATATTCGTCATTATTAACAATTTCTTTTTCTTGAAATGATGAAATCTCAGTCGTGTCGGTCATGCTTTCTACAACAAGAATAACAACTCCATCTTCATCAGTGCCAACAATTCCTTCATGTTTGTCATTATTAACAATGTCTACATATTTATCAAATAAAATCTCAATTGTTTCATTCGGCAAACTCTTTGAAGCGCTTTCTACAACATGGTTAATTGCTTCATCTTCGTCACTATCAAGAAATTCTTCATCTTCGTCAGATGAAATTTCAATTATTTCGTTTGGCAAGCTCTTTGCACCTTTATCTATAAATGCTTCATATTCGTCATTAACAATTTCTTTTTCTTGAAATGATGAAATCACAGTTGTGTCGGTCATGCTTTCTACAACAAGAATAACAACTCCTTCTTCATCATTGGCAACAATTCCTTCATGTTTGTCATTATTAACAATGTCTACATATTTGTCAAATAAAATCTCAATTGTTTCATTCGGAAAACTCTTTGAAGCGCTTTCTACAACATGGTTAATTGGTTCATATTCGTAATTATAAAAAAAATCTTTATCTTCTTCAGATGAAATTTTAATTGTTTTGTTCGGCAAACTCTTTGAAGCGCTTTCTGCAATATAATTAATTGCTTCATCTTCGTCACTATCAAGAAATTCTTCATCATTGTCAGATGAAATCTCAATTATTTCGTTCGGCACGCTCATTGCACAGGTATCTATAAATGCTTCATATTCGTCATTATTAACAATTTCTTCATCTTGAAACGATGAAATCTCAATTGTGTCGGTCATGCTTTCTACAATAAGAATAACAACTCCATCTTCATCATTGTCAACAATTCCTACATGTTTGTCATTATTAACAATGTCTACATCTTTGTCAAATGAAATCTCAATTGTTTCGTTCGGCGAACTCTTTGAAGCGCATTCTGACACATGATTAATTGGTTCATACTCGTCATTATAAAAAAAATCTTTATCTTCAGATGAAATCTCAATTATTTCGTTCGGCACGCTCTTTGCACAGGTATCTATAAATGCTTCATATTCGTCATTATTAACAATTTCTTCATCTTGAAACGATGAAATCTCAATTGTGTCGGTCATGCTTTCTACAATAAGAATAACAACTCCATCTTCATCATTGTCAACAATTCCTTCATGTTTGTCATTATTAACAATGTCTACATCTTTGTCAAATGAAATCTCAATTGTTTCGTTCGGCAAACTCTTTGAAGCGCTTTCTGCAATATGATTAATTGCTTCATCTTCATCACTATCAAGAAATTCTTCATCTTCGTTAGATGAAATCTCAATTATTTCGTTCGGCACGCTCTTTGCACCGGTATCTATAAATGCTTCATATGCGTCATAATTAACAATTTCTTCATCCTGAAATGACGAAATCTCAGTTGTGTCGGTCATGCTTTCTACAACAAGAATAACAACTCCATCTTCATCATTGCCAACAACTCCTTCAAGTTTGTCATTATTAACAATGTCTATATCTTCGTTAGATGAAATGTCATTTTTTTTGTACGGCAAAGTCTTTGATGCGCTTTCTATAACATGATTAAATGCTTCATCTTCATCATTATCACGAAATTCTTCATCTTCGTCTGATGTAATCTCAATTGTTTCGTTCAGCAAACTCTTTGAAGCGCTTTCTGCAACGTGATTATTTTGTTCATACTCGTCATTATAAAAAAATTCTTCATCTTCGTCAGATGAAAGCTGAATTCTTTCGTTCGGCAAACTGTTTGAAGCGCTTTCTGCAATATGTTTAATTGCTTCATCTTCGTCACTATCAAGAGATTCTTCATCTTCGTCAGATGAAATCTCAATTATTTCGTTCAGCAAGCTCTTTGCACCGGTATCTATAAATGCTTCGTATTCGTCATTATTAACAATTTCTTTATCTTGAAACGATGAAATTTCAATTGTTTCGTTCGGCGAACTCTTTGAAACGCATTCTGACACATGATTAATTGGTTCATACTCGTCATTATAAAAAAAAACTTTATCTTCGTCAGATGAAAGCTCAATTCTTTCGTTCGGCAAACTGTTTGAAGCGCTTTCTGCAATATGTTTAATTGCTTCATCTTCGTCACTATCAAGAGATTCTTCATCTTCGTCAGATGAAATCTCAATTATTTCGTTCGGCAAGCTCTTTGCACCGGTATCTATAAATGCTTCGTATTCGTCATTATTAACAATTTCTTTATCTTGAAACGATGAAATTTCAATTGTTTCGTTCGGCGAACTCTTTGAAACGCATTCTGACACATGATTAATTGGTTCGTACTCGTCATTATAAAAAAAAACTTTATCTTCGTCAGATGAAACATCAGTTGTTTCGTTCGGCATACCCTTTGAGACGCACTCTACCATATGATTCATTGGTTCACACTCGTCATTATTAAAAAAAATATTATCTTCGTTAGATGAAATCTCAATTTTTTTGTTCGGCGAACTCTTTGATGCGCTTTCTACAACATGATTAAATGCATCATCTTCATCACGAAATTCTTTATCTTCGTCTGATGAAATCTCAATTGTTTCGTTCGGCAAAATTTTTGAAGCGCTTTCTGCAACATGATTAATTGGTTCATACTCGTCATTATAAAAAAAATCTTCACCTTCGTCAGATGAAATATTAGTTGTTTCGTTCGTTATACCCTTTGAAACGCTTTCTACCACATGATTCATTAGTTCATACTCGTCATTATTAAAAAAAACTTTATCTTCATTAGATGAAATCTCAATTTTTTTGTTCGGCAAATTCTCTGATGCGCTTTCTACAACACGATTAAATGCTTCACCATCATCATTATCATGAAATTCTTCATCTTCGTCTGATGAAATCTCAATTGTTTCGTTCGGAAAACTCTTTGAACCGGTAACTATAAATGCGTCAAATTCATCATTATTAACAATTTCATCTTGAAATGATGGTACCTCGGTTGTTTCGTTTATGCTTTTATTGACAGGAATAAATATTCTGTCTTCGTCGTTATCTACAATTTCATTATTTTTGTTGGAGCAAATACTAATGATTTCTTTCGGCAAGAAAGCTTGTGTTGGCGCTGCTGTTGGCGTCAATGTAAGTTCCGGTGCTGGTGCTGGGGCAAGTATTGTTGTTGGTATAGGTGTCTCCATCAGTGCTAGTGTTGTGGTTGCTGTTAATGGCAGTGCAGATGTTGAAGTAGGTGCTTGTGCTGTTGTTGTTGATGTTGATGTAAGTGAAGCTGCTTGTTCTATTATTTTCGGTGAAAGTATTGGTGTTGTTAGTGTAGAACAAACTGCTGGTGCAAATCTTTGTGATGTAGTCGAACAAACTGTTGGTGCCGTTATTGTTGGTGTTGGTATAGAAGAAATTTTTAGTGTTGTTATCGTCAGTGTTGGTGTCGGTAAAGGCGCTGGTGCTTTTGTTGTCGGTGCTCGAGTCGGAAAAGGTGGTTGTGATGTTATTGACGGTGTTGGTGATGGAGTAGGTGTTGGTGTTAGAGTAGGTGCTAGTGCCGTTATTGTCGATGTTGGTGTTGGACAAGTTGCTGGTGTTATTGTTTTCGGTGGTGCGGGTGCGATTATTGGTGGTACTGAAATGAGTTTAGAAGTGGCTCGAGGCAATTTAATTTCGTAATCTATGCCGGTATCGCTTGGAGTAAATATAGTGCGATATATACGCAAAGCGCCTTCTGGTAATGGAATGCGTCTGAGTAGACGGAGAAAATGAGGACAATGTATTAGTGAGTCTTCATCTTTTTCATTTATAGAATTTATGGAATTAACGCCATATGGATTCTTGTTGGACCCCTTGGCTTCACATAGCCTTATGCGTAGTGAATCCATGGTAAAAGGCTTGTGCGTGCAAGGTGGTCTTGGTGGTGGTTTGTTTACAAGTTTTATTGTTGTATCATAGGGAGGCCGGCTATATGGATTTACGGCGTTCTTTACGCATTGTGAGGCAATTGAAATATCCTTATTCGATTGCTGGCTGCATATCGCTGCTGGGTTTGTGACAAGTGTAATAGTTGTATTAAAAGCGTCTCTAAATGGAGCCTCGCCAAACGGATCTCTTTTGCCGCTCCATTCTATGTTTGATAAAATATCCATGTATTTTTTTGGCTTCTTAACATGTTTTGTTTTCCTATGGGGACGGAGTTGGCGGCGGCATGATACTTCTGATTTTGTAACAAGTTCTATTGTTGTATCATAGGGAGGCTGGCTGTATGATTGACCTGCGATTTTTTTTGTGGGAATAGGGCCGAAAACCGGCTGAATCGAAATATCCATCGGCACAACAGTAATCGTAGGACTTGTTTGAAACGGTTCATCTGGAATTAATTTTACTATAGAGACTGGATCCGGTGTTATTCTGACACTCGATGACGGCGGTTTGGCTAATCGAAGCCGTTTTGGTGGTATTGGAGGGGGTGGCATGTCTGTTCTTGACATACTCTGTGTTATTTGTGTCATTTAAAAAAAAATGTTCTTGCTTCTCAAATGATGTGACTTGATCTTTCGATTAACGTCAACCAACACAAAGAGCCCACTCTCTTTCTGTATCGATCGGGGACCGTACTACGACTCAACATTTTAACTCAGTTACTTACTCTCTCGCAGTCTTGAAACTCCAAAACATCAAGTTAAAAAATATGTTCGTATACATAAGTTATTTTTGTCTAGCTGGCTTATGATGTAAATTATAAGAATGCTATGATAATCAATGGATCTTTTTAATTTTCACTATTATAAGCCCAGTCATTGCTGCCAAAACAAGAAAAACATACAAAGAAAACGTCAATTTTCATATTGAACGGCTCTCTTGCGCATAAATATGATTTAACTAGCCTAAACTACCATACGCAAAGGTTAAGTAAAAAAAAAAAAAACAAAAAAAAAATAATCTCGAAAACTAATGAACATTAGTGAATCTTATGCAGGATTTTTTGTGCACAATTGAACAAGAAACACAAATTGCAGTACAATCAAAACTTGCCGAGAATAAGTGCAGATTTTTTCTTAAAGTATCAGAGTTAGTTAGAACTTGTTAAAGTCTATTTTAGTGCCAAATTTAGACAGGTTTTCAGGCTAAAGTATAGTTTAACAAATAATCAACTCATTCTTAACCTCAAATACTGAATTCAGAAATCGGCCCTTATGCAAAATACTGATTCTTGGGCCCCTTGCCCTTGAATAATTTACGACAAGCTAAAATGAAGGTGTATACGAGTTTTTAGCTTATTATCTTTCATTCCAAGATTGACCCCTAAATTATGCTAAAATGGGTTATTAAGTTAATAGAGCTACTCGTATTAGATCAGTATTTAACCCGTTTAAAACATACTGTATCCACGCGACTAATACTTACAAAATTGAATAAATACCTATAAATAGCTTAAGTGTTTTTACCATTGAATGCAGTGCTAATGTCTGCCACGCACGAAATTTATTTGATAACACCGTGACACTAAAATCAAAGAAATTACATGAAATAGAAATGTTTTACTATTTTTTTATACTGTATTTGTTATACTTACATTATTATGGTGTGATTTATTACAGCTGGACGCCATTACGACATTTAAGTACTCAAAGTTAGAAGACATAAATCAGCGCTGTTGTCTGGTTCGTCGATGGATCGTCACCTGAAAAAAAAAGCTCTCTCAAGCTATCCACATATCTACAAATGATTTTTTTGTCTCTTTTTACCCTATGATCTAATTAATGAAAAAGAAAGAGATGACGATCAAGTTGGGTGTAAGAAAAAATCTTTTCTATATTGCAATTTACATTCCTTTTAAATGAATTAAATAATTTAAGTGTACCTTTATCAAATATAGCGCCAGCAAACAGTCAAATAATTTTATTAAAATATTGCTTTGCTGAGCTTTTGAAAAAGAATGAACAACTCTTCAAATCGCACACGCACTCGTTTTATTAGTGATAAAAACTGAATAACATGATAGACACATTAAAGGTGTACTAAATTGTCAGTAGTGATGATTTGGGTTGTTTCTAAAACATCCAACTCAATAGGCAAAAACAATAATAAAATAAATGTTATGTAGGACTTTATTGTGTACAATTGAACAAGGAATAAACTTGTCTTGACAACAATTTGCAGTAAAATCAAAGCCTTATGAGAATTAAGCATAAAACAGATTTTTGGGTTTGTTGAGCTTAAGTAATTTCGCAGTTGCTTGGCGTGATCAAACGTTAATGCTATGATCTAGTTTAAGAAACATTTAATACATTTGTTAAAATGGTATATGTAAATGAAACAAATCAATTAAATAATATGAAGCAACATTTATTTAAAAAATATTGATAATAACATAATTATATTGCCAGTTCATAAGATATGAAACAGTTTTGTAAATAAGAACTGGATCCAAAACGAAGTATATAGCTTTGTGTTAAAATGGTCAAAACTATATTATTATAGTATTTAACAGTACCTTCACATAAAAACAATTCACACGTGTATAGAATATTATACAAAGATTACGACATTTAGATTGTTAATAAATTCACATCCGATCACAGCGGTTTCAGCGTCAGTGTCGCCACGACAGGAATACGCGGCAGGACGGTCCTAAGCGCCATGTTGCCTTTAAGCCTTAAGCTTTAAGATCTTCTTGCCGTGACTTGCCATTGTTGCAGCGTCAATATCGCCAGGGCAACTGTGATTGGAAGATAAGTATAACATAGAATACCTACACACGACAATACAGAAAATTAAATTAAAAACTCCCCGACACAAAAACCTTCAAAAGAAAAAAATATGTTTTGGCTTAATATAAGTAGTGATATTTTTATCCAATCGTCGTACTCGCTAAGTAAATAAAATACAACCCAAAATATTGAATATTTTTGTATAATAAATAAATAGCTTCTGTTACCTCGTAGATACCTTTGAATGCCACCCCCCCTTGCGTGTTTGAGCAGAGTGGACGTGTTTTCTGTTGCGCGAATATTAATTTTTTTAATTGATATTTTAAATTCATTTAAGTTCTGTGTTTTTTAAATAATCGGACCCTCCTTTTCTATCTTGTGGCATCGTCCGTAAGAGGCGGCGGCCATAGTGGTTTGTGTCGGACCTCTCATTCAGCGAGCTGCGAACGTCAAATTGTGGAACTTGGATTCCTAAAAGTGTTGGCGTCTGCGGCGAGATTTGAACCTGGGCCGTCTTCGTGCACTGGATCGAGGTCGCGCCCGGTGAGGCTACGCCATACCAACATTGACGTAGCCGAGCGAAATTAAGTACCTAACTGCGCCCGCACAGCTACGAAGTTCTGCGTTATCGCGATCGGCTACGCCGCGCGCCGTTGAGTGCTACGAAGCTACGAGGCTACGAGCTACATTATAACCAAAGCGTCGCGCGCGGTGAGTGATTCATTTGATCTGCTACGCCAAGTCTCCGTGCACAATACTATTGCAAAACGAGCAGTGTTTACGTTTTGCGTAACTTGTCATCGCCGTTGTGATATTAATAATGTCTTCCCGGCCCACTCCGCCCGCAAAAACTGAACAAACGTTATTGATACCGAGTACTAGTGTGCAGGAATCCGACACAGCATCGGATTGCGTGGGCTCGGACCCTGACTGTGGAATTCAGCCAAACATTTCACGTCGTTTGAAGCGAAAATTTGACGACCCTGCGCTCCGTGAAATAAAAGACATGCTGCTCGATGTACAGCTTCATCAAAAGAACCAAACTATAAAATTTGAGGAAGAAATGAAGAGGATGGCGCAACAAAATAATGAAATTATGCAATCAATTCAACACATGTCGGATAAATATGATGATGTTTTATACCAACTTCAGCGAACAAAAGAAGAAAATACTGTTTTCAAGAATCAAATAAAAAAGATGGAGCAAAAGATTGATCTACTCGAAAGGAACTCCAAGGCGTCGAGCTTGGAACTTAGAAACGTGCCCGAAACCCAGTCCGAATCAAAAGCTACTCTGATTAACATAGTAAAAAATGTTGGTGGTGTACTCAATGTTGAGGTGCTTGATAAGGATATTCGGAATATTTACAGACCCAAGAAAACTCAGAGCAAATCTACTCCCATAATAGTAGAATTTTCCACGAACTCTCTCAAGGAAACTATCATAAGTGCATCTAAAACTTTTAACAAAAACAACAAAACTGATAAATTGAACACCACACATCTGAAGATAAGCGGCGAATCAAAACCGATCTTTCTAGCAGAGTCTCTCACCACCTATGGAAGACACCTATACTACCTGGCTCGTGAATATGTGAAAAATATTAAGGGCGCAAGCTGTTGGACCTCATATGGTAAGGTATATATACGCCAGAGAGAAGGAGGTCAATCTTTACTAATTGCCAAAGAAGAAGACGTGGCTAAACTAAAACCTCAATGACTAATCCGCTTACTACTACAATCACGCTCTGTCGCTGCCAAGATCCGTTTTGTATATTGCAACAAATACTGGAATAACACCCAGCTAGGGATTGTTCTAACTTTTACAGAATATTTTACTACTACTTTTTATAGTATTTACCTCATAAAAAATTGTAACTTACATCCAACTTACTCACCAATACACAAATACTACATTTCTTTACAAACTCACACAACTCGCACCCATATAAACCACACTACTCTACTTACCTACACTGTGACTTATTACAACATTTATATTTTTTCATTATTTACTTATACACGACTTCTACAGGTACATGTTATAATAATGCAATTACTTCATCTTAGTCAAATCATTAGTCTCAATCGTATTTGCACAGTATTTCTAATCATATCACGGAATATGCAATATTTTTGGCGCCTGATAATGATCCAATGCGTAACTAACTGCTTCGCCTCATCTAGAACTCAAGTATCATATATTAATAATTATCCTAAATATATTTTAAAAGCAAAATTTGCACCCATGTTATCTTCACTACATCCTAATGCGCGTAACATTCGATATCACTAATGATATAATAGGAGATATTGACCGATTTGATGTATCTGTTCCTGTTACATGCGAACCCGAGGAATGCATTTCACACTTAAAATATCCAGAACAATATATAAAAGTTCTACAACAAAATATTCGCAGTCTGAACTGCAATTATGAAGAGTTACATGTTCTGCTTAAAAGACTAAAGCTCTCGTCTGACATCATAGTGCTCTCTGAATGCTGGCTATCACAACTTACTGTGTTGCCATTACTACAAGGCTACAGTTCATACAAAACTAATGACAACTACAATCAGAATGATGGTGTAGTTGTCTATACAAACAATAACCTCGAATGTACTGTGGAGGAACCTAATCTGCTGGAAGCGAACTGCTTAACGATTAAAATTAAAGAACATACTGTGGTAATTGCTATTTACAGACCATCTAGTTTTAAATCTCCCGATGTTTTCTTGAATTCACTTCACACAGTATTAGAAAAATTTTCATCATTTAAGAATGTTATTATTGTTGGCGATATAAACATTGATCTCTTAAGCGCCAATCACATTACCACCGCGTACTTAGATACCATTAACTTCCATGGATTGCTTCCTGCCATTAATGCTGCAACCAGAGGTAAAGCGTGTCTGGACCATGTTATTATAAAAACGAAACTAAAAGCATTTACCTTTTCTCTGGGCACTAGTATTACTGACCACGAAGCCGTATTATTTTGTATGGAAAACGACACTACCAAGGATAAACCAATAAAATTGAAATTAAATTATAAAATTGACAATGAAAAACTAAAATCAGACTGCCAGAATTGCACTTTTGACGCTATATATCAAGAAAATAATTTAAATAATGCTATGAATAATTTCATTAACATAATAAAACAATTAATTATTAACAGCACAACAATAAGAATAATACCTAGAAATAAATTAACAATTAAGCCCTGGATATCCGTTGGTATGCTACGATGCATTAGAACAAGGGATAGAATGCATAAAAAAATAAAAACAAATGTAAATGATACCATACTAAAGATAACGTATTTGAGATACCGCAATCATTGCAATAACTTGCTCAAAAAACTCAAAAAACAATACCAAAAGGATCAACTTAATATGTCGAAAAATAATTCAAAAAAGCTATGGTCTACCATAAAATCAATTTCTAACAACCGTAAACAAAACCAAATACCACAGCAGCTTCTGTCTATCGAAAAAGAACCTATAGATGCGATCAATAAAACAAATAAGTACTTCTCAACCATAGGCAAACAATTAGCAGATAGGATACCTTCACATATTCCCACGTTCAAGCCAGTAATTAAATCTACACTAAATTCCTTCGTTCTTTTACCCACTGACAACGAAGAAGTTGAAAGGACGATCAAAAACTTAAGAAGTGACTGTGCTCCGGGATGGGATCAAATAAGCGCTGACGCTCTAAAAACTACATGTGAAACCATCACGCCTGTACTTGCCAATCTAATAAACCGCTGCTTTGAGACCGGAACATTTCCTGCCGCGCTGAAAAAAGCCGTGATACACCCAATACATAAGGCGGGAGACAGAGGCAGTGTCAATAATTACAGGCCAATTGCAATATTAACAACATTATCTAAACTATTTGAACGCATAATAAACAAAAGGCTCACCAAATATCTAGAGGAACGTAATCTTTTCGCTGATACGCAATACGGATTTAGATCTAACCGCTCTACAGACAGTGCTGTTCTTGACCTTGTTAACTTTTTGGTGAGTAAACTAGACAACAAAAAAAAATGCTTAGCTATATTTCTTGACCTTGCAAAGGCATTTGACACTGTCTCTGTTCCCCACCTTGTGCAAAAACTTGAAAACTTTGGTATTAGAGGGGTCCCGCTGGCATTGCTAACAGACTATTTAAAAAATAGAACCCAATGCGTAAAAATCGGCGAATATATCAGTAATGAACTACCAGTCGACTTTGGCGTGCCACAGGGCAGCATACTGGGTCCTACCCTATTTCTTTGCTACATAAACGAACTTTGCTCTCTTAAAATTCCAAACTGCCGCATATCGGCATATGCTGATGACACTGCGCTTACTTTTTTCTCTGACTCGTGGGACGAACTTTATAACTTAGCACAAAACGGGTTCAATACAATATGTCACTGGTTACTGTCGAACTCTCTCTCCTTGAATGAAGATAAAACTAAATACATTGTCTTCTCAATGACAAAACGATATAAACCTCCTAACCATTTAGACAGGATCTATGCACATAAATGTAACTATCCTCCTACTCCAAACTGCACTTGTCCTAACATAAATTCAACGGCATGTATTAGATATCTCGGAATTGAACTCGACGCTAACTTAACTTTTGGAAATCATTTGCAATCCGTATCCAAAAGAATCCGTAAGCTCACTTACATTTTTAAGGATCTCCGGGATATTGCAGAGAAACAGACCATGAGGATGGTGTACGAGGCCTTGGTACAGTCCATCCTTAGTTACTGCATAACCACTTGGGGAGGAGCATGCAAAACAAAAATGATAATGCTTGAGAGAGCACAAAGGATGATCCTAAAAGTGAGCTTATCAAAGCCACGACGTTTCCCTACCTCCACACTCTATGAGGAAACTCAAGTCTTGACTGTCCGTCAGCTGTACGTGATGCTGACTATACTTCGCCAACGCTCCTATTTAACCGAAGAACTAAGAAAATGCAAAGCTCTCACTAGAAGACGCTATGCACTTTGTGAGTCAACACCGGTACGCACCCGTTTTGCTGAAAGATTCTTCTCATTTCGTGGGGGAGTATTGTTCAATAAACTCAATAAAGATATTGACCTATCTGACTGTAGCAAAACTGAATGCAAGAATAAACTTAGAAAAAGGTTACTCGAATTAAGCTACACGGACACTGAAAAATTGATTGAGATGATTTCTTGATTTTTCTTGAATTTTTGCATTTAATTATTTAGAAATAATATTTATTATTTAAAAATAATTCAGTATTTTTACATACATACAAACAGTCACTTGTAAATTTTATATATATATACAGCTATAAGGTAGTATTGTATTTCAAACTGACACAAGCTCGTACATACACGTATACACACACACACACAAACAAACACATACACACACACAAGCACACATGCGCACGCATGCACATATTAGCTCATTCCTCCACTCACATATCTGCTTACTCACGACTTCCGACAGTCTGAGCAACATAATTTAATGGCGGGCCTGGAGTTCTAAAATACAGGCTTAGGCTTAGTTTAGACTCCAGATCTCCCACAAATTATACACTTTGCCAATATTTCTGTGTCTGACTGTAATTTGTACTCACGTTGATATGTAATTTGTGGAGATAAATAAAGATTTTTTATTATTATTTATTATTTTTTTATTATTATTTATTAATAGCTGAACCGATTTCCAACACAAAACACTAACTGAAATTCGGTTCATCGGTTTCGTAGATATTCTGCACAAACATACACACAGATACACATCACACATCATACGTCGCACTTTCCCATAAATCATCCCTCTGTTTTCCGTCGGTGGTAACAAACACATATTTATACGACTCGATGACTACACTGCAAATTCCAAATGCATCGGTGGGAGCGCGATTTGGGCTTTGCTCTGGTAGGGTGGGGTTCGTTAGCAGGTCCGGCATCGGTTGTTGGCTTTGACTTCGGCTTCTGTTTCTTTATCTTCTTAGATTTTATTTTATTAGCATTATTTTCGAGTGTGAGTTTCTTCATCGCTTTAGCTATTTTTGCACCTTCGTCCAGTTTTTTGGAAATACGTTTCTCTTTATTTCTATTACGCTTCTTTTTATCTCGTTTCTTTGTTTCTTCTATAGTCGTTTCTGTAAAAAGATATCAATAGTAATATTAGAAATACTACGATAAAATATTCATTTCAAATCAATCAAATCTCAACTAAACCATTTAAGGTCTATCCACTCATATCAGGGCCGTGCCCGGGACGTGACAGGGCCGGGCCCAGACATTGAAGCTTCGTCACTGGCCCGTGCGCGGCCCGTGCACGCACGTGTGTGAACGGGTTCATATAAAATGTACTCACCGATATTTTATTGCCCCTGACGGGGCACGGTCCGTCCACGTCCCGGGCACGGCCCTGATATGTGTGGTTAGACCTTTACAGGTACTTTTGAATTGTCAAACAAAAAATACAAAAGTTAAGCTAGTTTTACTTTTGCAAGCGTCAGTGTTCTAGTTCTCGTGCAAAAAACTCCACGGACACTCTTTTCCATCAATAAAATTTAATTACAAGTATTTCTTTTATTACATCATTCTTGTTAGACAATTACATTTATGAAGGAACAATGCACGTAAAAGCGTCCAGAGTAAAGTAAAACAAACAATCCCAAATACAATAATTAATTAGCAACCATTATATGTTTAGTTAAGGTGCACATATAGTACATCCACCTGCAACTTTCTCATGGCAAATAAGGGAGACCTCACCGTCCACAAAACTCTCATCTATCTATCTAGAACAGACTATAGAAATCTAGATATGGGTGGGTATGGAAACAAAATAAATGTCGCAACACTACACCGTCTGCGCTTTGCTGATAATTTACATTTCTTGACAGGAAGTTCGTTGCTAAGGCAAAATTTACCTAATTCCAATTGAATGTCTATACTAAATTACACTTAAGACGGCTTGTGGATTAAATAGGTCAATAGAATATTGTACAGTCAGCAGAATCAATGCGATAGCGTCAGACATAGGTACATGGAATTCACAAGGCATGAAGTTGGAGGAATCAAACTTGTTTCTGATAAAATTAATTAAAATTGAAAATCGAAGGAGCAACCCATGACATACTTCGTATTGGGATAAATTTAAGTTTTATATGCCATGAGAAAGTGCGAGTATTCGGTGTTATCCTTCGGCATACAAGGCTAAAAAGGTCCTAATCCTTACAACGTGAGGTTAAATTAACCCCACAAGGCATTGTCTCTACTATGTGCGTACATCAAGCGAATCAAGTTTAAATGCATTTTTTTGTTAAATACATTATTAAGCCACCGAATAAAAAACAAAAAAAACAAAATTTGAAAATTAAATATGTAATATAACCTTGCAGTAAATTTGACAAATTGTCACATTAAGTTACATTAAACATGAACACTTAATATTGTTTTACTATTTAATATAAAATTAAACATAAACTTAGCTTTATAAAAAAACAAAACACAATTAGCTGTTTAGGGCTATTTAAGCGATTTTATTCGTTGTCTAAATCTAGTGTCTATTTTAATACATCAAATTCGCATGTTCCTTACATATTGCGGCATTACATTTGGAATAACCGTTCAAAGTCTTCCTATCTTCGTTTTTTGGACAGAAGTAGCATCTCTGAGATATTCTTGGTTGCTTTTGTGGTGGTCCTGGAACTATTTTTTTACGACGACCCGTACAAAGTGGGGTTAAAACATCCCAGAACCACGAAGATACACACGTCACAGGGTTGCCTAGTACGGATCCGACACTGTAATTCGACGCGGCAACGTTAAAACTCCAGCTGCTGAGAAAATCAACTTATTTGTTTGCGATTTAATTTACAATCAACGCACTTTAAAAGTGTCGGGTTAAAATGACCTCACCTTGTTTGCCGAGGGTTAAAGGAACAATAAAAGTAAACTTCCGTATATAAAGCATACATTTGCGACGCGGTTTGTTCCAAGCAGTTGCTAAATTCGGAAACTGCGTAGTTACATAATCGACGCAGTACTAAAATGGCTACAACAAACTGGATGAAAATGGAGTTTAATTTACACGATCATGGTCATCTATAATTGTGCACAATGTATTTGAAATGAGTATAATGATACTACTAACCTGGTTTAGGTTTGTTCATCTTAAGGTATCAATTATTTTCCTGGAGCCAAATGCAAATTGTGGTACACTTCTCAACCAGCCTCAGAAAAAGGATTGATCCATCGGGTGGTTCGCGCATGTGCAGTTTTAAACCAACATAGTTCTACTTATTTTATCGCTCACTAAGGATGCATACATCTGGTTGAAGCTCAGTAAAAAGTTCTGAAGAGAAAAATACCACGAAGAATTAGAGTTCATTCAGTTACTTTAATTCAATGTTTTCATTAAATAAAAAGACATACAAATAAACAAAACTGATTGTGTAACTGACTGTGTGAGCTAAACGAAAAAATAAACGTTTTTCTGAACTACGCTGATGATGTGGATCTTTGTTAGGTAATAACATTTTTAAAAGCATCAAAACACAATTCTAACTCGAATTATGCGCATAATTACAAGCTCACATATTCATTATGCATAATAATATGCATTAAGCAAATACATATAAGCCGTTCACTAGGAATTAATATTTAACTTCGGTATATCTCTAAAGCTCGATGTTTTACATGTCGTCACATAAAGATATGCACCCGGGAAAAGAATGGACCTTTGTAGTTGTATAAAACGCTATACGTTTCAATCTGTTCACCTGTTAGTGCGTTTATAACTCAGAAATAGTCGAACCACTACTTAAACACTTTCCATACGTAATTTTCCTTGCGTAAATTATAATTTGTATTAAATATAAAATATTTCCTTAGCAACAGACTTGTATAATTTTACATCTACTTAAAGTTTTATTATTTGGCATTTTTCTTCTAATTTAAAATAAGCTTCTGCAACTGAAACAGTTTTTTTTTATTGATAGGCTCGCGTTTGACCACTATCTCACCTGATGGTAAGCAATGATGTGGTTGACGATGAGACACGTAGTTTGTATATCTTTTTTTTTAAATCAAATAAATTATGTTCTATACTTTTCTATAAACAAACAATGTTGGATAATTGTTAATTCCAAATCAAAACATAATTCTGCTTTATCATAAAAATGGTTTTTTAATTATATTTTACATCTACTAATGAACACAATGGTCAAAATTGTACGACCCTATTGGCATTTACACACCGCATTTAACGCATTAATTAACACGGTTTATAGATTATTAGAAACGTCTTATGTGTATCATACGAATAAGTAGTAAATCAAAAAAAGTTGAAAGGAGTAGTTCCAGAGATTAGCGCGTTCAAACAATCAAACACTTCACCTTTATTATTAGTATAATAATAGATTACAAACAGACACATAAAATGTATTTATTTGTTTTAAAGTGTTACTCCATACGAAAACAATACTGTGCGATGAAAACATCGTGGACGTTTAAAATCAGGCTGATTCTTTAATAATAACGATGTGTTACGAAATGCTTACGTAAATATTTTATCACAGTCTACCCATCTGGTAAAAATCGGTTAGAAAGAGCTTGTTCTTGCCCTAAAAAAATATTCTTTCAACCGCAAGATTACATTCTAATGGAGTTGAGAAAATGCCTTTGTGAGCTAACCTTTTCGTTGGCGAACTTATCATAGTTCATCCAAATAACTTCTTGATTTGATTATTATTTTGGTTCATAAAACGTCGTTAATGTTAGACGTCATTTAGACGCACCTTAAGATTTGTATTGATCCGTGATACGTTTAGTTGCACTACTACCTACTAAATTTTGCACGAAGCTAAACGCAATCTATCATTTAAGATTCAGATCTAAGCATGATAAAATTAAATAATACTAATCCATCATTAAAAGAATATTTAACTAAGTTCTATTGGGTTATTACAGATATTAATTAAAACAGATTTAATAATACACGAAACAATAAATAGTATGTTTACGCACTGGCCCTGGGGACCAACACTCCAACAAGTGTATTTTGGGCGAATAATCGACTAAAATTGGAATTGATATTAATAATATTGTAATTCTGTTATGATTTTATTTTGAAATTATTCTTATTTAGCAGCTAAGCCCCTGCCGTCTCAAAATATGGCGATAGTTTTATCAACCCCACAAATTATTGTAAGTGACCTGACATAAGGTCACCTTGTTATTTATTAATATGCGTTTAATTAAATCATTATTAGTATTGTGGATATAAATATATTATTTCAGCTATATTTCTAAAGTTTGTGAAGTTGCAACTATCAAGAATTTTATGTATTGGTAACTTCGAGGATTAATGTTATTGCAGCGCGCGCCGCCCTTCACCTGTCATCCCACATCTTGTAACTATAAATCAATAGAATAAAATAAACACAATAACTACTGTTTTAAATATTTCTAAATGAATAGTAAAAAAATCTAAAGCAACCCATAATTTTTTTTAAATTTTATTTTTTGAATAAACTGGCATTACGCTATTCACGCTCTTGCCGACATCCTGATAAGGGGAAGAAAACAACCCTTTCCAAGGACAACATCTTGATTTTCAACTATTTAGTAATTCTACAATTCCAGTTCAGTGTACGAAAATCATGTAAAGATAACAATTAACGCAGTGTCTTCGTAAGAGGAACCCACTGAGCTGCTCCACCACTTTTGTGACGAAAAAGTTTTGAATACTGAATCAATTAAAGCTCATTCAGTCCTCCATAGACATCTGCACTTGGAAAAATCTCAACCTTGTTCGATTTCATCATCTGGCTGATTTTGGTCTATAAAGAAGGCCCTTCGCCAGGAACAGCTGGAGTTATCAGCCACATCAATTTAAGTGTAATGCGTCATAATTAAGATCAAGAACCAGGAGCCTGCAGCTCCGTTCCGAAGAGTTGCACTGAGGAATTAGTGTTTTTTCATCTCTCAAAACAGTTCTAATTAACTTGTAACAAATAAATTTGGTGTTCGGTTTAGTGACCTATTATTATTGAAATATAAATAGAGACTTTAGTTTTATTACGAAGTTCAGTCGGATTTTAAAATGGGTGTTTTACAATTCGTGTATATATATGCTAAATATAAAAGCGAAAATCCAGAACATACAATATACAACATGGAGACGTTTACTTGCAAAAACGTGATGGGTATGTCTGCAGCTGTCATGTGGAAGGGTGTCGTTGTATTACTTGATTTCGTGGACGTAGTTCTATTCAAGATTTAATTCAAGATGGAGTCTAAATATCAAAATGCGTTTATCTTAAGCGTTGTAATATATTTAATGTCATTAATATTTTACGTTGCATGTGCAATGTATTTCTTTGTATATTCCTACCACATGTTAGTTTTTATAAAGTTCAGATTTAAGAAATATGTTGCAATTGTTGCTGGGATGGTGGTCATTATAGGTGTTCTTATCAGTATGGGTGCTTTAACCGATGTTGTGTCAAACATAATGTTGTTTTTGGTAAATGTTGCATCGGAATGTTTAAAAAAAAAATTGTAGGTATTATTTTTTACTTTGATCTAAGTTTGCACCTACCTAACTACATCTGGCTGCTACTTACTATTATTTGTGTCGTTTTGTTATGCACAAAAAATACTTCATGTTACAGCCCAAATATTTTCTTTAATTCGCTGATTGTATCATATAATTATTTTAAAAAGTTATATGTTTCATCATTGTAAGTACATGTCAAAAAAGTGACTAGGTAAGTAATAAAATTGATTGACAGTTGTCAATCGATTTTGCCACAATATCTACGATCGCGTCTCTCAGGGTGATAACATATGATTGACCTACCCTAACTGACATAAAGGGAGTTATTTATTTATGATAAGTGGTGACTAGAACTTTTAAATGCTATTACCAACCTTCAAACTGCACGTCCCGTTCTCACGGCACGCAGGTCAACCCAATTTGATATAGGTTGCGTATAACGAACCATACATCTGAAGTTAACGCAAACACTTATGAAACCACTAGTCTGTCATAAGGCTTTTACATGAAAGGCAGACTTTAAAAAAATATAGGAGTCTGCCTTAAACTGCCAAATCCATATTTTATTAACAGTCACCACTTACAAAACTTATCAAAAACTTTAAAACACACTGAATTAGGGAGAGAATATCGATCCTTCACTGAATATGTGTACGGTTAGAGTATTTTAAAGAAAGAGCTTTAAATTATTTCTACGAAATGGTTTGTACTGCACAAGTGCCTGGCAGTCTGCCAATGACGAAGTCGCTTAGGGTGGCAGTAAACCCAGTGAACATAAATGTGCATGCATACGCGCAACATTTTAGCTCTCTTTCTCTCCTAGTCAGTATAAATACTGAGGTGAGACAAGGATAGTATTGCAATAAACGAATATCCAAAGCCACCCCAAACTTTGTTCTGTAAACTACAGATATTGATGTGTTGGACACTGAACCTAGACTGCACCAAAATGCGGCGCTCAGACGGTCGCTCGGCTACCAGGGCGGCATTAATTATAGGCACTTGTGCTTGAAATATAGTAGGTAGGTACATTGACACACAGGCTGATACTTGGCGGCTACACCGACGTGAATGACGTCATGGCTACGATTCACCTACATGGCCGTAGCTGTTCAGAAAAATGTTTCATTAAAACGACGTATAACGTTAACTAGTAACGTTTTATCATCATTTGGCAAGACAAATAACTTTTATATCTATATCTATTGTTATGTATCTCTCGGGATTCACATGGGTAAATAAGCTTTAAGAATAACGTTGGTTTTGGACCTCGGATTTGCAAATATTTACCATATTTTTAGTACGTTCAAATACATTTATTTTCCGAAACTTCCATGAAAATTAGAATTATAGCATATGCATTTTCATGACATTCGTATCAGAGGGGATCGTATGATATGTACCGAACATCCCCCACTACTCTTATATTAGTTGCGTAGCTGTACGGATATATGCACCCATGTTCGAATGCGGACACAGTTGGGATGCCAGACGGTTCTGCGGGCTCGGCCAGTGCGGCCAAGCTCGCCGTTCCGTTTCATACAAACGATAAACCGGCCAAGACCGAGTCGGAACGCGAGTGTTCGGTTTTCCTCTTATTTCTTAACGCCAATTTGCCATATTTTTAAGCCTAAATAAGTTTGTAAGCTTATGGTTTTTGCTGATGAAAATTGTACAATTTAAAAATTATTTTTTTTACATATAAGTACGATAAAATTGTATAATTCCTATTGAGTCTTTCTTACACCATTACATACATTATAACAAAATCGAGCTTTTATAAATATATGTATCTAGAATAAGTTTAGTACATAAGCTCGTGGATGTTGCTTGTCTAATATTTATTTTAACTGCACAAAACAACACGTTATTATACAGTGAAAATAAACTTCACACACTTCCAAGGCATTATGGTCATGTCGTCTAGCGTTAACCCATAGTCACGTGCCAAATTTGAGAAGCCATTGGGCTCTAAAACATTGTGACCCCGGCGGTGATAAAAGCCCGAAATATTATGTAATCAATTCTGGCCTACTGGGGCTGGCTAGCTGATGCTGCTACAGATAATCTGAAACGGCACAAATAAAACAAACTAATTGGAAGTTATATGTTTGACTCGTTGGGGGTTGAAACATTAGGCCCACGGGGTCCGAGTGCTTAAATAGTATTCGAGACATCGGCAAAATTCATGTCGATGATTTGAGGCTCTGATCATAATGTTTTAGACTTACTTAAATTCTGTTGTAAATAAATTGATACGTTAATTCTTATTTAATTAGTTTTCGTGAAAAGTACATAGTTTTTCGATGTTTTATCACAGTTCTAATGAAATTTAAAATATTGAATTATATAAATAAAACATTAGAGTAATAAATTTTATTGTTTATTTTGTGTAATGCACCGCATTTTTGTCACTGTTTCTTTTTAGTTTTTTTCACTTTTTTGTTTTTCGTTGTCATGGCGTACAGGGTAAGCACTCGCTTAAAATTTTTATCTGTCAATGGCGTTCAACAACTTAAATACAAAACCTAATGATATCATGATTTACATTGCATAATATAATAATGGCTTTGATATAATTGGTATTTGAGTAGATGTAAGGTACCTGTACTGCAGCTATATATAAAATTATCATTTTCGTTTTATTCAGTTACAGCGAATACATTCGAACCTTAAAATTTTTATATTTCATTAAAATTAATAATAAAGCCTTTATTTCAAACTAATTGCATGAAGACATTATTTTATAAAATAAGTAATTATTTGTATTTAACGTTATAAAATAAAATTAATTTTAAGCTTATTTGCAAAATAAATACAAGTTATACAAATTAGGTTGGGTAGGTTGGGTAGGCTGGGTAGGCTGGATAGGCTGAGTGGGCTGGGTAGGCTGGGTAGGCTGGATAGGCTGGGTGGGCTGGATAGGCTGGGTAGGCATGGTAGGCTGGGTAGGCAGGGTAGGCTGGGTAGGCCGGGTAGGCTGGGTAGGATGGGTAGGCTGGGTAGGCTGGGTAGGCTGGGTAGGCTGGGTATGCAGATTAGGCAGGGTGGGCAGTGTAGGTAGGGTAGGCAAGGTAAGCAGGGTAAGCAGGGCAGGCAGGGTAAGCAGGTTAGGCAGGGTAGGCTGGGTAGGCAGGGCAGGCAGGATATCCAGTAGACGAAAGCGAAGCTCCGGGGGTCAGCTAGTTAACTATAAGTCCAGGTCAAGACCTGACCTGGCTATTTATCTGGTTGTAATTAATGCTGCAGGCAGCCAATGTATACGAGACGCACAGGATCGGTCTATATGACGAGACTAGGGGGAGGTATTCAGCAGTCGACGTCTTTCAGCCGAAATGATGATGAAGATGTCCAGATTTCCTTACGATGTGTTCATTCTTGATAATCTTAGAAAGTATCTACATTTCATCAGTTGCCAGCGGCTTCGCCCGCGTAAAAATTGTTTCCTTTACCCAAGCGAACATTATACCAGGATGAAAAGTAGCCTATGTGCTATTCCAGACTATAATCCATCTCTGTGCCAAATTTCATCCAGATCCGTTCAGCCGTTACGGTGTTATTTAGTAACAAACACACATTCATCTAAACTTTCAAATTTATAATATTATTAGTAAGATGGACTGAGAAAGTCACCTCGGATTTGAATCCACGACCTCAAGCATGAGAGGCCTATCTAACCATTGTTTTAATTTTAAAACTTAAAAGCCAATTCTTGCACAAAATTTGGGATGTTTTTTTTTTTTTGTGCTTGCTCTTGACCACTATTTCAACTGATGGTAAGCGATGATGTAGTCGACGATGAATCACGCTTGCCTAGAAGAAACCTATTCACTCTTGACTTGACGACGCACAGGTTGTAGCTATCAGGAAAAACAGACTCCGGCAGAGAATTCCACTCCTTTGCTGTGTCCATTCAAGTGCCAATCTCACCTCGGTGACATTAAATGTCAAAAATATGTCAAAATGTTTGTTTTTAGATGGGAAATATACTAGAACATGAAACTAGAATGTAAATGTGCGTTCTTGTCCTTGGAGATCAACCATAAACTTTAAAACGTGAACTCACATCATATTTTTGACTGACTGACTAAACTAGACAGTTCAAAAAGCCTGTAAATGGTTTAATTGAAATAGGAATGATTATAGTTTAAGTTAGAAAGTAGTAGTAGGCCTCCTTAAGTTTAAAAATGTTGCATAAAATATGGGTAATGCTCATAAGATCTCATTAGAATGCGTAAAGCGTAAACACGTCCTGTTTACGGTCCGATTTACGCACCTTCACATCACATCACATCATCAGCCTATTAATGTTCCCACTGCTGGGACACAGGCCTCCTCTCTATGAGAGGGAATGGGCCGTAATCCACCACGTGGGCCCAGTGCGAGTTGGTGGATGTCACCAACCAACCGTGTTGAGATAATATTAGCTGATTTCTGCTATTCCCTTTGCTACGTCGTAGGTAATTGCTACGCGCTACGAACGTCGTAGTAGACTTAACCATTGGTCAGAACAATGAAAACATTAAATCTCAAGATACATTCATCAAATACTTGTCAAATGATAGCCAAAATTTTTGTCGAATCAGTTTAAGAATTATTGTTGATTTAAGATTGAAATTGAGTGAACACAAACGAGGCAAAAGGAGTGTGTAAGGATCGTAGCAGGTGGCGTTCTGTATTTTCCCACATCGAAAAAGGCGTCTGTTGATTACATTACGAGAAGTACCCCTCTGATCACGATATCCAGTGTTTTCTCATTAGATACCGTCAAACGGGGTAAATAGGAAAACAGGGGCGATAAGAAAAAAAAATTGCAGCATTTCAGTAGGCACTCCAGTATATTAAATAATTATTTAAATAAAATAACGATGCTTTGTATGAAACCAATAAAGTGTTATCAAAGTTAAAATCCTAATCAAAGTTTTATTGCCATTCACCCCTGCATTCCTATTCAGCCCGCGTAATGGTACTTACTAAAAACCATGGTGCTTGAATCTCTGTAAATCTGGTAATAAAATAAGTTCCTACTCCAAAATTCCATGTATTACGCTGCCTGGTACAAACCGAATCACAAGTTTGTTTCGTTAAACATAGCTGAAAATAGTAAAATCATCCATAAATCAACCATGCATTGATTTCTGTTTATGTTAGCGTAGCATGTCTTGAGGCACATTTAACAATTTGAGACGCAAAACATAAAAACAAAATTGAATCTTTCATTTTCATTTCAGCGGAAAGACGTCCCCTGCTGTACATAGGCCTCCCCCAAGTGTTGCCACATTGACCGGTCCCGTGCGTCTCGCATCCAGTGGATCCCCGCAACCTTCACCAGGTCATCGGTCAGGCTTTCCAACGCAACGTCTTTCGATTCGCGGTCGCCACTCAAAAACATTCCGGGCATCCGTTCTGCGAGCCATGTGCCCCACTTAATACCACTTAAGTTTGGCTATTCTTCGGGCTCTGTCGGTAACTTTGGTTCTCTTGCGGATGTCTTCATTTCTGATTCGATCACGTAAAGAAACGCCGAGCAAATCCCTCTCCATTGCCCATTTTACACATATTTATGATTTGGTAATTTTTCCTTCTTATCTCGAGAGAATTGTAGCCTAAACAGCCTAAGAGTATAAGAATGGATAATATTCTTATAGACGCTTATACAGATACCTAAGCAAAGCTTTCTGAATCTTTTCCAAAAGTAGTGCGAACCCCTTTTCATGAGGACACATGCACTAGACTCCAGCTTACTGCGAACTAAGTGCATTAAAAATAGATTTCATTGCGCTGATGTTCTTGAAATCCTTTGCATTTCGTAGAATGAAACCTAATCGCCTAAATAAATACTTAAGCCTTTTCTTCTTGTCTTATCGACTTACAACAAATAGCAATGCAGCTGGAAAGCTCTGTCATTGGCTTCGTTAAAGCCGTGCATGGTGCTGATGGCTAGGCAGGCAAGAAAATTACGTATAAAATGTACATCCATAATGGTGCACACTACACAGACTTGACACCGAAATTTGTCTGTCTGTTTGTTGCACAGACAAAATTCTATAGAACCTGATGAAAGTCTGTGTAGTGTGGACCCACTATAAAGGCTACAAGTAAGGAATGTCACTATGGAGTAAATATTTATCTGAACAACCTTCTCCATATTGGTCAGACCGTACACACTTCAAACAATCTATATCAGAGCACCACGTTCCTTATAGTACTTATCTCAATTCAGCGATCAAAACCAAAAGCGTAGATAAACCTTTTTATTTGACCAATTGACCATGTTCTGTAGTGAACGTCGACCTAACATAACGTCTGATGTATCTATTAGTTAACCCAAATCTCATCAGTTTTGTTCGGCAATATTTATTAAAATCAGTACGGCATTAGCATTCAATTAGATGAACTTCAATTTTCGTCCTTAAAAACTGTCGGATCAAGTCATAATTTACCATCTTAGCTATAATCAATGTCAAAATGTAAGGTAAACATCTGCAAATAAATAAAGTACCTAATCAGATATTTTGGGAAAGAGAATTGGTAATGTTAAAATAATAAAGAGAGAGGAGAAGAAGACTCATTTATCTATCTAATTAGGCCGTAATGTTTCACAGTTGGGCAAAAGATATACCCTCTACCTTTTCCATATTCGTAAGTCATTGTGGGTAAATTCGGTAAAAGAATGTGAGAAAACACATAAAATGTATAATTTCAAATTTGATCAAAATGGTCTTCCTTCTTTAGAATTAGTTCTGGTAGAACCAGAATTAATTTCTGTGACCAACTGTACCTAATATTAGTTCGATTTCTGAAGTCCAATTTTAAAAGCGTTCCTAACCTAGTTGTAACCTCATTTCAGCGGTAACTCAATGCCTGAATTACTTAAGTTTAAAACAAGTTTTGAAAAATTTATATCGTGATTATAAGTCGAACGTCCTTATAAATACGGGCATAGTCTTGTCCCTGACCGATCCTGTGCCGAGCCTAAACCTAAATAATTTTCTTTAGAGAATTTGAAATTAGAATCTGCTAAGAAGTTGTTAAAATCCTAAACACGGAAAAAGATTATACCAGGAATAGCAAAAGAATAACCATACATTTTCATAGGTTTATACTGGGTATAACTTTATTCTGTGTTTATTAGTAAGAGGGATAAAGTTTACAGCTGGTTCACTGAGAAACTGTTTACAGGACCATTTTTTCTAGGTATAGTAAAATATTTTTAACTTCTTCTGAATACTGCCGTGTTCTATGCTCGGACTACTACTTATTGTTGTTGTTGACATAAAAAAAGAACTGCTAAAAACGGTGCTATTAAAAGTTTTTGAGTGAAGGAGCTGTTATCATGTCAGCTCGGCACCGGTGTGATGTCGCCGTCATCTCGTCAACCCAGCGTTGTGATGCAACTGGAGCAACCCAACACTTCTTTGGTATATCTCGGCCACTCCACAGGTATGCTAGAATTCATCAGCAGTAATGAAGTTCATAGCCTGCTGCTTTCAGCTACCATTGCCTGGTGGTCTCACTTTGTTTGCAATTTCTCCTGGCAGATACAGTAGTAGTAGGGACTCCCGTTTCCCATTTGGTCCGTCGTGCGTAGGGCTACTGGCTAGCATACCTAGCCTAGCTCCATCCAAAAGCACAGAAGCTCCCTGGGGGCTTCACAGGCTTCACGGAGCTATCTCGCTGTTCCGAGGATTTCTTCAAGTTGAGATGCCACGGCCTCGCATTAAAGGATTACCAGGGCCATTTCCAGGGCCGCTGATTCTTCGGCGTTAAAACAGCCCCTGCAAAGTGGGCTGTCTGTTGCGCCTATGTTGAAAAGATGTTTATTAAGGAGGGTGTGGCCCGTTATTGTCCCTATGATTATTTTAAGGTTATTTCTGATTAAGCAGAAAAGTTTTTTAGTTAGACGCGGGTATACCTGGCAGATAAACGATAAGCTAAGCTTAATAGACAATTTTTTTTTTACTTGTTTATTTATCAACAAAAAGCTATTGCAGAATAGACCAGCTGATTGGTGTGTTATGAAATAGATTTTCATCAATCTGTCAGCCCCCGTCGGGGCGATCGATGGCAGGCATGCGGCATGCACGGGGCATTATTTCTTTTTTCTTTTCCGTCTGCGGCGATCGTTTTATAGTAGGATGCAGAGGCGTTTTATTAATCTGAAAAAGCAAAGATTATACATTAATAATTTACCTTCAAACAGTTCAAACTAATGTTACATATCTGTAAAATTCATCGATAACTATAAAATATATTGTGATGCAAAATTTTGTCGCCAAGTCTTTTTTTATTGAACTGGCTTTCCAAAAAGAAGGATGTTCTATGCTTGACTTATTTCTGTTTATGTTTACCGATTTCTCCGTCAATAAACCGATTTTGAAAAGTCTTTTTGTGTTTGAAAAAATACTTTCTCAAGGTTAGATATAAATTTGGTTAAGATACGATAGAAAGCTTTGGAGATATACAGCAGAACTTTGCAATAGTATCGGGATTGTTGCAATCGCAAGTCTGATTATTGTTTACACCATACCACAACTAAAAAGCGAATAATAAAATATTTTTTACAAAAATAAATTGAACCGGCTTAAAAAAATGCTGTAAGGTGAAAAATAACTTTAATTTCGACAGTCGGTGTTCCTGGTGTCATTTTTGTCACCGACTTTTGATTTTTTGTAAAAAGTTTTCTGTCTGTGTAATATTGATGTTATATCAAGTAAAATTTCAAAATTAAAAAAAACCCCCGGCACATTTTTGTTTCATGCTACATAATTTATCTGGTACATAGTAGTTACGCTTCGATCAGCAATCTATTGAACACGTAATTATGACGCGATACCTTGCGTAAACACCCCGATTCAAACAATGAAACGCCCATAACTTTTGAACGGCTGAACCGAATTTATTCAAACATAGCTAAGAACACTCTCGACAAAATCACGTTTCAAACAAAAACATCTAAATCAAAATCGGTTCACCCGTTTGGACGCTACGATGCCACAGACAGACACACAGATGCACAGACAGACACACAGATGCACAGATACACACCAGCACACCTCAAACTTATAACAACCCTCTTTTTCCGTCGGGGGTTAAAAATAAGATCAGTTTGTTAGTCATAACATAGGTTAAACATTCTGTATCTGTTCATGACTCACATTCGTGATGATAAAATCTGATTCTATGTACTAATGAAAGTCGTTAAATCATCAGGTCAATTTTTTGGTTGTCTCACCTTATGAAACGATGATGAGTCGTCAGTTAATAAGAAAGTTCTTCTGTTCGCTATGAGAAGATCAGGCTACCAGTACTGCCACTGTGGTTCGGTCGACCACAGCCTAGACCAAACCCAGTATGCTTCACGGCTTATTGGGTTTCGGGTTCTGAAAAATATTGAGCACTCTTTAAGCTTAGTCTCAAATTACTTAATCATATATTTTTTCTTAAAATTATGAAATTGTAACTCTTACCGGGTATCCTAAAGTGATGGCGAATAACATCACTTTCTATTAGGACACTCGTTAATAGAGGTTAAGCATAAAGCTTAAATATTATGTAACCGTGATGTAAGAGTATTGATCGTGCGCAACTAGTAGCATTCATTGTTGTTTTTACTTTGTATGTTTGAGTGAATGCCCGTTTAACGGTGCGACGTGCTACGTTAGGCAAGCCGAGCACAAATGGAGCACGAGCCGATCAATATTTTGTCGAAATTATTTTAGTAAATTTGCGTACTACAACTGCTGCAGAAGCAGTTGCAAATAATGAAACAGTCAAACGGTCCAATTTAGCCTCGAGCTGCAAGAACACTGCGGCAAACTATGCTGAAGTACAGTGAAGGTCAAAGCACACTCAGACCAAGTCGAAGTAAAGCGTCACAAATCGCACTTCACGGCATACCTATGGCAAACGGGCAGTTGGGTACATATGCTATATCTTGCTATGGCACATATTATCTCTCGCTTTCAGTTCCTCTGTAACACTCATTCTAGGTCCATGAGATGATCGGAAAATTTAAAATTGAGTATTCGTATGCATTTCACTTCCTTCTTTGAGATTTTTTTTACGATTCAAGCAGTTCGGTTGTGGAATTAATTACTGTGTAATAAGACCTGCTAAAAAGTGTTTGAGCAGGTCTTATTTCTATAGGTAATAAGAAAAAATCCTAGGTTTCTATAGCTATGCTTCTTTACCATTAAAAAAGAAAGGAGCAGGGAATTAAGGAGCATTACCTTTCATTATAATTTTTATTATTTTCCTTTCTCTGTCATTTATTCGATATTTATTAGTATACTAACTGCCACACGCGGCACCGCCCGCATTGCGTTAGTACTTCGCCCAATATCTACGTGTTATTCTGATTTATAAGCTCTTTTCCTTTAAAGTTTCATCAACACCCGTTCTGGCAGGCAATTGCAACGACAACTGCACACCAACTGCACACCGACTGCAATCGGAATGCACGTTTGGTTTGAAATTTTATTGCAGTCGTACTAACTGCATTCAAACTGCAAATTTACAGTCGGAGTGGAGCTGAAATGCAGTCCGTCTGTCTATACCCTTATCGACGTGCAACAAACATCATAAATATGCCGCACTTTGGTAGTACAATGTGAATAAATACTCACTTTGAGCACGTATCTGCTGTACGCCGACATAATCTTTTAATGTGCCAGCAGCTGTTGAACTCGCTAGTGTGTAGTGTGCTTAGAGTAGTAGTGGTTGATGGTTCTTCTAACTCAATCTTTGTTGCCGTGGCATTGTAGCCTAGAAAACATAAAATAATATTATTAATCATAGTAATCAATGTTTTCAAAATTACACGGCTTAACCGAATTGATTCACTTCGGTTGTAATATTTAGTAACTTTGTACTACGTTATTTGCCTCATAAACATAAAACTGTAACACATTGTGACAATTTTGCAAAAACAAGAAACTGATTTGTAAAGATTTTTGGTGTTGCGTTCTTTACTCATCAACTGCTATTACCAAAGACTATATTACTTAATAATAAATGCGAAAGTTTGCATGGATGTATGTTTGTTACTCAATCACGCCAGAACGGTAATTTAAACAGCAGATCTACCATGCCATTATCTAATGATCCAAACGATTATTATTTTACTACCCCAGGTCATTTCTTAATAGGAACTGCTTTAAATACTTATACGGAGTCTCTGTCTGTAAACATAGAAAAACAATCATGCATTTAATTTTTTCGTATGCTTCGTTGGCTGCGTGGGATGATGCAAATCTACCAATCACTTGCAACCCCGGATCAGCAGGGTATGAAGGAAGATTCAATAACATGACCCTGTTGGACCGGAACCGAAGCGAATGGCAAATACAACGGTGAATGATGAGCGAAGCGGTGCAGGTATGAGTGCCCTCACTTGAAGTTATGATACTTCTTATATCTGAAGATTCAAGTCATTGAAATATTACCCGTCTTTATGTAATTTGTTGCATCTTTATTCTAACTTAACTATGTTTTATGAAGTGGACTCTTTAGATTATACATATAATCTAATATTCATTACTTTTACTAAGCTTTTTATTATTCGCCCATCCATCACTTGACATGTAACTTACTTCGTTTTGAATATGATAATGAGAAAAAAATTATTGTGTGCAATCGTAGTATAGTAAGCCTTTGATAAATAATTTAACAGTCATTTAAAGGTCCATCTGAAATATACTAATTGTGAATCGTATTAGTTGCACGCTGATAAAGATACTTCAGTACTTATTCACTTTGCTTTACGACACATTTGCAGTAATTAGCAAAGTGATTAAGTACTCACGGTCTGTACGCCTTCAAGATCACTGTATGTGTCAGCAGCTCTGCTGTTAAACGTTATCCGCTAGTGTGTAGAGTGCTTAGAGTACAAGTTGGTGTTGGTGTTGTCTATGGTTCATCTAAATCAAGCTTTGTTTCTGCAGCATTCTGATCTAGTCATCATCATCATCATCAGCCTTTTAATGTTCCCACTGCTGGGACACAGGCCTCCTCTCTGTGAGGGAATGGGCCTTAATTCACCAAGCGGGTCCGGTGCGGATTGGTGGATGTCACATGTCTTCGAATTTTTGGTTCGAGGACATGCCAGTTTCCTCACGATGTTTTCCTTCACCGTTTTTGGAGCAGTGGTGATGAAATAATTTACACAAAGTAAAGCGCCTGCCTGGGTTTGAACCCGCGACCTAGGAAACGTAAGTCGGGGCTTTTACCACTGAGCCACCACTGCTCTTTCTGATCCGTGAACTCGATGATCAGAATATGTTGAACATCACCCGCTAGTGTGTAGTGTGCTTAGAGCAGTAGTTGTTGATGGTTGTTCTAACTCAAGCTTTGTTTCTGCGGCACTCTGATCTAGTAAATATGAAAAAAAGATTATTATTCATCTAGGCAGTGTAATCAATGTTATCAAAATTACACGGGTCAACTAAATTGGTTTACTGCAGCTGTAATACGCAGTAAAAATAATTAAGATTCATAAACACTGTAGCACTGCCCGTTATTATTTTATTAGTCGAAAATAATGTGCAATATAAATATAAAATTGTTACTCACCTTGGCAAGTTTCCAATAACAAGAAACTGATTTGTAACAAGTTTCAATGTTGCATCCTTAACCAATTGTTATGTAGAACATGTTTTTAAAATCAGAGGATGCATGCTGCATCAAGTTGCAACAATCTTGCAACAAGTTTGTTTCCATTTAACGAGGACTTGATTTACATGTCTGAATATCCTTTGTCCCCTAGATAGTCCACAGAAGTTCTCCATCGCGATCATCAGTCTTGAGCTTCACGTTTCCCCTCGCTCCATGTCATTCTGATGCTCGTCACTTCTGCCAATACGGTGTGACGTCAGGGTTGTGGAAAAATTCCACTACCTCCTGTGCCAATCAGCCATGGTGACATATTCTTTACATCAGTTCTTATCACCATGTGTTTATTTTAAGACCTGTTTGAGCCGCTTTAAGGCAGGCATGGGTCATCGGCGTAAATCAAGTTTTCCAAGATGTTGTACTATCTCCCTTCTAACCCGTGGCGGCCGTGGCGCCTGTTATCTGAGATGCGAAGCATTATTACGTTAAGGACGACAAGGGGGAAAAGGCAGCCCGAATAAGGAGTATACTCATTGGATTATACTAACGAGTAACGCTTTAACTGCATGAGACATTGTTGTGCAGCCGACCCAGATGATCAGTTTACTGCTTATCATCACAGATTCCAGAGAGATTGTCTGTCTAGCGAAGGCATTATTTAGTAGTGATTAGTTCTTTTGTGTTTATATACTTTAACGGGATGGTACCTACTCATCTATTTTTCATTGAAATCTGAGTAGCAATTATGTAGATAAATAGACAGCTATTTACGAAGATTCAGAGATCTGTGCCACACTTTAGTACATTTGTTAACTTGGCTGCAAAGAGCAAGATCTACGGTTTGATTTCACTACTGTTCCAAAACAGTGACGTTATGTATAAAGAATACCAACAACTTTGGCGCACGGTTGGCGCAGTGGTTGAGCAATTGACTGCTGCACTGCGTGTCGCGGGTTCGATTCCAGCACGGAACAAAAATTTGTGTGACCTACAGATAGTTGTTCCGGCTCTGGGTGTTTGTGTATGTGAGTTTATATGTTTGTAAACGCACCCACGATACAGGAAGAAATTCCTAGTGTGAGGCAACGTTTTATTACAATAATAAAAAAAAATAAAAAAAACTTATTTGGATATTAATTTTAGATACCTACAACATAGTTCGATTGTCTTGTTTAAATAAGTCGAATACAGACATGCACATCGTTATCAGATTACAACTAAAATAAATGTTGTAAAATTAATTATAGCTTGATAACTTTAATTATGACCTATCAAACAAAATAAAGCAAGACCAACTGCACTTCTTTTTAAATTATTTTAGTAACTCGTATATATCGCACAAGTATACCAAGTATAGAAGGTCCAATTTTATAAACAGTCATAAAAACATATTTAAAAAAATAACAAAAGACAATCGTAGGACATCCCCAGTAATGTCAAATATTAAGGTTGGCTGGTTGGTCAACATTGTTCTTTCTGCACATTAATGATATACTAATATCCAGCGAGCAGCAATCTTGCAACAGCACTGTTGCTGCAAGATATGCGAAGGTTATTGGGTAACACATTCGTTTACTTGAGTGATTATGGTTGAGCGGTACAGCTTGTCTTTAAAGTCTATCTCTGAATGGGGCAGTACCAACTTGACCAAGTTTACTCTCCGCTAGTACTTTTGGTGTTATATTGCACGTATCTCTCGCAAGGTATTCACGCACAGCATTTGTGTAAATGCAGGGTGCTTTTCCACTAAACTTGTCTTTTGAATTATAGGTAGCTATGCGTCTCAGTTGATCAGTTTACTCCGTAATTACTGAATCTAGAAAGTGTAACTGTGTGGTCTTCGAAGTCGTGTCAAACTCCATCTGAAATGAACAGTAGTCAACAATTAAAAAAAAATTGTATCTTTATTTTTTTAAAGTATGTTATCAAACACTTGGCGGTACACTAGCATACTAAAAAAATAGTAAATTATTTTAATTTATTACGTCACAATGTTAGTTTGTTACTTCTAAAATAGAATAATGCAATCAGTTTCAATGCATTATCGCTCATAAAAGTAATGCTTTGGCGCCACTTCAAACACAACAGTTATGTTTGTGATCTGTCATGTTCAGTTATGGCGCTAGTGTTAAGGGATGAGAATAGTTTTAAATGACACTCAGCAAAAGCATAGCAGTGCTTATTTTGAGCATCATTGAATACAGTAAACGTTAGAGAATTGATCTATGTTTTTGACGAATCAAGTTAGAATTCAGTCACTCTCGAAATTTTCGAATAGGATTTTTTAGACAAGAGAGCAAAACCCGTTTATTGACTTTTATTTTTAATGATTAGGATTATACTCACATATATATCTGGCAATATCACAGTAAGCACAGCAATGCGTCCCAGATGATCAGTTTACTTAATAGCCTCACCGTTTCAAACTCCATCTGAAATTATTTATCAAATGCAAATTTTAAAAACATAATTGTTACATGTATTTATCAGCTTTTTTTTCTTTCTTCAAGCTAATTATGCCTGAAATCTGTTCAATTAAAGAAATATGGCGCAGGTTGTAAAACACTAAGTTACAAATAATGGCAGAGCTTATTTAATTCTTTGACTTCACAAAACCTTAAAGTATTTCTCTTTTTCTTTCAGGTTTAACAAGAGACAGATAGATAAAGGGAACAAAATAATAATCAAGTAAGGCAAATAATTTTTGTTAATTCTTTATTTATCTTTATCGGCGTGCAACAAGCACGACAAATAGGCCGCCACCAATTGTCACCACATCCATTGGTCATGTGCCCGGAGACGCACATAACCAATCGATATGGTGACTAGCGGTTTACCACAGCGCTACTTAGAGGAAGGTCTTCGGATCCGTTCTGCCACTTAAGTTAGACAATTCTTTGGGCTATGTCGGTAACCCAACCAGGGCTTCTACGGATTTATTTATTTATATCGACAAATAAACAACTTTATCGGCGTGCAACAAACATAACAAAGTGAAGAAAAGCGAATTAGGCCTAGTTTTTCATACGCTTCTCATCCTCAAAGACAAAGACAAAGACAAAGATATTTTATTTCAACTAGGCCACCAAGCGGCACTTTTGAACGTACATACAAATGATTCTACCGTGCATTCGGAAAGTAGCTTGTTATGGAGAAGAATGCACAAGAAACTCCATACTTACTCTTTTAAAAAATTATTGTTTTTTTACAATATTTAGGAACATAGGTACATATAAAGTTATTAGTTCACATATGTGAGGACAATGCACCCAGAATAGCACTACACACCACCATACCACCTACAGACATAAAGCATTAGAAGTACTCAAACATGTACTGTGCAGTTATATAATAGATACTAGAAAAACATTAACATCCGAAGCAGTCAAGTTATGACCAATCCCAACTGACGGCGTCCGTTCACGAACATGACGCATGAATTGGCACCACCCAGCTCAACCATCATGAAGGGAACCGGATGATCCAACACACGCGCCACCATCAGAAAGACATTTGAGAGAGCATGACACACTCAACGGCCAGGGCACACACAAGTCAACGAACGCCGCATAGGTAAAGTAAATGGTAGATTTACAGTTGGGTACATAGTACTCACACATGTGCTGTGCAATTATACAATATTATGGAAATTGAGTTTATACAATACAAATATATTTATACAGTCTTCAGCAGGTCCAACAATACCTCAAAACAATAATGTTCTGCATATCACTTGTTATTGCGCCCTAGTGGATGTGGATTGTGGAGCAGGACTAGCATTGAGCCAAGCATTTTTATCAGTGATGTAATCCCCCAACTTATAATATGCCTGCCTACATAGTGTGCGTTTTATACAGGTTTTAAACTTCGTCTCATTCAGTTCAAGAATGTGGGGAGGAATTTTATTGTAACATTTTGTACAGTACCCCATGAAAGATGAGGCTACTTTAGCCAGTCTGAAACCTGGTTGAACTAATTGGTCCCTATTTCTAGTAACGTAATTATGTCTGTCGCCGTTTTTACTAAAAAGATGTAAATTCTTTCTCACGTACATGATGTTTTCATAAATATATTGACAAGGAACCGTCATGATGTTAATGTCCTTAAACAGTTCCCTTAGAGAATCGCGGCGGCGAAGATTATATATTGAACCTCACATTTCGAACCGTTTGATTTGGGTTTCTTGTAACGAGATTATCGACAAGTTACATGGATCATGTTACAGAGTTACATGTTAGTTATTACATGGAATAATCGACTTCAATTTATTTCGTTTGACTACCCTAGCAGTATTCAGCAACTATAAATAGTGTTTTAATTTGAGTGGCCGGGGTGGTGAAGCCGCCAGGTTAAGCAACACTTACCGATGTCAATTTTTCGATAGGTTAGTGTTTTACCTTGAGTGGCCAGGGTTGTGAAGTCGCCAGGTTGAGTAACCTCGACGAATTGATGCCGTTCATTTGAAGCTTTTATTAAACTGATGTCTAATCAGCGATAGGTTAGGGTACAATTATAATTTTAGTATCATTCTTGTAAATATTATTGAAATTTGTTTCAACTACTAGAAAAGCTTCTTTTTTTATAATATAATATCATTGTTCATTGTATGGTCCTGATCATTTAACTTCCTGATTAAAGTACTACGAATTTCCACTTCCCTCCGTATCAAGCAGGAGACAGAACAAATTTTCGAAAGTTGGTTCACATATATTAAATCTGCACTAGTTGTATTGGTATGTTGGACTGGAAGAGCTACCGCCCACTGTGATCAGAAGGGAGATAATTTAAGTAGTCTGGGTTGGTTCTATAAACATCATTTAATAAATTTAATAATTTGAAAAAATTAACTACTGAGTTATTGTCTAAAATTATATTTTTTTTAGGGGTTTTTTTTTTTTTTTAAAGGGATATTGGAATATACTCACATTTTCGACTGGTTGAGGCACTGTTGTACACATGATCAGTACACCGTGTTGGCATCACATACTCCAGAAAGAGTAATTGTGTGGAATTTTGGTATTCTATGACCGTTTTCAAAATCCATCTGGAATGTACCGAATTCAAACTTTACTAAATTACCATCTATTCTATCCCAAGTAGGTAAACTGGCATATTATAAAATAAAAAATGTATGTATTATACCTTAATCTGCCAAGCATTACATAAATCAAAGGCGAATTTTCGTGTCAAATATACAGAACGACAAGTCTGTATGTTTTATCTTACCCCGAGAACCACAGCACAAAGTTTCTCTTAGGAGATTACAGATGGTAATGGCTCAAAAACACAAAATGGTTCAGGTGCTGGCGAACACTCCACAACATTAACTTTCACATACCACTAGGCACACAGTTCAATCTTTCAATGTGAGTGTGTCGTCTCATTAGAGAAACCACTGCTCACAATTTCAAAAATTTTGATAAAAGCAGTGCATCAATAAGATATTTTGGAAATTGTGGCATCCCTTCAGTAGAGTAAGTATTTTTTAAATGAGAGACACCAAGGAAAACTAATAAGACATATTTTGACCTCAACGATTTTACATATTACTTAGAATATTTATAATTAACCGCGGCGAGCGTTGAAATTGTTGTGTGTATTTATGTTCTTCAGAAGCTGCGCGGAGGCAGGTAAGAAAGCTACCAGTGATAAGATTTGGTCATCCATTGGTCGGCAAGGTACTTAGACGACGTCAAGTGGTTGACGGGTGTTACTATTTCCATCCATCCATACATTTCTCCATACATTTTGTGCATATCTGTTTGTGCTCGCTGGGTTAAAAACTTTAGAAAAGCAGACTTTAGGCTTAAGTAACGTTGTTTCTTCTTTTTATCACGATAACGTTATTTTTGTCTAACAAGGACGTGTCGACCTGGACAGCCGTTGTTTGCTTCTTTTGAGTCCTGGTCGGTGCAAATATACTTGTACCCAATTACTATTCCCAATCTTCGTCGGCTGCGCAGGATGATGCAAATTTACCGATCACTTCGAACCCGTATCTACAGGGTTAGCATATCAAACAACATAATCCTGTTAATACGAATCCGAAGCAAAAAGCAAATAAAACATATCAAAGCGCAGCAACTAGCAAACTGAATAAGTACTCACTTTGAGCACGTACCTGCTGTAAGCTCGGTAGGGTCATTCTATGTGCCAGCAGAATTTGTAGAACATCACCCGCTAGTGTGTAGTGTGCTCTCAGAGCAGTAATTGTTGATGGTTATTCTAACTCAACCTTTGTTTCTGAGAAAAAGGATCATGACAGACAGACGGACGGACGGACAACAAAGTGATCCTATATGGGTTCCGTTTTTTCCTTTCGAGGTACGGAACCCTAAAATTATAGATGCTTAAGCCTTGAAGTTTTTTTTTTTTTTTTTTTTTTTATCTATTTTTATTTAGGGGCTTTTATCAAAGACATGTCAGCCCCATCGTGCCCTTTTACATAAATTTCTTACATTATGTACTTTTACATTACTTAATTAAATATTACTAGTTTATATAACATTACATAATAGTTAATTAATCAATATTATTCGTGTAAGACCATAATTAAATGGCACAACTTTTTAGTCATCTCCGAAGCTGGTACAGATAAGATGGATTGGATTATGCCTACATCCAACTTATTTATTTTTAAATCCTTTAGGAATAACTCGCGTTCTACTCCGTTCCGAGCACACTCCATCAGCAAATGTTGCACGTCCTCAATTTGATTGCAAACTGTGCAATTAGGAGAATCGGCCTTTTTCATAAGAAATGCAAATTTTGCCGATGGATAGTGCCCAGAACGGAGTCTTAATATCAATTTAACGTATTTTCTATCTAATTTAGTATCTTCGAACCACGGAACACGAGATGGCTGACCTTGAGTGCTTTTGTACCAAATGCCTTTGTCCAGAGACATTTTGAAAAAATGTTGTTTCCAGGAATTAAAGCATGCTGATTTATATTTAGTAGTATATTCCCAATAATCAGGTATATAATAAATTATACATCCGTCCTCTACCGCCGATTTGGAAATTCGGTCAGCCTCCTCGTTACCGCTTAGTCCAATATGTGCTGGAACCCATTGCAATCTACATTCTATATTATTGTTTTGAAGTGTGATTATAAGTTTTAAAATATCATACGCTATCGATGTACCTCTGCTGTAGCCAGAGGCGCATCGAGCGATATGTTGAAGTGCGCTTTTGCTATCTGAAAAAATTACTACTTTATTTAAATTTTGATTCAAGACATACTTAACTGCTTTGTAAATTGCTATGAGCTCCAGCGACATAATTGATACATCACACATAATTTTATATCCAAAACTATTCCCTAAACTCTGGTCAAATAACCCTGCTCCTTGTCCCTGAGCACTCTTAGATGCATCAGTGTAAATTCTTTGCCATCCGAAATATTTTATGTTCAGTTCTGCTACAGTATCACTCAGTAACACATTTGGGTTATAATTACGTTTAGCAGAGCTTAAACTTTTGAGTTCAATTTCAATGATATTTTTTTGAATATAGGAGGTCCAGATTTCTAAACTAAACATTTTAAGATAATCTGATGCTGTAATTTCTAAGTGTCTAACGTCATTGTATACCTTCACAAGTAATGGTATTTTTTTGTTTTTCCAATAAGAAGTACGACAAAAACCGCTCAACTCGGATATAAGATCAATTGTGACATTATTTGACCACGATCGACCTTTTAGACAGTATTTGTATGCTAAATATTCCCTTCTTAAATATAAAGGTGAGATACATAAATCTGATTCCATAACATGAATAGGGGTGCTTTTAATGTAACCTCCTATTATTCGTAGGGCCTGATTTTGCAGCTTGTCTAGTTTCGATAAATGTGTTTTAGCACTACAGTCATAGAGAAACGAACCATAATCCAGTCGACTTCTAATTAAGGAGATGTACAGTTTACGTAAATGTTTAGTGTGTATACCCCAAGAGCTCCCCGTTAATAGTTTTAATATATTCAAAAACTTTGAACTTTTCGCGATTGTTTCATTTACGTGTTTACTCCAACGTAAAGTTTGGTCTAACCACATACCTAAATATTTAGTACATGGTGAAAATGTTATCGACTGTTGATTTATTTTAAAAGAAGGTAGTATTCTACGTCTGCCCCTACTAAATACACAATATGTAGACTTATTGGAAGATAATTCGAGACCAAGTTCGGCTAAGGACATAACAATATGATCTAACGCATTTTGAATATACTTTTCACATTTCATAATGTCTTTATCTTTAACATATATAACGAAATCATCTGCATATTGCGACACTACTACTGTGTTAAGATGTTGTTGACATACTTTATAAGTAATTAAATTAAATATAAGTGGGGATAAAGGGTCTCCTTGAGCTAAACCTTTATTACTCCATCGATCTGTTATTAAATCACTGAGTTCTGTTTTAATTTTTAGATGTCTCTCATTCAAAAAGGACCATATATAATTACAAAATTTTGATCCAATTTGAAGTTCATCCAAAACTTTTACTGCTGCATCTACAGATATATTATTATATGCATTTTGAATATCCAGAAAACATGCTACCGTAGGTATATTTTCAGAAAAACCATTTTGTATGTAAGCAACTAGGGTACTTAATGAATCTAAACAGGACAAAGATTTCCTAAATCCAATGTTGAGTGGTGATAATATTTTTACTCTCTCAGTGTACCATTCTAGACGTCTTACTAGCATTAAATGAAATATTTTGCATACACATGAAATCAAAGATATAGGCCTTAATTTAGGATCAGTTTCTGTATTATTAGCTTTAGGAATAGGTATAATCTGAATATTGCGCCACTGAATAGGTACAATACCTGAATTAAAGATTTTATTATATATATATAGTAAATAAGTTCTTGCTACACTGGGAAGATTATAAATCATGGAATATGAAATACCGTCCTCACCAGGTGCAGAATCTTTTTTTTTTAAACAATTTTGTAATTCCTGGATACTAAAATCACACTCTAAAGTTTCATTTTTGGATACAAATATAGGTGTTTTGTTTGTTACATAGTCAGGAGTCAATGACCTTAGTAACTCATTTTGTTTATCGATAGGAGGATAGCTGGTAGACTGTTTATAACCCTTTATCCACCGCATACGTCGCCACATGTCATAAACTGATACTACATGGTCTATGGAATCACAAAAACTCTGCCAACCCAATGATCTCGCTTTCCGACTTGCTAAATGGAATTCTTTATTTTTTTTTTCTAATTTGGATAAGTTATCAGGGGTTGGATTACGACGAAACCTTGCTAGAGACAACCTTCGTTGTGCAACAATGTGGGATAATTCAGGTGTCCAATAATTTTTTGGTTTAAATTTTATTGTGGGCTTGGAACTAAATTTAAAGAAAGGAATATATTTATCAGCGGCTAAATTTATTTGATTTATAAAAAAGTCATACATTTCTTGAACATTTGGGTCATCGCACCGCACAGCAAAACTTTTAGATAGAAAATCCCTATATTCTTTCCAATCTGCCTTTTTGTAATTCCTTTTTTTATATGTAGTGAAATCATCAGGTATTGTGATTGTCATTTTAATTATTAAATGATCACTACCAAGGTTTTCATTGAGTACTTTCCAGTCAAATTTTATTGCGATATCAGATGTAGCAAATGATATATCCGGTGAAGTTTTTTGCAAAGTCCCATTAACTAGTTTAATTCTTGTTGGCGAGCAATTATTAAGGGAAATTAAGGAATTTTCAAGTGATGAATCCATTATTTGAGTGCCTCTTGAATCGGTTTTGATAGACCAGTTAGAGTGATGGCCGTTGAAGTCACCGGCTACTAAAGTTTTATTCGAGAAATGAGAAAAAATTTGGTCCCAGTCTGATGGTTGTGTAACGACTGAAGATGGACAATAAATTGCAACGACGTTTTCTAAATCTTTACAATTAATTAATTTAGCACTTACTACTTCTATACCTGGATTTAAAACTTGAAAAAAATTAAGATGTGACCGGATGGATTTATGGATGAAAATTGCAACCCCACCGTATGAATCATGTCTGTCTTTTCGATAAATGTTATAGCCACTTACATTTAAGTCCACTTCAGTATCTAACCATGTTTCGCTTACGATCGCTATATGAATTTTTTCTTTATTTAACAATTCAGTAAATGAAATCATTTTGGGCTGTAGAGATTGTGAGTTCCATTGAATAATGTTGATTCCTACAATATAAATATAATGATGTTACTCATCTTGACAAGTTTGCAATAAAAAGATACTAATTTGTAACGAGTTTTACCATTGCATCCTCTACTCATCAACTGTTATGTAGAACATGTTGTTGCAATCAGGGATGCATCGAATATTAATATTTCAACAGCATTGTTTTCGTTCAACGAGGAGTTGACTTACTTGACTAAATATCCTTTGTCCCCTATAAGGAGCAGGTCCACAGAGGTTCTCCATCGCGACCGGTCCTGAGTTTCACGTTCCATTTCTCGCTCCACGTCATCCTGATGTTTGCCACTTCTGCGAAACGGTGCATCGCCAGGTTTGAGGGGGACGACCATGTTTTCTTTTCCCTTGGGGATTCCAGTACAAAGCTTGTTTGGGTATTTGATCGGGACACCACTGCCACCCCCCGTGGCTAATCCATCCCCACTTGCGACACTAGGTCTGGCGGTCGATCGGGCTCTTCTGGCATTTCCCACACAGCTCTACGTTGTAGCTGGTCTTGGGGTCAGTAAATTCCGAGAATGCGATGAAGATAGCGGTTAATGAAGATTTAGATTTGGTGTGATCTTTATTTTTCCATCTGAAATGAACAAAAGTGTCGCTTTTCTTAATATTTAACCATACTAGATATTATCTTAGTTTTAATGTACAGTCATCAATGCATTACATTGCGTATTTTGTTTGTTTTCGGATATAGTAAACCTTAAGACCTTGATTTTACACAATAAATAAAATCTTCAAGATTATACTCAGATCTCTCGCATGGTAAGGCAATATCGACTGTTGGCATAGCAATGCGTTCCAGATGATTAGTTTATTTTCTGGCTTTATTTCATCTTTACCCTTATTTGAATAAACGCTTTATCTCAGTGGTTAAGACTCGCATTAACGAGCCGAGGGTTCGAATCCAGGCAGGCACTTTAGTCTGTGTAATTTATTTCATCATCATTGCTCCCAAAAACCTGTACATTAAACACAAATCGAAGAAACGCGACTTAGGCCTAGTTTTTCATACGCTTCTCACATTTCGAACCGTTTGGTTCGGGTTTCTTGTAACGAGATCATCGACAAGTTACATGGATCATGTTACAAAGTTACATGTTACTTATTACATGGAATAATCGACTTCAATTTATTTCGTTTGGCTACCCCGTGTTTTAACTTGAGTGGCCGGGGTGGTGAAGCCTCCAGGTTAAGCAACACTTACCGATGTCAATTTTTCGATGGGTTAGTGTTTTACCTTGAGTGGCCAGGGTTGTGAAGTCGCCAGGTTGAGCAACCTCGACGAATTGATGCTCTTTATTTGTAGCTTTTATTAAACCAATCAGCGATAGGTTAGGGTAAAATTATAATTTTAGTATCATTCTCGAAAACATTATTGAAATTTGTTTCAACTACTAGAAAAGCTTATTTTTTTATAATAAATTATTATTGTTCATTGTAAGGTCCTGATCATTTAACTATCTGATTAAAGTACTGTTAAATTTATATAAATTTTGGGAAGTTATTGGTTCACATATATTAAATCTGCACTAGTTGTGTTGGTATGTTGAACTGGAAGTGTTACCGCCTAATGTGATCAGAAGGGATATAATTTAAGTTATCTGGGATGGTTCTATAAACATAATTTGATAAATTTAATCATTTGTAAATATTAAAAAATCTACTACTATCTGAGTTATTGTTTAAAATTATTATTTTTATAGGGAATAGGGATATAAACATAATTTGATAAATTTAATAATTTGAAAATATAAAAAAATATACTACTATCTGAATTATTGTCTAAAATTATTATTTTTATAGGGAATAGGGATATAGGAATATACTCACATTTTCGACTGGTTGGGGCACTGTTGTCCACTTGATCAGTACACCGTGTTGGCATCACATACTCCAGAAAGAGTAATTGTGTGGAATCTTGGTATTCTATGACCGTTCATAGAAAATCCATCTGGAATGTACCGAATTCAAACTTTACTTAACATTACCATCTATTATATCCCAAGTAGGTAAACTGGCACATAATAAAATAAACATAATGTATGCATTGTACCTTAATCTGCCAAGTATTACATAAATCAAAGGCGAATATCCGTGTAAAATATACAGAACGACAGGTCTGTATGTTTTGTCTTATCCCGAGAACCACAGCACAAAATTTCTCTTAGGAGATTACAGATGGCTCAAAAACACAAAATGGTTCAGGTGCTGGCGTACACTCCACAACCTTAACATTCACATACCACTAGGCACACAGTTCAATCTTTCAATGTGAAACTAGTGCACACAATTTAAAAAAAAATTGATAAAAGCAGATCATCAATAAGATATTTTAGAAATTGTGCCATCACTTCAGTAGAGTAAGTATTTTTTAAATGAGAGACACCAAGGAAAACTAATAAGACATATTTTGACCTCAACGATTTTACATATTACTTAGAAAATTTATAATTAACCGCGGCGAGCGTTGAAATTGTTGTGTGTATTTATGTTCTTCAGAAGCTGCGCCGAGGCAGGGAGGCAGGTAAGTAAGCTACCAGTGATAGGATTTGGTCATCCATTGGTCGGCAAGGTACTTAGACGACGTCAAGTGGTTGACGGGTGTTACTATTTGTCTCCATACATTTTGTGCATATCTGTTTGTGCTCGCTGGGTTAAAAACCTTAGAGAAGCAGACTTTAGGCTTAAGTAACGTTGTTTTTTTCTTTTTATCAGGATAACGTTATTTTTGTCTAACAAGGACGTGGCGACCTGGACAGCCGTTGTTTGCTTCTTTTGAGTCCTGGTTGGTGCAAATATACTTGTACCCAATTACTATTCCCAATCTTCGTATTCTTCGTCGGCTGCGCAGGATGATGCAAATTTACCGATCACTTCGAACCCGTATCTACAGGGTTAGCATATCAATCAACATAATCCTGTTAATACGAATCCGAAGCAAAAAGCAAATAAAACATATCAAAGCGCAGCAACTAGCAAACTGAATAAGTACTCACTTTTAGCACGTACCTGCTGTACGCCCGGTAGGGTCATTTTATGTGCCAGCAGAATATGTAGAACACCACCCGCTAGTTTGTAGTGTGCTCTTAGAGCTGTAGTTGTTGATGGTTATTCTAACTCAACCTTTGTTTCTGAGAAAAAGGATCATGACAGACAGACGGACGGACGGACAACAAAGTGATCCTATATGGGTTCCGTTTTTTCCTTTCGGGGTACGGAACCCTAAAAATATAGATGCTTAAGCCTTGAAGTTGGTACTAGCCGTTATTATTTTACTAGTCTAAAATAATTTACAATATAAATATAATGATGTTACTCATCTTGACAAGTTTGCAATAAAATATACTAATTTGTAACGAGTTTTACCATTGCATCCTCTACTCATCAACTGTTATGTAGAACATGTTGTTGCAATCAGGGATGCATCGAATATTAATATTTCAACTACATTGTTTTCGTTCAACGAGGAGTTGACTTACTTGACTAAATATCCTTTGTCCCCTATAAGGAGCAGGTCCACAGAGGTTCTCCATCGCGACCGGTCCTGAGCTTCACGTTCCATTTCTTGCGCCACGTCATCCTGATGTTTGCCACTTCTGCGAAACGGTGCAACGGTGCGCGCCAGGTTTGAGGGGGACGACCACGTTTTCTTTCCCTTGGGGATTCCAGTACAAAGCTTGTTTGGGTATTTGATCGGGACACCACTGCCACCCCACGTGGCCAATCCATCCCCACTTGCGACACTAGGTCTGGCGGTCGATCGGGCTCTTTTGGCATTTCCCACACAGCTCTACGTTGTAGCTGGTCTTGGGGTCAGTAAATTCCGAGAATGCGATGAAGATAGCGGTTTACGAAGATTTAGATTTGGTGTGATCTTTATTTTTCCATCTGAAATGAACAAAAGTGTCGCTTTTCTTAATATTTAACCATACTAGATATTATCTTAGTTTTAAAGTACAGTCATCAATGCATAGGATTGCGTATTTTGTTTGTTTTCGAATATAGTAAACCTTAAGGCCTTGATTTTATACAATAAATAAAATCATCAAGATTATACTCAGATCTCTCGCATGGTAAGGCAATATCGACTGTTGGCATAGCAATACGTTCCAGATGATTAGTTTATTTTCTAGCTGTATTTCATCTTTACCCTTATTTGAATAAGCGCTTTATCTCAGTGGTTAAGACTCGCATTAACGAGCCGAGGGTTCGAATCCAGGCAGGCACTTTAGTCTGTGTAATTTATTTCATCACCATTGCTCCCAAAAACCTGTACATTAAACACAAATCGAAGAAACGCGACTTAGGCCTAGTTTTTCATACGCTTCTCACATTTCGAACCGTTTGGTTTGGGTTTCTTGTAACGAGATCATCGACAAGTTACATGGATCATGTTACAGAGTTACATTTTAGTTATTACATGGAATAATCGACTTCAATTTATTTCGTTTGGCTACTCCGTGTTTTAACTTGAGTGGCCGGGGTGGTGAACCCTCCAAGTTAAGCAACACTTATCGATGTAAATTTTTCGATGGGTTAGTGTTTTACCTTGAGTGGCCAGGGTTGTGAAGTCGCCAGGTTGAGCAACCTCGACGAATTGAAGCCGTTTATTTGAAGCTTTTATTAAACTGAAGTCCTATCAGCGATAGGTTAGGGTACAATTATAATTTTAGTATCATTCTAAAAAACATTATTGAAATTTACTTCAACTAAAAGCTTATTTTTTTATAATAAACTAGCTGTTGCCCGCAACTTCTTCTGCATAGCATTATTATTTCGAATAGCTTATTTTTTATATCACTGAATAATATTGTAGGTTTTCCTTACAAACTTCTACCCCTCTTTCCACCCCGTAAGTATGATTTCCAGGATAAAATCTATCCTATGTATGGTTAAAAAACGTATTATGTAAATTTTGATTATCACACAGGACCGATCAGTGTGGCGACACTTGAAGTAGGTCTATGTCCAGCAGTGGACGTTTTTTGGCAGAAATAATGATGATGGTGAAAGGTTTATTTTCCGAAAATTCTTTCTTTGTGCTCCCCTAGGTATCTACATCAAAAACGAAACCTTTTCCAGTAAGATTCTTAGCAATTAACACCGTTTAATCGTCTTTTAGGAGTAGTTTCAAAAATCTAATAAAGACAACCGGTTTTGTTTACTTGGGTTGGTATTTATATCAAGAAGTAAGATTCTTCAAAAAAATTAATCGACTTTTGGAGGTATTTTTGAAAAACTAATAATTGCAACCTTTTGTTGCTTACTTAGTTGAGTATTTATGCCAAGTTTCAAGTTTATTAACCAAATAATAAGATTTTTTAAAAAAACTTTAACATTCCCAAAAGATGTTTGGGGGTAGTTTCGAAAAACTAATAATAACAACCTTTATTATTTGTTTATTTTAGTATTTGTGTAATGTTTCAAGTTTAGTTACCCATGAAATAAGATTCTGCCATACAAATTTCAACACCCCCTAAATCGACTTGAGGGAGTAGTTTCAAAAAACTAATAATGTTAATCTTTATCATGTACTTAGATTACTATTTGTGCCAAGTTTCAAAAATATTAGCCGAAGGAATTAGATTTTTCATACAAACTTTGCCCCCCTTTTTAACCCCCTACGGGGTAAAATTTTGGAAAATCCTTTCTTATCCGATGCCTACATCATACAAAGAATACACCTTTCAAGTTTCAAGTCTCTACGTTCAGCAGTTTGGCTGTGCGTTGATCCGTCAGTCAGTCATTCAGGACAAATCATTTTATATATATAGATTATCACTGTTCATTATAAGGTCTTGATCATTTAACTTTCTGATGAAAGTACTGTTAAATTTATATAAATTTTGGGAAGTTATTGGTTCACATATATTAAATCTGCACTAGTTGTATTGGTATGTTGAACTGGAAGAGTTACCGCCCACTGTGATCAGAAGGCAGATAATTTAAGTTGTCCGGGATGGTTCTATAAACATAATTTGATAAATTTAATCATTTGTAAATATTAAAAAATCTACTACTATCTGAGTTATTGTTTAAAATTATTATTTTTATAGGGAATAGGGATATAAGAATATACTCACATTTTCGACTGGTTGGGGCACTGTTGTCCACTTGATCAGTACACCGTGTTGGCATCACATACTCCAGAAAGTGTAATTGCGTGGTATCTTGGTATTTTATGACCGTTTTTAAAATCCATCTGGAATGTACCGAATTCAAACTTTACTTAAAATTACCATCTATTATATCCCAAGTAGGTAAACTGGCATATTATAAAATAAAAAATGTATGTATTATACCTTAATCTGCCAAGTATTACATAAATCAAAGGCAAATTTCCGTGTCAAATATATAGAACGACAGGTCTGTATGTTTTGTCTTATCCCGAGAACCACAGCAAAAACTTTCTCTTAGGAGATTACAGATGGCTCAAAAACACAAAATGGTTCAGGTGCTGGCGAACACTCCACAACATTAACTTTCACATACCACTAGGCACACAGTTCAATCTTTCAATGTGAGTGTGTCGTCTCATTAGAGAAACCACTGCTCACAATTTCAAAAATTTTGATAAAAGCAGTGCATCAATAAGATATTTTGGAAATTGTGGCATCCCTTCAGTAGAGTAAGTATTTTTTAAATGAGAGACACCAAGGAAAACTAATAAGACATATTTTGACCTCAACGATTTTACATATTACTTAGAATATTTATAATTAACCGCGGCGAGCGTTGAAATTGTTGTGTGTATTTATGTTCTTCAGAAGCTGCGCGGAGGCAGGTAAGAAAGCTACCAGTGATAAGATTTGGTCATCCATTGGTCGGCAAGGTACTTAGACGACGTCAAGTGGTTGACGGGTGTTACTATTTCCATCCATCCATACATTTCTCCATACATTTTGTGCATATCTGTTTGTGCTCGCTGGGTTAAAAACTTTAGAAAAGCAGACTTTAGGCTTAAGTAACGTTGTTTCTTCTTTTTATCACGATAACGTTATTTTTGTCTAACAAGGACGTGTCGACCTGGACAGCCGTTGTTTGCTTCTTTTGAGTCCTGGTCGGTGCAAATATACTTGTACCCAATTACTATTCCCAATCTTCGTCGGCTGCGCAGGATGATGCAAATTTACCGATCACTTCGAACCCGGATCTACAGGATTAGCATATCAATCAACATAATCCTGTTAGTACGAATCCGAAGCAAAAAGCAAATAAAACATAACAACGTGCAGCAATTAGCAAACTGAATAAGTACTCACTTTCAGCACGTACCTGCTGTACGCCCGGTAGGGTCATTTTATGTACCAGCAGAATATGTAGAACATCACCCGCTAGTATGTAGTGTGCTCTTAGAGCAGTAGTTTTTGATGGTTGTTCTAACTCAAACTTTGTTTTTGCCGTATTCTGATCTAGTAAATACGAAAAAAAGATTATTATTCGTCCAGGCAGTGTTATCAATAATATCAAAATTACACGGCTCAACTGAATTGATTCACTTCGGCTGTAATACGCAGTATAAAAACCTGCCAAGTGCAAGTCGGACTCACGCACCGAGGGTTCCGTACAAACCTCATCTTAAAGGTATTACAGACCTGAGTATTTGATATGAATTTCAATTTAATACCTCTACGCGTTTATGAGGAAGGCGTAAGTTTAAAATTATTTTTATTATATGTTGTAACTAAAAATGAACGGTTTTTGCAATTTTTCCTTTATCTGTGCTATAAGACGTTGATCCATCGCTGCCAAATTTCAAGATTCTGAGTTCACGGGAAGTACCATATTTTCTTTTTTTTTTTTCTTTTTGTTTTTTTTTTTGTATGTTTTAATTCCCTTGCGAGTGTCGAAAATTTGCGGCAACTTGCGGCATATTTCATGGGTTATTAAACTTGAAACATTGCATAAATACTAACCTAAATAAATAATTAAGTTTGTTTTAAGTTTGTTTGTTAGCATAAATACCAAACTAAGTTAAGTAAGCTTATTTGCTAACCCTCCCTGGGTTGGCAAATAAGTAATTATGTAGTTTTATAAGATATGGGTCATGTGATATATAATAAGATTCCATTAATAACATTTCAAAAGTTAATATATTATTGTTAGTTATTGTAAAATTAAGTGTCCGCACATAAACTTTATTTATAATACTGTTTGTTCCGTTCTCACAGACAAACCGTGAAAATGGTTTTGTGGGGCATAGTTCTTAAGTTAAGATGTTATAAACTTGTACTTTAATAAATAAATAAATAAAAAAAAAAAAAAAAAAAAAAAAAAGTAAGCAATAAAGGTTTTTATTATTAATTTTTCATATCTACCGCCAAAAGACGATTTGTATTTTTTTGAAGAATCTTACTTCTTGGGTTAATAACCTTCAAACTTGAAATAAATACCAAACTAAGTATACAGTACAGGTTTTCATTATTAGTTTTTTGAAACTACCCCCAAAAGTCGATTTACAAGTGTTAAAGTTTTTTTGAAGAATCTTATTTACTGGGTAAATAAACTGGAAACTTGATGTTAATACCAGCCACAGAAGAATAAAGGTTGATATTATTAGATTTTCGAAACTTCCTTCAAAATAGCAGGTGATAAAGCTTTGTTGAAGAATTTTATGTCTTGGGTTAATAAACTTGAAAGTTGACATAAATCCCAACCTAAGTAAACAATAAAAGGTTGTCATTATATTTTTTTCGAACTACGAGTACCCCCAAAATACGATTAAGCAGTTGTTTAAGTTTGCTAAGAATCTTACTGGACAAGGTTTCGTTTATTGATGTAGGGATCTAGGGAAGCACAAAGAAGGAATTTTCGGATTCTTGCTAAGGTGAGACGGTACTTCACGCCTGAATAGCTGCTCAACTTGTATAAAGCGCAAGTTCGGTCATGCATGGAGTACTGCTCTGACCTCTGGGATGGATATGCCAAATACCAGCTTGATGCACTTGAGCCGATTGACAGACGGGCCAAAAGGCTTATTGAATGATGCACTGGTCGCCTCAAAGATCCAGAGCCTCGAACATCGACGCCGAGTTGCCAGCCTGTCGGTTTTTTATCAATTACATTTCGGGGAGTGTGCGACGGAACTGCATAATTTGATTCCGCCTAGCCTTTTCCATCATTGGACTACAAGACGCACGGCCATGCGCCATCGTTACATGGTGGACATCCCTCCCATACGCACAAAGCGTTTTGCTAATACTTTCATTGTGCGCACAGCTAAGGAGTGGAACTCCCTTCCGGAGTCTTTGTTCGCTGATAGCTACAACCTTGGGGTCTTTAAGTCACGAGTGAATAGGTTTCTTCTAGGCTAGCGTGCTTCATCGTAGACCACAAACCAAAATAAAAAGAGGACTAAAGAGTGAATGAGTATCATATTTGGGTTAATACCCAACCCCCCCCCCCTCCAATTACCCTCAATGGGGCAAAAAGGGGTTATTAAGTTTTTAGGGGAGGATTTGACTTTGCGCCAGTAACATAAAATTTAATATTATTTATATATATGTCAATTTAAAAAGTTTAGTAGCCACGAGTTTTCATACATAGAATAAAATGGAATAGATTTTATACGAGGAAAAATTAATGATTCCGTACGATTTAGCATTGAACTCTGAAAAGTCTTTTAAATGGTTGTTTAATATATTTAATTACCAGTTTTAATTTAATTATTTTCACATCAAAATTTGTCTAAAATCGAATAGGCCGTGTAGGCTGTTTTCGTTGTAAAAAAAATATGTCCAGTTGCAAAAACGCGCGAAAATTTATTTTTTTTGTGAATTAACAAATCTAATTCTTTGATTTGTTTTAACTACTCGTATTTCCCACAACTGTATTGAAACTCATGTCATTAAAAAAAAATTTTTTCATAAAAATACTACCGACTTCCAAATAAGAAAACTAGAAAGTGAAAAATAACTTTATTTTTGGAAGTCGGTGTCAATGGTAGGTACCAAATTTTTAAGTTATGGACACCGACTTCCAAAAATAAAGTTATTTTTCAGTTTCTAGTTTTCTTATTTGGAAGTCGGTAGTATTTTTTTGAAAAAAGTTTTTTTATTTTCACTTTTTAGTTGTACCTACCTAATAGGGAAGTAGTTAAGTAAGTACTTACAACGACAGAATAGATTACCCGAATAACATGAAACTTGAATATAACCGGTGAAATGAGTCATCTGCATCTTTCGAGCGTACTGGCGTGATGTTATGTTATGAAATGGTATAAACAATAAACATAAATGCGATTGCAGCAATCCCGAGAGATTTGCCGTTATTTATTGAAGAGTTTTGTTGTATATCTCCGAAGTTCTTCATCAGATCTTCACCAAATGGGACCAATTTCGGAATATACTCTTTCAAACAAAAAAAGAATTTTCAAAATCGGTCCACAATTGACGGAGAAATCGGTGAACATACATAAAAAGAAAACATATATAATGTCGAACATAGAACCTCCTCCTTTTTTGGTAAGTCGGTTAAAAAACCCTCGCCTTCGGCTCTGGCTTGTTAATGACAGCTCGTTTGCAATAACCTACTTGCCACCCTTGTATCACAATGTACTATTATTTTCTATTTACATTGTATAAAGTGTTGCGGGTAGTTTGTCTATCCCAGGATCGAGCCCGTTTGGTCTTGGCCAAATACGAAGTTCTCCACCGACGCCTAACCAACAATTGCCCCCGAGAAATCTAAACCCACCAGCAGCTGCGGAGAATGAGTTGCCGAGTGAAGTTATCAGCCCGCCAGAAATCCAGAAATGGTTAGGATCTATAGATAGCATTCTAAACGAAGTGTGCACTATTGTCGGTGATGGAAAAATGAACTCTGAACAGAAACTCCGTGTGTCAAATCTTTGCCGAAAAGTCTCAAGTGGGACTTCTCATATGGCTGTCCTTTACCAATCACTGAAGCAGAAGACGATCCAGAGCCATAGTACCGTCCAGCACCTACAACTTCAGCAGAACGTGGTGAACTCTCTGGAAGAGTTCAAAGAGGTTTTTGAATCGAAGCTTAATCCCTCCTCTTCTTATGCCAGCATGGTGAAGAAAGGCTCCGACAACTTCATCCATCCTGCTAACCTAAGCTCAATCGCCATTTATCCGAGCGATAAAACTAAAACGAGTGACACCAAGTCACTCGTCCAGAAGTTAATTTCGCCCGAACAACTTAATATCCAAGTCCGTGGCCTAAAGAAAGTAAAAAATGGGGGCGTACTGATTAGCACGGAAAGCAAAGGCGATATAGAAACACTAAAAAAATCGAAGAAAATTGTTACTTCAGCCCTAATTATAGAAGAACCGTCTAAACGTCGCGCCCTAGAGTCGCAGTCATTGGTGTTCCCGTTACACTTACCGAGAAGGAGGTATTTGACTGTATCTACGAGCAAAACCTGTCAGACAAATTGCCCAATACAAGTCGAGAGACCTTCCTCGAGAACATCAAGTTGAGCCATAAATCGGGCAAGAAGGGCCTTTCTACCTGCACCTACATCGTCGAACTATCTGCTAGCATAAGAAAAGTGCTTTTAAACCAAAGCCGAGTTTTTATTAATTGGACATCATGCCCTGTGCGAGACTTTACCATAGTCACTAGGTGCTTTAAATGTCAGCAGTTTGGCCACGCAGCCAAGTTTTGCCGTGAAAGCAGTTCTACGTGCGGCCACTGTGGAGAAAATGGACACTCCTTGAAGGAATGCAGCAGCAAATCTTCTTCCCCTCAATGTGCAACGTGCAAGCGGTTCAAGAGGAAATGTGACCATCCTACAGGTGATTTAAGTTGTCCGGCACGTAAATATGCAACCTACATTAACTCAGTAGACTATGAGGGCACCTAAGAGCTCCACATAATATTATCATGCTCAAGGTCACACGCGTTGAACGTCTGCTGCTGACACCACAGTGGCCTACTTACCGTAAAAAAATAAGTGTTTTAATTTTACAACGTCGGCGGTTACAATTCAGCTTATGCCATTAATTTATGTGTGTAATCAAAGTGCACGTTTTGTAATATAGATAAACAAGACATTATATAAATAGTTATGACCTAGTAATTTAGTTCTATGTGTATAAAATAATCCTAATATACTTAAACACTTTAAGTATATTAGGATTATTTTTCAAAATTATTTAATCTTGCTACTATTTTAAGAATTTGTTTAAATATTGTTTAAATTGTGTTGTACTACCATTAGCATATTTTTAAAGCTCCTTACTGCCTGTGATACAGGATTAACTAGTACAGGCATCTTCCATTATTATACCTACATTAGTTATCTAAGATTCATACAGTGTTTTTACCTTAAAGATATTATAATAATAGAGTATTTTTTTATTATGATTGGTTCGACAACTGTCATGTACATGTTGTGGATGACGTCGGGGTGGAGGCCCCAGCTGACCTTCGCAGCCCTCAACAACTGATGGTAAAAGCCAATCGCCATTTTGCACACATTCGCTACGTGCTTGTTGAATGTTAGCTTGTTGTCGATAGTTAGTCCCAGGATTTTGATCTCTTGCGTCATGCCAATGGCGACCCCTCCCATGCTCAGCCGCGGGGTGTCGTATTTCAGTTTCCGCGTTATTTCAAAGTCAAAGTCAAAGTCAAATATATTTATTTCAATTAGGCCAATAAGCGGCACTTTTGAACGTCAAAAATTAAATGTTAATAAAAAATGTACAAGTAATAAAAATTGACTCTACCGTGCATTCGGAAAGTAGCTTGTTATGGAGAAGAACGCACAAGAAACTCCATACTTACTCTTTTTTAAAAAAATATGTTTTACAAAGTTTACTTATGTACATACATTAATAAATTCATATATGTGAGGACGATGCACCCAAAAATAGCACTACCCACTATACAACGTACAGGTATAAAGTAATAAAAGCACTAACAGGTAAATTCATTAGTTTTATAAATAGGAACATGGTTCTCACGTACTTACAAATATTGCAAACATAGGTAAAATACCTAATTCAACAACAACGGAACCTTGTGTGAGTCAAATTCTGGAAAAAATATAAAAAATAACCTAAGAATACAAAAACTATGAATAGGAATACAAATTAGCAAATTTGATTTTGTCCACACCAAAGATTGCCCTACGGAGCGGGACCAACATGTTGCCAAGCATTCTTATCTTGAATATAATCATCTAATTTGTAATATGCTTGTTTACAAAGTGTGCTTTTAACTAAAGTTTTAAATTTACTTTCATTTAGTTTTAATATATCACAAGGTATTTTGTTATAAAATTTAACACAGTACCCCATGAAAGATGAGTGTACTTTTGCTAGTCTATAAGATGGTTGATCTAACTTATCTTTATTTCTCGTATTACAATTGTGTCTATCACTGACCTTACTAAAGAGATGTATATTTTTCCTTACATACATGATATTTTCATAAATGAATTGGCAAGAAACTGTCATAATATTAATATTTTTAAATAGCTCCCTAAGAGATTCTCTGTGACTTAAATTATATATGGCTCTGATAGCTCTCTTTTGCAATATAAATATGGATTCAATGTCAGCCGCTCGGCCCCACAATAAAATACCGTATGACATGACATGACATATTACCATCGCATTGGTTTTATGCGGTGCGAATTTCAACTTGTTACTGACACCCCACTGATAAACATGGGCGAGGGCGTCATTCGCCTTCCACTCGATCTCGATCGCTGAGTCGCCATCAAATATACCACCACGTCATCAGCAAAGGCTTGGCAGTAGTGTCCCCGTTCTGCCAGCCCCTTTAAGAGGGAGTCCAGTAGGGTGTTTCAGAGGATCGGTCATCCAATGGAATTCTGTACACAGCCCTTTGACGTCGCCCTTACGACCTCTTCACCTGCATACCTGACCCTGCCCCTTCGGTTATCGAGATAGCTGTCCATTACTCTCCTCACATTTAGCGGGCATTTTTCCTCAGCCAGTCTGGTTCGGATAGCTGGCCACCATGCGCTGTCAAAAGCTCCCTCTATGACCAGCGACACCATAACGGTGAGCTTATGGTCTGCCAGTTTCCCACGTATGTGTCCTACCAGATCATAGAGGGAGTCTTCTGTGCTCTTCTGGGGCATGAACCCGTACTGACATGGCATGTTTAAAGACAGATGTCGGGTTGTGTAAGGAGCGAATGAATGTGGTTGAGTGTAGGGTTTCCCAACTCGAGAACCGTTTTGAGGAGAAGGAACCATCGTCCTTCGAGCACCTTGAGGACACTATTTCTGAGCTGAGATTGCAACTAAACGAACGCGACCAGGACCTTCTGCTCAATAATGTCATCATAACGGGAATACCGGAAGCAAGAGATGAGAGCCCAATACACTTGATAAAATTGATTTCAACAAAGCTAGGGGTTACTATCGACGAGCGCGAAATTGTGAACGCAGAGCGCGTTGGCATGATGCGACGTAACTTCACTGTGTCCGGCAGTGCTGACACGGTGGAGCCACCGCGGACGCGCGCGCTCGCTGTGCGCCTGTCGCGCCGCGCTGCCCGCGACCAGCTGTTGCGAGCGGCGCGCGTGCGACGGGGCCTCACCACGGCGGATCTCGAGCTGCGCGGGCCTTCAGCAAGGTTCTATTTAAACGAGCGGCTGACGCCGAATAACGCAAAGTTGTTTTTTAACGCGCGCGTGTCTGGGCAGAGGCATAATTTCAAGTATGTGTGGACCAAAGACGGCCGCATCTTTGTGAAGAAAGAGGATGGTGCACCTCCACAACGCATTCGTTCCGACTCTGATTTGGCCAGAATGTTTGGCAATGGTGCGGTTTGATTGGATTATTGTTTATTTTGAAAGAACTTATTAAAATACATGTTTGTTTACCCATGCATGTGGTTGTTTACTTTGTTTGTTTCCTAACAATTTTTTCTATGTTTGTCTCTGTTTGTTATTTACCCATGTCTGTAGTTGTCTACTTTATCTGTTTCCTGACTGTTTTTTCTGTGTCTCTCTGGCCGAAGCTTACCCAGCCGAAAGTGTGTATTGTTTTGGTTGGCATCTGCCGCGGTGGCACAGGTTTGTTGGTACACTCCTCCCATCGTAAAAAGTTTTTATTATTATACCTCCACATATTATGTTATGTTATTTATTTATCACAAGCTTACCCTCATCGCAACAAGTTTTTAATATACCTCCACATATTATGTTATATTATTTATTTATTACAAGCTTACCCCCATCGTAACCAGTTTTTAATATACCTTATATTATGTTATGTTGTTTACTTATCACAAGTTTCACCCCTGTTTACTATTTCTAACATAGCTACAATTACATTACAACTTGACACAATATTGATCGTACTCAATGACATTCTATTCACGTGTGTGCCCTTTTTAAATTTACTTTATACCTTTTATAACAATATATTACATTTAAATAATTATTATAATTATGAAAAACCATTAATAATCTGCCAACTCCTTGCGTATAAATGTTTTAAACTCCTTGCGTATAAATTTTTTAAATGTTTTATTGTGATATTTAGTGATACTCTGTAATGAGTGAAAAGTATTTTAAAGTTGGTTTTCTCAACCCTGGCTCACTGGGTACTCACCATGATGAGTTTATCGCTGCATTAGAGTCGCATGATGTTAGTGTGATGGCTATAAATGATGGCTCAGGAGGGGTGAGGAAGGCCGCGCGCCCGCCGTGCCCGGCTACCGACTGCGGCACGTTCCGCGGCCGGCGAGCGTGCTCGGCGGCCGCGGCGGCGGCGTTGGGTTTTACATCAAGCGCGGGACAAGGGTGCGTACGCATGTGCATCCGGTCGACCCTCTTCATGGGACAGTGGAACAGATGTGGCTAGTTCTGAGCACAAACGGTGTTAAAATCGCTATCGGCACTGCGTACAGACCGCCATGGATGGATGTTGACTTATTTTTAGACGCGCTAACATGCTCAATAAATTCCATAACGTCTTGCAAACACATCGTTCTTTTGGGAGATTTTAATATAAATTGTCTAAATCAAACAGACCCCAAAACGAACAAATTAAATATATTTCTTCAAAGTCTCGACCTGAGTCAACTAGTGCCATCTGCTACTCATTTTACTTCTACTAGCGAGACACTTCTAGACCTGGTGTGCACAGACGCGAAGGTTCGTGACATTGAGGTGGACTGGATTGGTGCACTTGGCGCACATGCTTTTATTAAGGCAGTTTTTTATTTTAAAAGGGAGAAAATTCCTCCAATAGTTATAACTCGCAGAAATCTTAAAAAAATACCGATGGATAGGTTCAAGGAGGACCTGGCCTCAGTAGATTGGCATGCGTCACCTTTGCCTGGTGACGTAAACTGTATGGTCGCTCATCTTAACTGTAATATCGCCGCGCTTTTTGATAAATATGCCCCCCGTAAAACTATGTTTATTAAAGAACGGTCCTATCCATGGATAGCGTATACAGCTAGTTGAAAGTCTGGTTCTGTCTAAGATAAATTACGCTGATACCGTTGTGGGACCTCGACTTTTGGCACGTACCGTAAGATTGATTCAAAGGGTTCAGAATGCTTGCGCGCGTTTTTGTTTTAACGTACCACCAAGAAGCCACATTACACCTTTTCTTAACAGGCATAATATTCTGAAAATGAAATCACGTCGGAAACTGCACTTAGCCTGTCTACTTTTCGGTGTCATCAAGTATAAATGCCCACCATATCTGCACTCGAAGCTTGCGTGGATAAACAGTCACCGGCAGCGCAAGGCTAGGCGTTGTGCTCAACAACTGGCTACCCCGCACCACCGTACTGCAGCCTTCCGAGGAAGTTTTAGGTACGCAGCCTCCAAATGTTGGAATAACATTCCGCCGCCAATTAGAGACATAACGAAAATAATAACTTTTAAGACCAATCTAAAGAAATTCGTTCTGACTTCACAAATAAAATTTAATGACATTAATATTGACAAATCGTTTATCTAATTCTTATCTTATTTTAATTTATTTCAATCAAATATTTAGTATTTAATATTAATCATAAATCATCATTAATATGAATCCATCGTATCGAAAAGTCGGGAAGAGATTGGCTGGATGTGATAAGCCGTTTGCGTCTATGCCACACTGTCATTTGGAGATTTTTGTGACAATTTAACCATCATATTGTAGCACTTTATATACTTTACATTATAATACATTATATATATATTTTTTTTTATTACTTTATATTATCTATTTTACATATATATCTTTATTTTTTAATTTATAAGTTAAAGCACATATTCACATTATGAAATTATTTTAAGTATCTATTTTATTTACCCACGTCCGTGTGTCACTAGCGGGGTGCCAACTGAAAATCAGCGCTGGGTGTCTGACGCCCAGCAAATGCTGAGTTGGTAACCCTTTCGGTATGGGCACGCCCGGCGCAATAATTTTTTAAACTTGTTTGTACTTTTTTTACTGTTCTTCTCTGTTACTTTGTGATTGTTGTTGTTGTGTTGTGTCTATGTCGAGTAAATGTTTTCTATTCTATTCTATTCTATACTGGCGAGTACTGAGTTGCGGTATAATGTGCCATTTAACTCTGTTTATTACCATTTTTCCAAGACTTTTCCTAGCACCGGCAACAGACCAATTAGCCTGTAAGATTTTGGAACTGTATAGCTCTTCTGCCCGGGTTTCCTTAGGATCACAACTGTGGCTTCCTTCCAGGTCCCGGGAAAGTAGCCCAGTTCTAAGTACTTGTTAGCCAGTGCTAGGAAAGTACCCGAATCGTGGTCAATCGTACGCTGGCAGATGTCGGCCGTGAGGCCATCCGCCCCGGGAGCTTTCTTAGGGTTCATGGTGCGTATGGAGGAGTTTAGCTCCTCTATAGTGAACGGTGGAACATGTTTTTCATCATGACCCATGACGTTCACTTTTTCTGCTAACATCCTAACACGCTTGTGTTCTTCGCTATCCTCTTTCCTTCTGTCCCCCGGGTAAAATGTTTCCGCCAGCAATTCGGCAGAGTGGAGATTGTCCAGTATCTTTCCGTTTACGGTCAGGGGCAAGTCCTTGTGCCGTTTTTTGGTTCGGCCTATGACGCGGTATATACAGTCCCATATCCCTTCCCCATCTTGTCTCTCACAGAAAGCTTTCCAGCTTTCTGTCTATGCGTTTCTAGCTTTGGTCTCATATTCGTTTTTTATTTGCAGGTACTCAGCGACGACGGCCTCTCTCCTGACAGGTGCTGCACAGCGGATCCTGCGCCTTTTGGTGGCGACTGCTCTCTTCAGGGTGGCGAGCTCTTCTAACCACCATGGTAAGTTGACCCTATTATTTGGCTTTATTAGGGGTATACTTGTGTTTGCTGCATATATTATGGAGTTTTGAAATGTTTTAATTTTGTGTTCTAATTCTGTTTCGTTTTTATTTTTATTTTGGGGTGCATGAAAGGAGCCTCCCCGAGCGGCGTTAAACATATCCTCTTGCGATCCTAAACGCTCGGCGCACCCTGGACAGCTAGCACCCGGTAACGCAGGGTCTAGCTGACTAATCCTTTCACCACGATGACTCAAACTCAAAACCAACCACAAAGGCACTTAACAGTGCCAAACTCAACGGTAACTCCACCCGCCAACTCTAGTTTCTCAGCTACCGAACCAGCTTTAAACGTGATTTCTATTAATATAGAGGGCTTTTCAAGCAACAAGGCTCAGCTTCTTGCAAATCTGTGCCAGGACCTACGATGCGATATACTGTGTGTCCAAGAAACACATCGTGATGGTGAACTACCTAGACCTCAGATACCTGGTATGATCCTTACAGCAGAAATCCCACATGCGAACTACGGGAGCGCTGTTTTTGTTCGACCAAATATTGCTGTGCAGTCCACGGCTTCCTCGGCTGTCGACTCCATTGAAATTATTACCATAGATACAGGCAGCTACACAATTACCTCTATATACAAACCTCCAAATCAACCGTTCCATTTTAAATACACAAGCAACTTCCACGACAGGCCTATAAGAATCATATTAGGCGACTTCAACAGCCACAGTACCGCATGGGGCTATGCCACTAATAATTCGGATGGTGATGCAGTTGAAGAATGGGCAGAGGCAGAAAACCTCACCTTGATTCACAACGCTAAACTCCCAGCTTCCTTTAACAGTGGCCGATGGCGCCGCGGCTACAACCCTGATTTAATCTTTGTCAGTGGTAAAGTTAGTCCTATCTGCAGAAAAACAGTGCACGAGCCCATACCAAGAACCCAACACCGGCCAATTGGGTGCTGCGTTGAATCAGCTGTAAAACCCCAAATTGTGCCTTTCAGGCCACGCTTCAACTTCTCCAAGGCCAACTGGCAGAAGTTTTCCGATGGTATTGACTCCAGGCTACTCAAACTAGATCCCGCTCCGAATAATTACGAGAAGTTTGTTGATATTGTGTGGGCCGTATCCCGTCAATACATCCCACGAGGTTGCCGCACAACCTACATTCCGGGCTTAGGCAGGGATTCCGCCTCACTACTCGCTGAGTACATAGGCTCATACAGCACAGACCCGTTTTCCGAAAACACCTTAGAACTTGGCGAAGAACTTTTGCGAGAAGTGGGTAACAGCCGCAGGGAAAAATGGATGAAGTTGGTTACTGAAATAGATATGACTCACAACAGTAAAAAGGCCTGGAATACGATCCATAAACTAACTGGTAGCACCCCTCAGGCTTCGAACCCAGGCCAAGTGACCGCCAATCAAGTTGCCCACCAACTACTCCTTAATGGAAAACCCTCACATCGGATACACAAATCAAAAAAACTGACTGTGGTTAATGACAACACCAATTTAACACAGCCATTTACGCTGTCAGACATAATATATGGGATCAAAAACTTAAAAAATGGCAAAGCTGCTGGTTTCGATGACATTACTGTCGATCAATTAAAACACCTCGGACCAGTAGCTGTATCCTGGATACTATCACTTTTCAACTCGTGCCTCGTAGACTATAAGATTCCTAAATTGTGGAGACGCGCTAAAGTGATAGCTCTACTAAAACCAGGAAAATGCCCAAAAGACCCTAAAAGCTACCGACCCATTTCCCTCCTATGCCACACGTTCCAACTCTTTGAAAGGCTCCTACTAAATCGCCTTACAACTGTTATCGAACCACACCTTATACCTGAGCAAGCTGGCTTCAGACCAGGGAAGTCATGCACCAACCAGACGCTCAAACTCACGCAATTCATTGAGGACGGGTTTGAGGCGAAAAATGTCACAGGTGTTGTATTCGTTGACCTTTCGGCAGCCTATGATACAGTTAATATCAAGCAGCTCCTATTGAAGGTCAGGGAAATAACAAAAGATACAGGCTTTGTCCAGGTTCTTAGCGTCATGCTGAATAACCGTCGCTTCCAAGTCCATCTTAATAACAGCAAGAGCAGGTGGCGGTGTCAAAAAAACGGGCTCCCACAAGGCAGCGTGCTGGCTCCGGTGCTATTCAATATTTACACAAACGACCAGCCTAGCTCCCCACTAACGCAACGCTTTATATATGCAGATGACCTTGCTCTTGCCACCTAGACACATAGTTTTGAAGAGGCCGAAGAAAGTCTGACGGAAGCTCTGGAAACACTTGGACAGTTTTATGATGAAAATGCCTTAAGGCCAAACCCATCCAAAACACAATCCTGTGTTTTCCATCTGCGCAACCGTCAGTCCAACAGGTCTCTCAACATCTCGTGGCAAGGCGTTGCCATAGAGCACTGCCCCCAACCCCGCTACCTGGGCATCACCTTGGATCGGTCCTTGACATATAAATTCCACTGCTTAAAAACTAAGCTAAAAGTCGGGACTAGAAATAACGTCTTACGTCGCCTAACATCCACGGGCTGGGGAGCATCTCCGCAGGTTCTCCGTACTTCTGGCCTGTGTTTGTCTTTCTCTGCCGGAGAGTTCGCGTGTCCAGTATGGTATCGATCCGCCCACGCTAGAGAAGTCGACATGGCGCTAAATGATACCTGCCGCATCATAACTGGCTGTTTGAGACCTACACCGCTTGCAATGTTGTATCCACTGGCGGGCATAGCTCCACCAGATGTTCGCCGCGAAGTAGCCAGCCGCATCGAGAAGGGTAAACAGGAACGGGACAGTCGCCACCCCTTATATGAACATCAATTCCAACCTGCACGCCTAAAAAGCCGCAAAAGCTTTCTGAGACATACGATCTCCTTGGAAGCCAGCGCAACTGACGAGAGGTGTAAACTGTGGAAAAACATACATCCTGCCCCTCCATGCTCCATCGCTCCGGCAGAGCATCTGCCCCCTGGCCACGAACTGCCGTGGCCAATCTGGAAATCCCTAAACCGATTGCGGGTACAGGTTGGTCGCTGCAGAAAAAATCTGGCCAAATGGTGTCTCATAGACCCATCTCAAACACAGTGTCAGTGTGGGGCCCCATCGCAGGATATGCCTCACCTCCTTGTCTGCCCTTCGTGCCCAGCCACCTGCACCATCCAGGACCTGAACGTGGCAAATGACAGAGCGGTCCAGGTGGCTACATACTGGTCAGACAAAATTTGAGAATAGTTGAGTCAAAATTTGAGTTTATCGACACGAAAAGAAGAAGTTTTTATTTTTTTTATGCTTGAAGGGTTAATTTTATGTTCGGTGTGCTACTGGACCAATTTCGTCTCAGTCTGCTTTTCTGATATTAAATATTCGTGTTGTTCTACTTATTTGTATACCCCTTGTCTTTTCCAAGGCCAACTTAAAGGTGATGGTATGGTGGTCTGAGCTCGTCAAACCCTCCACAACCTTCCAGTCGTCCACCAGGCCGAGCAGCTCCATCGTACAGACCGTTATATCGACTATGCTAGTGTAGAGTCTGGTTCCACGAACTGTGGGGAACGTTGGAGTGTTGCCAACGTTGAGTACCTGCAAATCCATCTCGTCCAGGGCACCAGCCGCCTGTCCCTCTTTCATTTGGTTAATAACTTCCCCACCAAGAGTTTTGCGCGTTGACATCGCCTCCCATAATAATTCACCGGCCGAAGCTCCGCTCGATATTTTTAAGCTGCTCCAAGTATGGTCCTATCGGTTCTGGCTTTGGTTCGAAGTAGAACGAGACTACCACGATCTCCCAGGCAATTGTCCTCATCTTCACCACCGTGATGTTAGGTGTGGTGAAGTCCAGGCACTGGATGACGTCTATGTCGCCGACGAAGACAGCGATTGCTGTCTTGACGGCACCGTCTTCCGTTCTCTCTCTGATAAATTCGTTCGCTCTGGTAAATTCTAGCGCCGTGGTAGTCCTTCATTCTGCCTATGCCTCCGATGTACGGCTCCTGGAGCAGTGCAAAGGCCATATTCCTTTTGTTCGCCTCAAGCATTAATTCATTAGTTGCCAGTGCTTTTTTTTGCAAGTTTGCTTGGGCTACTACGTATGGCCTTGTGTTTGAGTCAGATATGCCGCCGGTAGCAATACGCCGTCGTGCTTCTGGCCATTGCATCCCATTTCCTTCTTATGGGGCACTCTTGGCTGAAGGCGTTGTGCTCCACTTTGTCCAGATTTTCCCGCGTGCAGTTGCAGCATGACGGGCCCGCGCCCTCAAGCCAGTCTGGGCAGTCTGCCTTCATGTGGGCGCCCCCACAATAGCTACACCTTGCCTGGGTTTCCTGGCAGAAACTTCTGCCGTGTCCGTATCCCAAAGTGAGCACTGTACTAACGGAGATTAGTCAGCCACTCTAATCCTCTGAAACTCGATTTGTACCGACCCAGCCTCCGTCATTCGTCGCCAAATTGTGGGGGACACCCGCACTATGATGTCATAGTGCGGGACAAGAAATCCGCACCAAAGCCATGTGGCTTTGGTGCGGATTTCTTGTGCGCTTCCTGTAGGCGATCTCTAGTCTTTTGGCTTCGCCGAGTCCTTTGAAAAGAACCCTGTTTTGTTTTCTGAGCGCACCAAGAATCTCCTCGTCGCTGTTGTACTGCAACACGTCTTTGAGCACAACTAATGGGTCTTTATTCTTTAGGTCTTCGGCTCTCAGGTTTACTGAACCTAGCTTTTACTTTATCCCTTTCTTCCTGGTTTCTAAAGCCCATTATTACTTTCCTGTCCTTGGCCTTTCTTACTTTTTCTATTTCCACTCCTCCCTCCTTTGCGTTTACGGCCTTTCTTATTCGGTTTAAAACGTCCTCGCCTGTCTCCTGCTCGTTAGTCGCCGTGACCACCAGCGAGTGTAGTGTGGTCCACTCCGGAGGCTGTCTCCCAACGGACGACACTACACTCGCTTAGGTTTGTTTTCAGCTTTTTCTAGTTGTTCTTATAATCTGACCATGCTTGCCGTATTAATTTTTATCAAGCTTGCATGGTCAGCGAGCATTTTCCTGAATACCACCCTCTCCCTTTCCTTTCCCCGATCCACTATCCCTTCCTGGTTTGCCCTTTGGTTTTTAGGCTATTTCTGAGGCAGTTCCGTCTTTTTTGTTTTTAATGTGGACTCTGCCTCTTTTACCAAATTGTGCATTTTTTCCGCAGCCAAGGTGATCGCCACCTTTATCTTGGTTTTAGTATTCCTCGAGAGGCTTAGCTGGGTCTTAATTTTGGCTAGGCAGATTCTAGCTTCGGTCACCCTGTCTCTCGGCTCTGCTGCCTCGACCAGGGTGGGTGACGCTGCGGCGGTGGTGGTGGTAGCAGAGGTAGCGGGGGTGGTTTTTGGTTTCTCAGGGGGAGTTTGGGGCTTTTGTAGGGACTTTTTTGTTGTTTCCTGCTTTGCCGCTTCCCATTCCCCGATACTTCTCCTGACGTTTGACTTCGCCACCGGTGGTGTTTTTTCCAGTGCGGTATGTTGTGGTGAGGTCCTCGTTAACGTGGAGTTTAAAGAGGGGTTTGTTACCAATCTTCTGGGAATGGCCCCCTCTCTCTCCTTGTTTTGGGCTGGTGTCCTGCTCATCATTTTAATTTCGGGGGTTGAGTGGCGCCTATAGATGACACTTACAAGGTTGTAAAGGGCCTTATAAGTGTGTGTCAATAGCGAATTTATGGGTCAGATTTAAATTGTAATTTGTAAAGGGGGTATATGTGTGTCACTATTGATGTTCTCCTTGTCAAATAGGTTACTGATCAACAGTTTAATAATTTTGTCCTATTCTAAAAGTATGTTCTAGGTTAAATTTTACAACTACTTTAAAAATATACAATAATTTAAATTAAAAGAAGCTGCGCGGAGGCAGGTAAGAATGCTACCAGTGATAGGATTTGGTCATCCATAGGTCGGCAATGTACAGACGACATGAAGTAGTTGACGGGTATTACTATTTGTCTCCATACATTTTGTGCATATCTGTTTGTGCTCGCTGGGTTAAAAACATTTGAGAAGCTACATAAAAGCAGACTTTAGGCTTAAGTAACGTTGTTTCTTCTTCTTTTTATCACGATAACGTTATTTTTGTCTAACAAGGACGTATCGACCTGGACAGCCGTTATTTGCTTCTTTTGAGTCCTGGTTGGTGCATATATACTTGTACCCAATTACTATTCCCAATCTTCGTATTCTTCGTCGGCTGCGCAGGATGATGCAAATTTACCGATCACTTCGAATCTGTATCTACAGGGTTAGCATATCTATCAACATAATCCTGTTAGTACGAATCCGAAGCAAAAAGCAAATAAAACGACGAATGATGTGTGAAGCGGCGCAGGTAACAGTGCCCTCACTGTAAATGACACTTCGAGCATTATTCTTCTTCTTCATGTTGCTGGCATGACGGTCGTTCAAATGTGTATGGCTCAAAATTTTGCCACTTCCACGGCGTCATTGGTAGCACCGCATAGTTCACCTTGGGACGCATGTTTAGGGACAGCACTGGAGGTGGAGCGTGGTTGCGACTCGGCACCATATGCACACTCTGCTGCTATTCTGTCGAGGTAGCCCCATTTTGCGAGGTTGGAGTGATATCTTCTTACTTGGGTTCTGAGGTGGTTCAGGGACTTCCACGTACACCACGAAAGGTTAAAATTAAATACTCAAATACTCTCCAACAGACGGACAACTTTCGATGACGTCGAAAATTATCCGCGTTAGGCGTCGATGTAGTTGGCAAACGGAAGACCTCCTCAAAGTGTTGACGCCAGCATAGTTGCTGCCCTTCTGACGTCACAGTGAGCTGACCATCTTTGGACATCAGCGGCGTCTGCTTTGAAATGCTATTACCTGCCAAGGCTTTGGAAGTTATGTACGTCTCTTTCAAGTTACCTGTATTTACAGCTTGATGAGCACGATCAGCAATACCAGCAGCCCACTGTCTCCTATTTTTGCGGGTACTGCAATAGATTTGCTTGCGTTTCTGGCGGTATTGCGTGTTAAGGTCGGCTCGTACGGTGGCATTGTTATGGGTATCAGGCAGTCTCAGATGAAGATTTCTTTTGATTTTGACCAGGCTCCACATACGTTGTGACATCCTTTTCACCTCAGAATGGGTCGATTTGTGTCCTATAACGATGAAGCTGGTCTCTGTACAAGCCACTTTGATGCGGTTCCAGTCCTTGTCTAACGTGTCCGTAGTATTATCAACGGCCAATAAACGATAACATTATTCGGGTTGAGAAAAGATTCACTCTGATTCTTTTGCCTAACAAGAGATAAAGCAACACCAAATGGTTAGATAGGTTGTTCATGACAGAAGTCATAGATTGGGATCAGTAAGCCACAATATCAAACCCAGTGTTTGGTAGAAAATTGTTCAAGTGGATGATTTATGCAAGTTGGATCGTACTCGCAATTTTTACTGGATGTGGCACTGTAATACAGTCCGTCCCAGATGATCAGTACACTGTGTAGAATCACAGGCTTCAAAAAGAGGAACTATATGGCATCGAGGTCTTCAATGGCTGATTCAATTTTCAACTGAAAAGTATCTATATAAAATATAACATTTTGGTACAAGTTTGAAAACCAGGCAGGCGCTTTACTTTGCGTAAATTATTTCATCATCACTGCGCTAAAAATGGTTAAGGAAAACATCGTAAGGAAACTGGCATGTCCTAGAACCAAATATTTGAAGACTTGATGATGATGTGTAAACTTTGATATTGCAATTAAGGCGGAAGTGACAAACGCCCACGTATCTATATCGAACGACGATCTTCAATCCACATACATGAAAAATATTATATAAGAGGAAAAGAAAGTCTGTCATTAAAATATCTAATTACTTATCATGATATAAATAACTCACAGATAATTTTTTGGCATATATACCGTTTATGAAATTTTGTATTTCTTTACTATGTCGAAACATGATTTTGGAATCTTGTTTTTAGTATTGGTGATTCTGACTAGAAGCGATTTGCTAGCCATGTTTAGCTACATATTTGTTGTAATACTCAGTATTATATTACCTTACTGACGTCTACATGCACCATACCTTAATCCGAATATAAACGCAACCTGAAAAGTGATAAAGTTCGCATCGCGGAATGCGGCCGCCCATTGTTTGTTTTTTTTTTTCGTTTTATGTTTCTTTTTTTAGGGTTTCGTACCCAAACCCGCGGTCCGTCTGTCTGTCTGTCTGTCTGTCATCAGACTGTATCTCATGAACCGTGATGGCTAGACAGTTGAAATTTTCACAGATGATGTATTTCTATTTCCGCTATAACAACAAATACTAAAACAGAATAAAAAAAAATGTTTGTGTGTACCAGAGTACACAGGTAAGAAGTGAAACTTCTTTACGACATATCATTTTTCTACAATTTGCAACTTCACGAAAATGGGATAGATAAGCCTTAAGAAAAACAATTTTTTCCGTATTAAATTAAAGCTATTTTATTATTATAGACATGCACATGTTCTTATTATAATATCATTGCTATTGTTGTATTTCATCAATAATGATAGCATCATTATTACTAACGTTGTAAAAAAAAAATATAAATAAAAAAAATAATTTATAAATATTAAAATCATGCTCATACGTGTTGAATTTATAAAATGAAATATATAATCACTCTCACTTTTCTTGTAAATTCACTTAAATTTGAATAAGTCTTTTTACTAAACTTTGATAAAAAAAAGCAACATGGCGCGTAACCGAAAAACGTGACGATAAAGTCCGTCCAACGAAAGAACTCCCGTAGACGCGGTGCTAGTTTCTATGCGACTGTACGCTGTCCTCTAACAAATCTTGTTAGTTCCATGTATTTACGCGGGACTTTTTTCGTTGGACGGACTTTACGTACAAAATTTCTCCCATACGTCGATAAAGAAGTTTCACTTCAATAAATATTTAAGTGGGGCTCCCATACAACAAACGTGACTTTTTGCCGTTTTTTTGCAATAATGGTACGGAACCCTTCGTGCGCGAGTCCGACTCGCACTTGGCCGGTTTTATCTTGTATATTCTTGTGTACAATAAAGTGTATAGAAATAAATAAAAAGCACTGCTTAGATAATTGCAGGTGGTAGAGTGAACTGACATGGACTAATTGATAAATATTATTATGTAGTTCAATTACTTACTGACCTTTGTTGCCAAATACTTACTATCAGAAGCTTCTTTCAAAACTTTTCAAAGTCAATATAATATCTGTCTGAACAAATTTTTAGAAACTCTGTCAGGTTTAATACTACTAGAAGCTCTATACATCTATCAATGAAAACGTCACGATGTCGATCGGAACAATGTCAAAAATGTAAGAGATTGTCAAGCGCTATCGAAATGTCACGTGATCAAGCTCTTATATTTTGGCATTTTGAGCATCGCCATCGCTGACATCGAATTACACTTGGCGAGAGCCCTAAGTGGCAACAGACTATCTCTAGAAATTTGTGTCCCAAGCGCAATATCTGGCGAAGTAGCATCTAAAGATTTCTCTTCAAAACGTGAATTCGACATGTTTTCCCAATTACAAAATGTATTACGAAACTATGGTTTGCTATGTTTTTTTCGGCATTAGGCAAGGCAAGGCAAGGCTCAGAGCCGCACAACAGCCTCATAAAGGGTCTTTCAACAAGGACGGGTCGATGTTAAAATTGAATAAAACAAGATGTGTGTGAGATATTAACGAAATTTATTTTTTATTTAAAAGGCCCATTTATGCCATTATGGATGGAATATGACATCGTTCAAATGTCCGCCGCGGCTTCGTATGGTGGCACGAATCCGAGAGGTCCAATTTTTTATGACTCTGCTGCATAGATCCGGCTGAATCCGAACGGTGGCCTGCGTTATGTTGGCTTTCAGGGCAACGGTCGAATGTGGTTTATTGGCATAGACCTGCGACTTCAGAAAACCCCACAAGAAAAAGTCTAGCGGAACTCTAACTCTACCCTCAAACCGTTCATGCAGAATGTCGATTGTGTCGTTCGCTGTGTGGCAAGTAGCGCCATCTTGCTGGCACCACATGTCGTTCACGTCCATATTGTTCAATTCAAGCCAAAAGAAATTGTTTATCATTGATCTGTAGCGCTCGCTCGATCTATGCAGCAGAGAGAGAAACATCATGCTGTGCAGTCGGAGGATACATCTGGTTTTGGTCAGCTAGTTTGCGAACATGTATCCTCCGACTGCACAGCATGATTTTCAGTCGGGTTTTTTGATTTTTTAACTAACTTTTTTTTCATGTAAGTGCAATGAAAGCTTGTAAAAGTAATGCTTTTGCGCCCGCCGGTTAAAACACCAACAGTAAAGCTTGAAATCTGCCATGTCCACATGATTCTGACGCTACGATTGTATGAATCAAGTTTTTAAACATTTTATTTATGCAAACATAACAACAAAGATTTTAAAATAATGTTTTTATTTATATTTTATTGCCCAGCAGTGGGATAACATAGCCTTAGTAAAAAAACGCACATAAACTTATTGATGTGCTTCTGTTATCACATATATCTACTTGAAGAACAGAAAATGGTATCCGTTGGCATAATAGCATAATATGATTGTTATTCAAATCTCTTTTAAAAAACAACTATTTGATGTAATTCAGAATTTATTGTAGTAGCTTACTAGAAAGTTCAAACTGCTCGCTGACAGGACTCCTTTATGTGCAACCAATCATATTTTTATCAACCGCCAAAGTTACGTCCCCAAGAATATAACATAAAACTATATAACTTTAAAAAAAGTTTTACTTGCCTGTTTTCCTGATCTGTTTTGTTGAAGACATCCGGAATCTGGAAACATTGTTTATAATTATTATACATCTTAAGACTACTACTAAAAACATTACAAGAATTAGCAATTCAATATTATTCATGGTAAGGAATAGGAAAATAGAATAGGAAGTTTATCTTATAATTTGTTATCTGCTATAGGGATGGTTGCGCGTAATTACTCATAGTACTATGATTACATATGATGATGGGAAATGCAAGGCTGACTGCTGAGTCATAGTAAGGCCATCGACAAATTTTGTAACTTCGTCTAAATTGAGAGGTGTTAGGGAATTTGTGTACCTATTAACATTTTAAGAAGTTTTGAACATATAGCTAAAAGCATACAAAATTGTTACTCGTCGCGAAAATTTTGTTATGAAACAAAATTATTTCACGTAGAGTTTTAATGTTGCGTCCTTTTCTGCAGAAACTGTTACGTAGAACAAGTCCTGTATTCGGAGGACGCACATAATTTTTCTTGAAACCAGTAAGTTTGTTTTCGGGTTTTATCTTGCTTATAGTGATCACCATGATTACTTATATAAAACTTACTTCTTCTTTTTAGGATTCCGTAACCAAAGGGTAAAAACGGGATCCCATTATTAAGACTCCACTGTCCGTCTGTCTGTTTGTATGTCACCAGGCTGTATCTCATGAACCGTGATAGCTAAACAGTTGGACTTAAAAAACACGTCTGAATGTTTTTTTTATCGTTTTTGCGATAATTATATGGAACCCTACGTGCGCGAGGGTGCAGGTGTGGCATACTTTGCGTTGCTCCGTTGTGACGATGCAACGCAATGCACTAATGGGGCCTCAGCCTAACTCTTGAAGAAATTACTGTAGGCACCAGCTAACGTATGACTGCTAATTAAGATACAAATTAAAGGGAATAAATTAAATAGGATACAAATTGGATTATTATAGGTACTTACAACTTTGCTTGGATATGGTAATTTGGGCTGTTCGTCCCAAATGGTCAGTTCACCCATGTGTAGTATTTCCAGAAACAATAACTATGAGGCATCGTGATCTTCAATGGCATTGTCACACTTCATCTAGAATGAATCGAATGAAACTTATACTCAACATTTCCTATAATTATATTTTGTAAAGAAGACTCGTCACGGCCCATACAAAATTTACCCAACAACGGCGCAAAAATTATTTTTCTAAATTTTTTGTATATATTAGGCATACAAAATTACTGCAAGTCACCCCTCCTCATTCCCAAAAATAATGACTTAAATATTAAAATTACCTTCTATAGATATATTTTTTGTGATAATAAAATAGGAGATATATTTATAATTTATTTTTTATGTGCCAGGATTTAAAAGTTAATGGATCTACAAATCACAATCAATAACTTACTTTTACGGATCATGTAAAATATTCACATAATAATATCAGCGCCTGTTTTTGATTAAAAATGTCTATGATAGCCATTTAAATTAAAAAGCAAATACTACATACTTACATTTATATTTTACGCATGACAATGAAACATGGCGTTCTTTTTTTTGGCGCCAGTGGTTAGACATAGGCACGCTATATATAAACTGCCGAGCAATGAAAAAGTTCCATCCACAAAATGCCGACCTTAATTTAATTATTTCACATTTAATTTAAAATTTGAACACAATATTTACGTTTTTAGTTGGTAACATTCTGATGCGCTGTTAAATGTACTTCAATATTGCTGACGGTGTCATTAAGCTAGCCTTTTCCGTTTAGGAGTAATTTGTAGCTGGAATTTTTTCATTGCTCGTTAGTGTATTATAATTACATAATACATTGTGTAAAGGTAGGTGACCACGCTATATATATTATAATTACATAATATATTGATAGTATATGATTTGTATACCCAATTGATATATGATTCGTGAATTTAAATTGGCAGGCTTTAGGGAATGTACACACACTAAAACTAATGGCTAAAGTTATAATGTTAATATTCTATAATATTTTTCTAATCTAATTAAAGAAATGTGGAGTCGGCTTAGATTACTGTCGGAGTTATGACAGGTACTAAACTTCGAACATATAAGTGACCTCGCTTCGCTCGCTGATGAACTAATTAGCTAATATCAGTTATATTTCGTGACAATTCGATCCTAATTGTCAAGAAATATTATTGATAGTTTTGATAGTCATACTAAAATTTCGCTCAACAAATACATACAATATAACTTAATTAAGTAAAAAATTCTTTAACAGAAAAAAACAAACCAACTTGCAAGCGTTAAAAAGTTTTTAAGTTCCTCTTTTTAGTTTTGGTACCTCATAATATTATTCCCATGAAAATCATTATATAGCCAGAGCACATCTTATGTGGATTCCAATAAGCCCAAACACGAATGGGATACACGTTTTATTACGGAGTTCCAATGCCTACCTTCCGGCTTCATCATCAGGTCATTTCGATGGTACCATTTTCAATAGTAGCATTTTTTTATATATTATATCATCATAGTCGCTTAACTATTCGAGATATCTTATTCCGCGACATACTTATAATTAAGGAGTTCCAATGGCCATCTATGTTCTTCTTCATCAGTTTCCTTCACCAAATGCTATTTTCTGCATGCAAATTCTTGCTTTTTGATGAATACTAAAACTGATATATGTATGTATATATTTGAGGAGTTCCATCGATTTCCATCGATGGGATGCCGATCGGATTTGACTTTTGACTTGGTGGACCATGAAAGTTTACCCTTTCAAACACAAAAATAATTTTCAAAGATGGTCTACAATTGAGGGTGAAATCGGTGAATTTAAATAAAAAATAAATATACATACAGACAAACATAGAACCTCCTCCTTTTTAGTCGATTTTTTTTTTAGTCGATTAAAAAAGGCGTAATTATAAATTCCCTTCACCCAAGTTGCAAACAAATAGTTCAATAATGCAAACTGCAAGAAAAGAAGAGTATAATTTGTTATTTTCTAAGTCTAGTCCACGTTGGGTAAAGCAGGTCGTTAAAACATTTATTTATGATAAAATTTACGATGTTAGCTAGTCCTGGTAGTCACAGAAACAATAAGACTTACCTCATGTTTGTATCTGGACAATCCAATGTGGTCGCTCTTTGTGGCAGATTATATCCGATGTTATGATCACGTTCTGGAATCAAATATTCAGTAAACAGATTTTGTAATAACTAGAAATTAACTGCAAAACATAATAATATAATGAGTTAAAATTTTTCAACATTTAGCAATATAAACAACTCGTTTTACTACGTATTAAAAGTAAAACATTCAAGCGCAAGCCCATATATCAGGGCAGCTAGTTGTATCTAGTAAGTAAACGAGTAGATACGCCTTGTCGGGACAAGCGTTCAAAATCTTAAAAAACCTCATCTTCCATAAATTACGTGTATTCTGTAAAAAAAAAATGTTACTTTTAGCATAAAATAATGCAATGACCTCAATTGCATTATCTCTGATATAAAAGTAATGCTGTTGCCCCAGTTTCCCACACAACAGTTATGCTTAAAATCTGTCATGTTCAAATATGGTGCTAGGAATGAAAATACTGAGAAAATACGCAAATAACCACTACGGTTATTTGAAACCACACAGACTACCTAAAACTAAAAGTTTTGTCTTTTCTATCTAATAAAATTCTAACTTAGATTTAAGTTAGTCAATGAATTTTCGCAAATTGTGAATTTTATCTAATAGATATAGATTAGATTTTATCATAATCTATCTATCTAATACCTTTAAACGAGCAATTCTTGTATATACGAGTATGTATATATATAAATAGTCTGAATCTTGGAAACGGCGCTAACGATTTTCATGAAATTTTGTATGCAGGGGGTCTCGGGGGCGATAAATCGATCTAGCTAGGTTTCATTTTTAGAAAACATCGTTTTCTCTATTATCACCCGAGCAGATCTCGGTTGCCCAGGTACTTGAATTAAATTACCTTTGCAAGTTAGGTAAGTCAGCTAAGCCCTTTTTCTACTTTCAGGGTTTATGAAAGGAGATGACATAAGCTAAGTTCGCTAGCTTTGCTTGATCAATCTAGCTCACGTTATCCCCTTGAATCCTAAACTATCCGCCCCAAGTGTCCGAACTTGCAAAGAGGATATGATCTGTTCTCAATTTATCGAGAATAAGCTGTCTAGGTATTTTGTAAACATATGGTGTTTCCAATAATCCGGTGAAAGTTTCATTATCTATCTGAGCACTCACACTGTTGAAGTATGTACGTACCTATTGTACGCTGACAAATCGCTTTATGTGCCAGCAGCTGTTGGACGTCACCCGCTAGTGTGTAGTGTGCTTAGATGAGATATTGTGGTCGTTAGTTCTTTTAACTAACGCTTATTGCTGAGGCATCTTTTGGGCCTGAAAAACATTGCAAGAAATACATTATGAAATGCGCGCTATTAACACGCTTTAATATCTACAGTATACAAAAAAACAAGTCCATAAAAAATCATGGTCCCAAAAATAATATGTACAAATAAAACTGTAACTCATTCTTAGCGACAATTTCGTAATTAAACAAAACTGTTTCGTGAAGAGTATTAATGTGGCGTCCTTGACTCATCAACTGTTATGTAGAACATGTCATGCATTGGAGGACGCATATTAATTATTTATCCTGAAATTCGTTTGTAATTGTTGGCTTAGTGTATGTTTCGTATAACTCAAGATGGTCATTTAAATGTCACAAGTCATTATGTAATGTGCTTACGTATTTACTCTTAAGATAGAATAAAAACAAAAAAACCTGTCTTCCAAACGACATAACAGTTGGAATGAACAGGGTGAACTGAAAGAAAGCCGCGGATCAAGGTGACCATATAACTACTCAGAAGTAGTTTTTATATTTTCGTGTTATCATTTCGAATCACGTGTCTGTGATATTGAAATAAATGGCAATAGGATAATGTATAAACTGACGGATTTGATGTTGTGAACGAGTTTACGGGACGCAGCGTCCGGTGAGTGAGGTGATGATATCGCTCATGATAACGCAATGTATATAATCTGATATAATAGATTACAGCACAAATTCCAGGTTGAAAAGAAGTCAACGGTCGGCGGACGTTATGTAGACACCAACAAGTAGGGCCTTGATAGCTATGATGTAGATCTCCAGAAAGGGTACTCACTTTAGAGTTAAGGAGATAAATAAAATAAAATAATAAATAAAAATCGTTTATTTCTCACCACAAACCAAGTACAAAACAAAAGATATGTTAAATTGTAGATTACAAATTTGGTTGTGGATCGCTGGTGCCTGTGGTAGGTAAATAAAACCTGTGTTACAGGTCACCAGGCCTCCACCTCAAATCGCTTTTTATAAACCATTACAATTGCATATAAAAGTAGCATAGACGAGTATACAATGACAAGAATTAGAGATCAGAAAACGGTTGGTGAGTAAGCTAAGGTTACAATATTTAAAAAAAACATAAATTAGGAAAAACAGAAGTACCTGTGCATGAGTGTGTATGTGTGGTGTTGGGGGTGTATTGTGTGTATGTGTATGTGGTGTGAATGCGTGTGTGGTGTGTATGTGGGTGTGGGGTGTATGTGGGAGATGAGGCAATGATCAGGAAAGGAAAATCACTTCGAAGATTAGTAGAAAAACTTGTTCCTCCCTTTCAACTGTATCGTTACATATAACAATGAACCTGGGAAGAGGGTAGGTGGTAGAGAGTAAACGAAGATTGAGACGACAGAAAATATTTCGTAGAGATTACTATAATAACTTGGTACACTCTGAAAATTATATCAATTCCAGCAGACATTAAACAAATGACGTTTTTGTCGAGTTCTCGTGTTCCGATGTTCAAAGTTACTAAGCGTGACTACTAAGGCCTACTTGTATGAAAAACTTAATTCAGAGTTAGTTGCTAACACGAGGTTAAATTAACAGTTTGTCATACAGTATTGTCAATTTAATCTAGTGTTAGCAATTACCTCTGAGTTGAGAGTTTCATGCAAGTGGGCTTATGGAGGTTAGGCATCAATTTCAAAGGACTGCCAAGTAAATAAATTTAATAATAAATACTCACATCTCTGGCCGGATGAGATAATATCGACACATGGCATAGCTATGCGTACCAGATGATCAGCTTACTTTGCAGCATTACCGAATCTAGAAAGAGTAACTGTGAGGCATTGAGGTCTCCACCACGGTCTCCGCTATCGTTTCAAACTCCATCTGAAATAAACATAGGTCAAGGTTTACTATACATAAATATATCTTTTTCTTTTCCCCGTGTTTAGACAAACACTAGCATGTTATAAAAATTCGTAGTTTAATCTGCTACGATTTTTATGGCATGTTTATTTATTACGTCACGATATTAGTTTGTTACTTCTAAAATAGAATAATGCAATCAGTTTCAATGCATTATCGCTCATAAAAGTAATGCTTTGGCGCCACTTAAAACACAGCAGTTATGTTTGTGATCTGACATGTTTTCTTGTAGCGCATTATTATATAAATATTATATTTTATTGTTTTTTGTATATAGTTAAATTTATGTTTTTTTTTACTTTTTATGTGTTTTCTTTCTCTTCTTATAAATTTATATTGTTTAATCTAGACATTATCTTGAGATCATGTCAGGATCAGGAACTGGCCTTTTGAGGAATAACCATATAGTTTTAGTGGACCTGTTCAGTCAGTCGAAGCATTGCGCATTGGTCAGAACTCGTGTAGCTCAACTCACGATTCGACGAACAATACGAAAGAAAAATTAAAAATTGGTAGGCCGCATAAATTAAACTGCCAGACAATTATTAAATGATACTGGTATATGACCCGCACAGACCTCACATTCACATTTTTTATTATATAATTATTATACTCTATACAGATACATAGTACAGATGTATTTTGACTTCAACGATTTTACATATTATTTAAAACTTAAAGTAACGTGTTGTTTCTTCTTCTTCGGTATGGTTTCGGGGGCGATCTGTTTAATGGACGTATGCTTCGTCGGCTGCGCGACATGATGCAATTCTACCGATCACTCAAGGCCCGGAACTACAGGGTATGAAGATCTATTTACATAACCCTGTGGAACCGGACCCGAAGCGAAGGCAAAATACAACGGCGAATGATGTGTGAAGTAGTACAGGCAGGAGTGCCTTCACCTGAAAATATGTCACTTCTAGCATTGTAGATCTTTGGCACTACAACTTTACAGTACATAAAGCACTTGATGTGTCTCATTAGTCTGTAATTTCAGTCCATTTTGGTAAGAGAAATAATTCTAAACACCAAAACAAGTTCTGACTATGTTAAAAAAATTGTCTATATATCATATGAAGAGTATAGTTCTCACCAAACTTCTTGGCCGCCCTGAAGTTGGCTACCATGGCTAGTAGTAAATTTCATACAAAAACAGCACCGTTTCGTGCCTCGCGCATGCGGAAAACCAACTTCAGGGCGGCCAAGAAGTTTGGCGAGGACTATCATCAGATTAGACTGCCACACAATGTCAATTAATCTTTCAGAAACATAATGAACTTAGGTAGCCCTCACATTCACAATAAATTATCAATAAGGATTGTTCGTTACAAGTTTAATTCTTACTACACAGTTAACAGAACAAAATATGCATTACAAGAATGTTATTTATTAATATTGATACGTGATTTATTATCCTTCAAGCGGGCGCGCGCTTATTTGAAATAGCAGCGGTGGCACGTAACCTGTGGATGTTTTCAAGGCTTCAGAGCATCGATTAAGCAAAAATTATTGACTATTTATATTCACGACTTATGTATGTTTGTGTTAAAAATAGTTTGCTTAAATTAAAAACGAAATCTAAGAATTAAAGAACTTTCGCTGGGTCGGGAACCAATTTTGCACACCAAAAAATTATTTGTTTTTTTTGCTTCCTTATTATTTAGATTTTTCAATTAGTTGTTGAAATCAAATAAAAGACATGAAAGTGTATATTATTATGAACCTAGGTCTAGTTTTCTTCAAAATCATAATTCTCTTCAAGGTAAAATTAAAGAGCAGGCGCGCGTTGTCGTTTAGACCCCTGTTTCGAGGCTGGAAAAGAGGCTTCTTGAGTCCCTCGGGAGGCGCGAAGAAGAATAGAATGGAGTGGTTTTCGTGTGTAGTACACAAATTATAGGCTACTAGAAATATTTGTGACAATATATCTCTATATTCTGAACGAAAATGTATCGAGTGCGGTCGATTCAGAGCCGCGCGACCGCTTGATGGTTAAATAAATAATACAAATACTTTTTTGATACACAAGGTTTGATGTGTATGATAAAATGACAAGTAATAAAAAAACTCACCATTTGATTTTGTTTGTCAAATACTAGTATACAACACCTTAGTTACAGGTAATAGGAATAATCGAGAGGTCAGGCAGTACAAATTTGCAAATTGCATGCAAGATTCTATTATATAAAGACTGTGCTAGGTTCTATACCTGTGTTAAAAGTCTCCAGAGGGCCAGACATCGTAACATTTTTTTAGCGTAATGTCAAAAAATCTAAAATGTATGGTAGTACTACAGGTCTCAAACTGGTTGTAAGTTAATAGCACAATAGGCAGATGTGAATAATCTTACTAATATTATAAATGCGAAAGTTTGGATGGATGGATGGATGTATGTTTATTACTCAATCTCGCTAGAACGGATCTGGATGAAATTTGGCACAGAGATAGATTATGGTCTAGAATACCACATAGTAGTACTTTTCATCCCGGTATAATGTTCCCTTGGGACGATACAATTCTATTCACGCGGGAGAAGCCGCTGGCAGAAGTTAGTTATACAAATAAATATTGAGTGCGGTACGTCGTAATTCGTAGAATAAAAAAAAAACTTAGAATAGTACCTATGCTCAGGTTGAAATTATCTGTTACCTTTTTCTTTTTCCCTTTTGATTATGTTGTTCTTTTTAAACGTTTTTTTATTTTTATTTTGTTCCCTTTTTTTATTAGCTTAGGAACATGTAGATAAGTTTCTGAGATGGTATTTTGTGGAAAAAACTATACAGCTTGAATAGATCTGTCAGGGCAAACTTAATTATGTTGGAAATCGTGTCGCTCAACTCACGTTCGAAGAAAAATACCAAATAAAGGACATTTGGCTAGCACTCGTAAATTAATCAAACTGCCAAACTATTAAATGATACAGGAATATAACCGGCACAGTCCTCACATTGACAATAATAAAATTATCTAAAGAATTATGTCAATAAACAGATATATTTTGACCTCAATTTTACATATGGTTTAGAATAGTTGTTTTTGAGATGTTAGTTACATATAGCATACCTAAGCTTAATTAATATGGTTCTACTTCTTGTTTACAAGGTGTTACATAATGACTAAATTATAAAAAAGAAACGTGATAATTTCCCGGTGCGATTGAGTGTGCAGGTGTGGGATATTTTTCGCGTTCTTCATCTGCTGCCCGAGATGATGCAAGTCTACCAATCACCTCAAGCCCGGTTCGACAGGGTATGAATGATTAATGTACATCACATGTCAGACTGGCCTTGAAGCGAAGGGTAAATACAACGGCGAATGATGTGTAAAGCGGTGCAGGCAACAATAGCCCTCACGTAAAATATGACACATCTAGATTAAGGTTTAATTGGGGATTATTGATCTTTGATTACTTGACAGTAACTTTTGAAGCTTGATGTATCAAATAATCGTCTGGATACTGTGCTTTTGCTAGGAATAAGGAGTTAGTCGGTATTAGTTAGTATCATATTGCGCTTTGTGCAAATAGGTATATTTTTAATATGAATATTTTTTACATTCAAAACTTATATTAAGCTACTAACACAATATATGATTGAATTTTAATGTTGTGTGCTGTATTTTTTCATGTTATGTAGTAATCATGTTGTTTAGTATCTAAAGATGGTGGCCAGTATTAAATAACGTAATACCGAAGGTCATACTTTATGACCTTCGGTATTACGTGATACTATGATGAGATATTATAAAATTTGGACATAAACTAAAAAAAAATACCATTTTACAAACTATTTTGTAACTCAGGTACATTTTTTTACCTGCTGGGTTATTAGTAACAACAATACCGTATCGTACTGATATCTCAGCTAGTCTTTATATTTTTTTATGCAAAATGTCAGGCTCTACAACGACGAGATACATTGACTGCCATTTTGCAGTTAACATTATATTCACATCTGTGACAGTAGGCTGCAGACAGAAGTTCATCTTATTATGTATAGATAGGTACATACATAAATTCACACCTTTTTTCCATGGGGGTAGGCAGAAACTGAACAGAACGCCACGTGCTACGATCCTTACATACTTTTTTTACTTCATCTAGATAGGTATTTATAAGAAACTCGATTCTACCCACGGCTTCGCCCGCGTTCAAAGTTCATAAAAAAATTCTCCGACCGCCACCAAACTTTACATGATTATCCGCTGGGTTAATCTTAAGATTAACTGAAAATTTCATTAAAATCGGTCCAGCCGTTTCGGAGTCTATACATACATACTTTTTCTTTTGTATATATATAGAAAGAAAATATCAGAAGTCCTAAAAGTAATTTGTTTAGAAATTATTTCAAAAACTTAGTAAGCACAGTTCGTTACAACCGATCAAACAAATTATTTTGGATTGGGCAACTGTAATTATTTTTTTTCTAACACCCAGTTCATTCTCTATTTAATAACCCACTTAACATTATGGAAAAGTCACAAACCCCACATTTTGTATGTAATATCCGTCTTACTGATTTTTGTCATATAAAATGTAGCCTATGTCACCCGGAGCATAATGATTGACATCTTATTCATCAAAATTAAAACTATACGTAAATTTACATGCATATACTACTAAAATTATAAACCTTCTTTCGGCTGAGCCTTACATGGCTAAAGAAAATAATATGATTATGGGTCGATAGGCGACAAGACGACAATTTTATGTTATAAAAAACCAGCCAGGTGCGAGTCGAACTCGAGGTTTGCGGCTCGCGGGTCCGTGAAATAAAAATGTAACATTATTGAAGATCATAAAAAAATTAAAGCACCGAATACCGTTCTAACAAAAAGATAAACTAGATTGAGGGATATAATTAACTTTGCTTTAAGACATTGTTTCTTGCCAAAATACATGATTCTATTTCAGTAGGACCTATAGGTTTATTTAAATAAAAAAAATACACTCGCAAGGGAGTCAAATCCTTAGCGAGTGTCAATTTTTTTGTTTTATTTTATTTGCGTTGGATTTGCTCTTGACTCTATTCTAGATCAGAGGTGACAGAGACAACGTCGACGATTGAGTGAGCTTACCCAGAAAAAGCCTATTCACTCTAACTTTGAAGAGAGTTCCACTCTTTTGCTGTGCGCATTGTGAAGGATGTTTGGAATCGCTTGGTGTGGATTAGTGGAATGGCAACTAAGTAAGGTTGGTAACTTGCAGTGCGTCTAGATGTGCAATGGTAGAAGGAGGCCGTCGTTGAGTTCTTGAGCACACTCACTGAAGTACAGTCTGTAGAAGACCGACAAGCAGGCGACCTTGCGGCGATGAGCCAAGCTGTGAAGCTTTGTATCCACCAGTTTAACGTCGCCGATACGCCTCTTAGCTCTGCGTTTCACTGAGTCACGCGCGTTAAGATGATATTTAGCTGAGCCAACACAAAGCTGGCTGCAATACTCCATGCAGGATCGGACTTGCGCTTTGTAAAGTGTTAAAAGCTGTCCAGGCGTCGCTTCACTCTATTTAGGATGACCAGTTTTTTGGCCGCAAATTGGGTTTTTGTACTCAATGAAGGCGCCGAAGTTGAGACTGGATGTCAGCTCTATGCCTAAGAGCTCGAATCGATCAGTTACAGGAACAGATGTACCCCGAAAAGTAGGAGTTTGGTCGAAACAACTCCTTTTAGCGATAAAAAACACACCTGTGTTTTGGTGGCGTTAATAGAGACCAAATTGTCATCACCCCACTCGGAGACAAGGCCTAAGGTCAAATCTGTCCGCTCTACCATAGCCTCTCTCAAAGGAACGAACTTCATTCCCGCTGGTTTTTTGCGCTGCACAAGTATCTCTCTGAAACAGTACTGTCATCTGCGTACTAACTATACCAGGCATAAGTATGTCATTGATGTGCAGCAGGAAAAGAGTTGCAGAGAGAACAGACCCCTTAGGAACTACGGCATCAATAGCCATAAGGTCAGAGGAGCAAACTTCAACGACTACTCGGATCGACCGTTCACTAAGGCAGTCTGTTATCTAGCTACAAAAATCAGGCGGGATGCCATAAGCAGGAAACTTGCTTAGTAGACTTGCGTGCCAGACCCTGTCAAAGGCCTTCGAGATATCAAGCGATACAGCAAGTACTTCGCCGTGTTGCTCGATGGCTTCGCCCCAGCAGAGCGTGACAAACACATGAAGATCGCCCATTGACCGTCCCCGGCGAAAGCCATATTGACGCTCACTGAGGAGAATTCTTACTGTTCAGTACCATTTCCATAACCTTGCACAGAATGTAATGGCGATCGAACAGTAATGGACAGGGTCTGCACGATCGCTCTTTTTGGCCACTGGTTATACATTAAAAGCTTTCATGTTTTTGGCACCGTTCTTTTTACAAGAGAGTGGCGGAATAAGCGTGTCAAAACAGGAGACAATTCAGGCGCTCACTGCCTCAACACTCTCGCTGGAATGCCGTCCGGCCCGCCGGCCTTGCTAACGTCTATACTTCACAATACTCGCCGGACCTCTTTAGTGTTTACTGCAATCTCCGGCATCGAAGAGTCAGAATGAGGTACAGTAGGTAGTTGCTTGGAGCCAGCGTCCAGGCATAAATTGTTCCTAAAGAGAGATGCAAATAAATTTGCTTTTTCTCTTGCAGAGTGAGCCAGTGATCCGTCAGGTATCAACATTGGATATACAGTGGGACGACAGAAATTCATTTCAACCACTTTAGACAGGGAACAGAATTGTTTACTACTCGAAAGGTGCGAGTGCGGTGCCAGCTTGGCCCCAATACGTCCAATATGGTCAAAACGTGCCCCACGTAGAAATCTCTTGCAGAAGTGGTGGCAGATTTAAAGGCTCTTTTCTTCGCGCGAACCCTACGCGCTCTAACTTTGCAGTCGCGGGCCTTGACCCAGGCTCGGTAGGTAATGTCGGGCCTCAGCGTGGGCGCATTCCGAATTATACCAAGGCCAGAATTTGTGACCGAGCGGGGTGTAGGAGATGTCCCTGCCGAATCACGTCCGCAACCACGTCAGCACAGCACGAGGGGTCACCAGAGGAGAAGCATACATGGCGTAAAAAAGTGTCGCATCTCATCCCAGTCTGCTGACTCGTATTGCCTTGCATCGCACGAATAAAACGGATTTATATCGAGGGCCATGAATTACTCGCTTCGCTCAGGATTCTAACACTTGAATCACTCCCTACGGTCATGATTCAGTTGTTAGAATCACTTGTTCGTGATTCATCTATGGCCCTCGCTTTAAATCCGTCCTTTATTCACTAGTTGCATAATATACTATTATTCGAAATAAAATGAAATCTAGTGCATAGACAGATAAAATGGAATATACTCACAATTTTGACTGAATGTGGTACTGTTGTGCAGTCCATCGTAGATGATCAGTTCACTGTATCATCACATGCTCCAGGAGCAGTAACTTTGTGGTATTAATGACCTTTTGTACCTCCATCTGAAAAGAAGATACCATCAGTATCAATTACCACTATTTGTACAAGCGCTTAAACTAGCTCCTTGGGAGGTATTATAAATGTTATTTGTATGTCACAATAAATTGTATGTTACTTTGCGAGCATATTAATGCAATAAGCTCCAATGCATTATTATATTATCAAAGTAATGCTCTTGCGTCAATTCTTACACAACAGCTATGTTTGAAATCTGTCATGTTCTGTTGAATCTGACGCTGCGCTGGTATGAACTAAGACTCTCGAGAGACGGGTTGCATTTGACTGCACTTTAACTGCTAAATTGCGATGAGCATCAGTTTTTGTGCAATTGCCATAACTCGTTGGTTTAAAGTAATTGGTACGCAACACAAATTGCAATTTTGCTGCAAAGAGCAAAGTATATGTAAATTCAAGGTTTTGTTAACTTACTTGAAATTTCGTACTGCAAACTGACGAGATCATTAATTTTATGTGTAAGCATCTGATTTACCGTCCACAAACAAACATCCATCAAGAATATTTAGGGAAATTACATGGTTTTTCCTTAACTTGCAGCTGCAATTTGAAAAAATATATAATACCATATGATGAATAGGGATGCAACGCATGTCACCAAAAGAGTTATTAATATAAATGTGGATGAATGGAGAGGGAGAGGACGGCCAAAAAAAAAGATGGATGGACTGTGTGTGAAGTGATATGAAAGAAAAGAGAGACAGTGATAGCGTGACGAGGGACAGGACTGATGAAAGGACGGAAAAGTGATAAATTTTTCCCGCCATTGCGAAAAATTTTTCACAACTCGTTTTCACCGTTGAAATTCCAGTTATTTTAGTATTATTTTCTTCACAAGTGTGTTTAAAAACGTCGTACGATACACGTGTGTATTGGTGATTACCATCCTCGGCTCTCTTAAGACCCTTACCTAACGGCTCGGGTCTCAATGGTGCCTCAGCGGTAATCACCTACATTACACACTTGTACCATAATGTACTATTGTACCAATAAATATTTTACTATGATTATAACTAAAAGTTGGTAAAAAAGGACAGTTTTTTTTTTTGGATTACTCGTATTATAACTTTTAGTCGGTTGAAATTACTTTCTTTTTAAATCACCTTGCGTCCCGGACTGTAAATTTATAGACATAAGTGAAATGTGTATAATAGCCGTTATTCTATTAAAAAACTGTAACTCATTACGATAATTTTGCCATGAAAGTAAATTATTTCGTATAGAGTATTTCTTTTGCGACCTTATCTGCATCAACTGTTATGTAGAACATGCTGTGCATTCGGAGGACGCCACTTAGTCTGGCACACAATTTATTGCTGTGGCAACGCTCACAATACATTACATATAGATACTTAACACATGCATCATAATATATTGGCCTCGTTCACATGGTCACTTAAAAATCTAGACTGACCTTAATGATAAAGTAAGCACAAAAGAAAAATAAAAACCTTGATATTATCTGTGTTATTTGAAGTTTGAATACATATTTTTTTTTTTGGATAATGCCAGATTCGAGGTGCTTGCATTTGCGGCAGGACGATAAATTGTTTTAGATTATGTTTCCTTCATTTCAAGTCCTTTTTAGGGTTCCGTACCCAAAGGGTAAAACCGGGACCCTATTACTGAGACCTCGCGGTCCATCTGTCTGTCTGTCACCAGGCTGTATCTCAACCGTGATAGCTACACAGTTGAAATTAAAACAGATTATGTATTTCTGTTGCCGCTATAACAAAAAATACTAAAAACAGAATCAAATAAATATTTAAGTAAGCTCCCATACAAAACGCGTGATTTTTTTGCCGTTTTTTGCGATAATGGTACGGAACTCTTCGTGCGCGAGTCCGACTCGCATTTGGCCAGATTTTTCTTGGTTGATTGGTTCGTAAATAAGTGGCGTTACGCGAGGTATCTTCTTAAGTCCGTCTGGAATGCACAAAAGTAAACCTTCACTGTGTTGAAGATTGATAATAAAGGGTGACTGGTAATTTTAAGCATTATTTGAAATTTGTTATACTACATTCGGTCCACCAAATTAATCACTTTTTGACAGCTGCCTTAGAACTTCCAGATTAAGTAAAAGTTGACTTTAAAGGTGTGATATAATCACATTAACACGTTAATTAATTAATCACGTTTACACAATTTTGAAATGAGACCATTCTTCACACTATACAACAATGGGTTTTGTTCAGTGCTTACTGGACGAAGAACAACCCATTGTTCAGGTCAAATCAAATTAAATAAATGATTAATTACAGACATTTAAAAAAAACAAGTTATTTTTCGTATTCCTCTTTTAAATCCTTTTCTCATATTATCGGAGTGCATAAAAAATGCCGCCATTTTGGGCGGCCCGGCCAAGAGTGCGGCCACCGTGCATAAAAAATGAAACTCAACGTGTATACAAAATTTCTGCTCAATCTGTTGAGAAAAAATGCTTTAAAATTGAGAGTGGTCCGATTTCAAAAAAATATTTTTATTATAAATGATTATACCATAAAGTAGGCCCCATTTAAATTTGATAAAATAAAATCTAACCCTAAAGGTAGAAAACAATAATTTATTGATAATTTTTAATTGTGAACCGATTCTGTTGAAATTTAGTAAACTGAAAAGCAAAAAACCTTTTTAACAAAAAATTAAGCCGACGGAATAACAGACGATCGATGGCACCAAACAATCAACGAAGATTAATCTAGCTACAATCAATTTGTTTGGCAAAATGCTAGACTAAAATTTTGTTTTATTTTTTGCTTTTCTCTCCGTTATTTCGTCGGTTAAACTTTTTGTTAAATAATTTATTCATTTTTTTTTTCGTATTCTTCTCAGCAAACCCTTTCATTGATAATCATATCAAGGCACAATCTTGGGCCGTCCGCCATATTGGATTTAGAATGACGTCACTTATGCATTGTCATCCAAACTAAACGTGTATGCAATATTTCATCTCAATCGGTGGAGGATAACTGCTATAAAATTCAGTTGCAAGATTTGATGTACACACTTACATACATACATTGCAAGTTAATTAAAAGCTTGTAAAAATGATTTTACTTGTTTAAATATCAATGAATATTCCACTTCTATTTTATACATCAAGTGCCATACATTTACACATTTTGAGCAGACTGCCTCGATTATGGTTTCGATAAACAAGAAAATTTCAAGATACAACTACTTATTCTTTACAATGCCCTAACTAATTTGCGTCCATGACTTTTATCCACACAAGTCATTTCAGTTTTGCTACAATTACTTTTAATTGTAGCAAAACTGAAATGACTTGTGTTATTCATAGACGATAGGAAAGAAAGAAAGTTGCCGTGCCCAGAGGCGTCTCTGTAGCCATTGTGTTTCTTCTTCATAGATGAGAATACTGGATTTCTGAAGGAAGATGTGCTATTTCCTGTTCAATATCCAGTCTTTTCTCTGAAAATAGCCTTAAGGGGCTTCTTGATATCCATAATAACGGTAATCACTCATGATAGGTATCCTACGTGCGAGAGGGTTCCGTACAAACAGCTACATTCACCAAAATAATTAGGTAACATTACTGAAGTTCATAAACAAAGCAAACACTGAAAATTTCTCAAAGGAATTAGAGACAAAATTAACTTTTCCTTTGTTAAATTATTGTACATTACATCACCATAGGTCGTAGTTAGTTTACTACTGCTAATAAGCTTATAATCGTTTTTTTTATGTACGTACAAGTTTACGGCTTTCAGATTTTCTCCTTTACTTGTTGCTATACGCAAAATTTTATGTTTCTAGGCCAACGGGATTGAAAAACCTCTAAGGTTTGGTTTTGTAAGAGTTTTATGTTTTTTTTTTACATTAATTAATAAAGTAGATAATACCAGTTAATTCCGGATATTATAAAATATCGTTTAACAAATATTAATGTTTCAATTAAAAAATAAATTTGATTAGCAATCATCTTTTGTTCAACAGGTATGTTTCTATCCTTTAAGAAGAATTTGTAAAATGTTACAAACAAAAAGTAAAACAAAAATATCTTTAATAATCGCTTCTTAAGCAGTCGGATTTTAGATTTTTTTTAAATAATTGTTTTAGAAATCACTTATTAAAACCCTTTATTTCGATAGGATTGACAGGAAAAAAAAACGCCCAAAAGCCGCCATTTTTCTATTTTCCTAATTTAATGTAGCCAGTGACACTAGCAAGGTTAAGTCGAATTAATTGACGTAAGAATCATCAAAATCGGTCAACGCCACATAGGAACAAACATACATACATAGACTAATTAACACATTATCCTCCTTCGACAATCGTGTAAAAAGTTTATTCATTATCTCGTATTTCCTCCTGGGGCTCTAATTACTGCTTCCGGTTCCTCATGGAAAGGATGAGAGTCACAATTTTGTGTTGTGGGATGATCCCACTCATCTTGTATAGCTTTTCTGTAAAGCTGGCCAAGCGTCTCCGAAGCAGGATCTCTCGCTCTGATTCGTCTTTTCAACTCATCCCATAGGTGTTCTATGGGTTTCCTATCTTGTTGGCCAGCCCATAACCGTAATACCGACTTCGCTCAGGTATTTATTTACAATGCCTGCTTCATTGTCCTGCATAAAAATTAACACATCACCAATAAAATGTGCGTAGGGTACCACCATAACGCTCCAGACACACTTCGATGTAACGTGACCCATTTAATGATGATAAGCGAGGTCCAGATACAAAAGCAAGTTCGGTTTTTCCATCGGCGCGGCGGTGCTTATGCCTCCCCAAACCGTCCATAAACCGCCACTGTAACTGACTCTTTCTTCAATGCAGCACTGTGCAAAACGCTTTCCCTCTCTTCGATCACCTTCTCTCTTCCATCGTTGCCATACATCATGATTAACTGTAGTCAGAAAATAGAACTTTCACTTGAAGGTATGACCTATTCAACTGCTCACGTGCAAAGTTAAGGCGCGCTCTTTTGTGGTCTACTGTCAATTTTGGGCCATTAGCTGGTTTATGAAAAGAAAGAAGAAAGAAAGAAAAATTGTTTATTTGTCACAAAACGACATACAATATAAGAATATACTTAAGCTAAACCCTTAAAATAGTATTAGTAGTACTTAAATTAAGTTAGTAAAGACGAGAAATAAATCAAACAATGATAACAAACAATTATAAACACAAAAGAAATAGGGTGAATGAGGTTTCAGGCCACGTCCGCCAATCTTTTTCTCATCGTAGAATCGCTCACAGTCAATCTTTGAACCTCACGGAGCCGCTGCTGCAGTTGAATAGAGTTGAAGTGACAATTTCTTAGAGAAACTGACGCAATATACCGGTCTTCTTGTTCAGACGTAACTCGATATCTACCAGATCTTGGACGGCGAGTAAACATACCAGTCTCATAATAACGCTGATACACTCAATTGCCAGCACAGAGGCTAAGATGCAATTGTGCAGCCTCAACACGCTGGCTATGGGCGGCCACCGCGGGCGAGTTATCCATATTTGTTAGGAAAAGTCTTTTTTGTAGGATGTTCAGAGATAAGTTAACAATCGCTATTATAAATCGATATTTTTAGCAAAAACAATGTTATTAAGTGCAGAAAAGCCGACGGAATACACATTGAAAACAATCTCTACATTCATTTATTGGATGAAAATTCGAAAATTTTAATTCGAATTTGGAATTGTGGTACACCATTGTGTATACTGCTAGCTATTTATTGGCGGATTTTCGTTAATGATAATTGGTCTACACATTGAAAACAATCTCTACATTCATTTATTGGATGAAAATTCGAAAATTTAAATTCGAATTTGGAATTGTGGTACACCATTGTGTATACTGCTAGCTATTTATTGGCGGATTTTCGTTAATGATAATTGGTCTCTTTTTTAATTTAAATGCCGCCTATATAGTACTTGCAGTACTGATTCGATTTTTTTGATGAGAAGTGTATATTGAATTGGGAAGTAAGGAAATTGCGTGCAATCATTAGCACGTGGTTCACTGGTTCGCCATTCCTGATTGATTGCAGAGTTGAGTATTAATTTTAATCTGATACCTCCAAGCGTTTCTAAGAAAAAGGATCTCGACAGACAGACAGAATACGAAGTCATCCTTTAAAGGGTTCTTTCCTTTTAAGGTACGAAAGCCAAAAAATAGTTTAGGAGTCTTTAAAAAAATGCAGTCAAACTTCATAGTGACTGCGAGTCGCAAATACACGTTACATTTTATCAATAAATACGTGTCACCGGTTATACACAACATTACGCCTGTATTCGCCGAAAGGGTTGGGCAGAGGTACAAATGTAGTAACAGTTATTATTAAGTCCCGTGTAATAGGAGGATAATGATCAGTGTATGTTGCCAGTGATGGCATATGGCTCAGAGACGTGGTCGCTCACAATAGGCCTCATCAGAAATCTTACAGTCCCCCAAAGGGCAATGGAAAGGGTGCTTGGCGTTTCCTTGCGTGATCGAATCGGAAATGTAGAGATCCGTACGAGAAGCAGGGTTACCGACGTAGCCCGAATAATTGCCAAACTTAAGAGGCAGTGGGCAGGGCATATTGCTCACAGAAGATGACCGATGGAGCAGCAAGGCTCTGGAGTGGCGATCGCGAACCAGAATGCGTTGCGTTGGAAAGCCTCCCACCAGGTGGACCGATGACCTGGTGAAGGTAGCGGGGATTCGCTGGATGCGAGACGCGCGGGACCGATCAATGTGGCGACGATTGGGAAGGCCTATGTCCAGCAGTGGACGTCTTTCAGCTGATATAATGAATAAGGATGAGCCTATTTGCCATCAACCGGGCATAAATCTAGAATTCGAACTGCTACTGAGAAATTTCAGATGGGAAAATACAATAAAGGTATAAAAAACTAAAATTTATCTATGGAAGGATGTAACTGTCAGACAGGCCTTGGGCAAACTATAAAACAATTTATTTACGGAATAAATCCTGTAACAAAACGAATACGTCTATTTTTGACAAGTGCGCCCAAGGACAATCAGCGGTTTAGACACTGCTTTAAGGTTGGTAGGTTTTCCCAGGACTTGGACTTGGTTTTTACAGGACATGGACAATAGCTATTGAGCAATTATGGACATTATATTAAATTATCTGGATACATACCTTTATCAAGGTCTGATCTGGTCGTATTATAGTCGGAGTAATTCTGGTAGCACCACGCCATTTTCCGTGGCCCCTGCGGTCCAGCTCAATGGCAGTACCACAGCTTAACGTCGAAGATACGGTACCGGTCCATAATTCGCAATTTCAACCCCCATCTGTAATGCATCGAAGGTAATCATTATTATAGTTGCATAAACAGGATATTTCGTAGAATGAGAATCATATTGTCTCCAGTTTCTTATTCAATTTGCATTTAGCTGTGTATTATAATGCACTTACTGCGTACTTAGTATTAAATAATATCGCACGAAGTCAACACAAAAAACATTAGCGTTTGCAATATGTATTAACATTTCACGCATTATGAGCTATATCGATTCAGTCAAAAATGTTTAAGGCAATTGCAATTTAATCATCAGGAAAACATTCGCTTTTAGCATAATGACACAGCATCGTTAAATTATAAACCAAACAAGCATGATGAAATTACGCTGGCTGGGAACCCTTTACTTTTGGAAAATGTGTCTGATAATATACGTCTTTAAAGTAATTCAATAAAATAGTATACTTACTTTTCGAAGACTTTAGCATTCGTCCGCCATTTTCCTCGCCTTTACAGTTTAGCCGCATGTAAGATCGGCATTTGTCATAATGTTGGTCAGTTAGTGCACTTTTAGCATTACAAATCCATTTCAAACACGATCTGTAATTTACCAAAGAAAAACTTGAAAATATCTTTGATGAATTATTTGCCTTTTAATGCTTGCTCGCTGGTAAGTGCGTCGTAGACTAAGCACTGACGCACCGGCCATTTTGCATGAAGGGTCATTCAAGGTTATTGCATCCCCTAACAGATTTAAAATGGCGTCCTACAATGATGGCGGCCAACAATACTGACACGATTGTAACGGTCTAGACAAGAAAGTAAACTGGTTCTGCAGCTGCTCATGAATTTAAATCCCATTCACTAAAGGAATAATATGACATCAATGGACCACATACAGAGCTAGTTAATAAAGAAAATTAAGCCAGACAAAATACAGTGCTATGCGTTTCTGCTAGCTTAAATAAAATAATATTTTTTTAGGCAGAAATCTATATAACTGAACTAGCTTCTGCCAGCGGCTTCGCCCGCGTGTTTGTTGATTATTATCCCAAGGGAATATATTCTCGGGATAAAAAGTATCCTTTGTGCTATTGCAGGCTATAATCTATCTCTGTACCTAATTTCTTCCAGATCGAATCTATAGTTTTGCGTGCAAGAGTAAAAAACATACAAAACTTCGCCTTTATAATATTATTAGGATAGTAGGCTATTTTTCTGAGTCCTTGAAGAAAATCATTATTATTTTATCGTAAGCTTATCGAAATCAGCAGTACGAAATATCTTTAATACACACCTGTAAAAACTGTCGTCAATAAATATGGTCCACGCAGTACAGGTCACGTATCCACACGATGCCCCCGAAACTCTAAATCACTTGTTTAATCTGCAAACAAGACAAAACCGACCTATAGTTATTTGTAATAAAATGGCACTGCACAAAAACATAAATTTTACTATTACCTTGACTGGGGGAGACATTTTCAAATATTCAATGAAGTCTGTGAAGGGTGTACTTGAAGGAATAATATCGCCGTCTCGCGCTATGGCTGAAGCAGTGCGTCGCGCGTCGGTTCCCTGTTTTACCCACTGAGAGCTGCGCATGGCAAGTGGCTTCAGTCCTCCCAGCCCCTCTCGATCAACATAGGCTTCAGTAGGCCTGAGCTGCCCACCAGGAATGGGTCTGTGGCTCAGCCCTGCTAACTTATATCGAATGAGTGCCTGTGTTTGTTTATTTCTATTTTGTGTTGTGTACCAATTTTTGTAAATTAATACTGTAATGGAATCAACTCGCGGTTTTTTGCCTGTGAGGAAAATTAACAGAACGATGCTGGCATCGAAATCGTTACACGTAAAAGCATTATTTGTCATGAATTTCAATATCTATATTAAACTTACTGTAATAAGGGCTTATACTTATAAATGTATCATTATGACATATATTCAGATAATCATCGAGATGATGCCGGTAGTGTTGGTACAATACACAAAATAAAAAGTGAACTTATCATAGTCAACCATATTTAGGTCTGTGTCCAATGAACGTAGAGTGTAGATGATGTGTTTCTAATTCAGATATTGGGGATATTTCTATAACTTGGAAAGGTGAGGGCACGCGGGTACCATGCATTGCGATGTACACTAAACACCATGCAATAATTTATTTATCATAGAAACTGTGCATTCATTTAACGTACAACATTGAAATTTTATTTAAACCTTTTAAAGCGACTGTGACTGCAACTGCAATGGTTATTCTAGCGACAAGTACTGCCACGCCTAGGTGTCCCTTATTTTTAACCGACTTACCACAAAAGAGAAGGTTCTATCTTCGACATTATGTGTGTTTTTTTTTATTTTATTTTATTTTTTTGTGTATGTTCACGCATATTTTCGTCAATTATGGACCGATTTTGAAAATTATTTTTTTGTTTGAAATAGAATGTGCCGAAATTGGTCCCATTTTAATTTGGTGAAGATCTGATGAAGAACTTTGGAGATATACATCAGAACTCTTCAATAAATAATGGTAAATTTCTCGGGATTGCTGCAATCGCATGTTTGTTTATTGATTATACCATTTCATAACATAACATCACGCCAGTACGCTCTTAAGGGGTACGCAGATCACTCATTTCACCGGTTATGTTCAAGTTTCATGACATTCGGGTTATCTATTCTGGCGTTATAGGTACCTTACTAAACAGCTTGCCTATTAGGTACAACTAAAAAGGGAAAAATAAAAAGCGTTTTAAAAAAAAATACTACCGACTTCCAAATTAAAAAACTACAAAGTAAAAAATAACTTTATTTTTGGAAATCTGTCCGTAACGTAAAAAAATTGGTACCAACGAAAGACACCGACTTCCAAAAATAAAGTTATTTTTCACTTTGTAGTTTTTTAATTTGGAAGTCGGTAGTATTTTTTTGTAAAAAAGCTCTTTATTGTACATACGTACGTAGTTAGTTTTGGTATTAGTTAAGGTTATACATATACTGTTGCATATGTTTTGCAAAGAAAGTTCTCATAGCGACAGTATTTGTGTTAATGCCTCATTGTGTATACTTATTTAAATATTTAGGGGAAATAAATTTTACAAGTTGTAATTAAAATTACATGAGACACAAAAAAAGGTCATTTTATCACTGCAAAAAGGAAATCAGATTTAAGGCGAGTTATGTGATAGACTAAAAGAAATCTGCAATTTTTTCGTAAATACCAGTTACTTTAAATTATACATTTTTTTATTCTAATTTTATTGCACTTTGTTCCAAATTACGGCGTTTATAAAATCTCTACTTCAGTCATCTTGCTGACGATGGCCGTTTTATTATGAGATGCCAAAGCTATATGATTAAATTGAGTTAATTATTTATTAATAAAAATAAAAAAAAGTTTTTTTTATGAAAAGCTAGACAAAACTATAGACATCTTTTCATTAGTAATTTGGCAGAAACTTTGAATGTTTGGCAGTCATAAACGTCGCACATTCTACTTTCTCATAGTTCAGCTTTCCTAGTACACGTGCGGATTCAATAAGATGTGGTTAAGAAAGATACAAGCTTTTCCGACGTCAGTCTGGGTTTCGAATTTTTACGATGGAAACATTACGTGTACATTTGATAATAATACAGCCTGTAACTGTCCCACAGTAGGGCAAAAGACTCTTCTTAAATAGGGGCAGCACGAGCATAAATCATTAAAAGACTACACACTATTAAAGACTTAAATAACTATACTCATAAGTCCAGCTTTCTCACAATGATTTTTCGACACCAACGTTTGTGACGTTCAAGATAAAATTCAAAATACATACCTATATACATACATACTTATATAAATAAATATGAATTGAAAAGTCACTTTGGGTACTTGCCCGGGCTTACCCAATACTTGGGTCGTCCTCGAGTAGGTGTAAGAGGTGAGGCCTTAATCCGCTGCACCATCACAATCTTTCCTAAAGTTTAACAATATTTAAAAATATTACACTATCATTGACAGTCGTAAACTACTTTTATCGGGAAAATATATCGGTTCCTGTGGTGTAGGCTACAGGAGCAAAGCCGCGTGTAAAAAGCTTATTGCTTATAAGATATGTATGTTAGAAAACTAAGATAGTCACGGATTTTAAAAATGGTAGCAAGTATCGTAAAAAAACTACGGACCAATTTCGATCATATCAATTATACCTAAAGTTTACGAATTGTTAGTGTATCCTTGTCTGTATAGTCACTTGAAAAATCACATAGTAGGCAATCAACACGGTTTAATGCGCCGCAAATCAACGCACTCCAATTTGGTAGCATTCTCGGAAAATGTCATCGTGTTTATGGACCTACGGATTCAGGTTGACGCGGCATACATATTTTAGTAAAGCATTTGACAAAGTGGACCACCAACTTTTATTGCAGAAACTTGAGAAGTATGGTTTCTATGGTCCAATGGTTTTAGTATGACTAAAACCATTCCATTCCTTAGTGATCGTGTATCGTTCGTTGTTTTGAATGGGGCCAGATCTGAAGAATTGCATGTGCTCTCTGGAATTCCATAGGGATCCTAACATTTTTTTTTCCATGTACGAGGTGAACCTTCAAGAGGCGCCTGGAATTTTGGGGAAAAGACCAGGGAGTGTGGGATTTTTACCTCACTAAAACAACCCCGGTGATCATCAGCACGTAGAAGGGACCCCGCGACCTCTCAAAAGACCACCCCGGAACCCCCTATGTGCAACGCCTGTTAGGGCACATCCCTGAGCCTCGCTGTGCACGGCAGCACGTTATCACTGTGCCACCGTCTTTCCTGAAGTCACTTGGTGGGCGAACAGAGTCCCCAATCTGACCGCCCATCACTCCGGAGTCCCACCTGCCTATGGTGCAGGCGAGGTTTCGGCGTTATAGGCATTGAAGCGGTTGCCTAAACGATGCCTTCTTCTCCGAGTCAGATCGGCTCTCTCACAATCCCACTCGGCAGCCTCCTTCTGTGCCAACTCGGTCTCACAGTAGGAGGCTATTTCCCTTTGTTATTCAACATCTTCATTAATAGCATTATACATTGTTTTTGTCAAGCACAATCTTTATTATTTGCGTATTATCTCAAATCTATGGAAGACTCTTATTTCCTACAGGCTGACTTGAATGCAATGACAATAGGATGTCATAACACAAAATACACTATTTTAGGCACACACTCAACGACATTGATAATGTCCGGGACCTGGGAGTCTTGATGGATATTAAATTGAGTTAAATGTCCATATAGACAAGATATAGCAAACGCGAATAAAATTCTAGGCTTTGTATTAAGAACCTGCAAGCCATTTAACAACCCAAAGACCAAAATTATTCACTATAAGACGTTGGTGGCAATTTAGAATACTGCTCACAGGTATGGTCACCTCATTACAACGTTCATAAATAGCGAATTGAGCAAGTCCAAAGAAGATTACTATACCTTTTATCCTTTCGGGATAAGACCGCTAATCAATTGAGGTTCTATAAAGATCATGTTGGTCACTATAAATTTCAAAGTCTCTATATGTTCGAAGAAAAGTACTGGATCTTTGTTTCCTTGATAAAGTAGTGACATCCAAGCTGACTTCAACTGACCTTCTGTCGAGGATATCCGTCAATGTCCCTACTTGATTACCACGTTCCCATACCTATAAACTGTTAGGACAATCTTCGCGCAAAACGAACCTGGGTGACAACTCTCCTCTTTCAAAGGCTGCTAAACTGTACAACGCTATATGCCGCAAAGCTGACATTGTTATAAATCACCATACTCTTAACTCTTTTTAAAGAAAATTGTATAAGCTCTGCGCGGAGGACCTTTGATTTATCACTCCAATAATCCAATAATTAATTCATAACATTTATAACACAAAATTTAAATTCTGTTTTATCAAATGTCACGTCCATATTCTTACCTTATTTTTAGACTCAAGGAAGCTAAAATAAAGTATTTTTTATTGATAATGTAATATTTCTTTTCTAAATTTCAAAAGTACGAAGAGATGGCATATGACGCTTTAGGGTAAATAAACTTGGTTTCTTAAATTTAATTGCTGTAGTCCCCTTCTTATCTTTGGATTCCTGATAATGCTGTGGAGCTGCCGTCATATTTCACGCAAGCGCATTATGGAGTGTAGCCCACTTGGACCATCAAACGTAGTGAAACTTGTTCGAATACTCTTCTGAACTTTGCGCTCCTGGTGATGCTGTGCCTACTGCAGCTGCCTTCAAATTTCACGCTTGCGCATTTCAGAGCAGTCCACATGGATCATACAACGTGAAACTCTTACAAAATGCCCTTCTTAGGTTATGGTCTCCTGGTGTTGTAATGCCCTTCTGCAGCTGCCTTCAACATTCACGCTTGCGAATTTCAAAGTAATCTACGTGAACCATAAAACGTGAAACTCTTCCAGAATGGTCTTGTATATCTGACATACTTTGTGTTGCTTTTAAAGGGTGGTGTTGTTAATGGTGTTATTATGGTTTATTATAGAAAGAAATAAATAAAATAAAAATTCAAACAAGTATTTTTATATTCGCCTCAGCAAACCCTTTAATTTGATACCCATATCACACTGCGGCAGTACATAAAATATAACTAGTCCGCCATCTTGGGCCGCCCGCCATTTTGGATTTAGAATGACGTCACTTAGTCAACCATGCATTGTCATCCAAACTAACGTGATTGCAAAATATTATTTTAACCGGTCGAAGATAACTGTTTTAAAATTCAGTTGCAAGATTTGACCCGAACACACTTACATACATACAAACATACATTGTATTGTCTGGAAAGCACATTGCAAGTCAAATTAAAGCTTGCTAAAGAATCCTTCTCTTGGTTTCGTACTGAAGGGCATTGAACTCTATTTACATATTTTACGTACAGCATTGATTACCCCGCAATATCATTGGGTGTAAACAATTTCAGATTTCTATTAAATTGATAGGCCTAATTTAATAAAAGTCAAGCATGCGGAATTATTTTTTTTTAAGTGTTCATTGCTAAGTAAAAATTGTAATATTCTATTCTAGGTTTTATATTTTGCCTCAATAGGTAGGTTAAGCGAAAGTTTGGGTGTAATAAAAAATACTAGTAACTTTAGTTGATAGAGTATAAAAGGAATTAATTTTTTTATCTATCATCATCATTTCAGCCGAGAGACATCCATTGCTGGACATTGGCCTCCCCCAAGTTTCACCACAATAATTGATCCTGTCCGATTCGCATCCACCAGATTTCCTCAGTCTTAAGCATTAAGGGTTCCGGTGCCGGGGTTCCGGAACCGGAACCCGGGGTTCCGGTTGCAAGCTGGAGGAAGATCTTCCAACGCTACGTCTTCCAGTACGCGGTCGCCATCTAGAACTTTTCGGCCCCATCGACCATCGATTCTGCGAGCAATGTGGCCTGCCCACTGCCACTTAAGTTTGGCAATTTTTCGGGTATGTCGGTAACCGAGGTTCTGTTGCGGATGTCTGCATTTCTGATTCGATCACGCTAGGAAACGCCGAGCATAGCCATGTCCATTGCCCGTTACATAACTTTAAGCCTTCTGATAATCCCCATTGTGGGTGACCACGTCTCTGTCCTATTAGTAATCGCTGGCAACAAACACTGGTCATAGAATTTCGTCTTGAGACACTGCGGTAAGTTGGACGAGAAGATACCACGCAACTTCCCGAACGCTGCCCAGCCGAGTCGGATTCAATGGATGATCTCTTTCTCGAAGTTACACCTATCTTACTGGACTGTTTAACCCAGGTAGACATAATCGTGTACAACTTTGAGTGTAGAGTCTCCGATCTTGATAGGAGTGGATAAGATAAGATAAGATAAGATCATTTATTTGTCCAAAACATGAGTATACACACACATGGCATGCAAGATGTAACATTAAATTTATCACTGTCATGTTTTGCCTCAACGGCGTACAAATATAACAAGTAAAATAAAAAGGTTAAAGGTTATACACCTAATTGGTCAAGTAAACATCAAACAGTTACAAACTTATCCATTATACAAAAACAATCAATGATCCAAATTAGAACTTAAAAATAAAATTGAAATGTATATAAAATTAGTCAATTAAATGTCCAAGTAATTAGGAATCAGGATATTTCACTCAAGTCAGATTAATTTATCATTCAAAAATTCGTCAGTGGTGTAATCGACTTTCTCTAACAAAAGGCGTTTTAAACTACTTCTTAATTTTTCTGTTGTATATTCCCTCCAATATTTTGGTAAGGTATTATAAATAATTGGCGCCATATAGAATATACTTTTCCACAATAATGCTGTCCTAGATCTAGGAACGCAAAGTTTGCTATTGTCGCGTCTATTTCGAATTACGAGTTGTCGAGTTCGATCTGACAAACATAATGGTTTCCAAAATGTACAAGGATGGTAAGGTCAAGATTTTATATTTTTTGAAATATGGTTTGCAACTTTCGATGACATGAACATCCAAACATAGTTCTAAAGCACCTCTTTTGGGTTTTAAAAACGACATGTTTATTTGTTGAATTGCCCCAAGAAATGATTCCGTATCTTAACTTAGAGGACACTGGATGTTACATTCAAACATGACCTTGGTTTTGTCGATGTTCATTAAGACCCACTTTTTCAGCAGCTCTACTGAGATCAGCGAGCATTGTAGTTCCTTTAATCGTATCTAAATAATTATATTCCGTTGGTTTTAAGTTAGGTACCTACCAATCAATTGGAAGTGTTTTATTTAAGGATTTAAGAACCCTGTCGATAACAAAACCAAAATAATATTGTTTAAAGCCTATTTTAGTGTTTACGTTACCTGTGTGATGTTATGATTTCTAATGTTAAAATTCTCCAAGTACTCCTTAGTAGTTATGTTCTCCTGGTGATTTGCTCGGGATCCGTTGCCATAGTTACGAATGTTCTGGCTAGCTGACCTGTATGAAGACCGACCCGATCTGCTATATTAGAGAGAGAAAACCGAATGTCAAAACTTTCTACTTCCTTTTCATCGTATAATTTTGACTAAAACAAACTTCATACATGAAACTGATCAACGTTCACGTTACTCTAGCACCCAGCTACCAGGGTAGTAGAAACTGAAGAGACGATTACATCAACATTTTCAATATCATACATTCTCTGGTTTTCTTTTATCTGGTTTTTAATTCTACTATAATTTGATTTAAATGTTAACATGTTTATTTTGACTAATTGTGATTGTGACTATTGATATGTTTAATTTGATTTTAATTATTGACATAACTATTATTGTTTCTTAAATTCTTTATTGTTTCGTTTTTTTTTGTATTTTATATCTCATATATATTTTATTTATGTTTTTATAATCGTATTTAATTATTTAGAGCCGTTTACGGTCGGTAATGTATAAGCTGTGGTTGCCTTTAATTGAGCATGCATTATTGGATAATGTTAAGGTGTACCAATTTTTGTAAAGTTTTATCATTCTGTAACACTCGTAGGTGATCATAATTATTTTGAGAATTGAACTGGTGGTTACTAATTAATCATTAATCATAATCTTATACGTCACGAAGACCTAGTTACATGGAAAACAAGGCACAAGACCGAGATAGATGAAAAAAGAAAAAAACAAAAAAAGAAAAAAAAAAGAAAAAAAAAAAAAAAAAAAAGAAATTAGAAATGACAAATTTTTGTTTCCCAAATTAAAAATATATTAAAATCTAGGTTTTGGCAACAGCATCGCCTGCGCGATTGACAAAAATAAAACCACGGTATCATACTAACGAAATAATATATGGAAATAAAATAATTCTAAACTCGTGTTCTACCCGTTTGTCAAGTTTCATTCAAATTCGTCGAATCGTTGAAGCGCGAATAATTAATATTAATCAGAGTACAGTCTCCACCTCATGCCTTCCTTAGCATTAATTAATAAGAAGATTCGGTTTTTTTTTATCAAATATCACGTCCGGATTCTTAACTTTCTACTTAGATTCAAGGAAGCTAAAATAAAGTATTTTTTCTATTAGTTGTGTAATATTTCTTTTCTGAGCGTGAAAAGTACGTTACTGATGAGTTAGCATGACGGTGTAGGGTAAATAAACTTGATCTTTGAAAATGAAATTGCTGTAGTCCCCTTCTTATCTTTGATTTCTGGTGTTGCTGTGTAGCTGCCGTCACATTTCAGACAAGCGCATTTTGGAGTGTAGCCCACTTGAACCATCGTACGTGGTGAAACTTGTTCAAATTCTCTTCTGATCTTTGGGCTCCTGGTGATGCTATGCCTACTGCAGCTGCCTTCAAATATCACGCTTGCGCATTTCGAAGCAGTCCACGTGGATCATACAACGTGAAACTCTTACAAAATTCTCTTCTAAACTTTTGGTCTCCTGGTGATGTTATGTCTATTGCAGCTGCCTTCAAATATCACGCTTGCGCATTTCGGAGCAGTCCACGTGGATCATACAACGTGAAACTCTTACAAAATCTCTTCAAAACTTTTGGTCTCCTGGTGATGTTATGTCTATTGCAGCTACCTTCAAATATCACGCTTGCGCATTTCGGAGCAGTCCACGTGGATCATACAACGTGAAACTCTTACAAAATCTCTTCTAAACTTTTGGTCTCCTGGTGATGTTATGTCTATTGCAGCTGCCTTCAAATATCACGCTTGCGCATTTCGGAGCAGTCCACGTAGATCATACAACGTGAAACTCTTACAAAATCTCTTCAAAACTTTTGGTCTCCTGGTGATGTTATGTCTATTGCAGCTACCTTCAAATATCACGCTTGCGCATTTCGGAGCAGTCCACGTGGATCATACAACGTGAAACTCTTACAAAATCTCTTCAAAACTTTTAGTCTCCTGGTGGTGTTATGTCTATTGCAGCTGCCTTCATATATCACGCTTGCGCATTTCGGAGCAGTCCACATGGATCATACAACGTGAAACTCTTACAAAATCTCTTCAAAACTTTTGGTCTCCTGGTGATGTTATGTCTATTGCAGCTGCCTTCATATATCACGCTTGCGCATTTCGGAGCAGTCCACGTGGATCATACAACGTGAAACTCTTACAAAATTCTCTTCTAAACTTTTGGTCTCCTGGTGATGTTATGTCTATTGCAACTGCCTTCAACATTCACGCTTGCGAATTTCTAAGTAATCCACGTGGACCAATGTGAACTGTTCCAAAATTGTCTTGTATCTGACGCACTTTGCGTTGTGTTTTCAAGGATGGTATTATTATGGTTTATTTTAGCAAGAATTAAAAATAATCCCTCTCTTGGTTGCCTGCTGAAGGTCATTGAACTCTATTTACATATTTTACGTACCTATGGTATTAAACATGAGCATTGATAACCTCGCAAATTATCTTTGGGTGTTAACAATTTAAGATTTCTATTTCGTTGATAGGCCTAATTCAATAAAAGTCAAGCATGCTTGTTAGGAGATAGCTTAGGTAGAAAAGTAACAGAATGATTGACGTTTTTAGCTAGGTAAAAATTGTAATATTCAATTCTAAGATTTATATTCTTACCTCAATAGGTAGGTTAAGCGGAACTTTGGGTATAAGAGAGGATTTCTAGGACAACTATGAATTAGCGTATGTTTTTCAGGCATCCTGTTGACGCGCACTCAGATCGTTAGTAAAATAACTGGCCAAGTGCGAGTCGGACTCGCGCACGAAGAGTGCCGTACCATTATTGCAAAACACGGCAAAATAATCACTTTTGTTGTATGGAAGCCTCACTTAAATATTTATTGTATTCTGTTTTTAGTATTTGTTGATAACAACAAATTCTAAAAACAAAATACAATTAAAAAACTCGTACTTGGCCGGTTTTTTTACTAACGATCTTAGTGCACGTCAACAAAAATACATCATCTGTGAAAATTTCAACTACCTAGCCTATCATGGTTCATGAGATACAGCCTGGTGACAGACGGACAGACAGACAGACCGTACCGACGGACCGCGGAGTCTTAGTAATATGTTCCCGTTGTTACCCTTTGGGTACGGACCCTTAAAAAGTAAGACAGAAATACCAGTAACTTTAGTTGAAAGAGTAAAAAAAAATAATTGATTTTATCCATCTTCATCATTTCAGCCGAAAGACGTCCAATGCTGGACAAAAGCCTCCCCCAAGCGTTGCCACACTGATCGGTCCTGTGTGTTTCGCATCCACCGGATTCCCACAGCCTTAACCAGGTCATTGCTCCACCTAGAGAGAGGCCTTCCAACGCTACGTCTAAAGGTTCTCGGTCGCCATTCCAGAACTTTTCGGTCCCATCGACCATCGATTCTGCGAGCAATGTGCCCTGCCCACTGCCACTTAAGTTTGGCAATTCTTCGGGCTATGTCGGTAACCCTGGTTCTCTTGCGGATTCCTTTATTTCTGATTCGATCACGCAAAGAAACGCCGAGCATAGTCCTCTCCATTGCCCGTTGCGTAACTTTAAGCCTTCTAAAGATGCCCATTGCGAGCGACCACGTCTCTGTTACATCAGCAATCGCTGGCAACACACTCTGGTGACATTCGTCTTGAGACACTACGGTAAGTTGCGTGATACGCAACTTCCCGAACGCTGCCCTGCCGAGTCGGATTCGATGATATACCACTTTCGAATTAGAATTTAGACCTACCTAACAGGACCGTTTATCCCAGGCAAACATAATGGTCTAGAACTTCGATTAGAATACGAACTACAAACTTTGTCGACCTTGATAGGAGTGGATGTTACATGGACATTCAACATGGCCTTGGTTTTGTCCATGTTCATTAAAAGGCCCACTCTTTCGGAAGCTCTACTGAGGTCAACGAGCATTGTATTTCGTTTATCCGTATCTACATAATTATATTCCGTTTGTTTTAAGTTAGGTACCTACCTACCTACCTATCAATTAAAAGTGTTTCGTTTAAGGATTTAAGAAATATTAGATTAACTCTGTCGATCACAAAAACAAAATAATATTGTATAAAGGCTATTTAAGTTTTTACGTTACCTGTGTGATGTTATGATACCTAATGTCAAAATTCTCCTAGTACTCCTTAGTACGTATGTTCTCCTGGTGATATGCTCGGGATCCGTTGCCATAGTTACGAATGTCCTAGCTAGCTGACCTGAATGAAGACTGACCCGATCTGCTATGTTAGAGAGAGAAAACCTAATATCAAAACTTTCTACTTTCCTTTTATGGTATAATTTTGAATAAAACAAGTACTAGTCTAGACAGAGACAGACAGTGTGTAACGAACATGATTTGTCGGTCACTACCTCAAACGATCACCTCACACCATCACAATTATTTATCAAATTCCAGATTCAAATCTCTCAAACTTCATACATGAAACTGATCAACGTTCACGTTACTCTAGCTCTCAGCTACCAGGGTAGTAGAAACTGAAGAGACTATTACGTCATCATTTTCAAAAGCACGTTTCGCAACGTAATTTGAACGTTAACCGTCTTATTAATAAACGTGGACTAAGGTAAGATTACCTTTATTCCAAGCATTCGGTTGGTACTAACAAATTTCCGTATTAATAAACACGGAATCAGAAGACTCGGACTAAAAGTTTCACCATGGTGCTAGCTAGTTTAAGATCGGGATAAAGTTGGATTATGAGTGTATCCATGGCAACTTCAATTATTATGTTTGATTGACATTTTGTTCGTTGTGATTTGATGATGCAATTTTTTTGTTTCAATTAAATATATTGTATTTATATTCCCAATCATTCCATATTTTATTGTTTATATATCAAAATAACACAGCGTAAGGCTAGACAGGAAACACTATTTCAGGAATTGGCATTAAGGAGATGTGGTTAATAGTCGTAATCAGATCTATCAAAGCACTACGTATATTAAATACTAGATGTTGCCCGCGACTTCGTTTGCGTAGCATTAGTACTTCTAATAGCCTATTTATAATGTCACGCAATAATATTGTATTATAGGTGCGTGGGCCGCCTTACTTGAGAAATTATTAGCTCACCATACAAACTTCCACCTTCCTTGCCACCCCCATAAGGATGGTTTCCGGTATAAACAAACTATCCTATGTCCTTCCCAGGGTCTCAAACTAGATCTATTGACGTAATTATGTAGTACATATTATCTCAATTACTAACTACATCCAAAATCGGGTCAGCGGTTTAAGCGTGAAAAAGTAACAGACAGACAGAGTTAATTTCACATTTATAATATCTTATTATATTCGATATAAGTTGAAATTGTTGAGATAAATTTAAAATTGCCTCCTTCACTGTCATAACTAAGTGACAGATGTCACATTGTCCGCTATTTCTTTTCTTTTTTTTCTACTTTATGTCATCTGTTTTCTTGGTTTCATTTACAGGTTCATTCTTTTTACTTTTAAATTCAACTGGGTTGCCATAGCTTACGCCTAAATCCAAGAGTAAGAAAAGAGTAGTTAGTCCGAGGTTATTCCATGTTTATTAATAACATTAATAAACCTAAGTTAATCTTTAGTTACTCCGGAATTAGCTAGTCCAAGAGTAACTTCGGAGTAAGCTGGTAATACGCCATTTTTATTAATAAGACGGTAACTGCCTTAGATATAAAATTAAATTCTAGAGTTTAATGTTATACAGCTTATATGTTTACTAGAATGTAAAGAAAACCTTAACATTTTATTGAGTTATACAAATAAAGTGTTTTTGTATAGGTAAATATTTAAAGAAGTAAATAATCTATTGAACTGACACATTATACTAGCTAGGAATACTGACACATTATAATTACACATTTTTTATTTTTTTTCTGTTTTGACATTTTAATTGACAATTTATACTGAAATTTATTATTATTATTGTATTTTTGTAGTAGATTATTGCTGGTGATATGAAAATTGGTCGGTTTTATTAGATTTTGTTAGTATTAGCACTAAGTATGTAAGCTGTGGTATTAGCAAAATGTGACAAGTCTCTCCAATTAAGAATACACAAATGATATGCAATGGTAACGATAATACTTTTGAACAAGAGATTTTGAATCTAATTTTATTTCAATTTGTTTTCATCCACAAACAACAAAATCCTATAGCCCAGGAAAATGTGGCATTTGCTGCGAAAAATCCTAGTTAAGTAATTTCACTGGCATAATGTTTAATAAGGGTTTAGTAATTTTACTTAAAATTGCCATAAAAAGCCAATGAGAGCAAAATAAAAAAATAATTGTCTGCCAAAGGCCCCAAAATTCAGTTGTTGGCTTAATTCTCGTAAAGTTTTGATTTTACGGCTAATTATTCTAGGCCAAGATTATTCCTTTTTAAATTATGTACAAGAACGTTAAAGAATAAAAATTATGATTATTTCCTCCTACTTAAGATTCACTAATGGTAATTCACTTATAACTCTCGAGTTACAAGCCAAAAGGATATCAAATTATGTTTTTATGCTCAAGAAACTTCAGGGCGGCCAAGAAGTTTGGCGAGAAGTATATTGAAAAAAAAAACGTAAAAATAAAAACACTACACAGTACTAACAGTACTGAAATATACCCCATAGCAGTATTTCCCATTGACATTACTACAGCATTGAAACCGTTTCGAATATAATAGAATGTGTGAATTAATATGAAAATACACAATGAAAAAGTTCCAGTGACATAGCACCAAATTACTCCTAAACGGGAAAGGCTAGCTTATTGACGCCGTCTGCAATATTGAAGTACATTTAACACCGCATCAGAATATTACCAACTAAAAACGTAAATATTGAGTTCAAATTTTAAATTAAATGTGAACAAATTAAATTAAGGTGTTTGTGTGTATTTTGTGGGTGGAACTTTTTCATTGCTCGGCAGTTTAACTGTAGTTTTCAGTAGGCCAATTTGTTAAAATAATACCTAGTTCAGTAAAAGTTAAATATATTTATTGTGGAACATGTAATGTGGTCTGAAAAGTCCGTAAAGATCCCACGAGTGGGATTGGTAAAAAAAACTTTATATTCAAAAAAATACAACCGACTTCACTAATAGTGTTCTTGTTTTTGTCTCTTCTGTTTTTGACACCGACTGCCGAAATTGAAGGTGTTTGACTTTGTAATGTTTTTTTTGGAAGTCGGTTGTATTTTTTTCGTAAAAAGTTTTTATTTTTCACTTTTTAGTTGTGGTACATATGTATAATGCCCACCGTTATGCCAGAATAAATTATCCCTAAAACATGACACTTGAACATAACCGATGAAGTTAGAGTGTACTGTAGACATCTGCATACCCCTTTAGAACGAACCGACGTGATGTTATGTTATGAAATAGTGTAAACAATAATCAGACATGCGATTGCAGCAATCCCAAGAGATTTGCCCTCATTTATTGAAGAGTTCTGTCGTATATCGCTGAAGTTCTTCATCAGATCTTGATGAAATTTAAATGGGAATGGGGAAGCAACAGCTTTGAAATATAAAATAATAATCAAATTCGGTTCACCTAGTATAAGGTTTTAGTACTATTGACCATATTCAAGTCCTAGAGCAAATCATTGAAGTACACCGAGTTCCGCAGACCGCTCTACCTAGCATTCGTTGATTATAAAAAAGCTTTCGATTCCATCTCTCATAAAAGCATATGGTCAGCTCTATATAACCAGAATATCAATGGAAAATATATAAACATATTAAAAAATGTGTATGCAAAAAGTACAAGCACAATAAAACTAGAACGTTCCGGAAAGAGAATCAGAATTGGCAGAGGTGTCAGGCAGGGTGACCCGCTCTCTCCAAAATTATTCATAGCGGTACTGCAAAGCATAATGACTGATCTACCATGGACGAATAGAGGTCTAATAATAAATGATAAGCGCCTGACCCACCTACGATTCGCCGACGACATTGTTATTTTTTGTGAAGAAGCTGCAGAACTCCAAGCAATGCTGGTAGATCTTCACGGAGCAAGCAAAAAGATTGGCTTAGAAATGAACCTTTCTAAAACAAAATTAATGTCTAATCATATTAAAATACCAATTACACTAAATAACTCACCAGTGGACTACGTAAACGACTATATTTACTTGGGCAAACTAGTATCCTTCAGCAAAAATAACAACATCGAAGAAATAGACAGGCGAATCGCAACAACTTGGAAAAAGTACTGGTCATATAAGGATATCATGAAGTCAAACATCCACATCCAATGGAAAAAGAAAATTATGGATACCTGCCTACTGCCCTGCCTCACATACGGTTGCCAAACGTGGATCTTTGACTCAGTGGCAAAGAGACATCTTAATTCATGTCAGAGAGCCTTAGAAAGAAGTGCGCTTAAAATAAGACTCTTAGATAGAATCAAAAATTCTAGTATAAGGAAAAAGACGAAAGTAATCGACGCCGTCTCCTTCGCTCAAAGCCTAAAGTGGAAATGGGCTGGACATGTCGCCAGATTCACTGATGGCAGGTGGACTCAAGCAGTCACAGCATGGAGAGGGCCCACCGGTTACAGGCGCAGAGGCAGACCAAAAGCACGCTGGAAAGACGAGCCAGAGATTGTCGCTGGCAAAAACTGGCATTTTACAGCAGCAAATAGAGACGAATGGAAGGCTCTGGAGGAGCCCTTTACCCACAGAGGGGTTGATGCAACTTAACTTAATCTAATTAAATCTTTAGTTATTTAAGATTATAAACTATTTAAAATTATTTATCTCACATTATTTATTGCTCCGTTTAATTATTTGTATTACTATGAAATCAATTAATCAATTATTTATTTGGAATTTTAATGATTTGGACTTATCTGTTAATTATTTTTTAGAAGTTAATCAAATTATTATATTTTACAGATATTGTCAACCATTAACATGTTTTTACATTATGAAAATGAAGTTATAATCACAATTATGTAATAACTGGCCTTATATTAATTAATTGTACTACGTCTCATAATAAGAGTTATTTTATTAATGAATAACTCATCTTATAGACGTAGCAGTCTTTATTCTATTGGAAGTTATTTACATTCTTTTATTTACAATCAAAAATTCAATTATGTATTATTGTTTGCATGAAATAAAGAGGCTTTTTTATTTTATTTTATTTTATTAGTATAAAGTTCTGAGGTAACACACATAAAAAATATATACATTCGAATTGAACACCTCCTCATTTTTGAAGTTGGTTAAAAAAATACTGTCAAAGGACCCAAATCTGTTTTATTTTTAAATTCTGGTTTAACCACAATTTATACTAGGTAAATTTTGCTCCATACTAAATTGTGCACAAAACGTCGTACATAAGATACAGTAAAGCTCATTAGTTGTCGAGTTATAAACTGAAATACCATTTTTATTATTTTTATTACACTTTTTGGTATTAAATTTATGCGTATAGGAGTTAAGGCTGGTTAAATCATGTTTTTATGCTCAAAAAAACACCCTTCTATGTTATTATACACTTACTGCGTGCGTATGTAAAGTTTAGATAATTATTATCAATCACTCAATATTAAAGACATTTATTTATTGTTCCAGATCACAAATTACCTTTTATGAAGAACTTACTTTAAGCTGAGCCTCTGTAAAATCCTTTTGAATATTGGTACTAACAAGATGGATCACAAATCAAGGAGCTTGGCAGGTAAGTGTCAGATTTTTGGCTGACATTAATTTGCCGGGACCGTATCATTTCTACGATCTTCTATTTGGCATTTGAATCTTTTAATTATTTAATTCAGCTATCCTATTGTCAATGTCAAAATGTAATAATAAATAGGAAGGACACCTTTTGCACGAATAGTACTGCACTTCTAAGTAGTATGTAGGCGACTGTACCGTGTTCAATGGGCTCAATCTATGGTCAGCGCTTATTGTAATGTTGTAATATTTATAATTTTAAATATTAATATTACAAATAGGTTTCGAAAACCCTATTGTAAATCTACTGTGAGTAAACATTGCTTTGCACATGAGTACTGTGTATTACTGTATAATATTTAATATTCGGTGTAGAATAAATAACAATACTACATTTTGGAAATAATTGATACCTGCCCGATATCGATGAAAGGGATGATATACAATTGAGGCTACTTGTAATGAATAAACATACTGTTATGACCGTCTTTTCTAATTGATTCAGGCAAGCTCTTTTTGAAGGTATCGGAATCTTTATCTAAGCGGTACCTTGGTACAGCATGTTCCTAAAATAAAAAAAGTATTTTTATACAGATGGAAGCTTTATAAAGTTAATATAAGTCTCTATTAAAAATTAAGGACCAGGGCGAGCGAGCCCTGTTCGGGTGTAAATAGAGGAAACGACGTTTTCTAAAAAAATAAACCTAGCTAGATCGATTTATCGCCCCCGAAAGCTCCTGCTTGAAACCGTTTCCGAGATTCAGATTATATAAATACATAGATATATACAAGAATTGCTCGTTTAAAGGTATTAGATTAGACAGATAAGTACGAAAATATTAAAATATATTTGTATTAAATTGGAGTGGACTGGAATGTGGTATTACATAGAGATGAATTTTAGGCGTATGTTGTGAAGATTTGGATAATTTTGAAACTGTAACTACCAGTAGACTCCCGATATTATGCCGTCATATTCGAATGGTAGATGCCGTCATTTGATAGATTGAGGCCTTGCACGAAAAACTTAACTCAGAGTCAGTAGCTAACACGAGGTAAAATTGACAATATTGGATGTCTTATTATATCAGTTTAACTTCAAGTAACATGGGACAAGGACAGCAAAATGATGAATATCAGTTTAACCTCGTGTTAGCAACTAACTCTAAGTTAAGATTTTCGTGCAAGAGTTGTCCTTAGTGGCTGTAATATTAAATATTTTTTCCAACAAAAACATTGCCACGTGGGCTGAATCTTCAATGCGCTTGCATAAATAAAAGCAGACCAGACAAAGACGGCGCACAGCAGTAAAATATTTACTAGAAGCACATGACGTAGTAAGAATTTTAAATTGCAGCCATGAACAAGGTCAGAGTGCAACGAACCTAAAATATAATTACAAAAGTACAAAGCCAATTCGTAGATGCCATTTAAATGCTATAGTAATGCACGCAATTTCCACGTCCTGTTCATGCTTAATAAGCAGCTGTTTGGTGATTTCGGAAGTGCATTCATTTAAAATTATGTTGGACACACTTTCTTTGTATTTTATTTGGCATTACAATATAGACGACTCATTGATTTTAGTTAAAGCCAAAATGTACAGTAATTATATTTTTTAACTATTGTTATATCACATGATATATTAATTATTATTGCATTTAATGAACCTTAACATGTTCACAAGACGGCAGAACATGATAAACAATGAACAAATACCTATAACGTCAGTTTATAAAGGTTCACGGCCATCATTTCCTTAGAAATTATGTAACGCTTTCGTGGAAAATAGTACGCCAGGGAAAATAGTATATTCAGTACTAGGAGCCCACAAATCATTAGAGTTCTAAAATTGTTATTGTTATTTTTTTAAGGGTGAGAACGTAAGAAGTAGCACAGTGTTATTCAAAAGTACACAACCTTATTCTTACCTTCTCCTACTTCTTATAAACAAGTTCAAAATATAATATTCTAAGCTTATTGATTGACCCAGTTTTCAGTCATCCAATTATCTTTGTTAAATAAATCATCAACATCGTTGGTGAATTGGTGATGCATCACTTTAGAACGGTTGATATGCTTTTTAGGGTTCCGTACCCAAAGGGTAAAAACGGAACCCTATTACTGAGACTTCGCGGTCCGTCTGTCTGTCTGTCTGTCTGTCACCAGGCTGTAACTCATGAACCGTGATAGCTACACAGTTGAAATGTTCACAAATGATGTATTTGTGTTGCCGCTATAACAACAAATACTAAAAACAGAATAAATTAATATTTAAGTAGGGCTCCCATACAACAAACATGATTTTTTTGCCGTTTTTTGCGATAATGGTACGGAACCCTTCGTGCGTGAGTCCGACTCGCACTTGGCCAGTATTTTTTTCTTTTGCTGTGTACTGTGAAATGGTCCGAACAAGGTATTTTTATGAACTCAGAATTATGGACAAGACGTCTGTCGGGTCAGCTAGTTATCTACGTCTGTAGCGATATGAAAGTGGCCACTGATTATTATATACAATGACTTGATTATGTTTACGTTACAATGCATGTTTTCTTGTCTGCAACAAAATTGATTTAGAAGTTGTACCTATATTCTGGAAGAAAAATGACATTTATATATAAATCAACAAGGATTTTTCTAATGCATAACAAATGTATTTCTTTGTACTTATTCACTTTCAACTTCTGTCCATATAAGGTTAGGGAAAATTTATATAAAAATAAGGGATTTGCATGCGCAAAAGCCTTATATGTGTTAATTACAATCTAACTGGTCATAAATTGTAACACTGTCTGCTTATTTAAAGTAATTACAGATTATCTTCAAACACTTACATTTAATTTCACTGAGGATATTCTGTTGGTTAATTCAAGTGATATATAGATAATTAAACCTACCTTTGGATACACACTTTACACACAAACACTCACACACAGATATACTCGTACCTTGGAATACGCTGAACCATATTATTAAATTATATTTTATTATTGGTTTATTAATTATAAAAATATTATGAGTAACTATTTATGAATTATTATTGTAATGATGTTTTAAATTATCTGATGTTATCATTAGTTTCTCTCTTTTGTATTATTTACTTTGAAATGATAAAATTACTGTTTTTATACATGTTTTGTGGCTCTGTTGCTACGGAGGATCAATGACTCCTAAGTCACAGGAATATACACCTAGTTTAGGAGTCAGAGTATTTAAAAATTACCTAATGTTTAAAGCTTTTTATATTTTTTAACTACTGTGTAAAAATGTTTGTAAGACAGGCTTTTTGGTGAAATAAATTATTATTATTATTCGTTTATTCATCTTTTTTCTTATTATTTTACATTTTTATTATTTAGATCGATATAACATATGAAGAAGCTGATTTTTAATTTCATGATTATCTACACCGTTATTCCCATACAAAAGAAAAAAAATCATGGACATTAAACAACTAAGCATACTATACCTGACCTGCATTCTCATACAAACATATACTTAACAAATTCATCCATACACAAATATTTCTCACCAAACCACATAAGTTCCATTACCGAGCAGGTACTTACATGATTTTACTACGACTGCTAACTGCCGCGAGAGCGAAGCTCTCAGGGTAGAAGATTAATTGAATAGAAATTATATTAAACTACCAAAAAAGAAAAGAAGTGCGAATCCGTCCAGTAATTTTAAGACCTAACTAAAAAATCCGGCCAAGTGCGAGTCGGACTCGCGCACGAAGGTTTCCGTACCATTATCGGCAAAAAAAATCACAATCGTTGTATGGAAGCCCCGCTTAAATATTAATTTTATTCTGTTTTTAGTATTTGTTGTTATAGCGGCAACAGAAATGCATCATCTGTGAAAATTTCAACTGTCTAGCTATCACGGTTCACGAGATACAGCCTGGTGGTTTTGTTAGACAGACAGGACAGATAGACAGACAGACAGTCAGACAGACTGGTAGACAGGCAGCCAGACAGACAGAAAGACAGACAGACGGACCGCGGAGTCTTAGTAATAGGGTCCCGTTAGTACCCTTTGGGTACGGAACCCTAATAAAAAAGATTCTGCAAAATATCAATATTGCTTAAAAAAATATTTTATGTTTTTATTAATTCAGTAGAAATTTTAAACCAAGTGTACTTATGATGTGTATTAAAACTGTCGAATGTAATCAGGAATACCTACATTGTCATTTTTCTGCATTGTGACAACGGGATCGAGCTCTTTATTTCCAAGCGACGACGTTTCGCGTAATATCGAAACAAAATTTATAAGAGTACCCACTAAGTAAATTAATTTGATTAGTGTTATAATTTTACTAGCATTATTTTATGTCCAAAAAAGGCGAAGTATAAGTGAAGACCGATGACCTGGTGAAGGTTGCGGGGATCCGCTGGTTGCGAGACGTACGGGATCGGTCAATGTGGCGACGCTTGGGGGAGGCCTATGTCCAGCAGTGGACGTCTTTCGGCTGATATGATGATGATGATTATGATAAGTTTACTTTAGTACCTCATTTAAATAAAATATAAATTTATTTGTAAGAAATAAGTATTAAAAATTACCCCTGAAGACGTTTATGGTAAACAAAAACGAGATGATGATTATGATGATGAAATAACGCAGAATGTTTATTTATTTACAATTTATTTAAAACTCCATGCACAAAGATACAATGGCGGCATTAATGCCTTCTACCAGTCAACCAAGGGTGGTGAAGAGATAACATGTCAGGTGCATCATTTAAATTGTGACAAGAAAAAAGTGATGAATGATGATGACGAATTTATGAAAAAAAAAAGATATTTGCAGGAATACTCCCAAGTGTCAGTTAATAGAAGAAAAATGTTTTTAGCTTATGTGTAGTTTCCAAAATTATTACAATTATGTCCAAAAATGATACTACAGCGCAATTCATTTTTGTAAATTCAAGAAAAAAAAGAATCGCGACCCTGCCAGGATTCGAACCTGGAATCTTCTGATCCGTAGTCAGACGCGTTATCCATTGCGCCACAGGGCCAGATGGGTTATTCATTGAAATAGTGCCCCTGTTACTTAAAAATGACGTCATTTAGGACCTATTGTTACGTATTTTGTATTGTTATTGATTTCTGAATGTAACTTGTTTATATGAAGACAAAGAGAATGGCCACAAAATATTTGGAAACTTCATACCGAATAAATTATAGTTTCATTCTAGAAAACGTATGATATACTTTACTTAATAAAGTTTATGCTCGTGGAGACGTATAAGATACAACTACGTATACGTTAATCCTAAGGCCGTCTTTGAAGGTCAAAACTAGGCCTAACCACGACAAAAAATAATATTTTGCTTCCAGTGTTACTAGGATCCCATAAGCGCTGAAGCAGTGAGTCTACTCCCTAGGTCATGACGTCACCTATCGAACGCAGAGTAGTATTAGTGCCGGTACACACATACGTATGCATAGCTTTTACGACAAACATTTACATGTTTTATACACCCACCATAACAAACACATACAAAAGAGACAAGGAAATAGCCAGGGAAATTGTTTAGTCATACTTAAGGAGACTACTTGACAAAGTGAAGTTTCAATTTACTGGGAAATGAAATCAAAAGTGACCCATTATTTTTGGAGTTATGTAAGTCAGATAATCAATTTGGTCAATCATCATCCATTTCGCTACAAATTTGCAAAAGTGTGTATTCGTACGCGAACTAGCTTCTTACTGCTCATAATAGCATCTATCTGTTCCGCACGTGTTGTCGGTTGATATAGCATGCATTTTAACCCCGCGCACAAAATAGTTCGTGCCGTCGACTAGTGTACCCTCGACATAAGTCCGTTGCGGCCAAGCGTCTCGACAGCGACTGGTGATTGTTATACCTCCTTCAGATACAGTAGGCTCAAGGTGATTGATGACCTGAACGTCTAAGAAATTCACAGTTTTTAGAAATTATATATGTATTTATTTATAAGCTTTAGGTAAAGGTAAAGCGATACTAAGCTATCATCAGCTAGCACAATTGCAAAATTATAATCAACATCGTTAATAATGCAGATAGAAAGAAATAAAATATTTGTTTGTGCACAGATTTTATAATAGTAAAAGCTTATAGTATGCATTCGATCCCCAAGGCCAAAAAAAAATATATTTTGTCTTGTTAGTAGGCAGCCCGGAGTCTGAATTCGCGTCCGATGAATGACAATAGGTGCGTCCCCTGCTCGTTTCATGACACTTAAATCCGAAGAAATTTGGTCAGTTATATTGCCTTAACCTTGGGCGAGATGAACTGGTGGCGGGAAGAACCTACAATGTTACCGCCGCGTGAATCTACTTCATGTTTTGCCTTTCACTCTGCTTTCTATGACAAAATTCTGAATTTTGAAAGTGGGGAGTACGTACACTAAATGAAAACTATTAAAAATCATTCACAATTAAATGGCGTCTGACTATTATCTTAATACAAACATAAATTCTGTCATGTTTTGTCAAGATATTTGCAAAATAAATTACAAAAACCACTGAAACGCGTCATTTTTGAGGGCCGCTCCCTAAAAACTTATCAAATATTGGTGTAATGAAAGGTTATTTCAAGAAAATGTTTGCTGATATTGATATAAAATAAATAAAAAATTTTAAGATAAATTTATTTGTAAATCATGCTTTATGGAATACTTATTCTTATATATTATTATGTATTCCATAAAGCATGATTTACAAATAAATTTTGCGTACATTTCTGTCATAATTTGCCAGAAATCAGCTCAAAAGCACGCAATCTTCATTTTGTCATCGGAAACACGTATTCAAACTGCACGTCGAAAAATGAATATGATAAAACATGGATCCGATTTACTAATTTATGGTTTTGAATACAGAGGCGAGTACAGTGTAACGGTAAAGTGGTTGTTGTCACTGTCAGGTTGCTAAAAAGTCCTGATTTCAAGCTCGTTATGTTTATAGGCTCCTAGTAACTTGCGTCGGGTCCGCGAAAACAAGTACCGCTATACACCGCGTGAAAATAAAGTATCTACTTTTTTATTATTAGTACCCCACAAGACGTTCTATCAGTTTTTTAGAATGAAGAGAGAAGGCAAAAATAATTTCACTAACCAACTAATTCTTTGAAACTCTGTTTGAAACATATTTGGTGTACAATACAGTATAACTCCATTGAATAGGCCTACTCAGATGCTAGAACACTAAAACGCAGTACACACGTGAAACTCATAACACCCACTTAAAGTGCTAGTAGGTGCTAAAACGTTGAAACGTTTATATTGAGAAAAATCCTACTACGTAAAAGTTAGTGAGGATGGATGGATGGATGTTTGTGCCTCTTTCACGTAAAAACTACTGAACGGAATTTGTTTTAGTCCTTAATATTTATGACAATAGTTTGCAGTGTCAAATAACCATTTCCATAGATACTTTAACATTTTATGGTGCCGACCTTACAATGAAATTCGCAACCTTATTACAAGCTTTTATCTTACTTGCCTTAACATTAACATTAGAAAGGGGATATTTACCATGTTTACTGTTTCTGTGTTTGTGTTTTTGTTTTTGTATGTTGTGTTTTTTTGTTTTGTGTGTGTTGTAATTGTCTAATGTTAATGTTAGTGTTAGTGACCATGACAGTTTAAAAACTTATATCTTAGTTGCCTTGTTAGTTAGTTTAACTTTGTCAATATTATCATTATCAGTATACTGTTTAATTTAAAAAGTGAAGTCGTGTGGACGAACAGTAAAATAATTGGCTATTCGAAGTTCTAATGCTACGCAGATGATGTCAGTATTTATTTACTGTTAAATTAAAGAGCAGATCTTGAATTTTCTTTATTAAAAACAATCCTGACACACATTTATCCTGGAACTAAAATTTTCAATCAAAAGAGGTTCTCTTTGAGATAATATTCCTTTAATTTGGCTTTGGGCTAGTTTTAGAGAACAGACAAATTGGACTGCAGAAGATATGTTTCCACCCGTCATAATCCATTAGATTTAGTTAATTTAGTCGCGTTTTAATTTTGCTTTCTCACTACCTCTGAGAAGAAATATCTATAGAGTGTATTTTCAGCTTATTGAAGTTTCAGATCAAGCTTCTGATATCTTATGGTGTCCTAGTAATAGTTTGAAACTACTACAGAACCCGCAAATGCACACAAGTGCATAGATGTCCAGTCCACGTGAAGGATACAATATATATAAGCAACATTCATTTATTACAGTCAGTCATGTATAAATGCAAGCTGAGGCTTCTCTTCTGTATCGTTTTAAATAACTGTGCGACAATATCAAACTTCAGGAATTTTATGTAGGACTAGCTGTTGCCCGCGGCTTCGCTCCCGTGGACCACCCCACAGGACCCGTTTTCGGGATTAAAAAATAGCCTATGTCATTCAGGAATAATGTAGCTTTCTATTAGTGAAAGAATTTTTCAAATCTGTCCAGTAATTTCGGAGCCTATTCGGTACAAACAAACGAACAAAAAAATCTTTCCTCTTTATAATATTAGGTATAGATTATTTAACATATGTATGTATTTTTGTTTCTAGTGAGTATCTATTTTTATGTTTATTGTTGCTATTGTCGCACCACTGACAACCCCATGTCATGTCCAGGTATTTCTGTCCATTCCAGGTTGCCTGGAAGAGATCGCGGAATGCGATAAGGCCGCCCATTGTATATTATTGTATTAAGTTTCTTTTTTTCTTGTTTATTAAGGTGTACAATAAAGTGTATATAAATAAATAAATAAATAAATATAGATTAGTATAGATTAACAGCCCATTCCTCTCATAATAATTTTGACTGGATATTTTAATTATGATTCAATTCGTTATTAAAATACCAATCAACCAAATAAAAACGTTTTAAATTTTCGAAAATCGGTGTGCTTGTTTTTTTTTCTTCGTTTCATGACACTGAATTCCAAAATAGAAGTTATTTTTCACTGTGTAGTGTTTTTGTTTGGAATTTTAAATTTTTTGTTGTGGTATATTTTATTTATTTCAACAGTTTTGCCAGAATAAATTACCCGAATACTTGGACGAACTTGGACATAACTGGTGAAATGAGAGTGTACCAGGGTGAACCGTACACATCTGTATATCCCTTTAGAGCATACCGGCGTGATGTTATGTTATGAAATGGTGTAAACAATTAAAAAACATGTGATTGCAGCAATCTCGAGAGATTTATCCTACAATTGTAAATCTAATAAACGATCGGTACAATGTGTGCGGGAACTTACTAAAACGAATGATATTTTTTTGCTACAGGAGACTTGGCTTTTACACCATGACCTAGATTTTATAAATGAAATTTTTTAATTATAATTATATTATTTTAATATTTTTTAATGTTATTGTTTAACCAATAGCAAATGTGCGCACTATCACAAATATTGTGAAGCAATCGATATTTATTATACTCACATTGTTGGTACATTGCAGGCCTAGCATAGCGCTTGCGTCAAAAACGCGACGCACATGGTGCGAAGTTGGCTCGAATACGATACAAAATACTAGGAGCCCACAAACATTTAGAGCTTAAATCAGGAATTTTCATCAATCAAAACGTAACAACTACCACCGTAGCGTGACGCCTAAGTCGTCTGTATAGTCATTGACTTAATGTTGTAAATCGGATCCATCTTGTAGCATGTCGAGTATTCAACGTGCAGCCGAGGTTAACTGAACTCTCAATGAACTCAATTTTGCGAATTTTTGGCTGATTTCTTATGAATTATGACAGAAACGTTTGAAATCATACATGGAAAACATGCGTTATGAAATACTGAATCCATTTCAGTAAACGAATGTTTGGGAGATCAGTTTATTACGACTATAATTGGAATGTTTTCATGTAGCGGTAGACCAAAATGACGCTTTTATTCATTCTCATTGCTTTTGCAAATATTCAGCAAAATATGACTGAAGTTGTAGGTACACAAGATGACAAAAAGTCTAGGCGTAAATAAGGTATTTAAGTTTTCTTTCAGCGTAGTATTTTCTGCCTTCGTAATTCTTTAGTGATTGAAAGTGGTACCAGATGAAAGAAAAATAAACGTAGTGGATAACTTCATAACAACTCAACTCAACTGGAGTGTAAATGGAGCAATTGCTAGTTTGGACCTTGAAGAAAACCAGAAAACGAAAATAATTTACAAAAAAATAATTTGTTATTGGACCTAAACGAATATATATTTAAAATATATATTCGTTTAGGTTTAGGTTAAATGTCGCTTAACTTCTTCATTGTATGCATTCCTATACAAAGCACGGGGCCATTTTGAAATTTAATGTTCACTGTATCAGGTCTGTATGGTGTCATGGCAACGGTCAGTTATAAACAATTTTAAATAAATGCAATAGTTTTATACTAACGGGACAGCATACAACGGAGGATGTGTTACCTACAAGTAACCACTACACGGAATCATTGGGGGTGTGTCTTCATTCTCACACTACTACAGTGGCAATTTGCAAACCAAACGCTAGCAGTCTGGACTCAGCATCCCGTCCGAATGGTCTAGTCGTTTCTGAAATTGTAGTCCCGCATTTGAAATTGTGTTTTTTTACAGAGGGAACGTATTAGGAGTCCTAAGTTACCAGAATGTATTTTTAAAACTAACGCAGATAATAGTTGGCGGGAAAACTTTGGAAATGCAGTTCGAGACTAGTTTTTCGACTATGGAGTTACATTTTGCATGTTTTTCAGTTGGCAGTAATATATAATAATAAGGGCAACTAGAGACACCATAACTCATATTATTAACCCCTTGTGTGCCCGAAACGTGGATTCACGCGAGGCACAATGGCTTTTTAATGGTTTCGGTAATTACAGCATTCAACCGGTTAAAACCAAAAACTTGTACAGTTAATAGTATTTAGTATCTACATGCAATAGACTCGCGTTACGGTTTGAAAGCAAATACCCAGATTTAGGCATATGGTCAGGTTCACTCACAGAGAAGACGTCGCAGCGTTGTATTTTTTTCTGAGCAATAACGTTTGATATAAAGTGGCTTTTTAAAAATCTTGAATATCATCTAAACAAGATCGTTTGCGATTTTGGCTTGCTGAGCTGTAGGTCTTTTAAAAATCTGTAAATCCTATAAGTATAGATATGACCAATCTAGAAATATATTGTTTCAAATTAATTAAAGCTTTGCCAGATCGGTTTAATAAATAGGACAACAAAGCGTGAAAAGCCCGGTGCATTTTTTGCCATGGAAACGATACGCGTACCAAGAGCACTAGCGCGATATAAATCAGGAAGAGTAACAAGCTAAAAATAACCGATTCACAAGGTGGCCGATAAATTGAGGAGGGCGGCCGAAGAGTTAGATAAAAGCAGAAAACAATCATGTCATCATTCAATTAAGTTCCTTCATTATTGAAAGATTAAAAAAACTACGGGGGCAGAATATGCAAATGTTATTTGGAGACTATTTTTTTTAAATAGCTTTCATACGATTTCTTCCGTTTCAAGCAATTGAACTCAGTTGCTACGCAATTGCTACGATGTATGACGTCATGGCTACGGCCGCGTAGTCGGATACTTGCTTCACAGCATACACTTTGAAAATAGTTCAAGCTAATTCCTACTGTTTATGCATGGTATTTCGCAGTAAAAATCTACGGCTTTTTCTGTCTAACCCGTTGTACTAGCACCTTAACCCTCTGTTTGTTATTCAAACTAAGCATGTTGAAATTTTATAATCTAATCAGGACAAGTATGATTAATACTTTTTGTTGTAACTTTACTGCTTTAAACAAAACGTCTTTTATTTCTACAACTTATATAAAATGAGGAGTATTTGTTGTTCTACTGATTTAAGTATCGTACACGTATTTGGTCTCTCCTGTGTGAAATATTGGTTGATATTAATTTTTCTCAAACATGCTTGGAAATGTGAGCATTATTTTGACAACCTTCTTCGAGATAAACGGACATTGCTGTACTGGCCAAATACATGCGAGCAGCGGCCGGCAAAAGTTGTATGAAAATCCATATCTGTCGTGTTTAGCGACAAAATAAATAACATAGTAATCTCATATCTGTCGTGTCATTTAAAAATGGAACGATCTTTTACTCCGAAACATGGCAACCTTATCAAAGGTTTTATTTAAATTACGAACAGGCTTGCAAATAGAAAGCTATTTATTGAAAAAAGAACCTATGAACATTTTAACGCCGTTCGTCCTGTTCGTCATTGATTTTGAAAAGTAATAATTGTATTTGACAAAATGAGTTCTAGGTAATACTTATTTTTAATTTCTACGCATTATTTGAGTAAAGTACTATACAAGCCTTGGCCACAACTAGGCATTGATGGACTTACGTATGTGTGCCTCGGCTTCGCCTCGGCCCACATTTACACGTTCGTCCATCAATGCCTCTTTTGCTGGCCGCTGCAGTAATGTACTATTCTATGTATTTTATGAGCATCTTGTCTTCAGTAGTCGAGTTATAATATTTCCCAACAATAAAAAATAAACAAGCTTTTTGGCTCACCGTCCATTGTCATCCAAACCAAACGTGTTTGCAATTTCATCTTAATCGTTTGAGCATAACTGCTTCAAAATTCAGTTGCAAGATTTGACCTGAACATACGTACATATATTGCAAGTTAATAAAAAGCTTGTAAAAATTACGATTTTTAACTCTGTTAGAATCACGTGAGCGTGGTTTAAGAACTTTTTCAGAGATTTAAAGAACACCGTAAAAGTTTAAAAATTCTCGTAATTTTAATTATGACCTTAATATTGTCTATGTTTTTATATTTTTACGGTATATAAACAAAATGAAATGCTTTTTAACGCTAACTGCTTTTTTAGGATTCCTTTGCTCAGTAAGAAAAAACGGCCAAGTACGAGTCGGACTCGCGCACGACGGCTTCCGAACCATTATCGCAAAAAACGACAAAAAAAAAACACGTTTGTTGTATGGGAGCCCCACTTAAATATTTATATTATTCCGTATTTAGTATTTGTTGTTATAGCGGCAACAGAAATAAATCTTAAGTGAAAACATGTGTAAGCATGTGTGATTTCAACGGTCTATCTATCACGGTTCATGAGATACAGCCTGGTGACAGACGGACAGAAAGACAGATGGACCGCGCAGTCTTAGTAATAGGGTCCCGTTTTTACCCTTTGGGTACGGAACCCTAAAAAAGTAACCCTTATAGAATCACTTCGTTGTCTAGTCTGTCGTTCTAGATCTTTTTCTCAAAAATCAACGCAATCAGAAGATACGGCCGTTTAGGTTGCATATGGTTATATGGGTAGGTTCAAAACCTCTAGGTTACTGTCTGTTGACTAAGACTCATGAAATGCAAGAAATATTGTCTCATAGAATAATCATCATCATCAGCCTTATAATGTGCCCACTGCTGGGACACAGGCCTCCTCTCTGTGATGGATGGGCCGTAATTCACCACGCGAGTTCAATACGGGTTGGTGGATGTCACATGTCTTCGAATGTTTGGTTCTAGGACATGCCGGTTTCCACACGATGTTTTCCTTCACCGTTTTTAGAGCAGTGATGATGAAATAATTTACACAAAGTAAAGCTCCTGCCTGGGCTCGAACCCACAACCTACGAAACGTAAGTCATAGCCGTTACCACTGCGCCAGCACTGCTCTCATTCCAGTTCATTCGATTAGTTTTCGAGCAATGTTCGATGCTTTGATTGTACATAAAATTCAGAATCGTTTATTTTGGTCATTGTACGGAGCCCTCGGTGCGTGATACCGACTCGCACATAGTTGTTTTTTTTTGACAATAGTAGTTGTTTTATCAGACTGTTTAGAAATAGTTTTATTATTGAACATTTTCTTATCACAAATACACAAAAAGAAAACTTGCAGGTTTACGGTGAATGGCTGTTTTTATAACAACGCCAGGAATTTGCTTGCACGTTCAAACAACAAAACGTTGTCCATTGTCGCTTCAGCTTCTTGCCCTTAGCCCTCACCCCCTCGCCTTATCACTTTCGTATATAGAAAACTAAAACTTTATTTTGTCTTTACCTACAGCAAATCCACATCACAACCAGAGGTATAGTCCAGTAGGGATACAATTATTTTCCACATAACCTTTGATAATTCAAAAGTTTGTTATTTTCGCGGGATACCTTATGTGAATTCAACGCTATGTACAAAAATGCTAACAGTTTAGAGTAATGCAATAGGCATAAAGTAGGTATTTCCTATTATTTCGTGTTATAACAATAATATAAAATTTAAATTTAAATAAATTAATGTTTCTTTATTAGTACTATCTAAACTTTATATTAGTGAAAATGTTAACAGATACGTACTGTGGAACAATGGAAAACTGAAAATGGTTCGTAACTCTTTCAATAAAAGATTTAAGTTTTCAAATCATTTCCTATATGCGTAGAGGGATTAGTTATACCTTACAACGAAAGTTCTAACAACTAAGTATAATGCTGCACAGGTTATTGTATTTTTACATTGTGATTTGCGAAATATTGAATTTAAGTTTATAAATTTGCGCCTACATATTCGAAATAATAAACTCTGCCACCATACAAAAGTTTAAACACTTATGTGCTATGCTAGTTTAATAAATCAAATACTGCGGGGCGCGGTGACACTCCACTCTGAATGTATTGAATGAGGCGCGAAACCATTTCATTACTGTCACATCAGTATTTAAACCTCGTTCATAAAATCTAATTTTTTGGCAATTTGTTATTTTTAATGTTGAGGTCGAATACGATTTCTAACTTCTTTGTTCCTATAAAAAGAATAAGAAAGAAATATTCACAGAACACGGAATAGTCGTACCTGCCGTGCTGACAGTTTATCGAGATGACAGAATAATAAAATTCTCCGTATCGTGAATCTTTGACAGTCGTTACGGGTCGTCAGAAACCCGAAAGTCTGCGGCCACCCTAACAAAAAGGGTTCCGTATTATCCAGTAGGATTACCGTATAATCTGGGTTGGCAGGTTATGCAGTCACTTCATATAAAACACTGGTATTCAGATGCGTCTGGTTCGACTGAAAACAGTGGAAGTCAACCCCAACATATTAGGGAAAAGTCCAAGCAAATGCCTTTTCCAAACAGATGTGAATGTAGAAATATCAAACATCTTATAACCGGTGCAACTGTCACAACTAAATTGACTACATTACTGGTCCTAAGACCTAATACAATAAAGACAGTGTTACCCATTAAGCCTTAGTAGAAGACACTGTAAGCATGATATGATGTATGCTTATACAAATCGATGTATTTATGTTTGTAAAATATTACCTACTCTTTTTTTTTTTTCAGAATCAATATAGTAGCAACCCTAGTGAGTCCGGCAAGTTTAGGTGTCAGTTTTGTGATACGCTTACCAAGATTTAGAACATTTTTTTATTTTAAAGGTAGATAAATTTTACATGATCGTGTCTATTGCGCCCTATCTATTAGTTTTTAAACTCTATTATAACGAAAAATCGGCACCACGTGACCTTACCACACGATTGCTGTGCATCAAAACCTAGTAAATGCCATAAAATATTATATTCCAGGAAAACGCAAAAATATTATTTGAATTAGCCTATGGAATGCCATCTTGTGTAAGGTAACTAAACGAAAAAATAAATAAAAAATAAGCGAGTACTAAACAAGGCTTACGGGTGAACTGTACGTAATAACACAAATGATATTAATGGTGTCCTAAATCTATTAAATATTTTACATATCTCTAAACAAGATAATTCAATACCTATTAAGTACCGGACATTTGCTAATTTAAGGTGTTTTTACAATTTGAAGAGACTTTCCTATTGTAAATAATGATAAAATGTATTAATTAAAGCACCAAATCTCAATTCAAATTATAAATTTCCTGGTTAAAATTACACAGTCCATCGCAGCATATTAAAACTCATTAAAATAATATAAATAAGATTATCAGGGTATAAAACCATTATAAAAATATGTCACCTACTGCGTTCTTATATGGGGCAGTCGTACAGTACCAGACTTATTTTTAATATTTATTCGATTAGCACGGGGAAGGCTTGTATAACACATGCCAGATTACCTATTTTAGTGATCTTTATTATCGTAGCAATAAGGTTTCATTTATAGGCAAAATAACAGTGAACGATATGTCAGATACTAGACGCCAGTTTGAAATAAGAATTTGCGCGGTAATGTTTTTCTAAAAATCATCAGAAGAGTCCGTTTATGATGTGGGCCTCTGTGGTCTGTATGGTTCGAAGAATTTATACTGATCGTACATACCTACACCGCGCCCCGCAATACCCAAATTGTATTTGATTTATTAAACTAGCATAGCACATAAGTGTTTAAACTTTTGTATGGTGGCTAAGTTTATTATTTCGAATATGTAGGCGCAAATTTATAAACTTAAATTCAATATTTCGCAAATCACAATGTAAAAATACAATAACCTGTGCAGCATTATACTTAGTTGTTAGAACTTTTGTTGTAAGGTATAAATAATCCCTCTATGCATATAGGAAATGATTTGAAAACTTAAATCTTTTATTGAAAGAGTTACGAGCCATTTTCAGTTTTCCATTGTTCCACAGTATGTATCTGTTAGCATTTTCACTAATATAAAGTTTAAATAGTACTAATAAAGAAACATTAAATTATTTAAATTTAAATTTTATATTATTGTTATAACACGAAATAATAGGAAATACCTACTTTATGCCTATTGCATAACTCTAAACTGTTAGCATTTTTGTACATAGCGTTGAATTCACATAAGGTATCCACCCAGCGAAATTAAAAAACTTTTGAATTATCAAAGGGCATATTCTTCTGGCTACTGGACTAGTAAATTTGTTTGTATGTTTGTTTATAATCGCTGGCAATACCTACTTTTACTACTTTACTATAGGCTACGAAAGGGAAGCTGCGAGCAATAACTAGTACTTATATTCAACTAATATTATAAATGTGTATGTTTGTGTTTCAAAAACGCAAAAATGGCTTAACAAATTTGGACGAAATTTTGCAAACAGATAGTTCATAACCTGAACACAGTTCATCCTGGTATGGTTTGCGCTGCTGGCAGAATTAGTTACAGAAATTGAATTTATAAAATTTACTTTCATCAAAAGTGCGTGAAAAATTTTTCCATTAAGGTCAGGTGTTGATAATATTATAGATCCCTGCATCATCCTTCTGCTGGGCAAAGGTTCCGTGAATTCTAGCTATTTCAGTCCTGAGCTAGTGTGGCCTAGTGTGTTATTGCTATCTCGTCCCACCATCGTCCGCCGGTAAGTCTTCTAGCTGTATTGTGTCAGGGCTGCAGCTCAACGGGCTAGCGTTAGACTTAGAAAATAATCTAGAATTAATGTGTATTTCAGTTAAACGAGACTCAGCGAGTCTGCCACGGTGTCATGACGCTGGGCCCAACGAGTGCCGTGCAAGACAAGCTGCTTAAAAACCCTCATGAGCTCACTCATGGAAAATGAAAACTCTCACAAGTAAGAATATAATATAAGCAATCCTATGTTTAAGTCAATATAGAAGGAATAATAAAAATATTACGGAACATGTGACCTAGCCATATTGTTGAACTAGCCGAACCCCGCGGCTTCGCTCCCGTCAACTGGCTATCTATCTACCTACCACTGCCTACCTACCCTACAAACATACAGCTTTATAATATTGGTATTGATGTTGGTAAAACTCCTTCGCAAATGAACAAATGTGAGATTACCATATAAAAAGGTTATAGTGAGTCAATCTTAAAAGATACTCGTAGACATGCTGTTGTGTACTTTATTCTAAAACTTTTAAAGAGAAACAATTCCATCATACATGATATTTGTGTAACTTAAACCGTTTACGAGCTTCTGCTCTGAAAAAGGAAAAACGTTACCCGTTTTTCCATTTTTCATTTATGCTCCGCTCCTATTGGTCGTAGCGTGATGTCTTAGAGCCTATAAACCTTCCTCTATAAATGGACTATCCGACACAAATATATGTTACAATTCCAACAAGTTCCTGCGATTAGTGCGTTCAAACAAACAAACACACATCAAAAAAAAATCTCTTCAGCTTTATAATATTAAGTATAGATAGAAAACTTTGATAAGCGATTTGCTTGTGTCAATTTTGTCTCAGAGAAAAAAAACAAACTTTAACCATCTGCTTGCCAGCAGTAAAAACTAAACACCATCAGTAGGCTGTTCAAGCCTTGCTAAGGCCGCGCTATACCTCGGTAGCCCGATGCAAGATTGCGGATTTTATGTGAATCAACTGTTTCTGCCAATAGGATAGATGTGTGCTAAATGTTTTAAGAGTTGTCTAAAACGAATACTTATAATTTTAAGCTGTGTGTGAAGAAGACTGAGCAAAATCAACAAAATTGGTTTTGATTCTTTCCATATTATAATATTTTTTGCAAGCGTCGAAAGTCGAGTCCCTCGTTCGAAAAATCCTGAATTTTGGCACACACCGTTATAACAAAGTAAATGTTTTAGGATGTAAAATTGCTTCAAGGAGTCATTTACATCCTTAGAAGATGCACAACGCAAGCAAACCTTCATCTGTTGTTGTTTTCATTTTTCACGCATACGCATTGATAAGCAGTCCACGTGTATCCTATGGCCTTTTCTCTTATTTCTACTACTCATACTTCATGAGTTCCTAGTAACTCCTAACAATTCTGCGCCAACTTCGTTGCATTCACAACGTTAAACATTACCTACATCGTAGACGCTTGTGTAACTGACTGCTCGCGACATCTGTGGGCACGGCAGTACATCCTGGCGGGAGTAGCAAACAACCCCAAAACAAAGTTTGTTCTTCTGTTTAACTTGGAAATATTTTACGAATGAAGGCAGTATCTACCTGCCTTTAATTTGTACTGATATTTGTTCAGTATTTTAAAGTTGTTTTTACATGTTATTTACAAATATTGTCAATAAAACCGTGTTAAAATCGAGGAAAACCATGATTTCACTGAGCGACCATAGTTAAAGTATAATTTTAACGAAAGGCCAATGTAGACCTTAACATTGCTGAAATACGGCTTAGTCTAGTTTAAAGCTGAAAGAGTACTTGTGCCGTTCCATCTAGTTTGATTACTCTTTCTCAATACCTCAATGCTTTATGGGCTCCTTGTATTGAGAATCGAACTTTTGTTGCCAACTTCGCGGTGCATGCCAGCGTGTGACAGTTGACTAATACCTCATTGCTTTATGGGCTCCTAGTATTGAGAATCGAACTTTTGTTGCCAACTTCGCGGTGCATGTCAGCGTGTGACAGTTAACTAATATCTCACTGCTTTATGGGCTCCTAGTTTTGAGAATCGTTATTTTGTTGCTAACTTCGCGGTACATGCCAGCGCGTGAAAGTTGACTAACGGCCGTACTCGTGTTGTAATTATGACACATGGCAGTCTATCAGCAAGTTAGTAAAGCAAAAGGTCGTTATATCAAATCTAATCAAGCAAAATACTTTGTCTCAACCTTAGAGATACTTTAAAATTGTCAAAAATAAAAAAAAAATCTAATTCCACATTCGCAATCGTCAGTCTGTAGGTTTCTATGAAGGAGATCGTGCAAGAAACTCCACGGACACCTTTTCCATCAGTTTTAATTACAAGTATTTGGTTACATCATGTTTGTTGGAAAAATACTAATATGTGAGAACGATGTAAAAAGACGTGCACGTAAAAGGGTCTAGAGTCAAACAAACAATTCAAAAAGTACCAAATTAAAAACAGGCCGAGGCAGCCAAGTTCTGAAAAAGCCCAACTGATGGGGCCCTTTCATGAACAAGAAACAATAGATTGGCACCACTCAGCTCAACCATCATGAAGGGAACCGAATGATCCAACATATCCAACTGCCAGGGCACACACAAGCCGACGCACGACATATAGATGCAGTAAATGGTAGATTAATATTTGTGACATAGTAAAAAGAAAGAAAGAAATAAAAATATTTATTTGTGACCCACACAGGAGACACGAGATAAGCAAAACACAAACAATAATAAAAATAAAACTAAATAACCCCGTGCAAGACCAAAAAGGCTCCTATCTCAGCACGTGCACACATGTGCTGTGCAGTTATATATATAATACTAAAAGAAATTGAGTTTATACAATACAAATATATTTATACAGTCTTCAGCAGGTCCAACAATATTCAAAACAGTTCTCCTTTACTGTTTATCTTTGAAACTTTGGTTTTAATTTCATTTTGATAATTATTGCATAAGATTGAACTGTATTTGTTGACGGAAGTGAGCACTGGCTCTTGTAATAATTTCGATCCACTTCCAACCCATAGCATCAAATCTATAAAACACTACTGCGGATGTGACGCGACTACATAGCCATCTTTATTACGAGCAAGTTCTGTGACGGTGCGCTAGATAGGGCAATAACATCTCTCACCTGGCCGGATAGATGGCACCACCTGAATATATATGACTATTGTAGTTGCACACGCGCAAGTTTTATTATCATTTGGCTATAAGATTTAGCGTAGTTACTTATAGTTACTGTAGCGGTTTAGTTGCTGCCATTGAAAAGCTCATGCACTAAATTTAATCTACCGATTACTATAACAGGTTTTTCAAACTACTTTCAGATTTTGTGTGCTGTAAGTTTTGGTGTTTTCTTTTTATGTGTAGATTTTCTTTCTGAATTCACTATCATTCCTTGTGTGCGGCACCTGCAACAAACAACAAACATAATATATGAATGTACTCTACTCTGTGGAATTATTTGAATAAGTAGGTAAATAATATAAGTTTACGCTCTTAAATTTTGTGTGACATGCGATTGCAGCAATCTCGAGAGATATATCCTACAGTTGTAAATCTATTAAACGATCGGTACAATGTGTGCGGGAACTTACTAAAACGAACGATATTTTGCTGCTGCCGGAGGCTTTGCTTCTACCCCATGACCTAGATTTTGTGAATTTGAGGATTGATATTATAATTAATGAATTTGAGAGGTAGGCTGTACGGGGGTTTAGCCATTATGTGGAACTAAACAAAATTCCCGTATGTTTCGACTATTAGCTGTAGTAGTGACCGTGGTTGAGTCATAATTGTATATACCATAATTGTAAATGTGTATATGCCAGTGGATAACGCAGATAACTTGACAGAGTTCATTGATTGTTATGAATTTTAGAAGATGGTGCACAATGTGTTTATGATTTTGGTGATTTTAGTTCGCACCACTTCGCGAAGTATGGACATGAATTGATAAAGTTCTGTACTGATATGGAGTGGGAATGTGTAGATTTTAATTTACTTCGATTGGAATCAGCAACTTTTACGTTTATGAGTGAGTCACACGGTAGTCGGCTATAGCTTGTTCATTGCATCGCAACAAAGGCGGCATGTGACACTGTGATATTGGCGGACGACATATATGACGATGTAACTTGCCTGACTACTGAGACGGCCTTAGCCGGCTGCCGTTACCATCTCAATAATATTAAATGTCGCAAACGCACCACAGACCAAATAAATGTATACAAAAATATTGTATTGATAAGTTAAGTAATTATTTTAATATTTTTAATGTGATTGTGAAACCAACAGTAAGTTTGAGCACTATCACAAATATTGTGAAACAATTGATAAGTATTATACTCACATTGTTGATACATTGTTGGCTTAGCATAGCGCATGCGTCAAATGCCCAACGCAAGTGGTGCGAAGTTGGGTCGAATACGATGCAAAATACAAGGAGCCCATAAATATTTAGAGCTTGAATCAGGAATTTTCAGCAGTCAAAACGTAACAACCACCACTGTAGCGTGATGCCTAAGTCGTCTGTATAGTCATCTACTTAATGTTGAAAATCGGATCCATCTTTTAGCATATTGAGTATTCAACGCGCAGCCGAGGTTAACTGAACCCTCGATGAACTCAATTTTGCAACATTTTTTGCTGATTTCTTATGAATTATGACAAAAACGTATGAAATCTTACATGAAAAACATGCGTTATAAAATACTGAATCCATTTCAGTAAACAAATGTTTGGGAGATCCTTTTATTACTTCTATAATTGGAATGTTTTCATGTAGTGGTAGACCAAAATGACGCTTTTATTCTTTCTCTTTTCTTTTGCAAATATCTAGCAAAATATGACTGAAGTTGACACAAGATGACAAAAAGTCTAAGCGTAAATAAAGTACTATAAGGTACTATTTTCTTCCTTCGTAATTATTTAGTGATTGAATATGGTGCCGGATTAATGAAAAATAAACTTAGTAGATGCATACGGCTAACTTCATAACAACTCAACTCAAAGTTATTTGCTCTTTTACAAGCCACAACAAATGTAAACAATCAATTTTACTAGCATATCGCCATCTAGCCATCTGAATTAGTTTTTTTAATTTTCTCGCACTTGGTCACTATCTCACCTGATGGTAAGCACGCATGCCTAGAAGTAACCTATTCACTCTTGACTTAAACTTGGAAAACTATTTGCTTTATTGCGTGTTGATTTGACTCAAATTTTCAAGTTGTGGAAGGTGCAGGTGGTTTTGCATGCTGGGCAGGAAAGAAGATAGGTAGTGCACAATTATCCTGTGAAAGGGCTCCAACGTCCTTATAAGTTGGAAGATAATGCAATAAAAAGGTAAAATGGAGCTGATCTGAACTTCCAGAAAGTGGCCATTGAAACTCATCAAACATACAAGATAATACCATCGTGTAAATTGATTTTTACAAAAACTTGTTTATATGATTGTTTGCATTATCATTTATTTGTATATCATTGGGATATCATTGTAAGCGTATCCACACTAGATGTATCTAAAGGCCGAAGTTTTTTGTACCTTAGTGCATTAGGTATATATAAGTCAAATTTACATGAATTATTAACAGAGCTTGTGTTTTGTACTGTCAGCTGACTTAGAGAACATCGTGCCGATGCATCGTTTCCATGGAAACCGCAGTTCCTTGCCATGTACACAGTATTGATCCAGCCAGACCGTAAAATATTTTATCTACTCTCATATCGTAATATTCGAATTATAAACTTCAAAACGAGTTTATATTGACATACTTTATAAACACAATACCGAAATTTAAAAATAGAATCTTATTATAACACTTTTTCTCTAACAAAATAATGCTATAATACAATTTTTTTTCTATTACGATACAGGACAAATCCAAGAAGTTAATCACAAGGAGTTTTCATCAATTATTTTTTGTAATGCCATTTTTATAGTACCTATTTAAAAAGATTTGATTCCAATTTTTACTTGTCTATGACAATGCCCGCTTCAGGATTAGCACGCACTGCGATTTTTATTCGCGCGAATTTTGTCTCTTTCTACACGTTCATAGAGCTCAAAATATTCACGCGAATTAAATTCGCGCCGCGGTGCGGTGGATTCTGTAGCAAAACACGGATTTCTTGCGGTATTATTTCTGCACGATTTTTTACCGCATTGCGAGCAACTTCATACAATTCCATAGGTCGCAGAATAGGCGAAAAAAATTCGCACGAATAAAAATCGCAGTGCGTGTAATCCTTAGCGCATGCGCAATGCGGTGATGTGCTTGGGTTTTGGCGCCATTCACATTTTGCAGGTTTAGTTGTATTGAATTTCATGAGTTTATTGAATTCTTGCTTAAAAATGTCTGATATCAGTAAATGTGAAGAAAATTTGACTTCGCCCGATATTTTAGATGCGGCGAAGGAAATTACTCATAATTTATTACCAGCAAAGTCGAGAAAATTATATGACAAATGCTATCACGACTTTATGGCATGGAAAATGCAAAAAAGGTATTTAGTTGGTTCAATCACAATGTATGAGTGTAGATAAAGTAGTGTATGAAACTGCACATAACTAGGTATTAAAACATTCGTGTGAATACTATTAAAAACCTCGCCTACGGCTCGGTTTTGAACACACACTCATGTTTTAATACCCCTTATTATGCAACAGTTTCATAAACTACTATTATCTACACTCACAACGTAATGTTCCAAATACGAATTCGAAAAATATAACACGTACTTTATGTTCGTGGATAGATAAAATTTAAAAAAAAAACCATTATAGTTCATCATTTTCCTTCGATTTTCAAACAACTGCATCATAAAATAACTTTTTAATTTTTATAACACACTTTTACTTTTTAATTTATTGGCGCTTAGGGGCTCATCGAAGTACTTCTCATTGTCTAAGGAGGCGCACAATGAGAATCTAAATTGCCCGCCATACCAAATATTTTTCCGTTTCTACTTTTGTTTTATTGCAACTGTATGAGTGAAGATAAAGTAGTGTATGCAATAGCATATGATTAGGTATTAAAACACTCGCGTAATATTATTATCAAATTCGGCTTCGCCTCATTTGATAAACCTACGCTCGTGTTTTAATAACCCCTATTATATGACCATTGCATAAACTACTATCATGACTAGGCTCTCATAACATAACGTTAGGTTTTCATGATTGTTGTCTTGAACCGTGAATGTGTCATTAACATACTTTGTATATTTAACACTACTTTTATGAAGTCAAACCGTTTCATAGCCTTGGTGACTGGCGGTATTCTATTAGAATTTAATCTGAAGGTAATTTTATGTTTGAATAGAAATATATAAATTATTTTATTTATATGCAGAGCAGAGTCATTTTGCAGGCCAAAATATGTGAAATTAATGTATTGCTTATGGCATAACTTGCCTGCACCCACCTGCATCTAATAAGACTAGAAGCTAGAGAACTGTTTAAATATATTTGAGGAAGTCAACAGGTATTTTGAAGTTATAGGACTCATCTCAAATACGGTAGGTTAGGGTGCCGTTTTAGTGGCAATTGGAAATCGATAATTACTGCTTCATTCCATGGGGAAAAAGCGTGTAATTTTCATTCGTCCACACCTTTAAATTGATTGAAAGCTTTACTGATATATCTGAGTAACTGAATGAGGAAAAGCAATAAAATAAATTAATGCATAGTCCACCATCAACTATGCTCTTCGATAGTCCACTAGCGGGCCTTGGAAGCAACTGTTCAGGACTCTCGAAACCTGTCCATACTGCTGAACCAGTGCTGAACATTCCTCCTAAATACTTGACAAATTATCGTTGCCAAGTGCGGTAGGTAATTCAAGAGCAGAATGATAATGAATTGCTTGTTTTACCTTGTAGAAAACCAGAAAACGAAAATAATTTACAATAAATAAATTTGTTATTGGATATTGGAACTAAACGAATTTAAATAAAACTTAATTTAAAATGGAACTTTCAAACTTTTTGCTTGGATTACAAATGTCGCTGGACTTCTTCATTGTATGCATTCCTATACAAAGCACGAAGCCTTTCAATCTTGGTCATCATTGTGAAATTTAATGTTCACTGTATCAGGTCTATATGGTGTCATGGCAACGCAACGGTCAGTTATAAACAATTTTAAATAAATGCAATACTTAATACTAACAGGACAGCATAAAAAGGAGGATGTGTTACCTACAAGTAACCACTACACGGAATCGTTGGGGGCGTGTGTTCGTTCTCACACTACTACACTGGCAATTTGCAATCCAAACGCTAACAATCTGGTCTCAGCATCCCGTCCGAATGGTCTAGTCGTTTCTGAAATTGTAGTACCGCATTTGAAATCGTGTTTTTTTTACAGAGGGAACGTACTAGGAGTCTTATGTTACCAGAATGTATTTTAAAACTAACGCAGATATTAGTTGGCGGGAAAACTTTGGAAATGCAGTTCGAGACTAGCTTATCGACTATGGAGTTACATTTGGCAAGTTTTTCAGTTAGAAGTTTTTTAAAATCAATCAATTACTGTGAAAATTACACGCTTTTTCTCCATGGAATGAAGCAGTTAGAAGTTTTTAAAAAACCTGGTTAACTATGATTAAAAAATGAATATAAGGGCGACTACAGACACCATAACCCACATTATTAACCCCTTATGTGCCCGAAACGTGGATTCACGCGAGGCACAATGGCTTTTTAATTGTTTCGGAAATACAGCATTCAGCCGGTTAAAACCAAAACCTAGAACAGTTAATAGTATACAGTAAATACAACAGGCTCACGTTACGGATACGGGTGGAAAGCAAATATACGCTCAGGTTCTCTCACAGAGAAGACGTCGCAGCTTTAAAGTTTTCTGAGCAATAACATTTGCTATAATATGACTTTTTGAAACTTTTTAATATCATCTTAACAAGATCGTTTGCGATTTTGACCTGAAAGTCCCACATCATCAGCCTATTAATGTTCCCACTACTGGGAAACAGGCCTCCTCTCTGTGAAAGCGGATGGGCCGTAATCCACCAGGCGGGCCCAGTGCGGGTTGGTGGATGTCACATATCTTCTTATTTTTGGTTCTAGGACATGCCGGTTTCCTCACGATGTTTTCCTTCACCGTTTTTGAGAGCAGTGGTGATGAAATAATTTACACAAAGTAAAGCGCCTGCCTGAGTTCGAACCCACGACCTACAACTTGCAAGTCGCGGCCGATACCATTAGGCCACCACTGCTCAGAAAGACCCACAGGCATGTTTTTTTTTTTTCATTTTTATAGGCTCGCGTTTGACCACCATCCCGCCTGAAAATAAAATATGCATCCACGAGTGATGGAGAAGCAATTAGAATTTGCAGCAACTGCTAAAGCACGAGTGGAAAGAGCAGTGGTGGCCCAGTGGTATCGGCCGCGACTTACAGTACTTACAAGGTCGTGGGTTCGAGCCCAGGCAGGCACTTTTCTTTGTGTAAATTACTTCATCGCCACTGCTCTCAAAACGGTGAAGGAAAACATCGTGAGGAAACCGGCCTAGATGTCCATGTCCATGTCCTAGAACCAAAAATTCGAAGACATGCGACAACCACCAACCCGCATTGGGCCCGCGTGGTGGATTATGGCCTATTCCCTCTCACAGAGAGGAGGCCTGTGTCCCAGCAGTGGGAACATTAATAGGCTGATGATTTGATGATGATGTACGTGCACGTAAAGCCGCTATAGACCAGGGCCGAAGCCTTTGAAAATGGTAAAAAGTGACAAGAAATAATAGTAGGATGAAACCCATTGGAAGAGAAAGGAAGAGAATATAACAAAAATGGACTTTACGGGAGATCTGAGGTCGGGAAGTGCAAGGGGGTGAGTTTTTAAGGGTAGAAAAAGGTTTATCTCGATTTCCGGCAAAACTACAAGTCCTATGGAAACAAGTTAAATGGCAAAGTTATAGGTACTAAAAAGATCCACAACTTTTGCTTTTAACACTTTTTTCACATAAACTCAAAATTTATGTCAAAAATTTAAATAACCTAGTTTTTGATTTTTTATTCTTTAAAAAAAAAACTTGTAATTTGGTGAAAACTGACCTTTTTTTATCCCAAACAGACTGTAATTTACTTGAGAAAAGAAAAAAAAAACACCTTATTTTGACTTAATATCAAAAAAGCACCCTTATTTTCAATCGAAAATTGTCATGGCAAAATATCTGCTTTTTTTAAAATGTCGTTGGGCTTTTGGTTCGTTGAAATCTCTACTTTCTGATGGGGTAAAAAAATATACATTCCCATGTTTGTTATATTTTCTTCCTATTCCAATGGGTTTCATGCTACTATATTTTTGTTTCGTTTCAAGAATTATCGACCCTGGTCTACTACTAATTTTCCCCTCTATGTGAATTAATCCAAACCAACCCCTAATTTTTCGTCAATTTTGATCGTAAAATTATGGAATACTGCATAATGAAATTGGCATCATAAGAATTTAATTGACGTTTTTTGTAATGTATTTTGCAAAAATTCTAAAAAAGCAGTTAGAAATTACTCTGAAAATGGTTCTGTCGAACGTTTTTCCACTGAAAAACCTTAATCTACCTTAATACGGTTATGTTATGCTATATGACAGCTGTACACTTTCTACCCGCAACAACAAAATCGATAATGCACTTACTATATATTATATAGTAAGTGCATTATCGATATCATAGATGAAATACCAAATTTATTTAAAATACTTTACTTGTTGATAAAAATATACCAAAAATCGCTACGTAATTCCTCTTGAATCCTGTTAGATATTTAAGGTTATCTATAAAAAAGCAAGATGACAGAATAAAATGAAGAAATATATCAGTGCCAAATAATCCGTGTTTCTATTCACACCCTAACGTATTAATTTCTTAAATTTAACAGATTCTGTCATCAGAACTGGATTTTATGAAAATGTGACCAATCTAGAAGTATATTGTTTCAAATTAATTAAAGCTTTGCCAGATCGCTTTAATAAATACGGCAACAAAGCGTAAAAAGTCCGTTGCATATGTTGCCATGGAAATGATACGCGTACCAAGAGCACTAGCGCGACAAATCAGGTAGAGTAACGAGCTAAAATAACCGATTCACAAGGTGGCCGATAAATTAAGGAAGAGGCCGAAGAGTTAGATATAAGCAGAAAATAATCATGTCATCATTAAATTAAAGAAATGCCTTCATTATTGAAGATAAAAAAAACTTTGGGATTTGTTACTCTGTTAGAATCATGTGTGATTTAAGAACTTTTTCGGGGATTTAAAGAACCTCAAAAAAGTTTTAGAATACTCGTAATAATAACCTTAATATTGTCATCTTTTTATGGTATATAAACAAAATTAAACACTTTTCAACACTTACCGCGAGTGCGAGTCGGACTCGCGCACGAAGTGTTCCGTACCATTATCGCCAAAAACGGCAAAAAAGTCACGTTTGTTGTATGGGAGCCCCACTTAAATATTTGTTTTATTCTGTTTTTAGTATTTTTCGTTGTAGCAGCAGCAGAAATATATTATCTCATTTCAACTGTCTAGCTATTACGGTTCATGAAATACAGCTTGGTGACAGACGGACCGCGCCGTCTTAGTAATAGGGTCACGTTTTTACCCTTTGAATACGGAACACTAAAAAAGCAACCCTTATAGAATCACTTCGTTGTCTGTCTGTCCTGTGTCAAGATTTTTTTCTCTGGATCACCTGGCGGTATGAAGTTGAAATTAATATAATATACATTGATCTGCAATTGCATGGAACTGCGAAAAAATAAAAGTTCTAAATCAACGCAATCAGAAAATACGGCCGTTTAGGTTGCATATTTGACTAATCCCGAGGGAATCAAAACATCGAAATGCAAGAAATATTGTCTTATAGAATAATCATCATCATCAGCTTTATAATGTTCCCACTGCTGGGACACAGGCCTCTTCTCTGTGAGAGGGAATGGCCGTAATCCACCACGCTAGTCCATTGCGGGTTGGTGGATGTCACATGTCTTCGAAATTTTGGTTCAAGAACATTTCCTTCGATGGTTTCCTCACGATGTTTTCCTTCACCGTTAATAGAGCAGTGGTGATGAAATAATTTACACAAAGTAAAGCGCCTGCCAGGGCTCGAACCCACAACCTACAAAACGTAAGTCAGAGCCGTTACCACTGGGCCAGCACTGCTCTCATGCCAGTTAATTCGATTAGTTTTCGTTACAGCAATGTTCGATGCTTTGATTGTATGTCAAATTCAGAATCGTTTATTTTGGTGATTGTACGGAGCCCTCAATGCGTGATACCGACTCTCACATAGTTGTTTTTTTACAAGTTTTTATTTAATTTGCAATGTATGTATGTGTGTTCGGATCAAATCTTGCAACTAATTTTTAAAGCCGTTAAAGTAATGAACGGGTTCTCCAAAACTCGTTCATTACTAAAATTAAAAAGTCTGAAATAAAACAAATTATTATAAAAACAAAAAACCTGACAGATAAAAATTCATTAACTGAAAAGAGAAAAACGAGTACTAGATAATTAATTTATACATTAAATATTATGAGGTGCCGCAGGCGTGGACAAACAAAAATTTAAGAAAAGCCGGCCAAAACTTCGATACATTTTGTATAAACGTTTAATTTGGATGACAATGCATGATTGGTTTAGTAACGTCATTTTAAATCCTATATGCTGGACGGCCCGAAATGGCGGACTAGTTATTTTTTTGTGCAGTGCCATGATATGGGTATGAAATGAAAGGGTTTGCTACTCAGCAAAACGTTTCTTTTAAAAATTTTGAAAACAATTAGCACAAAAAAAAAAAGTATATTTGACAATATTAGTTGTTTCACCAGACTGTTTAGAAATAATTTTATTATTGAAATTTTTCATATCACAAAAACACAAGAAGAAAACTTGCAGGTTTACGGTGTATGGCTGTTTTTATAACAACGCCACGAATTTTCTTGCACGTTCAAACAACAAAACGTTGCCCATTGTCGCTTCAGCTTCTTGCCCATAGCCCTCACCCCCTCGCCTTATCACTTTCGTATATAGAAAACTAAAACTTTATGTTGTCTTTACCTACAGCAAATCCACATCTCAACCAGAGGTAAATTTGTTTGTATGTTTGTTTATAATCGCTGGCAATACCTACTTTTACTACTTTACGATAGGCTACGAAAGGAAAGCTGCGGGCAATACGAGTAGCTAGTACTTATATTCTACTGATACTATAAATGTGTAAGTTTGTATGTTTGTATTTCAAACACTCAAAAAACGGATAAACAAATTTGGACGAATTTTTGCAAACAGATAGTGAACACACAACACAACCTGAACACAAGATATTTTTTGTCCTGTTATAATTTTACGTTAGGATAAGAAAACACTTATCACGCGGGCGCTGCTGGCAGAATTAGTTCTAGATATTGAATTTAATAATAAAATAAAATTTACTTCCATCAAAAGTGCGTGTAGGAATGTATTCAATTAAGGTCAGCTGTTTATAATATTATAGATCCCTTCATCATCTTTTTGCTGGGCAAAGGTCACGTGAATTCTAGCTATTTCAGTCCTGAGCTAATGTGGCCTAGTGTTTTATTTATAGCTCGTCCCACTAACTTCTGCGTGGTCCGCCGCGACGTCTTCTAGTTGTGCTGTGTTAGGTCTTCATATAGTCTGCTGCTCTTTAAGCTAGCGTTAGACTCAGAAAATAATGGAGTATTAATGTGTATTTCAGTTAAACGAGACCCAGCGAGTCTGCCACGGTGTCATGACGCTGGGCCCAACGAGTGCCATGCAAGACAAGCTGCTTACAAACCCTCATGAGCTCACTCATGGAAAATTAGAACTCTCACAAGTAAGAATATAAATAAAAGCAATCCTATATTTAATTCAACATTACGGATTAATAAAAATATTACGGGCCATATGACCTATGCTTATTGTTGAATAGAAAGCTTTCATAAACGAAGTAACGTCTTATCTATAAAAAAAAATATCATTATGGTTAGGTAAAGCACCTGATTAGTAAAATTCATATTTATAAACAGTATTTAGTGTTAAACAGTCGCTAAAATCTGTATTTTTTTACTCTCGAGGCAAAATTGAAACATGCAAATGTCAAACTACTTCTTCATTACGTGTCCTGAGGTAAATATAACTCTTGTAGTCCCAAATACGCGCCAACTTCGTTGCATTCACAAGGTTAAACATTACCTACATCGTAGACGCTTAGCGTGTTACCGACTACTCGCGACATCTGTGGGCACGGCAGTGCCTCTTGGCGGGAATAGCAAACAATCCCAAAACAAAGTTTGCGCCTCTGTTTAACTTGGCAATATTTTACGAATGAATCTAGGCTTTAATTTTTACTGATATTTGTTCAGTGTTAGTTAAGGTTGTTTTACATTTAATTTTCAAATAATGTCAATAAACCGTGATAAAATCTAAGGAAAGCATGTTTCTACTGAGCAGACCATAGTAAAAGTATCATTTTAACGAGAGGCCAATGTAGACCAAAAAATTGCTGGAATACGGCTTAGTCTAGTTTAAAGCTCAAAGAGTACTTGTGCCGTTCTATCTAGTTTGATCACTCTTTCTCAATACCTCACTGATTTATGGGCTCCTAGTATTGAGAATCGAACTTTTGTTGCTAACTTCGCAGTGCACGCCACCACGTGGCAGTTGACTTATATCTCACTGCTTTATGGGCTCCTAGTTTTGAGAATCGAGCTTTTGTTGCTAACTTCGTGGTGCATCAGTTGACTAACGGCCGTGTTCGTGTTGTGATTAACTAGACACATGGCAGTCTATCAGCAAGTTGGTGAAGCAAAAGGCCGTGGGTAATATCAAATCAAATCAATCAAAATACTTTGTCTCAAATATACCTTAGAGATACCATTGAATAGTGAAACAAAAAAAAATTAATCAATACGCACATTCGCAAGTGTTAGTAGGTTTCTATGGAGGGCAAAACGTGCAAGAAACTCCACGGACTCCTTTTCCATCAGTTTTAACTACATGTATTTGGTTACATCATTCTTGTTGGAAAAATACTAATATGTGAGAACGATGTAAAAAGACATGCACGTAATAGCGTCTAGAGTCAAACAAACAATTCAAAAAGTACCAAATTAATAATAGGCCGAGGCAGCCAAGTATGAAAAAGCCCAACTGATGGGGCCCTTTCATGAACACGACGCATGGATTAGCACCACTCAGCTCAACCATCATGAAGGGAACCGAATGATCCAACACATGTTCCACCATCAGAGAGACATTAGAAAGAGCATGACACACTCAACTGCCAGGGCACACACAAGCCAAGGAATGACATATAGGTGAAGTAAATGGTAGATTAACATTTGTGACATAGTAAAAAGAAAGAAAGAAATAAAAATATTTATTTGTGACCCGCACAGGAGACACGAGATAAGCAAAACACAAACAATAATAAAAATAAAACTAAATAACCCCGTGCAAGACCAAAAAGGCTCCTATCTCAGCATGTGCACACATGTGCTGTGCATTTATATAATACTAAAGAAATTGAGTTTATACAATACAAAATATATATTTATACAGTCTTCAGCAGGTCCAACAATATTCAAAACAGTTCTCCTTTACTGTTTATCTTTGAAACTTTGGTTTTAATTTCATTTTGATAATTATTGCATAAGATTGAACTGTATTTGTTGACGGAAGTGAGCACTGGCTCTTGTAATCATTTCGATCCACTTCCAACCCATAGCATCAAATCTATAAAACACTACTGCGGATGTGACGCGACTACATAGCCATCTTCATTACGAGCAAGTTCTGAGACGGTGCGCTAGATAGGGCAATAACATCTCTCACCTGGCCGGATAGATGGCACCACCTGAATATATATGAATATTGTAGTTTCACACGCGCAAGTTTTATTATCATTTGGTTACGTTTAAGATTTAGCGTAGTTACTTTTAGTTACTGTAGCGGTTTAGTTGTTGCGATTCAAAAGCTCATGCACTAAATTTAATCTACCGATTACTATAACAGGTTTTTCAAACTACTTTCAGATTTTGTGTGTTGTAAGTTTTGGTGTTTTCTTTTTATGTGTAGATTTTCTTTTTGAATTCACTATCATTCCTTGTGTACGGCACCTGCAACAAACAACAAACATAATATATGAATGTACTCTACTCTGTGGAATTATTTGATTAGGTAGGTAAATAATATAAGTTTACGCTGTTACATTTTGTGTGACATGCGATTGCAGCTATCTCGAGAGATTTATCCTACAATTGTAAATCTAATAAACGATCGGTACAATGTGTGCGGGAACTTACTAAAACGAACGATATTTTGCTGCTGCCGGAGGCTTTGCTTCTACCCCATGACCTAGATTTTGTGAATTTGAGGATTGATATTATAATTAATGAATTTGAGAGGTAGGCCGTACGGGGTTTAGCCATTATGTGGAACTAAACAAAATTCCCGTATGTTTCGACTATTAGCTGTAGTAGTGACCGTGGTTGAGTCATAATTGTATATGCCATAATTGTAAATGTGTATATGCCAGTGGATAACGCGGATAACTTGACTGAGTTCATTGATTGTTATGAATTTTAAAAGATGGTGCACAATGTGTTTATGATTTTGGTGATTTTAGTTCGCACCACTTCGCGAAGTATGGACATGAATTGATAAAGTTCTGTACTGATATGGAGTGGGAATGTGTAGATTTTAATTTACTTCGATTGCAATCAGCAACTTTTACGTTTATGAGTGAGTCACACGGTAGTCGGCTATAGCTTGTTCATTGCATCGCAACAAAGGCGGCATGTGACACTGTGATATTGGCGGACGACATATATGACTATGTAACTTGCCTGACTACTGAGACGGCCTTAGCCGGCTGCCGTTACCATCTCAATAATATTAAATGTCGCAAACGCACCACATACCAAATAAATGTATACAAAAATATTGTATTGATAAGTTAAGTAATTATTTTAATATTTGTAATGTGATTGTGAAACCAACAGTAAGTTTGAGCACTATCACAAATATTGTGAATCAATTGATATGTATTATACTCACATTGTTGATACATTGTTGGCTTAGCAAAGCGCATGCGTCAAATGCCCAACGCAAGTGGTGCGAAGTTGGGTCGAATACGATGCAAAATACTAGGAGCCCATAAATATTTAGAGCTTGAATCAGGAATTTTCAGCAGTCAAAACGTAACAACCACCACTGTAGCGTGATGCCTAAGTCGTCTGTGTAGTCATCTACTTAATGTTGAAAATCGGATCCATCTTTTAGCATATTGAGTATTCAACGCGCAGCCGAGGTTAACTGAACCCTCGATGAACTCAATTTTGCAACATTTTTTGCTGATTTCTTATGAATTATGACAGAAACGTATGAAATCTTACATGAAAAACATGCGTTATGAAATACTGAATCCATTTCAGTAAACAAATGTTTGGGAGATCCTTTTATTACTTCTATAATTGGAATGTTTTCATGTAGCGGCAGATCAAAATGACGCTTTTATTCTTTCTCTTTTCTTTTGCAAATATCTGGCAAAATATGACTGAAGTTGACACAAGATGACAAAAAGTCTAAGCGTAAATAAGGTACTATAAGGTATTATTTTCTTCCTTCGTAATTATTTAGTGATTGAATATGGTGCCGGATTAATGAAAAATTAACTTAGTAGATGCATACGGCTAACTTCATAACAACTCAACTCAAAGTTATTTGCTCTTTTACTAGCCACAACAAATGTAAACAATAAATTTTACTAGCATAACACCATCTAGCCATCTGAATTAGTTTTTTTTAATTTTCTCGCACTTGGTCACTATCTCACCTGATGGTAAGCACGCATGCCTAGAAGTAACCTATTCACTCTTGACTTAAACTTGGAAAACTATTTGCTTTATTGCGTGTTGATTTGACTCAAATTTTCAAGTTGTGGAAGGTGCAGTTGGTTTTGCATACTGGGCAGGAAAGAAGATAGTGCACAATTATCCTGTGAAAGGGCTCCAACACCCTTATAAGTTGGAAGATAATGCAATAAAAAGGTAAAATGGAGCTGGTCTGACCATCCAGAAAGTGGCCATTGAAACTCATCAAACATACAAGATAATAATACCATCGTGTAAATTGATTTTTACAAAAACTTTTTTATATGATTGTTTGCATTATCATTTATCTGTATATCATTGGGATATCATTGTAAGCTTATCCACACTAAATGTATCTAAAGGCCGAAGTTTTTTGTACCTTAGTGCATTAGGTATACATAAGTCAAATTTACATGAATTATTAACAGAGCTTGTGTTTTGTACTGTCAGCTGACTTAGAGAACTTCGTGCCGATGCATCGTTTCCATGGAAACCGCAGTTCCTTGCCATGTACACAGTATTGATCCAGCCAGACCGTAAAATATTTCATGACTAGGCTCTCATAACATAACATTAGGTTTTCATGATTGTTGTCTTGAACCGTGAATGTGTCATTAACATACTTTGTATATTTAACACTACTTTTATGAAGCCAAACCGTTTCATAGCCTTGGTGACTGGCGGTATTCCATTAGAATTTAATCTGAAGGTTATTTTATGTTTGAATAGAAATATATAAGTTATTTTATTTATATGCAGAGCAGAGTCATTTTGCAGGCCAAAATATATGAAATTAATGTATTGCTTATGGCATAACTTGCCTGCACCCACCTGTATCTAATAAGACTAGAAGCTAGAGAACTGTTTAAATATATTTGAGGAAGTCAACAGGAATTTTGAAGTTATAGGGCTCATCTCAAATACGGTAGGTTAGGGTGCCGTTTTGGTGCCAATTGGAAATCGATAATTACTGCTTCATTCCATGGGGAAAAAGCGTGTAATTTTCATTCGTCCACACCTTTAAATTGATTGGAAGCTTTACTGATACGAGTATCTGAATGAGGAAAAGCAATCAAATAAATTAAAGCGTATTCCACCATCAACTGTGCTCTTCGACAGTCCACTAGCGGGCCTTGGAAGCAACTGTTCAGGACTCTCGAAACCCGTCCATACTGCTGAACATTGCTCATAAATACTTGACAAATTATCGTTGCCAGGTGCGGTAGGTAATTCAAGAGCAGAATAATAATGAATTGCTTGTTTTACCTTGTAGAAAACCAGAAAACGAAAATAATTTACAATAAATAAATTTGTTATTGGATATTGGAACTAAATGAATTTAAATAAAACTTAATTTAAAATGGAACTTTCAAACTTTTTGCTTGGATTACAAATGTCGCTGGACTTCTTCATTGTATGCATTCCTATACAAAGCACGAAGCCTTTCAATCTTGGTCATCATTGTGAAATTTAATGTTCACTGTATCAGGTCTATATGGTGTCATGGCAACGCAATGGTCAGTTATAAACAATTTTAAATAAATGCAATACTTTATACTAACAGGACAGCATAAAAGGGAGGATGTGTTACCTACAAGTAACCACTACACGGAATCGTTGGGGGCGTGTGTTCGTTCTCACACTACTACACTGGCAATTTGCAATCCAAACGCTAGCAGTCTGGTCTCAGCATCCCGTCCGAATGGTCTAGTCGTTTCTGAAATTGTAGTACCGCATTATCGTGTTTTTTTTACAGAGGGAACGTACTAGGAGTCCTAAGTTACCAGTATGTATTTTAAAACTAACGCAGATATTAGTTGGCGGGAAAACTTTGGAAATGCAGTTCGAGACTAGCTTTTCGACTATGGAGTTACATTTGGCAAGTTTTTCAGTTAGCAGTTTTTATAAAACCTGGTTAACTATGATTAAAAAATGAATATAGGGGCAACAAGAGACGCCATAACCGACATTATTAACCCTTTGTGTGCCCGAAACGTAGATTCACGCGAGGCATAATGGCTTTTTAATTGTTTCGGTAACTACAGCATTCAGCCGGTTATAACCAAAACCTAAAACAGATAATAGTATTCAGTAAATACAATAGGCTCGCGTTACGGATACGGGTGGAAAGCAAATATACGCTCAGGTTCTCTCACAGAGAAGACGTCACAGCTTTAAAGTTTTCTGAGCAATAACATTTGCTATAATGTGACTTTTTGAAACTTTTTAATATCATCTTAACAAGATCGTTTGCGATTTTGAGCTGAAAGTCCCACATCATCAGCCTAAAAATGTTCCCACTGCTGGGAAACAGGCCTCCTCTCTGTGAGAGCGGATGGGCCGTAATCCACCACGCGGGCCCAGTGCGGGTTGGTGGATGTCACATATCTTCTTATTTTTAGTTCTAGGACATGCCGGTTTCCTCACGATGTTTTTTTGAGGGCAGTGGTGATGAAATAATTTACACAAAGTAAAGCGCCTGCCTGAGTTCGAACCCACGACCTACAACTTGCAAGTCGCGGCCGATACCATTAGGCCACCACTGCTCAGAAAGACCCACAGGCATGTTTTTTTTTTTTCATTTTTATAGGCTCGCGTTTGACCACCATCCCGCCTGAAAATAAAATATGCATCCACGAGTGATGGAGAAGCAATTAGAATTTGCAGCAACTGCTAAAGCACGAGTGGAAAGAGCAGTGGTGGCCCAGTGGTATCGGCCGCGACTTACAGTACTTACAAGGTCGTGGGTTCGAGCCCAGGCAGGCACTTTTCTTTGTGTAAATTACTTCATCGCCACTGCTCTCAAAATGGTGAAGGAAAACATCGTGAGGAAACCGGCATGTCCTAGAACCAAAAATTCGAACACATGTGACAACCACCAACCCGCATTGGGCCCGCGTGGTGGATTATGGCCCATTCCCTCTCACAGAGAGGAGGCCTGTGTCCCAGAAGTGGGAACATTAATAGGCTGATGATGTGATGATGATGTACTAAAGCACGTAAGGCCGCTATAGACCAGGGCCGAAGCCTTTGAAAATGGTAAAAAGTGACAAGAAATAATAGTAGGATGAAACCCATTGGAAAAGGAAGAGAATATAACAAAAATGGGATTTACGGGAGATCTGAGGTTGGGAAGTGCAAGAGGGTGACTTTTTAAGGGTAGAAAAAGGTTTATCTCGATTTCCGGCAAAACTACAAGTCCTATGGAAACAAATTAAATGGCAAAGTTATAGGTACTAAAAAGATCCACAACTTTTGCTTTTAACACTTTTTTCACATAACCTCAAAATTTATGTCAAAAATTAAAATAACCTAGTTTTTGATACTTTATTCTTTTAAAAAAAACATGTAATTTGGTGAAAACTTACCTTTTTTTGTCCCAAACAGACTGTTATTTATTTGAGAAAAATAAAAAAACAACACCTTATTTTGACTTAATATCAAAAAAGCACCCTTATTTTCAATCGAAAATTGTCATGTCAAAATATCTGCTTTTTTTTAAAATGTCGTTGGGCTTTTGGTTCGTTGAAATCTCAACTTTCTGATGGTGTAAAAAATATACATTCCCATGTTTGTTATATTTTCTTCCTTTTCCAATGGGTTTCATGCTACTATATTTTTGTTTCGTTTCAAGAATTATCGACCCTGGTCTACTACTAATTTTCCCCTCTATGTGAATTAATCCAAACCAACCCCTAATTTTTCGTCAATTTTGATCGTAAAATTATGGAATACTGCATAATGAAATTGGCATCATAAGAATTTAATTGACGTTTTTTGTAATGTATTTTGCCAAAATTCTAAAAAAGCAGTTAGAAATTACACTGAAAATGGTTCTGTCGAACGTTTTTCTACTGAAAAACCTTAATCTACCTTAATACGGTTATGTAATCCTATATGACAGGTGTACACTTCATACCCGCAACAACAAAATCGATAATGTACTTACTATATATTATATAGTAAGTGCATTATCGATATCATAGATGAAATACCAAATTTATTTAAAATACTTAACATGTTGATAAAAATATACCAAAAATCGCTACGTAATTCCTCTTGAATCCTGTTAGGTATCTAAGGTCATCTATGAAAAAGCAAGATGACAGAATAAAATGAAGAAATATATTACTGCCAAATAATCCGTTTTCAATTCACACCCTACCTTATTAATTTCTTAAATTTAACAGATTCTGTCATCAGAACTGGATCATTATGAAAATGCGACCAATCTAGAAGTTTAATGTTACAAATTAATTAAAGCTTTGCCAGATCAGTTTAATAAATAGGGCAACAAAGCGTGAAAAGCCACCGCGGTGTATATGTTGCCATGGAAACGATACGCGTACCAAGAGCACTAGCGCGACATAAATCAGGAAGAGTAACTAGCTAAAAATAACCGATTCACAAGGTGGCCGATAAATTAAGAAGGGCGGCCGAAGAGTTAGATATAAGCAGAAAATAATCATGTCATCATTAAATTAAAGAAATGCCTTCATTATTGAAAGATTAAAAAAACTACGGGAGCAGAATATGCAATTATTATTGTGAGACTAATTTTAATAAATAGATTTCATACGATTTCTTCCGTTTCAAGCAATTAAACTCAGTTGCTACGCAATTGCTACGATGTGTATGACGTCATGGCTACGGCCGCGTAGCTGCTTCACAGACATACACTTTGAAAATAGTTCAAGCAAACGCTTACTGTTCATGCATGGTATTTCGCAGTAAAATCTACGGCATTTCACGTGCGTATATTGCAGGTCTAACCCATTTGTTCTAGCACCTTAACCCTCTATTTGTTATTTGAACCAAGCACGTGGAAATTTTACAATCAAGTCAGGACATGTAAAATACGACATTTAATACCAGTGCCGCCCTTATTATCAAACAATGATTAAAGTTACGCCAAAATTGAACCTCAAAAAATTTATGGTTAATTCTTTTGATACTGGTTGTAACTTTACTGTGAGTTTATTATCTAATATATATAAATCTCCTGTCACGATGTTTGTCCGCGATGGATTCCTAAACTACATAACCGTTTTTAAATTAAAATGGCACACCGTGAGCAGTCTGGTCCAACTTGAGAGATAGGGTAGGGTAGGGTAGGGTAGGGTAGGGTAGGTAGGGTAGGTAGGGTAGGTAGGATAGGGTAGGTAGGGTAGGGTAGGGTAGGTAGGGTAGGGTAGGTAGGGTAGGTAGGGTAGGGTAGGGTAGGGTAGGTAGGGTAGGTAGTTAGGGTAGGTAGGGTAGGTAGGGTGGGGTAGGGTAGGGTAGGTAGGGTAGGTAGCGTAGGTAGGGTAGGTAAGGTAGGTAGCGTAGGTAGGGTAGGTAGGGTAGGGTAGGGTAGGGTAGGTAGGGTAGGTAGGGTAGGTAGGGTAGGTAGGGTAGGTAGGGTAGGTAGGGTAGGGTAGGTAGTTAGGGTACGGTAGGGAGGGTAGGTAGGGTAGGTAGGGTAGGGTAGGTAGGGTAGGGTAGGGTAGGTAGGGTAGGGTAGGGTAGGTAGGGTAGGTAGGGTAGGGTAGGTAGTTAGGGTAGGGTAGGTAGGGTAGGTAGGGTAGGTAGGGTAGGTAGGGTAGGTAGGGTAGGTAGGGTAGGTAGGGTAGGTAGGGTAGGTAGGGTAGGGTAGGTAGGGTAGGGTAGGGTAGGGTAGGTAGGGTAGGGTAGGGTAGGTAGTTAGGGTAGGTTAGGTAGGGTAGATGAATGTTTGGTGTTTTTATGGCAAAACAAAGTTTGCCGGGTCAGCTAGTCTAATATATATAAATCTCCTGTCACGATGTTTGTCCGCGATGGATTCCTAAACTACATAACCGTTTTTAAATTAAAATGGCACACCGTGAGCAGTCTGGTCCAACTTGAGAGATAGGGTTTTTTTTTTTTTTTTTTTTTTTTTTTTTTTTTTTTTTTTTTTTCTTAACCCTAATCCCCGCCAACGATATTGGCGCCTTATTTGCTCAACCTCAGTCATTCCGGTCAATCTTTTATGCCTCTCGTACTTTCATTCTTCATACTAATTCTTTCTTGCATTCATCATCTTATATTCTGTGGGTAGGACTCCCACTTTTATTTAATCTATTCTATGGGCATGATTTATTTCTTATAAAAATAGTTAAAATACAATAAAACAGTGTGGTATATTACATCTGAGCAAATGGTGCGGTTATCACATTGAGCAAAAGGTGCTATTATAACAATTGAGCAAACAGTGCTGTTTATCACAGGTATACAGTGAGCGGTATATCACAGAAATTATGTATACAATATCATATTATAATTAGGGATAAAAACACAAGCACAGTTATCAAAATTATCACAGTAATATTACACAGTTTATAAACTTAGGTACTAACATGAAATACTGCCGGTTACACATGTCCAGGCTGCATTCCGTGCTTGCATTTAAATATCATACATAATACTAATGAAGCACGGTGCGCCTCAGGTTTTATTTCGATGTATAACCGCAGTGGCTACTCTAATACAGTATTCCAAGAATCTTTCCCTATGTTTCTTGTCCATGAGCCCATGCAGGCTCTCCCTCGTTATTTTCCTGTCCAGCTCACATTCAAGTTGGTAGCGCTCCCTGATAAATAACGGGCATTCTACAAGTATGTGCTGGACAGTCTCTGCCACGCCTGGATCGCAGACGCACGATGGGCTATCCTTACACTTGAAGCGATTCAAGTATTCAGAGAACCCACCGTGCCCAGTCAAAACTTGCGTGAGGACGCCTTCGGGCCGCACCTGTTGTACGATACGGAAAGCCGCTATTGCATCCGGAAGAAACATTTTCGTCACCGAAGCAGTCTCGCCCAACACATATCTTCGATTCCATTCATCAAGCGATTCCAAACGGATCTGTCGCTTGATAAATGAAATCGGACACTGATCGTAGTCCGGCTTCCTCCGTAACGACAATGCTGCTTCCTTAGCCAACTCGTCCGCTCGCTCATTCCCCGGCAGGCCCGCGTGGGCCTTGATCCAGAACAAAGTCACAGCTTTGTTCTGGCACAGGGCGTGAGCCAGGTTTGCGCGCGCGCGAACTGCCAGGGGATGGAGCGAGCCATGGTTTGCAAGCGTCTGCAATGCGGACATTGAGTCGCTGTACAAACCATAGCTCGCCTCTTGCCGCGCGAGGATCACTTCTGTCGCCTTGCAAATGGCCAGGAGTTCCGCCTGGTAGACTGTGCAGTACGCGGCAAGGCTAAGCTTGAGGTTCCGGATTTCGCCCTCATTATCCCAAATGGATAATGCGGCACCGACCTTCCCCTCAATCTTGCTGCCGTCGGTGAATATTCGCACCGCCTGCACATTGTTACTGTCTAGTAACTCTTGGTCTGCCAGGCACATGAATTCCAGGGGCGTTTCTGTAGCTGGATGAGGGGCTTCTGCAAACCTTACCGCACTCTCGATCTCCCTATCTCCTGGCACAAACCGGGATGACCCTCTCCTCGCTTTATACAAGTCGGCTGCCTCTTGTATGCGCAGGTCTAGAGGTAGTATCCCAGACAGTGCCAGTGCTGAGTTCAGAGAGACAGTACGGTAAGATTTGCAGAGCTTCTGAGCGAATCCTCGTTGAACAGAGCCTAACTTCTTCCGTATACCCAACTTCTTTGCAGCGGGTGCCCAGGCGGCGGCTGCGTATGTCACTATGGGCTCAATCGTTGCCGTGTAAATTGTGTGTATTACTTGTGTGTTTAATCCCCAGCTCACCTTTGCCGCTCGGGACAGCCGCTTGTATACGTCAGCTGCCCTCTTGCAGACGTTCGCGGTATGCTCATTAAAAGTGAGCTTATCGTCTATGGTTAGACCCAGCAACTTCATTTTCTTAACCATACCGATGCCGACCCCGGCCATGCTCAGTATTGGAGTGTCGTACTTAAGCTTATTGGTTATGGTCATCGCACAGGTTTTGTGCGGTGCAAACCTCAGCTTATTTCGGACGCCCCAATCATGAACATGGGCGAGGGCTGCATTGGCAGATCTTGAGACTTCAGTCGCCGTGTCCCCATCCACGACCAAGACGATGTCATCCGCGAACGCCTGCACGAAAACTCCACGCTGCTCTAGGTCCTGCAGTAGTGGGTCGAGAACGAGGTTCCACAGGATTGGACCTCCGATCGACCCCTGAACGCAGCCCTTGCTTGTCTCTCGAGAGCATTCCTCCCCGGCATACCGAACCCTGACCTTCCTACCATCGAGATAGCTGTCTACCAACCTTCTGATGTTGACCGGGCACTTTTCCTCAGCCAGTCTGACCTTTATGGCTGGCCACCAGGCGCTATCGAAGGCGCCCTCTATATCCAATGACACCAGGACAATTAGCTTCTTCAGCCTCAACTTGTCCTGTACTTGTTCCATTAGCGTATAGAGGGCGTCCTCGGTGCTCCTCTGGGGCATGAAGCCAAACTGACGAGTACTAAAACGCGGTACAAGCTGATATTTTAGACGCGCTACGACCATCCTCTCCAGGACCTTCCCCAGAACAGGCAACAGACCGATTGGTCTATATGCCTTGGGGGTGGTATAGCTGTCCTTGCCCGGCTTTCTGAGGACTACGACTGTAGCCTCCTTCCAGGTGGTAGGGAAGTGTGCCAATTCAAGGCACTTGTTGTATAGGGCAAGGAAAGCGTCCGGGTCCTGGTAGATCGCTCGACTGCAGATATCAGAAGTCAGTCCATCCCCTCCTGGTGCCTTTTTGGGATTGAAACCCGCCACAGCGGACTTCAGCTCCAGCGTCGTAAATGGGGGATCATGATGTTCATCATGAGCCCATTCATCATCGAGCATGCGCCGCCAGACCTCTGTGGCGACCCTCAACACTAGGTGGCACATGTGCGGGTTCCTGTGACGTTTCTTGTACAGAACCTCCACTATCTTCTGTTCTTCACCCAGGTCTTTGAAGATGTGGCGGTTCTGGTTTTTGAGGGCTTTTACCGTGTCTTCATTGCTGCTCAACTGCACAACGTCCCTTAACACAACTTGAGGATTCTTGTTTTTTATGTCCTCTGTCCTCAACTCAGGTGCTTTGCTCAATCTTTCCCGCAATTTTTGCCTTTCTTCCTCCGTGCGACAGCCCATTATAACTTTCCTATCTTTTGCCTTGCGAACCTTGTCGACTTGTATTCCCCCTTCCGTTGCGTTAACTACCTTCCGGATTCTGTCCAGGACTTGCTCACCGGATTCCTCCTCGTCCTTGGCCGTCACTACGATGGAATGTAGTGCTGTGAGTTTCGGTGTTTGGATGACAGGCCGACTTGCCGCTACACTGGCATAGGAGAGCTTTTCCATATGCTCTTGGCCAGCTTGTAGTGCCTCCTTCAGCCTGTCCATCTTCCCACTATGTACGGCCAAGTTCTGACTGTGCTCCTCCAGGGCCTTTTTGAGGGATTCCACATCTACCTCTCTGAGGGCTACTGGAGAAGGTATAGGAGTTTCTCTGGTCTTCTGCGCCCCCTGGACCTGGGTTCCGGTAGTCGCCGTTGTCTTTTCGGTTGGGGGTTTTTTGGCATTTTCCAGCTCTTTGACGAGCTGGTAGAGTCGGTCAGCTTGCGCTTTGACCTCGGCCTTAATTTCGTTTTTAGTATTCCTCGAGGTGGTCATCAAAGCCTTAATTTTGTTGGAACACATCCTGGCCTCTTGAACCTTAGTTTTTTGGGTGGGCGGGCTGCCGACCTCAAAAGAGATCGACATTACTGGAGATGTTTGGTCCAGTTTTGTCGGAGGAGGAGTCCTCTTGGTGACGGTTTTGCCCGCCTCCCATTCGCCCACGCTCCTTCTGACGCTTTGCGTCGAAGGTCCCGCTTGTTCAGGTAGTTGTTGTGGGCTTTTGTTCTGCGAGGCCTTTGCAAGAGACCGGCTCTTAATAGGCGTGCGCGCACCAGGCATTCCGCTCATCCTGACTTACGTAGGTTTATGGGGATTGGTGTCGTGTCTAAGAGGGGTGGTGTAAAGAGCACCCCAATTGTGTGTAAAATTTAAGGTAAAATGAAAAAGGGGGTATTGTAAAAGATACCCCGCTTTTTGTGTCAGTGTTGAGGTTCCCCTTCTCAAGTAGGGTACTTGTCAACGAAGTTAAAACCTTACAATAAGTCCTAGCCTATAGTATAGTAGTACAATAGTACTACTATATGTCCTAGTCTAAAATAAAAAATAATAAAAAATTAAATTGCAATAAATGCTAAAAGTCTTATTTTAAAGTATAGTAGCACAAGATACTACTATACGTCCACAATTTAAAATTTTCACAGTAATAAGCAATAAGAGTGCTTATTGTCTTATTATAAATATATAGCAGCACAATAATGCTGCTATATGTCGTATAACAAAGGCCAAAAACTTTTATAATTAAGGTCGGGTGGTGCTCGGGATCTGCTGTCGTCAGAGTCTGGTCATTTAGTATAGGGCTATCTGCTCCTGGGTTGCCCTTCAGTAAACTTAGGTGTCTGTCGCTTACTGATACTACCCGTTGTGGAAGTTTTTGGTTGATCTGGTTTCGCTGGTGCAGAGAAGTGGTCCTTTGTTGGGGCCAATCGAAGGGGCTCCTCGAGCCGGTCAGAATAAATCCAAGCTCGGATGTTCCAGCCCTGACCTGGGCCGAGATAGGACGAGGGGGGTGCGGCAATAAAATAAGGGTTGGGGGGGGGTTTCTTTTGGGGCCAAAAGGTAGGGCTCCTCAAGCCGGTCACAATGAACTCAAGCTTGGGTGATCTGCCTCTATATGTGGCTGAGATAACCCATTTTTGGCCAAGTTATCCCGAAGGGGGTATTCTCTAAAAATAAAAGTTGGGGGGGGTAGGTATTTGAGGAAGTGAGGACGGGGTGTCCAACACAAGTCCAAACTCGGGTGACGTCAGGCCAGGGGTTGAGGAGTTCCCTCGAAGTTTCCTGCTGAGGATTTGTGGAGCTGTTCTATAGTCAGCTCTATAGTCAGCTCGGAACAAGCAGGTACGTCTGTAAGACTCTTCAAAAAAATTTTCACTATCAGGATTTTCGGACCACGTTTTTTATTTTAGGTTAAGTACCGAACACGTGGTCTCACTGATGTGTTATTTCGCACTCGAGTTATTACTTTAAAAATCTGAAAGTCAGACCGAAGCAGAAGGCCACACAGAGGGTCAATTTCCCGTAATAAAAACAGTATGTCTTCGCTTTAGTTTTGAAGTTATTCACTTGCGAAAAACCCTTTGAGGTTAAGTGTCAAGAACTGCACTGTAAAAACTTGGTTACACTGAACTTAAAAGTTTTGACCTCGGAAACTTCACGAGTCGTCGAAGGCCCACTGGTGGGCAAAATCAGTTTTTGTCTCTCGCCCCCAGGCGAAGACTTCGAAGAAAGGTGTTTTTTCTTGTTTGTTCAGTACCTCTTCCACGTCGCACCGGAAAAATCCGGAGGACACCTCAAAAGGTGCGGGCAACGAGGGCGCGCCCCAGCACTTAAAAAAATCTGTAGGTCACCACTCAGAATTCAACAGCGTTTAAGGGTTTGTGAAAAATACTTACTGAATTTTTCCTCTTTTACCCAGGAAAAATCCCAAAAGTGGAGTCCGAAGACTTCCTTTCGTGCGCGTACACAGCACTCACTTGCCCGAACACTTTAAGGTATCACTCACTGGAAACGGATGTAACTTTCCTATTTTCCCCGATTTCTGAGCGCGGAGTGGCTTTAAATTGAACTGGCACGGGCGAGGGATCGCGAGAGAGTCCTGAGAGATAGGGTAGGGTAGGGTAGGGTAGGGTAGGGTAGGTAGGGTAGGTAGGGTAGGTAGGATAGGGTAGGTAGGGTAGGGTAGGGTAGGTAGGGTAGGGTAGGTAGGGTAGGGTAGGTAGGGTAGGTAGGGTAGGTAGGGTAGGGTAGGTAGGGTAGGTAGTTAGGGTAGGTAGGGTAGATGAATGTTTGGTGTTTTTATGGCAAAACAAAGTTTGCCGGGTCAGCTAGTAGTTTATAAATAAAATGTTGTAAAGTATTCGTTGATCTACTGATTTAAAGTTCGTATATGATCTCTCCTGGCTGAGAAATTTTGGGTTATATGTATTATCTATGTATTTTAAGGGTACTTTGACTTCAGTAACAATTTTATCCAACAAAATAAAAATAAACAAGCTTTTTGACTTACCGTGCATTTTCATCCAAACCACACGTGTTAGCAAAATTTATTCTTAATTGATTGAAGATAACTGCTTTAAAATTCAGTTGCAAGATTTGACCTGAACATACGTACAAACATACCAAACATTGCAAGATAATAAAAAGCTTGTAAAAACGACGATTTGTTACTCTGTTCGAATCATGTGTGAATTAAGAAAAGGCAAAAAACGTCACGTTTGTTGTATGGGAGCCCCACTTAAATATTTGGATTACAGTATTTTTTGTTGTAGCAAGGCAACCCGCCTTTGAGTTGAAATGAGATAATGTATTTCTGTTGAGAAATATTATCTCATTTCAACTGTCTAGGTATCACGGTTCATGGGATACAGCTTGGTGACAGACGGACAGACAGACGGACTGCGGCGTCTTAGTAATATGGTCACGTTTTTACCCTTTGGGTACGGAACACTAAAAAGCAACGCTTATGGGATTCCATAACTTCGTTGTCTGTCTGTCGTGTGTCAAGATATTTTTCTCTGGATCAGCTGGAAAGAAGAATCATGAAATGCAAGAAATATTGTCTTATAGAATAATCATCATCATCCTTATAATGTTCCCACTGCTGGGACACAGGTCTCCTCTCTGTGAGAGGGAATGGGCCGTAATCCACCACGCTACTCCATTGCGGGTTGGTGGATGTCACATGTCTTCGAAATTTTGGTTCAAGAACATGCCGGTTTCCTCACGATGTTTTCCTTCACCGTTAATAGAGCAGTAGTGATGAAATAATTTACACAAAGTAAAGCGCCTGCCTGGGCTCGAACCTACAACCTTCGAAACGTAAGTCAGAGCCGTTACCACTGGGCCACCACTGCTCTCATTCCAGTTCATTTGATTAGTTTTCGTTAGAGCAATGTTCGATGCTTTGATTGTATGTGAAATTCAGAATCGTTTATTTTGGCCATTGTACGGAGCCCTCGGTGCGTGATACCGACTCTCACATAGTTGTTTTTTTACAAGCTTTTATTTAATTTGCAATGTAAGTATGTGTGTTCGGATCAAATCTTGCAACTGATTTTCAAAGCCGTTAAAGTAATGAACGGGTTCTCCAAAACTCGTTCATTACTAAAATTAAAAAGTCTGAAATAAAACAAATTATTATAAAAACAAAAAACCTGACAGCTAAAAATTAATGAACTGAAAAGAGAAAAACGAGTACTAGATAATTAATTTATACATTAAATATTATGAAGTGCCGCAGGCGGGGACCAACAAAAATTAAAGAAAAACTGACCAAAACTTCGTAAATTTTGCATACACGTTTAGTTTGGATGACAATGCATGGTTGGTTTAGTAACGTCATTCTAAATCCAATATGGCGGACGGCCCGAGATGGCGGACTAGTTATTTTTTTGTGCAGTGCCATGATATGGGTTTCAAATGAAAGGGTTTGCTGAGTATATTTAGAAAACAGCTTGTTTTAAAAAAAAGATTATTAATTAATAATTTTATTTGACATTATTAGTTGTTTTATCAGACTGCTTAGAAATAGTTTTATTATTGAAATTTTTCATATCACAAAGACACAAGAAGAAAACTTGCAGGTTTACGGTGTATGGCTGTTTTTATAACAACTGCACATATTTGCTTGCATGTTCAAACAACAAAACTATGCCCATTGTAGCTTCAGCTTGAATGCTCAGAGTGTTAATTAATTTTCTGAATATGACAAACTATAGCAATATTTCACTTTCATCATCATCATCTTCCTGCCCTTATCCCTCACCCCCTCGCCTTATCACTTTCGTATATAGAAAACCAAAACTTTATTTTGTCTTCATTATAACCCACCATGCAGCAAATCCACATCTCAACCAGAGGTAAATTTGTTTGTATGTTTGTTTATAATCGCTGGCAATACCTACTTTTACTACTTTACGATAGGCTACGAAAGGAAAGCTGCGGGCAATACGAGTAGCTAGTACTTATATTCTACTGATATTATAAATGTGTAAGTTTGTATGTTTGTGTTTCAAACACTCAAAAAACGGATAAACAAATTTGGACGAAATTTTGCAAACAGATAGTGAACACACAACACAACACAACCTGAACACAAGATATTTTTTGTCCTGTTATAATTTTACGTTAGGATAAAAAAACACTTATCACGCGGGCGCTGCTGGTAGAATTAGTTCTAGATATTGAATTTAATAATAAAATAAAATTTACTTCCATCAAAAGTGCGTGTAGGAATGTATTCAATTAAGGTCAGCTGTTTATAATATTATAGATCCCTTCATCATCTTTTTGCTGGGCAAAGGTCACGTGAATTCTAGCTATTTCAGTCCTGAGCTAGTGTGGCCTAGTGTTTTATTTATAGCTCGTCCCACTAACTTCTGCGTGGTCCGCCGCGACGTCTTCTAGCTGTGCTGTGTTATGTCTTCATATAGTCTGCTGCTCTTTAAGCTAGCGTTAGACTCAGAAAATAATCGAGAATTAATGTGTATTACAGTTAAACGAGACCCAGCGAGTCTGCCACGGTGTCATGACGCTGGGCCCAATGAGTGCCGTGCAAGACAAGCTGCTTACAAACCCTCATGAGCTCACTCATGGAAAATTAAAACTCTCACAAGTAAGAATATAAATAAAAGCAATCCTATATTTAATTCAACATTACGGATTAATAAAAATATTACGGACCATATGACCTATGCTTATTGTTGAATAGAAAGCTTTCTTAAACTAAGTAACGTCTTATCTACAAAAAAAAATATCATTATAGTTAGGTAAAGCACCTGTTTAGTAAAATTCTTATTTATAAACAGTATTTAGTGCTAAGCAGTCGCTAAAGTCTGTATTTTTTTACTCTCGAGGCAAAATTGAAACATGCAAATGTCAAACTACTTCTTCATTACGCGTCCTGAGGTATATATAACTCTTGTAGTCCCAAATACGCGCCAACTTCGTTGCATTCACAACGTTAAACATTGCTAACATCGTAGACGCTTAGCGTGTTACCGACTACTCGCGACATCTGTGGGCACGGCAGTGCCTCTTGGCGGGAATAGCAAACAACCCCAAAACAAAGTTTGTGCCTCTGTCTTGGCAATATTTTACGAATGAAGCTAGCCTGCCAATTTTACTGATATTTTTTCAGTGTTAGTTAAGGTTGTTTTACATTAAATTTTCAAATAATGTCAATAAACCGTGATAAAATCTAAGGAAACCATGTTTCTACTGAGCAGACCATAGTTAAAGTATCATTTTAACGAGAGGCCAATGTAGACCTTAAAATTGCTGGAATACGGCTTAGTCTAGTTTAAAGCTGAAAGAGTACTTGTGCCGTTTCATCTAGTTTGATCACTCTTTCTCAATACCTCACTGCTTTATGGGCTCCTAGTATTGAGAATCGAACTTTTGTTGCTAACTTCGCGGTGTACGCCAGCGCGTGACAGTTGAGTAATACTTCACTGCTTTATAGGCTCCTAGTATTGAGAATCAAGCTTTTGTTGCTAACTTCGTGGTGTACGCCAGCGCGTGACAGTTGAGTAATACCTCACTGCTTTATGGGCTCCTAGTATTGAGAATCGAGCTTTTGTTGCTAACTTCGTGGTGTACGCCAGCGCGTGACAGTTGACTAATATCTCACTGCTTTATGGGCTCCTAGTATTGAGAATCGAACTTTTGTTGCTAACTTCGCGGTGTACGCCAGCGCGTGACAGTTGAGTAATACTTCACTGCTTTATAGGCTCCTAGTATTGAGAATCGAGCTTTTGTTGCTAACCTCGCAGTGCACGCCAGCACGTGACAGTTGACTAATATCTCACTGCTTTATGGGATCCTAGTTTTGAGAATCGAACTTTTGTTGCCAACTTCGTGGTGTATGCCAGCGCGTGACAGTTGACTAACGGCCGTGCTCGTGTTGTGATTATCTAGACACATGGCAGTCTATCAGCAAGTTGGTGAAGCAAAAGACCGTGGGTAATATCAAATCAAATCAATCAAAATACTTTGTCTCAAATATACCTTAGAGATACTTTTGAATTGCCAACCAAAAAAAAAATTGAATCTAGATGCACATTTGCAAGCGAGGGGAGAACGTGCAAGAAACTCCACGGACTCCTTTTCCATCAGTTTTAATTACAAGTATTTGGTTACATCATTCTTGTTGGAAAAATACTAATATGTGAGAACTATGTAAAAAGACGTGCACGTCAAAGCGTCTAGAGTGAAACAAACAATTCAAAAAGTACCAAATTAAAAATAGGCCGAGGCAGCCAAGTATGACTGATGGGGCCCTTTCATGAACAAGACGCATGGATAAGCACCACTCAGCTCAACCATAATGAAGGGAACCGAATGATCCAACACATGTTCCACCATCAGAGAGACATTAGAAAGAGCATGACACACTCAACTGCCAGGGCACACACAAGTCAACGAACGACATATAGGTGCAGTAAATGGTAGATTTACATTTGGTACATAGTACTCACACATGAGCTGTGCAGTTATATAATACTATGAGTTTATACAATACAAATATATTCATACAGTCTTCAGCAGGTCCAACAAAACTTCATTTCATTTTGATAATTATTGCATAAGATTGAACTGTATTTGTTGCCGGAAGAGGGCACTGGCTCTTGTAACCATTTCGATCCACTTCCGACCCATAGCATCAAATCTATTAGTGCTACACACTTGCAATTTTGCGTAACTATATATCTCAACCATGGCAATAAGGAATAAAAGGAAAAAAAGCTGTATAGCGGCACCACCCACTGTCACATATGGTGCAGCACGGTAACATCAGAGGTCTACACTCTAACCTTGATGCAGTCCACCTTCATCTGGAGACTGATAAACCAGCGCTTTTGTTCCTTTCGGAGACGCAAATTGGATGTCCGTCAGACGTGGCGTACCTTACTTACCCAGGGTTTACCCTGGAGCACAAGTTCAAGCCACGCGCTGGTATATTCATGTACACCCGTGACGACATCTGTTATTGGCATCTCCGAAACCTTGAAGTGTCTCGATTCTCTGCGCTCTGAGCCCTGGTGGACACAGGTCTCGATAAGATTATCAATGCTTGTGTCTACCGGTCACACAGCGAAGACCAGGAGACAACCGGGCTTACAATACCTTAGTGAGGCGGCTGATGAGGATCAGCAACGGTACCCTTCCGCCCAACTGTTGATACTGGGGGACTTTAACGTCAACCACCAGAGGTCTTCCCGTACCAGTTCACTGACCATGTTGGGCGAGAGACGCGATAGCTTGCGCTAGCGTTAAATCTCACTTAGCTGGTCCAGGGGGCAACGAGGGTGCCGGATGTTGATTCGAACACGGCTAATTGCTTTGACCTTCTGCTGACCACAGATCCAGACCATTACTCGGTTACGGTATCTCCACCTTTGGGTAGTGCCGACCACTGGTGAAGTCTGTATCCGTCTACCCAAAGAAGGGTACGGCGGTACAAGTCCGTGGATTGGGATGGGATGCGATCATTCTTCGCATGTTATCCTTGGCAGCCTACTTACTACTCTTCGGCTGATCCTACGAGACGAGAGCGGACGCCGTGACGATAGGTGTTGCAAATGGCTCGGTTCAACCACATTAACCAATTAGGCATCAAACTTGCTTCCTACCTAGCAGGTAGTAAAGTGTTTTGGTCCCTGGCCAAATCGGTTAAACCGCACTTCTGCCGTCCCACACTCCATCACTGCTGAAACCCGACGGGTCGCTTGCCCACTCCGCTGAGGAGAAAGCAAACTTGTTTGCTTTTTGCGGGGGGGAGGAAAAGAGTTAACAGGGGGGGGGGGAGGGGTAATGCTATCTTGTTCTCCGGCCTGAAGTGACGGGCCGCAGGGGGGTAAAGTTTTTCTTAGAATTGAGCTAGCTCCAGCCGTTTCCAAGATATGGGACTTTTTAGTTTTTATGAAATGGTCGCCGGTTCGTTCTTGGTGGCGGTTCGAGGTCAGTCCTACAAAAATAGTGGCTCGGGTCATCCTGTGATGGAGGATTTTGTACGTCTAGCGTTTAATAATATTGGTATTCAAAGAAAACGACCTTATGCCTCTAAGAATACGGGTCACTTTTGCGTAGCAATTAAAAGTGGCCTTATGCCAGTGGTAATAAGGGTCGCTCAGAATTTGGTGCCGCGTTTTCCAGTTCGGAGGTTCGGTTCCGCTTGACAAAGAAGTTTTTATTCATGCTGACTGTATGATAATGTATAATTATGCTCGAATTAAAATTAAATGGGGGTTTCTGGAGGAGGTGTCCTGGGGCCTCGGCACATACACTGGTATACTAGTAAATGTAGGTCGGCCTCAAAATCGGGCTATCTCGCTCCGTTTCCGAGATATTTGTGTTTTTGTAATTTGTAGGTTGAATTTCGCGTGGCAAAAGAAGTTTTTGCAACTGATGGATGAACATTTTTTAATTGAGATTTAGCATAAATAAAAAATAAATAAATAATTATAATTGCATAAGTTGATAAAAAATGCTATGCAACAGCTTTACCGCGGCAATCCCCGAGTGCCACAAGTCTTTTTTTTAATTTACAATAAAAAAAACCCCTTTTTTATCTTTGGTTGCCATTTAATTGACGGCATTAACTTAAAGACAAGGTTAATTTCACACAATTAGCAAAAATTGCAATTTTTCTTATTTTTTACAAAATATAGCAGTAAGTTATTAACTTAAACATAGAAATTAAAGTAAGAAGCCAGGTCTGGAAGACTAGATTTGCTAAATATTAATTGTGGATTTTTTATTGTTAAAGGTGTGATTGATCCCTAGACTCTTCTGATGTGTGTAATATAATAAACAGACAAGAAGAAGGAACAGAAAAATAGGTTACTTGTTAATTAATTGTCACTGATGAGCGAATCGAATACAAAGCCATATTTCAGCTGAAACCAACACGTCAGGTTGGCCGAGTGGTCTAAGGCGCCAGATTTAAGCTCTGGTTCTCGAAAGGGAGCGTGGGTTCGAACCCCACACCTGACAATTAATAGCAGTCGTAGCTAACTGCTATTTTACATTTTATCAGAATCTAAAACCTAACTAAGCTTGATTGACATTTTGTCATTTTTATTCCCGACAAAACTATCTAAAACTTGTCTTTGTTTATGAGGATAGAAATAAAATAATAATAATAATAAAAAAAAAATAATAAAATCTTTATTCAAACTTCAAATTGGTAAACTATACTAATAGGTCTTATATATAAATTAGGTACAACAATGTTAGGTGCCTGTACTAGGTAATCCTGTATCACAGGCGGCAGGGGCTCAAACAATGTAAATGTAAGGACAAATAATATTTACAATATTTTCTTAACATTAGAATAGTGACAGAGATATATTGATTTATTTATAATCTTAAATACTAAAACAGATGCAAATTAAAATTAAATTCTATTAATAATGATAAACAGATAATTGCTAACTTAGCTTAGTTTACGTAAAATTGTTTGCACTTAATTATTTACACACATGGACAACGAACTTTTAGCGTCAGCAGATATTTGAGCTGGGCTATTGCAAAATGTTTTTAAGCCGTTTCGCAAATCCAGGTGAAGTAGGTCAGCGCAGTAGCCTGTTCTTGTTGAGTCGGCATCACGTGTTAAACACGGAAGTCTGGCCTTGAGTGCGACGCTCTAGGCGCCCTCGTAATCAACAGAGTTGATGTATCTAAATTCCGCTATCTTCCTTGCAGGGCACTCAGGATCGCCTGTTTTATGATTGCTGGGCTTTTTAAAGCGTGAGCAAGTTGCACATTTTGGTACATCAGCTTTCTTCGCGCACTCTGTCATCGAGTGCCCAGTTTCACCACAATGCCCACACGTCGAGTTGACCTCTCTGCAAGTTTTCGCTGCATGACCATATTGTTGGCACTTGTAGCACCGAGTTACCAGTGTAAAATCCCTGACAGGACAGGATGTCCAATTAATAAAAAGTCTCGATTGAGTGATTAGGGTTTTACGTATATTAGCTGGTACTTCAATGACGTAGTTGCAGGTCGACGCTTCTCTCTTCCCAGATTTGTGGCTTAATTTTACTAACGCCAGGAATGATTCTAAGGACATGTCTTCAAATTTGTCGGCTACATTTTGTTCAAATATGGATCTGAAGACCTCATTTTCAGCCATGGAAGTCGGCACTCCTAAGACCACGAAAAAAACACGAAAATGTAACTTATATGAGTATTCTTTTTTAACCCCTGACGGAAAAATAGGGGGTGTTATAAGTTTGTCATGTGTTGCTGTGAATATGTGTATCTGTCTGTCTGTCTGTGGCATCATAGCGCCTAAACGGATGAACCGATTTTGATTTTGATTTTTTTGTTTGAAAGGTGTCTTTGTCAAGAGTGTTTTTAGATAGTGGTCAAGCGCAAGCCTAACAATAATAAAAAAAAAGCTATTTTTGGTGAAAATCGGTTTAGCCGTTCAAAAGTTATGGGCTGTTTTCTTTTTGAAACGGAATATTTTCGCAAGGTATCGTGTCATAATTACGTGTTCGATAGATTGTTGATCGAGGCGAGGAGGTATTAAATAAAATAAAATTACCGAGTTTAGGAAATTTTTAATTTTTATTTGTTTATATTTTTCTTGTTACGTGACAAAAGAAAAATAATAATAATAATACCAGCCTTTTACTTTCCCACTGCAGTGCCTCATCTTATATGTAAAGATACAAGCATTAATCGCTTAAGGCGGGTTGAAACTTAAACTTAAAATTACTTGTAAATTTTAAGTCAGATTTTTTACGATTTTTCTTTTACCGATGTCAGTGAAGTCCAAGATTAACTCTGAAAGTACATAGGTAATGAATTAAAAAAAAAAGCATATTGTACTTTTTATTATTTGCCGAGAGGCAAAGTCCTACAGGGCTACCACTACAAAAAAGAATCATTTCTTGAAACAAGCTTTATTTAATATTTATGTTGTATCGTGCATTGATATTCAAACCAAATGTTTAGGAAAGCAAAATTTGAGCACAATTGAGTGTGGATAACGGTTTTAGAATAGAGATAGGAGTATTAAAAAGTAAAAAATATGTATACAATACTTTTTGTTTATCTAACTGAAGGAACAAGTACAAATTGTCAGGAAACTACCGTAGTTGTTCTCAGATTTCATTCAATTATTAAAATCTGTGTCGTAGCGCTACGCCGGCGCCGCCGCCGCACAGCTACGCTACGCGTTAGTGCTACGCCGTAGCTACGGACAGCCGTAGCCATAAGAATGCCAATTCTCGTACTACAATTAATGTTGCAATTTATGTTGTAGTGTCAAAAAAATTAAAATATAAGGATATTGTTTTGGCAGATTGCGACTGCGACACAGTTCCATAAAAAAATGGAATAGTATCAACGGAAAAAAAAGTAGTGACTAGAAGTAATTTTAAATAGTTAACTTATAGCCAGCCCATGGAAATAAAACATTTGCTGCGAAAAAATTCTAGTTAAGTCCTTTCATCGGATTTTTTTCTGAAAATGCTGTAAAGACAAGATGTGCAAAAAAAATGGGTGTCAATGGCACCAAAATATATTTTATGATCTTATAATTGTAAAGTTTTGAGTTTGCTGCAATTTATGTTAGGCCTAGTTTATTCCTTGCACAATTAGTGTAAGACTAACAGTTCTTGAAGTTTACAGCTGAGATAAGTTACGGGGATGGTTGAACATGACATACCAAGGCTAGGCAGATAGAACATAGTTGTAAATAGGCAGACTGTTGTTGTTGTTGTTGTGTAACTGTGGTTGTACAAGGTTTTCTACCTTTAGAGGCTACCTTCAGGTCAGCAGGGCTGCATATAATGACAGGTGAACAAAGAAAATATGTTTTTAACTTATTGCTTCTGCCAGCGACTTTGCCCGCGTTAAATGTGTTACTTGTATTCCAAGGGAATGTGCTATTTCAGACTAACCTATCTCTATGCCCACTTTCAGCACATATTGTACCAGGCAGGAAGAACGAGTGTTCCTCGACTACACACCATAATGCGTAGCAAACCCAATAATATAAAAAAAAATATTCTAAAAAAAATCCTCCTTGGCAGGGAATTGAACCCTGGTCTACCGCGTGACAGGCGGGAATACTAACCACTATACTACCGAGGATTATGACTATAAGCCTGAAATTTAGGTTCTATTGCTGCTTGTCATCGAACAAAATGTCGAAAATTAACGAAAAAGCAATTTTACTTTCATAAGAATCAAAAACTCAAAAGCGAGGTCAGGTAGGTTATTACGTTTAGTTTTGGGGTTGAAAGGCAAATTTGCTGCTTTATTAGTGTTGCACCCTGCGGACGTGACGCGAACTGCATAGACATCTACATTACGAGCAAGTTCCGAAAATGTGCGCTAGATAGTGCAGTTACATCTCTCACCCGGCCGGTTAGATGGCACCACCTGAATATATATCGATACCGGAAATTTCAATTGTCGTAAAGGACAAAACACGAGTTTTCAGTAGAGCCAAAACACAAAAAATAATGTTTTTGTCTTATATCTTTCTCAAACAAAGTACTATATTTATGATGTCAAAGGAAACCCTTACTATTTTTTTGTGTTCTATATGTATAAATTAACAAAATAAACCAAACTTAATTATTGACGAAAATGAGAGTCCTTTACAGCCCAAAAAAATGTAACTGAAGTACTTTAAAGCCACGAAAAATTGGTTATGATAAAGTCAGATGTGTCGTAAAGGACTATCTTGATCATCAATGGTACAAGTCAATTAAATCAGAGACTAAGGGGGTAAAAGCAACAAAACAAATTAAAGTTCTAAATATAAATACCTACCATAGGTAGTAAAACTAAGTGAAATATAATACACTTATTTTATTTTACATTTAATATTCAAAATATTTAGTAAAAAAAATTAACAAAATGTTATTCTAATAGGAACTCAAAATATAAACAAAATGTGTTGCTATTTTTTTATCTAAAACGCAAGTAATCGTTGCGATACTGAAAAACAACAGATTTTTAGAATAATCAGCTAATAAACTAATCTACTAACAAGTATTCTTTATCTGGTTTTTTAAACTCAACAGTATTTATCAAAACAGACTTAAACTTAATAATAAAATTAAAATAACCAAAATAATAATACATTTTGCGCACCATTAATTAAATGGCAAGTAACTTCAGTCTTTTAAAATTTTGTTTGTAATGAAACTTAAACATTTTTTTAACATAGTGGTATTTTATAATAATAAAATTAAAATATCCACAAAATTATAGTATTCAAAAAATTTCTATTTGTGCCAAAATTCAATGCTCCCAGCGGAAGCGGTTAAGGATTGGTGTCCCGCTGGGAACATTGGATAAACATTTTAAAAGTAAAATCTCAAAGATCAATTGTGTATCAATATCGTCTTCCTCGCCAGTTTTAGGAAGAAAGTCTTTATCAGTTCCTAAATACGGTAGATCTAAATACTCCTTATGAAAACGTTTTAATATAGTACCGTTAGTACATATACGCTTTTAATTGTGATACTTGGCAACTCGTATAGGGTTAGGTATGTCATAAAGTATTGGACCAATACTAGAAGTATCTTCTAGTTTGTCGGCACCGCCGGTTAGAGATCTTGGTATTGTCTTTGTGTTATTTTCTTTTGCCTTTTCTTTTTGGTTCTCTACATCATAATTTTACTACTAACTTTACTAAATCTACCGTCTTTAGGAACTGATAATGACATTTTTGGTGAAACTAACGAGGAAGACGATATCGACACAATTGATCTCTAAGATGAAAACAAAAATAAAAATATTAAATAATTATTCAAAAATTCTTTCAAAATGTTCATCCAATTTTCCCAGCAGGACACGAATCCACAACATTGGGAGCATTGAATTTTGGCACAAAAAGGATTTTTCAATACTATAATTTAGTGGTTATTTTAATTTTGTATCATAAAAGAAGACTAAGTGACAAATAAATAAGTTTCATTATCATTACTAATAATTTTAAAATGACTGCAGCTACTTACCATTTAATTAGTACTTTAAAATGCCAATTGTATGATTTTTGAAATCTGGTGGGCAAAATTTATTATTTTGGTTATTTTAATTTTATTATTAAGTGTAATACTGTTTTTATAAAATAATATTGTTTGAGTTTAATAAACTAAATAAAAAAAAACTAGTTGGTATATTAGTTTATTAGCTGATTATTCTAAAAGTTGAGTGGTTTTTCAGTTTCGGCACCGATTAGGTACTGGCGATTTTAAATAAAAAAATAGCATCACATTTTGTTTAAAATTTGAGTTCCTATTAGAATAATATTTTTGTCACTTTTTTTCTAAATATGTTGATTAATAAATAATAGATAATAAAAAAAACCTTTTCTTTCACTTAGTTTTACTACCGATTCTACTGAAAACTCAGGTTTATTTGTCCTTGACGACAGTTGAAATTGCCGGTATCGATATTGTTTTTAATGTCGTATAGCTTATTTCAATGCAAAAATTAGATTTACGACCTCATAAATAATTTAAACATGACTTTACGCTCCCTATTAAAAAATATTTTTAGGATACATCCCAAAAAGTAAAAAAAAAACGAGCCAGAGCTGTTGAAAAGCCGGGTCGTAAAGGGCTTTTTATAATAGATAGAATTATTTTAAACATACCAATCGATAGAGCTCGCGCCGCTGATTCCAAATATGAATATAACTCATTTTCGGCAAAATGTCCTTTACGACAATTGAAATTTCCGGTATCGATATGAATATTGTAGTTTCCTACGCGCAAGTTTTATTATCATTTGGCTATGTTTAAGATTTAGCGTAGTTAATCTTAGTTACTGTAGCGGTTTAGTTGCTGCGATTGAAAAGCTCATGCACTAAATTTAATATACCGATTACTTTAACAGTTTTTTCTTACTACTCACTGATTTTGTGTGTTGTAAGTTTTGTTGCTATCTTTTTATTTGAAGATTTTCTTGTTGAATTTACTTTCATTCCTTGTGTGCGGCTCCTGCAGCAAACAACAAACATAATACACGAATGTACTCTACTCTGTGGCATTATTTAAATAGGTAGATAAATAATATAAGTTCACGCTGCAAAATTTTGTGGCTTATTATGATCCCTATATTTTGTCAAATTATGGGAGCGACTGCTTATTAAGTTAATATCATAGTAAAATTTGTATCATTTTCAAGAGTACTTGCAATTTGCGATGTTTTGTTGTGGTATCATTTATTAATGTCAACAGTTTTGCCAAAATAAATTACCCGAATAACATGAAACTTGGACATAACTGGTGAAATGAGAGTGTACGAGGGTGAACCGTACACAACTGTATACCCCTTTAGAGCATACCGGCGTGATGATATGTTATGAAATGGTGTAAACAATAAACAATCATGCGATTGCAGCAATCTCGAGAGATTTATCCTACAATTGTAAATCTTATAAACGATCGATACAATGTGTGCGGGAACTTACTAAAACGAACGATATTTTTTTGCTGCAGGAGACTTGGCTTTTACCCCATGATCTAGATTTTATAAATTAAATTTATTAAATATGATTATATTATTTTAATATTTTTAAATGTTATTGTGAAATCAACAGCAAGTGTGCGCACTATGCCAAATATTGTGAAGCAATTGATATGTATTATACTCACATTGTTGATACATTGCAGCTAGCATAGCGCTTGCGTCAAAATCGCGACGCACGTGGTGCGAAGTTGGCTTGAATACGTTGCAAAATACTAGGAGCCCACAAACATTTAGAGCTTGAATCAAGAATTTTCAGCAGTCAAAACGTAACAACTACCACCGTAGCGTGACGTCTAAGTCATCTGTATATTCATAGACTTAGTGTTGTAAATCGGATCCATCTTTAAGCATATCGAGTATTCAAAATGCAGCCGAGGTTAACTGGACCCTCGATGAAATCAATTTTGCGACATTTTCAGATAATTTCTTATGAATTATGACAGAAACGTATTAAATCTTACATGGAAAACATGCGTTATGAAATACTGAATCCATTTCAGTAGACAAATGTTTGGAAGATCTTTTTATTACGACTACAATTGGAATGTTTTCATGTAGCGGCAGACCTAAATGACGCTTTTTCTCTTTCTTCTGCAAATATCTAGCAAAATATGACTGAACTTGTACACAAGATGACAAAAAGTCTAAGCGTAAATAAGGTTCATAAGTTTTAGTTAAGTTTGAAGTGTGTTGCTGTGTATCTGTGTCTCTGCTTGTGGATTTTGATTTAGTTTATTATTTTTGATAGGTGGCATTATCGAGAGTGTTCTTAGCTATGTTTGAATAAAATCGGTTTATCCGTTCAAAAGTTATTTGCAGTTTACTCTTTGAATCTGGATTTTTTCGCAAGATATCGTGTCATTATTACGTGTTTCGATAGATTTTCGATTGAAGCTTGTCTGCTACTAGGTATATTATATGTAGTTTAAAAAGCATGTAATAAAATTAAAATCGGGGGTTTTCAAATTTGTAATTTTATCTTGTCTTTATTTTGAAATTTAATGTTCACTGTATCAAGTCCAATTATGGTGTCATGGCAACGCTCAGTTATAAACAATTTTATCTACACTCACAACGTAATGTTCCAAATACGAATTCGAAAAATATTGTATAAACACTTACTTTATACTCGTGGATAGGTAAAATTAAAAAAAAAAACCATTATAGTTCAACATTTTCCTTCGATTTTCAAACAACTGCATCATAAAATAACTTTTAAATTTTTATAGCATACTTTTACTTTTTAATTTTCTGGCGCGTATGGGCTCATGTCATTGTCAGTTGTCTGTGGATGCGCGCGCTGCGCAATGAGAATCTAAATTGCCCGCCTTACCATACCACATATTTTTTCCCTTTCTACTTTTGTTTTATTTCAACTATATGAGTGAAGATAAAGTAGTGTATGCAATAGCATATAATTAGGTATTAAAACACTCGCGTAATATTATTATCAAATTCGGCTTCGCCTCATTTGATAAACCTACGCTCGTGTTTTAATAACCCCTATTATATGACCATTGCATAAACTACTATTAAATAACAGCTATTAAAAGCAATAGTTTAAACTAACGGGACAGCAAGGATGTGTGTTACATACAAGTAACCACTACACGGAATGGATGTGGGCGTGTTTTCATTCTCACACTACTACACTGCCAATTTGCAAACCAAACGCTAGCAGTCTGGACTCAGCATCCCGTCCGAACGGTCTAGTCGTTTCTGAAATTGTAGTATCGCATTAGAAATTGTGGGTTTTTACAGAGGGAACGTACTAGGAGTCCTAAGTTACCAGAATGTATTTTTAAAACGAACCCAGATATTAGTTGGCGGGAAAACTTTGGAAATTAAAACTGCCAATTTTTCAGTTGGCAGTTTTAAAAAATCCTGGTTTTCTATGATTAAAAATGAGAATAGGGGTGACCAGAGGCGCCATAACTTATATTACCTAGAACAGTTAATAATATTCAGTACCTACCTGTAATAGGCTCGCGTTACGGATACGCTAGAAATCAAATATACCAAGTTAAGGCATACGCTCAGGTTATCTCACAGAGAAGACTTCGCAGCGTTGTATTTTTTTCTGGGCAATGACGTTTGATAAAATGTGGCTTTTTGAAACACTTGAATATCATATAAACTAGATTGTTTGCTATTTTGTTTTACTGAGCTGTGGGTTTTTTAAATCCTGTAAGTGTAGACGAATATAAAATATGCCTCCACGAATGATGGAATTTCCAGCAATTGCTAAAGTACTTAAGACCGCTACTAATTTTCATCTCATGCAAACCAACTCCTTATTTTTCGTCTGTTTTGATTGTAATATGATGGAAAACTGCATAATCAAATTGGGCCTCTGTTTAACTTGGTAATATTTTACGAATGAAGCTAGCTTTTAATTTTTACTGATATTTGTTGTTAGTGTGTGTTAAGTTAGTGTTAGTTAAGGTTGTTTTACATTTAATTTTCAAATATTGTCAATAAACCGCGATAAAATCTAAGAAAACCATGTTTCTACTGAGCAGACCATAGTTAAAGTATAATTTTAACGAGAGGCCAATGTAGACCTTAAAAAGTTGCTGGAATACGCCTAAGTCTAGTTTAAAGCTGAAAGAGTACTTCTGCCGTTCCATCTAGTTTGATCACTCTTTCTCAATACCTTACTGCTTTATGGGCTCCTAGTATTGAGAATCGAGCTTTTGTTGCTAACTTCGCAGTGCACGCCAGCACGTGACAGTTTATTAATACCTCACTGCAGAGCCTCACTGCTTTATGGGCTCCTAGTTTTGAGAATCGAATTTTTGTTGCTAACTTCGCGGTGTACGCCAGCGCGTGACAGTTAAGTTATACTTCACTGCTTTATGGGCTCCTACTATAGAAAATCGAGCTTTTGTTGCTAAATTCGCAGTGCACGCCAGCACGTGACAGTTGACTAATACTTCACTGCTTTATGGGCTCCTAGTATTGAAAATCGAGCTTTTGTTGCTAACTTCGCAATGCACGCCAGCACGTGACAGTTGACTAATACTTCACTGCTTTATGGGCTCCTAGTATTGAAAAACGAGCTTTTGTTGCTAACTTCGCAGTGCACGCCAGCACGTGACAGTTGACTAATAACCTCACTGCTTTATGGGCTCCTAGTTTTGAGAATCGAACTTTTATTGCCAACTTCGTGGTGCATCAGTTGACTTAACGGCCGTGTTCATGTTGTAATTATCTAGATACATGGCAGTCTATTATCAATTTGGTGAAGCAAAAGGCCGTGGGTAATATCAAATCAAATCAATCAAAATACTTTGTCTCAACTATACCTTAGAGATACTTTTGAATTGTCAAACAAAAAAAAAATTATCTAGATGCACATTCGCAAGCGTCAGTAGGTTTCTATGGAGGGGAGAAAGTGCAAGAAACTCCACGGACTTTTTTTCCATCAGTTGTAATTAATACAAGTATTTGGTTACATCATTCTTGTTGGAAAAATACTAATATGTGAGAACGATGTAAAAAGACGTGCACTTAAAAGCGTCTAGAGTCAAAAAAACAATTCAAAAAGTACCAAATTAAAAATAGGCCGAGGCAGCCAAGTATGAAAAAGCCCTACTGATGGGGCCCTTTCATGAACAAGACGCATGGATTAGCAACACTCAGCTCAACCATCAAACACATGTTGCACCATCAAAGAGACATTAGAGAGAGCATGACACACTCAACTGCTAGGGCACACACAAGTCAACGAACGACATATAGGTGCAGTAAATGGTAGATTTACATTTGGTACATAGTACTCACGCATGTGCTGTGCAGTTATGTAATACTATGAGTTTATACAATACAAATATATTCATACAGTCCTCAGCAGGTCCAACAAAACTTCATTCATTTTGATAAATATTGCATAAGATTGAACTGTATTTGTTGCCGGAAGAGGGCACTGGCTCGTGTAACCATTTCGATCCACTTCCGACCCATAGCATCAAAACTATTAGACCTACACACTTGCAATATTGCGTAACTATATATCTCAACCATGGCAAAAAGGAATAAAAGGAAAAAAGCTGTACAGCGGCAGCACCCACTGTCACATATTGTGCACCTCGGTAACATCAGAGGTCTACCTCTAACCTCGATGCAGTCTACCATCATCTGGATCAGTCTCCAGATAATGGTAGAATCTGCATCTCCGAAAGGAACAAAAGCGCTGGTTTATCAGTATAAACCAGCGTTTTGTTCCTTTCGGAGAAGCAGATCGGATGTCCGTCAGACGTGGCGTACCTTACCCAGGGTTTACCCTGGAGCACAAGTTCAAGCCACGCGCTGGTATATGCATGTACGCCCGTGACGACATCTGTTATTGGCTTCTCCGAAACCTTGAAGTCTCTCGATTCTCTGCGCTCTGAGCCCTGATGGAAACAGGTCTCGATAAGATTATCAATGCTTGTGTCTACCGGTCGCACAGCGGAGTCTAGGAGACAACAGGGCTTACAATACCTTAGTGAGGTGGCTGATGAGGCTCAGCAACGGTACCCTTCCGCTCAACTCTTGATACTGGGGGACTTTAACGCCAACCACCAAGATTTGCTCTTCCCGTACCAGTACACTGACCATGTTGGGCGAGAGACGCGATAGCTTGCGCTAGCGTTAAATCTCACTTAGCTGGTCCAGGTGGCAACGAGGGTGCCGGGTGTTGATTCGCACACGGCTAATTGCTTTGACCTTCTGCTGACCACAGATCCAGACCATGACTCGGTTACGGAATCTCCACCTTTGGGTAGTTCCGACCACTGGTGAAGTCTGTATCCGTCTACCCAAAGAGGGGTATGGCGGTACAAGTCAGCGGATTGGGATGGGATGCGATCATTCTTCGCGTGTTATCCTTGGCAACCTACTTACTACTCTTCAGCTGATCCTACGTCGTGGGGCGGACGCCGTGACGGAAGGTGTTGCAAAGGGCTCGGTACAACCATATTAGCCGAATAGGCATCAAACTTGCTTCCTACCTAGCAGCTAGTAAAGTGTTTTGGTCCCTGGCCTAATCGGTTAAATCGAACTTCTGCCGTCCCTCACTACCATTACTGCTAAAACCCGACGGGCCGCTGGCCCACTCCGCTGAGGAGAAAGCAAACTTGTTTGCCAGGAGGGAGGGGTTTCCGTACCGATAACAGACCATTTTGAGCTTCTTGGTGTAACATTGACATCGACTCTCAATTTTGGCCCATATATTGAGGCAAAGGCACTGGCCGCCGCTACTGCGAAAGTGGGTTGCGGTATTTCAGCCAGGACAGGTGCTTAAGCTGTATCAAGCGCAAGTTCGATCTTGCATGGAATACTGTTCTCATCTCTGGGACGGATCTGCCAAATACCAGCTCGATGCACTAGAGTCGATCGAAAAATGGGCCAAGAGGCTTATCGGCAAGGAGGCACTGGTCGAGTCAAAGTTCCAGAGCCTTGAACATCGTCGCCGAGTTGCCAGCTTGTCGGTTTTTTATCGGTTGCATTTCGGGGAGTGAGCGATGGAATTGCACGATCTAATTCCACCTAGCCCGTTTCATCATCGGACTATAAGACGTACGGCAATGCACCATCGGTACATGGTGAATATCCCACGCATAAACGGCTAAATATATATACGCACTGTACTTTCATTACGCTTACAGCTAAGGAGTGGAATTCCCTGCCGGTGTCTATGTTTCCCGATAGCTACAACCTCGGGGTCTTTAAGTCAATGGTGAATAGGTTACTTCGAGGCAAGTGTGCTACACCGTCGACCACATCATAACTAACCATTACCAATTTGTATACGCACGGTTTATCAAGATGCTCCGTCTAAAACGAACGGTACTTTTTTAAATCTTAGCAAAGAGTTTTATGTCAGAAAAGTGTTCAACATTTTATGAATGAAATTAACTTTGGGAGATAAAATATAATAAATAAACATTTAATTCTTTAATTTAATTAATTTTGACCATAAATTATAACCATTTATCTGTAACAAAACACAAAAATATTAATTTACTTTATTAGTAATACTGGCTGTTTGTGTGCCTTTGCCTTAAAAAAAGCGCTGATGCGCGCGCATCGTTAATTTGTGAACAAGTAAAAATTATTATATGTATATATATGGAAAACAAGCAAAAATGCAAATAAATTTTCAGAAAGTGTATTTTTAGCCTATTTCATGGAACTTTCTCAAAAATATAAGTCAAGCTCATTGTGGTGCTACTATTCAATGCTAAAAAGCGCTGTGAAAACAAAACATGGTATTGATATCAAGTCATACTCCAACATGCTGGCATTTCTAAAAAGACGCTCAAGTGGCCATGTGAGTAAACAGTCGAAAGTATTATTTATTTCCTCGCATATGTTATAAAACGCCGTATGACATACTTGCGCTTTGATAACTACAGCCTCTGCTTTCTTGTAGAATCCTGAGCGACGCGAGTGATTCATGGCCCTCGATATAAATCCGTTTTATTCAAGAGTTGCTTACTATATTTTATACCATGACTACGAGAAAAAGAAAGATTTAAGCGAAAAGCACAAGGAATAATAATAAATAAATGTTTTATTACCTTCAAAATTTACAAAAAATGTGAAAACTCAGGGTTTCACATTTTTTCTTAAATTGAAGCTGACCTAGGTAACAGCATCTGTGTTTCAGGGGCCAGTGACCACTTCCGTTACGTTACATAATTATAATTAATTAAACACCAATGCAATTAATATTCGAATTACAGTCCAAATAAGTATTTACTAAACATCCCAGACTAAAATCAAAATCATTATTAAAATCATATTAGCAAACTGAAAATTAAATCGATGAAGGAGTTTGAGAGTCGAATATTCTTTGCACAAGGAGTTTGTATCGAGTATTTTATGCACAAGGAGGTTTTATAGCATTGAGATGGACGTCGAATATGTATTGGTGTTTTCTAAATTCAAACACCAAAACTGTGATTAAAAGTGCTTTTCGTTCACTATTTTCAGTGAATAAAATAAGCTTTTTAGAGGGGGAATGGTTTAAATAATTACTTTTATTAAAACTATCTATCATACAATCTTACTAAACGGCCACGAACATGGGCGCCGACTATTTTCTGGGGGGGTGTATCATCAGCATCTTGCCTCGAATAGGATGGGTTTTCTTTAGCCCAGTTTTACAAAGAAGTATTTGTTGATTTATGCAAAAGTTTTGAAAATTAAAGGAGAATTCAAGACTAAGCGAAACGAGCTCGAACATTTTAGCACATCTACTCGGATTATTAATGCTTTTGTATATTTGCACCTCCTTGGGTTCCCATGGCCATGAGGTTTCTTGTGGCAGTAGATTGGACTTGTCTATTTTGCAAAGGTTTTGTTTTTAGTTATATTTAATAGTTACTATCATCAGATCCAAACAGATACCTGTATAAAATTCACCTAATTGAAATGATATTATTATGCTTGATAGTTTTGGCGTGATTGCCGTTTTATTGCCCGCGTTAGATGCAATACGAGTATTACAAATGTACTCTTTTTTTTATTCAAATAAAATTTAAAATATTAACATATCAAATTATTAGAGAAATGGTCTAGTATAAGAAAAAAAAAACATATTACATCTAGCCGTTTAGGCGTTATTCTCATTTTAAAATCAGTTACAGTCGTACATCTGTCCCTTAAAGTCAGAAACTAAAGACGGTGTCAAAGGACATAAAAAGTTGTGATAAATATTGCTAAATTCCTTGAGTATACGCATGAACATCGTTTTAACAAAATGTTATTGCACATAGCATACCAGGGTGACAGAAAAAGAAAGATATCGACGGTGTTGTCAGTGGCCGGGCATTTAAGTTAGCTGAAAGAGAAATATTTACGTGAAAGGGAAAACATATTGGGGGTAGGCATGGGGAGGTGCTTGAATTTGTGAAAAAGAGAAAGTTTTGTGGAAGTAAGAGACACATAATGCCATCTTATACTTTTACACAAACACTCAAAATAGCAGTAGTAGCCTAGTAGGTACTTGCTGGATTTTTTCTCTATTTAGTTTATTTGTTCTTTTTTTGTTGTTTATATATTTATTGTTTGTAACTGAGAACATAAATATTTTAATGTAACTATAAATAAAAGTTATATAATATATATAATTATAATATATAATTGTAATTAATACCAAACGAATCATGTATAATTAGTTTGCTGGGCCGATTCAACAAACTCCGTGCTACGCTGAACTTCGTAGCTTCTTATTGTCGACAAGCTTTTCCCCGTGGCTTCGCTCCCGTGGCCTAACCCACAGGACCTGGGTTTTTTTAAATCGGTTAAGTAGTTTTTGAGTTTATCCATTACAAAAACATACAAACAATAAAAAAAAAAACATACAATCAAAACTTTCCTATTTATAATATTAGTGTAGAATTCTCCACGATTTATGATTTCAAAATTTGATGTTGAGTATTTTGTCAAATCCGGCCTGAAAATTTGACACTATAGTAGAGTTTGATACGTTCTTAACTTCGAATACTCAATTCAGAAATCGGCCCTACTTGTCTCGACCGGAGTAACTTATGTTACAATACAAAATTTTTACTTCGGTTGCAGTGCAATCGAGCCTCTTAGTATTTCACGACGTCCTAGTACACATGCGGATTCAGCAATATGCGGATCCTGCGAATGCAGACGAGCGCGGTCATGAAATTTATCCGCAACCATTTTATCTATAGAAATAAAACAAAATAAAGACTTTGAGGGCGATTTTCACCATCATTAAAAGAATTTGTTTCAGAAAGTCATGTGTGTGCTCGTACATTGGGGCATGTAATAGTACATTACTGCAGCGGCCAGCAAAAGAGGCATTGATGGACGAACGTGTAAATGTGGGCCGAGGCGAAGCCGAGGCACGCATACGTAAGTCCATCAATGCCTAGTTGCGGCCAAGGCTTGTATAGTGCTTTTCTCAAATAATGCGCGGAAATTAAAACTAAGTAGTACCTTGAACTCATTTTGTCAAAATCAATGACGAACAACAATAATTTTTCCCGCGTTAGTGTTCTTTTGTTTTTTTTTCCAATAAACAGCGTTCTATTTGCAAGCCAGTTCGAAATTCAAATAAAACCTTTGATAAGTTACCTCCTTGGTTGCTATATTTTGGAGTAAAAGATCGTTCCATTTTTAAATTACACGACAGATATGAGTTTACTATGTAATTTATTTGGCCGCTAGACACGACAGATATGGATTTTCATACAACTTTTGCCGGCCGCTGCTCGCATGTATTTGGCCAGTACAGCAATTTCGATTTATCTCGAAGAAGGTTGTCAAAATAATGTTCACATTTCCAAGCATGTTTGAGAAAATTAAATTTTCAAATAATTTGCACAGCCGTTTATTTGAGAGACTACCACAGACTACAAAATCACTAGCGTGGTACATTAGTAAAGTAACTATAATAATGGTGTATGTGCAATAGTAAGAAAGGTATCGAATTTATAATTAGAAACAAGGACCAAATATGAAATCAGAAATATTATAACTATTTTTGCCAAAGTTCTCCCCCATAATTATCTTCCGTTCTTTGCCAACAAGTGGGACAACATGGATTTTAAAATTTTGTATTAGTATTAGGCACTCCATTTTTGGCACTTAGCATCCAATTCGATTCTTAGTAAATGGGAAAAGAATAACTTATTGACAGACTTTATTTACAGACAACTCTTATAAAATTCAAAAGTTAACTTTTTTAACACTTATTTATGTGACAAGTAAAATTTAAAAAACGCCCTATACATTTTTATTTCATGCTAAGGTACTTTATTTAGATAGTATAGTAGAAACGCTTCTATCGACATTCTATTGAACACGTAATTATGACACGATCTTGCGATAACACGCCGATTCAAACAGTAAAATGCACATAACTTTAGAACGGCTAAACCGATTTTCATCAAACATAGCTAAGAACACTCTCGATAAAGTCACCTTTCAAACAAAAAAACTAAAGCTAAGTTGATTCATCCGTTTAGGAGCCACAGATAGATACACAAACACAGAGGTACCTACACACGTCACACTTATATCACCCCTATTTTTTCGTAGGGGGTTAAAAATATTTGGGTTTTGGGGTTGTAGGTTGTTAGTGATATTGTCACATACAAAAAGTTATTAAAATATTAGCGTGATCGTGAAGTCAATGAGCGCAACGTTTATGAAGTTCAAACGTTGTGCTCAATGACTTGGCTAGTTGTCCTTCAGCCATTGAATTGGATGCCGGCGTTTAATTAAGGCCCATTTTTTCTTTTAATGAATGGCCTATTCGTCCATTAAGCTGTCTAATTTAACCAGATGGCTGTGACAAGTATAAAGTAGACTTTTATTTAACTTTTTTCGATTTATTATTGGAACTTGAATTATATTATGTAAGTAGATATACAAAGTTACAAAATTACTTGATAATATTTGTAAATTCTACTTCTACGCCTTAAGTAAATGTGTGCGGCTTGAAAATGGCTCATGTATTACATATAACCTGGTGTTTTCTGTTATTTTTAGCTTTAAGTCGTATGGTGGCTAACATCTAAAATAACATAAATTAAATGAATAAAATAAAAACCAGCCAAGTGCGAGTCGGACTCGCGCACGAAGGGTTCCGTACCATTATCGCAATAAAACGGCCAAAAATCATGTTTGTTGTATGGGAGCTCCCCTTAATTTATTTTATTTTAATTTAATAATTATTATTTTTAAAGTGAATATACAACTAAATATTCTGTGAATATTTTAAGCGTCTACCTGTTGCCGTTATTAATATCGAGCAAAAAACGGCAAAAAAAACTCGTATACTGTTTTTAGTATTTCTTGTTATAGCGGCAACAGAAATACATCATCTGTGAAAATTTCAACTGTCTAGCTATCACGGTTCATGAGATACAGCCTGGTGACAGACAGACTGACAGACGGATCGCGGAGTCTTAATAATAGGGTCCCGTTTTTACCCTTTGGGTACGGAACCCTAAAAATTAATAACTTTACTCTTCAGTTGTTAATAAAAGAGGTATGGGTTGTACATTGAGAAACCGGCGCCAGCTAGATAAAGCTAGTATTGTGAGACCACCCGCCCAAGTACCACCCGCAGTAAACTGTTTTCAGTTATGCCATCCTGGTATTCATGCGGCAGAGGCTGGTTGCGGATACGGGAAACGGCAGTGCGTTTTTTTCGTTAGCTGCAGAGCTTTTTTAAAATATTGCACCTACATTTAATTTATTTTAAAATAAAATAAACATATTTAATTTATTTATCTATACTAATATTATAAAGAGGAAAGATTTTTTTGTTTGTTTGTTTGTACCGAATAGGCTCCGAAACTACTGGAACGATTTAAAAAATTCTTTCACCAATGGAAAGCTACGTTATTCCTGAGTAACATAGGCAATTTTTTTTATCCCGAAAACGGGTCCTGTGGGGTGGCCCACGGGAGCGAATCTATACATATAAAATGCTTTGTCCTGAATGACTGACTGACGGATCAACGCACAGCCTAAACTGCTGATCGTAGAGACCTGAAACTTGGAGGGTGTGTTCTTTCTATGACGTAGGCATCCGATAACAAAGGATTTTTGGAAATTCTACCCCTAAGGGAGTGAAAAAGGGATTGAAAGTTTGTATGTAAAATCTAATTCCTTTAGCCAAAATACATGAATATTGGCACAAATAGTAATCTAAATAAATGATCAAGGTCGCCATTGTTAGTTTTTCGCAACTACCCTCAAAAGATGATTTAGGGGTGTTGCAGTTTGTATGGAAGAATCTGATTTTCTGAGTTAATAGACTTGAAACTTGGCATAAATACCAACCTAAGAAAACAATAAAGATTGTTTTTATAAAAAATTTAATTAACTAATAATATACCAACCTACCAATTACCAAAAGGTAAAAGGGCAAAAGGTAGGTAGGTGATTTATAGGTATAATTGTATTTTTTTTTTTTAAATAAATCTTTTAATTAAAATGGTTTGTCACGATACTTTATGTAGCAGACCAAATTCCACGCGAGCGAAGCTGCGGGCAAAAGCTAGTAAATAAATAAAGTTAAAATAATTTTATCTTAGAACGTGTTAATGACTTGCTTAACAGTTCTGAGATTTTTATAAATAAGGTAGATATTTCTTAATTACTCTTCAGCGCATTTTTACAAGCTGTCTCTTGATGGAGCCGGAAAATGACCATAGCTACTCCTCAACCAGACATGATAGTAATACCGAGTTTGGTAGTTTGTACGTATTGACAAGAGTTATTAAATTTCATACTTTTTAGTCCATGAAAAGCTTGTTTTGAAAAGATTTTTACTTTCCTGTAAGTAAAAATCTTTTCAAAACAAGCTTTTCATGCATTCAATACCTACGAAACATGCCAGGCAATTCACAGTCATGTTTGTCGTTAGTTGTAACCGTTTTATGAAAGCATCATGTTGTTTTTTAATGCCCCTTATCCTAGTTATGCTTTCGTGCATTTTAATACTTCTATCAATTTTCCACAGGACGCGAAGCATATCGGCGATGACATAAAAGGATACAGAAGGCAAGTTGCGTGGAGGCAAATGGGCAGTTCAAGAGTTAACTTTCCAAACTTTCAGGCATCGCTTTGAATTTCTCCTAGGGTCTGGCCTCTCTCCGGGGGTTATACGACTGTTGTGACAATCGGTCAGCTTGAAGACAGTTTTATAATTTTAGGCTCTTTACTTTCTAACCGGTATAAACATTTTATTATTCCCGTTGCCACGTTTAAAATTAAACATGGACTTTAATTGGAAGAAATGTCTGTAATTTCTGAGTAAAAAGAATAAAATTATTTTTTTACTTTTTTATTATGGGCTTATTTGATTTAATTTTTTCGAGACCTACATCCACAGCTACAGCGTCCCTTTAAGAAAACAAATCCGGCAATGGATATAATGATCTCCAGAGCAGTAAGGAAATTCTTTAAAGATGGCTGCTGGTGCAGAGCATGTGGGTCTACCTTGAAGCCGTCTTCGTCGGCGGTGAAATCACCAAAAAAAATTATTAAAAAAAACAAAAAACTGCTTAAAAAGAAAACTAAAAAGACTTAAACAAGAAGAAAATCATGCTGTGCAGTCGGAGGATACATATTCGCGAGCTGGCGGACTAAAACCAGAATCGGTCAACGCGTTTGGTCTCTAGAACGCCACATAGGAACAAACATTCATACATACATACATACATAGACTGATAAACACATTACCCTCCTTCGGCAATCGGGTAACAATTACTGCCCTAAAAAGCCAAATGATTCTCCAAAATTGACAGATTGTGGCAGAAAAGCTCGCAAAGACCACAAAATACCTGGTGTAGTATCCTGCTGCATAGGAGATGATCTCCTCAGACAGTTGCTCCTACATCTTCAAGAACAGCTAAAACTGTGTGAAACGAGTCCCAGTGGCTACTTACTGGTAATCATTAATCACTTGAAATTCATTATAAATAACAAGTAAGTGGATCACCGCGAATTGTTCTAAACTAATCTTCAAAAACTAATCTTCCTGTTCATTTTCAGTTCTAGGACAAAAAAATTAAATAATTTCGTATTTCAGAATACAGTAAGATGATAGCAATAGTTTCATCGAAAGGCAAAGTGATCAAGTTGGAGCGCTCGGTAAGAAGGGAGGGTTCAGTAGAAACATGGCTCACCTCACTGCTACAGTCAGCTCAGGGCAGCTTGCACTCCATCATCAGAAAACGCGGTGGGAGTGATCAATGACCCATCCTTCAACTGCTGCTATTCTTGGATAAAAAGCCTGCACAGGACCAAATTTAATTTTTATTTAAGGTTTTTTTTAAACTGATCCGTAAATGCTGGCTTGTATTATACTACTTTGTTTTTTTTTTCAGATCGGTCTCTTAGGATCTTCGATCAACAATACCAACTAGATAACGGGTCACGTATAAAATCAATGCTAAATTCTGTCCGCGCGAATATATACTTACTACCTTACATTTACAATACTTACTATGACAAACTTAACAAAATAAGAGCTCACGGCTCAAGTGAGCTGTTATTTACCGAGACGTATTTCTTGCGCCGACCCTACATCTAGTTGGTATTGTTGACCGAAGCTTAGGAATACAAATAATATGGACAAGAGATGTGGAATTAGCTCTAATCTCAGCTCGCCAGGCCAAGAACATGATTGTGGCCTCCGCTGTCAAGGCGTCCGATTGACTATCGCGGCAATGTCAATCTGGTCAATTGGTCGGTTTGGTCAGGTGAGAGTTGTGTGTTTTTTTTTAATATTTTATGTCAGTAAGGCGGGTATTCTCGATAACTTTTAGTTTTAGTCGATTATTTCATAGACAATTATAAGAAATAAAAATATTTTGGTCTGTGGATCCGTCAAATGACATTTATATTTATTGTCAAAGTCAGTGCACAAAATTAGTCGCCATATAGTGTTTACAAATACGTTTAAAATACGAGATTGTGTTAGATCCTGAGTGCAGACCCTGGAGCCCTGATGTAGGGCTCCAAGGGGGAGTGTTGAACTGTTTTTAATAGCTTTTTTGTGTATTTGGTGTAAATTCGAGCCGAAATAGTGTTTCATCAACCACGTTCCGACTTTTTCGTGTCCGTTTTTATTTATTCGTGTTTCGAAGTTTATTTGTGCTTAATACTCATCAAACTATTGTAATTACCAATGCTACGCTAATTATCTATCGAAACAATGAAGTTCTAAACGAAACAAATTCGATTCTAAGTGAAAACAAAAACTTTTTTGTGCCGCCGGCCGGGTTATTTTTTTCCGTCGTAATTAATAATAATAAATAATTAATAAAAAATGTGTGGGGAGGTGTGATATTTTTATTGATTCTTGTGTAATAGGGTGTATTCCTGTAAATAAAATTAAAACTTTATGAAATAATGGTATGTTTTTTTTTTATTAATTTTTTTTTACTCAAATTTACTCAAAACTGGGAAACACAATTTTTATAAATTAATTACAAGGTAAAACTGGGCAAATCCCTGTGAAATATGATAGCTTATTTCATAACGATTCTAACAACATAACATTCATACATGGTTCCCATACAAAAAACCCAAAAAAATGGGTTTTTACTGAGACCCCGGGTCGAAACCGCAATGTATTGGACATTTGGCCTATCCCCCAGCTGCAATATGCGATGGTCAATCGGACGCCTTGACAGCGGAGAGGTTAAAGATGAAATTTGGCAGGAAGGTTCCTCAAGTGACGTAAGTGCGCAATAAGAAAGGATTTTTGGAAATTCCAGCCCTAAGGGGGTAAAAGAGGGTTTGAAAGTTTGTATGAAATTTCTAGAGTTACAAATTGGACACGTGAAATTTTACATTTACGCTCTTGATTGATAAAAAGAATTCATGTATTTATTGGTTTTTAAATGCCACCGGTAAGGGGGTAAAAAGGGTGTTAAAAGGGGGTTGAAAGTTTGTATGAAATTTCTAAAGATTGTAAGTTGGATACGTGAAATTTTAGATTTTCGCTTTTGGTTGATAAAAATAATTCATGTATTTATTGGATTTTGGAAGAGGATAAAATAGGGATTGACACTATATGTGAAATTTCTTCGGTTTGGAAGGTAAAACATCTGAAATTGTTGGTTTACGCTCTTGGTTAATAAAAAAAACATTAAGTATTTTTAATTTTGGAAATTCTTTGGACATTTATATACCCACAATTTTGATAGGGGTTACAAATTGGACACGTGAAATTTTACATTTACGCTTTTGATTGATAAAAAGAATTCATGTATTTATTGGTTTTTAAATGCCACCGGTAAGGGGGTAAAAAGGGTGTTAAAAGGGGGTTGAAAGTTTGTATAATATTTCTACAGTTTGAAAGTTGGACACCTGAACTTTTAGATTTATACTCTTGGTTGATAAAAATAATTCATGTATTTATTGGTTTTAGAAAATTCCACCCCTAAAGATATAAAAAGGGTGTTGAAAGTTTGTGTGAAATTTCAAGGCTTTTAAGAGTGACACGTGAAATTAATGATTTAAGCTTTTGGTTGATAAAAAGAATTAATGTATTTATTGGTTTTTGGAAATTCTACCCCTAAGGAGGTGAAAAGGTGGAAATTTGTTTGGCTTTTATATTTGAGACTTGGCATAAATACTAACCTAAGTAAATAGTAAAGGTTTTCATTATAAGTTTTGCAAAACTACGTCGATGTTTGAAGAATTTTACTGTATAGGGCTTCTTTTTATGACGTAGGGGAGCACTAAGAAGGGTTTTTACTTTTGGCAATGCAATCTTTTAGGGGGTGAAACTAAAAAGTCATCTGTAGGATAAAATACGGATCACGCGAACGAAGTCGCGGGCGAAGTGCTAGTTCATTATAAATAGCAAGTAAGTGGATCATTGCGCATTGTTCCAACATATTTTTTAATACAAGAGAGATGGTCTACTGCTTGTGGGTGTCAAAAACTAATCGTCCTGTTCATTTTCATTTATAATACTAATAATAAAATAATTTCGTATTTCAGAATACAATAATGCTTCGGCCGCATCTGCGTGTATCGTCACAAAGCTTGGTGCCATGACACGATACACGCGAACAATCGGCCTGTGTGTGCGTTATCGCGCGGGTGGCGCTACATCAAAGGGTTTTAGCGTGTCAACATATCGCGCTACGTGGTCAGAGTAGCGTTGTCCATTTATTTTCGATCAGTTCAGACACATGCGTGTGGTTATGTAAAAATGGAGTGGAGCTATGAAATGGTACTGGAATTCCTCCAAAATTATGAAGCTGAGCCCATCATATGGGATCAAAAAATTTGAATAACAAAAAAAAAATATTGTACACACATGTGAGAAGTAAAAATAAAGTCGTCATCCATATTTAAATGTTTGAAAATGATTCGGCCATCTAGGATTATTGCACGATAGTTCATGCAAATTATCGAAGACGCTAATATGACCACAGCTATTATCGCGATAACTTTTTAGTGTCAAAACGTACGAAGCTTTGGCGCGCATTACTTCGGGACGATACACGCAGGTGCGGCCGAAGCATAAGATGATAGCAATAGTTTCATCGAAAGGCAAAGTGATCAATTTGGAGCGCTCGGTAAGAAGGAAGGGTTCAGAAGAGACATGGCCCGCCTCGTAAATACAGTCAGCTCAGGGCAGCTTGCACTCCAACATCAGAAACGCGGTCTTGGAAAAAAAGCCTGCACAGGATCAAATTTTTATTTGTTTTAATGTATTTTTTAAACTGATCCTTAAGTGCTGATTTCAATTATACTTTTTATGTTTTTTTAGATCGGTCTCTTAGGATCTTTGATCAAAAATACCAACTAGATAACGGCAGGCGTATTACGTATCTTTTGCAAGAGTAAAACGATAGCGATTTTTGCGCAATAATTGCTCTTCAATACACAAGTTTTGGAGTTGTTGGCGGTTTTTTTTTAAATATGTGCATTTGACAAACAGCGAGCCATTAGCAAACGATTGTGTAGGATGTACCATACCTACACTGCAGGTAATGCCGACTTTTATGACATGAAGCGTTTGATCGCTATCGTTTTGCTCTTACAAAAGATACGTAATAAGCCTGCCGGTCACGTACAAAACCAATGCTAAATTCTGCACGCATGGTTATTGTTACTACCCTACATTTTCATTACTTACTATGACAAACTGAACAAAATAAGAGCTCACGACACGACTCAAGTGAGCTGTTATTTACCGAGACGTATTTCTTGCGCTGACCCTACATCTAGTTGGCATTGTTGACCGAAGCTTAGGAATACAAATAATATGGACAAGAGATGTGGAATTAGCTCTAATCTCAGCTCGCCAGGCCAAGAACATGATTGTGGCAACCGACAATAAATTCTTGGAGTTACTGAACACATTGAACTACCAGACCACGAGGAATCTACTGAAGATAGAGAGAATCAAATTAGAGACTCTCATCACTGTTCATGTACATCATGGTGATATCTTCGATATGCTGGTAGGATTACTTCATCAAATAACAATGTTGTCATGATGGGACTAACGAATCTACCCATAACGTTTCGGCCATTCATGAACACGGGGTCATAGAAAGTGAAACTACTACGATACTATGGTCATAGCTTCGTATTCATATTCTCCTAGTCACTACCTCTATAAATAACGATCGGAAGCTGGTCTTGCTAATCTATATCTATGTTGGTTATGTCGCAGTGAGTGCACTGCCGTCACATCTGCCGTTCTGGTGGTTAAAAGCTCTCGATATTGATCTGGTTTCGGAACTTTGAAAACTGTTCTCAAGCACTATTCCGGAAAAGAAAATCTTTCATAGAATAGTGCTTGAGTGCTCTTGATCGATTTCAGCTCTTACAAAGCAGGCTAAATGACAAAAAGCACATCGTTCTAGGTTTCTTGTATTGTTAATCTTTTTAATTGTTGTGCAAAATACAAATTCTGCTGCAGTGTTAAGTGTCTTATCTATAATAGTTGTACCTTAAGATTCAAGGCGCTGTTAGGCAGACAGACAGAGTCGCAGTGTAGGGTCTCGTAAATGAGCGTGTTTGGAACATGAACGTGTCACACGAGGAAAACGTGCGTGATGTAATGACTTTTTTTCAAAAACTAGGCTTGTAATGTTAATTTCCAGTTAATTTCCAATATTATAGCAATAGTTTGGCCGAAAGGTAAAGTGATCAAGTTGGAGCGCTCGGTAGAAAGGGAGGGTTCAGTAGAAACATGGCTCACCTCGCTGCTACAGTCATCTCAGGGCAGCTTGCACTCCATCACAGGAAAACGCGGTGGCAGTGATCAATGACCCAGCCTTCAATCTGCTGCTATTCTTGGATAAATAGCCTGCATAGAACCAAATTTAATTTTTATTTCAGTTTTTTTCTAAACTGATCTTTAAATGCTGATTTGATTTTTTTTCAGATCGGTCTCTTAGGATATTCTATTAACAATACCAACTAGATAACGGGTCACGTATAAAATCAATGCTAAATTCTGTCCGCGCGAATATATAATTACTACCTTACATTTACAATACTTACTATGACAAACTGAACAAAATAAGAGCTCACGTCTCAAGTGAGCTGTTATTTACCGACACGTATTTCTTGCGCCGACCCTACATCTAGTTGGCATTGTTGACCGAAACTTAGGCATACAAATAATATGAACGGGGGATGTGGAAGTAGCTCTAATTTTAGCTCGCCAGGCCAAGAACAAGATTGTGGCAACCGACACTAAATTCTTGGAGTTACTGAACACGTTGAACGACCAGACCACGAAGAACCTACTGAAGATAGAAAGAATCAAATTAGAGACTCTCATCACTATACATTAAAGAGAAATCTTCGATATGCTGGTAGTAACACTGTTACTTCATCCAGTAACAATGTTGTGATGATGGAACAAATGAACCTATCCTTATTGTGTCGGTCATTCGTGAACACGGGGTCATAGAAAGTGAAACTACAACGATACTATGATCATAGCTTCGTATTCATATTCTCCTAGTCACTACCTCTATAAATAACGATCGGAAGCTGGTCTTGCTAATCTATATCTATGTTGGTTATGTCGCAGTGAATGCACTGCCGTCACTTCTGCCGTTCTGGTGGTTAAAACCACAGAACAGAAAAAAACGCCTTCTTCATTCTGTCTTCTCTGTTCTGTGGTTAAAAGCTCTGGATATTGATCTGGATTAGGAACTTTGAAAAGTGTTCTCAATTACTATTCTGGAAAAGAAAATCTTTCACATAATAGTGCTTTTTCAATATTGACGTTGACTTCTCCTTTTAAGTCTGAAAACACTTGTGCCAGGAGAGGCAGCCATAACTTGATTTTTGTATCATAATTACTTATATTAAATCTATTTGATTGTGTTAATAGAACAATTTACTTAGTGTGTACATGACAATCATAATTCTATCTCTTTTTGTTCTGATAGGTATACAAATCCATAAGGTCATATCTGTCGAGTTTTTGAATTTTTTCGTGGCTTGAGAGCAATTACAGTATTTATGCTTAAAATTTTGGTATAATCAGAAGTTCGAACATTGATTTCAGCTTTCTTTTGTCATTCGATTTTATTCTACAAGGATTTTTGGTAAAAATAATACTTATTGTCAAATAGAACTTTATGCCTATTAAAATTAAATAATCAGATTTCGTACCTTGAGATTAAGCTTGTGATATACTGTTATATCAGGATATTTTTTTCAGAGATCTGTGATGTTATGTTTGCGAAAGGATAGAAGAAATCAGTATCACTTCTTCTTCATTTGGGTCGCGGTACATTTAATCGTATTGTTTGATAGGTGGTCTCGTTTCTCAGAGCAATGGATGCGTTGACCAGGTCCTCTCTAAGGAGCAGGTAAATAGACATGCCAGCAGATGGGACAAAATTTGAACAGTATCACACTACTAGCTGTGTCCCGCGGATTCAAAGAAATCGGGTTTTTTGCTCGGCTACTTGGTCTTAGCGTAATTTTAAATAACTTCTTTAACGTTCAATTGATATATCCAATGCATAAAGGGCTTTCAAATCTAACTGGTGGTTGATTAAATTCAAATGATGGCATTCATTATATTTTTTCCTTCGAGTAACACACAACAAGAAATCCTCTATATTTTATACTGAATGGCAGTTTTTATAATCTTAGACTTTGGTTTTTTGACATGTGGAATCATAACCTCTTAGTATAAATAAAATGTAGGTATGCAACGGCAATAACTCGTAAGGAGTCGCTGTCTACAAAGGCTGTTGAAGACTGACCGACTGACAAAATTTTGCATAAGTTAAAGTGTTTATTTATTTAATGATAGTAACATGTCTAAACATTTGAGTAATTTTATTTGATGTGCAGTCTGGTCTGTTATTATTCCAACGTAATAACAGACTGCACCTCAAACAAAATTATTTATCTTCCTATCTTTTTCAACATATTGCTTTGCTCTTTTTTACCAGGACAATGATATGCATTTCTTTCTAATTTTATATTTTGTGTCTGTGCTTCTGTTTTTAATAAAGTTAAAAACTGGCAAAGTGCTGGTTTAGCCGGAATTGCATTCGTAGTTCGATGTTTTTCACCGTGGCAGCTGCATATATCCTTTGTATTTTTTTGCAACCATTGGGTGTTAAAATAATCTAAATATTTTTTGAAACAATCAGCCGACGTAAATAAGCTGCAATAAATAATCTATATGAAGGACGTCAATTGCGGAAGGAGCCGATACGAGCGCGCGTTAGAGCCACGGGGAATGGTATGGTTCGTTCCTGGATACCCGCACGCACGCTCCTTGTTTCTTTCCCTTTCGGATTTTGAAAATTTTTGGTAATATTCACTATTTCGTTCTCGAAAATTCTTCGCCACTCAATTAGTGATGTAGTCGGGTCGGATATTATTTTAATAGATGGATACCGACAAAAGAAAATAAGTAATTTAATATATGTGCATCTGGACCGAGGGCCCATTTTTTAAATCCTTGCGAAATGAAATAAGACTTAAAGGGAAATTATTTAAAAATAGTAAAAACATAAAGCAATGGGCCAAGAATTTCTTAAACGTGAATTAAAACAGTTATGCTTAAATTACTTGGGCCCTCAATCCAGACGCGTGAATAAACTGGCATAGCCTACATCTCAGAAAATACTATCTCTGGGTTAATCATTTTTATTTAGGAATTTAGTTAAGAATTTCTTAAATATTTTAAGAAATTCCCAAATCTGTAGAATATGACATTACAGATTTTTGGGGGTTTAGCTAGGGCCCTCAATCCTTTAATGTCTCTACTGAGGAATCTGCAAAACATGAATTTATCTGAAGATATATATTAATAGGACTGTAATATATTTTGCTTAGATACCTCTGTAAATTAGTTAAAAAGAAATAATGACACAAAAGTGAATTGTTATAAAGTAAATGAGAATCGAATTTTACTATAACGTCTGGACTGAGAGCCCAATATTTTCGGCTTTATTGACTAGGTTCAACCTCATAGATTAAGTCAAATTAAAATATATTTTTTTACTATTTTTTAATTAAAATGTTACATATCGTCCGTTCTTCTAAATGCAATACTTTAAGAGAAAATACATTTTTAATTTTTCATAGGAGAAAGTTTTGTAGGGTACATATGATTTTGTTACTTTTTTGGACTGATCAGTATGTATCCTCATACAAGCTATTTTAAGCGTCTAAAGTAAATATTTACTGCTTGTACTGTCGGAAGCGACTGTTTTTTTGATGCATTATTTTGAAGGGAAGACAGGTCAATTGTCAGGAAAAGTCATTATTACATGGGTCCTTTTCGGGCGAGGATAAAACAAATCTTTCTTGGTAATGTACTTTTACAAAGTAACTAATTGCACAATGTAATGGAGAATAACGTAAACGACATTTCACTAGGCACGTATTTTTATCTAAACTTACAATCGGGAACTATAACGACTGTATTTCTCTTCAAGTTTTATCATGTTTACTACTGATCAAACTCGCAATCTTTCTTTCTCGATCTCCTTGTGATCTTCTCTTGTTCGCGCCATAAACTAGTGTTATGTCAAGTTAACATCTGTCAGTCATTCGAAACCAAATCTCTCTTCAGAAGGAAATCTTTAACATTGCTGACAAATTTAATAGTGCAGTAAATATTATTATTATCAGTGTTTCTGTTTTGTGATATCGAAGTAAGTTGGTAGGTACCCAGATCGCTTTAATATTGCTTATTTCATTTGAAGAATAATATGCATTTTTCCTGTGTTAATTCATCGTCATCGAGAATTGCTGATTATTGTGTTTTAATTAAGGCATATTTTATTATATCTTGAACACTTTATTGCATTAACACATACTTGGGAACTGGTATGTAAATAAAAAAATATAAATAATAAAATATAATAATAATATAAAATAATAAAATATAATAATAATATATATAATAAAATATTTTAAAATATTAGGTGTTATTGAATTTGTCCCCCCGTTGAAAACGGCTGATCTTGGTCACTACAAGGGGCATGGTTTCGTAAACGGCCGCATGGTCTGTTATGATGATTTAATGCTTAGATTTTACAATAGTAGAGAAGAACAACCTATTTATTTACACATTGTGACATATGGTTTGGCTGATCCTAATTTTGAAGAGTAAAGATAAAAAATATTAAAAATACATGACTGCGCTGCTAAAATCACGTACTACAGTTGGGGGACTGTTTTATGGAACACTATTTAACGCCTAAGAGGTCATCCGACTGCAATTCGTGTTTTTGGTAGCGCAGTCGTGTTTTTTTATATTTTTATTATTATTTATTTTTCTTTAATACATTTTAGTGACAAGTTTAATTTTAAAACAACATGTAGATAGGTAGCTCATCTGGACTTTAAATTTCATATCCATGTTGTTATAATCGACGACAAAATCTGATTTCATCTTCGAAAATAGGGGCATATAGTTAGCCGCTATTTTTGCATAAAAATTATAGCACTAAAAAATAACATTATTATTTAGCGTTCATAACTAAAAATCAGCATACAAACTTCGCTCACTCGCTTCTTTGAACAAATTTATTAATAATTTAAACTGTTTATTAGAAAATTTGATACAAAAAGTTTGTAAGTAGGTAAATTTTATTTTACAACTAGTTGACCCGGCAAACTTTGTTTTGCCATAAAAACACCAAACATTCATCTACCCTACCTACCCTACCCTAACAACCCTACACTACCTACCCTACCTACTCTACCTACCCTACCTACCCTACCCTACCCTACCTACCCTACCCTACCTACCCTACCCTACCCTACCCTACCTACCCTACCTACCCTACCCTAACTACCTACCCTACCTACCCTACCCTACCCTACCTACCCTACCTACCCTACCCTACCCTACCCACTTAGGGGTATGAAAAATAGATGTTAGCCTATTCTCAGACCTACTCAATATGCTCACAAAGTTTCATGAGAATCGGTAAAGCCGTTTCGGAGGAGTACGGGAACGAAAACTGTGACACGAGAATTTTATATATTAGATATCAGACTATTTTTAGGTTACATTTATGTGAAGTAAATAGTTTTCTTATATTTATACCGATCGTAACCGTTTATTTGAATAGTTGTTACAAATAGTTTGTAATTAAATTGATGTTACGATATCAAAGTATTTTTAGATTATATAATATAAGTGAAGTAAATAGTTTTCATAAATTTATACCAATTGTGTTTTATTCATCGAAATGATTTTGATTGCGACGTCTCTGGTGCTACATATCCTGTCCTTAGAAACAATGACATACGATTTTCCGTCCCAAAAAGTAACAAAATCATATGTACCCTACAAAACTTTCTCCTATGAAAAATTAAAAATGTATTTTCTCTTAAAGTATTGCATTTAGAAGAACGGACGATATGTAACATTTTAATTAAAAAATAGTAAAAAAATATATTTTAATTTGACTTAATCTATGAGGTTGAACCTAGTCAATAAAGCCGAAAATATTGGGCTCTCAGTCCAGACGTTATAGTAAAATTCGATTCTCATTTACTTTATAACAATTCACTTTTGTGTCATTATTTCTTTTTAACTAATTTACAGAGGTATCTAAGCAAAATATATTACAGTCCTATTAATATATATCTTCAGATAAATTCATGTTTTGCAGATTCCTCAGTAGAGACATTAAAGGATTGAGGGCCCTAGCTAAACCGCCAAAAATCTGTAATGTCATATTCTACAGATTTGGGAATTTCTTAAAATATTTAAGAAATTCTTAACTAAATTCCTAAATAAAAATGATTAACCCAGAGATAGTATTTTCTGAGATGTAGGCTATGCCAGTTTATTCACGCGTCTGGATTGAGGGCCCAAGTAATTTAAGCATAACTGTTTTAATTCACGTTTAAGAAATTCTTGGCCCATTGCTTTATGTTTTTACTATTTTTAACTAATTTCCCTTTAAGTCTTATTTCGTTTCGCAAGGATTAAAAAAATGGGCCCTCGGTCCAGATGCACATATTTAATATTTATATAAGATAATATTAAATTACTTATTTTCTTATATTAGTTGAGTAGTAAACGACGAAAAGATCACGTTTGTTGTATGGGAACCCCAATTAAATTTTATTTATAGTTTTAGTATTTGTTGTTATATCGGCAAAAGAAATATTTCATCTGTGAAAATTACAACTGTCTAGCTATCATGGTTCATGAGACTGTATCTCTTGGTGATAGACAGCCGGACAGCGAAGTATGACGGTAAATAATACGAGTCACTGGAATTAATATAAACGAGTAAGGGTGAGGCCAAACAGACGGAATTTAGTGTGTGTTGGTCTGTTTGTGCCTCACGACGATGTAAAATGAGTTTGATGTGTCAGTTGAATTTAATGCGACTCAAAAACGCGACTTACGAATCAAAAAGTACTGTAGGTGGATTGGCACTATTTTGGCCTCGCGCATCCATATATAGATTCGTTGCACCAGATTACCATGAATACTAGGAGATGGTTGTCCTGCTATCTCTGGATATGAATGAACACGCACACCTGAACACGATTATTCATCTGAATGTACTTGCGACAGCCATATACGAAATTTGAAAGAGGAAATGCGATAGCATTAGTAGGGGGACCGCACCACTGGCCCTGCAGTTATATACCTATGTTTGATTTGTGTGTTTATGACATATATGTATGTACTTTATTATTGTTGTGGAGGTGCATTGGTCGCCATGGAAACGGTAAGCATCACGAGCACCAGAAAAATAATACCTAGCTATTATAGACCTCAATACCTAGTTATCGACTGGTAAGAGGACACGATACTAGATGGAAAGGGTGACCGAGTAAAGATTGTTTCGGTGAAGTTTTGGTCGGAGGATAAATATTCGCGAGCTGACTGACCATAACCAGATGTATCCTCCGACTGCACAGCATGATTATCTGCTTGTTTACGTCGTCGGGGTTTTTTGATATTTTGAATTAACTTTTTATTTTGAATCAACTTTTCTAACAAGCATCTTATTGCTAGGCAACGAACTAATATGTTCACAGTAATTGACTTGAACACGGCAACGACAACATTTTACAACTTTCTACCCGGCGCACGTAGATCCAGCCCACGTGTGCTGCCTGGGGCAAACACAACGCACCGGTGTGAAGTTGCGAAGGTGCCTCGAATACGATGCGTTGTACTAGGAGTCCTTAGGGCAAAGCGGGCTTGAAGCTCGCTCGCAGTGTCATAACCCCCTAAACATTTATACCAGAACTAGCTCTCTGCTTTTGGCCATAAAGACTAGTATTGCGTACATTTTATTGGGACTGAATATTGCTTACGTGTTGAACAGGGTTCGGTTTATTGAGATGCGGTTTTAAAGGCATTTTTTTGCAGATTAGCTGTTTTATGACATGAAAATCATATAATTATTACAGAAATCAATTGGTTACGAAATTTTTCATACTTATATACCAAAATTATGTTATAAATCTCCATCAGTGTATAAGTTATTCGAACTTTATTACGGACTGACTCAATAATACTGCGCACTTATGGGGGACTTTCGTCGGTATTTTAGCCAATTTCTTTAGGTGTTTAAGTTTGTTTGTATGTTGTATGTTTCGTTAGCTAACATAATTTCACACATATAGCACATACCTATACCTGTGCTTTAGTTAGTGAATAGTAAATTGGTTTGTTGAACCAACTTTTTTTTTGTAATAAATGGAAAGATCATATATAAGTTTTCATACAAAACTATTTTTAGTTTTTTTTTTTTCATTGTAATTACAAAGTAAAATCCAATAGAAATTATTTTTTTGAATGCAGTACCGAAAACACCCCGACAGTTTTCCGAACAAAGCCGAGCCCGTGTGACGTCACAACTTTCATTTCTACTCATTGTGGCACATAGCTTATACAGTGTTTTGACTTATAACCAATTCCATCTTGTTATTATCGTCAATATATTGATGAATATCGAATACATTGATCATAAATATCGAACCTTAAAAGTTATCGTGCTTGCTTCACATCATTATGTACGAATATTACAAATAACTCCCCATTATTATGTGATTCGCGCAATACCCAACCTAGCAAACTGTACTAAAGTTTTGAGAAATGTTCTATGTCTAACTAGATTCCAATTAGAATATGTTAATTATGTTGTTATCTTGTTCAAATTTAGTATTAGTTTCTGATTAAACTCTTAATTTGATCATTAAAGATTGAGAAAAGTACATTTTTAAGGGAACTTTCGAGCAAAGTTGACATTTTAGTATAATTACGTAACTTGAAAACATGACTTTTTGTTAATGGAGATATATTCATTATTTTAATTTTAAATGACGGATATAGGCGTAAAACTAATATTTCTGTTTGAATTGTGAAAATCGGTCGACGCATTTAAGAGATATTTGAAAATGTACCGAATTAATATTTTCACGTTTTTGTTCTACAAAGTTTTTTAGTGTTTGTAATTATATTATATAGATATTTGTGTTTAATATTATAAAGGGATATGCAAATAATAAAAAATACCGAAAATTTTAAGGATGTTATGCAAAAAATAAATAAAAATAAAGGCTCCACAGATTTCGGGTTGTATAATATTTAGTGGTACCTATGAAGTTTTTTGATATCTAAAGTCGAAGTTGCGCGCCAATCGTGTTTGTTAGCTTTTTATTTTACACGAATATCACCTACCCATATGTAACAACAATTACATTATGACAATTATGTTTCTAAATGTACAATGAACAACAATGACAAACACCGGTCGCGGTCCTCTATCGCGTAATATTCATTACGACTACTTTACTTAAGCTCAATTTTTCCAAATCGTCCATCAGATGGATATCTTTTCGAAATTTGCCTTTATGAATCCTTTATCACACATGTCTAAATAAAATTTGCTGTTATAAATAATATTTTTGCACTAATTTTCGGATATTTTTAGTAAATTTACGTGACACTGTACTATGGTGAAATTCCTTGAACGTTATGACGTCACCAACATGGCGACCAATCATGGCCCGTTCGTAGACAGGTGGTTCTTTTTAAAATGTTATCGATTTTCAATTGCTTATAATAAATTGAAAAAAAATATTTAAGAGATTTTTGCAACGACAATATAATTTATGATACTTATGTAAAGTTTCAAAATAAATTTTAAAAATCGTATTTTTTTTTAAATTCAACAACCCAATTGCCTAAATCAACTAAGTTATTTTTAATACATTATATAGTCCACTCTTGTAATATATACACAGATACAAAACCCTAAAAGAGAGAGAGAGAGAGCAGTGGTGGCCCAGTGGTATCGGCCGCGACTTACAAGTTGTAGGTCGTGGGTTCGAGCCCAGGCAGGCGCTTTGTGTAAATTATTTCATCACCACTGCTCTCAAAACGGTGAAGGAAAACATCGTGAGGAAACCGGCATGTCCTAGAACTAAAAGTTTGAAGACATGTGACGTCCATCAACCCGCACTGGGCCCGCGTGGTGGATTACGGCCCATGCCCTCTCACAGAGAGGAAGCCTGTGTCCCAGCAGTGGGAACATTAATAGGCTGATGATGTGATGTGATGTTAAACCCTAAAAAGAAAAACAGATTGATTCAAAACTCAAACTACTTTGCAAAATGTATTGTTTTGTTACGGTAGATGGTATACGACCACGGTTATCCTCGGAACACTACTATGAATATATATGAAATACAATAAAATATTTATTACATGTAAGTTATTTATTTAATGCCCGATACGAGTACATATGTGAATAGTTTGTACATAACAATTTCAGATGAGAATAGTTTCTTGTTTATACGTTTTACAGCTTGATTTTTCAGTAGTTTTTGAAATTATTTATATTTATTATTCTGATTCAAAAAATGTTGTCTGAAAAATTTATGCAACACCAAATTATGAATTACTCAATCTTATAATGTACTTTACTTTTTTTATTAATTTTATGTCAAGCTGTTGGTTTTTCATCTAATAAATAAATAAATATACATACATTCATATACCCCTTTATAAATAAATATATGATTATTATATACTTTATTGTACACCACAAAAACATACAGGACAAACATTTACAAAAACAAGTGTATAATGGGCGGTCTTATCGCACTACGACCGCGTAGACAGACCGCTACGACCGCGTAGCAGCCGTAGCCGTGACGTCAGCAAAGTTGTTGCAACTTAATGAACTTACGTTTTTGTGCGCCACAGTTGGTCACAGTTGACGCCACTGGCGAGTAAGGTCTTTAAATACACCTGTTAAACGTTGTTATAACGCGCACAGAAGAAAAGTTTGAATTAAAATCATTTCCAATATCGTAGAAGTGCGATTAAATCCCTTTTGACCCCTATTTTTTTCGGAAATAAATTAATTAATTAAATTAATAAAATAAATTGCGAAAATAAGTAGTATACTTTTTTCTAATATATAAAGCTATTTCAATAATATTCACAATAATAAAAAAATAGTAAATAAAGTCGGCCTAAATGCCAAAGAGCTATGAACAGACATTTTGAAAACCTCACTCTACACCAGCGCTACAATTCAAATGCGGTTGCACCTATTAGGTAGATTGTTTTTGTTACAACAAACAAAAACTGGCCCTAAAATAACATCAAACATATAAGAAACATCCGTAAAAATATTTAGTTTTTAAGTCTAAACGACGACTGCGAGGCGTTTTATTCTGGTTTGTTGTACGAGGACGCTAACAGAGTTCTTCTGCAGTTTAAATCAATCTATAAAGTGCAATACTGACCCTACAAGCTTTGTCATAAGAACTGCATTGAAAATCATACTACGAATCCAATAATAATGTATCCAGCATCCATTGCTTCTGTTTCCCTAGTACTTCAGAGGATGCGATATCGATCCTGAAACCGTTGTTTTGGCCGTGGTACGTGATTTCGAATGCCTGATTTTACTAATAATACAAAAACCGACCAAGTGAGAGTCGGACTCGCGCACGAAGGGTTCCGTATCATTATCGCAAAAAACGGCAAACGTCGCGTTTGCTGTATGGGAGCCTCACTTAAATATTTATTTTATTCTGTATTTGTTGTTAAAGCGGCAACAGAAATACATCATCTGTGAAAATTTCAACTGTCTAGCTATCACGGTTAATGAGATACAGCCTGGTGATAGCTGGATAGACAGACAGACAGACGGATCGTGGAGTCTTAGTAAATCCCTTTTTTACCCTTTGGGTACGGAACCCTAAAATGAAGCGGGATTTTTTTTTCGAATCTACTACATCCATCACAATGAATGAATCACCCATTACTTATCATCATCATTCCCTTACCGATAACCCCATATTGATTTGATGTGTATTTTTCTGCCTTACATACGTAAGGGCCTCGTTATCTTAGTCGGACCCCTCCCCCCTTTTAAGTATTTGAGGTTAAGAATGTGTCAAACCCTATTTGAGTGAAAAACTTTGACAGGTTTTCAAGCTAAAGTATAGTTTGACAAATACTCAACTCGTTCTTAACCTCAAATACTTATATCAGAAACCGACCTTAAGTCACTGATATTTAAATATGTATAGTCGTGACAGTTAACAAGTCCGAGGACAACTTTGTACGTACGAAATTGAAAAATCTGATTCATAAATAATTATTATATAAAATCTAATTATTATATTAGTAGTTTATGAAACTGTTACTTATAGGAGTATTAAAACATGAGTGTGTGTTTAATAGTATTACACGAATGTATAAATAACTATACTCTGATTTTGAATTTCGTAGACTAAACTGACATTTGGGGGGTTGTCACTTTATCGTTACATAAAAATATCGTCGTATCCTGTCTATCCAAGTGATCGAAAGTTGGTCGAAAATCGAATTAGATCGAAAATGGAACAATTTCACAGCAAAAAAATTACATTTGTTAAGAAACTAGCGGCCCTTATTTAGTTTCTACTCTGTTTTTCTGTTATATTTAAATATATTACGTTTATATTCATAAAAAAATTATTTAAACCAATTAGTAAAATTAAAGTGAGGAGTCATGTCACATCGATTCGATGAATCACTTAAGATTGAACCTTACCTACAACACTATGATCTGCAACATTTAAAAAAAATAAGGTCGTTAGCAGCTGTCAGTTAAGTCTACGAAATAAAAAAAACAGTATAGTTATATGCAGTTTCATTCACTACTTTAACCACACTCATACATTGGGATTGAACCTACAAATGCGATATTTTTGCATTTTCCATGTCATTAAATCGAGATAGCATTTATCATATATTTTTATCGACTTTGCTGGTAATAGATTATGAGTAATTTCCTTCGCCGCGTCTAAAATATCGGGCGGAGTCTAATTTTCTTCACATTCACTGATAATTATCAGTAATTATTAATTATTATAAAAACTCTATAACTCACTTGTGAATAATAGCAATTAAAAAGTCACAGTTTGATTACAGGTGCCATTATGTGCCTAATTGCGGTAAAATTAGAGCCACTTTATGAGCAAGTGTGTTGAAAAAATGTTGTATAGCGAAAGATAAACTCTCATTAACAAATAAAGAGTTCGACTTGAACAGCTAAATAAATAAATATAGACTAAAAATACAAACAAAAAAATAACAGTATAACAGAAAAGCAACTTATGGATAGCAATGTATTGCGCGGTCTTGACATTGGTAAAATAATATTGATTGAGGTCCTTAGTCGGTAGGTTGAACGGACTGTAAAAAACCGGCCAACTGCGAGTTGGACTCGCGCACGAAGGGTTCCGTACCGTTATCGCAAAAACGGCAAAAAAAATCACTTAAATATTTATTTTATTAAGTTTTTAGTATATTTTGTCATAGCGGCAACATAAATACATCATCTGTGAAAATGTCAATTGTCTAGCTATCACGGTTCATGAGATACAGCCTGGTGACAGACAGACAGACGCATCGCGGCGTCTTAGTAATAGGGTCCCGTTTTTACCCTTTGGGTACGGAACCCTAAAAAGGATTGTAGAAATGTCTGATGTTATTTCAAATGGAGTTATAAGTCTATAACTTTATATTTTATTTAAAACTACGTGATTTGCACAAACACATGACGTCACTTTTGAATTTTACTAACATATTAATTTAATAATTATTTTGTAGTTTTGAAACAATACCAATGAAACATTTTGGTAAATATCTATGTCATTTAGACAAATTCTAAGTTTATCTGTGACATATGCTAACATTTTTGACTGTCCATCATATTGACAATAGTACGTCATACTTGTAACCTTTCTTTATAAACTCTTTAGATTTAATATTTTTTTTGTAACAGGTTTTAAATTATTTCGTGTTTTAATAACTATGCACTGGCATTTTAGTAATCTACTTACAAGAAATAAAATGATTGGTAGAATCTTGTTTATGAAAACTCTGAACCTTTTAGCAAAAACCTTAATAAAGAAGTTAGATAATAGGAACATTTTAATAAAGAATCTGCTAAACATTTCAGAGATTTTTTATAAATAAATTATTTATTTACTGCCTTTTCTGTCCCCATTCTTTGAGCAATTAAATTAATTTTAGACCTCGAGGCAACATGACGACTTGGTGATTCTATACAACGAATTTGTAAACGTTTACAGCATTTTTGAAGACAAGACAAATAATGCAACTCTGCGAGAATCTTATAGAAGGAAATATTATAGAAGAAAATAAGTGTAAGAGACACCTCAAGGGAGCAAGTTTTGGACTAGATATTAGAGGGTGAATTTAAATTAAAATATTTTATTTTTGACAATGACATCCGTGGAGAAAGTTGTTCTTAGGGCAGAAGCATTATTTATTTTATTTTAACAAGAAAAATAAAAAAAGCCGATACATTTTTATTTCGTGCTACATAACTTATCTAGTAGTTGACACGCTTCAATCGTCAATCTATTAAACAGGTAATTATGACACGATATCTTGCGAAAACAGCCCGAATCAAAAGCCCATAAATTTAGAATGGCTCCACTCTCGATAAAGTCACCTTTCAAACAAAAACTATATCAAAAGCGGTTCATCCTTTTATGAGCTATAATACCACAGACAGATACATAAATACACGAGCATAAAGATACAGAACATAAAGAAGACACACGTCAAACTTATAGCACCACTCTTTTAATACACAAACACGCAGGTAGACACATCAAACTTATTACTCTTCTTTTTCCATTGGTGGTTAAAAAGAACTGGTTGTATATAGAAGACGCCAGCAAATGCCAGTTATAATATTAATTTATTTTATAAATTAATGTTATATAGACACTACACACTGCACTGACACAATGCTGTCGGGGGCACAATAAAATAGGGTTATATAGACAGTAATACAGATAGAGACACTAATGCATTAAATAGTATATACTCAAGATGCTGACAAAAATAATTATGTACGAGTAGGTAAACTAGGGGAGGTCTAATAGATTGATAAATAAATTGATTGATTTAAAATAAATTAAAAATTATTTAATCATTTAAAATTTAAATTTATTTAATCGTTTTTTTTTAATTGATTGATTTTCTTTTATATTTGTTTTAATTGATTGATATTTTTTTTATTGATTATTTTAAATTATTATGAATAATGAATATTCATAATAATTTACGAAATTTATAATATTACTTCCAGAGTCGTTGGTGCAGATGAAAACGAGGATGCAGATTTTTAAACTCTATTCCACACCGCATAATAAACACAAGATAAAAAGCAATGCTCCATTCATAAAGATAAATTATTCAATTGTTATATAATGAGGGTCATCCCTCATTATATAACAATGGAATAATTTAAAAAAATCATTTTTTTATTCATGATTTGCCGACAAGATTTTCCTAAAGTTGTTGACGGATATTAAATTTTATTTTTAACTCCCGGCGGAAAATTGGGGTGTTATAAGTTTGACGTGTGTTGCTGTCTATCTGTGTATTTGTGTGTCTGTCTGTGGCATCGTAGCTTCTAAACGGGTGAAGCGATATTTTTTTTTTTGTTTAAATGGTTACTTGATGAAGCATGTTCTTAACTATATTTGATGGAAGTCGGTTCAGCCGTTCAAAATATATGCGCATTTCTTTGAAGCGGGTTATTTTCGCAAGGTATCGTGTTATAATAATTACGTGTTTCGATGGTTTATCGTTCGAAGCGTGTCTACTACTAGATAAATTATGTGGTTTAAAAAACATGAGTAAATAAGCCTCGGAGGTTTTAAATTTAAATTTATACTTGTTTTATTATTTACTATGGTGTAATTATGTCAAATATAAGGTAGATATGTTACAAATAAAACCAATCAGTCGGTATTTTAATAAATATACCGGCTATACCTGGGCTGGGTGTGCATGTGTATTGTTGCGGTTTACGTATATATTTAACAATGTATACCTAAAGTAAATCATTGCAACTATAGGATGTAAATTAAAATTGCCAAAGCGCTGCAGGCCGCTCACTAGTATAACAGAAAATTATTGTTTATAAACAAAAATGAATTATTAAATTAATTATTGAATCAATTATTAAATAATTTCTTACTTTTTTTAGCTTAGCCTAAAGTGTGAAGTCCGGCAGAGTACTGAGATACTACGAGAAATAGGTGGCCAAAATAACCAAAAAGTTCAAGAAGCAACGAGAAGACCCACCGTTGCCCTGCAGCCCCAGTCGTATAGCTAAATAGTATTTCACGTACTAGGAACGCAGATACCACTACGGTGTGTCGCAATCAACCGTCAGAACAAAATAAAACGATGTTATTTTCGTTTTTAGCCAAACAAATTTGATACCGATTAGGTATTCTGAAAAACGTTTATTAAGTAAAATATTAAAAACTAAATCTTGCAATTGGAATTTTAGTTCACGTTGCAATAATCCAAGCAATCAACCAAAACATTATTACTAATTAAGACTCGCGCGCGATGGGTTCCGTACCATTATCGCAAAAAAACGGTAAAAAAACAATTTTTTTGTATGGGAGCCCCACTTATTATTTTTATTCTGTTTTTAGTATTTACTGTTATAGCAGCAATAGAAATACATCATCAGTGAAAATTTCAACTGTCTAGTATCACAGTTACTGTCTAGATACAGCCTGATGACAGACGGACAGACAGACAGACAAACGGACCGCCGAGTCTTAGTAATAGGGTTCCGTTTTTACCCTTTAGGTACGGAACCCTAAAAAAGACATCGAAATAAATCTGTCTCACATAATTAAAGTTTTTAAACCAGTAGGTACAGAAAGAGACGGCATGTGGTAACAAGTTCCACCCCTTCACAACGTATCATTGCTGATGACGTCATTCGATGAATACGGGGTGGTCTGACGTCACTAAGTTCGTAGCCGATACCAGGGCGGCAGTTTCCAACGTAGGTGCGGACATTGACTGGCAAACCAATAGGCTGTTGAACTTTAAGCATTGAACTTGAGCATAGTTCCAGGCACTTAAATAGTACTGGAAGTTCGTTTCGTAGATTACGAAGTTTTTGTATGGGTTTCCTTTTTCCCTATTCCTGACTTTTGCTACAAAGGCTTAACCATCTGTCCATCAGATAGACGGATATATGTCTGTCTGTCACAGTATTATATCTTCTGCTGTCGGGAGAATAATAATACAACCTTAAAGCGTTGTCAGCCGTCAAAGAACATACATCTTTTGCAGCATCAATCTCTACTGAAACCGATGCATAAAGCAACTGCGAGTATCTTGACTATCAATATTATAATGAGCTAACCAATCTGTGGTTATGGAAATGTATTCCTTCACTATTCTTTAGGATCGTTATAATTGATACTTACTTGTATGCATTAAGGGCCTACATACGCTTTAGTGCCGTGAAACGGTAACTTTCTAAGGCATACTCCTTAGTAACGGCTAGGTTAAAAGGTTTGATAAAAATATATATTCATTATTGATTCATGTACATAATTTTGAACACAAGGTTTTTTAGTGTAACTAATAGTTTTGCCTTAAAAAAATAATTAACGACACGTTTTTTTTTTCGCAAGTTTTGGAAACTCCTCCAAAACGACTTGGATGTTTAAAAATATTTTTACACAGAAAAATTGATGGCTGGAATTTCTTCATAACTAACATAGCATATGTAAATCAAATAATATTTTGCAAACAAAACTTTTCAAAAGGAGGTTCAATATTGATATTTCGTGTCATGCTCTGCCGCAGAGCCACCATGTTAGAAACCGGTAAATTATATCTTAGAATGATGTACGCTAAACGTACATAATGTACGTACACCGTTATCGCTGTACGTGCTTCAGGTAATGATTAAATAGACATTGATTGTGGCTCTGCTGCAGAGCATACTCCCTAGCAGAGCCACCCAGAATATGTACTAAGGAAAGATAAATGCGACTGTTTTTGGATGAAGACTGTTGTACGAATAGTGTTTATTGCGTACGTGTTAAAAAATATCATTATAAGACAGTGGTTCTATTTATTTCAACTTTGCTAAAAAATCATAGAAAGCGCCTGATTATTTTGTGACAGCAAAATGTTTTGTTTTATTTGTGATTTCACAACTATAAATATTAGGGATATTATTAATTGGTGTGCATCAGAATGGCGGGTGAATGACTACAAATGGTCATGCTATATGCGTAAGAGCAATGTACCAAACGTACGTAAAATTTGAATTTCTTCGCACTATTATAAAACCACAGTTTTTAGAAAAAGTATTTGAGCCACCAACCTGATATCAGAATGGCGGGTGTATTAAAAATCTGAACAAATTACCTACTATCTGACTGTGAAATGCCTATCGTATCAATGTACGAGCAATGTACGTTATCATATTACAAGCAGAACCAGATGCTATCAACGGTTAAAGAGTAATTATAAAAATAAAATATCTCCACATTTAGATCCTGTTCAATTTCATTAGCAACTAGTTGTGCCTACGTTATACGTTGTTATGTCTAAACTAAAGGGATTTCTTGTGTGAACTAATGGCCATATTGGTCATGCGATATGCGTGAGAGCAATGTACGAGCAATGTACCGAATGTACGTAAAATTTGAAGCAATATACTATTTTAAAACCACAATTTTTAGAAAAGGTTTTTGAGCCGCCAACCTGATATCAGAATGGCGGGTGTATTAAATATCTGTCCTTCTACGGCAGAGGGATCTGAACACTGTCTGACTGGGAAATGCCTACCATAGCAATGTACGAGCAATGTACGTTATCATATTAAAAGCATAACCAGATGCTATTAGCTGTTAAAGAGTAATTATAAAAATAAAAATTATATACATTAAGAGCCTGTCCAATTTTATTAGCAACTAGTTGCGCCTACATAATACGTTGCTATGTCTAAATTACTCTCCATCCAGCCTGTCATTTTACATTTTGACTGCTCAAAACTAATCATTTAGTGATGAAATAATGTGGTAACCGATTCTATTGCTTATAACAATTGAATTTATCCATAAAAAAAATTAATTGATCTAACAGTTATTTTATTTAATAAATCCTCTGACTCATCAGATGTAGCTACTAGCAGTAATGTAGAAAGCTACTTTAAAAATATTAAAACTTTACTATTGCATAGTAGAAGTGGGCTGATGAGAGTTGACGATTTTGTAATGAAACATACACAGTTTATAACAGGAGAATTAAAAGCAGCTAATTGTACAAATTTTCCAAAAATTAAAAGTAAACATTTAGACGAAGATTTAAAACATAGTGTGAATGAAGAAATTAATTCAAAAATGGTGACTTTAGTCGAGAATCGGTTTTTAAAAGCAACCCTAATTTGGAAGAAAATTGGCGCAATAAAACAGAAAATCGAAAGACCACACGGTTAATAGAAAAATAAAACCCAGAACAAAAGAAATAGAAATTCTACCTAATAGAAAAATTTGCACATCAGGTATCGAAAATGTAGTAATAATGAATACATGTGCATTTGATGCCATACTTAACGCTTTGTTAGTTATTTGTACTGACATAACTGACTGAATATTTCCATATTTATTACTTCTATTAATTTGGCTTTTTCGAGACTGGTGTCTGCTTTGGTAAATAAAGAAGTTGATATAAATTCTTTAAAAAGTAGAACAGAAATCTCACAAAAACATTATCCAACTACGGTACAAGGACATGTTGGACTAATTGATTGCAATTGTAACGTTACTTTTGTGCTAGAAAAAATTTTAATCGATGATATTTTTAGTGCAACTCTTTCCAAAGTTTGTTCTAACTGTGAATTGCGTATAATAAGAAAAATTTCGATTATTCCTTTAAATATATTAATGATATCAGATGGAAAAGTGGCCTTATTAAATGAATTGGCATCATCTATGTTGGTAAGCGAAGTTTCTGATTGCAAAAACAATAATTGTACTGGAAAAGTATGCACAGAATATTTAATTTCCGATTTTTTTAATTATATTTGATTATGCGTCTATGCGATATTCCAAAGGAATTGCTGCTCTGCGACAAAATATTTGAGTTAGCATCTGTAGTTGAATTTATTCCAAATATTGGTGTTGGTCATTATAAAACTAACTGTCTACGGCGTAATTCTGAATGGGAGTGCTACGACGATATGGCCCGTAAGGCTGTTCCAGTTAAGTACGATATTGTAGTTAATTCCCATTTGCTGTTATATAGACGCTGGAAAGCATCATAACCGGCGACACGGTCATTCTCTTTGATGGCAAATCCTAGGAATGCACAACTAAGCTGAATGAAAACCGACCGAGTGCTAGTCTGACTCGCGCACAGAGGGTTCCGTATAAACAGCTAGGAACATTCACCAAAATAAATAGGTAACGTTACTAACGTTCATAAACAATGAAAGCACCGTTTTGCTAATACTTTCATTGTGCGCACAGCTAAGGAGTGGAACTCCCCTCCTTTGTTTCCTGATAGCTACAACCTTGAGGTCTTTAAGTCAAGAGTGAATAGGTATCTTCTAGGCAAGCGTGCTTCACCGTAGACCACATCATCGCTTAACATTAGGCGAGATAGTGGTCAAACGCGTGCCTATAGATTATAAAAAAATAATGTATGGGTGGCTTGATTTTCTTAAATATAGAACCTGTAGCATCAAGGCTTATTGCTGTATAGTGCGTTCGTGAAAAATTTGCATAAAAAAATCTTTGTGATTCGGTCCAATAGTATACGAAGAATGTATTTAGGTGAATATCTCGCACAGCATTGTCATATGTGGTCATACATGTCATAATCCATAAAGCAACTAATACTATTTTATGGCAGAGTTTCGACGTATTGGTTGTACCTTTTTATGTTTTGCAAAGATTTTAGACTCGGTACAAAGGGCGGTTCTTTAGTATCATCATTTGTGAGTGTTCGAACGGAACCCTAAAATCACGACACAAAATGATGTGCATCTTTATCTAAGTTATGTTTTATGTTCTTGCTTCCTTTGAGTCTTATTTTTATTTATAATTTGTATGTAAAATTAGTTATTAATGTAGAATTTAAGGCAAAGTAATGGACTGTTTTATTTTGTGAAATAAACATTGTCTATCTTATTTTATTATGTTTTTAATTTAATAGAAAGGCAGATTGTCTAGGATAAAATTTGCTTACATAAAATAATAATATTTTTTTTGGTGACTATACCATTGCCGACTACGAAAAATGCATGATTCGTTTTTTTTTGGTATCTACATCACTGCCGACTACGGTAAATGTATAATTATGATTAGTTTAGAACTTCATTAAGGTGAAAAGACACCCCAGGTGGGGTAGTCTAGTGGTCTCGTTGACAATACCTACATAAAATAATCAGGCGCTTTCTATGAAAATTTTAGTTAAGTTAAAATAAATAAAACTACTGTCTAAAAATGATATTTTTCAACACGTACGCAATAAACACTATTCGTACAACAGTTTTCATCAATAAACAGTAGCGTTTATCTTGCCTGAGTACATGTTAAGTGTGGCTCTGCTAGAGAGTATGCTCTGCAGCACAGCCACAATCAATGTCTATTTTATCATTACCTAATGTACGTACAGCGACAAAGGTATACGTACATTATGTGGGTCTGTCCCATTGGCTTAGTCCCACCATGGGACAAGTGGGATAATATCAAAATCAAAATATTTTATTTTTATTTTACATAGGCCTACATGGGCACTTATAAAACGTCGACAAAAGGCGCACGGTTCGGGTTGGTCGTTTCCTATGGAGAAGAACCGGCAAGAAACTCCATGGTTACTCTTTAAAAATATGGTTTGTTTTTACAATATTTCCATGTTACAGCATTACTTAAATATGGGAGGACAACGTAGGCCCGACAATAAAACTTTAGAAACTAAAAATAAAAAGTATAACGAGATATAAAGTTATCAAATGTTATCAAGCATCTAGGAATCTAGAAGGCCTACAATGTTCACACATTTACAAAACAATCGGTAAAAGCATCTAAGATACAAAGGTAAAAAAATAAATAAAAATAAATGTATAACAAGACTAAATTAAACATGTGGCACAAATGTAGTTATCAGTGCTGTAACTATTCTTAGCAAAGGGTTCTTAAGATGATTGAAAACCATTGTAAAAAGTCCAAATAAAAGAAGAGAAAAAAAAGAAAAATGAGATTGAGAATAGTTAAGAGACATCCACATATTTGTACCGTTTATACGTTACCAGGGAAGCCGCATGCGCAGAAGGAGCTAAAATTTTTATCTTCAACGTAGTCCTTGATTTTATAATATGCATTTTTAATAAGGACACGTTTGATGAAGTTTTTGAACTTTCCATCGGTCAGTTCTATAACTGACTTTGGCAACTTGTTATAGAAGCGTTTACTGTTTATAAGAAAAGACTTGCTAGTTTTCGTTAATCTGATTTTGGGTATTACAATTTCGTGCTTACTGCGTGTATTTAAATTATGGAAGTCGCTTCTAGTTTTGATTGACGTAAGAATCATCAGAATCGGCCAACGCGTTTGGTCTCTAGAACGCCACTAGGTATAAACATACATAAATAGACTGATAAACAGATTACCCTCCATCGGCAGTGGGGTAAAAATTAAAATAAAAGCAAAAATATAATCACTGTGTTTAGTCGATAAAATTTTTTTCATTGTTAAATTCAATTATTGTTATATGAAATCTAATCGGTTACCACATTAGTTCATCCCTAAATGATTAGTTTTTGAGCTGTCAAAGTGTAAAATGACAGGCTGGACGGAGAGTAATTTAGACATAGCAACGTATTATGTAGGCGCAACTAGTTGCTAATAAAATTGGACAGGCTCTTAATGTAGATAATTTTTATTTTAATAATTACTCTTTAACAGCTAATAGCATCTGGTTATGCTTTTAATATGATAACGTACATTGCTCGTACATTGCTATGGTAGGCATTTCCCAGTCAGACAGTGTTCAGATCCCTCTGCAGTAGAAGGACAGATATTTAATACACCCGCCATTCTGATATCAGGTTGGCGGCTCAAAAACCTTTTCTAAAAATTGTGGTTTTAAAATAGAACATTGCTTCAAATTTTACGTACATTCGGTACATTGCTCGTACATTGCTCTCACGCATATCGCATGACCAATATGGCCATTAGTTCACACAAGAAATCCCTTTAGTTTAGACATAACAACGTATAACGTAGGCTAGTTGCTAATAAAATTGAACAGGCTCTAAATGTGGAGATATTTTATTTTTATAATTACTCTTTAACCGTTGATAGCATCTGGTTATGCTTTTAATATGATAACGTACATTGCTCGTACATTGATACGATAGGCATTTCACAGTCAGATAGTAGGTAATTTGTTCAGATTTTTAATACACCCGCCATTCTGATATCAGGTTGGCGGCTCAAATACTTTTTCTAAAAACTGTGGTTTTATAATAGTGCGAAAAAATTCAAATTTTACGTACGTTTGGTACATTGCTCTTACGCATATAGCATGACCATTTGTAGTCATTCACCCGCCATTCTGATGCACACCAATTAATAATATCCCTAATATTTATAGTTGTGAAATCACAAATAAAACAAAACATTTTGCTGTCACAAAATAATCAGGCGCTTTCTATGATTTTTTAGCAAAGTTGAAATAAATAGAACCACTGTCTTATAATGATATTTTTTAACACGTACGCAATAAACACTATTCGTACAACAGTCTTCATCCAAAAACAGTCGCATTTATCTTTCCTTAGTACATATTCTGGGTGGCTCTGCTAGGGAGTATGCTCTGCAGCAGAGCCACAATCAATGTCTATTTTATCATTACCTGAAGCACGTACAGCGATAACGGTGCACGTACATTATGTACGTTTAGCGTACATTATTCTAAGATATAATTTACCGGTTTCTAACATGGTGGCTCTGCGGCAGAGCATGACACGATATTTCGGCATCGAGCGGACGCTCAGCCAGTACTGTGTTAACATTGGGGCGTATTTATCGCCTTAAAGTACTAATTTTTTTATTAAATATAAAAAAACAGTACCTTTCTCCATAATATTTCTCGGGTAAGTTGTAACTACCCACATACATCCATATCCATACTTACTTAATATTATAAATGCGAAAGTAGCTCTGTTTGTCTGTATATTACTGTTTCACGCTTAAACCGCTGAACCGATTTAGATGAAATTTGGTATGAGATGGTTTGAGACTTTGGATAGGATAGAGGATAGTTATTATCTCGGAAATCGTCCTTAAGGGGGGTGAAAGGGGTGTGGAATTTTGTACGGTGAATAATATCTCAAGTAAGGCAGCACACACACCTACAATATTATTCGAAGTACTAATACTACGCAGACGAAGTCGCGGGCAAAAGCTAGTTTTAAATAAATAGTTTTATGAAGCATTTTGATAAATATTGAGATATTTTGATTGGTACCAAAGTACTAATAATAATCAGCCGCATCAGTAACCAAGAAGAACCCCTCCAGCTTAGTGCAGGTTGTTGACTTTTTGTTTTACTAGAAGATTAGCTTCTGCTGTGAAGATTTTATGACGTAATGCCAGACGGCTGATATCCTTGACCTCCTGAAAGGGGCTAGACATGGGTTGTTTGTAAACAAGCAACTAGGTAGATCACAGAGCAGAGAAAGACAGGCGCTTTTTCTGTTCTGTGAGGTCGAAGCATAGAGCGAGAGAGACAGAGTACAATTGGCAAATACAGGCACCTGAAGTACAGACACATTCAAACACCAATACTGTTGGTACAGTGAAATTGCAATTCACATGTCTGTGTTTTCATATGACCCTAACACATCCTGTCGTTTATGAACCCCTGGTGCATTTGGCTGTTTATAGACTACAGACTGTAGAGTGGAATACAATATGGCCGTCCGAAGTTAGTGAAAGTTCTAATAAAATTATACTTTTCTTGTGAATAACTTATGCTTACATTATCTTTAGTGTCGGTTACTTGAAGGTAATTTCTTGGATGATGCATATAATTCTTAGGCCAGTTTTCAGCATAATAAATCACATCACATCATCACCCTTTTAATGTACCCACTGCTGGGACACAGGCCACCTCTCTGTGCGGGGCATAATAAATAGGTACCTACTAATTGCGCAATACAGGTACATACTCGTATTTACCTCATATACTGTAAATAAGATGTCAAACATGTGTTCAGGTATTTCAATCATGAAAGTATAGCAAGAGATAAATTCTCATTATAAAATAAAGAGTTTGACTGGAATAGCTAAATAAATAAATTATGACTAAAGATCTCTAAAATACAAATAAAAATATCAGAAATGCAACATTGAGATAGCAAGGTATTGCATGGTCTGGGTAAAATTATATTGATTGATGTCCTTAGTTCTTACTTTGTACGACGAACTAGCTTGTTGCTGGTATATATCTAATGGACCAAGTGATTAATACCGTTCATTTGTACCGGTTTAATAACGTCGTGAACGTTATTAAACGTAAAAGGGAAGCAGTCCGTGTGCTATCTTGGTCTAGTGTTAGAGTTGAATTTTGCATCTATAGATCATATTAAAATAGTCGGCGAAAAAGCAAAAAAGAACTGATATGCCTTAACAAGAATATCTAAATCTACGTGGGATCTGTCTTTTTTAACTTTAAAGACTATTTATGGGGTTACTTACTTGGGTTGTATGTGCTAATAGAGGCGGTACGCTGTAAATTACTTCAAAGTCAGCGTTTAGCTTTGATATTCTTATGCAAAGCATACAGGCCGGTTAGTACTGAGGCCTTACTGGTACTTGCCGGCGTACTTCTAGTCGACCTTGAAGTGCAGCGACGTGCTTCAATGTACTATGCCGCACTAGAGACCATGGTCACGGAATTTTTAAAGCGGAGTGACCGTGAGAAAATCTCTAGATTATTTAAATCACATATTAACGTATGGGAGAAACTTTTATCCGAATGGCAATGTAGGTGGGATAATTCCATCAAGGGCCGACACCTCAACCAATTATTTCCATCCGTTTGCGTGCGGCTGGCCAGGACGTGGCTGGAAGTGGTTTACTGTGTTGCCCAATTTCTCACAGGGCATGGTAACATTGAAAGTAAATTATTTGCCTTCAAGCTCTTTGCCTCGCCTTTATGTCAGTGTTCTACATCTGACTGCGAATGTGTACAATCTGCATATCATATCTTATGGGACTGAATTCTTTGGCAGAATGAACGCAATATTATGTTGAATAATGTACAGGCTGCACCAGGAGTTGTTTAATATACGGACCTTGTGGAAACTAGAACAAATTGCTGTGCGTTCAAGCGTTTTTGCCATACCTATTATTGAAAAGAAATATAGCAGATCACAATGTTAGGACCCATTAATATTAATGCAAATTTTTATCCGTGATGCTAGGCAACTGAGCATATCCCAGTTGTAAACGACCCTTTGTGCCTATTGGCCCTGTTTGTTCTGGAGATATGGAGATATGGTGTTGATTTATTTATTTATTTTATTTATTAGGTCTACCAACAACTGCTTATACTTATCTACAAACAAAAATAAAACATGCGTGCAAACTCTAGGTACACAGTGCAACAATTACTTATAGGTAAACACCACATGAACAAAAAAGAGGAAATTTAAAAGTGGAAATTTGTATATTTTCCTACTCCTCCGTTATTCTTTTCTGATTAATTTCGTTGCGGGATCCAAGACAGTTAAATTCGTTCTCTGGGACTTGTCGACCTTCATTGCCTCTGCGCTTTTCTGGTGGTCGCCACTATTAATTCTGGCTTTCAGGCGTTGCAGTGGTTTGGGAATAGTGCGGTGGGATTATTCATATGGCCAGAGAATTTAATTAATGAAAAATCCAAAAAATATTATATAAAAATATGAATATTGCTACAAAACTGTTGGGCAATTCGATAATTATGGTCAATGAATTAGTCCAAGAGCGAGAGAAGCGAGCTCGGGAGATTATATTATATGTATGTTAGGTCACTTTAGACCCTGCAGACAGAAATAGGAGGCCCGCGCAGTGGTGAGTGCGGTGAGTACTGAGTGAGTGCTAACTCATGCCCGTGTTCTCACCATAAGCGGAACAGGAGGACACCGTGGAGTTTTAGTGGGTTGGAGTCCCACATAACTGCACTGCGCGCAGTGGGGCTTCGTCGACTTTGTTGCTTAAATAGTAATCGTACTTATTCTATATTAAAATCAATGTCAACATTATTATACAATAATAAATCACATATTTTTATTACCCGGCCCAAGTGTTGGGCACTATTCAGAGAGCCCGATAAATTTTATTATTTTAATAGTATTTAGCATATTGCCACTTATATTGGTCATTTTTCAAATTGGCTACGCATTATGAATAATACCGTATTACCAATTGGTCCATAACATATAATATATTATTAAAAGATCCAACAACAAATAGATGCCGCTTGCTTAAGGTCCTCCTGAAAACTAAGAGCTTTATTTTGTGATGGACGCACACTAGCAACATTCATGTGCGACATTTAACTCGGCGGTAGATTATATGACCTGCTCACTCACGAGTTTCCACCGCAATAGAGCGATGACCTGAATAGGACAAACCGACCAGAGCACTCTCTAAGCTTTCTAATATCCTAGTACATGGAGGTTTGTTGAGAAAGTCGAACGCCTTGTACATGCCCATGCATAGGCTTTTCAAGTTCTTTCAACGACTAACATTGAATGTTATTAAATTTGCACACTTAACATTATTATCTTCTGATACCAAACCAAAAAATGTAGATAATATGACGAAGAATAGTTAAATACGGTAGAATTAATTATTATTAAATTTAAATTTATGACGTTCAAAAGTGCCGCTTAATAGCCTAATTGAAATAAATAATTTTGACTTCAGACTATTCAATGATTTAGAGGAAATAGGCGAGAGCCACACCTCGAATTATGACTTTTTACTTAAGAAACTCGGTCTGTGACCGCATTTCCTTTTGAGTCAAAAACGTTTCTTGCTTTATATATTATAGCTGTTTTTGACCGCGCTGACCAGCCAACTCACAACGGAATAGGACCATTCAGTTTTTCTCCGGATCCATTTGTACTAGCAAAGCAGAAATGCAAGAGGATGCATCCTATATCAACATACGTTGTACAATAAAAGTTATGTATTCGAGGATTGTTATCTATACGTTTTTAGACACTTACTTTTACACAAGTACGAATAGGAATATAATATCAAGGAAACTGATTACGACAACAAGTATTTTTTTGCTAGGCAAATTGAACGTTATTATAATAGTGAATTGTTTATTTTAATATTTTCGAAGATTAGAATATTTATTTTATAAATTAATACAGACTTTTCATGAAAATAACTGCTCAAGATGGAAAATTCACATAATTTATTCAAGGAGGATGTCGACAATGTCGAGCAAATTATTGTCAACATGTTATCTTATATAGCACAAGCAAGACGATTTTCATCATCTATATTGATAAGGTAAGTACCTTACGCGGTTCGCATTTTAACCAAGATCCACTTTTTGAAAAAGCAATTAGAATATTTGAATTTTAGTTGCTACCAGGCTTTCTGCTCTGACGTTATGCTTTCCTGGCACAATTGTGACACTTGGCCTAATCCAACGTGTGATTCAAGCGACACCTATTAATTTCAAGTTATATATTACCTATTATTTGGTTAGACGTTTAGGTTTGGTGAGATTAACACGAAATATTTATATTGTTTATCAGAAACTTTGATTTTTTTGAAGTGAAACTTCTTTATCGACGTATGGGAGAAATTTTGTACGTAGAGTCCGTCCAACGAAAAAAGGCCCGCGGAAATACATGGAACTAACAAGATTTGTTAGAGGACAGCGTACAGTCGCATAGAAACTAGCGCCGCGTCTACGGGACTTTTTTCGTTGGACGGACTCTATCGTCACGTTTTTCGGTTACGCGCCATGTTGCTTTTTTTATCAAAGTTTAGTAAAAAGACTTATTCAAATTTAAGTAAATTTACAAGAAAAGTGAGTGATTATATATTTCGTTTTATAAATTCAACATAAATTACTCATTAATTGTATGCATGTCTATAATAATAAAATAGCTTTAATTTAATACGGAAAAAATTGATATGTCGTAAAGAAGTTTCACTTCTTACCTGTGTACTCTGGTACACACACAAATTTTTTTTACATGGTTACCACCATAATAAATTATTATTTACTATCAAAAATTTGATAGTCTTTAATGGCAGACCTTAATACACTTCAAGTTAATATTTCCGGGTAGTCAAAAGATAAAACAATTTATTTGCAGTGCCACAAGTAGGTACCTTAGAGTAAACGAAGCAAAAGGACAACTTTAAGGATCGTAGCAGGAAATGTTCTGTAGTGTCTGCTTATTCCCGTGTAAAAAAGGCGATATGCTACGTATCTTTTGATGGTGTTACAAATACAAACACCGCGCTTTCCAGCAAAAGATTCTTGAACTAAAATAAAAATTAAGAAAAAAGTAGCCTATGTACTATTGCAGACATAGGCTACTTCGAATCTGTCTCTATGCCAAATTTCATCCCGATCCATTCAGCCGTTCTAGCGTGACAGATTAGAAAACATACATCCACACACACATCCATCCAAACTTTCACATTTATAATATTATTAAGATAAATTAACCAGTTTGATTTTGTCTACACTAAAGATTGCCCTATGGATCAGGACTAGCATGTTTCCAAGCATTCTTATCTTGAATATAATCATCTAATTTTTAATATGCTTGTTTACAAAGTGTGCTTTTAACAAAAGATCTCTTGTCTGACAAACATCCTTCGCCTTTCTCTCTAACTTTACCCAGCCAGTACAAGTGTTTTGACTTGCTGGAGTGTTAAATAGTTAGTCCTGAACTTTTGTTCTCGCTAGAATGATGAATGCATCAAGAGTTACTTTTAAAGTACCAGTCTGAACGGTTAGGCCACGCATAACGTTATGATGTACACGTGAAATACAGGTATAGGCTTTTAATGAATTCAGTGCACTAGGATGGCATGACCTACTAGAAGGTGACTGTTTTTGTTTGTTAAGATGTATCGTGGAAATTCTCCACGATCTGCTATGCTCAGTTGAGACTTATTCTCGACCGGTTGAACATCTTAACTATCATCATTCTTTCTATCTAGCGAGAACAACTAACTATTTAACACTCCAGCAAGTCAAAACACTTGTACTGGCTGGGTAAAGTTAGAGAGAAAGGCGAAGGATATTCTACGGAAAATGCTAACAATATCTAAGATGCAATAACCAACCGATTAATAACAATAAAAAAATAATCAATCTTGTTTTTATCAACTAAATTCTAACAATATGAATTGAAAGAGTCACATTAGTAGTTGCCAATATTTGAACCAACTCAAGCACGAGGCGAAGTCTTCCACTGGGCCGCCACGACAGTCTAATAGACTACATTTATATGTTAGGCATCAAAATATAATAAAACATGGTTTTGTTACCCTATGACAAAGAAACTGTAAGATAGTAAATAATTGTCATGTCTGATTCCTTTTCAGGAATAGGTTAATATTGAAAGGGCCAGTTTTTGAAGTGAAACTTCTTTATCGACGTATGGGAGAAATTTTGTACGTATCGTCACGTTTTTCGGTTACGCGCCATGTTGCTTTTTTTTATCAAAGTTTAGTAAATAGACTTATTCAAATTTAAGTGAATTTACAAGAAAAGTGAGAGTGATTATATATTTCGTTTTATAAATTCAACACGTATCAGCATGATTTTAATATTTATAAATTAATTAATCTTTTTTTTTTTTTTTTTTTTTATTTATATTTTTTTTTTACAACAATAATAATAACGATGCTATCATTATTGATGAAATACAACAATAGCAATGATATTATAATAAGAACAATGATAAAATAAATTACTCATTAATTGTATGCATGTCTATAATAATAAAAGGGTGCTAATTAAACAGGCTTCTTTTTAATATCATTATTCGCCCCCAAAAATGTATGTTGCCTTCTAAATTACTAAGTCAGCCACAATTAACGAGCATCTAAATAATACTATGTTAGCCACTAGTTATCTTCTATGTAAACCACTCTAAATACAACTCAGCATGATGGTTATTTTTTAGCATCAAAATTTTTAACATGCATTCTAACAGTAAATTTCTAAAATACTATTAAATGACATCAAAAAATATATTTATTTAGCTTCTAATTTTTTAACTCAGTACGTTTAAAATGTAACTCATGCCATATTAATTGATCGTAAAAAAATTGCAAAAACATTTCATCAAATAGTATATTGGCCACTAATATTACCAGAAGCTATTGAGGAGAGACAAAATAAAAGACTATATTTTTTGGTTTTAATATAGAATAGGTGCAAGTTGGATTAGTATTTATGCGACAGAGTCGACGGAGCCCCGCTGCGCGGGGCTCCTATTTCTGTATGCAGGGTTTAAAGTAACCTAACACGAAGGAGATGACGGGAGCTGAGTTCGCTCGCTTTGCTCGCTCACTTCAGCTCCCGTTATCTCCTTCGAACCTAACCTGTCCGTGTCGGGGTGCCCTAAGCTCCCGAGCTCGCTACGCTCGCTCTTGGACTTATTCATTGACCGTCATTTATTATTTTAAATATAATATATTATTTAAAATTCCTCGTCAGAACAGTACAGTGGTACTTCATTTTCACTTTTAAACGTCATAACTAATTATTACTCATCGAAAACTTTAATTTAATTACAGCGAAAACAATTGCAATACGAACGCACGAACGACAATAAACAATTACATGTGATCAACTCAACTCGTCGTCACATGAATCGAATGGCGCTCTCTGATTGGTGCAAATGGCCGGTCGCTGTCGTCTCGCGTACTCGCGCCAAATCATGCAGTGGCTATTTTCACGATAAAAGAATATGATGTATTGTTTTACATGCTAAGTTATAATAAATTATGCTTTCTTTCTTTCTTCGATAGAAGCTTGAATTATATTTTTTTGAGGATATTGCGTTGAAGCTGTAAAACGTAAAATGGTGACAAGATATAAAATCCGTGGCCGAGTTAGTAAATTACGTGGCAATGTATAATAAGAAGGACAAGTCACAATAATTGATGATCTTTACTTGACGCTTTCTGTAGAATATTTAGTTGGCGTTGCAAAAAAGACGAATTAGTTTATTAGAGGCTATGTCATTTTCCCGTTGCTTAGTTATAAAATTAGAAGTTTAATCACGTGTCCAATAAATAATTTTGTGGCTAGACTTATTATTTCCCATAATAAAATAGCTTTAATTTAATACGGAAAAATTGTTTTTCTTAAGGCTTAAGCCTTATCTACCCCATTTTCGTGAAGTTGCAAATAGTAGAAAAATGATATGTCGTAAAGAAGTTTCACTTCTTACCTGTGTACTCTGGTACACACACACATTTTTTTTTTTATCACATCTATTCAAAAAGAGCTAGTTTAAAATGCCTCGTAAACAGGGACCAAAATAGCTCATTAATCCCTTAGCGACTAGTAGTTATTTTCATCACACCTATTCGAAAAACGACAATTGTCTATAGAGGATAGCGGGAGCCAAATCCAATTTTGCGACCGTAGGAGTTTGAGCTTTCTCTTTTCTGATTGGTCCGCTTCGTGCTTCTGATAGATTTGCGTAGTTGGGTTGGAGGCGCTCGCGTGAAGGTCTAATACTAACATTCAATTCTCTGTGGTGATAAACTCATTTTTGTGATTGGTTAGTAAGGGGTTAGTATTATACTTACTCTTTGTTGATAAGTATGTGAAGTTAACCAAATAGGTCGAACGCATATGTTTGAATAAGTTAATGGCTGGTTCTAACTTATGGCGGCAATGTGCTTTAAAAAACTGTAGTTCTTTCTTTAAATTTATTTTTTCTCGGAATTTTTCACACTAGGCTTCGCCATAGAGGAAATACTAGTTTCAAGTAGGTAGGTACTCGTAGCTTTTTATTTTTCTCTTAGGCAGTGATGAAAAATAGTGTGTATCACTCGGGGACAAAATATTTTGTTCTCGGGCGGCGTATATTGAATTCCTCGCTAAGCTCAGGATTCTACGTTACTATAGAATCCTTCGCTTAGCTCTGAATTCAAAATAACGCCCTGGAAGAACAAAATATTATTTTGTCCCCTTGTAACACAAATAACTATTGTGTTACAAGGGGACCTGACTTACTAGGAAAACATAAGTTCGAACAAGTAATTGGAACAAACTTGGTCACCTGAGCACGTTTAATACGAGGTGGTCTCAGTATACTAGGTCGTCATAAGCGTTTAAGAGCATTGTGACGCAAAATTATATCTATTGTAGTTTTGTAGTGGCATCCGCACTATTTATATTCGTGCCGCTGCAGGGATAGCATCAACAAGAAGGGTTGTTTTAAAAACTTATAGTTCTGAATATAATTGCTGCGTGCCAATATTCAAAAACTTTGGTATGTGTAAACGTACAATACTAAGTCTATACTACACTCGCGAGCAATGAAAAAGTTCCAGTGACATAGCACCAAATTACTCCTAAACGGGAAAGGCTAGCTTAATGACGCTGTCTGCAATATTGAAGTACATTTAACAGCGCATCAGAATATTACCAACTAAAAACGTAAATATTGTGTTCAAATTTTAAATTAACAGTTTTAAAAAATTGGGGCCATTCGGCAAATAAAACCAAATCTCTAAGTAGGGGTTTTATTAGGTGTAAACGTAGGTTTTGATAACTCAGTACTTGGTGTTTCTTCCATGTGCTCTCAATACAGCTTCTACGCGATTGAGTATTCTGAATGCCAGATTCCTCAGCATATTATGAGGAATGTACTCCCATTCTTCGATGAGCGCGTAATTCAAGTCACGAAGAGTAATTGGATAAAACGAGTTCCACCTGAACTCGTTTTCTCATACGCCGTTTCGGCTTTCTGTCAAGCTCGTCCCAAGCATGCTCAATAGGATTCAAATCGTGGTGTACGTCTTGCATCCAACGTATTCCCGCAGCCTTGACCAGGTCACCACCCTACCTAAGTCTTATGTAATGTATATTAATTACGAACATTAAAAAAAAAGGGCAAATAGATAAATCCGTTCTCAAGTTATCCGCTTACCAACGAACAGCTTTTCATTTTGAATTATATAGATGACGTAGGCCACTCGTTGAACGGGGCCGAACGAAATCTGCCTGGGCACATCACGATATTTCATTTCTTGATTTGTATGTCTAACACCCGCCATATCGTTCGAAGATTAACGTTTGACGATTTGCCCGAACATGATTGGATACACAGAGTCTGTCGGTGGCCAAAGTACAAGCAAATAAAATGAAGTTAAGATAATAATTATTTTACTACCAGATAAAAAGATTTTAACTGAAGCTGATATTTCACTTGGAAAACACTTTTTGAATTAACTCACTCGTACCATCATAGTTTCCAATTTCTTGTTACGCCGCCATCCTACTCGCACGTAGTAAACATACGGCTGCCAGAGCGCAAATATGAAACGGAACTACATTACGATGCGCCCAGCCATATCTCGATGTAGCCAAGTGACTAGTTGGGCAAATCGACAAATAGGTTGCTCTCATCGATATGCCCAACTTGTTGCTGTGTTGGGCACATCATGCAATAATCGGCCAAATCAGGAAATGCAGGTAATGTGCCCAGGGCGATCTCGATTGACCCAGTTCAACAATTAGCCTAGGATATAGATATATTATATTATATTTTTTAGGTTTTTCCGTGGATGGGTGACCATTTCAACATACTGAGTTTCCTCCGTGCCTCGGAAAGCACGTTAAGCCGTTGGTCCCGGCTGTCATATGAAGATCTTTGACAGTCGTTACGGGTAGTCAGAAGCCTGAGACCTGACACCAGTCTTGCGAAGGGGTATCGTGTTACCCAGCTACTGGGTTGTGGAGGTCAGATAGGCAGTCGCTCCATGTAAAACACTGGTACTCAGCTGAATCCGGTAAGACTGGAAGCCGACCCCAACAATAATTGGGAAAAAGGCTAGGCAGATGATATTATATTATATTATATTATATTATATTATATTATATTATATTATATTATATTATATTATATTATATTATATTATATTATATTATATTATATTATATTATATTATATTATATTATATTATATTATATTATATTATATTATATTATATTATATTATATTATATTATATTATATTATATTATATTATATTATATTATATTATATTATATTATATTATATTATATTATGGTAAATAAAAGTAATTAAGCATAATATATATAACCTTTAATTAAATTATTCACTAACCCTTCCATCTTCTACAGCTTAATTTATTAGAAAAGATAAAATACATACATAATGAACTCATTACAACTAGTTTTATAATAATAGTTTACCCTCTTTTAGGTCACAGAATACTCATTTGGGCAACCAGCAACACTCTTAATATGAGGCAAAGGTTATTATTATCTAGAACGTATGTTTTCTGGTAAGTTAACTAAGACTATTCCAAATAAGTCTCGGCAGTCGTATAGCAAATTACTACTCGGCTGCGTAGGGGAACGCCGCTACGATTTGTAGTAAGCGTAGCCGTGGCAATGCTACGCCGTAGCTGCGTAGTAGGCGAATCATTGGTGGAGCTTTCGCGACTTCTGTGCTTTAAATAACTTTCACTCTTTACTACTTTTTTATACAAAATCGTGATGACTGTGTATTTTGAAAAGTTAGGCGGTCGTGTCTGTTGTTTAAAATAAAACACTTATTTATAAGAAAACTGTACTTACATATTTTAATTTTTTACACTTTACAGTAGTATGATAGTCTAAACAACACGCCACTGTCATCAATCCTCAGTGGTTTTGGTCCTCGTATTGTTGCCATATGCCCATTGAATATATGGCAATATTCAATGTGCACAATATAACTAGAGTCTCGTACCTACTATAATATTTGCACATATGATTTCAGTTGAATCGAATGCATGTGATTTATGTGTTTCTGGTGCCGTGAGAAAATTTAAAGATGCTTGTATTGGATTCTATCACTGTGTTGTGAATTCTTGAAATTATTAATTAGTTTGGAATTCAGTTAAAAAAAACACAAACAGTTTTCGTACATCTCCTTATTTCTGCTGCGCTAGTATTGTAGCTTGAGAAATATTGAACTGGTTCGAACCCCTCGGCTACGGAACTCAGATCAATACTTGTTTGGCATTTGGAATTAAATTGTTATTTTTTATTAAGAAGACAGTATTAGACACAAATTTAAGGTTCATGCCTTATAAATACCTAACACAATATTTGAAAGTAAAATTCTACGTAACTCTCTCTTTTGAAGACATACACTCTCGTCTACATACACCAAAGTTTGGCTTTTAAAATTATCACACCGTTTTTTTTTATTAATGCCTGCGTAGCGCTGGACCGTAATAGTCTCATGGTAGAGGAAGCTGTTGAAGAATTTTTGGACATGGTGAAGAAAATCAAGCCAACTGAAATCAACCCAGACTTCGAAGACTCCGTTAAGGATTTAAATTGATAGCGTGACATTTCTGTTTTCCTGACTTGTATTTAAAATTTCTTTATTATATTTTACTTTTAATTGACTGTATTCATTGGAACTTGACGAATTTATAATCCCATTTTGTTATAATTGACATTGTGTATTGTATTGACTATATCAAATTATTTACTGAATTTGATCTTGACATGGTAAATTTGTATTGATTGAATTGAATGTTTTAATAATTTATATTTAATGGGTCTTTATTATTATAGTTAAAACTGTTTGCATGCTTAGTTAAGGTAGTTAGTATAAGAATCATTACATTAAAACTCAACATCTGTAACTTGTACCTACTTTCTGTGCAACTAAAGAACTATTCTATTCTATTTTATTCTAAGGTAATTCAAACAAAAAAGTTTACACCATTCGTGACACACGAAAATAAAAATGGTAAATTGAAAGATTAGCTCACATTGGGATATACGGGTAGGTAACTAACCGGCTCCTGACAGCTAGCCTGAATCGCAAAAATTATTCGCGCCAGCAAAGTATTGTAAACGTGAATCCTTTAGGTGCCAGCCCAGACACGGTTACTCCTGGTATATGCCAAACGAATAAGCAATATATGACTGCCTAAAGAGAGAACAAGATAAAGAGTACTCGCTCGTGTACGCTTTATCTTGTCTTCACCATCATGAGCGTTTTGTTCACTTTAGTCATAGCATAGTTATTGTAGAAGTAGGACGTTTGTGTGGAGATTCGCTTAAATGTGTTATCCAAATATATATTTAGCCATGATATATATATATATGTTAGTTTATTCTTCTGACTTTAAGGTAAAATTATTCAATCATAATGCTGGCTAATGTACCTAACCTTTGCACAGGCGATTATTACTGATGACCCACGCTAAACAATATAATATGTATGTAATTCTATCTCTGTTTACTTAATAGCATTGCGACTGGCAATATTTTTTAATCAAAATGATGGCGTTTTATTTTAAAATGAACACAGTGTTAAATATCTTTAAAACAGCAAGTGAACCTTTTTGTTGTTTTTCCACAGTTATGAAAATAATGGTATTAAATCAAAATAACAAACAATACTTACCATGATTTGTTAAGCTTTGTGACTAAAATCAAAAAGGATATTGTGCATGATGACGAAGCGATGTCTTCGTCATCATGCACAATATCCTTTATCATCATCCACGAGAACCGGGCTCTTACGGGCACTGATGTTCCCCATATTAAGGATTGTTACCACATAACTTATTTGGAGAACTCGTTCATTACCAAAACTAAAAAGGTCTGAAATAAAACAAATGATATATAAACTAGCTGACCCGTGGGGCTTCGCTCCCCTCAATTGGCTATCTACCCTGCCTACCCTACCTGCCCTACCCTACCCTACTCTACCTACCCGACCCTAGCTATCCTACCCTTCCTATCCTATCCTACCCTACTATAATAGTTGTCATCAATGTTGTGTTGTGTGGTTGTGTCATCAATAGTTTTCTCAGCGCACGCCAAAGAATGAATTTTATATGCAACATTTTGCTACTTTGGGTTATTATTATTTCAATTTTCATAAGCATCTATTTTTTTGAAAATATATTATATGCTATGACACTCAAGAATAATGTAGCTTTCTACTGGTGAAACAATTTTCAAATTCGGTTCAGTAGATTCAGAGATTACCCCGTCATTATAACGTCACAAACTCACAAACTTTACCTCTTTATAATGTTAGTATAGAAGATATATATAAGACTAGCTGTTAACCACCCCACAGGACCCGTTGTCGAGATAAAAAAGTAGCCTATGTCACTCAGGAATAATGTAGCTTTCTATTGGTGCAAGACTTTTTTAAATCAGTCCAGTAGTTTCGAAGCCTATTCGGTACTAACAAACAAACAAACAAAATATCTTTCCTCTTTATAATATTAAGTATAGAAGATAGATTAGTTTCGGCTAGAAAAGTCGATACCACCGCTCTTTTCTATCTGAAGGGGTGGGCCCTTCAACAACAAGAGTAAAAGAGATAAGTATACGTTACACATTTCTCATTCTAGCTATCTTCAGACCTAAACAATTGACTTCTTAGCATTCATGAAATCCTGGTAGGCTAGTGTTACATTGTTGCTTGAATGTTGCCAAATTGCCTCATTTAGCACGAGCGTGGCGCTGAAGTGGTAGTTACCACGGTAGTTTTAAGTTAGTAAAATTACCGTTAACCATTTCTTACCTAAAAAGTAATGTTGTTTTGTCATGATTTTTGGTAGATATAGTACAGTAAGATGCATGGCGATTTTGCCGACTAAACAAGGATTTATATCATTTTCACGTGTTGAATGACGTAACTTTGAAGTCTTGTCAAAAAGGTAAACAATTGTAAAATAAATGCTGGTGGAGAAATGTTTATAGAGTTGATTTTTGGCTTTTTGACTTCGATTATGAATTCCGGTTATAATATCACAGGTTTATTCCAGCTAGGCCAGTCGATAGCGATTATTTTCCTGTAGAACTTCAGATGTATAGAGTCCTAGATGTCTTAGTTAGTTCTGTTATCCTATTGCACCAATTACATATTTCAGGTTTAGGTAAATTTCCCACCTGTGACCACGCACGTGAAGTTCGCTATACAAACATAATGTAGAAACCTACATGCTACAAAAGGAGTACTACTGCAATTACTCACACCACTACGAGTATTTTTACCTTGTTGAAGTAATTTCCCGTACCCGAAAGGTTTAAACGGAGACCTACGACCTGCTGTCACTCACGTCCGTCTTTCTGACCATCCATCTGTCTGTCTGTCCGTCGTCTGTCACAAAGATTTTACAAACAAACGGTTGGAGCAACAGTCTTCAAATGTTTATTGTTTAAGCATCTTGTTGACCTAAAGCCAAGGGGAGACTAAAAACAAATTGATCTCTACCCCATCGAGTGGAGTACCCTTGTTTAGAGCTCGTTGTGTAGATAAATGCTGTTATTTATCTGGTCGAGACGACCAACCTCTTGTTCTATTCTGTGTTCCTAGTACCTAGATGATGCAAAATACCGAACTTTGTTGCAACAACTTCATGCCACTGCCGCCGGTCGGTATTTGATACGCTGTGCTGCCGTTATTTGATTACGCTGTTACATTTTCGTTGACTCCCATTGCTTATATAATACGACTTTACTATAAAAGATTTTTCTCAAACATGCATGGAAATATTGTCATTGTTTTAGAAAAAAGAACACGCGATGTACCGAATGTACGGACAAAGAAAATCAAATCCATTGCTGGAGTGTTTTTGAATTTGGAACATTACAACACTCCAGCAATGTTGTATGAAACGGCGTGCTGGGGTTATTAGATATTCTTTGATTGGATCTCTTTTATCATTCTTGGCATACCAAAGTAAGTCTCTTTGCTTAGTACAAATTGCGTTCACGTGGCTGTATAGCCATAAATGCGTTTGCCTTTCGGCACAGATTATAAATATAAAATCGGCGGCAAAGCTGAAAATTCGTCTTGATTTGTTATTTAAATATTTAATAAATATAAATTTAATAATTAAAATGAATTACAACGGTTCAGAGAGTGAAATGGAGATTGATTGTACTCCACCTGATTTAAGATCAGAAGCCAAATTGGCAATGGAAAACCTGCTTCCAGCGAAGTTAAAAGAAAAATACATGAAACTATATCAAAATTTTATGATTTAGAAAAACGATAAAAAAATGAACATTTTCTCTGAAACAGTATTTTTGGCGTATTTTAATGAGATTGCTAAAACTATATATTATGGGCAATTTATTCCATGGTGAAATGTACAGTTCATGTTAAAAACGGCATTAACTTGAAAAATTATGGAAATTTAACAACTTTTTTATTTCCCTGCATTCTTTTGAGAAAAGCACTATATATGCCTCGGCGGAAATGGCAATTGCCTGTCTCGTATTAGTGAAGTCCTCGCATACGGCTCGCCCTTCAATCTCATACTCGACCTGCAATTGTCTATTTCCCGGCCTTTGCAATAATGTACAATAATATAATTAACATCACTTCGAAACGGCTCGTCGTGATTAAATGATAAAAATATATGGTATACTAAACATTTCTCTTAATAATTTTATGTGTAAATATTTTAAATTATATTTGGAAATCAAAGTGCTAATAAATTTTAAACGTATGTCATAAGGCGGACAAAAAAAAACAATCGAATCTAAACAACCGTGCGCATTTGGTTTTCTTTATTCGGATATGTATCTATCATTTTGGTTTCCAATCGATTGGATAGTGTAGTAGAATGATACATAAACTAAATAAAAATGAATTATTTATTTATTTATTTATTATATACTTTATTGTACACCACTTAAATAATAACAGGACAATATTTTTAAAAATAAGTGTACAATGGGCAATACATGGGAATTACTAGATCATGTAAAGTTTTACCTAAATAGCGCCCTAACCTACCGTATTTGTGATGAGCCCTACATCTGCAATATAATTCTGTAATTTGTAAAAAATGCGTCAATACGTTAACCTCTAGTCTCATTAGATGCAGCTGAATATCAGTTCTACCAAGTTATGTCATATGGAAGACATTAGCAGTCTGGGGACGGTTCCGTGGAACAGTTCTGTAGTGTAAAATGTTCGATCTAGTTTTATGGCACATCCGCGGATCAAAACAACATTTAAAAAAACTTGTTTATGAAGACAAAAATTAACACAACACAAGCTCCAAACTCAAACGACCAAAAGAAGATTTTAAAATTCTTATTTTTTTTTCAATAATTATATGTACTGAAAAATGTTCAGTCATTAAAGAATTACAAAGGCAGAAAATACATATAATGAAAGAAAACTTTTGTAATCGATCCAGTGTGTTATTAGACCTCGTATTTGTGTCATCTTGCATACTACTTCAGTCATATTTTGCTAGATATTTGAAAAAGAAATGAAAAAGAGCCCTGAAATACGTCATTTTGATCTGTTGCTACATGAAAACATTCCAATTAGCCGTAATAAAATGATATCCTAAAGATTTTTTTACTAAAATGGGTTCAATATTTCATAACGCTTTTTTTTCATGTAAGATTTGATACATTACTGACATAATTCATAAGAAATTATTATAAAATGTCCCAAACTTCATTTCATCGCGGGTAACTGGGATTGAAACTGGGCGTAAAATAATCAATATGGTAATACATGGATTCGATTTACAACTTTAAGTCCATGACTACACATACGAGATAGGCATCTCGCTACTGCGGTAGCTGTTACATTTTGGCTGCTGATATTCCCGATTCAGGCTCGTAATGTTTATGGGCTCCTAGTATCTTGAATCGTATTCGAGCCAACTTCGCACCACGTCGCGGGTTTGACGCATGCGCGTTGAGTGCAAAACCACGTGGAGCGGCGGATACAACGTAGAAATTGAGATTGTTTACGAGTACTTACGTTCAGTTGGATTCATTTTTTTTTTCTTTTTATTTGTTATAGGCTCGCGTTTGACCACTATCTCGCCTGATGTTAAGTGATGATGTGGTCGAAGGTGAAGCACGCTTGCCTAGAAGTAACCTATTCACTCTTGACTTGAATACCCCTAGGTTGTAGCTATCAGGAAACAAAGACCGGCGTCTGTACGTACAGCGTACAGCTAAGGAGTGGAATTCCCTGCCGGCGCAGGGAATTCCACTCCTTAGCTGTACGCACAATGAAAGTATTTTTACAACGCTTTGTGCGTATGGGTGGGATGTCCACCATGTTCATACTCGTACTTTGCAAATGCGGACAATTTCAAGTAAATATATTGATAAGTAAATATAATAGGTTGGGGAAAAAGTCTTTTCGCATTATTGTATGTATGAACTTGTAATAAAATCTCTTTGGCTATACTATTTGTATCTAGCTGGTTTTGGTATCATTGAAAGTTTAAATTTTAAATAACATAATTCCAAATTCAAATTAGGAAAATGTGTGATTTTCATTTGTTTTTCGTACCGTCAAGATGAGTGAAACTAATGAAGAAATTCGATACATTTTAAAATTTTACTCCAAAAAAGGTCAAATGCAACGCAAGCCGCGAAAAAAATTTGCGATGTCTATGGACCTAGTGCAGTGTCTGTGAGAGTAGCACAAATTTGGTTTAAGCCATGGTATAATAATATACTCCGTATACTTCGCCTGGTAGTCTCTTAACAATTTGGCCCAAGACTACGTCACTTATACTAAGTCCTTTTCAGAAAATTTAGGTTCTTTCTCATGTACTTAATGAAAATAAAATAAATTATTAACTAGCTTAGGTATTTAGTAACTCGTGTGATTCATCTATTTAGTATTAAATTAATTTATATATTGAATTATTAGTTCATAATTGCTATGTTAAGTTAAAAAATGCATTTTGCTCGGGTAATTCAATCACACACCGTAGCAACACATCGAATTGACAAGTGTCATACTGACAACTCGCCATTTCATTGATACTGTCGTGTCGCTCACACCTATAGCGTTGTTTCGCTCGGTTAGCAATATACTGTGGCTCCCAAACATTTGTGATGAACCCGTGAACTATGAAAGATACACAAGGAAAATTGAAAATTATTCCGTACTAAACTGTAAAAACAGAAGTATAAAAGACGGTGTAATAAGGTTTTTTTCTTTTTCCAACAACAAGACGCTATCATGCGTGTCTTTAATATATTAACTAACTTCAACTAAAAGAACTAGCATGTGCGTTTCTACATATTATTTCATTTATCTACGAGTTGTAAATTCCATAATTTAAGGCATAGTTATGTTAGTACGGCTGTACGCCCGAACTTAACCTAACCTAATTAGTTTTTGACTTATTTTAGTAAAGTCAATTATTGTGGGTTTTCGACCCGAACTAAATTAAGTTGGTCCATTTTATCACGACGCAGCGTGTGACTTTTACAACATTTGTTTTGTCAGAGACATTGTATACCTAGACCTCAGATCAAATAAGAATTCAAGATGGAACGTTGCAAACAACATGATGACGCCGGTTAAAACTACGCCTAGGCATGCCGTATACATACACAATTACACGTACAGCGAAACTACGCCTTAGCTTGTTAGTCGAGCTCTCAGACCAAATAAAAAACTCGACAGGCAAGCTAAGGCGTAGTTTTGTTCTGTGTCTAGTAGCCGTGGCTTGGTCACCAACGGTGAAGCGAAGAGGAACCCGAGGAGGGACCACTCGTCAGGGCTTTGGCCGATTAAACTGTCGACGTAGCGACCAACAAGTAGGTTGCGATGCCGCCTGGCAACAGGTGACATTGCATCTGAGGCGAGCCGCGATGTCATATGGAGCGTCCCATACGATATCGTGGCTGAGGGTTGGAGACCGCGGCGGGACAGGAGTGCTGGTATTACGGTGCTCTCCCTACCTTACGCGGCCTGGACGGGGTCACCACCGTCTGATGGCGGACGCGGTGGGACTGCAGGGGAGTTCCCTATCCCCTGCGGCCGAAAAGTGGTAGGTGGCTGGGCCACTGACCTGTCCCGTCACAGAGGGACCAAGGTTGCCTTACACGGGGTCGTCTGGCACCCATGCGTTGGTTTGGTCCCTGGGGTGGTCACGGCGTGCAATGTGTTCTGGTGCGCCGGTGATCGGAGGTACACCCCAAAGGTAGGTCCGGTGACGGACAGCCGCGGCGGGTTCGCGGTGAGTGCTAACGCGTGCCCGTGTTTCCGCCATAAGCGGCACAGGAGGTCACCGTAGAGTTTTAGTGGGTTGGAGTCCCACATAACTACGCTATCTTCCCGTGGTAGCATAGCATGCATGAGCATTTCCCCAGGCTAAAATAAATAAAATTTGTAGCGGTTCCTGTGATTGTTTTTTTTTTGTGTCGTGGGGTAAATTCGGATTGTTCATAATGCCACAAAGGATTTGTGTCCTCAAATTCATTATGAGGTAGTACTCTGTTTAGTTCAAACGAGAACCTACCTACAAGTCATCATCATCTTCCTGCCCTCGCCCCATGTCACTTGGGGTCGGCGCAACACGTTTTCTTCTTTCATATCGGCCTGTCCTCCGTCACGCCATCACTGACTCCCTTTTCTCTCATATCACTATTTTATAATTATTTATAATTATTTTAGTAACATGCTTTTCATCCCTCCTGACAACATGACCATACCAGGACAAACAGTTTCCTTTCAACTTTTCTGTGACTAGCGCCACTTTCAAACTTCCTGTAATATACTCACTCCTCACTTCATCCATTCTCGTCACTTCGCACAGTCATCTCAAAATACTTATCTCATTCTGTCTACGCGTGAGAAAACTAAATAAAACCATAATATGCAATCAATTAAAATAGAAGCAAAGTAAAAATATACAAAAAGTATCAAATATGTAGATTTATTAAAAATGATACAAATTGAGTACCTATTGTATTATTTTTATCTTTTTCCCCACTAAAAATGTTTGAGAACCGTGACGCAATTGATGACGTAGTCTTGGGCCAATCACGTGACCCAGCTGTCACGTTAAGAGAATACCTAGTGTTATTATACCATGGTTTAAGCATTTTTAATCCGGAAATTTTGATGTCAAAGATGCACGTCGCTCTGGTCGCCCTATTACGGATAAAATGGATGCCATTTTTGAAAAAGTGGAGCAAGATCGGTATATCAGTAGTTACGACGTAGCTGAAGAACTGGGAATTGACCACAAAACAGTTTTGGCGCATTTGATAAAAACTGGGTACACAAAAAAGCTCGATATTTGGGTACCTCACGAGCTCACTGGAAGAAACCTAATGAACCGTGTACTCATTTGTGATTCTATATTACGACGTAATGAAACCGAACCATTTTTGAAGAAGCTGATAACTGGTGATGAAACGTGGATCACGTACGAGAAGAACGTGCGAAAAAGGTCGTGGGCAAAGGCCGGTCAGGCTTCACAGACTGTGGTGAAATCCGGGTTAACTCGCAACAAGGTGATGCTTTGTGTGTGGTGGGATTGGAAGGGCATTATTCATTATGAGCTGTTACCACCAGGCAGGACCATCGATTCTGAACTCTACTGCGAACAACTGATGAGATTAAAGCAAGAAGTTGAGAGAAAGCGGCCGGAATTAATCAACAGAAGGGGTGTGGTTTTTCATCATGATAACGCCTCACACATCTTTAGCCACTCAGCAAAAATTAAGAGAGTTTGGCTGGGAGGTGTTTAATGCATCCGCCGTATAGTCCTGACCTTGCACCTTCAGATTTCCACCTGTTTCAGTTTCTTCAGAATTCTTTAGGCAGTGTCAGGTTAAAATCACGAGAGGTCTGCCAAAACCACTTGTCGCGGTATTTTGATCAAAAGTCCCAAAATTTCTATAGCAATGGGATCATGTCCCTACCTACAAGATGGCAAAAAGTTATCGAACAAAATGGTACCTACATACTTTAGTTAAATGTAAATAAACTATTTTTTTTTTTTTTGAATTTTCTTAAAAAATGCGAAGAAACTATCTACAATGGCAGCTATCACAAAATTAAAATAAATAGCGCAGCCAATTATTTCCGCGGTACTACAAAGGCTTACCTAATTTAGCATTGAATGGCAGAAAACGGGATAAGCTCAAGTGTAATATTATTATACCAAATTTTAAAATCATACAAATGGTAACTGTGAGTCAAACTTAAATTGTGAATTATTTATCTATTGGTGAAAACCGCATGAAAATCCGTTTAGTAGTTTTGTGTTTATCTCGAACAGACTGACAGACACGGCGGGGGACTTTGTTTTATAATATGTGGTGATAGTGATTTATGTTTAAAAAATGTTAAGGTCATACAATTTTAGGATGTGATATTTTGAAGTAAATTTTATAAGTTCAGTGATAGAAAATCAGAAAAATATCTAGAGTGTAATGCAAGGTACGCGTTTTTGAAGGGTAAAATGACAAAATCATAACATAAACTTTAGAAAATGTAGTGGCCAATTACTGCACCAATAATTTAAATAGCATTACAGTAATTGGCCACCTATGCCAATAACTATATTAATTTCATCCAAAACAAAATGCGTTTATAGTGAATTAAATCTTTACCGTTTGTTATATTAGGCATCATATTCGTTTGTTACTAATCTCAGGGCTGTGTAAACAGTTATTGGCCTAGGCCAAGTACTATGAAGTCTTGAATAATTTTCAATACAAAAAAGGAGGCCAATAACTATAATATTTTTATTTTGGACAAGATCACTCATGCTTATTTTTCTGTTCTATCAGGTTAAATTAAAAGTTATCATGCCAAAAAGACTTCAGTACACCAAAAAAGCCCTAGATGAGGTGCTAGAAAACATAAAAAAAAGTAATTTAAGAGCAGTTGCGAAAAAATATAATATTATCAGGGCAAGTTTACAATTTAAACTTAAAAATCTGACTTCTAAATCGGAGTTTGAACCGACGCCGTATTTGACTCATAAAAAAGAAGATTCCATCAAGGAATGGCTATTTAAATAATACTATCATAATCATTGCGTACCCTATAATCATCGAGAAAATATACCGGATTCTGACGAATTTGTTGATTTTATATGCCACAAAAGTTACGCAATAACGATGATTCCGAGCCTTCTGATGACTAGAACATTTTTTAATTAGTAGTTTTTGTTTTATTAATAAATAATTATTTGATTTCTATGTCCAATAACTGTGAGATTACATGGCCAATTATTGTGATTACCATAATCACAATAATTGGCCATGGCCAATAACCGTTATTTCAATATTTGTATCTTTATGTAGATTTTATTAATAAAAGTGTATGGAAAAGTAGTATGTAAGCCATATCATTGAATAAATACTGTTATATATTTTAAAAATTATTTCCTTTACATTTACCCGTTTTATATTTTTTTGTATTATAAAGTGTCCTTGAGGTAGCTTAACTGGCCAATAACTACACAGTTTACCCTATAAAGCTAACATGCTGTTTATTATCTGGTCGAGACGACTAACCTCTTGTTCTGTTCTGTGTTCCTAGTACCTAGATGATGCAAAATACCGAACTTTGTTGCAACAACTTCATGCCACTGCCACCGCTCGGAATTTGATACGCTACGCTGTCGTTATTACCCGGCTGCAAGGAAAGGGTTATGTTTTTCGCGCGTAACTTGTATGTTGTATGTATTATTCTTTATTACCTCGTATCTTTCAAGCCAATTGACGGATTTTTATAATTAAGACATCGTTAAATAGGTCTTGGCCGCCCAAGTGTTCTTAGATAAGTGCCGTTAAAAAAAAAAAAACATGGCGGATTTTGGGCGCCATATTGTAGTGGTTGTAATTTTTTTTCTTCGGGGTCCATCGAGTGGGGTATCAAAATTAAGGGTTTTTAGAGGTGATTACAAAAATATATACCACTTACATGTTTAAAGTCGTTCGAAAAATAAATATAACTAATAAAAAGCTAATAAATCAAAAAATCCGACTGCTTAAAAAGCGATCTAAAAAGATGTAAACAAGAAGAATATCTTGCTTTGCAGTTGGAGGATACATCTGGTTTTGGTCAGCCAGCTCGCGAATATGTATCCTCCGACTGCACAGCAACGCATGTGTGTAATGTGTGGTATGTCAATAAATCACATATTATTATGTAAAACGACGCAGCGTTGACGCTGCGAAGACGCAACGCACTAATGAGGCCTCAGCTTTAAAAGTACTTTTGAATTATCAAGCAAAAGATGAAGCTATGTAGTTTGTAGTAGTAGTAGCCGTTTTTTAGGGTTCCGAAGTCAACAAGGAACCCTTATAGTTTCGCTCTGTCCGTCTGTCCGTCCGCAGCTTAGCTCAGAGAATCTAAGTACTAGAAAGCTATAATTTGGCATGTATATACATATTAATAATTCCGACAAAGTGGTAACATAAAATCATATAAAATATTTTTTTTTCGGGTACCTCCCATAGACGTAAATTGGGGATGTATTTTTTTTTCTCATCTATCCCATGGTGTGGGGTATCGTTGGATAGGCCATTCAAAAATATTATGGGTTTGTTAAAATCATTTTTTGATTCAGATATTCGTTTGCGTAAAATTAAGCTTTAAGTTGCAAATTTATGTTAGAGTCAATTGTCCCCCCCCCTGCCAGCGAAATGGTTGCTCTAGCTATGTGAAAAAATTCACAGCATTAGTAAATTAAAAGCAAAATTAAAAGGAAAATGATCACGGATAACAAGGCTTTACAAGTTTACGAGTAATAGTCGACCAACTTATAAAATGTACTTGGCACAGTAAAATTTTTGTACAAATGCCATGTCATTGAAAAATTACTTAAATAACGTTGTTAGCTGTGTAAAACAGATAGTAAATATATGCTTATGAACCATGTAAAAATATACAAAAATAAAATCATAACATCCTTAATAATAATGATATCTAAATTAATAATGTTTAAGCTCGAATAATGCATTGGAGTGGCCGGAGTCGTTGGCAGTACCAGTCCGTAGTCCATACGGCGCATGCGCACGTTGGAGTCTATTTTGTGTTAGTGCAGAAGTATTTTCAACGTTTTGTAATTAAAACGTAAAAGTAAAGTCAAATTAGATTCGATTTCCAAGCAAATTACTTATTTTATTTTGTCGTTATCCTTCTATAAAGTCAATATTCGACCCGACTTCATCACTAATTAAGTAGCGTAAAATTTTCCAGAATGAAATAGTGAAGTGTGAGTGAGAGGTGAATCCTCTAATCTGCGGTATTAGAGGAGATTAGAGGTGAATACATACGATTTTTTTCTAATTCCGAAAGAGAAATAATCAAGGAGCGTGCACGCAAGGATCCAGGAACGAACTATACCATTCCCCGTGGCTCTAACGCGCGCTCGTATCGGCTCCTTTCGCAATTCGCACCCGCGGTGGTACTCAAATAGATAATATTTTTCTAACTTCAGTTGCGAAGTTGGATTTTATAACTCCTTCTTCAGTTACCAGTTAGTCCTTATTTAGTTCAAGTCAAGAGTGAAAAGATTACATCTAGGCAAGCGTGCTTCACCGTAGATCACATCATCGCTTACCATCAGGCGAGATAATGGTCAAACGTGGTCAATCGTCAATCATCCTATGTGGGCTCGTTTTTAGACTTTGTGAGACGCTGAAACCGTTCTAATGTTCAGGTAACAATAACAAAACCCTGTTTTTAGTCCGCATTATTATGCAACTTCGGAGCCATATTACTGCGCGTGGCCCGACACGAACTTGGCCGGTTTGTTTTTCTGTAACGTTTGTCGTCAACTCGGCTTCAATAGGGCATTATCGTACACATTTGACTTGAGGTAACCCCAAAGAAAATCTCGAATATTGTAAGATCTGGGCTTCCGCTTCTCGAAAGGATTTTCCCATTGTGTTAGTAATATTCAATCCTAAAACATAATCAGATTCGTTTAGTGATTGCACGATCTGAAATTTGTTGTTGAAGAACTAGTTGTAGGGGAAAAGTGGATGGCAAAAGACCACGTGGATTTTCACCTACCCGCTGGTCAGATCAGATTGGAACTCACGGTCACCCAATGGAGTCCGAATCTACTACGAAGTCTCGCAATAATTTGAAAATGGGTTGACTGTTTTTTTTATTTATTTGCTGAAGCAAACAAAGTTTGTAACTAAATGTTGAATTGCGAAATCTCCTATACAGCTGATGTTGATGCTCGTATACCAGATTTGATGCCAACTTAAGTCACCTTGTGTATTGTAGGGCCACTCGTATTTTAATATAGTTCACCACGGCACGAAAACAGAAATTCAGCTGATTGACAAACATTATGTAAATAATATGTTGTTGACATTTTGAGTGAGAGTGACGGTCGGTCATTGCCCAGTCTGCTCCCGTTCTTGCGTAATACATAATTGTGGCTGTTGTGGAGTTCAGTGCAAGAAAACTCACACATGCATCTGGTCGAATGCTTATGTGTTAAATATCGTGTAGGTACAATGTGTGAGCAGGATAGTTCAATGATCGATATCCTAGTATTCATTGTATCCTGGTGCCACATATCACACATCGATGGATTATTAGTCATATAGGTACAATGTATGGTGTAGCCTTTCGACTATGATCCAGTAACTGGCGAAGTATTCTACCTGATGATTCATCAGATACGTTCTGGATTCGGCTTCGTTATTTGGACGTATTTGCATCAGTACCTACCTATCACTTACATAGTCCGCAATATTCTGAAGTAATAAAATTAAATAGCGCTTTTTTTTTCTTTTACGTATAAGTTTTCCCGAGAATCACAGCATTTTAAAGCCACGTCCTTTCAATGACATGGTGTTTGACCTTCAAATACGGAAAAATATTAGTCATACAGAAGGTAAATAACCTAATAACCGTACGCAAAGTACGCGCTTAGTCGTGGAGATGCGGAAAAAGCCTGTCGAAACAAACTAATGGAAAAGAAACGTAATACCGATTTTATCAATGTTCATAAGAAAATAACTCTTGGACGAAGGCTGCCTTCATATGATCCTTCCACAATACGTGTATACTCAACATTCTAATGAAACATTGGGTCATAATGGGTGATACCATTATTATGTTCTGTCATTATAGTGTTCAAGAGGTGTTAGATAGGGTTGTGACGTCACCGTGGCTGTTCGTTACATTTGAAAGAGCATGAGTGTTTTGCCTTTAAAACAGTCTACGCAGATGAATAAGTTCTACTTGCATCGTCAGCAGAATAGTTACAAGACATGGTGATTGTGATAATTAAAGCTATTACTATTGAGTTGAGAGTATTGAGACTATTATTATTGAGTTAAAAGGGTTGTAAAGATTCATCGGATTCCCTTGGCGTAAATGTTGGCGAGAGAGGTCGATGGTTAGGTGTTTCGTAACGGCTCATTTTTTATGTAGAAGGGCCAGTCCAAGGATCTGACTAAGGCTCTTTTAGTGTAATCGCTCCTACGATGCCTTTACATATTTTAGACTTATTTTGGATGGAATCCTCTATGTATCCCTCTAAAACTGCATTGGACTTCCAGCCTCCATGGCGCTTTCGGGACAGGAGATCAGCTCCTGAATCGGCCAAAAGTGTGACTGAAGTTCGTCGGAAACAATGACCGGTGTACAACAGGGGTTCTGGAAGTTCAAGAAATGTTGCTATTTCTCGTGGGATACTGCTAATTTTATTAGCACCCTTAGTGCCGCCTCTCACACTTTCCTTTGCAATATTGTAGAAAAAAATCAATTGATTGGAGTGTTAGGCGGGCGTAAGGCTTGATATTTCTCATAAATTTTTACGTATAGTCATCGGCACGTAACTTAGCAAGAGTCGTTAGATGCGCAGAAGTAGATTTTTAGGTCTCCTTGGTAGTGAAGCGGGGCGCGGGGTACAAAGTCGCGCCGATCCGAGCGCGCGATTGGTGGCTCAGTCGACCCTTGCCTCCCGCACTGTGTCCTCTTTCCTTTCGCTCCCGATTACACTTGCGTGCACGAAAGTTGTACCCTTTGTTTTTGTTGAGTTTTTGTTAAGGTTTTGTTAATTTTTTGTTAGGAGTAGGTTACTTGATATTGTTTTAAATTTTAATATTAATTTTACATATTAATATCATTTTAATAGGACACACATAATGTTTAATATTCATATCTTATTCGAATATTTTTTTTTAACTTATAACTGTATATATATTATTAATAACACCTAATAAACTTCACGAATTCCTCTCCTTTATTTAACTTTCTTCATACGTGATTAAAAATAAATGATGGCCATAACCATTGAAAAATGACAAGGAATAAAAGTGACCACTTTTTTGTGGCAATAAGTGTACGATGCGCGAACTTACCCCCACTACGTCAAAACCTTGCTAAATTACGTGCCGATGACTATATTCCTTGCGAATGACGAAGTTGTGGTCCTTTTTTGTCTTTGTATTAGTCAAATTAATTAATAATAAGTCATCTGAATGTTTCTCAATGTTTTTAACATGAATTTGTGTTATTTCATTAATTCGACATGCTCCGTTTATACCAATAATAAGAACAACCTGTAACGTAAAGAGTATTGTAGTAGATAAATTTATAAAATTGATATGCATGCATAATTATGCGTATCAACATCTACTAAGTACGTATTAGATTATGTTAAGTAGTTGATTAATATCTGAATGTGCAACTGACTTACTTTTGCCGCCAAATGTACGGAATCAGGTGCTTCGTTAAGAAACTTTTCAATTGCAGATGCTGTGAAAACCTTCGATGTTTTTGATTGATGACCAGATGAGGCTCTTCTTAAAAATGCCACTAATTTCGGATAGGTGTCGATATTTATGTCTTTTTTCATGTTTATTGTTGCTTTTAGCATTAAATACGTACACCATAGAGTGCTTGATTTCTTGGTCTCGGATAATTCAATAAAATATGCCAACAAAATGTTTTCTGAGAAAGGTTTGCTCCTTGAGCTAGTCGTTACGAGTTAAACATATCGTACTGTTTGAAATACTTCTCACGTGATTGTTGAGGGAGAAAGCTCATTTGCGCATTATTAACAGTTTCAGTCAATTCTGTTGGCGTCAAATAAACTACCTCGTCGCTAGCTAGAATCACTCATTTTAGGTTTGTCACTTATTTTCAAGTTTCTTGTTTTTAACCTAAGGTTTTAACAACGTACAACGTGAAAAGTACACCAAGAAGGTTTCGAGTCTGAGTTTTTTACAAATTAAAAAAGATTGTATAATAAATTCGGCACCATGGAGATAAAAAAAAATAAAAAAAATAAAAAAAATTTAGTAAATAGTAGAAGTAACAGTAGTAGTAGTAGTAGTAGTATATGAAATAGTTTCAATTATGTTTTGAATTCACAAACTTAGTGCTCACGAAATTCTAAATTCATTTTACTTTATCCACTAGCGGATAAAACGGCTTTTGCACTCAGATATCGAAAAGCAAACATACTCTTTCCGAGATGGGTGCATGACAAGGCAACTTCTTTTATCTTAACTCGTCGAATTTTTTTTTGAATTTTTAATCAATTATATTCTTGACAGAAAATTATCCCAAGGAAACATTCTCGAGATCTTGTTTTTTATACTTTCCTGGTAGAATTTTTATGTTCTGATGCATTTTATACAATGCGCACAATGTTGCAAACGTCGTTTTCATCGAGAAGAGTCAGCAATGGAAATAAACATAGTTTCCTGCTTTGGCCTTTCGTTTCATTGCGTAAAGGTATTCATTTCTGCCAACATTGTTTTCTAAACGCTTTTAAACATCTTTTAATATTATCGGGTTTCAAAAATTAAAACAACGATTAGCTTACTGATGATTGAATTTGAAGAAAGCCGATGCGTCAAATCCAGCACCGATCTGTCTAACAATCAGAGACACGTTTGTCGTAAAAGATCTCAACTGATTTGATCATGTCAATGGAATCAAAAATACATATACGGAATGAGGGCAAAAACAATTGGGCAAATTCGCTGCCCCTGCTTTTTCAAAGACAAGGCTTCGCTGGTCGTACTGAATGAGGTTCGAGGATATCTCTTGTAGTTGCCTAAATTACCTTTAGTTTGAATTTCGTGAGGACGACGGATTAAGAGGATTGTTTTAATGATACCTGTGTGTTGGTGTATTTGTCACAAATATACCATCATAGCTCCTAAACGGATGAACTGATTTTGTTATAGATTTTTTTTTTATTGGTGACATTAACGGACATATTCTTAGCTATGTTTGATGAAAATCGGTTCAGACGTTCAAAATATATGGGCATTTTACTGTTTGAATGGGGGTATTTGCGCAAGATATCGTATCGGGAGTTTTTAAATGTTACTTGTGTACCTATGTAACAAAACTTTGAAACGTTGTAAGGATGTTGCAAAACACATCCTTACAACGTTTCAAAGTGTATAAACATCATTTGTTGAGACCGCAAATACTTGAGAATCCGTTCTCTCCACACCTCATCCCATGAAGTTTCATGCAAAAATGACCGGCCCCCTCCCACAATGTACTGAAACTTCCTATCCCCAACTCCTTATACGAAATGTGGGTAGCGTGTAAACTAGCTGAGGGTTTGCTTGTGGTCGTTGGATAGACTACCTAGTGCTTATTATTTCCTAGTATTTCTTATGCGTTCAGTGCATCTCAGCCACGTGCATTGTGCTTCATTCATGTAGTCAACAGCTCCGAATTACAGCAATCGCTCGTCGACATCAACGAAATACTGATGAAGTCTGAAACAAAAACCTGCCACTCTGCCTATGACATATTTAACATAACTTATTTGGCAATATGTTTATGGTGCCTATTTGGTGGTATTATGGTATTTATTCATATTATTACAAGCTACCTACTATAATAAAATTTAAAAAATATACTGTCCTCACACTGGTGCCCCAGTTTTTTACCCGACTGCCGAAGGAGGGTAATGTGTTTATCAGTCTATGTATGTATGTATGTATGTATGTATGTATGTATGTATGTATGTTTGTTCCTATGTGGCTGGCGTTCCAGAGACCAAACGCGTTGACCGATTTTGATGATTCATACGTCAATCGATTCGTCTTAACCTTGCAAGTGTCATAGGCTACATTAAAATTGGAAAATAGAAAAATGGCGGCTTTTGGGCGCCATATTGTGGGGGGCCAATTTTATTTTTTCTTCCAAACCCATCGTGTGGGGTATCAAAATAAAGGGTTTTTAGAGGCGATTTCAAAAATATATAACACTTATATATTTAAATGTACCTAATTCGAAAAAAATGTTAACTAAAAAGTTATAAATAAAAAAGTTAATTAAAAAAATCAAAATACCCGACTGCTTAAAAAGCGAACTAAAAAGAAGTAAACAAGAAGAAAATCATGCTGTGCAGTCGGAGGATACATCTGGTTTTGGTCAGCCAGCTCGCGAATATGTATCCTCCGACTGCACAGCATGATTTTCTTCTTGTTTACTTCTTTTTAGTTCGCTTTTTAAGCAGTCGGGTATTTTGATTTTTTTAATTAACTTTTTTATTGCCTAGTATCAAATTTCACTCCACTGTGAAGCTGAACTTATTTCGATATGTAAAAGGGCGCAGTAGCAGATAAATGAGAATGGTAATAATGATATATTGATACACACATATACGTAACCATGTCTAATAGAACAGACACGTAAAACTTAAATTAACTTAACTAACTCTAATCGACGCTATATCGGTCAGCGTGGGCGTCTAGTATCTATGCTCAGGTCTAGTTAGCCCTGACAACCAGTTTATTGACCATACACTTCGGGTTCGTTAAGGCTTCAGTAAATGCGCGCGCGACGCTAGGCGAGCAGAGAAATGCAAGGAGCGCGGAAGGTGCGATCCTTTTAACATCTGAACGACATTTGTGTTGTGCGATGACATCACAATGCTTTAGTTCTCGCCAAACTTCTTGGCCGCCTTGAAGTTAGTAGTAGAAAATATAGTCTCGAACTGCATGCCAAAGCATTTCCCGCCGATTAATATCTCTGTCAGTATGGAGAATACATTTTGGTGGATATGATCTCTTAGTAAGATCCGTTTGTTCAGTGCCTACAATTTCAACTTCGAGAGTATAATTTCAGCTACGTAACATGATCGTTCAGATGGGAAGCTGTTTCCAGACTGCAAGCGTTTGGTTTGCAAATTGCTAGTGTAGTAGTAGTACTAGTAGTAGTAGTGTGAAAATGAATACACGCCCTCATCATTTATGTGTAGTAGTGTTACCTTTAGGTAATACACATCCTAGCTTTCATGCTGTCCTGTTATACTATCAAAGTTAATAGCAGTAATTTAAAATTGTTAACATTGTTGGACTTGGTTGAAGTGAACATTAAATTTCAAAAGACCAAGACGCTTTGTATAAGAATGCAAATAAATAATAAACAGATCAAGCAACATTTGTTATACAGGCTAGAAGTTTGGTAGGTACTTTGAATTAGAACGGTTTCGCACTGCATCCGATCCGAGTCCGAGAAATTTCGGTGCGAACTAGTACCCGTAGTACTAGTTGTAAGGGATGTTACCTACGCACTAGATCCGAACTTCGTCCAACCGAATTCACAAATTTTCAATTCACAGAATTTGTTACTTAAATCCGGACTCGGATCGGATGCAGTGTGAAATCGCTCTTAAAGTATATTAAAACTCATTCAACCAGATCCACAAACACAAAAAATTAATTATTGTCTCTTCTGTCACTTATTTCTGGCCATAATTATCGTTTTCTGGTGTTCTTCTCCAAAGTGTTGATTGCCTTGAAGGTAAATCTAGATATGATCAATTCATCATTTTCATGCTCTTACCGGTGGTCGGCGCATCACGTTTTTTCGTTCAACCTCCTTTGTTAATAATCCCACTATCTTTTACTTTTTTTTTAATTTCCTATTACTCCGCACACAATCCATCCTTCTTATCTTTGGACTGCGACTCCATCAACTTTCCATTTGTTTTAGACATTATCCTTTTCCAGGCAATATCTTGTAATAAAGAACAGTTATTTTAGGTCTACGTTTGAATGCATGGTATTTCTTTTATCCAATCGCTCGACACTAAAATTACCAACCATAGATATCAGAGGCAGCTAAATTGAGTTTTCTTCGACAGATGACAGTCAAGCAGGCAGCGGGGCCACCTCTACCGTCAATGACTCTTCGGTGAGTGGTCGGGAGGACTGGTCTGCGGTGTGGAAGTGCTCTGAGAGTCCTCAGCAGCTGCTGTCCGTGCCCGCTGGTGGACTATTGAAAAGGATGCAGGTTCGTGAGACGTGCTTTAACAAAATGGTTTTCTTTATTTGGATATATATCTTTCATTTTGGTTTCCAATCGATTGGATAGTGTAGAAGAATGAAACATAAACTAAATGAAAAGGAATTACTTGATCATGTCTTTGCCCAATGGACTTAAAAAGTTTTACCTAAATAGCACCCTAACCTACCGTATTTGTGATGAGCCCTACATCTGCAATATAATTCCGCAATTTGTGAAAAATGCGATAATACGTTAACCTCTAGTCTCATTAGATGCAGCTGAGTATCAGTTCTACCAAGTTATGTCATATGGAAGACATTAGCAGTCTGGGGATGGTTCCTTGGAACAGTTCTGTAGTGTAAAATGTTCGATCTAGTTTTATGGCACATCCGCGGTTCAAAACAACATTTTTGAAAACTTGTTTATCTGTTATGAAAGCCTAGTGCTGAAATATTTTACGGTCTGGCTGGATCAATACTGTCTCCCAAGCACATGGCACGCCGCTCCGGTTACCATGAGAACGATACATCTGCGTGAAGTTCGCCAAGTCAGCTGAAAATACGGCTGAAGACAAAATAATAAACACAACACAAGCTCCAAACACACAAACGACCAAAAGCAGATTTTAAAATTCTCATATTTTTTTTGAATAATTATTATACAGTGACTGAAAAATTTTCAGTCACTAAAGAATTACAAACGCAGAAAATACATATAATGAAAGAAAACTTATGTAATCGATCCAGTGTGTTATTAGGCCTCGTATTTGTGTCATCTTGCATACTACTTCAGTCATATTTTGCTAGATATTTGCAAAAGAAATGAGAAAGAGCCCTGCAATACGTCATTTTGATCTGATGCTACATGAAAACATTCCAATTATAGCCGTAATAAAATGATATCCTAAAGATTTTTTTACTAAAATGGGTTCATTATTTCATAACACATGTTTTCCATGAAGCATTTGATACATTACTGTCATAATTCATAAGAAATTATTCTAAAAATGTCCCAAACTTCATTTAATCGCGGGTAACTGGGATTGAAACTACGCGTTAAATAATCAATATGGTAATACATGGATTCGATATACAACTTTAAGTCGATGACTACACAGACGAGATAGGCATCTCGCTACTGCAGCAGCTGTTACGTTTTGGCTGCTGATATTCCCGATTCAGGCTCGTAATGTTTATGGGCTCCTAGTATCTTGAATCGTATTCGTGCCAACTTCACACCACGTTGCGGGTTTGACGCATGCGCGTTGAGTGCAAAACCACGTGGAGCGACGGATACAACGTGGAAATTGAGTTTGTTTACGAGTACTTACGTTCAGTCGGATTCATACTCGTACATTGCAAATGCGGACAATTTTGAGTAAATATGAGTACCTACATTAAGTTTAGATTGTTTAAACAAAAACAGAAATATAGTTATTAAGTGGTTAAAAAACCCTACAGTTACTCAAATAATTCCGTTAAAGCACTGCTGGTCAACTGGTCACCACTCTCACTCACTCTCTGGATATTGTTGGTAAGTGCGTCTCTAGTCGCTATCGTGCGGCGGCGACGCTTCTATGCTTTGAGTGCATTTTCGATATCGGTTTCCAGGACGACTACAATAGTTATTTGTGTTACAAGGGGACAAAGTAATATTTTGTTCTTCCAGGGCGTTATTTTGAATTAAGAGCTAAGCGAAGGATTCTAACGTAGAATCCTGAGCACAAAAGCTATTAAATGCCTTAAAAATATAATTCTGCAAAGTTTAACAAACTGTATAAATGTATGTTTAACGCGCGGTACTTTCCCCGACTCACTTAAAGTTGCAATGGTCAGTCCAATTTACAAATCTGGAAGTAGAACTGATCCCGGTAACTATCGACCGGTATCGGTCTTACCCGTTATTTCTAAAATACTCGAACGAGTATTATACAGCCGCCTAAACGAGTATCAGACTAAGAAAAAAATCCTCATTGATCAACAATACGTCTCAGTGGATCTAATAACGAAAATAAAAACTCATATTGACCAAAAAAACTTGTTGTAGGTATTTCATAGACTTAAAAAAAGCGTACGATACGGTAACGCATCAAAAGTTGCTACAGAAATTAATCAACATAGGTATTTCAGGCAACGCCCTCAGTATTTTCATTTCATATTTACAAAATAGAAAACAAGTCGTTAAGATAGATAACTTCAACAGCTCGATGCAAAACGTAACATACGGCTGTCCGCAGGGCTCAATTACTAGCTCATTATTATTCCTGATCTACATAAAAAACATTGATAAAATAGGGCTGACAGGACACCTAACGTTATATGCGGACGATACCTGCCTTTTTTACTTCGGTAAATCTCTGCAACACATAATAACCGATTCGTAAAGGGACCTTGACCTGCTCAACAAATGGTTAAAATATAACTAACACCTCAAAAACATCATTTATGATTTTTGCCGCAAAAGCCATTATCGAAGTGCCCACCTCTGACGATCAACGGAGAAACAAACGATCAAGGCATGAAAAATATCTCGGACTGAGGGTAGATGACAAACTTACCTGGAAACTGCACATCGATCATGTTAAAACAAAGTTAATATCGCTATTGGGAGCGTTACGAAGAGTTACAAAATGTATACCGAAAAAAGTACGCCTAATTATACTACTACTACTCATTTTACTCTCTAGTAAAATCAAATCCCGAATACCTAATCGAAGTGTGGGGATCAGCCGCTAAAACTAAACCCACTACAGAGAACACAAAACAAAATTATTAAAGTATTATTTCACTACCACTATCTATACCCAACAAAAAAATTATACGAAAAAACTAACCTGCTAAATCTCACACATATTACACCTGCATCCTCATAAAAATCACTACGAATTCCGTACAATCAAACAAAATTCCAACTAGCAACTGGATGTGCACGGACTAATTATGGAAAAAAAAACATTATTAGTGGAGGGAGCACAGCTGTTTAATGATTTACCGGAGGATATAAAGAGGTGTGATAATATTACCATATTTAAGAGTAAACTAAAAAAAACATGTATGTACCATTGATGTATTAAAAAGAGGTAGATACGGTACTGGGCACAGCGCTTGGTCCTACTATACTAAGTGAATGCCCGTAGTGCCCCGTAGTGAGCACTCAATCGCGCACGGCACATGGTTGATCTCACAGCTCAATAATTTTAGTGTTTTTATGTATTTTTGCAATAAATACGCATCAAAATGACTTCTTGTGTAGCTAAACAGTGTTTAAATAAAATCAGGAAGAAAAATAAGACACGGGAGCACTTACCACTCGTAATTACAGTAAAAAATTCTTAATTTGTTGAAAATTACAATAATATTTAATGTTTGCTCCGCCATATTTGTGAGAGCGAGATAGATATTACAAACATGCGTGAGAGACACGATACGTGTCATTTCATTCATAATAGTAAACATTCAGCGGCTAACGCGATTTCGCTCGCACTACAGCGCCGTCTCCTATCTCTGTCCTTGTCTATCGGTAACTGTAGGTTTGGGACTGGTGATGACACTGAATACAGATGTGTGAGTTTCGGTGCATGTAGTCGTGCGCCGAGCCCAGGTTTTCTGATCGCGATGTTAGTGCGTAACGTATCTTCCTCTTTTTAATACATCAATGGTATGTACCCTACAACATCGCCTACGCGCCAGAGGCAAATATTATATTATTATTTAGATTAAGAAACTTGTTATAAGTATCTCATTATAAGTGAACTGTTTATTTATAAGTTCTTATGGGAAATAAATATCTTTAAACCTAAGTTAATAGCAGTAATTTAAAATTGTAAACATGGTTGGACTTGGTGAAGTGAACATTAAATTTCGAAAGACCCCTGCTTTGTATAAGAATGCAAATAATAAAGAGATCAAGCAACATTTGTAATTCAGGCTAGAAGTTTGGTAGGTACTTTGAATTAGAACGGTTTCGCACTGCATCCGATCCGAGTCCGAGAAATTTCGGTGCGAAGTACCTGCAGTAAGTATATATACGAAGTACCTGTAGTAGCAAGTATACCTGTAGTAAGTAGTGAAGTACCTGTTGTAAGAGATGTTACCTACGCACTAGATGCGAACTTCGTCCAACCGAATTCACAAAATTTTCAATTCACAGAATTTGTTACTCAAATCCGGACTCGGATCGGATGCAGTGTCAAATCGCTCTTAAGGTATATTAAAACTCATTCAACCAGATCCACAAACATAAAAAAATAATTATTGTCTCTTCTGTCACTTATTTCTAGCCATAATTATCGTTTTCTGGTGTTCTTTTCCAAAGTGTTGATTGCCTTGAAGGTAAATCTAGCTATGATCAATTCATCATTTGCCTGCTCTTACCGGTGGTCGGCGCAACATGTTTTTTCGTTCAACCTGCTTTGTTAATCATCCCATTATCTTTTACTTTTTTTTTAATTTCCTGTTACTCCGCACACAATCCATCCTTCTTATCTTTGGACTGCGACTCCATCAACTTTCCATCACTTTTAGACATTAGCCTTTTCCAGGCAATATCTTGTAATAAACAACAGTTATTTTAGGTCTACGTTTGAATCCATGGTATTTCTTTTATCCAATCACGCGACCAAAAAATTACCAACCATAGATAGATATCAGAGGCAGCTAAATTGAGTTTTTTTCTACAGATGACAGTCAAGCAGGCAGCGGGGCCACCTCTACCGTCAATGACTCTTCGGTGAGTGGTCGGGAAGACTGGTCTGCGGTGTGGAAATGCTTCGAGAGTCTTCAGCGGCTGCTGTCCGTGCCCGCTGGTGGACTATTGAAAAGGATGCAGGTTCGTGAGACGAGCTTTAAAAAAAATGGTTTTCTTTATTTGGATATATATCGATTGGATAGTGTAGAAGAATGAAACATAAACTAAATGAAAAGGAATTACTTGATCATGTCTTTTCCCAATGGAGTAAAAAAGTATTACCCTATTATTAGCGCCCCAACCTACCGTATTTGTGATGGGCCCTACATCTACAATATAATTCCGTAATTTGTGAAAAATGCGTCAATACGTTAACCTCTAGTCGCATTAGATCCAGCTGAATATCAGTTCTACTAAGTTATGCCATATGTAAGACATTAGCAGTCTGGGGACGGTTCCTTGGAACAGTTCTGTAGTGTAAAATTTTTAATTTTTAAATTGAACCGCGGATGTGCCATAAAACTAGATCGAACGTTTTATGGCACATCCGCGGTTCAAAACAACATTTTTGAAAACTTGTTTATCTGTTATGAAAGCCTAGTGCTGAAATATTTTACGGTCTGACTGGATCAATACTGTCTCCCAAGCACATGGAACGCCGCTCCGATTACCATGAGAACGATGCATCTGCGTGAAGTTCGCCAAGTCAGCTGAAAATACGGCTGAAGACAAAATAATAAACACAACACAAGCTCCAAACACAAACGACCAAAAGATGATTTAAAAAATTCTCTTTTTTTTTCAATAATTATTATTCAGTGACTGAAAAATGTTCAGTCACTAAAGAATTACAAAGGCAGAAAATACATATAATGAAAGAAAACTTATGTAATCGATCCAGTGTGTAATTATAATGTGATTTTTTATTTCGTGGTCTAAACTGACATTTGGGGGATTGTCACTTTATCGTTACATTAAAATAGTGTCGAACCCTAACTATCCTGAATGATCAAAAGTTAATCGAAAATCGAAATAGATCGAAAATGAAACTATATCACGGCATAAAAAAATAATTTGTTTAGAAACTAGCGGCCCATATTTAGTTCCTACTCATTTATGTCAGACTTAATTTTATCGATTGCATTTATTTTATTGTTGATTTCATATTTAACACAATAAAAGTTCATGTACTATGTGTATGAATACTGTTATATTTAAATATATTACGTTTATATTCATAAAACATTTATTTACACCAATTAGTAAAAATAAATTCAGGAGTCATGTCACATCGATTCAATGAATCACTTATGATTGAGCCTTACCTACAACCCTATGCTCCGCGCTTGCAACATTTAAAAAAAATAAGGTCAATAGCAGCTGTCAGTTTAGTCCACGAAATTAAAAATCACAGTATAGACCTCGTATTTGTGTCATCTTGCATACTACTTCAGTCATATTTTGCTAGATATTTGCAAAAGAAATGAGAAAGAGCCCTGCAATACGTCATTTTGATCTGTTGCTACATGAAAACATTCCAATTATAGCCGTAATAAAATGATATCCTAAAGATTTTTTTACTAAAATGGGTTCATTATTTCATAACACATGTTTTCCATGAAGCATTTGATACATTACTGTCATAATTCATAAGAAATTATTCTAAAAATGTCCCAAACTTCATTTAATCGCGGGTAACTGGGATTGAAACTACGCGTTAAATAATCAATATGCTAATACATGGATTCGATTTACAACTTTAAGTCGATGACTACACGGTAGAGTCAATTTTTATTACTTGTACATTTTTAATTTAGATTTAATGTTTGACGTTCAAAAGTGCCGCTTATTGGCCTAGTTGAAATAAATATATTTGACTTTGACTTTGACTTTACACAGACGAAATGGGCATCTCGCTACTGCGGTAGCTGTTACGTTTTGGCTGCTGATATTCCCGATTCAAGCTCATAATTTTATGGGCTCCTAGTATCTTGTATCGTATTCGAGCCAACTTCGCACCACGTCGCAGGTTTGACGCATGCGCATTGAGTGCAAAACCACGTGGAGCAGCGGATACAACGTGGAAATTGAGTTTGTTTACGTGTAGTTACGTTCAGTCAAACTCATACACGTACGGTCCAAATGCGGACAATTTTGAGTAATAGTACATTACTGCAGCGGCCAGCAAAAGTCTTACACTTACGTCGTAAACTTACGTATGTGTGCCTCGGCTTCGCCTCGGCCCACATTTACACGTTCCTCCATCAATGCCTAGTTGTGGCCAAGGCTTGTATAGTACTTTTCTCAAAGAATGCGCGGAAATTAAAACTAAGTAGTTAACCTAGAATCATTTTGTCAAAATCAATGACGAACAACAATGATTGTACCCGCGTTAGTGTTCTTTTGTTTTTTTTTTCAATAAACAGCGTCCTATTTGCAAGCCACTTCGAAATTTAAATAAAACCTTTGATAAGTTACCTCCTTGGTTGCCATGTTTCGGAGTAAAAGATCGATCCATTTTTAAATTACACGACAGATAGGAGTTTACTATGTAATTTATTTGGCCACTAGACACGACAGATATGGCTTTTCATACAACTTTTGCTTTGCCGGCCGTTGCTCGCATGTATTTGGCCAGTACAGCAATTTCGATTTATCTCGAAGAAGGTTGTCAAAATAATGTTCACATTTCCAAGAATGTTTGAGAAATGGACATCACAATCTCGATAAATTCTTGAGAGATTGTGATGATGACGATGGAAATTAATTAGACTTCACTTCTTGAATTTTCTGTCAGTTTTAAATCTTACTTTCGAGCTTAGTGTCTGTTGCTATTTGAGGGGCAAGGCCTACTAAAATCCCGTGCTTCATTACCTTACCTATGTGGTACCTTTTTGGTATTCATGTTTTCCTGGTGATTGGGAGCCTAAATTGCCTGATCGAGGATTACGGAGTATTACGTCACGCCTTGGGGGCGTCACATACTCGTACATGCCCCTTAAAAAGGGATGGACTACTGTGTAATAGTGATAACTCAGCATAGCGAGCTCTGTATTAGTCTACATTCCTAGTGAATCAGATTGTAACTTACCCGTTTAAGGCATGTCAAATCTGCACTCTTCAATCCCATCGTCTCCATCACTTTCATGCGGCCCTAGTATTTCATTGAGTGATACGCTCATTTGGGACGTTCCCCAAGGCTTGACGCTGCAACCCAATAGCTGCCTTCACTTTCATATGGCCCTAGTATTTCATTCGCTAATACGCTCATTTGGGGAGTTCCCCAAAGCATGACGCTGAAAAACGGGCAATCGAATAAGATCCTAAGTTCTGTGTAAAGGCAAAGGGTGAATGTTCATTAGTCATATATAACCGCGTCATATTGGTATATAATATATTCTATGAAGTCAATAAATATGTATGTTGAGATAAAAGTGGTTCAAATCTAATTAATCTTAATATTATTTACTATTACGGGATAAAATTGTATGTTATTGATTACAAAATGCCCAGCGCTAAGAAAGAAAATTAGGTTCAAATAAATGTCAATTGATGGCGCGATATGCACCGATTCCTTATTGAATTGTGTGTATAATTTACGTTTTCTGAAATTGAACATAATAATTGTATGTTCTCGTTTAATCAGCTCTCCTAAGCACAAAATTATGGAATATTGGGCTCTTAATTCGCATTTCAAAGATCATTTGTACGGATCATTTAAAATTGATGCCAATAGTTGGCGTGGTTTTGAATTTCTGAGTCATTCCACTAGATTGTTTAAATTTGTATTGTAACACATTTTGGTGCAATGAAACTGTAAAAACGTGTAAATAATACTATAAAACAAATCGTCAATGTAATATGGAAAATAAATAACATATTCATTTTCGTGTATCAACTTTGTGGACACTCTTTTACTATTTTACGTAAAAGGAATACCTTCTTGAAAAAGTTATTTCTTTTTTAGGGTTCCGTACCCAAAGGGTAAAAACGGGACCCTATTACTAAGACTTCGCGATCCGTCTGTCTGTCTGTCTGTCTGTCTGTCTGTCTGTCTGTCTGTCTGTCCGTCTGTCTCCAGGCTGTATCTCATGAACCGTGATAGCTAGACAGTTGAAATTTTCACAGATGATGTATTTCTGTTGCCGCTATAACAACAAATACTAAAAACAGTATAAAGTAAATATTTAAGGGGGGTTCCCATACAACAAACGTGATATTTTTGCCGTTTTTTGCTTGATATTAATAACGGCAACAGGTAGACGCCTGAAATATTCACAGAATGTTTAGTGTAATATTTACTTCAAAAAATAATAATTCATAAATTAAAATAAAATAAATTAAGGGGGGCTCCCATACAACAAACGTGATTTTTATGCAGTGTTTTGCGATAATGGTACGGAACCCTTCGTGTGCGAGTCCGAGTCGCACTTGGCCGGTTTTTTAGTCATTACCGTCTAAAATACCTAAGTTAGGTGAAAAACGCCCGCTGACCTTGATGTCCAATCATATGCACGACTACGCCCAATTTAAAGCAACCCTAACTCATGGTCATGAAAGCCCTCCCAACGCCCGCTCGGATGATAATCTGCTACTAGGACTGCACAAGCTTTGAAGAGTTTAAATTAATACGAGTACGATTGCACCGAACTCTACATAAATAATATGCATCTATACCTCTAACGTATTAATTGCTGTATAGCGTACTAGAGGGTCCAATCGTATTGGTGTGTGTAAAATGCAGTAATTTTCGTAGTTTTGTCGAAGCTTTTTTTGAAGTTCGTTCGAAGCTGCGTATGCAAAGCTTAAAAATTATACTATATAGGTAACAATAACATTGAACAAAAAATTTAAAAAAAAAAATTTTTTTTTTCTTAAATTTAATGTTAATGTGCTATCTTATATGCTTGTTATCTTTATGCTTGCGCTTGACCTCTATCTCACCTGACGGTAAGCGAATTGAATTAATAATAGGTATTTACATATTAATCCGGACCCTAGTTATGAATAAGCTCTATTATTTTGTATCCATTAGCACATTTTTTCTACCAGTTATTTGTACCAAGTCATAGACAGGTAGAGGAAGGATTAAGATCGGATGGTTGCCGTTTGTACTCGTTAAATTTTGATTCTTACAAAAGAATCAATAAAAAAGTCACAAATAAATAAAGCTACTACCTAAGCAAAACACTAAGTCCTACGGAATACTTGATACGCGGGTCCGACTCGTACTTGGCTGGTTATAAATTTTTCCATTTAGCTTATTGGTATTGTCGGCAATGGGTAGATTAATCTAGATACTCATCAATGAGCGATGTACATTCCTAGCATATGTTCAATAAGGAAGCCTGAAATTATTACAAAGATGACAAGTTAAAAATTCAATATCTAAGAAAATAATAAATTACTTTAAGCCCATAGGCGAAATTGTACACTGTAGGCCTGTAGCTTGGTCTATGAAACTGGTCAGTTGTTCACCCTTCTAGATCTCAACTTTTTTTCTTCGAACTTGGCCCCTTTTTTCACTTTTATGTTTTATCAAGCTTGGTGCCTTTTCACATTTTCATGTTTTTGGTGTGAACATTATTACACTCCATTGTTACGTCTTGTTATCCTCCAATCTTCGTCGTTTGTGGCATCGTGACCTTTAATTGATATTTGATGCTCTGGCTACCCTCTTAAGCATAATAAATATGATTTCTGTTTGAAAGAAAGTCGTATTTATGTTTGTAAATTTATACTACCTACTCCTTTTTAATTTTAAACGGTTTTATTTAAATTTATAAAGAAAATAGTAGCAACCTTAGTTACGCCGATAAGTTTAGGTATTGTCGAGGATGGCGGGAGGGGGGTATACCCTTCAGTATACTTTCTACTTTGTGCTATTACCGAGCTGAAAATGTAAAATTTTATCTCGACTCCGCCAGGAACCGCTGCCGTACCCTCAGATTTCGCAGGTTTACACGTAGAGTACAACGTGCATCTCAGTAAGTCAGTACCACGCTGAGCGTCCATGTTGCGATGGATGTGAAATACAACGAAGTCGGCTGACCAGTCTTTTGTGTCACTAGGAGCTCATAAAGCATCAGTAGATTGAAATAGGGGGAAAAGGCCGTCCGATACACATGGCTTGCTCATCAGTACGCATGCGTGAAATAAACGTTAGACACCGTTTTACGCTGTATATCCTGTACGGATTAAAATAATGCCAAAAGCCGATGCTTGCTGGGGATAACTTCAGCAAACTTTAAAACAAAATAAACTTTGAAATAACATGTAGATTTAGTTTATTTCATGCACTATTGTCCAGTAGCAGTTCTTTTAGTACATCCTTTAGTAACTGTCTGGAAGATATCGCTGTTAGCTATGAGACAACTACTGTACCCGTACAATAAAAGGTTTTTTATAAAAGTTGTGTAACTAATTCGATATACAATAAAGTATATAGTATAAGTGTGTAGTAGTGTGTAGTAGTAGTGTGTGTGTGTGTGTGTAAGTGTATAGTAGTATATTATGTGACAGGTCAAAGATCCACATACAGGATATCGCCAAAACTGCGGCGGTTTTGTTATTGTACGTTTAAGAGTTTTGTACGTACAAGTTGGTCCGTGAGCCACAAGCTATCAAATAAAATTATAAACCACGATCGTATGCGATAAAATCGTTTATTCTGGCTTCGTCTAGTGAGAATTGTAAATGGAAATTTAAAGCTCAGTTCTTCCTATAATATTTTAGTTCGTGTTATACATCCATTACATCAACTACTCACAGGTTATAAAAAAGATATGATTTCTTTTGCGTTTCGTTTCTATTTAAATAACTTTGAACTTAAACATCCCCAATTTAGAACATTCAGACGTAAACTTAATCAAACGCCGATAAAAAATAATGACCTAACTGGAATTCATGAACTAACAGAACTCGGCAAATAATTAATCCATCATTCCTCTTTTTTTCGGAGGAATTGTCCCCTTAGGCCCAGTTTTTGAACGGTAGTCACAAATGCTCAAATAAGCTGGAGATTTAATTTTGGTATACTTATAATAATACATGAAAAAACGAGTTTTACTGAAAATTTAAACCATGAATTAACCATTGGTTGAGTTAACTACGGATAAAAAACTGAGCTTATGTAGTGAGACAACGGTTTCTTTTAGCTTCACTCATTCATGACATACCACGCACTTCAGTTACGTGTGCTGTTAACTTGTTCAGCATACATGTTCGCGGATGACCTGTGCGTGTTGCGCGCCGGCACCGACCTCACCAAAACTTTTCAACTAGTTATTAAGGCGCCGATTCCCTTGAGTAGCTGATTTTAAAATGAGAATCACGAGTAAACAGCTAGTCGTAATTTTTTGGAAAAATATATGTTACATTAGATCATTTTCTTAATATTTTGATCTAAGAAATTTTTGAGTTTTATTCGTAACATAGTGTAAATAATTTGTAAAGTTATGTCTAAAACGGACAAAAACACGACAATCACACTAAAATCACAATTTAATTATCTACATTTTGATCTGAAGCATCTTTTTTTAAGTTATAGAATAATAGGGAAAGTACAAAAAACTACAAAATTTTTCGTCGCGCGGGTGTGAAACTAGTGCACGTTTTGTTCCCTCAAGGTCGTTGGCGTTAGTCGTCGTCTTAAGAGTTTTATTGTATTCGAGTTGCCAGCTTATTGGTTTTTTATCGATTACATTTCGGGGAGTGTGCGATGGAATTGCATGCTCTAATTCCGCCCAGCCCGTTTCATCATCGGACTACCAGACGTACGGCGATGCGCCATCGGTACATGGTGGACATCCCACCCATACGCACTAAACGTTTTGAGAATACTTTTATTATGCGTACAGCAAAGGAGTGGAACTCCCTGCCGGAGTCTGTGTTTCCCGATAGATACAATCTAGGGGTCTTTAAGTCAAGAGTGAATAGGTTACTTCTAGGCAAGCGCGATCCATCGTCGACCACATCATCGCTTACCATCAGATGAGATGGTGGTCAAGCGCGAACCTAAATCAAATAAAAAAAAAAAAAAAAAAAAAGGGGCATGTGATATATGACAAGATTCCATTATTAACATTTCAAAAGTTAATATATTATTGTTAGTTTTTTTTTTATAGATTCATTAAGTGAAAACTAAGTGTCCGCACATAAACTTTATTTTTAATACTGTATGTTCCGTTCCCACAGACAAACCGTGAAAACGGTTTTGTGGGGCATAGTTATTAATTTAAGATTTTATAAACTTGTACTTTAATATATAAATTGAAAAAGAACTGAAAATTTGGTCTATTATGAGGTACTTACAGCGACAAATCGATACGCCTAAAGTAATCACAATACACAAACCTTTGAGGGTTGCAGGAGTCTTTCTCACACACTGGCAAAATCTTTATAATAATATAATGGTATTGTCACGATGGCTTCTACCCGTTAATCATACACGTTTGTTAACAATAACAACCAGGCATTTTTGTCACACAAGCTCGGGGTTCAGACCCTTGAATGACTACAAGCGTCACGTTCGGACCATTCCTTCAATATCGTAGGATTTCCAGTCATTGCGAAAAACCTCTTTGGTATAATTAGTTAAGTTTTTATAATTATTTGTCGATCTAGCTTATGTTTAAAAGCAACATACACAAATCTAAATTCAACTTACGCTCCTGTGTACAGATGCAAGGTTTCTGAACTCTGCCGGTTGAACTCTGACACTGACACAGAAATCTATGGACCTAGACCCAGTCTCACAACTAACCTATAAATAAATAACCTTAGACAGGGTCGCCATCACACGGCAATAAACTAGGATATCAGACGACAAAAGTACCTACGTGGTACTAGATATAGAAAATATACTTCTACGTAGGCAGCAGAGCACGTGGCTGTTAGCGAAGTGCGCATGTTCGATAATCAAAAAGACAGTCCATTACTAGAAGAGGCATTAGGGTTTTATGAATCTTGAAGAGATGTATGATATCCGCTGTGACGCATGCTAGCGTAGTTCTAAATTTCTACATACCTACATTTGATGCGAAAAATAAAGACTACCTCCATTGCACTAATATTTTCCACGCAAGCGTAATATTACAAAGTATGTAAGCGGCGGCGCGCCGCAGATAGAGAGGCCAATACGTACAAGGAGCCATTTTGCACGCACACATTGACATTACGATTTTATAAGAATTCTCAAGCAATATTGAACAGCTCAGTCGCGGTCGACGAAAACATTTTTCAATTAATGATTTCTAAAACTTGTGCCATATTTTAAATAATATATTCTAATCTACATGCATTTATTTATTTTTAAACAGAATAGTAATATTTTTTTACCAAAAAAATAAAATAAACTTTCTTGTTTTAAAAATAGTAACGACTTTTTTCGACTTTTAATTTTAATTAATTTACATTTTGGGGTACAAAAGAGCCTCACTCATTATTTACAGGGAAAGCCTGAAACTACATAACGAAGCATAAAGATCTCAAAAAAAATTATGACCTTTTAAGGTCATAAAGATGACAAGCATAAAATTCAATATATGAGAAAATAATTGATAACTTTAAGTCCATAGACGAAATTGTACATAGTAGCTTTGTTTAAGGAAAGGCTTGTCACCCTTCTAGATCTCTACTCTTCTTCGTCGACTTTGGCGCCTTTTTCACATTTATGTTCTGTCTATTTTCACTTTTTGTTTCTGGTGGGATCATTATTACACCATTGTTACGTCTTGTTACCCTCCAATCTTTGTTGTATGTGTCGTCATGATCTTCGGCTGATGTATGTAAGTTTGTTCGGGTTAAATATTACAACTGAATTTTAAAGCAGTTATCCCTAACCGATTAAGATGAAGTTAGCTAAGTGACGTCATTCTAAATCCAATATGGTGGTCGGCCCAAGATGGCGGACGAGTTATTTTTTGTGCACTGTCACGATATGGGTATCAAATGAAAAGGTTTGCTGAGAAGAATACGAAAAATCTTGTAAGTATTAAAAAAATATTTTTAATAAATAAATTTATTTAGTTGCAACCCTAGTGACTCCGGCAAGTTTAGGTAACAATTGTCGAGGACAGCGAAAGTGGACCGACTGTGATAATAGATAGCACTCCACGTGGACTGAACACCCTGTGGCGCAATAACTTTTTTCATAGGCCTCTATTAGTTTATCTCAATAGTCAAAATAGTCCTTTCTATAAATTCCATCTTTCAAGTTCCATTGTTACTTTTAATGGGTTGTTCCACTTTTCTAGGTAAATTAATAATATTTATAAAAAAAGGAAAAATATGTATCGGTCATGTCAGGCTCCAGTACCAGGGCAGCAAGCATTGCAGTAGGTATTTTGATTTGTGAAAATGGATACAATTTTTCCAATTCGGTCCTTACTGTTAGGCAATAGAATCTAAAATTAACAAACTTGACATAGCTAACGGTTTTGCATATAGTGGCATCATCGTTCACTATGTAGGTTTCAATATTTTACTATTCTACAAACACATAATCACTAAGGGGTAGGCTACATTGATTGGAAAAAGTAATAAGAAAATGTCATATCTTTTTTTATTGATTTAATTAAGTTTTTATTGTTTTGATCGAATTAGGTAAACGCTAACCATTATTAAACTAAAATGCTGATTAATTTACACTGTAACGTCATGTGTTTACTTAACACAGTAATAGATTTATTTGTTAATACCTATCTACATTTTTAAAGTTCTCCGCTTCACTGTAACTTAACAACAATAAAATTAAAAAAAGCCCCACACAAATAAATATTAACACTACATAATTTATGTAGTAGTAAACACGCTTCGATAAAGTCACCTTTCAAACAAAAAATCTAAATTAAAATCGGTTCAAACGTTTAGGAGCTATGCCTCAGATATACACAAATACACAAACACACACCTCTTTTTCCGTCGGCAGTTAAATAATAAAATAAGACTATAAACATCCGTTTTTCTTCTTCAACGTATCGATGATTCCAAAATTAAATCTGCTCTGACCAGAACTGAGCCACGAAACCCCGATAATAAATATCTCATTTTAATATTTTTCCAGAGGAAAATAAATATAAAGAAATTATTTGCGCCAGGCATGTGACATACCAATTAAAATTGTATGTACCTATTTGCAAGCAAGTTCTTATTTAACGAAATAAACAAATGATGCTTTAATAAATAACTTAAGTATGAAACCGTGTGAACTAAGATTTACTGTTTCTGATATTGCTAAATTCCTTTAGTACCCATGATCATCGTATCAACAAGTTGTTATTGCACATAGCCTACCAGGATGACAGAAAGGAAGATGTTGAGGGTGCTGAAGATGAAAGTTAGCTGAAAGGGAAATATTTGAGTGAAAGGGAAACAATATTAGGGGCGGACCTGATGGCATGGGGTGGTGCATGAATTGATGAAAACGGGAAAGTGTAAGGGAAGTGAGGGAGACGCAAAACCGCCCTTATGCTTTTACATACACATGCAAAACGGCAGTACCTAGTAGTTATAGGCATTAATACCAATAAAAAAATTATAGTAAATATTATTAGGATGTATAGCGTAAGTTTAAGGTAAATCTAAATAATTAATTTTGCTTAGCGGCTACGCCGTAAACTCAACAAATTTCGTGCTAAGCTGAACCAACTTTGTAGCACTTTACTATCGACTACGTATTTCTCGATGCCGATGGAACTTATTTTTATGACAAAAACATTTTTACTTCGGACTTTTGTTTATTTGAACCTCTTAGTATTTCATGACGTTCTAGTACACATGCGGATTCAGCGACGTGCGGATTCAAAAACAGCTGCGAAAGCGTGCGGATTTAAAACGCGTCCTGTTGCACTGGAATTTATCCACAAGGAATTTATAAATACTAATAGTCTTTTAAAAGAAGTAAAGAAGTCTCAACTGCACGGTGGATGTGGTTTTTATCTTTTTTTTTAAATATATAAAGTAAAGTCTTCTCAACTGCCCGAGGGATGTATTTTTTACTCGAGCCCTTAATATTTCATGACGTCCTAGTACACATGCGGATTCAGCGATGTGCGGGTTCAAAAAATAGCGCCAAAACCCAGCACATCACCGCATAAACCGAGCATCCGCTAAGGCTAAGCACGCACTACGATTTTCATTCGCGCGAATTTTTACCGCCCATTCTGCGACCTATGAAATTGTATGAAGCTGCTCGCATTGCGATAAGAAAATCGTTCGAAAATAATACAGCAAGAAATCCGTGTTTTGCCACAGAATCCATTGCACCGCGGCGCGAATTTAATTCTCGCGAATATTTTGAGCTCTATGAACAAGTAGAAAGAGACAAAATTCGCGCGAATAATTTGGCATTACAAAAAAAAATTATGTTTGGAACTCCTTAGTGATTAACTTCTTGGATTTGTCCAGTATCTGATAGAAAAATAGTACATTATGGTACAAGTGTGTAATGTTGGTAATTACCGCTGAGGCGCCATTGAGACCCGAGCCGTGAAGTGGGGGTCTCATAAGAGAGCCGAGGACGGTAATCATCAATACACACGTGTATCATACGACGTTTTTCAACACACTTGTGAAGAAAATAATACTAAAAAATCATTTTCTACAGTGAAAACGAGTTGTGATAAATTTTTCACAATGGCGGAAAAAAATAATCAGTTTTTCTATGCCGCGCATCTAACAATGGTGATCGGCCATAGACTATAAGAATGAGGTTTCTTTTTTTTTTGGCTTTTGCGGATGGCGTTTTAGCCACGTACAAAATGGAGAATTTCAAGTTTTCTTTATTACAGAGAAAACAAAAGTTATATTTGAGTGAATGTTTTATTTATTAAACACGTACAAGTTGAAATTATCTATTTAAATACAAAGTTGCATGAAATGAACAAGCAATAGGTATATCAATTTATTTGTACTATTGAGCACGATATTTTTTGTATCGAAACTTTTTTAAGAACAAAGCAACTCAACCAAGAAAAAAAAAAGAAAAACTATAACTCACTTGTGAATGAACAAGTCACATTTTGATTACAGGTGTCATTATATGCCTAATTGCGATGAAATTAGAGCCAGTTTATGAGCAAGTATGTAGAAAAAATGTTTTATAGCATTATTTTGTTAGAGAAAAAGAGTTATAAAAAGATTATATTTTTAAATTTCGGTATTGTGTTTATTAAGTAGGTCAATATAAACTCGTTTTGAAGTTTATAATTCGAATATTACGATATGAGAGTAGATATAAGGTTTTTACAGTGTCTTCTTTGCTGTCACTAAAATATAAAATAAAAATATCATGAGAAGATGTTTATTTCCCTTTCTTGCTCGTGTTACTACCAGTAGTAAGTTGTTAGAAGGATTGTTACTACCAATGATAATAATAAATAATTAGATTATTATTATACCAACCGCAGTATCTCTACGTTGACGTCGTCGTGCGGCTTCAATGATCCCTAGGTCTGTCACATTTATTTGTGACCAGCACAGGAGACACGAGAAATAAGCATAAAATTAAAAACAATAATACAAATAAAATCCCCGTCCGAGACCAAAAAGGCTCCTATCTCAGTATATGCAGCGATTTTACTTTGCCACAACATGCCTAAAATGAGGGGCCAGACTAAAAGAGATACAATCCGCAGGACAGCTTTGTGGTGAGCTGGTGGGTAGTGGTGACCCCACGGACCTGATCTCCAGAGAGATGTCTTGTCCCTCATCTCCAACTTGCCTTTATTGGCCGGTCGGAGTGAACGCTGATGTGGAAAAGAGCTCCCACCTCTCTCTTGCCTTAATTGGCTTTTTAGAGTGGATATTCGCAAGAGCAAACGTGCTCGGAGGAAGGAAGTTAACCCAGTAAGACGCTGGTAGAGTTCTTGACCGTACTTCCGGGATTGTCCTGATAGCTGTGGGATACTTCTTCACTCCTCAAGCATCTCCGGATATGTTGCCCCTTTTGCGCTTCGTCACTAAAGTGCAAGCGACCCTTTATTGGGGCCCATTAATTGAGTGTGCCAGTCACCCCCTGCCATTTTATAGCCGTGTAGTTCAACAGTGGTTAGTATTCCTCCTATAGTTTTAGGCAATCTATCCACTAAACCTACCAAACCCATAGCCCAATACATTTTTCTCAATATTTCCAACCGGGGATAGGGTTGGTGCAGGACTATTGCAAATATGGAGGAACTATCTGACTGAACAAGTGTTTGTTTTTTTACTTGAGGTACTTTTTAGGTACAATGTTTTGGTGTAATTGTATTTTTGAGTAATGGTTAAATAATAAAATATTACAGAACACCCGACATCTTGATGTCAATATGGCGAGTGTACCTTAATTTCGAAATAATTTCGTTCTGAAGGCGGTACAGATTTTTTAGATCTAGGTACAAAATAGTATATTTTAGCTACATTTGTTTGGTAAGTGATATAATTTAATTCGCTATGGTACACCCGCCATTTTGACTCTCACGTTCTATAATCATGGTTATCGCTTTTTCCATTTGGATAACAACCGAAAATCTAGACAAATATTTAACATTATTTTCGATTGCAATTCCAAAGCATACCCACTAAATAATATTTACATCAGTACTCAGAATACATTCTGGTGGCTTTGATCTCCTAGTAGATTCTCTCTGTTCAGTGCCTACAATTTCAACTGCAGGGCCACAAATAGCTAGACAAGACCATTCGGATGGGACGCTGACTCCAGACTGCAAGCGAATGGTTTGCAAATTGCTAGTGTATTAGTAGTGTGAAAATGAAGACACGCCCCCATCGTTTCTGTGTAGTAGTTACCTGTAGGTGATACACATTCTCGCTTTTATGATGCCCCGTTAGTATAAACTATCTCGCTGTTATTTAAAATTATTAATAACTGAGCGTTGCCATGGTTAAATAGTTGAGATCTGTTCAATTAAAATAATAATTTTAAACGACCGATATTGTAAGGTCCATGCTTTGTACAGAGGAATACATACAATAATGAGATCAAGCAACATTTGTTAGGCCGGGCGTTTGAGTTACCGTTTAAGTTTTATTGAAATTCGTTTAAACAGATCCACAAAAACAAAATTAAATAATATTATTTTCTCCTGTTGCTTATTTCTTGACATGGTGCCCGTTTTCTGGTGTTTTTCTTTGAAGGTTCGTCTGGCGCGCAGATTGACTAATTCATCATCTTCCTGATCTTGTCCCATGTTTCTTTAGGTTGGTGCAACACATTATTTTATTTTTCGATTCTCCTCTGTCAACAATCAAGCTATTATTCATTAAATTTCAATATAGCTACGTAAGTAAAAAACATGTGTTAATAACGATTTTCTGGGCCAGAAACCTCCGCGGGCGTACCAAGAAGCACCCACCAAATGATGATGGCATCCAATGGAAATTGAGGAAATTCCTCAAATATTATAGGCAAACATACAGCGATTTTGGTATTTTCATCAAAATGACAAGCATTTGCACTCGGAATGTTTCATTTGGTGAAGTGGAACTGATGAAGAAGACTGCAGATGGCCACTAGAACTCTTTGGTGATGACTGATGACTATGTCACGAGTATGATACGGGTAATAGTTAACTATTGAAAAAGCAACCGTGATGAAGCAAATACATGTAAATAAATGGGGCTGATGAAAATGGTACCATCGAATTGATCTGAGGTTGAAACTCGAAGGTCGGCACTGAACTCCGTTACCCTTTGAGAGTCTATCGTGCCGAATCGGCTTAAAACAATAGCAGTTTCTATTGTGTCTGCTAATTGACACTTGACTAAGTACAAAACAATGTATCCTAGTCGTGCTTGGAATTGTCATTAGATGTACTCTGGCTATAAATGATTTTCATGATAATATGAGTAGGAGTCGAAAAACAAAAAGCAATAGGTACCTACCAAAGTCACCGACTTCGGAAAAGAAAGTTAATTTTCGCTTTGTAGTGTTTTGCTTTGGAAGTCGGTTTAATATTTATGTTAAAAAGTTTTTTATTTTTATAAATAAAGGGTAGATAGGTAACTCTGCATCCATCTTTTCTTTGGGCTGCCTCTCCATCAATTTTAGACACAATAAATATCTTTCCAGGCAAATAAGCAGTTATTTTGGTCTATGTTTGAACAAATTAAGAAGAATATTTTTTTTTTTTATTATACCAACCAAATATCAGAGGTAGATATGTTGTCGTTTTTCATCAGATGACAGTCAAGCCGGCAGCGCGTCAACGAATCTTCGCCGAGTGGTCAGCAGGACTGGTCTGCGATGTGGGAGTGCTGGGAGAGTCCTCACCGGCTGTTGCCAATGCCCACTTGAAGACTTTCGAAGAGCCATGCAAGTTGGTGATCTTTCCTTCAAAAAATACGAATTATTTTATAGTATCTTTCATTACAGTTTCGCATGGATTCGATAGTGTAGTAGAAGAATAAAAATCAGGCTTAACGATTTTAAAACGCCTTTTCGTAATAGCGCCCTATCGTTCCAGCAACCGTATTTATGATGAGTCCTGTAACTACAGTATAATTCGTTGTTTTTAGGATTCCGTACTCAAAGGGTAAAAACGGGACCCTATTACTAAAACTCCGCGGTCCGTTTGTCTGTCTGTCTATCACCAGGCTGTATCTCATGAACCGTGATAGCTAGGCAGTTGAAATTTTCACAAATGATGCATTTCTGTTGCCGCTATAACCACAAATACTAAAAACAGAATAAAATAAATATTTAAGTGGGACTCCCATACAGCAAACATGTTTTTTTTGCCGTTTTTTGCGATAATGGTACTGGCCGGTTTTATTTATATTACTGAGTAAAAAAAAAACACGTTTGTTGTATGGGAGCCCCACTTAAATATTTATTTTATTCTGTTTTTAGTATTTGTGGTTATAGCGGCAATAGAAATGCATCATTTGTGAAAATTTCAACTGCCTAGCTATCACGGTTCATGAGATACAGCCTGGTGACAGACAGACAGACAGACAGACAAACGGACCGCGGAGTTTTAGTAATAGGGTCCCGTTGACCCTTGGGTGACCGTTGGGTCCTTTGGGTACGGAACCCTAAAAATAACCTTCAGACAGACCGAAACCAAGGCTATGAGAAAGTTTGACGTCATATAAGTAGTGTTGAATATACGAACACGAACTAAGTTAATGGCACATCCGCGATTCAAAACAACATTCCTGGAAACCTGTTGTTCTATTATGATAGCCTAGTGCTGAAATATTTTACGGTATGACTGGATCAATACTGTCTCCCAAGCACATGGCAAGGCGCTGTGGTTTCCATGGCAACTGCATGCATCTGCGTGAAGTTCGCCAAGATACTCGTAACTTCAACTACAGCTAATAGTCCAGGAAATAAATGCATTTGCTGCAAAAAAATCCTTGTAAAGCATTTTCACCGGGCTTATGTTCATTAAGGTGGTACTAATGTTGCCTGAAAAGTACATAAAAATCCCAGAAAAGCAAAAAGCACACAATTTTTTTTCTAGGGACTTTCTTCCTCAAATAATCTTAACATCGCCATTCAGAAAATGACGTCAAATGCACAACGCTATCTATTAAATATGGAGTTCAACTGTCCGAGTATCTGAATTTTGTGTGTTGAGATAATTTACCTCTTGAACAATTTTAAATTCATCTAACTTTTGATAATGAACCAATTGCGATGAAAAAGAAATCTAGGTAATACTTCAAACACACACACAAATACACCCACATACACACTCACTCACACACATACACACTCACACATTTTACGTGATGCGTGCACAATCAGACAAAATGCCAAAAATGCTGACAATGGGATCTGTTGGTTATCCTTTAACACCCTGGCTAATTTTTGAAATATTTTCGATGTACAATAACGACTTTTCTACAGATTTATTATATGTATTGATTTGGTACGGAACCCATGTGCGAATTCCGATAAGCAAGTAGCCGGTTTTTTTTACACAAAATACTTTTTACATTGTAATCGTAATAGTGTTTATCAGAAGTAAGAAGTCCATGCTTACCCCGATGAATAAAACATGTTGCTGATCATGGCTAGACAATGCAAAGAATCTTTTTATTTTTGTCCATACATTGCTGTCCCACCGCTGGGCAAAGGCCTCCCATAAACGCGTGAGTCAAGTCCTACCAAACATTCTTTATTTCGTATGAAGTTAGCAACATGAATCAATGCATCTGCTACGTGTATTTTCTTAGAATTACGAAAAAGTAGTGCCGCATGTCGTAATAAAACTTGTGAAACGAATCCAGTGTTTAATTACGCCTTAACTTTGTGTCATCTTGCATACTACTTGTGTCATATTTCGCTAGATATTTGCAAAAGAAATGTGTAAATGTCACTGAAAAGCGCCATTTTGGACTGCCGCTCTATGAATACAGTCCATTTATAGCCATAATAAAATGGTTTCCCAAAAACTTTTTTACTAAAATAGGTTCAGTATTCCTTATCGCATATTTTCCATGTGATATTTCGTAACTGTCTGTTATAATTCGTAAGAACTTTGCTAAAAACGTTGCAAACTTCAATTCAACGCGGGTAACTGTGATGGAGAAGTGCGTGAAATAAATCAGTGTGCTTAAACATGGATCCAATTTACAACCTTAGGCCGATAACCCCAGAGACGAGTACGGCATCAGGCAACAGCGGTAGTTGTTATATTTTGGCAGATTAAATTCCCAATTCAAGTTCGTTATGTTTATGGTTTCCTAGTACCTTGCATCGTATTCGAGCTGACTTCGCACACGTCGCGCGTTTGACGCATGCGCGTTTTACGAAGAAGCACGTGGGGCAGCGGGGCGGCGGCGTTGAAAACAACGTGAAAATTTTCGTGAAACTTATAAGGCTCAACGAGCTTGTGTCAAACGACCTACATTAGGTTTTTTAGATAAAAACGTTACACAAATGATTGAATGTAAACCACAAACCTCTTTAAAAGCATCACTGGTCGTCACTCATTTATTTTTGTTATGTTGTCCATAAACTACAATTTGTTTAAAATAAAATTTAATCTATGTATCTCCGAACGAAGATTACCTACATAGGTAGGTAATCTTCATCCCGATTAATAAATTAAGATTTCGAAGTTAACGATTTGTAAGCCTCTGGTTCAACCTGAAAACCTTTTCGAATGTCCCGTATAGATTCTTTGGCATGTTCGTAAGTCTGAAAATCCAATTCCGAAATAAGACTTTATTGTACTTTTTAATTTTTCATATTTTCAAATTATTTGCCTCGCCAAATGACTTTTAAAATATACACACACATACACACTATTTATCTACCTAAAACTACTTTTTATCGTCACAATTAACTTTCAAAAACAAAATGAATGAGATGACGTAACTTATAGTTAAATAATAAAACGGAACAAAACCAGCATTGAAATTCAGTGTGAAAAAGGGGGCAGATATATACAAGTTACATACATCTGTCTCTTACGCACAATGGAAATAACCTTCTTTATTCTTAATTGTACACAAAAAATAATATACAAATACAGTAGGACAGCTTATGTACAAAGGCGAGCTTAACCCATAATTGGGTTCTCTTAAAGCAAACCTCAGTGTCATAGAGATTTTTTATCACATACAGGACAGCATACTCAAGTGCACAATAAAACTTAACATTTTTAGTCCTTACTAACTATATAAACTAAACAAATACGTGTATAGCACACAATAAAAAATCTAATATCTATCTAATATAAATAAAATCCTAACTTAATAAATATATACATAATCATCTATGCATCATGCTGACAGTAAATGTTCCCTTATTCTTTTCTTGAAAATTCCCAACGAAGGGCTGTCCCGTATGGGGTGAGGGAGATTATTCTAGAGGCGGACAGCACGAACAGAAAATGATCCACCGTAACGACTTGATGAGTGTGAAGGAGAAGAGATGATGAGGAACGACAACAAAATACTCAAAGCGTTCCCGAAGATATGAAGGAGAGGTAGGGTTGTGAAGAACAGAAAAGAGTAAAGAAAGAGTGTGTGTATCTCGACGCTGCCGAATGGGCAGCCACTTCAACCACCTCCGAAATTCCGACACATGGTCATACTTTGTCACAATTTAAAAACGCCAAAAATGAAGCGGATGCACAAATTCTGCAACCGTTCGAGTTTATTAAGAAGTTCCTCAGTCGCATCAAGGAAGCAGATATCAGCATAGTCAAGAAGAGGAAGAAGAAGAGACTGAGCAAGAGTAACTTTATTTGAGAAAGGCAGGAACTTCTGGAGACGCTTTAGAGACCGAAACGAGCAAAAAACCTTCCTGCTTACTTCTGCAATGTGAACGTCCCAAGATAGGTTGCAGTCTAAGAAATCAACCAAGTGTTTTACTTTTTTTGTATAGGCAATAGCGACAGAATCGTACAAAACAGGAGGGAGATGCTGTTTACTCAGTAAATTGCCGAAATGTCTGCCACCAATAATGAGAGCTTGTGATTTGGTTGGGTTCACCAAAAGTCCAAAACTTTTAGCCCACTGATAGATATTTTTAAGATCATTATTAAAGGCATCGACAGCATCAGTGAGCTCTTCTATTTCGAAGTGGCGATAAAGCTGCAGGTCATCGGCATATGTATAAAAGTGTGAAGAAGACCTTAGTAATAGCGTTTATAAAAACAGAGAAAAGAAGAGGAGAAATGACGCCACCCTGCGGAACACCCACAGCGAGATCGCACCATTCAGAGAAAGTCTCCTCTGAGCGAGCCGATTGCGTGCGACCGAACCTTGCTCTAAGAGCTTATGGTAATCCCCCAGAAATAGCGATTAATAGTATTGCCGAAAATATTATAGGTACCTACTGTTATTTGAGTTGTGTTTTGTATTACAATTCTATGTATTTGCTTCACACAGAATTTTTAGCTTCCTTAAGATTCAAGTGCTTTTGAACGTGATTTTCATTGAAGTCTGGGTATATTTACCGCCAATATAAGACGACACCTTAATTTCTGATGCTATTTGCAACCGACCGATTAATTTTATGGTGTAGCTGTTGATTCAAACTAGCCTTCTTCCATACCATTTTTTTAGTAAGACTCCGCGGTCCGTCTATCTGTCACCAGGCTGTATCTCATGAACCGTGATAGCTAGACAGTTGAAATTTTCACTGATGATTTATTTCTGTTGCCGCTATAACAAAAAATCACCACTGGTCTCAGAAATATAGGTAATGGTTTTAAGTTAAAGCTGAATAGCTTGACAAGCAGCATTTCCATAGATTACATTACCAAACAATCGGGGTGTAGCTTAGTTTCTCTTCATTAAAATCAGGAGTTCTATGAATAATAACAGTCACCGTTTATGATCATCATTCGCCTATAGCAGAAAAACAGCTCTCCAATTGCTATCAATGTTCAACTCGATCCTCGGCTGTTCAAAGCTTATGCTTTGAATAACTTTATAGTTATTGGCAATTTCAGTAAAAAACATTAATCAGAAGACATACGTTAAAAAATAAGATGAAGCTCAGCGTCCGTCGCCGCATCGACTGCAACCAGTTATGAATTAAATTTTCATCAACATATACGAGTCGTACAAAAAGAAAAAGATTACAGTGTCAAAAAATTCAAAGCCAAGCAAAATTCGAATTTTTAAGTTATTTCAAGTGTCGGTACTGTCGAATGCATCAAAATGGGCCTAAGCAGCGAAATCTGGTTACTAGGAGTGCAGCAACGCAAGGAGCATACGACCAATTCGAAGTGCTTGCCTCATCCCCTATCTCCTATGCTAGTTGGCGCATGCGTAGACGTCATTACACTAGCGGAGAGCACTCTGAATACAGCTTGTTGCTGGTAACGAATAGGTGTGCGTATGTACTACGTAGTCATTATAACGAGAGGTGTGGAATTTATTAAGGAGCAACTATATTCCTTAATATATTTCTTAAGCTGCATTGTTATTTTGGACAAAAGAGGTAATTTCACGAACACTGAAGTATAGGAAGTACCTCTGAGGGTAATAACTTTGTATTTAGGTCCCAGCAAAAAAGAACATTACTAACTTCATTAATTGAGCCCATAACAATTTATTTGTTATATCTAGTTTATTAATATTTAAAAAAAAACAAAAATAATCAAATCAAATAATTTATTTGCTAGAATGAAGGTATACAAAATTAGATGTTGGGTTGTTAAAATAGCCATACATTCTGCCCAAAATTTGGCATGCAAAATTTAAACAAATAAAGCATATAATTATCCAATTAATAAAAATAAGGTGGAAAAAGTAAAAGTAACAATAATAAAATCAGATTCAGTTAAAATTACCAAAATACAATCGAAGCAGTCAGTTTGTCAATTAGGGTGTGGTGTGTCACGTACGTCACGTTTAGATCTTAGTTTAAGTTAAGGTAGATAAGCTATGTCCATAGTTATATTATAATATATGTCACGCACGGACTAGGTATATATTACACTAATAAAGGGAGTCTTGGGTCTTCAGTCTCCAGTTGACTCATGGACAAGTACACGACATGATATTTACTTAACCCCTCCTTCCCTCCACATCGCATGGCGACCCTGCCAGTCGACTGGTCGGCGTTATAGTTGCCCGACCGGGATCTCGTCGGAGTCACTTCAGTCGGCTTCAGTCAGTTTCTCGACAGTTGGTTAGTCACAGGCCATGGGGAGCACGTCATCCAAGGAAGAGGTTATTATAGCCCAGACGGCAGCGGGTGGTTCAAGTACCGCGACAGTAACACAAGAGCAGATATCCACCATCAACGCGATGCTGTTGTTTATCGCCGTGTGTTTGGCGGTTGTCATCATTGGCGTGGCAGTCCGGCTGTACAGGAGGTGTCATCAGAATTGGGTCGAAGAGAAGATCAATCAGCGTGAGGTGCAGCGAGCTGTGCAGATGGCCTGACCGGGGGCTGGCGGAGCGACAAGAGGAGTAAGTGATGTGATTTGAACTTAAGTGTAGTGACGAGTGTTTTCGGTCATCTATCAGTTAGAGACATTAATTTTAAATGGAAGTGGAGTTAACGTCACTGTTTGAACAGCTTAAGTTATTGAGGGAATCAATTGTCAAGTTAGGTCCCAGTAGGCGGAAAGGCAAAAATTTTGATGGAAAGATAAGCGAGGTAAAAGCCCTGTATTGTAAATTTAAGTGTGTAGTTTCTAAGTGTAGCAAATTTTCGGAGGAATTAGCACAGCTAGTGGGTAAGATAGAAAATTTGTATGTAGACACTATTAAGTTTGAAAACGGTACCGGAACCGATACAGAGATGGCGTTGGAAAGGTTTTCATTGAAAACGGCGGTTAGCTTACTCCCGAAAATGAATGGGGATGAGCAGGTAACCCAAGATTTGATTGATGCCATAGATTTATACAGCTCTATGTTAGAAGCGGCTGATAGTGCTCATTTAATTAGATTCGTGCTAACTACGCGACTTACCCAGGGGGCTAAGATGCGATTGTCCTCTACTTATACGACTGTAGACAGTCTTTTAACGGACATGAAGAAGCATTTGTTGGCGGTTAAGTCAGACGTTGCAGTGCAAGCCAAATTTGCTCGCGCTAGGCAAAATGATAGGTCGGTCACGGATTTCGGGGCAGAGATAGAGAAGTTAATGGTAGATTTGACTATTTCTCAAGCCGGGGAAAATTCGGAAGCTTATAAAATTTTGCGGCCTTTAAATGAGAAGTATGCGGTTAAAAAGTTTGCTGACGGACTTCGTAATCAGCGTCTTGGTACAATTATTACGGCACGGAACTTGACTTGTTTGAAAGATGCTATCAGGGTAGCGGAAGACGAAAATTGTGCTTCGTCGGGTCAAGTCATGACGTTCCAGCGGTGGTCTGCGGGTGGTAGTTTTTCTACGGGAAATAGGGGTCGTGGAAATAACTATAGGCGGCACGCTGTAGGTAATGGATACGCGCAGCAAAAAACAGCTGTTGGGCGTACGTACCAAAATGGAAACGTAAGGTATAGTAGTGGAATGCGCGGTCGTAGCAATAGTACTCATCGTGGACGGCAGACTCAGCAAGGTCGACAGCGCGTAGCGTGTCTAGAGCACGTGCGGGGCGATGCTGACTCAAGTGCAGTGTCAATGTCACGAAGTAGCGAAGGCAGACAATTGAATGAAACGCAGTTTTTTCGAGGCTAAGCATATTTTAGCTTGCAATAGTGTTAACTGGGTGAATTTTCTAGCAAATAATGTGGATTCGGAATGGTTAGTCGATACGGGTGCGTCGATATCGGCAATAAAAAGTAATTTCTTGAGGAATAATGCTTTGTGCTGTAAAGTAGTTAAGGAAGAATTAGTGATTAATGGTGTAGGGGGTAGTTTACGGGCTATAGGTTATGTATATTTGACGTTGGAATACGAACAATGTTTGTTCGTGCATAAGTTTTATATATTCGATGATTTGCCATGTAGGTCAGTTGGCATATTAGGCCAGGATTTCTTGCAGACGTATAGTGGTATTATAGACTTTTCGGGGAACAGGTTATCTCTAAAGAACCGTGAGCAGCAGACGGTTTCGATGCCACTTAAATCCTATAATTATTCTTTAACTATTTCTCCGCGTTGTGAAATGGTTAAGTATTTGCCCGTTAATAGAGCAGAAGATTGTGTAGTGTTTAGGAAAGAGTTGTGCGAAGGGGTTTTCTTAGCAAATGTAGTAGCTAGACCTAAGAGTGGGATGATGCCCATTAGGATTTTAAACACAACCACGGAGGAAGTTGTGTGTAGTATGTCCGATGTAGAAGTCTATCCGTTAAGTGATTTTAATTGTTGTAGTTTTGCGGAAACAGAAGTAAGTGTTGAACGTGTTAAGAAAATATTTTCTTTGCTTAATCTTGATTATTTGAATGCCGAGGAACGGTTGTCAGTTGAGCAAATATGTGCAAAATACCCAGATATTTTTTATATTCCGGGAGATAAATTGGATGTCACGAATGTATATGCGCAGTCAATACGTTTGAAAGATAATGTTACTCCAGTTTACAGGAAGCAGTATAGAATACCTTATGTACAGAAAAAGGAGGTTGATAGGCAAGTGCAGGAGATGCTGGATAGTAATATTATTGAGGAGGCGGTTAGTGAGTGGTCTAGTCCTGTTTTGGTTGTGCCCAAGAAGGCAGATCGTAATGGGGAGAAAAAATGGCGTGTAGTAATAGACTACAGGCAGTTAAATGAAAAGATACAGGATGATAAATTCCCTTTGCCAAATATTAATGAAATCTTGGATTCATTGTCGGGTGCAGTTTACTTTAGCCACTGTGATCTATCACAATCATATTATCAGTGTGCTTTAGATGAAAGTAGTAGGAAATACACAGCTTTCACGACAGATAAAGGGCAATATCAGATGTGTAGATTACCAATGGGGTTAAAGATAAGTCCAAGTTCTTTTAGCAGGTTAATGACTGTAGCCATGTCAGGATTAAATTATGACAAATGTTTGATATATTTGGATGATTTAATTATTTTCGGGCGGAATTTGGATGAGCACAACCGAAACCTTATGTCAGTGTTTTCTCGCCTGAGAAAGGTCAATCTTAAACTGAATCCATCCAAATGTGAATTTATGAAAAAACAAATACTTTATTTAGGACACGTAATTTCAGCGGAAGGTATTTCACCAGATCCTGAAAAGGTAGAAGCCATAAAGAAATATCCGCGTCCATCGGCAGTTGATGAAGTAAAGCGGTTTGTGGCGTTTGCAAATTATTATAGGAAATTCATACCAAATTTTGCTAGTATAGTGATACCTATGAATAAGCTATGTAAGAGGGATGTAGTGTTTAGTTGGACCGATGAATGTGAGAGGTCGTTTTTGTTGCTTAAGGAAGCGTTAATGAATCCACCAGTGTTGGATTATCCAAATTTTTCTGAAGACAACACGTTTATATTGCAAACCGATAGTTCGGGTTATGCGGTAGGAAGTGTTTTGTGTAATGGGAACGGTAAACCCGTTGCATACGCTAGTAGGTCTTTGGGGAAAAGTGAGTTAAATTATCCTATTATAGAGAAGGAGTTATTGGCTATAGTATGGTCAGTTAAATATTTTAGACCGTATTTGTATGGACGGAGGTTCGTTGTAAAAACGGATCACCGGCCACTATTATACTTGTTTAACATGACAGATCCATCAAGTAGGTTAACTAAGTTTCGTTTATGTTTAGAAGAGTATGACTTTGAGGTCGAGTATATTAAGGGGAAAGAAAATGTATTAGCTGATGCACTTTCTAGGATAGTAATTTCAAGTGAAGATTTGAAAACCATGCGTGAAAAAACTATATCCGTAATGACGAGAGCGCAGTACAAACGGTTGGAAGAACCAAATGTTGGTGATACGGACTCTGTGGTATCTAGGACTGATCACCCTAGGATCGTGGAAGTTCTTAAAAAACAAGGAAATGACATTGAGATATGTTTGAATGAGTGGGAGAAGATGTTACGTAACACTAATGGTGAAAAAATATTTTCAAAGTCGCGCAATTTAATGTATATGCCAGAAAACTCGAGTATTTACGTAAACTATGAATCTTTATCGGCATCATCGCGAGACGAGTTGTCGAGAGACATAGTCACTTTTTGTATTGAAAAGGGCATAAAAGAAGTTATTATTTTGAAAAATCGTTATAACGTTAATTTTATTACAAAAATGGCCAAATATTTGAAGGGAAATAGTAATTCGATATGTGGAGATTTTAGAGTATGTGTAGTGAAGGGTGTACGGAAAATAGAAGGGGCAGATGAGAAGAGAATTGTTTTAAATGATTTTCATATTTTACCTACGAGTGGTCATTCAGGAATACGCAGGATGGTGAATAATATAAAGAAGTATTATTATTGGCCGTCAATTGAGAAAGATGTAGCGGAGTACGTTGGTAAATGTGATAAGTGTAAAAAACAAAAGTTTTCCAAACATACTAAAGAACCAATGACAGTTACTACCACTGCATCTTCATCTTTTGAAAAGATTTATTTAGATATAGTGGGGCCACTTGATAGGGACGAAAATGGTAATGTTTACATATTAACTCTTCAATGTGAACTTACGAAGTTTGTGGAGGCTTATCCACTAAAAAATAAATCCGCAAATGAGGTGGCAAAAGCGTTGGCGGAAAATTTTGTGTTGAGATATGGGATACCGGGAACAATTGCTACGGATAGGGGTTCTGAGTTTATTTCGAAAGTAATGGTAGAGCTATGTAATGTCTTGGGCATCAATAAAATCTTATCAACGTCATATCATCATGAAAGTATAGGGTCTTTGGAAAACGTTCATAAAACTTTAGGTGCTTATTTAAGGATACAAACAGATAATAATCCATCATCGTGGAGTTCTTGGATTCCATATTGGTGTTTTTCTTATAACACAACAGTTAATACTGTGACTAAGTATACGCCTTATGAATTAGTTTATGGTAAAATTTGTAGGTTACCAAGTAGTCTTCAAGGTGAAAGTGTTGAACCTTTGTATAATTTTGATGATTATCCTTTAGAATTTAAATACAGGTTACAAAGGGCTCAAAATGATGCAAAAGAAAATTTGGTATCAAGTAAGTTATCAAGGAAACATTGTTATGATAAGAATCTTAATTCTATAACTTATAAGGAAGGTGACTTGATTTTGGTAAAAAACGAAGTAGGCAATAAGTTGGAGTGTATTTATAATGGACCATTTGTAGTTGTAAAGGACGAGTCACCAAATGTAATAGTTAAATATAAAAATAAGATAGATGTAATACATAAAAATAGGACAAAGTTATACTGTAAGACTTAGAATGTAAGTTTAAAAATGTAAAGAGATGAAAAAAAAAAAAAACAATGTAACTTAGTTTTTTTTTTTTACTTTAGGAAGGGTGATGTGGTGTGTCACGTACGTCACGTTTAGATCTTAGTTTAAGTTAAGGTAGATAAGCTATGTCCATAGTTATATTATAATATATGTCACGCACGGACTAGGTATATATTACACTAATAAAGGGAGTCTTGGGTCTTCAGTCTCCAGTTGACTCATGGACAAGTACACGACATGATATTTACTTAACCCCTCCTTCCCTCCACATCGCAAGGGTTAAAACCGTTAAAATTAAATTTATAAAATCATTAAAAGAAAGTCATAAAACAATTAATAAAATCATAGTAAAAAATAAAACAAACTTAAACAGTTAAAAAAAGTCAAAATAAAAACAAATCAGCCAAATGATATACATTAAAAGAAATTGAAAACATAAAAAATAATCAAAAAAATCAAAAAAGTCAAATTGCAATTAATAAATATCATGTAGAAAGAATAAAATAAATTAAGTCAAATAGTTAAAAATGTCATAATAAAATCAAATCATTAAAACAGTCAAATACAATTAATAAAATCATCATAGTCAAATACAAAATAGTCGGAATACAATCAAATCAATAAACAAAATGTCAAGGATTAAAGTCGGTCGTTAAAAAAGCGAATAATAACATTTCTCCAGTAAAAAATCTTTAAGCTTTTTTTTGAAAAGATGAAATGTATTATTTTTTATATGGTCTGGTAATTTATTAAATATTATTGGTCCCATACAAATTACACATTTTTTTAATAGACCTGTTTTAAAGCTACTGACATTCAAAAGGTTTTTATATTGACTTCTAACTATACAGGTGTAAATTAGTCTTTACAAAAATTGACATTTCCTTAATATACAATCATGGAAAGGTAAGAATTTTAAGAGACTTAAACAGAGGTTCGCAACTTTCTGTGGACTTAAGACCACGCTTAAAAAAATATTTCGGCCACAACAAATGCATCACACATCGACAGAACAAACTAAACATCTTTAGGACCTACGCACATGACAAGTACGCACATATCTTCCAACCAAGGTTGGAAGGTCAACTCAATTTTGGTTGGCCAAACACCGTTTACACGATCTTTTTTGGTTGGATAGCACTTGTGATACCAAATCTCTAATATTAATTTAAAACAAATTCATTATCAATAAATTATACTATTCAATTTGTAATTAAATTTAAAAAATGTATAAGTTATTTTATAAAATATAGGATAACATCAGTAAAATTACTAAAGTTGATAAAAAACAAGCTTAAATACAAAAAAGTTTTCATTGCATTGTCACGAGAAACGAACGCTTAATCCAACACCGTGAAGTGGGACAAATTTAACTTGCAAGATTTGATTAGAGCATAGAAATATTATGTTTATATATCTATGGATTAGAGACACCAGGTCAGGTGAAATAAATGCATTCAAATTAAATTTTAATACTTAGTTAACATTTTGGAAAATTCCAAATAATATAGTCAAAAATCAAAATCGTTAAAAAACAAAATCAAAATAATAAATTCAATAATTAAAATCATAATGTTTGCAGTTCATTATAGCCTCTATAATTCCCTTATTGACGCTCCATGGTGTATATCGCCTCTTGCCAAGTAGGATAATTATTTAATAGCTAGTTACTCTACCTGATTCATGTCGCTCTAGTGCTCCTGGCAGGCATACCGTTTCCATGGCAACAGTTGCACTGGGTGTCTCGTTGCAATGCATCCTTATTTGTTTCAAACAAACGGAGTTCAATATTGAAACACTACCAACGCAGTATTTATTGAGTTTTGTAGACAGGAAGATGTCATTCATAGTGAAAATGTATTGTAGGTAGTGTCAGCGCATTACCACAAGCGCCGTATCGTTGTACAAAGGCACTACTTGTATCTATGCAATCTTGGTAGTATAATATAATGATAATAATGTATTCATTCAGTTCTATTATTAATTACAGATTCTGATCGCGACATCACCCGCGTTGATCAAACTTTTTATATTATTTCATAATTGCCTGCTTCCTGTTTTGGCTAGTTTGCCCAATTATCATTGTTTTATTATGTTTTGTTGTGCCAATTAAGGGAGCCTAAAAAAACCCCGGCCAAGTACGAGTCGGACTCGCGCACGAATGGTTCCGTACCATTATCGCAAAAAATGGCAAAAAAATCACATTTGTTGTATGGGAGCCCCAGTTAAATATTTATTTCATTCTGTTTTTAGTATTTGTTGTTGTAGCGGCAACAGAAATACATAATCTGTGAAAATTTCAACTGTCTGGCTATCACGGTTCATGAGCTACAGCCTGGTGACAGATAGACAGACAGACGGACCGCGGAGTCTTAGTTATAGGGTCCCGTTTTTACCCTTTGGGTACAAAACCCTAAAAACCGGCCAATTGTTTGTCGGACTTCGCACATTTTGGGTTCCGTACCAAAGAAAAAATCGGATTTATCAAATTGTTGGTATTTATTAGTAAAATATACATAATAATAAACATTATCATCTAATTTCAAGTTCATCGGTTATAGGGCAGTTAAAAAATTCTACGAAACAAAATTGTGTGACAGGCGACGGACACGTGAGTGACAGCAATAGGGTTCCGTTTGGACCCTTCGGATACGGTATCCTAAAACCAGCTAAGTGAGAGTCGGAACCTTGCCGTTGGAAAACTCTGGTATCTATACATCGACATAAGTCGCGGTCAGTTTACTTACTGCAAATAAGTTTATAATATTTCAATAATAGATATTTCTATACATATAATAAAAATGTAACTGATCGCTGTCTGTTTGTCTGTGCGTTTGTGCGCGCTTATCTTATAACCGGCATAACCGATTTTCGTGTTGCGGTTTTCAATAATTTATTGTGGTTTGTTTTATTTCAATCAGTTCATAAATTAATAAAGTAATGTTATGTTTTATTACGTCGAAATCTTATTCGTTAAAAAATGCTAGCTCAGTTAGATTTTCCGCAACTGACCAGGTGATCAGAATCATGAAAAAAAATACCGGTACTAGAACCATGAGTGGTGACTCTCAAACTACCAGAAGAAGAGAATCATAAAGATAAGAAGTATATCCGGGGATGGAATCATGTTGGCAAAGACTCAAACTACCAGAATCATGAAAAAATTAATCGATAACCAGAATTGATTGGTAATAGTATATTATGCAACTAGTGAATAAAGGACGATTCATGATTCAAGTGTTAGAGTCCTGAGCGACGCAGGTGATTCATGGCTCTCGACATAAATCCATTTTATTCAAGAGTTGCCTACTATACTTTATACCAAGTCACGAGAAAAACAATGTATGTGGAGCATTTTTGCGCAAGGCAGTTCTATAGCATTGAGATGGAGGTAGAATATATTGGTGTGTTCTAAATTCAAACACCAAAATAGTGACAAAAAGTGTGGTTTTTATCACATCTATTCAAAAAGAGCTAGTTTATTCCTCGCCAAACAGGGACCAAAATAGCTCATTAATCGCTTCGGGACTAAAAGTGATTTGAATTTGGAATGTGGATATTGTTAGTAAATGTTCCAATCAGCAAAGAGATGAATCACAAACCATGCGAGATCAATGTATTGAATAAGCGACTGGCTGAAATAAACGAGAGCGCCAAATTAAAAAAAAATGTTGGTGAAAAATAAACAACGCGCGAAATTAAATGCATTCTGCATTCGTTCGTAGTTGTTTCAAATTCAGATTATAGAATTATAAAAAATGAGTGCGTCTTCCTCAAGCGAATATAAAATAACCAAGTCTCTCAAAAACTACATCCAGAGACATCGTTTTCTCAGACTATTTCTAATTCCCAAGCTATAAATAAATCTACAACTGTAACGGATGGTACTAATCAAATTGTTACGATGCACTTCCATAATTGTTCAAATATAAACATTAGCCTCTAATTATTTTATTTTATGTCTTATGGTTCTTAATTTTATGTAAATAAATAAACATAACGTTCTTGTTCATAAGTAGCACTCACTTATTTTCTCATAGGGGGTGACAAGGGTGATAAAAAGTAGAGTGTCCACCTCGGAAGCAACACTATTTTAAGCTCGAGTGACGTACTGCACTCAGTACTTTGAATCCCTCGCTGCACTCAGGATTCTACTTTAGAACCCCTCAGTACGCTCGGGATTCTACTCTAGAATCCTTCGACCCCGCTCTAGATTAAAAAAAAAAACACTCCCGCCTTAAAATAGTTGTTTGCTCCATAGGTAAACAATCTACTATTTATTCACTATTTTCAGTGAATAAAATAAGCTTTTTAGAAGGGGAATATCATAAAATCTATATTAACGCGAGCGAAGCCGCTGGAAGAAGCTAGAAAAACAGTGCACAGATAAACATACAGCGATATTCATTTTTTGATTATATGTACTAGTGTGACAAATTATACACACAAGCCTTTCTCGTTTCTCACTCTTTCTATTTGCGAAAACCGCATGAAAATCCGTTCAGTAGTTTTTGAGTTTATTGCGTACAGACGCGGCGGGGGACTTTATTTTTATATAATACATACATAAACTCACGCCTTTTTTCCATGGGAGTAGGCAGAAACTACAGAACGCATTTTATATAATATATAACTAATAATAATAATATAGTGATAGATATAGCAACCAACTTGGGGGTTGATTAAATAAAGGATTCTTTTTTTTCAGTTTTAGGAACGAAACCCTAAAAACGTAAAACAATGGATTGTTTCGTCATTTACTATTATTGATTCCTACATTTTCTCTATGTGCACACACAATAGTGTCACCGCAACATGCTACCTACTACACGTGGATACAGCCCACGTGCGCTCCTGGGGTCAACACAACGCACCGGTGTGAAGTTGCGAAGGTGCCTCGAATACGATGCGTTGTACTAGGAGTCCATAGAGCAACGCGGGCTCGAAGCTCGCCCGCAGTGTCATAACACCCTAAACCTTTATACCAGACTTTACGCTCTACCTTTGGCCAGAAAGACTATTATTGCTTAAATTTTATTGGGACTTTGAACATTGCTTACGTGTCGAACAGAGATCGCTTTATTAAGATGTGGATTGAAAGCAATTTTTTGCAGATTTATCAATGTTTATAACATAAAAATCATGAAAATATTACAGAAACCAATTGATAATTAAATGTTTAGTAAATATGTACCAAAATTATGTAATAAATCTCCATCAGTGTATCAGTATTACGAATTTTATCACGGATTGACGCTATAATACTGCGATTTTTGGGGACCGTCGTCGGTATTTTAGCCAATTTCTTTTGAAATATCACATAAACATGGTATTCTATTTTATGAAAATGAAGCGTTATGAAATACTGAATAATCATATATAACTTTCGAACAATTTAGTTCACTTTCAATTGGAAAAACATAAATAGTTGCAAAATATTCTCACTTTGGATGCTATCAGTGTCGCCATTTTAATCGAGACGCGTCGTCGAACCAGTTTGGCAACTGGTTTTCTTGTGCATTGTACCTACCTACCGGGATTAGTCGATGAGTTAAGACAGTCCGTATAACGAACAGCAAATAGGCTAATATTTTCTGAAAGGCCTTTTCTTGTATGCTTTATTTTATGCCATAGATGCTATCATTAATTAATTATTGTATACCAGTTCCGAAATATGGTAAACATACACTGATTATCAATACATTTTTTAATTAATAATTATAGTCTTGACAGGATTTTTTCGGACCACCCACATCACATCACATCATCAACCTATTAATGTTCCCATTGCTGGGACACAGGCCTTCTCTCTGTGAGAGGGGATGGGCTGTAATACACCACGCGGGCCCAGTGCGGGTTGGTGGATGTCACATGTCTTCGATTTTTTGGTCCTAGGACATGCCGGTTTCCTCACGATGTTTTGGTGATGATGAAAGTGATGATGAGATGAGCAGTGGTGATGAAATAATTTACACAAAGTAAAGCGCCTGGCTGGGTTCGAACCCACGACCTACAACTTTTAAGTCGCGGCCGATACCACTGGGCCACCACTGCTCTGCCGCACAACCCACTCAAGATAATATATTTTTTAACATAAATTAAATTTGATGTCAAATGCTTTTCATCCGGATGCCTCTTATTGATGGTTCAGTGGCTAGGACGTCGCCTCTTATGCTAGATGTCATGAGTTTAAATCCGGGCAAGTACCAATGTGACTTTTTTAAATTCATATTAACTTTCAAAGTTTATTTTGGACATCACAGGCAACGGTGAATGAAAACATCGTGAGGAAAACTGGACTTATAAAGTCATTGTAAGTCCGAAATAGCCATGTCATGGACTGTGGGATTCCGAGAGGCGGCTTAATTAACTCTGACACCAGAGGTGGCCACATCCTCACACGAAAAAGAAGAAGTACAAAACAAATGTAGAATAGGTAGATACATGTTTTAAACCTTAATATAAGTAACCGCGGGTTTACTAGCATCAATAACAGTTCCTGTTCCGGTTCCGGTTCCATGGAACGGAACACAAAGTTCCACACCTACAACAGGAGAACATAAAATAGAGAACGTTGTAACGATAAAACGAATAGAACAGTCTCGCGCCAAAGCTACGTAGATTGTACCGCGTTCGTACGTCTGGAACCAGAACCTATTATTTACCACTGTTACTCAATGAGCAACTTTCGTTTTCTTTGTATTTAACAACGCACGGCAAATTAACAAATGTTATTCTTAGAGGTGTACTAAAAAGTTTATCTCAAGATATTTTAGTACCTAACTAAGCTTCTGACGATTTAACTATGATGTCAAAAAGCGAAGAAACGAAACCAGAAACGCCGACTTCCAAAATTGAAGTTATTTTGAATTATGTTATCAAACGATTGAAAAACATAAAAAAAAATCCTTCTTACCCTACCCCACTAAACCACCCCCCACTAAACCCTTAGTAAAATAAATAAACGAGTAATATGGAAGATAGGTGTAGATAGTATGGAATTATTCATCATCTGTTTTTTTATGTTCCCACTGCTGGGACACAGGTCTCCTCTCTTTGAGAGAGGGAATGGGCCGTAATCCACCACACGGGCCCGGTGCGGGTTGGTTGATGTCGCATGTCTTAGAATTTTTGGTTCTAGGACATTCTGGTTTCCTCACGATTTTCCTTCACCGTTTTGAGAGCAATGGTGATGAAATAATTTACACAAAGTAGAGCGCTGAGTCAGCTTCTTATTTAATTGGAGTTTTGAGTTTATCTCCGTTCTTGGGTTATCTAAGATTATTTGTCTATATCAGTGTTTTCCTCATCTCCAAATAACACTCTTAGGAACGAAGAAAAAAAAACAAAATCTGTGTTGCTCTTTAAAATGAGATGAACACACTGAGATATGAATTAGCGTAAACAAAACAGAAGACTAGTGTTGCTATGGCAACAAGCTGTTCTGACGATATTCAGATTCTGCTTTGCTAACAGGACTCCATAAGCGATTGGAAGTGTATTTAGTACACGCAACAACTACATAGAAAAGCTCGGGGCGTGACTTCATATGTGTGCTTATGCACTCAAGGGCGTCGCCAGCCGATGGCCAAGGGGGGGGGGAGTTGATATGGAGAATGAGAAAAGTATGAATTGTAGGTAAAGTCGAGAGCACATGAAGCTTTTCACTTGTAGTACGAGCCTTACATCTACAGCGATTGTAATAATAACGGTACAGAGTCCACGAGTTCCTGACTGTACAATAAATAAAACTTCTAAATAAGTTATTACTGTTAGAAAAATAGAATTAAAATAATTTGGGAGTTTGAATTTGAATATAGAGTGTTTTTTTTTTTTTAATTATTTACCAGATTTTAATATTATAGCGGTCAACAAAGATTCTTTTTTGATTAGGTTGGCTTCGGGGGTTTAATGAAAACTTTTGGACCACTTTATTATGAAAATTATGTAAATTTTCATGAATAAGTTTTCTGTGCACACTCATCTTAGGACCAGACCCTCTTAGGACTTTGGTTGCTTTACATTTGGCAACTTTTTTTGAATCTCTAGGGGGGGGCAGCTGCCCCTCCCTTGCCTCCCCTTGGCGACGCCCTTGTATGCACTCACTTGCAATATGGGCGGACCGGACTGAACTCATATACGGTACAGGTTGTAGGTACTAGGTTTACAGGAGGTGCAATTTTAATTGAATTTAAATGGCAAGTACTGGAGAACGGCAATTTCATAGATAAAGACCTTTTATAGTCAATCCTACTGCCAAAATTCATCTAAACCCGGTCAGCCGATTTGAGGCGTGATTACAAATATTCAAGTATAAGTACAAACTTTCAAACATCTTGACGTACAGAGTTTGACATTTATGTAACATTAATACTTGTACTTACCGCAAGATTTTAATTTTCTTGACTACTTACTTTCAAAATAAAAAAGAAAATTGTTAAAACCACATATACATATAAGATAAATAAAAAACCATTCCTGCCGTTTTTCGAATCACACGATTAAAGAATTATTATATTAGTACTTTATTTCAATACAAAAATAATTTATATGAACAACGTTGATGATTCTAAAATGAAATGCAATCCACAAGGTCTAGTATTAGGTTACCTATAAAATTGCCGTTTTGTATGAAAAAATTATGTTCATTTTTAAGGTTCCGTACCCAAAGGGTAAAAACGGGACCCTATTGCTGAAACTCCGCGGTCCGTCTGTCTGTCTGTCACCAGGCTGTATCTCATGAACCGTGATAGCTAGACAGTTGACAATTTTAAAGATGATGTATTTCTGCTACCGCTATAACAACAAATACTAAAAACAAAATAAAATAAATATTTAAGTGGGGCTCCCATACAACAAACCCTTCGTACTCGATCCGACTCGCACTTGGCCAGTTTTTTAATATTAAAAATAAGCCTACCACACTTCTAAACCAATCGAGGTATAGCTCAATCAGCTGAAGATAACTGTTTTATAATTCAGTTGCAACATTTTACACATACTCGTACAATATACTATCTAACTAACTCACTAGTAAAGTTAAATAAAAGATTACTAAATATCAACATGTTTGTTATAAGGTAGTACAAACACGAAAGGTGACGACAGTTTTTATAGTTTCATTCTCATTCGTTGTACGGGGGCGCTATTAGGGTTCTGCTGCGGTTCGAATCAATCTATGAAATGCAATTCTGACAAAGCTCGTATGTCTTAAGTACTGCAATTAACGTCATACCATGAAACCAAAAATATGTATCCAGCATGTACCTTCTGTGTCCCTAGTATGTCAGCGGATGCGACGACAGCGTCGCGCGTCGTTTCTGCCGTGGTTTCCTTCCATCTCAACATTCTCATCTCTGCTACATGCAATCTCTTTTCATCCATCTTTTTCACAGCCCAACATTCTGATCCATACAGTACGTCAGGTCTAATCACGGACTTGTAAATTTTCCCCTTTAGCTTGAGGCATCCGTGGGTCACAAGTTGTTCCATTGACCTGTCGCCATTTCACCCATCCCGAGTAGATCCGGTGCTTTACGTCTCGGTCTACCTCGCCATTCCCTTGGACTAGCGATCCTAGGTCCTGGAAGTCGGTGCAGATCGTTATGGGGGTTCCAGCGAGAGCTATAGACACGGAACTGGATACCGCTAAAATAAATATTAATATTTCTCAAAAATTACCTTTATATAAATAAAATATTTATCTTAACTATAAACATATTCTTGTCATTAAATTAGTAGTTTTTGATGCCATATATGTTTACTGCATGAGAATCTGAAATCTTTAAATTAGGATTGTAATTACTGCCTGTCAAAAAAGCATTGGGGCAAGGTCTAAAGAATGTGATGCATGAGGAAGAGTCACCAGCTTCAACCCGGCTAATTTAAATTTTGAACGTTATATTGCAGAGAGAGAGATTGAGGCAGAGTGTTGTTGGTGAATTGCTCATCGCCTTTTGCGTAGTGGTAATAAGTAATTCACTAATCTGGATTGTTTGAGTGCCAGTTATTTTGCCTCGGTGGTGGTATTTTCTTAGAATCCATGGTTGTACATTTATGGCAATGTTACGGAGAAAACAAAACAAATGAATCAAATACATATCTTAAAAACAAAAAATAAAATAACGAAAAATACAAAGCTTATTTGAATTTAGAATTCCAAGTCAAACCGAAGTTATCACAGCTCAATGTGGCCAGTTGTAGCACTGCTACACCGCTTCAGTGCTATGCCGTAGCAGCTAGCAGTATCCTCTCATTTTAAAGGTAGCGTAACCGATGTGTTTATTGAAGACTATGAGAAGTGTAGATACAATTTCAAAATATCAATTTCAAGTTTTATTATGAGAACACTAAGCATGTTCGAAATTCTATATATTTTCTCATGTGAAGTAGATTTTTATAAAGAAAAATATCGTAACTATATGAGAAACTCTGACCAATTCGCTAGAGACAAAAGTATGATATTTAATAATAATCCCACTAAAAACACTACGTGAAAATTGGCTGCTAATGATTAAATAGAATTGAATAGAAAAATGAAAAATCGGATTGTAGATTGTATGTAAAAAAACATGTACTAATTTATTATTTTCTGAGAATTAAAAAAATAATTAGATATTAAAGCTGACCTATATTTAATTATTACGCTAATTCGGATCTCGTTAGGTCACGTTCAAGGGCTCCTACTGCCTGATTTGGACTGACTTCACACTTTCACGCAAGCGCATCGAGCACAAACCGTCTGATCCACGTGCTTGGGTTGTTTACAAACATTATATAGTTTTGCTGTTTAAATCCTGCAATTTTGTTCACGCTATATTCGCGAAAGTTTCTTCCGAAGAAGCGTATTCTGTACAAGTGTATTCCGCTTAAGATTCGGTAAACATGTGTATTGTGATGAAGATGAGTGAGCAACACAAGCAGTTTGTGAATGACGCGACGAGGTAACATATTATTTTAAAAATATTTCATCACTGATTTATTTATATTTTATTTGCAGACTATTACTATACTAAAAACATTCGTGGCAACTGTTTTTAGAATCTCAGGTTGAGTTTACTTAATTGACAAAACTCTTGATTGTAGCTACTCTAATCTAAAGCAATCTTGGCAATAATGATTTTGTTTATGGCAGAGAAGTATTGTTTCCAGGTAATAACAATACCAGCTAGTCAAAGCAAAAGTTTATAATCACCAGGAAAGCATAGGAATTAGAATATTACACTGAAACGTTAGGGCCGTTTTTTGGGCGCGTGTTTGCACTAAGAAACAAGTAGTGTGCATTCTGACACAGTTTTGGGTTACTTTTAGAGTGCTTACCTGGTACTTTCTTTCATATTCATGTCTACTGCTGTATGGAATTAATGTTGCTAATCAAGATGAATAAATATCTATATTCATCAAAAGTCAGCCTTCATCACATCACACATCATCAGCCTATTAATGTTCCCACTGCTGGGACACAGGCCTCCTCTCTGTGAGAGGGAATGGGCCACCACACAATGGCCAATCCACCACGCGGGCCCAGTGCGGGTTGGTGGATGTCACATGTCTTCGAATTTTTGGTTCTAGGACGTGCCGGTTTCCTCACGATGTTTCCTTCACCGTTTTGAGAGCAATGGTGATGAAATAATTTACACAAAGATAAGCGCCTGCCTGGGCTCGAACCCACGACCTACAACTTGTAAGTCGCGGCCGATATCACTAAGCCACCACTGCTCTCAGCAAAGTCACCCTTAGCTATAGATAATGGTAAAGAAAAACAAAATCTCAAAAAAAAGGTGGTAGTTGGCGGAAAGTTTAATTCATAAACTGGTTCACCATAAACTGAAGTTTATTCAATATATTTATTTTTCACCGGGAAATGCTGCCACTGTTACTAAAAGAACATTTTCTAAAAATAAAGTGAAAAAGTTAATGAATATTTAGGTCATCTTTTAATAGTCCTCTCTGTGAGAGGGAATGGGCCGTAATCCACCACGCGGGCCTAGTGCGGGTTGGTGGATGTCACACGTCTTCACATAGATAGCCTATTTCTTGGTAAATAATAGCAATTTACTCACTTAATTACACATTAAATATTATGGGTGTGTCCTAAACTTTAAGATCCAAAGCAAAAAAAAATCTTCAAACACTACGAAAATCTGATTTTTTTTGCATTGATAATAGTTTACAACTATACGCTAAGCAAAGTTATACAAACAGAAACATAAATAGTTAAATTATGTTTCTGATAACACAAGAGGTTAAAGTAACAAGTAAGATTGAAAATGGTTGTAACAACTATTAAATTACGATGAATATTAAAATAAGATTGTTTAAAAAAATGCGCGATTACCACGTACCATGAAACGACAACCTTTTCTGGTGCGGCATTTTATCCTTGTTAATACTAGGGAAGCAGGACGTATGGAAGATGGATGCATGTTTTGACGACATAACTTAATTATAAAAATAATAATAATAATAACCAGCTCCTAATACGTACTGTGTAATAGTGGATTAGTCTATCACTAGCTTTAATAACTTAAATACGGAAGCAATTAAACAAAATGAAACTAAATTGACTACAACCTGTTAACTGAGAAAATTTAATACAAACTGCTGGAGATTGCAACTCGTATTTTGACTGAGTACTTTAGTAGGATCGGCTGCACGGTCACCCTACCAAAGCGATCGTAGCCATGATCAAAACGCAACGCGTGCAATCGTGCATATTCACTAGCGCAACAGGAATCGCTAGGAGGAATCATTCAATATCTAGCTATGTCTAGCTGTATAATATGGACAATTGAATACGTGTACACATTCATGTGTGGATAGCCGCGTCAGTAACTTTGTTGACAAAGAAGAACTTTAAACAATATCTTGCGAAGAAAGGATTTTTGAAAATACTTCCTGTCATCATACAATAAATAGAGGTAGTTTGAATGGAAGTTCTTAATTTCTGCCGTTGGGAAATCCCATCGGATACACGGTTTATGTTTAACTCGCATCTGCCAGTGGCTTCGCATGCGTGAAAAGAATTTTCGTATGCCAATGGAACACTATACCAGGATGAAAAGTAGCCTATGTGCAATCCAGACTACAATCTATCTCTGCACCAATCCAGATCCCTTCAGCCGTTCTTATAATAATATTAGTTAAGTAAACTTTCGCACTTATAATATTAGTAAGATTATCCATTCCAGGTATTGTCCTCGGCTACTCTCATCCATCTACAGTGGCGGCCTTAGGGGGTGGCGAACAGGGCAATCGCCCGGGGCCTCGCTCTTGCAGGGGCCTCACGCTACAACCCAAAAAGCTTACAATTCTATCCCTAGCAAACAATAAAGTTGGTCGATTAATTATTTCATAGTAAAGTACTAATATTATAAAGGCGAAAGTTTGTGATTGTGTGTGTGTGTTTGAATGTTTGTTACTTCTTCACGCTCAAGATACGCTTCAGATATATATTTCAGTCTGGAATAGTACTTAAGATACTTTTTATTCCGGAAATATGTTCCCTTGGGCTTATTTTTGAAATTCTTGCGGGCGAAGTCGCTGGCAGAAGCTAGTTAATAACAAAAACAATAAGTTGTTTATTTCTATATCTTATACATTGTAAAAACCGGCTAAGTGTGAGTCGGATTCGCGCACGAAGGGTTCCGTACCATACTCGCAGCAAACTTTTTTATTTTTATTTTTTGTATTTGTTGTTATAGCGGCAACAGAAAAACATCATCTGTGAAAATTTCAACTGCCTAGCTATCACGGTTCATGAGATACAGCCTGGTGACAGACAGACATACGAACCGCGGAGTCTTAGTAATAGGGTCCCGTTTTTACCCTTTGGGTACGAAACTCTAAAAAGGACAAGGGCCTCGCATACCTGCCGCCCGCCCGGAGCCTCGCAGCGGTTAAGGCCGCCCCTGTCCATCTACTGCTTATCAGTATCTTTCCGAGAATTGTCGCTACAACTAGCGTCAATAAATTTGCAAGGTGATGTCCTAGACTCTTTGTGATCCATGTTGTGCTGGTGTTCCTTGCAAGTGCACCCGATCCATGGCAACAAAAGCGTCGCGAGTTTTCGTCATATAAGTGTCCTTGTGAACCTCTTAATAAATATAATCTATGATTATGAATTTAACTTCGATTTATGAAAGGAATAAGTGAAGTTTAGGGCGGTTAAGGTTCAATTACCCGATAAGAATGGTGCCTGCCTTTCAAACTATACTACTTTCAACAATACTACTTTGTTTATAAAGTAAGTAGTTAGGTTTGTTATAAGTTAGTTTAGTTTTATATAATTATTTAAGTATGTACATATTGTCTTAACGTTTGTTTAAATAAAGTTCTACTTTTCTAATTCCTAGTTGACAATGAATACCTCTGTTATACCGATTTCCATGGGTTACACACAAAATATAACAGCCGGTCAAGAGGAAGGATTCTGTCTAGTGACATGAGACTTTGCAAGCCCTCGTCACATATAAACATTAGTAAGTAATTCAGCTATACATAGCACAAAAAAAAAGTTTTATTATAAAAATTACAATAACTAAACTCATCTCGACCATAATACTTCGACCGAATCAAGACGGATTCAACCGGATAAAAATATTTTGTTCGAGGAATAAAATTAACGTCTGGTAGTTTTTGTATGGTAACCACACAAAAAACATTTTTTTTAAGCAAGATGAGACTTATAACCAGATATAAAAGAATGGTTGATTTCGCCAAAATATGTTACATAAACGATTTCCATCGTTGCCGCTACTTGGATAAACTAAATTTAAACATAAATCGACCAGTTTTGTAAATAAGTTTGCTGGGATTGCTCTCAGGTATGTTATAAGGATGTTTCCTGGGTAGAAAAATGATAATTCTATTTAGTCCGTATCCGAGCTAGTCCGTTGTCTGTAGCCGTATTTTTGCTTCATTAAATAAATAAAAATTGACAAAGATAAAGCGCATCAAAGTTCGGGAGTCCCCACTTCTGAACTGAAGGTGACGTCATAAGCCCCCGCTAAGACGTCACCTTGTCAGTACAAAATGTAGCACACCGTGACGTCACACGATATTTCAACGCACTGTATCTTCGTAATTTTTTGTTGACGTGGCAAAAGAAAAAATATGTGTCCAATACTTTATATATATCTACCTGACGGACCAAAAACTATACTTCATAAAAGATAGTTTGATCTCTGCGACAGCTGTCAGTACTTATCAATACAGTAAAAATAGCGCTTGACAGGCTAACAATAACGTATACGTCAGTTTGACATATATGTCGCAGAGATCAAGCTATCTTTTATGAAGTATAATTTTCAGTTACCCTATTGTAATGTTACAGGCCTGGGGGAGGCCTACGTCCAACAGTGGACGTCTTTCGGCTGAAATGATGATGATGATGTAATTGTAAAATCTTGCATGTGTGCAGCTGCACTTACATTGGGTAAATTAGGATTGGGTTTGATCGATCGGTGACGTCATCTTCATGCACTAGACATTCGCGTCAATACTTTCGTATTTATGGAATCCTAGTGACACCGCAAGCTGAACTTATTTTTTGCCATTGACATACAACCTGTGGCCCAATTTTTCTTGATTCTAGCCGTTATAACTTTTTCCACAAGCATTTTAGCATACCTTGCCAATGCAAGGTATGCTAAAATGCTTGTGTGCCATCCAAATCAAAAGTGTATGCAAAATTTAATCCTTTTATGTTGAGGATAACTGCAATAAAATGCAGTTTCAAGAAATTGATTGATTTTGATTTTGATCAGAACATACATACATACATTGCAAGTTAATAAAATAATAATACAAAAAAACAAAATAATAATAAGTTGAATTCAAAGTAGCGTTTCTCTTTCTCTCAATCCAGAACAATGGTAACGGGTCGCGAGTAAGTAACCAGGATAACAGAAGTAATAGGAGCTCACGGAGCGGAATATGAATAAGTTGTGTAATTCACCAGCATTGCAGAAATAATAAGGAGTTATAGATAAAGGAATAATATTTTGTTTCTGTGCTATATTTTAAAACACTTATAAAATTCTACGCTGTGTGGTGCTATTGCCAGTCAGAAGTTATCATAAACAGTAGACTTAGTATTAAAAAAATCATACAAACTCTGATAGAAAAGAAAACATGAAAATTTTCACCAGACTTCCTTTACAATAAAAAAGACGTGCTACTGCAGTTTTTTTTTTTATGTATAATGCTGTTAATAAATAAAGGATGAAATATTATCATTCTTCATCCTTATCGAATATAACTACTTAATTTAGTAGAATAACTCACAGCTTAACTATTAGTAAATAACTTGAGAGTTCGCTTTATGATTTAAACACTGAAAACACTTCGTTCACTTCGATACTCTTCAAGAATATTTCCAATGTATGATTATGGATATTAGAAACTTAACTTTTGTGCTTTAATTGCTTACCTACTGCGATCACTAACTCCGAATTAAATTACAATTAGCAAAAGTCATTTAGTATCGAATAATGTACCTGAAAAGCTCTTTCCATTTTTATAACTTATGGCAATTGGTGACCGTATAAAAACTTTAACTTCGGTGCCTAATGCCTATTGAAGTATTTAAAACCAAACACAATTATAATTGGCAAACATTCTGGTTTAGTAAAGGTTCACCTTGAAAAGCTTTTTCTAACGATGTCAATCTCATAGCTATGGGCTAAGGGTTCTATAAAATCATTTACATACTTCGGTTTCGTTATATTCGAATTACAAAATTGACAGCGGTTTCATTTTGATACCCATAATGACATCGGGTTGCATTATGCGAATCGTCATAAATTCTAAAACACAAGCAAAGACATTCTGAACATACAGCCAGGTACCTATAATATTAATAGGGGCCGCTCGTCAGGGCTTTTGCCGATAAGCCGACGACGTAGCGGCCAACATGTAGGTTGCGGTGCTGCCTGGGCCACATCACAACTGAGGCGGGCCGTGATGTCGTATGGGGTCTCCCAAACCCTTACGATATCACAGCAGAGGATTGGAGGCCGCGGCGGGAGAGAAGTGCCGGTATTGCGGTGCGCCGCTCTCCCTACCTTCCGCGGCCTGGACGGGGTCGCCACCGTCTGAAATCAAATCGCTTTGTTTACACAACTTTACGTCGACCAAAGTTCAAGTCCTGCAAGCGTGGACACTAACTCTCAGTTAAACGCAAAGGGTATAAAATTGAATGCACTGTGCATCACACACACATACAGGATGCAGAAGCGTTGCAGGGCAGGGTGTTGTCAGCACATATAGGAGAGGTACACAACGGAGTATAACCTAAGTTGAAACGAAATAACCCCCATGTTCTATGTGTTTGTGACACTACTTTACGTCTTGAAACAGTGCTTCCTCATCCCCTAAGTATTTGGGCAGTTAGCACAACCGTACAAATCATGTTACGAACGGAGTGCACAGCGACTGCAGCTGGTAACTACTCGCAAACTCTGATGAACTCGAAGCAATTGGTTATATTTATTAACAGGATGTTTTAATTTAATAGCTAGATATTGTGGTAATGTTCTCTCAGGTAAAACGACTGAATGAGTGCGCCATATCTTATTCATGCAGGCAAACATTGCTGATAACATAGGTCGACTGGATTTTGCTTTGCGCAGTTTTGAAAAGCACGAGGATGCACCTTTGACCAAAATATTTCATATGGACTGAAGTGACACTCTCAAAGACGGTATCCTGAATACGTACCGTCATCAAGAGGACATTTAGCTAGCCGTTACTGTGAGCATGCAGATTCTATTTGAATAACTTCAGAATAAAAATACCAATTATGATGACTGATACAACATACACCTATTGTGGCCATGATTACAGCTGTGTTCTGCAAGCTACTCTATTATCATGATCTCCCGGTAAAGATGCGGCATATTAAGTTCCGTTTCCATGACACCGGAACTGATACTGATATATCTGTTTGTTTGAAATTATTCTTCTAAATGTGTGAAAAATAGTCTGAAAATAGTGAAATCCGTCATGCTTTTTACTACAAAAATTGTGTAGTAATAAAATAAAAGTCGGAAGGCACACGAGTTCAACGTTTTCGGAAACACGTTTTCATACAAGAAAAGGTTGTGAACACTCACGAGAAAGCAGCGACCAGCCACACGCCTTCTCTTAAAATAAATCGTAAAAGTATAAATGTTCGAAGTGACCAACTGTGCGGAATTTAAAAACCTGGTTGGTATAAAAAGTTGATGTATACCTATTATGATTTCGGTATTATAAATATTGAGGTACCGGGCCCAAACCTACTACCTGCTAAATTTGGTGCGAGAGTATTTTGGAACAGTTTGCCGCTACAACCTTCTCAATAACATTATCTCCTAGTTCATTAGATTCCGTTTCCACGGTACTGGATTATTATGAATGGAATCCAAATCGATGCCTTTGTCGTGAACAACTAGGATAACATAAGCATGAGAAGGTGCATACAATGTGACGGTTGATATTATTATATAGGAAGTATGCATTTGTGTAGAGATCCCGTTAGCTATATACAGTGTGTCAATAGGAAACCCAACATGGATGTTCGCACATTACTACCAGACGCTAGAGTGCAAAAGGTGGGCAGTTTTTGGTACTGGTAGGAGTTAGTTTTTATGTACATAGATTACGTGGTAGGATTAGCATTTTCAGAAAATAAAGTTCAATAGGAAGGTGGCCACGGTGTCCGGTTATCGGTAGGCAGAGTGACAAACCTTCTGACAAGTACGAGTAGGTATATGATTGATAGTTTTGATCGCAGAACCTGAAAAACCTACACTTACATAGTTAATTCAAGTCTGAAATAGCCAAGTCAGTGGCCTGTGGGGTTCCCAGAGGTGGCTTAATAAACTCTGGCACCAGAGGTGGCCCTATCTTCACAGGAACAGAAGAAGATAGTTTTGACTATGGAACTGTGACAGGGTATAACCTAGCTGAAATTTGGCGTACTTGTATGACTTTGGAAACATTGAAATACACCGTACTATGGATCTGGCCTCATGATGCAGCCGGAAGATGGTCATTACCTACTCAACCAGAAAAGATAGCAGCATCGTTTTTGGGTCATTCAATGGATGTGTTTTGACAATTCGTGTTACATTTATTGCCTTTCAGTTAAAAAAACTTTTTATCCCACACTAACAATCACGTCGTCACATTACCACGTGGACTGCTCTTCAATGCGCTTGCGTGTAAAGTGCAGACCAGACAAATGCGTCACTTTATACCAAGAGCGCATGACATATCAAGAGTGATAGACCAACCATTCACTAAAGTCAAGGCCAAAGTGCAAAATTAGTTGATACAGTACCAAGTTAACTCAAAGCCCTATCCTTAGTAATAGCCATTTATATACAAAGGGTCACAATCTGGTGCTGTATTTTAAGATCATGCTTTGAAGATTTAACTGTCCAATATCTTACCACCGCAATTGCAGAGCTGCTGTGATTTTTTATACCATTATAATCATACCAATTAGTGCAGACAAACTAAGCCAAAAAGTGCGTTCTCGTAGAAGCTATTGGAGCAGTCGTATCGAAATTTTAAAAACATTCGCTTTCTAATCTCAGTGTCAAGTGCTTTTTCGCTGACACAAAGCGACGCCATGGTACGGTTTGGGCTCTGCGCAAGGATGCAAGGCATAAAATGTTTGTGAAATGTGGACGTACCATTCAGACGGATGGGACAAAGGGAGGATAATTTAATAAGATAAATAGTAGGAAGAGATCTGTTTCTAGCTACTCGGCCTCGGTGAAACACCAAAAAAAAGCACGAGAAAAATACACGAAACACATTGGGTTATCTATTTCCACAGATTTTTCGCTATTTAAGGAGTTATAGAAGATCAACAAGTCCAACTCTGGTTCTGATATGATTTATACGTGAACGTGATCTTACATAACAAATAATTACTTATTTACATAACAAATAATTTCATTACAAAATACGAATGAAATAGTTATCCGAATGTATCGCTCACATGTTTGTTACACACATACCTAAATCAGGGCGTATTTGTTTGTAGGTCACACTAGGCCTGCCAACAACGAAAAAAAGGTTTTGCTTCCGGTGATACCAGGACTTCATAAACATGGCAGAGGTTGCGTAGGGCGTCACGTATTGTGACGCCACTGATCGATTAAACCCAATCAGTGACTAGTATCAGTGCAGTTGCACACATACAAGGCTTATCGACATGAATAAAAGATACACCCACATTCTCACCCCACATTAATGTACAGTCAAGCAAATTGATGCCCTTTCGGCCGATAACTCGTTTGAAAAACATTAGTTTTCTTTTTATACCACTCATGGTGCACTTAGGATGGTTTATTAATATAAAATATATGTGGTATGGCGGGCAATTTGCCCATACGCGCCAGTAAATTAAAAAGTAAAAGTGTGCTATAAAAATTAACAAGTTATTTTATGTTTTTTTTTATCTGAGTTTTGTCTCGCAGTTCAACCAAAGTGGCTGTCGTCTGCTTAACCGGGCTTCCCTGTGGAGACTAAGCAATATAGCCTCCAGCCAGGCACATATTCTAAACCTAAGCGACAACGCTGAGGGCTACCCACGGTGGGGTCGAACCTCGGCTCAGGGCGTCGCTGGGGGGACAGCTAAGGCTGGATCTTAATAAAGAAGTTATTTTATGATGCAGTTGTTTGAAAATCGAAGGAAAATGTTGCACTGTAATGGTTTATTTTTTTAATTTTACCTATCCAGGAATATAAAGTACAAAAGATACAAGGAATTTTTTCCGCCCATTGTGCGACCTATGGAATTGTATGAAGCTGCTCGCATTGCGGTAAAAAAATCGTGCAGAAATAATACCGCAAGAAAGCCGTATTTTGCCACAGAATCCACCGCACCGTGGCGCGAATTTAATTCGAGCGAATATTTTGAGCTCTATGAACAGGTAAAAAGAGACAAAATTCGCGCGAATAAAAATCGCAGTGCGTGCTTAGCCTAAAGCGGGCATTGTCATAGACAAGTAAAAATTGGAATCAAATCTTTTCAAATAGGTACTATAAAATGACATTACAAAAACATCTTTGATGAAAACTCCTTAGTGATAAACTTCTTGGATTTGTCCCGTATCGTAATAGAAAAAAATATGTTTATCTAGTCTCATATCGTAACATTCGAATTATAAACTTCAAAACGAGTTTATATTGACAAACTTTATAAATACAATACCGAAATTTAAAAATAGTATCTTATTATAACACTTTTTCTCTAACAAAATAATGCTTTAATACAATTTTACCTAATTATGATGGGATGCTTCCAATTACTTATTGATTTATACTTTGTAACACTCTTCGTGGGAACCGGTAAGCTGTAACTGCGTACGATATGTCTATTGTGCTGAAGGTTTTCAAAATAATGTTATATCAAGTTCAATTTACTATCGTCGTTCATCTAGCCCTAGGCGCCGACCATCGCAAGGAGATTGAGCTGGATGAGCGTAGCCAAGGATCACGTTAATGTCGCGTTACAATGGACAGCACGAATCCAAAAAAAAAAAAACGTACCGTATTTATAAATTACAAGCTTCTGCCAGCGAAAGATCGAAATTGTCTGATCTGATTTCATAGACATCTCTAAATTTATTATTTTAATCGATTCTCTCATCTATTTAATGCATGCTACAGGTAAAAGAACAATAGTCTTATAAAACTGTTTGTTTCAAAATGGGGTTTGGGCACATGTGGGACTCGAACCCACGACCTTCCCGTTTTTGTAAACGCGATGCTCTATTCCACCCAGCTGAGCTAATGTGCCGCTACAAATTGCTTCCAAATTTGCGTCCTGTATCGTTCCTGAGAGTGCATTCAACGACAGCAGCGCCCGACACCCTTCAATTAATGGCTGCAGCTACGGCCAGACGCGGAACTACTACCGCACGCACAACCCTTTTGAACCCTTTTGAAGGTCAGGGACACGATACATTACATATAGATGGCATTGATTTTAGCCTTAATTTTTTAATTTTCCGTTACTTAGATTTATTGTGCACTAAAGAGGCGAAATAACTAACATTAACGACCTCATTTAGATCTTTTCTGTGTTGTGTGTGTGTTTAATTCCAAGTACCCACTTGCGAAATTATTAAAGAAACTGGAACACGTATGTACACTAATGTAAGTAGTACTTGAATGAATACGAATCGGCGATTTTAAACTTTTAAGTGCAGGTTTCGAAAGAATATAGAAAGTTTTATTATGAATTCGAAAATATTTTTGTTTTGACCGGTTTCGAACCCATTACTTGTGCTTGAAAGCTGGTCCTTTAACCTTTGAACCATCGCAACACAATATATCTACCCTGAAACAGTCTATAAAGTTACAAATAGGGAATCCAATCCCGTAAGGCTACGGGATCGAGGTCGTTTACCCCGCAGATCAGCAAGATTTGTGAGACGGCTAAAATTAACGCAATTACTTATTGATTTGTTCCTTTAAGGGTATTTATGAAGTACATATTTTTTAAGACGGTCATGTAAGGGCCTTACCTAGGAAACTAGATAGGGAATGCAGAAAATATAAAAAAGTGTATTGATTTAAATGTAAACATAGGTATACTTCTTCAATGTAACTTTATCCTTTGAAATCGTCTACTTAATAAAAAAACTACGGAACCTGCTACGATGGGAAATGAGCTCATTGAAAAAAAAAGAAAACTAAAACCCGACTGCTAAAGAAACGAACTAAAAAGATGTTATCAAGAAGAAAATCATGCTGTGCAGTCGGAGGATACTTACATATACGCAAGCTGGCTGACCATCTGATCCTCCAAGCAGTGGGGTTCTTGATATTTTTATTTTATTTATTACCTTTTAGTTATGTCTTGTTGACCTCGCATCCGTACTTGAGGTCGTGGTACCAATGTGACTTTTTCAAATGCATATGTGCTTTCAAAGTTTATCTAAGAAATCACAGGCGACAGTGAAGAAAAACATCGTGAGGAAACCTGGACTTATAATAGTAAATGTAAGTCTGAAATAGCCAAGACAGAGACCTGTGAGGTTCTTAGATGCGGCTTAATTAACTCTGACAACAGAGGTGTCCAAATCCTCACAAGAAAAAGAAGAAAGAAGGTATAATTTATTTTTCGGATTACTTTTAACTAGTATATATTTTTGTAACCATCTCTTAAAACCCTTCATTTTGATACCACACCCGATGGGTTTGTAAGAAAAAAAAACTAGGACACTTGGGTGATCAAGACGCATCTAACGATGTCCTAATTACCCGACTGCCGAAGGAGGGTAATGTGTTTATCAGTCTATGTATGTATGTATGTATGTATGTATGTATGTATGTATGTATGTATGTATGTATGTATGTTTGTTCCTATATGGCGTTCCAGAGACCAAACGCGTTGACCGATTTTGATGATTCATACGTCAATCGATTCGTCTTAACCTTGCGAGTGTCATAGGCTACATTAAAATTGGAAAATAGAAAAATGGCGGCTTTTGGGCGCCATATTGTGGGGGGCCAATTTTATTTTTTCTTCCAAACCCATCGTGTGGGGTATCAAAATAAAGGGTTTTTAGAGGCGATTTCAAAAATATATAACACTTATATATTTAAATGTACCTAATTCGAAAAAAATGTTAACTAAAAAGTTATAAATAAAAAAGTTAATTAAAAAAATCAAAATACCCGACTGCTTAAAAAGCGAACTAAAAAGACGTAAACAAGAAGAAAATCATGCTGTGCAGTCGGAGGATACATCTGGTTTTGGTCAGCCAGTTCGCGAATATGTATCCTCCGACTGCACAGCATGATTTTCTTCTTGTTTACGTCTTTTTAGTTCGCTTTTTAAGCAGTCGGGTATTTTGATTTTTTTAATTAACTTTTTTATTAAATAAATCCGTCTAGCGGTTTAAAAGATATGAGGTATCGATATCTGATCCTCTAAAATACTAGGAATACAGAAGATATGAGTGCTGGATACACATTTTTGGTTTCATGGTATGATGTTCATTGCAGTCCTTATGACACAGCTCGTAGGCCCAGAATTGCACTTTATAGATTGATTCAAACTGCAGTAGAACTCTGTTAGCACCACCGTACTACGAATGAGAATGAAACGACACAAACTCTCTATTACGGACGGTACCCAGGTATTGAAAGATTTTGTAGATACCCGCGGTCGCCCTGGGACAATCACTCACTACAGTTGACGTGTGTTCCCTATTGTCTGAGTTTGGCGACTACACTGGTGACATATGTCACCAGCTGAATAAGAATGTGTTAAAGTTGTCAAATAATAAAAGGCCCGTTTTGACAGCTATAAAAATCATCATCATCATATCAGCCGAAACACGTCCATAGCTGGACATAGGCCTCCCCAAGCGTCGCCACATAGACCTGACCCGTGCGTCTCGCAACCAGCGGATCCCCGCAACCTTCACCAAGTCATCGCGTAGTGTATCGGTAACATAGTATTTAATTAGGATTATGAATTTGTATTTTCAATTTCTTAAGTAATAAGTTATCGCGGCTTGTAAAATGAGAACACTCAACGCACTTCTTAGATTGTGACGACTATAGGTGGGACAACCAACAAGAACCTCGCCATAAACTTTTGCATTGGCAGAGGCGCCGAAATAAAAAGCAGGATTTTCTACAATCTTGTTTGTGCCGCAGATTTGATTAAAATAATTACTAGATAATCTTACAATTTTATAAATGTGAAAGTTTGGATGCATATATGTTCGTTACTCAATTACGCCAGAACGGCTGAACGGTTATGGATGAAATTTGGCACAAAGATAGATTATTATCTAGCAAGTGCTGTGGTTTTTGCCTATGATCCTCGGCACGTAAGTTGGCAAAGTTTTTGTGTAGTGGGGGTAAGTTCGCGCATATTGCGCGTATTGACCAACCACCATTTTGAGCGAACGGAAAGTGGACGCGACACAATTGGTCAGTAGATCCTTGTGTCAACTGACCAACTTATCGCGCGCTCGGAAAGATCCTAAACGTTCCCCGCGCCCCGCTTCATTCAAAGATACCTTAAAAACTACTATCTAACGGCTATTGCCAACTTACGTGTCGGGGACTATACCTCTATGGGAAAAAGCGTTATTACGTATGTATTTTCAAAATACTATCAAAATGTTTGTGGCTTTATAATTGTTTGCAGTGATTACGACACATGAAGGACTCGAGCCAATGACCTCCTCGTCCATTTGTGCCAAAGTGAGGCTCTAATACTTAATTCTCTAATTGTAAACTTTACATGAATCGAAAAAAGAAATCAAATAATGATTTCTGTAGACATACCTTTCAACAAGTTAAATGGGCGGGGCGGACCAATCGCATGCCATCGAGTACTAGCATGTCATAAATGCATAGGAGTATGTTTTAACTGAACTATGGATATAGTTCAGATAAAACAAGCTGCTTGGATAAGCAGGTGTAGATCTGATACGATCCGCACTATTTACAGTCGTATCAGTACAAGGATGACAACAGCATGAAGTGATGTTTTTATAATGTTTCAGATATTATTTTGGAGAGGCGAAGGGTTATGCGTGCGCCAGCATTTGCCAGCGACTTTGCTTGTGTAGTTCTTAAAAAATATCCGACTTATACCTTATGTGAATTATCCATGTCCTAATCTAAGTCATGGTCTAGCTGTGTGCTAAAATTCATCCAAATGCGGCGTTGAGGCGTTGAGCCGAGATTGATTAACCAAAATCCAAGTTCACAAACTTCCAAAGTAACAAATTTTGTCATTCTTAATTAATTAAGTAATGACATAATACTATTACGTACATGATGAATATTGAGCTGTGTTGAATACTAATACCCACCTGTACTAGTACTGCAAGACTTTAACTGTCTCGACAATGTAAAGATAAAACAGAAAATCGTTGTATATTGCTAACTAAACGGATAAACAGGTTATGGTCCGGTAAAATTAGCCCGAACAAATGAAGTAAAAAAAATATATACCGCCGTCATTTTGTTTTTAATTTCATACTTTTTCAACTACATAATTTAATTCGTAATAAAGACACGCTTCGATCAACAATCTATCGATACGTAATTATGACACGATATCTTGCGAAAATACTCCAATTCAAAAAGTAAAACGCCCAAAAATTTTGAACGGCTGAACCGATTTTTATCAAACATAACTAAGAACACTGCTGATAATATTACCATTTGAACAAAAAACTAACAAAATAGGTTCATCCATTCAGGAGCTATGATGCCACAGACAGATACACAAAGACACAGGTACACACGTCAACTTATAACACCCCTCTTTTTCCATCGGGAGTTAAAAATACGGGTACGCTTGCATAAACTCCAAAGAAGCTGAAAATGTACATGAATATTAGGGATACCATTATAATGAAATTAAAGAGAAAGAAGATATACACAGACTTATAAAACGAATGCAATCCACGAAGTGTTACTACTTCGTGAATTTCATTTGTTTTATAAGTATAAAGGTATAGTTAGTTGGGAGAATATACTACAACCACAGAATAAATAATAGTACAAGTAATAAATAATAGTACAAGTACAGAAGAGTCACTTCGTGCAATAATTCATTGAAATAGAGACTCCTGCAAGTAACCAACAAAGTGCAATTCAGCTCGCATAAGCGCTCAGTGCCTAACGTGATATTCACCTAAACGTTGCCGCTCTCTTCTAACGCGTATCTCCGTCGCTGTCTGGCGCGGTTTGACTCTGCTCGTAAGGGTTGTCGACTTGCCGCTTTCGCTTACATCCACTATCTACCTACTTGACCGCGTAATCTTTCTTATGTTTGATGCCTATGGTTACACGGTCAAGTAGGTAGATAGACAATGAATATTATAGACCGTCATTTTGTTAGGTACTTAACAAATGAAAACTAGGTTACCTAAACTTCATTTACTATAACATTAGACATTTAAATAAGCCAATTTTACAGCCCGGTCAATCGATTTTGACTTATATTGCGTTGGTGATACGCCAAATGGAAGCTGTAGTAAACAGTTAGTTTTGGTAACAAAGGACCATGCGTCATTTTGGGCCCATTTTTCAACATTGTTCAACAGTGATAAATTATATGTCATATGAAAGCTCTTGAACTGTACTTTATTTCATTCTATGGCAGCTAAGTTCGTCTCCAGCGCGAAAATGGGGTTTTGGTGCGTTTTTGAAAATCTGTTTTGTTTTGATATTACATTATAGTTAGCTCGGAGTCAGTAGCTCGGATTATAAGGAAAGCAAAATGTTCATTTAATGTCCTCCGCCCTGGGGGGCGGATCCATCTCACACATATGCTGGAGGTCGCGGGAACGTACCATCCTTTCGCTACCCCCGGCTAGTGCCGGCCCGTATGCGGGGCTCGAGGAGTGAGGTGTTTGACACCCGCCACGACGCCTAAGAGGGACGCGCGTGGAACACTACGCGCCACAACTTCGGACACATTTAGGGGGGCTGTAAGAGGTTTCCGCCCTCCGCTGATGCCCAGCGCGTCTGCTGTGGTTTGGATGAGTGGATAAAATCTCCCTCTCCCTTTCCGCAGCCCCCTTCTGCGAGATGACATTTTCGCAGAAGGATACCACCACTTCCCAAGACTCCTCACAACTTTTTTTTTTATATGTCCCAGGGCCACACAGGACACAAGCCACTTCATAGGATATCGTGCGATACCCCCTGATGACTCTAACTGCCATCGCTCTCTGCGGCTTTCGTAGAACAGCGATGCTGCCGTCCGTCAGGTCAGCCGCCCAGATCGGGCCCATCGATCGCATGATCCCCACTTAAAGCCGCCAACAGGTGGCGCTTGGGCCCCCAGATTTGGAAGCAGCGTTGAGCGAGCCGCCTGAAGTGGGGTCAAAATTCCATCAGCTATCAATCATCAAACCCAGGTACCTCATGGTTGACTCAACAGCGATTCGAGCCCCCCTCAAAGCCGATGTGGGCATCGGGCGGCGGCGCCCACCGGGGACCATTAAAAAGCATGGCCTCCGACTTGTTGAGGGCCACCTCCAGGCGCCCTATGCGGCTCCACCTGTGAGATCGCAGCCTTCGTGAGCAACGCTGCCTCCCTGTACGGACTCCCCCGGGCGGTGAACAGCGTATCGACCGCGTAACATCAGGTCTACGCTCAATTGGAGTTCACCCCTCAACACCCGGTCGTACCCGATGTTCCACAGAGGTGGGGCCAAGACCGAGCCCAGTGGAACACCGCACGACATGTGGTGCTGCTTTACGACGCCATAAAGTCCCACGTAGGTGACACTCCTCTCCACCAAATAAGCGCCGACGATGCGGCTGAGGTACCCTACCTAACCTACCTAATAAGTCATACACATTTTTCATTTACAATTTTTTTTTGAACATATCAAAACGCCATTTTTGCGCTGGATTTGAACATAGCTGTCATAGAATGAAATAAAGTACAGTTCAAGAGCTTTCATATGACATATAATTTATCACTGTTGCACAATTTTGAAAACTGAGCCCAGTGTTCATACAAAAGTGCCCATGGTCCTTTGTGCTTTTTATATCATCCTTATGTGTACGAGATAGAACACAAAATCGGTTGAACGGACTGTTAAACGAGTTGTAAAGACGTCTAATGTTATTTCAAATTGAGTATAGGTACCTACCTCTTTGTTTACTCTTTAGTGATATTTTTTGTTAGTTTATTTAAAGTAGGCTTGAAGAACTCTTAGGAAATATTGCTTGTTTGTTCGTTAGGTATAAGTAAGTACCTAGTTTAATATACAAACGTTAACGTTAACAAGTGCGTACACTTACTCAGGCCATTGGTAAATTCTTAGGCTAAGTAGGTAACTACTTATTTAGGCAATTATAATTTATTTTAAACTGGATCTAAAGCGTTTATTTTTATGTTAACAAAACGGTAACTATTCAATAAAAAAAGAAATCAAATTATATTTGTGAACAACACGAAAATCTAAAATTTCTAAGTAGGTACCTAATTATTAGTATTTCACACACCTATTCATTCTTTTAGGAACACCAAAATGCTTAAAGTTTTATACAAAACTCGAACTCATTATGCACCTACTACCGATAGTTACAGAGTATTTATGTAATGATTTAAATAGGTACAACAAAATAGCTTACCTTTCAAAATCTTTCGGTACTTTATAAAAACTTAATATCGATTAATTGTTCTTTGCTTTATTTAAACACCCGTAAACATAACAATATCTTTTAAAGGCCTTAGAAGTACGTTTAGAAGTCATTGTTCTTTGCTGCATAAATCATAGAATTAATAACGTGGCTAACGTGCGAGCCGAGCGGTAAGCGGCAACCTAATGCGTTATTCCCTCTAGAGGGTACCGCCAGCCGATCGTACCTAAACTGCGGAGTGACACCCCCCTGCTACAACCCTGGTAGTTCTCGTAGCTCAGCTACGCCGTAGTGGGTCTACGCCGTAGCACCTAGTAGTATTAAGGGTATACACTAGTCGAAAATTCTTCCATACAAACGTAGTCTGGCTTTTTACTCCACTGTTTGACGATGTAAGCACAGAATAAATAATAGTACAAATGTAAGTTCAAAATAAAAAAAATATATCAATTTGTCTCATCATTAACTAGTATGGAAGCAAAAAAGTAAAAAAAATATTTACTTGAAAGTTATGAGCTTCGAAAGTTCCATATTTTAACACTAATTTTAACGCATCTTTGGGCGCAAATAAGTATCATAAGAAGAAGGAAAATTGAAAAACGGCCTCCATACAGGGATAGATTAGTAGTACAACAATGCAAATAATTTTATTTTGAACAGATACATTCAGTCGTTTTTTCATGATATCCAGACTCCCAAAGGTCTGTTTATAAAATTTCGCGCTCTCGTTTTCGTTCTAAATCATCATCCATTTCGCTACAAATTTGCAAAAGTGTGTATTTGTACGCGAACTAGCTTCTTACTGCTCATAACAGCATCTATCTTTTCCGCACGTGTTGTCGGTTGATATAGCATGTATTTTAACCCTGCACACAAAATAGTTCGTGCCGTCGACTAGTGTACCCTTAAAGTCGTGACATTCCGGAAGCATTGACTCATGCTTAACTCAAAATAGACAGTTGTGATTGGTTAGTTTGATTTTTGACATTAACATTCTCAAGTCCAAGATCCCAGACGCCTCCGGATTATGATCCGTAAGCATCTGTAAGATAAAATGTGTTTTGTCTCGTACTGACAATCAAAAAGTCAAAATGACATAAGGGCAAACGAATTTTGGAGTAGAATTGTACACGTTCATTTTAATCTTTTTTACAAGAAAATAAAACCGACTTCCATGAAAACACTAGAAAGTTCAAAAAATACTTGAATTTCAGAAGTTTCTTGTCTTTTTTTCTTCGTTTTTTTTATGCCGCGGACTGCCGGAATTCATGTAATTAACATTTAATCGATTCTCTCCTTGTACCTTGTTGTCGGTGTTTACGATTACACCTACACCGCATTGTGGGTGTTATGTAGTACAAATTATTTTAGTATGTTATATGAGAAGTTGAGGTTTTAAACAAAACACTTCTACGAGTATATAATTATTAAGCATTACGTCACTGATAAAGCTAACGACAGCAAATATTTGACGGCCTGAAGGTATCAATACTAGCTTTGAGCAAATGGCACGCCACTGCGGTTTCTATGGCAACAATGTAACGACGCCGTGGCCCAGAGTAAGTCCTGTCCTGTATTATTGTGGTATTTGTTAAAATAAGTTCAGTTTTGTTTGAAGTCTCTATTTTCTCTAAGTCTCTCTAAGTCTCTATTCTGTAGTATTTCACTCATTTATCTACAGAAATCAGCATTCATAGTCACAAAAATAAACATGTTATGGAAGCAAAATGTGATGGAAGCACAATACAGAAGTCCAGAAGTGCCAACAACATGCAAAATGAATACTAGATTTTAAAGCAATGTAGTGAGAGATGGGTATAGTTCATTGTTCCTGAAGCTCTTGTGCACATTTTCAAAATCACAAAGACCTTGGATATGGCGTGTGACGTTCATGTGCTCCTAGTACTAAACCACGTATTTGAGCTGACTTCACACTTTCACGCAAGCGCACTTGGCACGAAACCACGTGCGAAGAGAACAGCCTTGTTTACATACATTTTGTAGTTTTGCTGCTTGCTCGGTTCTTCTTCTTCATCGTATCGATGATTCCAAATTTAAATATGTTTTGACCAGTATTCAGCCACGCCAACAGGGTTGTCATTTGCTTCACAAAGGTCTTTTAAGGTGCAGGTGTTGCTGCACAGAGAGCACGACAAAAGGTGAGGCATTGTTTGGGACCTGGCTTCGCAATCGCACTGTGGGTCATTGGAGTACCCCCATCTAACTAACTGCTTGCTTGCTCGGTACCGCGTGACGAAGATACTCCCCCCAGCTTATGTTCTTGCTGTGTTACTCATCATACTCAGATTAACCACAAGAAAGATGTCACAGACATTGATAGTAGTTATATTCGTGATTACCTATATTCAATTCTACTTTAACCAAAGTTTCCTTCGAAGAAATATTCTTGCGCAAGTGTCTTCCGAGCAAGATTTGGTGTATAATATGAAGAAGGTGATTTAAAATGAGTGTCGACAAGGAGAATTGATTATTAGATGACGCGATGAGAGTAAATTTTAAGGGCAGATAATTCATCATCACCAATGTTTAATCACAAGTAAACACAGTCGTTAGTAACTTAGTATGCAACTGCTTTTTATACTAAGTTGCAAAAGGCGAGTTAGATGATGGTTGAATAATTCTTGAGAATTTTTTGCTGCAATATTATTTAAGCACCAAGCATGATAATAATCAATTTGTTGTATTGTATGACAGAGATATACTGTGGAGAAACGCGTATAATTATATTATCAATAACAGTTCGACAGTTATTCATAACGAGCATCATGTTAAAACAACACGCAGCCCTCCCCTATCGCGCTGAACATACGGCAAGATGATCACTTTCATTAGGCCATTAACAATAGAATAAAGTCATCTAACGATATAGCACGCGTTCGTTTTGGTGTGAGCAGGTATAAGATTTACAGCGACATTTTAAACGTCTGGGGAGTATTTTTGGCTGCTACGATGGTTGTGATGACAACTCGTCACACTAGCTATGTCGTCGCTATCCTTAATAGGTCACTTTCACTAATACGTCACTTTGTACATGTAGTCAGCTTCCCAATTTGTCTCAAGCCGTATTACGTCTCTTTCCCAACTCGTCCGACGCTTATGTTCAATGTACAGTAAAGTACAAAATCATAAAGTGCGTGGTTACCCGATGCTTTCCGAGGTACAAAAAACAAGATTTCAAAAAAGAGGTCGGTTGCCTGGTGGCCTTATTTTAATTTAAAAAAAAGCTGAGTATGTCATTAGATTTCATATTTTGTTTTCAGTGATGTCATTTTATTGAATTTTATTATTACAGAAAACGCATAAATAGATTTTATTTATAAACCGTGATGGAAAAAAAATCTAATATAAAGTTTATTTCGAGTGAAAGAGGTCAACAAGTTCTGCTAATGGCCGGTCATAGACTTACTTTAGCAAAAACTAATAAAAACGGATCTAAAAGGTGGCGTTGTATAAATCGTTTTGAATGTAGTGGTAGCGCGACATTAAGTTATACTTCCGACGTCGTGCTACGGGAAACACAGCATAGTTGTACTCCAGACCTGGCCACAAATGCTGTTGATGTGGTGTTGGATCAGTGCAAACAAAAAGTTTGTACTGATTTAGGACCAGTAAAACACATATTTGAAGACACCACAAGATCTTTAAGGGATGATCTTAGCCTAGTAGATGATGTACCTGACTTTAATTCAGTGAAAAATTGTTTATACCGGGCTCGTAAAAAGCTCTTAATGTACCTAAAACTATTTTCAAAAGCCCAGAGGAGGTAGTAGTACCTAGTGCATTACGTGAAGATTTTTTAATAATAGACGACGGCGAAAGTGATAAAATTTTAATTTTTATGACCAATGATGCTCAAGAATTACTACAGAATACACGTGAAATATTTGCCGACGGGACTTTCAAATATGTTCCTCCGCCTTTCTTACAACTTTATACATTTCATACGGACATAGGAAGTACAGAAGTGAAGACAAATGTGGTACCCCTAATTTACTGCCTATTGCCAAATAAACATGAAGAAACTTACCTAAGACTGTTAAAGCTGATCAAATCAAGGTTTAATCTTTTTGATCCAGCAAAGTTTCACGTCGATTATGAGCAAGCAGCGATAAACGCAATTTCCTATGTTTTTCCTGGCACTGAAATAGTCGGATGTTTCTTTCACTTTTACCAATGCTTATGGCGCAAAGGTAAGCAAATAAAGTTAACCGAAACGAAGGAGGGCCGTGCGCACATTGCTAAATGTACTGCTCTTGCTCACCTTCCAAAAAATCATATCCCAGAAGGATGGTTAAACGTTTTGAATACTACGCCCGAAAGAGATCATTTTCAGACGTTTAACGAATATTTTTCAAAGACCTGGATTGACTCAACAATGCTATTTAGCTGCTATGACCAGCGCCATCGCACAATTAATACAGTAGAGGGGTGGCACAACAGGATAAATAAGAAAATCTATATAAAGAAACCTGGCCTTTACTATTTCATTTTCGTCATTAAAAGGGAGGCGAACTTAATAGATTTTAAAACAAAAAAGAAGTTAATTAACTATCCCCAAAGAAATCGGCGAAAGCGTGCTGCATTATTAGACAGAAGATTAAAATGCGTCGTAGACGACTGTATAGAGAAAAATGTAATAGACATGTCAGAATGCCTACGAAGATTACGCAATTTTAATTATTACAAGCGAAACCAAAGACGACGGAAATAAAACATTATAATTATTCATAGCATATAAGCAATTTTGTGAAAATCAAATTGACAGATAGTGATTTTGATGTTCGCCACTAAATACCAATTATTACCATACGAAAAAGTTATTTGTTTTTTGTTTGATTTATTATTCATTATTTTCTTTCATTATTTCTATTTTAGTCAAATTAAAACACATTTATTATAGTATTTTTCCATGTGTTTTATTTCTTAGCTCTCTTCTTATTCGTTGTCTTCATTTCTGTAGGCTGTGCCCGTCTTGGAAAGCATTGACGGAGTCATCGACGAGCTGCTTCCAAGCTACCCTGTCTTCGGTTCTTCTCAGGGCAGTGGTCATAGTAAGTCCTGTAATGGCCGTGATCTGATCAGACCAGCGAATAGGTGAACGTCCATGTGGTCTTTTGTCATCCACTTTTACCACTACAACCAGTTTTACCAGGTTGGCTGGCTGTCTCCGGGCGATGTGACCAAAGTAGCTTAAGACTCATTGGAACCAAATCGTGGAGTTTGGTTTTGATGTTCAACTGGTCGAGAATGGAGTTATTCGTGCGCTAGACCATCCATGAAATGCATAACCATTCTTCTCCAGTACCACATTTCAAAAGTCTTATTCCCATTCACCCCTGCATATTCACCCCGCGTAATGGTAATATAGAAAAGGGAGATAGTCAATAGTACCTACACTACACTACTAAACTGAACTAAATATTTTTTGGTGTCGTAGAAGTAACCAACCAGAGTCGATCAGTTGGCGAGAAATATCCTCGAAAAGGAGACTCACGTCACCAACAAGACGCGCGCTCAATTCCGCCCCTAAGACCAAGGATCGTTACAACCCCAAACGGCTGAAAACTGTAATTACTAATAAGATGAGTATTTGCGCTACTTGTGCAGCCGCAGCAGCAGCGCCGTACTTGAAACATGAGATGTCGACACAGCTTTCATCCCATACCAGAAGTCTACATACCCTTCACGACATCAACTTCATGCCATCTAGTCTCTTTCTAGATATTAAAATAAGATTACCTACTTACAAAAAAGTAGGTATTTTAATACAATTTTGCTGTACTGAAAATGTTTAGATATTTTGTGCTTAAGTATACATAGGCGTCGGACGAGTTGGGAAAGAGACGTAATACGGCTTGTGACAAATTAGGAAGCTGACTACATGTACAAAGTGACGTATTACTGAAAGTGACCTATTAAGGATGGAAAATGCTTGGCACTAGTCATTTCTAATAACTGACATTATTCTGTACTTGTCTTAAAATCCATAACCAGCTTGTATAAGTTCATTTGTGACTACGCAAGTGACTATGAATGATAGATAGGAAAGCTGAAAATTGTTCAAGCAAACTTGCAAGTATGCTTACATTCAAAGTCGTACTAACCCTATTCAATCCCATAATTTCTGTGTAGAAAGCTATTAGTAATGTTCGGGGCTTCTGGTATCTCAACTATATGTGTTATTTTGATGTACTTAACTTATAAGCAAAAATAAAATTGTGTAAAAACCATCAAAATCCGTTCAGTAGAATTTGCGTGAAAGAGTAACAAACATCCATCTATCCATCCAAGATCACAAAGTTTCACGTTTATCATAGTAGTAAGAAGTGGGTAGGAAGTGCGTCTTTGTTAATTTCGGGACTTTGGTATCCCACACCTTTGTGTTCCAGGGCCCGAAATCAACTCGCAGAGGTCTGGTTAGGCTTGTATCATGAAATGTGACACCAAAATTATTATTTTTTTGACAATCTCAGGACTCTGGGGTCCCAGATCTTTGAAAGGCTTAGCCAGGGTGCGTAGCCAACTCGTAGAGGCCTTGTTAGTCATTGTATCATGAAATGTGACCTACCGATGATTACCCTATTAATATTATTATTTAATAACAGCTAGTGAATGCAAAAGTTTATCAACAGTAGGCAACCATAGGACGTAGGAGGTTTTGTCTCTGCAACTACTAATTCATAATCTATCGAGTATTTTCAATTCTGCAAATACTAATTTTTCACTAAGAAGCAAGTAGTTTGCATTCCGTTCCATTTACTTGAACTATCGATACTATACGTACTTATGAGGCCATTGACAAGTGTCATTCTGTCATCGAAAGCGTGGTGATAGCGATTGTAATATGTCAAAAAGTAAGCATTTCTATAGCGTTTTACATTCCCATACTATGGGAATGTAAAACGCTATAGAAATGTCACGTGATCAATTCCTTAAATTTTAGCATTTAGGCTTAGATAAAGTACCTATATATTTAGCCATAAAATGAGCTTGATTGATAAAGCGAGATCGCTAGTTGGCAGCCCATGTAAATAATAAGGACAAAAGATTATTTTTTGTCTTTGTCACCATGGCCGGCTTTTTGTTGTTTGTCAAACTCTAATGTTATGGCAGGTTTGACAAACAAACTCGGTCGTGTTTGATTTTCTGTGATTTCGTTGTATTATGTGTTTATTGAGACAAGGAATTGGGTTATTTATAGATAATAAGTGTCAGTGCGATGGTGGGTTGTAGTGTTCTTGTTCTTGTTGTAACACCAGAAATAACTATTGATGTTTCATGTGCGGCCACGCCATGGCTACATCTATAGGTACTTTATCTAAGCATTTAGGCCATCTTCGCCATCGCATACATCGAATGATACTTATCTAGCTCTATGGAGTTATTCAAATTGTAGTTACTTATCTGAGTCAACGTACCAGGACCTTAGAACCTGGCAGGATGTTAAATTTCACTACTATCTCATTAATCACTAGGCGGGAATACCACGGTTAGTCAGCTCGATAGGTACTGGCTTCATGTCAACAGACTTTGGCTGGGCTTTGGAAAGAAACTGGTTAAACCACAAACATGTATACCGGCATAAAATTCTGTAATACCCAGTTATGCAAAAATCTACAAATTACTAAATTAGTTAATATTGTTTTAATTAATTGATCCAGAATGCCAATTCTCGTATCCAAAATTTGTTTTCTCTGCGTGCTGATTTTACTGACCCAAGAGATACTAAACCCTTGTTTTCCAGTAAGGCTACAATTTATATTTCTTCTAAGGCTACAAATGAAATTCCATTGGTTGCTAACGGAGCTAACAGATGGAATTGCATAAAAACTTCGCTCCCACGTCAGAGCGGAGTTGTATGCAATTCGATTGGTTAGATCCATTCCTCTTTTCTTCGCTCCGCGCCAAAAGGACAGGCAGCCTTAGTATGGACAAACAAGCTATTAATTACTTTTTAAAAATATCATACTGATGATGCGCAGAGCCTTAACCCTGCCAGATCATGGTTAAGTTACTTAGAATGCTATTAACGACTTCATCTCTGTAAGAATGTCTAGCCTTACAGGAAGACCGTTACTCGGAGGGTTTAACATCTCTCAGTATAATATCAAGCACGACTAACTGGTACTATGAAAGGACAATCCTATCTGGTGCGGTATTTTATCCTCGTTAATACTAGGAACGCAGGACGTGTGGAAGGTGGATACAAGTTTTGGTTTCAAGTTATGATGTTCACTGCATTCCTTATTGTAAATGGTATAGAATCAAAATTGCAACAATATCATAAATTCAACCTGCAACAGAAGTTTGTTCACGCCCGCCCTCGTACAACGAATTTGCACATTCGACATAAACTGCTATTGCGTGCTACGAGCGAAGAATAGAAATAAATTTTGGAACACCGACAGCAGCAGACAGAAAGAGCTTTGACTAGCTAGTAAACGCTGAACAAATGTCTTAGAAGCATATCTATCTATCTATCACCTACGTGCAGATCTTGTATATATGTAGATATATATATATAATCTGAATCTCGGAAACGACTCCAACGATTTTTATGAAATTTAGTATGCGGGGTTTCTTAAGCAACGCTTGACGAGGTCGGTCCGTGGATGGGTGACCATTTCAACATAGCGAGTTTCCTCCGTGCCTCGGAAAGCACGTTAAGCCGTTGGTCCCGGCTGTCATTTGAAGATCTTTGACAGTCGTTACGGGTAGTCAGAAGCTTGAGATCTGACACCAGTCTTACCAAGGGGTACCGTGTTACCCAGTTACTGGGTTGTGGAGGTCAGATAGGCAGTCGCTCTATGTAAAACACTGGTACTAAGCTGAATCCGGTAAGACTGGCAGCCGACCCCAACATAATTGGGAAAAAGGCTAGGCAGATTGATTGAGTATGCGGGGTTTCGGGGGCGATAAATTGATCTAGCTAGGTTGAATTTTTGGAAAACGTCGTTTTCTCTATTTTCATCCGAGCAGAGCTCGGTTGCCCAGGTACTACAATTTTTACCTTTTTTTTACATTTTTAATCACTAAATGTTTTACATGTAGAGCGTTTTTTTATAATTATATATTAATACTTAATGCCATGGCTTAAGGCAGTATTCTGGCAAAGCACGATAGGTACGCATCGTGTAGAGTATAAATCTCAAATTCATTAACTAATTCAATCACTGCAAGACAACGCATTGACCACAGTCTATGGGAAAACCCAACGGTGGTCTACGGCTTGTGTTAATAATAATATGTATGTTTGTCTTTCCAAGCAGTTATACTCGGCTAATCTCATCCATCTACCACCAGCCAGTCCCTTGCCGAGTATTGTCACTACAACTAGCGTAAATAAAGTAGACAGGTGATGTTCTTGACTCTTTATGGTTCATGTACTGCTAGTGCTCCTGGCACGCGCACCCGATCCATGTCAACAAAAGCGTTACGAGTTTTCATCCTTTTATTCGATAGAGCTTACCTAACCTTAACCTTACTAGGGCTTGTAAGAACTTTTAAATAATTAGTTACTAACTCTCGATTATCCCAGTAAAATAACTGTAATTAGAGCCAAATCTGCATAAAAAATCCTAGATAAGTAATTTCACCGGCATTATGTTCATTATGTTAGTAGCAATGTTGCCTGAAAAGTCCAAAAAATCGCTTGACTGCAAATTACTGTAGGATATTTTTCGCAGCAAATGTATTTATTTCCTGGGCTACAATTTCTGAAATAAGAATTTGATTTGTATTCTTGTTTATTTCCAATTAGGCTGAAAAGCTTTCAAACTTTGCCATTAATTGACGTTCTTAACTCCAATTTTTTTTCTTCTTTTGTTTAAAAATGAGCAAGACAGCCTCTTATCATCAGGAACGCTAAAATCACGTGCATTGTGCCAGAATGCTTACTTTTCTACAGTAGAAGGTAAAATTTACATAGGTACTTTGTTTATGGCGCTGACTGCTAGCACTTTGCTATCTAAGCACTATAGCTTTATGAGCTCCTGGTGTGTAGCATTTTCGTGCAGTTCTACGCAAGCGATATGCGCTATTTTGAGCAGTGCACGTGGACCATTCACGGTAGGCATTTTCACTGGGAAGTTACTGCAAATTATTATTGGGAGGCTAAATCAGATGTATCAACATATTAAGATAAATTTAGTATTAATTAAAAATCACCTATTATTTTTGCATGATTATACAAAATATACTTTTTGTGTGGTAAATAACATCTGCCAAAAGTTCATGTTTTCGATGATAATGCTTGCGATTAATTTTCTAGAATACGATTGTCTCTTGCGTATCGTAATGTGTGGCTTGAAGAAAAATAAAGCAACCCAGTCGCACTTTGTCGAAAACAAACCCTACATTGATTTACATTTAGTCAAGAGATAACATTGTGACTTGAATTTGAACGTTTCAAGTACCTAAGTATAAAAGAATTGTTTTTCTCGTCTCCGGGACCATGAATGTCAAAAACTTTGTAAAGGTATTTAGAGTTTTAGTAGAATAGGTACATGCGATCATTTAAAAAAATACGTTAGTTTTGCTACAACCCTAGAAGTATTCTTCAGATTTCGAAACGTGCTTTTAGTACAATCAAACTTACAGTCCTCAAACTACGCCCAAGTTCAATGCTAAAAGTTCAACGGCCTTTTGATTTTCCGCTCGATTGTAGCACCTTCAGTGGCCGCTACCGCCCTGGTACCGACTATGAAATCAGTAACGTCAGGAAAACTCAACCACCGTCCCTAGTATCCTAATGACGTCATCGGTACCGTCATCGGCAAAAAGGGATGGAGGTTACTTCAGCATGCTATCATTTTCTACACTCGTATATTTGTGGCTTTGCTAATTATATTTTCGTTTTATTACATACATACATAAACTCACGCCTTTTTCCCATGGGGATAGGCAGAAACTACAGAACGCCACCTGCTACGATCCTTACAAACTTCTTTTGCTTCACTCTCGTTCATACATCTAGTCATACACGCAGGCTGGTTAAGTGTACTGCGCACCTGGCCTTTCTGAAGAATATCACCAATAAGGTCTATGTAGGTCTTTCTAGTGCGTTTCCATTCACGTCTGCCTTGTAAATACCTCAGTGAGTGAGTCAGTGACGAAATCGGGGGTTTCTAGATATCAATAAAATCTAAAGTTAATGAGCAATGCAATTGAAACTTTATATGTTTGATAAGTCCACAACTGACATCATAGCCCGAGAATTTTGTTTATCTGGTATAATCCAAACCCAAGGTGGTTCTCAATATCACATCTGTAATCCCCGAAAGATTAGGCAGAGGTGCCAGAGGTGCACCTAAAGTACTCCCACACTCCACCAGTTATGTTTAAGTCCCATGTCAGACTGGACTCAAACCGCGTATGGCGGGAACACGGGCACGCGTTAGCACTCACCGCGAACCCGCCTCGCCTGTCCGTCTTCGGACCCTACTCTGGGCTTTATCCCCCATCATCGGCGCACCAGAAAGTAATCGAATAAGTCCGGATTATAATTATAATATGGCCATAGCCTAACCAAAAAATTCGTACTTGCAACACCAACAACTGAATTGTCAAAGTTCTAACTGTCAGTGAGTGACATGACATTGTCAATTTGTCATCATGATCAAGTCCAACCTAGAGGTGAGACGTACTAGGCAAAATGCGTACTGAGTCTTAGAAGTACGCGTCCGCTTAAATACTTATTCCAAAAACTAGGTCTACGAGTATTTAGGCGTCTCTAGTTTATTGAAGTTTTCATAGCGAGTCCGAGTCTTCGTAATATCGAGATGGAGTAGTCGCTAGTCGGAATAATAATGGAGTATTTTTGGTTTATGGATTATTAACTTATATTATACTATGCGTTGGTATTCGTATCTTTTTTACATTTTAAAATTGTACACGCTTCTGTAAATTAACTAGGTTTTGACTGGGATTGGTGAAAAGAGTGAAACACTTGTTTTCTTGGCTTAACTTAATTAGCTATCTAAAATTCTAAACAAGTAACACATCAACGTTACTTAAATATAACTTATTATTCTACGACATCCTGCACAAAAATACATAAATAAAATCTTATTAAAAACTTCCCTTCATACTTTACAGGCTTAGGACTGTCAGCTTATTTTATAAACGTGATATTAAACATACGTTCACGTAAACAATAGGTACCGTTCCTATGACGTATTGTGACGTACTGATTTAAAAAACAAACTTTGCTAAACATTTTCAACTCTACCTACCAAAGTAACAGTGATTCTATTGGTATAGACATTAGGTTTAGAAACGCGAAACAAATAAATCGACTCGCAGAACCGAACGTCACCGGACTGACCGAGCCTGTGGATCGCCCGCCGCAAACACTAGACGCGAGTATGGTAGTACGTGACTACGTCTCAAACGCCATACGCTTAAATACTCGAGACGCGTTTATGTGGTGCGCTCGGAATAAGTCTTTACACGTCCGGCCAAAAACCTATTCCAAAAACCTATTCCAGTATATACGTCTCACCTCTAGTCCAACCAACCAAAAGTCAAGTCACCGAATAGACTTAGTGTATTATCATCCTATTGGAAATAAATATCATAAGTAAACGCAGAAGAAATGTATTTCCAATCTTTCACTTTCACATTTCTTGTAGTCTTTAATTATGCGGTAACAATTTTTACTATATTCATTAATCTGGTAAGGAATAGATAAATGATGCAAATTTCTGTGTATAACTAATATTATATTTCCATTACAGGCTTGCATTGATTATGATGGTTGGTTGAATATTAAGATAGAGCACTCACTAAATTGTGGAACTGAAAAGTATTGCTCAAGGGGTAACATAGCTCTGAAGAGTATTCGAGCAGGTGCTGCAGTGATTGATCAAATAGAATTGAAAAAACAACATATAGATCAATTAAAGGTATGTATGAATCAAACAAGCATTATCAATCATTTCTTGATTTACATAAACACGAAGTAATGAAATTCAATAAAAATCTTACAGAGCCTCGCTGATAATGATAGTTTCTACACCATCAAGACACAAGTTACATCCGCTGACAATAGCAAAGGCACAGAATTCTATTCGTCTGTCAAAGCCAAAGCATTCCTTGAGAACGGTCTGTCGGACGTGATCAACGCATGGGTATTGCCCCACGGGGCAGTGACTGCAGTTAGTTTCCAAGTTACTAATTCTTCACAACCGTTGCATAACAAGAGCAGCAATAAGATCAACTCTAACTTTTATCTTCGTTACGTCGAACAAGCTCCTGTGTAAGTATGACTATATTACAGGTTGCATGGATTTTGTTCACATATTTTGGTTTATTTTATATTTAAATTCTTGAACATAACGTCATGTTTTTTGTTTTCTGCCAGACCTGACACGACATCTTACATCCAAAAACTGGAACGTGAGAGGGAAACCCGGGAAAAGGGTGATGTGAAGGACAACAAATCTTTCTTAGCCAAATATGTAAGTTACGATAATACTACTTATAACTTTTACAACACGGTCCGTGCAGTGGTTGAGCGATTGGCTGCTGCGCTGTGTGTTGCATGTTCAATTCCCACATGGATCAAACATTTGTACAGATAGTTGTTCCAGATCTGGATGCATGTATATGTGAGTTTAAATGTTTGTAAACACACCCACAATACACGCAGTACAGGAGAATGGGAAAAAGTACAAAAAAATAATGTTTGATTAATAATACCTAAATATGGATATGGTGCATTTTATATTCAAGTACTAATGTTGTTCTTTTTTGTCTTTTCAGTGGATGTACATAGTACCTATTGCAATATTCGTCATGATATCTGGAGCAAGCAACCCAGAACCAGCAGCGCAAGGTGGCCGGTAAATAGGACTGGTAATTTACTATTACAAAATAGTCAATGTATAACTAGTAATTTATTTGAATAGATAAGTATCTGTTATCATAATATAAAAGTAAGGTTGTTTTATTTTGACAATTTAATTTACCTACTGAACAAAGACAAAGATATTTTATTTCAACTAGGCCACCAAGCGGCACTTTTGAATGTTACATGAAAATGATTCTACCATGCATTCGGAAAGTAGCTTGTTATGGAGAAGAATGCACAAGAAACGCCATGACTTTGACTATACCTAAAAGTGCTTAGCCAAATCGCTTTAGAAGACTATCTCTCGTATTTCTTTATTGTACACAAATAACATTTATGGTGAAAATAAAGTTTATGTTGGTAGCAAGGATATTACGAATGTCATATTTTAGATAAGGCTAATGTGCGAATGCGAGTGCGAATATTGAGATGGGACAAAAAAATAATATTCAAGCTTCATACTTGAGCCTTCATCCCTTACCATGCAATGTACTTGATCCTTAGTGATGATCCATTCATTCAGCATCGATTCAAATTTACTTGCAATTACATCACATGTGTGTCGTTCATTAAATTCCTCACATTTTAAAACAATGCTTAAACAATCATTGTTATAGAACTGTTATACCGTGGCAAGTCAAACTGAGGAGTGATACGTACGGCAGCTGGCTCGCACCAAATGTTGGTTGTGAATGACATGAATTTCAAATCACCCAAGAGTAATTTAACTTTGCTTGCCACTTTTACATACAATTCTTGGCTATGCTCAGTATTCTTATATATTAGCTTTTAGTACATTATTATCTTTCTTTTCAGTAAAGCCGTTTAACATATTTTTTATTATGAAATAAGTTAATGTATGTTTTTATTTCTATTAATCAAAGTAATCACCCATGCAATCGATGTTTTTTTGTCAACGCAGTGGCAGTCTATTGATGCCCTTCTTGAAGAAATCAGTTTGACAGGAGGCAACAAATATAATATAAAGGCATACATACTTAATGAATTTCTTTTCCGCCAAGAAGTTATCCAAATTCTGGTAAAATAGAAATCTGTAGGTCTGGTGAGTATGGCGGATGGCGGAGAACTTCCAACCTCAGCTCTTGTAACTTGGAGAACGTATTCTGTGCAGTATGAGATTGTGCGTTGTCGTGCAGGAGCAGTGAAGACGAGCGATTCACCAAAGCTGGTTGAGGACGAGCGCGCTTCTCCAGCATTGTGTTCAGTTCTTCACAGTACACAATGCTCATCCTGTTTGGTAAGAATCTGTGATATATCACACCGGGCCTAGATCACCAAATAGTAACCATCACTTTTCTAGAAGTCAGTTTTCGTTTAGCGCAATGTTTAGGTGCTGAACCATGATTCAACCAACTTGCTGAGCGCTTGCGATTGTCAAACAGAATCCATTTATCGTCGCAGGTAACAATACGGTTAAAAATTCGTTTGTTTGTGTGGCTGATGAGCAGTGCAAGGCACGTCTCGACGCGTACTTCGCGCTGGCGATAATTGACTTCAAGGGGCACCCTTGTCAAGCTTTTTTGTACCTTGCCAATTTGACGCAAATGGACGAATATTATTTTGATGCTAACGTTGAAAGCCGCTGCTAATTCAGCCGTAAATTGAGTATCATCAGCTTCCACAATCGCCTTTAATTTGTCATTGTCGATAAAAGTTTTCGGACAACCACGGGGTTCATTTTTCAGGTCAAAATTTTCAGAACGGAAGCGGGCAAATCTATAACAAGTGGTGCGTTCGTTTTAGTGTTCGCTCCGTAAACGTCGTTGATGTTGCGTGCCGCTTGTGCCGCGTTGCTGCTACGACGGTATTCATATTCCATAATTATTCGATTTTTTAAAGCATCCATAATGACGAAAAAGGTTCAAATGCGATGAAAACATAACGCTTATCAATAAACAAATGAACAAATTTGAAAAAAGAATTCCAAGTTTTTTAAATAAAATTTTCTTGAAATTAGAATTTTTACACAAACAAAATATATTTTGATTTGAAACGGCCTGTACTGCCGCGGCATACGGCCATACGGCCGCTCTGCAAGCGGCATTTTCATAGGTAAAAGATCTAGTGAAATGGTTTTTTGTAGAGTAATTCGATTTTTAAATTTTAATAATTTGCGATTTGGCGCCCACAGCCGTCCACAGCCGTCCCGTCGTGACAAAATCATTTTTTGAATTATAGACAATAACCGTGAAATCGTAATAATCCATGATGTATAAAAACTATAAGTCATATGCGTGAGTCAAAAAATAGTTATAATTACGTTCTTTCAAATACGCAAATTGTTAGTTTAAATCAATTATACTGAATCTTATCCTTGGCGATTTTGCGGGCACATTCGATAGCCCCCTCCCCTTCCCCCCAAGTACTCCTCTGCTTGGGACTGCCCCTCTTTTAAATACACAAGAAGAGAGGCAGCCTTCTTTTATCTCACTCTAAAACGAAGGCGTGTCTTTTTACCGCTAAAAAGACTAAACAAACGATTAAACTAAAAAAGCGCAAGTACGATACTGCATGGAGTATTGCAGCCACCTTCGGGATGGTTAAGCTAAATATCAACATGCCGCGCTTGACTTGATGGAACGCAGAGCTGAGATGCTCATTGGAAATGTTGAACGGGTGGATACCAATCTTCACAGCTTGGCTCATCGCCGCAAGGTTGCCTGCTTGTCGGTCTTCTACAAAAGACTGTACTTCGGTGAGTGTGCTCAAGAACTCTAGCATTAGATATCTAAACTCCATTTACTATAACATTAGACATTTAAATAAGCCCATTTTACAGCTCGTTCAACCGATTTTGAATTCTATTGCGTTGGTGATACGACAAATGGAAGCTGTAGTAAATAGTTGGTTTTGGTAACAGGTTTTTGCTTTTTATGTCATCCTTATATGTACGAGATAGAACTCAAAATCGTTTGAATTGACTGTACAAAGAGTTGTAAAGTCGTCTAATGTTATTTCAAATGGAGTATAGACACACTGCAAGTTACCATGCTTACCTGCAGCCTAATTGCGTAAGTGAATTCGGCAAAGGAAACAAGTCGATTCTTTCAAAGAATCAGAATCATTTCTTTCAACTTTTTCGGTATTGCGAAACTAATTTGGAAAGCTAGCGTTAGCTTTCCAAATCCTCCTTTGAGTTGAACACAGACTACTTAGAGATACTACGGAGTCGAAGATATATGACATTTGCATTACACAATACCAATAGTGAAGTTTTATCTCGATTCTTCAGCTTTCATCCATTCTTTTACAATTAATTCTACGTCAAAATATTGATAATGAAAGAAGCATAACCTTTCCGTTTCAGAGTGTAATATGCAATACGAAAAGTCGTTTTTGGGAAGGTTCCAACTTGTTTGCTTTGCAGAATTCACTTACGCAATTAGGCTGCTGGTTGCCATTCCACCAATTCGCACCAAGCGCTTACAAACATTCTTCATAATGCGCACAGCGAAAGAGTGAAACTTACTGCGTGGGTCTGTGTTTCCGAACGCATTCAACCCGAATCTCTTCAAAGATAGAGTGAACATGCTCCTTCTGGGTAAGCTCACTCCATCGTCTACTTTGTCTCTGTCACCTCTAACCTAGACTTGGGTCAGGACCAAATAAATACAAAATTTAAAAAAAGTTGTGAAACTATAAACCTAAAATCAGTGTGGGTGATTATGGATGATACCTTCGATCAATAATATACTAGTGTATTATTGATGGATAGATGATATCCTGTTTTCCTTCATAATTTATTATCATACTTACATAGTATCACCATATACATCTCTTACGGAGGGACAGTAGAACTCCTGAATAAAACTAAATAATATTTTTTTGCTTTAATTTATTTTATTTTAAGTTAAATATATGTACAAGTTATACTTATTGTAAATTTATTATTATTATAAGTTTTAAGCACTTTCTAAGACTGAAACACAGGTTCAAGCTAGTTCAAGCAAATAAGCAACTGTGTTCTTTTATATTTTGTAAATGTGCCTTATGTTATAAATCATCATAATCATGAGCCTTTTAATGTTCCCACTGCTGGGACACAGGCCTCCTCTCTGTGAGAGGGGCCGTAATCCACCACGCAGGCCCAGGTGCTTGTTGGTGGATGTCACATGACTTCGAATTTTTGGTTCTAGGACATGCCGGTTGCCTCTCGATGTTATCCTACACCGTCTTAAGAGCAGTGGTGATGAAATAATTTACACAAAGTAAAGCGCGCCTGCCTGGGTTCGAACCCACGACCTACAACTTGTAAATCGCGGCCGTTACCACTGGGCCACCACTACTCTATGTTACAAATAAACGATATTATTATAAAACTGTTATGGGGTAAGTTTTCTGAATAAGTTATAACTTGTAAGTAACAAAAATTTTATAACTGTGATGTAGTTCGTTTTTTATTCACACAGCATTTTATACACAAATAACTAATGTAATTCGTTTTTATTCACACATTTTATACACAAATAACCGATTTAATTAGTTTTTTATACACACAGCATTTTATACACAAATAACTGATGTAATTCGTTTTTTATTCATACAACATTTTATACACAAATAACTGATGTAATTCGTTTTTTATTCATACAACATCTTATACACGAATAACTGATGTAATTTGATTTTTATTCAGACAACATTATAATATACACACAATATTCATACACAAGATCATGTAAAAAATAATACTAACCAATAATTAATACTACACTAGCCAACCTGGTGAATTTCATACCACATATTTTTACCCTGTAGAATTCAATTTAAATTATTTAATTTTCAATTTATGTTGATTGTTGAGATCTGTGTACCAAAGTACTCTTCTATATCTATGCAACTATTCGTGGTCTGTGCATATTCTATTAAATTAATGGCAATACCAGCTTTACCAAAACGCCCAGTACGTCCGATTCTATGCAAGTAAGTTTTAAAATCTGCTCTCTCCTCCTCCATTGGCATATCAAAGTTAACAACAAGAGTCACTTGTTCAACATCTATGCCTTGGGACAGCACATTCGTGGTGATCAAAACCTTTTCTAAACCAACTCTGAATTTATCCAGTAGTACAATTCTTTCTGCAACAGTCTGGTAACTAGATAACACAGCTACAGGATGCCCATCCTTGCACATTTGTCTAGCCAAGCAGCGAGCTGTACCTCTTGTGTCACAAAAAATAATTGCCTTACCAATCGAGTTGGTTAATATGCGATAAATTTTACAAATAGATATATATTTCTCGTAACTGTTGTTGCACTTTACATAATACTGCTTAATATTATCTAATGACTCTTCTTCCCGTAACAGCCTTACAATAATAGGATCAGTGACAATCTTAAAATCAGCCATCGCCTTCATCCATAAATCCAGTTCACTATCATAAGTAGTTGAAAATAATATCATCTGAATACTAGAAGGTAACATCAAACAAATGTTCAAGCATGTATCGCCATGGCCATCTATGTGTATCATGAAATCAGCGTCATCTAGTACTAAAACTCTGATTTTGCTCATATCAAACATGTGTAATTTAACCCCCCAACAAAATATTTTCTCAGGTGTTCCAATTATAATGTGGTCAGTTATTTTAGTGTATGCAGGCAAATATTGACCTCTAACAGCATACCTGAGCTTGATCTCAGGACAAAATCTGGCCATTGTTGCAGCACTATCTCCTATTTGCTTAGCAAGTTCATTAGTAGGAGATAAACATAGCACTTGAGGATATTTTTCACTGGAATCAACTCTGCTTAACATAGCCAAAACAAGAGCTGCTGTCTTGCCAGTACCTGATTGAGCCTGAGCAATTAAACTTTGTGGGGGGTCAGCTAAGAGGGTTGGTAAGACAGTTTCTTGAACATTGGAGGGAGCATTGAAGCCCATTGCATATACGCCCTTCAGTAAATTGGGCTGCAAGTGTAAAGCTTCGAATGTCCTCTCAGAATACAGCGGAGAGTTAGAATCTCTTCTCTGAATTTCAAGGGCCATATTAGACTCTTCAACTTGCCTTATAATTTCCAAAAGAGAGGTTGGGGAGGCTGCCAAGTTTGCTCCATTTGTTGATTCCTCTGACTCGGTAGACTGGTTAAGAGGATTTCCATTTGTATCTAATCTAGCTTTTTTATTTGGCGGCTCTATTGGTATCCATTGATTATCCATCTTGTTGTCTGAAACAATACAAAAAAACATCATTATTATTCTCATCATACCACCAGCCCCCGTACCCTGACGTGTCAAAACTATCATGGATAGACTTTTATTGGGACAATCCCACCGCACTATTCCCAAACCACTGCAACTCCTGAAAGCCAGAATCAACAGTGGCGACCACCAGAAAAGCGCCGAGGCAATGAAGCTCGACGAAGTCCCGGAGAATGAATTTAACTGTCTTGGATCTCGCAACGAAATTAATCAGAAGAGAATAACGGAGGAGTAGGAAAAAACATAAATTTCCACTTCCCTCCATATCATGCAGGAAACAGAACAAACAAGGCCACTAGGCACAAAGGGTCGTCTACAACTGGGATGAGCCCAGTTGCCTAGCGCCACGGATAAAAATAAGAATTAATATTAATGGGTCCTAACATTGTGAGCTGTTATGTTTGATTCCAATATTAGGTATGGCAAAGACGCTTGAACGCACGGAAATTTATTCTAGTTTCCACAAGGTCCGTATAGTAAACAACTCCTGAGGTAGCCTCTACATTATTCAACATAATATGACGTTCATTCTGCCAAAGAATACACTTCCATAAGATATGATGTGCAGATTGTACATACATATTCGCAGTCAGATGTAGAACACTGACATAAAGGCGAAGCAACGAGCTTGAAAGAAAACAATTTACTTTTAAAGTTACCATGCCCTGTGAGAAATTGGGCAACACAGTGATCCACCTCCAGCCAAGTCCTGGCCAGCCGCACGCGAACGGATGGAAAGAATTGGTGGAGATGTCAGCCCTTGATGGAATTATCCCACCTACATTGCCATTCGGATAAAAGTTCCTCCCAGACGTCAATATGTGATTTAAATAATGTATAGATTTTCTCACGGTCACTCCGCGTTAAAAAGTTCGCGTCCGTGGTCTCTCGTGCGGAAAAGTACTTTGCAGCACGTCGCTTCACTTCAAAGTCGACCGGAAGTACGCCAGCAAGTACCGGTAAGGCCTCAGTACTAACCGTCATGTACGCTTTGCATAAGAATATCAAAGCTAAACGCTGACTCTGAAGCAACTTACGTCGCACCGCCCCTATGGTGGCCCTATCAGCCCAAACAGTCGCCCCATAGCAAATACAACCCAAGTAAATAGCCCCATAAATAGTTTTTAAAGTTTAAAATAGGTTTTAAAAACGTAGATTTAGATATTCTCGTTAAGGCATAGAAATTTTACATCATGGATAGACTGTAAAAAGGGACAGATGTATACAAGTCATATATATCTGTCCCTTATGCACACTTAAAATAACCTTGCTCTAAGAGCTTATGGTCACCCCTCTGTTTCACTTCAAGGGCTACGCTAGTGCATGCAATTCATCCATTCAATAATGACAACTTCGAATATATAATATCGAGTAGATAAGCACGTCTTAAAAAGACATTTTAGGGCAATAAAGAAGAAAAGTAGGTATGGTAATACCTGTATACCTACTTGGATACCGGTAGTAATTACTACACCATATCTTTATGGACCTTTATATATTTATTTTCAGTTGTTTTTCTGACCACCTAATTGGACCGAAATCCGATGGTCTCTGATGACTTTACGATTGCCATCATGACGATTTTTATTCAATAGATGGCACCCCTGGGTAGATCTATCACACATGGTGTGCGCTTGACGTTTGAGGTGTTAAGGGTCCTGCGGGCTGAGGATATAGGGCCCGCAGCTCCCATTGTAGACAAAACGAACAAAAATAAATGTTATCGTACGTTTGGCAACCTTGAGATCAAAATAGAACGGGAATTCCCCTTCGCTGGTTTTTATTGTACCTATTAACACAAAGTAAGTAAGGGACGGCGCGCCGCAGACAGAGTCCACTACGAACAAAGCGTCATTTTGTATGCACACATTGACATTACGGTTTTACAGGGATTCTCGGGCGTCTTTCAGTATTTCGGAAGAAATTCAAAATATATTTTTTCAATGCCTTGCCCGTGTTTCCCCATCATGTATTTATAGTACCAAAATGCGAATTTTCTACACATTGAAATACAATAATCGTGCATTTAAACAAGGTCGCAATCAATGAATTCTAATCTACCAATCTTTATTTTTTTTAACACAACAGATTTGTATATTTTATTATTTTTTTACTTATATAATAAAGTAACGAATATTTTAATTAATTTATATTTTAAGGTAGAAACGGCCTCACTGATAATTTGCAGGGAAACCTGAACGAAAATCCGAAGTCCTACGAAACACTTGCCACGCGGGTTCGACTCGTACTTGTACTTCTTTCATTCATCAGTAAAAGGCTACATTATTACATAATCTATTTCAATCCCGAAAACGGGTCCTGTTGGGTGGGCCACGGGAGCAAAGCCGCGGGGAATAGCTAGCAAGTTATGAAGGACAAAAAAAATCAGGATGATAAGTTAAAAATTCAATCTCTCTTCTTCTGCTTAGCCTTTTCCCAAATATGTTGGGGTCGGTTTTCAGTTTAACCGGATTCAGCTGATTAGAAGTTAAAAGTTCAATATCTAAGAAAATAATAAACTATTTTAAGTCCGTAGACGAAAAAATATTACATTGTAGCTTTGTTTAAGGAAACGCTATGAAACCTGTCACTTGTAGATCTCAACCATTCTTCATCGAACTTGGCACCTATTTACATTTACGGCAATGGGTAAATTAATCTAGACACATGTCAGGGAGCAATGTACATTCCTAGCATTTGCTCAGTAAGAAAGCCTAAAATTACTTAAAGATGCTTACGGTCATGATATTTTTTAAGATGACGCGTTAGAAATTTAATATCTAAGAAAATAATAAATTAATTTAAGTCCATAGCCGAAATTGTACATTGTATCTTTGTATAAGGAAAGGCTATGAAACTTGTCACTCTTCTAGATCTCAATTCTTCTTCGTCGAACTTGGCGTCTTTTTCACATTTATGGTTTTGTCGAGTTTGTGAAAAGGCATCACATCTTTATGTTTCTGGTGGGATCATTATTACACCATTGTTGCGTCTTGTTACCCTCTAATATTCGTCGTATATGGAGTCGTGATCCTTATGGTTACTTTGGGAATCCCTGGTCTAAAGTAACCTAACCTATCCGTGTCGGGGTGCACTAAGCTCCCGAGTTGGTTTAGCTCGCTCTTGGACTAATTCATTGATCATAATTATCGAAATGATCAACTGTTATTTAGAGTAAAATATATTGTACGCATTTATAAGTAAATATTTCAAAGAATTTCCTGGGACAATGCAATTCAAACATGTCCTGAACGCTATTGCGAGCCCTAGCAAAAAGCCCTTTGCCTAGTTCAAATAGCCAATTAGAACGTGTAAACAATACTTTAATTAACAGGTTAAAACTCAGAAAGTTTCATTAAATTAGTTCTAAAGAGTACTTTACTAAGTACCTATCATTAAATTATTTAATTAACGATACATTCCAGAGACATAATTTAAGGATTCATTAGTTAATTACAATTTTAAGTAAAACACCACGGAAAAAGGTGGCCAATTTCACCGCCGTTGAAGGATTTAGGCTTAGCACGCACTGCGGTTTTTAGGGTTCCGTACCCAAAGGGTAAAAACGGGACCCTATTACTGAGACTTCGCGGTCCGTCTGTCTATCTGTCACCAGGCTGTATCTCATGAACCGTGATAGCTACACAGTTGAAATTTTCACAGATGATGTATTTCTGTTGCCGCTATAACAACAAATACTAAAAACACAATAAAATAAATATTTAAGTAGGGCTCCCATACAACAAACGTGATTTTTTGCTGTTTTTTTGCGATAATGGTACGGAACCCTTCGTGCGCGAGTCCGACTCGCACTTCGCCGGTTTATATTCACACCTTTTATACGCGCACATTCTGCGGCACATGGAATTGTATGAAGCTGCACGCATTGCGCATTCTCGCGAATATTTTGAGCTCTATGAACAGGGAAAAAGAGACAAAAATCGTGTGGTATTTTATCCGCAGTACGTGTTAGTTACGATTCAGTACGCGGAAAAAAATTCGCGCGTGTAAAATCCGCGCGGGTAAAAATTGCAAATTGCCTTATTGGTGCTTACAATTGATTAAAAAGAGACCAATTGTTGCATATAAAATAACAGATGGCATGTCGGTCGCCAGGAAACGAGCAGCATGGGATTAAATTACACAGGAGTTTAATGCAAAAAAGTTGAATTCTAAACTTCTGGAAAGAATAATAAATACGCGACTAGTTCGATATCTAGAAAGCAAACACCTGCTTTCACCAAACCAATACGGTTTTCGGGAATGCAGATCGACAGATCAAGCTGTTAATAACCTCATAAACTTTGTTAGCAACAATCTCGACAAAAATAAGAAATGTATAACTATTTTTCTTGATTTAGCCAAGGCTTTTGATACGATTTCTGTCCCGATTTTACTCAACAAGCTGGAATTACTTGGTATTAGAGGTGCTCAATTGGACCTTTTCAAAAGCTATTTGACCGGACGGCTTCAAAGTGTTCGGATTGGCAACCTTGATAGCGGAGACCTTCCAGTTACGTATGGTGTGCCACAAGGCAGTATCCTAGGCCCAACCCTATTTCTCGTATACATAAACGATCTCTCGAATCTCAAGCTTCCCCATGGCAAAATAATCTCTTTTGCAGATGATACTGCTCTTGTCTTCTCTGCCGATACATGGGAAGGGACTTTCGATGCTGCCCAAAGGGGTTTTGATGCTGTGAGGGAATGGCTTGAGTACAATATCTTGACTCTAAATGTAGACAAAACGAAGTATATTTGCTTCAGTATACGGACAAACACAAAAATCAATTACGATCGTCAATACATCATACCACATGAGTGTGTCTCTAAAGAGAATTGCTCTTGTACTAAATTGGAAAATGTTACAAACATTTAAATACCTAGGCGTTATAATAGACAACAACCTCAACTTTAAAAACCACACAAAGACCCTCTGTGGTAGGATCAGGAAATTGATATACGTCTTTAAGACCCTCAGACACGTCGCCGAACCCTCTGTGCTGAAGCGAATATACTTTGCTCTCTGTCAGTCCCTCATCACTTACTGCATATCCTCATGGGGTGGATCCCCTAAAACTGTTTTGAAACCTGTTGAAGTTGCTCAGCGTGCCATTCTGAAGGTTAGCACCTTCAAACCAATTTTGTTTCCCACCGCGCTACTCTACGAGTTTTGTGGAGTCCTAACCGTAAGACAGCTTTTTATTCTTCATGTTATAACAATGCAACATAAAAATCTCACCTACGACCCACTCATTTTAAATAGACGTACAAGACACTTGGTTTGCCCTCAACCGATCGCTTTTAAAACCAATTTCGCCACTAAATTTCCTTTATTCATTGGCCCCTACATCTACAACAAGCTAAATAAAATTCTTAATTTCTACCCAATGACAAGAAAATCTTGCAAAATCAAAGTGTGTGAATACCTCCAGAAACTCACGTACGAGGAGACAGAGGAATTGCTTCGAGTTCCTAGATAGACAACAAATAATTGTAACATATTATAACCTATGATAGAATTTTGTAATTTAATACCGAAGATAGTCATAAGAGCAATAAACGGTCCGCAATCTCACACACCCTCTCACACTCACTCATCTCACTTCCATAACACACTAAGAGAGGACTAGTTACACACCTAACATTAGTATTTTGGTTCTTTTGTTTTATCTTTTATTTTTTAGTTCTGCCTCCATTTCTATTTTGTATTGGATAACATTTTTAGTTTGCATTACGTAATTTATTGATATTGTATTATATACTTATTACCTTGGTATTTGATAAGTACATTCAAACATGGGATCATCATATTCGAAATACCTATTATTAATTGCAACTCAAGGGAAACGGCGTTGAAGGCTGAAATACAGGCTATGCCTAGTTCGGCCTCAAATGCTAATACTTTTGTGTATGTTAACTTTAGTTTAAGCATTACTTGTGAAAAATGTACAAATTTATGTGAATAAAGATTACTATTACTATTACTATTAATGCCTATTTGGATCAAATAAAAAATAGCAGCATTATTAGAGGAAAAAAAAATATATTAGAAAAAGATAAGATAATAGAATTAGAGGAAGTGAAGATATCTATTGCTTCTTTTTATGGTCTAAAATAAAAGTATAATAATTAGATTAATTAATGGATTTTTATTTATAAACGCTAGCTGACCACCGCGGCTTCGCTCCCGTCAACTGGCTATCTACCTACCTACCTACCCACCCACCTACCTTACCTACCTAACAACTTACTCACCTGCCCTACCTATCAACCTTCCTACCCTACCGTATCCTACATACCTACCTACCCTACTCTACCCTACCCTATCCTACATACCCTACTTACCCTACCCACTGACCTACCCTACCAACCCTACCCTATACCCTACCTACACTACGATTTTTTTTTGTGTGTGTAATCATCCAATGACTTCTCCCGCTCTGGGTGAAGTGTCAGACTTTTACTGACTAAAACCCACTCGTGTTCCTTCAGTTGCTTGTGCCAGGGCCGCGGTAACTCTCTTTCAAATTTATCTGCGATCCAGACAGGCATTTACACCTACCCTACCTACCAATTTGTAAAACTATTTATTTGAATAAGAATTAATAGTACAATACGAATGTAACCAACTTTTGTTTCTACCGGCGATCTAATTAAATTTTAGAACACAAAAGCTGCTATTGTGACTTAACTATGATAGTGAGATAAATTCTCGCCCAGTCTTTTTTGTAGTTAATAATGAGTACTTTAATCATGTAGTACCTACATAATTTTATGTATAATCAATAGTTTTCTCAGCGCACGCCAAATAATGAATTTTATAGGCAAGGTTTTGCTACCTTTACAGTTTTTGGTTATAAGGATCTTTAATTTTTTTTAAATAGTGTGTAGCCTGTGTTACTCGGGAATAATGTAGCTTTCTATAGGTGAAAGAATTCTTGAAATCGGTCCAGTAGTTTAAAACAAACACACAAACAAAAAGATCTTTCCTTTTTATAATATTAGTATAGATTAATATTTAGAAAAACCTTTGAACCAAAGATTGTCGCACCTTATAAACGAATTCTCTATTAAAAATAATGATATAACCTCAAACGTAAATGTCAAAATTAATCGTTAAAAAGTTAAGTAAGGATTTTGTTGTACATATCTTTAATTGTCATTATGGGACGGTAAGGAACCGTTGACAGTCTCTGAGTGTACTTTTTACCCGACTGCCGAAGGAAGGTAATGTGTTTAACAGTGTTTGTATGTAAGTATGTATGTACGTATGTTCCTATGTGGCGTTCCAGAGACCAAACGCGTCGACCGATTAGGATGATTCTTACGTTAATCGATTCGTCTAAACCTTGCGAGTGTCACTGGCTACATTAAAATTTGAAAATAGAAAAATGGCGGATTTTGGGCGCCATATTGTGGGGTTCCAAATTATTTTTTTTCTTTCAAACCCATCGTGCGGGGTTTCAAAATAAAGGGTTTTGAGAGGTAATTTCAAAAATATACAACACTTATACGTTTCAATGTACATAATTCAAAAAAAAAATTAACGTAGATATTAAATAAAAATAGTTAATAAAAAAACAAAAACCCGACTGCTTAAAAAGCGAACTAAAATGATGTAAACAAGAAGAAAATCATGCTGTGCAGTCGGAGGATACATATTCGCGAGCTGGCTGACCAAAACCAGATGTATCCTCCGACTGCACAGCATGATTTTCTTCTTGTTAACATCTTTTTAGTCCGCTTTTTAAAAAGTCGGGTTTTTGATTTCTTTAATTAACTTTTTTTTATATTTACTAAGATAACCGTTATACGTCTCTGATTGTGGCAGTAAGGCCGGGTCTCTCACCGCTAAATTGTCGCAGAATTAATTTGGTTAAAAGAATTTTCAACAGCCAATTACAGCAGATAACCGGCGATTATTCGTCGATTACGTTAACAGCCCGATAATCGAGTGTGGTGAAAGGGGGTAAGAAACTTAACGACTTGTACTTATGGCCCAAAAAAAAAAAAGCAAAGCTGATCAGTTATCAGAATCACTCATGAGATCAGTACGGTATACAATAATAGTAGAATAATAACAGCAACAATAATACAGACAATTTAATGCAGTTGTACGCGGTGAAGCACTCCAACCTTATAATTCGTCTTTCTCTGATGAAAGTAGATAGGAATAGTGATCGTGAAGTTGATACGGATCTGATAGACTTGTTAGAAATCTAGTTAACGTCATACCTAGTTGCTTAATAGTTTGAATTGTTTAAGAGCACTCGTCGATTAAAATACACTCGCGAGCAATGAAAAAGTTCCAGTAACATAGCACCAAATTACTCCTAAACGGGAAAGGCTAGCTTAATGCCGCCGTCTGCAATATTGAAGTACATTTAACAGCGCATCAGAATATTACCAACTAAAAACTAAAACCATTTTGTGGGTGGGACTTTTTCATTGCTCGGCAGTTTATATACATATTTAAGCAATTAAACGATTTAAAACATTTGTTTGTGTCACAGATTTTTATTTATATTTAACCGTTGGCCGTTGTATCACAAATCACAAATCAATGGAATAATAGTAATTAAAGTTGTATGGGTTGACAATTATTAAAGCTGTGACTTAACAGCAATTAAAGCTCAGCTTATGCATTAGGAATAATTCAAGCTGTGTGAGTTAGACAAAATTAAAGCTAAACGAATTAGGAAAAATTAAAGCAATTTGAGTTAACAATAATTAAAGCCGTGTGAAATATTAAATTAATTCAATTATATACACACAATACGAAGGAAATAGGTACAAGATTTTGCCAAGCTAGAATAAATTAGTATATTAGTGAATTAACCCTACCTATGGAATATAATGATTAAAGACTTACCCAGTCACTCCAGCACACACACACAATATTAATAATATATTTAAGTTAATTGTAATTAAAGCCTTCGGGACATAGCCCTTTGGTATTAACCACGTGTCCTTATTTTACCGAACCAAACTACTTCTATCACGTCTGTCGTCTCCTATAGTTTCAAAGCAATTGGCGTGCCCACGAGCCCTTCCTTCCTGACTCGCCTACCTACGTCTTTAGTTCTGGCCAAACTTCTTGGCCGCTCTGAAGTTGGCAACAATGGCAGCGCAGTATTAAATGTCATACAAAAAAAACCGTTTCGTACCTTGCGCATCGGAAAGCCAACTTCAGGGCGGCCCATAAGTTTGGCGAACACTCTACCTGCCATCTCTCTGCTCGACCGCCCGTTCCGCCATTTTTCGCATCCTTTATTCTTAGAGAACACTCTTTGTCTCTTTCCTCATTGTTTCCCTATTGCCCATTAAAATCGACACCTCTTTATTCAACGCACCACATTCCTTAAAATGTGTAAAGAATGTCGATTATTAAGTCCAGAACTTTCTATTGTTCTTTTAAAAAGTTCAATATTGTTTTATTATTTTTTCAACACACTTGCTCATAAAGTGGCTCTAATTTCACCGCAATTAGGTACATAATGACACCTGTAATCAAACTGTGACTTTATCATTGCTATTATTCACAAGTGAGTTATAGATTTTTTATTTTATTTAATTGGTTCAGTTGCTTTGTTCTTAAAAAAGTTTCGATACAAAAAAGATCGTGCTCAATAGTACAGATAAATTAATGTACCTATTGCTTGCTCATTTCATGCAACTTCTTATTTAAATAGTTAATTTCAACTTGTACTTTCACTTAAATATAACTTTTGTACTCTCTGTAATAAAGAAAACTTGAAATGCCCCATTTTGTACGAGGCTAACTGCTGGTTTCCCAGCTCAGTGTCAACACCAAGTGTGACAAGACGTTGACAATTTGTCACATTTGAGAAAAATCTCGAATTAACCACATGTTACAGCAGTTTTGGGTTTCTGAACACCTTTTTCAATTTTAATCTCTTGTCAACGAGCCTAATTTATAATTCTTGGAAATTGGAATTAATATTATGATTTTAAAGACTTATATTACGATAAAAAGATAATAGGGGTCGGTGAAAACTATGGTATGGGTTGTTCATAGAAATATAAAATACTTTTATATCTATGGTTGAGTTATAAAACATATGTTAATTAAGATCAATTATTTAATTACCAATAATTAAATAATTGATCTTAATACATACAGTACTAAGTACATACAGGGTACAGTCAACACTGATCAAGGTCAGTTCCTGAATAGGTTTGTGTCTAACTTGAAGCGGCTGGGGTGGTGACCGCGCCAGGGTAAGCAACATTTACCAAGGTCAATCTTGGGATGGGTGACCACTTTTTTTTGGATCGATTCTTTATGGATAGGTGACTCCGCCGTTGCTTACCCTGCCAGGGGGGTCACCCATCCAAAAAAAAGCGAACCATAAAAAAGCGGTCACCCATCCAAAGAATAACCTTGGTAAGTGTTGCTTAACCTGTGAGGGCTCACCTATCCAAAAAAACGTGGTTACCCATCAAAAAATCGACCTTGGTAAGGTTTGCTTAACTTGGCGGCTACACCAACCCAGCCTCTCAAGATAAATGATTATGATTACGTTATAGTAGTGAATGAAGCGAATGAATACCAGCTAGGGTAGCCAAACGAAATAAATTAATGTCGATTATTTAATGTAACAAGCGATTACATAATTTCTCGATGATGAAGTGTTGAGAAACTCACTGACGGCTGGTTAATTTGTGAAAAATTGTCAGCTGATTTGAGATGTGACGTGGACTTCAGAAACTGGCCCTTAGATTTCTAGATGCTTGTTAACATTTGTTATCTCTGTATCTCGTTTATACAAACATTTTTTTTTCTTACGTCTTATTGTCGGGCCTACGTTGTCCCCCCATATGTAAGCACTAATGCTGTAACATGGAAATATTGAAAAATAAACCAATTTTTTTAAAAGAGTAGCCGTGGAGTTTCACTGCCGGTTCTTCTCCACAGGAAACCACCAACCCGAACCGTGCACCTTTTGTTGACGTTATAAAAGTGCCCATGTAGGCCTATGTGAAATAAAAAAAACATTTGATATGGTGACATTTTTTGTATTGGAACAACTTTTCTTGAATGTTAAAGTAACGTTGATTACAGTACACAACATTACTCTGAAACTTGAGTTTCATAATAAATACAGATAAAAGCTGCTTATAACCTAAAACAGTATACAAGTTTTTAGGTTTCGAATTCGACTCGAAAAACAGGTACCAAAAAGTCAAAAATAAAATAATACATTTCTAGCTTCTTGAAAAAGCGTAAATGTAAACTTCGTGAATTTGCTCAGTTTATAGGTTTATTAATTTCTGCTTGTCCTGCAATTCAATATGCAACTTTACACTAAACCTATTGAACAATTTAAATATTCCTGTTTACTTACCAATCCTAGTTACGAACAGGTAGTTCTGCTCCCCTACAACTTACATAGTGATATGTTGTGGTGATTAGATCATATTGATCATGGTTCGTATTCTTTAACATGTGATCGATATGATTTAGAAATCTTTTCCGACGCATCATGTACGGGTTGGGGAGCTTATTGCAGCACAGGGTGAATGTTTTGGCGATTGCTAAGATAGTGAAAGAACCGTAGAATATTAACGAGTATTGCCCACGAATCGTATAATTTAAAAACTATTACGAATTGATAATGTAACTGCTATATCATGTATTAATCGCATGGGCAGCAGACAGTTTGAAATATAGCAGTGGTGTGAAAGGCATAGTTTAGGTACCTATTTTTGAGTCTTACAACACTAAAGATAATCATGAAGCAGATCAATTATCGCGCATGTAATTTCAGGCCACTGACTGGGATCTCAATGACGATGCATTCAATCAAATAAAAAAATATTTTGGAGACCCTGAAATATACCATTTCGCGAGTAGGTGTAATGCTAAGTGTCTCAGGTACATAACTTGGAAAAACGAACCTGACGCTTATGCAATCGATGCTTTCACCATTCCATGGAAAAATTTACTATTAATAATAATTAATGACAAAGCAAAAGGCATAGTAGTTGTACCATATTGGCCAACACAACCATGGTTCCCTGTTTTCCAAAAAATAATTTGTTCCAAACCAATCTATTTTGAACCAAACGTAAATTTGTTAATTTCTCCTTTCAGAACGCCTCACAATCTGCACCGCACCCTAAAATTGGTTGCCGCGAATCTTTCAGGCAAATATTATTAAAAAGACATTTGTCTAATAAATCCATAGAAATTATGTTATCGTCATTATCTGATTCCACATATAAACAATACGATGTTTGTATAAAATCTTGGTTAAATCCATACTTATATACTTATATCCATACTATATAATTATTAATTATTATTAATATTATAAATGCGAAAGTAACTCTTGTCTGTCTGTCTGTCACCTTTTCACGCTTAAACCGCTCAACCGATTTAGATGAAATTTGGTAAGAAGATAGTTTGAGACCTTGGAACGGACATAGGCTACTTTTTTTTGCAAAAAATGCGAAGGGGGAGAAATGGGAGGGGGGTTAATTTTGAATGAAACTTCTTATTATGGCTTAAGCCGCTGAATCGATTACGATGAAATTTTGTGTGAAGATAATTTGCGACCCTGGTCAGGACTTAGGCTACTTCTTTTTTTCATAAAACACAAAGGGGAAGAAATAGGGGGGTGGGTTAGATTTGTATGAAACTTCTTAATATGGCTTAAACCACTGAACCGATTTAGATGAAGTTTGGTATGCAGATAGTATGAGACCCTGGGATGGACATAGGCTACTTTTTTGTATAAAACAAGGTGCGGCAGAAATGGGGTGGAGTATTTATAAAATATGAAAATAATATGTACTATATAAACTTCTTTTTATGGCGTCCTTCTTATTCGGCTGTAGGCATAATATAATTGTTTATGAAAGATTTGAGAGTCAATTTGAAAAAGTCAATGCAGGGGTAGGACAGTTCCATAGAGTGGCAGATTAGGGGACATTTTTTTTAAATTGCGGCTTCTGATAACCCTATCCAAACAACAAAAACAATTAGTTACTCTTATGTCACCACAGATGGCAAGACCATCGATAAAATAGGTTTGTCACTAAACAATAATAAAATAAATATGAATCTAAATAATTATTTCATTACCTTATGATTTTATTTAACACGTACTATAATTATTTGCAAATATTTGTGTTGATTTCCAAAGCTAAGTAATAATTACGATTGCAACACAGTGAATTATTGGATTTTTGATATTGATTGTCAAATTTTCAAATCACAAATATGTCGATTGCTCATTGCGTTTGTGCATGTTTGTAGTTTTCGTCCCCTGTTTGTGTTTATTTTCGTGAAATTAATCCGCCGATCCGTGTTGAGTTGAGTCCTTTCCTCCGTTGTGAAGTGTGAGAATTTTCCGAAGTTTTGGTGGAAATTGAACTTTTAGTTCCTCCGCCTTTTCAATGCAATCGTCTTTTTGCGACCCGGACGCTTCGGTTGTGCTGTTTCTTTGCGATATAGACGCTTGTGATTTGTTTGCATCATGCCAAAGAGGTGTGCATTAGGATGTTCAAACAGTAAGTATTTATTTATTATTATTTACTATATACTTTATTGTACACCATAAGTTACATTATATATATGTTACTTAAGGTGAACGCGCACCTAGACGCACCGCAGGAGCCGTACGCGCCGCAGTCATCGCATTTTCTCAAGGCCCCGCGCAATCAGCATCGTACGCGCCGAACGCGCCGAACGCGTCGGACGCGCCGTACGCGTCGTACGCGTCGTACGCGTCGTACGCGCCGTACGCGCCGAACGCGCCGCACTCATTGTATCCACTTCTGTAAATCTTGAACAATATTTTCTATACGGATACGGATGACGTCATCGCGCCGCCCGCATCGCACTCGCCGCAAGCATCGAACGCGCCGAATCTGATGACGTCATCCGCACGCGCTGGTGGAATCCGTATACCTACAGCATTTTGCTGAAATGCGTCTCGTGCGGCGCGGATAGGTGCGCAAGGCTGCATACAAATCAAATCAAATCAAATCAAATGTTTTTTATTTCACATAGGCCTACATGGGCACTTATAAAACGTCGACAAAAGGTGCACGGTTCGGGTTAGTCGTTTCCTGTGGAGAAGAACCGGCAAGAAACTCCACGGTTACTCTTTTAAAAAAAATGGTTTGTTTTTACAATATTTCCACGTTACAGTATTAGTGCTTAGATATGGGGGGACAACGTAGGCCCGACAATAAGTCGTAAGAAACTAAAAAAAAAATTGTATAAACGAGAGAGTTAACAAATGTTAACAAACGTCTAGAAATCTAGAAGGCCTACAATGTTCACACATTCACAAAACAATCAGTAAAAGAATCTATACAAAGGAAAAAATAAATAAAAATATATAACATGACTAAATTTAACATGTGGCACAAATGTTGTTATCAGTGCTGTAACTATTCATAGCAAAGGGCTATAAAGATCATTGAAATCATTGTAAAAAGTCTAATTAAAAGAAAGAAAAAAAGTAAAAATGAGATTGAGAATAGTTAGAGACATCCACATATTTGTGCCGTTTATGAGTTACCAGGGAAGCCGCATGCGCAGAAGGAGCTAAAATTTTTATCTTCAACGTAGTCCTTGATTTTGTAATATGCTTTTTTAATAAGGACACGTTTGATGTAGTTTTTGAACTTTCCATCGGTCAATTCTATAACTGGCTTTGGCAACTTATTATAAAAGCGTATACTGTTTATAAGAAAAGACTTGCTAGTTTTCGTTAATCTGAATTTGGGTATTACAATTTCATGCTTACTGCGTGTATTTAAATTATGGAAATCGCTTCTAGTTTTGAAAAGCCCTCGATTTTTGCGGACATACAAAATACATTCCAATATATAAAGAGAAGGTAGAGTCAGTATATCGATCTCTTTAAATTTTTCTCTGAGGGACTCTCGTGGACTCATTTTATAGATTGCGCGGACTGCCCTCTTTTGTAAGATGAAAATTGAGTCAACGTCTGCAGCTGATCCCCACAGCAGAATGCCATAAGACATAATACTGTGGAAATAAGCATAGTATACTAACCTTGCTGTGGCTATATCGGTTAACTGCCTTATTTTCCTTACTGCATATGCAGCCGAACTTAACCGACCCGAAAGAGTTCTAATGTGCGCGCCCCACTGCAATTTTGAATCGATAGTAATCCCTAAGAATACAGTTTCCTTTATAACTTCAAGATTTTTGCCGTCAAGACGACAATACGATTTCATATAAAGATTTATAAACAGCGATGACTGCGGCGCGTGCGGCTCCGCGGTGCGGATAGGTGCGCGTTCACCTTTAATCTGTATTATCTCTGCCATCCAGCCTCCCCTATGGATTCCATAGGGCCCGGTGGGTCAGTGGGTAGTCTTAGGGGCGGAGTTTTAGGAGTTGGAGTATACGCTTAGGGGCACTATGAGAAGCAAAGAAAGTGAAAAGAAATTGTTTTGTTTATAAAACGCTTTATATTTCCAAAATGGTAGCTCGGATGAAAATCTTTTACGGAAAGAAATTGTTGCTCTAGTCGACAACCATGAGATGATGTAAGAAAACCCGCGATAATTAATTAATTAATTTTTCGAAGTTTTTTTTAAAAAACACATTTCGTCCATTTTTTTTTCGTCAGCTTATATTTTTTCAAATTTTCGCGGGTTTTCTAAGGCTACACTCCAACCCATTGTTCAAAGTTATTATTGTAATTAGATTTGTCTCTGCATATCTGGAAATACGTTTACGGGATTTAAAACTAGTGTATGTGTGTGGTACGGAACCCTTAGTGTGCGAGTCCGACTCGCATTTGGCTGCTTTATATCATAATATATTAGTAGGATCATTAGCTAAAAATGATCTCAATATTTTTAAACTTCATTATGCCTAAAAAAAAGTAGAAGTTCTTAAAACTTATCAAGTTAAAAATAAAAAGTGATCTTTCTTTATTTTTCAGAGAACTACCATCAATTTCCACACCCAGAAAATAATCCTGATCGTTTCAAGGCTTGGGTTCATTTAACCGGAGGGAAATTAGATTGTCCAGCTGATTACGAACTGTACAGGCAGAAGGTTATCTGTGATATCCATTTTACAGACAAGGATAGAAACCGTAATAACCGGTTGAATTTTCTGGTTGTGCCATCACTTCATCTTCCTGGTAAGATTTACATAATTTACAAAAAAGCAAAAAACATGGCCAAAATGACTGATGTTGGCCATATTTTAAAATTTAAAATAAACATAACATTAAGCCTGTATTCCCCGAATGGTAAGGCAATGGTGTACCTATAGTACAACTACATTTCGCTTGTTATGTTAGGTTAATTTCTATTCTTCTGTAAACATAGTAAAATTTAGAGGTGGCTATTGTGTTACGGTTAAATTTTATAAACATAGCATTATATAGTTTTATCCCACTTAAAATTAAAGATTCTATAGTCATTATTATTTTTACCCGACTGCCGAAGGAGGGTAATGTGTTTATCAGTCTATGTATGTATGTATGTTTGTTCCTATGTGGCGTTCTAGAGACCAAACGCGTTGGCCGATTTTGATGATTCTTACGTCAATCGTTTCGTCTAAACCCTGCGAGTGTTACTGGCTACATTAAAATTGGAAAATAGAAAAATGGCGGCTTTTGGGCGCCATATTGTGGGGGCCCAAATTTGTTTTTTCATCCAAGCCCATCATGTGGGGTATCAAAATAAAGGGTTTTAAGAGGCGATTTCAAAAATATTTAACACTTATATGTTTAAATGTACACAATTCAAAGCAGTCGGGTTTTTGATTTTTTAAATTAATTTATACTCTTATTTTTCAGGCAAGTCTGATGAAGTTGGTACTTTTGAAAAAGTATTACTTGCTCTTGAACTTGTGATTAAAGACAGCCTTGCTACAATAAAACCGACACTGACAGGTATTTACATAATAACAATTCCAATTATTTATTGAATTCATGTCCAAAACCATGTAATAATGTAAAATTAAATAAATTTAAATAATGTATTCTTTTAATTTTCAGGCAAGTCTGATGAAGTTGGTACTTCAGAGAAAGTATTCCTTGCTCCAGAACTTGTGATTGAAAAAAGCAGCCTTGCTACATTCAAACCAAAACTGACAGTTATTTACATAATATCAATTCCAATTAATTATTGCATTCATGTCCTTGATAAATAATTATATACATGAAGTTACAGTAAACTAAATCTAAAAATAACACACAAAGTAAATCAATATTTCTCTCACATTACAGATAACTGTGCCAGGTTCATAACTTTAGAACACAATTATTGCCGACTGAAGAAGAAGGCAATGAATATAAATAAAAATAAAAGTAAGTTTTAATGGATATTCTTAGGAGATTAGGAGACAACATGCACTTTTAAGGAAAATACTGAAGTGATCCACCACTACAGCAACTAAAAATTAAATAGACAGTAATATAAGTGTTATTTTTCTTAGTTTGGGACTAAAATAATGTGTTTTTTAATAGATAATCATCAGCTGCAGGAGGTGTCAACATTCTGGCTGAACCAATTAAAAACATCAAAAAGAAAGATAAAAATATTGCAATCGAACATGATCAGAGCACAAAGAAAAAACAAAACTCTTCAATCCAGAATAGCCAGTGCTGACAAAATGTCTAAAGATTTTTTATAAAACAAACTGACAAACAATATGACACTAGCAGCAAAGATTTTCACAACAAAGATGCAATACTGTCACAATATGTCTGGGTGACAAGCAAAAAGCCTTCTGGTCGCAGATTCACTCTAGAAGAAAATGTGCTTTCACTTTCTTTATTTAAGAAGAGTCCAAGAAGCTACCCACTTTTGGCAAAATATTTTACGTTGCCATCTACAAAAACATTAAAAAGACTTTAGGCCAAAATAGATGTGGAGACAGGGTTTCATAAAGGGAATAAATATAATGACCACCAAAAAAAACTTTGTGACGATAACCCCTAACCACCAAATCTAGTAATATACTGACAAAAATAGTAAATGATCACCAAATTTACACACAAACATACAGCTAAGTTTGCGGATGGCGTTAATAGACAGCGCTATTTCTTCGATCAATTGACTTATGCGGTCTTCACTCTGTAGTCGGAGAGGGCTCTCTATACCCTATATATTATTTTTCTCTGTGACTTAATGTCAGTGTCTATGAAAGTGGTAATTTAAGCAAAACTTTATAATATTCTACTGCTTATTTTTATTAGGGGGATATTTTTATGCTGTGGATATAAGCGGCTCATCTGAGCCGTAGCTCTAGCAGAGCTCGAACAGCAAGAGTAGCAGAAGCCAAGAAACAGAGGAGCAGACTCAGTCCGTCTAATTTTAGATGCTGAGCGTCACGAGCTGCTGAGACTTTAGACCAGATACAGGTTCGCCAACACGCAGATGCTAAGCATCACGCAGCTCAAATAGCTGCTGAGAGTTCCAACCAGACTCGGGCTCGCCAACTCGCAGATGCTGAGCGTCACGAGACTCAAAGATCTGCTGAGACTTTCGACCAGACTCAGGCTCGCTAACTCGCAGATGCTGAGCGTCACGCAACTGAAAGGGCTGCTGCGACTTTCAACCAGACTCAGGCTCACCAACTGGCAGATGCTGAGCGTCACGCAACTTAAAGGGCTGGTGAGACTTGAGCAAACACAGGCCCGTCGGATTTTAGATGCCGAACGTCACGCGTCATCGATAGCTGCTGAGACGCCTGAACAATCCCAAATACGGCGTATTTTACGAGCTCAACGGCAGTCTGAAAGGAGACGTACGTTTGCAAGAAATACATGGCAGTCGTTCCACAACGCTGCGTCTGATTATGACCCATTGATTGATTACACTAACCATCGATTAGTTCTCATAGGGAACATGGATAAAAAATTTAGATATTGTGAAGCACTCAAGTGGAATGATGAGACACCGGGTATGTGTTGCTCTGGTGGAAAAGTTTCAGTTCCAACGCTTGGTGAGCCAGAAGAACCACTCAAGTCTTTGCTTTTGTATGACAGTGATGAATCTCGCCGTTTTTTGAGCAGAATAAGAAAATATAATACATACTTCCAAGCAAGCTTGAAACAAGTGGCAGCAGAGTGACTCACCCTGAAACTCTTCAGGGTGAGAAACTCTACCCTACAGAGTTTCTTAACTCTTTAGAATTATCAGGGGTACCGTCCCGTTACGTTATACGTTGAGGCTGAAAGTTGGTATCCCAGTCCTGTCAATGAGAAATCTGGACGCATTCGCGTTTACCATAAAACTCAAGGGCAAACACTGAAAGTTGCAGGAGTGCATTTAGAAAAAAAACTGATTTTCCCATGGGCAACTGTATGTAGCGTGTTCACGAGTATCAAGTCCACATAATCAATATGTTTTAGCAAAGGATGGTAAAACTAAAAATATTGTTTACCTACACGACTGTGTTAAAGTAAGTTATTAAAAATTACAATTCTGTGCTCAGAACCCATTTCCACACTTTTGACGACCTAAACAATATTTATAAGAATCAAATTAGTACCCACTGCATTTTATGTAAAGCAAAATACACTCTACTCTGTGTTTCCTTTTCTACGTTTTACGCGAGCGAAGCCGCGGGTAAAAGCTAGTTATAGTAATAAACATGATTATTCCTCGGTTTCAGTTCCTGTAGTCATCCATTTTCTTACCACAATTTTTGAAAAAGGGGCAAAGTACGGTACTAACAATTCATAAAAAGCCGCATTATCCTTCTTGTAATAAATAAAGTGGCAAACGATGACCGAATTAAGCGATTTATGAAGTTTACAGATTAAGGCCTAGTATCCCAAAATATAATATGATGTGGGTTCCAACCACCGTTCTAAATTATTTAGCACAAAAATGGCCTAACACAGACCTTGATTTGGAAACTCCTTCCAAAAAGACTAACTCTAACTCTATTGGCTTTGGCGACTGCGCATCGAGTTCAAACGTTTTTAATAAAATTATGCAACGTTCAAGTAAATTCTGCTATTGACATAACTATACCAATACCTGATTTGATAAAAACTTCCAAATCTCTACAACCAGTTTTAAGATTACCTTTTTTCGACGCTCGTCCTGCTCTGTCTGTCAGATCTGTCCCGCTAAATGCTTAAAGGATTATATAAATAAGACTCAACCGCTTCGTAAAAATGATTATTTATTAGTAAGCTACAAAAAAATACACTCAATAGTTTCATCACAAACACTAAGTCATTGAATAAAAGATACACTATACAGTGGCGGTATAGATATAGTCATCGGCACGTAACTTGGCAAGAGTCGTTAGATGCGCACAAGTAATTTTTTAGGTCTCTTTGGTTACCAAGCGGGACGCGGGGTACGTTTAGCACCGTTCCTCGCGCGCGATTGGTTGCTCAGTTGACACAAGGATCGACTGACCAATCAAATCGCGTCCACGTCCCGTTCGCTCTATATGGTGGTTGGTCAGTTCGCGCACTATGCGCAAGTTTACCCCCACTACGCCAAAAGCTTGCCAAGTTACGTGCCGATGACTATACGTCTATACGAGTATTTAGTGCTCACAGCACTCGTCATGCAGCCACATCGTCAGCCAATAGACTTGGAGTCAACATTGACCTGATAAGAAAAACTGCCGAATGGAGTGCATCATCTTCTGTCTTTGCAAAACATTACAATAGGCAGGTTGTAACTGATCCACATTTCTTTGCCACTACAGCACTTACTGGTGGTCATAATCTGTAACAAATATTTAATATTAGATTAAGAATATCTTAAATTAATGTTATCTAGATATAATAAAAAGCACTTGTGATTACCAGGGTTGCCAATCTGTGGGAATTCCCCAAATTGCGGGGATTTTCAGCCCGATTGGGTAATTTGAGGGGAGAGCTATTATGTGGAGAAAATGCGGGGAGTTTCGACATTTACACTAGAACTGAAATAAGAAGTAATAAAAGTAGTACTAGAAGTATTTATAGGTATATTTAATTCAAGCTTAACTCAACTTATACGGCAGGAAGGTTTTAGTTTTTTCTTTTATGACAAAATTAATGACTACCAAAAGCTAAAAATAAGCCTATTGCTCGTTCTACCTTTCTCAAACGTATCTGTCAAAAGAAAATTTAGCGTCCTAAAGAATTTGAAAACAGAGCATCGCACTGTAGTAGCGCTTATGGTCATTAGAGAAGGTATTATGAAGAAAGGAGGGAGCTTAAAGGTATACTAGTCGAAAATTCTTCCATACAAACGTAGTCTGGCTTTTACTCCACTGTTTGACGATGTACATTCAAAATAAAAAATTATATCAATTTGTCCCATCATTATCTAGCCCTGTATGGAAGCAAAAAAGTAAAAAAACAATTTACTTGAAAGTTATGAGCTTCGAAAGTTCCATATTTTAACACTCATGGTCATTGATTAATTTCACATTTCTGTCTCTGAACAATAGGTAAACAATAAATCGCTTCGAATGAAACTGTGACACATAATTAAAAATCAAACGAACTTACCAAGTAAAATTCGATGATAATTATGTGAAGAGCTTCATTCGAAGCGATTTATACACTCCCTAGAAAAGTTATCTACACTACCCGAGATAAAAAAAAAAGTGAAATATACCTAGCTTTTAACAAAATGATTCTAACAGTATAATGGGGGGGAAACGGACAGTGTTGCCAATGAAATTAATGTGACCAAGAAAAACCAAAAATATCTTTTACTTACCTCTAAAAATCCGTGCAAGGCTGGTACATGGGACCGCTGCTACAATATGTAAACAATAAATCGCTTCGAATGAAGCTGTTCACATAATTATCTTCGAACTTCACTTGGTAAGTTCGTTTGATTTTTAATAAACACAGTCACCAACCCTGAATTAAAACTAAATAATACGGATGAATTTTCGTTCTACATTCAACAACACCGCATTATTACAAAATAATTCACTGGGACTTCGTAAAGGACCTGCATGCTGTTCCTCAGACAAGTTGCAACTGGAAAAAGTATTGTATTCACGGTACGACATTGGCAGCGTGTCGTCATCAATAGGTCTTCGTGGTCTGCTCGGCAAATTTTAAGCTATTCGTTAATAGGTAAAACTCGATTTTGAGTTTTTTGACATAATGCAGTGTTGTTCTGGGTGTGCGATATGTAATTGTTATTATAAGTAAGTAATTATTTAATACATAAATACCTACTAGCTGACCCGGCAAACTTTATTTTGCCATAAAAACACTAAACACTCATCTACCCTACCAACCTTACCTATCCCACCCTACCTACCCTACCTTCCCTACCTGACCCTACCTAACCTACCCTACCCTACCTACCCTACCTTCCCTACCTGACCCTACCTAACCTACCCTACCCTACCTTACCCTACCTACCCTACCCTACCTACCCTACCTACCCTACCTTACCCTACCTACCCTACCCTACCCTACCTACCCTACCTACCCTACCCTACCTATCCTACCCTACCCAACCTACCCTAGCCTACCTACCCTACCCACCCTACCCTACCCTATCCTACAAACCCTACCCTACCCTATCCTACCACCCCCACCCTACCTACCCTTTACCTGTCCGTGGTGGTCCGAGGAGCTCACTGTGAAGAAGAGGGTGGTTATGACGAAGAAGAACCGCATCCGCAATACCGCGCCGGTCCGGCAAGCGAAGGTCGTTGGCGAGTACCTGAAAGCAAAAGAAGAGTATAAGATGCAGGCAAAGAATGCCCAAATCGCCAGTTGGAAGGAGTTTTGCCGGAAGCGGTAGAATCAATTTTTATGGTGTACGTAGTCGCAGCGGAAAAACGTCGAATTTATTAATTTAAGATAAGCAGATAATTAGTTTATGACGTCGTGTAATTGTGTATAGTAAGTACAAATTTGTGTATCCAACCATTGGGGAGCTATTCAACAAAAACTGTTTCCGCTGGAACTACGTCATCCTAGCGGCACCTTTTTTTTCCTATGCACGTAGATAAAAAAAAATACATTCAATAATTAGTTTGAAACGAGAGGTAAATGTGTATGCTTAAATGAAATTTGTGTGACATAAAACTGCGAAGATAATCAAGTTTCCGCTGCGCTGACGTTTGGCTATTTGATGAAAATCATATAAAACGGCTTAGTGCAGAGTTGATTTTTTTTACGCACTTTGCTTTGAATTTGTGTGTAATGATTGTGAAAACAGAATTTGAAAAAATCTTACCGTTCAGAAGATATACACGTAAAAGTAAAATAAGGTTTTTAGGTCCAAGTACTTAAAATAGGAACACTAGAGCCTAATTTATAACGTTTATTTGTATCTTGTAAGGGTCTACAAAGTCCTGCCGAGTTTCATGTATGTGTTCTTAGTAATTAATGAGCAGTCGCATAATTTACTACGACTGGACCACTATATTGTATGACAACCGATTTTAGGACATTTTAATGGAAATGCAACGTAAAACATATGGCGATAATTCGTGTATTAATGCAACTATTCACATGTAAAATTTCAGCTCATTACACTAAATAATTAAAGAGATATAATTAAAACACCAGAACAACCGCAATTCATGGATAAACCGACCAAGTTTGAATGGCTACAAAAAAGCGGCCGTGCAGTATATAGAGCTAACATTCTAAAATTTCCTGTGTCGTACCATTATTGGATTGATACAGGTGAGCACACAATTCTTGAACAAGTAACAAATAATGTTCGTGATCATAAATAGTAGCTCACTTGTTTGTTTCTCAAACTTACGAAATTATTACAATAAGAATTACTTCTGTATTAGCAAATGCATTTATTTGTCAGAATATTACGTCCTTAATATTCTGCTGCTTCCATCGTAGAAATATTTTGATGTTAGTAAAATTTGATTAAATGAAATATTAATCACAATTAGAAAAAAATATTAACACACCAGTAGTTATTAGATAGATAAGGGAATAATCTAAAGAAGGTTGTTCTATCTCACGACGGTGGGTTGGTCTTAAGGGCTTATTACACTACACGGTATTCAGGGCCCTGAATACCGGGTCACTAAATCATTCCGAAGCAATAAGGTCGATATTATGAGAACCCTTACTTCCTAACAGTTATTACACTACCCTAAATTAGGGTTTAGGGCCCTGCATACCATGTAGTGTAATAAGCCCTTCAGTCGTGTGTGTAGTGCACATGCACATTGTTTCTGTGTGCGTAAGCTCGGGAGCGCTCAGCAGAGAGTTTGTATTATACTAGAGGTAACGTATTTAAGTTATAAAAGTTACCTCTTTGACGTTCAGGATAGTAGCGTTTGCCTATGTTTGTTTTTTTTTTTGATAGAATTTTTCTATAAGCAAGAACGAAAGAATTAACAGTTTCTTTTTCGTCGTAAATACGTTCCCTCTAGTATAATACAAACTCTCTGGCGCTCAGTATCTCTTACGCACACAGAAACAATGTGCATCTGCACACATGACTAAGACGATCCCGCAGTCACGCAGTGCGTCGGTCGCGACTCGTGAGATAGAACAATTGTATCAGTTTCCCGAAAAGTTAGGTACCTACCAGTAAAAATCCTAAGATTTACTTATTCATATAGGCTTTTACAGTGGGCCACATACTTGTTATTTATATTAATAAAAAAACTGATTCTTTATGTTAATGTTATTATTACCTACTTTGTTAATTATATTGTTTTTTTTTTTCATTTTAATTAGTCATTAACCAATAAATACTTTTATGAGTATAATGTTAATACTTACAGTTGTTTTATTTTCTGCTAAACGATTGTGTACGCACCTGTACGAAACTATTACACACAATAACGATGCTATACTGGAAATTTTAGAATGTTAGCTCTATATACTGCACGGCCGCTTTTTTGTAGCCATTCAAACTTGGTCGGTTTATCCATGAATTGCGGTTGTTCTGGTGTTTTAATTATATCTCTTTAATTATTTAGTGTAATGAGCTGAAATTTTACATGTGAATAGTTGCATTAATACACGAATTATCGCCATATGTTTTACGTTGCATTTCCATTAAAATGTCCTAAAATCGGTTGTCATACAATATAGTGGTCCAGTCGTAGTAAATTATGCGACTGCTCATTAATTACTAAGAACACATACATGAAACTTGGCAGGACTTTGTAGACCCTTACAAGATACAAATAAACGTTATAAATTAGGCTCTAGTGTTCCTATTTTAAGTACTTGGACCTAAAAACCTTATTTTACTTTTACGTGTATATCTTCTGAACGGTAAGATTTTTTCAAATTCTGTTTTCACAATCATTACACACAAATTCAAAGCAAAGTGCGTAAAAAAAATCAACTCTGCACTAAGCCGTTTTATATGATTTTCATCAAATAGCCAAACGTCAGCGCAGCGGAAACTTGATTATCTTCGCAGTTTTATGTCACACAAATTTCATTTAAGCATACACATTTACCTCTCGTTTCAAACTAATTATTGAATGTATTTTTTTTTATCTACGTGCATAGGAAAAAAAAGGTGCCGCTAGGATGACGTAGTTCCAGCGGAAACAGTTTTTGTTGAATAGCTCCCCAATGGTTGGATACACAAATTTGTACTTACTATACACAATTACACGACGTCATAAACTAATTATCTGCTTATCTGAAATTAATAAATTCGACGTTTTTCCGCTACGACTACGAACACATTTTTATGACTAGTAAATTTGTAATTTAAATTTATTATTATTAGACGTTCAAAAGTGCCGCTTATTGGCCTAGTTGAAATAAATATACATATTTGACGTTGACTTTGAAGCAGGATCGTGAGGGAGTTTGGGAGAGTTTCTACAGAATCATTGGTAGGACCGCCAAAAGGCAAGAAGAACTAACCCTTTGCAGCGCAGACCCTTTGCAGGCCCATGATGAACATCATGATCCCCCATTTACGACGCTGGAGCTGAAGTCCGCCGTGGCGGGTTTCAATCCCAAAAAGGCACTAGGAGGGGATGGACTGACTTCTGATATCTGCAGTCGAACGATCCAGCAGGACCCGGACGCTTTTCTTGCCCTCTACAATAAGTGCCTCGAATTGGCACACTTCCCGACCACCTGGAAGGAGGCTACAGTCGTAGTCCTCAGAAAGCCGGGCAAGGATAGCTACACCACCCCTAAGACATACAGACCAATCGGTCTACTGCCTGTTCTGGGGAAGGTCCTGCCCGGAGAGAATGGTCGTAGCGCGTCTAAAATATCACCTTGTACCGCGGTTTAGTACTCGTCAGTTTGGCATCATGCCCCAGAGGAGCACCGCTATACGCTAGTGGGGCACGTACAGGACAAGTTGAGGCTGAAGAAGCTAATTATCCTGGTGTCATTGGATATAGAGGGCGCCCTACCTTCCCTACCTTACCCTACCTTACCTACCCTACCTACCCTACCCTACCAATGGATAGGAAGGGTTGGTAGGGTAGGGTAGGTAGGGTAGATGAATGTTTGGTATTTTAATGGCAAAACAAAGTTTGCCGGGTCAGCTAGTATTGAATAAAATCGTTATCATAATCATTATTATTTTCATTTCTGTTGTTTTGACCTCAGTACAATATTCGCAACGGGTTTGCTGATTGATGTGTACACAGTGGCGTAGCTACCTAGGGGCTAGGCGGGGCAGTGCTCCGGGGCCCTCAAGCTCAGGGGGCCCTCGAATCCTTACCAGAAAATTTCGATCGGACTGAACTTTTGAAAATACCTCCTATTTTCAAAAGTTCTGTTCGATCGTTAAAAAATTAATACCGTGTCAGTAGTAAGCTAATGTCAATAAACTTTTTAGTACTGGTCAATTTAGTGGTTCAATTTTATTTGATTTTAGTACCACTCATATTGATGTCCGTTACGACAATAAATCATGTTAAATCTATAGTTTTCGGCTACTCATTGTTTAACGCGAAATATCGTGAAAAAAATGCAGGTCACCTGCAGTAGGTGCATTAATTCAGACCCGCGCGCGGAGATCGTTCTTGGTATCCACCGTTAAATGTGGTAACACTAGCGGCGATAAAATGTTTGCCGGGGATTCCCCAACGACGTCTTGTAGCGCATCATTACGTTTCTTTTACTTTTAACGTCATCAGGGGCCAGTGAGTACCTACTCGAGCACAATCTAATATAAATATTGCATAAATAAATTAGAAAACTAAAATTATGGACAAAAAGAAGAAAGTATTTAAACGCCAAGAAAGAGAAGATAGTAATCAAAATTGCACAAAATTGACAAGTTTTTTAGTCAGTCTGCAAGTACTTCTGGACAAATATTTCTATTGATACTGACTCAAATAATGTGTTGAAAAAGATTCGATAATTGTTTCAGTTGAAGATACCTCCGCCGCCGATCATGTGAACCACAGACCTCAAAATTTTTCGAAAATGCGTACGATAAATCTTCTTATGACTTGGGAAACTTCACGAACGTAATAACGAAAAACGTCAAATTCTTGATATGGGGCCTTTACAGCCTTCAGGACCTTTTCCAACAGACATCAAACAATAGATGTTTTTCAAAATCGTACTACGTTTCAAGTTCTAAATATGAACCAGATAATCGTTTTTGGTTGTGTTATTCCAAAATATTAGACGCTGCATATAGTCAACCCTGCTGGTTATTTGCGTCACAAAGGAATAATTTTTGGTGTACGGGAATTCGGGATTGGACGCATTTATCAGAAAGAATTAAACAACACAGCTGTTCGAGTGGCCAAACGGAAGCATGTGCTGTGCGGTGTATGAATTTTGGAACAATAGAACAAAACCGCATCAAGCCTGGATTTAACCGAAGACATTGATATTTTTGCGAAAACTAAAGCTAGGAAAAGATAGTAAATATAATTTGTATTTAGTCAGTTGGTAGGTCAGACCTATAGATTAAGTACCTATAGATTAAGCACTGGCGTGGCCACACATGAGACAGCAATAGTTAGTTCTGGTGTTACAACAAGAACAAGAACACTACAACCCACCATCGCACTGACACTTATTATCTATAAATAACCCAAATTCCTTGTCTCAATTAACACATAATACCACGAAATCATAGAAAATCAATCAAAACCGAGTTTGTTTGTCAAATCTGCCATTGTATTAGAGTTTGACAAACAACAGAAACCGGCCACGGTGACAAAGACAAAAAATAATCTTTTGTCCTTATTATTTACATGGAGCTGCCAATTAGCCATCTCGCTCTATCAATCAAGGTCATTATAAGGCTTAATCTATAGGTACTTTATCTAAGCCTTTATATAATAAACCCTTGAATCTTTTCTATTTTGTTTTATTGCCCAATACCTACACCAAGTATTAATTGTAATTTATGTTGTTACTGTTTAATATTTTTGTTACCTGTCCTGTAGTGCACGAAAAATAGCTGATGATAAAGTAGCTTAGCATTTTTAAAGTATTTGTATATTTAATATTTTTACTTGATAAAACCTAACCAGTTTAGATAGCAGTGGGGCCCCATTTTTTTATTTGCCCCAGGGCCCTTGGTAATCTAGTTACGCCACTGTGTGTACAACTGCCTATAGAAACCCTCGATCTCCCGCAGAAGCTCCGGTTTGGCGGATACGATCCTGCCATCGTCGGTTTTCAGTTTCGTAAGCTGGCTCTGCCCAATAGCCAGATCTCTTGCAAACACCTTGGAGCCCTTATTCCGTTCAATCGCGTCTTTAATACGCTCAGTATTAAAGCGGCGGAGGTCGCTTTTCAAGGACTTCGAGATCTGTCTATTGAGCTGCCGGTAGTTCCACGCATCGTCTGAAGACTGCAGGATCATTTCACGCCTCTCCTTCATGAGCATGATAGTTGGATCGGATAGTATCTTGTTCCTATTTGCACGACAGGTCTTGAAAAACTTAGACCGGACCGTATGGACAGTTTCCACGAACCCATCGTTGTAATCGTCCAAGGAGCTACCTAGGCACTAGAAATGATTCTGGAGGTCGAACTGAAAGCTTTCGGGGTTTTGGATCTGGATTTGTGCTGGACAGAGCGTAGACTTCATCAGTCGAGATCTTTCCAGCTTAACATTTAAGTTCAATGTGTCTCTTACCATAAGGTGATCACTTCCGGTTTTTACCGCGTTGATCACAGAGACATCATTGAATATGTGCTTCTTCGTCGACATGAATTGACATGATGAAGTCTATCTAATTTATAGTTGCACCATCGGGCCTATGCCAGGTCCTCTCGGTCCTTTCCTGAGATCACGCTTTCTGAAGAAGGTGTTCATCATATAGAGGCCCTCCTTCTCCATAAAACTGGCCAGCAGGTGACACCGGTGGTTCCGTCGTCCGAATCAAAATTGCGCCACTCGCAGCTCATAACGAGACGATATCTCGTTTAACCAGTTTCGCGTTGAAGTAACGTTCCCCATGACCACGGTGAAGTGAGTTTTATGACCATGCATGGCTCTGGAAATCTTCTCATACATGGTCTCTACTTCGTCGTCGGGGTGTGCCGAGGTTGGAGCGTAGACTTGTATGACCTTCAGCGATTAGCTTGAGGATATTCTGCGTATAAGGTACGCCACCCTGGTCGACACACTCTCGATCCTTACTACGTTGGTCACAAGGGCCTGTGGACGATAAACCCGACACCAACCTGGGACTGCCGGTCACCCTCTCGCAAGTAGAGCAGGTTACCGGATTTGAGGATTATGGCAGGCGGGTTGGCGATCGCAGTTATGAAGCGCACAGAGAACGCTGCTGCCCATTCTCTGACATGTCCCTTAGTCGCCTCTTACGATACCCATGGGCAGATATGGGATGGTGAAATTCTTAACGTCCATATGGAACATTATTATTATATATTATTATAAAGAGGCAAGATTGTTTGTTTGTTTGTACCGAATAGGCTCCGAAACTACTGGACCGATTGAAAAAATCTTTCACCTATGGAAAGCTAAATTAGACCGCAGACTCGTAACATAGGCAATAATTTATTTTCAAACAAATTAAAGATCCTTATGAAAATTGCAATAATGTAACCCAAAGTAGCAAAATTTTGTCTATAAAATTCATTATTTGGCGTGCGCTGATAATATTGATGAAACATAAAAAATATGTACTACATAATTAAAGTAGGTACTTATTATTACATACAAAAAGTCTGCGAGAGAATATATTTAACTATCATCATGTTATCATAATTTGTGTTTTAAAATTTAATTAGATCGCCAGTAGAAACAAAAGTTGGATACATTCGTATTGTAGTATTAATTCTTATTCAATTATATAGTTTAACAAATTGGTAGGTAGGCAGGTAGGGTAGGGTAGCGTAAGTGGGATATGTTGATAGCAACACAAAGTTATAATTTTTCTCAGTTAGTCTATTGATATATTTTTATCTATATGTAAAATACTGTCAGTGCCTCAGACTAAATCGCTCCCTTCTCTATAACACAGAGAAACTTATATATACGGACCACAGGTATACATACGTATTATTACATATACGGACAACTTTTTTACTTTCTTTATTTCAGCGTTTCTCCTGAAATAAAACTCATATTAAATTGCTTACCTACATTTTAAGCTTAATTTATTGAGATGGCAACTCTGTCTCACCGCTTATTTCCCTCAGTCTTTTTCTACCTTATGTATCTCTTTCTCACCCCTCCCCCTCTTCACCTCTCCTACTCCACCTGGTAGGGCTCGTCGCTAACAGCGTTCGAGTCTCATTGCTCTTGCTCATTGCGTTGAAAACCAACAGGCAGAAAATTATCTTAAGCTTCGAATTTAGGTAACCGGTTTACCCGCACTGGGCCCGCGTGGTAGATTACGGCCCATTCCCCCTCACAGAGAGGAGGCCTGTGTCCCAGCAGTGGGAAAATTAATAGGCTGATGATTATGATACCTAGTTTAGTGTGGGTTGGTTGTTTAGTTGAGCATATATTTATATACGATTTATTTATCATTAAAAATAATTTATATACGATTTATCATTAAAAATAAAATTCATCTTGCATGTGCAAAAGTAACATATATTAGTAATTAATCCAGAGAAGAATTACAATCATTATCCATGAAATAAAGTAGGTAATTTACAGAGTAGATCAAGAGCAAAAATAACAGTTTTCCTTGAGATCTTACAATATATAGTTGAGAACGTTCTTTATAATTCTGATATTATTTCTAAAAACGAATCACACAATTTTGTTAAAATAATCACAGCAATCAGTTAACAGGATCAAATAAATTAACAATCTGTTAAAACTTTGAGATATAAGAATTCAAAGACCGTACCTACTTCATCAAATAATTGTATTAATTTGTTATCAGCTTTATAGAACATCTCCAATTCTTCTGATACTAAAGATCACAATCTTTCATAGCTCAATGGTGATTGATTGTGATTGGCTGTCCTTTTCTCGTTGACACCGAGGAGTAAGACCAGTGTCAGCCAACGGAAAATAAACACGATATTTTGTCCGGAAGGCAGCATTGAGCCACTTACAATGAGAAATATCAAAAATTATAACAAACTTCCGGACGTCAGCCTATATGAGATTAGGATGGCTCTGAAACAGCTTAAGAATAACAAGGCACCGAATGACGACGGAATTGCCGAACTCCTGAAGGCGGGTGGAAAACCAATCCTTAAGGCCCTTCAGAAGCTGTTTGATTCCGTCATACTCGAAGGGAAAACGCCACAGGCATGGTGCACGGGTGTGGTGGTACTCTTCTTCAAGAAGGGTGACAATGCCTTACTGAAGAACTATAAGCCCATCACACTTCTTAGCCATGTCTACAAGCTGTTTTCAAGAGTCATCACGAAGCGTCTTGCGCGCAGGTTTGACGATTTCCAGCCTCCCGAACAAGCCGGATTCCGTAAAGGCTTCAGCACCGTAGACCACATACATACGCTGCGGCAGGTTATACAGAAGACCGAAGAGTACAACCTGCCTCTCTGTTTAGCGTTTATTTATTTATTATTTATTATATACTTTATTGTACACCACAAAAATATGTACAGGACAAACATTCACAAAAACAAGTGTACAATGGGCGGTCTTATCGCACAGGGCAATCTCTTACAGACAACCTTTGGATGGACTGTTCCGCGTTGTGCGTTTGCGTTTTTGTTTAGCGTTTGTGGACTACGAGAAAGCCTTCGATTCGATCGAGACTTGGGCTGTACTGCAGTCTCTCCAACGGTGCCAAATTGACTACCGGTACTTCGAAGTGTTGAAGTGTTTATACAAAAACGCCACCATGTCAGTTCGACTTCAGGATCAGACCTCGGAACCAGTCCTACTGCAGCGAGGTGTGAGACAGGGAGACGTCATATCTCCGAAGCTGTTTACCGCTGCACTGGAGGATGTCTTCAGGGTTCTGGACTGGAGAGGGCTAGACATCAACGTCAATGGCGAGCACATCACTCACCTTTGGTTTGCCGACGATATAGTGGTTATGGCTGAGACCATGGAGGATCTCAGTACAATGCTCGATGACCTCAGTAGAGCTTCCGAAAGAGTGGGTCTCAGAATGAACATTGACAAAACCAAGGTATGTTGAATGCCCATGTTACACCCACTCCTATCAAGGTAGGAGACTCTACACTCGAAGTTGTGGGCGACTATGTCTACCTGGGACAAACGATCCAGTTGGGTAGGGCCAACTTCGAGAAGGAGGTCAACCGTCGAATCCGACTCGGCTGGGCAGCGTTCGGGAAGTTGCGCGGTATCTTCTCGTCCAACTTACCACAGTGTCTCAAGACGAAAGTCTATGACCAGTGTGTGTTGCCAGTGATGACATATGGCTCTGAGACGTGGTCGGTTATCATCAGAAATCTTACAGTCACTCAAAGGGCAATGGAGAGGGCTATGCTCGGAATTGCCTTGCGTGATCGAATCAGAAATGTAGAGATCCGCAAGAGAACCAATGTTACCGACATAGCCCGAAGAATTGCCAAAGTTAAGTGGCAGTGGGCAGGGTACATTGCTCGCAGAACGGATGGCCAATGGGGCAGAAAGGTTCTGGAGTGGCGACCGCGAACCGGAAGACGTTGCGTTGGAAGGCCTCCCACCAGGTGGACCGATGATCTGGTGAAGGTTGCGGGAATCCGCTGGTTGCGGGACGCACGGGAACGGTCAATGTGGCGACGCTTGGGGGAGGCCTATGTCCAGCAGTGGACGTCTTTCGGCTGTTATGATGATGATGATGATAACAAACTAATATGTAAACATATTCAGAAAATCCACATAAAAATCAACATGTTTTATGGTATAGATATAAAAATAATTAATATTAATTGTTTTACTACAAACTGCCGAAACAACCAAAACATTTAAATAGAATTCAAGACTTATTTTATTTAAATAACGCAAAATCATAATATTTGCAATATTTATTTTAAATTAGCACATGAATTTTCATCAAGCTAACATTCGTCCATCCTGATAAATTTTGTGTCCCGGGAATGACATTTTAGAAAAAGTAAATTTCAGATTTTATTAGAAATAAACGCAAGAACACAATTATAACTGAATGATTGAAATCAAAAATGTTTTTTATATAATACAAATTTAAACTACACACAAATCAAGTACTGTTTGCTTGAATTGTGTATATATTTAGAGTATTTCAAAAACTTCATTTGAATGTCAAATGTATTTATTTCAACTAGGCCATTAAGCGGCACTTTTGAACGTTAACAATTAAAATTTACATATAATAAAAAAATATTCTACCGTACAATCGAGTAGTAGCTTATTATGGAGAAGAATGCACGAGAAACTCCATACTTACTCTTTACAAAATATAAGCTTTTTACAATATTTACATAAGTACATACATTAATAAATTTAAATACGTGAGAACGATGCACCCAGCTCTACTATACTAAATATAGGTATAAAGTATTACAAGCACTAACAGGTAAATTCCTTCACTTGATAAATAGGAACATGGTTCTCACACACTTACAAATATGTGTCTCAAGACGAAAGTCTATGACCAGTGTGTGTTGCCAGTGATGACATATGGCTCTGAGACGTGGTCGCTTACAATGGGCCTCATCAGAAAGCTTACAGTCACTCAAAGGGCAATTGAGAGGGCTATGCTCGGAGTTTCCTTGCGTGATCGAATCAGAAATGTAGAGATCCGCAAGAGAACCAGGGTTACCGACATAGCCCGAAGAATTGCCAAACTCAAGTGGCAGTGGGCAGGGCACATTGCTCGCAGAACGGATGGCCGATGGGGCAGAAAGGTTCTGGAGTGGCGACCGCGAACCGGAAGACGTTGCGTTGGAAGGCCTCTCACCAGGTGGACCGATGACCTGGTGAAGGTTGCGGGAATCCGCTGGTTGCGGGACGCACGGGAACGGTCAATGAGGCGACGCTTGGGGGAGGCCTATGTCCAGCAGTGGACGTCTTTCGGCTGATATGATGATGATATCTCAATTTCAGACGCTCAAATTTAATTCAGCTAAGATTTCGCCATTGTTATTTGTCGTCTAGTCTCTAGCCCGCGCTGTTATCCAGTCATAAAGTCTTAACTTCGGCACAATTACCCAAACACTCTTACTGCATTTAGGATCATCATGACCAATACGTTTATACTTAACGATAGGCTTTTTACAAGCTAATACTACATACCCCTTTCGCGACAATTACAACATCTCAAGAGTCTATCCAAATCAATTTTACAGGATTACGTATTTCACTTACTGAATGTACTGCTTTCTTAGAAAACTTATCCAATCTGTCACATTTGACATCCCTCAGATAACCCAATAATTTTTCAGCTTCTTAAATTGCCTCCGCCCCGTACCGAACTGACCTATCCTCTGCTCCATAAACAATGCAATCAATAGCATTCCCGCCTATTGTGCCACACCGATTCAAAGCTATTATCTTATCATAATAGTACTCTTCTATACCATCGCCAAACTTTGCTCTTTTAGCCAACAATTTACGTAAGTAAATGGTCATAGATTTCGTAAGACGGCAAAGCAGATTTATTTTTCAACCCATTCGTCCCAAGCCAGCTGCTCTTTTTACCAAATTTTCACAGTACCGACTAGCTTAGGTAGAGTGTAGTGGGCAATCTGTTTACTGTCCCACCCATAGATCTCTGAGCATTCTTTAACTTTATTCAACCAAGTAACCATTGTTTAGTTTTTAAATTTAGGATCAAACTTTGCATCTACATTATTATGCGCAAATCATTCTTATGTATGTGAATTTACATCTGAGATCGTTAGGACTCTTTGATTCATTTAAGTAAATCATTATTTACAATATCGACGGATGAAGGCAGCGGGATCACAGACAGAAATCTTTCATTAGTACAAGAACGAACGATCGAACGCGATCTATAAATGTTTCCTCTGCGAAGTGTCTGTAACCTGTGAATCCGTTGCCCATTTCATGATCTTTCATGACCGTTGGCGGCGCACGCTGCGCTGTAATGTAGGTTTGACGACTGACCCGCTCCTCCTTCTTGCCGACAACTCCGCCCTTGACGGTGATTTTCTGGATCTGCGCCGCTCGGAGTCACGACCACTGCTGCGGGGGGCTGTTGCCGAGCGCCGACTACGCCTCGAGCCTCGGCCACCGCTGCGGGGCGCTGCTGACGAGCGCCGACTTTGCCTCGAGCCTCGACCACGAGTCCTGGAGCGTCTCGAAGATTGCCCCAGCACCACGCTGGAATGCCTCCCTGCCGACCTCCGTCTACTTTCGGACAGATCGTTAGGCATATTCATGCGTCCAATTATCTGGAATAATTAAAACAACGAGTATCTGGTTTCTATTGTGTACCTACTTTTTTGTTTCAAAATTGCCTATACGCGGCATAAAGTTCAAACTATCTCAATTTCTCAATTCAACATACAAGTATACAATCATTCAAAATGAATGAGTGTTGTTTGGTACACGTACATAAACTCACATCTTTCACCCATGGCGGTAGGCAAAATCTACAGAACGCAGAATCCTTACATACTCATTTTGCTTCATACATCATATCTGTATCTAGTCTAGTTATTTGGTATTTTCCTAATACCATGACCATTACTAGCCTAAATATAGGAAACCTAAACATCGTATCAAATAAATCTAACCGCATTCTTTTTTTTATTGAAGAGCAGGGGCGGCTTTACCTATAGTGCAGGGTGTGCGCAGCACACGGGCGCAGCGCCCTAGGGGGCGCCAAGCGCAACTCGCGCGCCCTCCGGTCGCGGCACTTTCAATGACCCACGTAAAATGAGCTCCGGTTTGTTTAAATTTTGTATGGCATCTAGAGCTCTTCTTATATATGGCGAATTACAGCAAAGCAAGGCGCTCCACGAGCGGCTTTTACAATAGTAACTTTTATTTCAACATGAAATAAACCTAGAAACAGATAATTACAGATTATATCGGTTTAGTAGTGAATGCCGCATCGCTACCAAAGGCGCGTGCTGGCACCTGTTTTAATTCGTTTGAAAACAAGCTGACAATTATATTGCGAATCCTGAATTCCGCTGTTTAGAATAAAAAATAAAGATCAAATTGCCATGGATGTGCGTGGCATTTCCCAAAATCGTGTGTATGCGTAGCGCGTGCCGCACTTTGTGTTCTACCGCTACACGTAATTTTGCGAAGTAAGTCTTGACGCAATGGATTAAGTATTATATTATATTAATTTGATTAGTAGTATATTATATTAAATTTGAGTAAACATGTAAATAAGAAGTAAATCGGCTTTTCTTTTTATTAAAATATACTTAATAAGTAACATTTTTTATAAGCCACAACTGTTGCGTCTTTCACCGCGGTCAGAGCTTTTAAATAACCACAATGTTGTATTTTGTTATTCTTGTAACTCCTTCCTACCTTAAAATACTTTTTACCCGTGTACAGTGGGCCACGCATTAAGTTTCCCAAATCTGTCAAATGTTCCCTATTGATATTGAACTCTGTGCGTATGACATGAAGTCGTAAATAGAGTTCTATCAGACAGAGAGCGGTCACACAGTCAAGCGTTCAAGAGGTCAGTTTTGCGTTCGAGCGTGCAGTTGCTGACGAACCCCGAGCTGTTGGACGGTCTACGCGGTACCACCTATTGTCACCATGTTTTTTGACGATAGTTCTTCATTGGAAGACGAATTAATGATTTTGTGGTCATTATCAGCAATAAGACCGAAAAGAAAATACTGGGTGTGGCCCAGTAAATAAGGATAGAAAACAATATGGAGATTTTCATAGACTTTTTTTTAAATGGGTTTAAGATGAAGAAAATGTTTTTAATTCTTTTCGGATGACAATTGATTCCTTCGATAAACTATATGAAAAAGATAAACATGACTTAGTTAAACAAGATACTAACTGGAGAAAAGCCATTTCAGAAAAAGAAAAGATTGGTGCTACTTTCCCTTGGTTTTTATAATCGTTATCCTTCACGTCGTATAAAAAACGCCTTTAACCGCCATAATTAGCTTTTCAGTCTCCATCTTCCTTCCAACACTTTTGGTCACCGAAACAGCAGTGAACGCGCGAACGCGTACGTTCTGGTTGACCGACGCGGTCAGAATGCCTCCTGTGTGGGTATATCTATGTGACGTAATACAACACATCGAACGCTTTTGCCTTGAACGGTTAACAGCGTGACCGCTCTCTGTCTGATAGAACCCTCAGAATGAAGAAATTTGTCAGATGTGGGAAGCTTGATGCGAGGCCCAGTATTTGTGTTAGTGTGTTTGTGTGTGTATCTGTATTCTGTTGTTTACACATCATCATTCTCATTGGCATCATTTAAAATTACACCATTTGCATTTTTACACCTGGATATCCGTTCACTGTTGAAAATACAAGGTGTTTGGTAAACAGCCTGTATAATTCTAAATATAGTCAACTGCACATCATGGCATCCAGAACAGTCAAATTTCTTCAATAGATTTTCAATTTAATTTCCAAATAATAGAGTTTATTATCCATTGGGCAAGGCCGTCTTTAACTATGCTGGGGCCCTTGGGCACACAAGAATTTGGGGCCCTTTTGAAAAGTAAAGAAAGCGAATGATACTAAAATTTTTCTAGAATGATCTTCTATTTATTATGGGTAATCAAATATATAATATAAGAATTATGTCATTAATGATATTAGTATGCTGCTGGGTGTTTGGTTACGATTACGATTGTGGTTTCTTTCGGGATTTCTGTTCTGTGAACGCTCTCCACTACAATTAGTAACCATTAGGCAAAGGAATATTCTTGTAACAACTTCAACGTTTGGAAGTTCCTTCTCATTTATATGACTTTATGAGGATATGTAAGGTTGAGATATTCTAATCCGCTGATTGCTTTGCTATGTTTTTTAAATATTGAAAAACATTCTATTTTGAGTTCATATGCATTAATATCTTTATGATAAAATTCAATTCAAGTAATTATTTTTTTTCCAAAATTTTGCCTAAAAAGACAAAAGTAAGTTTTATTTTCGACCCCGCAGCCGTATTGCGTAAGTGCGCAAAGAAGTTAAACTGTATCCAACCGACCAAATCGACCAATCACATGCGAGATGAATGACGCGATGTTTTTGTGTGATTGGCCGATTTGGTCGATTGGATAGAGTTTAACTTATTTGCGCACTTACGCAATACGGCTGCCGGATGCTCACTGTTACTGAAATGTTTTGAGAATAAATGTGAGAGAAATTGTTGGTTGTCGGCCCTTCGGGGCCCCCTGAGGAAGGGGGCCCTGGGCACGGGCCCCGTGTGCCCGTATGGTAAAGACGGTATTGCCATTGGGGAAATTCGACAGTTTGTGGTTATGTGCTATTATTTGTACCTATTCCATTTTGACCGCGCGCTTACTTGAGGGCGCTAGGGTGATGATTGCACACGGGCGCTACATATGCTAGAGACGCCTCTGTTGAAGAGCGATCTGTCTCGTGTCCACTCATGTCTGTCGTGTGTCCATGTTGACGAGACGCCACTCGTGCACACACTATGTACATGCGTGCACAAATACATACTCGTATATTACAAATATTATACAGATAAATATTCTACACAGAAAAATATAATAGACACAAATAAAATTCACATTAAATAATCAAATTGAATTTCAATATACCTTTTTGTGGGCGTATGATCTCACCAAGGTGGTAGCGATACACCAGAATACCTTGTTGCTTATCCCACTTCTGATTTGTTAAAACTTTCAGATATAAGAATTCAAAGACCGTACTTCATCATATAGTTTTATTACTTTGTTATCGGATTTACAGAACATCTCCAAATTTTCTGATACTAATGATCCACAATCTTTCATAGCTCAATGGTGATCTGTGTTGGTGATTGATTGTGATTGGCTGTCCTTTCCTCGTTGCCACCGAGGAGAAAGACCAGTATCAGCCAATGGAAAATAACCACGACAGTTTGCCCGGAAAGCAGCATTGAGCAAATCACAATGAGAAATATCAAAAATTATAACAAACTAAAATGTAAACATATTCAGAAAATCCACATATAAATCAACATGTTTTATGTTATAGATTTAAAAATAATTAATATTAATTGTTTTACTACAAACTGCCGAAACAACCAAAACATTTAAATAGAATTCAAGACTTATTTTATTTATTTAACGCAAAATAACTAAACATATGTGCGAAATTTATTCTAAATTAACACATGAATTTTCATCAAGCTAACAAATCCTAGTAGCCGAATGAGATGTGTGGCTGGCACAACCTGGCGTATGTAAAAAGAAAACATATTTCAGCTTTCCAGTTTCCTCTAGCTAAAATGTTATCCAATGTCCGACCAGTTTTTGGATGCGACCGCTGACTGAAAACTACCGGGGGTCGCTATTATATTAGCTTTTAATAAAAGAGACCTAATCCAGCCGGCTATTACAGCCCGTGAGGCAGGTCTTGCTTGACCTCTATTATTTATAAATAAATTATTGCAAAAAGCCAAATTTCGTCTATCTTTTACGATATCTATAGTTTGTTGTATCCAATAAACAGGGTCTAGATTCCTATTATTCGGGTTTTTTATTAATTTCCAGCCCGATTGTCTATAAGTTGCAGAATCAGTTTTGGATTCAAAAACCGGCCAAAAAACTATATTGTCTCTAGACATTATCAAATGTTCTAAATCAACAATGAGCAAAGTCAGCTGGTGTATTCGCCTGCCAGAACCAATAAGTAATAATGCGGCTGTATGTCTGGATGTTACGAAAATATTATTTGAGTCGATGGAACTATTCTCTAAATAAGATACAAGATCGTCAATGTTCCAAATCGTGTGTTTGCTTGCTACCGGTTGTTTGAGAGCAATCGACTTAAGAACATGCTTAACTAAAGTATGGGAACGTAAAAGGCCAACCGAATCCGCATTACATAGTGTGGAAATTACAGAATTATGCAGAAAGATGGTATTGAACGAAAGTTTACAATTAAAAATAAGTCTGCTAAAAACCGTGCCACTTCTGAGCCTTCTGGATTAACGGGGTTAATTCTATGCTCCTTCGTCCATTTAAGTCATCGTAACCAAGCTTCTTTGTACGTCTTACGGGTTGAGTCCCACCAAGATGATTGTAAAAGATTGATTTGATCAAAATTCCAGTCTAAGAGATTTTGATCCCACCCCCACATTTCATTTCTCTAGAGTTATATCCTGGACTTTTGGAGGTGGGAGACCCGTTGACGTGTCCGCTAGGGAATAACTGAGGTTCCAACGGTGAACGGAGCTCCTATTGCTCTTGCTTTCAGGTGTCCCCTCCAGAACACTCGATCTCACCGAGGAACTACCAGGAGGAAAATTCCGGTGGCTTGATTGAGATGCGCTAGTACTCTTGGTACTAGACAAGGTGGTGGGAATATCCACGCTAATTGGATATTCCAGTCCATCGAAAACGCATCGTGACGTGCCTGGTTGTCGTTTAGATCTAACGACACATAATTGGCAACGACATGTCAGACATGTGCTGTTTTTGATGCAAAAGGTCTATCACGAGGGTCCCGAATTTTCTGAATATCCTTTCTGTGCAATGAGGTGTCAAGTGCCATGCCACAGTGCTTCGACGCCGAGATAGGTGATCGGCTAGAATATTGAATCTGCCTGGTAAATGAAAAACTTTTAGAACGATACAGTGTTGGTCCAGAAATTTGAACAACTCTTTTTAATATCCATCAGACGCTTTGATATCGTCCCCCCCTCGTTGCGCAGGAAGGCAACTACTGTTTTGTTGTCGGACTGGACTAAAACCGAAGAGCATCGCAGGAGCTGAAAATGGTCTTGTAGGACTTTTAAAATGGCCAGCATTTCTTTTTGGTTGCAATAAAAACAGAGTTTCCTGCTCAGTCCATGGTCCGGACAGAGACCAACTGTCCAACTGTAAACCCCAGGCTAGATCGGACGCGTCTGTTGTTAGGAAATTACTTGGTGGTGAAATGTGAATAGGAGAACAAGCCTGGTAATTTTCTAGCCACCATTTTAAGTTTGTCTGAGCCTCTGCTGGTACAATGTGTAACTCCTTTGACGGTTTTGGAATAGAGTTTAGGAAATCCAGCAAACTCCGATGGTTTAGTCTGCCTTTTGGGACTGCAAAACTGGCAAACTCTGTTGTCCTTCAGAATTCGTGTCACATTAGTCAAGAGACTGTGATATTTTTCCAATGGGAGGCGTTTTTAATTGAGCCAAGGGTCCCAATGAATACCTAGATATACTAGGTTCGTGGAGTGAGCTCGGACTTTTCAAAATTTATCTGCCAACCTGCGATCTGAGTATGTCCATATTCTGATGGGCAAACCGTCTTTGGGACTTGGTAATTGCCAAATGAAAGTAGGCCTGGGAAAGGTCTATTTTGCAAAGCCGATCCCAGGGTTGGAGAAAAACGGTATCCGAAACATGTTTAAGTTTGAACCGATCTGTTAGAACAAACTTGTTTAGAACTTTCAAGTTGAAAATTCGCCGAAAGGAACCGTCGCCTTTCGGAACTAAGAAAATTGTTGAGAAAAAGCTTGGGGACGAATCTGCAATCTCGAGAATACCCTGCTTTTTCATTTGATTTACGAGACACGGCATGACTGTCAAAATAGGAATAGTGAAGGCACTCTTTTTTACATTCGGTACAATTAGCTGAGGACTTTGAAGTAATTGTATTTGATAACCTTTTATTATTTTGACAAGGAATTTCGGAGCTCCCAAGTTCTCCCAACGGTGGACAAATAGGGATAACTGACCGGCTTTGAACTCGGTGCTCGTGTGACTCGAGTCAAAACTTTAGTTTTTTTTATTGTAATTTTTAGAGGCACCGGTGGATGCGCTCTGGTTTGTGTTTTTGAAATGGCCATTGACATACCGATTTTGATGTCCAGATCGTGATCGAAAGGAACCTCTAGTATTGGATGTCCCCCGTCTATTAGAATTGTTATTTCCTAGATATCCCTGAGGATATTGAGAATTGCTACCTCTCGGCGGAGCATTGGAATTTCAGCTTGCGCATGACAGTATCCGGGTTCTATAGCCTGTGATGGTACATTGTAACAGACCACCCCCTTCGGATGGCGGTTGTTAGATATATCTCTGCTAGGACCTGCTTGAGATGCAAAGCTAGCGTTGGTCGATTTGGGTGGAAAGAATGTTTTCTATACCCCACCGATTTTCTCGAGAGCAGACATAAATGAATCAGCATTAAAAAGATGCTTTTTGCGTATCGGCATAACGAACTTCACACCAATGTTTATTATCAAAATGCTGAATACTGGTAAGAGTAGTTACAAAGTCATTAGCAGCTACAGGAACTGACGTTTCCTTTAGTTTAGTCTGAATAGCAAACTCAATACAAGGTTCTTTTGCAGCTTCAGTAGGACTACCCGCACCATAATAAAAATTAAAAAATAATTCGCGGCTTTCGTTCAAGTCTATACATGATTAATTACAAAAATCAACCGGAAGAGTAGGATTGCATGTATTATTATTATGCACAAGAAAATCACGAAGCTCATCTACTTCCCTGGATAACTTATTGTACCTATGATCTGAACGTCGAGGACGTTTGGATTTTCTATGACGGTAGCGCTTACCCCGAGTTTCCCACCTTAAAATTGTCGCAGAATTAGTGTGACAAATTGTCAAGCACGCGTCATCTGCTGTGATTGGTTTATAGTGGTACAAACTATAGAACGTAATAAATTAAAATCGAGGGTAGAACAAAATATAATCCTATAACAGCAAAATCAAGCAAATCATACAAAAGAAAAGCAGCATGATCGCCGACCTTTTGTAAGATTATATTAGCTGAGGGTAAAACCAGAATAAAATCTTTTATGTAGTTAAATCAACCAAAAGCAAAATCAGCAATGAAAGCTGAGCCTGAATGATGGCCGACCTTTTGTAAGATTATATTAGCTGAGGGTAAAACCAGAATACAATCTTTTATGTAGTTAAATCAACCAAAAGCAAAATCAGCAATGAAAGCTGAGCCTGAATGATGGCCGACCTTTTGTAAGATTATATTAGCTGAGGGTAAAACCAGAATACAATCTTTTATGTAGTTAAATCAACCAAAAGCAAAATCAGCAATGAAAGCTGAGCCTGAATGATGGCCGACCTTTTGTAAAATTATATTAGCTGAGGGTAAAACCAGAATAAAATCTTTTATGTAGTTAAATCAAACAAAAGCAAAATCAGCAATGAAAGCTGAGCCTGAATGATGGCCGACCTTTTGTAAGATTATATTAGCTGAGGGTAAAACCAGAATACAATCTTTTATGTGGTTAAATCAAACAAAAGTAAAATCTGCAATGAAAGCTGAGCCTTTGTTAGATTATAACAAAACCTGCCAAGCGCGAGTCGGACTCGCGCACGAAGGGTTCCGTACCATTATCGCAAAAGAATCACGTTTGTTGTATGGGAGCCCCACTTAAATACTTAGTTTATTTTTAGTATTTGTTGTTATAGCGGCAACAGAAACATAATCTGTGAAAATTTCAACTGCCTAGCTATCACGGTTCATGAGATACAGCCTGGTGACAGACGGACAGACAGACGGACCGCGGAGTCTTAGTAATAGGGTCCCGTTTTTACTCTTTGGGTACGGAACCCTAAAAATGGAGGTAGAAACGAACAGTATAACTGATAGATAATAATAATTAAATAAACACTCACTTGTACGATGCTTACAGTTTTTCTGATACTCAAATAAATTTCGGTTAGTAACCAAACAGTACTGTTCACCTGAGTGTTCAGTTTCTTTAGGGAAATATATCCCTATGCAGCGGAAAACAGAACGCCACTGAGCGAGAGACTCGAATGTTGCTATCCCTGGTAGTTTCCTAACAGGATGGCCCAAGACTACGTCACGATAAGTGTTACCATTGATTGTACTGTTCAGAAAATTTAGGTTCTTTCTCATGTAACTAATGAAAATAAAATAAATTACTAACTAGTTTAACTATTTAGTAACTCGTTTGATTCATCTAATTAGTGTTCAAATTAATTTATGTGTTGAATGATTAGTTCATAATTGCTTTGTTAAGTTAAAAAATGCATTCTGCTCGGGTAATTCAATCACACACAGTGGCAAGTGGCAATACATCGAATTGACAAGTGTCATACTGACAATTCGCCATTTCATCGCTATTGTCGTCTCGTTCAAACCTATAGCTTTGTTTCGCTCGGTGAACAAAATACTGTGGTTCCCAAACATTTGTGGTGAACCCGTGAACTATGAAAGATACACAAGGAAAATTGTTAATTGTTCCGTACTAAACTATAAAAACAGAAGTATAAAAGACAGTGTAATAAGGTTTTTTCTCTTTTCCCAACGACGAGACGCTATCTGCGTGGCTTCAATATTGTAACTAACTTCAACTAAAAGAACTGGTATGTGCCTTTCTACATATTATTTCATTTATCTACGTGTTGTAAATTCCAAAATTTATGGCACAGTTGTGTCAATACGGCTGTACGTCTGAACATAACCAAACCTAATTAGTTTTTGACTTATTTTAGTCAAGTCAAGTTTTGTGGGTTTTCGTCCCGAACTAAATTAAGTTGGTCCATTTTTTTATCACGACGCAGAGTGTGACTTTTACAACATTTGTTTTGTCAGAGACATTGTTTACCTACCTAGACCAAATAAAAAGTCAAGATGGAACGTTGTAAACAACAAGGTGACGCCGGTAATACTTACAACGAAACTACACATTAGATTGTCAGTCGAGCTCTCAGATCAAATAAAAATCTCGACAGACAAGCTAAGGCGTAGTTTCGTTCCGTGTCTAAGGTGGTTTACACACTGCACCGCGTACCGCCGCGGTAGGCGGTGAAGCGGATCTCATGTCGCATTGGCCTCTAATAAATCCGTTGATGCCTAACACACGTACACTGATCTACCGCGCGGGTCGAGTGGTGCTCTCCCGTCCGCGTCCGCGGTACGCGGTGCCGTGTGTAAACCGCCTTAGTAGCCGTGGCTTGGTCATCAACGGTGAAGCAAAGAGAAACCCGAGGAGGGGCCGCTCGACAGGGCTTTGGCCGATTAAGCCGACGACGTAGCGGCCAACAAGTAGGTTGCGATGCCGCCTGGCAACAGGTGACACTGCATCTGAGGCGAGCCGCGATGACATATGGAGCGTCCCATACGATACTGAGGGTTGGAGACCGTGGCGGGAGAGGAGTGCCGGTATTACGGTGCACCGCTTTCCCTACCTTCCGCGGCCTGGACGGGGTCCCCACCATCCGATTGCGGACGCGGTGGGACCGCAGAAGAGGTCCCTGTCCCCTGCGGCCGAAAAGTGGTGGCGGGGCCACTGACCTAAACAGGGGGCCAAAGGTGCCATACACGGGGTCGTCTGGCACCCATGTGTTGGTTTGGTCCCTAGGGTGGTCACGGCGTGCAATGTGTTCTAGTGCGCCGGTAATGGGATGTACACCCTAAAGGAGGGTCCGGTGACGGACAGCTGCGGCGGGTTCGCGGTGAGTGCTAACGCGTGCCCGTGTTCCCGCCATAAGCGGCACAGGAGAACACCGTGGAGTTTTAGTGGGTTGGAGTCCCACATACTCGTAACTGCGCTATCTCCCCGTGGTAGCATAGCATGCATGAGCATTTCCCCAGGCTAAAAAATATAAACTTTGTAGCGGTGCCTGTGATTGTTTTTTTTGTGTCGAGGGGTAAACTGATTTACCTTTGCAAAGAATTGATCAGGGTTGCTGATATAATGGAGAAATAATTTAATCAATACCACGGTGAAACGTTGCACAATAAAAAATTCATTTGACTCGGATTGTTCATTATGCCACAAATGACTTGTATCCTCAAATTCATTATGAGGTACTACTCTGTTTAGTTCAAACGAGAACCTATCTACAAGTCATCATCATCTTCCTGCCCTCGCCCCATGTCTCTTGGGGTCGGCGCAAAACGTTTTCTTCTTCCATGTCGTCCTGTCCTCCGTCACGCCATTCCTTTTCTTTCATATCACTCCTCACACAGTCCATCCATATTTTCTTTGGCCGTTCCCTCCCTCACCATCCATCCACGTTTATATTCATAACTTTTTTAGTAATATGCCTTTCATCCCTCCTTATCACATGACCATACCAGGACAAACGGTTTCCTTTCAACTTTTCTGTCACTGGCGCCACTTTCTAACTTCATGTAATATTGAGTATATTTCTCACTTCATCCATTCTAGTCACTTCGCACATCAATCTCTCAAATAAGTTCTCATCTCATTCTATCTACGCGTGAGGAAACTAAATAAAACCATAATATGCAATCAATTAAAAAAGAAGCAAAGTAAAAATATACAAAAAGTATCAAATATGTAGATTTATTAAAAATGATAAAAATTGAGTACTTATTGTATTATTTTTATCTTTTTCCCCACTAAAAAAGTTTGAGAACCGCAACGCAATTGATGACGTAGTCTTGGGCCAATGATAGATAGACGATAGATAGTACCTATAGATTAAACCATGGCGTGGCCGCACATAAGACAGCAATAGTTATAACCCTCGCCAAACTTCAGGCCGCCCTGAGTTGGTTTACCGGATGCGCGAGGCACGAAACGGTGCTGTTTTTGTATGAGATTTTCTATTGCGCAGCCATTGTAGCCAACTTCAGGGCGGCCAAGAAGTTTGGCGAGAACTATAGTTCTGGTGTTACAACAAGTACAAGAACACTACAACCCACCATCGCACTGACACTTATTATCTATATATAACCCAAATTCCTTGTCTCAATTAACACATATTACCACGAAATCACAGAAAATCAAACAAAACCGAGTTTGTTTGTGAAACCTGCCATTATATTAGAGTTTGACAAACAACAGAAATCGACCATGGTGACAAAGACAAAAAATAATCTTTTGTCCTTATTATTTACATGGAGCTGCCAATTAGCCATGTCGCTCTATCAATCAAGCTCATTTTAAGGCTTAATCTATAGGTACTTTATCTAAGATTTCATCGGACAGCCATAGCTCTCCGTTTTCTTTTCATATCAGCATCAATTTCTAAGTCCTCCGTAACTATGTGCCCCAGGTATTTAAAATCTGGCACTCTTTGAATCTCCCTCACTTAACCGGTGTTACGAGTACATATGCTGTTTTTTTAGCCTTTACCCTAAATGTATATAGATACTAAAAAATACCAATACATTTTTTTATTTAATTACTTGTAAGTAATTTGCATTTCTCCACACTAGGTAAGTAGGTACATACGACCGAGACTGCATACGTCTCGCAGACCGCCTACAACTTCCTTAGCGCGCTAATTGACGCAATCAGAAGCACCATGTCGTTCGCTTAACTAATGCCATTGACACAGAGACCGTCAATAGAACAGCCACCCTGTGTGCTACGAGGAAAGGAAAAGGTGAAATAGGTGCTTAATCAAAATACTACTTAGCTCAAAAAAAAAAGAAAGTCATCGTGTGTGCTGTCTGTGTAGTTTGTTGAATTTTAAGCCTTCTATCGATATACTGAATAATAACGAATACTATAGATTCCTCTATGTGTTTATTCGTTGTTTTATAACTAAGGCTTAGCACGCATTGAGGTTTTTATACGCGCGATTTTTTTCCGTCCATTCTGAGACCTATGGAATTGTATGATTGCGGTAAAAAATTCGCGCGGTAATAATACCGCATGAAATTCATGTTTTGCCACAGAATCCACCGCACCGCGGCGCGCATTAAATTCGTGCGAATATTTTCAGCTCTATGAACAGGTCGAAAGATATAAAAATCGCGTGTAATTTTATCCGCAGTGCGTGTTAGTTAGATTCAGTACGCGGACAAAAATTCGAGCAGATAAAATCCGCGCGGCCTAAACTCGCAATGCGTGTTATGCCTTAGTGAGATCGTTTAGGCGCCTATTTTATGTTAATTTCTGTCACCTGGTACTTTTCAAAACAACAAATGATTCAATTACAAAACCTGTATTTTGAGCTAAGTACCTAGTAATTCGCTAAGCACCTAGTTCCAGTTAATGTCTGCTTTCCTGGTAGTTTTAATAAACTATTAGGACAGTTAAATTTTAAAACGTCTAACGATGTCATTTATTATATATTTTTTTTCATCATGCTGTTCTCTATGTTACATCGTTGATCTGATGCATTCCGAGGAAAACTAAGAGGAGTACTTAAATATAATTAACCTCCACCCCAGCGCACGCGGATAAAGCAGTTCGTTAGCGCGTTTTCTTCAGATCTACTTTACAAATATCAATATTTAAGGCTAACCAAGAACTTAAAACGCAATGCTTTATAGCCTTCCTCATGAATGTGGCTATCATAAACATATTTTTTTTAATCCTACTGGTATTGCTAGAGATTAGCGCGTTTAAACAAACAATCCACTGCTGGGACATAGGCCTCCTCTCTATGAGAGGGAATGGGCCATAATACACCACGGCTACGCGGGCCCATTGCGGGTTGGTGATTATATTAGTATATAGATTATCAAATGCAACCACAAGCTTAGCTAGCGATATCAACTGCAATCATGCCGCGACTGCATTGAGCTGGTCAAAAAGATGCAATTAGGCTACGGATGTAGTGAGCTTTTATATGTTTTTGTTGTTGGTGACCAAACGAAATAATGGAGATGGGCAAGTCATATGTTACGGACCCTCCAGGACAAACGGAGCAAAGTCCTGATCGAATAGAGATCAACAACACAAAAGAAACTCACAGCGTCCGAAATGGAGAAGAGTTGCAAAGGACCAAAAGCAATGGCATTTGTTAGAGGAGGCATTTGCCAAGAGGCAAACTGCAACCTAATTGCGCAAGTGAACTTGGCAAGGCAATGGATTTGACCGCTATCAATCGACCAATCACATAGACGGAAATCCACATAGCGTCTTTCATCTCGCATGTCATTGGTCGATTAAGGGTGGTCAAAATCTTTGCGTTGCCGAATTCATTTACGCAATTAGGCTGCTCAACTCCGTGATATACTTTAACTCGAAGAAAAACAACGACAAATTTGCACAAGAGAGGAGCTTCAGGATGAAGAGGCTATTGAAATTGAATGTTGTTTCTTTTATCTAGAACTAAGGACAATAATTAAAAAAAAAACAAATATATACATGTGTTTAATTTTATTGATTTATAGGTATATAAACTTGCCTCAGATCAAGCATATTACAAAATGGAAATTTTACAATTAAACCCCATTGAATACAAGTTAATACTATTACGCGGGTTAGGTATGAACTGAAAACATTATTGACAAATAAGTTCAGTTCGGAAGACAGCCAAATAAAATTTATTAAATATAGGTACAGATAAAAACAGCGGCTCATTGACGAGCTTCGTGTTGCAAAATAAACATGCTCGCTGAAGAATTCCATCATAATTGATTAATCTATTTGTCACAGCTGATTAGCCTTTGGCTAAAACAATCTCTATAAACAAAATCACACAGGATACTTTGCCTTATTTAGAGAACTTTTGATAAACACAGTTGCATGTACTGAAGGGGCAAGGGATGTTGTAAGCCGATCATCACAACCCTGGTATCACTGAAAACCCCTTTAAATTTGTGTAACCACTCGGAGTCAACGATAGACGAGGAGTATTAAATGTTAAAAATTAGATGAATATAAATAATGTAATCAATATGTATTGAGAAGGCATCCGTGTTGCTACCTATGTAAGCCGAAACATTCACTATTACATCTAGTCACTTGCGAGGTCACGTACATTTGGTCGTCAGTTGCCACACAAACGCAGACGCATCGCTCATACTCGCTCGGCATGCACATTGCACACAAACCATGGAAACAACAGATTTTTCAATTAGATTCACTAATGCTAAGGGCTAGGGACATGGAATATTATGCACGAACGAAGACTATCCCATTACCCAAAGCAGAATCAGAATGTATCATGAAAACAATATTCAGTAACAACTACGCGACACAATTCATTAAATTATTGGAAAATAATAATTATTATTAATAGTAAATAATAATAATTGTAACATACCTCTTGGAATTTTAAGCAATACAATGAACAACCAAATGTATGTGACCTAACGCTGTGAACATTTACCGGGCGACGGTACTGGTGTAAAAATATAATCCATATAAAGCTATATGTTTAAAGTGTTTGCAAGATACTTTGCTACATAACAGGGCTGCGACCACCCGGGAAATATATCACAAAATTATTTATAATACCACTATTATTAAGCTTTAATAGGCAGCTTAAGGAATCACAATCCTATAATAATTGTCGTTTACAAACCTGTCTAAGCGACATCTCTACTACACCTGTGACTACACTCCGTGACAGTTAGCGGCAGTATATAGGGTGCTCATGTATGATGGAGTGCTGAGGACCTGCCTAAACCCTGCAGCTATTACCACCCTGTATACTGCTGCTGCGGCAACTGTGCCGCAGTGTATTACAAACAGATACATTTAATCGCAACAACATCTGACTATTCATTAGTTTATCATTTAAATATCGAATTATGATAGTAATGTATCGTTTAACACTTTTGCTGCGGGCGACTATCGCTACGCTAGACCACGACTACGGCCGGCGAACACACATGCTGTGTTTGCCGTTCTGCTGTCGCGGTTTTCGGAAACGAGACAGCAGTGCGGCTCCACGCTAGGCGTGTTTCAATTCATCAGTTCGTCACTGCCGAACCGTCCTGCGCCGAAACATGCTAGGCGCGTAAATTTGTGGTCAACACGCCAGGCGTGTTCCGCCGCACTGCCGTTGTGGAACTATAGAAAACACATTCCCTGTGTCCGTGCCGCACTGGAGTTCGGTCAGCACACACATGTGTGTTTTCAGCAGTGAACGTGTTAATATATAATTTTGAAATATTAATGTCTTACAACTATTATCTAACGGGGAATTTGACTACGGCTAGATGAACCCGTGTACGTGTGTACAAAGTCATAATAACAACAACTTCTTAAATAACGGACAATATCAAATGCCATTAAATTAATTGTTAATATGTTAAGTGTCACGTAATGGCTTAGTTTCAGACGTTATTGTATCAGGTTCAAACATTATTGCTTTGGAAGTGTGTAGCAGTCGCACGTAGCGGACTGTGACGACATAACGACAGTAAGTATTGTCCGTTTCACTGGTGTTTTAATGTTCGTTCTTGTTTCACGTATGTCAACTGATGTCATCAGCCAGTTTGTCAGTCGCAGGTGCAGCAGGAGCGTCGCGCGACGGACGATCATAAACTAAGGGTCGCTAGGCATTGGACTATTTGCGAGCATTGGTCGCGTTCTCGTTATCCTTCATGATCTTGTTTTTGAGGTGATCCTTGTACTTGAGGATGCCGCCCTGCCACTTCGTGACTGTGCCGTTCTCGCAAATCCAAATTTCTTCGGCGACCTGTTACGAGAAATTGTTTGGGTTAGGTTAGGTTAGTTACAGTCAGATTGTTGGTGGACGTTCATCGGTAAATAATAGGAAAATATTCATAACATCAAAATGTCGATTGATAATATTGACGAATGTTTTATATACATAGCGCTAAATCGACGCGCCAGCATTACTAGTAATATTCGTGCTTGTGCACAGACAGACTTATCACGGGCCACGTTCATCAAAATGATGAACCTAAAATAGGGTATCCTTGACTCCTCTTAAAATTAGTGCCAGTGTGGAGCGCCTCCACAGGATCTGCGTCCCCTATCTTTCATGGAAATAATACCCAGCATGTATTACTTCCATGAAAGATACAAGGCCATGAAAGAAGATGTGCGTGTGTACCTGGTTGATAAGCCTGAAGTCGTGGCTCACTAGCACCATGCCGCCGTCGAACTCGCTGATGGCGTCGCCCAGCGCGTCGATGGTCTCCATGTCCAGATGGTTAGTGGGCTCGTCCAGCAGCAGCAGGTGCGGCGTCTGCCACGCCAGCCAAGCGAATACCACGCGGCAGCGCTGCCCGTCCGAAAGCTGGCGCATGGGACACACCTGCCGAACAACATTCAACATCAATCAAACAAGAGCCTGACAATCAAACAATTGAATTAAAACATTTATTTTCCAAAACAAGCTTATAATGGACTAAAAGGTACGGAATGTAAAATTGCTTGTCAATACATATCCAATGAGCCCAAACACGATTGTGGTATCTTGTCTAGTTGAGGAGTTGCTATAGCCACATTCCAGCGTCCATCATTATCAGCCTATTAATAATCTGCTGGAACACAAGCCTCCTCTCTTTGAGAGAATGGGCCGTAGTTCACCACGCTGGCCCAGTGTGGGTTGGTGGATGTCATATGTCTCCGAATATTTGGGTCTAAGAGGGTTTCCTCAAGATGTTTTCCATTACGGTTTTAGAGCAGTGGTAAGGAAATAATTTACACAAAGTAAAGCGCCTGCCTGGGTTCGAACCTACGTGACGTAGGTCGGGGCCGTTACCACTGGACCACCACTGCTCTACCACCACCTCATAGTACCATATCCATAATATATTCACTGTTTGAATAGATTCATACAATTCATCTTAAATATTTCAAAGTAATAATCTGTACTTATTGCTTCTATTGTTTTTCGTACCAAAATAATCATTTCTGTGTCCACCTTTACAGATTTTCCTTTCCATTATTTGTGGTACAACCGAACATCATACTGCTCTTTGGGAAGGGATATAACGGTAATGTTGCAAGCAAAGCTGTTTCGGCGTCATTATACTGTAATTATTTATTAGCAGCAAGATGTTAACTCGGTGGTCGGTTTTGAGTCATGGTGGTGAAAGGAATAGTCAGCTAGACTTGTGTTACCGGATGCTAGCTGTCCAGGGTGCGGCTGGCGTTTAGGATCAAGAAAGAGTATATTTAACGCCGCTTAGGCTCTTGTCATGTTATCCAGGTACTGGTCAGACAAAATTTGAGAATAGTTGAGACGAAATTTGAGTTCCTCGATTCAAATAGAAAAAGTAGAAGTCGGTCGGTGATGTGCTGACCTGCTGTCGGCCGGTGAGTCCGTAGCGGCCGATGATCTTGCGCATCTCCTCGCGCTCGCGCACGTCTGGGAACTCCTTCATCATGTAGTCGAGCGGCGACAGGTCCAGGTCCAGCAGCTCGTGCAGGTGCTGGTGGTAGCGCCCGATGCGCAAGTGGGAGTTCTTGCGGATCATGCCCGTGGAGGGGAAGAGCTGTGGAACGAAAACTAACATTAGCTGATATGCATTTACCAACTTTTTCACGCAGCTTTTACCGTAGCCTATCACCAGTCTGTTATTAATTAATACATGAGTTACCTGTAATTTAAAAAACGTCTGATAAGTCTACATTGTTCTGTAAGTCAGTCATAGCGCTATCTCATTTCAACAATGGAATCATGATGACCACCACTTCGTAGTTCATCCCCTGAAACCTGATAAAAAGCCTGTATACTCACATCTCCATACAGTAGTTTGAGGAGTGTGGACTTGCCAGCTCCGTTGGGCCCTACCAACGCTAGCCGCGTGTCTAGATCGATACCGAACTCCAGGTTCTTGTAGATCCACGGGCTCGTATCCGTGTATCTGAATGATACGTTCTGAAAAGAAGAGAACTCATGTTAATCATCCTGTTGTCAAAAGTACGCGTCTGTCTGTCTCAACGCTTTCTATTCCTCTACACTTCGCAAAGGATTTTGATGCGATTTTTTTTTTCTTGAGGCAATCGCGAAATACGCACCCTTAGTAATTTTTTTTGGCATTATAATACTGTTACAATGTTACTGATGTCTGATATAAGGCAAAACTAAATACAAATGATAAGTAATATTTGTTTTGCTAATAGGTTAAAATATTATTATTATTTTACAGATCAAACTTTTTGGCAATTAAAACTAGATGTGGCCGGGCTTTCCTAGCTGATTACCAGAGTAATCTGAGACATTAATTGTTCTCGTTGATTGACCAATTATGGATTTTAAAAGAGACCTCTCCACACCTCTAAATTTGATTATATATAATTTATTTTTCTCAGAAGAAGAAACACCAAATCAAATTTAGAGGTGAAAGTCTCTTTCAAATCCATACAATCCATAATTGGTCAATCAACGAGAACAATTAATGTGTCTTTTAAGGAATGCACCACAAAGATTTGAGAGAACCTATGTCCAGGCAGTAAAAAACTAGACCAAAACTACTCACTCCTCCTACCGACTATAGGCATCGAATTTTAGCTATTTCTTTATTCTGTCAACTAGCTGAGGTACGAGGAAACTGTTGACAGAATATGTCATTTCGGTTGGCTCTACCGCCGCCAAACGGTGCGAGTAACAATTGATTGAGTAAAATGAATTGCGGTTCTGTCTAAAAATTTTATATTCAGACAGAAATCTATCTCGTTATGATACTTATCCACACGTAAATACTAACCTGCACCATAATCACAGGCGGGGGCACCTTGCCGCATGATGGGAAATAGAAGTTGAGGATCTTGTCATCTGTGACCTTCTCGGTCAGTCCTTGGGCCACCATCTTAGCGAGTGTCTTCTCCTTAGACTGTGCTTGTCTGGCCAGCTTAGCGGAACCGTGACCGAACCGCGCTATGTAGTTCTGAAAACACACACATACATTATTTAGACTAATGTCTGAGACAGTCAAAAAAATATTCTACATGGAAGATTTTACTGTTCGAGTTGACGTTGCATATTTAAAATGTAACGCATCTCCTTTTGTTAGTAACTTTATTAGGATTAAACCAGTTTTCACCGTGGTTTCGTATAACCTAGTCACCGAGTTGCGAAAGCCAGATAGGCAATCGGTGTATGTGATATTGTTGTTATTTTTTTTTTTTTTTATTTGTTTTTTATCTGATGTATATTATGAATCTAGTATCAATATTGTGTGTCTTTAAGTATGTGCTAAATAAATGTATTTTCTTTATTTTTTTCTTTCTTTATTCAGCTCAGGACAGACGCGTCCCAACTCAGACAAAAAAAAGAAAATGGACTGGGAAAGGCTTGGCCAACGATGATGATGATTCGCTAAGTTTCTTTATAGATAAGTCGACGCACTGCTAGTAATAAATACAATTAAATCCACAGTTAGCATAATATCGTAACCTAATGATACAGGAAAGTAATAGTTGCGAACATGTCCATATTATGTTATATAGTATGGAAGGAGGGGAATGTACACACAAGAGCGCAGAAGTCTTTCAAGCTTGAGAAATACTGAAGGCTTAGCCACACACTGCGGTTTTTATTAGCACGATTTTTTTTCCGCACATTCTGTGACACATGGAATTGTATGAAGCTACACGCATTGCGGTAAAAAAAGCGCAGCAATAATACATGCGTTTTTTGCCACCGCACCGTGGCGCGGATTAAATTCGAGCAAATATTATGAATTCTATGAAAAGGTAGAATGAGAAAGAAATGGCGCGGTATTTTATCCGCAGTGTTACGTGTGTTAGTTATGATTCAGTACGCGAATAAAAATTCGCACGAGTAGAATCCGCGCGGCTAAAAATCGCAATGCATGCTAAGCCTAACTGTAAAAATTTAATGATAAAGTATCCCTTTAGCTTCAAGAAAATCATGCTATCTGTAATAAGTTAACAATGCACAGCGACCATACATAAATATTTCATTATAATACAGGGGTCGCAAAGTACATCTATTTCGGCAAAAACACTACAATAATGGGTACTATACAGTGGCGGAAAGAGAAAGTAAATAAAATTATAATTTATTCTTCTCTTCAATTTCACTCTGCTGTATTGTTGCATCCACGATTAATTTTGAGATCAAATCTGTTAGCAGGTCATATCCCAAATGTGGCATTTTAATTTATATTATACAATTTAAAATTTGGAAAGTTGATGAATAATTATAATAAGTAATTCTGTAATGCAGTTGCAATACCAAAATTCAGTTGTTCAAAATACATAAATCGTAAGGGTTATGTATGGTGGCCAACTATATTTTAAACTTAAATTGAAGAATGAATGATATTCAGAAACGTCACAGAATAATTTTGTTAGATGCAACAAGAAGATGAATAACTGCATCTTCATTTTCTCAAACATAATTCTGCGATCAGTCGAGGGAAGAACTGATAAACAAACCTAAATGTAAAAAGAAAACTTAAGTTCACAACATTCAAATGCCACAAATATTGACTCACTTGTAGGCGTAGCTCCCAAGCCCAACCAACGCGGCTCTGGTGACTAAGACCATGCGGTGATCATGAAGTGGGCAGCTTTACTAACAACAGGCCTTAACATCACCAACTTTAATCGTGCTCAGCGTATGTTCGTCATTTCATAGGAAATATACACCACTGCTTAATATAGGCCTCTCTACTTCGATATATAAGTACTACGCACTAGATTATGCGATCCGAACACTCACTCTGTTCGACTGAACTGTACTGCAATCCGTACAACCTTACTTTACACTATGTTGAACGAAGTAGAACGTTTTTTCGCGTGTAAACTAAACTCTATAAGCGATCTAGCGCTGCATGTTTTAATAGTTTTATTAGACAACATGAATAATGTTTACCACTGCAGCGAACTTTAGTTCTAACTCACCAGCATTTGAACAAAATGGCTTTCATAAATATTCTTGTATATCGGTAGAATATGTGTCAATGCCTCTCTCTAATTAGCAGGGGAATTGTTAACAAGCTAGGAGGGTTGATTTTAAAGTGCAATTATAGCCGTTAGACGAACATGCACAAATGTTTCTCCGTAACCAACACGGCACTGCATTCTATCAACTAAGAACATGGCAGGTTACTATATGATAAATGACCGTATGTAGACAGTGTTTGATAGTGGTAACCCACCTTCATATGGGCGATCTGGTCCTGCTCCCAGTTGTACTGTTTCATCTGGTTCTCGAGCAGTTCCATGCGCGTTCTGACGAAGGCCTCGTAGTTACCGGTGTAGTACTTGAGCCGGCGCTTGCTCATGTGAACGATGTTGGTGCACACACCGTTCAAGAAATCTTGCGAGTGAGATATAAGGACGAGGATGCGTTTGTAACTGGAAACAAAGATATGCAATGTTAGGATTCTTTTGGATTAAGAGTTCGATGTAATGACTGTTGACTGTTTCAGTGGTATTATACATATCAAGGTTGTATGCTCCAAAGGGGTGAAGACACTCGTGGGCAGGGAAATGTAATACACGCATATTTCACCTGGTATCTAATGTACACATATTTCAATTGTAGTGATGGTTTCGAGTCATCAAATTGATCGACAAACGTTTGGCACTCAAAGGCGGTAGCCGTGTATTTTAAAACATAAAATAACGGTGTCCTAGTACGATATACTTCAGACAGATAAGATACACCTTTCTGGTGGTTGCTAGATCCGATATTGTCAACACTTTCCATAAAACAAGGCCCGTCCACTGTTTACTCCCTAAGGTTTACTCATAGAAACTAACAACCCATGATATTTTTTTTTGACAATGCCTGTAACAGAGCAGTGGTGGCCCAGTGGTATTGGCCGCGACTTACAAGTCGTAGGTCGTGGTTTCGAAACCAGGCAGGCGCTTTATTTTGTGTAAATTATTTCAACACCACTGTTCTCAAAAAAAGGTGAAGGAAAACATCGTGAGGTAACCAGCATGTCCTATTAGGACCAAAAATTGGGCACGCGTGGTCTTACAAGCGCGTCTCTTCTTACTGCCAGAATAATAGAATAAGTACGTACTGTTTAAGCTCTTCTTCGAGCCACACGCAGGCGTCGAGATCCAGATGGTTGGTGGGCTCGTCGAGCAGCAGCAGGTGAGGCTTGACGTACAGCGCGCGGGCCAGCGCGATACGCATACGCCAACCTGGTGGAAGAGTGGGAGCTACAGTGTTTGTATATGGACTTGCACGGGACTGGGTTATTATAAGGACAACACGACTTATTGACAGAGTAATTTTAACTTGAATTGAGAACATCACCAGGATTTATCAAAATCCGTTCAGCGGTTAAGACGAGAAAAGGTATAAACAAACAGTAAGTTTTTGTGCATTTAATGTTAAGTATGGATGCCCTAATTGGAAGGTTCCCATACCATATTCAATGTTTAACATAATAAACGCAAACCCCATAGCAATAGTTGTTCACAGTGATGAGTACAACCGCCCCTTCTCAAGTTTTGCGTTTATTCAGTTACACGTTGTATATATTGTGTACATGTGCGAGAAGCACAGATTGATGTGACGTCGCACGGCAGGAAGCCTATGTCCAACAGTACACGTATTTCGGCTCAAACGATGATTTTGGTACTAACCTCCAGAGAAGTCCTTGGTGGCCTTCTGCTGCATCGCCCGGTCGAAACCCAGACCGTGCAGGATGTTAGCGGCGCGCGCCTCCGCCGTGTCAGCGCTCAGTTCTTCCAGACGGTCGTACACGTCCATCAACTGATCTTGAGCTTCTGTACAAGGTAAACAAACATGTTTGTTACAAAACCTGCCAAGTTTGGGATTAAAAGTGCCAATATAGTGCTGTTCAGCAAGCGATGATGGACATCTTACATTATGTCCTGTCTGATTATGACGGGAGGCTACTGATAAAATTCTGAGCTGATAAATCTTATGTTCAGCATCCACTGACACATTGGGTAGAATAAGAATACCAGGGATCGAAACAAATTAAATCTTCAAAAATACTGATTTAATTAGATTACCCCCATTACTCCCAATAGATTGGTTTAGAATAGCTCACCATCATCCTCGCAATTCGCCAGCTCTTCAGCCAGCCTCTCCAGCTCGACCCTCTCCTGGTCGACCTCCATGACGCACTCGAGTGCAGTCTTATCGGAGGCAGGCATCTCCCGCGTCAAGTGGAAGATGTCGATGTGCTTGGGGATGGTAACCTCGCGCCGCCCCAGCACCGCCAGCAGTGACGACTTGCCTGAAAATATCCACAACGAACATCTTATAACAGCTGTGTTAAGAGCGTAGGATGAAGTTAAAGATTCGCAAAGATACAGTACTCGCCAATTTTCTTGGCCACCCTGAAGTTGGCTATCCGATGCGCATGGCACGGCGGGCTGCTGTTATAGTATGCGACTTACTACTGCGCAGCAATTCTAGCCAACTACAGGGCGGCCAAGAAGATTAGAAGTAGTACAAACTTTTCGCCCACCATGCTGCTCGAATATTTGCCATTAACAAGGCACAAATCTAAAATCTAGGCTTCTTCAGAGAATATTAGTAATGAGAAAGCCCGGACACACTTTCGCTGACGCAGAACGCTCAGCAAATCAATAAACAAAAAATATACAATATAGAGCATGATGCCACACAACATTCCGATTCCTCAAACGGACATTACTTATTATGTCTCGTATACCGTCCCCTCCTAGGACACGCAAAGCAATTATCTAAAATCGTTCGCAGTGAAAGACAGTAATAGCTAGGTATGGCAATACCATATCGTTCGCGATAAATATTAACCACGAATAAAACAGAAATACGGTATTCGCTATTTGAATTCCAAGGTTTTGGGTCGCTGTTAGTATTTTGCATGAAGATGCACATAATCTTGTCCAGTCTCTTTCTAAATTGTGATGTCTTTGAGTTTATTCGATCAAGATCTGCTAGAAATCAAACTTCGCAAAAGCTATTGCTTTAGTTTTGCGGTAGCATTACTTTTTATGAAAATAGATATTATTTTCGCATTTCACAATTTTGTGAATAAGAGTAAAATGTCTAAGCTTTGGCTGGCATCTCTTTATATGCAGGCGAAGCTTTACAGTTGAAGGGCACTAGCGTGCGTCGTCCACCAGAGCATTCTAGAGCCTCTTGAAATGCTCTGAGAGCAGCCACTATGTGGTTTTTGTCTGTAGAAGTGTAACATGGCCTCTTTTCGCGAAAGAAAATGGTCTCAAATTAGCTTTGTTATTTCACCATAAAACACAAATATGAACATTTATTTACTCAAAAAAATAGAACATCCCAACATCGAAAAAAAAAAGATATTCTAGAAAAATCTGTATCTATAAAAGGAAGGGACCGCTTATTGATTTCATTATGGCATATTTTATTCAAAGCTGCGAAGTCACCACATTATAAATGCAAATAGTCCATGTTTGATTAAATATTTATTTGCTGTGCAAAGGAATCGCAAGCGGATACATTGCGTAATGTTTGTTGAAGGATTTATTTTATTTTTTATTTTTTGAAAAATCGTTGCCCCACACTAGGAATTTCTTCCTGTATCGTGGGTGCGTTTACAAACATATAAACTCACATACACAAACACCCAGAGCCGTAACAACTATCTGTAGGTCATACAAATATTTGTTCCGTGCGGGAATCGAACCCGCGACACGCAGCGCAGCAGTTAATCGCTCAACCACTGCGCCAACCGTGCGCCGTGCGATTGGACGTGTAAAGCTGTATACAAGCAGTTTCGAGGCATAGCTTTGTAGACTCTTATTGAATCCAGTGACCTTATACGATAGTGCATACTTCTGAACTAGGACCCGGTAAAAGTATGACAATAATTTTATACTAATCTAGCTAACTTCGTCTGCGAAGCATTAGTACTTCGAATAGCCAATTTTTTTTTATAATATATTGTAGGTGTGTAAGCCACCTTACTCACCATACAAAACTTCCGCCCCCTTAAATTACATAATCTAAGCCCTTAAGGATGATTTGCGGCATAAAAAGTATCCTGGCTGTATCCTACCCAGGGTCTCAAACTATCATCATACCAAATTTTATCTAAATTGTTTCAGTTAAGTTCGATGTGGTTAGATCACCATTCAGTTATCGATACGATTGTCGCAGCAAATGAATTAACAGAATTATTTCTTTGAAAGTTTCCAAACTTCAAGACCTCTTGGATAGAGTATGGCCGTGGTCAATTAAAAAGGTGTTCAAACAACAGGGCTAGCGTATCGAACACGCTGTACAAGTGTCTTCATATTTTATTTAGCATCAAGAATGAGTAACTAACGTGCACTACAGCCCACTGCAGCTTTTTATATTATATCGGTTCTGTGAGGGTTCTGTACAATTTTTTGTTACACTTAGTAACATGAAAAAAGGGGATCAGACGATGATGACTTAGCCCACACAATAAGCAGCTGGACTAGCAACGGACCGCCGGCCATAATAGCCGACTAGCCGTAAAACTAATTACTTTCGGCATTGTATACTAACAAAGAGACCACGACTCGAAAAAAGTAAGTATCGTAAGGTAGTACCGATAGAGATGCTCTATGGAGCGACTATTTTCGCAGTGTAACAGCTGGATGTGAGTACCGGAGGGTTGGGTTAAAAGTTGCCCGACTGTGGAGATCCTTGTCCAGTTGTGGACTGCTTAGGCTGACATGTTATGAACGAGGTTTGATTATATAAACCTATTTGTATTTAATGTGCCATATCAATAGCCGCTTACCTACTATTATAACCTCCACTTTTTGCGCTTTCAGACGTAGCTACGGCTATTTGAAAATTAAGTGTTATTAGATGTTAAGATTAGAAGCTGTGTTACTATTGCCAGTGTGTAAGTTTCTAGGGTGTTAAATTCTTTGATGCGCGTGGGGAACCCCGTTACGGCATCAAAGAAATATTTCTTGAGGTAATAAATGGTATCCACATTTCGCAACACAAAACAGAAAACTTATAACATTTGAAGTTTTTATATTAAGTTCAACGACTTTGAAGAAGGAAACGGTTAAGAGAAACGCAAATAAAGCACTACATATTTTTATTGCATTTCATCTACATATTATTTGTTACTTTCTAACCTCCTCGTTGCTCTTATTCTGGCATGTATACAGGGCTGTTTTTTTATACTTTTACTTCATTATGGTAATATGAGGGCCCAATTTTACCAATCTTCTCCCATTTTTGTTATGTCACTTAGAACAATGGCAAATATATAGTATCCGCATAGTTTGCTTGTTGGCGAAAAAGTTCAAGGAACTATTATCTTCTAATTGTCTTTTGAAGACAACAATGACATTCCTGTCCCAGGTAATCCAAAATAACACAAAGAAGTGTCCAACCGACAATTCGGATCTTGCTTTTCTAGGTACAGGTAGCAGGTCGCCATCTTTGATACAATCTTCAGGCCTTTGTAGTACTCAAACTAGGAGCTCTTTTCCTTCACACCGGTATTTACGATAAGCGTGTTTTCTAGTTGACGAGAATGAACTCGAATGTGCAGCGGCACTCGCATTCTGGCACGCACTCACACACGTCCAGGTACATGTAGAGATTCGTCCACACTCGGACAGAAGACTTGGAGAAGAAACGTTTCCCTCGTTTTTGACATTGACATACCACAAATCTTATATCCACACGATCAGGTTTCTTCAAACTAGACCGGAGTAAGAGAACACGGGCGTTAACGACAAACATGATGATGAATTTTAGAACAAAGCTTTCGTATCGTACCGCGAACGTATTCGAATTTATGTGAACTTCTTTTGTGTCTTTAATTACTAGCAGTGTAACGCTACGTCCGTTAGCGTCGAAGGCGTATTTCTTGTGTATGTCGTAATAGTATAAATCGATTGATCGTAGGGCTAGCTGTACTGGTTTATCAGTAAATGCACCATTATTATACCAATAGTCGGTCAAAATAGACATTACTCCTTGCATAAATTGCAAAGAAGCTGTAAATTTACGAGAACCTTAGAGAGATTATTATAAATTATAATGAAATTGTGAATTCTCATCGATTCCATGTGGCCAAAAAAATGTTCAAGATCAAAGGGCACAAAAATCTGTTTTTTGTTTCATTCACTAATGTTCATTCGTTTTCGAGGTATGAGCAAAAATATTTTTTTTTTTTTTTTGTCTTGTAAATGTAATGGGATATATTTTAGTACCGTTCGTTAACTTTCTGATTTACGTAAGTACCCAACATTGATAATATTGCTGTCAAAACATGAAAACATACCAGAAAAGGTCAATTTATATGTTGAAAGGCTACCTTGAGCACAAAAACATAATATAACTAGCTTAAATTACCATACGCATAGATTTAGTACAAAAAATAAACACAACAAAAAAGTATTTTTGCTCATATCTCGAAACGAATGAACATTAGTGAATCTTATGTAAGATTTTTTTTTGTGCGCAATTGTACAAGGAACAAACTTGCCCTAGTACACATAGAACAAAAATGTATTAAGGTTACATACACCGTACAAGATAAAATTACAAATTAAAAAAACCCAAGATTTTAATTTTAATTTTATGGTTTTTAAACTACATTTAATATATCTAGTAGCAGACATGCTTTAATCGACAATCTATCGAAACACGTAATAATGACACGATATCTTGCGGAAAAATCCAGATTCAAAAACTATAAAATGCGAATAACTTTTGAACCGCTAAACCGATTTTATTCAAAGCACTCTCGACAAAGTTACCTTTCAAACAAAAAAAAACCGGCCAAGTGCGAGTCGGACTCGCGCACGAAGGGTTCCATACCATTATCGCACAAATCGGCAATAAAACACGTTTGTTGTATGGGAGCCCCACTTAAAAATTTATTTTATTCTGTTTTTAGTATTTGTTGTTATAGCGGCAATAGAAATACATCATCTGTGAAAATTTCAACTGTCTAGCTATCACGGTTCATGAGATACAGCCTGGTGACAGTCAGACAGACAGACGGACCGCGAAGTCTTAGTAATAGGGTCCCGTTTTTACCCTTTGGGTACGGAACCCTAAAAACTAAATCAAAATCGGTTCATTTGTTAGGCGCTATGATGCCACAAACAGACACAGATACACAGCAACACACGTCAAACTTATAAAACTTCTCTTTTTCCGTCGGGGGTTAAAAATAGTTCCAATTAAATCAAAACTATTAAGGTTGCAAAGTGTTAAGCTATCTAAAGGGCTTAATCGTTCAAAAGAATTGTAAGCTAAACAATGAGAACTACGCTTCGACAAAGGTTCAAAACGCCTATAATTTCAGTCAGTAAAAGATTCACACCTTAAGACATCCATTCTGGCATCAGCCCAGGAAACCGATATCATGAATAGAGAATTTATCCGTATATCATTAGTGATCATTATTAGTAAGCAAGCTGCCACTACTGCATGACTGCATACCAAACGGTGCTAAAGTATTGGGATTAAAGTATGTTTAATTCTGCGCCCCATCATAATGGTTCTGCCCGTATCCTGATTATTTGGGGTACGTAGCGTATAGAATTGGAAAAATGAAGCGCTACAGCTAAAAACTGTAAACACAGCAGGTCTTTACTGTCTGGTAAAAAATCTACATTATCTGCAATTGTTAAGGGGCCTTGTATTCGTAAATTAAGTGAACTCAAATACATTACAAATCAGTTTTTATTACAGTTCAGTATATCTTCAATTATAAATATGTAATAGGTAGCAAAATACATACTAGTTAGTTGCTACATTGTTTTGCAACAATAACTTGGTCCCTTTGCATGTCAGCTTAACTATTTCACAATCGCATTCATCCGTCGAATGAGTTTCGTCTGCTGTTCGTATAATATATTTAATCTCTGAGATTGCACACGTGGCATTTCTTTGATTTATCTGAGCGCTAATAAATAATTTAACTCTACAATCGTTTATTTTTGCATCCAAACAACAATCCGAACAAATTGTAGGGAATGCACCGTGCATGCCCTACAATTTGAGAGAAGCGATGTAACAAAAGATAAACGTATTATCCTGCTTCCAATTACCCGGTGACCTGAATCTTCAGATCGCGTCTCCGTATCGCAGAAAAGCAATCTATGAACAGCGATTAACGCCACATAAAAGTATCAGTATAAGTTTACAACAAATGATAGCTGTTACTAACTCGTGAACTATACCTAGCCATGTATCGTATCACACATGTTTGTAGCAAATACGGTAGTGCCAAGGTCAGTAAGCAGCGATGTGTAAAATTTTCCATTCATAATATTGAGAAGCAATGCTAGTTTGTTGCCAAAACTTGTCGTATTAAGAGGATATGTGGTTGCAGACATCTGACTGAATATCCTAAGTAAAAAGTCGTAATTCGAGGTTCGGCTCTCGCCTATTTCGTCCTCCAACATTGGACCAATTTAAAAGATATTCCATAACCTAAAAAAGAAAGATAGCCCTATTTTTTCACTAATGGTTAACTAACCCACAAACTGCAAACATTTCATTTTCATTGTTGCTTTAATTCGTTTTTGAAAACAATTGCTTTAAGCTGGGGCTTGAGTAAACAGCTCTGAACTAGCGATCCGTTAAAGCGAGATGAAAAAAAATGGATAAAGCGACGTTGGGTTTGTCCTAATCAATTGTAGCAGCTAAACCCACTGGCCAATTATATTCGTTGCAGGTAGCAAAGAAAAGGGTCATATTCTTACTAAGCTTCTTCAAATGTTCTAACAATATCCTACGAGCATATTATTATTGCCCAACAGCAGAACAAAGGCGTATTCTCGTACAAAAGGAGCAAGCATTACCCAGCTTGCTCATTGTTTTTTGACGATGGCAATTTAAGATTCATATTTTTCACGTCCAGGTTTACTCGTGGTGTTTTCCTTCTCCATTTATAAATACATACATTTTGAGGTCAACACTTGCGGCGTTAAAGTTTTCTTGAATCCCCAACTGTTTTGTAGCAAACCGTCTTCATTATATGGACTCTATATATAACTTCTCAAGAGACAGGCACAACAGAGGAATCTTTTGTGTTTCCACGATACATTTTCAATTTTTGTGTTTACGTTTTTCACAGAAAATCTCCAAACTTTGTTATGCCCATTAAATAAGGAAAACATAACGCTCACGTTCCCTTCTGATTTGTTGTTAAGAGTAATTTAAAACAGCCGCGAATTTAACTGATAAGCATGCTAGTCATAAACTCTTAGCACGTTCCACGTTTTCGCTGCAAAATCTTTAAAGCGCATATTCGTGTGATGGAATTGATTAAACATCATTACTTTTTTGTCCAAAATTCGATTCTATTGTAGTGTTGCTTATTGAATAAATGTCAGCACTGTGCTGGATTCAATAACACAGGATTGACGAGGGACTCGACGAGCACTTAGCCTATAAATAAAACCAGCTTATGAAAAAAAAACCGGCCAAGTGCGAGTCGGACTCGCACATGAAGGGTTCCGTACCATTATCGCAAAACACTGCAAAAAAATCACGTTTGTTGTATGGGGGCCCCCCTTAATTTATTTAATTTTAATTTAATAATAATTATTTTTTTAAGAGAATATACAACTAAATATTCTGTGAATATTTCAAGCGTCTACCTTCTGCCGTTATTAATATCGAGCAAAAAACGGCAAAAAATCACGTTTGTTGTATGGGAGCCCTCCTTAAATATTAATTTTATACTGTTTTTAGTATTTGTTGTTATAGCGGCAACAGGAATACATCATCTGTGAAAATTTCAACTGTCTAACTATCACGGTTCATGAGATACAGCCTGGTGACAGACAGACAGACAGACAGACAGACAGACAGACGGACAGCGAAGTCTCAGTAATAGGGTCCCGTTTTTACCCTTTGGGTTCGGAACCCTAAAAAAGGACGTACTCGTCATAAGACAATCTATTCGACGACGCATGCCCTTACTCTGTTTCAAGGAAAAACTGATAATGCGGTACAATAGAAACACAATAATAACTCCGTATCGGAAGTGTCTAATAGCCACAATGACGAATTAATTACGTAATCATGATAGAAACACGTCATTTTATATGACAGCAGGGTTCGAACATTGTTTTATGTAGCTACGACTGTGAATTATTTGTTTTATGATTGAGAGACAGTGTTATGAAACTCACAGGTGAATGCATCAACTTGTTCACAGCTAGCTTTGTATTCAATTAATATCCCTAGGCGCGTGAGCCTGAACGAAATGCATATAAAATTACCCACACGTCGGGGTTTGTTCGACTAGCTATTGGCTATAGTTAAGTTATATAGTCTGAGATACGGAAGTTTATATGCAGTGTTGTTTTTTTTTAACAAACAATGTTAGGCTTTCGTTGATATCAAGACACAAAGTACTTTCGCTTGGCTGCAACGCTAAAGTTTCGATAAGGTTTTACAAATTAAGCCTGGCAGCATTCAAATTTCGCCAGCATAGTTTTTGTGTAGAAGAAACATTGTTTTCTCCTCTTCATTCCAGCCCTTATGTAATAGGGATGTTGATAAAAATCTTTAATAATATAATAAATAATAATTTAATCCATCAGTTCGATTACCTAAAAATATTGGACACGTATTTTTTCTTTTGCCACGTTAACAAAAAAATACAAACAACGATACAGTGCGTTGAAGTATCGAGTCACGGTGTGCTACACTTTATACTGACAAAATGACGTCATAAGCCTAGCCTCCACTCCTGAAGTTTGATGCGCTTTATCTTTGTATTTTTTTATTTATTTGATAAAGCAAAATATAGGGGTCCAATATTATTTGATAATCTCACTGACGGAGTGACGGATTAAATAGAATTATCATTTTCCTAACTAGGAAACATCCCTATTGCTCTCTGCTGAACATACATTAATTGGAACTTTTTATTGAACTTCAGAAAAAGAACCTCATATGTTTAATGTATGAAAATTTTTCAAAACTATATTTTTCTAACATATGTGGAGCCAAACATAATAAGTAGGTTGATAGTTAGTTTTTTGCAATTTTCATATTTTTCTTACACATTAATTAATTCATAATTATACATTAGTAATTATACAATAATTATACCTTAGATATAACAATATTATTTAAATTGAATTGGTAGGTAAGTATTTGACAATATTCGACGGTCAGAGTTCCGGCCGTCGCGGTCCGGATATATAATACCGCGGTCCGCCGGTTGCCAACCGATCTAAGCTAATGCCAGCCAGTTCATTAAACGCTGTATTAGCATCGGCTGAATATCAGTTTTGAAATACAGGTCGCTAGTTGGACGGCGCCGTTTAGTAAAAAGGCAAGGGTATTTTAACTCTGAATTGCTAATTAAGCCAGTTGACTGCGACATTTATAATTTGTCCCGTGCGAAACTGGGGTGGGTTTCTAGTAATTATAATAAGAGCCTATTCACTTCAACATAGTCAGTTTCATGGCAATTCTCTTCTTCGTCGGATGCTGGAAAAAACCCCTAGAGAAAAATCATAATAATACATACCACATCCGTTTAATCCCACGAGGCCATATCTTCGACCGCAATTCAACTCCAGAAGAGTATCCTGGAGCAGCTCACTTCCATAGAATGTGATGGAGAAGTTGGCAATCTTGATGTCTCTCGACCTCGGATGCACGGCAAGGGAGCCAGTGCACGACCTGGCTTCGGAGTTCATCTTGGCCTCCTCTTCGAGCTTGAGGCATAGTGCCTCTGTAACAAAAGATTTAGCTATAGTATTTCCTAATACTTAAAAATTCTACATGTTTTAAATTAAACGAACACCAATGTTACATAAGTCTGTATTTTTAAACAGCCTAATTTGAAGGTTTTTCTAGTTCAATGTATAAAATTCATCACATCATACATCTTCGATAATTCAAAAAAGTGGTATTGTCATGATTATAATAGACCGAATTGTAAAATTTTACCGTAACATATCAAGTTAGAATCTTTTATTATTTGGGACCTTAACCTTACTGATCTGAATGATGTGACGATCTACATAATCATTACATTTAAAACATAGGTCGCAAAGTCTTGATAAAACGAGATGCGATTACATAGCCATGTAAAAGAAAGCACATTTGTTGTTTTGACTTTGGTGAGCAATACACAAAGTGGATACTGCACAGATGCGCAAAAGATGCATAATGGACAAACACTGTATGGATTTAAAATTTAAATGTCGACTCTCGTGTGCTCTATAATATTACACTACCGTATAAAGAAGCTATGATCCTATATATGATAGAGTATTACCTCCCAGAGACAATAATACGGTTTTAATTAATAAACAAATGAGACTATTAACAAATAGGTATAATAGTTTTAGTGACGATGTTTGTAGAGTGGCTGATAGCAGCTGCGTGAGAGGTACCTCCAGCATCTCCAATAGTCGACTGCATAGACCTCTCCAATCGCAAGTAGAGCGCGATTACGATGAAACATCATTTATTACAGAGGTCGAACAGAAGCAGGAAAAACAAAACTATAAAGGACAGAGCTAGCAACATCTACAACAACTATGACAGTGTTCATAGATAAATTTTAAGTCTAGGTTGCATTCATAATATTTCTTAGGTTTTAGAAATTAATTTTGCCCAGCTTTTTTCAGGATCATTGCAGTTTTTTATACTTATAGCATACTTTATGAACTAGCATGAAATTTGCTGTAAACTCCAAACCGAACACATATAAATACTAGCATAAGCTTCTCTGTCTCTATATGAAATTGCTTCTTCTATAAATAGTATAAAACAAAGTTGCTGTTTGCCTGTTTGTTTTTACACTAACTTCTTTTAAACAATGCAACTAATTTTGGTACAGTTTTTACTAATGGAAAGAGTTTTAAACATTGCAGGTTTGAGTATACTATATGGCCCCATCCAGCCAGGGCTAGTTGCTAATTTAACATTTTCATTATTCTATGAAACTCAACTCAAATAGGAAAGAATATTTGTAATTGCTTTTACTTTTTTTACTAAACAATTTTACTTCTTTACAATTTAAGTTAATCTTAGAACATTTTTGCAGTAAACATTTAAATTGGAAGATAAAAAAAAGTGTTGCAATTTATTGTTACCAGTTTAATAACTAATGAAATTAAAATATGCAACAACTATTACTGAACATTTGTGAAGTAACAGTTGCATTGAATTTGACAATACTTGCTGTTACTAAGAGGCAGAATTCACAACATTTTAGTGAAAGCATGACTAATGCTGTTTGACTGTTTTTTTTTTCTCAACTGTCTACGGTGGATAACCGTTACTCAGTGGCCCATGACTTTGTTACACCACATAATTGTAGCTGTTACATTTCAAACTGATATTTCTGGCAGATTGTTACTTCCTGAAGTTGTGATCAGATATAAGATTGATTTTTGAACTACCTGCACATTTTTTATAGGAATCAGATTTTACCTAGTGCTGCAATCAGACAGATTTATTTTATTTTATATATTTGGGACAAAGAGCAGTTATACAATATAGCATATAGAAAAAGTAGCTACATTACAGTAGAGAAAAGGTGTAACCAACACTATTGTCCACGAAGTGACATCAACAGATACATAACATAAGGCTTTTTTATACTGGGTAGGGCAGAAGATATTGTCTAATGTCATTGTCCTTTGTTTGATCCTTGTATTGTAGACAGATAGAGAATTATTGTTATTACTGAGTCTACTATTTTAATGTACCATGTAAAATATAATCTAATGTAATCTGGGAGACGCAGCACTGGAAGGCCTCCCTCTAGATAGAGCGACAACCAGGTCAAGGTTGCGGGCGCCTGGTGAATGCAAATCGCACAGGACCGATCAGTGTGGCAAAGCTTGGGGAGGCATATGTCCAGCAATGGATGTCTTAACCGAAATGATGATGATGATGCAAATGATGACTGCAAACCCCATTGAGGTTGAGATATAACTAACCCCATTTCATCATACAAAAAGCCAAAGCCATCATGTATTGCTTTATTACGAAAATAACATAGTTCACACACATCAAGACCCAATACTATTAACTACAGGCCTTGGATCAGAATTGTGCAGATCCTGATTTACTTTACCAGGGCTTCACTTGGACAGAGATAACCCATTTGTGACCCCATTTAGCATTTGTGATGCCAACAAGTTATTCATATTTATTTTTTGATCAAATTGCACTAAAATGCACATCTTAAAATGTTTGTATTATATCAATGAAATTATGTGTAATTAAAAATTCAGTGCACATAATGCACTTGGCCTGATTTTGCTATTTTACCAATACATAAATAGAACTTTTCAATCTAATCAATGCAATTCTAAAGGTCTAACCTTCAAAATTGCATTGTTTAGAATGCCAATTGATATGTTAGTTAAAGAGAAATAAAAAACAACATGCAGTCTAAATGATAACCACCTACTTTCTGAGTAGTTAGTTGGTTAAAATCAAAATAAAAGCTTGTATCAAAATGGAAATAAATACACACAAAATGTACCACAAAATGATGTCAAGAAACTAATGTTAATTGTAATGAATTTTAAGCACACATTCAGCCAATTTTAATAATCCTATCTCCAATTTATATCTTCATAAAAAATTTAAATCAAAGATAAGCAAAAAGGTACACATAATTTTTATAATTTCTTTGAACTTCTTTGAACTTCTGCGAAATGTGTCATTTCACTAAGTAACAAAGACACGGAAATTATTTGCCAGTAAATGTTTGAAATAAATGCAGTACACATGTTTGAAGTTGTTGAACAACTAAAGGCAACCATGTATATATATAAAGAAATGATAGGTCTGTAAGTCATTTTCTTACATATATGTAAATCAGTGTGCCATGTGCTTTATAGTCGTATCACAATATTTGCCAGATCTGCTTAGCCAATCAAGCTCCAACAACAAAGACCAGGTGACACAAGTACTAACAAAGTTTGCCCATTCGTATTTGTTTGTATTAATAATAGTGCCAAGCCTGAAAAGATTCAAATAATATCAAATTTCACGGTGGTATTTACCTTCTGCGGTAAGCTCACGTTCCTCCTTGCCGTTGGTAGCAGATCCATTCTCGTCATTGGTCACTCTTGCCACAGGCTTCTTGCTCCTGTTGCCCGACTGCTCCTTCTTCTTCTGTTGGGCCCTTTTCTTTGCGTCGGACGGCATTCTGGCTACCTAGTCAACGCCAATTTTTTATTACACGAACACAAAAAAAAATGTAGCAGTACTTAAGTACTTGTTCCTACTCTTGATTTCTTAAATCTATAAAGTAGGACGCTGCTAGAAATCCCACGTCACTTAAGAAATAACCTTTGAACCAATCACTTTAGTTTATTCACGCGTTTCTAATGGAATAAATAATATTACCTAAATTACTTTTATGGGATGATAAGCAAGTCGTCAGCGTCTACACGTGCTGAATTAAAAAGAAAGACATTTGAAAATTCACAGATATACAAATGTCAGTCAGAGACAAGATTGTTTTTAGGAAATAGTATTGCCAGAACTAAAAAAATTTTTTGAATGATTTGGTTCTGAAATGAAAAGCCAGGATTATTGACTGCTCTCGGAAAACAGAGAATTCGGAACCGTTTAGATTAGTTGTTTACTTACCAATCTACTCAGTTGGATCCCTCGGGCCTAAAATCACTGTTTCAGTGAGAGTCGACACCCATAGATATCCGAATCAACTAATAAATGAAACTGTTACAACTAAAACCGTAAAATAAGTGTGAGTGCTTCAGGCCAAAGATTACTATTATATACTAGGTACTTCAGGCACTTGTAGCCATAGACTATACACTTAATACAGAGATAGATGCGCATCTCTATGTATGAAAACCGGTGCGTTGTTTGATGTCCCTAACCATCAGAGGGCGCTTTTAGTTCCAAAAAGATCCTGCAGGGCGCGCTAGTGTTCTTTTTTCTCTATTATGTATTTTATGAAAATAGTAAATTTAGGAATTTGTTAAATAAAAGAGATATTTATTTGAAAACATTTATTACATAAAATGCATACAAATCTTTCTAACGTTTTATGATTAGATTTAAAGAAAGAAGAAAAGAAATAATTCGCACCCTTGGAATGAAGGGACTGGACTCAAATATTCAATCTACAAAAATGTATTAAGCCTCGAAAAAATTATACACAATGTATATTTTCATGACCGACCCTTTCTTACTCTATTTCGCCACAGGATACTGGAGTGGGCTTTTTAAGGTCAGTTTATAGGCAAATCAGAAATAACAGAAATCAGCATTCTAGGAATTTTGGGTATTTATTCATTTTTTTCTTCTTTTTAAATAAAACTCTAAAGCCTGTTGTTTGACCTGGTCATTCTTATCAAATTTTGATAGCCTCCCGTTTAATATTCTATTGACCCCTTTACACCAACTGTGAATAATTAAATTAACAGCGAGATTATTAATTAAATCAATCAAATCATCTTTATGTTTTTTACATGTAATAATTTGATAATCACATGCACAATTCAGTATCAGCTTTATTTTTTTCTTGATAAATTTTGATTCAGGGCAATCACGTAAACATGCAACAGTTACATAAAAAATATCTGTCATTAAATTAATGAATTTTGCACTTGGGTGAAAAAGAGATCGTTTAGTATAATCAATTTCGTAATTAAAAGATTGTAAATCAACTTCAGACCTACACAAATCACGCATGCAAAATTTACAGTTCCTAAAAATCTTTGTTTTGCATTTCTTAATCACATACCCAATGACATACTTTTTTGCCTCGGCATACACCAATTTATCATTATTTTTAATTTGACCCATCACATTTAATAAACAATCAATATCACATGCAAAATCATCAGTATTTGAATCAGTACATTTTTTATCATTTAATAGATTCGCCATAGATTTGAATGCATTATTATCATCATTTTCACAATTGGCTCGCGGAGAATGTGATGAGTTAAAATTGTTAATAATCAGTGTTTTAAATGCATTACAAAATTGATTACAAGTAGGATTAACATTTCTAATTCCATTACTTCTAATACCACTAAAGAAATTTTCTAAAGGATCTTGATTGAAACTGCGGGTTATTAAATTTTTGATATCATGCTCAGTAATCAAATAATGCCATAATTCCTTAAATATTTTTATGTTTTGGACCCAATTTTTAACTGAAGGAATTGATTCATACTTAATTGATTCACGTCCATTTTTTCTAACTACTGATTTGAATTTAATTGATTCTAAAATCGGAATCAAATCATCCCACAGTTTGAAGTGAGGGGAGCTATTTTTTAAGCATTGCTTGTATGGCTTTTCTGATAATTTGTAAGAATGACCATTGAACGTATCAAACAATTTATCAAAAATTAATAGAAAATCTGCAGTCCCCTGGCATTCTTCTGGAAGCACTTTATGTCCTGAAAAAAAAAGAAACAACGTTTAATAATTGTGGTGACTATAAAATCGTTATTGCTGTTGTCGTTATAGTTATTTTAACATCATCATCATTTCAACTCCTTTGTACGAATTATGAACACACTACATGCGGGCTACATCTGTAGTGATGATGATGACATGATGCAGTCAATTACATTGTAAATTAATGAAAGACAATGTTACAGACACAATGTGCCCTGCCCACTGCCACTTAAGTTTGGCAATTTTTCGAGCTATGTTGGTAAACTTGGTTCTCTTGCGGATGTCTTCGTTTCTGATTCGATCACGCAAGAAACTCCGAGCATAGCTCTCTCTTCATCAGTATAATCAGATGAAAATACTTACTTGCTAGAAATCTCATCGCACTTGACACCCTTTGACTGAAAACTTGTGCGGCATATTTGACTTTCATTTTTGGTATTTTGTCTTTCATGACATGCATTTCTGTAAGCTTATTCAGTAACCTTATTTCATCGTCTCCATCATCTAGATCAAGCAAAAGCTTTAAATGTTCCCATTTAGCACATTTCGTTTCTCCATTTTGCACAAATTCAGCGTCTTTACTTAACAAGTTATTGCGAACTCCCTTCAACAAATGTGGTGTATCAAATAATGGAAAAACTTTGAAATTTTCAATTTCAAACGCATTTGACTCGAAAATTATCCCCTGTTGTCTATATTTATTTTTTGTTTCTTCTTGGAGCATTTTTATAACTTTTACGTTGGTTGCTGCTTGGTCACAAATGGTGGCCACAACCCTAAACCCAATATTATGGAGTTGCTTTATAGCTTCTGTCAACATTTCTTTTAAATCGGATGCTTTTGTACAGCTTTTGCAAAATGTGAAACTAATGGCCTGTTTGCTTTTGCTTTTAATGCCTTTAATCATCAAGACCAATGCATGATCAGCCAGAGTTTTGTTTCTTCTGTCATTCCCCTTGTCTTCAAATCCTATGATTTGGCCAGTTGTAACATTATACTCTGTTGCTGGTGCCAAAGAGATTTCGTCAAATAAAAGCGTGACAAGCTTTTTTTCTGGAGGCAAACTTTGAACAACGCTTTTCAGCTCTGTTAATATGGCTTCATTCAAACCAGGTTGCACAGTGAAATTACTTAGCATATTTTGAAGACAACGTTTTGATGGAAGCACAAACAATTTCTTCATTAATTTGTAAGCTTTTGGACTTTGCTTCAAAATTGTCAGAGACAGAATTTTCTCTTCTACAGTAAATCTTCTACCCTTTGGTTTTTTCAAGCTTTTGAGCTGCAGTTTGGTAAAAGTTTGAATTTCTTTTGGTAATTTTTCTATTACAGACAAAAATGACTTCGAAAGTGACAAATTCTTTGCAGCACGTATTTTCTTTTTTTGGGAGATGATTTTTTTGGATATCTTTTCCAATTTGTTTGTGAGCTTAATAATAAGCTTGTTTTCTGGATTTGTTTTTGGCCTCCAACGTTTCCGGGAACCTGAAATTGATATATTCTGTTTTTATTATCCATTCAAATAATTATCTTACTTTGCTATAGACATTTATCTAAAACAATAATTTGATTGAACCACAATCACATTCTGACACTGTAGTATATTTCTAAGTAATTATTAGGGTGCTCCGTCTGCACCCAATTAACCTTCCATCCTTGTTACCTGCTTTAATACACAATGAGCAAAGTCAACTAGTGGGCCATGTAGTAGTAAAAACATAACCAAATTGGTATGGTAATACTTAGCTATCAAATTAAATAAAACTATTAGTCTGTGACCCGAACCAACAAAAAATTATGTAAATTAGTCCAGCCATTCTAGAGTTATAAATGGTGTAACTAACCCAACTTTGTTTCATGTATACAGATGCTATACACTGAGGTTTATGTGTATTTCATAACACATTCGTCATACAGAGCAGAAATATTAAAATCCTGAAATCTGTTGCTCCTATAACGCTATCGCTAGCCACTGATGGCTGTCAGTGGACAAGTCCAAATACATTGGCATGCCCCCTCATGGCCTGTGTCCTTGTGGATGAGGGACATTAATATATATAGGTATAGTAACTAAAATATTATTAAACTAACCAAAAGCAAATCCTGATGAGATGATCGCAGCAGATGGCAACGGTTGTACACAATCCGGATGGGTTGTTGGTTGTAAAATAAGTTCATCCCAGGACTGGTGGTTGGTTGGTTGGTTGACTGGTTGTGGTTCTGTAAAATAATTATATAATTACCTGTGTTATTGTAACTGAAACATGAGATTCGTATATTATCGTAACTATCACTGTGCTTTCTATTATCGCTATGTGGTTTTAGTAATCTTATGATACGTAAGTGATTTGTGTGTTTTTACGGAACTTTCAATGTATGAATGGCACATAGCTACATTCTGTAACTCTTTAAATATTCCATTTTATAACATAGTTGTTTTACAGTATGATTGAATTTAAATAGTTATTCTTTTGATTCAATGGAACATTTAATTAAATTGTTTAGGCCCAGTTGGCAGTGATCATCCAGGGTGCAAGTGAATGGACAGCCAGGACACTTCAGCAAGTAGGACGTAGACTGTACAGGTGCATCATACTCGCACTGGGTGTTGAACAGATCATTAATTGCCCATTTTGCTAATTATATATACAGTGGCCTACTAGGGTATATAGCTGATTCAATGCCTTCCATATAGGCCACTGCAATTCATGACCAAATAAAATTGTATTTAAAGTATTGTTAAACTAACCAGAAGCAAATCCTGATGTGGTGATAGCAGCAGATGTCGATGGTTGGTCACGATCCGGATTGATTGTTGGTTGTAATATAAGTTCATCCCTGGACTGGTGGTTGATTGGTTGGTTGGCTGGTTGTGGTTCTATAACATAACGATATAATTACCTGTTATTGTAAATTAAACACGAGATTCATAGACCATCACAATCATCACTGTGCTTTCCATTATCGCTATGTGGCTTTAGTAATCCTATTATCTATGTGATTTACAACATTTAGTGTATTTATACGGAACTTTCAATGTATGAAAGGCACATCGCTACTTTCCATAACTCTTTAAATACTATTCCACTATATTATAGTTGTTTTTACAGTATGACTGAATTAAAATAATCATTAAAACTACATATAAAACCGATAATAATTTAAAACACAGTGACTTTTGTAAACAATATGGTGTATAAAAAATATTGAAATAATATTTACCTAAGTTTAAAGTTGGAACTGCATTTTTTGTCAATCTATGACTTGGTAAACAGTACCCTTCCAGAAAATGGTTGTTACATAATCTAACAGTGTTAAAAATATAATTATGTCCTTTCTCCTGTATTGATGCAGGAAGTACACTTTTCCAAACATTGAATTTTTCCAAGACTTCCCATGAGCCAGTGTTGGGATTTGGAAATAAGTGCAGTGGTCCTGAAAATACAAGAAGCATAAATACTAAATGATAATAATTTAATTGCACTAGAATTTGCGTATTATTTAATTGAGTTTTCATTTCATCTTTTAATAATTAAAAGATTTAATGACAACTAGGGATTACAAAATACCTACAAACAAAACTTTTCGAAAAGGTTTTGCCACTGTAAAGGCCGAAATATATTTGAACTTACCATCATTTTTGCACCCAAAAAAGCAACGTAAGCGTGATTTCTTAGGCATTTTGGGTTTCGAATCCTTCTTTAATCCTAATCGGAAGGCAAAACTCAGTAGTCCAGGTGTATCGCCAAGTTGATCAGAAAAGCAGTAATCGGTGTCCAAATTCAAAGCCAAGGTGGTTTCAGATAATACTCAGGGTTCGTAATTCCGTATGTCGAGCGCCAAATCGTAGAAAAATATCAAGAAACACGGGAAATCGCAAACAACAGAAAGACACCAACGAAACTCAACAAACTTTTCAAACTTCGTCAAGTTTACAAGTTTGTTGCCGCACTTCAACAAATTGCAAGGGTTGCTATTAAAAAAAACCGCTATTTTGAAAGTTAAGCGAAATATTATACTTAACATAAATTTACACTAATATTAAAACATTTCTGATATTTATAGAATTTTAATTTTGATCAATTTATTAAAAAAATAAATATGGTCTGAGATTTTACTGCCATCTAGGTAGATTTACATAAAACAAGCTTTAAAATTAGGAGGACCTGTACCGTCAGATGGCGCTAGCTTTAGTTGTTCAATTTTGAATCATAGATTTGTTCGGAAGTTTCATGCCCCTGCTTGTAGCGACACCTTTGACACCAACAAAACAACTAATATCTAGCGAAGCGAAGAGTTTATTGGTGATGTTGTGGATGAGTGGAATGGTGAATGACATTCACAGTCATTCACCGTCTGGTTCATTCATGGTTCACTCTGTCTTGTGGGTTCACTCTCTGGTTCTCTACCATTCACTGAATGTTACTGAACCAGTGTGGCCACCCTCTGATTTTAGATGTTCCCAAGCAACCTGAGAAAATCCCATAGATCTGACCCTTTTTTATTTTTATTTATTTAAACCTTTCCACGACGTGTCTTAAATAATAAAAAAAAAACACGTTAAATATTTCTAGGGTTGATTATGACCTCAAACAAAACAAAAAATATTGTCTTTGAACTGTCTGGAAAAGCAACCACTATTAAAAAATCAAGTTTTAACTTAGGTAGTTTTTCTAACATCATACGTAAAGAAGATGTCCCAAATTGTATGGACAAAAATCCCAGAATCGTCATGAATGAAACTTTTACCAATGGGTTAACAAAAATAAGTATGGAGTTTCTTGTGCGTTCTTCTCCATAACAAGCTACTTTTCCGAATGCACGGTAGAATCAATTTTGATCCCTTGTACATTTTTGAATTAGATTTATTATTGTTTGACGTTCAAAAGTGCCGCTTATTGGCCTAGTTGAATTATATATATTTGACTTTGACTTTGAACCATTTGACGTCACCAAAGGGGAAACCCAGAAAGTATATTATATGAGCTATGTCCCAATAATAATGTACCTAAATACAAAATCGTAGTTATGTTGTTTCTTTTTATGTTGCCGTTATTGTTGTTTCAGTTGACCATACCAATACCAACGTTAATGAGTTGGTCCCGGATGTCATTTGAAGATCTTTAGTAGTCGTTACGGGTAGTCAGAAGCCTAAAATCTGACACCAGTCTAACCAAGGGGTATCGTATTACACAGTTACTGGTATGTGGAGGTCAGATAGGCAGTCGCTTTAAGTAATTCTATCTTTCGTTCGGTCTGTCTGTCCACGGCATAATAGTCTGGCTATTATAAGTCTACAGATATCGTAATTTTTCGCATTCGCCTCGTGAGTCACTATCACAGATAACTATATACTAGTCACTATTAATATGTCTATGGTCACTAGCGAGAGTCGAACGTCAGAGTGGCATAAACATTTCGGGTGCTGAGATAATTTGAACGTGTAGGTGGTATGTCTTTACTTGTATGGTACTTGAGCTGTCAGATGCTTATAATTCTCTGCATAAATATCACTTATCTATTTTTTTTTATCACAAAATAAAGTACAAAACACTTAAACCCACAAATGGAGTGAGGGAGTTATTATATATCATGATATGTAAATTCCAAGATGTAAAGAAACGGCACGATATCGTCTTTAGGTAAATATGATAATGTTGAAAAGTCTACGTGTACGTGATACGTGCTTTTGATGTTGCCTTATGATTTTTGCTTAATAGATTATTTAACTAAGAACATTTTTTCGAATACCTACTCATACACCTGCAGCCTAATTGCGTAAGTGAAAACTACAAGGCAAAGGGTTTGACCCCATGAAAGAGTATGACAAATTCTCTTTAAACAATTAGGTATAGCCAAAATGATTGGAATCTTTCGATAAGAGTATCTTTACCAATGAAAGCGGCATACCTTACGCAATTAGGCTGCTGTTAATTTTGTTTACAAGAAGATTGTGTCAAATTACAACATTATGAAGCAAAACAACAAAATTTGTGGTTTTGCGGCATCGTACTGATGTGATTATTTAATATCAGGAATGATTCAGGCCACATACAAAGTATCAAAACAAAAAAATACTACTATCAAAATCATTTTTCGTAGTAAAGACGGAATTATCTGCCCCAAATTTTCGATTCTCCACATTTTTTGACTTCTGCAGACTTACAATAGCCAGACTATACTACTGATACTGATTCGTGTGATACGTCTGTCTCTGAACTGATTAATTACAAACCTTGATAATTATCGAAAGAAAAACCGCATCCATGAAAAAAGAAGGTAGTAGAAAGGAAGTTCTCACTACTTCATCATCATCATCATATCAGCCGAAAGATGACCACTGCTGGACATAGGCCTCGCCCAAGCGTCGCCACATTGACCGGTCCCGTGCGTCTCGCATCCAGCGGATCGCCGCAACCTTCACCAGGTCATTGGTCCACCTAGTGGGAGGCCTTCCAACGCAACGACTTCCGGTTCGCGGTCACCACTCCAGGACTTTTCTGCCCCATCGGCCATCCGTTTTGCGAGCAATGTGCACTGCCCACTCTCACTTAACTTAGGCAATTCTTCGGGTTATATCGTTAAACCTGGTTCTCTTGCAGATCTCTACATTTCTGGACCATTCGATCACACAAGGAAACTCCGAGCGAAGCCCTCTCCATTGCCCTTTGGGTGTCTGTAAGCTTTCTGATGAGCCCCATTCCCATTGTGACCGACCACGTCTCAGAGCCATAGGTCATCACTGGCAAGTGGCAACACACACTGGTCATAAACTTTCGTCTTAAGACACTGTGGTAAGTTGGACGAGAAGATACCGCGCAACTTCCCGAACGCCTGCCCAACCGAGTCGGATTCGACGGCAGTCCTCTTTCTAGAAGTTGGCCCTACTCAACTGGATCGTTTGTGTAGACGTAGTCGTCCACAACTTCGAGTTACCCTTGATACGATACGAAATAGGAAGGGCTGTAACATGGGCATTCAACATCACCTTGGTTTTGTCCATGTTAATTTTAAGAGCCACTCCTTCGGAAGCTCTACTGAGACATCATCGAACATTGAATTGAACTTAGGTCCTCCATGGTCTCAGCCCTGACCACTATATCGTCGGAAAAGCGAAGATGAGTGATGTATTCGCTATTGACGTTGATAGGCATAGCCCTCTCCAGTCCAAAACCGTGAAGACATCCTCCAGTGCAGCGGTGAACAGTTTCGGAGATATGATGTTTCCCTGTCTCAAACCTCGCTGCAGAAGGATAGGTTTCGAGGTCTGATCCTCAAGTCGAACTGACATGTTGGCGTTTACGTAGCAACACTTCAACACTTCGATGTACTGGTAGTCGATTTGGGCCCGTCGGAGAGACTACAGTACAGCCCAAGTCTCGATCGAATCGAGAGAAAAAAATCTTTCTCGTAGTCCACAAACAAAACAATAAACAAACAACAAAAATAAGCTTATTGTACAAAACAGTAGCACAAGGTTAATTATACACTAAACATTTGTACAAAAGGTGGTCAGAATAAAGTTGGACAGCTGGCTCCTGAACTAAGTAAAAAAATACTTGTATCTCAGGAGTGAAAGTTCCTCGTATTTTGTAACCGCTTAAAATGCATAACTTTGAGAAAAGCCCTTTGAGCACGTTCGATTTGAATTAGAAGATTTTATAAGTGCCTCCCCAAACTGTAATACACACTCGGACACAGGCCTCCTCTCTGTGAGAGGGAATGGGCCGTTATCCACCACGCGGGCCCAGTGCGGGTTGGTGGACGTCACATGTCTTCGAATTTTTTGGTTCTAGGACATGCCGGTTTCCTCACGATGTTTTCCATCACCGTTTTGAGAGCAGTGGTGATGAGATAATTTACACAAAGTAAAGCGCCTGCCTGGGCTCGAACCGATGACCTACAACTTGTAAGTCTCAGCCTCAGCCGATACTACTGAGCCACCACTGCTCTCAAAACGATACGAACTGTAATACAATAGGTGAATACTGAAGCACATAGATTCAGGTAGACCAATGACAATGTTGAAGGGTCAGCTGAATGTCTCAAATCTTTAAATATGTAGATAAGCTTCCTTATCCGTGTACATAATGCCTCGATGTGGGTGCGTAAGGTTAGTTTTTCATCAATGCATCAATGTACACCCCTAGATATTTGATACTCGAAACTAAGGAGAGTGTAAGACAACTAAAGCTGGTATCATGCTCTGAACAGGAATGGGCTTTTACTAAAGTAGACTCGGTAGGTAGAGGAATGGATTTTGGCAAGAAAAAACGTAAGAGTTGCGCTCTGCTGAAAGCCACTCCATCACAAGACGGAGAGCATGTTTCGTTCTTTGTGTGGCCGTGTCCTAGTTAACATCATCCACAATAAGCACTGTGTCGTCAGCGTAGGTGAATATATCAGAGTTGGGGATAGACAATTTGCACAAAATCATTTATGTATATTAGAAACAAGGTAGGTCCTAATATACGTCCTTGTGGCACCCCAAACAGATACATTAATCTTCGCTGTCAAAAGGAATTGATCTTTACACGCTGTGTTCTTCCAGACAAGTAATCTGTGAACATTTTTAACGCAAGCCACGTATTTCAATGTTTTCCAACTTCAGAAGCAGTGTGGGGACAGAAACTGAGTCAAATGCTTTACATAAGTCCAAAAAGACACCATAGTATTTTTGCTTTTTATCCAAATTAGAAACAACACTGTTTCCAAGATCAAGATCTTGGACAGCGTCTTCAGTGCAGATTCTCTGTGTGAATCCGTACTGATTATTGCGAAGTATTTTAAATTTAGAGAGATATGAAGTTAAGGATTTATTTAATATTTTTTCAAGGATTTTCGACAAGGAACTCAAAACAGAAATCGGCCTATAGTTAGACACATTGCTTCTGTCCCCACTCTTGTAGATTGGATGGACTACGGCTTTCTTAAATACTCTAGAAAAAACACCGGTGTCAATAGGGATGATGACTAAAAAAATATGTTTAGTCCGTCAGTTAGATTTCCAAAAAATATTGGACACGTATTTTTTCTTTTGTCACGTTAACAAAAAACTATGACGATACAGTGTGTTAAAATATCGTATGACGTCACGCCTTGGTACTATTTTTACATAGAAGTGACGTCACAAGCCCCCACTCCCGAAATTTGATGCGTTTTATCTTGGTAAATTTTAATTGATTTGAATAAGGAAAAAAGACGTGTCCAATATTTTTTGATAATTTAACCGGCGGACTAAATAGAATTTGCTGTTTCGAACCCCGTCATCATCCCTACTTCACGGTTACAGAAATGGTTATGGCAGGAGTGAATATAGGGCTGGAATACTTAATTATTTTTGCTGGAATGTTTTTATTTAATAAAGTCTTATCTACCTCGTCGTCGGAGTGTGTCGAGGTCGGGCGTCAGGGCTTAGACCTGTTTGACCTTCAGCAAATAAGTTGAGGATATTCTGAGAATAATGTCCACCCTGGTGGACACACTCTCGATCTTCACCACATTGCTCACAAGGACCTGTAGACGATAAAACCGACACCACCCTGGGACCCTCTCGGAAATAGAGCATGTTACCGGCTTTGAGAATTATCGGGCCCTCCCCCTGTCTTCGGACGTCAGATAACCCTATAATACTCCATCGTCACCTGCTCAATTCTTCCTCGAGTTCGGCTATCTTCTGGTCGGTCCGGAGTTACGCGTGTTACATGTTGCCTGTTTGAGTCGTCGGTGTTTATCGGGGTAGCCGGGTCCACTCCGGGGATTCTTTGCACCCCCTGCCACGCTATAGCCTCCGCTACCATAGTCGAGGGTAGATGTGCTGCCGGGCACTCGAGGCTGTTTTTTACCCGAATGCCGAAGGAGGGTAATGTGTTTATCAGTCTATGTATGTATGTTTGTTCCTATGTGGCGTTCTAGAGACCAAACGCGTTTTGATGATTCTTACGTCAATCGATTGTCTTAATCCTGCAAGTGTCACTGGCTTTTTTTTTTTTTGGGTGGGAAATCATCCAATGACTTCTCCCGCTCTGGGTGAAGCGGGAGGGCGTGTCAGACTTTTACTGACTAAAACCCACCCGTGTTCCTTCAGTTGCTTGTGCCAGGGCCGCGGTAACTCTCTTTCAAATTTATCCGCGATCCTGACAGGCATCGGCCCTAGCGGACCCCGTCAACTTTTGCTGACATCTCTTTGAGGCGCGCGTGGAACAATACGCGCCGTCGACTCGGGAAGTGTCACTGGCTACATTAAAATAGGAAAAAATAAAAATGGTGGATTTTGGGCGCCATTTTCTGGGGATTTTTTTTTTCTTCCAATCCCATCGTGTGGGGTAACAAAATAAAGGGTTTTAAAAGACGATTTCAAAAATATATAACACTTAAATGTTTAAATGTACCTAATTCTAAAAAAAATAACTAAAAGATTGTAAATAATTTTTTTTTTAATTTTTTTTAATTAACTTTTTTCGTTGAGCTATTCATTTTGGTTTGGGGGTTTAGCCGTAATCGCCACGCTTGGCAGGCGGGTTAGCGATCACACTTTGTTGTTAAAGTGCACAGAGATCGCTGCTGCCCATTCTCTGGTGTGTCCCTTAGTCGCCTCTTACGACAGCCACGGAAAGATATGGGATGGTGAAATTCTTTAAGTCTGACACCATACGGAACCTCAATACTTCATTAAATTCAAAAGATTATGCCTTTGAATAAAATTATATATATATAGTTCTTCTTGTTTACAAGAAGATCGTGTCAAACGTAAAAACGCAACTGCCCCTCCCAGCCCCCACTTGACGGCGCGCATTTCTATGATACTTCATAACAAAGGTGGCCTCTGAGAAAAGAGATTATTAGTATTAAACCTTAACAAATGTCAGTGCTGTATTAAGCCAGTATGGGGCCAGTAGTTTTCCTCACGCATGGACACATACAATCTTTTGCAAAAAAAAACGGGCACCTAAGGAAATTTACATTCTAAGGTCGATTTGAATTTGAATAGATGATTTCTTTAACCGATGTACACGGCCAAACAATAAGAAGTGGTCGGCAATAAAGAAAAGTTCTTTTTACTTTTTTTATTTGATAAAGTTACAAATGTAAAAACCTCCGTCACGAGCATGTCACGAGTGTGACCTCCTCCTGCCAAAATCACTGCTTGAATCCTTCTGGGCATGCTTTCCACGATTTTCTTAATAACATTTTTAGGAATACGTTCCCATTCTTCTGCAATGACTCTTTTTAGCTCCCTGATGTTACCCGTGCAGGTTGCACTGATCTTACCCGTGACGGGTAACCCGTCTCTTTAGAACATCCCAGGGCTCGAAGAGCTTTTTTTAGAGTTCGAAGTCCTGACCTCAATTAGATTGAGGACAGGACTTCGAGCTGGGCAATCTAAACGACGGATCCCAACTTCTTGCATATACGCTTCCACGTCGCCAACACGGTGCGGGCGAGCATTGTCGTCCATAAAAATTGGAATCTTCCCCAAGTGCAGTCAATACGGGTTGTGCTTGTGCATATGGAATTAGGACTTCCATTATTGTCAGTTGTGCATTTAATGTTCCATTTTCTATGAAACTAACTCTGTACGATCCGTCGAATTGATTGTTGCCCAAAACTTATCGGCAGGCTTATTACGTATCTTTCGCAAGAGCAAAACGATAGCGATTTTTGCGCAATAATTGCTCTTCAATAGAAAAGTTTTAGAGTTGTTGGCGGTTTTTTTTTAAATAAGGGCATTTGACAAACAGCGAGCGATTAGCAAACGATTGTGTAGGACCTACCATACCTACACTGCAGGTAATTCCGACTTTTATGACATAAAGCGTTACATCGCTATCGTTATGCTCTTGCAAAAGATACGTAATAAGCCTACGGAGCCATAAGGAGTGATTTCTTCGAAACACACTTCAGCATAGCGTTCCCGTGGTCTTCGCAGCACTCGCCGGCGTCGGTCCTCTCCACACAAAGTGATTCTAGCTTCATCAGAAAACAATACTTTATACCAGTCCTCCGGAGTTCATGAAGCACAGTTTCGAGCAAACTGAAGACGGGCAACACGGTGCTCACGGAGTAATTTTGGGCCCCTAGCCGGGCGGCAACACCTGATTGGCAGCCAAAAGCCTCCTCCTGACCGTCCACAAGTTAACTTCCTCCTCTTACTTCTTCAAGGCTCTTCTTCAGGTCCACACTTGACGCCTTACGATTCCCCAACGCCGGTCGACTCACCAAAAAGCGGTCATCTCTTGGTCATACGACTTTTCGTATTGCCTTTCATTACCAATATTTTGACGTAGAATTGATTGTAAAAGAATGAATGAAAGCGGAAGAATCGAGATAAAACTTCACTATTGGTATTGAGTAATGCAAATGTCATATATCTTCAACTCCGTAGTATCTCTAAGTAGTCTGTGTTCCACTCAAAGGAGGATTTGGAAAGCTAACGCTAGCTTTCCAAATTAGTTACGCAATAACGAAAAAGTTGAAAGAAATGATTCTGATTCTTTGAAAGAATCGACTTGTTTCCTTTGCAGAATTCACTTACGCAATTAGGCTGCGGGTCTTCTTTTGACCGAACCGGTCTCTTGATACCGTTACCAAGTCCTCTGGAAAGTTGAATGACTCACATTTAGCCGTTTGCGAACACGTAAGTTTCGAACAACCTTCTTCAAGTCGGGCTATAATTTTACCGGCCCATAACGCTTTATCAATGTGTATAATTTTATGGTGTACAAAAAAGTATATTCTATTCTATCACTCATATCAAAAAGTGGTATTTAATGTAAAAAGAGAGATTAAATAGTTTAATTTTCAGTAAATATCCAAAAGTTTAAAATTTTTAGTAATCAGTAAAAAAAACGTTCAGCAATTCGCGCACTTAGTAAAGCAATTTTACAATAATCTGTGACAATAATCCACAATAACCAATATTTTTCTTTTGTTAATTTCAAAATTTAAATTTGGAGCGTAATGAATCATGCCAGGATGTTTCAAATAACATGCCAATACATCGTCAAATTAATAAAACCTCTATCTTGTTCTTCTTCATTGAAGTAGAGAAAAAATCTAAAGAGCCCGTTTTTTTTGCATAAGTCTTTATAAAAAGGAATTGAAGAACATCAGCAGTAATGATGAGGCCACCCACAAGACGATGGTCAGCATACTTCGGGCCTTTTTGGATTACTAGTAAGGCACTAGAACTCCAAAAAGTCCTCATGTTGACTGTACTGAAAGTTGCTGATGTATGATATGCACGATAAGGCGTCTCGCAGGCAGGTCTCACTCTTAATGGCCTTCCTGGACACAAAAAATGAAGATCACACCTCCCGGGCTATTTCAAAACTGATGGATTAGATACCTATAGATAAAAAACCTGTCTTCCTCGGAAATCACATTGCCCAGGAGCGGACTGAGGCAAGCCACGTCCTCTACTTGTTAGTTTCAAAAACAAGAATTTGCGTAGTGATCTATTACTGTGTGTGTGTGGTCAATTGGTCATGCCTTAGATAGTGCAACAAAACATAGTTGAAGTCTGGCCTGAGTGCTAGCAATCACTTTGGTGCTAAGCAGTGCTGGTCTTCCGAGGGCAATATTAACTTCCAGCTGTCAGACGTTACGCCAAAAAATTTAATCGACGCGCGGCGGCTGTCCGTCTAGTGCGCGAGGTGCCTTAGTTTACTTAGAAAAGCTCTTTCCTTATTTGGCACTCCGAACCTTATACCTATAACCGATAGAGGTCGCAAGTTTGAATCCTTCAGTTTTGTTAAATGGATTAATGATTTGGGATGCAGCAAATATTACATATCTACCTAACACCTGAGATGTATCATACAAAAGGCCAAGAGATGTGTGTGAACTCTTTTTAACATTTTCTAATTGTTGGTCTCGACACGTAGTCGAACAACAAACAAAACAAAGAAAACTAAGTGGTCCGTGCTACAAGTTCTACTTAACATCACAAAACAGAAGACCACTCAAGCATCTCCGTTAAATTTGTTGATCGGAATTGAAGGTATCGTCAATCCTTACGAGAGCTCGACTGTTAGAGAAGACAAGTATTTTTGAAAAGGATGATCTTGCTTTTGTAGTTAAGTTCGCACAGACCAAAGGGAAATTGGATTCTGAAATGCGAGGTCCTTACAAGGTGGCAAAAGTATTGAAGAATGGCCGATACGAGTGAACTTGCTAGCTTTAACTTGTTAAGCGGTGAATGGACTCCAGATGAGTGTGTTGCTTTCTCTGCCCGTCAGTACCCATGTCTGAGAGGTATTGTTGCCTGCAGCCTTGTAAACACCTTGTATATTATGTCTAGTCTTGTTTGTATACTAGATCTTGTGTATTATGTCTAGTCTTGTTTGTATATTAGAGCTTGTGTTTTATGTCTAGTCTTGTCTACTAGACCATTATGTGTTATTACTATACTCCATTTAAAATAACATTAGAAATTTTTACAATCGCTTTTTACAGTCCGTTCAACCGATTTTGAATTCTATCCCGTAAATATAAGGATGGCATAAAAAACATTAACTTGTTACCAAAACTGTTTAATACAGCTGCCATTTGTCATCCCACCAACGCAATAGAAGTCAAAAACGGTTGAACGGGCTGTAAAATGGAATTATTTAAATGTCTAATGTTATCTCAAATGGAGTATAGTCCTGTGTGAATACTTATAGACGTTGTGTGTTATGTCTAGTCTTGTGTGACTGAGACCTTGTGAATCAAGTCTAGTCCCATATGACTGGGACCTTAAGTTATGTTTAGTCTTGTGTGGCTAAGATCGTGTGTTATGATGTCTAGTCTTGTGTGACTAAGTCCTCGTGAATCATGTCTAGTCTTGTGTAACTAAGAGTTTGTGTTATGACTAGTCTTGTGTGACTAAGACATTATGTTATGTCTAGTCTTGTGTGACCGAGTCCTAGTGAATCATGTCTAGTCTTGTGTAACCAAGATCTTGTGCTATGTCTAGTCTTGTGTAACCAAGAGTTTGTGTTATGTCTAGTCTTGTGTGACTGAGTCCTAGTGAACCATGTCTAGTCTTGTGTAACCAAGAGTTTGTTTTATGTCTAGTCTTGTGTGACCGAGTCCTAGTGAATCATGTCTAGTCTTGTGTAACCAAGAGTTGGTGTTATGACTAGTCTTGTGTAACCGAGTCCTAGTGAACCATGTCTAGTCTTGTGTAACCAAGAGATTGTGTTATGTCTAGTCTTGTGTGACCGAGACCTAGTGAACCATGTCTAGTCTTGTGTAACCAAGACCTTGTGTTATGTCTTGTCTTGTGTGACCGAGTCCTAGTTAACCATGTCTAGTCTTGTGTAACCAAGACCTTGTGCTATGTCTAGTCTTGTGTGACCGAGTCCTAGAGAATCATGTCTAGTCTTGTGTAACCAAGACCTTGTGCTATGTTTAGTCTTGTGTGACCGAGTCCTAGTGAACCATTTCTAGTCTTGTGTAACCAAGAGTTTGTGTCATGTCTAGTCTTGTGTAACCAAGACCTTGTGCTATGTTTAGTCTTGAGTGACCGAGTCCTAGTGAACCATTTCTAGTCTTGTGTAACCAAGAGTTTGTGTTATGTCTAGTCTTGTGTAACCAAGACCTTGTGTTATGTCTTGTCTTGTGTGACCGAGTTCTAGTGAACCATGTCTAGTCTTGTGTGACCGAGTCCTAGTGAACCATGTCTAGTCTTGTGTAACCAAGACCTTATGATATGTCTAGTATTGTGTGACCGTTTCCTAGTGAATCATGTCTAGTCTTGTGTAACCAAGAGCTTGTATTATGTCTAGTCTTGTGTGACTAAGACCTTATGTTATGTCTTGTCTTATGTGACTGAGACCTTGTGAATCATGTCCAGTCGCGTATGACTATACCTTGTGTTATTTCTAGTCTCGTTTGACTAAGACCTTGGCTTTTAAATCGAGTGAATTTTACTTGTCTCAGAATACGAGTAAATATAAAATATTAGCTCGAATTCATTTTCACTCCGAATTGCCACTCGACTTGTTGCTACACAGGCTTTACATTACACTTTTGTAGCAAATAAACAAAACGTAAGTATTGCTTGATTGAGTCAGATCTATACGGCAGTATTTTGATATATCAATTAATTTTAACCCAGCCTTAGCGCGAACCAAAATTGTGAGAGCAACCGTGCAATCCCAAGGCGCCAAAGGTGCCAATGGTCTGTGATCTCAAGTGCCCGCAAGTACTTAGGTTTATACTTAGTAGGTTGATAAAATTAAATAAATCCATATACATTTTTACTTGTTTATTCAGGTAAATATCAATCAACAGCCAATCATTATTTATTGAAACATTTGAACAAAATAATTATATATTTCACAGTAATAGAATGAATAAAATATTCGAGAATAAAGCGAACTGCGGATATAATATTAAATCCTTTCTATGTATTAATAACAGATTGTTACTATTAATAAGAACACTGGTTTTATTGCACATTGCTTATGTCTTACTTTGCTGACTGTGTACTAGGTATATTCTAATTCGACTTCTTGTTGGTAGGAACTATCTTTGAAATAAGCAAAGGGAACTTCATGTTCCCGACAAATAACTTTTACGGTTTTATTTAGTTAAATAAGATATAAACATAGTTTTACAACTGTAGGTATTCACGCAGTGCTTGTAAATACGCTGCACGCTGGGGTTGTCACAAGATTAGAGTTGTTAATCTGTGGTAATACTGTGATTCTAAGCACAACCACTGACACAAATTGCATATTAAATTGCGAATAAATACATATGCTATGCTATGACAACTATTAATTAAGATACCTACTAAATTCTTATTAATTATGGACTTGAGATATATTAGTATAAATATTTTGTTAAATGCTTTGTTAAGGTACTTGATTCTCTCTATCTGAGGTGTAAAGATTAACGGTATTTTAGGCCCCTCTATTTGTTACCACATTTGGCTATCGCACGCGAACCTCTCGTCGCTCCAAGGCAGTGATCTATATAAAATAGTAGTAGGTATTTCTTGGAATCAACAAGGCAACGCATAGACAGGGATATAAATAGGTCTTACAGTGCTCACATCCTCAACAACTATAATATTTTAATAGGGAAAAAGGTAAAGGTAAACTAGCAAAACTACTTAAAAGCACAATACGAAATTTGTTTCTACCTACCCTAACTATAGCCTAGAACTAAATTACATCAAAAATTGCATTAAGATCCAACACACACTACACGTATGCTCCCTTAACAAATTATATTGAATAACAACGGTGTGTGAAATAGTTGTAAATATAATGCTGAGTATGTCTCTTTGATATAACATATAAAAATATCACGACTTTCAACTATTAATCTTTCTATAATTTGCTATTGTAAGTAGTTGCGGAAGGCATGAATATTGAGAAGGAAAGTTCCCTCATGCAATCTTCTCTATAAGGTTTTTAATATAATTGCTTTATTCAGACATCTTGGTACTTCCAGTTCTACGCATTCTGCCCCATTTTCTTTGCTATTGGTAGGTGCAAGATTCTTAAGTTCAATATATAAGTATACGTAAGAAACTTTCAATACCTCTCATAGATGCCTAACTTTATTTTAATGCGAAATGTTTAAACATTCGATAGCTAGTCAACCATTTTGGGATTATTTTTTAAACCTTAAAATATCAAAACGAGTCTGTGAGGAAACAGCACGGTTACAACTACTCGTATCAAGTGTACCTACGTTGATATTTACCCTTCAATCATTCCATAGATGCATGTAGACGACATCCTATCCGACTCCCTTTCATTTGTATTCACACGTGTGTTAATATACAAACAGACATATAGGACGTTAACAAGACGTAAAATAAATAGCATTTATCCTTAATGTTTCATATTTATAATAAATAGTACACGCGAGTTAGCAAAACGTTATTATAGAAATAATAGTTGGCCTAACTAAAACGGCTCACGTAAGGTGACCCGATGCTGAACCATACCCCTCTGTTCTAGAGTTTAGCGACGTACACATTTAAGGGTTAACAGGAGCAAAGCAGGAACACTCATGATACATTCACGAACCTTTACGGCGATATGAAAATTACCGCAAATCTCTTCCATTCGACAGCGAAGACTAATTTGAAATTGTTATTCGTCAAGAGGTAAACATCAAACACAGCACCGATGCAAAATGTCCTGTGATATTAAATTTTCAATGTTCATTGATCAATCAGAACTACGGGACGATTTTATAAGAAGCGTGCAATGATTGTCGAAATGTTCTAAAGTGGCTTGCACGGACATCCTGCACGAAGCTTATAACATATAACACAGACATTAAATTATTATTAACACAGTGTATATAGGCAAACAGTGGCGATATTAATCCTATAATATTCAACTAATTTGTATTAATTTGAAGACTACCTAACACTCAATATTAAGAGAGAAAAAATTTACTAGTTTTTATTCTAACATCTAGGGGATAAACATTTAGAAAGGCAATAGACAATTTTAAAGGCCTACCTATATAAATTATTTTTAATTTAACAAGATTTTACTAAGAAAACAAGAAGATGATTTTTTTTCTTGATTTTTGCTTGATGATTGGGATTAGAATCAAACTGGAAGCTGGTGGTCAAAGCACACATTTAAAATATCAAGTGTTCATGAATATTTAAATAGCTTTAAACATTGATGTATTAAAAAGGGGAAGATACGTTACGCGCTAACATCGCGATCAAAAAACCTGGGCTCGGCGCACCAGTTATCGGCAACCTACAGTTACCGACAGACAAGGACAGAGATAGGAGACGGCGCTGTAGTGCGAGCGAAATCGCCTGAGTGCCCGCTACGGGCATTCACTTAGTCTAGTAGGACCAAGCGCTGTGTTCAGTACCGTATCTTCCCCTTTTTAATACATCAATGGCTTTAAATGACAGTTGATTTTCTCTTAAACAAATGACTGGAATAATTGAATATTCTACAAAATTAGCACTCGTTAAGGAATTAGAGAGCATTTGAGATTAATAATAAAACGATGGGGTTGGAGCGGACATTGTTTGAACCACATAAAGTAACACGTAGAATATTTGCTCGAGTGATTCTAACGTTATCTGTTCTCTGATATTTGGTCTACATTATACGTCGGCGTAAAACCTTATTCTGAGAAGTTCGTAAGGTTGTACCTTATATAATTTATTCCAAACATGTTGCTTACACTAATCACAGCTCGTTCTTAACCTCGTGTATAGTACAGCTGCTCGCATTCAACTAAAATACACTTCCATACCCATTTCAATTAAAAACATAAATTTTCCATGTATTCTATAATTCATATAGAATAATAGAAACATTTCTTTTGAGAAAACTGCACTCTTTCAAATTAGATTGGTATTATGACGAGACAGACTAAACATTTTGTAACTGACATGGACGGTCTAATTAGAGAGAGTGCGTAAGGAAAATAAATAGAAATAAATAAAATAAAAAATAAAAAAATGATAATTTATTGTAATCACAGTTACCAAACCGACGTTCAATCGGTGTATTTTACTCCATTCACCTCAATTTACCATCAAATGCAACCAATGGTCCGCTACACAAGTACAAGCTTAATAGATTACAATATTCGTTCAAAACAATTAAAATAATTGGAATATGTCACGTATGTAGAATAAATAAGACTTAACATGCACAAGAGCTATGTGCAACGAAATGCAATTTGCTAATATGCTTAAATTAGAATGTGATGCGAGTTGAGCTCGAGCGTTGGGGCGGTGCGGCAGCGATGACGCCGCGGACCGCGTGACGTCACAGGGCGGGGCGCGCGCCGCGATCACGTCATGTTGACGCCCAGCGAGCGGCTGGCGTACTCGTACACCACGTACGAGATGGACACCGCCGGGATCACCTTGATGAAGTTGGGCGTGATGCCGCGGTACAGACCCCGCATGCCCTCGCGTTGTACGATCTCGCGGAACGCACCGCTCATTGTGCCCTCCGCGCCCTGTGCTGCTTTTACTGAAATAAATAAAGTTCTGTTAGAAATCGCTCTAGAACACACGTTAGGAGAAGGATAGAGAAACTCTTTATAAAAGCCGGTGTATATCTCATTTCAAATGGGGAAATAAAAAAATGTTGTGTGCAATACTGGGGAAATTGGATTAAACGATCTTGATACTGTTTAATTGTATGTATAAGTTTATAAGCTGACATGGTCACAATCATTAGAATTAATATTTGTTTCGGTATATTTACCATGTATATTTTGATTTTGGTTCAGTTTCGTTTGGTTCTCATGATCATGGCGCTTGTAACGGTGCCGAAACATCGAGCTCTCAACCAAAATCAAAATATACATGGTAAATATCCCGAAACAAATATTAATTCTAATTTGTATGTATTTAGTATTAATGAACATGAAGTATATTATGTATGTGTAGGAAGACCATCTATATATATAAAAATTAAATCCCTATTTCCCTTGGTCACTGCATCACGCGTGAACGGCTAGACCGAATTCACTTATTCTTTTTTTGTTGTTTGTTATTGTAAGAAGAAGGGCCTAATAAATAAAAAGAAATTAAAAAAAATTGGTACCTTACCTACATAGGTAGGTAGGTTAGGTAGTGTAGGGTAGGTAGGGTAGGATAGGTAGGTTAGGTGGTGTAGGATAGGGTAGGTAGGGTAGGTAGGTTAGGTAGGGTAGGGTAGGTAGGGTAGGTAAGGTAGGTAAGGTAGGTAAGGTAGGGTAGGTAGGGTAAGATAGGTAGAGTAGGGTAGGGTAGATGAGTGTTTGGTGTTTTTAAGGCAAAACAAAGTTTGCCCGGTCAGCTAGTAAGATATAATATTTTGTTTGATGCCATGAGATTCCGGTAGACCTATAACCAGACAAACAGTTTTCATGTGTTGCCAGCCAGTCAAAGTTAGCTTTACGTTTTTGCTCACACGAGCGTTACATTAACTAGTTTTACACAACATGTTATAATATTTATTATGTTTGCCGCTGATCGACAGCTGCGTAAGTCCACACCTTATCGCTACATCAAGAGTTATCGGCTAATAACAACAAGTTCCTAATTCCGGCTTTGACATCCCTAACTCGCCATGATATTAAGTAAGGCGTAGTTACCGTTATCATACGTTGATACAACATATGGGAAACTGATTTAATATGGATAATTATCTGCGGACAAGGAAATGCCAACTAACGCTGTTATCAAAGCAGAGACAGACATGATAACGTTATCAGGTAGGGCATTCTAAGTGATTTTTGGACTATATAAAATGTTGTATCATATTTATATGGCGTGATGACAAAGTTTCTTGGGAACACACAAGAGAGCAGTTAAAACAAATTAGTATAATAATTTGGATAAATGATCTTGATATTTCAATTATGTGTTTGCTTCCTAGAATACAACTAAGACTACATTGCATATTCGCTTAGCTCTTCACTTCCTTTTTACCCGACTGCCGAAGGCGGGTAATGTGTTTATCAGTCTATGTATGTATGTATGTTTGTTCCTATTTGGCGTTCCAGAGACCAAACGCGTTGGCCGATTTTGATGATTCATACGTCAATCGATTTGTCTTAACCCTGCGAGTGTCACTGGTTACATTTGGAAAATACAAACATGGCGGATTTTGGGCGCCATATTGTAGGGGACAAAATTTTTTTTTACTTGTAAACCCATCGTGTGGGGTATCAAAATAAAGGGTTTTAAGAGGTGATTTCAAAAAATATATAACACTTATATATTTAAATGTACCTATTTCGAAAAAAATCTAAAAGAAAAATAACTGAAAAGTTATAAATAAAAAAAGTTAATTCAAAAATCATAAAACCCGACTGCCTAAAAAGCGAACTAAAAAGACGTAAACAAGAAGAAAATCATGCTGTGCAGTCGGAGGATACGTCAGCCAGTGGTTTTGGTCAGCCAGCTCGCGAATACGTATCCTTCGAATACCAGTCGGGTTTTTTGATTTTTGAATTAACATTTTTTATTAATCTAATTTAATTATTTATTTATACTTCATGCACAAAGGTACAATGGCGGACTTAATGCCTTAGGCATTCTCTACAAGTCGACCAAGGGTGGTGAAGAGAAAACATGGCAGGTGCATTGTAGAAAACGTGTTAACAAAAAAATGACATGGCTATGAGTGGGTAACGTCGTGAAGGGAAGCCCAAGAAGGTCATACTGAAAGATCTTATCGGTGATGTTCTTCAGAAAGGCTAGGTGCTCATAACCATCGTGTTTGTATGAGCAATGAAAGACAACAAAGTGAAAGTATCGTAGCAGGAGGCGTGTTATAGTGTCTGCTTATCCTCATGACAAAAAGGCGATAGTTTATGTATGTATGTGTAAAATAGTATGTAATTGTGTCCATATCAATCTCTTGTTTACTATAAGAAAGTCATTCCTTTTCGCACTCGACAAAGTAGCCGATCGCTCACTTTAAAGTGTTCTTAACAATACAAATCGAATCAGTACTTGAATGTTGATTGGCTGTGATTCGATCCAATGTGTCGGAGTCAATATTGATTGAACGCTACTTGATCCTTAGCGTGTGGCCTCCGATGCATAAAGGATAATTGAATTGTTCTGTAGGAACAAGTCAGGATATTCAGTTTGAAATTCTGTGTTTTGTTTTGACTGTTTGATGTCCTATCCGATTTTTTTTGGAGATGGGTCACGTCTGTGCCAATCTTGAATTACTAGTGCACAAAGATTAGGTTGTTTGTAAGACCTCGGGCTTCGAATTAACAATGAAGTATCTAGCTATAGTGCAAGAAATATTGGAGAGAATTCAGGTTTTTTATGTGTGGTGCCAATATTTTCCTGGGCGTTGTACTAGGCTTTTTTACCCGACTGCCGTAGGAGGGTAATGTGTTTATCAGTCTATGTATGTATGTATGTATGTTTGTTCCTATGTGGCGTTCCAGAGAACAAACGCGTTGACCGATTTTGATGATTCATACAGGCTACATTAAAATTGGAAAATAGAAAAATGGCGGCTTTTGGGCGCCATATTGTGGGGGGCCAATTTTATTTTTTCTTCCAAACCCATCGTGTGGGGTATCAAAATAAAGGGTTTTAAGAGGTGATTTCAAAAATATATAACACTTATATATTTAAATGTACTTAATTCGAAAAAAAAATGTTAACTCAAAAGATATAAATAAAAAAGTTAATTAAAAAAATCAAAATACCAGACTGCTTATAAAGCGAACTAAAAAGACGTAATCAAGAAGAAAATCATGCTGTGCAGTCGGAGGATACATCTGGTTTTGGTCAGCCAGCTCGCGAATAAGTGTAGAAAAAAAAAAATGTATACTATGTATCTACCAAGCCGAACTATGGTGGGGTGGGCTATCACTCTAACCGGATATCAATATTTTATATGAAGCGACTGCTTATCTAACCGCCACAACCCAGTATCTGGGTAACACGGTACCCTTTGGCAAGACTGGTATTAGTTTTTCTGCTTTTCGTCTTTCTGTAACGGCAAAAGATCTTCTAATGACAGCTGGGATCAACAGTTTTAACATGCTGTTCAAGGCACGAAGGAGTTTCGGTACGTGGTGGGTGGTCACCCATCCAAGGAACCGGCAAGCGAGAGAGAGAGAGAGAGAGAGAGAGAGAGATGAGATCTACATTGCAGAGTGAGCATGCCTCCACATAACTTGTAATTTAGTAAAAGTAGAATTACCTTGAGCTTGCAACCGTGTCCGCACGAGCGCGAGCGGGTAGGAGCACACCTGGCCGAGCGTGCACGAGGTGCTGCCGCACGCCAGCAGCAGCAGCATGCCCGGCTGCTCGTTGTTCGTCTGGTACCGCGATATATACTTCTTCTTCAGCGTCTCGTACACCGCCAGGTCGATCCCGGCGTACGGCACTATCCCCAAAATATTTGGAATGTATCCTTTATAGAAACACCTTAGCCCTTCCCTTAAATATATCTTTTTTGCAGCATCCAGTATCCCACTGTACTGGCCAGTCTTCCTTAAAGCTAATCTTGTTTTCAACACCTCCAGTGGATAGATCACAGTCTGAGCCATCGCGCCGGCCATGGCGCCGGCCACGAAGCGCTCGTGTATTTCTAAGGGGTGGTCGTCTCTCAAATCGCCTTTAATTAGTCTTTTTACTTGTTCATATGCGGCGAACTTCAGGGCAGATTCGGGTGCTATTTTAATTACATTTATGCCATTCCCCCGCCATAGGCCACGTAGACCTCCTTCTTTAATCATTTTTGCTAAACATCCACTCATATTTTCTCTAACAGGGTTAACCTGAAAAAAGATAACAAAATTAGATTTAATTTCTATGAAGTAATAAAGGCATACTAAATCAGGAAGAATAACTCAACAGATATCTTATTTTAAGGGCTGTCGTAGTTTATATCATTTGATCATCGTCATAAGCGCCGAAAGACGTCCACAGCTGGGCATAAGCCTCACTGCAAGAACTGGCGCGCGGGTACCGCGCTGCCTGAACAATAATAAACAAGATGTTAAGCCATATATTTTGATGCTTGAGTACACACTGATCATGATCGCCCTGAATTGGCGAAAACTCCATTATAACGGTTATCACACAAGCAGTCTGTTTGATTGCAGTGAAAATTAAGGCTATATAGCCACACAAACATTCAATACAGGAGTGCTTGGCGAAGTCGAGGTAGCAACATCCTTTCTATCCAATATTTTTAGCTGCGTATGGAACAGTCCACAGACAGCTATACAGCAATGGTACAGGCCATTGCCGTATCAAGCGATTGTTACATAGATAAAAGTATTACATACCTGCAGAAATACTTTAAGTCTATCTAAAGGTGCTGTACAGGTCCGGCTGACCGCTCCTGCAATGCCCCCGGCCAATAGATGGCGCCACCACTTTCCCGTTTGTAACTCGCTTGGCGTGAAGTCATCGGGCACATTCATGTCCTCGCCAATATCCAGGTACTGAAAACAAAAAAATATAGCACGTCAGTATATTGACGAATTATCTTGTCAATTAAGAATACTAATTACCAAATGAGATTTATTAGGATTTAACCTGTTATCAGTCAATTTCCTTAGGGTATGTTTCCGATACAAGGCCCACATTTTTAATAAAATGCCAAATACAACTAGGTACATTGTATATACATTAAGGTAGATAGTATGAAACTTAGATGGTCGAGATGAAACTTAGATTTCTTGGCCAGACATGTGATATGTATATGTAAAATACTTTTTGTCCAAAGCACTGAAGATTGCATATCAACTAATGTAAAGGAGCTAATACTCAGTGGCGGACTAAACCTGTCGGGGCCGGGGAGGTAAAACTCAACGGTTGCGGTCTCGCCCCGGTTTGCAGACAATTTTAAATGTTTTGAGTAGGAGATCATATTGTTGACTTCTGTAGAAAATATTGAGAATCAAAAGAATGTATAATGAAAGAACGCGTCCAAAATATTTAAAGTTTAGGATTTTTTATTCAAGTAAGATTAGTAAGGGCCTATGGCCAATGGCGGACCGTCCCTGCACCCCTAAGGCGCGAGTACACCGCGCGACCGCGAAGCGAGACCGAGGCAACCTGCCTGGGTCGCAGGGCCGAGACATGTGTCGCACACAAACTCTCCTCGATTGTAGTCATTAAAATCAGTTACATTGCTGCAAATTATTATTCTACATTGCAATGGAAAGCCAAGTTTTCAAATTACTATTGGAGGAAGAAGAATACGAAGATATGACATTATAAAAATAAAGATTGGTTATCAACGAATTATATACAACCAGAGGCCAAAAATATACTTTTTAATATGAAAGTCAGTCAATAAAAGGTTATTTTAATTGCTAAATCACAAAATGTTCGGGCATTTCGTGCGCGCCGCGCGAATCTTCGTCCCGTGTGCGTGACCGGCTAGCGGTCTTCAGGCGTGCGTCGCAGGTTCGCTCCCTTAGGGCTCCCACACATACAAAGCCTAAGGACTAATAGGGTCGCGCGTCGCCTGCCTCGGTCGCGCGTCTCGGTCTCGCAACGCGGTCGCGCGGTGAACTCGCACTTTTAGTCCGCCAGAGCTAATACTATGATTGCGACCAATTCATAAAAGATTCTAAATGATCTCTACTGCACCCTCAGGTTTTACTTAAAACAACCAATAAACTGGCTTTTCAATAAGTTTTAAGTAATGCTCGATGAGTTATGTAATACCCGCGGCACTTGTTTTGACTTATCTGGTTCTGGTTCTGTTTCTTCCTCCTCAGGATGCCAAAATCTGGCATCATACTTTAATATAAGTTCCGCCTGCCGTAAAATTATTAAGTTATTTGAGAATATAATATTGTGGTTTATATCTTAGTGAATTAGGCTTTATCTAAAAGATGTATGTGCAAAAAATTTGATGGATCATCCAACTGCAATAGCTTTCCCATTATGAACTTTGAACTTTATTATGAGCACAAGCCTCTCCGAACGATTTTTTCCTATCATCCCGTGTGGGCCACATATCTATATCAGTCGATTAAGGTTGCCTTAGTCGACGGCACGAACTATTTCATTAGACAACACGTGCGAAAGAGATAGATGCTGTGATGAGCAGTAAGAAGCTAGAATTAGCAAATTTGTAGCGAAATGGATGATGATTTAGGACGAAAACGAGCGCGTGAAATTTTATACACCTTTGGGAGTATGGACATCATGAAAAACACGTTTGTTGCATGGGATTTAATATTTTTTATTTTGTTTTTAGTATTTGATATAGCAGCAACAGAAATACATCATCTGAGAAAATTTCAACAGTCTAGCTATCACGGTTCATGAGATACAGGCTGGTGACAGACAGACAGACCGACAGTGGAGTCTTAGTAATAGGGTCCCGTTTTTTACTCTTTGGGTACGGAACCCTAAAAACGACTAAAAGTATATTTTCAAAATAAAATTATTTGCATTGTTGAACTACTAATCTATCCCTGTATGGTGACTGTTTTGCAATTTTCCTTCTTCTTATGGTATTTATTTCCGCCCACAGATGCGTTAAAATTAACGTTGAAATATGAAACTTTTGACGCTCATAACTAATCAAATACACGTTTTTTTGACTTTTTTGTTTCCATACAGGGCTAGATAATGATGAGACAAATTGATATCATTTTATATTTTGAACGTACATCGTCAAACAGTGGAGTAATCACGTGTATGGAAGAATGATCGACTAGAGCAACCTTAATAAGTAAACAGAAAGTTCACAGGCCCTACAAACTGAGCCATGGCATCATGGTCCGAGTGGTCTCTTGTGAAGCGCAAAGATTTAATCAACAGTAATAATTACCGTCGCATCCTTGTAGAGTTTCAGCGACTTTAAATCCAAATCCAGTGTGAGTGATAGAAAGGCAAAGTATATTTTCCAACGCATCTTGGTTTTCTTGTGTATGCCTGAATGAACGAAGAATTTCAGCATATATTGGGCTACTCTGTACATAATATTAAGTTAATTTAGACTACACAAGTCAAAATACAATCATTTTATTTATTTTGAATTGTTTTATGGCCAAAGATTTTGACACCTCCACTACATGAATGACGTCAACTGAACTGTGATTTTTACTTTTTTATTCAGGTTTTACGGTTTTTACTAGTCATCATGACAGACTGAAGGAGGTGTTATAAAAAAAATCAGTTATTTGGCAAAATTCTGAAGATCTAACTACCCTATAAGTGACCACAAATTTTTAACCATACAATGCATCGACAATGCCTTTAGTAAAAGTATAATTACATACGAGTGGGCAAATGGCTGATGTCGTTTATTTGCATAAAAATTCAATACTGATTTTCATACAAAGCATTTCAGCCAGGTATCAAGTCGTATTAAGTTTGAAATTGCTACTACTGCCTTCCGTATGGAATACCTTTCTAAAGCATACCTAGACTCACAATTTCTGTGCCGAAAGCGCCTATATCCGGATCCGGTTTCACATTAAGTGTAGACTAGAAGCGAATAGATCTTCCGATTACGTATCATCTGAGAGCTGATTAGAAAGTTGTAATGCGGATACATCCTACGTCACTTTTGTATTTGGTAAGACAAGTTACCTAATTAACTTTCAACAATATCAACTATTTTACCACATCATCCGCCTGGCAACAAAAAGCAACAGTAACAGTTAAAACCTGTGGTCCTTATCGATAACATTTCAAGTGTAAGTGGTACGAATGTGTCGTCACCGAGTTAACGCCCACTGACCTACAAAATAATAGGCTAGACAGACAGACAGTCTCGTGACGTCTTCATAAAACCATTAAGTTATCAATCATTGTAAAAGTAGTCCACGGTACAGACTGGAACCGTGTGGACACACATTCGTATACTGCATATGCTTCAGCAAGCCCACCCTCTTAGCGTACCTTCGCTCTTAATTTCTGAGCATATGGTAATTCCCGTTAAAGCCGTATTAGTAATAAATAACTATTAGATAACATATTTATGAACTGATTGTTCGCTATAAGAAAAACTTAGGTTATTATATAGTTGCATTACTTTCCGCTCAATGGTTTTTAAGGAAAATAAGGAATGTAAAACAAGTACTTAGGTACTTATTTTACAATACTAATATCAATAGTTTTGGATTTTCAGGACAGGATATAAAATTATGATTGATAACTTTAATTTGCATATCTAAACAAGAATTCGATACATTCTACCGTGGGTTTGGTAGACAAATGGTGTCAAGGGTGGCCGTCAGTGGGTTCGCATTCGTTTGAGTGAGACTCATTGCCTAACGACGCAAGGTTAAAGATAAAATACCTTTTAAAATATAACATTGAATTCGTTAATAGTGATGCTCGATGAATAATTGAACGGCATTGACTAAGTGTCGCTGCATTCTTTAAAAGTAGTTTTACTGAGTACGCAATTGCCGAGATCAGTTCAAATATTTTGTAACTTACGGCGCCGATTCCCTTGAGTAGCTGATTTTAAAATGATAAACACGTTTAAATGGCTTTTTTGTAAAATATATATATTAGTAATAATATTAGTAGTAATAATTCGATCTTAGCAAATTTTGAGTTTTATCCGTATAACATAGTGTAATTAATTTGTAAAGTTATGTCAAAAACGGACAAAAACACGACAATCGCACCAAAACCGCTGGGCGTATTTTAACGAAATCAACACTATTTCAAAGACAGTTTAATTATCTACATTTTGATCAGATGCTTTTTTTTTAAAGTCATAGAATAATAAGGAAAGTACAAAAAACTACAAAATTTTGGGTCGCGCGGGTGTGAAACGAGTGCGCATTTTGTTCCCTCGAGGTCGTTGGCGTTAGTCGTAGTCTTAACTTCAGGCCTTCGCATTCAAGAAGGCAATAGACTTTCCTATGTCGTATTGGCGTCCATATATTTGTAGATATAAGACACCAAACAATAGAATATACAGCATTTTCTCGGCCTTATTAAACTTAACCTTGTGATACAAGTTTTCGGGTAATGCGGTCAAAGTCAAGTGATTGGTCAATCGATATGACACCAGATTTGTGACACCTTCTGTTCATAGACAAAGTTTTAGACGCTAGAAATTGGTACAGCTCTACTTTTCGGCGCATTTTAGACACCATTTTTGTACGAATCGCCCTGTTTATGGAGAACTCATTACTTCTGTAACTGCACGGTTTTTCCAAGAGACCAGCCTCCATCTCAGCCGAACTATCACAATAAAAAGTGTAGAAGCAAACTGGTTCTATTGACCTTTGAAGGTTCCTGCTCAATACGTATGTGATCAATGCCCTTGGAACAAACCAAAAGACCATTGACTTTTAATATAACCGGTCTCCTGACTTCCCAGGAATTTCCATTCTACTAGAAAAATCTTTACCTATTAATGCCATCAATTAGTTTGAACAGGTTATAAAATAAAGGCCATTCTGTGTAGCTGTTGCAATTTTAAATATCAAATCTATTTAGAATGTCAGCTTAATATTAATAGGCGAATAAGTGGCATTTGTAATCCGAAAATAATTTTTTTATCATCATTTGTCATGACATTCAGATAAGATCATTAAAAACATTGAAAATACGTAGAAAATCAACTAAAAACCCGAAGTCAGTGTTTACCTTATCTTTCCGGAAAACGAGGAAAACTTAAAGGCCGCGAAAACACAAGAATCGTGGCTAATGATGAAACGACACTTCTGTTCTAAAGCAAATCAATGATTGTAACATTTGTAACGCTACGTAGCGTAGTGAAAATGATCGTTTTGTTACGTAACAGACCTCTGTTACGTGTTAATTTATAGCGTGTCACGACGTAGTTCAGTGTCACGGCATTCACTCATGATCTAAATTTTCAGTTTCCTGTGAGGTCAATAACATGGGCATGGGCTATAACTCTTAAGCCAAACTTTGTATTGTCATATAATTAAGCAATAAAGCTTAGCGAAATGATTACTGCACGTGCATTAGTATTGTAGTACCTGGGCGACCGAGCTCTGCTTGGGTGAAAATAGAGTGAACGACGTTTTCTAAAAATTAAACCTAGCTAGATCGGTATATCGCACCTGGATGGCCCTGCATACTAAATTTCATGAAAATCGATGGAGCCGTTTCCGACATTCAGATTGTATATATACAAGAATTGCTCGTTTAATATATATATATATATATATATATATTAGATAGATTAGATGAGGACGTTTTTTACCTCGACTGCCCGAAGGAGGGTTATGTTTTTTAACGAAAACTTTAAAAATATATCGAGTGACGAACGTGCTAATAATATCGATGAGACAATACATAACAGTTTTATCCTATCCTAAATATCTCACGTGAATCGACGTGGGCACGCGATAAGATAAAATATGGGTCATCGAAGAATGGAAAAGTGAAAAACGACTATATTTTTTAATTAGGATATTATTCGCGCCGTTTTTAAATTGCAAAGTATATAGTTTAAACAGGTTATCTCATTTAGAGAAAGACGCAGTGGCGAGCAAAAGCCGTGACGTATTTAGAACGCAAATATGCGAGCACGTGCAAGCTAGTGATGTGTGATTTCAATCGACTTGTGGACCAATGTCAGACAATCAACAAAAATGTGATCAATAAAGGTATTAGTTTGAGAAATCAACTGTTATAAACAGTTTTTAAAAGCGTGTTATTTTTATTTGGTTTTTATTAAGGAGTATTCGCGACACAATTACGGGATTGATCTTTAACGTTAAACAATTGTGGACAGAGTAAAAACCAGTCATTGTTTTTCAGATTATTGATAACCGATTATTGGTATATGTAATCTATATTGTTTAGTCACTAACTCACTAGTCACACATTGAAAACATCAGTATTGTGGCCAGTGAAGTTGCTATTGCTATCAGCTTATGTTTACAAGTTGATTATTATTTACGCACATTATTGTTTACAGAAAGTTAATTATGAGTTGTTTGTCTGTCTGCGGCTACCTCACGACAGATACTAAATCCGCGGGATTGGACGAAAAATCTGCCCCAATTTTTTGTAAAATATTTTAAAATAGCCATCAGCCTAGACCTTGTTTTTATAATTAGATCAAGAATTTGTCTCGCACAGGCGAGTTAAAAACTATCCTACGGTCGCACTACCTAGCTGTATGCATATATTGATAAGTGCAAAAAGTCGTACAGGAAAGTGTGAATCACTGCGATAAGGATGTGTGTCCTACAATATATTATTAGGATTTCCCCGACGTGTTTAATGAATGTCATTTGGCGCCTTACTCGGGCGCGTGACGCAATGTGCGCGGGCGCCGCGTCATCATCGATTCATCGCGAAGCATGCTCTCGCGTCGAATACGTTACAGTGAACTTCTTATTAGTTTTTGCTCGTAATCGATTGCGTTAACGTAAACGTTCTCTTATATCAATTTATATAGAAAAAAGTGGTTTACATTACTGTCACCAAACTTCGCTTGTTCTTTTATTTGTTGTTATGCTTGTTTCAAATTGACGTCGAGCATGAGCAAAACTCTCACTGAGCCCACAGCTCGCTAATACTTTCCGATTCAATCGAATGACATAATATCGAATACAATCTAATGCCAAATATTTTATAGACATTGTTTTAATACAGGCGGCAACCGGATTTTGATTTCCGGTATAAAATTTTTATACATTCAAGTTTTTTGGTAACTAATTTACAATGAAGTTGAGGTCAATGCTTTTCAAGATTATTTAGTTTCAGGATTTCAATAACGAGCCAGTGAAAAAGTTTTCCTTAAAAAAATGTAATGGGCGTTTCAAGTTGTGTGCGACACACATTGTCATGTCGCGGTCTCTCCCCAAAATATACACCCCGTGACCCCGGCGACAGAGACGCGGTCTCGCAGTGAACTCACACCTTTAGGTACATTCACTTTTTGGTCACTTAGTACGAGTCAGAATAGTTTGTATGTAGTTAACTGCTCGCACCGATAGATTACACTTAAGGGCTTATTACACTACACGGTATTCAGGGGCCTGAATACAGAGTCACTTCATCATTCCGAGACAATAAGGTCGATATTTTGGTAACCCTAACTCCGTAAAAGTTATTACACCACCCTAAATTAGAGTCCAGGGCCCTGAATACCGTGTAGTGTAATAAGCCCTTTACACTCGTAAAAGAACGAAGACGTGTTGATCCGATGTGCTTTCATTCCTCAGGATAGTAAAATCTATCACATTATGAAATTATCATACCACAAAACGAAAAAGTCTGTATTAATTTTGGTATTTTTTGTAGGAAATACCTATTGCGTGAAATATATAATAGGTACTACTTAGAAAAAGGATAATTCGTCTTAAATAAATAAAACCATTAATAATAATAGGAAAATGTTGCAATCAGAATGATGTAATTTAAAATAACGATGATATGAATAATAAACTTAGTGATACGCGTTAGTGATAACAAATGTATGTTCAAGCTATATTTTTTTATTAATTTTTATGTTCTGCAAATTGGACTTTTCAGACAGCAGGTTTATAATTATTAGCCTTTGTTCACATAAACACAGATTCATTTTGTCACATTAATATATTATTTGATGTTACAATATCGTTACTACAATACTTGTATCTATTCTACTTATTATAACATTAACCCAAATGTGAAGAGTGATTCATATAATTTACAATTAATTGCTGCTCGCCCCCGATTTTTTGACATTAGCGACGTTACATCCTGGTGATGTTACTTCGGTAAGAGGTAGATTTCTATTTGCGTGTCTTGAATAAATATTTCAAGTTCGACTCTATGTAGCACAAGACTATTTGAATTGTCGCGTGCATTGATTCAACCGTAACGTCATCGTTTTGAATTTTGAGGTGGTCGGCATCGACTAGAATTGTCGCGTGCACTGATTAAATCGTCTCGTCATCGTTTTGAATTTTGAGGTGGTCGGCATCGACTAGAATTGTCGCATGCACTGATTCAATCGTCTCGTCATCGTTTTGAATTTTGAGGTGGTCGGCATCGACTAGAATTGTCGCATGCACTGATTCAATCGTCTCGTCATCGTTTTGAATTTTGAGGTGGTCGGCATCGACTAGAATTGTCGCATGCACTGATTCAATCGTCTCGTCATCGTTTTGAATTTTGAGGTGGTCGGCATCGACTAGAATTGTCGCATGCACTGATTCAATCGTCTCGTCATCGTTTTGAATTTTGAGGTGGTCGGCATCGACTAGAATTGTCGCGTGCACTGATTCAATCGTCTCGTCATCATTTTGCATTTTAAGGTGGTCGGCATCGACTATATAGTCATACGGTAGACTAACTTTATTTATTTAACCAATAGGTATCTACCCACCCAGTTATTATCACTACAGTACCTGTTGCGATATCTAGGGCATGCGTTTCGGCGCTGATATAACTTGAAAGTTAACGGTCTATGTAATTCGCTATAGCAGACTTAAATTATGGCCTACAAAGCAACAATTTACGCTCAAATTACCAGGTCAGGCATCATTCTCACACTTTCTAGCTCACTTGTTTGACAATGTTGTCGCCTACGTCGAAAAACTAGTAAATTAAAAATATGAGCATAGGCTCTAGAACTTTCTAAGGCTGGCTAAACAGTTGGTATTCGAAGTTTAATGAATCATTGTTATTTAACATATTGCAGACAGCAAAAACTTTTATTTAAAAAACCAAAGAAATGAATGACGCAGATTAAGGAAATCCATTGAAAATATTTCATCTGGTTTCTCCATTTCGTACCAACGATGTCCAAAAAATTCGCAAGGCATATTTAAGCGGAGCTAATGAATATTGTATTGTGGGTGTGTCAATTTTATACGCTCAAGCAAGATTTTATCAGGATATGCAAGTATTTGCTGACTGAAAATGCTTAATCATTCTGACACGTGTAATGAATTCATCAATATGATAACAAGTTGACTCTCACGATGAGTATAGATAGAGTAACAAGTAATGATCTGTATGATAATAGAAACCGGATAGAAAAGGGAAAGGCAAGAATACTTATGATTATAATATGTAACTCTAATGATGACGAAGAAGAAACTACAAGCATAGTAAAATGACGACTACACACTAAATTTAACACAGAGAAAGTGAAAGTCCATCATCAAAGAAAGTTCATTAAAATTCGCGAATTCGCATAGCGGCACCCACGCCCAGCATAGACTGCAGGCTAGTGTAGGTGTTAAAGTAAAGTAATTAATTGCTATGACATTGAACAATCGTATAACAGTTGTACATTTAAATAACATTGATAAAACTTGTAAGTTATCATAGTGAAAATATGAAGACAATGCCAGAACTCTAAGCAAATTGTACATCGACGCCCCCACGCATGCCCGTTGTTACCTAGGCAACGTAAATGCCAAGCTTCCAAGGTTAATGTCTAAATTAACATTTTTAAGAGGTACTGGACGACTTATAATAATTTATTACTTGATACAGGTACCGCATGACTCATATTTTATCAACCGTTTAGTAGCTAAAAAACCCATTTTGCAACTACATAATTATAACCAAACTCCACGCTACGACACGTGTTTCCCGCTTTATGCCGTTATTGGATATTCCCGACCAACCGCGCACGCAGAGTATGACAGAGACAGCATGCTCTCAAATAGCGGGATATATGAATTTTTCTTACGCGTAATACTAAATTTTTTCCTAAACTTTTGAAAACGTTCCAAATTGCAAGCACGTAAAATGTCAAGAATGGACAGGCTAGGTCATACCTTCATAAACCATTCCCAAGCGTCGTAAGACTCCATATCCATCTGAGCACAAGCCAAAGTAGAAATTATGGACCCGTTCCCAACGCAGCGTATTTAGTGACTGGCATCGTCTCGACCAGCTGTCTTAGCTAACCCGAATTTAGAATGCATTTACCTTTGCCAAACATTGACGAAAGACGATCAGGAAGTCCTCGAAGACATCGCCGGTTGTTACACTTAACTCCTCCATCTCCAGAGACATTTTATCTAGTTTACAGTTTTGTAAATAAGATAAATATAACTAAACTATTTAATATTAAAATCACAGACGGTTTTCTTCTTTGGAACTTTATCAGATCGTATAATTAAAATTCGAGTGTGCGTACGGCTGTGGCAACAACGATCACGCGTCTAACTCGGCCAACGGACAGCCTCACACTGAGCACTCGGCGTGAACTGCACGGCGACGAACGATATGGTTTCGTCATTTGTGATCGGATCGGGCGGAGAACCGCGTGCCACCGGTTTAGTGTGGTCGACGAATACCGAGCCCCCGATACCAAGGTTTGATCCGCACGCTTTCCAAGTCGCTGGCGCACCCGATCGTGCAGTGAAATCGGTGGGAATTCCGATACAGTGGTACGGGCAGAAAAACAGCTGATAATGAAGGCGCGTTCAGGTCGATATACAAGTTCACTGGGGGCTCGCCCCATACGTATTGCAATTTGCGATAGGACAGAGTACTGCGGTGCTGGTTAGCAACCGTGCTCCGCGTTGGTATTCAAGCAATGTGAACGAAGGTGAAAGTGGTCGCGCTACAAGAATTTATTGAGAAATTAGACCAGAACAATGCTGATTAAAGTGATTCAAGCAATAAAGGCAAACTTTTATACAAATTTTTGAATGTACGTAATCAAGGTATTTCCTCACCACGTATCAGCGACCCTGTTTGGTCGCTGCCACGTAAGGATGAAGCAGGCTTTGTTAAACTCTTCGAATAGCATAGTCAAGTATTTAATCTGCTATTTTGTCTTGTGAGTAGGCATTGCTTTGGTTATTACACAATTTGTCATTGCCTTCCATACATAGTTATGCTTACCATGATGGACAATTCACTTGTTTTATTTTCTCTAACTTTGTTAATAGTACCTATTAATTACTTCTGAGTAACGTGGTGATCCATCAGTCCAGTGGACATGTCAAATTTCGGTTCCTGTGCGCTGTCGGCAATGAGTTCCAGCATTGAGCGAAATCGGACTAGCCCCACTGCTGATTGGTCATGGAGATAAGATGGTCCAATTGTCTAGTGTCTAGTGGTGGAGGAGCCACTTGATCGAGTAGTTTCAGACGCCTAAATTGTAAAATACAATAGGTTACTCGTATGTGTGGTAACAAAGCATGGCCGAGGAAATAAAATACAATATGTTTCACGTCACACCTGTAATGTAGTTATCAATCCTTTGGCACGTGTTGATAATAAAATGACGGAGTGCTGTGCTGCTGACGTCAAATCATCTGGTCCATGGTATTTATTTACAGGCCATTTAACATTGAGTTGTTAAATGTAACCGCCTCTTGATATATTCTAATGTTATGACATGGAATTACAGAAAGGGGCAAGGGAACTGTAAATTATCGATTTAGCGATTTTCCCTTGCAATTCTTATAATATAAAATATGAAAAACCAGTCGCCATGATTATGACTTATGATCCGAGACCGAGACCGATGCAATACAAGCAATACGCTGTATGCGTCATGATATGGTCATGTCATGATGATTGTATCTTATGATGTCATATTATTCTTATGATTGTGATGCCTATGCTTCGTGTTAGCTAATATAAATACATAATTCTCAGCTGATCCACAAGATGAACCTAAAACCTCATTCATATAATGATATTATCGATAATATTAAGTGGATTAACTGGACATAATAAATTATTGGCTCTCGCTGAGCCAGACCTTGAGCAGAGTAGAAATTGAATTCCCCTTAAGCCAGCAAAAGACACTTGAAAATTTCTAAAACAATGGCAGTTAAAACTTCTTTTTCTTTTGCTGCAATTCTTTATCGAATTTTATTTAACATGCATAATAATAATCTGAGTTTTAGTTTGGAACTTGTATAGAATAATACTTTAATAGACATCGATATATAAAAAGAAGTTTTGATAACATTATCTTGTTGTATAATATAAATTATGTTTGCTTTGGTAGAAAATCGACAGTGGGCCAAAAACATTTCCTGAGGGATCATATACATGCTGCTAAAATCTAAGCGCGTGCATCCACCAAGCATGCTGCATCATACCCACTAAAACACTTCATTCAAAGTATCCTATTTTGAGATCTTGGGCTCTCGAGTATTATCCAGAACGAAGCTATGAAGGTTCGAAAATGGACACGTAAAAAAAAAATGAAAGAGAAAAGGCAGGTAATATAATACCCCGCTTCTTTTGTCTCACCTTGGCGAGGTCCGTCCGTGCCCCCAAATTTTTTGGTGTACTTTCCTGTTTTTGTTATACAGGTAACAAAGTACACTAATTTAACAGATAAGGGTAGTGCAGCCAGATTGTATAGCAGGTAGTCACTACCTTAAAGACAGATGGCAACATTGCCAATACTATGTATGTAAAGACCATCATTCTCCATGAAGTGTTCAATACTGCACTTACGGACTACGGTCTGGCCACCGTCCATTAAATTTTAAGCAGTCTGCAGCGTATGATTATTTTTTGGCAATCACTTAATTTGAGGTCTACCATATGCATTTACAACCGACCCTACTTAAAAATAGTATAATAATATCTCTCATCACTGAAAATGTGGAGTGGGCTTACATGTATGAAAGACGATTCCCATATTTTTACGACGAACAAAATGACAAGCCAAGCTTTGACGTTATGGGTGGGCCATATTTAATACCACGAAGTAAAGCTCGTTACCGCTTCAGCGAATGAGAATGGTTGCTGAGGGTTTTAAATAAATATAAGAGTTGCCATGCGGAAGGCCCTAGAGAAGCTGGCATGTCGTTGCAAAAACCGAAATTAGAGTCGAATGAACTAATTGTTAAAATGTCGAAGCAAAGAAACGCTGGTCCAAGAGCAAGCCCTGGCAGTAAACCAATTAGGTCGGAAGTCGGAACACGACCAAGATAAACGCCATCGGTGGAACACAGCGATGGTGAAACATAAAAAGAAAACATATTATATCATAATTATCACATGAAGTGACAATAATTACCAGTGACTAAGATTACAAACAGCCCAAGAAAACAGGAAAAGAATGTTGGCAGAATTACAACATGTCACCAGCAAGGTTGATTCGCCGTTTTCTTTTGACGTAATTATTGTTTTTCACAACATACGAACATGTTGAAAAACTTATGCGTAATGTTTACATCCTTGTCGGAACCGGAACCGAATATAGCATTTTTTTCACGTTTTCAATACATACGTACTTTTAAAGTTTACCTTGGATATCGCTGACAACGGTGAAGGAAAAAATCTTGAGGAAAGTTCGAAATCTCCAACCCGTCGCGATCAAGCGGGGTGATTAATGCTTGTGACTTCTCTGTATGGTTCTCGGCTGGTATTGTTATTATTTTAACAATTCGTCTACATGTGGGCATTTCCAATGGGTACTAATCAAAGTCTATATTAGCTGACCCCCGGGGCTTCGCTCCCTTCAACTGGGTACCCTACATACCCAGCCTACCTACCTACCTAATAATTTTTATGTATCATCAATAGTTTTCTCAGCGCACGCCAAAGAATGAATTTTACAGGCAACATTTTACAATAATGTAACCTACTTTGGGTCACATTATTGCAATTTTCATAAGATCTCTAATTTTATTGAAAATATATTATAGCCTATGACACTCAAGAATAATGTAGCTTACTACTAGTGAAAGAATTTTCAAAATCGGTTTTGTAGATCCAGAGATTACCCCCTACAACGTCACAAACTTTATCTGTTTATAATATTAGTATATAGATAGAGTTATGACCACTATACTGTTAGTTTAATGATTATGGGACCATTACCTGACCTTCATAAGTAATCTTTCAATTACTAATGGAGGTATTCATTAAAAATACATTGATTTGATTGTCAACAAACAATAGATAAAGTTGATAAAATACTCTGAAGTGAAAGAAAGAAAGAAAACATATTTATTTGGCACACACAATGTAGGTAGGCACAAATATAGAAAAAGTAAGTCAAGTCGGCCTATCTGTCTCCATAGTATTTTCACAAGTATAATATGTTGGGGTCAGATTACAGTCTGACCGGAAACTGTTAAATACACATCTGAAGCAATTATTTGCCATGTAATACAAGCAAAATTATATAGCAGAAACAAACAATAAGTCCTTAAAATACTACGTCCATATCCGATATTCTGGAGATGCCGATATTAAGCGGCTTTGTAGCAAGGCACCTTTATTTTTTGTTGCAAACCTTTGTTACTATATTCAAAGACAAACTATTTTTACAGCTGCAGAAGGTTCAGCAAAACTACGTAAGCAACTATTGTACTAAGTACAAAAACTGCCGCACCAAATCGTTTCGAAGAATACGTCAGTAGGTGTTGATATTTCGTCTCTCGGAACTGGGCGAGCATTGTTTTCTAATGGTAGGCTTAATGTCTTCTGCTTAAGCATTGAGTTTGTTCAAGATAAGGTTGCTAAACAATATGCCTTTCTTGATGTGTTATTGTTATATGAACAGTCTTCCAATTGTCTCTGGCTTGTTTTTGTGTGTGCGGAGGGATCTAGGCTATTCTCTATAATGGGAGCCAAAATAGAGGATCCTTCACATTCGGCGTATTCCCGTAGGGGTCGGTCCGTAAACTTTCGTTTAACTGAAAGGTTTTATTATAATTCTGTGCACTAATCACAAATATGTGTGTAGACAATAAATCATTAGATGTCTACAAGAAGTGTGACGGATGAGTTCCGGTATCTTCAAGTGTAGTTTATGCAAATCGGATTTCTTCCATATATACTCCGAAAATCAGAGAGCAAACAAATTAAATGAACTATCGTAGGAATTACTTTCATGACCACCTACCTGACCTACTTTGATCGTTAGACTTGCTAAACTACCAGAGGCTCTAACTAGACTGAAAACGCATTCTGAACAAGATTATCCCGGACTTAAATGTCTGAATTCGCTTTATTTTTTTGCACAAAAAAAAAACACGTGGTATTTTAACCAAATCAGAATGAACAGATTTCGGGACACTGTTTGTCGAGGAATTTTTGCTTCGGCAGTGCATTATTATTCTAGTACAAAGGGTTACCTTTTAACATGTAATTTTTTTTTTCTTTAAACAAAGATTTATCGACTGTCCTCGAGACTTCAATAGTCGTCATTTAAAAGGAGCACTCTAAAGATCGAAGACAATGCGATGAAATGCTGGAATAGAAAACGACAACAGGATGGTAATGTTATTTTTTATCGTGGAGCCCACTCTACTTTGAAATACGAATACAGTTGATTGTTTATAGAAGAACATTGATTGCGCTTTATGCTGCATTCAACTACATCCTGTCTGTGGTCCTGTTCTCACGACTTGCTTCAGTAGTAGGATTTTTCCTCTTCTTGTGTTTAGATACTTTCCAAATAAAACGAGTCACTCATTAAAGTAACCAGTCAGGCAACACACTGGAAAGATGAATTTATAAGATACGAATTCCATATAAATTACACTGTCACTCAATGAGCAGGAATCAGGACAGGACACACATCAAGGAGTGATAGACCATGCATGATGTTGATACATGTATTGTAACATTTTTAATAACCAGTACCTAATTACACAAGTTAATGAAACATGTGTTGTCGACACTCGAGATAAGCCATAAACACTGTTAAACGCAAACGCTATTGCCACAATAAACTTGGAACAACCTGATAACTGGAACTCTGCTATTATGTGTCCACTCGGTATCGGAGTGTAATACATTTAATTCGATCAGAAATATGGAAATATTATTTGTTAATACGAGCCCTGACTGTTGAAATACTGAAACAAATCAGTATTTCCAGTCGTGGAATTTTACCGTTATTTTACTTGATCCGAGATATACTTGAGTTGTTTGCAACCATGTTGGAACCAACTGTGGGATAAGTCGGGCTGCGGATGAAAATTGTGATGTTGGAACCAATTATGGTTTGTGACAAGTATTTCACTTGATCCTTGACATGCTTGAAATAATTAGTAAATTCTATAAAAGATATTAATGATTATATTTTCGCCGAACAACATGTTTTATGCGTACGAACAGGGCATTCCTGTAAATAACAAATAGTAAGTAAAATCTATCTTCCTGGTAGACCCGTCTACGCGATACAATTTATATAGCATTGATACCTTAGCGATTTTTACTAAACCAAATTGCAAGTATGTTCACACAGATGGATGCACAATGCTATGCATTTCGACCGATTTGTTTCAATATGCATTTCGACCGATTTGTTTCAATATGCATTTCAACCGATTTGTTTCAATATGCATTTCGGCCAATTTGTATAAATTTTCATAGAAAATACGTGCACGATAAATTGCGTCGCGTCATCAAAAGTCCGTAAAGATTTCATACGTCCTGTATACATTTGTCACACCACAAAACTAACTAAGCTGATCGTGCTAAACAGAACCAGAACTCAGTTAATCTTGCATGTTGAATGCAATGATCAAAAAGTCCTACACAAAAGTCGATTGGACAAAACTCGCTAAAGCCGAGTAACCGCTGATCTAATCCGGTTCCCAGCTGCCCACAAGTCATTATTTGCTTGCTTTCAAGATTCATCTTAATTGTAATAGCTTTTATGGTCTATTTTATCGTTGAGAGATTACAGATGAAAATACAATTATGTTGTATGGAACAGACTTCATGATTTTTAGGGCCGATTTCACCAATGTATCTAATCGCGGTTAGTACAACTGAACTCAGTTTATGCAAAACCAGCGCTCTGATTGGTTGAGAGCACTGAGGAACTGCCAATCAGAACGCTGTATTTGCATAAACTGACTAACTAAGTGCTTGGCAAGAAAGTCCTGAAACGGAACTAACATATTTTATCATTGACAACACTCTTGGTAATAATATAGAAACGCAAACAATACGCCTGGAGTTAGTTCTATCAATAATATCACAATATGTTGTACTATGGGCTTATACGAATATCTATCTTCGAAGCCATTGTACATTTATTTCTATCTGCTGTTCAAACAGTATGAGAAATTAGAGAAAAGCTTCATGAAATGCTGGATTTTGGTCATAGCAATGACAGTAAAATCACTCCGAGAGCCAATTTAAATTATTACCTATAAATAAAAATGGAAATGCCAGCAACATCGCTCCGGCCACCGCAGACGACTATTCAGAAAAGTGGAAATTTTGAACTTAGATTAATTGTTATTGAGATGCATGCAATAGCTATGCGGATTCAATATATCCTGGTCAGTTAGTTTATTTATTTATTTATTTATTTATTTAATACTTTAAGCACACAAATGTACAGAGGCGGACTTAATGCCTTAGGCATTTTCTACCAGTCAACCTTTGGGTGATGCAGAGATAAATAGTGGTAGGTGCAATCGCAATTATGAATGGATTTAAATGTATATACAATACATAAATATTATATAATTTACATAATAAATAATAAATTAAATATAAGAATATACCTAAACAATTAGTAGAAATAGATAATTGGAAAAAAAATTAGCGCTGTGACGATACTGCTGCCAACTTCTTGCGAATGTGTTCGCGAACTTTGACTTTGAAGGTTAGTCGGTTGGTTGCCATCCTGATTTCCTGGGGGAGCGTATTCCACAGAGAAATAGACTGGACGAAGAAAGAACGGTGAATGAAGTCAGTGCGGTGAGAAGGACATTGAAGGAGACGGTTATTGGAAGATCGTAGATTTTTATTGTGGTTGTCGCAGATGTATTGAAAGTGAGGGGCCAGATAACTAGGGGAATTGGGAGAGTCAAGAAATGAGTACAATATTGTTAGAGCCCTTTGCTCTCTGCGCTGGCGTATAGGAAACCACTTTAGAAGCGACCGATGCGCAGAGACATGATCATATTTTCGCAAATTGAAAACAAATCGAATGCAGTAATTTAGAAGACGGTCAAGTTTGTTGAAGAGATCTGCATTCAGGTCATAGTAGCACACGTCACCATAATCGATGATAGGAAAAATAAGGGTCTGCACAAGCATTGCTTTTGTGTTAGATGGTAAGAAGTTTTTCAGACGATACAAAGCCCGGAGCGTTCCAGTAACCTTCTGACTGACACTAGCGACTTGAGTGTGCCAACTCAGGGTTCTATCAATACGTAAGCCTAGATTCTTTACGTCAGTGCTGAATGGGACGATCGTACTGTCGAACAAAACAGGTGGCAGAGATGCCCCATCTAGTTTAGTGATGTTTCGAGGACTCCCAATGACGATCGCCTGACACTTATTGGGGTTTACTGCAACACCAAATCTATCAGACCAAGTTTTTATGGCCATCAAGTCTCTATTTAATTTGTCGATAGCGTCAGGTATTTCGTCGACCCTCCCTTGACAGTACAACTGTAGATCATCTGCATACAGATGATACGCACACTGAAGTTCAGCAGTAATGAGATTAATAAGGATAGAAAACAGAAGTGGAGAAAGAATGCCGCCTTGAGGAACGCCAGTCTTCAAATCACACCAGCGAGACGAATAATCCCCAACGTGAACAGACTGCTGACGTTCCTGAAGGTAGGAGGTGAACCATTCCAGTGCTTCGGGAGAGACCATCGCATAGGATAAAATGGCTAAGAGGATTTCGTGACTGACGGTATTGAAGGCGTTCGAGAAATCGACCAACACTAGTACAGTGACTTTTGTTTCTTCCAGTCCTGCCCTCACATCGCCAGTCACTTTAAGGAGGGCGGAAACAGTGCTGTGCCCGGACCTGAACCCAGATTGTAGAGGTCTAATCAGTGAGTTGCACTGCACAAAGTTAGAGAGTTGTTTGTGGACACAAGCCTCAAGCACTTTGGATAGAAAGGGAAGGATAGAAATTGGGCGGAAGTGGGTTGGAAGAGTGGGATTGGCAACTTTGGGTAGTGGACGAACATAGGCTTTACGCCACAAGGAGGGGTATACACCGGTGAACAGGGAAAAATTTACAATATGGGTGATCGCAGATAGGAGGTGATCCAGAATAGTTGTGATCATACCACGAGTGATATTATCACATCCTACCGCTTTAGATTTGATGGAAAGGATGATCTTTCTGATTTCTCCCGGTTCAACTGGAATAAAACGAAAAGGATTAATATGAGGACGCGTTAGACCAGAGATAAGAGACAAGGTTTGTTGTTTGGTTAGACGATCCATAGCAGGGACAGTGGAGAAATGACGGTTGAGATCATCTAAGTCTATCGAATTGGGCAGGTCTAAATGTCGCGATTTGCCGATACCAAGTGTTCCAAGGAATTTCCAAATATCGGCAGAGGATGAAGAAGAAATATTTTCTAGAATGTGGCGGCGTTTAGCATTGCGTATCATCTGGTTACATCTATTCCTTGCAACCTTAAATAGCATCCAGTTCTCGTCAGTACGACCCCTTTTATATTTACGGAACGCTCGGTCCCTGCGACGCATAGCCATCTGAATTCCTCCCGTCATCCAAGGTGAAGGAGGACGTTTCAGCTTCACTTTTTTAATCGGAGCGTGGATGTCATAAAGGCTGACCACAACATCATTGAAGACCGCAACCTTATCATCAACCGAAGTGGCCCCCATCATAACTTCCCAATCGATTACGGACGCATCTTTTTTAAGTTTTTCAACGTCCATCCTCGCAAAACAACGCCTGTACAGAACCCTGGGTTTAGGTTTAGGAGGTTTAAGGACATACGAAAGAAAAATCATGTCGTGATGAGAGAAGCCAGGAGCATCATGTTGACCATGGGAGGAAACAAGGGATGGATTCGAGGTGAGGACAAGGTCGAGCCAGGTGTCATCGCCAGAAGTGTTATGATGGGTAGGCTGGAGCGGTAACACGTGTAGACTAGCTGACTCGATGAGATGGAGAAGTTTACGGGATCGAGGGGAGTTTTGAGCAAGGAGGTTTGTGTTGAAATCACCCATGATGATGTGGTGTGCGTACTCTGAACCCAAAGATTCAAGTACTGATTCGAATTCAGTGAAGTAATCAACAGACGGGGGACAATAGACAACACCGATAATGGTTTTAGCTCCTTTGACACAAACTTCAAGGAAGATGAACTCAGCAGAGGCAGAGTAGTTTGAAGGGGAAGTTGCAAGTAATTTATATGGAAAATCACTGCGAAGGTATATGGCCACACCACCCCCTCCCTTACCAATCCTATCGTTACGTATAAGAACGAAACCGGTGAGAGGGTAAGTGGTGGACAAAAGATGCGGTTTGAGCCAAGTTTCGGCAATCAGGACGGCGTGAACGTTGCTGTTGTTAAAAGCATCGTACAGCTCGCTGTAGTGACTAGCGATGCTTTGAGCGTTAATATGACACACATTCAACAACCGACCAGACTTGTCATTGAAATTTTGTTTCACAAAGTCACCAAGCGTGTCGTCGAGAGAATAAAAGCTTGGGTCGCTTGAAGAGACAGCAGAATCGTTAGCAGATAAATAAGACTCATTGTCAGGCATTAATAAAGTGGTTAAAAATAAAATATATAAGTTAAATTATAATAACAAATAGGAAGTAAACTATTGCTAAGAACAGAAAGAGGTACAAATTTGCAACACTGCACCACCCGCCAGCCAACACCAACACTAAAACAATTATATTAACAAATATACTATGTACACAGCACTTAAAAACAAACACAATATTCAAAACAATCAAAAACAAAAAAAAACTAGACGAAAACTGTTGTCCCCAAAACAGAAGTGTAGTAAAATTTAAATACAACACAAAACAAAACATAAGCAGTGGTATACCCAACTAAGCGCCCTGTAGAATAAAATGTTTAAAAATATATTATTCGTTACTCATTCGGCAGTAACTAAGTTCCATAGAATCGAACGAAAAGTTTCTGAACGTACATTTTAATGTCAACATAATTTCAATGTCAATTTGACAAACAGTTATACTAACAAAACAGTGATGAGGGTAGTCGGAAAGTATTAAGTCGTTCAGTACCCTCAATACAAACTTGCAAAACAACACAGCACAATTAAATAACAAACACTTATAAAACCGAAATAAGTATATAACAGCTGGGGCAAACAGAAGATTATTGTATTGGGACAACTACACCATGGTTAGTAATGATTAAATGTATACCTTTAAACTATCTGAGTTATTGAGTTTGAGCCTCAAATCAATTAACTAATAGTACATTGAGACAATCATGACACAACGACAACAAATAAACTATTTACGTGTGTTTTTTAGGCTCCCGGCAGCAACCACACTACTCCCGCCCCTAGATGGTATCACGGCCGGCGCTTTGGGGTACTTGGCTAACAAGGGCTTCAGCTCGTCTATGGAAATAACCTTGTGCCGACTTCCATCAGCGGCCTTGATGTAGATGACACCATCCTGGGTCCAACACGACCTCATGCCGAAGTGCTCGCGCGCCTTCCCGAAGACAGACTGCCTGGCTCTCGTCAAGAACTCCTTGATAGATATTTTGGAGCCCTTCAGTCCTGTCTTCGCCCTCCAAACTGAGGCCTTGATGTCCACATTGGAAAACTTCACGAGAATGGGCCTGTGATGCTCGTTGCTGGGGGCGCCAAGTCTGTGACAGGCTTTAATATCTGACGCTGCAAGATTCTTGAGGGCAAGCTTAGAGCCCAATACATCCAGGATAACTGCTGTGCAGTCTTGATTCTCCACTTCAGGAAGTCCCTGGAAGACCAGTGCTTTTCGCCGGTGCCTGGTCTCTAAGCCATCAATTTGTTTGGCACACTCATTGATCTGGCTTCGCAGCAGACCAAACATGGAGAATATGAGCTCCCGGAACGTACGAAGCTCATCCGCAATTTTTGCAACCGTGTTTGCTTTAGCTGGCCCCGCGGTCTGGATCTGTGCTTCAAGTTCGCCCATCTTTTTCATGAAGCTTTCCTCGAGAGCCCTCTGAGCGGCAATGACTTCAGCGTATTGAGACATTCTTGTTCTTATTTGTGTGAAGTGCTGACTAGTGATATTAATATAGTGCAGTGATCAGCTGGCAGGCGGTGTTTTCAAGATGTGATAATGTCACATAAATGTGCCACAAACGTGAGTAATTGTATTTTAGCACTTGTACATTTAGTACTGAATAAAATTTAATCAATATTTCACTAATTATCAATAATTATATTTTAAATAAAATTCCAGAAAAAAACGAACGTCTGTACTTTTTTATCACTTACCCGCGAAAAAAGCCCGTAAAGGCATCAGTTAGTAGTTTACGTATTTCTCATTTATTTTTAACCATTTGGCGCGTACTATGACTAACGGACTGTTTGATATTTTGATAGCTAGCGGAATTATTTAATTGAACATACCAGCGACCGTTACATTCGAGTTAGTGAGAAATTGCAATAAACCATAATTCACAGTATTCAGTCAGACCAAAATATGTGTGTTGAATTGACAGTTAATGCATAAATGCCAGTTTATAACGATCTAACCGTATTTGAACGAACAAAATAATAAAATAATTAAAACAATATTCGCAGAAAAACTTTTAGCTGTGTAAACTATACATACAGTCAAAGATCAAGCAGCAGAGATAAAGGTTTACGATAAAAGTATATTTTATTGATTTAGGTATTCCTTAAGGTTAGTTATAAAGTCCAATGAACAGAAGATACTATATGTTAATAAATACAAAGTAATGATGTACAGAATAATAAGACCACAGATGCAACAACGTAAACAAAGTAAAAGGCGTTTCCAAGGTTGTAGCAGGTGGCGTTCTGTCCCCCGGTGGGTTCCTGCGTTGTCGAGGCGGGGGGAGGGGAGGGTGGGGCAGTAGCCTTGGCTTGGACCCCCACGGTAAAGCGGCGAACCCGAGGAAGGTCCGCTCGTCAGAGCTTTTGCCGATAAGCTGACGATGTAGTGGCCAAAAGTAGGTTGCGGTGCCGCTTGGGCGACATCGCAACTGAGGCGGGCCGCGATGTCGTATGGAAGGCATCGCGACTGAGGCTTGTAGGCCGCGGCGGGAGAGGAGTGCCGGTATTACGGTGCGCCGCTCTCCCTATCCTCCGTGGCAGGGACGGGGTCGCCACCGTCTGATGGCGGTTGCGGTGGGGCCGCAGGGGAGGAGTGTCGGTATAGGGCTGGCCGCCCTCCTTATCCTCTACGGCCGAAAAGTGTGAGTTGGCTGGGTGATCCTTCACATGACCCGTCACATGGGGACCAAGGGTGCCATACACGGGGTCGTCTGGCGCCCATTTGCTGTTTTGGTCCCTGAGATGGCCACGGCGGCGGATGTATACTTACGCGTGTCTGTGTTCCCGCCATAAGCGGCACAGTGGAGTTTTGGTGGTTTGGAGTCTGTAGTATGGAAGGTAGCGTTCTGTATTTACTTCCATGGGAAGAAGGCGTTAGGTTGTATATGTACCTATGTATAAAGTCGCAATTAGATACACTAATTCCTAATATAGTACAGAAGATTGCAGTCTTAAATCTCTGACTGTTTATTTAATGTAATTTCATTCCCATTATAAAATCTACATTTATTGCACACATCGAGCCTTATGTTGTTTCATTATCCTAGCTTATAGGCGAAGTTGAGGTAAGCTTTCCAGCCTCCAAGGTCAACACAAAAACGAAAAATGTGAATAACTCCAGAAGCATAATCTATTCATTCTCGAGTTGTTTACACTCTCCTCTTCACCGGTTGTTGTTTTGCAGCATGAGAATGATATGTTTAATCAATATCAGAAGTGGGATTTCCAAAAGGAATCCCTAGATCTAAATTAACCAATTGTTGCGTTGGTCCTTGGAGCCGGATTTGCGTATGACGTTTAGTTAGGTTAGGTTATCGTATATACCTGGATTTATTTCTGGCTAATTCATCATGAAACTATCTAATCGGACATTTCTTTTCAAGGGCATTTGTACGTCTCGTCTGGTTCGACAGTAAAATATTACATACTTTAAGCGATAAGATTGTAGTGTTACGACTGATTATTTAATGCACTGTTTGTTCAATTTAGTAATACCGTTAGAAGAGAGTTGCTTGTTCGGTAAGACTTATTATATTAATTTTTGTCTATAGTAAACTGAGAACTTACATATGTTTATCTATTGATACCGGGTAATACCGGCTATGTACTAAATTATCAACGAAGATTGTGTAATCTACAAGATGAAATAATCATTGTTCTCCAGGTCACTTAACATCAAGTAATGAACCTTGATTGAAAACAAAAGGTAATTCGGGTCGGGTTTCCTCGCCGCCAGACACTGCCAATCAAAACGGTATTTCGCCAGGCACTTCTTAATTAGGAAATATTTTCGGTTCATGAATTATTTTTAATGATAAATGATATTTATTTTGTAAGATAGATAAAAATAACACTTATACGCGTCAATCTTTTTTGTCAATTTTAATAGCCAAATAGTTTAAAGAAGGAGGTTGTAGATTACGATTCAAATTATGTGCTATGCAACTTGGAAGTTTATTTACCAAAGATACCCCGTTAAAGAACTAAGCGGATACAATAATTCACGAGTCTTGAATAGTCTAGAGATAATTATTTACAGTGATTCGTCTCATGACGGATCGTAGACTATACCCAGCCACGCGCCAAACCTCGCCGCGTCGTCCACAATGTTAAGAGTGACGTCATTCGGCAACTTGCCAGCAAACCGGTTACAACCGGATTAGTAGACTGTCGCGGATTAATTGTTAAATTTTGCATGAATGGTTTTCGAAACTCTCTGAATAGCGCGGCCGTAACTTGGACATGTTGAGTCCAAGTTACGGTTTTATAGATTTAAAATGTTTCTTTCTTTTCCATCTTCTTTGAATTAAATTAAAGAATAGTTTTTTTTGTGCATTTTGACTGGGATATGGAATACATACGGCACGTGGGGTAACTGACAGCTGCTGTCCTCTTGGACTTAACAGAAGGGGACGAAAAAAGACCACCTACAGTTTTGCTGTCATAGTCCTTCATTGATCATATAACTAATCTAATGCTCAGAGAATTTAGCACAAATCGCTAGAACCTGTACCCAATCAAACCAGTTAGTTTTAGTGTAGTTAGTATTGCTGGCATAGAGGCCTTCATAGATCGTCTAACTAATCTAAAGCTCATAGAATTTAGCACAAATCGCTAGAAGCTGTACCCAAACAAACAAGTTAGTTTTAGTTTAGTTAGTTTTGCTGGCATAGAGGCCTTCATAGATCATCTAACTAATCTAATTCTCAGATAATGTAGCACACATCGCTCGAAGCTGTACCCAATCAAACAAGTTAGTTTTAGTTTAGTTAGTTTTGCTGGCATAGAGGCCTTCATAGGTCGTCTAACTAATCTAATGCTCAGAGAATTTAGCACAAATCGCTAGACCCTGTACCCAAACAATCAAGTTAGTTTTAGTGTAGTTAGTTTTGCTGGCATAGAGGCCTTCATAGGTCGTCTAACTAATCTAATGCTCAGAGAATTTAGCACAAATCGCTAGACCCTGTACCCAAACAATCAAGTTAGTTTTAGTGTATTTAGTTTTGCTGGCATAGAGGCCTTCATAGGTCGTCTAACTAATCTAATGCTTAGAGAATTTAGCACAAATCGCTAGAACCTGTACCCAAACAAACAAGTTAGTTTTGCTGGCATAGAGACCTTCACAGATCGTCTAACTAATCTAATGCTCAGAGAATTTAGCACAAATCGCTAGAAACTGTACCTAATCAAACAACCTTAACCTTAACACGGTATGCTTATTCTAATGCTCAGACAAATTAACAAAATATAATCTAATTAAAACTTATTAACTCGTCGACCTTCCCGATAACAATGTTATTACTATACGAACAAATTGTGAACGTCTAGAAAATTCTCGAACTTTCCACAAAACCCGCGATACCTCCTTGTCTACTCAATACGTCATTATGTAAGGATCGACAATAGACGGCCATGTAGGAAATATGCAAAAGCTTTTGACGTCAGTACAAGCCGGTTTCACTGCCCACACCTTAGCTTGAGAAAAATTAAATAAACTTCCATAAAGTAGTTGAGAAGTGAAGGTCGGCAAAGAATTTTACTGAAAGGAATAATACTACAAGGATTGTTTTGAAATGTAAAACGAATGTATATTTCAGCTGTCTAAGTTCTCAGGTCCGATATGCATTCATATCTGAGCTGTTCTGAGAACTCAGAGTACTTTGCTAAGTTTGTGGTAAGTCAATTATGAGTCACCACTACGTCTCACTTCACCATATTCTAGTCTTGTATCTGCTAGCACCAGCAGCTAAGACTAGAAAGTGGTGAATTTTGGGGCTGTTCAATTTTTTTGTAACTTTTATAGTACAAAAATTTTGCTAGGACAAATGCGCTAACTACTCATCAAAAACTTGCTTTCTGCCAGAGAGATCACTCAACATCCAAACTCCTCATAAGTCGCGAAAACGATACAACATCATTCACCAATGAGACTTTAAGACAACGAACGTGGTTGACGACAGAACCTTTGTATAATAAAAGTATAGTCCTTGAGTTAGCAACTACATCCACGTGTTATTGTAATAAACAGCTGTTTAAATGTCACGTGACGTATGCATGACGCGTGCCATCACTGTCTGCGGCCATTTTAGAACGATCTCCCCCTCCTCCCTCTAACAACCAGAGTTTGAATGAAGTTAGCGCTGTGTAGTAGAGGTCGATACAAAATGGTTTAATTCTACTAGTGTCCATTATATTCATTGACTACAATTTATACTTTTTATGGGGGATTCCTTTTAGGTAATTCTTTGATTCATGTACTATTATTAGTATTGATCACATAATGTAATGACTGACGTAAATGGAAATTATGTAAGTATGGTAATTTCCTAGTCAAACACATTAGTTAAGGAAAATTTTCAATGGTTTTATTTAACTAATTTTGTGATAGCAATTATCATAAATCCTTCATCTATTTCCGCGTTATTAAATTCATAAAACAGTAATAGGAAAAGTGATCCTGCCTGGTGTAATGTTTTATCCTTCTGGATACAAACATCAAACCTACATATCAACTTGGTAACAAATAAAACATTGTAAAAATATAAACAGCCAGCATATGCACTCTTTCCTCAATACATTCGTGAAATGTCGCCTGCATAGCAACAATGAAATGTATCGATAAAACAATGGCAAGTCATGCGCTCATATCGTTGCATTACAGCACTGTAATTAGTCGCAGTCCGCTGTGTTCGACGCGTTTCGGTCTGACTATGCCAAAGGAAACCCGCGACGGCCTTGCCCGTTAAGTTAGACGCGCTATAAAATCGCTGTTCTTCGGACTTTCGATAAACCGCTGCTACGGCAACGGGCAGGCAGGTATCGCGTGTGACCTTTACATGTGTCTCGTATTAAAAAGTGATCACGTTTCGGGCAAAGTCCGCAGACAGATACGGCTTAGCATGAGACTAGGAATTTACATTCATATGTCAATGACATCGCACATCGCCGAGGCAAGGTTGACTTTGTAACGAGTTTTTCTAGCGCTCGACAGAACCCCAGTTGATGTGATTGTTCGCCTTTGGTTATTCTATTAGTATTACTATGACTTCTACAATCTATTGTCTTCATTAAAAGCGAACATCTAAAACTTGAGTGGATGAATGGTAGAAGCATGATAATTCTTACACCGCTGAATAAACAGTGTTTTGTTTATCTGCGGAGTAAGCACTGGGCAGGTTACGCGGGCTGATGACAGTTTTATCCTTGGCATATGGGAGGTCAGATCGGCAGATATCACACTTATTGCCAAGGCCTAATGTTGTCAACCGGCTTCGAAGCTAGATCGTTCGCCGCAGGTTAGGTCCGATGGGAATTCGATAAGCCACGGTGCTTCTGTGGAGCCACTAAGCGCAAACGTGTTCATATCTGCTCGAAGCTCATTTGCTTGTAAAAATGTTGTTTTGGCATTATCAACACATTCTAGAAGAACAAGCTTCAATTTAAGATCCTGAAGGAGTAGTAAAATCGATTTATCAATATCAATATCTTTGGCCATAAATTATAGTCCACCACAGGTCCAGGACCAATTCCAGCTGAAGGCGATGATTTCGAGCGATATGATGTACTTTGTTCCTTCGGTCCTGAAAAAGTTAATTATAGCCCATACATAATAATCATGAAACTTTTTGTCAACGACAGTAATATTGACGAAGCTGTTTCTCGTCTTTTTTATGTAAATCATTTTGAATATTTTATTCTTATATACTTAGGGGACTGAACACAGTGGTTATTGTTCTTTTGAAACATGCGATAATGAAATCTCAAATATGCTAAATGCACTTGAGTAAGATAAGAGTTTATAACACCAGCTCTGGAAGAATGACAGAACTGAATTGTTTATCTAGCCAGGATCAAGAAAACTGTAGATGTAAAAGATTAGGTTTCTAGAATCTAGATAAACATGCGCGGGAGAAATCCATTTTCCCGGTACCCACAACATTTTTTGTATAAAGAATTTGGCCAGAAGTCACTTAGGTAGTAACATAATCCGTCAAAGAGACGCGGATAGACACTTCGTTTGCCGGATAGTGTAGTCAAAGAGTCCATTGGAACCATTTCAAGTAACTTGTAACATTATGGTTACAAAGAGCACATCTGGCATTGGTTGCGGTCTACCTACGGAGATAATGGAGCCGTTCTATGCGATTGCTAACGAGCTCGAGAGCGAGACCTCTCAATCTCCTTTGACTCTTTCCCTTCAATCATCGTTTAATGCTATTTCAATCAGCTGTTCATTGGATATTAAGTTTTTATCTTATTATTTATTTTATAGATTGGTCTTGCACGAGTACACGAGACTAATATAATGAAGTTTAATCGAACACTTGCACTGGCCTTAAAATTATAACGGTAAGTTTATAGAATACCTCTAATTCTTCTTCTTGGCGTGTCGATGGCAAAGAAAAAAACCAAAATGTTGCCCCAAAATTCAGCTGTAAAAACGCCATTCGGTAACAAACACTGCGTTACCGAGCTTCGGCTGACAGATCTGGCCGACAAACGACAGTCCAGGAACATGAGGCCTGCCCTGGGTGGAATCCTGTTGTGTCTCTTGAACTCATAGAATGTCACAATGAGTCTTGCGAGACAACTCAGAAGGAATTTCTGCTTTGTCTCGAGAGAACCCTTCGATGTTAATGGAGACTACACACAAGGCTGGTTTTGTGAGTAGATTGTTTGGCTCCGTGAATCATCACGGTGAAAGGATTAGCCAATCGACGGAACTCAATTGCACAGGGTGCGCCGGACGTAACAGAAGGTCGAAAAGTACGTCACTTGGGGAGGCTCCATTCTTGCACTCCTAGGAGTGCCTCTAGGGGTGCTTTTAAATGTTATTGAAAAGAGGTGAAGCAATAAGGCAAATACATGTGTTAATTATGCACAAAACAATTAGAAAAAGTAATTCTCAATACACGACGGTATTAATTTGGAGATGAAAGCTCGATAAGTGTAAATAGACGTACACATTTGACATAGAAAAGTCTATTAGCAATACAAAATTGAACAGAAATTTCCACAACAAACAATTACTGATATAATTGAAGTACGAGCACTATGTTATCAAATAGCTAGTGAGTAGGAAACTATGTGTGTGTGTGTGTGTGTGTCTGTACAAAGGTTAACCGGAATATCGATGATTAATCGAACACTTTATCATACTTTTCATTTATAATAAAAAATAAACATTTTGCCTTTTCTAAGAATAGGAAATGTGTTTTTTTTTTTGTTAAAGTGACGTCACTGTTATTTGTCGAATATTTATGGGTACCTTTTTGCAAATAAACGAGTAACTTACTAACTTGCACACTTTTTACCCCCTGCCAAATGAGGGTAATGTGTTTATTATCAGTCTATGTATGTATGAATGTTCCTATGTGGTGTTCCAGAGACCAAACGCGTTGGCCGATTTTGATGATTCGTACGTTAATCGATTCGTCTTAACTTTGCGAGTGTCACTGGCTACATTAAAATTGGAAAATAGAAAAATGTCGGCTTTTGGACGCCTTGTGGGGGACCAATTTTAATGTTTGTTCCAAACCCATCGTGTGGGGTATCAAAATAAAAGGTTTTAAGAGGTGATTTGAAATATACATATATAAATAATGTACTTAACTAAAAAGTTACAAATAAAAAAAGTTAATTCAGAAAATCATAAAACCCGACTGCTTAAAAACCGAACTCAAAAGTCGTAAAGAAGAAGAAAATCATGATGTGCAGTCGGAGGATACACCTGGTTTTGGTCAGCCAGCCCGCGAATATGTATCCTCCGACTGCACAGCATGATTTTCTTCTTGTTTACGTCTTTTCAGTTCGTCATTTGGAACATGTAAACAAACGATCTGTAAAAACTCCTGATAACGAGTACTCCTGGTGCCAGTCGTTTATAAACAATTGCAACAAAAAAGACGAAGCTGATATTTCGCATCCGCCTGTAATTTCGCCGGCGTCTATTGAAACCGAAGCATTTAAGCTGATACACAGCAATGTTGCGTGGCGACATGATTATACCATATAGGTCTCCGGATACGTGATAAGAATTAATCACAGTACCGAGAAGCAGGATTAGATACTGGGAATACTGGTCGAGGCAAAAGTGATTGAATCAGTTTCTAGGAGATGTGCGGTGGAGACTCAAACATTTTTTACAAGCTTTTACTTACTTTTATCTGTCCCTGGGTCTGTAATTAAACCTTGCAAGTTGGCGACATCATATATCTAACTTCAATATCTAAGCCATATAAAAAAGTTAATAAAAAAAATAAAAAAACCCGACTGCTTAAAATGCAAACTAAAAAGACGTAAACAAGAAGAAAATCATGCTGTGCAGTCGGAGGATACATATTCGCGAGCTGGCGGACCAAAACCAGATGTATTATATTTTATTATATATACAAAAAAAAAAAAAATCCTTTCAAAATGGCGCCCAAAATCCGCCATTTTAGTTTTTTCCAATTTTTATGTAGCCAGTGACACTCTCAGGATTAAGACGAATCGAATGACGTAATAATCATCAAAATCGGCCAACGCGTTTGGTCTCTAGAACGCCACATAGAAACAAACATACATACATAGACTGATAAACACATTACCCTCCTTCGGCAGTCGGGTAAAAAGGAAGTGAAGAGCTAAGCGAATAGTAGTAGTCGGGTAAAAACTGCTTTTATGTTGTAGAACTTGAAAAAAAAGTTAGGGTTAGTTTCCAAAGAAAAATCTGATTTATCAATATATTGGTATTATTAGTAAAGTATACATAAAAATAAACATTATCACCAAATTTCAAGTTCGTAGATCAATGGGAAGTTAAAAAATTCTTCGAACAAAATTGTGTGACAGACGACGGACAGACAGACACGTGAGTGACAGCAATAGGGCTCCGTTTGGACCCTTCGGGTACGGAACCCTAAAATAGTAAGACCCACTTGCCGGTGTTTGATTGAGCTGAAATTTAGCATACACGTTTGTGCAAGACACAAACGTGTGACATGACAATGCAATTTTACATAAAATCTTGTTAAAAAGCCTTTTATAATTATTTAAGCTTGTTTTAATTTGCCTTCTGATTGTGAATACATATAAATTATTACATTTTATAAAAAAGATATGTGCCCGATGGATAATAGTAATAAGCTCATAAACAAACTTTCATTTTTTATTGTTTTAAAAAATCCTTCATTAGTTCTCTTTTTAGGACTATTCTGTAAATCATGCTTATAAGCTGAGCGTTTAGGTGTCTGTCAGTGATGAATGGAATGCCAATTGTTCGGTGAGTGTCTCTCAATCCATTGCATATCGTGGACGTCTCAATAGGTCACAATAGCAAGGCCAATGTGTTCATGCGACAGCAATTTTGTGTCGTGTGCCTTGAAGTTTGTGCCAATAAATGTTCTTCCTTCCTCTTTCACATCCGGTTTTCCTCGGAACCGAGTTCGTTACGTTTACGTCCTTCTTACTCTCAACCACCATAAATCCGTCCTTTACCAGCTTTAGGAACGTTTTAGAGACTCAGCTCCCGACGCTAAATACAGAGGGGGGCTGAGAACTTTAACGGGGACGTGATCCCTTCTTCACGTATCTTTACTTGGGGGAAAACAGATGCTTTCATTAAACACCTGTAACACTATCGGTGCACTAGTTGATTTCATATCGAGGTCATTGTCTCGCGTCTGCGTTGCGCTTGCGCCGTCTGTCTGTCACAGCTCCAGTTTCGCTGACTGGCGAAAAGTGAGTCACACATCGTACATCGAGGCACGTTCACATTCCTATGCGGTGACGGTGTTGCTGACGCTACTTCTAGCCTTAATTTGGCGATGGTACCTTAAGACCTGAGCGACTGTCCTTTAAGAGTAAAATCTCCGTCACAAGTGGCGTCTACATGGTCAAACGTCACTAAGACAGATCCATCTCCTTGACCACGATCTTTGCCACGTCTATTATGTATTTTTTGCTTAGCCTGTTCAACATGGCGGTCTCGCTAAGCACCTTTTTAGCGTCTAGGATCTCCTTTACCTCTTAGCTCGTAGCTGAACACGCAGATTTGCTCTAAAGAGGGTTTGTCCAGTACATTCAAATTATTCTGACGGAAGGGGAGTAGTCCGTGCATCACAGGTTGCGGTAACTACTAAATAGATACTAAAGTAAATATTGGCACAAGGTGACCAATTAATATTTTTTTGTTGGAGGGATTCTTTAGCACTGGTTTTAAAAACAACGGAAGTTTATTTCTAGACTTGCACCTCACGTAACGTTTCGCCACAGAATAAATATACAAGCAGTATAGAAACTACCTACAAACGCTCGAAACGGTACACTCACACAAACATGCGCATCGACGCGGCCTAAGCAGCTTGCACTACTGACAGCACTGCAGAAGTGCCTCAATGGTCTCGTCGGTGCGTATGTTTGTGAGAATGTGCCGCTTCGAGCGTTTGTAGGTAGTTTCCATACTGTTTGTATATATTTACTGTGGTTTCCAGTACTGTTTTATAGATAAATCAAATGTGTTTAAAACAAACCTGACTGTAATTAAACCATAACATTGCACTATAAACTCACGTGTAGTTAGAATAAGGCATGAACTACTAGATCATAGCAACGTATGTTTACTTGCACGATAGTACACTTAACACTTGCATCGTTTATTTGTGATCGTATGACGTTTTCTGTATAAATACACTGTATACTGTTTATTTTTGGCATCACTATGCAAATAAAGGAATTGTGCTAATTTTGTTAGGCTAGTCACGTGAATTTTGTGACGTAAGCTAAATTCTCTCATCGGATATTCATTTAATTCGGTATTAAATTAATGATCTGTCAGTTTCCTATTGCCAAGGAATGCAATCAATCTGCCTAGCCTTTTCCCAACTACATTGGGATCGGCTTCCAGTCTTACCGGATTCAGCTGAGTACCAGTGTTTTACATGGAGCGACTGCCTATCTGACCTCCACAACCCAGTAACTGGGTAACACGGTACTCCTTGGCAAGACTGGTGTCAGATCTCAGGCTTCTGACTACCCGTAACGACTGTCAAAGATCTTTAAGCCACGAGCTTCCTATTGCCAAGGAATGCAAACGTCAATAAATGCACGAGAATGGCAGTAGCGGATCATTTGAAACTTTTGTGTGTTCGAAAGCATAATTAAGCCAATACATTTTTTGACGTTTGAATTCCTTGGCAATTGAACATTGTCGTCAAGGCCTACAACCCTTGACGACAATCTAAATTCTATCATGGAAGTGCATTCTATCTATACTAATATTATAAAGAGGTAAAGTATGTGAATTGTGAGTTTGTGACGTTGTAGGGTGTAGAGTAGGGGTAATCTCTGGATCTACTAAACCGATTTTGAAAAATCTTTCACCAGTATAAAGCTGCTTTATTCCTGAGTGTCATAGGCTATAATATATTTTCAAAAAAATTAGAGATTCTTATGAAAACTGCAATAATGTAACCCGAAGTAGCAAAATGATGCATATAAAATTCATTCTAAGGCGTGCGCTGAGAAAGCTTTGATGATACATAAAAATTATGTACTACATGATTAGGTCGTAGTAACTATTCAGTAATCTGTGGTAGGGTAAGGTAGGGTAGGTGGGTAGAGTAGGTATGATAGGTAGGTTGGTAGGTAGCCATTGCCGGAACCAAGCCCCGGGGGTCAGCTAGTAGTATTATATAAGGGATGGATATACCAATTCGATTGCTTAATACCAAAGATTTTATCTAGGCTTAGGCTTTTTAGGTTCTAGAACAGGATTTCTATAAAAACATTTTCTATAGCAGTCTAGTAAATTTGGGTTGGGTCCGGAATTCCGGATCTGTCCGGGATTTTTTGATTGAACCTGTCTTTAGTTCGGTATATCTCCGACAAAAATAATATGTTATAAAGAAACGTAGTAGCCTTCACAAAGAATAACTATTTGTTTGTCCATAGTCTGGGATGTACTTAAGACCTAATAGTACGACAGTAGGTCAGGCACGTGTAACCTATCGACAATCCGTGACTGAATCGAAGCGCGTGCCTTCGGCGTAGGAGAAAACGAGCGGCGTGTAATTTATAAACAGCGGCTGAATGAAAATGGCATGTGGACTCTGTTTTACACCATCCGACAGTGTCGCTAATACGGATAAAATTTTGGTAAGTAATGTAATACGACAAACTGGAGAGCAAAACCTCAGATTTAACAAAATACATACTTTATTATGTACGAAATCTGCAGACTCGTATTATGCAATTGATGACATGAAAAAATCTTTGAAGAATATTTTAAACAGAACCAAAATGATTGTATCGCCAAACTTCTGGGCCACCCTGAAGTGGGCTTTCCGATGAGCAAGGCACGGAACAGTGTTGTTTTTGTATGAGATTTACTACTGCGCAGACATTGTAGCAAACTTCAGGGAGGCCCAGAAGTTTGGCGAGAACTATATCATCAAGAACATTATACATATAATATATGTGTGCTAAACGCGAAATAACTGTAATTTGGTCCAGAACTGATAACCAAATTCATCGGTTTTTAAGCTATTGCAAAGCTTTTATCGCGGACTTTGAGCTTTTATCACGGGCTTTGAGCGCGGCGACCGAATCAAGAAAAAACAATTTTTTTCGTGACGAAAAAATGCCGTAACGAAAATAATCCTGACACCCCGAGCTGCTCCAAAATCGGACAATGGATTCCGAGTGTGTGAGCGGGTGCGGGGGGAGGGGCAGGAGGGGTTTGTTGCGCGATTTTATATAAGTTTCATTTTGATATTTTTAGACTGAAGTAAAAAAAAAAATGCGGGGGGGAAGGTAAAGAGTTAAGGGGGGGGGGGGGTTATACTATCTTGTTCTCCGGCTTGAAGTGACGGAGGGCAGGGGGGCAAAATTTTTCTTAGAATTGAACTAGCTCCAGCCGTTTCCAAGATATGGGACTTTTTAGTTTTTATGATTTGGTCGCCGGTTCGTTCTTGGTGGCGGCTCGAGGTCGGTTCTAGAAAAGTGTCGGCTCGGGTCGTCCTGTGATGGAGGATTTTGTACGTCTGGCGTTTAATAATATTGATATTCAAAGAAAACGACCTTATGTACCTAAGAATACGGGTCACATTTGCGTGGCAATTAAAAGTGGCCTTATGCCAGTGGTAATAAGGGTCACTCAGAATTTGGTGCCGCGTTTTCCAGTTCGGAGGTTCGGTTCCGGTTGCCAAAGAAGTTTTTTATATTTGCTAAAGAAGTTTTTACAACTGATGGATAAAAAATAAATAAATAATTATAATTGCATAAGTTGATAAAAAATGCTATGCAATGGCTTTACCGCGGCAGTCCCCGAGTGCCACACGTCTTTTTTATTTGGGTTTGATTGTCATGGGTGTGACTGTGAGTGCACAGAGTAATTAGTAATTCATAAATAATCATTTATATTTTTAATATTTGCAAAGTCGATATGTCATCTCAGACTCGCCTTTCCAAGCATAAGTATCATTTCACACGGTTTGTTAACGCCCAAACCTCATGCACATCACTACGATACCGAGCGGCGGCGCATGGACATCTCTACTCGACGCGCACCGCCTCGCCGCCTCACTCTGCAACGGAGCGCGCCCAAGACAAGTCACAAAATCACCCAAACCAATTTCTGCTAGCCACCGATAAAAATATTGTAAAACTAGATATTATAACTATTATTTCAAGAAGTCAGTGTATCATTGAAGTATAAATTAGTACACACCTAGCACCAATACATTCAAGAAACCCGATTTTACTACATGAACAAACATTATGGCGACCGTGACAGGACATTAATTCTATGCGGGAAGCATAGAATAAGAATTGTACCAGCGAAGGAACCAGAAACCAAGCGAAGTAGAAGCAAATTGGAAGGGAATCCAAGGCCTGGCAGCACGCTGACGTCTTCATATAAGGTGTGCCCGTTCCTTTCCTATTATTTCTTACCTCCTTCAATACCTACCTAAATTCCATTTTCCCGGTATTTCTTTTGTTTGTGCGATCATTGTGTGTGTGTTGCTATTTACCTAAGACAGGGTTGCGGGTGTCTAGCTTTCTGTTGTGGGGTCATTTAAGTACCTACAGTGAGTCGCTAAAGTCGCCTCGTAAAGGCTACCGCTACCAACTAAGGCACGGTAACGGCTTCGACTGCTTAGCTAGGAAAAGCTTATAACAAGCGCTGTTTCTTTATCTGTTTTTGCATATTTAAACGTAAGAACTTCAAATTAGGTACCTACTGATACCTTTCTACTATATAACAACTTTGCATTCCTTGATTACCCTTTGCACGTGCACATTTCATTCCCGCCAAATTCATAGATCGCACGCTAGCTTTGTTTTGCAAGCAAATAAAACCGCATTTTGTAACCAATTCCAGCTCGAACGACCAACGTATAGGTATATACTTACCTACACAGCGAGCGCATCGGGATACGAGGCGAGCGGTGCCTGTACTGGACGAAGTGGGCGTTACCTACCTATACCTACCAAGTGAACTGACGCCGATCTGCAGCTGGTTCATGTACTATGATCATCAGGTTTGCTGGGAGATCAGGTATTTATTAACAAGATTATTAACTTCTATACTTTGGTGGGCGAAAGCCATTTTAAATACTTCTATTCTACATCATGTCTGACACGGAGTTAAAAGACTTAAGGCGTCAAAGGGGATCAATAAAGGGAAGACTAACCAGTTTCAAAAATTATCTAACTGAACTTCAGAATGAAGATTCTATTTCTAAACAACAATTTTTGGAATTGAAACTTAGACTTAACAAAATTGAATCGTTATTCAGTGACTACGACATAATTCAAGATAAAATAGAGATTGTGGATTCCTCGGAGGAAGGGGTCTGTGATAGGGATTCCACCGAAAACGTGTTCTATAGTCAAATTAGTTTAGCGCAAGAGTTAATAGAAAGACACGCACCTCATTTTCAAGAGACTGTTGAAAGCATAAATTCACAAGATTGTAGGAACCCTTCAATTCGGAGTTGTGATAATAATATCAGTAGTGTAAGATTGCCTATAATAAAGCTACCCGTGTTTGAGGGAAGTTACAACAAATGGCTAGAATTTCATGACACATTTAATTCATTAATCCATAGAAATACAAGCTTAAATGAAATCAATAAATTCCAATATTTAAAAGTGTCGTTAGCAGGCCAAGCGGCCTCGGTTATAGAATCTTTAGAAATTTCATCCAGTAATTATGCGGTTGCATGGAAATTGATATGTGATCGTTACAATAATACACGGCAATTAGTGCACAACCATTTAGTATCTCTACTCGTGAATGTACCTACTATGAAGAATTCTGAAACGTCACTCAGAGCTCTTATTGATCACATATCGAAGCACATGCGAGCCTTAACTAGCTTAAATGAGAAAACTGAAAATTGGGATACATTGATTATTTTCCTATTTGGCCAGAAATTAGATGTGTTAACGTCAACCAAATGGGAGGAATATAGAAATAGTCTATCAGAAAACCCCACCCTAGATAAGTTTTATGAGTTCCTAAGAAGTAGGGCAGATGTTTTGGAAATGGTCAGTGCAGGCCACGGCCACGGTGACAAACATACTCAAAATGAAAAGCCACTGAAGTCTATCGATAAACCATCTCGGTCTAATGAAAAGCCACATAAAATGTTTGTTGCTGCTGCATGTAACCAAGACCAAACCAAAACTAAGTCTCGCTCATGTTTTATTTGTGGTGGGGAACATTTAATCTATTATTGTGAAAAATTCAATAGCATGTCAATTGATGATAGAAATTTAGAAGTTTCTAAACATAAGATTTGTTCAAATTGTCTGCGTAGTGGACATTTTTCTTATAAATGTACTTCTACTCCATGTAGATTTTGCAAAAGAAAGCATAATTCATTGCTACACAAAGGTAACTTGTCTACGTCCAATAATGTAGAGAGCAAAGCAAGTTCTAATATTACTAATAGCGTATGTAATCCAATCGCACTATCAACCTGTTCAGAAAACCAGGTATTACTATCAACGGCAATTGTTACATTAAATAACAATAAGCAAAGCCATGAGATCCGATGCCTATTGGACTGTGGTAGCCAGTCATCATTTATATCGGAGTCTCTAAAATCTAAGTTATGTATTGAGGGCCAATCTATTCATTCTGTATCTGTAACTGGCATCAATAACATGACATGTTCAGCTCTAGAATGCTGTAGTATAACTATTAAATCTCGTACTAATTCTTATTATAAGGAAATTAAAGCATTTGTAATTCCAGAGATAACTAGTAGCTTACCTAGTTCTAAGGTTGATATATCAACCTTAAACATACCAAAAAATATCACACTTGCAGATCCTAGTTTCTATAACCCATCGCAAATAGATCTGTTGTTGGGAGCTGATGTTTTTTGGGATGTCATTTGTCCTACTAATCAGATCAAATTGGGAGATGCTAACAAACCTGTACTACAAAATTCCCAGTTTGGTTGGTTAGTGGTGGGGCCAGTTATGTGTCCTGACTATGTATCAAGTAAGGAAAGTCGCTGTAATTTCAGTCAAGCTATACGACACCAATTGAAGCAGTTTTGGGAGCTGGAAGAGCTGCCATATACACCGAAGCTCACGTTGGAGGAACGTGCCTGCGAGGAACACTACGTGCATCACACACGCCGCCTGAAAGACGGTAGATTTTGTGTCACGTTGCCTTTGCGGGATAACCCAGAACTATTAGGTAATTCTGATGCAAGAGCCAAGCATTGTTTTCATTCACTAGAAAAAAGATTCAAAAGGCAACCTGACATAAAGGAACAGTATGTAAACTTCATTAATGAGTATGCTAGTCTTGGTCATTTATCTGTAATAGAGCGACCTGACATTGTAAACCTATTGCCACATCATCCTGTTCTTAGAGAACAGAGTGAAACGACAAAATGTCGTGTAGTATTTAATGCTTCATCTAAAACCGAATCAGGTCTCTCTTTAAATGACTTGGGTAGGGCCCACTGTTCAAGACGACATTTTCTCAATATTGATCAGATTTCGTGAACATACGTACATAGTTACAGGGGATATTGAAAAAATGTACAGGCAAATTTTAGTTGAAGAATCTCAGAGACACTTGCAAGTAATTCTGTGGCGCGAGAACGATGAGGAAGAAATGAAGTATTTACAACTCAACACTGTCACGTATGGTACCTCATCGGCCCCCTTCCTTAGTACGCGATGTTTGATACAGCTGAGTAAGGAGTGTGATGACCCATTGATAAGAGAAATAATGTCACATGATTTTTATGTCGATGACCTTATTACTGGATGTAGTGATGAGTCCACACTTGCAGAGATATATCATCGAATTGTCGAAAAACTGGAATCAGCTTGCTTTAATCTTAGAAAAGTCAAAAGTAACTCAAGTCAATTTCTAACCTCTATTTCAAATACAAGTAACTCTGAGCAAGAAAACTTTAAAATTATTTCATCACCAAGCCATGCCCTCGGAATAGAATGGAATCCTAACACCGATACAATTTTAATGGTATCCTCTAAATTATATGATTGTAACAATGATACTCCATTCTCTAAACGTTCCATTCTATCCTTGACTTCTAGCCTATTTGATCCTTTGGGTTTGCTCAGCTGTTGTACAATTGTATGTAAAATTATTTTACAAATGCTATGGTCTCAGAACCTAGGCTGGGATGATGAGATACCTACTGATGTCAATAAATTATGGAGAAATTTTATTGATAATGTACATAACTTACAAACTATCGATATACCTCGTAATGTGTTTTGTGCTAATCCAGTAACCATAGAGTTACATTCATTTTCGGATGCCAGTATGAAGGCATATTCTGGATGTGTATATGTGCGATCAACTGACGCTCTAGGCAACTGCACAGTTCGACTTTTGTCCGCAAGAGCCAAGGTGGCGCCACTGAAGACTACAACCATACCCAGGTTAGAACTTTGTGGTGCACTTCTAGTTGCACGCTTATGTAACAAAATTTGTAAATCACTACGTTGTGAAATAACTAAGAAAACTTTTTGGTCTGATTCTAAAATCGTACTGGGTTGGTTGTGCACACCTTCAAATAAACTACAAACTTTTGTCGCAAACCGCGTAGTAGATGTTAATGAACTGTGTAATGACAGTAAGTGGCTGTATGTCCCAACCTCACAGAACCCAGCTGATATAGCCTCTCGGGGTGTTTTTCCAAACGAAGTGGCCTCATTGTCACTGTGGTGGCAGGGACCTACATTCATACATGACGGTGAGGAACATTGGCCAAGTCAAAGCACTAATGCAACCTATACAACACTACCTGAAGTTCGGGTAAACACTACTAGGGTCAGCGAAACACCAACTTCTAATTTTGTAATTGATACTAAAAAATATTCTAGTTTCCGTAAGTTAAGAAACATTGTTGCATATATATTCCGTTTCTATAATAATATTAAGTATGTTAAGAATCAAAACAAGCAAATGTTAACGGTTGAAGAATTAGCATGGGCAGAAAATAAGTTAATTTACATAGCACAACAAGAAAGCTTTCCAAATTTTAAGACGCAATGTAAACTAGCTCCACTTGTAAGTTTAAGTCCATTCATTGATGATGATGGATTAATGAGGGTTGGGGGCAGGTTAGAAAACTCACCATATGAATATGAGAAGAAGCATCCTGCTATCATTGATTCTAATCATCCCTTATCAAATTTATTGTTCATTTACTATCATATAAAACACCTGCATGCAGGGCCACAACTTCTCCTCTCACTCATCCGCGAAAGGTACTGGCCCATAAGGGGCAGGACTCTAGCTCGAAAAACTTTCAGAAAATGTGTTCTGTGCACTCGCATGAGAGGAGTAGTTGCCAAACAAATAATGGGAAATTTGCCATCCCCTAGATTAACGCCAGGTTTTCCATTTGAAGTCACTGGAACCGATTTTGCTGGGCCGTTTTTAGTTAGCGATAGAAAAGGCCGCGGTTCTAAGCTAGTTAAATGTTATTTTTGTGTTTTTGTATGTTTCAAGACTAAAGCTGTACACCTAGAATTAGTAAGTGGTCTCAGCACCGAGGCTTTTATCCTGGCTTTACGCCGTTTTATCAGTAGAAGGGGTAAGCCCCTTGAAATATGGTGCGACAATGGGACAAACTTTGTCGGTGCCAGTCGCGAATTAGGTAAATTTATACAGTCTAATTCTAACTCCATGTCAGAGCCTTTTGTAGAGGAAGGCATAAAATTTAAATTTCTACCTGCATACTCCCCAAACTTTGGTGGGCTGCATGAAGCAGCTGTAAAGTCTGCTAAGTACCACTTGAAAAGGGCCGTGGGACATTCCCATTTTACGTTCGAAGAGCTCACCACTTTGATCGCTCAAATAGAAGCAATATTGAACTCACGGCCCCTTTCCCCTCTATCTTCCAACCCTCACGATCTGTTCCCTCTTACCCCAGGGCACTTCCTTATTGGAAGGACAATGACCTCGCTGCCAGCGCCAGATCTTCAGGACGCCAGAGTCAGCTGCCTGCACAGATACGCTAGAATTGAACACGCCAGACAGCACTTCTGGCGTCGGTGGAGCCACGAATACGTCTGCGAGCTACAGCAGCGCACGAAGTGGCAGAAGCGCCACCCGGACTTGTCACCTGGTCAGCTGGTGCTTATTAAGCAGGAGACTTCTCCTCCATTAAATTGGCCTCTGGGACGGATTGAGGCTGTTTTCCCTGGATCGGATGGCGCATGCCGCGTAGCCGATATTCTAACAAATAAAGGAATAGTTCGCAGAGCAGTCAATCGCATCTGCCCACTATTAGATGATAATAACTCTTGAAACTGGAGTTTTCAAGGCGCGGGAGGATGTTAACGCCCAAACCTCATGCACATCACTACGATACCGAGCGGCGGCGCATGGACATCTCTACTCGACGCGCACCGCCTCGCCGCCTCACTCTGCAACGGAGCGCGCCCAAGACAAGTCACAAAATCACCCAAACCAATTTCTGCTAGCCACCGATAAAAATATTGTAAAACTAGATATTATAACTATTATTTCAAGAAGTCAGTGTATCATTGAAGTATAAATTAGTACACACCTAGCACCAATACATTCAAGAAACCCGATTTTACTACATGAACAAACACGGTTCATCTATCGTTGATAACTGTATTACCATATTGATCATCTTAGAAGTTTTTTTAACCCCCGACGGAAAAAGAGGGCTGTTATAAGTTTGACTTGTGTGTTTGTGTATGTGTGTATCTGTCTGTGGCATCATAGATCCTAAACGGATGACCCGATTTTGATTTCATTTGTTTTTTGTTTCAAAGTCAAAGTCAAATATATTTATTTCAACTAGGCCAATAAGCGGCTCTTTTGAACGTCAAACAATAATAAATCTATATTAAAAATGTACAAGTAATAAAAAAAGGGTGCTAATTAAACAGGCTTCTTTTTAATATCATTATTCGCCCCCAAAAATGTATGTTGCCTTCTAAATTACTAAGTCAGCCACAATTAACGAGCATCTAAATAATACTATGTTAGCCACTAGTTATCTTCTATGTAAACCACTCTAAATACAACTCAGCATGATGGTTATTTTTTAGCATCTAAATTTTTAACATGCATTCTAACAGTAAATTTCTAAAATACTATTAAATGACATCAAAAAATATATTTATTTAGCTTCTAATTTTTTAACTCAGTACGTTTAAAATGTAACTCATCCCATATTAATTGATCGTAAAAAATTTGCTAAAAATTTCATCAAATAGTATATTGGCCACTAATATTACCAGAAGCTATTGAGGAGAGACAAAATAAAAGACTTTATTTTTGAAAAATCAATTTGTTTATTGAATCACCATCATTTTACTTATAGTAAATAAGAGAAACATAAAAAATGTAGGTATAATGTAGGTAAATGTTATTTTAATAATTAAATTTAATAAATATACACAATTTTTTATTTTTATTTATTGGTTTTAATATAGAATAGGTGCAAGTTGGATTAATGTGTGCGACAGAGTCGACGGGGCTCCTATTTCTGTATGCAGGGTTTAAAGTAACCTAACACGAAGGAGATGACGGGAGCTGAGTTCGCTCGCTTTACTCGCTCACTTCAGCTCCCGTCATCTCCTTCGAACCTAACCTGTCCGTGTCGGGGTGCCCTAAGCTCCCGAGCTCGCTACGCTCGCTCTTGGACTTACTTGATCAACTCAACTCGTCGTCACATGAATCGAATGGCGCTCACTGATTAGTGCAAATGGCCGGTCGCTGTCGTCTCGCGTACTCGCGCCAAATTATGCAGTGGCTATTTTCACGATAAAAGAATATGATGTATTGTTTTACATGCTAAGTTATAATAAATGATGCTTTCTGTAGAAGCTTGAATTATATTTTTTTGAGGATATTGCGTTGAAGCTGTAAAACGTAAAATGGTGACAAGATGTAAAATCCGTGGCCAAGTTAGTAAATTACGTGGCAATGTATAAATAAGAAGGACAAGTCACAATAATTGATGATCTTTACTTGACGCTTTCTGTAGAATATTTAGTTGGCGTTGCAAAAAAGACGAATAAGTTTATTAGAGGCTATGTCATTTTCCCGTTGCTTAGTTATAAAATTAGAAGTTTAATCACGTGTCCAATAAATAATTTTGTGGCTAGACTTATAATTTCCCATAAAAAAATATTCTACCGTGCATTCGGAAAAGTACCTTGTTTGAAAGGTGACTTTAACGAGTGTTCTTAGCTATGTTTGATAAAAAACTTTTTCAATACAGTTGTTAAACATGGCGTACTTTCAGAGGCTATAATTATGATTCGAAAATTAAATCTTATGCATAGGCATCTTTCTGTTACGCGGTCGTGACTTTTGTTTACGAGCTCGATCATTAGTTTTGCAGTTTAGTTTTAAATTTTTAAGTCAATTTAAAAAGTTTAGTAGCAAAGAGTTTTCATACATAGAATAAAATGGGATAGATTTTATACGAGGAAAAATGAATGATTCCGTACGTTTTAGCATTGAACTCTCAAGTCTTTTTAATAGTTGTTTAATATATTTAATTACCATTTTCAATTTAATTATTTTCACATCAACATTTGTCTAAAATCGAATAGGCTGTATAGACTGTTTTCGTTGTAAAAATGTCCAGTTGCAAAAACGCGCCTTTAGTTATAAGTCAATTTAAAAAAGTTTAGTAGCAAGGAGTTTTCATACATAGAATAAAATGGAATAGATTTTATACGAGGAAAAATGAATGCTTCCGTACCTTTTAGCATTTAATTCTCAAAAGTCTTTTAAATGGTTGTTTAATATATTTAATTACCACTTTCAATTTAATTATTTTCACATCAACATTTGTCAAAAATCGAATAGGCTGTGTAGGCTGTTTTCATTGTAAAAAAAATATGTACAGTTGCAAAAACGCGCGAAAATTTTTTTTTTTTGTGAATTAACAAATCTAATTCTTTGATTTGTTTTTACGATTTCCCACAACTGTATTGAAAAATATCGTGTGATACACGGGCGTGTAGGTTATTGCAAACTCGTGCCATTAAAAACCCTCGCCTTCGGCCCGGGCTTGTTAATGACAGCTCGTTTGCAATAACCTACTTTCCACCCTTGTATCACAATGTACTATTTGGGTTTTACTGTTTGAATCCGGGTGTTTTCACAAGATATCGTGTTGACATTACTTAGATATTTAACGTCATTATACACACAAACACAACAGCCACTAATTATAATAATTAATCACAAATCAAACGGAAAATTAATTATAGTGAGATTTTATCTGGAGGCTGGACCCCTTTCGCGTGACCTCACAATCATTCCCTCTCTTCATTCGTTTCGAGATAACACAGAGCAGTCTGCATACCGCTCATTGTTTTGTCGATTAGTTGTTTACTTTGCAGATAATGTCACATGTTTCCCTCTCGCGTGTTGAACCACCTGTGCACGTTCTTGTCAGGGCCGGATCTAGGGGGGGGGGGAAACCAGCCGGGCAAATGCCTAGACGGCATAAAGGGGCGGCCAAACTGAACTAACAGCCCTTTTTACCCGACTACCGAATTAGGGTAATGGGTTTATCAGTCTATGTATGTTTGTTCCTATGTGGCGTTCCAGAGGCCAAACGCGCCGGCCGATTTTTTTAGCTGGCCATAAAAATTGGAAAATAAAAAATTGTGGATTTTGGGCGCCATATTGTGGGCCACCAAATTTTTTTTGCTTCATTGTGTGGGCTATCAAAATAAAGGGTTTTAGGAGGTGATTTCAAATATATATAACACTTATATATCGCCGGGTTAATTCAAAAACCAACTAACTCGGTGATTTTGGGATTTTGAGTTAAATGTACCCACCGATTCGAAATTTTATTCTCTTTCTACTGGTAAAACATACTAAGACGTGTGATGGTTAGTTTCAGAGATACTGAATAGTGAAACCAACTATCTAACCATACCGTTTATATTCAAAACAAATATTCCTTGTTAATCAGCAAAATTATGTTTTTTATCGAAGTCAAACAAGATACTTAAAATTAATCAGTTTTCAAAATAAAAAAACCTGCAAAATATACGGATTTTTTGGAAAGAAAATCGATCACATGCAAATATACGGTTTTAGTACTTAAAAAAAACAGGAAATAGCGTAAATATTCAATTATAATAGCAGTTATTAAAGGATAATAGCTATTACTTGTTGATTATTCATTCATTCTTGACACAAAATCAAGAAGTATTTGTTAGTAAATAGGTTTAGTAGGTTTTACTTCTATAATTTTGAGAATTTTGATCATGATCTCAACAAAATATTGAGAAGTAAAACCGATTAACCGCGGGTAGTTGGTTTAAATTCTGCAATTTCTGAACGCGCATGCGTCGATCCTTGAGAAGACGAATGGTCGAAGTAAATAGCCCGTACACCAGCACGCGGTCCAGAACTTCTTAGACATCACCGAGTATCTCGACTTCAGTTCGCACGTGAACACGCCAGCTGAACCCACGAGCAATGGGTTCGAGTTCTGTTCACAAATGAGTGTCGAATTGCGTCGCGCCAGTTGGTCAGGAGCAAGTGTGGAGAAGAAGAGGAGAGAGGTTTCTACTAATTACAAACTGGGAGTTTTCATGGAGGTTCTTTTATGGTTTGGGGACGAATAAGTTCCGATGCTCGTACGGAGCTGGTTATTGTTGATAACTGGTTAACTGCAACCCGATACATCGAGGAGTTCCTTCAAGAACATGTTTTGCCATATTCGTGGTTCATTGGGCACGACGAGTTCCTCCTAATGCACTATAATCTACGCCCATACGATGCACATTGTGTTGATGAGTATTAATGAGTACTCATCTTCAAAACGTCGGTATTTCAAAATTGCAGTGGCCAGCTCGTAGTCCGGACCTAAACCCAATAGACATGCTCTGGGACTTGCACAAAAGAAATACCAAGTCCACCTCCAACCCGCCAGGAACTCAACCAACTTCGCATCAACACTCAACCGGTCGCATGGGAAGCCACACATATAAATAAAAAACACTTATTTAGTGCATTTACCCATAATTCAGTGTGATGATAGATATGGATGGATGGAGAGGGAGGGGACGGCCAAAGAAAAGATGGATGGACTGTGTGAGGAGTGATATGAAATAAAAGGGCGTCAGTGATTGAGTGACGGGGGACAGGATGGTATGTATGAAGAAAACGTGTTGCACCGATCCCAAGTAACATGGGAAAAGGGCAAGAAGATGATGATCCATAATTCAGTGTCAAAAATTAATTTATATACGACTTATCGATAAATTCTCATGTGGCCAAGTTTCCGTGGCGCTGAATTTAAAATCTTTGGCAGCCATCATAGTGAAAAACAAAAATAAAAGCATAGGAGACAGAGTGAACTGGTTAAACATTAAGAAAATGAAATATGAAAAGAGTCAAATTAAAATTTTGCCTAACTATGACACGTCTGAGGATTCTTTGGTGGTAGATTTTGAAAATCAGGAAACAAAAGTGGCAGCTAACTTCTACTGCTGGTCTTGACATTCCCGCTCAGCACTATGGAACCAGACAAAAAAGGCAGTAGCGAATTTACCAGCTGCAACTACAAATGCCATCGACTTACTGAAATTGTGCAAAAATGGAGTAATCCCCGAAGAATACCATGCGTGGAATGAAAATTTAGTGACTGATGAATGAAACTAAATTTGGCCTTGAACCGGATGCTACTGTGTCTAATTGACTTCTGATGAAGAATATTCTTTTATAAGTTTTCCATGCTTTTGTGTTCGTTTTTCTTAAATATATATTTTTTTTCAACTCAGGTGTGTTTTTAATCAATCTATTTTCAATTTATTAAACCATCTTTAACACTTACGATAGTTTTCATGATGAAACCGCTTTGTTAAGGGACACGGTTACATAGGTTAGTTCAAAATTTCAACAAATATCGGGTGGTAAAAGCGACTAAAATTTTATTTTTTTGCTTTATTGTCGAAACTAACAGGATTTATAAGAATAATACATTATTGTTCGATGTATATATTTGAATTAATGACCAGTGACTTTCTGAGATTCTACAGAAGCGCTTAATTTTGAAAATAATGCCTTTATTTTGTAGGGAGGTAAAAGCAATTAAATAAGGGGGTTTAGGGCACAAAATGCAATATTCTGTGCAACCCTGTTACTTTTCTATGAACTGCTATAAATCAACGCATACGTGATTTTATTATAAATCAGATGCTGTTTCTCATAATAACATTATCTAAGATAGTACATGTTTTTTTTTTATACAAGCTTTATAAACGCCCTAGCACAAAATCATAAAGTGGGCAGTTAGTTGGTTTTTGAATTAAACCGGCGATATGTTTAAATGTACCTAATAAAAAAAACCGGCCAAGTGCGAGTCGGACTCGCGCACGAAGGTTTCCGTACCATTATCGCAAAAAACGGCAAAAAAAACACGTTTGTTGTATGGGATGATAAGTAGGGCACTTAAATATTTATTTTATTCTGTTTTTAGTATTTGTTGTTATAGCGGCAACAGAAATACATCATCTGTAAAAATTTCAACTGGCTAGCTATCACGGTTCATGGGATACAGCCTGATGACAGACGGAGAGACAGAGACAGATGGACAGACAGATAGACGGATCGCGGAGTCTTAGTAATAGGGTCCCGTTTTTACCCTTTGGGTACGGCACTCTAAAAAAAGAAAGAGATTTTTTATTGAAAAAGCCCAAGTATTCTGACACTCTGAAGAAAAATTAAAGACGTCAAATATTAGAAAACTTGCTAATGGAGTTGGTACTCGCTAACCTATTCTCTAGACAAAGTGGTATTGTATGATACCGAAATGCCCGGAATCCCAAACATATTGGCATTACGATAATCGCTAATTGTAACTTTGTCTAAAGCTCCTTGATAATATTTTAAAAAATCGTACTGTACTCTGGGTTAACGACAAGGAATTTTCTGACTTCTAGGAGCCGGTACCGGTTTCTTAAGACGTTTTTGACGACAAAGTCTTCCCGAGCCGAAGTGCACTGTTTGTGACCTTGACTTGGTCTCCGAACGTAAGACCCTGTCTTCCGGGACCACCTAATTGCATCTCTCACAGTCGTACGAGCTTCTCCTAAGATTTATGCCAGGCATCGTTGGCTAAGTCCTCTATCAATCAAAGCAACAGTTTGATCTATTTTATGAAGGAATTTTTAACCGTTTAAACTAATAATAAACACAGTTTGTTCACTTTCAGAGCAAATTAACAGTATTAATAATGCCGACGCAACTAAAATGCAGACTAACACAAAAAAAACCGGCCAAGTGCGAGTCGGACTCGCACACGAAGGGTTCCGTACCATTATCGCAAAAAATTGCATAAAAATCACGTTTGTTGTATGGGAGCCCCCCTTAATTTATTTTATTTTAATTTATTAATTAACATGTTTTGAAGTAAATATACAACTAAACATTCTGTGAATATTTCAAGCGTCTACCTGTTGCCGTTATTAATATCGAGCAAAAAACGGCAAAAATATCACGTTTGTTGTATGGGAGCCCCCCTTTAATATTTATTTTATACTGTTTTTAGTATTTGTTGTTATAGCGGCAACAGAAATACATCATCTGTGAAAATTTCAACTGTCTAGCTATCACGGTTCATGAGATACAGCCTGGAGACAGACGGACAGACAGACAGACAGACAGACAGACGGATCGCGAAGTCTTAGTAATAGGGTCCCGTTTTTACCCTTTGGGTACGGAACCCTAATTACTTAATCCCATTGATATATTATAATCCACATTTTACCCTTATTCATATCGCTTTAAAGTTTTAAGTGGGTAGTTATCATTTCTTTCGCTGTACAAATACCTTACAATCATAAACACTTGGGAGTTCTGAAAAACGTAAAACGTGACAAGCAGGCCACTTTGAATGGGCGGACGGTCAATTACGCCGATGAGTGTATATTGTTTATATAATAAAAATAAACAAACAATTAGCGAGATAACAGACGGAGGCACGAATCTTATCAATTGACAGTAATTGCTCAATGTTGTTTTCTAACAACATTATAAATTTCAGTGACTATAAATCCGAAGGGGTGGTCTTCGTCCGTTAGTTTGAAGAGTTGAGAGGCTTGGAAGGATTGGTCACGTGAACTTTCGATAGCCCTTGACATTCCCATACATTATTGACATTTTTCCATTCGCTATCATTGATGGAATGTCAATTATCAGGCACCTGTAAGCATGAATCTGTTTGCATACTAGTATATAAGAGACAGGCAGGTCGACACGTGAGGCGATTAGGTATTTAAGATAAGTCATTATGAGACATGTGAACGGGGGCAATATTTTATACTGTATGCACTAAGAATAGCTCACAATCTCTTTAAGTGTAGTGGATCCGCTTCTACGTAGCATATCGTTGCCCTAGTCTACCCATGACCGCGAGAGTGATTTAGGTCGGAAACAGAAACTATCTGAAAGTAAAACATAATGGCTCCCGTAGACAGTCGCGATGCGACAACCGACAACAATGCGATTAACATTTTTCATAAAATTATTCTACGATTTTTCTTCTCCTTCGTTTTTAGGGTTCCGTACCCAAAGGGTAAAAACGGGACCCTATTACTAAGACTTCGCGATCCGTCTGTCTGTCTGTCCGTCTGTCACTAGGCTGTATCTCATGAACCGTGATAGCTAGACAGTTAAAATTTTCACAGATGATGTATTTCTGTTGCCGCTATAACAACAAATACTAAAAACAGTATAAAATAAATATTTAAGGGGCCCCCCTTACAACAAACGTGATATTTTTGCCGTTTTTTGCTCGATATTAATAACGGCAACAGGTAGACGCTTGAATTATTCACAGAAGGTTTAGTTAAATATTCACTTCAAAAAATAATAATTATTAAATTAAAATAAATTAAGGGGGGCTCCCATACAACAAACGTGATTTTTTTGCAGTGTTTTGCGATAATGGTCCGGAACCCTTTGTGTGCGAGTCCGACTCGCACTTGGCCGGTTCTTTTTTTATCGTAGCAGTACTTCTATCTATTTCGAAAAAAAATATCGCGCCTACTTCCGTAGTATTTAATACAGCTGAAATTCAAAAGAAATATCATCATACTTCCTCATTTACAAAGTTATGAGTGATGATAGTTGAAACTTGAAAGGACTTATTGAAAGCTAAGTAATGTACTCTCCTAACAGGGGGCAGTCGGAAAATCGCTGGTGAGATAGAAAAGTAATAAAATCTTTGAAGTACGTAAAACTTCATTCAAGTTATGAAAAATATAATAGCGGAATAGAAAAACTTCGACTTAGACACCCACATATGCAACTTAATGAAAACTTATAAATATTTTCTTTGAAACATAATTATGTAACCGACTTCTCAGAAAGGAGGTTTCTCAATTCGACCGTCCGTATATATATATTTTTTTATGTGTTCGCGGATAACTTCGTCGTTTATGAACCGATTCTGATATTACTTTTTTGTTTTTTTGGAAGGAGATATCCCAAGGAAAGGAAAGGAAAGGAAAATAAGATAAATATAATAATATAATATAATACCATGATAAGGAAACCAGGGTCCGATGATGGGACCATGGAGAAATCGAGGGAACTCTTCAAATATTATAGGCATTCATATAGCGATTTTGGTATTTTCATGAATAATGCAATCATTAGCACTAAGAAATTATTATTTGGTGAAATGGAACTGATGAAGAAGACCACAATGGCCACTCCGAACTCTGGAACTCCGAAATAAAACAATGTATCTTAGTCGTGTTTGGGCTTATTGGAATCGTCATGAGATGTACTTTGGCTATAAATGATTTGCATGTTAATTGGAGGTACCAAAAGTTATTTTTATATTCAACACAGATTGACACTTTTGCTAATTTAAATAAATGCAACTCGACTACCCCGGGAAACACATGCGATAAATACCTAATGCACATTTGAAGCTCGTTTTTCTTAGATTTAATTATAACTAGCTGACCCGGCAAACTTTGTTTTGCCATAAAAACACCAAACATTAATTTACCCTACCTACCCTACCCTAACAACCCTACACTACCTACCCTACCCTACCTACTCTACCCTACCTACCCTACCCTACCCTACCTACCCTACCCTACTTACCCTACCCTACCTACCCTACCTACCCTACCTACCCTACCCTACCCTACTTACCCTACTCTACCCTAAACGGGATAAAAATATATCCTATGTCCTTCTCCTGGTTCTTAGCTACCTCCCTACCAATTTTCAGCCAAATCGGTTCAGCCGTTCTTGAATTATAAATAGTGTAACTAACACGACTTTCTTTTATATATATAGATAGATTATGAAGGTAAAAGTATCTCTTTTTTATCGTGCGAAAATCCTCATGGATGTCATCCGCCCCTGGATGAGCGGAAGGGTCTGTCAGACACTAACCGATGAAAACCACAGTTTGTTCTGAAAATTCCTTCGGCTGGGGCGATCTTCAAGCTAAGATTTTAAGTCTGCTGAATAATTTTGTTTGATTGACCATGAAACAATGGCGGGAAGATTTCAAATGTCACTGAACTGCCTGCACTAGCAGAAAACAGAATTGTGTTGAAAAGGAATAAATAAGCCTTTGAACTAAGATATAATCTATCTATGTATATAAAAATGAATCCCTATGTACCGATTTCGCTTATTCTTTTTGTGTTGTGTTTGTTATTGTTAGGAGAAGGTTCATATGAAAAAAAAAAATAGGAAAAAAGAATTGGTACCTTACCTACATAGGTAGGGTATGCAGGAAGGATAGGGTAGGTAGGGTAGGGTAGGAAGGGTATGGTAGGTAGGGTAGGGTAGGGAAGGTAGAGTAGGTAGGTTAGGTTAGGTAGGGTAGGGAAGGTAGGTTAGGGTAGGTAGGTTAGGGTAGGTAGGTTAGGGTAGGTAGGGTAGGATAAGTAGGGTAGGGTAGGTATGGTAGATGAATGATTGGTGTTTTTATTGCAAAACAAAGTTTGCCGGATCAGGTAGTCAACTATAATAGTTAGATTACATCAGAACATGAAATCAACTCCTAATTCAGCGTTTTATCTAGCCTTCTTATCTAACCAGCATCTTGAAGATGGACGTTTTTCGGGCATCTTAAACTGCTGTCTTCCGGTCATTAGTTCGCCTTAATGATCGGTGAAGGGGAAAAATTACTGACAGATGGAGGCACGACCTTTATTAACGGAGATGTGTTCATGCAATCCATAATCAACTAGTGTCACGCTACATACTCGCTGCAGATCGCTGCGTGAGTCTAGGTATTAGGCTTAGCACGCAATGCGATTTTTAATCGCGCGGTTTTAATTCGTGCGAATTTTTATTCGCGTACTGAATCATAACTAACACGCACTGCGGATTAAATACCGAGCGATTGTTGTCTCTTCCTACCTGTTCATAGAGCTCAAAACATTCGCGCGAATTTAATCCGCGCCGCGGTGCGGTGGATTCTGTGGCAAAACACAGAGTTATTGCATTATTATTTAACGCGATTTTTTACCGCTATGCGTGCAGCTTGATACAATTTCATGGTCGCAGAACATACTTACATATGACTAGAGATGGGCCGACTAGACGAATAGTAGGCGCTTAAATGGCAGACTATTCAGTAGACTAGTCACCGACTAAAAATATAGTCGGCTTTTCAAACTAGTCAATTATTAGCAATGCATCGGTTTAAAAAAAATAAGTTATAGTTTGAAAAGCTGCGACCCGCACCTCCGCCCGCGTTTTTTTTAGTAATTCAACACAATACATATCTTAATCAATATATAATAGCCTGTGTATTATTCTAATGTACTAGCTATTACTGTAAGTTTAAACAAAATGGGTTCAGCAGTTTTTTTCATTTATATTAACACTAGTAGGATAGATATACCTATTCATTGTTCTTGGAAATAAGATATTGGAACCTTGAAATATAGTCCTACTCACTATAAGCTTTTTTATTTTTAATACAATGCTGGTGTTTTCTTTCCTGTTTCCCTGCAGCTTGTAGCTCAACGAAAGTATAGTCTGCGCCAAACTTCTTGGCCGCCCTGAAATTGGTTTACAGGATGCGCGAGGCACGAAACGGTGCTGTTTTTGTATGAGATTTACTACTGCGCAGCCATTGTAGCCAACTTCAGGGCGGCCAAGAAGTTTGACGAGAACTATATCGACTAGTTGGCAGAATCTTTCGCCGACTATAAATGTGGCTGATAGTCGTCATTCCAGAATAGTCAGTTCATCATTAAATAATATTATCTTTTATTGAGTGGATCTTGATGCAATTGTAAACAGACATAACGTCATCATATCATAGTTTATTAAAAGATTCTATGAGTGGCGATAACCTACTTAAATCGTCTGGCGCAAAGGGATATCCCCGCTGCCTCTTGAGAACTTGCTATTTAGACCTATCGTTGTATTCTACCACCTGTAGCCAAGTTGACAATCTACAATCGATAACGCTAGTAGAAAACGAATCAATGTATGGGAATGACATATCTGAACGTTAAGTCACCGTACAAATAGAAGGCGTTAACGATTGTAGAAAGAGATTCGATACGAACCGTTTGTAACTTGGCTAGGGGGAGGGGTCCTTATCCGCGGCAGAAAGATTGACGGAATCAGAGCAATGGAAGGCCTTATTGCTCTACATTCGTTTATAAAAATCGCAATACACTTTAAAAGATTGCAAGTTTACTGAAAGGTCGTGCCAATTCGAGAGAAAAACTAACTGAAGCTAGAGTAAGCGGTTGCTATAAAATTTCAGTTTACGAGATATAGTCAGATGTAGGCGATAAACTTTGTGGTTTGAGTCCCAACTGTCCGTTTTGGACTCAAAGTCGTATATCTTTAGAACGAGAAGCCGTCAAATTGCTCTCTGTCATAATAAAACTATGCAGGTAAGAGGTTAGCAGCAAGCTAGACGAGCGAAACCACACGATCATTTGCATTGCGAATAATGCGATGAGAAAATTATGTTCGACTCATTTCAAGTCTACTGCGAAACCGCAATATTGTGTGAAACGAACCTTGATTTCGGCGTCTTTCGAATATTCATGTTTAAGAGTTGAGTGATGCCGTCCGTGTATTTCTAGACAAAAACACATTACCCTCCTTCGGCAGTCGGGTAAAAATAAAAACCTCCCAAATGCGAGAAGGCCTTGCGCACAGAGGGTTCCGTACCAACAGCTATATTCATCAAAATAAATAGACAACACTACTAACGTTCATAAACAATGAAAGCACCGAAAATTGGTCTTTCGAAGGGACAAAATTAAGTTTGTCGTTCAAAAACTGTTGTCCCCCATATATTAATATAATAACATAGAAGTCTTTAATTTTCTTAAAATTGATAAAGAAGTCTTTATGATGCAAAAGAATGCAGAATACATGCATATTAAAAACAAAAATAACAATGAAAAAAATACTGGCGTGAAACACAATAAACTATCATAAGAGTGCTGGCCAAAAAGCTAAACACAACAAAAATATTTTTTTTGGAATACTTTAATTTCTAAATCAAGACGTGCTCAGGTCACACTTAATAAAAATAAATTTACGAGAAAAAAAGGCTGGCAACATTTCTTAATTCGTCACGATTATAATATTCTACATTTACCACTTCTTTGGATATGTCGTCTTCCATTTTCGCTAACAGTATCATGTTGGCACTTGTTGCGTCTACGATTTTCCTAATAAAGGCCACCGCTCTTCACTTAATACTTCAGCAGTAAAATAAAGAAACAAAAACATAAGTAAATAATAATATTATAATTAAAATATAATTACGATGTTTTAATCATTGTCTTAATTATTAAAATTCAACCACATATTAAACCAATTTTTTTAAACAAAGTAAATAAATCATAATTCACTAATGTGCCACTAAAAGTTCTCTGCAAATAATTTTAAAAACTTTCAAAACTGGCTGGAAATGCAACAAGTATTTAATACTCTAATTTTAATAAAATGCATTCATGACATTACTGTTCCAAAAAAAAGGATTTTTAAATTTCGAGTGTTGCCGTTCCGATACCGCCACGGTCCTGAAAGCCGTCCCGCTCGCCCCAGGTCGTCGGTGTTACTAGGATATTACCGTGAAACTTGCATGCAACAGGGCCCCATGCATACAGCCTCTGTGTGCGATCGACTGTTTTGTTATCTTACGTTTTGGGCTTCAACTATTATTTAGTGCGATTGTTTTAGTCGTCACAATCTACGAAGTCCGTTGACGTTTCTCATTTTACATGCCGCGATAACTTTCTACGTAAGAAATTAAAAATAAAATTCATAATCCTACGAGACGACAACGAGTATCATTAGCATGTATCAAGTTTAAGGCGCCGATTCCCGATATGAGTAGCTGATTTTAAAATGAGAATCACGTCTAAACGGCTAATCGTAATTTTTTGGGAAATATATATGTTACATTAGACCTTTTTCTTAATTATATGATCTAAGAAAATGATGAGTTTTATTCGTACAACATAGTGTAATTAATTTGTAAAGTTGTGTCTAAAACGGACAAAATAAAAAAAGTTAATTAAAAATATCAAAAAACCCGACTGCTTGAAAAGCGAACTAAAAAGATGTAAACAAGAAGAAAATCATGCTGTGCAGTCGGAGGATACATGTTCGCGAGCTGGCTGACCAAAACCAGATGACTGCGGCGCGTGCGACTCCTGCGGTGCGTCTAGGTGCGCGTTCAGCTTAAACTGCCTAAGAGCTTTTTAATAATGTACAAGTAACATAATGGAACAGATTGTACATACATTATACGTATAGCATTGTAAAACAAATGGGGATAAACTGGTAACCGCATGTGAATATTGGGTTTCGGAATTAAATCGCTAATGACCAAAAATGTCAGCCACTCTGATTTCACTATGAGAGATAAATACCCTCTGGTTACAGTATAATCAGTTTTAATCAGGTTGGTGGTAATTACGTCATGTATATACGAAACGGAAGAGTAGTGGTGGCCCAGTGGTATCGGCCGCGACTTACAAGTTGTAGGTCGTGGGTTCGTGCCCAGGCAGGCGCTTTACATTGTGTAAATTATTTCATCACCACTGCTCTCAAAACGGTGAAGGAAAACATCGTGAGGAAACCGGCATGTCTTAGAATCAAAAAATTCGAAGACATGTGACATCCACCAACCCGCACTGGGCCCGCGTAATGGATTACGGCCCATTCCCTCTCACAGAGACAAGGCATGTGTCCCAGCAGTGGGAACATTAATAGGCTGATGATGTGATGTATGTATACTGAACTATTTCCTATATTTGAAATAAATTATTCTGTTGTTCGGTTGTAATTGAAATAAATTATTCTGTTGTTCGGTTGTATTTGAAATAAATTATTCTGTTGTTCAGTTGTAATTGAAATAAATTATTCTGTTGTTCGGTTGTATTTCAAATAAATTATTCTGTTGGTCGGTTGTATTTCAAATGAATTATTCTGTTGTTCGGTTGTATTGCAACTTATAAACTTATGGTATAATATCCATATTATGGTGGTTTTCCTAGAGCCATCGGAGACCCTTCCGCTTGGGCAGGCATTGCCTTGGCCGACCTGGAAACCTCTTAACACCGCATTCAGGTCGGCCGCATAAAGACAATCATCTCTATAGCTGTTTTTTCTCTGTTTTGTGATGGTGCCGATCCTCGGCGTGTCTCCGCAGACCATGGCCCTTATTCCCCACCATAATATTACTTCATACACTGACAGACAACGCACAGCATAAACCGCTTTGTCGAGAAGCACAAAATTTTGCACATGCGTATTAACGAGGGTGAGCACTCGAGATCCTTCTCTTCTTCCTATTTGAACATATATTTGTATAGGAAATAAATGTTCGTGATTTTTCCACAAGGCTTGTAGACTTTTCCAACAAATGAACATTATTCCATTGTTCAAAGTCGGATTGAAGCATCCGTATCAAATTGATAGATACAAATGGAAACCCTATACGGATGCCCGACGTCTGTCTGTCCGACTGCGTCTTACTCTACATCTGGAGTACTTTAATTAACTATACAGAATTCAATGGGAAATAGACAGGGTTGGCCCAATTAAATCATTTTGATTTAAATCATGATTCTTCTTCTTGATTTCCAGTTTATGATTTTTTTTTTATATTTTGGGCCCAGTAGGTGACGTCAGTAGCGACCATAAGGTATGCCAAAGTGCAGGAGTATGGGCACTTGGGACACTCCAGCATGTTCCCTATCTTGCAAAGGGGCACCGCACTCACACTGGGTATCAGACAGGTCTAAAACCCCATTTTACCAACTTGTGTTTGCAGTGACCTACTTGGGTACGCATTGTACGCTAATAATTGAGTGCTTTCCATATATGCCACTGCAGTTCACGTCCTGGTGGCTTGTGTTCCTGGGGTTTCAAGAAGTCGGTAGGTACCACCACCCGACTCACGCTGAAGCAAGCTGTGGCAAGAAGTTTACCTAAACTTCTTGCCACAGCTTGCTTCTCGCTATAGATCTTGGATGGCCCGTGTGCATCGAAGAAAACTCTTCCGACTCTTTAAGTCTACCCGGGGTTGTAGTGTGATCATAGAGGGGATGTCGAGAATCGGATTCCTGGTATTTTTTGTCAAGTTCGCAATCGCATGCAGCAACACTTGGTAATATTGGTGGTGTAATGCACAACCAACGGGTATAGCTTGTTGAGCGCAGTCGGTTTGAGGCATCCCGATATAATGTGTCAACTTGCTTAGCATGTGCGGATCGGCGCCACACAGGACATGCGAATTCGCTAGCTGAGAGGAAGAGGGACATGCCAGTTGTCCATAGAACTTCGGGTGCTGCTCCCCAGTTGGTAGATACAAGATGACGCAACAGGATGTTTCGGGAACTGACCTTCTGCTTCGTGTTCAAATGATTTTTCAATAAAAATTATTTAATCCAATGTGTTTAATTTTACTTTCTTTTACAGAAATCAACATAAAAACAAATTTAGAAATTATATGTTAACAGCACCCTGCCTTTTAAGTAATAAAAATTCGTGATTAAACAAGCTTTTTTTTTTAAATCCTTATCGTGAATCATTCGATTTGTTAAAAAATTCATGATATTTTTCAACCCTGGAAATAGACTGAAAAAACAAGCTTCCCCAAGCTCAACTTCAAACCTTGTTTTGAGACTTAATGAAAGGATGTCGAACGCCGTGCTATCAAAACAAAACAAAGAAAAAAAAAATATCTAGTTTTATTCAAGCGTCCCGTATTTTATCTTTTCCATATCCGCTGATATAGAAAAGGAATGCTACAAGCAAAATTGAATCGACTAGTACAGACGTGACGGTAGACCGCAAACATTTGTTGTTGTGGTTTACCAATTAATGTTACTTTGAGTATCATTTCAGTGTTGCACACAACATTGGGTACTGGTTATGTAATTATATACTATTTTGTTGTTTGTTTTTCTACCCGTATAGAGTGAAACACGCCAACCAATCAAGTGCTGCCATTAAGTTTAATTACGAAGTAAATAATAAAAGTAAATGGAAGACACTTTTATGCGAACTGACTGATCACGCTTCTTTTGCTCGCGAGGCAGTTATTTATTTGTTCTTGTTACAACCTACTGGTACTTATTTAAACTTTTAGCAATAGGGGAAAATCATCTTCATCATCATCTAAAGCTCGACGTGGCCTACACCTGTGTATAGCCAATCACATCCAGTGGAAAATACTTTAAAGAAGGACTTCTGTTTTTGAATGATTTCAGTGATCTTGTTTCCACAAATATTTAGTTAAGCTTGAGATGATGACCATGTTTAGTATATGTTGTAATAAAGTCGACTGTAATAATCTAGTGAACAGTTTGTGCTGCCTGATCCCTCGTACCGGACATGGTCGAGAGGTTTGCTCAAGACACTTGTTTGCACCTCTTTTTTGTTGAACCAACTTAGACGTACGCTTATCGCTGTATCGATTAGTTGACACCTACAATGGGCAATTTGTCTCAGCTGATATTATGTTTCTCAGCAATATTTAGAAAATAATTTGTTACTATTTTAAGTGATCGGAACCCTAACAATTAATTAATGATCAAGATTTTATTTTTATTTGTATAACGTTCTCTATAGAAACTAGCAGTTCTGTTTACCAATATGTGGATACGTTGTGAGTAGTGTATTTGTTACCTTTATTATTAAGTTCCTATGTTTAGTTATTATTACACTGCTGTTTGTTGTCCCTAAATAAATAAGTTATAGGTATCGGATAATATCAATGCTTTGGCGAGGCAAAAGTTTGACGTCCGTTGTCCCAGCTCCACTACCTGTATTTTATATTTCTATGCAGTACAGTTATTTGGAGCAGATTTATCATTGTTAATTCTTTTGGACAGCCCTTTTAGTACACTCAGACCATTACTCTCGTCATATATGGTTATAGCTAGAGCTATCTTTGAGGTAGTCTAGTATTTTTATTTATCATCAGTATAATCACCAATTAAAACATCCTTACAGATTGATCCAATATGATGCTACACAAAAGTCACAAACACACAAAATTACATAAAACTTAAATAACCTAGCAGCAAAATTGCACACAATAAAATAATAATAAGTATAAAGTAGTCAAAATTCGATCGTAATTTTAGCTTGCTTGATTTTATATAATCTTTAACTATTATGAAAAATATCGTGTCCATACGATGGAAAGGGTACTTGCGAAGCGCCTCCGTTTCGGCTTGGGCAAATATGCTTTCGTATGTCCGAATTTCCGGCTGTTCTCCTCTACCAATCGCATTTCTCAACCGTTTCTCGTGAAATTTTGTGAACAGGTTTGTTAATTATATAGGGAATTTTTTCGTCGATTCAGGTTTTGGGAAGCTTTCAAAAATTTTCAAATTTCTGTTAACTGAATCGACACAATGAAACAAAGAAGGCAGACACGCGAGGTCTGCAGCACACAAAGCCAATAGTGCAGAATATATTGAGCTCATTACGCTGTGCCTATTCGTATATGTTACTAATCAGGCATTTTATTTGATGAATTGTAATTGTCAACACGCTAACAGACCGGACTAATGATTCTACAAACACCTAATACCAATTACGGCTATTTCCGCAACAATCAGCAATATTGCTTCAACGAATGTCAAGGGCACACAGAACATGGACAAGGGACAGTAATTAGTGACAATAAATACTTGTCCTTTATAATCGTGATACATGTACTAATGAAGAAAAATATGCACTTAAAAGATCCATAGTTGCTATGGAGAATGACTTTTAATTTATTGCCAATCATTCATGGGATGAAAGTACCTATAATGTGATTTTTTATTTCGTGGACTAAACTGACATTTGGGGGGTTGTCTCTTTATCGTTACATTAAAATAGTGTCGTACCCTAACTATCCTGAGTGATCGAAAGTTAATCGAAAATTGAAGTAGATCGAAAATGAAACTATTTCACGGCATAAAAAAATAATTTGTTTACAAACTAGCGGCCCTTATTTAGTTTCTTCTCATTTATGTCAGACTTAATTTTATCGATTGCATTTATTTTATTGCTGATTTCATATTTAACACAATAAAAGTTCATGTACTATGTGTATGAATACTGTTATATTTAAATATATTAAGTTTATATTCATAAAACATTTATTTACACCAATTAGTAAAAATAAATTCAGGAATCATGTCACATCGATTCGATGAATCACTTATGATTAGCCTTACCTACAACACTATGCATCGCGCTTGCAACAATTTAAAAAAATAAGGTCAATAGCAGCTGTCAGTTTAGTCCACAAAATTAAAAATCACAGTATATGCATTAGGTAGTAAGTAATTATAATTTTTGGTTAGTGCCGCTATGCCCGATATTCTTCGAGTCTACTTTAACAATGGTAGCTACAGTTTAAAAGAAAAGTGTTTGAATTCAATTAAATTGAGCAGGATGCTGAAAAATATTAAAATTAAACTAAAAATATCGAAATATTAGTTCGGCATATTTTAAGGTTAAGTTTTTCTCTATGGAATGGATGGACACTTTATTTTTAAAATGAATGACGCGACGTGTTGAGTGGCGGCGAGGCGAGTGTGCATATGTATGATGAAACGGAACGTTTAATAACTTTTTTTTGCAATTGTAATGGCATTTACATACTGTATACTGTCCGAGTGCTCACGCTTTGTTTAAAGATCTTTCCAAACGCCTAGTTGACACTTCGCGTGACCCAAGGGCTGGCTTTTACCTCGGTCAGAGAATAAGCATTGCCATACAACGTAGCAATGCTGCCAGCCTTTTGGGCACATTATCAGTGGGGAACGATGTGGAGGAGTTCTTCGACGCCATATTTTAGTTAAGTATATTTTTAGTTTTAGTTAGTGAGTAGTTTTTGGTTAAAGTGTATAGGTTTGTAGTCTTAGTTATTTAAGTATTTTATACACTGTATATACTTTTATCTATGTAAATAAATAGTTTTACATACTAGGTTTCCTTAATTTGCTTTTTAAATGGTTAAATAAAATATGATACTGTAAGACTTTTCTTCATCACTGCTCGCGAATGTGATTTCGGGCATAGCGGCACCTTTCAGTAGGTATTTTTCAAGTCGACCATAGCGGGACTAACCGATAATTTTGAACAAATTTTACAATGGGGCCAACCTTGAAATCTCTAATGAAAACCAACTCTTGTTTCGTAAGTTTTGTCGAGAAATACGAACATAAACAAATCGAAAACATGAGAAATAAACTGCTGTACATTTCTCAGGTTTTCGAGTTAAATCCCATTGTAAAAGATACCTACAACTAGGAGATTTTATACTGAATTCTCCTTGAAATGGAGTCTGTTAAGCCTTTCAGGTTCGCAAGTTTATGATCTATTGTGTGTTCAAGATTTTTCTGATGCCGCACTATATAGGGTACTTGCGAAGGATTTGATTCGATGTTCGTATTCTATACGAAAGGTCAACAGGAATAGCTGGCTATTGTGAAATATTGACAATTAGACTGTTTCCCTGCCTTCGTTAGGATTATGCAGCAATCTGCGGTTTTCGCCTAGATGGCTTTAATCCATGAAGCTAAGAAGCCTCGTAGTAAGTCGTTGGTCGAAAGTCCCAGCATATTTAGAAGCCATATTTCGTAGGTTGTATTTAAACCAAAGTAATTATGGAGCATATATATGAGCATGGCAGTAATTTAAAAAAATAATATTATATAACAAGATGCACAAAACAATGGTCTTGAAACAATAACATCTAAAATGCAGCTTCAAAATAAAATTAATTCAAAATGTAATCAAATTCCGTCGTAACAATGTTAGTTTTCCTAATATGTAACAAATTACAAAAGCAATACGAGTAGGAACATTCGTTACAAGTAACAGCTGTAGGTACTACGCCGTTCAATAAACTCATGTAACTTCCAGAAGCATCTACCCATCAGGCAATAAATAACACAAAAAAGAATCAGTAATACCACTTCCATCAATGACGCCACTGAAAAATATGATGAAGGATCTTACAAAATCATTCTGGTCCAGTAATTGGATCAAATCAAATCATTTTATTGTGGGCATAGCAGTTACAACACATAATAACTTAAACTTGGTGCTTAATCAATTTAACAATTAATCCCACTTACAATCATACCAATATTCTTCAGTCGTATTAGCAGTCATTTCAGAATTAATTTTAAAATCATAGCTATCATCATTAATTAATCGTTTTGTATATAATAAACTTGTGATAGTTTTAGTAGACCGCCTATTTCGCTGTTTTGTGTTACCAAGATTAATATGTGAGAATATGCGCTCAATATTGGCTGAGGAGTGGGGCAGTGATTGGGGAGTGGTTTAATAGTAAAGACGAAAAGAGACTGCAATAGAAATATTTCAGTGCCATCACTGCCATTTGTTCTATGTCATCAGAAAATATTTTGACTTGTTCTCAGTTTCTCAAAACACGCCACTCTGTATCGATTTCATGGAAGTCTTTGTTGAAAATGTAAAATCGGTAAAAAATCGGGCGAACTACCTTGTAATCTCAAAAATCGTGAGAGTCCCATATCGGTAGAAAAACCGAAACATCAGTAGGTTCGAGACTACTGGATAGCACGATGCTGCTTGGCAAGACTGGGGTCAGATTTTCTTCGACTGCTAAAGATCTACAATTCAGGTACAGACCCTAGAACGTCGACTTCATTACTTATCCACGAGCGCCGCAAAACGAAGGATTTTACAGAATCAGGCCGTACTAAACCGACAGCATTAATTGAACGGCCAATACTGTGCCAACGTTGTCGAGATTTTAAATTGAAACCTTTTAACCGCAGTTTAGCAAAAGCTCTCAAATAGTGAGATCGATTAACACAGTCTGGCTGTAGTGTCGATAAAAATATACTGACTGTTGGAATAGGAGATTGCATTACGAAAACTATCAACGGGACTAATGAATTTCAATGTAAGAGACACTTCAAAATTTAATTATTTTTAGGTCTTCTGAATTTCGATTATCGAGTCGAAAATCACCGAACCGAATTTTGGTCACAGTGAGATTGTCCCCTGTGACCAAAATTCGGTTCGTCGAATTGATCTCTCGCCCGTGACAAATTATAATACAAAAATCAATGGTGAAAACCGTATGAAAATCCTACTGAACGGATATTCGTTCAGTAGTTTTTGAGTATATGGCGAACAGATGCGATGGCAGGCTCTGTTTTTGTAATAATTAATATTATGTAGTGATAGTGCACAAGTGTGCGCACAAACACAAGAGCACATATCTTCTCTCAATTCCACAGTGTTTCAAGCCTTGTGATGTCATCGTTCTGTCAGGCTTAGCTGTGTAATAACACAGCTGCCTGGAGATACATTTTGATAAGGCAATTCCAACTGTGGTTCAAACGAACGATTATCGATACCCCAATATGCTTTGACAGCTTTGACGGCTTTGACAGACCACTTAAAATTTCACTAGCCCTTTTGCAATCCGCATTTTGAAATTGCCAATCGTTATTGCCGGTAGCATATCACTCTGTCAAGAGTCCATGTACCTTCTGTAGTTATAAATTGAGTTTGAACAGTGACGTAGCGACGTAGCTCACAGTTACAGTCCGACCACGCCTTCCATTTTTGATGGATGATCCAATTACTGAATTATAGTTGGCATTTTATATCTAGGGTTGTCCCGAATCCAGATTATTTATTTTTTATAAAACGATGAGTGGCTCGTGATTTACTCATTGTATGCTGTGTTCACATACCTTTTTGGATTTTGGTACGTATTTCAAACATATTTTTTATTGCAAGCTGGTTTTGTTTTTACACAGGTCGATCCATGTAAAATACCTATTGGCATTTAAACGGAAACCGACGTTAACATAGATTGATTGATTTTTAACCGACTTTCCAAAAAGGAGGAGGTTATCAATTCGGATGTTTTTAATATTACACAGAACCTAAGCTCTGATGGAAAAACATTTATTTTGTTAAAAATTCTTAATTTTTATTACGAACATATCATGCTAAGACCACTGAACCGTTCGAGGTTTCTGATCTAACATGAAAAAAGTAATGTTAAAGACTGTTCTAAACGAAATATCGATTTATAAAAAACTCATATAGGTATGATGGATTTTCATTACAAAGGCTGTCAGTAGCACCGTTGCAGAGCTTTGTTGGATCGTAACAACTTCATAATATTCAACAACCGTATGAGTATTTAAGCGCTGTTCAAACATTGCAATTTAAACTTTATGTCAAAGTGGATAGAATTCACGTGATGCATACTCATTATTTGCAACGACTGTAATTATTTTCCTCTACACTGCCTTTCATACTTCAGTGCAGTTTGGGAGTGTTTCAACTAAATCAAGTTTGGTTTGAAGTTTAATCAGATTGTATCTTTGGATTTATATCGTCGTTGAGTAATTATTTCCATATTGAATGTTTTTTAATGATATTATATAGTGTCCGACCGAAACTGGTTTTTACGACTGAAACCGAAACCGAATTTCGGCAACAGGCTCAGTTTCGGCCAAAACCGAAACCCGAAGCTTCCTTACAACGATTATGTTTTGAGGGAAAGATAAAGAAAACGTTATTATAATCAGTCAGTCTTTATTTTTTTATCTTTAAATCACATAGCTATGCAGTCTTCGACATTTTCAGTTATTGGTATGATAGTGAACATAACTACGTCTCATTTAAGAAAAAATATTACTTTAATGAGGGGTTGCACACTTGAATACCTTGGTAATAAGTATTAAAATGAATTTTGAAACTCTGAATCCTTAATATTATCACCACTAATGAACTATAGTAAGTACCAAGTACCTAACTAATGTTTGTTTAGGTATAGCATTAGCGAGAGATAACTCAACCAAAAAAATATTTAGATAGTTAGGTTAAACTTGATTCTACTATACTCTATGTATTAGTATGTTATAATGAATTATTTTTTGAAGTTTACAACCTACTCTTAAGCTATATCACGTAATAAAACTTACCTAATTCAAAATAAATCACACGAAAACTCACAAACAAAACGAACTGCAAACACAAGCCTGTCACGACATGATTAGGCACATGGAAGCGGCAAAATGTCTTCGTCGCTTACTCGCTTAGATGGAATTTAACGCGACGAACATGAACGATCACAGCGCGAGAACTCCCGAATGCATTTTCGGTTTCGGTCGTAGTTTCGGCAGGTTTGCCGCCGAAACCGAAACTAAACCGAAGCTCGTTTTTTTGCCGAAACTCGACCGAATGCGAAACCGAACTTTCGGTCGGATACTGATTATTATATTATTAATTACCAAAAAAAGGACATCTCCACTTAGACACGTCAATATCTTGTTTCAAACTTGATGAGGTCGGATTTACAAGCTGTTAGTGAAGCAAACACAAATTGTCTAGCTTCGCCATGGACTATATATTATGTAGGTTACTCAGCACTTTAGTGATTCTGTGTAAGGGTTAACTTATATGCATAATTGCTAACTTAGACGAGTGAGCTGAGCTAAGTTAGTAAGTCATGTTAGAGAGTTAAATCAAGCCGACGACCGTTACCTAAGTACTCTTTAAAGTACTACAGATTCATTTAATTACTCTTTTCTGAACATTCAGGAAGTAGACCAACAACTAGCTGACATCTGAATGAATTACTTGAAAAACGGTCTCAAAATAACCGGCATAATGTCGGCATGAATTCCTCGATAACAAAATACGATCGTTTGTCGTCACAAAGTGAATAAAAAACCCTTTTGATAAATAACAAGCATGGTATCTGCAACTCACTTTTGTGAAACCGCATACATTGTGTACGTGTTGTAAACTAAAGTTAGTACTTAATTCTGATTGAACCGTCAGAATCAGTCATCAGTCATCAGTCATTGGGCGTCAAAAATATTCTTCCACATCGCTGTCAATGTGAAAAGTGCCCAGAACGCTAGCAGCATTGCCATGTTTGATGGCAATGCTGATTCTCTGGCCAAGGAAAAACCCAGCCTTCTGGTCACGTGAAGAGTCGACTAACCGTTTGCTTACATCTCGAAATACTCGATGAGCACTCGGACCCCATGGACCTAATGTTTCAACCCCAAACGGTTCAAATATATAGCTTACAATAAGGTTGTTGTAATAGTAATTCTGATTTTTATAAAGATTTTTTTATCTGCATCCCACTTCTGTGAAACCTAAAGTTAATAATTGGAACAGTTCCACAAGCAGGACACCTTCCAATAAAAATATGTTTGTGAGATTAAACATACAGAAAGCAGACAGCCCTAACGAGCTATGAGTAACGTCGTCATAAGAAAATCGTCGCCTCGTAATACAAACATACGCCACAGCACACACCTCCCTACAGGGCTGCATTTAACTATGCGTATTTTCGTCAGTTTTATAAAACTGTTGTCCTTTCCATGGAATATAGTAACACTAGCTTCCAACCGCGGCTTCGCCCGCTTGACACAGCGCACATTGTACCGGGCTAAAAAGTAGGTTATGTGCTATAACAGACTAATTTACCTATGTTCCAAATTTCATCCAGAATATCAGAAAGATAAATCTTAAATGACGTAAGTGTGTACTTGTGTAGTAATAAAGTATTTTTATCCCGGATTGTCCTAGTCTTCCCCGTGGTACAGGACACAGTATCTTCTTAACTAATATTATAAAGAGGTAAAATTATTTCACTGTTAGTGTTACAGTATCACTGAGCGTCTTATGCCGAATAATAACGGGTCCTGCGGGGTGTAGTCTCTTTAGAAATACGCAGCGGTTTTTATTTCGCACTAACCAAACAAGGGCTAGTAACTGAGAAGAGGTCCAGAAACCGAACAAAGTTCTACTTTAAACTGTCATCAACGAAAGTTAAATTTACTAAGATTACGCGAATTTCAAGAACGCGAGCCTATAAACAATAAAAAAAAAAAAAAAAAAGATTAGGTTCTTACATAATTCGAAATTGGCGTTTTTTGAAACGGTCACTTGGTTTAAATTTTAATTTTAAGTTCAAATAGACTTTTTGTTAAAGGAATGTTTATCCTTTTGAAAATTGTGTATAAATTTGTTTCACAGGGTTTTTTTTTACCTTACTGCCGAAGGAGGGTTGTGTTTATCAGTCTATGTATGTATGTATGTTTATTCCTATGTGGCGTTCTAGAGACCAAACGCGTTGGCCGATTTTGATAATTCTTACGTCAATCATTTCCTCTTAACACTGCGATTGTCACTGGCTACTTTAAAATTGGAAAAGAAAGATATGACGGATTATGGGCGCCATTTTGAGGGGGTACAATTTTTTCCTAACCCATCGTGTGGGGTATCAAAATAAAGGATTTTAAGAGGTGATTTAAAAAATATATAGCACTTATATGTACATAATACTAAAAAAAAATACTAAAAAGTTGTAAATAAAAAAAGTTAATAAAAAAAGTAATAAAATCCGACTGCTTAAAAAGCGAACTAAAAATACTTAAGAAGAAAATCATGCTGTGCAGTCGGAGGATACATCTGGTTTTGGTCAGCCAGCTCGCGAATATGTATCCTCCTACTGCACAGCATGATTTTCTTCTTGTTTAAGTCTTTTTAGTTCGCTTTTTATCCCGTTTGATTTTTTGATTTTTGTAATTAACTTTTTTCTGTAAGGAAAGAATGAGTCAATTTGAATCGAAAGAATTGCAAAAACTCGTGCCTTCTAGTAGGGAAATTAACTTTTATTCAATTTTGGGGTCTGATAATTGTGTGATACAACATTGTATTATTATTGCGCAATGATACAAAGTAAACTTTGTCAAGTCCACGCCGTCTCTGTTCGTTCTATATGAAAACTGTTGTGCCCGTCGCAAACAATCCCATTACCACCCCGTTTCCGTCGGACCACCGAGTTCAAACGCAATAGGATATTGCATAAATCGCCTTAAATGTTGCTTGAATCATGATGCAAATTGCAATTTGTGCAGGGAGCAGGGAACAGGGAGCTTGGACGCTTGACACCACCCAAAGCTACAATATAGTTATAGAATGTGTCGTATGGTCACGGGGTCTCATTGCTAAGAAAGACAATTTGGTTCAAATAAATTCTAGAAAACAAACCTTCACTGTATTTAAAGAAAAAAATATTCACGAACCTAGTAAACCCTTTTACTTGCAAGTCGCTGCTGAATGCATCCGAATGCGTTCGATGTACAAAAAATTGCCAGAATAAGCAGTCGAAAAACACTAGTTACGTCGGCACGGTTTCTTTGTATGGGATGAGGTATCTGTATGCTAGTATTATATTATCTGTGGTATGGTGAACTAGGTTGATAACGCTTACCGAGAAACCGCGTTTATTACATGCGGTTGCAAATTAGAACTAAAGTTTTGTGTAGAGAGGACAGTATTGTGTTAGCAGTGATACAATATGTAGCGGAAAGGTATTAGGCGGAAAATTTTATCTCCCATAAAAGTCAACTTTGTTTCTTTGAGAATTGGCTGTAACTTCCATTTAGAAAGTTGATCATTTACATGGGCAATAGCAGAAATATCAGGATTTGGAAGGGATTTGTTTACTATTTTATTGTAGACGACGAGATTCGAAGACTAATTTGGTTCACGAATTTCTGTATATTTATCTGTGTGTATGGTGCATTTGTAACAAATGCATGCCCCTGTCTGAAGACACAATAAGTTACTTTTAAAGACTGGCACTGTTTTTATTTTGTTTGTGTGAGCTGTGCTGTGACAACTATTTTCCTTCTTTAGTAGCTAATTAGTATGTAATTTCTATTCTGAAATTACGACTAGAAATAACAAATTACTATTAAAACAAGAATCAATATTAGGGCATGCCGTATACCTAGTTTAAAACCCTAATAAGCTTTTAGTTCGAAAGGGCAGAGCATGGTCAAGGTCTAATCTAGCCAGCCTCTTAAATATTTCCCAGTTCGTGAATTCAAGAGTTATATCATATTTGGTACAAACTACATTTCTCTCTGAATTTTTAATGTGCTAATTCTACGTCATAATTTCAGGCTAAACTGCTGGACATGGGCATTCAAGCTTGGTCCTTCGTAATATCAAGCAGTTTCCGGACCTACACCAGGTCATTGAACCTAATTGTGGGGACCCTACTTATGTTTTTACATGTTAAACCGTCATCCCATTACTGTTCACTGCTGCTCAGTGGTCACAGATATTCCCTGAGAATTATTTGCTCCCATACCGTCCGCAGACAGACAGACAAACTGGAAAAACTGGTTGTAGTGGGAAAGGTGGATGGAAAAAGACCACGCGGACGTTCACCTACTCGCTGGTTTGACCAGATCAGGGCCATTACAGGACTCACGGTGACCACTGCCCTGAAAGTGGCTTGGAAGCAGCTCGTCAGTGACTCCGTCAAAGCATTCCAAGACGGACACGACCTTCAGCAATGAAGTACCGTCCGCATCCAGAAGATGCCCGCAACCTTCACGATGTCATTGGTTCATATTGTGGGAAGGCCACATAAGCTGCATCAATATAGACCGTCATACGTCAATAATTATTTCAAGCCATTATTACCTTTATATGTATATTGTTAAAACGGAAATTTCGCTAGTAAGATGATCAAGATAAGATAAGCTTAACAAAAAAATACAATGACTAGGCATATCAATTGTCAAAATAGTAGTTATTTTAGTTAACAATAGCATAGAAAGGCATTGTGATCGCTTGTCTCTTGACATCGGTACAAAAGGTCTTCTATTGAGTTTGTTTTCATATTCGTAGATCTACTTATTACTTTAAGATTAGTATTTTCTCGATTTTTCCTGTTTTTTTCCTCTACAGATTTTGATCTAGGATACTTTGCCCCTATGTTGAAGTGCTTTACATTAATGCATATACCTACATAGGTTCTGCCAGCGGCTTCGCCCGCGTGCAAGTCCCACATTATCCCAGGGGAACATTTCAACATTATACTGGGATGAAAAGTATAGTCCTCGCCAAACTTCTTGGCCTCTTTGAAGTTGGTTTACCGCATGCGCCAGGCACGAAACGGTGCTGTTTTTGTATAAGATTTACTACTGCGCAGCCATTGTAGCCAACTTCAGGGCGGCCAAGAAGTTTGGCGAGAACTATAGCCTATGTGCTATTCCAGACTATAATCTATCTCTGTGCCAAATTTCATCCAGATCCGTTCAGCCGTTCTGGCGTGATTGAGTAACAAACTTACAACCATCGAAACTTTAGCATTTATAATATTAGTAACATATACCAGCTTCGGCCAGCGGCTTCGTGTGAATATTGAATATGATCCCAAGTAAAACAATCCCGGTATAAAAATTACCCTATGTGCTATTCCAGACTATAATCTATCTCTCTGCCAAATTTCATCCAGATTAGTTCAGTAGTTTTTGCGTGAAAGAGTAACAAACATACAAACAAACTTTCGCTTTTATAATATTACGAGTACTAGCTTCTGCCAGCGGCTTCACCCGCGTGAATGTCGAAAATTGTCGCGAGGGAACATATTCCCGGGATAAAAAGTATCCTATGTGCTATTCCTGGCTATAATCTATCTCTCTGCCAAATTTCATCCAGATCATTCAGTAGTTTTTGCGTGAAAGAGTAACAAACATACATACATCCTCTCAAACTTTCGCTTTTATAATATTAGTAGGATTAAGATAGGATTATTAGGATTAGTGTGATTTTTGTTGATATCCACAATACTTATGTTATTATTGAATAAAAGAAACACAGGATCCAGTTATTTCGTATCAACAAACGAACGTATCGCGGCGATCCTAAATACTAACAGCTGAATCATTAAGTTTGTAATCAAAGTGCATTTTGTTGCAATATAGTAAATAAGATATTTTATAAGTAATAATGCCCTAGTAACCCTTTGAGTGTCCTTAAGTTTTATGTTTATAGTTATAAGAAAATTAATTGGCAAAATTATACAATCTTGCCACTATATATAGGCATTTATGTTAAATATTGTTTAAATTCTGTTGGCCTACGATAAGCATATTGTTATAGATCCTACAGCCTGTGATACAGCATCTTTCATTATTATACCTATTTTAGTAATCTTCGATTGAAAAACTGTATTTTCTCTGTAGGCCATATACATGCGAGCAGCGGCCGGCAAAAGTTGTATGAATATATCTGCCGTGGTTTAGCGGCCAAATAAACTGATATCTGTCGAGTAATTTAAAAATGGAACGATCTTTTACTCCGAAACATGGCAACCAAGAAGGTAAGTTTTCAATGGTTTTATTTAAATTTCGAACTGGCTTGGAAAATACCAAGCTGTTTATTGAAAAAAAAAAACAAATTAACACTTTAACGCGGGAAAATTATTGTTTACACAGTTATCAGTGGCATACATCATATCATCCATAAACATAAACAGCAGGTAAGTCTCTCATAAATAGGTGTAGGTACGTACCTACTTGATCTTAAACCTCAACAAACTTTGACCGCGCGGGTTCCTTTATCGCATTGCATGTCGTCACATTTCCGTGCATAATCATAATAATGACGTATTTAAATAAAATATTTCGCATAATAATAATATTTGTTTTCTTTGTTATTGTAATATGTACCGATAGGCTCTACCAGTTGGTTCAGCCAACTATTCTACATAGATGAACGCCTAGCGCCATCTATTGAATAGTAGATGAACTAAGTAATTGAAAACAACGTTGTATTATTTTCTTCGCACGCCGCTCAGGGGGTAACCATAAGAGATGTATCCGACTTGTATACATCTGTCCCTTTTTTACAGTCGAACCATAATAGTTATAACACGCCATGGTACGGGGGCAGGTTGAAATTCTGATTGTTTTATCTTAAGTAAAACATTTCGACATCAATGGGCGATAATATGCGTAACCGTATCTATGAGTTTTCTGTTCTGTAGACAAAACATTTTGACTATGTTGATAGTATAACCAATGCTTTGCAACTGCAAGTTTTTTGTGGCCCTTATGTGGTAGTGGCCCGAAAAGTGACTGTACGCCAAAGCCAGGCTATCCTTAGTTGAGTATTAATCAGCAGGTCAAAGGGCTCCCACACAAAACTGCGAATTCGCAACGCATCGCAAATATCTGCTAACTCGCACGTACTAAATTTCAAAATTTAAAAAACCCCCGATACATTTTTATTTCATGCTACATAATTTATCTGGTACATAGTAGATACGCTTCGATCGGCAATCTACTGAACACGTAATTATGACACGACATCTTGCGTAAACACCCCGATTCAAACAGTGAAACGCCCATAACTTTTGAACTGCTGAACCGATTTTATTCAAACATAGCTAAGAACACTCTAACCGAAATCACCTTTCAAAAAAAACTAAATCAAAATCGGTTTACCCGTTTGGACGCTACGATGCCACAGACAGGCACACACGGCAACACACCTCAAACTTATAACACCGCTCTTTTTCCGTCAGGGGTTAAAAACGCATCGCATCGCAGTTATGTGTGGGAGCCCAAAAATGACCTTAACCGCACAAATCCGCGCTGGGCTAGAAACGGGTGTTTTTTGTCCGACTGCAGCGGAGCTCGAAATGAGAGTTATGTTATTTTCATATTAACGAAGCTTTGACGGTTGTGAGCGGTTGGACGTATATTCTTAAAGCTAGTACTCACAGTAGAGTGTCTCCAGAAATGTATGAGCGAGTGTATGTCTGTGTCCGGTGCCAACAGCATGTAGTCCCGCCATTCGTCGTAGCTGATGGTAAGACTGCCATCCTGGTCCATCCTGGGAACAAACTCAATGAGTGAGGGAGACAGATAGAAGCCGTGCTCTTCGTTTCAGATTGTGACGAAGAAAAGAGGTATTATTCTAATTGAGAATTAATAAATTATATACTCTTTAAATGTTTTTATAAATAGTAGCTTTAATTAAGAATTATTTAGATAAGGTTACGAGATGGATAAAGAATTTTTTGGCAAAACAATATTCTAATAATTTAATGGAAATATTTTTTTTTTAGATTTGGATAGTTGCTCAAACATGCTTTGCTATATTGGAGTTTTACAAAGTGACTAGTTGGGTTTTATTCTTAGAATTAGAATTGGTTATTAATATTAGTCATTTCATCAGAAAAAAAAATCTTAGTCGAATACATCCATTTAATAGTAAAATATATTATGCCAGTGCTTTGTAAAGTTTTTAAAACAAAGTGCACATGCATCGTGCAAGAACTTAATGCAAGTTCGCAGTATTTCGGACATACACATCACAATATTGCGGACAACGCTGATTATAGCTATAAATTAATTATTATGTAAACCTTTTGTATACATTTAGGTACATCACATTTTTATGCTTTCATAAAAAAATACTTATAATCGTTCGTGATTGACCTATTAACTTCTTTATTTATTACGTAAGCTACGATTTTATACTATACTTGTTGTCGCCCGTGGTATTAGTGGTTACTTCTCGCAATTATTAATAAACTAGCTGTCCCACGCGGCTTCGCTCCCGTCAACTGGCTACCTACCTACCCAAACCTACATACATGAAATTTTAACCGCTTACGCAGCGCACGCAACGGAAACTCTCAAAAAGGAATAATTTTGCCCGTTTTTGCAACATTTTTCATTTATGCTCCGCTCGTATTGGTCGTAGCGTGATGTTATATAGCCTATAACCTTCCTCGATAAATGGACTATCCAACACAAAAATATTTTTCAATTCGAGCCAGTAGTTCCTGAGATTAGCGCGTTCAAACAAACAAACAAACAAACAAACTCTTCAGCTTTATAATATTAGTATAGATTATAGACTATGTGTTATTCTGATGTACATCTACATTTCTGAAAAATTTCATCAAAATCCGTTCAGTAGTTTTTGCGTGAAAATGTAACAAACAAAATTTCTTTTAAAGCAACTCATCCGTCTAGATCAGTGATATCTAAATGATTTGTGGTCTTATTTAAGTTTCACAACAACAGTCATTTACAAAATATTTATATATTTTGTTTATCATAACGATTTTCCTAATTTAACTATTTCGAATATTAGTGTATTTATACAAATGTGCTGATAAAAGAAGTGAGATGCTACTGTATACAAAGTTTTCTCGAAGTTCCTTGAATCATTAGTTAATCATCGTTCTTCAGTTGCTTTAAAAGAAAATGTGCTATATTATTTGCCACTCAGTAGTGCGTCTTGGCAAGTTTTTAATACCCAACAATATTTTATCATTGAGTTGCAATACAACTTAGCCAAGTATGTGTCAACTTGCAAAGTAGAACTATAGTGTAGCAAAGAAAATAAAAAAAAATGTATAACGATGCTAACACACTGCCGTGTGTCTAGATCGGTGATACCTAAATGACTTGCTGTCATAATTAAGTTTCTTATCAACAGTAATTTACAAAATATTTATATATTTTATTCATCATAACGATTTCCCTAATTTAACTATTTCGAATATTAGTGTCTTTATACAAATGGTATTGTGCAAAGTACATTCAAGGCCTGTGTGTGTAATTTCAACTATTTGTACAAACATTTGCGTTCAATTGTTTTTGTGCTCAAGGCCCATACTAATACTATTACATTGTGTACTATTAGCAACACAGATAGCCGAATGACATGAGAATGGAGTCTAAATGTTTGTATGCTAGTGTACATTTGGTTTCGAAACCGAAACTAAAAGTTTGTGAGATGAGTTATAGTCAAAGTCAAAGATTTATTTGCAGATAAATATGGTTAAAAAAGTTCTTATAATGTAGTATAATAGCTTTACATATTTCATACTATGAAGCCCGTTGCAGACCACCATCCTAACAGCACATTAAAATTTAAAAAAATAATGTTTAAAAATTCTTCTGCATGAAAACAACAAATACTATTGAATAGTCAATCATTGTCATGATTGTGTGAATCTGTTAGAAAACGCTAGGTTTATTTAGTTGAGTTACACCTCTGAGATAATGGTACTCAATCGTTTGCCCACCCAAGTAGGCCGCTGCAAACACAATTTGGCAAAATGGGGTTTTGTATACCCGTCTGTTACCCAGTGGGAGTGCGGTACCCCTTTGCAAGATATGGAACACATGCTGGAGTGTCCCAAGTGTCCATACACCTGCACAGACCTTATGCTCGCCACTGACGCCGCAATCGGGGTGGCCACCTACTGGGCCCAAAATTTGTAAAGTGTTTCCCATCGATTCGAAAAGAAGAAGACTTGTTTGAATACTTTGCGGACTGCACAATTAGGAAAAAACCGGTCAAGTGCATTTCGGACTTCGCACATTCCCGTAGCAAACCGCAAAATTAATTTGGTTTTAATAGAAAAAAATGAGGGATAAAAATCTGATTTATAATGTTGATGTGAAAAAGTCGCTCTACGAGTATCATCGGTTGAAGTACCATTAAGATTCTCACCAAAGCCATTTAAAAATCGATCATGATGTGGATTTGTTTATAAATCGAATAGGTTAGTTAGACCATTAGTGTAGATGACCAGGATTTTACTAGTACTATAAATATTTGATGGTAGATAAATTCTACTCAATTATTTAAAAAGGAATGGCTTGGCCACACCTTCATAAAATTGGAAGCAGATTCATGCTTATTTGATTATGCTACTTTTCATTCGAGCTAGGTACAGTCAATCTAGTTGACTCATGAACCATTCGGCGTATAATTCGTTTGAAAACTTCAATACATTAAAGTTTTCTTCTTATACCACTCATGGTGCACTTAAATAATATAAAGACTGTGTCAATCCGGGCATAGGTTCGTGCAATTTTGAGCATTTTGGTCATTGCAATAGATTATTAATTGACATGAAAGTGAATTGAAGTGTTTTTTTTTTTGATAAAGCAGAAATTATGTATTGAATTAGGAATTAACTGCCGTCCGGCCGTCGTAAATAGAAATAAATACAGCACAATATTTTATTATAAAAAAAAAATCGAGCTATTTCAGTAACAGAAGCTTCTTTTTAAATTAAAAGAAAACAGTCAGATAATAAAATGTAACGTAGATAAAAAATAAATAAAAATATTAAAGTGGCATGTCATTGAATGGGTAAACTAATTGCCACTGTCTTATTAAATCGATACAAGCTTGTTGCTAAGGAAATACATATATAAGTAAAATTCGACCTAAGAGTATTAGGATGTCTGTAGTAAAATGCGCTTAGGATGGGTCAAGAATCAATCTTGTCGACTCTACATCTAAATGAGTGCCTGAATAAAATGGACCTAGTTATGCAAACAGGAATTTAGGATCGAGATAAGGACACAGAAGCTTTCAAAAATTAACCTACTATAGGCCCTGTAAATATCAAAATGATCTGAAAATTTTGACAATATAAAACATTTAGCTATGACAATGTTATCAACCAACCTAATAATAGTTGTTCAATAAAACGAAAATCGCTTTTTCTCAAAACTGTCATTGTGTGGGTTGATTCTGTTTTGCTTAACTAGGTCCAAATAGAACTGTCGGATCATTCAATCAAATTGCCAAGCCTTTTCGAAACTTTGTTAGGGTCGGCTTCCAGTCTAACCGGACTCAGCTAAGTAGATACCAGGGTAACCCCTTGGCAAGACTGGTGTCAGATTTTATGGATTTTGACAACCGTAATGACTGTCAATGATCTCCAAATGGCAGCCGGGACCAACGGCTTTCCGATTTACGGAGGGTTCTCGGTATTTCATGGACGGTCACCCACAAACGGTTCGTAATCATTAAACGCAGCGCAGGCTTTGTACTTTTGTCTTAGTTGTTGTACAAACAAAAGGACCAAAGGCACTGGTGGCAGTGATTAGTTGACTACAGACGTTTGCACAAGTTCTAACATGGTCATAGTCGAATTGTCACAGACTGTAATTTCTACGATGACACGCTTAGTTTGTATGAAAAGTTTTGACAACAAGGTCTATACCACTGGCCGCCGAGGCATCTCGGTGGTGCTCTGTTCCTTAAACAACCCAAAACGTTTTGGGGACACTTTTATTATGCGTACAGCTAAGGAGTGGAATTCCCTGCCGGAGTCTGTGTTTCCCGATAGCTACAATCTAGGGGTCTTTAAGTCAAGAGTGAATGGGTTTTTTCTAGGCAAGCGTGCTTCACCGTCGACCACATCATCGCATACCATCAGATGAGATAGTGGTCAAGCGCAAGCCTATTGATAATAATAAAAAAAATAAACAACTCTGTGAGAGGGGGACGGTGCTATACATGATAAGTAGCTCTGTCCCTTTTCCACAGTCACACTATGATAGTTTGGACAAGTCATGTAAGGTCATGTAAGGCTACAGAATTAGAAATTTTGAAAAATCAAAACAAAAGCATTTTTGACTAGCTACATCACACTGCGAACCTGTGTGGACTAAGGAGGTGGCCAACAAATCATGAGCTATTTTAAAAAATAAAAGCATTTTTCCCAATCAAATATCTCTGATCATTTGGATGGAGCTAGAAGTTAATTTGTAGCAAACAATATCTATGTTGTCATAGAGATAATTTATAAGTTTAACTAAAATAAGCGCATTAAGAAGTACTACCACGTGTGTTTGGAACATTAATTCGGAACGAGGTTAGCTCTAATTTTAGTGGTAAGAGGAAATGCGGTCGCAGACATCCGACTGAATACCTTAAGTAAAAAGTCATAATTCGAGGTTTGGCTCTCGACTATTTCCTCCTCCAATATTGGACGAATTAAAAAGATATTCCATGAACTGAAAAAGAAAGACTTCTATACCCCTATGTTTTCCTTTTTGATGATATATTATCTTTGGAAGCACTAGAACCCTCAAAATTATGCTGTCAACAGAGGCCAAGCGTACAAATTTGACAAATATAAATGAAAAAATAATAACGTAGGGGCTGCAAGCATTGCTGCATCTAAAATGGTTCAATCCAAACCTCGAATCATGACTTTTTACTAAGGGAATCCAGTCAGAGCTCTCTGCCCACATTTCCTCTTAAGGCGATATATACGCCCCAATGTTAACGCAGTACTGGCCGTGCGCCCGCTCGATGCCAAAATATCAATATTGAACCTCCTTTTGAATAGTTTTGTTTGCAAAATATTATTTGATTTACATATGCTATGTTAGTTATGAAGAAATTCCAGCCATCCATTTTTCTGTGTAAAAATATTTTTAAACATCCAAGTCGTTTTGGAGGAGTTTCCAAAAGTTACGAAAAAATATCGTGTTGTTAATATTTTTTTTAAAGCAAAACTATTAGTTACACGAAAAAACCTTGCGAAAAAACACGAAAACTACAAATAATATTTTGCAAACAAAACTATTCAAAAGGAGGTTCAACATTAATATTTTGGCATCAAGCGGGCGTACGGCCACTGCGTTAACATTGGGGCGTATATATCGCCTTAAGTAACGCATGGGCGACATTCGCCGCGCGAGCGCATTCGAACTACTCGTAGATTTACATTGCAGGAGGTGTGGCCCTATACTTATGTCAGATTAACGATACAAGATAGCGAACACCATTTAGCAGATATAAAAAAGAAGAAAATAAACAAAACAAGTTCAGTAAACACACGACAGACGACAAACGAAATAGAAAATACGAAGAAAAGCCTACCTACGTTCGCGATTTGATATTTACGCAGCGTAAGGTAAAGCAATTGTGGTTTTATGTTTTTGATTGTGATTTTTGAATAGTGCAAACTGCTTGGATAACGAAAAATTTATAAGTTGTCAATGGTCAAAAGAATGTTTCCAAGCAACTGGCATTCACATTTAAATAGAGCTGTCAAAACATGGCATTGGCCGAAAAAAGATGAAAAAATCGTTACATTCGAAATTCAAATGACATAGGTAAGTCAACGGTTGTCATAAGTCTGTCGAAGGTCAGCAATTTATAAATGTTTATTGAATATTTTGATGACGATGTTTTGCGTAATACGTTTAGCAAGTTTAAGCCATTGACTACTTGTGGTTTTTCGACTTACCACCAGAATAATGGCCAAACAGCTTTTCTGAAACATTTATTTTTTTATGTTTTTTTTTTACTAGTTTGGTTTCCTGGCCTTGTGCATTTAGATAATTGTGTTAAACAGGTTAGTTAAAAGATGCATTCAGTTAATTAATACATATAAGGGATAGTCTAAAATATAAGATATTCGGCAATCGCTATCGCATAACATAATATATAAAAAATTGTAATCGCTGTGCATTTTATTCGTGATAACTGGACGTCACCATCGAGGACATGTGAAAATACTTTTACCTTTTAAGTAAATTAGTAGCTTCGCTTTTGCCGACCACGATCCCCATATCGGCAAACGCGCATATAAGTTCTTCCAGATCCACTTTTCCTGAAAAAAGATGAGAAACCATTTTTAGAACATTTAATCCATGAGAAAAATATATTTATTACACCTTTCTCTTAAGGGTGTCCTAGTCGGTCATTCTTCTATACAAACTTATTATGGCGATTACACCACTATTTGTCGGCCGTTCAAAATAAAAATGGTATCAATTTGTTTCATCATTATCTAGCCCTGTATGGTAACAAAAAAGTAAAGAAAAACATAGGTATTTCAAAGTTGTGAGCGTCGAAAGTGCCATATTTCGAAACTAATTGTAACGCATCCTTGGTCGAAAAAAATAACAAAAGAAGAAGGAAAATTGCATAACACCATACAGGGATAGATAAGTAGTTCAAAAATTTATTGTATTTTGAACAGATACACTGAGTAGTTTTTCACGATATCATATGCCCAAAAGTCTGTTTATAATTTTCGTTCTAAATCATCATCCATTTATTATTTTTATACCATGTGTATTGGTACGCGCACCTGCTTGTTACTGCTCATCACAACGTCTACCCCTTTCGCACGTGTTGTCGGATGAGATAGCATGCATTTTAACCCCGGGCACAAAATATTTCGTGCCGCCGACTAGGGCAACCTTAAGAGTAAATCTAAAACTAATATGTTATAGAGAAAAAACTGTAAGATTATATTTTTTTAAAGAGTAATCCTTGGAAGTTCTGATCCAGCTACGAAAATTCTGTCACTGACCGAAAACAAAACTATTTGTGAGTATAATAGGACTTTTTATCTCGGCAAAATGAGATTAGCGAAAAAATTTGTAGATCACCCATTTGTAAATTTTCAAGTGTAATTGTTTGGAAGGAACTTAGAACTAGGACTCAAATGCCAAGTTCACTGGCATTACGCTTATGATTTCGATATTTCATCTCTACGACCCCGAACTAGACATTAGCAGTTTTCATCCATTGTTATGAAACTAACGAGGCCAATAACGGCAACCATATGTTTAGACTACGTAATCATCGGAGCCCGTCCGCGTAAACTAAGGCGTCGACATACAGACGAGCGTCATACTCTGTTAACATTGATGGCACACGTATAGACAGTACTGAACCATACGCTGCTTGCCAGCAACAATAATTATTTCTAAACTTCAGAACACGTCGTTATAACCAGGTTTTGAAATAGAGTATATTTACCTAACACTACGCGTGGATAATACCTCCTCTGAGAATCCTGGATTATTTTATCATGTTCATTATTCCGGGCTTTCGAAAGAGGTAGGTACTATCGACTATTATAATACTACCTTAACTCAACATTAGGTACCTAAATATATATTCAACTACTCCGATCTGGTTATAGTTCATAGACAGTACGCCTGGACATCTGATCCTTCCACAGAAGGCAATATGCCATAATAAAATAATGATTATTTACTTTAATATTCTAGCTTACAAATGCCACACGTGCATATTCTATGCATAATGCACATTTTACATAAATAATTTATGCAATTTATTTATAATCCATTCTATTAGTGGACGTACAAAAGTCACGCATCCATTTGGTCGCGTAGCATACAAAACGGAATGTAAACGGCGCTGGAATCACTACTGCCATACCCGCCAGAATGGGCACTCTTCCAAATGAAAACTCGAGCAATGCGTCGCCATTTTCAATCTCCATAATTTGCTGAAAGTTACAGAAACTATGAAGAACAGTCTGGCAGCAGCTTGAACAAACAAAACTGTTATACAGTCGCCCAGAATTAGAAACATTATCATGAGCTGAAACAGTTGAACGATCATTAAACGTTAATGCCGTACATTTGGGACTGGGATTAGAATAGAAAATTCTTAAAATCATTCATTATTGAAATGTTTATCAATAGCTGTTTTCTATTGAATAAACACGTGACAGGAAATGTCTAAGACAAAAGATCAATGCTAACATGAATACATACAGTAGTCGAGGGCCGAAGCCTTAGGGCGAGCTACGTCATCTAATTTTTACATAAAACTAAAGGTTATACGAGTATGGACCTAACGAGCGGCTGCGCATTGCGTAAACTACTGACGTTGACCGAGAAATGTCAATGTTAACGAGCGGAGATAACGACTCGATTATATCGTCGGCCTGAATCAAGCTACCCTCCCTGTTAGCAAAGCAATCCGGAAAATCAGCCAGAATTTGCAGTTTTGGTAAATCGGACAAGTCACAAGAGTGTTGATTGCCATGAAACATAGCGTGGCTATGATACTTACCATCTTGGTTCTTGTCAAGATGAGAGAATTGGAGCCTAAGGTTCTTTTCATGTTCGCGCACATAGTGGATGAACTCCGACAAAGTGACGTCACCGCCCTCTTTCCAGCCAGGTTTAGCCAGGAATTTCTGAAAAAGAATTTATTCTACGTCAGTATGGGCGGAACGAAATGACGTAACATGCAATAATAAAATTATACGGTCGAAGATAAGGGGATGTCAGTTGACGAGACATATAGGATATTATTATATACGTCATTTTCAAGAACGCCTCGAAACGCGACACTTCTATTCGCCGTATAGAAACACGAGTATTTCCCCATACTCAGAATACTCAGTTGCCTATTATAGCACTTACGGGAAGTTATTTAGTATTTTATCAGCTAACCGCGGGTCGACACTTCATCCACCAAAATAATGAGTACCTAAACTATTCTACCATTCATGGTGTTGCTAGGTTGAAACAATGACTATATACGTATTTTATCATACCCATCAATACGGAAGATTGTCAGCAAACATATTTTATGCTAATGCGGCTGTAAATGTGAGCAAATAAGATTACATCGATCTCTGAAGGTCAGGCATAAACACCGCGTTAGAGGAAAAAGCCAGCTTAGGGAAAAGGCGAGAAAATGGTACAGTCAAGACAAGAATAGGAGTCAAGAACTGATAATCGGGCTCAGTAACTTCGGCTTTAATCATCCATTGCTACTTTTGTTAGCAATACAACTGGCAAAGGGTTTGATATCTCGATGCATGCCAAATATCTGTTAGCTATCACATTTACGGGAGCTAACAGATGTTATATACTAATAAAATTAGTGAGGTTACTAGGACACAATGAGTATGAATCACATGGTTACATCATCTCGAACATTAATATGGGGAAGGTGTTTGAAGCTAAATACAGCGATGTTGTAGGTGGAACAATTAGACTGAGTATTTTATGTAAATGAAATCATAAGGGTGTGAACAGGAGAATCGATTAACGGGGGTGCTATCGGAAGCTCCATATTACTAGACTTCTATCTCACAAAAGACTTGGCATTTTTTTTATGGCAAGTAATTGCAAAAAGGTCTAAACAAAAACTGGTTCGCTTTATCCCGAACGAACAATTACCTTTCTTCAACGTTTTTAGGCTTCTGTAGACAAGCGCGAAATTCCTGTAGAGATCGAACAATTTCTATGTAAACGCGTTGTCGCATTGTCGTGTCCCTGACACTTCAGTATTTGTTTTTTTTTGTTCTTGCTCTATCTCAAGGTGCATAATGCTTAGGCAGCTGGCCTTTTTGTTGCTCTATTTGATAGAGCATAATGGTTAGACATGAGTTCGAATCCCTCTAGGTGGCGTTCTTGTTCCAGCTCTAACTTATGCTGCATAATGATTAGACACGAGTTTGAATCGTTCTTAGCTGGCGTTCTTGTTCCTGCTCTATCATATGCTGCATAATGATTAGACACGAGTTCGAATCGTTCTTAGCTGGCGTTCTTGTTCCTGCTCTATCTTATGCTGCATTATGCTTAGACACGAGTTCAAATCGTTCTTAACCGGTGTTCTTGTTCCTGCTCTATCTTATGCAGCATAATGCTTAGACACGAGTTTGAATCGTTCTCAGCTGGCATTCTTGTTCCTGCTCTATAATATGCTGCATAATGCCTAGACACGAGTTTGAATCGTTCTTAGCTGGCTTTCTTGTTCCTGCTCTATCTTACGCTGCATTATGCTAAGAGACGAGTTGAAATTGTTCTTAGATCGCGTTTTCACAGAAACATAAACATTGCAACAGTGTAAAATCAAGCACGAGTTTAAAGCGCGATTAGCCACCTTTTTATGGCAACTTAGTTATCATTGAACACAGTATAAGATTACAAAGTCACATGGATTCTTTGTTCACGTTAATCAGTAAGCTAGATCATTACATTCACCATTTTCATTGTGTACTAGCCTATACAAAAGATGGCGTGTGCAATCTTAGTGTAATGTGGATAGCATAGATTATACAAATGTGTGAAATTAATCATAAATAAATAACAATTTCATATAATTATCTGTTGATGTGTACCGTTTGATTTAAAACATGTTCCTATTGAGACATAGCACTGCAAAAATTATAAATACCTATACATGGAACTAGATTAAAGTCATTGAAACGGGAAGTTCAATTTAAACATTAATTAGTGCTTGAATTTACAATTTATATTGTCACATTGCATTTTATATTCATATTTATTTAAGATTATTGTCCCTCGTGTGCTATTCATTAGGTTTGGGGGGGTTTGCCATAATCGCCACGCATGGCAGGCGGGTTGGCGATCGCAGTTTGTTGTTAAAGTGCACAGAGACCACTGCTGCCCATTCGACGCTGCTGCCTTGTTATCAACATAGCCCAAAGAATTACCAAACTTAAGTGGCAGTGGGCCACATTGCTCGCAGAACGGATGGCTGATGGGGCAGAAAGGTTCTAGACTGGCCACCGCAAACCGGAAGAAGTTGCGTTGGAAGGCCTCCCACCAGGTGGACCGATGACCTGGTGAAGGTTGCGGGGATTCGCTGGTTACGAGACGCATGGGACCGGTCAATGTGGCGACGCTTGGAGAAGGCTTATGTCCAGCAGTGGACGTCTTTCGGCTGATATGATGATGATGATTGTCCCTATTACAATATTTAGTAAAAAATTGGTTTGATTTTATAAAAATTTATCATATTTCTTATTATTGTGTATTGTGGTGCTGCAGTGTTCAATCAAACTGGGAACGTATAACACATCAATGAATGTATCAAGGTAAGCCATTACCATTATAGTATTTTCTCATTAGAGATTAATGTGTACATTATATGAATGGGATAAAAATTTATCAAAGTGATAATTGATAAGTAGTCCTGGTGGTATGATTTTAGCAAAAATTTTTAAAAGGAGATTGGCATTTAAACATCTCATGATGTGATGCTTTATTGCATTTGGAAATATATCCATTGGATCTACTATTGATATTTAGAATTCAAAGGTATTTTTGTTCCACATTTCTAGAGTGAACGGTCAAATGTAATCTTGTAGAGAAATTAGGTATTTTGGTTCGCAGACAAGTATTGTACTATAATTTTACTATCTTAATCGTAGGTTTTGTATTGGTTGATTAATTTAAAATTATTAGGTTGGCATTAAGGTATGACATAATTGATACCTACTATGATAATGTATGAACTCTAAACAGAAACAAATGCAAACAAAGAAGGATGAATGGTTCTTTGAAAATCACTTCCTTCCCATTCAAGATCACTTCCGTCCTATTCAAGATCTATTCCATTCATATTTATCCAAATGTGCATACCTAGGTTGATTGATCTAGGCTTGATAAGTATAATGTAATTCATGATATTCACCCTCAAATAATACGTATTTTTAGAAACCAGTGATGAGCAGAGATTATCTTTTGTCAACAGACTCATAAATCTTGACACAAGATAATTTTATCAGTGATATATCGTTTTTTTTACTTTCACATATAATACTGAATTATGTTACATCTGTGCACACAAGTTATGAAAATCAAATAAGTGCATGAATTTACAAAAAACATTAATGACTGGAATGAAGGGTGTTAACATTATTAACTGAATCTCTTAGAAAATTGATCTAACTTTGTAAAATATACAATTAAGTTTCATGCATAAGTTCGACTTTAAAGCGGCTGTAGTGCCATTCAAAACGAGAAGCTAAATAACAAAAGAATGCTAAGGGTTTACATAATGAAAAAGGGAAAATACTTAGGCTAAGAAAAATATTCTCCATACGGATATGAAATAGCTGATTTATTGCGGCTTACGTGTCGACAGGTAATCGAACACACCGTCAGAAGGTGAAACCGTTAGAGCAAAAATTATAGGCAATTCTAACCTCTGCGTAAGTTCGGTTGATGTGAGGAGCCAGCTCCTTCAGCGCTTCCGACAGGTCGTGGATGTCGATCCTCCCATTTCCATCGGTGTCTAATTTAGAAAACAATTTCTCTAGCCTTTCTTCGTCTTCTTTTGGTATTTCCTCTAGTTGCAACGGTCGATGACACTGAACCATGGCTCCAGGAGTCAGAGTAAGTACTGCTTGTTAAGTTACAAGTTAATATAATTTCATAGAGGGGGGCGTACATAACTCTAGGCTAAACTATTAACGTAATCGAATTCATTTTTAAAGGAAAAACTGAACTCGTTTTTCATCCACTGGTTATTTGACAGCTACTTGCTGCCGCACTGCCGCACACAGAACAGACGCACCCCTACATGCACAAAAAGAACGAATCGACGAATACGAATACAATACTTCCAAAGCGTGCTGTGTCCGTGTCCTACTAGTCTACAAAAAACTCAATATTTCACATGAATAACGAAATATCAACCTTAATGGTTACAAAATAAAATATAACTAGGGCGCAGAAATATTTAAGGCTGTCATTATTAATGTGTGCTCTATTTTCACAGTGTGCTAAAAACTTGAAGCAACGCCATCTGTATCCTATTGCAGGTACTTTTTACACAACTATCAGCTTGAAAAACAAGCTAAAGAACATTTTTGGGATTATAGATAAATAATTAGAGCTAATTTTGCGATGCTTTTCGGCTGAGAAATACCAAGGTACCCGTCATTGCTTTTTTATAAACTGTGATTTTTAATTTCGTCGACTAAACTGACAGCTGACAATGACGTTATTTTTTTTAAATGTTGCAAGCGCGGAATATAGTGTTGTAGGTTTAAGGGCTTATTACACTACACGGTATTCAGGGCCCTGAATACCGGGTCACTCTACCATTCCGAGTCAATATGGTCGAAATTTTGGGAACCCTAGCTTCCTAACTGTTATTACACTACCCTAAATTAGGGTTTAGGGCCCTGTAGGCCGTGTAAAGTAATTAGCCCTTTAGATAAAGGACCTAATAGTAGGTAAGGCTCAATCATAAAGGGCTTATTATACTACACGGTACGGAGGGTCCTAAACCATAATTTAGGGTGGTGTAATAAATTTTAGGGTTTTAGAGTTCCCAAAACTTCGACCTTAGAGGGTCCTAAACCATAATTTAGGGTGGTGTAATAAATTTTAGGGTTTTAGAGTTCCCAAAACTTCGACCTTATTTACTCGGAATGGTGGAGTGACCCGGTATTCAGAGCCTTAAATACCGTGTAGTGTAATAAGCCCTTAAGTGATTCATCGAATCGATGTGACATGACTCCTTAATTTAATTTTACTTATTGGTAAAAATAAATGTATCATGAATATAAACGTAATATATTTTAATATAACAGTATTCATACGCATAGAACATAAACTTTTATTGTGTTAAATATTAAATCAACAATAAAATAAATGCGACTGATAAAATGAAATTGACATAAATGAGTGGAAACTAAATAAAGGCCGCTAGTTTCATAACCAATGTAGTTTTTTTGGCGTGAAATAGTTCAATTTTCGATATACTTCGATTTTCGATCAACTTTCGATCAATCAGGATAGTCAGGATACGACACTATTTTTATGTAACGATAAAGTGACAACCCCCTAAATGTCAGTTTAGTCAACGAAATTAAAAAGCAGAGTATAATAAATAATATTATATAAACTTGCCAGCATTTTCCATAAACAATAGTAAATGGAAGAAGATGGCAATATCGGCTTTTTAACCACTTTGAAAACTGGATCTACGACAAAATAAATGGTAGATTCATATGACAGGTGTTTACAGGTAATGGTAAAATAAGTAATTACTATGTAAGTAAAATATGAGTTTTATTTTAAAAGTTCGCATATCTAAATAGGTATAAATAGCAAGCACGTTCTGGCGAGGTCTGGCAACAATGACACAATTTGATAACAACACTCAACAGATGTTACTAGCTTCACATCACTGCTAAGCCAGTTTCTGCACTTTAACCATAGATGGCGCTATTAAAACAACTTTAGGCGACACATCGATGATGATAAAAACGGAAAAAATATATTTTTAATAAACTAACAACAATTCCTAGGTAAACTGAAATTTCATTATAGTTCACGTACAAACCGTCGCAAAAAAAAAAAGCAAAAAATCCGACTGCTTACGTAGCGAACTAAAAAGGCGTACTTAAACAAGAAGAAAATCATGCAGTCGGAGGATAAGTAAGTACCTACATATTCACGAGCTGTTGGCTGACCAAAACCAGATGAATCCCACGACTGCACAGTATGATTATGTATTGTAAATCTTATCATCATCACACACCTAGTTCATACTTGATCTATTACATACAAAGTCTAACTGTAAGAATTGGGGAGTCTGGTGACCCGTAACACAGGTATTCAATACCTTCTTCGGGAACCAGTCTCTCACAAATGTTTTAATTTTTTGTATTAGTTTAATCATTTATTGTACCTTCCTGCAACATTTGTGATGAGAAAATAAAAAATTATGATTTTCTTCTTGTTTACGTCATTTTAGTTCACTTCATAAGCAGTCGGTATTTTGATTTTTTTATTACCTTTTTTTATTTATTTATTTAATTTAAATTTTCTTATTTTTTTTTTTCGATTTATGTACATTTAAACATATAAGTGTATTATTTTTTAAATCACCTCTTAAAACTCTTTATACTCTTTCTTTACCCCACCTGAACGGATTAGAAAAAAAGAAGAGAAAGAAGAGAAAAGAAGAAAAAGAAATTTTAGGGTTCCGTACCCAAAGGGTAAAAACGGGACCCTATTAGTAAGACTCCGCGATCCGTCTGTCTGTCTGCCTGTTCGTCTGTCACCAGGCTGTATCTCATGAACCGTGATAACCAGACAGTTGAAATTTTCACAGATGATGTATTTCTGTTGCCGCTATAACAATAAATACTAAAAACAGAATAAAATAAATATTTATTTGGGGGTCCCATACAACAAACTTAATTTTACAGAACAGTACAGAACCCTTCGTGCGCGAGTCCAAATCGCACTTGGCCTTTTTTTTAGTGTTTCGAAGTCAACAAGGTTCCTTGTTGAATTCGGAACCTTATAGTTTTTCGCTATGTCCTTCTATCCGTCCGCAGCTTAACTCAGAGACTCTTACTGCCGCACTCAGAGACATTTAACGGTTACTTAAGGCGCTCCTTAGTGTAGATTTTGTACTAAAAATCTATACTAAGGAGAGCTTTAAGTAACCGTTAACGTCTCTGAGTGCGGCAGTTAGTACTAGAAACCTATAATTTGTCATGGATATGCATATTAATAATTCCGACAGACTTTTTTTTTCGGTTACTTCCTATAGACGTAAAGTGGGGATGTTTTCTTTCGATTCAGAGATCCGTTTGCGTAACATTAAGCTTTAAATTGCAAATTTTTGTTAGAGTCAAGTGTCCCAAGTGTGTTTGTGTTGTGTTAGTGCAGAAGTGTTATAGACAAGTGTCCTAAGTGTGTTTGTGTTAGTGAAGAAGTGTTATAGTCAAGTGTCCCAAGTGTGTTTGTGTTAGTGCAGAAGTATTTTTGTTGCTTTGTAATCTAAAGTCAAACTAGATCTATGGTCGGGTAGTTGTGGTGCTTCCTAGCTTTGCAGTGTTTCATAAAAATTCATTTACCAACAACAATTATTCCTACAAATTCCTTTGGATCATTATTTATCTAAGTTTGACACCCCGATAATTCTTTAAAGTTCTGCTGAAACAGAATTAAATTCAACCAACACTTTTATTGATATTAGCTAATATCTGGACTCCAGTTTACAAATCAACTCTACACAAGTTTTTTTACCCGACTGCCGAAGGAGGGTAATGTGTTTATTATCATAGATAGTTATACACCCTAAAAAAAACTTATATACTATATGTAATAACCCACTTATCGACCGAAAAAACGCATTAGTTTTCGTTGACATCTTTCAAATTTCGTGAGTATAGTTCTCGCCAAACTTCTTGGCCGCCCTGAAGTTGGCTACAATAGCTGCGCAGTCAGCGCAGTAGTAAATCTCGTACAAAAACAGCACCGTTTCGTGCCTCGCGCATGCGGTAAACTTCAGGGCGGCCAAGAAGTTTGGCGAGGACTATATATCTGCTATTTGTGATCCCGTTGGACAATAATTAACTGATATATTATTCACATAAATTGGATCTTTTAGATAATAATATTTCAAATCTATGTGTTTACTTCTTTTATTCATGATTCTTTTCTTCATAACCCAAATTGCTGATTGGTTTTCCACTCTCATCTCAAATACTAATGTTTCAATTGTAATTTCGTATAAGAGGTCTCTTATAAACAGAAGTTCCTTGCAACACTCTGCTGCAGCTATAAATTCTGCTTTTGTACTCGACAGCGCTACAACTGACTGCTTCCTTGAGCCTCCTCCATGCCACTGGTCCACCGTTTAACCAAATCACGAAACCAGAAGAACTACATCTAGTGTCTAGATTCCTCGCGAAATCCGAATCACAATATCCTCGAAGCACTTTCACCATAGTGAATACCTTTCAAAAATCTTGGAATTATTTTTGCGTTGTCATCATTTAAATTTGGAGAATTTTGATGTCTCAAACAACCCATATGAAAACTAATAACTGGTCTAATTTTATTTTACAAATATAACAATGTACAATTCATGAGATTTATTATCGATTTTTATTGATGGATGTTGTTCTATTAAAATAGTTGGACTTTTACATTGTCTAGCTTCGTTGATGTTGAATTTCTTCACAATCTTCTCAACATAGGTTTTCTGAAATAAATATCACTCCATTTTCGTCTTGTTTTATATCTAAACCGAAGTAATTGGACACTTCTTCACATATTCACAATTCGAACGCTTTTCTTAATGTTTCTATTAAATTCAGAAGGTATTCCTCTCTTTCTCCAACTACCAATCCATCATCCACGTAGACTGCAAGAATTTCTTGTTACTCCTTCCATCAAAAAATACATTGACCTAGTTTTACCTGTTCTGCATTAATGGAGCTTGTTTTAGTCGGTATAAACATATAACAACTCTAACAGATTACATACTTTGTTCTATTTATTACTATAGCCTTTGGGAACTTTCAAATAAATGCTCTCGTTTCTCTTCTCTTTTCTCTCTATGTAAAAGGCGGTCATCAAACACCGTCATATTAAAATTTTTTTCTTGCGACTTTATTGAAATTAATATTATATTGTCGCGGATTCGTGTCGCGGGTTCGATTCCCGCACGGAACAAATATTTGTATGACCTGCAGATATTGTTCCGGCTCTGGGTGTTTGTGTATGTGAGTTTATATGTTTGTAAACGCACCCACGATACAGGAAGAAATTCCTAGTGAGTAAATGAGTTTGTTTTGACATTTGGACTGTATGTTTCATCATAATCTATTTTGTACTTTTTTTTGAAAACCCCTCGCAACGCAACTAATGTTGCTTTATACCTTCCATCTGATTTTACCGTGAAAATCCACTTGCTCGTTACTAATTTTGTACCTTCTCTTTCTTGTTTACAAAAGACCGAGTATTATTTTCTTCCAAAAATTAAATTTCTTCTTCTATCGCTTTCTTTCATTTATTTTTTTTTTCTCGTTTCTACTGCTTCTTCATATGTCAACATATATATTTCAGTATCATAATCCATAACGTAATCCTACTAATATCCTACTTATTATAATATTATATTATTATTTTATATTTCAATATTATGTTATTAAAATATATTATCTATACAAATAAATAAAATTTAAGTGTCTCTATGTAATATCAAAATAACAACGTTTTATTGAATGCACGTGAAAGTATATACGATACTAACAACAAATAAGCAATTTTTTAGATTTTTGTCTGTCTGTCTGTAAGTCTGTTGGTTCTGGGTAATTTCCGAAACGGCTGGACCGATTTTGACGGGACTTTCACTGGTAGATAGCTGATGTAATATCGAGTAACATAGGCTACGTTTGATCACGAGAAAATTCATAGTTCTGGCGGGAACTTATAAAAATAAAAATATGTTTTTTACGAGTTTGACGCGGGCGAAGTCGCGGGCAACAGCTAGTATTATAATATAATAATATTTTATATTATAATTACGAAAGTTTGTGAGGATGGATGTGTGTATGTATGTTTGTTACTCTTTCACGCAAAAACTACTAAACGGATTTAGATGAAACTTTACAGTAATATAGGTTATACATCAGAATAACACTTAGGCTACAATTTATAATGCCTTTTTGTAATTTAGTCATAAAATAACGATAAATATCAAATAAGACGGACAAAATTGTGCCCTCTGAGAGCTATCTTTGCGAGCGCTGTATAAACCGTTGGAGATACACAAATATAATGTACAGTAGGATTGTTTGTCTGAAATAGTTCTAAATAAAAGTCCGCGACAGCATATATGTACCTTTTATGTGGAAGCCACTATGACCAAAAAAGTGAACCTTAAATACAATTAAATTGGATACTTTTTTACAATGCACATTTTAGAATATTTATCAAACTCTTATTAAAATCGACACATTTGCCGCTTTAAATATTTAATGTAGATAAACTTTGAACTTTGTCTCAAATATCAGAGCTCTTGTCCTTTCTATCATGGTTCTGTTCAATCTCTCGGACTTTCCATTTAATTGAGGTGCATAGGGTATTGTTAGATCTTAGACTATTCCTTTTGACTCACACCACCACTGCAGGTTATTTTTCTAAAATCCTCGACTATTATCACATCTTGTTTTATTCAATTTTCTATAGAAAAGGATTTAAATAAAAACATGATTATTTTAATTTTGAATGGCTGTATGTAGGTTTGTTATATTTTAACTGAAATTAAAGAGGCTGACTATACGAGTATAATGGTTGTGAATTTTATTAGGCTTGCTTATAACATTCACTCTTCTGCCACCAGCTTCGACGCCGATCCCGTTTTACACTTCGATAAACCAAATTTGAAAACATTCTACTCCTACTTCGGTTCCCATAAACCACCGGAACGTCCCTTGTCACTACAGTAACATTAATATTGTTAAATTGATTATCATTTTACTAACTTGTTATGATTTAGGTAGGTACCTATCATGCTTTAAACAGAATTACTTAGGATGCTTGTAAGTTTTTAGAAAGAACAATGTTCAGTTTTTGTAATTGCTAGAGGGTGAGACCTGGTGACCTGAAACACAGGCACTTAAAGCCTAGCTTAGGCACCAGTCTACCACATTTTAAATAAAATAAAAAAAAAATTGGTGCTGCTATTTATTAATAAATCGGTAAATATTATTCACTAAGTCTGCTATGGGAATATCTGTCTGATACCTTTAATAGAATGTCGCAATCACAACAGAGTCATAAACGTTCCCTAAAACGTTATCAATAGAATATATTATTTACATTTAGAGCAGGAAAGTCTTCGTTCTATATTTCTGCATCAAGAGCAACCCGAACCGTAAAAAAAGTGACTCATGAAATTGGTTACAAGATATTTGGGGCGCATTAACCGACGACAATAAGTCACATTCAGAAATATTGTCACGTACCCTGACGGTGACACAGACATAAAGGGCCGTCACCCTATTATACTTCATTAAATTCACTCAATAACAGCCATATTTCCCTAAGTAGGTCTTTCATTGCTCCATTACTCTATCACCATCCCTCTCTCAAACACAATCGCCCTCTCGTGCAAAAGAGACGCAAAAACAAATTTGTCAAAAACCGTAGCAACTGTCATCGGGTTTCAACCAATAAATCCGTGAGGATGGGATGGCTATTATGTCTGATATGACAATACACAGATTGACGCGACCGAAAATCTATAAACTTTAAAAGTTAATACGCGCGTGCAGCGCAGTCTTGCTGATACAAAGTAGGCTCAATTTCTTCGCAGTGAAAGCTCAAAATGGGTTATGTGCAGCTGAATTTGCACGTAATAGAAAACTAAACTCTAAAGATAGTGGAGTAAAGTTGTGATTTGCAAAGACAGGAGGTTCTTTTGTTGATGGGATGAGCCCACAAAAAATTCTCAATAGGGAGTGAACAAAAGTTCATAAAAGTTTAAGATTAATCGGGGATTTGGGCACAATAATACGCGCACACACATGCCGCTGACGTGGTGTAGTTCGTCTGTTTGTCCGTCATATTATCATGGGGGCACATCATTATTATTGATTTAAGTAGGTAGAGTACCTAGTAAGTAGGTTTAATTGTAGTGTGCGCTATGTTAGGTATTTCAGTTACACTTTTTATTTTATTCGAACTGCTCCTTAGCTTAGCAGATTTGATGAGCCCAAGACGACATTATTATTCATCTCTATGAAACATGTTTCCGTTAAAATACAGTATTAGTCAAACTTTATGTACTTAATCTTGAAAAGCTGTCAAACTTCGACATAAAAGGAGGGTCTATCACGGTTTTAATGCATATATCTACTCAATTCAGATACCGGTCTTGAATGTGTATAGTATAACAGCACTTTTTGTATGAGTGACATTCTAAGCAGAGTACCGAAATGGTACCCACTTATAACAATACTAGCACTAAGCCCGCGACTTCGTTCGCGTGATTTACAGATTACTTTCTTATGTGCAAACTGTGAAGGCAAACAAAAATAATCTATTCAAAAATTATCAATAAATATTGGGGTCTCGTAGATATCTAGGGTTTATTAGTTTGGGACGATTGTTGTGTATGTGAGTTTATATGTTTGTAAACGCACCCAAGATACAGGCGAAATTCCAATTGTGGGGCAAGGTTTACAAAAAAAAACAAAAAAAACAAGCTATTAAGTATAATAACATAACTCATTTTTAACCGACTGCGCAAAAAGGAGGCGATTCTATGTTCCACTATATGGATTTTTTTAGCATGTATTTTCATCGATTACTCCGTCAATTATTAATGTGGATTACTTTGAAAAATAATTTAAGTGCTTGATGGGATCCTTATTCGAAGTGGTCCATTAGATGTTTTTGTTATTGGTGTGCTTGCGTTTGACCACTGTCTCACCTGATGGTAAGCGATGATGTGGTCAACGATGTAGCACGCTTACCTAGAAGAAACCTATTCACTCTTGACTAAAAGACTCCCAGGTTGTAGGTATCTGGAAATACAGACTATGGCTGGTTTAATGTGGTGAAGATCTTTAGAAGAACTTTGGAAATATAGTACAACATAATTATTATTCTTCAATAAATGGCGGAAATTCTCGCGATGAAACTTGTACTGTTCCCTAATTAGAGAGATACCTAATCCAATAAAAAATAATGATCACGAGCCGATTATTAGTATCGGAGATATGCGTGAACAAACATACATATAAACAAACATACATACACTTATGAATTTTGACACAAGTGTTTAAAAGCCCACACAGAGTAACACATGTGAATATTGTGCAATTCCAACAATATTACATACATACATAGGGGCTGGTCTGCATTTGTGCTATGCTTTGATTAGTAGAATAGATGTAGGCCTACCTTGCCTCCTCCTTCAGAGGCGACAAGGTGGCGTGGTCTTGAGGGAGAGCGCACGGTCGTGTAGATCCTCAAGGCAAGTCTGGCAGTTTTCCTTCACGTGGTTGCCGCCCTGTTATTGGTCTAATTCCCTAAGAATTAGACGTAACTGAAACTGCTGGGCGACTTATCGCAGGGGTGGCGAGGTCATGCCCCTGGGTGTCCACCATCGAACAAGACCAGATGTTGGATAGCAATGACCTCCCGCGTGTTTGTGCCGTGCGCGGGGACCCGTACGGGGGGATGAAGGAGTCCTGGTGGTTGAGTGGAGCAGGTTTGCACACAACACGCCACTTTGGTCTGGATTTCCTCTTACACGGGAGGTCGTGGGGTAGCTACCCACGATCAATCGGCTGAGGCATCCCATTAGCGGGCTGTCATGCGAGGATCGGTTTGGTGGGGGTTGGCAGTCGGCGTGGCGTGGGGTTGCGGGATGAGCTGCGACATAGTCTCGTGTCGTCAGCAGTCTCGTGGCCTTCCGCTGCGTGCGGACTCGTCATACTGTCATCAAACTGGTCCTATACTGAAGGAGTAGCTCTGGCGTCACTCGTAGAGCGAGTGACGTCCCCGACTTGAGGGCTCCGTGGCGGGTGGAGAGCTCCGACGGTGAATGAAAATAATTCATTAACTATGGATAATGAGACAAATTCACACAAAAAAAACAATCGGCCTGCGTCCTCGGATGCGCCAACAACAACAAACACAACTAAGGCTGCGTCCTCGGATGCGCCTAATACAAGAAAACTTACGTCGAAGGATGCGCCCAGGCGACAACCGCCCAAGGCTGCGTCCTATGACAAAACCAACAAACCAAAACTTTCGGCTGCGTCCAAGGATGCGATGAGGAAGGCAACCGCCAGGAGCGCGCCAAACCAGGCTGCGTCCCAAGCAACGCCAACCCCATCTGCGTCTATGGAAGCGCCTCACAACACTACCCTGAACACAAGGCCAATGGCAGTTCTCGAACAAGGCGACTCAAGGCAACCTGCTGACGAAGACGCGCCCACAACCAGGGCTGCGTCGACGGCTGCGGTTTCTGAGGGGAACCGGACGAGTCTGGCTGAGGCCCCACTGACAGGCACTCAAAACCCAACCACAACTACAACAACCTGGACGACCGTCACCCGTAAGAAGTCCTCTAAGAGACGTCAGCCTACTGTCGCCGAAGCTAGGCGGCATGATGACGTGGCAAACACCGCGACCCGCGAGCAACCAGCGGGGAGCAGTCACTGCCCTGCGGAAATGTCCCAAACAACCGGGACAACAGCAGGCGCGGTTGCCACGTCTATCAAACGCAAGCGCGGCAGGAAGGCGAGGGGTAAAAAACTACCGAAAACCGACGGAGAACCTAATGCTCGGGCACAGAAGCGTTCGCGACCAGAGGACACCGTCACGCCTACAGGGGTAGGCAAGAAGAGCAAGACTGCTCGCTCCCTCATGGTGGACGGGTCCTTTGTGACATATGCTGAAGCTGCCGCGGCGTACAAAAGCAATGAACTGTGCGTCGCCGTCATGACCGAACCTTTCGAGGACATGACGCAAGGGCAGGCAGAAGGTATCCGGCTGAACATCGAAAACCAACTAAGGGCAATACTCATGGCAGAGCCGGACCCAACCAACCTAACAATAAACACCGCGATCCACTTCCGCGGTAAGGCCCACTTCGCCGAAGGCGTACTGAAGACATGGTGCGAGGATGATTTCACGCTGACCTGGCTCAAGAGGGTCATTGTAAACATGCCTTCACCAATAAATGGGACCAAATTAACCGTTCGGCCTCAAGCAGAAATACCAAAGAAAGCTTTGTGCATGTTGTTCGTCCCGGGCAACAAGGAGGACACTCCAGCACTGCTCAGGCTACTGTCGAGGCAGAACGCTAACCTTAAAATCAACTCATGGACGCTGACACATGTGAGGGACAGACAGGAGCCCCCGGGAACCTGTCTGTTCTTCCGTGTGCCAGAGCCCATGGTAAAAACTATAAAAGACCAGCAAAGGCGCGTCTACTACCTCATGGGAAGCATCTACATCCGCTTCCTGGAGGTGGATGCTGCCGGTGGGGTTGCCGCCGCGCCACTAACTTCAACAACCTCCGCTGCGCCTGAACCGGAATCCGCGCCGCCTCTACCTGTGCGTTCCCCGTCGCCTCCCGCGATGGTGACCGAGGAGGAGTTGGTGGAGAGGGCTACTTCCATGGCAATAACGGAGATGGAAGAAACAGAAGATCCAATACAGGATCCTCCCTCGCCCGGGTTAACATCGGACGAGGACTGCTTTCCAAAAGGGGAGGAGAGTGAGGAGGATGACAGCAGCCTCTGCTCTTCTCCCCCGCGGGACATGTAGGATCCTACAGACCAACCTCCAGCACAGCCAAACTGCGTCGGCCACCTTGCGCAGAGTGCTGGAAAAACAACATCAAAATACCATCGCCCTCATTCAAGAGCCGTGGATCAGGGGCGGCAGAATATGTGGTCTTGCAAACATCGGGGGTAGGTTGCTGCTAGACACCTCCGTAAGTAACCCAAGAACCTGCATATTTATTCCAAAACATGTACCTAACCTACTAATAAACGAATTTTGTTCAAGAGACCTTACAGCAACAAGGCTTTACAGAACAGAACAAGAACTCCCGGACATCGTACTCGCCTCGGCATACCTGCCAGGCGACGAGGACGTGCCTCTGCCCGAGCTCGCCTCGCTGGTGGAGTACTGTGTAAAGGAGAAACTTGAGCTAATCATCGCGACAGACTCCAACGCGCATCACACGCTCTGGAGTAATGTCAAAACCAACAACCGAGGTGAGGAAATGCTTGACTTTATTCTCAAGAATAATCTTGTATTACTTAACAAAGGTTCAGAACCTACATTTATAAACGCTAGATCACAAACAATAATAGACTTAACATTAGCAACCATAGGCATAGCTGACTCCATTCAGGACTGGTATGTATCCAACGAGATTTCATGCTCAGACCATAGATGGATCCGGTACACCATTAACTTTAACCTACCCAAACCACAGCCGAGAAGAACTCCTCGAAACACAGACCAGTCTAAGATTCTTAGACTTGTCAAAGCTGAGTTAGGAAAATTACCTTCTTTACCAGCTGAAATACCTGTAACTAACTTAGACGAACACGTAAATAACATTACATCCATCCTTTTATCTAGCTATGAACAGTCATGCCCCCTCATCGTACCTAGGCAGGGAGTTAGGCAGTCCTGGTGGTGTCCAGAACTTGAAAGACACCGTAACAGGCTAAGGAGACTGTTCAACAGAGCTAGGAACACACGGTCGCCAGTAGACTGGGACCGGTACACGCATATACGTAGAACCTATAAAAAACTAATACGCCTCAGGGGTAAGACCAGTTGGAGGCGTTTTTGCACCAATATTGAAAACAACAACCAGGCAATTAGGGTTAAAACCTGTCTGGCTCAAGAGACGGAACATTCAATAGGATGCCTGAAAAAACCAGATAACACATACACAATAAACGACGCGGAAACTAGCGAGCTGCTTCTGACCACCCACTTCCCAGGCTGCCGGATTGCCACCCAGCAATGTTGGGAGCCACATAGGGAAAGGGACACGAGCAGCTCAGACTGGGAAGTAGCTTTAGAAGTTATAGACAAAGACAAATTAACGTGGGCAATCAACACCTTCTTACCTTTCAAGGCAGCAGGGATAGACGGTATCTTCCCAGCTCTGCTTAGGTGGAGCGGAGACCTACTGGTGGAATACCTCGTTAAGGTTCTTCGAGCCTGTCTAGCCCACCGCTATATTCCCTTGAAATGGCGCGAAGTAAAGATCATCTTCATTCCGAAACCGGGTAGGGGCGATTACACCCAGCCCAAATCCTTCAGACCCATAAGCCTCACCTCGTTCTTCTTGAAGACGCTGGAGAGGCTGGGGGATATGAAGATTAGAAAACAAATTTCGGTACTGAACCCTCTACACCCTAACCAACACGCCTACTGCGCGGGTCGATCAACCGAATCAGCACTCCACAGCGTAGTCTCACAGATTGGAAATGCTCTTAAAGTCAAAAACTCAACCCTAGGCGCTTTCATTGACATAGAAGGTGCCTTTGACAAAACGAACTTCACCAGCATCGGGCAGGCACTCGCCAAGCACGGTGTTGCGCCAACGCTCATAGAATGGATAAATAACATGTTAGAACATCGTGCTATTCAATTCACTGTAAACACCACCACACGCGGTGTCGTGAGTAGGGGCTGCCCACAGGGTGGGGTGCTGTCACCACTACTGTGGAATTTAGTTGTGAATGAGCTCATCGCAGAGCTCAACGCTAGCAGTCTATACTCGGTGGGATACGCAGATGATATAGCGATTTTAATCTCTGGGAAATTTGAAGGCGTCTTATGCGACCTCATGAGAAGAGCTTTCAAGATAATCGAAAGTTGGTGCACTAAGCATGAACTATCGGTCAATCCCTCGAAAACGGAACTAATAATGTTTACAAACAAAAGAGTCCTTGGATCCCATCGGCTCCCTAAACTTTTCAATACAGAACTAACTCTTAAAGACGAAGTCAAGTACTTGGGAGTGATCCTTGATAGCAAGCTACTCTGGAACAAGCATCTTGACTACAAACTTAACAAAAGCACAATCGCACTCTATCAATGCAAAAAAATGTTAGGTAAAAAATGGGGGCTCTCTCCGAAGATCACGCTTTGGCTATACACAGCGGTGATCAGGCCAATGTTAGCTTATGGCGCTCTGGTTTGGTGGACAAGGACGGAACTGTCGACTACCATTGCCAGACTCCAAAGGTTCCAAAGACTAGCATGTTCAGCTACCACTGGCTGCATGAGAACCACCCCGACAACGGCCATGGAGGTAGCCCTAGAAATAACTCCCCTTGACCTATATTTACAGCAGGAGGCCGCGCTAGCGGCCATCAGGCTGATGCATCTGGGTATATGGGGCAAAAACCTCGCTAGCCCACACGCTGTTATCCTGGACCGGGCGATAGAGTACCAACCACTCATCGCTGCCCCGTGTGATAGAACACCTAATCAACCTATGTTCAACAAAAAGTATGCAATACAAACTGTAGAGGAAGAAAGGGATCAGTCTGGAGCCAGTGAAGTACGCATCTATACAGATGGCTCAAAAACACATAACGGTTCAGGTGCTGGCGTACACTCCCTTGACCTCAACATCAACTTTCACTTATCACTAGGCACACACAGTTCAATCTTCCAATGTGAATGTGTCGCTCTAACACAAGCCGCAGCAGCTGTAAAGCGATTAGGCATCCATGACTATGGAATCAGATTCCTATCCGATAGTCTGGCTGTGCTAAAAGCCCTAGAAAACAAACAAACCAACAGCAAACTAATATTTGAATGCCACCTTGCCCTGGAGAGTATATCGGTATCTAACCGGATCACCCTTCAGTGGATCAAGGGACATAGTGGTTCATTGGGGAATGATGCCGCGGATGAGCTTGCAAGGAGAGGTTCTGAGAAGATAGTGGTAGGCCCGTACCCACTTCTCCCTCTCCCTTTCTCGCAAATTCGTGCGTGGATCCGCAAAAGATCAACCGAAAAGCACAACAACAGATGGTCACGGGCAACAGACTGTAGGCAGTCGAAATTGGCTTTACCGAATGTAAACCCGCGATTAACCAAAAAACTCCTTAGCCTAACTAGAAATAACCTAAGAACAATCATAGGTACAATTACGGGCCACACCCCTCTTAACAAACATCTTTTTAACATAGGCGCCACGGACAGCCCACTTTGCAGGGGCTGTTTCAACGCCGAAGAATCAGCCGCCCACGTCATCCTGGACTGCGAGGCCGTGGCTTCCCAACGAAAAGAAATCCTCGGAACAGTGAGGTCGCTCCGCGAAGCCTGTGAAGCCCCCAGGAAGCTTCTGTGCTTTTGGACGGAGCTAGGCTGGCTACTTTAGCCAGAAACCCCACGCACAACGGACCAAATGGGAGTCTAAGTGCGGAAAAGGGAGTCCCTCTTCATTCATTCATTCATTCATACATACGTGCTGAATTGATCACCTCTTTTTTTTGGAGTCGGTTAAATTAAATTAATAACTTTCATTTCGGAAGTCGGTGTTGAATGACGATAAAACAAGAGGTACCAAAGATAACGACTTCTTTTGCATTTTTTTTTGTGTTTTGCTGTAGAAGTCGGTTTTTGTATTTTTTGTGAAAATGTTTTTTTTTGAAGTCGGTAATAACTTTAATTTCGGAAGTCGGAATCAAAAAAATGAGAAATGATACCTGAAAAATCAGCTTTAGTTCGTAGTTTAATTTAAGTATTTTTTTCTTTGTAAAGTTGCGATTTCCATATGGCAATAAGGAACTGGACTGTATTGATTAGACTGAAACTGTTTGGTCGCCGGACTGGAATACACAACAAGTTACCTATCTGTACTATTATTTATTCTGTGCTATCAGTGTGTTTTATCACTTCGATAGATAACTTGTGTTGTGGATTAATAATAAGAGAATTAAATGAAAATTGGGATTATTATTGAAATATGTATGTATTCTGTAGTATAGTTCTCGCTAAACTTCTTGGCCACCCTGAAGTTGGCTTTCCGATGCGCAAGGCACGGCGCAGTGCTGTTTTTGTATGGGATTTACTTTTGTGCAGGAATTGTAGCCAACTTCAGGGCGGCGTGTGTACATTATAATTTATAATTAATTCGAGTCATTGATGTATTATTGTCAAAGTGACTCCGATATATCAAAAATATAATCTAGTCACACTACACTGACTCTTGTACGTCCAACAATATTAATCAATATTAAAAATAAGGCTTGGCACGTACTGCGATTTTTTCCGCCCATTCTGCGACATATGGAATTTTATGAAACTGCACGCATTGCGGTAAAAATTCGCGAATTTTATTCGCGCGAATTGTTTTGTACAATTTCCTGTTTTTTTTTTATGCGAATAAAAATCACAGTGCGTGCTAAGCCTAATACGTCTGTGAATCTGTGGTGTGACAGAAATGACTGACAGAGTGATGACAGATGAAAAGTTGTAAACTTGAAAAAGTTGTAAATCGATGTGCTTTGCTTTGCTATCGCAGTATTGTATCAAATTCGCATTATTTTGTGTTCTATGATTGTTTTCTTTATAATTACCGAAGTCTTCTATAGTCAACAACCAAATTAAATTAGAGCGACATGTCTGTGGCATTTGCAGCAACAGGCCCTGAGCCTCCTTTGAGCCCGGCAGAATTCCAAAACAAAATAGATGAAAACGATCATCTTCTTCAAACCATTAAAGAATATCAAGAGAAAGCTCAAATTCTGGACTGCCATCCGTATGTACAAGTATTACACAAGAATTTGATCTCTTTGGCCGCACTATGGTTTTGGTTTATAGATCATCCCAAAGAAAACATTCAAACCATTCTACCGGTGGAGTATAGGTAAGCCTGCATCCACAGCAGCCGTTTTACAAGCTTTTATTTAACATCCCATGTTCATTAGTATCTTCGGGTCAAATATTCAAATCGCATTGTGTTCCTCATTACTGACGGTCGTAATTCCCTCGTCGTCGTGGAAACAATTTTTCTTTTTCTAATTTACGCTATCTGTGCCTGTCTTTTGTGTCGAGAAGAGTATAGTGCATTTTGTTGTTCAATAACATGCGGGCTTGGTCTTACCATCTTATTGAGCTGCGACCTTTATATTTCCCTTCAATCTTGCCATTAGAGCAATTGCACACATTGTATCTCACTATACACATATTCTTCTATTAATACATTGTACATTATTTATTTACACATAACACAACCTTAAATTGTATCACTCATGTCAGATTATGTTTTATTTTGTACCTAAGTCCGTGTGTCGCTGCGGGGTGTCAATTTCGGGGAGCCGGGAGGGGTTAAAAAACTTAAATGCCACCAACTGAGCTGAAATTCTGCACACTTGGTTTTTCAGTCCTTCGCTGCTTTTCTGATTCTGGTTTCATTGAGGGATCCAAGACACTTGAATATTTTCTCTATGAATTGTTGACTGTCTTTGATTCTAAGCTTTCTGATGTTTTCACTGTTGATTCTGGCTTTCACGAGTTGCAGTAGATGAAGATAGTGTAGTGCGCCTGTCAAGCAGAACCTGTCTGGAAACAAATGACATATCAATTTTAATCTTACTTTTCTTTTTTTTCAGGCAAATCAGCATCAAGTATCGACAACAAATAGTATTTCTAAGAGCTACTTTTAGAACAATATATCATGAAACTCCACAAGAACAACGTGATTGTGAAGAAGGGGTAAACCTATTTCAGAAAATGGGTGCTATGACAGTGTTTTTAAATATGTATAAGCCTTTTATCCCTGAGGTCGATAATAGGCGAGGATAAGCAGTAGAGGGGGATAAGGTGGTCTGATGGTTTTCTAGGTGTTTAAAACTACATTTGTGTTATTAGAATGTGAGTCAATTAAATAATTTAATGTTTAAGTTATTAGTCTGCAGAATATTTCTGTGCAATATTTTCTCATTAATTTTGATTGCGATTATCTGATATTCAGATGGATGCAAATATAACATTACATAATTGTTATCAGAACTATTATTATAATTATAAAATTGTTTTGCAGTGTGTTGATATTGCTCAATATGTTAACTGCCATTCTAATGACACAAAAGTAAGACTATTTAAGTAAAAAATATTTATTCTCCAAGATTAGCCATTTTACTTTATTATCATATAGCAAATTTTCAATATTATTTATACTTACATCTTCTTTTAAGAATCACAAGACTCTGCTATAGATGATATAAGTTTTTTTAGTAGTCTATGAGCAGAGGATATGAATTTGTAATACTAAGAAAAAAAAATACACTAGGCGGGCTTATTACGTATGAAACGGCAACCAGCAATAATGCGCAGAAATCGCGTGACCAATCGCTTTATGTCATAAAAATCGGCAGGCTGATTTTTGCGATTTAATTGCTTTACAATTGCGAAACCGAATGATGTATGTATGTGCGATAGCCACACCATAGCAATTTTGCGACAGCGCTGCTAACAATAACAATCTGTTAACTAAAATGTGCATTTATCGCAAGGTGATCGCGTTTTTGACAGCAGAGCGACAGCCATCGGTGAATAAAGTTGGATATCAAATTGATATTACTTTCCCTTATCGTAGCTCGTTTGTCAATCGCTCGCTGTTGCGTATCCCCTCTTGACATAAAATTTGAAGGCATAATATTGTTAGGTATAACATTTTCGTGTAACTTTTATTAGCTTAATATTACTGTGGCATAATAATAATTTGGCATAATGCATAGGTTAGCATAACTGTCGTTTGGTCTAATTCGTTGTGGCATAATTTGGAGTTACATATATTTTTAATTTGAGAAATATTTATGTGACTTACATTATCTTGCTAATATTATAAATGTGAAAGTTTGTATGGATGTGAGTGTGGAAGTGTGGATGTATGTTTGTTACTCAATCACACCAGAACGCACGAACGGACTTGGATGAATTTTTTGCACAGAGATAGATTATGTCTGAAATAGCACCAAGGGCGTCGCCAAGGGAGGGCAGGGGGGGCAGCTGCCCCCCCCCTAGAAATTCTAAAAAAGTTGCCAAATGTAAAGCAACCAAAGTCCTAAGTCTTTGACTTGACTTGCTTGATTGATCATTCCCGTACGTCGAAACTCGACTGAATATATATCAACCAAACCCAACAGATCGAACCGTTGTTGATATCCTAAAATAGGCAAAAACCTTCTTTCCCGACACGGAAAAGCGTTGAAAATTTTGATCGCTCTTCCGTGCACAACGTAACGTACACGTTGTGCACGGAAGAGCGATCAAAATTTTGTTGAGTTGCGTAGCTTTACACGTTGGACTCTGAATAGTGCTCGCCAAACTTCTAGGCCGCCCTGAAGTTGGCTTCCCGATGCGCAAGGCACGGATCGGTACTGTTTTTGTATGATTTATTACAGCGCAGACATTGCAGCCAACTTCGGGACGGCCAAGAAGTTTGGCGAGAACTATACCGATATTATTACAATCGCTGTAGATGTAAGGCTCGTACTACAAGTGAAAAGCTTCATGTGCTCTCGACTTTACCTACAATTCATACTTTTCTCATTCTCCATATCAACTTGCCCCCCCCAGGGCCATCGGCTGGCGACGCCCTTGAATAGCACATAGACTACTTTTCATCCCGGTATAATGATCCCTTGGGATAAGAAAACACTTTTCACGCGGGCGAAGCCGCTGGCAGAAGCAAGTTTATTATAATTTTGGAATTACTCTATTGGATTAGGTTAAGGTGCGGCTTGAGCCGCGAACATGTTTGTTTTTGTAGTAGTTATATCGTAAATATCATTATGCGTTTATAACATTATGCTTTACTTATAAATATAACTCACGCCATTTTTCCCATGGGGGTATGCAGAAACTGCAGAACACCACCTGCTACGATCCTTACATACTTCTTTTGCTTCACTCACATTCACACATCTAGTCACACACACGCCGGTTATGAGTACTGGCCTTTCTGAAAACATCACCTATAAGGTCTATGTATGTCTTTCTAGGGCGTCCCCTCCCGGCGTTTCCATTCACGTCTGCCATGTAAATACCTTTCGTTAGTCGCCTTTCATTTATCCTCTAAACATGGCCAAACCATCTTAAAATACTCTTTTCAATTTTAGTCACTACATCTTCTAATATGCCTAATAATATTAAGTGTAATGATCATTATGCCAATGTAAATAATAACTATATATTTTATGCTTATCATTAGTAAACAGATAACGTCTGTTTTAATCATTCAACATATTGTCCAATCATGTAAAGGGTCGTTCAACAAGGACGGGTCGATGTTAAAATTGAATAAAACAAGATGTGTGTGAGATATTAACGAAATTTATGTTTTATTTAAAAGGCCCATTTATGCCAATTATGGATGGAATATGACATCGTTCAAATGTCCGCCGCGGCTTCGTATGGTGGCACGAATCCGAGAGGTCCAATTTTTAATGACTCTGCTGCATAGATCGAGCGAGCGCTACAGATCAATGATAAACAATTTCTTTTGGCTTGAATTGAACAATATGGACGTGAACGATATGTGGTTCCAGCAAGATGGCGCTACTTGCCACACAGCGAACGACACAATCGACATTCTGCATGAACGGTTTGAGGGTAGAGTTAGAGTTCCGCTAGACTTTTTCTTGTGGGGTTTTCTGAAGTCGCAGGTCTATGCCAATAAACCACATTCGACCGTTGCCCTGAAAGCCAACATAACGCAGGCCATCGCTCGGATTCAGCCTGATCTATGCAGCAGAGTCATTAAAAATTGCACCTCTCGGATTACTGCCACCATACGGAGCCGCGGCGGACATTTGAACGATGTCATATTCCATCCTTAATTGACATAAATGGGCCTTTTAAATAAAAAATAAATTTCGTTAATATCTCACACACATCTTGTTTTATTAAATTTTAACATCGAAATCGAATTGTTGAAAGACCCTTTAGATACTTGAGATCCATACTACACTAATTTGTAATTACAATATCCTCTAGGAATTAATTTGCGGATAATTTAGGCATTTGAAAATATTATTTAATGCTGATAGCGTTAAATAATAATCACTTGATTAGTGTAAAAAAACAGCGTCTATGAACTATTGCATTTTATTCTTATGGTTGCCTGTTAATAATTAAGGAACTTCTTAGGCGGGGTAATGTCAACGGGGTTATGTGTACACTTTTTAAATCATTGGACAGCCCTAATAGCTTTAGTTCAATTGATTAAAAAGTTAAAGATTTAACTTAAAAGCCATTAAAAAAAGCCAGTAAGTTAAGTAGCCAGGTCATTAAAAAATTGTCAAACAGCGAGCGATCTCAATTATTGCTGATTGCCGTTTCTTACGTAATAAGCCTCGGGACCACTTCTTCAGAAAACACGATTGATGATTGCAATTCTGGTAATATTTTTAGATTTCTTCATCAGTAAAATCAGTAGGTAGGTTTAGATTTAATTTTCATGTTTGGACACTGAACATGTTTCGACCGCTGGGGGGAAAATTTCCATGAAGTTCACTACAATGAAAAAATACTGATTTTATCGCCATCATTTTGTATGAGTAGGTAATACCTGATTTATGAGGCTTGCTAACTTCTGCCCGCGGGTTCGCCCAACTGAAAGTGGGGACTCATCCCATGGAAACATATTCCCGGGATTAAAACTATCCTATGTCCTTCCCAGAGGCTCAAACTATCTCCATACAAAATTTCATCTAAATTGGTTCAGCGGTTTTAGCGTGAAAAATCACAAAAAGACTTTCGCATTTATAAAATTAGTGTTTATTCTTGTCGTAGTTTGTCTAATGAATAGTGTATGTCAGTTAGTTCAGAAAGTAAAAATACCCTCGTACGATAACGTGTCAAAAATATCATGGTTTGACTGTGAAAAAGGGACAGATGTACTTCCATACAAGTGATATACATCTGTAACTTACGCACACTCAAAATAACCTTGTTCTAAGAGCTTATTCGCTAGTTTTCTGGTCATATTATTAACTAGTTACTAAGATTATAGCTAGCTTGTAGATTGATGTCTACTTAGAGACTAGAAGTCTCGGACTTCTAGTTTATAGGTATTATAGATTGCTATTGTAACAGTATAGTTCAGGGGTCACAAATTACTTTCATTTGGGGTTTGACTCTTAAAAATAATATAACAGTCGCGGTCTGTAAGGTTTGTAAAAATTTAAATCATTATCTTGTATATTTAAAGCGAAGTTAAGACTGAAGTTGGTGCAGACTATTGTCATTCAATCTTGGAGATTTTATCGATGGCAGTAAAGATTTGTCTTTACGGGGCGCGAGATTTTAAAAAAAATATGTACTCAAGTAACACAAGTAAATTCATTATATTGATTACTTGAGGTGCACAAAATAGGTCGGCGGTCCGGATCCAGACCGCGGTCCTCCATATTTTGGTGACCCCTGGATTAGCTCCTTAATTAATTTGTCAGCTACATAATTATGAGTTCATATTGCTCCACTCTAATAGGGTTATGTATGTATGCATTCAGTTAAGCATTTTCTGTAACAGTGTGCATTTATAAATAAATAACTATCTACCAGTTTTTCTAATAAAAAAAGGATATTTAATCGCGATTTTACTTTTATTTTAAACCTTATGTGCCTTCTGCCTATTATACAGGGTGAGATTTTCAAGTGGGCATGGGCACAGATAATATAATACTAGCATACAGATGCCTCACCCCATACAAAGAAACCGTGCCGACGTAACTAGTGTTTTTATCTGGTTATACCGATATTTTTTTGTGAATAGATCGCGTTTGGTTCCGTTCCACGTCGATGGATAGATCACCGTCTATATTCGTGGAACGGAACCGAACGCGATCGTTGTACAAAAAATAATCAGTATAGTACGTCGGCACGGCTTTTGCCCGACTGCCGAAGGAGGGTAATGTGTTTATCAGTCTATGTATGTATGTATATTTGTTCCTATGTGGCGTTCTGGAGACCAAACGCGTTGGCCGATTTTGATGATTCTTACGTCAATCGATTCGTCTTAACCCTGCGAGTGTCACTGGCTACATTAAAATTGGAACATAAAAACATGGTGGATTCTGGGCGCCATTTTGTGGTGGCAATTTTTCTTTTTATTCCCAATCCATCGTGTGGGGTATCAAAATAAAGGGTTTTAAGAAGTGATTTCAAAAATATAAAACACTTATATGTTTGAATGTACGTAATTCTAAAAAAAATTACTAAAAAACTGTAAATAAAAAAAGTTAATTTAAAAAATGAAAAACCCGACTGCTTGAAAAGCGAACTAAAAAGACGTAAACAAGGAGAAAATCATGATGTGCAGTCGGAGGATACTTCTGATTTTGGTCCGCCAGCTCGCGAATATGTGTATACCACTGGCATGGGTGTGCAAACTACAAATCCGAAAGTATGAGGTAGCGAAAAACACTCAAGGAATCTCGGACCTGATATTGTTAAAAAAAACACTGCTTTATCACACTATCCGATAGTGTCGCTAATATGTTTCAAATTCTTGGAAGTAATGATATGACATAAGTACAGCAAACTTATCTTATCTTATCTTATGGAGGGGCCGAGAACATCTCGGACACTTCGACCCATTGGGATCTATTGTGGTCCCCTAGATAACTTACTCCCCCCCAATCTCGTTGAAAACCGTTTTCATGAGTTTTACAACGAGACTAGGAGATATGAGCCTATAGTCTTCTGGTTTTGGGTATCCAACCCCTAGGAGACCCATTCGCTTACCAGCCAGTGCATCGCATGTGCACAGAAGGTGCTCCATGCGTTCCGTATGTTCCCCACACAACCTGCACACGGGAGTCGTAGTTAAACCCATCTTCATGAGCATGTCGTTGGTTCCAAAGTGCCCAGTAAAGGCCCCAAGCAGGTAGCGGATTTGCCCCCTGCTCATGTTCCAAATGCATTCCCGGGCTTTGAACGTAGAGCCTAGGAATTTCTTGGAGTGTTGCAGACCAGTGTTAGACAGCCAATAAGTTTGTTGTCTGTGATCTGCAAACTCCCTAAATGCGGCTTTTACGAGACACGTCGAAATGCCTACACATGGTTCTGGACCCACAAATTCATTTGCTGAGCCCTCTCTTGCCAGTTCATCAGCCACTTCGTTACCATGGATTCCTTTGTGCCCAGGGACCCACATCAGTCTCACCCTGTTGTGCTTCCCAAGCCTGTTTAGGGCCTGGATAGCATCCAGAATGAGCCCGGAGTCCACTTTGTAGGATGCCATGGCTTTGATTGCAGCCTGACTGTCACTAAGAATATATATGGATTTACCTCGGGTTCCTCTATCTATATTCTCTTGAGCACAGGTTATTATGGCAAATGTTTCCGCTTGGAATACAGTTGCCATCTTCCCTAAGCTTTTGCTACATTTGTAACCTTTTGCGTATATGCCCGCTCCTGTACCTGATTCCATTTTGGATCCATCAGTGTACCACACCAGACTGTCTTGTTCTGGTGGATCGAGTCCCTTCTTCCAGTCCTCTATTGTAGGGATTTGGACCTTAAAAGACCTTTCAAACACAAATTTAGTTTGCATGTTATCGGATAACATGCTTGTTACCCGATCCAGGCCTTCATTCTCATCGAACTTTGTATGGTTAGTCTTTGGCTTAGAGGCATCCCATAGTCCAGCAACAGCAAGACGATGTAATGTCTTCCTTGCCTCGAATTCAACCATCATATGCAGAGGAGGGATATTGAGGTATCTCTCAATCGCTGCCGTTGGTGTTGTCCTGAAAGCACCTGTGATGCCGAGACACACTGTTCTTTGTAACCTGGTGAGTGGCGCTTTGCACGAAGCAAGCTTTGTTCTTGGCCACCACACTAGGCTGCCGTATGTGATAATAGGTATTATCATTGTCCGGTACAGCCATCGTATCAGTTTGGGCTTTAACCCCCAAGTTTTACCGGAGGTGGAACGACACATGCCGAACGCTCGTAAGGCCTTTGTCGTTATATTTTCCACATGAGTTTTCCACCTGAGTTCTTTATCAAGCGTTACGCCCAGATATTTAACTTCGGTGGACCAGGGCAGCTTTATTCCATTGAGGGAGAGCTCTCCTAGGTGTTCTAGTTGTCTCTTCCTCGTAAATGGAACAATGACTGCTTTGCTTGGGTTGATAGAGAGGTGGTTCTTTGTACACCATTCCTCTGTCATCCTCAATGCCTGTTGTAATAATCCAGACACTATGTTCGGGAATTTACCATTGACCATTATTGCTATGTCATCTGCATAGCCTACTGTGTAGAATGGTCCGGTATTGAGTTTGGTAAGTAGCGAGTCTACTACCAAGCACCACAATAATGGTGACAGCACCCCGCCTTGCGGGCAACCTCTTGTTGTTTTTGCACTAAGTCTGTCTCCCATCAGATCCGATCTGACTATTCTGCTTCTCAGCATATAGTCAATCCAGTTGCACGTGGTATCGTTGATGCCATGTTCCTTTGCAGCAATGCGTATGGACTCAAATGTTGTTTTGTCGAAGGCTCCCTCTATGTCGAGGAAAGCCCCGACACAAATCTCTTGTCCCTCTAGCGCAGCCTCGGCTCGACTCGCAACAAAGTGCAATGCCGTTTCCGTAGATTTGCCCGGGCTGTAGGCGCACTGTAGTTTATGTAGAGGGAATACTTTCAGTGGTCCCTCTCTTAGATACCTGTCTACCAGTTTCTCCAGAGCTTTTAAGAGAAAGGATGATAGACTGATGGGCCTGTAAGCTTTAGCTTCTTCATAAGTCGGTCTACCCACCTTCGGTATAAAAGTGACTTTGACCTCCCTCCATGCCTTGGGTACGTACCCAAAGGCTATGCAAGCTCTGTAGAGCTTACTCAAATGGGGTACCAAAACAGATGCCCCTTCTTGCAATAGTATTGGGTAGATGCCATCCGGACCAGGGGATTTGAGAGGCTGGAAGCCCGCTATGGCCAGCTTCAGTTTATTTTCATCTACCACATTCTTTGCCGTGAGCCAGTTACTTTTGGACGTGTGCCTTGTGAGCTCGTCCCTTGTGACTGGTTCCTCTTCATCGCTATTGCGCAGTATACATTCCGGGAAGTGGGTCCTAAACATCACACCCAGAGTGTCCTGTCCAGTTTCCGTGAGACACCCATTCTCATCCTTTACAGATGATAGTGGGTTTGTCTTAGTCATGGACATTGCTTTGCACAACCTCATTCCACTTGGCAGAGTTTCGATGGAGGTGCAATGCTGTCGCCAGTTAGTTCTTTTGGCCTTGCGTACCGCCGTGTTATACCTCGTTAACATGCTATGATAGCCAGAAAAATCCTTCCTGGCTTTTGCATCATTAAAGGCCTGTCGTGTTTCCTGACGTATTTTGACTAGTTCAGGAGTCCACCATGGTACCTTTTTGCAAAAGGCCTTTTTCTCTGGGCAGTTATCTTCCCATGCGCCGATGGTGCCCACCTTGATTCTGTCCGCTTCGAATTCTATATCCAGTATGGAATTAAGCTTACCTTTAGGGCTCCCTAGATTTACTTTAAGGTCCCTCCTGTATGAGTCCCAATTTGTATGCCTTGGGTTTCTCCTTCGTCTAGTTTCGGCTTCTCCCACCGTCCTAAACCTAAAGCATATATAATTATGGTCAGACAGAGAGATTTCGTCCGATACATGCCAATTTTCAATATGAGCGCTGGCCCTGTTTGAAGCCAGTGTCAGGTCAATAACTTCAATTCTCGCAGAGGTCCTGAAAGTAGGTTTATTGCCTGCGTTAAGGATTTGTAAAGAAGAGCTTACCACAAAGTCCAACAAATCCTCTCCTCGTTTGTTGACATCTGAGCTGCCCCAAACGACGTGGTGAGCATTCGCATCGCAGCCAAGTATCATGTCGAGATTTTCTTGGTTGCCGTAGTCAACCAGTCTTCTGATTTGAGGTGTTACTGGTTCCTTTTGTTCATATGGGAGGTAGGCAAAGGCAAGGATAATTCTCCTTTTCTCTGTTCCCGCCCCCACTTGGATCAGAGCTGTTGTGAGATCCCTGTAACAGAAAGTACGTAAGGGCATTGCCTCTATACCGCCCCTGATATAGATGCAAGTCCTCGCGTCATTAGTTGGACAGTCATAGAGCACCATGCCTCCTGTCCCACCTAAGCCTTTTATAGTCCCCTTATACAGATAAGGTTCCTGTATCAAGGCAATGTCATATGTATTCAACTTCAATTGCCGAGCCAGAAGGGCAGTAGCGGCTCTGCAATGATGCAAATTGATTTGTACACACCTTAGTCCTTCCATCTTGAATAATTGATGGGTTTGTTTTATAGTTGAGTGCCTCAGTTTTGAGGCTCCCCCTCCATCGCACCCTCCTCGAGAGCAGTAGGCGACTCAATCCCCAGGGTATCGAGGCCCTCAAGGATGTCATCCTCGAGGTCTGCCTCTGACGCCCCGGTCTGGATCTCCGCCCCCTGCGCTACTTCGTCAGCAGAGGCCTCGTCGATGTCCTCCTCAGATTGCGGTGGACCATCATCGGAGGGCTCCACTCCTGCTTCCGCAGTGGGTACTGTGATGTAGGTATTTCTATATTATATATTCTAGGCAATAAGTGGGTATGTACAACCTTGCATGGGTGAGCCAGTCTCTCAATAAATCTGTTACGCGATTGACGTGGTTTTACTGCAGCCGACTTCCCGGGGTTCCCAGGGTCCAGAGACTCCTCAGTGGCGACGATTAAGTGATTTCACGCGTGTAAATTTTATGTTGCGACCAGAAAACTCTAAAGGTGCTGTGGAAATATTTTTTTTTTTTCGTGTACGATCAGTGCGGTGTGAAGCTGTATAACGGACTTAAGATGGCGGTTGGAAAGATCGGTGCGTTTGACCTAACGAAAGACAATTGGGACACGTATGTGGATCGATTAGATCAATACTTTATTGCCAACAGTGTAAAAAGTGAATTAAAAGTCGCAACTTTAATTACTGTCATTGGTAATAGTGCATATGAGTTAATGGTTAATTTATGCACACCCGTTAAACCATCCACAAAGACTTATTCGGAGTTAATAGCGGTAATGAAAGGACACTTAAACCCCAAACCGTGTATGCTCGCTGAGAGGTTCAAATTTCGGCAACGGATTCAAAAACCTGGTGAAAATATCGCGACGTACTTCTCGGAGCTTAAAAGACTGAGTAAAGATTGTTGTTTTACGGCGGACAGTTTAAAAGAAAATATGAGAGATCAATTTGTGTGCGGCTTAGTAAACGATGACATTCGGCAGAAGTTGTTTACTGAAGACGACAGTATCAGTATCGACCGGGCGTATAAGCTGGCCTTATCGATGGAGGCGGCTGAGACAAACGCGGCAATAGTGGAAGACGGTACGAGAAGAAAGACCGGCGGCAGTGCAGCGGATGCGGAGTCCATACCCGTTCATAAGATCGGGCATGAGGGCGGCGGAGGAAGGCGCGGGGCGTGGGGAGGCGGCGGCGGCTATCAGCCGGCCGCGAGGCGAAACACTCGCTCGACGCGTGACTCACGACAATCCGGCGGCGGCGGTCCAAGTACCACAAGCGGAGCGGGTTACAACTTACTTCGAGCGGGCACTAAAAATGAGGAATGCAAAGTCTGTGGAGGCAAACACAATTCGAATACGTGTAAATTCAGACGGTATGTGTGTAGAATTTGCACCCAGGAGGGACATTTGAAGAGGATGTGTCCGAGGTTGACCAAGAATAATTCCTTAAATAACATAAAAGAAGACGGGCAGGGCAGCGGCGACAGGTGTGGCGCTTACTCGACGGAGAGCGACAGTGACGAGGTAATGGTACCTATTAATCGCTTATCACTTGGAGAGTGTGAACCTATTATGATTTATGTAAGTGTGCACGGTTGTGACTTAAGAATGGAATGTGACACGGGGAGTGCAATCTCGTGCATTAATCACCAATTATATCAGGAAAAGTTTTCCAGTTTAAGTATTAAACCCACTAAGTTGGTTTTAAGATATTACACGGGTGAACTAGTTAGGCCTGTAGGTGTTATTAAACCCGTTGTTAAATATAATGATACGGAAAAGATATTGGATTTATATGTTATTGACAATGGAAAAACCGTTTTAATAGGTAGACAATGGTTAGCGGAGCTAAATATATCGGTGTCGACTATGCATTATAATAAAGTCAATAATAATCGGAATTTGGATTTTAATTTATCGGAATTCAGTTCCAGATACTGTGAGGTGTTTGCGGATGGCCTGGGGCGGTTCACGGGAGGACAAGTGAGCATCCGCGTGCGCGAGGACGCGCGACCGATTTTCCTGCGCGCGCGCCCGTTGGCGTACGCGCTGCGGGAGCCGGTTGAGCGCGCACTGGAACAGCTGGTGAGCGACGACATCCTCACTCCCGTCCACCACTCAGACTGGGCAACACCAATCGTGCCGGTCGTCAAGAAAGATGGTACCATTAGAGTCTGCGCCGATTTTAAACTAACCTTGAATAAAGTGTTAGAAGTCGACCGTTATCCATTACCTAAGGTAGAAGATCTTTTGTCCCTTGTCCTCTTCCAGGAGCTTGAACGAATAACGTTCAATCCCTCCTGGAAGAGAGTAGCCCGCGGCCTTGATGACCCCAGCGGAAACCCCGTCCATAAGGACGATACGACGGATGCCGGTCTGCTCAGTGAGAGTATTCACGACCTTCCAGTCGTCCGTCCTCAAGGCAGGGTTAAGCCGCTGGAGCAGTCGAATGGCCCGGGCAGAGTCTTTCAACGCCAAGTTCCTACTCTTCCATGCCATTTTGACTGGCTTTGGAAGGTCCTTGGCGTCGACGACCTTGAGTTTCAGGGAGCCAAGTTCCACATTGTGGATGGCACCACGAAACCAGTTTGCTGCTTCAGAGTTGTCGCAGGATACATGAACTGCACCCGCGACAACTCCGGAAGCAACCGTGAGAACAGGCAGAGGATCTGGCGCCACTTCCAGTTTCTCAATTATGAGCTCCTGGATCGGCACCAAGTCCTCCGCCTTCAAGTACTCCTCCGGGTACTTGACTGTGATGACAGCGATTTTCACAGCCGCCACCGCATCCCTAAAGGATCCGGTTGAGGACGATTGCCCTTGGGTCTTCATCCTCTTGGCCGCCATGTCCCCGCTGTCACCGCTGAGAGCAGCACGCGGTCTTTTTGATGGGCCCTCCGTAGGAGTCCCCTCTAAAGCCGCCTGCTGTCTCAGCTTTTGACGCTTTTTCCTCTGCGCCCCAGATCGTCCAACCGGAAGCCAGCCTGATTCATTCCGGCCACCTGGAGACGACGAGGTGCTGTCTTTGCAGGTCGCGTCCGGGGCCCCAAGGTCCGAGGTCATTCGACCTCTAACGCAAGGGTCCCGTATCGCGCCAGCTTTGGCAGCACCTTTATGCCCGGTGGGCTGGTTTGCAGTTCCGCCCTTCGGTGGTCCCACAGCAGTGCCGACCCTCGACAGTGCCGCAGCAGTACCGTCATTTGACAGTCCCGCCACAGCCCCACCTCGAGACGATCCCACTGCAGTCTCGCCTCTGGGCGTTCCTGCTAAGGAAAGTGCAGTCCCGGCTTGCGCCGGTCCCGCCTTCTGGTGTGCAGTCCCAGCTTTCGCCGGTCCTTTCGCCTTGTGGTTTTTTTTATTTTTAAATCCATTTAAAAATCCCGGTATTAATTTTAATCCCTCGACTATCCCCACCCGCCATGGAGTGCTCAAATGGCGATGCTACGGTAGCACCAGGGATTAGTCGAGGGATATAGCCCCCCCCCATTAGTTGCTCACGAGACTGCACGGCACCAACCCACACCGCTACCACTAGCGATGAGAGCGAGCGCCGCCGTCTGCAAGCCCCCAATAGGAGTGAACTCGCCTGGGGGCCGACTGACCGGACCCCGCAGCCGATTGACCGTAGCTGGCTAGGCTACGGCCTCCCGTGTGAGAAGAAATCCGGGCCAAAGTGGAGTGTTGCCTCCGAGACGTTAAAACTACCTACGCTCATCGGCTCAGCCACCAGGATCCCATCATCCTTCCGTACGGGTCCCCGCGCACGGCACAAACACGCGGGAGGTCATTACTATCCATCAATTGTCAATCATCTTGCTCAATGGTGGACACCCAGGGGCATGACCTCGCCACCCCTGCGTTGCGTCGCCCGGTGTTTTCAGTTACGTCTATTTCAGAGGGAATTAGACCAATAACAGGGCGGCAACCACGAGAAGGAAAATCACCGCACTTGCCTTGAGGATCTACACGACCGTTGCGCTCTCCCTCAAGACCACGCCACCTTGCGGGCTCTGAAGGAGCCAGGCAAAGTAGGACTGCATCAACAAAGCCAAGCCCACAGGGCTTGTCGCTGACAGCTCAAAGCGTAAGTTTGCTAACACAGACCAGCCCCACAGCAAACTTAAGGAAAGAGCTCATTAAGGGTACACTAGTCGAAAATTCATCCATACAAACGTAGTCTGGCTTTTACTTCACTGTTTGACGATGTACGTTCAAAATAAAAAATGATATCAATTTGTCTCATCATTATCTAGTCCTGTATGGAAGCAAAAAAGTAAAAAAAAAAATGACTTGAAAGTTATGAGCTTCGAAAGTTCCATATTATAACACTAATTTTAACGCATCTTTGGGCGCAAATAAGTACCATAAGAAGAAGGAAAATTGAAAAACGGCCTCCATACAGGGATAGATTAGTAGTTCAACAATGCAAATAATTTTATTTTGAACAGATACATTCAGTCGTGTTTTCATGATATCCAGACTCCCAACGGTCTGTTTATAAAATTTCGCGCGCTCGTTTTCGTTCTAAATCATCATCCATTTCGCTACAAATTTGCAAAAGTGTGTATTCGTACGCGAACTAGCTTCTTACTGCTCATAACAGCATCTATCTGTTCCGCACGTGTTGTCGGTTGATATAGCATGCATTTTAACCCCGCGCACAAAATAGTTCGTGCCGTCGACTAGTGTAACCTTAATAACAAATTACTGTTTTTTTTTTTTTTTTGTCTGTTTTAGGCTTGCGCTTGACCACTATCTCACCTGATGGTAAGCGATGATGTGGTCCACGATGGAGCACGCTTGCCTAGAAGTAACCTTGTTTTTTTTTACCTTACCTACATACTTATTAAATGTTCAAAATGATGGGCATAATCTACTGTCAATACAAAGCCAGATTCGATGACTTACAAATACATCGTCTAGACTCAGTACCGTCTTTACCATAAGGGCACACGGGGCCCGTGCCCAGGGCCCCCATCCTCAGGGGGCCCCGAAGGACCGACAATCAATTAATTCTCTCACATTTATTCTAAAAACAAATTTGAAGGCACAGTAACATTGAGCACCCGGGTCGAAAATAAAACTTATTTTTGTTTAATTCAAAATAATGACGATTTTATTTAACCAAATTAAGGCACAATCAAGTCAAACCACTATCGTAATCCTAACCAAAACACCAGCAGCATACTAATATCATTAATGACATATTATATTTTATATTTGATTACCCATAATAAATAGAAGATAAGAAGAAAATTTTTAGTATAATTCGCTTTCTTTACTTTCCAAAAGGGCCCCAAATTCTTGTGTGCCCAAGGGCCCCAGCATAGTTTAAGACGGCCTTGCGTCTAGTACTGCTGATCGTGCGCGTCTGCTGGCTGTGAGGGAATGGGAGTTGGGTTTGTGGCTGCAAGCACGCCCGTCATCCAATATTATGCACTATGATGGATGACTCTTCATTTCGGCTCGCAACCTGTCTACGCTAAGGCACACCTTCCTCGCGATTCCTCTTCCAAGCGGCTGTTCATTAACCGGTAACGCGGACGACGCTCTTCTGCTCATTCAATCAAGTACTCGAGCTGGACTCGAGAACTTGGCTGACACTTGCCTACGATTGGTATCTCAGTGGGGCGATCGAAACCGCCTGACCTTTGCTCCGCACAAAACTTATCAACTCATTTTGAAGGGTAATCTTAAATCGTGTCCTACTATTAAATTTAATAACGTTCCCGTAAAGAGGAAGCAGTCCGTGTGTTATCTTGGTCTCGTGTTAGAGAGGAATTTTGCATTTATAGATCATATTAAAATAGTCGGTGAAAAAGCAAAAAAAAATTTCTATGCCCTAACGAGAATATCTAAATCTACGTGGGGTCTGTCTTTTTTATCTTTAAAAACTATTTATGGGGCTACTTACTTGGGTTGTATTTGCTACGGGGCGCCAGTTTGGGCTGATAGGGCCACCATAGGGGCGGTGCGACGTAAGTTGCTTCAGAGTCAGCGTTTGGCTTTGATATTCTTATGCAAAGCGTACAGGACAGTTAGTACTGAGGCCTTACCGGTACTTGCTGGCGTACTTCCGGTCGACTTTGAAGTGCAGCGACGTGCTGCAATGTACTATTCCGCACGAGAGACCACGGACGCGATCTTTTTAACGCGGAGTGACCGTGAGAAAATCTCTAGATTATTTAAACCACCTATTGACGTCTGGGAGGAACTTTTATCCGAATGGCAATGTAGGTGGGATAATTCCATCAAGGGCCGACATCTCCACCAATTCTTTCCATCCGTTCGCGTTCGGCTGGCCAGGACGTGGCTGGAGGTGGATCACTGTGTTGCCCAATTTCTCACAGGGCATGGTATCTTTAAAAGTAAATTGTTTTCCTTCAAGCTCGTTGCCTCGCCAGTGTTATGTCAGTGTTCTACATCTGACTGCGAATATGTACAATCTGCACATCATATCTTATGGGAGTGTATTCTTTGGCAGAATGAACGTAATATTATGTTGAATAATGTAGAGGCTACCTCAGGAGTTGTTTACTATACGGACCTTGTGGAAACTAGAACAAATTTCCGTGCGTTCAAGCGTTTTTGCCATACCTATTATTGGAATCAAACATAGCAGCTCACAATGTTAGGACCCATTAATTATTAATTCTTATTTTTATCCGTGGTGCTAGGCAACTGGGCTTATCCCAGTTGTAAACGACCCTTTGTGCCTAGTGGCCTTGTTTGTTCTGTCTCCTGCTTGATATGGAGGGAAGTGGAAATTTATGTTTTTTCCTACTCCTCCGTTATTCTTTTCTGATTAATTTCGTTGCGGGATCCAAGACAGTTAAATTCATTCTCCGGGACTTCGTCGAGCTTCATTGCCTCGGCGCTTTTCTGGTGGCCTCTGTTGATTCTGGCTTTCAGGAGTTGCAGTGGTTTGGGAATAGTGCGGTGGGTTTGTCCCAAAAAAAATAAAAAAAGGCGCACCTTGTATTGCTCCACAACGGTGCCAATATGGCGAAGCTGTCGGCACCCTTGGACACCATGGCCTGTCTTGTTGCAAGAGCGCAGGACACATAGCACGGCACGCCAGCATCAATGACATTATTCGTCGAGCCCTTATCACCGCGACAACCTAGCGGCTTGGTACGTCACGACGAAAAGAGACCAGTAGGCTTATTACGTATCTTTTGCAAGAGCAAAACAATAGCGATCAAACGAGTTATGTCATAAAAGTCGGAATTACCTGCAGTGTAGGTATGGTAGGTCCTACACAATCGTTTGCTAATCGTTCGCTGTTTGTCAAATGCTCTTATTTAAAGAAAAAACCGCCAACAACTCTAAAACTTTTGTATTGAAGAGCATTTATTGCGCAAAAATCGCTATCGTTTTGCTCTTGCAAAAGATACGTAATAAGCCTGCCGATGGCATGACATTGGTGCCGTGGAAGGTGGGTAGGCCTTTGGTGTGGGACGCAACCTGTGTCGACACCCTTGCGCCATCTCATATTCATAGTTCGGCGGGCTGTGCTGGCGCTGCCGCTGCGGCTGCTAAGGCCCTCAAGCGGCGCAAATACTGTACCCTAATTGTTAATTACAGTTTTGAGTCGTTTGGGGTCGAAACGCTTGGGTCATGGGGCCCGAGTGCACGTCTCTTTTTTAAGAAGATGTCTCGCCGACTGATCGACACTGCGTGACCAGAGGGCTGGCTCGTTCTTTTCGCAAAGAATCAGTATTGTCATTCAAAGTGGCAATGCTGCCAATCTTCTGGGCATGTTCCCGGATGACAGCGATTTGGAGGAGTACTTCGACGCCTAAGTGTAAATTTATTTTATATATAGGAAAGAATAATACAATTTTACGAAACAATAATCTCTACTGAAGTTGTGGTTGGTAAAATCCACACCTATCTTATTCTGCCATATTTGGCAAATATTTTAACAATAAAAAAATGGTAAATATACTCGCGCTATCAAGGTCGGAGACTCTAAGACTCGAAGATGTGGACGACATCTACCTGGGACAAACAATCCAGTTGGGTAGAGCCAACTTCAAGAAAGAGGTCAACTATCGAATCCAACTTGGCTGGGCAACGTTCGGTAAGCTGCGCGGCGTAGACAGTTTCTCTGTTTACACGGCGCGGTATCTTCTCGTACAACTTACCAGTGTCTCAAGATGGTATATATTACCAGTGATAACCTACGGCTCTGTGACGTGGTCGCTTACAATGGGCCTTATCAGAAAGCTTACAGTCACCCAAAGACCCGCCTAGTACCTACCTAACGTAACTGGCAATCCAGTCAACGTGGCAATGAAGCTAGCGTTTAGCGTTGGTTATTTGACTAGTTGTATGACATGTTGTTGTGGCTATGGTTTGATTGAATTGTACATTTTGCAACTACTTGTGTGGCTAAATTTGTTTATTACAAATTATAATAATGCACAATGAAAACCTTATGACATGAAAGTGTTCATGTCATAAGATTTTCATCATTTTATATTATCTTGAAAACATTTGAAGACAAAAAGGCGATGCTGACTAGAATCCGGGCAAAGCAATCAACCACAAACCTAATATCTCCGTGGTTCTCTTCGAACTGTGAGTCGAGTGATTCCAGTCGCTGCAGTTGCGTCGAGCTCGAGCGACGGATACCTACTTCTCGCCGCTGACGACACTAGCGCATCGACAGGGAGGATGCCGGCCGCCGGACAGTTTTTGACCTCGAGGCCCATGCATCTCTGATAGGGTCTCCGATCCGGAGAAGCAGCAGCGCATGCGATAGACACAATCTATTAACGAAAATGTCATGCGCTACCTGACTGCGTACAGTGGTCGGATGCTCTGTTCCAAGTGTTCAACTGGGTCAACATCTGTCATCGAATCGGCCCAACTTCTATCGGATCAGGTGCGGGTCATACAGCGTAACCGTATGTGGGGTGGGATGATGCTGTAGTTGGTACATCTCGAATCACGACGTAGTAGCCGTGGTCGGATGCTCTTTCTGTACCCGGTCCTTAAGCCAGCTATCAACATTTCGGCCTAATATAAGTTTTTAAGCTGACATGGTCACAATCATTAGAATTCATATTTGTTGGTGTTCTCGTGACCATGGCGCTTGTAACGGTGCCGAAATATCGAGCTCTCAACAAAAAACAAAATATACATGGTAAATATCCCGAAACAAATATTAATTCTAATTTCTGCCGAAGTCTAATTTTTCATAATTTTTCAGAGACTTCCAGATCACTGTGGAAGAGTGTAGCGCATGCGATAAACGCAACCCTTAAACAAAAAATAATGCGTTCATACTATGGGACTACAGAGGGGAAAGTAATCTGACTGCGTTCAGTGGTCGGATGCTCACTCTGTTTCAGATGCTGTCAACGTTTCTCGCCTGCTTCGCCACCATCAGTCACGGTACAACTGCCACCCAGTGTTACACCGAGACCTGCAGCCTAATTCCGTAAGTGATTTCTGCAAAGGAAACAAGTCGATTCTTTCATAGAATCAGAATCATTTCTTTCAACTTTTTCAGTATTGCGAAACTAATTTGGAAAGCTAGCGTTAGCTTTCCAAATCCTCCTTTGAATTGAACACAGACTACTTAGAGATACTACGGAGTTGAAGATATATTACATTTGCATTACACAATACCAATAGTGAAGTTTTATCTCGATTCTTCCGCTTTCGTTCATTCTTTTACAATTTATTCTACGTCAAAATATTGGTAATGAAAGGAGCATAACCTTTCCGTTTCAGAGTGTAATATGCAATACGAAAAGTCGTTCTTGGGAAGGTTGCAACTTGCTTTGTAGAATTCATTTACGCAATTAGGCTGCTGATCATGTTGGTGAAGAAGACGATGACGGGGCTATATCCGTGAGTACACAGCGCAATGCACGATTGAGGAGCGTTTTTGATGATGCATTCAGGTGGGCGAAGTTTGTCATTGCAGCCTAGGCGGGACACCCAAGATGAGGGCGTAATGGATCCTATAGTGCAATAACAAACGCTCACGCCTTTCAAACAATAATTAACAACACAATTTCTAATAGATATTTATTTTAAAGCTTGTGACTTAGGCTTAGTATTTACAAAAGTTATTCCATAGTAACACTTATAGGTAAATATATTTATGAACATAATAATACTTAGGTACATAATACAATATAAGTACTAAACATAATTATTTGATAAGCCTAAATTATGTTATTTTATAATTTTGTCGCAATTTTACTAGTAGATAATTATAATTAACTATAAATTTAATAAAAGTATTATATTACAATAACTAATATCATACAACGAATGTTTTAAGAATGTTTAATAGAGAAAATGCAGAATTTTGACTAGACTTTTCTTTTATTGACAATTCCGATTTCTAGTGTAGTTAATTAAGTGTTTACAGGCAATTATAAACGTGAGTATGAAGATGATGTAGCCATAATAATATGTAGAATTGGAACTTTGACACACATGGAGATTTGTCCTCAACCGAGAAGTAAGTATTGATTATATCGATAATAATTTCGAAAGACTAAATTTTTTAAAGCATTAGTATCACATTCAAGCAACTTTTTAATTTTTATTTATTTGCTCTTGACTCTAGCACGGTAAACTCTAGTCTAGGTCAGAGGTGACAGAGACAAAGTCGACGATGGTGCGAGCTTACCCAGAAGAAGCCAGGAGGGTGTAAGAGATCGTGTAAGTGACAGATGTATACAAGTCATATACATCTGTCCCTTACACACACTCAAAATAACCTTACTCTAAGAGCTTATGGTCACCCCGCCCTGAACCTTAACATAGTAAAGTTTGTAATTTTAGTTAATTATTGACAGCTATCTACTGACATCTAGATAATTAAATTCGGATATGAATTGACAACACGTAGATATATTTAATTCGCACAATCTAATATTTTCACTAGTTTCTACTACATATATCTACGACACACCTACTTAGAGATTTGTCCTAAACAGGGAAGTATTAATTTTATCGATCTTAGTTTCGAATATGCGCACGGTTGGCGCAGTGGTTAAGTGATTGACTGCTGCGCTGCGTGTCGCGGGTTCGATTCCTGCACGGAACAAATATTTGTATGACCTACAGATAATTTTTCCGGCTCTGGGTGTTTGTGTATGTGAGTTTATATTTTTGTAAACGCACCCACGATACAGGAAGAAATTCCTAGTGTGGAGCAAAGATTTAAATAAAATAAAAAATAAAAAAATATCAACTTTTTTTAAACCATTTAGTTTCATTATTCCCTATACCACATTTAAGCAAAATTTTATTATAGGAATTTTGTAATTTTAGTTTAAAATTGACAACTATCTAGGTAGAGGACATCTAGATATTTTAATTCGGATATGAAATTGACGACACAGAGATATTTAATTAATTGATTATTAATTTATAGTGTTTAAACTATCTGCATTGAAAATGACACCTACCCTAATAACCCTAAAAAGCAATGTCATGTCAATACCTGTGTTGACATGACATTGCTTTTTAGGGTTCCGTACCCAAAGGGTAAAAACGGGATCCTATTACTGAGACTTCGCGGTCCGTCTGTCTGTCTGTCTATCTGTCTGTCACCAGGCTGTATCTCATGAACCGTGATAGTTAGACAGTTGAAATTTTCACAGATGATGTATTTCTGTTGCCGCTATAACAACAAATACTAAAAAGAGAATAAAATAAATATTTAAGTGGGGCTCCCATACAACAAACGTGATTTTTTGCCGTTTTTTGCGATAATGGTACGGAACCCTCCGTGCGCGAGTCCGACTCGCACTTGGCCGGTTTTTTTTGAAAATGATCAAGTATCAGAAATAATACAGATGTAATTTTATGAATCTTAAGTCAGGCGATAGTAAGTGGTAGGCACAGAGCGTCTTATAAGGAAATGGCGAGAGCAGTTGGACTCCAACCTAAAGGGTTGGGCAAACGGAGGCCTTGGTCCAGCAGTGGGGCAATACAAGCTTATGCTAAAATAAATAATATTTTTCTTAATATTTATGTATAGTTCGATACCTTTTTTTTGGGTTGGAAATCATCCAATGACTTCGCCCGCTCTGATACCTACGTTTATGCTAACATAAAATTAGAATCACTACATAATATAAAACAAAATTCGCCCGCGGCGTCTGTTCGCGATAAACTCAAAAACCGGCCAAGATCCCAAAAACACGTTTGTTGTATGCCCCATTTAAATATTTATTTTATTCTGTTTTTAGTATTTGTTGTTATTAGCGGCAACAGAAATACATCATCTGTGAAAATTTCATCTGTCTAGCTATCACGGTTCATGAGACACAGCCTAGTGATAGACGGACAGACAGACGGACCGCGGAGTCTTAGTAATAGGGTCCCGTTTTTACCCTTTGGGTACGGAACCCTAAAAACTACTGAACGGATTTTCATGCGATTTTCACCAATAGTAAGAGTGAGAAATGAAGTAGGTTTTTTTATATAATTTGTACCGGGCGAAGCCGGGGCGGCTCGCTAGTATTGTATAATGGAATGTTTGATTTATTCGCTCTATATATGTAAGAAGGCAACAACGCGTGCTAACTTGCATATACATAGTACCCAGAAGATAATATAATTGTTTACTAATTGGTTTGTTTAATTGATAGTTTCGAAATTTATAAAAAAAATAAAAAATGAAATTCTATAAAATTTTCCTAACCCAGGAGGGGTTAGGAAAATGAGCAAATATCTACTACATCAACAGTTTTATTAATGAAGAGGAATTAATGGAGAGGAAGTCTAAAGAAAAGATGGATGGACTGTGTGAGGAGTGATATGAAAGAAAAGGGAGTCAGTAATAACATGACGGGGGACAGGACGGTATGGAGGAAGCAAACGTGTTGCGCCGACCCCAAGTAGCATGGGATAAGTATTTTCTTTCGTTTGCGCCTTCTTTACGGGTACTACCTACTATAGTTCTCGCTAAACTTCTTGGTATCTCTGAAGTTAGCTTTCCGATGAGCAAGGCACGGATCGGTGCGGCTTTTGTATGCCAACTTCAGGGTGGCTAAGAAGTTTGGCGAGAACTATACTGCCTATAGGTAACTACTAAATAACACTAGTATATTTTTTCAGCAAAATGTAAATGTTCTACAGATTCGACATTGAGGCACATATCAAACATCGATAACCACATTCATATAACATTTAGAACACTACTAGTATGCCGAGATATTTTATTTATTATAGACAATCAGATTCAGAATATCAAGATGTAAGTAAGTTCTTTTTAGGGTTCCGTACCCAAAGGGTAAAAACGGGACCCTATTACTAAGACTTCGCGATCCGTCTGTCTGTCTGTCTGTCTGTCTGTCTGTCTGTCTGTCTGTCTGTCCGTCTGTCTCCAGGCTGTATCTCATGAACCGTGATAGCTAGACAGTTGAAATTTTCACAGATGATGTATTTCTGTTGCCGCTATAACAACAAATACTAAAAACAGTATAAAGTAAATATTAAAGGGGGGCTCCCATACAACAAACGTGATATTTTTGCCGTTTTTTGCTCGATATTAATAACGGCAACAGGTAGACGCTTGAAATATTCACAGAATGTTTAGTTGTATATTTACTTCAAAAAATAATAATAATAATAATTAAAATAAAATAAATTAAGGGGGGCTCCCATACAACAAACGTGATTTTTATGCAGTGTTTTGCGATAATGGTACGGAACCCTTCGTGTGCGAGTCCGACTCGCACTTGGCTGTTTTTTTGTAGTTGGTTAACCTTGGTTTGATGTATTTTCCTGAACCCCGAAGACTCAATGATCAAAAAGTCTATTATGGGGTGTATATGTATATTTCCCACACACTTAGAAATTAAGCCATGTAGTTTAGTGTACAGGCTTATGACGATATACAATAAATTATTATAAACAATAATATACAATAAATTAGATGCAGTAGTAGTTCAGTGCTTTCAGAAATTGCCCTGGATTAAGAATTAATGATTCATTTATGATGAAATGATACGCCTTCACAATATATAACGGACTTCAGAGACGTTTCGCAATTATTCTTTGCCGTTTGTATACATATCGGTAAGTATACGTTCTATGGGTGTATCTCCAACGGTGGCTCTGAAGAACAGCCCGACGATGCCAGCGCTAGGCACCCTTCTGATGATGGCCAGCAAGTTCTGCAGCCTGCAGGCCCTGGCCAGCTGCAGCGGGTATGTGGTGCGGCAATACTGGAAGGGAAAACGTTTGTTAGTGCTTTTGATTAGAGTTGAAGATGAGGCACTTCTTGATCATTTTAAGGAGTAGGTTTTGTCTGAAACTTTTGTAAGTATATCTACGTAATAATGGTGTCTTTATTAAATAATTGAAAAGGTCTTATTTGCCAATAAATAATTCTCCCTTAGGGTTATGATCATCCAAATAATTCTTACCTCAGACAGCATTAACAACGACTGGTTGTGCATGGCAGAAACGGCGGCTGCATCCTTTAGCTTTCGGCTGTCTGTGTCCAAGTTGTTAGGGCTTCGCCCTCCATCGCTCTCCGAACAGGACTTAAATAGGAAGATCGCCCGCAGACACGCATATTCATTCACATCTGGACTCACTTTAGAGATCTCTATTAATGCCTGTTCGAAGAGATTAGCTCCATTTTTATTGTCTATAATTGAAATATTCCTATCTATTAGCATGTTTAAATCCATCGGGTACAGAAATTGTGCAGCTCCAAGAATGAAGAGGTTTTTCCAAGATTCTTCTATTAGTGTCAGTCGGTCTTCCATGGAGAGGTAGTTGAATGCTGGAATTTGTTTGGTCCACCTGATGTTCATGAAGAGCAGTCGGGCAGCAGCTTCGCACATGGTCGCGTTATCGGGGGGGGCGAAGAGGAATGGGCTCATTACAGTAGGTGAGGGCGGCGGCGGCCGCGGTGGGCCAGTCTCGAAGAGAATGGGGAAGCTATAAGGGCTGTATATCGGCATTGGCGGCGGCGGTACCGCATGGTGCTTCGGCAGGGTGAGGTTCAGCGGCGGCGGGACCAGCCCACCCGCTCCTGCGCCCGCGTCCCCTCGTGGCGGCGACTCTTTCATGAACAGCGCCATTTGACGACGGATAGTTGAGTTTCGAGGACCCCTTTCGTGTTGAACGGCTGTTAAGAAAATTTATGCTTATTAAATAGTTCCATTCCAACGAATAAGTACCAACCTATAATATTATTATAGTTTACTTGCCCTTAGCAATGTAGCATATATAAGAATTACCCTAATTTATTTTTCAGTTAACCCTCCAAAAACGTTAAATTTGTGGTAGGTATATACCTAGTTTATTTTATTTTATTTATTTGGGACAAAAAACAGTTATACAATTCAGCATATAAAAAAACGTAGTTACATTACAGTCGAGAAAACGTTTAACCCACACTATTGTCCACGAAGTGACATCGGAGTATGAAAACGAACGCGTGTTAAATGAGAAAAATAAAATAAAATAATGATATTTAGCAGAGAAAACACTGCATACATGAATTGAAGGAAGCGAATGACAAGAGCCTACATCTTAAGGGCGACTTGCAAGAAATTGGGAAACCATTCTTTTAAATTTAGATAGCGACAGCGCGAAAATCAGTAAATTGTGAGTTATATGTTCTAATAGTCGGCGGATAGGGGCCCGCACTCTAGCATTCGTTCTACATCGCGCAGTGTAGAATAGTCGAGGTGAGCGCACCTCCCGTCGAAAAACAGTTCTTGGTACTACGTAACAATCCATTCGTCAGTAGTTGTCCAAACAATCAGATTTGAGCAGAAACTATTTAGAAAAGCGCTTGCGATCACTAAACCAGCCCAACCTAATGTTCAGAAACCTCAAATTCGTCGAAGACCTACCGTCTTTATTCATGCCAGCTTGCAGACACTTCTCCAGACGACAGGCGCGGCACTGGTTGCGATGCGCCTTGTCGACGAGGCAGCCCCCGGGCACACGCGCCTTGCAGGTGTAGCGCCGGTCGCGTCGCACGGAGCGCTTGAAGAAGCCTGCGCAGCCGTCGCAGGCGAAGACGCCGTAGTGCTTGCCGGACGAGTGGTCCCGGCAGACGGCGCATGGCACGTCGTACAGGATGCGGCCTGGCGAGAGAAATATGGATTTAATAATGGAATATTGAGGTTTGCTGTTAGAGAACCCAGTTATGGGTTAAGGTCTCCTTTGTACGTAAGCTATCTTATTGTATCTATTTGTTTTGTGTACAATAAAGAATCTTACTAATCTTACTTATTTTATTAATATGATGTATGTTTGTTACGTAATCACGCTAGAACGGCTGAACAGATCTGGATGAAATTTGCACATTTATAGATTACTAGCTTTCAGCCCGCAGATTCGCCTGCGTGGACTATACGATATTGGCTGTTTCGTTTTTCCAGTTCCTGGCGGGTTATTGCTAATTATTATCCAAACATAGTTTTTCGAGTATAAAATCAACATCCTCCAAAAATTTCAAACTTCTGTCATTAGTGGTTTAGGCTGGGCGTTGATATGCCATCCACAGTCAGACCGGTGTGTGTCTAGCATCCAGCGGTTTCTCGGGTCATTGGTTCATCTCGAAATTAATATATGTTTATTGGAAATTAATATTCCATTCGGAGTCTTCATCTAAAATATCAATAAATGCAGTTTTATTCTTTAATTACTGGACTTTAATGTTATCATTATTTTTAGTTGGACAACTGCCCCTACCGAAGACCCGTAGTCCAAGTAGTTGAACATTAGAGTTGGACCACGATCCCTAAACGAATTTTAAGACACCCTTTAGACACAAGTTTAGAGATTAGCCCATTTATCTCGGCTTTCTTAGAAGCATTGACATGGGGCGGACCCCAATGGTGATGGTGGACCTGGAAGTTGGAAATAAGTATTAACGAATCGTGATCTTTGGAAGGAAATAAACGTAGAACTTGGTCCAGCAGTGGAACAGCACGGACTAATAATCTATCTCTATATATTAAAGACAAAGTATGTATGTATGTATGTTCCTTATAGACTCCAAAACGGCTAGACCGATTTTAATGAAATTCTCAGAGCATCTTTAGATTGACCCAGCGAATAGTCTTGTAAAGGTGGTGTCGATCGGAACATTTGTTTTTCGGGCAGAAGTAGAAGTACCTATTAAAATAATAAATGGTTTTCCTTCTTTCTCTTCTTAAACCGTTTTATAAGAACGTAAGATACATATAAGTGCATAGGCCTTGTTAGGCTACAACAAACTTTACTGACTTTCTTTGAGCTGCAAAAACATATAGAAACGGACGAAAGATTAATGGTCCGTCGCAAAACTCAACTCCTTTATATAGTAGATACATAATGTACTAATAGCTTGGTTGTAAATCTGTTTACTCTGGTATAACAATAGCAGCCGCCCATTAATAAATCAAAGATAACTGTCGTGACAGAGAACGACGCCACCGATAGCTACGGCTTCGCCCCGACCCTGTCCGAAGCCCCGCCCCGAGGGAGGCATAATTGAACGACACCCGGCCTTTTACTGCCAAAGCTTTTGCATTGAGTGAGCCCGCAAAACAATTGAGTGTTCAAAGTGTTCGCACGGTGGAGCGATGTTGTTTTTATGTAATTTAGCTAATTAATTTATAAGTAGTTGAACTGTGCTTGAGTTTTTGACACTACGTTGACGTAGAGACACCTGAGACACATTTATATTTTATAGTGTCTTTTTTACGATAGGTACTGTATTGCGTATGGGTGGGATGTCCACCATGTAAGTACCGAGTTGGGAACGTATGCCTCAATTTTTTTTTCGTTCACGTGTATTTTTTAGGTTGCAAGAACTAAGTAATAATATGCCAGATTACGGTATTGCCAAACGGCACATGTGTAAAAAAACCGGCCAAGTGCGAGTCGGACTCGCGCACGAAGGATTCCGTACCATCATCGCAAAAAACAGCAAACAAATCACGTTTGTTGTATGGCAGCCCCACTTAAATATTTATTTTATTCTGTTTTTAGCAGCAACAGAAATAAATCATCTGTGAAAATGTTATCACGGTTCATGAGATACATCCTGGTGACAGACGGACAGACAAACAGACGGATCGCGGAGTCTTAGTAATAGGGTCCCGTTTTTACCCTTTGGGTACGGAACCCTAAAAACAATATAAAATCGACGCGTAATGATATTGCTGCACATCAACTCGATGTTACGCCGTAGACATCTATCTCCTTGCCTACGCACAAAGTGTTTACCATACCGGGGATGGGCATAACTATATAATCAGATTTTGAGTTATAGAGCACAAACAACCGCTAAATAATATCACACCATCGACGCTGCTTATCAACTATCATAATCAGATGCGATTTCTCATATTTCAATATGTTCGAAAATGTTTCATTCCTTTAGAGGTATCTACCGTTAGTGGAAGAACACTGCTATGGGGTATATTTCAGTACCGTAAACTTTTTGTTTTTATGTACTTTAAGTACCCAAAATATACAATAAAACGTCATAATTTATCTAGCCTAAATTACCATACACACAGATTTAGTACAAAAATAAACAAATGTATTTTGGTCATATCTCGAAAAATTAACATTAGTGAATCTTATGTATGACTTGTTTGTGCACTATTTATCAAGGAATAAACTTGCTCTGCACCTGCGTTCAAGTAGACAATCTACAATCGATAACGCTAGTAGAAAACGAATCTATGTATGGGAATGACATATCTGAACGTTAAGTCACGTGGTCAAATCGTACAAATAGAAGGTGTTAACGATTGTACAAAGAGATTCGATACGAAACTTTGGAACTTGGCTAGGCTGAACACAAATTGCAGTATAATCAAAGACCCTCTGACAGTCTTTTTTTTTGCGATCTTTGAATATTAATGGACTTTTCAGGCAACATTACTACCACTACATGGATAGAGATCTTTGGACAGACGTGTACTGCTGCACCGACCATAAATAATACGATATAAGTGCAGGAGCAGGATGATATCTGCTTGTGAATCCAGGTAAACAGTTGATAAAAAAGTTGGGTAACTAATAAAGTTTATAGAACTTAGTAGTTAGTTATAAATTACCAGTGATCCTACGACACAGGGTATCCTAGTGTGGGAATGGGTTTCTAGGCCTACTTTAATGCACTTTGTATGTTGTTTTATGCTACGCTTTAATTTTGTTTGATGTGTATCTCATCAAATTGTCTTATATAATAAAGGCTATTTTTCAATACAAAAATGAAATTCGCTTCTCTCTATTAAAACGCTGAGTTCAAAGCATAGTAATGTTGATGTCAAAATATTGTCTGAACACAGGTGAAGCAATAATGAGCGTACAAGAATGACGGCTGCCGTGCGGGGCGGCCGTACCGAACATTACCGGTGCCGAATGCCGCCATTCAATGCACGCATTGTAAAAAATTAGCACGCTAAATGCTTATGTTGAATTAATTGTTGAGGGTTCCGCTCAAATAATATTGAAGAGAGAACTTCTGTAGCCGCGTTGACCGATTTTTGGGTAGGGGCAATACTTACGGGTTCGCGTAACCAATAAGTCATTTTGATCACGTCACTGACATGCTATGTATGTATCATTTTTCAGCAATAAAATCTTAAAATGGCCGCTGCGCGTCTTGTTTATTATTAGCGGCCAGTTATTCCAAAGTTTTAAGTTTCACTTCTGTTTTCAATTTTGTCGGTAGTTCTCCATCATGACTGCTTATTTTTTTTAAATTATGGAGCTTTCAACTAATTGACATTTTACTTAATTTTCTGTAGAGTATAATGCTATCGGCATTAAATAAGTATTTTTTTATTTTTTTTTGTAAGATCTTACTGAAAATACATACTCCGAGGTCAAACAAATATTTCAACGAATGTGAGCTGATAATATAATACATTAAGATAAGTATCTAGGTACCTGTTATTTTGAGTCGTTTTTAAAGTAGTATTAGTAATACTAGTTAGGCCTAACACTATTAACCCCTTGAGTGCCTAAAACGTGGATACACGAGAGACACAATGGCTTTTCTATTGCTGTGGTAATTACGGCACAAAACCGGTTTTAAACCTAAATTAGGGTAATGTTCGAGTTCTTATCCTGTGTCGTTTGTGTATATCTACCTAGACGACAAAAATCATTTGTGTCTAGGTATTTTTTAACAATTATACTAGAAGTATGGAAATGTATTGTAATTACGTAATTAAACATCAAATGTGTGCTACAACAATTTTGAAATTCAATTCTCAATTCAATTGGAACCCTTCGCTACGGGACCCTAAACCCAACACAAAATACTGTCTGATCCCACGACCGCGGAGATAAGACGCCATTTTCTCTCGCCGCCCAAAAGCGACCAGTCGAAAAGGCATAAAGGCAAACTGAATAAGACATCCCATATTCAATACGTGAATACACTTGCGAAGCAGGAAGCGCGGTGTCGAGTGTTCGGGTAAGACGGGCTAAACAATACACAAACGGGCCGGGAATAAAACGGGCGAGATAGATAATTATAGGTTCAATACAAAGACAGCTTCATAATAAAAGCCGTGGATAAGAGGTATGGCTTTGTTTTTTTCGACGCTTTACGATTTTATTTGTGTTTCACGAGCACTTGATCGCTGGTGAAGTATGAAAATGGGTTTTAAATTAACTGCGAATGTTTTCAAACGGATATGAATTAGGTTTTTACCCGTAAAAATGCTTGCTCAATTGTCACCATTCGGACGTTACTTCTATATTTGGTGACAGTTTTCCTTTACAGACATTATAAAAACACAATGGAAACATACCCGCTAATAATGTCAGTAAATAACAAGCTGTTAGAAACTGTCATTTGTATTGAGTTGTGTCTAACCCCGAGTTTCTCAGCTCAAAAGGATCGCAAATTAATGTGACAATTTGTCAAGCACGCGTTATCTGCTATGATTGGTTGAATGAATTATCAACAGCCAATCACAGCAGATAACGCGTGCTTGACAATTTGTCACATTAATTCTGCGATAATTTTAAGGTGGGAAACTCGTGGTTAGAGTCTTAGATCATAGAGGAGAACTGTACTTATGCCCAATTGCGGCAAGAAGTTAACTTAGTTACTTGCTAAGACGAGGTTAAATAACAAATGTTTCTTACATAATTGATCGTGTCAGTTACTAACATAACCCAGGTTGGCGCAAGCAGGCCAAACTACATCTCGTTCCAAACGGCGCCAATTCAACCTCATTGATCTTTTCTTGTTTTTATGACCATTATGAAGTTATGACCAGACACGTAATTAGGCCTATCGCTTCCAAATCATCCATAACGATGCTATCAACCGTGCGAACGCCCACCTGTGTCAAACGGACCCGGTATGCCAGACCCGCCGGATCCCATAGCGTGACTCTTTATCCGCGAGGGTCAAAACAACACGATTATTAATCAAGGATGCTATTTAAATTACAATTTATTTGAACTGAACTAGTGAAGAGCAGTGAAGTTCCCACATCAATAATTTTGATGTGACTTTTGAGAGCAATGCGAACCCTATTTTGTGAATATGATATGATCATTGTTTGAAACGGAAGCGGTGTGGTAATTATTCCTTTATTCCATGGAGAGGATGACTTTGGTAATACATTTTTACACGTCGATCTAAAACGAGTACTTGTACTTTTTTATTACAAATATTTGCCGTCTAACACTTCTTAGGTAGGCATGTATGGTAAGTTTCCATAATCATGAGATACATATTTGTTTTGTGTTTCTAAGCCAAGCCGTCGTTTACGTATAGTAAAGAATTGTCTATATTATTACCTACATGAATCTCTGAATTTTATTTTATTTTGTACCTAAAAATATTGGTTACTGGATTTGAGGATTATCGAGTCATCCCCCTCTCTTAGGACTTCAGATAACCCCATAATACTCCATCGTAACCTACTCAATTTTTCCTCTAGTTCGGCTATCTTCTCGTCGGTCCAGAGTGTTCGTGTGTCCGGAGTGTTAGGGTGCCAGGTCAGGTCCAGTCGTCGGTGTTAATTGGCAAAGAAGTTTACATTAAAAAATTGTCGCTAAAAACTCAAACTCAAATGCATTTATTACAATTGCGAATGGTCAAAACAAAATATGCAACTAGTTGCACATTCGCAAGCGTCGGTAGGTCTCTATGGCGGTGAACGTGCAAGTAAGGTCACGGACTCTCTTTTCAATCAGCTTACCTTAGTATTTTATCACCAAAACAATTACCAAACAAGAATCAATAAACGATAGTACAAGGCAACAACAGTACCATTATTAGATCAATTTCTAAATAAGCTAATAATCGTTATCAGAATTGGGTCAGTTCGCGGGGCGGGCGCGAGGGAGAGAGGGAGTGAATGCGGCAGATGCGCACACGCACCTCGTGGGAATACCGCGGATGGGACAAATTGGCCCCGACACGTCATCTCGCTCGCTGATAATTAGCAATGAGCAGGGAGGTAACGTACGTGGTAATAAAATGCGTATTAATGTCCTCACTGTTTGGTTAGTGAGAGGCAGTTTAGTAGACCTGTCACACGGTGTAAAGTCTACTTAAGGGTACAATATTAACACAATATTAGCTAAAACAATGGCGTACAAATTGATTGAGTAGGTACAAAGTTGAATGAAAAAATAGGGACATGTTTTGTTTTTGTAAAAAGCCAAGATGACATTGTAATTCTGCCATTGACTTTCAATTTTTAATAGTTATTGGATTCTAATATTAATTAAATTTGACATGTACTCGTATTCAGTTAAAATTAAATATTAATATTTAACCCTTGTTAACACATCGATTACATTCTACCAAAACATAATTATGGCGTCACTAGCTACAGCCCGCGGCTCCGCCCGTGTCGAATTAGTTCTTCTCCCAATATCTTTATAAATTATAGCCTATGTGTTATTCTGATTTATAAGCTATATTTCTGTAAAGTTTAATCTAAATCCTTTCTGTAGTTTCTGCGTGAAAGAGTAACAAACATCCATCCATCCTCACATTTATAAATAATAGTAAATAGGATAATTATAATGTAATGTTAAAATAAAAAAAACTTTTCAAAGTAGCCTATGTAATGTAGTTTTACATAGGCTACTTTGAAATGTGACTGTCTGACAAATTATTCAACCAAACACAATATTGTCATTTGATGTAAAAAAAGTAAAAAAGAACTCACTCGACGACGCCATTACGGAATGCATGATACACTCCCGCTATATTGTCATTATATCTGAAAAGAGAAACAGATAATTAGTAAAAAAGAACCCAGAAATATTTTCACACAGGAACCATCGCGCGAAAAAATTCTCAAGTGCGAATCTTTCGCTCGCGGTTTTCAAGAGCACTCCAAACCCAATGGAAGAAAAGAATCAATCAAGAATGGCAACAAATGTAAGAAAATAAAGTTCCTTTGTACTTTGGCTTTGTGGCTGACATCTTTTGGCCACAAAGCTGAGTGCTACTTGTATTTTTGTTCATAATTCGCATTGTTTTAATGGCCACTCGTTGTAAACGGTCATTGAGTGAACAGTGAACCATCGAGGGTGCCGTTTGATTCGGTACTCTTACAATTATACCACAAAGTATGTTCGTGTGAACTGAAATTGTATTTGCATTTCATTATTGTGCAATTAAGTACTGAGACAAAATTGGTTGCTTTCTTTATTGGGTTTCTGTACGACAATACTAAGGAGTTAGACTTGGTTGACTAGAGGTAGACTATTATATGCATTGCGTAAAATGTTTGATAAATAGATATACGACAAATAAAGAGAAGTATGTAAAAAAAAAATTACTGTCGATTTGCTTAAAAATAGTACAGATTAGCGATGGAAAAAACAGGAGTTACACAAAGGATATATTTTCTTCGAAATCAAACAATAAGAATTTTGTTTGCGTCAAAGAGCTGGAGAATCACGGGAAGCTGAGCCACAGTAGCATTTTTCTCACTCTTTGTCTGTGTCGGTCACTCAGAAGTCGGATTGCATATTTTTTCAAACGTAATTACGGGTTCGCACAACAGGTAATTAAGTTCGGATAATCCCGGTAAGTGTCGGGACAAAGGCTCGGATGAGTCGGGACGATGGCCGGGCCCGAAAGGCCTGGTGTGCGCTGGAGGGTTAACAACAAAAGCGAAACCAATAATAACATCGGAAAGTCGGTAGCTTCTTGCTTTCAGAATCGAGATGGCACAAAAAATTACTAATACGTTTTTTTAATGTTTGGGACTAAATAGGGAAGAGAATTTGCGGACCATTTTTTTTATTTGACTCTATGCAGCTGTTGTAATAACAAACATGTACTCGCTACGGGTTTATTAATCTGTAATATTTGGGATGTAATGTATTTTAATGTGCTGTGCTTTTTAATAATTTGTTGGTTCTTATGAACTGACTTTGTGATTTTATAGAATCTCTAAAATGGGTGTCAAGAAATATTAAATACAAAGAGGTCATTTTAAAACCATGGTGTTATATTATGGAATAAGATTGTATATAGAGATTAAATTAAGAAAATTGTCCCACTAAACAACTGTTTCTAGTGGAAGATACTTGAATTCTGTTAGGTAATACATAATAGAAATGACGTGGAGTTTGGAGCAGGGAAGTTTCTTATCCGTTTTTCTTCATAACAAGCTAGTTTTCCGAAGGGACGGTAGAATCAATTATTATTACATTAAATTTAAATTCTTGAACTTCAAAAGTGCAGCTTAGTGGCATAATTGAAATAAAGAATGTTGAATTTATTTGACGCTTAAAATATATTATCAAAACAAATTAGCAAATATTTAATCTGCACGTTTTTATCACATCATCACATCATCAGCCTATTAATGTTCCCACTGCTGGGACACAGGCCTCCTCTCTTATGAGAGGGAATGGGCCGTAATCCACCACGCGGGCCCAGTGCGGGTTGGTGGATGTCACATGTCTTCGAATTTTTGGTTCTAAGACATGCCGGTTTCCTCACGATGTTTTCCTTCACCGTTTTGAGAGCAGTGGTGATGAAAATAGTTTACACAAAGTAAAGCGCCTGCCTGGGCTCGAACCCACGACCTACAACTTGTAAGTCGCGGCCGATACCACTGGGCCAACACTGCTCACTGGGCCACCACTGCTCACTGGGCCACCACTGCTCACTGGGCCACCACTGCTCACTGGGCCACCACTGCTCGTTTTTATAAATTACAAAAATTACTTAATTAATAATAGCTATAAATCAAATAGATTAAGTAATACATTAAGCTACTTAGTTACTTTAAATAGACTACCTATATAGGACAACATAGCAACGCAGAAGTTGCTGATGACTGACCGAGAATAACTTTAGACGTCTAAGCCGACACACTACATCCGATCCGTGTGCGTGTTTTGAGTTCAAAATGTTCTGAATTATGACAGATTATGACGAATAGAGTTTTCCTACAAGAAGTACTACGGCTGCTTCGGCACCGAAATTTCCCGGACACGGATCGGAGGTACTTACTTACCTAGTGCGTGCCTTAGGGCCATTTGCACCAAAAAACTTAACTCTAAGTTAGTTGCTAACACGAGATTACATAACAAATATGGCACACATTATTGGCCAGGTTAGCTACTACCTCGGAGTTAGTAACATAACACAGGGTGGGTCTCAAAACAGAAATTTATTATAAAGAAATCATTTTACAAATGTGACTTACGCTGCTTTACAAGATCTGGCGTGTAATGTCGGCGAACACCGATAACATCCGTGTTGATGTGTTAAAACAATTAAAAATTTAGCCAATAAGCGTGACGGCAACACATTAATAGGAAACTTTAACAACTTGACAAATAAGCGAAAATTAATTTCAGTATTAACGGCTTGCTTATGGTTTTCTATCGGGAAATTCATTTAACGCCACCTCTTGGTAAAATTAAATTTTTGTAATAGGAGATTACCGAGTTTACGAGGTCCGATTACGTAATCATTTGTACTTGAAAAGACAAACGTGGCATTCAATTAAACAAGTAAAATTTCAAAATTTGAAAACCCCCGACACATTTTTATTTCATGCTACATAATTTTTCTAGTACATAGTAGATACGCTTCGATCAGCAATCTACTGAACACGTAATTATGACACGATATCTTGCGTAAACACCCCGATTCAAACAGTGAAATGCCTAAAAGTTTTGAACGGCTGAACCGATTTTATTCAAACGTAGCTAAGAACACTCTTGACAAAATCACCTTTTATACAAAAAACGGTGCACCCGTTTGGACGCTACGATGCCACAGACAGACACACATATACACAGATACACAGCAACACACGTCAAACTTACAACCCTCTTTTTCCGTCGGGGGTTAAAAATGACAATAAATGCCAAAATACATGATTGATATTGACATTTGACATTTCAGTGGAGCCATGTCAATTTTATGTATTTTCGACAGTAATTGACATCGCAGAAGAATGTTACTTTGTGTAGAACTCAGAAGGCTACTTAGCGACTATGATGAAGTAATTTTCAACTTGTGTCGTAGTCAAGACGAAAATGAAAATTGTGGTTTTCAGTTTTTTAAAACGTTCGTTCCATTTGTGCAAAATGTAGCTTTAACTAGAAATACCTAACTATCAACCGACTCCCATTATAGGAAAATTTATCAATGCCTTTAAACGAACAATTCTGATATATATATAATCTGAATCTCGGATATATAATCTGAATCTGAATCTCTAGACTGATAAACACATTATCCTCCTTCGCCAGTCGGGTAAAAAGGCCACCGCCGTACCAGGCCAAGCTTATTTTTCAACCGATTACCTACAAAAAGGGGAAGGTTCTCAATTCGATTGTATGTTTTTGTATGTTTGTTACTCCACCAATTATGACCCATTTTAATGATTCTTTTTTATTTGAAAGCTGGTGCTGCTCATGTGGACCTATTTAAATTTTATTAAGATCTGACGAGTTGATTTTTCAATTAAATCAATTATGAGTAAATGTTCCGAGAGAAAAATAGTGTGTATCATTCGGGGACAAAATATTTTGTTCTCGGGCGGCGTATATTGAATTCCTCGCTAAGCTCAGGATTCTACGTTACGGTCTACCCTCGCTACGCTCGTGATTCTACTATAGAATCCTTCGCTTAGCTCTGAATTTAAAATAACGCCTTGGAAGAACAAAATATTATTTTGTCCCCTTGTAACACAAATAACTATTGTTCCTATGTGGCGTTTTAGAGACCAAACGCGTTGGCCGATTTTGATGATTCTTACGTCAATCGATTCGTCGTGTCACTGGCTACATTAAAATTGGAAAATAAATAAATAGCGGATTTTGGGCGCCATTTTGTGGGGGAAAATTTCTTTTCTTCTAAACAAAGAGGTGGTAGGTGGGGTATCAAAATAAAAGGTTTTAAGAGGTGATTTCACTTATATGTTTAAATGTAACTTATTCTAAAAACAAATTCTAAAATGTTGTAAATAAAAAAAGTTAATTAAAAAAATCAAAAAACCAAAATCATGATGTGCAGTCGGAGGATACATATAACCAGATGTATCCTCCGACTACCACAGCATGATTTTCTTCTTGTTTACGTCTTTTTAGTTCGCTTTTTAAGCAGTCGGGTTTTTTTCATTTTATTAATTGACTTTTTTGCTTGTATACAACCGTATAGAAAACAAGCATCGCGTTGAAACTATCAACAAATAAAATAAAAAAAACCCGGCTCATTTTTATTCCATTTTATATAATTTTCCTAGTAGTAGACACGTTTCGATCGAAAAATCTAATGAACACGTAATTATATCACGATATCTTGCGAAAACCGCCCGATTCAAACAGTAAAACGCTCATAACTTTTGGACGGCTAAACCGATTTTAATCAAACATAGCTAAGAACAGTCTCAATAAAATCACCATTCAAACAAAAATATCGAAATCAAAATCGGTTAGGAGCTATGATGCAACAGACAGATGCACAAATACACGGGTACACACGTCAAACTTATAACACCTCTCTTTTTCCGTCGGCGGTTAACAAAACGAACTCAATCTTGCTAGGCATTTGCGAACAATATTGGGGCGGGTTCCAGTCTAGTCGGATCGAGCTGATAACCGAATTTTACTTGGACTGTCTATCCTATCCGACCTCCACAACCCTGTAACTGAGAATCACGATATCCCTTGGCACGACTGGTATAAAGTTTTTAGGTTTTTGGCTACCCGAAGCGACTGTCAAAGATGTAGACTTATTACGTATCTTGCATGAGCAAAACAATAGCGATATTTGCGCAATAATTGCTTTTCAATACAGAAGCTTTAGAGTTTTTTGCGGTTTAGAAAAACTAAATAATAATAACAGCCGCACAGGTTCATCTGCAAGGTTAAGCAACGCTTGCCGAGGTCGGTCCGTGGATGGGTGACCATCTTTACATAGCCAGATGCCCCCGTGCCTCGGAAAGCACGTTAAACCGTTGGTCTCGGCTGTCATTAGAAGATCTTTGACAGTTGTTACGGGTAATCAGAAGCGGGAAATCTACACTAGTCTTGTCAAGGGGTATCATGTTACCCAGTTACTGGGTTATGGAAGTCAGATAGGCAGTCGCTCCATGTAAAACACTGGTACTCAGCTGAATCCGGTTAGACTAGAAGTCAAACCCTACATAGTTGAGAAAAGGCTAGGCAGGTGGAAGGCGAATTTTTTAGAAATAAGTACATTTGAAAAACATCGAGCGATTAGTAAACGATTGTGTAGACGCCCTACACTGTAGGTAATGCCGACTTTTTTGACATAAAGCGTTTGATTGCGCGTTGATTGCTGATTGCTGTTTCTTAAATAATAAGCTTGCCGCCAGCGTGCTTCAACAGGAGTCTCGGTATGCAATGACCGATCTCGGTAAACGTTGGATAATTTTCAAGATCGACCAGTGGAGCTATTATTATTATTTGGCCACGAGATTTTTTTTTAATTATCCTCTCGTTGCTAATAACCCACTAAAAGGGCCTACTTATAATATTAGGGATGATTTGATAATGCCACTGCAGCAACAGGACACAGGAATAATTGTGTGGAAATCGGCTGTCGTGAGGAAAGTTTTGAGTATGAATTTATGTTGTATGATGATTACTAGTACAGGTTAATCATACCACTATATCTAGATCTATTAACAAAAAAGCATATACTAATCGGTGTACAAACAAACAGAAAGAAAGATATTGCATTTTAATTGCCTCACATATGGATTATCACTACTAGGAGCCCAGACAGAACCAGACGTGAGCAGCAGGCGTCGCGGCAGGCCGGGACGGCCCTTTTGCCCTAGACCAAAAAAGCTGGCAGTCATGGCTTTGCCAAGCAGTAACAATAATAGTAATCAGTAAGGATTACCGGTCATTGCATATAGAACAGTCAGAAAATTTTCGAAAAACATCGAAAATAAATGTGACTAACTAGATCAGCTATGCTTGGTAGAATATGTAAATTAAATTATCAACACCCAATCGCAAGCCTCGAATCTTTGCAGATACTGGTAACACCCAGTCTCTAGAAAGATATATTAAAAATTTAAATCAACCGCATAAGAATTTCCTTAACCCCACATTATAGGATCGTGACACACTTGCAGCTTAAGACAACCCCTCCACTCGAAGTCGAAAATATCAAGTTGCATTAAAAGATACGTCTTAACTCTCTACACCCGCATGTACTTGATAGCCTATTTGACGGCAGAGGAACGACCTACCGCAGCCTATGGTAGGTGGCCCTAAGGGCCTAGAACAAGGGCCATGCTATCAGCGTTACCGATTGTTAAAAAACTCTAATCGTTTATTTTAATTAAGCCATCAAGCGGCACTTTTGAATGGCAAAAAAGTTATGTTAAAATACTATAGCAATTGAGTCTTCTGTTCATTAGCAAAGGTAGATTCAAATGGAAAAGAACAGACTAGAAACTCCCTGCTTCGGACGGACATGCGCTATCAAAATATCACCAGGTCCGTTTACCGTGTATAGTTATCGCCAAACTTCTTGGCCGCCCTGAAGTTGGCTACAATGGCTGCGCAGTAGTAAATATTATAATACAACAGAACCGCGCCGTGCTTGCGCATCGGAAAGACAACTTCAGGGCGACCAAGAAGTTTGGCGAGAACTATAATTTGTACTTTTGGCACATCGTTATCGTGATAGGAACTCACTATGTCTAGATCACCTAGGACGATGTAGGTCAATAGGGCTTGTTTCTGAATTGATAAATTGGAGTCGACGTCACGATCTTATCGTGTCAAACCATAACTTCAATGTCAAGATTTGACCGGCTTCCTGTCTTAAGTAGAACTTAACAAACACTTAAAGTCAATTTCTTAATTTAATTTTTTTTCTTTTCCTATCAGTGGTGGTAAAGAAAAACATTGTTAAATGAAGATGGAAATAATTGAGACAGCCGAGCCTTCGGGCGAAAGCTACAAATAAAATTATTTCGTTAGCAATTTATATAAACGTACCAGGTTAGGTTAAAACGGGTTGCCGCAACTCCACGACAAAACGCGTATTTTGTTACTAAGACTCCGCGATCCGTCTGTCTGTCTGTCCGTCTGTCACCAGGTTGTATCTCAAGAACGTGATAGCTAGACAGCTAAAATTTTCACAGATGATGTATTTCTGTTGCCGCTATAACAACAAGTACAAGTACTAAAAACAGAATTTATTAAATATTTAAGTGGGGCTCCCATACAACAAACGTGTTTTTTTTTGTCGTTTTTTGCGATAATGGTACCGAAACCTTCGTGCACGAGTTCAACGCGCACTTGGCCGGTTTTTTTAACTACATACCTACATCGTTTTTCAAAAAAGTCTGCTTCAAAAAAGATGCGTATCTTAAAGTATTTACGAAGAGAAAGATGATCTCCTTGTAGAGGACAAGTTATTATGACTGTGACCTTATTTAAGGTCGGGTGACCCTTCATGTCAAGGTTACCTACGTCCTACAGCATAAGCCGTCATTGCTGGTTTGAAAGATATATACAACCCAAATGGAGTTCGTGTTACTACGTTTTCAGTAATACAGGACAGTTCAAGTTTTACGTAATAATATGGAATTTATTTATTATGCTTTTTCGTCGTATCGGTGATTCCAAAATCCATACTAATATTATAAAAGCGAAAGTAACTCTGATTGTCTGTCTGTCTGTTATCTTTTCACGCTTAAACCGCTTAACCGATTTAGATGAATTTTGAATGGAGATAGTTTGCAATCCTGGGAAGGACATAGGATAGTTTTTATCGAAGGATTGGAAGTTTGTATGGTGAACTAATATTTTCTCAAGTAAGGCGGCTTAATATTATTGCGCGATATGAACGAAATGGCTATTCGAAGTAGTGATGCTAGGCAGACGAAAACGCGGGCAACAACTAGTTACATATATTTTGACCAGAATTCAGCCACGCCAACAGCGTTGTCATTTGTCTCATAAAGGTATTTTAAGACGACGACTAACGCCAACGACCTTAAGGGAACAAAATGCGCCCGTTTCACAACCGCGCGACCCAAAATTTAGTAGTTTTTTGTACTTTCCTTATTATTCTATGACTTAAAAAAAAGCCTCAGATCAAAATGTAGATGAGATGGATGGATGGATGGTTGAGATGGTGTCGATTTCATTAAAATATACGGGCAGCGGTTTTGGTGCGATTGTCGTGTTTTTATCCGTTTTGGACATAACTTCACAAATTAATTACACTATGTGTGAATAAAACTCAAAATTTTCTTAGATAAAATTATTAAGAAAATAGTCTAATGTAACATATTTTTTTTTCCAAAAAATTACGACTAGCCGTTTAGTTGTGATTCTCATTTTAAAATCAGCTACTCAAGGGAATCTGCGCCTGCAGGTGTTTTATTTAGGTAATACATCATGCACACAAACGTACAAAGGCTGCCTGCCTTAGGCATTTTCTACCAGTCGAACTTTGGGTGACGCAGAAACACGTAATAATAGGAGCAATATTGAGAGTTATGCGAATCGCGTTTATTCTTTCGATTGAATCTACGGTACGTTTTATGAATTATTGAAGAATTTTGTGACCTACTAATATGAGTAGGTTCAATAATTTTGCCCAACAAGTCTTGAAACCACTAACTACGACGACGCGGTTGACGTAGTGGTTGAGCGATCGACTGCTGGCCTCCGTGTCGCGGTTTCGATTCCCACATGGAACAAATATTTGTATGGCCTACATGAGTGTCTTGTTTATGTAAGTTTAAATGTTTGTAAACGCACCCACGATACAGGAGAAATTCCTAGTGTGGAGTAAAGTTTTCAAAAAAATATAAAACGAAATAGTAACTTATAACACATAACATCACGCCTGTATCCCCGAAAGCTTAGGTAGGATGCTCTTATAACAAACCCACATTAAACCCAAAAGGGTCCAAAAAATATAGTAGCTTGATTTGCATGGCATTATTTGTTTGATAAATTGCTGGGCTAAATATTATTAATCATACAGAACATTCGCAAAACTATAACACCGCTATTCGCACTGCAATGCTAATTGGTGATATGTAAAGAACACTTACGAAATCTACAGCAAAAAACAGGTACTTACAACGCTATTATTTTTTTACTTCTAATCACTATAAAAGTTCTATATTAACTATGAAAAAAAAAGTTCTTAATTCAGTATGAAAAAAATTACACTATACTGCTAAAATATTAAACTATTTATATTCCACTAACTTTCTTCTAAAGTCTCACTTTCAAAAGTCACTAAGTAAATAAACCACTTCACTATTACGAAAAAACTTATAGAAAAAATATTTTGTCTATTTGCTACGTCAGTGTTTACGTCAGAGGGCTGGTTGCTGAACGAGTGACTCTTGCGCAGTCCCGACGGGGTTGGACGGGGCGGCGGCAGCGGCGGGGCGCGAGTCACGCCCCAACCGTTGTCCATTTGAAGTCATTCATATTTGGAACGATCAATGATTTATTGATGAGCAACTCTATGAAGGTATGTACGGAATTGAACATTTGCAACTTGGTGCGCTAACTCAGAGTATATGTTTACTGTTTGTCAGAGTTTGTTAGTTATTTGTATTCAATGTATAAAGTATTTATTTTTTATTGTGTAATGTGCGATGTAAGTAAGTAGATTATGTCCGCGACTTTGTCTACGTTTTTTTAACACAAAGAAATAATATTGAATTGTTTTTAAAGATTTTGTTTTAGAGGCGAAGTTTTTATTTTCAAATCTCTCTATGACACTGAGGTTTACTGTTAGAGAACCCAATTGGACTGGACAATTGCCTGGCTCGCCCTTCCTAGATCCGGCCTAGCAGGAAAATGCCTAGTTTAGCGGTCTCCGTCAATCCATAAATTGCAAATCTCTATATGGCATTGAGGAACCCAATTATGGGTAAAGCTGGCCTTGTACTGGCGGTCCTATAGAATTTGTATATGTTTGTTTTATGAACAATAAAGAATATGAATGTGAAATTTTGATACCAAGGAAATGTTTCCAGAATATTTGCGGTAACGCGATTTTGTCAAAATTTCCGCCTCATTTCTGAAAAACTGGATTCAGCTGAATACCTATTATTTTACTTAGATCAATATCCTATATGACCTCCAAAACCCAAAAAAAAAGTTAATTAAAAAAATCAAAAAAAGGCGACTGCTTAAGAAGCGAACTAAAAAGACGTAAACAAGAAGAAAATCATGCTGTGCAATCGGAGGATACATATTCGCGAGCTGGCTGACCAAAACCAGATGTATTTATTTTGATACCCCACACGATGGGAAAGGAAGAAAAATAAATTTGGGCCCCCACATACGGCGTTCAAAATCCGCCATTTTTCTATCTTACAGTTTTCTAATGCCAGTGACACACGCAGGGTTCAGACAAATCGATTGACGTAAGAATCATCAAAATCGGCCAACGCGTTTGGTCTCTGGAACGCCACATACATACATACATACATAGACTGATAAACACATTACCCTCCTTCGGCAGTCGGGTAAAAAAGTATGAAAGAGGAGGTAGCCAGGTGAGAAAAGTACGCTTAAACGATATTGTTCAATAATCTTTTTAACAATAACATTTTGACGTTCCATACTCATAAAGGCAGATAAAACTTATTTGCACAAATATATTAAAATTAGAAATAATTTAAAGAAAAGGTAATTGTTGGCCGTACGTAGTCTTCTAGTAAGTTATGAAGTTAATGCCTGCTAAAGGAGGCAATTAATCTAATTCATCACCGCTGCTCTAAAAAAGGTGATGGAAAACATCGCGAGGAAACCGGCATGTCCTAGAACCAAAAATTCGGACATTTTACATCCACCAACCCTCATTGGGCCTGCGTGGTAGATTAAGGCCCTTTTCCTCTCGGAGGCCTGATGTGTCCCAGGTCCCAGATTTTCAGAAACATATTGTCCTTTAAAGAATCATTAATTCAATCATCATCATCAATCATTAATTGCCGACCGAAGTAATTAGACTTAATTTACGAAAAAAAAGTAACTTTTCAAGAAAAAGCCACTTACAAACATAACGATATTAAAAAATAATTTACAAAGAAAAATGCTTTTCACTATATAGGTACAGAACGTCTGTTTTCTGCGATGACAAAATATAATAATCAGTATTTTAATCAGTACCTAAGTATTTTATCTTTATTTTTTTCTGAAAAACGTGAACGTATGCAATAATTGTTGTTGGAAATGATAAAGGACACGGACAGTGGACACGGCGCATAGAGGGCACGCCAGGGGGTGGGGTGGTTTGCATTGCAGGGGGAAATCAATCAAAGCACGCTATTTTCATTGCGCGGATGACCAAATTCAATTGTGTTATGCCTAATTTCGGCTATTGTCTTGCCTAAAACTGTCCCCTAGGGAACACCTGTTGAATTATCTTGTATTTAGCGCCGAACTTATCACAATTAGCTTTATGCGACTTCGTTTAATTGGGCGGAAAAGGCGATGCAATTGTTTTGGAAATCAAATGGAAAATTGGAATTAGCTATTCACAAATAATATCAGTAAACGTTTGAGAAGTAATTAGGTGTAAAAGGGAACGTTTTATAATTAATAATAAATTACTAATAATAACTAATTTATCGTATTTTAAAAGCGAAAAGTAACTTACAAGCGGGGCAGCTTCCGGCAGTACGGCAGTCCGGCAACACCATGACAGGACATGTCGCAAAGCGACTCGTCGTCCGATTACAACACTCGTTACGATAGTTGCATATTTTTATTTGTGTACTCTCCTGCGGGAGAACGAGAGGCACTATGCATTAATTTCTTCATAGCCTTTAAAAATTGGAATGCTAACATGATTTTTGATTTCCAACTCTCATATTGAGGACTTTAGTTTACCAATTGTCTATCACGGGTTCACGTCAAAATACTAATTGTCTGGATTAATAAGGTTAAAACACTTGTGTTTATTGGTTTCGACGCGGCACGTTGGAATGTTGTGCTTATGCTAAAGATAAGCATTTAGTAGACGCTGATTTGGTAAAGGTAAATGTGCCGTTGCTTTTGATTGGACCTCACACTGGTCGATTTAAAACTAAAACACTGCTGTACAACCTGTGCATCTATGCTTCCGCGGCTAAGGGACCGCCCATTAATCACGCGAGGCTTGAAAGGGGGGGAGGGGGTTTAGCAAAAATCACGAAATATCACACGGGGGGAGGGGGGTGTTGTAAGATATCACGTGTATTTATTTCTTCGTCTAACGCGCGATTTATAAACTGAAAAGCGGCGTTAAATGTTATTGCGCGTGTAATATTATTTTTATGCCACTTAAAAACAACCTGCAACCTTTCTGTCTAGACATTTTTGTCATGGTCCTTAATTCCAGAATAAAATTAGATTATACTATATACCTAGCTGTATTTAAAGATAATATTCAAAAAAACTTAAGATTCTTTGTGGGGTAATTTCTGAGGCATTCCACTCGATTGTTAAAGTTTGCATTTTAACACATTTTGGTGCAAAAAAATCTGTAAAAACGTGCAAATAAATACTAGAAAACAAACCTTCAGTGTATTTAAAGAAAAAAATATTCACGAACCTAGTAAACCCTGGTACTTGCAAGTCGCTGCTAACACCATCTATCTATCACCGTGAAACAGAACCGAATGCGATGTACAAAAAATTGCCAGACTAAGCAGACGGAAAACGCTAGTTACGTCGGCACGGTTCCTTGATATTATCTGTGGTAGGGTCTAAAAATACACGTGATTTTTGGTGGATCGGGGGGGTGAACGGAGGGGGGGTTATTCTTAAACCTCACCACGTGTAACCAAGGGGGAGGGGAGAGGTTAAAAATGCATAAAAATCATCACGTGATTAATGGACGGCCCCTAACACCCATTTTTTTTATTGCTTTCTTATGTGTGTCCGGCAAATAGTAAATAACTTGCGTACTGTAACTTTGGAAATATTTATATAATATGGTTATATGGTTATTTCCTCATGATGGAGCCGGCAGGTGGCTTAGCAATTCCTCAACCAGACATAGTAACGTCATCGTGTTTGGGCTCATTGGATGTGTGAGTGAAGTCAGTTCAAAAAGCTTGTTTAAAAATTGAATTATATGCAATTTTGAAATTCGAAATCTTTGACGACAAAAAGGCTTGGGATTGAGCTGCTACAATTAATTTAGTTTTTTATTTTATTTTGCACCGTGAATTTAGTTGTTTTATTTTTTTTTATTTTCTTGCAATGACAAGAATATTAACTTTTTAAAGTTTTATATTATTTTATTTTAATTATTTTGAATGTGAAGACTATGTGGATCATTCTTTTATTTTTTTTTATTTATCTAAATTAGTATTTAATCAAGGTCTGGCTATTTGAGTATTTATGCGGCCTACCCGAATGTCCTTTCTTTGGTATTGTTCGTCAATTCGTTGAGCTCCTTAAATTCTGAGTTGAGCTGCACGGTTATTGACAAATGCGTGCACTGACTGGACAGGTCCAATCAATCTGGCTGGTTCTTTCCTCAAAAGACCATTTCAGTCATCAGGAATAGCCGTCCTCATCTAGTTTTAAAAAAATATGATCGACATGTAAAAGTGTTTGTACAAATCAACTTACAGAAATAAAATCATTTATCTTTATCATTTATCATTTGGCCCGCTTGCACCTATCATTTATCATATTCACCGCTAAACGTAACAAAACGTCCCATTCTGGAGCTTCCATTTCAAGCAAAGATGGGAGACGATTTAAATTTAAAGCGTTTTAGTCATTGTGGTGTAAGTGGGCCTTGTACTGGGTTTTCCTTGTAATTACCTACATTATTCAAACAGAAAATAATAGTTGCCTATTTTTTATCACTAGTGCTACATTAAATACGACAGAAATGTTTGATAATGTATTGCTGCGAACTAAGTTCGTACGAACGCGCGATCAAACATAATGTCGAATAGGTCTCATAATTATAATAGTGTTGAATTCGCGCGACAATTGCGTCGCGTCGTCGTCGTCGGGAAGCGGGCGAAGTAAGGGTACGGCAGTTCGCGCACCTACGAGTAATAAATCACAGGGATTTAAAAATTGAGATTTATCACAAGTTGCTGCGTTTGCTCGTGACGCGATTTTACTACTTGCGACACGATTTTAAAATCGTGATATGCTCTTCTTGTTCCTACAGCTATCCCGCTTTAGGTGGGGTCGGCTCTCCTAATTTTATGGTGCCCCTGGACAATCTGCCCTGGGTTTTTGGGTCGGGCAGTTCTTTCTCCAATGACTTTCGTCATGCTAGACTGCCACGTAGACCGAGGTCGTCCTCTACCTCTGTTCAGGCTGTTGCTATGCTATCTTCACAACATGTTCCATGTTGTAATGCTTTTTATTTTAATTAAGCATGTAGGTATTATTTAAATTTACTGTTAATTTCTATTGTAAGCTGACGTTACTGGCTTCAAAATAATACCTAGTACCAAAATTAACCGCCAATTTCGGAATTGAGAATTTCATGTTCACAATTTGTCAAGCCCTAATTTACCCTGTCAAACTAGTGATTGAAAGTGGAGTTTGAGACGTTCTTAATTCCAAATTCTCATTTAAACCGGCCTTAAATGCGCGTAATGCTTTAAGACCACAGACATAAATCTAAATAAGTAACGCAACTCCCTCCATCTGTATAAAAAAAAACTAAGCATGACACTTTTTCACAAACAATTTACAAACAAATTTACTTCCCCTGGAAAGAATACATTTCCAATGCCTTGGCCAACTTTTTCTATACATTCTTTACAGCTCAATATAGCATAAAAAGATAATAATATTTTTCTAGATTTTGGTGGATTTCCGGCGCCGATAATGCTAAATGAAAACCTTAGATTACGATCATTAACCTTAACTTTACTCCGTTTTTTGGCACGCGAAGAACTTACAATCGCTTCATCTAGTTAGATCTTTGTCTGTGTTTAAGGCCTTGTTTGTCCTGTAATTTTTATATGGTGTACAATAAAGTATATAATAAATAATAATAAATCTGAACTGATAACTGCAAACTCTTTATTGACTATAACGATGGTTTAAAATAGTTAATACTAACCTATCTAATTATTTATGGAAAATTAAACATTAATGTTATTTTTTGCCGTTCCCGACGAAACGGTATAGTAGGTATAGTCAGAAAATCAACCGATCGGCGCGATCCTAAGTATTATTATAGTGAATTCGCATGTCTATTCACAAAAGTTTTATTTTACAGATGCGTAATAGCAAAACAGTGTATGGGGGGGATTGAGTGCCGATAATAATACCCCAGAATAAAATGCTGCAGACAATGCATGGCCAGCCGCATCCACAGACAAATAGAATAGGATGCCATCTTTAAAATATGTCACTGCACTGTCAAAAGCGTGACGTAAAATCAAAGCTGTGCTCTGATTGGTCGATTTTTGACGCATGGCTCTGAGGGTGCATTTTTATTTTAATTTAGGGCCACTTTGCCGAGATTACCATTTGTATGTGTGACTCCGGGGTTGCCTTTGTGACTGGCTAGTCATTTTTTAATCGCGGCTCATTATTTCTTTGTTTGTCAATTCTGTAATGCTTTTAGGGGGAGTACAGCGTCATTGTGTTGTGCTTTCGTGAAATGAAGTTGAGAATTCGGCTGTTTTATTTTGTGTTTTGGTTGCAGGATCATTAACATGGAATTGTATTACGTGAATGTTTGCGTTAATATTAATTTCTCAGTCGTAAGTTATTTTTCTGTAAGCTGCTTGTTGCGATCAAAATTTTTTTTTCTTTTTACGGCAAGCTGTTGCGCTCCTTCTCAGTAACCCTTCGGTAAGGTTGAGATGATACCTACCTACCTAGTACCTGTCGCGTTCGGCTTTGTCCTTTTAAATCAGAGTACTAATACTTAGGGCGGTTACGCACTGCATCCGAACCGAATCCGAGAAATTTCGGTGCCGAAGTGACTATACATCCGACTCTATCCGTCATATTTCAGAACATTTTCAATTCGGATACAACTCGGAACTCAAATCATGGACTCGGATCGGATGTAGTGTGTTACCGCCCTAGGCTAGTTACTATTCAGTGTCGTAGTTATGAGCGATTGTCGTTCACGCTTGATCGAATAAAATAGCTTTCGTTGTCGGTTTTAATAAATTAAGAAATGAAACCTGTAACCCCGACTTCCTAAATTAAAGTTATTTGACACGTTATAGTGTTTAGCTTTGTTAGTCTTTATATATTTTTTGTGAAAAATTTTCCGTTTGGTAAACAATCACTAAAAAGTGAGCAAGTTCTATATTAATTAATAAGGTATTTTAAGGATTGACATTCGGGCTGTTTGTAGTTCAAGAATTTCGTTGTTTGTTTCATGTCTTGAAAACGGCTGAATCGATTTTGAGGAAACTTGTACTCTAGAGTTAAAGATAGGTACTTAATTCGATATAAAATTGACATACGCAGACAAACATTTTATACATACACTTATGGATTTCGGTACACCAGTTTAGAAACCCACATTGAGTAACATATATTGTGCAATTACACCCACAATTGTACATGCGTATCGAATCAGTAAGCTTATTTTTTGAAGTCGGTTTAAATGCTATCAACTCGTACATAAAGCGACTAAATTGGGACACTAGTCAAAACGCAGCAGCCGGTCAGCCAATATAATCGCGAATGATAAATACTGTCAAAGGACATTGTATAATCGGATTTGCAATATCTCCTGGGACCTGGGATTGTAAACAGGTGGTTTTTCAAGTGGGCGTGGAAAACCAAATCTGAAACATTTGTCATTGTATCTCGGCCCCAAAACGGTCTCGTCTCGCGTTTCGCTCGCGCGCCGCCGTCGCTTCACTGCCTCAGCTAAAATGTAAACTAATTGTTCTTACGTTGTTTTTATTTGTGAAGTGGTTTTATTTCTGACTGAGACTCTTACTTCAGATTTATCTGGGAGAGCAGGAGATAACAAATATGGTCCCAAGTGAATGTAGACTTTTTTCAAAAAGGTTTGTTTATGTTTAATGAATAAAACGAAGATTATACAACATTTTTTATTGTTACAAATAGGTAGTTATATATTAAATAAACAACAACATGTTCGCTAACAAATAAAATGCCAGTTACTAAACATCACCCACTCGTGCATTACTAAACAAACACCGAATGGACTAAACATAAAACCTTTAGATAAAAAGTAAGAGATATGATAATGTCCATTCTATAGCAGCCCTTCTATATTCTAAGTAATCCTCCACTCGACTAAGCCTCCCCCAATCTAATTGATAATTACAGCACAGATTAGATAATAGTTAATTAAAAAGAATAATTGTAGAATTTTGGTGTAATAATAATATAAGCCCATAATATACTATGCGCCCTATGAAGCGTAAAGCTCTGGCCAAACTAAGGCCAATCCCGCGTGGGATACGTACTTGACATCCTAATCTCGCGGATTCGCTGGAGCGACCAGCAGCGTAATTACGTAAGTGAATTCGTCTAGGCAAAGCGTTATGACGCCATCAATCGACCAATCACATGCGAGATGAAAGACGCGAGGTGGATTTCCGTCTATGTGATTGGCCGATTGATGGCGGGCAAACGCCTTGCCGAAACCACTTACGCAATTAGGCTGCAGAGCTTTGTAAGACGAGATGTCTGAAAGATTTGGTATCCGGTTCAGGTCAAGATTGACCAAAACTAACCGGTTTATGAGTCACAGAGAAGGAAGATGGTTTAAGCGTTTCGAATTTAAATTTTTGACTGAGTTACTTATCAATTATGTCACACCCGCCTGTCTCAATGACATCCGTTGTCTCAAGTGCGAATCGTTTGTAAGGAGTAAGGTAAGGAGCTGTGTTTCGAGTATTGTTAGAACCTTTGAAGTGACTCATCTTGTATTTCATTACTTTTTCTGAAGCCGTGGCCAGACATGGTTTCCTAAAAGGCAGTGATAAAAAGATAATTGCATGTGGAACCGAGTCGTAAATCATGATCCACTTTTTGTCCTGCCCTCTGTGCCCCAATTGTCCAAATTGATCTATGCACTGTCACTGACGATGCCAAGATGGCAGTGGTGAATTTTGGGCGACACTAATTTGAATTGACTGTTATGACCCCACATAGGTTATCCACTGAATTTTATGCAAAAGTGACTATGAAAATTCTTGATGTAATGTAAATGTTTGTAATGCTTTTACAATATCTAGAGAATGTGGGAAGTGATTGGTAGTCAACATTGAATTAGAATTTGGCAACTATTCCCCTGGGCAAACTATCTTAGTTTTGTCCTATTGCTGTGTTTTTGAATGAAACTGAGTGAAATTGGATATAGTGTTTTTGCGATTTTGAAACCTATAAGTCAAGTAAGTATACAGTCACTTTAAGGTGCTTTAAGCAATAACTTTGTTCAGCATTAGAATGTTTTCTTTATGTTTAAAGTAAATATATGGCAGCAAATATATCGAGTCAGCCTTATCGGCAATCTTCGCTGAAGTAGTTTTTACTACAATAAAGCTCTCAGCTCCATTTACCGAGATCGCAAGATTCAAAATATTTATCCAGTTGCATAGACACTTGAGACACAAAATTACACCAATAGTCCATCACAATATCCACAGGGAATTAAAATGCGAATAATTAAAACAGCCGCTGAACTTCACTCGAAGAAATCCCACCAAAGACCGGTGGTTAAAGTAAATAATGTACAAAACCTGAAACAATACCTACTAATACCAAACGGAGACCCACATTTGGCCACAGTACGTTTTATTTTATCGTAAACACAACAGTCACAACACACAACCTAAATACAAAACTAAATTCGCATTTGTCTTTAGCAAACGAACAACCAAACATGAGATATTTTCATGAGATTATTATCACACAATCATATACATATAAAGAACATTATATTCAACATTGTATTATGTCCTAACTTCAAATATGATTACGTATACAGACAATGTATTATAACAAATTAACAATATACACTAGCAATGAAAATGTTCCAGTGACATAGCACCAAATTACTCCTAAGCGGGAAAGTCTAGCTTAATGACGCCGTCTGCAATATTGAAGTACATTTAATAGCGCATCAGATTATTACCAACTAAAAACGTAAATATTGTGTTCAAATTTTAAATTAAATTAAGGTGTTTGTCGGCATTTTGTGGGTGGAACTTGTTCATTGCTCGGCAGTTTATTTGCAAGGAAAGAATCTTTAAAATCTTCGCTGATTAATATATTGACCTTATTTTGACGAAACCTGCTAGAGATGTAAATTGAAAAAATTAAATGTTTTTTTTTCACAATCTAAAAAAAAAAACATGTAAAAAAACTTGGCACCGTCGTTTTTATCAAAAATATTTTTTTTCCGAAAAAGTGAAACACTTAATTTGGTTGTTTTGTTTTAATTAAAGTCAAATTATGTTTAAATCAATAGGTACCAATTATTATGAACCTAGAAAATACTTAATTTGTTACAGTCAGAATCATCTTTTCTTTGTAATTAGGAAAATCTCCATCCGTAAATGGTAAACTACAGTGGGTGTTGCCAATTATTTTAAGACCTATTTATATGTACTATTTAACAAAAAACAAATGGTAATCTCATATTAAACAAAAAAAAGTAATATCAACTCCTAACCGATAACCGCCTTACCATATTTTTATTTTCGTACTCTTGAAAAAATACCAACTCCAAAAAAAAAACTGTATTTTTCATGTTTTTTAAACGTTTTTTTTCATCACAGAAAAATAACCGTTTTTTACAACATATTAATATAGTACCCCATGGACCTCAATAACTTTTTATAAGGTTTAGCGAAACCTATTTATCCATAACAGTTAGGTAAGTGTTACACATTTAAAACTTTTTAACTCTAGGCTCGATAAATATAACAGAGACACATTATAATTTCTGCCCGGAATATTATTTAGAACTACGAGTACCTACGTGAACACTATTGGTTAATTATGACATTTATATTTTGAATTTAATAGATGAAGTTCTTAAACATGAACATCGGTTCGATCAGTTAGTAACTAGTAGTCCAGGGTACACCAGATAAAAATCGATGTGGATATATATGTGGACAATTTTGGTAATAGAAAAATACTTTATTTCTTACACGATCGATTAGTAACCGAATTTAGTCGTTATATACACCTCTAAAACATTTGAGTCGATCTCTGATACTCATTCTAAACAGGGGTACACACTTCACCCCCGGGCATAAAATGGGGTTGCCATTCAAGCATAATGTTTGTCTCTAACCGTGATATAGCTACACAATACTCTACTCATCAAAATAAATCTTTTATACAGGATTTTATTACGTCATCATAATATTCTTTTAAAATATAAGGGAAAGTACAGTTCCTTTACAGTCCTACTATTTCGCCATTAAACATGGAATATTTTTTAGGGTAGTTTCATACTGAAGGGGTACAAAAGAAGCCCTGAGTTTCGGTGTCCTTAAGGCCTAGTATAACAAAGTTACATTCTATAACGTATGGGAACGAAATTACACGTTGGACTTTTGATATTTGTCGCAGATAAAGTCCCAATATATTTGGAGTTTCAATTTGTTTTGTTCAGTTCTTCGTGCATTGCATCCTTAACATTGTATTTAGCCCCGGAGATAGGTAAATGCTGCTAGTCTTTTGGTAACGCACTGTCGCTCTTCCCTCGCGAGTATACTCTGTATGCTGTCTTGGATCCTAACATTCTGTCGAGTAAGCTGTGTTTGGCTCTCCGCCTATGTGTGAGTACTTCTCGGCAGAGCTCGTGGAACACCTCCCCGACTTGGTTGACTTGTTCAGCGGCGGCGACCTCGGCGAAGCTGCATTCGAAGTCTTTTGCGAGGATCTCCCCTTCCTCGGGACTCACCTGTAAGAAGACGATTAAGGTTATTATGGGAGAGGTAATGAGACTCATTTATTTCGCCGTATTCCCTGTAGGCATTCCCCGCCGGAGTCTGTATTTAAGAGGGAATAGGCAAGCGTGCTTCACCGTCGACCACATCATCGCTTACCATCAGGTGAGCTAGTGGACAAACGCGATCCTATCGTTAATAAAAAATCACCAACAACAGTTAGCTTACATCGTTTCGGCAATTTCATATAGTTTTATTTGTACAGGTTTGTTTACCTCTGTGGTTTGCTGTGATGGGATTTTTATGGTCAACATTACTACTATCATAGAACATAATTCCGGTTAAAGTTCTTAACTAGTATTTTATTCGCAGAATGGCATCTAATTACAGTTATTTTCCTGGGCTATTATGTGCTCTGTTCTCTTTCAGCTTAATGAATAAACAATCAATTGATGCATTAGGGACCCGTGTTCCATGACATATTTTCATTAGTGACCGTTCGAGATTCCTTATTTAAAATTAGTTTGATTTACTTGTAGATGATTGGCACGTGGCAGAAACCTGCAAACTCTATGTTTCGTTTGCTTCGGTTTACATTTATTTCCCTAGGGTTGGACAGAGGTGAACACTCCCATTTCACTAGTTATATTGAAATCCCCTGTAATAGTGCGAGCCTATTGCCATGAACCGGGCACATCTTGTTGCACAAACATAAAACAAATTAAGACCAGTTTAATATGGTCACTGAAGGGCTAACCCCTAATCTCTTAATAATTGCCCAAGGCGGATAGGCCATTACAGACTTATTTATTTATACCTAGTGTTAGCTGCGTCTCCAACCTACACCCCTCCACAAAGCCCTGAGCATGTGGTCGAGCCTATATAAGCCAACACGTAGCAGGGCTGCCTGGCTGGAGGCTATATTTTAATCTCCACAGGATAGCCAATCACTTGGATTAACCTGTGAGACGCCCCACAAAAACAACAAAAGTGTCCAAGGGCTCATATTCCCGCATCCGGCGGCTCGCACTTTACTAATTGTTCCCCTTGATTCTGTTCCCTTGATTGTTTTTGTAAAGCAAATACTAAATTTGTAAATTTTGTGTTTGTGTTTTATTAGATTACTTTTATCAACTTCGATGGTTATTTCATCAAATTCCTAAAACCAGTATATTCCTCACGAAGCCTGTAATGACTATGTAAAACTTAACCATGAATTTAAAAAAATCATGGGAAAGTTTAATTCCTAATGCCCAAAAGCGACTTTCTATCAGCGAAAGGAATTGTCGTTAAGTCCAATATGTTTGAAATTGATGTGGTATATCGGGAACGCATGAAAATTACATACACATTGTCGCTGGCTAAAGTATGTCACATTGCCTAGGGCCTCTTAACAACTGGGCCAAACATAATTTATTTAATTATTAATTCACTTAAACAAATACTGAACTGATCACAAATATTTATAGTCGCCGCCAGATAACAAAAAAATAAAAGTCAATGAACCGACTTGTTCTAAAAAGTATAATTACGTAACTTGAAAACATGATTTTTTGTTTAAGGAAATATTTTCAGAATTTTGTTTTTAAATGAAAGGTATAGGAGTAGAACCATTTTATCAGTCAATCTTGTAAATCGGTCCACGCGTTTATGAGATATTAACTCATTACTGAATGCCAAGTGAAAGGGTCAAGGACGCCCCTTACCGCGATACGTTTGTTTAGATCGTGTTAGCGATACTGCCATTACCTTTTTTCATATCGTTTTGAGATATTGGAATACATTGGTAGACAGAGTGTTAACGACTTTTATTTTTTTGTTATCTGCCGGTGACTTTAGTGATCACGTTTGACCATTAACGGCTCTGAGTATTAACACAAGTTACACAGAGGACAATTCACTACGTGACCTAATGATAATAAAACAAAATGCTTACCTGTCTCAAATGCACCATATCGGCCTTATTCCCGACGAGAGCCAGCGGTATCTCGGGCTGCAGACTCTGCTTGGCTCTCCGTACATAGTTGAAGGACTCTCGGTCGGTAATCGAGTACACCAGGAATAGCCCGTCAGCCCACTGAGCGATCTCGTTACCCGGCAGCTCTTCTATGCTCTGGAACAAATTGGCCTTCGTTAAACTTGAGGGCTTTTGTGGGGCCGGTCGAGGCTTGTTAAAGGAGTTGAGGACATGCGTTGTCTTATTCACTGTTGTTTGCAATGGTTTGCATGCAGTTGTGTTATGAATTTTATGATTATGGGGCATTTCAGAAGTGGGACAGTGTGAACGAATTTGTTTTTGAGACCAGAATATCTTTTACTGGATTGTTATTGGGTTTGCTTTGTTAAAGTGTGATCAATAATTCCTAAAATATTTTTGGCGATAGCTACTGGGCCAGTTAAAATTATCGACATTATTTATCGGTCGCTATACTAAGAGATTCGAATCTAATCTAATTTAATCTTCTAATTAGTGACTAAACAGTTTCAAGATTAATCAGAACATTGGGATAATTATGAATTAAAGGTATTGGCAATATTGATGACCAGTTATAATAGAATGTTAAATTTAAAGAACTAGACACGTGTATTCAAAGAGAAATAAAATTCAAGGTTTGTGACAATAAAAAAACACATTAGACATTGTTGAACAAGATTATTACCGACACAACTACCGGTTTTCGCTGCCAAGCGTGTACTACGAAGCGTATCTAGATGAAATGCCTGCTTACGCCTCGTAACCAACACGACACATTACGAAGGAACATTTCCAGCATAAACTGGTCTTTCATTGTATAGACTTTTTGAACAATGATAGGCCAGTTTACGTCATCAGTACAACGACACGTTCCTCTAAGCGAGACTATGAAAAAATATTTTTGGCACAGAATATATTTTGTAACTATTTAACAAATTTTTTTAATGTGACGGACTGTAAGTAGCAATATTGTAAATTATTATAATAGGCTGGCTTTTTTGTGATTTATTGATGGATGGACGTTGTAACTTACTGGCTTTTAGTACAAAATGAAGCTAAATGCTATCAAAATAATTACTCAACGAAGTATATCATGCACTGAATTTTTTTTTTATATTTTTTTTTTGTCACCAATAAATATATTTTTCTTTCTTTCAAAAATCACTATAATTATGTATATAGTAGTCACTTGTAGGATTGCAGTTCAAAAGTATTATCAAAATATAATAAGCCGTGTGCCCAATGAGATTTCCATCGGCATAATTTACAAAATTCCATAAACTTCATTCCTCTAACTCCTACAGGGGACGAATTTACATGGTGGACATCCCACCCATACGCACCAAACGTTTTGGGAATACTTTCATTATGCGTACAGCTAAGGAGTGGAATTCCCTGCCAGAGTCTGTATTTCCTGATAGCTACAACCTTGGAGTCTTTAAGTCAAGAGTGAATAGGTTTCTTCTAGGTAAGCGTGCTACATCGTCGACCATATCATCGCTTACTATCAGGTGAGTTAGTGGTCAAGCGCGAGCCTATAAATAATAAATAAAAATACAAAAAACATCCTCATTTCTCTCATCCTCAGGTTCTAGGTCCACCAGTTTCAGCGAGTAGGTACGTTGCCTGACAGTGAAAGAATTAAAAGAAAATTCTTACCTTTGGACATGTATCTAAAATCTCGAACAATATCGGCTCGCCATCGAGTAATGCTTCGTGTTTGTATTTGCTGTCTGTGAAAAGAATTATTTATTAAACAATATTGACATTATTAAAGTTTCTAATTACGGAAGATTTTTAAAAAGTTTCACTTTCTTTATTTTTAGGGTCCCGTTACAAACGGAGGCCTATTGCTGTCATTCACGTGTCTGTCTGTCCGTCTGTCTATCGTCTACTGTCTGTCTGTCTGTCCGTCGTCTGTCACAGGTTTAATAGCCAAAAGGTTGGAGCTACAGTCTTTTCACAGTATATCTAAGCATCTTGTTGACCCAAAGTATACTAGTATTAAATTATCGGTGCCCAAAGCCATACAAATTGTAAAAAAAAAAATGTTTTTAAGGGGGGCTCCCATACAGACAAAGGAGACGTAAAAAAAATAGAAAACAAAGCAATGAGGAGCCACTAAAGTCACCCTTTTTATTTAATTTTGTTCTGAATAATTTTTAACTTCCCATTGACCAATGATCTTGACATTTGGTGACAATGTTTATTATTACGTATATTTTACCAATAAATACTAATTACAACTACAAATACTTTCAACTATAAATAAACACTCAAAATAGCAAACACACAATTAATTACCTTGTTGATGATCGTATTCTCCAATATACCTCTTCGTCAAAAACCGGACTGTAAGAGCTGAAACAAAGAAAACACCCAATAAATTATTTTATTCTCTACTAGAGTCTGGCTATTATAACTATGCAGATATGCAGTACTCCTTTGGATATGTCGTAATTACGGCAGCACATGTAAATGGCCCTTACATATTTAATACCGTTTCATGGTAAGTTTTTATCGCTATATGAATCGTGTAGTGTAATAGATACAGTTGTAATTTAATAAGATAGTTGGGCCATATTTCCACCTAATCCAGAAGGATTACCAGGGATTAGGATTAATATATTTTATAGCAGCCAAATAATGATAACCAACTGTTATATACTATAGATCTTTGATTCTTCCAAGTACCTACGTGTATTTATTGTTCTCATCGTCATGGACCCACCGAGGAGCTCATGGCTAAATAATAACAGCCGCACGGGTCGATCTTCAAGGTTAAGCAACACTTGACGAGTTCGGTTCGTGGATGGGTGACCATTTCATCATACCGAGTTGCCTCCATGCCTCGGAAAGCACGTTAAGCCGTTGGTCCCGGCTGACATTTGAAGATCTTTGACAGTCGTTACGGGTAGTCAGAAGCCTGAGATCTGACATCAGTCTTGCCAAGGGGTATCGTGTTACCCAGTTACATGGGTTGTGAAAGTCTGATAGGCAGTCGCTCCATCCACTCCACAAATTTCGAAAGCAGTTCATCCAGTCACATACCATACATACATCATCTTCAACATACCATATACAACGCCGGGTTAGTGGTGAAGTTTTGGAACATCAAATGCGATACGAAATTGAAAATGAACCAACCTTACCTATCGTGTCTAGATTTCAAGACACAATCATAGATTTAAATAGTAAATACCGTCCGAACGTCTGCTTGTACACGTTTTTTCAAAGTCTCGCGCACACTATCGCTCCCGAAGAGGTTTTTCGGTCTAGTAGGACCTATATATTATGACCAAAATGTGGCATCATACTCTGAAAACTCGCGGTCCCCCCGGTGTAGTGTTTTGCTTTGGAAGTAGGTTTATTTTTAACCGACTTTCCAAAAAAGAGGAGGTTTCTCAATTCGACCGATTTTTTTTTTATTTTTTTTGTGTGTTCGCGGATAACTTCGTCGTTTATGAACCGATATTGATGATTATTTTATTTGTTGGAAAGGAGATATTTCAAGGATGGTACCATGATAAGGAAACTAGGATTTGATGATGGGATCCTAGAGAAACCGAGGGTACTCCTCAAATTTTATAGGCATACATGTAGCGATTTTGGTATTTTCATCAATAATGATGTAAAAAATTTCTGAGTGCAAATTGTTTTGCACTCATCATTTGGTGAAGTGGAACTGATGAAGAAGACCACAATGGCCACTGGAACTCCGAACTAAAACAATGTATCCTAGTCGTGTTTGGGCTTATTGGAATCGTCATGAGATGCACTTTGGCTATAAATGATTTTCATGTTATGTGCAGGTACCTACCGAAACTAAAAAGAGAAAAATTAAAAGCTTTTTAACACAAAATCAAACCACACCGAATAACGGAAAACAATGGGTACAAATGACACCCGCGACTTCGGAAAAGAAAATTATTTTTCGCTTTATAGTGTTTTGTTTTGGAAGTCGGTTTGATATTTTTGTTAAAAAGTTTTTTTTTGTGAAAATTTTTGTTTATAATAAGTAGTATTTTGTTATGTTTTTTTATACTACACCAATCCGTACGCAAAATACGCGCTTGGTCGTGGAGTTACGAATACCAGTCCGTTTTAACCTAATATACTACACCAATTAAAATAAATTGCTTTATGTGGTAATTTTCCCTTTTACTCTTACACAGATTGTCTACAACTCTTTTTTTGAACTCTCCTTTCCCAGGTATGCTGAGAGAGATTTTTATTTCTATTTTTTATTATTTTATCACCCACCAAAAGCCATGCTTATTTCTGTAGAAATTATTTTAAACCACTCAAGTCGACCCGTAGGCATATTTGATATTTTTCTGTAAGTACCTTCTTCTTGTCTGTTTATATTTTGTGTACATAAATTGTTAAATAAGTCAATGGACACTGTTCAGTGTTAGTTCAACGAACGACATTGAAGGATAACGACTAACGCCACGATGGCCACGACTGGCTCTTGGCAAGCTGATCGGCGATCTTTTCCACTCGATTTATGTACAAACCTGTCAGTCAGCCGGTGCATTAACCTATTTGGCTTTCGTTTAGTGTGTTACTGAGTAAATTTGTAATTATGTCGATTTATATTTGATAAGAAGAACACTCCTTTCAAAAGGTTCAGGGCTTTGTTTTTAATTTAATTATAATCTTTCTTAGCACGGCGGGCTGTACTGGGGCGGCTGCTGCCGGTGCAGAAAACCTCAAACGGCGCAAATATAACAACCTTATTGGAAGTTATATGTTTGAGCCGTTTGAGGTTGAAACATTAGGTCCATGGGGTCCGAGTGCGTATCGAGTATTCGAGAAATTAGCAAAAAGCTCGTCGACTCTTCACGTGACCAGAGGGCTGGCCTTTTCTTCGGCCAGAGAATTAGCATTGCCATACAACGTGGTAATGCCGCCAGCGTTCTGGGCACGTTTCCCATTGACATCGATGTGGACGAATTTTTTGATGCACAATGAGCTTTTTTGCCGTCTCTCTTTTGTATTTGTATATAGGTTTGTTTTTCATAGAATATTCAATTGTATATATGTTAATTAATTTTAGCTGGTACTCAGCTGAATCCGGTAAGACTGGAAGCCGACCCCAAAATAAATGGGAAAAAGGCTAGGCAGATGATGATATATGTTAATTAATTTTAAACTGACAATGAAATATATATTTGTCAATAAACTTTTGTCACATTTTCGCGACAGTTACAACGTCAAAATTGTTCTAGATGATCACCTTGTAACCTGTCGCCTGTCGGTTATGTTATGTAGGCCCCTGAATAGGCACTCTTAATAAAACTGAAAGTTAGTTTGAGCGACACTTTACTCTTAAATATTCCTGTAGTACTGACACGAACTACGAGAATGAAGGCTTCCGTTTTTGTGCCCACTAGTTGGCGCCACTGGCGAGTAGACTTTAAATATAGCTGCTAAATGTTGTTAGCTTGTTAATACGCGCACGGAAGCAAGAATTTGATATAAATTTGATTTCTAATGCCGTAGAATTGCGATTAAATATAACATCGAGTATGCCGCAGTTTTACGCAGGCCTTTTTTTTCTAAAAAAGGAGGGTAAAATCCTTCAAAAATATTCTGTTAAAGCACCTTTGTACTCCATTGTCTTGATATGTTTTCAGAAGGGATTATACTAATTTCATTTAATATAACTATTTTAATCTGCCATATATGGAAAACATTTATTGCTGTGTAATAATAAAAAGTAGTAAATAAACTAAAATAAAAGCCGAAATACGGTGAGATTTGACATTTTGAAGACCTCACTCTACACGAGCGCCTCTAGTGGCATTTTCAAACGCAATAGTTCTCATTGCCCATGTCCAGATAACCATAACATCCAGTCAGCAAAAGGTTAAAAGACCAGTAAGACCCAGGTAAGAGTACAAAATGAATAGGGTTGAAAGCGCTAACGAAATGTCACGTGGAAATTCCCAAACATTGACTTTTCGAAAATTGTAATAACTTGTAATATCGTATCGTATATTGTAATATCAAAATAACAACGTTTTATTAAATGCATGTGAAAGTATATACGGTACTAATAAGAAATACGCAACTTTTAAGATTTTCTGTCTTTCTGTTTGTTCCGGGTAATCTCCGAAACGGCTGGACCGATTTTGACGGGAGTGTCACTGGTATATAGCTGAATAGTTGATGTTATAAGTAGTAACATAGGTTACATTTTATCCCGAAAAATAACACATTAATATTTTTTTAATAGCTAGTTTATAATAAAAGTCAGGTACCGATGTCCTAAGTTACATGATTCCCATTCAACAACGCGTTATGGTTGCTTCCTAAGCAGCTAAAAATCGCGTCTGTAGCCACCCAAACATTTAATTTACTACCGCATTTCCCAATAGTTTTGATTGGGTATTGAACATTATTTATAGAGAATCTTTAAAAATAGTTCAAAGTTATAAGTAAACTAGCGACAGCCCGCGGCTTCACCCGCGTGAATATCACGTGAATGCCAGTGTCTGCAAAATGATCAGTAAATCAACGTAAAAAAATACGGAAAAGAACACAACGAAAGTAAATAAAACTCATCATTCGCGTAGTATTTTCGCCAGCCATGACCTCGTGCGCAGGGTCGTGGAAAATAGAATCCGGATGTACCATAACAACTGTCGTACGAGTGTTTTGTTTTACGAACAATTTTAAGTGTTGTGTTGTTTCTTCTTGTTTATTTTAGTTTTTGGGGTGAACCTAAGAGCATTTTGACGCGATGATAAAATATAACGAACATAACTAATAAAATATAGAATTATGGAAATAAAATCTGATTTGTTAATTCTGTGAGTAAGGAGGTACCTACATCACTACATGTTTTCATTTTTAAAAGCATCCATCGATTCAAATAAAACAGTTGTTAGTAAATAAACTCGTGTCTTGAAAGTTTTATAATTGGCTTTCTAAATGACATTATTTATAGTGACATACATAACACAATTCAATCTTTTCATGCCCTCTACTCAGCACGAATAGGTTATCTGTTCAAACATTTTGTACACACAGGACCAGGCCAGCCGCGCGACTAATTGGGACCAGCGAATTGCATTTTAGGACCAACGCGACTCAGTTGACAGTGGTCCGTGTGCGTGTCTCTGACTAGTATATAGTTATCTGTGGCGGGAATGAGCGAGTATTTGCTTGTCATTAGGTTTCTATAAAATGTTCAGATGGGCGTATCCTTCCTTTCGAAATCAATATACCAATGTACACACACTATAAAAGCAGAGGTGCAAAATTTTGAGGGCAAAACTGTGATAGGTAAGGTAGGTATTGTAGAGTTCTTTTTTCTAGGCATAATTTTATTATCACTCTCCACGTGCCTCTGCCTGGGCGCCCTGACAATTGATTACAATGATATCTACAATTACTCCAAATACGAATGACTTGAAAGGCCACTCAGGTAGTAACAATTAATACAAGGCACGTTACCTATGTATGTAACCTCAACCAACCTACATTTTTCTTTATCATGAAAATACGCAAACATTGCGTTCATACTTTTATTACGTATTTACGGCAAATCCGAATCCGAATCCGCAGGCTTATTAAGTATCTTTTGCAAGAGCAAAACGATACCGATCAAACGCTTTATGTCATAAAAGTCGGAATTGCCTGCAGTGTAGGTATGGTAGGTCCTACACAATCGTTTCTAATCGCTCGCTGTTTGTCAAACCCTAGAACTTCTGTATGGAAGGGCAATTATTGCGCAAAAATCGCTATCGTTTTGCTTTTGCAAAAGATACGTAATAAGCCTGCCGAACGCGTCGTCGCGCCGAAACGGATAGGCCCTTCTGTCTGGTTTTGAGAGGGGCTATGCGATGCAAGCGACATCACATCGTTTAGCGATTTATATTGCCTAAACGTCCACGTGGACACAATGCAATGAAATTCGACCGATCCTCGTCGTCGTCGACAATTCCATCTAGTAGCAGAACGTTGAATTAATATGAATGCAGGGGAAGTAATAGAGAAACTTCCTTTGTCATTGCTATGGTTTATTGACTGAAATAAGTTTGAAAATAGATGGAGTTGCTTGTAAATCTGTATTGTAAATATACAAGACTTCTATAAAACTGTTGTGTTATCTGTGTTTACAATAATCTAATCTAATACACGGCGCTATTTAAAAAATATTGGTCCATTGTGTGCTGGCTTGCTGGGCATACCTACAAATATCCTTTTTAGGGTTCCGTACCCAAAGGGTAAAAACTGGACCCTATAACTAAGACTCCACTGTCCGTCTGTCTGTCTGTCACCAGGCTGTATCTCATGAACCGTGATAGCTAGACAGTTGAAATTTTCATAGATGATGTATTTCTGTTGCCGCTATAAATTGACTAAAAATTAAAAAATGTGTTTTTTTATTAATATTTGTCGGTTTTTGCAATAATAGTTCGGAACCCTTCGTGCGCGAGTCCGACTCGCACTTGTCCGGTTTTTATCAAATAGGTACTACACTGTTTACAAAATACTTAAGAGATATGTGACGAATAAAATGTTTAGTTATAAAATAACAATACCTAATTAGTAAATAACAATCGCTAAAAAGCTAGTACCTAATAAATAATTAGGATAATATTCTTTTTAATTGACTTCCCAAAAAGGAGAAAGTTCTATAATCGACCTTTTTGTTTGTATTTTTTTTTGTCTATGTTCACCGATATCTCCGTCAATTGTGTACCGATTTTGAAAATTCTTTTTTTGCTTGAAAGAGTATGTTCCGAAATTGGTCCTATTTTAATTTGGTGAAGATCTGATGAACAACTTCAAAGATATACAAAATAAATCTTCAATAAATAACGGCCAATGTCTCGGGATTGTCTGTTTATTGTTTATACCGTTTCATAACATAACATCACGCCAGTACGCTCTAAAGGGGTACGAAGATGTGTACAGTTCACCTTAGTACACTCTCATTTCGCCGGTTATGTTCAAGTTTCATGACATTCGGGTATTCTGGCATTATTGCCTGTTAGAAAAAAAACTTTTTTAGAAAAGGACAGCTCTATAGATTTTTGATTGATCCCGAATAGAGTATAGGGTTTCGAAACGGTTATGTTTGATACACATAGTTTCCTTCATCTTAATACGTTTAAATTTTCTGCGAAACGTAATAAGAAACACTGCAATTCCTCAACTATGTTTCGTGTTTCTAAACAACGTACGGAGGATTCCGTTTCATAGTGTACCAGTAGATTTTATTATGAACCATGTTTACATAACATGGGTGTTATGCCTGCAACATATTTGGACGTTGAGCTAACGTATGCTTTTCTCTGTATGATTTATTTATTCTAAACTTTGGCAGTGAGTGCCGTTTCTACAATTTATATTGTAGAAGCGCTGAAATACTGCGATGTGCGTACATCTTAGTTTGTATATAATAATAATATAATAACAGTCTGTTAATGTCTCTCTGACAGGCAAAGGTCTCTTCTCATACAGAGAACGGTCCCAATGTTAAGGGCCTTCCACCGGTTTAGTGCCGTAAAACGGCTACTTTCTAAAGTATACTCCTTAGTAACGGCTAGGTTAAAAGGTTTGAAAAAATACATATTATCCTATTCGCTGGAGAAAAAATAAAAGGTAAACAAACAAACTTACAATGCGAAATGGTTAGTTTTGCAGCACTCTTTTATTTATTAAGGGTTAAATCAGACTAATTTAAAAAAAAACAATCTTACAACACAAAATGGTTTCTTTTGCAGCACCCTTTAATTTATTATTAACTAGCTGACACGGCAAACGTTGTTTTGGCATAAAAACACCAAACATATTTTTTTATTCATAGTATTTTCATCCTACCTACCCTAGCTACCCTACTTACCCTACCTACCCACCTACCCACCTATCCTACCCACCCACCCTATCCACCTACCCTACCCACTTAGACTACCCACCTGCCCTACCCACCTACCCAACCCACCTACGCTATACACCTAGCCTACCTACCTACCCTACCCACCTAACCTACCCACCTACCCTATCCACCTACCCTACCGACCTATGCTACTCACCTACCCTACAACCTGCCCTACCCACCTATCCTAAGAATCAATACTACAATACGAATGTAAAATTGTGTTACTTTGGGTTATATTATTGCAATTTGCATAAGGGTCTCTATATTTTTTTAAATAAGTTATAGCCTATGACACTCAAGAATAATGAAGCTTTCTACTGGTGAAAGATTTTTTAAAATCGGTTCAGTCGATCCAGAGATTCCTACAACGTTACAAACTCATTTTTCGGGATAAAAAGTAGCCTATAAAACTAAGCAATAGTTTTCTATGAATAAATTAATTTTCATAATTGGTTTGGTACAAGCAAATGGAAGCTTTAGGTACACATAAAACTCCTTGCAATCTGGGAGCCACCCGGTTTGAGCCGGTTACAGCTAGTTACCAATAAATCTTTGATTAATCATGTTCTAAGCACACTTTATATTCAGTGACAGACGAAATAGCCAAAGCATGGGTCTAGCTATAATACTTTGACATGGCTTGACAATGCACTTTGTCCGTCTACGTGGGTCTACGCCATTCGTAGCACTCGTAGCCGCGTAGCCGGAGATTACGTCAAATGAACTTAACCCGTAGCAGCCGTAGCTTAGTTCAACTGAGTTTGAATGCAATTCACTTGCAAACGACGTTAATTGCCTTCCAGTGTTCCGCTGATTGACTTGTTGTGTAACACATGGCTTGATTCAAACTTTGCGCTTGCGCATGGCGAGGTAACTTTTGTTAAAATGAAGAGCATTAAGCACGTTACGTCTTTGCAATCTGAGTTTGAAGACACCGAGTCCAGAAATTCGAGCTTGCAACGTGCAGTATTCCTTATCTAGAAATTCTATAATAGACTAGTTGAGTCAAGAACACGCTCAATGTCGCGCTGCCCTTAAAACGTCATCGGCACGTCACTCTGCACATCTGCATGTCATCAGCTGTATCCCAAGCTATTAGCGATGGCATTGTAGTGTAGCTCGCACTTCAGTACTACAATGAAGTGTTTTCAAGGCACTTCCCAAAATATAACTAACACGTGAGTTACTTTAACGTGACTAGTAATTGAAATGTTCATTTTTGAGTAGCAATTTGTGCCCAATGGGTATCAATAGTCTCGCCCTCTTTGTTTTATGAAACAACTAGCTTCTGCCAGCGTATTCGCCCGCGTAAATGTCGAAAATTATCCCAAGGCAACATATTCCCGGGGTAAAAGGTATCCTATGTGCTGTTCCAGACTATAATCTATCTCTGTGCCAAATTTCATCCAGATCCGTCAAGCCATTTGAGCGTGAATAAGTAACAAACATACAAACACACACACTCACAAACTTTCGCCTTTATATTATTAGTGTGATTTAAAAAAGTGGGTAAATAGGGACGAATCCAGGGGCAAAAGCTAATTAATGATATTACGATAAAAATATGGTATTACGACTTGTTATTTCTACATAAAACAGCTGATTCCGCTCAGAACTGACCGCGTCTAACAAAAATAGGTTTTATTAATACTTTTACAAACAGTTTCTGGATCAAATAAATAATACGACTCGATATTTATTGGATGTTGTAACATTTATGAGAAGAAATTATAGATTTATCGATCCAAGAATAACTTTAGTGTTTCAGTTTCCTTAATCGCTGTGGAATGAGGATAGACAGTTGCTATGGGTGGGTATTTGATGTAAATATCGTGATTTAGAACTATTGATTGCAATGCTGCATGTATGTAGATACCTGCAGGTACGTTAGTTTCTCGGATAGCTAACTTTTACGGTTAAAACTGAAGAAATAAGGACGTGTCGTAAGCGATGTCTAATCTTTTAAAATAAAAATAGTAATACTCCACGTGCTAATTTTATAAAACACGTCATACTGAAAAATTAGGTTTAGTCCCATCTCGGCACCCTATCACAAATCATACCTACATAATATAAGATTCAGATTTATTTTTATTTAGTAAATAATGAAATAGATTCAGCCACTAGATACTCTGTTTCTATTTTGTGTACCGTACATGAATTGTGGCAAAGTGCCGTGATGGGACCAAACCAGAAATTGTCAGTATCGCGCCATTCAAACAACTAGGATAGGTAGATCAAAATTAATTTACATAGAAGATGCTAGTTTCTAAACATAGTCGAGCTATCTCCTCCTGAGGCCACGAGAGCGCGAGCCGGTCTAATAGAAGAGTCTGGTTTCGTGTTAGACACGGTTTGTATCATGATATAGGCGTTTCGCCCGCTGAGTTTCGTCCGATCCGGTCGAAACAGGAATTTCATTATTATTAACATTTTTGAGTAGTGATTCGAACGAATCCTTTTTTAGAGGCAAAGTAACGTCAAAAACATAAAATCAGTAGAGAGTTTAATAACATAATAAAAATATATCTTCCTCTTTTGCTTTTTAAGTTAGATGTTGAACATTATAAGCATATATACCCAAACTACCAGGAGGCCAGAATCATGAAGAAGTCTTACTTAGGGTTCTCTTATTTGCGGGGCTGGTATCATTAGCGGTAAAGACTAACTTAAATACCAGGAGATTATAATCATGAGGAAGTATTACCCAGGCCGGAATCATAAGATGTAAAAAGAGTACCGGGAGATTTTAGATTCTGACCTCCTGGTACTCCGTCTCTATACCGCTTATGATTCTAGGCGCGCAAATACTTCTTCATGAAACGCCTACTAAGCCTTTACGTCACACAAAACGGCGAATTTGCGATTCAGAGAACTGTCAAATCATATTAAACAGTTAGCGTGGCAGCAATACATAGTTAAATCCCCAATTAGCCACACACAATAAGGCTATGAATAAAAAGCAGAATATGTCTAATTATTAAAACCGAAACGGAAACGAGAATCCATCATCCATAGCTACATTTAATATCATAAAATAAAGTTACTCCTAACAGTGATGTTCGTCTCGTTCATTATACTGTTCCACCTCGTTTGACGGGGTTTTAATACGAACAGACACTACGGACAACTCATTAATTATTTAAATAACAAATTACAACCGAACGTAGTTGTGAAAATATATCAAAACAGTTTAGACGAAAATAGAGTGATAGAGGGACGGAGATATACAAGACAAATGTGCTCTGTCCCGGTTTTATAGTCGCACTATGATACTTTTACCACGTCATGGTAGGGCGAGAGGGCGTACTATTTAGTATCAACGCAATCATTATGCCGCAGTGAAAATGGATAGTGCTCTTCGCCCTATATAGCTCGGTCAATGTCTAAATGGTACCATGATAGTTTTGACACGTCATGGTAGGGCGAGAGGCCATACTATTAGTGCATTTATTCGTCAATGGTCAAAAGCTTCTGCCAGCGGTTTCGCCCGCGTGAATGTCGAAAATTATCTCAAGGGAACATATTCCCGGGATAAAAAGTATCCTATATACTATTCCAGACTATAATCTATCTCTGTGCCAAATTGCATCCAGATCCGTTCAGTAGTTTTTGCGTGAAAGATTAAAAAACATACAAATACAATTGCACACCCAAACTTATAATGTTATTATATTTTTTATGCTCCCACACACATGGCTGGGACACAGGCCTCCTCTTTGTGACTGGGAATGGGCCGTAATCCCCCACACGGGCCCAGCGCGGGTTGGTGGATGTCACATAGCGTCGAATTTTTAATTCTAGGACATGCCGGTTTCCTCACGATGTTTTCCGTCACCGTTTTGGGAGCAGTGGTGATGAAATAATTTACACAAAGTAAAGCTCCTGCCTGGGCTCGGACTGCACTGCACTGCTCTCTTTACATAACATTCCTTATACAATCCACCCAGCTTTTGTTTGACCTTCCTCTCTCTCTCTCCATCCATCAACATTATCAATGTTTATCGCTCTTTTAATCCCCCTTCATCTCCTTTTACATTCATCATCTTCATGGAAGCACATTACATGCACATACCAAGACGATCAACTTTTCTGTCAACTGTCTGCCAATTTTATATTCTGGTTTTGATAGGCTCGCGCTTGACCACTATTTCATCTAATGGTAAGCGATGATATGGCCGACGGTGAAGCACGCTAGCATAGAAATAACCGATTCACTCTTGACTTAGAGAACCCTAGATTGTAGCTATCGGATATCATACAAACTTAAATAATACTAAACTTAAATAATTTATGTAGTAGACGCGCTTCAATCTACAATATATTGAACACACAATTAATGACACGATATCTTGCGAAAACACCCCGATTCAAACAGCAAAATGCATATAACTTTTGAACGGTTTAACAGATTTTGATCAAACATAGCTAAGAACACTCTCGATAAAGTCACCTTTTAAACAAAAAGACGAAATGAAAATCGGTTCTTCCGTCTAGGAGCTAGAGCTATGATGCCACAGACAGATACTCAAATACACAGGTACACACATTTTTATATTTCTATGGGTACACACGTCAAACTTATACTACTCTATTTTTCCGTCAGGGGTTAAAAATTAGAAAGAGATACCTACGTTTCATGAATGTATGTAGGTTTGCATAGAGATCGGTAAATTATTATTATTTGTAAAGTCGACTTAGCAATGCCCGTGTCCGAGTTCCGGACCACGCGAAGCAAATTCTTTGCTTGTAGACACAAGTACTTAAGCCCGCGTCTTTATCTGCTTGAAATAGTCTTTTATTATCCTAAAGGAAATATGGTACCGACCGGCAGCCTAATTGCGCAAATGAATTCGACAAGGCACAGGGTTCGACCGCCATCAATCGACCTATCACATAGACGGCAATCGGGAAGACGGGACCGGGTTTAAAAATGCATTCTGTCAGGTTCGGTCATGGAAAGTTTCATCAATGGATTTGAGGCGTGATTAGGTACAACCAAAGGATACAACAGACGTCGATATTTACAAATAAACATTTATTATAAAAAAGTAGAATAGTATGTAGGTAAACATAAAACATACGGTATCGATATTCGTTTGAATAAATGTAGCAATCGGTTTCATAAATACAACGTTAATGTAATCATACTGAAACTTTTATGGCAAATATGTCGATTACAAGCATAAAACATGTGGGCCGACTCGAAATCTCCAACTTGTATTATTTTCAGAGTGAGTAATCCGGAATTTCTCAATGTAGGACCGGAATACTCGATTGCAATCGGTAATTTCTCAAGGTAGAACTCGAATAATCAATTGTATGAGAAATATTAGGAAGGGAACGCGTATTTCATCTAATAAAACGTGTTAATGAGTCCAATTTTAGATAATGTCATAAATAGAGCGTTGTTTAAATAGTTTGCAATTTAAAAGCGAGGTTCATGGACTATAACAATAACTTCGCGGCACTAATGCGTATTCATAGAATCATTATTTAAATATTAAGATGCAAATAAAATACACCTCCTAAGTACCTACAATAAAACATTTACAGGAATTATATTTGGCAAAGCCACTAGCCTAACTGTGTGACAACTCTTTTATTCAAACATTTATAATTTATGACGGCATACTATTTTAGCAACATACAATACAATATAATACTCTTCAGTGCACTCAACTGCTTGGCAAGTCACAAGAGCATTAAGACTCCCGCAGACAGGCGCTACAAGACACTGCGACAAGCCGTTTAAAATTATTATATGAATTATAATAGGTATGTATGCGTAGAACAATCAATAAAACTGATAGCGTTGTGTCTAGATCTGTAAACTGTAAACCGACTACGAAGTCACACTTGACTTTTTACCCGACTGCCGAAGGAGGGTAATGTGTTTATCAGTCTATGTATGTATGTATGTATGTATGTAAGTATGTATGTATGTATGTATGTATGTATGTTTGTTCCTATGTGGCGTTCTAGAGACCAAACGAGTTGGCCGATTTTGATGATTCTTACGTCAATCGATTCGTCTTAATCCTGCGAGTGTCACTGGCTAAATTAAAATTGGAAAATACAAAAATGGTGGATTTTGGGCGCCATTTTGGGGGAAAAAAAAAATTTTTTTCTTCCAAACCCATCGAGTGGGATATCAAAATAAAGGATTTTAAGAGGCAATTTCAAAAATATATAACACTTATATGTTTAAATGTACCTAATTAAAAAAAAAAATAACTAAAAAGTTGTAAATAAAAAAAGTTAATTAAAAAAATCAAAAAACCCGACTGCTTAAAAAGCAAACTAAAAAGACGTAAACAAGAAGAAAATCATGCTGTGCAGTCGGAGGATACATCTGGTTTTGGTCCGCTAGCTCGCGAATATGTATCCTCCGACTGCACAGCATGATTTTCTTCTTGTTTACGTCTTTTTAGTTTGCTTTTTAAGCAGTCGGGTTTTTTGATTTTTTTAATTAACTTTTTAGGTACAACTGTAGTCAGTTGTCTATTGATAAGAGTACTCCAAATGCCTCATCTCTTGTCCTGCTCTTTGAGCAAAACACACGTTCCATGAAAAACCTTTGCAGGGCCAACGCTATACAGTCCACGTGTATGCCTTTTTTTTTAAACAATATATATTATCCCACTGCTGGGAAAACGTCACCCTCATAGCCACACTTTCTGCGTGTTATTTTGAAGCACTTGTGTGAAAGATAAAGAAGAAGAGTTGCGCCAGTATTTGCGAGCCTTTAATTTTGTATGCGCACAAGACGTGAATGAATTGTCTATTCCTATTATAGTGCGGCGACCACACGTGTTCTGACCGTCTGGCGCTGATTGCGATTTGATGCAAATGTTTTGATTGTCGACACCTATAATATTTACACCATCTGTCTGCTATACCATTATCGTTTCGTTTGAGAAGATAATAACGTCTTAAAATTCGACAGCATTGCATACACGGACGTTGTCTTGTCAAAACGTTAGAAGGTAGGTATTTTTTTAATATAAATGGCATATTTATAAAAAGCCCACCATGGTACTATAAGCCATACAAACCTCACCTCTGTGAGAGCGAGTGGGCCAGAGACCGCTACGCAGATCCAGTGCGGATTCGTAGATGTCACTTACTTCGATTATTTGGTTCTAGAACATGGTCATCAACAGGTTTTCATGAAATAAGTATTCCATGGCAACCGGCATGTCCTACTTATTCAAAGTCCCTGGCTGGATTCGAATCCATGACCACTGGGTCCCCATTGTTCTAACACACAAAGGTGCAGGCTGGCGTTAAACTTCTTTCCCTAGGAAACACAAAACCATTGGGTTATGTAGGTCGAAGTTATATATCTTTCAATTATATTGGTTCTTAGTTAAAATAAGTATCGTATAATTTATGGCCAGTTAGAGCGCGGTACCTGACCAACTTATGAAACTAAGAAATCATAGGTTTGTTTCTTTAGGTCAGTTTAGGTCACGTACCTAAAGATAGCCAGGAATTAAAAGGAATGGTTTATAAAACCTTGTGGCAAACTCACCACATTATTCCAAACCATTGCAACTTCCGAAAGTCAAAACCAACTGAAAAACACCGAGACTATGAAGTTCCAAGAGTCTCGGAGAAATTGTCTAACTGTCTTGGAGCCAGCAAGTAAATGTATCAGAAGGGATTCCCTTCTTATCAAGCAAGTGACAGACATATTCACTTGATAAACAGAGATGACAGAATAGAGCTAGGCACAAACAGTATTAAAACTTAGTAGCAGTAAAACAAAAGAAAGCGTGACTATATCGAGTGTATTAAATATTGAAAACGCTGAATTCCTAAACGCCACAAACAAAAGTTGTCAGGTGCACAAAGATGCAATAACAGTAGAGGAACACTGAGATTAAGAAAACCGGCCAAGTGCGACTCGCGCACGAAGGGTTCCGTACCATTATCCCAAAAAGATCACGTTTGTTGACACACTTAAATATTTATTTTATTCTGTTTTTGGTATTTGTTGTTATAGCGGCAACAGAAATACATCATTTGTGAAAATTTCAACTGTCTAGCTATCACGGTTCACGAGATATAGCCTGGTGACAGACAGACAGACGGACCGCGGAGTCTTAGTAATAGGGTCCCGTTTTTACCCTTTGGGTACGGAACCCTAAAAAAAAGATAGATCAACACTAAAAAACCATAAAAGGTGACGTTTCAGAAAGAAACAACCAAAATAGTTGAAATAATAACAAATATTTCACCAAGACAAATTACTTTTACCATGAAAAAATTGAATCCATCCAAGAAATCACAGGATAACATCATTTATTTATCAGTTTTCTATTATAGAAATGCGGTTCGGTGCAATTTCCGGCAGTCAATTGAAGACTAACAGGACAACTCCGGTGAATGAAGGCATTGAAGCCTGAAGGCTCTATTCATACCGTTGACGACGAGTTTGGTATTTATAAGTAAGTCTGTTTGTAATCTTAATCATGGGATTTGGGACTTAACAAGATCCATGATACAATGGAACGTTACATAAGACGAAAAAACAACAACGATCATGCATATAGAACCTAAAATATATTTTATCTACACTCACAACGTAATGTTCCAAATACGAATTCGAAAAATATTGTATAAACACGTACTTTATATTCGTGGATAGGTAAAATTAAAAAAAGAACAGTATAGTTCAACATTTTCATTCGATTTTCAAATAACTGCATCATAAAATAACTTTTTAATTTTTATAGCACACTTTTACTTTTTAATTTTCTAGCGCGTATGGGCTCATGTCATTGTCAGTTGTCTGTGGATGCGCTGCGCAATGAGAATCTAAATTGCCCGCCATACCATACCACATATTTTTTCCCTTTCCACTTTTGTTTTATTTCAACTGTATGAGTGAAGATAAAGTAGTGTATGCAATAGCATATAATTAGTTATTAAAACACTCGCGTAATATTATTATCAAATTCGGCTTCGCCTCATTTGATAAAACTACGCTCGTGTTTTAATAACCCCTATTATATGACCATTGCATAAACTACTATTGTTATTATTGTGTTTTTGAAAAACAATATATCACGGGCATTTAACGCGATGATTTAGTTAATCTAAATCATAGCGTTAAATTCGCGTGATATATTGTTTTTCAATTATGAAACGCGAAAGTTTTAAAGTTAATATTGTGTTTTTATTTCTTTCTGCAAAAAACTGTGCTAGTGTGTCATGATTTGAAAATAAATGGACTTATAATAAAGTGTATCAAGAAAAATGAGCGTCTGAACTAAGTAGAGCGTCAAAAATCATTAAACTTTTTTGCAAATATACATGTTACGCTGAGAAGTTACACTTTCGCATGACATTCGCAACGCGCTACTAATAAAAAACACATTAATTTATATAAAAAAATATAATATTCACATCTAATAATAAATTCGCTTTTTTCATCTCAAGATTGATACATTAAAACGCCTATCCGTCGGCTGCCGTTAACTCTATGGAAGCATAGACAACAAGACTATTTTATTTGATAATAAAACTGTGACGACCATTCGGACCATTATGGCGTGGGCTTGTACGTGGGCATCTTTGAACGAAACAGATATATGTGATCATTTACATCAACACCATCGTCATTCTACGCAACTTTTTATTTAACAAAGTGGAACTTCAAAGTTTAAAATTAATCGTGGTCTCATTTATAGAGATTTATTTCTAGAACCTTTCTAAAATTATACGTGCCGTCAAAATAATGCAGTATTAAGGCGGAAAATAACGCCAAATGTAACAAATTTTGGCTTCAGTTCATATGTAATAAATTCAGCTGTAATTTTAACCGAAACAATTGGTGGAACAATAAAGTATTTCTTTTTATACCGGCGGCGCCCGCCACCGCCTCGAGGAGTTACTACTTCGTTTACTAGTTGGCGTTTTGACATTTCTGACAAATAATTAATCAGGGATGCCGTGTATATTTACACGGCTGAGTAAAGACACGATTTCATGTCGAGAATTAATTGAGCTTCAGCTAATATCAAAAACCGTAATTTTAAATGCTAATGAGCTACCATTAAGACATAATGGAACTTTCGTACGCACGCACGAGCACGTGGTCCATAAATGACTCTCTCAAACATTCATTGTCGATTCTATTTCTTGGCAATCGAAGATTTTCATTAATTATTACATTGTTGTTGTTGTAGCACCTAGCCAACATTCTTAGGGTTCCGTACCCTAAGAATGTTGGTACCGTAGGGTAAAAACGGGACCTGTCTATCTGTCTGTCTGTCACCAGGCTGTATCTCATGAACCGTGATAGCTAGACAATTTAAATATTCACTGATGATGTATTTCTGTTGCCGCTATAACAAGAAAAACTAAAAACAGAATAAAATAAATATTTAAGTGGGGCTCCCATACAACAAAGTGATTATTTTGCCGTTTTTTTTGCGGTAATGGTACGGAACCCTTCGTGCGCGAGTCCATCTCGCACTTGGCCCGTTTTTTACAGTAGCTATCGGCATAAATATAGTAAAAGCCGGCAACTTCCCACACATTTTGAAAGCACTCTATATCTCTCAGTACAAAAAGCAAAATAATTTATTAGTAAAACTGGCCGGTACCTTGGTTTTTTATCTACAAATTTATGAAAATTAAAAAACATTATCTTTAATATTGCCAGAGTATTAGCGATTCTTGCGGACCTCTATATTTTTGGACTTCTATCCCACTTATAGGATAGTTGCCTGATCCATGTAAATTACGTTTAGTATAGATGCCCCGCCGAGAAACGGGACATTTATCCCGCAAAAACTTTGATCGCATTTTGCCTTCCCATTCAATCGCACAGAGACATGAGACACGGTAACTAAATGGTTGTTGGAGAATTATTCTATAGATTAATAAAATAGCATGCGATTCATCCGCGAAACTAGAGTATAATTCTCGCCAAACTTCTAGGCCGCCGTGAAGTTGGCTTTCCGCATGCGCGAGGCATGAAACGGTGCTGTTTTTTTATGAGATTTTCTACTGCGCAGCCATTGTAGCCAATTTCAGGGCGGCCAAGAAGTTTGGCGAGGACTATAATTAATAATAACACAGACAGAAAACATGAGTACGCTACCGTGGCGTACGAATCTGGAGGTTGCGTGGAATTTCGTAAGCTGTACGTAAGAATTTTAGTTTTATCGGTGTTGATTGTGCGTTTTTGTGTGTTGAGCCATTTTAAGACACTTTAAGCTTTATCAAAAGTATCGTTCCAATTGTCTCCAGAGAAGGTAAGGTGTCGTCAGCAAACGCTGTAATTTTTCCACCTCCCAATTTCAGTTGGTTTACATAAATCAGAAATAGGGTTGGACCAATCACACTGCCTTGGGGCACGCCGAATGTCACTGGCAGTTCTTTACTAAGGTAATTTTGTACTTTTACGCACTGGGTTCTGTTTTGAAGGTAGTCCCTGAAGATGTTAAGTGTTTGATCACGGATCCCGATTACAATCTGGGCAAGTATACCCTTGGGACAACTACGTATCCTTATTACGTTTTTCCCTATAAGAAAGGGAACTAAAATGAACAAAGTGGGATGTTCTAAAATAATGACAGACTTTTTGGTACTGCCAAAGTATAAGTAAACGCTACTCATAACTTTTCGGCCACTGGTGCCACTTTAGAAACTTCCTATAATATATTCATTTCTTATAGGAGAGTTGATATCATGCCCGGGCAATATGAAATGAAACAAGTAAAGTCCAAATAAGTATTGATGTAAACTTAATTATTTATCACATTGTTTAGACATTATGAATAATGCCGTATTAATCACTTGGTCCATAACAAATACATGGAGCAGTATTGGTGATTACGCCCCGACTTACGAGTAAAAAAAAGTTAATTAAAAAAATCAAAATACTCGACTGCTTAAAAAGCGAACTAAAAAGACGTAAACAAGAAGAAAATCATGCTGTGCAGTCGGAGGATACATATTCGCGAGCTGGCTGACCAAAACCAGATGTATCCTCCGACTGCACAGCATGATTTTCTTCTTGTTTACGTCTTTTTAGTTCGCTTTTTAAGCAGTCGGGTATTTTGATTTTTTTAATTAACTTTTTTATTTATAACTTTTTAGTTAACATTTTTTTCGAATTAGGTACATTTAAATATATAAGTGTTATATATTTTTGAAATCGCCTCTAAAACCCCTTTATTTTGATACCCCACACGATGGGTTTGGAAGAAAAAATAAAATTGGCCCCCCACAATATGGCGCCCAAAAGCCGCCATTTTTCTATGTTCCAATTTTAATGTAGCCTATGACACTCGCAAGGTTAAGACGAATCGATTGACGTATGAATCATCAAAATCGGTCAACGCGTTTGGTCTCTGGAACGCCATATAGGAACAAACATACATACATACATACATACATACATACATACATACATACATACATACATACTTACATACATACATACATACATACATACATAGACTGATAAACACATTACCCTCCTTCGGCAGTCGGGTAAAAAGGTTCGAACCCAAGCAAACTTTATATTTGGTGTAATTTAGTTAATCACCGATGCTTTCAAAACGGTGAAGGAATGTCTTAGAAAATCGACACGACCTAGGACCAAAAAATCGAAGACATGCAACATCTACAAAACCGTACCGGGCTTGCGTGGTGGATTATAGCCCACTTTCTTTCACAGAGAAGAGGTCTATGTGAATATTAGAACATTATAGACTAATAAAGCCAAACCAGTAAATCTAAAAGGTAGTCGGTTCAATGGAAAAGTTTAACAAGCTAACATAATATAATCCGCGACTTCTAGAACGCGCTTCAATATTCGCCAGTCGGCTGCCAAGACCATTCACAACGCTTTTCAATATTCAGGATAAACCATGTGATTGCACGTCAATACTATATGAACGATATATTGTACCAAGAAGTTAATTCAGAAGTTTCACTTCAACGCCTATAAAAGGCACGAACCTAGGACAGGCCGATTATACCTATAGCATTTTTGCTGTATAATCAGCAAAAATATGCCCACAGCTGGACACAGACCTCCTCTCTGTGAGAGGGAATGATGCCTTCTACCAAGCGGGTCCAGTGCGGTTTGGTAAATGTCACATGTCTTCGAAGTTTTAGTTCTAAGACATGGCGGTTTTCTTACGATGTTTTTCCTTTGCCGTTTTTGGCTGGAATAATACTCATCATCTTCCTGCCCTTATCCCATGTTACTTGGGGTCGGCGCAACAAGTTTTCTTCTTCCATACCGTCCTTTCCCCTGTCACGCTATTACTGACGCCCCTTTCTTTCATATCACTCCTCACACAGTCCATCCATCTTTTCGTTGGCCTTCCTATCCCTCTCCATCCATCCACATTCATCATCATACTAAATATGTAAAATATAAGGCGCCTTATTTTCAAAAAGGAAAGCGATAAGTAATGTGGAGGAATTAATTAATTTATTTATTTATCAATTATGGACGACTTACAGCTAAAACAAACAGAATAACAAATAGTACGTGAGACTGACAGCCAATTAAAAGTCATCACTTATAAAAATAGATTAAAAAGAAAGAGTGTGAACAACACAACACAGCTACCAAAAAAGAAAAGAAAACAGTATAACATTCAAGCTCAAACTAAATTAACATTTTAAATTCCTTTCAATGATAAAAACCTGAACATACAAAATCTAATTAAAAAAGCTAAGGCTCAGGCACTTTCTGGCCGAGGACAAACCCGTCAAGAAAGGATCAAAATCATGCCGCTTACATAAGTCATTAAAGCCTCTACTTGCACGCACTATAAATGAATTCTGCCTGTAATTCGTAGAGGTAGATGGAACACGCAACGGTGAGTACCACCGCTTCGACCTTCCGGGAACGTTAAAATAAAATTTGGATAGAATATCGGCGTTATTGATAGAATTGTTGAAATTTTTTAATAATGTAGTACAGTCAGAGACTGCTCGCCGATTAATTAGGGGTAATAAATGATACTTCTTGCAGAGATTGAGGTAATCTTCAGAACGGTAGGGCACTTTCTGATGATAACATAAATACTTGATGAATCTTTTCTGAATGCTCTCTATACGATCAATGTACTTGTGATAACATGGATTCCAGATTTCAGACGCATATTCCAAGTTGCTTCTAACAAAAGTACAGTAAAGTATTTTTAAAGTTTTGGCTTGAGTAAAGCACTTGGATAGCCGCATTATTAAACCTAGTGCTTTAGATGCTTTAGCGACTATGGCATTGACATGAAATTCAAACGTAAGCTTAGAATCATGATATACCCCCAGATCTCGGATACAATTCGTTCTAGGTAGTACTTGATCACCTAAGATATACGATGAAGGTATAATTGAGCGCTTTTGAGAATATGTTAGAACCGAACATTTAGCAGGGTTAAGATCAAGCTTACTCCCACGACAATAAGCCTCCAGACGATGTAAATCATCCTGAAGTGCAATCACGTCCGCATGTGATGATATTGTGGCATAGATCTTCATATCGTCAGCAAAACACAACAGTTTGGATGAAAGCAAGCAAGAGTTGATGTCGTTTATGTAGATAATGAAAAGTAATGGGCCGAGCAATGAACCCTGGGGGACCCCACTGGGGACAGGTACCCAACCAGACATATAATTGCTTAATACTATTGCTTGGGACCTGTTCTCCAGATAAGAAGAAAACCATCTGAGTAAATCGCCTCGTATTCCCATACCATATAACTTAGATAGTAAGATCTCATGGTCAATTCGATCAAAAGCTTTACTGTAATCAGTATAAACGACATCAACCTGCCGACCGCTATCCATGGCGTCAGTAATAAAGTCATTGAGTAACATTAAGTTGGTAACGGTAGACCTTCCCTTCGAAAAACCATGTTGAAAGGAATTAAACGAATTTCTTAGAGCACTACACACCTGGTTATAGATGATCCTTTCGAAGATTTTTGCAACAATACAGAGTTTGGATATCGGTCTATAGTTTACAATTTCAGTTTTGACTCCTTTTTTGTGAATAGGCGTTAATAAAACACTGTGATGAAAGATTGTGCATGGTACTTGCTCGGGTTTGAATCCACGACCCCAAGGACGAGAGGCGAGATCATATCCACTGGGCCACCACGACATCTAAAAAAACATTCAATCGTGGATTGTGTGAAGCAGTTCCTCTGCCCTATCTCCATTGTGGTGACGTTATCGCAGAACATAACCATTGACCCAAATGTGCGAACGTACGGTTACAATGTTAACGCGTAAAATTAGTTCAGTTATGAAACGGGCTATTTTTGTGTCCACTTGAACTGTATAAGCACTTTAAACGTTTATGTGAACAGAGCAATCTTTTGTTCGTTTTTGTTTGTATTTTTAACTCGATCGAAAGCTTTTACTTAATTACAAATACCTATTAAAATACCGTGGTACGAAAATACTGGTTCCAGATAAGAAACAGACAAAGTGGTGACAGACAAAGAAAGGGCCGTACATGTTTATATCAGAGGAAACGTAGAACCTTTTAAAAGAACAAAACGATGAATGAGCACTAAGCACAAGAAATTGTAGCACGTAAATTGCTGAATGCTGCATCTTCGACTTATCTTAATAGGGAAAAGAGCGTCTTAGTTTTATAAAAACTGGGAAAGTGCATGTAGGACTTTGCACATTTAAGGTTTCTTAACAAACCGCAAAAACAAGTTGGTTATAATAAAATAATGAGGAAATTTTAAAGAAAAATCTGATTAATCAATATATTGACATTTGTTTGTAAAATATACGTAATAATAAACATTATCACCAAATTTAAAGTTCATAAGCCAACGGGCAATTAAAAATTTGGTGGCATTCTAAAAAATATTAAAAAAATATTTTTTGACAATTTGGTTTGGATCAACAAGATGTGTAAATTTGAAGACTGTAGCTCCAACCGTTTGGCTGCTCCACACGTGAGTGAAAGCAATAGAGCTCCGTTTGAACCCTTCAGCTACGGAACCCTAAAATACCTTAATTACTCTGCGAGAGGATATGAGTTATAATCTACCATGCGGGCCTAGTGCGGATTGGTACAAAGAAAGAAATGCAATACTCCTAACAAAACAGGAAACAACTATTTAGATTGTGAAAATGTCCCCTTATTGGTCTCTTGACAATAGTTCGAGGGAATAGCCGAGAGTCTTGAAATCACGATGCACACACCATGCGTGTGCTCACAAGTCACAGAGAGCATACCTCAATGCGATCACTCCATTTAATACAGTTGGGTACCTGTATCGTTGACTCGTTGCCATTGACCCTTAGATTGAATGTCATCACAATACGCCAGGGCCTAATTACTACAATTGTTACAAATTCCATTGTCTAACCCCAAGCAAACCTTCGGAGCTAATTGGATAATACAGTTGACCTGTGACTGTTAATTAGTACCTATTGTGTCAGACCTTGTTAATTGATTTGCGACATCAGACAGAATTGCAAGCATTGTCGGAGAGAAGTTTAGAAGTTCAGTGCATAAGGATGCAGTCCCAATAAGAAGTATATAGCTAGTAGGTTTGTAGTTCAAATAGAGCTTCTTGTTCGTATCGTTAGCACGACAGCCGTTCAAATTTGTTTGGCCCAAAACTTAGCCACTTTCACGGCGTCGTCGGTGGCAGGGCATAGATCACTGGGGTTGCATATTTTGGGGCACAGGGGAGGTGGGACATGGTTTGCCACTCGGCACCAAATGCACACCTTGCTGTTCCTTCGAGGTAGCCCCCGAGGTAGCCCCATTTTGCGAAGTTTGCGTTACACTTTCCTACATGGGTTCTGTGGTGGTTCAGGGACTTTCAGGTGGACCACGGAAGATTGGGCCATGATGGAAATTGCTCGCTTGGTGGTAAATATATAAAAGGTGGGGCATAAGTGTCCTACCAAATTTTGCAGCGGGCATAGGCATGGTCTCCTGACAGGGGGACTACCGATTTCAGGAAATTCTGCCTACTTTTCAGCCGTTGCGTCTGTAATTGTGCACCGAATAGTGGATGCCTGTGTCACGCTCCTGTTTTTGTCTCCCGACTGCACTCGCTACTTTCCTTCGGACGTGTGGAGGTGCTATCCCGGCTGTGCGGTATATTACACTGACCGAGGGTGGTTTGAGGCAGCCGGTGATCGTACGCCATGTTTCGTTTAGCACAGCATCTACTTCCTTGGCGTGGGCGGAATGGTGCCACGCTGTCACGCATTTCACCTATAGAGTAGCAGAGTGCTACGTCAGTAGTCCGGACAACGTGAGGTGAAGCCCCCCAGGTGGTTGATGTTAGGCTACATATACAGCTACACTGCAATGAGGTTAAATTGGAGAGATATGGCAATATCGCAGTTCACTAGTATCGACGTAGAGTAAACTAGATCTCGATGAGACCGCAGCGCGCTCCAATACAGAAAGTATGTCGATTTACGTATTAATATTGAACCCTAATCAAGACCATTGCAGAATTATCTAATCATTTGTCAAGGTGAATGCCAATGTCTTGATGCAAAACCTAGTATGCAAAATGTTTACCTAACAAACACAAATCGGCATCTTCCTGCTCTTACCCCATGTTACGTGGGGTCGGCAAAACACATTTTCTTTTCCCAAAGAAACACCTTGATAACATTTGATTACATTCTCATCGAATGCATCCAATACTGAACATCTGTAAACACGCTCTGACGCGTGTCCAACTGTCCGATGTCTAAATAAAACCAACCTTTACCTTTATCCAATAATCTTGTTCCACATCGAAAATCACATGACATTTTTACGTAGGAAGCGAGAAACTGAATTTATAAGACGAAAATAAGTCGGTTCAGACCGATTGATCGAAATAAGCTGAAGAAACAGACCAGGTTGTCAATTGGGCCGAGTGGATACAGACACATTGAGCTTATCAGGTTTTTTATAGACATTTGGACAGCGAACACCCATAATAATATTATGAATGCGAAAGTAACTTTGTCTGTCTGTTTGCCACGTTTTTACGTACAAACTGCTTTGCAACCTTTGCTTAGATACGATATCTTTTTATCCCGGTTGTAGTCCCCTTGGTATAATATAACTCTTTCATGCGGGGTAAACCGCGGGCAGAAGCTAGTTGTTAATAAGTATTAAGACATAATGTTGCTTAGACAAAAATAAAACCAGACCTAATAGGCACGTTATTTGGTTTTACTTAGATACAGTTATCATTATAGATGTCCAATGGCAGTTTTATGAAATTTTGTACACTAGGCATCACTGAGAAGTCAGAAGCACAAAGTACGTAAGCAGCGGTGCGCCGTCAGAGGTCCTGTCACCTCTCAAATGCTTATGACTTTTAAGACCAGTTTAAGACAATAATCAATTGATGTTCTTCTCGCCAAACTTCTTGGCCTTCCTGAAGTTGGCTACAATGGCTGCGCAGTAGTAAATCTCATACAAAAACAGCACCACTTTGTGCCTTGCGCATCGGAACACACGCCTCTTGCCAAAATGGCACCAACCGGTGGCGTAAATTTTCTTGACAACCCTCATTGATAGGCCACTTACGTACTTTGTGTTAATAGGGTAGAAAAAAAATATAAAGGTCAATGGATTTCAGACATTCATTCAGTAGAAACATGTTGCAACGCCTTTTGGGGTTAAGGCAAAGTGTAGGTATTCTATTCGATTAACAGTTATATACAATAAAAAAAAACAAATGCTATTCACTCTTTTTTTCCGCCCCACATCAGGACATCAAGGTTAACAAAATTATGACCCGTTGTCGCGTCCCGAACGGGAATATTAATTTTAGCCTGCTTATAATAGACGGGGCTCATTAAAATCCACGTGTAACAACAGAAATAAACGTCTCGTGTACTAAATTAAGTAAATAATACACAAATGTGACGTTTGCGAGCCATAAATTTTCATTATTATCGTAGTTGGCATCAATATGTGTTAATATGGTACTTAATGAGTACACTTAAGCTGCTAATAGCCTGATTTATATGCTATCAAAAGTTTTAGTAGGTACTGCAACTGCTAGGTTTCGCTGAGCTTACGTGGTCGACTTGAAATGCATAATCTTAACGTTGGAAGCCATGTAATCCCTAGCTGGAAATGCTGGAATATAGGCATGAATCCATGTAAATGTTCTGCTAATTAATTATAGTTAGACTGTAACAATGTATATCGTAATTACTTGTTCATAGTCGTGTAGATACGTTGATAGGGTTCACGAATGTCTAGAGATCACACTCTATCATAACCACAGAGAGGAAAAAGCTTCTAAAGTTTCGAATTTTAGATATAAATGTTTTTAAAAGTCTGGAATTCGGTTTAGGTTTGTATCACCAAAATAACTGAAAACCAATCGATTATATGCTTTCATCTGCAATTTGAGTTATACTAGTTTAAAATTGCTTCGGAATGCCGGATATCAATCATCCGGTCGAAGCGAAAATTTAGCGTTCTAGAGTTGTTAGATCAATAGAATTCCTGATCGAACTTGATCACGAGTTCTATCTACAAATATGATTTTTAAACAAACTATACTTATTTACAAAGCTAGTGACCCGCCCGGGCTTAGCTAAGGTCAAAACGTCAAGATATATTTGACAGCTAGTTTGGTGTGCAACCAAGTTTTTACTATTTAGAGATTGAGAAAAGAAACAATTGGTAAATATTCGAGCATCTGGGAGATAGCCAACTGCTTACATAGTTCGTGAATCGTCACACTGGTTGTCAGCGCCATTGTATTTACAACCAGACAAGCGTCCCTAATGGCGCCCTCGACCGATCGATGTACGAGGTTAAGCTGCCAGATAACGTATGGGTGACCAATGTTTTCACACTTTTAAGGACAACTTGCCGTTTGACTAGAACGTCGTCGTTTGCGAGGCGGCAATGGACACATACGAGGAAGTTTCGAAGTCATATCTTCAGTCGAAAATCGCCTACCAGAACAAATGAGAGGAAGAGGCTGTCCGCCAATAACCTGGTGGTCCAATATACAGAGTGGAGCAGTGGTGGCCCAGTGGTAACGGCCCCGACATACGTGTCGTAGATTCGAACCCAGGCAGGCCTTTATATTGTGTAAACTATTTCATCACTACGAATCTAAAAACGGTAAAAGAAAACATCGTGAGGAAACCGGCATGTCATAGAACAAAAAATTCGAAGGCTTGTGACATCCACCAACCAGCAGGGCTCGCGTAGTGGATTAAGGCCCATCCTCTCACAGAGAGGAGGCCTGCGTCCCACAAGTGGGCACATTAAAAAGCTGATTATGATGATGATGAACGGAAAGGTGCTATCATATTTAATACTGCTTCTGCCCTTGTTTATGAACAACTTTCTCCAACGTTGCCATAGTTAAACACAAAAAAAAAGACATTGATTTTCCATACCTACAAAGTTGTCATCAGCTGAACAAAATTTGTATGGGAGATATTGTTTTTTTTTTGAGAGTTGGCTATGCAGTTTTCAGGGTTCCGTACCCAAAGGGTAAAAACGGGAACCTATTACTAAGACTCCGCGGTCCGTCTGTCTGTCTGTCTGTCTGTCCGTCTGTCACCAGGCTGTATCTCATGAACCGTGATAGCCAGGCAGTTGAAATTTTCACAGATGATGTTTTTCTGTTGCCGTTATAACATTAATTACTAAAAAAAGAATAAAATAAATATTTAAGTGGGGTTCCCATACAACAAAACTGATTTTTTTGCCGTTTTTTGTGATCATGGTACGGAACCCTGCGTACGCGAGACCAACTCTCACTTGGCCGGTTTTTAAAAGCGATCATATCACTCCTTTTCTTTACATCCTGTAGAGAGATGTTTAGGCGCAGATACCCCTGAGTAGCTGATATTAAAATGAGAATCACTTCTAAACAGCTAGTCGTATTTTTTTGGAAAAATACATGTTACATAAGACCATTTTCTTAATAATTTGATTTAAGAAAATTTTAAGTTTTATTTGTATAATTAAAAAAAATCTTTGTAAAGTTATGTCGACAATCGCACCAAAACCACCGGACGTATTTTGATAAAATTGTCACCATCTAAAAGACAATTTAATGATCTACTTAAGGAAAGTAAAAAAGAAACTTCTGAATTTTGGGTCGCGCGGGTGAGAAACAAGTACCCGTTTGGTTCTCTCAATGTCGTTGGCGTCTGTCATCGTCTTAAGCAAGCTCAATAACTCAAATAACAGGATCAGAGAAGGAAGAAGAGAGAGAAAGTCGCTTGCACGACGAAAACATGAAGAAAATTTTCTTTTTATTACTTAGATACATAACTGAAATCCGACTGTAAGAGCCTGAATACTTTACATAGTGAAAAGTATAAATGGTTTTTGCCCCGATTTGCCTTAAGTGGGTAAAACAATGTCAGGGCAAAAACCGGTAGTCGGCATTTTCAATATGTTCCCAAAGCCGAAATATGAATACAGAAATTTTCAAAATAGATACAGAATATTAGTTAATAACTCTGTAGTCGTTCTGAATAATAATGTGCCTTCCTGTAGGTACGATCCTCGAGTAAACTCGAGTTTGATTAGAATTGTTCAGAAAAGGCAGCTATATCGATATTTGTACAAAAGTTTAAATATACAGATTACGCTTCTTAAAAAACTGAAGGGATTGCATCTGCTGCCAAACAAGCTTTGTCGGAACTCATGTTGGAAAAATTCTTTGTTGCTAACTACTTACACAAAAACACGTTGGTGCAACAGTTGCACGTAACTTTTTAACCGACTTCAAAAAAAGGAGGAAATCTGATGATGATGAAGCCGAAAAGTAGGCAATGGAACTCCGAAATAAAACAATGTATCCTAGTCGTGTTTGGGCTTATCGGAACCGTCATGAGATGTATTTTGGCTAAATGGCTATAAATGAACTAAACTTGTTTAAAAAACAATAATAATAAAACAATCAAGTAAAATTTAAAAATCCGTCGACGAGTTTTTATTTCATGCTACATAATGTATCTAGTAGTAGACACGCTTCGATCGACAATCTATTGAACACGTAATTATGACACGATATATTGTGAAATCACCCCTATTAAAACAGTAAAACGCACATAACTTTTGAACGGCTGAACCGATTTTCGTCAAACATAGAGAAGAACACTCGATCAAGTCATCTTTCAAACAAAAAAAATGAAATCAAAATTGGTCCATCCGTTTAGTAGCTATGATGCCGCAGACAGACACACAAATAAACAGGTACACACGTCAAACTTATAACACTCCTCTTTTTCCATCGTGGGTTAAAAATAGAACTGCACTGAAAAAGAAACCTGAACGCGTACCTAATTAGTTGCCGTACCTAGAACCTAGGATATTTTCTAAACATTCGCTGAGCACAACAATCGCAAAGCATCGCATTAAGCTTATTTTAAGCCATAGCATCAAAACAGGAGTGTTTCACCGCTTACCTATAATATTGTTTATTTTAATGTAATAATGCTCAAATTGCTTAACATCGATGATCGAGGCGCAGATACCCCTCAGTAGCTGATTCTAAAATGAGAATCACGTCTAAACGGCTAGTCGTATTTTTTAGGGAAAAATAATTGTTACATTAGACCATTTTCTTAATAAATTGATCTAAGAAAATTTTGATTTTTATTCGTATAACATAGTGTAATTAATTTGTAAAGTTATGTCTAACACGGACAAAAAAACGACAATCGCACCAAAACCGTCGGGACCATTTTAATGAAATTGACACAATCTCGAGGACAATTTAACTATCTACATTTTCATCTGAGGCTTTTTTTTAAGTCATGGAATAATAAGGAAAGTACAAAAAACTACTAAGTTTTGGGTCGCACGGGTGTGAAACAATCAATCTGCCTAGCCTTTTCCCAACTATATTGGGGCCGGCTTCCAGTCTGACCGGATTTAGCTGAGTACCAGTGTTTTACAAGGAGCGACTGCCTATCTGACCTCCACAACCCAGTAACTGGGTAACACGGTACCCCTTGGCAAGACTGGTATCAGATCTCAAGCTTCTGACTACCCATAACGACTGTCAAAGATCTTCAAATGACAGCCGGGACTAACGGCTTAACGTGGTTTCCGAGGCACGGAGGAAACTCGGTATAGGTAGAGCGCGTTTTGTTCCCTCAAGGTCGTTGGCGGCTGTCGTCGTCTTTGCACATCTTCGACAGCCGTAAAAGGTAAAAAGCCTGAAATCTGTGGTGTACCCAGTTGATGGGTTAAGCTGACCCCAATATACTCGTAGTTAGGCAAAGGCTAGACAGATTGATTTATAGAACCAGTCCTTAAAGGCATTAGATATGTGTTAAGAGAAAATGTGGTCTCAGATATTTGACTGAATTTTCTAGGTCATAATTCGAGGTTTGGCCCTCGTCTATTTCCTCCTTCAATATTGGACCAATTCAAATGATATTCCATAAACTGAGAGATAAAGGTATATATTGTGCTCCTTTGTTTTCCTTTTTTTCATTTATACTTATCAAATTTGTGCACTAGGACTCTGTTGACAGCCCAATTTTGGGCTTATTTTGAGGTTTCAGGTGCTTCTAAAGATAATGTATCATCAAAAAGGAAAACATATTGGCTCAGTATATCTTTAATAATATCTTTTTATAGGATTATTAATAGGATATTTATAGGTCTGCGCCCGCATTTCCTCTTAAGGGTCCTGCATATAGGACCGACGCGGGTTTGAGGATACGAAGCCGAAGCGACCACCCTTTTATATAACAAAAAAACATCCGTAGTATAATTTCCTTGGAAAACAGTCTGCGAAAGTCGGAAGCGATAGAAAGTAATTGTGAATTGCGATTTTCTTTTATTAACAACAAAACTATTTAGTTTATTTTTTAGTTAAATATTTTATTGCAATTAAAGTTTTGTAAAAAATTTAAATATATTAATGTTTGTAAAATATGAGCAAAATTTGGTTATTAGAAAATAAACTTTAATAAATTAATATAGAATTATTTTTGTTGCTGATTAGAAAAAAGATCGCAAGGTATAAGTATTGTTTTCCTTGTAATCGAATAATTCGGTTGGCCTTCAGATAAAAAAAATCTACTTACTGTTAAAATATAATGGTATTCATTACGAAAGTATCATGAAACGTTTATAAAATTACACTTATGAAACCTTAATGGAAAGCGGAGTTAATATTAGTCCAAAACTCTTGAAATCGCATTTGGCTCAGATATGGAAGGTTAAAAGTTAATAAAGTTTCATTTGCGTGTAAAGTTCGTGTAATTACTGACAGAAATAAATCATTCTCGTTGTGGCTCAGTTGCATGATTATGGTTCGCCCACAGACTGTGCGACAACGATGCGCCAACACTTTTTAGAACTATTTCGTCGCATCTATCTATGGGACCCTTAAGCATAACCTTGGGTGGATGTCATTTGTGGATCCCGTATCTACGAAAGTTTTCAGCTACATGAAAACGAAACACAAATTAAAAGATTGAGTCTTTATGAGTCGATACAGAAAATAATGTTTCAATAAAATACAAAGAATTCTTCTATCATGCGGTATTAGAGCTTAGTGTTTTCTTCCCTACTGCTGGAGGCACTTTTAAAGCCGAAAAAACGAGAGAAAAGCATTTAAGGAAGTTTGACCTAATTAATCGTAGAAATTATCTAAACTAATATTAAAAGAGAAAAATATAAATGTTTATAAGCTACCTTATACAAATAAATATTTTATAATAACACACATACACTTAAATTAGGAATCATTGACACGACGAAAAAGAACAAGTTGATATCTAGATAGATGCTATTTGATGATACATATTTAGAATCATTAGAACTCTCAAAAGATGCGCAAAATTGCGTTATCAATAGAGACCTAGTGTACAAATTTGACAACTATAAATGAAACAAGTAAAACATAGGGACACAGTATATATCTTACTTTCTCAGTTTATGGATTATCTTCTAAATTGGTCTAATATTGGAGGAGGAAATAGACAAGAGCCAATCCTTGTATTATGACTTTATACTTAGGAAATTATCTGTGACCGCTTTCCACTTAATAGCTCACTTCACCAAAGTTTCACGATGAGATGTCCACAGAATCCGACACAGGGATTGGATTCCGCGGTGCTTCCACTGGTGAAAGCTCTATTTACTACCGCTAAGTGCACATACTACTTTTATAGCGGAAATATGCACGGTAGTGGTACCTCTGGAACACCCCACAGGAGCGAAGTCACAGGCAATAACTAGTAATATTCTCCGCACAGAAAATGTGAAAAAAAATGTATTTTCATCTCGTTCGTAATGTTTTATTAGTGTAATAAACGTTTGGTGTGTGTTTTCGCATCGGGCACGTATTGTAACGTCAGTTCAATTAAAATGTTGCACATTCCACAACGATGTACCTATTTATATGATGGATATATAACTAGCTTTTTTTTTTGGGTGGGAAATCATCCAATGACTTCTCCCGCTCTGGGTGAAGCGGGAGGGCGTATCAGACATTTACTGACTAAAACCCACCCGTGTTCCTTCAGTTGCTTGTGCCAGGGCCGCGGTAACTCTTTTTCAATTTTATCCGCGACCCAGATAGGCATTGGCCCTAGGACCCCGTCAGTTTTTTTAACATCTCTTTGAGGCGCGCGTGGAACACAACGCGCCGTCGCGTCGACTTGGGCCTGGTTCTTACCGGACGGCGAGCTACCCGCTACTCGCCGTCCGCAAGCCCGCGCCTAAGTTGGCCAGGAATCGTCTTGCGACTCCCGACGCCCAGGACGTCTCCTGCGGTGGCTCGGGGCGTCTCCGTTGCGTCTCCCTCACGCGTACCACCTTCTCCTTCGGGAGAATTAGGAGGCGACAGCTTCCCATGCCCTCTCGCTTCGTACCATGGCCTGAAACAGGGCTGGACGCGAGAGGTCACCACCGCCGATTGCTTCCACGAGGACACGGCGTTGCTCCGCCCTAGCGGGGCATCACTGTATGTCTGGGGTGTCACCGTATGCTCCATCATGTCCTCCGGGCGATCCACAAAATGATGACACCCGCCGCCTTTTCCTGAACAGGAACCTTCCAAAACAGCCGTGTCCGGTGAGGTCCTGCGGAAATTGAGGGGTGCCCAGCGCTGGGTTGCGACAGTCGCTCTCTCCATATCTTCATGAGATCCTGCTGGAGCTCTGTCCTCGGCCGTGATTTGTCGCGGCAACGGTGATTCGCCTCAGCGTATCACCTCCTCGCACCACTCCCATATGTGGGATATACCTAGCTGGCATACCACTTACTACGTTAGAACAAAAATATAATGTTTAACATTATTTTAGATACTTTTAGATATAACATGGCATCACGATTGTTTATCTCAAGGGCATGCAGAGATGTGTAGTACACAGAGATTTCGCCATTTTTCTTGTAATAGGGAGAATCCCTAACAGACAGTTGAAAGTTTATTTCAGTTAATTGATACTCGTATTCTATCAATGCGGTGGACGTCTTTCGCCTGTAAAGGTGATGATAAGGCATGTTATTCCTCTTTAATAATTAGTTAGACTATTGTTATGTTTGGGTTTTGTTTTTCTCTAATATCGCCATATTCATTACCATGAACTCTAAAGAAATTATACCTACGATTCGACTGTTAGACGGATTTGAAAACTCAACATATTTTTCGTATATTCGCAAACGCTCACCGTCTCCGTCCCAATAGCCCAGCAATGCGGAACAGTGGCAACTATGCGTCATTTCTGCGTGTTTACACGCGTCCAGTTCCTATAGCCCGTTAATGACTCTAAATATAAGAACTATACCAAACCACATACGTCACCAGTTAATATGCCACCAAATCGTGCAGGAATGGGGCACACTTCATTCAGTTTTGATGTGATTCATGCTGAAGTATTTAGAAGCAATTAAGGAAATTGTTAACTTTGCTTAATATTGTCTTCTTTTGCTGCTAGAAAACCCTGCTTTGAGTTAAGAATCGCCTTTGCACATAAATTTTATTCTCACCGTGTACCTACATAATTATGTTGTTATGAGTACAATAAAAAAAAATGTGATTATTTAAAAGTTAAGTATTATTCCCTTTGCCTACCTTGCATTTCATATCATAGTTTTCAGAATATGAAGTATTTGGATGAATGTGTGACTAAGATCTGCAGAAAATGTCTGTTATTTTTTGGGTTCTATTTTATCGTGTTTTTTTATAATTCAGATTGTTCTGTGTTTTTGTATTTGTAAATTGTTGTAATAGTATAATTTACGTTCTATTTCAATTAAATTAAATTAATTGTTAATATTATTGTAAAATAAACTCTTCGCTATTAGTTAAGTTTTTATATGAAATGCTAAAACGCAGACAATTGTTTTTTTACATTTTAATTGTAAGTATTTAAAACCGCTTTAAAAAACATTAATTCTACTATCTTGTTTTAATGAAAATAATGCTAATAATAAGCGGATTATTGAATATTTTTTGACAAGTTATCTTGTAATTCACTGACAATCGAGTCTTGTCGCTGAAAGCTTATGAAAGAGGTCACAACAGCCTAACAATTTAGCTTTGCAGAGAAAATCCATATTTCTGTTATATTACTTCGGCATCTTTGATAATGGAGCAGTGGTGGCCCAGTGGTATCGGCCGCGACTTACAAGTTGTAGGTCATGGGTTCGAACCCAGGCAGGCGCTTTACTTTGTGTAAATTATTGCATCACCACTGCTCTCAAAAACGGTGAAGGAAAACATCGTGAGGAAACCGGCATGTCCTAGAACCAAAAATTCGAAGACATATGATATCCACCAACCCGCACTCAGCCCGCGTGGTGGATTACGGCCCTCCCCTCACAGAGAGGAGGCCTGTGTCCCAGCAGTGGGAACATTAATAGGCTGATGATGATCTTTGAAAACGAAGTATAGAGTTAATTTTGACTGCGGAATAAGGAGCTCGTACGATAAACAAAGTGAATTAAGTACAACCTATTGGTGACATGTTGTTCACCTATTGTTAAATGTCGATAACCCTAGTTTGCGAGTGTGAATAAGTTCAAACCGATAGTTTGCCACTGGTTTCACATGACTCCAAACATCTTGTCTAGTTTGGCCGTTAGATCTATTGTTACCTTAATATAGCTTAATTAAATCCTGTAACCGATTTCTCACTTTTCATGAGGATATGGACCACTATTTAGGTAGTATATTTGTGTTTTAGTTTCAGCATCTGCAGCAGTTTGTTCAATATTTTTAAGATCATTATCTACCCTTTACCAATCTTTTTCTCAAATTTTTTATAACACTGATTTTAACATCAACCATCGAACTTCCATATATAAGTATTTTTTTAAACCAAAACAAACAATTAAGACACGTTATCTGAATTAAAACTTGGCAAATCGCAACAGCTAAAAAAAGTTTAATACATTTTTTATATCCGCTGAGTCTGTTAATGTTTAGCATAACATCTTGTATAATATCAGGCAATGATAAATTCTTCTTTTTTATTACCCATCGATCCCATTTACGATCTGAAAATATTCTGGACCTTGAGGCAAAAACACTTGTAATTCATCAACGTTATGTTAGCAATGGTGTTAGAAAACTCAGTCGTACCTACGCAGTTTCGATTATTTTTATATAAACTAAAATAACGAGCAACGTGTGTCGGTGAATCACTTCCACAGATCACTTCGAATTTTTGATAAAAATATATAACACAAAATTTAAAAAATGTTTTTTTTTATATTTTAGAAAAAATAAAAATAAACAAAGGCACTGCATTTTTAAATAATAAACACTCCACTGCACGTACCGCTCTTGCCGACAGATGGCGCGCCGATCACGGCGACTTTCACTTCGGACAGCGACGACTTCTTGCGTCTGATCCCTCTCGCGGACATTTTACATCCGACGACGCGACGCGTCCGTACTTCGTCCGTTCCCCGATTGCGCGCGAACTCGAAACAAAAAGCTTCAGCGCCCCAATCTATAAATACACGGAGCGACACTCACTGACATCCAGTGCGTGGTTGCGTGTTAATAGGTCAAGATCTGGCCAAGATCAAGTCGTGCAAATAGCCTGTTTACACCGGCTTCCTCACCGCGACTGAGCATGGCGGTAGGCCAACAGGCATCACTCCCACTTGGGCCAAAATGTTCCAGCGTATTAATCATGTGGAATTTATATGCTTGTAATTTAGTCGTCAATGTTTTCTCCAGATTGGTTGATTGACGGATGACGACATTTGTCGAAGGTCTCAATGTTAAACAGTTGTTGGGTGTCGGCGAGCACGACAGGTGATTAATATAAAGCTTGCAGATGAGCGTGTTTACTGAATGATAGGTTAATGCTTCGTGTTGGCAAAACAACAGTTAGTCGAATAATATTTTGGTAACGGATCATTTATTTACTTTTTTACTATATCTGTCACGCATTTGTGCAGCTTTAGAAGCTGATGGATGGAGTTATAACACGTAGCTTTTGCTACCTTTAAACTCAGAGCAGTTGACTCTCTGCGTACGAACGTTGCGAGTTCGATTCTGACTGAAAATAACTGAATTTTAGGAAATAAATATAATGAAGCTTGCGTGCAATTCTATTTTGCTGCGATTTAAAAGTAACTTATTCTTAGTTAGGATTAAATAATAATGCAACGTCCTTCCGGATTTCCATTATAACTGAGACAGCTGCGTTGCTGGGGAATTTATTAATAGCATATATATATTCCCCAGCAACATCATCCGACTCGAAGGACCAAATGTACGCACCGGGACTTAAAGCTTAGTACGGCCGTTATTCCAAAGTGTGGCTGTGTTAGCATCCGATTGCTCAACCACTGTGCAAACCGTGTCACCATTAGAAAATGAACTGATCCCATCCTAATAAGCCCTAGATATTTAGCCATATAGGAATAAAGGATTTTAAAGTTTAATTGCACTCAAATGCGTTGTGCAGATAGACGCCCCAATTAACTTGTATTTGTTATATTATGAGTGTTGTAACCCGCTGAAGTGTAATGAGAAAATGCAAAGAAAAAGTAGCTTCTCATCATATCTGTTTATCTATTATTCTTTAGTTTCTTTCTTTTCTTACCTGTTAAAGAGAAAAAGCTGGAAATAAGTAAATACGGAGAAATATACTCAACCACACCACAGTGTAAATATGGACAAACAGAGGACAAACAACAACTGGCTGCCAAAAAGTTGAAGATACTTGCAAAGGTGAGAAGTTACTTCACGCCGGAACAGCTGCTCAATTTGTATCAAGCGCAAGTTCGATCATGCATGGAGTACCTAGTGTTCTCATCTCTGGGACGGATCTGTAAAATACCAGCTCGATACACTAGAATCGATTGAAAAGCGGGCCAAGGGGCTCATCAGCAATGAGGCACTGGTCAAGTCAAAGCTCAAGAGCCTTGAACATCATCGCCGAGTTGCCAGCTTGTCGACTTTTTATCGGGTTTATTTCGTGTTTGCGATGGAATTGCATAATCTAATTCCGCGCAGCCGGTTCCATCATCGGACTACCAGACGTAAGGCGATCCACCATGGTGGACATCCCACTCATACGCACAAAACACTTTGGGGACAGTTTTACTATGCGTACAGCTAAGGAGTGGAATTCCCTGCCGGAGTCTGTTTTCCGATAGCTACAATCTAGGGGTCTTTAAGTCAAGAGTGAATAGGTTCTTTCTATGCAATCATGCTTCACCGCCGACCACATGATCGCTTACCATCAGGTGAGATAGTGGTCAAGCGCAATAGACAAAAACCGGCCCCAAGTGCGAGTTGGACTCGCGCACGAAGGGTTCCGTACCATTATCGCAAAAAATTACAAAAAAACACGTTTGTTATATGGGAGCCCCCACTGAAATATTAATTTTATTGTGTTTTTAATATTTGTTGTTATAGCGGCAAAATAAATACATCATCTGTGAAAATTTCAACAGTCTAGCTATCTCGGTTCATGAGATACAACCTGGTTACAGACGGACAGACAGACAGACAGTTAGACAGACGGACCACGGAGTCTCAGTAATAGGGTCCCGTTTTTACCCTTTGGGTACAGAACCCTAAAAAAAACACTAGAACTACACGCAAGTTTCGTTATTTTTAACCGACTTACCAAAAAAGGAGGAGGTTCTATGTTCGACATTATGTATGTCTATTTTTTATTTTTTTTATGTATGTTCACCGATATCTCCGTCAATTGTGGACCATTTTTTCTTTTTTTGTTTGAAAGGGTATATTCCGAAATTGGTCCCATTTTAATTTGGTGAAGATCTGATGGAGAACTTCGGAGATATACAACAGAACACTTCAATAAATAACGGCAAATCTCTCGGGATTGCTGCAATCGCATATCTGTTTATTGTTTATACCATTTCATAACATAATATCACGCCAGTAAGCTCGAAAGGGGTATGCAGATCTCTCATTTCACCGGTTATATTCAAGTTTCATGTTATTCGGGTAATCTATTCTGTCGTTATAGGTACTTACTTAACTACTTCCCTATTAGGTAGGTACAACTAAAAAATGAAAAAAAAAAATACTTTTTTACAAAAAAAATACTACCGACTTGCAAATAAGAAAACTAGAAAGTGAAAAATAACTTTATTTTTGGATGTCGGTGTCCATAACTTAAAAATTTGGTACTTACCAAAGACACCGACTTCCAAAAATAAAGTTATTTTTCACTTTCTAGTTTTCTTACTTGGAAGTCGGTAGTATATTTTTGTAAAAAAGTTTTTTATTATTACCTAAAATTCAGTTATTTTCAGTCAGAATCGAACTCGCGACGTTCGTATGCAGAGAGTCAACTGCTCTGAGTTTAAAGGTAGCAAAAGCTACGTGTTATAACTCCATCCATCAGCATCTAAAGCTGCACAAATGCGTGACAGATATAGTAAAAAAGTTAATTAATGATCCGTTACCAAAATATTATTCGACTAACTGTTGTTTTGCCAACACGAAGCATTAACCTATCATTCAGTAAACACGCTCATCTGCAAGTTTTATATTAATCACCTGTCGTGCTCGCCGACACCCAACAACTGTTTAACATTGAGGCCTTCGACAAATGTCGTCATCCGTCTGTAAAAACAAAAAACACTTTTTAACAAAAGCAACATACCTACCGACTACTAAAACAAAAACACTACATAGCGAAAAATAACTTTCTTTTCAAAAGTTCGATGTCTTTGGTACCTATGATTTTTCGTTTTTCGACTTCGGAAAATAAAGTATTTTTCGCTTTTGTTTTGGGAGTCTTTTGGCTCTTGGCTTTTGTTTGGTTTTATATTTTTGTTAAAAAAAAACATTCTACACTTTTTGGTTTTGGTACCTCAAATGACCATGAAAACCATTTATAGCCAAAGTACATCTCATGACGATTCCAATAAGCTCAAACACGACTAGGATAAATTGTTTTATTTCGGCGTTCCAGGGCCTACCTTCCGGCTTCAATGCTTTATGACCTCAAGTGGGTCTTAAAATGAACTTGGACAAAACGAAGGTCATGTCTAATGCCCATGTTGCACCCACTCCTATCAAAATCGGAGACTCTAAACTCGGAATTGTAGACGATTATGTCTACCTGGGGCAAACGGTCCAGTTAGATAGGTCAAACTTCGAGAAAGAGGTCAACCACCGATTGCGACTCAGCTGGGCGTCGTTCGTGAAGTTGCGCGGTATCTTTTCGTCCAACTTACCACCGTGTCTCAAGACGAAAGTCTATGACCAGTGTGTGTTGCTAGTCTTAAAGTCACCCAAAGGAGCAGTGGCGTAGCTATGTAACATAGGGCCCCGGGGCAAAAACGAAATTTGGGCTCTATTAAAATAAACTTAAGTCTTTAAATGTGCAAACTTCTTCACTTTTAGCTCCTTATCGCCCTCTGCAGGGTATAATAAAGCAAAGCTACTTGATACTAAATATTATATGCAACGCAGCAACGCATATTATATATATTATATATTACCTTGCGTGATCGAATCAGTAATGAAGACATCCGCAAGAGAACCAAGGTGACCGACATAGACCGAAGGATTGCCAAACTTAAGTGGCAGTGCGCTTCTTTGCAGAATAGATGGTCAATGGGATCGAAAAGTTCAGATGCAGCGTTAGAAGACCTCCCTCTAGTTGGAGCGATGCCTATTGTCAGGGCTACGGGAATCTGCTGGATGCCAACCGCGCAGGGCCGATCGAGGTGTGGTCCTATGTTCTGCAATGGACGTCCTTCGACTGAAATGATGATGATAAAAGTTTAAATAAAGTTTGTTTTAACTTTTACGTCTAAGTTTACAATTATTGTTAACTAGTTAATTAGATACTGGTTTTTAATTTTGATTCTGATATACCGTACTTAAATATATTTTATATTTTCCTTGAATTAAAATATATTAACGCTAGGCCTCATATAGAATTATAATGATTATAAATTAATAAAAAAATATGTTTGTTAATTTTGTCACAGATTTTGAGGCAGAGGATTTATGTTTGTTTATCTAGTTGATTGTTGGACTGCATTTTTTTAAATAATAATAAGGATTTATCTTTACTATTAATTAAACAAAAATTTTGTTCATTCACAACCCCAGTGAAGCCAAGGGGTGCCAAGAATCTCCGGACGGGATCCGGCTACCCTAACAAACACCGACGACTGGACCTGGCAACATACAACACGCGCACACTTCGGACCGACGAAAATATCTCCGAACTCGAAGAGGAATTGAGCAGGTTGCGATGGAGTATTATAGGGTTATTTGAAGTCCGAAGAGAGGGGGAGGACTCGATAATCCTCAAATCCGGCAACCTGCTCTATTTCCGAGAGGATGACCGGCAGTCCCAGGGTGGTGTCGGGTTTATCGTCCACAAGTCTCTTGTGAACAACGTGGTGAAGATCGAGAGTGTGTCGACCAGGGTGGCGTACCTGATACTCAGAATATCCGCAAGATATTCGCTGAAGGTCATACAGGTCTACGCCCCAACCTCGGCACACCCCGACGACGAGGTAGAGACCATGTATGAGGATATCTCCAGAGCAGAGCATGGTTTCAAAACCGTTGTCATGGGGGACTTCAACGCGAAACTGGGCAAACGAGACGAGGATGAGCTGCAAGTGGGGCAATTTGGAGTTGGACGTCGGAACCACCGGGGTCACCTACTGGCCAGTTTTATGGAGAAGGAGGGCCTCTATATGATGAACTCCTTCAAAAAGCGTGAACATAGGAAGTGGACCTGGCAGAGCCCCGATGGTGCAACAAAAAATGAGATCGACTTCATCATGTCAACCAGGAAGAAAATGTTCAATGATGTCTCTGTGATCAATTCGGTAAAAACCGGGAGCGATCACCGCATAGTAAGAGGCACATTGAACATTAATATTAAGCTTGAAAGGTCTCGACTGATGAAGTCCACGCTCCGTCCAGCACAGATTCAGGTCCAAAACCCCGAGAGCTTTCAGCTCGAACTCCAGAATCGTTTCGAGTGCCTAGGGAGCTCAGTGGACGAATACAATGACGGGTTCGTGAAAGCTGTCCATACGGTCGGGTCTAAGTTTTTCAAGACCCGTCGTACAGATAGAAACAAAAAGCTCTCTGATCCTACTCTCAAGCTTATGAAGGAGAGGCGTGAGATGATCCTGCAGTCTTCATATGAGGCGTGCAAATATCGGCAGCTCAATAGACAGATCTCTAAATCCTTGAAAAGAGACCTCCGCCGCTTTAACACCGAGCGTATTAAAGACGCGATTGAGCGAAATAAAGGCTCCAAGGTATTTGCAAGGGATCTGGCTATTGGGCAGAGCCAGCTCACGAGGCTGAAGACCGACGATGGCAGGATCGTATCCGCCAAACCGGAGCTTCTGAGGGAGATCGAGACATTCTATGGGCAGTTGTACACATCAATCAGCAAGCCCGTTGCGAGTCTAGCAAACGACCCAAGGGCTAGATTGACCTGACACTATACCGAAGATATCCCGGAGGTCAGCCTGTACGAGATTAGGATGGCTCTGAAACAGCTTAAAAACAACAAAGCGCCGGGTGATGACGGAATCACGGCTGAACTCCTGAAGGCGGGTGGAAAACCGGTCCTTAAGGCCCTTCAGAAGCTGTTTGATGCCGTCATACTCGAGGGCAAAACGCCACAGGCATGGTGCAGGGGTGTGGTGGTACTCTTCTTCAAGAAAGGCGACAATGCCCGACTGAAGAACTATAGACCCATCTCACTTCTTAGCCATGTCTACAAGTTGTTTTCAAGAGTCATTACGAATCGCGCAGGTTTGACGATTTCCAGCCTCCCGAACAAGCCGGATTCCGAAAAGGCTTTAGCACCGTAGACCACATACATACGCTGCGGCAGGTCATACAGAAGACCGAAGAGTATAACCTGCCTCTCTGTTTAGCGTTTGTGGACTACGAGAAAGCCTTCGATTCGATCGAGACTTGGGCTGTACTGCAATCTCTCCAACGGTGCCAGATCGACTACCGGTACATTGATGTGTTGAAGTGTTTGTACAAAAACGCCACCATGTCAGTCCGTCTTCAGGATCAGACCTCGAAACCAATCCTTCTCCAGCGCGGCGTGAGACAGGGAGACGTCATTTCTCCGAAACTGTTCACTGCTGCGCTGAAGGATGTCTTCAAGGTTCTGGATTGGAAGGCGCTTGGCATCAACGTTAATGGCGAGTACATCACTCACCTTCGGTTTGCCGACGACATAGTGGTCATGGCTGAGACCATGGAGAGCCTCAGTACAATGCTCGATGACCTCAATAGAGCTTCCGAAAGAATGGGTCTTAAAATGAACATGGACAAAACCAAGGTCATGATGAATGCCCATGTAACACCCACTCCTATCAAGATCGGAAACTCTTTACTTGAAGTTGTAGATGATTATGTCTACCTGGGACAAACGATCCAGTTGGGTAGATCCAACTTCGAGAAAGAGGTCAACCGTCGAATCCGACTCGGCTGGGCGGCGTTCGGGAAGTTGCGTGGTATCTTCTCGTCCAATTTACCGCAATGTCTCAAGACAAAAGTCTATGACCAGTGTGTGTTGCCAGTGATCACCTATGGGACCGAGACGTGGTCGCTCACAATGGGTCTTATCAGAAAGCTTAAAGTCACCCAAAGGGCAATGGAGAGGTCTATGCTCGGAATTTCCTTGCGTGATCACGTCAGAAATGATGATATCCGCAGGAGAACCAAAGTTACCGATATAGCCCGAAGAATTGCCAAACTTAAGTGGCAGTGGGCAGGGCACATTGCTCGCAGAATGGATGGCCGTTGGGGCCGAAAAGTTCTGGAATGGCGACCGCGAACCGGAAGACGATATGTTGGAAGGCCTCCCACTAGGTGGACCGATGACCTGGTTAAGGTTGCGGGAAGGCGCTGGATGCGAGACGCACGGGATCGGTCAATGTGGCGACGCCTGGGGGAGGCCTATGTCCAGCAGTGGACGTCTTTCGGCTGAAATGATGATGATGATGACTGGGGTTTTGGGGTATTTTTCAATGTATTGCTAAATATCTAAGAAAGGTTATGTCATAAACCCTACTTAAAAAATATGTTTGAATATATCCTTATTACTAAAATATAGCTTATTAATATAGCACCGTATCTCTTAGAGGCAACATACTTTAAGAATTTTTTGAAATTCGATGATTCCTTAAATTTTCATTCACTGGAGCACTTACCCTAATTCCGCCAAGCCCGTTTCATCATCGGACTACAAGACGTATGGCGATGAGCCATCGGTACATGGTGGACATCTCACCCATACGCACTAAACGTTTTGGAAATACTTTCATTATGCGTACAGCTTAGGAGTGGTATTCCCTGCCAGAGTATGTTTCCCAATAGCTACAATCTAGGGGTATTTAAGTCAAGAGTGAATAGGTTACTCCTAGGCAAGCGTGCTTCACCGTCGGCCACATTATCGCTTTCCATCAGGTGAGATGGTGCCAAGCGCGAGCCTACTACAAAAATAAAAAAAAGGGCACGGAACTGAAGAGACCGCCAAAATCACAAAACAAGTTTTCAGTTTTGCTTCTGATCAATTTCAGGCCAACACTCTCCTAGCTGGGCCACCACAGTTATAATCTGCTCTGGACCTCTACGCCACTCTCGGCAACCATCACAATGTCATCGGCAAACATTATACATCAGGGTGCCTCTCCTTTGACACAGATAATATAATACTAGCATACCTTTGAGTAATCGGGAAAGACACACAAAAAAAAAGACGACGTATTGTGAACCTCCTGCCTCCTTTTTTGATGTCGGTTAGAAAGGATATATTAACCAAAACGTAATATGCTTTTACTCAATTTTATTGTTATAAACACAGCGGTGTTACGTTTTAATGTCAATTTTATTATTCTACTGTTCGTGCAAGTATTTAATTGCAGTAAGCAATAATATCATATTTAATAGCAAATTGTTAAGAGGCTTGCGTTTTCTGAATTTACAGATATATGCTATGTACTTACATAGAGGCGCTCGTGAATAGATAATAAATAATAATAATAGCCGCACGGGTCGATATTAAGGAGCAGATACCCATGAGTCGCTAATTTGAAAATGAGAATTAAATCTACTAGTCGTAGTTTTTTATATGTTACTAGCTTCTGCCCGCGGCTTCGCTCCCGTGGACCACCCCACAGGACCCGATTTGGTGAATTAAAAATAGCCTATGTCACTCAGGAATAATGTAGCTTTCTATTGGTGAAATATTTTTTAGAATCGGTTAAGTAGTTTCGGAGCCTATTCGGTACAAACAAACAAACAAAAAAATCTTTCCTCTTCATAATATTTTTATTATATGTTATAATAGACCATTTTCTTAATAATTTGATCTAAGAAAATTTTGAGATTTATTCGTATAACATAGTGTAATTAATTTGTAAAGTTATGTCTAACACGGACAAAAAATAACAATCGCACCAAAAGCACCAGGCGTATTTTATTGAAAGTGAAACCATCTCAAACACGTTAATTATCTACATTTTGATCTAAAGCTTTTTTTTAAGGCATAGAATAATAAGGAAAGTACTGAAAAACTACTGATTTTCGGATCGCGCGGGTGTGAAACGAGTGTGTGGTTTGTTCCCTCAAGGGAATCGCTTGCCTAGGTCGGTCCGTGGATGGGTGACCATTCCTTACACAGCACACCAAGACTCCTCCGTGCCTCAGAAAGCACATTAAGCCTTTGTTCTCGTCTGACATTTTTACATCTTTGAAAATCGTTACGGGTAAACGGCAGCCTAATTGCTTAAGTGAATTAGGCAAGGCAATTCGGTTTTGACGCGATCAATCGACCACCGCCTCACATGCGAGATGAAAGACGCGATGTGGATTTCCGTCTATGTTATGTGATTGGTCGATTGATGACAGTCAAACCGTTTTCTTTGCCGAATTCACTTAGAGGGCGTTCATAAATTCAGAAAATTAAAAAAAACGCCTCACGTAATTTATGGACGCCCCCTTACGGAATTAGGCTGCAGAATACCGATATCTACAACTTCAGTATTTCATCATCATCAGCCTTTTTAATGTTCCCACTGCTGGGACACAGGCCTGCTCCCTGTGAGAGAGGTAATGGGCCGTAATCCACCACGCGGGCCCGATACGGGTTGGTGGATGTCATATGTATTCGAATTTTTGTTTCTAGGACATTTTCTCACGATGTTTTCCTTCACCGTTTTTAGAGCAGTGGTGATGAAATAATTTACACAAAGTTTTTTTTGTGTTTTTTTTTTGTTTTAGGAAACGTTGCCCCACACTAGGAATTTCTTCCTGTATCGTGGGTGCGTTTACAAACATATAAACTCACATACACAAACACCTAGAGCCGGAACAACTATCTGTAGGTCACACAAATATTTGTTCCGTGCGGGAATCGAACCCGCGACAGGCAGCGCAGCAGTCAATCACTCAACCGCTGCGCCAACCGTGCGCCCAAAGTAAAGCGCCTACCTGGGTTTGAACCCACGATCTACAACTTATGAGTCGTAGCCGATATCACTAAAGTGCAGTGTTGGCCTTCAGTCTTTCGGACAAAACTATTATCCTGTTCCACTTCCCAACAAATAATGAGACGCTATTTCTATATAGAACTGTCAAAAAGTACTTACTGCATTATTTTCAGAGATTTTACGGCTTACAGTTTGAAATTAAAATGAAATAACTACATCAGTTCTGTATTCCTATAAGGTAAGAAAGTTTCTGTATTCCTTCTGTATACAGGAGCAGCAGACTGTTCGCCAGAAGCTCGATAAATATCAGAAATGTTTCAAAATTTTATTCTATTAACGAATTTCTAAAAAAATCTCCATGTCAATCTTATCATTACAGGAATGCATTGTAGATTATCTTGTTATTAGTTGTTGTAATTCCTACCTACTGCCTTTTATAATATTGTTTGTTTTATATTTTATGTTTTGTTTACCATATAATTTCATAGTCTACTTTAGTATGTAAATTAAGTGTTTTGAAGAGTTTATTAAACTTAACAGGTTAAATACCTAATAAAAATAATGTGTTATTAGATTAATAGAGAACTGCTTATTGTAAGCACCTTAACTCATATCTTAATATTTGCATGGCAACTTATGGCGAAATGTGTCATTGTGCTAATAATTTATTTATACCATCTTTTGTACCGCATTTTATGCAAATAAATGGCTTTGACTTTGACTTTTGAGGGTGTAAAAGAAGCAAGGCTGCACATACCAGAAAGGGAAATATGATTTTGGTTGTGATGACAACTCTGGGAAAGAGACAAAATACGGCTTGAGACGAGTTGGGAAACTGACTACATGTACAAAGTGACGTATTAGTGAAAGAGACATAGAGATAGCGACGAGATAGCTAGTGTGACGGGTTGTCATCACAACCATAGTTTTAAAATGTATTTTTATGGGGCTGACCCCGAAATGATAGTTTAAGAACATAAAACATCCAAGGTCATAGGACTAGAAGATCAGATTAGACCAAACCTAATATTTCACCGCTGCTGTCAGCTGATTGGGCTGTCAGTGCTTTGTTAGTAAATATTGTACTTTCATCTTGACCAGAGTATAGGTATAAGTTCGGGTTTCCTCATACGTACCCGTTGTTTTGATATCAGTAATATCCAAAATAAATTTAGAACGTACACACGACTTAAAACATCACATTTTACTTGCCCAAATTTGAACCCACCATCTCAAGCATGAAAGATATGCCTTAACCACTTGACGCAGTAGTTAACAAATACTGCAAAACTCAGAAATGATTCCTTTTCTCTTTATGATTGTTTTAATGGCGCGCTGTCAGTTTAAAAAGTGAATTAATTGCGCTGGTAGCACTAAAAGCGCACGGCGTCCTCAGTACGGTTACGGATCCGTCCAAGGGTGCGAGGAATTAAGCGACAGTATCAAAATTGAGACAACGCTTCAAGACATGTGTACTTCTAAATTATCGTTGTTAAAACAAGGTTTTATTTACAAGCCATTTACTTGGATTTTATATAATATGCGTCCCGTTCAAAAGCCAACGTGTAAAAGCGACAAAGAGGCGACGCGACAACGTAGCCATTTTTCATAGATTTTGTTCTAAATACCCGTAAAACAATTTCTATAAAAAAATGGTCGTCACTTCTTATTAACATTGTCGCGTTGGTCTGTGGAAGCTTTAAAGCTTACCGCAGAAACAGACTGACGCTAATTTTTTACCCAAGGTAAAGCAGCATTTTCTCAACAAAGAGATTTAAAAATAACTAAGCCAGTTCACTCAGCCACTAACATCAAAGTTATTTCAATAAATCGACTGCCCATCGTTGGACATCCTTATCAAGCAGACAGCAGTGAACACCGATAAGCTGTGGTCGACCAATTAAACTTTATGAAGGTACTGTAGGGATCGCAGTCAATGACAAGCGTACGAACACTTCATAAAAGATAGCTTGATCTCTGCGACAGCTGTATAACGTATACGTCAGTTTGACATATGTCAAGATCAAGCTATCTTTTAAGAAGGAAGGAATAAAGGATTTATTCAGACAGATCCATAGTCTTTTCAGCCAGCCTGCATGATGTAAGGTTCCTTCCAGAAGGCAACCTTCACAGTAAACCTAGCATTTAAAACATTCTTGTTGCCCGACCTACCGACCCTTATAACTCTATATAGCCATATAGCCTTATCTACAGTCAGACTCACCCACCTGTTGTTCTTTATAGCTCACAAAATACAATGCCCGAGCACGCATGTCCTTGACTGGCTAGTGCCTACCTGTAGATAGGTCGTTAAGTACATACCTACGCACTACGTTTGTAGGAGACGCCCCAAACTGATTACTTTATTGATAAAGCGTAATCGGACACGCCTCTAGTCGCCTCCTAAAGGCAGCCTGATAATGTCTCAGTTAGAGCCACCGCAAACACACTTTTTATCGGCCGATAGTTTGGTCGGCCGAAAGTTCAGATAGCATCTCATTATACGTGTACTAGCACTTAGCCCGCGATTTCGTTCGCGTGATCCGTTTTTATCCTACATATGACTTTTTAGTTTCGCCCTCTTAAAGGTTGAATTTCCAAAAATCCCTTCTTAGTGCTCCTCTACATCATAAAAAGAAACCCTGTACAGTAAAATTCTTAAAAAATCATTATCACCCCCTAAATCGTCTTAAAAATACAAAAAAATACAAAAAAAATAAAATATGGAACTACTTACCTAAACTTCATAAAAGATAGCTTGATCTTTGAGACATAAATGTCAAACTGACGTTACGTTATTGTTAACCTGTCAAGCGCTATTGTTACTGTATTGATACTGACAGCTGTCGCAGAGATGATGAGATGCTATCTTTTATGAAGTATACATAAATGTTATTGTAAAAAAATATATAAGTACCTATCTTTGTTTCAATTAATTTTGTTGTATTTTCTGCTTGTTGTATTATAAGTCATCAATAAATATTTGTTGAAGACATAGGGTTGCAAAAGCGATTATATGCCCTTAAACTGGCCCAGTCGTAAAATATTTCCACCCTGACATGTCTTAACTATAGATACTCTATCTCTTTACCAATTTTCAGGTACAAAAAGCCAAGGATTTCCTATAAACTTGCGAGAGCCCTTAGTCCAGGCTATCACAAAATTCTTTCTTAGCTTATGTTTCCTACTCATAAACTAGAGACTTGCTATATTTCAGGACGGCAGTACAAAAAAAATCCCAAATTTCATACAAACTTGCGAGAGTGCTTAGACCTCTTTAATCTGGCCCTGAGACAAAATCCGAACGAATATTCAACAACAAATAACAAATTCTTAACGAATATCTACTAACTATAAACTACTTCCCTGCCAAATTTTAAGTTTGTAGCTCTAAAATTAAGGACTTTCATACAAACTTGCGAGAGCCCTTAGACCCCCTAAATCCCGCTCTGTTGCAAAATCCTTTCTTACCGGACGTCTACTAACTATAAACTACCTCCCTGCCAAATTTCATCTTTATTCGTCAAGCGGTTTTCGATATTTCGTGATAGGTGAGTGAGTAACCTTTCGCTTTTATTAAATCTCCCTTACAACTATCATATGTGTCGTTCATTGTAAAAGTGGTGTAACTCCATATTTTTAAAATACTTCATTTTTTGCTCAATGATATCACATTTAGTCATATCTATCATTATAAAAGTGAAGCAACTCCAATAGTTGCATAAAAATCCCATAGATGGCGTTACTTGTTTGTACAGGGCACTAAAACTTTTAAATATTCATTATAAAAGTGAAGTAAGTCACAAGTCACTTTAATAGTGAAGTAAGTCCGGAGTTGATTCACTTTTATTGTGACTAATTTTTGACACGTGGTGATAAGTTGTGTGTTAAAATTGATAAAAAATATTTTTATTAAGTGTTTTAATAGCTTATTTAGATGGATTTAGAGGATTTTAGTGATTCCGGGTCTGAATATCAGCCTAGTTCCGAAGAAAGTTGTTCTGGATCTGGTAAGCTTATTTAAATTCATTGTTTTTTTAACCTTAAAATTGTATTTACATTTTTTTGGTTACTTTTTTCTCATTTTATATTTTGTTTTGAATACTTACATGCAGTATTGCATGTCGCATGAACTAATCTCTTGTGATTTGCACTTGTTCCAGACACAGATACAGGCAATGATGAAAATGTTAACGAAGATAATAACCAGCCAAATCTTCAAGCTGAACCTGGACCATCTAGATCTAGGAAACGTTCACTCAACAAAGAAAATTGGGCAGTTAATAAAAGAAAGTTATTTCGTAATAGTGGAAAAGAATATATGACTAAAACGGGAGTAAGGAAAGATGGCAAAAAATTCGAAAATATTGATTGTATGTGCCCAAAAAAATGTATTACGTCATTTACGGAAAATGAAAGAAAAGAAATATTTGACTCATTTTGGAATTTAGAAGACTTCAATGCGCAGAATTCATATCTGTATGCATTGGTACAAAAAACAACGATTAATAGAAAACGCCCAAAAGATCGGTCTCGTGCAGGAAAAAACGTGTCTTTTAAATATTTTATAAAGTCTAGTATCAAGACCCAATCGGTGTGTAAGAAATATTTTCTGAGGACATTTCAAATAAGTGATGGAAGATTATATCGGTGTCTATCGAAAGATGATGTCTCTCAATGTAAAGATAAACGTGGCACAACTAGTTCCCGAAAACTTGATGATTCTGATATTGTTGCCCACATTGAAAGTTTTCCTGCATATCAAAGCCATTATACACGAAAGAATAATCCTAACAGAAAATATTTAAATCCTGGGCTAACTATCCGTAAGATGTACGATCTTTATAGAGAAAAATGTGAGATTGAAATGATTGAACCCAAGAAATTAAAGTATTACATTAAAATATTCAACACAAAGTTTAATCTCCATTTTAAGGCACCGCGGCAAGACACATGCAAAACCTGTGATGACTTAAATTTGAAAATACAAGGAGCTGATGATGAAAATGTCAAGAAGGAGTTTGAGAACCAAAGAGAACTTCATCAACGAAAAGCAGATTCAGCAAGAGAAAACCTTCAGAATGATTCGAAAAAGGTTGATGAAGCATACATACTAACTTTTGATCTGCAGAAAGCTTTAGCTTACCCAAAATTAACTACCTCAGTAGCATACTATAAAAGAAATCTTTATTTATATAATCTGGGAATACATTGCTTTAATAATAACACAGGATACATGAATGTCTGGGACGAAGTTGAAGGTGGAAGAGGTTCTCAAGACATAGCAGCATGTCTTATTAAGCACTTAAAAACTCATGCGGCATTACAAAAGCATGTCATTATGTATTCCGATTCATGCACTGGACAAAACCGGAATATCAAGACCACTCTTTCCCTTTTGAAGCTTGTACAAGACCCTGACACTAGTATTGACACCATAGACCACAAGTTCTTAGTATCAGGACATTCTTATCTTCCCAATGATGGGGAATTTGGAATCATAGAGAGCGCTAGTCGCCGCCGTGGACAAATTTATAGCCCAGACCAATGGGTCGATATTATAAAAACAGCCAAACGCAAAGAACCTTATTTTGTTGTTACCGAAATGAAAAATGCCGAATTTTTAAGTACCACTGCCTTAGAAAAATCTATTACAAATAGGAAAAAAACAACGTGCGGTTATGATTTTAATTGGCTACATATTAGATGGCTGAGGTTTGAGAGAAATTATCCTTTACAATTTCAATTTAAAGAAACACTAAATCCCGACGCACCCTTTTATAAAGTAGATTTATGTAAACAAAAGCAAGGAAGACCGGCCCACTTATACAATATTCGACAAGACCCACTCTATCCATCAAGAAGACCAGTTACGAATGCAAAGAAGAAAGATATGCTTGATCTTCTACCATACATTCCGCCAATTTACCACCATTACTACAAAAATCTTCCCTTAGATATTCCAACTCGGTCAAGCACACGTAATACCGATGAGCGTTCATCTGATGACGAAATTACGTATGATTAAATCACAACATGTCACTATAACAGTGGTGTAACTCCAGAAAAAAAAGTTTAAGTTCAGTTTTATTATATTAGTTTTTTTTATTTTCTAAGTTACTTCAATTTATTATATCTTTGATTTGTATTAAACAATATAAAATATAAAACAGTGAGTGAATGCTTATTTCTTTTTTCCTACACTTTAATTCGCAAAAAGCTCGCCATTTCAAAATTCAGTTACAAGGAGATAATTCACTATTACAATGAATGACACATATATAGATATGTATAATGAGATTCTCAGCAGCTTTAACAGCAGCAGCAGCTTACCAGAATCCTTAAAGATGAAGATCACAGACGCCCCAGACGTTACTGAGATCTTCTACACAAAATCTGTGGTATATTTTGAGTAATTATGTACTTAGAACGTACGCATACTTGATAGCTTGGGCCAACGGCAAATTACAGGTACCAGGTGCTAAAGATACGCATAATCATTACTAACTTTTCTCCAAGTTTTAATGTAGGTATAATTTATAGATAATTAACATTTAATCTTCTAATTGTAACTATACCCAATATTCCAAGAGCTTCTCGCCACCTCGATTGGGTTCTATTCATAAAACTGAAATTCAATCACAGTTTCATTAATAGGTGTAATAATGAAAATGAAAAATCACATCTAAACATATATTACATATTACTTAAGGAGCATATGTGTCATAATATGGCCAAATATGGAACGAAAGTAAAGGAAAGAAAGTAAAAAGAAAAGAAAGAAAAAAAGAAAAGTATAAAAAAGGAAAGGAAAAGGAAAGTAAATAAATAAATAAATATAATCATTTATTATGATCACAAATAGCTATGTAATGTATTCTAGAAATTAAGGACGAAGTTTTGCACCCTCCCAAAGCCTGGCCGTCTTACGTCTTACATTCTTCGATGCATTATTTTCAGGAAATGTAGGTCTTGCGGGAATTAGAAAGTGGCATAGTCTGCATGTGTTCCTATCATCTAAATTCATTGGCAGATGAACAAAAAAATCTAAACAAAGCGACTTCCATCATCAACGATACATCATCATCATCTATCAATAGGTACATTAAATGTGCAGGAAAGTCGTTTTTGTACATCAAAAATATTTACAAAAAAAAATAATCAAGACATTTATTAAATCTGTAGGTAGGTAAATCGTTGCCATCAATGCCAGCATTTTAAGCATTTTTGTCTGTTTGCCTGTTTAGTTTTGCACACATCACGTAAAATTTACGAAACCAATGTAGATAACTTTACATTTTATACATAAAAATTGTGCGTAACTTGAAGTATTACTAAGTTTTTGTTTCATCTAAATCGGTTCACACTATCAAAAGTTAGATGAATATAGTGTTCAAGAATGTCCACGAAATGAAAATCCACGACTACGTTTAAAAAGCAAATCAAACAATTATTAATAAAGAACACACTTTCCTTGAAATAGTTTCGAGCCACATCCAGTTGCGCTTGTCCGTGTTGTAATTGTAACTGACGGTGACTTGTTTACTTCAATGTTTGAACATAAAGAAAAACATAAAGAAAACATAAAGAAATTTGAAAATAAAGAGTTTATCTATCTATCTATCAGTATCGAACCAAAATATTGTTGTATTTTTTGTATACCCTCAAAATTTAATTAATTACCTGTATTGACCTACCTCTGTATTTACGCCCAAAAATAATTAATCTACCTACTGTTATTTTTAATATTCACATGTAAGTGAATTATTGCATTCTTTTGTGAATAAATATTTCTCAAACCTCAAGAACTAAAATATCACAACACAGGCAATTAAGATACTCGGACAGTTAAACTTCATTTTCGATAGATGGCGATTTTGCGGCATTTCTACCGATATGGGCTCTGTTCTACCGAAATATATCGATTTCTATTTATTTATTTACCCAATTTTACACTTTTAACTAAAAGGTTTAGACATCATTGATCCAAAAAATGTTAAAACTGGCAAAACTGTTTCGATAGTTTTTATGAGTAGGCTCTTTCCCAATATTGTTCAGAGCAATGATTTCCAGGAAATTGATACAGAGTGGCGCATTTTAAGAAATTGTGAACAAATCAAAACATTTCCTGATGATGTAGAACTATTTTGGGATGAAGTAAGTTTACTAAAACGTGGCGATGAAACTCAAATGTTTCCTTTGTTGTCTAATTTCATCTTTAATATTTTATCACTTCCCCATTCATCCGCTAACGTTGAACGCATATTTTCACATATTAATCTTTTGAAAATAAAACAGTGAAATAGGCTGTCTACTGAATCAATCACTGGTCTATTACATGCAAAACGACTCTTTAATACAGCTAATTGTTATGATTTTGAAATTAATTCGAAGAAGACCGCGGCTATGGCCAAAGAATATTGGTATAAAAAATAATTATTTTTAAGTATGATTGTTATAAATTAGCCTGTAAGTATTTTTATTCAATAAATAAACGAATTTTGTACGATTTTGGGTACAAATATACTGATTTTAGCTGGCAATTTTGCCTATCTCGCTCTATGACGTTCGAGACCACTGATTAGGTACTTTATCTAAGCCACTGATGGTTGGGTAGGCAGTTGACGGGAGCGAAGCCGCGTGCACATCTAGTCACTAATAAATACTCTTCTTTTCGTGTGAGGAATTGAGGATATAGCCTCCTCTGGAGTCAGAGTTAATTAAGTCGCCTCTGGGAACCTCAAAGGCCTCTGACTTGGCCATTTCAGACTTACATTAACTGTATAAGCCCAGGTTTTTAGATATTTTAGTAAGACTTTCAGATCATCAACGCTCACTTTTTATTATTATTATTGATAGGCTCGCGTTTGACTTCTATCAGTTCTGTCTCCTGTGTGGAGAAAAATGATTCTGTGTGGTGTGGTTTTCGCTTAGGTACCATAAGCGAAAACCACACCACACGGAATCACTTTCGTCTAGAAGGGACTTATTCACTCTTGACTTAAAGACTCCCAGGTTGTAGCTATCAGGAAACATAGACTCCGACAGGGAATTCCACTGCTTAGCTGTATGCACAATGAAAGTACATATGCCCAAAATATTTATTGCGTATGGGACCCGTGCACCATGTACCGAAGACACAAATACAGACCAAAAGCTTTCGATAAAATAACTTTCTTTAGAATTTATTAGGTATAGATCTTATAACGCCTGTACGCCTGTAGGATGTAGGAACTCGGTTATCTATTTCAAGACCAATATAGGTGGCTGAACTATTAAACATTATAATGAAAATATTTATTTCATTTAGGTTCTTTGCTGAAACAGTTTTTAATCTTACCAACCTTAGTCCGTGAACCTATTGGATTTTCATGGAAGGCAGATCACAAACACGAACAGATCTCCTGTGTATCTGGGTCCACAGATAATGGCCCATCTGCCATCTTGCGCCATGGCAGCGACAACAATAGGTAGTACGAAAAGCTTTGCTGAATTATGTACCCAAGGAAGTATGTTTTGAAAAGAGATGGCAAGTATGGAATTTCTTGTCCGTATTTCTCCGTAACAAACTAAGTACGGTACAACTATTTTCTTAATATCCCTCGGCAAACTTCGTGTTTCGTTATTTGTCGGATTTTTATCAGTTGCCCTTTGCACTTGGTGCAGACTAGAGATGGGTCGTCGACGTAATTTTCGTTAACGAAACTAGACCGTCCATTTTCGTTGATCGACGAGTCGATCAACTAGTTGAATTTATGGACTAGTTCATAACGTAAACTTTGTTAAGTATACGTTCTTTATAATTTTGCGACGACGCGACGCGCGGCGTCTACGGACGGACGGTTCGACGACAACTTTTAACTTGCCGATTGAACGTAAACAAGTACAAACCGGTTTACGTCGCATCGTTCAATCGGTCCATCGCTTGCACACGTGAAACTATTGGCGTCCTTTTCTTCTTAACACACATAATGCATTTTAACTCCAAAATAGCATTCGGCCTATAGAAATATCAACTCTTCTAGAGTAATTCTAGAGTTAGAGTTCAAATTAATTTGCTCGATTTTCGTCCGTTGTTGTTATTTTTTCGGACGTATGAACTTGTACTACCCAACTAAGTTCTCGCATCGGTCGTCGCGTTACAAGTCGACATGAACGTAGTCGAGGTTCAGTTTAGCCGTCTACGAATTCAACTAGTTCGTTGATTATCAGTGAACCGTCGAATCGTTCATTGTACGTCGACGGTCGAATTAACTAGTTCGTTCATTCAACGCCCATCGCTAGTGCAGACCGGACGCCGTCAATAAATTTGGAAATAAATAGAGTTGTTAATGCTCTTTTAACTTAGTGTATTTTATTTAAAAAATGGAAGGAAATCTGCTAAATTCGCACGGGACATTTAAAATAGTTGTACTGTATTTAGGATATATGTATGCAACATCTTCTGCTACTACGTCACCTACAGCTGAGCGTAGGCCTCTCTATGCTTATGCCCATCCCCACGTTTCCAGTTCAGCTTAAAAGACGTTTAAATTCACTTCATTCAAATCTACCGAAGATATATTTGTATCCACACAAGTACTACATAAATCGGATACAATTTTATGGCACGTTTTAGTTTTAAATCGTTTCTACAATTGACGTTGATCTGTTTACAACACACAGCGTTTGGGGTATCAGTTTGTTTACTAATGTCAGCAATAAAGGGCGGTTTTATTTATGACAGTCGTTTCGCTAGTCCGGTTCCACGGGAAGTTAGGCCATGTTCATAGTTAAGAACCTTCCATCGCTTTAGTGACGTAAAACTGTTGCTTTCCTCCTTAGTAACGGCTAGGTTAAAAGGTTTGGAAAAATATATATTTATTATTGATTACTTTTAAACATATTTAAGTGTTTTATATTTTTGAAATCATCCTTTATTTTGATAACCCACACAATAAGAAAAAAAAATTGGGCCTCCCAAAACAAGGCGCCCAGAAGCCGCCATTTTTCTTATTTTCAATGTACCCAGTGACAATCGCAACGTTAAGACAAATCGATTGATGTAAAAATTATCAAAATCGGCCTACGCGTTTGGTCTCTACTTAGACCGCTACATAGGAAAAAACATACATACATAGACTGATAAACAAATTATACCCTTCTTCGGTCGGGTAAAAAGGAAATGCCAGTGTGACCGTGGTGTTAGCGCAGGCGCAGTAGTAGGCATGCATCCTCAGTGCTTACTCCTGGCGGTCTGCCAGCGTGTAACTCATCTGCTGGTTACGTTACAATTAAACGAACTCAATATAATACGTATAGAAACAGTTTTGACCTTCATTTAATGCAGACTCTGGTTTGCTGCTGAGAGTCGCTTCAGATATACAAAAATAAACTTAATTGCACTTTGAACCACCTAGGAATCGAACCTAGGAGTGCTTGCGCTTGCTACCACTAGACCGGCGAGACAGTCATAGTAATCTATCTATCTAGCTATCTATATAAAAGAAAAATGTATGTATGCTCCTTATAGACTCTGAAACGGCTGGACCAATTTTAATGAAATTTTCAGACAATCTTTAGATTGACCCGAAAAGAGTTGGCTGACTGCTTCTGACATCATTCTACTGATTAATTAATTAATTTCACAAATAAAATCACGTGTTATTTCACATCACATCATCAGCCTATTAATGTTCCCACTGCTGGGACTGAGAGGGAGCCAACCGCCCAGTGCGGGTTGGTGCATCCACCAACCCGCACTGGGCACATGTCTTCGAATTTTTGTTTCTAGGACATGCCGGTTTCCTCACGATGTTTTCCTTCAACGTTTTGAGAGCAGTGGTGACGAAATAATTTACACAAAGTAAACATTAAATTAATATAAAGATGGAATGTTGTCTCAGCCGCTTCAGTTAGATTCGTGTAGTAATGTTTCGTATGTTTTAGTAAATAACAACATGTTTGTTTATTTATTTAAATGATGTCATAAGTTTACAGACTAAAATATTATGTTATTTACACCCAAAACATTTGGTCCGTTTATTGTCCCGTCAGTGATGAGAAAAGAGGCTTATATCTATCACCGGATTATTGAAAACACTGAGTTTATAAAATAGGTATATTGAGAGATTATAAACTCTCGATAAATTGTGAAAAAACATAAAATGGCGACCTATCAATGCACTTTTCTACAATCCATCTGATTTTCTGTGACTGAACTTGCCCCCGATAAGTCGGTGTAGATCCAGCACTTCATCATCATCATATCAGCCGAAAGACGTCCACTGCTGGACAGCCCTAGCCTATATATATATCTATATATATATGCCATATCCAGCACTTACACCTTAGATAAAGTACCTATACATTAAGCCCTGGCGTGGCCGCACATGGGACAGCAATAGTTAGTTCTGGTGTTACAACAAGAACAAGAACACTACAACCCACCATCTCACTGACACTTATTATCTATAAATAACCCAAATTCCTTGTCTCAATTAACACATAATACCACGAAATCACAGAAAATCAAACAAAACCGAGTTTGTTTGTCAAACCTGCCATTGTATTAGAGTTTGACAAACAATAGAAACCGGCCATGGTGACAAAGACAAAAAATAATCTTTTGTCCTTATTATTTACATGGAGCTGCCAATTAGCCATCTCGCTCTATCAATCAATGTCATTTTAAGGCTTAATCTATAGGTACTTTATCTAAGACTTACACTTAGGTGTTGACTCCAACCTATCAGGCAGGAGCACCTACTACTCGCAAAGACTACATATAAAGTATAAAATTTTGATGTGTGATAAAATAATGTTTTGTGCACAATTTATCAAGAGTTTATAATCTCACTTACGGTGTCTAAAATAATCCGATAATTAACTCCCGATTAAGCATTCGAAGTTGAGTATTTGTCAAACTGTACTTAAACCTGAAAACCTGTGAAAATTTGGTAATTACTGTTTGACACCTTCATAACGCCAAATACTCAATTCAGAAATCAGCTGTAGGTATCTCTAGGTCTTATCTAACTAGCCGGTTAAATCCCACAGCGAGGCAGTCGCCTTTCTCCCTTTTTAGGGTTCCGTACCCAAAGGGTAAAAACGGGACCCTATTACTAAGACTTTGCGGTCCGTCTGTCTGTCACCAGGCTGTATCTCATGAACCGTGATAGCTACACAGTTGAAATTTTCACAGATGATGTATTTCTGTTGCCGCTATAACAAAAAATACTAAAAACAGAATAAAATAAATATTTTAGTAGGGCTCCCATACAACAAACGTGAATCTTTTGCCGTTTTTTCGATAATGGTACGGAACCCTTCGTGTGCGAGTCCGACTCGCACTTGGCCGGTTTTTAACATACGTCTATCTTGTGTTATTGCGAGCCAGTCCTTCCGTTATTGCTAGTATAGGTACATACTTTTATGTATGAGATTGTGAAATAAGATCTTATACAGCGTCTTCTGAGATTCTTTAATTGCAATTTTTGTTCCTGCATCTGTGGCATCGGTAAAAGCATCTGGATCAGCATACGGGCTGGGTGGAAATTGGCCGAAAGTGTTCGCTCAGTTTGTTAACGTCTTATTGTGAAATTATAGTAAAAAGCCAAAAAAAGTAAATTAATTTTGAGATTATCTTTATTTGTCCGATGTCCGAGTTACTAAAAATACTGAGAAGCCCAAACCCCTTGTTTCTACATACATAATTATTACATAGGTACCTACATTTATTTATTTGTGTGAAAATTTTCAGACTGGGCAACTTGGTAAGCTACGAGAGGTCGCTCGTATGGACTCAATCTCAGGGTTCTGGAGCATCTTCTGGTTTTCTAACTTATACTTACGTACTCAGAAATCCGGGTTCAGTGTTTGCTAAGATCCCGGTAGGTCCTGGTCCTGACACTGACTTGTATTGTTGATAGATGTTTGCTTACGTGTCAATGACATCAAGATAGTAGTTGACGTCTTACACCTTTAGGTCGTGTATGAGAGGTGTCAAGGTTGCTATGTCGTATATGAGGGGTTTCTAGGTTGCTAGGTCTAGATCGTGTACGAGTGGTGTCTAGTTCATGTGTGGGGTGTCAAGATCGTTTGAGTGGTGTCTAGTTCGTGTGTGGAATGTCTAAATCGTGTGAGTGGTGTCTAGTTCGTATGTGCGGTGATCGTGTGAATGATGTCTAGATCGTGTGATTGGTGTCTAGTTCGTGTGCGGTTTGTCTAAATCGTGTGAGTGGAGTCTAGTTCGTGTGTGGGGTGTCTAGATGTGTATGGAACGTCTATATTGTGTGTGGGGTGATTCGTTCGTTTGTAGGGTGACTAGTGCGTGTATGGGGTGTTTAGATCATGTGTGAGGTGTCTAGTTCGTGTGTGAGCGCTGTCTAATTCGTGTGTTTGGGTCTAATTAGTATGAGGGGTGTAGTTCGTGTGTAGAGTATCTAATTCGTGTCTAGTTCGTGTGAGAGGGATGCCAAGGCGTGTGAGAGGGATGTCTCAGGTCTTGTGAATTGTTTATAGCACTAACAAAAGTATCATGGGTGATCTGCTTATAAAGAGGCTTTCAATGAAACAAGAAAATATCATTATCACTTTATTATGTACAATTTATGATACATAAATGCAAATCTTATATGTAAATAGGTTGGTGTTCATCTACAAAATAGGTATTACCTATTGACGTAAAGAAAGACCCTATCTAAGCAACAATTCAGTGCTTAAACTAATTATCATTATTATTGTATTAATTATTGCAATTTGGTGTCATATTATTAGACAAACAATAAAACATACAACATTAGAAGATAGACATTAAGATATTGAATCCATGTCCAAAACAAAGCGACCTGCAATTGGAATAAGCAGTTGTCGTGTACATTTGTTCGCAAACCTGCAGGCCCTCTCTGTCACCACGACGAAGCTGCAAAATTATCGCTTTGTTTGGGCAAGAGCAAAAATAATTTAAGGCCTCCAGTTAACAGGCCCTCATTGGAGACTCTTATTTTCGAAAAGATCGAAGATATATCAGGTTCGGTGAATATATCTATTGTGTTTATTCAAAAATTCTCCCACCAAAAAAATCAACACTTTGTGCCCTTTTTATATTCGGGATACGTCTCACAATCCGTAACTTATAAATAAGGGTGCACTACTGCACAGAAGTCATTTATTTATTTATTTACTTTAACATAACACGGCCAAAGGCCAATTACATTAGCTAAACACATGTTTAAAAAAAAAAAACAAAAAAGCATGAAAATAAAAACTAATAAAAATAAACAACAATGATAATATCTATAATTACACGGCAGTCATTCGCTCATCTCACAATACTCCAGACATATAGACAAAATCTTCTTCCATTCATCCGCGACCACATCACAATCGGGCTTAGCATCCAAGAAACCGTTGAGCGCGGAGAGAGTACGAGGGATGGGAGACTGGGCTCAAGCGACGGTTCAACTCCCCGGTACGGCGAACAATATCTGCCTCCTACTACGTCTATAGTTGACCTGTGGGCTTAAGGTGAACGCGCACCTAGCCGCACCGCAGGAGCCGCACGCGCCGCAGTCATCGCATTTTATAAATCTTTATATGAAATCGTATGCAGCCTCGCGCACCTGTCCGCGCCGCACGCGCCGCATTTCAGCAAAATGCTGTAGGTATACGGATTCCACCAGCGCGTGCTGATGACGTCATCAGATTCGGCGCGTTCGATGCTTGCGGCGAGTGCGGTGCGGGCGGCGCGGAGACATCATGCGTGCAGTGATGCCAGCTTAGCTACTTTATAGCTAAATCAAGCTATTTTTCAGCTACTATTTGATAAAACTGGTAGCTAATTTATTAACTATAATTTCTAGCATTTTTTATAAGACATGAATGCTTTCGAGATTGTAGTGGGACACCGGATCTTAATTTAAATTATCTCAAGTCAGGAAATAATGTGCGATACTCTCCAACTGTACCCATTTTAAGTTAATGTCATGAACCCATATTTTTTTCTTTCATTCCACCTCTTCTACCGCAAAACCGACAATAACAGGATCAAGTGCCATAGTACACTACGTACGTTCGTTCTATACAGAAAATATTCATATAATAAGATATACAGAAGTGAATATGATTCTGACAACACTGTGCGTGCGGTACTTTCGGCCATTCGGCGCGTTCGGCGCGTACGGCGCGTTCGGCGCGTTCGGCGCGGATAGCGCGGGGCCTTGAGAAAATGCGATGACTGCGGCGCGTGCGGCTCCTGCGGCGCGGATAGGTGCGCGTTCACCTTAAAGGTGAGTTTTTACTCATGCTCACTCGCGTTAACGTAAACGAGCTCTTATGTCAAAATGTATACAAAAAAAGAGGTTTCTCCATACCGTCACCAGACGGCGCTTATCCAGTTTCAATACAAATTGTCATTTACGTTAACGCGATTGAGCGTGAGTAAAAACTCGCACTAAGGCCTCGGGGCAAAAAGATGGGATAGTTCGTCGTGTAGTTCAGGAGCATCAGTTTTCCCGTGAATGATATAGGTCATATATCAAACAAGAATATTTTTTATTGTAATCAGCAACTTCTTAAGTGCACAGGGCACATTCTCGTTTATTTAGTAACTGTACAAAATGTTAGTAAATATAGGTACAACACGTAAGGTCTACATTTTGGGGTGACTATAAAGATAAAAGAACCTACAAATGAACACTTTCTAAAGCAAATTAGAAAAAAAATATGTTGAAAACGCAAGGTAACTTTTATCTTGCGCTTTGAATTTACGTTCCCTATTAAACGTAGCCTAGCGAATTTTACTTTGGTCCATTATTATTATGTACTTGGACAATACAAAAACACATCGGATATAATAATCTTAAAAGTAAACCGACATGCAAATGACATGCGTAGCGTTAAGAGCGTTCTTGATAACTCAAGTCATGAAAATTAACACCTACCGAACAAAAATTCGTCACAATTCGAGCTAGACACACTATTATCACCTAAATATGTGGTTCCAACCACATATTTAGGTAAGTATTTCCAAACTTTTCCTTTTGGTTGGTTGGAACCACATATTTAGGTAACAATGTTAAAATAAAAGGAGAAACAATATTTAGATTTAAGGTAGACGCAACTCTTTAATTGCTTTTTTGTCGATTTGGATGATTTACTATCAGTTTAGGCCCCGATGTGTTAAATGAAATATATTGCCTATATTCGCTTTTACCTACATAAGACAACGCGGACTTTCATCTAGTTACTACGCGGATGTTCACCAACTCGCTCAGATCAAATCAAGGTTATAACAGGAATTAAGTTCCGAAGACAGGGTGGTTTGGAAGCAACACGTCAAAGCTTTCCCAAATGGGCACTACCTACTCACAAATGAAGACCACGAATAAGACGAAGATGTGAATCAAATGTTTGAAAATCAAAGTTCTTTTCTACGGTAGTAACACTTTTTTGTAGTTGTCTTATAAAATTTCTATAAAGATTTTCTTTAAATTAACTTTTGTGGTACTTACGTGCCTGTTGCCGACTCCGTTGTGTTCCTGAGACCTCGATGCGATGTGCTATGAAATGTGGATTACAATTCGATTGCTATGAAACATACGCATGTCATTTGTTGTGTCGTATTAAGATACCACTTCTTAGACTAGACACTCTTGATTACTTCTTATTTACAGACGAATGACGTAATCTTTGCTTTTTACTTTCACTGTGTTTTGATAGTGTTATTACTGAACTTCGTGAAGAAATAAAGGACTAAAAGGTATTTCAAAACTATTTTTTATTAAACATAAAATTTGGTGGAAATTATTCTTCAGTGATTTTAAACTCTAAATAAAATCAAATAAATTATATCTTCGTTTCCGAGTACGTTAAATGACAATTGGTACTTTAATGCTGAAAACGCAAGGGTGATTAGTACCGTTGCGAAAGATTAATTTTGTTTTTTTTTAAATTTTGTTTCTTTCCTATAAAATACATGTACTTAAAATTCTAAAAAATAAAAAACAAAATTGACGTTCGTCTGAAAAATCTATCAATCTATCTATAGACGAGCTGGAAGCTATGCTGTTTTGTTTACTCTTTGCACAGTGTACCATCTAGCGGGAGAAATTGGCAATAATGTAGGCATTTAATCCATCCCTATTGCTGACTGATAGTACCTACCAAAAGTCGATTGAAGGTCCACAAACGAAACCTACCAAAATGTTAACTTCATCAAAAATGGCATTATTAAAGTATTTGATTACAGCAATATGACTGTAAAAATTGTTGTGATATACATCCTTACTTCGTTATTGCAAAGGTTGGAATTGACGTAGTGACATGGCGTGGGTTCTTGCAGACCAGGGAAGAAGGGAAATTCCCCCCACCCTATTTTTATTATTAGTCAAGAAATAGGTATATCAAAAAGTGAAAATATGTCTCTTCGTACTTTAGCACCCCAGATAGCTTAAATCTAAAGCGGGCTACTCACACACGCGCCGCAGGGGTAATCTAGGGCGCACGGTGGTCGTACATCGAAAGCTCCGTACGTATAGCCCTGGCTCTTTCTGTGGTACTATTAAAAAGGAAAATGAGATACTGGGTTAAGAAGTGGCTACAGAAAAAAAACTCACTTCACCGATACTATACATACTCACTTTTGATATTTCGGTAATTCTGGTGCCATTCTCAACGCGTGTGTTTAGCTAAACTTATACCCGAACGCTGAACGTCAGGCATGTGTGTACAGACAATTCCGATATTGCCGCGACCGTCGTGCGCCTTAGATTGCCCCTGCGGCAGGTGTGTGAGTAGCCAGCTTTAGATTTTCTTTTTACCATGCATACATTTTTTTTAATAATCTGTAGGCTCGTGCTTGACCACTATCTCACCTGATGGTATAATAGTTAATTATAAAAGATAGGCGGCAGGATGCACGCTTCGCCACTGCATTGACGTAGCAACTTTCTATGTACTTAACAATCTATTTGTATATGAATTGAATCGTTCGATCAGTCTGTTGGTCCGAGCAAGAAGGTTTCTACACTGTGCATTATAGTACTATCTCCATATAAGTTGAAGTGACTTGCCTGACTTCGACGACCTGTACAAAAACCTTCAGTGTAAAAAAATTAAAAAGGAAAATCAATAAAAAAATATTTTAAGAACATACTCAATATATTATAAATAAAATTAAAAAGATATTAAAAGCTAAACAAAATTATACAAAAAATGGATTCGGTGATTGCCCTTAAAATTAAGTTTGTTAAATGGGAAGTCTTCTTTTTCTGCAGCTGATTGCACATGTAACGCACCGGAATGCCATCAGAAAGGGACTAGCATTAACGTTGCCTTGGGGAAGGTACATCCATAGTTGGTTTATAACAATTAGTAGATATTATTATTATGCCATGCATACATATGCCATGTAAATTAAGTTTATTTTTCAAGTTTTTAAGTTACTTTTCAAGAAGTTGAGGAATAGTTTTGCTTAATTTTAGATATTTTTTTTATAAAAATTATTTATTTTTTATATTTTTAAATTTTATCTTATCGTCTCGCTATATCAAAATTGAGACCCCGTATAAACCAATAAGAATCTTGTCACCTGAACTGAAAAGGCTTGTTACAAAATTGCGTGCGTACTGAGTCCTAACGACCGCGGGCCGATGTATCGTGTTTTGTAGCATTTTGGGAGTAGTAATTACATATTTTTTTAATTACTATTTCCAAAAAGATGTAATTTTATTTTCTTATAACAAACTAACGTTTATTCTTTTGTAAATTTCACGTAATAATATTAATATAGTAAGAAGAAATCTACAGTTCATTCGATTGAGCAATATGGTTGCGGATATAATATTTTTCTTGATATCCCATAGATCTATTAAAATACGAGACCGCTATGAACTAAATCAATATTAAATAATAAAACATTATTAATTAATTTTCATTGCTTTTGCTTGTACAGTCCACAAGCTCGAAAGAGCCGTCACGCATTTTATGAAAAACTTGATCCGTAATTTTGGGATTTTACATAGGTATGCAATAATCCCACCACCACCCCGTACGCTCCACATTCAATAAGTCAAAATTGTCGAAGTCTTTAAGTATCTCTTAATAGAAGAAAGCCAACGTTGGCCATTTAATGCAAAAATTACGGTCGAAAACAAACAGGCCATTTAAAAAAAAAAATAGGTATACAAAAAACATGATACTGACCCCTGGTTGAGCCAAATCAAATTCATCTATGAATAGTGGAGTCAAGATATATTAGAAGGAGACTACTAAGAATACAGCACCCAAATCGCTTACCACACTCATCATGACAATCCCTTTAATTTTAGATATCCATTGCATTATTATTCTTGCTGATTATACAAAATCATCAGACATATGAAGCAATGGACTGTCACTCCAAGTGTGTTAGACCGTTTGTCCACCGCTGCCATCACCGGGACGTCAACGAGAACGAGATTTTTTCTGTCCAAGATCACGGTGGCATGAAGGTGATCGTTTGTCCACCGCAACGATCTCCATGATATACAAAGCACTATATCTTGAAAACAAAAACCGGCGCGGTGCGACTTCACGGCGCCGGTGTTGTGGACAAGTTTAATAGTACATTTCGTGTCGAGCATAAAAAGTCGAGATTTTAACACGAGCGATGTAGCCAATTTTATATAGTCGAATGCTACATGCGAGTGTTAAAATAAAGCCTTTTTATGTGAGATACGAACGATTCTTTTTCCACTACCTGATGAGCTTACTTAACTAAATGCAAATAAGTTCCAACAACAGTTTATTAGAAACGTTCAGACTAAAAACTACTAGTCTGGCCAACGAAAGCGTGATCTGGGGTATTTTCATAGTTGGGGTATGGCAACATTATTAATCTATGTATTGTCTGTGATTGCGATTATTAGTATGACTTGGTAATCTTGATCCATGTTGGCTGATTGTTATATATTTACGATATGATGATACCTTTTCTTATGTTTATGTTTCAATGTTCCTCATTTGGACGAATAACTGCAGAAGACTGGAAAAATTGACGGACCATGTAATAAATGTGGCAAATAAATATAAACAAAGAGATCACATAACAGAAGAAGTATTGGAAAAATTTATATAAGTGTAGATGATGATTCAGATACAAATGAATACTTAGAGGTTGAATTTTTGGACTATGATTTTGAGTATGATAATTAAGTAATTAATAAATTAAATGTTAAGTGGGTTAATATTATGTTCATACTAATAAATAAATCTACACATCCATGACAGTCACGGCTCCGTCACACTTCACCAAACGGAGCCAATAAATCAAAAAATAAATTATAATAAATACAAATAATACAAGTATCAAAACTTTTAACTAGAGTTATAGTTAGTGATACCACATTAGGATTTTTTGAATTTGCCGCGTTTTTCAGATCACACTTTCGTTGGCCAGACTCTATATACACACAATCAACGCGCGCTTTTTCGAGAGGTAGCATGTTGAGTATCATTCTGCCAGTTACATAATGATCCTTATAAAAGTCATTACGTAACTATTATTATGTAATTTTGTTTTGTTTTATATTTTATAATCTTGTGTCTAAATGTTCATATTTCGAAACAAATCTCTTAGGCAATGCAATCTCAATCAATCTCAAATCTCAATCTCTTTCTCTTATCGCAAAAAACGGCACAAAAATCACGATTGTTGTATGGGAGCCGAGATCGAGATGAGAGATCGTGCTCAATAGAACAAATACATTAATGTACCTATTGCTTTTAAATCTGTTATCTACTAAATAAAATGATTTTTTAGTATTATTTTCTTCACAAGTGTGTTGAAAAACGTCGTATGATACACGTGTGTATTGATGATTACCGTCCTCGGATCTGGTCTCAATGGCGCCTCAGCGGTAATCACCAACATTACACACTTGTACCATAATGTACTATTGTATTGGCGGTACATCAGCCCGTCACAATCCTGGGCCGAGTTCTAGCGGTCACGCCGATTTACAGGAATTGACGGCGGCCGGGAGGTCGGCGGCGGTCTTGCGGTGGACAAGCGGTTATAGTACATGTATGTGTCGCTAGATCGGGCCGTCGTTGACGGCGGCGGTAGATAAACGCTCTAACGCTAACCATTCAGAAACCGCGGGGTGAATTAATAAAATCAATGGCTCGTCCTTCCCCAAGCAATTTCTTATAACTATATTGTACAAACTAAACTTACAGCTAGTCAGAATTATAGTTAGTCTCCTGCATGAGTGGTTGTAGGTCCTCCCGTTTCCTGTCGCCTCGGTTCGATATCCGGCTTACTCCTTCGAGCACACCGATATCTGAGAGGCTGCGGACAATGAGATACCTTTATCAGTTTATTCTGTGTTATTGTAGAAGAGAGAGCTGTTGTGTTTTGAGTTCACAGATATAACACTATAATTTTATTCTATAGTATGTTTTTGCCATGTTAGTCGAAAGTGACAAGAATGAAGAACAAAAACTGAGCCAGTCTGGATTCTGCCACAGCTTGTCAGACGTCTCGCCTCCTTTTGGAGGATTTTAACAACAAAACTGGTAGAGTTTGTGACAGGACTTTAATCAATCTGCCTATGCCTAGTCTCTTACCCAACTGTGTCAGGTCCAGTCTAACCAGATACAGCCAAACAAACCTGCACAACCCAGTAACTGGATAACTAATACCTCTTAGCACAGATATAATATAATACTAGCATACAGATACCTCAGCCCATACAAAAAAACCGAGCTGACGTAACGAGCGTTTGTCGTCTGATTAAACTGATTATTTTTATAAGAACATCGATCGCGTTCGGTTCCGTTCCACGAATACAGATGGTGTTATCAGCGACTTGCTAGTTAAAGGGTTTACTGGGAATGCTTTTGTTTTTAAATTATTGCGACGATTTGTTTTGTAGTATTTTTTTGCACGTTTTTACAGTTTCATTGTACCAAAATGTGTTACAAAAAAAAAGAATCGAGTGGGTGCCTCAGAAATTTAAAATAACGCCATCTATTGAAATCAATTTTAAATGATTCATTCAAATAATCTTTTTAATGTGAATTAAGAGCCCAATATTCCTTAATTTTGTGCTTAGGGGAGTTAATTAATCAAGAAAATGTTTTTTTATGATCGTGTCTAAAAATATTAATATTTCATAAAACTCAATAACTAATCGAAGCTCATCACGCCATCTAGTGCAATTTATTTGAACCATCATTAGTTTCTCCGCGTTGGGTGCCCGTGCCCTTGGCAAGATTGTTGTCAGACTTCCAGGCTTAAACCAGGCTGAACTTTCAAAGATCTATAAATGTCAGCCGCGACCAACGGCTTAACGTGCTTTGGGTGCCACGGCAGAATCTGAGTACCGTTGATGGTCACCCATCTACGAACCTAGAAGATCGACCACGCGGCTTGTATTATTTAGCCACGAGCTTTGTGAATTTCCCTAAAGCATAACTGCTAATTATCTTTATTTTATTTTGGAACGTGGTCGTCTCCCTTCTGGTGGGCGTTACTGCGACACATTTCCACTAATGCAGTCATTTCCGAACACAATCAATTAATTGTTTTTGTTCCAATAAAAAATATATTAAACCGAAGTCTTTCGGCGGCCGGTAACTACAATTCTAATAGGTAGGTTTGTACTCACACTTGAGGCTCCACGTCATCGATATGCGTAGGCGTGAAGTACGGGTTGGCGGCCGCGGGTCGGAACTTGTAGCCCGTCATCACGAAGAACACCAGTGTCGCCATCTCCCGGAACATCTCATCTATCCACGCGTATTGGAACGGTACAGTGATCTGGGCACAGGAGAAAAAATATTTGGTTATGCTAGCAGTGCCTAAATCATAAGAAAAAAATAATGCTTTGAGCCATAAGTGTAATAGAAAATCAACATCCAAACTCACAAACACTCAAAGACCAAACCATCCAAACTCACAAACGTCAAATATCCAAACTCACAAATACTCTAAGACCAGAGCATCCAAATCCAAACTAACAAATATCAAACATCCAAACTCACAAACATTCAAAGACCCGAGCATCCAAACTCACAAACACTCAAACATCCAAATACACAAACATCAAACAGTCACGAATGTCAGAAACACTCAAAGACCAGAACATACAAACACACCAATAATCAAACTCAAAAACTCATTAATATTCAAACTCACAAACACTCACATACCAGAACATACAAACACACCAAAATTCAAACAGCTGAACATCCAACTCTCTAAACTCGAACTCCGAACATCGAGAAATCAATCGTAGATGACAAAAACAGTAAAAACGAAAGGCCAGACTCACGTTCAATATTGAGATGACAATCCGGGTGAAGTATATGTAGCAGACGACCATGACGTAGAAATGACGGAACAGCTTCAGCTTCCGAAGGTTGATGGCTGCCTTGCCGTCCGTGCTCGAAGCATCTTGCAGGTGACGTATTGACCTGTAACAAGAGACAATTTGCAGGCAAATGAATATGGGGATGCTGATGCCGAAAATGAGTGCAAAATCCAGGATTGCAATGAAATCGCTTTAGATATGGTATTCGAAGGTATACCGACAATTATTTCAATTACCAAATATAACACGATTTCTTTATAAACTAACTTATTATTTATCTTTAGATACATTCCTGTATAGCTTGCAGCATCGTCACTACATAGTATAAAACAAAGTCGTTTACCGCTGTCTGTCGGTCCCTATGTATGCTTAGATCTTTAAAACTACGCAACGGATCTTGATGCGGTTTTTAGTAGATAGAGTGATTCAAGAGGAAGGTGTATAATACACGCGGGCGAAGCCGCTGGCAGAAGATCGAAAACACTCATTGAGCGTAAAAATTGCCACAATGTCGTACGTAAACACAACACACAACAGATGTTGTTGTGTTTTTTTTTCCTTTCCAGTTCTCGTAATGTCCATGTCTCAGCTGCGTAAAGAAATATAGGGAATACAAGGGCACGGACGAGCCTAATCTTAGGAGATTAGGTTCTTTTGCGATTCCTCCATAACTTCTTTAACTCCTCCATCGCCATTCGCCGTTTCACTTCATCCACGCAACTGCCATTGCCTACAATCATAGCGCGAAGATATATGTAGGACTGCACAACGTCACAGTTGGTAATCTGTGCCACAACAGCAGTTGTTGATGCTACAGTGCACAATCATTATTTTGGTCTTACTCCGATTGATCTTCAATCCAAATGCAAAACTCACGCTCTCCATCTTAAGGAGTAGTTCCTCCATTTGGTCAGCACTAGTCGCAAACAATGCTGTAGCATCAGCGTAGCGAAGGTTCGGGATTTATTGACCACCAATTGCAACACCATCCGTCCAGTCTTCTAGGATGATTCACATAATGAACTCTGTGTGGATGTTAAACAAAAGTGGCGATACGATACATCCTTGGCGGACACCTGTACTGCTATGTAATGTAAGTTATCCGAAACATGATTATCTGTTCGTACTGAAGCAGTCCTTCGTAGGGATCTCTAAGAAGATGCACAAGATTTTTTGTTGTGTCCATTTCCAGTAGCGTCTTCCACAAGGTTGGCGATTTCACGTACTCAAACGCTTTTGAAAAATCCAACAAAGCTTAATTATGTAGGTCGGCTTGTTGAATTCTAATGCCTTCTCTCGAGCTTCTGCTCGAGTTCCATTTCCCTTCACAACCCCAGCTTGTTCCTGTGCAACAATATTTTACTTGCATGGCTCATCAGTGCAAACAGACGATAATTGCTACTCTTTTTGGTAAAACCCTTTTTGTGGCAGGGCATGAAAACAGTGTGAGCCCCATTCCGACGGCCATTTTGCTGCCAACCATATCTCATAACAGAGGATGTGAAAGGTATGAACACCGCGTTCCCCCAATGCTCGAATGGTCTCAATTGGGATAGTATCAAAACCTTCCCATTCTCTGTACTTAAAGTGCTTAATGGCAGCTCTGATTTCAGACTCAAGAATGTCTGGCTCCAGTACAAATACATTAAATTTTTTAAATTTTGCTCGTAGCCCGCCTTGGCTCGTACGTTAGTCATCGCCGCCTCGAGCCGCCATTTAATTTTGACTGTCCGTGGGTGCCCAACGCTTGTCAAATACCATTAGACATTTGTGTAATTATTGTGTTTTTTTTTTTATTGTTTTTGATAGGCTCGGATAGGTTTAAAAGTGTGATTTCCGAACTTATTCGCATGAACTATTAACGAAATTAACGGCACCCACCATACAGGAGAAATGCCTAGTGTGTGGGCAAAGATAAAAAAATACATTTTAAGTTCTGCGAAATAATCCTTGTCTTTGAAATGTGTGTGTGTGTTGTTTTAAATTAGAAGCAATGATGACAAAAATATGAAGTTTCAAGCGTACAATGATCTATTGGAAATTATACGTTAGTTGGAACGAAATGCTACTATTGATTCTGTCCAGAAACGAATTAGTTCGTTAATTATGGAAATCTGCCGTCTCTTCACGTCTAACAAAATTTACTCTCTTACTAAATTTACATGTGATAAACGCTCTCTTTTCATAAGTCATTGTTTCACCCCCATTCGCCATATTCGTCTTCTTTTATTGGTTTTTAAAATGTGATACGATATAATTCCTAAATAACACAAAGCTTCCTCTGCACATCAATCCAAGTCCGCGAACTTAAAAAACCGGCCAAGTGCGAGTCGGACTCGCACACGAAGGGTTCCGAACCATTATCGCAAACAACGGAAAAAAAACGTTTGTTGTACGGGAGCCCTACTTAAATATTTATTTTATTCTGTTTTTAGTTTTTGTAGTTATAGCGGTAATAGAAATACATCATCTGTGAAAAATTCAACTGTCTACTAATCTATCACGGTTCATGAAATACAGCTGGTGACAGACAGACAGACAGACGGACTGCGTCGTCTTGGTAATAGGGTCCCATTTTTACCGTTTGGGTACGGAACCCTAAAAACTTTTGGTTCTTACGTCTGTGACCCCTTTAAGAGTATTAAAAGAGATTAAAAGAGTATATGCAAAGAAATATAGGAAATAAGTAGATTTTTACACTCGAATCTTAGGCCAATAGAAACGCAAGGAACAAGAAAACACGATGCGCGGCCCCCTTATATATATGACAAGGGCAAGCTGTCTACAAGGGTTTTGCCACCCTAAGCCGGTAATATAAGGTTCGACTCCCCCTTAGAAAGGGTACAAAATAGTACATTGTGATACAAGGGTGGAAAGTAGGTTATTGCAAACGAGCTGTCTGTTAATGACACGAGTTTGCAATAATCTACACGCCCGTGTATCACACGATATTTTTCAATACAGTTGTGGGAAATAGTAAAAACAAATCAAAGAATTAGATTTGTTAATTCACAAAAAAAAAAAAATTTGCGCGTTTTTGCAACTGGACATATTTTTTTACAACGAAAACAGCCTACACAGCCCATTCGATTTTAGACAAATGTTGATGTGAAAATAATTAAATTGAAACTGGTAATTAAATATATTAAACAACCATTTAAAAGACTTTTGAGAATGAAATGCTAAAACGTACGGAATCATTCATTTTTCCTCGTATAAAATCTATCCCATTTTATTCTAGGTATGAAAACTCTTTGCTACTAAACTTTTTAAATTGACTTATTTTAAAACTAAACTGCAAAACTAATGATCGAGCTCGTAAACAAAAGTCACGACCGCGTAACAGAAAGATGCCTATGCATAAGATTTAATTTTCGAATCATAATTATAGCCTCTGAAAGTACGCCATGTTTAACAACTGTATTGAAATAGTACATTGTGATACAAGGGTGGAAAGTAGGTTATTGCAAACGAGCTATCATTAACAAGCCCGAGCCGAAGGCGAGGGTTTTTAATGACACGAGTTTGCAATAACCTACACGCCCGTGTATCACAGGATATTTTTCAATACAGTTGTGGGAAATAGTAAAAACAAATCAAAGAATTAGATTTGTTAATTCACAAAAACATAAAATTTTTGCAACTGGACATATTTTTTTTACAACGAAAACAGCCTACACAGCCTATTCGATTTTTGACAAATGTTGATGTGAAAATAATTAAATTGAAACTGGTAATTAAATATATTAAACAACCATTTAAAAGACTTTTGAGAATTAAATGCTAAAACGTATGGAATCATTCATTTTACCTCGTATAAAATCTATTCCATTTTATTCTAGGTATGAAAACTCTTTGCTACTAAACTTTTTAAATTGATTTATTCACTTAAACTTATTAAACTCGTGTCATTAAAAACCTTCGCCTTCGGCTCGGGCTTGTTAATGACAGCTCGTTTGCAATAACCTACTTTCCACCCTTGTATCACAATGTACTATTGTGTGTCTTTGTACTGTCTGCGTCTTATTTCATAACATCATGTTTATTATTGGGATGCCCAACGTTTAAAGTTTTGAGCAACATTTAAGAAGCTAACAGACAGTGTTTTTTTTTTTTTTTATATTGCGTTCCCGTTTGACCACTATCTCACCTGATGGTAAGCTATGCCGATTGATCTAATTGTTTCACAATCGCCGCTTCGTCCCTTTTCGCCAGTGCTATCTGCTAGTAGGGTAGTGTACTCACCACACGACCGGGAACATGATGGCTCCGCAGCACAGTAACTCGACCAGCACGAAGATGTCCCGCCACGCGTTGTGTTCCGCTGCGCCTTCTTCACTCTCTGCCAGTATGATTTCTGCCACGTTCGCTAACACCTGCAAAATAATATTATTACTTTTTTTTATATCGCTCCATATTCTGAGATAGGAACCTTTTGGTCTCTCGCCGTTAATAGTAGTTCTTAGAACCTGTGCGCCTGAACTGTCTCCGAATGGTAACGTGCCGAATGCTTGGCAGCAAGCTGACGTACGGGCCGTGCCCAAGATCGGCTATCCACAGAACTCCGAGAACACAATGCGCTACAGGCTACAGACCCATCTCTGTGAACGGCATACCCAGACGCTAACGATATCCTTAGTGTCTAAATGAGCAAAAACACGACAATCGCATCAAAACTGCTGGGCGTATTTTAATTAAATTGACACCATCTCAAAGACAATCTAATCTACATTTTGAACGGAGGCTTTTTTTTAAGTCATAAAATAATAAGGCAAGTACAAAAAAAAACTACTAAATTTTGGATCGTGCTGGTGTGAAACGAGTGCGCGTTTTGTTCCCTCAAGGTCGTTAGCGTTAGTCGTCGTCTTAAATCGTGCCGGTACCTATACACGGAACTGACGGGCCAAACAGACGCGCGCGATTTGCGGCGCTAACCAGGCGTCACTGTCGTAGTGTGGTGCTATATAGCATACAATGTAAATACGTACGCGCGACCGACATTAGCGTAGGAAGAATGCTGGCCTAAACAAACACGTACCTGCAGCGGTATGACAATCATGAAGAGCTTCTTGTCCCTGTCGGATAGGATATGCTTGATGAAGTTCCAGCCTGTGCCCACCAAGACTATTGTCACGAACAGCACCGCACCTTTCAGCCTGGAAACAAAGACGCGGTATTAGCACTGTTGAGTTTGAGTCATGATCTGGCTAAAATATTTAAATGGAGAATTCTTGAGGAATCTCATTCTTTCACAGGATATGCGTCACTTCATTTCCTGCCCAACATGCACAACTGCCTGCACTTTCCAAGACTTAAACGAAGTCAGGGACGGTGTTATCCATGTGGCCACAAATAACAGCAAAAAAAACGAAGCAGCACAGTGTATGCCATGATTTATGATTGGATGGACCAATTTTAAGACAAAATCGAAACAGTATAAACTGCCTGCACTTGGTTTATGTAAGGGCCCAAACACAAAACTGCGGTGCGCCGTCGCATTGTAAAATTCTACGAGCTTGTTGTTGCTTAGCTGTTTTCTGCGTTGCGAATTCGCATCGCAGACTGCGCGGTCCGTCTGTCTGTCTGTCTGTCCGTCTGTCACCAGGCTGTATCTCATGAACCGTGATAGCTAGACAGTTGAAATTTTCACAGATGATGTATTTCTGTTGCCGCTATAACAACAAATACTAAAAACAGTATAAAATTAATATTTAAGGGGGGCTCCCATACAACAAACGTGATATTTTTGCCGTTTTTTGCTCGATATTAATAACGGCAACAGGTAGACGCTTGAAATATTCACAGAATGTTTAGTTGTATACTCAAATAAAAAATAAAAAATTAAAGTAAAATAAAATAAATTAAGGGGGGCTCCCATACAACAAACATGATTTTTTTTGCAGTGTTTTGCGATAATGGTACGGAACCCTTCGTGTGCGAGTCTGACTCGCACTTGGCCGGTTTTTTTTTGAAGTCGGTAGTTTTCAAACATGGCAGTGGCATTTGATTGTTTTACACCAAGCAGCTACTTAGCGCAAGAAACTGAAATTACGATACGGATTCTTCAATGCGTAAAGCTTAGATAAAGCTGTCAATTTCTCTAGCAGATTTCTAGCAATCGAAAAACCACGGACAGATGTCAGTCAAGTCTAGATTTTGAAGTTTACTGAGGACAGAATAAAATCGACAACTCTTTAGAAAGAGACAAAGCGAATGAGCGGACAACACCTGCCTCTTTTGTGTAGATCGCAGTGATAAAGGCTGGCAGCCTGTGACGTAAACCAATCTAAATAGCAAAGAAAAAACTTTTATTCACACGATATGCTGAGATCGTATCTTATAAAATTCTTCGAATTAATATGCGTATGGCTGTGGATACGTTTGTCTATGTTTTGAATACTGTAAAACCCAAAATCACCAAAGACATACAAACTTTAGCAACTTTAGTCTTTATACGAGAGTTATTAGTATTACCGTATTTACTACGCACTCAAACAGGGAATGCTTAGTCGAGTTCTCTATGCTTATGAGTACGAATGTTGAAACAGGGAGTGGTTGCGTAAGGAACTGTTTACGTTACAAATGATCTAACTACACCCTAAGTTACATCTATTTTTTTTAATCTTGTATCTTTCCATAATACAGGCGCACCTAATGATGTGTTTCGAGCAATTGTGATCTCAACGATAGATTTTTATCGAGCATAGCTGTTTGCACGAACTTATTGAATCTCTATATTTTTGTAAAGGTAACACGGTTTGGTCTAGGTAGTTCGATTAAACGCGAGATGATAGACGCGATGTAGATTTCTGTCTATGTGATTGGTCGATTTCTCATAATCTTTTCCTTGCCGAATTCATTACGAAACAGCCTTATTTCGTAATGAATTCGGCAAGGACAAGAAGTAGTCTGTAGTCTTGAACATATGACCCAGTATCAACAATGACTGGATATTGTTTTTGAGACAATGATTAGTTATTTTACTTAGTAGACTGTTTGTCCAACACACTTGTGGCGCAAGAGAATATACTTTTTATCGTCTCAGGCCTGTTTCAAGCATTTTAATCCACCACCCTTCAAAACGATAGTGAAATATCATCTCCAGGCCTCGCTCGTACCATCGATCTCATCTATCGCGAACTAAGACGAGATCGAGATCAAGATAAGGCTCATCCTGAATAAAAAACTGGCCAAGTGCGAGTCGGACTCGCACACGAAGGGTTCCGTACCATTATCGCAAAACACTACAAAAAAATCACGTTTGTTGAATGGGTAAGTATAAAATAAATATTTAAGGGGGGCTACCCTTAAATATTTATTTTATACTGTTTTTAGTATAACAAATACTTTGTTGCTTTTGTTATTGTTGCTTTAGTTATAGCGGTAACAGAAATAGATCATCTGTGAAAATTACAACTGTCTAGCTATCACGGTTCATGAGATACAGCCTGGTGACATACAGACGGATCGCGAAGTCTTAGTAATAGGGTCCCGTTTTTACCCTTTGGGTACGGAACCCTAAAAATAAAATTTTAACTATCTTTAGGGCGCGGTCCCATTGAGAGCTTTAAACTAGTAGCTTTGTAGTTCAAAACTCATTGCAATTAGATTAACATAGTCAGAAACGATAGTTAAACTTAAATAGCTATCGAGTAGAGCAGTGGCGGTCCAGTGGTAACAGCTGCGACTTACAAGTTGTAGGTCGTGGGTTCGAACCTAGGCAGGGACCTTACTTTGTGTAAGTTATTTCATCACCATAGTTCTCAAAACGGTGAAGGGAAATATCGTGAGGAAACCGGCATGCCTTATAACCAAAATATCGAAGACATGCTACATCCACCAACTCGCACTGCGCCCGCGTGGTGTATTACGGTCCATTCTCTCTCACAGAGAGGAGGCTGCACGCGCAACGGACCAAATGGGAGTCTAAATGCAAAGGGGGTCCATCTATCCTAGCTCTCGATGAAACCTTGACCTTAACCAAAAAAACCGGCCAAATGCAAGTCAGACTCGCGCACGAAGGGTTCCGTACCATTGCCGCAAAAAATGGCGAAAAAATTTCTTATACGGGAGCCCCATTTAAATACTTATTTTATTCTGTTTTTAGTATTTGTTGTTATAGCGGCAACAGAAATACATCATCTGTGAAAATTTTAACGGTCTACCTCATCACGATTCATGAGATACCGCCTGGTAACAGACAGACATACAGACGGACCGCGGAGTCTTAGTAATAGGGTCCCGTTTTTACCCTACGGGTATGGAACTCTAAAAAGTAGCAAAAATATACTTACAGATGCGTAATATAGAAGAGAATCGCCCAAGCAGTGACATGTTCTCCCTTCGTCTGTATGAAGTGGTAGTTGATCCCGTGAAACGCGAGGGAGAGTGCCTTCAGGTAGACCAGCACACACATGATGATATGTATTCTGTAGACGGGCTGGCGACTCGTGCGTAGTATGAAGGTCCAGATGGCAGCACTCATCAGGAATATCAAGGACATCATGCTGTATAGCACTGGTAGAGGCATCTCGCCTGCCGATAGGAAGTTGCCAGCGTTGCTTTCGTAGATCTGCACCTGGAAATTAAGATAATTTTTTATAACTTACTCACCGGCTAACAAAACATATTATTGAAGTTGAAAAGTTCTTTAGCCGCGTTGTGATTCAAAACTCGATGAAGAGAAAAAGCGACATTAGGCGCAGGCCACATAGAAATGGCGTCGGGCGCGGACATGGCACGGGCGGCTTCCTATTCCATTCAAATTTCAAACAAAATACATGGAAATAAAGCGCAATTTAGGACACACGGCCTGCGCCTTAGGATTTAACGTGCGAGAGAGTGAGACAGAATTACACTATGCAATGTTTCTTTTGTTTTGAGTTTACCTTTTTACCCGACTGCCGAAGGAGGGTAATGTTTTTATTTAAGGTTTCACTTCTACCTCGTGTAAACAGCACATCTTTTTATGTTGTACAACTATCGCAATGCTATCTTTTTAACAAAAAACTTGACTGGTAGAGAATGCCTTGTGGCATTAGGTACACATTTAATAGTTTTTTTTTTTTTATTGGTTATGGTTTTGCTCTTGACTCTAGTCTAGGTCAGAGGTGACAGAGACGAGTTTGGAACATAAAGTTTAAATAAATGAGTAAAACATTCGCATTCTGTAAATCCAGGATAGATATGTTTTAGAACTTACTGAGGATCAATATTCGTATTTTAAGAACGCATTGCATCCTGTTATAATAATCAATAACATACTTTCTTCACTGAAACCCTCTAATTTAACTACATGTTCATTTTATTTTTTATATTGATCGTTACGGGCGGCGCCCACGGCCACTTATTACAGCACGTGCAGACGTGATACAGTCGCAAAATAAACGCGATACATTCGCTATGGTGTTGCAGGTTATATACCATCGGCCACGTTTTTACGACTCTGCATCGCGGCTAACGCAATACAGCATTGATATAGACGCGATGCAGAATTGCTACAGGCATGTGTTTGCATTGATAAAGTCGCGCGTCTGCATCGATGCGTACGCGCGACTGTATTAATGCAAACGCGCGACTGTATAGATTAAGCATTGTTTCAGTATGTTGAATAAATAATAAATGTTGAATATGACATTCTATAACATCGAATCGAAATCGCGTTGCAAATGCGATCAACGGCCGGGTGAACGAGGCACCAGTGGCGGCCACTGGTGCGAGCGACAAATAATTCATAAGTTTTTTCATATAATTTGTATGGACTCGCCGCACACGCGTAGCAAAAGACGGCCACTAGCGACTAAGTGTCAACCACACGCAACTGAGTGGCCGCGACACACCACCGGTGGCGACCACTCGCAGGTCAAGCTCGCACTCACAGTAGCAGACCACCTTCGTTTGCGCGGTACCAAAGGACGTGGCTCGCGACAGCCACTGGTCGGTGGCCCGTCCGAATCGAAATGCAACGTCGGCGTCGCTGCAATAGCTATACAGTTACAAAGCAAGATCCCAGAACCCTAAAACGTTTCAAAATTCTTCCTTAAAAATATGTGTAGGATTAAGTATAGTAAGAATGTACTTTAAACGTACGGCATACTCACTAACTAGGGCCGACGGCCCATTTACAGGTGCTAGGTGCTAAGGGTACTACCCAATCCCACGCATTTTTAGTAGTAAAAAGCATCTGGGGGCTCTAAAATTATGGACCAGTTAGTTCCAACTGTCAAAAACCAATACACAAGACCCGTCGGACGGATTGTAATATTTTAAAACTGCACAAAATCGTTTAAAGAATAAACTACACTATAAAATAAAAAACCAGCACACTTTATTTTTATGTGAATATAAAATTTTAAATGAAAATGTATGCCATATTTATGACATTTAAAATGTAATTTATATCATACAACGGCAATATTTTTGGTTTTTATACCAACACGTTACCGGCTATAGTATAGTTTTTACCATAAGTAAGTGCCATCAAGTCTTAAAGACATGGCGTTTTGCGTTTTCTTTAGGATTTCAGGTAAGTTTTACACTTACACGAATAGTACAACTATTTTCCCTTGGTCACGGCATCACGCGTGAACGGCTGGACCGATTTCGCTTATTATTTTTTTGTTGTGTTCGTTATTGTTAGGAGAAGGTTCTTATGTAGGGTCGGGTATGTAGGGTAGGGTAGGTAGGGTAGGGTAGGGTAGGTTAGGTAGGGTAGGGTAGGGTAGGGTAGGGTTGGGTAGAGTAGGTAGGGTAGGGTAGGTAGGGTAGGTAGGGTAGGCAGGGTAGGGTAGGTAGGATAGAGTAGGTAGGGTAGGGTAGGTAGGGTAGGGTAGGTAGGGTAGGGTAGGGTAGGTAGGGTAGGTAGGGAAGGGTAGGTAGAGTAGTGTAGGGTAGATGAATGTTTGGTGTTTTATGGAAAAAACAAAGTTTGCCGGGTCAGCTAGTTATACATATAAACCGTCCCCAAGAATCACTAAAACCGCATCAAAATTCGTTGCGTAGTTTTAAAGATCTAAGCATACATAGGGACAGACAGACAGCGGGAAGCGACTTTGTTTTATACTACGTAGTGATAATAATTTTAATTCAGGTGTAAGTGTACAATATTATTGCGCGATATCGGGCGCACGGTTGGCGCAGTGGTTGAGCAATTGACTGCTGCGCTGCGTGTCGCGGGTTCGATTCCCGCACAGAACAAAAATTTGTATGACCTACAGATAATTGTTCCGGCTCTGGGTGTTTGTGTATGTGAGTTTATATGTTTGTAAACGCACCCACGATACAGGAAGAAATTCCTAGTGTGGGGCAACGTTTTTTATAGAAAAAAAAAAAAAAAATATAAAAAGTAGGTTATTCGAAGTACTAATGCAACGCAGACGATGTCGCAGGCAACAGCAGCCAGTGGCAGTCGCGGCAGTAATGAAATAAGCTAGGCATGAGTCCGATATATCAACGGATATGTGTTAGATATCATATCATATCGATATCTTTATCAACATAACCGATATCACAAAAACTGTATCGAATCAAATCCTCTACTTGCGTGCGAGATCGAATAAGTCAAAACTTAAAACCGTAACATTACCCTAGTAAAGCATGAAAAGATATCGCCGTAGTTACAAGTAGCTAAACTGATAAATAACTTTTAATCCCAGTAGCTGCACCGTTTTATTGAATAACTGTTAAAGTGTGAGTTTGCGTTTGCTTTAGTTCGAGTTCGGTGTTAGTTTGCTCATCTAAATATCATGTTAACGTTTGCAAATTGTACTACTGATATCGATATCTGAAAACCGTTTTCGATATCGATGTGAAAACTGAATATCGGTTACATAACCGTTTGCGCATAAAACCGAAAACGCCCATCTCTAGAATAAGCATAGGCATAGAGAGATTGTATAGTAAAAATAAATGCTAAGCATCTCGCCCAGTCAGCAAGCATGTAGTGCGTCGAACATTTAAGAGGAAATGCGGTCACAGATCCGACTGAATATCCTAAGGAAAAAGTCATATTTCAAGGTTAGGCTCTCGCCCATTTCCTCCTCCAATATTGGACCAATTTAAAAGATATTCCAAAAACTGAAAAAGGTATATATATATATATATACATACTGTGTCCCTGTTTTCCCATTTTGACGATTAATTATCTTTAGAAGCACTAGAATCCTCAAAAGATAGAAATGCGTTGTCAACTGAGGTCTAGTGTATAAATTTGACAACTATAAATGAAAAAAGTTAAGACTCCAAATGTAATTTAATATGAATTAAAGTCTGGCGGCCAGTGATTGACGTCTCGAGATAACGCTTTTTCGTGACGTGACGATTTCTACCAGGCAAGTTCTGCCGCAAGTCGTGTTAAAGAATGCCAATGGTGGGACACATCCTCCTTTGAATGGACCTTTATCCACCACGCGCGGGCCAATTGCGGGTTGGTGGATGTCACATGTCTTCGAATTTTTGGTTCTATGACATGCCGGTTTCCTCACGATGTATTCCTTCACCGTTTTGAGAGCAGTGGTGATGAAATAATTTACACCAAGTAAAGCGCCTGCCTGGGGACACGTAAGTCGCGGCCGTTACCACTGAGCCACCACTGCTCCCTCTAAAGAACTTCCTTACAAAAAATTAATCTTAATAAAAAGTAATGCTTACTATCGTGTTTACTGCGGTGGATCCTGACATGGAGTTAGGACAGTTATTCAAGTACAGATTGTAGAGACCTTCCTCTTTCTGCGACGCCACGTACAAAGCGAACTGAAACATTAAACACATTTTATTAAAACACACAACAGTCATTTAAAACTACACACTATTGCAATAAATCTTGGGCATATAGCCTGTTCACACAGATACTGTTTAAATCTGCCTTGCCTTTTCATAACTATGTGGGGGTCACTTCCAGTGTACCAGGTACCAGTATTATTAACATCTGACGCAAAAAGACGGTGTATTTCTGTAATGTGTTTTTCTGTATCTGTCTGTGGCATCATAGCTCCTAAATGGATGAACCGATTTTGATTTCGATTTTTTTTGGTTTAAAATGTGACTTTATCGAGAGTGTTCTTAGCATTCCTCTGTTATTTTTTCATTCATCAGTTCCATTGATGAAGATCGGTTTAGCCGTTCTAAAGTTCTGGGCGTTTTACCGTTTGAATCGGGGTGTTTTCGCAAGATATCGTGTCATTATTACGTATTCAATAGATTATCGATCGAAGCGTGTCGAGATAAATTATTTAGCATGAAATAAAATATTGTATAATAAAATAATGTAATTTTTTTTAATTTTACTTGTACATGGAACAACTGCCTATCTGGGACCTCCCACCGAAATTGCTCACAGGGCCCTCTATAGCGAATTCGATTTTTTTTTTTCGAAGACAGACATATCACCACGCCTGTAATACCCGATGGGTTAGGCAGAGGTGCGTCCATGATTAGATATCATTGAACATATCATATGATATTATGTTCTATGATATAGTAGTACATCTTCATATCGACAGTGACGTTGGAACCCCCTGTAATGTCGAGCGAGCTTATTGCCATTATCCGGGCACAAGTCCGACGAAGAAGGCACAAGTCCGAAGAATAGAAGATAATTTGGGGCGCACGGTTGGCGCAGTGGTTGAGCGATTGACTGCTGGGCTGCGTGTCGCGGGTTCGATTCCCGCACGGAACAAATATTTGTATGACTTTGTATGACTTACAGATAGTTGTTCCGGCTCTGGGTTTTGTGTATGTCAGTTTATATGTTTGTAAACGCACCCACGATACAGGAAGAAATTTTCTAGTGGGGCAAAGTTTAAAAAAAAGAAATAAGGCCCAAGTCCGTGCACAAGGCCCTCCGGACTGCTATTGAATAATACTGGCAATCGAACCCAGGTTTTCATGTACTACTCTGTACTTTAATGTACCTGGGACCGATTGAAGTGCTTGCGAGCACAAAATTCGGCAATATCAACGAGGCAGTTGTATCCGAAGAAAAGTGTCTTTTATTAAATCTTGTCTTTTAACTCGCTCATTGTACTTTATGTCATTACCTAAATAAAAATGGATCCGATAAAATAACTATCATAATTACTAATTATTGACCATAATAGCCTTATATTATAGCCAGAATATGGATAACTATGGCTAGTTAGAGCTACCTATATTCTGGGGAAATCTAAGCTAGCTGACTAGCTATTGCGATTTTAAAGGGCGCACGGATGGCGCAGTGGTTGAGCGATTGACTGCTGCGCTGCGTGTCGCGGGTTCGATTCCCGCACGGAACAAATATTTGTATGACCTACAGATAGTTGTTCCGGCTCTGGGTGTTGTGTTTGTGAGTTTATATGTTTGTAAACGCACCCACGATACAGGAAGATATTCCTAGTGTGGGGCAAGGTATAAAAAAAGCATATTTGGATATAGAACTCATGTTGTCAGTCTTATTATTTTAGAGTAAGCAGATAGCAGAAACATTACAGTTTCCACTAACTGGGACACAGGCCTCCTCTCCGTGAGAGGGAGTGGGCTGTTATGGCTGAAAACGTCATATGTCTTGAATATTTAGTTCTAGGACGTGCCAATTTTCTCACGATGTTTACTTCACCGTTTTGAGAACTATATTGATGAATCAAATACATAAGCTGAAGCGCTTTTCCCATGGCGGTAGGCAGAAACTACAAAAAGGCTGTTACGATCCGTACACACGTCTTTTAATTAATTTTTAATGTATTCTTTAAATTATTTGCTAATTAATTTTAATAATGAAATAAATTACACAAAATAATGCGCCTGTCTGGGTTCAATCTAACTGATTTTCAATTCGGTAAGTGTGGGCCGTAACCACTGGGCCGTAAACACTGCTCATTTTGATAGTCTAGTCTAGTCTTCTTAGGTATAATAATATTATAATGAAACTCACGCTGGTATTGTAGAAGTCAAAACCATTCCTTGTCTCCTTCGTTATAGGTAGATATGACGAATAGAAGCACTTCTCCTCAGTTGGTATATCTGTGAAAATGTAATAAATTCCCATTAAAAGAGAGTTGCCGTGTCGTGGTGGCCTAGTGGCTAAGACCTCGCCTGTCGTGCTTGAGGTCGTGGGTTCAAATCCGGGCAAGTACCAATGTGACTTTTTCAAATTCATATGTACTTTCTAAGTTTATCTTGGACATCACAGGCAACGGTGAAGGAAAACTTCGCAGGAAACCTGGACTTATATAGTTAATGTAAGTCTGAAATAGCCAAGTCAGAGGCCTGTGGGGTTTCCCAGAGGCGGCTTAATTAACTCTGGCATCAGAGGTGGCAACACCTCACACGAAAAGAAGATTAAAAGAGAGTTATAATCTGATAAAGTGCATATTGCAACAGATACTTTAAAGGTATGTAACGATCCTCCGAATGCCTAACTCCTTTCTATTTTGCTTGTACTCTGAAATGTTGATGTTCGTGTTTTTCTAGATGCAATGTTATAAAAAAGACAATTTCGTTCGTAATTTTTTGCCTCTTGGGCTCTAGACAGACAGACTGTAGTTTAAATGCAATTAGTACGACTGCAATAAATCTGCAAACCAACCGTGCAGTCCGATTGCAGTCTGTGTACAGTTGGCGTGCATTTGTCGCTGGAACTGCACGCCAACTGTACACCGACTGCAATCGGACTGCACGGTTGGTTTGCAGTCGTACTAACTGCATTCAAACTGCAAATTTGCAGTTGGAGTGCACTTGAAATATAGTCCGTCTGTCTAGAGCCTTATTAGTAAATATAATAGTCTAAGTCTAAGAGGTGGTTGCCACCTCAAGTGGGATCCTATTCACAATGACTAGGTTTGTACTAAATGATGCCCAGACCTGAATTACCTTCAAATGTTTCGTATCAAAACTGAGAACATGTTGCGAACAAGTCTTGAAAGGAAACAAAGAATTCCACCACTCCAAACCAAACGTGTATGGAAAAATCATCTCGATCGGTTGGTTATCGGCGTTATGTTTTAAAATTCAGTTTCATGATTTGACCCATAAATACTAACTAGCAAGGCAATTTAAATAAAAGTATATAGATTCTGTTTTTTTGTTCGTATTTTATGCGCTGTCATATATACCGTTGAACCGATTACGATAAAACTTTGTCAACTTATTGCTTGAACTGGCGCGAAGGCTGGCAGCAGCGCGCCGGGTACCAGCCAATCATCTATACTAATATTATAAAGAGGTAAAGTTTGTGATGTTGTGAGTTTATAACGTTGTAGGGGGTAATCTCTGGATCTACTGAACCGATATTGAAAATTCTTTCACCAGTAGAAAGCTACATTATTCTTGAGTTTCATAGGCTATAACATATTTTCAAAATAATAGAGACCCTTATGAAAATTGCATTAATGTAACCTGAGGTAGCAAAATGTTGACTATAAAATTCATTCTTTGGCGTGCGCTGAGAAAACTATTGATGATACATAAAAATTATTAGGTAGGTAGGTACGGTAGGGTAAGTAGGGTAGGCAGGGTAGGCAGTGTAGGCAGGGTAGGCAGTGTAGGCAGGGTAGGCAGGGAAGGCAGGGTAGGCAGGGTAAGCAGGGAAGGCAGGGTAGGCAGGATAGGCAGGATAGGCAGGGTAGTCAGGGTAGGCAGGGTAGGCAGTGTAGGCTGGGTAGGCAGGGTAGGCAGGATAGGCAGGGTAGGCAGGGTAGGCTGGGTAGGCAGAGTAGGCTGGGTAGGCAGGGTAGCCAGTTGAAGGGAGCGAAGCCCCGGGGGTCAGCTAGTGTATAATAAAGGAAAAAGTCATGGCAGGCCTCTGGAATCGAATAAAAGATCATGGGCTTACCATCTGGTATCGCAGATTTGTTCGGGTACAGATGCAGAACTTTGGCTTTGCATGTCACGTTCAATCTGGAATAGTTTAAATATGATTTAATCTTTTGTGAAATTATGTCTATTTTCATAGAAACGGATCCCCAGTTAGTACTGTTTTGAATTTATCCATAATAATATGGAAATCTTCGCAGGACCATAGCTTGGTCTCTATAGGGTTTGTATAGCTGCAGTTGGGCTTAAATTGTTGCACATTTAATAAACTTTAAAAAAGTACGGATGTGTCGAAAAGCGCATAGTTAAAGACTTTCAGCGCAGAAAATGTGCAAGGGCGCGAAATTTAGCGGTTTTTTCACGTAGTTTAACCCTTATACCCTAACTGGCCCATACAACATACTAAAAATGCAGAAACTTATCAAGTTTTCCTTTTTAGGGTTCCGTACCCAAAGGGTAAAAACGGGACCCTATTACTAAGACTTCGCGATCCGTCTGTCTGTCTGTCCGTCTGTCTCCAGGCTGTATCTCATGAACCGATATTTATAACGGCAACAGGTAGACGCTTGAAATATTCACAGAATGTTTAGTTGTATATTTACTTCAAAAATAATAATTAATAAATTAAAATAAAATAAATTAAGGGGGGCTCCCATACAACAAACGTGATTTTTATGCAGTGTTTTGCGATAATGGTACGGAACCCTTCGTGTGCGAGTCCGACTCGCACTTGGCCGGTTTTTTTGTGTCGATTTCTACTGGGCACGGATTTCGTGCAAAATGCAATCTGCGTGCCACGGATTACATTTGTGAACATTTAATGTCAACAGGCTCGTATGCCCCTATTACTTTGATGTGTCACTCCGTAGATCCTCATGGCTCAATAATAACATCCACACTTGTGGATCTTTAACCTTATACATCGAATCAAAGTGCTTCAAAGTACGTTGAAACCGTTGGTCCAGCTGTCATTATGTAGATCTTTGAGAGTCGTTACTGGTAGTCAGACCAAGAACCTGACCAGTCTTGCCTAGGAGTGAACCTGACCAGTCTCAATTATCAGTTTGTGGTGGGCAGACAGGCAATCGCTCCATGTAATCTTACTCTATTATAGACGAAGTTTATAAGGATGGATAGATGTTTGTTATTCTTTCACGCAAAAAGTACTGAACGGATTTTGATGAAACTTTACAGAAATATAACTTATAAATCAGAATAACACACAGGTTACATTTATAAAGATATTGGGCAAAGTACTAATACCGCCCGGGTAGAGCCGCGGGCGGCAGCCAGTATATTATATAGGTATCTGGTTAGACTGAAGTCGAACCCGAAACAATTGAGAAAAAGCAATCGTTCAATCTGCTTACATTGATTGACCTACTTATCTAGTATCTACCTAACCTTTCAAGGAATACAGATATAATTTTGGAGGTACCTATGCGGAACAGGTTGTAAAGTCCCGCAAACCTCCATTGAAAAGGGAGGATCCCCGGCTAGACGGGTGTTGTGTCTGATCCGGGCAAGTGCCCAACGGTTGTTTTCGAACTGTTGTACGTGTCCAAATCACGCCGAAAACTCTGCTTGCGCGATGCAGGATTTATGTGTGACGTCAGGAAATTAGTTCGTATGTGGCCACATAGATGCCGCCACAGGAAACAGATATGATGTTTTACCTAAGATTCTTGAAGTCCATCTTCAAGAAGACTATGGCTGGGTGCTGCGGCGACAGTATACTGCTGTCGCTATCCTTGAGGAAGCATGTCGCGGAGTTCGACTGCGCGAGGTACGGACTGATCGCTGCGTTTATCGTCCGGTCCAGTGTGAAGCCATACTGTGAACAAAGAAAATAAGACACGGTTATAAATATATCTATCATCATCTGCCTAGCCTTTTTCCCAATTATTGTTGGGGTCGGCTTCTAGTCTTACCGGATTCAGCTGAGTACCAGTGTTTTACATGGAGCGACTGCCTATCAGACCTCCACAACCCAGTAACTGGGTAACACGGTACCCCTTGGCAAGACTGGTGTCAGATCTCAGGCTTCTGACTACCCGTAACGACCGTCAAAGATCTTCAAATGACAGCCGGGACCAACCGAGGCACGGAGGAAACTAAAGGTGAGACGTATATACTGGAATAGGTTTTTGGAATAGGTTTTTGGCCGGACGTGTAAAGACTTATTCCGTGCGCACCACATAAACGCGTCTCGAGTATTTAAGCGTATGGCGTTTGACACGTACTACCATACTCGCGTCTAGTGTTTGCGGCGGGCGATCCACCGACTCGGTCAATTCCGGTGACATTCGGAGACGTTCGGTTCGGCACTCGAACTTTGCGAGTCGATTTATTTGATTCGCATTTCTAATCCTAATATCTATACCAATAGAAGCACTGTTACTTTGGTAGGCAGAGTGAAGATGATTTGCAAAGTTTGTTTTTTAAATCAGTACGTCACAATACGTCATTCATAGCAACGGTACCTATTGTTTACGTGAAAGTGTATTTAATATCACGTTTATAAAATAAGCTGACATTCCTAAGCCTGTAATGTATGAAGGGAAGTTTTTAATAAGATTTTATTATTTATGTATTTTTGTGCAGGATGACGTAAACAAAGTGTTTCAGTCTCTGCACCAATCCCAGTCAATAGTTATTTTACAGAACCGTGTAAAATTTTAAAATGTAAAAATGTTACGAATACCAATGCGTAGTCTAATATACTTTAATAATCCATAAGCCGAAAATACTCCATTAAATTACTCCGACTAGCGACTACTCGATCTCGATATTACGAAGACTCGGAATCGCTATGGAAACTTAAATAAACTAGAGACGCCTAAATACTCGTGGACCTAGTTTTTGGAATAAGTATTTAAGTGGACGCGTACTTCTAAGATTCAGTACGCATTTTACCTAGTACGTCTCACCTCTAGAGGAAACTCGGTATGTTGAAATGGTCACCCATCCACGGACCGACCTCGTCAAGCGTTGCTTAACCTTGAAGATCGACCCGTGCGGCTGTTATTATTTAGCCACGAGCTCCTCGGTTATAAATATATCTATACTCTATACTAATATTATAAAGAGGATAGATTTTTTTGTTTGTTTGTTTGTTTGTTTGTACCGAATAGGCTCCGAAACTACTGGACCGATTTAAAAAAAAAAAAATCTTTCACCAATAGAAAGCTACGTTATTCCTGAGTAACATAGGCTATTTTTTTATCCCGAAAACGGGTCCTGTGGGGTGGCCCACGGGAGCGAAGCCGCGGGGAACAGCTAGTAAATTATAAAGATGGGAACTGGTTGGGGTCAGGCAAAATCAATGTAAGCCTTTTCCTTTGGATTCAGTTGTTCTATCATACGAGCGAGTTTGTAGAGAGCGGTGGTGGCCCAGTAGTAACGGCTGCGACTTACGAGTTGTAGGTCGTGGGTTTGAACCCAGGCAGGCGCTTTACTTTCTGTAAATTTAATCGCCATCACTGTTCTCAAAACGGTGAAGGAAAATATCGTGAGGCATGTCTTAGAACCAAAAATTTTAACACATGTGACATCCACCAACATGCACTGGGCCCGCGTGGTGGTTTACGGCACATTCCCGCACAACGGTCCAAATTCGAGTCTAACTGCGGAAAATGGGTCCATTTATCCTATCCTATCTATCTCACGAAGGCGGGTTACGTGACTTTTATGACGTCGAAATAAGAATCATTTTTATGGTTCCGTACCCAAAGGGTAAAAACAGGACCCTATTACTAAGACTCCGCGATCCGTCTGTCTGTCCGTCTGTCACCAGTCTGTATCTCATGATCCGTGATAGCTAGACGGTTGAAATTTTCACAGATGATGTATTTCTGTTGCCGCTATAACAACAAATACTAAAAACAGAATAAAATAAATATTTAAGTGGGGCTCCCATACAACAAACATGATTTTTTAGCCGTTTTTTGCGATAATGGTACGGAACCCTTCGTGCGCGAGTCCGACTCGCACTTGGCCGGTTTTTTTTTAAGATTCATCAACTATACCAGTTTTACGTGGAGCGATATATCAGTAAGATTGTGGCGATCTGACGTCCACAATCGACGACGAACGCTATCGATTTACAAAAAAAATATCGTATAATCCAAAATCAGATGAAAAACGCTAGTTACGTCGGCACGGTTTCTTTGTATGGGATGAGGCATCTGTATGCTAGTATTATATTATCTGTGGTTCAACTAAACTCATACTTCAGTTTATGCAAATACAGCGTTCTGATTGGTAGTGTCACAACCAATCTGAACGCTGCATTTGCATAAACTGAGTTTAGTTGAACCGCGATTAGTTTAATTGGTGAAATCGGTCCTTAGAAGCTTATTATATAGAACTCCTTGCCAAATACCCAATCAGTCTAAACATGATCAGCATGCCATGAGACTCGTGAATAGACTTTTGGTATATTCCACACAAAGGCAGGTATATAAGCCTTTGTTAGCAGTTAACTAATAGATTGTGTCAAAATGATTGGCAGTGCGAACAATAGTATTCGCCTGTATGTACTATATCTATGTACTTCACGAACTGAGACCATTAATCAATTAAATTTACTTAAGACTAGTATGTAAATGACTTCGTAAACATGGTAGCAACTCTATGTCAGATACTGTGTATTCAGTACGTATTTCTAAACTGATCTTGCTTGACATACATTCTACCGATAGACAAGAACATTCATTAAAAAAAATTGCTCATATGGTGAGTTAGAACAAAAATTCGCTGCAGCGCTAAAATATTTATATTGTCTAATCAAACTATTAAACATAAAGCGCTAGATCGCTTATAGAGTTTAGTTTACTAGCGATCAAAACGTCGTTAGCGCCATGAAAGGTGAATAAGGACTACAGCATTTACTTGTAACAGAACATCGAGCATTCGCTGTTTTTAAATTTACTCGAACCACACTTTGAATATTTTGCTCGATGTTTTGTTACAACCTGATTTAAAAAATTAACGAGCGTTTTGGTGTAATATTTTATCGAACATAGACACTAGCGCGGGTGACGTGAAGCGAGTTCAATAATGAACGCAAGATACAAAGAAATGTTACAGGTAAATGCTGACTCGCCTTGAGCATTACGTCGAACGCAGCTTCGAACATTCGCAAGAACATTACATTACATGGAAATACTTTAGGATACTGAGCATTTGTTTGTATTGTACCATTCTTAAGAACGTTACAAACATTGTAAAGCTCGCGAAAATGCTCTAGTTACAAGTGTATAGGTACCTTTACGCGTTTCGTTCAACATATTTTAAAGTAAAGTGTACGGATTGCAGTACAGTTCAGTCGAACAGAGTGAGTGTTCGGATCGCCAAATCTAGTGCGTAGTACATATATATCGATGCGCATGGTTATCTGTTTTAAAGGGTCACCTAAGTGCGAGTTTTTGCCGCGACAGTAACCGGAGACAAAGATGTGAGACCCAGATAAGAGACGCACGACACTACTAATTGTCCTTAGGCTTTTTATGGGCGCGAAATCGTGAACGAGGCCGAGACAAGAGACAGAGACGTGAGACAGAAGACCGTTAGACAGTTCTCGGTCCCGGAGAAGTGTGTCGTGAGACTCGCTCGAAAACCCTGAACGAACTCGATTGTCATCAAACAATAAAATATCCATTTTTATGATTCTTTTATTTGGGAATTACGGAACGTTTTCGCTCCTAGGCACTTATATGTACATACATAGCCATAAGCACGGAGTTCCTTCTATTGTGATACATTGAGACAAAACCGATAATGATGAACTAGTATGTGTTTTTTAAGCTCTGGAGCAAAGTTCAGATCGAAACGATGATGTCAATAGACGCACGACCTGCATTTACTGCATTACTGATCAGTAATGCAGTAATGCAGGTCGTGCGTCTATTTGACCGAACGTTTATTAATTGTATATTGATGCGAATGCCCTGTTATTGATTGCATGCTACGGCGTCACAACGTTTATTTTAAGCATCGATAGACGTACAATACAAAACAACAAACGAACAACAGACAGTAAACATCAAGAGAATGAACTCGAGTAAACATTGAAGTTTAGAAGCACTTTTGAATTATTGTATGTATTGTATTAAAGTTAATCTAACCGAAATCCGATACGAGTTGGTTTCTAGGAAGACTTAGATGCAGAACCCAAATGAGATTGACGGATCGTAGCAGGTGGCATTATGTAGTTTCAGCCTACCCCAAAGAGAAGAAAGCGTGAGTTTATGTATGTGTCATCATTGTTCATCATCATCATTTCAGCCGAAAGACGTCCACTGCTGGACATAGGCCTCCCCCAGGCGTCGCCACACTGATTGGAGTGCAAACGCAAGGGTTTCGCATCCACCTCCACCGCATTGACCAGGTCATCGCTCCACCTAGAGGGAGGCCTTCCAACGCTGCATCTTCCGGTACGCGGTCACCACTCCAGAACTTTTCGGCCCCAACGGCCATCCGTTCTGCGAGCAATGTGCCCTGCCCACTGCCACTTGAGTTTGGCAATTCTTCGGGCTATGTTGGTAACTTTGGTTCTCTTGCGGATGTCTTCATTTCTGATTGTCATCAATGTTAATTGACCTAAACCTGTGTAGCTGCGTCTTTCTTCTTTCCAAATGAGAGAGGACCTGGTTAATATATAAAACTGAGCTAAATGGAGAGAAGAAGAGGAAACCCTTATAGAGATGTGCGGAGCAACGTGGAAAGTTCAACATCTTCCAATGAAAACGGCTCCTCCGACCAGACGGGGGTTGTGTCTGGTGGTCTACAGTGCAATGGTTGACGGCTGAAGATGTGGATGAGACGGATTGTTGCCTGGCTGTTGTATAATTATGTTGAAATCGCGCCGATAACTTTAATCCGCGAAGTCAGATTTATGTGACGTCAACTTTTTTTAGTTCGTATGCCTGTATAGATGCCGCTGCAAACTTGACCCCGCCTCAATTTTGGATTAAAACTGGGGGTTAAAAGCTAGATGAGCACCCTAATTTAATTTTTTACTATTGCAATGGTCTTACCTCTCCATAAACAGGTCCCGATGGCATCATGAAATTAACCAACTGGACGTCCAGAACACCGCCCTTGAAGAATCCGAAGGTCGTAAGGTCCACGTAGCGTCGCTCATCGTCCTGTAACAGTGCATGGTAATTGGTCAGAACATCGTTAAAACACTGGCAATGGTATGTCCTAAGAACGAATAAATCGGATGCATGGAGGTGGAGGTGGAGGGAGCTTCAAATTAACTGACATTCCATCTTGATTGAATGGATTGGAAGGTCACTTCAGGCTCAGTTCAACTATCTTTTATGGCTGATGGTTGTTTTAATACACTCGCTAGGAGAAAATACTATTAGTATTATTATTTTTCCGATATCGCTAATTCTTTTTTTGTTGTGTTTGTTATTGTTAGAAAGGTTCATAGACAGTTAAAATAAAGAAAAGAGTAGAAAGGATAGTGTAGGTAAAGTAGGGTAGGTAGGTAGGATAGGGTAAGTAGGTTAGGGTAGGTAGGGTAGATAGGTAGGGTAGGGTAGGCAGTTGACGGGAGCGAAGCCACGGGCACAGCTAGTATTAAATAAAGAAAAAAAACAAAGCAACTCAAAATTAAAAAATGAATGAATCAAAGGGTACATGACTAAGGCATAGACAATAAAGATATAGATACAGAGATTGGCGGAACCCATCTCCTACATTGCATATTGCATAAATGTAATTGGCACACTGGCTAACATTCATTTGCAACCGCAGTGGAGGGGTACGTCATTTTAGATTAAGCGATCGCTATAATAATCTCTTCGCTTGAGCGCAACTAGCAAAATACAGCCACGCTTCAAAAATATTTATGAAAAGATTTTCGCAGTAAACTAACACAACGGGCCTTATTTATTAAAATCTTTACTCTGTCTAGTAACTGAGATACTAAATTCAAATCGAAAATTTTATAGAAAATGTTAACTAGCATCTGCTTAGCAGTAGCAAAAAGTGACCAGGCTATCATAGCTAAGCACGTCTACAATTCTCGTCTTTGAAGGAAAGTCTATAATTTGAATCCAACTAGCGATTTCTTTTATCTTATTAGTAGGCACCTAAGCACCAATGAAGCCCGTCAATATACTCAATATTTATCTTTTGCCAATCAAATTAAATACCTTTTACTTAAAAAATCGTCTGGCAATAATTTGCTATTAACTTCATATCAACGTTGTTACCATTCGCAACGATCGATCATATTGCGAATGAGGTATGTTTTTAACTAACAATAACAACATAAGTTAAATCAAAACTGAATATGGCAATGTTTTCCTTAACGACAGGAATATGTACCAATTAAATGCTTCTCGACATAAAGTCATTGATGTTTCGGTACAAAAGTATCCGGTAGTTAGTTGACATCACCAGCCTGCAGCAGTCCCAACTGGTCACAGGTCTCAAAAGTGCATATTGTGCGTGTAAAAATAAAAATCTTGAAAAAAGTTGTATGCAAATGCAGAGATAACACAAAAAAATAAATTATCACTAAATAAAGAAATTATTAACAGGAGTCGCAAGTCGCAGTGCAAGAGGAACAAAAAAAAATGTGCAGAGCATGAGGCAAGCAAACGCAGCGATAGGCAGCGAGCAAGTGGAAATATAAAAAAAATATGCAAAACAACGACAAATTATAGTACATAAACACATTTACATAGCTACTATCAGATAAAAAGTATTCCTCATCATCATCCACTGTCCAACTTTACAAGCTACTGGGCATCTTTTCATTTGAAAGGCTGGCCAAAAAGTTATTATTATGTTTAGGCTCGCGCTTGACCACAATTATTAGATTGTCGCAACATGATAATCGTCATTCTTTTTTTGGCAGCCTTATTCAGGACATGATCGCCAGAGTAAGGATTAAAAAACACCTTTTTATCGCACTCTCGGGCAAAAGGCCTTCCACCTCTTCGCACACCTTTCGCGAGCCCACGCTATGAAAAGGATTACTCTAATTGGCAAAATCATCAGTGGATCTTGCAGTAGCAGCAATATAACTAGATGTCTACAATTCTATATGATAAGGCTATAAAAACGTTACCTATTCTCGCTAGCTATTCCCCCTTTGTCAAGATGTTTGCTCCCAATACATATGTATGTTTACATAATGACATCCGATGCATAGCAACAAGATATCGGAAACTAGAACAATACGGAAACTAGAACAATTCTTGAACGTACGTTCGCAGTACGATCTGATTTATCAATTTATTGGTGTTTGTTAGTGAAATAAATGTAATAATAAATATCACTAAATTTATAGTTAGGAAGGAAGGGGTGGGAAGTTAAAAAAATCTTTGGAACAAAATTGTGTGACAGACGGACACGTGAGTTACAGCAACATTTTGAGGAACTATCTTTTATAGGGCTCCGTTTGGACCCTTCGGGTACAGAACCCTAAAAAAGATAGTTCCTCAAAATGTCCTTCCTATTGCAGACGTTTTAGCTGGTAAGAAGAAGCGTAAGACACTCAGCTTATTTCTGACTCCGTTTCATAATTTGTTAATAATATGTTTTGTGAATCGTGCCCCATCAATGGCTGAGTTGTAAAATTATAATGTTACTAGCTGACCCCCGCGGCTTCGCTCCCGTCAACTGGCTACCTACCCATCTACCCTACCTACCCTACTTTACCCTACCCTACTTACTCTATCCTACCTACCCTACCTACTTCGTATTTTTTATGTATCTTCAAAAGTTTTCTCAGCCCTCGCCAAAAAATTATTTTTATAGGCAACATTTTGCTACCTTAATGTGACCCACATTATTGCAATGTTCATAAGGATCTCTAATTATAAAAAGAATATTATATCCATAACACTCAGGAATAATGTAGCTTTCAACTAGTGAAAGAATTTTCAAAATCGGTTCAGTAGATCTGGAGATTACCCCCTCAAACGTCACAAACTCAAACTTTACCTCTTTATAATATTAGTATAGATACAATGCAATGTTTTTCTTTTTTCAATTCAATTCCGTTACAATGACATTGTGTATTTTCTTATCAAGCAAACAGTTTGCCATTCTTACTTGTGTGTAATAACAGGAAAAAGAACCAGTTGACTTTGTAAACACACTGAATAGAATAGATGTATATTCGCTGAGGCATGACGTACAATTATAATTGTACAATAGCAATTATACCTTTTCCAACCATTTATTTTACCTTTTACATAAGCACGCCTATGAAGTTCCATCATTTATTCACAGGAAACAATATAAAAAAAAAACAAAACTTGATAGACGATGTTTTTTATTTACAATAGTGATGTGACATGTTCTTTAGGTATGGTTGATCGATTTCGATAATTATTGAGCTTACAGAACGAAGATTATTCAAGTTGATTTTTCTGCGAAAACATGTAGATAGCGACAAGTAATTTTTGCTTCAGAGACAGTTACATATTTTAAACATTGCTTAAATTAAACTTACTAGGAATAAGTGTATAGTAATAAACGATAATATTTTCCCTGACTCAACGGTAGCATTAGGACAGAACCCGTATACATCCATGCAATACATCAATTCTCGCATATAAACTGCCGAGCAATGAAAAAGTTCCACCCACAAAATGCCGACAAAAACCTTAATTTAATTTTTTCACATTTAATTTAGAATTTTAACACAATATTTACGTTTTTAGTTGGTAATATTCTGATGCGCTGTTAAATGTACTTCAATATTGCAGACGGCGCTGGAACTTTTTCATTGCTCGCGAGTGTATTATTCATACCTACATACTATCTAAATATGTACTTTTACTTAGAACTAGTTCATTAGTTTCTCAGAATCGATGCTGATATTAATTCATAATATAAAAGTAATCAAGAAGACTTAGGTATGTGTTTGAGTTGTGGGCGCAGTGCAGCTGCTGATAAGATTTGGACATAGGATTGTAGGTTAATAGTAACTAGATAGAGGTACTCATTTACAGAATATTTCTGACATCTTGCAAGTATCTTGTTTCGGCACAAGAATACTTGCAAAATGCGAAAACAATTGCACGGCACGATTGCCGGCGATTGCTAAGACTATGGCGGGCGAATTGATGGCAAGAAGCGAAACATAGAGAGATGTGGAAGAAATTTTCTGGTCTGGTCTTTTTGCAAAGCAGAGGGCAATAATATAACTTACTAACCATTACGACAAAACAACAATTTGACATTGACACCGCCTTCATATCTTGGCTTATAGAGCGATTTTCGTGGTGCAATTGTAACTTTGTTCCAATTTTGATAGACATAGCTTTCAGAAATAGTTCCAAGTTCTTTTGAATCGTTGGTAAGTCTCCAATTGCTATTAAGGCTTCTTCGAAGTATACAAGAAAGCTCCTCTTTGAAATGCAGCCATAATTTATAAATAAAACCTCCGCTTACCACTTAATTGGTTTTGCATAGGCAAGCTTGTGCCTAGATGGTTCAAACATCTTATTCTGTTTGAACCGCAGGTAAACCTCTATAATAAAATGACAGCTGCCTTGAAAATTTATATGAGAGACTTTAAACAAGCTTCATAGGTTGTTTCAAGTATCTTCCCAAGCAATAACCAGATTAAGATAGCTTCCCGGCCGTTCAAATAGAGTATAGCCTTGATGTGACATGTAGCGTGTGTAAACTTCAATCGTAAACAACTACAAATTTACGCTTTTGCCTTTTTTCCTATATTTTTACTGGAAGACATTACTTCTTACTAAATTTCATGATTCTAGTCAATGAGAAGTAGGTACCCTAAAGGATTTGATTCCCTTGCAAATGCCAAAATATGAGGCATAAACAGTCGTGGCTTTTTCACAGTTCCAAGGGATTGTAGTCCTGCACCTGTAGCCAAGTTGACAATCTACAATCGATAACGCTAGTAGAAAACTAATCAAGGTATGGAAATGACACATCTGAACGTTAAGTCAGTGGTCACACCATACAAATGATTGCGTTAACTATTGTAGAAACGTACGAAACGTTTGTATATAACCTGGTTAGGGCTAATTTCAACTTGATACTTCTAAGCGTTTCTGAGAAAAAGAGTCTTGACAGACAACGAAATGATTCTATAAATGTTCTGTTTTTCCTTTAGAGGTACGGACCCCTAAAACGAAGGCGAATTAAAGTTGTCTGCCGTAGCGAAGCCGGAGACGGGTGCATAAAACATCAAGGACAAAACAATATACGTAATCCACGCCACAGAACAAGTACTTAACACCGTAGCACGTAAGAGAAACACTACAAATGCTACAGTTATATTTGTCGCATAATAAAGACTGCCAAAGAAGCCGGCTCAACTGAACCTGATTACGACACAGTTATTGTTACACTAGAATTGCCAGGCGGCTACACTCGGTGAATTTAAAAAATTAACCAGAACACAGTTTAAACAATCCTTTAATTGTGTATAAACATAATCAGCATTTTTAACGTTCCCACTGCTGGCACAAACACCTCTGCTCTGTGAGAGGGAATGGGCCGTAATCCACCACGCGGGCTCAGTGCGGGCTGGTAGATGTCACATGTCTTCGAATTTTTAGTTCCTGGACGTATAGTTTCCTCACGATGTTTTCCTTCACCGTTTTGAGAGCAATAGTGATGAAATAAATAACACAAAGTAATGCGAATTCGGGTTCGAACCCACGACCTTCGATTGGTAAATCGGGGCTGTAACCACTGGGCTACCACTGCACTGCTCTTTCATTAAAAAACCGGCAAATTAGGCAAGGGGTTAGTCGTGGAGTGGCCTTATGAGCGCGCTTACAGATCAACAGATCCGTTTAATAAATATGCAAGGATCTACATTTGCCTGACATTTGCGGAAATTGGTTTTTCCGTTGAGATTTCCCAAGTCATTTTATAATTTCATGGTGGCCAGTTTTCAGAACTCTATGACACACAAGTTTGTGGGTAATGAGGTGTATCCGCGGTGACACAAAGTTAAATACGGCTTAAGCACTCAAGCGTAACTGGTACAATGGAGCTCGCAAGTGTCGCATACAGATACCGTTTATAATTGGTTATTTTTTTCAATAGCTTCTGTCGGCGGCTTCGTCACCTTTCCTAATCCTGAGCATAGTCTATTCGGATTCGGTATATCTTCCGAATAACAAACAGCTTATAGTCCCCCTAAGGGCAATGGAGAGGGCTATGATCGGAGTTACCCTGCGTGATCGAATCAGAAATGTAGAGATCCGCAAGAGAACCAGGGATTACCGAAATTGCCCGAAGAATTGCCAATATTAAGTGGCAGTGGGCAGGGCACATATTGCTCGCAGAACAGATGGCCGATGTGACAGAAAAGTTCTGGAGTGGCGACCGAGTACCGGAAGACGTTGCGTTGAAAGGCATCCCACCAGGTGGACCGATGACCTAGTGAAGGTTGCGGATAACTACAATGGTTCTGGGTAGGAAGTTTGCACAAAATTTAGGGAATGCAATTCATAATGAAGATACAGTTAAGGGGTGGGATTCCCTGCCTTTATTTAAATCAAGAATGAAAAAAGGTTACTTTTATACTAGCATGCTCTATCGTCACTAAATTATTGCTTACCATCAGACAAAATGAAGTTGACCTCTTTGTTTTGAGTGAGAAAATTGACATCAGCCAATCAATAATAAAAAAACCGGTCAAGTGCGAGTCTGACTCACGCAAGGAGGGTCCCGTATAAATAGCTACATTCATCAAAATAATTAAATAACATTACTGAATTTCATAAACTATGAGGGCACCGAACATTGCTCTAACTATAAGATAAACAGTATTGAGGGATAAAATTAACTTTCCCGTTGGAAAACTGTGGTCCCCATACGTCGACATAAATCGCGGTCAGTTTACCAACTGCAAATAAGTTAAAAAAAAAAAAAAAAACTCGACGCCTCCACGCGTTCCCGAGATAAAGGGTCTTAAAAGAAAGATAGACGGACAACGAAGTGATCCTATAAGGGTTCGGCTTTTTTCCTTTTGAAGTACGGAACCTTAAAAAAACATATTAAATAAGGTCAGGGACTTTCCAATTAACGTAAGTAATACCTTTTGATGATTTCCAGTTGAATGCTAATATGGTCTTTACTAGTTCATTGGGCAATGCTACTACACAGACAAAATAGCTGTGAAGTCACTCTGACGTTCGACACTTGCACGAGGCGTATGCAGGGCGCCGTGCGGTTAGGCGGGAGTGCGGTCGCATTGCAGCGAGGTGCACAGTTATTTCGACCGTATAGTACTACTAATGTTTAAAATAACGAGTGTTGAAAAAATGACCTAATTATAACATACTAGCGGTCGTCTCGCGGTTTCACCCGCGTAGTTCCCGTTCCCGTGGGAATACAGGGATATAAGTAGTAGTAGTAGCCTATGTCACCCGGGGATAGTGTAGCTTCCCAACGGTGAAAGAATTTTTGAAATTGGTCCAGTAGTTTTTAAGTTTATTCGTTAGATACACATATAATATTATATTTAATATATAGATCTATATATTATATATAATATTATAAAGAGGAAAGATTTGTATTTTTGTATGTAACAAATAAACTTATATACCTATATATAGATCTATATATTATGTATAATGTTATTAAACTTAAAATCTATGTAGATATAGAAGTATAGACTACCACTACCAATGTGCTTGTGAAGCATGGTAATTATGAATTGATTAATGAACCAAGCTTTGATTGTAACCAAAGACTGGCTCGACTGCTGTTTCCTTGTTATTGACAGGTCCTAAGTACCCTATTCAAGGTCAACAGCAACAAGCCTACAATTGTTTTTTACTTTCTTTGAGTGACTCATACATCTACAACTCAGCATTGTATTCTAAGAAATTGCACAAAAAATTAAGTTTTTAATATTAGTTGTCAGACTGTTACAGAACTGACCAAGGGCAATTAAAACACCAATGTGCCTTGATGACAATAGCTACAACTTAGACAAAGCAAAAGCGCTTGAGGAAATACTGTCTGAACACAAATTAAGACTATATTTCCAGAGTCCAAATACTTATATATGAAATCAAAACACAGTATGTTATAGGTACATCACCATCATTCTCTTGCCCTTATGTCATCTCATTTGTGGTCAATACGACATGTCTTCTTCATCCATTCATCTCTATATTGCACCTATCTCCTATCATGATCATCATCACTTACACCCAACTTCACCCTCTGCTAAGCATAGGCCTTTCCTTTCTGTAGCCAATCCTCACTTTCCTCTGCCAGCTACCTGCCTCATCCATCCTACTTCCTATACATAATAGTATTGTTACTTCTACCTATGCCTGGGATCTAAAAAAACAAAGACAAGAATTGGTAGCAACCAAAATATTGTCATCATAAAACGAAGTGCAGAAGTACGGTTTAAGAAGTCAGTTTCGATGTAAAACAGCGCTGTTGAACATTAAATCGGTCTTTTAACAGCCTAACATGGCTGGTTGGGTTGGGTCCCAGTCCAAACGAATAAAACAAATTAAACAAAATATTAACATCCAAATTGAGAACCTTCTTCTTTTTGGGCAGTCGAGTCGATTAAAATTTGTGTGACAAAGACAAAGATATTTTATTTTAACTAGGCCACCAAGCGGCACTTTTGAACGTTACATGTTACACAAATAAAACTTCCAACATCTCTAAAGACAGATTTACGCTAAAATTCCTTCGGCATTTGACATCTCTGGCACTTGTGTAGACTAATAATTTTCCCACTAGCAAAACCCACACCCCTTGAGGAAGGGAGATAATCCACCATGCAGGACCACTGCGGGTTGGATGCCACACATCCAACTTTTGGTTATAGATCATGCTGGTTTCCTTATGATGTTCGATATTTTGGTGGACATCCCACCCATACACACTAAATGTTTTGAGAATACTTTTATTATGCGTACAGCTAAGAAGTGGAATTCCCTGCCGGTGTCTTTGTTTCCCGATAGCTACAATCTAAGGGTCTTTAAGTCAAGAGTAAATAGGTTACTTCTAGGCAAGCATGCTCCACCGTCGACAACGTCATCGCTTACCATCAGGTGAGATAGTGGTCAAGCGTGAGAAAATAATAAAAAGAAAAAAAAAATGATGTTCTTCCAAACTATTTTAACAGCAGAGGTGATGAAACAATTCACACAAAGCGAAAGGATCCATCCATGCCATCCTCGGTTCGTTCTCACATTTAAGTTGGGACCACTACCATAATCTTTTTGTGGCTATCATAACTGTATTGACTAAACCCAAAAATTCAAATTTCAAAATTAAAAGTCATTAAAAATTGGACCGCTCGGATTCGTGCCACCATACGAAGCCGCGGCGGACATTTGAATGATGTCATATTCCATCCATACTTGGCATAAATAGGCCTTTTAAATAAAAAATAAATTTCGTTAATATCTCACACACATCTTGTTATATTCAATTTTAACATCGACCCGTCCTTGTTGAAAGACCAGCAACAAGTAATGTGAAAAACTTGTCGAAATGTAGGAAAATTAGAGATATTTTTTGGCGATACTACTGATTTGCAAATACAAGTTCCTTTTAATGATTATGCGAATTGCATGTCTGATGCCAAGTAAATATAAACAATAGAATATATTGAGGAATTTTCGTTGCTTTTGTCACCTAGTTTTAAGCCAGTGCATACTAGTGACTTTTTGTTGACCAATAGTTTGATCGCTGACATCCTAAACAAAGTCGCTAGTGCCTGCTGGCTCTTAAATAAACTTCATTCAATAATCTTCAAAATAATGTATGTTTTTTTTTATATATTTAGTAGGTATTTTAGTTTGTACTGAGAACTCAACACACTTTTTACAAACAATGCTCCTTAAATTGGATAGTTCTATTCTAAGAAACCACAAATTAGAACCAAGTGGGTTTGTATGAAATAAAATATCAAAGATACAAAATTACTTGAAACATTACAGATAATATTTTATTAGTTGTCATCATTAAGACTTTAATACTTTTATTATAAATACCCTTCAAGATATTATGATAAGACAGTCTAAATAGCCAAATTCACTATTAGTGATAACCATGATCCCTGAGCAATAAACATACATGCTTATCAATAAATTTCAGCCTAATAAATAGAACAGTAATTAAATATAATGTGTATTTTGCTTGGAAAAATTGAGGCACTCATTTGCCTGCAAAACTCTGAATTCTAGGCTTCAGCTAGATGTATGTGTGAGAACAGTCATCTCCTATTCAAATATGGGGAACTATAACACAAATAAACCAAGCTGGTCCAAATCTAATAAGATTTTGCGAACGTCAATGCAGGGCTTCACATTTTTCACATAAATACGAAACCTTGACACCGCGACAAAAACTTCAGATAATTACCATATGGTTTTCATGAGTTGATTGTTCTGTACAATCATGATCTTCTTACAGTTACAAAGCATTATTTTAACTTACGGAAAGATGCAGTTTGTGTATTCTGCAGGATACCGTTGCAGCTACCACCAAGATGCACAATACAACATTTTTCACTACACAAACCATGTTTCATGACGATTACATTAATTTTGAAATAATAAATTTTATCGTTTACTGTCTGAAAACTTATTCTTCATAAAAACATTTCCTCAGTCGGTGACGGAGATAAACACGGCAGCAGCAGCAGGTAATAATCTTCAGTATAAAATAGATGAACTGTCTATGGTATCTTCTATTCTCTACAGTCACCTACATTCTCGGTATCTAAAGGTGGCGCCACATTCATAACCAACCATGGACTTATAACACATTACCAATCTCTCGCTAGATGGAGCGTTTATTATAACTTGTTCACAACAAAAAACTGACTTCACGCCTATTCTTTATCCGAGTTCACGCTGGCTTCCAAAAGTTCCAAAGCAAAACAGTAACGGAAATAATATGTATGATAATAATATGTAATATGTGAATCTGCAACCGCTTCGCAGTTTTCGTACAGCGAATGGCTGTAGTATAAATAAAGTCACCGATAACCCTCTTGCAAACGTTTTGAACCCTGTCTAATTTACTTTGGTGAGTTTCATACTTACATATTATTATATTACTCTTTGATTTCACGGCGTATAGGAAACAAACGTAAGACGACTCTACTTGGTATATCCACCTCAGATGTTAAGTATGGCGCCATAGCCCATACCCCAAAGTCCAAACATACGGTAATATCTCTAAGTAGTCTGTGCCCCAAACTGTGTCCCTCCACCTATGCTTATTCGAATTCCAAACTGCGACGTTGCAACCGGCATCAAAGGATTTCATGAAACACGTCCATAAAACATTTAACACGTCAGGTGTGAATAAAATCGTTTGACCTCTTTACAGAACTGATTGATTACGGTGTCTCACGAATTCACGATGTTTTCCTTCACCATTTTGTTTGTTTGACAGCAGCGAGCCCACGGAACAGTCCTCCAATAATAATAAATAAGATTCGTTTGATCTTAATTATTATTTATGATAGACAAGCTTGAATAAAACCATTAGACCGTCACGGGGCCATATCGGGAGTAGACAGAAAATGCGGAATTGCGGAAAATCTTTCTACCCACTTTGTGCAAAATGACTGGTATCCATGTAGATAAAAGTGGTTACTTGTTCATGATCGATCAGACAGGACAGAGGTCCATGATACTTCAGAATAAATATATTGATTTTCATTCTATTTAGTCTTTGGTCGTGTTGTGCTATCACTTCGGCCGATTTCTATTTTACCGATATATTAATTTTCTCGCGTTTTTCTCATGTGATTCAAGAAAGAACAATGAGAAAATTATAAAGAAGTAACTCAAATTTGGTTGTTGTTGCTTTTTGCCTGTAAACGGTTCTTCGACAAATCATAGGATCACTGTACATATTCGATGGTAAAAAATCGTGTGGTATTATTTTGATTTTGCAGTAGAGTTTTATGAATCGTTTCACCGTCACCATGAAACTGTTATGGCAATGTATGTTTGCACCTCGTCTGTATAAGGTGTACCGGGATGGGCCGAAAGACGTAAGTTTTAATCAATATTTCGTTTAATCAGTAAATTATCTTATAATTAGTAAATTAGCATATTCATTAAGTCTTAGTTTGTTGAATTTGAGCATAATTAATTCTAAACGTCCTGAGAAGTTTCTCGTTATTTTTGTGTGCTCATCATTTACAAGCCAACTGGACCCACTGTTGGTGAAAGGACTTTCTATGTTTAAGACTTTAAGCCTTTCTCCATGATCCTACAACAGTCTCATCCAAGCATTTTCCTAGAGAACAAGAAAGCCTTTTGCCAATCTTACCTCGGAACAAACATTCTATCTTTCAGATTTTGGGCTGCTGCTCACTCTCTGCCTTATTCTATTTTTCATCATCACCCCTTTTTAGGTGTCTTGCTCAATTTCAAAATTGAGTTGGCAAACAAACTTCTTTTGGTTCACTTCAGATAAATATGGATGGAAAAATACCTTTCTCCATTTACTTAAGTGCGGGTAGTGGAATCCCCACTTTTACTTTCTCCTTTTATATTCTTGTAATTGATTGGTTGATGTTTACCTTGGGCATATTCTTTCACACCAAGCAAAGTTTCATCCTTTAATGCAGCTAGACCAGCAGCCTTCTTGCGTAAAGGATTTTGTCAAGGCAAAGGGTTTTAATCCCATCAATCGACCAATCACAAGCAAGATAAAAGACATGATGTGAATTTCTTGCCAATTCAAGAGCGTTGCAAAAAGGCTTAATTGAAACAAATGCTTAATATCTAAGTTTACTTCTTATTCTTTTCATGTAAGGTGTGGCCTATGGTGTCAGAGTTAATTAAGCCGCCTCTGGGCACCTCACAGCCCTCTGACTTGGCTATTTCAGGCTTACATTAAATATATAAATGCAGGTTTTCTCACGATGTTTTCCTTGACTACTGCCTGTGATTTCCAAGATAAACTAATAATTTTGGATTGGCATAGTAATTTTAAGATGTATCCTAAAAATACCTACTCATTCCAATACAGGCTTTCAGCTTTCAAAAACTGCTCTGGGTTTTTGCTTCTCATCATGTAGCTTTCTCATGAGGAGCAATTTGTGGCAAGAGACTTCTCTTCCCACAAGTCACAAGATGGTTTTTGTGACTTTGTTTAGTCCAACAAACATTTGCCTCTCAGTCAGGCATTGCGTCAGTGGCCTTATTGAATCAGTTGCACACCCAAGTAGGCCACTGCAAATATAATTTAGCAATATGAGGGTTTATCAATCTATGGAACACCCAGTGCAAGTGTGGTGCACCTATGCCCCACTTGCAGGAGTGTCCCAATTGTCCATTCACATGCACTGGGCTATACCATCGGAACAAAGATGTTTTCACATTGATACCCTTTTCTTCTGGGGAAACTGATGAATTTATCAGAGCTTTATCACACTACTACTAACGTAAACACTACAGTTTTCTAGGTGTTCAGAATTTCAACATTAATTAAATATTCATTAGAAACAAGCTTCTAACATACCATGCAATGTCATACAAGCCTCTACAATTTTCTCCAAACTAAACTTTAGTACCACACTTTTGGAATTGCAATTTCTCCACAAGTATAGAAGTCAGAGTTGTGAAATAACGTTTTTAAATTAAAAAAGATAGAAACAATCAAAAACTAACCAACAATCAAAAACTAACCATTTTTAACTTACTGGCAAAAACTCAAACAACATTTATAAAGTATGTTTTATGCCATTACATTTTAATAACTGGTGAGTGGTTGCCTCCTTGGGCTGAGTTGAAAATCTTCTTAAAACATATTTTTTATTATTCACATTTCTCTCTAGGTACATAGGTTGGCTTAGTAGGCGTTTCGGCCGCTGAGTATCGGTCCGTTCCGGTCGAAACAGGAATTACATTTCTATTAATATTTTTGAGTGGTGTTTTAGTGACTGTGAAGTGTCTGTCTGTGGCATCATAACGCCTAAACGGATCGACTGATTTTGATTTAGTTTTTTTTTATGAGGTGACTTTGTCGAGAGTGTTCTTAGCTATGTTTGGTGAAAATCGGTTTAGCCGTTCAAAAGTTATGGGCTGTTTTCTGTTTGAAACGGGATATTTTCGCAAGATATCGTGTCATAATTACGTGTTCGATAGATTGTTGATCGAAGAGTGTCTACTACTAGATATATTATGTAGTCTAAAACGTATTAAATAAAAAAAAATTGCCGTGTGTTTTGGAAATATTTAATTTTTACTTATGATTATATGTTGTTCTGTTAGGGCCCTTGGTAGTTTTCCGTAAGATAAGCATGGCAAACTTGAGTCAGTAAAAAAATAATCGTTTCTCTGCCATGAGCATTTCCTTTTTCATCATTATTTCGCTTAGTGACCAAAATATCCGTCAGGTATTAGCTATTCTTCTTTCAATTTGCTTCTGCATTGTCTCAGTTGGTGATACTGATAGATCTAGGTAAATGTACTTACTACATATTCCAATATTTCATTATTAACTTTGATAACATCTTGTTGTGAAGAATTACTCATTATTTTTGTTTTGGTTATGTTCATTGAGTTACCTGCATTTGCATTTTTGTCTGACAATTAATGATACAGCATTTTCTCCATGGTCTTAGATTAGAGCATTCCGAAAACAGTAATAATTCGTTGCCAAATGACTTAATTTATCTCCGTTCACGTTAAATCTGAAATCATCCCATTGTAATTTCGTAAATATTAAAAATCATCGCTTATCATCAGGTGAGATAGTGGTCAAGGGCGAACCGACAAATATTTTAAAAAATAAACTCCAAATCATCTGAGAATATCTTAGGCGAGATAGGGTCCATAACAGACTCCTCTTTCTAAATTCAGTTGCAAGATTTGACCCACACAAACCTATTAACCAATTTACTAACAAGTTTAACAAGGCAAGTTAATTGAGAATCTCCTCACTTTTTAAGTCGGTTAAAAAGTAGGTCTGCTTAATTGAATAACAATATTTTTTTCACCTTATCTGTAACTAATAATTATGCATAAGGCTGTTAACTAGTTCAACCTTCGTCGAACTTAAAAACATGCTTTATATGAACTCAAAAGTAATAAATGTAATAACACTTGACATTACGCATCCAATGAGCCCAAACACGATGGTGTTATCTTGTCTGGTTGAGGAGTAGCTATGCCACCTTTCGGCTGCATTAGATCAGCTCTGTAGTACCATAATATTTCAATGTTTCTAAAGTTACATAAGTACGCAAAAAGTGCTCTAAAAATCGATTTCTAGTTGCCGGATGTACATACGAAAGCAAGGTAAAATGCTTGTAAAATGGAGTATGGATTCCTTGTCTCGTTGTTTTGAACGACCGCCACGCCGCCCTGTGTCGAAACATTGAAGTGTTCAAATTTCCAAAAGGGCGGGCAAGGCATGCAGTTATTATTGATTAAGGGCCGATTTCACCAATGAAACTAATCGCGATTCAGTTTTATAAAACTACAGCGGTCTGATTGGTAGTTTCTCAGCGGTCTCTGTTTAGTTGAACTAATCGCGTTTCATCGGTGAAATCGGCGTTAAGGCTTAACTCACACCGAAAGAGCGTCGAAGCGCAGCAAAGCGGAGCGCAGTTTCAATGTCATATGAATTTTAACTTTATTTTCATTACTATAATACTTATATAATGCATATACATATATATCGCATGAGAAACTCGAACGAGTCGCGCGGATGCCCGCGGCGCCGCGGGAATTGCCTTCTCTACCGAGCGGGTCGCTGCGCTTCGCTGCCCTTCGCCGCTCTTTCGGTGTGAGTTGACCCTAAGTGTCGGCGGGAATCCGACGATGCGCAATGAGGGGAGGGGCACAGGCGCACAAGGCACGGCAAGCAGGACTCTCTCGGCTGCAACTGCAAATACTGCAATCGATACGGAAGCCACGGAACCTAATTTGCTCTAATTGGCACGCGAAACACGTTACTCTTAACTAGAAGCTGTTTTCAGGAAAATGTAACTTATAATTTTTATCCTTATGGCTTACTGCAATTGATTGACACTTAAGTACTTAGCATATTTTTAACACGCTTTAATTAGCTTGGTATGTATGTATCTATGAATCTATTTAACGGAATTTTTGAATGTGATTTTCATCGTTCCTTCAATGAAACATTTCACGCGTAAATAGGACCGATGGCCATGCAATAATTTCAATAGTATGTACCATTATACTTACCAGGATCTTCAGGATTAGCGATTGAACTAAAAAGTAAAAATTAATAATAGTTTAAAAAAACTGAAAACACGCTTTAATAGAAAACCAAACAGTAAATAATAATCTTCAAAAATATAAATTAAGAATAGTGGTAATAGAGTTCGCTCAAACCGAAACGCGACGCGTCGCTGCCCACACTATTAAAATATCGATGCAATATAGAACATCTACTACATAAAAAGATATTTCAATGAATGAATTCGAATACTTCATTTCATCAAACTACGCCGTTAAACCTGCACGATGCGCTTCGTGAAACAACTGATCTTTTGAAGCATCGTCGCGTCTCGGTGTGAGCTGACCCTTAAATGTAATACTATCGGTTTGCTCGTGTATCAGAAAAGATGAGTCGCGTGCCTTTCCAGACCACGGTCTTGGGTCGCTGGCGATTCAGCGACATTGGGATATAACAGTATCAGATTAAATTTGATATTGTCGGAGACTAACACATATATTTTTGTTCTAGGCAATGTACCAGCCTCGCGGATTGGAGAAATATGGTGACATGATTATCTCGACTGTAAGCTATAATTCAGTACTATCTATGTATTGCCGACTCCTAATGCTATTATTATTATTGGACACTTAGAACAAAAACAAACACAATATCTTTTTTTTTTAGGCGCATACGCTGATGAACATAAGCTTTTACACGTCGCCTTTCATCGTAATGTACATTTACAAACGAGGCTTCTTTACCGTCGAAGAGATGAGGTCACTTGGACGTTTTTTCGGCGGGCTGACTGTTCTCCTGGCCTTCTCGTTCTTCATTCGAGGCGTTGGAAGATCAACCAATTCTAGATATGTGCAATTCGTAAAGAAACTGAAAAATCAATATGCTGACAACAATGCCCATTTGGCTGAACTTAGGAAGTATGATTTCGACATCAAAGCATGGCCGACTACTTTCAGCGTTACTAGCGTCGAAAGGTAAGTGTTTACACTCGGGAATACTTTACCAACTTTTCAGTGCTCTAAGATAATCACACTAGAAGCCTCGATCAAGGCTGATTAACTTTAATACAGTTATTTTGTCATCATTGAATCTTGTAAGGTTTAAAACAATGGGGATGTGAACTGCCATTTTATCACGATAGGTGGCGCATCGTCGTTATGGCTATTGAAAGCTGTCAAATCCATACATTTTGTAACCGGTATACGGTACATTTTAATTTTCTCGAAATAAAGTCTCTGTGTACTGTTCTAGGATTTACCAAACCCAGTGTTCATTTATTGCCCAAAGATACAACGCTAAAAAAACTGGGAAAAGGCATATTTATAGGTTATGTTATGTACCTGTCAAAGTAACTGATTATGTTGCTAAGTAATCTTCGGCGATATAGTGGAGCCATTAACGTATTGATAAAGTTCTACAGCAGGAATATCATTTACTTGGCCTCCAGAAGCTTGAGGGCTTTGATTGCCGAAAATAATTGAGATAGTGGTCAAGCGCATGCCTATCAACAATAAAAAAAAAAAAAAAAAAACTTCTAACCTAAAACGTAAAGAAAAATAAATAAATAAATAACCTTTTATTTCATACAAAGTTGAATACATACATAGTTTAAAGAAAAAAGAAATTAAATGACATTATTTAGACATTTTCACTTATGTTAGAAAATAATAAAATATATATAACATGAAAACGTGAAGAATACCAACACATTAAAGTAATGTTCTCTCATTTTTTGTAAATTTTCCTACCATGAGTCAAGCAAGAAATAACTCGTTACAAATACACGTTACAAAACAATAGCCAAAACCGATGAAAAATATTTTGTTATATAAAATCTGCTTCTCAATAAGATCTGTTTCTTTCCAGTTATCCTTGGTCCTCATTTCTTTAGTTCGTCTTTCAATTCCTTAAGCTTCCAAGGAATTGTCCTTATACCGATCTACCATCTTTATTGATAATATGTATTGACATATTATCAATAAAGATAGTAGACCGGTATAAACAAAAATTTACAAAAAAAAACGCGATGTAAACAAAGCAAATATGATTTGACAGCAGCCATTGCGCTGCCAGCGACATCTGCTCTCAGCTTTGCGTTCACATCCCCATTGAAGCCCTTACTAGTTTGCCAAGCATATTATTTATTTAATGCTTTATGCACACAAACATACAGAGGCGGTCTTAGGACTCTTCCAATTTAGACTTTTGGTGTCCAGAAGAAGTGAGAAGTGTTAAGAGGATCTGGGTTTTTTTTTGGTGCGGGACTGCTGCGCTGCCGCACTGGTTGATTTTTCCATAAATTTATGCTCACACTTAGTCGTCCTGAAGTCGTGCGTGCGCGGCACCGGCGCGGCGCTGCAGCACGTTTTTAAAACCCCACGGAAAAAGAGGGGTGTTATAAGTTTGACGTGTGTTGCTGTGTATCTGTGTGTCTGTCTTTGGCATCATAGCGCCTAAACGGATGAACCGATTTTGATTTGGTTTTTTTGTTTGAAAGGTGACTTTGTCGAGAGTGTTCTTAGCTATGTTTGAATAAAATCGGTTTAGCCGTTCAATATTATTCACATTTTACTCTTTGAATCTGGAATTTTTCGATTTTTTTTTAAGATATCGTGTCATTATTACGTGTTTCGATAGATTGTCGATTGAAGCGTGTCTGCTACTAGGTTTATTATATGTAGTTTAAAAAGCATGAAATAAAAATTAAAATCGGGGCTTTTTTAATTTTGTAATTTTATTAGTGTATAAATTTTATGTACAGTAAATATTATGATCCAATTGTTCACTGCAGGCACTTGCTTGAAATGGCTTATTGGTTCTAGCTATTTCATATAGGTATATGTTTTATTTATTTAATCTTTTATTTACACACAACAAAGAACACATTTTTTTTGCCTATACTATACTGTTTGACATTAAGCTTTGCATGAATAAAGTAACTCTAAATTTCTTTTCTCTTAGAAAAAGTCACTAAACGTCTGTATGTAATATTATGGATGTCGTATTTCAGTTCTAATGAACCTTACATATGGGTGGCACCTATTGATGACGGGTAAGTACCCCAGAGGAGATAAGCATCCTTATTTATAAATTTATTTAACCATAAATATGAAAAAAAGCATTCAGACGAATTAAGAACCTACTCCTTTTTTAGGGTTCCGTACCCGAAGGGTCCAAACGGCGGCGCCCGCACATATTCGCGAGCTAGCTGACCAAACCCAGATGTATCCTCTTACTGGACAGCATGATTTTCTTCTTGTTTACGTCTTTTTAGTTCGCTTCTTAAGCGGTCAGGATTTTTGATTTTTTGATTTAACTTATTTTATTTATAACTTAGTTAACCCTTTTTTTTCGAATTAGGTACATTTGAACGTATAAGAATTATATTTTTTTGAAATCACACATTCTTTTATATATACCCTTTATTTTGATACCCCCACGATGGGTTTGGAAAATAAAAATTGAGCCCTCCACAATATGGCGCACAAAATACGGCATTTTTACATTTTCCAATTTTAATGTACCCAGTGACACTCGCAAGGTTAAGACGAATCGATTGACGTAATAATCATCAAAATCGGCCAACGCGTTTGATCTCTAGAACGCCACAAAGGAACAAACATACATACATAAATATATTGCTACTTTAGTGTAATACGAGTACTACGAATGTAAAAAAACATACACACACATACGCACCATTACACACACTCACCATCACACACACACTCACGACTACACACCCTCATACGCAAATACTAACACTTGTTAATAACTATTGTGTTCGTGTTCACAGATCTAGGTTCAATACCTACCTAAAAGTAATGCATCGAGATTATGATTGTGTTAAGGGCGGATTCCTGCTGTCCTGAAATACAGGCTTGCAGCCTAGTTTAGGCACCAGTCTCCCACAATAGTAATAAGCTTGTAAAAACATCCAAGTATTTTGATGATTTCAGATATATATATAGTTATACATATGATTTTAGAAATCATATGTATAGCATATTTATGTACATCATATGTATAGCGTTTATATATATAATAAACAATTTTTCTTTTTATACAATATTCCTAAAAATTACGTTTTTTAGATCTACTTGGTTCGATCACCACCCCTTCAAATTCTGCGCCAACCCCGAGCTGCCTTTATACTACCGAGTGACTCTCCAGGTCCTGGCTTACTTCGCTACCCATACCTTTGGCCTTCGACTCATTTACCCTGGATCTCTTGGTGTGGTTCATACTCTGCTGTGTAAGTCTAACAGTCTGATTAAGTTTTGAGAAAGGGGCCAGAATTGGGCCTACTGAGAACAAAAAATCATGTTTGTATGAATTTTTGTTTTCAGAAGGCCCAATTCAAAAAATCATTATTCTCTAATCACTGCACTAAGTACCAAAAGAACTAAAAATCACTTGTATCAGCAAACATCTTTCCGATCAAGTCAAATAAAAACTAGACAAGCTTAGATGATGAAACTGGGGACACGGTATCGAATAGAAAATATCGATACTGCAATCATGAGTAGAATCGAAAAAAAAAATCGTTCTCATAAAAGTATCGATACTCCAAGTTATCGAGTATTTTTCTTAGGGCCTAATGGCATAGAGCATAGGTCAATATCAGTCAGTAAATAACGTCATTTTAACTTCAGTAGAGCAGGAAAAGAAAAAAGAACAAAAATATATATTTAGTACTTTAGGCATATAAATTAAAGTGCCCAGAAGGTTCAGAATGAGTGAACTAGATGGCGTTGCCATAACCAGAAATATAAGCCGTAAGGTCGGTTATTTCTTATATTACCCATTTAAAACTTAATTTCTTATTCGATACGATACCTGCCAAAAAGTACTCATTGAGTAAAAGTATCGAATGCAAAAGTATCGGTATCGAATAGAAATGTACTTGATACCACGAAGAATCGATACTTTATTCGTGTCCCTAGATGAAACCCGTATACTGACATATACGATGAAATGCGTAGTATATGAATAATGATTCTCCAAGTCTTATTCCAACATCACACAAAAAATGTTGCTAAACTAAGTATTTTTCAGGGGGAGCGCTCTTCGCTGGCAGAACTTCTCTCGTGGAGTACCATGATGGAAAGCGCGCTAAGATTGGGACAGCTGATGGGAACAAAATTGACACAATTTTCATTGACAAACGTACGCGCTCCGCGAAGGGCAAAACTCTGGTTATCTGCTGCGAAGGCAACTCTGGCTTCTACGAAATTGGCATCGTAAACACCCCGATCAAGTCTGGCTACTCGGCTTTGGGCTGGAACCATCCTGGATTCGCTGGAAGCACTGTGAGTGTAATTTTAAGTTATTTAAGAAATTTATATGTCTGTATAAATTAAATATCCGTTACAACAAATAGATCTTAATTAAAGTATTGCCCAACAATAAGTGAAATTTTAAATCGTAAACAAAGACCGTTTTTTTTTAATGCATTTTCCTCAAAAAAGAAACACGTGGAATTTTCTTACTGCATGAATCTATCTATTTGAAATTAACTAATATTATAAATGCGAAAGTTTGGATAAACTGATGTATGTTCGTTACTCAATCACGCCAGAACGGCTGTACGGATCTGGATGAAATTTCGCACAGAGATAGATTATAGTCTGGAATAGCTACCCACTTTTCATGCGGGCGAAGCCGCTGGCAGAAGCTATTGTTTACCATACTTACATCATAAGAAATAAAACTGTTGCCAGCGCAGATGTGACATTTGTTGCTGAAGACATAATGTCTTTTGTATTTAAATGGCTATTGTAAATCGCACTCTTTGTGTGCTTCAGACCTATTTTCCTCATATTATTATAGGACTGTTGCTATACTTATTATTTTGCAATTGTAAGAGTTTCATGTTAATATTTCTATGTAATTCCTACAACAGTCTGCAGTTAGTGTCTTCGAACAGTATTGAATTAAAATCAAATATGACCAATACGTAGAAAAATCCCTTTGATGACAAGCAACTTGAAGCAACAGGTGCTAAGCTAAATTTTCTTTTTCTAGGGCCTGCCCTACCCCTCGCAAGAGCACAACGCCATCGACGCAGTCATGCAATACGCCATCAACGAGCTAGGCTTCCAACCTGAAAACATTGTGATGTTCGGCTGGAGCATCGGCGGGTACTCCGCTACTTGGGCCGCCGTCAGCTACCCCGTCGCTGGTTTGGTAACATAACAATTTTTTTTTTAATCTTTCAGGTCCCGTGACAACTTGTACTCATTCGTGACGGAAAGCCCAGAGCGTGTACCAGAAAAAGATTTGGAAATGTTGCCATGTCCATAGTTTGTTGGTACTACTTACATTTAAATGAGACAGCTTGTTACGAAGACCTAAAACTGTTCTTACTGTGCAATCTTTAAATGTCCTCAGATGTACATGATGTTGGTTTTAGATCCTGGACGCTACTTTCGATGACCTGCTCCCGCTCGCGCAGAACCAGATGCCGCGATCGTGGTCCCTGTTGGTAAAGGAAGTGGTCCGCTCCTATGTGAACCTGAACATCTCGGAACTGATCGGCGCCTACGACGGCCCCCTGCAGCTGGTCAGGCGCACCGACGACGAAATTATTAGCTTGCGGTCAGTAATCATAAGAATTTTCATTTCTTGGCTTCTTTCACGGCTTGGGGAAACTTACGCCCTGTTTCTGAAAGTCTACTCATTCACTCTGAAGTCTCGCTCAGATATCCACGATAACTCAATTTTACGATACTTGTACATGAACTTATTTACCACTTACTTGTTCCCGTGGGGTAGGCAGAGGCAGAACGTGACTTGCTACAACCCGTACATACTATTTCTAGTTTGCCCACACTCATATATCTGGCCCAACCTGCGCTCTGCTCACGGATATTTCCACAGGCGTGAGCTTTTCTCGATACTTGACCAATAAGGCCATTTTTCGATATTTGAAATCAAAGAAAGTTTTATTGATATTTACGTCGCTTTTCGACGGTAAACAATTGCCACGAATCTTGAGGCTGTGATCTATTTAATTGGATCTTATTTAGCTAATTAATGATATCTTACGTCTCTGGGAGTTAAATAAGCTTTCAGAAACTGGGGGTTTTAAAAATCATATCTGCGTGGAATGTTAGTAGTGTTTAAATTTAAATGGCCTTATGTCGATGACTTGTAAAGCTAGTTTATCTACACTCACAACGTAATGTTCCAAATACGAATTCAAAAAATATTGCATAAACACATACTTTATATTCGTGGATAGGTAAAATTAAAAAAAAAAACCATTACAGTTCAACATTTTCCTTCGATTTTCAAACAACTGCATCATAAAATAACTTTTTAATTTTTATAGCACACTTTTACTTTTTAATTTTCTGGCGCGTATAGGCTGTAGTAAAGAAGTTTCATTGTCTGTGGATGCGCGCGCTGCACAATGAGAATCTAAATTGCCCACCATGCCAAAGATTTTTCCCTTTCCACTTTAGTTTTATTTCAACTGTATGAGTGAAGATAAAGTAGTGTATGCAACGGCATATAATTAGGTATTAAAACACTCGCGTAATATTATTATCAAATTCGGCTTCGCCTCATTTGATAAACCTACGCTCGTGTTTTAATAACCCCTATTATATGGTCATTGCATAAACTACTATTTTATGTATTGTATGCATTTTTAAAAACGATCAAATCTTAAACTATGCTTTATATTAAGGGAAAGTGTGATATTAATTTATTGATCAGATAAATAAATGGATCGAAATTGTTATCATTCAATTGTGATGGAACAATAAAACGTTTTAAATTAGGCTGTCACTATAATCTAAGAAAAAGTTATGTATTGTTTGTAATGCCTCAGGCATTAAGTCCAATTATATTATTAAAGAATAAATGGAGAAATATTTATTTTCCCAGAGGTCATTATCTATACATCCCTACCATATATTGTGATAAAAAAAAACTTGTTTCGTAGCATATTTATCGTGTTCTTGACAGGTTTTTGTGAAGATACCTAAAACCATAATTATGTACATATTCTAAACTTTGACAGTGTTATTATACAATATATTTACTTATTATATAATATAATTATATATTTAATATACTGATATAAAAGAATGTTACTTAGTGTTAAGCAAAGCTTTGCTGATAATTGTAATGTTCAGATATGAATAAAGCCGTGAATGAAGAAGAAATTAGAAATAGTACTAGTACGTACAGCTCGTTGCTTTCTTGAGACATTTTATGCTAATCTCGATGAATTGATCTAAATAAATGTTATTTACAAGTGCAGTACTTTTCTTGGTACGATAGTTCCACCTCGCTTGTGAATACGCCACATATTTTCTACAACGTAATGACCTTTTTGCTTTAAATACACAATTCCATCTGTTAACACATGCTTTCTTATCACGAGGACTGCGCATCTAACCCTTTGTTCAGGTTGAACAGCGACAAGTAAGTGCTTGCTTTTAGTGTCACTTAATATGGTACGATTCAAAATTAATGGCGGCTGGGAAATGCGTTTTTCGCTGCGCAGTAACCCACCCCTCAGCTCTTACGAATTTACTACTTCGCAGCGACTTACATCGTGTTCCGAGCCGTCATTAAGTTCCCGTTTCGAATATACCTGTACCACAAGAAGCTGAAGATAAATCGATGTATCCAAGGATAATTTCAGTTAGAATTCCTTTCATCTGCACCTGCTAGGGAACAAGAATTAAGTCTAAACGGTACTTTCAGTCCAAATTAGATATCACATGAATTGCCATTTGAATTCAGATTTCGAGATATTTATAAATTTTTGGAAAAACAAACTCTATGTCATATACGACAAAGTTCAAATTCCATTTCATCCCAAACTGTTTTTAGAGCCTTCGGTTCACTTAAAAACCAACTTAAAATGCAAAATGCTAAAGTCGACACTTGAGTTGGCGGCCTTCGATACAATGTATCTCGAATTTTAAATTCAAGTAAAGTGAAACACTACTTTCAATGCAAATTAGATATCACTTGCCTATCATATTTTATTTTTGGCTAATTCTTTTGACTATGGCGTGATGTTGTATTATGAAGAGATAATGTCATCATGTTTCCTTTGCTGAAACAAGATGGCGCTGTGGTTCATGCGTTAGAAACATAATGGCATATATTTTTCAATCGACAAACGCTATATCGATTGTCTCTTCAACTTGACTCCTGTATTCCAGACAAGGCATCCTCTCGACAAACCGTGGAAACTACCTCCTCATGGACCTGATTCAGCAAAGACACCAAGACGTGCTGCAGAATCCGTCCGCAAAAGTGGCGCTTGTTAAGCTGCTTGCTTTAGCAGATGACCAGCGCAGTACTATAAACCCTATTGAATTACAAGATTATGAGAGACCACTGATGAACCTGGTAAATTACTCATGTATTATATTTTATTATCGGCACGAAGGCTGGTTTTAGAGCCATGCTGACCGTCGGTGCTGACGATCGCCGCGAGCTCGTCATTGGTCGAGCCTGACAGTCGTCAGCGCTGAGTCGAGCGACTCGACCAATGAATGAGCACGTGACTACCGTCAGCGCCGACGGTCACCGTTGGTCAGCGTGACTCTAAAATCAGCCTAAGACTCAAAACACACTGAGCCAGAGTCAAAGCTAATTTCCAAAAATATAGATGCGTGCGTTCGGCCTTCGAATGTTGAATGCGGTGGTACTTTTTATCTGTATAGAAATGTGTTCGTTGTGGATAAAGGGGTCAATGTAGTACGAACATTATTATAATAAAATTCTACGTCAATATGCTACAACCTTAACAGCCTTACTACAAGACAGGGATTTTTATTGCAAAAGACACAGACAAGCACAAGACTAACAGCTTAGTCCGCTACTAAGTTGTCAGTTTTGCAATAAGAACTTTACCCTAGTTGGAATAAAGTTTGAAATACAAAAACATGATTAATAGTTCAAACCTAATCTAAAAATAAAGTTTGTCTATTAATAAGTCTGTAAAAATATTAGTTTTGAGGCAGATGGATAATTATTAGTACCACCATACACTGTCACGTGATTAGAAGAAATAGCAGGTTTAAATAAACTGCTTACAATTTATTTGCAGTACTTTTTTCATATTTTAATTGCGTTTCGCTCTCATTACAGATCAGCAAGTACTTGCTTGACTACAAGTCTTCTCACTGCACCCCGCTGCCCGAGGCTAACTTCAGATGCCTGATGGAGCGTATGGAGGCCGAAGTGCGCGAATAATTCATTCCTGTACGATTATGTATCGTAACCATCCAGAGCTTACATGCTAATCGTATCAACTCACCCCAGGAGCAAAACGAAGCCGTTTTGGTCCAAATAGACTAAAGTTTAGAGCTGAAATGATCTCACGTGGTTATTTTTGGTGGTAATTTGACGATTGTCTAGAATGTCTAGAATAACGCACACGATCGGCTCCACACGAACTCAGTCGATCGCACGTGCACGATCAAGAGCTTATCTGGTGATAATATTCAAAATGTATGCCGTATCTCGGCAGAGACAATGTAATCTAGTAAGTTGTAACACCGTATACCTCCGTGCTTACGTGTTGTTTCTCAGAAGGAAACAATGCCACACAAACATTTATAATTTATTAATACGTATGACACATCCCGGTCCTACGTGAACAGACGAAGGAGTGACGTATCCTGAAACTTTCCTAACAACACAAGAAAATAGAAGAATGGACATTTCACTATAATGTATGTTTTGTGAGACATGATTTGAATGTTTGTATGAAGTACACATACGTCATTTTAATATTGTATAACTTTTATTGAAGTTTCCTTGTTTTTCTGACATAGTCGTTGTAAGTTCGCGAAAACCATGATATCATTTTACGCGACTCTTACGGTCAGCAAATTTTAGTAGTTTGGCATTCATAATAATAATTATGATTGTGAAGGCAGATACTAGCTGCCTGTTTTACGTAATTTATTTTGTAAACACGTCAAACTACAGTATTTATGGTATTTATAATTATGATATGGTATTTATATTTTTATTTTTTTTATGACATTGATGTGTGGCCTATATTTAGCTCCTGGTGGGACACGGCCCTAAACTGTCTTAAATTAAATAATAATTTATTTAAACTTTTAGAATATACGGAAATCTGATTGTGTATTGGATAGTTATCTGTCATTGCAGTTTTTGCAAACTTTTATTGATGTATTGTAGTGACTAGGGAATAAACACATTGCTGAGACTGGCCACAACTATAGAAGTAGTTACTATAGTTCTCGCCAAACTTCTTTGTCGCCCTATTGTTGGCTACAATGGTTGCGCAGTAGAAAATTTGGCCACAACTATAGAAGTAATTACAATAGTTCTCGACAAACTTCTTTGCCGCCCTAAAGTTGGCTACAATGGTTGCGCAGTAGAAAATTTGGCCACAACTATTGAAGTAATTACAATAGTTCTCGACAAACTTCTTTGCCGCCCTAAAGTTGGCTACAATGGCTGCGCAGTAAAAAAATGCAATGCTTTTTATGATATTTTCAAAATGACTACTTTTAGCAATATCTCTCAATAAAATATTATAACAATTGACATCAAGCACCCCACGCTTTTTTTACGATAAAATATTTTTTTATTTTAATCACACTATTCTTAATATAAATTTATTGAAAATTATTTTCTACTCTTTAGTTTGATTTTCTATTATTAAAGCGTGTTTTTTAGTTTTTTAAACTATTATATTTTTTTACTTTTTAGTTCAATCGCTAATCCTAAAGATCCTGGTAAAGATAATGGGACAAACTATTTAAATTATTGCATTGTCATCGGTCATTGATAAGTCTGCAAAGTTTCAAATCAATCCAACGTTTTGAAGGGGGTGAAAATCACGTTCAAAGATTGCGTTACATACATACATAATACATACATAACAAGCTAATAAAAGCGTGTTAAAAACAGCACCAAACCGTGCCTTGCGCATCGGAAAGCCAACTTCAGGGCGGCCCAGAATCTTGGCGAAAACTATACCTTTTGTAAATTACTTTGATATAATATGAACTGTCAGAGCCGACCCCTGCAACAGAGTTTAATCCCTTTGTACAATTAATCAGTTACATAAGAGTAGTATTGATGTTTATGATTAATATTGATATTGTTGTGATCGGGGCATTTACTCATCAATTTTAAAATAATAATTATGATTTTCTATAGTATGAACGTGTTTTTAAATAATTATTATAATTATCGATACTATGAATGTGTTTTAAACAGTAAGATATCCAATTTTAACGTTATTGAAATACATACTTTTCTTGCTGACGTAATTCAGCTTTTTAGAAATATGATTGTCTATAGAGTGAATGGGTTTTTTTCTAGGCAAGTGTGCTTCACCGTCGACCACATCATCAGGTGAGATAATGGTCAAGCGCGAGCCTATAGATTATAAAAAAGAATGGTCAGGTCTTGGGTCAGAAATAGCTTGATATTTGAGCTCTGGTAAGTTGGTTTTGGGGAATGGTATTTAGAACTGAAGTCTACATATTTATGTAAACTGCGGTACGTAAACGTAATTTTAATTAAGTTCTTTTTAATATACTCTACATGGTATTGGATAAGTCTTGTGATAAACGTGTAGCCCAATAGAAATCGACATTAAAATTGCAAAGCTTGACGGTAGTTTTGGATTTTAGTATCTTGTATGGACCAGTTATGGTAGTGTTAATCCAAATTTGCATCTTCGAAAAACGTGTGATCGCGGCGTGCCTACCACGGTTTATAGAGCTGCGGTTGAGCTTAAATTGCTAGAAACTTAATGAATTTAAAAAAAATACTAAATTTTGATTGTGACTTTTACAGCAAAATGTCCAAACATTGCTCAGTTTCGCGTGTTGCGCAGCAAGCACAAGTTTTTTAATGTTTCAAATTTGGATTCGTAATGTTGTACTTCGTAGCACGACCATGAATGCATTCATTATAACTTTAGATGGTACTAAAACACTTTTAATTTGTACTATTTTATACCACTAATTAGAAATTTTATACCTTTCAACTATCGCAGATATAAAGGTCGTGCTGGCAAGATTCTTTCCTAGCACGACCACGATAAAATTCCAGCTGGCGTAGAAGTGATGAAACGGGAGCATGCCTAAAAATTTGTACTCATTATGTACTCCTATTTCATTACTGGTAAATTGTCGTAAATTGTTAGAAAAGCAAAAAAACATTTTCTGCCACATTTAACGCCACCTAGTGTCAAGTATACAAATCACATACTTATAGGCAGAAAATGTTTTTTATAATGCGTTCATGGTCGTGCTACGAAGTACAACACGATTCGTACTACCCTTACTGGTCCGTACAACATACCAAAAAATCGTTCTGATTTACATCCTGCTTGCCGATTCTAGCCTTTTTTATTTAGTGTCGATTTCTACTAGGCTAGTATACGTGGATTTCTTGATAGATAGTGATGCATTTATATAATGTATTTCTAACTTATTATTTTATTAAAATCTGCTGTGTGTTGCAAAATCTTATTTTTATTTTATTATTTCTTGGTGAAACATTTTTTCGAACATATCAACTGGCTAGCATAAAAATATAGGAATTATGTATAGAAAGAACCGTAACTTTTACTGCATCTTAATCGTTGATAGCAAACTACCTTCATCATCGGCCTTTTTAATTTTCCCACTGCTGGGACACCGGCCTCCTCTCTGTGAGAGAGGGAATGGGCCTTAATCCACCACGCGGGCCCAGTGCGGTTTGGTGGATGCCACGTTTTCGATTTTTTGGTTCTAAGACATGCCGGTTTCCTCACGATGTTTCCATTCACCGTTTTTAGTGCAGTGGTGGTGCAATAATTTACACAAAGTATAGCGTAGTATTGGCCTATGTCCAGCAGTGGACGTCTTTCGGCTGATATGATGATGATGATGATAGCGCCTGCCTGGGTTCGAACCCACACGTAAGGGCCGTTACCAATTGCCCCTGGGCCACCACTGCTCATCATCATGAATGTATTAAATTACAAATTGCTGATCAAGTACCCTTAGTAGTGCCATGCATTTACCTACCTACTAAACTGAAGAATGATTTTCGTAAACACATGGCTTGTGCAACAGTTGTACACAATCCGTTGTTTCATCGACCAAAGATATTTGACTACATGGGCAGTCGAGTTTTTCGATTATTGACTTTTTTTATTGGTTCCTGGTACAATGCATACCTAGTTACTATACATACACGTTTTCGGTTCTTTGGACAAGTCTCAAGAACTTGTATTATCCTTGTAACTTTGATCATACATTGCCGCAGACGCGTGCGTCTCTGAATTCGTTTTGTCTCGCGTCGCGCTAACGCTGTTTATTAACATCAAGGCTGTCAATTATATCAACTGCCTGTACATCGAAATCGCGGATAATGCGTCAGAATGAGCATGAAAAACAGCCAAAATCGTGTAGTCCACGCAAGCGAAGCCGCGGGCGCCAGGCTAGTTTTTAATATTATACAAAAAAACTGGCCAAGTGCGAGTCGGACTCGTGCACGAAGGGTTCCGTACTCTTATAGCAAATAACGGCAAAAAAACAGGTTTTTTGTATGGGAGCCCCACTTAAATATTCATTTTATTCTGTTTTTAGTATTTGTTGTTATAGCGGCAACAGAAATACATCATCTGTGAAAATTGTATCTGCAGAGTTTAGTATAAGGCAAGGGCGGATCCAGGATTTTTTTCTGGGACATGGGGCGCACAGGCAAAAAAATCAACTGTTAGAAATAAACTTGAAGTATCATACTTCATGTTTATTTCTACAAGTTCAAGTATGTACAGGAAGGGTTATGAAAGACAAGAGTTTCACTCATGTTCTTTCTTTTCATCATCATCATATCAGGCGTAAGATTTCCACTGCTGGACATAGGCCTCCCCCAAGCGTCGCCACATTGATCGGTCCCGTGCGTCCCGCATCCGGCGGATGCCCGCAACCTTCACCAGGTTTTTGGTCCACCTGGTAGGAGGCCTTCCAACGCAACTTCTTCCGGTTCGCGGTCGCCACTCCAAAACTATTCTGCCCCATCGGCCATCTGTTCTGCGAGCAATGTGCCCTGCCCACTGCCACTTAAGTGTGGCAATTCTTCGGGCTATGTCGGTAACCATGGTTCTCTTGCAGATCTCTACATTTCTGATTCAATCACGCAAGGACGGTTACCTATCATAAGTTCGAACAACATTTGACCGAATTTCATTTCACCTAAACGTGCCCCCGTGCCCCCCCCCCCCTAAATCCGCCCTTGATATAAGGCACTAGTCCTACCGCCGACGACCAGCGAGTAACGAGTAAAGCTAGAAACTTAAAACGAGTTGGCGAGTAGAGTGTGTAGTTGCGATAATTTTACCGCTCGGCTATGAGCGAGTGTTAAAATAATCACACCAATCGCCCGGGACGGCCACACTGTAGGTAGAAATTAACGCTGATTGGTCTCGGCGTGAGTTCTGAGTGCCAAGCGAGCATCGCTGAGCGAGTACAACATTGATAGCTCTTGTCGCTGCGACAAACTTGTGGTGAGAGAATACTCGCCGGCAGTGTGCACAGCCTGCGATCAACTATTACTATGTGTCACGTATAATGACACGGGATCATATATCTTTTGTACGTTTCTTCACCGAGAAAATTGTCGATAGTGCCTAATGTACTCTGTGGTCTGCAGTACTGCAGATACCTATTCTTGAAAAATAGCAACCGGAAATAAGACATGCTAAAAATAAAATGAAACATCAAATCACTGTGGGCAAAGGTTTTCCTACCTCATTGCATTGCTAATTACTGTCTTCTCCCTCTATCAGTTTGGCCAGATTAGGCGACATTAGGGTGGCGGGCGACTGATTGCCAATGAAGAAAGCTTAAAAAAAAATTGAAACGAGAAGCTTGCAGTGTATTGAATGTCAGGTATTCCAATTCACTTTTACATACGCTACAAGTAAAATATAAAAAAAAACGAAAAATTTGTATTACATGCTACAATGCTACATAATTTGTAGACCTACGCGTTTCGGTCGACAGTCTATTGAACATGTAATTATGACGCGATATCTTGCGAAAACACCCCGAATCAAACAGTAAAACGCCCATTACTTTTGAATGTCTTTTGAATCAAAATCAGGTCATCCATTTAGGAGCTATGATGCCACAGACAGATACACACAATCAAAATACACAAAAACACAGAGAACTCTCAAACAACAAACTTATAAACCCCCTTTTTTTTCCGTCGTGGGTTTAAAACAATACAATAAACGTTTTATTCCTTTTTACCCGACTGCCGAAGGAGGTTAATGTGTCTATCAGTCTATGTATGTATGTATGTAAGTATGTATGTATGTATGTATGTTTGTTCCTATGTGGCGTTCTAGAGACCAAACGCGTGGGCCGATTTTGATGGTTCTTACGTCAATCGATTCGTCTTAATCCCGCGAGTGTCATAGGCTACATTCAAATTGGAAAATAGAAAAATGGCGGCTTTTGGGCGCCATATTGTGGGGGGCCAATTTTATTTTTTCTTCCAAACCCATCGTGTGGGGTATCAAAATAAAGGGTTTTTAGAGGCGATTTCAAAAATATATAACACTTATATATTTAAATGTACCTAATTCGAAAAAAAAAATAACTAAAAAGTTATAAATAAAAAAGTTAATTAAAAAAAACAAAATACCCGACTGCTTAAAAAGCGAACTAAAAAGACGTAAACAAGAAGAAAATCATGCTGTGCAGTCGGAGGATACATCTGGTTTTGGTCAGCCAGCTCGCGAATATGTATCCTCCGACTGCACAGCATGATTTTCTTCTTGTTTACGTCTTTTTAGTTCGCTTTTTAAGCAGTCGGGTATTTTGTTTTTTTTAATTAACTTTTTTTTGATAATTTATAAAATAAAACTAAATTAGGTAATTTCTGTGAAAATTGTGTTACTATACTTAATCACAATCGAGAAAACTACAAAAAAATAATTGAATGCAATAATCAAATTCTTCTTTTATTGAAGTTGGTCAAAGGTTGGGTTAAGAGCTCAAAAACAGAAAAAATATATTATGTATAATCTATTCCAAAACAAATTAGTCGGTGATTTTAGACTACTTTCGAATTTAGGCTTTCGGTTCTGGCCAAACTTCTTGGCCTTGTAGCCAACTTCAGGGCAGCCAAGAAGTTAGGCGAGAACTATACATTATAGAGGCACTTCACATCGCTATTCGATGGTCGCGTTTTTTCGTCTTTGTTCGCTATATTCGTGTTGAATTCCGAAAAACACGAATACACCGACTACACATCGTTCATGAACAGCAAATATGCCGAACATTTACGAATATTTTTGTTATGCTTTAGGTACGATGGACTTGGTAACTGCAGCAACTTTACTTTTGTTTTTATGAGAGGCCCGGATTGAGGATGTTGAGGGTCCCGCAGGGATGCATTAAATGCATTGGATAATATTCCAAAAATATAGTTAACAAGATCATCTGTCCAATCCATTTTGGCGCGAACAAACAATAAACACATCGTCCTATTTGGGCGAATAAGACAAATACGCGAACACGAATAGCGATGTGAAGTGACCTTAAGGACGAAATTTTGGGCGACTTGGGGCTCAACAAATCTGGCCATACTGCTTTCTGTCACTGTTTCATTTCTGTTTTGTCTGTCTGACATCTATGGTCTGACATGGTTTCATGACTTGTCTGCGTACATGATGACACTTGCCAGTTGACATTGACAGTAATAAATGACAGGTTCGTTCGTAATAGAAATTGAATATTTGAAAAAAAATTGTGGCGTGAATTAGAAAATCTGATCAATTATTATTTTAAGAGATTTATGGTCAATGAAACTAAATTTCAAGAACGATAACGGTTTTTATATTGTGGTTGCAGTCAAATAATAGTAAGTACCTGCTTCTATTTTTCATTAAAAAGAGCGTTGAGGCGCGCGTTCATCTAAGCAGTGATATTTTATAAATAAAAATAAATAAATACATTTTTGGTAAACTTACTATAATCAATTAATGAAATGAATAACGAATCTGACATGATTTCCCATGGTGTCATTTATGTTATGCAATATTCACCATAACCTTGAAATAAACATTGTTGGCGCCTACGCTTTTTAATGCAGAGAAAGGAAAATGAATCACATCCTTTTTTAAGGCCACTGCAACATTTACGAATCCCTGGGTCCCATAAAAAGGCTTTGGTTTTAACTTGAAAACATAACCTCTCTAAAATTTATCTAATTTTAGTGATAACATAACAGCAAAGTTTCTTATAACTTTCCATTTATTTTGCACTCAAATAGCATTTGCAGTTAGTTTCTAATAACATTAATAAACTGCATAAAGAATCGTCATGTCAAATAGTTTTCACAAATAACCAAAATTTATTTATTAATACTCAATATTTACCTACCCTTCAAATAGGGTGGTGTGACCATTACATCAGGTGCAATCAAGTAATGTGCTACCTGTGTGCATCTGTGGGTGGGGAGATAAAATCTGCATGGTATTGCAATAAGATAAAATTGAAATGTCATTCACCTGTTCAGTGTTCAGGTTCACTCACTGAACTCACTCTGAAATATTCAAGAGGTTGAAGTAGTGTCCCTCAGAATATTAATTTCCATCATGTCTTTTTATGAGCAAGTGATTCAGGTGTACATATTTATAGTCTACAGTAGTGATGAACCAGATACTGTTGTCGTTACTGCTATACTTGTTGTGGGTGAGTGAAAAAGCATAGTACTGGGATATAGACTAGGAGTTCTTTTCAACTAACATTCAAGATGTGTGTTCTATAGGACATACATGTCTTTGGAATAGATTATTGCTTTTTGTGGGAAGAATGCATGACAAGCTGAATGTTGGTGTGATATTTTTATTAGGTCAATTACGAGTAATCAAACCTGAACCATTACATTTCTAGTTAGGAATCTAATAATAAGCCAAGAAATTTAGCAGGCTGAAAACAAGCATTTTAGGTATTTTGCATAATTACCATGAGAAAGAAAATTGATCGAGTTTTTCCATCTGTAACGAGTGTAATGTCAACATCTGTAATGAGTCTGGACTTATATTCAGTTAACAGCAACAAGTTGTCCCCTACATGGGACTCAAACAAACATAACTGGCAAAATGTGGGTGTACGGTAGGTAAACCTAGCTTCGGGGAATATTTATTTATTTATTTATTTTTAAGGAAAGCTTACAGACTAATGTAACAATAAAAAAAAATCGTAGGTAAGGAAAATGGCTAATTACTAGCTTCCACATGTATACATCGCGTTACAAATTGTAGCGATACACAGAATAAAATAATAACAATAGATTGATGATTGATGTAGACAAAGATTAAAAAAGAAAGATAGAAATAAGAAAGATTCGTGCAACATTTAAATAATACATATATAAATATGATTTTTTCCATTAAATTAACAAAAACTATTTTGCACTCACTTCCGACTGCCGTTAAAATATTCTTTGCTAATATGGGCGTAATGTTATATTATGTATTTTACATGTGGCTTAACCAAATTTTGGAGTCTGAATTTGGTTTTACATACAAATTCTAGTTTGATTTTGATTGCCAGTTAGAGATTGATTTCCAATTTTTATACATTTTGGTGAAGTCACAAGTTTTCATTGCAATCATAGCAGAAAAATACTGTTAATAAATGATGTAGGAATCTGCCCGTAAGACCAGTCAATGTGGCGACACTTGGGGGAGGCCTATGTTCAGCAGTTGGCGTCTTTCTGCTGAAATAATGATGTGGCATTTCAATACAAAGTCAGAGTCAATATCAGAATCATCATCAGCCTTTTAATATTCCCATTGTTGGGACTCAGGCTGTGAGATAGAGAATCTCCACCATACGGCCCCAGTGCGAGTTGGTGGATATCACATGTCTTTGAATTTTGGCTTCTAGGACATGCCGGTTTCCTCACATTGATTTCCTTCACCGTTTTTAGAGCAGTGGTGATGAAATAATTTACACAAAGTTAAGCGCCTGCCTCGGTTCGAAAACACGGCTTAGGACATTTAAGTTGTGGCCCTTACCACTGGGCCACCACTGCTATAGACTCTTACCTTCTTACAAATAAACGCGGAATAAAGTTATACCAGGTATAACAAAGGAATAACCATACATTTTCATAGGTTTATACTTGGTATAACTTTATTCCGCGTTTATTTGTAAGAGGGCTAGAGTCAATGTAATTATGTAAAGTATAGAAAGAGTATTTTTGCTACTCTGTACACTGTACTTTTGCTTTTGTCTATACTAATATAATATTATAAAGAGGAAAGATTTTTTGTTTGTTTGTTTGTACCGAATAGGCTCCGAAACTATTGGACTAATTAATATTATTAATTCGAAAGTAACTCTGTCAGTCTGTCTGCTACCCTTTGACTCTTAACACGCTGATCCGATTTAGATGAAATTTGGTATGGAAATAGTTTAAGACTCTTAGGATGGACATTGGAGGATAGATTTAATCCCGGAAATCATATTTAAGGGGATGGAAAGGGGGGCGGACGTTTGTATGTTGCACTAATGATTTGTCAAGTAAGGCGGCCCACGCACCTATAGTATTATTGCGCGATATAAAGAAAAGGCTGTTCAAAGTACTAATGCTACGCAGACGAAGTCGCGTGCAACAGCTAGTAACCCATATTGCAATAACGTGATTTTAATTTGGATCTCAACAAGGATAAAACATCTGACGAATGTACAAAAAAATATATATACTTATTAATATAGCATTATGTTATCTCTCAGAAGGTGCCTTAAGTATTCTTATCAGGGGTACAAGTGTCTTCGTCTTGGGAGAGCTTAATACCCTTGCTGCACTCAGAATTCTAGTCTTTAACTCTACATATGCTCAAGAGTTTACTCTAAATTGCCTAAAATCCTTCGTTACATTCGGGGCTCTTTAGCGACCGTGGCATAGACACTGCTTTATTTCTTTTGCAAATCGTTATCTCAACTATCAGAAACATAAACATTATTTGGATGAAACTATAGCTATTCTGATAATCATATTAAAATGTCACCTGCACTCTGATAACTTTTAACGATTTTATTATATTGTATTCTTTATATGTATATATCTTTAACCAAACTAACATTTGCTTTCAGACGATGTCCCAAATTAACGATTTAATAAGTGTCTTGAGAGGTCTGCGCTTAGTGGTGGAAGCGGGGGCTAGAAATCAGCGAGAAGCGGCAACGTTGTTATGGAATAACTCTAGCGTCAGGCCTTTGCTTTCCAACTGTCCGACTAACCTGTTCACTGTCAATCCCAACCCTGCGTCTGCTAAAGAAATCGTAGACAGGGCCATAGTAGTCGCACACGGCTTTAGACAGTTCGCGACGATGCATGTCCCCAACAGCGCACCGACACCCGAGATGGACCAGCAAATGAAAGACGAGATCGATGAGCTTAACAGGGAATTCAACAGAACCTTTGATACCTTGAAGAAGGTTCAGATAATGGACGAGCCACCCGTGGTTACACCACCAACCATGCAACAGCAACCACGAACAGTGCAATTCGTGGCTCCTCTTGAATATTTGCAAAAGGAATTGCGAGTCGCTAAACAAAAGAGGGCAGAGGACATACTTGAAGCTATTTCCTCACCTGAACCAGTACCAGTGACGGCGTCCGAGTGGGCTAAAGTGCAAAGAGAGCCTGTAAGCTATACAGGGGCGGCAGAAGCCGCGGGGTCTTCGGGGACCAAGCCCATGGCTAAGAAGAAGATAAGAGTTGCTGTAAGTATAATTTAATTTGAAGCCTTTTATCAATGTTTGTATATTAGCTTAAGAACCCCTTATTTATTATTTTATTTTATTTTATATACACTTTATTGTACACCATAATAAACAAGAAAACTGGCCAAGTGCGAGTCGGACTCGCGCACAAAGGGTTCCGTACCATTATCGCATAAAACGGCAAAAATCACGTTTGCTGTATGGGAGCCCTACTTAAATATTTATTTTATTCTGTTTTTAGTATTTGTTGTTATAGCGGCAACAGAAATACATCATCTGTGAAAATTTCAACTGTGTAGCTATCACGGTTCATGAGATACAGCCTGGTGACAGACAGACAGACAGACAGACAGACGGACCGCGAAGTCTCAGTAATAGGGTCCCGTTTTTACCCTTTGGGTACGGAACCCTAAAAAAAGAAACTTAATACTATAGTATAACCCCTTCTTAATCTTTAAAGAGCGTCTAAGTGAAATTTACATCGTATATTTTACACTTAGCAGTTCTCATATATCTTTTTCAGCTGAGTGAGAACTCGAAAGCGCGTGTCGTGCCGTCTTCGCGCCTCGGCCGCATGTTCTCGTTCGGTTCCCTGGCCGCTGGTCTGGGCGTGGGCACCGTGGCCCAGTATGCTCGGAACACATTCCAGTCAGTTACGGGGAAGCCGGATGATACCGCCAATGCGTTCCTATCGCCGGCAAACGCAGAGAGGATTGTTGACACGCTGTGCAAAGTTCGAGGTAAGTCCTGATATATTTTGATATCTTACTTTTTGATGTTTCTCGCTCGTCAGCTTAATGCTTGTCATTTTCTGTGCTTACATAAGCATAAAAACCTTGAACTAAAGTATTTTAAAACCCGACGGAAAAAGAGGTGTGTTATAAGTTTGACATGTATTGCTGTGTAACTGTGTGTCTATCTGTTGATTCATAGCTCCTAAACGGATGAACTGATTTTGATTTAGTTTTTGTGTTTGATTTTATTCATATTTAAACATTTCACCTCTATTATTTTGTTATCACTGCGAATTGTTACTCTGTATAAATATTACTGCCAAGTATTTCAAGAACGACGGCCATGATGCGACATTTATAAGTCGGCGCATTTTTTGTGTTTGATAGTTTCTATCATGATTTGTTTTAGGTGCGGCTCTCAAGCTGGGGCAGCTGCTGAGCCTGCAGGATGACTCGATGATCTCTCCTGAGCTGCAGCGCATCTTCCAACGCGTGCGCCAGTCGGCGGACTTCATGCCGTCCTGGCAGGTCGAGAAGGTCATGAGCACACAACTCGGTCCCCAGTGGAGGACCAGAGTCGCCGCTTTTGAGGATAAGCCGTTCGCTGCTGCTTCCATTGGTAAGTTAATTGTCTAAAATTTACAGATGTGCTTTTCTGTAAACATATCGCCGTACAAATTTATTGTCAATCCCTAGTATTAGAAGTCATGAGAGTTCACTTCGAGCTGACTTCAACTGCAAGTTTTCACAGTGACGTTTGTCAATAATGGATCAGTCGGACACAGACACAACACATCGGTAACTGCTGGTTACTAAAGAAAAGATAAATTGAAAAGAAATTGATAGAATTAAATAGAGCGTTGAGTTGAGAGAGCCCCAACCGAAAGGTCTACCGACTCAGCGCTGTTACTGAGCCTTAGTCAGCGCTGGAGTGGCTATCCTGAATATTAGAAAGTAATCATCTTCTCTCGATACTTTCGAGTTGAAACTCTTTGGATTCTGGACTCAACCCGCCTTGAGGAAGTGCGGTGACTAATTCGTGCCTTCTCTGTATGAGAAGAGACATTGCCTTGCAGAGGAACAGTCATGTGCTGGTATTTTTAGGGTTCCGTACTCAAAGGGTAAAAACGAAACCCTATTACTAAGACCCCCCGGTCCGTCTGTCTGTCAGTCTGTCCGCCTGTCAACAGGCTATATTTCATGAACCGTGACAACTAGGCAGTTGAAATTTTTACAGATGATGTATTTCTGTTGCCTGTATAACAACAAAACCTAAAAACAGAATGAAATAAATATTTAAGTGGAGCTCCCGTACCACAAACTTGATCTTTCCGCCGTTTTTTGCGATAATGGTACGGAACCCTACGTGTGCGAGTCCGACTCGCACTCGGCTGGTTTTTTATTATTATTGATAGGCTCGCGCTTGACCACTATCTTAACTGATGGTAAGCGACGATGAAGCATTCTTGCCTATAACTAACCTATTCACTCTTAACCTAAAGACTCCTAGGTTGTAGCTACCTTGAAACACTGGGCCCGGCAGGGAATTCCACTCCTTAGCTGTACGCAAAATGAGTGACGACGATTCACAATGAGTTGTAAGTGTAATTTCTTTATCAGGTCAAGTACACCTGGCCGTGCTCCACGACGGTAAGGAGGTGGCAGTCAAGGTGCAGTACCCTGGAGTCGCGCAGGGCATCAACAGTGACATCGATAACCTAGTTGGTGTTATGAAGGTACTACTAAAATTACACTACACGATCTTTATGTTCCTAAGGGTAGATAACGAATTGGTAAACGTTAGGACGCTCTGGGGCTTGGTGAAGCTACGATCTTCGCAGGGCGGCGGTAGCAGCTGGATGAGACGTGTCGAAGATCGAAACAAATGGGGTGGAACTGGATATGGCTATGTCTAGCAGTGGACTGCTTTAGGCCGATGATGATGAAGGTCTTTGGCAGATCGTGTTTTAGAAACGGCTTTGTCTCTTTCATTCATACAGTGCTAATAAGAGTTTTTGCCGCTTGAACGACATTTTCAGGTTGCCACTGTTAGTAAAGAATTCTAAAATCGGCCACTTGTGATGTATGACATTCTCAATGACGTGATGTAACAACTATTAATGTCTTAATAGCAATATTACGAGGTTCACTTTTGAGTTTTACTTTCAAGGTGGGCAAAATATGTAAAACGATTTAAGGCCGATTTCTCAAGCACAGACTTTTATAAATGTGGAATAAATATTGTTGTTTGACAACTTTTGTAATAGTAACAATGTGTAAGGGAATAAGTATGGTATTTATTCCTTAGATAAAAGTAAGGTAAATTTGTAAAATAGAAATTAATTTAAATCTTCTAATTTTTATTTGAATTATATACATTCCATTTTTAAATTTTTTAAAACATGAATGAAAATGCCTTTTTGTGTGTATTTTTCGTAGAGAATAATTATATAAAATCACAGTTGTTTGTTTTATGTGTTTTCTCTCTTCTGTAATCCTCCACAAAGCTGTAACCACTGCTAACTAAACACTTCCTCATCCCCGCAGGTGTGGAACATGTTCCCCAAAGGCATGTTCATCGACAACATAGTGGAGGTCGCCAAGAAAGAGCTCTCTTGGGAGGTAGACTACCTGCGCGAGGCCGAGTGCACCAGGAAGTTCAAGAGGCTGCTGGCTCCGTATCCCGAGTACTTTGTTCCTGACATCATTGGTAAGAGAAATACAATCAATCTGTACTGGGTAGTCTTTTCCAAACTGTACTGGGGTCTGTTGCCTATCCTACCGGGTGCTGCTGAGCACCAATATTTTACATAGAGCGACTGCTTTTCCGACCACCACAACCCAGTAACTGGTTAACACGATACCCCTTGGCAAGACTGGTGTCAGATTTTCTGGCTTCTGATTATCCGTAACGACGCTATGTAAAGATGGTCATCCATCCACGGACCAACCTTGGCAAACGTTGCTTAACCTCAAAATGGACCCGTGCGGGTATTATAATTTAGCCACAAGCTCTCAAGTAACACACATAAAAATCTGTGGTTTTTTGATTTCCAATCAGTCACTTTCACTATCTCAGTTTCTTGGTCCATGTAAAAAGACGTACATGTCTACCATAAATTCCTCGTCTTCAGTTACTGTCTATCTCCTTGTTCATTCAAAATCGGCTGTATTCTCTCGTCTCTCTCTTCTTCAACTTGTATGAGGGGCCTCCCGCATCCAACCCTTGACCTTGCCTATTATTTTAACCAGGGCTACGTTTTACTCGAACACTAGTAGAAGTAGCAGAACTTCGTTCCTACTAATATCATAAATGTGAGAGTATGTATTTTATACCATTCGCCCTATAAAAAGCTTATTTTATTCACTGAAAACAGTGAATGAAAAGCACCTATAATCACTATTTTGGTGTTTGAATTTAGAACACACCAATATAATATTCAAACTACATCGCAATGCTATACAACCTCCTTGCGCAAAGAATACTCGACTTTTCCTTTAGCATTATTGGCACCGGAAATCCACCGAAATATAGAAAAAAAAAGTGCACTATTTGATGCACTATTGAGCTGTTAAGAATGTATAGTGGCACGCTTGGTTTTCATACAGATGGAGGGATCTGCGTTATCTAGTTAGATTTATGTCTGTGGATCAAACTTAGATCCCTTTGAGAGGAGGCCTGTGTCCCAGCAGTGGGAACGTTAAAAAGGCTAACTATGCTATGCTATGCTTTGCTCAAGCACGAGAGGCTGGGTGGGTCGGAACGGGTCTTAGACACTGGGCCACCAATTTCTAAGACCCGTCTAAGTTTGTTTCCTAATTTTGTTTATGTATACCAGATGAGCTATGCTCGCCCGAGGTCATTACCACGGAGCTGATAGACGGCGTGCCCCTGGACAAGCTGTTCGAGGCAGAGTACGAGGTGCGCATCGACATCGCTCACAAGATCATGCAGCTGTGTCTGCGAGAGATGTTCGTGCTGCGCTGCATGCAGACCGACCCCAACTGGGCCAACTTCTTCTATAATCCGACTACCAAGCAGGTTTGACATACAATAGATTTTTTTATTTTTTGTCTATTTTTAACACTGTGAAGGTCTCTCTTCTTCTCTTTTCCTACTTTGCTAATCATCATCGTCTACAGATGAAGCGTATATACTAGAACAGATCCAGGGATTAGGTATTTAACGAAACTAGGTTGCACCTATTCTAACTCTTAAAATACTCCATCCATCTAGTCTCACTGTGCCTACGCAGTGTACGGCACCCACGGCCCGCGCGTATCATAGTACCCACGACACGGCGAAGCGAGTTAGCAGTAGTTATAGCTCATTCATGTTTACATACATAATTCATTTGAATTTGAACAATATTTCAATGGCATAAAAGTAACGCGACGCGCACTGTCTTGTGCTAGAATATATTCTGTCCTTTTTTAACTACATTATTCCGCCAAATCTTCCATCCTTGTCTGTTAATACTCGAGACTGGTCGGGACTAGGCAGACTTTATAGAATAGGTACTTTGACAATACTCGAGACTAGTCGGGACTAGGCAGACTTTATAGAATAGGTACTTGGACAATACTCGAGACTAATCGGGACTAGGTAGACTTTATAGAATAGGTACTTTGACAATACTCGAGACTAGTCGGGACTAGGCAGACTTTATAGAATAGGTACTTGGACAATACTTGAGACTAGTCGGGACTAGGCAGACTTTATAGAATAGGTGCTTTGACAATACTCGAGACTAGTCGGGACTAGGCAGACTTTATAGAATAGGTACTTGGACAATACTTGAGACTAGTCGGGACTAGGCAGACTTTATAGAATAGGTACATTGACAATACTCGAGACTAGTCGGGACTAGGCTGACTTTATAGAATAGGTACTTGGACAATACTTGAGACTAATCGGGACTAGGCAGACTTTATAGAATAGGTACTTTGACAATACTCGAGACTAGTCGGGACTAGGCAGACTTTATAGAATAGGTACTTGGACAATACTTGAGACTAGTCGGGAGTAGGCAGACTTTATAGAATAGGTACTTTGACAAAACTCGATGCGAATGAAGACTTTATGATGCAGTCTAGTATCAAATAAAAATCATTTATCATAGTAACTTCGATAAGAAACTGTAGCTCAAATTCTTATTGTCATTGCAAACAGGTGATCCTGTTAGACTTCGGCGCCACTCGTGAGTACTCCAAAGAGTTCATGGACCAGTACATCGAGATCATCCACGCGGCGTCGCAGGGAGACCGAAAAGCCATCCTGGAGATGTCCAGAGAGATGAAGTTTTTGACTGGATACGAGTCCAAGGTTGGTAGCTAACAAAGGTTTTTTTTTCGAGCCGTGTCCAGAAGTTCTGCTTTCTGAATCAAGTCCTTGACCCAGACTCCTAAGGTGTTGGTCGAGGCTCGAGGCTATTAAGCCATTGGCTGACCCGACTATCGGTACAATGATCGCTGAGTCCACATCAGTTGACAACCTCGCAAGCCAAGTCAAGATACTCATGTTTCTTTGAAAGTTGTTGTACCTGTGCTGCTAGAAGAATCAGGCCAAGTGTGCAAGTCGACAAGAAGTGAAATAGGCTTCCATTCAGTAATAAATATATAGTCTTCAAATTATTAACTGGAGCTTATCTAGACATTGTTACATATCCCAGATGCATTACTACTTTCATAATTGACAACAGAATCATGTTGAATTCATGATAACATTAGCTTTCGCCCGCGGTTTCGCTCGTGTGAAAAGAGTTTTATTATCCCAAGGGAACATTACGCCAGGATAAAAATGCCTATGTGCTATTCCAGACTATAATCTATCTCTGTGCCAAATTCCATCCGTTTCCGTTCAGCCATTCCAGCAACAAAAATCCATTCATCAACAACTCGTCTCTTACAGGTAATGGAAGAGACTCACATCGACACCGTGATGATAATGGGTGAGGTGTTCACCAGCGATGGCTCGGGCGAGTTCGACTTCAGTACACAGCAAACCACGCGCCGCATCCAGGCCTTAGTGCCCACCATACTGACGCACCGTCTCTGCCCACCCCCAGAAGAAATATACTCCCTACACCGCAAACTCTCCGGCGTCTTCCTCCTCTGCTCCAAACTCAAGATCAAGATGAACTGTCGCACCATGTTCCAGGAGATCTACGACCAGTATAAAACCAATAGCTTTAGATAGACTTTAGCTTCCGTGGGTCAGGTGTGGTCAAGTTTCAAGTACACAATATTCAACAGCGACTTTATGTCCAACTTTGATGTTTTCCAGTAATTCAACTTTGTTATCATTCATAATCAATGTATTCATTCGACAAGCCTACCATACATGGAGACGCCAAATTGAAAATCGTTTGCGTAAGTTTATTCTGATTGGATCGTGCACCAAGGTCTCATAAGGTCAGTGAGAATAAGTGTTAGCTTCGGTCTGAAGTATTACAACCACAAATGGTACAGGTTTTGAAATCATGGAACAAACTTGAGGGTTGTGATGACAATGTAAGGTAGCGTTATTATCTTCTCTTCCTTCCCTGGTCCAATTTTTCTGGGTCTGGCCTCCTCACTTTGCTGCGCCAAGTTGTTCTTGGGTTGTCTATCCGAGCAATTGGATTTGCTTGAGGTCTCTTTCTATATTGGACCTTAGGTCACAAGCGGGTGAACTCTACCTTTCTTTTGTTCTGGAAGGTGCAGAGCAATTTGTACCACATGGCTCTTGTCACGTCTCTTGACGTGCCCATACAAATGAAGGCGGTTTTCGGTAAGGTTGATAAAAAAGGTGATAGGTGCACCGATTTTGAAACTTCCTCGAATGTGTTGATTTCGCACTCTGTCAAGCCGAGTCACACCTCCAGCCCATCGAAGCATCTTCATTTCATTGGTATGAACCTTTTGTTCATGCTTCTTTTTTGTTGTCCAGCATTCAGAACAATACAATAACGCTGGACGAACTGCCGTTTTGTATACTTTTTCCTTAGTTTTTATGGGAATACGTGGGTCACAGAGTACACCTGTAAGGGACCGCCATTATTGCCACGCAACGCTGACTTTGTGAGTCACATCCGCGTCAACGTTAGTATCTGTTGTAAGCAAAGAGCCGAGGTACTTAAATTGTTGTACTGTGGGAATAGGAATACATAGTCTTCGGTGTCGCGTCTCCGCTGTAAGGACATTTCAATTACCCGGTTCTGCTCTTGCTAACCCTCAGACCATACCGCTCAAGAGATTGTGTCCACATATTTAAGAGATCCTGCATATGTAACCCGTTGTCAGCGGCCAGAACAATGTCGTCTGCGTATGGCATAGTCCACGGCAGTGGGGATGGAATACCTTGATGGGATACCCTTGGTCCATCACCAGGTTAATCAGAAGCGGGCTGAGAGCAGAACCCTGATGGACACCTACTTTGAATTCGAATGCTTCACTTACCCCAGCTAGAATTCGAACTCTTAAATATCCCTGAAGGACTCTAGGAAATATCCCTGATTAGGACAATATAATACTCAGGTATATTCTGACCACGAAGAGCTTGCCACACTAGCTTACGCGGTACCCGATCGAAAGCTTTTTCGAGGTCGATGAATGTCAAGCGGTAGCGGTAGCGACCTTTATTACAACGATGAAAGATTTGATTGTTTGTAATGGATAAACACAAAAACTACTTAACCGATTTTGATCATTCTTTTACCACTAGAAAGCTATATTATTCCTGAAAAAGGAATAATATAGCTACCTTACCTTTTTCGAAAAAGGAGCGAATCCGCGGGGAGGAGTAATATAAGGGGAGGAGTAGTAAGTCATAATCGTAATATTAATTCGATCTCACAAATTATTATGAGTGTTTACAATTTTACATTAACAAGTGCTTTGGATCATAGAAACAGTGCAACTGAGTTTAAAAGTGCGTATGAAAAATCGTGTATAACAGTGTCAACCAATTATAAAAGTATACTCTGTGGTGTTAACTGTAATAAGTAGGTCTATAAGATTTTATAACTCATCGACCAACTGTAACGAATGTCGTCCATTTTTATGACGTTTTTATTGAGCCCTAAGGGTAGAACTGATGACGATATTTCGTTACAATTTGTACGGGACGATTTTAATTTAAAAGTTTCTTGTAGTAGTTCCATCACCGGGCTATTGTAAATAGGTTTTTCTATGAAAAAATTTACAGGTATTACATTACTCAACTTAGGACTAGTAAACTCTCACGGGTTTGCACTGATTCCCTTCATAACTGATGTAGCTAAATACGGTTAACAATATTTTTTTCTTATGTGCTAAATAAGTATACGAGTTCCAACCAGCACAACATAAAGAGATTTGTTATTGTACTTTTACATTTTGTACTTAGTGAAATAAGGGTGTCTGACTATATTGATGTAACTGATGTAACTTTTAATGAAAAACTTAGGTTATAACCAACTCTTTTTCTATTTATGTCATAATGTGCTCAAATTATAAATACACGAGTTAACTAGCACCACAACATTATTCCGATAGTTTAAGTGTTTTATTTTTTTGTTAAGTTTGCTTTTTTATTTACATAGCATTTATTAATTTATTTAATAATTCGTGCACACAAACGTAACGAGGCGGACTTAATGCCTTAGGCATCAACTAGTCAACCTTTGGGTGATGCAGAGACAAATGGTAGTTGCAATATTGACAGTTAAACGTTATATTAGGTAATATTTATTTTAATATTTATGTTACTGTAAAACCCGAACTCGAACCCGAGCTTTTTTTTTGGGTTGGGAAATCACCCAATGACTTCTCCCGCTCTGGGTGAAGCGGAAGGGCGTGTCACACTTTTATCGACTCAAACCCACCCGTGGTCCTTCAGTTGCTTGTGCCAGGGCCGCGCTAACTCTCTTTCAAATTTATCCGCGATCCAGGCAGGGAGGCATCGGCCTTAGCGGACCCCGTCAAAGTACGGTAAAACCTAGGATTTACCGGTTAAGCCTAATATTTACATCCTGGAAAAACCCGAAATGATCTATGATAATTTCGAGCTTTTACCACACCAGCTTTTACTTTTACCAGCTTTTAGACACTATGAAACGTAATGATGAGAACAATGATCCACCTAAGTAGGTTAAATGTTTAATATGCGGTTTTCTTTTGACGAATTCGGCTATTCGAATCGCATCTATTTGTATAAATGTTAATTCGTCACATACTACTTAAAACTAACCAAAATGTTTTCAATTCGTGCAAAATATACTAAAGTCATTTCAACCGAAAGATATTTGGTACCCATGATATGGTAAAACATAAAGCTCCCCAAGAAACGCCACATCGATATGTGTGCGCCTCTGTTTCTCGCAATTAACAATCTTAAAACGATAATAAGCTACAATAATAGCTTGCTAACCTTATTTAAGCTAATTATTATTAATTGATCTTGTCATAGCAGTGGTGGCCCAGTGGTATCGGCCGCGACTTACAAATTGTAGGTCGTGGGTTCAAGCCCAGGCAGGCGCTTTACTTTGTGTAAATTATTTCATCACTACTGCTGTCAAAACGCTGATGAAAAACATCGCGAGGAAACCGGCATGTCCTAGAACCAAAAATTCGAAGACATGTGACATCCACTAACCCGTACTGTGCCCGCGTGGTGGATTACGGCCCATTCCCTCTCTCAGAGAGAAGGCCTGTGTCCCAAGGCAGTGGAAACATTAATAGGCTGATGATGTGATGTGATAATCTTATCATTTTAATATCTAATTTTTTTTATATAAGTGATTTAATGTTTTATGAATGTTATGGATTCTTATGTCTGAAAATAAATGAATTAAGAGTAATAAAAAAAAAACTAATGTTTTTAACAGAAAATGTTTTAAAATCATGTAGAAGTTTTCACATCAAAGTAGAAGTTTGCATCTAATACCTACTTTGGTGAAGTTAATTAATAATTTCTTAATAGTTCTCATCATTTCGTATCATAATTTACCAGTCTCGGATGTAAATCCTAAGATTTACCGTGTATACCATGATAATCATAGATCATTTCGGACTTTGCTAAATCTTAGGTTGTACCGTTAAATCCTAGGTTTTACCGTACTTCGGGCTTTTATAGTAACACATACATAATATAATATAGTGATAAGGTTTTATGATAACATTGATGTTGTGAACATAAATGTTGAATGTACTTCCTAACCTATCACTTGACCAACACCCACCTGAGCCGCGCGTATTGCCTACTACCTCGTTTTTGTATATTAAGACTACTTATGTATTTGTGATAATGTAATTATCTAATATTAACAAACCGTTGTAAAAGAAACGTTGTTTTTATTGTAGATTGATTCCTTTACCTTTATGGACATACAAATTATTATTATTAAATGATGCGAGCCAGGGGGTGTACTCCTTATCTCTGTCATCGAAGTTACGGGCCCCGTCCGAAAGTACTCGGATACATCGGAGTGAAAAAAACAAAACAAGTGTTATGGTAAAAAATTTCAGACGGGTAAAAATACGTCGGGAATAGGTCAAATTGTGTTGTTATTCATTCTTAGTTCGGGCCCCGAACGAATAACCCGTCTGTAAGAAATACGGAGTAGGAAACGCCAGTAAAGAAGGCCGAAACTAGGTTTAGGTTTAAAGATATTTATTCTCAAAAAAAGACACAATGTCACTTACATGAGAACAATGCTAAAAATTCGTCACAGACGTCACGGCAGCAGTTATGATGCACCCATCCAATGCATTCAGCTTTAAGAAAGGGTGTTATTTCGGATTAAATATGCAGCTAATTGAGTTTTTAATGCATCGAATGAGTGCAATCTTTTTATACATGAGGGTATTTTGTATTTTGTAAAAAAATGCCCATGGATAGGGCATTGTAAAGAGGTTTGTTCGAAAATCGAACTGGCCACCATAAGCAGAACTCAAAAAGTAAAAAGGCGCGATTTCAAAGACGGCGTTTGGTGCTGTCACAAAATAGAAATCGCCGCGTGGTGCTGTGATCTGTGATTTTTTGAGTAATTAACTTTGCCACAACTTCCATAAATGTACCTAACTAAAATGTTACTCCATCCTTCCATAACTGGACTAATGAGTCCAACATCAATGTTAACTTTTGATCTATATTAATTACAAAATAAATAATTAATTTATGGAGCTCTGGCTTTTTATTGCCTCGCAGAAGATGTGTAAAGTAGAATATGCTTCTCTGGGTTAAAGCCTGTATTCGTCTTGGGCAGCTTGAACACGTCGCTTCACTGAGGACCCTACACAACTCCCTCGCTATAGTCACTCGTTATACTCATGCAGGGTTCAAAATGCTGTCCGTGACTTAAGTCACGACACTGCTTTATCCCGTTGGAGCATAATCTACTATGATATTATACCTTGAATAGCTAGTGGTTGTGTTGAAACTGTATCTATATATTTCCGCCCGCGGTTTCGACTGCTTAGACTACATCACTCCGGTATCTACCCCTAGGGGTACCATATCACAAAATTTTCTCAACTATTACTTTATCGAATTTCAAAAATTACGTGTATCTTGTTATTAAATGAGCATAAACTGAACTAATAACCAAATAAACTAATAGCTAGAGCGTTTGGCTTTCATTCAGGAGGTCTCGTGGAATGGATTTCCACGGAAGGTTGTCTAGGTGGAAGAGAATATTTTCTTGTTTCAAACCATTTAGAGCGTAATTTTTCAGTAGTCGGGTTTTAGTTTTTGAACTTACTTTTTATTTAAAGTATCTTGGGATTATTGCAGAGCCGGACGTAATAAATTAACATAAATACATACATGCATATATACCGATCAACAAACACTTTGCGACGCCGTAGTCGGGCCGTAATTAGTTTTCGTTACTTACACGGGACATATCTGGCAAACGGTATGCTTGACAAAAATATGATTTACCAAACCCTTTCTTTTTAAAATCCCTGTTCAATGATACCACACATGATGGGATAGTGTATCATTTTTTTTGCTCTTATCTTCGTGCCCCTAGAGGGCGCTATATTCAATTTAATGTGACGTCACGTAGCCTATCATTAGCGGACAAACAAGACGCTTCCAACGACACCTCATTTGTCTAATTATGACAAGTAAGGCTAGAAGTTATGAAGGAATAGATGTGTTAAAGTAGATATAAGTACTGTGGGATCGAATAAAACCAGTTACTATAAATATACGAATATTATTGACGTAAACTGTAGAAAATATTTTAGTCAAGTACGATGGTGACATAGATGACAGTCAACAACATTTTGCTTGTTATGGTAACATCTCTGGCTGGTGATAGATGTTAAAGGAGTATCTATTCCTAACATCCACCTCTCTTTATAATGCCAGCCATCTTCTTGAGAATTTCAATTCTAGGCCCATAAAGTGGTTTGGTGAGCATATCAGCAATCTGCCTGGTTGCTGGCACATGGCAGATGGTAATGCTTCCATCTTGAACACATTCTCGTATAAAGAATGATCGTATCCTTATGTGTTTGGTCTTTTGGTGGAATTCTGGTGGATTCTTAGCCATCTTAATTGCTGATTCGTTATCAACACATAGGGACGCTGGACATTCACCAATGATTTCTTTCATAATCTTTCGAAGCCAAATAATTTCTCTAGCAGTTTCACTGGCTGCCACTATTTCTGCCTCGGTGGATGAAATCGCTACTGTGCTCTGGCGTTTACTATTCCAGGATATTAGACCTCCAGCATACATGCAAAGAATGCCTGAGGTAGACCTTCCAGTTTCAGGATCACCTCCGTGGTCAGCATCACTGTAACATTCTAAGTTATGACTATTTCCTGGCTTGTAAACGATGCCTTCATCTATAGTCCCTTTCAAGTAACGCATTATCCTCTTGATATTGATGATGTTCTCCCTTGTAGGTTTATCTAAATTTCGAGATACAACACTGACAGCAAAGGCTATGTCAGGCCTCGTGCTTGTCATCAAATAAGCTAATGATCCAACAGCTTCACGGTACGGGAAGCTCATTGAAACTTCAGTGTCATCTTGAGCATTATTTGCTTTTAAAATTGGTGTTGGCACTGGCTTACATTTCTCCATGCCAAACCTTTGCAATATGCGAGTGATGTACGATTTCTGATGCAGTAAAATAGAACCATCAGAGTACCTTTCTATCTCCATTCCAAGAAAATAGCTTGCTGGTTTCTTTGTTATTTTGAAATTTGCCCTCATTTCTTCTAGGAAGCAGTTAGCTAGTTTCTCGCTTGAGTAAGCAATAAGACCATCATCGACGTACAGGGCGAGAACAATTTTCTCTTTTCCATGTTTTCTCACAAACAAACAAGGATCGGACTGGCTTTGCTTGAACCCTGTCTTTACGATATAGTCTGTAATACATCTATTCCAACAGAGTGGGGCTTGCTTTAAACCATACAGGCTTTTCTTTAATTTAAACACATACCTCTCTTCTGTATAACCTTCAGGCGGCTTCATGTATATTTCTTCGTCTAAAGTGCCATAAAGGAAGGCTGTGGACACGTCAAACTGTGCTAATCTCAGCTTTTCTTTAGCAGCAACACTCAGAACAGCTCTTATTGTGCTACTCCTAGCAACAGGACTAAAAGTTTCATGAAAGTCTACATCTTTCTTCTGAGAATATCCTTTTATAACCAGTCGAGCCTTATATTTGTCAACAGAGCCATCAGGATTAGTTTTAATTTTGAATATCCACTTACATGGAATGGCTTTCCGACCTTTAGGTAGTTCGACTAGCTCCCACGTCTGGTTTTCTTTCAGCGAGTTCATTTCGCTTTCGATAGCCTTCTTCCATTCTTCTGTAGCCTTACATGACATTGCCTGTTTGAAGGTTTTCGGTTCGAACAAATTTTCAGCTTCTAATGCCATAATATAGTCATTGAACCGTACATGAGGTCTAAGGTTTGCTCTATCTCTGAGAGTCATCCGACTTCCTTCTCTTTCATGGTCGTCATCGGATAGATCAGGATCATCGGCTTCGTTACCTTCAGCGAGTTCTTCATTTTCTTCTTCAGAGTGAACGGATTCAAACATTGATTCATCTAAATCATCATCTATATCTTTATCGGCTTCGTGACGTGCCCTTGATGAAGTAGGTTCTTCAATAAATTCAGATCCGAACTCTGTAATATTCCGCTCTCCAATCTCTCTAATATCGTTGGTTTCGAATTCATTATGTAGACTTGGAAAATTATGGATAAGTTTTTCTGGAGAGTTTTCAGCTCTTCTGATTTAGGCTCAACCTCTTTAGATTTTCCCAGTAATGGTACCTCTTCGAATATTACGTCTCTGGATCTAATCAATTTGAGTGATTCCTTATTCCAGATTCTATAGCCTTCGTCTCCTTCATAACCAATAAGAATCCCTTTTACAGCTTTCCGTTGCAGCTTCTTGCGGTTAGCTTTAGGAACATGGGCATAGCACGTGCAACCTAGGATTCTTAGATGTTTGATCGCTGGCTTCTTTCCGTACCACAGTTCATGAGGTGACTTGCATGGCACGCTAGATGGCCCTGTGCGATTTAACACGTAGACTGTTGAGTTTACTATCTCTGCCCATAAGCCATCAGGAATCTTCTCATGTGCATGCATGATGGCTCGCGCGGCTTCTACTACCGTCCTATTTTCTCTTTCTACGCAACCTGCTTGCTCCGGGGTGTGAGGCATCGTGAACCTTTGCTTGATGCCGTTTTCAGTTAAGATATTTTTGAATTTTTCGCTGATAAATTCTCCACCATTATCGCTTAATATTTCTTTGATAACGTGTCCTACAACTTTAGCTTCTTTTAAGAAAATATCAAGCTTTGAAGCTGCTTCAGACTTTTCTCGAAGAAAATAGATGCAACGATGGCGTGTAAAGTCGTCTTTAAACAGGACATAATATCGTAACTTCGAAATTGAATATGGAAACGGTCCACAAATATCGGTATGGATTAGTTCTCCGGCTTTAGTGGCTCTAACCCTTGTACCAAAAGATTGCCTGTGAGCCTTTCCATAAACGCATCCTTCGCAGATGTCCGATTGTTTATTCTCCACTTTAAACCCTAGCTCGTTTTCGATGACTTGACTAACATGTCTTTTGTTTTGATGTGCTAGCCTTTCATGATATACTTGTAATGGATTTGACAGTAGTTGATTGACTTCTCGATTTTTGGGCGCAACGCAGGTAAGCTCTAGCTTAAATAGTCCACCTTTAATCGCTCTAGTCCCAATTACTCTAATGCCTCCATTTACTTTCACTATACATTGTTTAGGCGTAGACTCAAACGTACTCATGGATGAGTTATCGTGCACAGAAAGAACTGAGAATAAGTTTCTTTTGATTTTTGGAACATACCAAACGTCCTTCAATAGTACGTGTTCTACGTTTCCATTGACCTTGGCTTCAGCTCGAATGTTGCCCATTCCAATGGCTTCAATGGTTTGCCCATTCGCTGCAGTAACCGTATGTGAACTCTTAAAGTGTTCGAAGCTTTCGAAGAAGTCGCCTGAATTCGTAACATGGCTTGTCGCTCCGTTGTCAACGTACCAGTAATTTTTATCTATTGGCTTTCCATCATCGCAAGCTAACACTGTTAAGTTAACATTTGAGGTTTTACTGTCATTTGACGGCTTTCGTGGACGTCCATCATTTATCCATTTTTGGCATTTTCTTACAAAGTGTCCAACTTCTCCACAATAATTGCATTTAAAAACTTTTTTCTTCTTCTGTGTCTTCACGATTAATACTTCTTCAGTTTTCTCTGTCTCATCTTTAGTAGTTAACGCTTTTTCATATGCACTAAGCTGCGAAGTTAAGTTCTCTACTGTCCGATCCTTTTTTGTTATAAGGAGCCAACTTGACTTAAAAGCGAAATAATCTTTTGGTAAAGTTCCAAGTATTTTACAGATTAGTAATATCTCGGGCAAAGTCGCATCAATTTGGCTGTTCAATTCATGCCAAATGTTTTTTAACGTAGATATATGCTTTCTTATGTCATGTTCAGGATCCTTTTTATAATCAAAGAATTTTAAACAGAGATCATAGCTTTTGTCTTCGCTACTTGCATTGTAGAGGCGTTCTAGCTCGTCCCATACTTCTTTAGCGCTTTTGTACCGCATGACTTGTTCCAGTATCTCATCCGTCATGTTTGACGTCATCAGAGTCAAAAGTATACAGTCAATTTTCCGGAATTCTTTTAAATCCGATTCGTATTTTATTTTTGCAGATTCATTTTTAACATCTACAGGTTTAACAGGTCTACAGATCTTCCCTTCCAAAATATCTTCAGCACCGGGAATTGCTCTACATACTGTTTCGATCCTATACTTCCAATGCTTAAAGTTCTTTCCATCAAGGTGCATTATTTGTACCTTTGAGGCCTCTGCAATCGCCTTATCCATGGTGACGTCAGACCGGGTACAGATTTTTGCAAGAATTTTTCACAACTCTTTCCAAGAGGTAAACTTTTACGCATCCACTACTATTTCCAACTTATCAATTTATCAATTGAACCACTCTCTGCTACCATGTTAAAGTAGATATAAGTACTGTGGGATCGAATAAAACCAGTTACTATAAATATACGAATATTATTGACGTAAACTGTAGAAAATATTTTAGTCAAGTACGATGGTGACATAGATGACAGTCAACAACATTTTGCTTGTTATGGTAACATCTCTGGCTGGTGATAGATGTTAAAGGAGTATCTATTCCTAACAAAGGGAACAACATATATACGTATACATACCGGTAAAAAAGTCTTATTAAAGCAGTGTTATGAGGTACCTAACTACTTGCAGAAACTACTGTCATCACGACAGTGACGCCGTAGCCGATCGGAAGTCTACCTTTACTCATAACATTCCACACTAGAGTCTAATCTATCCAGCTGATATCAGAAAGCCATTTAGCTAGAATCGTCAAATGACATCAAGTTTAACTAAGGTTCACTTGGTTACTGGTAAAGCTTCATACCTGTTTAATTGGTCTTAGGTATTCAGAACCTGTGCAGGTACCTGCAGTACCGCCTTCTCCTTGATGATATTCCTCCACTTGCTCCTTCATTCAGCAACATGCACGGCCGACAAATCTTGGTGTAGCGAGGCTCAGATTTGGTTAGACCAGCGTATAGGACTACATTCTGCCCTTGACTATACCTGCAGTATCTCATCATCACCAGCATTCAGCCAAAATGATGGGCATAGGCGATCCGATATCCCCCAAACGTTACAACATGAACCGTTCCGTTGTTTCGCATCTAGAAAATTCCTGCGCCTTCACCAGCAGCCTAATTGCGTAAGTGAATTCTGCAAAGCAAACAAGTCGGAACCTTCCCAAAATTCTTCCGATTTTACGTATTGCATATTACACTCTGAAAAGGAAAGATTATGCTCCTTTCCATTACCAATATTTTGACGTAGAATTGATTGTAAAGAATGAACGAAAGCGGAAGAATCTAGATAAAACTTCACTATTGGTATTGTGTAATGAAATTATGTCCTAACGATTTGGATATAAATCATTCGAGTTTGATGAAACATAACGCAGTAGATGAACTTCAACTCAAAGGAGGATGTTTGTACTCTTTTCAAATCAGTTTCACAATACCGAAAAAGTTGAAAGAAATTATTCTAATTCTTTGAAGGAATCGACATGTTTGCTTTGCAGAATTCACTTACGCAATTAGGCTGCAGATCATCGGTGTACCTTATGGGAGGCCTTCCAGCACGCGGTCACCATAACAGAAAATTTCGGCCCTATTGACCATACTTCTGCGAGCAAATTGCCCATACTTACTACACTTACGTATGTTTGAGAATTCTTTTCTTCGATTCTGCAATACCTACAAATTCCAAACCCAAAGTTTGAATCAATCATTGCTCGCAACATAGGTGATTGATAGCAGCACTAAGTACGAACTTTTCTCTTCATTCTGAAACTTTCAAAGCATTGTCCTAGAAACTAGAGCTCGTATCAAAAACATTCCTCGTTTGTTTTAATACTTGGCTCGTTTGACGAAATCTATCTTTATTTTAGAGCTGAGTAACTTTTCATTACTTATGAAACTAGAAATGTTCGTAGGATACTTTTAGATATTATTATTCTTTTTTTTTAGTCTTCAGTTTCACAAACCTATTATAATTAAGGCGTAAGTATATTAGTAAGTATATATTCCCCAATGTTAACGCAGTACTGGCCGTGCGCCTCTGTCTGTCTGTCTGAATATCATTATGAACCTCGTTTATGAAAGTTTTGTTTGCAAAATATTTTGATTTAATCTATTTCAGTGAAGAAATTCTAGCCATACATTTAACTGTGTAAAAATATTTTTAAACATTCAAATCGTTTTGGAGGAGTATCCAAAAGTAGCGAGAAAATATCGTGTTGTTAATAAATTTTTGACGCTGTTAGATTTTCGACGAACTCAAATTTAGGTATCAAGTCGCACACAGCAACATTACGCGCACGCACTCATTGAAACTACTGAGCGCTCGATTTTATACATCAATCAAATAATATTGATCCTTGATATTATTTTTTTCTTTTATTTAAGTTGTTTCAGGAAGGTTAGTTGGCACTTTGGAAATGTATTTGGTAACTGTTACAAACCGTCGTCGTAAAAAGTAGGTTAATATTTTCAACCGACTTAAAAAAAGGAGGTGCTATATCTATTCGATCCGTATGTATCTGCGATTGTCATAAAAACTACTGATCCGATATTAATCGGGTTTCCTTCGGTAAATGTATGTGTTTTCAGGGAAGGTTTTATTGTATAGGTAATATATTAGGATCTGATAAAGATCTTCGGAGATATACAATGGAACACTTCAATAACAAACAGCAAATGACCTGCGATTACTGTGATCGTATGTTTGTGTATTGGTTTCACCATACCATAATATAACATCACGCTTGTACGGTTTTAGGGGGTAAACAGATGTATTTAGTTTACTAAACAAATTTTCTTTTCGGCAGTCGGTATCGGTACCTATTGTTTTTCGTTTTTCGACACAGGAAAGTTATTATTTTTTAACCGACTTACCAAAAAGGAGGAGGTTCTATTTGCGACTTTATGTAAGTTTTTTTTTATGTAGGTTATCCGATATCTCCGTCAATTGTGAATCGATTTAGAAAATTCTCTTTCTTTTTTCTTTGAATGAGTATCTTCCGACATTGGTCCCATTTTAATTTGCTGAAGATCTGATGACGAACTTCGGAGCTATACAACAGAACTCTTCAATAAATAACGGAAAATGTCTCGGGATTGCTGCAATCGCATGTCTGTTCATTGTTTATACCATTTCATAACATAACATAACGCCAGTACGCTCTAAAGGGGTACGCAGATGTGTACAGTTCACCTTGGTACACTCTCATTTCACCGGTTATGTTCAGTTTCATGATATTCGAGTAATCTATTCTGGCATTATAAGTCCTTACGTAACTATACTTGCCTATTAGGTAGGTACAACTAAAAAATGGAAAATAAAAAAGCTTTTTTGCAAACAAATGGTACCTACCAAAGACACCGACTAATAATAGTTATTTTTCACTAAGATGTCAAAATAACGTCGGCACCCTCTTGTATTTTGGTTTTGACCCCATATTCGATATAAGCGACCCTTAAACCCATGAAAATGACACCCATGTCGAAAGGATGTCAAATTTTCATCGGCGCCATCTTGTACTTTGGTTTTGACCCCATATTCGATATAAGCGACCCCAAAAATCATGAAAATTACACCCATGACGAAAAGATGTCAAAATTTCGTCGGCACCCTCTTGTAATTTGGTTTTGACCCCATATTCGATATAAGCGACCAAAAAAACCATGAAAATTACACCCATGACTAAAAGATGTCATATTTTCGTCGGCGCCATCTTGTATTTTGGTTTTGACCCCGTATTCGATATAAGCGACCCCAAAATCCATGATAATGAGGGTGTCTGGGATGACGAAATTTTTTCTAATTTTTGTCGGCGCCATCTTGGGTTTTGGTTTTGGCCCCGTATTCGTCATACATACATACAAACTGGTTAAAATCATAACCCTCCTCCCACCCATCCACTTCTAAACTTAACCTTACCCATCCAAATCCTAACCTTACTAAGATCTGCTTAAACCCACCCATCCATTTTTAAACCTTGTCAACAGCTGCTTAACACCGCCTATCCAAATCCCAATCTTACCAAACATAATTTCTAAATCACATTATAATAATAATAGGCACCTCAAACATACTTTTATTTCGGACCGATAAAATATCAACTCCTTTCGATCACGACAAATGACGACGACGGTACGACTCACAACTATGCACACTACTATCTTTTCTATTACTTTTATCGTAATTATTTTTTGCGAGAGAGCGATACGGCCGTCCTTCCACGAGCGCTTCTGAGCGCGGACTTAGTCTATGCGCGGAATGATGAGCCTCGAGTGCAAAATGTATGAAAAAGTCGGCAAGTGTTTTTATTTTAGCTAATAATAAAAAAATATAATGATTTAGTTAAAAAAATATTAGCTGAACCTGCAAAGGACTATATATACCGAAATTAATTATAATTTTGAAGATAAAATATGCTGTAAATTTACCTAAACTGGGTCCTGTTCGGACCCTACTTTTTTCATTTTTTTGCGATTATTGTGTTGGGCAAAACGTATTTCTGCGAAAATTTTGTATGATGTCATACAATTATTCTGATGCCAATCTGGAGCTGAATATATTATCTTTAAATTGAGACCATGATATCTCTACGTCTGTGATTGCATGTACATTAAAAATATACCTCAAAAGCACTGTTATTAATTGTAGAAAAATGTAATAGCGTCCTTAACTATTAGTTACACCAAAAAACCATAGTTCAGAAATAATTTACATGAAGCAATAACAAATATATATATACATATATATATATTTAAACTTTTTAAACTAAGCCGTTACTAAGGAGTATGCTTTAGAAAGTAACCGTTTTACGGCACTAAAGTGGTGGAAGGCCCTTAATAGAAGACAAATAAATGTAGATATTTATCTATAGGTACGTACAACATCTGCCCTCTTCGATTAACGGTATGTTGTACATACAATGATACATATCTAATTCAATCCATCAATATCATTATTTCAACCGAAAGACGTCCACTGCTGGACATAGGCCTCCCCCAAGTGTCGCCACAATGACCGTTCCCTGGACTCGCATCCAGCGGATTCCATTCATACTAATATTATAAACGCAAAAGTAACTGGGATCTGTCTGTATGTGTGTTATCCTTTTTCACGTCTTAACGGCTGAACGTATTTAACCATTTTTATTTTCTTTCATAGAAATCAACATAAAAATCGGATTTAGAGATTATAAATGTTAATGATTAGGGTATTTTACATTTTTTTTTTTTTTTTTTTTTTTGTACATAAAAACTAGTTTTCCAGCCTTTTCAATTCCCAGTCGCTTTCTTAATATACTATGAACAATTCCAAAGGTGGGAAACATTCTTTCCACAGCAGCTGATGATGATATCGCCCCAAACAATTAATTAACCACTGGAAAATTAGTTTATTTTATTATGTTTTTTGAAAAAATCGTGACTTTTTCCAACCCTGAATATAATAGAATACCAAGTAATAGAACAACGCTGGGCATACATATAAATACTTTTGTTTTTTTTTTTAAATAAAGCGTTGCCGCACACTAGGAATTTCTTCCTGTATCGTGATTTGTGGGTGCGTTTACAAACATATAAACTCACATTCACAACACCCAGAGCCGGAACAACTATCTGTAGGTCATACAAATATTTGTTACGTGCGGGCATCGAACCCGCGACACGCAGCGCAGCAGTCAATCGCTCAACCACTGCACCAAACGTGCGCCCGTCTCCACCATCTGTTACCAGCCATCAGGTCTTTATCATCAGGTAACTTAAATTAAACTTGGCAATGTTCCTTGGGATCATTAACACGCGGGCGAAACCGTTAGCTTCAATATTTAAACACATACGATACATACAAACATAAGCTCAAGTGTTTTTCCTATTGGGGGAGGCAGAAACTACTGAACGCCACCTGAATCGGTCCTTATATACTTCTTTTGCTTCATTTACGGTGATACACCCACGCCGGTTATGAGTACTGCGCACCTGGCCTTTCTGAAGAAGAGCACCAATAAGATTCGTGTAATTTTATGTCCTTCGATGGCGAAGATATTTCAATAGTCTTGTATTTTGCTTTTGTCAAACCGCACACATTTTACCAGTCAGCAGGGTGTATAAAATAGCCGACTACATAATACCCAGTGCGTGGCTATGAAGATCGATAATATCAGATGTGACTGAGTGCCAACAGTCTGCGATACTTCACACTCAACTTACAGCGACGTTTCATATAGTGTGTTGCAGGATATTATCGGTGTCTGTCCCGCGTCTTCTAGCTAAATTGGAGCGCCTTGGAATAAGGGGGTTGCAGCTAAAACTGTTTCAGGACTATCTGAGTGGTCGTAGACAGTGCCTGAGGGTGGATTCCCACATTAGCACTGATCTGCCTGTCACTTTTGGTGCCCACAAGGCTCTGTGCTGGGACCTACACTTTTCATAGTGTACCTCAATGACCTCTGTGAACTAAAGCTGGAGCAGGGTATCATTATTTCCTATGCTGACGACACAGCCTTGCTATTTTCTGCTAATAATTGGGAAGACACCTTCACGTTGGCACAGAATGGTTTCAACAGGGTGTCAGACTGTCTGAAAAAAATGTTCTCATCCTGAACTCAGGCAAAACTATGTACATGCCCTTTTATACAAGAAGTCCTTATAAACCCCCCATAGAACTTACCCTTAAATCTCACTCTATTCATCCCCACCCAACAAATGCCACAACATGTAATTGCCCTTGTCTGACCAGGTAATCGGAGGTTAAATATTTGGGTGTCATACTGGACTCATCGCTGAACTTCAGTGCACATCTATCATAACTCCAATGCAGACTGAGAAAACTCATCTATGTGTTTAAGAATTTACGGTGTGTGGCAGATATTTTTATTTTGAAAAAGGTTTACAGGGCACTTTGTCAATCGCTTCTAACTTACTGCATTTCATGTTGGGGCGGAGCTGCCAAAACCACTCTGCTTCCACTTGAAATAGCACAACGGGCAATTCTAAAAGTTAGCTCCTTCCGACCCATAGATTACCCCACACATCTTTTATACCAGTCATGGAACCTACCGACCGTACGCCAACTCTACATCATAATTACAATTCTAAAGCAACACTCCCTTACCCTTCTTGACAGGAATAATCACCATAAGCGACGACGAAATGCTGTAGTTCCCCAGTCCTTTCAATTTAAACATTCATTTACAAATAGGTTTTTCTACTTAATTGGTCCTTTTCTATACAATAAATTAAATACTAATCTTAATATCTATACCTTAAGTAAACGTGAATGCAAAACCAAACTGTTGAACTTCCTAATTACCTGTGATTATGAAACTACAGAAGAACTTCTTAAAACATTAAGATAAAGTTTAACTATTAAACACACCAAACAAAAGCACACAACACTCACTCAAACACATTCAACACAAGCACACCACACACAACACTCACTCTCTTTTTGTTGTAAAATGTTATTTTGCTTTGAAATATTAATAATAATATTATGTAAACGTTGTATTGTTCAAAGTCAAAGTCAAATGTATTTATTTCAACTAGGCCATTATGCGGCACTTTTGAACGTTAAAAATTTACATGTAATAAAAAATTGATTCTACCGTTCATATTGTCGGGCAGGTGAACTGCGTCCTAAAATACAGGCTCGGCCTAGCTCAGGCGCAGTTGCTCATTTTTATTTTTGACATATATGTAATGACCTTAAAAAAATTAAACATAATGTTCAAAATTGTACAATTTTATGGAGAAATAAATATAAATAAATAAAAAAAATAAAATTATGCTGGTCACTGCCAGGTTTTCTAGCCATATTTTTTTTACAAGCTTTATATTACCATGATTTAAAATAAAGTTGTTAACACCTGTCTACCAACGTATTCCAATATTTAAAATCAATACGAAAATAATGTAAAGGCAGTGTCGCTAACACGATCAAAACAAACGTATCGCGGTAAGGGGTTTCCTTGACACTTTCCTATCCTTTTTGTATGTGAGTCCGGCAACTAGAACATTTTTATTTTTATTTTGTCATCCGATTAAGGTACGACTTGGTGTAATTATGTAACATTGAAACAATATGGTACTATGGAGCTGGACTCACAATGGAGCCATAAGGTGGCCATAGCAACTCCACAACCACACAAGTTAGCACCATCCTGATTGGATATTGGACAAGTGATATTACATTTAGTAATTAATTTCACTTCAAATAGCTTGTTTTAAAATAAAAATTTAATCAATACTTTTTTTTTGTATTTTTTTTTATTAATTAGTACCGTATTTCAACCTTTTTAGTACCTTACTTACGAAACTTTTATAGAATTGTGCAATGTTGCAACCTTATTAAGGGCTTATCTGTGATGCGTCGGGGAACCGGTAACTAAATAAAATAAACTGCTGTAAACGTTGGCGGTTCCCCGACGGTTTTGTGTCAGAGGTATTTAATTTTTTTTTTCTTTGTGTGTTGTGTGTTTAAAGTGAAACCTTCTTCAGTCGCGTTGATCAATTTTTGGTAGGGGTAAACTTTATCGCGTCACCGACATGCTCATGTGACAGCTTCATCAACTTGCTAATATATCGTAAGTCCGTGACGAAATGACTGTGTTTTACAAAAACACAGTTTTTACTTCTGTCGAATTTTCTTAGCGTGTACATGTGGCCTAACACGGTGCATAGTACGCTGTCATGTAGCCGAGCGCGTAGCCCAGCGCGTAGAGACGTAGCATTGCGCGTAGCACAGCGCGTAGAGGCGTAACATCGCGCGAAGCACAGCGCGTGGAGGCATAGCATTGCGCGTAGCACAGTTCGTGGTATCTGGGCGCGTAGCACAGCGCGTAGAGGCGTAGCATCGCGCGAAGCACAGCGCGTAGAGGCGTAGCATTGCGCGTAGCACAGCGCGTAGAGGCGTAGCATTGCGCGAAGCACAGCGCGTAGAGGCGTAGCATTGCGCGTAGCGTAGTTCGTGGTATCTGGGCGCGTAGCACAGCGCGTAGGGGCGTAGCACAGTGCGTGGTATCTGGGCGCGTAGCTGCGTAGCAAGATACGTAGCATAACCCCAAATATGTTTACTATTTATTATCTTTTTGTATGTTTTGTTTTAAAATATAAATATGGGTGCACTATGGACAAATGGCGCGTATGTATGTGTACGCTCCTATGATTTGCTGCCAGCTCAAAGCCAGGTTTATATTTCAAGTAGAAATAAGTATCTTTCCTCTTTACATTCTTCTGCCCGTAGTTATACCAACAGCAGTAGTTCCTTTTTTTTTGCAAGATTATTTTGGCACATGTCCAATATGTACGTATGATTTATTTACTACATTTTCAACTTTGCTTATAATATTCGGGGCTTGAAACCATTATTCTGAGAATTTTATTAATTGTCTGCATTTCTTGTGATGAGGATTACCTAACCTAATTCATTTCTGACAAATAAAAGTAAATTAATGATAAGGGATGTTAAGGGGGGGGAGGGAGGGAGGGGGTTGATTAATAAACAACACCGTATTTTTTTTTAAAGATTTTATTGCAGGTCGAAAAGGCATGGGGAACATTAAAGCAACCATAAATCGAACCTGCGACCTTACGGCGGCCGCTAGTGTCTATAAACCTTTACATTTTTCTTACTTACACTCCGTACCGTATGCAATCCATTATACTGAATTACAAATTGAGAAATAGACAAATCATTTAATAAATTTGTGCTTAACTAACAATAACAGTTAGGACTAAAAGTACCACGAAGAGCCATAATAAGAAGTTGAAAGTTGGAAGAAGCTTATTCTATGTGCCTTTGTTGTGTGAATAGATGTTGCATTATAAAAGACTGGCTCACCCCCCGGTACTGCAACATGTCCAGAAATCACGAGCTGTTTCGACCTGTCCGCTTCAGGATTATTATCTCGACTGACAAGACCGCTCAAAATGCCACACTTCCCGCGGTTTCACGTCGCCGACACAGCGGGGAGACAGTAAAAATAAATAGAACTTTAAACCAAAATGAGTCACATCACTCTGCGAGCAAAGTTGATGCAAATCTTTCTAGCAAATCATATTAAACTAAACATCACTACGTTTTAACAGGAAGATATATAAGCCTTTGATTATCTATCTAGCTACTTCTACATCTACGTCAAAGGCTTTTTAGAGTGTCTCCGCCCTGGGGCTCTGGTGGCTGCCAGAAAATAGTCCATCGCGAAGGCACCCTTAGTACACTATAACTATATAACAACAAGTTTTGTGGCAGTGTGGTGCTGGCTGCAACATGCTACATCAACAAGGCACCTCAGGAGACAGGTTTGAGGGCAAGTTCCTTTGATATCGCGCTTTACAACTGCGTTAGAACTGAGGCTGGCGTTCTCAAACTGTGGGAGACCTCACCTCAAGAATATACAACATAGGAGCAAGGAAAGAACAAGAATTTTGATAGATAGCGAGATCGTGGTACTTACAGTAAAAATGGGCGTAATAAAGTATCCTTATATTATAGAGATGGAAAATCTGACGGCCCACTTGATGGTAAGTGGTACCGTCGCCTGCAGCACCTGCAACGCCAGTGCATTACAGATGCGTTGCCATCCCAGAGACTGAGGTGAAACGTCTCATGTGCCTGTAATTACACCGGCTACCATACCCTTTCAAGCCAGAACACAGCAATGCTGTTTTGTAGGTAGAAAAAGGGAAGGCGGTAGTACTTCCCCGAGCGAGGTCTTTCACAAAAACCTCTCCTACCTTACATACTTATTTAAAGAGTTACATGTTAAACTGTAAAAAAATAAAGCAGTTTTTAAATAGACTTTTTTAAGTACAGAAGGTACTTTTTCTATATTTTCCGGCATTACATACGGTACCCAAATTTGTCTACAATCTCATATGATATAATAGTTACAATAGTCTTTAAACAGTAGGTATAAATATTTGAATACTCTAGTTATATGTCCGATATGCTGAGATTATGTGAAATATCAACGATATATAATAATACAATAATTACTTTATTTACCTTTGCATTACTATACAAGCACATTTTAAGTAGTAATGTTGATTATTTACTGTCATAAACTAAAGGCATAAACTGAGCCTTAACCTCGCAAAATTGATCTCTATTTAATGCGAGATAAAGCGACTGTGCGAGCAATACGAGTATAGTACAACTATTTTCTTAATATCCCTCGGCAAACTTAGTGTTTTGTCAGTGGTCGGATTGATATCAGTTGCCCTTTGCACTTGGTGCAGACCGGACGCTCTCAATCAACCTGGAAGTATATAGAGTTGTTAATACTCTTTTAACTGTAGTGTAGCAACTTATTATTGCTAAGTTTATAAGTTTTATTATTATTGTTAAACTTTTAGTTTTGTTTTTATTTTATCTAGTATAGGCTCGCGCTTGACCACTTTCACTGCCTAAAGAGCCTATGTTTGAAAGATCTCAGTTTTCACCAGTTTGTTGTCTTATGGGTCACATTAATGAGGAATAATACCCCACTGTAATACAGTACCAACTAGCACAGAGGGTATTGTGACTGATACTGGTGGCCTTATTATTTTGTGATTATTATACACGATAAGTCTAATAATTGATAGATATGGAAATTAGCATTCGTTTGTATTCGGAAATCCGATGATTGCCTAGGGATATAAGAAAATAGTTGTATTGTACGTATATTTACTGTTGTTAGGAGTGACAATACGTCACTGCAAGCTTATGAAACCACTTCAGTTTTAACCGCTTTCTCGACGACCGCTCTCACTCTTTTCTACACGAGGTTACTTTATATGCAAAGATATGGAAGGGTCAGTCTATTCTCTATGTTTATAATTACTATATTTATTTTATTATTTATTAATAGGGTTGAATTTCATTTTCAAATTAACCTTTTAACTTTTCTGAAGTGTAATTTTTTTAATAGGAGGATCATGTACGCCTTAGAAGCTTCGTACGTTCCGTGCTAAGTAGTTATGTACGTGTAGATATTTAATTACATACTAGATTAAATTTACACAGTGACTCATGTGTAGAACTTAGAACTACGGATGCATCCATAACGTTTGTGATGTATACAATTTTGTCATTACAATTTATCTTTGTAGCATTATATATTGTTAAGTGTAAGTACGTATAGTCAGCCTGCCAATATTTTATTCCTCTTCTTCTGCTTAGAAGAAGCCCAATACATATTGTGTCATTCTGATGTTAAGGTATGTAAGTAAGTCAGCATAGGCTAAGTGAGTAACAAGTAAGCATATACATTTTGTTAGGCCTTTTTTTAACTTCTCGAAATGCATTTCAAGATTTTGTGTTTACGTTATCTTCTGAGTAAGTATTGAGCATGTATGGTTTTCATACTTAATACATAAGTTTTTATTTAATATAATTAAAGCCCTTTCATACGTTCAGACGACCGGTTAGCCAGCGCTAACTGGCGGGGAGTTTGTAAGGAAACCCCAGTAAAATAAAAAAAGCCGTCATACTTATCCATACAGACTGTTGTCTTTCGACTAATACCCGGCAGCCTGACCGTGTAAAAAGGGCATAACTCCCAAAAACAATTCAACATATTATCACCTTACCTTATACTTACAAGTATATCTCAGTTTATATTGCCTACTCTTATTTTCCATAATATCAACAATACGGGTTACTCAGGTCCTCAAGTTTAATTTTGAATATTTTATAAACGATTACCTTATCTTAGGAAAGAACGTAGATACATAGACCAACAAAAGTGAATGAAACATTAGTAAATATGACAAGTATAATGTAATTCATATAATCCCAGCAGACGAACGTTCTATCAATTCAGTTCACTAAAGAAAAAGCAACACTTAATATTGTATTCGATATAGTGTAGTAGTAATTTAGGTATCACAAACAACTATAAGTTTGTAGTAATAAGTTACATCAACATTATATTCTGTGCATCATTTGATACAGTGCCTATAATAATCTACACAGAGTGCTACGTACCTCTCATTTTTTTGTATATTTTTTATATGTTTTTATTTCATGAAAAGTGGATCAACCCGTAAAACACAATTCTTATCTCGCGGCTGAGGCAAAAGAGGCGCCATCGAAAATTACATGATTACAATAAACTTTCATTGTTTTTACGGGTCTCAATAGAAAGTATAACTAACAATAATATAGAATAGAAATCCATTAAAATAACACAACACATGAATCACATCGTTAATAAACAGCTAACAACTACTCTGTTAAAATGTATCTACATACGTCAAATATCGTTTCAATTGTGAACTATTGTTAACATAATTAAACATCTACGTGGTACAATCAGATGTAGTAACGTCTATAATATTGGTAATAAGTGTTCATTCAAATTTTCTACGGCCAAAAACTTTCATTTAGCGGTAACCTGACCCCCTATGCGTTTGCGTAAACAAGTAATTATACTTTAACCAGTGGCGTAACTATACCGTCTGAGGCCCGTGGCAAATTCATTGGATAGGGCCCCAGTAAATTTAATTTAATTTTAATAAATAACTGAAGTAGTTAGTAGTTACCCAAATATAATGTGCATTTAGTTAAATATCTAGTAAATAAAATTTTCTAAAACATAGTTATTACACATTTATAATAATATAGAGCTGCGGATAGAGTTTTCTGTTCCGAAAAAGTATCAATAACATCATAGAAATAGTAACAAATTTCATGTCCTGCCCGTCTAGTAGGGTTCAATGTTTTTAATGTTTTCGAAGTTGAAGTTTCGACAGACTCGACTCAAAGAAAGTACCGCTGAAAAAATTAAGTAATCAATGCTTTTGTTATGAATGCGTTTAACTCTTAATATTTTATTTGAATTTGTATATGGTCTTTAGTTGTGTCTAACTTAAATTGATTTTAAGTACCTACTTGTATAAAATTTATAAATTTTACAAAATTTTGTTAAAAATGTTAGGTCACGCCTGAGCTCGCAACATCTCTGGCCGAGGGCCCCGTAGGGCCGGGGGCCCGTGGCATTTTGCCAGTACTGCCACCCTATAGTTACGCCACTGACTTTAACCATTTCAATCCATATCAACCCTAGAAAGGAACATGTAGTCGTCAAGTTCTAGTGTCAAGCAGAAATTATTTGGCATACGAAAGATGAAATGACGGGAAAGTGCGGGTATAAATGAAATAAGGGAAGGATTGACACGATGAGACAATTGCCATAAAATATTACAATATTTTACGAAGCTAAATATAGCTTACAAAGATAAACTACTTATTCGAAAACCAACTAGTCAATATAAGTGAACATTAAACTACTTAAAATTATATAAAATAACGTGTTTTTCCATGTGATTGCTTTGAGGCCGCCTCGATGCCCTTTCCTTTACATATTTTAAACAAATATTTTAGTTTTTTTTAATCTATCCATACCAAGTTAGAAGTAAGTGACCCAAAAAGAAGAAAAAGTAGTGTATTGTCTCATCACGACATGTGTGGGGATGGGGTTGCGTTCCACACCCGCCGCTGCTGATGCTCGCAGCGGACGACGATGTTGTGCCCCGGGAGAACCAGGGTGTCGCAGGGAGGTTAACGAAAGAGAAGCTAGTAACACCCTGTATCTTCCTAATCCTACCGTCCGCCGCGGAACACTCGCGCTGAGACCGCGTGAGATGCGCGCGTGTCCGGCGACGAAACTATGTTACAACACTACACTCGCGTGTTGACCGCCGCCGGGCCGGGGACGCGCCGCTTGCCTTGCCATACAACAGCGATGTGCTATCGCTACCGCTGTTGTCGACCCCACCGGCGATAACTCTCTGGTGGTGACAGACGCTCACGACAACACGCCGCGTCTCTCTAACATACGCCTCTAACATACCTTCTATTCGCAGGTACTAGAACGTGCTCTTGTACTTATTAACTAGTAATAAGTATATTAGCTATATACAGTACAATCTACATGTCCCGACCGTTCCTCTACGCATAACGGATCACCGACAGTTTGAAATACCAAATTCCTTTATAAATTCTTATAAACAATGCAAAATAGTACATCCAGACAATTATACTAACATCAATAAACATTGGCTAATAAACATCTAGTCAGATCGATAATTTACTAGATAAATAAACATTTAGATCTAATATAATATTCAAATAAATTTGATTATTTGGGATAGTTCGCATAGAGGTAACATTTAGCGACATCAATTTGAAAACGAATATAGTGTGAATACACACATAAAAACATGAATAATTTGTAGATAGGATAATATAAGTATAATACTGCATTAATATATGCTCGCTACTGCGAGAGTAGATCGCTAAAAACTGACAGCAGAGAAACGGTCTAATGTAGACGATCGAGGTCGATCGGTCGGCACGGGCCGGCATCGTAAAGGGGATGGCGGCCGCGTCGAGTTAGGCCTTAAGCGTTGGACTCCTTGAGGTCGGTGAGGCGCGCTAGCTGCGCGGGTTCGAGCTCGTCGGGGATGCTGGCGCGGCCACCGCGCGGGCCGGGTGGCGAGTGCGGCGCGGACGCGGGCCCGCTTGCCACGGACTCGCCCTCGGACGCCGTGGAACTGGACTGCGGCTGCGGCGCGGCGTCGGCTGGGCCGTCGTCGGGGTCGCGCAGGCAGACGGCCGTCTGCTCCGAAAGAGACGACTCGTCGTCGTCGTTGTCTTCGCGGTCGGCGCCCGGCTCGCACAGTGCTTCCGACTCGGGCTCCGCGTCGCCGTTGGGCTCGACGTCTGCGTCGGCATCTGTCGGAGGGAAGGGCTGCTCGGGCTCCTCCACCATAGGCGTAGCCGCGGTGATGACGATCTGCGCCACGCCCAGCCCGCAGTCCTCCGCCGTCTGCTCAGTCTGCACCGCCTGCACGGGCTCCGGGATCTCCTAGAGGCAGAAACACTCCTATTAGTCCCAGAAATAACGTCACTGCTATTATAATCGGAAGGGGAAGGTTGAAAGTTTCGGACTGAACAATAATTAACTTGGGAACAGGCATTCCGATAGTGGACTCAACTCATGCATCGAAGCGTCATGCTATGATGACGTGAGCTAACGAAAGTAGTTCAATTCGTAAATAGTTAAAGTACAAACAAGAAACAGAAAAACACAAACAGGAAACAGTACAGATAAGAAACAGTTTCACTCATAATTCCTGCGAAAGAGTTACAAGTGAAGGCTAAAACAAACAAAAGCGACAAGCTACTGGTCGTGTACAAGCAACATGTAGAACATATACATGACAAAGAAGGAATAGATTTGTATGAAGGAGTCAAACCTCTTCCCAGCATTCACCGACGACCTCGTCGACTGAGGCATGAAAGAGAATTCACACTCAGTTAACACTAATACATAAACACAAAAATGTTACAAATAAGTACATAATAAACAAGTATACTTAAAATAGATTAGTTACAGCGAAAGCTACACAAATATTAACATCCTAGAACTGTATGCTGCTTTAGTTTTATTAAGTTACATTTAAGAATTATTTCTTAATCTATCAATTCAATGTTGACAAAGCTATCTATGTCAAGCTACCTACCAATTAATATATTTTGGCACATCGGCATCTAACAGTGTAACACAAAATAGTATAAGTCAACGGGAACATGCCGTTTCTACGAAGGATGTTTGTAATTTCTACAGGTCCAAGTCCAATGATAAATAATTAAAACTCTAGTCTTCTCTTCAGTATTCACTAATTGTTAACTAATATTCATTTATAAACCTAAACAGAAAGTTGCCTTGCCAAGACTATTTTAAAATATTTAAGTCTATTTCAAAAGATCTCATTCGAGAATTTCAACGGTTTTTGTTCTCTTCATCCTTCGGTTTTTTAAAATATTTGAAACAGGAACTCGTGCATAATCACGTGAGACGTCGTTACAGGCTAATTGGCCAATATGTCAAATAAAAAAAAACTTTTATTAAACAAGCTTTTTAGCTTAACGTTCATTATCATCAAAACCAAAAGTGTAAGCAAAATTTCAGCTCAACTTGGATTTTTTTGGATTGGATGGGGTCAACTATTTTAAAATGCAGTAGCAAGATTTGACTCAAACAACAAGGCTAGTTAAATAAAAGCTTGTAAAAAATGCACGCTTGCAGCTACTGCATGTTACAAAGTGTTTTTCCCTTATCTTAATTTATTATTAGTCGAGTGACGTATTATGCTGAGGTACCTCGACTTTATCAGTGACCCATTTACTGGAGTCCAATTAGCGTCCTAAGGATGATTGGCGAGAGAACCGATACTGTTCTGCTCAGTAGGTTCATTGGATTCCATGTGTTGCAAGACCAATGAGCCTACTGTGCAAGGGTAGACGGTGTGTCTAGTTCTTGTACTTGATTCTTAGGGTTCCGTTGTCAACAAACCTTATTAATTACTAACATAGTTATAAGATTCTTGTTACTAACAAACTTGCCTTGCCTTGTATATGGACTTTTTTGTATGAAACTTTTTTTTTTGCCAGATCTTTGGAAAATGTTTCCAATTTTCCGTTTGTAAAAACTGAAACAGTTGGTTATATCTTAGCATCTTACTTACCTATCAAGTTTTACATTGAGGGAAAACAGCTCTAATTTATCCTACGATTCATCATTATTTCTAATCCTCCAAGAAGCAAGGCAACACATTCTTTTTCCGTTAATATATTTATTATTAACCGCTGTCTAGAGAATACTGAATAGGTTTCGGGAACCGTACAATGCCCGAGGGGTCGATACTCGCCAGTACGCTCCGGTTCGATTACGGCGTATGCGGTAAATTCTATCCTTGATTCATAAATTGAGGGTTGAACACAATAATGTATGTTGTAGCTAAGATACAAACCCAGCTGTATCATCGTCGACAGTCAAATGTATCTTCATATTCGATTTGTATTTTCGAATACATCAGCAAAAGTGATTGACTACCTTTGTACTTAATTATTTTGTTCCTGCCTAAAATACTATTCCATATCAAAATTTTTACACGAAAATTAGCCTCTAAAACGTACAAGATATGTTACCAAAAGTAGGTCAGGACATAAGTTGAACCGTTTGTTGTTATTTCCAGTAAACATGCAACATTAACTGTTATGAAAGTGAGTATATTTTGAGAAATGATGACTAACTTCTGTAGATTTTGATTGAGTGCCAGATTTCTCATTATAGGCAGATACTTTATCACTGGAATGCCTTATCATGAGATCATGATAAGATATTTAGATATAGACCTCTATATGCGGTTGCTTAATTATAATTTAGGTATCAAATGTTATTTACTTTAAGTTCCCAATGTTGAGTTCTTTTTAAAAATTAGGTTTTAATTTTGAAAGAACTCGATATCTTTATGAACAAAACTCAAATCGCAGTCTCTAATAGCAAGCCCGAACTTAAGACTGGCCGTCAATATCTAACTTACCGACAATAGTTACAGACGGAGCGGCGAATTGAGTGCCGTAATGTTCCTGCTGGTTCCTGCTAAGCTCAAGGTTAAAGCTGAAGTCAGGCTGGCTATCCATGGAGTCGCCGAGGTCTGGTGGTGGCGGCGGCGGCGGCGCGTCGGGCGGCGCGGCACCTTTTGTATTGTTGTTTTCATTCACGATCTCTGGCGTCCGTACAAATACACAGTTCAGCCACACAGCAGGGTCAGTGCAAATTTTGACATGCAACGCGTCGGGGGCTCATCCAATTTGGGGTCGCTACGCTCGGTTGTGTAGGAAGTTGTCTATCATTCCGAGATTGAAATTCGTCAGTAAATAACAAACTCTGTATTCACTTACAAAATTAGAGTGCGTGCACGGCCAATTTTTTTCTCTTCAAAAGTCGCCCGGCTGTCGCGTCGCTACTCAAACTAAACTCATAGATTTGATGTGAGAGACAAATTATTTGCGGAGACAAAAGTTGCTCGTGCGCGATACCTCTTACGAGACAGTTATTTACTTGTGCAATTTTATGAAGTTTTGTAGTAACTTTAGAAATTCCCAGTTAATCGTGTTTTTTTCAATAGATTGAATTCTTTTTAATTAATTTAAAAAGAAAATGATTTTTCCAGTCAACTAGCAAAATTTTAAATAAGTGAGATTGTTTTTTACAATTGATAGACTACTTTCTTTTCCGACCGTACATGATGACACCGATTCGCTTAAATTATACAACTTGGATTGCAGTTAATAGCGTATGTGAATGTATCACACGCAATTATTTAAATAGTGGGTACCGAATATTATCAGAAATCAAGAAATGGTGCCTAAGGATAGTGCAAAGGCTTTATTATTGAAGTTAATATTTTCCTTGAAAACGAATCGGTGACAAAATGAAGACATGCTGTACAAAGTTCAGTAAAAGCGTTATTTACAAATTGATTGGTAATTGTAATTAATATAATATCACTCTTGTATTTTCCACAAATTTCATCCGAAGTGTAACTATAAGTTTTATTGCCATCGATCTGGAAAATTCTCAAAAGCACTCAACGAGCTGCTAATTTCTCATTAGTAACTCATGAGTATTTTACGTTGTTAAGCTATGCACCGTGCCTATACTAAATTAACAATAAATACAGCATGACGAGTAGCCATCAATCAGTACAATCGATGTTACAGTTAACAGTTGAAGTTAAGAGTTTGAAACAGTGTGTCCAGCAATTGTAACACGATTTATTAAAGTGTTAGTACTGCATAGAGGACTTAGATCGTATGTGTGCGCACTCATTTTGACCTCTGAATAAGTTATGCTGCCTTGGTAAGTACAAAGAACTAGAGCTGCAGATAATAAAAGACTTCCAGATATCCTATTGATACGAGAAATAAAATCTAAGTTAGTTGGTTTTGTAAAAGTTTGGAATACTCAAAACTTTGATTTGGAAACTTTTTAGCAATAGAGACGTCATAACCATTATAAAGAAATAAAACTTGAGAGGTGTCAAGGGACACTCGGATGGAAGGAAGTTCCTTTGAAAAAAAATTGTACATATACACACACACATATATATATATATATAGACATATATACACATATATATACAAATATATATACATATACACACATATATATATATCTATATACACATATACAGACAGAGAAACACGCGCACGCCGCACGGCTTACATCTCTAGCAAAAAGTGTCGTTACAACTATTGATCTTATTTTTTTCCGTCTAGCCCCCTTTCGCAATGCGCGATAAGGAACTTCGTTCCAAAAACAGGACGATATTTTACTTTAGCTACCTAAATAGGATCTATGGAATTCGGAACATTATTTATATCACTGAGTAGGTTAAAAGATCACAGATATTTAAATAGGACGTTGTCAGAAAGAGATAAACATACTGTTCAAAAGTATATAAGTTCGTGTCGCGGCCAGACGCAGGACGGACTGAGTTCACCTAAGCTGGTCAGCTTGTGTTTGTATTGCCGCGCAGACGTTGGTGAAACGTATCTACCTCAATATATATACATTGGTATTCATTGGTTTAAACGCTTTATATTTCAACCCAATAGAGATATCAGAACGACTCAAAAAATAATTATAAAAAATATTTGAAAGATCAAAGTCCTTACATTGTTGTCCTGTAAATTATTCCAAGTATTTTTAACACCCACTTCCATTCCGCTCGTTATTTTTTGTAAAAGATATCAAAAGAAAACTTTATAAATTTCTTATTATTGGATGGCCGCGATCAATTTGTTTCTTTCAGTAGTTTTTGCGTGAAAGAGTAACAAACATCCATCTATCCAGCCTCACAAAATTTCGCGTTTATAATAATAGTAAGATCTAAGGATAGGGTAAGCAGCGTGTTTTTTTGACGCTTCAATTTGGTCATATTAGACCGACCCAAGTCGGCTCAGTCGGCCATCTTGTTAAATTAATTGCGTTTTTCTAGCACTAGTGTTTCCCTACAAACATCATTTCGAAATTCAAACAGTGCCAAAGTTTGAATCCGCGATGATTGTCTTTAAAAAACAAATGAATCCAATTTCGAATTGTGTGCGGTCACTTGAGTGATATAACCGAAGTGAATTTTATAGAATACCACTACTCTTCTAAACGGTCTATCCACCAAGAAAACCCAGATGAAGAAGCGTGCAGTGAATTCTACCTGAAGGTATGTATTAAAAACTCACACCAAGCTCACTTCTCGTCTTCTACTAAGTTTTCAAAGTGAGGTATTAATATTTATATAATAGCACTGTACTTTAGATTGTTAAAAAACACTTCTTCAATTCCTGGAAGGCACTGATTGATCACAACCATGAATCTTACGTTATATATTTTACACTAGGTATTTACTTCGTGCAACACATGCATTACTGTGACGATGTGGTGTCTTTCAGAGCAGCTAGCCGTGCGTGTAAACATGCTAATTGGGAACCAAACCACCGTCTAACCCAATCAGCCAATGCTACCATTTAAGTATGGCACGTGACTCATTCAATTAAAATGCCTTTTGACAGGGGACAACTTGAGATCACAAAGTGGACGATGTGATTTAACGCGATTAATGTGGCAAAATTTCACTGGGGTCCTGTTAACACCCTACGTTTGCGTTTTCCAGTAACTATCCTATCTAATGCGCACATAACACCTACTCATATTTTGGCTACGCAAAAAATACCTCTATATTTCGAGTAATGAGGACATTACTGGCATCCACCTCGAATCATCAACCTGAGGCACGAATTCCTTGTTATAAAGTAATCAAGGGTTAAGTCATCCTTTTTTTTTTTTTTTTTTTTTTTTTTTTTTTGGGTGGGAAATCATCCAATGACTTCTCCCGCTCTGGGTGAAGCGGGAGGGCGTGTCAGACTTTTACTGACTGAAACCCACCCGTGTTCCTTCAGTTGCTTGTGCCAGGGCCGCGGTAACTCTCTTTCAAATTTATCCGCGACCCTGACAGGCATCGGCCCTAGCGGATTCCTTGTTATAAAGTAATCAAGGGTTAAGTCATCCTGGGGACGGAGTTGATCGTTCCTTCCAACTGGTTTCGAATATGGGCAGCAATTTAATACTTAGCGTATTTAACACACGAGTTAGATTTATAAGCGAAAATTAGAAGCTTTTCTACGAAATGCTTCATTTTGATGCCCGGCGCATACTATCTTTTACCAAAGAACAATTTCCACATAGATTAAAAAAACTGGCCAAGTGCATGGCATATTGGTATTAGTTAGTAAAATATACATTATGACCAAATTTCAAGTTCATAGCTCAATGGGATGTTAAAAATTCTTCGGAAACAAATGGTGAACACGAACATCAAATACTGTGTTCGTCAAAAATGTTCGTGGCGATCTAATTTGGTTTGTCTGTGCGGACGGTGTTTGGAGAAATTTGTTTTCTCTTTTTGTACAAAACCGTTTCCCATCACCTAGGGTCCTCCTTGGAAACAATATTTCGTGAATCACAAGAAATAGCAAGAAATGTTTGGCTACTTCACTGTCGACCACTTCCAACGGTGAATACTACCTTCCAACGGTGGCTACTGAGGGCTAATTTATGTCCATACGTACGAACTAAATGTTCCGTGATCGATGTTCGTGTTCACCATGTTTTGTTCGTTCATGCATACACGGCTTTAGCCGAACTTTTTTTGGCGAACAATTTTATGCAATTTAAAGTTTTGGTAAGTTCAACACCGTTTTTGCGTTGCAATATTTTCTTTTAATTTTGTTTGTGTTTTTTGTTCTTTAATTATTGACATACACAGTACAAGTACGATATAGGGTATTCCATTTGCAGTTTAATATGTGACTTGAATATGTTGCTCTAATTCTTTGAAATAAACGATTAAAAAGCGGTCTATTTGTGAGTCTCTAAACGTGTCCCTAGCAAAGTGAAAGGAAGGAAGTTGTCCCCATTCAAGTGGCCATCAAGCTACGTATACAAGGGTCTCCTTACGGTCCTCGGGCTCCGCGACTTCGGGCGGTGTGTGTGGTGGTGACGCGAACACCGGTGGGGCTGCGCTCAGTGGCGGCCATTCTTCGCCACCGCTCAGAGGCTCGCCGTTCTATATTTAAAATTAGGTTTTAAACTAGGATTCCCAAAAGCCAACAGGATATGAAAATAAGTAAATAGTAGAGATACATATAAAATAAGCTTTGATAGGATTATGAAGTAAATTATAGTACCTTACGGAATAGACTCAATACAGAATTTTTTTATAAATATTTAATAGAATCTAACAGACAGTTTAGATAGACATGAAACCACACGGTGTATTCTCTTAGATCCCCTTGAAAATGTATTCCTTAAATTCGAATTCAGGATTCAAGCTCAGCATCACTTTGTTCTTGCAACTTACCTTTCGATGAAAAAGGATAAATACCTTGATGTAAGTTCTATGTAAAAACTTGTTGGACTTACGTCCGTCGCTAGTTTATGGTTACGTTGTGGCTGCAACAAATATACTTGAAGCCAAACAAAAAATAGTTTACATAAAACAAGAAAAACAGACTATTAATTATAAAACAATAATACGAGTATTTTCCAACTAAACTTCTTAAGGTTTCGTAAAGAAGGGGGTAGGCAAATGAACTTAGGAAATACAGATGAAGCCAAACAAAAAATAGTTTGAAAGAACTAAAACTAAATTCGTTATAAAGCGATAATAATTTGCAACTAAACTTATTTAGGTTTCGAAAAAAAAGGGGTAGGAAAATGAACTTAGGAAATACAGATGAAGTCAAACAAAATTGTTAAGACCCTGCAATTAAAATTCATAAGGATTCGGAAAGAAGGATTGCTAAAATAGCATAGGAATAATCAGCCTACCTTTCCCACTGCTGGGATACTGATCTTCCCTCTGTAAGAGGGAGCGGGCCATAATCCACGGCGTGCGGATTAGGTAGCTGTCAGATGTCTTTAAATTTTTAGTTCTAGGACATGCCGGTTTCCTCACGATGTTTTCCTTCACCGTTTTGAGAAAATAAACTTACGCACGCTTACGCCACCATGGGTAATTTTATTAACTTCGAGTTAGTAGCTAACCCGGATACATTATGTAAGACATAGTATCAATTTAACCTCGTGTAAAGCCATGTACGCATGAACGAACAAAAACATGGTGAACACGAACATCGAACACATTGTTCGCAAGTGCGTTTCACTAACGAACATCAAACACTGTGTTCGTCAAAAATGTTCGTGGCGATCCAATTTGGTTGTTCTGTGTGGGCGGTGTTCGGAGACCTTCGTTTTTGTAATATCCACAAATTTTTTGGGACTTTAAGTCTAAAATTAATGTATTATGTTTTCGCTTTTTGTACAAAACTGTTTCCCACAACGAATAGCAAATATTTTTGGCTATGTCACTGTCGACCACTTCCAACGGTGAATCCAAGGTGACTAAGGGGATGAGCGCGAAAACAAGTAGAACTGTGTTCGCAAGGTGTTCGTGTCCACTTTACTAATTTACGTCCACATGTACGAACCAATATTCCGTGATCGTTGTTCGTGTTTTTTGTTCGTTCGTGTAACATGGCTTTTAATTAACTCTGAGTTAAGTTTTTGACACAAGTGGGCCATTGGAAATTTTGTAGGGAATAAAAAAATTAAGCAGTTTAAATAAAAACATGCAAAAATAAAAGGTAAGCGTTTATTCTATTGTGCTATCGCCGGGGCCGGCCCACCTCGTCGCATTCCTCCACGATAAGCGACGGGAAGTTGCCCACAACTCCGTTGGCCTCGCCGCGCCACCAGCCGTCGTCCACTCCGTGCGCGTTGCGGGACACGATGCGGATTATCTGGAGGAGCGGTCGGCATTTAACATAAGAGGAAGAACTTATATGGATCATCGTTTCAGAAATTTTATTCGATGTTTTGTTTGCTTTGCTTAGTTTTGTTATGTTGATATTTTGTTTAAGCACTCCTCAAAGTATGGGATGAACGACATTGCCACGATTTCAGAATTAAGAATTTGAAGGTAAGTATTCGTGAAAACTTTAGCCCGATAACTTACCAAACTTTGGCATTTAATTTGACGCGACCTTTACTCCAAATACTTAATTTAGAAACTGAAGAATTCGGGAAAGTGTGCTCACCTGTCCCTCCTCCAGGTTCAACTCATCAGGGCATTCGGCATCATAGTCGTATAGAGCGAAGCAGTGTCCGAGAGTTGGCATATCAGATTTCGGTGCCAGTTCCTTGAAATTGTCAGGCACGGCATCTGCAACGGAGGTGGATGGCCACTCAGCCACGAAAGATTCAGCCTGGGGCTGCTCCTCAGGTTTTGGCTCTTCGGGTTTAGCAGTTGGAGCCGAGATCACGGAGATCTGATCAGGAGACTGCACGACGTCGGCGTCTTCTCCCTCCACGGTATAGTCAACGGATGAGAACGAGATTTGGGAGACCAGTCCCGGGTTGCCGGTGCTTGAGCAGGGCTATGCAGGAAAATTAAATTTTTGTGTTAAATTCATGTATAAAAACTTTGTATACATGCACGGTTTATGTACGAGGGATAAACAATACCCGGTATATTGTAATTTCAAATTTCTGTCGCATGTAATCGTTCACGACTATTTTGAAAGTTGAATTTACGATGCCTAGTTTAGAAAATCTTTGATTTAATTCCGTAATTACTTTAATAAAGACTTTATTACAGTATTCTTTCTTTTATTTTCTTTTAAATCTTACACAAGGACGCAAGGAATTCAAATGTATGTACATCTATACAAATAAATATAATTGAATTGTCCGTTTGTAATATCAAAATATCAGCTTTTCACGAAATTCAAAAGAAAATATATACGGTACTTTTATTTTTATTTATCTGTCTGTTTTTTTGTCCGGGTAATCTCCAAATGGCTAGACCGATATTGACGGGACTTTCACTGGCAGATAGCTAATTCTATAGGGAGAATTTTGTAAGTCAGTGTCAATAATTTTTCACATTGTAGTGTTATTATTTGGAAGTCAGCTGTATTTTTTTTAACGTGTTTTTATTGATTAATTAGAGATATGTGTTTTATAGTAAGTGGAGATTTTTCACACTTCACCTTGATGCCGATATTTTGAAAAAGATCAGATAACATTGATAATTCGGCAACCTTACGCGCCCTACTTGGTTAGGGTTTTCAAGAAAATTCTGCAGGGTAGATAGTCAGATAGGCAGACTGGAAGCAGATCCCAATATAGTTTGAAAAAGGCTAGGCAGATTGATTGATTTCAACTAAATGTTTTTTTAAGTACTGTTTGTTAAGCCAGTGTATTAGAGCATAGTGTTCAATTCAAATAGCCTTAACATTGAAACCTAGTATACATTGGAAAACGGTACGACAGTACTGAGTAGTTGACAAACAATAGATATTAAAAATTGCCAATTCTATTTAAGAACAACTAATGCTCCAGGAAACCTAAAGCTGTTTATTGTTTATCATTGACATCGACAGTTCCAAGAAACTATGTTGCTCAACGTTTGTTTCCCAATCAATAAATTTTCTCAAAACTCGTAAAAAATTGTTTTTATTTAGCTTATCCCACTGCTGGGCAAAGCCAGTGCCGGCCAAGACGGCAGGATCGGGGCAAAATCATCACGCCAGGTAATGTACACCATTTTTTTTGCAGCCTTTTTATTCAATTAATACGTAGCTCCGATAAAAAGAATTTCAAAAATAAATGTGCTGCCTTGTCTTCCAATGAATAGGTACAAAAGCCAGGAAATCCAATCAAATATAAGTACAGTGACGTAAATGTGATGAGTGACCTATTAAAGTTTAAGAAAATTCTCTACTCGCTTTTGATTGAAAAATGTTATTTCACTGTAGAAGATTTTATAAATGATAATTTTTAATATTTCGTGTGCCATAAACATTTGATGTGATTTAATTTTGCATTTTTGGTAGATTTAATTGTAGACCGTCGACCACATCATCGCTTACCATCAGGTGAGATAGTGGTAAAGCGCGAGCCTATCTATAATAAAAAAAAAAAAGAAAGATTTTATTAAGATACTAGCTGACCCGGCAAACTTTGTTTTGCCATAAAAACACCAAACATTCATCTACCCTACCTACCCTACCCTAACAACCCTACCCTACCTACCCTACCCTACCCTACTTACCCTACCCTACCTGCATACCTACCCTACCTACCCTACCCTACTTACCCTACCCTATCCTAAACGGGATAAAAAGTATATCCTATGTCCTTCTCCTGGTTCTTAGCTACCTCCTTACCAATTTTCAGCCAAATCGGTTCAGCGGTTCTTGAGTTATAAATAGTGTAACTAACACGACTTTCTTTTATATATATAGATTATAAACTTTTTTGTACTCAAGTTTTTAATTTTGTTTTATTCTGTTAGATTTTTTATTTTCTTTTATTTTTTTGCTTTTATTTTCTTCAATATTTGTACGCCTTCACGGCAAAACATAGCGCCCATTATAATTAACCTAAGATCTTTATGTAATTACCTATGTTTCACAAAAAAAATATTCTGATTCTGATTCTGTAAATATAGGACGCTCCAAAAATAATCCAACGTGGGATGATACTCGTAATCAAGTCCTCACAAGAATGGATGTATACCCTGCTATAATCGCATTGCTATTCCAATGAAAGTTCACGTCACTACACTGAGTGGGGTGCAAGTGGGCTGTAATCCCCTACTTATATTACTGATTTGACTGAATTGAGTGCAGGTGTCAGGTTGCATCTCATTATAAATATCGATTTTCTTCAACGATCGATACTACTCCGCAAAACAGGTTCCTACGCAACTATGAACTTTTAGTTAAAGGCTATCTGAGCATGTCTATTTATAAGTTTCACTAGCTCCGTTCGTAACGTACCCACGCACTTAGATTGGATGCCTTGGACTGATTTAGAAAGCGGTGGGTGTTAGATTCTTTGTCTGTGTTTACGAACAGAGCGGTTTTAACTTCAGAACTATGCTTTACTGATAAGTAGGAATTTGTTTTATTCTTAGAATCGTTATCTAGTTTGTTCTTAGTATACTTCAGTTGGATATCAGCTTACGGAGCCCTGAATAGTGCTAGTAGCAGTACCTATACTACGCAGTACTTATATAACCCTTATGTTTATATATTTTCAGTTTATAGAATAGATTTTCTATTTATATGATTTTTGCTTTGTCTCTCATTAAGTTCAGTACATCTTATTTTTAATGTCTCTCGACAAACTTCGTTTTTCGTCTGTCGTCGGATTTCAATTAGTTGCTCTTTGCACTTGGTGCACATCAGACGCTCTCAATCAATTTGGAAGTACGTAGTAGAGTTGTTAATACTCTTTTAACTTAATGTTATTTATTTAAAAAATGGAAGGGAAAGGCTGCTAAAGGAAAATAGTTTTACAGCTCTATATAGTTCACACGGAAATCAAAACAAAACAACAATAAAGTACTTAGTTCACAATTCAAATTATTATCTATATATATAAAAGAAAGTCGTGTTAGTTACACTATTTATAACTCAAGAACGGCTGTACCGATTTGGCTGAAAATTGGTAGGGAGGTAGCTAAGAACCAGGAAATGACATAGGATACTTTTTATCCCGTTTAGGGTAGGGTAGGGTAGGTAGGGTAAGTATGAACGTAGAGTAGGGTAGGTAGGGTAGGTAGGGTAGAGTAGGGTAGGTAGGGTAGGTAGGGTAGGTAGGGTAGGTAGGGTAGGTAGGGTAGGGTAAGGTAGGTAGTGTAAGGAAGTTAGGGTAGGGTAGGTAGGGTAGGGTAGGTAGTGTAGGTTTGTTAGGGTAGGGTAGGTAGGGTAGGGTAGGTAGTGTAGGGTAGTTAGGGTAGGGTAGGTAGGGTAGGGTTGTTAGGTTAGGTTAGTTTGTGTGTGTTTTTATGGCAAAACAAAGTTTGTCGGGTCATCTAGTATATGATAAATCTAATAATTGATGGATATCGAAATTAGCATTCGTTTGTATTCGGAAATGCGATGATTGCAGAGAGACATGAGTTTGCTTGATAGTAAACTTTCACCTTTGTAACTCAGAATAGTGACAAAACCTTGAGCAGTGCCTAAGATCTCCCTCCTTTGTAAGATTGTAGATTTTTGCTATTTTTGTCTGTCAGTTATCGTAATACATTTTTTTGTTATTTTCTTCTAAGTTTGAGTTTGTAGAATGTTCTAATTTTTCAGTTTGACTTCGTGGAATAGATTATATTATAATAATTTTTTTTTTGTCAGTCTATCAGTGCCTTGTTTGTACATTTTTACCTTTTTTACTCAGTACATTGACGAAACCTCGAGCAGCGCCTAAAACCTAAACTTTTTAGTCAGTCGACAAGGTACTGTTTGTTTTTTTTCTTTTTATCTTTTTACTCAGTACAGTGACGAATCTTTTCGTACACCCTAAAACCTCTTTGTTAGTTCGTTAATTTTGAGGGTTCCCAAAGGGTAAAAACGGGACCCTATTACTAAGACATCGCGGTCCGTCTGTCTGTCTGTCTGTTACCAGGCTGTATCTCATAAACCGTGTTAGCTAGACATTTGAAATTTTCACAGATGATGTATTTCGTTATAACATTAGATATTGCCGCTATAACAACAAATACTAAAAACAAAATAAAATAAATATTTAAGTGGGGCTCCCATACAAGAAACTTTTTTTGCCGTTTTTTGCGATAATGGTACGGAACCCTTCGTGCGCGAGTCCAACTCGCACTTGGCCGGTTTTTATTTATGTTTTTACATTTTGTTTGTAATTATATACATATGTTCACGTCTTCTTCGTATAGTGTTTTTTTTCAGTTATCATATTTTTTATTATTATTATTTTGCCGGCAGCTGCCGTTTTCTTTATTTATTCCTTACGAAGACCATAATTACCTGTTCTCTATCTACATCCAGATAGTTATGAGGCACATAGCCTTCTTCGCCGCGGTAGTTCCGGGCCCGAAGCCAGCCGTCGCCGTCCCCTTCGCCAACCACCTCCAACTGTTCGCTCTCAATGATCGAGAGTTCATCAGGGTTTTGTGCCTATTTAAAAATAGTTGTATAAGAGACATACAGTGGAGAGTTCAAGCTTAGTCAGAAGTTATTGTGTATTGTTTTATTTTTTAGATATGAATCATGTTTAGCGGCTCAGCTGATCCTCTACGCATCATCGATTTTTGCAAATCAGATGAGAAATATTCATGTTCTACCCACTATCAATATCGTACTAGTGTACCCTATGTTTGTGTGATATCCATATTGCGCATATATGGATAGCACAGAAGGACAACACGCAGAGGGCCAGCTAAATATGATTGAAATAATTGATTCTAGAAAACCTTGGCTTTCAAAGTGCTCATCAATTCAAAGAAAGAAAAATATTTAGTTTTGTGACTCCTGCAGGAGAAAAAGAGAAAAAAAAAATGGTAACTTACGAATATCAATTTTGTAGAATGTGTTATTAGTAAGTTGTTAATAGGTTTAGAAATTCAGAAGCGATGCAAACTAATAAGGTTACACTAGTCGACGGCACGAACTATTTTGTGTGCGGAGTTAAAATGCGTGCTATATCAACCGACAACACGTGCGGAACAGATAGATGCTGTTATGAGCAGTAAGAAGCTAGTTCGCGTACGAATACACACTTTTGCAAATTTGTAGCGAAATGGATGATGATTTAGAACGAAAACGGACGCGCGAAATTTTATAAACAGACCTTTGGGAGTCTGGATATCATGAAAAAACGACTGAATGTATCTGTTCAAAATAAAATTATTTGCATTGTTGAACTACTAATCTATCCCTGTATGGAGGCCGTTTTTCTTTCTTCTTATGGTACTTATTTGCGTCCAAAGATGCGTTAAAATTAGTGTTAAAATATGGAAAAAAAAATTACTTTTTTGCTTCCATACAGGGCTAGATAATGATGAGACAAATTGATATCATTTTTTATTTTGAACGTACATCGTCAAACAGTGGACTAAAAGCCAGACTACGTTTGTATGGAAGAATTTTCGACTAGTGTACCCTTAAGGATCGAAGAAGATTGTACCAGAAAGGACTTCGTAGCAAGTTTCGTAGCTGTTTTCGTAGCACGTCTAAGGCGAGTGCTACGCAAGGCCTACGACGTTTATTTATACTAAATAGTACGATTTCTTGTGTAAAGTTTATTGTAATCTCCACTTTTTAAAACACAGTTTTTTAACCATGCTCTGTCTATACAAGTGTTTCGCCAAATGCCTTGTAAGACTGGAATATATGCGGCGGCAAGAGACCTTTATTAAACACAATCCAGGTACGTCAGGAACATTTTGAAATGTGCACAAAACGTGAGCTGGTAAAAATGAGGTTTTAACAATCATGGTGGAGTATCGTAATAGGATCTATCTATACTGTGAATTTTAATTTCGTAGGCTAAACTGACAGCTGCCAATGACCTTCTTTTTAAATGTTGCAAGCGCGGAGCTTAGGGTTGTAGGTAAGGCTCAATCAAAAGTGATTCATCGAATCGATGTGACATGACTCCTCAATTTATTTTTATTAATTGGTGTAAATAAATGTTTTATGAATATAAACGTAATATATTTAAAAATAACAGTATTCATACACATAGTAGGTACATGAACTTTTATTGTGTTACATATGAAATCAACAATAAAATAAATGCGATCGATAAAATGAAGTCTGACATAAATGAGTAGAAACTAAATAAGGGCCGCTTGTTCCAAAAATTTTTTTTTTGCCCTGTCATGGTTTCATTATCGAACTACTTCGATTTTCGATTAACTTTCAATCACTCAGGATAGTTAGGGTACAACACTCTTTTTATGTAACGATAAAGTGACAACCCCCTAAATGTCAGTTTAATCTACGAAATAAAAAATCACATTATAGTGAGGTTATGGAGTAGATTGGCGGGCAGTGCGGTCAGCGCATCATCCCGCCGCAGTTTCGGGGCCGCTTCTTCATTACCTCGTCTGATGAACAATTGTGAGCATCGGAAGAGAAGCACATCAAGATGCTTTCTCGATGGATACGATTTGTTGTTCAAAAAAACTAGACATTATTTATTCTTATTAATTACCTGTTTTAAAAGTAGGTAATTTGAAAAAAAAGTTATAAGCAGCCTAACATTATTTAATGAGCAAATAAAATATTTTCTTTTTCACAATATTACTATTAATACTAATTATCAGCTAATTAGTCCTAGATAACTTATAAAATAAATAATATTAATGTTGAAGTTAATACATTAGTTTCCTTTATAAAGTTAATGAACAATTTGCACGACTGCAGAAAAATAAAAGTAGAGTACAAGCGAGTTTTAATTATATTAGAAAAAATAAACATTAACATGTATTCCCTTGTTCACGACATAAACAAGTAAATATATAAGGGAGCTAACCTTAACCCATCTCATACTGACAGGAAGATCCAAAAATAAACAAAAATAGAGGACGAGAGGAAATAACACACATCACATCAACAGCCTATTAATGTTCGCACTGCTGGCCTCCTCTCTGTGAGACCTCTCTCATGGGCTGTAATCCACCACGCGGGCCCCGTGCGGGTTGGTGGATGTCACATGCCTTCGAATTTTTGGTTCTAGGACATGCCGGTTTTCTCACGATGTTTTCCTTCACTGTTTTTGAGAGCAGTGGTGATGAAATAATTTACACAAAGTAAAGCGCCCGCCTGGGTTCGAGCCCACGACCTACAACTTGTAAGTCGCGGCCGATACCACTGGGCCACCACTGCTCTCAGCTCGAGTTTATTTAGATATTAGTATTAACACACTAATAGACAGCTCTTGTAAAATGATTGTCCCTTTCTTGTTCCATAAAAGACAAAAAAGGAATAATCAAAATTATGTCTAGCTTGCGAACAAGTGATCGGAACTATTGTGACAATAAATTAATTTTAAATTTAGGCTACGGACATATCTGATCAAAAAAGACGAAATTCCCGTGCACAGTTCCTTTTAATCATAACAAGCTAAAATCACAGCCCTTACAGTTTAAAATGTTCCGAAAATACAAAATCTTTGTAGAAAAAAAGTTTTTCCAGTCACAAATATGTCCCTGGCCTAAAGAAGTTGTAGATATAAAATATGTGAAATCTATGACAGTTGGTATTAGCCGCTTGAACGGTCTGGGGTGCAGTAATTGGAGATGCAAATAATAATATTCTGGTTTTCGCCAGTAACGCCCCTTACCGTATAACTGTATAACGCAGTACATTTGTACAGAGGCGCCGCGGGTACCACTATAGCTTCGGCGGCTGCTGCCTCGCCTTCATCCCAGTTAACTTGAGTGGGATCGTCCCAGCCTACGGCGAGCTGTTCGATGCGCATGCGATCTTCTTCCAGCATAGCTAAGGAAACATCGACGGGAAACGGTGAATTTTAAACTAAGCTGAAATTATCCTGAAGAATGTTTCTCCGATATACATTTTCCTTTGAATACATCTATTATGTTAACTCCAATCATTGCGGTTACCTTCATTATTACAAATGCACAAATCGTTTATGTCTTAGCCAGGAATTCTAAATATCTACGCTATCTGTTCTAGAAAAACTACGATCATAAACAAAGTGTACAGTCAAAAAAAGCGAAATGTATCCAGAGTAGTTATTTTAGTTCTGAGTAAAAGTCTTGGTTATCATTTACCCAGTGAGTCAAGTTATTGGCAAAAAAGGAAACCTTGAACGTTCACCTTTTTTATTAAATAAATTAACGTAGTAACATGGAGTCGAAAAGAAGAACTTAAGAAATTAATTTATTAAAAGCATGGAGAAAAGATGTACCTAGACTTTTTGCCTGTACACCGAATTGCTTGTTCGACTATACAACTCTAATCGCTTTACGAAAACCTTGATCTGATGAGGGGACTTGTGTTTTAAGTCTTAGACCGAGTCCCGCCATTTTTACATAACAAGATGGCCCGGTAAATGTGTAATTCTAACAGCGATTACGATTATCATAATGTCCAAAATCCATGGGATTAAAACGCGCCACCGAAACATCACGTACATCTAATTTTTTTTTAAATTAATTTCAAAGTTCAGACAATTTACAGTCCATATCTAGTAAGTAACAAATCGTTATTAAACTAGTGTTAGTAAAGGTAGATTCCAAATCAAATAAACATTTACAAAATATTGCGAAATTGGACGACAAATTGATTAAAAACAAATTGTCAATTGATTAAATTTAAAGTTATAATTAATCAAATATATATAAATTAAAAATAAAAAAGTCTGAAATAAAAAGATTTTGAATGTCAAGAAGATATTATATTGAATAGAATTTAAAATTAACATGTCAAAAATTATAAAACTTGTCTTCTTCTTCATCTTCATCAGCCTATTAACGTTCCCACTGCTGGGACACAGGCCTCCTCTCTGTGAGAGGGAATGGGCCGTAATCCACCACGCGGGCATGTCACATGTCTTCGCATTTTTGATTCTAGTATATGCCGGTTTCCTCACGATGTTTTCCTTCACCGTCTTGAGAGCAGTGGTGATGAAATAATTAACACAAAGTAAAGCGCCTACCTGGGCTCGAACCTACGACCTACAACTTGTAAATCGCGGCCAATGCCACTGGGACACCACTGCTCCAAAAATAATAAAACTTGTAAATAATATAAATAAATAAAATTAAATCAAATGACAATAAATTCAATGAGAATCGTTTACCAATTTCTTTCCCTACTTCTTCTCGACATGTAACTTAATACAATGTCACAATAATGGGCAGTCTGCTCGGCTAGCCACAACTCTAAGAATGCTGTTGTATCGCGGACACAACTTAGCAGCGATGCGGCTCTTTTTCTGAGGATGGCATGAAATTCATGGACACGTGCGTTCGCAAACATGCCCGACGCGCTACATTGCCGCGGCAGCCGCTAAATGCGTTGTTATACTGAACGCGCAGGGCGTTGATTGTCTTCAGCGTATATTTAACCGATAGACTGCACGTGTAAAACGACTGGCAAAACGCCCTAAACAAAGTTACTTTTACTGCCTTGGTGCAGCGTGCAAATCTACGAGCCAACATATTGCATCGGACAGCCATCGCCCGGCGCTCCCTCTCAATGTCATCGTGGTCTGAGATTTTGGGCTTTTGACAATCGTAATCGCTGTTAGATTGTTAGGCCTAAGCTATTTTCGAGCTTAGAAACACAAGTTTTAAAGACGGGACTGGACTTATGTATAAAAATCTCTGTAAAAAAATAATAATTAAGCATCTACTAATCGTAGCGTCAAGACTTCTTAGTTCTGTCAAGGTTTTCCTAGGCTTTTTGTGACTGGTACTTACCATCGACGTCCTCCTCATGTTCATCCTCAGCCTGGGAGCCAGACGTGGTGCGCTGGTGGCTGCTGGAGGCCACTGCGGCCGATGCAGAGGCGGAGGCCGAGGTGCCTTCGCCCTCTGTGTTATCGCTGTCGTAGAACGAGTCGGAGCTCGGCTGGTCCTGATGAGGAAAAGGAGATGTAGACTGGTGGACTTTGTGGTGCAGAAGCCAGTGATACCAATCGGTTAGCGCTTGCTTTTTATTGCGGGTTGCACCAACTGCTTTCTTAGTATATACGTAAGATTTAAACACAAAAACTCGTGTCGCGATGGCTGTCGTATCGTGGAAGGTTACGACGTGCCTTGTAAAAAATCGCTAAATTTCTCGTGTCTTTTTTTTTTACTCTTAAAATTTTGTCATAAAAATAGTTTACATTTTTGTGAATGATGTAACTTAAAATGACATTTTTATGTTAATGTTATACGTTCGGCAATAGACTACGTTTTACAAACACCTATCATATTTTATTTCAATGCAGCCAACTTGTAGAAAAGTTAAACAAATTTACACAGACGGACATTCATTTTCATATATATTTTTTTCGTTTTATAAGAAACGTTGCCCCACACTAGGAATTTATATAAACTCAAATACACAACATCCAGAGCCGGAACAACTATCTGTAGGTCATACAAATATTTGTTCAGTGTGGGAATCGAACCCGCGACACGCAGCGCAACAGTCAATCGCTCAACCACTGCGCCAACCGTGCGCCCACATTAATAAGAAACTTCAATAAGAGACGAACATGATCTGAAAATGATGTATGAGTAAAAGCTATTTTTTAAGCTTGATTACTTATCTGTGACACGATCTAAATTTATAAAACCATTAAAAAATGCTCACTTAAACAAACTGCCAGGTAACAACCACAAATTACTGCAAAAATAAGAAAGCTGATATAACTAAAAACAAGCTTTGGGTAAAAAATAAAAGAAAAACTATTAATAGACACAAACATGGCGTGCTAAATTATACCAAATGAACGTCGCCGTAGCTGAAAAGTTGCGTATTAAATGCAAACCAAAACTTAATAACAGGGTATGAAATTAATCCTATGCCATTTGCAATAATTGCGCAATCTGGTTCAGTAAAAGAATCCATTTAATCTGAGTACTCTCCACTCCCGCGTTTATAAATATCATCAGCAAAATAATATTTAACTTGATTTTCCGAGAGCCCTTTTCAACTTACGTTGTCGTTTCCGTTAACGTCGGTTTAAAAGAACTAACTAAGTACGTTTGAAATAAAAAAATAAGAAAAAAAAGTGTATTCATGCAATGGCAAAAATTCGCCGTAAACTCACGTAAAACGCTTAGCTTTGAAGTAAAATTATGTCTTTAGGTATTTGATAAGTGTTAACCCCACTTCATTAAACTCTTTGCCGACGGCTACCATCCGACGACCCGACGACAAATAAAAAAAAAAAACAGAAAAAAATAGCGCAGTTTATGTAAAAAAAACAATAGCGTAAAATAAGTCCTTTTCAGGAATGCAGCGCAGCACAAAAAAAATAACACTTATTTACAAAAATAGAAAAAGTAAAATGAAGTTGTAGCAGGATTATTTGTTAAAGTACTCACGGCTGCGCCGGAAGCATCAGTGCGGACACTCAGCAGGCTGCTGCTGCGCGGCAGAGGCTCGGTCACGGCCAGCAGGTCCACCTCCTTCAACCACTCGTCCACGGGAGCCCCGCTCACACGTAGGCACTCCAGTCGAGACTCGTACTTCGCCTTCGAAATCTCCGAGCGCCGGATGCTGGAGCGCAACTCATCCAAACGAACCTCAAGTTCAGGACCATTTGGGTCATTTGGGTCCACCTAACGACAAATAAAACGACATTAACCATATATTCACTGAACATTTTTACACAAACAACACGCCACAAAGTGACACACTTACGTTTTTGCGAAACTCAAAGTGAGTGATACCACACGGTGAAATGAATTGGTGCGAACACAGAGATGAGATTTGATAAAAAAAATACATCACAACAACATATCATAATGTTTTTTTTGGTAATTTGTACTACTATCGGCGAGACGCATCATGAAGGATCTTTTGAGCTTATTTTCAAAAAAGCAGAGCCTGAGGACCCAACAAAAACACAGGCGAAATATTTTGAGGTAAAAAAAATTAAAATATTTGTTATATCTCACCTCTAGAGACCTAAAAACCTCATGCAAAGTTCTGTTATTACTCATACTACCTCTGAGCAAAAAAATTTTTGTTAAAGTGTAAAGTTGTGTTGTCTAATAGGTTGTCGCAAAGAAAATGCAGCGAAAACAGGAGTGAGGCTCGCGCGGCGGCGTACCTCAAGAGTTAATAGGCCTCATTAAAGATTCATGGCGGTTACGTATTGACCGTTTGGTGTTGCACCGCGTATTTCATTGCTTGCAGGACATATATTTTTTTTGTAAGGAAATATCACGAATATTTTTTTTATATATTCTTTAATATTCTGATCTATTACGTTAAGTGTTACTTTTCAGGAGGCAAAATTTTTAGGATATTTTGTTTTGGAAAAACAAATGTAGATGGCAAAACTGATTGCTTTTCATAAAAAAGAGCGATATTTTATTGGATTTTAATATTTTTAAATTTAATATTGCCCTCTTTGGTCATCTTTCTCTGTCACACTGTCGGTCTCACTCTAAGGTTTTCTGTAAGAGAACTCAACATTGAGTTGCCTTTGTATATGTACTGTATTGAATATTGTATATGATGTACAATAAAGAATTAAAGAGCCAGTTTCTCATAGCCAAATAGTTATAATCTTCTTTTTTACATTAGAAAACTGAAATTTCATGGAATCCTTGTGGTACGGATCCCTGTTATGAAACAAGCTTTCTCTTGACACTTTTTATCGCCCCTGACAGGTTGTGTACCGCCAGGTGAATCTGACACTACTATCATTACGGGTATCGCCGGCAATTTTACTAACTGAAGTAATGTTAGGTTGTCATTTTATGAAGACATTTATTTTATTCCATCGGACAATTTACCTGCCACACAACATTGTATGAATCAATTGTAAATTTAATAAATGAAATACGGATTTGAGCAGTATTCCTGAGAACGATAGGAAGGTTATAATTATTTTTATGATACGAGTAGTTTGAAAAGTTCCACATTGGGGATTTTCATTGTACGAGTATACTGGATCTATGTATGCATTTGAATAAATTGTTGCTCCACATTTCGAATTCCACCTGATCCTATTGTCCTATCGAAATTATGCGTTCTCTAGCAAATACCTCTGAAAAACAATCAGACCGATGATACAATTTGTAGGGCATACCAAACTTTTAGTGTGGGAATCGAACCCACAACGTGCATAGCTGTAGAAACAGCAGACATAACTATAAGTGAAAAAAATTGTACTTGTGTCACATTTTACTGATCTCTTTGATGCATCGCTCGAGTTTACTGTTGAGACCACTAGAAACCAAATGTATACTTAAAATAATCATTATAATATCAGCCTTCCATTGTTCCCGATGTGTTGTCTCTTCGAATCCAAATACCTATAAATTTAAGGAAAATGATTAAAGCTCACCTTCTGTCCAGCATCACGCATAGCTTGATAGACGTGCATCTTGCGTGTTGCGTCTCGGACCAGAGAGGTCTCGCGTAAGACTCGCGTGGCCCAGCGACGGGCTTCTTGACCCAGCGTCTGCGCCACTGACTCGTGTTCGATGGTGACGGTGTCGATCGGGTCGTTGTCGCAAGGCTCGAACTCGTACTGATTGAAAATATCGCATGTATTAGTTTATTTTGAGTTTTTATGAACTTTTGGGGGAGGCGATTTAATTTATCGTACTTGCATCTGTGAAATCATGAAATCAGTGTTTAAAAACTTACTTGGGCCATCGCCTTATCTTAAGAACGTGGTGAATTCGCTTCCTTTACTAGTCGACAACTATATTTTGTTTTCCTGTTAACTTCACTGGGATAATATTTCTAATTTATTTTTTATTGTTCTCATGTAAGTGACTATTGTTTTAATGAGTATAAAGATATTTAAACTGAACCTAAATTAAGACATTTTTGGAGCTTATGTGGTGTTTTTTCCAATGTTTGATACCTATTCCCTATAATATATTTTATCCATGCTGCCAGTCTTTTGGGCACATTAGCCGACTGGTAATGTGCCCAAAAGACCATATTTTAGTTTAGTTTCATTTTAGGCTTAGCTAATCTAGTCAAGTCTAATTGGGCAGTGTAATGAATATGAATGTAATTATGAATATTGCTACATACGGTTGCGCAATTCGATAATTATAGTCAATGAATTAATTCAAGAGCGAGCGAAGCAAGCTTGGGAGTTAAGGGCACCCCAACACGGGGAGTATGTTAGGTTACTTTAGACTATGCTGGTAGCAATATGAGCCCCGCATAGCTTTAGGGGCTGTGTCGACTTTGTCGTAACGGTTGGACAATTCGATAATTATTTTCAATGAGCTCGGGAGATTAGGGCATCTCGACAAGTCTATATTAAAACCAATATCAACATTAAAATTACTTTTTTTTTTTTTGTTTTTGCCCTATAAGTGATAGCCATTATTCAGAAAATTTTTCATATTGCCTACTCATATTGTTTTAAATTGCCCGGGCAAATTACGAAAAATTCCGTTTTAATCTCTTAGTCCATAACATATATATGTTACTGCAAAAGCCCCAACTAAAATAAAACTAATAACAAATATTTTTGTACAGAAAATTGGTGTATGTCTTAAATACGTCTTTAATTTTCAGGCTCTAAGACATGTTAGTTGCCCAGAAATCACTGCTGAAACAAAGGCCTCCTCTCTGTGATTGGGAGTTGATGGATGTCATAATTGTGTCATTGAATTTTAGGCCCTAGGACATGCCAGTTTCCTCGAGATCACTGATGTATGCGTTAATGATGCTGCGAGATGCATACGTTTATCTGTTGCCGGAGAATAACTGGCGAATACAAAACAGACAATAGTACTATAATGCAAAGGCGGGTTTTCATACAAGTGGAGGAAACTTTTTAGACAAGAACACTACATTTTTAGAGAGACAGTTCAATTACAAGAATACTATTATTCGTATGTAACTATACAAGGTATTTTTGGTGCTTGAATAATACTGACGTTATGGTAAAGAGATTTGTGCCTTGGGCATTTGAAAAAAAAAGCTGCGTTAGTTAATTTGATTTGTCTAGCTTTGAAACATTATTTTATGTCGATTATGAAGTATCCACGATTGCCTTATATGTTAGACTAGCTGCTCACCCCAGCTCCGCTCTGGGTAATATAAATTTTGTGATTTTCTACTTCTTCATTATTCTGATTGCCTGGTAGTTTCAGGGTTTTTACCACATGATTCCTTCCCGGATATACTTCTTTTATTTATGTTTCTGGACAACTGATATCTGTTAAACTACGCTACATGCTAATCGACGACCGATATAGATTAAATTGCCAGTTTAATACATACTCGCATTATATAGGCTTTCCGTACAATGAGAGATCAGCTAACACTTGATATGTATGCAATGTCAGTCGGAAAATTTATGACAACCATTTATTTATGGGTTCACTGTCTAACAAAGACCCTCAAGGGTCATCACATCAACCAGTCGTGTGCGACTCGCATCCAGTGGGTTCCTGCAAACTTCACCAGAAATACATTGGCGAAATTGACGCCACAATAGATTCTCTACCATTTACCAATCAAACATTAGTTTTCTAGAAGTATGCTGAACAGGTTTCAAAGTCCCGCAACCTCAACTTAAAATGGGTGTTGTTTCTGGTCCGGGCAACTGCATAACGGTTGTTGTTAGCCTTTTGTATGTGTTCAAATCACGTCCAAAAATTTGCTAACGCGATGCAGGATAGGACAGATGTGAGGTAGGACAGAATAGACCCCCATTTCCTCATTTAGACTCCCATTTGGTCCGTTGTGCCTGCAGGCCCCCTCTCTGCGAGAGGGAATGGCCGGTAATCCACACGCGGGCCCAGTGTGAAGCAGTGGTGATTAAATAACTTGCATAAAGTATAGCGCGATGCAAGATTCTGGTCATTAGCTCGTATGATGCAGCATAGACTGCAGGTTAAAAAGGTAGGTAAGTAATATCCGATCATACCTGAATGTGTTGCTTCAGCACTGGGTAGTACAAGTACAGGCATTGCAGATTGTACTCGCGGGTGAGCTGCTGAGCCTGGTCGCGGATCTTGCCGAAGGAGTGCTGAGTAGCGGAGCAAGTCAGCAGCTCGGTGCGCCCCATGAAGGTCAGGAACTCGGAGACCTTCTCGTACACCGCCGCCTCCATGCTCAGCATGCAGTTCTGGAGTTCCACCAGGAAGTAGCGGTTCTGGAGGATGACAAAAGACGGATGAGAATAGATACTTAGCGTGACGAGTTGTGGGTCATAGGTTTTTCTTCTTATTTGTTGACTTCATTGCTTAATTGTCTTGGTAGGTATATAAAACAAAATTATTAAAGTAAATTAACTAGTAGACGTCCGCTAATGGACATAAGGAGTTAAAAGGACAGTAGATAATATGTGTCATCAACATGTTCACTTCAGCCGAAAAACGTCTGCTGTTGGACACAGGCCTCCTCTAAGCGTCGCCACATAGACCGGTTCTGCACTTCTGGGAGAATATAGTACGTAGAATTGTAATATTGAAGCCTTGAATAAAAATCGAAAGTAATTTTTTTAAGGGTTTTTTGGCGAAGTTTATACTGCAAATTGTAAAGCAATGATTGAGCTTTATAGAAAATAAACAATATTTCATGGTCTCGATTATTGATTCAGGTGCCTTCACAGTACTAACCTGGTGGGCATTAGCTGCAGCAATGCTGAGAAGATAATCATTCCTGGCTCCAGTTGACTTCTCCTCGAGCTGGTCACGGCGAGAAGACACCTTGGCGCTGTTCTTCTGCAGCGACGTGATTGATTGGAAGAAAGAGCCTTTCTTCTTCTTCAACCTTGGGATAAAATATCGGTATTTAACTCACGTCGAAGGTTGAATGTATATGATGTTTACAGGCAGCAAAGAATTATATAATAAAATACGGAAGCGAGGCAGCCAATGACAGTTCTGAGACCACATTTATTCAAATTCAATAAGACATTACATTTTATCATGGAATTAATAAGTACTCAATATAATGTAACATACACACGTGTGTAAACAGATACAAAAAACCGGCCAAGTGCGAGACGGACTCGCGCACGAAGGGTTCCGTACCATTATAGCAGAAACCGCAAAAAAAACACGTTTGTTGTATGGGAGCCACACTTAAATATTTATTTTATTCTTTTTTTAGTATTTGTTGTTATAGCGGCAACAGAAATACATCATCTGTGAAAATTTCAACTGTCTAGCTATCAGGGTTCATGAGATACAGCCTGGTGACAGACAGACAGACAGACGGACCGCGGAGTCTCAGTAATAGGCGCCCGTTTTTACCCTTTGGGTAAAAAACTCAAAACTCTAAAAACATTCAAACTCTTTGGTGACACTTAAATACTCTGAAAATTTGTACCAGAGTACTATTAGTACTAAAATATTCCAATGATTCTACTCAATCTGTAAGAGAGATTCTTGAATCTCTCTTTAACAACTAAACCCAGATATTTGTAGTTGATATTATGCACTCTCTTTCCATTCATTATATTGACGACGTACTACATCAATCTTGTGGTATTCATGAGTACATTGTGTAAGTACATAGTACGAACAAACGATATGGACTTGATATTACGGGACAATGCGTGCGTATTTTGGCAAGTCTCCAACTGCACTGCCGCAGGAAGGTCAGTTATAGGAATCAATACAAGTTCTAACCTATATTCCTATTTTGTCAGGTCTAACACCTTTTTATGTAATGTAATACAGCGTCTATATGTTATACTATGCATTAGAGTGTTTGTCATCTTTCAGACCTTGTTAGTGCAACACGTATTCTTCTTCCTTTCCGTCCAGTCTCATCTACTTTTCTTTAACCATTCCCAACATCTCCTGCCTCCAATATACTAATTTCTCATTCAATCAATTCTCGTACGTCATCTCCTCCGCACATCAATCTTAACTTTCTCAGCGCATTTAAAATTCGAACAATAATTTATACAAATCATATTTTTTTATTATCTCCAGTTAGATTTCAGTGAACCATTTTTTTAAATTATGCAATTGGTCGCCAGTTCTTTATACATAGAGCTAGATTCTGAATGTTTGCGAGGTTTATAGCCGCTGGTTCCAAAATATTGTTTTGGCTATATTTTAGGATAACAAGAATAGAATGGTCTGACCCATTTATTATTTCTCAAGATCCACAACACAGTAAACTTGTGACATAAAATGAGCCACTGCCCGTGTCCACTTAAGGTATACATAAATAACAAACAGTATGGGCTAGTATTTTTAACTCAGAAATTGGATCAGCAAAGACAATCCAGTACAAAGGCTAAATAAATTACCCCGTAATCATGCCTTGAAGGCTTATGTAAAATCACTTGGATTTTACATGAGCCTTCAAGGCATGATTACAGGGTAAATATAAAAGTATTTTTCTTTGCAATGGAAAATTATATTTTACAATTATGAAAAACTTTTTTAAACAGTTTATCGTGCATTGTCATCCAAAACATACATATATGCAAAATGTCATCATAATTGGTTGAGGATAACTGCTTAAAATCAGTTTTAAGATATTTGATCCGAACATCATACATACATTGCAAGTTATAAATATTATCTATTCTAAATCATATCAATCAACAAAAACAATAAAAAAAAAAATATAAAAAAATTAAAAAAAATTACAATTATAATAAAATTATTATCTATTTTGGTATCTATTTTTATTATATATATATATATATATATATAAAAATGAATCCCTATTTCCCTTGGTCACGGCATCACGCGTGAACGGCTGGACCGATTTCGCTTATTCTTTTTTTGTTGTGTTTGTTATTGTTAGAAGGTTCGATTCTCGAAGATTCGAAGGTAGGGTAGGGTAGAGTAGGTAGGGTTTAGGGTAGGGTAGGTAGGGTAGGGTAGGTAGGGTAGATGATTTTTTGGTGTTTTATGGCAAAACAAAGTTTGCCGGGTCAGCTAGTATAATAATAATAACAGCTTGTAATGACAACGTTGTTCAATCAAAACTCCACAGAGTTCGGAAACGTCTCGGCAGACACTACTTCAGACAGCATTCGATATTGGAGGCCCGTGGCACCTTGACTACGGCTACCACCAACATTGTAAGTACTTTTGAAGGAAACTTTCTTCAGTCCTCTCGACTCTTCATAAATCTTTGAATAATGTCAATAATAATTCATAACAGTCAATTCGATTAAAGAAGACTGAACCGAGTTTTGGAAATGACATCGGGATACAACATCCGAATACTCAAAATATATCGCGCGTGCTCACGATACCGGACCCCACACACCGGAAAAAGAGTACCTAAGTGTTCGTATATGTCTGATTGTTCAACCCGGACGCTGCCTGTTTTATGAAATATCGGCAACTATGCAGAAACAAAGCGCCGGACGAGAGAACACAAAGCAAATATAAATAGTGTTAAACTCAGGACAATGATTATACGCTTTCCTATGCTATTGTATCGAGCATGGTTGTTCTACACTAAGTGGACATTTATAGTGTGTGTTTAACGGTCTACTTATTCATAAATCAGTATGCTAGTCCGGAAGTTTGTAAGTTTGTTTGTAACTTCTTGACGCTTCAACTACTGAACGAGGAATTGTAACCGATAGGTGTTCCCTATGCTAAAAAAATAATTCATTACATAGTTTCATCACCTTTAGGTGACGAATCCACAATAACAGTTTTGCTAATTATCCTTAGAATTGACACAAAAAACATAATTTAACTCATGAGATTGAATAGGCACTTTTAAAATATTTCCGCAGTTTGAATCCAACTGTAAAAGGTGAATCAGAGAAGGCTCTCTTCTCTGATTAACCTTTTACAGTTGGATTATTTTTAGGGTTCCGTACCCAAAGGGTAAAACGCGACCCTATTACTAAGACCCCGCGATCCGTCTGTTTGTCTGTCTGACTGACTGTCCGTCTGTCACTAGGCTGTATCTCATGAACCGTGATAGCTAGACAGCTGAAATTTTCACAGATGATGTATATATGTTGCCACTATAACAACAAATACTAAAAACAGAATAATATAAATATTTAAGTGGGGCTCCCATACAACCGGCCGGATACAGCTGGTTTTTTTAATTATAAATGCAGGTTAATCTACCTAGACATTTTTTTCATAGTAAATCTAGCTCATCTTCCAGCGACTGTAAGTTACGTTTTTTATTACGTTCTGACTCAAGTTCATTAATTGGGTAAATGCAAAAAGACGAATTCAGATGGATTCGAACTTGTTGTTGCTGGTTGTGCCAACGGCACCAAAATTATGTATCTGATGAAAAACGTTTTAAATATCCCCAACCAATCGTGAGAAATAGGACGACCGCCCGCCACCAGGTGGTCAAGCATGCACAAAGAGGTCTTCAGAGAGAACCTAAACACTCAGACAATCCAGATCAGCTCTCTGACGCTGACGTACATGGAAATCAGACCCCAGTCAATCTGGACGGAGGGGTGGACGAAGAAGAAGAAGCTAGTAAAGTACCGGTTTCAAATATACTTGAGGGTATATATAATTATTGTTTAAACAAGTTTTTTGATTTTACTTATGATTTGTGATTTTTACTCAGTGTAAAAGCGCGCCCGGCATTTTGAAGTTAAGTTAGCTGTGTTTTGATATACTTCAGCGTGAAGTTCACTTGAATTGCACTAGTAGGAGCGTATAATAAAGTGTAATTTTCTTTTAACTTTTTTTAGCATCAGAAAACTCGGTGCGGGTGACAATACGTGCAATTCGGTCAGGCGCTGACGAAGCAAAGATGTAAGTTGTACATTATACAGGGGGTTTTTCAACATAAATCGTTAATCCCGGCTTTAGGAACATATTGCACGACCACGTCCTATGGAAGCATGTAAATATAACTGATCTGTAAACACGTTCGTACGTTGGAGAATATTATTTACTGAAATCGTTAGACCGGGCTCCGGGAATGGTGCATGACCACGTACTATTGACAGTTCCAGATTTTAGATAAAAGCGATACATAAATCCGTACGTGCTTTGGCAAGTTTTTCCATTGAAATCGAATCGATTGTATCACAAGCTCTGCTAGCTGAATATAACTAGACTTTAGCGAATAAATCGCGCGTGCTTATGAATGCCTACACATTATGAACGAGATATATTTCATATTGACGGCAGAGCTCACGGCAAGCAATGCGAGTAAATGTGCGATCGGAATTTATAATATGGATGCTAGGTAGAGGCAGGACTTTTAAATACAATTTTCACCTTTACATTGAGTTAAAAGATGTTCTAACTCCATTTAAATAAAATAAATAAATAAATAAAAATAAAATAGTTTATTGTGTCTCAAACGGTTACATATACAAATGTGAATGAGACAGCCCCAGTAAGTAATCATTAATACTTGTGTTGGGGTTGTCTCGCTCCTTCCCATAATAGACAGTTAACAATATTGAGACTTAAATTAAGAAACATATTTTTTAAGAACACAGGGGAACAAAGACTTAGAAAGTAATTATCAGCTCTGTGTAGTGTGTGATCGTGAGAATTCGTATGTGTGTCTATAGTAGTGTGTGCGTGTGGGATTATGTGTGTGTGTGTGTTTGTGTGAGCGTATATGTGTTAGTGTGTATTTGTGTGTGTGTTTACGTTTTTGCTGATAAATATGAATATTGTATTTGTATTAGTGTTTTGAACCATTCAAAGAAGAAGAAATGTTTTGTTTATCATCATTAATTGTTTTTATCCCAAAAGTGATATTAACACTGAAGGCATCTTTGTCCAACCCTTACCCCAATTTTATTTAAGGTCGGCGCTGGATGTCTTGATCCATTCCATCCAAGTGCCATGATCAGAATTGTCACGGGCCGTCGATCTATATGGCGGTGACAATCATTGACATGCTCAGTTAGCAAATCGACTTTTGACAATGCCGTCTAGAACAGTGGCCACCGGGGCGTCTTGATGGTCTGTGGGTCTTCTGCTACTCTTATTACCATCCACATTCACTATAATTTCAGTAAAAAGACGTCCACTGCTGAACATAGTCCTCACCCAAGTGTAGCCACAGCGACTGCTCCCGTTCTTCTTGCACTCAGCGACAAGACATCCACCAACACGCACTGGGCCCGCGTGGTGGATTACGGCCCATTACCTCTCACAGAGAGGAGTCTTGCACGCACAACGGACCAAATGTAAGTCTAATTGCGGAGAAGGAGATCCATCTATCTCTCATCCAGGTTCTACCCGCGATCCAACATTCATACTCAAAACGATCGTCACCGATGTTAGTGTTAAAATGACTTACTTCTCCTCAATATCCTTTGCCTTGTCCCGGACATCATGCGCGGTGTGCTCCTCATCGAAGTACAGCTTCTTGGTTTTGTCAACATCTCCGACAGTGGTCTGCAGCTCCTTGTGAGCTTGAGCCAGGACATCTGTGCACTGGACAAAGATAAATGTGGGGTTAGTAAAAGATAAGGCAAGATAAGAAGGAAGAAGAAGAAGGAAGAAGGTTTCTTTGTGAGGGTTTCAAGGATTTGTTAAGATGACTGACATAATAAAGGTCTTAAATAATTCAATTGTGATCAGCTATGTCCCGCCCTTCGGGCATACAATAGTTACATATAAATTAAATTAAATTTACATTATTGTTACAAAATATTAAAAATTTCACATAAAATATAAAAAAATAAAATAAAACGAAACGAAACGGAAGTTGGTTTCTACAATTTGTCCATGATACAAACAATTTCGTACCTAACCATTTTCTGTTGAAAGAAGGCGATATGTTTTTACAGCTCAGTGCAAAATGCATCCTTCTCTCAGATACGATCCCTTATAATGCAATTTATACAAATCTACAAACTTTTTAAAGGTAAAATCACACTTTATTGGTACTTATGAGGAAAGTATGAAGAGAGAAACACGTTGCACTTTTAATTTCCCGTCTGGAATATTAACTTTAAAACTTTCGCGTTTCATAGGAGGAGCTCGTAGCTAAATAGTAACAGCCGCACGGGTCGATCTTCAAGGTTAAGCAACGCTTGACGAGGTCGGTCCGTGGATGGGTGACCATTTCAACATACCGAGTTTCCTCCGTGCCTCGGAAAGCACGTTAAGCCGTTGGTCGCGGCTGTCATTTGAAGATCTTTGACAGTCGTTACGGGTAGTCAGAAGCCTGAGTTCTGACATCAGTCTTGCCAAGGGGTATCCCCCGTATTTCCCGTCTGGAATATTAACTTTAAAACTTTCGCGTTTCATAATTCCGTCTGGAATGTTTTGAGCCTTTCTATTTCCTTTCCCTTGGCAGTTACCCCTATCGACTGCACTCGAAGAACTAACGGGGCAGTGGAAGTTATAAAGACATCAGTGTATTTTAATTAAACAAGTATTCATATTAAAAAAAGATTTTTAAACTAGCTTTTATATTTAAAAATACATTGCCACGAGAATAAATCAAAATTGCAAAATTTCAGTTCATTCGAACACTGGGTAGAGCGTCAAAAACTTACAAGATTTGATTACACATACCGGGACTAGCTTGTTATAATTATTGTACACCGTGCTCTTAACCTTTCTTTTACCGACTTCAAAAAAAGGAGGTAATGAAGTCGACATGTATGTATGTAATATTGTTGGATTTGCCCAATATTCACATAAGTTAATCTAATTGGGCTTCTAAACAAGTGTGCAAAATTTCATAAGTGAATGTTTGTATGTATGTTTGTTCACGCATTTCTCCGAAACTACTTATCGGATCATGACCATCCTTTTTTACTTGGATTAGGTGTCTCTTAATTTAGGGAACAGTGTTTCATCCAAATCAGTTCAGCAGTTTTCAAGATATGGAACATACAATCGTACTCCTTAAGTTATTACGGCTATTTTGTCAATTCTTTAGGTACCTTACTATAGAACGTGGTCTCTTTTTAACCGACTTACCAAAAAGGAGGTTCTATGTTCGACATTATATTTGTTTGTATTATTTTTATTTTTTTTACGCCTATCTCCGTCAATTTTGGACAGATTTTGCAAATTCTTTTATTGTTTGAAAAAGTATGTTTCGAAACTGGTCCCATTTTAATTTGGTGAAGATCTGATGAAGAACTTCGAAGATATACAGCAGAACTCTTCAAACAATTACGGAAAATCTCTCGAGATTGCTGCAATCGCATGTCTGTTTGTTGTTTATACCATTTCATAGTTTCATGATATTCGGGTAATCTATTCTGGCGTTATAGGTACCTTACTAAACATCTTGCCTATTAGGTAAGTACAACTAAAAAGTGAAAATAAAAAGCTTTTTACAAAAAAATACTACCGACTTCCAAATAAAAAGACTACAGAGTGATAAATAACTTTATTTTTAGAAGTCGGTGTCAAGGTATAACGCAAAAAATTGGTACCTACGAAAGACGCCGACTTCCAAAAATAAAATTATTTATCACTTTGTAGTCTTTTTATTTGGAAGTCGGTAGTATTATTTTGTAAAAAGCTTTTTTGGTAATAGTATAATAAAACTAAAAAGAGAGAAATAAAAAGTGTTTTGCTTTTAAGTCGGTTTATTTTTTTGTAAATAAGTTTTTTTTAATGATCAAGTATAAATGCAGACAGGCAAATGCCGTCTGCCATCGAAGTGAGCACATACATCTATGAAATTTACTACTTAATTAAAATGCAATTGTGAATGAAAATAACGGATTATATCCTAATGTCCACCTAATATACCAAAAACAACAAACATACTGACTTACACATTTAGTGTACGTTTGGATGATTATAATATATAAATAATTTCTTCGTCTAAAAGGGCTGTACGTTAGCAGTAGCGGTTTACGACTTTTTCAAGCAGTCGAAAACAATTCAAGCCAAGATTTATATTTTACACTTTTGGTGTGCTCCTTCCTTATAACACGGAGTCCCAGAACATTTGGTTCAAATAAATGTCACTGGATGGCGGGATATGCATCGAATTGTGTGTAAAATTAACATTTTCTAGAATTGATCATAAAAATTGTATATTATTTTTTAGTCAACTCTCCTAAGCACAAAATAACGGCATATTGAGCTCTTAATTCACATTTTAAAGATTATTTGAACGGATCATTTAAAATTGATTCCAACAGATGGCGCGGTTTTAAATTTCTTAGGCATGCCATTGCCATTCATTTGTTATTTTCTTAATTTGTATTGTAACACATTTGTAACACAACTCCGGTGTCAGAGTTCAGCCAGTCCACAGGCCTCTGATTTGGCTATTTCAGACTTACATTAATTATATAAGTCCAGGTTTCCTCGGAGTTGAGTAGGTATTCAGTAATTATATTGAATGTGTGAAAGCAAAAAAATATAAAGCAGTAGCCGATGGGCTTTTGTATAAACTCTCACGACGTAAAATAGTTTAAAATACAGAACATTTTAAGTTTAATTCGAGGTAATTAAGAAAAGTGTCTCTGAAAAGTGAATCTGTAGAACTAAATAAATCAAACTATATGAAAAATAAAATAAGAAAGCTTTGTTAATACTTGATTCAAGTACAATCAAAGTTAAGTAATGAAATAATAACGTGTCAGCGAGAAATAGAGCGCAGTGTGATAAACATAATAAAGATGCAAAAAATCCGTTAATCAAATCAGAAAAATTACGAAAGCCAGTGTACACGCTTTGTCATTAAAATGGAAGTAGACTGGACACGTATCTCGTCTTCAAGACCAAAGATAGACGTAAAGGGTGACCGTATGAAAAGGTCCACATGACAAAAGAAGAAGGGGGCGACCTAATGCTAGATGAAATTATAAAGACAACTGGTTCCAAATGGCTTCAAATAGCCTAATCCAGGGAAGATTGGACAGTTTAGAAAAGATCTTTACCAGCACAGAGGTTCTTGCAGATAGCTTACTAACAATATAATTTTAACAGTATAGTATAGATTTAAATGTATAAATACAAACAAATACATTCTTTTATAAAATCTAGTAATGTAGTAAGATTAGTAATTAAAATTAGAATTTATGTTCAATACTATCTAATAATATTTAGTTAAGATCAATACTAACTTTACTATACTCGGCCAAGTTAACAGATAAAACAGATTTTCTGAATAGACACATTTTTTGAGACATATGATATATGAAGACTCCTCGGGAGAACAACAAATGCCAAAAAATGTTGAATTAGACAAAAACAACTTTTAAATTTTTTAAGTTTATGACAATTTTGGTTTTTGCTACGAGCACGTGCTAATTGTCTAATTCGGGCATCACGAACATTCATGGTACTTACGATGGACGAACACATACAAATTGAACTATTACAGCTGACTACGACGGTTTTACCCATTTTTTAACTATATCATAAAATAAATACACCAAGAAGTCAACAGATGGCATAAAAAGTACAGTTTTACAAAAAAGTATAAAAGTTTGTATAAAAATATAAACCCGTTTAGTTTTAATTCTCAAAGGGTAAAACACAACTCAAAAGTACAAAAAATATATAACAAAAATAAAATCGAATCAAAAATTAACAATATAATAATAACAATAAAAAACAATCAAAAATAAAAATATATACATTTTGAAATATATAAGTATTCGATGATATTGATTTCTATAGACCTCGAATATAACCGAACTTATGTATACAACAAAGAAGTTCGATATTATTCTGGATTCACGGTACCAGCATCGATTATGATGATGTTAAAAACAAAGACATAACACACAGAGAAAAACAAAAGTTGCAAATTTACGACGTTACCGTGCAACCCGAATTGTATTGAACTTTGGTCAAGTTTGATACAATTCTAGGCGCACGGTACCAGCGTTGAACACGATGAAAGAAGGCACAGACTCATTGCAGTAAAAACATTACTATCAGTACAGAGGAAAAAGCTACATGATTCACAGGCTTTTTGCAAAACTTTATATAAAATAAGTGAAAAGGTGGTGCTTATTTCTAAAGAAATCTCTTTCAGTACTTATCGATCGAGCGAGCGCTACAGATCAATGATAAACAATTTCTTTTGGCTTGAATTGAACAATATGGACGTGAACGACATGTGGTTCCAGCAAGATGGCGCTACTTGCCACACAGCGAACGACAAAATCGACATTCTGCATGAAAGGTTTGAGGGTAGAGTTAGAGTTCCGCTAGACTTTTTCTTGTGGGGTTTTCTGAAGTGGCAGGTCTATGCCAATAAACCACATTCGACCGTTGCCCTGAAAGCCAACATAACGCAGGCCATCGCTCGGATTAAGCCGGATCTATGCAGCAGAGTCATTAAAAATTGGACCTCTCGGATTCTTGCCACCATACGAAGCCGCGGCGGACATTTGAACGATGTCATATTCTATCCATAATGGCATAAATGGGCCTTTTAAATAAAAAATAAATTTCGTTAATATCTCACACACATCTTGTTTTATTCAATTTTAACATCGACCCGTCCTTGTTGAAAGACCCTTTACCTGTGAAAGGAGAGATGATAAACACACAGTTAAATACATCTAACACTTACACCACAGTGCTCCTATGTTCACTACACCGCTGAAGTCTTCGATGATAGCGGTACCGGGTGACCTAGACACGGCTTATAACAGGTTGTTAGTTTTGCACAACGTGTTATAAGCTTTGTGATGGCCACCCGGCTCTTTGATGGTCCCGCGACGTTTTTACAGGCCCTTTGAAGACCCGGATCCTGCCGTTATTATCTTCATTGGCTTGAGACTTGCTGTTTTTAAAAGTTGACCTTTCGTACCTGAACTTAAAACTAGAAAGCTTCCCAAAAGTGCCTGTAATTTGATGTTATTTTTTTCTTAAACATTTTGTTGACCTTAATTATGATTTTGTTGCTTATTAGTTGTTGCGTATCAGCTTTTAGTACAATCTCGTAATTACTGAAGTTACCTACCTCATTTTATATTATCTAATATTACCGAATTTAAATTACGTGATGACGATGTTTCTACTTATCTGGACGAACATGGGTTGGGCAATTAACTTCTTGCGAAATATAAAGTCGATCGTTCGTAAACTTTTGTTACTTTTTCTGCGATTGCGATTGGGTCAGGTGGCAAAGATCCGTAACATCTTATATCCCTAGAAAATTCGAGGTGATGTCTGAAAATTACAACGTTAAATGGAGAATAACATGAGTGAAAGAACACCCAAATTACAATTTATTTAAGAAAAAATGGTATTCGATATTTAAATAAAAAGCTTTTTTACAAATAAATACTACCGACTGCCAAATAAAAATACTAAATAGTGAAAAATAACTTTATTTTTGGAAGTCGGTGTCTTTTGTAGGTAGGTACCAATTTTTTGCGTTATGGACTTCCAAAAATAAAGTTATTTTTCACTTTGTAGTTTTTTTATTTGGAAGTCAGTAGTATTTTTTTGTAAAAAAGCTTTTTATTTTTCACTTTTTAGTTGTACCTACCTAATAGGCAAGTTGGTTAACCTATAACGCCAATTTCAAAACATACTTTTTCAAACAAAAAAAGAATTTTCAAAATCGGTCCAAAATTGACGGAAATATGAGTGAAAAAAAAAATCATAATGTGTAACATAGAACCTCCTCCTTTTTGGTAAGTCGGTTAAAAACTGCATTGTGTTTGCTCACATAAGCTTGTAACCTCAGTAGTGACAATCCCACCGCACTAATCCCAAACCACTTCAACTCCTGAAAGCCAGCCAATTAACAGTGGCGATTACCAGAACAGCGTCGAGGCAATGAAGCTCGGCGAAGTCACACAGCAAGACAGCAGTATTGAGTCCAATTTAATTTACTTCTCAAAAAATGTGTCACATTTTGTTCGGGGTCTTTCACTTATTCTGTTACGGACAATTTAAAACTATTCCTACCTTCTTAGCCACGTTTAGTTTGTGCTGGCGCAAGAATTTGGCTTCGTCTGCGATCTGCTGCTGGAACACCTCAACAGCAGCCAGCCTTGCGCGGGCTAGCTTCTCGTTTTCCTCCAGAACGGTACGCCACACGTTCCACATATTCCTGAGGACAAAATAACAGGGTTGGAAACTATTGAAACAGACGGAAGGATTATTATTATTTTATCTACCTTAATAAAAACCTTATCTTGGAGTTCTGTGGGATGAGTGTAAATATTATCTAATAATTTTACTGTCTTTGACTAATGTCGTATAATGTTGTAGTAAAATAAATAAATTCATTGACAGACAACGCACAGGCTAATTTGTCACAACAACGCACATTCAATCTTGTTTTTATTAACCCCCGACGGAAAAAGTGGGATCTATGTATCTGTCTGTGGCATCGTAGCGTCCAAATGGGTGAACCGATTTTGATTTAATTTTTTTTAGTTTGAAAGGTGAATTTCTCGAGAGTGTTCTTAGCTATGTTTGAATAAAATCGGTTCAGCCGTTCAAAAGTTATGGGCGTTTCACTGTTTGAATCGGAGTGTTTTCGCAAGATATCGTGTCATAATTACGTGTTCAATAGATTGCCGATCGAAGCGTATCTACTATGTACCAGATAAATTATGTAGCATGAAATAAAAATGTGTCGGGGGGTTTTTTAAATTTTTAAATTTTACTTGTTAAGAGTCGAGTATGAGATGACCTTTTGAAGGAAAATCCTTCAAATGTTCTCTTCCTATAAATAGTTCAAGGTGTTTAAAGCCCGATTGCATAAAACCCGAGTAGGTACTTAAAAAAGCAAGTAAATATTTGTTTGGGGATCTTCGTAATATCTAAGGAAATCCTATCTATCTTCGCCAGGATAATTAATAGCTTAAGATATGTAGACAGTATGCGCAAGCAATACCAGCTCAGCTCAAATAGGGATTTGTCATGGTAAAAACCGGCCAAGTGCGAGTCGGACTCGCGCACGAAATGTTCCGTACCATTAACGCAAAAAACAGCAAAAAAAATAGGTTTTTTGTACTTAAATATTTATTTTATTCTGTTTTTATTATGTGTTGTTATAGCGGCAACAGAAATACATCATCTGTGAAAATTTCAAGTGTCTAGCTTTCGGTTTATGAGATAGCCTGGTGACAGACATACAGACAGACGAACCACGGAGTCTTAGTAATAGGGTCCCGTTTTTACCCTTTGGTTACGGAACCCTAAAAAAGAAAATCTAATTTCATGAAACTATTAAAATCAAATAAATACACGTGCTAATGAAAGCTTATTATTAAAACCTCTGTGAGGATAGATTTATAAAATAAATAGTTTTTTTTTTAGTTTCTCATAAGCAGCTGGCATAATAAGATCGTTGGCAGGAAGTACCACAGGGTGTCGTTAGGGGCCTATGTCCTATCCAGCATGGGACGTCTTTCGGCTTACGTAATGATGAAGCTAGATGAAGTAAATTTAATTAAATAGAAAATATTTGTAGCACGCGTATTTTATTTTTTGGATTAAAGCTTTTCACTATATTCACTGAAATATTCCCTCACTGAACTTCAAAGCCTTTGATCCGCTTTGAAATAAAATTGATCCGCCGAAAGGTAGAAAAAATCGTACTTTCCGTATCACCCGCGCACCGTTAGTTTTTGACCCAAAGGCCTACCAACAAATAAATCGAACTACAGTGTGCAAGGGATCTAGTGATTTTATTCCAACGATGTGGTGGCTGTTTTGTTGATGTGACCGATCACGGATCATCATAACATTTGGTATATTCATCGACGTTTGATTAGGACATACGATGCTACTGCAGAGCATGAGGTTCTGGTTCGATTCCCACGTCGGGCAGTGTTATTGGGTTTTTGCATTTGGAATCTGTGGACTTGGGCTGGGTTCGGTTGTTGGCAATAGGTTCACCCTTTGTACCCGACTGCCGAAGGAGGGTGATGTGTTTATCAGTCTATGTTTGTATGTATGTATTTTTGTTCCTATGTGGCGTTCTAGAGACCAAACGCGTTGGCCGATTTTCATGATTCTTTCTTACTTAGTATCACTGGCTACATTAAATTAGAAAAGAAAAAAATGGCGACTTTTGGGCGCCATTTTAAAGGAATTTTTTTTTTCTTCCATCTCCATCGTGAGGTGTATCAATAATAAAGCGTTTTAAAAGGTGATTTCAAAAATATATACCAATTATATGTTTAAATGTACCTAATTCTAAAAAAATATCTAAAAAGTTAATTAAAAATATCAAAAAACCCGACTGCTTAAAAAGCGAACTAAAAGGACGTAAATTAGAAGATATTCATACTGTGCAGTTGGAGGATACATATTCGAGAGCTGGCTGACCAAAACCAGATGTATCCTCCGACTGCACAGCATGAATTTGTTCTTGTTTTTTTATTTAATTAATTAACTTTTTTTATTATATTGCACTTAACCATAACAAGTGAAATGTGGGAGTATTATAGTTGCCCCTTTACCTAATCCCTGAGGGAAACATCATCATCAGGCTATAACCCACTGCTGGACATAGGCCTCTCCAATCACACGCCATTGGTCTCGATTTTCGGCAGTTCCCATCTAGCTGCTACCAGCCACCCTGCGAAGATCGTCGCCGAATCTAGCCTGAGGGCGTCCCACGCTACTGCAAAGAAAGTACCCATCTACCCCAACAGTCATCGGTTCTACGGGCTATATGTCCGGCCCATTACCACTTCAGCTTGCTTATTCTGTGAGCTATGTCGACAACTATGGTTCTCTGACGGATCACCTCGTTCCGGATTAGATCCCTTTCCATAGCACGCTGAGCGACCGTAAGACCAGCCGTACCGTGACTGTCCAAATCTCGGCCCCGTAAGTTATAACAAGTAGGACGCACTGATTGAAGATTCGTATCTTTAGTTTCTGTGGAATTCGCGACGGGAAGACTCGACGAAGTTTCCAAACGCCGCCCAGCCCAGTTGTATTCTTCTGCTAGCCTGCCGCCCCTTCGGGCAATACTGGCGTGATATATGTATGTTGTTTATTAAGTGGGTATGTACCCTGAGAATTATAGGTATTCTATTGTCACACAAATAAGGTTAAACCAATAAAACCCAATTCGGGGACTATCTACGACGCGCCGTTGACGCTGCGACGAAGCAACGCAACATACTAATGGGGCCTCAGTCTGTCTAATACAATTTGTATTTTCTTTTGTACCAAAAGTTGAAAATTATGTCAATTCCGAATTATTTGAATTCGGAATAGTATGTCCAGTTATTGTTTGTATTTGTTGAAGAAATTATGAATACAATATCCCTGTTCCAAAGGTTAGGGCTATCGAAATCCATAAGAGTTGTGTTCATTAAAATGTAAATTCGGTATGAATCACTAATTAATTATAAGCCAAAATAATATTTTCACAATACGTTATTTTGGATCGTTCCTAAGATATTGTTCTATGAATATTATTTTGGTGTAATTGTTTAATTTTGATGTTAATGTTATTATTTTGTAGTAATATATTGTGTGGGGCAGAATTGATGATGTTTACAAACATATGTCATGTTTGCATAGTATCAGCGATGGTTTAAAATAAATACATGTTGGCCTTTTATGAAAAGTATATTACGTACTGTAAACATCATATTATTAACCAATAGCAGACTACATAAATGTGAAGCTCTCTTAAATTTCACCCCTCGGTTCCTGGATAATTGATAAAAAAAAGATTTTTTCTTCGAACCCCAGACAGCACACATTTATCATGCTTAATTATATAGGTCGGTAAAAGGTCTTTCTAGTAAAATCTAACAAATTACAACAATCATAATACATTGCTCGTTTGTTTTTAAAGTCAATATTGAAACCACGAAGCACTGTTCGAATTTCAAAATGTTGTTAGCGAATATAAATAAACTTTTCCTAACAGTCAGCTTTTAAAAATGAAAATATAAAAAACACTAATCATAAAGTAAATCCGCACTCCGAATCCGTTCTAAATTTGAACATTGTTTTTGTAGTGGTATTTGGCGAACGGAAATAATTTTCAAATTCACGACTTTTAAGAAATAAAGTTAAAAACTTTATACTTCCGTAACCTGTAGGTAACATGCTTAAGGGTACACTAGTCGACGGCACGAACTATTTTGTGCGCGGGGTTAAAATGCATTTTATATCAACCGACAACACGTGTGGAAGAGATAGATGCTGTGATGAGCAGTAGGAAGCTAGTTCGCGTACGAATACACACTTTTGCAAATTTGTAGCGAAATGGATAATGATTTAGGACGAAACCGAGTGCGCGAAATTTTATAAACAGACCTTTGGGAGTCTGGATATCATGAAAAAACGACTAAACGTATCTGTTCAAAATAAATTTATTTGCATTGTTGAACTACTAATCTATCACTTTATGCTGGACGTTTTGCTTATGGTATTTAATTGCGCCCAAAAATGCGTTAAAATTAGTGTCGAAATGTGGAACTTTGGACGCTCATAACTTTCAAATATATTTATTTTTTTATTTGTCGTTTCCATACAGGGCTAATGGTGAGACAAATTGATATAATTTTTTATTTTGAACGTACATCGTCAAACAGTGGAAGAATCGCCAGGCTACGTTTATATGGAAGAATGATCGACTAGTGTAACCTTAACGTTCGCTTACGCTACCCTTACGTCAAGTACTGCAAAATAAATTATCGAAATTTCGACGCAACCTAATCCGTCGGCGTGATTCTATTTATATCAGACCGATTTAAATTACAAGTACGTGCAGATGGACGCAATGCGATGGAATGCTACTTTTTGTGTTTTTCAAATACATTTTTAATTCCCATCCGAGCGTTTATAATATTCTGCATCTATCTATTCTATATTTATAATATTCTCCAATCTCACTGGTCTGCTTAAACCCGATGACATATCTAAAGTTTGACCGTAAACAAATAAAATTTAAAAGCTTCAAGGTATTAAAACATTAAAATATTTAAGCTTCTCTAACTCGACAACTTCACACTCTTCTCTTCTTCTCTTTTCTTCTTTTTTTCTTCTTTTCTACCCGTAACACAGGTATTCAATACCTTCTTCGGGCAGCAGTCTCTCAGAAATATATTAATTTTTTGTATTAGTTTAAGCATTTATTGTACCTTCCTGAAACATTTCCTTCCTTTTTTTTTTGAGAAAATAAAAATAAATTTTAATTTATTTTTATATCCATCCTAGCTAACGCCACCTCCGCGTCCCGTCGTGCAAACTGAATAACACACATTTCGACTGTATCTAAATCTATTACTACCGACGTTTTTTTTATATTTAAAGGTATTTTTAATTTTTATGAAGGTAAGTGCTTTCTAAAAATAAACTTTGTGAACATAAATTTATGTAGGTTACACACAAATTGATAAAAATACTTTGCAAAAGATTTTTACATTACTTTGTTTTCTTTGGACAGTTATTTTTTAAATAAACTGGTTTTCATAATGTCTATCGTCTATATTCCAAGTCAATTTGAAGAGCCTCCATTCGACTCAGCCGCCATGACAATGGAAAAACAAGTAAAAATTACCAAAAACCCTGGCATTCTTTTTTTTATTTCATGCTTTTTAAACTATATAATATATCTAGTAGTAGACACGCTTCGATCAACAATATATCGCACACGTAATTATGACACGATCACTTGCGAAAATACTCCGTTTCAAACAGAAAACAGTCCATAACTTTTAAACGGCTTAACCGATTTTCACCAAACATAGCTAAGAACACTCTTGACAAAGTCACCTTTCAAACAAAAACATCTAAATCAAAATCAGTTCATCCGTTTAGGCGCTGTGATGCCACAGACAGACACACAGATACACATATACACAGCAACACACGTCAAACTTATAACACCCCTCTTATTCCGTCGGGGGTTAAAAAACTCTAATCGAGGGAGCAAACTCTTTCATTTTGACAACTTCACATGTATTCATTGCTTGTTTCACGCTGCCAGTACACGCATTTTTACCCGACTACGTTGAAGCCAAAAGGAAGGGTTATGATTTTTGCAGTTATATATATTTGCATGTATGTATGTTTGTATTTAAGTATGTAAACTATTCATCCGGTTTTGATGAATGCGGTGTCAATCGATTCGATACTATGGCCCAAGTAACAATGATTTAAAAAAAATCTCTAATCTGGTTACAGTTTTTAATTAAACTACCGATATTCCGACTGAACCTAAATCTATTACATGTCCTACCGATACCGTCGGTGTTAAAATGTGTCCAGCGAGAGAATCACCCAGGCTACGCTGGGCCTACTGGTCATATGAAATGAGAATATTTAAAAATGCCTAAGAAAAATATTATGACAAACAGCTCTCGGTGGCTGGCACCTTTTCTTGGATATCTACAGATTTTAATATATAAGTTTTTAAAATTAAATCTCTTATTATTGTTTTATTAAAACGTAAAATTGTATAGTTATTCACATTCATTCGAGGATTTTCATTCATTAAATTCGAGGTTTTACCACTTTGACCACTCTATAATGACACTTGTTACTTTGACCTCGTTAGAGACTGCTAATGAAAATAATCAGCAAGAAAATTTAAAACCAAAACTAACCCATTATTTTGTGTGAGCAGAAGTGAATTATACTTCAGTATGTAATGCAATAACAGAATACGAGTCCTAAGTAAAGTAGACATAATCACGCAATTACAATGCGAAATCAAGAGGGGTCGGTTTAATATTTTTTGCTAATCTCATATCTGCCGGCAGCGTTACTATAATATTTTTACGTACGTATCTAGTACTTAAGTTCATTCCATTTTGACAAACGAAAGGGAGTACCACGGTCCGGGTTTTTATATCAACAATACCCTCGGGTGCAGATGCCCTTAGCAACCAGACAGAGGATTGCAATGGGGAGCAGCCCCTGCTAGGGTTGATATGTAAAGAGTTAAGCCTGGTAAAGATGTGTGTGTGCAATCTGTAGATGAATTGATGTAAGCTATTATAAAATTGATTTGCTGATAGGTAAAGTTGTTTGTTTGTAAGATGAAAATCCTGATCCGAATATTCTTTCAGTGATAGAAAGATACAATGCAAATACAAATAATTATAATACAAATAATTTATTTTTCCTTCATAGGTATGCACGAACATCTGGTAATCGCGGAGCAAAAATAGCCCGTAATAGAGCACTTTGCTCTTCCAAAACGTATTATTACAACAAGAACCAACATTTTGAAGATAAAAGAATTAAAATCAGAATACAAAATAATAAATACACGAAGAGTAAAAAAAATATGTTGCTAATTAATATGAAAATGAACACAAACTGCCATAGGCTATTTTTCTCTTTGGAAAATGCACGGTACCTGTGCGTAAGGTAAATGGAGCCACGCCGCTGGATAAAGTATTATATACTAACTTTTCCTTTGACAATAAGGCTTTAGAGACGAATCATGACTAGTTGACTTAAGATCCTATGTAACCTAGCTGGGGCAGTGGGTTACCATTAGTAGTAGAAATTAATCAAGGCTTTAAATATTTCTAAACCTTTCCACGTATGTAAACATTAGCCATTTTAGTACCGTATTTCAAATTGTAAATAACTAAATTGATTAGTAAATGCATGCCCAATAATAAATGTAAACATTTGAAATGTACTCGTATTATTTGATCAGATCAACATTGAAAGCTGATTATTTGTATCGCGTATTTTTTTTTTTAATTTAACAAAACTAATCGTTTTGTTGGAATAATTTTGGTTAAACATTAATTCATTAGTAGTTTGTTTTTGAAAATGTGTCAAAACAAACTACCCAAAAAAAGTTAAACTGATAAAGTAAAATCATCATCATCATCATTTCAGCCGAAAGACGTCCACTGCTGGACATAGGCCTCCTCCAGGCGTCGCCACATTGACCGATCCCGTGTGTCGCGCATCCAGCGCCTTCCCGCAGCCTTAACCAGGTCATCGGTCCATCTAGTGGGAGGCCTTCCAACGTATCGTCTTCCGGTTCGCGGTCGCCATTCCAGAACTTTTTGGACCCATCGGCTACCCGTTCTGCGAGCTATGTGCCCTGCCCACTGCCACTTAAGTTTGGCAATTCTTCGGACTATGTCGGTAACTTTGGTTCTCCTGCGGACATCGTCATTTCTGACGTGATAGTAGAAAATAATACACTATAATTTAAACCATCCTGCCTCGTTGGTCTAGGGGTCTCAATTTCTTCTGTTCGCACGAGGTTCTAGGTTCAATTCCAAGGTCGGGTGAAAGGAAAGTGTTATCGGGTTTTCCATCTGGAATTCCTCACTAACAGTCCAGAGTCTGGATTTGTGGTCGGTTCATGACAATATGCTCACCTTCTATTAAAAGGGACTTAAAAACATAATTGGCGTAATGTGAGTGTACTATGGATGCATCTCTGCCTAACTTTGGCGAATACAGGTTTGATGTTATTTTATGTTGAAACAAGCGATTTAAAATATGGAGAATATATTATACCTAAGTACCTTATTATTCTTGTTATCGATGGTTTATAAAATGAAGTTGGAAATAAATGAATAACCAACAAAGGAAACACCGACTGCCGAAGCGAATGATATTTTGCACTTTTTATTGTTTTGCTTTTGAAGTCGGTTTATATTTTTGTGAAAACAGTTTATATGTCTCTCTTTTTAGTTTTGGTACACCGTCTCTAAACAGTGAGCACGTAAGGTACGTAATGAATTGATAAAATACCCATAATTACTCAATTTACACATTCTTTCTGTTTGTGGATCAGGAGTTCGGTTGTATGTTCCATATCTTGAAAACTGCTGAACCTATTTTCATGAAACTTGCACTGTTCCCTAAGTTGAGAGATATTTAACCCAATATAAAGACTGATCACGATTCGATAACTAGATTCGGAGAAACGCGTGGACAAACAAACATATATAAACTTATGAAATTTGGCACACATATTTAGGAAGCCCATTGTTTGCAATTCCAACAATACTACATACATACAAATAGAACGTTTTGTTACCAATTTACAAAAAAAGGAGGTGATCTCTTTTTTTTAGAGTTCCGTACCCAAAGGGTAAAAACGGGACCCTATTACTGAGACTTCGCGGTGCGTCTGTCACCAGGCTGTATCTCATGAACCGCGATAGCTACACAGTTGAAATTTTCATACATGGTATATTTCTGTTGCCGCTATAACAAAAAATACTAAAAACAGAATAAAATAAATATTTAAGTAGGGCTCCCATACAACAAACGTGATTTTTTTGCCGTTTTTTGCGTTAATGGTACGGAACCCTTCGTGCGCGAGTCCGGCTCGCACTTGGCCGGTTCACTTATTGGTATGATAGACGGTGAAACGTTTGCTAATAGTAACATATCTAAAGATAGAACCGACTAGTATTAGGTCAAGCAAATATGGCTGGAAATTACTGTAGGACGAGTCAATATGGCTGCAGCTGCAAACCAATATTTACAGTATAATAAAAAAAAGCATTTATTTCCGTTTTAAATAAATTATGCTTATTGTATAAGTATCTACATATAAATATGTATACGCAATTTTTTTTTTTTTAATTGTTTGTTACTCTAGACGCTTTTACGTACACGTCTTTTTACATCGTTCTCAAATATGTGTATTTTTTCAACAAGAATGATGTAACCCAAAACTTGTAATTAAAACTGATGGAAAAGAGTGTCCGTGGAGTTTCTTGCAAATTCTTCTCCATTGAGACCTACAGACGCTTGCGAATTTGCAACTAGAGTATTTTTTTTTATAAATTTTTTGTTTGATAATGCAAAAGTACCTATAAGGTTTACTTGAAATAAACTATTTGATTTTGATTGATTTTGATTATGAAATATGTATGTGAATATGTGATATCCTTCAGGTAAAGGCCTCCTCCAATGATTGCTATCTCTCTCTGTCGTCTTGGCTCAATTAGCCAATTGTAGCCATTTTGTGCCGGCGATTTTATTTATGTCGTCATCCATAGTTTCTAATTAGTCAATAATCTGAAATGCATGCTGTGGCCTCCTATAATTGAGGGAGTGCACTTGCCATCACTTCATATTAATGATTCCTTGTGTTTTTTTTGTGTACATCTCTCGTTGGAGGTCCTGAATAAATAAATAAATCCCATCTAATCAGTGGTCTAGAGCTGGTTCCCTTTTTTTGTACCTACATTGTGTGTGTCTGTGTGTGCCAAATAAACTAGATTTCTTTCTTTCTTTTCCTATTCACACTATAAATCAACACAATTAACATCGCCAAGCTTCGCAGAAGTTTCTAAGAAGATCACATAGTCAACTGCAGAGCAACGCTTCAGTAAATGCTAGAATTTGTACGGTGAATTTACACCAGTATTTGAACCCGCGCAGTGCTTTATTTGCAATAGCCAGGAAGCCTGCATATTTATTCTCTAAAACAGGGATTTTGACAAGATAAACCTTGTATATAGTCCCAGCTTTAGAGGCAGTGTTGTTCCAACGACACCTGAGATGAGAAGCAATTTCAGAGAAATAGCTTGAACAAGCAACCAAATTGGAAGGTGTCGAGTTGACCTATACTACCAATCAGAGAGTCAGTGTTGTTTTGGATAAACAGAACTTCAACTACTATTAAATCATTGCTAGATGCGTTTTTAGGGTTCCGTACCCAAAGGGTCCAAAACGGAGCCCTATTACTATCACTTACGTGTCTGTTACACAGGTATTACAGCCAAACAGTGGAAGCTTAAGTCTTCAAATTTTCACAGTATTAAAGTGTCTTGTTGACCCAAAGCCATGCAAATTGTAAATTTTATTTCAAATATTTTTGTGTGGGGCTCCTATACATATAAAAGGAAGCGTGAAAAAAAATTAGCTACTCCATCGAATGGGTATCGTTGTTTAGAGCTCGTTGAGTACATAAATACTGTATTAATTTTGGAAAACAAAGGAATGAGATGCCAGCAAAGACCGCAATTTTTATTTAAAAAAAAACCGAAAATTTTTTTTACTTCCCATATTGACCTATGAACTTCAAATTTGGTGATAATGTTTATTATTATGTATATTTTTCAAACAAATACCAATATATTGATAAGTCAGACGTTTTCTTTGAAATTCCCAAATTTTTCCTATTACAGCCAACTTGATGCGGTTTGGTACGGAATCCTTAATGTGAAGTCCAACACGTACATGGATTTGAAAAAAATTGCTGCCAGTGATGTTACATTGTTTTCATAATCTTTTAATAGTCGCATGCGCACTGCTGCAGCTGAAAATGAGGTGCTGGGTTTGATTCTTGGATCGGGCGAAAAGTGTTAGTGTTCTTATAAAGAACTAGCTGTTCCCCGCGGCTTCACTCCCGTGGGCCACCCCACAGGACCCGTTTTCGGGTTAAAAAATATTGCCTATGTTACTCAGGAATAACGTAGCTATCTATTAGTGAAATATTTTTTTAAATCGGTCCAGTAGTTTCGGAGCCTATTCGATACAAACAAACAAACAAACAAAAAAAATCTTTCCTCTTTATAATATTATATTAATATATATTATAAGTATAGATTTCAAAGCTGCGGCGCCCGGCGTTTGGACTTGTGCCCACTTGGTCATAACAAGTGAGCAATATGGAGTTCCTATTAGGTACATGGGCTTTAAACATAATTGTAGGTGCTAACCTCAACTAAACCTTCGGGGCATTTAGGTGTGATGTTTTGTTATAATCTTTTCTATATTTCATGTTTTTATATTACCAGATACAGCTAAAAATCCTTCTATTATACGTTTCTTTGTGGCTTTCAATATGCAAATTGCCTGCTCTACTTATTTCCTTCATGCTGCCGGGATAGCAACACAAGCCAGCCCAGATGAGATGACACGGGCGCCAGACATTTAATTTAAAATACAAGCGAAGCTATCGCATATTCAGTATTATAACTCGGAAACTAAATATTTTATAGATATTTTACAAAGGGCCGCCGCCGCCAGTTTCTGTTTGAATATTTGGATTTAAGACCGTGCCCAACTCTACATGAATACCAAAGTTTGACAGAAAATACTTAGATTCAAATTCTTCATTCAGAAACCTGCCCCCGTACCCTGACGTGTTAAAACTATCATAGTTCGACTGTGAATAAGGGACAGATGGTTACAAGTTATGTACATCTGTCCCTTCAAAATAACCTTGCCCTAAGAGTTTATGGTCGCCTCCCTGGGTTCGGGATTGACTACATGATATTAAGGGTACACTAGTTGACGGCACGAACTATTTTGTGCGCTGCTATATCAACCGACAACACGTGCGGAACAGATAGATGCTGTTATGAGCAGTAAGAAGCTAGTGGGCGTACGAATACACACTTTTGCAAATATATAGCGAAATGGATGATGATTTAGAACGAAAACGAGCGCGCAGAATTTTATAAACAGACCTTTAGGAGTCTGGATATCATGAAAAAACTACTGAATGTATCTGTTAAAAATAAAATTATTTGCGTTTTTGAACAGCTAATCAATTCCTGTATGGAGGCCGTTTTTCAATTTTATATTTTTCTTCTTACTTTACTTCTAAATATATTTTTTTTCTTTTTTGCTTCCATACAGGGCTAGATAATGATGAGACAAATTGATATCATTTTTTATTTTGAACGTACGATTCAAACAGTGGAGTAAAAGCCAGACTACGTTTGTATGGAAGAATTTTCGACTAGTGTACCCTTAAGTTTTATTATCTATAGTGCAATTTAATCGGCAATAAGGTAAATTTGAACGTTTTTTTTAATGTTATTTTATATTCACATAAGGGTGCCTCATACTGTCAGATTCAGAAACCATTAAGCTTATACATACCTTAATTTTTTATTTAATTATCAGCTCAAAATGTTAGGTATTTAAGATATTATTTTTCAAGTAAAAGTATAGTTAATAAATTTCTGTTCTCAAATTGAAGTTTACTAGACAGAAATGGATGTAACGAATTGCACCCCTTAGCAAAAACTACGAAAACCTGGCAACAAAATACAGGAAATCGAAATCAATTTCAAAATGAAATACAATTTTTTATTGTAGAGGGGTTACTAGGAATCACTATGTTTGCTTTCAAAGTGAACGATTTAATCCCTGGCTGATTTGAACACTGCAGCTCAGTACAACAACAACAATGCAACTCAGAACTTCTTTCTTAGTAATTATTTCAAGAAAGAGAAAAGCAAAGACGATACTATCGATCGAAGATGATATACTAAAATGGTGGTCGCAGTATATCCGTAATTTCACACGAGCCATTTTAATACTATATTAGTTTAACTACTAACAGACCATTGACATAATATATGATCTTACTAGATAATATTATATTAAAATATCTTTTTAATGATTCATTAAAAAAAAAGTAAATTCTAAAAATCTAAAACCCGCCAACTTAAAAAGCGAACTAATAAAAAGACGTAAACAAGAAGAAAATCATGTTGTGCTGTCGGAAGATACATATTCGCGAGCTGGCTGATTAATACGAGATGTATCCTCCGACTGCACAACATGATTTTCTTCTTGTTTAAGAATTAAATTTTTTTATTTATTACTTTTTAGTTAACATATTTTTTCGAATTAAGTCCATTTAAACATACCCCATCATTTTGATACCCCACTCGATAGGTATGGGAGAAAAAAAAAATCAGCCCCCACAATATTGTGCCCAAAAGCCGCCATATTCCTTTTTTATCAAAGGCACTTAGCTAAGAACACTTGGGCGGTCAAGACCTATCTAACGATGTCTTAATTATAAAAATCCACCAAGTAGTTTGAAAGATATGAGGTAATAAAGAATATTACATACATACAAACATACTAACCTAAAAGATACGCGCGAAAAACATAACCCTTTCCTTGCAGCCGGGTAAAAAAGCAACTATATAAAAAAATGTTTTATTAATAATTTTCGCTACAGTGGCCTTCTATCGAACTTTTATTTTATCCTTTCCTTTTATCTTCAGTTCAGTGCTGTAAAGTATTAAAACTGAATCAAATATGTTCACTTGTTATATACTCGTACAAACAATCCTTTTGTACGAGCATGTTACAGTTGTGTGTAAAGCCCTTAATTAATTGAACAGTAATATGATGAAATTCAGCTTGTTATTTTCCATGAAATTATCTTTGCTGAAAGCTCTCTCAAACTGTTTATTTTAAATTTGCAATATAGCTCTCATAACTACGTCACAAAATTAATTTGTTCACTGATTCACTGATTCATTGTACAATGTACACAGTTAACTGACTGTGTATATTGTACAACTTTAGCCGGTTGGTCTAGAAGCATGCTGCATCGTCATTATATCAGTGCAAAGACGTCCACTGCTGGACATAAGCCACCCCCAAGTGTCACCACATTGACAACAGATCCTTTGCGTCTCGCATCGAGCGTATTACTGCAACCTTAACCAGGTCATCGGTTCACCTAGTGGGATGCCTTACAACGCTGCGTCTGCCGGTACGCGGTTACCACTTCAGAACTTTTCGAACTCATCGACCGAATGATAATAATGATGCAAAATACATGGTAATAACACTGTTATCAATTTGATAACCTTTGAAAACAAATGATTCTCCAAGTGCTAATAGAATAAATATAAAGAGAAGAACTATTTAAATATAAAGTGCTACATCACTACATATTATAAAACAAAGTCCCCCGCTGCATCTGTCCGTCTGTTCGCGATAAACTCAAAAAGTCCTGCACGGATTTCCAAGCGGTTTTCACAAATAGACAGAATAGTTCATGAGGAAGGTTTAGGTGTATAATTTGTTAAGGTTTTATGTAAATTGGTTGAAATATGACGATAATTGTTGAAAATGTCGGCGAACTCAAAAGTATAAATACATATTCTTAGTATCTAATGACAATCCAAGTATGATTCTAAAAATCCTTTAATTATTTCATAACTATAATAAAAATAATTTATTTATTTCATACAAAAACGTCATAGCTTTGGTTGTTAGTAACAAGAATTTTATAACTAATGTTAGTATTTAATAAGGGTACAATGGCTAGTAAAATATCAACAAATCCTATAGACAGCAGGAAACAATCGTTTGAAAAAATCAACTATATAAAAAACGGTTAGATATCAACTACTTTGTTATGTGTGAAATAATGAGTAGAAATAATAAGTATTCTATTCCATATATCTGCTGATTTCAAATTACTCCTACGCTGTATTCATTTACGTATTGTCACATTGTTGTGGAGCAGTGGTGGCCCAGTGGTAACGGCCCCAACTTACGTGATCGTGAGTTTGAACCCAGGCAGGCGCTTTACTTTGTGTAAATTATTTCATCATCACTGCTCTTTAAACGGTGAAGAATTCACCAGGAATCGTAAGGAAATCGGCATGTCCTAGAACAAAATATTCGAAGACATGTGACATCCACCAATCAGCACAGAGAGTATGCCTGTGTCCCAGCAGTGGGACTAGTATAAGGCTGATGATGCGGTCAAGCGGCTTAAATATTCAAACTGCATGGAGCTAATAGCCAACTAGAATTGAAAGAACGAATGCAATCAAGTATCTAGGCATCATGTTCAGCAAGAACAAGGAAACTAATCTATATATCTTTAAAAATTTACGGCACGTAGCTAACAAGGATTTAATACGAACAGTTTACCTAGCACTTGCTCAGTCACAGCTTAGTTACTGTATTTCTGTCTGGGGTGGATCAGCAAAAACCTACTTGATGAAAATCGAAAGGGCTCAAAGAGCTATCCTAAAGGTCGGTATCGTTCTTTCACCCAACCGTCGATGTTAATAGGCAGAGTAAATTCCCACGATTCGTCAGCTCTATGTTCTGCACGCAGTCACTAAACAACATTCTTCGCTAACATATGATCTAAAGTCTTAAAATCTCGTTGGAGGTGAGGAGAGGCTATGATCAGCTCGCAGTAGCATGTAAGATCCTAAGCGGACGGATTGACTGCCCTGAACTCCATGGCCTTTTCTGCCGACTGTTTGTACCCAGCAAATACGTTGGACATCGTCGGAGTCGCCGTCACGACCTATTCGCACCACCACCATCTAGAACTGTCGCCAGGGCTGAATCCCCAGTGTGTCGTTCTTTGAGAATGCTCAATGCCCTCTTGACTGCCAATCCTGAATGTGATGTGTTTGCGGACGAATGGAATAAACTAATGCGAGCATGTCTGGTGTTCTGTGAGAGAAAGTATGCAAGGGTGTCCACTGTTCCATGATAATTGTATTTTTTATATTAGAATTATTGATTATTTTTATATTATGATTCCACGGAGCCATGTTGATTATAATTATTGTTATATTTAAATTACTTAATATTGCTATTCCACTGTGACATGTTTGTTATATATTCGTATTGTAATTTTCGAAATTTCTTTCTTTTCTTTGGATTGATTGTATTGGCATAACACTGTTCAATGTATTGTTTGATAAATTATTATAATAAATGTATTGGGTAAATTATTGATTTTATGTGACACAATTGTCAACATTGTTATATTATATTTCTATGTTAATTATTGTAATTGGTACTGCATCGTTTTAATTAACTATAAATAAATAATAATAAATAATAAAGTTGAATGAGAATCGGCGGACAACGCACACGCATACCACATTCTTATACCACGCACATTCATCCCACCACACTCACACTGACTTTGTGCTTTATGAAATTAGTATATTTATTTTTTCATTGCTGAATCTGTCTCCATTAATTAACCAGATAGTTAAAATTCATAAATTCCGTTAAACGCCTTTCTTATTTAAATATTTGTTATGTTAGGTTATCTTTATTTGTTCATGGGATGATGACCTGGTGATCTGTAATACAGGTTAACTCCTATAACAGACCCCAGCTCCGCACAACCACTAGCCTGCAAAATGTATTCCCCCTAAATTTAATTTATAAATTGTTTCATAAGTCATGTTTTTGTGTGGAGAAATAAAGATTATGATTATGAACACACTTACACGAATTGTTTCTTCTAGTGGTTATTGAATTAGCCCCTTTGATATAGGTTGGAGGATGCAGTTACCGGCCAGTGTGTTCTGCAGCGTGACACACAAAATTGAAAATAAAAATGCTTATTTACCCTGCTGCTGCCTTTTACCCGACTGCAAGGAAAGGGTTATGTTTTTCACGCGTTGTATGTATGTTTGTATGTATGTTATATTCTTTAATACCTCATATCTTGCAAACCGCTGGACGGATTTATTTATTTAAGACATCGTTAGATCACACACCGCCCGAGTATTCTTAGATAAGAGATGTTAAAAAGAAACAAAAATGGCGGCTTTTGGGCGCCATATTGTGGGGATCTCAATTTCTTTTTTTATCCAAACCCAGTGGGGTATAAAAATGAAGGATTTTAAGACGTGGTTACAAAAATATATACCACTTATATGTTTAAAAGTAAACAGAAAAAAAAATTACAAAAAAAAATAAAATAATAAAAGTTAATATAGAAATCAAAAACCCGACTGCTTAAGAAGCGAACTAAAAAGATGTAAACAAGTAGAAAATCATGCTGTGCAGTTGGAGGATCAGGTGGTCAGCCAGCTCGCGAATATGTATGTTCCCACTGCACAGCATGATTTTCTAGTTGTTTACATCTTTTTAGTTCGCTTCTTAAGCAGTCGGGTTTATGATTTTTAAGTTAACTTTTTTTGCTTTTTACTTTGAGAAGAACAAAAGCGATTGAATCCATTAAATACTCGTAAATGTTGAAACTATAGAATGTAAAATGTGTAATACATGCAAACAGAACCATTTATTGATAACAAATATACTTTTGGTTTATAAAAATTGCTATGAAAAACAAGCTTATATTTTCTATCAAAACTTCCCTTTTACTATTTATTGCCTTGTTATCGATTGAATTGAAAGAATACAAAGGTTTACTTAAGCAATTTATTTGACCTCATTATTATATCGAATTCCCGTAACACCAAGCGCAGTTATCTTTAAAAAACCGGCCAAGTGCGAGTCGGACTCGCATACGAAGGGTTCCGTACCATTATCGCAAAACACAGCAAAAAAAACACGTTTGTTGTATGGGAGCCCCCCTTAAATATAAATTTTATACTGTTTTTAGTATTTGTTGTTATAGCGGCAACAGGAATACATCATCTGTGAAAATTTCAACTGTCTAACTATCACGGTTCATGAGATACAGCCTGGTGACAGACAGACAAACAGACAGACAGACGGACAGCGGAGTCTCAGTAATAGGGTTCCGTTTTTACCCTTTGGGTACGAAACCCTAAAAACCAGATAGGACAGACACAATTACGCAATTTTACAAAGTTTTTTAGAGTAAGTTATTTCCGAAATACAATATGCGTGATGCAATTATATATAATACTAGCTGTTCCCCGCGGCTTCGCTCCCGTGGGCCACCCCACAGGACCCGTTTTCGGGATTAAGAAATAGCCTATGTTACTCAGGAATATCGTAGCTTTCTAATGGTGAAAGATTTTTTTAAATCAGTCCAGTAGTTTCGGAGCCTATTCGGTACAAACAAACAAATCTTTCCTCTTTATAATATAAGTATAGATTTATGGTGGTGAGTGTGGGTCAAAATTTATTTAAAATTTGTAAGACGCAATGTTATTGAAGTTAAGTTCTTTATAGAGCCCGAAGAAAGTTTAACTTGACTCAGAATATAGTTGCGGGCGTAAAACAAAATCAACTTAAAAATATTTTGTCGAAGTTAATTGCTTTAAAGTAGGTACTCATATCTTTAACTTTATGTTGTTTTGAAGCAAGATTTCAGAGTAAAAAAGTAAGTCATGAGTAGTTTCCAAAGCTGGATATTTTTGTAAAAAGTTATACAAAATTTAGGTCAAATGGCTTGCCAATGTTCATTTATTTTCCAGCTAAAACAAAGCCGATCGATGTATATTTATTTATCGAACCTCTCCGTGGTTGGGCTTATATTAGACACACGGCTGCAATCTACCGGCAGACCAACACATCAGAATAATAAATAGTGACAACCATTATTAATTATTGCTCTAACCATCGTCTGCTATCTAAGTGGATAAGCGTGTACGATTGCTTTCCAAATCGGAATGAATTAATGTTTAATTGTCTTGTGTACGGAACCATCAGGCCTTCAAACGCCTAATTAAACTGCAAATTAACTAGAAATGCCTTTTAAAACCCGTGCGAGCAGTGGTGGCCCAGTGGTATCGGCCGCGAGTTACAAGTTGTAGGTCGTGGGTTCGAACCCAGGTAGGCGCTTTACTTTGTGTTAATTATTTCATCACCACTGCTCTCAAAAACGGTGAAGGAAAACATCGTGAGGTAACCGAAAATTTTTAGAACCAAAAATTCGAAGACATGTGACATCCACCAACCCGCACTGGGCCCGCGTGGTGGATTACGGCCCATTCCCTCTCACAGAGAGGAGGCCTGTGTCCCAGCAGTGGGAACATTAATAGGCTGATGATGATGATGTGATGTGCCTTTTAAAAGACAGACAGATTTATTCAAAGTGGGCGATGCATCTTTAAATTGTTGAAAAATCATGAAATTGAAACTGTCAAGTATATCTGGAAATTAGAATGAAATGCCTTTTAAAAGATCGACAGCTGACTGGATTTAAATAGATAGGGTGCATCTTTGCATAGTCAAAGTCTGTCTTCAATTTCATCCATCGGCAAAGACTCGCTATCATGGAATGAAAGAGTATTTAAATACTGAAATAGTAGTTTATGAAACTGTTGCATAATAAGGGGTATTGAAACATGATTGTGTGTTTTAAAACCCAGACGCAGGCGAGGTTATTAAAAGAATCACACGAATGTTTTAATACCTCGTTATGTGCAGTTTCATACACTACTTTATCAACACTCATACATTTGGATTGAACATACTAAATAAAAGAAAAAAGTCAAAAGGGTAAGAAACATTCAGTACAGCAAAACGTACGAATGGCGCCAACACCCAGCACATCACCGCATTAACCGCGCATGTGACAAGTAAAAATTGTAATTAAAACTTTTTATAATAGGTACTATAAAAATTGCGCGCCCCGCATAAGCTTTCCATTACAAAAAAAATATTGAAGGAATCTCCTTGTTGATATTAACTTCTTGGATTTGCCCTGTACCGTAACAGAAAAAAAAATAAAGCATTATTTTGTTAGACAAAAAGCGTTATAATAAGATTGAATATTATAGTATGTTTAATTGCCGTTTAATAATGGAATGTTTTATACAGGTAACACAATGGTTGTAGTTGGCGGGAGCTCGTGACTCGTGCTGAATTCTATTGATTTATATGAGATCGCTTAATTAACTGTACGTAAGAGCTATCTTGAGCACAATGGCACCTACCTAACCTTTCCTACCCTACATACCTACCTGCCCTGCCCTACCTTACATACTTACCTACCTTACCCGACTCTACCGTACATACCCACATATCCTACCCACCTATACTACCTACCTTACCTACCAACCTTCCTGTCTTACTCTCTCCTACCCTACATACAACCTACCCTACCCTACCCGAACCTACATACCTACCTACCCTACCAAGATAACAAATATTTTTATGGGCTTTAACCATCTTCGCATTGCCTTTGTAATGAAACTGGTTTGAGGCATATCTTTGGATGGTTTCAAAGTCTATAAAGGACATACGTAGATTTTTTTTTGTGTTTTAAATAATATAATTATAGGATGAATTTCAGAAAAATCGATAACGCTTTTACTGGTAATAGCGGAACCAGCAACAATGCCATGTTCATTTTTGTGTGTGCTTCGTTACTATCATGTATTGCCAAAGATGGCGCTGTGTTCGCAAAATGTAAGGAAAAATGTTTTATTTTTCGTTAATTTTTTCGATGCTTTATTTCTTTTTATCCTATTCCGGACGAAGATAAATCCAAAAACACAAAATTCATAAAAATTGGGCCAGCCGTTCTTGAGTTATAAGTTGTGTAACTAACATGACTTTGTTTTATTTATATAGATGTCAATATAAATTCGCTTTGAAGTTTATAATTCGAATATTACGATATGAGAGTAGATAAAATAAATATAATGTATTATTAGATTGGACTTTCTTTTTCTTCTTTAGGGTCCGTACCCGAAGGGTCCAAACGGACTATTGCTATCACTCACCGTGTCTATCTGTCCGTCTATCTGTCTGTCCATCATCTGTCACAAAATTTTGTCCCGAAGTATTTTTTAACTTCCCATTGAAATATGAACTTGAAATTTGGTGATAATGTTTATTTTATCGGATATTTTACTGACAAATACCAATATATTGAAAAATCTGCTTTTTCTTTGCCTAAATGACCCTAAATGTGTGAAGTCCGACACGCGCTTGGCCGGTTTTTTATGTTCATTAAAACTACTGATATTGACATTGGACAATTTTATTGTAAAGGATTAAAACTGAATCAAATTAATGTATTCGTTCGGTAATAATAATCCTTTTGTACGAACATGTTACAAATGAGTGAAAATCTCTTAATTAATAGAAATATTACAATGAAATACCCAGCTTCATATTTTCCATGAAATTCTCTGTATTGCAAACTCTCTGAAACCATTTTTAGGGTTCGGTAGCCAAATGGCAAAAACGGAACCCTTATGGAATCGTCATGTCTGTCTGTCTGTCTGTCCGTCCGTATGTCACAGCCACTTTGTTCCGAAACTATAAGAACTATGCTGTTGAAACTTGGTAAGTAGATGTATTCTGTGAGCTGCATTAAGATTTTCACACAAAAATGGAAAAAACACAATAAATTTTGGGGGTTCCCCATACTTAGAACTAAAACCAAAAAAAAATTTCATCTTTCCCATGCGTGTGGGGTCTAGGTGTTCAAAAATGATATTGAGGTTTCTAATATCATTTTTTCTAAACTGAATAGTTTGCGCGAGAGACATTTCTAACGTGGTAAAATGTGTCCCCCCCCCCCTCCTGTAACTTCTAATATAAGAGAATGATAAAACTAAAAAAAAAATATAATGTACATTACCATATAAACTGCCACCGAAAATTGGTTTGAACGAGATCTAGTAAGTAGTTTTTTTTAATATGTCATACATCGTAAACCGCAATTTACCAAGTACGGAACCCTCACACAAACATACGTGACCACTCGTCGCGTCGCGGTGCTAACTGACAGCACCGCAGAAGTTCCCGAGTGGTCAAGTATGTTTGTGTGAGTGTGCCGTTTCGTGCGTTTTTAGGTAGTTTCCATACTGTTTGTATATTTTTACTGTGACTCAGTCTCAGTTACGTAACGACATTACATCTGTCCACGATACGCATAGTTTCAAAATTAAATCAAAATTAAATAAAAGTTGGATTAAATAAAAATAAAATTAATCAATCAATAAAATATAAAACAAAGTGCACCTTATTATATTTATTGCCAAAAGTAAATTTTTTGCTTAATGGCTTACCCCCGGTTTCTAATCACTCGATTATTGGGCTGTTAACATTCGACAAATAATCGCCGGCTATCTGCTGTGATTGGCTGTTGGAAATTCTTTTAACCAATCACAGCAAATAAAGTGTGCTTGACAATTTGTCACATAAATGTTGCGATAATTTAGCGTTGAGAAACCCGACCTCAGTATTTGAAATGTAATTATTATTCAATATAATTTGGTTAGTTATTGTTAGTTAAGTATATTCAATATATTTCCCAAAGGTTTTAAGAAGATACTTTCTCACTTGCTTTGTTAAAGCGTTTTTGTGGTACAACTGCTTTCTATATCATCTGGAAGGTTATTAAAAATTTGAAGAATTAAATATTTTCTACACCTGCGCCCATAATAATTATTACAAGTGGGTACTACAAATATTCCTACGCTTACATTCCTTTGTGACCGTTGAATGAGATAATGACTTGTGGAGTGTTAGTGTGAGGGTAACGTGTGTGTGTGAGTGTGTGAGCGTAATGCCCTCCATTAGTTAAAGTATTTATTATGTAATGTACTTGATGTAGAAGAAACTCAGTTTATTCGTAATTAAGGGTCTTTAGCCATGCGGTCAGGGCTCACTTACATTCATAGCGCATGATTGAGCTAGAGCAATGTATATTTGTTTATTTAGACTCGCTGATGCAACATGTCTCAGTGACTTGAAAATCCAGATTAATTTTCTCAAACGATCACTGACCAATGACACATGAGAGTGCCAAGAGAGACGCTGGTCAACTACAATACCCAGGATCTGGATTCCTTCATCTTCTGAAATTTTAGCCAGGAAGCAATTGTTGATAATCCCACTTCCGTATCCATCCGCACTGAATCTCAATTATCGCCGGTAAAGACCAGCGCAGTGTCATTAGCCTAAAGGTATACCCGAGCACGACCTGCCTGCAACCCAAGCAGATCATTGATATAAATTAGAAAGAAGGTGGGCCCAAGAACGCTTCCCTGTAGTACCCCGAATGTTATATTTGAGTCCTTGCTTATATAAAAAATAGGCCAAGGTTACGGCCAGAGTGCACGCCCCGCCCCGCTCGACGCCGTGCACTCTGGCCGTACACTAAGGCTTAAAATATCTATCATTTGGTGACAAAAACAAGTCCATCCCCAAGAATTTTGGAACATTACACGAACGGAAGTATATTTCTTTTGCTACCAAATATTCAATATTATATAATTATTATACCCCTCAGTAGCTGATTTTAAAATGAGAATCACGTCTAATTTTAAAATGGCTAGTCGTAATTTTTTGAAAAAAAAATGTATGTTACATTAGACCATTTTTAGGGTTCCAAAGTCAACAAGGAACCCTTATAGTTTCGCTCTGTCCGTCTGTCCGTCCGCAGCTTAGCTCAGAGAATCTAAGTACTAGAAAGCTATAATTTGGCATGTATATAATAATGTACGTGTATGTATGTGTTGTATGTTAATAATTCCGACAAAGTGGTAACATAAAATCATGAAAATTATTTTTTTTTCGGCTACCTCCCATAGACGTAAAGTGGGGATGAATTTTTTTTTTCCATCTATCCCATGGTGTGGGGTATCGTTGGATAGGTCATTCAAAAATATTATGGGTTTGTTAAAACCATTTTTCGATTCAGAGATTCGTTCGCGTAAAATTAAGCTTTAAGTTGCAAATTTATGTTAGAGTCAAGTGTCCCCCCCCCTGCCAGCGAAATGGTTGCTCTTGGGTATGTGAAAAAATTTACGGCGGTAGTAAATATAACGAAATTAAAAGGAAAATTATCACGGATAACAAGGCTTTACAAGTTTACGAGTAATAGTCGACCAACTTATAAAATGTACTTGGAACAGTAAAAATTTTCTACAAATTTCATTGAAAAATTACTTAAATAAAGTTGATAGCTGTGTAAAACAGAGTAAATATAATGCTTAAGAACCATGTAAAAATATACAAAAATGAAATCATAACAGGCTTTACAAGTTTACGAGTAATAGTCGACCAACTTATAAACTGTACTTGGCACAGTTAAATTTTTGTACAAATGCAATTGAAAAATTGCTTAAATAACGTTGATAGCTGTGTAAAACAGATTAAATATGCTTACAAACCATGTAAAAATATACAAAAATAAAATCATAACATCCATAATAATAATAATTTCTAAATTAATAATGTTTAAGCTCGAATAACGCATTGGAGTGGCTGGAGTCGTCTGAAACCGTTCTAATGTTCATGTAACAACAACAAAAACCTCAACAAAACTCTTTTTAGTCCGCATTATTTTGCAACTTCGGAACCCTATTGGCGCGTGGCCCGACCCGCAGCTGGCCGGTTTTTTTATTGTAATAATTTGATCTAAGAAAATTTAGATTTTTATTCGTATAACATAGTGTAATTAATTTGTAAAGTTATGTCTAAAACGGACAAAAACACGACAATCGCACCAAAACCGCTGGGCGTATTTTAATAAAATCGACACCATCTCAAAGACGATTTAATAATCTACATTTTAATCCGAGATTTTTTTTAAGAATAAGGAAAGTAGAAAATCTACAAAATTTTGGGTCGCGCGGGAGTGAAACGTATGCTTGTTTTGTTCCCTAAAAGTCGTCGTCTTAAACATTCTTTGAACAGTTTTTAATCTCCGTTTAGAAACAACATTTCATATTTAAAGTAGTTTATGAAAATAAGAATGACATGGCGTTTTTCCTATCACTATTTTAAAATCAACCAATGTTTTGACTGCTATTTTTCATGCAGTACAACTTGCCATATACCAAATAATATACCTCAAGCTGATAACCTCGCGGCCTATACTACCACAAACTCATATTTCTAGTTATTATATATGGTGTTTTAGACAGTTCGAGATGTTCCGACCGTTCCTTAAAATATGGGAATTGCTATTTAGGGCGTTTTTAGTGCCCGCATGCGTAGTACCCTTTATTGTAAATAAAGCCCGCGTGCGTGAATAAAATCCGCGTGTTAACAACAACGCCCTTAGAAGAGAAATTTAAATTCTCACACAAAACACAAATGGTTAATCACTTCTAGTTCTGACACTACGATTTAACGTCAGTCCAGACAAAACGACGTTTACGATGAAAGCTCGTACAAACTCGTTTAAAATTTGTTACATCTTCGTATTTCCCAGCTCCGCTGAATGGTTCTGTCGCTCACCCGAAGTTCTCATCGACACAAGTCAAGAACGGATATTAAAAATGATCTCGTATACTTGAATACCTTTTGCTTTTTGCTGTGTTTTTCTGTGCATCCTTTTGCTACTGGATCCGATCGATCTGACGTGATGTCTATTTCCTCTCGTGTGTGTTTCATATGAAGTGTCAAATGAAACTAATTTGACGTGTGTCTGACGCTGCTTTTATACAAGTTCGTATTTCCTTTTATAGAAGTTGATTTGAATAGTGAGTGAGTTTAAAATAAAACCGGCCAAGTGCGTGTCGGGCCACGCGCAGTAATAGGGTTCCGAAGATGCATAATAATGCGGACTAAAAAGAGGGTTTTGTTGTTGTTACATGAACATTAGAACGGTTTCAGCGGCTCACAAAGTCTTAAAACGGGCCCACATAGGATGATGTTTTTTTTAATCTATATTCTCACGTTTGTCCACTATCTCGCCTGATGGTAAACGATGATGTGGTCTAAGGTGAAGCACGCTTGCCTAGATGTAATCTATTCACTCTTGACTTAAACTAAATAAGGACTAACTGGTAACTGAAGAAGGAGTTATAAAATCCAACTTCGCAACTGAAGTTAGAAAAATATTATCTATTTGAGTACCACCGCGGGTGCGAACTGCGAATGGAGCCTATACGAGCGCGCGTTAGAGCCACGGGGCATATAGTTCGTTCCTGGATCCTTGCGTGCACGCTCCTTGTTTATCGCTCTTTCGGAATTAGAAAAAAATCGTATGTATTCACCTCTAATCTCCTCTAATACCGCAGATTAGAGGTGAATCCTCTAATCTGCGGTATTCACTATTTCATTCTGGAAAGTTTTACGCTAGTCAATTAGTGATGAAGTCGGGTCGAATATTGACTATATAGAAGGATATCGGCAAAAGAAAATAAGTAAATTTGCTTGGAAATCGAATCTAATTTGACTTTACTTTTACGTTTTAATTACAGAATGTCGAAAATACTTCTGCACTAACACAAAATAGACTCCACCGCGCGCATGCGCCGTATGGACTACGGACTGGTACTGCCAACGACTCCGGCCACTCCAATGCGTTATTCGAGATTAAACATTATTAATTTAGAAATCATTATTATTAAGGATGTCATGATTTATTTTTGTATATTTTTACATGGTTCATAAGCATAAATTTACTATCTGTTTTACACAGCTAACAACGTTATTTAAGTAATTTTTCAATGGCATTTGTACAAAAATTTTACTGTGCCAAGTACATTTTATAAATTGTCGACTATTACTCGTAAACTTGTAAAGCCTGTTATGATTTCATTTTTGTATATTTTTATATGGCTCGTAAGCATTATATTTACTCTGTTTTACACAGCTATCAAATTTATTTAAGTAATTTTTCAGTGGCATTTGTACAAAATTTTTACTGTTCCAAGTACATTTTATAAGTTGGTCGACTATTACTCGTAAACTTGTAAAGCCTTGTTATCCGTAATAATTTTCCTTTTAATTTCGTTATATTTACTACTGCCGTGAATTTTTTCACATAGCCAAGAGCAACCATTTCTCTGGCAGGGGGGGGGAGGGACACTTGACTCTAACTTAAATTTGCAACTTAAAGCTTAATTTTACGCAAACGAATCTCTGAATCGAAAAATGGTTTTAACAAACCCATAATATTTTTGAATGGCCTATCCAGCGATACCCCACACCATGGGCTAGATGAGAAAAAAAAATACATCCCCACTTTAAGTCTATGGGAGGTATCCGAAAAAAAATATATTTCATGATTTTATGTTACCACTTTGTCGGAATTATTAATATAAACACGCCAGTATATACATGCCAAATTATAGCTTTCTAGTACTTAGATTCTCTGAGCTAAGCTGCGGACGGACAGACGGACAGAGCGAAACTATAAGGGTTCCTTGTTGACTTCGGAACCCTAAAAATGGGAAAAGTTAAATTGGAAATATGGTTTTTGCTGGAAATTTCAATGAAAATTTATGGCAATGCTTATTAACAATTATTTTGGACAATGTCCTAATTTATTGAATAGGACGCAGGGGTGATGGCTTTTTGATGGCTCTTTATACATTCTGTTCGTTTCATGTGTTAAGTACCAAAAAGTTTTTAAATTTTTAATTTCTGAATTGAGAATTTGTTGTCAAGAACCTAAATTAATGCATTTCATCCACTCAACCAATTTTTAGGGTTCCGTACCCAAAGGGTAAAAACAGGACCCTAAAAACTTCCGCGGTCCGTCTGTCTGTCCGTCTGTCACCAGGCTGTATCTCATGTATCGTGATAGCTAGAAAATTTAAATTTTTACAGATGTTTGCTGTTGCCGGTATAACAACAAATACAAAAAAACAGAATCAAATAAATATTTAACTGACGGAAAACATATCATGTTTGTTGTAAGGGAGCCCCCCTTCAACAAACATGATATGTTTGCCGTTTTTTGCGATATTGGTACGGAACCCTTCGTGCGAGAGTCCGAATCGCACTTGGCCGGTTTTTATTGTGAGTATCCGAAACTGATAATTAAAAACGAAGTATATATTTGCCATAGTTTCTTTGGCTGGCCCTGAACCGGCTCCGGTCCGGTCGGTCACGGTCGGCCGGTGACCTCGACACGATCGTGAATCTTCGGGTGTGAGTATAAGAGATCTCATCTCAGGCCATGCGAAAGCTCGCTTTGTTGGGGAGCGAGAAAATTCGATACTTTGACGCGAAATATACATGTTTTTTTTTTTAAAAGATTCTACTCTGTAATTGTCTTCTTCTTGTATATATTCAAATTATTATACAGAAAACTTAACATTTTGTATATACTTCTGTATGAAAGATGGAAATCTGTACATATTATTTGTAGTAACTTGTACTATGTACTGTGTCTTCGTCTATCATCCAACTTTCCTGTCGCAGGTCTGCTTGAATAAATTTCTATTTAAATAAGCAGTACCTTTGTGCTTCTGTCTGTATTCTTTCTTTTCTCTATAGAGTGTTTTGTGTGTACATAAATAAATAAATAAATGTATCTTGTCTGTAAATTTACGCAAAACACAAGTTTTATGAATCATTTTTGTATTGATTATCTTTCTGGTAAATCAAATAATTCTACTTGTTAACATACCGAAACAAACCTAAAAGAATTTTTTTTACGGTAAAGTCATGAGTTTTCGTAGCAACTGCTACGATAATGCTACGAATGGCCAAACTGGCGCCATCTAATAAAAAGTGGCTAAACTAACTCCAATGACGCATATTTGCATTGCATCATTTATATTTATAAAGGTTATTCGAAAACTTTCTAATGACAACGTAGCGTTCAAGTAACGTAGCATCAAACTGCAGTTGATTGAGCCTGCGTTTGATAGATGGCACTAGTATGCAGTACCGACAAAACTTTACGAAGATTCAAGTTTTAAACTTTGTTTGGAATAAACCTTTTGGAAGTTTTTTTAAATTAATATTATTTATGCAATAGCCATCGCAAAGTTGGTATGCAAATAATTGTAGTGATCTTAAGCTAAGTTATGACTTTTAATTAAAATTCTAGAATATAAATAAAAATAGAATATATTTTATTGTACACCAAAAAAAGTAACACATCTCTTTTATAAGTAAACTTATTTCTATGGGTACAAAGGCGGCCTTATCGCTAACAGCGATAACTACCAGGCAACCTTTGGACGGACCTAAAGAACTTAGAAAGAAACAAGGGTATTCTTTGGTGTACTGCTACATTAAAATATAAATACATATATAAAAAATATATTACTATATTAATACTATACGTAAGCCTATATATAAACATACATACATAATATTACGTGTTACACATATTCACAGATGGAGAAAAATATGAATAGAAAAACGTTAGAGAGAAAGGAAATGGTTTCTAACAAGGTTCTTAAAAGAAGCCAGTGACTGGGCATGTCCCATGTGTGTGAGTACTTCTAATGCTTTATGTCTGTAGGTGGTATGGTGGTGTGTAGTGCTATTCTGGGTGCATTGTCCTCACATATATGAACTAATAACTATATATGTACCTATGTTCGTAAATATTGTAAAAAAACAATAATTTTTTAATAGAGGTAGTATGGAGTTTCTTGTGCATTCTTCTCCATAACAAGCTACTTGCCGAATGCACGGTAGAATCATTTTTATGTACGTTCAAAAGTGCCGCTTGGTGGCCTAGTTGAAATAAAATATCTTTGTCTTTGTCTTACTCTAGTTGAAATAAAATATCTTTGTCTTTGTCTTACTGACAAGGGCAACTCATTGTACAATCGCACGGTCTGGACCGTAAACAATTTGTCGTAATTTGTCGCCTCAATTGTTGTATTTTCTGATGATCTATGTTTCTTGAATGTGTGTCATGAACAAGGGCGTCGCCAAGGGGGGGCAGGGAGGGCAGCTGCCCCCCCCTACAGATTCTAAAAAAGTCGCCAAATGTAAAGCAACCACAGTCCTAAGTCTTTGACTTGACTTGCATGATTGATCATTCCCGTACGTCGCGAATGAATATATATATATTAACCAAACCCAACGGATCGAACCGTTGTTGATATCCTAAAATAGGCAAAAACCTTCTTTCCCGACACGGATAACCGTTGAAAATTTTGATCGCTCTTCCGTGCACAACGTGTACGGTAGAGTTGCGTAGCTTTACACGATGGACTCTGAATAGTGCTCGCCAAACTTCTAGGCCGCCCTGAAGTTGGCTTTCCGCTGCGCAAGGCACGGGTCGGTACTGTTTTTGTATGATTTACTACTGCGCAGACATTGCAGCCAACTTCGGTGCGGCCAAGAAGTTTGGCGAGAGCTATACCGATATTATTACAATCGCTGTAGATGTAAGGCTCGTACTACAAGTGAAAAACTTCATGTGCTCTCGACTTTACCCACAATTCATACTTTTCTCATTCACCATATCAACTTGCCCCCCCCTGGGCCATCGGCTGGCGACGCCCTTGGTCATGAAGAAACTTAAAGCGATCTTTGAGATAAGAGTGGGTTGTAGGAATAAACAGAATACTGTAGAGTAATGATAAAATATGGGCATTCCGGCGAAGGCGGATTGGCAGCCTCTTGAGCTTAATACGAATATCAGAAACATGGTCATATTTGCGTAAACCAAATATGAATCTAATGCAAAAGTTTTAGAGTCACTCAAGCTTATCTAGCTGCACTTTAGTTTAAATAACTGACATCGGCATAATCGAGGATAGGAGACTTTAAAGTTAAAGCGACAAAGTCGAAATTACAATGCTGATATTAAATTGCAATCAGAAAAATTGACTTTAAGATATAAATTAAAGGGTAAACTTTCCTATGTAGGTAAAATCGAATTAAATTATTGATATTTTTTAACCTGTCTAAAAACCCACAAGCTGCTGTGCAGGTGCCACAAGGTTAGCTGTATACCATGGGTTAGATGTCGATTTTGAGATTCGTTTTAATATTTTGGGGAAATTGTAGCCTGAGAGAATAGGAGTTCAAGGCTCAAAAACGATGTTCTAGGCCAATGTGTAATTTAACAGAAACAGATAGCCTATGTTTAAGTTCCTGAAATTACTAACATTACCAACTCTTTACATCTTCAAAATTACTATCTTTGTTAAATCAAACATGTATCTTTTTAATATAATCATCTGTCTGCCCTTGTCCCATGTTACTTGGGGTCGGCGCAACAAGTTTTCTTCTTCCATACCGTCCTGTCCCCCATCACGCCATCACTGACTCCCTTTTTTCATATCAGTCCTCAGACAGTCCACCCATATTTACTTTGGTCGTCCCCTCCCTCTCCATCCATCCACATTTATATTCATAACTCTTTTGTAACATGCGTTTCATCCCTCCTCATCACATGACCATACCAGGACAAACGGTTTCCTTTCAATTTTTCTGTCACTGGCTCCACTTTCAAACTTCCCCTAATATATTCATTTCTCACTGTATCCATTATCGTCACTCCGCACATCCATCTCAACATTCTCATCTCTGCTACATGCAATCTCTTTTCATATAAGGTGCATTCGGCTAATTCTGAAAATCGGGCAATTCTGATAATTTATAATTACTACTAAACTCGGCAATACTTTTTGATTTGGCAACATTCACCTAGACGCCAACTTAATTTGCTACCCCGTTTCAGTTGACTCGCGGTGCTATGAGCGAGCGTGTGTGTATAACATGACATTTCTTTTAACAAGTGCTATTTACAAATGATATTACTTTAGACAGAAGCTACACCATCATCGTATCAGCCGAAAGACGTCTACTGCTGGACATAGGCCTCCCCCCAGCGTCACCAAATTGATTGGTCCCGTGCGTCTCGCATCCAGCGGATCCCCGCAATCTTCACCAGGTCATCGGTCCACCTAGTGGGACGCTTTCCAACGCAACGTCCTCCGGTTCGCGGTCACCACTTCAGAACCTTTCTAACCCATCGGTCATTGGTATTTAAATAACTTATACAATTTATTACAATTGTAAAAGTTTGGATTTGGATGTTTGTTAAGAAATCAAGATTCAACTGCTAAACGGATTTGGGTGAAATTTGACACACGGGACTATCATGACATGAATAGAAAAAAAATACTTTTATGCCGTTTGAATCTACATAGGTACATTCCTTAAGCTTTCACAAAGCTAGCTGCAATATAAATAAAAATTGTAAATAGGTGTTTATAAAAATAGGGCAGCAATTTTTTCTATTACAAATTGTTTGGTGTAATAAAACAATGGTTAAGTGTCTTCAATGGTTTAGTCATCATCATTGTCACCATATCAGCCGAAAGACGTCCACTGACCACATTGACCGTTCCCGTGTTTCCCGCAGATCCAGCGGATGCCCGCAACCTTCATCGGGTCATCAGTCCACCTGGTCATCAGTCCTCCTGGTCCAATGGTTTTGTATGTTTTTTTAAATGACTGACCTTGTAATAAGGTCTTAAGAATATTAAAATTATGTGATAGTAAAAAATTAAGTTATGGTTCATATAAGTCTGAAATCGTCAACGCACATTGAGCAAGCTTGGTGATTTAGCTAGTGCCTTCTCTATATTAATAAAAGCCTTTGCCCTGCTTTTTTTATTAATAAAAGAGGGCACTAATTAATCTGTAAATTTAAGCTTAACAATATCCGCCTTAGCACCAGCGGCCTAATTGCGGCAGAGAATTCGGCAAGCAAAAAGCTTTAGACGCGATTTTTCGACCAATCATATGCGAGATCTAAGACACGTTGTGGATTTCCGTCTGTGTGATTGGTCGAATGATGGCGGTCAAACCCTTTGCTTTACCGAATTCACTTACGCAATTAGGCTGCCGGCAACAATGCAACAGCGCGTTTTACAAACAATCGTTATGAGGATAATATTCGTATATCCGTCTTTAAACAAGGGTTCACAATTTCTAAGAAAACGCGATGTCGCATCGTCATCTATAAATAGAATAGATATTCGCATTTGTGCAATGCAATATTCGCGTAGCGGCTGAGCGGTTAGCTTTTGCGGTACAGGTCTCGGGTTTGACTTCCACACGAGACAAACGCTTTTTTGGTGCCTGGGCTTTTAAATAGGTACCCACGAGAGTTAGGTACGTGTTGGTAAATAAAACCAAATTCAAGACATAGTGACCTTCTATTAGGCCCTTCTATTCAGCTAATAATGAGCAATTAAAACTGTCAAAACTCCATAATACGAGTTTTTGCCATTGACCTCGTCACAATTCGGTAGCAAATTTCAATCTCATACATTTTTAAATTTTGATAATCTACAATATCAGCCTCCTCGAATACCGTGGTTTGGTATCAAGGAAATGAGTAGGTATCATATTGTTCTGCTTCATAGATAACGCTCTGGACACTACCCATCCCGCAAGTTTGGTTATTTGATGAAGAAAGTGAATTCTCCCAATTGTGAAACATGCGAAACGGTTGAAGATGTGCAACATCTACTTATGGAGTGTACTAAGAATAAGAAGGAAACAGAGATGCTGTTGAGCAGGGTAAAAGTAAATGAATATGATATTGGTCCATATGTAAAAGATTTAGCGCAACCTTCACCTGAGATAGCAAACATTTTTTTTTTTATCATACCTTCTTACAGTTTTGTTTAAAATTAATAATGTAGAATGTATTGGTAGGTGTAGCTTCGAACAAGTTTAAGTTATGATGAGGCTGACATGCCATTGTGGATAAAAGCCTCCTTTAAGAATTTAGAATAAAAAATAGTTTTATTTTTGATAATCGTTATCACTGAAAGAAAGCTGCTGTTTCTAGGCACTCACGATTGGTACGCAAGCTTATTATAGGTACGCACACATGAAACAAACCTAGAATATAAATAGTACCTATGTAGAAATAAGAACAGTCGTAAAAAAACAAGTAAAATTTAAAAAGGCCCCGACACATTTGCATTTCACGCTTTTTAAGCTACATATACCTGGTAGTAGACACGCTTCGATCGACTATCTATCGAACATGTAATTATGACACGATATCTTGCGAAAACACACCGATTCAAACAGTAAAACGCCCGTAACTTGTGAACGGCTCAACCAATTTGTATAGCTAGCTAAGAACACTTTAAATAAAAACACCTTAAAACAAAAAAAAACTAGATCAAAATGGGTTCATTCGTTTAGGAGCTATGATGCCAAAGACAATAGAAACACAGATTCACGACACTTTTCAGTCGGGGGTTGACAAAATATAAGTAAAAGTTTAATGTAGGCTGTTTCACCACCTCCAGATCAGTCATACAATAAGTCGGCAGAAAAACCAGAGAATTGTAGTTATCCGAGACTGTGAAACAGGAAACATATATTCAAGGCACTTACCATTTCTCCTCAGCTCCATCAACTTTGATGTCTGGAATATTCGGAATCTTCTTGTTGAGGTACGCCGAGGAAATCTTCAGCAGCGCCTGGTGACAATTAAACATGGTTTCCGTTAGTAAAGAACTATATAAAGTTGATCGACAATACGATCTTATAAGACATCGAGACATGTCTATACTGCACAGCGATGCAGCTCAGTAGCTATGTTAAACTCGCTATGTTGAAAATGGTCACCCATCCGCGGACCGATCTCGTCAAGCGTTGCTTAACCTTGAAGATCGACCAGTGCGGTTGTTATTATTTAGCCACGAGCTTCTCCAAGCTCCAAAATAAGAAAGAGCATTATGTGTTAAATCAGTGGTGTCTCATCCCATATGTTCGCGACGAAGCGACACATAGCATATAGTCTATATACTTGCCTATATACCGTTAAAATACTTAAGTTATTTAAGTAAGCAATGTATGTAATAGCATAGGTAAATAAAGAATTTAATTCTTTTCGATTAGGGGTCCCCTAAAAAGCGGGAGCGCAAGTAGCGCCGGGTGCGACATCTTCACGCACCAATGTGTGTTATTTACCTTTACATACACTACACTGTTAGGAAACACAATCTAGGTGTTCTAACTTGGATGCCCTAAGGCTATGACTGAAAAATGATATCTAACAACAGTACATAGCCAGGGACTATAGAGTATCACCCTGAAACACTAGATACATACACATTTCGCTCAAGTAAGTGGTAAGATGAACTCGTTATAAGCGATTCAGCACTTCTAGGTAACCTAGATATCTGCCTAGGACATGTAAACAGATAGTACTCACATAGTTCTAGTACATAAAGGCCACTTGCTTGGGATAATGTGTCTGTATACATAGAACACAAGGGTTTTTGAGCGCTTGTCGGCGGCCCGCCCGCCTTCAGGTACCTTCTGAGCCTGAAGGAATATAGATTTGCTTACTGAAGCAATACCATCGGGGACTGGCAGGCAGGCGCTCGGATTCTCCCATGGGCCCCAGGTCCTCTGACCTTCGGGCATATCATAAAACCTGTTTGTTTCCCTGGGTCTGGCAAATATTTCCCTTTTCGGCCGCTTCCCGGCACCAAAACCACCAGAAGGGCTGGTGGTATACCCTAGTTACACACACCATTCGATTCCTTGTTTCATGGCCTCCCTGATCACACTTTTGTAAGGAGCCCAGCTCTGGTGACCAGGGAGATAACCACCGAAATATATTGCCCGGCCCCGGGACATTCTCATTTTCGGACACTTCAGGGTGAATACTGACTCGAGGGTTGAACCCACGCCCACCAGAGTGGCACCATAGGGTGGCCTGTCGTGATGGCCACCGATTAATGCCTGGTGGTCGTGGATTCCACGGGTACCTTGAGTACAAACTAACTTTATGTTAGAAAATAACATCTTTCACTACTCACGCACACTTACAGGCACCTACACGCCTGAAGGTTATAGATATAGCTATAGAAACACTGGATTCCTATAGCTTAGGGAAAGGGCTTTCGAACCCCCGCGATGAAAGTAGTGGAAAAATGTATACTTTAGCATGTAATAGCCATAAGTTCGAAAAACCAGCAGAATTTCCCTTCATCACTCGTTCTTCCTAGCAGAACTCCTCGGCGGAGACAGTTAGGGACCTGGACCAAGGTCCGTTGGATGGGCCATTTCAAGGCGCTTCCAACCATATAGGTCATGCCATGGTCATGACATCGGGAAGGGAGGTTCTGCTGATTTATAGCATAAGTTTATAATAAAAAATTAGGTAAATAAAAAACTTGTGCGACTAAAAAATCAGGGTCCTCGTGACGGTAAAGTTTGGTAGTACGATAGTGCGCATGCGCATCGAGCAATTCGGTAGCCAAATTTGTATTAGAAGAATCCACGCAACTTTATGTCACGAAGACCCTGTGAAAACATCGCAAAACACTAAGAAGAATAAAGTCTTTTATTTCCTGGACATCATATCTTCACCCGTGAACATCTGGCAGACCTCAAGCAGCTCACAGAGGCGAGAATTCTTGATGACAACTGAACTATAGGTGCAAGGGTGTCAACGCGCTGGTGCTGGAGCCTTACAACCTCCAGAAGCCCTATTCTCCGCCAGCGATCACGTCCACCCCGTACATTTACTGGTCCGTTCGAGCCGAATTTTCAAGAACCAAGCCGTTCCTGTGAACATATAGGCCAATGAAAAGCCTGGTTCCGGTGAAGAAAGAAGTCTGACGTCCAGTTCCTGTGAACATATAGGCCAACGAAAAGCCTAGTTCCGGTGAAGTAAGAAGCCTGATGCCCTGTTCCTGTGAACAGTTCCTGTGAACAAAGAAGTCTGACGTCCAGTACACCTCGTCAACTGAGGGTACATTCTTGTTTCTTTAATACGTCAGATAATAGTCAAAACGTAACGTACCGTTCCTGAGAACAGTTCCTGTGAACAGAGAAGCCTGATGTCCAGTACACCTCGTCAACTGAGGGTACATTCCTATTTCTTTAACACGTCACATAATAGTCAAAACGTAACGTACCGTTCCTGAGAACCGTACCTGTGAACAAAGAAATCTGATGCCCACGCCTGGGAACATTTCCTGAGAACCTAGTGCCTGGGAAGAAAGAAACCTGACGTCCGTTTCCTGGGAACCATACCCCATAAACAAATTTGGTAAGAAATATATTCCCATACTTAAAGTACCGACTGGGGTACGAAACCATCACGTTCCCGTGAAGAGTTCCTGGGAATAAAGAAGCCTGACGTCCCACTCGTAAACCTTACAAGTGTCAAGGTTAAGATCATATTTCTTTAAAGATTAGTCAAAAACGTTACGTATCGTTCCTGTGAACACTTTCCAGGAAAGAAAGAAAGGAAGGTGGGATTTCCAGTATCGTATGACATCAGGGCAGTCGACAACAGGATTCCGTCCTGCCACGCGTCCCGCTTGAATAGCAGACGACTACCGTCGCTAAGAGACGCACGTGGATTGAGCCCCACGTGTGCCAGTGACGTGTCACAGACGGTAAGAGACTCACACGTGGATTAGGCCCCACGCGTGAAACCCTTTTCCTGGGTGAAAAAACCCAGATACTGGGTGGAAACCGTGTTCCTGGGAGACAACCGCATTCCTGGGAAATTTTCGTTACGCCCCTGAAGCGATCCAGTGGCGTGAACCTGCGTTTTGGAGGGTTACCGTCGTCAAGAGACGTGAAACCAGCCGGTCTTCGTGACTACCCGTTCCTGGGAGACAGCTGCCGACCCTGGGCTGTGAACCTGAGAAGAAACTAGGAGATTACTGTCCTGGTAACCTAGTTGCTGAGGAAATAGCGTTAAGAGTTATCGCTAGAAAAAACTTATAATAGAAGTTTTTATAGCGTGCTGAGAACTTGTTTCGGAGATAGAACACACGTACGACGTACATCGAGTCCTGCAGAATATAGCTGAAGGACTATCACCTAAGCGCTATCCCTGAGAGAGCTATCGCTAGAAGAAACTTATAATAGAAGTTTTTATAGCGTGTTGAGAGCTTGTTTCGGAGATAGAACACACGTACGACGTTCATCGAGTCCTGCAGAATTATAGCTGAAGGATTATCACCGAGGCGCTATCCCTAAGAAAAAACATAGAAGTTTCGAACGTGTGAAGGCGAAGATTTGTTCTATGAGATAGAACGAAAACAAACACATACGAGGACAAACACATTACCCTCATTCGGCAGTCGGGTAATAAGAGTTAGTGTGGAAGAGAACCCGACCCTAATCAGGGACACTAACTCCTTCAGTCTGGATTTGACCATCAAGATTGGATTTTTCGATTGAAACGTTATAGCCTGGAAGCTAACCTGGAGTTAAGAGGATCGGACTAACCCGGAGTTAAGAATTAACCCGGGGTTAAAATTTCGAAAAATTGAAAAGGGAAGCGAATCCACTTCAAGCTGACGTCTGGGACCGAACCTTAACCCAGAGTTAGGACTTAGCAGTTTTCAAGAAATTCTTTGAAGCTTGGACATAGCCGTTTGAAGACTTGAAAATAGACTTAACCGTTCGTGCTGGAGTCTAGAGTTGGACTTAACCTGTTCGAGCTGAAGTCTAGGGTTGGACTTAACCCTTTCGTGCTGAAGTCTAGGACTTAACCCGTTCCTGCTGAAGTTTGGATTTGGACTTAACCCGTTCCTGCTGAAGTCTAGAATTGGACTTAACCCTTTCAAGCAGAAGTCTTGAATATAGTCAACCCGTTCCTGTTGAAGTCTAGAATTGGACTTAACCCTTTCAAGCTGACGTCTTGAATACTTAACCCGTTCCTGCTGAAGTCTAGAATTGGACTTAACCCTTTCAAGCAGAAGTCTTGAATATAGTCAACCCGTTCCTGTTGAAGTCTAGAATTGGACTTAACCCTTTCAAGCTGACGTCTTGAATAGTCAACCCGTTCCTGTTGAAGTTTGGATTTTGGACTTAACCCTTTCGAGCTGAAGTCTAGAGTTGGACTTAACCCGTTCGAATTGAAGATTGAAACAGAAGTCAACATGCCGATGACCAGATCACAGGACAGGAAGGCTGAGGCGTGGACAGTAGGCATGGATCACCCAACAGGCCTACGTCATCAACTGCCCCCACGCTCGCCTACGACGACCGAAGGGACGGGACAGTCTGCACCGACGTCACATATAGGTGACGACCCGCTCACACAGAGACTTACAGGAGATATAGATGATAAGGAACAAACAGATCGCCCCAGCACATGCAGGAAGGCACCCAGGAGGGAAGGATCTTCAGATAGAACACTGAAGCCTTCTGATAGGATACAAGGGATTCAAGATAAGACCTTTGATAGAGGCACTGCCATGGCTACCCGGGGGGACGCCCGTAACGTCCAAAGCAGACCGCCGTCGACCAGGACGACCCGGTCACAAAAGAAAATTTCGAGGGCACGTGAAGACTTATTGAAGATTAAGTTGGAACTTGCCAAGTTAGCACTTCAAAAGGCAGAAGAAGAAGTTTCTGAAGCCGAATATATGGATGACAGAGACTCTAATGAAGAGTACGTGCGTTCTTGGCTGGAAGAGGCACCAGAACCTGAGCCACTGAGGGAGGATGACGCCGCCGAAGGGGACAAAAGCAAACAGCAGCCCCCGCCTGCGACTGTCGACGTTATAGCGGACTCCCGGACGCACGATCCTACAGCAAAAGAAGTGAAGGCTAACACAGAGCCGTCAAGGCAAATAGAAGCGAAAGACTCACTCCGTCCCTTCCTAACGGAGCTGACATCCGCTATAGCGTCGCTAGCCGACAGGAAAATCGAGCCATGGACGCCCAACCCTTCGGCGTCGAAGGCTGTCATGACTCTACCGAACTTTGGTGGAGCTCATACCGAATGGCTATCTTTTCGAGCCATATATGAGGCAACTCGTGCCTACTTCAGCGACATAGAAAACACGGCAAGACTCAGAAGGAGCTTGCGTGGTCGCGCACTGGAGACAGTGAGCTCAGAACTCATCGGGAACGCAAAACCGGATGAGATCATGAGAGAATTGGAGCTACAATACGGACGTCCTGATTCAATCGCCCAGGCCGAGACAGATCGACTTAGAGGGCTGCCACGATGCAGCGAGTCGCCCAAGGACATCTGTACCTTTGCAAGTCGGGTCAGAAGCGGAGTGGTCACCCTGCGTGCACTCAAGAAGGATCATTACCTGATCAATGCTGAATTAATGCGATTATTAACCGAAAAGCTACCCAATTCTCTACGTGTACAGTGGTACAGAACGTTCACGGAAAAGTATCAGTCGCTGCCAGACTTATCACTCTTCAGCGACTTTATAACGGAACAAGCTCACTTCTGCAGTGCATTCGCCCCGCCTGAGGCCATCAAGGAGACAGACACTCTGGTGGGGAAACGTGTCATACAACGGACACACATAGCTACCGACAAGCCGGTAAACAAATGTCGAGTCTGCGACAAGGAAGGTCACTACTCGTCTGACTGCCCCAGGTTCAGAGACGCAGCAAGTGACAAGAAATGGGAGCTAGCCAAGAAACATAGCTTGTGCTATCGCTGCCTGAGATTTCGTCGGGAAGGCCACACATGTACCAAGAGGAAGTGTGGCCTCAAGGGATGTACAGCCACGCACCATCGACTTCTTCATTATAGTAAGAAGCCTCAGACAGATAGGTCTAAGAAAACCACTGCTCCAGAGGACCAGAAGAAGGAACCTAACGAAACGGTGGCTAGTTCGCGAACTAGTTCGAGTCATGCTTTCCTGAAAATGATACCGGTTCGAGTCATTGGACCGGCGGGAGAGGCAGACACTTATGCACTCCTTGACGACGGATCTACCGTTTCGCTGATAGATGAAGCCATCGCCCAGCGAGTGGGAGCAGTGGGACCTATAGACCCACTGAAGATCGGTGCCATTGGTGACACCATGATCGACACTCCCTCATCGAGACGAATAACAGTCGTTCTCAATAGTAAACAGAAAAATAGGGTGCCCTTCAAGGCGCGCACCATTCCGAAGCTCAACCTGTCACCACAGGCAGTCAGTCGAGAAGATGTAGCACGATGCAGACACCTTCAAGACCTGACGTCGCAGCTTACTTACCCCACTGGAGTGCCAAAGATCCTCGTCGGCCAAGATAACTGGCACCTGTTACTGGCCAGCGAGATCCGCAGAGGTCCGAGAAACCAACCCATCGCGTCGTTAACCATGATGGGTTGGACATTACACGGCGCGCACACCAGAACCCTGGGACAACGGGTGCACTATGTCAACAGATATCAGACTGTTGACAACAAGCAAGATGCGGATCTGAACGAGCAGCTCCGTGAATTCTTCGCTATCGAATCATTGGTCATCAATCCAGGACGACCAGCTTCTGACCCAGAGAAGAAGGCAGAAGAGATCCTGAACCGTCACACAAGACAGTTAGGAAACGGGCACATAGAAACCGCCATGCTATGGCGAAATGAAAACATTGAAATGCCCGATAGTTATGAGACAGCCCTCAAAAGGCTAGTCTCTATCGAGAAGAAGCTGGATAAAAATCCCGCTCTTCGTGTGAAATACACACAACAGATGGACTCCCTTATAGAGAAGGGATATGCTGAGAAGGCTCCCAAGTCGAGTACTCCAGGAAGAACCTGGTACCTGCCTCATTTCGATGTCTTCAACCCAATGAAGCCAGAGAAACTTCGTATAGTTCATGATGCCGCTGCAAAATCGAGAGGAAAGTCCCTCAACGACTTCCTGCTCACTGGACCGGATCTGCTGCAGTCGCTGCCCGGCGTCATGATGAGATTTCGTAGACACAACATAGCCATCTCGGGAGATATAGCTGAGATGTTTATGCAAGTCAAGGTACGGAGTCAAGATAGAGACTCACTCCGCTACCTATGGAGAGGCAATAAAAGGGAAGGAGCCCCAGAAGAGTACCGTATGACGTCCATCATATTCGGCGCGGCCAGCTCACCGTGCACCGCCATTTTTGCGAAGAATTGGAACGCAAAAAGGCACATAGAGAAGCATCCAGTAGCAGTGAATGCAATAGTACAGAACCATTATATGGACGATTATCTGGACAGCTATAGAACAGTCGAAGAGGCGACAGAAGTCGCGACTATGGTGAAGAAAATACACCAACAGGCGAAGTTTGACCTGAGGAAATGGGTATCAAACAGTTCGCAACTGATAGCGAATATAGATCCGTCACAAACCTATACAGAGGTTGTGAATATCGGAGACACAGCAGGCACAGAGAAGATTCTCGGCCTGATTTGGAGGCCTAGTGAGGACACGCTAGGTTTCAACCTAACGCTTGCAAGACTGCCGCAGGGAATTCTTGAAAAGGAGGCCCCGACAAAAAGAGAGGCGCTCAAGATCGTCATGTCATTGTATGACCCGCTCGGACTCGCCTCACCTATAACGATTCGAGCTAAGCAAATACTTCAAGAAGCTTGGAGGCGAGGGGTCGACTGGGACCAGATACTAGATGAAGATCTGGCAGTCCAGTGGAAGAACTGGACACAGCACCTGCGACAGCTCAAGGCGATCAGCATACCAAGATGTTACCCTGGTTATAGCGATGCCACAGAAATACAAATACATGTATTTACCGATGCAAGCGAGATGGCGTACGCAGCAGCTGTGTATTGGCGAGCCACCACAGCAGAAGGCACACAGCGTGTCAGCCTTGTCATGGCTAAAGCGAGAGTAGCCCCATTGAAGCTACAATCGATACCTCGCCTCGAGCTGCAAGCAGCGGTGATGGGAACCCGCGTAGCTACAGCTGTTATACGTGAGCACGACTGCAAACCGTCGTCGGTCACATATTGGTCAGACAGCAAAACTGTACTGACATGGATAAGGAAAGGAGCACGAACATATAAAGCTTTCGTAGCTCATCGAATAGCTGCCATAGAAGAGAGCAGCAAAGTAGAGGATTGGCGATGGATTCCTACAAAATTGAACATCGCCGACATCGCTACTCGTGACGTCCCACAGAAGTTCGACTCACAGCACGAGTGGTATAGTGGCCCCAGATTCCTGTATGAAGACCCTTCTTCATGGCCATCAGAGAAGCCTCTAATCGCTGAAGAGACAGGAGAAGAAAGAACTCTCACTGTCATAGAGAAAGCTTTCATAGAAAAAGCTGAAACAAATGTAAAGCTCACTGAAGCTATACCTAATCCCGCAAACTTTTCGAGATGGGAGCGGCTATTACGTGCGACTGCAAGCGTCCTACGTTTCATATATCTCTGTAAACAAAAAACAGAGAAAACGTTCTATAAGAGAACAAAGAAACTTGAAGACGACCCGGACTGGCGAAAGAAAAAGAAGACAGCGACTGCAGCAGCTAAACCAACTCTACATAGAGAGCCAGAAGCCCGGAAACAGACTATAGAAGCGAATTTTCTTCAAAAGGCTGAGAAAATACTCGTACAAGTCGCACAGCAGCAATCGTTCGCTCAAGAGATAGCTAGATTGCACGAACAAAAGGTAGTGGAGAAAAATAGCCCGCTACATTCGCTACAAACAGAAGTAGTAGATGGCCTACTACGTATTAGAAGTCGAATAGCCGCCACCGACGAAATTACAGAAGATGTGAGGCGCCCACCTATATTACATGGCGACCATCACATAACACAGCTCTACATAGACTGGACGCATCGCAGTCTATTACACAGCGGGACGGAGCTCACTATCAATGAGGTGCGGCAGCATTATTGGGTCGTAAGGATGCGACCAACGACCAAGAAGGTACTATCAAGATGTCTTCAGTGTCGTATTCGTAAGGCACAAGCACCCGTGCCTGCGACCGGCGACCACCCAAGGACGCGCCTCGCTCATCATCAGAGGCCGTTCACATACACCGGGTTGGACTATTTCGGCCCGCTATCCGTCACCGTCGGTCGTCAGCATCAGAAGAGATACATAGCTCTATTCACGTGCCTCACAACTAGAGCTGTCCACCTCGAGATCGCCGCCAGCCTCAGCGCAGACTCCGCTATACTAGCGCTGCGCCGATTCGCCGCCCGCAGAGGATGTCCTACAGAGATCCACTCTGACAACGGTACCAACATGCATGGTGCCGACCGAGAGCTCCGAGAGGCCTTCCGAGAGGAGGCCAGTCGCCGAGGCATCACATGGCGCTTCATTACCCCATCAGCGCCCTTCATGGGAGGCGCGTGGGAGCGCCTCGTTCGCTGCGTGAAAACCGCACTTTATACTGTGCTCACAGAAAAACACCCACACGAAGAGGTGTTGTCCACACTGATTTGTGAGGCAGAGTACACAGTAAATAGCCGACCGTTGACTCATGTGTCAGTCGACGGTGAAGACGACGAGTCCATCACGCCGAACCACTTCCTACTTGGTGGCTCGGCTAGACTCCCAACCCCCGGCGTGTTCACCGAGCAAGACGTCGATCACAAGAAGATGTGGCGCAGGTCACAAATCCTGGCCGACATGTTCTGGCGCCGCTGGGTGCGAGAGTACCTGCCGGAGCTTCAAAACCGGCGGGAGCCCCACAGCAGCGGGCCTGACCTGCAGGTGGGCGACCCCGTCCTCATAGCCGACGGCCAACTGCCTCGCAACACGTGGCCGCGAGGCCGCATCGAGGCCATCTACCCTGGCCCTGATGGTGAAGTCCGGACCGCTGAGGTGCGCACCACTGGCGGCACTCTAAAGCGTCCGGTGAAGAAGCTCATACCGCTACCTAAATGAGCGTAGCAGAGTTCCAGCGGCGAGAGCTGAGCGACGTGTCGCAGAGCGTCGTGGCTACGAGCGCTGCCGACGGTCGTCGCTCACCGGCGTGATGCAGCGCCGCGCCGACGTCGCTACGTGTCGTCACTGCACTGCACGGCGGGAGAGATGTTCGCGACGAAGCGACACATAGCATATAGTCTATATACTTGCCTATATACCGTTAAAATACTTAAGTTATTTAAGTAAGCAATGTATGTAATAGCATAGGTAAATAAAGAATTTAATTCTTTTCGATTAGGGGTCCCCTAAAAAGCGGGAGCGCAAGTAGCGCCGGGTGCGACATCTTCACGCACCAATGTGTGTTATTTACCTTTACATACACTACACTGTTAGGAAACACAATCTAGGTGTTCTAACTTGGATGCCCTAAGGCTATGACTGAAAAATGATATCTAACAACAGTACATAGCCAGGGACTATAGAGTATCACCCTGAAACACTAGATACATACACATTTCGCTCAAGTAAGTGGTAAGATGAACTCGTTATAAGCGATTCAGCACTTCTAGGTAACCTAGATATCTGCCTAGGACATGTAAACAGATAGTACTCACATAGTTCTAGTACATAAAGGCCACTTGCTTGGGATAATGTGTCTGTATACCATGGACTTATTATAAATATATCAGGACTGAGCACTCGCACCAAAAACGCGAGCAGAGAGAGATAATGTGTACAGATGCGTTCATCTCTTTCTAATAGGGTGACCAAACATTCTTTTAACAAACGGGAAAGTTCGTTTTGAAATAATTTGTAGTAGGCTAAGGTGCATGAATTTTATTCCGGGACCATGTCGCTATTGCTTTTGTTAGGGTTACGTATGTCCGAACTAGCACTCCGCCCGCGACTTCGTTCGCGTGATTTCGTTTATCCTATAAATGATTTTCTTATATGCAGTTAGTGAAGGCGACCAAAAATAACAAATTATTTAAACAATAAAAAACTGGGTCGTAGATATACAGGGTTTATTGGATTCGTTATTTGACTTGAAAACTTATCAACCCCTTTTTGCCCTGTTGATGGTCGAGTTTTGAACAACCTAAATATGTTATTCACTCGTTTCTTCTCTTTTTAATTTATCGTTTATGTTAATCAGATAGCGCAGTGAGATTCCTCAAAAAAACTTTAACACCCCTAACCCTATCTGGTGGGGAGTTCTAAAAATGTAAATTTTGATGAACAATTATATCCCCAAGGAATTCGATATTACATACAAACTAATTTCGACACTTTTCGCCTCCTTAAAGGTTGGATAGCCGCCCTAGAACCCTACGTCAAAAACGAAACCCTGCCCAGTAAGATTCTTAGCTTCAGTTAGTTTCGAAAAACTTATAATGACAATTTTTATTGTTTCCTTAGGTTGGTATTTGTGCCAAGTTTCAAATTTATTAACACATGAAATAAGATTCTTCAAAAACACTTTAAACCGCCTAAATCGTCTTTTGGGGGTAGTTGCAAAAAACTAATAATGACAACCTTCATTATTTATCGAGGTTTATATTTATGTTAAGTTTCATGTTTATTAACCCAAGATATAAGATTCTTCAAAAAAATTAACATCCTCGAAATCATATTTTGGGGTAGTTTCGAAAAACTAACAATGAAAGCCTTTATTGTTTATTTATGTCAAGTTTCAAGTTAAATAAGATTCTTCAAAAAAGCTTTAACACCCTTAAATCGTCTTTTGAGTGTAGTTTCAAATAATAATAATAACAACCTTATTATTCATTTAGATTAGTATTTGTGGCAAGTTTCAAGTTTATTGACCCAAGAAATCAGATTTTTCTATACAAACTTCAATACCCCCTAAATCATCATTTGGGGGTAGTTTCAGAAAACTGATGTCAATCTTTATCATTTATTTAGAATACTATTTGTGCTAAGTTTCGAGAATTTTGGGCGAAGGAATTAGATTTTTCATACAAACTTTCAACCCCCTTTTTACCCCTTTAGGGGTCGAATTTCCAAAACCAATAAACACATTAATTTTTTTTATCAACCGAGAGCGTAAATCTAAAATTTCACGTGTCCAACTTACAAACTGTAGAAATTGCATACAAACTTTCAACCCCCTTTTTACCTCCTTAGGGGGGGAATTTCCAAAAATCCTTAATCTTAGTGCTCACTTACGTCACTCGAGGAACCTTTCTGCCAAATTTCATGCTTCTAGGCCTAGTGGTTTTGGCTGTGCGTTGATCGATCAGTCAGTCAGTCAGTTTCTTCTTTTATGTATATAGGTAGTATCCATCCAGGTAAAACTCCCATTATTGTGCGTACAAACATACATTTGCAGTTAGAATGTATGGGAGAATATGTTTTTCAACTACAATGATAGGTTTGTTCTTGGGATAAATTCATCATAAGTACGGAAACCTTCATTTTGCGTGGTCCGACACGCATTTGGCCGGTTTTTTTTCTGTTTGCTCTACAGAGCTGGTGTATGGGTATTTAAATGAAGCAAAGGGAAATAAAACTAAGTGTGTGTGACAAATATTGTATTGCGGTTTATGGGTAGAGGTGGCAGACACCAATGAAAGACCGTTTTAAAATGGTTATTTTACACTTTATTTGATATCAAGGTGTGTTTAAGTAATACTATGTGGGACGTGAGGTTCCTGACAAGGCTGATGGAATTACATCCGACCATGTTTGCTTCATTTCTTCTTTTGATGGAAAGCTGTAACCAACACAAATATACTCTATTTCAATCATGCGATGTAGTCGCATAGGTACAAACTGTATTTATTATACTCATAATATTAAAAGTTTTAATAATTATTTCATTTATTTTATAGTTTTAATTAGAACAAAGTTTTAGTTTATAACTTTAAATGTCTTCTGTCCACAAAACGTCTAGAGCATGGTCAAACTAGTTATTGTTAATAAACAAAATCTTTGTTTTTCCTTACCGGTGAAATGAAATGCCACAACCACCGTATGATTCACTTTTACATGTCTTGACACAACACTTTTTCACCATTTTCACTATAAAAAAGCAACGTAGCTCAGTAAAACTTAAAATGCATTATGCGTTTTCAAAAAATAACAGAAAAGTCGCCATGACACTACCAGATGTCAGATTTCAGTGATACCAGAGTAATTTTATGATACCTACCAAACAATCATATTATTAAGATTATTTTATTTAAATAAAATTACTTACTTTATGTACAGATTGTAAAACTATAAATAAAATTTCGTATAGCTATAAATATTTATATGTTACTAAATGTACTTGTAGTTGGTGAAATATTGCATACCCATGTTTCTACCATCTTTAACATTTTTATCTATTGGTAAGTGAGAAAAAGGGACAAACGACTCTCTTCGAGCTATCTCTCTCGGCTCGTTTTGCCTCGGTTAAGATTACCTAACAAAAGTAAACCTAAGGTGCAGCATATATGGTTCAGTTTTGTATGATATGATTTTTGGAGTGCTCAGTCCTGATGTATATAGTTATAATAAGTCCATGCTGTATACATAGAACACAAGGGTTTTTGAGCGCTTGTCGGCGGCCCGCCCGCCTTCAGGTACCTTCTGAGCCTGAAGGAATATAGATTTGCTTACTGAAGCAATACCATCGGGGACTGGCAGGCAGGCGCTCGGATTCTCCCATGGGCCCCAGGTCCTCTGACCTTCGGGCATATCATAAAACCTGTTTGTTTCCCTGGGTCTGGCAAATATTTCCCTTTTCGGCCGCTTCCCGGCACCAAAACCACCAGAAGGGCTGGTGGTATACCCTAGTTACACACACCATTCGATTCCTTGTTTCATGGCCTCCCTGATCACACTTTTGTAAGGAGCCCAGCTCTGGTGACCAGGGAGATAACCACCGAAATATATTGCCCGGCCCCGGGACATTCTCATTTTCGGACACTTCAGGGTGAATACTGACTCGAGGGTTGAACCCACGCCCACCAGAGTGGCACCATAGGGTGGCCTGTCGTGATGGCCACCGATTAATGCCTGGTGGTCGTGGATTCCACGGGTACCTTGAGTACAAACTAACTTTATGTTAGAAAATAACATCTTTCACTACTCACGCACACTTACAGGCACCTACACGCCTGAAGGTTATAGATATAGCTATAGAAACACTGGATTCCTATAGCTTAGGGAAAGGGCTTTCGAACCCCCGCGATGAAAGTAGTGGAAAAATGTATACTTTAGCATGTAATAGCCATAAGTTCGAAAAACCAGCAGAATTTCCCTTCATCACTCGTTCTTCCTAGCAGAACTCCTCGGCGGAGACAGTTAGGGACCTGGACCAAGGTCCGTTGGATGGGCCATTTCAAGGCGCTTCCAACCATATAGGTCATGCCATGGTCATGACATCGGGAAGGGAGGTTCTGCTGATTTATAGCATAAGTTTATAATAAAAAATTAGGTAAATAAAAAACTTGTGCGACTAAAAAATCAGGGTCCTCGTGACGGTAAAGTTTGGTAGTACGATAGTGCGCATGCGCATCGAGCAATTCGGTAGCCAAATTTGTATTAGAAGAATCCACGCAACTTTATGTCACGAAGACCCTGTGAAAACATCGCAAAACACTAAGAAGAATAAAGTCTTTTATTTCCTGGACATCATATCTTCACCCGTGAACATCTGGCAGACCTCAAGCAGCTCACAGAGGCGAGAATTCTTGATGACAACTGAACTATAGGTGCAAGGGTGTCAACGCGCTGGTGCTGGAGCCTTACAACCTCCAGAAGCCCTATTCTCCGCCAGCGATCACGTCCACCCCGTACACCATACAAAGAAACCGTGCCGACGTACTGTAATGATTATACTGATTATTTTTTGTACATCGATCGAGTTCGGTTCCGTTCCACGGATATAGATGGTGATCTATCTATCGCCGTGGAACGGAACCGAACGCGATCGATTTACCAAAAATAATCGGTATAATCAGATGAAAAACGCTAGTTACGTCGGCACGGTTTCCTTGTATGGAATGAGGCATCTGTAGGCTAGGATTATATTATCTGTGGTTAAATGTAAAAGTAGCATTGCCCGCGACTTGCTCCTTTAATTAAGGAGCTGTAAATTTTTTTCGGGGTAAATATAGCCTACAAGATAATACTCAGTGGTACTGTAGATTATTTCTAATGAACATCGTTTTTTCAACGTTACAGTGTTGCCAGAGATTAGTTAAAAAAATATTATATAACGAATTCATCCTACTTACTAAGAATGTCATTAAAGGCTTAATATTAAGCAAAAAATATTAAGTATGTCGTTTTCTATGACAAATAAAATGTTTTGTTTTTCTTGGTTAAACAACATTATCTTATTGAATTTATTCAGCGTTCATACACGTTCTAGAAACGTTACACGTGCACGAATATGAACATTTGAAAATAAATGTATTAAATTATTAAATAGAAATAAATATAATATTAAGCTAAAATCATTTTCCATTTACCAAATCTCTGGATTTACATTCCTCCTATTTGTAGCATCAAATCGGTTTAATGCTACCTCGTTGTAGTATTTTATCGGAAATGTATGTAATTGTACTGAAAAATTTCTAAAGGATACTAATCGAGAACCAATCGTATACTGCTACCAGGGGAAACTAAAATTCATAAAAGATAGCTTGGTCTCTGCGACAGCTGTCAGCATCAATACAGTGACAATAGCGCTTGACAGGCTAACAATAATGTAACACTCAGATGTAACACTAACGTATACGTCAGTTTGACATATGTCGCAGAGATCAAGCTATGTTTTATGAAGTATAGTGTAGGAGTCTATCGTTTTTTAGGGTTCCGTACCCAAAGGGTAAAAACGGGACCCTATTACTAAGATTTCGCGATCCGTCTGTCTGTCTGTCTGTCTGTCCGTCTGTCACCAGGCTGTATCTCATGAACCGTGATAGCTAGACAGTTGAAATTTTCACAGATTATGTATTTATGTTGCCGCTATAACAAAAAATACTAAAAACAGTATAAAATAAATATTTAAGGGGGGCTCCCATACAACAAACGTGATTTTTGGCCGTTTTTTGCTCGATATTAATAACGGCAACAGGTGAAACTTGAAATATTCACAGAATGTTTAGTTGTATATTCACTTCAAAAAATTATAATTATTAAATTAAAATAAAATAAATTAAGGGGGGCTCCTATACAACAAACGTGATTTCTTTGCAGTGTTTTGCGATAATGGTACGGAACCCTTCATGTGCGATTCCGACTCGCACTTGGCCGGTTTTTTTTTACTTCTTCCCTACACTAGAAAATTCTCCTATGTCGTGTTTGACAAAGGGAATCAATTTTCTTGTCCACTGTATGACAATCACACGCACGTGGAACCTAGAAAATTAATTCATCAGTCATCCCACATGTTTACCGACTTACATCATGCCAACCTACTCAATATTATATATGTCTAAGTCTGAGGCTTATTTTCTAAGTGCTTATGAAGTAAACCTCTACTGCAGACGATTCAGTCACCATGACAACGGAAAAACTAGTGAGTTTGTAGCTTTGGATATTTACTAATTAATATCTTCTTGAACGAACGAACGAATGGACTTACATCTGCCACACGTTTTTATTTCGGTATTCCTACCTACCTACGTCCAAGTGGGTTATTTTTTTTTATTGTACATGCACAAAGTACAAAGCCAAAGACATTTTAGCCTTTTTTACCGTTTTCGACACCCAAGCAGACCCAAGCTAAAGTTAATAGTTACTAAAAATTGTGTTTCACTAAACTAACTTGAAAGTTCTCTCTACTGTAAACAAACCCAGGCAAGCTTCATAATTATAAAACAAACTTTTAAGTAGTGGTATCGTGTACATATTCAGCTAGAATGAACCCTCGTTCTAACTTACTTAACTTGAACTTTGCGACTTTTACTTTTAAAACTACGTTTTAATAGAAAATTCTATCTAATAATTTTAAAACATTATAATATCTTTTTATAAATATTAACACTTTGATGTCAATATTTGCATCCTAAAACTGTAATTGAGAAGATGGCGTAGATTGAGAAAAAGTCAGAAATAAGGGATTGATATTAATGTATTGAAATGTCAAGTGATCTGTGATGAATCCCAAATGTTTTTGACAATCGTTAATTATAAATGTCACATAATCTAGCGCCCAAAATTTTCATAGTATTGTCAAGGTTCCATAGACTAAGAACTACAGAGACATATTGTCATCGCAAAAATGGTAGCCATTTATACCCTTCAACTTCAGCTTAGATTTACGCAAAAAGTTAGAGATTCCTCTGATGATGATAACATTGTAAAAATGATTAGAAAATTACTCCCGCATTTTTTTTATTTAACCTGTCTCGAGTTTGTCCCGTCTGATAACCAATGTGAGTGCTGCGCCCATGTGCAGATTATGACACATGCTAGATTGCCCAAAGTGCCTATACACCTGCATTATAGAGGACCTTGTGAACGCCACTGACGCTGCCACCTTCTGTGCAAAAAATATTTCAAAAGTTTGCCTATTACTCGAATCAAAAAAAATCAAGGTATTTATTTCAATTAAACTTTAGAAGTACTTTTGAATTGTCAAACAAAAAATTAATAAAAAGATGACTCTAGTTGCAAATTCGCAAGCGTCTGTAGGTCTCAATGGAGAAGAATTTGCAAGAAACTCCCCGGACACTCTTTTCCATCAGTTTTAATTACAAGTTTTTGGTTACATCATTCTTGTTGAAAAAATACATATATGTGAGAACGATGTAAAAAGACGTGTACGTAAAAGCGTCTAGAGTAACAAATAATTAAAAAAAAATAGAATCAGAAGTGAATATCTGTCCCGGTGTGTGGGCCAGCACTGCTCTTCTTAGCCAGCACTGCTCTACTGGGCCAGCACTGCTCTACTGAGCCACCACTGCTCTACTGGGCCAGTACTGCACTACTGGGCCACCACTACTCTACTGGGCCAGTACTGCTCAACTGGGCCAGCACTGCTCTACTGGGCCACCATTGCTCTACTGGGCCAGCTCTGCTCTACTGGGCCAGTACTACTCAACTGGGCTAGCACTGCTCTACTGGGCCACCATTGCTCTAATGGGCCGGTACTACTCAACTGGGCCAGCACTGCTCTAATGGGCCAGCACTGCTCTATTGGGCCACCACTGCTCTACTGGGCCACCAGTTCTCTACTAGGCCAGCTCTGTTCTACACACGTTTGTTTGCAATTGCTGCTTTTAATACAAATGCATTTTTTAAGTATAGTGGTCAAACGCGAGTCTATAGATTATAAAAAAAAAAAAGTATTTTAAAGCTGATTTTATTATAAAACCTGAAATCTATTACAAATAATAATACAAATTATAATACCGCGCCGCCTCGGTGGCCGGTGGCTACAGCTAGCAACAGCATTGTCAAAGCTTTTCATACAAGCCGTAATGACACCGATCATTCATAAAAAATTACCACTGACAAGTGAAATTGACGGATCGCGACAGGTACATTCTGACTATGGAGGGTATTACACTATCATATGTCTAGGATTATACGTGTCTTGTCTGAATCACGGATAAATTTGAAAGAGAGTTACCGAAGCCCTGGCTCAAGCAACTGAAGGAACACGGGTGGGTTTTAGTCAGTAAAAGTTTGACACACCCTCCCGATTCACCCAGAGCGGGAAAAGGGAAAAGTCATTGGATGATATCCCATCCCAAAAAATAAACATGTGATCCTATCTCTTATACTAAATATATGACCTTTAGAATCATATCTGTGTATTACATTATCATAGTCTATGAGTCATATTTATATTATGATAGTGTAATATAAACATACGAATGATTTTGTTTTTGATAAAAGATTTTTGACATATGTTGTTAGATAGGATCATAGAAACAGGAGCAGGACGGAGCTATATCAGTCGAAACTTTGCACAAATAGAAAGGCACACAGATAATATAATACTAGCATTATTTGAGTGCAATAAGCTACTTTTCAATTTGAAATATTTTAAATTTTTTTTTTATATCTTGCATTTTTCGTATTCTTCTCAGTAAACCATTTAAACTCCAAATACCCATATGGGTATCAAATGAACTGAAGTGAAGTGCCATGATATCATGGCAGTGCACAAAAAATATCTAATCCGCCATCTTGGGCCGTCCGTCATATTGGATTTAGAATGACGTCACTTAGCTAACTATGCATTATCATCAAAACTAAACGTGTATGCAAAATTTCATCTTAATCGGTGGAAGATAACTGCTTTAACATTCAGTTGCAAGATTTAACCCGAACACACTTACATACATACATACAAACATTGCAAGTTAATTAAAAGCTCGGTTACTGTGGGATAGACAACGGCAGCCTTATTGCGTAATGAATTCGGCAAGGCAAAGGGCAAAGAGTATGAACAATCGAACAATCACATGAACGGAAATCCACATCGCATCTTTAATCTAGCATGTGATTGGTTGATGTTCATACTCTTTGCTCTTTCCCTTGTCGAATTCATTAACCATTACGGAGCGGCATAAGCTGATTTCATAACTTTTTGATTTCAACTTTTTAACCGACTTCAAAAAAAGGAGGAGGTTTTCAATTCGTCGGAATCTTTTATATTTTTTTTATGTATGTTCCCCGATTACTCAAAGACGCCTGGACCGATTTAGAAAATTCTTTTTTTGTTTGAAAGGGTATACTTCCCAGTTGGTCCCATAGTCATCACGTCAGGGTCTGATGATGGGATCTTGGAGAAATCGAGAGAACTCCTCAAATATTATAGGCATACATATAGCGATTTTGGTATTTTCATCAACAATGCAATCATTTGCACTCAGAAAGTATCATTTGGTGAAGTGGAACTGGTGAAGAAGACCACAGATGGCCAATAGAACACCTTAATGTTAAGTATGTCATGGGGTATAAGATATCTCGAATAGTTAAACAACTATGATGAGCAAATACTTATAAATAAATAGTACTGATGAAAATGGTACCATCGAACTGATCTGAACTCCGAAATAAAACAATGTATCCTAGTCGTAGGGCTTATTAGAATAGTCATGAGATGTACTTTAGCTATATATGATTTTTATGGCAATTGGAGGTACCTATCAAAACTAAAAAGAGAAAAATAAAAAACATTTTAACAAAAATACAAACCGACTTCCAAAAAAAACACTGCATAGCGAAAAATAACTTTCTTTTCCGAAGTCGGTGTCGAACACGGAAAACAATAGGTACCAAAGACACCGACTTCGGAAAAGAAAGTTATTTTTCGCTATGCAGTGTTTTTTTTGGAAGCCGCTTTGTTTTTTTTTTAACTAAGTAAAAGCCACGTCATTAAAAATATGATACAACAATTATTGTGGTTTAAAACTCATTACAAATAGTGCTATTCATACGAATCGAATATCAAACGATATTCGAAGCTTATTCAATGTATTTTAAAATATTATGTCAAGTGATTGACGTTATTTTGTTAAGCCAATCACAGCAGATTTAAAAATAAATGTATGTCTTAAAATAAATTGTTAATAAGTCTGAAATTGTGAAAAATTAATCCTTCAGTGGGAATTGTTCATGGACAATAAAAACAATAATGAAGTTTCAGTGAGTTTAAGCGCCTTATCTTTTAAGCTGTTTTTAATATTGCTTATATTATAATAGCTGGTTACAGCACAAAGCGGATTAAAGACGACCTTTTATTAAATTGTAAGACAAAATTTTCTTTTCCTCGTTCGTAGGTACATCCTTTGTTATAAAATTTGTTGTATAGGGTTATTCTCGGTAACAGAAACATGTTTAATTTTTGTACTGGCTGCCGCCCGCGGCTCCACCCACTTTGTATTAGTACTACGCCCAATATCTTTATAAATTATAGCATATGTGTTATTCTTATGTATCTGTATAAAAGAGAAAGTATATATGTATGTTTCTTATAGACTCCGAAACGGCTAGACCGATTTTATTGACATTTTCAGAGAATCTTTAGATTGACCCAGCGGATAATCCTGTAAAGTTTGGTGGCAATCGTAGCATTTTTTTTTAACTTTGAACGCGCAGTCCTGTATTCCCGCGGGAAGAAGCTAGTAAGCTATATTTGTGTAAAGTTTCACCAAAATGCCTTCAGTAGTTTTTGCGTGAAAGAGTTACAAACATCCATCCATCTCAACTTTAACGTTTATAGTAGACTAGCGCGTTTTATATAGCCTCGCGGTTTTACCAGCGTAATGCCCGTTCCCGTGGGAATACAGGAATAAAAAGGAGCCTATGTCACCCGAGGATAGTGTAGTTTCCCAAAGGTGAATGAATTTTTGAAATCGGTCCTGTAGTTTTTAAGTTACATACAAACATATAAAAATACAAATCTCTTTATAATAAAGGGTCTTTCAACAAGGACGGGTCGATGTTAAAATTGAATAAAACAAGATGTGTGTGAGATATTAACGAAATTTATTTTTTATTTAAAAGGCCCATTTATGCCATTATGGATGGAATATGACATCGTTCAAATGTCCGCCGTATGGTTACGCTTCGTATGGTGGCACGAATCCGAGAGGTCCAATTTTTTATGACTCTGCTGCATAGATCCGGCTGAATCCGAGCGATGGCCTGCGTTATGTTGGCTTTCAGGGCAACGGTCGAATGTGGTTTATTGGCATAGACCTGCGACTTCAGAAAACCCCACAAGAAAAAGTCTAGCGGAACTCTAACTCTACCCTCAAACCGTTCATGCAGAATGTCGATTGTGTCGTTCGCTGTGTGGCAAGTAGCGCCATCTTGCTGGAACCACATGTCGTTCACGTCCACATTGTTCAATTCAAGCCAAAAGAAATTGTTTATCATTGATCTGTAGCGCTCGCTCGATCTATGCAGCAGAGTCATTAAAATTGGACCTTTCGGATTCGCGCCACCATACGAAGCCGCGGCGGACATTTGAACGATGTCATATTCCATCCATAATGGCATAAATGGGCCTTTTAAATAAAAAATAAATTTCGTTAATATCTCACACACATCTTGTTTTATTCAATTTTAACATCGACCCGTCCTTGTTGAAAGACTCTTTATTAGTATAGAAGTAGGATTTAGCTACTGCCAGGTGGCTTGTTGGAAATTGTGCCAAGGGAACGTACTCTCGGGATATAAAAAAATCCTATGTCCCTCTTCAAGGTCCATTCTATCTCTATAAAAATATCTATCAAAATTGGTTCTGCGGTGTAGGCTGGGAAACGTAACAACGCAAGAGGTTAGTGGTCTAATGTAAGTCAAGTGGTCGCTGAGGTACTACACTATTTTATGCCCGCCATACACGATCCAGTTTACCGTCAAATTTGCAGCGCGCTTGAAGCGGCGTTCGGTAACATGCGTTGTGCATGAAAATTAGTCAACTTGAAACAAATTTTTTATATCAATTCTGCCAACCTTGTAAACTTGAAAGTGTATGAGCGGTAAGGAATGTACGACGTTAGCGGCATCTTTCATTAAATTTATATGATACTAGCTGACCCGGCAAACTTTGTTTTGCCATAAAAACACCAAACATTCATCTACCCTACCCTAACTATCTACCCTACCCTACCTACCCTACCCTACCCTACCCTACCTACCCTACCCTACCTACCCTACCCTACCTACCCTACCTACCCTACCCTACCTACCCTACCTACCCTACCCTACCTACCCTACCCTACCTACCCTACCCTACCTACCCTACCCTACCTACCCTACCCTACCTACCCTACCTACTCTACCCTAACTACCTACCCTACCCTACCTACCCTACCCTACCCTACCTACCCTACCCTACCTACCCTACCCTACCCTACCCTACCCACTTAGGGGTATGAAAAATAGATGTTAGCCTATTCTCAGACCTACTCAATATGCTCACAAAATTTCATGAGAATCGGTCAAGCCGTTTCGGAGGAGTATGGCAACGAAAACTGTGACACGAGAATTTTATATATTAGATATTTTTTTCCTTTCAAAAACCAGTTTTTGCATTACACTGAGCGATCTTTAATTTGTTTTCTTAATTGCGAGCAAAAATGGTGCGCCATCATGCAATCTTGACGGCAAATTTGAACGTGAATGGTCTATATGGATGCACTGCAAACTGGACGGCACAACAAACGCGCTGCAAACTTGACGGTAGACTGGATCGTGTATGACGGGCATAACCGGGTAAGAGTCTTGTGGTCAACGATGGAGCACGCTTGCCTATAGAGAGAAGCCTAGTCACTATTGACTTATTTAAGCCAATAGTGAATAGGCTTCTCAACTCCCAGATTATAGCTATGAGGAAACACAGAGCTGGGGATTTTATCTCCTCCGAAGTTGTATAGATGCTTCAGAAAGGAATATCCAAAAATATCCCGTGCTGTACTACTATACAGAAAGAAGAAAGAAAGAAAAAGTGTTTATTTGTCACAAAACGACATACAATATAGGAACATACTTAAGCTAAACCCTTAAAATAGTATTAGTAGTACTTACATTAAGTTAGTAAAGACGAGAAATAAATCAAACAATAATAATATATACTACCCACATTTTGATTATAACAAAATAGGGTGAAAAATATGTAGGCAGATGCATGTCGTGATTGTGACAATAAGGCTTCCACTCAGCATAATGCTGTACCGTGGGGAACACACAGCACGGCGCTGATTTTCAGTGGTCGCCTACAGGGGTTTATAATTTGTATACGAAGTTGCGGTAAACCGCTAGTTAAATATGAAACTGCATGTATATTGATGTAATTAATCGCTTCATTTAATCATTCCGTTTATAACACCTAAATGGCTGAAATTTACGAAATTCGTTTGTGGCAATAGCTAAAACCGGATTGTAAAGCTGCGTTTGGTTTGAATATAATTCAGCGAACATTTTGAAACAGAAAAACGAAAATATAAAAATGGATGGATCCGTAAAATGCCGACAACACATAATACTCCAGGAATTTTATTGAAATGTACAATATATTGTTTTAGTTTTGAAACGAAATACGAGAATTTCAGCCAAAACTGTAAGTCGATTTATTGGAAAAATAGATACCGCTGGGGCTGTTGATAAATCACGCAATTGTTTGAGTTGTATGTGAATTCTGCTTTAATATGCAAATGTATGTTTTTAATCAACAACATATAACATCTCTATTATAGCAGTGGTTGGTAAAACCCGTAACAATATTAATGTGCCATATTTGTAAAATATTCACAACGATAAAAAAATAGTAAATAAACACGCGCTACAAAAATTTTGAAGATGACCTCACTTTACACCAGCGCCTCTAGCGGTAAATTTAAACGCGATAGTCCACATTGAATCAGTACGAATTTCCAATGATTACCTTTTACAAATCCATAAACAATTTAACCTTTACACTGTTAGTATAGATTGACAATAAACAATATTTAGTGAGTCAATAAACATTGTGGTTTAGAAACGTGCTTGTATCCTATAACACGAGCATTAAGCTTAAACTACAAATCCACCGATTATTCCCGATGTCCACCACTTGGTTGGCCTCCACTGGGGGACAGCGGGCAAACTTTTTAAAATTATTCTCGTTGTCCACCACTGGGGAACAGCGACACGGATTTTTAAATTATTCTCGTTGTCCTCCAACATGTTGGGGGACAGATACGCGGCTTATTAAATTATTCTCGTTGTCCTCCAACATGTTGGGGGAGAGATACGCGGCTTATTAAATTATTCTCGTTGTTCATCGGGAATAATCGCAAATACGCGATACTAAAATGTGTCACTAACTGGAACTGAACTAACGGAATGTGTCACTTTCTGAAGGCTGACAGTTCCCCATGCACGGGTCGGCTCCTGTCAAAAGACAGGTAATCCTCTTGGGTTCGCCCGACGGATCTCCACTGCAGGTACATATCAAAATGAACTTCTCTTATTTCGGACGGTCAACAGGTTATATCTCCGCCAATTGTGGACCGATTTTGAAAATTATTTTTTTTGTTTGAAAGAGTATATTCTGAAATTGGTCCCATGTGTGGTGAAGATCTGATGAAGAACTTCGGAGATATACAACAGAACTCTTCAATAAATTACGGAAAATCTCTCGGGATTGCTGCAATCGCATGTCAGTTTATTGTTTATACCATTTCATAACATAACATCACGTCAGTACGCTCGAAAGGGGTATACAGATCTCCCATTTCACCGGTTATATTCAAGTTTCATGTTATTCGGGTAATCTATTCTGTCGTTATAGGTAATTACTTTATCTACTTCCCTATTAGGTAGGTACAACTAAAAAGTGTGAAATAAAAAACTTTTTTACAAAAAAATACTACCGTTTTCCAAATAAGTAAACTAGAAAGTGAAAAATAACTTTATTTTTGGAAGTCGGTGTCCATAACTTAAAAAATTGGTACCTATCAAAGACAGTCTTTCTTTAGTCTATTTATCGAACTTTGGCATTTAAAATAGGGTTCTCAAGCCCAAAATTATATTTTTTCTTTTCAATGCATTTCTTTCGTATCACGTCTCTATCGAAAACTTCTTAAAATAACAAAATTCGACAGCAAAGCGAAATGAAAGAAAGAATATAACTTATAAACTTTTATCATTTATCACATTGCTTGTCAATATTGCCAGTTCTTCTACCTCTCAGTTCTTCAACCCATTGCAAAGTTATTTTTTTTACAAGATTGCCGAACTTTTCTATATTGTGTAATACCTAGTATCTGGTAGGCCTGTGTTATTGATTTTGGCTTTTTAATAATATCGACTGGCTGAGAAAAGATAGTAGTGGAATTTGTGAGCAAACAGTAAAAATTAAATTAAAAACTGAACTGACATTGTCGCGGCATGCGGCAGTAATTGATCGCGTGTTTCGGCAATCTCATTAAGCATCTTGTTGCATCGTATTTTAAACAGCATGCGCGGCACGAGCCGTCACCGGTGCGTGTGTCGACTGCGCCCGCGCTTCTGTAATCATAGTTGTATGTACCTTCTTAGATGTTTATAGTTGATACCAAAATGTTCTTAAGACGAGCGCTAATCCAGCCGACAAACTGTCACGCAATTTGACAGGTTTATGACATTAGTACAAATGTTTGGTCCAATTATTTTTTATTTATTTAATTGATACTCCGAATTACTAATACATAATTATAGCAAAATATAATTGAACTTAAATTCTTAGAAAACAATACAGACATGTGCATCGCGGCGACAAAGTTGCGACATTACCGCATGTCGCCGAGATGCTTGCTACGCGCTACGCCACATACATGCTACGGCGTAGGCATGCTACGGGTGCTACGACATACGGAATGGAAAGAGTATACTCGTAAGATTGTATGCAGCTGTCGAGTTTAATTCCGTTCAGCAAAGGTGGTTTATAAACATAACTATGTATTGATCGTATGTTTTTTATCTCGAAAACGATCTTCACGCCAAGATTATTCTAAAGGGAAGGCAGAGGCGTATCTGTCTCTCAAATTATTGCCGAAGCAGCAAGCAAGAGTAAGTAGACAGACGCTAGACTTTATGCAAATATTAAATCAAGTCTGCACGCAATGTTTTTTTTTTTTATTACTGATAGGCTTGCGCCTGACCATTATCTCACCTATGATGTAGTCGACGATGTAGCTTGCTTACCTAGAAGAAACCTATTCACCCTTGACTTAAAGACAACTACGTTGTAGCTATCAGAAAATACAGACTCCGGCAGGGAATTCCACTCCTTAGCTGTACGCTTAATAAAAGTATTCCCAAAACGTTTGGTGCGTATGAGTGGGATGTCCACCATGTACCGATGACGCATCGCCGTACATCTTGTAGTCCGATGATGGAACGGGCTATGAGGAATTAGTTCATACAATCCCATCGCACACTCACCGAAATGTAACCGATAAAAACAGACAGGTGGGCAACTTTGTGCCGATGTTCAAGGCTCTGGAGCATAGACTCAACCAGTATCTCATTGCCGATGAGACTCTTGGCCCGTTTTTCGACCGAATCTAGTGCATCCAGCTGGTACTTGGCAGATCCGTCCCAGAGACGAGACCAGTACTCCATGCATGACCGAACTTGCGCTTGATACAAGTTGAGCAACTGTTTTGACGTGAAGTACCGTCTCACCTTTGCAAGGATCCTCAACTTTTTGGCAGCCAGTTGAAATCACTGAACAATGTAGTTATCAAACAATATTTTAATTACGTTTTAATAGATAAATGTATGGTATGAATCTTTTTAGAGTTACACTGCATAAGAAGGGTATTGGAGCTCCATAGATAATATTGGACAGAGGTTTGCAGAAGAGTAACTTTTCCAATACACACCATTTTAGGTAAGGAATATTTAAGTCACATTAAATAAAATAGGAGCATGTTTTTTATAAACGGCACACAAATCTAAACAGTTAATTCTGACTCGAGAATCAAACTAACGAAACCAAAAAAAGCTTCAACAAATAATATTTTAGTATTAAAATCTCAAGAATTGGAGCTTTAAAGCAAAACCCTCTGGTTTGTGAAGTACCCTTAGACAAAGACGAGTGGAGAGGGCGCCGCCTCGCATGCTGAATACAACAAAGAAACAAAAGAACACAGAAACAAATGCCAAACTAAGCGATGCATTGATGCTTTTCACGACATGCAAATTAACAAAAGAAATGAGAAATAGTGTTCTTACTTGATTGTAATAATATTACTAGCCTAATATTAACCTACTGAAGGACAAAGGCCTCTTCTCACACAGAGAAGGTACGATTATTAATCGCCATGTTTGCTCAAAGTCGTTTGGCAATTTCGTCCTTATATACTTATATAAGTTCAGATTTCATCACGATGTTTTCCTTCTCAGTTGTCAGCAATGTCCAAGATAAGACAAAAAGCCAAAATTTGCGAAAAAATATCTTAATATTTTTTTTTTAAAGCAAGTCTATTAATTACACGAGACAACCATGTTTCACAAATAATGTACATGAATTAGTAATTTATATGTATTTTTTCGAACCTTTTAACCTACGCGTTACTAAGGAGTATGCTTTAGAAAAGAACCTTTTACGCATGCACCAATTACTTGGTAATTCGATGATTTTATATGATTTGACATCGTCGTTCTTAAGAACTGGATATTTTAAATACATGACTAATAATTTTCTAGGCTTATCTAAGTTTGATTCAATTGGATTATAGTACATTATGGTACAATACACACCGCCGTGCTGTGTGCCGTGTGGTGACGGACGTAAAGAATTTCACCATCCCATATCTTGCCGTGGGTGTCGTAAGAGGCGACTAAGGGACACACCAGAGAATGGGCAGCAGCGTTCTCTGTGCACTTTAACAACTAACTGCGATCGCCAACCCGCCTGCCAAGCGTGGCGATTATGGCAAACCCCCCCAAACCAAATGAATAGCACACATAAAAAACGGCCCCGAGTGCCCGGCAGCCCGTCTACCCTCAGCTACGGTAGCGGTCGAGGCGATGGCGTGGCAAGGGGTGCGAAGAATCCCCGGAGTGGACCCGGCTACCCCAATAAACACCGACGACTGGACCTGGCAACTTATAACACGCGAACACTCCGGACCGACGAGAAGATAACCGAACTCGAGGCGGAATTGAGCAGCTTACGATGGAGTATTATAGGCTTATCTGAAGTCCGAAGAGAGGGAGAGGACTCGATAATCCTCAAATCCGGTAACCTGCTCTATTTCCGAGAGGGTGACCGGCAGTCCCAAGGTGGTGTCGGGTTTATAGTCCACAAGTCCCTTATGAACAACGTGGTGAAGATCGAGAGTGTGTCGACCAGGGTGGCGTACCTTATACTCAGAATATCCGCAAGATATTCGCTGAAGGTCATACAGGTCTACGCCCCAACCTCGGCACACTCCGACGACGAGGTAGAGGCCATGTATGAGGATATCTCTACAGCCATGCATGGTTTCATAACTCACTTCACCGTTGTCATGGGGGACTTCAACGCGAAACTGGGCAAACGAGACGAGGATGAGCTGCAAGTGGGGCAATTTGGAGTTGGACGTCGGAACCACCGGGGTCACCTACTGGCCAGTTTTATGGAGAAGGAGGGCCTCTACATGATGAACTCCTTCTTCAAAAAGCGTGAGCACAGGAAGTGGACCTGGCAAAGCCCCGATGGTGCAACTAAAAACGAGATCGACTTCATCATGTCAACCAAGAAGCAAATGTTCAATGATGTCTCTGTGATCAATTCGGTGAAAACCGGGAGCGATCACCGCATGGTAAGAGCCACATTGGACATTCATGTCAAGCTTAAAAGGTCTCGACTGATGGAGTCCACGCTCCGTCCAGCACAGATCCAGGTCCAAAACCCCGAGAGCTTTCAGCTCGAACTCCAGAATCGTTTCGAGTGCCTAGGGAGCTCAGTGGACGAATACAATGACGGGTTCGTGGAAGCTGTCCATACGGTCGGGTCTAAGTTTTTCAAGACCCGCCGTACAAATAGGAACAAAAAGCTCTCTGATCCTACTCTCAAGCTAATGAAGGAGAGGCGTGAGATGATCCTGCAGTCTTCAGACGATGCGTTGAAATACCGGCAGCTAAATATACGGATCTCAAAATCCTTGAAAAGCGACCACCGCCGCTTTAATACTGAGCGTATTGAAGAGGCGATTGAGCGGAATAAGGGCTCCAAGGTCTTTGCAAGAGATCTGTCTATTGGGCAGAGCCAGCTCACGAAACTGAAGAGCGATGATGGCAGGATCGTTTCCGCCAAACCAGAGCTTCTGAGGGAGATCGAGAGATTCTATGGGCAGCTGTACACGTCAACCAGTAAACCCGTCGCGAATCTAGCGAATGACCCTAGAGCTAGATTGACCCGACACTATACCGAAGACATTCCGGACGTCAGCCTGTATGAGATTAGGATGGCTCTGAAACAGCTTAAGAACAACAAGGCGCCGGGTGACGACGGAATCACGGCTGAACTCCTGAAGGCGGGTGGAAAACCGGTTCTTAAGACCCTTCAGAAGCTGTTTGATTCCGTCTTATTCGAGGGCTAAACGCCACAGGCATGGTGCAGGGGTGTGGTGGTACTCTTCTTCAAGAAGGGCGACAATGCCCGGCTGAAGAACTATAGGCCCATCACACTTCTTAGCCATGTCTACAAGCTGTTTTCAAGAGTCATCACGAATCGTCTCGCGCGCAGGTTTGACGATTTCCAGCCTCCCGAACAAGCCGGATTCCGTAAGGGCTTCAGCACCGTAGACCACATACATACGCTGCGCCAGGTTATACAGAAGACCGAAGAGTACAACCTGCCTCTCTGCTTAGCGTTTGTGGACTACGAGAAAGCCTTCGATTCGATCGAGACTTGGGCTGTATTGCAGTCTCTCCAACGGTGCCAAATTGACTACCGGTACATCGAAGTGTTGAAGTGTTTATACAAAAACGCCACCATGTCAGTTCGACTTCAGGATCAGACTTCGGAACCAGTCCTTCTGCAGCGAGGTGTGAGACAAGGAGACGTCATATCTCCGAAACTGTTTACTGCTGCACTGGAGGATGTCTTCAAGGTTCTGGACTGGAGAGGGCTTGGCATCAACGTCAATGGCGAGTACATCACTCACCTTCGGTTTGCCGACGATATAGTGGTTATGGCTGAGACCATGGAGGACCTCAGTACAATGCTCGATGATCTCAGTAGAGCTTCCGAAAGAGTGGGTCTTAGGATGAACATGGACAAAACCAAGGTGATGTTGAATGCCCATGTTACACCCACTCCTATCAAGGTCGGAGACTCTACACTCGAAGTTGTGGGCGACTATGTCTACCTTGGACAAACGATCCAATTGGGTAGGGCCAACTTCGAGAAAGAGGTCAACCGTCGAATCCGACTCGGCTGGGCAGCGTTCGGGAAGTTGCGCGGTATCTTCTCGTCCAACTTACCACAGTGTCTCAAGACGAAAGTCTATGACCAGTGTGTGTTGCCAGTGATGACATATGGCTCTGAGACGTGGTCGCTTACAATGGGCCTCATCAGAAAGCTTACAGTCACTCAAAGGGCAATGGAGAGGGCTATGCTTGGAGTTTCCTTGCGTGATCGAATCAGAAATGTAGAGATCCGCAAGAGAACCAGGGTTACCGACATAGCCCGAAGAATTGCCAAACTCAAGTGGCAGTGGGCAGGGCACATTGCTCGCAGAACGGATGGCCGATGGGGCAGAAAGGTTCTGGAGTGGCGACCGCGAACCGGAAGACGTTGCGTTGGAAGGCCTCCCACTAGGTGGACCGATGACCTGGTGAAGGTTGCGGGGATCCGCTGGTTGCGAGACGCACGGGACCGGTCAATGTGGCGGCGCTTGGGGGAGGCCTATGTCCAGCAGTGGACGTCTTTCGGCTGATATGATGATGATGATGATGACATTATGGTACAAGTGTGTAATGTTGGTGATTACCGCTGAGGCACCATTGAGACCCGAGGACGGTAATCATCAATACACACGTGTATCATACGACGTTTTTCAACACACTTGTGAAGAAAATAATACCAAAATAACTGTAATTGCAACAGTGAAAACGAGTTGTGAAATTTTTTTCGCAATGGCGGTAAATTTTATCAGTTTTCCTATGTGCGCGCATCTAACAATGGCGATCGGCCATGGACTAAAATAATGACGTTTTTTTTTGACTTTTCACGGATAGTGTTTTAGCCACGTACAAAATGGGGAATTTCAAGTTTTCTTTATTACAGAGAAAACAATTGATTAATTATTGTTATATTTGAGTGAAAGTTTTATTTATTAAACACGTACAAATTGAAATTATCTATTTAAATACGAAGTTGCATGAAATGAGCTAGCAATAGGTTCATTAATTTATTTGTACTATTGAGCACGATCTTTTTTGTATCGAAACTTTTTTAAGAACAAAGCAACTCAACTCTGTAACTCACTTGTGAATAAAACCAATGAAAAAGTCACAGTTTGATTACAGATGTCATTATGTGCCTAATTGCGGTGAAATTAGAGCCACTGTATGAGCAAGTGTGTTGAAAAAATCATTATTAGTTTATGTTGCACGACCTAAATCCCACTTGAGAGTACGGAAACCTCCTTTTGCAACAGAAAGGGGAATAAAACCTTCGTTTAGCATAACTTCTTCTATAAAAGAACTTGAAACGTAAAACGCAAAGTAACGGAATCCTGGCCTTTTAGAGTAATAAACACAGCCTTCAGCACAAGTACAGGTCTATAAGTAGAGCGGAAAAAATATGGGCAGTTGCTGTATTGTTTCTAGCTTAGATCGGGCTACTGTCCGTGTGCGTTTTAAATATAGATATATCTACGTGGTAGGAGGAAACAATTTTACTTTTGTATTGATTTTTTCTTTTGTTCATCATCAATACATAATCATAATAAATCAGTAGAAAATTCGTTAATGTACATCAAAAATAATAAAAAAATAAATAGCCAGGGTGTTAAAGGATAACCAACAGAACCCATTTCCAGCATTTTTGGCATTTTTGTCTGTTTATTTGTGCACGCATCACGTAAAATATACGGAACTACTAGCTGGCCCGGCAAACTTTGTTTTGCCATAAAAACACCAAACATTCATCTACCCTACCTACCCTACCTACCCTAACTACCTACCCTACCCTAACAACCCTACACTACCTACCCTACCTACCCTACCCTAACTACCTACCCTACCCTACCCTACCTACCCTACCTACCCTACCCTACCTACCCTACCTACCCTACCTACCCTACCTACCCTACCTACCCTACCTACCCTACCTACCCTACCTACCCTACCCTACCTACCCTACCTACCCTACCCTACCCTACCCTACCCTACCCTACCCTACCCTATATCTCAAGTTGGACCAGACTGCTCACGGTGTGCCAATTTAATTTAAAATCGGTTATGTAGTTTAGGAATCCATCGCGGACAAACATCGTGACAGGAGATTTATATATATTAGATTGTAGATAAATATTATACATAATTTTGCGAGTAAGTTGAAGTATTACTTAGTCCTTGTTTCATCGCAATCGGTTCACTCTATCACAAGTTAGATGAATTTGAAGTGTTCAGGAAGTAAAATTATCACAACACACACAATTCAGATACTTGGAAAGTTGAACTCCTTTTCTATGTTTTAACTTGGTGTACCTACAATAAAGCATATATAAATAAATAAATAAATAAAACTCCATATTCGATAGATGGCGTTGTGCATTTGAAGTCATTTTCTGAATGGCGGTGTTAAGATTCGCTGCGAACGAATGAACCTGAAAAAAATTGGTATGTTGGTTAGTAGTTGGAAGGTAGTTTTTTTTTTTGCACTATTCCCCGCCATCTACATTGGCGCCTCTGTCATTCCGTTCAATCTTTTATGCCTCTCGTACATTCATTCTTCATAGTAGTTCTTTCTTACATTCATCATCTTGCATTCTGTGGGTAGGACTCCCACTTTATTCTATTCTAAGGGCATATTTTATTGTTTGAAGTAAAAGGTTCACAGTAAGGTTGGAAGGTAGTTAGGGTAGGTAGGGTAAGATAGGCAGTTGACGGGAGCGAAGCCTCGGGCACAGCTAGTTACGCTAAGACTCTTGTACCCGGTTAGCACAGATAGGAAAGTGAAGAAAATGCCCCGGTGATCCACTAGACAGACCGATCAATTTGGCGATGCTGGGGGGAGACACACTGGTGTGTAAACTTAGACAGTGGTGTGTAAGGTTTCGTAAATACCTCTCGATAAAGCTTTCTTACACTCGCGAGCAATGAAAAAGTTCCAGTGACATAGCACCAAGTTACTCCAAAACGGGAAAGGCTAGTTTAATGACGCCGTCTGCAATATTGAAGTACATTTAACAGCGCATCAGAATATTACCAAGTTAAAACGTAAATATTGTGTACAAATTTTAAATTAAATGTGAAAAAATTAAATTAAGGTGTTTGTCGGCATTTTGTGGGTGGAACTTTTTCATTGCTCGGCAGTTTATTATGCAACCTCTTTTACTCACTACTTTTTACATCTTATCGTATCATAGCTAAAGCGAACCTTTATTAAACCACAAGTAAGTTTGAAATAGTTAAAGCTATAAACAAGAACCAAAATACCATAATATGATCCAATTAACAGTTTTAGTAGTAAAACATTGCTGCTACGACAGCTTATTATACTAAGCACGTTAAAACTTACAGTAATATAAACGTTCGTATAATTAACGAAATAATATAAATCCAAGTAGCATTTCGCGAATTCGGCAACCCACGTTTCCAAATCAGTCTTTACATCTCATTCATTGCTATAAGGTTCAAATTGCAATTATTTAAACATGCTCGAGAAATGTATCAAACAAATATAACGAATGTGTGAGAAATTTGAGCAAGAAGAACTTTTCAACATTCCCTTTTGACGGTATTTAAAAACGAATGTTTCAATTTAAACAGAATTTCTTGTTAGAAAATGGGAATACTTATTACGAAGTTTGAGTTAATTTAGGATTCAATGGTTGAATCTTTATTTCTCTCATAAATTAATTAATTAATGTTGCACTAATAATTAGTGTTCTACGGGAAAAAAATATTTCCCGTGGTCCACCCATTATGGGCAAAAATAATTGCCCGTGGTACACCTAGGTGAACTAGGCGGGTGGACCATGCCATGCATTACTTTTTCACCTATTTTATGTAGAATTATTCGCGTATTGCCACGCGAATAATTCTACATAAAATAGGTGAAAAAGTAATTTTCCTATAGTATAATATCAGTTTCTTTGCGAAATATTTTCGATTAAAACAATATCCTTGGAATGACATCTTAACTAATATTATAAAGACCCACATTGTTTGTTTGGTAAGAAAATAATCTCTAATACTGCTGATCAATTTACGATTTACCTTTACTAATAGTAGCAAAAAGCTCGTCGACTCTTCACATGACCAGCTGGTCTTTTTTTCGTCAAAGTGAGGCCATTGCCACGTTGAATGGCAATGCTGATTGCATTGCCATTCAACGTGGCAATGCTGCCAGAGCCAGCGATCTGGGCACGTTTCCCATTGATACCGATGAGGACGAATTTTTTGATGCGCAATGAGCCCTTTTCCCTCTCCCCTTTGTATATAGGTTTTCTTAAGTTATCTGGCAGAGACCTTATGGGCTTAACTATGAAATATTAAAAATTATCAGCTGTTCAGTGGGTACATCTATGTTCGCATAAAGGTCTATCCACACATATCAGGGCCGTGCCACGCCAGGGGCTCAGGGGCACGGCCCTGATATGTGTGGATAGACCTTAACTCGACATAATGTAGAAAACAGTTGTTTTTTTTACATCATTATCAGCGTTAATCCCATAGTTAAAGGTGTTTATATTCATAACACCTTCTGATCCCCTCAAAATAGCCAATTAATTGAAAGGCACTCTGTATAATCACCCACATAGATTCTCCGTGCCCCAAATTGAATGCATGCTCTTTAGACTACAACAACGGGCACTATCGATACCAATCAATCTATCTATCAGACAGTCTGGCGCACTCCTTTGACCACCTAACCGTACATCACCGGTAATCCGCCGGCTGCATCTAATCTCTACCGCCTTTGTAGGACTAGTAATGAATCTCGCAAATTATCTGGGTACTAGTTGATTGTCATAATATCCTAGTACTCACGAGAGGAACCGCTACGCGTGAAGTTCGAAATTCAAGGTTGGAAATTCTCAATTTTGCTTGGCTTTTTGCAGAGCATGCATTTGTAACGATTACTACGATTAATATGAAAACGTCTCATATTAATATCTCTGTTTTTTATTGTTCGTAATTACAAAAATTAAAGGTATTTTTTTTAAACAAGCTTTTGATCGACTAAAACTACGAAATTTAAATATTACTTTTGTGCTATTTGTTTGAATAGTTCCTAAGGCTATCTTCTGTCTGTACCATCGGCCCAGTCCTATAGTACTAGATATCATATTGCATTGTTTCAAAAGCTACATAGCTATATGCCATGTTTCAATTAACCGAATGGCAGGAAGTGTTTGAATAACGGATTACTAGTTGCCGGACACACATACGAACAAAGCAAACTAATATACGTAAAGCTTTGAATAATACTAACAAAAACATGGGCACCAGTGATATCCGAATGAATTAGAATGCGCGAACAAAATTAAACAGTAGCCGTTTTCTGAATAAAAAGCTGTCAATACAGATGCCACAAACAGCGAGCGACACTTTCGTCATTTGCATATGGGTGGCATGTTTTTGGGGGGTATTAAACTATCATATATATAGGATCATAAATAGGATCACCACGAAATAATCATCATCATTTTTTTACTAAAGAAGAAATGATTCATATGAAATCATAAGTTTATATTACAAATGTGTATGAAGAATAGTAGTATAGGAATCTGTCTTTTCCTTCTGCGAAGCAGCTATGCTCGCAAGGGAGGAGGCGAAAGGCCACCGCAGGAGATGCCCTGGGCGTCGGAAGTCGCAAGCCGATTTCCGGCCACCGTAGTCGCGGGCATGCGGCAGGCGGCCCGAGTCAACGGCGCGTAATGTTCCACGCGCGCTTTATAGAGATGTCAGCAGAAACTGACGGGGTCTGCTAGGGCCGATGCCTATCTGGGTCGCGGATAAATTTCAATGAGAGTTACCGCGGCCCTGGCACAAGGAACTGAAGGAAAGGGGTGGGTTTTAGTCAATAAATGTCTGACACGCCGTCTTGCTCCACTTCCAGAGCGGCAGCAGTCATTGGATGATATACCAATCTCAAAAAAAAGGTAAAAAGGGCATATAAAATACTCTTTTCCCTACTAAGTTGGGGTCGGCTTCCAGTCTAACCCGATGCAGCTGAATATCACAACCCAGTAACTGAGTACCTAACACGATACCCTGTGGCAGAACTGGTAGTAAAATTTTCTGGCTTTAGCCTACCCGTAATGACTGACAAGAATCTTCAAACAACAGCAGGGACTAACAGCTTAACATACCTTCAACCATCCACGGACCGATCCCAAGCGAGTGTTGCTTAACCAAGATCTAAAAACTCCTCGCGGTTGTTATTATTTAGGCACGAACTTTTAATCCAATGTATATAAATATCAATCCACACGATCCACCAATTTGATAAATTAGCTCGTTGCGCTCTTTCTATTGAAGTATCGGTGTCGTTTTTAGGGTTCCGTACCCAAAGGGTAAAAACGGGACCCTATTACTAAGACTCCGTGGTCCGTCTGTCACCAGGCTGTATCTCATGAACCGTGATAGCTAAACTGTTGAAATTTTCAAAGATGATGTATTTCTGTTGTCGCTATAAGAACAAATACTACAAACAGAATAAGACTCCCATACAACAAACGTGATTTTTTTGCCGTTTTTTGCGATAATGGTACGTAACCCTTCGTGCGCGAGTCCGACTCGCACTTGGCCGGTTTTTTGTTTTCTTTCAATGCCTATCCATTCAATTCATATGAAACAAGCGTTCTCATTCAGATGTGAAACATCAAATAAAGTTTGACTGGCATGCACAAACGGACTTTGAAAGGTAAAACTTGCGTATGTAGGATCAAACTAGTATGAAACTGACATTCCATCATCGAAGGCAGATTGGATATCAGCTCACGTCATGCTGACAGCTGCGGATGCCGACAGTTATCAAATTAGAATGAACTAGCGACCCGCCCCGGCTTCGCACGTATACTAGAAAATATTATTATTATACCTACCACGTTTTTCTTTCGTGGAATCCCGTCATCGGTGTGAGGCCCGCCCGCGTGAATTTATTTTGCGGTAACTCCTAAGATATTCATTTAAATTATATGGTGTACAGGATTATCGTAATGTGTAACTTACGGTATTTAAGTTGATAAGGGTTATTGTGACACACGGATGCAGTTAAAATACGTTTTTATTTTTCATCTACAAACACTTCTGTTGTGTGGTATTTTATGCCACACACTTCTGTTGCGCTGTTCTAGTATTATTTAATTTTTTGAATAATTCTGGCCAGTTAGCTTTTACCATCTACCTGATTGCAAATTTTATTCTCAACTACAGAAATTAGAGCACTATCAGTTTATGTTTCCACTGCCTATATATAGGAATCCTCTCTGTGTGCATTGGTAGATATCACATGTCTTCGATTTATTTGCTCACGAAGTTATCCTTCTCAGTTATGAGAAGTGGTGATGAAATAAATTACACAAAGTAATGCGCCTACCAGAGTTCGAGGTTTTTAACCACGACCTTCAATCCGTAAGTCAAGGCCACTGAGCTATGCACTGCTCCAGAAATCAGAGGTGCAAGAGCAATATTAAGACTTCACTGTCCATGGCAATCATTGAAATGGGCAGTGAAGTAAACAGGGAGGGCATGTTCACTGTGAATGTTAAATTTCCGACCGCCTACCTCTAAAACCGTATTGAAGCGATTGTTCCACTTGGTCGTGTAATCACTACTTCATCTCCAAATTGCAATAACACTACGAGTCCTATATTGCAAGCAATCTCGATTTGGTAAACTTATAACGTACCGTTTTACGACGAGCAGGGTTTATTTCGTGCTTTGTTTTTCAGGCCGCCATGTTTGATAAACTCGACAGGGACAGAGTAACGGTCATCTCACATCGAGACCCGACGTTGTGTGAACTTTTTACAAGCTTGCTTTTGTATGTCCGGCAACCAGTAATCGATCAAGCATTTCGAAATTTTGACTACTTATTTTGATTACTTATTTTGACTACTTATTTTGACTACTTATTTTGATTATTTATTTTGACTACTTATTTTGACTACTTATTTTGACTACTTATTTAACTTTAGTAATATTTAAACAATATGGTACTTTGGAGCTGGTCTCATAACAGAGTTGAAAGGTGGTCACAGCAACTCCTCAACCAGACATGATAGCACCATCGTATTTGGGCTCCCTTTTGAGTTCAAAAAGTTTTTATTATAAAAAAAACTTATTATGATAGCGATACAACCACAGATATAAATCTAACTAGATGACGCGATAGTATGTACGTCGCGTGTCAAAAAACGGATTAAAATTACGCTCAATGGTCGTAATTTAAGCTTTTAATTTAGCATTATCGGCACCGGAAATACAACGACATCTAGAAAAATGCATTTATGCCATATTGAGCTGTAAAGACTATAGAAAAAGTTGACCGCGGCATTGGAAACGTTTTCTTTCATTGGTAAGTAAATTTGTTTTTAAATTGTGAAGCTTGCCACAGGTGTTTACGTCGTAGTTACTGTAAGCTCTGTTGCTAATCATAATTACAACACAGGAACTATGAAAATCTGTCATTTTGTGGGATTTTAACCAATACCGTTAGAAGGATTTGCAGCAAGTAAACTTACGGAGTTTTTATGCAGTGTTTATTGGTTGCATAAGCTTGTACAATAACTAATACTAATAATAATACTTTCTAGAAAATTACAACTATCTATCGAATATGGATTATGCACATGCCAAAGTTGGTTCAACTGAATCGTCGAGGATATTATAATTATCAGTATGTATGGAAAATAGCTGAGTATAAACAGTTATGATGTAAGAAACTGTTATCAGAAAATAATTATAGAGTGTGAAAATGTGGCACGCTTGGTTTTCATACAGATGGAGGGACTTGCGCTATATAGTGGGTACAACATAGAACTTCATTTAATAACAATAATAAATTCGAAAAAACTTTTTTTGCCGCGGGGAGTATTCGAATTCTGTCAATTAGGTAAATGTGCACCTTTTGTGTAGAAGATAAAGTGTTTTGCCGCATCGCGTCACGACGTGAACTGACCCTAATAATTTCAGGCCCGGTTCAAAAAGGACTCAGTGGAACCTTGATTAAAGTGTCGCGTGCTGTCACAAATTTGTATCACAGAGTAGTGAGACTAGTGGAACAATGTTAAATTATGTCCAGTTTGAGCTCAACTTTAAATAAATATCAACAAGTGAATCATGTTGCTTTTAGAAATTGACTATAGAATATACTATGACTATTTGATGTGCACGTTCAGGGTTGCTAATAACTAAGCACTAAGTGGGCATTTAGTTCCGTATTCCAGATGCTTAAACTCAAAATTGGCCATACCTACCAATCAACTGCCAACCAATTACAACACTCGAGTTTGGCATATGATTCTTCAGCTTGACATAAATGTGTACTAAATAGAACAAGAGCTCAGACGCCCCAGACATTACTGAATTCTTTCTACACAAAATGTATAGTGGGAATGAAAATGAAAGTTCAAGCTAACAAGTCCGAGTACGTTCCAAGTACATGCTAACACTACTCAATACCACTGATTTTTCGGTAACATTTGGGGCGTCTAGTAACTTGGACTTGAGCACGTTAATGTGAAAAAAATCAAGCCGACCAATCACAACTGTCCATTGCCAGTTTGAGTTGAGTTGAGCATGAGCATCGGTACCGGTATTAGTGTGTTTATTATCAATCTGAAACATGTTAAAATAGGTTGTTTTAAGATTGTTATATTTTGGTGAGTAACGGAGATCTGTGTGAGGAGTGATATAAAAGAAAAAGAAGTCAGTAATAGAATGACGGTTGGCAGGACTGTGTCGAACCCTAGTAACATGTGATAAGGGCAGGAAGATGACGATAATGATCGGAGATCTACCAATTAGATATAATAATCAGACGATCAAATTATTATTCATCATCATCATATCAGCTGACAGATGTCCACTGCTGGACATAGGCCTCCCCCAAGCGTCGCCACTTTGACCGGTCCCGTGCGTCTCGCAACCAGCGGATCCCCGCAACCTTCACCAGGTCATCGGTCCACCTGGTGGGAGGCCTTCCAACGCAACGTCTTCCGGTTCGCGGTCGCCACTCCAGAACCTTTCTGCCCCATCGGCCATCCGTTCTGCGAGCAATGTGCCCTGCCCACTGCCACTTAAGTTTGTCAATTCTTCGGGCTAAGTCGATTACCCTGGTTCTCTTACGGATCTCTACATTTCTGATTCGATAACGCAAGGCAACGCCGAGCTTAGCCCTCTCCATTGCCATTTGAGCGACTGTAAGCTTTCTGATGAGGCCCATTGTAAGCGACCACGTCTCAGAGCCAAATGTCATCACTGGCAACACACACTGGTCATAGACTTTCGTCTTGAGACACTGTGGTAAGTTGGACGAGAAGATACCGCGCAACTTCCCGAACGCTGCCCAGCCGAGTCGGATTCGACGGTTGACCTCTTTCTCGAAGTTGGCCCTACCCAACTGGATCGTTTGTCCCAGGTAGACATAGTATACACAACTTCGAGTGTAGAGTCTCCGATCTTGAAATTATTATTCATAATCACTAAATTAAATAACAATCGAGAGAGAAACGCCAATGACCGTTCATTGTCGTATCTCTCTCGATTACTATTCGTATATACTCCCGTGAGTATCGTAGTACCGAGAACTGTCCGGATCAGGGCACCTGACAATAAACGCCCCGGGTGGTTGTGCTAATTGCCGTCAAATTGCACGCAAATACCTCACTATTGTGACAGGAATTCACGAAATTATGTAGCTTTAAATAACGATGATGAGTTCGGTGTTAATACATCGTTTAATGAGATGTTTTATCATTGTGTACTTAGATATGGTGACATATAAAACGTATACGACGAAATTTTTCATCAATCAATTCAATTTTATTTTTGTTTTCTATTTTTCAATTTCCGTTTAATTTTTTTTTTTGTTTTTTCATCTCTAGATGGACTTCAATTATATTTTTATCGACCAGATATGAGATGAATATTTGCTAGCGGTACAGTATAGGTTTGTCGCTACAGAAAACCGTTCCTGCTTGCTAACTGCATTCGCAGATAAAAGAAATTGATATCTATACCTAATTAAAACAAAAAACATTTTTGATCTGTACTGTTTTTAGGAGAAGATAATCTGACTTTTGAGTACTCGAAAAGTCACTAGACGCAAATACTTTTTCTTTTAATGCTGTAGCGGTCAAATTAACACTTTGTAGGTCATTTAATTAAGTAAAAGTTACATCACATAGGAAAGAGAATAAGCAATTTGAAGCCCAACCAACACTACAAAATTCTGTTAGCTACAATACATTTCAATCTTAGAGAATGTTTTAAATCGAATCAAATCAAATCAAATCAAATTATTTATTTTTGCAGAAAACATTGTTACAATAGTGTTATTAAATATTATATGTTTCAAGTGATTCGATTGAAAGGCATGCAAAATGTGTACAATCATGGTTTATCAAAATCAAGATTGACATTGAAACATAAATCCAGACTAAAATATTTTAAGTTATTAAATTAATGTAATGTCCTCCTTAAAATTAAATTAATATATATTTTTCAATAATCATTTATTCAATTCATTCAATCATAATAATAAGCAAATTAAATTATGTCAATGTCATCCCTAGTATGTTTACAATAAATTAACACATAAATTGATAAATAATAACAATTGACAAATTATTTGAAGATACATGCATAATTATTCCATAACTTGATGTCACTGTGAAGTCTTGAGTTTGGAAAATTTATCGTTTAAGTAGTCATTTAAATTATAGTGGCATTTATCAACTAAAAGGCTCTTTAGATTTCTCTTAAATAAGGCAGTATTCATTGGCCTTATTTCTTTAGGTAGTATAACGTAAATTTCAGGAGCCATCCGAAACACACTTTTGTGCATTAATGAGGTACGGGTTTGGCGCATACAGAGAGCGTCACGTTGTTGCCTATTATTGACTTCTGAGGCCAATGTAAATGTAATTGTAAGTGAAATTCAACGTTAAAATTGTTTTGTATGTTTAAAAAAAAGATGTTGCCCCGCACTACGGATTTCTGCCTGTATCGTGGGTTCGTTTACAAACATTTAAACTCACATACAAAAGACACCCAGATCCAGAACAACTTCTATCTGTAGGCCATACAAATATTTGTTCTGAGCGGGAATCGAACCCGTGAAACGCAGTGCATCAGCCGATCGCTCAACCATTACGCCAACCGTGTCGACCTAACTCCTTCAGATCACTAATGCGGATTATCAGCTATTTCATAGAATTTCTCCTTAGGACCTCACTTCAAGATTATGCTCTTAGGATTACATACAGTCTGATGGGGATTTACTTCAAGTAAACATGAAGATATGTTGTCAGTAAGTGCTGTTTGCAGTAATCCTGACATTTCTGGAATAATATATATATATATAAATAAAAAGAAAAGTCCTGACTGACTGACTCATCAACGCCCAGCCCAAACCCTTGGGCCTAGAAAGCTGAAATTTTGCACAAAGGTTTCATAAGGAATGATTTTTCGGAATTCAGGCTCTAAGGGAGTTAAATTGGGGATGAAAGTTTGTATGAAACTTTGTTATTTTTAATTTGAAATGAATGAAATATGGCGTTTAGCCTCTAAATATAAAATGAGAAAAATACTTTTTTAAGGATTTTTTGTATTTCATCCCTGAAAAGGGTAAAAAGGAGTGTTAAACTTTGTATGAAAAATAAATTGTTTATCATCAAAATTACTTGAAACTTAGTATTTCTGCCATTCAATACAATTGAAAAAAAACGTACGTATGCATTTTATGAATTTCATCCCTTAAACGGGTAATATAAATATATTTTGAGAAATTTTTGTAGTTTAAGCGAACAATGACGCGGGCGGAAAGCTATGTTTGGATAACAATTTAAAATATCCCGCCAGAACTGCAAAAAAATAGCCAAAAAAGGCGAAGAAGCGGGCGGAAAGCAAGTCAAGAAATATGTTTGAAATTGTAAATGATGTCACAAGTAATCTGTCTCAAATATCTCTGTATGTTTTAATTAATGTTGTAAAGAGGCTATTTGTATGTTTAAATAGAAATCTTTAGAAGTACTTATACCTACAATAACAACAATTCTTACACTGATTAAAAGCTGTACTTTTTATCCAGGAGACACCGCGTTTTCTGTAGAACTACGAGAATGAAGCTGCGGCAAAATCTAGTAGGTATAAAAATAACCGCAGTGTTAGCTAAGCGTTTGTTTTATGAGAATTTACTTTTAGTGATTGTTTTTCAATAGTTAATTAGTCATAAAAAACCGGCCAAGTGCGAGTCGGACTCGCACACGAAGGGTTCCGTACCATTATCGCAAAACAGTGCAAAAAAATCACGTTTGTTGTATGGGAGCCCCCCTTAATTTATTTTATTTTAATTTAATAATTATTATTTTTTGAAGTACAACTAAACCTTCTGTGAATATTTCAAGCGTCTACCTGTTGCGGTTATTAATATCGAGCACAAAACGGCAAAAATATCACGTTTGTTGTATGGGAGCCCCCCTTAAATATTTATTTCATACTGTTTTTAGTATTTTTTTATAGCGGCAACAGAAATACATCATCTGTGAAAATGAAACTGTCTAGCTATCACGGTTCATGAGATACAGCCTGGTGACAGACGGACAGACAGACAGACGGATCGCGAAGTCTTAGTAATAGGGTCCCGTTTTTACCCTTTGGGTACGGAACCCTAAAAACCAGCCAAGTGCGTGTCGTTTTAGCACATTTAGGGTTCCGTACCAAAATCACAACATCAAGTTGGTTGGTTGTAATAGCAAAAATGAGCTTTTAGGGGTCCATAGATTAATATTTGTTAGAATATACGCAATAATAAACATTATCACCAAATTTCAAGTTCGTAAGCCAATGGCAAGTTAAAAAAATCTTTGGGGACGTGAAAATTTTGTAAATGGCATTTGTATGGCTTTGGGTCAACAAGATGCATATACTGTGAATTTGAAGACTGTAGCTCCAACCGTTTGGCTGTAAAACCTGTGTGCTAGACGACGGACAGACAGACACGTGAGTGACAGCAATAGGGCTTCGTTTGGACCCTTCGGGTACGGAATCCTAAAAAGTAAGTAAGTAGTAGAAAATGTAGCACCCTGAAATCTATATACTATGAGAGAAAAATCTGACTTGTGCATAAGCAAACGTAGTGATTAACGTTCGTGTCTTCTCTGTAGGAGAAGAGCGTACTGCAGTATCACTGTACCAAATTCCAAGCAATTACTACCCGCTCCTTTAAGAAATATAAGTGTGATAATAATATAAAATTCAATTTGTATCTATAAATTTGTCTTTTAAGAGCCGGGATCGAATCAGATCACAAAGAAGATGGCGGTAGGTCTTGAATGTCTTCCATAGGAACTGGCAAGAAGTGGCCCAGAGCAATAGAGGAGGAGGACGTTGCCCAGAAGTGGGACTGAACAGGCTAAGTATGTATCTATCTTCTATATATAAAAGTAAAAGTATGTATGTATGTTCCTTATAAACTCCGAAACTACTGGACCGATATCAAAAATGCCGGGTGACATAGGCTACTTTTTATCCCTGTATTCCCACGGGAACAGGTACTACGCGGGTGAAACCGCGAGGTGTCCGCTAGTATATAATATAGTAAATAAAATGTATCAGAACAGACAAAATCCAATGTAACATCCTAGAAATGTTCAACAAGATAGAATTAATCTGGATATTTGCGCGTCTGCCTGCTGCTACTTAACCTTGATGTTTGAACGCGAGTCAGGGTCAAAGTCAAGAAACTTTACAGAGTACACTTCAAGCGAGACTGGATTCACGGAACTGATGCTTGTAGGAATTAGAAAGAGCAACGCTGAACGGAACAGTTAATAATTTATGTCGGAACTAAAGTAGTGTGAAGCATCTGTCTATAAAATGTTGGAATGAAAGACTTTTGCACTTCAAAGAAAGAAAATTATTGACGAAGTAAAAGAAACAAAACATGAAAAATTCAATCAGTGAACTATTCATATATATATTCATGAGCTATCACATTTTAATATTTCAACAATTCCTTTAACTGACAGGATCTAATTTTTAGGGTTCCGTAGCCAAAGGGTAAAAACGGGACCCTATTACTAAGACTTCGCGGTCCGTCTGTCTGTCTGTCTCTGTCTGTATCTCATGAACCGTGATAGCTAGACAGTTGAAATTTTCACAGATGATGTGTTTCTGTTGCCCATAATACAGACAGCAGACAATAAAAACAGAATAAAATAAATATTTTTGTGGGGCTCCCATACAACTAACGTGATTTTTTTGCCGTTTTTTGCGATAATGGTACGGAACCTTTTGTGCGCAATTGGCCGGTTTTTTTTCCTAAAGCCCAGTTTAATTTTTAAATTATTTTTGTACTTGATCACTCAACCCTTTAGGCATTCTCTACCAGTCAATCAAGTTGGTGAAGAGATAAGGCAGGTGCAATGTTTAATCAGTTCAGATCAGCCGTCAAATCTCCAATTGAAATGATTGCATAATGATATACAAAACGTAAAAAAATATTCACAACAAATCATATTAAAGTAGAATTTTGAAGCGATTCTAGAACAATCCTCTCACAATCCAATCCGTTGTTTTAATTGCAGGTTAAAATCTCGAGATTGTAAAACGTCAAGAAAATGGCGCCTACACTTTTTCCGCCGCCGAGACAAGACTCGAACATTCCTATTACTCTAGATGTATAACAGACGCCAGTGTTGCCAGTTTATTCCTGAAGTTAACTCACAACGGTGTTTACCTCAACCTATAAATTATTAATCGGAACCCGAAGACTCTCGACAGATTTAGACAGGTACAAGACATTTTGTTGTCAATTGATTTTACGTAGAAAATGCTTTCGTTGTACTGTGAAGATTTATGTTTTATTAAGCCTTTCATGTCATTCTTTTGTTTTTGTTTATCCAACATATTTGTACAGTAGAACTAATTTTTTAATGTCACTCGGCAACCATTGCATTTCCGAATACAATTCCAAAGTCCATCAATTGTTACATTGGATTAATTTTTTTTCGATTTTTTATTTATATTTTTGGTGCGTCCGGTCTGCATCAAGTGCAAAGGGCAACTGATATAAATCAGACGACTGATGAAACACGAAGTTTGCCGAGGGACATTAAGAAAATAGTTGTACTGTATGTTATTCGCGTTTCAAAATTCGAACGGTGTCAAAGTGTGAATCCCCGATGATTAAAAAAAACAAATGAGATCGCTTGCGAATTGTTTTAATGATTTCGAAAGGAAGGATACGCCCATCTGAACATTTTATATAAACCTTCTTATGACAAGCAAATACTCGCTCACTCCCGCCACAGATAACTATATACTAGTCAGAGACACGCACACGGACCACTGTCAACTGAGTCGCGTTGGCCCTAAACTGCAATTTTAAGACCAGCGCGCTGGTGCCATTTAATCGCGCGGTTGGCCTGATCCTTACGCAAGTAATATATATGTCAATGTTTTGACCTCAATGAGGTCATAGCTTTCAGCATCACGTTCAATTAAAAGCTTATCATCTGCCTAGACTTATTGTTAATTTGATTGGGTCGGCATCAAGTTTCAATTAATGCTGCTGAATATCGGTGTTTCATAAGGAGCGACGGCTTATCGACCTTCCACAACCTTGTTAGTTGGATATTACGATATCCCTTAGTAAGACTGGTCGTAAGTCTTTTGGGCTACCCGTCACATCTCTCAAAGATCTCTCACTTGAAAGCGGGTAAGTACTTTTATTTTTGTTACCTTTGTATAGATGTTTTTACCGATTGTTTTGTGAATGTGTGAACATTGTAGGCCTTCTAGATTTCTAGATGCTTGAAAACATTTGATAACTTTTTATCTCGTTTTACTTTTTATTTTTAGTTTCTAACGTCTTATTGTCGGGCCTACGTTGTCCCCCCATATCTAAGTAATGCTGTAACATGGAAATATTGTAAAAACAAACCATATTTTTAAAAGAGTAACCATGGAGTTTCTTGCCGGTTCTTCTCCATAGGAAACGACCAACCTGAACCGTGCGCCTTTTGTCGACGTTTTATAAGTGCCCATGTAGGCCTAAGTAAAATAAAAAAAAAAGGATTTTGATTTTGTGTTTGAAATTATTTGCCCTAAGTTGTATTCAATATTATTTGAAAGCGTCACTGTGACTGAAAACAAATGAACAGTGAATTACAAAAAAATGTGGTCTAGTTAAAGAACAAACCACGTTGATTAAAAAAAAAATAGAACTGCTCTTCAAATATTCATACGTGAAATTATGACACAAATTGTGAGACAAACCATTCGTTATCCGCGCTTGTCCAGTAAAAAATACAGCATTCAGAGCAAACTTTTAAATTATTATTTTTGTTCAATAAATGTGAATTTGTGAAGCAAACGATTTGAATACCCGCGTTTCAACGGTATTACAAAAACCTTTTTCACAATAAAATAAAGCAGCTTCAAAAGCAAAACACTAAAAAGTGCAAAATAAGTTTCCTTTCGGAAGCCGGTGCCTTTCGTTTTTATCGTTTTTCGACTCCGACTTCATAAACATAAGTTATTTTGCACTTTATAGTGTTTTGCTTTTAAAGTCGGTTTATTTTTTTGTGAAAAGTTTTTATTTCTCTCTTTTTAGTTTTATTACACTACCTATCACTAAAAAATAAGCAAGTTCCATAGTAAGATACCTAAAGGATTGACAAAATACCTATAATAATTGAATTTACCCATTCGTGCTGTTTGTCGCTAAGGAGTTCGGTTGTATGTTCCTTATCTTGAAAACTGCTGAACCGATTTAGATGGAACTTACAATATTCCCTAAGTTGAGATATACCTAATCCAATAAAGAAATAATGGTCACGATCCGATAAGTAGTTTCGGAGAAGTGCGTGAAGTGCATAAAACATACATACATTGAATTAAACAAACATACATACACTTATGAAAATTAGCACACCTGTTTAGAAGTCCAATTAGTCTTCTAAACTGGTGTGCTAATAACATATGTGAATATTGGGCAATTCCAACAATAATACATACATACGTGTCAGATTGATAACCTCTTTTTATGAAGTCGGTGTAAATAGCACAACAATAGTCAGTCGGGTAGCAAGTCCAAAAAAATCAAAATATTTTTTTTATTTCACTCTACATGGATCCTAATAAAACGTCGACAAAAGGTGCACGGTTGGAGTTGGTCGTTTCCTATGGAGAAGAACCGGCAAGAAACTCCACGGTTACTCTTTTAAAAAATGGTTTGGTTTTACAATATTTCCATGTTACAGCATTAGTACTTAGATTGGGGGTGACAACGTAGGCCCGACAATAAGTCATAAGAAACTAAAAAAAAAGATTTTATATTATATAAACAAAAGAAAGTAAAGCGAGATAAATAGTTAACAAATGTTAACAAGCATCTAGAAATTTTGAACACCTCTCAAGGATCGTACTGTTCTGTACAAAATACGTTGCAAATGCAACGTGGCAGGACAAAAGATCCTTCAGTTATTATGTATGTTTAGTCTTAGAGAACAATAGATTTATTACAGAGATATTAGCTTACATCTCAGTCTGGGGCTAAGTTGGACATGCAACGTCAGTAACTATGTCATGATATTGTTATGGTTTGGCGTTCTCCTAATCCATTATCCTGGGCCTGGAGGTTAGCAGAGAGTAAGGTGGAAACTAAGAAGCCAGATTGATTCTGAATTTACGTTTGATGTTTAGATTATGCTACCCATGAGGATCTATTGTCTAGTGTGAATTTTACTTTGAATTCTAGACAGTGACATTGGTTGTTGAAATGACAATATGTATTTCAATTCAGAATGTCACTTTGAGCTAGGCTCTCTTGTGAGAATTTTTGATAATCTATTTCAAAAACATTACAACTAACAATTCGATTTCGAACAGAGTGCGGTCACTTATTTACAAAACAATCCTACATAATTATTAGACTTCTCTGTTAATTCAAATAGCTAAATCAAAGAGAGATTATATAATTAATTCCGGAAAACAAATCAAGCATTCCGTGAGGTCAAGTTGATTTGTACATTATTTGGAATGCTGCATTATTGCTCCAGACTATTGTGGTCTGTTTGCCAGAATCCTTGAGATTCCTGCACTTCTTGCTTCATAATATCCATTGTAGACACGGCAAGTACATTTCGTGAACCGTGAAATGGAAAATTTATTGTGAAAATAGACAACGCTAACTGTAAATGAAGGGTACTGGCAAAAAACAGGGAATGTCCTAATTTATAGATTTTGAGATAAACGCAGTTATAAGTTTGGAAGTATGTAATTTTTATCCTTCTTCTTTACCGGTATGTACCGGTATGTCATGGACATTCCTTGTTCTTTTCGTTTGGCCATAAACAAGAACGTCTTTAAAGCGCCTTAAATTTACTTTTAAAAAATGTTTGTGATTGAGAATAATACTACCATAGATAAAGATTAGCTTTCCAATAAAAACGAGAAAAATTAAAATTTGTGACATTCCCTGTTCTTTGCCTGTACCCTTCAAATAAGGCTGGAAAAGTTACGAAACGGTATTTTAAAGTTTCTAATTCTAATATATTTATTTATGACATAGAAGTAAATGTTTTGGTACATGGCAGCATGTCGAGAAACAATTATTAACTTATAAAAAATTGTTTCTCGACATGCTGTTTTGCTGGGCATACAAGTTTTTACAAATTGTACATTGTGTACAAGTTAAATTACTGCTTATTAAAAAAAGTTACGTAACTAATAAAATCTCTTATTCTGTGTATAGTTAAATTCTGATAATATTATAAACGTGACAGAAGATCAACCGCTTTCTTTGGAGCTTTGGTACCGACGTTAAATTCTTTGTACAGCAATTGTACAGCAACAAAACTTATGTTAATATAAACCTTAATGTACAAGTATACTCACAGAATTAACTTGCTTTTGATAACTGGGCGTGTCAAGATAACTTGATTCAAAGATAATTTGAACGGATTTATATATTTAGAACACAATTAGACTTTGTTCTGTATCGGGACATAGAATACTTTGCCCAGTAGTAAGTTTGCATTTTCCTTCTCACAGAGAGGAGACCTGTGTCCCAGCAGTGGGCACATTAAAAGGCTGACAATGATGACGATGATGAAGTTTGCGTGGGAAAATTTGTGACTTTCCTTCAGGCGAAACCGCTGGTAAACGTCACTATTTAATAGCTGAACGCTAGTGTTAATATTTATTTTATGTCTACTGCATTTTGGTGATTACAGAAATATTCAGACATTTATTTACTGTAAAGCGAATAAAATAACATTGATTCAGACCCGTCTGTATTTCTTTGTGTTAAATACCTTTGGCTGATGGCTTCCTAACCCATGAATTTTCCAAAAATATGACTATCATTTTGTTTGCAATATTATGTTCATAATATTTTGATAGGTCAATTAACAATATGTATGCAAGTATTATATTATCTGTGGTCTGTGGTAGATAATATAATTTATCTGTGACAAAGCCAAAACAGAGAAAAAAATACACGCTTTTACATATTGTTTTAATCGTGTTGTTATATTTAAAATTACATTGTCACCAGAAACATGGGTCAAATTTAAGTAGCAAGCTTTTATTACATAAACAGGGTCAGTTGGATCTAAATAACAGGTTGTAAAAAAAGATCTGAAATGTTGAACAAATTTTATCCGGCAAAACTAGAATTTTAACTAGTGTAATAAAATAAAATAAAAAATGTATATTTGACACAAAGGTAACACGTAACATGATCATGCTAACTCCCAAACTAGGCCTGAGCCTGTATTTTGGGGGCTAGTAGTAATTCGAGCTCCTAAACAACAAGAAGTTTTATTAAAGCTGAAACCCGAATACGGTTTTTTTTTAACCTATCTTACCCGGGCCATAATAACAAATCGATTGATACCTTTATTCATCAAAATCGGATGAATAGTTTAGGCGCTACAGAGGAACATACGTTTATACATACATACATAGACTGTTAAAATCATAACAATTCCTTTTGGCTTCGCCTTAGTCGGATAAAAAGTACTAGCAAAGCCTTTATTTACTAGTTCCGAATATCGGCAAAAACCGGCCAAGTGCGAGTCGGACTCGCGCACTAAGGGTTCCGTACCATTATCGCAAGAAACGGCAAAAAAATCACGTTTGTTGTATGGTAGCCCCAATTAAACATGTATTTTATTCTGTTTTTAGTATTTGGTTTTATAGCGGCAACAGAAATACACAATCTGTGAATTTCAACTGTCTAGCTATATCACAATTCATGAGGTACAGCCTGGTGACAGACGGACAGACAGACAGACGGATCGTGGAGTCTTAGTAATAGGGTCCCGATTTTACCCTTTGGGTACGGAACCCTAAAAAGGTCAGATGCACCACTTTTTCTCTGGACGGCTAGTATACGATTCTATATCAAAGAATCGTTGCAATGACGCAGCACGAGTTGTGCTGCAAAATGACCTGAATTCGGAGGTTCCTTTGTGCTTCGGAACACCAATTAAGCGCCCAATTCAATGGCACCAGCCAATGCTAGCCATACCGTATAATTTGAAAGTTAGTACTTTTTGGACGTGTGCAAATTAAGAGAGCTTTTGTTATTATTTCAATAGGTAGCTTCAACGTTTTTTATTTAATACTAGCTGCTGCCCGCGGCTTCGCTCCCGTGGACCACCCCACAGGACCCGTATTCGGGATAAAAAAATAGCCTATGTCACTCAGAAATAATGTAGCTTTCTATTGGTGAAAGAATTTTTGAAATCGGTCCAGTACTTTCGGAGCCTATTCGGTACAAACAAACAAACACACAAACAAAAAAATCTTTCCTCTTTATAATATTAATATAGATTACTTTTACACAAAACGAGGCAGACAACTTATGAAACATGCCGCGACGATTCCAAATAAATACTTAAGGATTTCTGAAAATCGTTTTCGCCATCAGTTGGCACCACTTTGGTAAGAGGTCGTCTACTGAATATCGTAACTTATAATATCATAACGACATTAACGTCAATTTAACTAATGTCAGTGGACAAAAGCGCTTTGGCAGGTACCTGTACCTGACGCCTCAGTGTGTGTCTGGACCTGAGGCCTCAGTGCTGCCACTTAATGCACATAATTTTAGCAAACCTTATAAATAAGGCTTATTGACATAAGGGCAGGAAGAACTTTGCTACATCTAATATAATATATATATAATATAATACCTTCTAACAAGCAATTCTTGTATATATAATCTGAATCACGGAAACGGCTCCAACGATTTTCATGAAATTTAGTATGCAGGGGGTTTCGGGGGCGATAAATCGATCTAGCTAGGTTTCATTTCAGAGCCCGGTCGCCGTCAATGAATGTGTTCTTATCAAAGTCGCTTTAGCTATTCTAGCCCACATGTAAAGTTAAAATTACTAATTGAGACCAAGAATCATTCAAAAGTCAAAAATGACAAGATTAATTCCCTTTTGCACAGAAGCCACTGACTTCTGATCCCTAATTGCCCACTCAATCAAGTATTTTCTCCTTTAAAATAACTTTTACCGAAAACAAAGTAGGTACTGGTACTTAAAAGCCAGTACTGGAATGTGCAAAATCTTGTTATCCACCTCCATTAGTCTTAGAAGGTTACTTCTTCCAGCCTTTATAAATAATGCAAGGTTTTAACTGAATAATTCTATTAAAACCTACTTTGCATGTATCCTTGAAGTGCCGTGATATTCCTTCTAGGACCGCCTCTTGAGTGCATCACTTTATTTTTTAATGTAGCAAACGAAAATTAAATCTGCTTCAGGGTTTCCAATTACGGTGTATAAAACGGGATGTTTTCTGCCACTTAGAACAAACAGGAGAATACGAAAAAGACTTATTATTCTTTGAAGGTCAGGGTCTCGGATTCGGATAATTATTTCTCTTGGTAGGAACCTAATAACTAGGTAAGTGAATGTTTTAAAAACACACTTCAGTACCGCTTCTTGATATCTTTTTGTGAAGTTTTGAGGACTTTGTATCAGCGAGTTCTAATATTAAAAAAAAAAGTTAATTAAAAAAATCAAAAAACCCGACTGCTTAAAATGCAAACTAAAAAGACGTAAACAAGAAGAAAATCATGCTGTGCAGTCGGAGGATACATCTGGTTTTGGTCCGCCAGCTCGCGAATATGTATCCTCCGACTGCACAGCATGATTTTCTTCTTGTTTACGTCTTTTTAGTTTGCATTTTAAGCAGTCGGGATTTTTGATTTTTTTAATTAACTTTTTTTGTTTACAACTTTTTAGTTATTTTTTTTTTAGAATTATGTACATTTAAACATATAAGTGTTACATATTTTTGAAATCGCCTCTTAAAATGCTTTATTTTGATACCCCACACGATGGGTTCGGAAGAATTTTTTGTTTCTCCTCAAAATGCCGCTCAAAAGCCGCCATTTTTTTTTCCAATTTTAATGTAGCCGGTGACACTTGCAGGATTAAGACGAATTGATTGACGTAAGAATCATCAAAATCGGCCAACGCGTTTGGTCTCTAGAACGCCACATAGGAACAAACATACATACATACATAGACTGATAAACACATTACCCTCCTTCGGCAGTCGGGTAAAAATGTATAGAATTGACATGCGCTACCAAAATGCGTGGTCAATCCCAAACATTTTGGACTTTGACAGTCGTTATCGCTGACAGCACAAAATAGAAAGTATACAGAAGGACCACTCCCGTCATCCTCGAAAATTGTTACCTAAATATAACAAATTCACTAGGGCTGCTACTATATCGATTCTGAATTTATAAAAGGAGTCGGTAATATAAGTTTACAATCACAAATACATTGATTCGTCTAAACATACATCATATCATGCTTACATGCCTTAGAGGGTAGACAGAGTATCAAGTATCCATTAAAGATTACGTCGCCTCATAGGACGAGGAATGGCGTAATAATGATCCCACCAAAAACATAAAGACTCTTGACAAAAACATAAATGTGAAAAAGGCGTCAAGTTCGACGAAGAAGAGTTGAGATCTGGAAGGGTGATAAGTTTCATAGCCTTTCCTAAACAAAGTTACAATGTACAATTTCGTCTATGGATTTAAAATAATTTATTATTTTTAAGATATTGAATTTTTCTACAACAAGCATTTGTAAGTCATTTCTTCATTACATGGCTATACCTACATCGCTCACTGACGTGTGTCTAGATTAAGCTATCTATCCTTTGCCGGCAATTCTACAACCAATAAGATAAGCTAAATGGAAAAAAAGAGTCAGACCCGCGTGCCGAGTGTTCCGTAGGACTTAGACCTCCTGTATATCTATCTTTCGCTGAATCTTTCTTCTGTCTATCTCTTCTTCTTTCTCTTCTGTCTATCTTTTTCTTCTGTCTATCTTTCGCTGAATCTGCTAAGGACAGCGTGCAGTTTAAAAATACTAACAGTTTATTTAATGAGTTAGTTGGCAGTTTTCAGTCAGAACCAGTGTGTGAGTCTGATCTTATAATAGATTTGACGGGTGAAGACACTAAACCACTATGTCCTATTGTCATGAGTCATAATAAATTAAAAAAATATATTAAAATCAGAAAAATTATGAAACGGTCACAGAGAGCGATGAAAAAACAAAATCTCCTGAAATTAAATATTTCACTAAGAAAAGACCGTGTTAACTTAAAAAGTAGATTAAATACATGCATGGGGGAGCTAGATATATGTAGAGAAAAGTATGATGTAGATACTCAGTGCCTCCAAAACGATTTATTATATAAGGAGTGTTTACTGAAGGATATTTTTGAGAAATATGAAAGTTCACAACAGCAATTGAGTGAACGCTTGTTTGAGGCTGGGGAATTGTTGGACTTGGTGAAGTACAATGCAGAGAGGTACGAGTCTCTGACTAGTGCCTCATGCAGCTGTGCCAACCATATACCACCCACCCCGAACCATATACCACCCACCCAGCCGCAAGGTGACTTGTCTCCACCAGTGTTGGCGGTTCCAGAAAAATTCTGTGTACCCAATACACAAGAATATAAAACAATAATGTTTAGTGACGAAATAGGTTCTGGCTTTGGAAAAATTATAAATAATTACCTTAGCTACAGTTCTACAAATCATTGCTACCGTAATATTAGATTCAAGCAAATGATTAAAAAAATTATACATTCGAATATTCGTTATTTGCGACCTTGCTTGAATGCACGATTATTGTATTTCAATGTGTAGAAAATTCGCATTTTCTTTAAAAACATGATGATTAAAACAAAATTCTTCCAAAAGACTGAATGACGTGACAAACGCCCGCGCTAGCACTCGTGACAGCCGCGCCTGAATTCTGTCCAATAATGCCCAAAAATCCCTGTTTAATTGTAATGTCAATGTATGTGTAAAATGGTGCTTTGTTCGTAGTGGACTCTCTGTCTCGGCGCGCCACCTCTTACGTACTTTGTGCTGACAGCTAGCGCCTTTAGTATACTTTACGAAATATTTTAATCATAAATTCTGGTAAGTAATGTTTATTTAACTTTATTATGTCTCACGTGACCTAAAACACCCGTGGCGACGGAGTGGACGGGCAATAAACTGCAACGTGGTAAAAATAACTTAAAAACCAATTAATCGTAGCCAGCGATCATATGTAATTTTATCGTAGCCGCTCGCGAATCTTCCAGCGGCAATAAATATGGAGAAAGTCTAACGTTGAAACAAAAAAATCTAGTTTAATAATAAAACCTCAATACTGGTCTATTTCTTGTTTTTTATATTTTTTTATATTTGGTTGGTTTGCTCTTGACTCTAGTCTAGGTCAGAGGTGACCGAGACATAGTCGACGATGGAGTGAGCTTACCCAGAATAAGCCTGTTCACTCTAACTACGGTAAGAAGAACAGGAAGTAGTTCCGTACCTACTTCGTATTGAAGTAAATTCAAGACTTCTACTTCGATCATGTTTTTGCACATTTTCGAATCGTCTACCACCGGAATCCTTTGGGTTTTAAACATTGAGATAATATGTAACATTATTACCTCAATGGTTTTAGTTAATATCGTCATGTTTCAACTGAAATACTAGTGAATCTAATTGTTCAAGGAATCCAATAAAGTGGCGGCACGTTTCTTTTTTACATAGAAGCACAAACAAACTTATTCGCCCTACGAAATTGGTGCTCGAAATTTTTAGACAGTGAATGTTGTAAAAATTTAGAAAGATATGAAAGATTTCTAAAAATAGATGATGACTAGATGGCCTAGAAAAGAAAGTTGATTTTTTAAATTTACTTATTTTATTTATAACTTTATAGTTATTTTTTTTTAGTATGAGTTACATTTAAGCATATAAGTGTCATATATTTTTGAAATCACTTCTTAAAACCCTTTATTTTGATACCCTACACGAAAGGGTGGGAAGAAAAAAATTATTTGGGCTCCCAAAATATGGCGCCCAAAAGACGCCATTTTTCTATTCGCTATTTTTAATGTAGCCAGTGACACTCGGAGGGTTAAGACGAATCGAATGACGTAAGAATCATTAAAATCGGCCAACGCGTTTGGTCTCTAGAACGCCACATATGAACAAACATACATACATACACACATACATGCATACATACATACATATATAGACTGATAAACACATTACCCTCCTTCGGCAGTCGGGTAAAAAGCGAAATTCTACCAGCAATTGATCTATTAGAAACTTGATAATTAGGTAATGTGTTGGTTCAAACGTTTCTATCATTTGAACTTATGAAAATATGCTTATTATCACCACCATTTGCACGATATTCAGAGTTATAAGAGATTATTTTTTTCAGACTAGTTCCATTTTTGTCTATGGATGAATAGATTAGAACCTCTCCACTAGTTGTCAATGTCATCAATTAACGTTTTCGCGCGCTAAAATAATGCCATTTACATGAATGAATTATTTTCTCTATCACCAAAATCTATCTGAAACAGAAAAAATCTATCAGGTCATATTGTTATATGTTTGTCACCATTGTTCATTGTGATGTACGACCGGTTTGATAAAATTTGCGACGTGGCTACACGACTACACGTGCGTAGGCGATGTTTACGTAAATGCGGTCCGTATACATACCTGCGGCCTGAGTACGACCCTTGCATACATTAGAGAATCTATTTATAGACCTTAATATAAGTCTTATATTAGAAAGTCATTTGTGACTTTTTCAATAAACCTCCTTTAATCAGGGCATGGCGAATTAGCGAAGCTAGGTCTTAATTTGAAGTCCATATGCATATAGATAGAGTCCTCATATTGCCCATAGTTATCGTCGTATCGACGAGAGTCTCTGTCCACATCGTCCTACCCGGTTTTAATGAAGTTACTTGCGGAACACCGCAAAATGATCCGCAAAGTGTTTAGTTCATATTGGGATACATAAACATGCATCAAAATAGCATGATGAAACTGTGTCGGTTCCATTAACTTTTCACTAGCTTGTTTTAATGGCTCTGCATCATCACGTATAGTAGTACGTAATAGGTAGAATACTGTCTTAATTGGATGTGACAGCTGCATACACATAGACACACATATATACGTCATGGTTACTGTTAAACCAATAACAAATGTAACTGATGAAATAGAACAGGAGGTTAAGACATACTAAATTGGATGTGGCAGCTGTATGCACATCGGCACAAGAAGCACTTATTGATATGATGAGGTTAACAAATCTAACAGATGAAATATAACAGGATTTTATGATATACTGGATTGGATGTGGCAGCTGCATCCATGTACCCTCCATGTGGGTCCGTGCCCACTCAACCCGATTAGACTCAACCCGAAGAATAATACCTGCATATTTCTATTTTGATAGGCGTAAAAACGTCGGTGTATAGTCAAGCAGAAAACTGTTGATTTAACGCTTGCATCACAGAGAGTGTAAAATTTAAATAATGTTTGGATAAATAAATCAATAATTAAACATGTAAGTACTTATCTTTTTTAATATAGTATACGCTTTGTACTTTGTAGTAAAAATCACAGATTATTGTTAATTATCATTACAATCTTATAGCTAGTCGCACGGTGGTATTTATTGGAGCAGTCTATAAACGTGATTATAATTATTAGGTTAACAAGGAGGTACTAACTTCCAAACACTACAACTGACTAACAAATGACACTGAATTGGTAGTAAAACTTCTTGTATTATTCTTCGGGTTGAGTCTAATCGGGTTGAGTGGGCACGGACCCCCATGTGGGTCCGTGCCCACTCAACCCGATTAGACTCAACCCGAAGAATAATACCTGTATATTTCTATTTTGATAGGCGTAAAAACGTCGGTGTATAGTCAAGCAGAAAACTGTTGATTTAACGCTTGCATCACAGAGAGTGTAAAATTTAAATAATGTTTGGATAAATAAATCAATAATTAAACATGTAAGTACTTATCTTTTTTAATATAGTATACGCTTTGTACTTTGTAGTAAAAATCACAGATTATTGTTAATTATCATTACAATCTTATAGCTAGTCGCACGGTGGTATTTATTGGAGCAGTCTATAAACGTGATTATAATTATTAGGTTAACAAGGAGGTACTAACTTCCAAACACTACAACTGACTGACAAATGACACTGAATTGGTAGTAAAACTTCTTGTATTATTCTTCGGGTTGAGTCTAATCGGGTTGAGTGGGCACGGACCCATCCATGTAGACACATGAAGTATGTATTGATATGGTGAGGTTAAACCAATAAAAAATCTAACAGATGAAATAAGACAGGATTAAGTAATAATAAACTCTTATAAGTTTCCAGAAAGCTTTGCAGTCTATTGCTGACGATGAGGCTCAAACATCGCAAGCGATTCACGAGGCTCGAAGAACATGCCGTAATGTCAATATTTGGCTGCCATACCGGATCGAATCAATGGTATATATCTTTACGAAAACTTACTTACTAAATATATACAAAAATAACTAACAATATATAATAAAAATAAAAAATAAAATAATAATAATAATATATTTTATATTACTAATATTTAAGTATATCTATATATTTAGTTTGGCCTTTTTATTATATATGGTATAATTTTCTTGATTTTATTGTATTTATAGTTTATATATATTTTTTTTTTGTTTAATCCTGAGTCGTTTAATTGTCAATATTGCACCTACCACTAGTCGTCTCTGCATCACCCAAAGGTTGACTGGTAGAAAATGCCTAAGGCATTAAGTCCGCCTCTGTACGTTTGTGTGCATGGAGTATTAAATAAATAAATAAATACTTCAAACTGCACTCGATCTTTTAAAATTCGCATTTAGATTTAGCGATAATTTTTTGACGATTACAAAATGAAGACAAAAGAGAAAACTAATACCGAATACAGTAATGAAAATAAGGGCGTGCGAAGAAGAAAAAAGCATCACGATGACGGCTCTGCAGAAGAAGTTGTGATCAGAGGAAAAGATAAGTTAACTTTGCCGGCTTTCGGACCCGAGATTTACATTGCCTAAGGGCCCCAACATGGTCAATCCGGCCCTGGTTACATGTACATGTTTATGTAGTTCTACCGTCCACCGATATAATCTAATGTGTGAACCAGCCAGTGGTATTGCACGCAAAGTTCCGGCTACCACAGATTATGACGAACAAAATGCATCGAGGCGCAATAACATGATTCTGGTTGGAACTATTTTGGTCGACCGAAATTGCAACGCGCAATATTTGCGAGGACCATGCACGGGTATCATAAAAATGCACGTTTATTTTGTGCTCTAGTCTTTTTTCATAGAGTAAAATAATCCCTAAGTTTTTGTGAAAGTTTTTTACAATTGGTAAATGTGCATGTTTATTTTTTTATGAAAGACGATATCTAGGTATAGTGAAAAAAGCAGTTGAAATTTGAAGGATCCTTGGACGAAAAGAACATCGCCAATATATACTAATATTATTCAACGGGAAAGCTTGTCGCTTGCTTTGTGTATTTTTGATGTAATCTCCCAAACTTCTCATCCGATTTCTATCTTAAAAATGCATAGTTCATGTGTGAAAGCCACTTAAAAAAACAAGTCATAATTATAATTCATCATCATACAGCAAGATTTCTCAAAATATTCTACACTAGCTGTTTCCCGCGGCTTCGCCCCCGTGGACCACCCCACGGGACCCGTTTTTTGAGATAAACCATAGCTTATGTCACTCAGGAATAATGTAGCTTTCTATTCGTGAAATATTTTTTTAATTCGGTCCGGTAGTTTCGGAGCCTATTTGGTACAAACAAACAAACAAATCTTTCCTCTTTATAATATTAATATAAATATATATTAGTAAAATCATAAAAACATGCAGAACAGAGTTAATGTTACTCCAATATATATTTACGGGTATATCTGCAGAACTGACCACAATAGATCCCAATGGGTCGAAGTGTCCGAGATATTTCTCGGCCCCTCCACAAGATAAGATAAGATATCTGCAGAACTAAAAATGTACCTAATTATACCATGTAGGTAGAAGCCTTCGTGTTCTTACTAGAAGCCAACATCTTCAACAATTCATCACAGCGTTACGGGAAATAGGCCAAGTATTGGCTTTTCTAGAAACGCAAGTTAAATATCTAAAGAGCATCGATCAAATAAAGTCAACATAACAACCCGAGGTAATTGCGTTCCCATTTAGCTATTGCACTAAATTTCTAAATAGCATCGATCAAATAAAGTCAACATAACTACCCGAGGTAATTGCGTTGCCATTTAGCTATTGCACTAAATTTCTAAATAGCATCGATCAAATAAAGTCAACATAACTACCCGAGGTAATTGCGTTCCCATTTAGCTACTGCACTAAATATTAATCCTGAACGAACTAACGATTATGCAGAAGTATGTACGCAGTATTACGTACTAAATATGAATGACACAAAACACCAAAAATACTCGAGAAAAAATTAACGAAGATCTTCAAAGATCATAATAATATGTTATACAAACCACCGAAACGGCAGCCATTGTTAGAGAAGGCACTGTAAAATATAACTAAACAAAGCGATTCAGTAAGTGACAATACTTTAAGGCGTTATCCTAATACAATGCGAATACGCGATGACGAGAAAGCATGCTACCTAATATCGAATAGGTGTACTAATTGGCATTCGCGCGATGCGGTCACGCGACTAAAATGTTTGATAATCTATTCGCGCGAACTAAGTTCGTACGAATGCGCGTTCAAACAAATTGATGTCGAGTAGATGTCCAAATTGAATTCGCGTGATAATCGCGTCGAGTCGTCAAGGGAGTCTTTAGTAGTTCATAACCATGCGGTTGTAATTGTCTGTGATTATGTTGCATATGTAATCAAATGATTCTCGTTTCCCGAAAGTAAAAACTTAGTGTTTTCGTCGTCCTGCGTACCTGGATCCACGTATTCTCGTTCGATCAGGACAACGCCTAAAATAGCCGAAACTTGTGCTCAGTGCATATTGCGCGAGTTACAATATTTTGTCTCTGCGATGCCGAACTCTTCACCAAAGACCGTGGTCTTGCATAACAAAGCTGGTTTAGTATATCAGAGAGCCTCATAATAAAGTATTAGGAATCGTTGTGCAAAAGCCATAGTCTAGCTAGATAATGATAAATTATTAATTAAAAACCTTTTTTTAAAACAAGCTTTTCTTTGGTATTTTTCATTTGATACCCATATCATGGCAGTGCACAAAAAAGAACTAGTCCACCATCTTGGGCTGTCTGCCATATTGGATTTAGATTGACGTCACTTAGTTGACCATGCATTGTCATCCAAACTAAACATGTACGCAAAATTTCATCTTAATCGGTGGAAAAATTCAGTTGAAAGATTTGACCCGAACACACATTACATGTTAAATAAAAGCTAGTAAAATGACTACGGCCCAGGCATTCTAAATGAAAAACGAAGAGCGTATTTGCCGGAATTAAACAAAGCATCAGATTCACAGTGGACGCACGAAAACGCATTTGTCAGAATAAAATCGATAAGACGCATGACAACTGGGATGCAGCGAATCGGACAAGTATACAAAGTTGCATGTTGCCACGCGAAAGTAAGCCGCCAGGATTATAATTTTTCTCTTTGAACATATGTTATTGGCGATCCAGAATTTCAGGCCGCGATTTTATTGTATTCTCGTTACATACAAAGTAATTGTTTTATAATGCGAGATAAGTAAGATTAAATGGTTAAAAATACAGTAGTTTAATGTTTCAGCTTTTTTGCAATATTTTTTATATCTCTTTAAACAAATGCATCATCAAGGTACTCGGCCTAGAGAAAATGACCTTCTATGTATTAGCAGTAATGAAGGTCCAAATAGTCCGAAATGCGATACAGCGATACCGAAATGTCAAATGCGTGCCTAGACAAGTGGCCATAGCGATTGGAAAAACGTCAAATGTGTATGAGAATGTCAAACACTATCGAAAAGTCACGTGATCAATCCCTTACATTTTGGCATTTCGAGCATCGACACCGCTGACGTCGAAGACACTTGTTTAGAGCCTTTGGCCAACGTCAATCCAAAACCATTTTCGACTTTTGACAATATCTATTTATATAAATAAAAATCAATTGCTGTTCGTTAGTCTCGCTATAACTCAAAAACCAGCTAGGTGCGAGTCGAACTCGCACACGAAGAGTTCCGTACCATTATCGCAAAAATCGGCACAAAAATCACGTTTGTTGTATGAGAGCCCCACATAAATATTTATTTTATTCTGTTTTAGTATTTGTTGTTAAAGCGGCAACAGAAATACATCATCTGTGAAAATTTTAACTGTCTAGCTATCACAGTTCATGAGATACAGCCTGGTGACAGACAGACAGACGGACCGCGGAGTCTCAGTAATAGGGTCCCGTTTTTACCCTTTGGGTACGGAACCCTAAAAATTACTGGGCCGATTTGAATAATTCTTTTTTTGTTTTGTTCGCCCGCGTACTGGGAAGGTAAGAATCATAAAAAAATAGAAAAGTAGGGTAGTTAGGGAGATAGGTAGGTATAAAGGTTTGGTTGGAAGGGTAGGTAGGGTAGTTAGGGTGAGGGGAGCGAAGCCGCGGGCACAGCTAGTCTAGAATATTTAGATGTATCGCATCATCTAAAACTAAATATTCTGCAATTAAGGTCAACTGCATAAAGACTCTGGAGTAAATGTTACTCAATTTGTATAAATGTCACTTATTATATCAGTCATTACTGCTTTCCTCAAAATATCACTTCAGATATGGTACAAGGTTCTCATCTGACCTTTCTTCTTCTTTGTCAAGTCAATGGATAACTCTTTGAATGTTTTGGCCATGTGTTGAGCCACATTAATTGCATCGTCGTCGTATATTTCTTAAACATAAAAAATATTGTGGAAGTAGGGACTCTTGTTTCCGTACACTATACTTAAAAAGATAGAAGAACTAATTCTACGTGGGTGGAGCCGCAGTATTCTTTTAAGTAGATGCAACTGAAAAATGCTTCTAACATTAAATTCCTAAGGCGAAAATAAAAACTCCATAACGTCCCAAATTGATATGAAAAGCAGATCCATTTGTAATCGTAAATCGGTAAGAACGTCAACTGTTGTAATATTTCATTCTCGTCACGTCGTTGTACAAAATATGGATGGACTTCAATCGCTTGAACTCTTTCCGTCGTCGACTTACAAATGCAAATAGGAAAACCAATTTTTTTTTCAGGTTTTGTGAGAGTTTTCGTTTGCTTTCCAATTCTCGCAAGGATTCGTATCTTAAGTTACAATCTGTGCTCATAATATTTTTGTTACTTTGGTTATAAATTAATTTCTATTTTCTAAGTTTATCTTGGACATCACTGATAACGATGAAGGATTACATCGTGAGGATCTCTGTACTATTTACATTTACGATTTTTGTACTTAGTTCCATCCGCAATGATCACATGCACGAATTTCAACACACTTTAAAAATATGTCCAAGAGCCTATGGACGGATTGCAAGGAGCAGATACTGTTGGGTAATCTGAAAACCATACTTCAAAGTCAGTTTTTTAAAGGTTTTCTACCTCAAATAAAATTTGACAAATACCCGAATTCAGAAATAGGGGAACACTCGATTAGCATTACGTTTTCCTGTTGCTAATTACTTAGCCGTCCCCTTTGTCCAAACAAATCACGCGATTGTTTAAATTAAAAAAAATAGAAACAACAATGAGAACCACTGTCCAACAGTTTAAACAATTTGCGCAACGTTGTTTCAATATTCGATACTACCAACTAATTTTGCCAATTCAGGAACACAACGAATTCTATTTTTAGAGAGGGCAACGAAAACACGTTTAAGTTTAATTGAATTCCATTGCCAAAATATGGATTCAATTACCGGTTGAAAATTTAATTCAATTACATAACTATACGTTGAACTGTGTATAAAAGTTGGCGGAGCGACGGACCGAGCACGTTTATTTTGCAATTTGTTTTTCAATTTCATGGCGGGATGTTGAAGTAACTTCAGAGCTACCGCCCTGCATTTCCTGCATTTGCCTGCCTACGCTGCCTTTTCAATCATACGTTGTTTCTTAACTATTTATAGATGAAATTGTTTATTTATGTTTGTCTAACTATTTGTTTCTTTATGTTTGTAAAAGTACTGTACTTATTTCACTGGAGGCAATTTTTTTCCCCTATGGAAAAGCCACACAAGAAAATTTGGAAATGCTAGTCATCCCTACTACATACTGAAATCACCTGATATGTTATGATAGATGTACCACTTTTTGCGCAATTGGACTCACATTTGGTTCATAGTGCGTACACGCCTCCTCTCTGTAAGAGGAAATGGGCCGTATCCACCACACGGGCCCAGTGCAGGTTGATGAGGTTCGATTTTATTTTTGTAAGACATGCCGGTTTGCTCACGTTATTTCCTTCGCAGTTTTGAGAGCAGTGGTGATGAAATAATATAAGGCGCCCGCCTGAGTTCTAACTCACGACTTACAACTTGTCGTGGCGTTTACCACTGGGTCACCAATGCTCTTAAATTCCTGTAACAGTTCGTCTAGCACGGGAGTCAGGGGCTTCATATGTATGGCTGTAATATTTTTATGTCAATAAAGTTATTTATTATTTATCAGTTTTCTTTGACTGTCAGCTTCGACGTGGAATACATAGTCTGCCATAAGATGGCCACCATGGGGATAAACCTGCTAACATTTATGCATGAACGTGTAGTGTAATATCACCCGTCTGAATGTCCGTTTGCATCAGCCATTATCGTCAGAGATATAAAGCTACGTCCACACCATCGCGTGACCCGCGCACGTTTGCCGTCCACTATTTTATACCAACGTCAAGGACAATAATTTTAACATGTTACTTGATCAATGAATTGTTTGTGTTTGCTGAGTAATAGACAGAGTTTATTTATGGAGGTTTTAAATCGGTTTAGACTGTAATTTTTAATTTGGTCGGTAAATACTCGTACCTTCTCGATAAACTCGAGTTCTTACAGGACGAAATAGTATGTTTTATGATAATCAGCCGGTCTGTGGAATTGAGCAGTCATTCCACCTTGATTGGACCAATTGGCAGCCCACTTCACTTAAGTCATCACGGTAAGATATCTGTCAGCCTGTCGGCTAAATGAGTGGCCAATATTGGTCATGATGTGCAGGGTTCACAGTACATAATATCGTTTCGTGAATACGTATTGCGCATTTTAAACAGTATGTGTTTAAATGTGTTGGATAAGATTCTTCATCAACTGCTATCATCACCTTGTGGCACATTTGTATGTCTTGTTACTTCTTCAATTCAAATACATATACGTACTTTCTAAGTTTAAGGTTAATAAGGATAATTCTTCCATACAAACGTAGTCTGGCGATTACTCCACTGATTAACGATATACGTTCATAATAAAAAAATATATCAATTTCACTCATCATTATCTAGCCCTGTATGGAAACTTAATTTAAAAAAATATATTTGAAAGCTATGAGCGTCGTCAAGTTCCATATTTCAACAATAATTTTAACGCATCTTTGGGCGGAAATAAATACCATAAGAAGAAGGAAAATTGCAAAACAGTCACCATACAGGGATAGATTAGTAGTTCAACAATGCAAATAATTTTATTTTTAAAATATACATGCAGTCGTTTTTTCATGATATCCAGACTACCAAAGGTCTGTTTATAAAATTTCGCGCGCTCGTTTTCTCCTAAATCATCATCCATTTCGCAATAAAAATATGCAATAGTGCTAATTCGTACGCGAACAAGCTTCTTACTGCTCATCACATCATCTATCTCTTTCGCACGTGTTGTCGGATACCATGCATTTAATAGATCTTGCCGTCGACTAGGGCTACCTTTAAACTGAGACTTCAATGATATCGGTAAATATTGTGAGACAACTTGGAGTCTGAAATCGCCAATCCATCTTGAGCAAGAGTCCTCGTGCCTTTTCTGTATGAGAAGAGACTTTTGCTCTGCAATATGACACTACTAGCCTGGTGTTATAATTTTTAGGGTTCCGTACCCAAAGGGTAAAAACGGGACCCTATTACTAAGACTCCGCGGTCCGTCTGTCTGTCTGTGTGTCACCAGGCTTTATCTCGTGATAGCTAAACAGTTGCAATTTTCACAAATGATGTAATTCTGTTGCCGCTATTACAACAAATACTAAAAACAGAATAAAATAAATATTGAAGTGGGGCTCCCATAAAACAAACGTGATTTTTTGACTCGCACTTGGCAGGTTTTCAATTTCTGTGATCCATTCTACGTTAGGAATTTTTGTAAATTGGTGCTACTTATTCTTTTTGTAAATTTTACAAGATCAACCTAAAAGTGTTCGGTATTCTATAAAATATTTTCAATAAAAATTCATTTTTGCTCTAAAAGTTAAAGCCTTTGTAGTTACGGCAGAGAATTTTATGAGGTTTTATATTTTAAATTTGCTACGCTGTAAAAGATAGAAGAGCGGAGAGGAATTCAATATTTTACACGGAAAATTCCATCACTGTTAGGTAATTGCACATGAATAACAGCGTTTTCTCGGAGCTGGGTATGGTTCTGAGTTCAATGCCCGGGTCGAGTAATGAGTTTTTGGGTTATATCAAAACAAGTTTTACAGTGGCAGTCTGGAGACTCTTTTAGTACCTTGATAATGTTACTTTTGTGAGGAGCTCGTGGCTAAATAATAACAGCCTCATGGGTTGATCGTCAAGGTTAAGCAACGCTTGACGAGGTCGGTCCGTGGATGGGTGACCATTTCAACATACTGAGTTTCCTCCGGGCCTCGGAAAGCACGACGTGTGTGAAGTTAGCATCTCAAATGTTAGCATCTCACAAATTAACACCATATATAATGGCATCCCACATAGTTCTATAGTTCTTGATAAGTTTTAACAATAGTTCCGTCGATTTTACTATCAAAATTGCATTTTGAAAAAATGAGATGCTAACTTCGCAATACATATCATAGCATCTCATCGAATTTCTCAAAAAAACACCACATATAAGGGCATTACGCATAGTTCTACAGTTCTTGATGAGTTTTATCAATAGTTCCGTCGATTTTGCTATAACAATTTTGAATATCAGCATTTTGAAAAAATTAGATGCTAACTTCTCAATACATATCATAGCATCTCATCAAATTTCTCAAAAAAACCCCACATATAAGGGCATTCCACATAGTTCTACAGTTCTTGATGCGTTTTATCAATAGTTCCGTCGATTTTGCTATAAAAATTTTGCATATCAGCATTTAAAAAAAATGAGATGCTAACTTTTCAATACATATCATAGCATCTCATCAAATTTCTCAAATAAACACGTTATTACAAAAATAAATGTTAAGAGGTACTGAGGCCCAGCGTCTTATTTAATTATATTACTTCTATAAATTGTCTTAATGGAAACATACAACAGAAAGCCACAACTCTCACCAAAGATTTTACAGAACCTGGTTGAAGATTTAGCTTAGCGAAAATCAAGGAAATGTACATTCTACGCAATAAAAAATGCAGAAAAAAAATGTTTATAGTTACTGAGTCCCGGCATCTCGTCGGATTCAAGTACTATTTTAAATAGACTTTACAAGAACATGCTACAGAAAGCCAGAACTCTCACTTAAGTATCTACTGAGCCTGGTCGAAAATTTTGTTGAGCAAAAATCAAGAAAATTTTCAGAGCTCATTACAAAAATTCAAAAAAAAATGTTAGCAGGTACTGAGGCCCGGCATCTCATCGGTTTCTATAACAACTATAACTAGACTTTATAAAAACATGCTACAGAAAGCCAGAACTCTCACTGAAGATTCCACAGAGCTTGGTTGAAGATTTAGGTTAGCTAAAATCAAGGAAATATACATGGTACGCAAAAAACAACTAAAAAAATGTTAAGAGGTACTGAGGCCCAGCATCTTATTTAATTATATTACTTCTATAAATTGTCTTAATGGAAACATACAACAGAAAGCCACAACTCTCACCAAAGATTTCACAGAACCTGGTTGAAGATTTAGCTTAGCGAAAATCAAGGAAATGTACATTCTACGCAATAAAAAATGCAAAAAAATTTTTTTATAGTTACTGAGTCCCGGCATCTCATCGGATTCTAGTACTACTTTAAAGAGACTTTACAAGAACATGCTACAGAAAGCCAGAACTCTCACTTAAGTATCTACTGAGCCTGGTCGAAAATTTTGTTTAGCAAAAATCAAGAAAATTTTCAGAGCTCATTAGAAAAATGTCAAAAAGAATGTTAGCAGGTACTGAGGCCTGGCATCTCATCGGTTTCTATAACAACTATAACAAGACTTTATAAAAACATGCTACAAAAAGCCAGAACTCTCACCAAACATTTCACAGAGCCTGGTTGAAGATGTCGCTTAGCTAAAATCAAGGAAATGTACATTCTACGCAATAAAAAATTCAAAAATAATGTTAATAGGTACTGAGGCCCAGCATCTCATCGGATTCTAGTACTAGTTTAACTAGACTTTACAAAAACATGCTACAAAAAGTCAGAACTCTCACTTAAGTATCTACTGAGCCTGGTCGAAAATTTAGTTGAGCAAAAATCAAGAAAATGTTCAGAGCTCATTAGAAAAATGTCAAAAAAAATGTTAGCAGGTACTGAGGCCCGGCATCTCATCGGTTTCTATAACAACTATAACTAGACTTTTCAAAAACATGCTACAAAAAGCCAGAACTCTTACTGAAGATTCCACAGAGCTTGGTTGAAGATTTAGGTTAGCTAAAATCAAGGAAATATACATTGTACGCAATAAAAAATTCAAAAAGATGTTAACAGGTACTGAGGCCTAGCATCTCATTGAATTATATTACTTCAATAAATTGTCTTAATTGAAACATAGAACAGAAAGCCACAACTCTCACCAAACATTTCACAGAGCCTGGTTGATATTTTTTGCGTACCTAAATCTTCTTCCAAGCTCTGTGGAATCTTCAGTGAAAGTTCTGGCTTTCTGTAGCATGTTTTTATAAAGTCTAGTTATAGTTTTTATAGAAACCGATGAGATGCCGGGCCTCAGTACCTGCTAACATTTTTTATGACATTTTTCTAATGAGCTCTGAAAATTTTCTTGATTTTTGCTCAACAAAATTTTCGACCAGGCTCAGTAGATACTTTTGTGAGAGTTCTGACTTTTTGTAGCATGTTCTTGTAAAGTCTAGTTATAAGAGTACTAGAAACCGATGAGATGCCTGGCCTCAGTACATCTTAACATTTTATTTGAATTTTTTATTGCGTACAATGTATATTTCCTTAATTTTAGCTAAGCGACATATTCAACCAGGCTCTGTGAAATGTTTGGTGAGAGTTCTGGCTTTTTGTTGTATGTTTCTATTAAGACAATTTTTAGAAGTAATATAATTCAATAAGATGCTGGGCCTCAGTACCTCTTAACATTTTTTTTTAATATTTTTTGTTTACCATGTATATTTTCTTGATTTTCGCTAACCTAAATCTTCAACGAAGCTCTGTGGAATCTTCAGTGAGAGTTCTGGCTTTCTGTAGCATGTTTTTATAAAGTCTAGTTATAGTTGTTATAGAAACCGATGAGATGCCGGGCCTCAGTACCTGCTAACATTTTTTTTGACATTTTTCTAATGAGCTCTGAAATTTTTTTTGATTCTGCGCAATTAAATTTTCGACCAGGCTCAGTAGATACTTTAGTGAGAGTTCTGAATTTCTATAGCATGTTCTTGTAAAGTCTAGTTATAAGAGTACTAGAAACCGATGAGATGCCTGGCCTCAGTACCTCTTAACATTTTATTTGAATTTTTTATTGCGTACAATGTATATTTCCTTGATTTTAGCTAAGCGACATCTTCAACCAGGCTCTGTGAAATGTTTGGTGAGAGTTCTGGCTTTTTGTAGCATGTTTTTATAAAGTCTTGTTATAGTTGTTATAGAAACCGATGAGATGCCAGGCCTCAGTACCTGCTAACATTCTTTTTGACATTTTTCTAATGAGCTCTGAAAATTTTCTTGCTTTTTGCTCAACAAAATTTTCGACCAGGCTCAGTAGATACTTAAGTGAGAGTTCTGACTTTCTGTAGCATGTTCTTGTAAAGTCTTTTTAAAATAGTACTAGAACCCGACGAGATGCCGGGACTCAGTAACTATAAACATTTTTTTTTGCATTTTTTATTGCGTAGAATGTAGCTTTCCTTGATTTTCGCTAAGCTAAATCTTCAACCAGGTTCTGTGAAATCTTTGGTGAGAGTTGTGGCTTTCTGTTGTATGTTTTCATTAAGACAATTTATAGAAGTAATATAATTAAATAAGATACTGGGCCTCAGTACCTCTTAACATTTTTTTAGTTGTTTTTTGCGTACCATGTATATTTCCTTGATTTTAGCTAACCTAAGTCTTCAACCAAGCTCTGTGGAATCTTCAGTGAGAGTTCTGGCTTTCTGTAGCATGTTTTTATAAAGTCTAGTTATAGTTGTTAAAGAAACCGATTTATAAAGGCTTCAGTACCTGCTAACATATTTTTTTAATTTTTGTAATGAGCTCTGAAAATTTTCTTGATTTTTGCTAAACAAAATTTTCGACCAGGCTCAGTAGATACTTAAGTGAGAGTTCTGGCTTTCTGTAGCATAATCTTGTAAAGTCTCTTTAAAGTAGTACTAGAATCCGATGAGATGCCGGGACTCAGTAACTATAAACATTTTTTTTAGCATTTTTTATTGCGTAGAATGTACATTTCCTTGATTTTCGCTAAGCTAAATCTTCAACCATCATCATCATCATCATTTCAGCCGAAAGACGTCCACTGCTGGACATAGGCCTCCCCCAGGCGTCGCCACATTGACCGATCCCGTGCGTCTCGCATCCAGCGCCTTCCCGCAACCTTAACCAGGTCATCGGTCCACCTAGTGGGAGGCCTTCCAACATATCGTCTTCCGGTTCGCGGTCGCCATTCCAGAACTTTTCGGCCCCAACGGCCATCCGTTCTGCGAGCAATGTGCCCTGCCCACTGCCACTTAAGTTTGGCAATTCTTCGGGCTATGTCGGTAACTGGTTCTCCTGCGGATATCATCATTTCTGACGTGATCACGCAAGGAAATTCCGAGCATAGCCCTCTCCATTGCCCTTTGGGTGACTTTAAGCTTTCTGATAAGGCCCATTGTGAGCGACCACGTCTCGGTCCCATAGGTGATCACTGGCAACACACACTGGTCATAGACTTTTGTCTTGAGACATTGCGGTAAATTGGACGAGAAGATACCACGCAACTTCCCGAACGCTGCCCAGCCGAGTCGGATTCGACGGTTGACCTCTTTCTCGAAGTTGGATCTACCCAACTGGATTGTTTGTCCCAGGTAGACATAATCATCTACAACTTCAAGTAAACAGTCTCCGATCTTGATAGGAGTGGGTGTTACATGGGCATTCATCATGACCTTGGTTTTGTCCATGTTCATTTTAAGACCCACTCTTTCGGAAGCTCTATTGAGGTCATCGAGCATTGTACTGAGGCTCTCCATGGTCTCAGCCATGACCACTATGTCGTCGGCAAACCGAAGGTAAGTGATGTACTCGCCATTAACGTTGATGCCAAGCGACTTCCAATCCAGAACCTTGAAGACATCCTCCAGCGCAGCAGTGAACAGTTTCGGAGAAATGACGTCTCCCTGTCTCACGCCGCGCTGGAGAAGGATTGGTTTCGAGGTCTGATCCTGAAGACGGACTGACATGGTGGCGTTTTTGTACAAACACTTCAACACCTCAATGTACCGGTAGTCGATCTGGCACCGTTGGAGAGATTGCAGTACTGCCCAAGTCTCGATCGAATCGAAGGCTTTCTCGTAGTCCACAAACGCTAAACAGAGAGGCAGGTTATACTCTTCGGTCTTCTGTATGACCTGCCGCAGCGTATGTACGTGGTCTACGGTGCTAAAGCCTTTTCGGAATCCGGCTTGTTCGGGAGGCTGGAAATCGTCAAACCTGCGCGCGAGACGATTCGTGATGACTCTTGAAAACAACTTGTAGACATGACTAAGAAGTGAGATGGGCCTATAGTTCTTCAGTCGGGCATTGTCGCCCTTCTTGAAGAAGAGTACCACCACACCCCTGCACTATGCCTGTGGCGTTTTGCCCTCGAGTATGACGGCATCAAACAGCTTCTGAAGGGCCTTAAGGACCGGTTTTCCACCCGCCTTCAGGAGTTCAGCCGTGATTCCGTCATCACCCGGCGCCTTGTTGTTTTTAAGCTGTTTCAGAGCCATCCTAATCTCGTACAGGCTGACGTCCGGGATATCTTCGGTATAGTGTCGGGTCAATCTAGCTCTTGGGTCGTTTGCTAGACTCGCAACGGTCTTCAACCAGGTTCTGTGAAATCTTTGGTGAGAGTTGTGGCTTTCTGTTGTATGTTTCCATTAAGATAATTTATAGAAGTAATATAATTAAATAAGATGCTGGGTCTCAGTACCTCTTAACATTTTTTTAGTTGTTTTTTGCGTACCATGTATATTTCCTTGATTTTAGCTAACCTAAATCTTCAACCAAGCTCTGTGGAATCTTCAGTGAGAGTTCTGGTTCTGGTTATAAAGTCTAGTTATAGTTGTTATAGAAACCGATGAGATGCCGGGCCTCAGTACCTGCTAACATTTTTTTTTGAATTTTTGTAATGAGCTCTGAAAATTTTCTTGATTTTTGCTCAACAAAATTTTCGACCAGGCTCAGTAGATACTTAAGTGAGAGTTCTGGCTTTCTGTAGCATGTTATTGTAAAGTCTATTTAAAATAGTACTAGAATCCGACGAGATGCCGGGACTCAGTAACTATAAACATTTTTTTTTTGAATTTTTTTTGCGTAGAATGTACATTTCCTTGATTTTCGCTAAGCTAAATCTTCAACCAGGTTCTGTAAAATCTTTGGTGAGAGTTGTGGCTTTCTGTTGTATGTTTCCATTAAGACAATTTATAGAAGTAATATAATTAAATAAGACGCTGGGCCTCAGTACCTCTTAACATTTATTTTTGTTGTTTTTTGCGTACCATGTATATTTCCTTGATTTTAGCTAACCTAAATCTTCAACCATGTTCTGCTGATACTTGAGTGAGAGTTCTCGCTTTCGGCAGCATACTTTCTAAAGTCCATTCATATTATTATTTGAAACGGAGGAGATCCTAGCCTAATAGTTCAAATGTTTTATACGAACCAGAACTCCCAGCTGTACCTTAGCATCTCACTCCTTTATGAATATTTTGTTTATAACAATGATTTATAATTATTGTGGATGTTTTAAACACTAAAACTCTTTCGGGACTTGTTTGAGAGACCTAGGCTTATAGTTCGAATGTTAAAACCAGGTATAACTGGTACTTCTGGGCTGTATAAAGATACGACCTGGAACGACCAGTTATACCTCAGGATCTCACTACTGTTCGGATATTTCATTTATATTTTTTTAGGGATTTAAATTAGATTCAACCGACAGAACTATCAAAAGAATAGGTTTAGGATGCAGAACTCTTTTGCTTCCAACTACAACAAGGTCAATTTTGAGAAATTCGATGAGATGCTATGATAAGTATTGCGAAGTTAGCATCTCATTTTTTCATAATGCTGATATGCAAAATTTTTATAGCAAAATTTGCAGAACTATTGATTAAACGCATCAAGAACTATAGAACTATGCGGGATGCCCTTAAATAACGTGTTTATTTGAGAAATTTGATGAGATGCTATTATATGTATTGAGAAGTTAGCATCTCATTTTTTTAAATGCTGATATGCAAAATTTTTATAGCAAAATCGACGGAACTATTGATAAAACGCATCAAGAACTGTAGAACTATGCGGAATGCCCTTATATGTGGGATTTTTTTGAGAAATTTGATGAGATGCTATGATATGTATTGAGAAGTTAGCATCTCATTTTTTCAAAATGCTGATATTCAAAATTGTTATAGCAAAATCGACGGAACTATTGATAAAACTCATCAAGAACTGTAGAACTATGCGTAATGCCCTTATATGTGGTGTTTTTTTGAGAAATTCGATGAGATGCTATGATATGTATTGCGAAGTTAGCATCTCATTTTTTCAAAATGCAATTTTGATAGTAAAATCGACGGAACTATTGTTAAAACTTATCAAGAACTATAGAACTATGTGGGATGCCATTATATATGGTGTTAATTTGTGAGATGCTAACATTTGAGATGCTAACTTCACACACGTGAAAGCACGTTAAGCTGTTGGTCCCGGCTGTCATTTAAAGATCTTTGACAGTCGATAAGGGTAGTCAGAAGCTTGAGATCTGACACTAGTCTTGCCAAGGGTTACCGTGTTACCCAGTTACTGGAGGTCAGATAGGCAGTCGCTCCATGTAAAACACTGGTACTCAGCTGAATCCGGTAAGATTGGAAGCCGACCACAATATAGTTGGGAAAAGGGTAGGCAGATGATGATAATGTTACTTTTACATTGTTACTATCGTAACTTGACATTTTACATAATTTCTGATAATAATTTAGTTTTCAAAGTAACTTTTGTTGAGTACAAATTGAATCAATTATGCATAATAATCATAATCATGAATTTATTGTTTTTTATTTTATTTCGTTTTGATTTTATTTTGGCACTATTTAATTTTAATTTAAGTACTTTTATTTAATTTATTTTAATATTTATGTCCTTTGATTTTACTTTATGTTTGTTTTAAATTCTTATTAACTCCTGACGGAAAAAGAAGCGTGTTATAAGTTTGAGGTGTGTTGCAGTGTATCTGTGTATGTCTTTGGCATCGTAGCCTCCAAACGGGTGAACCGATTTTGATTTAGTTTTTTTTCGTTGAAAGGTGATTTTATCAAGAGTGTTCTTAGCTATGTTAGAATAAAATCGGTTCAGCCGTTCAAAAGTTATGGGCGTTTCACTGTTGGAATCAGGGTGTTTACGCAAATATCGTGTCATTACGAGTTCAATAGATTGCCGATCGAAGCGTATCTACTATGTACTAGATAAATTATGTAGCATGAAATTAAAATGTGTCGGGGGTTTTTTCAATTTTGAAATTTTACTTGTTTTAATTTATGCGACTTACTACAATAATGATGTTCATGCCAGTAAGTGACTTGCTTACACAGGATCTTGTCTGAATGTTGTTGAGTCGTTGGTGTGCCTAGTTTAAAAAATAAAGAAATAAGTTAGAGTCATAGCAGGTGACGTTCTGTAGTTTCTGCCTACCCCACGGGCACATGATATAATTTATGTATTACTAGTGGATGCCTCGTGGTTTCACTCGCGTAGTTCCCGTCCCCGTGAGAATACAGGAATAAAAAATAGTTAATTTAAAAAAATCAAAAAACTGCTTAAAAAGCTAACTAAAAAGACGTAAACAAGAAGAAAACCATGCTGTGCAGTCGGAGGATACATATTCGTGAGTTGGCTGACCAAAACCAGATGTATCTTTTAGGGTTCCGTATCCAAAGGGTGAAAACGGGACCATATTACTGAGAGTCCACGATCCGTCTGTCTGTCTGTCTGTCTGTCCGTCTGTCACCAGGCTGTATCTCCTTAACCGTGATAGCTAGACAGTTGAAATTTTCACAGATGATATATTTCTGTTGCCAATATAATAACAAATACTAAAACCAGAATCAAATAAATATTTAAGTGGGGCTCCCATACAAAAAACGTGGTTTTTTGCCGTTTTTTGTGATAATGGTACGGAACCCTTCGTGCGCGAGTTCGACTCGCACTTGGCCGGTTTTTTGAATTAACTCTTTTTATTTATAACTTTTTAGTTACATTTTTTTTGTCGTGTTAGGTACATTTAAACATATAAGTGTTATATATTTTTGAAATCACCTCTTAAAACCCTTTATTTTGATACCCCACACGATAGGTTCGGAAGAAAAAACAAATTTGGTGCCCCACAATATGGCGCTCAAAACACGCCATTTTTTATTTTCCAATTTTAATGTAGACGAATCGATTGACGTAAAAATCATCAAAATCGGCCAAGTCGTTTGGTCTCTAGAACGCCACATAGGAACAAACATACATACATACATACATACTTAGATTGATAAACACATTACCCTCCTTCGTCAGTCGGGTAAAAAGCATATGTCGCTCGGGGATAGTTTAGCTTCCCAACGGTGAAAGAATTTTTGAAATCGGTACAGCCATTTCGGAGTCTATAAGAAACATACATACATACTTTCTCAAAGCATAACGTATATTAAAATCCATTTTTAAGATATAGGCCACACAGCAATCAAGCTTAAATGGAACTGGGCTAGTCACACTGCCACATGCCTTTAGCTATGGGCAAAAACAAACACAACGTGAGTCGAAATAGCAGATGAGCTATGTAGGCCTTGAAAGACATAAGAACTACTTAAACTCTTTTCTAAACCATTTTCTGGAGCGGATACGATAAATGTTCAGACTATACCCTTGTTTATAATGACGCGTTTACATTAGCAATATTCGGTTGAACCGGATCTGATCACCGAATCGGACTGTTTACACCGAATACGGCGACCGTATTCGTTTAAGTTGTCAGTTTACCGGATTCGGCGACCGTATTCAGCCGAACTTAATACTTGTGTACACTAGTGTATGACCGAATACGGGCTGCAACCGAATCGGTCGAAACGACCTAATGTTAATGAGCCATAAAACGCTCGACAGAAAATAATATAGAATCTGCTAAATCGTTGTAAAATGGCTCATATCAGAGTTTTTTTAAGGTATAAGGTGTTGTGTATTTTCCTATTAAAACACTGACAATAACTCATTGAAATAAATTTTCAAAAATATTTCTTGTTTTGACGTGACCAGGCTAAAGTAGTCATACATATATGTAACAAAATGTAGAGCATTGTGATTTTAGCACAGTCATCTATGTACTGCTATCTATGTATATATCTATATATATAAAAATGAAACCCGTTTTCCGTTGTCACGACATAACATGAAAACGGCTTGACCGATTTGGCTTATTTTTTTTTTGTTGTGTTCGTTATTGTTAGGAGAAGGTTCTTATATAGGGTAGGGTAGGGTAGGTAGGGTAGGGTAGGGTATGTAGGGTAGGTAGAGTAGGGTAGTTAGAGTAGGGTAGTTAGGGTAGGGTAGGTAGGGTAGGGTAGGTAGGGTAGGGTAGGGTAGGTAGGGTAGGGTAGGGTATGTAGGGTAGATAGAGTAGGGTAGTTAGAGTAGGGTAGTTAGGGTAGGGTAGGTAGGGTAGGGTAGGTAGGGTAGGGTAGGTAGGGTAGGGTAGGTAGGGTATGGTAGGTAGGGTAAGGTAGGTAGGGTAGGGTAGGTAGGGTAGGGTAGGGTAGGTAGGGTAGGGTAGGGTAGGTAGGGTAGGTTAGGTAGGGTAGGTTAGGTAGGGTAGGGTAGGTAGAGTAGGGTAGGTAGGGTAGGGTAGGTAGGGTAGGGTAGGGTAGGGTAGGTAGGGTAGGGTAGGTAGGGTAGGTAGGGTAGGTAGGGTAGGTAGGGTAGGGTAGGTAGGGTAGGGTAGGTAGGATAGGTAGGGTAGGTAGGGTAGGTAGGGTAGGGTAGGTAGGGTAGGGTAGGTAGGGTAGGGTAGGTGGGTAGGGTAGGTAGGGTAGGGTAGGAGGGTAGTGTAGGGGTGTGTGTGTAAATTAATGTTTGGTGTTTTTATGGCAAAACAAAGTTTGCCGGGTCAGCTAGTTATTATATAAAAATCAATCCCTATTTCCCTTGTTCACGGCATCACGCGTGAACGGCTGGACCGATTTTGCTAACTCTATTTTTATTGTGTTTGTTATTGTTAGGAGAAGGTTCAGAAAAAAAAAAATAAGAAAAAAGTAATGATAAGTATGTTTGTAGGTAGGGTAGTTATGTAGATTGGGTAGATATTTCCCCCGGTGGTTTCCCTCATTGTCTTGGCGGGGAGGCTCAGTAGCAGTGGCTTGGTCACCCACGGTCAAGTGAAGAGGAACCCGAGGTGGGGCCGCTCGTCAGGGCTTTAGTCGATTAAGCCGACGACGTAGCGGCTAGCAAGTAGATTGCCGCGATGTCGTATGGGGCCTTCCATACCCATACGATGTCGCGGCTAAGGGTTGGAAACCGCGACGGGAGAGAAGTACCAGTATTACGGTGCGCCGCTCTCCCTACTTTCCGCGGCCTAGACGGGGAATGTAGGTGACAAATAGGTGACTATTCGCCCATATCTTTTTATCCTGTTGACTCAGGACCTTGATTTTTATACACCTAATAGGGACTATATCCGACCTCAATATCTGGTATACATTTCAACTTGCTAGGTCCACCCGTTCCTGAGAAAATCTGTGGTGACACACGGACAGACGGACAGACAGACAGACAAGAAAGTGATCTTACAAGGGTTCCTTTTTTATCTTTTGAGGTACGGAACCCTAAATATTGTGTAAATAAAGAAGAAATAAATAAATGGAAAGAGGGCTTACGTCTTCGTTCTGCACTGAAGCATAATAAAAAGTTTCTTAATTAAATTGATTGGCTAGTATAATCCTATCATTGACAAGTCGATTTTTCTAGCAACAGAAATTAATTTATTCCGACCGAAAGCCCTATAAGTTCTACTTAAAAATACATTATTATTAAAGAAATTGCAAAGCAGTCTTTTATAAAACTGTCTGGACCACAGAGCAGGACAAATCGCTGCTAGAAACGCCATCTTAACTACAATAAATATGAACGTGACTTTCTTTGGCTGTTACCTTTTCACATCGTAAAGGATGAAGAGATTTGGATGAAACTAGACGCACAGATAGATCATATCCTGGGTTACGACATCAGATACTTTTTATCTCCAGAAAATTTTAATTTCCTACTTCCACGCGGGTGTAGCTGCTGTCAGAACATTATAACCATATAAACCACATATTTTACCATATATTTTATTTATAATGAATTTATGTATCACACCTATAACATTTTCATGTAAAATGCAGCCAAGCCAAGACGTGACCGAGACGGGGCTTGCACTGTCAAAAAGTTATCAGATCTCACGTAGAGTCAAGCTTCTAAATCTACACGCCCTAACTTTACAAGCCCTAACTTCACAAACTCTACACCTAAGTCAAAATGTGTGGCTTGGCCGTCTCGCTACCGTTCACATGCCTCGTTACTAGAAGTCGCCACTTACAGGTTTCGCGTATTTCGTTCAGGGTAGATAAAAATCAAGATTTTAAAAAAAGTCGGCTTTATTTGATTTTAATCGGATTTATTTGTTTTTTTTTTATATTCTGATCTTTTGTAATTTGGAAGTCAGTTATTTATTTAAAAAAACACAACATAATATTTGTTTATTTTAATTATTAAAAAATTAACAAAAAACATAAGTATTGCTTTAAAAAAATATTATGCAATTATCAAAAAGTTCTTCTCAAAACCAATACTTTTTTGAATTACAATTTTTTTTGTCATATTTATCAAATATGAACAAGGAAAATTGGCTGATGGTTGCAGTAAAAAAGTATTGATTTAAATCAACGATTTAAAAAAAATATCATTTGATTTTAATCGCGATTTTAATCACTGATTTAAATCAAGTGATTTAAATCATATCAACCCTGATTTCGTATGCGCAACTCTTCATTGCCATGTTTCGTTACTAAAAGAATTAATGTTTAACAGAAAAGTAATGAACAGTGAATACATTTTTCACCTTACGCCTATGTGACGGTAGCGAAACGGTCAAGCCAGATTAGTGTTATTTTAATTATTTCCAAAACATGATTTGTAACTTTCTAATTGGGATGTAGTGCCTTTTTAAATAAATTTTGTTATTATATAATATTCGTGCCTACAAAATGTACGCTGAACACAAGCTTTGGCTGTTATAACCACTATTCAGAATCATGACAAGTCGTCAATATCTTGAGTTCACACACTGAGATGCTTGGTTCGTACGGAAAGTTTTGACAATACCGTCTCGAATAGTGGCCGTCGAATAGTGGCCTTCGAATAGTGGCCGTCGAATAGTGGCCGTCGAATAGTCTCGGCGCTCTACATATTCGACTTGTAATTATTCACTGAAAAAGTAATTGGAACTAACGAAGTTTTTGCGGTTTTAACTGAACAAGTTTGGTGTAAATTTATGCGAACATTAAGTTATTAGAAAATAAACTTTAATAAAATAATACAAAACTAGTTTTGTTGCTAGTAAGAAAAACTGGCAAAGTGCGAGTCGGACTCGCGCACGAAGGGTTCCGTACCTATATCGCAAAAACGGCAAAAAAATCACGTTTGTTGTATGGGAACCCCACTTTAAATATTTATTATTTGTTGTTATAGCGGCAACAGAAATACATCATCTGTAAAAATTTCAACTGTTTACCTATCATGGTTCATGAGATTCAGCCTGGTGACAGACGGACAGACAGATAGACAGACGGATCGTGGAGTCTTAGTAATAGGGTCCCGTTTTCACCCTTTGGGTACTGAACCCTAAAAATTATCGCAAGTCCCAATTATTTTTTTCTGTGTAGTTTTGTAGACATAGATAACACCAAGATGACAGTAGACTTTTATTATTTGTAACTAGTTGTTGCCAGCGACTTCATCCGCGTTAAACTAATACATACAGCTAGGGGGGGGTTTTTTGGTTTACCACATCGACTTGGTTATCGTTGTTTAGAGCTCATTGCGTACATAAATACTGTAATTTTTGTTTTAAAAAAATTGGCAAACAAAGGAATGAGAAGGCACCAAAGTTTGGAATTTTTACAAAATTTTGTTCCGATTTTTTTTCAACTTCCTTTCACAAACAGTGACACAGTTAGTATTGTATCTGTGATCGATATGAATCTGATTCACTTGACAATTTATAAGTAATCATTATAATTAAACTGTTACATCAAAGTCCCATCATATCTTGGTGTTATCCTCGCCTTCACTTACCTGCTAACTCACCCGACCCGTTCACACGCCTCCAGCAATATTTCAATACGTACCTCAGAATAAGACTTTTCGATGGCCGAGCGCTTGATGGTGTAGGTGCGCAGGTCTTCAAGCAGGTCGCACTCATGCTGGTTCTTAGCATGGAGCTTCGCAATCTGCTCCGTATGCAAGTTTTTGAGAAATTTCGTGTAGTTGCTCTGTAACAAAGAGAGGATTCACGTTAAGAGTTGAAAGAAAGCAAATTGCTTTATTTGTGACCCGTACCGCACATGAGGCAGAAGAGATAAACGAAAAACTAACACAAAAATTTAAAACCGGGAAAGTGCAAGTCGAACTCGCGCACGGCGTGTTCCGTACCATTATCGCTAAAAACGGCAAAAAAATCACGTTTGTTGTATCAACTGTTGCCCAACTTTTTTTTTTTCTTTTTTGTATTTATTCTTATAGCGGCTTCAGAAATATATCATATGTGAAAATTTCAACTGTCTAGCTATTACGAACGGTTCACGAGATACAGCCTGGTGACAGACAGACATACGGACAGTGGAGTCTTAGAAATAGGGTCCCGTTTTTACCCTTTTTGTACGGAACCCTAAAAAGGAACACCGCACGAGACCAACGAGGCTCCCACTTCAGTATTGTGCAGCGATGTTTAAAAAAAGGTTGTATATTTAAGGGATTAATAAACCACAAATAATTTATTTATTGACCTAAGCTAACAAATGTAGTCACAACTTGCCACTCTCAGAATCACACCAGTCTATGAGAGTCTAATAAAATTAAAAGACATGGCGGACTTTATAAATAGGCATTTAATCAAATAATATCTTTACACTAGCACGCCTTAATCAAATCTGTATCGCAGTAAAACAATCGACAAGTTCTACAGTTTCAAATCGATTCTCAACTTGCATGAATTTCCGAACGCATCCAGAACTGACTTCTCCTTCTGCAGTTTACAGTAGGAAATGAGACTAACACGTTTTTGGGACTAGCATTAAATTTGACCCATATTATGATGAACGAGATTGTGTTAGCAAAAATAGAATTCTATTCAGTAAAGTACGTGTACCTACTTTACTTTATATAATATCAATCCATTGTCCGCTCAATACTCAAAGACCTTAAAATCAGCCTATAATGTTCCCCCTTCTAGGAAACAAGCCTCCTGTGAGAAGGAATGAAACATAATCTACCACTCGGGACCAGAAAAAAACTCACTTCTCTTTAAAACAAGCTGATTAAACTCCATGCAAATGAGCCTTAAGTAGTCCTTTAACCTCAGTAGTGACTAAGACACCCTTGACCTTCTCCAACTAGTCGAACTGCGGTTAAGAGGAAAGTCGTCCACTTGTCTGCGAAGAACTTGAACAATTTGCACTTTTTACAATGAAAGCCATCGGGCTTAAATAAATTACAGTCAGTCGAGCGTTGGAAACAACCGGGATTAAATTAATTATATACTAACGTCTGCAAGAGGAATTGCAGTGATTGGTTCAGGGACTGACAAGAGAAGAGTGCTTCATAATAGTGTACCTAGATTTTATACTCAAGTTTTAATATTATATTCGAAAACAAAATGGAATTTTATTAAAACTATCATCATCATCAACCTATTAATGTAGCCACTGCTGGGACACAGGCCTCCTCTCTGTGAGGAGGAATGGGCAGTAATCCACCACGCGGGCCCAGTGCGGGTTGGTGGATGTCACATGTCTTCCAATGTTTGGTTCTAGGACATGCTGGTTTCCTCACGATGTTTTCCTTCACTGTTTAGAGAGCAGTGGTGATGAAATAATTTACACAAAGAACTCTTTCAAAAAACTTGTAAGTCGCGGCCGATATCACTGGGCCTACAACTGCTCTATGTAAGATTTAAAATAAAAAATGCTACAACGACCAACTAGTGAATATCGTTTTCAATTCACGTTGCACCATTTGAATAAAATTACTGACGTTAATCTGACTAATTAGGACATTGTTATATTTAGTCAAAGAATGTGGATAAGTGTCAAAGTTCAGCAACACCAATAATGTTGAAACATTATTGGTGTTGCATTCTCACTTTACGTAAAAAGAAAGGACGTCACAAATTGACCGTCGACTAAATTAGTTAGGTCACAAGCATGAGCGTCCCAGTTGACAGCGTCAAAGGCGATAAAGAGTACTTCAAATAAAATAAAACTAAGCAACAAACTTGCTTTTAGGTCCACTTCAAAATAAATACCATCCGACACTAGCCCTGACATATTATATAAAATCTCTCTAGAATATGTCCCGCTTAGTTGACACTTAGCTTAGCTCCATTTAGCCCTAGTTATTGACTAGTCTACTTATGACGTCACTTAAAATCTGGCGCCTCCACCAAAACAGAAACTTCAGCCTGTAATGTCACCGAGCGCGTCGCGTAAAACGGAGACTGCTTGAGGTTGAAAACTTCTTAAACTCTCAACTTATTTCATATTAGCTGTGCCCGCGGCTTCGCTCCCGTCAACTGCCTACCCTACTTACCTAACTACCTACCCTACTTAACCACCTGCCTACCGTATTTGTCTTGTTGCCTACCCTACACCCTACCTACATGGCAAATTTTTTTTCTAGTGTCATTCTTCCGCGGCGACACCACCATTCATAAAATGACGTCAAATGCACAACGTCATCTATCGAATATGGAGTTCAACTGTCCGAGTATCTGAATTGCGTGTATTGTGATATTTTACTTCTTGAATACTTTAAATTCATCTAACTTTTGAGAGAGTGAACCGATTGCGATGAAACAAAAACTAAGTAATATTTCAAGTTACGCACAATTTACGCGCAAAAAAGTTATCTAGATTGGTTTCGTACATTGATGCGTGTGCAACTAAACAAACAAACAGACAAAAATGCTGGCACTGAGTTCTGTTGGTTATCGTTTACCACCCTGGCATTTTTTATTGGAAATATTTTTAATGCTTTTGTTAAGTGTATTGAAAAGGAGGCTGACGTAAAGAAGTTCAACGGCTTGGCTTGGCGGCCGCGCATAGTGCCTGGCTTACTAGTCTGAAATACTAGGCTCAAATAATCTATCATGGTTTGTGATTCGAGGGCATGTGAAACATGACGTTAGGAAAGTTTCGAGCATGATGACTGCGAGTTTAAAAGAAGAAGTAAACTAACGATGCGCGGTGGATGGATTGTGTCAAAAATAAAGGTGGTTCTCACTTCAAATAAATGCGAGTATAGCGGCAAGAGGATCACTAGAATATAGTCTCCTAGCAAAATATTGGAAAAAAAAATCAGATCAGAAAAAAAAAATTGTTGCATGTTATCCCGGCAGACTGATTGAATTTCTGCCGAAAAATCTGTCAGCATTGAGAATTTTTCATTTGCGAACCGCAAATTCCTGTCCCAAGTTACCCCATGAGTGAGCATGCTACGGCGAATATGCTGTGGCGAAAAATATGGAAATATTTCGTCAATATTTGTTGCAGCATTTAGCTTTTTGCGCTTTGGTTCGGACTTCAGTTACGCAGTCGTATAAACCGGTCCTCATCTAACTTTAAAAGAGAACAAAATCTTTTACTCAGGTACGATATACCTAAATACTCAGAACATTAACAACATTATTATTTGTTTATGCCTCGTGACGTAAAGGTTCAAAGACAAAGAAAATATACATAGAAAATACAACAAAGGTTCAAAGGAATTCAATTAGCGGTTACTATATTGATCCCTTCTAACATTCAGCAGGATTCCTCTCACAAGTCACAGGTACTTGAGCTTAGTAAAACAAAAGAGCATGAGCTTCCTCGTATTCTATAGGTACTTCATAATAAAGCTCGCTTGTTCGACATCTATGAGTTTCTAGGCATCCTTTGAGCTATTGAACTGCTTGAGTACCAAAGCTCCAGGCTCCTATTGACAGGGAGTTCATAATTAGTTCCGAAGATCCAAAGCGTTTACGCAGCGGATTCTATGCGAATCTGAGAAATGGCGATCCGAAGTATGTAGTATTTATGTTTGATAGATTGCGCATTAAATGTAATAACGTTGTGGCGTTCTCTTTAGACTGTAATTTATCGGGTTCATATCCTATGCAGTACGCAAATGCAGTCATTTGTAGATAAAAAATGAACCTGAGCTTAGTATTCTTGGTGTTGTGTTTAGGGACTTGTCACACTGGATGCATTCTGCGTGATGCGAAGTGACGCGAATATATTTGTTGCTCTACTTATTTTTATTAACGATTATTTTATTTACAAGCTCAGTTTCACCAGCCCCGATGTCTGTAATCAAAACATGGAAGGTAATTTTGACCCTTTTCCCGGTGTTCAGTTGAGATGAAATTTTGCAAACACGTTTGTTTCTTGTAAGAAACAAACGTGAACAAAAAGTTAAAAAAACAATGAAGTACTTGTTGCCTCTAGACACCATAAGTTTGATATTTCTCTTAGATATACCAAGGGTATGGGTATTGCGTTTTCGTTCAATGAATATTGGGATAAGGACTAGATAAATTTAAAACGTGAACAACGAAGATATTATATAAAGACTAACGTGTCGTAGGTCGTGGGTTCGAACCCAGGCAAGCGCTTTACTATGTGTAAATTATTTCATCACCACTGCCCTCAAAACGGTGAAGGAAAACATCGTGAGGAAACCGGCGTGTCCTAGAACCAAAAATGCGGTGATATGCGACATCCACCAACACGCACTGGGCCCGCTTGGTGGATTACGACCCACTTTCTTAATTGCTCTCTCTTTTATTCCACAAAAATGCAAGATTTCTGAGAGAGAGGCCACGATGAACTTTATGATGCAAAGTGCATAAGAAGTGAAGTTTACTTTAGTGGCTCCGACTGCTGGCGGCAGTTTGTTTCCTTATTCACTACGGTAGTAACGATACCATTCGTCATACTCAATTCATATAGGGTAGCTCTCTTACACATACGAGTATAAGTACTTATAACTATGCTACGCTTATAGCATTGTGAAGTTAGATATCAACTAAAATCTATCAGCAAACCTGAGGCTTTAGATAGAAGGGTACAGGCAAAAAACAGGGCAAGACCTAATTAATAGTAGATTTAGAGAAAGATGCAGTTAAAAGTTTAGAAGTATGTAGTTTTCCTTAGAAAAACCGAGAATGTCCATGACATACGTACACGACATACGTATGTCATGGACATTCTCGGTTTTTTTTTCTTCGGTCATAAACAAAAACGTCATTTTGGCGCCTTACGTTTCTCTTAAATTTTAATCGCAATCTCATATCGGCAACCATCAACGTAATAACTTGGCAATATGTTGGAAAATTAGAGAGTTTTTTAACAGATTGTGACTGAAGTTATAATGACAACGTTCATAGGAGCTACAAATGGGAACTGACCCTCAGTAGGTATAAACAAGACTTACATTGCTTGAACGAATCCTTAAAATGCACGGACTTATCATCAGCATAAAAGGCTCATTGGAGCATTTTGTGGTACAAGCAAGAGTACAAGGTCAACATCCTCGCGTCCGATCACCCACAAGATGGACAGACTTCATTATCATCATCATATCAGCCGAAAGACTTCCACTGCTGGAAATAGGCCTCCCTCAAGCGTTGCTACATTGATCGGTATCGCAACTATCGGACTCATCTGTCCACCTGGTGGGAGGCCCTCCAACACAGCGTCTTCCCGGACGCGGTCGCCACTCCAGAACTTTTCGGCTCCATCGACCATCCGTTCTGCTAAATGGTCCCTTATTGAATGTACACCAAGTGCCACAAATGGAGAAATATGGAGGCACCTCGCAAAAGCCGCAACCAACCTACCAGACGATCTATGATCACGACCATTCCACCAAAAGTATATGACTAGGAAGAGGCAGTGGTGTCTCATCCCATACTAATCGGAACCGAACGCAATTGTACACCGATTGCGTTCAGTTCCGTTCCACGGATATAGATGGTGATCTATCTGTCGCCTTGGAACGGAACCGAACACGATCGGTTTACAAAAAATTGTCGATATAATCAGATGAAAAACGCTGGTTATGTCGGCACGGTTTCTTTGTATGGGATGACGCATCTGTATGCTGGTATTATTATTATCTGTGGAAGAGGTAAAGGTGTAATGAGTTGCAGCCGTTGTTGTTCTGATAGTACCTACACTATCAGAACAACAACGGCTGCAACTCATTTTTTACCTATCTTTTAATATAAGCGTCAATACAAAGGAGATTGCCACCTTATATTTCTGCGAAAGCCTAATTTTGAGGACAAACTGTATTCAAAGTTAGTTACCGAAACCCGGTAGTCCACAAGTTGAGGCCCACAAACAATAGCCGGCCGACAAGTCGATACTTCAGACTGTTTCGGCAAACTTCGGCGAACTTCGGCTCAACAGACAAATTTGTATTTCGCCTGATGAATCTAGTTTACATTGAAATCGACTTTGGTAATACGGTGGCCGTTGTATGCATTGGAACTGAAATTGGATACTGATGATGAGACTATGGCATGGGAATTGAAAATTATAATGACAACAGACGTCTGCATGGTCTTTGAAATTATCATTCGAGATAATTTCAGTCCATCGCCACTAGAACATCGGCTCTCGCGTTGTGTTTTACAGTCGATTGTTATTTGAAAATTTGTAATAATAATTTTTCCAAAAAAATATCTTTTTAAACAAGATTTTGGCTTACCGTGCATTGCCATCCAAACCAAACGTGTTTGCAAAATTTCATCTTGCAAATTTTGCAACTGCATTTTAAGGCAGTTATCTATTACCCTTTGGTAATAGATAACTGCCTTAAAATGCAGTTGCAAAATTTGACCCGATCACACCTACATACATTGAAAGTTAATAAAAAGCTTGTAAAATGGTCCTAGATAACTACGGGCTGCAAACGAATTGACACTTGTCTAGTGCCTCTGGTAAAAGTATAGTCACGTGTTATTTCGATAACGCATCACGATCCCACATATTTTGACACTTTATATAGACACGTGTTATACCAATAGCGCTTCACGCTCCCATATATTTTTGACACTTTGTATAGTCACCTGTCATTTCGATAGCGCTTCACGATCCTACATATTTTTGACACTTTATATAGTCACGTGTCATACCGATAGCGCTTCACGCTCCCATATATTTTTGACACTTTGTATAGTCACCTGTCATTTCGATAGCGCTTCACGATCCTACATATTTTTGACACTTTATATAGTCACGTGTCACACCGATAGCGCTTCACGATCCCACATATTTTTGGCACTTTATATAGTCACGTGTCATACCGATAGCGCTTCACGATCCCACATATTTTTGACACTTTATATAGTCACGTGTTATACCGATAGCGCTTCACGATCCCACATATTTTTGACACTTTATATAGTCACCTGTCATTTCGATAGCGCTTCACGATCCCACATATTTTTGACACTTTATATAGTCACCTGTCATTTCGACAGCGCTTCACGATCCCACATATTATTGACACTTTATATAGTCACGTGTCATACCGATAGCGCTTCACGATCCCACATATTTTTGACACTTTATATAGTCACGTGTCATACCGATAGCGCTTCACAATCCCAAATATTTTTGACACTTTATATAGTCACGTGTCATACCGATAGTGCTTCACGATCACACATATTTTTGACACTTTATATAGTCACCTGTCATTTCGATAGCGCTTCACGATCCCACATATTTTTGACACTTTATATAGTCACGTGTTATTTCGATAGCGCTTCACGATCCCACATACTTTTGACACTTTATATAGTCACGTGTCATTTCGATAGCGCTTCACGATCCCATATATTCTTAACACTTTTCACAATGACAATATCATATTATATTTCATTTCTAAAATAACCGTGTCTATTGTGATAACAGGAAACAATGTTTTTATCTTCTAGAGAAAATAGCAGAATCTTTTACGGAGAATTACAAAGAAAAACGTTTCAAGGATATAAATAAACAAAGCTATGATTAGTTATTGTTTGAGTATTGTATTACTGGGTACTTTCCAGGTAAAGTACATAGGTACATATGCTATATGTGATCATTGTTATGTACTGTAGTGAAATGAATAGGTATTACCTATCTATATGGACCAACTTTTGTCATTAATCACATTGATTGACTTTAAAAGAAGATGTTTCAGAAATGTAGGGCGCCTGGGCCAGCACTATGTACACTATGTAAAATTCGCATTAAAATATAGGTACCGCTATTTATTATGAATTTTCTTAAATTTAAAAAAAAACAACCCGAATTGAAATTGCATCAAAGCAGCAATCATCCAATGTTCGTAGAAATAAAATGGGTAGTAAAACTAAAAAAATCACTAAAATCTCCGAAACATTATTATATTATCCAATTCAAAGTCAAAGCAAAGAAAGATTCAAAGACGTCACTTCTTAAAACTGTCGTCATATTCGTCAAACGTTATGTCAAACACAACTGTCATGGCTGCCCTAAAAATAGGCTTATCATATTAAAAAATCTTTTCAAATGATCATTTTTGTACGCCTGTATTAATTTGTTAGTATTTTTATGGCAATCCCTTATATTTTCCTCTTTATCTATGTAGTGTACATAGTGGTGGCCCAAAATAAAACATCTCCTTTCACTTATGTAGCGAAATTGCAGCGTTACAGGTACTTATAAGATTTAATGCTGAATAATAATGCATTACATGCACGTACAGGTGGGTAATAATCAATTTTTGGTAGAAAAAGATAAAATGTCAAATCTGTCTGTGTGTGTCTTTAAACATCACTGCTTACAGAGAACCATAACCATAGATTTAGTTTTTTTTTGCTGTACATACTATATCTATGGTTATGACGCACATACTAAAGAAAATACTGTGTCAGTATTGGTAATATGAATTCACCTGTACCTATACCAATTAGCTGCCGTGTTACCCAGTAACTAGGTTAGATAGAACCCAGAATCTGACCTGCGCGGTCAGATTCACAGAAGCTCCATGCAAAATACTAGTATCAGATGCAACCGGAAGCCTGGCCCATATAGTTTGGTAAACGCTGGACAGATGATATTTATCAGATAACTAGTCTACATAGCCTAAGATTCCACTGCTAAAATCTGCAGGTATCTTCATGAATGATACTCAAAGTACCATCAAAAACAAAATGTCATGTTAAATTTAGTCTTGTTATATATTTTTATTTATTTTTTCCTTTGTATATATTCTTTTACTGATTGTTTTGTGAATGTGTGAACATTGTAGGCCTTCTAGATTTCTAGACGCTTGTTAACATTTGTTAACTCTCTCGTTTATACAATTATTTTTTAGTTTCTTACGACTTATTGTCGGGCCTACGTTGTCCCCCCATATCTAAGCACTAATACTGTAACATGGAAATATTGTAAAAACAACCCAATTTTTTTAAAAGAGTAACCGTGGAGTTTTTTGCCGGTTCTTCTCCACAGGAAACGACTAACCCGAACCGTGCATCTTTTGTCGACGTTTTATAAGTGCCCATGTAGGCCTATGTAAAATAAAAAACATTGATTTTGATTTTTGATTTTGAAATTACTACAGATTTTTGCGGTGGGATCTCGTACATACATTTCGGAGTAAAGTGAAGAAAAACATAAATTATCAAGTCCTATTAGTAGCTTCAGGAAATTACAGACACGATATTGTCGAGTCGCATTACTACACAATTATGTAGTTTGCAACAGTTTCGAATTACCTTCAGCTTAATCCCTATTACGGGCAACACGGCCCTTACACAGGTACTGTCAGTGACAATTACACGTATTTAGGATCCGTAGAAACTCAATCACTGGAATTCTCGTCACCTGTTGTATAAACGTCACTTCTACGTATCATGTTGCCCTGGTAATCGAACAAAGCAGCAATGTGTTAACGGGATCTATCATAAAAATCAACATCATCATCTTCAGCAGCCTTTTAAGAGGAAAAATGGACGCAGACAGCTGAATTTACTATGTAAAAAGTCATAATTCATGATTTGGCTCTCGCTTATTTCGTCCTCCAATATTGGACCAATTTAAAAGGTGTTCCATAAACTGAAAAATAAACTTATATACTGTGTCCCCATTTGTTCCTTTTTGATGACACGGTTTGTTTAGAAGCACTAGAATCCTCAAAAGATGTACTACAGAGGCCTTCTGTACAAATTTGACAAATAAAAATGAAAAAAGGAAAACATAGGAGCACAGTATAAGTATTTCTTTCTATTTCAGTTTATGGAATATATTTTAAATTGTTCCAATATTGGAGGAGGAAATAGGCTAGAGCCAAACCTCGAATTATGGTTTTTTATTTAGGAAATTCAGTTGGATGTCTGCAACCGCATTTCCTCAGTTCCCACGGCTGGAACACAGGCCTCCTCTATGTGCCTTCTAGGGAATGTGCCGTAATCAACCTCACGGGCACAGTGCGGGTTGCTGAATGTCACATGTCTTCGATTTTTTGTTCAAGGACATGCCGGTTTCCTAACGATGTTTTTCTTCAAAGTTTGAGAGCTGTGGTGATGCAATAATTTACACAAAGTAAAGTGCCTGCCTGGGTTTGAAGCCACGTCCTACAATTTGTAAGTCGCGGCCGTTACCACTGGGCCACCACTGCTCACTGAATCTATCAGCCGAATGCATTTTATGCAATAAGTACTATGTCAATCAATAGCCTGTGTATATAATAGTTGAAATTGTAATTGTATACAAAGGCTTAAAGCTATTGGTCAAAATCTTTCTATTCGTATTGGCATGACTTTCAAGAGATAAGTTCATAAAGTCACAAAAAATTATGGCATGTGACATGCACCAATTTGCACAGGACCCGCTTGGTGAAATACAGCTTCTTATCCACTCAGCCAGGCGAGCACGGCCTCTGTGATAGGCTTGAGTAACGCATTTTATCACGGTTTTTGCTTCCAAACTGTGATAAAAATGTGTGACTCAAGCCTGTCACAGTAGGCCGTGCTCGCCCCACAGATCTAACAAAGAAAGACTGAGGTCAGCAAGGAGGCATGGACAATTAAGACATGATCATCTTTGCACATAACAGGCAACTACATACTCTATACTATATACATATCTTACTAATATTATAAATGCGAAAGTTTGGATGGATGTATGTTTGTTACTCAATCACGCAAAAACGGCTGAACGGATCTGGATGAAATTTTCACAGATTTAGATAATAGTCTGAATTAGCACATAGGCTACTATTTATTCTGGTATAATGTTCCATTGGAGTGATAAAATACTTTCCACGCGGGCGAAGCCGCTGTCAGAAACTTATATTATAAATGCTAAAGTTTGCATGGATGTATGTTTGCTACTCCATCACGCGAAAACGGCTGATCGGATCTGGATGAAATTTGATTATAGTCTGGAATAGCACATAGGCTACTATTTATCCTAGTATAATGTTTCCTTGGGATGATAAAAAACTTTTCTCGAGGCCGAAGTTGCTGGCCGAAGCTAAGCTAAATGCGAAAGTAACTCTGTCTGTCTGACTGTCTGTTACCTTTTCACGTTAAAAAGGCTGAACCGATTTAGATGAAATTTGGTATTGAGATAGGTGTAGACCCTGGGAAGGACATAGGGTAGTTCTCATCCCGGTAGTGGGTTCCCTTGAGATAGTAAAAATATTTTTACGTTGGCGAAGCCGGGGGCAGAAGCTAGTAACAAATCAAAATTAACTGAAAGACAATATAGATTTATTCAGTTTTTCTCAAAATAAATTTTGATGAGCTACACGTGCACTTGTACATAATTCCCGTTCGCCGAATGTACCAACCGTGGGTGTACACGTGGAAGCACTCTCATCAACGCTGTACCAAAATAGCTTTCAAATAATTACCGCTAAATGTCAGCTATTCAGAGGCATATGATGCATAGCGGTCAACAAAGACCTCCACCACGGTACACTGCATCACAAAACACGTTATTATTATTATGCAACCGGGTGTGCCCATATCCGGGTATTTCGCGGATAACCTTGAAAACCCGGGGCTGATCTGATGGCCAGAAACAATAGACGATCACCGCGAATAATAGACTCTCATTATGGTTATAGATTTTGTGTAAAGCTATTTTAAGTTATCGGATTGTGGGTGCTTTTTAGGAGATTGTAGTGGGAGATAAGGTGCATTGTTGCGTATAGGTTTATGGCCCTTTTGAAAAAAAGAAAAAGATTTTATTACGACTTATTACGACTCTTTAGTGACGTAAAACGGTTACTTTCTAAAGCGTACTCCTTAGTAACGGCTAGGTTAAAAGGTTTGATAAAAATACCTACTTTCTGAGTTAACAAAAATGTGTTTTCTTTTATTACTAATCGGATCGGATAAGTGAGTACAGCTTGTTCTATCTCACGTCAGTGGGTTGGTACCTACATAATTTCAGGGTTAACCAAAATCATCATCATCTTCCTGCCCTTCTCCCATGTTACTTGGGGTCGGGCAACACGTTTGCTTCCTCCATACCGTCCTGTCCCCCGTCACGTTATTACTGACTCCCTTTTCTTTCATATCACTCCTCAAACAGTCCATCCATCTTTTCTTTGGCCTTCCTCTCCCTCTAAATAAAACCACAAATCCGGATCTTGAAAACCATAATCCTAAAATACCGCAAGCGGAATTTGAAAGGACTACCCGTCAAATAATAATGCAAGCCAATACCAGAAAGTATTTATAAAGTCGTGGTAGTGCAGTGGCTAAGACCTCGCCTCTCATTCTCAAAATCGTAGCTTCAAAGCCAGGCAGTACCATTATGACATTTTCAATTTATATGTACTCTCTAAGTTCGTCACTAACAACGGTAACATTACTGAGAACGGTGATGAAAAACAACAAGAGGAAACCTGTGTGCATAATCCGAGTTTTTTAACGTACTCACTCGTGATAACGTAAAGGATCTCATACGTCAAAATGTATACAAAACAAGAGTTTTCTCCCTACCGTCCCCAGACGGCGCTTATCCAATTTGGATACAAATTGACGTTTACGTTAACGCGATGGAGCGTGAGTAAAATCTCGCACTAAGGCCCCTGTGTGCTTAATCCGAGTTTTTTAACGTACTCACTCGTGATAACGTAAAGGATCTCATACGTCAAAATGTATACAAAAAAAGAGGTTTCTCCTTACCGTCCCCAGACGGTGCTTAGTACAAATTGACGTTTACGAGCGTGAGTAAAAACTCGCAATAAGGCCTCGAGAATTATAAATCATAAATCTGAAATCGCCAATCCTCATTGAGCATGCTCGTTCCTTCTCTGTATGAGAAGAGCCTGCCTGCCTTTGTCCTGATGGGACAGTAACAGACAGGTATTATTTATTATCATAACCCGGGAAACCGGGCAGCGAAGGAACAGGCCTAATGGATGCATCGCGTTTAAATCTTCAATCAAGTAATTGATGCTCATTTTTCAACAGAGTCCATATACATAATCTCGTCATGGAATATCACTCACTCTTATTAATCCTTTTTCAATCATACTTTTTAATTCCCGACGGGAAAAGAGGGGTGTTATTAACGTGTGTATTTGTGTATCTGTCTGTGGCTTCATAGCTCTTAAACGGATGAACCGATTTTCTTTTCATTTCGGGTTTTTTTTTTGTTGAAAGGTGACTTTATCGAGAGTGTTCTTAGCTATGTTTGATGTAAATCGGTTCAACCGTTCCAAGTTATAGGTGTTTTACGGTTTGAATCAGAGTTTTCTCAAAATATTGTGTCATAATTACGTGTTCAGAGATTGTCGTTCGAAGCGTGTCTATTATTAGATAAATTATGTAGCAATCAATCAATATCAATCTGCTTAGCCTTTTTCCAACTATATTGGGGTCGGCTTCCAGTCTAACCGGATTCAGCTAAGTACCAGTGTTGTACATGGAGCGACTCCGCGCATGGAGCGTCCTTTCTGACCTACACAACCCAGTAACTGGGCAATACGATACCCCTTGGCAAGACTGGTGTCAGATCTCAAGCTTCTGACAACTCGTAACGACTGCCAAAGATCTTCAAATGACAGCCGGGACCAACGGCTTAACGTGCTTTCCGAGGCACGGAGGAAACTCGGTATGTTGAAATGGTCACCCATCCACGGACCGACCTCGTCAAGCGTTGCTTAACCTTGATGATCGTCCCGTGCGGCTGTTATTATTTAGCCACGAGCTCCCCACGCTATGTAGTATGAAATAAAAATGTGTCGGGGTTTTTTTTAATTATACCTTTTATCCTTTGATTCCGCCATCAAAGACCGGTATTGTAAAGGGATTTACTAATAACGGTCATATTCTTCAGTCTTGTTGTGGCTTCTTGGTTGCATAATTTATAAGGGATTAAGTGTGGCACAGTATAGTAATTTATTGATTGTATTATGTCCCAGTTTCAATTATTAGTTCAATTAAAATTGATGTCGATGTAATTGAATAATGAAATTATAGGGCCGGTAATGTAATGCATCCTAATCTTCTAATCTAACATTAGGTACGAGCAGGTGAGCAGTGGTACATGTTCCTAACTCCAAATACTCAATTCAGAAATCGTCCAATAGAAAATGAAAATCTTATTATTAATTTAATTAAAATGCGAATATATTTATAGTGAAAGCTTATTTACTTTATCTTTTATTTGCTAGAATGTACTCGATTTAATTTTAGATTTTATTTCAACTCTGCAATCTTCAATATCAAATTTCTACATTTTATTTCAATGAAATGATTATAATATTGCTGAACGCTCGAAACGGGTACTACGATTACAGTTTAATGTATTTCAATAATAAATGAATATAAGAAACAAAATTAATATTGCGTTTCAGTAGCTAATGGACTAACGATTAATGAATCGTTTTATATTATTGAAACATTATTATAAAAATATGAGAAAGTGTTAGATGTTAATTATTTCATTCGTCGGTGGAATAATGTGAGCACCTGCTGGATGAATTATTAGAAGATAATTATAACTATTATTAATATTAAATTACTAACACCGGTTCTATGTTCTACAATAATAGAATTCTCAATGAAGCCTTTTTACCACGTAATTGGGATTGACGGCATTGATTTTTAGGGTTCCGTACCTCAAAAGATAAAAAAGGAACCCTTATAAGATATCTTGTCCGTCTGTTTGTCTGTCTGTCTGTCTGTCCGTGTGTCACCACCGATTCTCTCAGGAACGGGTGGACCTAAAAAGTTGAAATTTATACCAGATAATGAGGTCTACAGTACCTATTAGGTGTATATATCAAGGTCCTGAGTCAACACGATAAAAAGATATGGGCATATTTAGATTTTCGCAGAAACTTGTAAGTACCAAAATTAAAGATTTGACCCGAACACACTTAGGCTGAGTTTCTAACCTTTAAATCATCGCAGAATTAATGTGACAAATTGTCAAGCACGCGTTATCTGCTGTGAATGGCTGTTGAAAATTCATTCAATCAATCATAACAGATAACGCGAGTTGCTCTCTTGATAATTGTACATTGCTAATGTGTATGGAATCGACAAAAGAACTTATAAAAGTAGGTAAATAAAAGAATATCTGCGTTTCCATTTACACCTGCATTTTCCTTTGTAATATTGTTGGCTTTTGGTCCTTTTCAGTGCCAATTAGCGTGGGTTTCATTACCTGAATATGGATAGCACAACGGTCAAAAGATGTAATTGGAACGCCGCCAAATACAGACATACAGACTACATCCACACATCATCCACTGACAGAATAGTTGCACAAGGTAATGTATGTACTAGAATTTAATCACAGAAATGCGTCGAGAATATTTCACAGTAGTATTCTGTAAAGGTCAACGGTGAAGCCCACTCAAGGGAACAAACTCGATCCGAAAGAGATCTCTCTTATAGATGGGTTCTTGGTTACATTACAACAGCAAGGCTTGCTGAGAGTGTTCCGGGGATGGGTCACCATCCCTTAAATAACTAGACCCCTCCGTGCCTTGAAGAAGAAGTTTTTTGAGTCATTACGGGCGGGTACGGTAGTATTGACAAAGAAAAGACGATCAACCAAATTGGATTGGTAAAAACAAAAACACGTTCTTATGAAACTGAACTAAAATCTGCGTATTGGAGATTTTTTTTTATTTTTTTTTATCTATTATAGGCTCGCGCTTGACGACTATCTCACCTGATGGTAAGCGAAGATGTGGTCTACGATGGAGCACGCTTGCCTAGTAGTAACCTATTCACTCTTGACTTAAAGACCCCTAGATTGTAGCTATCGGGAAACACAGACTCCGGCAGGGAATTCCACTCCTTAGCTGTACGCATAATAAAAGTATTCTCAAAACGTTTAGTGCGTATGGGTGGGATGTCCACCATGTACCGATGGCGCATCGCCGTACGTCTGGTAGTTCGATGATGAAACGGGCTGGGCGGAATTAGATCATGCAATTCCATCGCACACTCCCCGAAATGTAACCGATAAAAAACCGACAAGCTGGCAACTCGGCGACGATGTTCAAGGCTCTGGAGCTTTGACTTAACCAGTGCCTCATCGCTGATGAGCTTCTTGGCCCGCTTTTCAATCGACTCTAGTGCATCAATTTGGCTGATCCGTCCCAGAGATGAGAACAGTACTCCATGCATGATCGAACTTGCGCTTGATACAAACTGAGCAGCTGTTCTGGCGTGAAGTACCTTCTCACCTTTGCAAGGATCCCCAGCTTTTTGGCAGCCAATTGAGCCTTTGCCTCAATGTACGGGCCAAAATTGAGCGTCGATGTCAACGTAACGCCAAGAAGCTCAAGATGGTCAGTTATTGGCACGGTTACATTACGGAAAGTTGGAGCCGGGTGAAATTGGCTCTTTTTAGCGGAAAAAAGACACGCCTGAGTTTTAGCAGCATTAAACCTGACCAGATTGGCATCGCCCCATTCGGAGACTGCCTGCAAGGACAGGTTCAAGCGCTCCACCATGGCCTCACGGAGAGACTGGATCTGAGGCCCGGTAGCACGAGCGTTGGACACGTATCTCTCAGCAACTGTGCTGTCGTCTGCATACCCAAAGGTGCCGGGTTTTAGCAGATCGTTAATGTGCAGCAAGAACAAAGTTGCTGAGAGCACCGACCCCTGAGGGACCCCGGCATTAATATCCAAGCGGTCCGACGAGCAGCCATCGATAACCACTCGAATGGACCGATCTCTCAGGAAGTCTGCAATCCAATCACACAGACCACCGGGCAAAGCGAATGAAGGAAGCTTACCAATAAGGCTTTCGTGGCAGACCCTATCAAAAGCCTTCGAGATGTCTAGGGAGACGGCAAGCGCTTCCCCGTGCCTCTCAATGGCCTCACTCCAGATGTGAATGGCATACGCTAGAAGATCCCCAGTAGACCGATTTCGGCGGAAGCCGTATTGGCGGTCACTTAGGATATCGTTTGCTTCTAGGTATGCCAGGAGCTTAATATTAAGTACACGTTCCATACTCTTACAGAGTATGGAGGTTACAGATATGGGTCTGTAGTTGGCCGGGTCAGCTCGACTTCCCTTCTTGGGCACGGGCTGTACGTTAGCCTGCTTCCAAGCATTCGACACTTTTCCAGCCTCATACGAAAGGCGGAATAGGCGTGTCAAGATCGGAGACAGTTCAGGCGCACAGGTTCTAAGAATAATTGCTGGTATTCCGTCAGGTTTGAGATCAGATTTGAGTGAAGAATAGATGCTATTGAAACTTTTCAATCACTCTTATTACTTTGAGGGCCAGATTAGTAGTACAATGACGACAATGTATGATGGCGCGTGACGTTTCGTTTTTAACCGACTTACCAAAAAGGAGGAGGTTCTATGTTCGACATTATGTATGTTTTTTTATTTTTTTATATATATGTTCACCGATATCTCCGTCAATAGTGGACCGATTTTGAAAATTATTTTTTTGTTTGCAAGAGTATGTGCCGAAATAGGTCCCATTTTTATTTTTTGTAGATCTGATGAAGAACTTTGGATATTTTTTTGGAAGTCGGTAGTATTTTTTTGCAAAAAAAGATTTTTTATGAATTTTCGTTCATATTTACTGCAGAATATGAGGCAACAGATACCAGTTTAAGCCTCACATTGTTGGACGGGCTGTAAGGCGTACCGTTGGAACTTTGATTTATGTAGCCAATTCTTCCAAATAATTGTTATAAACATGAGAAGTCTGTTTGTTAATCAATCTCGCCACAACGGCTGAACTTTAGATGAAACTTGGCACACGGTAGGCAAAGTCCTGGATTAGGATAACAAATATTATTTATCCCGGTTCGTTGACCTTTGGGATAGTTATAGACTAACACGCGGCTAAAACAGCTAGCCGAAACTAATCTGCTGTTATCTATAGTAATAAGGTTAAGTTTGTGAGATTGTGAGTTTGTGACGTTGTAGGGGGTAATCTCTGGATCCACTGAACCGATTTCGAAAATTCATTCTCCAGTAGAAAGCTACATTATTGAGTATATTATATATTGTTGGGTGTCAAAGGCAATAATATATTTTCAAAAAAAAATTGAGATCCTTATGAAAATTGCAATAATGTAACCTAACCTACTTTGGACTTTTTACTGTAAAACTCATTCTTTGGCGTGCGCTGGGAAAACTATTGATGATACATAAAAATTATTAGGTATTATTAGGCCCCGGCAGGGTAGGCCCCGGCAGGGTAGGCCCCGGCAGGGTAGGCCCCGGCAGGGTAGGCATGGTAGGCAGTGAAGGTAGGGTAGGCTGGGTAGGCTGGGCAGGCTGGGTAGGCTGGGTAGGCTGGGTAGGCTGGGTAGGTTGGGCAGGCTGGGTAGGTTGGGCAGGCTGGGTAGGTTGGGCAGGCTGGGTAGGCTGGGTAGGCTTGGTAGGCTGGGTAGGCAGGGTAGGCTTGGTAGGCTGGGTAGGCAGGGTAGGCTGGGTAGGCAGGGTAGGCATGGTGGGCAGGGTAGGCAGTGTAGGCTGGGTAGACTGGGTAGGCAGGGTAGGAAGGGCAGGCAGGGTAGGCTGAGTAGGCAGGGTAGCCAGTTGATGGGAGCGTAGTCCTGGGGGTCAGCTAGTTATGAATATTTTGTAAACTATCACATTTAAAAGATACCGCAGGAGCACTGTGGTCTAGATTGAGTCATGGCCCTGATCATTGGAAGAGCTTGGTCTAAACGAAAACAAAACAATCTGGGCTGGTATCGTACGATATAAAGAGATATATTGTGAACTAGCTTCTGGCAACGGCTTCGCCCGCGTGAAAAGTGTTTTATAATCCCAAGGGAACATTTTACCGGGATAAAAGTAGCCTATGTGCTATTCCAGACTATAATCTATCTCTGTGACAAATTTCATCCAGATCTGTTCTGCCATTCTGACGTGATTGAGTAACAAACATACATCCATCCAAACTTTTGCATTTATAATATTAAGTAAGATTAAAACCATGTTTTAAATGATTGTTAATAAAGACAATTATTGTTATAAGCTGTCACAGGCACATCTGACAGTTTTAGTATATATATTTAAACCTATTGTGATACGTTTGGTGCAAATCAAAGCTGACTATAGTCCCACGCTAACAAAAGCGGGAACCAAGCATCAAACCCGTCGACCAAGACTGCGGTAGAGTTGCGACCACACTGCTTCAGCTTTTAGTATAAACGTATCTTGCATATACAGATTTCTGTCCAACGTATGACATATATTGAATGAAATATGTGTTGTCTCTCCCACAAATCTGCACGAATATTATAAATGGATTTGTCGAAGAGAAATATGAAGACGACAATGATCGATATAAGCTCTCGAATGTTTCTGTTGATGCACAAGTAACGTCCATTGAACTAACTAAATTCACACAAAACAAACTGAGTAAAAAAATACAACAAAATCATAATATATAATATTTACTGTTGAATGTCAAAAAGTTTAATGATGTCATCGTATTCTAATTGGCTCCCAATCATTGTAATGAAAATATGATAATTAAAATGCTTAATTTCAGCAACGGTTATGACTAGCTGGTTTCTGAATTGAGTATTGAAGTTGAGTTTTTGAGTACGAACGTGTCAAACCGTACTTTAATGCCAAAGTTTGGCAACTTTTAAGGGTAGAGTTTGATAAATACTCAACTTCAAATTGTTAATTCACTAATAATAGAAAGGTAAAAAAAATCCGTCCTGAATCGGCATTTCTCGTAAACCAGAACATTCTGAACATTAGTGTGTAATGGCAAACTATATTGGTTTATTGCACGGAGATATATGACAAAGAGCACTGAACTCCATTTGCCATAAATGTAAATGAAATATATACTATATTTAAATCAGGTGGAAGCGATGCGAATCACGAATTCATGGAAGGCTTTTGATACGGTGAATGAAGCGCGCTTCGAAGTTACGTCAACTATCAGTTAATTGCAAGGTCTGACCTTTCAATTAACCAGCGCATGGCCAAGGTATTTTTAGGACAATAAGCTTATTACTTGATTAGTTGGTGTTTGAAAACAGTTTGTGTACGCTTTCGTATCTGGTTGCAACTGAATTCCTGTGTTGGTTTAAGGATGGATGGATGTGAGACGCTTGGGGGAGGCCTATGTTCAGCAGTGGACGTCTTTCTGGCCCTGCAAAATCCAGTTACTGAGCGACACATCACCTCTTAGCTAGAAACGAATCAAAAGAACCTAAATATTATTTTTAAAAGCTACTTATCATCATGTCCCGGAGAAAAATATTTGCCCTGTCCACTTTCTAAGCAGCCAGCATTATTCGTTTCAAATCTAGATGAGTATTTGTGCAAAGGATTAGCCTAAGCCAGCCTGGACCAGCGTGATTGGAAGACATATTTGGAACAGACGAGAAGAGAAAGCGACAATACTTAGATGTATTAAAGTTCTGTTACTAAAGCAGAGTTTGATGAATACTCAACTTCAAATGCTTAATTCAGATATTTACACAAGATAATTACACATTACATTTTGTACAAAGAATACAAACATTTGCCACGGAGTACAAATAATGAGAAGGCAGGACGGAAGGATTACCTCGGAAACGCTGCATTCAACATTTGAAAGGCACCTCGGGGTCTTTAAGTTATGAGTGAATAGGCGTTTCTCATCTGATTAAACTGATTATTTTTCCTAAGAGCATCGATCGCGTTCGGTTCCGTTCCACGGATATAGATGGTGTTAGCAGCGACTTGCAAGTAAAAGGCTCGGTTCGTGAATATTTTTTTTTAAATACAGCGAAGATTTGTTTTATAGTATATTTTGTAAATTTTTACAGTTTCATTGTACCAAACTGTGTTACAAAACAATTTGAAAATATCGTGTGGATATCTCAGACACTTAAAACCGCGCCATCTATTGGAATAAATTTTAAATGATCCATTTCAAAAAATCTTTGAAATGTGAACTACGAGCCCTTAATAGAGTAAATTTAATTAAAATTCCCTAATTAGAATAAATTTTGTTCTTAGGAGATTTAATGAAACAAGAACATATATGTTATTTCACAAAACTCAATAACCAATCAAAGCTTATCACGCCATCTAGTGCAATTTATTTGAATCATTTTCTTTCTTCGCGTTGGGTGCTCGTGCTTCTAGGCAAGCGTGCTTCGTCGTCGACCACATCATCGCTTACCATCAGGCGAATTAGTGGTTAAACGCGAGCCTATCGATAAATAAATAAATAAAAAAAGGAATATTATTCCAGATAGACATAGGATATATATTATTAAATATGTTCAACCCAGACTAAGCGAGCTGCTAGTATTTAATAAGTGTATAATAGCCCAATAATTCCGCACACCATACAATGTGAATACTTTCATCAATAGGTAGATATTTTTAATTGAATTTCCCATTGGCGTCCTCTAGGCGAACAAAGAGGTCATGGTATGTTCAGTTCATATGGAACACGGCAGTCGGTGAGCATTCAGTGTACTGTTGAATGGCACAATTTAACAAAAGAGTTGTGTATTTACAGGCGAAAACAATATTTTCAACTAACTTATTTTCAACCGGCTTCACTCGACTGTGACAAAATAATTATTGCACGGACTAGGATAGTATCCGGAGTTGTAACGAAGGTTTATAAGGCAACCTCCGTTACAACTCTGGATACATAAAAGGGTACACATTTATGGGTATTTTTGCACGTTCATCTCCATAGAGACCTATTGACGCTTGCTCATGTGCAATAAGCTTCATTTTATTTTGTCTGACTGTTCAAAAATATCTTTAAATGGTCTAATTGTATGCCTCATGTGATAAACCTACGCTCGTGTTTAATAATCACTAAAAAAAATAATGTCGTGTCTAAGTGTCTAACTAACATAGTTTTTAAGTAATTTGTAATACTAACAAAACTATGGACCTTTGAGTCTGCAATAAAATATTTTTTTTTTTTTATTTGGCCTTTGCATAAAATACTATTAGATTTTGATGTTGATTCAATCTGCTGAAACTTCGAAACGAGTAGATACACATATTGAAGTTTCAATTCTTTGCTCCCACTAGTCTAGTCAACAAATACTTTCTTGTTCAACTTTTTTTCAGCAGTCCCTATATCCACAATCTAGCAAACGCACTACTACGCAAAGCGCGCGCTTTACTTCTAGCCAAACGTGCTTTACCGTCGACCACATCATTGCTTACCATCAGAAGTGATAGTGGGCAAGTGCTAACCTATTTTAAATAAATAATTGTAATATGATAAAAGCGAGACGTCATTAGATTCAGAATAGCATGTAAGATTTTTGAAAAAAGAAAAATCCTTTCGCAAAACTTGCAAAAGTTATAAACAATTTACTGAAAACAAAAATCAAATGACACCTTGCTCTTATTGTCTGGCCATTCAAAAAATGTTTATGTGCAATATAGTTTGCCCCTTGAGGTCAGTCTGTGCACCCTTAGTCTCCACTAAATGACCCCACGTTACATCCCTTTGTTGCAAGTTATATAAATAACTGTTGTTGTATAAATAAGGAGAAATAAAAATCCCAAGTTGCAAGATAGCCGTAAATAGTAAGCTGCTGGAAAATATCTCAAGACCTTGACATTAAAAAAACCGCAAAAAGAATAAAAATACATTAAAGAAGTAAAAGATACCAACACATACCAACATACGTATTATAATAACTCAAATGAGAATGTGGTGTCTCAAATGGAGCGAGAAACAAATGAGTGTTCCACTTTTAAAACATACTTTATTTAAAAACCTTTGGCACAAAATATTTTAAAAAATAAAAAGCTTTTTTACAAAAAAATACTACCGACTTCATAATAAAAAAAAATATAAAGTGAAAAATAACTTTATTTTTGGAAGTCGGTGTCTTTTGTAGGTACCATTTTATGCGTTATGGACACCGACTTCCAAAAATAAAGTTATTTTTCACTTTATAGTTTTTTTTATTTGGAAGTCGGTAGTATTTTTTTGTAAAAAAGCTTTTTATTTTTCACTTTTTAGTTGTACCTACCTAATAGGCAAGTTGGTTAAGGTACCTATAACGCCAGAATAGATTACCCGAACATCATGAAACTTGAACAAAACCGGTGAAATGAGAGATCTGCGTACCCCTTAAGAGCGTACTGGCGTGATGTTTTGTTATGAAATAGTATAAACAATAAACAGACATGTGATTGCAGCAATCCCGAGAGATTTGCCGTAATTTATTGAAGAGTTCTGTTGTATATCTTCGAAGTTCTGGGACCAATTTCGAAACGTACTTTTTCAAACAAAAAAAGAATTTTCAAAATCGGTCCAAAATTGACGGAGACATGCGTGAACATACACAAAAAACAAAAAAAAAAAAAAGAACCTCCTCCTTTTTGTTAAAAAGAAGTGGAAGTAGTGTGTAGAAAATTTCCGTCTGATCAAATTTACATCTAAAAATAAATATGAAAATGCTTGCACAAAGTTAATTGCAGTCTGACCTTTGCACGTTATCTATAAAAGTTACAGCTAACTAAATCTAACATCGAAGTAGGATAAACATCTGTCATAAAAGTCTGATAAACATTGCAGCAGTATTTTACAGCTTTATTAATTTAAAACACACTTAGACATAGGGCTAAAGGCTGCCTAAAATGAGAAGGGTGAATCACGTCTGCCGTATTAACAGTGACCACTGGGCAGGTAGATGGTCTCTAAAAAGTAGGTGCCTAGGCGCCTGCCGCAAGGGCTGTATCGACGTGGCTCATGAAAAGAGTACTTGGAAGGATTTGAAGAAAGCCTTTTCTCTGCAATGGGACAGAGTAGGCTAAAAAAAACACATTCATACCCGGTTATGCTCATGTATTCAAGCATTTTCCAGAATTACATTAGCCTAAAGCACTCTTAATCAGATGGGTACTTCAAGACATTATCTCCTTTTTATCTATATTAACCAAAACCTCCAAAAGGCACCTGGAGTTTTGGGGAAAAACCAGGGAGTGAGGGATTTTTACCGTGTGCATGTTTGTTCCTATGTGGCATTCTAGAGAGCAAACACGTTGGCCGATTTTGATGATTCTTACTTTAATCGATTCGTCGCCCAATCCCATCGTGTGGGATAAAGGGTTTTTCAAAAATATATAACACTTTTAATATGTTTAAATGTACCAAATTCGAAAAAAGAAAATGTTAACTAAAAAGTTATAAATAGAAAAGTTAATTCAAAAAATCAAAAACCCGGATTGCGAGTTTTTTTATTTTTTTATTAACTTTTTTCCTCACTAAAACCGCTCCGGAATCCACTCTGTGCAGCGCCTGTTAGCTAGGGCATACCCCTGGCGAGATAAACTCCTACAAACAAGTTTTTTTTACCTTTATAGAAAATTTGTTTAGTATAGATAATCCCGTCAGAACATATTTTAGCTTGTAAGTGCCGCTCAAAGTAATAGTTATTTAACCGAGTCAAGAGCACAAAGCTAGCCGAGCTCAGGGCACTAATGGAGGGCGTTAGCAGAGCTTCAGGGCCGCAGGGCTATTTCAGAGGCTGAACTGGACGAGAAGACCTTTCAGAGGGAAATTACTCTCTACGAAATGTAATTTAGCACTTTTCCTAGAAAATTATATTTTTTAATTATTTTTAACTACTATTTTTCTGACTCGTTCAGGCTATAAAATTGTGTTTAATGTCTAATTGCTTGATAATTTTACATTAAAATTTTGCGGCATATGTCAAAGATAATTTATTTTCTATTTAACTAGAGAAATAGCTGTTTTAAATTGTTCAAATACCTTATCCTGCTATCGTACTTAATATTTTTATGAATATGAAAGTCTGTATGTATAAACGTGTTCTATGCGTGTGTATTGGTTTTATAATTCCCGACCAGCACGCGGGCAAAGCCGCTGGTAAAAATTAGTAAAAAACATAAATAAAAATCTTCGCATTATTAATCCTTCATAACAAGACAAGTGACATTTAAAAATATATTACTAAAAACTGATTAAAATATTAAAGCAGACATGCCCGAGCCGAAGTGCAATTTTCTGAGGACACAGACTTAGAAAGATATTAGAAAGGAGACTCCCCTCTCCCCACATTGTGAGGAGTTAGATTTTAATATAAGTATGGTAATTTGTCATTGAAGCCTTTGATACTGCGGTAGAGGTAGAGCGAAAGCTTTATTTAATACTAGCTGTGTCCACGGCTTCGCTCCCTACCCTATCCTACTTACCTACCTGCCTACCCTACTTGCCTTGCTACCTACCCTACCGTAACTAGCTACCAATTTTTTTTCTAGTGTAATTTTTCCGCGTAGATTCTTAACACCGCTATTTAGAAAATTACGTCAAATGCACAACGCCATCTATCGAATATCGAGTTCAAGTTGAACTCGATATTCGATAGATGGCGTTATGCATTTGACGTTCAACTGTCCGACGCGTGTGTTGTGATATTTTACTTCTTAAACACTTTAAATTCATCTAACATTTGATAGAGTATTTGATTGCGATAAAACAAAAACTAAGTAATACTCAGGTAATCAATTTTGATGTATAAAAGTTGGTTATTTTTATGTATAAGTGTTTGCTTATTTGTATGTTTATGTATTTGTGTATCTGTCTGCGGCATCATAGCTTCTAAACGGATGAACCGATTTTCATATCGTTTTTTTTTTGTTGAAAGGTGCCTTTATCGAGAGTGTTCTTAGCTATATTTAATGATAATCGGTTCATCCATTTGGGAGCTACGATGACACAGACAGATACATAAATACACAAACATACAGACAGGTACACACGTCCTATAACACCTCCCTTTTTCCGTCGGGGTTTTTGTTTGAAAGGTGACTTTATCGAGAGTGTCCTTAGCTATGTTTGATGTAAATCGGTTCAGCCGTTCTAAAGTTGTAGTCGTTTTACTGTTTGAATCGGGGTGTTTTCACAAGATATCGAGTCACAATTACATGTTCAATAGATAGTCTATCGAAATGTATCTACTAAATACTAGGTACATTATGTAGCATGCAATAAAAATGGAACGGGGGTTTATTTTTTTTAATTTATTTATTTTATACTACGTAGATATGTTTTAAACTCATAATACATTACGCTTTTCATTCACCCGTATTCAAACTAATAACCAATTCATCCCTGACATTGTCAGAAACACAAACAGTGTCTACGGTGGTGGCTGACCAGCTGGACTGGCCTGCATTAGTTTCGATAAGGTCATAATGCGCGATCCATTCACGCCAGCGCCACTCGATCAATGAACTGTTGTTTTGCGAATAATAGAAGGTTTACGACGTTCATTTATTGAATGGAATATAGAATTGTGTGTGGAGAATATAAGACTGTGAAATATTTGCTGAAAAGGAACTGAATTTTGCTTAGCAAATCTTAAACTTAAGTAGATGTTATGTATGTTTGCCCTGGCAGTTGAGTGTGTCATGCTCTCTCAAATGTCTCTCTGGTGGTGGCGCGTGTGTTGGATCATCCGGTTCCCTTCATGATGGTTGAGCTGGGTGGTGCCAATTCATGCGTCATGTTCGTGATCGGACGCCGTCAGTTGGGATTGGTCATAACTTAACTGCTTCGGATGTTAATGTTTTTCTAGTATCTATTATACAACTGCACAGTGATGATGTGTGAGTACTTTTAATACTTTATGCCTGTAAGTGGTATATATAGTGTGTAGTGCTATTCTGGGTGCATTGTCCTCACATATATGAATTTAATAATGTTCCTAAACATTGTAAAAAATCTATTTTTTTTAAAGAGTAAATATGGATTTTCTCTTTTATAACAATTTCATTCACCAAAATATTAACCAACAATAAATATAACAACACCACCTGTCTATTAACATCACCTGTCCAAAAAATTGCAACCCAATATTCATTAAACCACGTTGAACAAAGCAACATTTTTGTTTGGGTTTGTCATGCTGCCAATGACTTCTCTCGCTCTGAGTGAAGCGGGAGGGCGTGTTAGACTTTTACTGACTAAAACCCCGTGTTCCTTCAGTTGCATGAGCCAGGGCCGCGGTAACTCTCTTTCAAATTTATCCGTGACCCAGACAGGCATCTGCCTTAGCGGACCTCGTCAGTTTTTACCCGACTATGGCGAAGTAAAAGGGAAGTTAATGTTTTTTGCTGACATCTCTTTGAGGTGAGCTTGGAACACAACGCGTCGTCGACTCGGGCCTGGTCCTTATCGGACGGTGAACTACTTATTACTCGCCGTCGAACAAAGAATCCTGACACGTTCTCGTCGAACCAACACAAAGTATCCTTCGAAAATAAAATTAGCACATCGATGCAGTGATGATGTCACTATAACAAAGTCTTTATCGAACTTGGTACCTGCAATCTCTAAAGGCTCTCAATATTAAAAGTGTTGCAATGCGCCGCTTGAAACTCGTGCATGGGAGGAACTTTTTGAAAAGAGAACATGAAATTGAACCACGGCACAGTCTGCCTCTCCCAACTTTTTCTTAATGTTTGTCAAAGTCCCTGAGTGCCTAGTGCTACATGCATTTGCAAAACCTATGTTGTACAGGATTAATTGTCCAGAATTAATAAACAATTATTTGTTCAATATTGTGATTCCGCTAAATGAAAAACACTGCAGGAAAAATATAAATGGTGTTTGTAGATGAATGCTCGAGTAAGTATCATTTTTGGATTCATTTATTAAGTGGAAAATAGATTTCGACCGATAAAAAGATTTCTGCCGTCGTAGGAATATAAACAAAAATAAGTGCAATGACACTAAAAACTTTCAATCTTCTAAAATTTTTCAAGCAATAATTATCACATCAGTAGGTTTGTGCCTGAAGGAAAATTTAACATCTAACTAGCAAAAATATGACTTTTCTACACAATATTTACATCATATTTATATCAACTCAAGCTCAAGTGAACTGAACAAATACTACAAAAAGTCAGCTAGTTGCCAATCAGTTTATTCAGCGGAATTTAACATATCCGTTATATATTTTTTTTATGAACTGGATGTATTTACAAATACAAAGAAGGTAAATATTTGTAAAAAAAAATATATGTATCACTTTTTAGTACCTATAATGCCAGAATAGATTCAGGTATCTTGAAACTTGAACATAACCGGTGAATGAGAGTGTTCCAAGGTGAACTGTACAACTCTGCGTACCCGTTAGGGCACACTGGCGTGATGTATATGTTATGAAATGGTATAAACAATAAACAGACAAGCGATTGCAGCAATCCTGAGATATTTGCCTCATTTAGTGTAGAGTTCTGTTGTATATCACCGAATTCCTTCATCAGATATTCACCAAATTAAAATGGGACCAATTTGGGAACAAACTCATTCAAAAAAGAAAAGAAAATCAATCCACAATTGACGGAGGAATCGAACATCATACAAAAAAAAACATAGAACCTCCTCCTTTTTTGGACGCCGGTTAAAAAGTACGCATAGGTATAGAATATGGGTAGAATGAAAAACCGGTCAAGTGCGTTTTGGAGTTCGTACATTAAGGCCCCAGCCACAGCAGGAGACGCCCCGGGCGTCGGGAGTCGCAAGCCGGTTCCCGGCTACCGTAGGCGCGGGCTTGCAGACGGCGAGTAATGGGTAGCTCCCCGTCCGATAAGGAACAGGCCCGAGTTGACGGCGCGTAGTATTCCACGCGCGCCTCAAAGAGATGTCAGCAAAGTGACGGGGTCCGATAGTGCCGATGCCTGTCTGCGTCGCGGATAAATTTGAAAGAGAGTTACCGCGGCCCTGGCACAAATTGAAGGAACACGGGTGGGTTTTAGTCAGTAAAAGTCTGATACGCCCTCCCGCTTCACCCAGAGTGGAAGAAGTCATTGGAGGATATAGGACCAAAACAAAATGGTCTTAGGCTGGTTCAATAAAGTTATACTTATAGGACACTAGATGTAGCTTAGATCTAATAGTATTCATGGCAATTTTTTTTTTTTAGTATTTAGAAATGCGCATGCATGTGGGACTCTAACCCACTAAAACTCCACGGTGTCCTCGTGGGTTGCTTATGGCGGGAACACGGGTACGCGTTAGCACTTACCGCGAACCCGTGCGGCTGTCCGTCACCGGACCCTCCTCTGGGGAATACCCCCCATCAACGGCGCACCAGAACACACTGTGCGCCGTGACCACCCCAGGGACCAAACCAGTACATGGGTGCCAGACGACCCCGTGTATGGCACCCTTGGTCCCCTTGTGACAAAACAAGGTCAATGGCCCCGCCACCTACCATGTTTCGGCCGCAAGGGATAGGGAGAGCGGCCAACGCTATACCGACACAACGCTCCTCCTCCCCTGTGGCTCCACCGCGTCCGCCATCAGACGGTGGCGACCCCGTCCAGGCCGCGGAAGGTAGGGAGAGCGGTACACCGCAATACCGGCACTCCTCTCCCGCCACGGCCTCCAACCCTCAGCCGTGATATCGTATAGGTTTGGGAGACCCCATACGATATCACGGCCCGCCTCAGTTGCGATGTTGCCCAGGCAGCACCGCAATCTACATGTTGGCCGCTACGTCGTCGGCTTATCGGCAGGCGCCCTGACGAGCGGTCCCTCCTCGGGTTCCTCTTTGCTTCACCGTGGGTGACCAAGCCACGGTTACTAAGCCACCCCGCCTCGTCAATGCGGGAAGCCACCGGGGGGGGGCTAAGTGATCGGCACTCGAACGAATCCAAAGTGACAACTCGTTTTGGTTTTCTTTATTTTAAAAACAAATGAGCGAAGGTTGAAATGCAAGAGTTGAACAACGATATTTTATGTTATTCAAGCCATGTTCAGTCGACCAAACAATAAAACAATAACTCGCGTCGAGGAACAATAATTAACAAGCTATGACTATTGATTTTATTAAGGGAGGTTGAGTCGACATTGAGTCGAGTGGAGGAAATGACTTGGCCGCGTGTCCACGGCAATAAATTTGTCGTGTCGGCTACAGACAAGATGAAAATATTCATGTACATGAGAAGAATTTTGTCGCGTCTGTGCACGAAAGAATGTCGTCTGTTGCAGACAAGAAAAAATCTAGTTTGTACACGGTACGGGTGCTTCCTATGTTAAGTCAAAAACATGAGTTTGCTAACTTCTACTTTGAACTGCGACAGTATGAGGAAAACTTCTTTTTTTTTGTCCACTCGCTCAAATGTTCTCATGTGCAGTGTATACACCGCCCCCGCGCCCTACAGATCGCGTCGTGTCTGGCGCAGACAAGATTTTTGTCGTGTGCTGTGCCGACGCAGTGCACACTATTCGTGTGTAGAAACAACACGAATTCTTGCATAGACCTGGCGATTTTTCATACCGTAGACACGCGGCCTTAGAGTTTGAGTTAACATCGAGGTTAAAGGATTAATCAGCTAGACTCTGCGCTACGAAATTCTAGTCGCCCAGGGTGCGCCGAGCGTTTAGAATAGTATTCCCCATACACCAGCACTTAAGAGGACCTAATGAACGCCACGCCGCAGAGGCGAATGGTACGAATAGTGAAGAGAAAGGCTTGAGAGAGAGAGAAAACAAAGGAGTTAAAAAATTAAGAACAACATCGAAAGATTTTTCTCAAAAGTATTAGCATATTTAAAGTTGAAGTTGATGTAAATGTAGTGGCAATTTTTATTTATTTTATTATATTATGTTTATAACTACTTTCAGCTTGCAACCTACCCCTACAAGGAACGCAGGTGTGATGATATATATTTTTTTATAAAACTTTACAGAAATATACTTATAATTCAGAACAGCATATATGCTATAATTTATATAGATATTGAGGAAATAATTCAATGCGGGTGGAGCCGCGGGTGGCAGGTAGTAGTTTAAATAGATGATAGTATATCTGTAAAATTATTCTTTAAAGCGAGTGTAATATATATATTTGTATTGTTTTTCCATTTCGAGTACGGACCCCATTCTACAAAACTCCCTATGTTCAAAATTCGTATGCAGTTATACACATACTCGTAAAAGCTCTGAATAAACAAACTAACAATGGTCATTGTTCAACTTTTTCGTTCCAGGAACAGGTGTACAAAATTTTTAAATCCCTTTAGTACTGGGGAACGAACAACAACAATACATTTGAAATTGCGCACTTTTTGTAAACAGCTACAGACTGTTCAGAAATAGTACTCCCGCGTAGGAGTTGGAAGCTCTGAGCTTGATTTTCTCTCTCGCAAAATGTACCTTCGTTCTAGACTACTTCTCAACATTTTTGCCACGATCAAACAAGTACAATCCTCTGAAAGTGTGACGTAAATTGTAACATCAACTTTCTACAAAGTGCCAGCATACACAGAACTGACAAGTTTTATTGAACAGACTGTACTGTCAATATTTTATAAAACTTCAAACATTTACTTATATTATTGGTAAAATACCAACAACCTTGCAGGGCTGTATTACTAACATCATAATAATAACACTTTGATTGTATGACTTTAAAGAAATCAACAATAACAAAAATACATTACAATATAGTAACTAACCAATATATTACGGTAAACACACAACATGAATTAATATCAAATAGTCCCCAAATTGGCAATTTGGCAGTTTTTGGCATTGGTGTCAATAATTAATGACTATGTTGGAGCCGCCTAGATCTATTAACAATTAAAAAGGGCAAACAGCTAAGATTTGGTCGCTCGATAGTTTTGTGCGTAATTAAAGTTGTATGAATAAACGAATCTACACGCTTTGGCAACTAAGTAAATTGGTAAAGTTTAGCAATGAATATTGTTTAATAATGTAACTATTTTATTCGAACGATAGTGCTGATTTGTAGCTACAGTAGACAGCATATAAATTATTCTAAACTAACTCTTTAGATTGAAGTTTTATCTAAAGCATCGTCGAAACATTGCCGTATTGTCGCCGCTGTCTGTCTTTATTACCAGTGACCATCTGATTTCATAGACAACTGCAATCAGTACCAGAATATTCTGCAAAGCTAAGTTGATTGCATTCCGCTGCTGGGCAGGTAGGTATGCCTGAAGACATTATATAATTTATACAGTATCTACCTGTCTTGGACTGCCACTATTGAAATTCCTATAATTTGAATAGTGGCAGTCGAGGGACAAAGGAGCGAACGGCATTCAGAGGAGTTAAGGACATTGATGATACCGAAATTACCATTTCATCCATTAGAATGATAGATAGGTACCTAGAATGTTATTTGTGTCATAGAATACAAAAAAAATACCGGCCAAGTGCGAGTCGGACTCGCGCACGAAGGGTTCCGTACCATTATCGCGAAAAAACGGCAAAAAACATCACGTTCTTTGTATGGGAGTTATTATATTCTGATTTTAGTATTTGCTGTTATAGCGGCAGGCAACAGAAATACATCATCTGTGAAAATTTCAACTGTCTAACGGTTCATGAGATACAGCCTGGTGATCATTCTCCCGTTGAAGTGAAAGTCATTTTCCTGTTTAACCTTCGGGTACGGAACCCTAAAAAAACAATGAGGGATAAAAGCTATAGGGTGTATTGTATGTAAAATCTTAATATCCTTTCAAAAAAAATAATTAACAAAAGACATTATAATTACATTTGTAAGATTCATTTATAATTTCAGAATTAAGTATTTGTAGTTGAGAATTTGTTAGACTCTACTTTAAAAAAAAAACCCTGTCAAAATTTGACATTATTGTAGGGTTTGACACATTTTGAACCCCAAATACTCAACTCAGACGGTACAGTACGGTTGCGGTTAGATTTGTAAGAGGGTTACCGCGGCCCCGGCACAAGCAACTGAAGGAACACGGGTAGGTTTTAGTCAGTAAAAGTGTGACACGTCCTGCCGCTACACCCAGAGCAGCCATTGGATGATTTCATACACAATAAAAAACAGTACAGTACAAATATTTTCTTAATGTCACTCGGGAATCATCGCTTTTACGAATACCTACAAACGAATGCTAATTTTCATGTCCATCAATTATTAGATTTATCGTGTATAATAATTTGAATTCAGAACTAAGTACTTTATTGTTGTTTTCATTTTGATTGCCGTGTGAAATACATAGAGCTGTAAAAATAGCAGCTTTCCTCCCATTTTAACATAAATAACATTATGTATTAACAACTCTATATACTTCCAAGTTGATTGAGATCGTCCGGTCTGCACCAAGTGCGAAGGGCAACTGATAGAAATCCGACGAATGACGAAACACGAAGTTTGCCGAGAGACATTAAGGCGATATTATGGTAGTATTATATTATCTGTGGCGATATATACGCCCCAATGTAACGCAGTACTGGCCGTGCGCCCGCTCGGAGTGAAAATATCAATATTGAACCTCCTTTTGAACAGTTTTGTTTGCAAAATATTATTTGATTTACATATGCTATGTTAGTTATGAAGAAATTCCAGCCATCAATTTTTCTGTGTAAAAATATTTTTAAACATCCAAGTCGTTTTGGAGGTGTTTCCAAAAGTTAAGTAAAGTTTTCGTTTAAAAAAAATATCGTATTGTTAATTATTTTTTTAAGCAAACTATTAGTTACACGAAAAAGCTTTGTGTTCAAAATTATGTACATTAATCAAATTTTTTTTTTCAACCTTTTACCTAGCCGTTACTAAGGAGTATGCTTTAGTTAGAAAGTATAAGCGTATGTAGGCCCTTAAGAAAATGTTTGTACTGTAAGTACGTATCTATTTGCAATAATAAAAGACGGCCCCGTTACGTAACGCCAAAATCAATCGCACGTTCTCAATATATCTTTACAGAAACATATGTGATAACTTATTTCGGCTCCTGACGTTCTCTCGCGGCTTTATTGCCAATATTTATGACTTGGCTCTTTATTCGGTGCTAAATATTCCTCAGTTATGTTCTTCACTTAAATTGTTTTGTAACTTTATTGGCTGAAAATTTTTGCTCTTTTCATAAGGCAGGTTCTGTAACATTTATTTAGTAGATAACAAACTATTCACAATACCCCTAAAACGACCCACTGACCTAAAATCTTAATATTCAATTCCCAGCTACCTATTCTGGAATAGGTTTTCAGTCAAATTCAAATTAATTTTATTGCGTCCATAATGTACGAGTACATACAGGTGATAAATATAGGTTACAGTAACATTTATGGACCCTGTTGGGCAGAGCTATATATATTTAGATACAGTCAGTGTTCAGGCGAGAAGAATAGCGCTTAAGGGTACACTAGTCGAAAATTCTTCCATACAAACGTAGTCTGGCTTTTACTCCACTGTTTGACGATGTACGTTCAAAATAAAAAATGATATCAATTTGTCTTATCGTTATCTAGCCCTGTATGGAAGCAAAAAAGTTAAAAAAAAAATAACTTGAAAGTTATGAGCTTCGAAAGTTCCATATTTTAAACACTAATTTTAACGCATCTTTGGGCGCAAATAAGTACCATAAGAAGAAGGAAAATTGAAAAACGGCCTCCATACAAGGATAGATTAGTAGTTCAACAATGCAAATAATTTTATTTTGAACAGATACATTCAGTCGTTTTTTCATGATATCCAGACTCCCAAAGGTCTGTTTATAAAATTTCGCGCGCTCGTTTTCGTTCTAAATCATCATCCATTTCGCTACAAATTTGCAAAAGTGTGTATGCGTACGCGTACTAGCTTCTTACTGCTCATAACAGCATCTATCTGTTCCGCACGTGTTGTCGGTTGATATAGCACGCATTTTAACCCCGCGCACAACATAGTTCGTGCCGTCGACTAGTGTACCCTTAAGACGACGACTAACGCCAACGACCTTGAGGGAACAAAACGCGCTCTCGTTTCATCCCCGCGCGACCCAAAATTTAGTAGTTTTTTGTACTTTCCTTATTATTCTATGACTTTAAAAAAAGAAGCCTCAGATCAAAATGTAGATAATTAAATTGTCTTTGAGATGGTGTTACTTTAATTAAAATACGCCCAGTGGTTTTGGTGCAATTGTCGTGTTTTTGTCCGTTTTAGACATAACTTTACAAATTAATCACACTGTGTTATTCGAATTAAACTCAAAATTTGCTCAGATCAAATTATTAAGAAAATGGTCTAATGTAATATATATTTTTTCCAAAAAATTATGACTAGCCGTTTAGATGTGATTCTCATTTTAAAATCAGCTACTCAAGGGAATCGGCGCCTTAATATTTTCCATCTTTTTTTTTACTTTTGTAGTTGATTACCAGTATTTTCCCTTTTTTGGACTAAAGACTCACATTTGGTTTGGTGGATGTAACATGTCCTCACGATGTTTTCCTTCACCGTTTTGAGAGCAGTGGTGATGAAATAATTAACACAAAGTAAAGCACCTACCTGGGTTCGAACCCACGACCTGTAAGTCGCGGCCTTTGCCAATGGGCCACCATTGCTTACCCGAACTATGTAAAAATAGATGCAACGTCGAGACGACAAGGTTATGAGGATCTCTGATAGAATTTCAAGTTAAGCCCTAAAACCTTCAGTAGTGTCAAATAATAATAATACCAGGCTATTCTGACCCTTTGCAGGGCAAAGGCCTCTTCTTAACATACACAACAGATTTGGTTTCCGTACGTCACGGCCTAGGCGACCACTGAAAATCAGCGCCGTGCTGTGGGTCCCCCACGGTACAGCATTATGCTGAGTGGAAGCCTTATTGCCACAATCACGACATGCATCTGCCTACATATTTTTCACCCTATTTCTTTTTTGTTATAATCAAAATGTGGGTAGTATATGTTATTATTATTTGTTTATTTCTCGTTTTTACTAACTCAATTTAAGTACTACTAATACTATTTTAAGGGTTTAGCTTAAGTATGTTCCTATACTGTATGTCGTTTTGTGACAAATAAACACTTTTTTAGGGTTCCGTACCCAAAGGGTAAAAACGGGACCCTATTACTGAGACTTCGCTGTCCGTCTGTCTGTCTGTCTGTCTGTCTGTCTGTCTGTCACCAGGCTGTATCTCATGAACCGTGATAGTTAGACAGTTGAAATTTTCACAGATGATGTATTCCTGTTGCCGGTATAACAACAAATACTAAAAACAGTATAAAATTTATATTTAAGGGGGGCTCCCATACAACAAACGTGATATTTTTGCCGTTTTTTGCTCGATATTAATAACGGCAACAGGTAGACGCTTGAAATATTCACAGAATATTTAGTTGTATATTCTCTTTAAAAAATAACAATTATTAAATTAAAATAAAATAAATTAAGGGGGGCTCCCATACAACAAATGTTATTTTTTTGCAGTGTTTTGCGATAATGGTACGGAACCCTTCGTGTGCGAGTCCGACTCGCACTTGGCCGGTTTTCTTTCTTTTCTTTCACCGTTTTGAGAGCAGTGGTGGTGAAATAATTTACACAAAGTAAAGCGCCTGCCTTGGCTCGAACCCACGACCTACAACTTATAAGTCGCGGCCCATATCACTAAACCACGACTGCTCTCATGCTCAGTGCGGGTAAACGATTTGAGACTTATATTACAACTATAAGTTTAAGCCCAGTTTCAAAACCTTGATGACAACAGTATCTTATGTATTTATTTATTTAGACTTCATGCACAAAAGGTACAAAGGCGGACTTAATGTCTTAGGCATTCTCTACCAGTCAACCAGGGCAGGTGCATTTTTTTATAATATAAATAAACCAGTTAATAAATAACATACTAAAATATGTAAAATACACGTACATATATATATTGAAAATAATATATACTTATATAGATATATACTTATATAAATATATATATTTATAAAGTAACAGAAAAGAAAAAGGTGAGATGACTCTGCTCAGTTGTTTTGAAAATAAATCCGCAATTTCCGCTAGAATGCATACCGTCTGGTGGCCGTCCAGACCTCGGGAGGAAGCGCATTCCAAAGAAGAATGGACTGTATATGAAAGGAAGAGTGAACAAAATCAATAGAATGAGAAGGACAGAGTAAGAGGAGATTTTTAGAAGAACGCAGATTCCGAGGATGTCAAGAACATAGATATTGAAAGTTAGACATAAGATAGGAAGGAGGGGTGGGCGAATCTTGTTATCATTCAACCCTTATCTGTTATATTTAAGTTGGTTACACGTCACGAAGGCTTGTTTACTGAAGCTGTAAACTGTTTGTGTACAACCAGAGTGTTTATGTAGGTAAACGGCCTGCAAGCTGATCGTTGTTGTGATGTGTTTGGAATAGAAACTAGTTGGTTAAATGATAATGCACAGCAGGGCAAATAAATATTATGTGGTGCTGTATGCGGGACAGGAGGAGCTCGTGGCTAAATAATAACAGCCGCACGGGTCGATCTTCAAGGTTAAGCAACGCTTGACGAGGTCGGTCCGTGGATGGGTGACCATTTCAACATACCGAGTTCCCTCCGTGCCTTGGAAAGCACGTTAAGCCGTTGGTCCCGGCTGTCATTTGAAGATCTTTGACAGTCGTTACAGGTAGTCAGAAGCTTGAGATCTGACACTAGTCTTGCCAAGGGGTACCGTGTTACCCAATTACTGGATTGTGGAGGTCAGACAGGCAGTCGCTCCATGTAAAACACTGGTACTCAGCTGAATCCGGTAAGACTGGAAGCCGACCCCAATATAGTTAGGAAAAGGCTAGGAAGATTGATTGTATGCGGGACAAACAAAAATTATATAAAACCTACCAAAACTGCCATGCGTTTGTCACCGCTGGCAGCACCTTATAATATTTAATGTCTATTTACCCGACTGCCGAAGGAGGGTAATGTGTTTATCAGTCTATGTATGTATGTATGTATGTATGTATGTATGTATGTATGTAAGTATGTAAGTATGTATGTATGTATGTATGTTTGTTCCTATGTGGCGTTCTAGAGACCAAACGCGTGGGCCGATTTTGATGGTTCTTACGTCAATCGATTCGTCTTAACCCCGCAAGTGTCACTGGCTACATTAAAATTGTAAAATAGGAAAATGGCGGTTCTTAGGCGCCATATTGTGGGGGCCCAAATATTTTTTTTCTTCCAAACCTATCGTGTAGGGTATCAAAATAAAGGGTTTTAAGAGGTGATTTCAATAATATATAACACTTATATGTTTAAATGTATCTAATTCGAAAAAAATAACTTAAAAGTTAAAAATAAAAAAAGTTAATTAAAAATATCAAAAAACCCGACTGCTTGAAAAGCGAACTAAAAAGACGTAAACAAGAAGAAAATCATGCTGTGCAGTCGGAGGATATATCTGGTTATGGTCAGCCAGCTCGCGAATATGTATCCTCCGACTGCACAGCATGATTTTCTTCTTGTTTACGTCTTTTTAGTTCGCTTTTCAAGCAGTCGGGTTTTTTGATATTTTTAATTAACTTTTTTTTTTAATATATTTCATTGGTAAGTTATTTTGTTTTTCAATTGTGTGTGAAAAAGTGGCACGCTTGGTTTTCATACAGATGGGGGAACTTTATCTAATTAGATTTAATTCTGTGGCCTAGACTGAAATACTGAAACGAAGAAAATTCACGAAATGACACGTGGTGTATCCTTAAAATTTTAATTTTTTAAACATAACAACGTCATGGATGTATTCCAGAAGGGTTGGTTATAGATATCCAGAAATCAGATGAAAACCAGGGTTACCGACATAGCACGAAAAATTGCCAAATTAAAGTGCCAGTGGGCAGGGCACATTGCTCGCAGAACGGATGGCCGATGGGGCAGAAATGTTCTGCAGTGGCGACCGCGAACCGGAAGACGTTGTGTTGGAAGGCCTCCCACCAGGTGGACCGATGACCTGGTGAAGATTGCGGGGATTCACTATCTTAATATCTCAATAACATTTGCCCCAAACCCGGGCATTTTGAATCCTCATAGGAGTATAGGACCTATATCAGTTTGTTATCATCGCCGAAATACATAAAAGCTTGCGGTTGGAAAGGGTTACTAGCGTACAAGTAGGCGCTGCGATAGACGCGAAGTATCTTTACTTATCTCGGCATATAAAACGCTATTTCCGTTCTTAGATGTCGTTTGGTATTCTGTATTTTTACTTGGTAGATGCATATTAGTTATTCGCAATGTTAACAAAGCTTCATGAATTTGTCCACTGCTGGGACATAGGATAGGATAGATAGATCACCTTAGCCGCACTTAGTCTCCCATTCGGCCCGTTGTGCATGCAGGCCTCTCTGTGAGTGGGACCCCGGGCCAGTGTGGGTTAGTTGATGTCACATGCCTTCGAATATTTGGTTCTAAGACATGCCGGTTTCCTCACGATGTTTGCCTTCACCGTTTTGAGTGCCGTGGTGATGAAATAATTTACTCATGTAAGTAATATATTGTTTTTCTTTCATATTTTACTCTATCTGTGCTTCTAAACACGTGTGCCAAATTTCATAAGTGTATGTATGTTTGTGTGTATGTATATGTGTTCTCCGAAACTACTTATCGGATCGTGATCAGTCTTTTTTTGCTGGGTTAAGTATTTCTCAACTTAGGAAATAGTGTAAATTGCATCAAAATCGGTTCACCAGTTTTCAAAATATGGAGCATACAACCGAACTTAGCGACAAACAGCACGAATGTGAATATTGAGTTATTATGGGTATTTTGTTGTCAATGCTTTAGGTACTTTACAATAGAACTTGCTCACTTTTTACCCGACTGCCGAAGGAGGGTAATGTGTTTATCAGTCTATGTATGTATGTATGTAAGTATGTATGTATGTATGTATGTATGTTTGTTCCTATGTGGCGTTCTAGAGACCAAACGCGTTGGCCGATTTTGATGATTCTTTCGTCAATCGATTCGTTTTAATCCTGCGAGTGTCACTGGCTACATTAAAATTGGAAAATACAAAAATGGCGGATTTTGGGTGCCATTTCGTGGGGAAAAAAATTTTTTTTCTTCCAATCCCATCGTGTGGGGTATCAAAATAAAGGATTTTAAGAGGCGATTTCAAAATTATATGACACTTATATGTTTAAATGTACCTATATCTAAAAAAAAAATACTAAAAAGTTGTAAGTAAAAAAGGTTAATTAAAAAAGTCAAAAAACCCGACTGCTTAAAAAGCAAACTAAAAAGACGTAAACAAGAAGAAAATCATGCTATTTTCTTCTTGTTTACGTCTTTTTAGTTTGCTTTTTAAGCAGTCGGGTTTTTTGACTTTTTTAATTAACTTTTTTGTTAGTGATGGTGTACTAAATCTAAAAAGAGTGAATTAAAAACTTTTTCACAAACCAAAACGCGATCACTGGATTACTATAGTATTTGGTTCACTGTATTGTTTTCCAACCTCCACGCAGACGACGCAACGAGAAAAAGCTATCTTTGAATGTAGTAACATGCCGTCTGTCTACGTACTGTCTACACAATGTCCACAATCACAAGTCCGGTTTACAAGAAATTATAAAAACAAAATCTAGAAGTCCTGCCGTAAAGGGATTGTTAGAATATTATTCCTTTGACATTGTAAAAGGTAAAAGTTCTACCGATAATACACGGCAATGCTGCTTGGCGACACAAATAAGTAGGTACTGTTATCGGTATTTCCTCGAAAGAACTTTTCCAAAGGAAGCATAGAAAACTTTAAGGTCTTTCCCATTTCCGAAGAATATTTTACGAGAGAATCTTTTAAAAAGCATTTAGGTACCAAAATAAAAGGAAGAACTAGATGCATTAATTATATTTGTTAAGTTGTTGAAGTAAATTAAAAATCATTTATAATAGTTAAACCGAGGCTGTCGCCCGGTTGCCCTCGCCGTCGTTTGCAATACGGCTGCATTCTATCTTCTTATACAGCAATCGCTTAAAAAAGGAATTAAAAGTCAGCTTTTTTTAGCTGAAGAGTCTTTAGGATCTGGACGATAAGTATTTTGTCCGAACGGAACGAAATTAATACGATTTCCATTCACAACAAACTATTGAATGGAAAATAAAATTATTCGTAATAAAATCTTTTAAAACAAGTTTTTTTCTTATTCGTCTCAGCAAACCTTTTCATACACATAATATCATGGCAGTGCACAAAAAATAACTAGTCCGCCATCTTGGGCCATCCACCATATTGGATTTAGAATGACGGCACTTAGCTATGCATTGTCATCCAAACCAAATGTTTTGTTTTTGTTTTCACCTATTGTGACAACCCTATCAAAATAGGTAACAATTTTGCACGTTCTTAGGAAGCTTTGTCTCTGTTCCGTTTATCTACTCATGTGGTGCCAGACAAAGACGATATAAACACTTGTATACAGAAGGGCCACTCCCGCCGTTTCGAAAGCTGACAGCTAAACTTGACAGATTCACTAGGGTTGCTATTATATTTTATTCCGAATTAAAAAAAAAGAGTAGGTTGTATAAGTTACAAACATAAATACAGCGATTCGCCTAAAGTTCTAAACATACATCAGATCATAATTACATGCCTTAGAGGCATCAAATATCCAATTATCCATTAAATTACGAATATTGGAGGGTAACAAGACGTAACAATAGTGTAATGTTGATCCCACTAAAAACATTAAATTGTGAAAAGCACCAATCTCGACAAAAATATAAATGTGAAAAAAAGGTAATACAATCAAAAAACCCGACTGCTTCAGAAGCGAACTAAAAAGATGTACTTAAACAAGAAGAAAATTATGCTATGCAATCGGAGGAAACATATTTGTGAGCTGGATGACTTAAACCATATTATTATGACAAGTTTCATAGCCTTTCCAATTTCGTCTATGCACTTAAAATAATGTATTATATTCCTAGATATTGAATTAAAGGTAACCCAGCCAATGCAACCTCGTTACAGTACATAATGTATGAATGACGTGACAAACGCCCGCACAAAGCACTGATGACAGATTGACGGCCGCGACTAAGCTCGGTCCATTATTGCCCAATTTTCCCTGTAAAATAGCAATGTCAATGTGTGTGTGCAAAATGACGCTTTGTTCGTAGTGGCCTCTCTGACTGCGGTGCGCCGCCGCTTATGTACTTTGCGACGGTGCATACAATGCCCCGACGCTCGAAAACTATTAGTATTTTGTCACCTATGTGTGGGCTACGGTAGTAGTAACCATTTTAGTTGTGCCCAAGTGTTAGACCTGTATGTACGGTAAATAAATGCAACTTGTTTTATCTTTTTATTGCAAATATAAAGTGATGTGGGAAAAATTCCAAGACAACTAGTTACAAAAAGGATAGCATAACTTTTCATCGGTAAGTAAAAACGTAGCGTAACGTAGTACGAAAATTATTTTAGATTTTATCAGAATACGACAGAATAGACGCTTGCAAATGTAATAAGTAGACTCATGTTTTTAGGGTTCCGTACCCAAAGGGTAAAAACGGGACCCTATTACTAAGACTCCGCGATCCGTCTGTCTGTCTGCCTGTCCATCTGTCACCAGGCTGTATCTCATGAACCGTGATAGCTAGACAGTTGAAATTTTCACAGATGATGTATTTCTGTTGCCGCTATAACAACAAATACTAAAAACAGAATAAAATAAATATTTAAGTGGGGCTCCCATACAACGAACGTGCTTTTTTTCCTGTTTTCTGCGATAATGGTACGGAACCCTTCGTGCGCGAGTCCGACTTGCACTTAGCCGGTTTTTTTTCTTTTGTTTGACAATGTAAAAGTACCTATAAGGTTTATTTGAAATAAACTATTTGATTTTGATTTTTGTAAGGCAATGCAAGTGGGAGTAAATGCACAATGTGGTGTGCAGCACATTACATTTTTTATCTTATATTATTTGTTAAATCGTTGGTTGTCTTGGTAGGGTAGGCCGCCGGAATGCTACAGTGTCTAAGCGACTAGTGTGCGCTGACCGGTGACAAAATCCTCTGCCATTCCGTCCCAGTGTGCGTAGGCCTTTTTTAAATCAAACAGTTCATCTATCGTTTCTTTGTTCAACCCTATTTCCCACATTTATACTCCAAACTTTTCATGAAACTTGAAAATTTAAAGATACAATTAAACTTTCTGTTATCGCAGTAATGCGGTAAGTTATTAATTTACAGTATGCACCTTCAGCTCAGTTTCTGTTGCCGCAAGCTCTATTCGAAAACACTTCAAGTTCGCGAGCATTGAAAATCCATTGCTAAAGAACTGGTGTGGTAATATTCGTAAAATGGATTATTAAAATGTTTGTGTGTATGTAAACATTTTTATTTTTCTTATGTTTGCCACAAATTTTCGTTATTTTGAATATTTTGATGACTCTTTATAAATTACCAAAATATGGTTACCTATATAGAGTGGATTTGAATTTACAAAAACAGGTCAGTAAGTAGTATTTATAATACAGTTATCATTTTATGAGTAAGGGGTAAGTTTGCAGGGGTTTGTTAATGGTGACGGGGTCCTCCCCTCTCGCTGGGGACCAAATATCGATCGGCCGAATTTCAAATTAGTTCATCAGCTACACCTTCGCTTACTGCCCCAAAAAATAAAGTCGCGGCACTATGGTGTTGTTCTCACATCGTTTTGAAATTCGAACGGTGTCGGTATGCGTGAACCAGTAATGTATTATCAAAGTGTATTACTTTTAAAATAAATGAACTCGCATTCGAATAGTGTAACGTTGCTAAATGAGCATAGCAGACGAATATGAACACTATTTGTGAAACGTTACTGTTAATTTTGCTTTAAATAACTGCACAGATTCATTACATTAATTTTATCAAATGAAATACGATGTTTCCTTATAAATTCTTACAGCGTGCCGCTATTGGTAAAACGTTTTCAGTTGAGGTATTACAAAACCACTATCATTACAAATTTGTTAGTTACCTTATTTACATTTTGTGTGTTGTGGTGTTTTACATTGATAGCCACCAATTTAATTACTGTATTCCTTAATAGATAAATTTTAAACTATAATGGGCCTAGCATAAATTATACAATAAACATAAGCTGATTTTGATGGTATTTGTATGGGCAGTTACTTAATGTATTAATTTAACTGAATGCAGCAATTTAAACAATGCAATGCCGCAACTGCATTTAAAAAGCTACTTCAATATAATCAGAAACTTTTTAAAGTCACATAATGTCAAAATAAAACACTGGCAGTTAACAATAAAAAAAGAAAAAGAAAATGGCCATGATAGTCACAAGTTCACGTTTGAATTTAGAACGATTCTATTTGCACTTGACATTGCCTGTGTCGTATTTCGGGCGACACTCGTGTAAAGTCGACCCCGGCCGCCTTCGAGTCTATCAGGGCCTCAACCCGTCTGCGGCGACCTGCATGGCTGCATTATGTGTGATAAAATTAAACACAGCCCGATAGTTTTGAGGTCAAGCTTAAAGTTACAATGCATTTGAAAATGTCACTATTTTGGTCTGGACGAAATGTTGCATAACTGGCTGGAATGGTGACTAATACGAGAAGGAGAAAAATGGGTTTGAATTTTCTTACCACATTCAAACCATGAATTCTTGTATTTGAGAACAAATATTTTTTTAAGGATTTGAGTAAAACCGCGAGGTTAGTGAAATATATTTTTATTTTAGTAATGATATTTTATAAAGTTTTTCTACGTCATAACCATAGATATAATAAACAAGTTTTATATTTCTGTATTATTATATTTATTTATTTATTTATTTATTTAATACTTCATGCACACAATCGTACAGAGGCGGACTTAATGCCTTAGGCATTTTCTACCAGTCAACCTTTGGGTGATGCAGAGACAAATAGAGGTAGGTGCAATATTGTAAGCAAATCAAGACAAGGTGGGTTTAATCAAATACAAAGATATACATACATACTATAAAATATAAAAAAAAAAAAATATAAAAATTTCTATGGTCATAACCATTATTTTATTATTTGGTGTCCCTTCCAATCCCAATCCCAACTTGGGGACATTGCAACATTTATTTTTCTTATAAACTTCTCTAATAGTCTCCGTTTCTAGACGTATCATCTACTTATCGTCAAAAACCTTCAACTTATAAGTTGCATTGAAAAATTAACATTTTTAAGTCAAGCTTACACCCTCATACTAATAAACGCGGCATAAAGTTATACCAAGTATAAACCTATGAAAATGTATGATTATACCTTTTTTATTCCTGGTATAACTTTATACCGCGTTTATTGGTAAGAGGGTTACAATTTCAGCCTCGAAGCTTCAAGAGCTTTCTACTTCAGCATAACGTCTTTGATTTCCTAATTAACATATTAGCTGCCACTGCAATTCTTAAAGATGGTATAACTATGCGCTATTATAGGCAATTTTATGATTTAATAATATTAAGGCGATTATAAGAAATTGTACTTAAGGCACTCTCAGCGATTAAGTAATTGTGCAAATTGCTTAACGAGGAAATGTCGAAAGGTATTTTTCATCTTTTCATCGCTTATTTTATTATATGGGCTTCAGACAAAGTATTCTATTAGCGATCAAGATTGTCAAAAAGTCTAACGTTGACCTGTAGCCAAGTTGACAATCTACAATCGTTAACGCTAGTAGAAACGAATCAATGTATGCCAATGGCACATCTGAACGTTAAGTTTAGATGTGTCACTGACCACGTTGGTCAGACCATACAAATAAAAGGCGTTAAAACGACGACTAACGCCAACGACCTTGAGGGATCAAAACGCGCTTTCGTTTCCCGCCCGCGCGACCCAAAATTTAGTAGTTTTTCGTACTTTCCTTATTATTCTATAACTTAAAAAAAAGCTTCAGATCAAAATGTAGATAATTAAATTGTCTTTGACATGGTGTCAATTTCATGAAAATACGCCCAGCGGTTTTGGTGTGATTGTCGTGTTTTTGTCCGTTTTAGACATAACTTTACAAATTAATAACACTATGTTATACGAATAAAACTCGAAATTTTCTTAGATCAAATTATTAATAAAATGGTCTAATGTAACATATATTTTTTCCAAAAAATTACGACTAGCCATTTAGACGTGATCCTCATTTTAAAATCAGCTACTCAAGGAAATCTGCGCCTAGAAAAAGATTCGATACGAAACGTTTGGAACTTGGCTAGGGGGGCTGAAATAACATGCGCTACCGAAGTATCGCAATGTCTAATGGTCAATCCCTTTCATTTTGCCATTTCGAGAACCGTGATCGCCTACAAAATGTAGTGACATTTTCGTGTTTAATCTAAGTACGTAGTAGTACCTACTAGGCTAGGAGTTAAGTCTTTAAGTAGCTGATTTTAAAATGAGAATCACGTCTAAATGGCTAGTCGTAATTTATTGGAAAAAATATATGTCATATTAGACTATTTTCTTAATAATTTGATCTGAGCAAATTTTTAGTTTTATTCGTATAACATAGTATAATTAATTTGTAAAGTTATGTCTAAAACGGACAAAAACACGACAATCACACTAAAACCGCTGAGCGTATTTTAATGAAATCAACACCATCTCAAAGACAATTTAATTATCTAAATTTTTTCTGAGGCTTTCTTTTTTAAAGTCCTAGAATAATAAGGAAAGTACAAAAAGCTAAAAAATTTTGGGTCGCGCGGGCGGGAAACTAATGCGCGTTTTGTTCCCTCAATGTCGTTGGCGTTAGTCGTCGTCTTAAACATAATGAACATCACTTCACAAGATGATAACAACTGAAAGTTCCATCTTGTTGAGTATGTTTCCGGAACAAATTTCCCTTCCCTGCACAAGTTTATATTGCAAACACAGATTGCATATCCCGCTCACATCGTCCTATTTCCTCTTAGCAAACTTTGACCACTCTGTGTTTACTAAGTAAAGGCCACAATACATGGTCAGTGCTGATTAAGATTCATCGTATGTCCGTGTGTTTAAAGCCTTAAGATGCTGGCGCCTACGACGAAGGCTGGCGCGTTTCAACCTGAGATTGTTTTGTGTTTGACTGTCAAAGATCTACTATTTAATGACAGCCGGAAACAAAGGCTTAGCGTGCTTTCGGCAGCGCGGGGGGTGTGTAAGTCGATTGAAAATTTGCATAGTTCAGTCCGTGGATGGATGACCTAAGGATGGTCATGCATCCACGGACTGACCTAGGCAACTTTCGATCGACTCATGTGGCTGGTAAGTCTGCAATCTATAATACCATCCAAGTAGTACTTATTATTAACCCCTGATGGAAAAGGAGGGAGAGAGGGTTTGACGTGTGTACCTTTGTATTTGTGTCTTTGTGTATCTGTCTGTGGCATCATAGCCCCTAAACGGATGAACCGATTATGATTTCGTTTCTTTTTTTAGGGTTCCGTGCCCAAAGGGTAAAAACGGGACCCTATTACTAAGACTCTGTGGTCTGTCTGTCTGTGTGTCTGTCCATCTGTCACCAGGCTGTATCTCATGAACCGTGATAGTTGAAATTTTTACAGATGATGTTTTCGCTATAACAACAAATACTAATAAAAAAGTTAATTAAAAAAATCAAAATACCCGACTGCTTAAAAAGCGAACTAAAAAGACGTAAACAAGAAGAAAATCATGCTGTGCAGTCGGAGGATACATATCCGCGAGCTGGCTGACCAAAACCAGATGTATCCTCCGACTGCACAGCATGATTTTCTTCTTGTTTACGTCTTTTTAGTTCGCTTTTTAAGCAGTCGGGTATTTTGATTTTTTTAATTAACTTTTTTATTTATAACTTTTTAGTTAACATTTTTTTCGAATTAGGTACATTTAAATATATAAGTGTTATATATTTTTGAAATCGCCTCTAAAAACCCTTTATTTTGATACCCCACACGATGGGTTTGGAAGAAAAAATAAAATTGGCCCCCCACAATATGGCGCCCAAAAGCCGCCATTTTTCTATTTTCCAATTTTAATGTAGCCTATGACACCCGCAAGGTTAAGACGAATCGATTGACGTATGAATCATCAAAATTGGTCAACGCGTTTGGTCTCTGGAACGCCACATAGGAACAAACATACATACATACATACATACATACATACATACATACATAGACTGATAAACACATTACCCTCCTTCGGCAGTCGGGTAAAAACAGAATAAAATAAATATTTAAGTGGGGCTCCCATACAACAAACGTGATTTTTTTTCGTTTTTTGCGATAATGGTACGGAACCCTGCGTGCGACTCGCATTTGGCCGGTTTTTTTTGTTTGAAAGGTGTCTTTATCGAGACTGTTCTAAGCTATGATAGATGAAAATCGCTTCAGCCGTTCAATGTTATGGGCGTTTTACTGTTGGCATCGGGCTGTTTTCGCAAGATATCATGTTATAGTTACATGTTCAATAGATTGTCGATAGAAGCGCGTCTACAACTAGTTTTTTTTTTTTTATATATATATTTTCCTTGCGGGTATCAAACCCGCGACCCGCAGCAGTTAATCGCTCAACCACTGCGCCAACCGTGCGCCCAAATATATATATATAGATAAATTATATAGCATTCAATAAAAATGTGCACATATAAATTTTAAATACCCTTATATATATCCAATTGACAAATCAGGGTGCTTTGTACCTATCTCTTATTTTACAAGAAATAGCGTGTTCTGGGGGGTTGCCATAAGCTCTTAGAGTAAGGTTATTTTGAGTGCTTGTAAGGGATATGATATGACTTGTATACATCTGTCACTTACGCGATCTCAAAATAAACTTACTCTAAGAGCTTATGGTCACCCCCCAGAACAGATTTAAAATTCCGAATGAAATGGTCAGTTTGGTCAGTTTACTCGGAATTCAAAATCAATCTAGTTCTACACGAATACAAACATAAGAAGCTCGCAAAACGGATGTCTTTTAAGTGTTTGTTCCGAACAAAAAGTTCCGACATCATTGAACATTTGTACGATTGCAGTGCAATGTTCCTCAACGGCTCTCAAGTCCAACGTCCTGTAAAAGGATTGGAGATATATTTGAGCAAATAGCACTATACTTCTGCCTGATAAAACTTATGTCAATACGCGAGAGAAATTTAATATTCTATCATGAAAATAGGAAAAATGCAAGCTGCTTAGTCTTTCTCGTCTGATTTTCTCATAATTTATGTGGAAGGTATCACGAATAATATGTACTTGTCGTCCGTATTTGCTCTCTGCAATAGAACTCGGGATTTTATAACGCCATTTTTAAACTGTGTAATGAAACTTGGACGAGAAATTGCCATGTATTACAACAGTAATACAAGCTTTTCTAATCTAAGTTGCATCTTCATTTTCTTTCGTATTAAGTCATAAAACTGTGTTATTATCAGGTAGCTAGACAGATGCATAATATGTACATTTTTAGTGCGGCTCCTGCGGTGCGTCTAGGTGCGCGTTCATCTTTAAGGCGATATATACGCCCCAATGTTAACGCAGTACTGGCCGTGCGCCCGCTCGGAGCCTAAATATCAATATTGAACCTCCTTTTGAACAGTTTTTTTTTGCAAAATATCATTTGATTTACACATGCTATATCAGTTATGAAGAAATTCCAGCCATAAATTTTTCTGTGTTAAAATATTTTTAAGCATCCAAGTCGTTTTGGAGGAGTATCCAAAAGTTGCGAAAAAATATTGTGTTGCTAATTATTTTTATAAACACGAAAAAATCTTGTTTCAAAATAATGTACAATGTTTTAATAATAAATGTATTTTTTTTTCAAATATTTTAACCTAGCCGTTACTAAGGACTATGCTGTAGAAAGTAGCCGTTTTACAGCACTAAAGCGGTGGTAGGCCCTTAACTCATCATATGAAGCAGATCTACGCGAGACACAATGGCTATTTAATTGTTTCAGTTAATTACGGCATACAAGCGGTTAAACCAACTAGCTACACAAACATTGTCCTTTGACGACGGTTATTTTTCAAAATACGAATGCTGGTAGAACGAAACAGATGTGTTGAAAACTACACGAAATATTACATGCTATTTTCATCCTTTGATATATTTTATTTGCTGCTCGCGATTGGAAGCGGTGTTTGAGGATAACGCAAAACTTTTCTCAAAATATTGAATTGTTCAATGACAATGCTTTTAAGATTTGGGTTGCTGAAAAACGAGCCACGTTCGACGAAGACGAGTTGAGATCAAGAAGAAATCGAGAAGGGTGACAAGTTTCAAAGCCTTTCCTTAAACAAAGCTACACTGCACAATTTCGCCAATGGACGTCAAGTAATTTTTTTTTTTTTTAGTAATTGAATTTTCAACTTATCATCTTGAACAAATTAATGACCGTAAGCATCTTTATGTAATTTCAGCCTCCTTATTGTACATATGCTAGTAATGTACATCGCTCTCTGACGTGTTTCTAGATTAATATACCCATTGCCGACAATACAATCAATAAGCTAAACGGAAAAATAATAACTTTGAGTACGCGTCGGACTCGCGTGCCGAGTATTCCGGACTTAGAATTTTCCCTTTATACGTCAAAATATAATTATTAAAATAGTCGTTACAATAAAAAAAAAAAAGTGCATATTATTATTTTTGTAAAAAAATTACCTCTGTTGGGTGTGAAACAATAAGAAAATAGAAGATAAGAAAGAGAGTGGTAAGAAAATAAGAAAAAAAATAACAGATAAGAAAATTATTAATTAAAATATGGTTTTATAAATTATTAACAGAAAAATATTTGTGATTGACGTGGCAAACGCCCGCGCTAGTACTCGCGATAGCCGCGACTGAGCTCTGTCTGACATTGCCTGAGAATCCCTGTAAAATCGTAATGCCAATGTGTGCGTGCATTATGGCTCTTTGTACGTTGAGGCCTCTCTGTCTGTGGTGCGCCGCCACAAGGTAAAAAAAAACATAGAAACTATCATTGGAAACTTTGAAATTTATAATAATCTTTCCAAACAAAAGCCGACATTATTGTCCAAACAAAATATTCACACTTCCTTTTTTAAATCGAACAAAAACGGTTTATAACGCCAATAAATAAATCGCACCATCTTAAAACGTAGCAGCCATAAATCTCTAGCGTAGCGTTCCATTTTTAAAAGCGTCCTCTTTAGTTTGTAAATAGAAAAAAAGTAGTTACATGAAATGGATTGGCTATTAGCCCATAATAGACAGATAATGCAAAATTGCATGGCATATTTCAAGTAGGAATAAAGGAAGTGGAACCCAATCTATTTACCATCTCTTGACTAACGACTCTCTAAGACAGGGTTGCCAAACGTAAGAGGTTTCTCGTACAAATACGAGATTTAAGGTCTTCCTTACGAGGTACGATCACACTGTCAGCCTCGTACAGTTTTATATGAGAAAGATTTTTAACTATGGTTATGTGACATGTACATAAAAAAACAGTATATGTGTGGCATTTACCGTGATCGCGGGCAGAATGAGAAACCACCGATGAAGACAAAATAAATAAAAAAATTGTGACACAAAATTAAGTCATCTTTATTCCTTAATACTGCAGTATCATAATATACTACATAATTACTTGTAATTCTTATGTTTTAAGTTTTTTTATTACGCAATACAAGAGTTTTTGTAAGAATTCATTGTTACGTTATTAACGATTCTAAATGAGTGTACGAGGTTCAGAAAACAAAATACGAGGTTGGCAACCCGCTCTAAGAAAAATGCGGTTTTAAAAGTGTTGCGACTATCAGAGCGTCCAGGCAATTTAACTTTTCTAATAAGCTTGCAATATTTTAGAGGGCAGTCGCTCGGCTTACAAGCTAAATTAGAACATAATCTCATTTGAAAATGGAAGGATAGAGCAAGATTTAAAATACTATGGTCAGGTAGTGTACGTAATTTCTCTTACAATAATTCTACTCTGTTCGCTAGGTATATAGAAATTATTAATTTATGATAAGAGAATTATTTTCAGCATAGTCTAAGTCTACTACAGTTTAGAAATAATTTTAATTTAACATTTGGATTTTACGAGCCCAGTATTTTAAATCGTAACTGTAGTATGTATCTATATAAGACTTTATGAAGGTTCCCACTTAACTAATGTAAGTACACTGTTCAAATAGATTTTTATACTATGGTTTTATTGAATTATTAAATTTTATTCAACTTTACTTAGGCCAGAAATATATATTTATAATATTTATTAAATAATTAAATTAATTTACACTAAATAAATAAATTAATTTGCAGAAATACTGGCTGCGTATTGTGCTTGCCAGGAAGGGGCGCGGACACATAAGATTCAGGACATATAACTTAGCCTAATCATATTAGCCTTTTAATATAAATTCTTTCCTTTTAAATTAGGCTTATGAATAAATTATTAATGTTTCATTTATTTATTATTAATTCACTCACATAAGTTATTACAGTAATTGCCGCACTCGGAGACTCTCAAAAACTGATCACTCACATATTCGCGTTGAAGGTTGATCAGTCCCAAGTAACTCTGGGCTGCGATGAAACACTAAGTATACACAATAAAGACGGTACGCAAAAATAAAAAGATAGAAGTTCACCGGAACATGCTACACAATCCTGAAAGCCGAGACAGCAAACTTTTCGAAGTAATTCTCTCAATATTCAAAAGTTTCTAATCAAGTCGCGATACAATTTAACTGATAAAAAGTTGAAATATAAAAATATTCTCGTAAAGGAGAGCATCGTGATAAAATATAAGGTTTTACCAACTAACGAAGCAGAGAACTTGGAACATGACAACGTAGCATCGGGGAACAATGGGACTCCTATCTGTACAAATCCCCGGACATGCAAATGCCTTCATTTGCAACAAGTACGTATTAATTAATGCTCTTCGCAGCTGTCTAAAAGGTAAAGTGCAGTATCGCCTTTCCTCTTTAGCCGGTTAGTCCGCATACCTTTTTGTTGATAACTTTATTTCTTCGGATTAGCAGAAAGCTTTTTAGAAAATCTAGCTAAGTTTGTATTTGGTGGGTCTGTGGTTTTGTTTATGTTAAATAGCCTAATATGCATTTCTCATATATGAGACCAAGCGTAAATAGGGATGTAGAAAAATGATAATTCTATTTAGTCCGTCAGTGAGATTAGCAAATAATATTGGACACGTATTTTTTGCTTTATCAAATCAATAAAAATTTACAAAATTAAACCGCATCAACGTTCAGGATTGGGGGCTTGTGACGTCACTAAGGCATTATAAAGTGTGCTAGCGGCGTGACGTTTCACGATATTTCAACGCATTATATCGTTGTCTTACACCCATTACGCTTCTCTCTATTCCATTCTGGCATACCTGTATTTTATGAGGGACCGAGTACAGTTGGACAAGATAAAAGGAAAAAGAAAATTTAAAAAAGTTCATGTTGCATGGAAAATATTAAAATGGCGTTGGACCGGACATATGATAAGAGAAAATAAAGAAAGTGGACAAGAATAATTACAGAATGGTATCCGAGAGGAAATAAAAGAAGTAGGGGAAGACAGCTAAAGCGATGGGACGACGATCTCAAGAAAGTAGCATGTCCAGAATGGATACGGGTAGTGAGGGACAGAGTCAAATAGAGAGCCTTGGAGGAGGCCTTTGTCGAAAGGCAAGCTGGGACGAGGAAAAAATAACCAGGTGCTGAGAAAAATATATAAATAATACTGAGTGTAAATAGGTTATAATCTCATTGTAAAATAAGTATTAATATAAATAGTGTAAGTAACCAGCAATAAAGGCTTATTTTTTTTTTTATATCTTTGTCACTTTATGTTTACGTGTCAAAAGAAAAATACTAAGTTTCTGTAAACTACCCTATTCGTGAAGCGCTTCATCCGTCATTTTCCCTCTGTCCTTATAACTATTTACATTTATTTAATCAAATTAACTGAAAGTTTTCCAGTGAATCTAAGCTTATTTTATGTTAGGCAGATAAAAGCCAACAATCGTCTCAGTTCGAGAATATTCATACGTCGTATGAGACCAAGAATAGTTCCTTGAGGCACACCATTCGAATATCAGAGGTGCATTCGCTAAAATTAAGGCGTTCGAGAAATGTCTTGTTCTTTAACTTGCGATATGTGCCCGAATAGTTTTAGAACACTAGGTTTAGCCTGCGACCTCGTCTGTGTTTATATTTCGGTTGGCTGTATGTAAATGAATCAACCGGCAAAATAGAACCGTGGAAAATTTCTATCGAAATAGCGATTGTCAAAAATCTTAAATGTTTTGGATTGACTAAGTGACATTTTCAATAGCAAATATCAGTCTTACAGGTCACATTAAATAATAAATATTTTAACTGATATAATGAAAAGATAAAATTGTGTGTTTGTTTGTTTTAATGGATACTCTCTACGAAAACTCTTTCACAGATAAAAAGCTACAATATCGCTGAGCGCCATATACTACTATTGAAACCAGGAAATATATGGGCACTTATAAAACGTCGACAAAAGGTGCACGGTTCGGTTTGGTTGTTTCCTGTGGAGAAAAACCGGCTAGAAACTCCACGGTGTAAGAGCTATAGAATATAAAAACCGGCCAAATGCGAGTCGGATTCGCGCACGAAGGGTTCCGTACCATTATCGCAAAAAACAACAAAAAAATTACATTTGTTGTACTTAAATATTTATTTAATTCTGCAGACCGACATACGGACTGCGGAGTCTTAGTAATAGGGACCCCCTAAAAACGTTGGTGTAATAAAGTATTATTGAATAAAAGAGGACCGATAAGGCAGATAACATACAAGCAAAAAAAAATTCAAAATTCGGCCAAATGTCATATAGTAACACTCTAGCTGTATATAGAACGGCAGCTCGGCGAGACGGGTTTTATACACGACTAGCTGACGCCCGCGGCTTCGCTCCTGTCAACTGGCTATTTACCTACCTAATTTGACCTACCTTCTGTGTTTTTGTTATTCATATATTCTATTTTATTTTATAATTTAAGTATTTTCCGTTCCCGTAAGTGTGTCCGTGGCATCAACAGTGGGCCCTATCATAACATCAGCGCAGCGTTTCTTTCTTTTTTGAATATCGCTGCACATGCTGAGTTAGGAGCCTTTTGGTCTCGCACGGGGTTTTTATTTTTTATTATTGTATATTCACTTAAAAAAATAATTATTATTAAATTAAAATAAATTAAGGGGGGCTCCCCTACAACAAACGTGATTTTTTGCAGTGTTTTGCGATAATGGTACGGAACCCTTCGTGTGCGAGTCCGACTCGCACTTGGCCAGTTTTTTTTCAAAATGATTCATAACCTATGTTACTCGAGAATAATGTAGCTTTCCATAGGTGAAAGACTTGTTTAAATCGGTCTAGTAGATTTGGAGCCTAATCGGTACAAACAAACAAACAAGCAAAACAATCTTTCCACTTTATAATTTTGGTATAGATTGATTATTAAATATTATTAGTATCGGGTATATATTAGATATTATTAGTATCGGGGCGGCCGCAGTGCTGACGGCCGATACTGTGCCTTAAGCTATATGATACGAGTAGCAGACAGCGTTTAATCCAATCAGATAGCGCTGTATACGCGATTACCGATTAACGGTAACATTACCGGTATAGAGTAAAGTTACATCCCGGAAAGTACCAATGTGACTTTTTCAATTAATTTATTTACAACTAGCTGTTGCCCGCGACTTCGTCCGCGTCAAACAAGTAAAAAATATATTTTATTTTTTTAGTTTCCCGCCGGAACTATGCATTTTCTCGTGATCAAACGTAGCCTATGTTACTCGTTTTTACATCAGCTATCTACCAGTGAAAGTCCCGTCAAAATCGGTTCCGCCGTTTCGGAGATTACCCGGAACAAACAGACAGACAGACAGATAGATAGACAGACAAAAATCATAAAAATTGCTTATTTGTTGTTAGTACCGTATATACATTCACGTGCATTCAATAAAACGTTGTTATTTTGATATTACATACAAACACTTCAATTTTATTTATTTGTATAGATTTTTATCTTGGATATCACTGACAACGGTGAAGGAAAACATCGTGAGGAAACCCGAACCTATCTTACTAATTTTACTGATATTATAAATGCGATAGTTTGGATAGATGTGTGTGTATGTATGTTTGTTACCCAATCACGACAGAAAGGCTGAACGGATCTGGATAAAATTTAGCAAAGAGATAGATTATAGTCAGGCATAGCAGATGGGATACTTTTTAAGGTACGATTCCGTGTGATTTGGTATAATTGCTGCAAGGCGTTCCGAATAAATAAATAAATTACTAGGAGAGTAGTAATAAAAATTTAAAAGAGTATTATACTTAGAGGGTTTGACCGTGTTGAGAAAAATAACGAAAAAAGAGTATCAAAAGGCAGGCGTAAGTGTACAGGCGAGACACCCTTGAAGGACAAACACTTTACCGTATTGGTGATGTTCTTTCCACACCAAAGCAAGGTCTTATTTTCCAGAGTAGAAAACTAAACAAAAGACAAACAACTAATATAGAATCATCATCATCACCATCATCTCAGCCGAGAGACGTCCACTGCTGAACGTAGGCCTCTCCCAAGCGTCGCCAATCGGTCCTGTGCGTTTCGCATCCACCGGATTCCCACCCCCTTGACCAGATCATCGCTCCACCTAGCGGGAGGCCTTTCAACGCTACGTTTGCCGGTACGCGGTCAGAACTCCAGAACTTTTCAGCCCCAACGACCATCCATTCTGCGAGCAATGTGCCCAGCCCACTGCCACTTAAGTTTGGCAATTTTAAGGGCTATGTCAGTAAACCTGGTTCTCTTGCGGATGTCTTCATTTCTGATTTGATCACGCAAGGAAACGCCGGGCATAGCCCTCTCCATTGCCCTTTGAGTGACTTTAAGCCTTCTGATGAGGCCCACTGTGAGCGACCACGTTTCAGTTCCATAGGCAATCACAGGCAACACACACTAGTCATAGACTTTCGTCTTAATACAATGCGGTAAGTTGGAGAGAGAAGACAAAATGAGAAGACTACCGCTCAACTTCTCGAACACTCGGATTCGACGTTTGACCCCTTTCTGGAAGTTAGACCTACCTAACTGGACCGTTTGTCCCAGGTAGACATAATCGTCTACAACTTTGATTGTAGTCTCTCGAGTGTAGAGGGATAATTGCCGATTGGTGTCAAATTTCATCCTGCATATAGCAAAGCCTCTCCGAGTTGGTTTCGGCCCCTGGTACGCCTTTCAAAGGTACCTAAGGACCCTAGGGTCCCCAGAAACACAAAGAAACCGTGGTGGGGCTTGCGTGCTCCAATGAACCCAAGGTCGGTGCCAGTAGATTCTACTTTGCCAAAACATGCCTAGGGTGAGAGGCTAGACTAAGAGAGATACAGTCTGCAGGGCAGCTTTGTGGTGAGCTGGTGGGCAGTAGCGGCCCCACGAACCTGATCTCCAGAGAGAAGTCTTGTCCCTCATCTCCGGCTTGCCTTTATTGGCTTTTCGGTGTGAATACTGACGGGGAACAGATCTCCCACCTCTCTTGCCTTAATTCGCACGAGCAAACATGCTCGGAGGAAGGAATTAACCCAGTAAGATGCTGGTAGGGATCTTGACCGTACTTCTGGGATTGTCCTGATAGCCGAGGCATACTTCTCCGCTCCTCAAGCACCTCCGTATATGTTGCTACCCCGGCGCTACGTCAATGAAGTGCTAGCAACTGTTTATAGGGGGTGGGGGGGATTTATCGAATGTGCAAGTCATCCCCTTCCATTTTATAGCCGTGTAGATCAACAGTGGTCAGGCAGGGGCCAATAGTCATTCTATAGTGTTAGGTAATCGATCCACGAAACCTCCCAAACCCATACCCCTATGTGTTTTGTCTCCATAATCTGCAATAGTCCTGCACCAACCGGAGATTGTCCTTTGGTGCTTTTGACTAGTTCATAACCCTATAGGAACTAGTCAAAAGCACCAAAGGCGCCAATATTATCCCTATAATCGCCGGTTGGTGTCACATTTCATCCTATATAATACAAGGCCTCTGCGAGTTGGTTTCGACCCCTTGTACGCCATTCAAAGTTCTGGGACCCTAGAACCCCGAGAATCTCAAAAACAAAAATAATAAAAAGCTATTTCTATATTCTATTACCGTTAAATAACATCGGACTGTTTGTTTACAAAGGAGGATGGTAGACAGGATGCAATTCCAAATAAGGATCGAATGTGGGTGGAAAAAGCTTCTGTAAATAGCATTTCTTGATAAGAACTTGCCTTTGCTGTTGGAAATAACAATCGCCCAATACCTTACGTATAGATAACTAACTAGCTTTTGCTCGTGACCTTCCCACGTGAAAGATGTTTTATAACACCAGAAAACTTACTACAGTGATGAAAAATTAAATTTGAAATTTAAACAACCCTCGACATAAAATCATCTTAAAAGCATAGCTCGGGGTTTTTTAAATTTAATTTTTATTTAATGATTTTTAAACTATACATATATAATATACCTAGTAGTAGACACGCTTCGATCGACAATCTATCGAAACGAATTGTGAAGAAACCCAGATTGAAAGAGTAAAATGCGAATTACTTTTGAACGGTTGAACCGATTTCCACCAAACATAGCTAAGAACATTCTCGACAAAGACACCTTTCAAACAAAAAAAAACAAAATTAAAATCAGTCGATCTATTTAGGAGCTATGATGCCACAGACAGACACACAGATACATAGCAACACACGTTAAACTTTTCCGTCGGGGGTTAAAAAGTATCCTATGTCTTAATCCAGTGTCCAGTGTCCCTCAGACAAAAATTTAAAGAGATCGATATACTGACTCTACCTTCACTTTATATTTTAGAATGTATTTTGTACGTACGCAAAAATCGAGGGCTTTTCAAAACTAGAAGCGACTTCCATAATTTAAATACACGCAGTAAGCACGAAATTGTAATACCCAAAATCAGATTAACGAAAACTAGCAAGTCTTTTCTTATAAACAGTATACGCTTCTATAACAAGTTGCCAAAGTCAGTTATAGAACTGACCGATGGAAAGTTCAAAAACTTCATCAAACGTGTCCTTATTAAAAAAGCATATTATAAAATCAAGGACTACGTTGAAGATAAAAATTTTAGCTCCTTCTGCGCATTCGGCTTCCCTGGTAACTTATAAACGGTACAAATATGTGGATGTCTCTAACTATTCTCAATAACATTTTTATTTTATTTCTCTTCTTTTAATTGGACTTTTTACAATGGTTTTCAATCATCTTAATAACCCTTTGCTAAGAATAGTTACAGCACTGATAACTACATTTGTGCCACATGTTTAATTTAGTCTTGTTATACATTTATTTTTATTTATTTTTTTACCTTTGTATCTTAGATGCTTTTACCGATTGTTTTGTAAATGTGTGAACATTGTAGGCCTTCTAGATTCCTAGATGCTTGATAACATTTGATAACTTTATATCTCGTTTTACTTTTTATTTTTAATTTCTAAAGTTTTATTGTCGGGCCTACGTTGTCCTCCCATATTTAAGTAATGCTGTAACATGGAAATATTGTAAAAACAAACCATATTTTTAAAAGAGTAACCATGGAGTTTCTTGCCGGTTCTTCTCCATAGGAAACGACCAACCCGAACCGTGCGCCTTTTGTCGACGTTTTATAAGTGCCCATGTATGCCTAGGTAAAATAAAAACAAAAATGATTTTGATTTTGATTTTGCCAAGTTTCCTCACAATACGTTCAACGGTTTGGGGTGAAAACGTTACAGACTATCAGACATGCTGCCGCATTTATAAAATTAGTGTGGATGACGCGGTCGAGAAAGTTGCATGGCTGGCTGTATGGTTGGAGACCCTTAGGACCCTTAGGCTATAGTTCTCAGGAAATACAAACACCGAAAGTTCCAAATTTCTTCTTCTTCTGCCTGCCCTTATCCCAGTTTTTAGTAGTTAGTTTATTTATTAGTTTACTTGGGGGTCGGCGCAATAAGTTTTCTTCTTCCGTACCTTCCTATCCAACGGGCCCCGTCACGATATCACTGACTCCTTTTTTTTTCATATCACACAGTTCATCCATCTTTTCTTTGTCCTTCCACTCCCTCTCTATTCATCCACATTTATATTCATAACTCTTTTAGTATCATACTTGTCATCCCTCCTGATCACATGATCATACCAGGACAAACGGTTTTCTTTCAACTTTTCTGTCATTGGCGCCACTTTCTTCTTCTAATATAACTTTACTTCCTCTAATATACTCATTTCTCACTTTATCCATTCTCGTCACCCCACACATCCATCTCAACATTCTCATCTCTGCTGCATGCAATCTCTTTTCATCCATGGTCACATCACGGACTTGTAGATTTTGCCCTTTGAGGTCACTGGAACGACTTGCGACCCACGGATGCTCATCCGTGGGTTGCAAGGCGTTCCAGTGACCTGTCGCCCTTTGATCCATCCTGAGTTGGTCCGGTGTGTCATGTCTCGGTCTACCTCACCATCTCCTTAGACAAAGGAACCTAGGTACTGAAAGTCGGAGGAAATCGTACGGGCGTTCCAGCGAAACCTATGAGCACGGAACTGGATGGTTCCATATTTATCACACCAAATAAATCTCTATTCTAGGACATCATATCCTGAGCGCCAAAACGCAAACTAACTGTCTAGTTTGGGGATCAATATGAGTGTACATTACCGCGATGTACGTTACTGCGAAATTTTACTATCGCGACGTACGTTGTCGCGAAAGTTCTTTACTGCGATGTATCTATTACTTTTTAACCGACTTCCCAAAACGGAGGAGGTGTCTCAATTCGACCGTGTATTTTTGTTTTGTTTGAAAGGAGATTTCCCAAGGGTGGTACCATGATAAGAAAACCAGGATCTGATGATGGGATCCTAGAGAAATTATAGGCATACATATAGCGATTTTGGTATTTTCATCAATAATGCAATCATTTGCACTCAGATCATTTGGTGAAGTGGAACTGATGAAGGAACTCCAAAATGGTGCTTGACCGGACTTATGAGGAAACGGAGGATCTACTCTGTTGCAAGAGTTAATAAAACCTACTGATACACTTCTGGTTCAAATACACACCATCACACCACACACCCTCACTTACACTTCACATTTACTCACCTAAACTGTTTTTTGCATTATCTCTTTTAATACGCCTCTTTGTTAATTTTCTTTGTAATTTTTTTTTTATTCTGTTAATTTCTGTTTTATCATAAATTAATTACCACGTAGCTAGCAGGACTCGTAAAATCACAAACTCTGTGTAATGTCTGGGTCACCAAGATACAGGTTGTGCCTAGTTTGGGACCCATTGATGTTGTCAAGGTCATTGTTAGTTGTTAGGTTATGTAATATGTAAAATAAAACAATATATCCTAGTCGTGTTTGGGCTTAATGGATTTTCAGAGGAAAATAAAAAACTTTTTAACAAAAAATCAATCCGACTGCCAAAACAAAACACTACAAAGCGAAAAATTACTTTCTTTTCCGAAGTCGGTGTCGAATAACGGAAAACAATGTGTACGAAAGACACAGTTATTTGGTGGTCGACGATGGAAGAAAAGGTAGAAAAGCTATACATTGGTTCAAATCTCTATATACTACTAAGTATATAAAAGTCTTCAGACCCCGACTTCAATTGTGCTGTTACAAAAACAGAGACGCAATATGAAACATTCTTAGTAAAATTGTTATTACTTGTAGGTACTTTTATTTTAGTCTTGAGATTCCTTTGGCTGGCTTGTTGTTGAGTACCCTCAGATTATGAGAAAAATATTTTCTCATTACTTTAACGTACGCACATAATAACGCGACTGTATTCCCCGAAGAGGGTGACAGAAAAGTGTATGACTCGCAATTCTAGCCGTTTGTGTGATATACGAGTATCATGTGTAACTCATGATTATTAGTGAAATTTCAGCTCAATAGCGAACTCGCTCGAACGCAGCAAACTTCTCTGATGTCATATAAATTTGTTGTTTTTTTAAGTTTTGCTTTTTAGTAATGAGTTTAAGAAAGCCCTCTGAAAATATTGTAACACTAGCGGACGCCTCACGGATTCACCCGCGTAGTTCCCGTTCCCGTGGGAATACAGGGATAAAAAGAGTCTATGTCACCCGAGGATAGTGTAGCTTCCCAACGGTGAAAGAATTTTTGAAATCGGACTAGTTTTTTTTACTTTTATTAGTTACATACAAAAATACAAATCTTTCCTCTAGTATTAGTATAGATAACAATTTTGATATCATCATTATCTGGTCCTTATACCAATTTATTTAGCTAGTGGCTACATAATAACAGCCGCACGGGTCGATCTTCAAGGTTAAGCAATGGTTGCCGAGGTCGGTCTGTGGATGGGTGAGTATCTTTTTCGAGTTTCCTCGCCTCGGAAAGCACGTTAAGCCATTGGGCCCGGCTGTCATTTGAAGATCTTTGACAGTCGTTACGGGTAGTCAGAAGCCTGAGTTCTGACACCAGTTTGGACAAGGAATATCGTGTTCGAGTTTACTGATTGATTTTGAATGTCGTATGCCTGATGGCTAATTCCCCGAAGTCATCAGATCGGACGTCCGAATTGCCGAAATTCCATAGCATCGATGAACGACAATTTCAAATAGCCATTAGATCGTGCGTCCGTTTCGCCGAAAAGCCATTGCAACGACCATGCTGGTTTGTTGTGATTTAAATAATCTTTAATATCACAACCATAAAAGGCAAAAAAACAAAGTCTATTCTCCTGTCACATGCACATTGTGCTATTTAAAGAGCTGTTCAAGCTATCGTGAAAGCTAGGTGGGTAGCCGACTACGGGGTGACATCGGTATTTGAAAGGGCTATTTCAGATAAATGATTAGTTTGTAGAGAATCTTTTTTATAGAGGTAGGCATTTTTTGCCATGGGGGTAGGCTGAAATTACAGAATGCTTGCTACGATCCTTACATACTCCTTTTTGTTCGGTGGTTCGTTTTTAGGGTTCCGTACCCAAAGGGTATAAACGGGATCATATTACTAAGACTCCACTGTCCGTCTGTCTGTCTGTCACCAGGCTGTATCTCATGAACCGTGATAGCTAGACAGTTGATAGCTAAAAACAGAATAAAATAAATGTTTATGTGATGCCCATAAAACAAACGAGATTACTTGGCGTTTTTTTGCGATTATGGTACGGAACCCTTCGAGCGCGAGCTGACTCGCACTTGACCGGTTTTTTTTTCGGATGAGTAAATCCATTGGGTGCTTTGTACCTATCTCTTATTTTACAAGAAAGACCGTGTTCTGGGGGGTGGCCATAAGCTCTTAGAGTAAGGTTATTTATTATGGTCACCCCCCTGTTCTACAAGCTAGCTAAGACCTTCCAAGTCCCGTCATGGACTGAAGTTCACACACGTTAGGGATGTGACAGGGTCGTGGACAGGCCGCGACCTTCCATCTATGCACCTCGGTCACCATTTTGTTTTCGTATCAGAGTATCGCTTCAGTATAGTGTAGTGAAATATAAATTACAATACGCAATATACGTCATGTCTTGTTTAGTAAAAAAGGAGTTGATTGCGATTGCAATTGCTCTAGATGAAAAGGAAATAGAAGAGGTACAAAACTCTAAATATGCGTTCTGCCTCTATTAACAACTCGTCATTCATGTTTTTTACAGAAAAAATCGACAACGTGCAGGGAAAATACAGGCACACCCGTGCAAGTCACGGCGTCGGCACAGGCACTGAAGCTCCGTCACTGGCACGTGCACGGGCGTATGTGAACGAATTCATATAAAATGTACACACAGATATTTTTTAGAGCCCGTGACGGGGCACGGTCCGTCCACGTCCTGGGCATGGCCCTGATAAGTGTGGATAGACCTTTACTTGAATGAGCTTCAAATCAAACGCACTACATCCAATCCGAATCTTTAAAATCTGCTTGTTTATTGCTTGTTATAATTAAAGTCAGAAACATATTTCTTAGTTGAAAGAAGCCTTACTTTTTTGCTCCGCCATGTTCCTCTCACTCAACTTATATTTGAGTTGCGAGTCATTTTTTCGTCCCATGTTAACGCCTACACTTCCCACACGTTGTCAAAAAGCTTTTTGCGACAATCCTCTGAATTAAATATGTAACCGTATTTGCAAATGTTATGTATAACATTTTAGAGTCGAGTTTTCAAAGGAAAAATCATGTAACTTGCCAGATTCTTTCGTTTCATCTATGACCAGTCAACTGATGAAAATTATTTAACATACCATCTAGTCAAACTCATAATAGTTATAGTTCTCGCCTACTTTAGCCATTGTAGCCAACTTCTTGGCAGTCCTGAAGTTGGCTACAATGGCTGCGCAGTAGTAAATCTCATACAAAAACAGCACCGACCCGCGCCTTGCGCGTCGGGAATTTGGCCAATTTCAGGGCGGCCCAGAAGTTTGGTGAGAACTATAGTTAGTTTTTCAAGACATTAGCAAAAGGCTCGTCGACTCTTCACGTGACCAGAGAATCAGCATTGCCATTCAACGTGGCAATGCTGCCAGCTTTGTGGGCACGTTTCCCATTGGCATCGATGTGAGCGAAGTTTTTGATGGGCAATAAGTCCTTTTCTCTGTCCGCTTTGTATATAGGTTTGTTTTGATATTGGTCTTATGTGTTACCTAAGTTGTTACCTTTAATAAAAAATCTTTCACGGGGTGAAGTATTTATGAGTATACAACCTTAACGATCTTGATCCTATTCAACATGTAAACAAAAAACCTTCAGTTCATTTATGATCACATAACTTAACAAAATGTTTTTCCTTGCGAATTCAGCCATGGTCCCATAGTAAAAATAGTTCTGGGGATCATTCAGTCAAGACTGAATATGCTACTTCTAGGCAAGCGTGCTCTGGGCACGCCACAATTGCGGCGACAGGGCACCACTTTGAGGAGTGGCTTGAGAGGCGACATGGCGCCCTCACCTTCCGCCTGACGCAGGTCCTCACCGTACACGGCTGTTTTGGGAGGTTCCTGTTCAGGATTAGGCGGGAGGAAACGCCCGGGTGTCACCATTGTGTGGATCGCGCGGAGGACACGGTGGAGCATACGGTGGAGATCTGCCCCGCTTGGGCTGGGCACCGCCGTGTCCCCGAGGAGGCGGCCGGCGGTTGCAACCTCTCGCGTCCGGCCCTGGTTCAGGCCATGTTACGTAGCGAGAGGGTATGGGAAGCTGTCTCCTCCTTCAGCGAAGCAGTAATGATCGCGAAGGAGGAGGCGGAACGCGTGAGTGAGACGCAACGGAGACGCCATCACACCCCTAGCCAGTCGCAAGCCGATTCCCGGCCACCGTAGGCGCGGGCATTCGGGCGGCGAGTAATGGGTAGCTCGCCGTCCGATAAAGACCAGGCCCGAGTCGACGGCGCGTTGTATTCCACGCGTGCTTCAAAGAGATGTCAGCAAAAATTACGGAGTCCGCGAGGGCCGATGCCTGTCTGGGTCGCGGATAAATTTGAAAAAAGTTACCGCGGTCCTGGCTCAAGCAACTGAAGGAACACGGATGGGTTTTAGTCAGTAAAAGTCTGACACGCTCTCCCGCCTCACCCAGAGCGGGAGAAGTCATTAGATGATTTCCAACGAAAAAAAAAATATTAAAAAAAGGCAAGCGTGCTCCACTATCGACCACATCATCGCTTATCATCAGGTGAGATAGTGGTCAGATGCGAGCCTAAGTACTAATGAAAAAAAACATATTCCTAAGTACCAATTTTATTAAAGATTTCAATCTGAGAGTGACCCTTTATAGAAGTCCGCAAAGATAAAAGAGTTCTACTACGGAAAATAATACTATTGAAAACTACGGCTAGACAGTGTCCAGTGCATTACAGAACAAAGGACCATATTCATTACTGTGAACAGCTTTATATAGTCTTACAGAACCTTTTATATAGCTCTTAGTAATATATGTATCTCTAAGGTACTTCATAAACAAGGCCTGTTCTCGTGGGGACCATTTTCTTCACACATAACCTTGTATCTTAGAAAAATGCTTTTAAAATTGTTTATTTATAAACATGCATAGACCTAAAGCTGTGTTAAATTGAACATTTAAGATCTAGGGTCTTTGTCTTTTTGCTTTTTGTCCAAAAATTTGTGTCTATGGTATGAGCAATTTCATTTTTCTTTCTTTCTTTATCAAATGTATTTCGGGCGTATCCTTAACAGTCATATTTTCTACCATTCAGTTACCCAAGATACAGGTTCTACCCAGTATGCGGACCACCGTCCATACAAACTCATAAATAAAATAGTTACTGATAAGTTAATTATACTGTAGCTCTAAATTCATTTTGTATCAATAAATAAATAAAATTATTATTCTTATCTCCTCAACTGGTTCATTATTATTTTAATGATTCACGTAATTTAAGATTTTTTCAATCCATCGCCACCTATCGTTGTGTATTCAAATCAATTTTGAAGTTACAATTTGTAAAGACACTAAAACTATTACAATAGAATTTGAACGTTGTCTTGTACAACACAGAGTTGTTTTAAAATTTGCCAATGATTTCGAATTCTCAATTTAAATACAAAAGATTTACTTTCTAACCACCGATTCCTGATTTAAGTATTTGACGTTGAGCATTTGTCAATCTATACATATTATCTGTCAATATTTGGCATTTAAGTATGGTTTTGACTTTAGAGGCATACGATGCGATCTACCAGCGTTTGTCGGTGCTGGTCCGCGCAGGTAGTCAGCGCAAGTAATCTCTATTATTTATTTATCACAATTACTCTCTGCACTTACAGTTTGACCCAACACGTGCAGAGAGTCAACAATTTCACCATTACATAATAATATGATCAATTAGAATAATAAAACAGTTATAACATAATAATAATCAACAAAACAAATAATCAAATAGCGTGTGGAGTACCAGCGCCGACAAGCTCCGAACGTAACCGACAAGTTCCGACCTGCTCCGATCAGCGCTGGTAGGCCGTCATTTGTTGCTGCATTTGCAAGCTATTGAAGCAGGTACAGGGGGGTGACCATAAGCCCTTAGAGTAAGGTTATTTTGAGATCGCGTAAGTGACAGATGTATACAAGTCAGATACATCTGTCCCATAAACACACTCAAAATAATCTTACTCTAAGAGCTTATGGTCACCTCCCTGGTAAACCTGTCAGGTACACCCTAGCGTGTGTGGCCTGCTTAAAACAGCAAGCAGGGGCCTGTAGCCAGATAGGAACGCTTTTCTTTACCGCCCACGCTAAAGAAAAGCGAACAATAGAAAATGTTTTATTTTTCAGTTGCATTTACAAAAAAAAAACATGGTTTATAAACCTGCGTAACGTAAGGACAACATATCAACGCATTTTATTACAAGCCAGTAATTCGATCTAAGAGCTAACGTTTCTAAGCAGTAGTAGTTTTATAAAGAAGTTGACCGTCAATAAATATATGAAAACCGGCCAAGTGCGAGTCGGACTTCGCAAATTTAGGGTTCCGTACCAAACCGCAAAATTAAGTTGCTTGTAATATAAATAAAAAAAGATAATTAAAAAAGTCAAAAAACCTGACTGCTTGAAAAGCAAACTAAAAAGACGTAAACAAGAAGAAAATCATGATGTGCAGTCGGAGGATACATCTGGTTTTGGTCCGCTAGCTCGCGAATATGTATTTTTATGAATAGTTATTTTTTTTTAGAATTACGTACATTCAAACATATAAGTGTTGTATATTTTTGAAATCACCTCTTAAAACCCTATATTTTGATACCCCCACGATGGGTTAGGAAGAAAAAAAAAATTTTTACCCCCACAAAATGACGCCCAAAATCCACCATATTTTTATTTTCTTATATTAATGTAGCCAGTGACACTCGCAGGGTTCAATCATCAAAATCGGCCCACGCATTTGGTCTCTAGAACGCCATATAGGAACAAACATACATACATGCATAGACTGATAAACACATTACCCTCCTTCGGCAGTCGGGTAAAAAATAGGAATTTTTAAAAGAAAATCTGACTTATGAATATACATATTTGTATTTATTAGTAAAATAATCTGACTTTGGTGACTTCTCATTCCTTTTTTTTCCATCATTTTAAACAAACAATACAGTATTTATCTATTCAATGAGTAAACTCTAAACAACGACACGCCACGCGATGGGATTAGTCAAAAAAAAAATCACATCTATGGCATTTGACAATTTCAATTATTTTGCGTCAACAAGATGCTTATATTGTAGAAATTTTAAGACTGTATTTGCCTATAAGACCCGTGTGACAGGCGATGGACAGACAGACGGACACGTGAGTGACAGCAGTAGGGCTCCGTTGGGACCCTTCGGGTACGGAACCCAAAAAATGACCGCAATCAACGGTGTCCAGAAAAAAAGAAGAGAATCGAAGCAAATGGCGTTCTGTAATTTCTCTTGCTTTGCCCAACTATCTAAAACGGAAGCAGCTGACTACCAGAATTTTACAAGAACTGTCTGCCTATCTGACCTCCACAACCCAGTAACTGGGTAACATGGAACCACTTGGAAAGACTGGTGCATGATTATCTGGCTTCTAACTGTCCGGCAAGACTTAACGACTGTCAAAGATTTTCAAATTACAGTTTCCGAGGGACAGACGCGTCTCAGTATTTAATGGATCCTCTATGTTAGTTTCTGTCTACCCCATGGGAAAAACATGAACTCACGCGAGTTTATGTACACTACAATTAGGGTTCCCAACTTTACTGTTAACAACAGTATTATTATATTTGTATTAACTTTTACTATTCTATAAATAAAAAGTATACGAAATACTGTTTTTATGACCGCTGGTATTCGGTGGAGCGCAGTACGCATAACCGGCGTGCGTGTGTATGACGAGATGTATGAATGTGAGTGAAGCAAAAGAAGTATGTAAGGATCGTAGCAGGTGACGTGGCGTTCTGTAGTTTCTGCCTACCCCCATGGGAAAAAGGAGCGAGTTTATGTATGTATGTATGGTATTCGGAACCATAAAACCTAAAAAGCTTCTATTGAAAAAGGTGGTTCTATTGATTAAATCAAAAAAGAACTTCTCATGTATTGTAATGTCAGCTTAAATTCTGGAGAGGCTTAAGAATATTTTATAAATGATACTATATTGTTTCATGGTGCTCCAAGAAGCTCCAAAAATTTTTTTTTTAAACGTCTCTAAAATATAATATATACAGTATGTTTTTCTAAAATAATGTTCATTTTATTTCTCCGAACTTAATATGCTTTATTTCTCGTACAAAAAGTTGGGAACCCTAACTACAATATGTGTTGAGGCACCAACCAATATGTGGTGTACCAGACGGTACACAAGCCGGTGCCACTGCCCTATAGACAAAAGCTGAACGCATCGCCATGGCGCGGTCACCGCTCCGCCCGCTCGCCGCACCGGGCACCGGGCAGGGCTACCGACCGCCCGCCGTATAATCAAATCGGGCCGAGACCTCACCAAGCGATACGCCGAGAGATCTACCTATAAACATACAGGTTTTGACTTTTTTAACCCCGACAAAAAATAAGGGGTTTTTATAAGTTTGACGTGCGTGTATCTGTGTTCTGTGGCATCATAGCTACTAAACGTAAGAACCGATTTTGATTTGATTTTGTTTTGCATTCAGGACTATTAAGTGAATGATGCTTTAAAAGTAGGAGTGTCCACCAACTCGACCAGCGAGAGAAATGGCGAAAAGAGGGCTTAGCCAACTGACATTCTACCAACGATAATGGTCAACAATGTATGGGCAATCTTGACATGTTATGTGACACATCGAAATGTCGCGATAAAAATGTCTTTAAGCCAAATATTTTGGCTTTCCCCTACAGATTGTCACTTTTATAAAGCCCAAGAAAGAGAAAATTATAATGGCAGGAACTGAGAAGTATACATTTTATTCATAAAATAAGATATATTTTTACCCGACTGCCGAAGGAGGGTAATGTGTTTATCAGTCTATGTATGTATGTATGTATGTTTGTTCCTATGTGGCGTTCTAGAGACCAAACGCGTTGGCCGATTTTGATAATTCTTACGCCAATCGATTCGTCTTAACCCTGCGAGTGTCACTGGCTACATTAAAATTGGAAAAGAAAAATATGGCGGATTTTGGGCGCCATTTTGTGGGGGGGGAATAAATTTTTTCTTCGCAACCCATCGTGTGGGGTATCAAAATAAAGGGTTTTAAGAGGTAATTTCAAAAATATATAACATTTATATGTTTGAATGTACCTAATTCTAAAAAAATAACTAAAATGTTGTAAATAAAAAAAGTTAATTAAAAAAATCATACATCTGGTTTTGGTCAGCCCGCTCGCGATTATGTATCATTCGACTGCACAGCATTATTTTCTTCTTGTTTACGTCTTTTTAGTTCGCTAACGCTTTTTTAACCTCCTACATTATCAAACACCGGTTAAAAAGACGACGGATATTCCTAACGGCTAAGGTAGACGGTTTCTTAGAAAACCGACTCTACCCGATGGTGAACCCAGCGTGCATATAACTCTAGGACCATAATTGCATTGTCTCACCGAGCGTCGCGTGGCTTAACTCTCTTAACGCATGATTCGACACGTCAGAACCAGATTACTGCCTCGACACGTTAATTAATTGATTTGAGCCTTTGTCCAACTGTGGGATGATACAGATAATACAGTCTGACGGCAGCCAGTAATCCCTATCAAATCAGTTATATACATATACCTACTCAACATATGGCGACTATCTATCGTCGGTACAATAGTCAACTAACCAAAGTGTAATTTTGACAGTTTGGACTTAAATACAAAGACATTATTATTTTCTGACGACATTATACTGTGCCAAAATATTGTATCTGTGGCACTTCAAATCCACAAGATACAGACAAATCGTTTTCTACGTAACTGCAAAAATATCAATTTCAGCAGAGGTAAACTAATCTATGTGATTTGGGCCACAATGCAAAACTAGCCAAATTGGCAGATTGAATACTTTACTCTAGTGCAATATAAAGCTACAAACAAAAGCCACAATGCGCAATTAGCCTAACTGGCAGATTGGATACTTTACTTATGTGCAATAAAACCTACAAACAAAAGCCACAATGCGCAATTAGCCTAACTGGCAGATTGGATACTTTACTTATGTGCAATAAAACCTACAAACAAAAGCCACAATGCGCAATTAGCCTAACTGGCAGATTGGATACTTTACTTATGTGCAATAAAACCTACAAACAAAAGCCACAATGCGCAATTAGCCTAACTGGCAGATTGGATACTTTACTTATGTGCAATAAAACCTACAAACAAATGCCACAATGCGCAATTAGCCTAACTGGCAGATTGGATACTTTACTTATGTGCAATAAAACCTACAAACAAAAGTCACAATGCGCAATTAGCCTAACTGGCAGATTAGATACTTTACTTTAGTGAAATATAACCTAGAAAACAAAAGCCACAGTGTGTAACTGGCATATGTGGCAGATTGGATACTTCACCTCAAGTCAAAAGTAACTTAATTTTTAAAAAGTACAATGATCAAACAGTGTATGTGGCAATTAGTGGTTCTAAAAGTTATTAAAATATGAAGGTGCTGCAATGAACTACCCTAATTGGCAGATTGAACTCATTAACTTGGATCAGAAATAATTTAAATATTTTTCTACTAATCTTAACGTTTTACAAACATAATTTCATAGCATTTTAAAGAAATAAATATTATTTTTATTTACCCAGCTTATTCGTTATTAACAACACATTTGAAAATTTTGGTGTTAACACTGACGCGTTTTTACGCGACTGAGTTTTTCAAACCATGGCACAAAAGCCAAAAAGCCATGCCATAAAATTATTAAAAAAAAGTCTTGCAAACCATAAATAACGTTTTTTTAGTTTGTCTGTTACTGTTACTGGCGAGCGTGCTGCTGTCTGTCAATTTGTTAAAATATTAATTGAATTGTAAATTTATGCTACAATATGCTTCGAAGAAATAATCGTGTGCGTCAGATACTTAAAAACGCAGGTATTAACAGTTCTGGCGATGAAAGTGATAATACAGGTATGTGTTTTATATTATAACCTATAAAAGTTAGTTTTTCAACAAGTACCTATCTTTGCTAAGGTTACTTAATTCGTTGCTAAATAGTGAGTTTGCAGTACAAGGGCGAGGTGTTGGTGGGCTTTATTTATTCAGAATTATGTGAAATAAGTGGTTCTAATTACCAACACATTTTGTATTTTATCATAATGGCATGTTAGTTTGCACGGTGTCTATTGACGAGAGTAGACTGAAAATAAATTGATGTGTTGATGTATAAATATGACTATAATGCATGAAGGTGCTTATCGAATAGGTACCTACTAACTTCGGGGTTTACTCTATAGCTTGCTCTTGCTTTTATTGCATTACAGATATAATAGAAAATACACCTACAGCTAGTCCAGAATTCAACTGCGGTAAAAGCGATTCCCATTCAGGTATTTTTGTTTTTTATTAATACAAATAGGATATCATTTTTGCTCTGCTGACTAACAGCAAACAGCCAAAACCTTAATTTTAATAAAAAAAAAATTAAAATGCCTTTAATCTTTATCTCGTACGATTTTATTTGAAATCCGGTACCCGGCCGGATACTAGCTCCCTATTCGGTATTCGGCCGGATACAAAATTTGAGCCGGATAGGCCGGATACCGGATAGTTGCCGGATATCTGTTTAATCTCTAGTCTAGAATCAGAAATTTGCAATGGTACTTACGAGTATGTGTTCTAGGTGAACACTAAGAAGTTTTTATTTTTCACAGATCTGAAGTTTTCTAAAGAAATGAAAGAAACAACAGCTACTACACCTTTAACACCGAAAAATACTCACGAACTTGGAGAAACAAGCATAGAAGCTCCTGCCTTTTCACCACTAACTCCCTTATTATTTCAAATTTCTGAGAAAAATATTCTGCCTTTACCACATACAACTACTCACGAACTTGGAGAAACAAGCATAGAAGCTCCTGCCTTTTCACCATTAACTCCCTCAATATTTCAAATGGCCAAGAAGAACATTTCACCCCTACCACACGAAACTACACTCGAACTTAGAGAAACAAACATAGAAGCTCAAGCCTGTTCACTACTAATGACTAAAAATAATATTCCGCTCCTTTCACCAGCTTCTTCCCCTTTACCACTAATGTCACCGGAAACGCTTAAAGGCTTTAACATTTTGAGTAACGAACAGCTTAATAGTGATGATTCCGTCCAAGACCCTAATTATTTAGAACAAAATCACAATGAGTCAAGTGATACTACGTCAGATGAAGATACTACAGATAGAGTAGAGAAACATAGACGTAAAGGAACATCTAAAACCAGCCGAACAGTCAATGAATCACCTTCGATATTAACAATTGAAGAATTTTATGTAGAAAATACAGACGAGCAAAACGATAGTCAAAATAATCCGAAAAAGAGAAAAGTAAAGGACCCTAACACGTGGAAAATGAACATAGAAAAAAGTAAGCGTTTAAAAGGTGAATCATATAAAACAAGGAAAGGAAGAATAATACAAGCCAGACCAATAAAACCAGCAAAATGTTTAAATACTCCTAAACACAAGTGTATTTCGGATGTCCCTCAAGATGAGAGAGAAATAATTTATTCTCAATTCCGAAATATGCCAAATCTTTTGGAACAGCGTCATTTTGTTGTGAAGCATGTGACTAAGAATAAAAAAAATCGGACCACTACCAACGGTCCTTCCAGGCGGAATTTTACCCTAACTTATACATTAACTGTTGGTAATGAAAAGAAAGTGGTGTGTCGGGAGTTCTTTTTAGATACTCTCAATATTACCGGCGGTTTTGTAAAAGGAGCTTTAAAAAAACTTAATGAGCACGGCCTCTTACAACCAGACGAGAGAGGGAAAAAGACACCTCCAAATAAATTAAAACCAGATGAAGAAAAATTTCTTAGGGACCACATACTTTCCTTTCCTGCTGTAGAATCGCATTACTGTAGACGTGATAGTACGGTAAAATATTTAGATTCAACTCTTAACATAACAACAATGTATAACGAATATAAAAAACTATGTTTAATTAAAGCAGTAAAAGTTGTATCCTTTGAAAAATACCGCAAAGTTTTCAGAGAGTACAAACTGAGTTTTCACAAGCCAAAAAAGGATTTATGCAAGCACTGTTTAGCATTTAGAGAAATGAATGATGAAGAAAGAGCCAAAAAAATTGAAGATTACACACGGCATCTATCAAGAAGAGATGAAGCACGCCAATGTAGAGATGAAGATAAGCTGGAAGCACAAAATAATGAAACAGTTCTTGCATTTAACTTTGACTTGGAAGCAGTACTAAATACACCTAAAGGTGCAAGTGGCCCATTTTTCTACGTACGAAAGTTAGCCGTTTATAACTTAACTATTTATAATCTAGGAAACCAAAACGTTGAATGCTACATGTGGGATGAAACTGAAGGAAAACGTGGGACTATTGAAATTTCAACGTGTATAAATGCATTTATTGCAGCACATAAAAACATCCAGGCAGTTAAAATGATGTCAGATGGATGCGGCGGTCAACAGAAAAACTATCATTTTTCGTCCATGTGCTTGCTCACATTAAAGGAACATTCGACATTAAAGATAATTGATCACAAATTCTTTGAAACCGGACACACTCATATGGAATGTGATTCAATTCATTCAAAGATTGAATTGAAATCAAAAAATATACCTGTGTATACTCCTGATGGTTGGGCACAGGTTGTTCGATTAGCACGTACTAATCCTCGGCCATACAATGTAAATACATTACTTCATGATGATTTTAAAGACTTTGGTATGTTAAACCAATACAAGGCTTCGAATGAAGGGCATAAAATTGGTATCAATGACGCTGTATGGATACAATATCGAAAAGAGGTACCTAATACAATATTTCTAAAACAAAACTTTGACAGTAATGAACCATTTACAGCATTAGAGTTAAAGAAAAAACGAGGTAAAGCATTAAATTATCCTATAGCAGCCTATACAGGTAAATTTCAAATATCAGCTGCGAAGAAAAAAGATCTTATAAAATTGTGCACTGACCACCAAATACCAAGAATGTATCATAACTATTACCAAGACCTTCCTTGTTCTGATACTACAAGAGACTGCCTCCCAGAACCCGATATAAATGAAGATAGCGAATAGCTCCGGTGATTACGCTATTCATCCAAACTGTCAGCTGACTTCGTTAAAAATTTTGTGTCAATTTCTTTTTGTTTAGTTCATTTAATTTTAAGCGTAACATTTTATATTATAATTATTATTTTTACATGCACAGACTTTCATTTTTTATCATTATCTACCAACCTATATTTTAGAATAAATAGAAAATAAAACTTAACATTATAACTTATATTGCAGTTAAGTGAGTTTAAATTATTGATTTCATTCTGATGTGATTTGGCACACATCAATCTACTTGCCAATCTACCACATTGGCAACTTACATAATGTACAAAATCAGTAACTGTTATTTTTATTGCCATAGCAAACTAACCAATCTGCTATATCTTCATATCCGTTAATAATAACATTATTTTGTTTTACTGCATTCAAAGAAGGTCATAAATATTAATTAAATTCATTAACTTGAATTGATTTTAAGAAATCACTGATTTGTGGCAACATTGTTTTTACTAATAACCACCTCCTCAACAATTTGACATTTGCAGATTGGCCAGTTGACTTCTGACCCGACGCTATGTACAGCTCAATGAATCTCGAGGGGTAACTTAGCCTTAGTGAAGGGTGAATGACTAAGTCTAAGGAGTCTCTAGACGAAGATACATTCTTACAGAGTAGACTCCAAAGTGCTTAGTTGAAAGCTATGGAAGGTAACTTTGAGAATAATAAAAAAAGTTAATTAAAAAAATCAAAAAACCCGACTGCTTGAAAAGTGAACTAAAAAGACGTAAACAAGGAGAAAATCATGCTGTGCAGTCGGAGGATACATCTTCGCGAGCTGGCTGACCAAAACCAGACGTACCCTCCGACTGCACAGCATGATTTTCTCCTTGTTTACGTCTTTTTAGTTTGCTTTTCAAGCAGTCGGGTTTTTTGATTTTTTTAATTAACTTTTTTTATTTATAACTTTTTAGTTAACTTTTTTTTCGAATTAGGAACGTTTAAACATATAAGTATTATATATTTTTGAAATCACCTCTTAAAATCCTTTATTTTGATACCCCACACGATAGGTTTGGAAGAAAAAAATTTTTTTTGCCATTTTTCTATTTTCCAATTTTCATGTAGCCAGTGACACTCGCGGGATTAAGATGAATCGATTGACGTAAAAATCATCAAAATCGGCCCACGCGTTTGGTCTCTAGAACGCCACATAGGAACAAACATACATACATACATAGACTGATAAACACATTACCCTCCTTCGGCAGTCGGGTAAAAAAGCCTGAATACTATTATTATGTAAGCAGTTAACTTTTAACGATATAAACTAAACGACCAGACCTAAAGAAGATTGAAAAGGTATGGGGGCGATCCATGTCTGGCAGTGAAATATAGTAAGCTAAGTTGATGTTGATGATGCAGGATGAGTTCCCAAGTACCCATACACCTGCATTTTGGATGACCTTGTGAAAGCCACTGACCCTGCAATTAAAGTGGCCACCTACTGGCACAAAATATTTGAAGAGTTTTCAAACAGCTCGAAAAGAATCTCGAGAAAATCGAATTCGAAATTCAAAGTCTCTACAAAATTAAATTGGCTTCTATTTTATCAAAGAGGATTACATTTTAGTACATTACTGCAGCGGCCAGCAAAATAGGCATTGATGGACGAACGTGTAAATGTGGGCCGAGGCGAAGCCGAGGCACACATACGTAAGTCCATCAATGCCTAGTTGTGGCCAAGGCTTGTATAGTACTTTTCTCAAATAATGCGCGGAAATTAAAACTAAATAGTACCTAGAACTCATTTTGTCAAAATCAATGACGAACAACAATAATTGATCCCGTGTTAAAGTGTTCCTATGCTTTTTTTTCAATAAACAGCGTTCTATTTGCAAGCCAGTTCGAAATTTAAATAAAACCTTTGATAAGTTACCTCCTTGGTTGCCATATTTCGGAGTAAAACATCGTTCCATTTTTAAACTACACGACAGATATGAGTTTACTATGGAATTTATTTGGCCGCTAGACACGACAGATATGGATTTTCATACAACTTTTGCCGGCCGCTGCGCGCATGTATTTGAACAGTACAGCAATTTAGATTTATCTCGAAGAAGGTTGTCAAAATAATGATCACATTTCCAAGCATGTTTGAGAAAATTTTATTTACAGCCAGTAATTGAGACTTGATTACTTTCTGCGTTTTCCTAGAACTAAAGTGATCGCCGAGTGAGCTGCGATTCGTGATCGGAATTACTCCGCCACGCAATACATAAGTTCGGAGATTCGTTATGTCATATTAGTGCATTTTGACGTATATTTATCAAACGAAGTGTTTCAACACACGATGTAATAAACAGATTATTATGTAACAAATTTTATGAGAAGTTTGTTTTTTATTATATTTTTAACCGACTTCCCAAAAAGGAGGTTCTATGTTCGACTTTATGTATGTTTTATTTTTGTGTATGTTACCGATATCTCCGTCAATTGTGAACCGATTATGAAAATTCTATTTTTGTTTGTAAGATTATGTTCCGAAATTGGTCACAATTTAATTTGGTGAAGATCTGATAAAGAACTTCAAAGATATACAACAGAACTCTTTATTAAAAACGACAAATCTCTCGGGATAGCTGCAATCGCATGTCTGTTTATTGTTTATACCATTTCATAACATAACATCACGCCAGTACGCTCTAAAGGGCTACGCAGATGTGTACAGTTCACCTTGGTACACTCTCATTTCACCGGTTATGTTCAAGTTTCATGTTATTCGGGTAATCTATTATGTCGTTATAGGTACTTACTTAACTACTTCCCTATTATAATAGGTAGCAACTAATATACATACATGCTTACCCCTTTTGAGTGTACTGGCGTGATGTTATGTTATGAAATGGTATAAACAATAAACAGACATGCGATTGCAGTATTCCCGAGAGATTTGCCGTTATTTATTGAAGAGTTCTGTTGTATATCGCCGAAGTTCTTCATCAGATCTTCACCAAATTAAAATGGGACCAATTTCGGAATATACTCTTTCAAACAAAAAAAGAATTTTCAAAATTGGTCCACAATTGACGGAGATATCAGTGAACATACATAAAAAAAAAAAAAAAAACCCCTAATGTCGAACATAGATCCTCATTTTTTGGTAAGTCGGTTAAAAAAATACTACCGACATCCAAATAAAAAAACTACAAAGTGAAAAAATAACTTTCTTTCTGAAAGTCGGTGTCCATAACGCAAAAAATGGTACCTACGAAAAACACCGACTTCCAAAAAGAAAGTTATTTTTCACTTTGTAGTTTTTTCATTTGGTTTAATTTTATTTTTTAACCAAATATATAAATATAATAAATTAAATAGGTGAAGGTTGGCCGCCATACTTTTTCGCACGAATGGGGAACTAGAAAAACCGGCCAAGTGCGAGTCGGACTAGCACACGAAGGGTTCCGTACAATTCTCGCAAAAACAGTAAATAAAAATTCGTTTGATGTATGGGGACCCCACTTAAATATATATTTTATTCTCTTTGTAGTATTGGTTGTTATAGCGGCAACAGAAATACAGCATCTGTGAAAATTTCAACTGGCTAGCTATCACGGTTCATGAGATGCCTGCTGACAGACGGACAGACGGACCGCGGAGTCTTCCCGTTTTTACCCTTTGGGTACGGAACCCTAAAAAGTAGCGCACTGTGCGTGGAAAACACTGCATTTCGAGTCTAAAAGAGGTGCGACAAAAGCTTGTTTTTCGAGTAAGTGTATTATTAATTCAATAACCAGCACCAGTGGCAGCAAGGCTCATGCAGGGTGAAATGCCCGATAACATCCGATAGGTAGGTATGAAGTTTAACACGTTTGCCAGATTGAATTTCATGTACGTTTTATTTTAGGTACGTTTGCACATTTGTATCAGGGTCTGTTAATTAAAGAAGTTTGTCATTTTGGAAAATTTCGGGCTATTCGTTATTTTATTTGACGTTTTAATGTTTATTAATCAAAGATTTAGCTTATAAATAATTTTTTTTTGTTGTAATTTCTGAAAACGAATTATTATGTGCAGTGGTGGCCCAGTGATATCGGCCTCGACTTACAAGTTGTAGGTTGTGGGTTTGAGCCCAGGCATGCGCTTTACTTTGTGTAAATTATTTCATCACCACTGCTCTCAAAACGGTGAAGGAAAACATCGTGAGGAAAACGGCATGTCCTAGAACCAAAAATTCGACATGTGACATCTACCAACTCGCACTGGGCCCGCCTGGTGGATTACGGCCCATATCCTCTTACAGAGAGGAGGCCTGTGTCCCATGTCCCAGCAGTGGGAACATTAAAAGGCTGATGATGTGAACATAATATCGTTTCCCATACTTCGAAAAAATCCTTATAATTTTTGTAGTGAACGGTAAATATTTATAACTATGAGCGTAATTTTCTTCAAGCAAGTTTATTAATGCTAAATTTTATATTCTTTCTTTCAAGTATTTTGGTAGGGCCGGTATGTGAATTGAGTATTTCGAGTTAAGGACATGTCAAATAATACTTTAAGCCATTTTCTTGACAGACTTTCCAGCCTACGTAGAGTTTGACAAATACTCAACTTCAAATTCTTAATTCAGGAAACCGGCAGGCTTATTACGTATCTTTTGCAAGAGCAAAACGATAGCGATTTTTGCGCAATAATTGCTCTTCCATACAGAAGTTTAAGATTTGTTGTCGGTTATTTTTTTAAATAAGTGCATTTGACAAACAGCGGGCGACGCTTGTGTAGGACCTACCATACCTACACTGCAGATAATTCCGACTTTTATGACATAAAGCGTTTGATTGCTATCGTTTTGCTCTTGCAAAAGATACGTAATAAGCCTACCGGTTAGATAAGTGTTGTAACTACTGTGCAAATATAATATTGGGGCATTGTAGCGCTCAACAATTTAATTTATATACTATTGTTGTCATTTATAGTTGGTAACAAGTTATTCATAAAGCCAACGATTTTATAATTGACTGCCAAGAGTAAATACAGTTTAGAGTGCAATAATTTACCCCAACTTTAGCCGCGGTTTATACCATGGAAATCGCTTTTCTAACCGCGGGTAGCCATTCAAATTGAAAACGCTGCTGCGTGCTAAAAATACACAAATATAAAACACATTTATCAGAAGAATGTTCATGAACACACGGCCTTATACAATATTTGGGAAAAGAAAATGGACTGACTGTACTTTAATTAAATTTTTGATTTATATGCTTGTAAGTTGTTATAACCTCATAGGAGAAGAGCGTTTGGATAACGAGTATGAAAGTAAAACAAGTATGATAACATAAACGAAATAACTTTCCGGAGACGTGATGGACGCAACTTGCATCGTTCTTGCGCCGTCCCATGTCCCTAACTCGTCGTGCTTTGCTGGCGCTGCCACTTTTTTATTTTATTGGCTTGATTTTTGCTCATGCATACTGCACTATCACGGGGTTATGTGGGAGTCCAACCAACTAAAACTGCACGGTGTCCTCCAGTGCCGCTTACGGACCCTCCTCTCACCGGCGCGCCAGAACACATTGTACGCCATGACCACCCCAGAGACCACCCTTGGTCCCCCTGTTGGCGCTGCCGTTGCGGCTGCAGAGAACCTCAAGCGGCGGAAATATAACAACTATATCGGAAGTTATATTTTCGAACCGTTTGGCGTTGAAACTCTTAGTCCGTGGGCTCGGAGTGCTCACGCATTGTTTAAAGATCTGCGTAAACTGCGTGACCCAAGAGCTGGCTTTTACCTTGGTCAGAGGATAAGCATTGCCATACAATATGGCAATACTGCTAGTCTTTTGGCACAATACCAGTGGACAGCGATGTGGAGGAGTTTTTCTTCGCCATATTTTAGAAATGTTTATTTTTAGGAATATTTAGTTTATAATATTTGACTTAAGTGTATGTTGTCTCTACGTATTTAAGTATTTTATTAAACTATGTATATAGCTAATTGTCTCCCTGAGTATAAATCACATTTCTTAAAAAATACAAAAATAAGTTCAAGATATGAAAAGTTTTAACCTCAAAGCTTTTTACGAGTTGAACCGATTTAGGCGACAATTTTTTTATTTGAAAGCTGGTGCTTCTCATGTGGCCTTGAGAAGCACCAGCTTTTAAATTTGCTGAAGATCTGATGAAGAACTTGGGAGATATACAACAGAACTCTGCAATAAATAACGGCAAATCTCTCGGGATTGCTGCAATCGCATGTCTGTTTATTGTTTACGCCATTTTCATAACATCACGCCGGTACGCTCTTAAGGGGAACGCAGATGTCTACAGTTCACCCTGGTACACACTTATTGCACCGGTAGTAGTTTTTGTTTCTTCGTTTTTAGACACCGACATCCGAAACTAAACATTAGTTTTATTTTTCACTCTGTAGTGTTTTTTTGGAAGTCGGTTTGTATTTTTTTTTCAACGTTTTTTTTTTACTTTTATCTTTGGTGGTAGTGTGTGTGGTATACTAATGAGCAAGTTCTATAACAAAGTACCTATAATTTACAAAGTTATGCCTGAAGAGATTACCCGAATAACAATAAAACTTGAACATAGCCGGTAAAATAAGAGTATACCAAGGTTAACTGTACAGATCTGCGTTCCCCTTTAAAGCGTACCGGCGTGATGTTATGTTATGAAAATGACGTAAAAAATAAGTAAACATAACATGCGATTGCAGCAATCCCGAGACATTTGTCCTTGTTTTGAAAGTCGGTTGTAATTTTTGGTAAAAAAGCTTTTTTTATATATATATTTTTTTTATTGATACCAAATACCTAAAAATATTTTGATGGTCTTAAAAAACAGGTATCCAGTATACAAGGTGTAACAAAAACAATGCAAAACCATAATAGGGGTCATTGTACCGAACATTAAAAAAAACTTTTACGTTGGACCAACGCGGAAATCGTGAAAAATAAGACAACAATTTGATATTAATGTTTGCATAACTTGACACAATATGCCGAGTTTGCAAACATAAATGTACGGGGCAATTTTTAGGGTTCCGTAGCCAAAGGGTAAAAACGGGACCCTATTAAAACTCCGCGATCCGTCTGTCTGTCCATCTGTCACCAGGCTGTATCTCATGAACCGTGATAGCTAGACAATTGAAATTTTCACAGATGATGTATTTCTGTTGCCGCTAATAACAACACTAAAATCAAAATAAAATAAACATTTAAGTGGGGTTCCCATACAACAAACGTGATTTTTGTACAGTCTTTTGCGGACCCCTTCGTGCGCAAATCCGACTCGCACTTGCCCATTTTTTTCCCCGATATTTCGGTGGTAAAAAATGTTCATATTGATGGCTATGACGACCTTTTCAGGCTCTGCATTTCTACTGTTACAGCCTGTACAAGTTCATCATACTGATATATTTGTCTTGTTTTATAAAGTATGTCGTGCAAAAGTGCAACGACTGCAGTTACTGATCAGTCGTCCGTTGACCGCGGTAACCCCGGTTCATTCGATCTACTCGATTATCGTTAGCAATAGCTATATATCAGTCGACGGTAACTGGCGGATACGGTTCAATATTAGATACTGGGCATGTACCAATGTACCTTTTGTATGATATGGTTTATGTTGGACTGCGCTGACATTGGTGAAGGATAATATTTATGTATTTTATTAGTTAGGTAGTTTTTTAATATCCGATTTTTTTTTTTGTACTCCTACCTCTGTTGTGTCCTTTTTGAACCCAAAGGTTGACTGGTAGAGAATGCCTAGCTGCATTAAGTCCGCCTATGTAAAACCATTGCACATGAAGTTTAAATAAATAAATAATATTGTAAAGAAAACCTATAGTCAATATAAGTTTCAAATCGCACATCCATCATTAATTTAATAATTTTATGAATATTATACAATAATTTAATAATAATTCAATAATAATATATTAATAATTCAATAATAATATATTAATGATCCAATAAAATATGCATTGTTATTTATTTTTGTGACATAAAAAGTCAAGAGTGAATAGGTTTTTTCCAGGTAATCGTGCTACATAGTCGCCCACATCATCGCTTACCATCAGGTGAGATAGTGGTCAAGCGCGAGCCTAACAATAAAATAAGTCTAGTCCAGTCTCCCACAAAGGATTTATCAAATAATGTTGTACTTTTATGTATTAGTTTGTGGAAGAGAAATAAATATGTTATGTAATGATGCTAATGCTCGTGTCTTCTCTATATGAGAAGAAGCCTTTGCTGATGGACAGTAATAAACGAGTATTTTTACCTTCTTCAAATAAAAGAAGGTAATCAACTCGATAAGTATGTATGTAATATTGTTGGAACTGCACAGTATTAATATTATGTTACTATTTGTGAGCTTCTACACACGTGGGCAAAGTCTCATAAGTGTTTGTTTGTATGTTTGTCCACGCATTTTATTATTTTTGTGTTGGATTGAGTATCTCTCAACTTAGTTAGTACAAGTTTCATCAAAATCGGTTCAGCAGTTTTCACGATTAGAGCATACGATTGAACTCCTTAGCGAAAAACAGCACGAATGTGTAAATTGAGTTATTGTGGGTATTTTGACAATCCTTTAGGTGACTTACTATAGAACTTACTCATCTTTAGTGAGGGTTTACTGAAACTAGAAACAGAGAAGCAATACCTTTTTCACAAAAATATAAACCGACCTCAAAAGGAAAACAACAAAAACAGAAAAATCTTAATCGCAATAAACGTTTTGAATTTGAATCTTTCAAAAAAACTCAGAACTCAAACTTAAACTGTCTTTCAGTAAAATAACTTTAATTTCGGAAGTTGGTGTTGAAAAATGATAAAAACAAGAGATACCAAAGACACCGAATGCCGACACGAAAGTTAGTTTGCACTTTTTAGTGTTTTGCTTTTGAAGTCGTTTTACTTTTTTGTGAAAAAGTTTTTTTAAAAACCAAATAAATCCCACTGCAGATCAAAAGCCTGTTCTCAAACCTTGCTATGATATTAAACGTACCTGGCTTAGAGTTGCCAATCATAATGGCAACTCGTAGACCTACCTAAGAGAAACTGTAACTCTTCTAATGGTCTGTTTGTACCCACTTTAAAATTTGCCTCTTTGAGAAATTAGCGTTCATAGTGAAGTCTGGTATAAAAAATTACTGGTTAGAGATTTAATTTTGGGGGAAATCATGTTCATTTACCATATCTCTAAACTAAATTTTTGTCAAAATCAATCAAAATTTCTTTATTCAATTAAGCCATTAAGCGGCACTTTTGAACGTCAAAAAATCAAAATTTAAAAGTAACAATAATTGATTCTACCGTCCATTCGGAAATGTAGCTTGTTATGGAGAAGAATGGACAAGAAACTCCACACTTACTCTTTTAAAATAAATTGTGTTTTACAAGTATTTGGTTACATCATTTCTTGTTGGAAAAATACATATATGTGAGATCGATGTAAAAAGATGTGCACGTAAAAGAGCCAAGAGTAAAACAAACAATTAAAAAAATATCAATACATATTGTATTGATTATTCTCGTTTTCTTTGTATGTAAATGGTGTCGATGAAATAATTCATGGCTGTTACAATAGAGCAGTGGTGGCCCAGTGGTATCGGCCGCGACTTACAAGTTTTAGGTCGTGGGTTCGAGCCCAAGCAGGCGCTTTACTTTGTGTAAATTATTTCATCACCACTGCTCTCAAAACGGTGAAGGAAAACATCGTGAGGAAACCGGCATGTCCTAGAACCAAAAATTTGAAGATATGTGACATCCACCAACCCGCACTGGGCCCGCGTGGTGGATTACGGCCCATTCCCTCTCACAGAGAGGAGGCCTGTGTCCCAACAGTGGGAACATTTATAGGCTGATAATGTGATGTGTGATGTTACAATACCTCTGTTTCTTCTGGTCTGATTGCTTTAGCCTTTTTGAAACATGTCGTGTCTACAGTATGGTTTCAAGATTTCCAATTAAAACCTTTTTTTTTTCAAACCAGCTTTTTAGTGACCGTGCATTGTCATCCAAACCAAACGTGTATGCAAAATTCATCTTAATCGGTTGAGAATAACTGCTCTGAAATTCAGTTGCAAGATTTGGCCCGAACACACTTACATACATACATAGCAAGTTAATAAAAAGCTTCTAAAATAGTTTCTACCTAAAACCTACTTGAAAGATTAACTTGATTTTCCACCCTAATAATGTTTGCTCACAGTTGTTATGGGAAGCAGTTAATGATTCAAATTAATCGAAAGATTTCCGAATTAGCTAACCTCATACACATTTAATACTGTAAGGCCCACGTATGTGGAACTACTATTTACAAGTACTACTATTATAAGGTTAATGTTAAAAACAAGTACAACACACGTAGGGCTAGAGAGAATAAACTGGTTCAACCAAAGATAACAAATTATTATGGTAAGAGAACATCTAAGTATTTGGTACCTAAAGTGTTTAACAAAATAGATTTATTAAGAGAAAATGTAAAAATTAGTAAAGGAGCAATTAAGTCAAAATTAAAAAACATTATACAGGATAGCAAACAGAACTAAATATGTACATAAGATTAAACCATAACAGTATATAATATATAAGTAGTTGATTTGTAAGTAAGGTGGTGCATTGTGATGTAAAAGAGCGCCTCTCGCCATCAAACGTAAAAGTTTGGCGAGTTTAGAATTAAGTAACACCTCTGTATTAAAATTACACTAAATAATAAAAAAAAAAAAAAAAATATATATACCACACGTATTATACATATGTCTTAGAAATAAGGCTCGTATGAAATGAGAGAATATTTTCTAGGTTATGTTCGAAAATCTGCCCTATCACAAAACGCATTCAAACGGACTGTTGTTACCAAAAAAAAATAAAAAAACATGTTTCCGATTCACGCTAGAAAGGACTAAACGAAAATAGACGCGAATTCTAACAAATGATAGCGAAAAATGAAAACAGAATTTTGACAATCGTAGTATGGATGGTTCACAATGAATGAATGAAAACCTCTGAAAATTCGCGTGAACAAAACGTATTGAAGAATTGCTCGGTTACACCGTAATACGCAGAGAGCCACGCTTTATTTTTAGTACAAATATCACGCGTTTTTCGTGGAAATGTCAGAACGTTGCGGATACATTTGTTCTTTAATTTTCGAATAAAGTACAGATTTTCTTTTACGAATTAAGGATACTTCGCTCGTTCTTATACCATTTTTTATATATAATTTATTTCCGTAGCGTGTTTACCATCGCTACGGCCTGTTTATAAGAGATTAGGGGTTTATTGATTATATCCTCAGCTTACGCTTGGTATTTAATCAGAACAACGTTGCATTAAAATTTTCACTACATATCGTTAATTAATAATTTATAATAAATAAATCCGACCCCAAAAATTTAGGGAAGCGATGGCCCCAGTGATTAAAATACAAACATAACAGTAAAGTTATATAATTTCATAGTAACACGCGACGAGAAATTTGACGCGACGAGGAAAGTACTTATTAAGAGTTGTGCGGCACTTTTGCAAAGTTTATGAGAGTGTTTGGATGAGTTTGTGTGAGGCCGTGTGTGCATGGGGGTCGACTCACCTTTCGCGGAGGCGGCTGCATGTTGGTGCTCGTCGCCGGCCGTCGGCGACTGAGTCCCACGAAGAAGTAGCGATCGATGGCGCGCGACGGACGCGTCTCCACCCTCTGCCGCGAGCGACCGCGTCTGCTCGCCCTACGGGACTAGCCGCGCATGCCCCCTACCACCTACACTACACGCTCATACTGCCATAAACGAACACACACTTTTTTTTTGTCAAAAATAATGGCGCTGATTAACAAATGCCATAATAATTTCCCAAAGTTATTTTTAGACGAAGGATAGGTACAACTAATTATGCGTTCAACTTTGGAATCTTGCATGAAAGAGGCAGCATGCTAGATGTGCTACGATTTGTCCCGCTCTCTCACCGAGTTCGTAGAAGGCTGCGTAGCGCGCATCCGTGCTCGTAGTCGAGCCAAGTAATCTTAAACTCGGGCAAAAGGCCGGGGGTTAACAAAAGCCATCCCTAAAACATTCCGGGTAGGATTTGGAACGCGCTCCTTAATTTTCCGATTTTTCTAATAATTTTTTGTAACATTTTCGTGGTAATGTGAACTTATTGTAGTTAATTGTATTTAATAATGAATAATTTCATTCACTCTAAGCTCACAAATACCGCGTCAATCATAAATACTAAATGCGTTAGCGGTCGTGGAAGCCCTACGAGTAAACATAAACGTAGACGCGCGTTTTCACAATACCTAGTTTATAATTTAAAAGGAATCGCAACAAGAAATCAATTCCTATTTCCTATAAGTGGGTAGTTGACCGGTGCAACGTGCGAACACGGTGTACAAAAGGATCTCTCCAAAATAACAATAGGAAGTCGCGTGTCATTTGTTATGACAGCGCCTCATCGATTTTTCATTAGTGGCACACTGCCCAACATTGAACTGTCAGATGAAAGCTAACCTCGTTTTAAGGATGCTAAGAAATTCGCCGACATGAGAATATTTTTTATAGAATGTACTAGAAAGCGAAATTGGCGTTAGAGCCTTTTCTAGCTAAACTACGAACAAAAAATGTGTTAAAAAGTGAGTGTATTTTTTCAGGTTGTTTTAAAAGGCATTTTCCGAAAGGTTTGACCGAATTAAACCTGAGAGAAAAAGGTCGAAAAATAACCTGAAAAAATAACTAATAAAACCGTCAAAGTAGAATGTTTCAGGAACGCGATCTCTAATATTATAGTAAATTCAGAAAACTCGGTCATAATAAACGCATAAAGTTACTTTGTAGGTAAGTAAGATTCATAAAATTGATAAAAGTTTCTATGTATTTATGGGAGGAATATTTGTGCAAACTGTGTAAGTGAATAAATTGGCCTAAAAAACCGTTGTTGTTGCTAATAAATAAATGTTGAGGTACTCGTAAAGCATTGCAAATACAAGGATCCTACAACAATCCAGTAAACGATTACCGCTTTTCTAATAACAATATTCGAAATAAATATCGTAAAATAACAAATTAAGGGTTCACTGCAATAATGATGAATGTGCTAAAATATTTAAATCTAAGCGAGTAATGCCATTCGGCCACTTGCCATAATTATGTTTTTAATAATCATGTACTACTTGAAATACTCTACTATACTTGCTTTGTGTGTACTCAGCAATATCGCTTGCAGTCCCGAGATAAATATTATGCTTTTAATATTTGGATACACGACTAGAACATTATTTTTGTGAAACTCAGCGTCACAAAAATAAAGAAAAAATAGTGTGAAAAGAAATAAAATCAAACAATGATTACTTTGCAAAGAAATAATAAGATGATAATGTTCGTAAACTTAAATAAAAAATAATTTCTTATCTTCAGGTGGGTGACCATAAGCTCTTAGAATAAGGTTATTTTGAGTGGGGACAGATGTATACAAATCATATACATCTCAAAATAACCTTACTCTACGAGCTTATGGTCAGCCCCCAAGTCGGACTTTTGGTTTTTACTGTTTATTTATTACTAGCTTCTGCCAGCGGCTTCGCCGAGGGAATATATTCTCGGGATAAAAAGTATCCAATGTGCCATTCCAGACTATAATCTATCTTTGTGCCAAATTTCATCCAGATCCGGCCAGCCGTTTGAGCGTGAAGAAGTAACAAACATACAAACACACTCACAAACTTTCGCCTTTATAATAGTAGCATATAATTATTCTTTCAAAAAAGAAAGACCCGGCAGGCAAGTCAGGCCAGTACCCATAACCAGCGTGCGTGTATGACTGGATGTATGAAAGTAAATCAAACAAAAGGATATACTCCTTAAGGATCGTAGCAGGTGATGTTCTGTAGTTTCTGCCTAACCCCATAGGCAAAAGGCGTGAGTATGTGTTAAAATACAAAGAATGACTTATCAAATGACCAAATTAAAAACCGTGTGACTCTACAAACAAATCCTTCAGTTTGTGTTAAATAAAACAACGTGTTAAAAACACGAGCTTTCAAATCTCATATTTACCAGCTTTTAGTAAAACGCGTGATAACTTAGTGTTTGAACACACCATGTAAAGTAGTTTACAGGGACCTTTTGTACATAGAACATACTAACGTGTAGGTTAAATAATAAAAACTGGCCAAGTGCGAGTCGGATTCGCGCACGTAGGGTGCCGTACCATTATCGCAAAAAATGGAAAAACAATCACGTTTGTTGTATGGGAGCCCTACTTAAATATTTATTTTATTCTGTTTTTAGTATTTGTCGTTATAGCGGCAACAGAAATACATCATCTGTGAAAATTTCAACTGTCTAGTTATCATGGTTCATGAGATGTATCTCATGAACCCTGATAACTAGACACCAGCTGCTACCAGGCTGCAGCTGGGTACCAGGCTGTAGCCTGGTGACAGACGGACAGACAGACAGACAGACGGACGGACGGACAGACAGACGGATCGCGGAGTAATAGGGAGAGGCGGAGGGTAGTAATAGGCTCCCGTTTTTACCCTTTGGGTACGGAAAACGACAGACGCCGACAGATACGGACAGCGACTATATTTCATACTGCTCTTATTTAGAGATTCTCACATGTGTAAATATTTATTTCAATTTTACTTTGCTGTATTTCGCTCTACTTATCTTGCCTTATGGTATAGTATATATACCCTAATTATTAAGACACATTTGGGAATTAATCCTTTGAATTGTAATGTTCGTTCATCCTCCTCTGGTTCCCAACACTGATAGATTTCATTCAGACCTCTCCGAGAATTGGAAAATCAGTATTGGGAACGAGATAAAGTCAAAATGGCGCATTCGAGAAGCGAAGTTCGAAGATTAAAATTAAATATTGCACTCAAATGATAATTCAGCAAAGAATTTTAACATTCTCTTTTAATGTAAGTTTTCCAGGGACACAAAGCTAAATAGTGTTAGCTTTGCACCAAAATATGTTAATTGTTGTTTCACAGCTTTAGAAGCGATGAGTAGCCAAGGAGCTGGAGCCCAAGATTCAGACATGACATGTTCATTATCACGCACAAGTTGGCTAGTGTTTATGCAGCAGAAGGGCAATTATCGGGCATTAACCACTAATTATATCGAACAGAATGGCTAACGTACCGAGGCATCCATCCTAGCAACAGACAATGTGATGCTCTATCAGAGATAATTATTGTCATTAATAAATTTTTAGGGTTCCGTACACGAAGGGTCCAAACATTGTCTGTCCGTCGAAACTTAAAAAAAGAAACTTTATCTTTGCATTGACCTATGAACTTGAAATTTGGTGATAATGTTTATTATTGCGTATATTTTACAAATAAATACCAATATATTAATAAACCAGAATTTGATTACAACCATGCGCCAACCTTTTAATAATGCACCAACCTTTGTCTGGTTTATTAGTAGCCACAGAGGCACAATGGGTGAACTAACGCGGTGACTTATTTAGTCATTCCATTGAAACAGAACCGGTAATGCAAACGGAGTGGTTCATTTCAGGCGCATGTTATAAATAAAAGTGAACTTTTTGGGACACTGTCGTAAAATATTGAAGACGTAATTCAGTTTTTTTATTTTTTAACTTTTAATAACTAAGACATTTTTACAAACATTTATTGAATGTATTAACATACCAACACAAAACATCGCGGGTTTATGAGCGGTATGTCAGACGCGGCAATTCGGTGCCACAACATACTTTAAAATGAACAGTAGGTACATAGGTATAGTTCGTCATTTGTAACACTAGATCACATTGCAATCTAGAAAGTATATTTTCAGCACTCTTGAGCAGTTCTTTGCATTTATTGCATAACAGATTAACAGAGGTAAGCCATTCATATAGGTAGCATGCATTCCCACGTCCGTGTTACAAAGACCTTTGAAGCTGTGGAGGCATAGAGGACATGTAACATGATCCTCGAAGGTAGATTATGTAAGTAAATATACATAATACAAGTAAAATTTCAATATTTTAAAAACCCCCGGCACATTTTAATTTCATGCTACATAATTTATCTAGTACATAGTAGATACGCTTCGATCGGCAATCTATTGAACACGTAATTATGACACGATATCTTGCGTAAACATCCTAATTCAAAGAGTGAAACGTCCATAACTTTTGAACGGCTGAACCGATTTAATTCAAACGTAGTTAATAACACTCTCGACAAAGTCACCTTTCAAACAAAATCAAAATCGGTTCACCCGTTTGGACGCTACGATGCCACAGACATACACACAAATACACAGCAACACACGTCAAACTTATAACAACCCTCTTTTTCCGTCGGGGGTTAAAAATTGTAACTCGGCGATGTCTGTATTTTGAGATATTTAAGAAAAGTTTTATACGGGGTCAGCAATAGATGCCATAATATTTTTGTATTTTATGTTTGTCTGTCACGGAGGATGTTTGAACGCGGTTGACGCAAAAACTAATGCACGAAATTGGAAGCGGTTTTCTTAATTGTATTATTGCTGGTCTAACTTAAAATATGGTACATGTTTTATCTTGATGCATAGATGTCGAGTTATCTATAAAATAGTATTTCCATGACTGGTTGGTTGGTCTTGACGGGGAATTCGGAATCCTTAAGGTTCCTCTAGACGACGGCACGAACTATTTTGTGCGCGGAGTTAAAATGCATGCTATCTCATCCGACCACACGTGCGAAAGAGATAGATGCTGTGATGAGCAGTAAGAAGCTACTTCGTGTACGAAATAGCACTTTTGCAAGTTTTTAGCAAAATGGATGATGATTTAGGACGAAAACGAGCGCGCGAAATTTTATAAACAGACCTTTGGGAGTCTAGATATCATGAAAAAACTACTAAATGTATATTTTAAAATAAAATTATATATTATATAATTATTAATCTATCTCTGTATGGTGGCCGTTATGCAATTTTTCTATTTGTTATGGTATTTATTTCCGCCCAAAGATGCGTTAAAATTAGTGTTGAAATATGGAACTTTCGACGCTAATAACTTCCAAAACATTTTTGTTTCCATACAGGCCTAGATAATGATGAGATAAATTGATGTATTTTTTTATTTTGAACGTACTTCGGCAAACAGTGGAGTAATCCCTTGACTACGTTTGTATGCAAGAATTATCGACTAGTGTAACCTTAAGAGATAATACGAGGCAAATGTCTGAGTAATCTTAGGTGCTTTCTTGCGAGAACAATTTTTCCATAGTCAAATTTTTAGTCAAGCGTGAGTTGTCCATGAAAATTGCAACTTTTCTACAGTTAACTACAATATTGTTAAAATTGCGCGATATAGATATAGGAAGCCAGAAATGATACAAAATTGCTAATAAATATACTGAATACGGGGCCTTCGCGGACCTTCAATCATCATTACATTAAGACCGTCTATTTTACACACATTGTCATCGGAATCCGTAGACTGGCGAAGTATGGGTGGACTTTCCAAACCGTACATTGTAGTTTTGATCTCCATCTTTCATAATAATTTTTTAACTAGATATAATTAACTAATTTGTATGTTTTTAACCGACTTTCCAAAAAGGAGGAGGTTCTATGTTCGATTTTATGTTTTGTTTTTAGGGTTCTGTACCCAAAGGGTAAAAACGGGACCCTATTAATAAGACTCCGCGGTCCATCTGTCTGTCACCAGGCTGTATCTCATGAACCGTGATAGCTAGACAGTTAATCACAGATTATGTATTTCTGTTGCCGCTAACTAAATATTTAAGTGGGGCTCCCTTACAACAAACGTCGTTTTTTTGCCGTTTTTGTTATAATGGTACGGAACCCTTCATGCGCGAGTCCGACTCGCACTTGGTCGGTTTTGTTATTTTTTGTTTATTTGTTCACCGATTTCTCCGTCTTTTGTGAACCGATTAAAAAATTACTTGTTTTATTTGAAACGGTGGTCCCATTGTCCCATGCGAATTGATCCCATGGAAATCGAGGCATCTCGTCAAATTTTATAGGCATTTATGTAGCGATTTTGGTATTTTCATTATTCAGAAAGTATCATTTGGTAAAGTGGAACTGATGAGGAAGACCACAGATGGCCACTGGAACTTCGCAATGAGAAGTATGTTCTGGGTATATGATATCTCGAATAGTTAAATGACTTGATGAAGTAAAATTAAATAAATGGTTCTAATGAAAATTGTAGCATCGAACTGATCTGGTGATGAAGCCGGAAGGTAGGCACCGGAACTCCGTAATGAAACAATGTATCCCAGTCTTGTTTAGGCTTGTTGGAATTGTTATGAGAAGCCCTTTGGCTATAAATGCTTTTCATGCTAATATAAAGTATCAAAACTTTAAAGAGATAAATAAAAACTTTTTAACAAAAAAATTAAACCGATTTCCAAAACAAAACACTACAAAGCGAAAAATTACTTTCTAGACGGTAAGACAGTTATTTTTTTTTTGTTGAAATGTTTTTTTTATAGGTACCCATCTAATATTTCCAAATAATAATAATTTCTGCATAACTTTTATGTTTATGGCAATATGACTTTAAAATATTACTATGAAAGTAATGCAGTTAGTACTATATTATTATTTAGTCTGTTAAGTACTTGAATTCATGCCCTGCTAGGACCCTTTTTAACCGACTGCCGAAGGAGGGTAATGTGTTTATCAGTCTATGTATGTATGTAAGTATGTATGTATGTATGTATGTTTGTATGTTTGTTCCTATGTGGCGTTCCAGAGACCAAACGCTTTGGCCGATTTTGATGATTCATACGTCAATCAATTTGTCTTAACCGTGCGAGTGTCACTGGCTATATTAAAATTGGAAAATAGCAAAATGGCGGATTTTGGGCGCCATATTGTCGAGGACAAATTTTTTTTTACTTCCAAACCCATCGTGTGGGGTATCAAAATAAAGGGTTCTAAGAGGTGATTTCAAAAATATATAATACATATATGTTTAAATGTACCGGAATCTAAAAAAGAAATAACTAAAAAGTTATAAATAAAAAAAGTTAAATAAAAAAATCAAAAATCCCGACTGCTTAAAAAACGAACTAAAAAGCCGTAAACAAGAATAAAATCATGCTGTGCAGTCGGAGGATACGTCAGCCAGTGGTTTTGGTCAGCCAACTCGCGAATACGTATCCTCCGACTGCACAGCATGATTTTCTTCTTGTTTACGGCTTTTTAGTTCGTTTTTTAAGCAGTCGGGATTTTTTAATTAACTTTTTGAGAATATCCAGTATCTCAGACTGCTCTAAATTGTACCAAGCAGCAGTAAAAGTAAAATTTCTGTGCTAACGAAGGAACGACGATAAGGCCCCCGCACCGCCGCCCCGCTGCCCACAAAATTCGAGGCAGAGGCCTAATTAATTAAATATCTTGGAAAGCAAAGAAATCGTGAGACGAATTCAAGCTTACCTAACATCGACAACCGCAAACTGAAATAATCTGCCTACCGCGGAGGATTTCGAGGATCTCCCTCGCATGCAACATAATATTTAGAGACTATATTGGCATATCGCCCTTGAACATGGGCGACCGAGCCCTGCTCGCGTGATAATAGAGAAAACGAGAACGACGTTTTCTAAACATTAAACCTAGCTAGATCGATTTATCGCCCCCGAAACCCCCTGCATACTAAATTTCATGAAAATCTTTGGAGGCGTTTCCGATATTCAGATTATATATGTACAGGGTGATTGGAAGTTGCAAAACTTAAAGGCGAAGATACAAACAATTTAGAACCATTTAAGTCATGGTTGTCTTAGACGAAGTCTTAACATTTTTTTTTACAAATTTTTTAAGATTATTTTTGAAAAGTCCCAAAATTTTAACTAAACTGCTTATTTATGGTCAAATTGAATGATAAATGAATTCATTTTTATTTTATTTAATAAAAGTAATGTGTAAGCAATATAACAAAACATGTTTTAGGTCTCTGTGTCGTTAGACATTTTTTTTACAAGCATTTAAAATTCATAAAAAAAATTCAAAGTCATAAATACATTTTGTAAACCTTATTTAAAAAAAAGACGGGGCGTTAATTTTTATATTATTTAATTTGAATTTAACTCCAATACGAAATAAGTTGGCTGCAGAAGAATTGTGTAAAATATAAATAACTATTGAAGTACTTCATAATTAAATCGTAATTATATTTAATTAATCTTTTTATTGACATTGTTTATATTTATTATTATGTACTACATCTACTGTATTTTGAACTTCATGCCTTCTGTCACCATGTTTTTTTATCCGTATTTTCAAAACAAATACCTTTAAAAAACTGGCCAAGTGCGAGTCGGACTCGCGCACGAAGGGTTCCGTACCATTATCACAAAAAACGGCAAAAAAATCACGTTTGTTGTATGGGAGCCCCCGTTAAATATTTATTATATTCTGTTTTTAGTATTTGTTGTTATAGCGGCTATATAGATATACATCATCATCAACAGTCTAACTATCACGGTTCATGAGATACAGCCTGGTGACAGACAGACATACAGACGGACCGCGGAGTCTCAATAATACGGTCCCGTTTTTACCCTTTGGGTACGGAACCCTAAAAATCAAGGCATGACGCAAAAAATAATAACAAAGAAATTCCCAATAAAGTAAACATTGAATGCGCCATCGCTTGCGTGAACTATATTGTACTACTTAGTTGTACTTAAGTTATTAGAGAACGAAAGGCATTTCAGTGTAACGCCAGTCTCGTCCTGATATGGTCCGACTCCGACTTCGACTTTATTTTAAACAAGTGTCGACATCGCGACGTAAGTTGACGGTCAACGAAACATTACTTAGTTTTATGTCTATTTTTCTATTTATTTTCGGTTGCCTAGCTGCCAGTTGCCTGCATTTTTAAGAGTTTGAAAGTGCTGACAACTATTTTTATTTAGTTTAATGTTTGTCATGTTATGTGCCAAATATAAGTTCGCCTCTCGTTCCAAATTCGGGTGAGAACAAATACGATTATTGATTAAATGTGAATATTTTTATAACTCTGTTGTTAAGTAAAATATTTGTGTTTATATTTAGTTACTAGTGTCGATGAAGATATTTTTTTCTTTGGTGATTAATTCAGCTCGATTTAGGAAGTCATATAAACTGATTTCATCTGTCGTAAATTTTCACGTTAATTGATTTATTACTTTTTTATCTTTTTGGCAACCAATCACTAAAAGTTAACATAAAATTCTTGATAAAATTAGATTTAATAAGAGACTTGATCGGGTTTTCAAAAACCGGTTTATATTATTTAATGAAAGCTTTAATGAAGTTACCGTAGGCACATCACGTAGCGCGGAGCCTACGGCGTGCTACGGCGTAGCAAGCGACGTAGCATTGGCGTAGCAAAAGGTGCTTGCTACAACTTTTAAGATTCACTCGCTCGGTATGTCTAGGTAAAAATGCAGACCAAGCAGACAACGTTTACCCGACTGCTCCAGAAACAGAGTATTGTTTTCGCTATGTTATTATTTTATTATTTAAGTATTTTGCGTTTTCGTAAGTTTCTCCGTGGCATCAAATGTGGGCCCTATCAGAATATCAGCGCAGCATTATTTCCTTTTTATGAATATCGCTGCACATGCTGAGATAGGAGCCTTTTTGGTCTCGCACGGGGTTTTTATTTTTACTACTTTTTAATTTTTATGCTTATTACTCGTGTCTCCTGTGCGGGTCACAAATAAATATTTTTTTCTCTCTTTCTTCTTTCTATACGGGTTGCGTTAAGACAGTTTTTGAGATTAAAATAATGAATAACATTTATTCGTTTATTCGTCATTTTCATGAACACATTTATCCCAGAAATTTTATTTAAAATCTTTTTCAGAATGTATGTGTGTGCCTATACGATCAGCAAGAGTAGCAAGCAATAGGGACGCATGGCAATCTCTGGAGGAGACCTTCACCTGAGAGTAGTTCTTGCACATATAGAATGTTTAAATTTATTACATAAATGGAAATTTAATGAATAATTTATAATTAAAATATATTGATTAAGTATAGATGTAATTGATCTGTATAATTTTTAATGAATTTTAAATTTGTAAGTTGTATTAAATTTCAATTGTAAAATATTTTAATTTTTAAATGTTTAATTTATATTAACAATTTTATCAAATTTTATTTCAATTTATAATTTTTCTAATTTTATTTCAATTTTATTGTTATACTTATTATTTTTCAAAGTTTATTTTTCTATTTGTTTTATTTTTATTTCAATGCATGGGCAAGAATTAAAAGCCTTTTTTATTTTTATTTATTTATACGATCAGCTATCGGATTTCCGACTATAACACCAGTACATGGATTGAAAGGAAGTGCCGCGTGTAGAATTTCTCGTGACTGTATTCCATACGCCTGTCAATATTGTGTTGGTATTTGCACCTGAGCATATTGTTCTGATATAACAATACAGTGTAAGTCATTGTGAACCACAACTTAACTTAAGATCCTACGTCCTCTAGCTGGAGCAGAGGGCGCCCACAGTAGTCCTACATCGCGACCGGTATTGAGCTTCAAGCTTCACTTCGCTCCAAGCCTTTCCGATGCTCGTCACTTCAGCTAATACGGTGCGTCGCCAGGTTTGACGAAGACTGCCACGCTTCCTTTTTCCTTGAGGATACCAATCCATGGCCTGTTTAGGTATGTGATCAGAATCCCTGAATCGTGTGACCAATCCATCTACATTTACGCTTGATCTGGCTGTCGGTCGGGCACTCCTGGCATCACTTCAACAACTCTACGTGAGAGATGGTCTCGGGCCAGTATATTCCGAGGATGCAACGAAGACATCGGTTGATGAAGACCTGGATTTGGCGTGAGATGTCCTTTGTTACCTGCCACGTTTTGCAGCATGGCTTTAAGATTGGAGTTTAACCTTTCGGGTCAGTTTCCGTGATTGCCAAATGGGTTTCAGCTGCGCGAAGGTAGTTCTTGTTTTGACGATCTGTGAAGTGATGTCCCCTCTTCAGTTCCTCCAGTCCCTGACAGTCCCTTGGAGTAATACACACTTACACACAGAAGCTAGTCTGTGTCTGTTAGATTGTTGAGGAGGTTGATCACTTGTGAAATAAATTGATTCAGTACCTATTTGCCTCGATGATTACTGAGTGAATACTCCTGCGTTTGAGCCGCGTTTTGAAAAAAGCTCATACATACATACAGGGTGTAAAAAATCAATGGGCCCTGAATGGAAATTTATTATATTTAAATAATTTATTTTATTTCCTTTATTTTTAAAAAGAAACAAATCTGCCTGTTCATAGATGTTTCGACAAACTTGACTCATGTAGAGCTAAATTTTACGCAAGAAAAATGAAAAACAATTGAAAAAAGGTTTTGACAGACCCATAATAGACGACGATCCATGGGATAGACGAGAGAAAAAAAACATCCCCGCTTTACGTGTACAGAAGGAACCATAAAAAAACATGATTTTAATTTTACCACTTTGTCCAGCCAAGTTTAGCTTTCTAGTACTAATGGCCGATTTCTGATTTGAGTATTTGACGCTAAGTATGTGCTTATCTCGATTTAAGCATCTGTCATTCTTGATCATCTGTCACTTTAAGTTTTCTGCGATGCTGAGCAAGGTTTGAGTATACGTTGTCAAGTCATGCCAAAGTATACCCTATGTCATACAAAAAACCTTCATTGACGTTCAATTGGGTTTCACAACTGAGAAAAACACATTTGATCATTCTCAAATTCTCAAACCGTTGTCAACGTTACATCATCGGTGTAGCCATATTGGGCGCCTTTTTGCCATTTAGGCTACTCGGAATGGTGCCGGGGCGACCAATTTTTACGGCTACCTCAGAAAAAAATATGTGGCGATTTTATGCGATTTCGGAATGAGACTATTTAATACAACATTATCTGAGGAATGAAGCAATTAACTGGAAACCAAAATGCTTTTAACAGTTCATCACTATTTTTCATTATACTTCAGTGCACAACAACACAGGGAAATAAAGAAATAATAAATAATTTTTGTGATTAACGCATTTAAGTTTTGAAGAATGTTTCGTGGTTTTAGTGAATAATGGTCGTCATGAGTTGTTTTATAAATGGACATACGAAATTTTCGCCGACTTTGAGCTCGTCGAATCTGGCTACACTGGTTACATTTGGCAGTTGATAGTTGACAAGCCTGTGCTTAAACGGTGATCAAGCGAAATAAATACAAAATAATATATAAACTGATAAAACGAGTGACAAAGAAGCTTCCACGAAGACCGACGCGTGGAAGAAGAGTGTTCGCCCTGAATTATCGAAAACATTAGATTGGATGCAAATATTTCAAGCCTGATAGATCTCAGATGCTCGAAGAATGGATGGTCAATGGGGCTGTTAAGTTCTGGAGTGGCGACCGCGTGGCGGAAAACGCAGCGCTTTAAGGCCTCCCTCTGTAGATCGATGACCTGGTTAAGGTCACGGAAATCCGATGTATGAAAGACGCACAGGACTGGTTGATGTGGTGACGCTGGGGAAGTCCTTCGTCAGAAATGATGACGATGATTTGTGAGATCTCCAAGAAAAATATTCAAAAAGTGCCAGTTTTTGTGTGTGTGGTCGCCAGTAGCTTTTCTTGCGCGAAAACCGAGAGTTATCCAACAGGAACTATGTGAAAAGTGGAGATGGACCGGTCATATGATGCGCGATAACCAAGGGACATGGAGAAAAGTGACAAACTGGTAACCAAGTGATGGGAAAAGAAGCCGTTGAAGACAGTGTCAGAGATGGGAATGGGATATGGGAAAGACTGCTGGTCCAAGATGTAGGCAAAAAGTGTAAGCAATGGCGCGCTGTGGTGTTGGCGAGTAGGTCAGGACAGACCCCAGTGGAAACTGTTAGTGTAGGCCTATGCGAAGAGGCACACTGAGATTAGGAACATTTTATAAACTATAAACATGTGTTGTATAGACTTCAGTTTTATATCTATGATTTGAGAATAAAAGGCTTTGTTATTCCGTTTATTTTATTATTATATTTATTTTTTGTTATTATGTCCTAGGTTCTAATTGTGGTCATTGTATAATTGTTTTCCAAAGTATATACTTCCAAATACGTTCAACCATTGAAGTGTGATTAACATACAGACTTTCATACCTATATAAAATAGGTATTAGTAGAATCCACAAGACAAGAAGAGGTTACAACGGATTATTTGGTTTAGGACAGCGATGAAATTGTGTACAGAATTTGGCTTTTGTATGATACGATTTTGGTATCAGAACAGTAAAAGATGATAAAAACAACATGACAAGTCTCATTTAATTATTATTTTACAAAATAAGTAGGCAGATATTATATTGCTTGTTAACACATATAATTAAACACAGTCCTCTTTCATAATATGAGACACATATCCAATGGCACCGACCCTAGCTAATATTGTTTTTCTTTGGAGGTTCTTCGATGGCTAGCAAAGCCTTCGGTCTTGAAAACCCAGGTCAGCCATTAAAAATTGCATCACAATAGTCCACATTTGTTGGTAAATCACAATTGCAATCAGATTCCAATGCAGATGCACAACTGCCCTTTTGAGAGATCTTGTGAAATTCTGAGTAAAATACATTGAGGTAATAATATACGTAAAATATTCTGTAGTTCTATGAGATATCACAAGAACCAGCAACTGCTCGCTCTAAACAAATTCACTTCTAGTAATTATAAGCTTCAATTATTGATTTTGGAAATAACAAATTATATTGTATATTATTTTCTTACGATAAGACATCATTGACAAAATAAATACGGTTGCCATGACAATCTTGAAGTAATTGACTAGTACCTACGATTCATTTCATAGTTTTATAAAAAGGTTGTATACATTTCAAATAGGTATCTATTAAATTGCTTAAATATGAAAAATCTAGTTATTAAAGATTATAATATCTTTAATAACTTGAGTTTTTTAATCTTGAATGATGTATTAAAATACTAATGTACTTTTTATAGCTGTATAAAGTTTATATCAGTAAATTTTATGCAATCTTGTGATGTCTCTTTTTCGTTTGTGAAATGGAACGTAAGGATGAAAGAGAAAGTGAATGGAACTTTGACAGGTCCATACATAAGTAGGTACTTACTTAACTGATCTAGGTAGATTCTCAATTGTGAAACGTAAAATACTCAAAGGCTTCCTAAATTATTTGACACTGACATGACAATACTCAACTGATTATTCCTGCTTTACTTAAATCAGAAATCGGGCCTTGCATAAAATTTACCGATATAAACTTTATACAGCTATAAAAAGTACGTTAGTATTATATTACATCATTCAAGATTAAAAAACTCAAGTTATTAAAGATATTATAATCTTTAATAACTTGATTTTTCATATTTAAGCAATTTAATAGATACCTATTTGAAATCTATACAACCTTATTATGAAACTATGAAATGAATCGTAGGTACTAGTCAATTACTTCAAGATTGTCATGGCAACCGTATTTATTTTGTCAATGATGTTTTATCGTAAGAAAATAATATACAATATAATTTGTTATTTCCAAAATCAAGAATTGAAGCTTATAATTACTAGAAGTGTATGTGTTTAGAGCGAGCAGTTGCTGGTTCTTGTGATATCTCATAGAACTACAGAATATTTTACGTACATTATTACCTCAATGTATTTTACTCAGAATTTCACAAGATCTCAGGGCACTTGTGCATCTGCATTGGAATCTGATTGCAATTGTGATTTACCAAGAAATGTGGACTATTGTGATGCAATTTTTAATGGCTGACCTGGGTTTTTAAGACCGAAGGCTTTGCTAGCCATCGAAGAACCTCCGAAGAAAAACAATTTTAGCCAGGGTCGGTACCATTGGATATGTGTCTGATATTATGAAAGAGGACTGTGTTTAAATATGTGTTAACAAGAAATATAATATCTGCCTACTTATTTTGTAAAATAATAAATAAATGAGACTTGTCATGTTGTTTTTATCATCTTTTACTGTTCTCATACCAAAATCGTATCATACAAAAGCCAAATTCTGTACACAATTTCATCGCTGTCCTAAACCAAATAATCCGTTGTAACCTCTTCTTGTCTTGTGGATTCTACTAATACCTATTTTATATAGGTATAAAAGTCTGTATGTTTGGATATTTGTTAATCACACTTCAATGGTTGAACGTATTTGGAAGTATATACTTTGGAAAACAATTATACAATGACCAGAATTAGAACCTAGGACATAATAACAAAAAATAAATATAATAATAAAATAAACGGAATAACAAAGCCTTTTATTCTCAAATCATAGATATAAAACTGAAGTCTATACAACACATGTTTATAGTTTATAAAATGTTCCTAATCTCAGTGTGCCTCTTCGCATAGGCCTACACTAACAGTTTCCACTGGGGTCTGTCCTGACCTACTCGCCAACACCACAGCGCGCCATTGCTTACACTTTTTGCCTACATCTTGGACCAGCAGTCTTTCCCATATCCCATTCCCATCTCTGACACTGTCTTCAACGGCTTCTTTTCCCATCTCTTGGTTACAAGTTTGTCACTTTTCTCCATGTCCCTTGGTTATCGCGCATCATATGACCGGTCCATCTCCACTTTTCACATAGTTCCTGTTGGATAACTCTCGGTTTTTGCGCAAGAAAAGCTACTGGCGACCACACACACATAAACCGGCACTTTTTGAATATTTTCTTGAAGATCTCACTCATCATGGTCATCATTTTTGCAAAAGGACTTCCCCAGCGTCATCACATCAACCGGTCCTGTGCGTCTTTCATACATCGGATTTCCGTGACCTTAACCAGGTCATCGGTCTACAGAGGGAGGCCTTAAAGCGCTGCGTATTCCGCCACGCGGTCGCCACTCCAAAACTTAACAGCCCCATTGACCATCCGTTCTTCGAGCATCTGAGATCTATCAGGCGTGAAATATTTGCATCCAATCTAATGTTTTCGATAATTCAGGGCGAACACTCTTCTTCCACGCATCGGTCTTCGTGGAGGCATCTCCAAGGAAGACAAGGTCTTCTTTGTCACTCGGTTTATCAGCTTGTATATTATTTTGTATTTATTTCGCTTGATCACCGTTTAAGCACAGGCTTGTCATCTATCAACTGCCAAATGTAACCAGTGTCGCCAGATTCGACGAGTTCAAAGTCGGCGAAAATTTCGTATGTCCATTTATAAAAAAACTCAAGACGACCATTATTCACTAAAACATTCTTCGAAATTTAAATGCGTAAATCACAAGAATCATTTATTATTTCTTTATTTCCCTGTGTTGTTGCGCACTGAAGTATAATGAAATATAGTGATGAACTGTTAAAAGCATTTTGGTTTCCAGTTAATTTCATAATTTCTCAGATAATGTTGTATTAGATAGTCTCATTCCGGAATCGCATAAAATCGCCCCATATTTTTTTTCTGAGGTAGCCTAATTGGCGCCGCTCGTAAAAATTGGTCGCCCCGGCACCATTCCGACTAGCCTAAATGGCAAAAAGGCGCCCAATCTGGCTACACCGATGATGTAACGTTGACAACGGTTTGAGAATTTGAGAATGATCAAATGTGTTTTTCTCAGTTGTGAAACCCAATTGAACGTCAATGAAGGTTTTTTGTATGACATAGGGTATACTTTGGCATGACTTGACAACGTATACTCAAACCTTGCTCAGCATCGCAGAAAACTTAAAGTGACAGATGATCAAGAATGACAGATGCTTAAATCGAGATAAGCACATACTTAGCGTCAAATACTCAAATCAGAAATCGGCCATTAGAGTCTCCGAGCTAAGCTGCGGACGGACGGGCGGACAGATGGACATGGTGATACTATAAGGGTTCCTAGTTGACTACGGAACCCTAAAAAGGTCATGAAATCTAACACCGGAAACTTTTTTTTATGCTGCCAATATTCACAAAAAAAAAATACAGTCACGATAAAACTTTTCTAAACGGTATTGTCTGTCTGGATACCTCTCACCATAGCACTGTAAATAAAAAAATAAAATAAAATAAAAAAGCTTTAATTCATTCCATGCAAACAATTACAATGAGTAGATCATAAACCGTTAAATTAAATTCGCAATAATTAATAATATTAATTGAAAATTGTACTAAATAATAATTGAAAATTTGTATTAAAAATAATTGAAAAAAATTGTATTGAATAATAAATAAAACATTGATTTAATTAATTAATAATTGGTACGTTGTCATATTCTTATTATATTTAGTAAAACTGGTTAAAAAATAAATATATGATAAAAATAATATTGCTATCCATTTTTTTATGTTTGTATGGACCCCTTACGGGTAAAAGCCTCCTCCAAGGAATTCCACTTTTCTCTGCGTTTTGCAGTCTCTAGCCATTCACGACCCGCCACTGCCGCTATTTCGTCTGCCCATCTAGCACAAGGCCGGCCTCTCATTCTGGTGCCTCGCGGTCCCAACCATTTTATTATTCTCTGTGTCCATCGGCCGTCGGTATACCTGGCCACGTGCCCTGCCCATTTCCACTTTCTTTGAAGGCAGAAAGTAAGAGCATCGGTTATTTTTGTTTTCATGCGGATGTCTGCATTTCTCACTTTGTCTTTTATTTTTAAGCCTAGACAACTTCTCTCCATTCTTCTCTGAGTAGTCTGGATTTTGTTTTTAGTTTTTAGATCGAATGTCCAGGCTTGGCAACCGTAGGTGAGGCATGGTAGAATTGCAGAGTCCATAACTATCTTCTTGGTAGGCAGTGGAAGCTGCGATTTGAATATTTCTTTATGAGACCAGTACTTCTTCCAGCCATGACTAACCACCACAAGACACCCATCTCGATAAATAATGTCCCTCTCGAATTTGTAGATAAATACGTCTACCTAGGCAAACAGATATCTTTTAGCAAAGGAAGGGGTGCTGAAGAAATAGATAGAAGAGTAGCGATCATAGCACTGTACCTCGGGCTAAATTGTAGTTCTTGTTGTTTGAAAAGTAAGCTACTAATAAATCGAATTGTTCTTGACACGCCATTAAAACACAATTACGAAATGGAAGCAAAACAAGACATATGTTCAATATGTTCGTTCGAATTTCAAAATTGCAGTTCCGCACCGCAAACAAAGTCAAACGTTCTATTTTTAAACTTTTCGATAGAACGCCTCGTCTAAATCGGTCATGTGCATGGAATTATTATTACCAATTAAACGATTTTCTTATCTAAGTCATCAAAAAGGTACTTAGAGATAAATTAGCAAGCTTGTACTTCATAGAATGTCTTTGGATGTTAGAGTTATAAGTGAACAGTTCTAGTGTTATTAATGTTGATTAAAGCCCTTGTGTGCCTACTAAATATTAGATTTCATGAATATCTTGTACGACAGACGAGTGTTTATCTTCAACATTTACTGTATCGACTAGTGAAATAAAATACCGACTTTTTTTTTTATAGCTGGACATTTTTAATCTGGCATCGCAATGGCCGGTTCAGATAAGCTAGTCAAAAAATTGCAGATTTTTATTGTTTTTATTTTAATAAAGGAATGTTTCCTTTAAGTAAAATAATCTATCTTAAGGATTTAAAGTGATTTCCTTTCAGGGACCATTAATTTCTTCCACCCTGTGTTGAAATTATACTGAAGAAATTACCAATTTATTTAAAATTATATGTCACCCATTCCGCTAATGTTAAGTGCAAGATCTAGTCGAGGAATAAGTTCAAGGAAAGCGCTCTTTGAAGATATTCCTGGACTAGAACTATTCAGTGATGAATAAAAGGCGAAATTAAATTGAATGTCTGGCCACTTGCGAGAAGACTTAATGAAAAGTTTATTTTTAAATTTCGTAATTGATATTTTGTTCTAGTTGCATAAATAAACTAAATAGAACTTAAATATATAAGGCCCATTAGGTCACCAAGAAACAGATTCTACCTAGTTTGGGCACCACCGTCCGAGCAAACTGATAATAAAATTAACTATTTGCAGAGAGTGGCGAATATAATCATTATAATCGTAAGCTTTTGAGGAGCTAATGGCTAAATAATAACAGCCGCACGGGTCGATCTTCAAGGTTAAGCAACGCTTGACGAGGTCGGTCCGTGGATGGGTGACCATTTCAACATACCGAGTTTCCTCCGTGCCTCGGAAAGCACGTAAGCCGTTGGTCCCGGCTGTCATTTGAAGATCTTTGACAGTCGTTACGGGTAGTCAGAAGCCTGAGATCTGACACCAGTCTTGCCAAGGGGTATCGTGTTACCCAGTTACTGGGTTGTGGAGGTCAGATAGGCAGTCGCTCCATGTAAAACACTGATACTCAGCTGAATCCGGTAAGACTGGAAGCCGACCCCAACAATAATTGGGAAAACGGCTAGGCAGATGATGAATCGTAAGCTTTTCATCAAAAACTTTTATACATAAAATACAACCGACTTCCAAAAATACGAAGTGAAAAATAGCTTCAATTTCAGAAGTCAGAGTTCCTGTTTTCGTTTCTTCGTTTTTTGACACCGACTGCCGAAATTGAAGTTATTTTTCACTAGGTAGGTATATGTTTTTTTTTTTTTCTGGTTTTGGTTCCTAATGAGCAAGTTCTATAATGTACAAAGTTATGGCAGAATAGATTACCCGAATAAGAGAGATTTGCCGTTGTTTTTTGAAGAGTTATGTTGTATTTCTCCGTATTTCTTTATCACCCAAGTAGCACAAAACTGCATTATAGGATGTCACAAAGGGTAACATCGGTAACTTTAGCATTTATGAAGACTTATTACAGTACACTCGAACTGCAATAGCTGAAAATTACGCTTTCGTCTGTATAATAATGCTTTTATCTACACTTACAACGTAATGTTCCAAATACGAATTCAAAAAATATTGTATAAACACGTACTTTATATTCGTGGACAGGTAAAATTAAAAAAAAAAAACATTATAGTTCAACATTTTCCTTCGATTTTCAAACAACTGCATCATAAAATAACTTTTTAATTTTTATAGCACACTTTTACTTTTTAATTTTCTGGCGCGTATGGGCTCATGTCATTGTCAGTTGTCTGTGGATGCGCGCGCTGCGCAATGAGAATCTAAATTGCCCGCCATACCATACCACATATTTTTTCCTTTCTACTTTTGTTTTATTTCAACTGTATGAGTGAAGATAAAGTAGTGTATGCAATAGCATATAATTAGGTATTAAAACACTCGCGTAATATTATTATCAAATTCGGCTTCGCCTCATTTGATAAACCTACGCTCGTGTTTTAATAACCCCTATTATATGACCATTGCATAAACTACTATTATGCGTCACGGAGACAACACTGTAATGCTGCAAGCGTTAGTATAGATATGCAGTTCAGTATTAGTACTGTAAGCTGCAATTAAGCATTTTTATGGACTTTAACTCAGCAATATTCTGAATTGAAGGCCACAAGTGTACCCTTAGACCGCTTGCATTTTAAGAAAGAACATGTGAGCTACTATAATGCAGTCAGTAAGTCTGTGACTTCTATTAACAATGATATAATGCGTCTTGCTGCACATAGTTGAACTTTAGAAGCGTTAATCAGCTTGTTACACGCAATCTTATAATAGCACTTATATAGCCCACATGATCACTATGGGTGAACTTATATAATGCTAAATTACAGCAAACTGCTATAAATTAGCTCACACGTTACCTATGATCCTGGTTAGAGCTGAATACGTGTACTAGCGTCGGCAATTAATCTACTAATGCAGTTAAATAAGATCTTGTAGACTTATCTTTTCAGCACCCCAGTTTGCAAAAAAATATTACGAAAATCGGAGGAGTGTTTCTTGGGATGATGTAGGTAACCAAATAACATAAAAGGATTGACACAACAGACGTATAATTTTGTAAAATAAATCCATGGATCCCTAGAATTCCTGCTGAGACTTTAGTGGTTCAATGATGATTACCAACAATATTTACGTACATGTTACCCAATATCAAGCTTTACAGGAATCTGTGGCTGACTTGATTCACACAAGAACTACTCGTATCAGCTCGTTGCTGATTTATGTACCAATAGTGGATACTTAAACAGCACATACCGCTTAATTGAGTTTAATACAGTGCACATTGCTTGTCTGCCATTTTTTAGGTTCTAACCTAAAAAATGGCACCTGTAAAATAATATATTAACATTTTTTCTTTGTTAAATAACGAAAATAACAACTGGATTTCAATAGAAAATCTAATGATTTTATACGCAAACAGCTTATTGTCAAATTACAAATGCAAAATAAAATTATTAATTTTTTATAATATATCATCAACTTATTTTATACTATAACTTTCAAGTAAACAGTGATATTTTGAGAGCGCGTGAAAATTTTCACCTATATTCATATACTATTTGACAATAAACTCTCTTTCCCCTTCGAATTTCACGCACAGGAGGAAAAAGCAAAGTTTTTGTTACGGAAAACAATATTTGTCTATTTCACCACAAAATGTTTAACAGAAACAACATATCAAAATAATAAGGAGTAGGGTGAAAACTATTCACAATTTTGCCACTTGTGAATTTTCAATGCTAAAGAAGCATTATAAATATTCTGGTGTGTACCTTGTGCTGAAAAATAGGTAACCATAACTCTATTAATCGGCCATTGTGCTATATAAAAGGTAACAAATACTCTTATAATCAGTCAATATTCAGCTCTTGGGATGACTGTTACCTTTAATAATGCTCAAATAATGCTGATATAATGCAAATAGTTACAGTTATTCAGCTAACAGCTGTTTAATTTGTGCCCAAATCAGAGTTATATCAGCTGAAACAGCGCCTTTAATGCTCTTATTCAGAAGGCTTGTTCAGCTTAGGATTCTATTGTGGACAGTGATTCAGCTACTATACAGCACTTTTGTGTTACTTGGGCAGATCTTCACCAAATTTAAATGGGACCACATCAGAAGCACCAATTTCAATTTATAAATATTCATCGAAATCGGTTCACCTAGCAAAAAGTTTAGAGGTAACAAACATATAAAAGAAATACAGTCGAATTGATAACCGCCGTCTTTTTTAAGTCGGTTAAAAATAAAAATCTAATAGTATTAAAAAAACAGCCCACTTATGTGTTGAACGAGCATTACTATCAGCTACTTCGTCTCTATGAAATCTCTATCTCCCTAAGAATATAAAAAACCGGCCAAGTGCGAGTCGGACTCTCGCACGAAGGGTTCCGTACTTGGTAACGACGGTTGCGGTTTACGATTTATGATGTATTAAAAAATACTACATACTAGATCTCGTTCAAACCAATTTTTGGTGGAAGTTTACATGGTAATGTACAACATATATTTTTTTTAGTTTAATCATTCTCTTGTTTTAGAAGTTACAGGGGGGGGAAACACATTTTACCACTTTGGAAGTATCTCTCGCGCAAACTATTCAGTTTAGAAAAAAAATATATTAGAAACCTCAATATAATTTTTGAAGACCTATCCATAGATATCCCACACGTATGGGTTTGACGAAAAAAAAGTTTTGAGTTTCAGGTCTAAGTATGGGGAACTCCAAAATGTATTGTTTTTTTTCTATTTTTGTGTGAAAATCTTAATGCGGTTCATAGAATACATCTACTTAGCAAGTTTCAACAGCATAGTTCTTATAGTTTCGGAAAAAAGTTGCTGTGACATACGGACGGACAGACAGACAGACAGACATGACGAATCCATAAGGGTTCCGTTTTTGCCATTTGGCTACGGAACCCTAAAAATTTAGCATCGCCAACATATTACAACATTAACTTAATTTCAGACAATTTACAGTTAAATTAAAATATTTACTTACCAACACTTTTGGCTTCTTACGTCGAGTAGTCCCGTACTTGTTCTCATAATAACTCATTGCTAACACAAACACTATACCACAACTTAAAGAAACCGAATATACAATATCTGTTTACACATAGCAACACTTAGGAACACCACAAACAACACACTTTATGAAAATAACCACATGTATGTTTAAACACTGTAAATGTATAAAAGCAAAAATAGGCGCACGGATTTCCTAAAAAAGACTCTGTTATTCAAAAAACATTTGTTAGTAAGTTGTTATCAACGCGCACCGCGTTAGTCATGTAACGATAATAGAAGTAATCAACCGACTGATTATCTGAAATTTATGTTTTCTGTTGAGAACAGCTGATAAGCCGCAAGGACTCCCTATGTTGTCTTTGATAAACAATCGCTTGCTATTTGACAGATTACCGGTCTTATATCATATTTTGTTACTTAGACACGGCGTTTTTACAAGCTTTTTATTTACTTGCAATGTATGTTTGTATGTTCGAGTCAAATCTTGCAACAGAATTTTAAAGTTATCCTCAACCAATTAAGATGTAATTTTGCATACATATTTGGTTTGGATTACAATGCACGGTAAGCTGAAAAGCTTGCTTAAAAAATAATTATTTGGATAAATATATTATTTTGTTTAAGGAATAACAACGTTATGCCTTTTGGAATGAAGTTGAAAATAAATAAACTATAGCCCGTTTTCATCAGTACACACGTGAATGAATGCCTAAATAAAATTGCCCTGTTGGATAATCAACGCTCACAGTCTAGAAATCCATTAGACATTATTTTGTTTATTATATATAAATTCCAATTGACAAAATATGTACATACTTAAACAATAAACAAAACTAGACTATACTAACTTATACTAAACCTAACTACTCACATATATACAAAAGAAAGGTACACTTAGGCGTCGAAGTGCTCCTCCACATCGCTGTCATCCGGGAACGTGCCCAGAAGACTGGCAGCATTGCTACGTTGAATGGCAATGCTGATTCTTTCGCAAAGAACGAGCCAGCCTTCTGGTCACGCACACTGTCGACAACCGCCTCACTCCGGTCTCACTCCGCAGTTTAGGTATGATCGGCCGGCGCTCCGTGTGAAAAGGAATATCGCAGTAGGTTGCCGCTTAACGCTCAGCTCGCTCGCACGCTAGCCGAGTTATTATTTGTACTGTGATTTTTGCAAAGAACGATGACTTCTAAATGATCATATAATGAGTCATATAAAAGATACAGTTGTGTTTACGTGTGTCTAAATAAAGGCAAAAACAAGGAATCGATATTATATTTTTTTACAGTTCCGAAAGATATTGAAACATAAGCTATTTTGCTGTATTTAAATAATTATATAAATACTCTGTAACTGTCGGTAGGAGGTGCATAATGAGATGGAGTTTTTTTTATAAAGTATGTGTTCTTGGGGTGTCTTAAATAATGAATAATGAATACTACGGAATACTAATAACTAGGCACCTACTTAAGAAAGTACAACAACAGGTAGATAGATGATGAATTTTATAGTAGCAGCGGTAAGCCGACAACCCTAGCGCGTCACGCCGCGCCAGACAGAAACAGAGTTACGCGTTAGAAGAGAGCGGCAAGGTTTAGGTGAATATCGCGTTGGGCACTGAGCGCTTATACGAGCTGAATTGCACTTTGTAGCTTACTAGCAAGAGTCTTTCTTTCTATAAATTGTTGCACGAAGTGACTCTTCTGTACTTATACTATTATTTATTGTGTGCTGTCGATCAGTCGGCGAGATATCTCCTTAAATAGGAGACGTGCACTCGGGCCCCATGACACAAGCGTTTCGACCCCAAACGGCTCAAAACTCTAATTACCAATTAGGTAACTGTATTTGCGCCGCTTGAGGGCCTTGGCAGCAGCGCCAGCACAATGCACCGTATTAGGAACATGAGATGACGCAAGGATGTCGACACAGGTTGCGTCCCACACCAGAGGCCTACACACCTTCCACGGCACCAACCTCTTGCCATCTGGTCCCTTCCCATCGTCAAGTACCAAGTCGCTAGTTTCTAATACAGCTGGTACGCCGACTATGATAAGGGCTCGACGAATTATTTCGTTGATGTTGGCATGCCGTGCTATGCGGCCTGCGCTCTTGCAACAAGAGAGGCCTTGGTGCCCGAACCTGCTGAAAGCTTCACCGCATTGACACCAATGTGGAGCAACACAAGTTGCGACTAAGCGTAGACAGGTCGCGAGCCGAAACGAAGAGTAAGAACATCATAGTGTCTGGATGACGGGAGTGCTTGAAGCCACAAACCCGACTTCCTTTCACCGACAGCCAGCAGACGCGCATGCTCAACAGTACTAGACGATATGAGTTATTCTGTAGAGCGACACATCCCATCGTTTCTGAGAGGACAGGTTATCGGGCAGATCCGAATTGGGACCAGCCAATACGGATAAGCCAATTGATTTTATTTAGGCTAGTAGAGTCTGCTTGAGTAAAAACGGACAATAAACAACCACGACCCATTTGTCGGACCTCTAAAAATCTGTTTATCGTTTACCTATATAGTTAATTCGAACTTTGTATTTATGAACTGATCGTGATCATTCCTAGTACAATCAGAATTCACGATATTTTTAAAAGGTGTGGCTCGTTCATAACAACACCAACTTATCTTGTACGAAAATGAATGACCCTCGATAACTTTCTTTTATCAACGGGATTACGAATTATGATGTATTAATCAGGCATTAAAATTAAGGCCAATCAAAGATCTACTGATTAACGTTATTATCAGTAATTCAACTTTAAATAATCGTTCATCTGAGGAGCTCGTGACTAAGTTATAACAGCCGCACCTACCAACACCGACCTCGGATTGCATTACTGTTGAAGATTGACTTCAACAGTAATTCAAGCCGAGGTCGGTCCATGGATAGATGATCACCCCTTACATGAATCTTGTCTTCGTCGTTGAACCCAGCTGTCGTTACGGTAGTCAGAAAATCTGACTCCAATCTGCCCATTATCGAGTTACTCTGTTACTGGGTTGTGGAGGTTAGATAGACAGTCGCTATATGTAAGATTCTGATATTCAACTGCATCCGGTTAGATCTGAAGACGACTGAATTGAACGTTTGACATGTCGACTAAACCCGCCTTGACGGTTCTACGATGGCGTAAATTTGACAAATAACGTATACAGTCATTTGGTAGCTTTAAAAATTGGTTATTTTATAGATTTTGACGTGCTCTTTCCGAATTCCTACTTTGCCACGTCGTATTTTTACCGCTCGTACCGCCATATAGAAAAATGGCCAAGTGCGAGTCGGATTCGCGCACGAAAGGTTCGTTACCGCGTTTTACCCGCCGTAAAAACGGCAAAAATAATCACGTTTGTTGTATTGGAGCCCCACATAAATGTTGTTTTTAGTATTTGTTGTAATAGCGGCAACAGAAATACATTATATGTGAAAATTTCAACTGTCTAGCTATCACGGTTCATGAGATACAGCCTGATGACAGACAGACAGACGGACATTGAAGTCTGAGTAATAGGGTCCCGTTTTTACCCTTTGGTTACGCAACCCTAAAAACGGCGCCTAATAACAGTTTTGTGATCATATCTCCTTTCCTACTCATTTTACGATGAAATAAATGAAACTTGAGAAAACTTAATATAGTTTATGTCAACGCTTTTTTTTAATAAAATGAATAGTTTTAGAGTACGAGCGCTGACAAATCAAGTCAACACTTGTTTTGACCAAAAATCTCATTTCCAGTGACAAAATAGGAATTCGGCAAGATCACGTCAAAATCTATAAAAAAGCAATTTTCAAAACTACCAGCAAACCTTTTGAGCAGCAAATGATTGTACCTACCCTTTGAAATATGAAAATAATATGAGGAATTCCTACCCAAGTACCTACACATAAATACATAGCGCAGCAACGGTAAGAAACCCTTGCAACCCAGAAACAAATACAAACTCCAAAGACGCAATACTTTTAAACTAATTCCAAGAATACACAAAATCCTATAGCGAGGCCCACCCTTCCCTTCTTAAGGTTTCTTGAACTGTGTCTAAAGAAGGTTATGTTTACATTATTATAATGAAGAACGTTTGACGCAACCTGAAACATTTATTACGTAGCAGATTGTGGAAACATTCTGGGAAAAAATGCGGCTCCGCAATATTTTTTTATAAGTTATTTATTTAGACTTCATGCACAAAATGTACAAAGACGGACTTAATGCCTTAGACAGTCTACCAGTCAACCAAGGGTGGTGAAGAGTTAACATGGCAGGTGCATTGTTTAAAGAATTAAAAGAAAAAAAGTTGTTATTACCATACTCAGTTAGGTAAAATACACGTACTTATATATTGAATATACTATATACTTATATAAATATATATATTTATAAAGTAACAGAAAGGAAGAAAGTGAGATAACTCTCCTTAGGTGTTTTGAAAATAAATCCGCAATTTCCGCTTGAATGCAAACCGACTTGTAGCCGTCATGATCTCGAGTGGAAGCGCATTCCAGAGCAGAATGGACTGAATATTGACGGGAGAGTGAATAAAATCAGTAGTATGAGAAGGACAAAGCAAGAGGAGATTATTGAAAGAACGCTGATTCGAATAAGTTAGTCGAATTCAAAGCAAAATATTGCGGAGCCGCATTTATCCAATAAATCCATGCGTTGATGTTCTATTTTTTGATACAAGCACCCTATGGAAGTCTAAAAACGATTCCAGCAATCAATATCTGCTTATTATTATTATTTTATAAGCAGATTTGCATTGACATTTAAATATGTGAAATTTTTATAATATGTAAGTATTTGGAAGTAAAGTTATTAATTTTTGTATTATTTTTTGTTAAAATGAGGTATTTTCTTAAGTTTGCCGTATGTTAATACTTACCATAATTCGATCCTTATTAGCGACACTATCCGATGATGTACAAAGCGTATTTTTTCAAAATCAGCGGTTTCGTTTCTTGCCTAGCAATATTCATTTTTCTAGAATCCAATGACGCAATTTAAGTTTTGTTGTATATCAGGCCCGAGACTCCATATGTTTTATGCTACTCCTCATAGTTATTATATATTTGGCCATCCACGAACCCTTGAAAACTCTTATAAATAACGATTGTCCACTTAATATTAAGAGTAAGTATTATTTAGGTTCCATTACCTAATTGTAAGAACGGCACACCGATAATTTTGTCCTGTTCATCCATAGATATATAAACATTTAATATTTCTATGTGTTCATCTGTCCGTTTGTCCAGCATGGCCTTAGCTTCGATGTACTTACGACCTATCTATAACCAGATTTAAATTGTGTCGTCAGAAAAAACACGAGGTCTATCCTGTCTTTACTATAATATATTTAGGTCAATGATGGGTATATCAATGAAGGTGAATGGTTCTATAGTTTTTGCTTATACCCATAGACAAAAACTTGAGTTTTATGTATGTATTACCTACGAAGTCTCAGTGCGTATTGGAAGTTACTGCTAAACACCACAATTTTCTTTCAGATCATCTATGGCCGGTCGTCTATGGTACATTACATGGGCGGACAATAGTCCTGGGGCGGCACGAGTCTAAGATCATGTGGGAGGAGGTGACCAACATACTGAATTTCATGGAGGGGATGAAGAAGGACACGAAGCAATGGACTAGAGTAAGTTTGAAAGTTTCTTAGGATCCGAGGAAGTCAACATCACAACTACTGGTGTCACAATCTAGACGCCCCACTGCAAGCAATGATTTGAGGTTGCTCCTAATGATCTGGTAGATTTTGGTCTTTGCCAAGCAGTGACATAAACAAAAAGAAAGATGCAAAGAAGCCTGATTAAGGTCTTAAACAGCGTCGAGATTTTTATATAAATTACAAACTTACGGTGTCCCTAATAATTCGGTGACATAAGCCATTTCCAGGCCTTTCTGAATTGTCAAGGAGTCGATCAGTTAGTCAGAAAGTCAAAGCTAAGGTCCAGTTTTTGATCTGCAGCTAACCATTGTGAACCGAAATTTTAAACCATTGGTTAGCATATTTATGCTAACCAATGGTTTAAAATTTCGGTAAAACGCGTTTATTCGTCAATTGTTTGTCTAACAAATGGTCAAATAATTAACTCTCAAACTTATTTGAGAGGATAACAACGAAATAAATATAAAATATAGAGTAGACGATCTTGACTAAAGAACAATGGCAGTTGCCCATACATTATTTTAGCTGAGATTAAATACGAAAGTCTTTAAATGAAAAATATCTGGTTTAACTCAGGGTGATGTTCTGAATTAGTTTGTGCAAGAATTTTTGTTCGAAAATGTGGAGAATAATATATATTCAGTCATAAACGTTTGTAGGTTATGTCTGGGTAACTTTTAGTTAGTTAGTTTACTATAGTCATCGGCACGTAACTTGGCAAGGTTTTGGCGTAGTGGGGGTAAACTTGCGCATAGTGCGCGAACTGACCAACCACCATATAGAGCGAACGGGACGTGGACGCGACTTGATTGGTCAGTCGATCCTTGTGTCAACTGACCAACCAATCGCGCGCGAGGAACGGTGCTAAACGTACCCCGCCACCCGCTTGGTAACCAAAGAGACCTAAAAAATCACTTGTGCGCATCTAACGACTCTTGCCAAGTTACGTGCCGATGACTATAATAATGTGTTTAATAGGTAATATTATTCAATTTCGTGGAAGTAAAAGGGTAATATCGCATTAGTATTTCCCTTACCTAGTTATTTTAGCATGAAATGTGTAGTATACTCTTTGGAAAGAGTATATTTATTTAAACTAAGTGACTTTGACTCGTATCAAAAGGTTGTCGTCAACAACCAAGCTATATTTTTTTTAGACTTGGGTACTAGTCTTTTTGCCAATCATTAATTGAAAGTAATTCATTTATTTCTACCACACTACAATATTATTACCTACCTGCAAGGAACATCTACACTTAGACATAAACTGTATTTATAACTCATTTACTGCAATAAATACAATAATGATATGATTACTTAATATAGTTACCTACTACTTGTCACTTAGCAGATAAAATATATAATGGCAACACTATGCTAAAGAAATTAACTAAAAAATCAAATAACTTTTTATTTAATATGCTTTTTTTTTATCTATTTTGGACCAGGCCTAATTATGCTTTAAAAAACATAGACAATTAATAGAATGTCTTTCGTTTATAACTCACTTTCAGACGCTCAAATTTAAGTCAGCTAACATTTCGTCATTGTTCTTTATGTACTTTTCGTCCATTCCTTGTTATGAAAGTGCTGTCCAAATTGCATCGGAGTCGAAGGCTTTCTGGTAGTCTATTAACTTTTTCTATCACTTGAGTATCAACCTGTTTATGGTCCATCGTTGAAAATTCTTACGAAATCCGGCTTGTTGCCGTGGTTGATTCTCATCCAGGATTTTGGTAACTCTATTCAATATTACCTTCGAGAATACCTTGTACAAATTCGTCATAAGGCTGATCGACCTATAATATACATATCTCCAAACGTCGAAAAGACATAATCTGCACAATTCCACCTCCACGTACCTCTTTCGTAAAACGATTCTCTTTATATCTTGCACCATCTCTCTATAATAAAATTAATGCAATATGCCCAATCTTTAAACTCTCATTCTACAATTGTAAAAAAACTGTACGGACACTCCTTTTGGACCTCAATTATGATGACACTGAATTATTCCTCACAAAGTAATCTCGTAAACACACATACACACGCACACCCACTAACATACATAAATGCACCTACACATACATACACATACACACACGCACACACATGCATACACACCCACACTCTAGATATGTTTTGTATTAATAATAATAAATATAACTTTTGTATAATGATTGCACTTATGTCCGGATGCTGCTTCAAATTCCAAATGTTATATTAATTAAGCACACATACACTACTTCTATAATAATCCGCCAAACAGGGGATCGGCACTGTCTCTCCTTAACACAGGCTAAATTTTAGCCTATCTAGGAGAACTACTCCACCCGTCTTTATTGTATAATTGAACCTTAAAAATATGTTGATGCAACATTTGTAAACTTTGCAATTCCATTATGAAATAAATAAACTATGAAACTATGAATATTTACAGCTACTTACTCATGCTTTTGTTTGGAAAACCGTAATTCATTTGTTTTTCCTCTTTTGGTTTTTTCTTTGCCCCAGTCAGTTTACAAAATGGAAAACTTGAAATATCGCGTTATTTACGAGTACGACTTCCATCGTGGCACCAGTGCTGCAGAAACGGCTCGAAGGATTAATGTTGTGTATGGCGACGGTGTCGCAAAAGAAATGGGTTATGTATTTCGCGCGTATCTTGTATGTGTGTAATATTTTTTATTACCTCGTATCTTTCAAACCACTAGACGGATTTTTATAATTAAGACATCGTTAGATAGGTCTTGGCCGTCCAAGTGTTCTTAGACAAGTGCCGTTAAAAAAAAGAAACATGGCGGATTTTGGGCGCCATATTGTAGGGGATGCAATTTTTTTTTCTTCTGTACCCATCGAGTGGGCTATCAAAATGAAGGGTTGTTAGAGGTGATTACAAAAATATATACCACTTATATGTTTAAAGTAATTCGAAAAAAAAAGTATAACTAAAAAGTTGTAAATAAAAAAAGTTAATAAAATCAAAACTCCCGACTGCTTAAAAAGCGAACTAAAAAGATGTAAACAAGAAGAAAATCTTACAGTGTATTTTTGCGAACAATTTGAGTAAAAAAAAATATTGGAAAAATTATCGTATTGCCCGCGTGTGAAGGAAATATGGTCACGCATGAACCCTTCTCATGTACCCTATACCATGTACCTTTCCTTTTTAAATGAATAAAAGTTAAGTCATTTCATTTTATGTTTTTGTAATTTAAAATGTATGAGTGATAAGCCTGAAAATAAAAGTTTTCTTTTTTGTCTGCCACAGCTTACCTAGGTATTTACTTACAAATAAAATGTAACTCAAATAAATGTGTTTTTTTTTTCACATATGTATCCAATATACCTAGTCCGAAGAATTACCATACTTAATCGACAGTGGTGGTACAGTGATAGTTTGATACAGCCCCGACGTACTTACAAGTCGAAGGTCGCGGGTTCGAACACAGACAGGCACTTCATAATATAGTGTCTATTATTTCATTACTAGGTACTACTCCCAAAACAGCTAAGGAACACATAAAAAGGAAACCAGCTATTCCTAGTACAGCCCTCTACCTCTCACAGATAGGAGGCTTGTGTCCCAGCTGTGGGAACGTCATAAGTAGGTCGGCTGAATATGCTGTGCGCCAAAGCGGCATTGGAAGGTCACGTTACCTACTTTCAAAACGGATGGCCGACTGAAATGGCGTGTATCAGGTAATAGCTTAGATAAAGTAGGTATAGATAAAGCCTTAAAATGACCTTGATTGATAGAGCGAGATGGCTAATTGGCAGCTCCATGTAAATGATAAGGACAAAAGATTATTTTTTGTCTTTGTCACCGTGGCCGGTTTCTGTCGTTTGTCAAACTCTAATACAATGGCAGGTTTGACAAACATACTCGGTTTTGTTTGATTTTCTATGATTTCGTGGTATTATGTGTTAATTGAGACAAGGAATTTGGGTTATTTATAGATAATAAGTGTCAGTGCGATAGTGGGTTGTAGTGTTCTTGTTCTTGTTGTAACACCAGAACTAACTATTGCTGTCTCATGTGCGGCCACGCCAGTACTTAATCTATACCTACTTTATCTAAGGGTAATAGGCGCTAAGCAGCAAGTATAATAAGTGCGTTTTCGTCATCATTCTAGAACGACATCTTGTAACACACCAAACGAATGGCGCCTATCATATTAGTTCCTTAGATTTATCTAAGTTTAGTTCCAACTTTTACCACTTCATCACCACAGTACTTTTCTTCGTAGGTCTAAACTGCATTTAGTTCGATAGACTTACCATAGATGGCGCCGTTTTTAGCACGGTGTTTATTCTTTCGTGGTGGCTGCAGTGCTGCATAATATGGGCATATAAATCTTTTTTCTATATAGTGACTACAAATGACGTTCGCTTATGCATGATACTTCAAGAAAACAGTGTATAACCTACTCTTCGCCGGGATTCATAAATCTGATGTAGTGCAAATTGACCCCCATCTTGCAGGATAGTTTTCTATTAGGTTCATATGTGAGCCGAACAGTGAAGTTACCGTGCCTTGACCGGCCACCAAGCCCGAAATTTCTTATGCCGGTTGTAGATCGTCAGTGTCTGATCTTTATTCCTAAGTAGCAATTTCCATACCACTATTCAAGCTGTCAAATGTATGTAGTAATTACCAATACTTACACACTCACCCCAACCTCTATTTATACGAGATAACACAGGTTATACAAGTAGGAATTAAAAAAAAAACAATTTTTTTTATTAAAAATTACATTTATTTGTATACATAGAAATAATTTTTAAGTAGGTAACTATATTACAATGGGCTAAGGTAGACTATGTCTACCAGAATGTGTATAATTAATTAGATTCTGTTGTGCGGTTTCCGTAAGATACGGCAACCTCTTTCTGTTTACTACATCATCATGGACCAACATCACCCTTTCACTAGCTACTGTTTTAGCTTGGTTGTTTGTAGATTATACAGATTTCGTGAGGTTTGACTGACACCCCAGATCATAACCTGAGTTAACTACCCAAATAGAAAATTGGGCAAGTCTTCAATAAAAACGAATTCTAATATAATATCCAGACCTTATCGTAGACCAGATATTATCGTAGTTGCTGCCACAATTAGGCCAAATACTTACTCGAAACGTTCATTATCCCAAAATAGAGGAACTGCAGCATATTTGGAGTAGGTACCTACTGCATGAACTGCATCTACTGGTTGTTTTTTGGGAATAAATTGAAAGAGAAACGGAATAACCCAATAAAAACTGCTTTAAATTATTGGAAAATTCAATCAAACAAAACTTATACTCGTACCAGAAACCTTATCAAAATTTATATCAAAATAAAAAAACTCCAAAAGCGTGATTTTACCTAAGGTGCAGATGATTTGGAATACATACGGTATCTTTAATAGTATTTTTTCTCCAATTGTTTTTTTTTTTAAACGAATACATTTTTTGACACTTTTTTTTAAACGAATTTACTTCCTATCTTGGTTTTACCACAAAGTACGTAAGCGGCGGCGCGCCGGTTTTACGGTATTTGGTACTTACCTAATCAATATTTTTTAACAAAATAGCCTACAATATTAATTATTAAGTAATCAGCCACAATAATCACAGATCAGTGTTGAGTTTGAAACTACAGTTTACATGATTTTACGTATCAGAATATCATAATAAATGATTAGCAAAGATTGGATTTTACCGAACTACTTTTCAAAATAGACGTGACATTCCCGTGTGGCTGGTAGCACGAATGTCAAAATGGCTTCCTGTGTTTGACACTCGTTACTTCGTTAGCTTGATAGTTGCATGATACTGTAGTATCTATAAGTAGTCTGTGGTTGCATGTGTCTGATGCAGTCTGATGACATTATGTTTACGACAAAAAAGACAGATGGCGTTTATATTAATTTAGATATCTAAGTATTCCAAGTAACCTGCAGTTCTCCAAATATGATGCTGCTCCTCTACCTACCCAAAATCTGCGATGCTTCATTGTTGCCCGACCATGCTGGTTTTCCGAACAGTTGCAGTCACTGAGCACCATTATCTTTTGCAGTACCTATTTTCAGCATGGAGCAGTAGGTAATTACCTAGGCTAGATTCAATCAACATCAAGAAGGAAAAATATATTAAGGTTCTTTGGAATCGGCCAGTTACTTTGATGCAAGAGTAAAATATTCGTATTGTTTGTGTTACTTTTTTCATATTAGGTATCGTAAATTACCAATGCAGTAGGTTACCTACCTAGATTATAGATTTTTAAGATGTTTAAAAATAGGTACCTACCACTATAGCCTAGCGCAGGTCTTATGCCCGATTTACATTGGTCAAGGATAATGGCGAGTGGCGACTGGCGAGCGCCTGGACAGTGACTGTTTACACAACAACGCGTCAAGAGTCATTTCTACGACGCGATGGACGAGCAACGTCGACAAATAAATGCGATATTCCGCAAAATTCTCTCAATTATTATGGAGCAAATGGAAAAAGAAATGTACCAAATAAATAAGTAAACCAAAACAACGTAACAACGGGGTCAACGCTTGGTGCTAGCGCTTTATTACTCAACGAAGTAGCTATTGAAGATCGCAGGGAATATCATGATTCTATGCGTATAACAGAGGAATCATTTAATTGGTTACCTACTCAGAAAAGTTGAACACGCTATTCAAAAACGTAACGCATATATTCATTGTCCAACTGCACTGTTGTGGTCTCGGACCATTAAGCCACCATTATGTTACAAAAAAACAGTAGGTACCCGCGCTTCGTCTTGTTGCCAGCCACTAAAACACTGTACTAAATTTGACTGTTTACATTACACCAAGTGGCGAGTCAAATACCGCGCGGTGGACTGAGCGGGCGTAGGATTGTTGTCAATTGCCCAAAAAATAGAAAGCGATTCTATTTGGATCCACTCGCAAGGCAACTTACAAGCCAAGTTGACTCGCTACTGTCCGATCGGTTTACACCACTGTACTTATCAGCTTAGCTAAACACTTGACCAATGTAAATCGGGCAGTAGATTCGTGATCGCAGTGTGTTGATCAGAACAAATGTAAGTGATGGTGCCGTATCGTGCGTATACCGCATACTAATTCAACTTTTGCCTATGGAACAATTATATTTCAAAGGCAGAGTATAGACATCCAGATTCAACATAAGTTTCTCGGAGATATACATAGTACACTTACTAAACGATTTCAAGGATAGATGTATCGTGCCCCCAACAGCCCTACTCATACGTAACGGCTTATCTGAGTTTCCATATCTCTCCTAAGGCATATATATCAAGTTGCAAGTAAATAAATGTAAAATAGTGATGCTCACTTAATAATAATCCCCCTTTCACGTAATCAAATCCAAAACTTAGCCTAGTCATAAGTTCTTCGAGCAGTCTGTTTTATCGTTTACTTACTTGAAACAAGCTTATTGTATCCGAAGATGTCCAAAACAGAACATGGGTCCCACCAGGTCGGCTTCAAGCCGGTCCTGGTGGGAAATTTATCTTGTTTACAGCATCTAACGGACATGAGAGCGCAGCGGTTAACATTCACCCCACAGTCGCTGTTGTACGAGTACATAACCCAGGCTAAGAAAAGGCAACCACTTGCTATGTGATTTAAATAATATTAGATATGTACCCGAATAACTCAGTAGGTAGTTGTTTTGAATATTATCGGTTTGATTGGTGTGATGTTTAGGTCAGAACATAAAAAAATTAATATAAAAAATCAAAATACCCGACTGCTTAAAAAGCGAACTAAAAAGACGTAAACAAGAAGAAAATCATGCTGCGCAGTCGGAGGATACATATTCGCGAGCTGGCTGATCAAAACCAGATGTATCCTCCGACTGCACAGCATGATTTTCTTCTTGTTTACGTCTTTTTAGTTCGCTTTTTAAGCAGTCGGGTATTTTGATTTTTTATATTAATTTTTTTATTTATAACTTTTTAGTTAACATTTTTTTCGAATTAGGTACATTTAAATATATAAGTGATATATATTTTTGAAATCACCTCTTGAAACCCTTTATTTTGACACCCCACACGATAGGTTTGGAAGAAAAAATAAAATTGGCCCCCCACAATATGGCGCCCACAAGTCGCCATTTTCCTATTTTCCAATTTTAATGTAGCCTATGACACTCGCAAGGTTAAGACGAATCGATGACGACGTATGAATCATCAAAATCGGCCAACGCGTTAGGACTCTGGAACGCCACATAGGAACAAACATACATACATACATACATACATACATACATACATACATACATACATACATAGACTGATAAACACATTACCCTCCTTCGGCAGTCGGGTAAAAAACAGATGATGCAGTTAAAATGAAGAGTTGCGTGATCTTTATGGGTTTAAAACATTATACCTGAAAATTATTTTTGGTACCTTTTCCTAGCCATGGAATATTTGATGATGGTAAAGTAAACGACATAATAAATAAAAATCTATGACAAGAAATCGACTTCTTAAAGTATTTAAAAAAAAAAAATTTCATCTGACCGTGTCTCTGGGTTATTATAATATTATATTAAGTTAAACACCCAATTCCACCGGGTCTCTTCCGTCGAACCGTTTTCCGAATGAGCAAAAATTTTGCACAGAGTTTTACTCGTGACAATGCAATTTTTTTACATAAAAGCATATATGAAATATCTTGTCTTCTCGAAATCGGTTTAAATTTTGAAGTATGCAGAGAGACAGGACACAGAAACAAAAATGACGGACGAGATACTCTGGTGACAGTAATGATGCCCGAGCGCAGGTTCCATGTTGCAAACACTTCCAACAATTATTGATCGCTTACTGGTAAACGACCGTTCAAAAAGAGAGTGCAATGTGGACTACGACCCCAGTTTAGCCGACTATAAGAAATGGGATTTGTTTTTATTAAAAAATCTGGGAATTAGAACTCAGTGTGATACTAGCGAATTATTATGATTTAAGTGTCTATTGCAATCTAATGAGGACGATTCTTCATAGTCGAGTGACTGCTGCTGTTTTTTTATTTGATATTTATGAGGTTCGCAATGATATTGTATCATCATGTTGTAATCATAATGAAAACAATTACAGTATGAGACGGGAATCGTAAAGACCTTTTTATATTAATTCTGACACGTCTAGACAACACCACAAGTTGTATTTCCCGTTGAGAATTTGAGACAGAAGGCAAAAAAATCAAAAGAAAAGATTAATTGATCTAAAAAATTTATTAATGAATGAGGCGACTATGTGCACATTGAAAACACTTGTTATATTACAATATACTTGTACACTATTTACAAAACACATCACGATACATCAACCTTTACGGGCCAAGTTCTGGCTCCATTCTTAGCATCATCTTAATTTACACACTGTACATAAGTAGTTTGTACAAGTTTATTCTTAAACGTTACTTTTTATTTAAACTAACAACACTAATTTTAAAACAATGGAAATATTGTTGATCATAATACTTATACGGATAATGGTATAAGAATTTTATTTTAATCTCTTAATATCTAATACTTAAACCTGATTATAGAGTCTACAATATAAATAATATAATTAATATATGTATTGAATTTTCTCTATAAGCTAATGACTGGTGCGCGACGCTCACCATGGCTAACACTGAATACTCTGCGAGCGGAGCGCAGCGGCACTAGTGCGCACTGCGCGTGCGCCGCGCGTCTCTAGCGCACACCGGAACAACATTCTCGACTACGACTTATGCTACGACGGACGTCGCCGTCTCGTTAGGAAATGTAATGTAAACATTCTACCAGGGCGTTAGTCCCCACACTATGTAAGATCACTACATCGCGCGTCACGTACATTGAACATACAAGTAATCAATACATAAACATGTCAATAACACACATACTTAGCATATTACATTACACTGTAAATTACAATTCCATACAACACTTGATTATTAAATCGGTAAACTAAAAATACTCATTACAAAATGCGCTTACAGCGAGCAATAACGTTTCTAAATTAAGGAAAATATAAACATTACTATTATTTTATATCATCAAAATATTTAAAAAAATTACATACGCTTAATTATATTTAAAAAAAATATTTTATCAACAGAGGAAATTTTTAACATATGTATGTACATTTTCAAATGTTCTTTTAATTCCCTGCAGTCGGAATCTCAAAATACAAAAATTATATCTAATTGATTTATTATATAAATTAAAACAAATCACAGTAACAAGGTAATGATCGACACAAAAGTATTGAAATGTGATGCTGATACTCGTGTCATTCAATTTGTGGATTTGTGCGTACGAGTTGTACGAGCAACAGTAAACAGACCAGCAAAAGTGCTAACAGAAACCGTTGTGGCGTCAGAAAAACGCACGATTGACCCTGTCCTTAATATTTATAGCAAATCAAATTAATGCCCATCCCCCGTCACTGTACGGTTTGTTTGCATGTTTGTTTGCCTTTTTACTATTACACTGCACTCATTCGTGACATGTCGAGATCGACACAAGGGAAGCGCTCAGCGCTCTTTAGTCAAGAAAAACTAACTTTTGGTAGGAAGACGACTCGAAACGTGATTTTGAAGTTGGAGAATGGTTCTGGTGTTGTTTTTAGAAGGTCCTAGGCATTATAGAGAAAAGGATTGCTTGAATACTACGGCCAGCACAGCTGTTCAACGTAGGTCATACGAAGGCTCATACAGTTGGAAGTGCTCCTAAAATTATTATTTCAGGAAAGGGAAGAGAAGTTTTGAGTACAGTTTGGAAAATTATTATTGTTCGCGAGCTCATACGTCTGGATAAATTAGTTTATTAATTAAACCTAGCCATTTATTTAAGAATACTATTTCAGAAGAATGGTGCCAAATTGAGTCCGTGTTTTTATTGATTTTATCTGTATAGTGTTATTTGATTTATTTGTTTCTATTTTATTAATTTTACTATAAACGCGTAATCACTCACACATTGCCTATAGTTTAAAACACTTTAAAATACTAAAAATGGGTTTATTAAGCTCTACACGGGGTTATCGACCGATTGTTTTAAATATAGACAACATGGCTACTGTATCGCAACGCGCCGTTAGTGCTTCAACGAAATGGGCAAAATCCGTCAAGCGATAACAATATTAATATTGCCTGACCAGTCATCAGATTTTAGTTCATTTGTAAGTTAGCTGATATAAGTGGGCTTTATATCAGACGGTGTTGTCTGGCCAGGCAACGTCTTCACTGCAGGTATATCAGAATGGTTTCATATTTGCCAGCGTGGGCAAACTGTAAAAACTATTACACTAACATTACTTTACTAATCTACCAATAAATACGATTCCAAAGTTTATCCTTATTTTACAAGATACCTAAAATTATGTTTTATTTAAAAATATTATGACATATAAAGTGCCTTAAAATAATGAGAGCTCCACCCTGATTCATCCGGAGTTTGCCCGTACAGTCAACTGAAGCTTTAAGACAGACAGACACACCATTGACTCCGCGATACCTCATTTATTAAAATTGAGTAAAATAACATGCCAAGATCTAATTGATTTAAGTTAAGTCGTGTTATTTTGGTGTCTAATTTATCTCAGAACGCGTCATGATTATTAAATATGTTACTGTAATAGCCCGAAAAACGGTAAAACCTAGGATTTACCAGTACAACCTAAGATTTACCAAGTCTTACCGGTAAAAGACCGAAATATTGTACGATAATCGGTAATTGCGGGTTTTTACCAGCAATCCCACGGTAAACCTTAGGACCAAAAGACTTGACACGGAACGATGAGAACAATTACGCATTCATTGATTGGCTTCACCAAAGTAGGTATTATTTTTGTTACACGATTTATTTTTCGACGAAGTCGATTTTTCGAATATCAATCGATTTTTTTTTCATCAATTAATCTCATCATTTCGTATCATACATAGACATGACAATTTTTCAATATTTACATGTATCTGAGGAAAATCCTAAGATTTTCCATGTGATTGCTGGTAAAAGCCTGAAATATGGGTTTATTATAAATCATTTCGGACTTTTACCAGTACGACTTGGTAAATCTTAGGTTTTACCGTAGTTCGTGCTTTTACAGTAACATATACAAACTCAACAACAGAAACATTTCATATATTAGTTCATTAAACCTTACTTGAATAAGTTGATTGGTGTTGCAATAAATATGGAAAAAGTTTGCTACCATGATGGAGAAAATTGATTTAGATATATACAAGTAAAATATTTTATAAGCAAGACACAGGCGTTCAAGCCGAGACAGGGAAAAGCCAGAAAAGTCAATGGCAGCAAAAACAGTCTATATTGGTGAACCATAGACGGGTTTCTAGGCAAAGAGAAATTTTACTGTTTGGCTATTAAGTAATGTCTTCTTAATTATTATTATATTACTGTGACAGCTATGTAATGGCTTTACAAAATGGAGGATTAATAGAAGACCATCATTTCTTAGGACCCATACTCATAACACTGTATGAAAAAATCTCAGTATATCAAAATAAACTATACTATATTAGTATTTTACATAATACCGTTCCGTTATTTAGATGTAAATAAAAAAAAATATAAAATAAATATAATAATTGCCGACCATCAATATAGTTGCGAACAGATTATTTACAAATATAAATAATTTAAAGTATGGTAACTTTGTTTTATATTTATGAATAAAATTAGTGATTATATAGACACAAATAACTAAGCATTTGTTTATATTTTGCTTATTACTGATATTAAAATTTCCCGTTTTTTTATATTATTATTTACATTTTTTGTTAACATTTACACAATATTATTAAAGTAAATCTCGTGTCCACTAACGGATCATGGAGAATAAGTCGATTTTGTTTATAAAATATTTTGTGTAATATTTGATTAATTGATTACATATACATAATTCATACTTACACCTATGTAAGCTAGAATATTGTATATTAGTTCTGAGTGCGTAAGGGCGTATCACTCGATCAGGGCTGAAGAGTGAGAATATTGAAAAAAAAAATCATTTAGCAAGTTTCTTTACTGAATAATAAAAAATATATAACTCAGTTTCAATATAATCTCATTTTTCTGGTTTATATAATTCATGGGCACCATTCATTTCATTTTTATCTAAATGCAATCACTGATAGTGTTAGTAATTTCTTTTAAATATGGGTTATGTCTGGTATCGTAATAAATAAAGATTTTATTTATATTAAAAAATATAAAAGTATAAAAAAAAATCAGTAAGCTTCTCGCTTATAACTCGTGCACACAATTTTGACAGGATGTATAAATGTTTGCAGATGTTTGCAATGGATGTTTTTTATAAATAATAAAGCGAAACTAAGCACAGCCTACAACCTAATTCGGTTTTGTGATAGCACAACATAATTTACTTCTATTTCCCGAACAAGAAAACTCTTTTTCCGTTGCACTAGACTTCACTATCTACGTCGAGAACGAAATTATTTATACAAAGTTTTCATTAGTTTTTACAATTACCATGTATGTACATTGAATTCGAAATTGCTAATTTCAGATTGGTACTAAGCTTACATAATTTAATATTACGAAAATGTGATTTTTAAACATTTAGTTTTATACTAAGCTCATTGATAGGCCGCTCTATCGCTTTACAGAAGCGCCGTCGCTTTCGCTACCCGCGCGGCCCTTACTAACACCATTTAGTTATCTCCTGCTAAGGCACTGTCCAGACGTAATACTTCTCGTAAGATAGTTAATTTAGAGTAAAATCGCAATTTTTAATCAATCTGCCAAAGTTAATCATATCGCACACTTAGGCTGGACTCACACATTCTGAAATTCCTGTCTGAATTCAGAGTCGGAATTCATAATCTAGCAAGAGCTGGAAAAATCAGAATGTGTGTGGGGCATAGTTAAATTGTATGCGTTGCCCGGCTTTCTTAATTAATAATATGAATTCCGAGTCTGGATTCAGAGAGGAATTCAGAATGTGTGTGAGAGGCCTTAAACTAAGAATCAGACGTAATAATCAAACCAAATAAACAATTCATAACATAAAAAAAACTGAACCTTAAAACTCTTATCTATTAATATTCAACACATCGTCAACGCGAGAACTGAACAAAGCGAAATTTAAACATAATTTGTATCTTTCGATTTTCAATCGCCAATCTGGACAAGGCCTTAGATTACTATTAAAGATTTTATTTACAATGGGAACGAAAATGAGATACTTATGAATAACGGACATGCACTTAAAACTAACACACCAAGCCGACAGTGAATCGATCTCTGACTATACGATGAGTATTGCCGAATATTGCACAAACAAAATAATATTGTGGTGACATCACTAATAAATATACTAACATATTTACCACATGCTACGTAACGACTTCGTGGCAGCATCAGGAGGCTATTTGATTGTTTTATCATGATTTCCGTGCAAATAAAATAACTATCAATGTATTTCTTTACCAGTATAAACTTAACTTTGCATTTCAAGTGACTCTAAAAAGAAAAAAGACTGTTTCAATTATAAAACTGATGCCACCATTAAATATATCCAGCATTGTACAGCACATAGTAAATGTGTTTTCAGACAAATAAATATTCCAATCAGTTCGTTGAAAATTTAAATCAACCTTAATTATAATTATTCATAGTTGTCGAAATGATACAGGCAATAAGCAATTTGTTATGTTACTAAACCATTCGCAATAGACGACCACGCAAGCATGAAACTTGAAAAATATTTACAACATTAACGTTCTATTAGGAAAACAGAATAACAACTTGGAATACAGTGCTGTGTTCCACTGCGTCGTTCCTGTAGCATCGTAGATGTGCAACAACCACGGTTGCTCTAAAAAGGCACAGTGGAAAGCAGAACTAATACCATTTGTCTACGTACCATGCTCATGGACTTCAATTCCACACTTGATTTATCTAAGTTATTGAATTATAGTGTAATACATATATGTATGTACTAAAAACACAGATTTCTAATCTGTAAGGTGGTATAGATAGTTCAACTCATCGTTGTGCACGGCGCTATGTGTGGGTAAGCATGTGTGGGTGGGTGTTTGCTCGGACGACGACTGCCACGTCACTGCCACACACGCATAATTACAAACGCACGCACACATGGCGCCGCGCGCACAGACGTGTTTAATTATCTATACCAATGTCTAGATGCGTGGTCATCGATCGCGGACAGCCTGCACTAAATTATTACATTACATTCGACTTTATAAGCTTATCTCAATTTAGGAATTACACATACACATTAGTGTACCCTACTGTTTTCACAGCATCTGGTGAAAGATGGCAGTATAGTGCCCACCAAACTTCTGGGCCGCCCTGAAGTTGGCTTTCCGATGCGCAAGGCACGAAATGGTGCTGTTTTTGTATGATATTTACTACTGCGCAGCCATTGTAGCCAACTTCAGGGCGGCCAAGAAGTTTGGCTAGAACTATAACGCTGATCTATCGCTTGTAATGGCACACAACTCCCATTTAGTCATTTATCTCAATTTCTGCTCATTTTACTTGAATATTGTGTGTGACAAGCTCCCCGTAAAATAAGCAAAACAGAGATAACATATCAATGCATGCTCTTGTGTATCAGAAGTGTGAGTTTCAGTGTGTTCCATATTGTGTTCTAGGAAACATGTAAAATTTCAATATCAGTATTAATGCCCGTTTGTATGCAGTAACTTTGTTTTGTGATCAATCTTTGGTTAAATGCGAACCATGATCTGATTATGTATAGTTTTGTGTGATTGATTGGCCTTAGCACATTTGTATTGTGTTATGCCTTCGGTTACAGTAATTGAGTTAAAGGATCAGAACCTCCCTGCTGCATAGTGGTGAGGCCACTGGGTCGGACACAGTATAGAAGATGATATGAATGCGCCGCAGTGAGCGACCCACGTACAGCGCACTAAACGACAAGTTTGGATGTGAATTAACTGCTGTGTTGTATTTAAAATGATATGCTAACGAAAGTGTGATGATTGTCGTGATTATGAAGCGTACACAAATAAACATACGTAACTTATTTAACAAAATTACACAATTAATTCGTGAAAATTAATGAGATTCCATATGAGGCACAAAGTAAAACAGTAACTTTAACAAAAATATATATGCTATACTATAATAAGATTTACTTGTGCACAGCATAATGCACAATTTCATATACCTTAGAATAACTTTAAGTTAATCATTGAGCTTTCCATTTATACAAATAAATAATATATGTAATAATAAACTACATCATGATAGAGATAAAATATTGATTTAAAAATATACAGACACAATATCAGTTTAGTTTTACTATACAGGAGATTTTATACTTGTTCTATTGTTAGATAGTTCATAGTCATTGTCCTCACTTGTTTTTAGAATTAGCCTTAGGCTTACTAGCCTTAGCTCCAGCATTCTTAAGGGCTACATTTTTCTTACTTGGTAAGTTCTTATTGTTGTCCTTGGTACACTTGACGCTGCCGGCACCGCGCGGCTTGTATCACCTCACTTCACAGTGTTTATTGTTGTTGACGGGCACGGAGGCGCGCGCGTCGCTCTCCGCCTCCTTCATCACGTAGCCCGAGCCCTCGGACGAGCGAGCTATTTTTAAGCGAATGGGAGTCACCTTGTCCGTGCGCACCTTGCGCATGGCCGACGAAGCCTCGGAGTAGGAGGGCGGGTCGATGGCCAGCGGGTCGGGCGCCGACGGGTCGTACTCGAAGGGGTCGATGGGCGGCTCGCGCGCGGCCGGCGCCGCCAGCGCGCCGCCACTCGCCCCGGCCGGGACCCCGGCGCCGGCGCTGGCGCCCGCGCCCGCGCTCAACGACGCGCCGGCTGCGGCGCTATCGTCGGTCTGATCTTCCTTGGTGCGCTTTATTTTTAATATCAACTTTTTTGAAGCACTATCACTTTCACTATTTACCACTTGAAGTTTTTCAGCTTTTTTGTCCTTTTTCTTCTTACGTTTCTCACTCTTATCACTCTTAATCTTCTTGATAGGCTTTTCGTCTTCCTCGAAGTCAGCCATCACCATTTTTCTGTACTTCATGCTTTCGCGTCGCAGGTCTTCCAGACTAGGTTTGTTCGCTATGATCCTCTTCTTAGGAGGGCGGAAGATGAGGGTGCCGGTCGACTCTTCGGGCGCGGGGGGCGCAGGCGCCGGCACCTGCTGCACCGTGTTGACGCCGAGCTTGATCTTCAGCTTGGGAGCGACCGGCGACGTAGCGTTGGGCCTAACCGGCTTCACTGTCGTGCGGCCGCGCCGCTTGTGTGCCTGTTGGCCCGACGTGCTAGCTATCGACGACAGCTTCATGTCGTCGGCCGGATCGACATCATCATTCATGCTGACCTCTAAATGCCTCAACTCTCTCGATAGGCCACTAGTAGGTTTGCGCTTGGTCTTCTTCTCCACCGGGCTATCGGTGATCTTGTAGTCCTCTCGCGTTGGAATGCTCGTCATGGAGGCGACTGCTTTGGGAATGGTGATGACGGCGCGAGTGAGCGGCGAGGGTTGCGGCTGCGGTAGCACGGCGCCGATGTTGGCGTTGTGGTTGGGGTCGTCCATGTTCATGTCCTGCGTCCAATACTGGCGCAGCAGCTCCTTCTTGCGCATGCGGCGCAGGTTGGTGGAGCCGGTGGTGTTGGCCGCGGCAGCGTTGGCCGGCGCCATCACGCTGGTGCTGGCCTCGTTCACAGGCGCCATTGGTGGCGGCGGGATCACCTCGCTCACCACGCGGGAGGAACTCGCCGAGTAGTTAGCGTCCAAGAATGGTCCCTTTATTTTTACTTTCAGTTGATTTCTAGAATCAGATAAAGACACCTTAGGTAATTGGGGCACAAATACCTCTTTAGGCGGTGGTGCTGGTTCGGCGGGTTGTTGGGTCGGCGAACCTGTCTGTGGGTTACAAGCCATTAATGCCGAGTGCAGCTGTTTCTCGACTTCTTCGTCAATTTCAGGTAGGTGTTGCTCAGCCGTGCCACTAGCAAATGCTAGCAAATGATAAGCGTTTTCAGTTGGGGGCGCAGGGTTTTCAAAAGGTTGGTAGGTGCGCATATCGACGGGGCCAGGTAAGACGGGCGCAACTTGCGAGAAGCCCGGCCCGCGCTCCGAGCGCGCGGGCGACGAGTTAGCATCGGTTTGCTCGGGCGACAGAGGTGGTTTCACATCTTTAGCGTCGGACGTCGGAACTCTTTTGGTCGGAGGAGGAGTGTCGCGAGGAGATTGAGATGAGTGCTCAGATTTCACGGAAGTCCTATCGTCACGGACGTCAATGGATTTTCGTTTGTCACGAAGGGCTTTCAAATCAACACCATCATTAGCGATTTCTTGGTCGAAGTCGTAAACTGTGCCGACCAACTTGCTCTGGATGGAGTTGCCGGTAAAGTCCACGGGGAAGCCTGCTCCGCGGCTCTTGGAGCGGCCGCGGCCTCGCTGGCTGCGGTTGCTACGGTTGCTGGGGCGCTTGCTACCCTTAGGCGCGTCGCTCTGCTTAGGCGATATCCCAGGGCTCTTACCTGGCGACTTGGCAGAAAACTTTGTTGTCGGTTTGCTCAGCTTGGGTGGCGACTTGGCAGGAGACTTAGCAGGAGACTTCGGAAGCGACTTCGGAGGAGACTTCGGAGGAGACTTCAGAGGAGACTTGGCAGGAGACTTTGGAGGAGACTTGAGAGGTGACTTAGGAGGAGATTTAGATTCAGATTCTTGTGATGGATGAAGACTCGTCGTAGTCGTTTCGTTGCTGTCATTCGACACCTTAGTTGGAGCTTTGTTGCTGTTCGTATCGTAGGAGTCTATGCTTATACTGGGACTAGACACGACGTGTATGATCTTGTGATCGCTTCCTGACGCGTCGTAATCGCCGGAATCCCGCACCGGCGAATCTAAGGGTTTCGGTGTGGGCGGAGCAATCATTGCCGTGGTAAGTGCAATGTTCTGTGAGGAGGACGTGAAGGCTGCACTATAGAAGGTAGACTTGAGCGGCAGCGGCGTGCCAGCGTTGTAGGGCATACTGTAGAGCGGGCCGGGCGACGGCAGCGGCAGCGGCGGGCCCGCGAACAGCGGCAGCGAGCTGAGGAAGGGCGACGCTTCGGCCGGGTACGTGGTGTACTGGTTGAGCGGCATGGACGGCTCCACGGGCCGGGAGTACGCCGGGACGGGCGGGTACGTGTCGATGTCCGGCATCATGTTGCCCTGCCGCAGGTGCTCCGCCGCGGTCATGCGGCTCTTCAGCGCGTTCTTGTGCGAGCGCACGGAAGCCTCCGAGTTAGTGCTAGAAGCGGACGATCGTCTAGTCGTTATCTTGCTCTCGCGCCATTTCTCTTCGGATACATAATCTGAATGCATCATATCATTATTTTCATAGGTTGGGTTATCTTGAGTCAGTTCCACGTCTATATTGTGGTCGACTACAGACAAGGATTGTGAATCGTCGCTTTGTTTGCTTACTGAAATAGTCTCAGACTGGACTGATTCCACATTAATAATGGGCTCTTTGGCGTCTTCCGTATATGAGTTGGAATGATCGTATTTCTGATCGTTGGCCGACTGACTCTGCGTGTCTAATTGTGACTCTAACAACGGTACATCAATCCATTTCTCGTTACTCGTCATTGCAATTGGTTGGAACTCTTTAGCATCCATTGCTGCATCTCCAGATGGCAAGTCTCTTTCAATAGAGGAAGAGATTCGGGGGATATGGTTGACAGGGTGTCGCGACTCTTTAGGAGACGAGCGCTCGGCAGGCGCGTGTTTCTCTTCAGCTTTCACCAGGTTGCAAGGGACTTCACTATCTTTGAGATCATTGTCATCAGTCACCACTATTGGTTCCTCTTGATCAGGATTCTCGGGCGGCACCTTCTTGGTGCTGAGTCTAAATCTTAGTCGTTCCACCAAGTTCTGAGTCTCCTGCACACCCTGCTTAGGATCCTCTTTGAAGAAGAATTCCGGATATGGCGCAAATGGTTTCATGATATCGTCGTGGTTGAAACCATCATCGACGGCCATCATTTCAAAGTCTAGGAACTCATTGTCTTTGGACTGCGGCGAGAACATGGACCTGTTGGGATACGGGTTCACGGCTGACGGTATCTTAGCGCTCTTAGATATCTCGACACCCTGCACGTGGCTGGCGTCTTGCGTTATGAACTTCTTCTCCGCGGATCGCTTCCTCAAGTTTCGCGCCACGTTGTCAGCCTCCATGTGTTCAATAGTTATCGTTCTCGCATCCATGGGCGTCCTCGGTGACTTGATCATAGTATTTTCATTGAGATTAGCTTGTATTTTATTAATAATTTTGACACTGCTCTTTTCGGCGTAATCCGAGTCCATGGACTTATCATCTATGTATTTCTCGTTGCCACCCAGCTTTTCTACTGGCGGCGGTATGGCGTTCGGGCTCGGAGCCTTCGGTAGCCAATGTTTGTCATCGTCATGGTACGTCACAACGTCAGTGTTAATGTGGAGAGGACTCTTCTTGTCAACCAGCTCTACTGGCGATACGTCTATTTCAATCCGCGCGTCGCGGGGTGTTTTCTTCTTAGGCGACGCGGCAGTACGGTCGGCGACAGCGACAGCGACACTGGGTCGCCGCTCTTTCTTGGCTGGGTCGCGAGCCTCGTTACTGCAGGAGCGATCTTTGGGCGCCTTCTCCTTGACGCTCATCCGCCTGTTGGCCAATGATTTATGTCTGGGCTCACTGCTTTTCTTAGGGCTCACTTTTGGTAGTTGGGGTTGGACTTCAGCTTCAACAATCTTATTGACCTTCTCTTTGTCTTCTTTAGACTCGCTTCGCCTCTTAAGCTTGCTAGCTTTTGCTTTAACATTATTCTTGGGTATGTCGATCGAGATCTCGATCTTGACTGGCTCCTTAACTTCTTCCTTGAACTGTTCCTTGAGTTCTTCCTTGAGCTGTTCCTTGAGCTCTTCCTTGAGCTCTTCCTTGAGCTGTTCCTTCATCTCCTCGTCCTCTTTCCGTTCCGCAGGTGGAAGTTCACTGGACTGGCGGCTCTCTTTGGGAGTCTTATTGGGTTCAGCGGTGTGGGCGTCGTCTTTAGATAACTTGCTGGGTCGGGCATCAGACTTATTAGGCATATTTCCGCCTGAAGTAGTGCTTCTGGTCCGAGCACGTGTGGCAGCGCGCGCATCACTGGGTCGGCTAAGTTCCTCTCCTTCAGGAGTCGGTGATGGTACCCTACACTCGGACCGCCGTTCGGAAGTTTTAAGCTTCTTATCTGGCGGCGCTTTGCGTGGGGACACATCAGTAGACAAACTCTTGCCTTTTCGCCGTCGTCTTGGTCGTTTGGGATATGGGCTTCCAGATCTGGATCCGTCGGACACTTTAGAGCTGTCAGAATCACTCGAGGCACTAGTCGAAGACAGCGGTCTTGACACCCTGTCGAGAAAGGGCAAGTCCACAGTCGGTCTAGAGCCGGGAGGTGAGAACATTGACGGCTGGCGCGGCGCGGTGGCGGGCTTGATCTCACGCGCCTTGGCGGTGGGCTTGGGCCCGGGCCCGGGCTTCTCGGGCTCTTCCTCCGAGCTGGACGACGACGAGTAGCTGCTGCTACTTGACGACGAAGAACTTGAACTTTCTTTCTGTGCCGACTTGGAGCTTTTAGCTTCGTCTTTATCTTTCTTAGGAGACGACTTGATTTGGCTAGTCTCAGGCTTCTCATCTTTCTTTTTGTCGGTATCGTTTTCGACAGCCGGTGCCTTGCTGCCCAATCCACTCTTGATGTGAGCGGCGGCTTTCTTGGCAGCCTGTCTTTGCGGTACATATGAAATGGGCTCCTTCTCTGCCTCCTTGGATTTCTTCTTGCTGACTTTTGAAGAATGCGCATCTTTTATCTCTTTGCCCTTAACCTTCTGCAGCTTCACAGCTGGTTTAGACTTGGTATCATCACCACTTGCTTGTTTTTGTTCTCGCGTCTCAGGGACCGGTTCATCTTTCTTGACCACTGTGGTGGAACGCATGTTCTCCGATGCTTTCTTAGCCGCTTGCCTTTGAGGGACTATGAGTTCCGACGGGTGATCTTTTTGTTTAGAGATTTTGATATTCTCTTTATTCTTAGCTTCATCGTCAGACTCCAGTTTAAGAGGTGGTACCTTTTTGTCCTTGTTCGAGGGTTTCCTGCCCCTCTTCTTTGGACTAGATTTAGTTTCCTCTTTATTTTCTTTCTTTTCAGGTTGAGTTGGAATAAACTCTTTCATAGCTGCCTTTGTTCTCGGCAGAGGTTGTTGCGAGTCATTACCGCTGGGAGACTTTGAAGCTTTGAGTTTTTCTTTTTCTATTTTTACCTTTTCAGTTTTATCTTTTTCAGGCTTTGCTTCGGTCTTGTTGTCTTCGCTGCTATCAGAGTATATGTCTATCGGGAACTTGCTGTTCCTCATAGTAGGTCTTATCGGCATGAGATCATCGCTGTCTGTACCAGACTGACCCATTCTTCCAGCCGTCATTTCTTTTTCCATTGTTTGCAGCGTCTTGCTGCGAGATCGATCCTTCTTCAGTCTTGAATTTAGAGAAGACTCATCCTCACTGCTGCTTTCAATGAGTGGTTTAGACTGTGGTACCTTTTTCTTCTTCCTTTCAGTCTTTTTAGGAGATCTTTTCCCTTTACCTTTCGGAGATACCTTTTTCTTTGGTGAGGTACCAGCTCTTCTGCCCTCATCGTCGGTGCTGGAGCCGATGGCCTTGCGGAACCTGCTGCTGCGCGGCATCTCCGGCGCACTCTCCTCGCTAGACAGTCCGCTGTATATGCTGCCGCTGCGTCGCGATCCGTTCACGTAGTGTTTCTTGTACGGATTCGCTGATTTGCCACCCTTCACTAGGCCGTTGTGTTTCTTTTTATTCTCGTCGCCAGATTCCGGAGGCGCGATGCGAGCTAGCAACTCTTCAAAATCATTTTTATGATCCGGAGCATTATCATGGGAGAAAATTCTATCATATATTGAAGGTCCGTGATTAGCCTCAATGATAGCGGACAACTCCGGCTGGGGGAGTTCGCCCCCGGCCGCTGTGAGCACAGTGACTTGTTTGTGAAACGTTTGCTCTCGCATACGAAAGAAGGATCGGGAGAGCTTCTCCCTCCTGCTCACCATGTAACACAGATTGCGCACTCTCTCCAGGTCCTGGCGCAGTTGCACGAACATCTTCAACTTGTCGATGTCGGCCTGCTCCTGGCGGTGCGTCAGCACCTCGGTGTCGTCCGACTTGGGCGGCAGCAGGGGTCGGTTCTTCCCTGACCGCCTCTTCAGTTTCCAGTAGTTGTAAATGTAATTGATCGCGTCTTGATCGACGTCGAGCAGATGTGTACTAATATCCTTGACGCTCACGTGTTTGTCGAACTCTCTCTCAATCTCATTCAAGCGAGCTGCTCGAGCTTGCGTCTTCTCCTCTGACGTCATATCTTTCCTACGCTTTCGTTTTACCTCTTCCTCCTCCGGGGGCTGCTGGTCCCCTTCCCCTGTGGTGGACACTTTCTCTTTTTTAGGCACAACACTATGCTTTTGGCAATAGGACCGTAATTTTACACCGTCGTCAGCGTTTTCGTCCTCAATAATAGCGCGCATTTCTAAACCATGTTTGAAGGCGCACGTAACATGGTATGCAGTTTTACAAGTCTTTACGGAACACTGAATACAAGCGCCTTTGCGATTACGACACAAGACACAGTTGAGGGCCCAGCGGGAGCTCGGGATCGCGGAGATCTTAGTGATAGGCTCCATGACCTCCGCGCAGCCTATGGAGACCTCGGGGATCCAGAGCACGCAGCTGACGTGCGCCCACTTGTGCCCCGAGGGCGTGCACTTCATGGCACCGCCGTTGTTGGGGCACAGCACGCAGCTCGGTCGGACTCCGACTCCGCATGGTCGACATAGCCATTGACCTGAAATCATAAACGACAATATTAGCTCATAACTATTCATCTGAGCACACATAATATCACTATTAAAAGCTGGTAAAAGACTGGTAACACCTACCTTCGGGAATTACTGTGATGCCATAACAGGCCTGGTGTACGCAAATATTGCACGAATCACAAAATACCATCTCGTTGCCATCCTCCGAATCAGGAGATCGACACACATCACAGATGACATTTTCATCGTACTCGATTCCAAGGCCTTCTTCTGACTTCACAATAGCCTGAATTTTATCCCAGCTTCGCACCTATAAATAATGTATTCATTTAAACTCCATGTTTTTACTTCGCAAGTGACATTTAATATTACACGAAATATGAAAGAAAACTTGTAAATGACTGTATAAAATGTTTAAGGACGTGGGTTACGCAGGTATGACGACCAACTTTTTCGTATTCGGTAAAATCGTGCCGCTAAAATGTCCGTAAAAAACAGGTGTACAGTTAAACCAGAAAATGTAAGGTCTTCTATAATCTTCGTATTGCCAAATCAGCATGAACGCCGCGCCATAGAGTAATGGCGCCAATGTCCAAAGTGCATACTATTCTTGCTCAGAACACTGAGGAGCCATGGCGGCCACTGGCGAAGACGGTATGGTGAAAACTTCCCAGAATAACCAAGCATATCAGTGAGCTTCAGCGTTTATTCGTAACTTGTGTTCAGCGGACAAATAGTTACTTTACTATTAGTATCAAAGTGCTCTGTTTTCTTGGAATGTCTGTCGTTATGTACTGAGATGTGAAAATGTTTAATATTTTTGCAATTTCAAGCAAAACCTTAATAAAAAAATAGAGATTTAATAGCTAGATAGATAGTTGAGTAAATTTAGTGTCTCCTTTGCTGTTTTTCGCTATAGCCACATTTGCAGTTAGCAAGGGCCGCTAGTAATGCAAGGCATGATTTTTACAGGACCGTATGTTATTTCGCCACTATTTAATTTTCATGCATCATTCTAGCATTACCACCAAGACCAAGTAGTTAGAAATATAGTTTATTTAAATTAAATATATACAGTCGCTGCAGCACTACGCAAACTGATATGTTTTTTTGGCAAAATGTTGTTAGAAATGAGCCGCGAGCAGAACCGCAGGTACAGCTAGGCTTTATATATAATACTTCTATGACTGGTGGGCCGACAATGCACAGCCTGCACCAATGAAAGTAGAACCATGAAATCATGGTAGGTAGTTTATAAATATCCTTTCATACTAATATTGACCCGGTAGTTACTCAATCTGGATTTTACGCTTAAACAACTAAATAAATTTGGAAGAATTTTGGTATAGATAGATTGAGCTCCCGGAAGTGCGCACCCTTAGATTTATTTTCCGGAAGATGTCGTTCCTAAGTAGCCACAAAAAACACTTTTTGTATGAATGGATATGCACTAGACTTGAACTTAGTCTGTACAAACCGAGAAGCCTAGAAACATTATATAGTGCGCAAACGAATTTACACCCAGTAAATACAAGGAGAAAAATCGCGAGTATCAGAATATTTTCTAAATTAATAAAATGCATTACTTATATTATTTTTAATATTAATTGCAAAGATATTGTTTTACGTATCATATTGCATGAGCCAAGAAAAAAAAATAAACAAGAAAACAAAAGACGTGGTTGTTATAAACGACGTCTTTTATTATTAAGTTTTAGATTCAACATTTCCTTGTAAAGTATTTTGACAGTTGTCTATTTCTTTTATATTATTCCCTATCTTTAGTGAGTCATATACAAAAATAATTAAACTTAAATTTTGGATCAATTTTTCTTAAAAGTTCTGTAGTTAATTTTAAGCTTGACGCAGAAGTTGTGGCAAAGAACATAACCCAAATGTCACGATCTTATTATCTATCTATACTAACACATGTAGAGGCACTATTCACTCAACTAACAGAACTGATTTAGTTAAAAAACGTCAACGAACAACGTACAACTAAGCACGCACTTAACTCCGCGCTCGATCTTCAAGCAGCTTTCGTGGTATCCGTCGGACACCAACCACGCAACACCGCATTCGCGACTAAACTACTGCAACTATCATGGTACGTCCCAAAATACGCTGTTTGCTAACCAAGAGCGGGGAGACCCTGTTTCAGCATGCATAATAGTATAGCACGCACCATTCAGAAACATGATCGTCAAAAAAGGTCAGCAAAATGTTTGTGAATTAATGTAAATCTTAATCTATCGGACATAAGTATCAAAGTTGAAGAGAGGCGTAAAAAAATGCATAATGTAATGTTTAATATATTCAACAAAGTACATAATATTATCCCTTTGTTTGCATTACATAAGAGGGGTTGCAATGGGGAACCGTGGCGCACAAAAGTGCCTCACTAAAATTATCGATTACTGAGATAATCAGTGCCAGGGGCCTGCTTAAAGTTGTAAATTGTACGGTAATTATCTAATTTATAATATTTTATATTTTTCAATTTCATCTTTGAATAATTTTATTTTCAAATCACATTATAATTATGATATATTTGGGATCGTTGTGCATGTCCTATAAGTGACTTGTTCACACAGAAGTTTTTTTTTTTGTAAAAAAGGTCGTTGGTGTGCCTATGGTTATAAATAAATAAATAAAAGTCAGTTACGGTAATTTTGTAAGGATTTAGATGTTTAAAATAAATTATCGTAAATATAAAGCTTAGATTGTTATACCTAGATCATAGATTTATCTATTTGCATGCGTAAGGGTCGATTTCCCAATCGTCTAGTATCTTATAACTGCAGAATGATTCAAAAATTGGACAGAGAAAACAAAAAAAAAATGTTTTTGTTTTCAATTCCTGGTCGCGATGTTATTTTTATTATCATTTCTATTGAACTAACACAAATTGCAGATTATTATTTCATAGGAATGCTAAAAGGTGGACAAATACCGTTGGAGCTATATTCAGAAATCAAAACTCATAAGATTCCAATGAGAAGTGTTTTCGCACGTTATTTCTTTATTGTTGTGCGTCCTCGGCGGCCGGTTTCTTGAATATTGGCATAATACCCGTGGTCACACTGGTCACAATGGCTGAGACAACCACTGCAGGAGATAAAAGCAGCAACGACCATTGCACATGCACAAATGCACACATAGTAGACCAATTTAAAAGAGTATAATAGAATCAGTAGTTCTAGAATGTAGTGGTTCAACAGAAAGCTTCCCAGGAGATGAAACAAGTTAGGAGATCAAATAATTGTACCAAAATTCAATGAAACCGGTACTCATGAACAGAGACGGTATAACGAACTGAATACAATAATTATTATAATAGATACTTTTGAATTGCAAAATATCTTTACTCGGGTAAAAACTTCGGGCTTTTACAATCCACATTTCTTGATGTATGACAAACGAAGTGAATAGTTTTGTTTTGGCAACTCATTAAAATATGCAGACAGAAGAACCACACAATATACCAAAACTTGCTGTACTTGAAAGATTATCAACGTCTGATTGAATAAATACAATGCGTTCAGTTACCTCACGGATTTTGACTCGAATATAATGACATGAATGACAAGATAAGTAATAATGCTATATGCCAACGCAGACGACGAACACGTGTAACTTTTTAACTACATATTCAAATACCCAAGAATTTCAGAAGAGATGATGAGAAGTTTCACCGCAAACTAGTGTCCAAACGAAACATTCTGCTCCTCATCAAGTTTCGGCCAAAACCGAAATTGCCTTGAAACAGAAAAACTGCGAAGATATCGAAAATTTAATCTCGAATAAAGTTATCAGACCATTGTAAAATAAGCTTTAAGTTACATAAAACTAAGGGTTAATTTTAACTTATTGCTTGAACCCTAGCCAAGAGGAATGTCGGTAAAAAAAACCCAATCGTGGACGAAAGAGACAGTGAGTTATCAGTATAAGACAGTATATCTCGACCTTATGCCTCTCAGGTCGAGATATTATCCCATCACAACCATTAGCGGGGTAAGTTTAGCAAAGCTCAGACTACAACTGTAAGAAACTGATTTGTGGTCAACTCCTCCTCACTAGTAATTTCACAGAACAAAATAATCTAGTCAAGTTGTCAATAATGTACTAAAATTACCTAATTTATAATTATAATTGAACCTATTATTAAATATTATCAATTTTTTATGCATTGTTTTTTTATCAAATGTTTTTCATTTCAATTAATAGCTGTTATAAATTTTAATCAAATGTTTTTATTATTTTTGTATATAATCCATAATTAAATAAGTTATATGTTTGTTCTTATTAATTTATCAGTCTTACAACTAATTTAATATATTAACCTAAAATCTTATTTGTATATGTTGTGTTCACCTATAAGTGACATGTTTGCACAGAATGATGTTTTAAGTATAACTATAAGTATGGAAGATTTTTGGTAAACGTGTAGTTGGTGTCCCTATCAATAAATAAATAAACTCTAGTTTCCATTAAGCGGAAAATTCGGCAAATTAGGCAGAAATCGAAACTGCGGCTAACCAATCTCTTTGTTGTCCGAAGTATAAAAATCAAAGTAATGATTACAGTTCCGACTCTAATCTTATATTATCATATAATCTTTCATTATTTTACTAAAAACGATGGTTCCACATTCTTCATAACTTATTGAAATTAATTATTTAAATAAGTTACATGTTTTGAGCCCGTCTAAAGTTAGAAATAAGTATTCTTAATCGCCCCAAGCCAGCTGTCCACAACTGTAATAATACTCTTAAATCGATCAACAAAACGAAACCTTGAAGTCCCACTGTTCGCTAGAATCCCGCTGCCTTTCACAGCATCGCTACTTTCAACGTTAAGTCTCTCTCAAAAGACATAAAGAACCACTTTTGCTGAATTATCAATCGGCATCGGACAGCTGCTTAAAAACCCAGACTGTATGCAACAAGTAGCAGTTTCAATGGAGTATTTTTTAATCTATAAAATTGCGAAATATTTAAAATGGCTTTGTAAAAATACCGGTACAGAAAGTCCCCTTTGGCGAGTTGTTTTTTGTGATCAACATGTGGCTGCTGGCGGGTAAGGACAACATTCGTGTTCGGCGTCCGGTGGTTACCGAGCGGGACGCGGAATCACTGCACAAAAGCGAATAAACGTTCACCTTGCACCGAGGCTAGAGGTCGGCTCGGGATAATACACGTGCGACTGTGCACACTTGCAAACGTTGACCTAGTCAACGTTCCAGACGTTGCACGAATTGAAGTAATCCTCCAAGGGACCATATTGTCTGCTAAATCAGTTCTGTTGTGCCAGAATGACCGATCCTTGAAAACCATTGTAAAGACGTTATTATGGTTTTTCAATTTTAATTAAATAAAGGTTTAAACGATTATCAGTTCGGCTAACGCCTTATTGCTATGGTCACAATTCACAACCAATCGCCTTTACCATACTAGCTGACACCCGGGGCTTCGCTCCCGTCAATTGGCTACCTGCCTACCCTGCCTACCAACCCTGCTCTACCTACCATAACCTACCTACCCTACCTTACCTAAACTTCCAACCCTACCCTAACTACCCAACCCTATCTACCCTACCATAACTACCCTACCTAATCATGTAATACATATTCATGTCTATCATCAATAGTTTTCTCAGCGCACGTCTAATAATGAATTTTATATGCAACATTTTGTTACTTTGGGTATCATTATTGCAATTTTCATAAGGAGCTCTATTTGGTATTCATTATATTCCTGATGGATGCTGCAGTTGCGAGTGGGGCGCGTCACCCGCTCCAACTATGATAACCGCTTGCAACAATTTCAAATTCGAGTTAATGCCCGAGTCTAGTTTTTGCAGTTAGGAGAGTATGTAATTTCCTGAATTATTATCCTGGATTGGCAAGCAAAAAAATTAAGATAGTCATGGATGCTCGATAGTGAGCTAGCCTACTAGCAATATCCAAGCGGAACTTCACAATACGAGTCGATTGTCTAAAACGAGCATTAAAGTTAATCCCGATATCGAAACACAAAAGTTAACGGCAGAATACAGAATAGATATGAACAAAACTACACTTTTGTTTTATTTGTCCTTTCATAGATGCGCTCAGTTTCAAAAACTATTCTAGTAATCCATTGGCGCGCTGTCACTCGTAATAACAGTAGTTCGCAGTGCAAAGTTTTTTCTTGCCATCAATTAGTATAGGTACTCGGAAAAGCTTCCAAAGAAGTGGCACAAAATGATGATCCATTTATGAAGCGCATGATACCCGAAGTGTTGCTAGTGCATTTCGTTGCATGTGTCCTATCACTGAAATAAAATCACCGGTACTAATTCCGTTGTTTACGAACTAAATCACTGCATATTAAGCCGTGTACGCAAGAAGGCACAAAACATGATGGACACGAACATCGATCACGGAACATTTGGTTCGTACGTGTGGACGTGAATTAGCAAAGCGAACACGAACAACTTGCGAACACATTTCTACTTGTGTCCACGTTCACCTTTGGCAGTGGTCGACAATACAATGTTGTTGTTGTTAATGTTGCATCAAATTTCTCCGAACACCGCCCGCACAGAACAATCAAATTGGATAGCCACAAACATTTTTGACAAACAGTGTTTGATGTTCGTTAGTGGTACACACGTGTGAACAAAATGCTCGATGCTCGTGTTCACCATGTTTTGTGCATTCGTGCGTACACGGCTTTATAAAAAAAACTCCCCCGCCGCGTCTATCTGTCTGTTCGTGATAAACTCAAAAACTACTGAACGGTTTTTGACCAATAGACGGAGTGATTCATGAAGAAGATTTAGGTGTATAATTTGTGTATAACCGACACCCACGCGGGCGAAGTCGCTGGCATGGCCGGATAACATGATAAAAGAACAGCAATATTTAAAAGAAGTCTACTTAATAAACATCTTTAACTTGGACGAGTCTTAGAAAGGTTCTTATGGTTATAAGTCTAGAATCGTATGGAAATAACAGTTTGACCTAGTTCGTCAATTCATACTTTTAGCCGCCTCTGTCTTGCTTCATCTCCAGGAATCGATAGGCTAACTCAAGGCAGTGTTCAGCTCAGAGACAGGACTGTTTTAGAATAGCTGACAGGCCTACAGGCCAGCTCGGGCTGGCCATTACACGCTAAAATTAAACGGTTTTGTGTGCTTTGGCACCGCTAACAATCAATTTAGGACTTTAGGTCAACTAAGACATTGAATCGTTTTTTGGAACAATGTGAATTTAGTAAAAACTAAAGTATATTAATATTATTAACTTTCAATTAACCGGACTGTACTATCATTTGTCAATACGCAATCAATAAGACCAAATACGATGGTACTAACTTAGAACTTTAGGTCAACTAAGACATTGAATCGTTTTTTGTAAAAATGTAAACTTAGTAAAAACTAAAGTATATTATTAACTTTCAATTAACCGTAGTGTACTATTATCTATCAATACGCATCCAATAATACCAAATACGATGGTACTAACTTAGAACTTTAGGTCAACTAAAACATTGAATATTTTTTTGTAAAAATGTGAACTTAGTAAAATCTAAAGTATATTATTAACTTTCAATTAACCGTACTGTACTATCATTTGTCAATACGCATCCAATAAGACCAAATACGATGGTACTAACTTAGAACTTTAGGTCAACTAAGACTTTGAATCGTTTTTTGGAAAAATGTGAACTTGGTTAAGGAGTTCCTATGGCTACCTGTCAGCTGTATCTTCCAATCAGCATCTTAGTATGCACTATATCACTATACAATACAATTGCCTTGTAGCCGAAGTTTTATAAGCGTGCCGAATCACACAGATCTATACAAGAAGCATGTTGATAAAAACCTTGAGAGTATGTAATAATAAAAAGGTTGTTGCTCAGGCTTAACACGTGCAGTGCGTGCTAACCCTAAGATCTATTGACGTCCAATAAATGTTCAATAGAAGCTACTAGAGATACTTTGTTTCAATCAATCAATCTATGACATATTATGTAGTTATTGGTGCATCGAACAAAGGGTAAGAAGCACTTGACTATGTATTGATATTCTAATCGAGAGATGCACGCGGCGAATGAGGGCACAGTACAAGGACGCACCTGTTTGATACAACGCGATTTTTTTTCCGAGCAATGGTAAGTCTTCCAATCAATGCATTCTGCACATAGCTAACTTTAGGTGATACACAAAACAATCATCGCATTGTAATATTTAGATTGAACAAAATGGTAATTTCTAAATCTTAGTTTAGGAGGCCCATGGTCTCTATGTGCAACATCTATTTTTAGTCATTGAAGATAAAAGTTTATCCCGCAAGTAAGTAAATACCGCATGCGGCAACGTGAGTTGGTACCTCCAAATCACGTGACCCTGCACACTGTATTACAACGAAGCAGATACGTCATCGGCCGAAGACAACAACAAACATTAAACTTGCAAAACGTTGGTTGTTTGTTGCACATAGAGATTTAATTCACCGTGACATACTCTTCAACGTGTGTGGGGGGATCCGTGCCTACTAGTACCGAACTGAATAGAATATAGGGGGAGCTACGCCACAATGTATTTCAGTTCTAGGAACAGCAATAAAGCACGCAAGGTGCACAATAAACATGTAGTGCATACGATGTAACAGTATTTTATTTCGCAAATACATATATAGGCTGCAGGTTTCTTCACGTTGTTATATATAAATACATATATATAACAACGTGAAGAAATCTACAGCCTAAAGTCGGAAACACACTTGCGTGGCGTGCTGTGGCGTGGCGCAGGATCCACCAATCAAACGACTCTGTTCCAGCCTACGTCATAACACATCGAGTTTTGTAGCCAAACAACTGCGCCAAAAGGCGCCACGACACGTAAGTGTGGTTCCGCCTTAATTGCAAAGTGAATTCGGCAAGGCAAAACGTTTTGACGCCATCAATCGACCAATCAAATGCGAGATGAAAGACGCGATTAGGCTTTCCGTCCGTGTGATTGTTTGATTGGTGTCGGTTAAACCCTTTGCTTTTCCGAATACACTAGGCTGCTGGACTTAATTAATATAAGTTTGGAATCGCCAACTCGTCTAGAGCAAGCGTTGTCAATGCTCGTGCCTTTTCTGTATCTGTATGAAAAGACGCTTTTGTCCTGCAATGGAACAATTATAGGCTGGTATTAGTATTACTAAATACAGGTGACTGGTTTTTTAAAGTCTGTGTTAAAATGTTCTAGAGGCGGTTAGAGAGACGATAATTAAGTTAGTTGCGTCCCTGACCGGACGTGGTTGCTAATACGGATAGCAAGCTAAATTGATCAAGTTTAAAAATATACACAATATTATGAAAATATATTTGATATCCTGCTGTTTAGATAAACTTCTAACAAAGCTTGGCAATGTAACATACTTATTTGCGCATTTTTATAATAAAAAATATTTCTCGATTTTCTTCGAACGAAAATATAACTACGCCCAGAATGAGTTTGATAGCGAAATGTTTTACATATTATATGCGATATTAAAATGTAGCATTATTCGCTTCCTATTTTATATAGGTCAGCCCTCTATTTTATTTATAGAACAGTTCTTAATTAAACAACCCATGTACAACAAAATTATTACGAAACAGCGGCAGCGGTGGGAATGTTCAAAAAATTCCTTTCTATATTTAAACTTTAAAAGGCATTCTAACTACTTATTTAATATTTTAAAATAATTTTATACAATTCTGGAAAGTTATTACTGAAATATATTTTATTACACAACACAACGTGTTTTGGTTATCTGAGCTTTGATATTTTTTTTCTGCATGCACTAGTTTTTAGTTTATCCCCACTACTAGTCCCTTTGTTTGATAATAGCGCGAACAATAGCTCCCTTTTAGCCCTTCCGAATAGATGTAAGCTCCGCCCTACGGTAGCACCTCCCTATTGCTATGGCTTCCCTTTATAGGTGCCACCCTCCCCTGCGCCGCATGCGGCCTAGGGTCCGTTGTCAACCCATATATGTTACATGCATTGGCTTTGCGCCTGCACCGAAACCACAGGGTTTTAGACTTATACCGATTTGTTTTCAGGATCCAGAACCAACCCACCGACGAGTACCGTGAAGCGAGGTGAATAAGAACGCAGGGGTGAATAGAAACATAACTTATTTATTTAATATATTGGAGTACCTACTAAAATGCTACAAACATTTTAATAACTTGAAAATTCCATTCAAAGTTTTGTTTCTATACACCCCTACGTTCCTATTTACCGTTTGACGGTACTCGTAAAATAGTTTCGAAAATGCAAAACACTTATTTACAGAACCGGTCTGAAACATTTAACTTATGCACAAAATAGTTATTAATTATTTTGGAAAAACGAGCGAAAATTTCTAAGAAATGTGGATCTTTTACTGTTCGGACTTGTAAGACCCGTCGGTAACGGAAACAGTAATGGACGAAAATAGTTATTTAAAATGATTGATTAAGAAATTAAACATTGTTATATTATTTGATCTGACTTTCTGTCACGTTTCAGAAATAATAACGGCTTCTATTAGATAAGATTCTGTTTCATGTCGGTACTGCCTCAATTAATATTTTTCATGAATATCAGACCATCTAAACTGATGATCAATGGTGGTGGTGGTGGTATTACACTATCCTTTTTCAAAGCCCAAAAAGGCTTACCTTCTTCTTCTTCAGATCAACTGACCACTAGACTAACAGCTAACTCAATTATTCAGTTGTCTAATGGTTGCTTTGATCTGAATTGTGCATTGCGAACCCCTAGCTTACGGTGTGGACAACACCAGTAACCAATTAGTATAATTGGAAATTCTAGTTCAATTTGCATTTGATATCGTTGTTGCGGCACAACAGTTTAACTATACTAGGTATATATAAACGCAGGTAACGGAAATTTCCGCTTTGACCAATGTATTGCATAAAGCAGCCAGTGTCCGTAGGCGTAGGACTTAACAACAATATCATATATTCATGACGCCTTAGTAGGCAGCCGATGGCTCATGTACAAACGTATTGAATAACTAGTACAATAATGGACCAGACGGTTTGACGCGAATGCTCAAAGCACAAAAGCAGAATACCAATCGTTACAAACATGTCATCGCATGCTCTGGTGACATCGTTAGTGGAAAACAGTCGAACATGAAAGTGTCAAAGCCGAACAAAGGAGCACTCGACGCACTTCAACAATGCAACTGAAGCGCTTTAATTCGAATATCTCACAAATAAGTCGGGATGATCGTTCGATTAACGTACATTCCATATGAAAATTAAATCCACGTGTAATAGCAATCGATATAATCCCTGGAACGTCAGTCACGTTTTAAACTTATCGTACATATGTAATTTACATAGTGTCCTCAATTAAAGCATTCTTCATTTTATACAAAGCAAATTCATTGCAAAAATGTAATAAAATGATTTGGGCATAATCTGCTTATAAGTAGCATAATGTATGAAAGCATTTATTTGTTACCTAGTGAACTTTACTAACGAGCGAATAAACAAGGTTTTAATATACTTCAATATCTTAAGTTTTTGAACTCGAGCAGAATAATTAGCTGTTATATTTCCCTTTCAGAACTCTTAACTTCGAGAGGAAAGCTCGTTTCGTGGTAAACGTACTCAAAGGCAAAAAATAATTACAGAGTGGTGAAGTATCTTTAGCGCGACCGTACCTGTTGCCGCTTGCACTAGGAGTCTAATGGCCGTGACCCGTGACAGCTATGTTATGCGTGGAGTAGGCCAAATCCCAAAATACAACTATACTGTGATTTTTAATTTTGTAGACTAAACTGACAGCTGCCTCTGACCTTATTTTTTTTTTTAATGTTGCAAGGGCAGGGATGGCTTAGTGTTGTAGGTAAGGCTCAATCATAAGTGATTCATCGAATCAATGTGACATGACTCATCAATTTAATTTTACTAATTGGTGTAAATAAATGTTTTATGAATCTAAACGTAATATATTTAAATGTAACAGTATTCATTCACATAGAACATAAACTTTTACTGTTTTAAATATGAAAACAACAGTAAAACAAAAGCCCGCAACAAATGTTTCTCAACAAATGTACTTTTTTGGCGTGAAATTTTCCATTTTCGATCTACTTCGATTTTCGATCAACTTTCGATCAGTCAGTTTACGACACTATTTTTATGTAACGATAAAGTGACAACCCCCCAAATGTCAGTTTAGTCTACGAAATTAAAAATCAGAGTATAGTATAATATTTCAATTGGTATAGTTGAATATACATACATTTATCAAGACAAAATTACTATAGTTACTAACGATATTTTAAATCCAGCTTTTCCTTCAACACCAGGAAAAGAAAAAAGAAAAAAAAAATGTGTTAAGTTTCTAGGTAAAAGTCGCGAAAAATTTATCCGGATAATGTTGGCGAAGTTTTCTAAATAAGTAACTTAATTACACCTACGGACGCTTACCCCTAGGACGAGACAGCGCGGGAATAGAATGACTGGAAGGGCTTGGGGAAGGCAGCTGCCCAGCAGAAAGACACCAAAGTAAAAACAATAAAATAATACACCTTAATTATGGTGTAAACCGCATCAATATCAACAAAAATCAGTAAAGTTAGGAGATTTTTGCACCACCAAAACACTAGGAAGGAGGCAGGCGCGCGTTTAAGGGGTATCTTATGTAATAAATGGACCACACGTAATAAAACCTTATGTATCATCATTGCGATTTCTTTTACACCTGTGTATTCTTTGTTGGCGATCCAATAAAGTAAACAATTTAAATAAACAATTTTGCATTATTTAGTTTCGACATTTCAATATCCTATCTATTTTAGATATTCTATCCTTAGATATTTTTGAATATGCCTAGCCTTTTTTCCCAATTATTGTTGGGGTCGACTCCCAGTTTTACCGGATTCAGCTGAGTATCAGTGTTTTACATGGAGCGTTTGCCTATCTGACCTCCACAACCCAGTAAATGGGTAACATGATACCCCTTGACAAGAATGGTGTCAGATCTCAGGCTTCTGACTACCCGTAACGACTGCCAAAGATCTTCAAATGACAGCCGGGACCAACGGCTTAACGTGTTTTCCGAGGCGCGGAGGTAACTCGGTATGTTGAAATGGTCACCCATCCACGGACCGACCTCATCAAGCGTTGCTTAACCTTGAAGATATTGAAGATATTTTTGAATATCTAAACAAACTAATAATAGTTTCCAGGAATAGACTATGTAAAACTATCATCTCGATATTGCACTCATCTCTGTCGTTTCCAAGAAGTACAATTATATATTATATTAGACTTCCAGTGCGTACGTGAGCATGAGGAGAGTGTTCAATGAGCTTTCCCAATCAAACTTACAACGTGCACTTCCTGCGTTTCAATATGAGCGAGAGTTCAACATACACGGGTTGTGATTTTCCATCCGGTATGTAAAAATATAGCGAAAATCTTAGTACTTTTATTGTAGCTCCTACGTTTCAATATGAGCGAGAGTTCAACATTCACCGGTTGTGATTTTCCATCCGGTAAAGACAAATTATAGCGAAAATCTATAAATAGACTTTTTTCACTTAAAGTTCTAATGAAAGTACTTTTATTGTAGGTCCTACGTTTCAATATGAGCGAGAGTTCAACATGCACCGGTTGTGAAAAAATATAGCGAAAATCTATAAATAGGTTTTTCACTTTAAGTTCTAATGAAAGTACTTTTATTGTAGGTCCTACGTTTCAATATGAGCGGAGTTCAACATGCACCGGTTGTGAAAAAATATAGCGAAAATCTATAAATAGGTTTTTCACTTTAAGTTCTAATGAAAGTACTTTTACTGTAGGTCCTACGTTTCAATATGAGCGAGAGTTCAACATGCACCGGTTGTGAAAAAATATAGCGAAAATCTATAAATAGGTTTTTCACTTTAAGTTCTAATGAAAGTACTTTTACTGTAGGTCCTACGTTTCAACATGAGCGAGAGTTCAACATTCACTGGTTGTGAAAACATATAGCGAAAATCTATAAATAGATTTTTGACTTTAAGTTCTAATGTAAGAACTTTTATTGTAGTACTTTAAGCTTTTCTTTGTATAAGACAAAACGCTTATTATTATGTTCATTTCTACCCTAGCGAAGCTAAACTATTGGCTATTAATTGCAAAAGCTAAAATTAACAATAAAAAGATATTATAACAATAAATTAAAAATAAAATTAATAATATTTAATCATTTCGCGCGGTCGGTCCCGGTGACGATTAAAAAGGAATAGGGAACTGACACTACAATTAAAAATTAAAATTAAAAAAAATATTTTTTTATTTCATGCTACATCATTTGTCTAGTAGTAGACGCGCTTCAATCGACAATCTATTGAACACGTAATAATGAAACCATATCTTGCGAAAACACCCCGATTCACACAGTAAATCGCCCATAACTTTTGAACGGCTGAACCGATTTTCATCAAACATAGCTAAGAACACTCTCGATAAAGTCACCTTTCAAACAAAATGAATGAAATCAATATCGGTTCATCCGTTTAGGAGCTATGAAGCCACTGACAGAAACACAAATACACAAACACACAGGTACACACGTCAAATTTAAAACACCGCTCGTTATCCGTCGGGTATTAAATAACAGAAATGTGTTACAAAATATAGTTTCAAAAAATTTCTACTGACTCCAGAAGGAAAACAAACGTTAACTTTGAAGATAAATGCAAAAAAAAAAGAATCATAATTTTTTCCATATTTTTTTAGGAGTCGTAATTTTCGCAAAGCCATTGGGTCCTAAGGTCGTCCGGACGCAATGCAGTGCGATTCGACCGATTTGCACTTTTAAACAATTCTTATAAAATACGTGTTAGCGATATCCCACCGATATCTATATTCATCAGCAAGGTCCCTTATTCTAGGCATGCCAGGCCACAGGTAAGTTCTAAAAATCTTAATTATAATGGCAATGCGGCAAATTAAATTTAATATAATAATTTTGATCTTAAAGAGTTTTAGAAACAACCACCAAACATTAAAGACTTTCTTTTATATTTTATTTAAAAGTAAAATCTGTTATCCCTTCTGGAGTGAGCAGTTTAAAATAACATTTTTTTTTTCTTATTTATAAATAGGTACATAAACTTTACAATTTTAACTTAATATTTCAGCGTCCGTGCCTAAATCTGACGGAAACGCTGACGGCGGAAAAACTACACTGAAAGTAGGATTTTAACTTAAAATCATAGTGTCCACTCTCAAACCTCATGAAAACCCCGACGGAAAGACTATTTGAAAGTACGATGTTAATTTAAAATTATTGCGCCCCCGCCTAAATCTAATGAAAACGCCGACCGCACAAAAACCAAGCTGAAAGTACATACGCCGACCCAACACCTGCTTATCCATTGCGAAATACTGTAGCTGGTGCTTATAGAGCAAGCATCTGCAAACAGCAACCGTATTTTGCAATGACCAGCAATTAGAACATTTTTGTAAGTACTACATCCTTATGTAGAATTTTAATACTCACGATAGTGGATGGTCTGTGGTGGGCATAAGGTGGATTTCTAATTGTTCCATCGGGACCATGAGCCCTTCAGCCACTTTATCGCCCATATCACACAAAATTTAAGTGTCCACAAAAAAAAAAACAAAACAAAACTAGCTTAAGGCCAATGGAAAAAGTGAAAAAGAACAGTAACAATATAAGTAAATATGAAGAGTAAAAATAGTAAATAAGCAATAAGATAAGAAGTAAATAAATAAGAGACATGACGATTTTCAAAATGCCACATGGTAAACAAAAAAGAAACTTGAATTGAGTTTAGTCCAGTTGGGTGTCACTTTCGTTTACTGATCGTCGTCGGAAAATAATATTTTTCCGGAGTGCAGTACGCGCGTCCCAGTGGGGAGCCTGAAAGCGAGAGCGGGAAAGTGCGGCCGGGCGGCCCGGCTGAATTCAGGTGCGTCAGCCCGCCGCCGCCGCCGCGTGATGCGCGCGCCACTCATCATACCACTAACTGCATAATATCGCTGTATTTTATAAACTGCGCCGTGCACTGATTTAATCTCAATTGTGGCAATGGTTTCAACTCAAAGAATTTATAGGGCCATATTAAATGTTACGCAAGAGTTTTATAAACCCCCGACGGAAAAGAAGGGTGTTATAAGTTTGACGTGTGTTGCTGTGTACCTGTCTGTGGCATCATAGCTCCTTAACGGATGAACCGATTTTGATTTGGTTTTTGTTGTTTGAAAGGTGACTTTGTTGAGAGTGTTCTTAGCTATGTTTGATTAAAATCGGTTCAGCCGTTCAAAAGTTATCTACATTTTACTCTTTGAATCTGGAATTTTCGCAAGATATCGTGTCATAATTACGTGTTTCGATAGATTGACAATTGAAGCAGATCTACTACTAGATAAATTATGTGGGGAGAAATAAAAATGTCGGGGGTTATTTAAATTTTTTATTTTACTTGTACTTGTGTATTACACCCTTAAACCGTTAGTATTAAAACCAATAAAACTAAAATATAACTCGAATATAGAAATAGAATAAAAATATATAATGTAAAGAAATGAGCGAAAAAAAAGATTAAAAAAAAAGTATTTACTTGGCATGGCTTCGGATGTTGACCGTAATTATTTTATTTTTAAGTTGTGACTGGCGTAAACAAAGACTTGTTAAAGTTTTGTTTAAGAATTAACATCAACTTAGGAGAAGTTGCACGACAACACTACGGACGCAACTGGCATCAACAAGCACTGTTGCGAGTATTTGGATGGAACAATCTTATGATTGCACCAATTGATTGCATTCAACAGCCAACGAATAGCTCGTGTCTATCACTTGCAAACTATATAACACTACAGTATGCATGCTGCATTTATTTACCGACATTATACTGAAAAGAATTTTCTCGAATCAAAAAGTCAACATCGACTCTGAATTATTATTCCATACTTAGGCACGTGTTTGACATCATCATTTAGAAGTCAAAGTTTTCAACAGGAAACTTCTGTAAACAAATCGAAGGACAAGGAAAATTTTCCAAGCAGAAATCTAACCATACAAATAGAACCATCTCCCGCTTTAATAAGATTATTTTTAAAGTCTATTTTTAGCTATAATAAGGCATCGGCAGTTATAAATCTCCAACAGATTCTAAGTAGGTGTTTCACAATGATTTGGAGATACATGACGTCGTATAATACTCACAACGATCTTTGTGTCTCTGAATTTGCTGCAAGACCCTGCGCAGTAGCAATTTTTGTGTCAATGCTGAAGGTGAAGATAGCATTGTATAGTCTCTTTCACTCGCTTACGTTTGGTCGCATCGTCCTATCTCGCTTACTCTATGCAGTATACTCGATGACAAACTGTATCTTGCGCAATGTTTGGCAGAACTAACTTCAGAGATCCGTTGTGACTTTTATAAGGTGTATTACAAAATTTACAAAAAAAACTATAGGTATTTCAGACTGCAGAGAATTTTCGGCGCGTTAAGTTATTATAGTGCACAATTAAAGCGAAAAATCTCCAATTAGCTTCGTGACCCCTATACGCATATTCATACATATATGCTGTAGGTATAATCTGGCTTCCATGCATAAAACAATATCTACCCTACCGATATTATAATAGGATTAACAATACTTAATTGTGCTATGTTTAAAAGTGTTACGTGGGTAGTAATCAAATACTACCCACGTATAAGTGAAACGTTGTAAAGAATCTTTGCTCATGATGAACGCTATATTTAATCTCGATTTTTAGGGTTCCGTAGAGCCATCTGGCAAAAAAAACGGATCCCTTATGGATTCGTCATGTCTGTCTGTCCGTCTGTATGTCACAGCCACTTTTTTCCGAAACTATAAGAACTATGCTGTTGAAACTTGGTAAGTAGATGTATTCTGTGAACCGCATAAGATATTCACACAAAAATAGAAACAAAACAATAAATTTTGGGGGTTCCCCATACCACTGAAACTCAAAAAAATTTTTTCGTCAGTCCCATACGTATCTATGGATAGGTCTTCAAAAATGATATTGTGGTTTCTAATATATATTTTTTCTAAACTGAATAGTTTGCGCGAGAGAAACTTCCAAAGTGGAAAAATGTGCGTCCCCCCCTGTAACTTCTAAAATAAGAGAAAGACAAAACTAAAAAAAAAAATATGGTGTGTAAACTTGATGTGTAAACCATGTAAACTTCCACCGAAAATTGGTTTGAACGAGATCTAGTAAGTAATTTTTTTAATACGTCATAAATCGTAAACCGCAATTTACCAAGGAACACTTCGTGCGCGAGTCTGACTCGCACTTGACCGGTTTTTTCTCAATAATATGAAGAAAAACACTATTGCAAATAAATCATGTCTAGATATAGAATGCGGGGAAATAGTACGACAAGATGTTGTCTGTTTACCGCTCAAGGGCAGTGGTGGCAATAAATTCTCTCTCAGGCCATGATTTTCACGGAGCGATTTGCATCCGACGTCTGTCAGTGAGCCGGGTTTCAAGTGAAAATGTTGGCAAAGGACAGACGAACGGCAACACGACCCCATTTATACCCGTGGCGGGCCACGTTCAACATCTTGCATTCATTCATTCAAGAACGGACAAGCTGCCGGTTCTAGAACTATGACAGTTTGCACTAAGCCGCTTCTTATTATCGCGTAGGTTAGCAGAAACGAAGGATTTTTTTTTATTTCACCCTCTAAAGCGATTAAATAGGGCAAGTTGACATGGAAGTTTATTTAAGTAACAAACGTGGGAATTTGTACATTAAGACTGTTAGTTAGCTGTGTCATCGGTCACCGATGTCATTAAAGTTGCCAATAGGAAGGCCAAACTATAATTTCTGGCGGCAAAAAATTGTTATTCGTGTCAATTAATGTAAACGAAAGACGTGGGCAAGGTAAGTTATGTACAGTCCTCGCCAAACTTCTGGGCCGCCCTAAAGTTAGTTTACCGGATGCGCGAGGCACGAAACGCTGTTTTAGTATGACATTTACTACTGCGCAGCCATTGTAGCCAACTTCAGGGCGGCCAAGAAGTTGCGCGAAAACTATACCGAAGTTCAAGACTAGGTACCGAGCTGCCGAGGTCGGAAGCGACGATCTCACAGAGCGAGTTAAAGTTAACAGGCCCGAACATTTACAATAAAAGCCCAACTATGCAACAAGTCGAGCTATCGAGCCGCGAGTTTACTCTCAGTCGGGCTAACAAATATGTATTGCATCCCCGGCATCCGACCCATACCGATACCAAGTTGTGAACGCCGACCGTCGCGCTAACAGCGAGATATTTTTATATAAAGTTACACGACTTACACGAGAAGCCCGAAAAGTTGCCAACTACAACAAAATCGGGATTCTTGAAGTGCCAGGTGGCATTTCATGGCATGCGCTCATGTGTTACATCAAAATTAGTAGCCACATAACTTTGGACACGTACTTCGCCACTATCCACGAAATTTACAACATATTTCAGTCAAATACTTTATCAATTTTTTATCGATTGCATTTCGGGGAGTGTGCGATGGAATTGCATGATCTAATTCCGCCCAGCCCGTTTCATCATCGGACTACTAGACGTATGGCGATGCGCCATCGGTACATGGTGGACATCCCACCCATACGCACTAAACGTTTTGAGAATACTTTTATTATGCGTACAGCTAAGGAGTGGAATTCTCTGCCGGAGTCTGTGTTTCCCGATAGCTACAATCTAGGGGTCTTTAAGTCAAGAGTGAATAGGTTACTACTAGGCAAGCGTGCTCCATCGTAGACCACATCATCGCTTGCCATCAGGTGAGATAGTGGTCAAGCGCGTGCCTACAATAGAAAAAAAAAAAAAAAAAAAACGAATACTTCAATATCCCTGCATTCAACAAGCTTCTGAGAACTGAGTTCCTTCGAACACCATCATCATCAGTCTTTTAATGTTCCCACTGCTGGGACACAGACCTCTCAGTGAGAGGGAATGGGCCGTAATGCACCGCGCGAGCCCAGTTCGGTTTGATGGATGTCACATGTCTTCGAATTTTTGAATCTAGGATATGCCGGTTTTCTTACGATGTTTTCCTTCACCGTTTTTGAGAGCAGTGATGATGAAATAAATTACACAAAGTAAAGCGCCTGCCTGGGTTCGAACCCACGACCTACAACTTGTAAGTCGCGACATTTACCACTGGGCCACCACTGCTCTCTTACTTCACCTTTAGCATAATATTATATATTGTGTTCGAAGGAACTGCGGCGCGGATAAGTGCGCGTTTACCTTTATAGCTCCTGACTTTATTAAAAGAGTTTCCAGTATTTTATATTGAATTGCGGGTACTTTCAATCACGCTTTCTTTGACCGAGTAAGTAGCACATGAGTAGATGTTTATCTACTCATGTGTTAGTAGTCTTCAGTTGAACTAGTAGGTAACCTCAAAATACACACATCTTGTATAATTAACTTTTACTGCATTTACATTTCAGGGAACTGGTAAGGAAACTTCTGTTAGTTTGCAGTAAACTTTTGATATTATATTTACAAAGAGCGGGTAATTAGTACGGCGACCGACATTGGTACGTGTGACTGTGTGTGTGTGTGGACTAGACTCTATTCTGCGGTCAAAGGCTTCAGAGCATCGGCTATCGTAATCAACACACCCTAGTCAAAATGCAGATTGCAAGAAGTGCAGATTAAACGAAATGTGGGTGCATTGATATCCCCACACAGCACACATGTCAAATGTCAATACATCACACACATCAAAGGAAAGCTCACATTAAAATCATAACTGGACTCACTCTCATCTAGGGCAGGGACGTGCTCGCTTTTATGTATAAACTGTTTTAATACTGATGCAGCGCAAAGTTATTAAAAAGGTCGGGCTGTGCAAAGGATAAAGGGGTGTTGCAATTGCACAAATATTGCAATTTAATGTCTGACATTTTATCATTTCTGTGTGCATGACTTAGTTTACATTTGGGTTACACAATGGTGTATTGAGCGATTAGGTGCTTCAAGAGCTCATCTACACGTGGATGAGCAAAACCGCCGTGGGCGCTATGGTCCGGATCCGATATGCAATCAATAAACATAAGATCTACAAGGCAATAAAAAGATTAAACATTTCGGCAATTTAACACTTTTAGCGGAAAATGAGTCGAAGGTAGTGTTGCCATCCGTCCGGGTTTTCCCGGATTTGTCCTAGTTTAAAAGGCGTCCGGGGAGCGTCCGGGCGGGGTTTTATTTGGAGTCCGGCTTTTACAGGCTTCAAATCACCACCGGTCGCCATACCGTCCTCCGCCGCAGACGCGTTAAGGGTATAATTTTATTTTATTTAAAGTATTGAGAAATATAAGACTGTTAACAGTTCCTTAAAACTTTAAAATTGCAATTACAATTTTAAACTTAAAAGTTTAAAATTGTATGAAAATAAATAAAAAGTTAATATAACTATAATATTACAAATATGTTTTATTCTACTGAGTAACATAGAAAAAATACTCTGTTCAAATGTCCGGGCTGTAAGCTCCAAAATCCGGGGTTTTAACGCTTCTTGTCCTGGTTGTCTGATTTTAGTGATAGTAATCGAAGGAAATATAATATATTTACGCAAATTTTTAAAGTTAATAATATATTATATTATTAACTTTAAAAATTTCGCGTTTCATAATGGAAAATATTATATCACGGGTATTTAACGCGATGATTTAGATTATTTATTTACCTATTTATACGTCGTAAAGTGCAATGTACTGCAAGATTGCATATATTTTTTTCAGGAATATATTTCAGTTAAGCACTCTTAACAAGCATGAGAGCTTAGATGCTCCACTGCTTGTGCCCTTTCAATTTTCCAGCAAACAATGTATATGCACCAGGCATTCAGCCGCTTTGCCTTTGAGGATCTGCAGCCTACGCGCACCTGAGACTGTATTGAATATTATCCGCAGTTAGACTATCAAACGTCTCGATCTCTCTGTGCGCCGACGAAGCAGCCACAGCTTCAAGTACAACTACAGAATACTAGTTGCCACCCGCGGCCCCGTCCGCGTTTAAGTAGGTACCTAATATCTTTATAAATTATAGCCTATGTGTTTATCTGATGTATCTATATATAAAAGAGAAAGTATGTGTGTATGATCCTTATAGACTCCGAAACGGCTGAAAAGATTTAATGAAATTTTCAGAGAATCTTTAGATTGACCCAGCGGATAATCCTGTAAAGATTGGTGGCGATCAGAGCATTTTTTATTTTTAACTATGGATGCGGGCAAAGCCGCGGCTAGTAAGCTATATTTCTGTGCAGTTTCATCAAAATCCGTTCAGTACTTTTGCGTGAAAGAGTAACAAACATCCATCCTAACAAACACTCACGTTTAAAATAGTATTGAGATACCACCCAAGCCTTGTAACAAAAGATACATGCTCTGTCTGAAATCAATACGGTATCCATGGACTCCAACACAAAGCAAAAAGAAAATACATAAGCTCACAGATCTAGTGTCTATTTATAGGTATTCTTCTTTTTTGCCGTAAACAAAGGTAAGCTTGAGATGAGATTTATGAAGTAACTGACAACTATGTGAACCAAATGTCCACGCTTTCAAAACAAACAATGCCACATGCAGTAATGGACCCGCCATTGGACATGCGGTAACAAACAAGCCACACAGGATTTAAAAAATAAACCGGCCAAGTGCGAGTCCGACTCGCGTACGAAGGGTTCCGTACCATTATCGAAAAAAACAGCAAAAAAAAACACGTTTGTTGTAAGGTTGTATGGGAGCTGAACTTAATTATGTATTTTATTCTGTTTTTAGTATTGTTGTTATAGCGGCAACAGAAATACATCATCTGTGAAAATTTTAACAGCCTAGCTATCACGGTTCATGAGATACGACCTGGTGACAGACGGACAGACAGACAGACAGACGGACCGCGGAGTCTTAGTAATAGGGTCCCGTTTTTACCCTTTGGAACCCTAAAAAATATAATGACATATGCCTTCTGAAATACTTAATGACATTGTTCACACCCCAAGCAAAGGGACGCTTTTACATACATATCACATATATACATCGATTGTACATACATATAACCTCACGCTATTTCACGACGAACGTCACCTGTTATGATTGTTAAGTCTATCAGTGATTTAAGATATTTAAAGCTTCCCTAATGACGTTGAAAGTTTGAAAGTGAAATTATTAAAACTTCCGTTCAATTACTTAAACAAAAAAGTAATTAAACAAAAAAAAATAACTTAACAATTAAGACATTTCCTAAATTTAGTTTTAGTTTATATATTACAAGCGGACGCCTCGCGGTTTCATCCGCGTATAGTCATCGGCACGTAACTTGGCAAGAGTCGTTAGATGCGCAGAAGTCGTTTTTTAGGTCTCCTTGGTAGTGAAGCGGGGCGCGGGGTACAAGGTAGCGCCGATCCGAGCGCGCGATTGGTGGCTCAGTCGACCCTTGCCTCCCGCACCGCGTCCTCTTTCCGTTCGCTCCCGATTACACTTGCGTGCACGAAAGTTGTACCCTTTGTTTATGTTGAGTTTTTGTTACGAGTAGTTGTTATTGTTTAAAATTTTAATATTAATATCATTATATTAATATAACATATTAATAGCATTATATTAATATAACATATTAATATCATTTTAATAGACACATAATGTTTAATATTAATATCTTTTTCGAATATTTTTTTTAACATTTAACTGTATGTATTTTGTTTATAACACCTAATAAACTTCACGAATTCCTCTCCTTTATTTAACTTTCTTCTAAACATACATGACTAAAAATAGATGATGGCCATAACCATTGAAAAATGACAAGAAATAAAAGTGACCACTTTTTTGTGTCAATAAGTGTATGATGCGCGAACTTACCCCCACTACGCCAAAACCTTGCCAAGTTACGTGCCGGTGACTATAGTTCCCGTTCCCGTGGGAATACATGGATAAAAAGTGGCCTATGTCACCTGGGGATAGTGTAGCTTCCCAACGGTGAAAGAATTTTTGAAATCGGTACAGCGGTTTCGGATTCTATAAGGAACATACATACATACTTTCTCTTTTATAAATATAGAAGCTTTTTAAGATAAGCGGCTCATGGATAATAACAGGTTCTAAACGTATAGCAGACTCAGATAGCGCACGGAAGGTGTAAAAGCTCTTAATAGAATATTTTTTAAGTACAACTAATAAGCCTTTTAAATATGTCCATCGACTTATGAAAGGATTATTCTCGGTGCAATGATTGCAGTGCAGAAAAACCGGCCAAGTGCGAGTCGGACTCGCACAAGAAGGGTTCCGTACCATTATCGCAAAACACTGCAAAAAAATCACGTTTGTTGTATGGGTAATAAAATGAACTAAGGGGGGCTCCCTTAATTTATTTTATTTTAATTTAATAATTATTATTTTTTGAAGAAAATATACAACTAAATATTCTGTAAATATTTCAAGCGTCTACCTGTTGCCGTTATTAATATCGAGCAAAAAACGGCAAAAATATCACGTTTGTTGTATGGGAGCCCCCCTTAAATATTAATTGTATACTGTTTTTAGTATTTGTTGTTATAGCGGCAACAGGAATACATCATCTATGAAAATTTCAACTGTCTAACTATCACGGTTCATGAGATACAGCCTGGTGACAGACAGACAGACAGACAGACAGACAGACAGACAGACAGACAGACGGACAGCGAAGTCTCAGTAATAGGGTCCCGTTTTTACCCTTTAGGTACGGAACCCTAAAAAAACGTGTCCGCAACTTTTTTATTCGAGGAAATCGAAGTGCTCGTATAGCAATTTCTTTACTCCGATCTGTAGATGATTTAATTAGGTCTTGCCTTCGCTATCACAGGGAGGGTGAATATTATGTAATATAAATTTAAATTCGATGAGAAATTTATAAGCAATTACGGATAAATCGCCACTTCAACTGGAAGACTATACATACGAGTAGTATACGACACGATATAAGTCTTTTTGCTAGATAAACTTGACATTTCGGAAAAAAAGTGTTGTTTCTGTTCGATATCAGTACCGCAACGTACCACTTTATTTTCTACTAGCTGTTCCCCGCGGCTTCGCTCCCGTGGGCCACCCCACAGGACCCGTTTTCGGGATAAAAAAAATAGCCTATGTCACTCAGGAATAATGTAGCTTTCTATTGGTGAAAGAATTTTTCAAATCGGTCCAGTAGTTTCGTAGCCTATTCGGTACAAACAAACAAACAAACAAATCTTTTCTCTTTATAATATTAGTATAGACAAGCTGTTCCCCGCGGCTGCGCTCCCGTGGGCCACCCCACAGGACCCGTTTTCGGGATTAAAAAATAGCCTATGTTACTCAGGAATAACGTAGCTTTCTATTGGTGAAATTTTTTTTTAAATCGGTCCAGTAGTTTCGGAGCCTATTCGGTACAAACAAACAAACAAAAAAATCTTACCTCTTTATAATATTATAGTATAGACAAAAACATTTTGGACGATGACAATCGCCAACGACCTTGAGGAAATAAAACGCGGTCCCGTTTCACAACCGCGCAACCCAAAACTCTGTAGCTTTTGTATTTTCCTAATTATTCAACGACAAAAAAAAATCCATAGATCAAAGTGTAGATAATTTAATTGTCTTTGAGATGGTGACAATTTCATTAAAATACGCCAGGCGGTTTTGGTGCGATTGTTGTCTTTTTGTCCTTGTTAGACATGACTTTACAAACAAATTACACAATGTTATACGGAAACTCAAAATTTTCTTAGATCAAATCATTAAGAGAAAATTCAGCTACTGAGGGGTGTCTGCCCCTTAAGATACACTAGTCGACGGCACGAACTATTTTGTGCGTGGGGTTAAAATGCATGCTATATCAACCGACAACACGTGCGGAACAGGTAGATGCTGTTATGAGCAGTAAGAAGTTAGTTCGCGTACGATTTAGAATTTTATAAACAGACCTTTGGGAGTCTGGATATCATGAAAAAACGACTGAATGTATCTGTTCAAAATAAAATTATTTGCATTGTTGAACTACTAATCTATCCCTGTATGCAGGCCGTTTTTCAATTTTCCTTTTTCGTATGGTACTTATTTACGCCCAAAAATGCGTTAAAATTAGTGTTGAAATATGGAACTTTCGAAGCTCATAACTTTCAAGTAAATATTTTTTTTACTTTTTTGCTTCCATACAGGGCTAGATAATGATGAGACTAATTGATATATTTTTTTTATTTTGAACGTACATCGTCAAACAGTGGAGTAAAAGCCAGACTACGTTTGTATGGAAGAATTTTCGACTAGTGTACCCTTAAGTGAGAGATAGCTGCCCTACGAGCGAAAGGTACAACACTACAGTGGTACATTGCGTTAACGCGTTGTCTCTCGCAGATTCGCTGTCTGTAATTTTTTTCGAGATAACACGTTGTTCTCGAAAAGAAACGAAGTAGTAACAAAAAAATTATTTAAAAGAAACTGACAACAAATTAAAGGAAATTAAGTTCGTCATAGGCGGTGGTCTGTTAGGATATAAGCACTCGATGAACTTATGTCATGTTAATTATGATAGCACTTCCGTGTTGCAGTTTTCCAGACGAGACTCGGTGAAGGAAAACATCGTGAGATAACCTGGACTTATATAGTTAATGTAAGTCTGAAATATCTAGCCTGTGAGGTTCCTAGAGGCGGCTTAATTAACTCTGACACAAGAGGAGGCCACTTCCTCACACTAAAAAGAAAGAAGGGGAGGCTCATTTCCAGAAGAGAAGACATCGTCTCGGGAAATTCAGTCTGTTGCACAGTTTATCTCAACTTGTCGGTCACTGTGGTGAGTGGGCGGAGATGAAGATTTGTGGGAACTACGCAGTTTGTGACGGAAATCGAAGGGTCTATACGTGTTGTGCGCTCGTTTACTTGTGGTGAGTAACCTCCTGAACAATTACACCTAATTGAAAAGGTTTTTAAACATTTAAAAGGCACATAACTTCAGATGAATATAGGCTATATACTAAGTAAATATAACCCGAGAAAAACCGCGTCTGAAATTACTAAAGTCCAGGCTATTATGTGGTGTACTGATGTTAGCTATAATACTGTATATATCAGGTTGTAATACTTCCGCTGGGACGCCTGGTCTTGGCTGCGGGCAGTGCGGCGAGACTTGACTGCGTAGCTGGTGGTTTTTTTAAGTTACATCAAAATCCGTTCAGTAGTTTATATTAGTAGAATAACCCTTTTTTAAGAAGAAAGCCTTTTTTAATTTCGTTGCCGACGAGTGCACACGAACATTTACAATGTAATTTACAGTCATTGAAATAACAATATCTTCACTAACAGGTCATCGGGTAACCTGAACAATTTCCTCTTGCGACAATGAAATTATTTTAAAATAATCACAGTCGCGATCTGAGCCTTTGTTGAACGGTGATACATATTCATGTGTATAAACTGTAATGCCGCCTTGCATGCATCATCATCATCAGCCTATTAATCTATATATATAAAAGAAAGTCGTGTTAGTTACACTATTTATAACTCAAGAACGGCTGAACCGATTTGGCTGAAAATTGGTAGGGAGGTAGCTAAGAACCAGGAGAAGGACATAGGATTTTTTATCCCGTTTAGGGTAGGGTAGGTAGGTTAGGTAGGGTAGGAAGGGTAGGGTAGGGTAGGGTAGGTAGGGTAGAGTAGGGTAGGTAGTGTAGGGTATTTATGGTAGGGTAGGTAGGGTAGGGTTGTTAGGGTAGTGTAGGTAGGGTAGATGAATGTTTGGTGTTTTTATGACAAAACAAAGTTTGCCGGGTCAGCTAGTATATAATAATAATAATACAGGCCTCTTCTCTGTGAGGGGAAATGGGCCATAATCCACCACGCGGGCCCAGTGCGGGTTGGTGGATGTCTCATATCTTCGAATTTTTGATTCTAAGCCGGTTTCCTCACGAAGTTTTCCTTCACCGTTTTGAGAGCAGTGGTGATGAAATAATTTACACAAAGTAACCTGCGCCTGCCTGGGTTCAAACCCACGACTCACAACTTGTAAGTCGCATCCGATACCACTGGGCCACCACTGCTATCTTGCATGCATCACTTCAATTAATGTTTTTAGTCAAAGTAAAATGCTTCATAGGTACATAATTTTCCAAAAGTTCTGTTTACTCGACACGGTTTTACGGAGAATAAATTGTTAATATTATTAAAAAAAAATACGAGTAGCTGTGCCCGCGGCTTCGCTCCCGTCCAACTGCCTACGCTACCCTACTTATCTTCCTACCTACCCTACTAACCTTCCTGCCTACCCTTCCTATCTACTAATATTCTTTCTAGCGTCATTCTTTCATAAAATGATTTCAAATGCACATCGTCATTTATCTAATATGGAGTTCATGGCATTGCGTGTGTTGTGATAATTTTACTTCTTGAACACTCCGATTGCGATGAAACAAAAACTAAATAATACTTCAAGTTACGCATCATTTTATGTATAAAGGTTATCTATTTTGGATTCGTTCATTTTAAGTCATGCGTGCACAAATAAACAGATAAATAGACAGAAATTCCAAAAATGCTGGCAGTGAGTTCTGTTGGTTATCCTTTAACACACTGGCAATTTTTTTATATTAAAAATAAAACACTTTTTGGTTACCTCCTGTGTACACGTAAAGTATATATTCTTTTGTTCTACTCCATCCCATGGTGTGGGGTATCGTTGGATAGACCATTTAAAAATACGATGGTTCTGTGGGAAGCATTTTTCGATTCAGAGATCCGTTTGTGTAAAATTAAGCTTAAAATTGCAATTTTTTCTTTTCAGTGTCCCTCACCCCTGCTAGCTAAATGGTTGCAAAAAATGTTTTAGATATATGAAATAGATCACGGCAGTAGAATATATAACGAAATAAAAAGAAAACTTATCACAGCTAAGTAGGCTTTACAAGTTTACGAATAATAGTCGACCAACTTATAAAATGTATGTGTTATCCGCCGAAACCGTGTAAATGTTCTTGAAACAACAAAAGTCTGCATTATTGTGCAACTACGGAACCCTATTACTGCGCGTGGTTTTTTAGGGTTCCGTACCCAAAGGGTAAAAACGGGACCCTATTACTAAGACTTCGCGATCCGTCTGTCTGTCTGTCTGTCTGTCTGTCTGTCTGTCTGTCTGTCTGTCTGTCCGTCTGTCTCCAGGCTGTATCTCATGAACCGTGATAGCTAGACAGTTGAAATTTTCACAAATAATGTATTTCTGTTGCCGCTATAACAACAAATACTAAAAAAAGGATAAAGTAAATATTAAAGGGGGGCTCCCATACAACAAACGTGATATTTTTGCCGTTTTTTGCTCGATATTAATAACGGCAACAGGTAGACGCTTGAAATATTCACAGAATGTTTAGTTGTATATTTACTTTATAAAAATAATAATTAATAAATTAAAATAAATTAAGGGGGGCTCCCATACAACAAACGTGATTTTTATGCAGTGTTTTGCGATAATGGTACGGAACCCTTCGTGTGCGAGTCCGACTCGCACTTGGCCGGTTTTGTTATATTTTATTTCTACTTGGACGATTGCTGACTGCACTATGATTAAACTTTTAAGTGATTTTCCAAGACTTACAGCGACGTAATAAGCCATTTTCATTGATGTTAAAGGTAAAAGATGATAAAGTTCCACTGTTTCTATAAGTTAACGAGGACTTACCGTTGCAAATTGTTTGAAGAAAAAATATTTAAACGGAAACGTAAGTAAAGGCGCAACACTTAATCTACACTAATATTATACAGCTGAAGAGTTTGTTTGTTTGTTTGGTTGTTTGTTTGAACGCACTAATCTCAGGAACTACTTATTTGAATTGAAAAAATATTTTTGTGTTGGATAGTCCATTTATCGAGGAAGGGTATAGGCTATATAACATCGCGCTACGACCAATAGGAGCGGAGCATAAATAAAAATTGTTGCAAAAACGGGCAAAATTATTCCTTTTTGAGAGCATCCGTTGCGTGCGTTGCGTACAATCATGTGTGTAGGGTAGAATAGGTAGGTAGGAAGACAGGGTAGGGTAGGGTAGGGTAGGGAGAGCTAATTTAATATAAAATAAGTCTAAATTGGTTAGTCGAAGAACTATCCAAAGCCTCCATACGGATATAGGAGTTAAGTATCGTGGCGTCATATCTAGATGCAAGCCAGACTGGTTATTAATAGCTAGCCAATGATCTGCGAGAGACATTCTTTAAATATTCAGAGGATACCGAAAGGTCAGCTCTGTTAATTTAGGAGCTCCATTTTTAGGCAAAAAGAAAGCCAATCTTAACAAGTTCGAAAGACATCATCTTTATATATAAAACTAAGTCGGGTTATTTACACCATTTATATCTGGAGAACGGCTGGACCGATTAACATGATCTTTAAATTGTTGGATTTATCTCCGCTCCGAATAACAGAATAACTATTAAAACATCGGAAAAACTAACACAAAAAAATTAAAAGTAAATTCATTTTCCCATACTTTTTGCGAACTCAGCGCCATCTCTGATACATGACAGAAACAAAACACGGATAGGTAGGGTAGGGTATGTAGTTTGGTAGGTAGGGTAGGTGGATAGGTTGGTAGGGTAGGTGGGTAGGTAGGTAGGATAGGATAGGGTAGGCAGGGAGGTAGCCAATTGACGGGAGCGAAGCTGCGGGGGCAGCTACTATAATTATAAAGTTTGTGATGATGGATGTTTGTTACTTTATCACGCAAAAACTACTGAATGGATTGTGAGCAAACTTTACAGTATTTTAGCTTATACTTATATCAAAATAACATATAGGCTATATTTTATAAAGATATTGGGAGAAGTACTTATACCACGCGGGTGGAGCCGCGGGCGGCTGTTATAATCAGTTTCAATAAATCAATCTGCCTAGCCTTCTCCCAAATATATTGGGGTCGGCTTCCAGTCTTACCGGTTTCAGCTGAGTACTAGTGTTTACATGGAGCGACTGCCTATCTGACGTCCCCAACCCAGTAACTGGGTAACACGATACCCATTGACTACTGTCAGATCTCATGCTTCTGACTACCCGTAACGACTGTCAAACATCTTCAAATGGCAGCCGGGACCAACGGCTTAACGTGCTTGCCAAATCACGGAGGAAACTCGCTATATAAAGATGGTCACCCACCCAAGAATCGACCTCGGCAAGCTTTGCTTAACCTTAAAGTTCGACCCGTGCCACGAACTCCTCAGTTAATTGGTTTGCGGTCGCAAAAATATAAAATCTTCCTTTGGTAATGGTAAAATATTTTACCTACTAAGGCACGAAACTCGAGGCGGACTAGACTGATTCGCTCTTTACCGGTTTATTTTCATAGAGCTTTGTTGAAAAACGTACCATAAAAATGTGAAACATCCAAAATGGTTTTACGGCAAAATAATTCCGGCAACGGCTATAAACGGGGATTGAGTAAAAATGAGCGCGCACATACATATCCTATTACAAAATCAATTAAGTAAATACTTCATAGATTAGACTAACGCACTTGACCGCTCCTTAGACAGAATGTTCTACACCTTATTTTTATAAAACGGAAGCAACATTACCGCCGTTAGAACAATAAATGAAGAAGCGAAATCAACGTGAGATCCATAATAAGCATAGTTCTACAGAACTTGTGAAGCAACATAACATAAATATTTATTTGCTAGTCGAAAGTTGATTTTTGCTCCGGCCATGATCCCGACATTTCATCGTCATCATCATATCAGCCAAAAGACGTCCACTGCTGGACATAGGCTTCTCCCAGGCGTCGACATTTACCCTGATATAATTAAAATTTACCTAGAATCTAGGAATTATGTACCTAAGCTTTATGCAAAACAACTGAGTTTGGGTCACGTAAACCAGTTATTTCCCCGGACAGTGTCCACTGTGTCTATGCAAGGCTTTAGTGCGGTCGAATAATTGAGTCTTAGAGGTCCCTGCGATGCTACAAGGCTATTGATTACTTAAGGTTTCCCTAGTCGACGGCAAGAACTATTTAGCGCGCGGGGTTGAAATGCATACTATCTCATCCGACAACACGTGCGAAAGAGATAGATGCTGTGATGAGCAGTAAGAAGCTAGTTCGCGTACGAATTAGCACTTTTGCAAGTTTGTAGCGAAATGGATGATGATTTAGGACGAAAACCAGCGCGCTAAATTTTATAAACAGACCTTTGGGTGTCTAGATATCATGAAAAAGCTACTAAATGTATATTTTTAAATAAAATTATTTGCATTGTTGTACTACTAATCTATCCCTGTATGGAGGCCGTTTTTCAATTTTCCTTCTTCTTATGGTATTTATTTCCGCCCAAAGATGCGTTAAAATTAGTGTTGAAATATGGAAATTTCGCCGCTCATAACTTTCAAATATATATTTATTTTTTCCATACTAGCCCTGTAGATAATGATGAGATAAATTGATATCATTTTTTATTTAGAACGTACACCGTCAAACAGTGGAGTAATCGCCAGACTACGAGACGTTTGTATGGAAGAAAGATCGACTAGTGTAACCTTAAGCTATAATGCTGCACCCCAATACTTAAATAAACCCTATACATAACCGCGGGAGTTGTCTCAAAAACTATCTAAATAAAGAAGGCAGAACTATGGGCCACAGATGTTATAGCAAATTCATTATGGTTGACATTCTAAAGGTAAAGTATCGCATGTTGATAGGAAATTTAATTAAAATGACCGTCGTGCCAGCGACACGGAGAAAACTTCATTAAGTAGATAAATCAATATCCTGTTGAATATGCAGCTGTTAACGTTTTCCGATAACCTAATTTTCTTGCACGGGTTGAACCTGACCTTAGCCATTATCGCTCATAAACGGTAGCTACATAACACGCTGTCATACTACTCTCTCATTGGGTCAATTATCGAGCGAGAGCCCTCTGATTTAATGAAGTATTCCTCACAGAGTCCACCCTGCGCATGTAACTTACATACATAAACGTCTATGTACACATAACGTAGTTAAACCGCTTACAACAAACAATACTGTGCCGACGGCATCATTCAAATGCTCTAAATAAATAGAAGCTTACTCGCGTTATTATTTTTTGAATTGCACTCTCCAATCATATCGGATTACCGGGGTGGTGAGTGGGCGAGCCACCCCCTCTCAAAAACCACTGCAAATTGACCATGGCTACATTGTTTGGTGAAGACCTCTTTAAATATTACTAGCTTCTGCCAGCGGTTTCGCCCGCGTGAATGTCGAAAATTATACCGAGGGACCATATTCCCGGGATAAAAAGTATACTATGTGCTATTCCTGACTATAATCCATATCTGTGACAAATTTCATCTAGATCCGTTCAGTAGTTTTTACGTGAAAGAGTAACAAACATACATACATACATCCATCCATCCTCACAAACTTTCGCATTTATAATATTAGTAGGATTGTGTGGCGAATTACGCCCATTATTGACATGATTATTATTGACACATGATTATTATCTTGTCCTTTAATTATTTTCATACTTGATACATTTTAAAATATTAGAAAAAAAACATTTAAAAATATAAAAAATAGAGCCCCACCGATATCGGGAACAGGGTCCAAGCTACCGGTGGTTAGGGCTCCAGAGACAGGAACCTCCTCACAATGCGAGCCGTATCAAGGAGTACTGCCTTCTGAATCAGGCCCTTGATCCAACCGCGCAATGACAACCTCGATAGATGGTCATCGAGGCTATTATTATCTTTTATCTCTTTTCTTATTAATTACATTTTTAAATATTTTTATCTACACTCACAACGTAATGTTCCAAATACGAATTCAAAAAACATTGTATAAACACGTACTTTATATTCATGGATAGGTAAAATTAAAAAATAACCATTACAGTTCAACATTTTCCTTCGATTTTCAAACAACTGCATCATAAAATAACTTTATCTACACTCACAACGTAATGTTCCAAATACGAATTCGAAAAATATTGTATAAATACGTACTTTATATTCGTGGATAGGTAAAATTAAAAAAAAATACCATTATAGTTCAACATTTTCCTTCGATTTTCAAACAACTGCATCATAAAATAACTTTTTAATTTTTATAGCACACTTTTACTTTTTAATTTTCTGGCGCGTATGGGCTCATGTCATTGTCAGTTGTCTGTGGATGCGCGCGCTGCGCAATGAGAATCTAGATTGCCCGCCATACCATACCACATAGTTTTTCCTTTTCCACTTTTGTGTTATTTCAACTGTATGAGTGAAGATAAAGTAGTGTATGCAATAGCATATAATTAGGTATTAAAACACTCGCGTAATATTATTATTAAATTCGGCTTCGCCTACGCTATTCGGCTACGCTCGTGTTTTAATAACCCCTATTATATGACCATTGCATAAACTACTATTTTATCATTTTTATAGCACACTTTTTAATTTTCTGGCGCGTATGGGTTGTAGTAAAGAAGTTTCATTGTCTGTGGATGCGCGAGCTGCGCAATGAGAATCTAAATTGCCCGCCATACCAAATATTCCCTTTCCACTTTTGTTTTATTTCAACTGTATGAGTGAAGATAAAGTAGTGTATGCAACGGCATATAATTAGGTATTAAAACACTCGCGTAATATTATTATCAAATTCGGCTTCGCCTCATTTGATAAACCTACGCTCGTGTTTTAATAATCCCTATTATATGGCCATTGCATAAACTACTATTATAAAACACATACAAAAAAGAAAAAAACATTTAAAAATATAAAATATAGTAGCCCACCGGTATATATCTATTATTAGTATATCTTTATTATTGTTTAAATTATGATTGTTATTATTTTGTGTTTGGTTATTATTATTGTGTGGTGAATCTCTCCCATTATTGACATTATTATTATTGACACTTATGATTATTATCTTTATTATTTTTTCATATCATATTGACATTTATTTAATTCAATAATACAATTTTAATGGGCTTATATGTTTAGTGACTGCATGATATGATCAATAACAATTTTTATTAAAATTGTAACTCCATTTTATATTTGCACGCCGAAATTAAAGACAGAATAAGAGAACAATTTTGTACATTTTACCAACCTCGTGTTCTTTATTAATGCAAATAAATGAATTTTGGTGTGATTTGATTACAAAAAAAGTATTGCATTTACGCTCAAAGGCGATGCTTTGGTTTTCGATTTTACACACTGCAGAAAAAAGCTCCATTAGAAATCAGAGAAAAAAAAATGCCACCCATGGGATTTGTTTTGAGATGTGCACACACTATTTTTTTATTGCCTAGCGCGCGTCAAAGCCTTTCTAGCCTGCACAACATATACAAACATTAAAAATTTCTTGAAATATGTTTTAGTCAAAGCTTAAGTGCAACGGGCAGGGCACAATGCTCGCAGAACGGATGGCCGATGGGGAGAAAAGTTCTGGAATGGCGAGGCTGGAAGACGTTGCGTTGGAAGGCCTCCCATCAGGTGGACCGATGACCTGGTGAATGTTGCGGGGATCCACTGGAAGCGGGACGCACGGGACCGGTCAATGTGGCGACGCTTTGTGGAGGCCTATGTCCAGCAGTGGACGTCTTTCGGATGATACGATGATGATGATGTTTTATCATTTTCGAAGTACATTTATTTGTGGTGCAACATCGCATAAGAGGAATGGCGTGGCAAGACAATGTTGTGGTTTAAAAGAAGATGTAGTGGCATATATTTAAAATACTAAACTTGATTTTCTGGTCATGTTTTGAGGATGAATGAAAGGCGACTAACAAAAGGTATTGACAAATAAGACGTTAACGTCGGGAGAGGACTCCCTAGGAAGGACAACTTGTTGGTGATGTTCTTATGTAAGGCCAGGTGCGTAGTACCACAGATAATATAATACTAGCATACAGATACCTCATCCCATACAAAGAAACCGTGCCGACGTAACTAGTGTTTTTCGACTGCTTATTCTGGCAATTTTTTGTACATCGAACGCATTCGGTTCTGTTTTACGGTGATAGATAGATGGTGTTAGCAGCGACTTGCAAGTAAAAGGTTTTACTAGGTTCGTGAATATTTTTTTCTTTAAATACAGTGAAGGTTTGTTTTCTAGTATTTATTTGCACGTTTTTACAGTTTTTTTTGCACCAAAATGTGTTAAAATGCAAACTTTAGCAATCGAGTGGAATGCCTCAGAAATTTAAAACTGTGCCATCTATTGGCATCAATTTTAAATGATCCGTCTAATAATCTTTGAATGTGAATTAAGAGCCCAATATTCCATAATTTTGTACTTAGGAGAGTTGATTAAACAAGAACATCAAATCTTTGTGTTCAATGCCAGAAAATGTTAATTTTACACACATTCAATAACAGATCGAGGTGCATATCGCGCCATCTAGTGAGATTTATTTGAACCAAATTATCTTTCTTAGCAATGAGACCCCGTGGTAGTACTAATAACCAGCGTGCGTGTTTGACCAGACACGTGAACTAAAACGAAACATAACGAGTCTAAGTACCGATCGCAGCAGGAGGCGTTCTGTAGTTTCTGCCTACGTGCCTACCCACGGGCAAAAATTCAAGTATGTATTCTTACACCAACGTAGCAAAATAGATTCATTATAACAGAGAATATTGGAAATGTCTGGCTGATATAAATATTTGACTACAAAACCGTGCTTGTTAAAACACTATAAAACTACGTAGGCATTAAGCTCCTTACCGTATCTACCTTGGCCCGATCAATCGTCTAGATATTATAACATAAAGACTCTTATTATAAAAATATTTCCATTTCAAGTCCCACCTACATCACGATATTAATTTCTGAAGTCCCATTGGAACATGAACAGCATAATGCATATGAATAGCATTTCAATATGAGATCATTAAGCTTAGTTTTTTAATTATAGATACTCAACATTACCTGCGACTCATAATTATGTGTTCCTTTGTGAAGAATGAAAGAAAAACCATTGTTATTATTATTATACTCTCAAATTCACTTATTGTTTTTAACTGAATATGTTTTAACAAAAAATAAATTCGACTTCCAAAGCAAAACACTACACTATTTCGTCTAAGAAGTCGGTGTTTGAAACGTTTTGTAAATTTACTTGATTTTTCCCAAAAAACACGTAGTCAAATAATCGAAACATGTATTCTTTTGACACTGCATTCGTGAAATGAAAAGCAATAACAACCAATTAAGATCAGACTTAATAAACGTTTTGAATTCAATATTGCAGCTCGGACGTAATATAATCACCGAGGGTTGAAAATGCTTCTGTGTGCGTGGACAGGTCTTTACAAAGAGATTTTCACTAATTAGTGTGTACGGCGTATGTAATATTAGTGCAGGTCGCAAGTCGCGTGGCACAGGGTCCTCCCCCGTTCATAATTGTAATTATAGACCCCACATCTAGAGGTCCACTAGGGCATATAAACTTATATAAGGTACATTACTTCAAAGAGTGACTCACCAAATACAATTATTTTTTTACAGAGTTCTTACTCTTATTTAGCCCTGGATAATAGTATATTATGTTTAACATTAACGTAAAACTGGTATCCGCCAGATAGGTACATTAATTAAAGAATATAAGACTAAATTCGTACCTACATATCTCGCAGAACTTCACAAGGATCAATTAACTACACTTATAGTCTCAGTTATTAGTTCAAATAGGTTTAGGAAGGTAAAACGAAAATCTCTAGGAATAAATAACATTACTTGTTGGCCTTGGCGAAATGGCTTTTCGGTCAAAAATAAAGTTATTTTGATTTATATGCCCCCTGCCATAATTCAAACTAGGAAAAGACCTGATTGAATATTTGCTGATAGCAATCAGTCTGCTGGATGAAGATGCTCAGGTATATCGGCGTAAAGATGTGCGATATACCCCGAGCATAACACGCGAAAAATGTTGAGAAGGCAAAAGCATACTGTATATAAAAAAAAAATGTATTACTATTAATTGTATATTTACTATAACTTTTTGCTTTATTCATCTATATTTTTATTTAATAAATTTTTGAATATTTAAAAAAGGAAGACTAATAATAAAAAAACATTAAAAAATTAAAAAAGAGGCCCACCGGTATCGGGAACAGGGTTCAAGGTACCGGCGATCAGGGCCCCAGAGAGAGGACCCTCTTGACAATACGAGCCGTATCCAGATGTACTGCTTTCTAACGAGAGCCTCCTAATGTGTTGGTCGAGACTCGATGGCTAACACGACTATCGGTACAATTATCGCCGAGTCCACAACCCACATGTCGACCCACAACCTCGCAAACCAAGTCAAGATACGTGATTTGCTTATCTTTCTCGGCTTTCACGAGATGCCTATCATGCGGGACGGTAAGCTCAACAATCATTTCACGCCCCTCGATTCTCGGTCCACCACCACAATATCAGGTTTATTGGCTACAATAGTCCTGTCAGTGCTGATGGACCGGTCCCAGTCATCTGCCTAGCCTTTTTCCCAATTATTGTTGGGGTCGGCTTCCAGTCTTACCGGATTCAGCTGAGTACCAGTGTTTCACATGGAGCGACTGCCTATCTGACCTCCACAACCCAGTAACTGGGTAACACGATACCCCTTGGCAAGACTGGTGTCAGATCTCAGGCTTCTGACTACCCGTAACGACTGTCAAAGATCTTCAAATGACAGCCGGGACCAACGGCTTAACGTGCTTTCCGAGGCACGGAGGAAACTCGGTATGTTGAAATGGTCACCCATCCAAGGACCGACCTCATCAAGCGTTGCTTAACCTTGAAGATCGACCCGTGCGGCTGTTATTATTTAGCCACGAGCTCCTCTACGTAATAAAAGACCAAAATATTGTACTAACTGCATTTCATCCACCTTGTGCCGTTTGTATACGCTAAGAAAATTTGTATCGTACACAACCATCATACACAAGACAACGCACGGACCTAGGCACGAATCTTGTCTAGCAAAGACAACATTATTTCTTGTTCAGTACCGTGGCAGTGCACTTGGTTCGTGTGTAGAAACGACACGAATCCTTGCGTAGGCCCGTTGATTTTGCATAGCGTGAACAAGCGGCCTCAAGCACTTTCCAATCCGATCAGCGGCGGCGGTTTCGCGTACAAATATATTTTATGATTTTAATGACAATCGGTCGAATTGCATCACATTTTGTTAATGTGAACGTAATTGCAATTTAAATCGCATATCGGTTTAATATAAATCCAACCGCGTCGAGCCATCAGGAAGACTGCTAAACCTTAAATACTTGGCCATTGTGGGCCTGGCGCAGTCAGTTTACTCCCCGCTCATATTAAAACTCGTTACTCGTTCATATATTTTTTAAATCCATATTCATCTTTGACTGTAAGAAATATTTTTGAATTCTGTTAAAACTGATGAACATAGCCAATGATAAATCTTAGTAAAAAGCCTTTATTCTGTTGCCTTAATCTTCAGTGTACAAACTAGGTATAGGGATTCATAGGTACGCGTATCCATTCGCCTCAACTGCACATAGATAAGGGCGCTACACTTATCAAATGCTAGTTTCGACATGTATCGAGATAACAGCGAAGATACCTACTTATCTAAATGAATATGGTAACGAGAATACGTTAATTTTCTAATTAATCGGTGATCTACGTCGTGTCAATAATAGACATTAGATGGTATCTTTTAACACATTGGTCTTCCAGTGGTCAAAATGCTCATGAATTTAAAGGACTTTTACTTTCACGGAACAGCCAAAAACGAAAAAATAAAAATCTGTTGATCAGTGGGCATAGTACGAGTTTTGTCCCACGCTGGATCGCGTTAAGAGGAAATGTTGGCAGAGAGAGCCGACTGAATTTCCCTAGTAAAAAGGTCATAATTAGAGGTTTGGCTCACGCTATTTCCTCCTCCAATATTAGACCAATTTAAAAGATATTCCATTAACTGGCAAAGAAAGATATATACTATACCCCTGTTTTTTTCTTCATTTATAGTTGTCAAATTTGTAAAATAGGCCTCTGTTGACAGCGTAATTTTGATGATGGTTCTAGTGCTTCTAAAAATAATATATCATCAAAAAGGAAAACATAGAGGCATAGTGTATATCTTTCTTTTTCAGTTTATGGAATACCTTTTAAATTGATCCAATACTGGAGGAGAAAATAGGCGAGGGTCAAACCTCGAACTACGACTTTATACTTAGTATATTCAGTATCCGCATTTCTTCTTAACTTACACGGCAATTTGTATTACAACTGGATAAGCGCCCTCTGGTGGCAGAAAGGAGAAACTTTTTTTTGTATAGATATTGACATAAGGGATCGTTTACGTTAACGCGATCGAGCACGAGTAAGAACTCGGAATAGGCCCATAGTAGAGCGAGTTACAGATCTTGTGTTACTCCTGAACATAAAGTCTCCCCCAAGTATCGCCACGTTGACCTATCTGGGGCTTCTCTTTTTAATACAATAATTGAAAGTAGTTTGATTGGTCCCAGTGACTTGTCGCCATTTCACCCATCCTGAATTGATCCGGTGCGTTACGTCTCGGTCCACTTCGCTATCCCCTTGGACAAGCGAGCCTAGGTACCGGAAGTCGAAGCAGATCGGTATGGGTGTTCCAGCGAGAGCAATAGGCACGGAACTGGAGAGACCGCCAAAATCGTAGAACAAGTATTCGGTTTTGGTTCTGCTCAATTTCAGGCCAACACTCTCCAGTCTGTGCCACCACAGCTCCAATCTGCTCTGTACCTCTAGGCCACTCTCGGAAACCAGCACAATCTCATCGGCAAATAGCATACACCATGGTGTGTAGTCAGACGGTAGAGCGACCATTATCATCAGGAACAGGTAAGAACTGAGGGCCGACCCTTGGTGCAAGCCGACTGCCACACTGAAGCTGCCAGTAGTGCTGACTGTAGGCCGGACTTGGGTCCTGCATCGACTGTCCATCGCTCGGATCAACTGTACATACTTCCCAGGCACACCTTTCTTCTGAACACCATCTGCGGTCATCAGTTTTTATGTGAACCTTTGTATTTCTAGCGGATTACGAAAATCGCATCCTTTGTATCCTTGTTTTTACCTTGTAAAAATATTTAGAAGCAATCCATCAACATGCTCGAATAGTGCGAATAGTCAGATATCAGCGCCTTAAGAAAAGCTCATCAAAACGTTTGATTAATCATAATTAAATTACAACTAAATAAAAGGCATTTGGATCTTTCAAATTAACTCAAATTTTCATTAACCGAAGCAGTCTGATGTCATTTGCAGTATCGGTAACGCGCCGTCTCACCAACATTTTAGGGTTACAAGAAAATGGTGAAATTCTTTGGGATCTCCTCTATCAGACACAGCAATCTTTAGTAGTATTGACTTTCAAGCTTATTGTAAATTCATAAAAAAAAAACCCTTATGGGTTGGAAGCAATGGGAACTTTTACGTGGTTACTGTTAACTAAAAAAATATCAAGTTATTTGTAAAATGTATGTTTTCGTTGACCAATCCATCAATTTGGAAAGCTTTTATTGTACGCAGTGACAGTCGTCACACACCGTAGCTTTTAGCCAACGCATTAAATAATATTTTTATTACCTATAGTACAGGTAATGGAGCAGTTGTGGCCCAGTGGTATCGGCCGCGACTTACAAGTTGTAGGTCGTGAGTTCGAGCCCAGGCAGGCCACTTTACTTTGTGTAAATTATTTCATCACCACTGCTCTCAAAACGGTGAAGGAAAACATCGTGAGGCATGTCCTAGAACCAAAAATTCGAAGGCATGTGAAATCCACCAACCCGCACTGGGCCCGCGTGGTGGATAACGGCCCATTCCCTCTCACAGAGAGGAGGCCTGTGTCGAAGCAGTGAGAACATTAATAGGCTGATGTGCTGTCATGATGATGCAGGTATTGTAGTCGCTTCTTCCAATTATACCAGCCTGTTACAGAACACTGCAGACCAAAGATCTCTTCTCATACAGAGAAGGCACGAGTATAATCTCGAAGCTTGCTCAATGCGGGTTGGCGATTTCAAACTTTAAGTCCAGGTTTTCTTAAGACATTTTCCTTCACCAATATTAGCCATACATACATACATAAACTCACGCCTTTTTCCCATTGGGATCTACGATCCTTACATACTTCTTTTGCTTCACTCACGTTCATACATCTAGTCATACACGCACGCCGGTTATGAGTACTGCGCACCTGGCCTTTCTGAAGAACCAATAAGATCTATGTATGTCTTTCTAGGGCGTCTCCTCCCGGAGAGATAATTCACGTCTGTCTTTTAGATACCCTTTGGTAATCACCTTTCATCCTTCCTCTCATGTGAGCGATGTCTAAGATACACTTAGAAAGTGCATACGAATGGTAAAGTGTCACATTGGTACTTGCCCCGATTTGAACCAACGACCTCAAGCACGAGAGACGTCTTAGCCATTGGGCCACCTCGACTATTATGGCGGCTTCTCCCAATATAATGGTTTATTTGATAAACGGTCGCCAAGTCGCCGTAATCGTACATTTATTTTTCCCCTGTGCTCATTGGCGAACAAAGAATACTCTCGCTAGTGAACTGGTAAAAATTGCAGAAGATTATTCTGATCGTATCCAGTACTCATGCCGCTGGATTCACCATTCATGCCACATAATAATACACCTGTGGAAATTAGCGATAAAAATGTGTAAAGAAAATTCTTCTAAGATTTTATTTTGAGGATAAAGCATTGATTATCTTACTGCCCGATCTCTCATATGCGCCGTACGTCGCCGCTTTGGTGATGTTATTTTAAGTCAAGAAAATTATGAATAAAAATCTTTATTGCTTCACTCAAACGGTGTTGAGGTAGGCACAGAAAGTTAGTATTTAAAGCCTTACAGGATTTATCTGACCTCTAAGAAAAGTAAAGAAGGCTCCAGAAATAACCTATCAAACTTTTCTACCTATGAATAAAAGCTTAATAAACAATACGAATATCTGTTTTCATTTTTAATGGTTACGCAGAAATAAATGCAACTAATATCATCCGTATTCATAGCATTTTATTGAGAAATTCAAATAAACTGCAATTAAGACGAGAGGTATTACAGTTGCTTTATAATGCTGCTTAAAACTGAAAACAATTGTTATTTCCACCGAACTACGGCTTCAATTATTGATATTAGATAGCGGCGCTTCAGTCGGACAATTAGTATTTATAATAGCACCGAAGGTCCATTATTTATCTTCCCCTTACAGCGTAATATCATTAGAAACAAACTCATTAAATGTAGGTATCAAGTCGCTAAGATGGTATTTCTCCAGTTAAAACTTACGAAATACTTTTTTTACTGGTGCAAAGCATTTTTTTTCGACTCTTTTTTTGAGCTTTAATGTTACAAAAGACATTCAGTACCGGCCCCAATTGACCGCTTCTTATAAATTGATCAGAAAGCAAAACATTTTGAACCTTATCCGGCTTCGCATACGTATTAAAATAAACTCGCCGGCATAAAACGTAACCCAAGTCCTTATGGTCGAAAAGCCGGTGCGCAATCGAAAAAACGCATCGATACAATGTTAAAACAAAAGATTTGTGTAAATACATTTGTGCCACTTACCTCAAGTTCTTCAATAACTTTTTCGAGTTGGTCTTCTGTAACTGGAGGGGCGCCCGCCCTCGCGCGTTCGGCATTCAGCAATTTTAGCCATGCAGTGTCAGTGGCGTCCAAGTCATAGCTGCAAGCGGCCTCGGCTCGTGCTGGCGTTTGACTTAATATGTGTTTATCGGAATTGTAGTGAACATCGCGACTGAGGTGCAGGTACTTGTCCTTGGGCCTGACGAATAAAATAAACAATTTTAGTGGAAAGTTATTAGTGGAAAGTTGTTAATTGAAAGTGAAAAAGTTGTTCTTATTGACAATTTGTGCTTGCTGTGCTGAATGCTGATTTGAATTGAGATTTTCCCGCGGATACTTAAGGTGAAATTCTTTTCAAATAAAAACCAGAAATGTTTGTAAATAAAAAAACATTGAATGCTCACAGAGAACTGGTTTTTATTTAAATTTGTTTCAATTGTACATCTTACTTGATCTCAACCTTTTTATTATTATTTTTTTTCTTAATATTAATAATCGAATGCAGCTTTCAATTAAGTTCTTATATTTTTTGTAACAGAAAATGTTTTGTGGTGGACTTATATAAAGGTTTGTGAAATATTAACTTACAATTTGAATTCCTGAAAGTTTGGTGGTGGTGGATTGTCAATTATATTGACCTTCGGCGCGGGTAGGGAGTCAGGGTTCACCGGCACCTGGACTCCTCTCTCCCACTCCTGCTTCCATGTGTCTGTTATTATCCAGTATGAAGACTGTGTGAGTGGCTCATTGTCTGGCAGTTTCATGGCGCTGATAAGGTCCTTTCTGAAATTCATAGATGTAATTCCGGTTAGCAACATTTAATGAGTTCGATTATGAACGTTAGTACATACCATTACCCATGCCAGATTTTTACAGACAACACGATATACAAATACCTGATTTAAGTCATTTACATCAAAATTGGGCAAACAATACCAACTTAATTTAATTGTAGACATGATTTTTACGATTTTGATGTGAGTCGCGACGTCTGTAAAATAATATTAACATGGGATACATATTAATCTTTTCAGGGATGTAATTAAAAAGTGCGCAGTCCTGTTAACCCCTTACCTTACCACCCTCACCGGACCCTATTTACTTACGACGGGAGGAATCTGTTTGTGAATACCTGTCTCTTGTTGCCTTTATTCAATTTATCGAATAGGGGCGCAATTTTGTATTACATTCCAGTTGGTGGGGATCAGTTTTTAGCAGACTGCAGTTATGTGAGCTGCGTTTTCTGAGATGAAACTTTTTAATCGTCAATGCAATTACTAGCTAGGATACAATCAAATATTGCGAGTTCGTATTCTTATAAAGTTTGATTTGATATAGTTATTTAAAAACCCAACAACGGAAACTCGGATACAAATAAAATATTCTTTTTGTGCCTAAATTAATTCAACAGAAAAGATTACTATATATCCATTATTAAAGCTTGTGATGTTATTGATACAAAGGTACATGAGGTTAGTGAATTGGTGCATTTTAAGTCAAATATATTTCATAAGCGAATAACTATTATTAGTAAGATCCCATAAATCGGTGATATTGTAACTTTTCGGTTAGTAAAACTTTTGTTAAGTGTTATATGTGATATTTGATTAAACAATGAACTTTATTTCAATGTAGTGAAGGTGTATAATGGAATGACAATTGTGATTTAACATTTTGAGAATAATTTAAGACAATTGCGAATCGGGCTATTTGAAGAATAGTTGAATTTACATTCAAGGTAGGGTGCATCAATTATCCATCGATTTATGACAACTTTGGGCAAGTTTTGCACAAGGTACAAATTCGCTTAAAGATATCAATATTAATTTGTACAGTTTACTATTTCTACGCCAGCACAAACTCGCTTTAACAATAATTATAGGATGGAAAGATGTGCCTTCTCATAACGTAAATTAACAAGAATGCTACTCATAATGTTAAAGCTTAACAGAAGCCTTTTCATCGGAAATATTGTCCCTGCCACAACACGTTCGTTATTTAACATGAATACGGAATTACCGGCTTTCCCCGTTGCAGCTAATCATGGCCTGCCATTGTAATATACATGTATGGGAATCCACTGGAGCACATGTGCAAAGTATTGAAAAATACTGGTAAGGGTGTGCAACACTTGCTAAAAGGACTACTTAAAGAATAACTTGTAGAAAAGATTTTTACTTCTATTTATAACATAACATCACGCCAGTATTCCCCGAAGGGTAAGGCAGAGATGCATCTATAGTGCATCCACATTTAGCCAGATATGTTTAAGACCCATGTAATAGGGTGCAAGCCTATTGCCAACAACCGGGCACAAAGCCAGACTCCAGGCTTCTACTGAGAAACTCAGACTCCGGGCTGCTACTGAGAAATACAGACTCCGGGCTGCTACTAAGAAATTCAGACTTCGGGCTGCTACTGAGAAATTCAGACCACAGGCTGCTACTGAGAAATTCAGATTCCCGGGCTGCTACTGAGAAATTCAGACACCAGACTGCTACTGAGAAATTCAGACCACAGACTGCTATTGAGAAATTCAGACACTGGGCTGCTACTGAGAAATTCAGACCACGGGCTGCTAATGAGAAATTCATACTCCGGGCTGCTACTGAGAAATTCAGACACTGGGCTGCTACTGAGAAATTCAGACACCGGGCTGCTACTGAGAAATTCAGACTCCGGGCTGCTACTGAGAAATTCGGACACTGGGCTGCTACTGAGAAATTCAGACACCGGGCTGCTACTGAGAAATTCAGACTCCGGGCTGCTACTGAGAAATTCAGACACTGGGCTGCTACGGAGAAATTTAGACTCTGGGCTGCTACTGAGAAATTCAGACACCGAGCTGCTACTGAGAAATTTCAAGTGGAAAACCTAATACAAACACCCTACATATATTCCGATTATATTAATTTCTTAAGGACCAGAATAATATGCATAGAATACCTAAATTTATTTATTATATAACATTTAAGGCCCACTTGTTCCATGCTGGGTTGTTTATGCTGGTTGCATTTACTAACTCTGTATTGGAAGCTAACCCGGCCAATTATGTATGACATATTTGTTTTAACCTCGTGCTAGCGACTAAGGCACAGTTATTTTAACCCTAGTTAACTAAACCATTGGTTAAAGATGCTAACAATGGTTTCAAGATTCGGTAAATGCGTTTTATCATTTATCATCAATTGATAGCCTCAGAAATGGTCTAATAATTTGGAGAGTTCTTCTCCATAAAAATCTACCTAAGAGATTGGATAGTAGAATCGATTATTATTATTTTCTAACTTATAATTTTACTTTCAAAAGTGCCGTTTTACTTTTCGTGTAATTAAGACGTGGATCCACGCAAGACACGGTGGCTTTTCTATTGTTTTGGTGATTAAAGACACACGAACGTTTAATTAAATGATTTTAATTTTCAGGGCAAACCGCCGTGACAAAGTTTAATCGTGGCCTGCAGCCTCAAACAAAGCCAATGTTATCGTTTTACAATTAAAATATACTCGTTTAAATAAATGATTTGACTTTAACTAGCCTTTCAGGGCAAACCGCCGTGACAAAGTATAATCGTGGCCTGCAGCCTCAAACAAACCCAATTTTATTGTTTTACAATTAAAATATACTCGTTTAAATAAATGATTTGACCTTAACTAGCCTTTCAGGGCAAACCGCCGTGACAAAGTTTAATCGTGGCCTGTAGCCTCAAACAGGGCCCAATTTTATTCTTTTACAATTAAAATATACTCGTTTAATGTTTCAGATTCAACCGAGGAAGCGTTGGGCAGTTTCCTGACATTCTTCTAAAGCTGTGCTGAATACAACGGAACTAGGTAAATATTTTTTTTGTAGTAAATAGCATATTGCAAGTACCATTATGCAATAATTAACTCTCTAAATTATTATTAGATTCTTCCAAATGAAATTGGCGTTTTATGAAACTTATCATTCGTTACTCATATATTTGTTAGGGCTTTTTCTGTAATATCGTCATAATTATTACTTGAACTCATAGAAAATTTATGTATAATTACTTAATATAAAATCCAACGACGAAATAATGCCCAATATCAATAACGTATATGGGCTTCCCACTACAAACGAACGAACTGTGCGTTGTTGGTTTGTTAGTTTAAGTTTGGGCAATTATAACTGATAATATTTCTCAAACTAAATCTGTAAAAACTAAAAATATGGCGTTACTACGAAAAAAAATCCTGAAGAAACAAATGAACAACTATTTCTCAAAGAGGAATATAATGCCTTAAATATAAAGTGTATTTGAACTTATGATTCCAAATCTAACTGAACTTATGTCAGTTCAGTTTCATAAAAAGCCAATTTCATATTGTATGGACCTAAATAGGTGTGAACCTATCTTCATAATGAGCTATTGAATTACGAAGATAGGTTCACACCTATAACTGGTTTCTGAATTGAGAATTTGGAGTTAAGGATGAGACAAACCCTGCTTCATCTCAAAGTTGGACAATGACATGTTTTCTGGCTAAAGTACTGTTGTAGTAGCAAATATCAACATCAACATTTTTATTCAGAAATGGGGGTTAGTCTCCTGCTTCAAAATACCTATGATAGCGAACAAACCTGCCTACACACAATTTTTTTTACACACAAAAATCTGCACTGACATTGCATTTTGTAGAATATGGACCACTATATAAATCTTCGTAAATATATAATTTCCAGTTTGGTGATTGCCGTCTGGCTGTTTCCTGAGCTACCACATACCACCCCTTTGGAGAACAGCTATGGATATCTATGGCTACGACGAGTCCCTCGTGTACACAGGCATAATGATCTTTATCTTTTTCTGCAGTTGCTACTTCGGCGAAACTTTGTTTTGGCACATAATCATGTTCTTTTCTGGTCTCGCAACCATAGTTTACTTACACCATATCACTAACGAATACTAATGTAAGAACCCAAAATAATTTCTTGTAAGTCATAAACAAAAATATGTATTTGTTCTCTCTATTGTCTAAACAGTTCCAACCATTTGAAAGGGAAAAAAATAACAGTGCAGGGTTCATATTTATAAATGAAAGTCAATAATCTGTGCAACCATAAAAGATATCGAAAAGAATACATTACCACCTGTCGCAAATAAACTCTTTTTTTTTTTACTAATTCTAAGAGCAAGATTCAAACAATCAGAGGGGTTGACTAGAATATTATTTTTTCAATAATTGTTTCTCACAACAATATGACATTTTATATTACAAATGTATTACGTTTTAAATTCAGCAGCTTTTGAAACAATTTTATTTTGTCAATATCCAATGCGCTTAGGTGAAAAGGAGTGAGGGACAATATCAAGAGGGCAAAGATTTATTTTTCTTGTATCACAATGAACAAGCTTTTTTCTATATTTACTATAAGATCAAACCAATATAAACACTGAATATATTTTAACTTCAGTAATCTTATTTTAAATGGTTTTTAGTATTTGAACAACATGTAGCATGTCCGCATTCGAAGACATGTGACATCCACCAACCCGCATTGGGTCCGCGTGTTGGATTACGGCCCATTCCCTCTCACAGAGAGGAGGCCTGTGTCCCAGCAGTGGGAACATTAATAGGCTGATGATGTAGCAAGTCCATCTGGAAGCTAATATTATATGAATTTCAATAATATTATATGAATTTCAAGTATTGCCCTCAAGTCACCACTCTATTCCTATATTCACTATAGTATTCACTGCATATTAAACAAATACATCTTTTTGTTCATGACTGTACATAAAACAATACGCAACCTTACAGAGCCTGCTTCTATTTGTTTTCAACAGACTTTCCAAAAAGGAGATGGTTCTATGTTCGAATTTTTTTTTTTTTTGCCTATTTTTAAGTTCATTCTGTGCAATTGTCTATGGTTATTGTTATTTAATAACAAGAACCAGATCAAAAGTTAGCAAATCTATATGTAAACTGCAATATCTGGATTGACTCAAATCGAATTAATAATCTTGTAATGCAATGTTCTATCATATAGGCACTATGAGTGATCTGTAACTTTTTAGGCATGCAGTAAAGCAACAGTATGGCTCCTGTTCAACCACTAACAAAATTTTACCAACAATTTTAAATGCCGTTACAGAAGCAATTTAAAATCCTTCTTTCTTTTGTTATTTTTTTTAAATTTTTATATAGTAACTTTATTTTGATGAGTTTGTTGCTCATAGCCTAGGTTAAGAATATAATTATGTTTTAAATTTATAATTTATGTTTTAGAGTATATGTATAATTTATTTTTAATTTTTTATGATAGATTCCTGTATAACTTTTAGCTCTGCATATAATCTATAGAAATATACACACTTATTCAGTAGCATTAAATTATAAGGCACAGGCACATTCTTCCATTTTCAATATTGTCTTAAAAGTAGTTATGTTAGTAGACCTAGGCACCGTTTTTAGATACGTAGTTAACTCAACTAATGTTTAATTAAATGTACTAATCAATGGTTTCAAATGTCGTTATAATGCGTTTTTCATCAATTGTTAGCCTAAAAAGTAATCAAATAATGAACTCTTCAACTTATTTGAACATTTGATAAGACTAACATATATATAAATTTTGGTAAAACAATTTATTCATCAATTGTGAACCTAACTATTTTTGAAAAGACGCATTTTAGCTAAATAAGAAACCTTTGGCTAGAATAATTAACCATTGGTTGAGTGAACTAAGGATCAAAAAGCTCGGCCTAAATATTTACATTAAAGAGTTAATATTTATTCAATCAACGATCGCAATCATTTCATTCATTTATAATTATAACTTACCACTTTAGTATCAAGAACAAGCTTTTTTATTTCCTTACATTTATATATTGTTATCAAACTAGTATCAAACATCTTAAAAAGGCAATGTTTGCAAAATGTACTGTTTTGCTAAATAACAATAATTAAATGTAAGTACCATATAAAAATGTTAAAAACTAGTGACAGAACATAACAGAATATTATGTAGCGCATAGCATCATTGTGAAATATCAGTTACTTTGATGAAAATCTGTATGAAGGATATTTGGTTAAATTCATTCTTTGAGCCAAATTTTAATGTTTATGTTATTTTTAATATCACAAATTCCGTATACTGAAGCACAGCAAATTAATGTTGCAAATTATAGAGCAATTCGCTGTTCATATTTGTTTGGTTTTGAATCGCAATGCAGATGTACTTGTTCTTATTAGTGCTGATAATTCATGTTAGCGTGAGAAAACTTTGCAAATATTTAATTAATCCTGACAAATATGTCATCAGGATCATGGAACTTCAGCAAATATGCAATTTATATATCTACTCCATTTTGAATTGGTGTTTAACTTCAATTTAATCCAAATAAATATTCTTAGCCTCAGCTTGTATGTACTTTAACAAATCTCATTTGACTATTTTTAATGTATATATTACTGCGCTTGCTCAGAAATGGCAAATGCTTGCAAACACATAAAAAAGTGGCACTGGCAAGTAATTACATAAATAACTAAAATATCAAGGTACAGTGTTAATACTGATAATAGAATGTAATGTAACCTATTCAAATGATCTTAATTAACCTATGGTTTCCAGAAGCCTGATCTGAAGCAGATCAATCACATTTCGGGTAAATGTGATTGAGGTGTTCATTGATTTTATATGATCTTTATGATTTGTCCAGCGTCGAATCAGCTTTCAGAAACCAGGGGTTTGTGTAATGCTTACCATATAGTACAGTAATATTTATTCTATAAACGACCACTATATGATCTGTATTCTATTGTACTTAACATAATATTATGGCCCGTATCTCAATGATTGCATCCAATCCAAACATGTCACACAAACCTGAATAGTTCAGCGGGTGCCTCTGAGGCACTCCTGTTATATATTGATGACATCTTGAGGTCACTGACAGGGCGGAGCTGCCAGAGAGCAGGATCTTGCTCCGGCTCCGTCTTGCGGCGCTTGGATGCGCCGGCTTCATCACCGCGCACCCCAGACGCCCGCTTTGTGCCTCTCAACGACATCTCGCTTAGTTGTCCACAAACTACATGTTCACGATCCTTCTACTGCTTTACACTTAGAACGCGGTAACAACATCGTGTAGAATGTCACATCATTCACTACATGGCACTTCAGTTTGCGTTCTGTAAACCTGTAACAACAAAACGAATCTTTATAAAAAGGCACTTTTCTACTGAGTATTGTCTTAAGAACTGGTGATGCCCAAACAACAATATGTATCTTGAATATGCACTGTACTACTCATTATTGTCATAAGAACTGGTGATACCCTTAGATTAGTGAATCTATGAGCATATTTTATGATCCAAATTGGTCACTCAAAACAATATTCAGTAAATTTTGACAGTTCATTATTAATGAGCAGACTGAATCAAACAACAAAACAATGTGCTATACACAATATTACTACTAACTGAAAGTCATATAGCGTTGGTAAACACTAATAAAGCACTGTATTGAGGACTATTCATTACAAAAGCATTTTGACATACAGAACAAAAATGTCAATTTCAGGATTCAACAATGTAAAATGAACAGGTGTTTAACTTGTGAGATAATGTTTTAGCTGGACACAATACATCGTATGATCAATATTCACCGAATTGGAGGGTTTTTAGTGCTTAAGTATGAAAATGAATAACAATCCCGTTTGACGTTTCACTTTATTGCACGAGTAAAATGTATGGCGGGCCAGTGCTCGGGCCGAGACTGTAAATAGCGGCGAGCCACATACAACAGCCGCCCGTTGACAACCTCACTTGTAGCCCTCACTTATACACAAAATGCACTCACACGACACCACCAATTAATCCAACAATTTCATTCTTTAATAATTAACCGTAAATATTTATCTCACGAATAGTCTCCATTGTAGGCTACATAACAAAGTTGACAACATAGATAGCAGCACTGTTTTGTTGCCAGATTGACGTGAGTCCTACGCATCATTTTCTCCATCGTTTCGCTACGAATGTATATCATATATACAACAAGTCGATTGTATATCAATTTGCAATAATGTACTATGTTGAAATACCTCATAATTCACATACATTTTCTGTAACAGACATTTGGCGCCATTGATCCAAAAACTACTTTGGTCACGTGACTATGTACGAATCACCAACGCAAGCCAAGTAAAATGGCCAAAACGCACATCGAGTTCATCTAATGTCATTGGTTTTGAAAGTAACTTGCCGCATAACATATACATGGAGACAAGATATTTAATTCCTCAAAGCCGAGAATAAACCAAACACGAGCACATAGTTAATAAACATTGGATTTGTCAGCAAGTAGCACAAATTACTAGAATAAATTACAACATGAACATAGAGTCTGAGATATCAATATGAAGTTCCAGAAATTAGTCACCAGTTGGCGCTTTCGTCAAAAAAAGTTATTTAAATTGCTATAGTTAAAAATGACTACGCGTTTTAGTAATAAATTGAAAATAGTGCTTTTCGTATTCAATTATTTAGAAATAACAAGGTAGTAATTTTTTACTACTTATATCGATCTAAAATCAACCAACTCATAAAATTTTATTTTTAGTAACTGGCTTTTGTAATGTGTGATAAAAATAAATAAAAATGTTGCTTATGTCGTCTTGGCGTGGCGGGCATTACCCTCGGATAGGATAGAAATTTAAACGATGGGAGACGAGCCAAAGGAACCGGAGCACCACCTAGCTTTTCTTTCATTTTTAAGAAGACTGGGCTACGGCTATTTTTTACACTTGTTAATGAATATAAGAATATTATTCGGGTTTAAAATTAACCGACGAAAAAAGGACGGGTGGTGGACGACCCGTATTTTTTAAATAATACAAACAAATGCATCCCTTCTATTTAACTTTACTAGTAACGAATTCTAGTTTCTAATTAAACCTGTAAACTAAATTTATAACATTTTTGAGAAAACCCAATCCAGCAACATCGCCTATCGAAAATCAAATCATTTCAAGTTTTATCACAGGTACACCTTTATTTTTCATGTTTGCATGGTTCCTATTAAAAACAAGCTACGTTTTTTCAGATTAAGTGTTTTACAATCCCAAGGAAACATTATACCGGGATGAATAGTACCCTATAACGTAATCGTTAAAACTAAGGCTGGCCGCACACGTTCGGTTTCCGAAACGAAATTCCGTATCAGGAATTTCGTTTCGTAATTCGTAAGGCTAGCGCAGACATTATGCCTGCCATGCCATGCCTTTAAGATCTGAACGTCAGGTTTTTTTTTCCAATCGGGCAATAATAAGAACGCGTGCGCTACATATATGAAATGTGTGCATTCAGGTTTCCGAATTAGGAAACCTAAATTTCGAATTAGGAAACTTAAATTCCGAATCAATAAACCGAATGTGTGAGGCCAACCTTAACGGGCAAGTTTGAATTTTCTGACTTCAGTGCTGCCAGGGGCACTATTCAAAATTAACATGACACTCAAAGCGAAGCATTTAAAAAAAATGGTAGGTCACTTTTCTTTTTGTTTTTACTATAATTATGAATATAACTGAACTTCACAACACAAAAATAAAGAACTATTTGTCTTTCTTACAAATGGAAATAGAAGTATTATTTTATCTAGCTTTGAAATAATGATACTTGAATTTGATGATATTTAAGAATTATTAATAATGACTATTTCCCCAGCTGATATTAGGGGCAGGATGGGTTTGTTGCGCGATTTTATAGAAGTTTCATTTTGATATTTTTAGACTGAAGCAAAAAATTTTTGCGGGGAGGAAGGTAAAGACGTGGGGGTTATGCTATCTTGTTCTCCGGCCTGAAGGGACCGGGTGCAGAGAGGCAAACTTTTTTGTTACAATTGAGCTAGCTCCAGCCTTTTCCGAGATATGGAACATTTTAGTTTTTATGATTTGGTCGCCGGTTCGTTCTTGGTGGCGGCTCGAGGTCGGTTCTAGAAAAGTGTCGGGTCGTCCTGTGATGGAGGATTTAGTACGTCTAGCGTTTAATAATATTGGTATTCAAAGAAAACCACCTTATGCCCCTAAGAATACGGGTCACTTTTCCGTGGCAATTAAAAGTGGCCTTATGCCAGTGGTAATAAGGGTCACTCAGAATTTGGTGCCGCGTTTTCCAGTTCGGAGGTTCGGTTCCGCTTGACAAGGAAGTTTTTATTCTTGCTGACTGTATTATAATGTATAATTATGCTCGAATTAAAATTTGATGGGGTGGTTCCGGAGGAGGTGTCCTGAGGGCTCGGCACATATACTAGTATACTAGTTTACTAGTATATGTAGGTCGGCCTCAAAATCGGCCTATCTCGCTCCGTTTACGAGATATTTGTGTTTTTGTAATTTGGAGGTTGAATTACGCGTGGCAAAAGTTGTTATTACAACTGATGGATGAACATTTTTAGGGTTCCGTACCCAAAGGATAAAAACGGGATCCTATTACTGAGACTCCGCGGTCCGTCTGTCTGTCTGTCACCAGACTGTATCTCATGAACCGCGATAGCTAGACAGTTGAAATTTTCACAGATGATGTATATCTGTTGCCGCTATAACAACAAATACTAAAAACAGAATAAAATAAATATTTAAGTGGGGCTCCCATACAACAAACGTGATTTTTGTGACTTTTTTTTGCGATAATGGTACGGAACCCTTAGTGCGCGAGTCCGACTCGCACTTGGCTGGTTTTTTTAATTGAGATTTAGCATAAATAAAAAATAAATAAATAATTATAATAAAAAAAATACTATGCAATAGCTTTATCGCGGCAGTCCCCGAGTGCCACACGTCTTTTTTTTTTTGGGAATTCAATGATCTGGCTACTGAGTCTTTTAAGTAAAGTTATTAGTTTTTTACCCGACTGCTAAAGGAGGGTAATTTGTTTATCAGTCTATATATGTGTGTATGTTTGTTCCTATGTGGCGTTCTAGAGACTTCGAGTAATCGATTCGTCTTAGCCTTGCGGGTGTTACTGGCTACATTAAAATTGGAAAATGGATAAATGGCAGATTTTGGGCGCTATATTGTGGACGCCCGATTTTTTTCTTCCAAACCCATCATGTCGGGTATCTAAATAAAGGGTGTATGTATTGGAGTTTTATATTTTTAAAATCATGCTGTGTAGTCGGAGGATACGTATGGTTTTGGTCAGCCAGCTCGCGAATATGTATCCCCCGACTGCACAGCATGATTTTCTTCTTGTTTCCGTCTTTTTAGTTCGCTTCTTAAGCAGTCGGGCTTTTTGATTTTTTGAATTAACTTTTTTTTACAATCTTTTATTTAACTTGCAATGTATGTATGTAAGTGTGTTCGTGTCAAATCTTACAACTGTATTTTAAAGCAGTTATCCTCTACCGATTAAAATGCAATTCTGCATACACGTATAGTTTGGATGTCAATGCATGGTTAGATAAGACGTCATTCTAAATCCAATAAGGCGGAATAGTTACTTTTTGTGCACTGCCATGATATGGGTATCAAATGAAAGGGCTTTTTGTTCTGAGGATGTTGTTGTGACACATCCGAATGTTTTTCGAGAATGATTCAGCAAATATAATTGATTCAGCCATCACAGCAACCTTGGGGGTGGGGGGGAGGGGGTAGTCAGTACTACATTAAAATTCTCAGCTTAATTTTCCCGAGATCGCGCCTGGTTTAATGATTCGTCATATTGTCCAGTTGCGAGTGTCTGTCAAGCGAGTCGTATCCCATGTCGTGCTTGATAGAATAAATGCACTTTTTTAATTTGTCACAAAGAAATAAAAAAATTAAGTATCAAACAAGTTTTTAGCGTACTATATTAGTGTTGAACCTGTATGAGTTTTGAATTTGCAGCCTTTTTCATGGGACACGACTCGCTTGAGAGACTCTACACTTAAAATACAAAACTACGCCAATTTTACTTCACGATTTCCATAAACCACACAGGGCACAGATGAACTAACCGTCCGAGATTAGCTTTTGACTTCAATAGATAGTGACGATTCTGTTCGGTTTGTAATTCCCCTTCAATCAGAATACAAAAATGTGGTAAAATTGCTAGCAGTAAAATTAAATATTTATGAGTTGTAAAAAAAATAACGTTATGACCACCTAATTTAAAAACGTCAGACAAACTGACTCATCTCTCCGACCCCTCTGTCTGAACTACGCATTATATACAAAGGCGCAAAAAATGTGCCGGATATTAATTAAAAGACAAAAAAAATCATGTCCGGTAAAAAAATGAATACATGCAATGCAAGTGCATAATTAGTCTGATACCTGAAACCCTTTACACAGCCCACAATTTTCAAAAACTTACTGTTAAGATATCCAAACTCACAATGGAGAAAGTAGTGGAGCGGTACTGTTGTAAAACTACGTGATATTCCGCATGTCGCGTGTCGGGTTGTTACTTAATAAACGTAGCAATCAATCAATCTAACCCATTCAGCTCGCAGTGCACTCCGAGCGTTGCAGTGGATTGTGAATATCGAGAATAAAACCGCGGATTTGTTTAACGCACTTTGGTCCCTATTGGCTTCACTCAGTTGACTGCAAAATGGAAAGAGAAAGACACAGGCTGCATTAAATCTTCTATATAAAATCACGCCTATATTCATCAAAGAGTAAGGTAGAAGTTTGCCTACATTATGTGCTCTCACATTATGCCAGTTATATATAAGTCACATGTACATAATAGGGTGGGCAGGTTGATTATTATTTTTATCAAGTCAAAAACAGAAATTGATACTAATCGATTTTTATTCAAGTTATTACAGTGTTTTATTTTGTTAACAGTTTATATATTAGAATTTAAACAATTAACTCTAAAAATACAAAACTACATCTAAATTAAATAAAAGATTTTCATGATTATCTTCTTCCGGCTCACTAATAAAAAACGTACAATTGTCATGGTTAACGAAATTACACTGTTATAAGAACCATTATCATTTATTACTTTAATTTATTGAGTATTATATTGATTATAAACTTTGAATATGAGAAATGTGCTTATACTTTTATATTTTTATAATTTTAAAGTGCATTTCATACAGTTTTTATTAGCAAGTCTATAGCTTTCATAAAGCCGCAGATCCAACGAAATATAATAATTACCTACCGTCTGTTACAAACATTACATTGTTAGTAGCTAACTCTTATAAATACCCTTTCCGGTTATACAATATTAATTTACAAAAAAAAAAAATATTTAAAGTGCTTAGTAAACTTCGTTGTTTAATAAGAAAATTAATTTCCTCATGGAATGATGACTAAATTATAATTAAAATAAATACAATTATAAAATTTAAGGAAATACTGTTTATCATCAATTAGGTTATTGTTCATCCGTTTATGTATGACGATGCCGCGATAGTAACTACCGTAGCATTGCTGTGAGGTTTTAATGACGTATAGATAGTTACTTTCATTTTTTAAATTGTGCACGACATACCGGTTCGCTGCGAGTCTGACTCACGTCGACACACTTTACTGTCTATTGAACAAAACGCCATCTAGCGGCACCTTCAGAAAGTTAAGCCTATGTAACATGGAAGTTATTATTCTTAACTTTATCAACACGAATAATTATTGATATTATATTTTAATACATACTAACTAGGGTTTATACATATTAACAGTAGTTATTGTATAATATAATATTCTAATGCGAAGACATGCAATTTGTTTGTGACGTTAGTAGTTTGGTACTTCGTAGCAAATGGCACGGTTCGTCAGATTTGGTTTTCGTAAAATAAACATCAGCTGCATATAATATGTGCATGATAAATAATTATTAGTATTTAACACGTAATGTTGTGACTACAGAGACGAGGAAATCATAAACTGTACAAACATTTTCTTGATGTCCCTTCGGCAAACTTCGTGTTTCGTCAATCGACGGATCTCTATCATTTGCCCTTTGCACTTGGTGCAGACGGGACGCTCTCCATCAACTTGGAAGTATATAGAATTGTTAATACTCTTTTAAAATAAAGCAATTTATTTAAAAAATGGGCGGAAAGTTGCTATTTTTACAGCTGTATATATTTCACACGAAAATCAAATCGTAACGTACTTAGTTCTGAATTCAAATATAAACACAAATATATACACGATAAATCTAATAATTGATGAATATGGAAATTAGCATTCGTTTGTATTCGGAAATGCGATGATTGCCGAGGGACAATAAAAAAATAGTTACACTGTAAATCATTACGTTTCAAATAACTGACACAATATCATCACTTGCTACTTTGATAGGTATGCAAGTTTTGCAGCAGAGTGATAAATTGGCGCGCTAACTGGCTTGATAGAAAGATTGTGCCCCAGTTGGAGCCCGGAGCATTATTATATAATAATCCTTTCGTTACCAAGCATGCTTGCAAACATCTACTATACATCACCTATATGCAATCGATGTTTATTTTACAAAGCAATCATTTTATAAAACGGAAGCTATGACACTCGTTATTTCGCGGAAAAATCATGAAAACTTGTGAATAAATTAAAATAGATATATCTTATAATCAAGTCAATATTTCGGTCTAATGAATATGTTACAAATACATACAATACCCAGTCTAATTGCGCAAGTGAATTCGGCAAGGCAACGGGTTCAATCAACCAATCACATTCAAGATGAAAGACGCGATGTGGATTTCCGTCTATGTCATTGGTGGATTGATAGCTGTCAAACCCTTTGCCTTACCGAATTCACTTGCGCAATTAGGCTGCAGGATTGATCATAACATAAACTCTGACAATCAACCAAATAAGTAATTATATTTTAAAATATGAAAAAATATTATTGCGCTTATAATCTTCTAGGAAACATCTAAAATACATTTATTTTTAACAGGTCAAAACTTAGGTGAAATCTATCCACATAGCACACATGTACTGGCCTAAGATAAACATAAATTAATTATTGATCGGTTACAACAAGGATGAGGAGGAAAATTGTTAATTATTATCAACTAATAAAGATGTATTCTTAAAACTACATAACCACTACTCTTTGTTATTTTTGGTATACAATCAATCTTAATATTACAACTAAGTTTTTTATTATATTAATACGTTATCTCATATAATATTGAAAGCTTTACTAAATGACAGTTGTGGTGAGGAGTTGAGTGTGCCTGTTCGGAAAACAATGGCAATTGTTTATGGTCTACATGCTTTATATTGTGTACGCTTTGACCAAACAAATGTACAGTACAAACATTTTCTTAATGTCCCTCGGCAAACTTCGTATTTTGTCATTCGTCGGATTTCTATCAGTTGCCCTTCGCACTTGGAGCAGGCCGGACGCTCTCAATCAACTTGGAAGTATATAGAGTTGTTATACTCTTTTAAAAAATGGGAGTAAAGCTAATAAAGCTGCTATTTTTACAGCTCTATATATTTCACACTGAAATCAAAACAAAACAACAATAAAGTTCTCAGTTCTAAATTGAAATTATTATACACGATAAATCTAATAATTGATGGACATAGAAATTAGCATTCGTTTGTATCCGGGAATGCGATGATTGCCGAGGGACATAAAGATAATAGTTGTACTGGATCGAAACTTGGCGTCCTGAATGAATGAATGCCTTTGTCTATCTATCAAATTGGGCACTGACAGAGATAAAGGAAATCCAGAAAGACAATTGACTTCAAGCACAGTGAAAATATACAAACAGTATGGCAACTACCTACAAACGTTCGAAACGGAACACTCACACAAACATACGTGACCAGTCGTCGCGTCGCGGTGCTCAGTACTCACAGCACCGCAGAAGTGGTCTCGTCGGTGCGTATGTTTGTGTGAGTGTGCCGTTTCGAGCGTTTGTACGTAGTTTCCATACTGTTTGTATATTTTTACTGTGCTTCAAGCGTCCAGTGTGCAAGATAGAAAAACCAGACATCCAGAAGTTGTTAAAGACACATATAACCCTTCATTGATGTCAGCGATATCCAAGTAAACAATTACCGAATAATTGAAAAAATTACCGAACAGAAAGTTCAACAAGGACAATTTGCATGTTATTGCTTTGTGTTATGGTATTCAATGTAACATCTGAATATGTTGGTACATCTTAAAGAAAAGCTCACAAATTTAAATCAGATAACATAATAAAAATAACTTATATTAAATCTACCTGTAGTTAGCTTAGTCTACTTATACATGGAACACTAACATTATTCACCATACAAGACCCCCATACATATGATGTGTTAATATTCATATTTAATTACAAACTACGAAATTATTAATTATTGTACTACAAGATACAAGTACAAAGAAGGAATTTATCAAAATATGTAAAAACATTTACAATACTTTTAGAATGATCTCTTACGGACTACATAATTGAAAGAACAATATTACTGTATTGTTTAAATGGTTGTAGAATAGGAACCATTTGTATTGTCATTCGATACAGTTCAGTTTGAAGAATGTAGTTCGTACGAGGTCCGTTCTATGCCTATACCACATATAGTATAATACTAGCAAACAGATGCCTCATCCCATACAAAGAAACCGTGCCGACGTAACTAGAGTTTTTCGTCTGATTATACTGATTATTTTTTTTTGTAAATCGAACACGTCCGGTTCCATTCCACGGATATAGATGGTGATTTATCTATCACCCTGGAACGGAACCAAACGCGATCGATGTACAAAAAATAATCAGTATAATCAGACTCAGATGCCTCATGCATCTGTATACTAGTATTATATTATCTATGTCTATACACAGATCAACACACAATCCTGTATCATCAGATCCATTAATTCCTATCAGTCCATTACAGATTGCGTACAGTATAGTAACACACCCGTTGCCATTTCCACTGAAAATCCGACACGAGAATTCACTTTTAACATCAGGGTAATTCAGGGTAATGTTACTAAGAACAGGTACTATAAATCACTCTTTATGAATTTAATCAAAACATTGGAATAGTTGTATCAAAAGAAAAAGGTTGAACATAAATGCCGTAAATTGAGTGGCGGAAAATTACGTGTTAACAATAGGTCATAAAAAAGGAATGATTATTTTCATAACGAGTGTTATGTGTTAGCGCGACACCTCAATAGAATGTATAATTTTGAATAAGGACTACGAGACGCGTGACTTCTCGGAGGCCACAAGATATAATACGTCCTGTGTGAAGGATATACGATACAATTTCCAGTGCAATCATGTCAGTCACAATGGAATATTTGCCGTAGTCGAATACCTTACAGAATTATAATACATATTCCACATCTTACTTGGCGAAGTTGCAATTTTATAAAATTTCTAATAATTAATTATTAAATCATAATTTGTACATCTCAATCACTACGAAGAAGCCGCTTTTAATACTTGTGCGAAATTGATTAAAATGAAGTTCATGATTAATTCAATATCAATGATTCAACACAACATTTGTTCGTTAATACCCGGTTTCTGAAATCAACGTAAAAACTAGACAACCGAAAAATCCCTTGGCAAACCATGAGTACTACAGTATTTTAGCCTGGTGTTAGTTGATTAGCCTTTACAATTGTATCCCGTATTCATGTTAAACAACAGGGGGCTGACCATAAGCCCTTACTGTAAGGTTATTTTGAGTGTGCGTAAGGGACAGATGTGTACAAGTCATATCACCCACCAGTTGTGCTGTGCAACATTGCTGCAGCAACATCATTTTATGTTGCAGAAACGTGTTTCCTAAACAAAATATGACATGTGTGCTGTGCTGCTTGTGTGTTTCTGTGTTCTAGTAAATCATGAATAGCTACTGACTAATCGCCCCCCTAAAGGTTATGGGTGGCAAACGAATATAGGCTTTGAATATACGAGTTCCGTGGGGATATCGATTCTGCATTACAACGCAAATAAACGCCCACGATCGATAAGCCATTACTTATAGTTAACTATTTAGATCTTCAACGGTTTCAAGGTCACATGGAAATTTCAACTTTTAAGTCATGAAAGGATAGGTCTTTTCTAGGTCATCGTGCTATATCTTCGACTATTAGTTAGTTATGAGTGGTCAAACGCGAGCCTATCCTATCCTTCTTACTACTTAAAAACACGAAAGTTTGTGAGGATGTATACATTTTACATGTATGCATTTTACCCTTTAACACAAAATATCTGATCGTTTTTGATTAAACTTTATAGTAACATGGTTTTGTATCAATCATATATGCTTTAATTCATAAATATAGAAATAGAAATGCCACGCCAGCGGCAACTTATCAATAACACGGGCCTGCGATAAAAAATGTTTTTTGAGTAATTTTATATGAAACTGATAAATGTTGACCTATATAGATATACCTATTGCAAATATGAACTTTATATTAATGTGTCACGTCACATTTTTTATTGCCATATATATTTGAGTTAAGAATCCATAGACTACCTATATAAAAATAAAGACTTTTGTTATAATTTATTAAAAGAGATGGAAGGAAGGTATCAATACCGTTGGAACTTTAATATTATGATGGCGGAGTACTGCTAGATGATATTATGTAGACTTGAATTAAAAATTCACTAACGAACACCAACAAGACCGATATTTTTTTCAAAGAATATTTTTTTTTATCGATTGTTTTGTATTTTATTTTACACTTTTGTATTTCATGTAAATTGGTACAGTGCCAATAAAATTTAGAAAATATAAATCATTTTCATATTTCTTGGCCGTCCTGCTGAAGTTTGCTTTCCGATGCGCAAAGCACAGCACGGTGCTGTTTTTGTATGAGATTTATTACTGCGCAACCACTGTAGCCAACTTCAGGGCGGCCAAGAAGTTTGGCGGGAATTATAATTTATGTCTTGTAGAATTTCTCTTTAAACACTATACCATCTAATATATGCTATATATATATTTACCATATGATTGCCGTTTTGTATTACTTTTAAGACAATCACAACGAATATTATAGCTAAGAAAAATATTATAAAGGACAGGCCTTTGTAATCAAAAACGGAAAACCATACCATGGAACATCGCGAAACATTAGATATGGAGTATGGATTTTCTTTCTACTTTTTATTAAATTGTCGTATATTGCCAGCAAAAGGCTAAATAACGCTAAACACAAACCTACGTTAGTCTTCAGATAGAGTAATAAAAAATAATGGACAATATTTTTTCTTTTATCACGTAAACAAAAAATAATGTCGATACAGTGAGTAGAAATTTTTCGTGACGTCACATTCAAGTACACTTTTTACTCAAAAGTGATGTCTGAACTTCATTCGCTTTATCTTTGTCATATTTTATTGAAATGAAAAAGCAATCCAAAATTTTTGGTATAATGTAACAACTGACGGACGGTCTAAAAAGATTTATTTTTATCCAGGAATCATTCCTCTATTCACTCTATTGTCTACGGGCCGTCGCCAAACCGTAGTAGTATCCTGTAGGACAGCATGCCTCTTTATTTTTTTTTTAATTTGATTTTGAATAGTGGTTGTATAAGCAAGCGAGTGTATTATGTGCGTTCAATGACAGCGTTTCACCGTTAGTCTCAGAAAAAGGGTATTGGTTTCAATACTAAAATATTATGGTGTTTCACCATGCATCTGTATGTTACTAAAGATAGCTGATATATACTGCTGGTACCATGCAGAAGAATAATGAGTTAAAAATGCTAACGCCTGTCCAGTAACTTTAAATTTTTCGCGCGTTCGTGAAAATTCCAAACTGGAAAAACTAACGTCTGCGCTAGGTTCACGGAATTTCAAGTCTGTATGTACGTATTCGGAAATCGAACGCGGAAAACGTACGCATGCGGCCCGCCTAAGGTTTAAGGTTTTACACTGATGTTCAGAAGCTTGGTTGATTTGTGTGTGCTTTATGCATAAATCAAGACCTATTTAACATTTTACCCAGCAGAACGAACTTTTCCCTTTTGTATTATTACGATGATGAGGGGTTAGAGGCCATTAGCACATGCATTATTAATAAGAATCCGTTAAAGATCTCATAATTATAATATTATTAAGTTGCAACAATAAATACATCTCTAATATTACAACTTAATACATAATGGACAACGTCATAAAATTAATCCTTCAAGAAAATTTTAAAAAGTGACAATATTCATAGAGATTCCGATGAAAAATAAACTAACATTTATAATAAATCCGTGTTTCGCCTATCTCCAAACGCAAGTGTTAATATTAAAACGTCAGGACACCTAATGAGGAATGAAAACATTCAGATAAAAGAGCTTCTACTAAACGCCGTCTAACGAAAATTTGGCATTTTCTAAGTCAACATTATGTAACTACGTTTATATTTTTTGCCTCGGGACAGTGGCTTCGGCTAAAATTAGATTTTTATCTACAATCTTAGATGATGAAGATGGATTCCTGGTGCGCTAAAAGGAAATCTGTGAAGTTGTTAATAGGTGCGATCGCCGCCAGCGACATCTGTCCATTGGGCGGCCAGGCGAGGTTGGGCCCGAACACCACGGCGAGGTTGTTAGTAGTCATCTTGTTGAGACAACTCCTGTCTTGTACCTGTGGGGGGACCGGTATTGAGTAAAGAAAAATACACTTTATTACATAGGATTATAACTGATTATCCTCAAGGTTCTACACGCGTGAATATGACTATGTAGTTTGGTCATGTCTCCAAGCGAGGATCCACCGATTACTTAGACTTGTGACGTCACACTTTCACGGTCTATTGAGGTTGATAGGCCGATGATAAAAAAATACCTGTTACCGTTATTAATATCGAGCAAAAAACGGCAAAAATATCACATTTGTTGTATGGGAACCCCCTTTAATATTTATTTTATACTGTTTTTAGTATTTGTTGTTATAGCGGCAACAGAAATACATAATCTGTGAAAATTTCAACGGTCTAGCTATCACGGTTCATGAGATACAGCCTGGAGACCGACGGACAGACGGATCGCGAAGTCTTTGTAATAGGGTCCCGTTTTTACCCTTCGGGTACGGAACCCTAAAAACCACCAGCGATTGGACAAAATTCATCGTGACTACTACCACTCTATTTTGGACAAAATATGTCCTGAAAATGGCAAAATTATGTTCTGGCATTTAATTAAAAGCCTATAATGAACAAGTGAGTAATCACAAACCTTCCACAGAAACTGGAACACATATTTCAGCAACTTGTAGTTGTCAAGCGGCAGTCGCTCCAGAATCAGGATCTTTACTTTGCGTGGCTTGTCTCGGGCTGACCAGTCTGTAAAATTAATACAACTATTAAAAGCAAGCTACTACATTATTGTTAATATTAAGTAACATATTGTTAAGAATATAAACCGGTTGGGCAAGTTCCGCTTAGCTTTTGTGAAGGAAAACTCTGTAAACGTAAAAACAACAAAAATTTTTTTTCTTCTTTTTTCTGATTTAAAGAAAATTAAATTTACTGTTTATTTTTATGTTTTGTAGGTAAGGAGAATCCGGAGCAATCCGGTAAAGGATAACGCCAAAGCATACAAAATTTTCTTAGCATAACCTTACCAATTTTTTATAACTTACTCTGGAAATCTAAAATCTCATCGTACAAATCGAAGGTCAGAAGCGGTTCCTCCAGATCCCTGAAGAAGTTCTTCAGTAGCACGGCTGCGTTGTGAGGGTCATTCCTGAACCGCAGCGGTTCGCCGCGGTTGCAGGCCCGTTGGAGTTCCTTGATCACCAACATGTTGGCTGAGCGACGAAATATACCCTCCGTCTCTAGAGCTAGAATAACAATGAACTATAAGAACATAAACTTTCATCGTCGAAAATGGTTAACAAAGAAATCGCATTTGCTGACACGATATTAGACAAGAATAAGCTTAAGCCCAAGCCCAATAAGAGTCATATTTCATCAAGAAACCGCACGAGATGGAAAATCAAAGACCTGTTACCATTCCGCTGGCGTCGCCACCGTTGTCTCATACCTTGAAGAAAACCGCGAGGAACATATCCACTTACCATCAGGTTGTGACAGAAACTCAACGCACTGCCTCACGACAGGCGGGATAGCGCCGACCATATTAGCATTATTTTCCTTAATGAACGCCAGAGAAACGCCAAACTGTTGAGTTGGCGGTGGGGACAGACTGCTTTTTGGCGTTTTTTGTCCTATGTGCTTGGCGACCGGCGAAGTCTCGGTCGGGGCCGTAAACTGGCGAGCCGCATCGGCAGCCCTCGGGTTCTTAGACAGCAACAGCTTGTCGTACCTACAACAACAACTTTTTTAATTAAAACTTACTTCTATGGTAAACTTGAAGGCAAATAGGGAAATATTATGTTATGCTAGATTGCTACGGACTACACACCATCGCTCTTCAACTCTAACAGGAGATACTGGTTTAACTGCTATTGGTTGGACTTTCAACTTCTTTACAGCTTCATGACCCATGGAAAGGCCAGCCGAATTATATATTTCCAAATCCACGGCATTCTCCTCAATGATAGTTGGTAGAACAGCAGCTGCTTGATCTTGTTGGCAAACCAGCTCTACCGGTTTCTGGGGCATAGCTTTTACTAGGTTGAGCTGCATGCCCAGTGACTCTTTAATGCTAAACTGGGATGCTGATGGTAGCTCTGGTTTCGCTTGCAACACCTCTTCTTTGGTGTAACTATCCTTTAAGCCTTCCGCCGTGTCAGGAGCTTTAGAACTCGATGCCTCTCTTACTAGAATTTGCAAGACATTTGGCTGATGCAGGCTCGTACCCGGTAAAACCTTATTAGTCTCGGGCAAGCTAGCAGCCTTATCCTGGTAGCGAACCGGTAACTTATTATCTGTGCAGGGTAAAGCAGCTGTCATCTGCTGCTTCACGTTACCCATTTCTATTAGCTTTTCAAATCCCTTTAATTTATTGTGAGCCGATGAGTTAATAGGAAGATGCGGTTTCTGGCTTATGTACTACGACACCGAAGGCGCGCTTGTTATTGCTTGTAACAAGGAGTCTAGTGCAGTCGTTTAACAATGATGACTACGAGTAAATAGAGCATTTATATTAATAAGAAAAACAGCTCTCCGTCTTACAACTGTTACAAAAGCTGTTACCAACTAACACACCTATGATCTAAAAATGCAAAATGTTAAATTCAAAGTTGGAATAACTACTACCAAGTCCAAACGAGGAATAGATGTAGGTTTGAAAAGTAAAAATAAAAGGCCGTCAATTCAATATGCAACCGTTTCTTATACATTTTTAATCACCATACGCCGATCGGACCCATACTAGCAATCATTTTACAGTTTAGTTGCCGCGAAAGTGACATATTCATTATGTACTAGCTGACCCGGCAAACTTTGTTTTGCCAAAAAAGCACCAAACATTCATCTATCCTACCTACCCTACCCGACCTACTCTTCCCTATCTACACTACCCTACCCTGCCTACCCTACCCGACCTACCCTTCCCTACATAAATACCATTTTCTTTTTTCATAAGAACCTTCTCTTAACTATAACAAACACAACAAAAAAATAATAATCGAAATCGGTCCAGCCGTTCACGCGTGATGCCGTGACCAAGGGAAATAGAATTTATTTTTATATATAAAGATTTCCATTTTGAAATATTTTGTTTCCCAAAATTTTTAACTAAAGAAATTAAATCTACCCGACTAACAATAAAGTTAATGAGTTGTTAAAAGGAAAAAGAATAAATTTCAAAATGTAAAATCCTTGTTCTGCTGATAACCTTTTACAGTACCTATGCCTAGGCTTGCACATTTAGTCAATGTACAACTTTTGTTTGAAATCTGGTTTCCTCGGTCGCCAGCCTGTCGGCTTAACCACTGGGCCATAGCTTCTGATTGACAACTCCATGAAATATAAATGGCAGCCCGGATAGCTGCACCTTCAAAGCTGAGTCAGTAGGACCAATTTAGGTCAATAACGCAACTGAATAATTTAATCAATCTTTCTCGTAATCGATTTAATTTCCTAATATACAGGATGGCCAAAAAGTCGTGTAACAAACGCTACTAGGGGTTAGATGGGGTCATCAGCTGCAAAAAAAATTTCTTCGGTAGGTCCTTAAGGTCAACCCCTGCAGAGTTATAACTTATTTAGTGTTTTTTTATGAGAAAATTGACTTGTTTACAAATTCTTATTAAAATTCGAAAAAATCTACATTCTGTATCTTTTTTATAATTTTCACTAGATTGGTACTGATGAGTCTTTGCGTTAGACATGCTTTTTATGGTTGTTTATTGGAAATCTATATCCTGTATCTTTTATTATAATTTTCACTAGATTGGTACTGATGAGTCCTTGCGTTAGACATGCTATTTATGGTTGTTTATTAGGAATCTACATCCTGTATCTTTTTGTATAATTTTCACTAGATTGGTACTGATGAGTCCTTGCGTTAGACATGCTATTTATGGTTGTTTATTAGGAATCTACATCCTGTATCTTTTTGTATAATTTTCACTAGATTGGTACTGATGAGTCCTTGCGTTAGACATGCTATGTATGGTTGATTATTGGAAATCTACATCCTGTATCTTTTATTATAATTTTCACTAGATTGGTACTGATGAGTCCTTGTGTTAGACATGCTATTTATGGTTGTTTATTAGGAATCTACATCCTGTATCTTTTTGTATAATTTTCACTAGATTGGTACTGATGAGTCCTTGCGTTAGACATGCTATTTATGGTTGTTTATTAGGAATCTACATCCTGTATCTTTTTTATAATTTTCACTAGATTGGTACTGATGAGTCCTTGCGTTAGACATGCTATGTATGGTTGTTTATTAGGAATCTACATCCTGTATCTTTTTTATAATTTTCACTAGATTGGTACTGATGAGTCCTTGCGTTAGAAATGCTATGTATGGTTGTTTATTAGGAATCTACATCCTGTATCTTTTTTATAATTTTCACTAGATTGGTACTGATGAGTCCTTGCGTTAGACATGCTATTTATGGTTGTTTATTAGGAATCTACATCCTGTATCTTTTTTATAATTTTCACTAGATTGGTACTGATGAGTCCTTGCGTTAGACATGCTATGTATGGTTGTTTATTAGGAATCTACATCCTGTATCTTTTTTATAATTTTCACTAGATTGGTACTGATGAGTCCTTGCGTTAGACATGCTATGTATGGTTGTTTATTAGGAATCTACATCCTGTATCTTTTTTATAATTTTCACTAGATTGGTACTGATGAGTCCTTGCGTTAGAAATGCTATGTATGGTTGATTATTGGGTGTGTTGAAGATAATATTAACTTTTACGATTTTTTTTTCTCATTTCGTAACTTTAATTTACTTCGGACCCCACTGTGAAAAAAAATACTCTACTGAAAAGTGACCCTGTATTACAAGTTTTGGCGCATTAAATAGGGATTCTTAAAAAAGTATAACACATGGCCATGAGTGGCTCTAATATCTTTCTAGGACGAAAAAACAAAATAACGATTGTGAACAATACAAAATAAATTATACACAAAATACTATATTATTATACACGAAATAAATCTGAGTCCGTTTATTTCGACTTAACTAAATATTTTTCTCTGATTTTGGCTCTAATTTTAGTTCTGTTAATCTTGTTTATTCATTAAGGGTACACTAGTCGAAAATTCTTCCATACAAACGTAGTCTGGCTTTTACTCCACTGTTTGACAATGTACGTTCAAAATAAAAAATGATATCAATTAGTCTCATCATTATCTAGCCCTATATGGAAGCAAAAAAGTAAAAAAAATATTTACTTGAAAGTTATGAGCTTCGGAAGTTCCATATCTCAACACTAATTTTAACGCATTTTTGGGCGCAAATAAATACCATAAGAAGAAAGAAAATTGAAAAACGGCCTCCATACAGGGATAGACTAGTAGTTCAACAATGCAAATAATTTTATTTTGAACAGATACATTTAGTCGTTTTTTCATGATATCCAGACTACCAAAGGTCTGTTTATAAAATTTCGCGCGCTCGTTTTCGTTCTAAATCATCATCCATTTCGCTACAAATTTGCTAAAGTGTGTATTCGTACGCGAACTAGCTTCTTATAATAGTTCGTGCCGTCGACTAGTGTACCCTTAAACACCCAACATACCTGTTAAAGATTTTTATTTAAACAATAAAAAAAAAGTTTTTCAAAAATAATTCAGAACAAACAATTTTCAAGAGATTGCCTTATTTGACAACACCGTGAAGTACAAACTTGAAACTTGCACTTTTTGAAAACTAGCTTATCAGTTAGAAACACTACACACAAAAATTTAAACAAATCGCGCCTATTTCTAATTTCAAGAAAACTAAAAACTTTCCTAATAAAAACTACACAAGTTTCGATATATTTCCCGCGCACACCACACTTGAAATATCCTGATTCATTGCCACTTATTTGGTAAGACTTTCTTCGAATTTCCTCAAAACTACTGACACAGATTTTCCTATTTCCTTTTTAGAAATAATTATAAAAAAAATTAGAAATAATTAGTATAGTATAATTAATTTTTAGATTAGCAAACATGTTACATAGGTACTTTAACAGACCACAACAGGAGAGATAACTCAAAGTTCAAATTTTATATTTCTAAAACAGAGTTTTAATAATATCGCGCACCGGACGCGAGCTAGTGCATCCGCGAGGTTTTTCTGTAAGTGACGCCACGCTGTTGCTTCAAATTGAAGGTGGGGTAATTCACACAGGGTAGTGCAGTTTCTTAAGGGCGGCGGCGCACAGTGGGCTGAAATTCGGCTTTCATAGACATTTTTAATGTAGTAATCGGCGATTACTCAGCTGTCACACAATTGCTCCTAATATCCTCGGAAACTATTTTTACTTATTGACTTATTTATGATTTTTTGGAATACTATTTAATCCGTCGTCGTCATTTTTTTAATTATTTTTTAATATTTATCTATATATATAAAAATGAATGCCGATTTCCCTTGGTCACGGCATCACGCGTGAACGGCTGGACCGATTTCGCTTATTCTTTTTTTGTTGTGTTTGTTATTGTTAGGAGAAGGTTCTTATGTAGGGTAGGGTAGGTAGGGTAGGGTATGTAGGGTAGGTAGAGTAGGGTAGGTAGAGTAGGGTTGGTAGGGTAGGGTAGGTAGGGTAGGGTAGGTAGGGTAGGTAGGGTAGGGTAGGTAGGGTAAGTAGGCAGGGTAGGGTAGGTAGGGTAGCGTAGGTAGAGTAGTGTAGGGTAAATTAATGTTTGGTGTTTTTATGGCAAAACAAAGTTTGCCGGGTCAGCTAGTTTACTATAAAATCCAATCTACGTCAAATACTAATATAATGTGAAGATGAAGAATGGTGGGTTATGGTTTAAAAATTATGTTATTTCAATTACTGGTCTGTTCATGCCTGGGCCATGAACAGACCAATAATTGCCTACTTTAATTGCACCCCATGCTTTGCCGAATTCACTTACGCAATTAGGCTGCTGGTCGTTTTCAACGAGAAAATAAGTAGTTTAGGCTTTGAGAGCGAAATATAAAAAGTTTTCATCACATTTTTTTGAGTAAAGCATCAATGATAATTATAAGTAGAGCAATTATTGAACGAGGCTTATTTCGACATTCATTTATCAGTGTGAGTAAATTATAAAAGTTGGAAGTCAACCCAATAGCAGTTCATCAAAAAGAATTGATAGAACCATGCCGAGGTTCTTATCATCATACAATGCATCAAAGATTGTTTCAAATTTCTCATAGCATCTTTCCCACAAATAAGTAGGTACTGCGTTCTCCAGACACATTCCAAATCCTATTACATGCGCACCAAGAATCATGAATATTAGGAACACAAAACAAAGACAAAGGCCAAATAAAATGTAAGGTAGTGAAACAAGGACTTACTCAAGTACAGCGTCAGGTATGCACAGCTTGTCCAGATTCAGGTACTGCTGGAGCTCGTGGAGATAGTTAACGTACATCATCTTCCTGCCAAACTTGACGCTGATGGCTGGCTTCAGCATCTGCCATACTATGCGGATGAAATTCGTCGGGTGCACAAGATACAAGGCTTTTAGATTTTTCTTATATTTCCTATCGAATGCCTTGTAGGCCCTCCAGAGCCACGAAAGAGGCGGTTTATTCTTGCTGGTTAAACCACAGTGGAAGTACACGACGCTGTAGTCCTGTTCCACGTATTTGTCCAAAGTGAACATCAGGTACCTGTAACGAGAAGAATATCATAATTAATTGTGTGAAAAATCCTAGCCAGAAGATCGCAAGGTTGCAACACTTCTGACAACTTCTCAGAAACAGATGCAAGCTTTGTAAAAGAAAGGTTTTAATATTTCAGCGTATAAATACTGAAGGAATTATCTGCAGGGCTACAAAGGTTAACAGCGTCAAGATTGTATAAAGCATAGTGTGTCGGACGCCATGAAGCACCAACCTTCATCGGGTCATGTATTAGTTATCGTTGACGTAGAATTTCACTGAGTCTTCACAATTATAGCTAGTTGCTGAATAAATGAAACTGAAAGTTTGACTGTTTGATACGGAGCTACACGTGGAAAGCATTTCCTTGTTTCGTACACTAAGGCGCAGGCCACATAGAAATGGAGTCGGGCGCGAACATGGGCACGGGCGGCTTCCTATGCCATTCAAATTTAAAACAAAATGCATGGAAATAAAGCGCAATTTAAACAGGCGCGGGCGCCGAAATGGTGCGTCATAAACACGTCCGAGCAACGACATACGGTGTGTCCTAAATTGTATACATCATTTTGTATATAATTTGAATCGAATAGGACGCCCCCGTATGTCGTTTTGTGACAAATAAACACTTTTTCTTTCTTTTCTTTCTTTCTATGTGGCCTGCGCCTAAGAGTTGTGTTGAATGATTGTTTGCTTGAAAGTTTGGCTGTTTAGATGTTTGATACGGAGTTATACGTACAGGTGGAAAGTATTTCCTAGTATCATAAACAAATCTTAGATATTTTTTATTTTTTTAAAAACGTTGTCCCACACTAGGAATTTCTTCCTGTATCGAGGGTGCGTTTACAAACATATAAACTCACATACACAACACCCTGAGCCGGAACAACTATCTGTAGATCATACAAATATTTGTTCCGTGCGGGAATCGAACCCGACACGCAGCGTAGCAGTCAATTGCTCAACCACTGCGCCAACCGTGCGCCCATGGCCCATGCGCTATCTGAATCGTATCAATGTCAAGGTTTTCAAGGGTAAACCGTGGAATTTTGGCTTTTAGTTTGGCCTTTAGATGTTTGATTCGGAGCTAAAGGCGGAAAATATTTCCAAGTTTTGTACACAACTCTTGGAATGACTGAATCGTATAAATGTCGAGGTTTTCAAGGGAAAACTTTGGAAGTTTGTAGGTTCCATTGAAAGTTTAGCTGTTTGATACGGAACTTAGATGTAGAAAGTATAGCCTGGTTCTGAACACAACTCTTAGAATTATTGGGTTGAAAGGCTTTTAAGGTTTACCACCAGCTTTAGGTGAAGACGATTTCTAGGTTAACAGTGCACTCAATATAACGTACAATACAAGACTCGTCAGCCTTAAAGCTAGAGGAAACATGCATCTTCTGGGCTAGCTCACTTATCGTACACGTCATCCACCGTCTAACACGAGGCCAGATCGAGGTCAAGAGTGGAGCTCATTAGGAACAATCTTTAAAAAAAAAAGTTAATTCAAAAAATAAAAAAACCCGACTGCTTAAAAAGCGAACTAAAAAGCCGTAAACAAGAAGAAAATCATGCTGTGCAGTCGGAGGATACGTATTCGCGAACTGGCTGACCAAAACTACTGGCTGACGTATCCTCCGACTGCACAGCATGATTTTCTTCTTGTTTACGGCTTTTTAGTTCGCTTTTTAAGCAGTCGGGTTTTTTTATTTTTTGAATTAACTTTTTTTATTTTTAACTTTTTAGTAAATTGTTTTTTTAGGTTTCGGTACATTTAAACAAATAAGTGTTAAATATTTTTGAAATCACCTCTTAAAACCTTTCTTTTGATACCCCACACGATGGGATTGGAAGTAAAAAAAATGTTGTACCCACAATATGGCGCCCAAAATCAGCCATTTTTCTATTTTCCAATTTTAATGTAACCAGTGACACTCGCAGGGTTAAGACGAATCGATTGACGTATGAATCATCAAAATCGGCCAACGCGTTTGGTCTTTGGAACGCCACATAGGAACAAACATACATACATACATACATTCATACTTACATACATACATACATTCATACTTACATACATACATACATACATAGACTGATAAACACATTACCCTCCTTCGGCAGTCAGGTAAAAAGCGCCTATGGATCGAAAAATTTACGTACCTGAGTAGTTTGTCTGGATGCAAGTCCTTGCTGGGGGGTAACCTGCAGGCTGACACCACGATGATGCGGCGACCGACCTCATCGTCCCCGACGACTTCCACCAGCCCCGTTCCGTTGAGTTCCGCGAACAAGTCGTCCAGGGACGAAGATATCTAAACGCAGAAGTGCAACATACCTTTAAACTTGACATCTAAACGCAGAAGTGCAACATACATTTAAACTTGACCTGCGTAATTACAGGTTATGAACCAACCATTTGCCTTATATGTTTGCTTATTTATTCATAAAGAAATTTTCAGCCAATTAGACTTGAGAGTGAATCGATCAAGAACACTTGTTTGTTTGCTGTTTGTTCGTAGGGACTCTAATATCAATGACAGGTTCTAGTGTCGTAATATGTATGCTTTGTTAAATAAGGTATCAATATCGATTGCGAGTGTTTTTGTAGTGGAAACAAAAGTTTATAGTTTAGTTGGCTACGAAACCGTAAATCGTATGAGTGCTACGTCGTAGCGAAGATGTTGCTACGCAGTTTCGTAGCACATCTCGCGTAGCGCATCTCGTTGGTCGCGTATACTCTTCGTTTTAGATACTGTGTGAGTGGGAGTAAGTTCGCGCATAGTGCGTGAACTGGCCAACCACCATATAGAGCAAACGGAACGTAGACGTGACGCGATTGGTCAGTTGATCATTATGTCAACTGAATAACCAATCGCGCGCTCGGAAACTTTATGTAAATTATTTCATCACCACTGCTCTCAAAACGGTGTAGGAAACCATCGTGAGGAAACCGGCACGTCTTAGAACCAAAAATTCGAAGGCATATGACATCCACCAACATGCACAGGGCCCACGTCGTGGATTACGGCCCACGCCCTCTCACAGAGCGGAGGCCTGCACGCACAACGGACCAACTGCGAGACTAAACGCGGAAAAGGGGTCCATCTATCCTATCCTATCTAACCCAATGCTATGTTAAGGCGCAATTAACAACATAAGCTGATTTTAAAATGAATATCACGTCTTAAAAAAAGAAAGAAAAAAAACAAGAAAGAAAGAAATCCTTTATTTGCGCCAGGCACGACGCATACCATAAAAAACCCGGCCAAGTGCGAGTCGGACTCGCGCACGAAGGGTTCCGTACCATTATCGCAAAAATCGGCAAAAAAACACGTTTGTTATTTGTTTTGTTTTGCCCCACTTAAATATTTATTTTATACTACTTTTAGTATTTTTTGCTATAGCGGCAATAGAAATACATCATCTGTGAAAATTGCAACTGTCTAGCTAACACGGTTCATGAGATACAGCCTGGTGACAGACAGATAGACGGACCGCGAAGTCTTAGTAATAGGGTCCTGTATTTACCCTTTGGGTACGGAACCCTAAAAACAAAGGAAATCTTATATACAAATACAGAGTCACAACCACGCGAAACAGTCATCGCTCAGCATAATGCTGCAACGGCTAGAAGTATATTTTTAAATAAAATATATGTTATCCTAAATATCTAATGAGGAGGGATGAAACGCATGTTACTAAAAGAGTTATGAATATAAATGTGGATGGATGGAGAGGGAGGGGACGGCCAAAGAAAAGATGGATAGACTAGGTGAGGAGTAATATGAAAGGAAAGGGAGTCAGTGATAGCGTGACGGGGGACAGGACGGTATGGAGGAAGCAAACGTGTTGCGCCGACCCCAAGTAACATGGGATAAGGGCAGGAAGATGATGATGATTATGATATGTTATCTATACTATAATATTATAAAGAGGAAAGATTTTTTTGTTTGTTTGTTTGTACCGAATAGGCTCCGAAACTACTGGACCGATTACAAAAAAATCTTTCAACAATAGAAAGCTACGTTATTCCTCAGTGACATAGGCTATTTTTTAATCCCGAAAACGGGTCCTGTGGGGTGGCCCACGGGAGCGAAGCCGCGGGGAACAGCTAGTCCTAAATAATTTTAAATGTGAATATTTTAAATCATTTTTATTTATCGCAGTATAATGTTTTTAAAGTTATGTTTAAAGTGAACATAAAAACAACAATATACAATCTTCGGGCGTATTTTATGAAATTTCCACATTCTCAAAGACTTATCAGCTATATTTTAGTATACGGTGTTTTATTTTAAAGTCAAGAAATAACTTGCAAAGTTGAATTTTCGTCTGAAATTTGGGTCGCGCGGGTGTTAAGCGCGTGTTTTACGCGCTCAAGGTCGCAGCTATTGTCACCTTAATTAGGTCACATTCCCGCAAATATTCTCATATCTAATGTATAACGACTCCGTATCAAAACGTCCGATTCGCAAAACGACTCATGATCAGAACGTCATATTCGCTATACGACACATAAGAACGTGATATTCTCAAAATGACCTATTAGCAAATTGTGAGACCTATGAGCAGAACGTCCTACTGTCAAAGTACAGTTATACTGCAAAATTACTATTCACTTTTCCTCATGAGTCATTATTTAATTTATTTTAAAAGTAAAATTCAAATAAAAAGAAGAATTAAAGCATTACTGCGTTATGGCGAGTTAACCGTCTGATGATGCTGTTAAAAATACTTCCGGGCTGATGAAGGGTTCGATGGAACAGAAAACTGTAATGTGCCTCGAGTGTATGTCCACACTCAAGGGTGGAGGCAACGCCGTCTGGAGAACTTCCCAGCCTAGGTTGTGCAGCTCTGTGACCTAGCGAAAGGAGAAAGAAAAAAAAGCGAAAGGTCACTCACTCACCTATCATGAAATATAGTAAACCGCGTAACGTATAAAGACGAAATTTGGCTGGGAGCGAAATTTATAGTTAGTAGACGTCCGCTAATAACGGATTTTGCGACAGGGCCAGATTGAGCGGGTCTAAGAGCTCTCGCAAGTTTGTATGAAAGTCCTTCTTTTATTTTTATACAAACTTAAAATTTGGCAGGGTGGTAGTTTACAGTTAGTAGACGTCCGCTAAGAACGGATTTTGCGACAAGACTGGCTTTAGGGTGTCTAAGGGCTCTCGCAAGTATATATAAAAGTCCTTCATTTTATGAGCTACAAACTTAAAATTTGGCAGGGAAGTAGTTTATAGTTAGTAGACGTCCGCTAAGAACGGCTTTTGTGTCAGGGCCGGATTAAAGAGGTCTAAGCACTCTCAAAAGTTTGTATGAAAGTTCGGCTTTTTTTGTTGTACTACCGTCCAGAAATTTAGCAAGTCTAGAGTTTATGAGTGGGAGAATTAAGTTAAGAATGAATTTTGTGATAGCCTGGACTCTCGCAAAATTATATGAAATCCTTGGCTTTTTGTACCTGAAAATTGGTAAAGAGATAGACAAAACATAAGACATGTCAGGAAGTAACAGATTTTACGACAGGGCTGGTTTAAGGGAATATAATCGCTTTGCAACCATATGTATTCAACAAACATTTATTGATGACTTATAATACAACGAACAGAAAATACAACAAAATTAATTCAAATGAAGACAGGATTTTTTTTTATAAAATTTACGTAGGTTAGTTTGATCAAGTTATTGCTCGAATATTTTTTTTGTATTTTCCCCTTGGTAACTCCGTTACGCTTTTCCGTGGTAAAAAGTATCTTATTGTACGTTGAACCAGGTATTCACATATCACCATATTAAATACTAAATCCCAGACAATATTTTATACATGTTTGTGCAGTGGTGGCCCAGTGGTACCAGGCGCTTTACTTTGTGTAAATTATTTATGTTGTAGATAAGTAACCTCTGTTGTGCAGACTTGTTTATATAGTTATGTTTTTTCTTTATGTATTGCCTAGTTACTTGAAATAAACACTCTTGTCAATGAGCATCTTTTTTACTAACTCATATTTTACAAATAATTTATTTAATACCCTTCCAGCTCTTTAAACCAAATATCCCAACACGTTATCAGCACGAAGCTCTGGAAAAGTTTAAAATGTAATTTGTAATGTAATTAGTTGAGTTTTTTGTGTGACTAAAAAACTTTTGCTAGTCGAAATGTCACATGAAACTCGAAATGCTTCGAATGTTAATAAATCGAATCCCTACGTCGAATTCATCTTCGATTCCATCTCTTTATCTTCGGAATAAAGATGGATATCCTATATGGAAGTTTAAGATAAGAAACTACCTTTACCGTGGGTGACAATTAGTGGTTATCCGGATGGTGACACGACCCCTGCTTCGATCAAGGTACGCAACGATGTGAAAGCTCTAGCAAAGTTATGTTTAACAGTTGACGTTGCGGCTATTACGTTAGATGTGCGAAAACTGCAGCCGAAGCATGTAAATGTTTGCAACGGCTTTTGAAGATAGGGGAATGGGAAGAAGACTGGTTTTAGAGCGAAAACTGTACAGGTTGAGTCTATCAGATATCGGTTACATTGAACTGTATATCAATGCAGTTTTATCAACCGCACAGGATCGTGCGGATATTGATGTAGTCATAGAGGACATGACTATTGCTGCTAATTTTTTGGGAGGTCTCACTCCATAATATAACCCTCTTATTATGGCTCTAGAAAATTGTAATGCAGACGTGACTAGTGACTTAGTAAAGACAAAACTGTTGAATGAGATGTCTAAAGATGCAGCTATATCTATAGATTCCGCCTTTCATGCAAAGATGAAGCCTAAATCCAAGAAGAAGGAAATAGTCTGCTACGAGTGTAAAGTACATGGTCATAAGAGACCTATCTGTCCGCTGAGAAACAAGGAGAAAGGAAATACGAAGATAGTTAAAAACACCACTTTTACAGCTCTCAATACTTTTGGCCGCTCAAGCAAGGAGGTATTTTTCGTAGATTCTGGTTGCACTAAACACATGAGTTTTAGACGAGATTGGTTTCAGAACATTACGATACAGAACAAAGGTAGTGTTAGTGTCGCAAACGGTAGTTCATGCCTCGCCCTGTGGTGGACTGTACGTTGTAGATGGTACTGTTAATGTTAGTGAGAATGTGACAAGTAATCATTTGACGTAGGATGTGCACTCTGACTGTCAAAATATTAGTTATAAACTCTGGCACAAGAGGTTAGGACACTTGTGTCGTATAGGCATGACCCAACTGAAGAATCACGAGGTAGGTGTAAAGTTTAGTGTAGTAGATAAAAACAGTTGCATCGCTTGTGTGGAAGGCAAACAGGCAAGGAAACCCTTTAAGAAGGTAGCATATAATAGAGCTACTTCTCCTTTAGAACTAATCCATATGGATTTATTGAGACCTGTGTCTACAACTCTTTTCAGGGGAATAGGTTTATGTTAACCATTGTTAATGATTATACAAAGAAGGTATTTGCTTACTTTATTTCTTCCAAGACAGAGGTTAAAGAAAAAGAACAATGGCGAAATTTTAGCTGACTTAAATTTGAGCGTCTGATAGTGAGTTATATACGAAAGACATTCTATTAATTGTCTATGTTTTTTAAAGTATAATAAAGTATAATAATAAGGCCTGGTCCAAAATAGATAAAAAAAAACATAATAAATAAAAAGTTATTTGTTTTTTTAGTTCATTTCTTTAGCATAGTGTTGCCAGTATATATTTTATCTGCTAAGTTACATGTAGTAACTATATTAAGTAGTAATATCATTATTGTATTTATTGCAGTAAATGAGTTTACAATACAGTTTATGTAAGTGTAGATGTTCCTTGCAGGTAGGTAAGTATATTGTAGTGTAGTAGAAATAAATGAATTACTTTCAATTAATGATGTGCAAAAAGACTAGTACCTAAAAATATAGCTTGGTTGTTGACGACAACCTTTTGGTACACGTCAAAGTCACTTAGTTTAAATAAATATACTCTTTCCAAAGAGTATACTACACATTTCATGCTAAAATAACTAGGTAAGGGAAATACTAATGCTATATTCCCCTTTAACTTCCACGAAATTGAATAATATTACCTATTAAACACATTATTAAAAGTTACCCAGACATAACCTACAAAAGTTTATGACTGAATATCTATTATTCTCTACATTCTCGAACAATAATTCTTGCACAAACTAATTCAGAACATCACCCTGAGTTAAACCAGATATTTTTCATTTAATGACTTTCGAATTTAATCTCAGCTAAAACAATGTATGGCCATTCTTTAAGATTTTCCAAACCTTTGTTGAAAATCAAGTAGATAAGAAAATTAAAGCAGTTAGGACTGACGGCGGTAAGGAGTTCGTTAATAGGGAATTCGATGATTATCTTGCCTCTAAAGGTATCCAACACCAAACAACGGCGCCGTACAGCTCAGAGTCCATAGCGTCCCATCTATTTTACGCCGCTGTGAATTTCTTGCATTTAAATAATAATCTTAAGATTTAAATTGATAATATTAAATACGCAGCTATGGTAGCTTGTTCTGTGAGTAAATGTGACGTTACAAGACAAAATAACCCCAATAAATATACGTTTCATAGGTAAATACAATTTTATCCTTGGTTTGTTTCGAACCAAATTTTTACAAATTTCTGCTAGTGATTGGCTCAGAAAAAGATTTTTACAATAGCATATTGATTTACATTATTTTATATAAATATATTTCGTATATTTTAGCAGAATTTGCAAAAATATTATGTAAAAGAGTAAATTGTTTCTTTACGCTAGGGCTTGACAAAGTGGTGACGTCATGAGTTATGATAAAAACTTAATCGTTTTTAATGACATCATGACATGAATACAAACTTATTTAGTCAAGTTTTGTTAAAATTTATTTAAGTTAGGATTGAGAAAATGTGTTTATCTAAACTGTACTTTAAGTTGCATGTTTATTATATTAGCCTTTATTTTTCAAAATGTTTCGGCGAGTTTTGATGTTTTGTTACTTTGAATAAATTTAGGCATGTTCTGCTAGTTTGTCGCAACTATCTATGATGATCGTTACGTATGTGTCTGGGTATGTAGTAAAAAAGATTATATAAAAAGAGTTAAATGTGAAGACTGTGTACATAGTTTATTATAAAACCCAACAGCTCTCTGTCATAATTTCTTAATTGTTAAGAGTGACTATTCTAAAACAGACGAAGGCTTATATATCCAGCTAATGATGTTGTTGCATTATGTTGTAGTGCTGAGAAACTTTTTAGACAAAACATGAAAAGGAAAAGAATGGACGACCGCATTTTTGCAAAAATGTGTTGGAGATTCTCCAAAATAATCGCATTTACTATCTGTAGCATACCAATATTTGTTCCGTCTTAATCAATACACATTGATTAAGTTTATTAGTACGAATACAGTCGATCATCCATCGAGACACGAAACGACGTGACACGATGGATGATCGACTGTATTTAGTAATTTGTATTTCGAATTAAAATACTGTATATTGTATTTTATATTTTAAATACAGTACATGACATTCAAATATTTTGTATTTCTTATTTTCGTTCGTTTCGTTTCGATGTACTTTGATCAAACTTTTTGAGCCCACCCACCTAGGCCACCGTTTATTGCAGCGTCAGAGGCATTATACTAGGAGGGATCAAAAAGTAGTGAGAACGACATAGTCCTTGGTAAGAAAAAAAAAATACTGGCAGGCATAGCTCAGATACATATTTGTAATATTAATAAAGAAAAAATCTTCGATTCTCTTTTGTTTTTTTCTGAATGTAGTCATTTGTTTGCTACGGGAACGTGTTCTCGAAAATGGAGAAAAACGAAGTGCGAGCCGTTATTAAATACCTCTGTTTAAAAAAGTTAACGATGCAAGAGATTCATTGCTACTCCCGACAGCTTTTTAGCCTATTTTACCCGGGCCATAATACCGAATCGATTGACACCTTTTCATCAAAATCGAAAGAATAGTTTAGGCGCTACGGAAGAATATACGTAAATACAAACAAAGTCTGCTAAAATCATAACCCGTCCTTTTGGCTTCGCCGTAGTCGGGTAAAGAGCTAGGCAAGCTTTTTGAAAATGCACAACACTTCAATGTATTGCAGAATGTCATCTTTAATTAAGAGGTCTTATATTTCACGGCATTTAACCAAGTTTTTAAGTGAATTGAAGGTCAATTATTTTGAGATTAATTTTATTGAATTATCTTGAGATTTTGATCGATTGAGGGACGCTACGATCAGGCGCAACAAATGTCTACTAATGTACCAGCTACTAATGGTTAGAACCGTCAAGATTCTGATAATGTGTAAGGAAGAGTGCAAGGTGGTGTTTACCTCATCAATGCGTATAAAACAATTACCTGAAAGACACGATAATCTTCTTTATATATAAAAATGAATCCCTATTTCCCTTGGTCACGGCATCACGCGTGAACGGCTGGACCGATTTCGCTTATTCTTTTTTTGTTGTGTTTGTTATTGTTAGGAGAAGGTTTTTATGTAAAAACAAATTAAGAAAAAAAAAATTGCCACCTTACCTACATAGATAGGGTAGGTATGTAGGCAGGGTAGGGTAGGTAAGGTAGGGTAGGTAGGGTAAGGTAGGTAGGGTAGGGTAGGGTAGGTAGGGTAGGATAGGTAGGGTAGGTAGGGTAGTGTAGGGTAGGGTAGGTAGAGTAGGGTAAGTAGGGTAGATGAATGTTTGGTGTCTTTATGGCAAAACAAAGTTTGCCGGGTCAGCTAGTATTTACTAAAAACAACGACATTTTGTTAGGACACTTGAACTTCTTTTGCACGTACTCATTGTAGAGTATAGGGACTTACACAACATAACTATAATATCAAACCCGTCAGCGATAATTTTATTACGAGTAACAGACCACAAACACACAATTTGATTTTCACTCAATCCGATCGAGCGGATTGGAGTCATAGCTACGTCCGTCAAAGATAATTATTTTTTCACAAAAAGCTTTTTTACAAAAAAATACTACCGACTTCCAAATAAGAAAACTAGAAAGTGAAAAATAACTTTATTTTTGGAAGTCAGTGTTTTTGGTAGGTACCAAATTTTTAAGTTGTGGACACCGACTTCCAAAAATAAAGTTATTTTTCACTTTCTAGTTTTCTTATTTGGAAGTCGGTAGTATTTTTTTGTAAAAAATGCTTTTTATTTTTCACTTTTTAGTTGTACCTACCTAATAGGAAAGTAGTTAAGTAAGTACCTATAACGACAGAATAGATTACCCGAATAACATGAAAAATGAATATAACCGGTTGTACGGTTCGTACACTTGCAGAGTTGTTGTTGTTGAGGTTGAAGCACGAAGAGAAAAGATCACTCAGTTTTCGTTAGATTTATTACGTATTTTTGTGTTTACAAGTAATACTGTTGACGATTCCTTTCTCTAATGTTAGTCACCGCGTAGCAGTTATCGTACTCATTGATTTAAAGTGTTTCATGTGTATTTATAATATTATTGGAATGACGCACGTATGGTGCACGGCACCGCGTCAGCAAAATATGTACAGTTTTAGACTGTACATCTTGGCAACCCAAAAAGAAGAAACCAACGAGAAGAGAAAGGAAAAGTCATCACAAAGTTAGTTAAGTAATTAATCAATCAAATAGAAAGGCGATGTTCCTGTTCCCAGGTTGAGGCTCCCGCCGCAAGTCCTTTGTTGTTTGTGCTGCGACGGTTTCATGCTGCTGGCACTCTGTTTTGCGGAAAACTTGAAGTTCAATATCTTCAGGTTGACTCGAAGTTTTGTTCTTAGCGTTGTGTGTGCAATAGTGTGGACAACGATTTCTCCCAACCACGACAAGTACGACTATGATGGCGATCGCCAGCAAAGAGTAACTTATGGCATATTGATGAATGTCGTGACTTGTTAGTGTTGGTAGTGAAGCTTCATTTTGCCGTTGAGTTGCAATTTTCTGATCAATTGTTACAATTTCCTGATCCGTAGCCTTTGACTGAAGGATATTTGGAGCATAACGATATGTTAAGTTCACTATCTTGTTAATAGATGTATCAAATGTTGGAGCTGTAAACTCATAATCCATCTTCATATGACTGCTGTATCGGCGTTGAGCGTAGATGGTTAAGTCGTTGGATTGCAGTACGCATCCCTGAGATAATGTCACTATGCTCGATAATGCAATGGTTTGTGATGTGACGTCGTTGCTACATATGATTCGTAATGCACACGTTTCGCAGCAAATCGCCAGCCAGCTGTTTTGAGTTTGTAACTCTATCCAAGTGTCTTTGCATGACGCGCGTTCGACGTCACAAGGTTCATTGTTTTGATGCGATAGCAGTTTTGCCTCACAAGGAGCGTTTTTGCTGTGTAGGTCAAATGATGGCAGGTTTTTCTTGCATAAGAAATTCTGCGATTTTTGTTGCATGCAGTGTTTCAAGTCATCTTTGGACATAGACACGTAAATGTTCTTCTTGAAGTTGACAGCGATGTACTCGTTTGATAACTGCACATATGTAGTTTCCTTAGCATTGTTAACCGGTAAAGGTATCGCTTGGTATATTACGAAATCTTCGTTAGCTACAAGTGGAATATGTGCTTCGAAAAGAAAGTAATTTTCAGTAACTCGTGCTTTCACATTGATCAGCTTGTAGATATCTTTAATGTTTTCTTTGTAGTTCTCAACTGGTAGCGATAAAGATTTCGGAAGGCTTCCGGATATTTCCGTTAATTTTTGAATCAGACGCACCGGACTTATCAGATGGACATCTACATGACCTTGGTAGACGTTAGTTAGAGTATTAAACAGCATCTCCTGGAACGTCCTCAAGCTGTTGATCAATAGGTACGTCGTTAACGAAGCAGAGTTGAGGTAGGTAGTAGCCGAAAGTATTTCCATTTCCGTTTCGATGGATGCTATATTTTTATTGGTTTGATTGATAAAGTTATCAATGGAGTTGAATTGACGCTGAATATTGTCTTCAGTTTGTTTCAATACTTGATTCTCAAGCTCCACAATCGTTGTTTGATTTTTTAATAACTCAAGTAAGTAGTTCTCATTGGTTTGCAGAGATTGAATATCGTTTTGATATTTCTTAGCGAATTGTTGGTCCAATATCCCAAACAGACTGTTAGCTATGTAGCCGACTCCGTCGACTAGACCCCGTTTCTTCCTGTTGCTCAGGTGTTTGTGGGGATTTATAAGTATAGAGTTGTAGTAGTTTAGAAGTTCTAGTTCATGATTTAATTGTTCCATGGTTGATCTGCAGTGTTGTAGATTCGTTTTTTGGCATAAGTTGTGAATATTCTCGAAGTAAGTTTGAGTACGACGAGTCCCATCCCAATAGTTTGTTAGGTTGTAGTACATCATTAGTATCCATTCATCGTGCACTACTTGCATTTTGCCGACGGTGTCATAGTATATGGGCCGCTCGCGTTCCAGACTTGTAATCTGAGCGGTCGCCGCCGGCGCTCCGCGCGTGCCATCGGTGGCGGTATAAGATCCCGTTACAAATGTAAACAATGATAACATTGTTATTAGTAACGTTGAGATAAGATTCTTTGACTTCTTCCGCCGTTCGTTTTTCGATTTCTGTGGAGGCTTATTTTTCATTTCGTTTTCTTTGGTTTCCTCAGTTTCAGAGTTCAATGGTAATGGCGACAGTTTTGTTATTGGGCGCTTTATGATTCCTGCTTGAGTTTTAACAGTAGTTACTCGAACATATCCATCAGATCCTGGATGTGTTTCCAGAATCCGACCTAGGGCCCATTTTCCCGGCGGTAGATTGTTTTCTTTCACCAGTACTACATCGCCTTCTTTAACGTTTCTAGAAGGCTTGTTCCACTTACTACGTGTTTGTAGAGTGGTAAGGTAATCGTTTGACCAGCTTTTCCAATATTGTTGAAACATATGCTCGGTAAGCTGCCATCTACGGCGTAAATCAATGTTTTTTACGTCACTGTAATCCGAGAGTGGCATGGACAATATTGGGCTTCCTGTAAGGAAATGTCCAGGCGTTAGGCAGTTGTAGAACTCTTCTGGATCTTCAGTTAGCGGGCACAGAGGTCTTGAATTCATGCAGGCTTCTATTTTTGCTAAAATCGTTATGAACTCCTCGTACGTTAGTTTTTGGTCCCCCAGTACTCGTCGCAGATGGTGCTTCATAGACTTGACGGCAGCTTCCCACAGACCGCCAGCAGTTGGCCAGGCGGGGGCGTTGAAATGCCACTCCACCTCCAATTTGGCCAGTTCGTTGAAAACATCTGGTTTCAGTAGTTGTTTGAACTCTTCGAATTCCTGACGAAGCACCTTTGCAGCGCCGATAAAGTTTGTACCACAGTCAGAGTACATGTGTTTCGGGGTGCCGCGTCTCGCACATAGTCTTTGGAAGGCCGCCATAAACGTTTCTGTGCTAAGGTCTGATACGAGTTCAATATGAACAGCTTTCGTCGCCATACATATAAATATGGCTATGTATCCCTTTGAAGTTTTTACGCCTCTACCCTTGTTGTGTTTAACATCCACATGACCGGTAAAGTCTACTCCTGTGTGCGTGAAAGGGCGGCACGGAGTGATCCTTTGCGGTGGTAGGTCACCCATCAGTTGATAGCTATCTGTCTTGTTGAAGCGATGGCAGCGTACACATCTTCGAAGTTGGTTCTTGACAGCCCGGTTGCCGCCAACGATCCAGTAACGCTGTCTAATATAAGTCAGCGTTAGCCGAGCTCCTCCATGTAATGTGGCTGAATGTGCTTGTTCTATAAGAAGTTGTGTAAATCTACCTTTATGTGGTACGATTATTGGATTCTTCATATCCCCAGTTAATCTTGAGTGTTTAAGACGACCTCCGACACAGATGATGCCCGCTTTGTTTACATAAGGATTCAATTTGCAAATTGCGCTTTTCTTTGATACTGTTTCGTTGTTAACGATTTGTTTGTATTCAGAATTGAACTGCAATCGCTGCGCTTGAATAATGATACTAATGCGCGCTGCGCTTAGTTCACTTGTTGTTAGGTACGTAGTTTCCGATTTCGTCCTATTGCGCACATTTGTAATGAAGCGTAATATCCATGCGATGACCCTGTTTGCTTGTGTCAATGAGCTGCATTTGCTCAATAAATTGATAATTATATTATGATCGATATTTTCTTGCGTGATTTTAGCGTGGTTTAAGCCGCCAAAATTCGTTTGGAAAGTGCAAGGCATATCTGCCGGCGGATCTTGTTTTGTTAAGAACTCTGGGCCTTGCCACCACAGGTTGAAGTTTACTAGTTTGCTTGGCAAAAGACCTCTTGAGGCGCAGTCTGCTGGATTTTGCTCTGATTTGACATAATGCCACTGAGCTGCAGGAATGACGTTTTTGATCTTTGTAACTCTGTTGGCTACGTAAGTTTCCCATCTTGATGTTTCGCCTTGAATCCACGCGAGGACCACTTGAGAATCCGACCAAGCCCGTGTTGATATGTTATATCCACAGAATGTTTCCTTGGTTTTCTCCATCAAGTCAGCTAGTAGCTGAGCACCACACAGTTCCAGTCTTGGTAGTGTTGTTTTCTGAGTCAGTGGAGCCACCCTTGTTCGAGCAGCAAGTAGAGTTACGATGGGTTGGCCATGTTCGTTGAACGCCTTGCTGTAAATAACGCAAGCGTACGCCTTTACACTTGCGTCGCAGAAGCCTAGCAATTCGACACATTGTTGTGTGTCGCCAATCCATCTATTTATCGTTATTTTATTAATGAACGGTAGTTCTGTTTTTAGGTTCTGCCACTCAGATTCAATGTTGCTGGGCACTATGTCATCCCAGCTAAGTTTACTCATCCAGACTTTCTGGAATAGTAGTTTGGCCTTGACCGTTACTGGGGAGAGCCAACCCAATGGGTCGTAAAATCTTGATATGGCTGAGAGTAAAGATCTCTTTGTTAGTTGTTTGGAGTTTTCCACAGGCCAGTTAAAGTGGAAGTTGTCGCTGTTTGGATTCCAACCGAGGCCTAACGTTTTGCTTGATTCTTCCCCTTTAAAATCAAACATGGTTTGAGTTGAAATTTGATCCTTGCGTAAGTCTTCCAGTATAGCGCGGTCATTGGCTGTCCACTTCCGTAAATTCATGCCTCCTCCTTTTAACAGTTGGATCAAGGAGTTTTGCAGTTTTTTCGCTTCTGTGAGGTTGTTATGGCCGCTAATGACGTCATCTACGTAGCATTCTTCTATGAGTGTCTTGGCAGCTGCCGGATGTTTGTGACCGTCGTCAATGGCTAGTTGCTTCAATGTTCGCATAGCTAGCCATGGTGCGCATTTGGTCCCGTAGGTTACTGTGCAGAGCTGGTAATCGCGAAGATGTTGATCTCGTGAGTCCCGCCATACAATTCTCTGTAGATGTTGTTGTTCTTTTGAAATCCAAATGCAGCGGTACATCTTTTCAATGTCAGCCGTAAATGCGTATTTATACGTTCGCCATTTCAGTATAAGGGCCTGAATGTCCTTTTGTAAGTTGGCGCCTTTTTCCATGACGTTGTTCAGGCTGACGCCAGTCGTAGTTTTTTGAGAGGCGTTAAATACGACCCTCAACTTTGTTGTTGTCGAGTTTTCTCTCAAGACCCCGTGGTGCGGTAAGAAGTAGACGTCAGTAGGTATCTGAGGTGCTAATTTCATGTGACCCAGATCCGCGTACTCTTCCATGAATTTTTTGTACATGGAGGAAAGCTTTTCGTTCTTCTCTAGCCGTTTTTCCAACTGTAGAAACTGCGAAACCGCAATTGTTCTAGACTTGCCTAGTTTCTCTTTGTAGTCTGGAACTAGAGGCATTTTGACGATGTACTTTCCGTCAAATGATCTTCTTACAGTTTCGTTATAAAATTGTTCACACTGGTCATCTTTGGGGATATCTTTAGTTTTTTGAATTTCTTCATTCTCCCAAAATTTTGTTAAATCCTCTAAGTTGACTACAGTAACGTGGCAGTTAAACGTTTGTTTCATCTTTCCGCATAAAATCCACCCAATTTGCGTTTGTTGTGCAACTGGGGAGCTGTTATTGCCTTTCAATACACCTCCTAGGATAATTTCGGAGTATACGTCGGCTCCTAGTAATAGGTCGATTTGCCGAGATACGTTGAAGTCAGGATCTGCAAGTTTCAAGTTTTTCAAGTGACTCCATGCACCTTTCTCGAACGTTTTCATAGGCAGGTTGTTTGTTAGCTTCGTCATAATAAGTGCTTGAGTTTCAAAGTTATAATCGGAGTGAATCGATTGACAGGTAAGTTTCAGTTTTCCCCTGCATTCTCTGGAAACAGAGCCGATTCCCGATACTGATGCGTTGATCCCGCGCCGAGGAAGACGTAATATTTGTGCAGCGTTTTCTGTTATCAAGTTCACCTGTGAGCCTTGATCGAGCAACGCACGTAGTGTTACATAAATCCCATCTGCAGATTTTATTCTCAGCTGGACCGTAGTCAGTAGAACCTCCATGTTGTCTTTAGACAAATGGTTAGATGTTGGTTGTTGAGATGAAGGGCGTTGTTCAACATTGTTTTTTCTAGTCGCTGACGTTATGGTTTGGTTGTCCGGATTGTGCAATAGTGTGTTGTGTTTCAAGTTACATTCTTTGCACATTTTCGTGGATTTGCACTCGTCATTTCCGTGGCTGAATAAACAGTTTTTGCACAGCTGCAGTTTCGACACGGTGTCATTTCGCTTGCCAAAGTCCATTTGTAGGAATTTGTCACATTGGCGCAGAACGTGACTTCCGTTGCAGAATGGGCATTTACCGTAAATAGCATGATAGTTGTTTGTTTTATTTTGATTGAAGTTATAGTTATGTTTCTTCATCTGGGTTTGCTTGTTGAATGTTTTCCAGTTGGATGATTTTTCTGTGGCTGTAGGGTTCGCCCTTTTAGCTGATTTCATCGTTTCGTATGCCATGAACTGTGTTTCGAGGAAATACAGGAAGTCGTGGAGGTTCTGTAGTTCTCTGTGATCTTGAAGTTCTTTCATGTAGTCACTCAAAGTACTGGAGTCCAGTTTTTGTGACATGATGTGCACAATGATCGGGTCCCAAGTTGAAGTATCAATACCGATGTTAGAGATGCCGTTCAGGCATTCGGTAATGACGTCATGCATCTTCTTCAAATTGTATGAGTCTGCATGTTGTATGATCGGCAGATTTAGCATGTTGTTCATAAATGAAGTAAACTGGAGGCGACGATTGTCGTAGCGCTGAATTAATATATCCCAGCATGAGTTATAGTTTTCAGTGCTAATGGTCAGATGCTGCACTAAGCGTTCAGCTTCTCCTCGCAGCTTGGTCTTTAAGTGTTGCATTTTCTGCGCGTTGTTGATCATAGGGTTTTTGTGAATAGCTTCCAGAAATAGGTCTTTGAAGGAGATCCACTGACTGTAGTTGCCGGAGAACTCAGGGATTTCGATCTTAGGTGTCGATTTCTGGTAGTGGACGGTGGACCAGATTTTGGCATGGATTTTCCTCTTTAGCTCATCATATTGTTGTTCAATGTCCGTGAACATTTTGTAGTAATGTTCGTTGGATCCTTTCAGTTGAAAGTCTATTTCCCAATGAAGTTTATCGATGGGTTCCCATTTCGATTTCAAGGTTGCGAAGTGGTCTTCCAGTTCCCATCTTTCCGATATAGTGATTAAGTCAATCTTGGAGATGACACGGTGAATCGCGTTGAAATTGCATTCTTGCTTGTTAAGCAAGAGTTGTATGTTGCTGTCGTCATCTTCTGAAGTCCCACCTAGGTCGAACTTCACGTTTTGTTTGTTCAAAGTCGTCAGTTTGCTAGTTATGTCTGTTTTAGTTGATAAGAACATTTCTTTAGTTTTTTCGTAGATGTCGTCCTTGAAATATGCTATGTTCTTATCTTCTAGTTCGAGCAACAGTTGGGCATGCCTGCCTTCGAAGTCTTGCCATTGGTTTTCTAGCGACGACAAGCGTTTCTTCAGGTATTCCACAGATTTTCGTGATGATGAATCCTTGCGATAGTTGACACATAATGCTTTGATGTTATCGAAGCACGTTGACTGCAATTCTAGCATATCCATGTTGATGCTTGCTGACACGTCGTTGACTGTGGCAGGAGAGCGTTGCGTTGTATTGCGAAGGCTACTGCGTTGCTTGTAGTCTTCTCCGTTTCAAATCTTGAAATCGTTGACTTACTTGATTTGAAATGGTCAGTGGAACTCAGCACCCTTGCACCTCTGTCACGATATTATGCGACTTCTCAATCTAGCTGGGGCGACCCGCTTCTGGGAGACCAGCTAAACCGATTCGCTACCGTAAAGAGGCACAGTGGCACCAAACATCCGGCTCGAAGGACCAAAAAATGTACGGTTCGTACACTTGCAGAGTTGTTGTTGTTGAGGTTGAAGCACGAAGAGAAAAGATCACTCAGTTTTCGTTAGATTTATTACGTATTTTTGTGTTTACAAGTAATACTGTTGACGATTCCTTTCTCTAATGTTAGTCACCGCGTAGCAGTTATCGTACTCATTGATTTAAAGTGTTTCATGTGTATTTATAATATTATTGGAATGACGCACGTATGGTGCACGGCACCGCGTCAGCAAAATATGTACAGTTTTAGACTGTACACCGGTGAAATGAGAGATCTGCATACCCCTTTCGAGCGTACTGGCGTGATGTTATGTTATGAAATAGTATAAACAATAAACAGACATGCGATTGCAGCATTCCCGAGAGATTTGCCGTTATTTATTGAAGAGTTCTGTTGTATATAGAGAATTTTCAAAATCGGTCCACAATTGACGGAGATATCGGTCAACATACATAAAAAAAAAAAACATACATAATGTCGAACATAGAACCTCCTCCTTTTTTGGTAGTCGGTTAAAAACTAAGCCCCATTTGACATGTTTCCAAATCTTTTTACAGTCCGTTCAACCGATTTTGAGTTCTATCCCGTTAACATAAGGATGATATAAAAAGCATAAACCTGTTACCAGAACCAACTGTTTACTACAGCTACCATTTGTCGTATAACCAACGCAATAGAATTCAAAATGGGTTGAACGGGCTGTAAAATGGGCTAATTTAAACGTCTAATGTTATCGCAAATGGAATATAAACTGCCTTTGAATGAGCGAAACAGAAACATCATTCGTATGCTCGCGGCCACAGGATCAAACTGATGCAGCTTAAGGTATGAGAAAAAAAGTTAATTAAAAAAATCAAAATACCCGACTGCTTAAAAAGCGAACTAAAAAGACGTAAACAAGAAGAAAATCATGCTGTGCAGTCGGAGGCTACATATTCGCGAGCTGGCTGACCAAAACCAGATGTATCCTCTGACTGCACAGCATGATTTTCTTCTTGTTTACGTCTTTTTAGTTCGCTTTTTAAGCAGTCGGGTATTTTGATTTTTTTAATTAACTTTTTTATTTATAACTTTTTAGTTAATATTTTTTTTTGAATTAGGTACAGTTAAATATATAAGTGTTATATATTTTTGAAATCACCTCTTAAAACCCTTTATTTTGATACCCCACACGATGGGTTTGGAAGAAAAAATAAAATTAGTCCCCCACAATATGGCGCCCAAAAGCCGCCATTTTTCTATTTTCCAATTTTAATGTAGCCTATGACACTCGCAAGGTTAAGACGAATCGATTGACGTATGAATCATCAAAATCGGCCAACGCATTCGGTCTCTGGAACGCCACATAGGAACAAACATACATACATACATACATGCATACATACATGCATACATACATACATACATAGACTGATAAACACATTACCCTCCTTCGGCAGTCGGGTAATAAGGCTTAGGATAGACAGAGATATCTTACAACACTGGATTATAAACCTTGTCTTCAATTACACTAAGTGCAAATCGCGCTCAAAGATTCCTTTGACGTCTGCTTTGGTTGGCTTTGGTTGTTGTACTACTTACATTCTAAAGCATTGATTTTTAGTGTATTTTGCAATGTCGTCTGCGTAAGTGCGCAAAGAGTTTGACCGCTATCCAATCAACCAATCACACAAGACGGAAATCCACATCGCGTCATTCATCTCGCATGTGATTGATCGATTTTGTCCATTGGATAGCGGTCGATTTCTTGAGTAAATGATACATGATTTTATTTCTGTAAGTTGGTTTGTACAAACTCTTTTACATGTCAATCAAATTTTTTTAAACTAGATGAGGTAACTCTTTGCGCAATACGGCTGCTGATTCACTCGGTCACCATCGAGCCTTATCTTTAACTAGCGGAAGCCTCACGGTTTCAGCCTCAAGTTTTTAAGTTTATTCGTTACATACAATAAAAAGCTTTTTCACAAAAAAATACTACCGACTTCCAAATAAGAAAACTAGAAAGTGAAAAATAACTTTATTTTTGGAAGTCGGTGTCTTTGGTAGGTACCAAATTTTTAACTTATGGACACCGACTTCCAAAAATAAAGTTATTTTTCACTTTCTAGTTTTCTTATTTGGAAGTCGGTAGTATTTTTTTGTGAAAAAGCTTTTTATTTGTACCTACCTAATAGGGAAGTAGTTAAGTAAGTACCTATAACGACAGAATAGATTACCCGAATAACATGAAAAATGAATATAACCGGTGAAATGAGAGATCTGCATACCCCTTTCGAGCATACTGGCGTGATGTTATGTTATGAAATAGTATAAACAATAAACAAACATGCGTTTGCAGCAATCCCGAGAGATTTGCCGTTATTTATTGAAGAGTTCTGTTGTATATCTCCGAAGTTCTTTATCAGATCTTCACCAAATTAAAATGGGACCAATTTCGGAATATAATCTTTCAAACAAAATAAGAATTTTTAAAATCGGTCCACAATTGACGGAGATATCGGTGAACAAACATAAAAAAAAAAAAAACCTACATAATATCGAACATAGAACCTCCTCCTTTTTTGGTAGTCGGTTAAAAATAGGAATCTTTCCTCTTTATTTTATTAGTATAGATATAGAATACAGGTATAGTCGTCTAATTGAATTCTGGCAAATTAAGCATCGTGATAAAAATAACCAAACAGACTTTTCGGTTTAGAAATCGCATGTTCAACGAAAAATAAATAAAATCCTCTAGTTATGTGCAGCACTTATTATGTGATATTACGAGATTTCCGCCGAACTCCTCCTCCCCTTTCGAGCCTCACGTGATTAATAGGCAATTCATAATTTCATAAGTTTCTGATCGTTTAATATCTCGGCTGTACTTACCTCCGCATAGACTTCAGGTGCTGTGGCGAGCTCCTCCTCGAAGTTCTCCTCTATCGTGCCGTCGCTAGCAGAACGTTGAAGAGTGTCTGGTATGTCCAACAGTTCCGGTGGGAGCGGCGCTGTGAACAGAAACACATTTTTAACACTTCTTTTTTTTCATTGATCGTAATTTTACTCCTTTTTAGGGTTCCGTACCCAAAGGGTAAAAACGGGTCCTATTACTAAGACTTCGCGATCCGTCTGTCTGTCCGTCTGTCTCCAGGCTGTATCTCATGAACCGTGATAGCTAGTCAGTTGAAATTTTCAGAGATGATGTATTTCTGTTGCCGCTATAACAACAAATACTAAAAACAGTATAAAATAAATATTTAAGAGGGGCTCCCATACAACAAACGTGATATTTTTGCCGTTTTTCGCTCGATATTAATAACGGCAACAGGTAGACGCTTGAAATATTCACAGAATGTTTGGTTTATTGTTAAAACATGAAAAGGAAAAGAATGGACGACCGCATTTTAGCAAAAATGTGTTGGAGATTCCCGAAAATAATCGCATCTACTATCTGTAGCATACCAATATTTGTTACGTGCGGGTGTCAAACCTGCGACACGCAGCGCAGCACTACGCCGATCGCTTAACCACTACGCCAACCGTGTCGTCAATTTCAAATATCTGACTCTGCGGTATTTTGTAGTTAGAATTTCAAATAATTTTGACTTCAAAATACATTTACCGATTTTATTAATAGGTGCGTCCTGCAGGAAATAGCGCTCGATAGCTTTCATAAGCAAAATGGCGACCGCGTACGTCAAATTGTCAAGTACCTTGTCAATTGTCATTTTCATTTCAAACGGTTCATTTTCACGAAACTTCTGTGTATTGATTAAATTTATTAGTACGAATGTCACAATGGATGATCGACTGTATTTAGTAATTTGTATTTCGAATAAAAATATTGAATTTTGTATTTTATATTTCAAATACACGACATTCAAATATTTTGTATTTCTTATTTTAAATACATGTGATATAGTATTTTGTAATTTGTTTTCTTTAGCAAAGCATGTATTTTGCCCAGCTCTTATTATAGTTCAATATAACCAATAACCCTTTTATCGTGTTACATATTGTGTTTACCAAGTATCGATATCGATACTGAACATGAACTTTTTGACAACACTTTTTTAACTAACACATGGACAATTCCCTAACACATAGATTTTATAATTTTAGTATCGCTTTTCATCTGACTCTGTTTATCTTGTACATACTATATCTATGTTGTAAACCGACTCTATGGGGGTATTACACTATCTTACACACAGATAGACATTTTTCCTTAATTAAAAATACATCTTATAAAATAAAAATTTGATCGCATTTAGTACAATTTTTGTGAGTAACATGACTTAATGGGAAAAAATGGACATAGTTGATTTTTTAAGGTTACTAACAAAAGTTTAAACAGTTAATTGAAAACACATTTTCACAATAAAAACAATATCACATAACATCGAGTGTTTCCTCCACTTGCTCGTAATAAAGTTTTCACCCGCCTAGACATTTTCCCTCTTACAAATAAACGCGGTATAAAGTTATACCAAGTATAAACCTATGAAAATGTATGGTTATACCTTTGTTATACCTGGTATAACTTTATACCGCGTTTATTTGTAAGAGGGTTTGAGTATAATGTTATTCATTGTGTCCTCTTTATCACTACTGTACAACGGCGATTCGCATTCGACTCAAATTGACCGGTGTAGGGAGTATGAACCTTGCTCAACGTTCTAGCGGTTTCTAGATGTGTTCTATCGGATGCATGTCTGGTTATCTCGCCGACTATGCCAAAACTGCGATATTGACATTATTAAGATAAGACTGGATTTGAAAAAGTGGTATCCGGCAGATTAAAATCCTGGATCAAAACGAAGTGAGCTGATAAAGGGGTAAATGGTACCACATTTTATGTTTAAATAACTCTTTTATGGCGATGTGCAATAAGATCTCCTGCATCGATCACCACCAAGTCCGTACGAGCTCGCAAACATATCCTATCTGAATCCAATATCTTTCCTCTACCATATGCCACAATAGTTTAAAAAAAATACAGATTATGTTGTTCTTTTTCATGATAATACATTTATTGCTGTCCGTAAATTCTATTTAAACGACTTCCACACTTATCACTAAACAATATTTTACTCCATTAGTCTGTGAACCAAAGTCGATGTTCTCTAGCACAAGTTATTCTGTTTCTAAGGTGTACCTCAAGTTTTTGACCTTTGGCTATCACGAACGAACCAAAACCAGCTTCCTTCAACCTCTTTCGTACCGTAAGCTCACTTACTGTTGCAACTCGAACTTTCTCCAGCTCATTTCTGGCTGGATGGCCTTTAACCGTTTGAGCGCCACGGTTTTCTATAGACGACAACCGTTTCCGTGCCCTCCACGCCACGTCTTTATAAGATGACAAATTATAATCTTATCGTTTATTAAAATTAAATACATTAACAAATGTTTTGTGCGTATTTTTTCTATTGTCTAAAACCCTAAACTTAATGTTTTATTTCAATAGTGGTCTTTGTTTATATTAAAAACAGAAAAATAATAGCAGCCAAAATTTGTGTAGTGTCCCAGGCGCCATAGTCTTTATAGGAAGACGTCTAGTGCTTTCTAAAGTGTCGATATACACAAAAGTTTAAAAAACACGTTTATTTCAAATCAAAATGTTGAGTTTTGAAAAAAATGTGATCCTTATGAAGAATGTACGTAATTTTGCTAGCCCTTACACATGTATTTACTCAATTCTTTTAATACACACAAAGTCGGTTTTTGGTTAATACTGATATTGTCATTGAAAAATCCCGTCACTACGAAACTAATAGATATCGGTGCCTCGTGCGCCATGGACATCAATAGAAGACAATCTGTGACGTCATAGACGTAAGTGCATCAAGGTCAGTGTGAGATAGTGCAGCGCTGTTATGGATTGTTATCGATACAAAAAAAGCAAAAAGAAATGAATGAAGCTAATGAATTACGTTCTGAAGAACTTTTAAAAATCCTACAAGGTGTGGATTAGGAAGCTGAAGCCGATAAATACGAGAGTATCAGACGATGATTTTGAGTTAGTGTAAATTACTTAACGGTAAGAAAAATTTAATAAAAATTTTGCGTTCAATAACCTAATTAGATTGGCGTAAGTAGGTACCGACATTCGAAATTAGTACGACATAGAATCTCAGAATAACAAAAATTGCGTTCTTACTTTGAATGCGATACGCCGTATCCAGAAATGAAGCGCGTAACGTGGGCAAGCAAAATTGATAGAAGAAAATTGATCATACCCATCCCTTATAACAATTGAAATTTTACGTGCTACGGGCGCCACGGTCTTGATAAGAATACTACTGGGTGACGCCAAAAGACAATAGGGATGTAGCCAACTTCTTACGGCTGAATTGAGTTATGTATCTGTTTGGTCATTATCTATAGTGTATTTTGCTTTTTCTTATCACAACTATTGCTAATAAAACAAGGTATCGAAATTTGTCATTATTTTATTTATTGAGATATCGAAATACGTCATTAATTCTATTTTTCTGGTACATTTATAAAAAAAGAACATGTACGTAACATTTATCGATACTACAATTACCCTCATCACTACTTTTTACTATATATTCGTTATACATTTATAGCTTGGCGCTGGGGGACATATCGGGGGACGTTCGGTACCGCTTGGCGTTCAAAAGGTTAAAGGCGGGTTTTCTGCCTTGTCCTGATTTCTCACAAAAGCATTAGTTAGTCTCTTTGAATCATTAGAAACTGCAATAAATGGTTGAAACAGATAAACGATGAATTATGCACATCACTCTGTAGGTTTTTGTCGGTATTGTGGTCTGTTGGTTTGTTCAGTTTGGATTTAGTTAATGACGTCCCTAACCTCGAAAAAGATCTAAACGTTAAAAATAAAACAAATACCTCAGTATGTTGAAGCTTTTTTTTCTAAATTTTAAAACAATACCATAAATTGGCAATAAGCGAAATTTTCTCAAAATTATGTAAGTTCGAATAAAGTTAAAACAATCGTTTGAAAGGTGACGTTCAATTGTTTTATCCATAAGGAATTATCGTTTTATTATAAAACAAAAGAATACCAACCCGCAATGTAAAAAAAGTTTTCTTGTTCCGCAAATTTTGCCGGTGTGTGTACATCTAGATGATACTATATATATATATACATAGGATCCTATCTATTATCCTAAATATATGAGCTGTAGAATCATATCTGTGTATTACATTATCATAGTTCTTTGATACATTTTTTTGATATATTTCAAATTTATTTGGTTTCAAGGGAGGGCCGGTCAGGTCGTTTGTGTGTGCTGCAGTGTTGCCAACAATAATTTAGAAATCCACAAAAGGGACAAGGCTATTTTTCGTGTATAGCTCCGTCCTGCTCCTATTTCTATGATCCTATCTAAAAACAAATGTCAAAAATCTTTTATCAAAGATGAAATGATTCATATGTTTACATTACACAATCATGTAAATATGACTCATCATAGATCTGTGATCCTAGATATAATATGTCCGTCCTGCTCCTGTTTCTATGATCCTATTTAACAACAAATGTCAAAAATCTTTTATCAAAGATGAAATGATTCATATGTTAAATTTACACAATCATGTAAATATGACTCGCTATAGATCTGTGATCCTAGATATAATATGTCCGTCCTGCTCCTGTTTCTATGATCCTATCTAACAACAAATGTCAAAAATCTTTTGTCAAAGACGAAATGATACATATGTTTACATTACACAATCATGTAAATATGACTCATCATAGATCTGTGATCCTAGTTATATGACAGTGTAATACCCCCAAAGAAACGACTGCTCGCAGTAGTAAGCAGTTGTCATAAACTCGGCAACATTCAAAGTGGTTAGTTTTTTATGAAATATAAGGCCACTGCGACATCCTGCTATTTGTATAGATGTCACAACAGTGGGCACACGTGACGGATGACCGGCGATAACAGTGGCTTTACGATGCCAGGGAGCGAAAACGATAATTCACACTCTGAATCTGTGCCCTCACTGCGTGTTTTTAAAGTACCAAACTAAAATAAGCGAGGATCGAACATATTTTTTTTTTTAACTTACTACTAAATAAGTATATTAATTTCATCAAGATACGAAAAGTGGCTCCTCAATCCTTACGAATATGCGCCGTCTGGTGACAACACTGGATAACCCGGATAACCAGATATTTTCGTTAACGATAACGTGACCGAGCACGTTCAAAACCTCGCCATAAGTTCGGATTACGGGACCATAGATACTGCTATTTTGTAAAAATGTTGACGTGTTAAACATAACTGAAGTGAGCTGTTAAACCAACGACTGACAGCTCAATTCACCAAAGTTAGCTCTACTAGTCGCGTGATCCTAGCTACTGTCGAGTTTTCATGCCCCCGGCTGAAGAAATCGCTCAACGGTTTTGATGAAGTTTATTTTATTTATGCTTTTACCAAGAAAATCTTATTTTTCTCAGATAAAGATCAAGCGTGGTGTTTATTCCTCTTTCTTTTTACACGGCTGCAAGGCAGGTTTATGTTTTTCGCGTATCGTGTATGTATGTAATATTCTTTATTACCTCGTATCTTCTAAACCAATTGACGGATTTTTATAATTAAGGCATCGTTAGATAGATCTATAGAGAATGGCCGTTAAAAAAGAAACGTGGCGGATTTTGGGCGCCATATTGTAGCTTGTAGCGGTTGCAATATTTTTTTCTTCGAAACCCATCGAGTGGGGTATCAAAATGAAGGGTTTTTAGAGTTGATTACAAAAATATAGCCCACTTATATGTTTAAAAGTAATTCGAAAAAAAAAAAATAACTAAAAAGTTGTAAATAAAAAAGTTTATAAAATCAAAAAACCCGACTGCAAAGATATAAACAAGATCATGCTGCGCAGTCGGAGGGTATTTATAGTTTTGGTCAGCCATCCCTCGAATATGTATCCTCCGACTGCACAGCATGATTTTCTTCTTGTTTACATCTTAGCAGTCGTTTACAGTAGCACAGTAATAGGTATAATTAAAGAACTACTACTACTATTATATTTGTGATTCGACCTTGGCCTGACGCTGGACCATAAGACATAACGTCAGGAACTCAGGATTTCGGGCATGAGCGAAGTCTAACAAAGATACGAACACAGTGCGCGCATCGAAAAGAATCGGATTCATATAATTAATTGCGTAAAAAGCTCCAATAATTTAAAATAGTCATATCAATTATTATTGTTTGGCAAGTAAGTCTTCAGGCTCAAAGACTCTCACAATACTAAGAAATTAAACCTCACTTCAATACGCCATCGCCAGTATAATTCTGTAAGCCAGTACAGACATTTAGTTGGAATATTATAAAGCTACATCAATAGGACCCCAGTATAATTCTGTAAGCTACTATCGACATTTAGTTGGAATATTATAAAGCTACATCAATAGGACCCCAGTATAATTCTGTAAGCTACTATCGACATTTAGTTGGAATATTATAAAGCTACATCAATAGAAACCCAGTATAATTCTGTTAGCCACTATCGACATTTAGTTGGAATATTATAAATCTACATCAATAGGACCCCAGTATAATTCTATAAGCCACTATCGACATTTGGTTGGAATATTATAAAGCTACATCAATAGGACCCCAGTATAATTCTGTAAGCTACTATCGACATTTAGTTGGAATATTATAAAGCTACATCAATAGGACCCCAGTATAATTCTGTAAGCTACTATCGACATTTAGTTGGAATATTATAAAGCTACATCAATAGGACCCCAGTATAATTCTGTAAGCTACTATCGACATTTGGTTGGAATATTATAAAGCTACATCAATAGGACCCCAGTATAATTCTGTAAGCTACTATCGACATTTAGTTGGAATATTATAAATCTACATCAATAGGACCCCAGTATAATTCTATAAGCCACTATCGACATTTGGTTGGAATATTATAAAGCTACATCAATAGGACCCCAGTATAATTCTGTAAGCTACTATCGACATTTAGTTGGAATATTATAAAGCTACATCAATAGGACCCCAGTATAATTATGTAAGCTACTATTGACATTTAGTTGGAATATTATAAAGCTACATCAATAGGACCCCAGTATAATTCTGTAAGCCACTATCGACATTTAGTTGGAATATTATAAAGCTACATCAATAGGACCCCAGTATAATTCTGTAAGCCACTATCGACATTTAGTTGGAATATTATAAAGCTACATCAATAGGACCCCAGTATAATTCTGTAAGCCACTATCGACATTTAGTTGGAATATTATAAAGCTACATCAATAGGACCCCAGTATAATTATGTAAGCTACTATCGACATTTAGTTGGAATATTATAAAGCTCCATCAATAGGACCCCAGTATAATTCTGTAAGCCACTATCGACATTTAGTTGGAATATTATAAAGCTACATCAATAGGACCCCAGTATAATTATGTAAGCTACTATCGACATTTAGTTGGAATATTATAAAGCTACATCAATAGGACCCCAGTATAATTCTGTAAGCCACTATCGACATTTAGTTGGAATATTATAAAGCTACATCAATAGGACCCCAGTATAATTCTGTAAGCCACTATCGACATTTAGTTGGAATATTATTAAGCTACATCAATAGGACCCCAGTAACATTCTGTAAGCCACTATCGACATTTAGTTGGAATATTATAAAGCTACATCAATAGGACCCCAGTATAATTATGTAAGCTACTATCGACATTTAGTTGGAATATTATAAAGCTACATCAATAGGACCCCAGTATAATTATGTAAGCTACTATCGACATTTAGTTGGAATATTATAAAGCTACATCAATAGGACCCCAGTATAATTCTGTAAGCCACTATCGAGATTTAGTTGGAATATTATAAAGCTACATCAATAGGACCCCACTATAATTCTGTAAGCCACTATCGACATTTAGTTGGAATATTATAAGCTACATCAAAGTGGCCACGCTTGGGGGAGGCCTATGTCCAGCAGTGGACGTCTTTCGGCTGATATGATGATAATGATGACATCAATAGGACCCCAGTATAAATCTGTAAGCCACTATAGACATTTATTTGGAATATTATGAAGCTACTAAATAATTAACAACGGCCGTCTTACAATAGTCAGTACTGATCAACGGATCGTGATGGGGATGAAAATACCATTCACATCATGACCAGTTAGCGCGTTTGAGGGGTAAAAGGGGAAAAGGGGGCAACCACGAAAATCAAAATAGCACAGACAATAGAGTGTGAGTATGAGTATTTCTATAATATCAACAGCACAGTGATTCCAATCACACAGACAGACGAATTTAGAACCTATGCAGGCCAAATGTATCCATCAAATCGTCTTAACCAATAAAAAGGACCCTTTATATAAATTATACCAATAACAATTAGGTACTGCATCACAGATGAACATGATAAAAAAAAATATCAAAAATGAATATCTCATTATCGCAACCGAATTGCGCAAGTGAATTCGGCAAGGCGCAAGGTCTGACCGCTATCAAATCGAACATGCGAGAAGAATGACGCGATGTGGATTTCCGTCTGTGTGATTGGTCGATTGATAGCGGACAAACCCTTTGCGTTGCCGTATTTAATTGCGCAATTCGGCTTCTAGGAAGGCTTAAAGCTACAAGTGCATCAATGTTTTACCTTTGATTGACTTGAATTTTATATTTTACATTTTAAGAAACGACACGCAATACAGCCACGATTGTATTATAGATCGACTATTGCGGTGATGGCATATACGATATGGAATAAAAAAAGTTAATTAAAAAAATCTAAAAACCCGACTGCTTTAAAAGCGAACTAAAAAGACGGTCGGGTTTTTAGAATTTTTTAATTAACTTTTTTTATTTATAACTTTTTAGTTATCTTTTTTTAAGATTTAGGTACATTTAAACATATAAGTGTTATATATTTTTGAAATCACCTCTTAAAACCCTTTATTTTGATACCCCACACGATGGGTTTTTTTCCTCCGCAATATGGCGCCCAAAATCCGCCATTTTTCTATTTTCCAATTTTAATGTAGCCAGTGACATTCGCGGGGTTACGACGAATCGATTGACGTATGAATCATCAAAATCGGCCAACGCGTTTGGTCTCTAGAACGCCACATAGGAACAAACATACATACATACATAGACTGATAAACACATTACCCTCCTTCGGCGGTCGGGTAAAAAGGACAAAGGAGACGTGTTGCGCCACTCGCCAAATGCCGTTCACTATAGCGCAAGCGTGTCTAGAACTTACCTGAACTTAAGGAACTCGAAAACTAGGTCATTAGTTTAGAAGTTCATTGCAAATAGGGCAATCGTAAAAGCTTGTCATAGTATTTGCGGCAATAGCACGTACAATATGTCACTGGTAGACAACACTCATCTATCATTCATCTTTGCAAAATGCAAGCTAATATTTGAGAAATAAAATCTCCTTGCCTCGTTCAATCGGCAAAAACAGACAAATTGATATAAATTTAAAAAAATGCCTACACGATTTACTTTGAGGCTGTGGAAAAGTATATGATAATTTTGACTATATTTCTGAGAGAACTTGGTTGATACCAAAACAAGTTTAAAAAAAAAACGATACAATTGATCGACAAAGTTACCTCTAAAAACTACATTGTCTTTAAAAAAATATCTGTACGTATTAATTGACAACATACCGCAGTAAAGTTAATAAAAATAACGAGTAATACGTATTTGGTTGGTAATCTTTTTTAATAATTCAATAACACTTTCGAGTAAATCGATAAAATCTGAACATTTTGCAATAAATGTTTTCTCCTCTTGTCACGGCCTTAAGGGTACACTAGTCGAAAATTCTTCCATACAAACGTAGTCTGGCTTTTACTCCACTGTTTGACGATGTACGTTCAAAATAAAAAAATATATCGATTTATAATGATGAGAATCATTATCTAATCCTGTATGGAAGCAGAAAAGTAAAAAAAAAAATTCCTTGAAAGTTATGAGCTACGAAAGTTCCATATTAAAACACAAATAACGCATCTTTGGGCGCAAATAAGTACCATAAGAAGGAAAATTGAAAAACGGCCTCCATACAGAGATAGATTAGTAGTTCAACAATGCAAATAATTTTATTTTGAACAGATACATTCAGTAATTTTTTCATGATATCCAGACTAGGTAGGTAGGGGGTGGGGGGGGAGGGGTTGGTAGGTTAGTTGGGTAATGGCTAGGTAGGTAGGTGGGTAGGGTAGGGTAGTTAGGGTAGATAGGGTAGGGTAGGGTAGGTAGGGTAGGGTAGGAAGGGTAGGGTAGGTAGGGTAGGGTAGGTAGGATAGGATAGGTAGGGTAGGGTAGGTAGGGTAGGTAGGGTAGGTAGGGTAGGGTAGGTACATAGTTTGCCGGGTCAGCTAGTAATTATATAAATATTGAGGAAACAAAATTCGCTTTTAGTATTTTCCTTATTATTCTTTGACATAAAGAACATACATAAATTACAACCTTTTAGTATTTTTTTTCGAATTAGGTACATTTAAACATATAAGTGTTATATATTTTTGAAATCGCCTCTTAAAATCCTTTATTTTGATACCCCACACAATGGGTTTGGAAGAAAAAAAAAAATTTTTTTGCCCACAAAATGGCGCCCAAAAGCCGCCATTTTTGTTTTTTTCAATTTAAATGTAGCCAGTGACACTCGCAGGATTAAGACGAATCGATTGACGTAAGAATTATCAAAATCGGCCGACGCGTTTGGTCTCTAGAACGCCACATAGGAACAAACATACATACATACATATATACATACATACATACATACATACATACATACATACATACATACATACATACATACATACATACATACATACATACATAGACTGATAAACACATTACCCTCCTTCGGCAGTCGGGTAAAAAAAAAAGATTCCGACGAATTGAGAACCTCCTCCTTTTTTTGAAGTCGGTTAAAAAGCCTTTCTTCCAGTCGGTTAAAAGGCCAGGGGCGCAGTACTCATAACCGTAACGTGTGTGTATGACTAGATGTATAAATGTGAGTGAAGCAAAATAAGTATGTAAAAATCGTAGCAGGTGACGTGGCGTTCTGTAGTTTCTGCTTAACCTCGTGGGAAAAAGGCGTGAGTTTATGTATGTATGTATAAAAAGCCGTAGATGAAAATGTAGATAATTAAATTGTCATTGACATAATGAAAATTTCATAAAAACGCTCGGTGGTTTTGGTGCGATCGTCGTTTATTTGTTCGAGTTAGACATAGCTCTACAAAATAATTACACGATGTTATGTAAATTAATTCAAAGTTTATATTTTTAAATAGGTATACTTTTAAAAATAATACGTCCTTATCCAACGGGTTATTGGGTTAGAGTAATGGCGGTTACGCACTACATCCGATCCGAGTCCGTGAAATTTCGGTTCCGAAGAAGCCGTACTACTTCTTGTAGCATAGCGTAGCTTATTCACTACATCCGAATCCGTCAACATTCAGAACATTTTGAACTCGGAACTCAAATCACGGACACGGATCACGGACACGGACGTGTAGTGCGTAACCTATTGGGTAAACGCTGCTGTCAATATTTCCATCTGTCAAAAATATCCCAATATCCCATTGGACGGACAGTAGCTTTTTAGACGTGATTCTTATTTTAAAGTCAGTTACAGACGTTTATCTACGCCTTAAGCCGTAACAAAATCACTTTGCTTTTTAACGCCCGCAAGTGTTAAGTTAATATTAGGGTTCCGTACCTCAAAAGGTAAAAAGGTTACCCTTATGAGATCACTCTCTTGTCCGTCTGTTCGTGTGTCATCACCGATTTTCTCAGGAATGGATTGACCTAGCAAGTTGAAATTTATACCAGATACCACAGAAAAGAAAAAACGCCTTCTACAATAGAAGTCACAAGTAGGCGGGGCCCATGTACCCCGAGTTTTGCGCAATTCCGCATATGTCAGCCTCCGCGCACACACTACGCACATCAGTCTTGTTGCAACCGTCACGGTGAAAAGAACTTGAAAAAAAAAACTAAAATACCCTAGTGCTGTTTTAGAATGAAAACTCGATAGCTGAAACAAACATTTATCAAATGGAGGTATATCATACCATCGGGCAGTATTAATTCATTTTATTTCCATATAAATTGGAAAAACTATATTCTATTGAACAAGACAAGTAAAAGTTGATTTTATATTGTTAAATTTAAGGTCTACTTTCTTTTAAACTCAAACATTGTTCTCGAAGATTCCAACTATGCACATGTCACAGTCAGCTACTCAATTAGATATTGCCGGTATCGATAATGAGTTATCGATATTTTAAACTTACAATGTTCTCTGTGATCTATGATATATCTGAATTTTTTTTAACCAGTTTGCGGTATTTTTGGTGATTCAGTATTAGTAATCAAATACATTTCCATGTTCAAACCCTTTTTTTCTAATTCTGCCTTAACCAAGCTTAAAATAAATAAGCATGGATATAGGTAATCTATTGGTAATATTCTAATTGAAAAAAGGTTAATCGAATAAGTGTAATTCACAAAGTCTCAAACCTAAAAAAGTGGGTATCATCTTATTTTGCCACTTCAGATTCGCTAAGGATCCAGACAGAAAAGATATTTTTTTCGGGATTTTGCAATCTACAAAGTGTAATATTACGTTTCGACTCAAAAGCTATCATCTGGTCTGAACCCTGCTTTGCTAGCATTCATTGCTTCAGATATTCAAAAAGCCGTACGATCCACAGCGTAGAACACGCAAATAATACTTTGAGTTATCAAATTGAATTAAATCGAAGCAAGCATGCTCTATGCTTGCTTCGAGCATTTCGAGCTGTCAAAAAAGTTACGCAATGGGGGCTACCGCGTTTGAATTCTCCGCTAGGGGCGCTGGTGTAGACTAAGGTCTACAAAATGACAAATGTTATAGTTTTTGTCTAAGAGCGAGTATTTTTTTTTTTTATTGTTGTGAATATTTCCTAAACATGGCAGATTAAGATATAGGTACGGGACTATATAGAGTTTTATGTTTTGGAAAATCTTTTCCTCCTTTTTTATCGAAAAAAAGGCAGCGCAAAACTGCGGCATACTCGACCACTGTTATCCTCTGAACACCACTATGAATATGTATGAAATACAATAAAATATTTATTACATGTAAGTTGTTTATTCATTTATATCGAGAAAGAGGTCAACCGTCGAATCCGACTTGGCTGGGCGGCGTTCGGGAAGTTGCGTGGTATCTTCTCGTCCAATTTACCGCAATGTCTCAAGACAAAAGTCTATGACCAGTGTGTGTTGCCAGTGATCACCTATGGGACCGAGACGTGGTCGCCCACAATGGGCCTTATCAGAAAGCTTAAAGTCACCCAAAGGGCAATGGAGAGGGCTATGCTGGGCATTTCCTTGCGTGATCACGTCAGAAATGATGATATCCGCAGGAGAACCAAAGTTACCGACATAGCCCGAAGAATTGCCAAACTTAAGTGGCAGTGGGCAGGGCACATTGCTCGCAGAACGGATGGCCTTTGGGGCCGAAAAGTTCTGGAATGGCGACCGCGAACCGGAAGACGATATGTTGGAAGGCCTCCCACTAGGTGGACCGATGACCTGGTTAAGGTTGCGGGACGGCGCTGGATGCGAGACGCACGGGATCGGTCAATGTGGCGACGCCTGGGGGAGGCCTATGTCCAGCAGTGGACGTCTTTCGGTTGAAATGATGATGATGATGATGAAGTTGTTTATTTAATGCCCGACTTTCAGATGAGAATATTTACTTGTTTCATACTTTTTAGACTTTGTAACGCGCGATTTTAAAATATCTCGGGACGCCGCGTGTGAGAACCCCGCAGCATCCATTGGCAACACTGAGAGAGCACGCCGCACGAGGCGATGTCCGGCTCGTCTCAGAGATTAAAACTGTAAAATATCTAATATACTATTAGTTACTATTATTTCATTTGTCTTAAGTTTAATGAAAATGTTTTTGAACGTGTCCAATAAACAATTACAAGTTAAACTGGCTGCCCAAGCGCGGGACTGTGTGTGACAGTTGTAAACTTTTTTGTGAAAATACACCACACAGTGCGACCCACGATAATGACACGTACACGCCGTCAATCACGTCGGCAATCCGATTTTGATGATGCCGTCGATGCCGTTGATGAAGCCGCAGAAGCACCTGCCACGCAGTCGACGGCGAGGTTTTGTTCATTCTGTAAGCGGCATGGACACAACCGTGACAATTGTTTTAAGCTAAAAGTGAATGATGTTACACAAGAAACTGATCGGATTCCGACATGTTATGGTTGTAATGCGAAGGGCGTTACTAGGTCACAATGTTCTAAATGTAATGCAGACCACTATGCCATGGATGTCATGGGGTTCTCTGAATATAAACCTAGTGATGTAAATAAACCCGATGGTAGGTCTATTACTTGTTATAATAATTCTAATAATAGTGAAATGCCTATGATGCATTACTTTGGTGAATATCATTCCGTTGTTAGTAATCATTTTTGTTTTTTTTTTTTTTTGGGTCTATCCCACCGCACTATTCCCAAACCACTGCAATTCCTGAAAGCCAGAATCAACAGTGGCGACCACCAGAAAAGCGCCGAGGCAATGAAGCTCGACGAAGTCCCGGAGAATGAATTTAACTGTCTTGGATCCCGCAACGAAATGAATCAGAAAAGAATAACGGAGGAGTAGGAAAAACCATAAATTTTCCACTTCCCTCCACATCAAGCAGGAGACAGAACAAACAAGGCCACTAGGCACAAAGGGTCGTTTACAACTGAGATAAGCCCAGTTGCCTAGCACCACGGATAAAAATAAGAATTAATATTAATGGGTCCTAACATTGTGAGCTGTTATGTTTGATTCCAATAATAGGTATGGCAAAAACGCTTGAACGCACGGAAATTTGTTCTAGTTTCCACAAGGTCCGTATAGTAAACAACTCCTGAGGTAGCCTCTACATTATTCAACATAACATTACGTTCATTCTGCCAAAGAATACACTCCCATAAGATATGATGTGCAGATTGTACATATTCGCAGTCAGATGTAGAACACTGACATAAAGGCGAGGTTAGTAATCATAATTATAAAAATGTTCCGTTATCACCAAGTAGGGTGACCACAACGTCAGATGTTAGGGTGTCCATGGAAGACCCAGGACATTTTCCCATACATAAGTATAATTTTTATGACAAAAATGTTAATTCATCACCAAGTAGGGTGACCTCGAGGAACGAAGATAGGGTGTCCATGAAAAATTTGGGACAATTTTCTGCAGTAATGTTGTTGACAAAAAGGGTTCTCCGAGTGTCTCTGTTGAGCATCATGCTAGGTTAAGGCCAACTTTAAGTGTTCAGATTTTAGGAGTTCGAGGAAAAGCCTTATTGGATTCAGGCGCTAAGAGCAGTGTTGCGGGTGCCCTGTTATACAAGCTGCTGCTGACACATCAGCATCCATGCGAGGAGACGACTTGACGAGTTAGGCTTGCAGATATGCTCCACCCGTACTCGACAAGTCCTACTTACCACTTTAGAAGTAAGGATAACCCCGGAAAGGTCAGTAATTTACCATTTTTCCTGATGCTGAAAATAATGAGACCCTATTTGGAATGGACTTCTTGGTGGCAGCGGGCATTGTGCTTGATTTTGCTTCTTCAACCTGGCATTTTTCAGGTGAGCATGTTTTATTTGATATTGAGTACGAGCATCCAAGGCTATGCACTAATATATTTGCTGCTGACTTTTTGCGTGATGATGAAGGGCTTATGCTGGAGCCTGATCAAAGACAGCAGTTGTCTGATATGGTGCAGCAAAACAGTGATGTTTTTGCAGAACAGGGGAGGCCAACTCCCTATGCAGAGCACCACATCGACACGGGCGACCATCCTCCAATATCAGTTTCGCCGTATAGGCTCACGCCCGCCAATAAGGAGCTTGTGAAGGCTGAGTTGGAGAAGGTGCTTGCGGAAGGTGTGATTGAAGAATGTGAGTCTGCTTGGACTTCCCCTGCTGTTCTTGTGCCAAAGAAAGATGGCAAGGTAAGATTTTGCGTGGAATATCGTAAATTAAATACAGTTACAAAAACTGATGCTTACCCTATGCTGCACATTGATGACTTAATCCAGTCGACTAAGCGTAACTGCTTCATGTCCACGCTAGATTTGAGAAGTGGCTTCTGGCAGGTGATGATGAAATCTAATCGTGATAAGTGTGTCTTCTGTAGGAAGAAAGTAAAGTACCTTGGACATGTTATCACACAAGATGGCGTGTCTCCAGATAACGACAAGGATAGTGGATATGAAGCCACCACAAAATCTTAAACAGTTAAGAACTTACCTTCAGATGTGTTCCTGGTTCCGGAAGTTTGTGCCTAACTTCTCCGCTATTGCTGAGCCACTAACACGCTTGACTAAAAAGAACCAGCCTTGGGTTTGGGAGTCAGAGCAAGCAAACGCTTTTGAAGAGCTGAAGAAGCGCCTCACTTCTGCGCCTATTTTGATACAGGTAAACTATTCTCAGCCGTTCGTACTCAGAACGGACGCTAGTAATTATGCATTAGGTGCGGTTCTCCTACAGGGCGAGGGCATTGAAGAACGGCCCATAGAGTACGCAAGCCGTCTGTTAATTCCTGCGGAGAAAAACTACAGTACTACAGAACGGGAGGCTTTGGCCGTGGTTTGGGCTGCAGAGCGCTTTAGAGGGTATATAGATGGACACGAGGTAATAGTCAGGAGTGATCATCAGCCGTTGAAGTGGCTACTTACGGTAAAGTCCCCTTCAGTTAGGTTGGTCCGCTGGGCACCTAAACTCCAGTCTTTTAATATTGTCTACCAGTATACACCTGGCAAGGCTAACGTAGTCGCGGATACGTTGAGCCTTCCCCCTTGTTCTAAAGAAGAAGATACGGAGGAATATGGTTTGTGTCCTGTTGTTATAAACTTACCTTCTATCAGCCCAGCTGACCTGCGAGCTGCACAAGTAGCCGACCCAGAATTACTTAAAATTATGCAGGATTTGTAAAATCTCGACGAACTTACCTGTAGTCGATGGTTGGAGAGAGGCTACGTAATGTCTCACGGCGTTCTCTACCGATATGACCCGGATTCTGATGCAGAAGATGCACAGTTGGTGGTGCCGATCTCCATGCGGGAAGAGATTCTAAAGGAGCTCCATGACTCTCCTACTGCTGGCCATCAGGGAGTAGAAAGTACCCTCCAACGACTAAAGGAGAGGTATTATTTTCCAGGCATGCGCAGGTATGTAACTGATTATTTAAAAAAATGCGTCGATGGCCTTCGTTACAAACCTTCAAACCAGAAACCCTCGGGCTTATTACAAACTCCTGTATTGCAACAGCGAGGCGAAGTTCTAGCTATCGACTTATTTGGTCCACTTACACCTGGAGACCAGGGGGAGCGATAGATATTTCTTATAGAGGATGTAGCTACAAGGTGGGTTGAACTTTTTCCACTTGTTGATGCCACCGCAGAGGCTTGCTCTCGCATCCTCCTGGAGGATTACTTCCTCCGATACGGATTGCCACGACGTGTCGTTTTAGACAACGGCACGCAGTTCCTGTCTGCTGTCATGCAACAGTGCATGCACCTGATGGGCGTCAGGCAGGAGCTCATACCGTTATACCTTCCAGAGGCCAATCCCGCGGAGCGGAAGAATCGGGACCTTAAGGTACAGCTGTCCATGTTAGTTCAGACAACTCACACTGATTGGCCTAAACACTTGGCAAATGTTAGGTTTGCCATGAACAGCGCCGTGTTCTCCACCACAGTTAAGACCCCCGCAAATTTACCATTCGCACGAGAGTTGCGAACCCCGTTTGATGTTGATCGGGATCTCTGCAGTATCCTAGATAAAGAAAATTTCGTTCCTCAAGTCACACCCTACCATCCTATCATTTATTTCATCTCTTTCTGAAATTAGGGAACGTGTAGAGAAGTATCAGGATATTCGCAAAAAGGTAGCTGATGGCACTCGTCAGAAGGAACCAAAGATTAGTGTAGGTGATTTACTGCTGCTCTAGTGTCACAACCTGAGTAACGCATCAAAAGGTATTACTCGGAAGTTCATGCCCAGAAGGTATGGCCCGTATCGTGTTAGACAGATCACTAGCCCTACAACCTTTGTTCTTTCCGACCTCTCGAATAACGTGATAGGAAAGTACCATAGCACGGATCTCACATTGTTGACCACTCCCTTAGATACAGCAACCCCGGTTATGCCGAAAAGAAGCAGAGGGAGACCGCGCGACCGTGAATTAAGTCCCAAGTTGGACTCGGGGCGCGATCCTAACTTGGAGGGGGAGTGTGTAACGCACGATTTTCAAATATCTCGGGACGCCGCGTGTGAGAACTCCGCGGCATCCATTGGCAACACTGAGAGAGCACGCCGCACGAGGCGATGTCCGGCTCGTCTCAGAGATTAAAACTGTAAAATATCTCATATACTATTAGTTACTATTATTTCAATTAGCCCCATTGAAGGAGTGCATTAATCTTAAACTGTATTTTTTTATTCATATATTGTGATTTGTCGTCTCATGTCGATCTAAAATGCGAGTTAGCCAACCTAGTCGTACAAAACGCATGAGAAAAGATTTAAAACTTGGCATAACTTGGAATATCGCGCGCAAACTACGACATCTTACGCCATCTACCGGCGACAGCTAACACTAAGCCCTTAACAAACTCAAGTGCATCAAAATCCAATTGAAAGTGTTCCACAAAGGCATATTAAGTTAGCGATATAACACTGTCAATCAGAGGTCACTTTAACAAGCGCAAAGCCCAGCAGCCGTATTGCGTAAGTGCGCAAAGGGTTTAAACTCTATCCAACCGACCAAATCGGCCAATCACCAAAACGGAAATCCACATCGCATCATTCATCTCGCATGTGATTGGTCGATTTGGTCGGTTGGATAGAGTTTACATTCTTTGCGCACTTACGCAATACGGCTGCGGGTCTACAGTCAGTGCGCTAGTCACCTATCATTACACCAGTTAGTGCTATGAATGCATAATACTTTGAGTGAGTGCAATTTTCCAATGATTGAATGTAATGACTCCTTTGTAATACTGTCGGAATTGCACTGCTTCGCTTGCTGTATATATTTTATAGTATACACACGTCAAGTTTTAATTAGAATGAAATGTTAGACCACATCATCGCTTACCTTCAGGCGAGACAGTGGTCAAACGCCAGTAGGGATTGCAATCCGAATTCTTCGAAATTTTCGAATTTCGAAGAATTGAGAACAACTGTAAAATCCGGATTTTCGTTTAATTTTTAAGACACAAACCGATTTTTTCGGATTTATTTCAATACTAATTTTAACGGATAATATTTGTTTTTATCAAGCAACATTTCATTTGAAGTAATCGGTAGATCGATATTAACTATTCTAATGCGCAAATCCGAATAATATTTGAATTGATAGGCTTGGGTTTTATTTTTATTCAATAGATAAACTGAATGACCGAAACAGCTTTTTATTCTGCTCTTATGTTCTGAAACAAAATAAGACCGCGCCTTAACAATGAGACACATGACGCGATCATTTGGGAAACGCTTGCCGTCTCCCTGGATGGTCTGGTATGAAAGCCTTATTGGTAAGCTTCCTTCGTTCGGTCTACCCAGTGGTCTGTGCGATTGGATAGACTTCCTGAGGGATCGGTCCATCCGAGTGGTTATTGATGGCCGCTCGTCTGATCAACCGGATATTAATGCCGGGGTTCCTCAGGGGTCAGTACTCTCAGCAACATTGTTCTCGCTTCACATAAACGATCTGCTAAAACCACGGCACCTTTTGGTATGCAGACGACAGCACTGTTGCTGAGAGATACGTGTCCGACGCGCGCGCTACTGGGCCCCAGACCCGGTCTCTCCGAGAGGCCATGGTTAGGCGCTTGAATCTATCCTTGAAGGCATTCTCCGAATGGGGCGATGCCAATCTGGTTAGATTCAATGCTGACCCAGGCGTGTCTTTTTTGCCGCTAAAAGGAGCCAGTTCAACCCGGCTCCTTCTTTCCGAGGTGTGACCGTGCCGATAACGGACCGACTTGAGCTTCTTGGCGTTACGTTGAATCGACCCTCAATTTTGGTCCATTCATTGAGCCAAAAAGTTTCAGCTCACAGCTGCACTTGATCACTATCTCACCTAATGGTAAACGATGATGTGGTCGACGGTGAACATTCTTTTATTCGGTCATGCGTCGAAATTGAGCGAATAAAATAAGCACATTTTAAATAATTTGTGCTATTTTATTTCAGTTTTATCGAATCTATTAAAACACTTAAACTTAGATAGTAGTCAAGCGCGAGCATATAAAAAAAATAAAAAATACTCAAAAACCGGGTAATCCGGATAATCCGGATTTCAATCGGACGAGAAAACGGACATCCGGAGTTTGCAATCCCTAAACGCGAGCCTATAGTTAAATAAAAAAATTATAAAAAAAATGGATGGTGAATTTTTGTACCTTAGAACATTTTCGAGACTACCTTGAAAATAACCTAAAAATAATACCAAAAGAACGAAAACCAAAGCATACAAACAGCTTTAAAAAAATCTCGATGACGAATTATTCCTTGTGAAAAGTCAGTAAAAAAACTGCTTGAAAAGCAAACTAAATAAAAAAAACCGGCTAAGTGGAAGTCGGACTCGCGTACGAAGGGTTCCGTACTTGGTAAATTGCGGTTTACGATTTATGACGTATTAAAAAAAAAAACTACTTACTAGATCTCGTTTAAACCAATTTTCGGTGGCAGTTTACATGGTAATGTACATCATATATTTTTTTTTGTTTTATCATTCTCAGGGGCCACACACATTTTACCACTTTGTAAGTGTCTCTCGCGCAAACTATTCAGTTTAGAAAAAAATTATATTCGAAACCTCAATATCATTTTTGAAGACCTATCCATAGATAAAGTCCTCGCCAAACTTCTTGGCCGCCCTGAATTTGGTTTACCGGATGCGAGAGGCATAAAACGGTGCTATTTTTATATGAGATTTCCTACTGCGCAGCCATTATAGCCAATTTCAGGGCGGCCAAGAAGTTTGGTTAGTACTATACCTCATACGTATGGATAAGATGAAAAAAAAAATTGCCTTTCAGTTCTAAGTATCCCTTTTTTCAGTTATCCCGAAGACCCCCAAAATTTATTGCTTTTTTTTCTATTTTTGTGTGAAAATCTTAATGCGGTTTACAGAATACATCTACTTACCAAGTTTCAACAGCATAGTTCTTAGTTTCGGAAAAAAGTGGCTGTGACATACGGACGGACAGACAGACAGACAGATATGACGAATCCATAAGGATTCCGTTTTTGCCATTTGGGTACGGAACCCTAAAAAGGACGTACCTAAATAAGGAAAATATCATGCTGTGCTGTCGGAGGATACAAATTTGCGACCAAAACCAGATGAGAACGCAAAAAAAAATTGGGCCCCCACAATATGGCGCCCAAAATCCGCCATTAACCTATTTTTCAATACAGTTGTTAAACATGGCGTACTTTCAGAGGCTATAATTATGATTCGAAAATTAAATCTTATGCACAGGCATCTTTCTGTTACGCGGTCGTGACTTTTGTTTACGAGCTCGATCATTAGTTTTGCAGTTTAGTTTTAAATTTATAAGTCAATTTAAAAAGTTTAGTAGCAAAGAGTTTTCATCCATAGAATAAAATGGGATAGATTTTATACGGGGAAAAATGAATGATTCCGTACGTTTTAGCATTGAACTCTCAAAAGTCTTTTAAATGGTTGTTTAATATATTTAATTACCAGTTTTAATTTAATTATTTTCACATCAACATTTGTCTAAAATCGAATAGGCTGTATAGACTGTTTTCGTTGTAAAAAATGTCCAGTTGCAAAAACGCGCCTTTAGTTAAAAGTCAATTTAAAAAGTTTCGTAGCAAAGAGTTTTCATCCATAGAATAAAATGGGATAGATTTTATACGGGGAAAAATGAATGATTCCGTACGTTTTAGCATTTAATTCTCAAAAGTCTTTTAAATGGTTGTTTAGTATATTTATTTACCAGTTTCAATTTAATTATTTTCACATCAACATTTGTCAAAAATCGAATAGGCTGTGTAGGCTATTTTCGTTGTAAAAAAAATATGTCCATTTGCAAACACGCGCGTGAAAATTTTATTTTTTTGTGAATTAACAAATCTAATTCTTCTATTTGTTTTTACTATTTCCCACAACTGTATTGAAAAATATCGTGTGATACACGGGCGTGTAGGTTATTGCAAACTCGTGTCATTAAAAACCCTCGCCTTCGGCTCGGGCTTGTTAATGGCAGCTCGTTTGCAATAACCTACTTTCCACCCTTGTATCACAATGTACTATTCCAATTTTAATGTAACCAGTGACATTCGCAGGGTTAAAATGAATCGATTGACGTAAGAACCATCAAAATCGGCCAATGCATTTGGTCTCTAGAACGCCACATAGGAACAAACATACATACATACACTGATAAACACTACTCTCCTTCGGCATTCGTGTAAAAAGTAACTCAGAAGACGCGATCAAAGTTGCCGCATATTGTCGACTGTCTTAATCAGGTCTTTAAGAATAATTACCAAATACAGATACTAAAATCTAAGAAGTCACATTACTAAGCTCACACAAGTAGAAATTAAAACGTCAATTAAGGTCTTAAACCCTACTAAAGCTCTCGTCTACGACCTCATAAGGGCCGACGGTCACTGACGGAAATAAGACCTCCCCGTCGCTCTAAACGGCATATATATAAATCATATTGCTACTTTTTTGTTCTAATTGATGTTCAATCAAAAAATATAATAGATTTTTGCATACATACATTGTTTTTACTATTTCCCACAACTGTATTGAAAAATATCGTGTGATACACGGGCGTGTAGGTTATTGCAAACTCGTGGCAAAATCAAATATTTTGCATTAATTTTGTCAAATATTTCTTTTGGAAGTACCAAGAGTCAAAGGCAGATCCTAAAGGCTGCTGGTGTTGACCTAAGGTCTAATTGTTTTTCCACGACCAACCGTATGTGGCTAGCACGCGAGTTACAGAAAAACAATCAACTTTATTCGAGTATGTAAGGATTTTTTTTAATGTGGCTTACATTAAAAAATATCCTTATATACTCGACGCTGTTATCTAACTTCTATTATCAGAGAACAATTATATTACTAGGTACTAACGTAAGCTTATCTGTCTGTGGTGGGCGAAAAAATATTTGTATTATTAACCGATGTAGATGCCGCGAGACTAGTCTGTTTAATTAATTTTTAACCGACTTACCAAAAAGGAGGAGGTTCTATGTTCGACATTGTTTGTTTTTGTTTTTTTACCCGACTGCCGAAGGAGGGTAATGTGTTTATCAGTTTATGTATGTATGTAAGTATGTATGTATATATGTATGTTTGTTCCTATGTGGCGTTCTAGAGACCAAATGGCTGCGCAGTAGGAAATCTCATACAAAAATAGCACCGTTTTATGCCTCGCGCATCCGGTAAACCAACTTCAGGGCGGCCAAGAAGTTTGGCGAGGACTTTATCTATGGATAGGTCTTCAAAAATGATATTGAGGTTTCGAATATAATTTTTTTCTAAACTGAATAGTTTGCTCGAGAGACACTTCCAAAGTGGTAAAATGTGAGTGGCCCCAGAGAATGATAAAACAAAAAAAATATATGATGTACATTACCATGTAAACTGCCACCGAAAATTGGTTTGAACGAGATCTAGTAAGTAGTTTTTTTTGAATACGTCATAAATCGTAAACCGCAATTTACCAAGTACGGAACCCTTCGTACTCGAGTCCGACATCCACTTGGCCGGTTTTTTTACCCGACTGCCGAAGGAGGGTAATGTTTTTAAACAGTCTATGCATGTATGTATGTATGTTTGTTCCTATGTGGCGTTCTAGAGACCAAACGCGTGGGCCGATTTTGATGGTTCTTACGTCAATCGATTCGTCTTAAACCCGCTAGTGTCACTGGCTACATTAAAATTGGAAAATAGGAAAATGGCGGTTCTTGGGCGCCATATTGTAGGAGCAAATAAATTTTTTTTCTTCCTAACCTATCGTGTGGGGCATCAAAATAAAGGATTTTAAGAGGTGATTTCAAAATTATATAACACTTATATGTTTAAATGTACCTAATTCGAAAAAAAAAATAACTAAAAAGTTATAAATAAAAAAAGTTAATTAAAAATATCAAAAAACCCGACTGCTTGAAAAGCAAACTAAAAAGACGTAAACAAGGTGAAAATCATGCTGTGCAGTCGGAGGATACATCTGGTTTTGGTAAGCCAGCTCGCGAAGAGGTATAGGGCTTATTACACTACACGGTATTCAGGGCCCTGAATACCGGGTCACTAAATCATTCCGAAGCAATAAGGTCGATATTATGATAACCCTAACTTCCTAACATTTATTACACTACCCTAAATTAGGATTTAGGGCCCTGAATACCGTGTAGTGTAATAAGCCCTTATCCTCCGACTGCACACACACACGTACACATCTGCGTATCCTCCGGGTACGCAGATGTGTATAGTTCACCTTGGTACACTCTCATTTCACCGGTTATGTTCAGTTTCATGATAGTCGGGTAATCTATTCTGGCATTATAGGTATCTTACTTAACTACTTGCCTATTACGTAGGTACAACTAAAAACAAAAAAATAAAATAACATTTTTCCAAAAAATACTACCGACTTCCAAATAAGAATACTACAAAGTGAAAAATAACTTTATTTTTGGAAGTCGGTGTCCATAACGCAAAAAAATGGTACCTACCAAAAAGACACCGACTTCCTCTTTATAAAATTAGTATAGATAATAAAACCCTTATTGATAAACCTATAGTCAACAACTCTGGGGATCATCAGCAAAATCAAAAGTTGCGATAATGCAAAGATTCCAGTCATAAATACTACGAATGATAACGCAACTTGGTATGTCTCAAACAATAGACTCTTCACCGCCGACCTCTGGAATCTAAAGTTTTATAGAATAAATCTCGGCAAGGACAAAAGCGTACAAAAAACGGATTACGGATCATACAAACTTGCTGCCAGTAAATCTGATGAGCACCCAAGAAGACTAAAAACAGCAATAAGAATAAACGGAGCGGTCGACGGCTTTCGTCCAAGCACTTTATTTAAAATCCTACACATATTGCTAAACATCTGTAAGATTATTAGATTGCATTAATAACATATTATAAACAATAAAAAACCTTTTTCGAGACGTAAAATTCGCAAATGCTTTTGCAAGGCAGTCAAAAAATTTGTCAAGCAAAATTATACCTTTAAATATAGTATCGGTTCATTTTTGTATAACCATGCTTAGACATAATATGGTAATTTGGTAAATTATTATGATTCACTCCATACAATATCTAACCACAATGACTGTAGCATGTACCCATAGTTACTATACATTGCACTGCAAATAACATAGGATCAGGAAAAAGTGTAGTATGTAGTGTGTACACGTCTTTCCTGCCAAATACTGTATTCCTGTGGAGAATTAATGCAATGTTATCTCTTCCATTTAAGGATACTGTTTAATCAAAGCTGCTTAGCTTTTACCGTCTCATAATGATTGCTGAATTGATTCAATTAAGTTTTAAGGCATGTTCTATGTTAGGGGGGTTTGGTTTCCGCACTTAGTCCCTCAAATGGACCTTTGTACATGGTGTCTTAAGGCATGCTTTTCCTAAACCGTAGCAGGAGCCTTGTAACATATGGAAGATCCCGCAGCCAGGCACAACAATAATTCTTAGAAAAGAAATTGATTAATTCGTATTTAGACATTACGCCTTGATGCATGGATGCGGTAAAGATTCGGACTGCTTTTAATTACTTACTTATTTTATTTTTGAATTGTTTGTTTTACTCTAGACGCTTTTAAATCTACGTCTTTTTACATCGTTGTATTTATGCAACAAGAATGATGTAACCAAATATTTTTTATTAAAATTGATGGAAAAGAGTGTCCATGGAGTTTCTTGCACATTATTCTCCATAGAGACCTACTGACCCTTGCGAATGTGCAACTGGTTTCATATTATGTTTGACAATTCAAAATACCTTTAAGCTTTATTTGAAATAGACTATTTTATTTTGATCCAAAACTTAACAAACACCATTTCATGCTACATCATGCGGCACCCGCGTGTCGTTTGAGTCTTGGTAGGCCTGGTGCGAATGATTCCCTAAGCTCTAACTTATTGAAAACAAAGGTAAACCAGAATGGTGAAACAGTCCTTGTTGAAACTATAAAATGTAGTACGTAACTACTCAATGCTCAGATTTATCTACACTTATCATTTTATCAGTAATTACTCATAATTTATAAATAAAAAGTATGTACTAACATTGAATGTTAGAGACGAGATGATTCATAGTATTTCCTGTATTTTTTGTTTGATCATGTATCACATATCCTGAGAACAGTAGCCAGATCTAATGAAGCAGGCATTTTTGATGAATATTTTATAATGAAAAATGTACTATGAGCTGAATTATTTAACCTTTTCAAAAATAATGGTTAATGTACACTCAATAACAAATTGAATACCTTTAAACAAGCAATTCCTATATATAATTTGAATCTCGGAAACAACTCCAACGATTTTCATGAAATCTAGTATGCAGGGGTTTCGGCTATCGATAAATCGATCTAGCTAGGTTAAATTTTTAGAAAACATCATTTTCTCCAGGTAGCCTTGCCCAGGTACTGGATTATTTAAATACAATGGCGATGGCAAATACAGGTCAATAATATTTTATTCATATTGCTACAGATAATAATATGACAAAAATTATGGAGTTCTGAGTAGTGTATACAATCTACTCTAAGGCACAGTTTTTTGATCCGTAGTAAACGCAACCAATGGTTAAAAATGCTAGCCAATGGTTTCAAATTTTGGTAAAACGTGTTTATTCATCAGTTTTTGGCATCAAAAATAGTCAAATAAGTGGAAGTCTATTATTTGACCATTTCTTAGACTATCAAACCTAGTATTTGATAGTTTCTTAGGCCCTGTTTTTTGATCCATAGTTAAATCAAGTAATGGTTAAATCTAATAACCAAAATTAGGTTTAAAATTTGGGTAAAATGACATTTTTCATCAATTGTTAGGCTATCAAATAAATCATTTTTCTGCAATTTTAAACCATTGGTTACTAGATTTAACAATTGCTTGACTTAATTATGGATCATAGGGACAGAGACAATGTTACACCATAAGGGTTTCTTTTGATAGTTTGTGTTTGTAGGTATGTAACCCTAAAAATCTAATATCTATTGTGTAAACAAAATGAAGACAATTAAACAAGAATGAAGATATTTAAAGGTAGTTTCCTTTAAAATTATTCATCAAGATGTTGTATATAATTCTGCTATACAACATAGGTATGCCAGGCATGAATAACTAAATGTTTAAGGACCCATTACATCACAACAGTCAATTCATTTTGAATGCACTATTGTCTGCATTATGTTAAGTATTAGAGTAAGGAAAAGATACTACAAGAACATAAGCATTGTTTGAAGTTAGTCATGGTGTATGAACTACACTCACACTATGTTAATTCAAATATATTCCAATATTATGCTCCAGTTTATGTTTAAGGATTTGAGCACTCATATAGTACTTACTTGTACTATATAATAAAGTATTTACTTTTAAAAACTTACTTTACTTTTTGAATGATTCAAATAGATCATCGTGTTGAATGAATTCTAAATAGAATTAGTACAAAGTTAAACAAAGAACTTTAACATGCAATCATCTATTGCGTAAACAAATTGCCTAAAATAACAGTGTTACACCAATCTCGGATATGTACTGATCAAGGTAACTCAAACTTTATCAGATGTTTAAGCCTTACCTAAGCCTGAAGTCTGAATAAGTTCCGAATCATCGAACTCCAAGCTCGGCTCGTAGTCGTGGTACTCCGAAAGGCTGGTGTACGGGTCATCAGGGTCAGGGTTGCAGCCGTGAAGCACTGGGAAGTTAAACAATAACATCATTTATGCAAAGATTTACACACCAGTCAAACGATTGTGGATGTATGACTTTCCATACCTTGAAAAGCCCTCACAGGACTCAACTTTGGCTGATGTTCAGATTCCATCGTAAATACACCCACACCCCTTTGCTTTCGTTATCACCAACTTACTGCACGTAAACTAAACTGCGCGAAATGTCACTTTCTTCGTGCGAAATTGTGTTACAAAAGCCTTACAAAACCCTATTGGCACATTAACAACGTTTTTCTTACGTCACGGCATAGTAAACGAAATAAAAAACAACGCCAAAAGTAAACAAATAATGTAGAACGCCAATCTTATAGTAGAAAATGAGAATCGTTTTCGCAAATCTGTTATTTTTTAGTAAGAGTGACAGAACAGCACAGACCATAGAAATCACTCAAATCAGTGATCACTTTAGACCATAGACTATCAAAGAAAAAATAATTAAGGATAATGCTTAACCCTTACAGGCTTAAGAGCATAGGTTAAATGTTATAAGGCTTAACCTCATGCAATCAGCCGCTGGCAGCAAGTTAGAAGAAATTTTATAGATATTAAAATAGGTGTAGTGCAAAAACGCGTTCAGCTAAAACGGTGATTCTGGTGTTGTCATAGGTTTACAAAGGACCTAAAGAGAACAAACAAAAATATTTGACGAAGTGGTGCTAAAATTGTGAATTTGAATGAAAAATATAATGAATTCCATATAGGCTATGAAACTGCTCACAATTTCCGACACTGTCCGTGCCTGCTATAAAATCCACGGGCAGGGAATATAAATAAAAATACGTACTCAATAAATAACTATTGCGCTGTGCTGACGATTGAAGTTAAATCATCGTCAATTCGTCAAGTTGTCAAACGGCACCGCTATGTCATCGCACTTGAAAATAAAGAGAACGCTAAAAGGCTTCAACGGCAATAGAAAGAGGTAGAAAAAAAAAGCGAGTTCAGTCAGAGCATAATTCATAAAAATCTCGATTTCAGATAACCTGATTTACAGATGAGCGACCGAAACGATCTACTCCCAACACAAGTAAGTGAAGGCCACCATCTTTGCATTTAAACCAGCTCACTTCTTTCTCCGCCTCAAATTCGCGCTTCGCGCGCTCGTGACTTAGGTGCTCGCTTGGTATGCTACTCTTGGTGGAGTAAACCTACTCCACTCGTTTGTCTGTAGCTCGCTTCGCCCTTTATTCTTGTCAAATGACGCTCAGCACAGACGTGGCCCAAGTTGGCACGATTCGCTCGTTCGTCTTAAAAGTGCGCTTGCTCCATTCGCTTGCCTTGGGTGAACTCAATTCAGTAGCAAAGATTACTATTATACACTTTCAGTAGGACGCTTGGGTAGTAAGTGCTTAACTGTGCTCGCGAAACCAGATTCCACTAAGAATTTTGGAAAGTAATATAGAAATATGATTTTATTTTAATCACTTGTTCAAACTCCACTTACACAATTAAATAAATTATCGGCATTTATTGCAATTAAATAAAAAGAATAGGCAATGACAAGCGTCAGTTTTGAAAAGACGCTTGTTTTTTTATGTCTATAGAGTTGTTAATCAAGTTGCCATAGCCTGTGGTATGGCCATCCGTCATTGTCATCTAAAGTGAAACGGTAACGACGCTATTTCTAATGTTTGAAATGATTAAATATCTCTGAAATGAAACTGTTAATAACAACATACCAAAAAAGGCTAAAATAATGACTTTAATTAAAACTTACAATTGATGATTTGAACTTGAACCGTGTAAAATTGAGATTTTGTGTAGTACACACCACGCCCTACATTCTAAAGATCCGTTGAACTTTAAGGCGCGGTCGTTTACCTACAGAAATTAAGCAGTGCTTTAAATCAGTTCCTCACTGGGATTTTTTCTTCAACAGGTTGAGACCAGTGTGTACAGAATGGCATCTGAAATAAACAATTACTTTACAGGGAATGGGACGTACAAGGCTATAAACCCCATTGTATCAAAAGTTGGTGATTTCACGCCGTTTTACATAGCCATTGCGATCTGCTCGGTGATTCTCGGTTTTCTACTCATACTCAACATCGTATGCTGCTGTTCAAGATATTCTGACTACTGGCTAGACAGACATACAGGTGAGCTACTGTGATAACCCTTAGAGCTAGCTATTAAATAAGACGCGATATTGCCGATATTTCTTGAATTTATTCCTATTAATTCTTTATATTTTACCAGGTTTATTAATTAACGGCCCTATGCGCTCTGGCGTCCTGACAATTAATTAATTCTCAATATGAATGATTCTTTAAAGTATAATCAGCCAGCAACTATTAAATAAGGGCATGCTGCCTATGCAACCTTGTTACACTACTGAGGTGTGGTTAGTTAATTGTGGCTTTAATCACTAGGAATTGAAAGAAAGGAACACAGCTTGTGTCAAATAAATTGGCAGGTCTGAATTAGGCTACAAATGTCTGTACGTGTACAGTATTAAACCAGAACAACTAACCAATCATGCGCATCGGTAAGCCTGGCTTCAGAGCGGCCAACTTATTTGATGTAAATTGTATGTTTATTTAGAAAACAAACCAATATCACCCAATATTAAATAACAGTCCTGGGCATTGACTTTTTATAACCGTTTAGTCCGAACTCATACATTACCTCTTTAACCTTACAATTGCTAACACATCTAGTTTTGTCCCAGGCAACCGCTGGATTGTTTCAATCTGGTCAGCTACTCCTCACAAGCAGCCACCACTGGACTTCACAGAGCTAGAGAGCAACTTCCAACAAGTTCATTACGTGCATCCTTACGGTGACAACAGCGAAGAGTACCGAGACATCCACAAGCACAGGGTCCCCCCGTCTGTCTCACATCAACCGCTAACATCTTCACAAGAGTACTTGGAGCTGCACAAGCGTGAGAGTGATATATAAACATGGCCTTCTTAATGTTGTATCCTGCCGTAGCGGTTCTCTCTTTGTTTGTACTGATGGTTATAATACTAATCTTAAGATTTGGAGCTCGCTGGTGTAAGCTCCGCCACACTACCATACCTGAGCAAGACTATTGGAATGAGGATGATGCATATGAACAAAAAGTTTCCTATGCATAGTATTCTTATATAAGATCATCATTTACGGTGAAGATATTGATTGACTAACACTAATATTAAGCCTCTTTGTGTATTGGTTTGCTATATTGTCGAAAGTACTTTATTCACCATTTTTGTGTAACTCGACTTCTTTACTTAATTATTTTCTATTTTTATGTTATGTTAAAATGTTCTGATTCCATCCATATCTGACTGTCATTATTGTATTAGAAGTAGGTAACTTTGATGTTACATAATTATATAAGTTTTATCCAAGACAATTATTAGCCTTTATTGTTTTATAAATCACGTTTGGTTTATGTACATGACTGTTTTATACTACTGTAGTCCGTGCTGTAGTATTATAAAAGTACTGAAGTGTGGAGCGTGTGTGTAGTCACGGCGGAAATGTATCGAATTTCCTAATTTCGGTTTAGTAGTTATTTAGTGTACGATGTCATGTAAATGTGTATAGTAATTACAAATTTATGCATCCAACCATTGGAGTGCTATTCAACAAAAGCGGTTTTCGCTGGAAGTACGTTATCCTAGCGGCACTTTATTTTCCTATGGACGTACAAAAATTCAATAATTAGTGTGTAACGAAAAGTAATATAATGTGTCATAAAATGCAAAGATAATCAAGTTTCCGCTGAACTGAGCTATTTGATGAAAATCATATAAAACGGTTTAGTGCAGAATTGTATTTTTTTATGTATGCTTTGAATTTGTGTGTAAAGATTGTGAAAACAGCATACACTAAATATCTGCTAAACCAAAATTAAGAATTTCGACATTTTGCCGCTGCGACTACGCACACATGTGTAGGGGATGTGATGGGCCCAATCAATTTATCATAATGTCATGCGCTCATAATATGAGGGACTACAGAGGACACGTCAATGTAGTTGTAGTTGTATCTATAAGCAATTATATGCGTTTCAGTTAACACATTTGATATATAATAATTAAAAGTAAGCTTTAATCTTTATATAAAATGAACTGGTTTTTCTAGTTTTCTAGAGCCCAGCACTTGAATGTGGCATTTAAGAGAAACTTGTAATCCGTCCAATAAATTAGTTTATATTAATATCTTCTAATTGTTTTATTTATTAAAACATGCAGTCCTTTAATATATCTATAGATACATCTATGGTTTTAGCTTAAACTTTATAAAAGGGTTTCCTTTTAGGGCATTAATTATAAAAATCTTGATGGTATGGTAAGGAACATCGAGATTGCAACAGATGATTGAAAGCGATTACTTGGCTATTATACATAGGTACCTACTAACCAACTTGAAATTCGTTACCTGGTCAAATCTTACAATTGAAACGGTTATCTTCAACAGGTTTAGCTGTAGGTAATTTAGCTTACACCAATAGCTTGTTTTTAAAAAACCGGCCAAGTGTGTGTCGAGCCACGCGCAGTAATAGGGTCCCGTAGTTGCACAATAATGCGAACGGTTTTTTGTTGTTTCTTGAACATTTACAAAGTTTTGACGGCTCACAGTGTTTTAAAACTGGCTCAAATAGGACGATGGTAACTGAAGGAGTTATAAAATCCAACTTTACAAGTGTAGTTAGTTTATATTATCTACTAGCTGTGCCCGTGGCGTCGCTCCCGTTAACTGCCTATCCTACACTACTTACCTGTACCTACCCTACTTACCTGTACCTACCCTACTTACCTGTACCTATCCTACTTACCTGTACCTACCCTACTTACCTGTACCTACCCTACTTACCTGTACCTACCCTACTTACCTGTACCTACCCTACTTACCTGTACCTACCCTACTTACCTGTACCTACCCTACTTACCTGTACCTACCCTACTTACCTGTACCTACCCTACTTACCTGTACCTACCCTACTTACCTGTACCTACCCTACTTACCTGTACCTACCCTACTTACCTGTACCTACCCTACTTACCTGTACCTACCCTACTTACCTGTACCTACCCTACTTACCTGTACCTACCCTACTTACCTGTACCTATACTACTTACCTGTACCTACCCTACTTACCTGTACCTACCCTACTTACCTGTACCTACCCTACTTACCTGTACCTACCCTACTTACCTGTACCTACCCTACTTACCTGTACCTACCTACCCTACTTACCTAGACCTACCTACCTTACTTACCTTTCTACCTACCTAGATCGAGCGTATGCTGTACAGAATACTATTAGGTACTCTAGGGAGAAGAATATCGACATAATACAAAAAAATAATTTTAATAATCAAAAAACCCGACTGCTTAAAAAGAGTTAGCGAATTAAAAAGACGTAAACAAGAATAAAATCATGCTGTGCAGTCGGAGGATACATAATCGCGAGCTGGCTGACCAAAACCAGATGTATCCTCCGACTGCACAGCATGATTTTCTTCTTGTTTACGTCATTTTAGTTCGCTAATGCGTTTTAAGCAGTCGGGTTTTTTGATTTTTTAATTAACTTTTTTTATTTACAACTTTTTAGTTATTTTTTTTTAAATTAGGTACCTACATTTAAACATATAAGTATTATATATTTTTGAAATCACCTCTTAAAACCCTTTATTTTAATTCCCCTCACGATGGGTTGGGAAGAAAAAAAAACTTTTTTCCCCCCAAAATGGCGCCCAAAATCCGCCATGTTTTTCTTTTCCAATTTTAATGTAGCCAGTGACATTCGCAGGGTTAAGACGAATCGATTAACGTAAGAATCATCAAAAATGGTCAAAGCCCTTTGGTCTCTAGAACGCCACATAGGAACAAACATACATACATATGTAGACTGATAAACACATTACCCTCCTTTAGCAGTCAGGTAAAAATAAGATTTGCTCCGCGCCATCTAATAGCACTCCAGAACACCGCACCGAAACGAAACTAAAGACTTCAAAATAAAAACAATACAAAGTGAAAAATAACTTTCCTTTTTTGAAGTCGGTGTGTTTGGTAGGTACCTACACTTTTTTTTTCGTTATGGATACCAAATTCCCAAAAATGCTGGAAATGGGTTCTGTTGATTCTCCATATTTAAAAAAGCCCCCGGGTTTTTTTTAATATTTTCGATGAACAAAAACGACTTTTCTACAGATTTATTATATGTATAGATATTAATGATGATGATTTGGGTACCATACCACCGCGTGTAGAGGCAAGCGTATGTAATAAAAACAAAAAAATGCCCGACTGCCTAAGAAGCGAACTGAAAAGACGTAAACAAGTAGGAAATCAAGCTGTGCAGTCGGAGGATACATACGAGCTGGTTGACCAAAATCAGATGTAATCCTTCATTTATCTTTTTCCTTATATCATAGGGTGCCAAAATACTTCGGTCGCCTTTGCTCCCTAGCTCTAGCAAGGCGGTAAAGGTCATTTTGGCTTGCTCTCGCTATAGCCACAGCTTTCTTAGCTTTTTCTTCGCAGCATCGTACACACTCGTTTTATCAACTTTCAAACTAGCGTTTTGCTCCCAAGTAGCAAAATTGTTATATAACGATGGAATTGTAAGGCCTTAACTTTTTTATTTGTTTTGTAACAGTATTAGTTTTGCAACTCTCTTTATAAAAGCATTTTAAAGTGTTTTTTGCTAATATGGTAAATTTGTCTTATAATTTTATGTTAAAAACGTTAATATAACTAATTTAAATGGCAAATTTAACGCAATGGACATATAGAAGCATATAATATGGCTATTCAGACATGTAATATTCTAGCCATGTAGCCGCTTTGGCATCATACTATTTTTAAATTAATATGGCTGTTATAAAGCTATACCCTTATAAAGACTATCAAAATGTAGCTTTAAAGCAAATGCAAAATGGCAAGTTATATAGCTTCTATATGTATAAAAGTCTTGACGAAAACTTTATGTAGCAGCTATAAGAATTGTTATATGTATACTTGACTTTGCATCTACGATGGAAGAAAATGCTGTGGGTTCCGTAGAACTAATTTCACAAAACATTGACTTTGACACTTTCGATGAGGAATTAATCATCTGCTGAGTGTGATAGTGAAAAGGACGGGTAAAGGAAAAGGCAAAGGTAATGGGAATGGCATGGAAAAGTACGGGTTCAGAGTTGATAATGTAGCTACTTGAACTATGGAGTATAAAATATCAATGCAGAACACAATTCGTGGCAATCATCTTTTTCAAGAAACTGTCTACATTCAATTCATTAGACATTATCTTGGTACCGTAAAATAAAAAAAATACAAAGTAATATTCACAATATTTTATTAAAGTAATGGAGACTGAACCCTAAAACCATTCAATATGGCTGAGCTTATTATTATTAGCACAACTCTGCTACAATAAGAGTAGATGACTTGTAGGTGATTTATAAAAGCATATAATTTGTTAAATATTCTTATAGTAGCAATCTACAAGGCCTCACAAAATTTTAATCATTTTTCTTATAATAAAACATTAAAATTAAAGCGCATTAAAAATATGGCATAAAACATATCCACAAATCTCACAAAACTGCTTTCCCACATAAACTTCCAATATAAAACGAAAAAAGAGCGATGTAGTAAATGTCTAGTAAATCAGACATTTATTTTACTATCTATTTTATAAATAATGGAGGCGTTTGACATAATTATGAATTAATTAACTCATATACGTATTGCGTTTGCTTCTACACGAGAAATTGGCCTCAAAGCCGAATTTTGTTAGCAGTTATAAGGGTAATTTGTTACATAAAAGCAAATTTCATGTCTATTTGTAGCCAATTAGCCATATAGTATGCGTTTACATTTCATGTTTAAGGGGGATTAGCTTATTATATGGTAACTATAGAAACTTTATAAGGTTTTAGCCCTTTTAATTTGTGCCCAAACCCACTCTTATAAGCACTAATATGGCCTTTATAATACTTTTATTTTTTACTTTAATGACGTTTATATAGCAAGTGTTTGCTACTTGGGCTGTTCTACAAGTTGCCATTCCTTGATTTTTTCTTCTTTTCCTTTAACACATTCTGTATTTCTGTTAACCACTACCATGTATCCCTATCTAGATAATCTGATGAAGATCTGTTATCTACCCGGGTAGAAAGGATGGGGTCGGCGAGAGATGTCGCGAGGTGTTCCAAAGGGATCGGATTTAGGGCCTGCACTCCTGTGGAACATTGGATACAACTGGATGCTGCACGGTGTGCTCTTCGATGGTGTTGGCGTCATTTGTTACGCCGACGACACGCTGGTAACAGTTAACACAGCATAACAGTTGGCTCCCCGGTTGATGGGCACCGCGAACGCACTGTTGCGGTTGCTGCCTAATCTGGGAGGCCCAATACCTCCTGCAGGGCTATGTTGGGATCGTACGCTTACAGCCCATGGCGCTCTATGGAGCACCTGTCAGGGCGGACAACCTGACGGCCCGTAACTTCGCGATTCTGCGAAGACCTCAAAGAGCAATGGCGGTCAAGATGATAAGAGTATAACGTACCTACGGTCTCTTTTGAAGCGGCAACTAGTTAGCTGGTTTAGAGGTCCAATTTGTAATGCTGCGGGCTGCATTAAAGTTTTGAATAATGCCAGTGGCTTTTAATTGATGTACTCTAATTCTATTCTAATTATACTTCAACGAACTTGATAATAGCTGATTAAAAGTGGATATGTAATCTCTCTACAAATGCCGTGACATTTATAAGAGTTATTTTACAGCTGTCGGCGTTATTTATGAGTAAATCCAATAACAATAAATAAATAAATAAAATAAATAAATAATAAATAAATCCAATAACACAAGGTATATTCTTCCCGTGACAGCTGGGTCACGTGATTGGCCTAAGACTACGTCATCAATTGCGTTGCGGTTCTCGAAACTATTTTAGTGGAGAAAAAGATAAAAATAATACAATAGGTACCTACCCATTTTTATCATTTTTAAACATTTTTTATATTTTTACTTTGCTTCTTTTTAATTGATTGCATATTATGGTTTTATTCAGTTTCCTCACGCGTAGCTAGAATGAGATGAGAATTTTGAGATGGATGTGCGAAGTGACGAATATGGATGAAGTTAGAAATGAGTATATTACAGGCAGTTTGAAAGTGGCGCTAGTCACAGAAAAGTTGTAAGGAAACCGTTTGTCCTTGTATGGTTATGTGATGAGGAGGGACGAAAAGCATGTTACTAAAAAAAATATGAACATAAACGTGGATGGATGGTGAGGGAGGGGACGGCCAAAGAAAAGATGGATGGACTGTGTGAGGAGTGATATGAAAGAAAAGGGAGTCAGTGCTGGCGTGACGGAGGACAGGATGGTATGGAAGAAGAAAACGTGTTGCGCCGACCCCAAGTGACATGGGGCGAGGGCAGGAAGATGATGATGAATTGTAGATAGGTTCTCGTTTGAACTAAACAAAGTACTACCTCATAATTAATTTGAGGATACAAGTCCTTGGCATCATGAACAATCCGAATTATCCTTCGACACAAAAAAAAAAACAATCACAGGCACCGCTACTAATTTTATTTTTTTTAGCCTGGGGAAATGCAATACAATTGAACTAATAATTCACTAAATAAATTAATTTAACACTAAATAGATGAATCACATGAGTTACTAAATAGTTAAGCTAGTTATTTTTTTTATGTTCATTAACTACTTGAGAAAGAATCTAAATTTTCTGAGAAGGACAATCAATGGTAACACTTATCGTGACGTAGTCTTAGGCCAAACTGGTAAGAGACTACCAGGCGAAGTATACGGAGTATATTATTATACGAGTACCATGAGTAAATCTAGATTATTGGTGTTTAAGTTACGTCCGTCATTTGTTTTCATAGTAGTAGTCATTTTTGCATAACGTTTTTGATAAAAAACCGACAAGCTGACAACTCGGCGACGATGTTCAAGGCTCTGGAGCTTTGACTTGACCAGTGCCTCATTGCCGATGAGTCTCTTGGCCCGCTTTTCGATCGACTCTAGTGCATCAAGCTGGTATTTGGCAGATCTGTCCCAGAAGCGAGAACAGTACTCCATGCATGATTGAACCTGCGCTTGATACAAGTTGAGCAGCTGTTCCGGCGTGAAGTACCTTTTCACCTTCGCAAGGATCCCCAACGTCCATACTCTGTAAGAGTATATAGGAGATGGTGGGATGGGAGAGATGGGTCTATAGTTTGCTGGGTCAGCTCGACTGCCCTTCTTGGGCACAGGCTGTACGTTGGCTTGCTTCCAAGCATTCGGCACTTTGCCAAGTCTCATAATTATGAAAGGCGGAATAGGCGTGTCAAGATCGGAGACAGTTCAGGCGCACAGGTTCTAAGAACTAATACTGGTATTCCGTCAGGGCCACTAGCCTTGTTCATATCAAGGTTGTGCAGCACCCTACGGACGTCCTTTTGATGGATGCGAATGTCCGACATACTCGTCTCGCATCCAACAAGGGTACACTCCTACGGACGTGGGTGACTCGGCCTCCAAAAACGTGCGACGCGCCGTCTCCCTTTTTATCAGTAGGGTAAGAAAGATAATTAAAATCCTTTGTCTAGCCAGCATAATTTTATTAGCTGGTACATAGACTTTGGTAACACCACTATAAAGTAAATAACTTTTCAAAAGAATGTAAAGAGAATTTGTGCTGGATAACAAGTGGACGCCATTTTAGCATTACAGAAATCATTTGTTATTAAATATCCAAATGATTTCTTACAGATTTCAGGATATTTTATAGCTTTTAATTCAACAATATGTATTCCACTTATTTCCTATTAGAAAGCAATAATTTGAGTGATAAATCTATTATGTAGTCGAACACCATTTATCTTGTGAAATATTTTCGTTAGAGCGATATTATTCTGATGCGTGAAAAATATTTAACGTAATTGCCTACACAAATTTACTGTAAAATGGTACTCGCAACTCAATTTACATACAGGGACACTCAAAATCAACTTGAAAATAATTAAAAATATGTTATCATAAATTAATATGTCCACCCGCGCATTTAACATCTAATAAATGTCGTCTGCCACATGATACACAAAAGAAATAAAAACAAATTCTCTTTTGGTTATTTATTCTTTAATAAAAGCTGTTGCCTAGCCTCAAAACATCTAAAAGCTGTTGAAGAGAAATAAAGTAGCTGAATCTTAGGCTGCAATGGCTGTTAAGCTTAGCCATTGTACAGGTCTTATACAGCTGTTTCAATGATTGTACTGCCGTTAACCAGCCACCGTAATGCTCACGGCTGGTTAATTTGGGCCCAAATTAGAATTATAAGGGCTGCGTAGCTAACTACACAGCCCTTATGCAGTAACTGAAACAGGCCTTGAGTAGTCACAAATTCTATAATTAAGCCACTGTGCGGCTATCATGTGCTACTTGGGTTGTGGTGACAGCCTCGACGACAGGCGCAGCACACCCTTAAAATGCCCAGCCTGGGCAGTAGAAAAATTTAAAATCAAACTATGCGCGCACCGCGGGACTTATAAGAAAGTTAATGTTGAGATTTTGTACGCCAGATCCTGAACCGTTTTGAGTTTTAGTTGTGTAAATCCGTAGGTACTTTATTTGTCTTCTGACTGATCCCTTTCTTCATATGCCGTTTGTATGCTATATTTTTTGTTAAGCATAGTTTGATTTGGGGCAGCGATGAGGGGTTGATCCAGGATGTCAGTGTGGGACTGGTGAGATTCTTGCCCCACATGCCCGATTACATCTAGCTAGCCTTCTGCAAAATTTTCAAATTAAGGGGACTTAGTTGCAGGGCTATCTCCATGGCTACAGTTGGTGTGGTTCTGGTACACCCAATGATAGCTGAACAGACTAGTCTTTGGAACCGTTGGAGTCTGGTGATGGTGGTCGAGAGATCCGTCCTCTTTCACCAAACCACAGCGCCATACGTCAACATTGGTAACACTGCCAACAGAATATGTTTGTTCTTTACCACTAGTTACATGAACAATTTTGCGCAGCGACTTGGCACTTGTGAAAACCTATATGATTGAATAGCTGGTAGTTACCAAAAGTGATTTGTCTTAATAAGACTTAGGAAAGCATGATTGGGATAATTATAATACTAGATTACTAGCCCATGGGTTTAAATGAAACAGCAGCGACTCATCCATTAATATTTTATGGTTTTTCTATATAATATCTAACAATTACAATAATAATTATATAAATAACATTTACTTAAATTTCTAATTTCACGAATGTTCACGCATTTTCCATTGAGTAACTCCTTCTTATAATAAACCTACACGTCAACAATGCAAATGGCTTCGTCATGTTACAATACAAATACTATCACTATTTTCACTTACAAGTACTGTCCGTACCCAATGGAAAAGGCGTGCTAATACGCAAATTCTTAATTTAATAATGACTAGATAGGGTGAAATGATAGGGGTCGACGGTCATTGCAAGACTATGAATAATTATACATTTATCTAGAACAGATTATATATAAATCGACTTCATAATAACTGACCCGTTCTAAGGTGTTAACCTACAGGTGCTCCCACACAGCAGATAAATAACTCTATAAAACGTCATTGTGTAGCACGATAACATTACAAAAATACTTACAAAACGGTAGACAACAAATGTAGGTAATGCAACATTCTCCAACGTTATAACTGATGTGTGGGAGCGCCTTACGAGAAGATATGTAACAGGTAGATATACATTCATCACTATTGAATCAATTTTACAGTTACTGTTGTCTTTGTAGAACTGTGCAAAACAATTACGAAGCAGACTGTTACATTCAAATATTGAGGTACTCACTCAAATTATAGGTAGGTATTAAATATACGTAAAAACTTTCGGATTAATTAATTATTTCGTAATTAATTCGATTTTTTTTAATTATTATTGTTAACCACATTTGGACCAATGAATTACTGCTAATTGGGACTCCTTCGCACGAAGCTAATATTATAAAGAAGCAATGGAAAGATATTAAAAATTGCTTCACTGAATTTTAGTAACCGTTGAGACCACAGATTATACGTCCCCTTTATACGACCACAGATTATATGCTGGTAGAGTAACATTGCAATTTTCGTTAATGCATTCTACAATTAAATTGCTTCGTATCAATGAGCTTCGACATAGCTACAACATTTATTAATTATATAATAATCGCTAATTACGAATATTGTCGTTTCCTGATCCACTGTGGGTTAACTATGCCAGTTTACTCAAACAAATCGTGCTTGTTCTTGTTTCATTTCAAAATCACTCAATGAAGTCTCAAATTTGGATGACTGATTGCAGCTCGACGAACGGGTGAAGCTGGGGCAACAAACATGTGTGCGACAAAGCCTGTTAATGTGTGTTTCTCACAGAGGCACAAAGACAGCGTCACTTAGTTCTAGACTTCTTGAGTACGCTTGTTTTTGACAAGGTAAATGCGCCCTTTCACTTTGTAGTTGCACGCTTGTCTTGGTGAATCAGTCACCGAAATTGAGAGACTAAGTTAGCCGATACAATCTTGACTCGACTTTTCTGTTGAAGTCTGTAGAGAGTGAAGTTGTTAGGGAGGGTTTGCAATAAGGGCTGACAGGTGTATCTAAGCTATATCATTTAGACATAGTAGGAGTGTTGGCTGGAGGTGCAGGGTTCGGAAGATTGCTGGAGGTGGCCCACCAGTACCCGGCAAGCCGGCGCCGGCGATGACGAATATTGCTGCAAAAAAAACACCTCATCACTCTGAATCTTACTAAATTAATTTTAGCCTTAACATTAACATTAGAATCGGGATATTTACCATGTTTACTGTTTGTTAAAAGTTTCCGATATTTCGATGCTGTTGCAAGCAAACAAAAACGTACAAGAAAGAGGTTAGACCGATTTTTCCTCATAAACACCCACCCGCAATGACTTTGCGGTTTATCCGTGATCATGGTGCTTGAAACAGCACCGAAATATTGGAAACTCGTAACAAACAGTAAACATGGTAAATATCCCGTTTCTAATGTTAATGTTAGTGACCATGACAGTTTAAAAACTTAATTTTACCCTTTGTAAACATTAAAAAAAAACATAAATTCATGGGCAAAAACCATAGAAATATTAATTACAGTTTACATAATACAGTTTATACAGTGCACTCTTGTTTATATATCTATGGCAAAAACACTCGCAAAGTGCGAACAAATAGAGCTATATAGTAACTAGTATAATACTATTTTGTCAGTTTGGGGATTAGGTATGCTTAGATTTATTTCTATTATTCTTGTTCTGGAGGTTAATGGGCTTGAGAATAGTAGACTAAACGTCGTAGCCGACTTACACGACTCCGCTCCGACTCGGCAAATAATCTTAATTGAAATGTTAGCTTCAGGACGTCCTCTGTGGACATACTATACATTGACAACACAAATTAGCTGACAGCTCGCTGTAAGCAAGCTTACCGCCATTGTACCACTCGATAGTTGACGTCTCGCTTACCACGCGCTTCAAGCGGGCGGCCCGCGCGCTATAGACACGAGGACTGCTCGCTTGAAGCACGTTGCTAGCTTGTCGAAAAACAAAGGCGTAGCGGTGGGCGCGAGGACAGACAGTTGACTGCTAGCTGTAAGCGCGTGGACAGCTGGTTGCCTGCTAACTATCTGCGCGTGGACAGCGAGTAGTCATCTCTGTTTGAGGCGTTGTTGTGCGGGAGCGGTGTTGAGCCGGCTCGTGTAAATGAGCTACAACCTTTATGTTTGAAGGTAAGTACTTACATTTTGACAAGATGCCAGTTGGTTCACAGTGATGTTAGTTGTACCGAGTACTCGCTCGTCTCGGAGAAAGTCCGGCTCCCGATGGAAAACTCCTAAATCAAAGTATTCACTTTAGAAATAATTCTAAGAGGGCAAGGAGTGTGGCGCAAGCAAAGATTTAGAGTAGGCTAGATACCACAAGCCGTCAGACCACGTTTGCCCGCGTGAAATTACTACCTACCATCGATAAGTAATTTTGTTGCTCAAACAGCTGTAATTAATTTTAAAATATTTAGTAAGTTACTCTACATAAATTCCTTATTCACACTATTCATTTCACATTGCTGCCATTGCTTGTCGACGGCACGTACTATTTTGTGCGCGGGTTTAAAATGCATGCTATCTCATCCGACAAACACGTGCGAAAGAGATAGATCCTGTGATGAGCAGTAAGAAGCTAGTTCGCGTACGAATACACACTTTTGCGTATTTGTAGCGAAATGGATGATGATTTAGGACGAAAACGAGCTCGCAAAATTTTATAAACAGACCTTTGGGAATGTGGAAATCATGAAAAAAACGACTAAATGTATCTGTTCAAAATAAAATTATTTGCATTGTTGAATTACTAATCTATCCCTGTATGGTGACTGTTTTGCAATTTTCCTTCTTCATATGGTATTTATTTGCGCACAAAGATGCGTTGAAATATGGAACTTTCGACGCTTATAACTTTCGAATATATTGTTTTTTTTTTACTTTTTTGATTCCATACAGGGCTAGATAATGATGAGACAAATTGATATCATTATTTACTTTGAACGTACACCGTCAAACAGTGTAATCGTCAGACTACGTTTGTATGGAAGAATGATCGACTAACTAGGACAACCTTAAAGGACCATTATTATTGGGCGCTTTGTCTTTACGCAATGTAATGCAAACGACAGAAACAGTGTGAGTTTCGTGGTACAGACGCTTTTAATTTTTTTCTGTCAAATTGAGATACTATAGTGATGTACTTTACTTTTAAATCGATTTGTTAATCGAAAATCGATATTAACAAATTTATAAAGTTATGAGAGTTGCATTTTGAACTTTTGGAATATATAATGCGATTTTGGAATATAGTATTTTGAATTTGAATTTCATTCAGCTTGCCGCGTGATCCCGTTTATAAAGAAAAATGAATTGAAACGACGGGTAAAATAGACTGGTTTCCTTCAAAATATAGTACAATAACATTTTAAAAATGATGATTTTGTTATAGCCAGAAAGCGCAGACGATTATGTAAAACAGCATATCCGAATAAGAATGTAACCAACTATCTAAAAAAAAGTACGATGACGGAGGAATGATAATACAAAAGTAATAATTTAAACTTATTACTTTTGTATTCTCATTCCTCTGTCATTCACCGTTTTACTTAATTACGACCGAATCGATTTTAAAATCGATGCAGTCGTAATTACGTAAAACGGTAATACAATGACTCTGGTAAAACGTCTGTTACTGATTGAAACGTCACTAAATGGGCTTCGTTGTCACTAGTACCATTAACAGTTCCACGATGGAACTATTGATGTTTTTTTTAATCACTAGTTCCATTTTAGAAGAACCTGAAAATAATGGAACTAATGTTGATTTTTTTTATCACTAGTTCCACATTATTATTTTTGCCCCTAGTGAAATTTTTTAAGGGTGTAAAAACACTAGAGGTAAAAAAAAAAACAACATTATTATTTTTTTCTTACTTTATTTTGTTTTATTATATTTAGTGATAGTGATCAAATAGAAACAACAACCTAAGAGACGCAGAATTTACCAAAACAGAAATGACTTGATCATTGAAGCCCAAATGAAATTATTAACAGGCGAAATATCTGTGAGATTTTTTTAGATAAAATACGTTGAGCGCGTGCTGTAATGAATAGAGATGATTTCAAAGACAACGGGGGGATGGTAAACAATTCGCCTCCCAAGAAGTATTTGAACTGGTCCAAACGCTATCCCATCTGAGACATCGGGCATCCTGGCATTTACTTCCCCATCTTTCTTTCAAATATGGTTATTTGAAATCCATACTGAAGCCGAATGATAAATGAAAAAATTTATATTTTATTGAATTTTCTTATTTCTATTTGTTTTTTTTTTATTTCTCCTTGTTTTTACCTCGTTTTTACACCCTTAAAAAAATTCACAAGTGCCTAAAATAATAATGTGGAACTAGTGATAAAAAAATCAACATTAGTTCCATTATTTTCAGTTTCTTCTAAAATGGAACTAGTGATTAAAAAAATCATCAATAGTTCCATCATGGAACTGTTAATGGTACCTACTAGTGACAACGAAGCCTAAATGGCTGGGGTGACGTCATCTTAGATAAAAAAAGATGGCACGCTCGGTTTTCATACTATCTAATGAAATCAAAATCAAAATTTCTTTATAATTCATTCTCATCATCTCATCTTCTTTTCATTTTTTCTTTATTTATTTCTTTATTTTATTTCTTTATTTTATTATTTTCTTTTTTCTATATGCGGCACTATTGAAAGTCAAAAATAATAATAATTTAAAGGTAACAATAATTGATTCTACCGTCCATTCGGAAATGTAGCTTGTTATGGAGAATAATGAACATGCGGTATCAGCCTTCTCTAAATCTGTAGGCGCAAGCTACCGTAAAACATTCAAGATATGATGGTGAAGGTTTCAATGCGACCATGTATTTTCTTACCATTCGTATTTATGAACCATGTTTTTTATTGGCAATCGTGTTCATATATCATGTTTATTATTTTCAATCGTGTTCATGTATCATGTTTTATATTTGGAATCGTGTTCATGAACCATGTTTTTTACTTCCAATAGTGTTCATATATCATGTTTTATATTTGCAATCGTGTTCATGAACGTGATGTAAAAGGAGGATGCGACAAATTGGTCCAAGTTAACAACAGCAATGTGGTTTATATTTTCTGTAAGGCTTTCTCAAGCAGTCCATTTCATGTTATGGAAGCTGAGTGAACAGTCAGATACTAGGTGCGGAATAATTGTAAATGGGATTACGTTCTTTTGCAGCTAGTAAGGGATGCAGACTGAGTTAATAAGAACTTACAGGTAGTAGGCAGATAGGGATTTACAAGAATCATATGGCGTTGTTACCATGCATAATTTAAAATGAACTTGAACGAACACGATGCATACTCAAGCCAACGAATTGATTCTACTGCGATGATTACACACAATGGCGAGGTATCTACACTCAACTCACGACAGAACTACATGTCATACAACAACATTTAGAAGAAACGAAGAACTAGAAAAGAGAGGTGAACTAGAAAAAATACACAAATAAGTACCTACATGTAGAACTCGCATTGTTTTTTTAATAATATTAAATTAACTTTAAATTATGATTGACAAGATAGCCTAGAGCGTTTAGTCTTGAGCCGAACATTTATTTATTTTTGCACTATATCTTATGCATATTTACATTTACATTGTCAAGTAAGTAAGTAAGTAAGTAAGTAATTAAGCAAGTAAGTAATTTATTCATAACAATATATAAATTGTGTCGAAATTTGTAAAAAAAAATGAAAAACACCACTAATTTCATTTCAATTGAAAAAAAAAAAAATTAAATAACAATAACATCAATAACAAATATTCGTAAAAAATTAACAGAAAAATTCTTCTTCTTCTTCTTTTTCTTTAAAATCCTAAAATGCGTGTTCTACTGTAGTTTCATATATAACCTCATCGGATCCAGGTAATCGTTGTAATATAACCCTATACACGGCTGGCACTGTTCAAGAAACATACAAAAATTATTTGTAGCTATACTTAATTACAAAATGGGATGTCTGGCTAAAATCCTACTTAAAACCAGTCAACCAGGTATCAAGGTTGCAAATCACTTCGTAGGTCCTTGCAATCACACAAGAACCTAGAAAGTTTTTTTGACTTTTGAGCGCCTAAATTTATAACCTACCTATTAAAAATATATTAACCGACTTTCAAAACAAATCACTACAAAGTGAAAAATTACTTTCTGTTCGAAAGTCGGTCTTGAGTAGGAACCTTTTTTTTTGTTTTTGACACCGACTGCCGAAAAGAAATTTATTTTTCGTTTTGTAGTGTTTTGTTTTGGAAGACGGTTTAATTTTTAAAATGTTTATATTTTTCTCTTTTTGGTTTTGGTAACACCCAATATACCATGAAAATCTTTTATAGCCAGAGGGATTCTCATAACAATTCCAACAAGCCTAAAGACGACTGGGATACATTATTTTATTATAGAGTTCCGATCCCTACCTTCCGGCTTCATCTCCAGATCCGTTCAGTGATACTATTTTCATTAAAGTTGTTTCATCACAGTCATTTAAGACGTTGATAGTCACCAACGACCTTAAGGGAACAAAACACGCACTCGTTTCAAACCCGCGCGACTCAAAATTCGGTAGCTTTTTGTACTATCCTTATTATTCTATGAGTTAAAAAAGCATCAATTCAAAATGTAGATAATTTAATTGTCTTTGAGATGGTGACTATTTCATTAAAATACGCCCGGCAGTTTAGCGGGGTTTTGAGGAAAGCGGGGAAAATCATTGATATATTAAAAACCCAAGATGCACAGTCTCGAACAAAAGTAACACTCGAAACTGTCACCAAACACTCACCAATTGTACTACATGTACATGGGTAGTTATTGCTATACTTTTTTGGAAATTAATCCTTACGCGGGTTGTTTGATTTTTTTTTTACAAAGCAGTGTACAAAAAGCAAGAAATTCGGCGACCGAAGTTAGCCGGCAGGACAAGGCATGGAGTGGAGACGAATATTTTACGACCGAAGTTAGCCGGTAGGACAAGGCATGGAGTGGAGACGAATTTTTTTTTTTTTTTTGAATTGTTCTTTAATGAGTAAGTTTTTGTTCTAAACACATAATTAAGTTTTATCTGAGCTTAAATATGTTTTTGGATAGGACAATATATACGAACATTAAAAAAGCCTATTCGGCAAAGAATTTATTATAATAGTGAATAAGTCGTTGGAGTGCCATAATTAAATAAATAAATACACTATGACAACGAGTATCATTCGCAAGCATCAAGTTTAATTATTATTAAGTATTTTTATAGCTGTCAAAACGGGCCTTTTATTTTTTGACAACTTTAGTTGAATAATTTTTCTTTACACTAAAAAAATAACGATTCCGTTTTTGTGAAGTCAGCCGGTTAAAAATAAGGCGATACAGATCATTTTGTATTATGCGACATTTATCTTGGAACTCATAACTGTTGTTTCATTGAAAAGTATCTGATCCCCATTAAACTACGAACAGTACTTTTTTATAATGATATTTATTCCAAATATTAAATCATATGGCTCTCCCGTAAAGTTAGTAAAAGTCGCTTCAAAGAAATAGCCCTTCACCCCTCGATATGTATTATTTTGTGTATTTTCACCGTTATCTTCCTCCGTCTCTAGCTATAAATGATTTTCATGGTAATATAGAGTACCAAAACTAAGAAACAGTACAAAAAGAAAAAAGAATGCCAAAGCAAAACACTACAATGTGAAAAATTACTTAAGTCCGACTTAGGAAATGTACGTTTCGAAAGTCGGTGTCCAAAACAAAAAAACGATAGGTACCTAGTACCAAAGACAGGCTTTGGCAATCGGTTTATTAACACGCTTTCATAAGCTTGGTATGGAAGTATCTATGTATCACTGTAACGGAATCTTAAAACGTGATTTTCACCCCCTTCAAAACGTCGGATTAATTTGTAACTCAGCACACTTATCAAGGACCGATGACAATGCAATAATTTAAATAGTTTTTCCCATTATCCTTACCAGGATCTTCAGAATTAGAGATTGAAATAAAAAGTAAAAATAGATAATAGTTTAAAAAACACACTTTGATAGAAAACCAAACTAAAAAGTAGAAAATAATTTTCAATAAATTTTAATTAAGAACAGAGTGACAAAAAAAATTTTATATTAATAAATTTAATTTTAATTTTATTTTTTTGCGTGGGTGCTTATAGTCAGTTGTTATAATATTGACAGATATTGGTAAAAGTAGAGTCATTTTGAAAATATCTTAATAAGCACCCCACGCTTTTTTACAATATTTTTTTCTGTTTATCAAATTATTCTTAATTAAAATTTATGAAAATTATTTTCTACTTTTTAGTTTAGTTTCTATTAAAGCGTGTTTTTTAGTTTTTTACACTATTATTTATTTTTATAGTTCCAATGTGCGGAGTTTCGATTCTGAGGTATGTCTGGACTGTGTGACATGACATCACACCGCCAGTGAATGGGCGGCGTGGAGGCGTCCGCAGGCGGGCCCCAGCACAATAGCTTTTATCAGTGAATCAATATTTATGACTTAGGGGCGTTCAACTAAAGTGTACCTCTGCGCCGCCCACCACTGGTCGCCACTCGTGGACTCGTGAACCAGTACCTACTTAGCCAGTTATCTTTTTATTAAGCAATGAAAGTCATTGTTAGCAAACAAGTGGTCGATTTCTATACAGTAGATGTTTTACTGTATAAATCGGCGGGTCGGAATAGTACCTAAGTTCTAGGTATAGCTTGACTGGTCCACCATAAAAGTACAGTCAAACGGGGTGAATAGGAACGCAGGGCCCAGGGGTGAATAAAAACAAAACTGTGAAGCAAATTATCACGTTATTTAAAAAAATATTGTAGCATTTTAGTAGGTCCTCCAATATATTAAATTATTATTTAAAAAAACGATGATTTGATTGATACCAATAAACTGGTATCACAGTAAAAACTCCCTTCAAAGTTTTGTTCTATTCACCCCGTTTGACCGTAAGTAATTAAATCTTACACCTACTAACCAGAAAGTTATTTTAGAACATACCTACGGACTTATACAAGGCCCTGTTAAATGTTAGTGACATGGACGTGGATATCACAAAGATTTCGTGTTAGGTTGGGTTCTACTCCTATTAGATACACACTTGACCTGCCGTAAGACCACGGAACTCAGCTGGGAACAAATTATCGCGACTGATATGTGTGCACAGTCGTTTGGGACGCAGCTTGCGGACGCGTCCGAGCGCTTATTCCACAGACAATAAAGCTTATAAAACGAAGATTATGTGTACGTGTCGCAGCAGATAATTGCGTCCTCACTATCACTAAAGTGAGGACGCAATTATCTGCTGCGAACACACTCGATAAGTTTTTATTCATTTTTTATTTATAACTTTCCACGCATGTGCGAGATATCGCGTAGTCTGAGTTGTTCTGACGCCGGGACGCGTCCCGCACCCCGTGCACACCGTCCGCGGACGTTTTCGGCTGACACAAACATCCAGCGGGCCAGATCTCTATCAGACGTCCGAATGCCCAAGGTCATGTCCGCGACTTACGTCCGATAGTTTACACAATGTAATGTACATTCATTACACAGATACTCTATAAGTCGCGGCTGCAATCCCCTCCGTCAGCCGCGTCCGATAATTTGTTCCCAGCTTTACACTAAGAAACGGACTTGGCCGGATTTCCACAACAGCTATATTCGTAATCAATTTCTAATCTTCGTTCTTTGAAATTTTGTATGATTCAACTGGCCCTTAATCTGTGGGATCTAAGGGTACGTTTCCAGAGAAGCGGAGACGTGTGGGAACACAGATCTAGGATTCCCATACGTGATACGGTTTAAATCAATATCGAATTTAATCGATTCCTGTTCGTCCCCGCTTAAATAGAAACACCCTACCTGTTACCTAAGCTGATACTAAGATGGGGAATACAAATAAACACAGGAAAAAAAACAAAACTCATTGAAACGTACCATCATTTCTTGGGACGATATCAGGGTTGAAGCTTTGGTCGCGGTGGCGACGACGAGCAGCCAATAAGATCTTAAGCCCAAGCGTGATGGTAGACATTCCGATGGCGACCCCCAGAACGATGGAGAGAACTTCAATATACCACTCACTTTGTATGTAGTTATTTTCAGCTAAAAGAGACGTAAAGTACTTAAATAAAATATGAAAAGGATAGTCTATGATCCCACTGCAAAAATCTGCAGGTATATTTGGTTTTTGATTGAAACTTAATTTTTATGAATATTATTAAATTTTATTTTTGTTTCATACTTGATAAGTAGTAGAATAGATTGCCTGCAAATATCTAGTCGCAATAGTCTAAGTTACATAAATTGAAATTTATGTTTGATAGTTACCACAAAATATATCAGATTTTCAAGTGAATCCAACGTCTTTTGAAAGAAAATGATGTAGAATTAAGATTGCCAGATCTCAGTTACCCGCAATCTGTGGTTGGCCCGTTTACCTGATAAACCTACCTATGAACTGCGGCAACTGAGTGCTGAATGATGTTACATACGCACCCACGATACAAGAGAAATCCTAATGTGGGGTGAAGTAAAAAAAAATATAATAAACAAGAAATAAAGAGCTAAAACATAATCCCTACAGATTTTTGCAGAGCGATGTAATATTAAGATGTACTTTAACTACCTACTTAGGAAAAAAATCGTTTGTTCTCATTCAAAATGATTTGCTGATGTCTACTTAAATATCAAGAAAACATTTACAGAATTACACTATCAGGGAACGTACCATGAGCTAGAACAAGGTTATTTCCATTGTGCGAAAGGTACAGATGTGTACAAGTAGGGAATACAAATCCGTACCATAATTGGAATCTGGATTTCATAACTAAGTCGGATAATCCGGATTTATCGGATTTTCCGGCAAATTATAATTGTTTAATAAATCAGTGTTAGCTTAAATAAAATGCATGTTTTGGTACAAAATATGACATTAAACATTTTATATTTTTTTAACATAGACTTCAAAAGCAAAAAAAGGTTAATTAAGTTTAACACAAAAACACTTTTACGAAACTGAACCGAATAAAAAATAAATCTCAAAAATCACAAGTAATTTAGATCCATAACCAATAACGGTATACAGTCTTCTTAATAATTAACAAAATATCAACAAAAATTTGTCTTGTATTAGAATTAGGCATTAAAAATCACAAAGATGCGTTGACTTTCGAGGAGTTGACCACAGTTAAAAAACCACCGCTATATTAACATAAATACGCAGATTAAAAAAAAAAAAAAAAAACTCACAACTTATCTCGGTCTGATTCGCATTCGTGGATCAATGCCACCAGAGATATGCATACCTCTGATTCAGTCTAGGTTGGCTTTATATGATTTGATTGAGAGTCTGTGAGCTATAATGATCTTGCTATGACTTGAAACTGATGGAGTAAAGTTTTATGTGCAAAATAGGTCGAATTGCCTGTACATCATCAAGTTTGCCTTGCTCACGGGATACATTTTGCTATTTCTGACGTGTTATACAACAAATATTGTCAGTATTATGCACTAACAGAATCGGGTTAATAATGTAGATGACGAAGCAGTCGGTTCATGTTCTGTTTGTCGAAGCGTCAAAAAAAAATGTAAAAAGAATCCGTATTTGATTTCAAAATACGGATTTCGTAACCTAATTAAAAGCTGCGGATAAACGGATTTTACGATTTACGGTTTATCTGGATTGTGTGCCCTATGTCAAGTCAGATGTTTCTGCTCCTTACTTACACTTGATATAACCTTGCTCTAAGAGCTCATGGTAGGGCCCCAGATTCAGTGTGAAACAATTTTATAAGCACTGGCGCAGTCCGATAGTTCAGTGCTGTCACCGTGCTGACTAATATTTCAATCACGGGCTGACTTATACGAGCCAACATGAGAAAAGAAGAAGAATTGATGAGATCCAGTTGCGAAGAACTTTTTCAGCTAACAAAGTTTTAGGCGAACTATTCACCAAGTGCTGATCACCTTACCTCCTGAGACTGGTATAAGGTTCTGAAGGTACACGGCCGTCTCCCCGCTCCTACCACGAGTGTTGGTGGCATACATCTTCGCAGTAAGGTTACGTTTGTCCACGATGTTAGGGATGTAAAAGTGGCCAACTTTGTCGGTGACGTTCTTAACTTTAGTTCCGTTCTCATCCACAATGTCCAGGTGAAGCATCTGAGGGCGACCGCCGTCCCAGCCTGAGGAGATTCATGGTACGTTAGCGAAGAATTTGTGCTATCTAATGCTGAAGGTTCAATTTCAATACTTAAATATGAAATGTATAATATAGTATTCAAGGTTTACCAACACACATGATTCTAAGGGCTCTTTCAATTTAGACGTTTCGTGCCGGACGGCTGCAGCACCGTACAATTTATGCACCAAGAGTGCAGTGCGGTGCCTGGTGCATAAATTTTATGGAAAAAACGGACGTGCGCAGTACGACAAAGACACCGCTGCGGGGCCGCAGCCGTCCGCACGAAACGTCTAAATAGAAAAAGCCCTAATTGATTCTGGAAAATTATTCTTATAGTAGGTTGATCAAGTAACAAGATATATAGTGTTAATGAATACAACAACACTAAACTCCATTTGAAATAACATTAGACATGTTTCCAAATCTTTTTACAGTCCGTTCAACCGATTTTGAGTTCTATCCCGTAAACATAAGGATGACATAAAAAGCATAAACCTGTTACCAAAACCAACTGTTTACTGCAGCTACAATTTGTCGTATCACCAACGCAATAGAATACAAAATCGGTTGAACGGGCTGTAAAATGGGCTAATTTAAACGTCTAATGTTATCGCAAATGGAGTATAAATTATGTTGCTTTGTCAGGGCCAATTATTTTCTAATTTCAATAATTAGTTTGGTAATAGTACGAGATCCCACCGCAAAAATCCATTTGTTTTTGATTAAACTTAATTTTTATGAAATATATACTTGATAGAAGAATGAATTACAGCAGGATTGCCTGGCCTGGCCTGGATAGGTACCTATCTAGCTGCAATCAAATTTTGTTGTTATTTTTAACTTTGCTAACTTATATTTCCTCTTGTAACGCGTTTACGTAAGTACCTCAGGGTCTAGGTCAGCCAGCCCTTCAGGTAGCTCAGGTGTAAACAGTCAACTGGCAAACCATATATTGCAGCTAACCAATAGCTGGCAACCTGCTTTTTACTAATTTCTACATCACTTTTTTTCAAATGACGTTGGATTCACTTGAAAAACTTAATATCTGGGGTTAACTATCAAACATAATTACAATTTATTTTTTATAGGTAATTGCGGCTAGATATTGCCAGGCAATCTTCCAGCTATCTGTTTTACAATCAAGAATCATTAATTAAACAAAATTACCTGTAGATTTTAGCAGTGGGATCTTAGTCTATAACGCTATCTTACCTCTCACGCACTGAACTTTCAGTGAGCTAGAGTATGTCCGTCGTACACTGCAAACGGGCGTTTGAGGGACTCCTCCTAAAGAGATGTTGAAGGCGCAGGGCTCCTTCTGTTCTCCCAAGGTGTTGGTGGCCCTGCAGTATAACGTGCCAATGTCGCTGTCCCGCGCCAGCCAGGTCAGACTCGAGGAGTACCGGTTGCGGTGATTGGGTTCTTTCTGTAATTTTTGGACAGTGCCAAGGTATGATTCCACCAAAATAGTGTAAAGCACATTAATTAACAAACATTTTGTGCAAAACTCCAGCAGTGCACGTACTAAGCTGGTATCGCGTTTAGCATCTGTCTTCTGTCTCCACCGGCAAGTATTTTGTAAACGTACAGTGTAGCACATTTGTGCACGAATATGTTCACTGACCAGAGTTTTCTGCCTTCAGTTGTTAATATGGATGGTCAGGAAAACGTAGTGCTTTGTGCTGCAGCAGTGTTTTATTATGTAGTCTGCTTAAAATGAAGCGAAGAAAGAGACCTCGATGGTGGGTGACGATAAGAGTATCACATCCTACTTCCTACTATCTTATCTTATCTTACTTCTTACTAATATTATAAATGCGAAAGTTTGTGAGGATGTATGTTTGTTACTCTTTCACGCAAAAACTACTCAACGGATCTGGATGAAATTTGGCACAGAGATAGATTATAGTCAGGAATAGCACATAGGATACTTTTTATCCCGGGATTATGTTCCCTTGGGATAATTTTCAACCTTCAAGCGGGCGAAGCCGCTGGCAGAAGCTAGTTAACTAATATTATAAAGAGAGCAAATTTTGTTAGTCTGTTTTCACGTGTATGGTACCTAATCTCTGGAATCTTTTACTATTTGAAAGGTAATAACCGGGGCGGGCCACTAGTTAATTATGTTCGGCCTGAGGTTCGGCTAAGGAATAGTTGACTCTTTATGAGACACTGTTTGCAAAAAGTGCGTAAGTAGTGCAGATATCTAATACCTTTAACGAGCAATTCTTGTTATGTATATGCATACATGTATAATCTGAATCTCGGAAAAGGCTCCGATTTTCATGAAATTTAGTATGCAGGGGGTTTCGGGGGCGATACATCGATCTAGATAGGTCTCATTTTTAGAAAACGTCGTTTTCTCTATTTTCACCCAAGCTGAGCTCGGTCGCCCCGGTACTTACTCGTATTATAAAATACCTGTATATTTTACTCGAAATTGAACATTTTTGAAAGTGATGACTTTGGGTAAGGTTACCTCAAGTTTTAGAAAAGCAGTGATGATGAAATGGGAAGAGCCGCTGACGCTCTATTAGCTCCCAAGCGAAAAAAAATACAGGTACTGCGCAGCGGTCTAAAACGTGTGTCATATCTTACGTTCAAATATTGAACTCGCACTTGGGCACATTTCAAACAAAGGGACTATTTAGTATCAGAATTAAGAGCATAAATTATAGGCCGATGATAAAATAGATACTTACGGACACGCCAGTGTACAAGGTCTTGGAGTCACCGAAAGTCCAGCTGAACTGGAGTGGTTCTGGATAAGAATCGATGACACACTTTGCCGTCTCGGCCTCATGGACAACGATACCAAGCTTCTCTTGACGGCCCAGCTGGCAGTTCGGGCGGACTGTGGAAATATTGCCAATATGGTTCATAACTAATAAGTAATAGGAGTGAATTGCTTGAATTGCTATGTTTGAGTATCTAATTATTTAAATGTGCCAGAATATATATTTTAGGTAACAAAGATCAACATCCAAAAAGTACCATTTTAATGGCAGCCTTAATCATCATCATCATCATATCAGTCGAAAGACGTCCACTGCTGGACATAGGCCTCTTCCAAGCGTCGCCATATTGACCGGTCCCGTGCGTCTCGCATCCAGCGGATTCCTGCAACCTTCTCCAGGTCATCAGTCCACCTGGTGGGAGGCCTTCCAATGCAACGTCTTCCGGTTCGCGGTCGCCACTCCTGAACTTTTCTGTCCCATCGGCCATCCGTTCTGCGAGCAATGTGCCCTGCTCACTGCCACTTAAGTTTGGCAATTCTTTTGGCAGCCAATAACAATAATAATAGGCAGAGTCATCTTGAGTATTGTAGTGTAACAGTGAAGCGAGATCGGAAGCATAACACAAGTATTATACTATCTGTGGCACCATAGAGTAAGCCGTATATACAGGTGTCGTCGGTCCGTATTGATTTATACCTAAAACCGACTATCCACTAGAGATTTTCGTTCTTACAATAAGTATTTGAATAGATCTGCGCTTGGATTTAAAATCGAGTACCTAATTAGGTAACAACCATCGCAGCCTCCTTAGGAACCTGAAGACCACACTCGTTCCCTTGTTCCTAATTAGTTTATCAAGTTAGCATACATTCATAACCAAATTTAAAATGACGGCAGGTACTTACATCCAACAGTTATGATCACTTTGTCCATGAATACACTGTTAGGCATGTACGAATTGTGGGCTCTGCAGACCAGCTCGCTCTGGAGGTCGCTGAGCGAGGGAGCCAGCGTCAGCGACGAGACCGTGTAGTTACCATCGTGTAACTCCTGTTAAACATACATTATTGAGCTTTATGAAGAGTTCACTTTCTACTTTTTTTTTTTTTTTGGCACATTCCCACCGCACTATTCCCAAACCACTGCAACTCCTGAAAGCCAGAATCAACAGTGGCGACCACCAGAAAAGCGCCGAGGCAATGAAGTTCGACGAAGTCCCGGAGAATGAATTTAACTGTCTTGGATCCCGCAACGAAATTAATAAGAAAAGAATAACGGAGGAGTAGGAAAAAACATAAATTTCCACTGCCCTCCATATCAAGCAGGAGACAGAACAAATAAGGCCATTAGGCACAAAGGGTCGTTTACAACTGGGATAAGCCCATAATATTAATGGGTCCTAACATTGTGAGCTGTTATGTTTGACTCCAATAATAGGTATGGCAAAAAAAAAGTTAATTAAAAAAATCAAAAAACCCGACTGCTTAAAAGCAAACTAAAAAGACGTAAACAAGAAGAAAATCATGCTGTGCAGTCGGAGGATACTTATTCGCGAGCTGGCGAACCAAAACCAGATGTATCCTCCGACTGCACAGCATGATTTTCTTCTTGTTTACGTCTTTTTAGTTTGCTTTTAAGCAAAGTAGCAGTAATTAACTTTTTTTATTTACAACTTTTTAGTTATTTTTTTTTGGGTGGTATTTAATACTTTAACTGTAAATTCCCTTTTTTCAATCAAAATATTCGAAATTACCACCAAAAATACTGAATCGCACACTAAATTTGCTCATCAAATGAATAAATTATACTTTACTGTTAGATCTTTAAAGCTTAACTGTTTTACTGAATGACTATCTGTTAACTAAAAGTAAATCTAATAATTCTTCGAGTGCAACAAAATATTGAATCATTTTTTTTGGAATCCATCACCTATTAAACTTTTAAGAACATGGGTTATTCTAAATGAAACACCAGTTAATCAGTCATATTTATGTAATTAAAGTTCACAAAAAATCAGCATATCGTAATCTTAATATACACTAATCATTGCAAAACATATTTAAACATAATTTTTTTTTAATCGATCACCTATAAATCTTTTTATTGTATGATTAAGGCAGGTCTTGCTTTTGTTGGACGTCCGCGTTTTCGCTTTATGCCGATAGGTATGTTTTTTGCTTCTACAGGTGGTGTGACATATTTCAACCTGATAGCAAGTCCGGTGATATGTTTGCAAATGTAGTGTTTGAAAAACTGCGGACAATTACACTCACCAGTTTTCCATTCATCTTTGTTCATGGGCAATACAACCGTCCAATATGCGAAAGCAACTTGTTTGTATTCATCGAAAGAACTCCAGTCCTGCCCAAACTGAACGGTTGATGCTCCTGAACTTGCAATCAAGTAGGTCTTTTTTATGGAATCTGCCTTTAAGACCACTACTTTTCGGTCTGACTTCGCCCATTGGTAACCTGCAGTCCAGTCTTTGAGCTCGATGGAAGGCGAATTTGAAAATGATGCCAACTGGTAGGTTCCTGACCATTCTTTAACCATAGCTAACACAACAACCAAAAATCTGGATAATGGTAAGCGTTCTCGCAGAGTGTGGCAATCTTTGATAGATCTGTTAAATGATTCAAGCGCATTATTTGTAACAGGAGATCCTTTTGAAGAGCCAAGATACCAATTTGGATTTTGACATACCCACTCTTTGTTGAAGTAAGTTATGAAGTCTTTTTGGTCGGCATATTTTATCAGAAATGCTGCTAATGCAGACTTAAACAGATCTGGAGATGTAGCAGAGTGTAACATATCAATATCCTGTAATAAAGTCTTCTGCTTTTTTTTTGTTTACTAGTCTTTCTACATTGTTCATAATGTTTTTCTTTGCATGGGCCCAGCACATTTTTACAGTAGGTTCTTCACCAAATACTTCTTTAAACGCATTTTTTATGCTCATAGCCGCGTCGCAAATTAATGCGTTTGGTTGTAAAGAGTGTGTGTAAAGGGACAAAGCGCTGTTGCGAATAGCCTCAAATAACATCTGGAAATCTTGTTTTCGTTCAGATGTAGAAACGGCCAAACAAAGAGGATGAAACTTCTTAGTTTTATCCGTAGTACCGACTAATAGTACAGGAAAACCTTGCCAAATTAGTTTGTATGTAGCATCCGCGTGAATGTTTGTGGCCAATGTAGTTAACTTTAGCAGAGACTTTGTGGAGATTGCAAATCGAAAAGTCGGAGTTTCGCTCTCGTACACATGGTAGCAAATGACATAGGGTTTATGTTCCTCATCAGGTACCTCAGAATTTTCTATTAACCAAGCCTGTAGCTCTCCGAGACTAATTGTAGGTGATCCGTAAATTGCTCGACGGCGGTCAGACAAATAATTGTTCAGTTGTTTCTTTGAGGGCACTGTGATCCCTTGAATTTTTCTCAAACTGTTTAATATAGCCTTAGGTTTCAAGTGAAGAGCAAAAAGTTTATTAATCTCTTCTTTTGTCTCCTGACATATTCCGTGCCGTGTTTGTGTGGCAATAAATTCATGGTCATGATCAGAGTCGGTTCGATAAAGTAACACTTCACTAGAGTCTGCTTCAAAAAGCAAATAAATAATTGCTGCACACTGAGGTCCTCGAAATTTGACTTTGTTACAACGATAAAACTTTTTGTTACCTTCTTCTGTGTCGTGCGAAACTTTGAGGGACCACGTATTTTCAGCTTTCACAAAACTCTCGGCTTCCTCAGAATTTGTGAATTTCTTAACAAATATATATTCTTTGCCCTTTGTCCTCTTCTTTTTGGCCGAAGACTGCTCTTCTTCGCTATCGCTATCTGAACAATAAACGGGAACATTTTCTTCATTTTGTGTACCACTCCCGCTGGGTTCTAATAATGATCGGTCTAACTCCATGTTACTTGTCCATTAAAACGTGAAAGTTATAGGTAATACTAATACACTAAAACAACGCACAAAAATAATAGTTCAACAATTACTTAACTTATTTTGCACTTAAACTCGAGCAAACAATTGTAAACAATAACAAATGCACGTGCCCATGCGCCGCGCCGTGTTCGACTGCGGATTCACATCACTCTATCTTTCTCACACTCGTGTCGTCGTGAAGAAGTGAGCGCGATGCGACTAGCGCGAGCGGTGAGTGCGCCGCCGACAAAAGCGCGCCAATATACTTTTCAATAAAACAGATAAACAAAAAGAAATAAAGTTGGATGATAGGGATTTTAGCTACATGAGTAATTAATACGTGAAATGTAATTTGATAATGTAAACATACATTATTTGTTATGCAGTTTTAGAAAATAATTTTGGAAATTCCGTTGTAATATTGAATAATTTGTGTGCAAATCAGTATTTTTGTTTTACGGTGAGTAATATTGTTTCAAAATGCGTATATCTGTGGTTTCAGCTAGATTTTTGCTGTAAATTAGATAAAAAAAGCCATCAGATTTCGATGAATTTTAAACATTTTTTAGTACAACATGTTTAGGTAATCAAGTAGTTAATTTGTAGTACAGTAATTTATTTGATATGCAGTAGGTTATTAGTGGAGATATTTTGTTTGCTTAAATTTCTAAATAGAGGTGCAGTTAAAAATTCCCCTTTTTTTTTTAGAATTAGGTACATTTAAACATATAAGTGTTATATATTTTTGAAATCGCCTTTTAAAATCCTTAATTTTGATACCCCACAAACGATGGGTTAAGAGGAAAAAAAAAAAAAAAAACCCCACAAAATGGCGCCCAAAATCCGCCATTTTTGTTTTTTCCAATTATAATGTATCCAGTGACACTTGCAGGATTAAGACGAATCGATTGACGTAAGAATCATCAAAATCGGTCAACGCGTTTGGTCTCTGGAACGCCATATAGGAACAAACATACATACATACATACATACATACATACATACATACATACATATATACATACATACATACATACATAGACTGATAAACACATTACCCTCCTTCGGCAGTCGGGTAAAAACGCTTGAACGCACGGAAATTTGTTCTAGTTTCCACAAGGTCCGTATAGTAAACAACTCCTGAGGTAGCCTCTACATTATTCAACATTCATTATTCTACTTTATCTACTTAAGCCCAATATTTCTGGAAAATAACAGTTTTACAGCATTATTAGTAAGTATATTTTTTGGTAAATTTCAATTATATACCTACATTTAATCTTATCTAATAATTCAATCGTATCCTTACATTAACGCCTGAAAAGATGAAACCATCATCAGGGTCCTACATGAATGCAAACAATAAGATAGCTTTAATAGTCATTTGCCTTCAGTCGTCATGATCGAATTACAAAAACAATCCTCTGAGGAGAATAATGATTGTCCTGTGCCATCCAATGAGAAGAGACAAGCATAAACTTTAATGTGATGCGAGGGCGTGGCGTAGCGTCGAGCTTGCATGATAAGAAGCAAGCATGACTCGAGTGGGTGGGTATTGGCGGACCTGTCTACCGCACGGCTGCTGACGCCGCACGAACATTCTTATTTGAACAGCTTGGGAGGGGCACCGTCCTATTCTCAAGATGGCCGATGTGCGTAGGATCTGTCAATGTGTCATTGAACTTTACGCGTTGCTTGCTATTCGGAACTGTGGCTGAGGGCCTTCACTCAGTTTTGTGTACCAGTTGATACAAATAAAATATATCATCGGTAAAATAAAGCGATGTCCCTAACTATCACACAGTACGGTAATCAGCAAAAGCAAACAAAATTTGGTTTTGCGTTTACAAAAACTTAAATAGGTACCTACGTCTCGATGAGACAGTTTGAGCAGTGGTGCCACGTGGTAACGGACGCGACTTACAATTTGTAGGTCGTGGGTTCGAACCCAGGCAGGCTCTTCTATTTGTGTCAATTATTTCATCACCATTGCTCTCAAAACGGTGAAGGAAAACATCGTGAGGAAACGAAAAAAGAACCAAAAATTCGAAGACATGTGACGTCGTCCAACATGCATTGGGACTGGTGGAATACGGCCCATTCCCTGTCACAGAGAGGAGGCTTGCACGCACAGCATCGGACCAAATGCGAGTCTAAGTCATAGACATATTAAATAGTATGAACTGGAAATACCTACAAAACAAAACGTGCCTACCTAAACCTTAAAATGTCACTTAAAATGGCTGCCGATGCTATGGTTGTGTGAATCACGGAACACACACACTCGCAAATTTCAATAATACAAAAAGTAAACAACAATTTGACAGCGGGACTACCACGAACTTCTAAAATTCGTCACCTAATATGGCGAATATGGCACTTACCTATTACTGTCACTACGTCACAAAAAAATGTTGCCAATAAGAGCAACAACTGAAATATTGTTGTCTCTTTTACCAAATACGATTACTACATTAGAAAGAATGAAACAAAAATATGTTTCACAATCTGTATCGTTTTTCACTCATGTTTGTATAAGCTAATGTATATATAGAACATCGCGGCGCCTCCATGTTGTTCCTATCTCAATGGTCTAAGTGCGGGAAAGGGCTCCATCTATCGCTCTTAGCCGGTTTTTTTCATTACAAACTGACTTTAAAATGCATTGCCAATCTTTTAAGGAGATGAGCGGCAGATATGTGCGGCAAATTCTAAAATATTGTAGAATAGATGGTAGGTGAAAAAGATCTAAATATCTCATGAATAAATTCGGTGCCAAATAAGTATACTTATAAGAAAATAAATATTTACTAAGTAAGTACAAAGCGCCAGCCTGAGCTCGAACCCACGACCTACAAATTGTAGTCGCGGCCGATACCACTGAGCCACCATTGCTCTCAACACTACCACCATTATTTCATCACCACTATTCTCAAACCGGCATGTCCTAGAACTAAAAATTTGAAGACAAGTGACATCCACTAACCCGCACTGGGCCCGCGTGGTGGATTATGTCCCATTCCCTCTCACAGAGAGGAGGCCAGTGTCCCAGCAGTGGGAAGTTAATAGGTAGATATTTATCATCAGCCTATTAATGTAAGTATATTTTACACAAAGTTGTCAAAGGCAGAATAGGCAACAGGCTAGCGAAGTTCCGCTTTGGGATGAAATACTTAGACTCTTTGGTCGCCGATGGCTCCTTTTACGTCCATCATATCATCAACATCATATCAGCCGAAAGACGTCCACTGCTGGACATAGGCCTCCCCCAAGCGTCGCCACATTGACCGGTCCCGTGCGTCTCGCAACTCAGTGTTAAATAATAATTTTCTAGTTCCTAAGCTAGTTTAATTCAACTTCCTCTTCTATTAAATTTAATCTTTGTGCCTACAGGGATGTATTTTTTTTGTAGGAAGCTGATTAACATCACAGATAATCACCAGTTCACCACAGAGTGAAAATCTAAGTTCAACTATTATTATAAAGAGTTACAGCTGCTTGTAAGTTCATAAGTAAGTAAGTCGACCTACTGAGCTGATGCTGTCGGTGCGTGTAATATTCCACTTATAACCGGAAAGATAAATGGTTTCTGTGGGGTACGCGAACTTGTTAGTAATGCCTATAAGAAGAAAAATGTATGTAGCGGTTTAACTAAAAGTTTGTTTTAAATTTGATGGGCCCATTACAGTAAGCTATTCACGCAGATCCTTCTTTCTACCCACCTTGTGAACTGATGCTCGCACCATTTTACTACCGAGATGCCACGTGATGGATGGCGGGGGCACAGAACCCACCACGACGCAGTCCACGACGCGTGGCATCCCGGCCTCGAAGTCCAGTTTGTTGTCCAACCTTATCTCCACGCTCATAGGGGGCACTGCAAGTCGTCAAATAATTGAACAGGTACATTTCTGTAGCGGCATCTAGGTACACCGCAACATACAAACTTCATAGAAATGACGTCACTCAAATCCTACACCGCGCAATCCCCTGGTACCCGCGCGGCGCCCCGTAATCGCCTCGTGAGCCAATAGCGAGAGTTGAACGTCAGAGTGACATTGAAATTTCAGGTGCTCAGTTATGTTGAACAACAGCGCGACAACAACCATTGGACGGTTCCTAATCAATCAGACACAAACTACTGGTCGGAGGATCCACCCTTTTTAAAAGTCGATGCGGAACTGTCCGCCTTATTCCGCACATGCGGATCTCGGTAAATATATTTGAAGGACGGTGAACCGGCAGCCTAATTGCGTCAGTGAATTCGGCAAGGCAAAGGGCAAAGAATATGAGCAATTGACCAATCACATGCGAGATGAAAGACGTGATGTGGATTTCCTTCTATGTGATTGGTAGCCTAGATTGTCCATAATCTATGCCCCTTGTCTTGCCGAATACACTTACGGAATAAGGCTGCGGTTCACTAAGTATTAGAACCGGACAGTAAAATAATTACTCGATTTGACTGCCTAACCCAAATTAGCATGACTAAACTGATTTACAAAAGAAACCCATTGTCTAACATGCAAACTAGCTTCGATACTCACGGTACATTTTAACCACCACACTGACCGACAGGGGTTCGGTAACGTCAGCGTTCTGGGCCAAGCACTCGTAGTGAGCGTTCAGCTCACCACGAGTCATGTTCCGCAGCTGGATGTCTACCCGGAGCACGCCCGACCGAGACGTGAAGGCGCGGTCCACCACAACGCCGTTACGTCGCCAGTACACTTCGGCTTCTATTCCTTCTGCAATTCAAACATAAACCTCTTTTAGGGCGGGCAATTGATGTACCTACAAATTATAATTCAATATATATAATTAATTAATTTATATATAAAATTCAAATAAAACAAAATTCCTTTTTTAGGGTTCCGTACCCAAAGGGTAAAAACGGGACCCTATTACTAAGACTTCGCGATCCGTCTGTCTGTCTGTCTGTCCGTCTGTCACCAGGCTGTATCTCATGAACCGTGATAGCTAGACAGTTGAAATTTTCACAGATGTATTTCTGTTGCCACTGTAACAACAAATACTAAAAACAGTGTAAAATGAATATTTAAGGGGGGCTCCCATACAACAAACGTGATATTTTTGCCGTTTTTTGCTCGATATTAATAACGGCAACCGGTAGACGCTTGAAATATTCACAGAATGTTTAGTTTTATATTATCTACATTAAAAAATAATAATTATTAAATTAAAATAAAATAAATTAAGGGGGGCTCCCGTACAACAAACGTGATTTTTTTGCAGTGTTTTGCGATAATGGTACGGAACCCTTCGTGTGCGACTCCGACTCGCACTTGGCCGGTTTTTTTTGTATGAAATCTACAAAGACTGACATTCAATTGATGACATGAAAAACTCTTTGGAGAATATTCTATACGGAATCAAAATTTTTGTAATGCTGAATGTAGAACAATGGTTGAGTTGTCGAATTCAGCTATTTGATGATAATAATGGCTATCATCTAATCGACGGCACGAACTATTTTGTGCGCGGGGTTTAACTGTCATCCGACAACACGTGCGAAAGAGATAGATGCTGTGATGAGCAGTAAGAAGCTAGTTCGCGTACGAATTAGCACTTTTGCAAGTTTGTAGCCAAATCATCATCCATTTCGGATGATGATTTAGGACGAAAACGAGCGCGCGAAATTGTATAAACAGACCTTTGGGAGTCAAGATATTATGAAAATACCGGCCAAGTGCGAGTCGGACTCGCGCACGAAGGGTTCTGTACCATTATCGCAAAAAACGGCAATAAATCACGTTTGTTGTATGGGAGCCCTGGTTTTAGTATTTGTTGTTATAGCGGCAAAATAAATACATCATCTGTGAAAATTTCAACTGTCTAGCTATCACGGTTCATGAGATACAGCGTGGTGACAGACAGACAGACAGACAGACAGACGGACCGCAAATTCTCAGTAATAGGGTCCCGTTTTTACCCTTTGGGTACGGAACCCTAAAAACATCGTTTTAAGTTCCTTTTCAGTTTGTTTTGATCGAGCGAAGTTCCCTTAGGCCGTCCATTCATCCGAATCGGAATAAAACAATGGTAATTACTATTGTGTCTGCTAATTGTCAGTTGAGTCATACATGTTTTGAATCTCAAAATGAAAAGTACAAATAGTAAACTACAATATGTTTTTGCATTTAAACAGCCACTATTTGTTTGTTTATTATTGTTGAATCATAAAGATATAAAGTCAGAATAGGTATGTATAGGGCAGGTGCCCGGTTCTCACACAAACACTACACCACACTGCGCTATCTAATAATTATAATACTTACTGTCCTCTACTTCGCACACCAGCGTAAGATCCGATCCAAGAGGGAATGGACCGACGTAACCCGTTTTGATTATCTCACCACTTCCATCAAAGATTCTCGGCAATCCGGTGGAATCTGGGGAGAGAAGCATGTTTCTCTAGAAAATTCGGATTATTCCGAACCTGACCCGAAATCCTAACCAGGTTGCGGAAAAAATTATAATATTTGTTCCGAAAATTGCAATATCGTCAATTTTTTTTTTGTTAATCTTAAAAAAAATATAAAAAAATTATATAATATATATGAATAAACCTACCTATATGAATAGATATACATTTTATAGCTTTTTCAAAATCCTATGAAAACTTGTGAGGTTTCCAGTTCGGTATGACTGTTTTGATTAAATCACAAAACATAATTTATATGATTCCTCGTTCATTTTGGTCACGAGCACGTATAACAATGGTATAACTCGTGTTTATTCCATTTCACTGTTATTGTCGCCATGAATGGTGTAAATTTGTTTGAATGGAGTAGGACAACTTTTAAAAGTGCCATCATCAAATTAATGTTCTAATGTGGACATGAGATTTTCCGCCTTTTCACTAGCCAATGCTAATATGCGGTTATCGTCATCATCAAAAATGTTATAATTTTTTACTACAGGTACTTATTCATGTTCTCGTTAATTGTTAAAGCGATATATGGATTGATAATGTTTTGTAAATATTAAATTCTGTTTTGACACAATATATACCTTTTATTCTGAAAAAGAGGAGAGTAAAACGTATCTCGCAATTCGGGTTACGATAGGAACGATACATCGGGTCAGTTTAGGAACAGGGTTACGTTCGAAACAAATATTTTTATTTTTTCAAATTCCTAACTTAACGCGCAACCGGGTTAGGATTTCGGGTCAGGTTCGGAACAATCCGAAAATTCTGTCAATCGCTAACATCAATTTGAAACTAAATAAGATAAAACTACAATTAATGTACAACAAGCGGTCTGCACCGGATAGTCCGGTCAAATTAGACATATCAAATTGCATTAATTCGCATAGCGAATTAGTGTAAACCTACCCCTATTTTTGGTCTAATTTGACCTGACTAGGAGGGCATTTTACAATGTATTGAAGGAAATGAAAGTATATATTACATATTTGTATGGAATTAGCGAATGAAAATGCAATAATATTATGACATTTCTACTTTTAATATCGCTTCAATTTCCTACGGCGTGGCCCGCTCGGTGGTAATTTTGGATCAAAATGGTCCTGGATATAGTTAAAGTACTGTATATATGAAGAAGGAGGAGCGTATATTATGAGAGCCTGTCATAGGCTACGCACAAGACAGAACTTCTGTTAAAATGAACATGCGGTGACTGAGGTGGCTGCAGCGGCGGCGCGCGGTAGGGCGGTCGCGGGCGCGGTCAGTGTGCAGCGCGCCGATGTAGCGGCCGTTCATCCGTTGTTAGTCCAGTCAGAGGTAGTAATGGATGAAGATGGGTTGATATTATTAGACAGCTCAATATTGCACGACAGATAAAGCGTGCACACATAAGGGGTAATATAGCGAACGGAGTTTGGGGGTCGCGATACCAACGTTTGTAGGTCGTTAATTTGTAAGGACCGCGCGCTCTGAGTCGCCTCGATGGTTCGGCCGCCCGCTGTGGGCGTACGTATGCGTGCAATCGGAGTACACTAGCTCCATGCTCTATTTGAGATAAAATACCTAACACATTTTAAATCATGTTAGCCCTAAAAATGACGATCACACAGCGATGACACAGATCAGATACCACCCTTATGTATAAGGGAGGTATTTATTCCTTTTGGGGTAGGTACGAAACCATAAACATGACCATCACACAGGTTCCAGGAGAACTGCGGTTGATATGGTGACTTTTAGAACAGCCCTAAGTTCCGCAACGTATACTATGGGCTTTTGGCTTAAATGACATTTAGGGAGATCTTACCTCAAATTTTATTAAACAGTACATTGCAATGGAACTTACCAACAACAACAAGTTCTATGGCAAAGTCGACGGAGGGTGAGGCTTGGTAGTGCACCCGGCACCTGTACAGACCCGAGTCACGGTCGGTAGTCTTTGTGATCACCAGTGAAGTGTCATCATGACAGAACTTGGAGTCGCAGGGAGTCCCAAACTGCCCGTACATGAAGTCACGGACGAAACTGCAATAGATGTTAATAGTATAGTGGCAACACACCAGTATAAGCTGGCCTCTTATCAAACTCTGAGCAGCACTAGACTAGCTCAAGAAAGATCTCCGGTAAAATATATATTAAGTGCCTGTTTGGTTTAGATGTGGCATCGCAGACACCACTGCTGAGTATGAGATCTTGGATCCCCGGGTTGGGCATTATTGGATATAATTCTAACTGGAATTCTTCGGTCTGCTCGGCGACTGTTTGGGTCCGGTGGACGGTATTAGACTCGTCTTCTATATACAGTACAACTATTTTCTTAATGTCCCTCGGCAAACATCGCATTTCCTAATACAAACCAATGCTAATTTCCATGCCCATCAATTAGTAGATTTATCGTATATAATAATTTGAATTCAGAACTAAGTACTTTATTATTGTGTGAACTGTAAAACATTTTTTTGCAAAGGGCAACTGATAGAAATCCGACAACTGACGAAACACGAAGTTTGAAGAGGGACATTAAGAAAATAGTTGTACTTTACATAATTTCAAAACAATTGGCGCAACGTGGTAGCTAATAATGTAATAAAAGGTTAATTTTTGCCTTACCCTTCTGGTAAGTAAAAGGGGAATTATAAAACGATCAAATAAAAAATACTTAGCGACTGATGATGAGATACTGTTTTAATAACTTAAGCGGTATGAGTAAGCGAAAAATTAACTAAACTAACGACGAATATTGATTAATAATAAAATCCAGAACGAGCTTACAAAAAGTGGGTTGTGATTAATCCATTTCAGATATTAAAATTCTAGCCGTGCGACTGAATTACTAAGTGAGCGACTAGAAATACGGAGAGGGCAACTTCAATATTAAGATGGAGACGACTTTTCCAAGAACGAGCGAAGCGAGCTCGGGTATTTAGGGCACCCCGACACGGATAGGTTAGGTTCGAAGTTAGGTTACTTTAGGAAGTTAGGTTAAGTTTAGGTTCATGCTAGGTTACTTTAGACCCTGAAGACAGAAAAGAGTAGAGATGGGAGTTTTCGGTTTTTAGCGCAAACGGTTATGTAACCGATAAACAGTTTTCATATCGCATATCGAAATTGGTTTTCAGATATCGATATTAGTAGTACAATATGCAAAAGTTAACATGTTATTTAGATGAGCAAACTAAAAACGAACGCAAACTAAAGCAAACGTAAAGAGGTTTTGATTTTTTACAGTTTTTATGATATCGGTTATTTTGATATAGATATCGATATGATATGATATCTAACGTCATATCCGATATAAGTTACGTTTTGATATATCAGACCCATCCCTAGAAAAGAGGCCCGCCGAAAAACTTTTATTTCAAGTCGCTGTTTTAATAATAAATAAACAATAAACAATATTTATTTGTTCAAGACTTAAACCTATTTACAATGATTGTACCTTAAATTAGAATCATTAAGTTAGTGGCAAGATACAAAATATGTGCAACTGGGCTTAAACTAGGAGGATTCCTGTGCTATAAGCACCAGTTACTTCCGTCACCACCGTGTTCGAACTGCCATTACATATGTGGTGGTGCTAAAGTAAGTGCCAAAATTACACTAATTTATTTTATTACTATTATGCGTAAGAGTGTGCATGTGAGTATGAAGATATGTGTGTGTGTGGTGTGTTTGTGTGTGTGTGTGTGTGGGTGTATATGTGTTTGCGTGCACGGGCTTGACTGGTTTTATTTTCATTATTTTATTTGTTTTATTTTATACATTATATACGATTTAATAAATTTTCAGTGTTTACATAATTTTGAGAAAGAAGGAAGTTATCTATGGTAAGTTTTAGTTTTTTTATCGGTAAGTTATGTAACTGGGTATTTTTACTTATTTTATTATATAGGTATGGACCCATGTAGCACGGTTGTCTCCTGAAGAAGTCTGTTTTATACGGTTTCAGGTCAAAGACTATATCCTTCCTACGTTTGTTTTTCATTCTTTCCGGGTCGTACGTTGAGCCTTTATGGCTTATAAGCAGAACCCTCCTGATATAAAGTTGTCGAACCGTTAAAACCATACAATCCTTATATAGCTGCTCCGTTGGATACTGAAAGTTCTTTTTGTGTATTACTTTGAGAACTACTCTCTGGGCTCTTTCTAGGTTTAATATATGAGTTTTGTGTGTACTTCCCCAGATAGAGATACAGTATTCCAGTACTGACTGGCACAGGGATAGATAGATTGTTTTCAACAGGCTCGAGTCGCACACCCTACGTAACTTTTTAAAAACTGTTATTAATTTTCTCACTCTGGAGCTTAGTGTTTTTACGTGGTGGTGGAAGTTTAACTGGTCGTCTACTTGTATTCCGAGATATTTTATACTGCTTGTTTTTTCAATAGGAAAACATCTGCATTCAGTGATACTGTTTTGATTACAGGTATGTGCTCGGACGTCAACCAATTCATAAGCAGATGGGGGAGCCTTCTTTATCGAGAACATGAGATATTTTGTTTTCTCTACGTTAAGGGTTAGTAAATTTAGGTTAAGGTATCGAAGAACTGTTCTCAGCCCGGCGTTTGTAAGATCGGCAACCTCTGACCATGTATTTCCATGGAAAATGATTGCCGTGTCGTCTGCATAAGTTATTATTTGACCATTTTGTAGATTTAAGTTACATATCTCATTTATGTAGATTAGGAATAAACTAGGACCGAGTACACTCCCCTGTGGTACACCAAAGTCTATATTTGCACTATTACTTATGTACTTGTCAATTTTAACTATCTGAGTTCTGTTAGTAACATAGTCCGTGAATAATTTAAGAGGGGTTCCTCGAATCCCTTTATTCTCCATCTTCTTCACCAGCCTGGGGACAGAGACGGTGTCAAAAGCTTTTGCTAGGTCTAGAAATACTCCTATGCATTTATTTTTGTTGTCTAATTTACCTGCAATATGATCTGTTAGTTTTATTACAGCGTCTTCTGTAGATTTGCCTGATACAAAACCATATTGGTTTGCAGAAATTAATTTATTTTTATTTAGATAATTTATTAATCTGCTATTCATGAGTTTTTCTGTTATTTTGGAAAGTATTGGGAGCACAGAAATTGGTCTGTAGTTGCTTACATCGCCCCTGTCACCAGACTTGTAGATAGGATGGACTACAGAGAGTTTAAATAGTGTGGGGAAAGTTCCCGTGTTAAAGCTTAAGTTGGCAATATGAACAATAGCGGGGACCAGGACATCGCTAGCTAATTTAATTATTTTCACAGGTATATTGTCCCAACCTCTAGCGCAGTCTTCTCTTAGGTTTGAAATAATTTGTTGAACTTCCTGCTCATCTGTTTCAAGCAAAACAAACGAGTTACACACTTGTGGGTCGTTACTGTTTGTAGGGATGTCACTAGGTACGTTTATTTTGCTTGCTAGAGTTTCACCTACTTTGACAAAAAAGTTGTTTACAGTGTTTACAGCCTCCTCCGGGGTTTCCTCTATTTTGAGTAAGTCTAAATTGGGTTCACGTGTCGAATTTATGTTTGCTATTTCTTTGACTAGCTTCCATGTTTGTTTTGGGTTTTTTGTATATTTACTTAATTCTGATTTCTCATGAGTGTCTTTAACTTTGTTCAGAATGTCGTTGCAGAAGTTACGGTATCTAAAGTAGGTAGTTTTTAGGATGTTATTATTAGGGTATTTTTTATGGTGGAGATGTAGTTTGTCCCTATGCCTTATGCATCGAAGAAGGCCTGGAGTAATCCATGCCTTAAATACTCTTTTACGATGAAACATTTGTATTATGAAACACTTTATTTAAGATAAAATGCCGCTCAGTATAAATAAATCATTTGCCAAATATTGATAAAAATGCAGGACGTACCGTTGACACTCAAACAAATATTATGAAGATTCTCATTTTGTGTTTTAAGTAACTCAAATTAATGTTTGTAAGTTGCTGTTGTATTGATTTATCGTCACCCGCAGTCACTCACTTACTTCACAAATGATACCAATCGCGATTAGTTCAACTAAACTCAGTTTATGCAAATACAGCGTTCTGATTAGTAGTTTCTCAGCGGTCACAACCAATCAGAACGCTGTATTTGTATTAACTGAGTTTAGTTGAACTCATCGCGTTTAGTTTCATTGGTGAAATAGGCCCTTAGTAATACTATAACGTAAATTAATTATTTTTGTCACTTAAAACTTTAATTTACAGTCACTCGTTTGAATACTACGTACTAAGTAAAATAAGTAATTGAATACGGCAACGCAAAGAGTTTGACCGCTATCCAATCGACCAAATCGACCAATCACATGCGAGATCAATGACGCGATGTGGATTTCAGTCTGTGTGATTGGTCGATTGGATAGCGGTCAAACTCTTTGCGTTGCCGTATTCACTTACGCAATACGGCTGCGAAACGCACAGGACTGATCAGTGTGGCGACACTTGGGGGAGGGCTATGTCCAGCAGTGGACATCTTTCGGCTAAAATGATAATTGATGAAGAAAAAGGTTTGAAGCCCCAACATTTTTTTTCAGTGAAGATGAAATCATAAAGTATTTAAATTAGAATCTTATTATCATAAAAGTACCCCGTTGCATTGGTTGTTGTCTGAATTTCAAGGATAAGTAAACCGAGAAAGTTAATTAAAATGCTGGCTACAGCCAGTATATAGTGATATATTATGTAATGCAACGAACGGCTGAAGGCACACCTGTCGATAAAAATCGCTCAAGTACAAGCTGGGTTTGAGAAGGAAAAAGGAACTAGGGAGCAGATTTTCTTTGTTCGTCAGGTTATCGAGAAGGCACGAGAATTCAACAAGCCGACCTACATATTGCTTTGTTGATTTCTCAAAAGCGTTTGAATCCTTGAAATGACGAACTATGTGGAAGACGCTTCTGGAAATGGGCACACCAAAACATCTCAAGGTGCACTCACCTTCTTAGAGAACTCTACGAAGGTGGTCAAGGAACAGATAACCACATTTCGGGTAGCTTCCATCCCAGTGCAGGCACGCCAGGGATGTATAATATGTACCTATGTATATTATGTATCGTATATTCGTATCGCAACTTTTGTTTAACTTCTACATGGAGCTCAGCAATTAGTGGCTACAAAATTACGAACCTCGCTACTCTCATGATACAACATTGTTTGCGACTAGTGCTGACCAAATGGAGTAGGACGGCGCTTTTCCGAGAATGTTTTATGCGGGCGCTACAAGCCGCTTTGCTCGGCAGTCTACCTTTACACGGGAAACGTAACATTTCAAACTCAAAGAATATAATTATTATGCGTTTCCAGGAAATTATCAGTCGAGTTAAAGCTCATTGCAAAGCTTAGATCTCTAAGAAGAACATGCAAAGACACTCAATACTGAGACACATTTATTTCAAACTAGCTGTTCCCCGCGGCTTCACTCCCGTGGGCCACCCCACAGGACCCGTTTTCGGGATAAAAAAAATTGCCTATGTGACTCAGGAATAATGTACCTTTCTATTGTTGAAAGATTTTTTTAAATCGGTCCAGTAGCTTCGGAGCCTATTCGGTACAAACAAACAAATCTTTCCTCTTTTTATTATTATTATTAATATAGATGCGAGGTATTACTGCTCGTCACTGCACTTCGAAGCCAAATTGCTAAATCCGTAGCTACTTAGTTTCTCTAAGTAGGGCGTGCTTGGCAACATGTAATAATTGCTGCCAGAGATACTCATACCATGGGTAGGTATCTAACAAAAGATGTGGATAACTAAATAAAATAGGGTAGGGTATAATTGCTGTTTTCTACATACACGAATTCTCCCCATACACAAATTCGCAAAATCACAACTCCATATTCAACACACTTATGGTTTATTTTGTCTTATCACTTCTCTAACTTCTGACCCTCTGATGTAACTTTTGGTATACAAAACAAGTGTGAGGATCCTGCTGTTACCCATAACACTAGTTAAATCTTCCTTTGGGTGCCAGAATTCATTACAAATACTACTGACATACATTGTTACTCGTTAATGTGAATTTGTTATTTTTGCATAGGTGTTTGATTGTACAAATTTAGTTCCAATAAACAATTTATTTATTTATTTGTAATCTAGGTAGTCCTATAAAGTTCCACAGCGCGGGTTGGTGAATCACATTTCTACAAATATTTGTTTGGAACAAAAAAATACGGAATGGCGCCTTAACATATTTTTCTTCATGGTTTTGAGAGCAGACTAGGTGATGAACTAATTTATACAAAGTAAAGTACTACCCTGGGTCGACCCCAAGACCGTTACCACTGGGCCACCACTGCACTCTGATCAAAGCAGTGGAGGCCGCGACTTACAATTTGTGATTCGTGGGTACGAGCCCATGAAGGCGCTTTACTTTGTGTAAATTATTTCATCACTACTGCTCTCAAAACGGTGAAGGAAAACATTGTGAGGAAAACGGCATGTTCTAGAACCAAAAATTCTAAAACATGCGGCATCCACCAAACAGCACTGGGCGCGCGTGGAGGATTACGGCCCATTCCCTCTCCCAGAGAGAAGGCCTGTGCCCCAGCAGTGCGAACATTACAAAGGATGATGATACCACTAGCAAGCGACCCGACTCGTGCATCTGCTATTATTTGGACACTCATCCATTATTCCTAAGTTCGTCGAAGTGAAAGTTACTATGAAATAAGCCGAGTGCAGCGCATACGAGGTATCGATCTTGAGATTTGAATATTAGATTTCTATTTTCCCTTGAACTAAATATTATATAATTATTGCTAATACACTGCTCCTACCTCGGTACTATCTCAACTAATTAGTTGAAGGGAAAATTACGCTAAATGCACTCCTAAGAAGCAAGCCGCGAAAACAGTATTTATTGCCTTGATTATTGAAAAATACAAGTTGCTTAACTATTACGAGGAAAGACAATATAAAATATAAAATGGAACAGACATTATTACTTTCTGGAAATGAAAATGGTGGTCACACCCCAAGGCAAAGCTTAGGAGAACATGACGAAGGCGATGTTACGCCAGGATGACTAAGGCCTAGGTGCCTCTAGGCGATGGCAGGACGACACGATACGGGTTTTTACAATGACGATTCTTCAAATAACATAAATGACACAGACTTAGAAGACGTCGCAAAGACTAACACCGTGACTATGGAAACAAAGTTGCAGCATGGAAATGAAGACTCGGTAGGTATATTTGGTAGAACAATATCTAAGTACAAAAATTGGTCTCGCATCTTTGTCGCAAGTCCACGATGGGACTTTCTGCGAGAGGCTTAATTTGGGGCATCTTGGAGTCCATAATATATATTAGGTCCTTACCTATGCAATTGCCGTTTTGTCGTACTGGCCACTTTGATCTCAAATATCTCCTCTTTGGTTTGGAATTCCAATTTTAAATTTATACAGCTATTTACTCATGCTTTTGTGTTTGGAAAACCGTAATTCATTTGTTTTTTCCTCTTTTGGTTTTTTCTTTGCGCCAGTCAGTTTACAAAATGGAATACTTGAAATATAGCGTTATTTACGAGTACGAGTTCCATAGTTGCACCAGTGCTGCAAAAACGGCTCGAAGGATTAATGATGGGTATGGCGACGGTGTCACAAAAGAAATACAGTGCGTTTTTGGTGCCAACGTTTTCGTTCTGGAAATTTCGACCTGCAGAACAAGCCCCGTGGACGGCCGGAGACCAAAGTTGATAATGAAGAATTGAAGGCTATTGTGGAAGCGGATCCATCGCAAACCACGTCCGAGTTAGCTGCAGGCTGCGGTGTTAGTGATAAAACTGTTTTAATCCACTTGAAGCAAATTAGGAAGGTAAAAAAGCTTAAAAGGTCCTCATGAATTGAGTGCAGCAAACCGACAAACGCGCGTCGACTGCTGCGTTACATTACTCAACCGGCACAATAATGAAGGGATTTTAAATCGAGTTATTACCTGCGATGAAAAGTGGATCCTGTATAGTAATCGGAAACGCTCATCGCAATGGCTGAACCCTGGCAAACCAGCCAAATCGAAAAACCAGCGAAAATTTACTCAAAAAAAATTACTTGTGAGCGTTTGGTGGACTAGTGCCGGTGTCGTTCTAGCGAACAGCTTTCTTAAATCTGGCCAGACGATTACGGTGGATGTCTATAGTCAGTAACTGCAAACCATGATGGAGAAGCTGGCTGCTAAACAGCCGAGGCTGGTCAATCGCTCTAGGCCACACACTGCACAACGCAGTTGTTTGAAAATCGAAGGAAAATGTTGAACTGTAATGGTTTTTATCTACACTCACAACGTAATGTTCCAAATACGAATTCAGAAAATATTGTATAAACACGTACTTTATATTCGTGGATAGGTAAAATTTAAAAAAAAATCCATTACAGTTCAACATTTTCCTTCGATTTTCAAACAACTGCATCATAAAATAACTTTTTAATTTTTATAGCACACTTTTACTTTTTAATTTTCTGGCGCGTATGGGCTGTAGTAAAGAAGTTTCATTGTCTGTGGATGCGCGCGCTTCGCAATGAGAATCTAAATTGTCCGCCATACCAAATATTTTTCCCTTTCCACTTTTGTTTTATTTCAACTGTATGAGTGAAGATAAAGTAGTGTATGCAACGGCATATAATTAGGTATTAAAACACTCGCGTAATATTATTATCAAATTCGGCTTCGCCTCATTTGATAAACCTACGCTCGTGTTTTAATAACCCCTATTATATGGCCATTGCATAAACTACTATTTTTTTTAATTTTACCTATCCACGAATATAAAGTACGTGTTTATACAATATTTTTTGAATTCGTATTTGGAACATTACGTTGTGAGTGTAGATAAAAATGATAACCTGTACGACTATCCTAAAGAATACATATGTACAACCCTTAAATTTGAAAACATTGAACCTGGCTGCAAATGCAAGTCCTGTTTTGTTTTAAAAAATTGTAGTAAAACCAATAATTGGCTTTAGCATACCGCTGCTGGTTTTGTGGAACTGAAATATTGAAATCTGGATTGGTATTTTGTCAAAGGCAACAAAAAAAGTGGGAATGGAAACTCGAAAGACTTTTATATTATGAAAAAGCTTGATTGAACATGAAAAATGCCGAGAGTTCTCTACATTGAAAAAGCAACGCAGATGCTGGATAAAAAACGGTCGTCCAAATAATGTAACAAATAGTCAAACAAAACGTGTGTTTGATAATTTGTTACATGCTGCTGTAATTTTCAACAGTTTACTTGTTTATATATAATTTTTAATATATTAAATACCCATTTAAAATTATATATAAACAAGTAAAATTTAAAAGACTCCGACACATTTTTATTTCACACTACATAATTTATCTAGTACTAGCTGTTGCCCGCGACTTCGTCCGCGTGGTTAAGAAGATATAAAGTTTAATGAGGTTTAACGCAAACTATTTTTATATTTCAGTCAACTGAAAATGCCTATCACACTAAGCATCATTTTTTTAAAGCACGAATTAGAAAAAAAATATAGAGTATCACAACATTTTTTCTTAGCTTATGTCTCCTACTCATAAACTCTAGACTTGCTAAATTTCAGGACAGTAGTACAAAAAGACATCCGGACTTTTTTACATACTTGCGAGAGTGCTTAGACCTCCTTAATCCGGCCATATCGCAAAATCCGTTCTTAGCTGACATCTACTAACTACAAAATACTTTCATGACAAATTTCAAGTTTGTAGCACAAAAAATGAAGGACTTTCATGCAAACTTGCGAGAGCCCTTAGACCCCTAAATCCAGCCCTGTCACAAAATCCATTCTTAGCGGACGTTTACTAACTATGAACTACCTCCATGCCAAATTTCAAGATTGTTTCAAATAATGAAGCACTTTCATATAAACTTGCGCGAGCCCTTAGACCCCCGAAGTCCGGCCCTGTCGAAAAATCCATTCTTAGCAGACGTCTACTAACTATAATTTACCTCCCTACCAAATTTTAAGTTAGTAACTCAAAAAATGAAGGACTTTCATATAAACTTGCGAGAGACCCCATAAATCCGGCCCTGTTGCAAAATCCGTTCTGAGCGTCGTCTACTAACTATAAACTACCTCCCTGCCTTTAGTCTGTGGCTCAAAAAATTAAGGACTTACATATAAACTCGCGAGAGCCCTTAGACCCCCTAAATCCGGCTCTGTCGCAAAATCCGTTCTTAGTGGACGTCTACTATCTATAAACTACATCCCTACCCATATTTTAAGTTAGTAACTCAAAAAATGAAGGACTTTCGTACTAACTTGCAATAGCCCTTAGACCCCCTAAATCCAGCCCTGTCGCAAAATCCGTTCTTAGTGAACGTCTACTATCTATAAACTACATCCCTGTCAAATTTTAAATTAGTCGGTCAAAAAATGAAGGACTTTCATACTATCTTGTGAGAGCCCTTAGACCCCCTAAATCCGGCCCTGTGTTGTTCTTAGCGGACGTCTAGTAACTATAAACTACCTCCCTGCCAAATTTAATCTTTATACGTCAAGCAGTTTTCGATATTTCGTGATAGGTGAATGAATACCTTTCGCTTTTATATAGATAAATAAGATTGTTCAAAAATACTTTAACACCCCCTAAATCGAATTTTGGGGGTAGGTTCGAAAAACTTATAATGACAACCTTTATTGTTTACTTAGGTTGATATTTGTGTCAAGTTTCAAGTTTATTAACCCAAGAAGTAAGATTCTTAAAAAATCAAGACGACTTTTGGGGGTATTTTTGAAAATTAATAATTGCAACCTTTTGTTGCTTACTTAGTTGGGTATTTATGCCAAGTTTCAATTTTATTAACCTAACAATAAGATTTTTCAAAAAAACTTTGGCACCCCCTAAATCGTCTTTTGGGGGTAGTTTCGAAAAACTAATAATAACAACCTTAATTATTTATTTATTTTAGTATTTGTGTAATGCTTCAAGTTTAGTTACCCATGAAATAAGATTCTGCCATACAAATTTCAATACCCCCTGAATCGACTTGAGGGGGTAGTTTTAAAAAACTAATAATGTCAATCTTTATCATGTACTTAGATTACTATTTGTGCCAAGTTTCAAAAATATTAGCCGAAGGAATTAGATTTTTCATACAAACTTTGCCCCCCCTTTTAACCCCCTTAGGGGTAGAATTTCGGAAAATCCTTTCTTATCGGATGCCTACATCATACAAAGAATACACCTTTCAAGTTTCAGGTCTTTACGTTCAGCGGTTTGGGCTGTGCGTTGATCCGTCAGTCAGTCATTCAGGACAAAGCATTTTATATATATAGACTAGCTGTTGCCCGCGACTTCGTCGGCGTGGTTAAGAAGATATAAAGTTTAATGATGTTTAACGCAAACTATTTTTATATTTCAGTTAACAGAAAATGCCAATCACACTAAGCATCATTTTTTAAAGCACGAATTAGGAAAAAAACTTAGAGTATCACAAAATTATTTCTTAGCTTATGACTCCTACTCATAAACTCTAGACTTGTTAAATTTCAGGACAGTAGTACAAAAAGACATCCGGACTTTCATACAAACATGCGAGAGCCCTTAAACCGCCTTAATACGCCTTAACCCGGCCCTGTCGCAAAATCATTTCTTAGCGGACGTTTACTAACTATGAACTACCTCCATGCCAAATTTCAAGATAGAAGAAATGAAGCACTTTCATATAAACTTGCGAGAGCCCTTAGACCTCCTTTATCCGGCCCTGTCGCAAAATCCGTTCTTAGCTGACATAGATGTCAGCTAAGAACGGACTACTATAGTACTAACTATAAACTACTTTCATGACAAATTTCAAGTTTGTAGCACAAAAAATTAAGGACTTTCATACAAACTTGCGCGAGCCCTTAGACCCCTAAATCCGGCCCTGTCGCAAAATTCGTTCTTAGCGGACGTTTACTAACTATGAACTACCTCCATGCCAAATTTCAAGATAGTAGCACAAAAAATTAAGGACTTTCATACAAACTTGCGCGAGCCCTTAGACCCCTTAAACCGGTCCTGTCGCAGAATTCGTTCTTAGCGGGCGTTAACTATGAACTACCTCCATGCCAAATTTCAAGATAGTAGTTCAAAAAATGAAGCACTTTCATATAAACTTGCGAGAGCCCTTGGACCTCCTTTATCCGGCCCTGTCGCAAAAGCCGTTCTTAGCGGATGTTTACTAACTATGAACTACCTCCATGCCAAATTTCAAGCTTGCGAGAGCCCTTAGACCTCCTTTATCTGGCCCTGTCGCAAAATCCGTTCTTAGCTGACATCTACTAACTATAAACTACTTTCATGACAAATTTCAAGTTTGTAGCACAAAAAATGAAGGACTTTCATGCAAACTTGCGAGAGCCCTTAGACCCCTAAATCCGGCCCTGTCGCAAAATTCGTTCTTAGCGGGCGTTTACTAACTATGAACTATCTCCATGCCAAATTTCAAGATTGTAGTTAATAAAATGAAGCACTTTCATATAAACTTGCGTGAGCCCTTTGACCTCCTTTATCCGGCCCTGTCGTAAAATCCGTTCTTAGCTGACATCTACTAACTATAAACTACTTTCATGACAAATTTCAAGTTTGTAGCACAAAAAATTAAGGACTTTCATGCAAACTTGCGAGAGCCCTTAGACCCCTAAATCCAGCCCTGTCGCAAATTCCGTTCTTAGCGGTCGTTTACTAACTATGAACTACCTCCATGCCAAATTTCAAGATTGTAGTTAATAAAATGAAGCACTTTCATATAAACTTGCGTGAGCCCTTTGACCTCCTTTATCCGGCCCTGTCGTAAAATCCGTTCTTAGCTGACATCTACTAACTATAAACTACTTTCATGACAAATTTCAAGTTTGTAGCACAAAAAATGAAGGACTTTCATGCAAACTTGCGAGAGCCCTTAGACCCCTAAATCCGGCCCTGTCGCAAAATTCGTTCTTAGCGGGCGTTTACTAACTATGAACTACCTCCATGCCAAATTTCAAGATTGTAGTTCAAAAAATGAAGCACTTTCATATAAACTTGCGAGAGCCCTTGGACCCCCTAAATCCGGCCCTGTCGTAAAATCCGTTCTTAGGAGACGTCTACTAACTATAAACTTAGCAGTTTTCGATATTTCGTGATAGGTGAATGAGTGACCTTTCGATTTTATATAGATATAAATGAGATTCTTCAAAAAAACTTTGACACCCTAGGGGGTGTGAGAGTGAGGGAGAATCAAATTTTGGGGGTTGATTCGAAAAACTTATAATGACAACCTTTATTGTTTACTAAGGTTGATATTTGTGTCATGTTTCAAGTTTATTAACCTAAGAAGTAAGATTCTTCAAAAAAAATAATCGACTTTTGGGGGTATTTTTGAAAAACTAATAATGCAACCTTTTGTTGCTAACTTAGTTGGGTATTTATGCCAAGTTTCAAGTTTATTAACCTAATAATAAGATTTTCAAAAAAACTTTAACACCCCCTAAATCGTCTTTTGGGGGTAGTTTCAAAAAACTAATAATAACAACCTTTATTATTTATTTATTTTAGTATTTGTGTAATGTTTCAAGTTTAGTTACCCATGAAATAAGATTCTGCCATACAAACTTCAACACCCCCTAAATCGACTTGAGGGGGTAGTTTCAAAAAACTAATAATGTCAATCTTTATCATGTACTTAGATTACTATTTGCGCCAAGTTTCAAAAATATTAGTCGAAGGAATTAGATTTTTCATACAAACTTTGCCCCCCTTTTAAACCCCCTTAGGGGTAGAATTTCGGAAAATCCTTTCTTATCGGATGCCTACATCATACCAAGAATACACCTTTCAAGTTTCAGGTCTCTACGTTCAGCGGTTTGGGCTGTGCGTTGATCCGTCAGTCAGTCATTCAGGACAAAGCATTTTATGTATATAGATTACGAGTAGACACACTTCGATCAACAATACATTTGAACACGTAATCATGACACGATATCTTGCGAAAACACCCCGATTCAATCAGTAAAAGACCCAGTACTTTAGAACGTCGCGTCTGAACCGATTTTCATCAAACATAGTTAAGAACATTCTCGATAAAGTCAACTTTCATACAAAAAACGAAAACAAAATCGGTTTTTCCTTTTAGGAGCTATGATGCCACAGACAGATACACAAACATACAGGTCACACACACATCAAAGTTATCAGCCCTCTTTATCCGTCGGAGGTTAATAATTAAAACGGGTCACTAGCGTTTAATATGTGAGCCATGTGACGCATCGATAACTTTTTTACAGAAATAGGGGTTGAGTAATGTATCTTCAAATAAGCAATTATATATGAAAGTTTTCACTAAACATCGATGCGTGTTGTTCTGAAAATTGATTTGAAGTTCACATTTGAGAGTGGGTCAGTATTGCCGAACTTATCAACATTTGTCAGAAGTGCAGCTATTTAAACATTTAAGTGCCTAGCACCTAAGTCTAGGATTTTAAAGTTCACCATTGATATTGAGACGGGCAGCAAATCCATTAAGTATTCATTATTGAAGATAATTTGGATTAATGGATTTACTGCCCGTCAGTGTCAATGTGGAAATGTGTAATATTTGGGTTTTTACTCCTACACAAGACTGCTTATGTCTATAATATTATGACACTTATATACGCCCAGTTCTATCCTCCAATTCGACTCCACATCGAATTATTGGGTTATTGGATGATTCGCACTAATTGAACTCGCACGAAATGTGCGAATCGACATTTTTACCCGACTGCCGAAGGAGGGTTATGTGTTTATCAGTCTATGTATGTATGTATGTATGTATGTAAGTATGTATGTATGTATGTTTGTTCCTATGTGGCGTTCTAGAGACCAAACGCGTGGGCCGATTTTGATGGTTCTTACTTCAATCGATTCGTCTTAACCCCGCGAGTGTCACTGGCTACATGAAAATTGGAAAATATGAAAATGGCGGTTTTTGGGCGCCATATTGTGAGGGCCCAATTTTTTTTATTCTTCCAAACCTATCGTGTGGGGTATCAAAATAAAGAATTTTAAGAGGTGATTTCAAAAATATATAACACTTATATGTTTAAATGTACCTAATTCGAAAAAAAAATTAACTAAAAAGTTATAAATAAAAAAAGTTGAATAAAAAAATCAAAAAACCCGACTGCTTGAAAAGCGAACTAAAAAGACGTAAACAAGGAGAAAATCATGCTGTGCAGTCGGAGGATACGTCTCGTCCCGTCTCTCCGGCTCGCGAAGATGTATCCTCCGACAGCACAGCGTGATTTTCTCCTTGTTTACGTCTTTTTAGTTCGCTTTTCAAGCAGTCGGGTTTTTCGATTTTTTTATTCAATTTTTTTAATTATATTATTTTTTCTGTGGCGATTCGCACGAAGTTAAAGCAATCAAAAACAAAAGCCCGACTTCCGCGATACCGCTGCGAGACCGAGCAACAGGCGAGGTGGAGGGCGTCTTTTTGAGCAGCATTTATTTAGTTATTTATTCTATATATCTATGTATGTATACATAAAAGCGATAGGTCACTCACTCACTCATCACGATATATCGAAAACCGCTTGACATATAAAGATGAAATTTGGCAGGGAGGTTTCTCAAGTGACGTAACTGCGCCCTAAGGGGGTAAAAGATAGGGTTGAAAGTTTATATGAAGTTTTTACAATTTGTAAATTGGACACGTGAAATTTTACATTTACGTTCTTGATTGATAAAAAGAATTCATGTATTTTATGGTTTTTGGAATAGGGGTTGAAACTTTATATCAAATTTCATTGGTTTGGAAGGTAAAACATCTGAAATTTCAGCTTGTGCTAGTTACATTATATCGACAGAAATTTAATAGAATGTCCTGTGCAAACAGGTCAGATATAGGAATGCATAGCACTCACAGAATAGGACTAAGGAAAAGTGATACTACAAAAACAAAAAGAGATAAGATATAATATTAAAATTAGTATTAGATCACAATTGAATTAATATAAACTAGAATTGAATCAAGATTGTAATAATAATATTGAATTACAAATTATGTTATAAAAAAGTACTAATAAGTCACAAATAAAATATAACAATCACAATGCAATAAATTTTTTGGTCAACAAAATAGGAAAAGCAAGGGAAGTTAAATTACAAATAAACTCTGATGAGACTCAAAAAAACTGGCCAAGTGCGAGTCGGACTCGCGCAGGAAGGTTCCGTACAAGTACCGCTAAAAAAACGGCAAAAAATATCACGTTTGTTGTATGGGAGCCCCACTTAGATAATTATTTTATTGTGTTTAGTACTTTTTGTTACAGCGGCAACAGAAATACTTTATCTGTGAAAACTTCAACTGTATAGCTATCACGGTTCATGAGATACAGCCTGGTGACAGACGGACAGACAGACAGACGGATCGAGGAGTCTTAGTAATAGGGTCCCGTTTTTACCCTTTGGGTACGAATGTACGCGTTTATATTCCTTGTAATGCGGGAGCTAATTTCTTCTTTATTTCTCATCGAGTCAGCAATGTACTTTTTAGCATTGCATAGTAGCACCAAAATGAGCTTGACTTATATTTTTGAGAAAGTTCTATGAATTAGGCTAAAAACACACTTTCTGAAAATGAATTTGCATCTTTGCTTGTTTTCCATACGATGAAATTTTGATACGCTTGTAAGTATCTATTGGTGGTTTTTTTTTATTTTATCCGTTTTCGCTGCCTCTGAGACTTGTGGCGGTGTCGACGTAATAAATTCATAATTACTTGACGACATTTTCAAATAAAAACAATACAGCGAAAAGAAAAAGCGCGCGGAATAATGTTTACTTGTTCACAAATTAGCGATGCGCGCGCATCAGCGCTTTTTTTTTAAGGTAAAGGCACAAAAACAGCCAGTATTAGTAATACTATATAAAGTAAATTAAAATATAAAGTAAATTAATATTTTTGTTTTTTGTTACAGATAAATGGTTGTAATTTATAGTCAAAATTTATTAAATTAAAGAATTAAATGTTTATTTATTATATTTTATCTCCCAAAGTTGATTTTATTCATAAAATTTTGACCACTTTTCAGACATAAAAACTCTTTGCTAAGATTTAAAAAAGTACCGTTCGTTTTAGACGGAGCATCTTGATAAACCGTGCGTTTTAAACTACAATGACGCACAAGTACGTAATGAGATACATTACGATATTGAAATTGGTGAAATAAGAGACCCTTTACGAGCAAATAAATAATATTACCTATTAAAAAATGTCGATTCTCACATCTCGTCCGAATTATTCAATAACCCGAATTATTATTCAATTGACAAGGCCAGACGCGGATCCAGCCGATACGATTTAAATGAATTTCCAACGGTCAATCGCATCACTTGAGTTGGAGTCGGTAATACCTTTCCACGAACCGGGGATTAATACTTCATTACGGTATGATTTTAAAGTTCATTGCTCGCTTTCATAAATTCGACTAGTATTGGCTTTTATTCCTGATCTAAATTGTTTGTTTTTCGTTCGTTATCTATCTATATATATAAAATGCTTTGTCCTGAATGACTGACTGACGGATCAACGCACAGCCCAAACCGCTGAACTTAAAGACCTGAAACTTGAAAGGTGTATTCTTTGTATGATGTAGGCATCCGATAAGAAAGGATTTTCCGAAATTCTACCCCTAAGGGGGTTAAAAGGGGGGGCAAAGTTTGTATGAAAAATCTAATTCCTTCGGCTAATATTTTTGAAACTTGGCACAAATAGTAATCTAAGTACATGATAAAGATTGACATTATTAGTTTTTTAAAACTACCCCCTCAAGTCGATTCAGGGGGTATTGAAATTTGTATGGCAGAATCTTATTTCATGGGTAACTAAACTTGAAGCATTACACAAATACTAAAATAAATAAATAATTAAGGTTGTTATTATTAGTTTTTCGAAACTACCCCCAAAAGACGATTTAGGGGGTGCCAAAGTTTTTTTGAAAAATCTTATTGTTAGGTTAATAAAATTGAAACTTGGCATAAATACCCAACTAAGTAAGCAACAAAAGGTTGCAATTATTAATTTTCAAAAATACCCCCAAAAGTCGTCTTGATTTTTTAAGAATCTTACTTCTTGGGTTAATAAACTTGAAACTTGACACAAATATCAACCTAAGTAAACAATAAAGGTTGTCATTATAAGTTTTTCGAACATACCCCCAAAATTCGATTTAGGGGGTGTTAAAGTATTTTTGAAGAATCTTATTTATCTATATAAAAGCGAAAGGTATTCATTCACCTATCACGAAATATCGAAAACTGCTTGACGTATAAAGATGAAATTTGGCAGGGAGGTAGTTTATAGTTACTAGACGTCCGCTAAGAACAACACAGGGCCGGATTTAGGGGGTCTAAGGGCTCTCACAAGATAGTATGAAAGTCCTTCATTTTTTGACCGACTAATTTAAAATTTGACAGGGATGTAGTTTATAGATAGTAGACGTTCACTAAGAACGGATTTTGCGACAGGGCTGGATTTAGGGGGTCTAAGGGCTATTGCAAGTTAGTACGAAAGTCCTTCATTTTTTGAGTTACTAACTTAAAATATGGGTAGGGATGTAGTTTATAGATAGTAGACGTCCACTAAGAACGGATTTTGCGACAGAGCCGGATTTAGGGGGTCTAAGGGCTCTCGCGAGTTTATATGTAAGTCCTTAATTTTTTGAGCCACAGACTAAAGGCAGGGAGGTAGTTTATAGTTAGTAGACGACGCTCAGAACGGATTTTGCAACAGGGCCGGATTTATGGGGTCTCTCGCAAGTTTATATGAAAGTCCTTCATTTTTTGAGTTACTAACTTAAAATTTGGTAGGGAGGTAAATTATAGTTAGTAGACGTCTGCTAAGAATGGATTTTTCGACAGGGCCGGACTTCGGGGGTCTAAGGGCTCGCGCAAGTTTATATGAAAGTGCTTCATTATTTGAAACAATCTTGAAATTTGGCATGGAGGTAGTTCATAGTTAGTAAACGTCCGCTAAGAATGGATTTTGTGACAGGGCTGGATTTAGGGGTCTAAGGGCTCTCGCAAGTTTGCATGAAAGTCCTTCATTTTTTGTGCTACAAACTTGAAATTTGTCATGAAAGTATTTTGTAGTTAGTAGATGTCAGCTAAGAACGGATTTTGCGATATGGCCGGTTTAAGGAGGTCTAAGCACTCTCGCAAGTATGTAAAAAAGTCCGGATGTCTTTTTGTACTACTGTCCTGAAATTTAGCAAGTCTAGAGTTTATGAGTAGGAGACATAAGCTAAGAAAAAATGTTGTGATACTCTATATTTTTTTTCTAATTCGTGCTTTAAAAAAATGATGCTTAGTGTGATAGGCATTTTCAGTTGACTGAAATATAAAAATAGTTTGCGTTAAACCTCATTAAACTTTATATCTTCTTAACCACGCGGACGAAGTCGCGGGCAACAGCTAGTAATAAATAAAAACATATTTGTATTATTTACTAGCTGCTAATTTTATGGTTTACTAGCTGTCGCCCGCGACTTCGTCTGCGTAGCATTAGTACTTAAAATAGCCTATTTTTATATCGCGCAATAATATTGTAGGTGCGTGGGCCGCCTTACTTGACAAATTATTAGTTCACCATACAAACTTCCACCCGCATTTAACTCCACCCCTCCTTAAGGATGGTTTTCGGGATAAAAAACTATTATCATATGTCCTGATCGGTGTCTCAAACTATCTACATACAAAATTTCATTTAAATCGGTTCAGCGGTTTAAGCGTAAAAAGGTAAAAGGCAGACGGACAGACAGAGTTACTGTCGCATTTTTAATACTAGTGGATAAATAATAATAATAAATTAATTTATAATTTCAATAATTTTACTTCAATAATTTCAAGATGTAGAAGATAATATTTAGAGTGTTAACATCGGCCGACTCTCTAAGTGACCTAAAAATGTCCATAATATATAATTTCCCATCAAATCATTTTGATCCTTTTTACGAAAACATAATCAAATTATTTCAAAAACTAAAACCAAATAAAAGCAGCATCGCGAACTAATATTCAATTTCCAATATTCATACAGGTAAAGTATTTCAAACTGCGGTATATTCTACGAACAAAATACTGGAGCTTATCTTCTCCATAATGTTTCGCAGAGATTTATATATTAAATGCAGAAACTGAAAAACAATGCATAATTCCGGCACTAATTTAAAAATATATGATGTTTGTGTGAAACATGGTTTCGATACCAATATAAATATGAATATCTTACTTTCTGAGATGAAGTAAGGAAGCCTGCTAGATAGAAGAAGGAACACAAAGATATGCACTCAAAATATATGTAAATATAGCCTGAAAAATCGAAACAAACAAATTCAATGTTACAGCTAGTCTTCTGGCCACGTTTCCGGACGACAGCGATATTTCGACGCCTCAGTGCCTTTTCAGACGCCCTGGTTGCCGGGTAGCCGCTACTGGCAGCCGTATTGCGTAAGTGCGCAAAAAGTTTAAACTCTATCCAACCGACCAAATCGACCACTCACATGCGGGATGAATGACGCGATGTGGATTTCCGTTTTGTGTGATTGGCCGATTTGGTCGGTTGGATAGAGTTTAAACTCTTTGAGCACTTACGCGATACGGCTGCGGGTAGCCGCTACCGGGTAACCGGCGGCGAAGTGTATAGCCAGTGCCTTTTCACACGCTCCGGTTGCCGGGCAGCCGCTACCGGGTAACCGGCGGCCATGTATGTTAAAATCACACGTACTTGGCTATACATTCGCTGCCTGGTACCCGGCACCGGCTACCCGGCAACGGGGGTGTGTGAAATGACACTAAGTGTCGTACATTTTAGTATAACGAATTATTTAAATATTTATTTTAATATTTACTCTTGTGTTCAAGAAATTAACAGTGGACCACTGGATAAAATGAGAATGATGATGGTCGTGAAATCCTGAAACTTTAAAAAAATTGCCTTAGCTCCAGCACAGCAAAAGTTACTATTGCAAATGCGAAACTGTGCATAAATAAAATCGCATTATTGCTGAACAACGGTAAGACGCGAGCGCTTAAAAAGTAAATATTATATTTTACCTATTAGCCAAGTCTTCGCTGGGATATCGGTACAGGAACTCGCTGTCGTTCTTCAGCCACAGCACGTAGGACGCGGGGCCGTCGAGAAATACTTTGCCTTGTCCGCACGGGAGCACCGCATCTTGCCCCTTCACCGCCCGCAAAATAACGGCATCTATAAACAGATACTTATTTTAATAGACGAGAAAAAGAAGAAAGGCTTAGAAAATTACCGAAAGTTTTCAAAGACGCCTATTCATTCTTATATGACGGATATTTAATTTAATGATTTATTTCAGAAAATTTGTTGCCAATCTATACTAATAATAAAGAGGAAAGATTTTTTTGTTTGTTTGTTTATTTGTTTGTTTGTACCGAATAGGCTCCGAAACTACTGGACGGATTTAAAAAAATCTTTCACCAATAGCAAGCTACATTATTCCTGAGTGATATAGGCTATTTTTTAATCCCGAAAACGGGTCCTGTGGGGTAATCCACGGTAGCGAAGCCGCAGGGAACAGCTAGTAATATATGATTCTCCTCGTTCAGGTTCTGTTAACATCATAATCAAGGTTCAAGTCCGGAGAACACAGAAACACATGATGTGTGTCGTTACAGGACCCACCTCATGTTGTGCAGCTTCGTCTATCGTCGTACGATAGGTCTGTCTGTCTGCCTTAACTACATGAAGTCTCAACGCGAACCGAATTGAATTTAGTTCAAAAGTTCAGCGCCTAATCGACATTTGAATCGCTAATCAGCCTCCCTCTTCGTGCACCAATGACGTTTGTTGTTGTACATAAAATAACTTCTTTTTTGGAAGTCGGTGTTACTGTAATCTTTTCTTCGTTTTTCACAGCGACTTCCGAACAACAAGTCACTTTTCACTTTGTAGTGTTTTCATTTGGAAGTCGGTTGTATTTTTTTGTAAAAAAGGTAAATATTTTTCATTTTTTGGTTGTGGTAACTTCTATAGTAATCGAAAAGGCAAGTTCTTTAGTAAGGTAATACCAGATATTGGTTCTATAATGCCAGAATAGATTACCGGTCATGTCATGAAACTTGAACACAACCGGTGAAATGAGAGTGTACCAAGGTAACCTGTACCCATCTGCGTACCCCTTTAGAGCGTACTGGCGTGATGTTATGTTATGCAATGGTATAACGTCTATAAACAATAAACAGATATGCTATTGCAGAAATCGAGAGATTTGCTGGCATTTATTGAAGAGTTCTGTTGTATACCTCCGAAGTTCTTCATCAAGTCTTCACCAAATTTAAATGGGACCAATTTGGGAAAATACAACAACAGAAATCGGTATACAATTGACGGAGATATATCGGTAAACAAAAACAATAAATAAAAGCTTTTTTTCGTATACGCAAGAGAAATAATATTCATAGCTTTAACAACATACAATCAGTTTTATGTTCAGTCTACTGGGAAATATTAACAAACCTTCTTGAAACTATGTTAGTAATTTCTCAAAGTGCTAATACACAGAGATCAGTTCAGCAGAGGTCCAATAAAACAAAAGAGAAATTATACAGGATGAAAATAAACCCGCAAAGAGCGAGTTCGATTCTACCACCGAGTTTTCTCTAGGTATCTACGTCCCACACTGGAACTAATACTAACTAAGCTTATATGTTAAAGGATTGCTGATTTCCTGAGAATTTGTAAGTACTTTGGTTCTAGTTTCCTGTAATATGGGGCTTCAGTTAATATTATGTTTTGTGAGAATGGGAGGTAGAAGTTAGGTAACGGCCATTCTACACAGAGTCATAATCGAAAACAGTCCAGTATGAAAGAAAACAAAATATGATTATTTAATTACGAGTCTAGCACCCTAATTACGTAACTTTATTGAAAGCTTAAATCACAGGTCCTTTTCCTTTTGACAATTCAATAATTATAATTAAGTTATTTGTGTGCTTTGATCTTTCTATAAAAGTTCATTTACATGATTTTGTGCTAGACTATTTTAACCCACTTCAAAATCTATTACCTACTATCTATTTGGTACCTATTGCAATAAATAAAAACCGGCCAAGTGCGAGTCGGACTCGCACACGAAGGGTACCGTACCATTATTGCAAAACACTGCATCCTGGGTCCCGTTTTTACCCTTTGGGTACGGAACCCTAAAAACAATAGTACCTATTCAATTATATTACTTGTTTTGTATGAGGACAAGTAATAACATATATAACTAGATATTATAATTTCAAGTAGATAAGTTCCTGAAAATAAGCACCTGTGGCAGACTGACTGAAGTCGCGTCATCCCTCTACCAAACTTATATGGAACTCTTAATAGACTACGACGACGCGGGTCAAACGGCGAGTTCCATTGACAAAAGATTCACAGACAATGGAAAAAATATTTTATTTGAAAGCATTAAAACTGCATTTTTCAAATTCCATCTAACTTTTTATTTATAATACGAATAGGATTAAAACTAAAAAGAATTTAAGCAGACTCGTGTATTGCACTGGCACAGAACAAATATTTTTAAAGATTGTGCAATTTTGTCAGTCCGTGGGTGTAATTAAATTAGTGATAGCAACAAGAGATAAGTACGTACCGCTTCGATCCACATCCGTCCCATTGAAGGCCGCTAGAGTAACAGTAAAAACAAAATGCCATAGTAGGATCTGAAACAAATAGCAGACAATATTGATTGTAGTACTTATTTGTATTTTAGTCTAGCCGCTTGAGCGCTTTAATCAATTATTACACGGAAATTAAATGTCCGAAACGTGAGAATCAATCGCTTTGTAACGCGCTTTAGTTGCTTTGGTTTATGTAAGTTTAGTCTCTCAATATTTGTCTGTCTTTCAAACGTTTATTTGAAGTCCTCGTTCCTACGTTTGCGTTTTGTGTAACTTTCTTTGGGTGATGTCCTTTTTGGTGAAACATGCAGATACTGATAATGATTTTAAACATTAGATAGATCCAGGTAGTTTCTGGTTTAATTAAATGAATGTAAATATTTTTTTAATAAGATAAGATACGAAATTTTATTTGCTCAAACATGTGTATACATACAGAATTAAAATAATACATGCATGCAAGATCTTAAATAACAGTGGCTCACGACATGTCTGCCATTTCTCATGGCGTGCAAATATTTTAGATAAAATTATTATTATTGAATTAATGATTTTTAAATTTTACAACTATACATTAAAAATCATTCACACAAACAGATTTCTTATATTCTATATTATTTACACTATCCAAATTATAATTATTAATTAATTTAAATAATACATTTTTTTTATTGTTGTTTTTATTATATTATTGTTGGAATTATCCCTATTACAGATTAAAATTATCACAATGCAGATTTACATCACTTTAACAGACATTCAATTATAATTAAATTTATAATATAAGTTCGCCACCACTATATGACCATAATTATTATAATGTTAGTTATAATTATTTATATTAATCACCATGAGTCGTTTAAACATTCTGTTATACTATAATATGCTTTTTGTGCCAAAATCAATTTCATTGTTTTTTTAAGTTTACGTATAGTTTGCTCTTTCAAACTTTTGGGCAATTTATTGTAGATAATCGGCAAAAAACACTCTTGCGATTAATCGGAAAGCTTATTATTTCTGCTACGGGTTTACCTAATAATTACATAATTCACAAGAGAGGGCATTATCTACTCAAAATTGTGCACATCAGAGCAAAGAGGATTCCATAAAATCGCATTGCAATCAGGGCTTTCAGGAAAGCTATATTGGCAGTTATTCGTAATTCTAATTAATACCGATGGTCGTACTGGAATTGCCGATAACTGTCTGATGCACTCACATGTATAGGTAGGCTCGCAATTCGGCATCCATGTTAATGTCAACTACGTAATCAAGAAAATAACACCGCCTGTCCGTATTTAAAATAACTGACAATCCGACATTTTGCTTATGTTTTGTTTCGCTGTCGTGATTCTCATTTTAAATCAGTAAGTGAAAGGCGCAGATACGCCTTAGGAATTTTTTGGAAAAAATATATGTTACATTAGACCATTTTTTTAATAATTTGATCTAAGAAAATGTTTTGTTTTATTCGTATAACATAGTGTAATTAATTTGTATGTCTAAAAAGGACAAAAACACGACAAACGCACCAAAACCGCTGGACGTATTATAATAAAATCAACACCATCTCAAAGACAATTTAATTATCTACATTTTGATCTGAGGCTTTTTTTAAAGTCATGGAATATTAAGGAAAGAACAAAAAACTACGAAATTTTGTCGCGCGGGTGTGAAACGAGTGCGCGTTTTGTTCCCTCAAGGTCGTTGGCATTAGTGGTCGTCTTAATGAGATTGCCACGCGCTATCGAAAAGGCAGGTGATTAATCCCTTACATTTTGGCATTTCAAACATCGCCATCGCTGACGACGAACACGAATGGCAGTTGTCTAGAGCCTCAGGCCAAGTGTTGATGCCTGTTCGATGCACAACTGGCAATGGATTCATTAATAAAAATTCAAAAAGATCTTGAGTTTGGTGGAGTTAGATCTCAAGGTGAGCATTGGTGGCCCAGTGGTAACGGCCGCGACTTACATGTTCTAAGTCGTGGGTTCGAAACCAGGCAGGCGTTTTACTTTGTGTAAATTACTTCATCATCACTGCTATCAAAACGGTGCAGGAAAACTCCGCGCGTAGTGAGAAAACCGGCATTTCTTTGAACCAACCAGTCGAAGACATGTGATATTCAGCAACCTGCACTGGACCCACGTGGTGGATTACGGGCTATTCCCTCTCACTGAGAGGAGGCCTGCACGCACAACGATCCAAACGGGAGTCCAAGTACGGAAAAGGGAGTCAATCTTTTCTATCCTAGATCTCAAGATCCAATGTGTATGGTCTCGTTGACACGACGACGATTTATGCAATCGACTGAATCGACTATTCTGCAGCATAGAATAGCCAGTTGAAATAGGAGGCAAATGATTTGAAATTTTCAATTCTTTTCTATTAAAACCAACTTGTTTTTACGGTTTGACACGCACTTGACCGCAATATGATATATACTATGAGACTTTAGCTCCAACCGTTAAGCTGTAAAGGGCTGTAACAGATAGACAGCCAGACGGACAGGTGAGTGACAGTTGTCAGCAATAGGGCTCCGTTTGGACCCTTCGGGTACGGAACCCTAAAAAGAAAGTATTATTTTTTATCACTCGGTTTGACCGTTGTTACTATTGTTAGGCTTAGTGGGTGATTAAGTATTTTATAGTGTGCAAATTTTTGTCTATGGATTTAAAATTCCATTATATTTTTTTTGCAAGATTTCTCTTTCTTTCTCTCGGATTAAAATTGTTGGATTGTCAGACATTGTCGAATATTGTAACCTTTCGTCTGTTGCCTGTCGGATTTATGAAATAGGCGCAGAGGATGGATGCATCGAGCCCGCGCTCAGCAGTTCGCAAGAATGGTCATGAATATCATGATCTAATCCCTATATTCTGTCATTTTCTTCACTCTTACTCTTTCTCGTCACACAAAGGGCCATGGAGAGGGCTATGCTCGGAGTTTCCTTGCGTGATCGATTCAGAAATGTAGAGGGTTACATTGCCCGAAGAATTGCCAAACTTAAGTGGCAGTGGGCAGGGCACATTGCTCGCAGATCGGATGGCCGATGGGGCAAAAATATTCTGGAGTGGCGACCGCGAACCGGAAGACATTACGTTGGAAGGCCTCCCTCTAAGTGGACCGATGACCGGGTGAAGGTTGCAGGGATCCGCTGGTTGCGAGACGCACGCAACCGATAAATGTGGCGACGCTTGGGGGAGGCCTATGTCCAGCAGTGGACGTCTTTCGGCTGAAATGATGATGATGACTCTTTCTATGCTCGACTTAATCAAGTTGACATTTATAGTTATTTAATGACGTTAACCAAGGTTTTTAACTGTTGTCATTGTGACTAGAGAGAGAGCCTATAGGAGCGGAGACAGTTTCCTTCAAAACTACCCACGTACCACCAACATATATCAAGTATGACAAATAATTTTATAATTGAAATACGTCTGTCAGTGTTTAAACATCTAGAATTTATTACAATAGCGTCATCATATTGGTGTCTGTATTAACATTAAATTCAAAAAATTTGCATGCCGTGAGGCACAATGTATCGGGACTGTTCTACAAAAAGAACATCTAATCTGTATACCTACATTTAGCAAATAAACAATTTCATTCATTCATTCATTCATTCATTCATCATTAGAGTTCTAAGCTTTTCAATAGAATATATTCATGTAACCTGCTTGTCTGACTCGGAAAGTGAGGTTACATCGTCCCGACTAAATTCTACAGACATATCTAAATTAATTGTAATTATGACTGTGCTATAGACAAAAGACAAGAGCTCCGTACCTCTATATTATCATTCTAGTTTACAATGTCTAGATGAGTATCGTATTTATTTGTTTATCGTGTCGTATTTAGTCGCCGAGTATCTATGGAATCCGCATGCTTGAGTAATTAGTTCGAAAAATAAGGGGAGAGTACTGTTCTCATCTGTGGACATCAGCCAAATACCAGCTAGATGCACTAGAGTCGGTCGAAGAACGGGCTAAGTGGCTCATCAGCAATGGACACTGGTCGAGAGCTCCAGAGCCTTGAACATCGTCGCCGAGTTGCCAGGTTGGCGGTTTTGTATCGGTTGCATTTCAGGGAGTGTGCGATGGAATTGTATTTCGGCTAGCCGGTTTCATCATCGGACTACAAGACGTACGGCGATGCGCCATCATACATGGTGGGTGGAAATACTTTCATTATGCGTACATCTAAGGAGTGGCCTTCCCTGCCGGAATCTGTGTTTCCCGATAGCTACAACCTCGGGGTCTATAAGTCAAGAGTGAATAGTTTACTTCTAGGCAAGCGTGTTACACCGTCGAACACATCAACGCTTACCATCTGGTGCGCGCTGGTCAAGCGCCAGCCTATATATATTATAATAAAAATAAAAAAGGGGTTTCGCGAAGCTTTTTTCTAAACAACCTGATTTTTATCACTATAATATTTGAGTTGAATTTTGAATAAGCGTGCCATTGACATCCTAATAAACCCTGGCAAAAGTGTAGAAAGTGATATAAAACATAGTTAATACAAATAAAAACACTCGGCAAGTTTAACACAAAACATACGTAATTCATTCACCGAACACATCACACGAAGAATTTCTCAATGATGACTCATAGAAATAAACAAAAAATTAAACGCAGCGAGCAGCCCTATCTGCATATTGCAACCTTTATAAGCTGAGCTCCCGACACCAAAGACTCCTAAACTTTTTAATCCGATAGTTTAGTGGATGAAGGGGTCGAGGGGTCAGGGTGCGGTGGTGGCCGGTAACAGTCGTACACGCAACTTCCCGGGGGTGACTCACGTCGCATTGTGTCGTAAAACGATCGTAATAAACTAGAAAGCTCCGATTTGTTAGAACCTTTTTAATGAACACGTGTTAGTAGGTACAGTCAGGGCGAAATTTTGTTGGAATTAGGGTGCCGAGTTTTTTAACTAAACTCTTCAAAAATAATGAAGTTCTCTGTTCGTCTGTATATTTATAAGGACTTACTTTTTTAGAAAGCACTACCTAAAAATTAGGTTTATACATACAGACGAAATTAGAGCTTCATTGTATTTGAAAATCTTGTTTGTTTATGAATTGAAAATTATAGTGACAAGTACATTTTAATTTTAGCATTGAAACTTGGAAAACCCACCTTTACACTCGACAAAACAAATTGTATCTATCGGAAATTCAGAACATGTTTTTGAATTAAAGCTCCTTTAACCGCTTAGAGCGATTTTTGTAGGTGGCCAAACTTATGGATTCGCGTAAGTGACATACTAATCTAACAGCGTCATCGACATGGTAATGTGACGTGTGACGGAATAATTAGCGGCTTGCTTGCAATAATTAACTGACATCCAAACTTTCATATTTATTCAATATTAGTGAGCATTTGATTAGCATGTTTATCAGCTGTCCGTTATCCCCGTCCGCTGGTTACCCTCCGTGTTCCAAATAATCTGATGGGAGGATGAACAGATGTCAGCTGTTGTTATGAAAGCACAATATCACGCTAATGAAGGATCTGCAGTTGATATTTTTTGGGGATGCATCTTCAGCACCCCACTTCTGAATAGGATGGGTGTTCGTTTGCCCATTTGACTTGTGCAGAAAAGTTTGCGACATAAATCAAGATCTGTGAATAATTAACGTGTTTTATTCAAGACCTAGTGAAGAGAGCTCGAAAATTTTTTCACTACGCCTCGGTGTTTTGAATGTTTTGTTTATGTTATTGAAGCCTGGCCTTTTTACCCGACTGCCGAAGGAGGGTAATGTGTTTATCAGTCTATATATGTATGTATGTATGTATGTATGTATATATGTATGTATATATGTATGTATCTATGTATGTTTGTTCCTATGTAGCGTTCTAGAGATCAAACGCGTTGGCCGATTTTGATGATTCTTACGTCAATCGATTCGTCTTAATCCTGCAAGTGTCACTGGCTACATTAAAATTGGAAAAAACAAAAATGGCGGATTTTGGGCGCCATATTGTGGGGGACAAAAAATTTTTTACTTCCTAACCCATCGTGTGGGGTATCAAAATAAAGGGTTTTAAGAGGTGATTTCAAAAATATAACTCTTATATGCTTAAATGTACCGAAATAATGTACTAAAAAGTTATATATAAAAAAAGTTAATTTAAAAAATCAAAAGACCCGACTGCTTAAAAGGCGAACTAAAAAGACGTAAACATGAAGAAAATCATGCTGTGCAGTCGGAGGATACATCTGGTTTTGGTCAGCCAGTTCGCGAATATGTATCCTCCGACTGCACAGCATGATTTTCTTCTTGTTTACGTCTTTTTAGTTCGCCTTTTAAGCAGTCGGTTCTTTTGATTTTTTAAATTAACTTTTTTTATTATTGAAGCCAATTTGTGCGTGAAGCACCAGGCGAACATATGTCTCTTCAAAATGTGTGCGGGCAAAGATTTTAATAATAGGGATTATGACTAAAAAAGTATTTTTAGTCCGTCAGTTAGATTTCCAAAAATTATTGGACACGTATTTTTATTTTTGTCACTTTAACAAAAACTGATGACGATACAGTGTGTTAAAATATCGCATGACGTCACGCCTTGGTACAATTTTTACATAGAAGTGACGTCATAAGCCCCCACTCCCGAACTTTGATGCGCTTTATCTTGGTGATTTTTTATTGATTTGAATAATCAAAAAATACGTGTCCAATATTTTTTGATAATGTAACCGGTGGACTAAATAGAATTTACTGTTTCGTACCCCGTCATTATCCCTATTGACTGCCCGCGGCTTCGCCCGTTACGGGCAGAGAGCTCCGACTGAATTTCCTTAGTAAAATTTCATAATTCGTGGTTCAGGTCTCGCCTATATCATCCTCCAGAATTGGACAAATTTAAAAGTTATTGCATAAATTGAATAAAAAAGATATATGTTGTGCTATTATGGGTGGCATGCTTGAAACTGAACGATTTTTATTTATTTTTATTTATAAATAACAAAAATACCATTTTCACGACCATGTCATGGTAAAAAAAAATCCGGTCAAGTGCGTGTCGGACTCGCGCACAAAGGGTTCCGTACCATTATCGCAAAAAACGGCCAAAAATCACGTTTGCTTTATGGGAGCCTCCTTAAATATTTATTTTATTCTGTTTTTAGTATTTATTGTTATAGCGGCAACGGAAATAAATCACCTGTGAAAATTTCAACTGTCTATCACATTTCACAGTCTGGTGACAGACGGTCAGACAGACAGACAGACGTATCGTGGAGTTTTAGTAATAGGGTCCCGTTTTTATCCTTTGGGTACGGAACCCTAAAAACTTGTGTTTTTAATTAGGGTAGTAATAAAAGCTCCGAAAAAGAAATTAAAATATGAGGATACCCAAGATATGAAATATTTTACATATCTTGAGTATCGTTATTATTATATATTATATACTTCGTAGAATGGTAATTTGAATAAGCTTATGTTTGTTTGTTAAATACAACATTATTTGTGGGTTAATTTTGTGTACATTTTTCGGTAATTAATTTTAACACAGCTTAGTTAGTATAACAGTCACATACTTGTAGATCGTTGGAAGTTAATTTGTTTTTCATAAGCTTTATTATTTCCCTTTTAATTATATGAGGAAATGTCAGGAAAAAAGAGTTGACAGGATTTTTATGCTGCAATATGTGAAGAATAGTTAAAATAACATATTTTTATCACGATACATTTTCAACTGCAGCAATAGTTATTTATGCTACAAGTGCGGAAGGTAGGTGGATAAATCGACACGAGTCGGAAATCATCTTACGTACGTGTATCATACAACATTTTACTATGCATTGTGCGAGGAAATAAAAAATATATATGAACCAAGGAAGAAATTAATAAAATGGCGGGTGTTGGGGTTTTCTCGTCGTTGCCGAGTAACCCGGTAGTTGTAGAAGTTGTTTAACACCAAACCACTGTTATGTTCCAAATATTTATTATGGACACAGTTTTAGGTTGCTGCTAGTAACCTGAGCCGCACTTAATGTTGAGTTACGTCAACGCGCAAATTAGCGTGTGCCGGTGTTTTAGTTACGACTGATTTACTTAATATTGTGCAGTACTTAAATAGGCGTACTTTTGCTGTATGAGCATTATTGGCTCGTACATGCTCCCGAGGGAAAGGTATACGTGCTCAGATCACTAGCGTTACAGAATGTAAAATGATATAACACAAAAGTTTGTCAACAGTAAAGCAAGAAATTACATAAATTCTTAAATAATCTAAACAGTAAGCATGAAATTACATAAATTCTTAAATATTCAAAGGTTGAATTTTGTTGCTGCTGATTGCTGTAGACGGTTGCTCGATGAGGGTCCACTTCTTATTTTACCGTAGACAGGAATCTCCTTCAGTTCTATATCCTCCGTCCTCTCTCGAGTCCTGTTGGCCGTCTTGCGTTCTTGTTGATGTTGATAGTATCTTCTTAGTCGCCACACTATTATAGCGCCGACGATTCCTCCCACTAGCAAAGTGCTTATGGCGTAGTTGCTTATGTCGTGGACACTTAACTCGTAAGGTAGGCTCTCTCGTTCCTTTTGTGCAGCTATCTGGTTATCTAATATTGTGTGTTCATTAGATAAATTGAGGTTAGGTAGCACGAATTTTGTGTTTTTGAATGTGCTCCACATATCATTTGGTGATTCTATAGTGGGCACCTCCAAAGTAATTCCAATATTGATACTACTACTAAGAACGTTATGTGAGTAGATCGTCACATCTTTATGTTGTAGTAAACAATCTTGACCTAGAGCAAGGAGCCCCGCCTTTGTTATGGTAGTTGTTGTTATTCGATTCTCGCATACAATGCGAGTCGTGCACTCATCGATGCAGTTATACAGCCATATGTTTGGTCTCTGTAATTTTGTCCATTGGTCCGAACATGGCTGAGGTACCCAATTGCATGTAATGTTATTTACATTTTGGCTCAGTATTTGGGCTTCGCAAGATGCCGTGGCTCCATGCAAGTTGCTGATAGTTGTAGAGGCGTGGCAAATGTGGTTGTCTGCTGTCATTGTTGAACATTGCTGTAGATCAACCTCTTCCATCTGTATGTAGGTGTTCTTTGCGAAGTTAACTCCAATATACTGTGTTGTTGTCGCTATCACCTGACATTGGTCAGCAGTTTGGTGTCTAGGTATAGCTATATTGCGATACAATGTATACTCGTCATCGCTTAGTAACGGGATATGTAGTTCAAAGAGCAGGTACTGTTCGGTAATCCGGGCTTTGACATAAATAATTTTGTAAATATTTTTGTTATTTGCTCCATTGCTGGTTTTGATAGGCAGTGTTAACCTTTTCGGTATAATACCCGCAATGTAGTTCATTTGTTCAGATAGTTGATCCGGTGTGAATAGGTTCATATCGAGATGACCTCGATAGATATCTGTCAATGCATCTAGGAGCATTTGTTGGTTTCTTCTCAGTACCGCGATAAGTAGGCTTGCAGTTAAGGCTCCAGCATTGACGTCACTCATTGTTTTCATTATTTGAAACCGGTTTTCTATCACTGCCGTATTATGTTTGGTTTCGTTCATAAATTGCTGAATTCCTTCCAGTTGCGTTTTTACGAAGTCTTCATTTTTCTTTATGACATTATTTTCTGCCTCGATAATCAGTGTCTGATTTCTTATGAGCTGCAGTAAATATTGCTCGTTTGTTTTGATTTTTTGTATGTCTTGGGCGTATTTTTCGGCAAAATTGCTGTCAAGGACACCAAATAGGGCTCGTGCAAGGTTTCCTACGCCGTTGACGTAGCCACGTCGCTTTCGCTGTCGATGTTGAGAACGTAGCAGTATGTTGTACTCGTTCAGCTGGCTCATTTCGAACTTCAATTGTTGAGTCGTAGCGTGACATGGTTCGTTAGGCATCGTATCACACATTTGTGCTAAACGATCCACATATTTATCCACCTTTGTTGTACTTTGCCAGAATGTTGATAGGTTGTAGTACACTAGAAGCTTCCATTCATCGTGAATAAGTTGGATATTTCCGACGGGGTCAAAATACACTGGTTGATTTTCTATCAATTTTGTTATTTTGAAATGTTGCAGGGGTGTTGATAGCCCACTTGATAGCGTTGTGAACACTACTAGCAACACCAAAAGCAAGCTATTTACTTTTCTCTTGGTTTTGATCCCTTTATTTTGCTTGCAGGGCTTCGTTTCTGGAATCAATTTCTGTGAATCAATGCTTTCACATACCTCGTTTATAGGTAACGGGGCAAGTTTTGTAATTGGTCTTTTGAGGACTCCATTCTGAGTCTTGAGCGTGACCACTCGGACTAAGCTGTCACTGCCTGGATGTAGTTCCACTACGCGGCCCATTGCCCACCTACTCGGAGGTAGATTGCTTTCTCTGATGAGGACAAGTTGGCCCTTTTGTATGTTCTCCTTAGTTTGCTGCCATTTGTTGCGGTTTTGTAATGTATGAAGGTATTCTTTTGACCAGCGCTCCCAATAGTGTCGACGCATGAGCTCAATGAGTTTCCAGTTGTTTCTGATGTCTACTGCTTTCGTTTCCTCAGGTTCGTTGAGTGGCAGTGTTAGCGCTGGACCCCCTGTGAGGAAATGACCAGGAGTGAGATAGTCCAGGTCGTCCACATCTTCTGATAATGGACACAGCGGCCTGCTATTCATGCACGCTTCGATTTGAGTCAGAAGTGTTGCAAATTGTTCATATGTAAGCTTCGTTTCTCCGATTACCCTTTTCAGGTGTGCTTTCATGGAACGTACAGCAGCTTCCCATAAGCCTCCTGCTGATGGCCAGGATGGAGCGTTGAAGTGCCACTCTATTTGAAGGTCGTTGATCTCTCTAAAGAACTCTGAGGATAGCATTGTTTTATATTTTTGGAACTCTTCCTGTAAGACTCTTGCGGCTCCGACGAAGTTGGTTCCGTTATCGGAGTAGATGTGTTTTGGGGTTCCTTTTCTGGCGCACATTCTTTTTAATGCTGCGATGAAAGTTTGCGTAGAGAGGTCCGAAACAAGTTCAATATGTACTGCTTTTGTGCACATACATATGAATATGGCTATGTAGCCTTTGCAGGTTTTTATCCCGCGGCCTTTGTTTATCTTCACATCCACATGGCCTGTAAAGTCAATGCCAGTGTGTGAAAATGGCCTCGATGGAGTGATCCTTTCTTTAGGAAGATTGCCCATTAGTTGTTCAGATCTATTAGTTGCGTATCGCCGGCATCGAATGCATTGTCGCAGTATCTTCTTGACGGTTCGGTTACCGCTGATGATCCAATAATTGTTTCTAGTGTAAGCAAGTGTTAATCTCGCTCCACCGTGTAAGGTTTGTTGATGTGCCTTTTCAACGATGAGTTGGGTTAGTCTGCCCTCTCCTGGAACGAGGATGGGATGCTTAGTCTCCACCGGCAACTTTGAGTGGTTAAGACGTCCTCCAACACGTAGGACCCCACTTGTATCTAAAAATGGGTTCAATTTCAAAATGGTGCTTCTGTTTGGAAGTTTCCCACATTTGTTGAGAGAATTAATTTCGTTTTTAAAGTAATTCTCTTGCACTGATTTGATAATTATACAGAATGCGTTGTTTATTTCATTCAAGTTCAGTGCACGGCACACGATTGACCTTCGTTTGCTTCGTAATGCATCAGCGAAACGTATCACTAAGGCGAGTATTCTTGTAATACGATCTAGGTTGCTATGTCGTTCAAGTAATGAATGAATTAATTCATTTTTAATCGACATGGGTTCCGTACTATTAGCCGTGTAACAGTTTGTTAAAGAGCCCTCATTTGTGGTATAGGTTTCTTTTGAAGCCATGGCTTGTGTTTTTTGCTCCTTGAGCCATTTAGGGCCTTCCCACCACAGTTTAAAGCTGACCAGTTTTTGCGGTGGGAGTCCTCTTGTGGCACAGTTGGCAGGGTTTTCGTTTGTCTTTACGTAACCCCAGTTTATCGCAGGCACGACGTTTAATATTTTTCTGGTTCTGTAACGAATTATGTACTTTTCGTACTTAGTTGGGCTTCCCTGAAGCCATGCTAGAACTACTTTAGAATCAGTCCAGCATGTAATCCTGAGCTCGTTCTCTTCCAGGATCTTAGTTATCCTTTCTAGGAGTTTCGCTAGCAAAACTGCGGCGCATAATTCCAATCTCGGTATTGTTATTTTCCTTTTGAGCGGTGCCACCTTAGTTTTTGCTGCGAGTAATGTAGTTTCGTAAGCGCCGGTGGGTGACGTAGTTCGGCTGTAGATAACGCATGCGTAGGCTCTCTCGCTCGCGTCACAGAAGGCTTGTAACTCGATCGGCCGATTGTTTTCGTTTTTTATCCATCTTGGTAAACTTATGGTGTTTATGTTTGGCAGATCGGTTTTAATTTTTATCCATTCCTTTTCTATGGCATCTGGTACCTTTTCGTCCCAGCCAATGTTTTGATAGTTTTCACTCCACAATTTTTGAAATAGCAGTTTTGCTTGGATGGTCATTGGTGCCAACCAACCAAGCGGATCGTAAATCTTGCTTATTTCTGACAATAGCTTGCGTTTAGTGTATGGTGCATTTTTGTTGTTGTTTGGCGCTTCGCTAATAAAATGGAATGTGTCGCTTGCGCCATTCCATGCGAGTCCAAGTGTTTTGCTGAACTCTTGTTGCTTGAAGTTGAATTCGTTATTATTGGTTTCCTCCTTCGTCTGTAGTTCTTTGAGAATAGATGGTTCGTTTGTAGACCATTTCCGTAACACAAAACCACCTTTCTTTAGAAGTTCGCTTAGCTCTTTTTGCAGTAGCTTTGTTTTTTCTATGGTATGGTGACCCGTGATGGCGTCATCCATATAAAATTCATTCAGTAGCGCCTTTTGGGCCAGAGGGAAAGCGTTGCCTTCATCTTTGGCCAGCTGTTGGAGAGTGCGCATCGCTATGAATGGAGCGACTTTGGTCCCGTAAGTTAGGGTACACAGCTGCATCTCTCGAAGTGGTTCTCTCATGGAGTCTCTCCAAATAATTTTTTGAAGACATTGTTAATCTTGATGAATAAGGATTTGACGGTACATTTTCTCAATGTCCGCCGTTAGAACATATTTATAGCTCCGCCATTTTATGATTAGAGATAAAATGTCTTTTTGAAGGTTTGGCCCTTTTTCCATCAAATCGTTTAGGCTGTACCCGGAGTCTGTTTTCATTGATGCGTTATAAACAGCTCGTAATTTGGTGGTTGTTGAGCTCTCCCTTAACACGCCGTGGTGCGGTAGAAACGCTTGTACTCGACTTTCGGATTCTGTCACTGGTTTCATGTGACCTAATTCGATGTATTCTCGGATGAACTCTCTGTATAGTTTAGCGAAGTGATCTTGCCTCCTCATTTTCTTTTCTAAATGAAGAAATTGTGCTGTGGCTTGAGGTTTTGAGTTTCCAATGTTTTGCTCGTAGTTAGCGTTCAACGGCATCTTCACCACATAACGCCCGTCGCTTAATCTCTTTGTTGTTTCTGTGTAATATTTTTCACAGTATTCGTTTTCCGATGTTGGTTCAGTTTCTGAAGGAATGTCTTCTACCTCCCCAAATTTTGTTAGGTTGTCTAGCTCTGTTAGAGTAACTAGACAGTTAAACTGCTTTGTTGCACCGCACAGTATCCAGCCCAGCTTTGTTTGTTGCGCTACTGGCGAGTCATTATTGTGCTTGATTATTCCTCCTAAGATCACATCGGAGTAAACATCAGCTCCAAGCAGTAAATCGATGGGTCCAGAGATGTTGTAGGCTGGATCGGCCAACTTGATATTATGGAGATGCGTCCAGCTCTCTGCGTTGATCGTTGAGTTAGGCAGATTATTGACGAGTTTACTCATTACTAAAGCTTCGGTTTGGAATGTATAATCCGAGTGGATAGATTTACATTCCAATTTTATCATCCCTTTACTTCTGCCCATTATAGTCCCAACACCAGTGACAGCAGCGTTCATTTTGTTTCGGGGTAAGTTCAACCGCTGAGCAGCATTTTCTGTAATCAAGGTTACTTGAGAGCCTTGATCCAGTAACGCCCGAAGGCAGATGTAATCTCCTTCTTTATTTTTGACCCTTAGTTGAAGAGTCGTTAAAAGGATCTCTTGTTCGCCATTAATATGGTTAGATGTCTTCTCAGCCACCGTTGGTGTAGTCGGCTTTGACCGTTGCCCTTTCAGATTATCATCATGAAGAAGGGAGTTATGCTTGAAGTTACACGTGCGGCATTTTTTTGTTGACTTGCATTTATTTCCGCCGTGGCTATACAAGCAATTTTTGCATAAGTTCAAGTTACTTGTTGTTTGGTTTCGCGTTGCGACATCCATGTTCAAGAATGTTGGACATTGCCACAGCACGTGTTCGTTTTTGCAAAGTGGACATTTTTTCAGCGATGCATGGAAGGTTTTTGTCCACTTTTCTGAGTCTTTAATGTTTGATGATTTGTTATTATTATAACTTTTATGCTGGTTATTATTCGTTGAATAACCTTGTTTTCCTCCGTTCCTTTTAGTACGGGATGTTTCCAACGTCATGAACTGCAATTCTAGGAACTCCATAAACTCTTCTAAATCTGGAAGCTCTCTTGAATGCTTCATGGTTTTGATGTAGTCACCGTGAGTGACGTCATCCAGTTTGGAAGATAGTAGGTACACGAGAAGGGGACCCCATACTGGAACATTAATGTTTATGTTCTCTAGGCCATTTAAACACTCTTTCGTCGTGTCGTACAGCTTCTTCAAGTTGGTAGAGTTTGGTTTTTCGATAGATGGTTGATTGAGAAGTGTTTCTATGTATGAAGTGAAGAGTAGTCGCTTGTTATCGTAGCGATGCTGGATAATATCCAGGCACGAATCATAATTATCCGCGCTCACAGGAAGGTGCCTGATTATCCTTTCCGCTTCACCCTTCAATTTTGACTTTAGGAACTGCATTTTCTGCGTTATGTTCAGCGTTGGATTGTTGTGAATCATCTCAAAGAATAAATCTCTGAAAGAGACCCAATTGTTGTAAGTTCCGTTGAACTCCGGCAATTCCATACGCGGTGTTGTTTTTTCGTAATGGGATGTCTCAAAGATTTTTCTGTTCAAATCTTCCTTTAGGTCGTCGTAGACTTTCTCCCAGTGGTCATATTTGGCTTCGTAGTCTTTATCGTTGCCTTGCAGTAGGTAACTCAGTTCCCAGTGAATCTTGTCTATTGCTTCCCATTTTGATCGCAAAATATTTAGTTGATCTTGCAGTTGCCACTTCTCGTACATGCTGGTCATGTTGACCTTGGAGACCGCTCGCTTCAATGCGTTGAAGTTACACATTTGATTACGTAACAGTGTCGATAGATACTTGTCCGTTTCATCTTCTATTTGTTGGTGTACTCCAGTTGTATCAAATTGCGGTGTTCCGGGAGTTTCTGATGATTTTGATTGTAGCACCCCAAAACCTCCAGGTTCGTTTATCAACTTGTTTCGTAGTTGATTCATTGATTGCATTGTTTCTTCAAACATGCTTTTTGTTATGATGTAAATGTCCTTTTTGAAGTAGTCATGGTCTCTTTGGACAGTCTCATACTTCTTTAAGACATCGTGATTGGCTCGAAATTCATCCCATAAGGATTGTAAAGATTCGATGCGCTTGTTAAGGTATGCTGTGTTTTTTCTACTCACAGCATCCTTTTTATAATTAGCCTGGAGAGTTTTGATATTCTCGTAGCCGTTTTGCTGCTTAGTAATAAGTTCAGCAAATTCGTTGTAGTCTTCTGTGGACATTGTTCTGCCTTGTGGCTGCTAGTGGTTGGTGCGTGAGTAGTGTAGACTCACAGGTTTCGAAGTAATCGCAGTGGACTTTATACCCGCTGATTATTTCTTGTTTGTAGCAGTAGATGCAATCTCCGCTGAAGAAACCGCCGTGGACGTTATCCTCGCCGATTCTTGCTTGATATGTAGTTTGTAGCAGTAGACGTGATCTCTGCTGGTTCGTTAGTGGCAGACACTTAGTGTAGCTCACCCTCCTCTACGTTATGTGCAACGTCTCAATGCTACTGGTGAGACCCGCTTGTGGGAGGCCAGCAGCACCGATTTGCTAACGTAACTGGGATATACCACGCTAAGCACTCTGCTTGATGAGGAGTCACGATGATTTACACGATGTTTTCCCGTGGACCCGTGACATCCGGCTCGAAGGACCAAAAGATGTTGGGGTTTTCTCGTCGTTGCCGAGTAACCCGGTAGTTGTAGTAGTTGTTTAACACCAAACCACTGTTATGTTCCAAATATTTATTATGGACACAGTTTTAGGTTGCTGCTAGTAACCTGAGCCGCACTTAATGTTGAGTTACGTCAACGCGCAAATTAGCGTGTGCCGGTGTTTTAGTTACGACTGATTTACTTAATATTGTGCAGTACTTAAATAGGCGTACTTTTGCTGTATGAGCATTATTGGCTCGTACAGCGGGCTTATTCGCTTAAGCGCGCTCAGCATAATATCCACAGATTAACTAATAGTTCCTCGGGCTACTGCGCATGTGCAAATAGCTGTCACGTCGCTACGTGACGGCGACGTAACGCAAAAAGGCACGAGCAAAATATACATTCTGCCCTGTTCTGCCAAACATATTTAATGAATATTTAAAATCAATTTTTGATCAATATCTAAATCTAGAGTAATTAAAAACGCCTTTGAAGAAATACCTATTAGTTTTATTTTACCTTTTATATGAATGATAATCTGTACTTAACTAATTTGTAAAACTTTTCTCAAATAATAAAAGCTCTATGCGTCGGGCTCACATTGGCGTTAAAAATTAAAGCATTGTAAGAGAATATGCATTGTAAAAATATTAGTTATATATTATATTAGTTATATTAGTTTCGCTGTAGAAAACTGTTTATTTTACCGACCTAACAAATGCTCCAAACAAACATGCAACATCAATATTTTTAGGTCACCGAGTTTAATTGAATCTAGACGTTTTCTAAAATAAAATATTCGTGGCCGCGCACTTTTGACGGGTTACAATTTAACTTTAGACATATTCCCCTTGACCCTTCCTGTTCACACCTGGCCCTACACGTTAAACCCAAAGAATATTGGTTCAATCAAAGAGTTACTGCGCAGTTTGTCTGAAATTCGGCGTACTATTATATTATACACTAACATACAGTTTGGCCGGCTATTCAATCAGACGTGGAAATCGTACTGAGCTACTGCCAGACAGACAGCATGCTATCCGTCCTACTGTAAAGGTTAACCTTCCTACGATTGGAAAACAGGATTTCGTAAATTCAATTAAAGCAGATATCAGTTAGTAAATTAATTTAAATAAATGCGGTTATTTCTACGCAGTTGATTATTAGCAAAAGGTAGTAAGCCGGTTATATTGATAATCTACTTGTACAGAGTTTTTGTGACGGCACACATATTTTAGATACAAGAAGATGGTGCAACGACGCCGACGCGTTATGTCTTCGAAGTATGCACTTCCTTGACGTTTTGTGGTAATAAACCTCTTAATAGCTTATACTAACAGAGTAATTTGTAAAGTCCGTTTTTGGGGTGGAAAATCCTCATTGGATGTCCTCCGCCCTGGGGCGGAAGGGTCGGTCAGACTCCTACTGACTAAAAACTACCCCGGTGTTCCTTCTCACACCTACGCCGGGGGTCGCGGGAACAATGATACTTCCACAACCCCCAGCTAGTGCCGGCCCGCCCCTGCCCTTGGGTTGGGGGGGTGTGAGGTGTTTGACTCCCCCCGCGACGTCTAAGAGGGGCGCGCGTGGAACACTACGCGCCGCCACCTCGGGTTCTGATGTGTGGGGGGCGACGGACTTCCCCGAGTCCGTCACCCCTGGACCCATTTAGGGGGGCTGGAAGAGGGCGTTGTCCGCCCTCCGCCGACGCCCGGCGCGCCTGCTGCTGATCGGGTTAGCGGATGAAATCTCCCTCTCCCTCTCCACAGCCTCCTTCTGCGATACGAATGTTTCGCAGAAAGATACCACCGCATGCTAGGACTCCTCGCTGCCGACCATAGACTCGACTACCGCTGGTAGCAATAGGTCACTGCCTACTTCAAGGATGAGGGCACGGCGTCGCTCCTCCCAAGCGGCACACTCTGCCAGCGTATGCCACGCTGTGTCCTCCCGACAATCGACGCAGTGGTGACACCGGGCGTCCGGCTCCCTGTTTATGCGACACAGGTACTTCCCGAAGCAACCATGCCCCGAGAGCAACGTGCTTCACCCGAAACCACAGGGAGCCATGCCTCCTCCCGAGCCAGCGCTCGAACGCTGGCCGGCCCGCCTCGATGGTAGGGCGTGATCGAGCCTGTCCCGCCATTCCGCCACCAGGACCTCGCGAAGCTGAGACCGACGCAACTCCATATGTCGCTGCATCGGCCCTTCGCCCCGCACCCGCGCTTCCTCGCGCCACCGATACAGTTACGTGACGCGAGTACCTTCGCCTCCAGGTCCCAGGGCGGGAATCCGGCCAGTACACAAGCCGCCTCTTAGGAGATCGTGCGATACCCCCTGATAACTCTGACAGCCATCGCAGCCATCTCTGCGGCTTCCGCAAAATAGCGATGCTGCCGGACGTCAGGTCAGTCACCCAGATCGGGCCCCATACAGGGCCATCGATCGCACGATCCCCACGTAGAGCCGCCTATAGGCGGCGCTCGGGCCCCCCAGATTGGGAAGCAGCGTTGATAGCGCCCCAGCCGCACCCAACAACTTGGGCGCCAGCCGCCGAAAGTGGAGGCCGAAATCCCATCGGCTGTCGAGCACCAATACTAGGTACTTCATGGTAGACTCGATAGCGATTTGAGCCCCCCCAACGACGATGTGGCCATCCATGACCATGGCCTCCGACTTGTTGAGGGCCACCTCCAAGCCGAGGCGCCATATGCGGCTCACCACCTGTGAGACCGCAGCCGTCGTCCCTGTACGAACTCCCCCGGGCGGTGACGAGCGTATCGTCCGCGTAACACGTCAGGTCTACGCCCGGCTGGATTTCGCCCCTCAGCACCCTGTCGTACCCGATGTTCCACAGGGGTGGGCCCAAGACAAAGCCCTGTGGAACACAGCACGACATAAGGTGCTGGTTTCCGACGCCATCACGTCCCACCTCACACCTCTCCACCAAATAAGCCCCGACGATGCGGCGGAGGTAGGGAGGCACTGCCTCCCGGGATACCGCAGTGCCTCCCGAACACAACTGCAGGGCAGGGTGTTGAAGGAGTTGGAAATGTCCAAGGTCACCGCCAACATCACCCCACCCCGGGACACAGCTTCCTCCGCCAGGACTCTCACACACGATATTGCATGGATAGTGGAGCGCCCATGCCGAAAGCCGTACTGGCTTTCAAGTACAAGTGGCTGACGAGGCGGGCAGCGATTACTGCTCGAACAGCTTACCCACCTCGTCTAGCAGCACTATGGGGATGTGAGTCCGCAGGGCGTCCCGCCTTCCCGAACAGGACCAGACGACCAGATTTCCACAAAGTGGCAAACTAGCCCTGCTCAAGGCACGCTGTGAAGAGTCCTCTCAGCCAGGGCTAGCTCCTTCAGAGGCTAGCACGTGGCCGTGGATCCTGTCGGGCCCCGGAGCAACGTTCTTAGCCCGGAGCCCCCATCTCTGCCTGTGTCGCCTCTGGGACGCAGATGGCGTCCTCCTCTGTAGATTCTGCGGCAGTGGGCAAAGTCATCGGCGGCGGGGTGTGGTCCGCTCTCGCCGGGAAGAGGGCTGCGGTCCGCTCTCGCCGGGAAGAGGGCTGCGACTACCTCCTTGGAGACTCCGTAAGTGGAGGCGCGGCGGCTTGAAGTTTCCTTCGAACCGCTCGATAAGGGCGCCCCCACGGATCCCCGTCTAGAGTCTCCAACACCTCCTCCCTGGCTCGCTTCTTCGCCTCGCCGATGGTCAGCCGCAGAGTCTCCGTCGCCGCGCGGTACACCTCTTACCGCGCGGCTTCTTCGTCAGGGACCCGACGAAGTCTCCTCCGGTATCGGGTGAATTCTGGCCGCTACGCACGCGACACGCAACTGTGCTATCTCGACGGACCACCAGTACACCTGGCGCCTCACTGACTGTGCGTGGACCTGGGGCATGGACGCGTTGCTGATTTGCGTCATCGCTCTGCGGAACCACAGCGTCTCCTGTTCGACATCGATGGGTCCGGTCGTTGCTGACTCCCGGATCCAGGCCTGGACATTTAATTAAATAGATGGGGGCTGGCCAACGCAATATCAATTCCTATTGCGGAAATACTCGTCATGACGTCGTTCATATCGTAACTAAGCTGTTGGTAGGAGGTGGTACGAGCCAGTTTTCGAGTAAGGCTCGCACAAATTTGTTATTGTTAGCAACAAACTGTGTTAAGTTTTTGGCGCAAGTGGGCTTTAAATGTAATAATTTATTACCGTTTTGTATAAAAGAAGATAGGCCTCCGGTGTGTGACACAACCACAACCTTGCGTTATCTCATGTTCCAAGTACGCCAGCTGAGCTGCTGCTGACCGCATATACCTTTGTGGCAATTATAATTTTAAACCGTTTGGAGTCAATATGGGTCAAATTTGGTTCTTTAGGACGTTTTGCGAATAAGTCGTTTTGATGGGCAGTCACGAAAACAGCAACAGAAAAGAAGTATTTTTGTTGTAAACTTTATTACAAGCTTTATATTACCTTACGTTCGTATGACAATAAAATTATAACTAGTGTCCGGTAACTAGTACCTAATTTTGCATGACATGTGTGTCCGATAGCTCTTCTAACCTAACCTTACCACTCACCGCCCAGTTAACTACATAAAAAAAAACAGAAATCTAGTAATCAGATATATTGTTATCAAAAACTTTTGACAGTGATAAAATAAAAAAAACTATGAGAAAAGCTTCTGCCAGCGGCTTCGCCCGCGTTAAAGTGTTTTAATAATCCCAAGAGAACATTATACCGGGACAAATAGTAGTTTATGTGCTATTCCAGACTATATATAGTCTATCTCTGTCCCAAATTTCATCCAGATCCGTTCAGCCGTTCTGGTGTGATCGAGTAACAAACATACATCCATCAATCCATTTAATTAGAGATTTATAGAAAGAAGGATTTTGCTTGCGTAATTTTCGTTCTTCAGTAAGTATAGAAAAGATAATGACATATCACTTGCATCCTCAATGTCAACACAACGTAAGATATAACCTTTGTCTCACTTGTTTCCGACATGAAGGGCCGGATATTGCTTCAAACGCACTACACAGGAAAAAACAATAATATCACATCTTGTATCCTTGGCCTCTCGGTGGCTTGGTAAGGCTACTGAAATTGCAAAAACTCCAATAAATGTTGCGAAATCATAATATCTCTCTTCTTATCGAGACCCGGATATATTGTAAACTATAAAATTTTGATAGGATTTATTGTATTTGAAATGGTTTGTTCATAATATATATCGAGAGAATGATCTTGCAAAATTCATAACAAAACTTTTGCGGTGACTTATACATGGATGACATCAAATTGTATGCAAGAGAAGACTCTCGAAAATAAAAATATTTTTCGCTTTGTAGTGAATAAGTTTTGGAAGTCGGCAATGTTTTTTATTTATTTTTTCATGTTTTAGTTTTGGTACCTTATATTACCGCGAATATAAGCATTATTAAGGATACTATAGGATTATAGGATTATTTAGGAACTTAAAACTACTCGTCAGATCTTATATAATTTTACATAAATATATACAGACATATTTATGCTCAATGAAAAAACTATGTTTAATGTTTGTATGAAGTTTTTAAGTTTATGAGTGTTATTTTATGTGTAGTGTTAGCTTGCTGTACGCTTTGGTGCAAACTGTAAGTACAGCAAGTAATTGTTATAAAACTATATACTGATTAGTAAGCACAGAAATAATACATAATTATGTTTACGGCATCGTTATTTAATTAACACTAAATGGTGGGAAGTAGGAGTAATCGGATGGCCGATGGGGCAGAAAGGTTCTGGAGTGGCGACCGCGAACTGGAAGACGTTGCGTTGGAAGGCCTCCCACCAGGTGGACCGATGACCTGGTGAAGGTTGCGGGGATCCGCTGGTTGCGGGACGCACGGGACCGGTCAATGTGGCGACGCTTGGGGGAGGCCTATGTCCAGCAGTGGACGTCTTTCGGCTGATATGATGATGATGATGATGAGGAGTAATCTAGTATGCAGGAGTAATGTAGTCTAGCTTGGCGCAGTGGTTGAGCGATTGACTGCTGCGCTACGTGTCGCGCAAACGCACCCACGATACAGGAAGAAATTCCCAGTAGGTACGAGGCAAGGTATTAAAAAAAAAAATATCTATTGAAAAGTTTGAAACTTTGTGTTTCAGTAAGTTTGGGATCTATTATGTTATCTTTGAGATTCTCGGGACCTTAGAGTTCGTGGCTTCCGGACCTTTGAAAGGCTTACCAGGGTCCAAAAACAACTTGCGAATCTCCACTCAAGCCAGCCAATTAAGGCAAGAGAGGGTGGGAGCACTGAACAGTGTTCACACCGACCGTCCAATAAAGGCAAGCCGGAGACGAGGGACAAGACTTCTCCCTGGAGATCAGGTGCATGGGGTCGCCACTGCCCACCAGCTCGCCACAAAGCTGCTCTGCAGATTGTATCTCTCTTAGTCTGGCCTCTCACCCTAGGCATGTTGCGGCAAAGTAGATTCTACCGGCGCCAACTTACGGTTTATTGGAGCACGCAAGCCCCACCAGGACGTCAACGTAGAGATACAGCGGTGGGGACATAGATACTGCGGTAAGGAATATAAATACTAATATTATTATTATTAATCCTTTTATTTAAGGCGACAGGCCCCATATAAAATAACCTAAGCCTAGACATACATAATCATGGTGTTAGTAACAATGTAAACTTATACCTTTGTTAGTAACACAATAATATACTTACATAATTTGAACACAACAACATACTGTTGCACATACTGTGGGTACTTCGCGCAGTGTAGTACAGCTCCCAGTATTTAAAAAGGCCCTTGAAGGTGTAGTGCGCGAGCTACATACTGGCTGGCTGGCTGGTCTCACGACAAAAGTCAGTGCTCTCGAGGAAAAATAGATGAGCAAACTGCTATAATATTTAAGCAAGAACAATTAATGAGCTTGTTAACATTAGCTATTGATGGTACACCGAAAACTGTACCTCCGGAACTAGTGAACATCGATGGTGGTCAAGAGCAGCCGGAGATTCCAGTGACTACGCAGCGACCCTGCGGCAAGCGCGAGTAAATTCGACCGCTAAAACCAACATTGGATACGCAGCCGCTGCAAAATCAAGGATCGTTGGGGACATAGGTGAGACAAATGTCCTACCCGAAAATAAACAAGTTAAGACGATTGTTACTATGACAGCTACGAGTGAAAATCACAAGCTACCCACAAAAGTAACTTTGTCATCGCAGCCGTGTGGCGCCACGAATTCAGCGGAAATACGCGCAGACGAAGTGAAAGACAATCGCCAGGAAAACCATAACTCTGAAGAAGGCTGGCAAACGGCGTGCAAAGCACGTAACTGCAAACGGCGAGTGGTCACTGGTAGCGGACAAGAGGATGACGAACTTAAAACTGTAGAAAAACTCAAATATGTACAGGCTTGGTCTTTTGAACCAGAGACCACGGAACAAAACGTACTTAACTACTTGAATAAGCTTCAAGGTTGTGAACAATATATTGTGGAGAAACGTGTTATTAAAACCTATAAGACACGCTGCCTTCGTAATTGCCTTTCCTGAGAGTTTGAACGAGCGGATAAACACGCCGGCGGCGTGGCCCGCGGGAGCGATGTTGTCTGACTGGTTTCCGAGGCGTCCCCGTGAGCAGCGGGGGGACACAAGCTCCGAGATTCGCACCGGCGCCAGTGCAAGCGCAGTCGTCGGCTGCTTGTCTCCAGTACCGTCTTTACCATAAGGGCACAAGGGGCCCGTGCCCAGGGCCCCCATCCTAAGGGGGCCTCGAAGGACCGACAATTTCTCTCCCATTTATTCTCAAAACACTTGTCGGGCGCAGTAACAATGAGCACCCGGGTCGAAAATAAAACTTAGTTTTGTCTTAAAATTCAAAATTATGACTATTAATTTTATTTAACCAAAAGACAAATTTTGCCTTTTTTCTTTTTGATGTACAACATTTCCATAACATTTGATTGGATTTTGTCTTATTTAGCTTAGTTAAGATGACAAAAAGTCATATTCAAGCCTAAACTTGGCTTGGAATCTGGCGTGTTGACCAAAAATGCAAAGAATTTGCAGAATTTTATCATGAAGATATTAATGCACGTGAGCTCAAAACAGAATGTTTTTATTTAAGCCAATACTTAAAAAACAACAAAACAATCAATGTTTATCAACCCTACAAAACCTAATAAAGTCAGATAAATTAGAAGAAACTTTTCCAAACGATGAAGTTTTTACTAGAGCCTTTGCCTAATGGTTACTAATTGCAGTGCAGTGTTTGTTTGTTTGCAGCTTAGTAGAATAAAAAATGAATTGCGAACAACAATGTTAAAAGAACGATTACGTAATTTGTCAATTATGTGCAAATAGAAAGTGACATCTTTCAAAAAATTTACTCTGCTATGAGGATTTAAAAGAAGATTTTGCTCAACAGAAATCCCGAAAAGAACCACTATCATAATCGTAACCAAAAAACCAGCAGACTACTAATAATATCATTAATAACATATTATCTTACATATTTGATTACCCATAATGAATAGAAGATCATTGTAGAAAAATGTTAGTACATATATAATTAGCTTTCTTTACTTTCCAAAAGGGCCCCAAATTCTCGTGTGCCCAAGGGCCCCGGCATAGTTTAAGACGGCCTTGCTTGTCTCAGTGAACACGGTACGGAACGACCAAACGTGAATGACTTTCAGTGTAGGTATGCTTTTCCTAAAAGTTTAAATACTTCCCACTCGCAAACTTTGGAAAAGGTGTGCTCGAACGATGGGAATGTGGTGCAAGCTAATAACAAGAAATGTTTATTAGATCTGTTCTATCAACTTGTTAGGGGATTACGCACGAAATTAAAAACATTTTATAGTAATATTGTAGGGTCTATGGCTGATTTGGTAGCCATAACCGAGACTGGATTAAATGACTCAATACATGATGGTGAACTGGCTCCGAGTGGGTACATAATACTTAGATGTGACCGCGCGGATGGCCGTAAACACGGAGAGGTCATGCTGGCCGCCACCCCGCGCGGCGCTCTTGACTTACGCAGAGCACCGTTACCTGATAAAGCTAGCTTGAACCACCACCCGTTCGAAATAAAGGTAGGAGGTATTTAGAAAAAAATAGTTTTCTCTTTTTGTGTTGTGTTGCGTACATTCCGCCAAAAACGATTGAAAGGGAATATATGTATATCGGAGATAGGAGGGCTATCTTCAATAATACCCTCGGTCTGTGGGCATATCGTGGGTATGCAATGCACAAAGCAGGTAACTTATGCCGTTTTAGAGATAGTTCTTGTTCCAATTTTATCAAAGCAGCGGATTCGGCCACCAATCGTTTCGCTTTTTCCCAACTAAAACACACTTGTTCAAGTTCACACACGCCACTTTAGGCTACTTCTCAACTCTTTTTCTCTCAACTCCTTTTTAACTCCCAAAACGCGCGTCCGCGCGTATCTTTTCTAACTTCACGACACAATATGGCGGGAGAACCCACTCAGAGTGCCTCTATGACACTCCTGCTTTTTATTGGCTAAGAGAATCTCTTCCGGCAAATTACTGCTTGTATTATCCAATCCAAATCGAGTATTTTGACATAAGAAAAATAAAGTGTTGTCAATCGAATAAAATCGAACTGAGAACTGATCAGAAGCTAAATGTTGCCAATTAAACAAACCTGAAGTAATAAGTTTACAAGGGATATTTATTACTAATCATTTACCTTCCTCCGATACGGCCATCTTGACATTCAAACGGTCCCACGTTTGATGTAAAGCGACGAGCAACATCGTTACTCAACCAAAAAACAAAAACCAAGAGGAGATAAAAAAATAAGTAATAGGTTAAGTTCGGCCGCTCCTGACCAAATAAAAAAATTACGTGGTCGTGACATCTTCCACGTGAAACCTTCAATCAACACCTTATATTACCAGCCTACAACAAAACTCAAGTACATCTTTACTCATGAAAACTGAATTCTCTTAGCTTTCACACTGTTCATTTGTTTTCTCCATGTAAATCTAGGTCTCCACACCATACACCGTACACAACCATCATCGTACTATCGAACCAGCCACCTCACCATTTAGACAAACATATTAACACATTCTAAATGGTTACCGAAGCACCAGAGGTACCAGGTTCCCAACAAACGCCAAGTCGGTCTCGAAGCACTAAGTGTGCCAGAAACCACCCAAACGCCCAACACAACATACCATGTCACATACACCAAACAACAGGTCACCGAGGCCCCAGAGGGACCAGGCTCCCCCAGACATACAACAGGTCACCGAAGCCCCAGAGGGACTAGGCTCCCCCCAGACAACAGGTCACCGAAGCCCCAGAGGGACCAGGCTCCCCCAGACAACCGGTCCTCTCGAGGCAACAAGACTGCCAGATACCCATGCCACATACACAAAACAACAGGTCACCAAAGCCCCAGAGGGACCAGGCTTCCCCAGACAACCGGTCCTCTCGAAGCAACAATACTGCCAGATACCCATGCCACATACACTAAACAACAGGTCACCGAAGCCCCAGAGGGACCAGGCTTCCCCAGACAGATAACAGGACTCCAAAGCCCCAGAGGGACCAGGTTCCCCCCTGACAAATCCAGCAATGTTTCTTGGTCCCACAGCAATCGCTGTAGCTCCTGATGGTCAACCCAGTGACCACCCTGCAACCATAGTCATCCTGACCAGGCCTCGTAACCCACCACGGTCACAGCAGTCATCTTACTGACCACTCACCTCGTAACCCACCTCGGTTACAGCAGTCATCTTACTGACCACTCACCTCGTAACCCACCTTGGTTACAGCAGTCATCTCTGACCACTCACCTCGTAACCCACCTCGGTTACAGCAGTCATCTTACTGACCACTCACCTCGTAACCCACCTCGGTTACAGCAGTCATCTCTGACCACTCACCTCGTAACCCACCTCGGTTACAGCAGTCACCGCAGCGACTCCTCATCACCGTACAGTCAGTCCTTTGACCATACACACGACCTCACCATTGCTAGATTGATTTGAATCAGTCTTCAACACAATACATTCAGTTACTTCAATGGGTACTTGATCTTTCAGCTTTCCTCTAACTCATCATGAACCAAAGCCTTTAATGCATCACATAGCTGCCACCATTCAGAACTCCAATAACCATAAACTCCAAACCAAAATCAAATTTGTTATTTCAATCTTCATTCTCAGTACTGACTACAACGGCAATCTCAAATTCAGGATTTCTTACCCAGCCAAAAGCATATTCAAGAACTCCATTTTATGTTCATGATTTCATACCAAACCCTCAGTGCGATAGGTATAATAACTACCAACATCAAACATTACCAATTTTGCAAACTAAAAATGAAAATGAAATCATGCACCGCATGTCACCGAGTTTACATCTGCGTTAACATTATCTTATCCAACTTGCTCAGATAGCAAACAAAACAAAATTACGTTAGGTATGTTCACAATGACCAGCACAGAACATTCAACAAGAACACCACAACCATTACTGACAGTATACTTTAAATTCCACATTTATTATTCAAGGTAGGTACTAGCCTACATGACACCACACAATCACACAATTCACAAATTCACACCTTTCTTTAAAGAGATGTTACAATTATTAAAACTTCTGAATAATGTTCAAGATTACCGAGGCCAAGCATCGTTGAACAACACAGAACAAGGAAACCATTCCTAGTTTCCACCAAAAAAAACAAAAGCTCCTGTACCAAGTAAATCAAATAGAACCCAAGTGTCCCATTCATGGTCCACAATCAACAATAACTTAGCAAATACATTCGCTACACAGAATGCACTTTCAACTTAAATGCCGAATAAACTCTTGACTCCGTCATCTCTCTGACCCACGACACTGAGAAACTGTACTATGTAAATTAAAATGTTGCCAATTGAACATCTATCTCATCTTCAGCCACAACTTCAACAGTTCCTCGAGAGGGCCAATCCCTCAGGCATCCCATAATACCTGAACACGTCTTCTAGACACCATCTTAATGTCTAGTTGCACTTTTCATTTGCCATAGTCAATTTAAATCGTTTTTATTTGTAGGTATCGTTAGAATGACATGTTATCAGTTGGTTAGTATATTGTGATTTATAACAACTACAGACATTAACTTTAACTTTATTCAACCGTTGGTAGTAACAAAACTAAACGCCAACTGTCTAGGCTATAGTAACGTTAATCCTCGTGATATTTCCAGGTTGTAAGATTGCAAAACGAGTCAACCAGCAAACTATTTCACTAAACTTTAACACCGGTTTGAAAATAATCTTGAGCACATAACTCTTAACTGAAAGTTATCGCAACTCTTTGGAACGAAGCAAAAGTTAAAAGTTTAATCCTCACACTGACTCACACCTTGTAACGATTTATTAATAATCTAGTCTTTATCTAGTAACTTATAAGTTAAAAATCGTATCACAATTATAAGTTATTTGTTTTTGTTTTGTCTTGTCAGACTTTTTCGAATGTTGACACTTTCATGTCACTTTCTAATAGAGATGAGCAAGGGATGGCGATCTGTTATCGATTAATCGACGAATCGATTTTAAAGGCAAAAAATAAATTAAACAATTTTTCAATCGATATCCAGTACTGAATCGATCCAGCATATCGATATTTCGCCCTAGAATATCGAGATTCGATTTTTCTGTTTTGATATGAACCAAAATATTATTTAAAAATATTCGAATGTATTACACAAAGATATTTGAATTCAACGTTAACAAAATAAATTTCTTTCCCTTTTACCTGATACTTTAATTTAGTTGTAAAAACAATCCCAATCAGCCAAAGATGTGAAAAGATACACTATTATTACGATTTTTCTTTTTACTTTCCATAACTGGATTCACACTTACATTAAAAATACCAACGCGAATAGTTAGAATGTACGTTATTTTCAAAGAAAAGCATATTCACAAATTTCCTTGAAGATCAAATCAACAACAAACTCAGTGGTAATAATATTTACGGGCAATCTGAAGTGACACCTATTAATAAAGAATGCATGGCTAAAATGCCTAGTATCTGTACTTCTCGATTATCAGTAGTGAGTAAACTAACAACCTATTCATAAATGTGTGTACTCTTGTGACAGCACTAGTGGTCACAAAGCCGTATATTGTTCTAACATCATGCAACATAAAATAATGTAATGAAATCTAATTTCTTTCCGTTTTGTTCTCACATTCCAATGCTCCAAGTACATTAGAAAGATGAAATTGCGAAAATCGTTTCATTGTTTATTTTGTTGGTAAATAAAAACGATTAAATACTTGAAACAAAATATTTCAAAGCTTGAGCCCGTCAAAGATTTAAAAGATGGCGTGACATGCACGGACTTCTCATTCTGTCTATGCAAAAATTATTTGTTTGTTTTTAAATTGATCACGAAAAAACAACATGCTCGTATTCAATAAGCTCCCCCAAGCAGTAAATCACGGCATAATGGGGTCCCGAATCTAATTTAGATGATTATTGAAAGAAACATACAGTATCAATACCATTACATAGATGGCGCTGTTTGATTTTTCTACTCTTTTCATGTAACTTACATTAAACATTTCCATTAAACAACATAATGCAATAGTTATAAATTGCAATTAATGCAACAATTAATTATAAAACTTAGGTACTTCCAAATCCAATACATAATTCGGCTGCCACAAATGTATGCCAATGCACAGATAGTTGAATGCAGATCAAAGTAACATACCTTTAAGCCTGTACTCCCGGAAAGGTCAGGCAGCAGTGCCAACCATGCACATGTCCAGACTCCTAGGTGCTATCAGAAAATATTAAATTGATTGATCACCGCAGCGGCATGTATAAAACCACTAACCGCTTTCATAGCGCTGTAGACTGCAGGTTGTATGTTGCCTCTTGAAATGGAACCTGAGCTCCACACTTATCTTGTAGCACTACACGCAGCCGGTCACAACAGGTCTTGTGGTATCCACAGCCATGTTGAAGGGCTCAGACGTCTGTGCTATTTGTTGCATATTGTGTGAATGGCTGAAAAATTCATGTCTATGAGCAAGATTTCCACAAGCTTATAGTTTTATTGAATCAAGTTGTAGCTTAGGATGTTTGCTCTCTTGCACTGTATTTGCACAAGTGGTCTTAATCTCTTGCGAATTCCGCTGACAGTATGAATCTGGCTGAGTTTCATTTAGCATCATAACGAAAATAACAATTTATTTTAAATTTTAGCCACTATAAACCAAGAAAAACAATATTGTGGCTAAACTTCATAAGGCATTAGATTGGTACTTATTATTGTCGGAATACTTAAGTTTATACTTCCCTGAACATCACCACCACAGTTGCGTTTCCCAAGTATCTAGTCAGGATTGTTCAGTCGATTCGTTTGCGTCGATGTCATCATTAACTTCATCATTATCTGCAACCCGACTTCGCATATTGTCTAGGATAGGCCACACGATACGGTTGAACTCGGGTAACATGATATTTCTGTCTTTAGTAGCCGGCAAACATCTCCATTAGGTAGGTAGGTAGGTACTTCCATGCTAATTTTCGCGCACCAGAGCGCGCCAACCATTACTCGTCTCATTTGGTCCATCATCGCTTTGTGCGTGCATTGTTTTCACTTCCGATATCGGAGATAGGAGGGCTATCTTCAATAATACCCTCGGTCTGTGGGCATATCGTGGGTATGCAATGCACAAAGCAGGTAACTTATGCCGTTTTAGAGATAGTTCTTGTTCCAATTTTATCAAAGCAGCGGATTCGGCCACCAATCGTTTCGCTTTTTCCCAACTAAAACACACTTGTTCAAGTTCACACACGCCACTTTAGGCTACTTCTCAACTCTTTTTCTCTCAACTCCTTTTTAACTCCCAAAACGCGCGTCCGCGCGTATCTTTTCTAACTTCACGACACAATATGGCGGGAGAACCCACTCAGAGTGCCTCTATGACACTCCTGCTTTTTATTGGCTAAGAGAATCTCTTCCGGCAAATTACTGCTTGTATTATCCAATCCAAATCGAGTATTTTGACATAAGAAAAATAAAGTGTTGTCAATCGAATAAAATCGAACTGAGAACTGATCAGAAGCTAAATGTTGCCAATTAAACAAACCTGAAGTAATAAGTTTACAAGGGATATTTATTACTAATCATTTACCTTCCTCCGATATGTATATGTTCCATTTACTGGCGAAGTTATGTGTTAACTATGATAAAGTTGTTTGTTCTTAATTGTAACAACCGTACTCTCGATGTAGTCCTAACTACTTTTCCCGAAGACAATATTGTAGTAAGTGAGGAACGTAGGGAATGTTTATCATGTATAGACCCACAGCATCCGCCACTGCGAATAAGTGTGAATCGTGCGCGAGTCCCTGCTAGCACTGGCGGACCGGTACCGCAGGTTTCCGCCTCTCTACCGCGATGGAATTATAGCAAGGCGGATTTCCATTCATTATACTTAGCACTTGCAGAGGTAGACTTGAGCGCCCTGTATGAAACGAGTAATGCCGACGAAGCATATAAGATTTTTTATGACATATTTTACAGGGTTTTAGATGGTAGCACTCCAAGAAAGAGCTGCTGACATAATTAGTCATATTAAACAGAAGGCTTTTTGGCATTCGACTTAGTCTGTTTCGCCTCGGCAGCAAGAACAAATTTTGCCCTCTGTATCAAAATTAAATTATTGTACCTAATTTGTTTGTTACTAATTGAGTTGATTTGGCATTCTAAGATCAGTAGCGGAAGCTGCGGATGCCGAGTTAGGAACTCCAAAGTTTACAGTGAAGCGCAAACCTGCTTGAGGTTAGGTCCATCAGGAAGTGCTGATTTACCTAACCTCAGTTTTGAGGTTTCTCCTTTACTGAAAATACATAGCATAACTGTCGCGCCAGAAAAAGATGAATAGGTAATCGCTGGACAAACATAGGGAGTGTTTCTGAAAGTTTTTGGGGAGGCTTCAGAAAAGTCGTTTAGAACCAGTCATCATCCTAAATCAAGCAAAAGCAATAATTACGATCTGATTAAAAACTTTTTCTGTGATGATTTTTTATAATTATGCATATTCAATGTCAAGTAAGTAAGGAGGAGCTCGTGGCTAAATAATAACAGCTACCCTGGTCAATCATCAAGGTTAAGCAACGCTTGTCGAGGTCGGTCCGTGGATGGGTGACCATTTCAACATACCGAGTTTCCTCCGTGCCTCGGAAAGCACGATAAGCCGTTGGTTCCAGCTGTCATTTAAAGATCTTTGACAGTCGTTATGGGTAGTCAGACGCCTGAGATTTGACTCCAGTCTTGCCAAAGGGTACCGTGTTACCCAGTTACTGGGTTGTGGAGGTCAGATAGGCAGTGGCTCCATGTAAAACACTGGTACTCTGCTGAATCTGGTTAGACTGGAAGCCGACCCCAATATAGTTGGGAAAAGGCTAGGCAGACAGACAATGTTTAGTAAGTAAGTTTAACTAAATATGTACTTATATAACAATGAATATGCAAAATTCAACAAAACACAACCGTTTCATAAAGACATTTTACTTAATCAGACATAAACCTATTCCTCTCAATAGCCTATATAGGTCAAACATAATTGGAACGAGAATCGAACACCGAACGTTCACTATATGTCTCATTTTAACCACTGACCTTGTTTTCTCTGACAAGAAAAATTAACAAACAGTTTTAAGATAAAAAACCCTATAAATAGGTACCAAGGTCTTACTTTATCAAGTAAATAGTTCCAAGGATGTTGCCTGAAAATAGAATGTAATAAAGATTTACTTATACAAAGAAGCGCATATCTAATGCTACTAATAAAATTCACTGATTGATACCGGGAAGCCATGTCAAAGCCCCAGTGTGCAATTAAATTACCTTCTAAGAAAATACAAGGAATTATCATATTTTCTATGTTCGAAAGGTGAAGTGCTTCCCGAGATGTAGGCGTAAGCGGAGAGTACAATATAATTGACCAAAGGTCATGTGTTTCAAGTTCAACAAAATTATAATATTAATTGTTAAAAATATTCAATTAACAAAATATTTTGTAAGAATGTTTAAAAATGGTTAATTAAATTCAAAAACCCGACTGCATAAGAAGCGAACTAAAAAGAGATAAACAAGAAGAAAATCATGCTGTGCAGTCGGAGGATACATTTTTATTTTGGAGCTGCCTGACCAAAACTATATGCCGACTTAGGACGACTGGTAGAAAATGCCTAAGGCATTAAGTCTGCCTCTGCACTTGTGGGTGCATGAAGTATTAAATAAATAAATAAACCCTTTCCTTGCAGTCGGGTAAAAATAGATCGCGGTTTTATTTTCGTACGTTTGAAGGAGGTACAGTGGAAATCGAAGCCGCCCGAAAAACTAATATGCAAGCAATTAAAATTTTAGGAGAGAATATTTTAATTGTAGAACACTTGTTTAATACTACTTATATACAAATACTAACGCTTTTTTCTATGAGATAGATCATAGAAAAATGCAGTTTATTTTGTTATCATCATACCTACATAAAAAACGTGAAGGTATTCAATTAGATTTTTCGCAGAAAGGTCTTATTTTTCTGAGTTAGAGGATTATTCTATTGAAATTTCATTCTAGGAAACAAAGAAATAAAACAATATGATGTTATCACGATCTGTTCTGAGGAATTTTTGCGCAAGCGCGTTGTCTAAGCCGTCCTGCCGCACTTTGAAGACTGGCTGAGAAGAGAAGAGAGGAGTGCATCTCCTACAGGCTCATTTAGGTACTGACCGCACACGATTGCTTCGGTGAGTACCTAAATAGGATTGGACGGCCACCATGGCAAATTGCCACCACTGAGGAGGCGACCTTGATTCCGCACAGCACACGCTCGATTAGTGCCCTAAAAGGCGTTGCACAGAGGAGGTTCCAGGCTGGTCTTTTAAGAGGAAATGTGGGCAGAGAGCTCCGACTGAATTCCCTCAGTAAAAAGACCATAATTCGAGGTTTGGCTCTAGCCTATTTCCTCCTCCAATATAGGACCAATTTAAAAGATATTCCATAAACTGGCAAAGAAAGATATATTCTATGACCCTATATATTTATTTTTTCATTTATAGTTGTCAAAGGACAATGGCAGAAGGTCATAAATTGTTTTAGCTGAGATTAAATTCCGACAACTCTAAAAAAATGTGTTCCATGTTCTGAATCAGTTTGTGCAAGAACTTTTGTTCAAGAACGCCGAGAATAATAGATATTCAGTCATGAATTTTTGTAGGTTATGTCTGTAATAATGTGTTTAATAGGTAATATTATTCAATTTAGTGGAAGTAAAAGGGCAATATCGCATTAGTATTTCCCTTTCCCTTTTTTTCTTTCCCTTTTTGAAATAGTATATTTATTTATCTACGCGTTTATCTATGAGTAGTTGTTACATATGAGTAGTTGCTCTCGCTGGAAAGCACACTCGAAATGCCAGTTGTCACTTACCACATCTGCCTAAAGTACTCAAGACTGATTGCAGATACAAGAGACCAGGAAAAAAAATATATATCTACGCGACTTTGACGTGTATCAAAAGATCGTCGTCAACAACCAAGTTATATTTCTTTTTAGCTTTTTGCCTATCATTAATTGAAAGTAAGTTCTTCAATAATTTATATTACACTAGGTACAGTATTCTTACCTACCTGCAAGGACACCTACACTTAGACATAAACTGTATTGTTTATTTATTTACTCCGTTTTATTATAATAACAAATACAATAATGATATACTTACTACAGTCTCTCTACACTACTTGTCACTTGGCAGAATAAGTGTAAAATGGCAACACTAAGCTAATGAGAGTTAACATAAAATCAAATAACTTACATTATAATGTTTTTTTTATCCGTGGTGAACCAGTAAATGTTATACTTTGAAAAAAACGTAGTCAATTAATGGAATTTCTTTCGCATGTAACTCACTTTCCGACGCTCAAATTTAAGTCAGCTAAGATTTTGCCATTGTTCTTTGTACACTAGGTAAAATTTTAAGCATTTTTGAGGGTTTTAGTGCTTCTAAAGATAATGTATCACCAAAAAGGATACTGAAGTGCTCCTTCCATGTGCTGATGGTGATCAGTGAGGTAAAATCATTCCCTGGTCTTTTCATCAAAAGTCGCCTGCGCCTTTTGAAGGGTTCTCCACGTAAATAAAACAAAAGCAAAGAAAATAACCTATTCATTCTTTTTATACAGAGTATTTCAGCTTCATTTTATACAAAGCTAAAATAAATAAAGCATTGGCATGGTGTTGTTGATCAGTGGAAGCAGAAAAAGAAGAGAAAATATTGTTGAGACCGGAGATATCTACTCGTAGTTTGTAATAAACTGCTGATAATCTATAAAAATCTGTTCGATGGGGAGTTCCTTTCTAGACAATTTAATATTATTAAGGCCGCTTCAGGAAGGATCGTTAAAGACGATGACAATCGCCAACGACCTTGAGGGTACAAAACGCGCACCCGTTTCAGACCCGCGCGACCCAAAATTCAGTTGATTTTTTTACTTTCCTTATAATTCTACGACTTAAAAAAAAACAATATAATCAAAATTTACATAATTAAATTGTCTTTACACGATCTGGTGAAAATTTTATTAGTGCCCGTCGGACGTCGGTTTTGGTGCGATTGTAATTTTTTTTGTCCGTGTTAAAAATAACTTTACAAATTAATTACACTATGTTGTACAAATAAAACGTGTTCGTAGTCGCAGCGGAAAAACGTCGAATTTATTAATTTCAGATAAGCAGATAATTAGTTTATGACGTCGTGTAATTGTGTATAGTAAGTACAAATTTGTGTATCCAACCATTGGGGAGCTATTCAACAAAAACTGTTTCCGCTGGAACTACGTCATCCTAGCGGCACCTTTTTTTTCCTATGCACGTAGATAAAAAAAAATACATTCAATAATTAGTTTGAAAGGAGAGGTAAATTTGTATGCTTAAATGAAATTTGTGTGACATAAAACTGCGAAGATAATCAAGTTTCCGCTGCACTGACGTTTGGCTATTTGATGAAAATCATATAAAACGGCTTAGTGCAGAGTTGATTTTTTTTACGCACTTTGTTTTGAATTTGTGTGTAATGATTGTGAAAACAGAATTTGAAAAAATCTTACCGTTCAGAAGATATACACGTAAAAGTAAAATAAGGTTTTTAGGTCCATGTACTTAAAATAGGAACACTAGAGCCTAATTTATAACGTTTATTTGTATCTTGTAAGGGTCTACAAAGTCCTGCCAAGTTTCATGAATGTGTTCTTAGTAATTAATGAGCAGTCGCATAATTTACTACGACTGGACCACTATATTGTATGACAACCGATTTTAGGACATTTTAATGGAAATGCAACGTAAAACATATGGCGATAATTCGTGTATTAATGCAACTATTCACATGTAAAATTTCAGCTCATTACACTAAATAATTAAAGAGATATAATTAAAATACCAGAACAACCGCAATTCATGGATAAACCGACCAAGTTTGAATGGCTACAAAAAAGCGGCCGTACACAATAAAACGCGCGTAATGAGTACACAATAAAACTCAAAATTTTCATAGATCAAATAATTAAGAAATGGTCTAATGAAACATTTTTTTTCATATAATTTCACTAGCCATTTGATGTGCTTCTCATTTTAAAATCACTATTACTGCTGAGAGGTATCAGCGCCTTAAATAGACGGCAACCTCATAGATTAGCCTGCGAGAGGACAATCATAAAAAAAAAGTTAATTAAAAAAATCAAAATACCCGACTGCTTAAAAAGCGAACTAAAAAGACGTAAACAAGAAGAAAATCATGCTGTGCAGTCGGAGGATACATATTCGCGAGCTGGCTGACCAAAACCAGATGTATCCTCCGACTGCACAGCATGATTTTCTTCTTGTTTACGTCTTTTTAGTTCGCTTTTTAAGCAGTCGGGTATTTTGATTTTTTTAATTAACTTTTTTATTTATAACTTTTTAGTTAACATTTTTTTCGAATTAGGTACATTTAAATATATAAGTGTTATATATTTTTGAAATCGCCTCTAAAAACCCTTTATTTTGATACCCCACACGATGGGTATGGAAGAAAAAATAAAATTGGCCCCCCACAATATGGCGCCCAAAAGCCGCCATTTTTCTATTTTCCAATTTTAATGTAGCCTATGACACTCGCAAGGTTAAGACGAATCGATTGACGTATGAATCATCAAAATCGGTCAACGCGTTTGGTCTCTGGAACGCCATATAGGAACAAACATACATACATACATACATACATACATACATACATACATACATACATATATACATACATACATACATACATACATACATACATACATACATAGACTGATAAACACATTACCCTCCTTCGGCAGTCGGGTAAAAACCGGTCAATTGCGTAGCGTGTCGGTCTTCGTATATTTAGGGTTCCGTACCAGACCGCAAAATTAATTTGGTTGTAATAGGAAAATTACGGGAACTAGAAAAATCTTATTTATCAATATTTGTTATTAAAATATACGTAATAATAAACATTATCACCAAATTTGAAGTTAATGGTAACAAGTTAGAAAATACTTCGGAACAAAATTTAGTTAAGAAAGCTGACTTTGGTGTCCTTATTGCTTAGTTTTCCAATATTAAAACAAACACATATTTATCTACTCAACGTGTTCTAACTTCTAAACAACGATACCCCTCTCGATGGGGTAGATAGATCAATTTATTTTTCGCCTTCCCCCTTTACTTGTATGGAAGCGCTTCTCAAAAATGTTTAAAATAAAAAAACCGGCCAAGTGCGAGTTGGACTCGCACACGAAGGGTTCCGTACCATTATCGCAAAAAAACGGCAAAAAAATACACGTTTGTTGTATAGAAATTAATGGGCACACTAAAATATTTTTTTTTTCTGTTTTTAGTTTGTTGTTGAACGTGAGTGACGGCAATAGGGCTCCGTTTGGACCCTTAGGGTACGGAACCTTAAAAAGTTAGTAAGCTCATTACTTGAGAACAACTAGCTAGACGGTTAAGGTATTTTTATAAGATGTAATCCGAGGAAGTCATTTATGGAATGCAAGAACTAGAAAAGTTGCACAAAGTGTTGGAAAATTCGTGGCAAACTGGAAGTATGAGCTCAGGTATTTTGATAAGATCATAAGACAAAGCCTGACGATGAAAAAGATTTACCTACCTAACTACTTAATTAGGTGCAAGCCCCAGCCCTTTACCTAATGAATAGTAATGAGCGCTGGCTAAGCGTTAGTTTAGGAAGTACAACATTTCCGAAACAAAGATTTTATTTGTGCCGAACACTAGTTCGTTTACATACTGCCCGGGAATCGAACCCGGAACGCGCGCTTCTGTTTGCTGCCCTTAAATCAATGAATAATGATGAGGCTGACCAAATGTGTTTGTTGCAAGTTGCAACATATCATCATGCCTATTTTCCCTTTAAATGTAGGCAGAGGCATCTACTTACCTCTGCATAAGACTTGACTGATTGATTAACATATTTACTTCAACATAACTGGCCAAACTTGACAGTACTGTACTACTACAGTGCTGTACATAACTGGCCAAATTTAACTGTACTCTACTACTACAGTACTCTACTACTACAGTACTCTACTACTACAGTGCTGTACATAACTGGCCAAATTTAACTGTACTCTACTACTACAGTACTCTACTACTACAGTACTCTACTACTACAGTGCTGTACATAACTGCCCAAATTTGAAAGTAATCTACGAGTACTACTACAGTACTACATATCTGGTCAATATTGACAGCACTGTACTACTACAGTACTGTACATATCTGGTCAAACTTGACAGTACTATACTACTACAGTACTGTACATTTTTGGTCAAACTTGACAGTACTGTACAAATCTGGTTAAACTTGACAGTGCTGTACCACTAACGTACTGTACATAACTGGGCAAATTTGACAGTACTGTACTACTACAGTACTGTACATTTCTGGTCAAACTTGACAGTACTCTACTACAACAGTAGTGTACATATCTGATCAATATTGACAGTACTGTACTACTACAGTGCTGTACATAACTGACCAAATTTGACAGTACTCTACTTCTACAGTACTGTACTACTACAGTGCTGTACAGTGCTGGCCAGTTATGATGAATTCAATATGTCAATCAATCAGTCAAGTCTCGCCCAGTTTTTTGATCCGTAGTTAGCTCAACCAATGGTTAATTATGCTAACCAATGGTAGCAATATTCGGTATTAACACCACTTTTATTCATTTTTTAGCTTCAAAAATGGACAAATAAGTTGCATAGTTAATTTTTTGACCATTTGTGAGACCAAACAACTGACAAATAAACGCGTCATACCGAAATTTGAAACCATTGATTAGCATATTTAATCAATGGATTAGTTAACTAAGCATAAAAAACTGGGCCTTAGTTTAGTTAGTCGGGTTCAAGTCTAATCGGATGTTGCTGAATGCCAGTATTTTACATGAACCGACTGCCTATCTACCCTCCACAACCTAGGAGTCGTTAACCATACCCTTTGGCAAAATGAAATCAATTAATGAAATAATTAAAATAAACTATTTTTATCACTTCGCGTGACCCAAGGGCTGGCTTTTACTTTGGTTAGAGGATAAGCATTGCCATACATCGTGGCAATGCTGCCAATCTTTTGGGCACAATACCAGTGGACAACGATGGGGATGAGTTTTTCGACGCCTTATTTTAGATTATTTTTAGGCTTAATTAGTTAGTAGTTTTTGATTTATTAAAATTGGGATCGGCAAATATACTCTACTTTGTGTCAAAGGGTGGTAAATATCGAAAAAAGTGAAGTAATCAGCTTTAAACATAAGCCCTTCAACGAATGATAAATCAATCCACGAGAAAGGTCCGCTCAGCCGGGCGAGCACGGCCTCTGTGACAGGCTTGAGTCACGCATTTTATGACGGTAATTGCTCCCAAACTGTGATAAAAATGTGTGACTCAAACCTGTCACAGTAGGCCTTGCTCGCCCAAAAAGCGAGCTGGTAGAGCTGTTCGTCGCAAAAAGTGCACTTAGTCATATTCTACAACTACAGATACATTCACAAATTATGTAAATTGTTTGAACTACCATTCTCCTACTGGTGTAAAGAAATAAAGTTCTAAGTATTGACTGGATTGGCTGTGACTCCACTTTCGTACAAAGTCTTCTTCTTAGCATGTCGACAGCAAATATACAGGATGGCCAAAAAGTCGTGGATGAAACGCAACTAGGGGTTAGATAGGGTCATCAGCTGCAAAAAAATATTCTACGGAAGGTCCTTAAGGTCAACCCCTGCAGAGTTATAATAAAATTTATTTTGTGTTTAATTTATTTTGTATTGTTCACAATCGTTATTTTGTTTTATCGTCCTAGAAAGATATTAGAGCCACTCATGGCCATGTGTTGTACTTTTTCAGAATCCCTATTTAATGCGGCAAAACTTGTAATACAGGGTCACTTTTCGGTAGTGTATTATTTTTTCCAAATTAAATAAAAAGTTATGATATGAGAAAAAAAAAGTAAGACTTAATATTATCTTCAACACACCCAATAAACAATCATAAATAACAAGTCTAACGCAAGGACTCATCAGTATCCATCTAGTGAAAATTATAAAAAAGATACAGAATGTAGACGTTTTCGAATTTTAATAAGAATTAGTAAAAAAAGTCAATTTTCTTATAAAAACACAAAATAAATTTTAACTCTGCAGGGGTTGACCTTAAGGACATTCCGTAGAACATTTTTTTGCAGCTGATTACCCCATCTAACCCCTAGTTGCGTTTCATCCACGACTTTTTGCCCACACTGTATAAAAAAATTGTGTTTGGCCCAGAATTCAGCCACGGTAACACCATTCGTCCTCGGAAGTACAGGTGGCAGGTGTGCATGCTTCACACTCCGAGAGGTGAACCATGGTCTGCGGAGAGATGCTGCACAAGCACTGAAGACTAGTGGCATCAGAGAACCTAGAGGTTCTCTGATGCCACTAGTCTTCAGTGCTTAGCAGGTAGGCCTGCCTGTAGTCTTTGCTGCGGCCAACACGAGTTTACAAAGTATCTGACTATCAAAACCTATCAAGTGCATCGCCTAATTTTGTTTAGAACAAAAAAAAATAATAAATAATTAAATATTTATTTATTATATGCTTTATTAGACACCTTAAAATACGATTATAAAAAGAAACTTAAAATTAATACACATTAACCTTAACGCATGCCGTGATCTCTTCCAGGCAAATATATAAAATATATTTTCCAACTTAAATTCACTTGAGATTATTTATTTTTTGCACGTTCCGAATTAATGAGTAAAAAAGCACGGTTTATAAAATTAATACATTTATTATTTTAAATTAAGTACTAATAACAAGTACTAAATAAAAATAACAATTTCGAACACTTTTTAAAATAGCACTTTTTCAATAGCAATGCTCACATTTCACGATAAATATATTTTAATTTAAATTTTCCGTAATATTTACTATATTGCAGTATGGAAAATTTAAATTCCTATCAAAACCTATCAAGTGCATCGCCTAATTTTGTTTAGCACAAAAAAAATATTTTTAATTAATTGAACATATTTTCCAAGTTAAATTCACTTGAGATTATTAATTTTTTGCACGTTCCGAATTAATGAGTAAAAAAGCACGGTTATAAAAAAAATATAAATTTATTATTTTAAATTTAGTACTAATAACAAATACTAAATTAAAATAACAATATCGAACACTTTTTTAAAATTGCACTTTTTCAATTAGCAATGCTCACATTTCACGATAAATATATTTTAATTTAAATTTTTCGTAATATTTTCTATACTATAAAATTTAGTCCGATAAAAGAAAAAAAAACTTAAACAAAAAATTAAGCACAGCTTAAATAAATAAAAAAATCAAACAAACTTACCAAAACACGCATCTTGACCACTTAAAGCACTGACTTTATTTAAAATCGGAAAGTATTTGACGTGAAAGTGCACACGTACTGTCGTATCGGAAACTTTTTTAGAATAAAGTTTGCACCTCCGCGCTCCGTGAGCCGTGCGCTTGGTAGCCCCGCGTGCGTACCTCGCCGACTAGCCAGCCGCCCGCTACAGGTATTGCAGGGCTAAGCGGCAGAATAGGGTGGGACACCCCCTCGCTACATGCACTGCAATATTAGTTTGAACCACTAAACTGACTTTATTAATGTTATCACAATTTTGTTAAATGTTTTTTATTAATTTATTTTACTCTAAAAACATAAAATACACTAAAATGTAATTTATTGTTTTATCAAAAATAATTCAGTTATTTTACCAGGCAATGGCCTAGTAAAAAATTCAAAGCTCAAATATTTACTCCTAAAACTTATTTGATTTAGGGGCAAATAAATATTTGAGCAATTTTGACATGAAATGGTGCGTTTTGATATAAATGGGTTGCCCGGCTTGCCCAATTGTGAGGGCGTTACGGATCGAGAGCGCAATGGCAAATGCCGATGCGTAAAAAACTATTCTTTTAACACACTTGCGAAGTAAAAGTAAATACAATTTAATAAACATAATATTTAGTATATTTTTTTTTATTAGCAACGGCTTTTTAGTTGGCGGATTAATTTTCCATAGAGGCAAATCATTACGTAAGTACCAACCAACCAGCAACCGTAGTCAACCAGCTTATCTTGGTGATAAGCTGGTTGACTAGGTACTTACGTAATGATGATAAAATTAGACGGATAAGCCGCCAAATATACTTAAAATTTAAAATGAGTATCTGACTATTATTTGGTCAGTTTTCCTGCGGCGCACTTTACAAGTGCAGAAAAGTGCGCCAAATATAGAAAACTAGCTTCTGCCAGCGGCTTCACGTGTGTAAGTCGTGAATTGTCCCTACATAACATATTCCAATTCCAAGGATAAGAGTATCCTATGTGCTATTCTTGACTATAATTTGGGTTAGTAACAAGGATCTGGATCAGTAGTTTATGTAATATAATATTACATACTAAATAAAAATATTATTGTACCTACCTAATAGGCAAGTAGTTAAGTAACGTACCTTTAATGCCAGAATAGATTACCCGAATATCATGAAACTGGACATAACCGGTGAAATTACGTCCTTACCTATGAAATTGGCGTTTTGTCGTACTGGCCACTTTGATCTCAAATATCTCCTCTTTGGTTTGGAATTCCAATTTTAAATTTATACAGCTATTTACTCATGCTTTTGTGTTTGGAAAACCGTAATTCATTTGTTTTTTCCTCTTTTGGTTTTTCTTTGCGCCAGTCAGTTTACAAAATGGAAAACTTGAAATATCGCGTTATCTACGAGTACGAGTTCCATCGTGGCACCAGTGCTGCAGAAACGGCTCGAAGGATTAATCATGTGTATGGCGACGGTGTCGCAAAAGAAAACACAGTGCGTTTTTGGTTCCAACGTTTTCGTTCTGGAAATTTCGACCTACAGAACAAGCCCCGTGGACGGCCGGAGACCAAAGTTGATAATGAAGAATTGAAGGCTTTTGTGGAAGCGGATCCATCGCAAACCACGTCCGAGTTAGCTGCAGGCTGCGGTGTTAGTGATAAAACGGTTTTAATCCACTTGAGGCTAATTGGGAAGGTGAAAAAGTTTGAAAGGTGGGTACCTCATGAATTGAGTGCAGCAAACCGACAAATGCTGCGTTACATTACTCAACCGGCACAATAATGAAGGGATTTTAAATCGAATCATTACCTGTGATGAAAAGTGGATCCTGTACAATAACCGGAAACGCTCATCGCAATGGCTGAACTCTGGCGCACCAGCCTAATCCTACCCCAAGCGAAAATAGACTAAAAAAAATTACTTGTGAGCGTTTGGTGGACTAGTGTCGTTCACTACAGCTTTCTTAAATCTGGCCAGATGATTACGGCGGATGTCTATTGTCAGCAACTGCAAACCATGATGCAAAAGCTAGCTGCTAAACAGCCGAGGCTGGTCAATCGCTCTTAGCCACAGCTGCTTCAGGACAACGCTAGACCACACACTGCACAACAGACGGCTACCAAATTAGAGGAGCTTCATTTGGATTGTCTAAGACATCCACCGTACTCCCCGAACCTTGCTCCAACAGATTACCATGTTTTTCGAATTTTGGGTAACTTCTTGCAAGGGAAAAAAATCAACTCCGATAGGGCAGTCCAAAGCGCCTTCAAAGATTTTATTGATTCCCGTCCGAATGTTTTTTTTAGTAAAGGGATCAATGAACTACCTATGAGATGGCAAAAGTGCAATGATAGCATGATACATACTTTGATTAAATAAATTTACTAAGATTTAAAAAAGAAATGACTTTATGTTCCTCCTATATAGCCTATATACCTTTTATAGTGTGATACTTTTTTCGGTTTATGAGAACAATATAAGATAAAACAAAATGACCAGAAAAATAAGTACCTACCGAGTCAGTGTTGCCGAGCTTCTTGAACGAGCCGAACATTGTTACTTGTTACTTATTGTTGTATTTGTTGCATCGGCAGATACATTCGACAGTGTCCCATTATTAATAGATTTATTACATATTACCAGACACTGATTTTGACTGAGAATTGCATTCAAAGAAGACTGATTCATTAAATTAATCTACATCTGTTTTTTTCATGTTCACTACCGTATTTCACTTCAATAAGAAACTAAGGGTGTGTTTTCAGGTTACAGTAGGGGTAGGGCTTGATAAATATGTAAGAAATCCACTTCAAATTAATTCCGGCATCAGTAGACAACCCTAAAATAAGTTGAAGATGGCCGGCCTTTCACACAATTCCCTCCCAAAGTATGGCTAAACGTGCTTGTCTGATTTTATGACCTGATAAAGTGACAACCCTGTAAAGAAGTGATCCTTAATTGTAATGAAATCTCTCCAGCATACCTGCGTTAGGAGATTATATCTACCACCTCCCCCTTCCTCCTTGTTATACCTTGTAGGATTCCTAGAACTCATTTTATCGAACTCGAGAATATTCGCTGCACTGAACTTAATATCCATATTAAAACAGCCACGCTTGGGGTACCTACTTACGTACAGTCAAGGGAAAATGTTTACGCAAATGTCGAAATATAGTTTGGTCATCACAGTAGGCACACGAATACAGCACTTATGGATAGGCCCCAAAATTAAATTTCCTTTAAATTGTTTAGGAATCTACATCCTATTTTGGGGTGCAAGCGTGTGATATGAACCACCAATATTTAAAAGTCTGTGATCACGCAGTAAAGTAACTTACACGGGGACCATTTTAAACTGGGGGTGCTGCCCCATATCGCAAGTTCATTAAAACCCTTTTGATTAAATGTTCATAGGTGCAATTACAATTAGGAAGACTTGTAGGAGTTGAGCACTTTGAGTGGATTACTGCCGAAGGGAGTGACAAAGAAAAGCACGGGGTTTTTTAAATTTTCGTGTAGTTGGTACCGCTTGTTGTAAAGTGTTGATTATTAAGGGTAGGTTAGTGTTATTGATTGAGCGTGTGTAGGCAAGCTTCGGCGGTCTTTCCTCCAGTTTGAAAGTCAACTTTGGGGCTGTGCTAATGCACCAGGATATTTCACACACCTGCAGCCTAATTGCGTAAGTGAATTCTGCAAAGGAAACAAGTCGATTCTTTCAAAGAATCAGAATCATTTCTTTCAAGTTTTTCGGTATTGCGAAACTAATTTGGAAAGCTAGCATTAGCTTACCAAATCCTCATTTGAGTTGAACACAGACTATTTAGAGATACTACGGAGTTGAAGATATTTGACATTTGCATTACACAATATCAATAGTGAAGTTTTATCTCGATTCTTCCACTTTCATTCATTCTTTTACAATCAATTCTACGTCAAAATATTGATAATGAAAGGAGCATAACCTTTCCGTTTCAGAGTCTAATATGCAATACGAAAAGTCGTTTTTGGGAAGGTTCCAACTTGTTTGCTTTGCAGAATTCACTTACGCAATTAGGCTGCAGGATAATTCCTGGTGTATCCATAACTCGATAAATGTTTCCATGCCTGGGGAAGGCCTTTGTCCAGCAGTGGACGTCTTTCGGCTGAAATGATGATGATGATCCATTACTTGAACTAATCTAACATAATATTACTACGTCAACTGAACGTAATCCCTGCTTAAATCTCGTTACAGTGTGTGACTCATTTAAATGTATCTAATTGTACATGATGCAATGAAAACCAAATGTACGATAAGTATATTCCAATACTAGTCACCAGTGTACCAGTGGTTAAGGGCTCACCTGTCAAGCTTGGGTTCGAATCCGGGCAAACAACAATGTGTTTTTTCGTTTAATCTTAGACGTCATTGACTTTTTGGAGGAAAACATCGTGAGAAAACCTTAGGGTCAGCTCACACTGAGAACTTTTAAGACTTCGCGCAAATGAGCGGCCACTGGTGGCTAGCGACAAACAATTTACAAGATTTTTTAAACAATTTGTAATGGACTAGCGACTTAGTGGCCGCGACACGCCACCGGTGACGACTACTCGTAGCTCACACTCGCACTCACAGCAGGGAGAGTAACAAATTGTAGCGGCTACCGACTACTAGTGGCGGCCTTCGTTTGCGCGCTACCAAAGGACGTGGCGCGCGACAGACACTGGTGGCTGTGGTCGGTGGCCCGTTTGTGTGGAGCCTAAAAATGCGATAATATATAGAACTTTATGTACTGTACAGAAGTATTCACATTTCGCTGAGAAATTTTGAATAAATTCAAATAAAAAAATATAGGGTTCTTTCAATTTGTCTCGGTGTGAGAAAATCCGTAGTCAACATACACGGTAAATCTGAAATCGCCAACACGTGATCCTGTCGTCTCTAAGAGGCTTTGCCTGCAGTGGGACCATTTCGGGCGTGTAGGTAATATCCAATTCGACATTAGAGTTGCACGCAATTGACATATCGAGTAATTATATTGTCCGTGTTCATGTCCGGACTAAGCCGATTTACAGAAGCTGGGGCAAATACAGAGTGCACCACCGTGCGTGTGTGTGTGTACCTAATTGGTCTATGGGAATATTGGGAATACAGGCTGTGTAATTGATGTTGGCAGGTAACAGCTTCATAAATACAAATTATTACATTATTCTATCTAAAACTTGAATAGGTAATTTTTGGAATAGATACCTACCGCTCATTAAAAAAATAAGGTACCTAAATGTAAAAATTTAAAAACCCGGAAGAAAAAGTTCCACTTTTTTATTTGTGTAATACCTAGGTATTCTTTCTTGGGTTTAGAACACATCCACCATACTGCTGCTCGAGACGTTTCGACATTAGCATCAGGGGAAAATTTTGTTAATTATTATGCAAGTGGAGAATAACTATAACAAACAGTATTTTCATGCATTTCAAATACGCCAAGAAAAACAAGCTTTTGTTAAGTCAATTCAGTTGAAAGTCTATAATAACTCAATTTCGTTTCACGAATATTCATTTATATAATCGACAAATATGGGTCATTGCACAAATCAATACGAAATGAACTCCAAAATCGGGGCAATTAAGTAGAAATTCGAAGGCGGGGTTTTAAAATGGATGTATCACTGGGGGTGCATTGTTATCACAGGGGTTACCGTGTGAGTCACCTGGGCCGCTCGGTGAGCTGAGTGAATCATACTCACTAAGTTGAACTAATTGTACCCAGAAAGTTTGTATGAAACATTTAAAAAACGGCTTGTTAGTGCTAACTGCCGATGTCTTATCAAACACGTCTAATTTAATTACTTTTAGGATATTTGCTTTTCTTTATTTACTATAGAATTTAGGTAGGAACTAAAATATTATGAACTGTTATAATAATGCACAAAGGCTTATAAAAAGGGAATAGGGAAAGTCATTGCGACATCAAAAAATTCGTCCATGTCGCTGTCAAACGTTAATCAAGATTACCTACTTAACTGGATTGATTTACAAGTTAATTTATATATTTTTAGGGTTCCGTACCTCGGAAAAAAAAAAACCGAACCATTATAGGATCACTTTGTTGTCCGTCCGTCCGTCTGTCTGTTAAGACCCGTTTCCTCATGAACGCTTAGAGATAATAAATTGAAATTCATATCAACTGGACTTCGGAAACAGACGCAGCTAGTGAGTTCCACTCTTTCGCTGTGAGCATTATGAAGTATGTTTGGAAGCACTTGGTGTGAATTGGTGGAGTGGCAACCAGGTAAGGATGGTAACTTGTAGTGCGTGTAGATGTTTAATGGTAAAAGGGGGCCGGTGCGGTGAGGTCGCGGCGTTCTTAGGCACACTCACCGAAGTACTGTCTGTAGAAGACCGACAAGCAGGCAACCTTGCGGTGATGGGCCAAGCTGTGAAGCTTGGTATCCACCAGTTTAACGTCGCCAATGAGAGTCTTAGCTCTGCGTTCCATCAAGTCAAGCGCGTCAAGTTGATATTCGCCGTTTTTTTTCTACTCCATGTAGGATCGGACATGCACTTTGTAAGTAGTTAAAAGCTGTCCAGACGTAGAGTATCGCTTCACTCTATTTAGGATTCCCAATTTTTTGCCCGCAATTTGGGCTTTGTACTCAATGGAGGCGCCGAAGTTGAGACTGGATGTCAACTCCATCCATGTCTAGGAGCTCGAGCCGATCAGTTAGAGGGACAGGTCACGACTCCTTTTTGCGGTAAAAACACGCCTATGTTTTGGAGGCGTTAAAAGAGACCAGATTGTCATTACCCCATTGGGAGACATGGCTAAAGGTCAAATTTCTCCACTCCATCATAGCCTCTCTCAAGGAACGAACTTCATCCCCGCTCGTTTTTGCGCTGGATAAGTATCTCTCTGAAACAGTACTGTCATCTGCCTACCCAACAATACCAGGCTGAAATAGGTCATTGATGTGCAGCAGGAAAAGAGTTTCAGAGAGAACAGATCCCTGAGGAACACCGGCATCAATAGCCATAAGGTCAGAGGAGCAGCCGTCAACGACTACTCGGATCGACCGTTCACTAAGAAAGTCTGACACCCAGCTACAAAAATCTATTTTCAAAATCAAAATATTTTTTATTTTATTTTACATAGGCCTACATGGGCGCTTATAAAACGTCGACAAAAGGCGCACGGTTCGGGTTGGTCGTTTCCTATGGAGAAGAACCGGCAAGAAACTCCATGGTTACTCTTTTAACAATATGGTTTGTTTTTACAATATTTCCATGTTACAGCATTACTTAAATATGGGAGGACAATGTAGGCCCGACAATAAAACTTTAGAAACTAAAAATAAAAAGTAAAACGAGATATAAAGTTATCAAATGTTATCAAGCATCTAGGAATCTAGAAGGCCTCCAATGTTCACACATTTACAAAACAATCGGTAAAAGCATCTAAGATACAAAGGTAAAAAAAAATAAAAATAAATGTATAACAAGACTAAATTAAACATGTGGCACAAAAAAGTTATCAGTGCTGTAACTATTCTTAGCAAAGGGTTATTAAGATGATTGAAAACCATTGTAAAAAGTCCAATTAAAAGAAGAGAAAAAAAAAGATAAAAGATATTAATCATCATCATCTTTTTTAACGTTCCCACTGCTGGGATTCAGGCCTCCTCTCTGTGAGAGGGAATGGACCATAATCCAAAACGCGGGCAAAGTGCGGGTTAGTGGATGTCACACATGTCTTCGAATTTTTGGTTCTAGGACATGCCGGTTGCCTCATAAATTCATTGTAAAATCAGTCTTCCTATACTACTACGCGACAAAATGGTTTGATTTAGTTAGGTAAGGTAATTTGAGATTTTCTAAGCTATTTTCGTGCCAGCGAATGAATGGAGAAATGATATGGGTAAGGGAAGGGACTTCCTCGATCGATGGCGCGACGCAATTGAAATTGCGACGATAGGCGACATCGTACAAGTATTTTCTAGAATACTTCAAGTGCAAATTGCTTGAATGCATCCCACGTCCTTGTGAACATTATCGGTGTGAAAAATTTCTTATCGGTGTGGAATAAATCGAATAGGGTAGAACCATCTGAAAGGTCGCTAAAAAGTGACGACGAAAGCGTTCAATGTTAATGTTCTGTGTTGTATTATGGTGTGACACATTTTTATTTTGGATGCCTCGTTGATCTAACGGTTGCAAGGGCTACTGTCGAGTATGAGTTCCTAAGTTCGATGCCTGGGTCGGGCGTTATTAGGGTTTTCCATGTGGAATTTCTCAGTAGCAGTTCGGAATCCAAACTTGTGCCCAGATGGCTATAAGCTCGCCCCCTATGACTAACTTGCGAAATGTGAGTGTACTCAGAGCTGGTCTTTGCTTTAATTAAAAAACTGACCAAGTGCGTGTCGGGCCGTATTATTAAGGTTCCGTAGTTGAATAATACACATTGAAACGGTTTCAGCGGCTCACAAGCCACAACGTCTAAAAACGGCGCCACATAGGACGATAGTAACTGAAGAAGGAGTTATAAAATGCAACTTCAGAAGTGAAGTTAGAAAATATATTATCTATATGAGTACCACCGCGGGTAGAGGCAAGCGTTTGTAATAACGATGTATAACTAGCGTCATACTGTAGTAGGTATTGCCGTTACGGAGATAGACTTCGTTAAAATCTCCAAATATTTCCAAACTGAAAACAAATATTTTAGTATGAGTATTTTCAAACAACCTACTCAACCACCAAAAAGAAAATCAAATTATTCAATGAGTAGCTGGTTGCCCGCGACTTCGTCCGCGTGGTTATGAAGTTATAACGTTTAATGATGTTTAACGCAAACTATTTTTACATTTTAGTCAACAGAAAATGTATCACACTAAGCAAAATTTTTAAGCCATCAATTAGAAAAAAAATATAGTGTCACAAAATTATTTCTTAGCTTCTGTCTCCAACTCATAAACTCTAGACTTACTAAATTTCTGGACGGTGGTACAAAAAAAACTGATCTTTCATACAAACTTGCGAGAGCGCTTAAACCTCCTTAATCCAGCCCTGTCGCAAAATCCGTTCTTAGCGGACGTCTACTAACTATAGACTACCTCCTTGCCAAATTTTAAGTTTGTAGCTCATAAAATGGAGGACTTTCATAGAAACTTGCGAGAGCCCTTAGACCCCCGAAATCCGGCCCTGTCGCAAACTCCGTTTTTAGCGGACGTCTACTAACTATAAACTACTTTCCTGCCAAATTTTAAGTTTGTTGCTCAAGAAATGAAGGATTTTCATAAAACTTTTGAGAGCCCTTAGACCCTCTAAAGCCGGCTTTATCGCAAAATCCGTTGTTAACGGACGTCTACTAACTATGAACAAACTTAAAATTTGGCAGATTAGATTAATTTAGCAGATCCAATGGGTGAGTTGGCTAAAAAGGAAAACTATTATTTTAGTAGGAAAAGCAACGTGTTTACATAGATATAAGAATTTTACATAGTGACAGATAATTTAAATAGCTGTCAAAACAGTAATGGCCAGGGTGTACTTATTAGTAGAAAAAACCGGTCATGTGCGACTGCGAGTCGGACTAGCGCACGAAGTGTCCCGTACCACTATCGCAAAAAACGGCAAAAACAACACGTTTGGTATGGGAGCCCCACTATTTTATTTTATTCTCTGTTGTTATAGCGCCAACAGAAATACATCATCTGTGAAAATTTCAACTGTCTAGCTATCACGGTTCATGAGATACAGCCTGGTGACAGACATACAGACAGACGGATCGCGGAGTCTTAGTAATAGGGTCCCGTTTTTACCCTTTGGGTACGGAACCCTAAAAAGGTAAAACACTTTTAACACTTCCCCGTAATACGGACAACCTGTATATGGAATAAAGTTTACAGATAATTTACAAAACAAAAAAACATCATATCAAAGTTCACTGTCCACTTAACACTAACACTCAAAAAAAATCTGTACACATTTACAAGAAAAATAAACATCCTACCTACCACTTGCTATATAAAACAACTATATACATACCAACAAATTTGAAACACTGTACAAAACCTACACGAAAGTAAACCTAAGAGATTTGCACATCTAGCATGCTTAATCCAAGGATTAATAATGTTATTGTGAGTATATCGGCAATGTTATCATTACTTGGTACATATTTCAGGGTTAGGTTGTGATGTGCAAGTGACTCTCGAATGAAATGGTGTTTGATGTCTATGTGTTTAGTGCGTGCGTGATATGTGTTGTTGTGGGCTAGTTTAATTGAGCTTTGATTGTCTGAATGAATGACGAGGATGAATGATGGCGAATATTTCTGAAATGAGCGATTTTAGGTATATTGCTTCCTTGCAAGCTTCCCCGAGAGCCATATACTCAGCTTCTGTCGTGGAAAGAGCGACTGTGCGTTGCTTGCGCGCCTCCCATGAGATGGGAGCTGCACTCATTAAGAATATGAATCCTGTGAAGGATCGCCTATCTATAATATTATTCCTATAGTCCACATCGGCATATCCTTTTGGATAGGACTGACCTGGTTTGTATAACATTTTGAGGTGTATACTTTCCTTTAGGTATCGAAGAACTCTCTTAGCGGCTCTCCAGTGCACCTACCTGTAATGTACGTTGAATTGAGACAAGTACGAGACAGCACGTGCAATATCTGGTCGTGTACATATGGAAACGTACATTAATGAGCCGATAAGCTCTTGATAGGGGAATTCAATATTTTCCTCTTCTTTGTCAGGTAACGAAAGTTTAAGGCCGGGTTCCAATGGTGTAGTCACGGGAATAGCGTCATTCATGCCAAACTTGTGTAACAGTTTTTGTATATACGTGGTCTGATCTAGAGTTATAAAACCTTCCTTTTAGATAACTCTCATTCCGAGACAATCCTTAAGGGGACCTAGATCTTTGTCAGAGAACATTTTCTTGAGATCATTCTTGAAATTCTCTTTCAATTTAGCATTATTGCCAAGCAAAACAAAAGTCATCAACAAAAACTGCGACAACGAGGAAGTCATTGCCTTCTCTTTTATAGTAGAGGCAGTGTTCTGTCGTGGCTTGAGTTAGGGACAATGTTTCCATTGCTTCACACACCTTTTTGTTCCATTGGCGTGGAGCTTGTTTAAGGCCATAAATGGACTTCTTGAGAAGACATACTTTGCCCTTTGGATCTGTTGAGAAACCTTCAGGTTGTTCCATATAAATCTTCTCCTCTAGTCTCCATTTAAAAAGTCAGTCTCCACATCAAGGTGTTCTACTTGCAAGTTGTTTTGGACAGCAACTGCTATTAATAGCCGTACTGAAGACAGTCTAGCAACAGGCGAAAAAGTTTCGCCGTAGCCCACACCTGCTATATATTTAGTTATCTGTCCACTTGTGTTCTTTTTTATTTTAAATACACATTTACTCTTTGTAGTTTTCCTATCGGAGGGTCGGTCAACTAGGTTCCATTCACTAGGTTATATTCAGCCTTCATTGCTTCGAGCCATATTTCTTTTTGGGGGTGATCTGTAATTTCTTTGTAAGTCTCCGGTTCGAGGTCTGAAGTCAACAACAACCGGAGACCTGAAGAGGCCACACTGACTATATCGTTTAGGCGGATGTCGTTCCCGTATAGGATATCTTCTTTCGATGGTTGGCTCTTCACTGGGTTCAGCAACAGGAGCGCCTTCGGCGCCCTTGGCGTTACAGGATCATGTGACGGCTGATCAGAAGATGACAGCCAACTGTGAATGATGCTGCGTTTATGGAACTAGTTGCTACTCATCTTGAATGGGTACAAGGATTTCTTGCCATTCTTGTGAATCTACTAGCGTCTTGTCCTCTATGAAGACAGTATCTCTAGCGACTATTATCACTCGAGGATTTTCGGGGTTTATAAGACTGTATCCTTTGCTTTCTGTAGCATAGCCAACGAAAACACACTTTTGTGTTAAGAATCCAGTTTGGTACGTCTTTCTTTAGGTAAGAACGTGAGCTTCGTAACCAAAAACTCTTAAGTAAGATAAGTTGATTTTGTTTCCACTCCACAGTTCTTCTGGTATTTTGTTGTTCATAGCTTGCGTTGGTATACAGTTCTTGAGATAGATGGCCGTATTTACCGCTTCTCCCCAATACGCCAAGGGTAGTTTTGAGTCTTGGAGCATTGATCGAGCTTTTTCGATTATTGTCCGGTTTAGTCGTTCGGAAACCCCATTCTGTTGAGGTGTACGGTATCGTGGTTTGATGCTATTTTCCTTAAGAAAGGTTCACATATCGTTATTTACATATTCACGACCATTGTCCGAACGTAGGACTTTTATTCTCTCACCGGTTTGATTCTCTACTAAATGTTTAAACTCTACAAACTTTGCAAAAACTTCGGCTTTTGTTTTCAAAAGATATCCAATAGTTTTTGGTATCCTATTGGATATCTTTTCTAACTATTGTCAATAAGTACAAAGCTCCGCCCCATGAGTGTGTACTCATAGGTCCACATAAGTCCGAATGGATTAACTGTAGGACTTTGCTTGATTTTCTTTTAGAGTTTTTAAACGGTTTTTTAGCTATTTTACCTTGTAGGCAGGGAACACACTTTTCAGTGTAGCTAACCGTTGTAATCTAAACCGATCGATTTATTTCTAAGTATATCCATACTTTTTGCATTTAGATGGCCAAGGCGCCTATGCCACAGCATTGCAGACTCTTTGGTCGAAGTAGAATTTTATAAAAAATTGTTTCTAATGTATAAGCGCAAGTCGTATTAATTTTGTAAAATGTTTTTTTTTAATATTATGTGGAAAATGTCGCTGGGTGCACATTTGTTTTTCTTCTTGCAAAATTTTATGTACTGCTTTAGTGTGTAGTCGTTTGTTTTCCCAAATAAATAAAAAAAAAATACAAAGCATGTGAACTACTCAGATCCAATCTGTATATTCCATTATGGTTTGATCCTGTAGCAATGACAGATCCTGTCACTTGACATCCGCCGTTTTGGATGATGCTTGCGCAGTGCTTGCGCCTTTCGATGTAAACAAAACATCGATGCCATTTTGAACTAAATTTCTTACAGATAAAATATTTGAAGCGAGTCAGGATATAAAGAACATCACTAATTTTATTTACACCATCGGAAATATGAATATTTACAGTACCTTTACCATGGCTTAGTAATTGCTCCTTATTAGCAACTGTAATAGGAGTGACATGGGATGACATGGTTGCATACCAATCTTTCCTGTTACTCATATGGGAAGTTGCGCCAGAGTCAATATACCAGTCTTGAGAACCTGAGGGAGGAATGTTAGAAAAACAGGATGAAAGTATATGAATTCGTATGTATAATGTGGAGAAGAAGTGTTAGCCGAAATATTTTTGCCTTTCTTCTGTCTAAGCTTTCTACATTGCGATACTACGTGCCCTAGCTGTTTACAATAGGTACAGAACTTTTTCTTCTCGTCCTTCGTTTGTAGCGCTACGTTGTCAGGTCCTCTGGTGGTAGCAGCTATTGCGGTGCGCACATCCTCTTAGAGAAGTGCTGTCACCACATTTTCTGATGAAATCTTCGTGTTGGAATGTTCAAGAGCCATGAAGAGTGGATGAAATTTTTCTGGAAGTCCAGCATAATAATGCCAAGAAATTCGTCATCTACTGCTGCTTCTATTCCCTGAAGTTCTTGCTGCGTTGATAACGCCTTGTTCACATACGCTTGTATGTTTCCTGTGTAAGTATTTCCTAGGAGACTCTTCATTAAAGCTAATCTCCTAGTAAGCCCGCTGTCAGCGTAAACCTTCTTTATAAAGGGTCTTTCAACAAGGACGGGTCGATGTTAAAATTGAATAAAACAAGATATGTGTGAGATATTAACGAAATTTATTTTTTATTTAAAAGGCCCATTTATGCCAATTATGGATGGAATATGACATCAAATGTCAGCCGCGGCTTCGTATGATGGCACGAATCCGAGAGGTCCAATTTTTAATGACTCTGCTGCATAGATCCGGCTGAATCCGAGCGATGGCCTGCGTTATGTTGGCTTTCAGGGCAACGGGCGAAGTCGCAGGTCTATGCCAATAGGCATAGACCTGCGACTTCAGAAAACTCCACAAGAAAAAGTCTAGCGGAACTCTAAATCTACCCTCAAACCGTTCATGCAGAATGCCTATTGTGTCGTTCGCTGTGTGGCAAGTAGCGCCATCTTGCTGGAACCACATGTCGTTCACGTCCATATTGTTCAATTCAAGCCAAAAGAAATTGTTTATCATTGATCTGTAGCACTCGCTCGATCTATGCAGCAGAGTCATTAAAAATTGGACCTCTCGGATTCGTGCCACCATACGAAGCCGCGGCGGATATTTGAACGATGTCATATTCCATCCTTAATTGGCATAAATGGGCCTTTTAAATAAAATATAAATTTAATTAATATCTCACACACATCTTGTTTTATTCAATTTTAACATCGACCCGTCCTTGTTGAAAGACCCTTTAGTATTATTAAAGGTATAGTATGCGGTTTTCGCTGACCTGATTATTGGAAACACCGACTCGTCAAAATATTAGATTAATTTAGCAGAGCCAATGGAGTTGGCTAACAAGGAAAACTATTTTCATAGCAGGAAAAGGAACGTGTATTATATTTTACATAGATATAAGAAGAGCAGTGCCAGATAATTTAAATAACTATAAAAACAGTAATGGCCAGGGTGTACTTATTAGAATAAAAAGGTTTTAACATATGTCCATGCCAAATTATAGCTTTCTAGTACTAAGAGTCTCTGAGCTAAGCTGCGGACGGACAGACGGACATAGCGAAACTATAAGAGTTCCTTGTTGACATCGGAACTCTGAAAATGAAATATAAAAAACTATTATAGATAAAAATACAACCGACTTCCAAAATATCACTACAAAACTTCAATTTCGAAAGTCGGTGTTCCTGATTTTATTTCTTCGTTTTTTGCCACCTACTGCCGAAATTGAAGTTATATTTCATTTTTTTTGGAAGTCGGTTGTATTTTTTGTAAAAATGTTTTTCATTTTTTTTGTTGCGTTACCTAATGAGAAAATTATGCCAGAATAGATTACCCGAATAACATAAAACTTGAACATAACCGGTGAAATGAAAGAGTACCAGGGTGAGCTGTACACATCTGCGTACTCCAACCGGCGTGATGTTATGTTAAGAAATGGCGTAAACAGTAAACAGACATGCGATTGCAGCAATCCCGAGAGATTTGCCGTTATTTATTGAAGAGTACTGTTGTATATCTACGAAGTTATTCATCAGATCACCATCATTCAAATAAAAAAGATTCATCAAAACTCGGTTCACCTAGTAACACACACAAAAAAACTACAGTCGAATTGATAACTAACTTTGTGAAGTCGGTTAAAATACATTGTTTTGAACATTGAACAACATATAAACTAACTCAACCCAAAAATAAATGAACTATTTATTTCTCGTATTAATGTTAGGGTCATAATTAAAAGCTACTGATCGTAGGTGAGCGCAGTTCACGCACTACCCCGCGTGCGTTGACCCCCATCTACCGGAAATCGAATGACGTTCGCTCGATTGTCAATTTTTTTTTCCAATGAACATCGAACTTTTAGAATAGTTGCAGTTCCAGTTCGAATTACTTAGATAGCAAACAAACTAGTCGATGTGTGACGAAAATATGTTCAGTAGTTTTTGCGAGAAAGGGTAACAAACATCCATTCATCCATACTCACAAACGTTTATAATAGTAGTAGGATAGAATATATGTATGTGTATTCCTGCCTTGTTATCTCTTCATCAACCTTGGTTGATTGGTAGTGAATATTTCATGCAGCCATCAAGTCCGACCTTTTGTGCATGAAGTCTAACTAAATAAATGAATACACATAAAACTGACATCCTCTTGTACGTTTACTTGGGCCAGCTAAAGTATCCTTCAATAATAACTAGACAGTCTAAGAAATTGAAACCGCGCGCCGCCGCCGCCGCGCCGCCGTGTTGAGATCACCTGGAAGAGCTACTGATCCTAAGAGTTGATGAGGGTGGACCTAACTTTACAAGCGCAAGCTCATCGAAATGTGCATCCTGGCTATTCTAGCGTACGGTGCACAACCTTGATCCCTGACTGAGTCTCAAGTAGGGTAAACATTCGCACGGATTTATAAGGTCATGGAGTTGACATCCAATCTCAACTTCGGCGCCTCCATTGAGTACAAAGCCCAAATTGCGGCCAAAAAACTGGGCATCCTGAATAGAGTGAAGCGATACTTTACGCCTGGACAGCTTTTAACCCTTTACAAAGCGCAAGTCCGATCCTGCATGGAGTATTGCAGCCACCTTTGGGATGGCTCAGCTAAGTATCAGCTTGCCGCGCTTGACTCGGTGGAACGCAGGGCCAAGAGGCTCATTGGCGACGTAGAATTGGCGGATGCCAAGCTACATAGCTTGGCTCATCGCCGCAAGGTTGCCTGCTTGTCGGTCTTCTACAGACTGTACTTCGGTGAGTGTGCTCAAGAACTCCACGACCTCATCCCACCAGCCCCCTTCTACCATCGGACATCTAGACGCACTGCAAGTTACCATCCTTACCTTGTTGCCATTCCGCCAATTCGCACTAAGCGCTTCCAGACATCCTTCATAATGCGCACAGCGAATGAATGGAACTCACTACTTGCGTCTGTGTTTCCGAACGCCTACAACCTGAATCTCTTCAAAGTTAGAGTGAACAGGCTTCTTCTGGGTAAACTCACTCCATCGTCGACTCTGTCTCTGTCACCTCTGACCTAGACTAGAGTCAAGAGCAAACCCATCACAAAAAAAAAAAAAAAAAAATGTCGTTTGGCGTCTTGTCCGGCCCTCTAATTTGTCCGGATTTTCACTTAAATGGCAACAACGCATGTTTTTGTTGCGATAAAAATGAATTGACTGCAGTTACTTCATCAAAACGCTTTAGATCATTGAGAACTACTCCTTTGCCATCCATAATTAATTGTACCTACAATTTGCAAAACATAAATTTTGTCTACCTTTTTTAAATGAATCCATTCAAAAAACTATACCCAGTAAATGCAAAATGACCGGACATTTTGTTAAAAGATCAGCTTTTGTCAGGCATTTTCAATTTTTGTAATGGTATCCCTAGTCACAAGGCCAAAGGGCGATGGAGCGTAGACCTACCCAATTATTTCATTAAGACTTTTGCTTATAAATGGACTGTTAACTGCATACCTTTGGGTATGCAGACGACAGTACTGTGCCTGATAGACACTTGTCCAACACACGGACTATCTGGCATCAGATCCGCAGCCTAATTGAGTATGTACGTGAATTCGGCAAGGCAACGGGCAAAGAGTATGAAAAGTCGACCAATCACATAGACAGAAAGTCACACTGCGTTTTTCATTTCGCATGTGATTGGTTGATTTGCCACTCTTTAGCATTTGCCTTGCCGAATTCATTACGCAATAAGGCTGCAGGTTTTTAAATTAGGAAAATCTAAGAAGCAGCCCAGAGTTTGGAAGTTGGCAGTGTGTTAAAGTTGTCACAGTCATTAGATGCGCACAAGCCGTTTTTAGGTCTCTTTGGTTACCAAGAGGGTCGCTTAGCAACGTTCCGAGTACGCGATTGGTTGGTCAGTTGACACAAGGATCGACTGACCAATCGCGTCGCGTCCACGTTCCGTTCGCTGTATATTGTGGTTAGTCAGTTCTCGTACTATGCGTGAATTTATCCCCACTACAAAACCTTGCCAAGTTACATGCCGGGGACTATACCCCCGTGTCGCCGTTGGTTCTACGGACTTAGGTGAAGTGAGGCGTCATTTCAACTAATTGTCAACCGATGCTAGCGATTGACAACTCATTTTGAGGTCACCTCACCTTAGTCATGACGGTGAGATGTCTACAGATCTTTCTCCGGTCGTGTGGGATTGCCGTCCCATCGATCATCGATCATCGATTGGCTTATTACGTATCTCGCAAGACAAAACGATAGCGATTTTGCTCTTCAATCTCAAAGCCGAATTATATATCAGCGATCGCCACACCATAACAATTTTTAACAGTGCTGCCCCTATGGAACAATAAGTCAACTAAAATGTGCATTTGAACGCAAAGTTATCGCGATTATTTCATATTAAGTATGGTTTTTGACGCGGCTGTCAAACTGCGACTTCTTTTTGCCTTTTTGATGGCCAATAAGCTCCCGATTTGTTAAGTACAGAAGTTTTAGAGGTAGGTATTGCCGGCATTTTCGAAATGTGCCTCTGACAAACAGCGAACGATTAGCAAACGATTGTTTAGGTAATCCCAATTGTTTTGACAGAAAGCCTTTGATCGCGCGACTACTGCGTAATTATTGCCGATTGCTGTTTCATTAGTTTTAAGTTTGCGGACTAGATATGATAGTGAGGGAACGGAGAGAGCACATATCACACTCTTGTGCACTAGGATATAGCCCGCGTCGATGGAAAATGCGAAATTCGATCTGAAGGACTAGAGGAATATTAACGTGCTTAGTAAGTAAATATTCAGAACAAAGAGCCAACAAAAAGTAAAGGAAGGGTAAAAATAAACAACGAATTTTACCACAAAACTCTTTATTTTACAAATTATATGATATAAATAATTCCAACATTCGTGTCTTCCACGCCGAGTTCCGTCGTCTTCTTACATTACAGTTCTTATTTGCGGAACCCTAATAAGCTTTTACAAGGCAACCAAATTGCAATGCCTAGAATATAAAATTACAGGCAATTTATATTATATCTACGAATAAACTATACGCCGGACCCGTGCAGCGTTATTGCGTAAGTGAATTCGGCCAGGCAAAGGGCAAAGAGTATGGACAAAGGACCAATCACATACGAGATAAAAGACGCGATGTGGATTTCCGTGTATGTGATTAGATGATTGTTCATACTCTTTGCCCTTTGCCTTGCCGAATTCATTTACGCAATAAGTCTGGTAGTACTAAATTACTAGGAAACTTACTGTTGGTTGTCATCAATTGAAGATTTTATTAAACTTTCCAACGCGGTTCAAGTGCATGAAGAGGAACCTAAAGAACAAACCTACGTTATAAGTTTCTAATCTAGCCAGCTACAAAATTACATTTTGGATGCAGTTTTCGTGCAGTTGCCAACCATAATATGCAATCCGCCTGTTTAGACCCTATGCTATGAGCCATCAGCACATGCACCGATGAAAGTAAGCACTGCGAGGGTCTCCACTGACAAATTACCTCTACTATACCCCATCCGCAGGGTATTACCTACTTCACTGCTGTACAGTTATGAAAAGTAAACGACTACTAACTCTGAAAAAAAAACTGTAAATTAAAGGCCCATATTACAAGTAAATTTTAAGGACCTTCCATTAGACTCAGCCGCCATGACAATGGAAAAAGGCCTTATTTATAAAAAATAAAAAAAAAACAAATGAAAAATTACAATAAAATATAACAACTCACAATTCGAGGTGGAGTTGAGATAGGGGACATGTCTTGGACTATATATTGAGATAACTGTCTCAAAATTATATATGGTAGCTTTTAAAGAGTAGTTAAAGTAAAACTTAGGTAAGGTACTACAGTTGTTCTATGTAACGATATGTATGTCGATAGTGTAGATGCACATACACTCTGTTTCTGTGTGCATAAGCTCAAGAGCGATCAGAAACAACGTACATGTACAGCTACACATTCGACTAAGACCAACTCACCGTCGCGAGATAGAACAGTTGTATAACTTACAAACAATTAAATTCAGTCATTTGATTCGTTGGAAAGCATAATAAAATTACAAGTACATATTTTCTATTTTGTCTCCTAGTAATGCCAATCCTCGGCTGTCTTCTAAGCACATACTTATTTACAACGGACCCCTCTGTATGTATGTCACATGTTCTACACGAGAAATAGTCTAGATTTCCATACTTACCTGTTTTTTTCTTCTCAAACTGCATTGCCTTACCTAAAATTATTTAGAATTGTTCGAGATCTTTTAAAACATTATTGGAAGTATTTTTTTTTATTGATTTGTACTTAAACAACTAAAAAATCTATTAAGAATATTTTTTTAATGGTTATTTTTTTTGTGTAGGCATGACAGGTATTTGGATTGTTTTACTGTCTATGGTAGCCCAAAAATAAATTGACATTTACTGCAAAAAATTATAGTTACGTGAAGGTACTTTCACCAGAAACATATTCATGTATCTATGCCTGAAAAATCCGTAATGACATTTTTGTACAATTTAATGGAATAAACTTACCATAGCAGAAACTGCAGTAAAATCAAAACAATATGTGATTTAATCAAAACACTGTTTTTTCGGCCTCACTGCCAATTTCTTTTTGGTCTCATGGGATCTTTGCTTTTCAGGTGACGTTACTATTATTATAATGAATATAATTCCGGTGAAAGTAGGTTAGCACTGAACTAGGATATTTTTCGCAGATTTTCTTTTAATTAAAGTTATTTTCCTGGCCTTGTTAGCACTATTTTCCAAAATACTTATATTATTGCTTCTATATTGTGGCAACATCTGAACATATGAGTCCTGTGGCAGCAGCCCTTAGACTATAATCACAGACTATAATATTGTAGTCTGGATGATAGTTAACTCTAGAACCATATCAAACACAAAATATCTAAGTAAGTGTAGATTTATTAAAACTTCATGCAACATAAAAGTACATAGGCGGATTTAATGCCTGAGGCATTCTCTACCAACCAACCAAGGTATAAGTAAGTATTTGATTTTATATCGTCGGTAATTTACTCTAAGGGAGAATTTTCACGAATGAAACTGCAAAGCTGCCTAAAGTTAGGCAGGCAAGATAACCCAACTATGTTGGGGTCGGCTCCAGTCTGACTGGAGCTGGGTACCAGTATGGAGCGCCGATCTGACCTCCACAACCCAGTAACTGGGTAACACGGTACTTCTTGGCAAGACTGGTGTCAGAATTAGGCGTACGGTTGGTGCAGTTGTTGAGCGATTGACTGCTGCGCTGCTTGTCGCGGGTTCGGTTCCCGCACAGAACAAATATTTGTATGATCTACAGATAGTTGTTCCGGCTCTGGGTGTTGTGTATATGAGTTTATATGTTTGTAAGCGCACCCACGATACTACAGGAAGAAGTTCTTATTGCGGGCCAAAATTTTAACAAAAAAATAAAAAAAACTGGCTTCTGGCTACCGTAATGACTGTGTGCTTTCTGAGCCACGAAGAAATATCGAATTTAAATATTTTAGATATGGTTAGTGTCCGCCCAGTGATGGGTACGGTTCCAGGATTACCTATTTGAATCTCGAATAAAAAATAAATCACTACACCGCTAAGTTGTGTTGTGTTGTGTAAGTGTTTAAATTGTTTAAAATGAACAGAATTAAAAAAAAAACTTAAGTTATAAATAAAAAAAGTTCATTAAAAATATCAAAATCAAAAGTTATCTAGGCACTTAAGTTATTTTTTATTAGAATATTCATGATGCTTTTTGTCCTTGTCCTTGAGTAAACCGGATGCTTCTTTGGAAAACCGTAGGTATATCGACAACAGGTTCAATAACGGTCGGTGTTTTATATACAGGGTTATTGGTAATGGTCCTCGCAACCTTCCGCATTTTCTTGATACAAGCAAACATCCTTATTGCGTAATTAATTCGGCAAGGCAAAGAGTATGGACAAACGACCAATCACACAGACCGAAATCCACATCGCGTCTTTCATCTCGCCATGTGATAAGTCGATTGTTCATACTCTTTGCTCTTATCTTGCCGAATTCTAGCCGGTTGCAGGTACCTACTCATCTTTCCTGTCACCCTGGTTTTCTGCATATCTCAACGAACTTAAAATTCCCGCGGTAGGTACTGTAGCGAAGATTTCTTGAACATGTATAAAATGTGACATACAAACACACAGTCCAAATACAATGTACAAAACATCCCAACGATTAAGACAAAGGATTACATAATTCTTTGAAAAAATTCAATTACTTTATTGATTTCATTAAAATCTCTTCACAAACTTACTAAATAAATAGTTAGATACTATTATTAATTACACCTCCAAGTTGTAGCCGACAAATGGAGTAAACTTTTCGTTCGCACTTAGCAGGTGAATCGATGACCAAATCTGATTCGGTGAGTGCGGAGTTATGTGAATAAATAGTTGTTCAGCTGCACCGGTGATGTACCGGTGCCACAGCCTGAAGTAACGGTACCGATCAAGGGCGTCGCCAAGGGGGGGCAGAGGGGCAGTTGCTCCCCCACTAGAGATAAAAAATAAGTAGCCAAAAGAAACGAAATCAAAGTCCTAAGTCAACATAAACCCAACCCAAAAAATCTAGCCATTTGTTGATGTCCTAAAAGAGTACTAAAAGCGTTCAAAATTTTTGTCGGTCTATCAAAATCAATCGTTAAGCAGCCTCAGGAGAATAAAAACCTGGTTAAGAAGTACTATGGGGGAACATCGCCTTAATGGTCTGGCCATGATGAATGTGCACAGAAAACTTATAAGATTTTTACATAATTAAGTGGTCGAGATGTTTACCCAAAACCCCCGATGATTGAGCTAGTGGAACGTTACACATTGGACTTTATACCGTTCTTATAACAATCGCCGTAGTGATAAGACTCGTACTACTAGTTTAAAGCATCCAAATGCTTTTGACTGTAACGTATTTAAAATTCATACTTTTTCCCATCCTCCATATATCAACTTGTCCCCTCTGATCCATCGGCTGGCGACGCCCTTGGTACCGATACTGAATTATCGTATCTTATACATGTCTCCGATTGGGAACTATTTATTTTCGTCAACTCCACGACCTGTCTTCACGATGCACGAAGTCCAGCGGCCACACAACTATCTACTGGAAACAAACACTTCTCAAGCGATGATTTCCACGGATAGCAAAACCGTTTTAACACACACGTACCAAACTGTTTTTAAATTACGCTGTTCTATAAAAATACTATACTTAGATATTATATTTAGAATTGTTATTGCTTCTATAAAGGAATGACTTGAAAATATTCGTGCAAAATGAAGACATAACACAGTAAGGGTTTACATCATAGATATATTACAGACAATCGTTCGGCAACGAGTTTTCAAGATATATTTAATGAAAATGTTTATATGCATTCTTAAACAAATGCAGCCATGCGTTCATTACCGGGGCGTAGCGTAGTACGCCCTCAATAATACAGACAGGGAATTTTAGTTTTAACCGACACCTTTACAAACGTAAGTACCTATAAATCATTTAGAATCTAAAAAGTGGTTTATTGCACACATTGTCAGGTACGCTTTTCAAGCTACAAATAAGCAAGTACTTACCTACCTTTACTTAACAAATACACATCTACAGATTTATTAAACAATGTCATATGTGTTAAACATAAAATTCCCTCACAATCCTATGAAATAACTACTGAAAGACTCAACCCCGCGCTGTTCCCGGCCCTTGTGTCGGCGACCAACATTTCAATTTCCAAACTAATTATTTCGGCCGCATAAACTCAAGGAACATCAAAGCCGAGATTGATGCTCGCACCTAGTGTTAAATCTTAAAAACACAACAAAATCATAGATGCATTTGTGTGCAGAGTCAGAGGATGTGTTCAGTGTCAAGAATATAGGTGGATCTGCGGCTTTTGCATCAGTAAATATAACTACGTTCCTACTTATCCTAACTGCATTCTCTCATTGCGCCAACATAGAAAAATACTATCTCTAATAAACATTTATGAGAATTCTTATTCCCGTTATTGCATTTTCGTTCAAGTTGCATTGCTGTTTTTGACTGCTAAATAATTTTTTATTACGAAATTGTTAATGGTAAAAAATTGTACTTTATTAAGGCAGTATCTAATTTTATTGCAAAGTGACTGTCCACTAACTTGCTTATACAATACTACATAAAATCTGTCTACAGTGCAGAAACTAATAGCATGTCGATAAAGCTCCGGCTATTGAGATGCTATACATCACCGGCTATTCATTGTGCTAGCGTATAGCGGACGGATCGCGGCGCGCGGCGCTTAACACGCTGATGCTACACCAGCGGTGAAGCGGGAGACATCACCTTAAGAGGAAATCCGGTCGCAGACATCCGACTATTGGATATTGGATCAATTTAAAAGATATTCCATAAACTGAAAAAGAAAGATATATACTGTGCCCCTGTTTCCTCTTTTTTATTTATGGTTGTCAAATTTGTACACCAGGCCTCTGCTTACTACGCAATTTTGAGCATCTTTTGAGGCTTCCTTCATAAATATAATGTTTCAACAAAAAATTAAACATAGGGGCACAGTATATATCTTTGTTTTTCAGTTTATGGAATATGTTTTTAATTGATCCAATATTGGAGGCAGAAATAGATGAGAGCCAAACCTCGAATTAAGACTTTATATTTAGGAAATTCATTTGGATGTCTGCGACCGCATTTCTTCTTAAGGACGGTCGACATAATAACGTACACAGAAACCTCGCAAAGCAAAGTTGCACTCGAGTGCCGAAGTCGGGCCTTAATAAAAGTTGGGCCGGCTAGACCAGCCCGGATCTAGCTAGGCCCTTTGTGTTCCCAAGATGAGCTCCCGGTGCAGATCAGCAGCGTCAGTGCACTTAGGTATTGTTGGTTGTGATAGGAAAGGAAGTGTCGTGATGTATCTGTAGTGTAGTGTGATTGGCACATTGTAGTGTAACAAAAAAAATAAAAAAAACTCAACAAAAAGGTTAGTATTAATTTATTAAATATCTAGGCAAAAGGTGATCGTTTTTATACAAAAAAATATATTCGCTAAATCGCACTGTGTGCGCAAGTCCTATTACAAGTCTTTAAACAGACCATTATATTTATAAATAATGACTTTTCCTAGGAAAAAAAAATACACCAAAATATGGTATTCACCTTTATACAAACATTAGTTACAAGCGAACCGTACTTTTCAATGTTCATAAATCATATAAAGTAAATGCAAAGAGATCGTGTATTGTTATCGATAGATCTCCTTTGCTGTGTTTGTGTTGCGAACCGACTATGGTGCCTTCAGTGGGCTTAGTGTGAGTTTTTTCTCACTCTCACTCGCTTTAACCTAATCGATCTCTTATGTCAAAATGTATACAAAAAAAGAGGTTTCTCCTTACCGTCACCAGACGGCGCTTATCCAGTTTCAATACAAATTGATGTTTACGTTAACTCAATTCAGCGTGAGACAAAACTCGCACTAAGCCCTCAGATCATGGACGAATATAAAGTCCTCACAGATACAATCGAGATTCAAGATGCGGCAGCAAGGACAACATAACTATCTTGACTGATATAATAAATAATAACCCTAGAATAATTTTTTTTTTTATATATTAACAATGCTTGATATATATGTAAGGTGTTTAAATTGTGAATAGAAAATACGAAAATACATAAATATAGGTAAATATAAACACAATTAAAATATAATATGGTAGGAACTTCATAAGCTAGGAATTGTTTTCTAACAACGTTTACTTGTAGCCTTAGAGATAACTCACGGTCGTTGGCTACCTCATCTCAAATAACCACTCTGTATTTCAATTCATTTTGTATAACTACTGAAGTATACTGAAATATCGGTTGAGACTAGTCGATCCGCACCACTAACACGTATTGCACGCAATTTCATAATTGCACTAAGTTTAATTGTAACTAATTAGCGAACCACAAAGGAATCACTATGTCATAATAGACTTATATTCAGAAACAGTTGTATACAGGGAAGCTATGAATAATCTCAGGCGAGTCCATAGCTTTCCATCTACAACTGTAACTGTCAATGTTTCATAAATTACAAAAGAAAAAAAACAAAAAAAAAAACACTATGATAGGGCGTTGAGTTGTTTCTCTCAGCTATATCTATATTACAGCCTTACATATTTTGTTTTAACTTTTTCTTCTAAAGTATAAATAGATGTATCACCAGCCTTACAGGTATTGTTTATATAAAACTAGAACAATTAGTTATATAAAGCGAGCTTTGCTAGTTGGTTACAATTTGATGGCAACAGCAGCGCCCTGATTGGATGTCACCCTCGTCATCATAACAGCTTCCCTCAGAAATATCCATTGATTTATTTATTTTTTTTGTTAGGAACACCAACTAGGTACAGTACAAACATTTTCCTAATGTCCCTCGGCAAACTTCGTCTTTCGTATGTTGTCGGATTTCTTTGCACTTGGTGCAGACCGGACGCTTTCAATCAACTTGGAAGTATACAGAGTTGTTAATACTCTTTAAACATAAAGTAATTTATTTATAAAATGGGCGGCAAGCTGCTATTTTTACAGCCCTATATATTTCACACGGAAATCAAAACACAACAACAATAAAGTACTTAGTTCTGAATTCAAATTATTATACACGATAAATCTAATCATTGATGGAAATGGAAATTAGCATTAGTTTGTATTTGGAAATGCGATGATTGCCGAGGGACATTAAGGAAATAGTTGTACTATACATATTTACAAAACAGATTTTACACTTTATTGTACATTTCTCTGCGTACTGTGTAAAGATTTCACTTATTAGGCGTATACAACTTTACAACTGTAGATGTATTGACAGGACAAGCTGTTGTTACTAGTACATAGATAGAATATACATTATTACACACCAAAAATGTTCCACGACACTTTTATGATCGCAAATACGATGATGAGGTAGTGGACATTGAAGGCGCTGCGTTTGCTATGAACGAGTCGTGTTCGGACATGACGTGATGCTGACAGGGCGGCGAATGAGATGACTTGGTGGACTGCCTACAACTAAAGCAGGATACTAAATTACACTAGCTGTCCGCACGAGGCGGACCACCGGCCTACCATCTCACCGGGACTTCCAAAGACTTCCTCTCCATCTCTCTGTTCAATATGAATAGGCAGAAGGAAATAGGGACCTATCAACATTACTATTTATAATATCCTAATTTGTTTTATTTAATAGCTATAAATATATATCACGTTTTCTGATTATAATTATGGGAACCATTAAATAATTGCTATAAAATTTAAAGTAGTTCTCGCATTGTATTCTGTTTGGACTATTTTAACGATTATTATCTATTTTTACATTTAATTGGTGTTTCTGTATCACTTAACTATTAACGGCTTAATTTGAATACGATTAAATTTCGCGATAACCGCAAGCGAATCGTCGGTTTGCGTATCGTAACAGACTAGCAAAGCGGATAAACATATTGTAGAAAAAAAAAACGATTGTAACGCTAACTCATCTAAACTAAACCACGCAATATATTTATTTCCGAAAATATTGAGGTATCGGACGTGGACACGCGTTCAACTATAACATACTAGAGGAAGAAGTAGGGAAGACGGTTGGGAAGAAACACCTAACAATATGTATTATAATAGTATCTACGAGTACTACTCGGCACTTTAGCGACCTAGGCGTATCTATTTTAAACTCGAATAATATTATAATCGAAACAATTTGTACGAGTTTCATTTTCAGACTGTCTATGTAACGTATCAGCCGGGAAGCTGGTGGCCATGTTGAAGACGCGGACGTGATGCGGATACAGTACTGATTCAAATGTCTAATACATTCGGTTCCTTGATCGAAGGAAGCTGGCATAGTTACCTAATCGCCATTTAGATATTTCTGCAAATTTGAGACCCACTATGCTATGGGATCGTCCATTAATCACGTGATGATTTTTTAGCCTTTTTAACCCCTCTCCCTCCACCTTGGTGATACGTGGTGAATTTAAAGACTAAAACCCCGTCGCCACCCAAAATCACGTGTATTTTTTAGTACCTACCTTTCTGAAATTAACGACCATGATAAAAATGTCTAGACAGGTTGCAGGTTGTTTTTGACTGGTATAAAAATAATATCACACACGCAACTACACGCCGCTTTTCCGTTTAGAAATAGCGGGTTCGACGAATAATAAATACACGTGATATCTTACTACACCCCCTCCCTTGTGATATTTCGGCATTTATGCTAAACCCCCTTTCAAGACTCACGTAATTAATGGTCGGTCCCCATCTATAAAAGCTTCCTTAGGAAAAAGTTCAAAAGCCTTATAGAAAACTACATTACCTACTGCCCCAGTCATATTTGTTAAAATGTATACCACCTTCAAAATAACAACCAGCTTGAGGGCTATATGTGTCCACGTCAAAATTATGATTTCCATGCAATTGACTCCTTGAAGTCTCATCTGATTGCGTCTGAATACCAGCACAGCAACAGCGTGACTCTGCGTCTTATGACGTCACAACGTCAATAGACGTCTCCACCTCAATAAAGGCTCTTATGCATCCGGTCAATCCAAAAAGAACCCGAGCTTACAAAAACAGATTCGAGATTGTCATGTGATAATCGAAGCTATCAACTTCAGGCCGCCGTTTTTGCGATGCGCTATTTCTATTATTATTAGAGACCAGGCTTATATGCAACATAAACAGCTCGCATAAGTTTGTTTGTATATTGCAATTAATAATAAAAAGTTAAAAACCTAGTAATTTCTACATATTTTATGTAAAAATCAACATATCAATCGGTAAATTTTATTATGTCGTTTATTTAATTTATTTTTATATATAAAAAAATATATATATTTTATTACCATTTAACATTTTCGGACATAAATATTGTTTACATATTGTTTAAAATTTTGCTACTATTGTAAACAATGACGGACTTTTTCATATGTTTGGCAGTAAAATAGGCACGAAAATTTCATATGCATCACCACTAGGTTTTAGTTAAAATATGCAACAACCTGTGACTAAATATGCAATGCATATAATTTGGTCTCTAATTTATTATATACACATATTAACAAATGATAATTACTTTACAAAGGGCAGTATTCTCGGAGAATTTACATATTTAGCTGAGTTCGCGCGTTGCCGAAATTTCAAATATCGTACTTTTGCACATCGGCAGGCATATTACGTATCTTTTGCAAGAGCAAAACGATAGCGATTTTTGCACAATAATTGATCTTCAATACAAAAGTTTTAGCGTTGTTGGCGGTTTTTTTTTTTAATAGGTGCATTTGACAAACAGCGAGTGATTAGCAAACGATTGTGTAGGACCTACCATACCTACACTGCAGGTAATTCCGTCTTTTATGACATGAAGCGTTTATTCGCTATCGTTTTGCTCTTGCAAAAGATACGTAATAAGCCTACGGTTTCACGCGAGTCCTACTTGTGGCATGTATCAATATCCGATTATCTTAAACATTATACTTCTAATTTTCCTCTCAACTAATCCGTATTATAGATAATTATAAGCTTTTTATCATAAGGTTACATTGACAGTGTTTTTGACCTCAAAACGAACCACCCTTTTTCATCTATACTAGATGACCCAGTGAACTTCGTACCACCTAAACCTTTTTTTTTCTATACCACCCCAGTAATGAGGCGAATAAAATAAAAATAAATAACAAATCAGTCGAGCCATTTTCAACTAACGTTCAACGGCAATTGATATTTTAGACCAGCAGACGTCCAAATTTCTGAGTTCATACAGAAGTCCCATAAAGAAAAACACTTTTAGTAAATAAGAAGCTTATTTGGATGCTTATAAACATTTAAAAATTATTAACCAAACCGGTCAAGCTGATCTCAAATGATGCAATCATTTAAAAAAATATTTTACTTGTTCATATTTTACTATATAATTTCCCATATAAGTTGTCTCACTGTATTTCCCTTCTTCTCATACTTCTAATATACAATGAAAAAGAGACGAGACATTTTGAAGGTCAAAACACAGTGTGCGGTACAATCGGCTTTTGAGAACCTTGACCAAACTTAGAACTAAGTCATAGAATTATTTATTTAAAATTTTATGCACAGAAATGTACAATACAAATATTTTCTTAATGTCCCTTGGCAAACTTCGTCAGTCATCAGATTTCTATCAGTTGCCCTTTGCACTTGGTGCAGACCGGACGCTCTCAATCACCTTGAAAGTATTACAGAGTTGTTAATACTCTTTTAACATAATGTAATTTATTTTAAAATGGGAGGAAAACTACTAAAGCTGCTATTTTTACAGCTCTATATATATCACATGGAAATCAAAACAAAACATCAATAAAGTACTTAGTTCTGAATTCAAATTATTATACACGTTAAATCTAATAATTGATGGACATGGAAATTCGAATTCGTTTGTATTTGGAAATGCGATGATTGCCAAGAGACATTAAGAAAATTGTTGAACTGTACAGAGGTCGACAGGCAGAGCCAAACATTAGTGGGTGCAATGCGTACGAGTTTCGCTATGGGCACGTTCAGCGCATTTTTTGCAAAAATCGACGTGGGTCGAACTTTGACAAGTGCTAATAAAAGTGTTTCTTTGTAAAAAAAAATAACAAAAGTGGTAAAAGTTTTCAAAAGACGACTGTACCTGCAAAATAATCATTTTTTTAAATATATTCAAAAATACTACCGGAGTTGCTAGCGGTTTTAATGAAATCTACTAATTTGGTTTCCGTATAAAATCATTTAACTTTATATTGTAAAATATTGTAAGTCAGTCAGTCAGTTACGCGGTTGGCTTTTTTAATAAAAGAGAAACAGCAAAAGAGGAAGAGACGGGTAACTATTAGGAGACATTGCTAGAAGATAGGCTGCTACACCTAATCTTGACGAAACGGTGACCCGAGACAAGGTAGAACCAATGATAGACGTCCTGCAGCAAGATGGTGACAACAACGGACTTGAGACACTAAGACCGGGTTTCTCACCGCTAAATTATCGCAGAATTAATGCGACAAATTGTCAAGCACGCTCTATCTGCTGTGATTGGTTGAATGAATTTTCAACAGCCAATCACAACAGATAACCGGCGATTATTCGCAGCTTAAGCTTAACAGCCCGATAATCGAATGTTGAGAAACCGGGGGTAACAGTTACCAAGAACAACACGGAATCAGGATGTGACGCAGTTATGGGGTGGTGGAGTAAGAGATTAATTCTAATCAACATTAACATCAAACAAATTAAATTTAACAATCAAATTAAAATCTAACGCTGTATTTGCGAACGAAACAGGGACACATCGCAGATACCCTACAGGAACCACCGAATTGGTAAAGAAATAGAAACGACGATGTAAAATGTATAAAAATGTACATAAAGTACGTAAACAAGAAATCTGTGCCCGACAGATGCCAAGAAATAAAACAGACCGTATGAAAAACAAAACCCTTTACCGTTAAATAAATATAGGTAATTTCATAGGCTGCGGCTGCAGCCGATCAACAGATAAATAAAACGTATGGACGCAGCCTGTCTCACCACTATCCTGTTGAAGGTAACACTTTAAATCTATCCAATAATCACATTACACAATATATAAAACTTCATGATTGCTTTAATTGGCAGTAAACGTATGAAATACTCATTTAACCATAGGCACATTAATTAATATTACAATTTCAACTCTTTCTTAGTGGTGAAACTGACTTTAGGCTTACCACGCAATGCGATTTTTAGCCGCACGGATTTTATTCGCGCGAATTTCTATCCGCGTACTGTATCGTAACTAACACGCACTGCGGATAAAGTACCGCGCAATTTTTGTCTCTATCCACTTGTTCATAGAACATTCGCGCGAAGTTAGTGCGTACCGCGCGATTTTTTACCGCAATGCGTGCAGCTTCATACAAATCCATATAATCCATAGCGCGAATAATAACCGCAGTGTCTGCTAAGCCTTACTATAGGTGGCTGTATTCTACGATCGTAGAAAAAAGTTATTGTTTTTTTTTGTTCATACAACATTTCATTCTTTTTAGAGGCAAATGGATAATAGGATACGCGGTTTCATCAAATGTCGCACCATCAGCGCCATCTAGTTATTGCAGCGGTAATCTTGTCGCTAAGCTGAGCGAGGGTATTCAGGAAAATGCACGACACTAGTTGGGCACCACTTTGGCGAGAGATCCTCCACTTAGAAAAAGCAACTTTTGACATCAATATGACGTTGACATTAATTTAACTAATGTCAAAAACATAAGTACTTTGACAGGTGCCTGAAACTAACTCCTCAGTGGTGCACGCCAATTCTAAAAACCTTCATTGGAAACTGTCAAGCCGCCTGGGCCTGACAAGAAAAGTGGCCTTATAGCCAGAGGGCCTTGGAATCAAATGAAGCTGAATGAACTTATGCTGATAGACCAATGATAATAAAATATGATTCGCCACTCAAATACATTCAGTCATTTCATTCCGAGGTATTCGTGACTGGGCTATTAATAACGCTAAAATTCATATATCTATATACAACACTTTAATATTAGTTTGAGATGTATCAATTTTATGAACTGGTGGGCCTAAGACTTCATGACGTTGTGATGTCGACAGCCGTCTGACTAAACAGCATACTTGTTAAGTTTTTAACAAGGACTGCAATGGCAGCTAAGCTAACCATTACAGATGAAAATATTTGTGAAAAGACGAACCCACCTAGCTTTCCAAGCGAATGAAAACTACATTACACAACTTAAAAAACATTGGATTTTTGCTGCTAGATATTCATGACGGGAGTACAACTTCCACAAAAGGAAATGTTATACCCAAATTCAATTTGATTAGCTTGAAGAAGTAACGTTGATGGATGAGATGGATTTTAACAACAATTTAATTGATACTCATGCTGGTACACGACTTGGCGTATTTGTCAAACTTGTCGTTATTCAGAAAGAGACCGTATATCTCTTATAATAAATTTCATTTTGTATTGGCGAAATAATTATAAATTCATTTATTTCAGATATTATATCATACACAGTCATTTTTAAAACATTAAAATAAAATCGTTAAAACATTAAAATAAATAAATACATTATTGACAAATACCCCAAGTGAAGTGCCTGTATCAAACATAACCGTGTATTTAAAAGCTCACCCTGTAGGGACGATGTTGACCAACGGACATCCGTTAACATACTCGACGATTTGTAAAAAAGCTGATGATAGCGCGTTCAGCATCATTCAAACGTTAAAAACTGAAACAATTTCAATTCTACGAAAATATTTTGAATGATTACATGTTGATCGAGTCCCAATACACCGGCAAACTAAACAGCTAAGTATATTATAAAATAATATAAAATATTATATATAATAAATATAATTTAGTCAGCCATCTTGAACTCCGTGTCGATACGCCGTTCGAGGGCTTGCAAGCCAGCCTCGAGCTCTTGCTGTAAACAAAAGATAATACTTATGAAGGAAAGTAACCATATAAAAACTAAATACTAACATCAAGTTTCTTAAAAGGAGAGGGCGGAGAGACAATTGAAGCAGTGTGTACTCTAAACATTGACGCTACCATTTTTTAGTAAAGGAAACCTTAGTACTTAATATTTTTGAAAAGTCGCTTGCCTGAACCGGGCGGGCATCGTTTTTATAGGGTCAATCGTAAGGAAAATACCTCTTTATGTCAAAAATGTCGTCTTATCGACGCGGGCGAAAATATCGTGCAACAGTGTATGCAAAAACGCCACCATGTCAGTTCGACTTCAGGATCAGACCTCGGAACCTATCCTTCTGCAGCGAGGTGTGAGACCGGGAAACGTCATTTCTCCGAAATTGTTCACTGAAGCGCTGGAGATTGTTTTCAAGGTTCTAGACTGGAGCTAGGCATCAACGTTAATGGCGAGAACATCACTCAACTTTGGTTTGCCGACGACATAGTGGTCATGGCTGAGACCATGGAGGACCTCAGTACATTGCTCGATGACCTCGATGAGCTGCCGAAAGAGTGAGTCTTAGAATGAACATGTACAAAACCAAGGTCATGGTGCATTCCCATATAACACCCGCTCCTATCAAGATCGGAGGCTCTACACTCGAAGTTGTGGACGATTATGTCTACCTGGGACAAACGGTCCAGTTGGGTAGGTCTAACTTCGAGAAAGAGGTCAACTGTCGAAACCTACACGGCTGGGAGGCGTTCGGTAAGTTGCGCGGTATGTTCTCTTCCAATTTACCGCTGTGGCTGAAGACGAAAGGCTATGACCAGTTTGTGTTGCCAGTGATTACCTATGAAAACGAAATATGGTCGCTCATAATAGGCCTCTTCAGAAAATTTTAAGTCACCCAAATGGAGAGGGCTATGCTTGCAGATTCCTTGCGTGATCTAATCAGAAATGAGGCCAGGAGAACCAAAGTTATCGAAATAGATTGAAGAATTTCGGAACTTAAGCGGCAGTGAGCAGGGCACATTGCTCGCAGAACGGATGGCCGATGGGGCCGAAAAGTTCTGGCATGGCAACCGCCAACCGGCAGACGATGCTTTGGATGGCCTCTCATTATGTGGACCGATGACCTGGTTAAGTTTGCAGGATCCGCTGGATGCGAGACGTACAGGACCGATCAGTGAGGCGACGCCTGGGGGAGGCCTTCGTCCAGCAGTGGACATCTTTCGGCTGAAAGGATGATGATAAGATTATGCTCAGACGAGCACTCGCTCTCTCACGGTCTGGGAGATATCAGGCGTAACAAGAACTAACGTTCTTACCGAGGCACAGGGGTGTAACATTGCAAACTTCCAAATTCCAAGTTGCCACTGAGAAATTACGAATGGAAAATCCCAATTGACAGAGCAATTTGGAGTTCAAAGCCACCGGTCGCCGACGAACGTAGCTTTTCACTATACAGTAATCGTTTTATGCAAGAAGTGTACTCACGTCGTCAGAGCCCGATGCCTCGTATGCTGCAGCCTGTGCGGCGGCGTTCAGCCGCTCCCCAACCGACAACACCCTCTCTCTGGCGAGCATGGCCGCCCCGACTGCCAGTCTGCTGGGGACCACCGCGGTTGGCGGCCCGTTGGCGCTCACCGTGGGGATCTCAGGGGCCCCGGGACCAGACACGGGCCCCCCCACGGCTCGGGCCCCCACGCTCTCCACAGGAGAGGAACGCCTGCGCCGGGCTAAAGGGATCACTATCCCCGCACGTCCACCAGGTGGGAAGACCTGTCGAAAAGTGGAGCGTCACAATAACGAATATAGGCCCGGTCCAGCTAACCTAACCTCGAAATTAGACGACCTACATTTCTAACAGTTATTGGCCCGATAAACGTGAACATTGAAAGTCCAGGATGAGATAGAAATATTATAAATAAATAGCGCTTAGGTACTGCTAGTCATTGGGAGTTGGAGAACCATATTGATACCTGTAGACATCATTATGATGATTAAAATAAAACCCATAAAAGCTGAATCTTCGCATTGGTGCTGTTTGCAACTAAGGAGTTCCTAATACTATGAGCATGCAAACATATTATTCATTAAATAAGAAAGACAGAAAAATTTAATCTTCGAACTCGCACTAGAAAATAGATAAGGTGTAACACCTTACACAGTACTGGTGTTCTCTTTTTTTTGCTGGATCTTTCCTAATCTTTGACAGTGGAAACGTGGAAAGAATGGGGGGAATCTATATACCCCAGGAGTGGAGTGGAATAAGACAATAAATTAAACAACTTCATCTTACAATGTTAAAGAAAGAAATACACTTTGAAAACGGTCAACTGTTGATCATTTACGATTGTTTAATTACCTATTTATTGGACACATGACTGTAAATGTGCAATTAAATAGAAACAGTCAATGAGTGTTGTTATATTTACCTCGGCAGCCAGGGGCGGCGCCGGGGGCGGTGGCAGTGGCAGTGCGCCGAGCATATCTCCGAAACCAAACATCTGAGGACATATACAACATAGTGTTTAGTGCCAATCTTTAAATAGTTTCTGCCCGCGGTTTCGCACGCTTAAGAAGAGTTTTATCATGCCAAGGGAACACACTACCGATATAAAAATCGGGGTCTCAAACTATCTTCATACCAGATGAACTGAATCGGTTTAGCCGTTTAGTCATGAAAAGGGAACAAACAAACAGACAGACAAAACAAACAGAGATTATTGATAGGCTCTCGTTTGACCACTATCTCACCAGATGGTAAGCAATGATGTGGACGAAGATCGAGCACGCTTCCCTAGAAGTAACGTATCACTCTTGACCTCAAAACTCCAGGTTATAAACACTGACTCCGGCAGGGAATTCCACACCTTTTTGTTTTTTTTTTTCGTCTTCCAATGACTTTTCCCGCTCTGGGTGAAGCGGGATGGCGTGTCAGACTTTTACTGACTAAAACCCACCCATGTTCTTGAATTCTCCACCCTAGCTAGCTAAAATTCATTCGCGTGAACGTTCACGACTCAAAACGTTTGCCCGTCTAGGGGGCACCGTATATTAATAAATTATAATCTCTCGAGTAACTTTATTGTTTATTTATTTGAAATCGCAGAGTTGATAGAATGGTTAAGAGCTACTAAATAAAGCAGTTCATCACAATGACGACGTTGACGCCGTGACACGTTAGTATGCAAAGTATTGAGAAAAAAAATATATTTATAAAATAAATAAAACTCAGATAAGTCTCAGAACTCCTTCAATTCGATTTGTGGCTGTCTGAAATCGAAAGGCACGGACTTCGTATCAGCCGCACTAAAACAAATGGAATGTGACTTTGGTGGCGCGGAGAAAGTGGATTGTGGTCTAAAAATAGGCAACGCCAACCTACCAAAACCACCAGAAGTACCAAAAGTGTCCTGATTTAAATATTTTTCTCCATATTGTCTACTGATGCTCGTATAGATGAAGATGTGCCATCGAGTTAATGCGGCATGGATGAAATTAAAATCTCTGTGTGACACTAAAATGCCGATCAAAACCAAAGGCAATGCTTATAAAGCAACCTTAGACGTTGCTGTACGACGCCTAATGTTGAGCAGCTTTGAAAAAGCACGAACAACAAGTACACATGGCGGAGATGAAAATGCTCTCTCCTCTGGGCGGGTGGCGTGACGCGCTTGGAACGAATTTATAAGAAGATCCTTCAAGGTAACCGATAAAATCAGAGAGGTACTTAGATGGTATGGTCACATAATGAGACGAGATAATAACCAGTCCGTAAAAACAATGCTCAAAATTAACACCAAGCAAAGAACATGGGGCAGACCACCAGCCTCTTGGTGGACCACTCTCTCAAGAGAGACCTGAGGAAGCAAAATTTAACAACATCGACAATCCAGGATACACCATCCTGGAGTAGACGCACAAGGAGCTGGGAATGGGGCAGGAAGAAGAAGAGAAGAGTTAAATAGACCACAGGGAAAAAGGTCGAAAACGCACCGGCTTGCTTAGAGCCTAACGAGTCAGCTGGCGAGTACCGAAGTGAATCGATCGTTCTGAAAGGTTCGTCGAGCCTTCGCAAGACGCCTAGAGTGTACCAGTGTGGCCTAACGTGTAGCGCTTTCTACCAGACAACTGAACTTTGTTCGAGCGACCAGTATTTGGACTCACCTCGCCTGGGTTCGGCGCCCACACGGCATCAGGGCGCGGCCCGTAGCTGTTAGCGTTCACGTGAAACTCAGGCTCTGATGGTATCGCTGAAAGAGAGATAGAAAAACTGTTCATTCAGTACAGCCAAATAAAAAAGGCTCATTCTATGAATCCTACAAAATAATACTAAAGCCAAAAGCCTAGTATTTATTATTTTATATTACCAACCGACGATTACACCTTTACGTACTTAAGGGTACACTAGTCGAAAATTCTTCCATACAAACGTAGTCTGGCTTTTACTCCACTGTTTGACGATGTACGTTTAAAAAAATTATATCAATTTGTCTCATCATTATCTAGCCCTGTATGGAAGCAAAAAAGTAAAATAAAAACTTATTAGAAAGTTATGAGCTTCGAAAGTTTCTTATTTCAACATTTAACGCATCTTTGGGCGCAAATAAGTACCATAAGGAGAAGGAAAATTGAAAAACGGCCTCGATACATGGATAGATTAATAGTTCAACAATGTTATTTTGAACAGATACATTCAGTCGTTTTTTCATGATATCCAGACTCCCAAAGGTCTGTTTATAAAATTTCGCGCGCTCGTTTTCGTTCTAAGTCATCATCCATTTCGCTAAAAATTTGCAAAACTGTGTATTCGTATGCGAACTGGCTTCTTACTGCTCATAATAGCATCTACCTGTTCAGCACGTGTTGTCGGTTGTTATAAAATGCATTTTAACCCCGCGCAAAAAATAGTTCGTGCCGTCGATTAGTGTACCCTTAAGTAGTGCATACAAGTATAATCGTTGTTGGTGGCCCATTCCATTTGCAGTGTTTAACGGGGCTTTTGCGAGTTGGCTTCTCTTCTTGGAATAATAAGTTCAAAAGCTGGCGGGGTTCAGTTGACACAGTATCACCTACGTAGTCGCAGCGGAAAAACGTCGAATTTATTAATTTCAGATAAGCAGATAATTAGTTTATGACGTCGTGTAATTATGTATAGTAAGTACAAATTTGTGTATCCAACCATTGGGGAGCTATTCAACAAAAACTGTTTCCGCTGGAACTACGTCATCCTAGCGGCACCTTTTTTTTCCTATGCACGTAGATAAAAAAAAATACATTCAATAATTAGTTTGAAACGAGAGGTAAATGTGTATGCTTAAATGAAATTTGTGTGACATAAAACTGCGAAGATAATCAAGTTTCCGCTGCGCTGACGTTTGGCTATTTGATGAAAATCATATAAAACGGCTTAGTGCAGAGTTGATTTTTTTTACGCACTTTGCTTTGAATTTGTGTGTAATGATTGTGAAAACAGAATTTGAAAAAATCTTACCGTTCAGAAGATATACACGTAAAAGTAAAATAAGGTTTTTAGCTCCAAGTACTTAAAATAGGAACACTAGAGCCTAATTTATAACGTTTATTTGTATCTTGTAAGGGTCTACAAAGTCCTGCCAAGTTTCATGTATGTGTTCTTAGTAATTAATGAGCAGTCGCATAATTTACTACGACTGGACCACTATATTGTATGACAACCGATTTTAGGACATTTTAATGGAAATGCAACGTAAAACAAATGGCGATAATTCGTGTATTAATGCAACTATTCGCATGTAAAATTTCAGCTCATTACACTAAATAATTAAAGAGATATAATTAAAATACCAGAACAACCGCAATTCATGGATAAACCGACCAAGTTTGAATGGCTACAAAAAAGCGGCCGTGCAGTATATAGAGCTAACATTCTAAAATTTCCAGTGTCGTACCATTATTGGATTGATACAGGTGAGCACACAATTCTTGAACAAGTAACAAATAATGTTCGTGATCAAAATAGTAGCTCACTTTTTGTTTCTCAAACTTACGAAATTATTACAATAAGAATTACTTCTGTATTAGCAAATGCATTTATTTGTCAGAATATTAAGTCCTTAATATTCTGCTGCTTCCATCGTAGAAATATTTTGATGTTAGTAAAATTTGATTAAATGAAATATTAATCATAATTAGAAAAAAATATTAACACACCAGTAGTTATTAGATAGATAAGGGAATAATCTAAAGAAGGTTGTTCTATCTCACGACGGTGGGTTGGTCTTAAGGGCTTATTACACTACACGGTATTCAGGGCCCTGAATACCGGATCACTAAATCATTCCGAAGCAATAAGGTCGATATTATGAGAACCCTAACTTCCTAACAGTTATTACACTACCCTAAATTAGGGTTTAGGGCCCTGCATACCGTGTAGTGTAATAAGCCCTTCAGTCGTGTGTGTAGTGCACATGCACATTGTTTCTGTGTGCGTAAGCTCGGGAGCGCTCAGCAGAGAGTTTGTATTATATTAGAGGTAACGTATTTAAGTTATAAAAGTTATCTCAGAGATCAGGATGGTAGCGTTTGCCTATGTTTGTCTCTTTTTATTTGATAGAATTTTTCTATAAGCAAGAACGAAATAATTAACAGTTTCTTTTTCGTCGTAAATACGTTCCCTCTAGTATAATACAAACTCTCTGGCGCTCAGTATCGCTTACGCACACAGAAACAATATGCATCTGCACACATGACTAAGACGATCCCGCAGTCACGCAGTGCGTCGGTCGCGACTCGTGACATAGAACAATTCTATCAATTTCCCGAAAAGTTAGGTACCAGTAAAAATCCTAAGATTTACTTATTAATATAGGCTTTTACAGTGGGCCACATATTTGTTATTTATATTAATTAAAAAACTGATTCTTTATGTTAATGTTATTATTACCTACTTTGTTAATAATGTTGTTTTTTTTTTTCATTTTAATTAGTCATTAACCAATAAATACTTTTATGAGTATAATGTTAATACTTACAGTTGTTTTATTTTCTGCTAAACGATTGTGTACGCACCTGTACGAAACTATTACACACAATAACGATGCTATACTGGAAATTTTAGAATGTTAGCTCTATATACTGCACGGCCGCTTTTTTGTAGCCATTCAAACTTGGTCGGTTTATCCATTAATTGCGGTTGTTCTGGTATTTTAATTATATCTCTTTAATTATTTAGTGTAATGAGCTGAAATTTTACATGTGAATAGTTGCATTAATACACGAATTATCGCCATATGTTTTACGTTGCATTTCCATTAAAATATCCTTAAATCGGTTGTCATACAATATAGTGGTCCAGTCGTAGTAAATTATGCGACTGCTCATTAATTACTAAGAACACATACATGAAACTTGGCAGGACTTTGTAGACCCTTACAAGATACAAATAAACGTTATAAATTAGGCTCTAGTGTTCCTATTTTAAGTACTTGGACCTAAAAACCTTATTTTACTTTTACGTGTATATCTTCTGAACGGTAAGATTTTTTCAAATTCTGTTTTCACAATAATTACACACAAATTCAAAGCAAAGTGCGTAAAAAAAATCAACACTGCACTAAGCCGTTTTATATGATTTTCATCAAATAGCCAAACGTCAGCGCAGCGGAAACTTGATTATCTTCGCAGTTTTATGTCACACAAATTTCTTTTATGCATACACATTTACCTCTCGTTTCAAACTAATTATTAAATGTATTTTTTTTTATCTACGTGCATAGGAAAAAAAAGGTGCCGCTAGGATGACGTAGTTCCAGCGGAAACAGTTTTTGTTGAATAGCTCCCGAATGCACACAAATTTGTACTTACTATACACAATTACACGACGTCATAAACTAATTATCTGCTTATCTGAAATTAATAAATTCGACGTTTTTCCGCTGCGACTACGAACACCACAGTATCAACGCTCAACAAAGATGGAATGCCGCTAGTGGCACCTCCCAAACTAGTTTTTTTTTTAATAAAACACTTCTTTTTACCCGATCACGGCGAAGCCAAAAGGAAGGGTTATGATTTTAGCAGTCTATGTATGCGTTCACTTTTAAGCTCATAGATGCGTGCGGCTTTATAGCTACGAGCTACTCCGTATATATGTAAGAGGTAACACATAGTAAAAGATGTTCATAATGATTATTACAATGGCTCCTTTCAGGATTTATATTAATCCTGTTAGGACGTTGAATAAATAAAAAAAATATAAATCCAGCCTGTAACTGTCCCACTGTAGAGCCTCCACAGAGAAGGCATGAGTATTAATCACCACGCATGCTCAATGCGGGTTGGCGATTTCAAACTTGAGAACCAGATAACAAAAAAATAAAATTCATTGATCCGACTTGTACAAAAAGGTATAATCACGTAACTTGAAAACATGTTTCTTTGTTTCTGGAGATATTTTGTTAATTTTGGTCTCAAATGAAAGGCTTAGAACCATTTTATCAGTTTTAATCATGAAAATCGTTGCACACGTTTATGAGATATCAACTCATTACTGAATGCCAAGTGATACATGGACGCCTGTTACCGCGATACGTTTGTTTTGATCGTGTTAGCGACATTGCCTTTACATTTTTTTCGTATTGTTGTGAAATATTGGGATACATTGGTAGACAGGTGTGAAAGACTTTTATTTTTTTGTTATCTGGTTCTCACTTTAATATTAACTATATGTCCAGGTTTTCCTTACGATATTTTTTTTCACCGTTGTCTGTGTTGTCCAAGATAAACTTAAAAAGCACCAGTGTGAGTGGCCCAGTGGCTAAGACCTCGCCTCCCGTTATTCAGATCGTAGGTTATGCAATGGTCATATAATAGGGGTTATTAAAACACGAGCATGGGTTTATCACATGAGGCGAAACCGAATGTGATAATAATATCACGCGAGTGTTTTAATTCCTAATTATATGCCGTTGCGTACACTATTTTATCTTCACTCATACAGTTGAAATAAAACATAATTAGATTCTCATTGCGCATAACTGCGCAGCGCGCGCATCCATAGACAATGACACTAGTTTTCTGCATAAAGTCAATGAGCCCATACGCGTCAATAAATTAAAGAGTAAAAGAGTGCTATAAAAATTAAAAAGTTATTTTATGATGCAGTTTTTTGAAAATCGAAGGAAAATATTGCACTGTAATGTTTCTTTTTTAATTAGACCTATCCACGAATACAAAGTACGTGTTTATACAATATGTTTTAAATTCATATTTGCAACATTACGTTGTGAGTGTAGATAACTGTTAAGAACGTATGATGGTTCACTAACGTGTGTAGAGATCCTCCCGGTGTATGGGCGCCTCCTGCACGAACATGGGCGCGCGTGGCACGAATCCGCGGTAGGGCGGCGGCGGCGCGGTGCTGGGCTGCTCGTCCGACACGCACACGTTGTACGAGCGCGGGTAGTAGCGCTCACTGCCACCCACCACTATCTCTTGGTTGATGACTATCGGAGGCAGCGGGTAGCTATTGCTGTAATACAACACGTTTTATTAGTTACTAGCTTTTTCCCGTGTACTTCGAATAAGCTATTTTTACCTACCACCTCACTTGAGAAATTATTGGATCACCAAAAAAACTTACACCGCCCTTTTTCCCTCCTTTAAGATGATTTCCGGGGTCAAAACTATTATATAAATCGGTTCAGCCGTTTAAGCGTGAAAGGTACCAGACATACAGAATTACTTTCGCAATTATAATATAAGTTAAGACTATAAAATAGAATTGATTCGACACAGACAGCACAATCGCAACAAACATAGAGGAAAACGCTGTTCATACCGAGGGGTTATCAACTTAGCATTTGCTGGGCGTCAGAAACCCAGCGCTGGTCCACGGTATAAATATCGACGGACAGTACGGAAACTACCTACAAATGCTCGATACGAGATACAAGATCTCTAAGCGGTTGGCGCGGTGCTGTCAGTAGTGCGTGCCGCTTAGGGGTCTTGTTGATGCGCATGTTTGTGTGAGTGTGCCGTACCGAGCGTTTTTAAGTAGTTTCCGTACTGTCCAAATCTATACTGTGGCTGGTTTTCAATTGGCATTTCGCAGCGACACACGGACGTGTATGTGTAGTAGTACAAAATAACAATGATATAGACCAAACAAAACCGAACATACACATACAATGTTAGCTTAAAAAATACATGTTTATTCAAAGGTATATAAAAAAAAATCAATAGTAATGTTTCCTGGGTAGTAAAATTATAAATCTATTTAGTCCGCCAGTGAGATTATCAAATAATATTGGACACATATTTTTTCTTTACCAAAGCTATAAAAATTAAACAAAGTTAAAGCGCATCAAAGTTCAGGAGTGGGGGCTTGTGACGTCACTAAGGTAGTATAAAGTGTATACACATTTTATCGTCGTCACTTGTCAAACCAAAAAATACGTGTCCAATCCTTGTTATTAATCTACCTGACGGACAAATAACGAATTTTCAGTAAACTACCCTATTGGTCTAGTGATCGCAAGCACTACTGTTGAGCATGAGGTCTTGGATTCGACTCCTGGGTTGGGATAAGTTTTATTGTGTTTATCCATCAGGACAGTAGACCGGAGTCTGGATTTTTGCCCGGTTGATGATCTATCTAAGTGTAATATCTATTCTATACAAACAAAGGAAATAAAAATTTGACCCCTTTTATAACATGGGTCTTAAAAATACATTTGTTCAGAAGTTTCAGCTTATGTTATGAATTAATAGTAGTTTATGAAATGGTCGTATAATAGGGGTTATTAAAACACGAGCGTAGGTTTATCAAATGAGGCGAAGCCGAATTTGATAATAATATTACGCGAGTGTTTTAATACCTAATTATATGCTATTGCATACACTACTTTATCTTCACTCATACAGTTGAAATAAAACAAACGTGGAAAGGGAAAAAATATGTGGTATGGTATGGCGAGCAATTTAGATTCTCATTGCGCAGCGCGCGCATCTACAGACAACTGACAATGACATAAGCCCATACGCGCCAGAAAATTAAAAAGTAAAAGTGTGCTATAAAAATTAAAAAGTTATTTTATGATGCAGTTGTTTGAAAATCGAAGGAAAATGTTGAACTGTAATGGTTTTTTTTTTTAATTTTACCTATCCACGAATATAAAGTACGTGTTTATACAATATTTTTCGAATTCGTATTTGGAACATTACGTTGTGAGTGTAGATAAAATCAATTACAGCATGTATGAAAGTCCACTGTGAACGGCTCGGTCGATTATGCTAATTTGTTATGTTGCTTGTAATTATCTGCCCACGTACCACAGCGATAGAAATCTTACAGTCACCTAAACGGCAATGGAGAGGGCTATGCGCGCAGTTTCCTTGCGTGATCGAATCAGAAATGTGGAGATCCGCAAGAGAACCAGGGTTACCGACATAGCCCGAAGAATTGCCAAACTTGGCAGTGGTCAGGGCACATTGCTCGCAGAACGGATGGCCGATGGGGCAGAAAACTTCTGCAGTGGTGACCGCAAACCGGAAGACGTTGCGTTGGAAGGCCTCCCACCAGGTGGATCGATTACCTGGAGAAGGTTGCGGGAATTCGCTGGATGCGAGACGCACGGGGCCGATCAATGTGGCGACGCTTGAGGGAGGCCTATGTCCAGTAGTGGACGTCTTTCGGCTGATATGATGATGTACCATGGCGAGTCAAAACTATCATGGCGCGACTGGAAAAAGTGACAGATGTATACAAGGCATATCATCTGTCTCTTACGCACACTCGAAATAACCTTGCTCTAAGAGCTTATGGTTACCACCCTGTTCAATGTTGGTATGAAAGATTTTTCTTGTAAAACCCACTGGAAAGTAATTTGCCCCGTGTGCAAAGCCAGAGCGGGGCTCTCTCCCTACCTTAAAATTAAAAAAGTACGCTGTTATATAGCTGAGATAAAAATGAACTTACACTGCGTGATGACCGTTGTTGACGACGTGCTCCGACTCGGCAGCGCCGCTTACAGGCACCATGGCTGAGAAAAAACAATACTTTTACTAATATTTCTTTCTCTAAAAGTAACCCTTATAGGATCACTTCCTTGTCTATCCGTCTGTCTGTCCGTGTGTCAAATAAAATGCAAAGTGAAAAATAATTACAATTTCGGATATTCATGTATTTTTTCTTCGTTTTTTGACACCGACTGCCGAAATTCAAGTTATTCTTCATTTTGAACTCTTTTTTTTGGAAGCCCGTTGTACTTTTTTGAACGTTTTAAAAGTTTTTAATTTTCACTATTTAGTTGTGTTACATAATAAGCAAGTTCTTTAGTAAGATTTCTATAATGCACAAAGGATGCCAGAATAGATTGCCCGAATAACATAAAACTTGAACATAACCGCTGAAATGAGAGTGTACCAAGGTGAACTGTACATATCTGCGTACCCCTTTACCTTCAGAGCGTACCTGCGTGATGTTATGTTATGAAATGGCGTAAACAATAAACAGACATGCGAGTGCAGCAATACCGATTTTTCCAATTCGAGATTTGCCGTTGTTTATTGAAGAGTTCTATTGTGTATCTCCGAAGTTCTTCATCCGATATTCACCAAATTTAAATGGGACCAATTCGAGGTCATTCTCTTTCAAACAGATAAAGAATTTTAAAAATCCGTGAACATACACAAAAAACAAACGAACAGCCGAACATAGAACCTCCATTTTAGAAAATCGATTAAAAAGGAACCCTTATAGGATCACTAGAGATGTGTTTCAAGATCATTTTCTCCCATCCAAAACTCGATCTCGAAAAGTGTTGCTTAACCTTGAAAATCAACCAGTGCGGCTGATATATCCATAGCCCGAGCTCCTCTCTACGCAACAGTTATTAGCTGAGAATTGAAGACAAGTGATTACACTCAATTGCACACAAGGATATAATCGAAGCAGGTCCAGACCTCACCCGATGCACTATTGTGCAGTTGTAATTTATGTACAGTGTACGCGTATATTGCATAGCGGCCGTACAGATCTGAGGTCAATCCTCTTTCTTAAAATAACTTTTAAATTCAAAGGCAATTTATTCTCCGCGACAGTTAAGAAAAAAATAAAAAATTTAGGGATTATAGAAGTGTCTTTGACAGTTAATATTCCCTAAAATATGGTAATTGCCTCACTAGTTAATCTATGGAAACCGTTCGCACGAGCGAACAGACTATTAGATTGACGTTGGCCGTCAGGCGGTTTACACGTAAACACTGAAAAAAATATCGTACTTGCGATCTTTGACTTTACTAGCAACAAAACAGAGTGCTATGCTCGGGTGAAAATGGAGAAAACGACGTATTCTAAAAATGAAACCTAGCTAGATCGAATTATCGCCCCCGAAAACTCCTGCATACAAAATTTCATGAAAATCGTTGGAGCCGTTTCCGAGATTCAGATTATATATATATATATATATATATATATATATACAAGAATTGCTCGTTTAAAGGTATAAGATAGTTTTCCTAAGTTTAAAGTTATTAAACTTGGTAATAAACAAACAAGTTTTGTAACTTAGCTCTGTGATTATTCAAAGACAGTTTTGTCCAGTTTTCAGTGAAGTTAGAATGGCATTCAAGACAAGAGTTTCATTATTCAAGTAAAAGGAATATCTTACGAGGAGGCACGTTGAAGTTGTGGGCATCCAATAAGTGCGGCTGCTGTTGGATGTAGAGAGGGTACGTCCTGCCCCCTGGTGGTGGGTAAGGCGGCACACCTGAGGCAGGCAGGGTGTTGTTCTGGTTGGGGGGCAACCCGTGGCCGTACGGATATCCATTCATCCTGAATCTGAAACAATGGGAATTGCGTTACTGACGACGGGAAAAGCTTGAGGGATTAGTAGCCTGGGTTTTGCTTAACTTTTATTTTGATATTTAATTTGATGGACTATAATGGCATTTGTGCCACCTTATATTAACATAAAATAGTGTTGTATTCTAAGTATAATAAACTTAATTTCTATTAATTTATGTCAGACTAGCCTCTGACAGCGGGTTCGCCCGCGTGTAAGTCAAAAATTATTCCGATGGAAGATACTCCCAGGATAAAAGTATCCTATATTCTATTCCTGACTATAATCTATTTCTGTGCCAAATTTTATCCCTAATCCGTCCAGCCGTTAGAGCGTGAAGAAGTAACAAACATACAAACACACACACACTCACAAACTTCGTGACTACATTATATCGATCGCATTTATTTTTGTTGATTTATTTTTTAATTACAAGAAAAGTTCATGTATTTGTTTATAAATATTGTTTGCCGGCTACACTGGAAGTTGACCCCAAAATAGTGGACAAAGGCTAGGCATATTGATTGTTTATTAACATAGTTATATTTAATGTATTACGTTTATATTTATAAAACACTAGTCTCAGCCCGCGGTTTCGCCCGCGTTCAGAGTTCAAACAAAACCGGCCAAGTGCGAGTCGGACTCGCGCACTAAGGGTTCCGTACCACTATCGCAAAAAACGGCACAAAAATCACGTTTGTTGTATGGGAGCCTACACATTTATTTTATTCTGTTTTTAGTATTTGTCGTTTTAGCGGCAACAGATATACACCATTTGTAAATTTAAACTGTCTAGCTATCGCGGTTCATGAGATACAGCCTGGTGACAGACAGACAGACAGACGGACCACGAAGTCTCAGTAATAGGGACCCGTTTTTACCCTTTGGGTACGGAACCGTAAAAAGAAATCCGATCGCCACCAATTTCATTAAAATCGGTCCAGCCGTTTCGGAGTCTATAAGGATCATACATATTTCTTTTATTTATAAAACATTTATTACACCAATGAGTAAAATTGAGGAGTCATGTCACAACAATCCGATGAATCACTTATGAATGAGCCCTGCTACATGTGTGCAACAATTTTAAAACAAAGGTCAATCGCAACTGTCACTTGGGTGCAGCAAATCAAAAATCAGAGCACAGCTGACCCGGCGAACTTCGTACAGCCTCAGAATCAATCAATATTGTGTTAACTTATCATTCGATTTAAGCTAAACACCTACCTGATACAATACTAAAATAAATTCGATTCATAAATTAAGAAATATATAAATGAGGGTAGGAAAATAAAAATTTATGACGTGCGTAAATACTAGAGCATAGCACAGCTAATTAAATGAATAAATAAATCAAGATCAATCTATCAAAATAAACAATATCGCAAGCACAATTACAAAAAAAAAAACAAATCCGCTGAAGCCTTATTTCAGCTTACCCGCGAATCGCGAAACGTAATACATAAGTGGAACATAATTATGATTGCCCATGTAATAGACACGATGTTACACCCCACTATGAATACACACCAATCAAAATACATTTTCCACACGTCAAATGCATCATTACACAATAAAAATAAGATTCACTATAATTGACTACTTACAATATGCCTTCAACTAAGCGTAAATAAACGTCTTTATGCAAGTCTGCGACACAAGCGTTCCGACGTAGCGAAGCTAACTGAATGTCAACGCCGCCGCGCCGCTAATATTTTTTAAGTGTTAAATTGCTAACGTATTGCATCGAATCTCTATTATATTTTTCTGTATGGCAATGGTGCCGTTTAGGACTTTGCGCGCATGGCAATTTGGTGGTTTGCGTTTTTTTTTTGCATGGAATTAATAGCTTGTTCCTTTCCACTTTCCGATTGCCGGGTAAAGAATCGAAAAAAAAAAAATATTCGTTTCTTACAATAACTTAACTGCTGCAATGTGTAGTTTTCAGGGTGTCGTACCCAAAGGGTAAAAACGGGACCCTATTACTAAGACTCCGCGGTCCGTCTGTCTGTCTGTCTGTCTGTCACCAGGCTGTAACTCATGAAACGTTAGCATAAAACGATAGCTAGACAGTTGAAATTTTCATCTCCTGTGAAAATTTCACAGGAGATGAAAATTTAAACTGTCGCCATAACAAGAAATACTAAAAACAGAATAAAATAAATTTTAAGTGGGGCTCCCATACAACTAACGTGATTTTTTGCCGATTTTTGCGATAATGGTACGGAACCCTTCGTGCGCGAATTCGACTCGCACTTGGCTAGTTTTTTAGGTGTTGTAGTAAAACAATACTGAAGCCTTATAGTTTCGCTAGGTATGTCCGTCCGTCTGTGCGCGTTTTAACTCGGAGACTGTTAGTACTACGAAGCTGTAATTTGAGATGGTTTTAGATATTTTTCACGGCAACAAAGACGTAAAATAATCACAGGAGTATAATAATATTATATAAATTAAATAATTAAAGTAATAAAAGTATATAATTAAATTAAACCTAATGGGTAGAGGTTTATTGATCCTTTTGCCACTGTGACCCGCGTGTAAGGTTCAAGCAATAATTGGCTACTACTGGTCGCGAGCGCAGCGATGCGCGTTGTATAGACGCGCTACTGATGTGCGCATACTAACTAATCTTTAGTGACGAGGTGAGGAGACGTTTTTTTAATCGATTCATGAGTATTAAACAACTCATCAAATAATCTTTGTGAAATCCAATGTTATTCAATCCAATATCCGATATTATTAAATGCTTTGAGATTGTGAGAGATTCTACAAATAAATTTTGGCCAGTTTAGGCAACGTTTGGCAACAGTGCAGCTACATATATATATATATATATAGCATGTAAGCCCAGTTATTGACCTTCGCAAAAGCTTCTAAAAAATGGAACAACCAAGTAACATATAATGCAACACGATAAATACTGCATATAATCAAAAATGCTCCTCCGCAAGCGAAAAACATATTTGTGTGGACAACGGTTGCATTTCGGAGACTGTGCGATGGAATTGCATGATCTAATTCCGCCCAGCCCGTTTCATCATCGGACTACAAGACGTACGGCGATGCGCCATCGGTATGGTGGACATCCCACCCATACGCACTAAACGTTTTGGAAATACTTTCATTATGCGTACAGCTAAGGAGTGGAATTCCCTGCCGGAGTCTGTGTTTCCACATAGCTACAACCTCGGGGGTCTTTAAGTCAAGAGTGAATAGGTTACTACCAGGCAAGCGTATTACACTGTCGGCCACATCATCGCTTACCATCAGGTGAGACAGTGGTCAAGCGCGAGCCTATATAAAATAAAAAAAGCTAATTCAAAACTTCAAAAAACCCGACTGTAAAGCGAACTAAAAAACATAAACAAGAATAAAATCATGCTGTGCAGTAGGCGGATACATATTCGCGAGTCGGCTGATCAAAACCAGATGTATCCTCCGACTGCACACCATGATTTTCTTCTTGTTTACGTCTTTTTAGTTCGCTTTTTAAGCAGTCGGGATTTTAGATTACTTATATTTTTTTGTTAACTTTTTAGTTAACTTTTTTTTTCGAATTTATTAGATTTAAACATATAAGTGTTATATATTTTTGAAATCAAAACTTAAAACCCTTTATGTTGATGCCCCAAACGAAAGATTCGGCAAAAAAAATGGGCCTCCACAATATGGCGCCCAAAAGCCGCAATTTTTCGATTTTCCAATTGTAATGTAGCCAGTGACACCCGCAAGCTTAAGACGAATTGATTGACGTAAATATCATTAAAATCGGCCAACGCGGTTGATCGCGTTAGAACTCTACATAGGAACATACATACACTGATAAACACATTACCCTCCTTCGGCAGTCGGGTAAAGACCTTTGCCAGGGGGAACAAAATATGCTAAACAAATAAAAGTACCTAATGTTAACATGTTGCTGCGCTTGGGAAGTTCGCAAATGCCTTTTATCTTTATTATAATAAAAATAAATTCTATTCAGAATCAAATGAAAAGAAAAAAAAATAGAGTTTATTTGCGCCCTGTATGACGCATAACATAAAAAGAGAAAAATAAAAGGCAAAACTTAAATACAAATAGGGGAAGAATTGCAATTAATTGCAAAGTAATTCTATAAAATCACATAATTATTTCAAATAATTCATTCGCAAATATGGGTATACTGTACATAGATGTAGTTAGGATATATACTATTTGGTATCACTATATTTAATCATAACATATAAATAATCAAAGACACAAAAAGCCAGAAGGTTTATGTGCATAACAATATAGATAGGTATAGCGCAGCAATATTGATGTTCTGAAATGTCGCCACATCAGCAGATTACACACTAGCGTAGCTGGAGCTGCGGGTCTTCATCATCATCATATCAGCCGAAAGACGTCCACTGCTGGACATAGGCCTCCCACAAGCGTCGCCATAGGTATCAACTTCAATTGCAAATTGAATAGTACATTGTTCACCGAGAGGAGAAAGTGACCGATTACCGTCGAGGGTGTCGTTTGAAGCCCGAGCCGTAGGCGAGGGCTTTAAAACACCCGAGATCGGGAATCGCACTTTCTCTCGAGTGATACATAGTGCTTTATACTACACCTACGAGGAAAATAAAAAACTAAATCTTTACTAATTGAAATTTATATTGAAATTGTACACAAATTGAAAATGGCGCCAATGGCGTCTGCAATTTTCACATGTTCTTTTTTCAAATTGTTTGACACCATCCAACACACAGCTAGTGGCCAGTGTCATTTTGCGAACTTGGAGATAAAAACTCACTGTAAAAACTTTTTGGCTTTTGATATTTAGGTTACCAGCGCATAGTCTTACCCAAAATTAAAAAATAAAAAACCACGTAAGAAATGGATTTTCATACACTTTTCTCTCCCGCTCAGATGCGTTTTCTCGCCGCATATTTGTTCGATCTGCAATGACGTACTTTCTACCGTAAATTTGATAAAGTATCAAGGTACTTTCCGAGCAGGTGTAGTATAAACGGAATTTATTCAATTTGCAGGTTCGCAAAATTGCCAATCAAGGTAAGGCAAACTGCATCCAGACTTCGGGGACTATTTTGCCTTTTTCTTGTTTCTACGTCGCGGTCGTAGGATTATTATAGTATGTAAGGTTCTGTCCGCTTGTTACGCTAAGTGATACTCGTATGCATGCAATCGTTTATGTTATTATTGGGATCGCCTGCTGCTGCACTCGATGCGATAATGGCTCAATACTAACCGTGGCCCAAGAGATGTTGTTTTCTCTTCGTCGTCGTAGATGGCCGCCGAGGTCACGTCGTTATCTTATTTTATTTTAATTGTAAACTATTTTAATTTCGAATGGTAACACAAGTTTGAATCGCTTTCACTAAAGTCACCGCCAGATAACAAAAAAATAAAAGTCGTTAACATCTGTCTACCTTGTCTCTCTACGGTATACCTTGATACCAATATTTCAAAATGATACGAAAAAAAATGTAAAGGCAGTGTCGCTAACACGATCAAACAAACGTATCGCGGTAAGGGGCGTTCTTGACTCTTTCACTTGAGATTCAGTAATGACTTAATATCTGATAAACGTGAGCTGATGATTTACATGATGTAAACGAATAATAATATGATTTCATAAAAACCTTTCATTTGAGACCAAAATATCAAATAAACAAATAGATCATGTTTTGAAGATACGTAATTATACTTTTTGGTACACATCGGACATTTTAGCTAGCAAAACATTTTACCTAGCAAAACACTATAGCTAGCAAAACATTTTAGCTAGCAGAACATTTTAGCTAGCAATATAGTTTAGTACTAAACTAAATAAACAGGATCTTTGGCATAGAATATTCAAATTCTTTTCTCCAAGAAAGAAAGTGTAGGACAGATGACAGTTTGGGATCATTTAGATTTTATCTACGAAATAATAAATAAATTCTGCGTGCAATAAGAAAATATATAATGTGTACTAAGCTTATTGATATGCCTGCTTATCGCGGATCATACTTATTCAATTTATTTGCTATCAAGTAGCCCTTCACACGAGACACCGATCGCTTGTTGCAAAGGACGTAATAATGACATATCACTTGCTTGCACGTATTACTCGCTCCCGGAGCGCGATTTGTAGCCATTTGCATATACGTTGAAGAGACGGTAGGATTATGGCAGAATTGTAGTAAGCAGACGTAACTATGAATATCATGCATAATACCTGAATGAATTTTTACATATATTTAACTGTTAATTCAGTAACCTGATTGCATAATACACTATTCGTATATATACGTTTCCATCACAACCGAAAGGAGTTCCTAATGCATTCGACTAACGCCCTTGATTGAACAAAACGCGCACTCGTTTCACACCCGCGTGACCCAAAATTTTGTAGATTTTTGTACTTTCCTTATTATTATAAAAAAAGCCTCAGATCAAAATATAGATAACTAGCTGTTCCGCGCGGCTTCGCTCCCGTGGGCCACCCCACAGGTCCCGTTATCGGGATAATAAAATAGCCTATGTCACTCAGGAATAATGTAGCTTTCTATTGGTGAAAGAATTTTTTAAATCGGTCCAGTAGTTTCGGAGCCTATTCGGTACAAACAAACAAACAAAAATATCTTTCCTCTTTATAATATTAGTATAGATTAAATTGTCTTTGAGATAGTGTCGATTTCATTAAAATACGCCGGCTTTGGTGCGATTGTCGTGTTTTTGTCCGTTTTAGACCTAACTTTACAAATTAATTACACTATGTTATACGAATAAAACTCAAAATTTTCTTAGACAAAATTATTAAGAAAATGGTCTAATGTAACATACATTTTTTCCAAAAAAATACGACTAGCCGTTTAGACGTGATTCTCATTTTAAAATCAGCTACCCAACTCCATGAAATTATATGTTACTCAATTAGGTTGCAGGTTTCCTCACGATGTTGTCCAAGATAAACTTAGAAAGTACATAAATGAATTCTAAAAATCACATTGGTACTTGAATTTGAACTATAGATCTCAAGCACAAGAGGCGAGGTCTTGGCCACTACGCCACCACGACATAACTTTTCATTTATTTAATTACTAGCTGTCTCCTACCCTAACTACCCTACATACGTGAATATCGCGTAACTTTTAACCACTTACGCAGGGCACGCAAAGAAGCTCTCAAAAAGGAATATCTTTGCCAGTTTTTGCAACATTTCTCATTTATGCTCCGCTCCCATTGGTCGTAGCGTGATGTTATATACCCAACACAAATAGTACATTGTGTATTAAGGGCGGTAAGTAAGAAATTTCGATCGAGGCTCTAGTAGAAGCCCGAAGTCGAAGACTGGGGGCTTTCTGAGTCGTGTTTTGTAATTCCCGTACCGCCCGTGAAACATACAATGTTTTTCATCACATTTGCGAATAATAATTATGAATTATAGCTTTAATACACAAGTCAGCACAACAATTATTATGAAATACGTGAACTTTTTTCTAAGCGGATGGCGGTCTTTTTGCCCACACCACAGATTATACCTCTTCGTTCAAATGTTTCGTTCAGAAACGTTAAGGGCAAATACTTACGTAGATATACAGCCATGACGGAGTATAGAAAAAATAAAATAATTTCGACGTTTTGATACAAAAAACTATTAAAATCGATTATTAAGAACATTAGTTGAGTATTTAAGTAACATGTAGCGAGATTGCGGTGAAATTAATATTTAGATAACATTTTAAGACATTTTTTTAATTGCGTGTAAACTCCTTGCTTGAACTTGCATGACCTGTGTGCTGTGCTATAACTTTAAAAAAAATACTTACCAACCTTGGGTTTCATGACAAAAAGAAAGCTCGTGGGTTTTATATGGGGCATTACGGCCAAGTTAACCTGTATGTTTAGATACTGTTTACGTGCAAGTGTGATGAAAAAGAATTTGACAATTCCAACCAGTAGTTCCTGAGATTTGTGCGTTCATACAAGCAAACAAACTCTTCAGCTTTATAATATTAGTATAGATTATTGATAGGCAACGTGTTTCACAACTATCTCACCTGATGTCAAGCGATTATGTTGTCGACGGTGAAGCACTGTTAAACTCCATTTGAAATAACATTAGACATGTTTCCAAATCTTTTTACAGTCCGTTCAACCGATTTTGAGTTCTATCCCGTAAACATAAGGATGACATAAAACGCATAAACATGTTAACAAAACCAACTGTTTACTACAGTTACCATTTGTCTTATCACCAATGCAATGGAAGTCAAAATCGGTTGAACGGGCTGTAAAATGGGCTGATTTAAATGTCTATTGTTATCGCAAATGGAGTATAGTTATTCGTAAATAAATACCTTTCGAGTTCCTCTTCGGAGTGCGCGAAGGTGCAGGAGCTGCCTCGGGGACAGAATGAGCGCGTGGCGGCGTCGCGGCACATCGACACTTTGTACTTGGTGTGCGTCGGCGTCGAAGCCGCCGTCTGCGGAGAACCTTGGCCTGTGGGGACACGCGCGGGATCCTATTATACTTATTACCTTATTACCAGTGATGTCTCATCCCATACAAAGAAATTGTACCGACGTACTGTACTGATTATACTGACTATTTTCTGTAAATCGATCGCGTTAAGTTCTGTTCCACGGATATAGATGGTGATCCTTAGATGAAGTACCTATAGATGAAGCCCTGGCGTGGCCGCACATGAGACAACAATAGTTAGTCCTGGTGTTACAACAAGAACAAGAACACTACAACCTACCATCGCACTGACACTTATTATCTATAAATAATCCAAATTCCTTGTCTCAATTAACACATAATACCACGAAATCACAGAAAATCAAATAAAACCGAGTTTGTTTGTCAAACCTGCCATTATATTAGAGTTTGACAAACAACAGAAACCGGCCATGGTGACAAAGACAAAAAATAATCTTTTTTCCTTATTATTTACATGGAGCTGCCAATTAGCCATCTCGCTCTATCAATCAAACTCATTTTAAGGCTTAATCTATAGGTACTTTATCTAAGTGGTGATCTTTCTATCGCCGTGGAACGGAGCCGATCGATTTACAAAAAAATAATCGGTATATACGCTAGTTACGTCGGCACGGTTTCTTTGTATGGGATGAGGCATCTGTATGCTAGTATTATATTATCTGTGCTTTAACATAACACGGCGACATGTTCAGGGAGCTGACTGTAAGCTCTTAGAGCAAGGTTATTTTGAGTGTGTGTAAGGGACAGATGTATATGACTAGTATACATCGTATTATCACCGTTAACTAATAGTTTTGACACGTCGTGGCTTAACATACAATAAAAACGTAATCCACTTCCACCACACAACAGTGGGGGTCAGGTCCTGGGTTCGATGCTCGGGTCAGTATTGGGATTTTCCATCTGGAATTTCTCAGTAGCTGCCCAGAGTCTAGATATGTGCCCAGTTGATGGCATAGGCTCGGCCCCTATAACATGGGGCTTAAACATTACTGCCGAAATGTGGGTGTACTATAGGTGTATCTCTGCTGAACCCCTCGGGGAAATTTTGAAATTTTGCATACACTTTTAGTTTGGATGACAATGCATGGTTAGCTATACTGTGATTTTTAATTTCGTGGACTAAACTGACAGCTGCTATTGACCCCATTTTTTTTTAAATGTTGCAAGCGCGTAGCATAGTGTTGTAGGTAAGGCTCATAAGTGATTCATCGAATCGATGTGACATGACTCCTGAATTTAATTTATTAAATAAATGTTTTATGAATATAAACGAAATATATTTAAATATAACAGTATTCATACACATAGTACATGAACTTTTATTGTGTTAAATATGAAATCAACAATAAAATAAATGCAATCGATAAAATTAAGTCTGACATAAATGAGTAGAATCTAAATGTGGGCCGCTAGTTTCTAAACAAATTATTTTTATATGCCGTGAAATAGTTTCATTTTCGATCTACTTCGATTTTCGATTAACTTTCGATCACTCAGGATAGTTAGGGTACGACACTATTTTAATGTAACGATAAAGTGACAAACCCCCAAATGTCAGTTTAGTCCACGAAATAAAAAATCACATTATAAGTGACGTAATTTTAAATCCAATATGGCGGACTAGTAAACTAATCATCGGTATTTTTATAAATAAAGGCCACAATAATCCGTCAAGTGATGAGGAGAGATGAAACGCATGTTACTAAAAGAGTCATAATTATAAATGTGGGTGGATGGAGAGAGAGGGGGGAAGGTCAAACAAAAGGATGAAATATGTGAAGAATAACATGAAAGAAATGGGAGTCAGTGATGGCGTGATGGCCGTGAAGGGGGACAGGACGGTATGGAAGAAGAAAACGTGTTGCGCCGACCACAAGTAAAATGGGACAAGGGACAGAGACAGGAAGATGATGATGATAATGAATACATTAAGGCACTTGTCCCACCGCCGACGATCAGCGCGAAGCGAGTAGAGCTAGAAACTAGATACGAGTCGGCGAGTAGCAAGAAGCTAGTGTGTAGCGCCGATAGTTTTGTCGCTCGGCTATAAGCGAGTGTTCTTGTGCGACGGGCGATTACTCGCAACACTCGCTCAGGGCGGCCAGTCCTGCGCAAAACTACACGCGTTAGTTGGTTTGTTTCTCGGCGTGAGTTTTGGCCGCCAAAGCGACCATCGCTAAAAGAGTATCGCTGATCTAGTATATCTTTAACAGCTCTTGTCGCTGCGACAAACAAGTGACGAGAGAGTACTCGCTGGCTGTGTGAACCATTAATATATGTGTCTCTTTTAATGACACTGGATCTATAACTTTTGTCCGTTTCTTCAGCGAGAAAAAGTCGATAGATAATCGCTTCCTCGTCGGCGGCGGGCACAATAGCCTAAAAAATGGTTAGCAGATTTAAAATTAATTTAACTGATACAAATTTAAATGAAACATCCTCACGCCTGTATCACCCGAAGGAGGCAGAGATACACATATAGTGCACCCTCATTTTGCCTCTTAATTTGAATTAAGAATCTGCTAGTTCTTAAACCAATCATATGATTAAAAAGTTTTATAAATGTTATTCATAAAAGTTGTTTTCATTACTGAAGGTCGTGCCCGTCTTGGAAAGCTTTGACGGAGTCATTGTTCTGCTTCCAAGCTACTGTCTTCGGCTCTTTTCAGGGCAGGGTCACTGTGAGTCCTGTAATCGCCTTGATCTTATCTGACCATCGAGTGGCGTCGTTGGGTTTTATAAATCAGGTTGGTAATAAAGTGTGGTACTCACTGGTATTGTTGTCCATACAGCGGTCGGGCATGGGCGGCTTCTGGTTGTGGTTGGAGTCGCGGCCCGAGGCTTGCTGCTGCAGGTAGTGGATGAGCCCGGCCACCACCTCCTTCAGCGACGTCATCACCTCCGCCAGCTGCTGCCACGATGGATTCTTGGCGTCTGTAATGGTTTTACGTGTGTTTCATTGTAACTACAGACCGCGCGTTAATCGTCCCTATTGAAAACATAACATTAAATAATGAAATAAAAATAAAAGATCTAATTCTACCTAAAATATTATAACTACCTATGACTTATCTGGCATTTCTTTCTGATTGCCAAATCGTTACGTCCGCTCATAGTCATTTTCGTCAATTGTACCCATTTTTGATGAATTGCTTTTTTATTTTTATTTAATTCTGAAAGACGTTCACTGTTGGACATAGGCCCTACCCAAGCGTCGCCAAATTGGCTGCTCCTGTGCTTTTGCTTACAGCAGATTCATGCGGGCATTTCGTTTATGAGAACGCAATTAGCTATCAGATTAGGTGCTCATCATTCACGACTCATCCCCCGCGAGGGGTATGTTAGTGTCACCATCGAGAAAGTGGGTTATCACACATCATAAGAACGTACCGGGACTGGCGTCGATGTTAGCCAGCCTGTCCAGATGCAGACTCATCACGATGAGTTGCGCCGGGTCACCCGTCCGCTGCAGCGCGATGAACAGCTCCTGCACTGACTGCGCGAACGACTGAGGCGTCTGCAATTTATCTGGAAATAAATGTATTTGTTAAATTTGACATTATTTCAGCACACGGTCAGAACATCAGGCCGGTATATTCTGTCAAAATCTCACCATGAAAACTTCAGTGATGTGATTCTGTCATCTATATTTATACTAATACTAGCTGTTCCTCGCGGCTTCGCTCCCGTGGACCACCCCACAGGACCCGTTTTCGAGATTAAAAAATAGCCTATGTTACTCAGGCATAACGTAGCTTTCTATTGGTGATAGAATTTTTTTAAATCGGTCCAGTAGTTTCGTAGCCTATTCGTTACAAACAAACAAAAAATCTTTCCTCTTTATAATATTAGTATAGATAAAGAGGAAAGATTTGTATTTTTGTATGTAACAAATAAACTTAAAAACTACTGGACCGATTTCAAAAATTCTTTCACCGTTGGGAAGCTACACTATCCCCGGGTGACATACGCTACTTTTTATCCCTGTATTCCCACGGGAACGGGAACTACGCGGGTGAAACCGCGAGGCGTCCGCTAGGCTATGATAAAGCGATGGATTGACAAATCACTCCACTTAAGTACTGTTTTTGTATCATGCTGCATCCATATAATACAAACTATGTTTGTTAATGTAGGTATCTGTTTAGTCCAAAATAAACTAAAATAAAAATAAATATCATATGCTTCCCAGAACGCGCTTGAGCGGCCACTAGAGATAGCATGATCAAAACTTTATATTTAAAAGAAATCCGTTCACTCATAGGCCCGTGACAATTCTGACCATGGCAACTTGTGATCAATCTTGTGATCAATAGTGTCAATTCCTTATTTCGTCGGTCCCCTAAGTAATGCCCCATATAGTGCGGACAAGCATTGCCCGCATGCAGCAGATTTCCAATCAGGTCGCTTGGCTTGGCCACCGCAGGTGCCAACAGAACAATCAAAAGAAGCCAAATGCGATGTCAAGAACAATCATAATTACCTGCCAATATTGGTACGTTTTCTTAACTTTTAAGGAGCGTCCTCACTGAGAGCATTCACTTGTAATAAGCATTCGACGTCGAATATTCGAGTGGTGTGGACGTCGCAACGATTTTCGCGGAAACGGCTCGCATTCGAATATTCACGCAAATAAAACGCTCGAAAATGAGTACTCAGATGATGAAATGAATGAGTATGTATGTAGGAATATTACTGACCACTTGTAAAGCAAGGAACAGTTTCTTATGAGTATGTATGTAGGAATATTACTGACCACTTGTAAAGCAAGGAACAGTTTCTTTGTGACTTCGAGGTCAATAAACAAAAAAACAAAAATGCTACAGCCACAACCGCTCTATCCGACATTTTGAAATGAATGACATTTAACGAGATTGTATTCGAATGCTCCAAGCTCGCAAGGGAATGTTCGACTCGAACGTTCATAGTTTTGCTCGAACACGAATGCTGGGCTCGCTGGGAAGCATTTGTGCTCGCCTACGATTGCTTGTTTACAAATGCTCACGAACGAATGCTCCCAGAGAGGACGCTCCTTTACACATGCTTAAAATGCAGTCAGCACTGTGTTGTATATGAAGGTTGCATGCTGTAAAGAACCATGCATCATGCAGAATTTAATAGAATTTGATGCTCCCATACATGTTTCCAATTACATTTTTTTTATAGACTTATGTCTAAAGGCCAGAGACAGAAAAAAATTATAATCCATAATAATATTATAAAATATGCAAAACTCAGTCTATCTGCCTGTCTGTTACCTTTTCACGCTAAAAGCGCTGAACCGATTTAAATGAAATTTAATATGGATATAGTTTGAGACCCTGGGAAGGACATGGGATAGATTTCAATCCAGAAATCATTCTTAAGGGTGGTAGTTTGTATGGTGAACTAATCACGCCTGAAGTAAATCGGTCCACAGCCGATGATGATGATGATTAGATTTAGTTCACCTACGATATTATCCTCATCATCATTTCTGCCAAAAGACGTCCACTGCTGGGTATAGGCCTCCCCCAAGCACCACCACTCTGATCGGTTATGTGCGTCCCGCATCCACCGGACTCCCGCAGCCTTGACCAGGTCATCGCTCCACTTAAAGGGAGACCCTCCAAAGCAACATCTTTCGGTACGCGGTCGCCATTCCAGAACTTTTCGGCCCCATCGGCCATCCGTTCTGCGAGCATTGTGGCCTGCCCACTGCCACTCAAGTTTGGCAATTCTTCGGGCTATGTCGGTAACCTTGGTTCTCTTCAATTGTGATTTGATCACGCAAGGAAACACCGAGCATAACCCTCTCCATTTCCCTTGCACACTGGTCACACCCTTTCGTCTTGAGACACTGTGGTGAGTTGGATGAGAAGATACCGCGCAACTTCCCCAATCTGCCCAGCCGAGTCATTCGACTGTTGACCTCCTTCTCGAAGTTGGACCTATCTTTTAGGCCCGTTTGTCCCAGGTAGACATTATCGTCCACAACTTCGAGTGTAGAGTCTCCGATCTTGATAGGAGAGAGTGCAAGATGGGCATTCAACATAACCTTGGTTTTGTCCATGTTCATTCTAAGACCCACACTTTCGGAGGCTCCACTGAGGTCATCGAGCATTGTACTAAGGTCCGCCATGGTCTCAGCTATGATCATCGTCGGCAAACCGAAGGTGAGTTATGTACTTTCTATTGACGTTGATGCCAAGCCCTCTCTAGTTCAGAACCTTGAAGACATCCTACAATATTATTGAACGATATACAAAAATTGGCTATTTGAAGTACTAACATGATGCAGACAAACTCGCGGGCAAAAAGTAGTAAATAATAATAATAATAATTTACAACAATTTAAAAAAAAAGTTGGTAATCAATTCAACATTAAGTATGTAATATTGTAGGAATTGTAGAATATTCACATGTGTTACTCTGTATGGGCTTCTAAACACGTGTGCCAAATTACATAAGTGTTCGTACGATTGTTTGTATGTATGTTTGTCTACGCATTTTTCCGAAACTATAAATGGATCGTGATCATTCTTTTTTTATTGGATTAAGTATCTGTTACCCTAGGGAACAGTGCAAGTTTCATTAAAATCGGTTCAGAAATTTTCAAGATAAGGAAAATACAACCGAACTCCGTAGCGTCAAACAGCACGAATGTGTAAATTAAGTTTTATGGGTATTTAGTCAATCCTTTAGGTAGCTTACTATAGACTATGCTCACTTTTTTTTAGTGATATGTTACTAAAACTAAAAAGAAAAAAATAAAACATTTTCACAAAAACTGAAAAATAACTTTCGTTTCGGCAGTCGGCCTTAAAAAACAATACAAACAAGAAGCATCAAAGACACCGACTTCCACAACGAAAGTTATTACCCGACTGCCAAAGGAGCGTAACGTTTTTTGCACATTCGGTTGCAAGTCGGTTTATTTTTTGTGAAGAAGATTTTTCAGTAGAATATACTAATCTAGAGCCTCGTGAAGTGCCATGCGAGTTAGGATTACGAATCGAATAAAGAAACTATTGTTTAGGTAATAGAATGTCAGGTCACAGCCTGCGATCACTTCAGTTCCCTCACAATACATACGCTGACCTATAATGCTCTGCATGTGGCTCTTGTGCGCCGTGTCGCCGTAGAGGAGTGCGCTCCACTGGTCGGGCGCGATGCGCAGCCCCGCCTCGGTGGCGATCTGCACTATCTGCGCGTCGTGCTCGCGCCGCAGCGACTCGTACGTGCGGAACTCTTCCTTCAGTTGCATTAGAGATGAATCGCATTCGCGTTTTGATACCTATGGAGTGAAATAAGCAATTAATAAAATTGCCATATACGGGCCTCAAGAAAACTCGTGAATTCTTCACTTTTTACCAATATTTTAATAACTTTCATTACAGTCACGAAGCTGATTATTTTATGCAATCATGAAGATTAAGTTGTGTAATGCTAACCTTCTAATCGCAACTGTCACCTTGGACAATCCTTCTTATTTACCGGTATGTCATGGACATTCCCGGTTCTTTTCTTATTCTAAGATTGTTTATTTAGTTTTTGTTTAATTTAAATATTTTTTATAGCACGAAAATTCATTGTCGACAACACAATTATTTAAATAGTAAACAATTAATTAGTTACAAGTTAAAGTTACTGCATACATATAAAGTTACATACTTGTAAACTTTTAATTGCGTTTTTCTCAAAATCTATTAATTAGGACATTCCGTTTTTTGCCTATACCCTTCACTTTAAGTTCGCCTATGTACAGTCAAGGGTCAAAAGTGCAGTCATACTCTCCCAAAACTCAAATGGCTAGTTTTTGTAGAAGAAATTAACTAACCGCGAAAAGTTGAAATTCTGCTGCCTACGAAAAAATTGCCTTTTCTATTTTGGTAGAGTGTGACTGCACTTTTGACCCTTATAGTACATATTATTATTTATATATTTTCACTATGAATTTTATGATGTTGTTAAAGAAGAAGAAGAACTAAGATAATTTTCCCGACTCACCTTAAAACAAGAAGCCCTGTATAGGAGCTGGACGACGTGGCCTATGCTAGTTTTCGAAGCCTGTGGAAAATGAGGCTCCAGTCTTTGGACTACAAACATCACTAACACCTGCAATGGAAACCAATACAATCGCCGTTAGTCAATTTTACAACCAAACATAATTATATTAAACACTAACTTTTGCATACGGCATCGCCCGCGTATAAAGTTTTTTACCTACCCAAGGGAACACACCATCATAACCATCTGCCTAACCTTTTTCCCAATAATTGTTGTGGTCGGCTTCCAGTCTTACCGGATTCAGCTGAGTGCCAGTGTTTTACATGGAGCGACTGTTCAGCTGAGTACCAGTGTTTTACATGGAGCGACTGTTCAGCTGAGTGCCAGTGTTTTACATGGAGCGACTGTTCAGCTGAGTGCCAGTGTTTTACATGGAGCGACTGTTCAGCTGAGTGCCAGTGTTTTACATGGAGCGACTGTTCAGCTGAGTGCCAGTGTTTTACATGGAGCGACTGTTCAGCTGAGTGCCAGTGTTATACATGGAGCGACTGCCTAACTGACCTCCACAACCCAGTAACCGGGTAACACGATACCCCTTGGCAAGACTGGTGTCAGATCTCAGGCTTCGGACTACCCGTAACGACTGTCAAAGATCTTCAAATGACAGCCGGGACCAACGGCTTAGCGTGCTTGCCGAGGCACGGAGGAAACTCGGTATGTTGAAATGGTCACCCATCCACTGACCGACCTCGTCAAGCGTTGCTTAACCTCGAAGATCGACCCGTGCGGCTGTTATTATTTAGCCACGAGCACACACCACTGGGATAAAAATTTCCTATGTTCTTCGCAGCGTCTCAAACTATCTCCATACCAAATTTCATCAAAATTGTTTCAGCCGTTTATTCTTCAAAAGGTAACAAACAAACAGAGTTACTTTCGCATTTACAGTATTAGTATGGATGAAGAAAGAAGACAGGAAACATATTTTAGTGGTTTTTGCGTCCCTCATCAAAACATCCATCCATATTCACAAACTTTCTCTTTAATAAGTAGGATGCATTGGGAATTTCCATGAAACTCCTTCAGGTACGCATTTGGGTACCAGTCTATAATCGCCAAACATTGAGTGAGGTCTAAAGAGAGTAGACAGAAGTATACCGAGCAGTGGGCAAATAAAGACAGGTACAATTAATAGCATCAAACTTAATGATGGCTGCGAAATGCGCTACTCGCTAAGCTGTTCTCTCCCACCTGCTGTTACATGTATTTGCTATTGCGCAGCGATTCACGTCAAGATCCAAGCCGCCATTAAGTAAGACTACTGTAACTATTATTCCATCGGCATCACCTTTCTCGAGAGCGCGGAGCCGTCTTCGAGCGCCAGCAGAACCAGCTTGAGGACCTCCTCCTGCATGGCCGGGCCCAGGAACTGGCAGCCGCGCGCGCGCACCGCCGCCCACAGGTTCGCACTCAGCTGCTGCGGGTTCTGCAAAAAACACACATATTTCATCAAACATGACTCAAACTATACTAAAAGCCGTTACGCACTGTAAAAAAATCAGAATCTGAGAAATATCCGCCTCAAGCAGCCATAGTTTTTGCAGGCGAAATTACGCACTATAGGCCAATCGCACAAGTGAGACGCTGCCGTAACGTGACGTCACAAGATCTGAGTGATTCAACGCCCCACCCGCAAAGCGCAGCTACCTCAAGCGGCGTTTTAGCTAAGCGGTCGGTTATAGAAGCAAACACTATCTGTCGAAATTCAGAACATTACCAATCCGGATAGACCTCAGAAGTCAAATTCGGAGATAGTGCGTAAATATGCGATTCGAAGACATGGGAGGGATAACCATCAACCCGGATTTGGCCCGCGTAGTGGATTAAGGTCCATTCCCTCCCTCACAGAGAGGAAGCCAATATCCCAGCAGTGGGAACATCAAAAGGATGATGATGAAATAAGCTATTCATGTGCAATGCTGTCTTACCTGATGCTGCAATATGAGCTCGGTGACGGTGCGCTCACCAAGCGAGCGGGCCGCGCGCGCCGCCCGGCCGCGGCCCTCCTCGTCGGTGATGGCGCACTGCAGCAGCATCACCAGCTTCCGCTGCATGGGCCGCGAAAGCCGGCTGCCAGCCATACTGTTGTTGACTGAAAAACACAACACCTCAACTATCTAGTCGCTTCGACAAGTTAACAACTATGTTAGTATGCTTCTTTCTGTTGCTGGCACGCCTGTCATTCATATTTGTTAATTAAGAGTGACTTAGTCCTCTGGGTGAGAGTCTAGTGGGTTATCATCCTTGCAAACTATCCTGCAGGATGCTGTCGCTATCTCTGCTTCATCTCATGAGCATCGATGTTGTATTTATGCGCCAGGAGGCATCAGATGCAGACTCCGCAAAATTTTTAGAAGCACAGCAGAAGCGTGACATACACAATAGTGTCCAGCCGGGCGTGCACGGCCTCTGTGATAGGCTTGAGTCACGGATTTTTATCACGGTTTTTGCTCCCAAACTGTGATAAAAAAATGTGTGATGTAAACCCTTTAGGGTATATCTGAACATCGGTCTCGCTGGGCACAGATTTATGTGCAGTGCGCTTTGAATAAACCTTGACTGTGTCTAACCGAGCAAATCAGCAGGCCTAGGTATCGAAAAGAATGCAATATCGAAAAAAATACATTAATCTGCCACACTTGTCGTGATGCGTCTTCAAAAGTACGTACTATCTTATACTTATTATTAAGCTAAGTATACGCTCGCCATCAGAGTACAAGCAATTTCAGAAATATAGCAGACAATTCCGATCTCGACAGCGGTCCTTATTTAAACGTATGACAATAGGGATGAAGACTAAAAACTTCTTTTTTCACATTAACAAAAACCGATGACGATACAGTACGTTGCATGCCTTGGTACACTTTTTACATAGAAGTGACGTCACAAGCCCCCACTCCCGAACTTTGATGCGCTTTATCTTGGTGAATTTTTATTGATTTGAATAAGCAAAAAATACGGGTCCATTATATTCTGATAATTTAACCGGCGGACTAAATAGAATTAGCTGTTTCGTACCCCGTCATCATCCCTATTTTGCCAGTAGGAAAAGCTAAAAAGTACGTCCGTGACGTCAATAAGAATCAATATGACGTAATTTTGTAACTTGAAATATTATGAGATTATGACACATAAATGCATGCAGGAAAGTACGTATTGTTCCTTAGGGAAAAATGGTTTTTTCACTTCTCATGCTCTGAAATTGCTTATTTGTGCAGGATATAGGCTGCACAAAATCGATTTTTGTGCACAAGTGCATTAACGTATCTACTTATAAATGTATCTAAATTAAGGCAAAGATAATGACGTAATTTTGTAACTTGAAATATTATGAGATTATGACACATAAATGCATGCAGGAAAGTACGTATTGTTCCTTAGGGAAAAATGGTTTTTTCACTTCTCATGCTCTGAAATTGCTTATTTGTGCAGGATATAGGCTGCACAAAATCGATTTTTGTGCACAAGTGCATTAACGTATCTACTTATAAATGTATCTAAATTAAGGCAAAGATAATGAGCCATACAGCCAAACACAATAAAAAGTTCACAGAAATAATTTTTATTTTTAATATTTACTTTAATTTATTTGCCTTTTATGTGTTTTTTAAGACATAAAAGACATTAAAATTTAAATTAAAATACGGTAGGTTATTTAATAAATTAAAAATATATATATATTAAAAAATTAATTTAATTGTAGGCTGTATAGGTCTGCAGCCCAAGCCAATCAATGTCGTAAGATTATTAATTAAAGAAATGTTATGTTATACTACTGTTTTATTTCCTCGCAATCGAAATGAAAAGCAGAGTTTATAACTCGTCCACAAAACCATTTTATCCTCGACATTATATACTATTGCTAATAGTCTCGGATAAAAATGGTTCGCTTTGTGCACTCATTGTAAAATCTACTATTACCAGCTGTGTAGATTCTATAAAATGTAGCAAATAACTGAACACACGCTAAAAATGTACAGTACATAAATCACCAAACTATCTGTAGGTCACTAATGACGCAATTAATCTGTAACTCGGCCAGTCATTTATTTTGTTCCTCAAAGGTATTTAAAAAGTTTCCTCGCACTTGGAAAATTCCTCGAAAGTATATTGCGCAATAGTAGGAAATCTGTTCGAACAAAGTATATAGAAATAAAAGAAACTGCAAAGTTTGTTCGCATCATTCATAAAAGCCTCTGAAACTCTGAATGTTATTGTTATTTAAATGGAACACCTGGTTGTTCACCGCATTGGATTATGTCAAAGAGGAATGAAGCGCTATTGCGCATAATATTTTCTGTATGTAAAAAGAGCTGGTAGAATAAGGAACGGCACGTTGCGCTTGAAAATGGTGACCATAGACGTAGGAAAAAAGGCTGCCGATGCCAGGCTAAAATAGGAATGAACGGATCGAGTCAGCCGTATTCACAGTGACCGCGAGGCAGTAGTCTGCACAAGGTGTTTGAGGATAGACGGCACCGCTGCCAGGACCGGCCTAGGAAGAGGTGGTTTGAGCTGGCTCAGAAAAATAATACCTTAAAGTATTTGGTAGAGGCCTTTCTCCAGCTGTGGGCACTGTAGAATAAATAAACAAAAAACCGGCCAAGTGCGAGTCGGACTAGCGCACGAAGGGTTCCGTACCATTATCGCAAAAACGGCAAAAACACGTTTGTTGTATGTGAGCCCCACTTAAATATTTATTTTATTCTGTTTTTAGTATTTGTTGTTATAGCGGCAACGGGAGTACATCATCTGTGAAAATTTAACTGTCTAGCTATCACGGTTCATGAGATACAGCATGGTGACAGACAGACAGACAGAAAGACGGACCGCGGAGTCTTATTAATAGGGTCCTGTTTTTACCCTTTGGGTACGGAACCCTAAAAAACGAGCCAATACCAACAAAGCCAATTAAAAAAAAATGTTTACATGTGGGAATTACGAAAAGAATAATGAATAAGTCAAGGTCATATAATTTTGTAGTAAAAAAACTATCTATCAATTCGGACCATCCGTTTGGGAGCTACGATGACGATTGATAAACCTACAAAGACAAACAGACAAGAGCTACAAACTTCTGGAACCCATGCCCGCTTCTGTGGGACATAATTACGCGAGTTCATGTGGATAGCGGATAATTATTTAAGCCATTCAGTCAGACTAGGGCTTCCGATACGTACCGTATTACGTAAATACGTAATTACGGACAGATGTTGAAACTAAGTACGGGTAATACTCTGCAATTATATATAAAGCTACATTATTTTCTATTTTTTGAGACAACATCTTATTTGTTAAGGGGTTTTCATGATAAATAAAACTGTGTTAGATAGAGACATCGTCTTATTTTTCTATAATCTACATAAACCTTCATGAAAATTGTCTATGTTATTGTATGCAATAAAGTCTATCTAAACTTGTTTGATTTATTTACGACTTTTCACTTTGTAAATGTCGCGTCGGTAATAAGAGGAGAATGGTATTTTTAAGGAAATTTTCATCAACAGCAATAAAGTATAATATTAATTAAAATATGTTACCTAATAAGCAAAGAACGCGTTTTATCTGATACCTACAACATTTGAACTAGTATTGCCACTTTAAATTTTCGACATCCATTTCAGTATTAAAGAAAATAACAAATATATTTCTTATCTACTTTGTTAGTAAACAAAAACCTTACTAATATAATATAAATGTGAAAGGTTGGATTGCTTTGTGTATGTTTGTTACTCAATCACACAAGAACAGCTGAACGAAATTTGGTACAGGGAATAGCACATAGGAATTCATAGTATATTTTTTAACACGGTAATATTTTCTCTCGGGATAAATTTCGACTTGCAGGCGCGGTGATGCCGCTGGTACAATGAAAAATATTGCATATTTTCTGAAATAAGCTGCTGAGCAGGTGGGAATTATTATGACTGATAGATATTGATTACCACAATCCCAGGAAACGATAATAATAATAGCATCCTGATGCCTGATACTGTCCCAATCTCAAAATCACGACGCATGCTCAATGCGGGTCTGGCGACTTCCCAGGATACTACTACATAATTATTCGTTTATTAACAGTATGAAAGTAGGCTTCTATATGATGAACTAACTGTGTAGTATCCATTAAAAATAAAGCAGAAAACGCACGGTATTAGTAACTTCAAAAAACTAAGTTTATTCGTCATAGCTACTTTGGTTTTTCAAGAATATGTATGTGGGGGAATCCCTCAACTGTCACGGGAGTGCAAGTAGGCATTTATATGATGAACTAACAGTGTAGTATCCATTAAAAATAAAGCAGAAGACGCACGGTATTAGTAACTTCAAAAAACTAAGTTTATTCGTCATAGCTACTTTGGTTTTTCAAGAATTATGTAAGCGGGGGAATCCCTCATCTGTCACGGGAGTGCAAGTAAGCATATATATGATAAACAGTGTAGTATTCATTAAAAATAAAGCGGAAAACGCACGGTATTGGAAACTTCATAAAACTAAGTTTTTCGTCATAGCTACTTTGGTTTTTCAAGAATATGTAAGCGGGGGAAACCCTCATCAGTCACGGGAGTGCAAGTAAGCATATCTATATATATAAAAGAAAGTCGTGTTAGTTACACACTTTATAACTCAAGAACGGCTGAACCGATTTGGCTGAAAATTGGTAGGGAAGTAGCTAAGAACCAGGAGAAGGACATAGGATACTTTTTATCCCGTTAAGGGCGGGGTAGGGTAGGGTAAGTAGGGTAGGGTAGGTATGTAGGTAGGGTAGGGTAGGGTAGGGTAGGGTAGGGTAGGTAGGGTAGGTAGGGTAGGTAGGGTAGGGTAGGGTAGAGTAGGTAGTGTAGGGTAGGTAGTGTAGGGTAGGTAGTGTAGGGTAGGTAGTGTAGGGTAGTTAGGGTAGGGTAGGCAGTGTAGGGTAGTTAGGGTAGATGAATGTTTGGTGTTTTTATGGCAAAACAAAATTTGCCGGGTCAGCTAGTATATGATAAACTAACAGTGTAGTATTCAATAAAAATTAAGCGGAAAACGCACGGTATTGAAAACTTCATAAAACTAAGTTTATTCGTCTTAGCTACTTTGGTTTTTCAAGAATATGTATGTGGGGGAGTCCCTCATCTTTTGCGGGAGTGCTGGTACTGTTAGAAATCTCTTAAGGAATATGGAGTAACTTTGCACTCTTTTGTCATGATGGTGTTGTCTCTATCATCTATGTATCACTACAAAATAAATCTCATTACTATTATAAACATGAAAGTTTATGTGGATGATGGATGTTTGTTACTCTTTCACACAAAAACTAATGAACGGATGTTGATGAAATTTTACAGAAATATTGCTTACTAGCTTCAGCCAGCGGCTTCACCCACGTGAAAGTCGAAAATATCCGAGGGAACATATTCCCGAAATAAAAAGTATCCTATGTGCTATTCCTGACTATAATCTATCTCTGTGCCAAATTTCATCCAGATCCGTCCAGCCGTTTGAGCGTGAAGAAGTAACAAACATACAAACACACGCACACACACGCACACACTCATAAACTTTCGCCTTCATAATATCATATAAGTGTGATGATGTGATACCATATTATTTATTCTGTGCTGATACATCAGAATAACACATAGGCTATAATTTATAAAGATATTGGGAGAAGTACTAATACCACGCGGACGGCAGCTAGTAAGTAAATAAATCCATCCATTGAGTCTCTGTTTTTCCCCTACTGTTATAGCCATCCACGTTTCACATTCAACACTTTCCTCGCGAAATTTTCCTCATTCCTCCGCGTCACCATGCCATAACAAGACGTGAATACCCGTAACGACTTTTTATAAGATCTACAAATGACATCGGCCTTACGCAATGATGCCGCAGATGAACTTGCGAAGAGGGACTTCGAGATGTTAGTGCTACGCCCGTACCTTCTCCCGCTGTCACTCTCGCAATTTCGTGCGTGGATTCGCCAGAGATCAACAGAACTCCAAAATAACAGATGGTCACGGGCAACAGACTGTACAGTCAAAAATGGCTATACCCGCATCTAATTAAAAAGCTTCTCTGCCTAAGTAGCAATAAACTAAAAATAATCATAGGGACAATAACGGGCCACACACTCCTTAACAAACATCTTTTCAACATAGGCGCCACAGACAGCCCAATTTTTCAGGGGCTGTTTTAACGCCAAAGAATCAGCCGCCCACATAATCCTGGCATGCGAGGCCGTGGCATCTCAACGTGAATAAATCCTCGGCACAGTGAGGTTGCTCCGTGAAACCTGTGAAGACCCCAGGAAGCTTCTGTGCTTTTGGACGGAACTAGGCAACGGACCCAATGGGAGTCTAAGCGCGGATACGGGAGTCCCTACCACGACTACTACTACAGAGGCCTAGCGTGCTTTTCATACCACGAAGGAGTCTCGGTATTTAATGGATGGTCACACATCCAGGTACCAACCTCGGCAATCGGTGCTTAACCTTGAAGACCCGTGCAGCTGTTACTACTTAGCTAGCTCTACTGTATTACTTACCATTGCCGCAGTATTTGAGGTAGACCGCGAGATGTTCCATGCACTTGACGATGCAGTCGTACGCCTGTTTGTCATGATCTGGAAGCGCCTGGATGGAAGGTGGGTGGTAGGGTTGCGCCGGCGGCGTGTACCCCGCGAGCTGGAGGAGCGCGGTGTTCACCACCAGCTCTTCGGGGTCCACTTGGATGACTGCCTGCAGGCGAGAGAAAACATTTAGCATAAGTGTGGCATGTTGATGTAACCGGATTATTGCAAACACCGTTAGTTTCTAATAAAACTTGAGAGATTAGAACTTTTCATTTATTGGAAAAGAAAGAAAGAAAAAGTATTTATTCACCACAAAAAGACATACAAACACAAGTAGATTTTGCTTAAACTACACTACACTTTTGCTTATAGTGAACAGATCACTACAAATACTACAAATCGAAAATCCGATAGTTTACAACATATCCGACTCCTCTCGAAAACAGTTTATAATGTCATGCGATTTATTATAAGCCTACGGTGATTTCAATCAATCATATTGACATGATATGGTGTTTAGGTTTCCGTAGTAAAACAGCAAATAAGCCTTAGCCCTCTTAAGCACTAGCGGTTAACCGCAGGGGCGACTAAACGCGCGGCTAGCCGCTTTGCAATTTTAATATGCAACCGCTTGTGATCGTACGCACTTAATCGCCACAAAATGTCAAACGGTTGAATACAGGGCCGTAAACGTCGTTGATATTGCGTGCCGCGTTGCTGCGACGACGGTATTCATATTGCATAATTTCTCGAATTTTTAACGTATCCATAATTACGAAAAAGATTCAAATGCGATGAAATATAAGTGCCTTTTCACACGCCCCGGTTTCCGGGTAGCCGGTGCCGGGTAACCGGCTACCGGGCTTGGGAAAAGGCACTAACGCTAACCAATAAACAAATGACATTTTGAAAAAGAATTCAATTTTTTTAAATAAAATTAATTTGATATGAGAATTCTTAGCCAAACAAAACATTTTTTATTAAGCTATTGCATAGCTTCTATCGCGGGCCTTGAGCGCGGGGACCGAATCCAGAAATTCCGTAACGAAAAAAACCTCACGCTCCCCACCCGACGGGCAAGGAGGTGTGGCTTGAAGGCCGTGCATCGTCTAACGTCGTTTCAGTTCGGCAGTCTTCGACACGGCGTTGTGTGCGATAAGACGTATTGTACGACTCTACGAAACTAAATATAAATATATATGTATAATAATAATAATAATAATAATCCTAATCATAAACTCCTGACAAGTCTCGCCGGAAGATTGCATCAATGGGTGAGCTTCAGTAATTAATCGCGCTATTTCCCACTGCAGCCAGTGCTGGTTCATCCAACGATCCTGGGCCTGCTGCCGCTGCCACTTTGCCTAAAACCGCTACGCCTAGAGCGAAGATTATGAGGAAGACCCGTCGCTGAGTCTACGGTTTCATTTGTTTGATCCCCGTACATATTTTAATTCGGCCACTTAGTAATGACGTAACAAGTCATGTCGGTACACTTTTGGACTTGTTTTTTCTTCTATTATTCTAACCTTACAATCTTTGCTGTAACATCTATTTTATTTACTTTTCACTCTGAATGTCTGCGGGTAGTTGTTTTATTTTTATTTGTTTACCTTTATATTTTACTTGACAGTTGACAATCTTGACATTTGACATCTGTCAATTTCATAATTCCTGTTTTACGTTTCGTTACACTGTGCGTTTATTTTAGTTTGTTGTGATGACTGATATTCTCGATTGCTTTTTTTATCTTTAATATTTTGTAAATCTCTTCCAACAACAGCGTGCAGGTGGTTTTATTAGTTGAGTTTCACATTTTCAACAATGGCAGTTAGAGACCGAGCTAAAAGGAGGTTAAAGCGCCGTCCTTCCGAGCACAACCTGAGTTCGTGTAGAGAGATGCGTAATCGCTGTAGTCGTATGTGTAGAGATGCAAAGAGACGCTACTTCCATAATTCTCTTGACAACCGGAACTCCTCTGAAGTCTGGAAGTTTTTGAAAACTGTCGGCATTGGTAAGTCTCCTGCCGCTTCTAGCAAAGGCATTGACGTATGTGCTCTAAACAAACATTTTTCACTTTCACCCGTGACGTTGGATCCACACGTCAAATTATCGACATTAAATAAACTTTCCGTTTTGCCAGTGCCGCGGTGTTCGTCTTTCGATTTCAGTCCTGTGAGTGAAAGTGATATCAAAAAATCTATTTGTGCTATCTCCTCCTCCGCTGTTGGGAATGGCGGGCTTTGCTCAAGAATGATTTCTCCTATCCTCTCCACATTACTTCCCGTTTTGACCCACATTTTTAACTTCTCCTTGTTTTCTTGCACTGTTCCCGATGCTTGGAAGCTAGCCCATATTATTCCACTACCCTAAATCCCTAACCCGGTCACACTGACCGATTTCAGACCCATTTCCATACTTCCTTATCTTTCCAAAGTTCTTGAGCACATTGTCCATCAGCAATTGTCTCTGTTTCTCTCTAATAATGATCTTCTTAGTCCTTTTCAATCTGGTTTCCGGCCCGGTCACAGCACTGTTACAGCTCTTTTAAAGGTTACTGACGATATCCGCCGGGCTATGGACCACAAATCTCTTACTTTACTTGTACTTCTCGATTTCAGCTCTGTTGACTTCGATATCCTTCTTGGGATCCTTAAATCTTTCAATTTCTCCTCTTCCACTATTGATTGGTTCAACTCCTATCTTGGAGGCCGCTCGCAGCGGGTACACCTCGACGAGAGTTCTTCGGATTGGTGCTCTCTTACTGCGGGTGTGCCACAGGGTGGCGTTCTCTCTCCTCTTCTCTTTTCTATTTTTATTAACTCTGTCACTAGAGTAATCTCGTGTAACTTCCATCTCTATGCTGACGACTTGCAGCTTTACCATCATTTTCCTATTCAAGATGCAGAAGCCGCAGTGACCGCCATTAACAGTGACCTGGAATTAATTGGGGAGTGGTCACGGTCCTTTGGGCTGCAAATCAACCCTAAGAAGTCTCAGGCCATGGTTATCGGCGGTAGGCATATGCGAAACAGGCTGGATGTTGCGGTGCTGTCTTCTCTCAGTTTGAATGGAATTCAAATTGAATACGCTAGGACAGCTAAAAACTTGGGGGTGATCATGGACTCTTATTTATCATGGACTGCCCACGTCGCTGAAGTCAGTCGCAAGGTGCACTACACTTTCCACTCGCTGAAGTGCCTCCAGAGCTTTTTGCCCTTGAACACCAAAATTTCCCTTGCCCAAACTCTTATTCAGCCCATCATTGACTACGCCGACGCCTGTTATTTGGATGCCACCGAGGAGCTTTTAAATAAACTTGAGCGTTTGCAAAATATATGTATTCGTTTTGTTTTCAATCTCAAAAAGTATGACCATGTTTCAGGCTTTCGCAAAATGCTCAAGTGGCTCCCTATTCGACTTCGCAGGAACTCTCGGATTTTGTGTTTGCTATTTAAAGTCCTTCACAACCCTAAAATGCCTTCTTACCTCCGCGAACGCTTCTCCTACTCCCGTCCTTCCGATGCACTTTGCAGGTCGCATCTTAAGCATCTCCTTGAAATACCTTCCCACACTACCGACTTTTACTCCTACTCCTTTACTGTGCACGCGGTGCGGTTGTGGAACTCGTTACCGCCTGATATTAGGGACTGCCAAACTCTTGCAGTTTTTAAAAAGAGAGTGAAAGAGCATTATCTTTCCATTCCGTCTTAGTTGCATATTAATATGTATTATTATTTAAGTATTTATGATATTACTTAGTATTTATTATTGTAATATTTAATTTAATAATATGCATGTATATAAGAGTATATATTAATTATCTATACAGTATTCTTCTTTATTGTGAATTGTTTAATATATTTTTCTTTTTATCGTTCTACACACGGTGTCTACATATCTTTTTTTTGCAACTCTCCTCTCGCAGGTATGCTGGAAGAGATTTCGTTAGAAATAAGCATACCTTTGTACCTATTTTCTGTTCCTTATTCTTGTCTATTTATTATGTGTGTGTACATTAATGGTTAAATAAAATAAATAAATAAATAATATAAATAATAACAATATTATTATTATAAATAATAATTATTAATAATTATAATAATTAATAATAATTATTATTATAATTCCATTTATTTATTTTATTTACATATTTTAACATTTTTAAATATTATTCTATATAAAAAAAAATAAAAAACATTTAAAAATACAAAAATAGTAGCCCACCGGTATCGGGAACAGGGTCCAAGCTACCGGTGGTCAGGGCTCCTGAGAGAGGAACCTCCTGGCTAGTCAAGATACTTGATTTGCTTATCTTTCTCGGCTTTCACGAGGTTCCCGTCATGCGGGACGGTAATGTCAACAATCATTGTACGCCTCTCGATTCGGTCCACCACCACAATATCAGGCTTATTGGCTACAATAGTCCTGTCAGTGATGATGGACCGATCCCAGTACAATGTGATAAAGCCATTTTCGAGAACTATAATTGCATAAGTTGATACAAAATGCTATGCAATAGCTTTACCGCGGCAGTCCCCGAGTGCCACACGTCTTTTTTTGAAATGGCCAGTAGTGTAGTTTCTGCAGAATGGCAATTTCATAGGTAAATACCTATTATTTCACACTTTGATATCGATATTCCTGGTGTTGGATACACAATTACTTGCCATTTACTGCATTAAATCGCAGGGCAAGTCTAAATTATAATATTATACTAACCAGGCTGTGAACAATAGAACCATATCAAAATAAAGTTCTATTGTGGTGTCTATGTTATATAAAACACCTATTCCTTAAGAAAAATCTATTCGTCTAATTGCAAAATTCTATCAGTACGATGCAATCGCCGTGTTTTTTAGTCCCAAAAGTATTGTAGATTGGACATGTGCCTGTTCTGCGAAGCCGGCACCCCCCTCTAATTTGTTTCCGGCAGAGCGAAAAGTAGCTTGCGTAACAATATCACTTGCATACAAAATATAAAACATCGATGTGCGAGTGCAAGTACGAGTCGGATTCGCATACGAAGTTCAGTAACATGTCGAAAAATAGGGTTCTGGTTTTCAACCTACGGACACGGAATCCTAAGACTATATGTCTAGAACACCATACAAAATATTTAGAAACTGACTAGTTTAATGACTAATTTAAACATGATTAAATTATAAGTTTGAAAAATGCACAGCTTGCGGCAGATTCGTACGTGGCACTCTCATGGTCCGCAGGCGCGGGAGGCGTAAGGCAGCGGGGGTGGTAAAACGTGCGCGCGGGACGTGCGGGGTCACCTGACAGAAGCGTCTTCCCCCGCCACCCGCGCGGACCATTGAGGTGTCAACTACGAATTTGCCAACCTATAGTCAGAGTCATGATTGAAACTTTCAATCTTGATCATGATTAACTCAATCAATCTTATCAAACTAATCTAGGACTAATCTAAAAACGTATTGTAAACAGCGAAAAAGGAAAGATTCTACTCCGAGAAGATAGGCTGAAGTCTTTATATACTACTAGCTTCTGCCAGCGGCTTCGCCCGCGTGATGTACAAAATTAACCTAAGGGATATTACCGGGATAAAAAGTCCTATGTGCTATTCCAGACTATAATCTATCTCTGTGCCAAATTTCATCTAGATCCGTCCAGCTGTTTGAGCGTGAAGAAGTAACAAACATAACACACTCACAGACTTTCGTCTTCATAATATTAGTGAAATTATGTAAATGTCGTACATCTAGGCTACCCACTAATAAAATAAAACAATTGGAGTACAATTCACTAACCGCACTGACTGTAGGGTATGTCGAGATTGCTGTCTTATGCTACAATGGCCTATCTTCCGAAATCTGTATTTTTGCCCGATGAAAAGCTATTTAAATAATTAAATCATTAACCACCAATTAAAAATAAATTACCCTGTACTGGAAGTGGATGTACAGTAAGTAAACATTTTTAGTAGATGGCGAAAAAGTAGCAGCGTAATAACGATATAAAGTACGGGTACGATTTGAATACACAAACAAGATTATGATATCAAGTATACGTACTTCAATACAAAGGAGCAAGCCGAGCATGTCTGCTTGCCAAAAAACGTCAGGCTGGCGTGATCTCCTCGCGCTTAGCACCATGCATGATACGCCGGGTGCACGCTGGACCGATCACATGGCAAGCTTTGCACAACCAGCCCAAAAGAGCACCTGGCACCTGCGCCAACGGAAAGCCGGCACACAGGATATACTTGTCAGAATTCGTCACCAACAACGAACGTGTGAAACAACTAAACTGCACAAAACGCTGACGAACACGTTACTGAGTGTAGGGCCGCTGCGCTGACCCAATTCCTCGCTGGTCTCAATAGATCCTCCGCCCCGATGCCAATTATGGAGCATTGTCATATAAAAATGCGAGAACTGGGAATTTCTTATCGAAGAAAGGATTTTTCTATAATAAGGTTTTTGCTGGCACTGTTGATATAAAATCTTCTCCATGCAACTTAATCTAATAAGCCTCGCCGGCCGTCGCAGCTGATAGGAATAGAATTTGATTTAAATCTGCAGAAAGTTTTCAACGAATGATGTCCTTTTTTAAACGTTTCAGCCTGTCATTAGAACTATCGTGCTCTAGTTATTGGATTTGGTCTGTTGCGAGGTCAGCTCTGTTCGGGGGAATTTTTAGGGTTTGGCGTAGGTAATAGACGCGTGGGAAGCCGTTGCCGGCTTCTTGGTTGGCCAACATGACCTACCTATGCCTACGTACACGTCATATGCCTCACCCCGCAGACGGTTTTAAGCAGCTAAGTATAACGAACAGGTAAAATTGTTTGTAACATGTCTGTAAAAGCAGGTTATTTTTTTTTTCTCTTTTATTGTCTCGCGCTTGACCACTATCTCACCTGATGGTAAGCGATGATGTGGTCGACGATGGAGCACGCTTGCCTAGTAGTAACCTATTTACTCATGACTTAAAGACCCCTAGATTGTAGCTATCGGGAAACACAGACTCCGGCGGGGAATTCCACTCCTTAGCTGTACGCATAATAAAAGTATTCTCAAAAGGTTTTTAATATATCAATGGTAAGTACAATATTAGCAGAGCGTCAAATTTCACAAGAAATTTCTCTCGTATGAAATCGTATGTAGCTAGTTAGCTAGTTATAATAACTTTAGGCTAAATTTAGAGTCAGGTCAAAATGATTACGAATTTTATTTTGGGATGATCAATTTCAGCCGTATCCATTCAAGTGTCAATTAGCAGACACACCTGAGGTAAACCTTAATCAACAAGTTATTAAATGGGGTTAGGGGGCAACTCGTCCCACTTCAAAACTGGGACCAAGGACCAATTCTACATTTTCTAATTTGATAATAGGCAACTGGGCCCACGTCAAATTAGGTATTGGGAAGATTGGCCACAATTTTATATCGGCATCCTCTAAGATAAAAACATGGTAACGAAATATGGAAACTAAATTTTTAATGATGCCACATTCAATTTCATCTGTCATATTTCAGAATTTTCAAACATTTGGAATGCAAAATAAATTAACATGAGTTTCATATTTCGGATGAATAGAAATGCGGGGGAAAGTTCAAGATCTGGACACAGATAATATAATACTAGCATACAGATACCTCATCCCATACAAAGAAACCGTGCCGACGTAACTAGCGTTTTTCGTCTGCTTAATCTGGTAATTTTTTGTACATCGCTTTCGGTTCTGTTTCACGGTGATAGATAGATGGTGTTAGCAGCGACTTGCAAGTAAAAGGGTTTACTAGATTCGTATTTTTTTTTTCTTTAAATACCGTGAAGGTTTGTTTTCTAGTATTTATTTGCACGTTTTTACAGTTTTTTTTGCACCAAAATGTGTTAAAATGCAAACTTTAACAATCGAGTGGAATGCCTCAGAAATTTAAAAATGCGCCACCTATTAGCATCAATTTTAAATGATCCGTCTAATAATCTTTGAAATGTGAATTCAGAGCCCAATATTCCATAATTTTGTACTTAGGAGAGTTGATTAAACAAGAACATACAATTTTTGTGTTCAATGCCAGAAAATGTTAATTTTATGTACATTCCATAACAGATGGAGGTGCATATCGCGCCATCTAGTGAGATTTATTTGAACCAAATTTTCTTTCTTAGCAATGAGACCCCGTGATCTGGATAAAATGAGAAAGAATAAACTCGTCTTTGTACGCCGCGGCATCAAAGGCTTTCCTCAGACGTCTAGGATTACTCGCGGATAAGAGACAGCTGCTGCTGTAAGTTTTCTTTTGACACAATCGTTTTAAGTTCAGTTAGGATGAATTTCACCGATGTGAACGTGAATGCGATCAGCGCATCTGGACCGCGTTCAAGAACTGTCAGTGTCAATATTTGAAAGCAAAGTCAATATAAAAATATACCTTTATTTTCCAAATCAATAAAAACCTCACACAATTCCATCAAAGTTCCATAGGGCAAGATGCAACTTTGCACAATTGTTTCACAGTTTTATCTTCATCATCATCCACCTATAAATGTTCCCACTGCTGGGAAACAGGCCTCCTCTCTGTGAGAGGGAATGGGCCGTAATCCACTACGCGGGCCCAGTGCGGGTTGGTGGATGTCACATGTCTTCGAATTTTTGGTTCTAGGACATGCCGGTTTCCTCACGATGTTTTCCTTCACCGTTTTGAGAGCAGTGGTGTTGAAATAATTTACACAAAGTAAAGCGCCAGCCTGAGCTCGAACCCACGACCTACAACTCGTAAGTCGCGGCCGATACCACTGGGCCACCACTGCTCTCACAGTTTTATAACAACAATTCTAACACAGTTTCATAAGTAAGCACTGAATAAGGTTGAACAAAAGGGGATACATAACGTGACCATACGTCCCGTTTTGGGCGGGACAATCCCGCTTGCAGGCTGTCGGTCCCGCTGTCCCCAGCGAAGGCAGAAATGTCCCGCTACCGCAAACAGACTTTCATATTCAGACATACATAATACGAATAGATTTTTATTCGATAATGTTATTTACCTATTATTTTTATAACACTTAAAACAATAATTGCTCAGTTAGACCTTAGATTAGATGTCATGTGACTAAGGCTTAGTAACCCAACTAATATGTACTAAAACTTGCAAAATATTAAGTATTTATAACATTGTAAGTCGCGGCCATTACCACCAATTCGCACAGGGCCCGCGTGTTGGGTGGACTCCGTCCAATTCTCTCACAGAAAGGAGGCCGTTGTCCCAGCAGTGGGATCATTAAAATGGCTGATCATGTTTTTGATTCCACATTGCCTAATAAACGCTAGAAAAATACCAACATTATTTTTCACATAATTCTGCTGGTATCCCGGTCTGACGCAAAAAACAAATGGTTACGTTAGGTATACATAAAATAGTGGAACTCATTTTCTATTTCTGTAGGTAGTTCCCTTCACTTTTACATAATTCTAATAAACCTGAGTTTAGATGTGCTGATCGCTTTCAGTTTCCTTGGTGAAATACGCTCTGAGCATAATTAAATATTATGTACTTACATGTTTTATTTCGTTCAAAATATGCAGGCAGAATCTAAGGAGCCAAGTCTTAATTATAGGCCTAGACAAACTGAAATTGTTGGGGCAGAGGATGATACCTAGTTAAAGTTTATCGCTAAGCAGTGCGTGAGTCCTTTGTCCCGTCCCGTAGCGTGACAAAAGACGACTTTAAAATCGATTTCTTTTTAAGCCGGCCTTGACGCTTAAATTGTAATACGTACACCAATTCCACTTTACAGTCGTCTGAGTAAGAAAGACGATTGAAAACAAAAAATAGCGAAGACCGCCAAGTAAATCTTCAATAAGGACTGTTGTTTCATAAGGACTGTTTGAAGTTTGTAAAATACAGATTTATTGAGAAGGATAATTATAAGCAGGCTATGCCCGAACAGGAGTTAGCGACCGATCGCTCTCTAAATTAGACAGCGAGCGCCTCCCAAGGCGCTCGCTTTCGCTCCCTTCGCTAACCTCCTTCCCTTCTATTGCTAGCTCAGGGCCTAAACACATCACTACGGCGCGGCGCCGACACCGCGGAACGGCAAGGCGTCGCGCCGCAGCACGGTGCCGTGTATGGTGCGCCGCGCTCACGGCGCACCCTTTCGGCAGTTGATCTTTCGCTGTCGCTATGTTCGCAGGTGTTAGTACAAAAACCAGCCAAGTGCGAGTCGGATTCGCGCACCGAGGGTTCCGTACAAACCTCAGCTTAAAGGTATTATAGACCTGAGTATTTGATATGAATTTCAATTTAATACCTCTACGCGTTCATGAGGAAACGGGTAGTAAGTTTAAAATTATTAAAAATATTTTTATTATATGATGTAACTAAAAATTCACGGTTTTCGCAATTTTTCCTTTATCTGTGCTATAAAACGTTGCTTCGTACCAAATTTTTAGATTCTGAGTTCACGGGAAGTACCCTGTGGGTTTTGATTCCCTTGCGAGTGTCGAAAATTTGCAGCATAAACGCCTATATCTTTTGATTGCGTTGGCTTAGAAGTTTGCTTAGAAACTCTCAGCTTTAAGTGACAGTAGACCTGAGAATTTGATATAAATTTCAGCTTGATACCTCCACGCGTTCCTGACAAAAAGGGTCTTGACAGACAGACGGACGGACGGACAACAAAGTGATCCTATAAGGGTTCCGTTTTTTCCTTTCGAGGTACGGAACCCTAAAAAAGGCTGATAATATCGATGTTGATTTGTTAATCGATTTGTACGTCGTTCGCGGTCCACATCTAGACAACAACTGCAAGTTTGCCAAGTTTAAATCGACCGTTGCGGCGCGGCGCACCGTGCCGTGATACGACAGTTTTACGGTGAACGGTGACAGAGCCGCGCCGTGATGATGAGTCCGCGTCGTCAGCAGAGGAGCATTTTTGTCGAATGCTTTAGCAAAAAGTTCGTTTAGGCGCTAGGTATCGTGATGATCCTACACATATCGGTCGGAATTTCGGGGTTTTTGTCTCGTGTAAATTACCTCTAAATGTTTTCCTTCATTATAAAAAACATAGAGCACAGCATCCTTGACAGCAAAATTTTAAATCAAGTCTAATGGGTAATTAAAGAGACAAACAAATCTAAAATTTAATCGATTGGCTAGCAATTCGCAATTTTTACTCCAACGGTAATGGTGAAACACGGATCGGAAATTGCTATTTAAAGAACCTAGGGTCGGGTAGGGTAGGATTATATCTTATTCCAACTGTATTAAACTTGTGGTGTTGTTTGAGATTTTTATCATACGTTAAGGCCTAGCGATCGAGCAACATTTGTCTAAGGAAGTGGCCGTCCTTGGGGTATCCAAGACATTAAATACGAGGGGAGGTCCAAAAGTTCTGGGCATATTTTCCTCGAACTTTTGGGCGTCCCTATTTACATGTCACACATATTTACGTAAACTTACTGCACTAGCAATGTTAGTAAAGCCTCGTACTTAAAATAGCAAAATGTTGCGCAACATCGTTGCAGCAACATACCTTTATGTTGCGGACAAATGACAACACGGAGAGTTGCAATGGTAATATTGTTAGAAAAGAGTGTTGCAAACATTGTTTCCAGCAACATGTGTGATGTTTCTGAAAACAATATATTGCAACTGCTTTTATGAACTAGGCTTTAGTCGCGTTAGAACACTAACCTGGTCGAACGGACATTGTTTTCTATGGAGGTGTTTTAGGCAGTGTCTACATAGTGTATGGCCGCATCCGAGGCTAATGGGGCTGCGGGGCGGCGCGCCGAATTCGCGGCAGCACACTGGACAGTTCAAATAATCCGTCCATTGAGGCGCCTGTATTGGCATTCTGAAACAAATGGTTTTACAATGAATATGGATAGTAAAAAATTTTTTTAACAAAAATATACTACCGACTTCCAAATTAAAAAACTACAAAGTGAAAAATAACTTTATTTTTGGAAGTCGGTGTCTTTCGTAGGTACATGTACGTTTTTTGCGTTATAGACACCGACTTCCAAAAATAAAGTTATTTTTCACTTTGTAGTTTTTTAATTTGGAAGTCGGTAGAATTTTGTTGTGAAAAAATAATTTTTTTTTCACTTTTTATTTGTACCTAATAGACAAGTTGTTTAGTAAGGTAACGCCAGAATAGATAACCCGAATGACATGAAACTTGAACATAACCGGTGAAATGAGTGATCTGCATACCCCTTAAGAGCGTACTGGCGTGATGTTATGTTATGAAATAGTATAATCAATAAACAAACATGTGATTGCAGCAATCATGAGAGATTTACCGTTATTTATTAAAGAGTTCTGATGTATATCTCCGAAGTTCTTCATCAGATCTTCACCAAATTAAAATAGGATCAATTTCGGAATATACTCTTTCAAAAAAATAAAAATAAATCAAAATCGGTCCAAAATTTACGGAGATATGCGAGAACAAACAAAAAATTAAAAAAAACAGACCATGTCGAACATAGGACCTCCTCCTTTTTGGTAAGTCGGTTAATAAAAGAAACACGATAAGAGATGCACTGTTATGGTACACATGACGACCTACTTTGCTTGCCCTCCGTACAATTGGAGCTAAGCTCATATTGGCATCGTCGGTTGCCGCCATGTTGCCGCGGAGCAACCGGCCACACACTTTAAATAAAACAAATATTTTTTGTAGAAAATACAACCGAATTCCAAATAAAAACTCTACAATGTGAAAAATAACTTCAATTTCGGCAGTCGGTGTCAAATAACGAAGAAACGAAAACAGGAACACCGACTTCTGAAATTGAAATTATTTTTCAGTTTGTACTTTTTGTAATATTTTTTTTATATTTTTCACTTTTATTTTCATAATGGATCAGTTCTATAGGCTAGGTACCTATAATGCTCAAAGTGATGCCAGATTAGATTAACCCAATGACATGAAACTTAAACAAAACCGGTGGAATGAGAGTGCACCAGGGTTGAACTGTTCACACCTGCATACCTCTTTAGAGCGTACTATTGTGATGTTATGTTATGAAATGGTGTAAATCGGTCCACAATTGATGGACATATTGCAGAAAAAAAAAAACTTTTAAAAAAAGAAAATTAGAAACATCTAAATTGAAAACCTCTCCTTTTTGGGAAGTCGGTTAAAACAAATGTTTGCTGCTTACACTTTTAAGTTTCAGGAAGTTAATTTTACATATTTGTAAACATGTCTTACGAACTATATAAAAATGTTAGTAATCTAGTGTTATCTAAACCTAAACTTATATTTATTTATATATTTAGACATCATGCACAAAGGTACACTGGCGGACTTAATGCCTTAGGCATTCTCTACCAGTCAACCGAGGGTAGTGAAGAGAAAACATGGCAGGTGCATTGTTTAAATCGTGGCAATAACAAATGTAACAAAAAAAAACAATTTTAAATTGCTTATAATACATACACATACATACATATTTTTAAACCCCGACGGAAAAAGAGTGGTGTTATAAGTTTGAGGTGTGTTGCTGTGTATCTGTGTATATTGTGTGTCTGTCTGTGGCATCGTAGCGTCCAAACGGGTGCACCGATTTTGATTTAGTTTTGTTTGAAAGGTGATTTTGTCGAGAGTGTTCTTAGCTATGTTTGAATAAAATCGGTTCAGCCGTTCAAAAGCTATGGGCGTTTCACTCTTTGAATCGGGGTGTTTACGCAAGATATCGTGTCATAATTACGTGTTCAGTAGATTGCCGATCGAAGCGTATCTACTATGTACTAGATAAATTACGTAGCATGAAATAAAAATGAGCCGGGGGATTTTTAAATTTTGACATTTTACTTGTATATGATACATACTACACTACTACTTTTTATATACTTCTGTATTTTCCGCTACTTTGACGTCATGGAGTAGCTTGCATGCTAAAAAGAACCCTATGACTGCGCCTGTAGAGTTGCTTTGCCGAAACTGGTCTAAGGTGGGGGAGCCAGATTAAGAGAGATACAATTCACAGGGCAGCTTGTGGCGATCTGTGGGGCAGTAAGCAGCAACCCCACGAAAAAGTCTGAGTCGAGGGATGACAATTCTCATCCCTCGTCTCATACTTGCCTTCATTGACCGGCAGAACTGAATATGGACGAGGAAGGCACACAGCTCCACCACTTACTCGCCTTTATTGGTCGGCTTGAACGGAGATTTGCAAGAAAACGACCCTCGGAGGAAGAATGTATGTATACTCCAGTACACTGCTGGGACACTGTCTTGCTGCGCCCGGTTTCGGAGGCCGCACTATTGAAAATGCAATGCAAGTCTGCTTGCCTTTTTATCCTTAACTAAATACCTAATAAGTTTCCCCCTGCTTCGTCAGCATTGCATTAGTACTTCGCAACCCTCAATTTTGCGCAATAATATTGTAGGTGTGTGAGCCACCTTACTAAGAAATTATTGGTTCACCATACAAATTTTTGCCCTATATACTTCCCAGGGGCTCAATCTATCTCATCTAAATCGGTTTAGCGGTTTATGCGTAAAAAGATAACATGCAGACAGACAGAGTTATTTTCGAATTTATAATATTAATATGAATATAACTTTGGCCAGGCAGCAGACATATGCCTCCCTTAGTCTTAGATAACCAATCCATTTTAGCCACCCATATTCAAAATCTTTGTTTGCATATCCTGCAACAGAGCTGCACCAACCGGGGGTTGTCATTAAGCGTACTTGCGTAGTGCATAAAGGGGTAGTGTTCGGTTAGCGCTTCATTTAATTAAAAGCGTCGAACGGGCCCTCTGCTTTCAGTAAACATCCGGGAAACCCATTAATGTTTGGTTCAAACTACGTGCTCTCGAGCTAATCTCGACGGACTCGAGCTTGTCTGTGAGCAAACAATTTTTGAAAGAATTTTAGATAAAATTGTTTGTGTTTGAAACTTAGAATACTGATCCGATTACGAAAAAGCAGTGGGGGCCCAGTGGTAACGGCCGCGACTTACAAGTTGTAGGTAGTGGGTTGAAACCCAGGCAAGCGCTTTACTTTGTGGAAATGGCGGTTTCCTCAAGATGTTTTCCTTTACCGTTATGAGAGTGTGGTGATGAAATAATTTACACAAAGTAAAGCGCTTGCCTGGGTTTCAACCCACTACCTACAACTTGTAAGTCGCGGCCGTTGCCACTGCCCAGTGGTAACGGCCGCGACGCGCTGAAAGAATTAAAGAAGATTCAATCAAAAAAAAAAATCATTTATTTGTAAAACATAGGTAATAATTACATGCAAGATTTTAAAAATTAGGTAGTGCGCTATGTTTTGCCATTTGACATAATTAAATATATTTTTTTTATTTATTTTTTTTATTTTTATTTTATTAATTTAATTAATTTAAAGACATGTTAGTGGATTCCACAATTTTTTATGGTTGTCCTTGTCAGTCATTCTTTCATACAAACGCAGTATGGCGATTACTCTACTGTTTGACGGTGCACGTTCAAAATAAAATAAACCGAGTGCGTGTCGGGCCACGCGCAAGTAATAGGGTTCCGAAGTTGCATAATAATGCGGGCTAAGAAGAGGGTTTTGTTGTTGTTACATGAACATTAAAACGGTTTCAGCGGCACACAATGTCTAAAAACGGGCCCACATAGGATGATGTTTTTTTAAACTATATGCTCGCGTTTGGCCACTATCTCGCCTGATGGTAAGCGATGATGTGGTCTACGGTGAAGCACGCTACCTATTCACTCTTGACATAAATTAAAGAAAGAATAACTGGTAACTAATCCAAGTTCGCGGGTGCGAATTGCGAAAGGAGCCGATACGAGAACGCGTTAGAGCCACGGGGAATGGCATGGTTCGTTCCTGGATCCTTGCGCGCACGCTCCTTGTTTATTTCTCTTTCGGAATTTGAAAAATTTCGTATGTATTCACCTCTAATCTGCGGCATTCACTATTTTGTTCTGGAAAGTTTTACGCTACTCAATTAGTGATTTAGTCGGGTCGAATATTGACTTTATAGATGGATATCGACAAAAAAAAAATAAGTAATTTGCTTGGCTATCGAATCTAATTTGACTTTAGATTACAAAACGTCGAAAATACTTCTGCACTAACACAAAATAGACACCCCTGCGCACATGCGCCGTATGGTTTACGGACCGGTACTGCCAACGTCTCCGGCCACTCCAATGCGTTATTCGAGCTTAAACAAACACAAGGATGCTATGATTTTATTTTTGTATATTTTTACATGGTTCATAAGCATATCTGTTTTACACAGCTAACAACGTTATTTAAGTTATTTCTCAATGGCATTTCTACAAAAATTTTACTGTGCCAAGTACATTTCATAAGTTGGTCGACTGTTATAGTTCTCGCCAAACTTCTTGGCCGCTCTGAAGTTGGCTACAATGGCTGCGCAGTAGTAAATCTCATACAAAAACAGCACCGTTTCTTGCCTCGCGCATGCGGTAAACCAACTTTAGGGCGGCCAAGAATTTTGGCGAGGCCTATACTCGTAAACTTGTAAAGCCTGTTATGGTTTTATTTTTGTATATTTTTACATGATCAATAAGCATATTATTTACTCTGTTTTACACAGCTAACAATGTTATTTTAGTAATTTTATGTTATTTCAATGACATTTGTACAATTTTTTTACTATTCCAAGTACATTTTTATAAGTTGGTAGACTCGTAAACTTGTAAAGCTTGTTTAGCTGTGATAGTCTTCCTTTTAATTTCGTTATAGTTACTACTGCCGTGTATTTTTTCACACAGCCAAGAGCAACCATTTCGCTGGCAGGGGGGGACACTTGACTCTAATATAAATTTGTAATTTGAAAATTTTACGCAAACGGATCTCTGAATCGAAAAATGGTTTTAATAAATCCATAATATTTCTGAATGGCCTATCCAACGATACCCCACACCATTGGATAGACTAGAGAAAAAAACATCCCCACTTTACGTCTATAAGAGGAACCTCAAAAAATGTTTTTTCATGATTTTATTATACCACTTTGTCGGAATTATTAATATGTATATCCATGCCAAATTATAGCTATCTAGTACTTAGCTAAGCTGCGGACGGACAGACGGACAGAGCGAAACTACAAGGGTTTCTTGTTGACTTCGGATTTGTTGAACCTAAAAATGATATCAATTTGTCTCATCATTATCTAGCACTGAGTGTAAACAAAAAAATAAAAAAACCGGCCAAGTGCGAGTCGGACTCGCGCACGATGGGTTCCGTACCATTATCGCAGAAAAACGGTATAAAAACACGTTTGTTGTATCGGAGCCCCACTTAAATATTTATTTTATTCTGTTTTTAGTATTTGTTGTTATAGCGGCAACAGAAATACATCATCTGTGAAAATTTCAACTGTGTAGCTATCACGGTTCATGAGATACAGCCTGGTGACAGACGGACAGACAGACGGATCGCGGAGTCTTAGTAATATGGGTCCCGTTTTTACCCTTTGGGTACGGAACCCTAAAAATAATAAATGGATGATGATTTAGAACGAAAAATTAATTTTCACAGATGATGTATTTCTGTTGCCGCTATAAGAACAAATGCTAAAAAATAATAAAACAAATATTTAAGTGAGGCTCCCATACAACAAACGTAATTTTTTGACGGGTTTTGCGATAGTGGTACGGAACAATTCGTGCGCGAGTCCGACTCGCACTTGGCCAGTTTTTTATACCAAGAGTGTGTATTCGTACACGCACTATCTTCTTACTGCTCATCACAGCGTCAATCCCATTCGTACGTGTTGTCGGATGAGATAGCATGCATTTTAACCCCGGCCACAAAATAGTTCGTGCCGCCGACTAAGGCAACCTTAAGGTATGTAGATAGAGACCCATTAGATGTAAATAAAATTCTGACGATCGTTTTAGATACAAAACATAATTTATTCCAAATTGTGATCTCAGTTATAATTATAAAAGATTGTCTAGCTAGAAACGTATCATTTGACATCATTTACCGACACGGTTCCAGGGACCTTAAATATCAATTAAGTTAAGTACCTATTTGTTTTGTTAATTAGTTTCGAATAAATAATTTCAATGACTATCGCTGTATTACCTACTCTACATTTAATAATGCGTAGTTTAATAAAGACATACTTTCAATATAAAAATTATATTATTTTGTCTTTTCACTTAAACAGCTTTGATCAAGTCACTTACGTGAGCTCATAAGATTAGTCTTAACAAATTCTATTGATCTAATGATGGGACTGGATGTTAGGTAAATGGAACCCTTGACTACTATAATTCGTTCAACGGGTTATTTGTTTTTTGACAGATAGAACTAGTGATCATAGCAACGTAACATTTCGATTGTCGATTCAATTATTGACACTTTAATTGGTATGTAGTATAATTTTGAACTATAATTTTTGCTGTTGATTAAATAGGTTGCGGTTGCTATGCCTGTGTAAATTTTATAAAATTTCTGAACAATTTAACCGCTTTGTTAAATTTAAATTCCATTTTTCAGGTAATTCCACCGTCCATTCGGAAAACTAGCATGTTATGGGGAAGAATGGACAAAAAACACCAAACTAAAACATTAAAAAATAAATATGACTTTAACATACATACATAAATTCATATATGTAAAGTATTACAAGAACTAACAGGTAAATTAATTCATTTGATAAATAGGAACATGGTTCTCACTATATCTTACACACACTATTTGCTAAAAATGAACATGGTTCTCACTACAGCAAAAATTAGCGAAAAAATAAAGTGGCAAATTTGTATTATATAGAACACAGATGCAGAAACCGCAACCTGTTTCATCATTCATTGTTATCTACAGCAAAAAATTATACCTGATGGATACTAAATACCAATAAAAGTGTTAATAATTGAATCAACAAAATCAAAACATTGCATTGCTGTAAACACTATAGAGTTATAGAGCAAGGTCCCAGTGCCCCAAACGTTTCTGCATTCTTTCTTAAAAAAACATGTGGGGTTGAGTCGTGTTAGTATGTACTTTAAGACGACAGCTAATTTACAGGCACCAGGACGGTGCTAAGGGTACTACTCAATCCCACACATTTTTTTTAGAAACTACTGAAATGTCTAAGGGCTCTGGAATCTTGGACTATTAGTTCCAGCTGTCAAAAGACCATTAACCTGTTGAATGGATCATAGTAAATGTATCAAGCATGATCTCATTAGATTTGTTGTAACAAGTACCTACTATTGATTTTTATGCCGAGGTCCTGATGATGAATTTTGATAATAAATAACCACACCCTTGAACGGCTACTAGTAGCTTACTGCAGGTCTCCTGTTTCCGTAATAGGATCTATATGGATCTAACATGAAGGCATAAGAGGGCTTCATTCGCTAGCAATGGGTCATAGGAATGACAACTTAGACAAAATGATGGATAATAATTTTATGTGTTGTTGTTTTTTTTTTTCATTTGGGTAAATGAAAAAAATTCATGCACATTTCCTTGATAACTTATCAATTTTTTTTCAAGTTGATATTTATTGAATTTTAAATTCTGCGTAATATAGATATACTGATATGGGATACAAAAATCAATGAACCAATAAAATGACAGATTAGCAGTGTTGATATGATGTCTTGTTTGATGAGAATGATTAAATGTATCACATTATTACCCCATGATTCACCACTTGATAGAATAACATCAGAGTTTCTTAACTATAAGTGGGCCATGAAATGATGTTGGCTAAAATAATGCATTATTCAGACAACGAAGTTGACGGTCACAGTAGCAATGGCAGACTGTTTGCGAGTCACTTTACTACCAATGCTCCTGTTCAAACATAACATTAAATGTAAATAAACATTAAAAAAACCATACATGGAGGCACATTAAGAACTCATTTAAAAATATAAGCATTGAGGCAGAGCAGTAAATAGTAGATTGGTTAGTGTGATATACATGATAAAATATATTTGTAAATGATCTAAAAATTCGCAAAAGCATAATTTACATTGTAAGACTTCATTATGGATACTCTCAATTATAATGGACTAGTTTCTGCCTGTGGCTTCGCCTGCGCGAAATGAGATCACTATCTAAAGGGAACTTACTATTGGGATCAAAATCATCATACATCCTACCTAATCCAGACCAGTCTATATGTGTGAAAATTTTCATCAAATCTGCTCAGCAGTTAAGTCATGAGAATGTATCAGACACACACACTTTAATATTCATAAATTTTGTATGGATGTTATTATGTCACCACAGAAGTGGATGAATTGGGAGGGAGGGTGAAGCCAAAGAATAAGAATGGTTTGTGTGAAACTGTCAATAAAGAAAAGGAAGACAGTGATAGTGTGACCGTTGACAGGAAATATGGAAGAAAATGTGTGGATTGCTGACCTCAAGTAACATGGCACATGTGCAGGCAGATAATTATGAGCAACCTGGCAGCTTTAAGGACCCTATTTTAAAATCCCTCTGGATTAGTGTTGTGCCATTTACATAGTGTTTTAATATCACTAACCTGGTTTTCTAGATTATCATTATGCTGCTAGAAAAATAGTATAGAGATAGTTAGCTGACGTGATTTGTTGACCAAAATAACAACAAATTTTATACATTGACAACTAACAATCTATTATAATAAATTATTTACTTTCTGAAACCAGGAATAAATGTAACAAAACAATTTCTAATAATACATGAATGGGTAAATGCCCAACAAAAAGCTATGAGTAATGGCAAATTACTTCAAAGAGTATTTTATGTTTAAGATAATAATATATTTATATAAAACAAAGCTAACTATGCCTAATATTAAAGCCATAAAGAAGAGTGACACATTCAAATGAAACTATGTCCACTGCTTTTAAAATAGGTGCACAGCATGTTTTTAATAAGACAAGTGTTCTGGTAGAGACAGTCAATGTTGGACCAGCTCTACAACTCTACTTGGTTATAATAATATTGTATAAACAAAATTTATTTTAAATAATATCACAAAGAAAGGGGGTAAAAAATTACATTTGAAAGCCAATAAAACCGTGATAAGGCAAACCAGTAATAAAAAAAATTAAAAATCATGCATTAGGGATCATGACGAGATATGACTATTTTCTATTAATTTTTAATTATATTTCAGGGTCTAGATAAGCTCGCTTAGATAAACTCCATACATTCTATAACATTATTGCTACTTAATTATATTTAAATACACCCGATTATTATGCTTAATACGTAAAAAATAGAGACTGAACAAAAACTATGACATCTGAAAATTGCCACCTAGGCAGTCGTCTAGCGGTCTGAACACGCCATGATTCCCAATTTATTGTTTTTGTATAATAAATGAGGATACAAAGATGTTGTGAAAACAATATTTTTTTGTAATTACCTTACAAATAACTCGTACAGTCATCACAAAAGTAACACATTTAACTTCTACCCACTTCAAAACATGATCGGTCAGCAGCCGTGAAACATAGACTAGATAGAATTTTGCAATTTATTTATGTATGGTGGAGACAGGTAGAGACAGTAATGTAGAGCCAGCTCTACTTAATATATATTTTTTTATTAAAGACGCTATCTCAATTTTATGTATAGTGGAGATAGTTAATTTAAAGCCAGCTTTAAGTAGTTAATTTAAAATACAAACGATATCTCAAATATAAGGTTTTTTGAAATGATGTGCACTAGGTGGCAACACTGAGCCGTGAGACGTCAGGTCCAGTAAAAAAAGACGCATATTTTTTTCTGTTGTCGTGACGTCAAATTGACGTCAACGTTACGGTAAATATATGGTGAAATTATCTAACGTAGTTTTATAGCTTGAAAAATACCTATCAAAATCCCAGAATAACAAAAGTAAAACTAAATCCACGATCATTGACGTCAAAAACGATTGATTTAGTCTTCGGGGTCTAGGAATGAATAATACGCAAAATGACTACAGAGTCTATATTTGACCAATTCTACAAATGTGCGATTCTAAAATTGACAGATTCTACAAATGACCTATTCTAAAATTTACTAATTTTTTATAGATTTCGCCTTAGGCCGCTATCCCACTGGCGTTTTACGAGCGTTGGCGTTGCTCCAACGTCTGAGCAGCGTCGACGCTGCGCAGACGCGACGTTGACGTCGCGTTTTACGAGCGTTGGCGTCTCGCCAACGTCTGCGCAGCGTCGACGCTACTGTTGGCTTTGCTACTTCGACGAAAATTACGTTAATAAAGAAAAAGAAAGGCTCATCGTCAATTTTTCCAATTGATTACAAGAACGTGAATATTTCGCAATGTATTCTAACAATATTAAAAATAATGAATCGGAATTTTATAAATATTTGCGAATACACTTAATGAACTTTTAGAAGTGATTCATAATAACATTCAATATTTAGCCACTAATCTCAGAGATTCAGTATCACCAGAAGAGAGGCTTGTTATAACTTTGAGGTATGTATATAAAACGCTTTTGTGTATATTTTTCTCTACCTGTTTTATTTATCCTGCACAGATCTAATACTGATATATGTTTATATATAAGTATCTAAAGCATACTCGGCCATACTGGTACAAAAGATGGCATAGACAAAAGTATATCTATACACTATCTTTTTGCCTATGACGTTATCTATTAGTGCGAAAGTAAATACCGATATTGAAATTGCGTCTTAAATATGTTCCGTCTTGTTAAAAAATGTCTGACCGGCCGTAACCGCCGCCTGTTTGTGATTGTACCTGTTGCCAAAAAACGTAACGTTACCGTCGCGTTGCCGCGTCGTTAACGTTATGAAGTCTCAGCGCTAACGCTTGCCACTAGAGTCTCACGACGTCAACGTCACGTCTGCGCAGCGTCGACGCTGCGCAGACGTTGGAGCAACGCCAACGCTCGCAAAACGCCAGTGGGATAGCGGCCTTAAAATGAGCTTGATTGATAGAGCGATATCGCTAGTTGGCAGCCCCATGTAAATAATAAGGACAAAAGATTATTTTTTGTCTTTGTCACCATGACCGGTTTCTGATGTTTGTCAAACTCTAATATAATGGCAGGTTTGACAAACAAACTCGGTTTTGTTTGATTTTCTGTGATTTCGTGGTATTATGTGTTAATTCAAGGACAAGGAATTGGGTTATTTATAGATAACTAGCTGACCCGGCAAACTTTGTTTTGCCATAAAAACACCAAACATTCATCTACCCTACCTACCCTACCCTAACAACCCTACCCTACCTACTCTACCCTACATACCCTACCCTACCTACCCTACCCTACCTACCCTACCCTACCTACATACCTACATACCTACATACCTACCCTACCCTACCTACCCTACCCTACCCTACCCTACCCTACCTACCCTACCCTACCCTACCCTACCTACCCTACCTACCCTACCCTACCTACCCTATCCTACCCTACCTACCCTACCCTACCTACCCTACCCTACCTACCCTACCCTACCTACCCTACCCTACCTACCCTACCCAACCTACATACCTACATACCTACATATCTACCCTACCCTACCTACCCTACCCTACCCTACCCTACCCTACCCTACCCTACCTACCCTACCCTAACTACCCTACCCTACCCTACCTACCCTACCCTACCTACCCTACCCTACCTACCCTACCCTACCTACCCTACCCTACCTACCCTACCCTACCTACCCTACCCTACCTACCCTACCCTACCTACCCTACCCTACCTACCCTACCCTACCTACCCTACCCTACCTACCCTACCCTACCTACCCTACCCTACCTACCCTACCCTACCTACCCTACCCTACCTACCCTACCCTACCTACCCTACCCTACCTACCCTACCCTACCTACCCTACCCTACCTACCCTACCCTACCTACCCCGATGTTCATTTGTTGCCCAAAGATACAACGCTAAAACCTCAGCAAAAGCTATACATATTATGTTGCTTGGTAATCTTCGGCGAAATAGTGCAGCTATTAACTTATCGATAAAGTTCTACAGCAGGAATTTCATTTGCTTGGCCTTCAGAAGCTTAAGGGCTTTGATTACCGAAAATAAAATAAAACTTGTATCCTAAAACCGTAAAGAATCCAACACATTAAAGTACTGTTCTCTCCATAGAAATACAAAATACTTGTTTATTATATCTATGGTTCTCTAATTTTTTGTAAATTTTCCTACCATGAGTCAATTAAGAAATAACTAGTTGGAATTAAAAATATAGCCAAATCTACAACATATCACCGATGAAAAATATTTTATTATATAAAAATTTGGCTCTCAATAATATCTGTTATCTTTCCAGTTATCCTTGCTCCTCATTTCTTTAGTTCATCTTTCAATTCCTTAAGCTTCCAGGGACAATACATACTATTAATAACGATGGTAGACCGGTTTAACACAAAAATAACAATAAAAACGTGATGTAAACAAATGATTTGACAGCAGCCATTACGCCGCCAGCGACATCTGCGCTCAGCTTTGCGTTCACATCCCCATTGACTGTTTACTGTTTCCATAATTGGCTGATTTTTTTAATGTATGAACACTGAACAGTAGTACTTTGATCAGGAATAATAATTATTCTAGTAATTAAAATACAATGTAAGGAATGGCGAATCGTTTATTTCAAACGGCTTTCATTATAATTAAAGAATGACGTAAACGTCTTAAGTTCACACAAAAAAGGATGATAATTATGTTCTCATATTACAATATCTCGTATTACATTCTGTAGCGCAAAAATAATCATTTATTCAGTGTCTGGTCAAATAATCAGCAACATTATCAAAAAATAAACAAAATTTCAGTAGTCTTTTTTGACGAAAATTACCTATACGCATCTACATCGCATATATATTTTTGTGGTGTACAATAAAGAATATAATAAATAAATAAATAATAAATAAATAAATACATATAAAGAACATATTATTATCATCCTTTTTTTGTATGTAGGTACATAAGGTCATTCTTTAATTAACATGAAATCTGTTTGAAGTAAATGATTCGCCATTCCTTACATTGCATTTTATTTACAAAATGTCAGTAATTTATAGAATCAGTCAATTTTAGAATCGGTCATTTGTAGAATCAGTCAACTTTAGTATAGGTAATTTGTTGAATTGCTCAATTATAGATTAAGTAGTACTTTCTCGAATTAGTCATTCCTAGACTAAACCAAACGATTGTTGTTTAGTACAACTATAAATATTTATGAAAATTTATCATAGCTAGTGTAACGTCAGCCTGTAACATCCCACAGTTGGACAAAGGTAGGACTCTCACTCTCGCGATCTTAGATAAAGTACCTATAGATTAAGCCCTGGCGTGGCCGCACATGAGACAGCAATAGTTAGTTCTGGTGTTACAACAAGAACAAGAACACTACTACCCACCATCGCACTGACACTTATTATCTATAAATAACCCAATTCCTTGTCTCAATTAACACATAATACCACGAAATCACAGAAAATCAAACAAAACCGAGTTTGTTTGTCAAACCTGCCATTATATTAGAGTTTGACAAACAACAGAAACCGGCCATGGTGACAGAGACAAAAAATAATCTTTTGTCCTTATTATTTACATGGAGCTGCCGATTAGCCATCTCGCTCTATCAATCAAGCTCATTTTAGGGCTTAATCTATAGGTACTTTATCTAAGCTCGCAATCCAGGAATAACATAGACTACTAATCGTATGTACTAACAGCCTGTATCATTCCACTGTTGGGCAGAAGTTACTCCTCAGGACTGCCCGCTATTGCGATCCAGGGCTAACGTAGACCACAAATCATTAATACCTTCAGTATATCTCATCCCGCAGCTGGGCAAAACTTGTTCCCCAGGCGTTCCGGCTCTTTCGATCGAAGGCTAACGTAGACCACTAATCTCTAGTTTTCTACTGCTAGATATTAGTGATCTACGTTAGCCTTAAATCAGGACAGACGAATATTTTAAAAATGAGGCAATGGTAAGTTTTCTTCAAAATTGTTGGGCTTTATATACTGAAATTACAGTTAAATATCCGCTTTCTATTTGCTGTGATACCATAAATACTCTAAGCTAAGGATACCATGTAATTTATGAGGCACGCGTCTGTTGCTCTGTGTATAGGCCCCACAGTTTGGTATATAACCTAAAGAGGGAAAGGCCCGGTCTTTAATTGCCTTCCCTTGTTTTTTTTTATTTATTCTTTCTTGGGGTTTAATTGTATTGTGCCAGCTCTTTAAAAAATAGATCGATGCCTCCTAAAAAAAGGATATGTCATCTGTCAGTGTCATCGGTCTTCGATCAGTGTCATCGCTGGCTGTCAATACTGTCACCAAAAAGTTTCAAAAATAGCTGTCAAATGAGTTCAGCGTTGCCAGAAGGTTACATTTCTTACATTTTTCGTAACTTTTGACCCCCTCGCGTAACATGTAAGTAATTTTTATATTTAAGGCAATTTTCGTAACTTTTGAGAACAACGAGATTTCTAATACTAGATTTTTATTGCAAACAGTGTACGAACGCATCCAAATTGAACGACATATTCAGAGATGGCTCTGAATGAAACGCGCCATGACAAAGTGAAACATATTCTGCATTAATTAAAGGTTGATTTTGCTTGTGCGCATGCGCGTACTTTGCCTACTTTGCGAGTTCGCGCGGTTTCGTAGGATATTTGCTAGATAAAGTACCTATAGATTAAGCACTGGCGTGGCCGCACATGAGACAGCAATAGTTAGTTCTGGTGTTACAACAAGAACAAGAACACTACAACCCACCATCGCACTGACACTTATTATCTATAAATAACCCAAATTCCTTGTCTCAATTAACACATAATACCACGAAATCACAGAAAATCAAACAAAAGCGAGTTTGTTTGTCAAACCTGCCATTGTATTAGAGTTTGACAAACAACAAAAACCGGCCATGGTGACAAAGACAAAAAATTGTCCTTATTATTTACATGGAGCTGCCAATTAGCCATCACACTCTATCAATCAAGCTCATTTTAAGGCTTAATCTATAGCTACTTTATCTAAGGATATTTGTCAGAAACCTCGGGTCGTTGCAAAATTGGACATTTTGAGAATTGGACATTTTAGGAATTAGACGTTTTGAGAATTGGACATTTCGGGAATTGGACATTTTGAAACCGCTGGACATTTGGACATTTTGAAACCGCTTGACATTTTGGGAATTCGACATTCTGAACCTGAACGACGAAAAAGAGCCAGCCCAAAAACCAAAAGCCCAGCAGCAGTCATCTAATCATCTTTTGGCTGAAACCAGCAGAACGACAGGTGAAACTACATTCTACTATCAGATGTTAGTTAGTTCAGTTAATTTAAAGTCGGAAAAAAGGAATAAATATATGAAATAAATGAAACTTGAGTCTGTTTTATCATAAGATTAAATACACCATATCCACCAAAAGATTAAATACACCACATCATAGATTCCTTTATATTCCGCCATTTTGCTGACATCAGTTTGGCTCCGACCTCAAAAAAAAAAAAATGTAACTTTTGCAGCAAAAATGTAACATTTCAGGAAATGAAACGTAACTTTTGACTTAAGGGCCCTGGCAACACTGAATGAGTTTTGAAATTTGATTTTTGTTTGAACTATTCGGTGATGAATTGATGATGTGAATGTGATCGGTGATCCAAACTTGCAAACTAAAATCTAAGTTTAGGTAGGAAATACAATACATAGCTCGTTCGATTACGTTTAGCATGATTCTAATAGGCTGTAACTCGGTCTGCCTGAAAACATGGTAAAAAATGACTAATTATGGACCATAGTTAATAGATGAATTTGTTGACGTGGGTTTGTTTATTATAACCAGGGTGTAGTTAATTTGGTTGTTTATCTATCCTATTTATCACCGTAGTTAAAGTACTCAAGCCAACTTTTGAAGCCTACCTAATTGCAGACTAATCCATCTGGATAGAAAATAAAATATTATAGGTATGAACAGCTGTCAAAGACAGGATAACTGTAGATTACTATTATCTGAGACTGTTATATTAAATTGTGTTAAAAGTACATAATAGGACATTAATTATTACAAAATATTATAGGTGTGGGTCAAACTCAAAGGTGTAGACAACAGCTACTCTCCCAATGAGTTGAAGACTGCATTCAGATCCACGCAATAGGGTGAGCTAAATGCTGTTCTATCTAACACACATTAAAATTGTATACCCTCGAGCTATGTTGTAACACTGCTAGATCATGGATCTCATTCTTAACACATGCTGGTTGCTTGGTTCATCTGTCTTGCAATACTGACTATTGTAAATTATAGTTTGAAACTATTTGCAGGGTTGTAATTTGATTCTGACAGATTTTGTAACACAACACATTCACACATCACACATCATCAGCCTATTAATGTTTCCACTGCTGGGACACAGGCCTCCTCTCTGTGAGAGGGAATGGGCAGTAATCCACCACGTGGGCCCAGTGCGGATCGGTGGATGTCACATGTCTTCGAATTTTTGGTTCTAGGACATGCCGGTTTCCTCACAATGTTTTCCTTCACCGTTTTGAGAGCAGTGGTGATGAAATAATTTACACAAAGTAAAGCGCCTACCTGGGCTCGAACCCACAATGTCACAATCAATACCACTAGGCCACCACTGCTCTCCACAACACAACACATTAACTGTCTCTAAAATCATAAAATAGGTTCCTCTACTAACAAGGCATACCTTTTGTTACAACATTACAATATCTCTCTTTACGCTACAATTACAACTTTTTTGTAATCTACTTTTTTATTTTTATTTTTGGTAGGCTCGCGCTTGACCACTATCTTACCTGATGGTAAGCGATGATGTGGTCGACGATGTAGCACGCTTACCTAGAAGAAACCTATTCACTCTTGACTTATAGTCTCCCAGGTTGTAGCTATCAGGAAATACAGACTCCGGCGGCAGGGAATTCCACTCCTTAGGCTGTATGCATAATGAAAGTATTCCCAAAACGTTTCTCAGTACCATCAATTTCTGCATTAGCAGATAGCATATGAACAAAAATTTAATTTTTAGAATCATATAGACAGACAAATAAAATTAAAATAAATAAAAATAGCCTTTATTCTCAGATTTTGTTTTTACATTTGTTACTAACTAGCCGTCTTACCAATTTTCCTATTGCTAATACTTAATTCTATTTTACACACTATGTTCTAAGAAATTGGTAACACCAGCATTAACTATCCATCAGGCTGTCCTCCCTGGACATAGGCCTCCTCTAGAATTCGCCATTTATGTCTGTCCAATGCTGATCTGCACCATCCGACCGTCATCAGACAGACAAATAGGCAAATGTGAATGTTATTTTGATGTTACAAGCAGACGATTAAATTTTATTAATTTGTAACTAGTTTCCTTCTCACAGAGAGGAAGTTTGTGCTGGGAAGCAGTGGGAACATCAAAAAGGATGATGGTGATGATGATGTACCTAGACTTAACTAGAGAGTGTTTTGATATAGACTACACGCCAAAAAGTAGAAGAACATCGAACGTCGGCACAGTTATATTTAAAATAGATACAAAAATATGAAAATACAAATATTATAAAGAGAGAAGAGGTTTTTGTTTGTTTGTACCGAATAGACACCGGGTCAAACAACTGGTCCAATTTTCGCTTATTCTTTTTTTGTTGTGTTTGTTATTGTTAGGAGAAGGAAACTATGAAAAAAAAAATTGAGACAGTAAATACCTCGATTTTTTTACCTACATAGGTAGGGTAGTTGTGTAGGTAGGGCAGGGTAGGTTGGGCGGAGTAGGTAGGGTAGGGTAGTGTAGGTAGGGTAGGGTATGGTAGGGTAGGGTATGGTAGGGTAGATGAATGTTCAAATTCCTCCACATAATTGTCAGATTATGGGTCAATACGACCAGAACATCAAGCTGAAGCTTCTGTATACAAATCTGACCCGCTCGAGTAGTTCAATGTCATGATTTTTTTCACTTTTTCAATAATTGGCCTTGACTTTTGGCTTTTCTCTGACGCGCGCGAATATATGTATATTATTTTCCTCATTTTCTACCCCTTCGTACGGCCACCTCCACCATGTACATGCAAACCGGCAGATTAACATCCCCCGCGGCCCTGTTATAAGAAACACATGGGGCCAATACACTATTAATTTATGAAACGCCCAAGTATTTCTTTGTTAATATTTTTTTTTTACATGTTTGATAATCTGTTCTCGTCACCAATGAAAGTGCATCATAGGTACATCATATAACCTTTGTTTTCTTTTGAGCATCTAATCTTTACAATCCAATAGGTCCCCACGACGCTTGAGTTTATTTAGCCTCTTGGGCTCCCCTCCTACGAAGGATATAGGTAGTAAATAAAGTTAATATCCAAGGAACGATTTTATTGATAATCCATCTCTTATATTTTTTCTCTTACATTAATTTGGTAAACCAAATTTTTTTTTACTATGCTTGTCCTCGAAAAGAGCGTTTTCCAAGCAGCCAAACTGTGCGGAAAGTGTCACTTTTTTCACTAGTGCTTTTTACTTTTCAGTTTTTTTTAAATATTTAACTCCAACGTCAGCCCGTCGCATAGAGTTTTTATTATTTGAGAAAAGTTTTAAAAATTTGTTAAGTACAGATTATCTATATATATAAAAGAAGAAACTGACTGACTGACTGATCGATCAACGCACAGCCACTTGGCCTAGAATCATGAAATTTGGCAGAAAGGTTCCTCGAGTGACGTAAGTGAGCACTAAGAAAGGATTTTTGGAAATTCCCTCCCTAAGGGGGTAAAAAGGGGGTTGAAAGTTTGTATGTAATTTCTATAGTTTGTAAGTTGGACACGTGAAATTTTTAGATTTACACTCTTGGTTGATAAAAAGAATTAATGTGTTTATTGGTTTTTGGAAATTCGACCCCTAAGGGGGTAAAAAGAGGGTTGAAAGTTTGTATGAAATATATACAGTTTGTAAGTTGGACACGTGAAATTTTAGATTTATGCTTATGGTTGAAAGGTGGCAATTTGTTGAACTTATATATTTGAAACTTGGCATAAATACTAATAGAAAATAGTAAAGTTTGTCATTACAAGTTTTTCAAAACTACTCCTAAAATACGATTTAGGATATTTTGTTAAAGATTTTTGAAGAATTTTACTGTACAAGGCTTTTTTTATGATGCAGGGGAGCAAACGAGAGATATTTGTTTGAATGAAATGTCTAATTCCTTGGGGAAAATAAAAAAGGTACCATTAGTTTTTCGGAACTATCCCCAAAATTCGATTAAAGGGATGTTAAAGTTTGTATGAAAAATAAATTTCTTGTTAATAAACTTGAAACTTGGCACAAATATTAACCTGAGTAAATAACAAAGGATGTCATTATTAGTTTATTGAAACTACCCCTAAAAGATGATTTGGGGGGTGTAGAAGATCTTGGGTTAATAAACTTAAAATTTGGCACAAATACTAACCTTAATAAATAATGTAGGTTGTTATTAGTTTTTCGGAACTATCCCCAAAATACTATTAAGGGGATGATTAAGGTTTTTGCAGTATTTTACTGCACATAGCTTCTTTTTATGATGTGGGGGAGCACAAAGGAGTTTTTTTTTGGAAATTCAACCTTTAAAGATGTTAAAAGGGAGACATTTATTTGTATACAAATCTTATTGCTATCATTAGTTTTTCAAAATTACCCTCAGAAGATGATTTAGGGGTTTCAACGGTTTTTTGAAGAATCTAACGGTACTAAGACGATCTCTACCTCGATTTGGAACAACCGAACTGGACCGTTTGTCTCGGGCCAAACAAACAAAACACAACAAAAGTCTACAAAAAGTGTAAGGCCAAACAAACGTACGTAATTTAATGAGTTGTGGGTGACGTTTTAGTGTCGCGTAATTTACGTAGCATTTGTTTTTACCCGGCTGCAAGGAAAGGGTTATGTTTTCACCCGAAATTATGCGTCTGAAAAATCGCGACCAGTCTTCTGCTCTTCGGATTCAGCAGAATCGCGGCTCTCGCCAGGGCATCAGTTCAAATTATGCGAGGCCTTGCAATGTTGTATCTTCCAGTATCGACCTCGCCACTCCAGAACCTTTCAGTACTTTAGGCCATCTGTTCAGCAAACAATCTGGTCTGCTAAATGCAACCAAAGTTTGGTCATTCTTGGGGCTATGTCGGTTATGTCAGTTTTCCTGTCCGTGTTTTCGAGTCGGATTCGATGAATACCTTCTGTAAAGTCACCGATTTTCATGAGAATGGGTGATACATGGGTATTTAAAATGACCTTAGTTTAATCCATATTTATCGTAAGTCTCGTGCGGAAGTTCCACGACATTGTCTTGGGGAGTGGTGTACTCGCTATGGATCTTACTGTAAAGCCTCATGACTGAGGTTTTGATCGAATGACCGGTGTGACTGTTATTTACCCACGAGCCCTTTATTTAGCTAAAACTTATCGGACACGTCATTAAAGTTTCGTAAATCCTAACTTAAACCATAGATATCTAACCCATTTATTATTGATTTAACAATAGCTTATTTTTGGTCGCCTTCACTAACCGCAAATATTAAAGTCATTTGTACCTACTTAGTTCAATATAAAAAACTTTTTTGAAAAAAATACTACCGACTTCCAAGTAAGAAAACTAGAAAGTGAAAAATAACTTTATTTTTGGAAGTCGGTGTCTGTGGTAGGACCAAATTTTTAAGTTATAGACACCGACTTCCAAAAATAAAGTTATTTTTCACTTTATAGTTTTCTTACTTGGAAGTCGGTAGTATTTTTTTCAAAAAAGTTTTTTATTTTTCACTTTTTAGTGTTCCGTACCCAAAGGGTAAAAACGGGACCCTATTACTTTAACACCGCGGTCCGTCTGTCTGTCTGTCTGTCTGTCACCAGGCTGTATCTCATGAACCGTGATAATTAGACAGTTGAAATTTTCACAGATGGTGTATTTCAATTGCCGCTATGACAAATACTAAAAACAGAATAAAATATTTTTTTATGTGGGGCTCCCATACAACAAACGTACGTGACACATGATTTTTTGCCGTTACTTGCGGTAATGGTACGGAACCCTTCGTGCGCGAGTCCGACTCGCACTTGGCCGGTTTTTAGTTGTACCTACCTAATAGGGAAGTAGTTAAGTATACTTACTTAACTACTTCCCTATAACTAGGTACTCCTATAACGACAGAATAGATTACCCGAATAACATGAAACTTGAATATAACCGGTTAAATGAGAGACCTGCATACCCCTTTCGAGCGTACTGGCGTGATGTTATGTTACGAAATGGTATAAACAATAAACAGACATGCGATTGCAGCAATCCCGAGAGATTTGCCTTTATTTATTGAAGAGTTCTGTTGTATATCTCCGAAGTTCTTCATCAGATCTTCACCAAATTAAAATGGGACCAATTTCGGAATATACTCTTTCAAACAAAAAAAGAATTTTCAAAATCGGTCCACAATTGACGGAGATATCGGTGAACATACATAAAAAAAAAAAAAAAAAAAAAAAAACATACCTAATGTCGAACATAGAACCTCCTCCTTTTTTGGTAAGTCGGTTAAAAATACGAAATCATGCGAACGAAGTCGCGGGCGGAGTGCTAGTCATTCATATAAAAGGTAAAATAAAACTAATACTTCATTAAAGGCGTTTTTAATTACTCTAGATTTAGATTTTGATCAATAAATTATTAATTTTAAATATTCATTAAATATGTTTGGCAGAACATATATTTTACTCGTGCCTTTGCATGCGTTTCAATGGCGCGGCCACGGAGATTTAAAAAAAAAAATCTATGCCAAGATTATGTAAAAATTTGTAAAAGTTGATTCCCAAAACCATAAATTTGTCAAATATAAGGTTAAAAAGTTTTAAGGGTTTGAACGTGGCCGCGCCATTGAAACGCGGCGAACCGCGCGGCCACGGAGATCTTTAAAACTAAGCGTTGCAGAGACCTGAAATTTAGGGAAATGACAGATTGAATTTGTAAAAAATTTGTAAAAATATAGAAAAAAATCCTAGGTTTATATTTTAGGAGCTGTAAGACTAAAACCCCATGGCCGCGCCATTGAAACGGTGAAAAACACGTTATCACCGATATCTCGCTGAAAAAGCATCGCAGAAGTCTGAAACTTTTTGTAATACCTAGATTTGAATTTGTCGAAATAGGTAAAAATACACAAAAAAATCCTAGGTTTATATTTTAGGAGCTGTAATACTAAAACCCCATGGCCGCGCCATTGAAACGGTGAAAAACACGTTATCACCGATATCTCGCTGAAAAAGCATCGCAGAAGTCTGAAACTTTTTGTAATACCTAGATTTGAATTTGTCGAAATAGGTAAAAATACACAAAAAAATCCTAGGTTTATATTTTAGGAGCTGTAAGACAATAACCCCATGGCCGCGCCATTGAAACGTTGAAAAACACGTTATCACCGATATCTCGCTGAAAAAGCATCGCAGAAGTCTGAAACTTTTTGTAATACCTAGATTTGAATTTGTCGAAATAGGTAAAAATACACAAAAAAATCCTAGGTTTATATTTCAAGAGGTATAAGACCAAAACCCTATGGCCGCGTCATTGAAACGGTAAAAAACACGTTATCGCCGATATCTCGCTGAAAAAGCATCGCAGAGGACTGAAGTTTTTTGTAAAACCTAGATTTGAATTTGTCAAAGTATGTAAAAATACACAAAAACAATCCTAGGTTTATATTTCAGGAGCTGTAAGACAAAAACCCTATGGCCGCGCCATTGAAACGGTGAAAAACACGTTATCGCCGATATCTCCCTGAAAAATCATCGCAGAGGTCTGAAGCTTTTTGTAAACCCTAGATTTGAATTTGTCAAACTATGTAAAAATACACAAAAAAATCCTAGGTTTATATTTCAGGAGCTGTAAGACCAAAACCCTTTGGCCGCGCCATTCAATATGTTTTGAATGTTCCGATAGGGTGACCATGACTTATTGTTTACAGAAAACTTTCCACCTGCAAGTATTAGAAATTATATCTCAAGGATTCTAAATCATGATAAGTATGAAATGATAAGTACCTATATCTTAGTGAAAGTAAACAATCTGTGATTTATTTGGTTTTAAAGAAATAAATATATGTTTTTGTATAACGTTTCATTTTAATTTAATTTAGAATCCTTGAGATATAATTTCTAATATTTGCAAGTGAAAAGTTTTCTGTAAACAATAACTCATGGTCACCCTATCGGAATATTCAAAACGTATTGAAGGTTTTATATTATTAAACAAAAAGAAAATTTTAGCCTATTATCGGTAATTATACATACTAATAGGTGTTGTTTACAAAAAAAGATCTCGATAATACTTTCTTTCCGATTAGATAACCACAACTTATTTCTACGCAATACCGTAATACAGCTCCTGAAATATAAACCTGGGATATTTTTGTGTATTTTTACATGTTTTGACAAATTCAAATCTAGCGTTTACAAAAAACTTCAGACCTCTGCGATGCTTTTTCAGCGAGAAATCGGCGATAACGTATTTTTCACTGTTTCAATGGCGCGGCCATGGGGTTATTGTCTTACAGCTCCTAAAATATAAACCTAGGCTTTTTTTGTGTATTTTTACCTATTTCGACAAATTCAAATCTAGGTATTACAAAAAGTTTCAGACTTCTGCGATGCTTTTTCAGCGAGATATCGGTGATAACGTGTTTTTCACCGTTTCAATGGCGCGGCCACGGGGTTTTAGAATTACAGCTCCTAAAATATAAACCTAGGATTTTTTTCTATATTTTTACAAATTTTTTACAAATTCAATCTGTCATTGCCCTAAATTTCAGGTCTCTGCAACGCTTAGTTTTAAAGATCTCCGTGGCCGCGCGGTTCACCGTGTTTCAATGGCGCGGCCACGTTCAAACCCTTAAAACTTTTTAACCTTATCTTTGACAAATTTATGGTTTTGGGAATCAACTTTTACAAATTTTTACATAATCTTGGCATAGTTTTTTTTTTTTAAGTCTTTGTGGCCGCGCCATTGAAACGCATACGTGCCTTTTTGCGTTACGACGTGACAGCTATTTGCACATGCGCAGTAGATATGCCCGAGCAACTTTTAGTTAATCTATAGGTAATTAATAGGTACTTTATAGGTACCTAGCGTCGCTTTTTATTTAACTGAGTATATTTTGTGGCGATAGATCAATTAATAAGATGATACAAGTTGATGACAAATATAAACTTTGCTGACAAAAATATAATGCCCAAAGTACCTAGAGTCTGGCCAACGAAAGCGTGATCTGGGGTATTTTCAAAGTTGGGGTATGGCAACATTATTAATCTGTGTATTGTCTGTGATTGCGATTGTCAGTATGACTTGGTAATCTTGATCCATGTTGGCTGATTGTTATATATTTACGATATGATGATACCTTTTCTTATGTTTATGTTTCAATGTTCCTCATTTGGCCGAATAACTGCAGAAGACTGGAAAAAATGACGGACCATGTAATAAATGTGGCAAATAAATATAAACAAAGAGATCCCATAACAGAAGAAGTACCTATTGGAAAAATTTATATAAGTGTAGATGATGATTCAGATACAGATGAATACTTAGAGGTTGAATTTTTGGACTATGATTTTGATTATGATGATTAAGTAATTAATAAATTAAATGTTAAGTGTGTTAATATTATGTACATACTAATAAATAAATCTACACACTCTTTTTTAACTCACATCCATGACAGTCACGGCTCCGTCACACTTCACCAAACGGAGCCAATAAATCAAAAAATAAATAATAATAAATACAAATAATACAAGTATCAAAACTTTTAACTAGAGGTATAGTTGGTGATACCACATTAGGATTTTTTGAATTTGCCGCGTTTTTCAGATCACACTTTCGTTGGCCAGACTCTATATTCCTTCAATCCCAAGTTTTGACCATCTGTTCATCTCTTTCATTACAAATAGAAGTGTGAGAAAAAAAAATTGGGTATAATTTTATTATGCATAAATAATAACATAACAACACGCCTGTATTGCCTGAAGGGTTGGGCAGTGATTCACCTACACACATATTGCACCAGTTATATTGAAGTTCCATGTAATAGAGGCGAGCTTGGTGTCATATCGAGACGTGGTCGCTCACAATGGGCCTCATCAGAAAGCTTACAGTCACCCAAAGTGCAATGGAGAGAGCCATGCTCGAAGTATCCTTGCGTAATCGAATCAGAAATGTAGAGATCCACAAGAGAACCAGGGTTACCGACAGCCCGAAGAATTACCAAACTTAAGTGGCAGTGGTCAGGGCAGCTCGCAGAACGGATGGCCGATGGGACAGAAAAGTTTTGTAGTGACGATCGTGAACCGGAAGGCGTTGCGTTGGAAGGCCTCCCATCAGGTGGACCGATGATCTGGTGAAGGTTGCGGGGTTCCGCTGGATGCGGGACCGGTTAATGTGGCGACGCTTGGGGGAGGTCTATGTCCAGCAGTGGACGTCTTTCAGCTGATATGATGATGATGGGCACAAATCCAGACGCCGAGCTGCTACTTTGGATTTCCAGATGGAAAAACTCAATAACACTTTTCCCGAACCGGGAATCGAAGCCAGAACATCATGCTCAGTAGTAGTGCTTGCGACCACTCTACTAACGAGGCAGCGTGAGTACGTACGCGGTCACCGCAGGGCAGTCGTAACTAGTTGCCATAACGAAAGGATATTGAGCAACTATGTATAAGATCTGATCCAAATGCTGTCCAGACATGGGAGCACTCCTCACTCCACTCAAATATTTCTTGGCATCAATTAATACATGAAAAACAAACGGTCCCAGGGTTAAAAAGTAATGGTCTGATAAGATGTGTACCTAAACTTGATTTTGTGCCTAGAAACATTTGAAAGCACTCCCATGTCTGGACAGCATTTGGACCAAACCCGCTCAATGTCCTGACAAAAAGCAGGCCTTTTTAGTTACAAAAAAAAATGTTTTATGGCCATGGTCGTATGAATAAAATTTTGCCATCCATGCAAAAAAGCCGTACCAAAATCAAAATCAAGTAGTTTATTTCAAGTAAACCATATAGGTACTTTTGAATTGTCAAACAAATAAAAAATACTTTTTACAAAAAAAACAACCGACTTCCAAACAAAAACACTACAAAGTAAAATATTACTTCAATTTCGGAAGTCGGTGTTCTTGTTTTAGTTTATTCGTTTTTTGACGACTATGTCGACTGTTTCTGTTACAACTCAAAAATGCCAAGGCAGCCGCGAAATATCACTTTACAGTTTTAAGTTATACTTAACTAGCTGTTCCCCGCGGCTTTGCTCCCGTGGGCCACCCCACAGGACCCGTTTTCGGGATTAAAAAATAGCCTACGTTACTCAGGAATAACGTAGCTTTCTATTGGTGAAAGAATTTTTTAAATCGGTCCAGTAGTTTCGGAGCCTATTCGGTACAAACAAACAAACAAAAAAATCTTTCCTCTTTATAATATTAGTATAGATATAAATATTCGCTACTGTTATAGTAAGTAAGTAATATGAATTTACCGAGGTGTAAGTAAGTAGAAGTAGTAGACATGACGTTTACTTGTCCGTCTGTCATCTGTCACACGGGTTTTACAGCTAATCGGTTTTGGCTACAATTTTCAAATTTGCACAGTATCATCTTTGTTGACCCAAAGCCATACAAATTATTAAAAAATATGTTTAAATGTTTTTAAGGGGGACTCTCATACAGCTAAAGGGGGAAAATTATTAATATGCCCCATCGAGTAGGGTATCGTTGTTTAGAACTCGTTAAGTAGATAAATAATACACTTTTAGTTTAAAAAAATATTGGAAAACATAGGAATGAGAAGCCACCAAAGTCAGCTTTTCTTACAAAATTTTGTGCCGATTTTTTTTTATCTTCCCATTTACCTATGAACTTGAAATTTGGTGATAATGTTTATTATTACGTATATTTTACTAACAAATACCAATATATTGATAAATCTGTTTTTTTTTCATAGAAATTCCCTCAATTTTCCTTAGATGCGCGAAGTCTGATACGCACTTGGCCGGTTTTTTTATTAATTAATACTTTGTGCACAAGTATTTAGGCGGGCTTAAAGAAGTATTGATGCATTTAATCTGCTGGGGCCTGTTCCCTATTTAAAATAACTGACAAATTTGGCAAAATCTGACATAATTACACATTTGAACAGAAAAGATTTGAAAGAAACTTACAGCTTGGCAAAAAAGAGTGTGGAATAAATGAGGTCGCCACTATCGCACCTGTATACCCCGAAATACTATGACTCAACAGTTTTTGATACTTGTTATTAATTTTTAGTTACCCTAACTACTCTTAGTACTAATATGTAATAATAGGCAAGTAATAGGTAGGTTATTTTAGTTAACTAGTTAGTTTTATTTTTAGTTCCAACTGTCACCGCGTCAGACTCTTTTTTGCCAAGCTGTACCTAATTGAAATTCATTTGTCAGTTTGTCACCTGCCGTAAAATATAAATAATATCAACACCAATTATCTACTGCTTTAAGTCAACCATAACGATAAACAATCACCGAGCGCCGATCTTAACTAGTTTGAAATGAATCTAATGAATTGTAATCGATTTAACCATACCTAACCTACCTCAAGTTTCAGGGTTCCGTACCTCAAAAGGAAAACTTGATTATCCGTCTGTCAGGAAAAACACTTAAAAATGAAGTACATAGGTCTCCGTCCCCTAGAATAAGTGAAAAAACCAGTTTCTCTTAATTCTAAGTAAATTTTCTCATTCTTCGAAAAAGGTTACCTTCTCTGAGAGTAGGCTCGCACTTGGCCAATTGGATTCCTTTTGAGCGCCACGGTCTTCTATAGAAAACAATCGTTTCCGTGCCCTCCACGCCACGTCTTTATTAGATGACAATATATAATCATAACATTTATTACATTAAAATACATGAACAAATGCTTTGTTATTGCCTAAAACCCTAAACCTAATATTTTATTTCAATAGGGGTCTTTGTTTATATTAAAAAAAAGAAAAATAATACCAGCCAAAATGTTTGTAGTGTCCCAGGCGCCGTAGTCTTTATAGGAAGACGTCTAGTGCTGAGGTTACCTCTTAAAGTTTCTAAAGTATCGATATAAACAAAAGTTAAAAAATAACACTTTTATTTCGAATCAAAATGTTGAGCTTTGAAAAAAATGCGATTCTTAAAAGGGATATACGTTATTTTTCTAGCCATTACACATGTATTTACTGAAATCTTTTAATACACACACGACTTTGGTTAATACTGATATCGATATTGAAAGATCCCGTCACTACGAAACTAATAGACATCGGTGCCTCGTGCATCATGGACATCAATTGAAGACAACCTGTCATTCTGAAGTACTTTTAAAAATCCTATAAGGTGTGGATTAGGAAGCTGAATCCGATAAATACGAATGTACAACAGACAAAGATTTTTTGGTGAGTGTAAATTATTTAACGGTAAAAAAAATAAAATAAAATGTTTTCGTTCAATAACTAAATTAGATTGGCGTAAGTAGGTACCTACATTCGAAATTAGTATGATATATTATCTCAGAATATAGAATATACCAAAAATTGCGTTCTTACTTTGAATGCGATACGCCGTATCCAAAAACGAAGCGCGTAATGTGGCCAAGCAAAATCGATAATAATAATGTTAATGTGTAAAAAAAATTGGGCATACACATCACATCCCTTATAACAATTGAAATTTTATTTGATATTTGATAAGAAGACTACTGTATGACACCAAAAGACATTAGTGGTGTAGCCAACTTCTTATGCTATCTATAGTGTATTCTGCTTTTTCTTATCACAACTATTGTTAATAAAACAAGGTATCGAAATATGTCATTATTTAATTTATTGAGATATCGAAATACGTCATTAATTCTATTTATCTGGTATCTTTATAAAAAACAACATGTAAGTAACGTTTATCGATACTACAATTACCCTCATCACTACTTTTTACTATATATTCGTTATAAATTTATAGCTTGGCGCTGGGGGACAAATCGCGTTCGGTACCGCTTGGCGCTCAAAAGGTTAAATTACATACTACCTATTTTAACAAACTTTTGAGGAAATAAGTTTAGCCGTTTCAAGAGATGATATAACAGACAGACATGAAAACGAAACAAATGAGCGATGAATATCGTATTGCTTATTTAAAGAATGACTAGCTGTTACCCGCGGCTTCGCCCGCGTTAATATAGATTTTGTCGATCAATTCTGGTTGTCGATATAGGTACAGGGTGAGAAAAAGCCAATAATGCAGTTTTAGTTTTCATCAAAATCGGCCCCGTGCCTCCTTCGAGTGTTTTTCGGTATTCTTCATAGTGTCTGATTTGGCCATCCACCCACACTCAGAAAACTCAGCCTGTATAGGTACAGGAATCATTAAAGGGCTTATTACACTACACGGTATTCAGGGCCCTAAACCCTAATTCAGGGTAGTGTATATAATAATAACTGTTAGGGAGTTAGGGTTCTCATAATATCGACCTTATTGCTTCGGAATGATTTAGTGACCCGCAGCCGTATTGCGTAAGTGCGCAAATCGACCAATCACATGCGAAATGAATGACGCGATGTTTTTGGGTGATTGGTCGATTTGGTCGGTTGGATAGAGTTTAACTTCTTTGCGCACTTACGCAATAGGGCTGCAGGTATTCAGGGCCCTGAATACCGTGTAGTGTAATAAGCCCTTTAAGTAATTTATATTCAAGACGTTGCGTTGGTCAGTAAGGGGAGGAGGTTAAAATAGTTACAAAAGGAAACAAACAACAGAATCATACGTTTTGCTTGCCCGCGAATTGAAGATACACACAAAGATACCACCATATCTTAAATTGTATCTGCAGTTAATTGAAATGCCTTAATCAGGCCGTTAATCATGGGTACAACATTATAAGAGCCTGCTATATACTAAGTTGTATGTCCTTCCACTTAAAGCTAATATATTCTGAGCCCTGGACATACGCGAACATGTTACATATCGCTGACTGTGGGTGAATCATGGCTTTTCCAATTGCACCCCTGTTACCCTCGAACTTTTTTTAATAGTAGTGTCAAGTGAATTATTAAATTTTTAGAAAAATAAACCTTTATTATATTATCTTCTTATTTTTAACCTTCATATTAGGCTTGAAATAATATCGAATTTACACATAGTTCTTTTTTTAGGGTTCCGTACCCAAAGGGTAAAAACGGGACCCTATTACTGAGACTCCGCGGTCCGTCTGTCTATCTGTCAGTCACCAGGCTGTATCTCATGAACCGTGATAGCTAGACAGTTGAAATTTTCACAGATGATGTATTTCTGTTGCCGCTATTACAACAAATACTAAAAACAGAATAACTTAAATATTTAAGTGGGGCTCCCATACAACAAACGTGTTTTTTTGCCGTTTTTCTGCGATAATGGTACGGAACCCATCGTGCGCGAGTCCGACTCGCACTTGGCCGGTTTTTTTTTCTGAGATCACAAATTTGTTATTGTTGACAATTACAAATTTAACAGCCATAGGGGTACAGTATAACAAGATGGGGTACACTATAACAGTATTAGACTAAAGGTTTATCCACACATATCAGGGACGTGCCCGGGCCCGTGCACGGACGTGTGTGAACGAGTTCATATAAAATGTACCCAACAATATTTTTTTGAGCCCCTGACGGGGCACGGTCTGTCCACGTCCCGTGCACGTCCCGGGCACTGCCCTGATATGTGTGGATAGACCTTAAACATACATCATACGAAATAAAACATGAAAAAAAGAAAGCCTTAAAACCTTAATTATGTCCTATAGCATATTTTTGGGAATCAAAATCAAACATAAACAAATTTATAATATAAAAATATTATCTTGCCTAGGGTAAGGCAAGATAATATTTGATTAAAATGCCTCAATATTTTCTTTGGAAATGAGTAGCCATCAGCCTGACGTTAAGTTTTCTTTTTTCGTTTTTAGTAATGGCTTCTTTTATAGCATTAGCATCGTGTAGGCTGATTTGCGTCTTTCTTTTCCGATTCCGAACCATTTTCGATGTAACACCAAAAAAATTAAGTAATAATCAAAGGGGTCACAATATAACATGTTAAACTGTACCCCGTTACACTGTACCCAAGACCATAGTGTTTCAAGCAAAAAATCGTTAAAATTTTATAGGTTGGTAATTGCAATAAACTTTGATTAATATTTTAACACCAACTAATTGAAGATTAAGAGGAACATATATTTACTCACCAGAACTTATTACTTTTCCAATAAGAACAAAACTTCACTCTCTTACTATTGTACATTTTTATTACGAAAAACGTAAATTCGAGGATTCTTCCGTTCATCCAGCGATTTGTCGTCCGGTGATGGCTGTATAAGGTAATAAGGTTACACTAGTCGACGGCACGAACTATTTTGTGCGCGGGGTTAAAATGCGTGCTATATCAACCGACAACATGTGCGGAACAGAAAGATGCTGTTATGAGCAGTAAGAAGCTAGTTCGCGTACGAATACACACTTTTGCAAATTTGTAGCGAAATGGATGATGATTTGGAACGAAAACGAGCGCGCGAAATTTTATAAACAGACCTTTGGGAGTCTGGATATCATGAAATGTAATGGATTCAGTCGTTTGACTGAATGTATCTGTTCAAAATAAAATTATTTGCATTGTTGAACTACTAATCTATCCCTGTATGGAGGCCGTTTTTCAATTTTCCTTCTTCTTATGGTACTTATTTGCGCCCAAAGATGCGTTAAAAATTTGTGTTATAACTTCCAAGTCATTTTTTTTTTACTTTTTTGCTTCCATACAGGGTTAGATAATGATGAGACAAATTGATATCATTTTTTATTTTGAACGTACATCGTCAAACAGTGTAGTAAAAGCCAGACTACGTTTGTATGGAAGAATTTTCGACTAGTGTACCCTTAATTTGGCGGCACAGGAGACTGACAAAACAAGTAAAGAGACACCATTGATAAATTAGAAAAGGACAGAGTTAATCTTGATGTTATACTGTACCCCCTGTTACACTGTCCTCCACGTGACCCTAAAAGCAAAACTAAGTTTGATTGTAAGCTGAAGTCAATGAATTGAAATGGTAGGTCATTGGAGATTAATGGGATTCGACGGATGAACACGTTTTTCCCTTTTCTCATGTCTGTTAATTAATATATAGTGGCCACTATTATATTTTGCCCTTATTTTGTATTATGAAGCCTCGTCCAATTTCATCATGAAGGTGCATCTATATTTCGCATTTACCTTTTAGGAGTACTTTAAAAAAATAACTATGCAGGCCTCTGTAGTATATGTCATAATTCACTGTTGCACTGCTACATTTATAGTAATTACCGTAACATATTGACGTACGAATTGGGGTCATTTGCTACAATATAAAAGACAGTGTAATGTGTTTACTTGTCACTTTTACTATGGAGACTACCTAAATATAAACATATTCAACACTCCACGTTGAGTTTCTCTTCTCTTCGAGAGCTCCTCGTCAACATATTACATGGCGACCCTGCCACGTCGATACGGAATGGCGTTAAGAAACCACATCCAGAAGAATCAATACTTGTTCTATCATCAAAGAAGAGTTCCTGTAACCTTATAGAAGAGTTCCTGTAACCCTATAGAAGAGTTCCTGTAACCCTATAGAAGACTTTCTGTAAACTTATAGAAGATGCATTGCCAGTTCCTGAAAGAAGACGGAGACGAGTCCAGGGTATAGCCCGGCCAGAACGAGCGGTGTCCAGGGAAATCCCGGCCCATTGAATCCAGGGTATAGCCCGGTCCAGTCATCGAACAACGAGTCGCACGGCAACGACGCAGAGCGCCTCGTGACTTCGTCATCGAGTTACCCGGTCAACGTTCGCAGCTCCGCACCGTCAGCAGAAATGAACAGCAGTCAATTGACCCACTTTCCTAGCTAAGTACATTTTTTTAAAGTCTAATAGGACTTCACTTAAACAGTATATTATTAATTAGTATGACTGATAATCTAGTAACATGTCGAGATCAATTACATCAAATTAGGGAATATTTGGTAAAAATAGGACCAGAACGTAGGCAAAAAGAGATAGCTTATAAGAAATTGGAAGAAGCTAAAGCGATATACAGTCAAGCGCAAAATATTTTGTCTCAGATTGAACAGTCAAAATTTAGTAGCAAAGACATTGATTTGATCAATAACTTAGTGGAACAAATTAAGACCGTTTATCAGAAAATACAAAGTTTACTAACAAGCGTAGATTCAGTGTCTCAAACACTTGACGAACCAGATACCAAGATGTCTCAGTTTGATTTAAAGACTGCGATAGCCTTGTTACCTGTAATGACAGGACAAGAGCAAGTTACGAAACAGCTCATTGATGCCATTTCACTATACAGTAGCATGATAGACAACACTTCTCAGAAACTTTTATTGAATTTTATTCTCAAAACTAGATTAACTCCTAGTGCTAAACTTCGCATGAAGTTATCTTATGATAGCGTAAAAGTATTAGTTGATGATATGCGAAAGCATTTGTTGCCTAAAAGGTCGGCTGAAGCTATTCAATCTCAATTATATCATTCTTCTCAAGGACGTCGGTCTATAGAGTCTTTTGGTAATGAGATAGAGGAACTTTTTGTTAACCTGACGATTTCTCAGTCAGACGATGATCCGACCAAATACGAAATATTACGTCCTATAAATGAAAAAACTGCCATCAAACGTTTTGCGGATGGTTTGTCTGATGCGAGGTTGAGCACAATTATTGCTGCCAGGCAATTCTCATCACTTCCAGAAGCGATTAGGAGCGCTTTAGACGAAGATTCTTCATCACCAAGGCATAACGAAGTTTTAAATTTTAGACGTTCAGACGCGTACAGACCGAATAATACATCTATCGGTAACAAAAACTCGAACAGTCGTAATAATAAAAATTATCAGTTCGACAAATCAAATAATAATTATTCACGAACTCGTACGTTTGTAAATACAGGTCAAAGAGGTAAACGAACTCAGGCAACTGGTGCATGGAATGCGAGACGTACTCCTTACGTACAACACACCGAGCACACTCAGCAAAATGACACTTACTGTGTAGACAATAGTGTCGACACGGAGACCAATAATATCCATGACACTAATATTACGGATAATCAGTTTTTTCGTTCCTAAATTAGAATGCTCTATTTTGAATTATAATAATACTAGCATAATTGAATGCACTGTAGATTCTACTTATGCCTTAGATCTTTTAGTGGATAGTGGAGCTAGCCTATGCGTTTTAAAGCACGAGTGGTTAAGATCTAAGACCCAATTAATTAATAATATAGTTCCGGAGAAGGTAACAATAAAGGGTGTAAGTGGAAATCTAACCTCTCTAGGATATATTTATTTAGATTTATATTTTAACAAACTGATATTCAAGGAAAAATTTTACGTTTTTCAAACCTTATCTTGTGCAGCTAACGCCATTTTAGGGCACAATTTCTTTATAAAATATAATGCTGTCATAAGTTATAAAAAAAAATCCTTAACGTTAGAAAATAATGGAGATCATATTAGTATACCTATTTTAAGGACTAATTATAATAAATATTGGTTTACAATACCGCCGCGATGCGAGGTTATCCGGTACATACCTACCACCATACGTGGGGATTGTATTACATTAGCACAAGAAATACGCGATGGTGTTTTCATTGCTGGACTGATTTCGAAATCTAAAAATGGGGAAATCCCAATTCGAATTCTAAATACAACTAATAGCAAGGTGAAACTAGACTTGTCAGGGTTAGAAATAAATTCCACAAACAGCTTCGAAGTGTTGAACTTTGAGAATACGATATCTAACTCTGATAGAGTAAAAGCTCTATTTGGCCTACTTAAATTGAACACATACTTAAATACAGAAGAGCAAATAAGCATTGAAAAGATTAGTGCAAAATACTCAGATGTCTTCCAATTACCAGGCGATAAATTAAGTACGACCAACTTATTAGAACATAGTATAACACTGAAAAATGACGTGAGCCCTGCGTATAGCAAGCCTTACAGGATCCCGTACGCTTTGCGTAATGAGGTACAAAAACAAATACAAGAAATGCTCGATAATGATATTATAGAAGAAACTACGTCAGAGTGGTCAAGTCCCGTTCTTCTTGTGCCTAAAAAATCAGATAAATCAGGCGAGAAGAAATGGAGGCTAGTAATTGACTATCGTCAGTTAAACAATCGAATTGTAGATGACAAATTCCCTTTGCCAAATATCACAGAAATTCTAGATTCACTTTCCGGTAATATATATTTTTCTAAACTTGATTTATCTCAAAGTTATTACCAAATAAATCTTACAGAAAACTCTAGAAAATACACGGCTTTTAATCTTGACCGCATGTATCAATTATCTTTAGACAAAGACTCACGGAAGTATACAGCATTCACTACTGATAAGATGTACCAAATGAAACGGTGCCCGATGGGACTAAAAACGAGTCCAAGTGTATTCTCCAGACTTATGACTATTGCGATGGCGGGATTGAACTACGATAAATGTTTTATTTATTTAGATGACTGTATCGTTCTGGGTAAATCCTTAATTAACCACAACAAAAATCTCACTTGTATTTTAGAACGTCTTAGAAAAGTTTATTTAAAATTAAATCCTCTTAAGTGCGAATTTTTACGCAGAGAAATTTTTTATCTAGGCCATAAAATTACTCCAGAAGGTATTTATCCCGATCCATCTAAAGCTATCGTGTTAGAAAATTATCCAAGACCTACAAATGTCGACGAAGTAAAAAGATTCGTTGCCTTTGCAAATTATTACAGGCGTTTTATTAATAAATTTGCTGACATTGCATATCCTCTCAATCAATTAAGCAAGAAAAACGCATCTTTTGAATGGTCCCATGAATGCGAATCAGCATTTAATACTTTAAAACGTGCACTCTGCAATCCCCCAGTGTTAGGCTATCCAGATTTAACAGATAAAAATAAATTTATTTTAAACACAGATGCTTCAAAAATAGGTCTGGGCGCCGTATTGTCTAACAGTAACGGACAAGTAGTAGGTTACGCGAGTCGCAATTTGAAACCCGCCGAAACACGATACCCAGTTATAGAGTTAGAATTGCTAGCTATTGTGTGGGCGATTAGGCATTTTAAACCTTATTTATACGGTAAACAATTCAAAGTTGTGACAGATCATAGACCATTAGTGTATTTATTCGGAATTACGGATCCCTCAAGTAGACTAACAAAATTTAGATTATTTTTGGAAGAATACGATTTTACTGTCGAATATCTTCCAGGTCGACACCATGGACCCGCAGATGCCTTAAGTCGTCTTCCTTTGAATATAACAGATTTAAAAAGAATTAACAAAAATGTAATATCAGTTATGACAAGGGCCCAATCTCGTAAACAAGCAAGCGGCTCCGATACTGCCGATTTGACATCTGAAATCCCTTTAACTTCTGGAACCTCTAGCCCAAAAGTTGTAGAAATTCTTAAAAAACCTATTAATAGTATAGAACTAATTCTAACTTCAAGAAAAGTAGTAAAGAACAGTTCAAATAGACCACACCTACTTAGCGACAGTGGTCACTTTGAGTTCAATGAAAACGAGTCAACAATATACCTACGATCCCGATCGTTTCCTACCGTAAGTGTGTTAGCGAGGGACTTGGAGTCATTTTGTAAAAGACTTAATACTAACGAAATTGTTGTGATCAAGAATAAAGAAAATTCACACATAATAAACGAGTTCTTAAGATGCATGAAAAGTTTGCAATCTGATTTACCAAGAATATTAGTAATTAAAGATCTAATAAGAATAAGTAACAAAGACGAAAAGACAGTTATCTTAAATGATTTCCACCTGTTACCTACTAGCGGACATGCAGGAGTAAACAGGATGTTGAATAATATTAAAAAATATTACTTCTGGCCAGGCATAAGTAATGATGTGATTGAATATGTGCATAAATGCAAAGAGTGTCAAATTAAAAAACACTCAAATAAACAAACAAAACAACCAATGTCTGTAACTACGACCCCTAATACAGGATTTGAGAGAGTTAGCTTAGATATAGTAGGACCTCTAGATGTAGACAATTATAACTACAAATACATTTTAACCCTACAATGTCATTTGACAAAATTTGTAGAGGCTTACCCTCTAACTAATAAGGACTCTGAATCCATAAGTAGAACATTTGTAAATAAATTTATTTTAAGATATGGCATCCCCAAAGAGATCATAACGGATCAGGGAACAGAATTTTTGTCAAGTGTTATGTCAGATGTATGTAGCTTATTAGGAATAACCAAATTACATTCTACTGCATACCACCACCAGACTATAGGTGGATTAGAAAACACTCATAAGAGTTTAGGTGCATATCTTAGAATTCAATGTAGCCAAAATAAAACAGATTGGAGTAGCTGGTTAAGTTATTGGTGTTTTTCTTTTAATACCACTGTTCACTCGGAGACAAAAATACACCGCATGAGCTTGTATTTGGTAAATTATGTAACTTGCCTAGTAACCTCAACTATACTTTAGACAGAGTAGATCCACTCTATAATTTTGACAGTTACCCCTTGGAATTAAAATATAGGCTACAGCGCGCATTATTAGATGCTAGGAATAATCTGATAATCAGTAAACTTAAGAGAAAATCATTATATGATAAGAAGTTAAATTCGATAACTTATAAGCCAGGTGATTTTGTACTTTTGAAAAATCAAACTGGACATAAATTAGACAACATTTATTTAGGACCATACAGAGTTCTTAAGGATTTATCACCTAATGTTGAAATATTGAAAAATAATAAATCCTATATTGTCCACAAAGATAATACTAAATTGTTTTGTGAACCATGACCTTTGTCAATGTGTTATTTACTTTATTAATTAATTATTATTATATAACTTCATTAATTAAAACAAAAGAAATTGTATATTTACTAATATGCCAATGTTATTTTTACCTAGTCTAAGTTTAACATATAAAAATGTAAGACTCAAGTGCGTACGTCATACATTTTTTTTTTTTTTTTTTTTAATCCGGTGGTGTAAAGGGTGTCTTTTCGGGGGAGATGTAGTATATGTCATAATTCACTGTTGCACTGCTACATTTATAGTAATTACCGTAACATATTGACGTACGAATTGGGGTCATTTGCTACAATATAAAAGACAGTGTAATGTGTTTACTTGTCACTTTTACTATGGAGACTACCTAAATATAAACATATTCAACACTCCACGTTGAGTTTCTCTTCTCTTCGAGAGCTCCTCGTCAACATATTACACCTCAATCATTTGTTATAAAAATCATTCTTGCAAAGTGTCAACCAAATTGGAAGCTGCAATAAAAACTTTCATACAATGATCAGCTTCCCTTATTTCCCCCCTTAAAATGTTAATTTACATAAAACCTTTCTTAGCTAAAGCTCACTAATATCTATTAACTACCCATCTGCCAAATTTCAGTTTCATGAAGAGAATTTCTACATATTATCTTTCCCCATTTCTCCTTTTTCGTGTTTTATGCAAAAAAGCAGCGTACGTCCTTCCCAGGGTATCAAACTATCTCCATACCAAATTTCATCAAAATCGGTTTAGCAGTTTAAGCCATAATAAGAAGTTTCATACAATACTTACCCCCACGCCAATTTCTTCCCCTTCGTATTTTATGAAAAATCAAAATCAAAATCAAAATCAAAATCAAAATCAAATGTTTTTTATTTCACATAGGCCTACATGGGCACTTATAAAACGTCGACAAAAGGTGCACGGTTCGGGTTAGTCGTTTCCTGTGGAGAAGAACCGGCAAGAAACTCCACGGTTACTCTTTTAAAAAAAATGGTTTGTTTTTACAATATTTCCACGTTACAGTATTAGTGCTTAGATATGGGGGGACAACGTAGGCCCGACAATAAGTCGTAAGAAACTAAAAAAAATATTGTATATACGAGAGAGTTAACAAATGTTAACAAGCGTCTAGAAATCTAGAAGGCCTACAATGTTCACACATTCACAAAACAATCAGTAAAAGAATCTATACAAAGGAAAAAATAAATAAAAATATATAACAAGACTAAATTTAACATGTGGCACAAATTTTGTTATCAGTGCTGTAACTATTCATAGCAAAGGGCTATAAAGATCATTGAAATCATTGTAAAAAGTCTAATTAAAAGAAAGAAAAAAAGTAAAAATGAGATTGAGAATAGTTAGAGACATCCACATATTTGTGCCGTTTATGAGTTACCAGGGAAGCCGCATGCGCAGAAGGAGCTAAAATTTTTATCTTCAACGTAGTCCTTGATTTTGTAATATGCTTTTTTAATAAGGACACGTTTGATGTAGTTTTTGAACTTTCCATCGGTCAATTCTATAACTGGCTTTGGCAACTTATTATAAAAGCGTATACTGTTTATAAGAAAAGACTTGCTAGTTTTCGTTAATCTGAATTTGGGTATTACAATTTCATGCTTACTGCGTGTATTTAAATTATGGAAATCGCTTCTAGTTTTGAAAAGCCCTCGATTTTTGCGGACATACAAAATACATTCCAATATATAAAGAGAAGGTAGAGTCAGTATATCGATCTCTTTAAATTTTTCTCTGAGGGACTCTCGTGGACTCATTTTATAGATTGCGCGGACTGCCCTCTTTTGTAAGATGAAAATTGAGTCAACGTCTGCAGCTGATCCCCACAGCAGAATGCCATAAGACATAATACTGTGGAAATAAGCATAGTATACTAACCTTGCTGTGGCTACATCGGTTAACTGCCTTATTTTCCTTACTGCATATGCAGCCGAACTTAACCGACCCGAAAGAGTTCTAATGTGCGCGCCCCACTGCAATTTTGAATCGATAGTAATCCCTAAGAATACAGTTTCCTTTATAACTTCAAGATTTTTGCCGTCAAGATTTAAATTTAGGTCACGTTGTGGTACATTTGGTAAGGAAAACTTCAGACATTTTGTTTTTTTCGCATTTAGTAAAAGATTGTTAGCTGCGAACCATTTAGAGAGAACAATCAGACTTTCGTTGACATGTAAGACATCCGTATCTTTCCTATCTATTTTAAAAATTAGCGAAGTATCATCAGCAAATAGAATTATATCCGATAATTTGGCCATCATAAAAGGGAGATCATTAATGTAAACAAGAAAAAGGAAAGGGCCGAGAATTGAACCTTGGGGCACGCCCATCTTGACTAGAGACCCGGAGGACGTCGCCCCATTAACATTTACTTTTTGCTGTCTGTTTGATAAATAGGAAAGCACAAGATCAGCAGATTTTCCTCGAATTCCGTAGTGGTGTAATTTACAGATCAGTGTGTTGTGGTCGACGCAGTCGAACGCTTTCGAGAGATCACAGAAAATACCAATGGCATCCTGGGACTTCTCCCAAGATTCCAAGATGTGGCTGATGAGTTTTACTCCCGCGTCCGTTGTCGACCTACCTTTCGTGAAACCAAACTGTTGACTATGCAGGATCTTATTTGAATTGAAGTGAGACAACATCTGTTCCAGCATGATTTTTTCATAGATTTTACTCAATGCTGGAAGCACGGATATAGGCCTATAATTTGAGGGATCACTCTTACAGCCTGATTTGAAAATTGGTACTACTTTACTGTGTTTCATTAAGTCAGGAAAAGTGCCGCTGTCCAAACATTGATTGAATATGCCTGTTAGGACAGGAGCAATTGAGTCAATAATATCTCCAAGAACCCTAACGGATATCCCCCACAAGTCTTCAGTATTTTTTACGTTGAGACTTTTGAACGCGTTTTTAATTGTATCAATACATATTGATTTAAATTTAAAGGTTGGTATGTCTTTAGTAAAGTTTTCTTTAAGAAGAGCTTCAGCTAATTTAGATGAGGAGGGAAGAGACTTCGTAACCTCTAAGGGAATGTTGGTAAAGAAATTTTCTAATGTCTCAGCGACTTCTTGCTTACCAGAAATGGTTTGATTAGATATTTTCAAAGACAACTCATTCTGATCGCTTTGTTGTGTCTTTCCAGTTTCTTTATTAATTATTTGCCACACAGTTTTTATTTTATTATTAGAAACACCAATTTTGTTAATTATTATTTGAGATTTTGCTTGAGCGCAGACTCTTTTGAATATTTTGGAATAGTTTCTAACATAAGTATGAAAAACTTGATCGGAAGTCAAAGATTTTTCGTAATATAAATTATATAAGATATCTCGGCTTTTTCTTATGCCCACAGTGGCCCATTCACTAAATTTCGATTTGGAATTGTTGACTTTAACTGTTTTTAAAGGACACGTTTTATTGAATTCTTGGCAAACTGTAGAAAACAACGTGCCGTAATTTATATTGGGGTCTTTTGAATTAAAACTGGCATTACAAAGGTTGCTAAAAACATTATTATTAAAAGAATTTAATTTATTTTTAGTGAGACGTCTTAACCGAATTGATTTAGCTAGGTTAATTTTTTTATCTGACTCAAAAGATACTAGTTGACCAGTATGGTCTGACCTAACGCCACTAATTAAAAACGAATCTTTAACTTTACAATTAGTGAATACATTATCTATGCACGTAGCTGAAGTTGCAGTTATTCTTGTCGGTTCATTAAATAAATATTTTAAGTTAAATGATTTAAACAATGAAATGAGCTTACATTTTTCAGGTGAATTGACTAACAGATCTATATTTAAGTCACCACAAACAAAAACTAATTTATTATCTCTGAAAAGTTTACTTAATAATTCTTCCATTGTAATTAAAAACAATGACAAGTTTGATGCTGGTGGTCTGTAAACACACAAGATAGTATGCCCCTCGACCTCTGCACATGCTACCTCACATAAGCGATCAACAGAGTAAGCAGTGATATCCTTTCTTTCCTTATATTTAAGATGACTATTACAAAGTATCAGGGTACCACCACCCACTGTGGATCTGTTGTACGCGCTGGCAACTGAAAAATTATTTACATTAAACAACATCATATCTGATTTTAACCAGGTTTCACAAAAACATAAGATATCCATGTGGTATTTATCTACTAACAATTCCACGTCTAAAATTTTGCCGGAGAAGCGATTTATATTTTGATGATATAGTAAAATAATACTATTCGTCTTCTCTTTTGTCGGCTCTAATAGTTTAAAGAATCTACAGTAGTATTATCAGAAAAACTAGATAATACTGTTAAATCACTAAACCTAGTCTCAGTTAAATCATCAATAACTGCGTGTATATTAAAAGCTAACAATGTAGCTAATAAATGTCGACTATTTTTGGGAAGAAACATATGGTTCCCAATCAAAACAAAATCACTAACAAAATTGTTGGTGTCAAAAAACAATAAACGGTCACTATGACGACAAGATAAAATATGCATCAAGTTATTTAAACTAGAAATGTATTCATTTTCCTGATCAAGTAACTTGTCAGAATAGGGCAATGCACATAATATTAATTTGCTTAATTTTAACTTAAGTAGGGTGTCGATACCATTAACTATGTCCCTTTTTGTTACATTAAGGCTATTTCCAAAAAGAAGAACTACAGTAGATTGCTCATTCAATTGTGTCTGTTGAATTTTATGAACAAGCTCATTAAAATGCATTTCATGAAAACAATGGTTCACTATTGTATGTTTAGAACGGTTATTTAACAAAGATCCAAAACCTGTTCCTAATTTATCAGAATATACTAAGATATTACTTTTGGTAGGGTTCAAAGTTTTTGTAGTGAGATCAATGGGTAAAGTTGTAGGAGCAACATGCTGTGACATGAGAGGTGGCGGAGCGGCAGCACAACTACAGGTGAGGTTGTTAGTCAGTGACTCATACCTCTCTGCATTATACTTAACCAGGTCCACCAACTCACAGGCCTCCTGCATGCGCTCACTCAACATCTGTTGACTACATTCATATTTACAAAATATTTCCCTTAGTGTATTTTCCCTACTCAATAATTCCCTAACTAACCTCCACCCCCATTTATACCGCTTCGTGGTTTAAAAAAAAAGTATCCTATGTCCTTCCCAGGGTCTCACACAATATCACCTAAATCGGTTCAGCGGTTTAAGCGTGTAAAAGGTAACAGACAGACAGAGTTACTTTCGCATTTATAATTATAAGTATGGATTCTTTCTGCGGTCATGGTTTTTGTCTTGTAGCTGTTGCTTATTTCTAGGATGTTCACTTTTTTTTCGTGATTGAATTCCTCTTGGATGTCCTCCGCCTGGGTGGGTGGAGGGGTCTGTTAGACTTACTGACTAAAGCCACCCCGGTGTTCCCTCGCGCACTTACGTCGGGACCTGCGTGTGTGACTTGCGCTGCCCCGGACTAGTGTCGCCTTTAGCAGGCTTCGTCCCGTAATGGAGAGTGAGGTGTTAGCTCCCATCATTGACGTTTTACAGAGGCGCGCGTGGAACACTATGCGCGACGGCGACGCATCCTTCGTTCCTGGGCCCTTTTTATGGGGGCTGGAAGAAGACGTTATCTGCCGTCCGCCGACGCCCGGTGAACCTAGTGCGGGATGGTATTGCACTGGGCCACTCCCTTTCCCTTTCCGCAGCCTCCTTCCTACGAGATGACATTCTCAGAGAAGGAAATGACAATGCCCCAGGACTCCACACTGCCGACCATTGAACGAACCACAGTCGGCAGGCAGGTTACTGCCCACGTTTTCCATTTACATCGATGTGGACAATTTTTTTTGATGCAAAGTGTGCCCTTTTTCCTCTCCCCTTTGTATTTGTCTATAGGCTTGCTTTTTTTTTAGAATATTCATTTGTATATAATTATTTTAATGTATTTGTTGCATTATATTAAAAAATATAATGCAATAGTAAATTATGGTTTCTGGTATGTTTTCATGTTATACCTACATATGTTATATATATGTTGACAGCAATATTATAAATTTTGGATACCTATTTAAAATACGCAATGCCAGAAATGTAATATTAGGTCCTTACCTATGAAATTGGCGTTTTGTCGTACTGGCCACTTTGATCTCAAATATCTCCTCTTTGGTTTCAAATATCTCCTCTTTGGTTTCAAATATCTCCTCTTTGGTTTGGAATTATAATTTTAAATTTGCATAGTTATTTACTCATGCTTTTATGATTGGAAAACCGTAATTCATTTGTTTTCTCCTCTTTTGGTTTTTTCTTTGCGCCAGTCAGTTTACAAAATGGAAAACTTAAATATCGCGTTATTTACGAGTACGAGTTCCATCGTGGCACCAGTGATGCAGAAACGGCTCGAAGGATTAATGATGTTTATGGTGACGGTGTCGCAAAAGAAAACACAGTGCGTTTTTGGTTCCAACGTTTTCATTCTGGAAATTTCGACCTGCAGAACAAGCCCCGTGGGCGGCCGGAGACCAAAGTAGATAATGAAGAATTGAAGGCTATTGTGGAAGCGGATCCATTGCAAACCACATCCGAGTTAGCTGCAGGCTGAGGTGTTAGTGATAAAACTGTTTTAATCCACTTGAAGCAAATTGGGAAGGTGAAAAAGCTTGAAAGGTGTGGGTACCTCATGCATTGAGTGCAGCAAACCGACAAACGCGCGTCGACTGCTGCGTTACATTACTCAACCGGCACAATAACGAAGGGATTTTAAATCGAATCATTACCTGTGATGAAAAGTGGATCCTGTACAATAATCAGAAACGCTCATCGCAATGGCTGAACCCTAGCGAACCAACCAAATCCTGCCCCAAGCGAAAATTTACTCAAAAACATTACTTGTGAGCGTTTGGTGGACTTGTGCCGGTGTCGTTCACGACAGCTTTCTTTCTTAAATCTGGCCAGACGATTACGGCGGATGTCTATTGTCAGCAACTGCAAACCATGATGGAAAAGCTAGTTGTTAAACAGCCGAGGCTGGTCAATGGCTGGTCTTCAGGACAACGCTAGACCACACACTGCACAACAGACGGCTACCAAATTAGAGGAGCTTCAATTGGAATGTCTAAGACATCCACCGTAGGTATTCCCCGGACCATGCTCCAACAGATTACCATTTTTTTATAAATTTGGATTACTTCTTGCAAGGGAAAAAATTCAACTCCGATGTCCAAAGCGCCTTGATTCCCGTCCAAATGGTTTTTTAGTAAAGGGGTCAATGAACTACCTATGAGATGGCAAAAGTGCATAGATAGCAATGGTACATACTTTGATTAAATAAATATATTACATTAAATAAAAACTGGCCAAGTGCGTGTCGGGCCACGCGCAGTAATAGGGTTCCGAAGTTGCATAATAATGTAGACTAAAAAGAGGGTTCTGTTGTTGTTACATGAACATTAAAACTGTTTTTTCTGTTCCGTGATTAAAACGGTTTCAGCGGCACACAACGTCTAAAAACGGGCCCACATAGGATGATGTTATTTTTTTAATCTATATGCTCGGCGTTTGACCACTATCTCGCCGGATGGTAAGCGATAATGTGGTTAACGGTGAAGCAACCTTGCCTAGATGTTACCTATTCGCTCTTGACTTAAAATAAAGAAGGACTAACTGGTAATTGAAGAAGGAGTTATAAAATCCAACTTCGCAACTGAAGTTAGAAAAATATTATTTATTTGAGTACCACCGCGGGTGCGAAATGCGAAAGGAGCCGATACGAGAATGGTATGGTTCGTTCCTGGAACCTATCGCGCACGCTCCTTGTTAATTTCTCTTTCGGAATTTAAAAACCTCGTATGTATTCACCTCTAATCTGCGGTATTAACTATTTTGTTCTGGAAAGTTTTACGCTACTCAATTAGTGATTTAGTCGGGTCGAATATTGACTTTATAGATGGATATCGAAAATTAGCAATTTGCTTGGAAATCGTATCTAATTTGACTTTCCTTTTACGTTTTGATTACAAAACTTCGATAATACTTATATACACTAAAACAAAATAGACTCCCCCGCGCGTATGGACAACGGACCGGTACTGCCAACGACTCCGGCCACTCCAATGCGTTATTCGAGCTTAAACATTATTAATTTAGAAATCATTATTATTAAGGATGTTATGATTTTATGTTTGTATATTTTGACATGGTTCATAAGCATATATTTACTATCTGTTATACACAGCTAACAACGTTATTTAAGTAATTTTTCAATGGCTTTAATACAAAAATGTTACTGTGCCAATTACATTTTATAAGTTGGTCGACTATTACTCGTAAACTTGTAAAGCCTGTTATGATTTCATTTTTTTAATATTTTTACATGGCTCGTAAGCATATATTTACTCTGTTTTACAGAGCTATCAACGTTATTTAAGTAATTTTTCAGTGGCATTTGTACATATTTTTTACAGTTCCAAGTACATTTTATAAGTTGGTCGACTTTTACTCGTAAACTTGTAAAGCCTACTTATCCGTGATAGTTTTCCTTTTAATTTCGTTATATTTACTACGGCCGTAATTTTTTTCACATAGCCAAGAGCAACCATTTCGCTGGCAGAGGGGGAGAACACTTGACTCTAACATAAATTTGCAATTTAAAGCTAAATTTTACGCAAACGGATCTTTGAATCGAAATAGTACATTGTGATACAAGGGTGGAAAGTAGGTTATTGCAAACGAGCTGTCATTAACAAGCCCGAGCCGAAGGAGAGGGTTTTTGAGGACACGAGTTTGCAATAACCTACACGCCCGTGTATCACACGATATTTTTCAATACAGTTGTAGGAAATAGTAAAAACAAATCAAAGAATTAGATTTGTTAATTCACAAAAAAATAAAATTTTCGCGCGTTTTTGCAACTGGACCTATTTTTTTTACAACGAAAACAGCCTACACAGCCTATTCGATTTTTGACAAAATGTTGATGTGAAAATAATTAAATTGAAACTGTTAATTTAATATATTGAACAACCATTTAAAAGACTTTTGAGAATTAAATGCTAAAACGTACGGAATCATTCATTTTTCCTCGTATAAAATCTATTCCATTTTATTCTATGTATGAAAACTCCTTGCTACTAAACTTTTTTAAATTGACTTATAACTAAAGGCGCGTTTTTGCAACTGGTCATTTTTACAACGAAAACAGTCTATACAGCCTATTCGATTTTAGACAAATGTTGATGTGAAAATAATTAAATTAAAACTGGTAATTAAATATATTAAACAACCATTAAAAAGACTTTTGAGAGTTCAATGCTAAAAAGTACTGAATCATTCATTTTTCCTCGTATAAAATCTATCCCATTTTATTCTATGTATGAAAACTCTTTGCTAAAATCTTTTTAAATTGACTTATAAATTTAAAACTAAACTGCAAAACTAATGATCGAGCTCGTAAACAAAAGTCACGACCGCGTAACAGAAAGATGCCTATGCATAAGATTTAATTATCGAATCATAATTATAGCCTCTGAAAGTACGCCATGTTTAACAACTGTATTGAAAAATTGTTTTAACAAACCCGTTATATTTTTGAAAGACCTATCCAACGATATCCCACACCAGGGAAAAAAAATACATCCCCATTTTACGCCTATAGAGATATATTTTATGTTACCACTTTGTCGGAATTATTAATATATACATCCATGCCAAATAATTTTTCTAGTGCTTAGATTCTCTGAGCTAAGCTGCGGACGGACAGAGCGAAACTATAAGGGTGCCTTGTTGAATTCGAAACCCTAAAAAACGACTTTATGTTCCTCCCTTACAAAACGCCAATTTCATATGTACTAAACCTAATATAATAACACCCGCATTTCACTTTTATTATTTTTAACCATTTTTCTCATTGGTTTTGTGAAAAACAATGTGCAGCGTAAGCAATTTGACAGCTCAAGTACCACGGAAATGACAGATGTAAAAGCATACCACATAATAGTAGTTTATGCAATGGCCATATAATAGGGGTTATTAAAACACTCGCGTACTCGTGTTTTAATACCTAATTATATGCCGTTGCATACACTACTTTATCTTCACTCATACAGTTGAAATAAAACAAAAGTGGAAAGGGAAAAATATTTGGTATGGCGGGCAATTTAGATTCTCATTGCGCAGCGCGCGCATCCACAGACAATGAAACTTCTTTACTACAGCCCATACGCGCCAGAAAATTAAAAAGTAAAAGTGTGCTATAAAAATTAAAAAGTTATTTTATGATGCAGTTGTTTGAAAATCGAAGGAAAATGTTGAACTATAATGGTTTTTTTTTTTAAATTTTCCTATCCACGAATATAAAGTACGTGTTTATACAATATTTTTCGAATTCGTATTTGGAACATTACGTTGTGAGTGTAGATAAAAATCTTTTTAGGGTTACCATTCAGAGTTCTGCAGAGTTATAATAGCAAGAGTCTAGCAGCTTGCAAAACTTCTTACAAAAGTAGATGCTTCTTTTCCGAAATTCAATTCCTACCAAACATGCAGACCATTTTTTAACACACAACAACTTGCAGTGCAAACTCCAATTTGCATCTACCTACTGAATATTGTTTTTACAAATAAAATATCTTCTTTATTTTCCTGCTTTTGTCCTTGTCCTGACGTGTTCATGGTTTAGGCTTCCATCACTTCTTGATGGCAGCATAAACACCTATATATCGATGAGAAAGTACCAATCCCAAAAAAACATACACCCTCCTTACTTTCGAGGAGCTTGTGGCTAAATGATCCTAGCCGCAAAGATCGATCTCCGCGGTTAAGCAACGCTTGCCGAGATCGGTTCGTGGATTGGTGACCATCTTATCTTAAACATACGAGATTTCTCGAGCCTCAGAATGCACGTTAAGACGTTGTTCATAATTGACAGTCGTTACGGATAGTCAGACAGCAGCCAGGCAATCTGAGACCAGCACCTGTAGCCAAGTTGACAATCTACAATCGATAACGCTAGTAGAAAACAAATCAATGTATGGGAATGAAACATCTGAACGTTAAGTCACGTGATCAGACCATACAAATAGAAGGCGTTAACGATTGTAGAAAAAGATTCGATAGGAAATGTTTGTAACTTGGCTGGCCTGTCTTGCCAAAGGCGTACCGTATACTACTTACAGAGTTTTGGAGGTCAGATAAGCATTCGCCCTGTGTAAAATACTGGTACTCAGCTGCATCCCGATACACTGGAAGTTGACCCCAGCCAATTGGGGCTTCGAGGCCGATTTAGATAAAAACTAAAACTGCAACATTCGATTTTTGTAAAATAAATTTTCCTAACTAGGAATTGGAAGTATTCCCATTTGAGCACCTATGCTAAGAGCACCAAAGGTATTCCCATTTGAGCACCAATCAACATAATAGCTTGATGCTCAAAGGCGACCAAAAATTAAATTATAACTTTATTCCCAATTGAGCACCTACGGTGCGGTAGCTTCTAGTGATGGGTAGCTTCTAGTGTATAATACCTATAACATATCGATAAAAATCAGCAGTTTTATTGCAGAATGTTATTTGATAATTACCTACATAATTATCATCATAACCATAAAAGTTTACTTAATCATTTATTGTTAACTAGCTTTTGCCAGCGGCTTCGCCCACTTGGGTGTCGGTATGTTACAAAATTTTAACAAATTTTACAACTAAACCTTCCCCATGAATCACAATATCTTTTGATGAAAACCGAATGAATATCCGTTCAGTAGTTTTTGAGTTTATCGCGAACAGACGCGGCGAGGGACTTATAATATGTAGTGATATAACAATAAGTTTTCTCAACTTAATTTTATCTATCCCCGAACCAATTGTAGGCTGGATGAAACAATAACCATAGAAATCGGTGTTTTCATATTATTATGAAGAGTAGTTAAGTTGAGAGGGCCGTATATAGGCAGTGCGCGCGCCACCTTTACCGTTCGTCGGAATATCTCGAATAGCCCGAAATATGACGAATGAAACCGAACTGTTCCGGCACTTTTTTAAGTCTCTCGTTTTCTTTGCAAATCTTTATATATATATAATAAAATTGTATAGACATCAAAACCGTACATAAAATATTTTTTGAAAAAAAGTAAAAGCAGAGTAAGTTATACGGGGTATATGAAGGTCACTGAACCAATTTTTTTTAGAATGTTTATCTGTTTGTCTGCTGCAATGCAATGCATTCAATTGGCGCCAAAACTACCGGACAGATCCTGTTAAAATTTTACATAAATAATCCTAAGAGGTCAGAGCAACACTTATAAAAAAATATCGCGCTATTCTTAATGGACGAGCAATGTTGCATTAGGTGTGTATTGCTTGCTCTTGCAACGTCCGGGGACGCGCCGCCGAATTTTGGGCGGCTTCGTGCGGTGTGTCCCTCCTAAACAGGGGGGATGTTCACACGTGTGTGCGGCAGCGGGGAGGGTCAGTGGTTGACGTCTCGTTTGCCACCCCCGTACTAGCCGCCCGCGTTTTGAACTGGCGGGTGGAGATGGTGGAGACTCTGTCGGACCACCGATATGTGCGGTTCGACATCTCCACCCAGAGCCCGCGGGGGATGGCCCGCTCGGGCCAATCTCCCTTCCCACGGTGGGCTCTCACCCGCCTGGACCGGGAGGCAGCCCAGGAGGCGGCGTTCCTCCAGGACTGGCTCTCGCCCCCTGTGGAGGTCACCGACGTTGATGCGGCGGCAGTTCAGCTCCGAGGGTCCCTGACCGAGGTGTGCAACGCCAGCATGCCTCGGTCTCGCCGTCCGCCTCCCCGTCGCGCCGTCTATTGGTGGACGGAGGAGCTGGCGGGGCTCCGGACCGCATGCGTGGCGGCCAGGAGGGCCTACACGCGGAGCCGGCGGCGCACGACCCGATCTCAAGCCGGGGAGGACCGCCTCTACGCCTCTTACCGAGAGGCGAAGACGGTCCTCAAGTCGGCAATGTGCGCCGCCAAGGACTCGGCGAGGGCCGAGATGCTGGAGGGTCTCGACAGGGACCCATACGGGAGACCGTATAAGTTGGCGCGGAGCCAGCTGCGGCCCTATGGTCCCCCACTGTCGGAGACCCTCGAGCCAGCGTTGCTGGATGGGGTGGTCCGGTCCCTGTTTCCGCGCAGGACCGACTTCACCCCACCAGTGATGGACCCCCCGCGAGAGGCGGCTTCGCCGGAGGAGGAGATCCCCCCGGTGACGGTGGATGAAATCCACGAAGGGATTCTTCGCCTCCGCGCGAAGAAGACGGCCCCTGGACCGGACGGCGTCCCCGCACGGGTGGTGGCAATAGCTGCCTCCCAGATGGAGGACAGGTTTCGGGACCTCTTTAGCGCGTGCTTTACGGCTGGGAGGTTCCCGAAACTGTGGAGGGAGGGGCAGCTCTGCCTCCTCCGAAAAGAGGGACGCCCGGCGAACTCCCCCTCGGCATACCGGCCCATCGTTCTGCTCGATGAGGTCGGTAAATTGTTCGAGGGGATAGTCGCCGACCGGCTGAATAGCCTACTGCGGGGGGTGGGACCAGATCTGTCGGACGCCCAGTTCGGATTTCGACAGGGGCGTTCGACTATCGACGCCTTGGCCCTGCTGAAGGGCCAGGTGCAGGAGGCGGTCGAGTCGGGGGGCGGAGTGTTGGCGGTGTCATTCGACATTGCCAACGCCTTCAACTCCGTGCCCCACTCGACGATATTGGAGGCACTCCGATACCACGGAGTGCCCCAATACATGCGGGACCTCCTGGCCAGCTACTTGGAGGACCGAGAGGTCCTCCTTGTGGACAATACGGCGACGGTCAGGAGGTACGGCGCGGAGTCCGGAGTTCCGCAGGGATCGGTTCTAGGCCCCCCCCTGTGGAACATCGGTTTTGATTGGCTCCTGCGGGGCACCCTCCTCCAGGGCACGAGTGTCATGTGTTACGCGGACGACACTCTCCTCGTTGCCCGGGGGAGGGACTTCAAGGAGGCGGCCTGTCTGGCCTCGGCTGGTGGATCCTTGGTCGCAGATAGGATCCGCCGGCTAGGATTGAGGGTGGCGCTGAACAAGACCGAGGCCGTGTTCTTTCACGGGCCTCGGCAGCGCTACCCTCCTGATGCCCACGTAGTCGTGGAGGGCGTCAGAATCGAGGTCGGGGCCCAGTTGAAGTACCTGGGCCTGGTGCTGGACAGCAGGTGGCGCTTCGGCCCACATTTCAGTGGGCTGTCGACGCGCCTGCTGAAGACCGCCGATGCCCTGTCGTGGCTCCTCCCAAACCTGGGGGGGGCCCAAGGTGCGATGCCGGCGGTTGTATGCCGGCATCTTGCGGAGCATGGCCCTGTACGGGGCCCCCATCTGGGCGGACTCCCTTCAAAGGAGGGAGAACGCGACCGCCATCCGCAGGCCCCAAAGGGCCATTGCACAGCGGGTGGCGAGGGCCTACCGCTCGGTGGCCTTCACGGCGGCGTGCGCTCTGGCGGGCACACCTCCTTGGGAGTTAGAGGCATGGGTGCTCGCCAGAGTGTATGAATGGACGGCGCGGCGTAAGGTGCTCGGGGAGCGCCCCGCCGCGGAGGAGCGGGAGGCCGTGCGGCGGGAGGCGAGGGACGCAATCGTCGTCCATTGGACGGAGGACCTCGCCACCGCCACCTTTGGCCGCCGGACGCTGGACGCGCTCGGTCCAGTCCTGCGGGGCTGGCTCGAGCGGCCACACGGTTTCCTCTCTTTCCGTTTGGTGCAGGTGTTGTCCGGACATGGTTGTTTCGGAACGCACCTGCACCGGATCCGGAGGGAGGAAACCCCAGCGTGCCATGACTGTGGCGCGGCGGAGGACACGGCGCAGCACACCCTCGAGGTGTGCCCAGCCTGGGCTGAGCTGCGCCGTGCCCTGATCGATGTTGTTGGGCGGGACCTCTCACTTCCCAGCGTGGTCAACTCCATGCTGGGGAGTGAGGAGGCCTGGGCGGCGGTTGCCTCCTTTTGCGAGGTTGTGATGTCGCAAAAGGAGGCGGCGGAGCGTGCGCGGGAGGACGATCCTCTCGCGCCGCCGCTCCGCAGGCGAAGAAGGGGTGGGAGAAGGCGGTTATACGATCGTCTCCTCCCACCTCCTGGTGGTGATAAGCGGGCGACAGGGGCGGGGGCGCCTTTCGCTCGCATTGCACAAATCACCACCCTCGTCGGGCGGGAACGGCCGAGCACTTGCGGTCGTTCCCGGGCCCCTCCACTAAGGGAGGGGCGTGAAGGCCCCGCTGTAAAGGCGGGCGGTCGTCGGCGGAGGACTGGAAGTAAAGGCTGTGCCGGTTTCCCAGTCCTCCTCCACTCAGACGATGCGGGAGTGCCGCTGGGTTATTTTAGTGGGTATACCGGGTCAGTCAGCCCGGGGAGTCCCACATAGCCCCCCCATTCCCCCAATGGGCGGGTATGCGTAATGCATTTTTTCCCAGCGAGACCAAAAAAAAAAAAAAAAAAAAAGGTGTGTATTGCTTTTTTACTTTCCCGCGGTATTTTTAAAGGAAGACACAAAATGTATTGGAGATTTGAGTTAAAACCCCAGCTACAGTTGTTATTTTTGTGATTATTTCATCTTTTTCCTTTACGATAATATTTCCAATAATAACAAAATAAGTAGCTCCACATCCGCAGTATCTCTACATTGACGTCGTGGTGGGGCTTGCGCGCTTAAATGATCTCTAGGTTTGTGCCTGTACATTCTGCTTTGCTGTAACATACCTAGGCTGAGGGGCCAGACTATGAGAGATACAATCCGCAGGGCAGCTTTGTAGCGAGCTGGTGGGCAGTGGCGACCCCACGGACCTGATGTCCAGGGAGAAGCTTTGTTCCTCATCTCTGGCTTGCCTTTATTGGCCGGTTGGAGTGAAAACTGACGGGGACCAGAGCTCCCACCTCTCTCTTGCCTTATTGGCTGGATTGAGTGGAGATTCGCAAGAGCAAACGTGCTCGGAGGAAGGATGTTAACCCAGTAAGATGCTGGTAGGGATCTTGACCGTTATTTCGGGATTGTCCTGATAGCCGTGGTATACATCTCCACTCCTCGTGCTTAAGTGCTAGCGACCCTTTATAGGTGCCCATTAATTGAGGGTGCAAGTCACCCCCTGCCATTCTATAGCCGTGTAGTTCAACAGTGGTCAGTAGTCCTCCTATAGTTTTAGGCATTCGATCCACTAAATCTATTAGACCCATAGCCCTGTACATTTTTCTCCATATTTTGCAATAGTTCTGAACCAACCGGGGATTGCCCCTGGATGCACTTGCGTAGTGCATACAGGGATAATCGTCGGTTGGTGTCACATTTCTTGATACATGTATAATAAGGCCTCTGCGAGTTGGCATCGACCCCTCGCACAAAAACGGTTGACAACTGACGGTTAGATAATTTGTGACAAATTGTCAGCTAATTCGAAATGTAACAAGCGGCTGAGAAACTGGGCCTAAGCTTAGCGTTATTAATCTATTTTCGTGTTAAATGGTGATAATTTAAACTTTAGAAAAATATTTATTTATTTTTTACCATATCACTACTATCAAAAGTTTCTATAACTGATATAGAGTTCATATTTGTCGTTTCTAAAACATAAAAAATCTTTACTTGTATTATATATGTAAGTATTATTAAGAAATATTATTTTTATTTTATTAACTAAAAAAATAAGCGTAAACACTACTGTTGTTACAAGGAATGTAATTTGTTTTATTTGTTTAAGTGGGTGTGGACCAAAAAAAAAATCTAAGGCTGATTGTTACATGAATAATAATTTGTTTATTTCCGAAAATTAATGTAATAAAGTACTGTAATTTTTTATCGATATGTTTTATTTTACATCCTATCACTAGAAGCTAAGTCATAATTTATTTTTTCTTCGCCTTTGAGCACCAAGCTATTATGTTGATTGGTGCTCAAATGGGAATACCTTTGGTGCTCTTAGCATAGGTGCTCTAAAAATAGGTGCTCAAATGGGAATACTTCAGGAATTGAACTAGTAAATTTTGAAAAACAAAATATACCGTGTTTTATTGTTTCGTCTCATAGCGTCTCTCTCGTATTCTGACGGGACTTTCACTGGTACAGCTGATGTTATACGAAGTTACATAGGCTACTTTTATTTTGGAATAAGTATTAGGGTCCTGCGTAAAAAAAATTAAACCTTAATATTTTTTTTAGTTTTACGGGTTTGATGCGGACGAAGTCGCAAGTTTACCGCGTTGGTACAGGGGGTCTACTCCCTAAGCACAAAGTCAGTAGTTTCGCCCTTCGTTACGGGCGTTTCCTACTCCATATCACATACAGACGCATGATTCGTATGGATCCCGAACTACTAATGAATGGCAACACAATTTGACAATTTTGATAGTTGTACCTAATCCCGATGTGTTTTTACCCGTCCGAAAACCCGTCCCGTTAGGGAGTAAACCACCAGGGTAGCCACGAACTTGAATAATTAATTACTCTTTATTTTAAACGCACCCATATCGCATGATATTTAGCCAATTATTTTAAACTTAGCCTGAGGCTGTACTAGTTCTCGAAGATAACTGTATAAAAAATTAGAACTGTAGAAATAATTTAAATACAAACCCCATTTGGAAAATTTGAACAATGAGAGCAGAGCCCTCAGACTTTCTTCCTCGCTCTCACAGTTTCATGAGTTACTAAAACATGAACTCTAGCTTAGAAAAAAATCGATATCAATTTGTCCACATCTCATCCTTTGGTATTTTGTATTATTCAGGTGGTCGACAGCATTTTAATAGCCACGCCGTGCAGTTTGCGGTTCCTGTTCGGGTGACCCGAGTCAACACATGGATTTAATAATTATCGTAACGCTGTGGACACTGGGATGTGTTCAGGTGAGTTATTTATTTATTACAAGCTTTTAATTAACTTGCAATGTATGTATGTATGTAAGTGTGTTCGGTTCAAATCTTGCAACTGAATTTTAAAGTAGTTATCCTCCACCGATTAAGATGAAACTTTGCATACACTTTTAGTTTGGATGACATTGCATAGCTAAGTGACGTCATTCTAAATCCAATACGGCGGACGGCCCAAGATGGCGGGCTAGTTATATTTTGTGCACTGCCATGATATGGGTATCGAATGAAAGGGTTTGCTGAGAAGAATACGAAAAAAAGCTTGTTTTTAATAAAAGATTTTTTAATGAATAAATTATTTTTAGTCTATAGTTTTTATAGCAGGTACGTAAGTATTGAAATCGAAGGTTCTGTGAAAAAATTGACGTGGCTCAGATACTGATCGACTGCCCACGTGTTTTGTTGCACGGCCCGAACTGTGATTGTCCGAAATTGGTGAACCAATTTCGATGGAATTACCATGAATTAATCAAATCTGTCATAAATAGGCTAATGATCGTGAATTTGTGCTCTGAGTCCCTAGACAAGTGAGATTCTATCATCGAAAGCGTGGCGATAGCGATTGTATAAAACCGGCCAAGTGCGATTCGTGCTCGCGCACGAAGGTTTCCGTATCATTATCAATGATACGGAAGCCTTCGTATCAAATCGTATGGCAACTTAAATACATCATCTGTGAAAATTTCAACTGTCTAGCTATCACGGTTCATGAGATACAGCCTGGTGACAGACTGAGGGACAGTGGAGTCTGTAATAGGGTCCCGTTTTTACCGTTTGTTTACGGAACCCTAAAAAGGCAAAATTGTATGGGATCGACAAGCGATATCGAAAAGTCACGTGTCTTATAATATAAAATCATTGTGATAGGAAAAACATGGAGGCGCCGCGATGTTCTATATTAGAGCATGCAGTTTCGTTCATTTTCAATTTCGAAATTAGCTGACGTAATTGGACTCTTCTGTTTCGAAATTTCGATACTGAGGAGCCAAATATAATGGAAAATCAGAATAATACTTAAACTAAACTCAAAATGCAAAATTTGTAGTCTGGAGAGGTACCTAAGTGCAATTTATATTTAAACAAAGTGATTTTTCTTTTTCTCAAGACTACTACTACAAATACTCCACTGCTGGGGACACCTTCGACGATACCAACCAGCTTTCCGAGCTGGGTTTAAAGATAGTTGCAGATAGCGCCTCATAAAATTCCACCCAGCTCATTATCTATACATACATTAGCTTATACAAATATGAGTGACGAGCAGTTGCCCGCGGCTTCGCTCCCGTGGGCCACCCCAGAGAACCCGTTTTCGGGATTAAAAAATAGCCTATGTTACTCAGGAATAACGTAGCTTTCTATTGGTGAAAGAATTTTTTAAATCGGTCCAGTAGTTTCGGAGCCTATTCGGTACAAACAAACAAACAAACAAAAAAATCTTTCCTCTTTATAATATTAGTATAGATATACGATACAGAATGTGAAACATCGTTTTGTTTCATTCTTTCTAATGTAGTAATCGTATTTGACAAAAGAGAAAACAATATTTCAGTTGTTGCTCATTATGACAACATTTTTTTATGACGTAGTGACAGTTGTAGGTACGTGCCATATTCGCCATATTATGTGACGAATTTTGTGGTTGTTTTCGTGGTAGTCCTGCTGTCAAATGGTTGTTTACTTTTTGTATTATTAATGTGTGTGTGTTCCATGATTGACACAACCAAAGCATCGGCAGCCATTTTAAGTGCCTTTTTAAGGTTTAGGTAGGCACGTTTTTTTTATAGGTATGTCCAGTCCATATTATTTAATATGTCTATATAAAAAATCCCTGAAGCAGTGGTGGCCCAGTGGTGGCCCAGTGGCCGCGGCTTACAAGTTGTAGGTCGTGGGTTCGAGCCCAGGCAGGCGCTTTACTTTGCGTAAATTATTTCATCACTACTGCTCTCAAAACGGTGAAGGAAAACATCGTGAGGAAACCGGCATGTCCTAGAACCAAAAATTCGAAGACATGTGACATCCACCAACCCACACTGGGCCCGCGTGGTGGGTTACGGTACGGCCCATTCCCTCTCACAGAGAGGAGGCCTGTGTCCCAGCAGTGGGAACATTAATAGGCTGATGATGTGATGTGATGTGATACAATCCCTTACTTTTTAACATTCCGACTAGCGCCATTGCTGACATCGAATGCCACTTGTCTACAGCCTCTGGGCTGCACAGTACTAATTTCTAACTAACTGGGCTAACAGCTTATATAACCTAATTAATCAAGATAATTCACATTAAGTCAAAAACAACTAAAAAAAAACAGTTTTCTATTTTTCTGAAAATGTCCCTTGATCGATTTATTTTCAAGAGCGGGACTGGATGCTTTAGTACTTTTCTGCAATATTTAAGAGGCCCAGTGCAGAGGTTAGAAAATCGAAAATATTACACCCAGGCTCACTTAGGTTAGATTTTTGGGTCATTTCCTACAGAAATAGGAGTAGGTAAAATATCCAGAATCGGTGAAAATGAAGGAATGCTAAAGGAATCAAAGTCTAACCTACTTAATTACCGATGTCACCTTGGAAAGCATAGCTTTCTTTTGACCATTCGTACAAAAAATGTCAACAAAGATATAATTTTTCGTACAGAACTAATGATAACAAACAGAATGAATGTAAGATCGGGCATTTTTGTAAATATTGCGCCTTGGGTTAGAACTTTTAACCTTTTTGTACAAAAAAAAGGAGTAAATAATTTAGTCGTCTTATGCAGAAAAGGTGCAATCATCAAAAAAGTGTGACGTTTGCACTGCCTTTATGTCGTACCTATACCGGGATCCTCTAACCCTCGGCGCCTTGGTAATCCTTGTGGTTTTACCAGTTTTCACTTAGTATTGCTTGTACTTATACTCGTACCATTGTAGTGACCCGTCATATTAGCATCGTTGTCAAAAACACCCTACGATTGTACACCAGTACCTACTTATAATAGTCCATTATTAAGACTTTTCAAAAAGGAAGAGGTAGTATGTTCGACTATGTTTTATTTTTTGTGTATGTTTACCGATTTCTCCGTCAAGTGTGGACTGATTGCTTCGACTTGCATCAACCTCTCCGGCCGCGGCGAGGCGATAATTTATTTGCGTGGGCGGCTTAAGCCAACGGAGCTGGGGTTAGCTTCCATTGTGTAGTACATAAGAGACTTTCAGTAAATACATTATAAAGGGGCGGTTGCCAGGGGCACGGGTGCGTCGGTAGCAGCGACCGCGCCCCGAGACATGCACGGCAGGTGGGGTAGTGTGGGGACGATGCTTTTGGGGTAGCAGCGGGGTGAGCGTGGTAGTAGCTACCGCTCAATTCAGCCGAGCGGTATCCCACCCTTCTAGTTCATTCAGTTTCAGTGCTCTCGCTGGAATAACGCGGTGCACCGCACGGACGTAGCAGGCGCCCGCCAGTGTAGATCGGGTCTATTTATAGTTTCTGGTAAATTACTATCACACCAACCCTTGTTATACAGCGCAACAATTTTCGTAAAAAATCGGCGAGTAATTACTTAACCACATGTGCCATTTGATGTTGTGCCCTTTGACATTCTTGCTGTAGCGGCACGGCAGACGCGGCAGACGCGGCCGACGCGGCCGTCAATACCGCAATTATCGTGGGCGGCGGCATGACGCACTAGAGATGCGCACGCAGTGCAGCCCTCAGTTACTAAACTTTCTACCGCGCGCCGCGTTGCAATAACATTTTGACTATTGTTTTTAATTGCTATAGCATTATATATGGGTTAATATTGCCGGAATTGAATATAAATTCTTGTAAATCATAGCTTTGTTGAAAAATTATATTGCACTTTGCACGGTGACCTTCATCGCGTTGGTGTCGAGCTTCCCTCTGCACTGTACCTGTTTATTTTAACCGTAAATCAATACTGCGCCTAATTAGTGTTGGCGTTGAATAACTTGTGTGCCTATTGGTTTGTAGGGGCAGTTCTTTGAGGATCGGCGCTGCAGGTGCGTGTGTCCCAATCCGGCTTCCATCCTTAATACTACAATAACAAGACAGATCTACACCGGCAACGTACCGCCTAATCAGTGGTACGTATCTACTCTCGTAACTTAATATGTTTCTTTGTTTACTTAATATTTTTCAGATGCAATGAAGGCACAAGTTCTGAGGTGTCCCAAATATTTACTTTTGGGACACCTCGGAACGTGTGCCTTCATGTTTTTGTTGGGTGCAATACTTATACCGTTATCAAATGGGAAGAAAGAACCTTTGCCTATGGTGCGACTTAGCCCGTCTGTCTGTCCGTCCGTATATCGCAGCTTTTATTTCTGAAATTGTTAAGACTTTTGATTGAGGCCTTGGATTTTGGGATTGTTAAAACAATGCTTGTCCACTTACCTTCACAGCAAGTGGAAAAACATAGAAAAACATTGCTTTTTGAATGCAATACTTGTAACTGGGTAAAGTCTCCGCCAGTAACAAAAATATAAAGTCATTGAAGTGTCTTGTATCAAAAAGTATAATTAGGTAACTTGAAAACAGTTTTTTTTTTTAATTATCCGTTTAAATCAAGTAAATCGTTCCAAGCGTTTATGAGATATTAACACATTACTGAATGCCAAGGGTCAAGAACGCCCCTTACCGCGATACGTTTGTGATCGTGTTAGCGACACTACCTTTACATTTTTTCGTATTGTTTTGAAATATTGGAATACATTGGTCACGTGTTAACGACATTTTTTTTTTTATAAGTCGGTGATTTTAATAATTTAAGGGCTTTATTATTTACAATAATATTACGTCAGTATGATTGTTTATATCTGCGTTTGTAAAAACTTATCTCAGGAAGTAGGTACTTGTAGAAAGCTATACTATTTCTGAGTGCCATAGGGTTTTTCGCCCGCAAATATGTATGGTTCCTGCGAAATAGGCACCGGAGCGATGCGGTTCCGTGGCTTAGGCCCCCAGTGGTCGAGGCACCTGTGGCCGACGCCCCCGATTCGATTAATTTATTTCAAAGCAGTTTTTGATCAGATGTACTGTCAGGCACAAACATGTCGTACAAAAATAATAAATTTATATTGATTGTAAGTATATGCATAATATTAAATCATAATTATATTTATAACAAAGAAATGCTTTTATATTGGTGTATCTTTTGAAAAATGAAAGTCATAGTTATTGCTCATAATTTATTTATTTATTTATCTCAATAAGAAATCTAGTAAAAATAATGTATAAAAATCAGAGTTTTCATCACAAATAATCAAGAAAATCATTTAACTTAATTATAATAATCAGTCTCAAATGTAATGAAATAAGATAGTGATTTTAAATAGTCAGTCTTAAAAATTAAAGCAGAGCAACTAAATTTTTACATAGTGAACTGTTCTTTTTATCTTTGTAACAATAATAATTAAACATCAACTATGAAACCATAAACAAATGAGAATAATTTTGACTAATTACAACAGTCAGTTTCAATAGCAATAACAAAACAAAATAATCAGGCTTAAAAAACAAATAGGAGAAGAGTAAAAAAACTTTTTACATTTTAAATGTTTTAAAAATTTTCAAGCGTTAAAATAATCAAGTGTAAAAAAAATTGTACATAATAAATATGCTTTTAATGGGGCAAAGCTGTGTAAGGATAAGGTTAAGTGGCGATCTATTCTCTCTGCTATTAGATCTAGATAACTTTTCTTTAGCAATGAAAAATACTTTTTTATGGTGAAACACTTTTCTCATTTACTGTACTAAGTGAAAAAGTACAAAAAAATCGAAATATTAAATATATTGAATCAGGGGCGTCGGCCACAGGTGCCTCGACCACTGGGGGCCTAAGCCACGGACCCAGCGATGCGGCGGTACAAAGCTAGTAAATCTTACATACTTATCTACTTGGTTTTCATTTATGTGACATAGTTTTTGACTTATGATGCCGTAAAATAATATGCCGTCATCCTCTTATCTCTGAGTTGGGGGGGGGGGGGGGGGGGGATTAATATCCTAGAGCCTAGGATTTCAATTTCCACCAATAAATCAAAATCCCGACTGGTTATGAAGCGGACTAAAAAGAAGTAAACAAGAAGAAACCAGCTCGCGAACATTGTATCCTCCGACTGTACAGCATTACTTTCTTCTTGTTTACATGTTTTTAGTTTGCTTTATAAGCAGTCGGGTTTTTTAATTAACTATTTTTATTTACACACCTTTTTTTTGTATCTATATTTTTAATTAATTACTTTTAAACATATTTATTAGTGGTATATATTTTATGTAACCACCTCTTAAAAGCCTTCATTTTGGTACCCCACTCGATGGGTATAGAAGAAATAAAATTGGGAACCGCACAATATAGCGACCAAAATCCTTTTTTTTTTTCAACGTTACTTATTTAAGAACACTCGGGCGGTCCTGACTACTCAAGACGCATTTAAAGATGTCTTAATTATTAGGTCCTTACCTATGAAATTGGCGTTTTGTTGTACTATACTCCATTTATTATAACATTAGACAAAAGAGGCTCGCAGAAGCAGGAGTACGAAACCTTTTATTTTCAAGTCAAGTTCAAACAATTTTAATAAATAATGTATGTGATTTTTTTTGTAAGTAACAATGTATGGCATACAATAAAGCGTATTCTATCTATCTACTCTTCACAATGCTTGGATAGGTACATGAAATGAAAAAAAAAAATAGTAACAATCAGTTTATTGAAAACAACTTTATCACAATATGTCCGTATTATGTTTTCAATAAACCAAATAAATACGATACAAAACACCACTTAACAATTAAGTCACTGCTACCATCAGTCATCACAAATTATAATAATTAATTGACATGGGTGGTAACAAAAGTCATAATTTTAACTATAATAATAAAGTGGCCCTAAGATATTTTTCCTCAAAAGGAATATTGTTGTTTTTTAGCCACTCCTGAATATCTGCCTTTCGTGTGGCTGTAGTTGGCAGCTTCTCCAATTTCCTCGAATGATATGGCGCATTATCCATAACAATAACTGCACCACTCTCGACTTTTGATAATATTAATTTGAACCACTTTTCAAAATTGTGTGCATCCATTTCAGAATGGTAGTCTCCATCACCCTTTTTGGCTTCAAATATTAATTCACCATCCATCAAAAACCCATCCGTTGATCATGTGAAATGAAATAAAAGCAAATCAATAATTGTGTACCGGTGGCGTAGATTACTTGATCGCTGGAAATAGATTTTAACCTTTTACACAGACTATTTAACCTTTTAACAGGTTAATCTACAACCATAAACATCTTTCTCCGAGGGGAGGCATTAAGACTTAACCAGTTTTCAGTGATGGAGAACGGAGTGATCATTTTATTAATGATTTGGTAATGTCACATTACCAAATCATTAATAAAATGATCAACAACAACAATGGTCAACTTGTAGATCAATTCTTTTTCAATTCAATTTAAATGTATTTCTTTTGAAATTATCAAAAGAAATACATTTAAATCAAGTTTTACCAATACGGCCAATGATAAGCCGTCTTCCAATTTGTTCTTGATGTATTTGTATAAAGTGCTTCTTTTAAAATCAGGTAGAGACTCATCGCTATTAACGGCTTCCAGAATGTTGTCCAACGTTGGTAACTCATTATCAAAGAAAAAAGAATTAATTTTTCTTCGTATTCCACTTAATGTTATACCATCATAATAGTCAGATTTTGAGTATTTCCGTTGGCGAGGAGGGGGTGATTGCAGGCGACCTTCTGTATTGTACTCTTTCAGTACATTATAGACTGTTGCACGAGATATGCCTATAACATAAGATTAATAATGTATGTTATTACCTCACAAAGCATGTTACTTTCAAATACATTTATTTATAGTAATAATTGTATGATCCTTACCTGATTTTTCTGCAGTTTTGTTAATTAACTGCGTCCTATAAGCAGGAGTACCTTCGGGCCTGGGCCCCTTAACATCTTTATAAATATTTATGACTGTTTTTTTTTCTGCAGCGCGAAGCGGTGTTTGCTTTGTTCTCTTTTTCTTTGGAGACAATATTTTAACGTCGTGATCAACGTTGGGGCCACGTATTTTTCGCTGTTGACACTGATCAGCGTTACCAGCAGTTACAGAGCGTACATAATATGTTGCGCTTGCAAGCCACTCGGGCCTGCACCGGGATCGTCCCTGTCCATAGTTCAACAAAACGTACCGCTTTGTACGAACAACACAAAACTAGCACTAATAACGATAACAAAACAATAACAACAGAAAAACAGTAATAAATAACAACTAAACCAAGCAAATTCAGCAATAACAACGAGAAAAGGCGTAGCATTCACAAGTATCCACAAGCGAATGACAGTATGACAATTGACAATTGCAGATTATTTACGCAATTTGACGGATAGATGACATCATAAACCGACAAAATAAAAAAACACATGCAGCCACAACTTATGAACGGAACAGGTAACATTTTAGATTTGGTTGAGTTATAGTGACATGAAAAACGTTTCCGGTACTGTCCGCCCCTGCTTCTTTTAGATTTTAAACATTGACACGACATTATTTTATGTAAAAACTAAATAATATTAAATGAAGGCCTTGTAATTTCAGAAGGTAGATAGGTTAAATAGATACAATTAAGTGTGACAGCTGTTATTTAATTTGATTATATTTAACTCCACATCAATCTTGACTGTAATAGTGTTTCTTGTATTTTTATTACAAAGTGTGCACCTAAAAGAGCCTTTTTTAACTTCTGTCTAATGCTATAGTAAATGGAGTTTAGTTACTTTGATCTCAAATATCTCCTCTTTGGTTTGGAATTCCAATTTTAAATTTGTACAGCTATTTACTCATGCTTTTGTGTTTGGAAAACCGTAATTCATTTGTTTTTTCCTCTTTTGGTTTTTTCTTTGCGCCAGTCAGTTTACAAAATGGAAAACTTGAAATATCGCGTTATATACGAGTACGAGTTCCATCGTGGCACCAGTGCTGCAGAAACGGCTCGAAGGATTAATCATGTGTATGGTGACGGTGTCGCAAAAGAAAAAACAGTGCGTTTTTGGTTCCAACGTTTTCGTTCTGGAAATTTCGACGTGCAGAACAAGCCCCGTGGACGGCCGGAGACCAAAGTTGATAATGAAGAATTGAAGGCTATGAAGCGGATCCATCGCAAACCACGTCCGAGTTAGCTGCAAGCTGCGGTGTTAGTGATAAAACTGATTTAATCCACTTGAAGCAAATTGGGAAGGTAAAAAAGCTTGAAAGGTGGGTACCTCATGAATTGAGTGTAGCAAACCGACAAACGCGCGTCGACTGCTGCGTTACATTACTCATCCGGCACAATAATGAAGGGATGAAAAGTGAATCCTGTACAATAATCGGAAACGCTCATCGCAATGGCTGAACCGTGGCGAACCAGCCAAATCGTGGCCCAAGCGAAAATTGACTCAAAAAAAAAATTACTTGTGAGCGTTTGGTGGACTTGTACCGGTGACGTTCACTACAGCTTTCTTAAATCTGGCCAGACGATTACGGCGGGTGGCTCAAAATCAAAAAAACAAATATTTTTTTATTTTACATAGGCCTACATGGGCACTTATAAAACGTCGACAAAAGGCGCACGGTTCGGGTTGGTCGTTTCCTATGGAGAAGAACCGGCAAGAAACTCCATGGTTACTCTTTTAAAAATATGGTTTGTTTTTACAATATTTCCATGTTACAGCATTACTTAAATATGGGAGGACAACGTAGGCCCGACAATAAAACTTTAGAAACTAAAAATAAAAAGTAAAACGAGATATAAAGTTATCAAATGTTATCAAGCATCTAGGAATCTAGAAGGCCTACAATGTTCACACATTTACAAAACAATCGGTAAAAGCATCTAAGATACAAAGGTAAAAAAAAAAAAAAAAAAAGTATAACAAGACTAAATTAAACATGTGGCACAAATTGCTATTGTCAGCAACTGCAAACCATGATGGAAAAGCTAGCTGCTAAACAGCCGAGGCAGTCAATCGTTCTAGGCCACTGCTGCTTCAGGACAACGCTAGACCACAAACTGCACAACAGACGGCTACCAAATTAGAGGAGCTTCAGTTGGAATGACTAAGACATCCACCGTACTTCCCGGACCTTGCTCCAACAGATTACCATTTTTTTCTAAATTTGGATAACTTCTTGCATAAATTCAAGTCCGATGGGGCAGACCAAAGCGCCTTAAAATATTTTATTGATTTCCGTCCGAAAGGATTTTTTTAGTAAAGGGATCAATGAACTACCTATGAGATGGCAAAAGTGCATAGATAACAACGGTACATACTTTGATTAAATAAATATATTATATTTAAAAAATAACGACTTTATGTTCCTCCCTTACAAAACGCCAGTTTCATATGTAATGCCTAATATATAAATCCATCCAGCAATTTGAAAGATGAGGTTATAAAGAATATTACATACAACCAATCATACATACATACAAGATACGCGCGCGTAAGACATCCCTTTCCTTGCAGTCGGCTAAAAATAACGCCAGGAACTTTCTATTTTTGTCACGCCAAAACTGTTAAATAATAGTTGTGGCTTTCAACCAGGCCTTTCCTAACCAGAAAATCAAATCTAACCAAACTGCATGAAATACAATAATAGTAGTTTATGAAACTGTTGCATAATAAGGTGTATTAAAACAAAAAGTGTATGTGTTTCATTCACACGAATGTTTTAATACCTAGTTATGTGCAGTTTCATACACTACTTTATCTACACTCATACATTGGGATTGAACCTACTAAATACCTTTTTAGGGTTCCGTACCCAAAGGGTAAAAACGGGATCCTATTACTGAGACGCCGCGATCCGTCTGTCTGTCTGTCTGTCCGTCTGTCACCAGGCTGTATCTCGTGAACCGTGATAGCTAGACAGTTGAAATTTTCACAGATGATGTATTTCTGTTGCCGCTATAACAACAAATACTAAAAACAGAATAAAATAAATATTTAAGTCCCCATACAAAAAACGTGACATTTTTGCCGTTTTTTGCGATAATGGTACGGAACCCTTCGTGCGCGAGTCCGATTTGCACTTGGCAGGTTTATTTTGCATTTCCCATGCCATAAAGTCGTGATAGCATTTATCATATAATTTTCTTGGCTTTGCTGGTAATAGATTATGAGTAATTTCCTTCGCCGCATCTAAAATATCGGGCGGAGTCAAATTTTCTTCACATTCACTGATTATCAGAAATTTTTAAGTAAGAATATAAAAAGCTTATGAAATTCAGTACATCAAAACATGCAAAACGTATGAATGGCGCCAAAACCCAGCACGGTGACGTGCTGGGTTTTGGCATTAACCGCGCATGCGCTAAAGCTTAGCACGCACTGCGATTTTTATTCGCGCGTTTTTTTTCCGTCCATTCTGCGACCTATGGAATTGTATGAAGCTGCTGGCATTGCGGTAAAAAATCGAACCGAAATAATACCGCAAGAAATCCGTGTTTTGCCACAAAATCCACCGCACCGCGGCGCGAATTAAATTTGCGTGAATATTTTGAACTCTATGAACAGGTAGAAAGACACAAAAATCGCAGTGCGAGCTACCCTAAAGCGGGCATTGTCACAGACAAGTGAAAATAGGAATCAAATCTTTTTAAAATAGGTACTATAAAAATGGCAATAAAAATAATTGATGGAAACTCCTTAGTGATTAATTTCTTGGAAATCCAAGTCCTGTATCGTAATAGAAAAAAAAATGTTTTTTAGTAGGTATTATTTTGTTAGAGAAAAAGTGTTATAATAAGATTCTACTTTTAAATTTCGGTATTGTGTTTATAAAGTATGTCAATATAAACTCGTTTTGAAGTTTATAATTCGAATATTACGATATGAGAGTAGATAAAATATTTATTAAATGTAAGTTATTTATTTAATACCCGATAGATGTCGATGCAACGTCGCTTGCTTATCTGAAATTAAAATTAAGAACTGATAAACACCTTCACTATTTTCACTCTGTTGTGTATAGCTGATTTAAGGCGCAGATACCCCTGAGTAACTGATTTTAACCGTATAGTTCGGACGGGGTACATTTTGGGGCTTGACAAGCATACCTCCGCTGGCTCAGCCGCGGCTCATTTTGGACCCCAGATTTACGTCATACGACATCCTAATTTTTTTTTTTTTTTTTTTTTTTTCATTATGTTGTAACCGAATGGTTACCTCATAACAATTACAATCTAGCCTTGAGGCTAATAAGTAATTTAAATTTAACTTAATTTCCTAGTAAATGTATAGGTACTAAAGAATGTGTCCATTGGCACTTTTCTTATTGTCTCTATTATGAGGGAAAGACACTTAGTTCTTGTGTTTTTAAAAGGTAGCACTCACTGCACTCCGTAACAATCACTAAACTAATTCAAAAGGCTTAGTCCTTTTCAGTCTCCTTACTATGTCCGTGGTGTCAAGGAGCTGAATAGCCTCGACATTCACATGTTTATGAAGTCTTTGTTCATGAGCTTCGGCGTATGTTTTTATGACTTTAGCGACAAGGTCCACTCCTAAGTCCCGGTGGATGTCCTCGTTTCTAATGTACCAGGGAGCGTTTACTATACTCCGAAGTACCTTATTTTGAAATCTTTGAATTATTTCAATATTGGTACGTTTTGTACAGCCCCAAAGCTGTATACCGTATGCCCATATAGGCATAAGTACTTGTTTGTACAGAAGTACTTTGTTGTATACTGACAATGATGAATGTCGGCCAAGTAGCCAGTACATATTCCTGTAGCGTAGGTCTAACTCCAGGCGTTTCTTTTTGACATGAGCCTTCCAGCGAAGTTTTGCGTCAAGCGTCATACCTAGGTATTTGGCTGTATTTTCGTAAGGTATTACGCAACCGTTAATGTATACCGGTGTATAATTAGGTCTTCGGTTTGTGAAGTCTATATGAGTCGATTTGGACTCATTTAACTTAATTCGCCATTTTTTTGTCCAGTTGGTGATGGAGTTGACAGCAATTTGTACTTTATTTACAGCTTCTTTGTGAGTGACACCTATAGCCATGATGGCTGTGTCATCAGCGAAGGTTGCAATGAAGTTGTTTTCCATTTCTGGGATATCACAGGTGTACAATAGGTACAAGATTGGGCCAAGAACACTTCCTTGTGGTACACCAGCTTTTATTTGCTTGAGATCGGAATAAGCATCTTCATGTCTGACTCTAAACGTCCTCTCTGTTAGGTAGGATTCCAAAATGTCTGCAAATTGTTTTGGCAGCATTTTCCTTACCTTATAAATAAGACCCTTATGCCAAACCTTATCAAATGCCTGTGCTACATCTAGAAATACTGTAGAACAGACTTTTTTTTCTTCTAGAGTTTTTTCTATAATGTTGGTAATTCTATGTACTTGGTCTATCGTGGAGTGTTTTTCTCTGAAGCCGAATTGGTAATTTGGAATCAGTTTTCTGTCTTCTATTATAGGTTTTAAGCGTCTTACGAGTAGTTTTTCAAATAGTTTTGAAATGATTGGTAAAAGTGATATAGGTCTGTATGATGTTACCTCCTGGGGTGGTTTTCCAGGTTTGGGGATCATTATGACTTCAGCAACTTTCCAGATATCAGGCACGTGTTTCAACCTGAATGTTGCATTTATAAGGGTTGTAAGTTTTACTATGGCTTTTCGTGGCAGATTTTGAAGGAGTTCACCAGTGATAAGGTCGTATCCAGGCGATTTCTTTTTGGCTAAGTTTTTTATCATATTTTTTACCTCTTTTGGCGTAACCAGTTTTATATTGAGGTCGTCATGGTGAGTGACATCCAGTGTTATGTTTTCAGAGCTTTCCTCACCGCTGGTTTGAAAAGTTTGTTCTAAATGTTCAGCAAATATATTTGCTTTCTGTTCATTACTCATGGCCCATTTGCCATCTAATTTTTTAATGGGTGAAGCATGGACGATGGGTTTATTTAAACGTTTATATGTTTTCCATAGTGAGTGTTCTGATTTTCCACTACTTGTTAATTTGCTAAGGCAATCTTTTGTTGCATCATCATGATAGTTCTGTATTGCTTTGCTTAATCTTCTTGTAAGCCTATTCAGCATTGTTTTGTCAAGTGGATATCTTGATTGTTGCCACTTTTGTCTCTGAGCTCTCTTTATGGCTATGAGGTTTCTTATTTCTAACGGATATCTATGACTTGCGACTTTTCTTTTCAAAAGAGGTGTATTTCCCCAAGCACAGCTTTGAATGTTTGTCACAAATTTTGTTATTTCTTCATCCAACTGCTGAATGTTTTTGAGTGGTACTTTAAGGTCAATGATGTTGTCTAGGTCGAGTTTGAAGCTATCCCAATCCGTGTTCTTATTAACTAAAATTGCATTGCTTTCTTTCTGAATTATGGTCTCACTTAAGGTTAAGATAATGGGGGAATGATCAGAGTTCATATCAAATCCCTCCTCTATGTGAAGATATGTAGCTGACAGATTCTTATAAATGAAAAAGTCAATCAGATCTGGAATTCTTTGAGCATCTGTAGGCCAGTAAGTAGGTTTGCCTGTTGATATTGCATTGCACTTGATTTCTCGCATAGCACTAAGCAATTCCTTTCCTTTAGTGTTGGTTAGCCTAGATCCCCAACGTATGTTTTTTGCATTGAAGTCACCTCCCAATATAAACGTGTTGCCAAGAAGTTTTAGTAGGTTTCTGTACTGCTCTATTTTCAGAGCATGCTTTGGTGGGCAGTATATAGCTGCTACTGTAATGTGATGAAGTTTAGTTTTGACCCTAACGGCTACAGTTTGTATGAACTCTTCTTCATATTTAAATTCGAGGTAATGGTAGATGTTTTCTCTTATTATAAGGGTACTTCCTCCTCTCGCATTATTCACAGGGTGCAGTGCATGATAGATTTTATACCCGTTAAGGTGAATATACGATTCTCTTGTGAAATGAGACTCCGATATGAGGCACACATCAATTCCTTCTGTTGCAAGGACCACCTCTAGCTCGTTTTGATGCTTTAGGAGTCCATTTGCATTCCACGCCATTATTTTAAGAGTGTTCTTCATTTTTGAGTTATATGGTGTAGCTGTGTAGCACTACTTTCTAGATTTTTCAACCTTAATTCAAATGAGGTTAAAATATTTAAAATTTTGTTTATATTTTCATTTGTATCGGCGTCTATTGACTTGGAGGGTTGTGGACCGTGCACTGTTGGTTGTGATTCACGAGGTTTCGTTGCTTGCGCATAAGACACATTATTTGATACCCTTTGATACTCTTTGAGATTCTTCTTAGCACTAGGAGCCTGAGTGACAGGTGTAGTAACCTTTTTCTTTAAGGCTTTGTTTTTTAGCTGTTGCAGTTCTTTGGCTACCATACATCCTCTGTAGTTGGCTGGGTGTGGCTCACCACAGTGAACACATTTGGGTTTGTCTGCTATCGATTTTGTGCAATCTTTAGTAAGGTGTTTACCAGTGCACTTTACACATCTAGGTTCCTTGGAGCAATATTTCTGTGTATGGCCATATGCTTGGCATCTCTTACACTGTGGGATAAGCTTGGATGTTTTTAAAGGCTGCACTTCTACTTTACAACCTAATATGGTCTTAATACCATAGATATTATTTATGTCTTCCTCTTTTTGAAAGGCAAGCATAAACATGTTTAGAGGTTCCTTAGTCCTCCAACTTAATTTGTTTACCGCTTCCTGGATTTTAAAGCCGTTAGCAGTTAGTTCTTCAACTATTCTGCTTGGCAAACATGTTGAGTGTAAATTTTTGGCTATAACCCTAATTGGTCTATCTTGCTTGTTCTCATAAGAGTGCCAGAGACAATTATTCTGTAACAAGAGTTTAGTAATCGCTCTGTAGGAGTCTTCATCCCTGGCGTTTACTTTGACAGTATCTCCGTTCATCATTTTGACCATGAAGGAATCTTTATTTGAGCAAGTCAAGAGGAGATCATAAAACTTTTGGTAGTTTCTGATATTTTCTACTATGACTGGGGGAGGTGGGGGCTGTTTTTTTATTTTCGGTTGCTCAGCCTTTTTAACAGCCTGAGATTCAATGGGGCTTGCTCCTTGTGATACTGGAGACAGTGACGCATTTAGCTTTCTTTTCTTTCTACTTTTTTGTCGTACCCATTCTGTTTCTCTGGCAAGGTCCTCTTCATCAGTCTTATATTCGACTGTTGACTGAGGCCTTTCATTCGTCGGATGTTCCTTCTCGGGAGTAACATTCTTTTGTTCCTGGATAAGTTTCAGCTGGTGTTGCAAGGCTTCTACCTGGCTACTGAGCACTTCTACTAGTTGCTGCAGTTCTTGGCGCTCTTTTGCTTCCTCTTTGTACCGGGTGTACAACTGTTGTTCGAGTTCAGTTTTGAGTACTATTTTACCCGGCGAACCCATAATTGATTACAAGTTATAATTATAAAAACTATAACTTACCGCAAATTCTCATAATTATGCATGATTCACTTACGACAGTAGGTCATTGCACCGCCCGCGAGGGCAATACGCGGCGGAATTAGGCTGCAGCGTCAGCACTTGTGCACGAGCGCAGACTTGTGCAAGAGCGTACGCGACGCGACCGTTCTCGCTAGAAGTCGATCGACTACTCCACACGACATCCTAATTAATAACTTAATTATTGATTAAGATACCTAACGAATCTTATGTGGGGGCTTTAATTAAAATAGTTGGATAAAAAGCTTACATGTTAGCGCAAATATTTTTTTAGATTAAGTGCGCAAGTTTATTAATTTACATTTCTTAAAAACAAGTGTAATAATACGATGATCGCCATTTTGATGACAGTGGTGGTCGAAGCTAAAAAATATAAAAATGCAGATTTTGGACACCCAAACTCCACGACAGGGGTAAAGGTTTGCTAATTGTTTAATTATTGGTCGAATTCACCCATATATCAAAATAAATAATTAGTGGTAATGAAGTTATTTGTTATTCAAAGTCGAAGTAAGGCGCCAATCGTGTTTGTTTACATTTTTATTTTACACAAATATCACCCTTCCACATGTAAAATTTATTACAAATATGACAATTATGTCTCTAAATATAATAAACAACAAGAAGAAGCCCCGATTTTAACGTAATTAACAAACACCAGTCCAATAATACGTAAAATTCATTACCACTACTTTATTTTTGTTAAATTTCCAATTCGTCAAGTAGATTGTTTTTTTTTAATGTAATAGTTGTGTGGCAAAACGATTTTAGCAATCGATTTTATTTATGCTATCCACTCGATTAATGAGCGATTATCCCAAATCGATTCTTAAAAAATAGAAAAATCCTGTTTTAGGCATAAAATACAATTAGTACTTAAATTATTACTATTAATTATTTCTTAAAGTAATCTTAATAGATTTTTGGACATTATTTGACTATAACCAACTAAACAATTTCATCGAACCGTGGATAATTTCGCGCCGAATTATCTATCCGATTCAAAATTCAAATTCGGAATGCGTTCGCTATTCAAAACTATTTTGTATAAAAATAATAATGATTGAGTCTTGATGTTTGATAGTCTCAGAAGTATACAGAGTGCCTAGTATATTTTTATGTAAGTTTGTAACGCAAGTGTAGATAAATTTAGTTTCGGGGAACCAACGATTTTGTGATTATTCGTTATATTGCAATGAGTGTCGTACTGGCCCAGTGGCTAAAGGCCTCGCCTTGCCTGAGGTCATGGGTTCAAATCTGGACAAATACCAATGATTTGCATTTTCAAATTCATTCATGTACTTTCTAAGTATATTTTAGAAATCGTTGACAACGGTGAATGAAAACATCATGAAGAAACCTGGTCTTATAGTCTCAAATCGCCAACCCGCATTGAGCAAGCGTAGTGATGAATGTTCGTGCCTTCTCTGTATGAGAAGAGGCCTTTGCCTTACAGTGGGACAATTATAGGCTGGTATTATTATTATAATTATATATTGAATAATGTGTTGAGAGTATGGTATGGTTAGGTTTTGAATTCGGTCGAGTTTGTTGTAATGTTATGAAAATTGGTTATTCTATACATACTTTTAAAATTTTATTTTTATTCATTTTAAGAACATAAGTTTGGTTTGTATTTACATCTGCATTCCCCGAAAACTATTAATATCAATAGCCTTGTGCGTATCTTCTTGCGCGGTTCCTTTCCAAGCGAGTTATGGCATGGTTGTCAACCAACTAAGCTGAAAATCATCTAGAAGCATGAAATTTGGCAGAAAGGTTCCTCAAGTGACGTAATTGTGCAGTAAGAAAGGATTTTTGGAAATTGCATCCCTAAGGGGGTAAAAAGGGGTTTGAAAGTTTGTATGAAAAATCTAATTCCTTCGGCCATAATTCTTGAAACTTAGCTTGTGCTAAGTTTCAAGAATTATGGCCGATATTATTCTTATTCTAAGTAAACAATATAGGTTGCCATTATTAGTTTTTCGAAACTCCCAAATGACGATTTAGGGGATGTTGAAGTTTGTATGGAAGAATCTGATTTCTTGGGTCAATCAACATGAAACTTGGCACAAATACCAACCTAAATAAACAATAAAGGATTTCATTATTAGTTTTTCGAAACTACCCCCAAAAGATGATTTAGGGGGTGTTAAATTATTTTTGAAATATCGTATATTTAAAAAATAATTTAACACCCCCTAAATCATCTTTTGCATCATCTAAGCATTCCCCGTTTTGAATTCGGTCGAGTTTGTTGTAATGTTATGAAAATTGGTTATTCTATACATACTTTTAAAATTTTCTTTTTATTCATTTTAAGAACATAAGTTTGGATTGTATTTACATCTGCATTCCCCGAAAACTATTAATATCAATAACCTTGTGCGTATCTTCTTGCGCGGTTCCTTTCCAAGCGAGTTATGGCATGGTTGTCAACCAACTAAGCTGAAAGTCATCTAGAAGCATGAAATTTGGCAGAAAGGTTCCTCAAGTGACGTAATTGTGCAGTAAGAAAGGATTTTTGGAAATTGCATCCCTAAGGGGGTAAAACAAAATATGGGGGGTATATTTAAAAAATAATTTAACACCCCATAAATCACATATTAAATATACATACATACATACATAGACTGATAAACACATTACCCTCCTTCGGCAGTCGGGTAAAAAGAGAAGAAAGGAGTGAATAGCATATAACAACCTAATTGTTCAAAACTAGACCCTCAACGGGGCAAAAAGGGTTGATAAGTTTTTAGGGGAGGATTTTACTTTGTGGCGATAACCTAAAATGTATTATTGTTTAAGTCAAATAACGAATCGTCCCAATCCAATAAACCCACCAACCCCAAACCCAAATCCACGATACCCAGTTTTTAATAGTTTTAATAATATCTTATTTTTGGTTGCCTTTACTAACTGCATATAAGAAAATCATTTATAGGATAAACGAAATCACGCGAACATAGTCGCGGGCGGAGTGCTAGTCATACATAAACATACTTATATTTATACTGGTCATTCTGTATAAAACCGTCTGAAATGATCAATGTAAAACTCTCTTTTATATTAAAATGTGCTCGATAAAATATTTTGAATACCGACTGCATTCCAAATTTGAATTTTGAATTCTTTTACGTTCGGCGAATTCGGCGCGAAATTAGCCACGAATCCTATTTTTTTTTCAATTTACTCTTCTGATAACATTATGAAAGCATTTATGTATAGTTATTACTATATATTATTACTATAAGTTGTTATTTTATTTTGTGCCTATAAACTAATTTTAATTTTAAAACAATACATTTTTGAAAATCACTTTTCTATTTAAATGAATAATTTTAAATAATCGAAATACACTTAATCGATTAGGCTGAATGCAGTTTTAATCGATTATGAGACGCGTGAATGGACAGCCAAAAAAAAAAAAACAACACCAAAGAAATGTCATGTTGCAAGGTTGCATCAAAATTTTAAGCTATTTTTTACCAGATTTTGGCTTGTTTTTTTATGAATTTTTGTATGACAAATTAGGAACATAAGGACGCAAATAAAATGAGTATATCTTTGTGTTGTCCTTTTGCATCTTTTCAGCAAGGGAAAAGGTTGTATAAGTTCATATTTTGACCAAATCTAAATTGTCTACCGTTTGGAAAGGTGTAGTAATTCGTATTTTGTACACATTTTGCAGTAGACTGACGCGGTTTAACCGAGCGCAACACGTAAATAAAGATATTTTTTTCAAATTTACTGTGTAAGATAGCTGCGTAAACTTATTTTTCTGAATAAATTCGAATGTTGAAAGTTCAAGTAAATTCCTGAATTTCATGACGTAATTTGCAACAACCTGTCGACTCAGCTGGTGTGTCATGTGTCAAAATCTTGTCGATCAGAGTGGTTAAAATGAGACTCACGTCTATTCGGCTAGTCGTCATTTTTACGCCGTGGCCGGATAAAATTGAAGTTTCATCATAACTTTTTAATTACGGATAGGATACTAATGAAACTTCAGTACCATTTATAGACAGTAATTACCTAGATAGTAGTAGTAGTTACAATTCAGACTTTGGAGCGCTTATTGGAAGTGCTAGGATCTATTAAAGCATATTTATATTTACTAACATAACTTCAAAACGGTGCATTATTGTCAATATTTTTTTTTGTTTAACAAATTATAACTAAGTAGCCAGATGTCATTTACAAAAAATATAATCATCAAATACAATCAATTCCGAGATGCAGCAATCGTGCAAACTTTACCGCAGCAGGATTTTAAATATTACCGCAACCATAGAAATACAAATACAAATTAAGTTGTAACATTTATTTCAACATACCCGTTAGAAAACAAAAGATCTGGCAGCGGTAACATTACTCCAGGCGGAACTGTTTTTATCCAATAATTAACAAACTATCAGCTTACCAAATTAAAAAATCTGCTTCCAATTACAGAAGTTGTATATCTAATTATCAATTGCACGTACATGACGATTTTCGACATTTTATGGCTGGCGTAACGTACACGAAAAATCACGCTGTAAAAGCATGAAAGAAAGAAAGAAAGAAAAAAAAGAAAATATAATATTCTCATCTGAAATTGTTATGTACAATTTCTTTTACATTGTGACTCCCTTTACATAGGTAGTGTATTTTTTGTGACGCCCTTTGTGTCTTAATAACTGTGTTTTTCTTGTTGCTTGAAAAATATTTGCTTATTAGGAAAAAATGGGATCGCTTTTTTTTACAAATCGAAGCCAAAGTTTTGAAATAGTTACTGACTACATGTATGTGTCGTATTAGTGAAAGAGACCTATTAGAGATAGCGACCAGATAGCTAGTGTGACGGGTTGTCATCACAACCCATTTTTTTGTTTAAATATATTTTTAAACATCCAAATCGTTTTAAAGGAATATGCAAAAGAAGCGCAAAAATGTCATGTTGTAATTTTTTTAAGCTTACTAACTTTTATCTATACTAAGGAGTACCTATGCTTTAGAAAGTAATTGTTTTGTACGGTACTAAAGCGGAGTAAGGGCCTTAATGTTTAAACATAAAAAGTACTTTATAGGCGGTATTATGAACCGTTGAGTTTTAGAAAACTGGCCAAGAGCGAGTCGGACTCTCGCACGTAGGGTTCTGTACCATTAACGCAAAAAAATCACGTTTGTTATCTGGGAGCCCCACCAGAGCTGTCTTTAACCTATTTAAGGCCCAGGGCACATTAGGATAATGGGGCCCCCTACATATTTATTAGATACCAAAAAACATATTTATATTAAAAAATCAATCAAGAATGACTGACTACAATACCTTCTTGCTTATTATTAGGTTTGCATGCGCAAAGTTACTTTATTCTCGCCCGAAATCGGGTTTGTCCAATTCTGCATGTTTTGATAAAAAAAATACAATTTATCTAATGGTATAAAAGTACACTGCTTTAAAGAAAACGTGCGTGTCGGACTCACGTACCGAGGGTTCCGTCCAAACAGCTAAATTCACCAAGATACCGTAGTCCGTGGTGCCGTAGTCCGTCAGATAGAAAATCTAAAAATATTGGCCAAGTATTTTTTCTTTTGCCACGTAAACATAAAATACGATGATACAGTGTCTTGGTACATCCTGACATCGGTATAATAATGTAACTCTGACATCAAATAATTAATTTGTTATTTACTCTTTAAAACTTTTTTGTCGGCTTTTAACTACCTACCTTAAATAGAAAAAAAAATATATAGTGTAAGCGAATATATCGGCCTTTCGGGGCCCCCTTTACGAAAGGGACCCTGGGCACGGGCCTCGTGTGCGCTTATGGTAAAAACGGTACTGAGCCCCACTTAAATATTTATTTTATTCTATTTTGAGTACCTACCTAGTAGTTATAGCGGCAACAGATTTACATCATCTGCGAAAATTTCAACTGTCTAGCTAACACGTTTCATGAGATACAGCCTGGTGACAGACGGACAGACAGACAGACGGATCGTGGAGTCTTAGTAATAGGGTCCCGTTATTACACTTTGGGTACGGAACCCTAAAAAGACCACAAGCACTTAGGACTGACAGAGACAACACTAATACGAGCATAACATAACACAGATAATAATAATACAAGCATAATGTAATATGTATGAATGTTGTTGTCCGCAGCGGCTGCCAGGGTGTCGTCTTACCTTTGCTTCGAAAGGATCTTGACGGAAAGGTACATACATTTTGTACCCTGTGTGAGTGCATCTACCAAATCCGCAATACTACCGTGATAATGGTGAGTGATATTTTTTTCTTTTTCTTATTAGTTTTGAGAGGCACTTGCTAAAGCTCTAGAAACAATGACATTCAGCGATAAAGAGGGTTATTGGACGATTCGCCCGAATTTAACTCCTAGTATTCCGTTAGTCTCTACCGCTAATGATTCTAGCCCTGCAAATACATCTCTTTATGAGTCTGGCCTCCTGGTAGTTTGGGTATAAATGTCTCTCCACGTTTTAAGTGGTAATTACTTATTTAATGAATTGCTTTCCTAGTTTCTAGTAAAATATCTATTAACTTCGACTAATTCTTCATATTATTTCCGAGACGGGTGAGCACGACTGTGCTTTTATATTTTTTGTTCTCTAAAATAAAATTTGGGCGAATCGCCTACTAAATAATTTTGGAGTGGTTGATTCGCCCACCGATAAATTAAATTCGGGCGAATCGTCCAATAACCCACGGTTGAAAACCCACGGTTGAAAAGTCAAGTAAGTACCTAAATACAACGTGGCATTTTGGTACCGCATGCATTATGAGATCTGCATAGTTATAACAGCAGCAATATACCTGTTTATTGTTCCATATTAGGTACATATTTTTACCATTTGGAGCAATTCGTCCAAAACTATCACGATTCCCTCCTGGACGAGTGACTCGCAACTATTCGACTCCTACATTACTACCCATGACATCTCGATTCAGATATTTGCGGAACTAGAAACTTCTTATAAAGGTCATCGCGAAACGGAAAGAATAGATTCATCGAAGGGGGTGAAGGAGACTAGAGTGACAGACTAGGCTTGTCGAAAAAATATCGATATATCGATATTTCTGCTACGATATATCGATATTTTTAGCCGATATATTTTCATCCGATACATCGATATATCGATACAAAATATTCAATATCGAAAAACGTATCAAAAACGATATTTTTTTTTCAAATTTAATTTATTAGCAGAATTCAAAGCCGTAAAAAATAGGAACGAACGGCAAATTACTGTATTGTCTATGACTTGAATGTTTTGTTTGTATTGCGGCCGCCGTAGGCCGCGGTGGCCAAAATCCGTCACTGTCTTAGATAAAGTACCTATAGATAAAGCCTTAAAATGACCTTGATTGATAGAGCGAGATGGCTAATTGGCAGCTCCATGTAAATAATAAGGACAAAAGATAATTTTTTGTCTTTGTCACCGTGGCCGGTTCTGTTGTTTGTCAAACTCTAATACAATGGCAGGATTGACAAACAAACTCGGTTTTGTTTGATTTTCTATGATTTCGTGGTATTATGTGTTAATTGAGACAAGGAATTTGGGTTATTTATAGATAATAAGTGTCAGTGCGATGGTGGGTTGTAGTGTTCTTGTTCTTGTTGTAAAACCAGAACTAACTATTGCTGTCTCATGTGCGGCCACGCCAGTGCTTAATCTATAGGTACTTTATCTAAGGTCACTGTTCACTTACTTTCAAATGTGAGTTCTTTTGCGTTGTGTGTGTGTGGTCGTGTCAACATATAAATTGGCAAAATTGAAATTTTGCCTATTATAAAGGATTAACGATTAAAATACCTTCGTTTTTATTAAAACTTAAATAATGTACATTTAGTATAAAAAATAGTACTAGAATTCTTCTACCTATTATTGAGCCAGACTGAACTAAATACATTATTATATTAAAACCGAAAATCTTTAAAAATTGGACCGATATATTGATATTTTTTCCTCGATATATCGAGGTCGATATTGATATTTTTATAAATATCGATACATCGATATATCGATATATTTTTGCACTTCCGACATCCCTATGACAGACTGAACAAAGCCTTCGTCATTCTCGTCGTAGTAAGTTTCTTTAAATCACGCAGTAGGTATAGTCATCGGCACGTAACTTGACAAGAGTCGTTAGATGCGCACAAGTCATTTTTTAGGTCTCTTTGGTTACCAAGCGGGACGCGGGGTACGTTTAGCACCGTTCCGAGCGCGCGATTGGTTGGTCAGTTGACACAAGGATCGACTGACCAATCACGTCCACGTCCCGTTCGCTCTATATGGTGGTTGGTCAGTTCGCGCACTATGCGCAAGTTTACCCCCACTACGCCAAAACCTTGCCAAGTTACGTGCCGATGACTATAATAAACATCCACCGTAGAAGAGCGTTCCATTAGTGATATTAGTTGATCTATACGACAATATGCGACACCGGCAGCTCCGCAGTCTACACAATGTCGCAATAACACTGTTTATTTCTTGCAGGGTGTCGTATTCCTGATACTCTTCAGCATCGCTATAGCTTTACTGTATATGGCGAGTTACACTGGCTTAGGTTATTTGCTGAAGCGCTCAATAGATGGCTTAAACCTCTTTGGTAAACATGAACGACTCCTGGTTCCGGTAGACGATCGCGACTATCTCCGAGAACATCGCGGAGAATATGCACGAGACCGCCAACACGCATTGGAACGCGAGCGTCGTATTGAGCAGCAGCGCGAGCGCAAGCTCCAGCTCGAAAACGATCGTCATGACAGCGAGCTGGTAAGCAATCATTTAACTAATAGTTTATCTGCCCTTAATGAGGTTAATTTAACTTACAAATCTTAATTAAGCATATATTTTATCTCCGTTCGCGCTTCGCGGCAAAGAAGCAAAGAGAGATTTGTGCATTCTCTAAACAAACACAGATATTAAAACCTGCGGGGTAGTAGCGTAAAACACAAATTCACACAATCAATCGCAACCCCTTTCATTTTGTAAATTCAACAGTATTCACTGCATGTTTCACGCTGTCGAGCAGAATCGTTGTTGTAACATAGTTATAATGTGATTTTTAATTTCGTGGACTAAACTGACATTTCGGGGGTTGTCACTTTATCGTCCCATAAAAATAGTGTCGTACCCTAACTATCCTGAGTGATCGAAAGTTAATCGAAAATCGAAGTAGATCGAAAATGAAACTACTTCACGGCAAAAAAAAGTAATTTGTGTTGAAACTAGCGGCTCTTATTTAGTTTCTACTCATTTATGTCAGACTTCATTTTATCGATCGCATTTATTATATAGATATATAGCTGCGTTAAAATCCGTTTAATAGTTTTTGCGAGAAAGAGTAACAAACATCCATCCATGTACTGTCTAGCTATCACGGTTCATGATATACAGCCTGGTGACAGACTGACATACAGGCAGACAGACGGATCGCGGAGTCATAGTAATAGGGTCCCTTTTTTACCCTTTGGGTACGGAACCCTAAACATGATCGAATAGGTATACTGTTATTTAGGCTTACAGATTGTAGCTAAAATGTTTAGGGTAGTACTTCCTTTATAGGGCAAGCTTCCACTTTCTCTTTATTCGATCCCTAACAATAGTTGAACTTTCAGGAAAATCTGCTGCGCACCGACCCGGACTACTAACGTACCTACCTACGAGTAACAACACTGGCTGGCGACACCATCGATGCGTACAAACGAAAAGATCAATTTATTTCAATATTTGAATTTTAAATTATTGGTTATATCGCTGGCGGTTATACCTAGTGCAATTTATTTCAATATTTGAATTTTAAATTATTGGTTATATCGCTGGCGGTTATACCTATTGCAATTTATTTCAATATTTGAATTTTAAATTATTGGTTATATCGCTGGCGGTTATATTGTAATTTATTCTTTTTTCATGTTCTTTATCTCCCTATTCTTTCTTGATTTCAAACTATACTTAACCTTGACCAAAAATTTAGGAAGTTTTAACATAGAGAAAATTTTAAAAATTTAAAACTATGAGACGGTTGTGATAATCATTTTAGAGAATTAAAGCTTTAAATATTTAGAACAAAAATATCCTCTTTCCCTTGGTAGATAAACATAATAAGTCTCACATTGAGACTTTTGTCACTTAATTCTTTAGGAACTATATATTAAGTGCTCAATTCTGTAATACTTAAAATAAAATTTTGCCTTATGCTCTTTTACGTAAATTATTTACCTTTCTGTTACTTTTTCGTGTGTAAAACATATATTATACGAAGAATCTGCCCGTGCGCGACTTCATTTGCGTTAAATTTGTTCAGCTAAAGCAGACATTTAATGTTAAAATTATGTAGTCAATAAGGAACCCCCAAAAAAAAAAAGACCCCCTGACCTGGTAAATTCCTTAAAAAAATCCCTCTGGTTATATTAGGTAATAACATTATTTTTAATTACCTAATTATTTTGTCAATAGTTTTGATTTTTTTTATGTGTATGTGGTTGTAGGTATATGTGTGGGTGTTGCACCTGGGAGTCGCCTACTCCCTAACTCCGTCAACGGAGTTCCGGGCACGCCCGAAAGTACTCCGACACTTCGGAGAGAACAACACATCGGGAATAGGTACCTATTCCCGATGTGTACAACTGTCAAATTATGTTGTCATTCATTAGTAGTTCGGGCCCCGAACGAATTCTGCGTCCGTATGTGATACGGAGTAGAAATCGCCCGTTACGAAACTACTAAATATCTCACTGACGGAATTATTTAGCATAAGTTCCTAAGTTACTGCTTGCATTTATTAAATTTGTTATGTTTTTATATACTTATGTATATTTTTTATAAGAAATTGTGTTATCAAAAAGTATTGTTTAAGAATAAAAAAAAATCATAGATTAGGAAATGGAACGCTAATTAATTTAATAGCTATAGGAAGAGGTAGTTTATAATAGTAGGCAACCCAGTTTATTTTGTTAGCAGCATTCATAATGTAGTTAAATTCCTTTTCAAACATACCTTACCTCTTTTTTAAGTCACTTAATTTCAGTATGCTTATTGTAGTTAGGTAGGTTTATTCACCTATTGTGTATTTTACGGGTGTTCATGCCTACAGCCTGCATTTTGTAGTTGGCTTGTCTTTAAAGTCGATATTGTATACTTACTCAATAAAATACAAACATAATTATTAATCAATAAAATTAAAAACTAGTATTTAATAGCGTTTTATTCGTAAATATTTTACTCTTCCCTGATTCCTTATACTTAGCAGGAGTTCGACAAAATCTTTGTTCACCCAAGAGAGGGGGTAGGTATTCATGAGGAATACCCACAAATAAATGTAGACACTCTTACTACTAAGTAGGTAGCTAACTACTACTTCCCAAACACAAGACTATTGTTTGTTAATTATGTAGCATATCACTAACAATATTTAAAGCCAAAGACACATAAAGGCACTACATAAGGGTTCTTTTTACTGACTCCAAAAATAGGAGGTACCTAATCAATTCGACACGTATGTATGTAATATTGTTGGCATTGCCTAATATTCACATATTTTACTCTAATTGGGCTTCTAAACATGTGTGCCAAATTTCATGAGTGTATGTACCTATATATGTTTGTTTGTAAGTATGTATGTTTGTCCACGTTTTTCTTCGAAACTATTTATCGGATCGTGACCATTATTTTGTTATTGGATTAGTTATCTCTCAACTTAGGGCATAGTGCAAGTTTCATCCAATAGTGCAAGTTTCATCCAAATCCATTCAGCAGTTTTCAAGATATGGAACATACAACCGAACTCCTTAGCGACAAACAGCACGAATGTGTAAATTGAGTTATTATGGGTATTTTGTCAATGCTTTAGGTGCCTTGCTCACTTTTTAGTGATAGTGTACTAAAACTAAAAAGAGAGAAATATAATCTTTTTACGACATCGACTTCCGAAACGAAAGTTATTTTGCACTTATTACCGAGTTCAAATAACCGGAGAAATTTGGCACAGAGATAGATAGTACCATCCTGGTATAATGTTCCCTTGGTATAAAACACTTTTCACGCGGGCCAAGCCACTGGCAGAAGCTAGTATCATAAATACACATTAATATATCACAACACAACCGCAGCCTTATTGCGTAATTAATTCGGCAAGGCAGAGGGCAAATAGTATGAATATTAATTATTATTTTTTGAAGTAAATATACAACTAAACATTCTGTGAATATTTCAAGCGTCTACCTGTTGCCGTTATTAATATCGAGCAAAAAACGGCAAAAATATCACGTTTGTTGTATGGGAACCCCCCTTTATTTTATACTGTTTTTAGTATTTGTTGTTATAGCGGCAACAGAAATACATAATCTGTGAAAATTTCAACGGTCTAGCTATCACGGTTCATGAGATACAGCCTGGAGACAGACGGACAGACGGATCGCGAAGTCTTAGTAATAGGGTCCCGTTTTTACCCTTCGGGTACGGAACCCTAAAAAGCGACCTATCACATGCGAAATTATAATTCTCAAATTCAATTCTGTATTAATAAAACAGTATAACTTACTAATAACTACACTTACCAATAATACAATTTATCACATTAAATAAACACTCACCCTCTTACAAATAAACGCGGTATAAAGTTATACCAGGTATAACAAAGGAATAACCATACATTTTCATAGGTTTATACTTGGTATAACTTTATTCCGCGTTTATTTGTAAGAGGGTCAGTGTATTTCCTCCTCTCTCCTACTTGATCTATGCTGTGCCCGACAGGGTCCATAATTGTGACTAATATAAACTGGTGGATTACAGCCCACTCCCTCTTATAGTGACTAGGTAGCTCTGTGTCCCAGCATTGGGCACCTTATAGGCCAAATACAAGAAAAACTTACAATTTCATCCCCAGCAAACAATAAAATAAAGTTTGTCAGTTGAGTATTTTCATAGTAAAGTATTAATAATCAAACTAATATTATAAAGGCGAAAGTTTGTGAGTGTGTGTTTGTTACTTCTTCACGCTCAAACGGCTGGACGGATCTGGATGAAATAAAGATTTAATTCTGGAATAGTACATAAGATAGTTTTTATCCCGAAAATATGTTCCCTTGGGCACAGATAATTTGGGCTAATTTTCGAGATCCCGCGGGCGAAGCCGCTGGCAGAAGCTAGTTAATAATAATCAAATCAATCAAATCAAATGTTTTTAGCCGACATGGGCACTTATAAAACGTGGACAAAAGGTGCATGGTTCGGGTTGGTCGTTTCCAGTGGAGATGAACCGGCAAGAAACTCCACGGTTACTCTTTTAAAAAAATTGGTAAAGAAACATAAAAAAAAGGACGTGTGGCACTCGGGAACTGCCGCGGTAAAGCTATTGCATAGCATTTTTTATCAACTTATGCAATAAAATTATAATTATTTATTTTCATCATCATCATATCAGCCGAAAGACGTCCACTGCTGGACATAGGCCTCCCCCAAGCGTCGCCACATTGACCGGTCCCGTGCGTCCCGCAACCAGCGGATCCCCCAAACCTTCACCAGGTCATCGGTCCACCTGGTGGGAGGCCTTCCAGCGCAACGCCTTCCGGTTCGCGGTCGCCACTCCAGAACCTTTCTGCCCCATCGGCCATCCGTTCTGCGTGCAATGTGCCCTGCCCACTGCCACTTAAGTTTGGCAATCCTTCGGGCTATGTCAGTAACCCTGGTTCTCTTACGGATCTCTACATTTTTGATTCGATCACGCAAGGAAACTCCGAGCATAGCCCTCTCCATTGCCCTTTGAGTGACTGTAAGCTTCCTGATGAGGCCCATTGTAAGCGACCACGTCTCAGAGCCATATGTCATCACTGGCAACACACACTGGTCATAGACTTTCGTCTTGAGACACTGTGGTAAGTTGGACGAGAAGACACCGCGCAACTTCCCGAACGCTGCCCAGCCGAGTCGGATTAAACGGTTGACCTCTTTCTCGAAGTTGGCCCTACCCAACTGGATCGTTTGTCCCAGGTAGACATAGTCGTCCACAACTTCGAGTGTAGAGTCTCCAACCTTAATAGGAGTGGGTGTAACATGGGCATTCAACATCACCTTGGTTTTGTCCATATTCATTTTCAGACCCACTCTTTCGGAAGCTCTACTGAGGTCATCGAGCATTGTACTGAGGCTCTCCATGGTCTCAGCCATGACCACTATGTCGTCGGCAAACCGAAGGTGAGTGATGTACTCGCCATTAACGTTGATGCCTAGGCCCCTCCAGTCCAGAACCTTGAATACATCCTCCAGCGCAGCAGTGAACAGTTTCGGAGAAATGACGTCTCCCTGTCTCACGCCACGCTGGAGAAGAATTGGTTTCGAGGTCTGATCCTGAAGACGGACTGACATGGTGGCGTTTTTGTACAAACACTTCAACAGCTCAATGTACCGGTAGTCGATCTGGCACCGTTGGAGAGACTGCAGTACAGCCCAAGTCTCGATCGAATCGAAGGCTTTCTCGTAGTCCACAAACGCTAAACAGAGAGGCAGGTTGTACTCTTCGGTCTTCTGTATAACCTGCCGCAGCGTATGTATATGGTCTACGGTGCTAAAGCCTTTTCGGAATCCGGCTTGTTCGGGAGGCTGGAAATCGTCAAACCTGCGCGCGAGACGATTCGTGATGACTCTTGAAAACAACTTGTAGACATGGCTGAGAAGTGAGATGGGCCTATAGTTCTTCAGCTGGGCATTGTCGCCCTTTTTGAAGAAGAGTACCACCACACCCCTGCACCATGCCTGTGGCGTTTTTCCCTCGAGTATGACGGAATCAAACAGCTTCTGAAGGGCCTTAAGGACCGGTTTCCCACCCGCCTTCAGGAGTTCAGCCGTGATTCCGTCGTCACCCGGCGCCTTGTTGTTTTTAAGCTGTTTCAGAGCCATCCTAATCTCGTACAGGCTAACGTCCGGGATATCTTCAGTATAGAGTCGGGTCAATCTAGCTCTTGGGTCGTTTGCTAGATTCGCAACGGGTTTGCATGTTGACGTGTACAACTGCCCATAGAATCTCTCGATCTCCCTCAGAAGCTCCGGTTTGGCGGATACGATCCTGCCATCATCGGTCTTCAGTTTCGTGAGCTGGCTCTGCCCAATAGACAGATCTCTTGCAAAAACCTTGGAGCCCTTATTCCGCTCAATCGCATCTTTAATACTTTCCGTATTAAAGCGGCGGAGGTCGCTTTTCAAGGACTTTGAGATCCGTCTATTTAGCTGCCGGTATTTCACCGCATCGTCTGAAGACTGCAGGATAATCTCACGCCTCTCCTTCATTAGCTTGAGAGTAGGATCAGAGAGCTTTTTGTTTCTATCTGTACGGCGGGTCTTGAAAAGCTTAGACCCGACCGTATGGACAGCTTCCACGAACTCATCGCTGTATTCGTCCACGGAGCTCCCTAGGCACTCGAAACGGTTCTGGAGTTCGAGCTGAAAGGTTTCGGGGTTCTGGATCTGGATCTGTGCTGGACGGAGCGTGGACTTCATCAGTCGAGACCTTTCAAGCTTGATATTAATGTTCAATGTGCCTCTTACCATGCGATGATCGCTCCCGGTTTTCACCGAATTGATCACAGAGACATCATTGAACATATGCTTCTTGGTTGACATGATGAAGTCGATCTCGATTATTTATTTTACTTATTTTACTTACTCTTTGTTGAAAAGAGAAGAAATACTAGTTTCGAGTAGGTAGGTACTCGTAGCTTTATATTTTTCTCTTAGGTAGTGATGAAAAATAGTGTGTATTAATTGGGGGACAAAATATTTTATTCTCGGGCGGCGTATATTGAATTCCTCGCTAAGCTTAGCTCTGAATTCGAAATAACGCCCCGGAAGAACAAAATATTACTTCGTCCCCTTGTAGGCTTGTAACACAAATAACTATTGCAGTAGGACAGAAGTAAAATACCAAACAATATTCGAAATTAATTTATTTAAATAATCATGAGATGACAACACAGTGAAAATTATGTTTTTACAATTATTTCTAACTTAACCTACTGTACAGACAGCTGCAGAGCCAATAAATACATTTACTACTATTGAATGCTGAACAGTTCCTGTCATATATTTTAACACTATTGTTTATTAATAAATCTGCAATACACTCAACGTTATCACGAATCTAGACCGTTTTGACGAATCATTGTCGCTTACATCACTATCACTACTTAATATAAAATAAAATGCCCCGCTAAACTACTAAAACTAAACTCAAAAAACCGGCCAAATGCGAGTCGGACTCGCGCACGAAGGTTTCCGTACCATTATCGCTTAAAACAGCAAAAAAGAAACACGTTTGTTGTATGGGAGTCCCACTTAAATATTGATTTTATTCTGTTTTTACTATTTGTTGTTATAGCGGCAATAGAAATACATAATCTGTGAAAATTTCAACTGTCTAGCTATCACGGTTCGTGAGATACAGCCTGGTGACAGATAGACAGACGGACCGCGGAGTCTTAGTAATAGGGTCCCGTTTTTACCCTTTGGGGGTACGGAACCCTAAAAACTATAAACAGATTTTCAAGCGGTTTTCACCAACAGGAATAATGAGAAACGAGGAAGGTTTTTGTGTATAATTTGTCACGGGTGAAGCCGGAGCGGGTCGCTACTTTAATAAATACAGGGTGAGTTTTTTAAGTGGACGTGGCCAAATCCGAACCTATGAGGAATAACGAAAAACACTCAAAGGAAAGGATTTTGTTAAAGATGAAGTCTCGCCTGAACTTTGCCGTATGACATTACTTTTTAGAATATTATTCTTATTAGGAATACTATCGGATAGTGCTAATACAGCGTGTGTTTATTTTACAAAATCAACTGATTTAATTCATATCTAGGAATATTGATTTTTCAAAAATCCAATGATGCGTTTTAGTATGCAGCAAAATCGGGCTCTTAACTCCTTTGAGTGTTTTACGCGATTCCTCATAGTTTCGGATTTGGCCATCCGTGGGCGTGGAAAAACTCATTCTGTATTTACAGGCAAATTATTTAATGGCAAATTAATCTAAATGAGCATCGTTGTATAGAGATTCCAGAGCTCTTTTATATTATTTGGATATAAACATCTATATGCCAGTATACCTAATCCTAATCTGATACAATCAACTATTTCATAAATGTTTTGTTGTTCAGTGCCAAGTCTGTTCAAACGTATTTAACTGTGTCTAAACAAAGAAAGCGCCATGATCCGTCAAATTGGCTTAGATCCATTACCTTCAAGGTGTAATCGAACTAACTGAAAACCTCTTAATGTATTGTAATAGGCTTGCATCACTTATTCAACAATAGTTGGTAGCTTGGACTTATTCAACTCACTTGTCTTATGGAAGGCCACTTCTTGTATGATAGTGGGCATAGCTCCTCCTGGGGTTAGTGAATTTGCTTTCTGCTGATCACAAAACCGTGCTGGCTACACTATCTGGGCTAAGTTACCCTATCATTAAGATAGTTCAGCTTGATGTGACTGGACTACATCGCATTAGCTGGGATCCAACAAGTTTGGCGTGATAGGGGCAGCAAAGTACAAGAGCCAATTAGATAGTTTAGGAAACTCTTCTCACTGGATTACAGCTGTAAACTAGAATTTCCTACTTCGTTAGTTTTTCGCGATTTTAGGGTTTTCCCATACTTAATAATTGTTGATGGAGCCGGTCATAAAGAGGTTTTCAGTTCAGTAGATAATATTAGTTAAGGTTTGAATACAAGTTCTACATCTAAGGCCTGTCGGTGATGCTGATCAACTTAAACTAAACGCTACAAAATTATACACTTATAAGCCGATTTACAAGTAGATGGCGGTATACATCGTAGAACATTTTATATCATGTTCTTACAAGTTAATATTTAGTGTTGAAACATGGGCTGTTTCATCACAGACCAACTATACGGTCGGATGTACACTAAACACATTAATTGTCTTTTATGGAAAGGCTGCCACATTTATAGACACTTGATATAATATTGAATTAGAAATACATTTTAAATACACGGTTGTCTGAAAATTACGCTGTGAATCTGCAGTGCTTATTTATGATGATTATATGAACTAATACGAAGCCATATAAGTTACAATAAATAGTTAAATCTAACAATTTACATAGCGGTTTTGAATAAATACAACGTAATTCTATAAAAGCTTTAACGTTTTATGATATTACAATAATGTTTGCTTAGTTAAGAACGGAAGTGAACCAAGTGACGTTTTTATCAATTCTGATGATTCAAGTAACTTGGATCACATCCACATGTATTACAATTTTAAACATTTCTTAGATCTTCCTTAGCACTTAAACTCCATTTGCGATAACATTAGACGTTTAAATTAGCCCATTTTACAGCCCGTTCAACCGATTTTGACTTCTATTGCGTCAGTGATACGACAAATGATAGCTGTAGTAAACAGTTGGTTTTGTTTTTTTGTTGGAAACATGTCTATTATTATTTCAAATGGAGTTTATTCATTTTATAAGCTAGGTAGGCAAAAGTTATGTTATGCCGGCAGTACACTTTCGCAATTGAGCCCGAGGAAACGCTGTACATTGAGTATTTAAACAAAACACTTTATGATTGAACTCGGTACTGCGAGCAATGTACATGATAATCGCGGGCCCTCGCGCGGGCTTGTACAGCCGGCATTATAGTTTGACCGTGCACCACGCCTTAGGTATGTGCGCGGCGAGAAGAGGGAGGGCAACGCATTCAGTTTTAAAGTAGCCGAATAATTCAAGAAAAGAATTGCTTACTGGGATTGCGACAGTAGGTTCGATGGTCTTATCGAACCTTTATTAATAAATTTGCAGAACGACTCTGATTTTAGTTCCGATGGCGAAACGGAAGATGTAGTTGAAGCAGAATCTATGTCAAACTAACTGTAGTTAATTTAATTATTATATGTTTGTTTTTTTTTTTATTACAATTCTATTTATTTACATAGTATTAAATACTTGATTTACAATAACTACCTGTATATACACTTAAATAAATAAATAAACTACGAACGCGTCTAAAAAGGCAAGGGATCATTGAGCGTCAAAAAATTCATCCACATCACTGTCAACGTGAAAAATGCCCAGTACACTGGCGGCATTGCCACGTTAGATGGCAAAGCTGATTCTCTGGCCGAGGAAAAGCCCAGCCTTCTGGTCTCGTGAAGAGTCGACTAACCGTTGTTTACATCTCGAAATACTCGATGAGCACTCGGACCCCATGGACCTAATGTTTCAACCCCGAACGGTTCTAATATATAGCTTCCAATAAGGTTGTTGTATCTGCGCCGTTCGAGGTTTTCTGCACGAGTAGCAGCTGCCCCAGCACAGCCCGCCTTGCTAAGAAGATGTGATGGCGCAAGGGTGTCGACACATGTTGCATCCCACATCCCTTTGGTGTGGGCCGAGCTTCCACCTTCCAAGGCATTATGTGGTCTCTTCCCATCGTCGCGCGCCAAGCCATTGCGTTCTAAAACAGCTGGCACCCCGGTGGTGACAAGAGCCTGACGTATGATGTCATTAATGCTGGCGAGCCGTGCAAAACCAAAATTAAACAAATCAGCATTGTTTTATTTTGGTTTTGATAGTATCTAATAATATGAAACAAAAAATATTGAAATTAATACAAAATTTTAATAAACGTTACTTAGCTACTTATTTCACATACCATTATAGTACGAGTAGTATAATATTTTCTAATAGTTTTTACGAAGTTATATATAAGATGCACGTTAAAACTGTCCTGATTCTATTTATGGCTATCTTACTGCACTATATAATACATAATTAATTGTGTAGAATAATTTTATAAAGTACTAGCTGACCCGGCAAACTTTGTTTTGCCATAAAAACACCAAACATTAATCTACCCTACCTACCCTACCCTACCTAACCTACCTACCGTACCTACCCTACCCTACCTACATACCTACCCTACCCTAAACGGGATAAAAATGTAGTATCCTATGTCCTTCTCCTGGTTCTTAGCTACCTCCCTACCAATTTTCAGCCAAATCGGTTCAGCCGTTCTTGAGTTATAAATAGTGTAACTAACACGACTTTCTTTTATATATATAAGATTTGGCTATTGCCCGACTTTTATGTTGATACGTGCCATATCATATCAATGTTCGACGTTTGTCGATTGTTACCGACGTTTGGCCATTTCATTGATTGTGGATGCCGATACAAATGTGGAGAACAAAAATTCTAATTTGCATAAAACTGGCGCAGTTTGCATACTACGTTACACTGCACTTTCTTCATCAAATATTACGTTAATTATTAATTGTAACGGCAAGTGAATTGGGTACTACAGGAAGTTAGTGAAGCAAGTGCTGTTATATCACGTTGACGGGTAGTACGACCTTGTCAACGATGTGTCTGAAACAGTAGCTATACAAGACGAATTAATAAACTGCCGAGCAATGAAAAAGTTCCACCCATAAAGTGCCGACAAGCACCTTAATTTAATTTTTCACATTCAATTTAAAATTTGAACACAATATTTACGTTTTTAGTTGGTAATATTCTGATGCGCTGTTTAATATACTTCAATATTGCAGACGGCGTCATTAAGCTAGCCTTTCCCGTTTAGGAGTAATTTGATGCTATGTCACTGGAACTTTTTGAAGCTGAAGTTGGTTTACCGGATGCGCGAGGCACGAAACGGTGCTGTTTTTGTATGAGATTTACTACTGCGCAGCCATTGTAGCCAACTTCAGGGCGGCCAAGAAGTTTGGCGAGAACTATACTTATACTAAATACACAGCGACTTATATCTTACTTCGAGGACAGATAGCCTTTTGCCTTTGATAATAACAGTAGGCTGCATAACCTGCCATCGTTGTCTTATGTAATGCGATAATTTAAGTATCCGCAGGCATAATACAATTAATCTATTTTAAAATCCTATTCAATTCCTTCCTCCTCTCACATTCGACTTTTCAAAACTGGCTCCATCCACACATCAAAGCAGCCATGACTCCGCCTTACATACATGTACGATTAATAACTAATACATCTTAAAAATAAAACGATCCTTGACGTAATAAAATTATTCAAAGTAATTTTTGATCTCAGTAGTACCTACATGTCGGTAATCTATTCGCTGGCGGAAAAGTAGAAAAGTGTCACAGTGTCTATATACCTATTACTAACAAACTAAAATAAAAAAATATCATGAGCAGTTGTTCAGTTCATAGAACAACCGAATATTATATATACTATACATTCATGAAAAATATTTGAATTATTATTTTCTTAACCTTGACCAAATAAAAAATATATAATTAAAGCCAAAACCAACATAAAAAGAATCTTAAACGCCCGAGGTTCCAAACCTTTAAGCGATTTTATTATGATAACAAATTAAAGAATAGTCAAAAGTAATTTGGCGTTGTAAGGTTGTATATATTTTTTAAATTGGTCTGGTTATTACCTATATAAGAAGAAGTTTGGGAAACCTTGGTATGCCTTCTTTACAAGTTTTATTTTGCCGTCTGCAGGAGCTGCAAAGCCTGCGAAATAGCTCTAGGATAAGCAGGTACAAAGGATCTTTGGGCCTAACTTGTTGTAAACATTGATAGGTGGCCCACCAGGTGTACAGACGACTGTGTGCTCGTCAATGGATGCGATTCAGTCTTAGCTGGGGGTCTTTCCCAGCCAGCGACACACGCCAGACGACGGCTTTCAGACAGCACGTTTACTTAACAACTTGCTAACGCTATCAACTGTCTTTGGTATCAGGAACTCAAAATTTTAAACAAAATAGACGAGCTCGGAAAAAACACCAAAATAACAAACTATATTTGGGTTTAATTCCGTGGCAGACTTTTCATGTCATTTCCACATCACAATCTAACATTCCACCAGGTCGCGGCAGGCTATCACAGGCAGTCCTCCGAACTTAGATTAATTCCTAACAAGTTTAATATAATTAATTAATACGATACAACTTTCACTAAGTAGAATTCTTGTCTTTCATTTGTTAGTATATCTCACCGCAAGTAACCTAACCAAAGCTGGTTTAATTAAGCTAAATGCTGGCAAACCTTATATCTATGTCTTACCTACGGTTGTTAACAACTTGAAGAAAACTGTTGAAGATCGAACAATTAAAAATATCTAAGCCGTGAAGTATACGACAGAGATAGTTTTAACATAAACGATTTTCACCGAGGAGGCCGCGCTGGAACGCTTTTGCAAATTATGACGTCTATCTACGGCCCACTCGTTTGAATCGTACATAAAAGTCCTTTCTGGCAAGCCAGATGTGATTACTTAAGGAATTGTACAAATAAGAATAATTATAACAGTTTCAAGTCTAAATATATAGGTATGTATATCTAAATAACTATTGAGTTATATGACGTTATAGTAAATATATTAATAACTCTACCGTGAACACTCAGAATAAGTAACAAGTTCAAAAAACTTGCGTGTATGATTTTATAAAAGTTTCATTTTCATATTTGGTATAAGATTATAAGATTTCAAAATGGTTTTCGAGATAATAAGGTTAATACAGGTCAAATTGTTTTTTTTTTGTTTTCTATTATTAGATTTTATAAAGCTAAATTTTCATTTTGGTGCTATAAGTTTTTTCTGTCCAACCTCGAATTTAATACAAATATATTTTTTCTACCTTCATCAAAACGAGACGTAGCTGTAAGGGCTCAGGTTTTATGTTGATGCAAGCGACTACAGCACATATATATATAAAATGCCTAACATTAGGATACATATATTCTCTGGTAAATATTAACTGTTATAAATTTATAAATACGCGTCATAGTTTACACATTAATTTGCCCAATAATATGGGATAGCATATTAATGGGAACTGATCACTTATCCGATTTTTTTTGTCCGAATTTCGTTTTACCGAAAACTATTGACCGACGTCTTTTTTGCTATATGCATTATTTGACATATTTTCAGATCATCGAAATATCATGTGGCATATGTATTATTTTACCGAACTACATTTCGCCGTATTACAAAATAACTTTTTGCTTTTGGCTGAAGCCTCTTTTGAACTTTTTTCATGTGCCATATTTTCACCAAACCGAAACAACATTATAGGGAATATTATTTAGTCACAAATATATAGGCGGGTACTTAGTAGCATTTTAAATTTAAAATTGAAATAGTATCATAAAAGTCAATATGTTGTGCTACAAAATTTTGTACGAAGAGTATGACGGGAGCTGAAGTAAGCGAGCAAAGCGAGCTCACTTGCACTCACTCACTCTCACTTAGTATTTTGATATGCGTTTAAAAATAAATATTTCGAATATGTAATTTCGGCCATGTGTAAGTTCGGTAAAAAGTTATTCGACCAAGTGAAACGTCGGAGTAACGAAAAAAATCGAATTGATAATAGGTCAACTGAGACTGTGGCAGACGTGAATTCCATGAAGTAAACAAAAACGTAACGATAATAGTTGAAAAGTTTAAGGTGAAATGAAATTCGGTCAAATGTTTTTCGAACTTATGATAGGTAACCCATATTAATATTGACTTAATTGCATACAAGTACCGTGTGCAAGACATATGTTACTAGAACTATGCCGAAACGTCAAGCATTTCCAATGTCAGCATACCTGCGGAGCGTCTCAAGCCCGGGCCCCGGACAGCAGCTCAGTGCAGCTCCGCCACGAGTCGAGCTAGTTGAGCATGGTGTGCCGGTCGTATATGTTGCGGCGCTGCTCGCGCACTTGGCGCTTCCACTTGTCCTGCTGGTGAGTTACTCTGTTGAGCACGTTGCCGCGCGCGCCCATCTGCTGCGACGGTCCCCCCAGGGTGCTCTCGTCCTGTAACCAGTCCACTTGTCTTATATCAACGCTCCGGAAAAGTTATACCAGTACCATAAACGTAGTAACCTAAATTACGTTGTTTGAACATACGCATTTTTTTATTATGTAATGGTGAAGGCCCTAAGACTGGTGATGACAACATATCTTGAACGTTTATGGAGCCGTGTTATGCATAAGTTGATTTCGTTACGAAAATGCAGAGGAACACGCGGGTGAATATTGCTAAACATTTTATAAAAAAATCGTAGCATTTTCAAAGCAGTTTTCCCATTCCGCCAGCGAACTAAAAATCTGCTACGTCATTTTACAATTACATCCACCAGATAGGCGTCTCACCAAGTCGTGTAAACAATTGAAGGCACTCAGCTTCTCCGTTGGTGAGTATAACAGACAAGTATGGAGCCTCTCCGCCCACTCCAACTTAGTGGACACAGCACTAAATGAGGCTTTCAATGATTGTCTTCAACTGGTTTGACTTTCCCACGAAGTCTATGAGGGACGCGCGTGGAACACTACGCGCCGCCACCTCTAGTCCTGATGTGTGGGGGTCGAAGGACGCTCGCGATTCCGTCGCCCATGGAACTGGACGCATTTAGAAGGGCTGGAAGAGGGCCGGGTAAGTGGAAGAGATCTCTCTCTCCCTTTTCGCAGTCCCCTTTTGCGAGACAACTCTTTCGCAGAAGGATACCACCGCGTCCCAGAACTTCTCGCTGCCAACCATCGACTCAACTACGGTCGGCAGCGACAGGTCATTGCTTCCTCCTGAGATGAGTGCACGACACGGCTCCTACCAAGCGGCACACTCTGCCAGCTTATGATGCGCCTTCTCCTCCCGGCAGTCGACGCAGCGGTATCAGCGGCCGTCTGGCCCCCTGTTTATGCGACACAGGTACTTCCCGAAGCAACCATGCCCCGAGAGCATTGTATCACCCGAAACGACAAAAAGCCGTGGCAGATTAACCCAGCGGGAAGAATTTCTTAGACTATCTAGTAGGTGCTCACACTTTGTCAGCCGCTATTATGCCAACCTTCGACATAATTTCAGTCGCAAAACGTCGATTGCTAGACCTATAACCCTATCTTTGCCAGCGTCGCCCCATCATCCGATCTTGTGCGGTTCGTACACAGCTGATGCCTGCGATTATTACGTCATCGATCGACTCAAGCTTGCTTTATCCCAAACAATGAGATGTGGTCACAGTCGCATCAAACTAAGCATTTAAGTCAGCTTAGCTTATGGTGCGGTTTCCCATCTTAGCCTAGGAAATGTAGCGTGCTGTTTTAGTTTTATATTTCAGTTACTCGCTACGTCAAGTCAAGTTAGTAACAGTTCCTCACCTATTTAGAGGGGTCTCCTTCCAGCCCTTAAACTTGAAACCTCTTATGCCGAAAACTCACTGATAAGCGGTTTGCTTAGCGCCTAATGATTCGTATCTGGATGCACTGATACACGCTATAGGCGATTCACGAAGACGCCAAGCGCCCAATGCGATTTATTGGTACCTACGCGAAATACAGTCATTCCTGCAGACCAGCGATCGTGTAGTTATATTAATATTGGTTAGTTCTTATTTGACCGCGACATCACCTGATGGCGAGCTATTATTTTGTTGACTATATAATTTCGTTCGGTACCCAAATATGGCGAGCTCAAGGCCGGTTTTTTATTGTATACTTTTGTGATGTTAAAGAACGGCGGCCATATAATTATTTACCCGGCAGACTCAGCTGTGATCCCTGCTGCGCGAGCCGCAGCGAAGAACGCAAGACAGTACGCCCGCGCCGCGGCGGACGCGACACAGGCGGATCGTCCGCGCCACGATCCGCTCAACGCTCCACTTAGCACGCCGCGCTAAGCTCCGCGTCTCCATAAACGAGCTCTAAGATAGGAAACGGCCTCATTTACATTACATAAATATTGCTACACTCCGATTACGTTCTATTCAAATTTCCCCTTAATATTAAGTAGCAGTTTTACTGAAAAGAAACGTAGGTAAATGTCTGCCATTTTTTATTGTATAACGTTAATATAAATATTATTACTTCGTAAGAAATTAAATATTTACTGCCAGTTGGAATCTCTGTTCCGTACATAAAGATCAAAAGTTACCACTACTTATACTGTGATTTTTAATTTCGTAGTCTAAACTGACAGCTGCCATTGACCTTATTTTTTTTAAATGTTGCAAGCGCGGAGCATGGTGTTGTAGGTAAGGCTCAATCATAAGTGATTCATCGAATCGATGTGACATGACTCCTCAATTTATTTTTACTAATTGTTGTAAATAAATGTTTTATGAATATAAACGTAATATATTTAAATATAACAGAATTCATACATATAGTACATAAAGTTTTATTGTGTTAAATATGAAATCAACAATAAAATAAATGCAATCGATAAAATGATGTCTGACATAAATGAGTAGAAACTAAATGAGGGCTGCTAGTTTCTAATAATTTTTTTTTTGTCTTGAAATAATTTTATTTTCGGTCTACTTCGATTTTCGATTAACTTTCGATCACTCAGGATAGTTAGGGTACGACACTATTTTAATGTAACGATAAAGTGACAACCCCCCAAATGACAGTTTAGTCCACGAAATTAAAAATCACATTATAGTTACTATTTTACCACCATGTTATCCTTTTCATAATGGTGTGACTTTGTCCGTCTGTCACAGCAGTTTATTTCCGACTATTAATGTTACCGCCTTAAAATTTAAAACATTATAAACAAAACTTGTACTTAAATAGAAAGTGAAAGAATTGATAAAATGGGGTGAAATTTTAGCATCTATGCGTGTCGCGGGTTCGATTCCCGCACGGAACAAATATTTGTATGACCTGCAGATGGTTGTTCCGTCCGTCCGCATTAGTGTGGGGAAAAGTAAAAAAAAAACAAAACCTTAAAGTTCTCCATCGCGCAAGCAGTTTTCGGCGGGATTTGAAGCTATACAATAAAATTGGCCAACATCAACTGTCGGGCAATTGCCCGGACCAGACACATCACCCGTCTGGTAGGAGGATCCTCCCTTTCCAATGGAGGTTGCAGGACTTTCTTCCCTATTCCTAGGTACTTATGTCACTAATTTAGCTTTGAAATTGAAAATTTGCTTACCAATATGCGGAACCCACGGTGGGTGCGTCCGAGACGCTCTTTGGCGGTTTTTCAATAAAATTGTTAGGTCATAGACTTACATCTTCATTAGTGTGCTCCTGGTACGAGGCCTTCGCGCGCTTGTTGATGAGCGGGTCCAGACAGATGAGGAAGCCCATGTACACGACCAGCAGCATGATGACCCAGATCACGATGATCACCACCACCTGCAAGTTGTGGACGCGCTATGTTAAATTATATAAGTATGTCTCATCTGACCAGCAGTGGGGACCCGACTTCCAAGTTGTAGCTGGGGATTCAAACCCAGGTAGGCACTTGCATCATCATCTACAGCGCGACTACGCCCACGGCTGAGCAAAGGCCTGTTATTTTTGTTGGGTCAATCCCCACGTTCCTGTGCGAATCTTGTCCAGGTTCTATCTGCGATCACAACATCAACAATGTCGTCTGCCCATGTCATCACCACAGCCTCTTTATGAAATTTATTTCAAAACTGCCCCCAAAACGGTGAAGGAAAATATCGTAAGGAAAAAAAACCTGCTTTAGAACCAAAAATTTGAAGCCATGTGACATCAAAAAGGTGGTTGGCACGGGAACGTGGTGATTAGTATAAGAGAGAGGCCTATGCTCAGCAGTGGGCGAATTCACGCTGTGGATGATGATGACATCAAAAACCATTAACCACTTAAAAATGGAAAGGCTACGGGTTCTGATATCATCCCAATTCAGACAATTCGAGCATTAGGGGAACGGCCCCTGAAAATAAAATCCATAAAACTTACACCCAACAACTCTTCCACAAAGGACTCTTTGAATCTAGACCAAGGTCTTTATCCTTCAGTGGCGGTATAAGCACAGAAAAGCAGCCTGAAATTCAGGAATGCAACGTTAATACTGCCCAAACAAACCACATGATAGTCAACGATACAACAACCATCCTGGCAAGCCAAAAGGAGTTTTCTGGAAATCAAAAAGATGAATGCTCAAATCAAAAGTGGCAGCTAGACAAAGTACCTAACAAAAAACGTAAAAGACAAGATAGCCCCAAGGATGGTCAAACTAAACAGACATCCACTAAAAGAACTAACTATACAGTTCCTGTACATAATACATTCGACATCCTTAGTGACGAAGATCCTGTAATCGCAACTGAACATAAGGAATATATACCGAAGCCTGAACCAATTTTTGTAACTGGCATAATGGATATAACACCTCTTAGAGACCTCTTAAACAAAATTGTTGATTTAAACAAGTATACCATGGCCACACTAAAATCTGGACACATAATCAAGCTAATGCCTGCAGACATTGAAACATACAAACTGATAAGAGACAACCTCATAGCCAACCAAATCAACCACTACACCTACAAACTTAAGAGTGAAAGGGCCTACAGAGTAGTGATTAGAGGTCTGCATGCCTCAGAAGATACTGCAATGGTTAAAAAAGAGCTTCAAGCAAATGGACATGAAGTACGCCAAATAGTTAATGTGTTACATATAGCAACTAAAGAAAAACTTCCCCTCTTTTTCATAGACTTGGAGCCACAAGCCAATAACAGAGACATATTCAATATAAAGCACATCAACCACGTCAAAGTAACAATTGAAGCACCCTACAAGAAAAAAGAGGTACTGCAGTGTAAAAGATGTCAAAGATTTGGACACTCAAAAAACCAATGTTTCAGACCTTTCCGATGCGTAAAATGCGGAAATGATCACCCAACAATAACATGCATCAAACCCCCGGAGACAGAAGCTACCTGCGCTAACTGCCAAGGCAAACATCCGGCAAGTTATAAGGGTTGCGATAAATATAAACAATACAAAGAGAAAATATTAAAAATTAAACCTGCCCCTGAAAAAGCCAAAATTACACAAGTTACCTCACACCTAAAACCGACCACTGACGAAAAGGTTAAACCAACGTACCTTCCAAGAACCAGCTATGCTGATGCTCTGAAAAACAAACTCGGCAAGCCTCCAGCACAAACAGACGTTTCCTCGGCGGAAACGGGCCAACATGACATCACAAATCTATTGGACACAATGTTCAATAGATTCCAAGCAATCATAAAAGACATGATGGACAGCATGATGGATCAGATGATCAAGCTTATAACCCGCCTGGCTTCACCGAGAGACTAAATATCCGCATTATCACCTGGAATGCCAACGGGCTGACGGACAGAAGGCAAGAGCTTGAATTGTTCATGAATATCCAAAAAATTAATGTTGCACTGATATCTGAAACAAGACTTACCCAGCGATCACATATAGAATTTAAAAATTACACAATTTATAGGACTGACCACCCCTCGGGTAACTCCCACGGTGGGACTGCTGTAATAGTGAAAAACTGTATCAAACATCATCCCCTCGAACCATACAAAATGGAAAAAATTCAGGCAACCTCAATCAAAATACAACATAAGGACAATGAAACGACACTCACTGCTGTATACTGTCCACCAAGATACAGAATAGCGGCTGACGAATTCAAGCTATTCTTTAATCAACTTGGTTCAGTATTTATCTGTGGAGGAGACTGGAACTCGAAACATACATATTGGGGATCAAGATTAATTAACCCAAGGGGAAGACAACTACATAAAGCGACGTTAGACCTTAACCTGGAATGTATTTCCCACGGAGAGCCCACATATTGGCCCACGGACCACAATAAGATACTTGATCTCCTAGATTTCTATGTAACAAAGAACCTTGGACACAACTACTTAAAGATAGAAAAATGTGAAGATCTATCATCAGATCACACTCCAGTCATATTAAACGTGTTCAAACAAGCTGTTACACTCGAACCGCCTCATAATATTCACAGCAAAAGCACTAAATGGGACCTATATAGAGAAATCGTATCTGGTAAACTAAACCTAAACATCAGATTAAAAGCAGGCGAAGACGTCGAAACAGCTGTGGAAATGTTCAACAGCACAATACATCTGGCAGCCACCGCTTCAACACCTAAAAATAGGATAGCAAAGATAAAGCAGATGGAATTCCCAAAGAACATAATGGAGAAGGTCAACGAACGGCGCAAAATGAGAAAAGAATGGCATAGAACTAGATATCCTTTGGATAAAACTAAGTTTAACAGAGCAACAAAAGAATTGAAAGACATGATCAAAGAATATGAGAACCTCTGCCTACAAAGACACCTACCTTATCTCACCCCACATAAAGACACTAATTACTCGCTGTGGCGTGCGACCAAAAACCTTAAGCGACCAAAAGATCATATCCCACCATTACGAAGACAGGACAGAGGCTGGGCTAGATGTGAATTAGAAAAAACAACAGCATTCGCCGAACATTTAGCAAATGTCTTTAATCCTTTACCTTGCACTGACCTCGATAAGGATGATGAAATAACCAAATACCTGCAGTCACCGAACCAGTTATGCTTACCCTTAAAGGCAGTAAGCCCTAATGAGATAATCCGAGAGATTAAAACTCTACCACCAAGGAAAGCTCCAGGCTATGACCTATTAGATGCAGAACTGCTAAACAACCTTCCAAAAAAAGGCATAATGTTCTTGGTGAGTCTCTTCAACGCATGCCTGAGACTATCCTACTACTCATCCCAGTGGAAACTTGCTCAGGTTGTCATGATTCTTAAACCTGGCAAACCATCAGAAGAAGCATCTTCTTATAGACCAATTAGTCTCCTCCCTTTGGTTGGCAAATTGTTCGAAAAAATCATCATCAACAGGATGCGACCCCATCTAGAAACCATACTTCCTGGACACCAATTCGGATTCAGACAGCAGCATGGTACCATCGAGCAGGTCCATAGACTGACAGACAAGATCACCCACACGCTGGAAAACAAAAAATACTGTTCTGCGGTCTTTCTGGACATTAGTCAGGCCTTTGATAAGGTTTGGCATGTCGGCCTTCTGTTTAAATTGAAAAAATATTTACCTCACTCCTTTTTCTCCATAATAGAAAGCTACTTACACAAACGCTGTTTCGAAGTCAAACTTAATAATGTCACATCAGACCTTTACGAAATCAGGTCTGGTGTACCTCAGGGGAGCATTTTGGGACCTGTGCTTTACCTCATCTTTACTGCTGACATACCTACAACAGACAGTACCTTCATCGCCACATATGCAGATGATACTGCAATAATGTCAGTACATACCGACCCACATGTCGCATCAGCAAACCTGCAGAAACACATTGGTGATATCGAAGATTGGCCAAAGACATGGAGAATAAAGGCGAACCAAAACAAATCCGCACACGTCACTTTCTCTCTAAGAAAAGGTAACTGTCCCCCAATCACATTAAACGGAGAACAAATTCCACACAATGACACTGCAAAATACCTCGGCATGCACCTAGATAGAAGGCTGACTTGGCAAAAGCACATCTGGAAGAAACGAAAGGCCCTAGACTCAAAGCTAAGAAGCATGTACTGGCTGATTGGTAAAAGATCTCAGTTAACCAACGAAGGCAAAATGGCAATTTACAAAACCATATTGAAACCGGTTTGGACATATGGTATTGAACTATGGGGAACAGCAAGTAACAGCAACATTGACATCCTGGAAAGGTTTCAGACGAAAGCCATTAGATCCATGTTCAACATCCCTAAATGCATACATAATAAATACATTCTGCAAGATCTGAACCTCAAAACGGTGAAACAAGAAATTGCTGCCCGTAGTCAAAACTAGCAGAAAAAACTAACCAAACATGTCAACTCCCTGGCTGCTGATTTGGCGGGATCTGGAAGTATTATGTACACAAGACTGAGAAGGAACAGTGTTCCAACTCTTATAAACCGATTCCCAATAGAATAAGCGAGAGTGGTCAATGGACAATTCGTCACTGCTACAAAGACCAATTACAGAATAAATTCATACAAAGGAGCAGCCAAATGTCTAAAGACAGATTGTTGCGTTGAGCAGGATACAGAAAAAAAAAAAAAAAAATAAGGGGAACGGCCGTCCATATCCGTTACACCAGAATAAGATATGGTTGGCAGGTAAATGGCCCTCGGAATGGATACACACGGTTTTCGTTCCTCTCTACAAAAAGGTTCCCAACAAAAAGTGCAATAATTACCGTCTGATTGGACTGATCAGTCATACAAGCAAAATATTGCTGCACATCCTAAACGTACGGGTAAAGGCGCACCTGTCGAAAGAAATTGCACAGTAACAAGCTGGGTTTGTGAAGGGAAAAGGTATTAGGGAGCAGGTTTTCGTCAGGCTATATAGAAAGCACGAGAATTCAACAAGCCGACCGATATATATGCTTTTTTGATTTCTCAAAAGCGTTTGACTCCGTAACACGGCTAACCTTGTGGAAGACGCTACTGGAAATGGGCACACCAAAACCTCTTGAACAACTTCTTAGAGAATTCTACGAAGGAGGAACTGCATCAGTGCGAACAGATAACTACATTTCGGATAGCTTACATCTCTGTGCAGGTGTCCGCCAGGGATGTATCGAATCGCCAATTTTGTTAAACGTCACGGAGCTCATTATGCGAATCACCCTCGAAGACTGGACTGATAGTTTTGCAATTGCTGGCTACAAAATTGCGAATCTTCACTAAGCTGATGAGACAACATTGCTCTGGAAATTTGGTGCTGGATAAGAATGCTTGGTATTTCATGGCGGACATCAATTCCGCACAGACGTCTCCATACTCCAAGAATTCGGCATCAAGGGTAAAGTGAACGGTCAAAGCTGTCCTCCCACGTGGCCTACGTGGGAGGTCAACAATGAGGTGGACCGACCAAATGAATGCGCCAAGCTTTCATCTAACACCAGAACGCCAGCGATTCGACAAAATTCATCGTGACCACGAGCTCTGTCAAGAGCGACACGAAGAAGAAGAAGAAGACATCAAAAACACAATATAACGGATGTTGCAGACTGGGAAAACCTGAGAACTCAAGAGACAAGACTTCAAAGGTGTTACAAAGATACTTAGGACACTGTTAAGTCATCAGGGTAACAATTTCCATATTTTGTTCGATTGAATTGTAATCACAAACTGCAACGTCAAAACTTCACGAATTTCTCCACATTTTGTTTATTATACAGTATTTTTAATTAATATATTTAGCTAATCATCCTTCATGTGCTATTGTTAGACAGGAAGATTTAAGATCCGTGTCCATTACATATTACTGCAAACTGTCGGTTACGTTTAATTGAGGACCGGATTGACGTACCTTGATAATGGTAGTGTTTCTGTTCTCGTACTTGCACTCGCAACGGGGACAGAACTCCTGCTCCCGACCCTTGATCTGGTCAGCCACGAGAGGTAGGATCACTGACTCGCAGTTGCTGGCCAAGAACAAATAGAAAACAAATCAATAGGTGTATTACCTCGCGTTATGTTTCATAATAACAATGTTCAATTACATCCATATTTAAGTAGTGATTCTCCTTATCGAAAATTCTTATAAAAGACTTAGACATGTTTTTTATTTCATACTTATTAAACTACACAATTTATTTTATAATAGACACGCTTCGATCAACAATCTGTCGAACACGTAATTAGGACACGATATCTTGCAAAAATACCGCGATTAAAACAGTAAAATGCTCATAACTTTTGAATGGCTGAACCGATTTTCATAACTATGAACACTCTAGATAAAGTCACCTTTCATACAAAAAAAAAACTTCATCAAAATCGGTTCATCCGTTTAGGAGCTATGATGCCACAGACAGATACACAAATTCACAAACACACAGGTACACACGTCAAACTTATAATACCCCTCTTTTTCCGTCGGGGGTTAAAAACACGTCATGTAAAAAATATGTGTCCTACATGTAATAGCGTTGTTACTTGTTACAGATATGTATTTAGATATTTATTTATGTATTTATTTATTTCATTTTATTCAGCATTCGACATTCTCGGCAAGTTATGTTTTACAAAAACAAACATCAAGCTATTATTATTGCAATATATTTATATTACGGGGATTATCAGCACGAGCTTGCAATGCAGTAGTAATACAAATAATTTAGCATAGCAACATAATGTAATAAAATATATATTCTCACTCTGACTATGAATTACATAATAATGTAGCAATTTTTTTTCTTATAATTGTATATTGTGGATGTTTATTGTTCCTAAACAAATACTTGCATAAATAAATTTGGGTTGTTTGATAACAGCAGTCTCCTTGAATATCAAATACACGACAAAGCATGCAGCAAAAGAGAATACAATTGCAAAATGCATATACAATAGGCGAAATTGAAAAAATATTTTAACTACAATGGCTTAGGCAGTGCAATGCTGATTGAAGGATCTAATTGGCTATTAAATGAGGTGAATCTAATATTAACGGAGCAGAGAACTTTTGCATAGGTATGATAAACCAATAAATAGATTGGCCAAGCGCATGTCGGACCACCAGCGTTCTGTAGTAGCACAGTTTTTTTATTACAAATACCCCACAACATTATGAGCACAGCATTTTTTTCTCACTTCATTTATACGGGCTGCCTCATAATTCAACATATTCCTTACAGGACATGATAGTGTGACCTCTTTACAACAAATAAGCCCCATAAAAAAAATAAAGGACTTTATAATAAAAGTCTTAAAGGCAACTGCTCTATTTGAAACAAAAGAACAATTCACTAGACTTAATATTTTGACAGTCCCATGCCTATATAAGTGTTATTAAGAATTTACACAAATCTGAAACTGATGAGCAACAATAAGTTAGAGATAATAAATGTAGGAAAGACTTACGTAACCTATAATCCAACGGAAATTAAACATGGTTCATCTTAATACCCAATACCAATCAGTCATTCCATGCAACAAGCTTCCCTTAGAATTTAAAAACATAAACACCGTTAAAATACGAATTGACAACATATTTATTAAGGAAGGGCTATTACAGTATCAATGAGTTCAGCACTTCATAGAATACGCCTTTCTTCCAAATTTTATCTCTATAGAGCCAATAGTCTCCAGTTAAAATGGTTGTAAAACACATGACAGACATATGGACAAAGGGATAAGATAAGTTTATACTAAGTAAAACAAACAAAAAAAATATATATAATATAACAGTTCTGATGCTCCTGCTTCTAAGACTCACCATAATAAACAGAAAATTGTTTCTTATTATTTAATTCTCTTACCATTTATTTGGTGGTACATTGGCTGACTTCATGAAAGGGCTTCGGTCAGCAGCCGCAGTGTTGTTCAGCACGGCAGCAGGGCTTGGGCAGACGCATTTGCAACGGTTATCTTCATAAGAATGTCCCTGTAATGTGGTAAATTGTACAATGATACAGATACAGTCAAATCTAATGGCAGCTCAGCACACTCTGTGAGTAGCCCAGCAGTATGTTTATGTTACGGCAGGGGTGAGGTATGGGTAACTATGCAAAATAAGTTAAATTTAATGTGATTGGGATTTTCTCACAAAAAAGCCGTCTTAGGTTCGAGATTGTGTCAGATAAATTGAGCATAAAGAACAGTCTTAGATGTTTGTTCTCAAATCATAGTATGCAAATATATTAGCTTTTGAACAACAACAATCCCAGCCTGACCCGAATTTAAGTCAAATTGTTTTTTTTATTTTATTTTGACTATTGTGACGTGAAAATTTCTGAAATTCAATCATCAACAACATCAATCAATCATTACAAACTGTTGTAATGATTGATTGATGTTGTTGATGATTTATATTCTACTTTTCAGTTAAATAAACGAACGATATATCAACGGCAGATAGTCTAAAATAAAACGGACTCTGTAAATAAAAGAAAAGTAGGCCTACATCGCAATACGCAGAAAAAAAGGTTTGCCGAAAATATCAATAATAAATGCAACCAAGAGTATTAATAACATCCTTATCGTCAATAAACGAATGATTCGAATTTTTAATAATATAATAGCTCAAAACTTTACGAATTTATAGGGCATTTGAGAATGAAAAATATTGTTCATACTTACAGACACAAAAACGCCACAAGTCAAAGCAAAAACCAGCACAAATAACTTGAAATACATTTTGGATATCTGGGCAAACTCTGAATATGCAATTGTGCACTAAAAACTATAAATAAATAAACTATAATTATAATTAGGATAACGCAGACTCTGTAAAAAAAAAACAAAAACAATACAAATGTATTGGCTCTAGGGATGGTGCGTATTTACCACAGACTACTTAGAGATACTACGTATGTATTTACCATAGAAAAAATTTTACTCTAGCGAGGTATTTACTGGTACAGGTATAAAAACCCAGTACGAGTTTATCAGTACGCAGACCGGGTATGCACAGCTGAGACCCGGTCCGTACCCGATAGGTATAATGTCAAGCTACGCACCGAACTAAATCGTATTACACCACTCACCCGCCACAGAATACTTGTCGCATCGGGTATGACGTCATACCCAGTGCGGCGGGTGCGGCGGCGCAGTAGTTCACCACTCACCCGCCACAGAATACTTGCCGCATCGGGTATGACGTCATACCCAGTGCGGCGGCACAGTAGTTCATAGAGTCCGTCCAACGAAAAAAGTCCCGCGGAAACACACGGAACTAACAAGATTTGTTAGAGGATAGCGTACAGTCGCATAGAAACTAGCGCTGCGTCTACGGAACTTCTTTCGTTGGACGGACTGTAACGCCTGCGCTCGACCGCCCGCCATAGAGAATACGAAGTTACCCGAAGGATACGGCGCTTCCCGAATACTCCCGATCGAGCCCGTATTGAAACGAATAATTTTAGGCATATCAAATAATTCGTTGATGCAAATTTGTTCTTTATTTATAATTTTAATAAGGAAGTAAATTTGCTATTAATGTTAAAGATTATTATTTATTTTGAATTACTTTTTCCAGAAAATGGGTTCTAAAGACGCTAATAAAGATAGAGGTGATTTTAGAATATATGAAAATATTTTAAGATATTTTTAGGTAATAATCATAATATAATATATAATATATCATTATAATAATCTGAGCGCAGTACCCCCGTGCCTCATACCTCAACTAGTTGACAGAATTGTTTTGATGTATTAGATCAAGCATTAGGCGTCTAGTGGCTTGTATGTGGTCGATGTTGCAGGTATATCTCATGCCTAATTGGCTCCACCACCACGATTGCACGTACCACAGACTATAACCCAAATACCCGATAATATATTATTTTTCTCAAAAACTTTTTTCTTAACAAAAAAAATCCACTGACTACTCAGAGATGATATCTTACGTGATACGTTAGGGAATTTGGAAAAAATCTATACGAGAAACTCAAACTAAAGGGCTTACTAAAGAACTACTACACGGTATTCAGGGCCCTAAACTGTAAGTTAGGGTGGTGTAATAACTGTTAGGAATTTAGGGTTCCCAAAATATCGACCTTTTGACTCAGAATGATGAAGTGACCCGGTATACAGGTATATAAGCCCTTAAGTTCTTAGAAGAAATATCTTCACTTCATAGAAACACTGATAAAAGCCTCGTTTGGCCAAATGACAGAATAGTCCGGTCAAATTCTTAGGATCAAATTAGACATATCAGATTTAGAAAACTTACCGTTCAGCTAAAAAACGCAAAAACCCATATTTGCAAACTTTGACCGAGAATAAAATTTTTTGCAAGAGTGGGATCGATGGGGACCTTCTCACATTTCATTTATAATGGTGTTCCGAACATTCGTACCAATTTTTTTTTTTTTTTAATTTTTGATTGGCTTGCGCTTGACCACTATCTCACCTACTTTCAGCTCTATTTGAATTACTGTAAACGTACCCCTATCTTTTGGTCTAATTTGACCGGACTAGAAGAAGTATTGGAAAAATTCATAATAAGTGTAGGTGATGATGACTCCACTGATACAGAAGAATCCCAAGTGATTGAATTTTTAGACTGATTTTTAATATTATGATGATTAAACAATTAATTTAGCATGTACTCGATTAAACATTGTGCACTTGACTTGAGTATACTGTCCTCATTTAATAAAAAATCTCTATAACACTGAGTCTGTCTGTCTGTGAGTCCGTATGTGTATTATCAGTTGAGTATGTTTTGTGTACAATAAAGAATATGAATATAGATCCTAGCGCTTTGCCCACATCCTGAAGCCGTTTGTCAGATTTTTCCATAATTGCCACGTTTGGCTTGGCAGGTGGGTTGGGGATCGTAATAAAGTTGTTACAACTTACAATGCACGCTGCTGCCTTAGTCGCCTATTACGGCACCCACGGGAAGTTAAGGGATGTAGCTATTATTTACGTCCGACACGATACCTATGTAAAAATTCCCCAAAAACTACTGTGATGACATCAACGACTAACCAAAGAAATCTGAAAGAAATACAGCATTCCGTCATCGCTCCAAGCAATCAGTCCTGCAATCACGCCAAGATATTCTTTTTTTTTCGAAACATTTGTCTATATACGTCCCAGGTCTTGGTCAGCTCAAGGAAGACACCAATCCACCGCAGGCCCTCATCGATCCCCGAAGAGACAATGTCTGTCAAAAGCGTGCGAGCTTGCTCTGTTGGTTTTTCACATCTGAAGCCACAATGCCATATTGGAGTCCATAGGCTATGTTTTTCCAGAAAGCTGATGAGGCAATTACTGAGTTTCGTCACAGATAATATAATACTAGCATACAGATACCTCATCCCATACAAAGAAACCGTGCCGACGTAACTAGTGTTTTTCAACTGCTTTTTCTGGCAATTTATTGTACATCGAACGCTTAGATTAACTATAGTAACAGATCGAGCGTACGGAACAAGAGAGCGGTGCCGCGCTATATATAAGTGTGCGTGACAGCGAGGAGTGGCACTGTAGAGACACGTACATCTGTGTGCGTATAAGGATGCCAGATGTTGGGAAAAAACTCCCACATTTTTTTCGATTGTTCTCAAAAATATTAATGTTACAAATTGTTACTTACAGAAGTTACTTGTAGTATTTGGGCAGAATAATGTTTATCAAATAAATTATAATAGAATTAAAGTTATTTAAAATTCACTTAATGATTATTAATAAACTACTGAAAAATAACGCCTTTGGAAATATCTATATAAAAATAATTTAAAGACATAATTCAAAATATTTATTACAATAATTTTACAGAGTTGCACACCTAAGTAGTACTCCTAATTGTAACTTTAAAAGTTGATAAAGATAGTTTTTTAAAGAATTGATAAGCGATATCATACATGTTGAATAATTACGCGAGGAACTTGAAAATGTGTTTTTTTGTTTGTTGAGATATTTTGATGATGTTGGTGTCAAATGAAAGGTCTTGGCCTAAAACCATTTTATCCGTTTGAATCATCTAAATTGGTTCACGCGTTTACGAGATAATCGCTAATCATTATAATTAAAATGTAAACAAACCGGAATTTTGCCTGTTTTTGTTCTAGAAACTTTTTAATTATGGCCAAATGTGTAAATATTATGACTGTAAATTGAGAACGTGTGAAAACCCTATCTATTAAGCTAAAATTTGTAAGGAATATGTGAAAAAAATAATAAAAATAAAGGCTCGAAAGATTTCGGCTCTAAGCGAAAATGAACGCAAAAATGGTATGCGAAGGTTCACTACGATTATCACTTATTCCCCTTCCCGGGTACCCCACGACGCAACCCCACCGCGTGCCACTGGTTCATTGAATTATATTTATACGAATAGATTGTGTCTATATTTTATAGATTTCAAATCGGATATAAAAAAGGTATTGAACAATTAATGAAAATGTGTTCCATTACTGATACTGAACCTCTAAAAACAATTGCACACTAGTTACAAAATTTTCCTGTATAAATTAATCGATCTTCCTACGCCTCATGTACATTTCCTTAATTCAAGGAAACTTATTTTGATGTAAACTGGCAACACCAACCACTTACTGCCAATATTTTGTGTTCCGAGTGAGCCGTAAATATTAGTGGGTAAATCAATATCAAAACTATAAAATAATCAAAAGTTACCTGTGGAAAGATATTCCATCTTCTTTTTTTTGTTTTTGTGAACAACTTTTGCAATGTTTAAAGATGCTACACGGCATTTTTACACATAAAATAAGAAATGACTTGTGACGTGTAAGCAGTGCGACGCGTAGTTTCGTACTAAGGCGAGATTGTATTAGTTTTTCAATTTGTATTTGTATTGGTGGTTGCGCTCTCTTGTTCCGTACGTTATATCTGTACTTTACTTAATCTAAGATCGAACGCATTCGATTCGGTTCTGTGTTAGCTGCGACTTGCAAGTAAAAGGGTTTACTAGGTTCGTGAATATTGAAGTGAAACTTCTTTATCGACGTATGGGATACAATTTTGTACGTAGAGTCCGTCCAACGAAAAAAGTCCCGCGGAAATACATGGAACTAACAAGATTTGTTAGAGGACAGCGTACAGTCGCATAGAAACTAGCGCCGCGTCTACGGGACTTCTTTCGTTGGACGGACTCTATCGTCACGTTTTTCGTTGAAGATAAAAATTTTAGCTCCTTCTGCGCATGCGGCTTCCCTGGTAACTCATAAACGGCACAAATATGTGGATGTCTCTAACTATTCTCAATCTCATTTTTATTTTTTTTCTTTCTTTTAATTAGACTTTTTACAATGATTTCAATAATCTTTATAGCCCTTTGCTATGAATAGTTACAGCACTGATAACAACATTTGTGCCACATGTTAAATTTAGTCTTGTTATATATTTTTATTTATTTTTTCCTTTGTATAGATTCTTTTACTGATTGTTTTGTGAATGTGTGAACATTGTAGGCCTTCTAGATTTCTAGACGCTTGTTAACATTTGTTAACTCTCTCGTTTATACAAATTTATTTTTTTAGTTTCTTACGACTTATTGTCGGGCCTACGTTGTCCCCCCATATCTAAGCACTAATACTGTAACGTGGAAATATTGTAAAACAAACCAATTTTTTTAAAAGAGTAACCGTGGAGTTTCTTGCCGGTTCTTCTCCACAGGAAACGACTAACCCGAACCGTGCACCTTTTGTCGACGTTTTATAAGTGCCCATGTAGGCCTATGTGAAATAAAAAACATTTGATTTTGATTTTGATTTTTCGGTTACGCGCCATGTTGCTTTTTTTATCAAAGTTTAGTAAAAAGACTTATTCAAATTTAAGTGAATTTACAAGAAAAGTGAGTTGTTCACTCCGGCTGGCGGGTTCGAATCGCAACCGGAATGTTGAGGAAATTGAATGTGAACATCGGTGGCAAATGAAAAACTTTGTTGATTTCACTTGATCCTTTGATTTATTGTACTCACATACACAATTGACCGTAAAATAGGTTTTGAACAATGAACTGATGAGATAATCCGTATTTTTTGAATTTGAGTAATTGAAATCAAGAGCTGATATTAAACGTTCTGCCGACATGAATCTCCATTGGCTCAGTGTTGCAAGCAACAAAATTAAAGTTTCTATACAAGAATACAGATAATATATGATTAGTTTATAAAATTCAGAACTTACATCAAATAATTAATAAAATATAGAAAACATGTTAATTTGCGTTAACATTCTTGGGCCCCCTCGGGAGAAAAGGATCAATGTTACTACTGTAAACATTGATAACATTATCATAATAATAACCAAAGAAACATTGGCATAAATACTATGACTATGAATTTACTTATTCTAAACCTTAACTAGTATTACAATCTATTGGCAATTTACATAATTTCACTACTGGTCTTATAAATTCACCGTACTGAGTCTTAACCTTGACTGATCTTATAATTGAATCTCTACCTTTATACAATTCAATGACTCTACCTCTTTTCCATTGAAGTGGTGGTGAGTTTTCATCTATAATTAAAACTAAGTCATCAATTTTTAAACTTTCTGATTGATTATACCATTTATTACGAGCCTGTAATGTGCTTAAATACTCTAAGTGCCAGCGAGTCCATATGTTTTGATACATTTTTTGAATAACCTGAAACCGTGATAAGCGTGACATATTAGTATCTTTCCAATGTACCTCTGGTAATGCTACAAGTGGTTGACCTATTAAGAAATGACCTGGAGTTAATACTTCATAATCACAAGGATCATCTGACATTGGCACAAGTGGGCGTGAATTTAGAATAGCCTCTACCTTGGATAATATTGTAGTGAGTTCCTCAAAAGTTAAAATGGTATCTCTGACCTCCCTTTTCAATAGATTTTTCGCACTTTTGACAGCAGCTTCAAATAATCCACCCATATGAGGTGAAGCTGGTGGGTTGAATTCCCATTTGATGTTCTGGTTCCTTAACTCCTCCTGAAGTAATAATTCATGATCAATTAAAAACTGAGTTACCTCCTTGAGATAATTATTAGCTCCGATATAGTTGGTACCTCTATCTGACCGAATGAGTGAAGGTAGCCCCCTGCGGCTAACGAATCTGGTGAATGCTGCGATGAAAGCTTCTACTGATAATGATGAAACAACCTCTAGATGAACAGCCTTTGTTGCTAAGCACACAAAGACACATAGATAAGCCTTAACTGATTTTGCATTCCTGAGTAGACTGCTTTTAACCAAAAAGGGTCCAGCAAAATCTGTTGCAACCCCTGAGAATGGACGCGCTGCTGTGACTCTATCAGCGGGTAAATCTGCCATGAATGGTGGCTGAATTGACGGATTGAACCTGAAACATACTAAACATTTTCTTATGACCTTAGAAACCTGACGCTTGACTGATGTGATCCAATATTCTCTTCTAAGAATAGCGATTAATGCATTAGTTGCTGCATGACAATATGACCGATGATAATATTCTATTAAAAGCTGACCAAATCTGTGATCCTTAGGTAGTAGGTAGGGATGACGAGCCCCATATGGCAATTCAGATCTTCTTAATCGTCCACCTACTCTGATTAATCCATCTTGATCCGTGAATATACTTAATTTCTGCAATGACTTGCATACTGGTTTCCCTTTCTTCAGTAATGCAATTTCTTCACTGAATGACTGTGACTGTATTTCCTTAATCCAATATTTCCTGGCTTCTCTTACCTCTTCAATAGATAATATCTTCCTTAAATTTCTCTGTGACTTAGGTAACCTGAGATTTCTGATAAACCTGAGTACAAATGCTGTGACATTAATAAGTTTACTGAATTTACTAACTCTTGATAATAATGCTTGATCCCATGACTCTGTAGATGTTGTGAAACGAATGAGTTTCTTAAATCCTGGTAAATTATCTGGCATGATGATGGCTGACTTTGGCCAGTCCTTTTCTTGTTGAAGAAGCCACTTGGGTGACCACCAATTATCGTAATGCAATAATTCCTGAGCTGACATACCTCGGGATGCACAATCCGCTGGGTTGAATTCAGATTTTATATGCCTCCACACCATATTCCTTTGAGAACCTTGAATTTCCTGGACTCTATTGCATTCAAATGTCTGGAGCATATGAGGTTTCGTATTGAGCCATGCTAATACAATTGAACTGTCTGACCATGCATTGATGCTTTCAATATGAATGGCATTTTCGTATGCCTCAGCTACATGATTTAATAGCTTGAAAACTAAATGAGCTGCACTTAATTCAAGTTTGGGTATAGTTTGCATAGTTTTCTTAGGTGCAACCCTTGATTTAGCCATGACTAGTTGCACCATAACCCTTCCTGATGAATCCAAACTTCGAAGATATACACACGCGGCATATCCTTGCTCAGAAGCGTCTCCAAATCCATGAAGTGAGTATGACACCGCTTCTGGCAATGAAACACATCTTGGTAATTGTAAATATGAAAGATATTGAAGATCAGTGATAAGATTGTTCCAATATTCAAGAATTGAATCACTGATTGGTTCATCCCAGTTAAGTCCATCTGTGAATAATGACTGTAGAAGTAACTTAAATCTCAATATGATGGGCGTACAGTATCCACATGGATCATATAACCTAGCTATGGTACTGAGTATACCTCGTTTAGTGGTAGCTTCTCCAGTAGGTATATTAATCTGATAAGAAAATGAATCTGAAACCGGATCCCACTCGATTCCTAATACCTTGATAAAGCTTCTATCCTGAGAATCAAATTGACGTGGTTGTTCACAATGATCGTCTGGTAAATCCTCCAATACCTTGTCATTGTTTGATGACCATTTTCGAAGCTCATAGCCTGCACTCTTCATCAATTGCTTGAGTTCTTCCTTCAATTTATTGGCCTCCGCTACGGTATCGGCTCCAGTTAAAATATCATCGACAAAGATCTGATTTCTGATAGTCTCTGCTGCATGAGAATTTGGATGATCTGATTCCCAATCATCCGCCAATTTAAATAGTGTTCTAATTGAAATGTATGGGCTTGACCTTAGTCCATAAGTATTAGTATTTAATTCGTATACCTTAATTGGTTCTGAAGGAGTTCTTCTCCACAATATGAGTTGATATTTCCTGTCCTCAGGATGAATCCATGTCATTCTAAACATCATCTTAATGTCAGTAGTAAAGACGACCTGATGTCTTCTGAAATTCAACAATATTTTTGTAATGTCATTTTGAAGTGGCTCACCGCTATGAAGGCATTGATTTAATGAGGTTCCTGTGGAAGTCTTCCCACTCCCATCAAATACAACTCTTAACTTGTCTGTACCCTTCTTGAAGATCCCATGATGTGGTATAATGAAATGCTCTGAATCAAATTGAAACCTTGATAGAGACATATGACCTAGTCTTTCATATTCTTCCATGAATTCTCTATATTTAGTAGCAAATACAGGATTCTTATCCATTTTCCTTTCTAATGACTTGAGCCTTTGCATAGCTAATGCTTTTGATTCACCTAATACAGGTCTCTCAGATAACAATGGCAATCTAACCATGTATTTACCATCAGGCATTCGACTGACAGATGAATTATACAACCTTTCACATTCTATGTGATCTGGATGAACAGCTGGCTGAGGCTTGCTGGCTTGCTCGGGGGAGGCTGGGTTGACCCAACGCGAATGTATACGTACATCCGTGGTGGGGCGACCCGGACTGCCAGGCACTTCTTCTCATGCAACCGAGCGGGTGGGCAGGTTGCGGATAGCCCAACCCCGGCTGCGGTACAAGCCGATGGCGGCTTCGCTCGCTGTTGGTTTTCCGGCGGTCGGGGCATCTGATAAAGATCCCGGACAAGAGAAGTTCCCGAAAGCCAAACCCCAGGCCTAGGGTAACCCAGACACCACTCTCCCATGAGCCTATCACCCAAATATTCCATCCTTTCCCTATCCGCACACATCCCGTCGATCCCTAAATCCCGAGGTTAACTCCCAAGCCTAGGGTGACCCCCCAAGACCACTCCCCTATCCATCAAATTCCCTCCTTCCTTCTCCTTAAATCCCGTCGATCCTAGAGGAAGGGTAACCTCGATTCCAAAAAAGCCCACCCCCCACATCATGAACAATGCAGGAAGACAAGACAGTTACCCAGGTGGGTCCCGGCCAAGCCGGGGAATCCCACACCGCTTCGGCGGTCAGCTCCCATCGTAATATGGGGGGAGCATCTAACTGCAGTAATGATGTACTGATGCCGCGCTTTTCTGCGCGGCTGGCTGCTGATCTAGCGCCCAAACCACTGGCTGCGATAAACGCGCCCACAAACCCGACCCTGGCTGCGACTAACGCGCCTTTAGACCCGACTCCGGCTGCGACCCACGCGCCAACACCCACTACACGGGGCATGCCCCCCGCGAACCTCTGGCAACAGAGCATCGTGCGGAACAGCTCCAACTACTCAGACCGACACGACAACATAGACACGGGGAAGGTCGACAGGCCTGGCAGCTCTATCACTCGCCCGGCTGATGTCGATGAAGTACGCCTGGAAAAGCGCGGAAAAATCCCAGCCGGGGAGAAGGAAGTAGGCGACCGAAAGCGCAGCACGCGCGAAGGCAATAGCCAGCGCGAAGCGCGATCGGACGCTGAAGGGAGGGTACGCGACCAGCCACGAGTACGCGCAGGGGCAACCCAGCGCGGAAAGGGGCCGGACGCGGGGCCACGCGATCGGCCGCTTGCACGCGAAGGGGAAACCCAGCGCGACGAGCGACCGGACGCGGGGCCACGCGACCAGACGCAAGTACGTGCGGGGGAAACCCAGTGCGAAAAGCGGCCGGACGCGGACCTAAGCGAGCGGGGGAAGGTACGCGAAGGGGCAACCCAGCGCGAAGAGCCTCCGCAAGCGAGAGCATCTGCCGGGGCCGCCGCCCGACCCCAAGACACCGACAAAACCCACAACCAGACACGACCGAAACGCACTAGGGGAAAGCGCTCTCATGCCTCACGCCGGGCGTTGCTGACATCCGACGCCCTGCCAGGCACCTCAAACCCGAAGCCTGTACCAGGTGGGACGGGGCCGGGGAAGAGGACGCGCCCTGACGACACGGCCTCACCCAGTATGCTCCAGGGGGACGCCAAGCGCGTGAGAATTCACTCCGCGCAGGGAGGGCAGAGAACCTACGCGCGGGCCACAAAGGACATTCCTGCGCGGCTGGCGGTAGCAATCTGCCTTCCCCACCCCAGTAGAGAGCTAACTGGGGATGAGGCCGAACTCATTAAGACTGCCCTTGAAGACAGACTCATAGACTCGGATCCGTCCACACCACTCCCGGCCTTCCGCGGATACCCACGGGTAGCGGAAGGCACGGTGCAGATATGGTGTGAGGACGAAAACGCCCTGACCTGGCTGACCCAAAACGTCCCACTTATAAAACTCCCCGACAACGACCAGACGCTGACGGTACTGCGACAGACTGACGTGCCCACCCGGGTCCGAGCCTCGCTCTTCGTCCCTCGCTATAGAGGTGATGTGGGCAGGCTCCACGGTATTCTGATTCGTCAGAATACCTGGTACAACATTGCCCGGTGGTCACTATACAGGGCGACTGCCGTCGGTGGCGACCGCTACGGGACGTATCTGACCCTGGGGCTGCCACCGGAGGAAGCCGAAAAGGTCCTGGGGCGGGAGCGACGTATGTCGTACCTGCTAGGGTCGATATACGTGCGCTTCTGGCCCAAGACCCGCCCCTCTGACATCCAGACCGACGGCACAGACACTAACGCGACAGAACCGACGACGACACAGACGGGCGACACGGACATTGTCCAACTCGAGGAGTACATGGCCCAAACGACAATGGCCGAGGTCGCCGAACCCATACTGCCCGCATCACCCGGCTGGAATGCGCAACTTCTTGCCTCCTCACCGGGGGACACGCACGACGACGAGCTTTACCGGGAGGTGGAGACGGAGGGACTATCCGATGGATCTGTCTCCGATTAACCCCGCTCCCCCTCCACCAGCCCCCCTCAACATCATCCAAACTAACCTCCAGCATAGCCAGACTGCCACGGCTAGCTTACGCAGGGCACTGGAGGTTAAACACCGAACCATCGCACTGATCCAAGAGCCGTGGATCAGGAACAATAGAATATGTGGCCTCGGTAACATCGGAGGTAAGATAATTCTCGACACACATGGCTCAGGAAAGCCAAGAACCTGCATCTATATACCCAAAGAAATTCCCTTTACGACACTAACACAATTCTGTTCCAGAGACCTGACAACTGTCAGGCTCCATACCGAAGTTAGCGCTCCGGATGTTGTACTGGCCTCGGCATACATGCCAGGTGAGGACACAGATTGCCCACCAAAGGAGCTGGCTGACCTGGTGCAGCACTGTGAGCGCGCCGGTTTGGACCTGATCATCTGTACTGATTCGAACGCACACCACCCGCTCTGGGGCAGTGTCACACCGAACTCCAGAGGAGAGGTACTATCCACCTTTTTATTTTCTACTAATCTTAACATTGTTAACCGCGGCACGGAACCCACTTGGGTCACGGCCCGGGGACAAACAATCATAGATTTAACACTCGCCACAGAAAACGCGACAAACCTTATCACAAACTGGCACGTATCGGACGAGCCTTCTTGCTCAGACCATAGAAGGATACGCTTTACACTTACCACAAACACCAAAAAACCCGCACCAAGGCGAAACCCGAGGCGTACCAACGTTCCAAGGTTCAAAAGCCTTCTGGCCTCACTTTTAGCTGAGCATCTAGCACTGGCAACCGTAAGGGACCAAGCACAATTAGAACACACTGTAACGGAATTATCCAAACACATAACAGAAGCTTACCACGCATGCTGTAAATCAAGAGCGCCACAAAGCAGGAACGAGAGGAACCCCTGGTGGAACGCTGAACTTGGTAAACTCAGAGATACGCTGCGTAAGCAATTTAACAGAGCAAAAAACACGAGACTCCCGGAAGACTGGGAGATATACAAAGAGACCCAATATGCATACAAAAAACAGACTAGAACCGCCAGGAGGATGGCGTGGCGGAAATTCTGTGAATCCATTGAAACAAACAATGAGGCCGCAAGGGTACGGAAGATCCTATCAACTGATCAGGACCGATCCCTCGGCGCGCTGAAAAAACCCGACAACTCATACACACAAACCGACTATGAAACCAGCAAGGTCCTCCTCGAAACTCACTTCCCAGACTGTCAAGTCCTGGAGGACAGGATGTGGGAGGCTGAACCCGAATGGACCCCGACGGAACAAGACTGGTCAAGAGCCCACAATATAGTAACAGTAGACCGGATAAAATGGGCTATCAACACCTTTCAGCCATACAAGTCAGCGGGGCTGGACGGCATCTTCCCAGCCCTACTACAGTGGGGGGTAGATTATCTAACGCCATGGCTGTTGGAGATCTATCGGGCCTGCATAGCACTAAGATACATACCTCTCGGATGGCGCGAGGTGAAAGTCATCTTCATACCCAAACCTGGAAAAACTGATTACACACAACCCAAGGCATATAGACCTATAAGCCTCACATCCTTTTTGCTGAAAACCCTCGAAAGACTCTGCGATAGGCACATCCGTGATGGGCCTCTGCGAGAAAAACCACTGCACAAACAGCAGCATGCGTACTCCACAGGCAAATCAACCGAATCCGCGTTGCACAACGTGGTTTCAAAAATTGAATGCGCAGTGGACCACAAATGCTCTTCATTGGCTGTCTTCATTGACATTGAGGGCGCTTTCGATAAGACCATGTTCAACAGCATAAACACGGCCCTCGACAGACATGGCATAGACCCGACCCTAGGGGGTTGGATCACCAATATGCTCAAACTGAGAGCGGTCCAAGTCACGGTTAACGACACTACAAGGGCTATCGTCGCGAAGGGCTGTCCACAGGGGGGCGTTCTTTCGCCACTTCTGTGGAACCTGGTAGCTGACAGCCTCATCAAAACACTCAACGATAAAGGTTATTTCACCGTTGGCTACGCGGATGACATAACAATAATAATAAACGGATCCCACGAAAACACCCTATGCAATCTCATGCGTCAAGCCCTGAAAATAGTAGAGGAATGGTGTAGCGAGCACCAACTCTCAGTGAACCCCGCAAAAACTGAACTTATTCTCTTCACTAAAAAGAGAAAACCGATGACACTGCAATTACCGCGTTTCTTCGGAACAACACTAAGCCTTTCAACTGGAACCAAGTACCTGGGCATTTATTTGGACAAACAGTTGAATTGGGCAAATCACATGAACCACATCATCACAAAAGCCAGCATATCCCTGTGGCAGTGCAAACGCCTGCTAGGCAGGAATTGGGGTATTAGCCCCATGGTCACCTACTGGCTATACACTACAGTCATCCGACCAATCATCACATATGGCTCGCTGGTCTGGTGGCCCAGGACAGACCTCAGCACAGCCCAAAGAGATCTCGAAAAACTACAGAGGTTCGCCTGTGTTGCAATCACCAGTAGTATGAGAACCACACCCACTGCCGCCCTACAGGCAATGCTGGGACTCCCACCTCTGCACTTAATTGTGAGGGAGGAGGCAGCCCTAGCCACCTTTAGACTCTACCTATCAGGTTCCCTAAATAAAGACTCCAGAATTAAGCACACACGCATAAAGGAGGATGCGATTAAGCGTAAACCGATGCTAGCATCCCCATGTGACAAAGCCCCAAAATCACACCACTTTCACAGGCACTACAACATAACACTCACAGAGGAAAGATGTGACTACTCTGGCCCGAAAGAGATGAGAATATACACCGACGGATCGAAAACCGACTTAGGTACCGGAGTCGGAGTCTTCTCATACGATTTCAACATAAACATATCCAGACCGCTAGGAGGGTTCAACACCGTCTATCAGGCGGAGTGTGTGGGCATCATACAAGCGGTCCATGCCCTAGAAGCCAGGAGGGTCACGGACACCCACATACGGATACTCTCCGACAGCGCATCAGTCCTCCAATCCTTACGAAAAAATTACATTACATCTAAACTAATACTAGAATGTCACAACGCACTGGAACAGATAACTGTATCTAGCCGTAACACGGTGACACTACAATGGATAAAGGGACACAGTGGATCGCTGGGCAACGACGCGGCTGACGAGCTTGCGAGGCGCGGATCCAGCTCGACGGTCTATGGACCCGAACCTGTTGTACCCATCCCCTTCAACCAAATACGCAGGTGGCTACAGGAATTCACCCAGACACAGGCGGAGAACTGGTGGGCCTCGGCACCGGGCTGTAGGCAATCCAAAGAAGCTCTGCCATTCTTGGACAGTAGGCTTACCAGGCGTCTTTTACGCCTGGACAGGAATGGCCTCCGCCTGGTGACGGGGACCATCACGGGACACTGCTCACTCAATAAACACTTCCACACAATAGGCATAACGGACAGTCCTCTGTGCAGGGCATGCATGGAGGCTGAGGAAACCGTTGCGCACGTTCTCTTTGAATGCACAGGTGTCACACAGATAAGAGCACAAACCCTCGGGTCACCCAGATCTTACACGGATGTTCTGAGGAAACCAGGAGCTTTAATTGACTTCTGGAGGGAGGTGGGCTGGTTGGAATGACCACCCAACGGCCGCCATGGCCCACGTACAAAGGTCCATTTGAAGGACTAAGTGCGGAAACCAAACCCCCCTAACATAGAACAGCTGGCTGAGATGGTGGCTCCTCCACCTTCCAGAACCTCTCGAGAACTTCCTCAAGCCTGGACGCCATGACTCCATAATCATTAACTGATGTACATCCTCTTGGTGAACTATCACTCATTGACTCGAGTAGTGATCCCATGATGACATGACCAAAGCAGGTTTTATATGCATAAAGATCTGGAATATTTAATGAAATCTTAGAACCTTCATATACATAATTTAGAACATCCGTACCAAGGATTAGATCCAATTCCTGGGGTGTGTCAAAGTTCTGATCTGATAATTTGATACCTTTATCCATGATTAAATGCCTACAGTTGACAGGAAATGATGGAATTTCTCCAGAAATATAATACATGACAATAGCTACTGTACTGATAATAGGCACAGGTTTACCTATTGGTTTTATTACTAATTTTGCTAAAGTACCAGGTAAATCAACTCTGTTATTACCTACTCCATATATCTTTGTACTATTAGACTGTTGGTGCAATTTCAATTTATTTACCAATGATTGTGAGATTACTGAGACACTTGCCCCTGTGTCTAATAAAGCTCTAGCCTTATAATAGTGTCCGTCACTCCCCCTTATACCTACAACTGCTGTTGGACAGATGGTTATGGGCAACGGACTCTTGTTGTCACCAACAGTCGACTCATCTCATTCAAATTGATCAGGACTGCGCCTGCATCCGAAACGTAACTCTTGAAACTTAAGCTGAGCTCGAGCTGCACGCTCTCCTGCCCTAGATTCCTTATTAATGTGATATGGTTTCTCTTGAACCTGATTAATTGGTGATTGTTGTCTAACCTGGTGATTCCTTGGCTGAGCCTGAGATGCAACTCCAGACTCACTGCGATTATCAACTGATGATGTTGGCTGAACTGGTGATTGTGTACTGGTCTCTTGAGACCCAGTATTTGATGAGGACTGCCGCTCATTAATGCATAAGAGTGAATTATGATCTTTAGATCCACAATGCTTGCACCAATTCCTATGAGTGCATTCGCTTGCATAGTGCTTCCTCAAGCACTTAAAACAATGACCGGATTTAAAGACCCATGATTTTCTAGCCTTAGGATGAAGTGCATTGAACTTTCTACACACATATAAACTATGAAATGAACTATTACAATAAATACACTCAGTTGATTTAGAAGTCACCTGATGTGAATGTCTCTGAGATGTGGGTCCTGGAGCGGCATCAGACCGCTGATGAGGTACTCTCCTTCTTGCCGGTAGTGATCTGCTTTCAGTCTCGGTGATTGTCAAATGAAGTCTGCATTGCTCATCCAGGAGTTCCATGAGTTGATCCAGGGTTGGCAGTTTCGCCTGATCCTTGCCATATCGTTCCTCAAACAGGGATCTGATCCTGACCGGTAACTTCTGTAGGATAATGAAAAGTATGAGATATGACCACTCCTTGACAGGCATGGTTAACTTGTCGAGCGCTTGAATGGACTCTCGAAGTGGATCATATAGATCGTTCCTAAGATTTGATGACTGAGGCTGAATTATAGGCAATTTGAGAATCCTATCAATATATGTATCCAACAATAACCGCGTATTATGATATCTACCCTTGAGTAAACTAAGCGCCACCTCATAATTGGCATCATCCATTGGTAGCTGTCTGACTAATGACAGTGCCTCTCCTACTAGTGATGCACGAAGATAATAATGTTTTTCAGCATCTGATAAATTGTGACGTTCATGAACCAACGATTGAAATAAATCAAAGAATGGAATCCAATCCATAATACCACCTGAAAACTTGGGTAGCTCAATGAATGGTAGCTTAGCATGTAAATCTGAATGGTTACCTTTAATTTTAGGTGCCTGATTACCTTCTGATTGGGCCTGCTCCACCCTTAGCAGATACTCATTGATTTGGGAGAAATCCGCCTGAAGCTTGTCAGATTCCTCGTCCTGAACCTCTTCCATTTGGAGTAGTTTCTCATAAGCTGAAATGAACTCACCATAATATTTATCGAACTGGCGTTTAGCTACATTGGCCGAGATCGATGACCTATTTTGATCGATAGTATTATAGAAATCTGGTAACATTCGATGTTTTGATATGAACTGCGCTTTGCACTTATTATATTCAGATGAAGGCATGGTTATGATTAATTTAAACTACTTATAACACTAAAACAAACATTAAAACATAGAAAAACACTTAAATTACTAAGTTTTAACAACCGGGTTGTAAGTCTAGTTTGTTGACACTGACACTTTGACACTTGACGTTTGTAGTTTGACGTTGACGTTCGCGCCAAACTACCTCCGACGATGGCTCGTGCCGGTATGATAATAATAATAATTATCACCGATGATGACCTCCGATGAATAGTAGAACTTGATGAACTGTAGTGATGATGATCCGATGACTGACGAAGTTAATGACTTGAATAGGTACTTTTCACAGGCCACACGACAATGGCGTACCTCGATGCGACGTGTTGAGACTTGAAACCCGTTGACTTAATTGATGATGACGATCGCTCAGACTAGGCGATTACGTTCTTGATTGATGCGTTTTGAACCGATGACTTCTTGCTGATTCCCCTCATGGGCCACCAAATAATGTTCACTCCGGCTGGCGGGTTCGAATCGCAACCGGAATGTTGAGGAAATTGAATGTGAACATCGGTGGCAAATGAAAAACTTTGTTGATTTCACTTGATCCTTTGATTTATTGTACTCACATACACAATTGACCGTAAAATAGGTTTTGAACAATGAACTGATGAGATAATCCGTATTTTTTGAATTTGAGTAATTGAAATCAAGAGCTGATATTAAACGTTCTGCCGACATGAATCTCCATTGGCTCAGTGTTGCAAGCAACAAAATTAAAGTTTCTATACAAGAATACAGATAATATATGATTAGTTTATAAAATTCAGAACTTACATCAAATAATTAATAAAATATAGAAAACATGTTAATTTGCGTTAACATGAGTGATTATATATTTCGTTTTATAAATTCAACACGTATGAGCATGATTTTAATATTTATAAATTAATAAATTTATAAATATAAATTACTCATTATTTGTATGCATGTCTAATAAAATAGCTTTAATTTAATACGGAGAAAATTGTTTTTCTTAAGGCTTAAGCCTTATCTACCCCATTTTCGTGAAGTTGCAAATAGAAGAAAAATGATATGTCGTAAAGAAGTTTCACTTCTTACCTGTGTACTCTGGTACACACACACATTTTTTTTTTCTTTAAATACAGTGAAGGTTTGTTTTCTAGTATTTATTTGCACGTTTTTACAGTTTTTTTTGCACCAGAATGTGTTAAAATGCAAACTACTTTAACAATCGAGTGGAATGCCTCAGAAATTTAAAAACGCGCCATCTATTGGCATCAATTTTAAATGATCCGTCTAATAATCTTTGAAATATGAATTAAGACCTCAATATTCCATAATTTTGTACATAGGAGAGTTGATTAAACAAGAACATACAATTTTTGTGTTCAATTCCAGAAAATGTTAATTTTACACACATTCAATAACAGATCGAGGTGCATATCACGCCATCTAGTGAGATTTATTTGAATCAAATTTTCTTTCTTAGCAATGAGACCCCGTGGTTTCGTCAAGATTTTTGACATGACACATAGGGACATATTCCTGTAGTATCCTCCATCCCTATTAGAGTCAGAAAAAATAACCTGTTGACGTGCTCAAGTTATAGATCAAATGAAAAAGGCGAGATTTGGGGCAAGAGGAGCTGAGAATTTTATTGTAGGATTGACTACCTCAGGTAAGCTTTCCAAAGAAGGCTGATTCGATAGATTTGCTGCCATATACTCCAAAAAATACGCACGGGGCCGAGCAATGTGGCGACGCTTGGGGGAGGCCTATGTCCAGCCGTGGACATCTTTCGGCTGGTATGATGATGATGATGATGACTCCAAAAAACATAATAATGTGTTACGTATAGTAGTCACATCGGAACTTTGTGTCTTTGAAGTTGGCTTGCGAACCATTGCGAAAGAAACAGTTTGTCATCGAGTATACTGCATAGAGTAAGCGAGACAAACGGACGATGGGGCAAACGTAAGCGAGTGAAAGATTTATAGCTACCTTCATCTTCAACATTGACACATAAATAGCTACTGCACAGGGTCTTGCAACCAATTTCAGAGACAAAGATCCACTGTGAGTATTATACGCATTCTAATGCAGATCAAAGTAACTTTAAAAAAACTAAAGACTTGACTTAAAGACCTCAGTAGCTACGTCATTAAAATACAGAAAAAAACAAAAATAGTCTTTGCTGTCGCTGTGCAATGGCCGCTTCCATAGACTATACACTCCTGTCGTGGTGACATTAAATAATTACACAAAAATATTTTACAAAATCTAAGTCTTTACTTAGTGCATTATATTTTGTTGGTCTATATATCCAAAATGAATTTGCAGTTATGTGGTCTGGTTTTTGCTTTGACTTGTGGCGTTTTTGTGTCTGTAAGTATGAACAATATTTTTCATTCATAGGTCCTTTACTAATACTGTAGCTGCTGTGCTGTTTTGAGCTATTATATTTAATTAAACATTTGAATCGTTCGTTTGATGATGGCATGTAATGTTATAAATATTTTTTGTTGTATTAATTATTGCTATTTTCGGGCATAATGCGCAAACTGCTATGCAGTTCCACTTATCTATGGAAAGTAAAAATGGTATTCGTTTTAAATATCTACCCATTTGGTCTGCAAGAAAAGTTAATGCCAAAGTTATTTTGATTGCAAAATTATTATTTGGTCAGCAATATGACTGAATCGGTAAGCTTAAAAGGCTTAAAAATAATTAATGATGAGGTCCCACTCATTGAACAACTTCTTAGTCCAATAGTGAGTGATTCTAATTCAGGAATATAAGCCACCTGACAGTTAACTTATCTGACACTATCTCGAAATTGAGAAATCTTTTTAAGAGGATAACTTGCCTCACTCTAATTTTACCCACATTCCTTAGTTACCCAACCCCACCACCGCTACACATGAACTTGCTGCTGCATAGCGACTCACGGAGTGTTCTAAGCCACCATTAGATTTGAATGTATCTCTAAATTTGTATAATTTATCACATTACAGGGAGATTCCTATGAAGATAAACGTTGCAAATGCGTCTGCCCAAGCCCCGCTGCCGTGCTGAACAACACTGCGGCTGCTGACCGAAGCCCTTTCATGAAGTCTGCCAATGTACCACCAAACAAATGGTAAGAAAATAATTAACTGTCTGATAATACTATGGCATATCATACTTATATCAATAGATTCCTAGAAGCAAAAGAGCTTTTATTTAGTGTTCCATAGCTAAATGGCAAAGAGAAATTGTTATAATGTTGTTGTCTTGTCCCTCTGTCCATCCATCAAGTGTCTCCATTTATAGCCATGTTAACTGGAGACTATTGGCTTTTTACTGACTTCAAAAATAGGTGTATGTAATATTGTTGGAATTGCACAATATTCATGTATGTTACTCTGTATGCGCTTCTATACATGTGTTCCAAAGAACAATGGCAGGTGCCCATACATTGTTTTAGCTGAGATTAAATTCGAAAGTCATTAAATGAAAAATATCTGGTTTAACTCAGGGTGATGGTCTGAATTAGTTTGTGCAAGAATTTTTGTTCAAGAATGTAGAGAATAATAGATATTCAGTTATAAACTTTTGTAGGTTATGTCTGGGTAACTTTTAATAATGTGTTTATTAGGTAATATTATTCAATTTCGTGGAAGTAAACGGGGAATAACGCATTAGTATTTCCCTTACCTAGTTATTTTAGCATGAAATGTGTAGTATACTCTTTGGAAAGAGTATATTTATTTAAACTAAGTGACTTTGACGTGTAGGTATCAAAAGGTTGTCGTCAACAACCAAGCTATATTTTTTTTAGACTTGGGTACTAGTCTTTTTGCTAATCATTAATTGAAAGTAATTCATTTATTTCTACTACACTACAATATTCTTACCTACCTGCAAGGAACATCTACACTTACTCCCACACTCAGAGACGTTAACGTTTACTTAAAGCTCTCCTTAGTAGAGATTTTTAGTACAAAATCTATACTAAGGAACGCGTTAAGTAACCGTTAAATGTCTCTGAGTGCGGCAGTTAGACATAAAATGTATTGTTAACTCATTTACTGCAATAAATACAATAATGATATTATTACTTAATATAGTTACTACTTGTCACTTAGCAGACAAAATATATAATGGCCACACTATGCTAAAGAAATGAACAAAATAATCAAATAACTTTTTATTGACCAGGCCTAATTATACTTTAAAAAACATAGATAATTAATAGAATGTCTTTCGTATATAACTCACTTTCAGACGCTCAAATTTAAGTCAGCTAAAATTTTGCCATTGTTCTTTCATAATCAAATGTATGTTTGTTTGTATGTCATGTATGTTTGTCCACGCATTTTTTGCAAAAGTTTTTTGACTATAAGCATTGAAAGGAAGGTGTGTATTCTATGTACTACCAAACAGTGCCTTGTAATTTGACATATTTTATGTTCTATGTTAGGGGGGTTTGGTTTCCGCACTTAGTCCCTCAAATGGACCTTTGTACGTGGATGTGACATATTTCTTTAGGGGTATTTATTTTGCATGTATTTAACCTGTGATAACTCTTTCTTCTTCCTTTGATTTTATATGAGGCATTATTTTTTGTAAAGGGGTCCCACTATCACGTCCTGTAAAGAATATGTCGAATCATGAAGCAGCCTTTGTAACCTAAGTGTGAAAAAATGCTGTGCTCATAATATTGTAGGGTATATATGTAAAAAAACTATACTACTACAGAACCATGGTGGTCCGACATGCACTTGGCCAAAATATTTTGTTTATCATGCCTATGCAAATGCTTTTTGCTCCACTAATATTAGATTCACTTCAATAGTTTAATAGCCGTTCCGATCTCTCAATCAGCATTGCACTGCCTAAGCCATTGTAGTTACAATATTTATTCAGCTTCTGCTATTGTAGATGCTTTTTGCAATTGTAATCTCTTTTGTTGCATTCAGCTGCTTTGTCAGGTATTTGATATTGAAGTAGACTATACATTGGTTGCTGGCTGACGTTGTTAAACAACTTGAATTTATTAGAGACAATAAACATCCACAATATATAATTCTAGCAATAAAGTAATGAAAAAAAGAAAACTCAGTTAGTGTGTAGATCATATATGATGGCTACAATCTTTTGAATTTTGGTATCCAAGGACACCCTACAAGCTTATGTATCTATAAAGCTTGCGCCTTTGTATAATATTTTACATTATATTATGTTGCTGTGCAAAATTATTGCATTGCAAGCTGCTGCTGATAGCCTCCATGTTTATATATTATGTTGTGTCTACTATTTTGTAAAAAACAAAACTTACCGATAATGTCGAAAAGCTGAACAAAATAACTTATTTGTAACAACGCCATTACATGATGGATACATATTTTTTACACAACGCGTTTTTGACAAGTCTTTTAAAAGAATTTCTCAAATCTTCGAAAAGGAGAATCATTACTTAAATATGTGTGTAATTGAACATTGTTATTATGAAACATAACGCGAGGTAATACACCTATTGATTTGTTTTCTATTTGTTCTTGGCCAGCAACTGCGAGTCAGTGATCCTACCTCTCGTGGCTGACCAGATCAAGGGTCGGGAGCAGGAGTTCTGTCCCCGATGCGAGTGCAAGTACGAGAACAGAAACACTACCATTATCAAGGTACGTTGGTGTCTGGTCCTCAATTGGACGTAACTGATGGTAAAGCCTACAGTTTGGACTGTTGTAAAGGGTCTTTAATCTTTCATTCTAACAATAGGTTTTAAATTGATGAAGGACAATAAGTTTTATTTATTTATTATTGGTGTTTCTGATGTAGCATTCTAATCAGTATGTAATTAAAATACGAACTTCGTTTCAATATATGGGAATTTCCCTCTGATGATCTAACACTGTCCTTAGTACTTTTGTAAACACCTTTGAAATCTAGAGTTCTCAGGATGCAAGATCCCTCAATTTTTTTTGTTGTGTAAAATATAGCCTATGTCGCACTAAAACAAAAGAACTACTGATTGGGTCCCGAAGATGGCGGGAAGACGTGACACGTGACTACTGAAAGACCAGGCCCTCGATGGCTGACGACAAAACTGGGGATGGAAACAAGAAAAGACTATCTATGCTCAGCTGTGGGTGGAGTCGGGCTGTAGATAATGATGCAAGTGCCTGCCTGAGTTTTAGCTGGGGGTCAGCTACAGCTAGAAAGTCGGGCCACCACTGCTGGGCAGATGAGACATACATAATTTAACATAGTGCATCCCACAACTTGCAGGTGGTGGTGATCATCGTGATCTGGGTCATCATGCTGCTGGTCGTGTACATGGGCTTCCTCATCTGTCTGGACCCGCTCATCAACAAGCGCGCGAAAGCCTCGTACCAGGAGCACACTAATGAAGATGTAAGTCTATGACCCAACAATTTTATTTAAAAACCGCCAAAGAGCGACTCGGTCGCACCCACCGGGGGTTCCGTACATTGGTAGACAATATTACAATTCTCATAGCTAAATTAGCGAAATAAGTACCTAGTTTCGTTTTTCATATATCAAAAACTAAAATTACATCAAAGGAGTCGGACTCTTTTAATTTGTGATATTATGGAGGTAAGTATGTGGAATAGGGTAGAAAGTACCACTCGCTCCATTGAAAAAAGAGGATCCTCCGACCAGACTTGTGTCGTGACTTGTTCAGGCAACTGCCCGAGGGTTGTTGTTGGACTATCGCATAGCCAAAAACTGCTTACGTGATGTACGATTTGGTGATTTAGTTCGCAATGCCGCTACAATATCATCACTTCAAACGACGAACTTTTATATGGTCTAACATACCAAACGGCCCAGACATTACCGATTGCTTTCTATAGTCTGCGCCAAACTTCTTGGCCGCCCGGAAGTTGGTTTACCGGATGCGCGAGGCACGAAACAGTGCTGTTTTTGTATGACATTTTCTACTGCGCAGCCATTGTAGCCAACTTCAGGGCGGCCAAGAAGTTTGGCGAGAACTATACACAATCGGATTGAGTAGTGTTATTATTTACTTTGTACCTACGCATGTTTGCTTAGTATTCATTAAATGTGTAACTGCACCAGCGTTTCGATGGTTATCCAGTCTGTTTCTGTATGATTTCATTGAGTGTTTAATTTCTGCCTAAACAGTTCTGATCTTAAGGTCGTGGTTTATTTGTTGGTTTGTTATGAACCAATGAGCATTAGTAATTAGTCTCAGCTTTTGGACTGGGACCTCTGTTGTATTCCTAGATTTGGGGTGGAGACTGTGCCCCAGGAGTTCAACTCAGTCCTGATTGATTTCAGTATACTTTTGTGTATAACAGCAGTTTGTTTCCCAGCGACGGCTGTGGTTTTTGCCGAGAGTCCAGAACATTTTTTTTGTGGGAGCCTCGGTGCTTTTCGTTTTGTGAGCTTTTTCCAGGTAAGTCGACAGTCCAAATAAAGTCCAAGGTACCTGGCTTCTTTTGCTTGGGGTATCCATACTCTGTATACAATTAATATTAATCCCCTTTATGATACTGATGTCAACCGAATCTGGGTTTCTTTTTGGGTCAGCTAGCCAGAAAGTTGGTTCCCCGTTCGATATTGTATCTAGATGTAGATCATTTAGTTGCTTGTAATATTTTCAATATTTTGTTGTGTTCCCATATTGTAGGCAATTGCCGCATTGTGGAATTGCCTGTTTAAGTCTTGGTTGTTCAAAGATGACTCTACCAGTGCAAAAGACTTTTGATCTCGCTGAAATGTTTTGTTGTTGTTGTTTAATTCCATTTCTATGAAGTATATTGTTAATGGTTTCATAGTACTTCTTTGTTTGACTTTGCATTTCTAGTTCAGTTTTTATTTCTACCATATCAGTGGAGGGGTGAAGATTCTTGAGGACTATTTTGAAACAGCTATCTCCTTTGGGCTTGTAGTTATTAAAAGACCGGCCAAGTGCGAGTCGGACTCGCGTACGAAGGGTTCCGAACCATTATCGCAAAAAACGGCAAACAAATCACGTTTGTTGTATGGGAGCCCCACTTATTTATTTTATTATTCTGTTTTTGTATTTGTTGTTATAGCGGCAACATAAATAGATCTGTGAAAATTTCAACTGTCTAGCTATCATGGTTCATGAGATACAGCCTGGTGACACGGACAGTGGAGTCTTAGTAATAGGGTCCCGTTTTTACCCTTTGGGTACGGAACCCTAAAAACCGTATTTTCTATTTTTGTACATATGTCATGGACCAAGTGATTAATCAGTGCACTATGTATAAAGCCTGGGCATTATGAATGATATAAATCTAGTCAAGTCAAATCAGGCAATGTAATGGATACTGATTTAAACTTGAGTTTGGTTGAGGTTTAGCCAGTAGGAATCAATTTTCTATAGATTTTGGCTTTGTTTTTGGACATTGCCCGTTGCCTTTTTCTTTTATGTACTTTTTTCCATTTGTCACTGTCAGCTGAAAAAATGCTTGTATTCGAATCCTCATCATCAAGGTTGTTCACTGATTGTGTTTTAAAAAAAGGTTTATGAATAAGGACATACTCGATTTTGTTTAAAGCGTAGCACAATGTGATCAGAAGGTTTAAGCTGCTCTCGCCAAAGCATCACTTCTCTCTGAGGTGGTGTTGCAAGCAGCTGAACTTTAAAGTAACAAAACTTTTTTTCACTGCCTTGTCTATTATGTAACACATTACCTAAGAAATCCGTTTCGAAATATGAACATTTAGACACAAGATTATAAAATAAAAATTAAAAAATAAACAAAATTACATAATAACAGTTACGAAATGACTTTTGTATGGATCATTATGTAACTGGCAGAATGATACCGAACCTGTTACCTCTCGAAAAAGCGCGCGTTGATTGTGTGTAGGTTTTTAGTCTGAACGTTTCTAATAAATTGTTGTTGGAACTTAATTGCATTTAATTAAGTAAGCTCATCAGGTAGTGGCAACATAATCGTTCGTGTCTCTTATAAAAAGGCTTTATTATAACACTCGCATGTTGCTTTCGACGAAATTGGCTACATCGCTCGTGTTAAAATCTTGACTTTTTATGCTCGACACGAAATGTACTTTTGCGACTTAAACATCTGGGGCACCGAGCTATAGTTGAAGCATCTAGGCGTAGGTTTGCTACTTACTGCCTTGTTTTGCCGTTTCAATGTGGAATTTCTGTGGCTGCAACGCAATGCCGATTAGTAGAGAGAGCATTCGTATCGGGGTCGGTTGAAGGCAATCAACGCAAGCCTCATTTTTAGCTGCGTCCACTAAGTTGGAGTGGGCGGAGCGGCACCTTACTTTTCTGTTATACTCACCAGCGGAGGAGCTGAGTGCCTTCAGTTGTTCGCACGACTTGAGGAGACGCCTCCCATTTGGTGAATGTAATTGTAAAATGACGTAGCAGGGTTTTAGTTCGCTGGCGGAGTGAGAAAGAGAAAAGTGCTTTAAAAATGCTACGATTTATTTATAAACTACGTTTTATTAACTACGTTTATTTATGGTACTGGTATAACTTTTCCGGAGCGTTGATATAAGACAAGTGGACTGGTTACAGGACGAGAGCACCCTGGGGGGACCGTCGCAGCAGATGGGCGCGCGCGGCAACGTGCTCAACAGAGTAACTCACCAGCAGGACAAGTGGAAGCGCCAAGTGCGCGAGCAGCGCCGCAACATATACGACCGGCACACCATGCTCAACTAGCTCGACTAGGACGCGCAGCATGCCACGTCCGTGGCGGAGCTGCACTGAGCTGCTGTCCGGGGCCCGGGCTTGAGACGCTCCGCAGGTATGCTGACCTTGGAAATGCTTCACGTTTCGGCATAGTTCTAGTAACAAATGTCCTCGAACGTCATAAATACGACACTTGTATGCAATTAAGTCAATATTTTTCGATTCTGTTTTAGATATATTCTACGTTGATAAGTGTCCCATATTGTTTGGCAAATTAATGTGTGAACTGTGCATATTTATAAATTAAAGACAATTAATATTTACCAGAGAAGATATAGTATGCATCCTAATGTTAGACATTTTGTATATATTTATGCTATAGTCGCTTGCATCAAAATAAAACCTGGGCCCTTACAGCTACGTCACGTTGTGATGTAGGTAGAAAAAATATATTAATAAATTCGATTCTTCGAGGACAGAAAAAAATAGTAGATAGCAAAATAAAAAACAAAATTTAGCTTTCTATACAAAAATAAAAGAAAAACAAAAAAAATGCTTGTACCTTATATAATATAACCTTATATAATCTCGGGCAAAATTTTAAATTTTATACCAACTGTCACAATGAAACTTTTATAAAATCATACACGCAAGTTTTTTGAACTTGTTACTTATTCTGAGTGTTCACGGTAGGGTTATTAATATATTTACTATAACGTCATGTAACTCGATAGTTATTTAGATATACATGTCTAGATATTTAGACTTGAAACTGTTATAATTATTCTTGTTTGTACAATTCCATAAGTAATCACATCTGGCTTGCCAGAAAGGACTTTTATGTACGATTTCAACCGAGTGTGCCGTGCCGTAGATAGACGTCATAATTTGCAAAACCGCCCCAGCGCGGCCCCCTCGGTGAAAATCGTTTATGTTAAAACTATCTCTGTCGTATACTTCACGGCTTAGATATTTTTAATTGTTTGATCTTCTACAGTTTTCTTCAAGTTGTTAACAACCGTAGGTAAGACATAGATATAAGGTTTGCCAGCATTTAGCTTAATTAAACCAGCTTTGGTTAGGTTACTTGCGGTAAGATATACTAACAAATGAAAGACAAGAATTCTACTTAGTGAAAGTTGTATCGTATTAATTAATTATATTAAACTTGTTAGGAATTAATCTAAGATCGGAGGACTGCCTGTGATAGCCTGCCGCGACCTGGTGGAATGTTAAATTGTGATGTGGAAATGACATGAAAAGTCTGCCACGAAATTAAACCCAAATATAGTTTGTTATTTTGGTGTAATTTACCGGGCTCGTCTACTTTGTTTAAAATTTTGGATTCCTGATAACAAAGACGGTTGATAGCGTTAGCAAGTTGTTAAGTAAACGAGCTGTCTGAATGCCGTCGTCTGGCGCGTGTCGCTCGCTGGGAAAGACCCCCAGCTAAGACTGAATCGCATCCATTAACGAGCACACAGTCTCCAAGTCGTCTGTACAGCTGGTGGGCCGCCTATCAACGCTTACAAAAAATTAAGGCCAAATCAGATCCTGTGTACCTGCTTATCCAAGGGCTATTTCGCATTGCATTTACATTTCCTTCAGCCAGCAAAATAAAGCTAATAAAGAAGGGCACACTAAGGAGACAGCCAGCCACTTAAAAACAAATTCACGTCGCGCATCTTCGTATCTCAACTCAGCTGTACCCTATACGCTAGGGGAAAAGCAACACACATACTATCTTACTTCGCCAAATTACTTTAGACTATTCTTAAATTTTTATCATAATAAAATCGCTTAAAGGTTGGAACCTCGAAAATGGTACGATTGAACTGATCAGATGATGAAGCGGGAAGGTAGGCACTGGAACGCCGAAATAAAACAATGTATCTTAGTCGTGTTTGGGCTTATTGGAATCGTCATGAGATGTACTTTGGCTATAAATGATTTTCATGGTAATTGTAGGTACCTAACAAAACTAAAAAGATATTAATAAAACTTTTTAACGAAAAAATCAAAACGGCTTCAAAAATAAAACACTGCAAAGCCAATAATAACTTTCTTTTCCGAAGTCGTTGCCGTTTAATGGAAAAAAATGGATACCAAAGTTATTTTTGGCTTAGTAGTTTTTGTTTTGGAAGTCGTTTCGATTTTTATGTTAAAAAGTTTTTATTTTGGTATTGGCATTAATATTTTTTTTTGTTGGTCAAGGTAAAGATAATAAGAGTTTCAACATTTGCCATGAATTTATAGTATATATTTTATTATTAATCGCACATATAAATAAGGCGGAATCATGGCTGATATGATGTGTGGATGGAGGCAGTTTTAAAAGTTTGTATGTGATTCTTTGACGAAGGGATTAAATAGGATAAATTAATTATATTATGCATGCGGACATTTATATTCTCGCATTGAATAAGACAACGATGTTAGATTTTGCAGCCTACTGTTATTATCAAAGGCAAAAAGCTATCTGTCCTCGAAGCAAGTAATAAATTGCTGTGTATTTAGAATAAGTACCGCCATGGCCCATGCAACTTGATCGTTTGTCAGATTTAAGATATTAATTCGTCTTGTATAGCTACTGTTTCACATTTCACTCACATCGTTGACAAGGTATTAGTACTACTCGCCAACGTGAGCCAATGACACTTTCATCACTATATTTCATCCGCGTTAAGAAAATAGTGAGTCATCGTTGTCAGTCCCTCGACCTATCGGGTAGCTTTCTAATTTGTTGCGATGTAAGTCTTTAACCGTATATTTGTATATAGGCTGCGGTATCTAAAAGATTAACTAAAAGTTAACTAAGCTAGCGAACGTTGAGAGTTGACCATTGTTTTAGAAAAGCATTACGAGATTGTAAAAATATCGGCTCTTCCTAATTGAAATGGTTGCTACCATAGCATTATTGGAAACGATTTATTCCTTTTTAATACCAACCACTAATACCACTGGTGTTTGTTTTACCTCATATTTATTTTCTATTAGTTGTTGGTATTAGAACGGAATTAATCCTAGACACTGGCCTTGTATGTATAAATGGCTAGATAAGTATTAGTTAGACCGAAATACGATTTTTAGCCGAAACCGTAACCGAATATTCGGCTCCTCTTCCAGTTTCGTCCGAAACCGAAACTTGCGTTGTAACAAAAACGCCCAACATTCAAAATTAATTCGGGAATCAAGTTTTCGAACTTCAGTTTTATCAATTTTTCTCAGATTTGGCCAAGCACACATTTTGTCTCCAGGCTGGTGACCGACCTGAGGACAAATGATTAGAAAGAAAGAAATATGTATATTTTGGCCGAAAATGGCCCAAACCGAACCTTCGGTCGGGCTCTATTAAGAACAGAAGTGATCTAAGTGATGCTGTTATCAATACTGACACCTTTATCAATATTTCTGGCATCTAAGCTTATAAAATTGGGCAACCGATCACTTTCCCGAATATTTTTTGTTCGAATTTCGTTTTACCGAAAACTATTGACCGACGTCTTTTTTGCTATATGCATTATTTGACATAATTTCAGATCGTCGAAGTATCAATTGCCATAGGTATTATTTTACCGAACTACATTTCGACGATTTACAAAATAATTTTTTGCTTTTGGCCGAAGCCTCTTTTGTACTTTTTTCATACCTATGCCATATTTTCACCAAACCGAAACAACATTTTAGGTAATATTATTTAGTCACAAATATATAGCCGGTAACTTGGTAGCATTTTCAATTTAAAATTGAAATAGTGCCATAAAAAAGTGCCTTAAAATTAGTGACAGAAACGAATCACAGCAAAATCGACTTCACGCAGTCTTGTCTGTGTTTACGTATTTATTTCGAATTTACATGAAAATTATTTATTAATAGCTGTCATGCATTAGACATTTTTTTAAATTAATTATTTCAAAGAATTTGTCCAAGAGCGAGTGAAGCGAGCTCGGGAATTTAGGGCAGGTGTTAGGTTACTTTAGACCCTGCAGACAGAAATAGGCAAATTTTTATTTTCAATTCGCTTTTTTAAACATTTGTATTCACCCACTGTTTCTCTCTGACATAGTATTTTGATATGCGTTTAAAAATAAATATTTCAGACAAATGTTATTTCGGCTCAGTGTAACTTCGGTAAAAAGTTTTTCGACAAAGTGAAACGTCGGAGTAACGAAAAAAATCGTATTGATAATAAGGTCAACTGAGACAGTGGCAGACGTGACTTCGATGAAGTAAAAAAAACGAAAAGATAATAGTTGAAAAGTTTAAGGTGAAATAAAATTCGGTCAAATGTTTTTCGAACTTATGATAGGTAACCCTAAATGTAGATTGATGTGATCCAGATAACTTAAAGCCTCAGTATTAATAAACACGTCACTTGACCTATTCTGTTCAAATATTATTGAAATTATCATAATTGTTAAAGCATATAAAGTTTAGTCTTAAAATATTGGATTATAAAGTTGTATTTATTCGGTTAATAATTAGATTTAACTATTTATTGTATCATAATTGTCTTCGTGTAGCAATCATGTTGAAGCTTTTGCGTCAAACACTGCAGATTCACAGCGTAATTTTCAGACAATCGTGTATTAAAAATGTATTTCTAATTCAATATTATATCAAGAGTCTATAAATGTGGCAGACCTTCTATAAAAGACAATTAATGTGTTTAGCGTACATCCAACCGTATAGTTGAGGTCTGTGATGAAACAGCCCATGTTTCAACACTAAATAGTAACTTGTAAAAACATGATATAAAATGTTCTACGATGTATACCGCCACTTACTTGTAAATCGGCTTATAAGTGTATAATTTTTAGCATTTAGCTTAAGTTGATCAGCATCACCGACAGGCCTTAGATGTAGAACTTGTATTCAAACCTTAACTAATAATTTCCACTATGTGTAATTAAAGAACTGAAAACTACTATTATGACCGACAATTATTCAACAACTTTAGTATGGACATACCCTGACATCGCGAAAAAATAAACAAAGTAGGAGAAATACTAGCCCGCTCCGTACCGTTTCGTGAAAACGTTAGATTACAGCTGTAACATAATCCAGCGAAAAGAGCTAAACTATCTAATTGGCGCTTTTACTTTGCTACTTTTACTGGCCACTTTCACGCCATACTTGCTGGATCGCAACAAATGAGTTGTGGTCCAATCACTTCAAGGAAACTTAATGAGTCGATTCCCACGGGGAATGAGCTAGTTATGAGAGCCTATGTACCCAATAAGAGGTTTTCAGTTGTTTCGATTACACCTTGAATGTATAATGGATTTAAGCCAATTTGACGGATCATGGCGCTTCCGTTGTTTAGATACAGCTAAATACGCTTAAACAGACCTGGCACTGGACAACAAAACATTATGAAACACTTGTTTATATTCAATAAATAAATTATATAGTATTCGAATAAAGTAAGAAGAAATTTATTATTTATTGGAGCTCTGGAATGTCGATTTTGAATTTTACGAAAATCTAAATGACGATGCTCACTAAGATTAATTTGTCATTAAATATTGTGCCTGTAAATATACATAAAATGAAAGCGATAATGATCCGTCACAATGGCCTTGATTCGTGAAAAAGTTGAGTGTATTGCAGATATTAAGATAAACAATAGTGTTACAATATATGACAGGAACTGTGCAGCATTCAATAGTAGTAAATGTATTGGCTCTGCAGCTATCTGTACAGTAGGTTAAGCATTTTTAATATTCATTGTGTTATTATGTCATGGTTATTTAATTAAATGTGATTTCAAAATATGTTTGCTATTTTACTTCTTCCCTACTGCAAAAAACCTACTTTACATTTTTTTATTAACTCAATCGTGAATTCTTTTGCTAGAATTTGAAGAAGCCCATTAGAAATCGTCATTAAAAAGGCTAGAATTGCAAAGCATGATGTTCTGATATTTTTGTATGTTGTATGTGCCAGTGGTAGTGTTAAACCGAATTCGCAACATCGAAAAACGTGTGTTCGCTAGCAGACCTCGCGAATAACTGCGAAGATTTGGGACATTTTTCCCTTTTTGCTCTATAAGTCATTAACTATGCGGCTATCTTTCCTCTCGCATAGAGGAGGCCTGTGTCCCAGCAGTGGGAACATTAATAGGCTGATGATGATGCGTCTATCTACAAATAACATTACCTCCTTTTTTAATTTTCATCAAATTAGCAACAATTTAAGCCTAACCGCAGATCTGTAAACCCTACAGAAACCAAACTATGATCTTCTCAAAATCATAGCCTGCAAATGTACGAAGGGAGGCAGGGGTAGATACTTGCCCGAGAGCTGGGGTGAAATGCCACTTATTAAATGATTTTATGGCTTTTCCTTTTTGTACTAGGCAAGGGCGTCGCCCCATCCTAGAGATTAAATATTATGTCCCACGTCGAAACACGAATTAATTAATGCACTTATTCCATTCCAAGTATGCCGTTTGAATTGAATGACTTTTACAGCTAAAAGTGAAAATAGGACCAAAATTACGAGCACACGTTTTTCGAAGTTGCGAATTCTGTTTAACACTACCATTGGCACATACACAACATACAAAAAAAAATAGAATTACATCAAGCTTTGCGATTTTAATGTCGATTTCTACTGGACTAAATTACCTAATTGTAATTCGTCGGCGTTCCGGCCGTATTATTACCCCTCAGCCTGGCACGGGATGTGGTAAAAGACCTGTCATTGTTTCCATGGAAGATGGGTAGCTAGGGTGGGTGTACTTGTGTCGATACTCTTGCGCCATACCATATTTTCTCATCGTACTGTGCCGGCGCTGCCGCTGCGGCTGTAGAGAACCTTAAGCGGCGCAAAATCATTAACGTCATCGGAAGTTATATTTACTACCCATTTGGGGTTGAAACTCTAGGTCCGTGGGATCGGAGTGCTCATGCATTATTTTAAAGAACTGTCTTAATGCTTAGTTGACACTTCGTGTTACCCAAGGACTGCCCTATAGGTACCTTGATCAGAGGATAAGTATTGCAGCCATCATTGGGATGGTTGAACTAAATATCAATTTGCCGCGCTTGGCTCTGTGGAACTCAGGGCTAAGAGGCTCGTTGGCGACATAAAACTGGTGAATGCCGAGCTTCACAGCTTGGCTCATCGTCGCAAGGTTGCCTGGTTGTCGGTCTTCTACAGACTGTACTTCGGTGAGTGTGCTCAAGAACTGCACCCTCCGGGCATCTAGACGCACTGCAAGTTACCCCATCCCAACCTATTTGACATTCTAACAATTCGCACCACGCGCAAAAGAGTGGAACTCACTCCCTGGGAAGAACAGGCTTCTTCTGGGTAAGCTCACTCCAACGTCGACTTGTTTGTCTGACCTAGACTACAGTCAAAAGCAAACAGAAATAAAATTATTAATTAAAAAAACCTTTTTTCAAAACAAGCTTTTTTATCCGACTGCCGAAGGAGGGTAATGTGTTTATCAGTATCTGTATGTTTGTTCCTATGTGGCGTTCTAGAGACCAAACGCGTTGGATTAATTCTTCTTAATCTCGAAGTCGAGTGTCACTGGCTACATTAAAATTGGAAAAGAAAAAATGACGGATTTCGGGCGCCATTTTGTGGGGAAAAAAAATATTTTTTCCTTCTAAATCCATTGTGTGGTGTAACAAAATAAAAGGTTTTAAGAGGTGATTTCAAAAATATAAATAACAATTATACGTTTCAATGCACCTAATTAAAAAAAAATAGCTAAAAAGTTGTAAATAAAAAAAGTTAATTAAAAAAAGCAAAAAACCCGACTGCTTAAAACAGCGAACTGTGCAGTCGGAGGTTACATCTGGTTTTGGTCAGCCAGCTCCGAATATGTATCCTCCCGACTGCACAGCATGAATTTGTTCTTAGTTCGCTGGTTTAAGCAGTTTTTTTCGTATTCTTCTCAGCAAAACCTTTTTTTTTATACCTATACCATGGCAGTTCACAAAAAATAACTAGTCCGCCATCTTGGGCCGTCCGTCATACTGGATTTAGAATGACGTCACTTAGCTAACCATGCATTGTCATCCAAAGTTTAAGGAAAATTTCGGTTGTGATGATAGCTAGTGTGACGTAGCTATCTCGTCGGTATCTTTGACTAATACGTCACTATACATGTAGTCAGTTTCCCAACTCGTCTCAAGCCGTATTTTGTCACTTTCCCAACTCGTCCGACGCATATGTTCAATGTACAGTAACGTACAAAATTATTAAGTGAATAGGTCCCCGATGCAATACGAGGTCAGATCAAATGAATATTAATGCCGGGGTTCTTCAGTGGTCGGTACTCTCAGCAACATTGTTCTTGATCCACATAAAAGTTCTACTAATACCCTTTGGGTTTGCAGACGACAGCACTGTAGCTAAGAGATACGTGTCCAACGCACGGGCTACTGGGCCTCAGATCCGGTCTCTTCGGTAGGTCATGGTTGACCGCATGAACCTGTCCTTGAGGGCAGTCTCCGAATTTTCTTAAATATTTTATTTACATATTTTGTGCTTAATTGTTCTTAAGCGTCGGACGAGTTGGGAAAGAGACGAAATACGGCTTGAGACGAGTTAGGAAACGGACTACATGTACAAAGTGACGTATTAGAGAAAGCGACGAGATAGCTAGTGTGATGAGTTGTCATCACAACCAAAATTTCATCATAATCGGTGGAGGATAACTCTTTAAAATGCAGTTGCAAGATTTAAACCGAACCACAGATAATATAATACTAGCATACAGATGCCTCATCACAGCCGAGCGGCTGACATTGAATCCATATTTATATTGCAAAAGAGAGCTATCAGAGCCATATATAATTTAAGTCACAGAGAATCTCTTAGGGAGCTATTTAAAAATATTAATATTATGACAGTTTCTTGCCAATTCATTTATGAAAATATCATGTATGTAAGGAAAAATATACATCTCTTTAGTAAGGTCAGTGATAGACACAATTGTAATACGAGAAATAAAGATAAGTTAGATCAACCATCTTATAGACTAGCAAAAGTACACTCATCTTTCATGGGGTACTGTGTTAAATTTTATAACAAAATACCTTGTGATATATTAAAACTAAATGAAAGTAAATTTAAAACTTTAGTTAAAAGCACACTTTGTAAACAAGCATATTACAAATTAGATGATTATATTCAAGATAAGAATGCTTGGCAACATGTTGGTCCCGCTCCGTAGGGCAATCTTTGGTGTGGACAAAATCAAATTTGCTAATTTGTATTCCTATTCATAGTTTTTGTATTCTTAGGTTATTTTTTATATTTTTTCCAGAATTTGACTCACACAAGGTTCCGTTGTTGTTGAATTAGGTATTTTACCTATGTTTGCAATATTTGTAAGTATGTGAGTACCATGTTCCTATTTATAAAACTAATGAATTTACCTGTTAGTGCTTTTATTACTTTATACCTGTACGTTGTATAGTGGGTAGTGCTATTTTTGGGTGCATCGTCCTCACATAATTATATGAATTTATTAATGTATGTACATAAGTAAACATTGTAAAACATATTTTTTTTAAAAAGAGTAAGTATGGAGTTTCTTGTGCGTTCTTCTCCATAACAAGCTACTTTCCGAATGCACGGTAGAGTCAATTTTTATTACTTGTACATTTTTTATTAACATTTAATTTTTGACGTTCAAAAGTGCCGCTTATTGGCCTAATTGAAATAAATATATTTGACTTGATTTGACTTGACAGAGTACATTTCAATATACTGAAATAGAGACCAATCTCGTACCGTGGAACGAGTCATTTGCGTTCTTGAAGAAACTAGCGCCATCTGCCCTATATAGTTAGAACTAAACCTTTGATATAGCTGTGTGTGTGCGTGTGCGAGTGTGCGTAGGTGTGTGTGTGTATGTAAGGGTTTAATTTTATTCTATAGAACTGTAATGTTCGTTAACTGTAATGCACATCATAACATACGTAGTATCTCTAAGTCGTCTGTGATCATAACCTGTGATAATAACACAGAAAGATCACAAAAATAAACAAAATATCGCAAAATACCGGGCGCAAGCGTCAGATATCAGCAGACATTTGTAAATTGGGGTAACCAGTTTATGGTTCATAAAACCACCAAGGGAAATTTACCACCCTAATGAAAATTTGCAAAATGATTGTAAAAGTTATTGCTATATGTTTTAATTAATCAAAAAATAATAAAATGTCACACTGTGCGATAAATGTAATTAAAACCAGTAAAAATTATTCATAACAAAATATTTTTTATATCACAGTAGTTGGTTAAAAATATACTATTTTAGTAGTAATATGCTACCTACTAGGCAATATTGACAAATTATGATTTTGTTTAGCGCCATCTAGTTTAACAAGTTGGTAAAAAAATCACGATTGTAATCCAACAAAATTAAAAAACACATTATGAGTTATTTTGTACAATGACTACATATGCTTCGTGATTTTGTATCATTGTATCCATTGCTGTCCCCAGTTTTATGTACTAAGATTAAACGCCCTGTGCCTCATCTCATACAAAGTAACCGTGCCGACGTAACTAGCGTTTTTCATCTGATTATACCGATAATTTTTTGTAAATCGATCGCGTTCGGTTCCGTTCCACGGCGATATATAGATCACCATCTATATCCGTGGAACGGAACCGAACGCGATCGATGTACAAAATATAATCTGTACAGTACGTCGGCACGGTTTCTTTGTATGAGATGAGACACCACTGACCGAACACACTTACATACATACATTGAAAGTTAAAAGCTTGTAAAAATATAATAACTATCTTTTGACATATGCGGCTTGTACTTGCTGGCAACGCTTAGAGGGTTACATTTTGGCATGATGCTCGTTGCTGAGCCCTCCCCCTTCGAAGTCATTGACGAGCGGCCGAAACGAAACTACTTCTCCCAAGAGCGATTTGAGCGCGCTTTCACACAACAGCGATCGAATCGAGTTACAAAGCGAGCGAGTATAGTAAGCCCACCGTAACAAAACCAGTGAACAAAGCGAGCTCACCTGTGCCACGAGCGTGCGAAGACCTATTTATTATTAATGAGCCGAGGAAGCGAGGTGAGCTGGGAGGTGGTGGCTTATGGGCGTAGAGGGCGGATGGATTTCACGAGTGAGCGGCTTGTGAGATTTGCTCACGTGTCTGTGTGGGCTTGTTTTTCACGAAGCTGTGTTCAATCCTCTCGTATTTATTTTTGTGAAGAGGCTCGCTTGCTTGTCGCGCTTGACTCACCCGTATCATATGTCGAATTTCTAGGTAGGTAGACGAGGACAGAACTCTCGACCACCAAATAGTAGCAAAAGAAGCGTGTATCCTTTTTGGGGTAGCTATGTTGATAAAAATACCAAATATTGAAAAAAAAAATGTTTATTTATCAAATGTTACAGTTGGCAAGGTTACATTATGACAAATACTTTGTACCCGTTAGTCCTGACAGGAAATGAGATTGTAATTCCTCTGAATACACAATATATTTTCATACAATCTTAAGTTATAGGAAAGAATGGGCAGTGGGTGATGAGCTTACAATGATTACAATGTCGAGGTAGAGTCTATACAGTAAATCTGCACTTGTCAAATAATTAAGGCGTAACTAGACTACGATGCAGTGTGTATAGCAACCAGAGACTTCGACTGTTTGAAGTTGATAGATGGATAGTTTGGAATTAATTACTTAACCAATCAATTATGTTTTGAGGTTGGTCGACGTGCATCTACCGCAATCTAGTCGCACCTTTATATATTGATCTGGAAGCTTTCATGATCGATGGTTGCATAGACACGCACCTAAATATCAGTGTAAACCGTTACATTTGATGCGGCTTTAAGCTTTGTTTTACACATCAAAATCAACTATTTATTCGTTAAACTACAGTTCGAGTAAAATTCAGTCTATAGTGTACCTGTGGCCCGAAACAGTAACGTGGAAATAAAGGTCCAACGATATGGGGCCGGCAGAGGGAATGTGAACATACAATACGCCTAGACTTACAAACATTATATAAGTACGATCAGTTACAGCTATGCTTATCCTAAAGAATCATAAAGTAGAAAATCTCGTAATCGAGGTGTTCTAAAATTGTGTCTCCATACTAAATGTTTAGTAGTTATATCTTAATCGTATACTAGAATGATTGAAGTGAGGTGGGCGCTTGCCTGAGAACAAGTGTTGTCGGCGCGCGGGAGCCGCTGTCGAGACAGTTGTAGGTCATCGGTGGACCACTACATGTAGATGGCCATATTTCTGATAACAGCATTATTTAATTCACCCTCCCGAAAACGCACTCGAGCCTGTTTAGATAGAAATACACTTATTTCTAGAAGAGATGTAGAACATTAATACAAGATACACTTTCTCCGACACCGTTACAAATTTCGCAGGACGGATAAAATTATATTATGCAAATATTCTATTGTCAATCACAGTGTAATAAAGTCTAAACTTCCGTTAACAATTTGATGAGTAAAAAATAATACACATCTGTCACTGATTGCCAGTCAAACTATTCGTTATGGAGAAAACAGTGGATCAGGCGTGCAACAAGTCATAATGGTCGGAAGGCCTAATATTATGACTTGTTGCAAATTTATTAATTGGTGGAGCGTACGGTGACCAAGGGCTGGATCATATCAGCAGAGACTGAATGATCACCCCAAGCCAGGAGGATCTGAATATGAATGATATACATTGCATTAATTACCGAATATATTGGAATTTAATGCCCTATTTTTGTTCCAGTTTGTTCTGTTTGTGTATACAATAACAAGCTCATCAAAATGTCTGTTGAATGTCCCACAAAATTCGTACAGGCTCGACATCTATACCTATACATAATAATTTATTATTAATATTTCTTTAAATCAACTTTAATGTTTCAAACCTTACATATAAAAACGATTGCAAATAAATCGGATTTCCTAATTGTTATTATTATCGTAGAAAAAACTTACTTTACAATTAAAAACATAATTCGATGGATTGTCTGAACTTGTACTTTGATGATCAAATTCGCCAACAATAAAATCGACCAATAATCAGCAGATCATCCAACAGCAATAATCGAAGGAGTCAGGCCATGTCCAACAGAGACAGCCAGCTTCAAAAAAAAAATTGAGCTTTACTTTTGTTTTGATTGAACTGTATGAAATTGTACAAAATTAGCTTGCACCATGGCACAATCAAAGATAGGCCTAGCCCAGCAGTGGGCGACGTCACAGACACAGTAATTAATTAATCTGATAATCAAAGTACAAGAGTTGCCTCAACTTACACCAATACTAATTAATTACAAATAAAAAGTGTTAAAAATTATGTTATCTACTGGACAGTAATTAAAACGCAAGTCATAATCTAGTCATTGCAATAGGCCTGCTATTGTGAAATAGTGATAGCTTTGTTTTATTGAGGTTGAAATACTTCGTTTACTATTCAACCTGATATTTTGTTACTATATTAAAATTGGCTTTAAAATTTGTTTAGATATGCAGCCTGGGCGAGCTTGAGACCCTGCATTGCAATGCACAGTACTTTTAATCAAAAACCTTACAAAAAGTCGTTAGTCGGAATTGCCAAACGGGCGATCCTTTTTTAAGATTTTGGTATGGAACTCTAAAAAAGCTTCTGTAAACATTACATTTTTGATTGTAGGATGTTGAATGTACCAACTTTAGAAAGACCATCTCAACCTCAATAAATTGCGCCTTTATAACTAAGAGGCGACATTCTTATTCTAATTTAGTTTTTAATACAGCGCGGCTTATTAGTGTAACAATACTTTGAAATTGAAAATGCTTATCTATAGTAGCAGTAGTACGCAGTTTACGCACATAGAAAGTTATTTATTCATGTTAAACCATAGAATTACTGTAAATTACGTAACCTCTAAATTCTAGACAAAGTGACATTATATTAGTGACTATCTGTTGACCGCTAATGTGTCAGCGTCATACATCCATTTCATGGGTTTTAATATTTTGAGTGGAACCCTAATTCTTTAACTAAAATGAAACTAGCCTTAGTTATAACACCAGCTGTGCCAGTGAGTCGAAAATTTTTTGTTTATTTTTAATTATGTATATATTTTTATAAGCACTTATTAAAAACATTTTATTACAAACAGAACCAAAAATGTATGGGATAGTCATGTGCTACCAAAAATGTCACGTAGTCAAAGAATACATTTTGGCAATCGTTGTCGCCGATATGACGTCACAATGTGTAGTGTCCCTGTGTTGCTGGCATCGTGTTTCAATGTAACAACAGCAACATCAGCAGAAAAAACGTAGCATTTTGGAATTTCGACCACCGCCATCGTATATGGAATGAAACTTTGTCTAGAAGCTCAGTTCTAAATTGAGAATTTGCTATGCTAGAGCTAGGCAAGTTCTCAATTCAGTAACCGAATGTTACACCCGGTTTCCGGAACAAAAATGACCGACATAACAAAAAATTCAGATTCAGAAAGTGAGTGTTAAGTACAAAGTGTGTTGATAAATGCCGTCCCTTAGCGTGGGGTTGTATGCAAGTGTGGCGGGTAGTGTTGCCAGCTTACGGGCTGAAAGAGGGCAGGGACGCCAGCTTGGCCTTCACCTCCTCGCCGGCATCGTCGCACAACAGCAGCGTATGCGAGTAGCCCATGGTGACTTGCGTAATGTTCAGCCCATCCATGCGGGTCACCTCTTTGGGCCGCGCGGAAGACTTGTTGATATCACCCGTGCCCTGCAAGTTTCACAACGAAACATTTAGTAAGAGTGCTTGGCTTGCTTGTGCATTTATTGAGTGCTTTATTATGTGTAAATGGTATTTCTCCATCATTATTATGCCCATTTTCTCATTATTAATAACTATGCTGGTGTAGTTTTTAAATCAATCATAATATATTTATAGGCTCCTTCACCAAATGGAAACATGTATAAAACGGGAGAAACTTTCGGCTACGGTATAACCACCGAAGCTGTACTGAGGTACGTACTGACTAGGCCAGAGCAGAGCTGTCCACTAGCTCGAGTGGAGCTGCGGGCGTTGGGCGTTGAGGATGGGCTAACTCAAGCAAGGTTTATCGCTATATGACAATATAAAAGACGGCGCATAAAATAAAACTGAAGATTTCAGACTTATAGTCATTTTAGAATGAACCCTGCCAGATGTAAACAAATAAAGTGGAGTACAGACCAGTTCGCCGTAGGTGGGAGACACACCCCATGCGACCAGCGAGTCGTCCGCCGCGATCACGATCGAAGTGTTGCTAGTGCCCACGCAGCGGATATTCCAGCCTGGTAGTAATACAAATACATCACATTATACACAGCGCGTACAACTTAACAAAACATCGACATTATTACCGATGAAACCTGGCCTATTGCCTTGGAAATGTGAGAAAAATCTACTATTGATAAAATTACAATGAGGCACTTGGCACAGTTTATTGATCCGTAGTTAACTCAATCGATGATTAAATATGCTAATCAAAGGTTTTAATTTTTGGTGTAACGCGTTTATCCATCAATTGTAGGTCTAACAAATGGTCAAATAATTAACTCGCCAACTTATTTGACAATTTTTAAGGCTAACAAATGATAAAAAAACAGCATTTTGCCGAAATTGTAAACCATTGGATAGCATATTTAATTATTGGTGAACTACGGATAAAAAGCTAGGCCTAAATGTATTGCAAATGGAAAATCATTTACTAATTTTACGGCCGTATTTTGGGTATAGTATCCTCTATTCCATCTTCGACCCCTGAACTTTTTGTTGGGGGAATTCCAAGTTGCATTTAATTTGTAATATCCTTTTCCTTTACAGAGGGGTATAAATATATGAGTGGGGGAAGGTATCCAGAGTTCAAATAGTATTAGATGTAGAGATAGACTCACCACTAAGATCTTGCACCGGTTTCGGATACATATTCGCTTCGCCGGTTCGCTTGGTTTGCCCGAACAAGAACAATCCACCTGGAAGGAATGCAATATGTGCGTTAGTTTGTTATTCTTCCTTGATGATCCTTCTCTTACGTTCTTTCTGGCATGTGAAATGCTTACCTTTATTCTATTATTATTATTTTATATACATATGAAAGCAGGTCGTCCTTTAGCATTTATATACCGAATTCTCTTTTTTATATGGCAATTGTTGCTTTTTTCTGTGTTTAAATTACCTAGCTCGTTGACGGCGAGGCTGTAGGTGCCGCCGCAGTGGACGGAGCGCACGCCGCGAGACATCGACTCGAAGTACTTGATCATGCGCGGCACGCTCTCGTCCTTCTGCTCAGCGTGCCCCAGCCGCCCGAACCCGCCGAAGCCCCAGCTGTAGGCGCGCTTGCGGGAGTCTATCGCAACCTGCGGGACAATCACAACAACCATTTAGGACCAATCGGACCCTTCAAAACGATCAGGGACCTTACTTTAAAAAATATCACGGTTCCACTGTGGGAGAGATGGAGCTATGCAATACGAAGAGGACTGTCCTTTTTTCACAGCAACATCATGATAATTTTGAAACGTCAGAGTACGGCCCCTGACATCTAAGCTGCGTTCACATTATTACTACACTACTTTTGTTTGTTCCAAGTGGAATAGTCACCATGAGCTCACTCAAAACAAAAATAAACTGTGGTGTCGCCTTCTGACGCATTTGATTGACTACAAAACTCGTTGAGATTTTATATTTGAACAGATTCGTAAAAACGTTAAAATATCATCTCGGTGACACTATAATTATGTCAATAACACGTTATAATGTAGAGAAATGAACATTGTTGCAACTGTGGTGTGAATGAGAACTTTCTTTAAAATGCGGGATTGCCCCACTGAACAAATAAGATAAGAAATTAAACTATATTGTTAACAATTGGATAAAATTCTTGTTATTATACTTTTTGGAGTTGTGCAAAGTGCAAGTGTCCATACCAAACACCTGCACTTTTGGGGTCTTGATGAACGCCACCAGTGACGCTATAAACGAGACCAGCTACTAGGGGGCCTAAACTGTCCAAAGTATCGAAAAGAAGATGAAGAAGGTTAACACTTTCCGTGTCACTGACACTCATAAGCTTTGAACCAACAGGCTGCATTTGAGCTGAACAAAAACTGCTAAGTTTTTCTACAGTTGACATAACTGTATCGAATCTGCCAACCAAGAACACAGACCCTTATTGTCAACATGCATTTTTAATGCGCAGTCTGACTGGTTGGAAGTTCCGATGAAGTTGGTCAACCCAGCAGAAGTACAACGTGAGTCCTTACCGTGTGATTATTTCCACAGGAAAAGTCGACGATCTCGACGTCCTTGACGATGTTGATGTGTCCCTCCTTGGTCTTCTCGAAGAAGTGCGCCACATGCTTGGGGATCGTCTCGAAGTGGAACGACAGCTTGGTCGACGTCACGAAATACTTGCCGTCCGTGTTGTGGCCTAACAAATGAAGATATAGTACATTTCGTGTCAAGCATAAAAAGTCGAGATTTTAACACGAACGATGTAGCCAATTTCGACGTGGAATGATAAACATACTTGATATTATTAGGTCTTTACCTATGAAATTGTCGTTTTATGTAAAGTGTCACTTTGAACTGCGGCAATGATGATTTGACATGGATTTATAAAGTTGAAATAAACTTTATATTTAAGGCAATGGTTGTGACAAGTTTTAAATGTGGCTCACACAACATCAAATCTGTTTGGTCAATATTTTTATTTAACACATTATTCGAAAAATACTGCTGAACTAATACATTATTATTAAAAGTAAATATAAACAATTGCTTTATATATTGTAACAAGGGTTTTGACGTTGTTGGTAAGCACAACAAAATCTAAGAAATGCCCAATAAAACCGGTCTTACAGAAACACTATGTAGCCATATCTGTTTGATGATAAGAGTTACTAGGCTTAGAATGAAAGGTTGAATGTGTGAGTTTGTGTTACGCAACCACCCCGCTGCTGTGCTGTGTGACTTACCCAGCTGGCCGTACTCGGGCAGCCCGAAGGAGTGCAGGGCTCCGTTGCAGTCCAGGATCATGGAGAACTCTGCGCCACAGCCCACCTTGACCACGGGAGCGCCGCTGCAACCAGTACCACAATTATACTCCTTGCTAAGATTGGCGATATACTACTTACGGTTTTAAAACACGTAAATGAAGCCCTGATGACGTAGATGATATTCGAATTCCTCTAAAGAGATTTTAAGAAAAGACAATGACCGCTACAGCCAAGCTAAAAGGAAACATCTGTAGTGATTTTATGAGTTATATATAAAATCAGTCGAAAATACATAACAGCGCCTAAGATTGAAACTCTTCTTACTTTAAAATTACAAAACATTAATAAACCATAATGTTTTGCGAATCTGGCATTCTGCAATCTCGATACATGAAAGAAAAAGGACAGAAACATCCACAAAAGCGACCACCAGACAAGCACCCAGTCAATTGAACTCGACGAATTCCAGAGAAACAATTCAACTGTCTTGGCTATCCCGCATCGATATTAATAAAAAAAGAACAGTGGAGGAGCACGACAGAACTGAGCTAGGCCAATATGGACAAAGGGTATATTGCAACTGGGACAAGCCCAGCAGCCTTTTTTTTTACTATGTATAGGCCTGTGTTTGACCACAATCTCACCGTGGTCAGTGATGATGTGGCCGATGGTGGTAAGCACACAAAGCCTAGAAGGGAACTGGCTCTCAAGTGCTGCTGTCGGAACACACCGGAAGGTGCTTGGCGACAGATTTTCAACTTGAGGGTGGTTGCCAGCCAGGCGGGTACTATAAAGCACCCTACCACCGTGCTATGGTTTCCTCACGATGTTTTCCTTCACCGAAAGCTCAAGCTCATTGTAGGATTCGAAGCCTTATTGCGTAAGTGAATTCAGCAAGGCAAAGAGTATGAATAATCGACCAATCACATGCGAGATGAATGATGCGATTTAGATTTTCGTCTATGTTACCCTTGTGTTGTCTCTTTGTCCTGTGCGTTGGCAAATTCACTTACGCAATAAGGCTGCAGTTGCTAAGCACCAATCTGCCCAGCCTTTTTTCACAACTATCTTGGAGTCTGCTTCCAGTCTAACGGGATTCAGCTGAGTATAGTTCTCGCCAAATTTCTTGGCCGCCCTGAAGTTGGCTACAGTGGCTGCGCAGTAGTAAATCTCATACAAAAACAGCACCAATCCGTGGCTTGCGCATCGGAGAGCCAACTACAGGGCGGCCCAGAAGTTTAACTATACCAGTGTTTTACATGGGGCGACTGTCTGTCTGACTGCCAGTTGCTAAGCACCATAGATTTAAATTAAAACTCATATTAATAGGTCCTAAATTATGAACTGTTTCATTTGAGTAGCAGCAAGATTATAATGAACTACAGTTGCCGGCACGTAACTTGGCAAGAGTCGTTTCATGAGCAGAATTCGTTTTTAGGGTTCCATACCCAAAGGGTAAAAACGGGACCCTAATACTAAGAGTCCACGATCCGTATGTCTGTCTGTCCGTCTGTCACCAGGCTGTATCTCATGAACAGTGATAGCTAGAGAGTTGAAATTATCACAAATGATGTATTTCTGTTGCCGTTAAAACAAAAAATACTAAAAACAGAATAAAATAAATATTTAAGTGGGGCTCCCACACAACAAACGTGTTTTATTTGCCGTTTTTTGCGATACTGGTACGGAACCCTTCATGCATGAGTCCGACTCGCACTTGGCCAGCTTTTTTAGGTCTCTTTGATTATCAAGCGGGACGCGGGGATCTAGGTAGCACTGTTCCGAGCGCGCCATAGAATAATGCCAAGCAAAAAAGTGACCGCTTTTTGTTGCATTAAGTGCACTATGCGCGAACTTACCTCCACTACGCCAAAACCTTGCCAAGTTACGTGCCGGACACTGTATCAAAATTGTATCAAACAGCAAAGGAGTAAGAAAACATCATTTCTGCTTCCCTCCTTATCAAGGAGGAGACAGAACAGAGTTAGCACAAAGGGACGTTTATGCCTAGTTGCCGAGCACCAGATTAAAAGCATCAGCAAGCATGGGATCAGAGCAGGAAGATTATGGTGGTGAACTACTGACTTGTATCGCACGCGTGTTGGCTTCAGCACCTGCGGCGTGGTGTTCCCGAGGCCGCACTGACCGCACTTGTTGTCGCCGCAAGCGTACACCGTGCCGGTGTCTGAAACCACATTTTATCACCATGAAAAACCACATTTTTATTCCAGAATCAGTTTAAGTCCCTCTACATTTATTCAAGTTTAGTCTTAGTATCTTACTGCTATGCTCCTTTACACAACTTATACAATCGCAATAATTTAAATAACATTGTTTTAGCAACACGTTTTTTGTCATCATTAGTCGTTGTTATTTTATGTCCAAGCTGAATAAATATTTCCTTTCTAAGTTTCGCCCGATATTCTAAGTCATTTCTTCCAATCCAATCCTTAAAAATTTATCGAGGGTCATCTTAGCCCCATATTACAAATTCCAAATCTGTTTGAACGCGCCATGACAATGGAAGTCCCTCGACTCAAGAATAACAAAATGTATTTGTCAATATCGCTGCTTCGTGACCGCGACCCGAGACCGAAGCTTCCTGCCTCGGTCGCGGGTCGCGTTCTTCGTATGTGTCGCACACAAACTTTCCTCTCCTCGATTTTAGTAGTTAAAGTCAGTTATATTGTTGAAAATTATTATGCCTTATTGTAATGTAAAGCTATATCAAATTACTATTGGAGGAATAAGAATACGATGATATTATATTATAAATACATATAGGCTATTAACGAATTATATACAACTAGTGGTCTAAAAACATCGTTTTCAATAAAGGGGTCAACCAATAAATGGTTATTTAATTGTTTAATGAAAACATGTTCGGGCATTTTGAGCGCGACGCACTACACCACTCGTCCGTGAGCCGCCGACAACTGTGCGTGAGACCGGCTACCGGTCTCCAGTCGCGCGTTGCGGTCTCGCACGCAAACTCACTCCCATACAAAGCCTAAGGACAAGTAGTATCGCGCGTCTCGCCCTCGAGTACACCCGCGGCGAGCGCGACACTCGACCGTGGTAGGGTGCATCGGTCGCGCGGCGGATTTACACCTTTAGACAGCTGTGACGTACCTGTGACGAAGAGCGTGTGGTGCCTGCCCACTGCCGCGTGGATGATGTTCTTGCCGCGCAGCGCCGGCACCGGCTCGGGGACGTTGCGCGTCACCGTGTCGCCGAAGCCGAGCTGCCCACAGCTGTTGCGACCTGTACCACACAAACTTCATATAGCACCTGTTTTGCTGGCATGCTTAGCGCCTAGTTACAGCATAGTCAAGCGAGAAGTTTAGAGCAATTTAGAACGCTCATTACAGTCAGGGGGGTGACCATAAGCTCTAGAGTAAGGTTATTTTGAGATCAAGTAAGTGACAGATGTATACAAGTCGTATACATCTGTCCCCTACACACACTCAAAATAACCTTACTCTAACAGCTTATGGTCACCCCCCAGGTCGCGTCAATTTGGCCTGACCCTTCGCAGCGAAACTGAAAAAAAAAATGGCAGAAGACCATACATTGTTTTGGCTGAGATTAAATTCCTACATATTTAAATGAAAAATATCTGATTAAGTCCGTCAGTTAGATAGCCTGAAAATATTGGACTCGTATTTTTTCTTTTGCCACGTAAACAAAAAATTACGACGATACAGTGCGTTGAAATATTGTGGGACGACAAGGTGTGCTAAACTTTTTACTGACAAAGTGACGTCACAAGCCCGCACTCCTGAACTTTGACTCGCTTTGTCTTTGTCAATTTTTATTTATTTGATAAAAAATACGTGTCTAATATTATTGAATAATCTCACTGACGAACTAAATAGCATTAAATTTTTTTACCCAGGAAAGATCCCTATTGTTGTTAGGGAAGTCCGAGAATAATAGCTATATTCAGTCATGAACTTCTGTAGGTTATGTCTGTGGGTGACTTTTAATAATGTGTTCGACGAAGTAAAGGGCAATATCGCATTAGTATTTCCCTTACCTAAAAATAACTTGGTAGGCAATATGAAATGTCTTGTTAAAATATTTTAAAAAGTAGGTTGGTCAGTAGGTAAGCTCAGTTTTATTTTAGACTTGGAATTTGGATACTAGTCTTTTTGCCTATCATTCATTTGAAGTAATTAATTTATTTCTATTACACTACAGTATTCTTGCCTACATGCAAATAATGATATACTCTACAGTTACTACTTGTCACTTGGCAGAATAAGTATAAAGTGGCAACCCTAAGGCTTAGTTTCCCACCTTTAAATAATAATTTGTCACATTAATTCTGCGATAATTTAGAGGTGAGAAATTCGGGGTAAGCTAATCAAAGTTAACGAAAAAGTCAAATAGCTTTTCATTATTATTGTTTTTTTTTTAATACGGCTTTAACTGGTTAATGTGATACTTTGTTAAAATGTACTCAATGAATGGAATTTTCTTCTTTCAAAACTCACTTTTAGACGCTCAAATTTAAGTCAACTAAGACTTCGCCATTGTTCTTTATATATTGACCTCTATAACACAGCGTAAATAGCTTATAACAATTTCATTATTGGGCCACAGGGCTTCTCTCTGTGAGAGAGACTTATTCACGTTACTGCCAATAGAGCTGACAAGCGAATTGTCTTCGTGTCCGAGCAAAAAAAAGAAGGATGCTTACCGAAAGTGTAGACCTCGCCGTTTTCGTCTACCAGTACGGAGTGTCCAGCGGAGCAGCTGCTGGCAATGAAGCGGTACTGGAAAGAATAATGACAAGTTTGTTACTGGTATCTATACTGGAATGCTATCTACTTTATCGTTATAACGTCTAAGTTGATTTTTGATTGATTTGTCATAAAAAAAGACTTAAATAAATTTTGGTTGTAATCAAATATGAACTTAGTTGTGTATTACATTATCAGAGATGCGTTTACGTGACACATCAAGGTTTAGAACAAAACTGTCTCACAGTATAAGTGACAAGGACGCCAAGGTATGGCCCACGAAAACATGCGAATATTATAACAAGAAAAATAATAATTAACATTCATGAATGTGTTTTCTTATTAGATAACTCATAGTCCTTACTTATACCCGAGTCATACAATATCTTTATAATTGTTTCCACAAAATTCTTTTCTAGTTGATGTGAGAGCACTCAGCTATATAAACTGCCCAGACCACCCTAAAGGCTCCTTATCCCACGTCAGTTTAAGCGCCACTGGGAATCCCAAATACTACAATATGCCTAGCATTTGCCCAACTATATTGGGGTCGGCTTCCAGTCTTACCGGATTTAGCTGAGTACCAGTGTTTTACATGGAGCGACTGCCTATCTGACCTCCACAACCCTGTAACTGGGTAACGCGGTACACCTTAGCAAGACTGGCGTCAGATCTCAAGCTTCTGACTACCCGTAACGACTGTCAAAGATCTTCAAATGACAGCCGGGACCAACGGCTTAACGTGCTTTCCGAGGCACGGAGGAAACTCGGTATGTTGAAATGGTCACCCATCCACGGTCCGACCGCGTCAAGCGTTGCTTAACCTTGATGATCGACCAGTGCGGCTGTTATATATAGCCACGAGAATCCCAAATACTACGCATTTCACAAAAATAACTGTGGATCTATAATGCAGTGTTTTATTTATTTAGATCATTTTATAGTGTTTTATTTATTTAGATCATTTTATTTTTGTTCTACAGGTTTTGTTATTGCCGAGAGGTGCTGTTTAACAAAGGTAAAAATGTATGAAATTTACGAAATTATCAGGTCGTCAGGTTGTCACCAGCCACCTGTCGGTTTAATAGGCCCTAAAGGCATCGGTAATACATTGACCGAGAGACAAAGCTGGGACACACTAAAAATATACAAACAGTATGGAAACAACCTACAAACAGTATGGAAACAACCTACAAACGCTCGAAACGGCACACTCACACAAACATTGGCACCGACGAGACCACTCGGGCATTTCTGCGGTGCTGTCAGTACTGAGCACCGCGACGCGACGAGTGGTCACGTATGTTTGTGTGAGTATTTTTACTGTGGCTGGGATGTCTCACTGCAACAGTGTTTTTCGGCAGGAATAGGAAGGGTGGTAGTACTTCGTCGGAGGAGTTCCTTCAAAAAGAGCTGTACTACTATAGCGATAGAGACGGTACCATTTAACTGGTACCGTCTCAGTTAAGCGGTGTGGTATGCCTATAAAACATACTTCTACTTAAATGTCGATTGGTTACCTTGCGATCAGTAAACTTGTGGAAGGTGTACAAGTTGGGGTGCGTCCTTTTCGTGGGGTTGTTGTCCCGGCGAGCCACCAAGTCCCAGGAGACCATCCCGGCTATCATCAGCACGCCAGGGGTCTTGTACAGAGCTCGCAGGACTTCCTAAAACATAAAATAAATATGTAGTCTTTTTCTGTACATCTATAAAATAAGTAAAATTGAAATTTCTGTTGTTGTTTTACTAATTGCATATGGAAGAATATATGTACGGTACTTATATACTCTTTTTTTTATTTTTTCTGAATGTCCAGTGTAACCTGACAGCTGCAAATGTAACGTTGGAAAAATAAATAGGGTATTAAGTAAAAAAAAAAACCGTCTTTTTTATTTTGACGGGTTTCACGCAGATAAAGTCGCGTCGCAGGCAACAGCTAGTCACACTTAATATTATAAAGGCGAAAGTTCGTGAGTGAGTGTGTGTGTGTTTGTTACTTCTTCAAGCTCAAACGGCTGGATCAATTTTGATGAAATTTTGCACAGAGATAGATTAGTCAGAAATAGCACATATAAATCTTTTATTCCCGGGAATATGTTCCCTCGGAATAATTTTCGACATTCACGCGGGCGAAGCCGCTGGCAGAAGTTAATATACAATAAAATTAAATAGCAAAATACTTTACTGCAAAGACAACTAATAAGAGCCGATTTCACCAATGAAGCTAATCGCGATTAGTTCAACTAAACTCAGTTTATGCAAATACAGCGTACCGATTGGTAGTTTCTCAGCGGTCTCAACCATTCAGGACGATGTATTTGGATAAACTGAGTTTAGTTGAACTAATCGCGATTAGCTTCATTGGTGAAATCAGCCCTTTAAAGTTCCTAACAAAATCACTTTTCAAGAAGTTTCAGTTTCTGGCCTCAAATCTAAGACTGGGGCCATAATTGGTGCCACCAACTGCATCAATTGCTGGCGCAGACTGTTATATTATTTCAGATTAGGGTGAAAAGGATGCATATGCGTTTTTTCTGGTCGCTTACCTCTGGTAACCGAACAGTGGGTTCTTCCTGCATGGGCGAGGGGCTGCGCTGCGGTTGCTCCTCCTGCGGCTGTTCCTCCACTGGGGAGTCATCACTCTCCTCGTCCTCAGAGACGTGCTTCTTTGGCTTCCGGTGCTTGTTGTGGCGGCTGTTGCGCGGAGCCGTGTTCCGGTACGGCAGCAACTTGCCATCCTTTGTCATACTGCCCCTGGGTACTGCAGAATACGTGTAAAGATAAAGCCTCGACAAATGCACATGTTTGTTACAGGACTCATCAGTCCAATGCTGGACGGATTCGGCACATTTGCAAAATGTCAAATTCCCAAATTGTCGTATTTTGATGTGGCCATCGCAAAACATAACATTAGCAAAATGCCATTTCGCATAATGTCGTCAAGAATTTGTGAATTTAGGGCGTGAAGAGATAGAAGCTTGGCCCTATATGAGATTTTGCTAATGAGAGAGTTGGATTTTTTTATTTTTTCCATCCCCTAATTTAAAGAATGGGATGATTTACTAAAAAGTCTGAAATTTTTATTTTATTATTAACAAGGAGTCCTTATATCAATTTCCAGACCGCTAGCAAAAAAAATTGCGGCATTCTCATACAAACTTCCATCCCCTAGTTTAAGGGGTTGTGGGGTACAAGTTCCAAGTTTTAGTTTTTTTTGTTGTTTGTGTACTAATACTAGATTACATATCAAATATCAGCTTTCTAGGACTTCAGGAAGTACCCTAAGAATTTTGAAGATCGTCAGTGAGTGAGTGAGTCAGTGACAAAATTGGAGTTTTTAAAGTATAGGAGCTATGCAATTGAAACTTTATATGTTTAATAAGTCCACTATTCACATCATATTCCGAGAATTTTGTTTATCTGGTATAATCCAAACCCAAGTTATGAGGGTTAAAAAAAACGACGAAACGCTTCGGGAAAGGTAAGGCCCTTGCGCTTCGCTTGGCTCGTCTTGGCGGGGCACTATCAAGCCCCCAGATCGCAAATAACTTACCTAACGCAACAAAATATGCTACTCAAAGTGGTAATTTACATAGTTTCGCTAAGCGATTATTTTAAAATACATGAATGAGAATACAGCTGAACTTGAATAGAGATATGAGAATACGCGTTCAGAAAAAGTGACCTACATTTTATATATTAGACAGAAATAAAGACATTTGCTGCGAAAAAAATGCTAGTTAAGTACCTTCACTGGAATTATGTTAATTATGAAAGTAGTAATGTTGCCCGATAAGGCCATAAAAATCACGACACAGCAGAAAAAAAATGGCCACATAAATTAGTTTTTTGCTTAATTCTCATAAAAGTTTGATTTTACTGCAATTTGTGCTAGGGAAAGCTTGTTCAAATGTGCACAATAAGTCCTACATAAGGTTCACTAATGTTCATTAGTTTTCGAGATATAAGCCAAAATATTTTTTTTTGTGGGTCCTTTGGCAGCACATGTTTTTTGCTGTGATGGTATTGTTACGAGCTGAGGTTCCGGAATAAATTATTTAAACAGCAGACTTCAATTAATCACACTTTATTACAAAAACACTTCTTAAACAATTCTATTACTTCGCACTTCCTTTTCTGATCGCTCTTTATATAGCACGGAAGACGTTTCTAGAACGTTCCATACTGTTCTAGATAATTCGAGAATCTTCTAGAACAATCGACTTTCGAACTCAGTTCCCGAGTAGTATTACTCAATACTCTTCTTTGTAAGCGACTATTTTCAATCTGTCGGGCAACAAGGAAAAACATTCAAACATTCTAGTGCATTCAATAATTCAGAGTTCTAGTTACAACACCAAGGTGAAATACAGGTGAAGCTTTCCTGTAACTTACCTACATATTGATCGCTCTTCTCTGAACGTCAACAATTACCTACCTACTTCTAAAGAACTTTATAAAAGCATTGAAAAGCTTCGGCTTTCGTCGAGATTGAATGTTAGTTTTATATGATATTTATTTTATACTTGTTCTGGCGGCATTCATTGGTTACGAGGCGAAGATATTAATTTTTCCTATAGAGTGCAAATCGGACCCTTATTATTAAGCCTCCGCTGTTTTTTGGAACTGTGATAGGTAGACTAGTAATTTTCATAGAATATGTGTTACGAGTAGAGATGGGAAAATGCCTGGGCATTTTCGAAAAATTGGACCAATTCCTAAAAAGTAACAATTCCTAACATTTCTGTCATTGGGCATTTATCTGGGCATATATTTTATGTTCCAAATTTAATTTACGATATTGAAATAAGCTTTGGCAGCTGGCCTAGTTTGGTTACAGTTAATTCTTAAAAGGTGTATTTGAATGAATTTGCATATTCTATTTAAATTTGTTTTACTAAACCATGTTTACGAACATAAATGTTGTTAGTTGTTGACGGTATTATATGCAAATATGCTGCCACGGGAGGTAACATGCGGGAAGATATGGAATCTACACTTATCGAGGATAGATGGAATGATACGGAACCAGTACCTTTAACTTCACGACAAAAAAAGATATTCAATTCATAAATATAAGCGAACAGTTATACGATACCGATAGTGATTAGGGCAATTGACCCTACAAACAATAAAAATATTAGATTGACTAATGGTGTCATAAATGGCTCTCTAGTGGAATTATAATTACAATTATGATGATGTTGATTATTAAAATTTTATCATTGTTGTTCCTATTAATGCCTAAACTTATTTTTAATCGAAGGAAAATCAGGCGTGTTATAAGTTTGGCGTTATCTGTGTATCATGCTTTTTAAACTACATAATGTATCTAGTAGTAGACACGCTTCGATCAACAATCTATCGATCACATAATTATTGCGAAAATAGACCATAACTTTTGCACCGATTTTCATCAAACATAGCTCCGATAACGTCACCTTTCAAACAAAAAATCTCAATATCGGTTAATCCGTTTAGGAGCTACCATGATATCACAGACAGATACAAAATACACAAACACAAGGTACACACGTCAATCTTTTAGGTAACTTATAACACCACTCTATTTCCGTCGGCGGGGCTTAACAATGTGTTCAATCATTGACATTCTTTTATTTCGTTAATAAGTACTAGTTCACATGAAGAACTGTATTCAATCCTCTTTAACGACCCCATATTTTTACCCGACTGCCGAAGGAGGGTAATGTGTTTATCAGTCTATGTATGTATGTTTGTTCCTATATGGCGTTCCAGAGACCAAACGCGTTGGCTGATTTTGATGATTCGTACGTCAATCGATTCGTCTTAACCCTGCGAGTGTCACTGGCTACATTAAATTTGGAAAATAGAAAAATGGCGGATTTTGGGCGCCATATTGTGGGGGACAAATTTTTTTTTTACTTTGGAAGTAAAAAAAAATTTTGTCCCCCACAATATAGGTACACACGTCAATCTTTTAGGTAACTTATAACACCACTCTATTTCCGTCGGCGGGGCTTAACAATGTGTTCAATCATTGACATTCTTTTATTTCGTTAATAAGTACTAGTTCACATGAAGAACTGTATTCAATCCTCTTTAACGACCCCATATTTTTACCCGACTGCCGAAGGAGGGTAATGTGTTTATCAGTCTATGTATGTATGTTTGTTCCTATATGGCGTTCCAGAGACCAAACGCGTTGGCTGATTTTGATGATTCGTACGTCAATCGATTCGTCTTAACCCTGCGAGTGTCACTGGCTACATTAAATTTGGAAAATAGAAAAATGGCGGATTTTGGGCGCCATATTGTGGGGGACAAATTTTTTTTTTACTTTGGAAGTAAAAAAAAATTTTGTCCCCCACAATATAGGTACACACGTCAATCTTTTAGGTAACTTATAACACCACTCTATTTCCGTCGGCGGGGCTTAACAATGTGTTCAATCATTGACATTCTTTTATTTCGTTAATAAGTACTAGTTCACATGAAGAACTGTATTCAATCCTCTTTAACGACCCCATATTTTTACCCGACTGCCGAAGGAGGGTAATGTGTTTATCAGTCTATGTATGTATGTATGTATGTTTGTTCCTATATGGCGTTCCAGAGACCAAACGCGTTGGCTGATTTTGATGATTCGTACGTCAATCGATTCGTCTTAACCCTGCGAGTGTCACTGGCTACATTAAATTTGGAAAATAGAAAAATGGCGGATTTTGGGCGCTATATTGTGGGGGACAAAATTTTTTTTTACTTCCAAACCCATCGTGTGGGGTATCAAAATAAAGGGTTTTAAGGTGTGATTTCAAAAATATATAACACTTATGTTTAAATATACCGAAATCTAAAAAAAAATAACTAAAATGTTATAAATAAAAAAAGTAAATTTAAAAAATCAAAAGACCCGACTGCTTAAAAGGCGAACTAAAAAGACGTAAACAAGAAGAAAATCATGCTGTGCAGTCGGAGGATACATATTCGCGAACTGGCTGACCAAAGCCAGATGTATCCAGGTCTTTTGATTTTTTAAATTTACTTTTTTTATGCCTTGCGATTGGGCATATCGGGCAATAATATATTTATGCCCAAATTTTACATTGCATTTTTCTAAATTTTTCTGCCGGTTATAAATACAATTTGTTGATCTCTAGTTACGAGTCGCGACCATGAAAATATTTTTTTTTCTGATTAAGCAGGATACCATAACACAAACATGTTTTTATTCGGTGTTTGTACTGTTATTTTTGACTTAACTCTAACTTAAAATCGGTAAAATGCCGGTTACTCACATTCACACGAATACGCGACCCCGCTGGTACACTAACAATATGCAGTTTTTGTCACATTCGCGGTTTTCCAAGGTGTCGATTTATTGACGCACGAAAAACCGCGCAAATCCCAAGTATTTTTTTTTTTTTTTTTTAAAACGTTGCCCCACACTAGGAATTTCTTCCTGTATCGTGGGTGCGTTTACAAACATATAAACTCACATACACAAACACCCAGAGCCGGAACAATTATCTGTAGGTCATACAAATTTTTGTTCCGTGCGGGAATCGAACCCGCGACACGCAGCGCAGCAACTATACCCGACACACAATAATCTGTCAGTTGTGCTGCGAAATATAGGCACGTTCCGTTTTTGGTTACTAAACTAGGTACTTAAAAGTAACTTTTATTACCCCTTGGAACTAATAATAATTGCTGGAGGAACAAGCGCGTTAGAACCAATAACAATCAAACAACCTATGCAGGACCTGCGTAGTTGATAACGGCCGACTTAATAGTGTAAAATACCTCTGAATAGTGGATTATATCACTGAATACTAGGCCGATCGATCATGTTACGTAATCAAGTTGCGCGGATGCAACCAGTTAGATCCTTGATTCCTTTATATTGGATTGCCTGACCATTGTAACTAGTATCACAATAAATCACAAGTGCATTGCACTGCTTGACAACGATCTATTAGTAAAGTGTTCAGCCAATTGCCCACAATTGCCTAGTAAGTGACAAGTTGCTAGGCTACCTATTACATGCACTGTGCACCCTACTTCCGTTACACCGAGCACACAACCTACTTGGTTGCTAACCTGCACGAACGGGCCGTGACGCAGGCATGACTGCAGATGGCCCAGGCCATGCTAAGCTATCGACTGATCGTACCTTTATAACGGCGACTTAAATTATATTGTCAACAGTTAAATGGCGAATAGGAAGGCTAAAGAAACGATGAATAAAATAAATTGTGTGATACATGATAATGGCTAGAACAAGATAGCTCACTCTAACGAGGAATAGCGATAAAGAAAAATTGTTGCTAAATTGGCATCAGTTTACGAGGACGATGATGATGATGATTTGGTGGTGAATGAATAGTCTAAAGTTTAGGACCACCTTCCAACACGGAATACAGCTTTGATCAACTTACGTAGAGACGCAAAAAACCTAAGAACAGTTTTGTTTCGCAGGGTACCTTATGCTTAGAGGCTCAGTTTCCGAAAGGAAGATTCTTGCAAAACAGAATGTATCAAATAGACAAACTGCGATTTAAATGCCGTGTAATTGGGGCATGACTAGTCTTCCCATTTATTTGTGTTTATTATGTGACGCGTCATTTAAGTAGGTAGTCTATAACATTAACCAAATCTATCAATCCCTTAAGTGTTTAGATTTGGCAATTACCAGTACCAAAAAATTTCTTAATACATTTTTATCGGGCTTCCCCTTTAAAAACTTTACCCCTCACAAGTGGTACTTGTAAACTTACGCATAAAATATTCTGAAAAGTTTTCTTTTGTCGAATAAACAACAATCAAAAATGTTTCTTAACTTGAAATGTACCTAAGTTACGATATAAAAATTGCGTAACCCTATTTACAAATTATACAATCGAATATTCGGCCCCTCATAAAGTTTCGCTCAAAATTGAAACTTGAGCTATGACGAAAAAAAAATTGCCAAATATTCAAGTTTTGAAGCATACTCAACGACTTCTATAAAAGTACAACTCACAGGTAGATACTTACTATTTCGAAGTCTTAAGTTATAATTTTGTTCACATAATTGTGAGCAAGTGTCAGTGCACTTGTACATTCAGTAATGGCAGATTTTTTATTGATACCTTAATGCCTAATGTTTTGGGTGAAATATGCCATATGAAACTTACAGGCTTACACAGATACACAACACTTAAGTGAGGTGGCAGACGAGGTTCAGCAACGGTACCCTATCACCCTACTGGTGATACTGGGGTCTTTTAATGCCCACACCACCAGTGGTGGCGGGGGGCCACCATAAGGTATTTGTAGTTGTTGTAAGAGACAATTTCAAGAATGACTCACTAAACCAAAAAGTTCCAAACAAGATTACTTTTCATGCAGTGCTGACACAGTTGGTAGCATCAAATCTATTGATGAGATTAAACTAAAGTTTTGCAGTTGGATTGTATGTTTATTCCAGCAAAAATATATAGATAAACTAAAGCTAAAAGTTTATTGTAATACTAGTTTGTAAAATAACCGGCCAAGGGAATGTTAGACCATGAACAATATTTATTTTTATGTCAACTGCAAATATAGGTTTATATTTCAAAGTATTTCACTTAAAAAAACATCTTGACTTTGTTACAATAGAAATATGATTTAATTAACATATTGTACATTGTATTTCGCGCAGCATCGCAATTTTGCATTGTTATTTAATTTCATTTATTATACAGGGTGGCCAAAAAGTCATGGATCGTACGCAACTAGGGGTTAGATGGCATCATCAGCTGCAAAAAATTGTTCTACGGGAGGACCTTAAACTCAACCCCTGCAGTTATAATTTATTTTGTTTTTATGAGAAAATTTACTTTTTTAACTAATTCTTATTAAAATTCAAAAAATTCTACATGCTGTACTTTTTTATAATTTTCACTAGATTGGTACTAATGAGTCCTTGCGTTAGACATGCTATTTATGGTTGTTTATTGGGAATCTACCTCCTGTATCTTTTTATAATTTTCCCTAGATTGGTACTGATGAGTCCTTGCGTTAGACATGCTTTTTATGGTTGTTTATTGGGTGTGTTGAAGATAATATTAAGTTTAACGAAAAAAAATTTTCTCAATTCTTAACTTTTTATTTACCCCAATATTAAAAAAATTACTCTACCAAAATGTGACCCTGTATTACAAGTTGGCGCATTAAATAGGGATTCTGAAAAAGTATAACACATGGCCATGAGTGGCTCTAATATCTTTCTAGGACGAAAAAATAACGATTATGAACAAACAAAATAAATTAAACACAAAATAAATTATAACTCTGCAGTAGTTGACATTAAGGAAAAAAATAATTGTTTCAGATTTATTACTGCTGAGGCCCAGTTTTTTCATCCCTAGTTAACTCAACCAATGGTTATAAATCGTAACCAATGGCTAAAATAAAAAAGTTAATTCCTTTAATTAAAAAAAAAAAAGTTAATTGCAGTCGGAGGATACATCTCATATTAGTCAGCCAGCTCGCGAATATGTATCCTCCGACTGCACAACATTATTTTCTTCTTGTTTACGTCTTTTTAGTTCGGTTTTTAAGCAGGCGGGTATTTTGATATAATTTTGAATTTGAAATTTGAAATTTTGAATTAACTTCTTTTATTTGTAACTTTTTAGTTAACATATTTTTTCAAATTAGGTACATATAAGTGTTATATATTTTTGAAATCTCTAAAAACCCTTCATTTTGATACCCCACTTGATGGGTATGGAAGAAAAAAAATTGCAATCCCCCCAATATGGCCCCCAAAATGTTCCTTTTTTTTAAAGGCACTTACCTAAGAACACTTGGGGGATCAAGACCTATCTAACGATGTCTTAATTATAAATATCCGCCAAGTAGTTTGAAAGATATGAGGTAATAAAGAATATTACATACATACAAGATACGCGCGAAAAACATAACCCTTTCCTTGCAGCCGGGTAAATAGTAACTAATGGTTAAATATCTGCACAATGCATTTTTTCACAAATGGTTATCCTAACCAATGGTCAATATTTAACAATTATTTAACAAATTGTTAAAAGAATTAACTGCCTGTAGTTGTTGAGAGAGTTTCAATGGATGGTTAACTTTATGACAACCATATTGTTTGAAAAGTTATTATTGGTATACTTATAAGATTTATCACGAATTTGAACATAATTAGATACTATGATGATACCGGAATGTTTCTCAGATGATTAAAAGTCAAATACATATATATATTTCAACTAGGCCAATAAGCAACACTTTTGGACGTCAAACAAAAATGAAAATATACAAGTAATAAAAAATTATTCTACCATGCATTCAGAAAAGTAGCAATAGTAGTAGCAAAGATAGTTTATAAGGGGTAATACCTTCATAGACATAATATGTAGTACGTACACAAACATACACATCTTGCACATACATCTCACCTTCTTCCCATGGGGGTAGGGATGAAAAACTGAGCCTAAGAGGGACTATAAAATAACTGGATGCTAACACTTCAACTGGTAGTATTGTTTTTACATTATAATATAAATGGCAAAATTTTAATGATAACAAAACATCTTAAATTATGATAATTTAAGGTGTTTTGTTGTGATGCAAATACTTACTATCTACTAATATACCAGTTTACCCGGTATTCCGGTTGTTTTAATCATATTTATTAATGCTTCTTTCTGCCTGTTGCAGACCATTAGAAAAAATTATGATGATTTCTTTTAATTATTTGTGGTGCAAGCAGGCTTTAATAATTGTAAGATTATTCTATGCCAATGATAATTATGCTGATTGTTATCAAAACCAAGCAACCAAACTGATGGAGTACTTATTTTTATTTCACCTAATTTTAATAACTATGGTCACGCCTATGATTAATGTTATTAAGAAATTCATATCAACATTATAATTTTATTAACATGCCCTTACTCCAACCTATATGAGTCTGTGCGACATGTAAAGAAATCTTTGTAAAAATTTACTAGTTAATGCAAGCAGCAACGACAACACTACAGTACAATAACATCAAGAAATTATTATTATTATAAACGCGACTTTACCGGTTTTACTCGACGATCTCAATAATCCTACCTAATTCTTCTTAACCTACCCATGAAGAGACAAAGGTAATAAATTATCCAACAGCGTCCTGTATGAGCGAGTAGGCATTAGCATCTTTGATACAACAATGAAAAAGAAAACCGTTATGATAAGTACCTACAACCCTACATTATAAAAATAAGTTCTATCTATGTAGCAAATCTTTCGCAATACAACAATTACATACATAATCGGCTAAATGAAAATCACTAATTTACTTGTTGATGAGAATATTATACAAATATTTTTTCAACTTCAGAGAAAAAAATACATACGCCGACACGTGCAATCGTTTCGAATCTTTCAATATTTACATAATACAAATGAAGGATAACTTAACAAACACACAAACAGCATACTACATAAAAAATAGTTACACTTACTACTCATTGTTGCAGGAGAAACAAATGTTTAAAAATAATTATTCAAAAATGTCTGTCACACAAGCTCGGCACGACAAGGACACACGACAAGACAAAATTACTACTAGTGTTGGCCGTGTTGGGCACACACAACAAACCTGACAAACCAAACAGTTCATCAATTAATAGTGTTGGGGCAAAAAGTAAATCTACTAATATGGGACTAATTTTTAAACAAATTGTACAAACCCAAAAACTACTTGAACTCCTCATATATTCGATCAAGAATTTTCTCTTGGAATTAGATATTAGGCTTTTTCTAGATTCAGGATTAGCATATAAAAACCAGACAATTTTATTTTACATTTTGTCGCGAATAGTCGGGGGTAATATTTTATTTCATTGGATGACGAACAGCTCAACCAAAATCGATCGAGATTTCAAGAAAATACCACAATGTGTACAAAAACTGTGAAAGTAACAACTTTCACAGTTTTTACATTTGATAGCTCAAAAACTAATAATTTAGTAATGAACTAATGCAGTATGCGGTACCGATTCGATTTCTTCTTATAACAATCGACGAAAGCTGAAGGTTCAGATAATAGAAAAAGACTTGAAAAATATTTACAGAAACAAGAAGTAATGTTGCAGTTACTAAATTAAGCAAATAATTGGGACTTAGTATTTGTGAGTTCTTAGCAGGGGATCCGAAACTTCAATTCCTAAGGATCTCCTGGAATGAAACCCGCTTAGTGAAAGCCCGAGTAAGAATATTTACAAAATCTATAATAAAATTACTACACCAAAATAACAGTTATGTAACTGCTATTTCGAAAATGCTCGATGCGCTCGCCAATTAAAAATGACAAAAGACTAATATCCAAAACAGTAAACTTTTTTTTTTTTTTATTGGTTTTGGAATGAGGTTTGATAGGGTTTGATTTATCCAGAGACTTTGTCTATTCTAGACAGAAAGGCGTTTTTTCTGTTCTGTGACTATTATATAAGTACTAGCTCCTGCCCGCGGCTTCGCCTGCGTTAGTAGTTCAAAAAAATGCTCCGATCTCCACCAACAGGATTATCCGCTGGGTCAATCTAAAGATTCTCTGGAAATTTTATTAAAATCGGTCCAGCCGTTTCGGAGTCTATAAGGAACATACATACTTTCTCTTTTATATATATAGAAGATTAAACACAGAGAAACTTAGATATACGGACATAGAGTCAACACTTGGAATTATGATACTAGCGCCATCTATCGGTATACGACAACCTTGTAGTAAATTGGTCGGCGGGTTCCATAGTCATTTCATTATTAATGCTCATAGTAATTTCCAAAAGTCAAATCATTTTAAAATGATTTTGACTTTTGGAAATTACTTTGAGGAATAGAAAAGGTAAAAGGTGAATTTAAGTAAGTAAATCAAACAACAGTTTAGCAGTTGACTGCCTTTTTATAATGTTTTCTCTTATTATAATAGTCAAAAGCATATATTTTCATTACGTCATTTTCGTCAACATATAGTCTGGTGCCACTAATTATTTTATTAATATCTCGGCACCAGTTACAAATGATTCTCGATTCCCTTCAAGATATCGCTCCATGTCCTTGTCAGGATGAGGGAAAGAATGGCGAACAGTATCATCTTTGTCTAAAAACAGATAATTTCAAACTTTAGAAGAGAATACATACATCAATGGTGGTTAGAGAAATTTACAAGCGGCCTTATTTAGTTATTATTAAAATTCCACTTTGGATACATATGTACCAAAATGCCTGTATTTTGTACTTAGTATCGTAGATATTCAACAATATTTACTTACAAATTTTACCGCACCGCGGCACACAACAATCTCTCTTGGAAGAGGCCATATTCAAGGTCAACAGTGTTCAAATCGTACGGCAAATCAGGGTCCAGGGTAACAAGCGTAAAGGGCTTATTACACTACACGGTATTCAGGGTCCCTGAATACCGGGTCACTCCACCATTCCTTGTCATTACGGTCGATATTTTGGGAACCCTAACTACTTAACAGTCATTGAACCACCTTAATTTAGGGTTTACGGCCCTGAATACCGTGTAGTGTAATAAGCCCTTAAGTGAAGTCGTCGGGGTCCGGGGATGAAGGAAAGTTGTTGAAAAAATCACAAAAATACAGACGGGTCACAAATATTTTATTGAATAAATACAATCATGCAAAGTTGTTAATTATTTCTGTTCATCGTTTTCGTTTGACGTCTCATTTTTTAAGTCATACATACGTACGATGAAGTTCTTGAACATGTAGTATGATCAAGTTTTACTCACGATCACTTAAATATATATCATATATCATCACCCTATATATTATTTTTCTCTGTGCATAATCCCGATTTATGGAAAATCGTACCATCATGATCATAGAGTATAGTAATATCATGATACTCTGTAACCAATTTAAGGTAAGGGATAGAATGACATATCGTGCGTGCCTTTTTACGCACAAAACAGAAAACACACGCTTCGTTTTTACCCGACTGCCGAAGGAGGGTAATGTGTTTATCAGTCTATGTATGTATGTATGAATGTATGTATATATGTTTGTTCCTATGTGGCGTTCTAGAGACCAAACGCGTTGGCCGATTTTGATGATTCTTGCGTCAATCGATTCGTCTTAATCCTGCGAGTGTCACTGGCTACATTAAAATTGGAAAAAACAAAAATGGCGGATTTTCGGCGCCATTTTGTGGGGCAAAAATTTTTTTTTTCTTCCATACCCATAGTGTGGGGTATCAAAATAAAGGATTTTAAGAGGCAATTTCAAAAATTAATAATCCTAAAAAAAAAAGATAACTAATAAGTTATAAATAAAAAAAGTTAATTAAAAAAATCAAAAAATCCGACTGCTTAAAAAACAAACTTAAAAGACGTAAACAAGAAGAAAATCATGCTGTGCAGTCGGAGCATACATCTGGTTTTGGTCCCCCAGCTCGCGAATATGTATCCTCCGACTGCACAGCATGATTTTCTTCTTGTTTACGTCTTTTTAGTTTGTTTTTTAAGCAGTCGGGTTTTTTTATTTTTTTAATTAACTTTTATTAGACTGTTTACTTGTCGTCAACTGTTCGACTGGTTTTCAGTTCACGGATAATTGTATAGGAGAAAATGATCACAATTTAAAATATATCATCATCATATCAGCCGAAAGACGTTGCTGGACATAGGCTTATTTAAAATATATGTTTTATCCCAATTAGAAATTGTTTGAAAGGTAAAATAAACGGCCTTATCCGATCGTTCACTAAACTGCGGATTAAACGCTGCTTTTTTGGCTCTCTGCGTTTTGCTCTACATAAGAATTAAGGGAAAATGAAGCAGAAGATAAGAGCGACCGAAGCGAGCTCAACATTTTTTAGCATCCTGCCTTGGGTAGGAAAGATTAACTTTTGACAGACGGGCCGGTAGGCTAAAAGAGCCTTAGTAAGTTTGTGTCAAAAGAATATGCAATGCTAGTATAAGCCTGGATTGCGATTGGTTTTGCTGTATCCGGCTAAATACGCTACCACTTGATTCCGATTGAGAGGTGCACTAGATAGGCAGATAGGAAGTGTCCAGCAAAAGTTACACAGGTAATACGTGCTTTAGTATTTTATGCGCGAATTTGTAAATTTTATTATATAGGTAGGTAAGTAAGTGGTGGTTGCAAAGGCAAGCTTGGCAACCCCTTGATCCTGGCGCTGGCCCCAGGCTCAAGCCTGGTTAGCCTGTGGGTAATTCAGGCCCACCTAATGGATGATCCTATATGGTAGCGACAATACTAACGGTCTAACGGAGTTTGACTGTGTGTCGACTGTTCACAGCGCCCGCTTGTCACTTTGCGAAATTCAAATGTACTCTAAATTAGTAGTTACTTAGTATATTTGTGGCTTTAATTATTTTTGTGGTTTCAAAAGTAATTAAATGGATTTTATTATGTGGGTGATAATAAATATGTAGATTTCTCTATCTAATTGAAAATTGTTTTTCAATGGTAATCCAGCTGACTGGGATCCCCCCCGGTTCCCGCATTGTCGAGGCGGGGGGGGGGGGGGGGGGGCTCAGTAACCGTGGCTTAGTCACCCACGGTGAAGCGTAGAGGAAACCGAGGAGGGGCCGCTCGTCAGGGCTTTTGCCGATTAAGCCGACGACGTAGCGGCTAACTGGTAGGTTGCGGTGCCGTTTGAGAACAGACGACAACGCAACTGAGGCGGGCCGCGATGTCTTATGGAGATTTCCAGGTCCCATACGATGTCGCGGCTGGAGGTTGGAGGCCGCGGCGGGAGAGGAGTGCCGGTATTGCGGTGCGCCGCTCTAACTACCTTCCGCGGCCCGGACGGGGTCGCCACCGTCTGATGGCGGACGCGGTGAGGCCGCAGGGGAGGAGGAGTGTCGGTATTGCGTTAGTCGGTCTCCCTGTCCCATGCGGCCGAACAATGGTAGGTGGCGGGGCCATTGACCTTGACCCTTCACAGCGGGACCAAGGGTGCCATGCACGGGGTCGTCTGGCGCCCATGTGATGATTGGTCCCTGGGGTGGTCACGGCGTACAGTGTGTTCTGGTGCGCCGGTGATGGGGGTAATCCTCCGAGGAGGGTCCGGTGACGGACAGCCGCGGCGGGTTCGCGGTGATTGCTAACGCGTGCCCGTGTTCCCGCCATAAGCGGCACAGGAGGACACCGTGGAGTTTTAGTGGGTTAGATTCCCACATAACTGCACTATCTCCCCGTGGTAGTGCAGTATGCATGAGCATTTCTCCAGGCAAAAAGAAAAAAAAAAAAAAGCTGACTGGGGTGGGCCAGGAATGCCCCCCCCATTATGTATACGCCTATGTTTAGGAGGTAAACTCATAGGTACTCTTGTTACACCAAAAAGGTTGGCTTAGTAGACTTGTGTTTTTGTACGCTGTCATATTAATTATTGTCACCATGACTCGATTGACATGACAATTATTAGTTTTGTGTAGTGACTTTAAAAAGTTAATGTTTTTATAAATAAATAAGTAATTTTATAAAAAAAAAAAAACAATAAAAAGCACACCCAAGTACCAAGTACTGTTAATATACACCTTGAGACTTTCAACACATTTTAAATTGACAGGTATGTAAAATATTATAGATATACGGGTTAAGAAATACCGTGATTCCATGGGATGCATGTTTAGATAGATCTGGTATTTTACAAAGGCGTAGCTTTTGTAGATGCTTCAAAATACGCTGTGCAGTTTGTGCAGCTTGACGTACTTAACTTTATCCATAAAGCTTATTCAGCAAGCGTATGTAGGGACCTACGTTGTGTGCAATTTGAAATTCCCGCCATTGTGTAGTAAATACGGTAGGCGTCATGAAAACCGCTTTCACCAAGCGTGCGTGTTTACAGACTTTTAAAGAAATTAAACTTAGAATGTGAATTTCGAACAATACAAGACAGAATTCTGAGAGATAAAATAGTAACAGGCATAGTTTACTCAGAGAAACAGACCTAGCGCTGCCTAAAGCTATAAATATATGTCAGGCCGCAGAGCTAGCAGGAGAGCAGGTAGTTTGAAGAAGAAATTTAACAGGACAATGTCTAAGGCAGAAGAAAGAAAGTGAACAGATAGAAATAATATGGAACAAAGAAGAAATAATGAGAAAAATATTTATAAACAGATAGAGAGGGAGAGAAACCAGAGAAGATATTCAACTGTGACAGATGTGGATTTTAACATGCGGCGAGGAAGTGTCCTGGCTACGGGGAGAAATGCATGAAATGCAATAAAATTTTGCGAGAACGAGCAGAGCGTACAGAGTTAAATCGGTGGAACAATGCAAATCGAGTAAAAGTGAAAGTGATGATTCAACACACATGTATGTTATTAATATAAGTAATGTCAACTCTGAAAAATTATTTTCAGAGTTGATGGTTAGTATGTGTATTTTATAAAATATGATAGAAATTTAAGATTTAAATTAGATTCAGGTGCACAGTGTAATGTCATATCTGCTAATGATTGTTAAAGATTTGCAATCAGTAAGTTTCAAAAATCAGATTGTAAACACTCAAATTATAATAAAGATAAAAAAACTTTTTTACAAAAAAATACTTCTGACTTCCAAATATAAAACTACAAAGTGAAAAATAACTTTATTTTTGGAAGTCGGTGTCTTTCGTAGGTACCAATTTTTAGCGTTATGGACACCGACTTCCAAAAATAAAGTTATTTTTCACTTTGTAGTTTTATAGTCGGTATATAAGTCGGTAGTATCTTTTTGTAAAAAAGTTTTTTATTTTCCTCTTTTTTCGTCAACAGAGTCATATTAGTGCAAATCACGGTGGACGGTGTGATTCAAAGGCCGCCGCGGCTATTGTACGGGAGTTTCGCCGTTGTGTGGTCTGCGCAGATAAGACAGTGGCTCGCGTCGCAACTCGGTGACGTATCGCTCGCTGTCAAGTTTACTTCAAGCGGTCAACCCGTTTGACAGTAGCGGCGTGTTTACAAGGATTGCAAATAATTACTTTTTTGTTGTTCACCTGCGTCTATCCCTGCTTCTTTAACAATGTTTTGCGCCGAGCGCTCACCACCATCTACCCCTGTCATGGAAATACTACGAGCTCAATCCTCTGCAGATGCAACGCGGCCGCTAAGAATGAACCTGATTCTGAGCCTAGCAATATCACTTCGAGAAAGCAAAACAAACGCCTACGACCGGACTCCTTACCTGAAACTTTTTGCTCACAACCAATACTAACACCATTTGTATATGCAATAGGGTCATGGATATGCTTACGGCCTGGAAAAAACAAGGACGTCTCGCTAAAACGTCTCACATCTGACATAACTGATCTAAAGCAGCAAATTAGAGATATGAAAAAAAGTTACACTGAAACTGAAAAGTGGAGAGACTATATGGATGGAGAATATGATAGCATGAAACTGAAAATTTCCCAATTGGAAAAGGGCCATTTGGATCAGCGTGAATATATAGCGGAGTTAGAAAAGAAGGTTGAAGATTTTAAAACCAGTTCTCGTTCCTCAGCTATAGAAATCAAAAATATCGCTGCCAATCAGAATGAGTCAACTGCCGACCTCACTGCTGTAGTTCTCAAAACTTGTAGTGCGATCCAGGTACCAGTGGAACCACGCCAAATCCGTAAGGTATATCGACTCCCAGGCAAAAAAGAGTTTAACAGACCGATTATTGCCGAGTTTATGACAGTACCTGACAGAATTAAAGTAACGCAACACTGGGCACTTTTTGACAACTTTTTGTTCCACCCGCAATAAGCTCGAAACTTAAAGTTTATTTGTCATCCACCTCTATTGTGCATACTATTTATTTTTTTGTGCTGGTTTTTGCTTTTTTGGCAATTATAGGTTCACCGATTTGGTTCACATAACTGCACACTGGTTAATAACGTTTAAAAAATCAAAAAAATCAAAATCAAAATCAAGGTATTTATTTCAATTAAACTTTAGAAGTACTTTTGAATTGTCAAACAAAAAATTAATAAAAAGATGACTCTAGTTGCAAATTCGCAAGCGTCTGTAGGTCTCAATGGAGAAGAATTTGCAAGAAACTCCCCGGACACTCTTTTCCATCAGTTTTAATTACAAGTTTTTGGTTACATCATTCTTGTTGAAAAAATACATATATGTGAGAACGATGTAAAAAGACGTGTACGTAAAAGCGTCTAGAGTAACAAATAATTAAAAAAAAGCACTTTAACAGGCCGAGACAGCTAAGTTATGACCAATCCCAACTGATGGCGCCCGTTCACGAACATGACGCATGGATCGGCACCACTCAGCTCAACCATCATGAAGGGAACCGAATGATCCAACACATGTGCCACCATCAGAGAGAAATTAGAGAGAGCATGACACACTCAACTGCCAGGGCACACAGAAGTCAACGAACGACATATAGGTACAGTGAATGGTAGATTTATCTACAGTCGGAACATAGTACTCACACATGTGCTGTGCAATTATATAATACTAAAAGAAATTGAGTTTATACAATACAAAAATTTGCATACAGTCTTCAGCATGTCCAACAATACTTCGATACTTTTCTGCCCATCACTAATTGTTCTTGCGCCCTAGTGGCTGCGGAGCAGGACCAGCATTGAGCCAAGCATTTTTATCAGCGATGTAATCCCCCAACTTATAATATGCTTGCCTACATAGTGTGCGTTTTATACAAGTCTTAAATTTCGTCTCATTTAGTTGTAGAATGTGGGGAGGAATTTTATTGTAACATTTTATACAGTACCCCATAAAAGATGATGCTACTTTAGCCAGCCTGAAACCTGGTTGAATTAGTTGATCCCTATTTCTAGTAACATAATTATGTCTGTCACCGTTTTTACTAAAAAGATGTAAATTCTTTCTAACATACATGATGTTTTCATAAATATATTGACAAGGTACCGTCATGATGTTAATGTTCTTAAACAGTTCCCTTAGAGAATCGCGCCGGCGAAGATTGTATATCGCTCTGATGGCTCGTTTTTGCAGAATAAAAATTGACTCAATGTCTGCAGCCCTTCCCCATAGTAAGATACCGTAAGACATTATACTATGAAAATAACTAAAATAGACTAATCTTGCGGTATCGACATCAGTAAACTGACGTATTTTTCTAACAGCATAAGCTGCCGAGCTTAGCCGCCCCGCAAGTGATATTAAATGAGGCCCCCATTGCAACCTCGAGTCTAGCGTGATCCCCAGAAAAACCGTTTTGTCGACGAATTCTAGCTTCTCCTTGTTTAATAAAATGTCACAATCATTACTTTTGACATTCGGCAAGACAAATTTTATGCACTTAGTCTTTTTAGCATTTAAAACTAGATTATTAGCTGTGAACCAATTTTGAACCTGTCGCAAGACGGTATTCACATCGTCAACGTTACTGGTACGTCTATTTATCTTAAAAATCAACGAAGTGTCATCAGCAAATAACACCATGTTTAGATTGTTTTTCAATAGATGAGGTAAATCGTTAATGTAGACTAGAAACAAGAAAGGACCCAAAATTGAACCCTGGGGTACCCCCATTTTCACGGTTAACCCGGACGAATTGACACCGTTTATTTGAACTAATTGCTGTCTATCATTTAAATAAGATTTAACTAAACTCAACGCTGATTGGCCTAGCCCGTAATGCTCAAGTTTCAAAAGTAATGTTTCATGATCAACGCAATCAAATGCTTTCGACAGGTCGCAGAAAACCCCTATGGCATCTTGTGCCTCTTCCCACGCTTCAAAGATATGTTTTAATAAGGTGACACAAGCGTCAGTCGTACAACGTCCTTTGGTAAAACCATACTGTTTATCGTGTAGGATGTTATTCGTATTAAAATGAATGAGCATCTGATTTAGCATTATCTTTTCAAATATCTTGCTGAAAACCGGCAGCACCGATACTGGTCTATAATTATTTGTGTCTTTACTGTTCCCGGATTTAAAAAGTGGTATAACCTTACTATGTTTCATTAGATCCGGAAAGACTCCTTGATCTACACACAAATTAAAAATTAAAGCTAAGTACGGCGCTATAGTCTGAATAATGGAGGTACAAACTTTGATGGACATTCCCCATAGATCTTCGGTCAATTTGATCTTGATTTGCTTAAAAGCTTTTATTACTGTTATTGGGTTTACATGTGAAAAGTTAAATTCTGTCGGGCAGGCTGAAACGTTTGCGTTTAATAAACCAGAAGCAAGTGAGGGCGAAGAATTTATGGTTTCAGTAGTTTTAATTGGGATGCTGGTAAAGAAATCCACAAATTCTTGAGCAACTTTTTTGTTATCTCTAATAAGTCCATGTGTAGTTTCAAGCGTGTAATCAGTATTATTTCTTTTGTTTCTGTTCGTTTCATTGTTTATAATTTTCCAAACAGTCTTGATTTTATTTTCTGCGGTTTTAACTTTATTACCAATGTATAAAGCCTTAGCTACTTTACACGTATTTCTAAAAATTTTTGAATAAGTAGCAACATACTTGTTAAAAGTTTCAGTGTTAATATAAGGCTTAAGGCCATAGAGCTCGTAAAGTCTTTCCCTACTTTTCCTGAGTCCTTCAGTCGCCCAGTCACTGAATAAAAACTTTGGGCATACAGTTTTAGTTTTTTTCCTAAAAGAATTATTGAACTCCTTTTGGATTACTGAGAAAACTTTTTTATATAGAATATTACCATCATTCACTGTAAGGTCTTGATCACTTAGCTTACTAATTAAACTGCTGTTAAACTGATTTAATTTACCGGATGTTATTGGTCTGGATTGAATCTGCACTTGTTGAATTGGTATGTTGGACTCAAAGGTTACCAATAGCCCACTATGATCCGAAGGCAGACAATTTATAATGGCTTTGTCTAAGTAGTCGCAGCAACAAAATACATTATCAATACATGTAGCAGAAGTTACAGTTTTTCGTGTTGGTTCCATAAACACATGTGACAAATTAAATGATTTGAAGAGATTTAATAATCTACTGCTATCTGAATTACTCTCTAAAATATTTATATTAAAATCACCACAGATTATGATTAGTTTATTTCCAATTGCAAGTTTTGCCAAAACATCTTCCATCACTGACTCAAATATAGAGTAGTTACCATAATTGGGGGGTCTGTAAACGCACACTATGACATGCTTATCCAGCTCAACGCATGACAGTTCAACACTATGTTCAACTGATAGATCTACAATATCTTTACGAGGTTTTGATTTAATACCATTTTTAATTAATATAAGTGAACCTCCACGTAACATAATATTTCTATTAAAACAACTACCCACGGTATAATTTTCATAATTAATTAGCATTGTATGATCTTTCAGCCAATGCTCAGTAAAACAAACAATTTCAAACATTGTTTTTTCCAAAAACAGTTCTATTTCCAATTGCTTCGCAGAAAAACCTTGAATATTTTGATGGAATAATTTCAAGGAATTCTGCTTAGCCCCTTTTTTTAAATTAACTAAGTGAGAGCAAGAAGGTACCTTCTTGATGGTGGATGTACTAGTAACTATTTCGTTGTTGGTACCCTCCCTTGTCCTACAAACTAGTTTAAACTATAAATATTAATAGCACAAGTGCTAACGTTATTAAACTTATTGACTACCTGTATATTAGTATTACTACTAATATCAACTACAGTACATGCCTTCGACATACTATTTATGTCTGAGTTTATAGTAAAAGATAATAGCCTCGCTATTTGACGTCTTACCCTAATAGGCAGATACACTGTATTGCCTGTCGTTTTTAATTTATCAACAAAAATGTTGATGTCCAAAAAAACTAATTTGTCGCTGTAATGGCTGACAAGGAAATGAACATGCTTATTCAGCATGTGTATATAATTATTTTGTCTACTAGACAATTTTTCCAAATATGGAAAAGCACACAATACGATTTTATTACAATTTAACTTTAATAACTCTGTTACACACTCAGTGATGTCATCTTTTTTTACATCCAAACTGTTACCTATAAAGACAGTTACATTGGTATCTGGTTTGTATACATTATTTGTTACAGATTCCATGATATGCTTGTAAGATGACCCAGGCATACAATAATTCAAAGTTGAATAACTCTGATTGCTATTTAATAATTTACCTAAACCTCTTCCAATACCATCTGCAAACATAACCGAATTAAAACCATGATGACAATTATTTGTTGGAAAGGATGCAGTCTCAGGCCGGTCAACTTGAGACACTTCCTGTGAAATATCAGGAATGTCTAGGTCAAAGACACTGTCCTGAGACACCCTCTCAGCACGAGGCTGGACCTCCATTGTCTTTGGCTGAACAGCCTTCAGGTTTGAGTCTATCTGACAATTACATTGACACATCAGCAATTCGTTTGCGGCCAGAATGTGTTCCTTAATTTGTAACTGGGAGCTAACATATTTACTGTAAAGGGAGCCCAGTTTATCCTCAAGTACCTGAATATCATTTTGTAAGCGCTGTGTGTCAATTTCATAGATTTTTATGCTGTCTTCTAATTTGATCTGGTAATTATTTAATTTTTTAAGCAGGTCAACACGTTCTTTTCTGAGTGGAATATTTTTTAAGAAAACTTTGTGTTGTTTCCTGTACTGGGTATAATTTTTAATTATTTTATTAAATTTTGCATACTTTTTCAATTTTTTATGACTAACTTTATACCTATTTGTCTCATTTAATAAGGAATCTTCAGTCAGGTCAATAGTGGTTATGGAATGAGGTTTACAATTTGATTTTATTAATTCACTATATAAATGGCATGTTTCCTGTACCTGAGTACATGATTGTTCTTTTTGCAGATTTTGGATTAGAGAATTAGCATGAGCCAATTCATCTTCTAGGTCCCTAACTTTACCTAAAGCCTCCTCATACAAATCACTGCAATTATGGAAACCATCCGTGACTACCCGCAGTTGGTCACGTTCATCAACAACATTCTGATATTGTTGACTCAGCACCACTAGCTCCCGCTTAAGGCTTGTGTTTTTAGAGATGACATTTTGCACTTCTACTTCACATTCATCTCTCTCCTGCAACATTGCCTGACATTGATGTTGCGATTCTTTGAGCTCTTGGAGTGCAGTTCTTAGTTTAAATTCCAAGTCCTGAGCAGTAGCTTTACGTGTCATCATAGGCATGGTTTCGGGATAGTTACTGAAAGTAGAATTAGAGAAACGGTGAGAACCAAAAGAATAGACAAAAGACAGAAAAGCTGAAAATGGAGAAAAGTAACAAAAAATAAAAAGAAAAGTACAAGTAGGTAATAATACAATGAAGAAAGGGAGTTTAATTCTTAGGTAGGCTGCTGAATTGGCTTTTTTTACTTTTGATTGCCTTTCAGTTTACTTTTATTTAATGTGGGTAGGGTACCCAAAATATATATGTGTGATTAAATGCAGTTTAATAGTTTAACTATGCAAAAATCATAAGCGTTTGGTATAAGTGAAGGATAAGAATCAATTAATAGAACTAATTAAATGGGCCTAATGTTGATTTTGTTTCGTTTTTACGCTGTCAACGAAACGATTTATAAACACTAGAGTGCGAAATTAGCAAAATTGTTACGTTAAAACTAAAGGAGAGTGTATTACAAAGTTAAGTAATATTGTATGCTATAATTATAAAACGTAAGTAAACAATACTCCCCGTATAATGCCGTCGTCAGCTGTTCGATAGGTTACCGGTCGACAACCGGGGCAAAAACTCTTATTTAACTTGTTACTTCGCCAGGAAAACAATAATCCTAAGTATTTATGCCGTTTTATTGTGTTTTCACTTGTAATTACACACTAATTTTACGTATACAATAATTAAATCTAATTTTAAAATACGGAGCACAAATTTGACATGTCACTTGGGCAGTGTTGCCACTTTTTCAAAAAATGCTTGATGTCGGCGAAGTTTCTAATGAGATCGATTATTTTGGTGTTACTCGGGCTTACGTATGCAGACATAACTAGTCCAATTGAATCTATTAAAATCTTATAATTAAATATTCATAGTATCCTTTGCAATTTCGATAGTTTCAGGGTATTTCTGGTTAGCATTAAAATTACATGTGATGTTATAATCTTAATCTTATCTATATAAAAAAGTTTTCTCAGTAATTCAAAAGGAGTTCAATAATACTTTTAGGAAGAAAACTAAAACTGTATGCCCTAAGTTTTTATTCAGTGACTTGGCGACTGAAGGACTCAGGAAAAGTAGGGAAAGACTTTACGAGCTCTATGGCCACTATATAGTATATTAACACTGAAACTTTTAACAAGTATGTTGCTACTTATTCAAAAATTTTTAGAAATACGTGTAAAGTAGCTAAGGCTTTATACTTTGGCAATAAAGTTAAAACCGCAGAAAATGAAATCAAGACAGTTTGGAAAATTATAAACAATGAAACGAACAGGAACAAAAGAAATAATACTGATTACACGCTTGAAACTACACATGGAATTATTAGATTAGATAACAAAAAAGTTGCTCAAGAATTTGTGGATTTATTTACCAGCATCCCAATTAAAACTACTGAAACCTTAAATTCTTCGCCTTCACTTGCTTCTGGTTTATTAAACGCTAATGTTTCAGCCTGCCCGACAGAATTTAACTTTTCGCATGTAAACCCAATAACAATAATAAAAACTTTTAATCAAATTGACCGAAGATCTATGGGAAATGTCCATCAAAGTTTGTACCTCCATTATTCAGACTATAGCGCCGTACTTAGCATTAATTTTTAATTTGTGTGTAGATCAAGGAGTCTTTCCGGATCTAATGAAACATAGTAAGGTTATACCACTTTTTAAATCCGGGAACAGTAAAGACACAAATAATTATAGACCAGTATCGGTGCTGCCGGTTTTCAGCAAGATATTTGAAAAGATAATGCTAAATCAGATGCTCATTCATTTTAATACGAATAACATCCTACACGATAAACAGTATGGTTTTACCAAAGGACGTTGTACGACTGACGCTTGTGTCACCTTATTAAAACACATCTTTGAGGCATAAGATGCCATAGGGGTCTTCTGCGACCTGTCGAAAGCATTTGATTGCGTTAATCATGAAACATTACTTTTTAAACTTGAGAGCATTACGGGCTAGGCCAATCAGCGTTGAGTTTAGTTAAATCTTATTTAAATGATAGACAGCAATTAGTTCAAATAAACGGTGTCAATTCGTCCGGGTTAACCGTGAAAATGGGGGAACCCCAGGGTTCAATTTTGGGTCCTTTCTTGTTTTTAGTCTACATTAACGATTTACCTCATCTGTTGAAAAACAATCTAAACATGGTGTTATTTGCTGATGACACTTCGTTGATTTTTAATATAAATAGACGTACGAGTAACGTTGACGACGTAAATACCGTCTTGCGACAGGTTCAAAATTGGTTCACAGCTAATAATCTAGTTTTAAAAGACTAACTGCATAAAATTTGTCTTGCCGAATGTCAAAAGTAATGATTGTGACATTATATTAAACAAGGAGAAGCTAGAATTCGTCGATAAAACGGTTTTCCTGGGGATCACGCTAGACTCGAGGATACAATGGGGTCCTCATTTAATATCACTTGCGGGGCGGCTAAGCTCGGCAGCTTATGCTGTTAGAAAAATACGTCAGTTTACTGATGTCGATACCGCGAGGTTAGTCTATTTTAGTTATTTTCATAGTATAATGTCTTACGGTATCTTACTATGGGGAAGGGCTGCAGACATTGAGTCAATTTTTATTCTGCAAAAATGAGCCATCAGAGCGAAATACAATCTTCGCCGGCGCGATTCTTTAAGGGGGCTGTTTAAGGACATTAACATCATGACGGTACCTTGTCAATATATTTATGAAAACATTATGTATGTTAGAAAGAATTTACATCTTTTTAGTAGAAACGGCGACATACATAATTATGTTACTAGAAATAGGAACCAACTAATTCAACCAGGTTTCAGGCTGGCTAAAGTAGCATCATATTTTATTCCTCCCTACATTCTACAACTAAATGAGACGAATTTTAAGACTTGTATAAAACGCACACTATGTAGGCAAGCATATTACGAGTATAAGTTGGGGGATTACATCGCTGATAAAAATGCTTGGCTCAATGCTGGTCCTGCTCCGCAGCCACTAGGGCGCAAGAACAATTAGTGATGGACAGAAAAGTATCGAATGTTATGCGAGAAACTAGACTCCGAAACGTACGCGGAATACATGCAGTCTAGGGCGGATCCGCGAGAGATACCTACGTTCAACCAGTTTATGGATTTTATTGAGAACAAATTCATGGCATTAGAACCTTTGCATAGAAAGAAGCCAGAAAACAGTAGCAAGCCTCCTGCAAAACCACAATCCAACGCATTTCATCCATTCAGCAAAACCCCCAAACCAGCAAACTCTCGAAACTTCCATGCATACAACGCTGGTCAATTTAATAAGATCATTTGTGCATTATGCAACACCAATCATGCATTGTTCCAGTGTTCGAAATTCACTGACATGGCAAGCTCGGCGAAACTAGAATTCATAAAATCAAACAATATTTGCAGAAACTGTCTGTATGTGCATAGCAAGGGCTATTGTGCGTCACAAAAAAGATGCAGAGAGTGCAGCGACCCACACAACACGCTATTGCACAACGACATCGTCCAGTCAGCGCAAATGCCCTCAGCAACACAAACGATGGATAAACCGTCGAAGTCAACTGCAACTAGGTCACCTAAAAGTATGCAAAATAACTTCGCATCGAATAATGATGACGAAATACTATTGGCCACTGCATTATTGCAAGTAGAAACAGCTGATGGCGATTACATCACACTACGGGCGTTAGTTGATCAAGGCTCACAAATAACCCTGATCACTGAGAATGCAGCTCAAAGACTGGGAGTAAAGCGTCAACAGCTAAACGCGAGCATAAGTGGGATCGGCACACTATCCAACAGGAGCAAAGGAAAGGTGAACCTACTTTGTCGGTCCGTACACAACGACTTCCAGTTCACCACGGAAGCATTAGTCATGCCACGGGTGGTAAACAATCTACCTAACGCCACCTTTACAAAAAGAACTTGGACTCACGTAACAAACATCACATTAGCCGATCCAGAGTACAACATATCAAGGCCCATTGACATACTTCTAGATGCACAGGTATTCTCTGAAATCCTAATGAATGGACTGATTAAGGGAGAGACTAATGAACCCATAGCTCAACAGACTCGCTTAGGGTGGATTCTGTCAGGCAACGTCAGCAAGACATTCAATTGCAACGTGGTGATAAACCAAGTGGATGACTTGACAAAATACTGGGAAATGGAAGACATCAGTGGGGATGCATGCAGTTCAATGACGTCAGCGGAGAGATACTGCGAAGAGTTCTTCACTGCAACAACAAAACGTCTGAAAAATCTTATACTAAAACAGATTCAATTACATACCTTCAAAGACGAGATTATGAGACTGAAGGAAAATAAGGGTTTAAGCAACAAAAGCAACCTTTTGAATTTGAACCCATTCCTCGACAAACATGACATTTTGCGAGTAGGGGGAAGGTTGCATAACTCGAACCTAAATGAAGACACGAAACATCCAATTCTGCTACCACATGACCACAAATTGACAGAGTTATTAATTTGGCAAGCACACAGTACAACATTACACGGAGGTCCGAAGCTAACCCTAACACACCTACGCCAAAGAGTATGGATAGTAGGAGGATATCGCGCCGTTAAGAAGGTGTTACACAAATGCGTACCATGTCGCCAATTTCATGCAAAAACCTCAAACCAGATTATGGCAGATCTACCAGAGCCGAGAGTGACAGTTTCTCGCCCTTTTACACATACAGGGGTTGACTTTACTGGCCACAATGAGATCAAGGCAAATAAAGGCCGAGGCGTCAAAACATTGCTGGCGTACGTTGCCGTATTTGTTTGTCTGGCAACAAAGGCTATACATCTGGAACTTGTGTCAGAGCTGTCCAGTATAGCATTTTTATCAGCCTTCAAGCGCTTCTGCGCCCGTCGAGGTACGCCACGTGACATGTACAGCGATAACGGCACGAATTTTGTGGGTGCTAACCGGATTTTACTGCAACAATATAAATGCATTGTACACACCATTGACAACCTTTTCTTGGGAAAAATATCAGAGATGGGAATTAAATGGCACTTCAATGCCCCAGTATGGCCAAGCGCAGGCGGACTATGGGAAGCTGCCGTGAAGAGCATGAAGTATCATCTAAAACGGGTCATTGGAGATCAGCGCCTGACGTACGAAGAATTTACCACTCTACTATGCCAGATTGAAGCTTGCCTGAATTCACGACCACTTTGCACCGTAACAGAGAACGCCGAAGAAATCAACTGCTTAACGCCTGGACATTTTCTAACCGGCACATCGCTAATGACTATTCCAGAACCGGACATTGACAATACGTATAATTTAGGCAAGAGATGGCAAATTGTACAGCAGCTCAGTAAGGATTTCTGGAAAAGATGGTCGCAAGAATACCTTCAACAACTCCAAACAAGGCTAAAATGGAAACGACAAACTACCGATCCTCGAGAAAATGATATTGTTTGCATCAAGGATGAAAGATTACCGGCAGGCAAATGGGCTCTGGGTCGTGTAGCAGAGCTACATACAGGAAAAGACGGCCACACGAGAGTTGTCACATTACAAACTGCAAAAGGAGAAGTTAAACGGCCGATCACAAAACTCGTACCACTAGTTGAGGTTGAAGAAGAAAGACTTGGCGATACCATCACATCTACAAAAAACAGACGGAGCCGACCGAAAAAGCTTACCTGGCACAGCTTGATATGCTACACATTGATGCTGACCATGGCATTTATAACGCCCACTGTTCAACAAGACATGAAGCTTACCCCACTGACAAAAAATCAAACGATTTACTTTGACAAGATTGCAGACTTACAAGAAATACGAGATGAATGGAAATTAGTATTCTACTACAACATGACAAACTACTGGCGAAACGTTGACACTCTGCAAAAATTCGTGTCTCATATAAAAGGATATCGTTGCGAGGACTGGATGATGCAATTCCACATTTTAATCAACCAACTCGAACAGAGCATGAACGAACTGGACTATTACAATAATCTGCTGAAGTCCCAACGATTAATTCAACACAGATTCAAAAGAGGATTAATCGACGGAGTGGGATATGTTGCCAACTCACTATTTGGAGTACTAGATCAGCATTTCGCAGAAAAGTACGAACACGACATCAATTCCATTCAACACAATGACAACCACTTATTACACCTTCTCAAAAATCAGACAAGTATTTTGGAAACCGAGCATAACATCGTACAACGCAACGAAGCGACAATGGTAAAGCAGTTTACCTTGATGAATGACCACCTTACCAATCTGGAAAATAAAACAGAAACGAATAAACATGACACCGCTAATGCATTCTACATTATTACATCGGCAATAGCTGCAGAAAAAATGGCCCAAAATCTAAAGGAAATCCAACAAACCCTCATCAATACGCTGACAAACATGTACCAGGGTCATATGGACGTACACTTACTATCACTAACTCAAATGCAAACCGAATTAGATAGAGTAGCTAGACAACTACCCCGCGATGCCACGCTGCCAGAAGTCCAGAATGATGTACGAGACATCTACAGAATGTTCAGAATACATGCACGCATTACACAGCAATATTTACTGATGGAAGTAAAAATACCCATTCTGAATGATGCTCTATACGAGCTGAATAAACTTATAAGCATACCTCAACGTATTGGCATAAATCGGGTGATGTACGTCATCCCAAATTCGGAACTAATAGCATTTAACGCCAACCAATACTCATTCATACCTCTCGAGCAATCTGACGTTCAAGAATGCCAAAAGATCCAGGACAAAACATTGATGTGCAAATTAAACCACCCTATCTATCGCACCGGTGACCGACGCAAGTCAATTTGCGATGTACAGCTGATCCGAGACAATGAAGAACACAGTGTGTACTGTCACACGGAAACAAGGGAATGCGCTGACAAGTGGGTAAAACTACACCAGCAAAACACATGGTTTTATTATTGTTGTGGCACGTGCGAAGTGCAATTAGTTTGCGGTGCTCAAATGACATCGGAGTCGTTACATCACTCGGGTCTGATTACACTTAAACGAGGATGTAACTTGCAGGGTGACTCATTCATGTTGCACGCATACATAGAACATAAAAGTGACGTCATAGTCAACGAACCATTCGCCATGATCATACCCACGATCTCTCCCATCAACAACATCATCAATACGTCGATCCGCAACTCGTCATTGCCTATCGAAACGCATGAAGAAATGTTTCAGAAGATTGACACACAACTGCGCTCGATTAAAGAGCAATCAAACCTGGAAACGTTATCCCCCCATGACATTCACCACTACACCGCAATCTATGTCGTAATAACGATTAGTATTGCTCTGTCTGTAACATCGTACGTGTACTTTTGGAGAAAGACGAGCACCAAAAGACAGGGGGAGGGTTCGCGAGATGCGATAAGCAGAAGAGGACGAGAAGAAGAAGATGACATCGAGGGCGGGTGTAGCAAAATCAACAAACGGGTGTCAAAAGTGAACGAAGTGATAAGTGTTGATCGCGCCTTAAGTGAAGTGAAATTTGACACTGAAAAACATAGTGACGTGTGTGATTAGGGAGCTTGACAATTATATTTATGGATTTTAAGTGTACAGTTACATAATATCTACATTAGTCATACAAATATTTTACATTACATATTATACCTAGTACCTACTACATCAGTGCTCTGCATTAGTTTCTACAGTCGTTCTTGTCTTAATTTTATTTGATTAATTTTTAGTTCAGTAGCTGTTAGCAGTCTTGTGGTGGCAATATGTACGGTGCACGTACATGAGTTTAAAATTGTTTACTAAGTAAGAGTTGTGCAATAAGTAGGCTCACACCTTTGCACTTACACGTGCGACCTACATTAGATACTATGATAATCACGCAGCAGCAGCAGCGAGCAGAGCAGTGATGATGCATTGTTTCAATATTAATTTTAGTGTTCAATTAGACGTGGTTTGAGTCGGACAACTTGCATTTTTATTTCTTGATTCCAGCCCGTTGGCACTCATTGACATTTTACATTACATTGATATTTGCATTGCATTGACAATAGTTAATGTTAAAGGTGTATTTGCATTTGCACCCTACAGTATTGTTGGACCTGCTGAAGACTGTATGAAAATTGTTGTATTGTATAAACTCAATTTATTTTAGTATTATATAATTGCACAGCACATGTGTGAGTACTACGTTCCGACTGTAGATAAATCTACCATTCACTGTACCTATGTGTCGTTCGTTGACTTCTGTGTGCCCTGGCAGTTGAGTGTGTCATGCTCTCTCTAATTTCTCTCTGATGGTGACACATGTGTTGGATCATTCGGTTTCCTTCATGATGGTTGAGCTGAGTGGTGCCGATCCATGCGTCATGTACGTGAACGGGCGCCATCAGTTGGGATTGGTCATAAATTAGCTGTCTCGGCCTGTTAAAGTGATTTTTTTTAATTATTTGTTACTCTGGACGCTTTTACGTACACGTCTTTTTACATCATTCTTAAACCAAAATCTTGTAATTAAAACTGATGGAAAAGAGTGTCCGGGGAGTTTCTTGCAAATTCTTCTCCATTGAGACCTACATACGCTTGCGAATATGCAACTAGAGTCATCTTTTTATAAATTTTTTGTTTGACAATTCAAAAGTACTTCTAAACTTTACTTGAAATAAATACCTTGATGATTTTGATTTTTATCGGAATGCTGGCTACAAGCGTACACAGCGATTCCGCCACTTGACGGGTATAACGCCTATAATACTACCAGGCACAGGAACCAAAATGACACACTCGTGGTTTACGTAAGAGCTGATTTGCCTCACTCGGTAATAAATAGAACCTCAGTTTCCAGAAGTTAGCGGGATGCTGTGCCACTTGAGGAATATTGATCTGTATGTTCTTGCTCTCTATCGTTCATCTTTTATAAGGAGCATCGACCGTCTCCTTAATGGATTGAATTCTGTGCTTACGGCTAGGTTATCTTGTAAAAATGTTATTTTGGTGGGTGACATTAACATCAATGACTCTAAGCCAACAAGCTAACAAATACCTAAATCTAACCGCTTCTCATGGTCTCCTTCCATCGCACGTATACCCCACTCGTTATTCGAATTGTCTAGATCATGTAATGGTCAAGTCTGATTTAGATACTTTTACATTGGTTTTTGACACGCACATCACCGACCACAAACCAATACTTCTTGCTATAAAACCTACCATGGCACCATATACCCCCAAAACCAAACGTATTGCTGTAGATTATCCCGCTGTTATTTCAGAAATCACAGATATAGATTTTACTCCAATTTTGCTAGTCAGTGACGCGAATGTTGTGGCAGATGTACTGATATCTGGTATTGCCTCAATTATAGAAAAGCACTCTAAGGCCGTACGCGTACCTGCCAGGCAGAGAACTATAAAACCTTGGATAACGAGTGGTTTACTTCGCTGCATCCGCAATAGAGACCAAATGATGCAAAAACTAAGGATGAACCCTGCCAACCGACAGATATCGGCATTTTGCAACAAATTGCTGAAGAACTTGAAAATTGCTTATGATTAACAGAATTCCAAAAGGCCTAAAATAACCCTAACCCTGGAAAGTAATTAAAAACATAACTCACAAGCATCAAACTGCGACTTCGCCTACCGAGTTACTTGATAATAACCTTGATAAACCCTCATTAATTAACAGTATAATTTTTTTTTCGCAAATATAGGCAAACGTTTAGCTGAAAGGTCACCCCTAGGTCACCCACCGGAGGATCAGTAGGCGATACTCCTATCAATTCCTTCGTTCTCTTACCGACTGACGAAGCAGAGGTCGAGAATATTATCATTGGCCTGCGTCCGGACGCTGCAGTGGGTTGGGATGGGATATCATCGCGCCTCATAAAATGTTGCTCACATCTCACATTATCCCAGCTATAACACATGTTTGCAACTGTGATATTAGTTTAGCCTGCTTCTCTAAAGCGTTTAAGAAAGCCCTCGTACATCCGATTTTCAAGAGTAGAGTAGGAGCAGACACAGTGTTACCAATTATAGATCTATATCTGTTTTACCCGCCCTTCTTATTTGGAAGTCGATAGTATTTTTTGTAAAAAAGTTTAGGTAATGATAATTAAATATCATCATCAGCGAATAACACCATTTTTATTTTGTTTTCTAATAAACGGGTTAAATTGTTTATGTATACTAAAAATAAGAAAGGACCTAAAATCGAGCCCTGACGTATCCACCGCACGATTTTAGGCTCTTTCTTACGCAAATGGGTTCCATTTTCGAATTGACACCGTTTATTTGAACTAATTGCTATAGTGGCCTCTCTGTCTCTCGGTGCGCCGCAGACAGAGAGGCCACTATGAACAAAGCGTCATTTTGCACACACACATTGACATTGCGATTTTACAGGGAATATTGGACAGAGCTCAGTCGCGGCTGTCACGAGTGCTTTGTGCGGGCGTTTGTCACGTCATTCATACATAAAGTACTGTAACGAGGTTGCATTGGCTGGGTTACCTTTATTAATTGTTTCAGACCGAATATACTTTAAATTAATTATTTTAATTCGTACTTCCATTCATTTTTAAGTTATAAAGGTTATAAAATTTTTCAAGATGACAAGTTAGAAATTCAATATCTAGGAAAATAATAAATTATTTTAAGTCCATAGACGAAATTGAAACGAAACGAAACGAAAACGAAACATGTCATAATAATATGGTTGTGAAGTAATGTTTCATGAGTAATGTTTCATTAAAATACCAAAAATGTAATCCATTAAATATACCAATAATCTATATATATATAAAATAAAGTCGTGTTAGTTACACTATTTATAACTCAAGAACGGCTGAACCGATTTGGCTGAAAATTGGTAGGCAGGTAGCTAAGAAACAGGAAAAGGACATCGGATACTATTTACCCTACCCTACCCTAAATGGGATTACAGGGGGGGATGGGGGGATGGGATGGGTAGGGTAGGGTTGGTAGGGTAGCTAGGGTAGGGTAGGTAGGGTAGGTAGGGTAGGGTAGGGGAACCCCCCACAGCGCATACGTACTCGTTCGTGTTCCCTGGAAACGTCCCAGTTCTGACCACCGTAACGGAGTGGCAGACTGGGTACGGCTAAAGTGCGCTGTGACTTCGTTGCGATATTATCTTGTTTTGCGGTACGTGACGATTTTGAGTTAAGGCTATGCCTACCCCTGCGCGGGACGCCCTCGGGCATTTTATGAAAAAACCCAAAGGCCCTTCTCAGGGCCAAACCATAGGCCCTTCTCAGGGCCAACCCAAAGGCCCTTCTCAGGGCCACCCAAAAGGCACCAGGCAGGCAGGCAGGTTTATAAAAAATGCACCTGCCATGTTATCTCGTATGCGTTTCGATGGCGCGGCCACGGAGATTTTTTTTAAAAAGAACTATGCCAAGATTATGTAAAAATTTGTAAAAGTTGATTCCCAAAACCATAAATTTGTCAAAGATAAGGTTAAAAAGTTTTAAGGGTTTGAACGTGGCCGCGCCATTGAAACGCGGCGAACCGCGCGGCCACGGAGATCTTTAAAACTAAGCGTTGCAGAGACCTGAAATTTAGGGAAATGATAGATAGAATTTGTAAAAAATTTGTAAAAATATAGAAAAAATTCCTAGGTTTATATTTTAGGAGCTGTAAGACTAAAACCCCATGGCCGCGCCATTGAAACGGTGAAAAACACGTTATCACCGATATCTCGCTGAAAAAGCATCGCAGAAGTCTGAAACTTTTTGTAATACCTAGATTTGAATTTGTCGAAATAGGTAAAAATACACAAAAAAATCCTAGGTTTATATTTCAGGAGCTATAAGACCAAAACCCTATGGCCGCGCCATTGAAACGGTGAAAAACACGTTATCGCCGATATCTCGCTGAAAAAGCATCGCAGAGGACTGAAGTTTTTTGTAAAACCTAGATTTGAATTTGTCAAAGTATGTAAAAATACACAAAAAAAGCCTAGGTTTATATTTCAGGAGCTGTAAGACTAAAACCCCATGGCCGCGCCATTGAAACGGTGAAAAACACGTTATCACCGATATCTCGCTGAAAAAGCATCGCAGAAGTCTGAAACTTTTTGTAATACCTAGATTTGAATTTGTCGAAATAGGTAAAAATACACAAAAAAATCCTAGGTTTATATTTCAGGAGCTGTAAGACCAAAACCCTATGGCCGCGCCATTGAAACGGTGAAAAATACGTTATCGCCGATTTCTCGCTGAAAAAGCATCGCAGAGGTCTGAAGTTTTTTGTAAACGCTAGATTTGAATTTGTCAAAACATGTAAAAATACACAAAAAAATCCTAGGTTTATATTTCAGGAGCTGTAAGACCAAAACGCTATGGCCGCGCCATTCAATACGTTTTGAATGTTCTGATAGGGTGACCATGACTTATTGTTTACAGAAAACTTTCCACCTGCAAGTATTAGAAATTATATCTCAAGGATTCTAAATCATGATAAGTATGAAATGATAAGTACCTATATCTTAGTGTAAGTAAACAATCTGTGATTTGTGATTTTGAAAGAAATGATTAGTACCTATAACTTAGTGTAAGTAAACAATCTGTGATTTGTGATTTTGAAAGAAATGATAAGTACCTATACCTTAGTGTAAGTGAACAATTTGTGATTTTGAAAGAAATGATAATTACCTTTATCTTAGTGTAAGTAAACAATCTGTGATTTATTTGATTTTAAAGAAATAAATATATGTTTTTGTATCATAACGTTTCATTTTAATTTAATTTAGAATCCTTAAGATGTGGTGTGTGTGTATTTGCAAGTGGAAAGTTTTCTGTAAACAATAAGTCATGGTCACCCTATCGGAACATTCAAAACGTATTCAAGGTTTTATATTATGAAACAAAAAGAAAATTTTCGCCTATTATCGGTAATTATACATATTAATAGGTGTTGTTTACAAAAAAAGATCTCGCTAATACTTTATTTCCGATTAGATAACCACAACTTATTTCTACGCAATACCGTAATACAGCTCCTGAAATATAAACCTGGGATATTTTTGTGTATGTTTTGACAAATTCAAATCTAGCGTTTACAAAAAACTTCAGACCTCTGCGATGCTTTTTCAGCGAGAAATCGGCGATAAAATATTTTTCAACGTTTCAATGGCGCGGCCATAGGGTTTTGGTCTTACAGCTCCTGAAATATAAACATAGGATTTTTTTGTGTATTTTTACCTATTTTGACAAATTCAAATCTAGGTATTACAAAAAGTTTCAGACTTCTGCGATGCTTTTTCAGCGAGATATCGGTGATAACGTGTTTTTCACCGTTTCAATGGCGCGGCCATGGGGTTTTAGTCTTACAGCTCCTGAAATATAAACCTAGGATTTTTTTGTGTATTTTTACCTATTTCGACAAATTCAAATCTAGGTATTACAAAAAGTTTCAGACTTCTGCGATGCTTTTTCAGCGAGATATCGGTGACAACGTGTTTTTCACCGTTTCAATGGCGCGGCCATGGGGTTTTCGTCTTACAGCTCCTGAAATATAAACCTAGGATTTTTTTGTGTATTTTTACCTATTTCGACAAATTCAAATCTAGGTATTACAAAAAGTTTCAGACTTCTGCGATGCTTTTTCAGCGAGATATCGGTGATAACGTGTTTTTCACCGTTTCAATGGCGCGGCCATGGGGTTTTAGTCTTACAGCTCCTAAAATATAAACCTAGGATTTTTTTCTATATTTTTACAAATTTTTTACAAATTCAATCTATCATTTCCCTAAATTTCAGGTCTCTGCAACGCTTAGTTTTAAAGATCTCCGTGGCCGCGCGGTTCGCCGCGTTTCAATGGCGCGGCCACGTTCAAACCCTTAAAACTTTTTAACCTTATCTTTGACAAATTTATGGTTTTGGGAATCAACTTTTACAAATTTTTACATAATCTTGGCATAGTTCGTTTTTAAAAAAATCTCCGTGGCCGCGCCATCGAAACGCATACTGTTATCTCTGCACCACCCTTGGTTGACTGGTAGAGAATGCCTAAGGCATTAAGTCCGCCTTTGTACCTTTTGTGCATGAAGTCTAAATAAATAAATAAATAAAGGCCCTTCTCAGGGCCACCGCGACGCTTCAGCGTCAGCGTCGGAAGAAGGCAGAGCCTACGAAGGAAGGGCGGACGAGTCGGACTCCGACAACGAGTCCGTTATATCGATCAATCCGCCCTTGTAAAAGAAGACCAAGATTCTTTGCCTTTACCACTCTTTCAACCGCCGCTCCATCAATATGTATGTCCGGCTCATGGCTGATCACGAGTTCACGCTGATGTTTACTACCTAGTATAATATACTTTGATTTACTAGGATTAAGAACCAAATTATTCCTTCTTGACCATTCTGAAACCGCAGCCAAGTCCTGATTTATGAGCTCCATGGCGCTTTTAGTCTCACTCGGGCAGAAGGAGTAATAAATTTGGGTGTCATCAGCGTACAGGTGCACTTTACAGTGTTCTATAATTTTGCAGAGATCGGCAGTATACAAAATAAATATAAGCGGACTTAAAATTGGCCCTGGGGCGTTCCTCGTTTAATATCTTTCACCGTGGAGGATGTTTCTTCACCGTTAACATTTTGTGTAAACACATATTGCTTTCGCTGTTTCGAGAATATTGTAAAATATAATTAAGAAATCAATAGTTCACTGCATGTTAAAAGTACAGCAACTTAATTATTTATTAGTTGTATCAATTTAGAATAAAAAAGTCGTCAAGTGCAGCAGCCGAGTGAGTTGTCGATCATCGAAACTTGCAACGTAAGTTGCTTAGATCTGCGCAGTTTCTCAAAGTTATAAGAAAATCTTCATAAACAGCTAATTGCGAGTTGCTTGTTGCTGAAACTCGGAGATCAAAGGTGCACAGTAAATAAAAATTACCAAAGTAAGTATAGTAACTAAACACTCATTTATTTATCAGTGTATGGATCATTGGCGAAATACACAACATGAATTCCGTCGGTGCTCCATGGACCAATTAAAATCTGTCCAATTGGTCTATGGGGAAAATTACATGTTTTCATCGACCAATTACCAACTGGGCTATGGAGAATTGAGAAATGTTCCGCTGCCCAGTTTAATAGTATAGTAAAGCTTTGTCCATAAGTATTAAAAAAAATATCATAAACAATTTTTGAAACCGCTTGATAATCATTTATTGAATAATTCCGGCATAACAAATACAAAAAAAGTAGTAAAACATATGCAGATGGGACAAACTGTATGTAACATTCTGCGACAATAACGATCGACAATAAAAAGAAAAAAAAAAAAAAATTGTCATTGACACATAAGTTTTCTGTAAAGTGACCATTTCAAAAAGTTTACATACTTTTCTTTTCTTTTCATTGAAGATTCTATTATATTTATATAATTAGTATTTATTTATTTATATTTTTGAATTCAGTTTGATGTGAACCAAAAAATATAATAAAGGCTTCTTTGAACCCAATGTATAAGAAACTGGTGTGAACTCAGGGTTATAATGTGATAATGGAACATAGTTTTGGTTTACGTCCAGTGTGCTCCATAGCCCAGTTGGTAATTGGACGATGGAAACATGCAATTTTCCCCATAGACCAATTGGTCAAATTTCAATTGTTCTACGGAGCACCGACGATAAATTCTTATTCGATTCTGAGAAATATTTTAGGGTTTAAGTAGGTATAGAACTAAATCTCTTGAAATATGCTGTTTGAAGTAATTTCTTGAAATATGCTAATATTTTCGTGTTTTTCTGTTTTTTTTATCTATTAATTTATTTATTGATTACTTTGCTTCATTATCTTTTTCAGCATCTGTTTACATGACACGAAAAGTTTATTGCGGCTGCCGCGCGGCGATTGCGGACCGAATACGTCTCGTATAAAGAAACGGACTCTTAGCATATTAACCTGAATTACTTAATCCTAACTAACTTATTAATTACTAGGTGACCAGCGCGGCTTCACTCCCGTCAAAATTATAGCCTATGTTACTTTAATAATAATAATAATTTTTAAAATCGGTCCAGTAGTTTCGGAGCCTAATATTAGTATAGATATATGCGAATGTGAGTTTATTTGTTTGTTACTCTATAGCGCCTGAACTGCTGAACAGATTTGGATAAAACATGGCATACGGATAGATCTATTTATACCGTTTGAGGCACAAAAACTATTTCCATACGCGTGAAGCTGCTGGCAGAAGCTAGTTAGCATATATTCATTTTCACAGCTTATATTTCTGGGTCAACTCGATATTTATTGAGAAGGCCCAGAACTAAGCTATGAGTTTGGCGCCATCAGTAGCGTCAAAAGTATATTTAACGATATTTTTTTTATCTTTGTCTTATTACAGTTGGTACTATTTGATCTAAGAAATTATTTTAATTTTTATGGAAATCATAGAAGGAATGATAACTCGGTGGCAGTCGCACAAACTATGCCAAGGAAATATTATGACTGATGAAACTACACTGATGAAAGAAAAATAAAACAATTATTTTTTGTACCCCTTGTGAATTATAATATTTGGCAGCTCATAGACTCATCGCAAAAAAGTAAAGAAAACAATATGAGAGATTCAAGAATCATACATTCATATATTAAGCATTTGTTTAATGATTTTTCTAATACTAATCAAGAAAACGGCCCGTGTCATGGAATCGAAAACGTGAGCATAATTGTCAATAAGAAAAGATGGAAGAAACGCAAGAAGCACAATTTATTCAAACATGCTCAACAGTCACCCATTACTTTTCGTTTATCAAGACTCAGCAAACCCAATAAACAAGGTTTTATCAGCAGACACTCAAGCATGCCTGAGTTAAGCAAATGTACGAGGCCATCACAGAACAGTGGTCGTGGAAATGTTACAAAACAAAGCCCTTTTCAATCAAAGTTTATTGCCAATGTAGTTTCTGAGCATCGGTGCGACAGTTGGTTATTGAACCCATTTAGCTATTCCAGTCAAACGAAATGGAAAATTTTCAGGTGCCAACTAGGCGCTGTAGAGGACAGTTGTTGTTGTTCTTGTAACTCTGATGCTATGTTTGAAGTGATGAAGGGCTTGTACGACTGTTACAAAGCTCAAAATTGCGACAATTGTGATTGCGTACTTTGCGGTCATAAAACAATAGAGGAGAGAAAGCTTGCTGAAATAAGAAAATCTATGACATCTGCTGCAAGAGAAAAAGTATTAGATGGTAAGACGCCAGCAGAAAAAGAATTCATTTTGAAAGAAATGGCCCAAAAAAGAGTTCCTTTACCATCAGGGAAGACGGCATCGGAAAAATCTTTGATAAAGAAAGTAAGAAATGATCTTGGGTTACCGCCATCACCTAAAAATGCAGCCGAAAAGGCAAAAATGCGCACAGCTGAAGCAGCAGGTATTATCACTCCTTTGGAAGGGAAAACTGACGAGGAGAAAGAGAAAATTTTAAAAGCGCAAGCTGATATGGGTTTGTCGCTTCCAGAAGGAAGAACTGATTCGGAGAAGGCTCTGATAGGAAAAGTTATAAGAGAAAAAAAAGCTGCTTCCATGAAAACAGCGGCTTTACTAACACATCTAAAGGGAAAAACACCAGAAGAAAAAGAAAAAATCCTACAAGGGCGAGCTATGAAAGGTTTACCACTCCCAAAAGCTACATCACCATCAGAAAAAAAGCTTATTAACAAGGTTCGGTTGGATCTTGGCCTACCTAAGGAGCCCAGAACAAAATCTATGAAAGACAAATATGAAAAAGCAGCCAAAGCTGGCTTACTACAGCCATTGGAAGGCAAGACACCTGAGGAAAAAGAAAAGATATTAAAAGGTCTACATGATTTGGGAATTCCGTTACCCAAGGGACGAACGCCATCAGAGAAAGCTCTTGTTGCTATCGTTAAATCTTTTCCCCGTGCGGGTTCAATTAAAACAGCGGGTATGATGACTCCCCTAAAGGACAAAACTTTGAACGTAAAAGAAAAAATTCTACGAAAGCGCGCTATGAAAGGCATACCACTCCCTGAAGGTCAAACACCATCAGAAAAATATCTTATTAACAAGGTTCGCAGCGACCTTGGTCTACCTATAGAACCTAAAACAAAATCCCTTCGAGAAAAATATGAACAAGCGGCTAAGGCTGGCTTACTGGAGCCATTAGAAGGTAAAACACCTGCACAGAAGGAACAAATACTAAAAGGTCTACGTGATATGGGAATTCCATTACCTAAAGGACGGACACCATCAGAAAAAGCTCTTGTGGCTAAAGTGAAGGCTGCTCCCCGTTCGATCGTAGCACCTTCCGAGCAAATGCGTAGAGCAAAAGCGGAAGGATTACTTACTCCACTCACCGGCAAACCACCAGCACAAAAAGAGAAAATTCTCAAGGGACTCGCTATGAAAGGTTTACCCCTCCCAGAAGGTAAAACACCATCAAAAAAAGCTCTTCTTGCCAAGGTTCGCGACGACCTTGGTCTACCTAAGGAACCTGAAACGAAATCTATGAGAGACAAACATGAAAAAGCAGCCAAAGCTGGTTTACTACAGCCACTGGTGGGCAAGACACCTGAAGAGAAGGAAAAGATATTACTAGGTCTACATGACTTGGGAATTCCATTACCTGAAGGACGGACGCCTTCGGAAAAAGCTCTTATAGCTAATATCAAAGCTCTCCCGGCGGGTTCAATTAAAACAGCAGACGCAATGGCACCCCTAGCCGGCAAACCACCTGCATTTAAGGAAAAAGTTTTAAAAGCCCGGGCAATGAAGGGAATCCCTCTCCCTGAAGGTCAGACCCCATCAGAAAAAAAAATTATTGACAAAGTCCGTGCAGACCTTGGTTTACCTAAGGAACCTGATACGAAATCTATGAAAAACAAACATGAACAGGCAGCTAGAGCTGGCTTACTAGAGCCACTGGAAGGAAAAACACCTCCACAGAAGGAACAGATATTAAAAGGTCTACGTGATATGGGAATTCCATTGCCTGAAGGACGGACACCATCAGAGAAAGCTCTTGTAGCTAAGGTCAAGGGTGCTCCGCGTTCGATAGTCGCACCGTCCGAGCAAATGCGTAGAGCAAAAGCGGAAGGTTTACTAACTCCACTCACCGGTAAAACACCAGCACAAAAAGAGAAAATTCTCAAAGGACTCGCTATGAAAGGTTTACCACTCCCAGAAAGTAAAACACCATCAGAAAAAAAAATCATTGACAAGGTTCGTGATGACCTTGGAATACCTAAGGAACCTGATACAAAATCTATGAAAGACAAATATGAAAAAGCAGCCAAAGCTGGCTTGCTACAGCCACTGGTTGGCAAGACACCCGAAGAGAAGGAAAATATATTACTAGGTCTACATGATTTGGGAATTCCATTACCTGAAGGACGGACGCCATCAGAGAAAGCTCTTATATCTAAAATTAAAGCTCTCCCGGCGGGTTCAATTAAAACTGCGGGTGTAATGACACCCTTAGCAGGCAAACCACCAGCGTTTAAAGAAAAAGTCCTGAAAGCGCGGGCAATGAAAGGCATACCTCTCCCTGAAGGTCAAACACCATCAGAAAAAAAACTTATTGAGAAAGTCCGCGCCGATCTTGGTCTACCTAAGGAACCTGAAACAAAATCTATGAAAGACAAACATGAACAGGCAGCTAGAGCTGGCTTACTAGAACCACTGGAAGGAAAAACACCTCCACAGAAGGAACAGATATTAAAAGGTCTACGTGATATGGGAATTCCATTGCCTGAAGGACGGACATCATCAGAGAAAGCTCTTGTAGCTAAGGTCAAGGGTGCTCCGCGTTCGATAGTCGCACCGTCCGAGCAAATGCGTAGAGCAAAAGCGGAAGGTTTACTAACTCCACTCACCGGTAAAACACCAGCACAAAAAGAGAAAATTCTCAAAGGACTCGCTATGAAAGGTTTACCACTCCCAGAAAGTAAAACACCATCAGAAAAAAAAATCATTGACAAGGTTCGTGATGATCTTGGAATACCTAAGGAACCTGATACAAAATCTATGAAAGACAAATATGAAAAAGCAGCCAAAGCTGGTTTACTACAGCCACTGGTGGGCAAGACACCTGAAGAGAAGGAAAAGATATTACAAGGTCAGCATGATTTGGGAATACCATTACCTGAAGGACGGACGCCATCAGAGAAAGCTCTTATATCTAAAATTAAAGCTGTCCCGGGAGGTTCAATTAAAACAGCGGGTGTAATGACACCCTTAGCAGGCAAACCACCAGCATTTAAAGAAAAAGTCCTGAAAGCGCGGGCAATGAAAGGCATACCTCTCCCTGAAGGTCAAACACCATCAGAAAAAAAACTTATTGAGAAAGTCCGCACCGATCTTGGTCTACCTAAGGAACCTGAAACAAAATCTATGAAAGACAAACATGAACAGGCAGCTAGAGCTGGCTTACTAGAACCACTGGAAGGAAAAACACCTCCACAGAAGGAACAGATATTAAAAGGTCTACGTGATATGGGAATTCCATTGCCTGAAGGACGGACACCATCAGAGAAAGCTCTTGTAGCTAAGGTCAAGGGTGCTCCGCGTTCGATAGTCGCACCGTCCGAGCAAATGCGTAGAGCAAAAGCGGAAGGTTTACTAACTCCACTCACAGGTAAAACACCAGCACAAAAAGAGAAAATTCTCAAAGGACTCGCTATGAAAGGTTTACCACTCCCAGAAAGTAAAACACCATCAGAAAAAAAAATCATTGACAAGGTTCGTGATGATCTTGGAATACCTAAGGAACCTGATACAAAATCTATGAAAGACAAATATGAAAAAGCAGCCAAAGCTGGTTTACTACAGCCACTGGTGGGCAAGACACCTGAAGAGAAGGAAAAGATATTACAAGGTCAGCATGATTTGGGAATACCATTACCTGAAGGACGGACGCCATCAGAGAAAGCTCTTATATCTAAAATTAAAGCTGTCCCGGGAGGTTCAATTAAAACAGCGGATGTGATGACACCCTTAGCTGGCAAACCACCAGCATTTAAAGAAAAAGTTCTGAAAGCGCGAGCAATGAAAGGCATACCTCTCCCTGAAGGTCAAACACCATCAGAAAAAAAACTTATTGACAAAGTCCGTGTAGACCTTGGTTTACCTAAGGAACCTGATACGAAATCTATGAAAAACAAACATGAACAGGCAGCTAGAGCTGGCTTACTAGAGCCACTGGAAGGAAAAACACCTCCACAGAAGGAACAGATATTAAAAGGTCTACGTGATATGGGAATTCCATTGCCTGAAGGACGGACACCATCAGAGAAAGCTCTTGTAGCTAAGGTCAAGGGTGCTCCGCGTTCGATAGTCGCACCGTCCGAGCAAATGCGTAGAGCAAAAGCGGAAGGTTTACTAACTCCACTCACCGGTAAAACACCAGCACAAAAAGAGAAAATTCTCAAAGGACTCGCTATGAAAGGTTTACCACTCCCAGAAAGTAAAACACCATCAGAAAAAAAAATCATTGACAAGGTTCGTGATGACCTTGGAATACCTAAGGAACCTGATACAAAATCTATGAAAGACAAATATGAAAAAGCAGCCAAAGCTGGCTTGCTACAGCCACTGGTTGGCAAGACACCCGAAGAGAAGGAAAAGATATTACTAGGTCTACATGATTTGGGAATTCCATTACCTGAAGGACGGACGCCATCAGAGAAAGCTCTTATATCTAAAATTAAAGCTCTCCCGGCGGGTTCAATTAAAACTGCGGGTGTAATGACACCCTTAGCAGGCAAACCACCAGCGTTTAAAGAAAAAGTCCTGAAAGCGCGGGCAATGAAAGGCATACCTCTCCCTGAAGGTCAAACACCATCAGAAAAAAAACTTATTGAGAAAGTCCGCGCCGATCTTGGTCTACCTAAGGAACCTGAAACAAAATCTATGAAAGACAAACATGAACAGGCAGCTAGAGCTGGCTTACTAGAACCACTGGAAGGAAAAACACCTCCACAGAAGGAACAGATATTAAAAGGTCTACGTGATATGGGAATTCCATTGCCTGAAGGACGGACACCATCAGAGAAAGCTCTTGTAGCTAAGGTCAAGGGTGCTCCGCGTTCGATAGTCGCACCGTCCGAGCAAATGCGTAGAGCAAAAGCGGAAGGTTTACTAACTCCACTCACCGGTAAAACACCAGCACAAAAAGAGAAAATTCTCAAAGGACTCGCTATGAAAGGTTTACCACTCCCAGAAAGTAAAACACCATCAGAAAAAAAAATCATTGACAAGGTTCGTGATGATCTTGGAATACCTAAGGAACCTGATACAAAATCTATGAAAGACAAATATGAAAAAGCAGCCAAAGCTGGTTTACTACAGCCACTGGTGGGCAAGACACCTGAAGAGAAGGAAAAGATATTACAAGGTCAGCATGATTTGGGAATACCATTACCTGAAGGACGGACGCCATCAGAGAAAGCTCTTATATCTAAAATTAAAGCTGTCCCGGGAGGTTCAATTAAAACAGCGGGTGTAATGACACCCTTAGCAGGCAAACCACCAGCATTTAAAGAAAAAGTCCTGAAAGCGCGGGCAATGAAAGGCATACCTCTCCCTGAAGGTCAAACACCATCAGAAAAAAAACTTATTGACAAAGTCCGTGTAGACCTTGGTTTACCTAAGGCACCTGATACGAAATCTATGAAAAACAAACATGAACAGGCAGCTAGAGCTGGCTTACTAGAGCCACTGGAAGGAAAAACACCTCCACAGAAGGAACAAATATTAAAAGGTCTACGTGATATGGGAATTCCATTGCCCGAAGGACGGACACCATCAGAGAAAGCTCTTGTAGCTAAGGTCAAGGGTGCTCCGCGTTCGATCGTTGCACCTGCCGAGCAAATGCGTAGAGCAAAAGCGGAAGGTTTACTTACTCCACTCACCGGTAAAACACCAGCACAAAAAGAGAAAATTCTCAAAGGACTCGCTATGAAAGGTTTACCACTCCCAGAAAGTAAAACACCATCAGAAAAAAAAATAATTGACAAGGTTCGTGATGACCTTGGAATACCTAAGGAACCTGATACAAAATCTATGAAAGCCAAATATAAAAAAGCAGCCAAAGCTGGCTTACTACAGCCACTGGTGGGCAAGACACCCGAAGAGAAGGAAAAGATATTACTAGGTCTACATGATTTGGGAATTCCATTACCTGAAGGACGGACGCCTTCAGAGAAAGCTCTTATAGCTAATATCGAAGCTCTCCCGGCGGGTTCAATTAAAACAGCAGACGCAATGGCACCCCTAGCCGGCAAACCACCTGCATTTAAAGAAAAAGTTTTAAAGGCCCGGGCGATGAAGGGAATACCTCTCCCTGAAGGACTGACACCATCAGAAAAAAAACTTATTGACAAAGTCCGTGTAGACCTTGGTTTACCTAAGGAACCTGATACGAAATCTATGAAAAAGAAACATGAACAGGCAGCTAGAGCTGGCTTACTAGAACCGCTGGAAGGAAAAACACCTCCACAGAAGGAACAGATACTAAAAGGTCTACGTGATATGGGCATTCCATTGCCTGAAGGACGGACACCATCAGAGAAAGCTCTTGTAGCTAAGGTCAAGGGTGCTCCGCGTTCGATTGTTGCACCTTCCGAGCAAATGCGTAGAGCAAAAGCGGAAGGTTTACTAACTCCACTCACCGGTAAAACACCAGCACAAAAAGAGAAAATTCTCAAAGGACTCGCTATGAAAGGTTTACCACTCCCAGAAAGTAAAACACCATCGGAAAAAAAAATCATTGATAAGGTTCGTGATGACCTTGGAATACCTAAGGAACCTGATACAAAATCTATGAAAGACAAATATGAAAAAGCAGCCAAAGCTGGCTTGCTACAGCCACTGGTTGGCAAGACACCCGAAGAGAAGGAAAAGATATTACAAGGTCAGCACGATTTGGGAATTACATTACCTGAAGGACGAACGCCATCAGAGAAAGCTCTTATATCTAAAATTAAAGCTGTCCCGGGAGGTTCAATTAAAACAGCGGGTGTAATGACACCCTTAGCTGGCAAACCACCAGCATTTAAAGAAAAAGTTCTGAAAGCGCGGGCAATGAAAGGCATACCTCTCCCTGAAGGTCAAACACCATCAGAAAAAAAACTTATTGACAAAGTCCGCGCTGATCTTGGTCTACCTAAGGAACCTGAAACAAAATCTATGAAAGACAAACATGCAGAAGCAGCTAGAGCTGGTTTACTAGAGCCACTGGAAGGAAAAACACCTCCACAGAAAGAACGGATACTAAAAGGTCTTCGTGATATGGGGATTCCATTACCTGAAGGACGGACACCGTCTGAGAAAGCTCTTGTAGCTAAAGTCAAGGCTGCTCCCCGTTCGATTGTAGCACCATCCGAACAAATGCGTAGAGCAAAAGCGGAAGGATTACTTACTCCACTTACCGGCAAACCACCAGCACAAAAAGAGAAAATTCTCAAGGGACTCGCTATGAAAGGTTTACCCCTCCCAGAAGGTAAAACACCATCAGAAAAAAAAATCATTGACAAGGTTCGTGATGACCTTGGAATACCTAAGGAACCTGATACAAAATCTCTGAAAGACAAATATGAAAAAGCAGCCAAAGATGGCTTACTACAGCCACTGGTGGGCAAGACACCTGAAGAGAAGGAAAAGATATTACTAGGTCTACATGACTTGGGAATTCCATTACCTGAAGGACGGACGCCTTCTGAGAAAGCTCTTATAGCTAATATCAAAGCTCTCCCGGCGGGTTCAATTAAAACAGCAGACGCAATGGCACCCCTAGCCGGCAAACCACCTGCATTTAAAGAAAAAGTTTTAAAGGCCCGGGCGATGAAGGGAATACCCCTCCCTGAAGGTGAGACCCCATCAGAAAAAAAAATTATTGACAAAGTCCGTGCAGACCTTGGTTTACCTAAGGAACCTGATACGAAATCTATGAAAAAAAAACATGAACAGGCAGCTAGAGCTGGCTTACTAGAGCCACTGGAAGGAAAAACACCTCCACAGAAGGAACAGATATTAAAAGGTCTACGTGATATGGGAATTCCATTGCCTGAAGGACGGACACCATCAGAGAAAGCTCTTGTAGCTAAGGTCAAGGCTGCTCCGCGTTCGATTGTTGCACCTTCCGAGCAAATGCGTAGAGCAAAAGCGGAAGGTTTACTAACGCCACTCACCGGTAAAACACCAGCACAAAAAGAGAAAATTCTCAAAGGACTCGCTATGAAAGGTTTACCACTCCCAGAAAGTAAAACACCATCAGAAAAAAAAATAATTGACAAGGTTCGTGACGACCTTGGTCTACCTAAAGAACCAGATACAAAATCTTTGAAAGACAAATATGAAAAAGCAGCCAAAGCTGGCTTTATACAGCCACTTGTCGGCAAGACACCTGAAGAGAAGGAAAAGATATTAAAAGGTCTACGCGATTATGGAATTCCATTACCTGAAGGACGGACGCCATCTGAGAAAGCTCTTGTAGCTAAAGTCAAAACTGGCCCCCGTTCGGTTGTTGCACCTTCTGAGCAAATGCGAAGGGCAAAAGCGGAAGGTTTACTTACTCCACTTAAAGGCAAAACACCAGAACAAAAAGAGAAAATTTTAAAGGGATTAGCCATGAAAGGTTTACCTCTTCCAGAAGGTAAAACACCGTCAGAAAAAAAAATTATTGACAAGGTTCGCGACGATCTTGGTCTACCTAAGGGACCCACAACGAAATCTCTTAAAGAAAAACACGAAAAAGCAGCTAAAGCTGGCTTACTCCGTCCATTGGAAGGCTTGACACCTGAAGAGAAGGAAAAGACGTTGAAAGGTTTACAGGATTTGGGTATTCCATTACCTGAAGGCCGGACGCCATCAGAGAAAGCTCTTATTTCTAAAGTCAAATCTTTACCACATGAGGTTACAATTAGAACAGCGGATGTAATGATGCCCCTAGCAGGCAAATCACCAGAACAAAAAGAAAAAGTCTTGCGAGCGCGGGCTATGAAAGGCATACCTCTTCCAGAAGGTGCAACACCATCAGAAAAAAAACTTGTTGACAAGGTTCGCGCTGATCTTGGATTACCTAAGGAACCTGAAACGAAATCTATGAAAGACAAACATGAACAAGCTGCTAAAGCTGGCTTGCTAGAGCCACTGGAAGGTAAAACACCCGCACAGAAGGAACAGCAACTAAAAGGTCTACGTGATATGGGAATTCCATTACCTGAAGGACGGACACCATCAGAGAAAGCTCTAATAGCTAAAGTCAAGGCTTCTCCCCGTTCGGTGGTGGCATCTTCCGAGCAAATGCGTAGAGCAAAAGCGGAAGGTTTACTTACTCCGCTCACCGGCAAAACACCAGCACAAAAAGAGAAAATACTAAAGGGACTCGCTATGAAAGGCATACCTCTTCCTGAAGGTGTAACACCGTCAGAAAAAAAACTTGTTGACAAGGTTCGCGCTGATCTTGGATTACCTAAGGAACCTGATACGAAGTCTATGAGAAATAAACATGAACAAGCAGCCAAAGCTGGCTTGCTACAACCACTGGTGGGCAAGACACCTGAAGAGAAGGAAAAGATATTAAAAGGTCTACGCGATTATGGAATTCCATTACCCGAAGGAAGGACACCATCAGAAAAAGCTCTTATAGCTAAAGTCAAGGCTTCTCCCCGTTCGGTTGTGGCACCTTCCGAGCAAATGCGTAGGGCTAAAGCGGAAGGATTACTTACTACACTTAAAGGCAAACCACCAGAACAAAAAGAGAAAATATTAAAAGGATTAGCCATGAAAAGTTTACCCCTCCCAGAACCTCAAACACCGTCAGAAAAAAAACTTGTCGACAAAGTTCGCGCTGAAATTGGTCTACCTAAAGAACCTACAACGAAATCTCTTAAAGAAAAACACGAAAAAGCAGCTAAAGCTGGCTTACTCCGTCCATTGGAAGGCCTGACACCTGAAGAGAAGGAAAAGACATTGAAAGCTTTACAGGATTTGGGTATTCCATTACCTGAAGGCCGGACGCCATCAGAGAAAGCTCTTGTAGCTAAAGTCAAGGCATCAGCAAGGGAACCTACTATTACATCAGATAAATTACAAAAAGCCAAAGCAGCTGGATTTTTAACTCCTCTTGCAGGTAAAACACCTGAGCAGAAACAAAAAATTCTGCAAGGTCTTGCTAAAACTGGCCTGCCATTACCAGAAGGAAAAACTCCCTCCGAAAAGGCTTTGATAGATAAAGTAAAAAAGGAATTCGGGATACCCGACAGAACACAATCAGAAAAGTTAAGAAGGGCTAAAGCAACTGGTTTGTTAACTCCTTTAGAAGGAAAAACGCCCGAGCAAAAAGAAAAGATACTAAGAGGTAGAGCAGCTGCTGGTTTGCCGCTACCAATGGATAACACACCATCAGAAAGAGCTTTGATAAAGAAGATTAAAGATGAAACTGGATACGTGACACCAGCTCCATCAGAAGGATTACGAAGAGCCAAAGCCGCTGGTTTACTGACACCGCTTGAAGGAAAGACACCTGCCCAAAAAGAAAAGATCGTCAAAGGATTAGCTGAGGCTGGTTTGCCACTGCCCGAGGGTAAGACAAAATCTGAAAAATCTATGATAGCTAAAATTAAAGCTCGAACACCACCCTTAGGCATAACTCCATCGGAAAAATCAATTATTGCTAAAGCAAAAGCAGCGGGTTTATTCACGCCAATAACCGGTAAATCACCATCCACGAAAGAAAGAATACTAAAAGGACTGGCTAATGCTGGGTTACCATTACCTGAAGGTAAAACAGCATCTGAAAAAGATTTAGTGAAAAAAGTTAGAGCAGAGGCAGGTTTGCCACCTGAGCCGACCCCTTCCGAAAAGAAGGGAAAAATCAGAAAAAAAGAGAAAAAAGTTGGTATATCTGCATCGAAAAAAGCGAGGGGAATTGATGCTGAAGAGTTCGAAGAAATTATGAAAACAACAAAATGTGACCGAGCCTGCGGTTGCGACAAAAAGAAAATCAAATTTAAACATAGTTACGTTAAAATCAGAGTGACCTCTCCAGATATATCTTCCTTCTGCGATTGCCCTGATGAATGCTTCCCAGGCGTGAAGAGCGGGGCTTTCATTGATAACGATGGTATAAAAGTTACTGTTGGAAGCGCTGTTGGTATACCATCATATTCAATGGTGTGTATCAATAAAGTAATGCGTGACGAAATTATATCAAAAACAAACCTCAGTAAAAAACAAATCAACTATTACAATAATGTTAATGACATTAAACAATCAAAATACATATCTAGCAGTTTTGAATCTGGTCTTAATAATTGTTATAATAAAGTGAATGACAACCTCAACGTCAATAGCTCTGATATCAGCTATATTACTAAACCATATAACACCCAAAGCGAAAATAGTAACGTACATAGTAGTATAGCACATTACCAAGGCAGAACCAGTCAATCTAAAAGGATTGTGCTAAGTTTAAGAGACCTACAGTCATTGCATAATAATTATAAAGAGCCGATTTCAACTACTAAATCTGCAAGCAGTATTGAGACCATTCTCATAACAAGAAATGAGATGTCATTAAGTACAAGTACAAGCAACAGCATTAACACAATCAGTTTGACGTCGGTAATGCTCTCCAGCGCCACATCCAGTTCCGCGCATTACTCGGGCTATCAATCTACTAACGACCTTCTGAGCTCGACTAACGACTCCCTAGATGGACTAACAACAAGGTAACTAAACCTGATTCTACAGGGATTATTTTAATTACTTAGTACATTGTAAATGTGTAACCTCTCCCTTTAATATCATGTACCCACCCATCCGCACGTGGTGTCTGTTAGCGACCAATATTACGCAGTATCCTAGGAGTTAAACTCAATGATCGCATAAGGTACTCGATACTGCGCTACGATCCAAATCACAAATTACTGGTGTAGACCAGACCACATGGACAAATAAAATTAGAGCTATTTTTGATAGGTTTTATCAAAAAATAGAAACTGAAATTATAATACGAGTACAAAATTTGCAATAGTTTTATAAGTTATAATTTCGACAGCGACGATTTCATCGACCACTCCGCAATAAGAGAACGCAACGCATTAAGAAATATTGAAGCAGCTATTCCACAACGCTATACAATCTTGAGAATGTCTCAATCAGAGGATAACTTTGGTAGTAAAAAGTTGACGTAAAGTATGAAGAACTCTGAAACAGAAGAGCCAATCCTGCTCTTCAACCATTTGCCGAGTAAACGTGATGTATCGAAGACAATGTTCAAAATTAAATCAAAGAAACGTTTTGCAACTGCCTGCTCTGTATTTATAGTATTACCAATGACTGAAGATGAAGAGAATCAAGGCAACTCCAACTATGTTAATACCACCACTAGTATGCGGTCCAGTGATTGCCATTTGACAGCGAACTCTACCTGTCATGTGGATCCAGGTATATACGTATTATTTTCTTATTCTTCACTAGCGACCCGTCCCGGCTTCGCACGGGTAATAGAGCATTACCTATATGTTTTTTTCTGTAATAGACCAGAGACTATGTTTAAAAAGCCTCACCAGAATTGACACCGCCTGTTGTATCTGACCGAGCGCTGCATGCGTTCAATCGAGCTGAACATTTTTAGTGATTATTCTTTCAGCTCGAACTAGTGCTCGAAGCTCGAACGTGGACGAATAAAACGATGGGTTCGTGAAAACCGTCCATACGGTTGGGCCTCAGTTCTTCGAGACCCGTCGTACAGATATAAACAAAAGCTCTCTGATCCTACTCTCAAGCTCTTAGGCGTAAGATGATCCTGCTGTCTTCAGATGAGCAAATACGAGTACTCTGCATCTCAATAGACGGATCCCGCAAGTCCTTGAAAAGTGTTTTCCGTCGCTAAGTACCGAGCGAATAAAAGAAGCGATTGACCGGATTAAAGGCTCCAAGGTATTTTTAAGAGATTTGACTATTGGACAGAGCCAGCTCACGAAGCAAAAGACGGACGCAGGCAGAATCGTATCCGCCAATCCAGAGCTTCTGAGGGAGATCGAGAGATTTTAAGGGCAGTTGTACACGTTCCATGCCTGCAATTTCCATGTCTGAAATGATGATGATAACACTTTGTTTATCTAGTTGTAAGTGTAACGGTCTTGTTGAGGTGAGATGTGACGACCGAAGTATTTATGTTAGCATTCATCATCATCATCATTTCAGCCGAGAGACGTTCACTGCTAAACATAGACCCCTCCTCCCAAGCGTCGCCAAATTAACTGACCCCGCGTGACTCGCATCCAGCGAATTCCCGCAATCTTAACCAGGCCATCGGTTCGCGGTCGCCACTCCTAAACTTTTCGGCCTTATCAATCACCCGTTTTGCGAGTAATGTGCCCTGCCCTTCCTTCTTATGTAAGCATTAGATTAATATAAACAGTGTTGGGTACTATGGCTCGAACAAACGCAAGTGAGTGGGAAGCTAACATAGTGCTTGTCCTTGGGCCCAGGTATAGCTAACGGTATGTCACCTCCCAGATGATTGTTAGAAATTCTAACGCCGTATCTCTTTCATGTAACATAAGCTTATATGGTGTTACTTTCTGACTGCTTATATGAATTTGAATTCTCTTTGTTTTTTATTTATTAATAATAGGCATGCGCTTGACCACTATCTCTCCTGATGGTAAGCGATGATGTAGTCGACGATAAAGCACTCTTGCCTAGAAGAAACCTATTAACTATATATAAACCTGTTGATTTAAAGACTCCCAGGTTGTAGCTATCGGGAAATACAGACTCCGGCAGGGAATGCCACTCTTTTGCTGTGCGCATAATAAAAGTATTTCCAAAACGTTTGGTGCGTATGGGTGGGATGTCCACCATGTACCGATGACGCAACGCCATACGTCTTGTAGTCCGATGATGAATCATCACGCCCCCCGAAATGTAACCGATTAAAAACCGACAGGCTGTCAACTCGGCGCCGATGTACAAGGCTCTGGAGCCTAGACTCGACCAGTATCACATTGCCGATAAGCGTCTTGGCCCGTTTTTATGCCAAAAGATGTATTGTGCTTTAGTAATGTTTAATTTGTGTTATGCAGGTGTTATAAGTGAATAGATCCTTACAAAGAATTTGACTGAGGAGCTGCACCGTTCTTCTGTGCTGCACGCGACGCTTTGCTGTGGTGTTGCGCGCTGTTCTTCAGTCCTGCTCGGGCCAATACGCTATGGGGCGCTGTTCTCCAGTGCTGTACGCACTGTTGTGCTGTGGGGCGCTGTTCTTTAGCGCTATGATCGCTTAGAACTATAACTGCACTTTCGAATGCTGAGAGTCTATTCTGTTACTTTTGTAGTTAAATAATTATAAATTTGATGTGTCGTAACGTAGCTCTTGGAAATAATAAACTTAAAACAGTTAGTGTGATTTGCCTGCTTTATCTATAAACGCGTTATGCAAGGTGGCAAGGCCGCCTGTATTAGCAAGTAAAATGACAAAATTTTTGTAAAGTAAGCTGAGTTACATAATAAAAACCGGACAAGTGCGTGTCGGGGCCAAAAATAGGGTTCCGAAGTTGCATAATAATGCGGACTAAGAAGAGTGTTTTGTTGTTGTTACATGAACATTAAAACGGTTTCAGCGGCACACAACCTCTAAAAACGGGCCTACATAGGTGATGTTTTTTTTTTAATTTATATGCTCGCGTTTGACCAATATCTCGCCTGATGGTAAGCGATGATGTGGTCTAAGTTGAAGCACGCTTGCCTAGAAGTAACCTATTCACTCTTGACTTAAGCTAAAGAAGGACTAATTGGTTACTGAAGAAGGAGTTGTAAAATCCAACTTATAAACTGAAAAAATATTATCTGCTAGCTGTTCCCCGCGGCTTCACTCCCGTGGACCACTCCACAGGACCCGTTATCGGGATTAAAAAATAGCCTATGTCACTTAGGAATAATGTAGCTTTCTATTGGTGAACAAATTTTTTAAATCGGTCCAGTAGTTTCGGAGTTTATTCGGTACAAACAAACAAACAAATCTTTCCTCTTTATAATATTAGTATAGATAAGCATAGATTTGAGTACCACCGCGGGTGCGAATTGCGAAAGGAGCCGATACGAGCGCGCGTTAGAGCCACGGGGAATGGTATGGTTCGTTCCTGGATCATGCGCGCACGCTCCTAGTTTTGTATTTTTGAATTTAAAAAATTTCGTATTTATTCACCTCTAATCTGCGGTATTCACTATTTCGTTCTGGAAAGCTTTACGCTACTCAATTAGTGATGTAGTTGGGTCGAATATTGACTTCATAGATGGATATCGACAAAAGAAAATAAGTAATTTGTTTGGCAATCGAATCTAATTTGACTTTACATTACAAAACATCGAAAATGCACTAAAACAAAAAAAGACGCCCCCGCACGCATGCGCCGTATGGACTACGGACCGATACTGCCAACGAATCCGGCCACTCCAATGCGTTATTCGAGCTTAAACATTATTAATTTAGAAATCATTATTATTAAGGATCTTATGATTTTATTTTTGGGACAAGGGACACTTGGCTCTAAAATAAATTTGCAATTTAAAGCTTAATTTTACGCAAACGGATCTCTTAATCGAAAAATAGTTTTAACAAATCCATAATAATTTTGAATGGCCTATCCAAGGATTATCCCACGACATGGGATAGACGAGAAAAAAAAAGCTCCCCAGTTTCAGACATCATCGTCTATAGGAGGAACCCCAAAAAAATATTTTTCGTGATTTTAATTTACCGCTTTGTCGGAATAATTAATATGTATATCCATGCTAAATTATAGCTTTCTAGACGGACAGAGCGAAACTGTAAGGGTTCCTTGTTGACTTCGGAACCCTAAAAAAGGGGTTTACACAGGCTGGCTGAGTGAGTTTGAGACCTTTGGCAGTTTGCATTCGAATTATAGAACGTCTTTGTTTTTTTTTGGCAGACATTCAAAAAGAGCGGTTGATCAAATTTTCCATCTCAAAAGTTATTTCTATATAAATTGGTAGTAAGTGAATTTATTGTTATTGAATTATGGAGGGCGAGGGACTAGATGGCCAGTTCCTGAAAAACAGCTAAACAAATTAATGATCAGCAGCAGCACGTTCAGGAAAGTAATTTCGCCCCATTTTCGCACGCCCTAGTCTTAGCAGCATAGAAACTGACCAGATTGGCATTGCCCCATTCGGGGATTGACTTCAAGAACCGGTTCATGTGCTCAAACATGGGCTCTCAGCAACGGCTTTGCGTTGGATATGTATCTCTCAGCAAGAGTGATGTTGTCTGCATACCCAAAGGTTCTAACAGAGATTAATGTGCGGCAAGAACAGTGCAGCTGAGAGTACCGAACCCTGAGGGACCCCTGAGGGATGGATTATTCGGTTTAGGACAGATTCTGGTTTGGGCTGTTTATATATATATATAACCTTTGAACGAGCAATTCTTGTATATATATATATAAACGAATCTCGGAAACGGCTCCAACGATTTTCATGAAATTTTGTATTCAGGGGTTTCGGGGCCGAAAAATCGATCTAGCTAGTTTTAATTTTTAGAAAACGTCGTTTTCTCTATTTTCAACCGAACAGAGCTCGGTCGCCCAGGTACTAGTGATAAAAGACTCATATTAGTGTTAGAGAGACGATATTAAGTGAAAATTCTTGACACTTATCAATGCCAAAGAGACGTTAATGAGTGCAGTAGAGTTAAATAAGACAAAGGACAGTATAACTGCGTTATGTAGAATTTAAGTGTACATAATATAGTGTAGCCTTGCATAAGCGATAATAGCTGATAAGTATAAACCGTAAGTAGAAATACTATATGCAATAACGTTCCTAAATTTCATATAGTTGTATTATTTTTTTACTTTTACACTGGAAAATATCATTTAAACTCTACTGGTTACACTGGGATTTTAATCATGTATCGTGGGTTTGTTTACGAACATTTAAACTCAAAAACACAAGACCCCCAGATCCGGAACAACTATCTGTAGGCCTTACAAATATTTGCTACGTGCGGGAATCGAACCTCCGACACGCAGCGCAGCAGCCAATCGCTCAACCACTACGCCAACTACGGTAATTAGTCATGTAAGATCCAATTAGTGATTTAATGTATGTTGTGAACTTATCGTACCGAGGCACCTAATTTCAAAGGGAAATTAATTCAGAATATTTGAACGGTCCTCGTTACGGTAACGTGTTGTCATGGAATAGTTTTGCGCCCAAATTTTGACTACTTACCTCTGATTGCTTGATCGTTCGACATTGATGGTGCAAAATGGCGCTATGGATGAAATGGCCTCTCCCGAGACTTGTTAAGTGACATTGCGAACCTATCCACCTCCCGGACTTGACGCCTGAGCACCCTAGTGCCACAGTCTACACGCAGCCTATTCAAACAATAACACTGCCCCCCACATTCATCCCGGCGTGTAGTGTGTTCTAATTTAATATAGACTCTTTGCACATCGAAATCAGATACTAACTACTCCACATAAACGAACACCGGTGCGCAAGCTTGTTATTCGGTGTAAACATGAGCGGTGTCATACACAACTTATCTGCGGTCAGAGTAGCGACCGGCTAGCTCTGGAAGTGAGACAGACGGATCCACTCATTTCCTCTGTAGTTTGGTCCAAGTCGGCACTACTGATGCTGGTCACCTTCCCTGGGCTTCTGACGATTCACCATGAGTTCCCTCTGGTGGAGGACGACTGCCAAGGTGCCGTGAAGAAGTAACGATCTGTTCAGAACACACGCCGCGGCACGCCTACAAGCAAAACATAGTGAGCACGAATTGCTTTACCTAAAAGCGTAGGCGTTATAACTCGCGCACACAAGAACTAAGGGCTAGGAGGCAACACAGCAACGGGCTCGTCGTAAAGAGCCCCGGTGCTGTACCCGTGGCCAGGGAGCAGCACTGGGCCGCACTTGATAATTCCATGGATTGAGGCTGAAAAAGTCACTACCGGGTCTTGCCTATCTTAGACACCCTTCTCAATAGAATGTTATGTTAAACAGTCACTGTTTTATGATGTCGAGATAAACAAAGATTTTTTTATAATTATTCCATTTAATCATTTTATATACATATATTATTTGTAACATTTTTAAATATTAAGAACTTACCATAAAAAAAGAAAATACCTTTAAAAACATAAAAAATAGTAGCCCGCCGGTATCGGGCACACCGTTAGCTTGGAACTTGTCCAAACTAAAGGTGGACAGGGCTCCTGAGAGAGGAACCTCCTAACGATACGCGCCGTGTCCAGGCAGTGCTATTCTGTAGACATCTCACCGTGGTGACTTAGGTGAAGTGAGCTCGAAGCATATAAAGAAAATAACTCTAGAAAATTACTCTCTTTCTCTCTCTTGCTCGAAGTGGAATGAGCTGTCAATGATGCTAGGGATTGCCAAATTTATTACATTTACAATCATATCGACAATGGGGTTTACCTTAGATAAAGTACCTATAGATAGAGCCATAAAATGATCTTGATTGATAGAACGAGATCGCTAAATTGGCAGCACCACATGTAAATAATAAGGACAAAAGATTTGTTTTTACCCGACTGCCGAAGGAGGGTAATGTGTTTATCATTCTATGTATGTATGTATGTTTGTTCATATGTGGCGTTCAAGAGACCAAACGCGTGGGCCGATTTTGATGGTTCTTACGTCAATCGATTCGTCTTAACCCCGCGAGTGTCTACATGAAAATAGGAAAATGGCGGTTCTTGGGCGCCATATTGTGGAGGCCCAAATTTTTTTTTCTTCCAAAACTACCGTGTGGAGTATCAAAATAAAGAATAGAAATGTCAAAACACTTGTATGTTTAAATGTACCTAATTCGAGTAAAAAAATAACTAAAAAATTATAAATAAAAAAAGTTAATAAAAAAATAAAAAAACCCGACTGCTTGAAAAGCGAACTAAAAAGACGTAAACAAGGAGAAAATCATGCTGTACAGTCGGAGGATACGTCTGGTTTTGGTCAGCCAGCTCGCAAAGATGTATCCTCCGACAGCACAGCATGATTTTCTCCTTGTTTACGTCTTTTTAGTTCGCTTTTTAAGCAGTCGGGCTTTTTGATTTTTTTAATTAACTTTTTTTTTGTCTTTGTCACCATGGCTGGCTTTTGTTGTTTGTCAAACTAATGTAATGTTATGGCAGGTTTGCCAAACAAACTCGGTCGTGTTTGATTTTCTGAGATTTCGTGGTATTATGTGTATAATGAGACAAGGAATTGGGTTATTTATAGATAATAAGTGTCAGTGCGATGGTGGGTTGTACGAGTAGTGTTCTTGTTCTTGTTGTAACACCAGAAATAACTATTGTTGTTTCATATGCGGCTACGCCATTGCTACATCTATAGGTACTTTATCTAAGCACTAGCTATTTCGTCACTATCTCTATTAGGTCTCTTTCACTAATATGTCACTTTGAACATCGCACACTTAGTAATAAAGTGACCTAACATAAAAAATGCAATTTGTTGGCAGTGACCAAAAAAGTCTTTAAAATAAAGAATACTAAAGTGACTGATGCATAAGCTGTACCTATCGCCACAGGGTTTTAGTATACTTTTTAAGGTCAGTTTATAGCAAAATCAGAAGTTACAGGAATTTGAATTCGGTCACTTTAATACTATGGGTGAGGTACATGTTGTCAGTTTCCCATCTCGTCTCAAGCCGTTTGTCTTTTTCCCAAAATTATAAAGTGAATAGTACCCAATGCAATACGAGGTCAGACCAACTGGATATTAATGCCAGGTTTCCTCAGCAAAATTGTTCTTGCTCCACATAAACAATCTGCTAAAACCTAAGGGTATGCAGACACCAGCACTATTGCTAAGAGATACCTGTCCGATGCACGGGCTACTGGGCCTCAGATCCGGTCTCTCCGGGAGGCCATGGTTGACCGCTTGAACCTGTTCTTGAAGGCAGTCTCTGAATGGAGCGATGCCAGTCTGGTCAGTTTCAATGCTGCTAATGGGTCTTAGGCGTGTCTTTTTCCCGCAAAAAGGAGTCAATTCCACCCAGCTCCTTCTTTGAGAGGTGTGATCGTTTCAATAATGGACCGTCTTGAGCTTCTTGGCATTAAGTTGACATCGACCCTCAATTTTAGTACATACATTGAGGCAAAGGTTCAGCTGGCTGCCAATAAGTTGGGGACTCTTGCAAAGGTGAAACGGTGCTTCACGACAGACTACTTACAACAAGTGCAACCACTGCGCCAACCGTGCTCCCTAATTGAATACATACTTTATTTTCTAATAATGTCTGCGATTTAAGTTCAAAATAGGGTGCCTGTGCGATAGTTTTGTACCCAAGGGTAGAAATTAAGTACTACACGGTCAACAGAACTGAGCACCCGAAATGTCAATTTCACTCTGACGTTCGACTCTCGCTATTGGCTCACGTGGCCAACGCGAGGATGCTCTGTTTGACCGTGCTGTATATTAAGTTGTCAGTTGCATATTACCCTAAGGGGCACTGCCACCTAAACAAATATCTCTTTAATAAAGGCGCCACAGACATCTCAGTTTCTCCAAAAATAATTTTATCATCATCATCATGCCAGCTGAAAGACGTCCACTGTTGGACATAGGCCTCCCCCAAGCGTCGCCACATTGACCGGTCCCGTGCGTCTTGCATCCTGCGGATCTCCGCAATCTTCACCAGGTCATCGGTCCACCTAGTGGGAGCCCTTCCAACGCAACGTCTTCAGTTTCGCGGTCGCCACTCAAGAACTTTTCTGCCCCATCGGCCATCCGTTCTGCGAGAAATGTGCTCTGCCCACTGCCACTTAAGTTTGGCAATTTTTCGGGCTATGTCAGTAACCCTGCTCCTACCCTATTCTTTTGCGGATCTCTACATTTCTGATTCTATCTTGCAAGGAAACTCCGAGCATAGCCCTCCCCATCATTGCCCTTTGGGTGACTGTAAGCTTGCTGAAAAGCCAAAATAATTTAAAGAAAACAACCCAAATTGAACCCTAAGCTATCGGGGTCTAAATCGCTGCAAAATAGCTACAGTAGAACTGGTTTCGAGGGATGCATCGAATTTCCAGGTACTCTTGCTACACCAACAAGGTTGGCTTGGTAGACTTGTGTTTTTGTACGCTGTCACATTAATGCGAATGATTGTGACAATGACTTGTCATGCCATGTCAATTAGAAGTTTTGTACAGTGACTTTTAATAAAATTAACGATTTTATATAAAAATTTGTAATTTTATAACAAAAAACATGAAACGCTCCCCAAGTACCAAGTACTATTAATGAGTCTGTTGGTTTGATTTTCAACACATTTTAAATTTACAGGTATGTAAAATTTTATAGGTATAAATAACTTGATTCCTTAGGATGCATGTTCAGGTAATCTTGGTAGTTTTTGAAGGCGTAGCTTTTGTAGATGCTTCAAAATACGCTGTGCAGTTTGTGCAGCTTGGCATACTCAACTTTGTCCATAGAGCGTATCCAGCAAGTGTAGGTAGTACGACGTTGTGTCCTATTTAAAAACGCACATGGTCGCGCGGAGTGGCTATAATACGTCCCGTGTTTTAGAATACCTACGTGTAAGAATAAAAAGTATTGAAATACCGTGTGAATTACAAAGAATTCGTCGAACATTACACAGTAAATAATATTCCTTGTTTTAAGCAGATTATGAGGTTTTTTTACGACTTTCATTAAAATACCAGTGACTAAAATAGCCTACTCACTAGCCCTCACCAGCATTTTTGTCTTCACGATTTTCTGGCTTATATCGCATTAAACATTACTAGAAATTGTCGGGCATGGCATTATTAAATATAGATTTGTTGTAGTTCACTGTAACGTGATATTATTTGCTATACTTATAAATTTAATAATTAAAGCGAAAACAAGTACTTAACGGTTATTCGACACCCTTTGGAATTTCTTTCACATTTCCGAAAACCGCGAACGTGGATAAGCGGGGACGGATGCTGCACACCGGTCTGCTCCCGGCGAATTTGCGTAATTTAAATCAATTAAAATAAAATTAAACAACCTGCAGTAAAAAGTATCCTACACCCACTCTCTGTGTAAGATATTAAATAATATTTACCATTCATCTAGTAAAATACTTGCAATAGCTTTTCAGTAGAAAATTGCAAGTCTTCTCCATAATATCAATCTTTTCTGGCACAAGTTAATCTAGCGTACCTAAGTATTTGGGAGTATAGTGTATCTAAACATTCATTTACTTATCATTGGTGAAATACACAAATATTTATAAATATTTTTTTGATGTTTCTGTTTGTAATCTGTTCCTTTAACATTTAGCAAACGGTTAAGCATTTAATATTTGGGTTGCAGGGCGAGAAGTCCAGTGACATGAGCCCTTATTATATTTTCTTATCTTCCCTATAGATCAACAATTTACTCGAATAAAAAGGAAGACCTTTTTATTCGAGTAAATTTAGAATCATATATCATTAAGTGTGTCGCTTGTAAAGATAGTTTGCTTGTCTCTTTTTGTAACTCGTCATAGAGTGTTTTATTTCGTCTTTGATGATTCTGATTCCAAGATCGTAGTGCAACAGTTGTTACAAACCAGGAGGCGTGAAAATTCTCAGCATATTTTACTGAAGCGTCTGTAATATTTCGACGTTTAAATTGGAGTAGGTTCTTCACAGCTGGATTCCGTAAGTCCAGACAAGTTTTAGTATGCTCTTGAATAACAGAAATTTGTTTTCTAGCGACAACTGAGATTTTTTGGATGCCTAGGGCTTTGTACTTCCCCCCCAGTGGGTACCCGCATAGTCGAGGTGGAGGGGCTCAGTAGCCGTGGCTTGGTCACCCACGGTGAAGCGAAGAGGAACTCGAGGAGGTTGAATGGAGGGGGAGGATTAAGCCGACGATGTAAAAATCAGTAGGTTGCGGTGCCGCTTGGTAACAGGCGACATCGCAACTGAGGCGGGCCGCGATGTCTTATGAAGCGTCCCAGTAGGTCCCATACGATATTGCGGCTGAGGGTTGAAGGTCGCGACGGGAGAGGCCTGGACGGGGTCGCCACCGTCTGTTGGCGGTGGGGCCAACAGACGGTGTGGTGGAGGAGGAGTGCGGTATAGCGTTTGCCGCTCCCACTATCCCTTGCGGCCAAAAAATGGTAGGTGGCGGGGCTATTGACCTAGACCCGTCGTAGGGGGACCAAGAGTGCCATACACGGTCATCTGACGTCCATGTCCTGGTTTGGTACCTGGGGTGGTCACGGCGTACAGTGTGTTCTGGTGCGCCGGTTTTGTGGGGTACTCCCCAGAGGAGGGTCCGGTGACGGACAGCCGCGGCGGGTTCGCGGTGAGTGCTAACGCGTGCCCGTGTTCCCGTCATAAGCGACGGACGGCACCGTGGAATTTAGTGGGTTAGAGTCCCACATAACTGCGCTATCTCCCGTGGTAGCGCAGTATGCATGAGCATTTCTACAAATAAAAAAAAAATAGGGCTTTGCGCTTGTTAAATGTGTTTTTTCACTTCTTTTGCTTGTGGGGATTTGCACCTTGATCAACGTTACTGAGGGATAAGTGGTATGTCTAAGCATTGGTAACCTGAACCCATTTTGTTTCGTTAGCAATATTCGCCAGAGTTCTAGCCATTCTGAAATTTTATTCAAACAGATTTGAAGCATGTGGCTAGCTTGTAATGAAGATCCATTACAAGCTAGCCACATGCTTCAAATCTAACATGGACAGTTAGGGCTGCTATGTCATCAGCAAAGGTGCATTTTACAATTCCTCTTTTTGTAATGGAAAGATTTGGGGTAAAAAGCAGACGTACAAGGTCGGGCCAAGGAAGTTTCCTTGGGGCACTCCTGCATAGATGGTGAGGAGTTTTTTGTTATGTATGTATGGTACTCATGTTTGAGCAAATAAAAATGATTTGATTTGATTTGATTTGGAGGTTTGTTGAATTCTCGCCTTGCTTGTCATATAGCACCAATACAATATTTCATCGTTTTACAGTCAACACCGTATAAAATCGTTAGACTCGGTGAATCTTAACCCGGCTAGATGGAAAGTACCGGTCAGAAACGTGACAGTGTTATGGGGGGGCATTTCTGCTATGTCAAAATAAAATTATTAAGTAATAAAAAACATTTTTTTAAACTATTTATTTCCCATATTCTTCTTAACAAACCCTTTCATTTGATACCCATATCATGGCAGTGCACAAAAAATAACTAGTCCACCATCTTGGACCGTCCGCCATGTTGGATTTAGAATGATGTCACTTAGCTTACCATGCATTGTCATCCAAACTAAACGTGTATGCAAAATGTCATCTTAATCGGTGGAGGATAACTGCTTTAAACTTCAGTTGCAAGATTTATATACATACATATTTTCGAATTTATGCTTTATTTGTGCTGTAAAACATGACTTTTTGCCTAATTTCTTGATTATAGGTCTACGAGAACTATGTTATATGTTTTTGACCCAAAACCTATAGGGTACTTACGGTTGACCTAGAATTGTCAATTTTGGTTAAAAGGTATTACAAGCACAAGTAAAGGGAAAATTCCGAAAAATAAAAAATGTTGAACATTAAGGTAAATTTTGGTATTTACAAGTTTTCTTAATTTTTATACACCTAATAGGGTATCTGGTGTAAATTTCAACTTGCTAGGTCCACCCGTTCCTGAGAAAATCAGCGGTGACACACGGACAGACGCCCATACAGACAGACGGGCAGACGGACAAGAAAATAATATTATAAGGGTTCCTTTTTTACCTTTTGAGTTACGGAACCTTAAAAAACTAAATAAAATTCGGTTCATCCGTTTAAGAGCTATGTTGGCACAGACAGATATACAAATACACAAACACATAGGGACACACGTCAAACTTATAACACCCCTCTTGTTCCGTCGGTGGTTAAAAAATAAGCAGACTGTTTTATTACAATATATCTAATATTAAAAATGTTCATAGTATTTTGAACCCCCGACGGAAACAGAGGGTTTAAAGTTAAAAGGTAAGGTAAGGTAAGGTTTAAAGGGGATAAAGTTTGACGTGTGTGCCTGTGTGTTTGTGTATATGTTTTATTTAATGTTTACATTATTTTGTATAACTGTCTGTGGCATCACAGCTTCTATTTTTTTTTGTTTGAAAGGTGACTTTATCGAGAGTGTTCTGGGCTGACTTTATAGAGAGCTATAATTAAAGAAAATCAGTTCAGCTGTTCAGAATTTATAGCCGTTTTACTGTTTGGATCGGGGTATTTTCGCAAGATATCGTGTCATAATTACATGTCCGATTGATTTTTGTTTCAATCGTATATATTATAGTTCTCGCCTAACTTATTGGCCACCCTGAAGTTAACTTTCCTATGCGCAAGGCACCGATCGGTGCTGTTTTTGTATGAGATATACTGCGCAGCCATTGTAGCCAACTTCAGGGCGGCCAAGAAGTTTGGCGAGGACTATACTAGATAAATTATGTAGTTTAAAAATAATGAAATAAACAATAATTGTGGGTGTTCTGGAGATTTTTAATTTTTATTTGTATTATGAAAAAAATCGTTGCCAGACATTTTGCGTGACACGTGTTGCCTGAGCGCATTTAAAAAAACTTAATCAACATGTGTTTAGCTTGGTTATTATATTTTTTATCTTTTGTATGATTGTCGATATTACCAAAGATTGTTTTCAGACATTTTAAATGCAAAAACGAAAAAAACCTAATCACCAAAAACGAAAATAACGTTTCGGGTTCGCCCGGCAAAAGCGCGGTCTGGAGAATTTTGATGATGACGACAACGATGATGAGTCAGAAATCAAAAGCTATAAAAAATTTAAATAAACACTTTATCAAACGTTATCCAGTTTCCTTTTGTCCAATTTATTTAAAAAGTCCTTCAATGTCAGTTCGATGACTTTGGGTAAGCTCTATATCTATCTATCTAATTCCTTTAAACGAGCAATTCTTGTATAAATATATATAAGTGTATATATAATTTGAATCTCGGAAACGGCTCCAACGATTTTCATGAAATTTAGTATGCAGGGGGTTTTGGGACGATAAATCGATCTAGCTAGGTTTCATTTTTAGAAAACATAAATTTTCTATTTTCACCCGAGCAGAGCTAGGTCGCCCAGGTACTTAATCATTATCTGAGAGAAGAATAATTTGAGAGATGTTGCAACAACGCCGCAATACGATTTTATAATAATTTCTTACTATTGCAAAGTAAGGTGCGACACTAAATTTGTCTGATACAATTTTTTTTACGTCTGGGTAACTTTTTACTCAAGTCTAACAGTTTTCAGACAGGAAGCTATGTTACCAATAGATAAAAATTTTCAACGCGTTCAAAATGGTTTCGGCACATAAATTGCTCACAATTTTTTCTGAAAACTGATTTATTCTCATCAACTAACCAATGTTCACTCGAAGATATGATTGTCAGACGGTTTGCTATGGGTATGTTTTTTGCCTTTGCCTGTTGCCAGAGAATGCAAGGAAAAATGGAAAGTTACCTGTCAATCGATTCACTACTATTATAATTTTGAAACACATGCGCTTATCATGACGAAGCTAACAAACAAATTGCCTATGAACACGTTCGAGAAAGGTGTATGGACGCACTTGGAAAACTTGAAACTTGCAGATCCTGACTTCAACGTATCTCGGCAAATCGACCTATTACTAGGAACCGACGTACACTTCGAAATTATCCTAGAAGGTGTATTGAAAGATAATAACAGCTCCCCAGTTTCAAAACATATGCAAAATGGTGGATTTTATGCGGCAAGATGACAAACGTTTAACTGCCTTTATTCAACTTAGGACCAGTGGTTTAAAATTTCGGTAAAACGCGTTTATTCTTCAATTATTGGCATCACACAGGGTCAAATAAATTGAGGAAGTAATTATTTGACCATTGGTAAGCATATTTATCCATGGTTGAATTAACTACGGATCAAAACAGGCCTTAGAGAATCTAACACAATTTTGGGAGAATGAAGAAATCCAATACACGAAAGTGTGAACAATTTTATATAGAAACTGTGAGAAGATCATCTGATGTAAAGTACATCGTCAAAATGTCTCTCGTTCCAGACTACGAAGAGAAACTAGGTAAGTCTAGAGTTATAATTTATTTTCTGTTTTCATGAGAAAATGGACTTTTTTAACTAATTCTTATTAAAATTCGTAAAAATCTACGTTCTGTATCTTTTTTTATAATTTTCACTAGATTGGTACTGATGAGTCCTTGCGTTAGACATGCTATTTATGGTTGTTTATTGGGTGTGTTGAAGCTAATATTAAGTTCTACGTTTTTTTTTCTTAAATCATAACTTTTTATTTTTCTTCGGACCTCACTGTGAAAAAAAAATACTCTACCGTAAAGTGACCCTGTATTGCAAGTTTTGGCGTATTAAATAGGGATTCTGAAAAAGTATAACACATGGCCATTAGTGGCTCTAATATCTTTCTAGGACGAAAAAACAAAATAACGATTGTGAACAATACACAATAAATTAAACACTAAATTAATGATAACTCTGCAGGGGTTGACCTTAAGGACCTCCCATAGAACAATTTTTTGCAGCTGATGACCTCATCTAACCCCTAGTTGCGTTTGATCCACGACTTTTTGGCCACCCTGTATACGCATTTACGGCCGATATTAAAAAGATGTACCGCTGCATTTGGATTTCAAAAGAACAACAACATCTACAGATAATAGTAGGCCGGGACTCACGAGATCACCATCTTCTTGATTACCAGCTCTGCACAGTAACCTACGGCACCAAATGCGCACCGTGGTTAGCTATGCGAACATTGAAGCAACTAGCCAATGGTCGTCATTGGCTAGTTGCTTCAATCGAATCAAATCACGTACATCCGGAAGCTGCCAAGACATTCATATAAGAATGCTACATAGATGACGTCATTAGCAGCCATAATAACCTCATAGAAGCGAAAAATCTGCAAAAATCCTTGATCCAACTGTTACGAGGAGGAGGAATTAATTTACGGAAGTGAACAGCCAATACCCGCGATTTAGTATCACATTAGGACTCGGTTGGATGCCAAACAGCGACACCTTCCACTTTAAAACTGTGGAAAACTCGAAACAGCTAACAAAGAGATCCTTTCTCTCAGCCATATCAAGATTTTACGACCCACTGGGTTGGCTCTCCCCAGTGACGGTCAAAGCTTTCATTCGGCAAAAATGCGCGCTCGCATCGCACTATTTGAATGTCCGAAACAATTTGCCACAAAAGGTTTCCTCCAGCATTGTACCGAAATTACATGTGGTCCCTACGGCATACACAAATCGTACTTGATTTCATTGACAAAAAAGTATTATTTTACACGACGAATACGAGTATACGACGGCCACTGTTAGGAATTTGAACTCAAATGGTTAAAGTTGACCTATCTGCATTTCGGACAATAAATTAATAATATCTTATCACGCAATTAGAATTCAAAAAATTCTCGTCACCAATGTAGAATCTATCTATATCTATATATATAAAAGCGAAAGGTTACTTATTCACCTATCACGAAATATCGAAAACCGCTTGACGTATAAAAATGAAATTTGGCAAGGAGGTAGTTTATAGTTAGTAGACGTCCGCTAAGAACGGATTTTTGGAAATTATATTAATCCGTAAGGGAGAAAAAAGGGGGTTGAAAGTTTGTATAAAATTTCTACAGTTTGTAAGTTGGACACGTGAACTTATAGATTAAAAGAATTCATGTATTTATTGGTTTTTGGAAATTACACTCTTTTAATTTAAATTCTACGCTTTTAAGTGTGACACGACGTGAACAGGTGGCAATTTGTTGTGCTGAGAGATATTTCAAACTTGGAATAAATACTAAACTAAATAGTAAAGGTTTTCATTATTAGTTTTTCAAAACTACTCCTAAAAGACTATTTAGGGGGTGTTAACGATTTTGAAGAATTTTACTGTACGGTGCTTCTTTTTATGATGTTGGGGAGCACTAAAAAGGGATTTTTGAAAATTGACCCTTTAAGGGGTGAACTAAAAATTCATGTGTAGGATAATATATGGATTACGCGAACGAAGTCGTGGGCGAAGTGTTAGTATATTACGAATATGTAGGCGCAAAATTATAAACTTAAATTAAACATGTCGCATATCGCAAAGAAAAAATACAATTACTTGTGCAGCATAATACTTAGTTGTTAGAACTTTTGTTGTAAAGTTTAACTACTCCCTCTATGCATATAGAAAATTATTTGGAAAACTTAAATCTTTTTTGAAACAGTTACGAACCATTTTCAGTTTTCCATTGTGCCACAGTACCCATCTGTTAGCATTTTCACTAATATAAAGTTTAGATAGGTCTGATAAGGAAACAGTAAATTATTTAAATGACAATATTTTATTATTGTTATAATACGAAATAATAGGAAATACCTGCTTCATACCTATTGCATAACTCTAAACATTTAGCATTTTTGTACATAGCAATGAATTCACATAAATTCCACTCTTTTAAGTTAATATTCTACGCTTTTAAGTGTGACACGACGTGAATAGGTGGAAATTTGTTGAGCATATATATTTGAAACTTGGCATAAATACTAAACTAAATAGTAAAGGTTTCATTATTAGTTTTTCAAAACAACACCTAAAAGACGATTTAGTAGTCGAATAGCCATCCTTCGATAATTCAAAAGTTTTTTATTTTTGCTGGCTGGATAACTTATATGAATTCATTGATATGTACAAAAATGCTAACAATTTAGAGTTATGCAATAGGTGTGAAGTAGGTATTTCCTATTATTTCGTGTTATAGCAATAATATGAAATTTTAATTTAAATAATTTACTGTTTCTGTATTACTATCTAAACTTTTTATTAGTGAAAATGCTAACAGATAGGTACTGTGGAATAATGGTAAACTGAAAATGGCTCGTAACTCTATTAATAAAAGATTTAAGTTTTTCAAATCATTTCCTATATGCACAGAGGGATTAGTTATATCTTACAACAAAAGTTCTAACAACTAAGTATAATGCTGCACAGGTTATTGTATTTTTATATTGTCATATGCGAAATATTGAATTTAAGTTTATAATTTTGCGCCTACATATTCGAAATAATAAACTCTGCCACCATACAAAAGTTTAAACACTTATGTGCTATGCCTTTAGTTTAATAAATCAAATACAATTTGGGTATGCAAATGCGGGGCGCGGTGTAGGTATGTACAACAAGTATAAATTCTTTGAACTATACAGACCACAGAGGCCCACATCATAAACGGACTTTTCCGATGATTTTTATAAAAACATTACCGCGCTTATTATATTATTATTTCAAACTGGCGTCTAGTATCTGACAGACCGTTCACTGTTATTTTGCCTATGAATGCAACCTTATTGCTACGAAAACAAAGATCACTAAAATAGGTAATCTGGCATATGTTATACAAGCCTTCCCCGTGCGAATCCAATAAATATTAAAATTATGTCTGATACTGTACGACTGCCCCACATAAGAACGCAGTAGGTGACATTTTTTATAATGGTTTTATACCCTGATAATCTTATTTATATTATTTTAATGAGTTTTACTATAGTGCCGTATGGTGACGGACGTGAAGAATTTCACCATCCCATATCTTCCCGTGGGTGTCGTAAGAGGCGACTAAGGGACACACCAGAGAATGGGCAGCAGCGTTCTCTGTGCACTTCAACAACAAACTGCGATCGCCAACCCGCCTGCCAAGCATGGTGGTTATGGCAAACCCCCCCAATCCTAATGTATAGCACACAAAAAACGGCCCCGAGTGCCCAGCCCGTCTAACCTCGACTACGGTAGCGGTCGAAGCGGAGTGGACCCGGCTGGACCGACGAGAAAATAGCCGAACTCGAGGAAGAATTGAGCAGGTTGCGATGGAGTATTATAGAGTTATCTAAAGTTCGAAGAGAGGGGGAGGACTCGATAATCCTCAAATGCGGTAACCTGCTCTATTTCCGAGAGGGTGATCGACAGTCCCAGGGTGGTGTCGGGTTTATCGTCCACAAATCCCTTGTGAACAACGTGGTAAAGATCGAGAGTTTGTCGACCAGAGTGGCGTACCTTATACTCAGAATATCCGCAAGATATTCGCTGAAGGTCATACAGGTCTACGCTCCGACCTCGGCACACCCCGACGACGAGGTAGAGACCATGTATGAGGATATCTCTAGAGACATGCATGGTTTCTAAACTCACTTCAGCGTTGTCATGGGGGACTTCATCGCAAAACTGGGTAAACGAGACGTAGATGAGCTGCATGTGGGGCAATTTGGAGTTGGACGCCGGAACCACCGGGGTAACCTACTGGCCAGTTTTATGAAGAAGGAGGGCCTCTACATGATGAACTCCTTCTTCAGAAAGCATGAGCACAGGAAGTGGACCTGGCAAAGCCTCGATGGTGCAACTAAAAACGAGATCGACTTCATCATGTCAACCAAGAAGCAAATGTTCAATGATGTCTCTGTGATTCGGTGAAAACCGGGAGCGATCACCGCATGGTAAGAGGCACATTGAACATTAATGTTAAGCTTGAAAGGTCTCGACTGATGAAGTCCACTCCAATCACAAGACACTATACCGATGACATTACGGACATCAGCCTGTATGAGATTAGGATGGCTCTGAAACAGCTTAAGAACAACAAGGCACCGGGTGATGACGGAATTACGTCAAACTCCTGAAGGCGGGTGGAAAAGCAGTACTTAAGGCATGTGGTGGTACTCTTCTTCAAGAAGGGTAACAATACCTTACTGAAGAACTATAGGCCCATCTCACTTTTTAACAATGTCTATAAGCTGTTTTCAAGAGCCATTACGAATCGTGTCGCGCGCAGGTTTGACGATTTCCAGCCTCCCGAACAAGCCGGATCCCGCAAAGGCTTCAGCACCGTAGACCACATACATACGCTGCGGCAGGTTATACAGAAGACCGAAGAGTACAACCTGCTTCTCTGTTTAGCGTTTGTGGACTACGAGAAAACCTTCGATTCCATCGAGACTTGGGCTGTACTGCAGTCTCTCTAACGATGCCAAATTGACTACCGGTACATTGAAGTGTTTATACAAAAACGCCATCATATCAGTTCGACTTTAGGATCAGACTTCGGGACCTATCCTTTTGCAGCGAGGTGTAAGAAATGGATACGTCATATCTCCGAAACTGTTCTCTGCTGCACTGGAGGATTTGTTCAAGGTTCTGAACTGGAGAGGGCTAGGCATCAACGTCAATGGCGAGTACATCATTCACCTTCAGTTTGCCGACGATATAGTGGTCATGGCTGAGGCCATGGAGGACCTCAGTACCCTGCTCGATGACCTCAGTAGAGTTGCCGAAAACAACAATCTAAAAATGAACATGGACAAAACGAAGATGATGTTGAATGCCCATGTTGCACCCACTCCTATCAAGACTCTACACTCGAAGTTTTGGACGATTATGTCTACCTGGGACAAACGGTCCAGTTAGGCAGGCCCAACTTCTAGAAAGAGGACAACCGTCGAATCCGACTCAGGTGGGCAGCGTTCGGGAAGTTGCACGGTATCTTCTCGCCCAACTTACCACAGTGTCTCAAGACAAGAGTCTATGACCAGTGTGTGTTGTCAGTGATTACTTACGTGACAGAGACGTGGTCGCTCACAATATCAGAAACCTTAAAGTCACCCAAAGGGCAATGGAGAGAGGGCTATGCTCGGCGTTTCCTTGCGTGATCGAATCAGAAATGAAGACATCCGCAAGAGCACCAATGTTACCGATAAAGCCCGAAGAATTGCCAAACTTAAGTGGCAGTGGGCAGGGCACATTGCTCGCAGAACGGCCATCCGTTCCGTCCCGTGGTGCCGAAAAGTTCTTGAGTGGCGACCGCGTACCGGAAGATGCAGTGTTGGACGACCTGGTCAAGGCTGCGGGCGTCCGGTGGATGCGAAACGCACGCTTGGGGGAGGCCTATCTCCAGCAGTGGACTTCTTTCTGCTGAAATGATGAATGATGAAGTGTGGCACGTGAAATTAAAGATTTACGCTTTTGGTTGATAAAAAGAATTCATGTAATTATTGGTTTTTGGAAATTTTACCCCTAAGGAGGTAAAAAGGTGGTTTGTTGTGCTTATTATATTTGAAACTAGGCATAAATAAACTGACCTTAGTAAATATTTTCTGTATTAGTTTTTCAAAACTACTCCTATATGACTATTTAGGAGGTGTTAAAGATTTTTGAAGAATTTTAATGTACAGGGCTTAGGTTTATGATGTAGGGGAGCACTAAGAAAAGATTTTTGGAAATTTAAACTTTAAGGTGGTAAACTAAAAAGTCATCTGTAGGATAAAATACGGACCATGCAAACGAAGTCGCGGGCGAAGTATAGTATAACGCCGGTTGGAGTCTGACTGCCGCATAATAACAAATCGGGCTTACATTTGGCCGGACGTAAAAATTTCACCATCCCATGTCTTCCCGTGGATGTCGTAAGAGGCGACTAAGGGGCAACAGCGTTCTCTGTGCTTCTATAACAACCATACTGCGATCGACAAGCCGCCTGCCAAGCGTGGCGATAATGGCAAAACCCCCCCCATGAATAGCACAAAAAAAATGGCCCCTAGTGCCCGGCAGCCTGCCTACCCTCGACTACGGTAGCGGTCGATGGCAAGGGGTGACAAGAATCTCCGGACGAGATCCGGCTACCCCAACAAACACCGACGACTGGACCTGGCAACATACAACACGCGCACACTTCGGACCGACGAAAAGATCACCGAACTCGAAGAGAAATTGAGCAGGTTGCGATGGAGTATTTTATTTTTAATTTTTTTATTGGGAAAAACCCACCGCACTATTCCCAAACCACTGCAACTCCTGAAAGCTAGAATCAACAGTGGCAACCACCAGAAAAGCGCCGAGGCAATGAAGCTCAACGACGTCCCGGAGAATGAATTTAACTGTCTTGGATCCCGCAACGAAATTAATCAGAAAAGAAAAATGGAGGAGTAGGAAAATAGTTACGAATTTCCACTTCCCTCCATATCAAGCAGGAGACAGAACAAACAAACAAGACCAATAGGCACAAAGGGTCGTTTACAACTGGGATAAGCCCAATTGCCTAACACCACGGATAAAAATTAGCATTAATATTAATGGGTCCTAACATTGTGAGCTGTTATATTTGATTCCAATAATAGGTATGGCAACAACGCTTGAACGCACGGAAATTTGTTAAAGTTCCACAAGGTCCGTATAGTAAACAACTCCTAGGGGGTGACCATAAGCTCTTAAAGTAAGGTTATTTTGGGATCGCGTAAGTGACAGATGTATACAAGTCATATACATCTGTCCCTTACACACACTCAAAGTAATCTTACTCTAAGAGCTTACGGTCACCCCCCAGATACAGCCTGTACATTATTCAACATAGTATTGTGTTCATTCTGCCAAAAAATACACTCCCATAAGATATGATGTGCAGATTGTACGCAGTCAGATGTAGAACAATGACATAAAGGCGAGGCAACAAGCTTGAAGGAAAATAATTTACTTTTAAAGTTACCATGCCCTGTGAGAAATTGGGCAACACAGTGATCCACCTCCAGCCACGTCCTGGCCAGCCGCACCCGAACGGATGGAAATAATTGGTGTCGGTGTCGGCCCTTGATGGTATTATCCCACCTACATTGCCATTCGGCTAAAAGTTCTTCCCAGACGTCCATATGTGGTTTAAATAATCTAGAGATTTTCAAACGGTCACTCCGCGTCAAAAAGTCCGCGTCCATGGTCTCTTGTGCGGAATAGTACATTGCAGCACGTCGCTGCACTTCAAGGTCGACTGGAAGTATGCCAGCAAGTACCGGTAAGGCCTCAATACTAACCGTCCTGTCCTGTATGCTTTGCATAAGAATATCAAAGCCAAACGCTGACTCTGAAGTAATTTACGTCGTACCGCCCCTATTGTGGCCCTATCATCCCAAACAGGCGCCCCATAGCAGATACAACCCAAGTAAGTAGCCCCATAAATAGTCAAAAAAGACAGACCCCACGTAGATTTAGATATTCTCGTTAAGGCATAGAAGTTCTTTTTTGCTTTTTCACCGACTGTTTTAATATGATCTATAAATGCAAAATTCCTCTCTAATACTAGACAAGATAGCACACGGACTGCTTACTTTTTACCGGAACGTTATTAAATTTAATAGTAGGGCACGATTTAAGATTACCTTTCAAAATGAGTTGATAAGTTTTGTGCGGAGCAAAGGATAGGCGGTTTCAATGGCCCCACTGAGATATTAATCGTAGGCAAGTGTTAGCCAAGTTCTCTCGAGTACTCGATTGAATGAGCAGAAGACCGTCGTCCGCATAACCGGTTAATGAACAGCCGCATGGAAGCGGAATCGCGAGGGAATCATCAAAGCCTAAATTCCATAAAGGCGGACCAATAACCGAACCCAGAGGACATCCCATGGTGAGAGACTTCGACATGGAATGATGGCCGAGTTTGAGTTTCGTGGAACCATTTAAAAAGTAAGAGTAAACTAAATTGTATATATTTCTATAGCAGCCTCGAGTTTTCAATTTGAGTAATAGCATTGGCCACCATGCGTTATCAAAAGCCCCAGAACAATCTAGAAAAATTCCAATTACGTACTTATGTTCAGATGTATTAACAACTTTCCTAACAGTAAGGGTCGCGTCTACGGTATATTTTCCAACAGTGAAACCGAATTGATTATTATGAAATTTTGGTCCGTCCGGTAGCAAACGTGGAACGATAAGCACTCCAGGAGTTTTCCCAAAGATGGAAGTCATGTTATGGGCCGGTAAGACTTAGGGTCGTCCGGGGGTTTGTTGCCGCTTTTCGAGATGATTCGTATAAATCCGCGTCGCCATATACGAGGAAACACGCCCTCCGTAATACAGCGGTTGTAAACGGTCTAAATCACATCACCGGCCGTTTTACACGCTTCTATAATCATCCGATTAGATATTTTATCTTCACCCGATGACTTGTTGAGTGGTAACCTCTTGACAACGTTAATAAATTCGTCAGTGGATGGAAGGTCTGACGCTGGTGATTCAGGTGGTACAGCTGCCCACGCTCTGATCTGTTGATGGTAGTCGTTGTCATTGGCAAGTAAGTCATCAGGTACAAGAGTATTCAGCATAACTTCAGTAGTTTCCTCAATACCGGTGGTGTGTATATTATTTACTTTAATGTTCTGAACAAATGCGAGGTCGACTGATCGATTAACTCACACATTCACACCATCACATCATCAGCCCATTAATGTTCCCACTGCTGGGACACAGGCCTCCTCTCTGTGAGAGGGAATGGGCCGTAATCCACCACGCGGGCCCAGTTTGGGTTCGTGGATGTCAGATGTCTTCAAATTTTTGGTTCATGGACATGCCGGTTTCCTCACGATGTTTTCCTTTACCGTTTTGAGAGCAGTGGTGATGAAATAATTTACAGAACATAGTAAAGCGCCTGCCTGGGTTCGAACCCACGACCTACAACTTGTAAGTCGCGGCCGATACCACTGGGCCACCACTGCTCTATTAGCTTTAAACTCATGATATAAAGGAGACCACGGACCTTCTTTATCTCATTTTTCTACTATTTTACGCAATAAATTACCCTTTGATTTTTCCACCGATGCTCTGTAGCGGGACCTGGCAACTCTAAACGTATTTAACGCAATGGAAAGAGGGTCACCGGTGAAATTACGTTTTTTTAAGCTTGTTAAGATGTTTACGCGCTCGGCGATAACTTTTACGCTGTTCAGTTAGGTAGTCACACCACCAATCACATCTACGTATATTGGTCATAGCTCCACGACCAATGGCAATGTCAGCACAGTAAGTGAAGGTGTCTGACATAATTTCAGCACTTTCTTCAGCTGACAGCCCATTACAAGTGAAGTCTTTGGCGTGAGACGCAAGAAGCGAGCTAAAGAATTCCCAATTCACACCATTACATTTATACCTAAAGTTACCAATGACATGTGACGTACCCTGAGTAAAAACCGGAACAAATTCGTACACGGTCAAGCGATGATCACTACAAGACGCGTCCGGTAGGACACGCCACCTATCCAAGCCTACGTCTGCACTAGAAAGTGTGGCGGCAATACAAGATTCGCCCATTTGGCTGCAAAAAGTTGGTGGTGCTTCAGGAGTATTATGAATAGTCAGATTCATTTCAGCAATGAAATCTTCAACAGCGCAGCGTCGCTCATAATCCGTAGACCGAACTTTGCCATACCAGAGTGATGATGACGCATTAACATCAGCGCCAACAATAACCTTGCAGCCCGCGAGCGACTGCAAGACGTGACGGAGGTTATGTATATGAGGACCAACAGGGTCTGAATATTGAAAGTAGCAGCTGACAACGTAAACTTAAGAAGTAGACGATGGATCACCTACTGGCCAGTTTTATGTAGAAGGAGGGCCTCTACATGATGAACTCCTTCTTCAAAAAGTGTGAACATAGGAAATGGACCTGGCAGAGTCCCGATGGAGCAATAAAAAATGAGATCGACTTGAACCAAGAAGCAAATGTTCAATGATGTCTCTGTGATCTTTTCGGTAAAATCCGTCGGTGCTCCGTAGACCAATTGAAATCTGACCAATTGGTCTATGGGGAGTATTGCATGTATCCATCGTCCAATTTCCAACTGGTCTATGGAGAATTGAGAAATGTTCCGCTGTCCAGTTTAATGGTATAGTAAAGCCGTGTCCATAAGTAAAATCGGGTGCGATCACCGCATGGTAAGAGGCACATTGAACATTAATATTAAGCTTGAAAGGTCTCGACTGATGAAGTCGACGCTCCGTCCAGCACAGATCCAGGTCCAAAACCCCGAGAGCTTTCAGCTCGAACTTCAAAATCGTTTCGAGTGCCTAGGGAGCTCCGTGGACGAATACAGCGACGGGTTTGTGGAAGCTATCCATAGTGTCCATACGGTTGGGTCTAAGTTTTTCAAGACCCGTCGTGCGGATAGAAACAAAAAGCTCTCTGATCCTACTCTCAAGCTTATGAAGGAGAGGCGTGAGATGATCCTGCAGTCTTCAGATGAGGCGTGCAAATACCGGCAGTTCAATAGACAGATCTCTAAATCTTTGAAAAGAGACCTCCGCTGCTTTAATACCGAGCGTATTAAAGACTCGACTGAGCGAAATAAAGGTTCTAAGGTATTTTCAAGGGATCTGGCAATTGGGCAGAGCCAGCTCACGAGACTGAAGACCGACGATGGCAGGATCGTATTCGCCAAACCGGAGCTTCTGAGGAAGATTGAGACATTCTATGGGCAGATGTACACATTAATCAGCAAGCCCGTTGCGAGTCGAGCAAACGACCCAAGAGCTAGATAGACCCGACACTATGCCGAAGATATCCCGGACGTCAGCCTGTACGAGATTACGATGGCTCTAAAACAGCTTAAAAACAAAAAGGCGCCGGGTGATGACGGAATCACGGCTGAACTCATGAAGGAGGGTGGAAAACTGGTCCTTAAGGCCCTTCAGAAGCTGTTTGATTCCGTCATACTCGAGGGCAAAACGCCACAGGCATGGTGCAGGGTGTGGTGGTACTCTTCTTCAAGAATGCCCGGCTGAAAACTACAGGCAGGCATTGTTTTCAAGAGTCATCACGAATCGTCTCGCGCGCAGTTTTGACGATTTCCTCCCTCCCCCTCCCAGAAGACCAAAGAGTATAACCGGTTCGGGAGGCTGGAAATCGTCAAACCTGCGCGCGACACGATTCGTAATGGCTCTTGAAAACAGCTTATAGACATGGTTAAGAAGTGAGATGGGCCTATAGTTCTTCAGTAGGGCATTGTTACCCTTCTTGAAGAAGAGTACCACCACATGCCTTAAGTACTGTTTTTCCACCCGCTTTCAGGAGTTTGGCCGTAATTCCGTCATCACCCGGTGCCTTGTTGTTCTTAAGCTGTTTCAGAGCCATCCTAATCTCATACAGGCTGATGTTCGGAATGTCTTCGGTATAGTGTCGGGTCAATCTAGGTCTCTTCTAGGTCATTTGCTAGATTCGCGACGGGTTCACTGGTTGACGTGTACAACTGCCCATAGAATCTCTCGATCTCCCGCAGAATCTCCGGTTTGGCGGACACGATCCTGCCATCATCGGTCTTCAGTTTCGTGAGCTGGCTCTGCCAAAATCACATCTCTTACAAATACCTTGGAGCCCTTATTGCGCTCAATCGCGTATTTAATACTTTCGGTATCAAAGCGGCGGAGGTCGCTTTTCAAGGACTTTGAAATCGGTCTATTTAGCTGCTGGTATTTCAACGCATCGTTTGAAGACTGAAGGATCATCTCACGCCTCTCCTTCATGAGCTTGAGAGTAGGATCAGAGAGCTTTTTGTTCCTATCTGTACGGCGGGTCTTGAAAAACTTAGACCCGACCGTATGGACAGCTTCCACGAACCCATCCCTGTATTCGTCCTCAGAACTCCCCAGGCACTCGAAACGATTCTGGAGTTCGAGCTGAAAGGTCTCGGGGTTTTGGACCTGGATCTGTGCTGGACGGAGCGTGGACTTCATCAGTCGAGACCTTTCAAAATTAACATTAATGTTCAATTTGCCTTTGACCATGAGGTGATCGCTCCCGCTTTTCACCGAATTGATCACAGAGATATCATTGATCATTTGCTTCTTGGTTGACATGATGAAGTCGATCTCGTTTTTAGTTGCACCATCGGGGCTTTGCCAGGTCCACTTCCTGTGCTCACGCTTTCTGAAGAAGGAGTTCATCATGTAGAGGCCCCTCTTTCTCCATAAAACTGGCCAGTAGGTGACCTCGGTGGTTTCGACGACCAACTACAAATTGCCCCACTTGCAGCTCATTTTCATCTCGTTAGCCCAGTTTCGCGTTGAAGTCCCCCATGAGTATGGTGAAGTGAGTTTTGAAACCATGCATGGCTCTAGAGATATCCTCATAAATGGTCTCTACGTCGTCGGGGTGTGCCGAGGTCGGGGCGTAGACCTGTATGACCTTCAGCGAATATCTTTTACATATTCTGAGTATAAGGTACGCCACCCTGGTCGACACACTCTCGATCTTCACCACGTTGTTTACAAGGGACTTGTGGACGATAAACCCGGTACCAACCTGGGACTGCCGGTCACCCTATCGGAAATAGAACAGGTTACCGGATTTGAGGATTATGGAGTCCTTATCGTATTTCAGATAACCCTTCAGATAATACATCTTCCTCGAGTTCGGCTGTCTTCTCTTCGGTCCAGAGTGTTAGCGTGTTATATGTTCCCAGGTCCAGTCGTAGGTGTTCATTGGGGTAGCCGGGTATTAAAGTATATAATAAATAAATAAATAATAGTTTACGTTTTATTTCTAAAAAAAATTAAGGCTCGTGGGCCACGGGAGCGATGGAAAAATGTTAGTTAGCCGTTTCCGTGTTTAACACGAAAATTTTCTTGCGGCTGCCGGACGAGACGGAATTCGTCTCGTATAACCGCGCGCTTAGCATATTAGGTGTCAAATGTTATACATGTAAACTTAAATAAACAATATATTAACCATTGAAGTTACTTACTTAATCCTAACGAATTTTATACGTAAATGCGGATGTGAATTTGTTGTTATGATTTCACGCCTAAACGGCTTAACGGATTAGGATGAAGCTTGGTAAAAGGATAGACCAGAACCTATAAAGAGATAGGGTAGGACTAGGCCCCGGTGTAATGTTCCCTTGAGGTAAATTAAACAATTCTCATGCGGGCCAAGCCGCGGGCGGGATCTAGTTAGCATAATGATGTATCCTTCTTAATGTGTAGATGGTTTATAGGTACTTATGTGTCTACTAAGGCCCAACAAAATAACAAGTTTGGCACCATTAGTAGCGCCACAAGATTGCATTTAATAATAATAAAATAATCTTCATGTTATTTCAGCTGGAATAAATAGTTCATTCTAAGAAATTATTTTGAAATTCATGAATGATAACCCGGTGACAGTCACACAAACTACATGCCAAAGCAAGTATTATGGCATACTGATGAAAGAAAAATCAAACAATTTTTTTTTTGTACCGCTTGAGATCTTTGGCAGTTCGTAGATTCATCGCATCGTAAAAATTAAACAATATGAGAGATTCAGCCATCATAAATTCATATATTAAACAATTGTTTAGTGAATTTTCTAATACAAATCAAGAAAACAGTCCGTGTCATGCAATCGAAAACGTTAGCATTATTGTCAATAAGAAGAGATGGAATAAACGAAAAAACAACAATCTATTCGAACATGCTCAACAGCCATCAATAGCTTTTCGTTTATCAAGACACAGCAAACCCAATAAGCAAGCTATTATCACCAGACACTCAAGCATGCCTCAACTAAGCAAATGTACGAGGCCAGTTCCACCACGAAATAGAAGCGGTCGTGGAAATGATACAAAACAAAGCCAATTTCAATCAAAGTTTATTGCTAATGTAGTTTCTGAACATCGATTCGACAATTGGTTCTGCAATTCATTTAGCTATCCCAGTCAAACGAAATGGAAAATCTACAGGTGTCAATTAGGCGCTGTAGAGGACAGTTGTTGTTGTTCTTGTAACTCTGATGCTATGTTTGAAGTGATGAAGGGTTTGTACGACTGTTACAAAGCCAAAAATTGCGACGATTGTGATTGTGTACTTTGCGGTTATAAAACTAGAGAGGAGAAAAAGCTAGATGAATTAAAAAAATCTATGACATCTACTGCAAGAGAAAGAGTATTAGATGGTAAGACGCCACCCGAAAAAGAATTCATTTTGAAAGAAATGGCCCAAACAGGAGTACCTTTACCATCAGGGAAGACGGCATCGGAAAAATCTTTGATAAATAAAGTAAGAAAGGAGCTTGGGTTACCGCCATCACCTAAAAATGCATCCGAAAAATCAAAAATGCGAAAAGCTGAAGCGGCAGGTATTATCATTCCTTTAGAAGGGAAATCTCCCGAAGAGAAAGAAAGAATTTTAAAAGCGCAAGCCGATATGGGTTTGCCCCTTCCAGAAGGAAGAACTGATTCGGAAAAGGCTCTTATAGAGAAAATAAAAAAAAGAAAAAAACCTTCCATGAAAACAGCGGCTCTACTTACCCCTATAACAGGAAAAACGCCAGAAGAAAAAGAAAAAATTCTACGAGGGCGTGCCCAGAAAGGTTTACCACTCCCAGAAGCTACAACGCCATCAGAAAAAAAACTTATTGATAAAGTTCGTGTAGAGCTTGGTTTACCTATGGAGCCCACAACAAAATCTATGAAAAAAAAATATGAACAAGCAGCTAAAGCTGGCATACTACAACCATTGGAAGGCAAGACACCTGAAGAAAAGGAAAAGATATTACAAGGTCAATATGATTTGGGAATTCCATTACCTGAAGGACGAACGCCATCAGAGAAAGCTCTTATAGCTAAAATTAAAGCTCGTTCAATAAAAACAGCGGGTATTATGACGCCCCTAGCCGGAAAACCACCGGCACTTAAAGAAAAAATCCTGCGAAAGCGAGCGATGAAAGGCATACCTCTCCCAGAAGGTCAAACACCATCAGAAAAAAAACTTGTTGACAAGGTTCGCGCCGATCTTGGTCTACCTAAGGAACCTGATACAAAATCTATGAAAAAAAAACATGAACAAGCAGCAAGAGCTGGCTTACTAGAGCCACTGGAAGGTAAAACAGCTGCACAGAAAGAACAGCAACTAAAAGGTCTACGTGATATGGGAATTCCGCTGCCTGAAGGACGTACACCATCTGAGAAAGCTCTAATAGCTAAAGTAAAGGGTGCTCCACGTTCGATCGTGACACCTTCCGAGCAGATGCGTAGAGCTAAAGCGGAAGGTTTACTTACTCCTCTCACCGGCAAAACACCAGCACAAAAAGAGAAAATTCTGAAGGGACTGGCTATGAAAGGTATACCCCTTCCAGAAGGTAAAACGGAGTCTGAAAAAAAAATTATCGACAAGGTTCGTGACGATCTTGGCCTACCTAAGGCACCTGACACGAAATCTATGAAAGTAAAACATGAACAAGCAGCTAAAGCTGGCTTACTACAGCCCCTAGTTGGCAAGACTCCTGAAGAGAAGGAAAAGATATTACAAGGTCAATATGATTTGGGAATTCCATTACCTGAAGGACGGACGCCATCAGAGAAAGCTCTTATAGCTAAAATCAAAGCGCTTTCACCGGGTTCAATAAAAACAGCGGGTGTTATGACGCCCTTAGCCGGAAAACCACCGGCATTTAAAGAAAAGGTCCTAAGAGCGCGAGCGATGAAAGGCATACCTCTCCCTGAAGGAGAAACTCCCTCAGAAAAAAAACTTATTGATAAGGTTCGCGCTGACCTTGGCCTACCTAAGGAACCTGACACGAAATCTATGAAGAAAAAACACGAGCAAGCGGCTAGAGCTGGCTATCTAGAGCCACTGGAAGGTAAAACAGCTGCACAGAAAGAACAGCAACTAAAGGGTCTACGTGATATGGGAATTCCATTACCTGAAGGACGGACACCATCTGAGAAAGCGCTAATAGCTAAAATCAAGGCTGCTCCGCGTTCGATCGTGGCACCTTCCGAGCAAATGCGGAGAGCAAAAGCGGAAGGTTTACTTACTCCGCTCACCGGCAAAACACCAGCACAAAAAGAAAAAATTCTGAAGGGCCTCGCTATGAAAGGTATTCCCCTTCCAGAAGGGAAAACAGCGTCAGAAAAAAAAATTATTGACAAGGTTCGCGACGACCTTGGTCTACCTAAAGAACCTGATACGAAATCTATGAGAGATAAACATGAACAAGCAGCTAAAGCTGGCTTACTACAGCCCTTAGTTGGCAAGACACCTGAAGAGAAGGAAAAGATATTACAAGGTCAATATGATTTGGGAATTCCATTACCTGAAGGACGGACGCCATCAGAGAAAGCTCTTATAGCTAAAATCAAAGCTCGCCCACCGGGTTCAATAAAAACAGCGGGTGTTATGACGCCCCTAGCCGGAAAACCACCGGCACTTAAAGAAAAGGTCCTAAGAGCGCGGGCGATGAAAGGCATACCTCTCCCTGAAGGAGAAACTCCATCAGAAAAAAAACTTATTGAAAAGGTTCGCGCAGACCTTGGCCTACCTAAGGAACCTGACACGAAATCTATGAAGAAAAAACACGAACAAGCGGCTAGAGCTGGCTTACTAGAGCCACTTGAAGGTAAAACAGCTGCACAGAAAGAACAGCAACTAAAGGGTCTACGTGATATGGGAATTCCATTACCTGAAGGACGAACACCATCTGAGAAAGCGCTAATAGCTAAAATCAAGGCTGCTCCGCGTTCGATCGTGGCACCATCCGAGCAAATGCGGAGAGCAAAAGCGGAAGGTTTACTTACTCCGCTCACCGGCAAAACACCAGCACAAAAAGAAAAAATTCTGAAGGGCCTCGCTATGAAAGGTATACCCCTTCCAGAAGGTAAAACAGAGTCAGAAAAAAAAATTCTTGACAAGGTTCGCGACGACCTTGGTCTACCTAAAGAACCTGATACGAAATCTATGAGAGATAAACATGAACAAGCAGCTAAAGCTGGCTTACTACAGCCCTTAGTTGGCAAGACACCTGAAGAGAAGGAAAAGATATTACAAGGTCAATATGATTTGGGAATTCCATTACCTGAAGGACGGACGCCATCAGAGAAAGCTCTTATAGCTAAAATCAAAGCTCGCCCACCGGGTTCAATAAAAACAGCGGGTGTTATGACGCCCCTAGCCGGAAAACCACCGGCACTTAAAGAAAAGGTCCTAAGAGCGCGAGCGATGAAAGGCATACCTCTCCCTGAAGGAGAAACTCCATCAGAAAAAAAACTTATTGAAAAGGTTCGCGCAGACCTTGGCCTACCTAAGGAACCTGACACGAAATCTATGAAGAAAAAACACGAACAAGCGGCTAGAGCTGGCTTACTAGAGCCACTTGAAGGTAAAACAGCTGCACAGAAAGAACAGCAACTAAAGGGTCTACGTGATATGGGAATTCCATTACCTGAAGGACGAACACCATCTGAGAAAGCGCTAATAGCTAAAATCAAGGCTGCTCCGCGTTCGATCGTGGCACCATCCGAGCAAATGCGGAGAGCAAAAGCGGAAGGTTTACTTACTCCGCTCACCGGCAAAACACCAGCACAAAAAGAAAAAATCCTGAAGGGCCTCGCTATGAAAGGTATACCCCTTCCAGAAGGTAAAACAGAGTCAGAAAAAAAAATTATTGATAAGGTTCGCGACGACCTTGGTCTACCAAAGGAACCGGATACGAAATCTATGAGAGAAAAACATGAACAAGCAGCTAAAGCTGGCTTTCTACAGCCCTTAGTTGGCAAGACACCTGAAGAGAAGGAAAATATATTACAAGGTCAATATGATTTAGGAATTCCATTACCCGAAGGACGGACGCCATCAGAGAAAGCTCTTATAGCTAAAATCAAAGCTCGCCCACCGGGTTCAATAAAAACAGCGGGTGTTATGACGCCCCTAGCCGGAAAACCACCGGCACTTAAAGAAAAGGTCCTAAGAGCGCGGGCGATGAAAGGCATACCCCTCCCTGAAGGAGAAACTCCATCAGAAAAAAAAATTATTGCGAAGGTTCGCGCTGACCTCGGCCTACCTAAGGAACCTGACACAAAATCTATGAAGTTAAAACACGAGCAAGCGGCTAGAGCTGGCTTACTAGAGCCACTGGAAGGTAAAACAGCTGCACAGAAAGAACAGCAACTAAAGGGTCTACGTGATATGGGAATTCCATTACCTGAAGGACGGACACCATCTGAGAAAGCGCTCATAGCTAAAATCAAGGCTGCTCCGCGTTCGATCGTGGCACCTTCCGAACAAATGCGGAGAGCAAAAGCGGAAGGTTTACTAACTCCGCTCACCGGCAAAACAAGAGCACAAAAAGAAAAAATTCTGAAGGGCCTCGCTATGAAAGGTATACCCCTTCCAGAGGGTAAAACAGAGTCAGAAAAAAAAATTATTGACAAGGTTCGCGACGACCTTGGTCTACCAAAGGAGCCGGATACGAAATCAATGAGAGAAAAACATGAACGAGCAGCTAAAGCTGGCTTACTACAGCCCTTAGTTGGCAAGACACCTGAAGAGAAGGAAAAGATATTACAAGGTCAATATGATTTGGGAATTCCATTACCTGAAGGACGGACGCCATCAGAGAAAGCTCTTATAGCTAAAATCAAAGCTCGCCCACCGGGTTCAATAAAAACAGCGGGTGTTATGACGCCCCTAGCCGGAAAACCACCGGCACTTAAAGAAAAGGTACTAAGAGCGCGGGCGATGAAAGGCATACCTCTCCCGGAAGGAGAAACTCCATCAGAAAAAAAACTTATTGAAAAGGTTCGCGCTGACCTTGGCCTACCTAAGGAACCTGACACGAAATCTATGAAGAAAAAACACGAGCAAGCGGCTAGAGCTGGCTTACTGGAGCCACTGGAAGGTAAAACAGCTGCACAGAAAGAACAGCAACTTAAAGGTCTACGTGATATGGGAATTCCATTACCTGAAGGACGGACACCATCTGAGAAAGCACTAATAGCTAAAATCAAGGCTGCTCCGCGTTCGATCGTGGCACCTTCCGAGCAAATGCGGAGGGCAAAAGCGGAAGGTTTACTTACTCCGCTCACCGGCAAAACAAGAGCACAAAAAGAAAAAATTTTGAAGGGCCTCGCTATGAAAGGTATACCCCTTCCAGAAGGTAAAACAGAGTCAGAAAAAAAAATTATTGACAAGGTTCGCGACGATCTTGGTCTACCAAAGGAACCGGATACGAAATCTATGAAAGAAAAACATGAACAAGCAGCTAAAGCTGGCTTACTACAGCCCCTAGTTGGCAAGACACCTGAAGAGAAGGAAAATATATTACAAGGTCAATATGATTTGGGAATTCCATTACCTGAAGGACGGACGCCATCAGAGAAAGCTATTATAGCTAAAATCAAAGCGCGCCCACCGGGTTCAATAAAAACAGCGGGTGTTATGACGCCCCTAGCCGGCAAACCACCGGCACTTAAAGAAAAGGTCCTAAGAGCGCGGGCGATGAAAGGCATACCTCTCCCTGAAGGAGAAACTCCATCAGAAAAAAAACTTATTGAAAAGGTTCGCGCAGACCTTGGCCTACCTAAGGAACCTGACACGAAATCTATGAAGAAAAAACACGAACAAGCGGCTAGAGCTGGCTTACTAGAGCCACTTGAAGGTAAAACAGCTGCACAGAAAGAACAGCAACTAAAGGGTCTACGTGATATGGGAATTCCATTACCTGAAGGACGAACACCATCTGAGAAAGCGCTAATAGCTAAAATCAAGGCTGCTCCGCGTTCGATCGTGGCACCATCCGAGCAAATGCGGAGAGCAAAAGCGGAAGGTTTACTTACTCCGCTCACCGGCAAAACAAGAGCACAAAAAGAAAAAATTCTGAAGGGCCTCGCTATGAAAGGTATACCCCTTCCAGAAGGTAAAACAGCGTCAGAAAAAAAAATTATTGACAAGGTTCGCGATGACCTTGGTCTACCAAAGGAACCGGATACAAAATCAATGAAAGAAAAACATGAACAAGCAGCTAAAGCTGGCTTACTACAGCCCTTAGTTGGCAAGACACCTGAAGAGAAGGAAAATATATTACAAGGTCAATATGATTTGGGAATTCCATTACCTGAAGGACGGACGCCATCAGAGAAAGCTCTTATAGCTAAAATCAAAGCGCGCCCACCGGGTTCAATAAAAACAGCGGGTGTTATGACGCCCCTAGCCGGAAAACCACCGGCACTTAAAGAAAAGGTCCTAAGAGCGCGGGCGATGAAAGGCATACCTCTCCCTGAAGGAGAAACTCCATCAGAAAAAAAACTTATTGAAAAGGTTCGCGCAGACCTTGGCCTACCTAAGGAACCTGACACGAAATCTATGAAGAAAAAACACGAGCAAGCGGCTAGAGCTGGCTTACTAGAGCCACTGGAAGGTAAAACAGCTGCACAGAAAGAACAGCAACTAAAGGGTCTACGTGATATGGGAATTCCATTACCTGAAGGACGAACACCATCTGAGAAAGCGCTAATAGCTAAAATCAAGGCTGCTCCGCGTTCGATCGTGGCACCATCCGAGCAAATGCGGAGAGCAAAAGCGGAAGGTTTACTTACTCCGCTCACCGGCAAAACAAGAGCACAAAAAGAAAAAATTCTGAAGGGCCTCGCTATGAAAGGTATACCCCTTCCAGAAGGTAAAACAGAGTCAGAAAAAAAAATTATAGACAAGGTTCGCGACGACCTTGGTCTACCTAAAGAACCTGATACGAAATCTATGAGAGATAAACATGAACAAGCAGCTAAAGCTGGCTTACTACAGCCTTTAGTTGGCAAGACACCTGAAGAGAAGGAAAAGATATTACAAGGTCAATATGATTTGGGAATTCCATTACCTGAAGGACGGACGCCATCAGAGAAAGCTATTATAGCTAAAATCAAAGCGCGCCCACCGGGTTCAATAAAAACAGCGGGTGTTATGACGCCCCTAGCCGGAAAACCACCGGCACTTAAGGAAAAGGTCCTAAGAGCGCGGGCGATGAAAGGCATACCTCTCCCTGAAGGAGAAACTCCATCAGAAAAAAAACTTATTGATAAGGTTCGCGCTGACCTTGGCCTACCTAAGGAACCTGACACGAAATCTATGAAGTTAAAACACGAGCAAGCGGCTAGAGCTGGCTATCTAGAGCCACTGGAAGGTAAAACAGCTGCACAGAAAGAACAGCAACTAAAAGGTCTACGTGATATGGGAATTCCATTACCTGAAGGACGGACACCATCTGAGAAAGCGCTAATAGCTAAAATCAAGGCTGCTCCGCGTTCGATCGTGGCACCTTCCGAGCAAATGCGGAGAGCAAAAGCGGAAGGTTTACTTACTCCGCTCACCGGCAAAACAAGAGCACAAAAAGAAAAAATTTTGAAAGGCCTCGCTATGAAAGGTTTACCCCTTCCAGAAGGTAAAACAGCGTCAGAAAAAAAAATTATTGACAAGGTTCGCGATGACCTTGGTCTACCAAAGGAACCGGATACGAAATCTATGAAAGAAAAACATGAACAAGCAGCTAAAGCTGGCTTACTACAGCCCTTAGTTGGCAAGACACCTGAAGAGAAGGAAAATATATTACAAGGTCAATATGATTTGGGAATTCCATTACCTGAAGGACGGACGCCATCAGAGAAAGCTATTATAGCTAAAATCAAAGCGCGCCCACCGGGTTCAATAAAAACAGCGGGTGTTATGACTCCCCTAGCCGGAAAACCACCGGCACTTAAAGAAAAGGTCCTAAGAGCGCGGGCGATGAAAGGCATACCTCTCCCTGAAGGAGAAACTCCATCAGAAAAAAAAATAATTGAAAAGGTTCGTGCTGACCTTGGCCTACCTAAGGAACCTGACACGAAATCTATGAAGAAAAAACACGAGCAAGCGGCTAGAGCTGGCTTACTGGAGCCACTTGAAGGTAAAACAGCTGCACAGAAAGAACAGCAACTAAAGGGTCTACGTGATATGGGCATCCCATTACCTGAAGGACGGACACCATCTGAGAAAGCGCTAATAGCTAAAATCAAGGCTGCTCCGCGTTCGATCGTGGCACCTTCCGAGCAAATGCGGAGAGCAAAAGCGGAAGGTTTACTTACTCCGCTCACCGGCAAAACACCAGCACAAAAAGAAAAAATTCTGAAGGGCCTCGCTATGAAAGGTATACCCCTTCCAGAAGGTAAAACAGCGTCAGAAAAAAAAATTATTGACAAGGTTCGCGACGACCTAGGTCTACCAAAGGAGCCGGATACGAAATCTATGAAAGAAAAACATGAACAAGCAGCTAAAGCTGGTTTACTACAGCCCTTAGTTGGCAAGACACCTGAAGAGAAGGAAAAGATATTACAAGGTCAATATGATTTGGGAATACCATTACCTGAAGGACGGACACCATCAGAGAAAGCTATTATAGCTAAAATCAAAGCGCGACCACCGGGTTCAATAAAAACAGCGGGTGTTATGACGCCCCTAGCCGGAAAACCACCGGCACTTAAAGAAAAGGTCTTAAGAGCGCGGGCGATGAAAGGCATACCTCTCCCTGAAGGAGAAACTCCATCAGAAAAAAAACTTATTGATAAGGTTCGCGCTGACCTTGGCCTACCTAAGGAACCTGACACGAAATCTATGAAGAAAAAACACGAGCAAGCGGCTAGAGCTGGCTATCTAGAGCCACTGGAAGGTAAAACAGCTGCACAGAAAGAACAGCAACTAAAGGGTCTACGTGATATGGGAATTCCATTACCTGAAGGACGGACACCATCTGAGAAAGCGCTAATAGCTAAAATCAAGGCTGCTCCGCGTTCGATCGTGGTACCTTCCGAGCAAATGCGGAGAGCAAAAGCGGAAGGTTTACTTACTCCGCTCACCGGCAAAACAAGAGCACAAAAAGAAAAAATTCTGAAGGGCCTCGCTATGAAAGGTATACCCCTTCCAGAAGGTAAAACAGCATCAGAAAAAAAAATTATTGACAAGGTTCGCGACGACCTTGGTCTACCTAAAGAACCTGATACGAAATCTATGAGAGATAAACATGAACAAGCAGCTAAAGCTGGCTTACTACAGCCCTTAGTTGGCAAGACACCTGAAGAGAAGGAAAAGATATTACAAGGTCAATATGATTTGGGAATTCCATTACCTGAAGGACGGACGCCATCAGAGAAAGCTATTATAGCTAAAATCAAAGCGCGCCCACCGGGTTCAATAAAAACAGCGGGTGTTATGATGCCCCTAGCCGGAAAACCACCGGCACTTAAAGAAAAGGTCCTAAGAGCGCGAGCGATGAAAGGCATACCTCTCCCTGAAGGAGAAACTCCATCAGAAAAAAAACTTATTGAAAAGGTTCGCGCAGACCTTGGCCTACCTAAGGAACCTGACACGAAATCTATGAAGTTAAAACACGAGCAAGCGGCTAGAGCTGGCTATCTAGAGCCACTGGAAGGTAAAACAGCTGCACAGAAAGAACAGCAACTAAAAGGTCTACGTGATATGGGAATTCCATTACCTGAAGGACGGACACCATCTGAGAAAGCGCTAATAGCTAAAATCAAGGCTGCTCCGCGTTCGATCGTGGCACCTTCCGAGCAAATGCGGAGAGCAAAAGCGGAAGGTTTACTTACTCCGCTCACCGGCAAAACAAGAGCACAAAAAGAAAAAATTCTGAAGGGCCTCGCTATGAAAGGTATACCCCTTCCAGAAGGTAAAACAGCGTCAGAAAAAAAAATTATTGACAAGGTTCGCGATGACCTTGGTCTACCAAAGGAACCGGATACGAAATCTATGAAAGAAAAACATGAACAAGCAGCTAAAGCTGGCTTACTACAGCCCTTAGTTGGCAAGACACCTGAAGAAAAGGAAAATATATTACAAGGTCAATATGATTTGGGAATTCCATTACCTGAAGGACGGACGCCATCAGAGAAAGCTATTATAGCTAAAATCAAAGCGCGCCCACCGGGTTCAATAAAAACAGCGGGTGTTATGACGCCCCTAGCCGGAAAACCACCGGCACTTAAAGAAAAGGTCCTAAGAGCGCGGGCGATGAAAGGCATACCTCTCCCTGAAGGAGAAACTCCATCAGAAAAAAAACTTATTGAAAAGGTTCGCGCAGACCTTGGCCTACCTAAGGAACCTGACACGAAATCTATGAAGAAAAAACACGAGCAAGCGGCTAGAGCTGGCTTACTAGAGCCACTGGAAGGTAAAACAGCTGCACAGAAAGAACAGCAACTAAAGGGTCTACGTGATATGGGCATCCCATTACCTGAAGGACGGACACCATCTGAGAAAGCGCTAATAGCTAAAATCAAGGCTGCTCCGCGTTCGATCGTGGCACCTTCCGAGCAAATGCGGAGAGCAAAAGCGGAAGGTTTACTTACTCCGCTCACCGGCAAAACACCAGCACAAAAAGAGAAAATTCTGAAGGGCCTCGCTATGAAAGGTATACCCCTTCCAGAAGGTAAAACAGCGTCAGAAAAAAAAATTATTGACAAGGTTCGCGACGACCTTGGTCTACCTAAAGAACCTGATACGAAATCTATGAGAGATAAACATGAACAAGCAGCCAAAGCTGGCTTCTTACAGCCACTGGTGGGCAAGACACCTGAAGAGAAGGAAAAGATATTAAAAGGTCTACGTGATTATGGAATACCATTACCCGAAGGAAGGACGCCGTCAGAAAAAGCTCTTGTAGCTAAAGTCAAAGCTGCTCCCCGTTCTGTTGTTGCACCTTCTGAGCAAATGCGAAGGGCAAAAGCGGAAGGTTTACTTACTCCACTTAAAGGCAAAACACCAGAACAAAAAGAGAAAATTTTAAGGGGATTGGCCATGAAAGGTTTACCCCTCCCAGAACCACAAACACCATCAGAAAAAAAACTTGCTGACAAGGTACGCGCTGAACTTGGTTTAACTAAAGAACCTACAACGAAATCTCTTAAAGAAAAACACGAAAAAGCAGCCGAAGCTGGCTTACTCCGTCCATTGGAAGGCCTGACACCTGAAGAGAAGGAAAAGACGTTGAAAGGTTTACAGGATTTGGGTATTCCATTACCTGAAGGCCGGACGCCATCAGAGAAAGCTCTTATTTCTAAAGTCAAATCTTTACGAAGTGAGGCTACAATTAAAACAGCGGATATAATGATGCCCCTAGCAGGCAAAACACCCGAACAAAAAGAAAAAGTCTTGCGAGCGCGGGCAATGAAAGGCATACCTCTTCCAGAAGGTGAAACACCATCAGAAAAAAAACTTTTAGACAAGGTTCGCGCTGATCTTGGATTACCTAAAGAACCTGATACGAAATCTATGAAAGTCAGACATGAACAAGCTGCTAAAGCTGGCTTGCTAGAGCCACTGGAAGGTAAAACACCTGCACAGAAGGAACAGCAACTAAAAGGTCTACGTGATATGGGAATTCCATTACCTGAAGGACGGACACCGTCAGAGAAAGCTCTAATAGCTAAAGTCAAGGCTTCTCCCCGTTCGGTGGTGGCACCTTCCGAGCAAATGCGTAGAGCAAAAGCGGAAGGTTTACTCACTCCGCTCACCGGCAAAACACCAGCACAAAAAGAGAAAATACTAAAGGGACTCGCTATGAAAGGAATACCTCTTCCTGAAGGTGTAACACCGTCAGAAAAAAAACTTGTTGACAAGGTTCGCGCTGATCTAGGTCTACCAAAGGAACCTGATACGAAATCTATGAGAGATAAACATGAACAAGCAGCCAAAGCTGGTTTGCTACAGCCCCTGGTGGGCAAGACACCTGAAGAGAAGGAAAAGATATTAAAAGGTCTACGCGATTATGGAATACCATTACCCGAAGGAAGGACACCATCAGAAAAAGCTCTTATAGCTAAAGTCAAGGCTGCTCCCCGATCTGTAGTGGCACCTTCTGAGCAAATGCGAAGGGCAAAAGCGGAAGGATTACTTACTCCACTTAAAGGCAAAACACCAGAACAAAAAGAGAAAATTTTAAGGGGATTGGCCATGAAAGGTTTACCCCTCCCAGAACCACAAACACCATCAGAAAAAAAACTTGCTGACAAGGTACGCGCTGATCTTGGTTTAACTAAAGAACCTACAACGAAATCTCTTAAAGAAAAACACGAAAAAGCAGCTAAAGCTGGCTTACTCCGTCCATTAGAAGGCCTGACACCTGAAGAGAAGGAAAAGACGTTGAAAGGTTTACAGGATTTGGGTATTCCGTTACCTGAAGGTCGGACGCCATCAGAGAAAGCTCTTATTTCTAAAGTCAAATCTTTACCCCGTGAGGCTACAATCAAAACAGCGGATGTAATGATGCCCCTAGCAGGGAAAACACCAGAACAAAAAGAAAAAATCTTGCGAGCGCGGGCAATGAAAGGCATACCTCTTCCAGTAGGTGAAACACCATCAGAAAAAAAACTTGTTGACAAGGTTCGTGCTGATCTTGGATTACCTAAAGAACCTGATACGAAATCTATGAAAGACAAACATGAACAAGCTGCTAAAGCTGGCTTGCTTGAGCCACTGGAAGGTAAAACACCTGCACAGAAGGAACAGCAACTAAAAGGTCTACGTGATATGGGAATTCCATTACCTGAAGGACGGACACCATCAGAGAAAGCTCTAATAGCTAAAGTCAAGGCTTCTCCCCGTTCGGTGGTGGCACCTTCCGAGCAAATGCGTAGAGCAAAAGCGGAAGGTTTACTTACTCCGCTCACTGGCAAAACACCAGCACAAAAAGAGAAAATACTAAAGGGACTCGCTATGAAAGGCATACCTCTTCCTGAAGGTGTAACACCGTCAGAAAAAAAACTTGTTGACAAGGTTCGCGCTGATCTTGGTCTACCAAAGGAACCTGATACGAAATCTATGAGAGATAAACATGAACAAGCAGCCAAAGCTGGTTTGCTACAGCCACTGGTGGGCAAGACACCTGAAGAGAAGGAAAAGATATTAAAAGGTCTACGTGATTATGGAATTCCATTACCCGAAGGAAGGACGCCGTCAGAAAAAGCTCTTATAGCTAAAGTCAAAGCTGCTCCCCGTTCGGTTGTTGCACCTTCTGAGCAAATGCGAAGGGCAAAAGCGGAAGGTTTACTTACTCCACTTAAAGGCAAAACACCAGAACAAAAAGAGAAAATTTTAAGGGGATTGGCCATGAAAGGTTTACCCCTCCCAGAACCACAAACACCATCAGAAAAAAAACTTGCTGACAAGGTACGCGCTGATCTTGGTTTAACTAAAGAACCTACAACGAAATCTCTTAAAGAAAAACACGAAAAAGCAGCTAAAGCTGGCTTACTCCGTCCATTGGAAGGCCTGACACCTGAAGAGAAGGAAAAGACGTTGAAAGGTTTACAGGATTTGGGTATTCCATTACCTGAAGGCCGGACGCCATCAGAGAAAGCTCTTGTAGCTAAAGTCAAGGCGTCAGCAAAGGAACCGACTATTACGTCAGATAAATTACGAAAAGCCAAAGCAGCAGGACTTTTAACGCCCCTTGCAGGGAAAACACCTGAAGAGAAAGAAAAAATTTTACAAGGGCTTGCTCAAATCGGCTTACCATTACCAGAAGGAAAAACTCCTTCCGAAATAGCATTAGTAAATAAAGTAAAAAATGAATTCGGGATACCCGAACGTACACTTTCAGAAAAAATGCGAAGGGCTAAAACAACTGGTCTGTTAACTCCTTTAGAAGGCAAAAGTCCTGAGCAAAAAGAAAAGATACTGAGAGGCAGAGCAGCTGCTGGCTTGCCGCTGCCAATGGCTAAAACACCATCAGAAAGAGATTTGATAAAGAAGATTAAAGATGAAACTGGATACGTGACACCAGCTCCGTCAGAAGGATTACGAAGAGCCAAAGCTGCTGGTTTGATGACACCGCTTGAAGGAAAAACACCTGCCCAAAAGGAAAAAATCCTCAAAGGATTAGCTGAGGCTGGTTTGCCTCTGCCGGAGGGTAAGACGAAATCTGAAAAATCTATGATCGCTAAAATTAAAGCTCGAACACCACCTTTAGGCATAACTCCATCGGAAAAATCTATTATTGGTAGAGCAAAAGCAGCAGGGCTATTCACGCCAATAACCGGCAAATCACCAGCCGAGAAAGAAAGAATACTAAAAGGACTTGCTGAAGCTGGGTTACCATTACCTGAAGGCAAAACAGCATCTGAAAAAGAGTTGGTGAAAAAAATTAGAGCTGAAGCAGGTTTGCCACCTGAGCCGACCCCTTCCGAAAAGAAGGGAAAAATCAGAAAGAAAGAGAAAAAAGTTGGTATATCTGCATCGAAAAAAGCGAGGGGAATAGATGCAGAAGAGTTTGAAGATATCATCAAAACAACAACATGTGACCGAGGCTGCGGCTGTGACAAAAAGAAAATCAGATTTAAACATAGTTACGTTAAAATCAGAGTGACTTCTCCGGATATATCTTCCTTTTGCGATTGCCCTGGTGAATGCTTCCCAGGCGTGAAGAGCGGGGCCTTTATTGATAACGATGGTATAAAAGTTACCATTGGAAGTGCTCTTGGTATACCGTCATATTCAATGGTGTGTATTAATCAAGTAATTCCTGACGAAATTATATCAAACACAGACCTCAGTAAAACACATACCAACTATTACAATATCGTTGATGTCTTTAAAAAATCAAAATATATGTTGAGCAGTTTTGAATCTGGCCTTAATATTAATAATAGTAATAAAGAGAATGACAAAATCAACGTCAGCAGTTCTGATATCAGCTACAAACAACCATATAACATTCAAAGCGAAAACAGTCACGAACATAGTAGTATCAGTAAATCTAAAAGGATTGTGGAAAGTTTAAGACAGCTTCAATCATTGCATGATATTTACAAAGAGCCGACTACAAAATCCAAATCTTCAAACAGTGTTGATACTATACTTATAATAAGCAATGAAATGTTACTAAGCACAAGTACAAGCAACAGTATGGACACAATCAGTTTGACGTCGGTAATGCTTACCAGCGTCACATCCAGCTCCGCGCTTTACTCGGGTTACCAGTCTACTAACGATCTTCTGAGCTCAACTACCAACTCACTAGATGGACTTACAACAAGGTAACTAACCTCGATTCTACAGGTATTATATAATTAGCTGACTTGGCAAACTTCGTAACAATGAGGTGTTGTAAATGTATGAAAATGCACGGTAGAATCATTTTTATGTTAGTTCAAAAGTGCCGCTTGGTGGCCTAGTTCAAATAAAATATCTTTGTCTTTGTCTTATGGGACAATTAATTGTCTTCATAGGTTCTTTCTTTTCATTATTTTTGTTATTTTTTCTGATGTTTTAATAGTTATTCTTGTATTTGGGACGGTAAGAAATCCAACAAATCAAAGATAATAAAAATCGGTCTGGCTGTTCTTGAGTTAAAAATAGACTGTCTTACCAGATTTCTTTTTATATACGAGGCATGCCCAGAAAGTAAGAGTACTAGATTTTAATAGGCCAAAAAATTTTTTTTCTAATTAAAATGATTATATCAGTACATAATTATGTGAATAATTTATCCACGTAATCGCCATTCCTATTGACGCGCGTAATTAAGAGAGTGATAATTTTTTTATGCCTTGGTTAATACACTCTGTTGCCATCCTTTGCCCACTTGTCCACCTCCTCCTTCATTTCCTCGTAAGTTGAAATTTTGTTCCCCATGTGAGTCTTCAGGGAGGTCAACAGATGAAAATCTAAGACGCCAAGTCAGGGGAATAAGCGAGATGGTTCAAAACATGCCATACGATCAATTCTTTTTCTTAATTGCGTTGGCCGTGTGAAGTTGGGCATTTTCGAGGAGAAGGTGACTCTCCTCTGCAGCAGTCCCGTTTTCTTTTTGCACTTCTCAGTTTTTTTAAGATTTCTCTACAACCAGAAAGCCCGGTTTCAGTTTGAAGTAAAAAATCGATCAAAGTTATCCTATTGTGGTCCCAAAACACGGATACCATGTTTTTTTTGGCGAAATCGTAGTTTTGAAGCTTTTGCTGAGGGTGTTGAGATTTGACGTCATTGGGAGGATTGTTTTTTGGTTTCAGGAGCATAGTAGATTATCCAAGTTCGTCCGCTTTGACAATTGGGTGCAGAAAATCATTACCTTCAAGTTTATACCGCTTCAAAAAGTAAGGGATAATGCTGCGAATTTCGCACCTGGCGGCAGATTCTATCGACATGGTTTACGGGACACGAGTTTTAGTCTTAATGATGCGTTTTTGAGCTCGTTGGAAATAGAGGAGCTACGGCAGTGTGACCAACATAGTAAAAAATGCCCTGAGCCCGTAAAGGCCCTAGTAATTTTACTTTCTGGACATGCCTCGTATATAGATTACCAAGTAATTATTAAACATTCGCAGATAGCTCCTTAACATTATACTAGTGGAAGGTTTACGTTAGCTGCGGCGTACATTTTATGCTCGTTTATTCTGATTCTCCTCGATTGTAGCCTTGGTAGCCGCATACCAGGCCTACAAATCAAGGAGTGATGATGCGATTTTAATTAACACATCAACCCTAATCCCAATTCTGCCCGTGCAGCCCTGGCTTAGCAGTGCACATAAAAATATATTTTATTTTAAGTTTTTGAATTTGTATTCCCTCTCTCTTATAGGAGTGTAAATCTCATAATAATATGTAAATTCTTCCTATCCTCTCCCATGGAGCTCCCACGCTAACCTATAAAGCCTCACTCGTTGTCTGTTAAAGAATATTATTATTATCCCAGGAGTTAAACATTTTGTAGGCCACATGGTTAAAAAAAATCCAATGAAACCAACAAAAATTAAAACTCCGCGTAATATACAAATAGTTTAATAGGCGTTTTATGTTCGACAGCGACGATTTCATCAACTACTCCGCAATGAGAGAACGCAAAGCAATCACAAATATTGAAGCAGCTATTCCACTACGCTATACAATCATAAGAATGTCTGAATTGGAAGATAATTTTGGTAATAAGAATTTGAAGGAAAGTATGAAGGACTCTGAAACAGAAGATCCTATCGTGCTTTTCAATCAGTTGCCGAGTAAACTCGATGTATCGAAGACAATTTTCGAGATAATGTCAAAAAAACGTTTTTCGACTGCCTCCTCGGTATTCATAGTAGTACCAATGTCTGAAGATGAAGAAGAACAAGTCTCCTCCAACTGTGTTGATTCCACCACTAGTATGCGGTCAAGTGAGTGTGATTTCACAGCGAACACTAGCAGTCATGTGGATCCGGGTGTGTAGGTAATATTTTTTTTCATGTAGCTTACGCAGGATGACTTACTCGTTGACAATCTGTCAGAGGGTCAAAGTACTGAATGAACAACTTGTACGTTAGCATTTTCCCAAAAATTTGAAAAAACGTCGAGTTATTCGAAGATTTCCGATGAAGTAAGTTCATATTTATCCAGGCCGAAACTTTTTTTCTGGCATGTGCAATGTCGCCCGACATTACGTTCGCGTTATTATTTCCGCTATGAACTAAAATTTATTTTGATAACTAGTTTTCCGCCCACAGCTTCGCCTTTGTGGACTACACGGTTATGGCTAGTTCTTTTTTTTTTGTTCTGGCGGGATGTTGCAAATTATTATCCAAACATAGCTTTCCGCCCGCGTCGCGAAGACCACAAAATTTGCTCAACTATATTTTATTATTTTATAGAATTACTAGCTGTTGCCCACGACTTCATCCGCGTGGTTATGAAGATATAAAGTTTAATGATGTTAACGCAAACTATTTTTATATTTCAGTCAACAGAAAATGCCTATCACACTAAGCATCATTTTTTAGGCACCAATTAGAAAAACAATATAGTGTATCACAAAATTCTTTCTTAGCTTATGTCTCCTACTCATAAACTCTAGACTTGATAAATTTCAGTACGGTAGTGCTAGACCTCTTTAATCCGGCCTTGACATAAAATCCGTTCTTAGCGAATGTCTACTAACTATTAACCCACCTGCCAAATTTTAAGTTAGTAGCTCAAAAAATGAAGGACTTTCATACTAACTTGCGAGAGCCCTTAGACCCCCTAAATCCGGCCCTGTCGCAAAATCCGTTCTTAGCAAACGTCTATTAACTATAAACTACCTCCTTGTCAAATTTTAAGTTAGTAGCTCAAAAAATTAAGGGCTTTCATACAAACTTGCGAGAGCCCTTAGACTCCTTAAATCCAGCCATGTCGCAAAATCCATTCTTGGCGGACGTCTACTATCTAAAAACTACCTCCCTGCCAAATTTAAAGTTAGTAGCTCAAAAAATGAAGGACTTTCATAATAACTTGTGAGAGCCCTTAGACTCCTTAAATCCGGCCATGTCCCAAAATCCGTTCTTAGCGGACGTCTACTATCTATAAACTACCTCCCTGACATATTTTATGCTAGTAGCTCAAAAAATGAAGGGCTTTCATACAAACTTGCGAGAGTCATTAGACCCCCTAAATCCGGCCCTGTCGCAAAATCCATTCTTAGCGGACATCTACTATCTATAAACTACCTCCCTGCCAAATTTTAAGTTAGTAGCTCAAAAAATAAAGGACTTTCATACTAACTTGCGAGAGCCCTTAAACCCCCTAAATCCGGCCCTGTCGCAAAATCCGTTCTTAGCAGACGTCTACTAGCTATAAACTACCTCCCTGTTAAATTTTAAGTTAGTTGCTCAAAAAATTAAGGGCTTTCATACTAACTTGCGAGAGCCCTTAGACCGTTAATCCGTTCTCTCTTGCCAGAAGTGCCGGTGGATAATATCTTTGAAGGCTGCAAGAGTCTGAGGCTTGTTGACTCGTGCTTAAAAAAACGAGATTTTACCGGCTAGTGCAAGTCCGGGTAATGCAGCCCTCAGAATTCTTGTTGCGGCTCGTGTAGTAAGCGCCGTTGCACTATCCTGTTGGAACCACATGTTCACCAGATCCAATTGGTTTGTTGAACCAACTTTTTTTTTGTAATAAATGGAAAGATCATATATAAGTTTTCATACAAAACAATTTTTAGTTTTTTTTTTTCATTGTAATTACAAAGTAAAATCCAATCGAAAATATTTTTTTGAATCCAGTACTGAAAACACCCCGACAGTTTTCCGAACAAAGCCGAGCCCGTGTGACGTCACAACGTTCATTTCTACTCATTGTGGCACATAGCTTATACTGTGTTTTGACTTATAACCAATTCCATCTTGTTATTATCGTCAATACATTGATCATAAATATCGAACCTTAAAAGTTATCGTGCTTGCTTCGCATCATTATGTACGAATATTACAAATATCTCCCCAATACTGTGTGATTCGCGCAATACCCAACCTAGCAAACTGTACTAAAGTTTTGAGAAATGTTCTATGTCTAACTAGATTCCAATTAAAATATGTTAATTATGTTGTTATCTTGTTCTAATTTAGTATTAGATTCTGATTAATTTCTTAATTTGATCATTAAAGATTGAGAAAAGTAAATTTTTAAGGGAACCTTCGAGCAAAGTTGACATTTTTGTATAATTACGTAACTTGAAAACATGATTTTTTGTTTATGGAGATATATTCATTATTTTAATTTTAAATGACGGATATAGGCGTAAAACTAATATTTCTGTTTGAATTGTGAAAATCGGTCGACGCATTTAAGAGATATTTGAAAATGTACCGAATTAATATTTTCACGTTTTTGTTCTACAAAGTTTTTTAGTGTTTGTAATTATATTATATAGATATTTGTGTTTAATATTATAAAGGGATATGCCAATATTTAAAAATACCGAAAATTTTAAGGATGTTATGCAAAAAATAAATAAAAATAAAGGCTCCACAGATTTCGGGTTGTATAATATTTAGTGGTACCTATGAAGTTTTTTGATATCTAAAGTCGAAGTTGCGCACCAATCGTGTTTGTTAGCTTTTTATTTTACACGAATATCACCTACCCATATGTAACAACAATTACATTATGACAATTATGTTTCTAAATGTAATGTGTACAATGAACAACAATGACAAACACCGGTCGCGGTCCTCTATCACGTAATATTCATTACGACTACTTTACTTATGCTCAATTTTTCCAAATCGTCCATCAGATGGATATCTTTTCGAAATTTGCCTTTATGAATCCTTTATCCCACATGTCTAAATAAAATTTGCTGTTATAAATAATATTTTTGCACTAATTTTCGGATATTTTTAGTCAATTTACTTGACACTGTACTATGGTGAAATTCCTTGAACGTTATGACGTCACCAACATGGCGACCAATCATGGCCCGTTCGTAGACAGGTGGTTCTTTTTAAAATTTTATCGATTTTCAATTGCTTATAATAAATTGAAAAAAAAATATTTAAGAGATTTTTGCAACGACAATATAATTTATGATATGTAAAGTTTCAAAATAAATTTTAAAAATCGTATTTTTTTTTAAATTCAACAACCCAATTGATTTCTTATATATAATAGAGAAAGACGTTGATCATGGCTCTGTGTCCTCGTCGACTACTGTGAGTCGTTTGGCGGCCCATTGACGCCTCCAGCGTAAACAACACACCATGCAGTAACTTTGAGCGAGTGTAATGACTCTTCCTGGATTATACGTGGCTTTTCGGTGCCACAAGAGGTGTTAATTTTGCTTATTCACATATTCACAGATCTTGCTGATTTTCGATTAAAAGTTGTCTATCTCGTGATCGCGATTTAGAATGGCTTGACTTAGGTTATACACGCTTGGAAGTTAGCAGCTATATTTTGTATCAGTTTAGTTTACACATGTCGAAGCAGAATTGATATTTGCCGCCATTTGCAATACTTATCTTCTTATCATCAATACTAGCATCTTTCGACAGAGTGATGAGTTTTGCGTCATCTTGTACTGTCTATATATGGGTCCAATCAGCTTACACTAATAAAGTCGTCATCAGGCAGTTATAATTTAATTAAGCACTTCTTTGTATACCACATTGGTCGTATTTTTGTCTGGTGCCAAAATTACCAGGCTGCTAGTACTGACTTTGGAACAAGCAAAGTAGAATTGCCCGTGTGAGAAGCAATCTTACCTTAAAACTATGCCTGCCACTCTTAATTAACGATTTATTTATTGTCACTGCAAAGCAGACCTTAAGGGGAATTGTAATCATTTAAACTCAAAGACATAGACAGAGCGTATCATTGGTATACCTCGAGGTATGAAAACTGATTCCCCCCGAGCACATCCAGTAATCATTCATACAAACTTTAACACCCCTTTTTAACGAGACCTTTTTAGATGAAATTAAAAATATTCTTAAACTCTGAAACGTGGCACGCAGACCATGTGTGCGTAGGCTATTGTTGTTTCTATTTGTGTCTGCTAATTAACGTTAAATGGGAAATACATCTGGCTTTTATTGAATTGAACGCAGAAATACTTAATTGCAATTATTTATTTATTCATTAACACATACATTTGTTTTAACAGTTAAGACCCAAGCTAACAAAAGTAGTCATAAATTGCTAATAGTACAGTCCCAAGTAACGGGTCTGGGTAGACACAGTGGACAACACACACAATTGTTTAGTATTAATTTTAATACTAAATAATTATTTTTTCATACAAATTTTAAACCCCTTTAATGGATGAAATTCAAAAAATCCTCAAAGAAGATTTTTATTATTTTATATTTAGAGGCTAAATACCACATTTCAACAATTTCAAATTAATAAAACCGGCCAAGTGCATGTCGGGCCACGCGCATTAATAGGGTTCCGAAGTTGCATAATAATGCGGACTAAAAAGAGGGTTTTGTTGTTGTTACATGCACATTTGAACGGTTTCAGCGGCTCACAAAGTCTTAAAACGGGCCCACATAGGATGTTTTTTTTAAATCTATGTTCTCGCGTTTGACCTCTATCTCGCCTGATGGTAAGTGATGATGTGGTCTACGGTGAAGCACGCTTGCCTAGATGTAATCTATTCACTCTTGACTTAAACTAAATAAGGACTAACTGGTAACTGAAGAAGGAGTTATAAAACCCAACTTCGCAACTGAAGTTAGAAAAATATTATCTATTTGAGTACCACCGCGGGTGCGAATTGCAAAAGGAGCCGATACGAGCGCGCGTTAGAGCCACGGGGAATGGTATAGTTCGTTCCTGGATCCTTGCATGCACGCTCCTTGTTTATTTCTCTTTCGTTTTAATCTCCACTAATACCGCAGATTAGAGGTGAATCCTCTAATCTGCGGTATTCACTATTTCATTATGCAAAGTTTTATGCTACTCAATTAGTGATGAAGTCGGGTCGAATATTGACTTCATAGAAGGATATCGACAAAAGAAAATAAGTAATTTGCTTGGAAATCGAAACTAATTTGACTTTAATTACAAAACGTCGAAAATCCTTCTGCACTAATACAAAATAGACTCCACCGCGCACATGCGCCGTATGGACTACGGACTGGTACTGCCAACGACTCCGGCCACTCCAATGAGTTATTCGAGCTTAAACATTACTAATTTAGAAATCATTATTATTAAGGATGTTATGATTTTATTTTTGTATATTTTTACATGGTTCATAAGCATAAATTTACTATCTGTTTAACATAGCTAACAACGTTATTTAAGTAATCTTTCAATGGCATTCGTACAAAAATTTTACTGTGCCAAGTACATCTTATAAGTTGGTCGACTATTATTCGCAAACTTGTAAAGCCTGTTATGATTTCATTTTTGTATATTTTCACATGGTTCGTAAGTATTATATTTACTCTGTTTTACACAGCTATCAAATTTATTTAAGTAATTTTTCAATGGCATTGTACAAAATTTTTACTGTTCCAAGTACATTTTATAAGTTGGTCGACTATTACTCGTAAACTTGTAAAGCCTTGTTATCTGTGATAATTTTCCTTTTAATTTCGTTATATTTACAACTGCCGCGACTTTTTTCACATAGCCAAGAGCAACCATTTCGCTGGCACGGGGAGGGACACACTTGACTCTAACATAAATTTGCAACTTAAAGCTTAATTTTACGCAAACGAATCTCGAAAATGGTTTGAACAAACCCATAATATTTTTGAATGGCCTATCCAACGATACCTCACACCATGGGATAGATGAGAAAATAAATATTCATCCCCAATTTACGTCTATGGGAGGTACGCAAAAAAAAAAAATATTTTTCATGATTTTATGTTACCACTTTGTCGGAATTATAAATATGTATATACATGCCAAATTATAGCTCTCTAGTACTTAGATTCTCTGAGCTAAGCTGCGGACGGACAGACGGACAGAGCGAAACTATAAGGGTTCCTTGTTGACTTCGGAACCCTAAAAATGACAGGGTTTCATCCAAACTTCCATCCCCTATTTCACCCCATAAGGGCGTGAGTTTTGAAAAATCTTTCTTAAATGTTAAATGTTATAATAAATAATAATGTTAAATTTATACTGTAGGTGTACTGTGCTTGTACAGTATATATTTAACAACCTCTCAAAATTTCAAACTTTTTTATTAGTGATTTAAGGCTGGGCGTTGATATAATGTCAGTCGGGACATTGCTTTTTTTGTATATTAGACGATGATTAATTTAATTAAAAACCCAAACGACAAGAAATAACTGAGAATTTATATTTCCAACAATCATAATTTACACAAGTGGTCCGGTAGGTAGGAACGAGCTCTCTGGTAGAGGGTCACGTGACGCTTTGTCTTTATTACGGCTTGGTCTTACCTGACCACGGCTAATACAATGCGCTAGATATGCTACTTCCGATAATCGAAGCACCAACACATCCTATGGGGTTACCTATCATAAGTTCGAAAAACATTTGACCGAATTTCATTTCACCTTAAACTTTTCAAATTATCGTTTCGTTTTTTTTTACTTCATCGAAGTCACGTCTGCCACTGTCTCAGTTGACCTATTATCAATTCGATCTTTTTCGTTATTCCGACGTTTCACTTGGTCGAAAAACTTTTTACCGAAGTTACCCTTAGCCGAAATAATAACATTTGTTCGAAATATTTATTGTAAACGCATATCAAAATACTAAGTGAGAGAGAAACAGTGGACGAATACAAATGTTTAAAACAGCGACTTGAAAAAAAACATTGTAGGCGGAACCCCGCTCGGCGGGGCTCCTATTTTTGTCTGCAGGGTCTAGTAACAGTAAAGTAAAGTAACCTTACACGAAGGAGATGACGGGAGCTAAGTTCGCTCGCTTGGTTCGCTCACTTCAGCCCCCGTCATCCTCTTCGAACCTAACCAATCCGTGTCGGGGTGCCCTAAACTCCCGAGCTCGCTTCGCTCGCTCTTGGACAAATTCTTTGAAATTATTAATTAATAAAAATGTCTAATGCATGACAGCTATTAATAAATCATGTGCATGAAAATTCGAAATAAATACGTAAACACAGACAAGACTGCGTGAAGTCGATTTTGTAGCGATTAAGAAACAAAACGCTACGTCACTACATTTTGTAGCACAACATATTGACTTTTTTACCCGACTGCCGAAGTAGGGTAATGTGTTTATCAGTCTATGTATGTATGTATGTTTGTTCCTATGTGGCGTTCTAGAGTCCAAACGCGTTGGCCGATTTTCATCATTCTTACGGCAATCAATTCGTTTTAACCCTGCGATTGTCCCTGGTTAAATTAAAATTAAAAAAATAGAAAAATAGCGGTTTTTGGAAGCCATATATTGTGGAGGACCAACTTTTTTTTTCTTCCATTCCCGTCGTGATGGGTATCAAAATAAAGGGTTATAAGAGGTGATTTCAAAATATATAACACTTATATGTTTAAATGTAACTAATTCTGAAAAAAAAAAACTTAAACTTAGAGGATACATCTGGTTTTGGTCAGCCAGCTCGCACATACGTATCCTCCGTTTGCACAGCATGATTTTCTTCTTGTTTACGGCTTTTTAGTTCGCTTTTTATGCAGTCGGGTTTTTTGTTATTTTGAAATGTTTTTTGATGACACTATTTCAATTTTAAATTGAAAATGCTACCAAGTTACCGGCTATATATTTGTGACTAAATAATATTCCCTAAAACGTTGTTTCGGTTTGGTGAAAATATGGCAAATGAAAAAAGTTCAAAAGAGGCTTCGGCCAAAAGCAAAAAGTTATTTTGTAAATTGGCGTAACGTAGTTCGGTAAAATAATACCTATGGCAACTGATTCTTCGATAATCTGAAATTATGGCAACTAATGCATATAGCAAAAAAAACGTTGGTTAATAGTTTTCGTAAAAACACGTTGTGAGTAGGGACTGTCAAACTGTGTTGTCATTCATTCTTGGTTCGGGCCTCGAACGAAACATACGTCCGTATGTGAAACGGAGTAGGAGACACCCGTAACGAAGGCCGAAACTACGGACTTCGTGCTTCGGGTAGTAGACCCCCTGATTCAACTACTGGCTAAACTTAACTGAGGAGGTGTACAATTTAATTTTATGGACATACTACCCGCATTGACGGTAGTGATAATTTTATTCAAAGAACGTACGTACGTAGGAGATTCTTCCGATTTCTTCACTACTTATACCTTTCAATATACGAAGTATTGGTCTCCGTGCGCAGTCAAAATGATGCAACATTGATGACATTTCATCACAAGTGAAAACTACTTAAACCACTATTAATTGAAATATCCACGGGTATACACTGAACCACATACTAGCACCATTGCGGGAAGGTCGCTACCTGCCATGCTAGTCCCGATAAATGTTAGCATCGTTTTTGTTACGCGACTCAGATTTTATCTTCGCAAAACATGTACCTATCTATTTTGTGACCAGGTTTTTTACAGAACGAGCAAGGTTCAGACTTTGTTGGCACAAAACTAGGCTTAGAGCTATCGGAACTGCTAATACTAGTAATAACTGAACTCTCTCCAGAGTCAGTTTTTCTTTTCTTACATGTGACCCGAGTATGACCCTTAAGTCCACATGAAAAACATCTACCTTCCTCAAAGTTACGCTTTTTGTTCGCACTAATTTTATGGTCATGTCTATTATCTGTCGTCTGAGACATATTAATATTAGCACTGGTTTAGTTGCACTAGGAATTAGAAAGTTCTGTTAAGAAATTATATTACCGTTAGTGTATATGATTTCAAGATGTTATTATTATATTTTCTAAAAATGTTATACCAGTTTATTAAACATGTGTCTTAATTGTTTGAAAGAGTTTTTTGATAGAGATGCTATCTTATTTGATATTCATGATGGTGGTCATGGCTGAGACCATGGAGAGCCTCAGTACAATGCTCGATGACCTCAGTAGAGCTTCCGAAAGAGTGGGTCTTATAATGAACATGGACAAAACCAAGGTCATGATGAATGCCCATGTAACACCCACTCCTATCAAGATCGGAGACTCTTTACTCGAAGTTGTAGACGATTATGTCTACCTGGGACAAACGATCCATTTGGGTAGATCCAACTTCGAGAAAGAGGTCAACCGTCGAATCCGACTCGGCTGGGCGGCGTTCGGGAAGTTGCGTGGTATGTTCTCGTCCAATTTACCGCAATATCTCAAGACAAAAGTCTTTGACCAGTGCGTGTTGCCAGTGATCACCTATGGGACCTTCTTAGCGTCTCGTAGCGTGCATCGACACGCTAAGAAGAAGACCTATGGGACCGAGACGTGGTCGCTCACAATGGGCCTTATCAGAAAGCTCAAAGGCACCCAAAGGGCAATGGAGAGGGCTATGCTCGGAATTTCCTTGCGGAGGAGAATCAAAGTTACCGACATAGCCCGAAGAATTGCCAAACTTAAGTGGCAGTGGGCAGGTCACATTGCTCGCAGAACGGATGGCCGGTGGGGCCGAAAAGTTCTGGAATGGCGACCGCGAACCGGCAGACGATATGTTGGAAGGCCTCCCACTAGGTGGACCGATGACCTGGTTAAGGTTGCGGGAAGGCGCTGGATGCGAGACGCACGGGATCGGTCAATGTGGCGACGCCTGGGGGAGGCCTATGTCCAGCAGTGGACGTCTTTCGGCTGAAATGATGATGATGATGATGGTGGTATGCTTTGTCGCAATATATTTCACTACACACTAGACTCCGACAGCCAGAGTAAGGTTGGTATGAATTTTTCCCTTGCTGTGAGATACTATAATATTTTCATTAGGTTTGAGTATGATCATCTCTGAATTATGAGAAGTGCCCTAAGTAAAGGGAATCAGGGCTGAGTTGGCCAGTTTTGCAGCTGGGCTATCTTGAAGTGTTCTGGGTAGCCGTGAAACCCTCAATCCATGATAACATGGTCTTATCGTCAGTGATAAGTTACCACTGTTTATGAAAATATTATAAGCAACCAGCGTACCTTGCTGAGTTTAGCGGTGTCGATGTCGCTTGGTCGGGTGAGTCGACCACTTATAGGTTTGGATGGCTGACTCAGGCTATAGACAGGCTCCCTGTTCTCCTGTCGCCCTTGTGGCACTGGTGGAGCTTTCCATTAATTTGCTTGGAACGTGTTGGGTTTTTGCTTGGGTTTGAGTGCTGTTGCAGCATCTGATTTATAAACCGCTTTACCAGCTCGAAGAATTTCAGCAAATGATAACCCGAACAGATATATTATTGCCATAGTTAAGAGGATAGGAGAGGAAAAGGAAGTGTGATGAGGTTCCACGCTGGCATCCCACAGACACGCGCCGGCAGGAGGCCATCATTAGGGGACTGGTCTGGAGAATGCGGGGACGCCCGAGCCCCCCCGGAAATGTCCATCAGGCACTGTCTTCTGGTCGCCAACCAGCACGATGGCGCATTCTGGGATTTTTCGATAGTTGGCGGGGCAGCCTTTCGTGTGTGGCTGGCACACTACTTGGGCCCCCAACTACCTGCGACCGGCCAGCGGCGCACCGTACCTCGGATCCCGCTACCCTCCGCGATTAGTCTCCCGATACATCACTAACAGCGCGCATCAGGCCGGTCTGCCTGCAGTGGAACAGCTATCTCGACCCAACTCCTCTAGTTGGCTGCACCGAGCATCGTACCGGAACACGGCTAGGCCGCTTGGCGGTACGTTATTGCCCGGTGGGTGGTCGCAAGCCTTCGGCCAAAGCCTACCACCAGTAAGTGTCACCTTATTTGCACCACCCGGGGACCACGTGTAGGGAAGCAACTGGGGTACACTCCTACGGACGCTGGTGACTCAGCCCCCAAGAAGTACATTTTTCTCTATAGATATTGAATGAAATAAATATATGTAATGAAAGGTCACATTATTCTCTTTATTTTAAAAATATTTTGGTTAATGTTCGCCACTCTTCGCAAACCTTTGAAACCCATAAGTATCTGAAATGTACACATACATAACATTTGCCTTTTAACAATTCCACACTTAACTGTAGAAAAATGCTCATGATCATCATCAGCCTTTTAATGTTCCCACTGCTGGGACACAGGCCTCCTCTCTGTGAGAGGGAATGGGCATCCACAACGCGGACCCAGTGCGTGTTGGTGGATGTCACTTGACTTTGAATTTTTGGTTCTAGGACATCACGATGGTTTTCCTTCACCGTTTTGAGAGCAATGGTTCTGAAATAATTAACATAAAGTAAAGCGCCTGCCTGGTTTCGAATCCATGACCTACAACTTGTAAGTCGCGGCCGTTACCACTGGGCTACCGCTGGCTGGCCAATGGGCTGTAGAATAATACGATCATTAAAATTGTATGAAAAAATATTTTTGTAAATTTGAACAACTTCTGCTATCCCGATTTTTTATTTCAGTACAAATAAATAGTCCTGACTATATGAAACTGAGTTGCTCGACATCTTCAAAAAAAATAATGCAAATCCTACTCATTTTCATGGACAACTCACGTTTGACCAAAAATTTTACTACGGCAAAAAAAAAAACTCAACAAAGCACCTAAGTTTTCTCAGACAGTTTCATGGTCTCTTCTGATTCCTATTTCCTCGTACTAGGAAAGCCCTTTTTTATAGACAAATCGACCTCTAAGGCGGTGAATCAAGATAAAATATACATGTACCAATTTTTTTGTTAGACCAGCAGAAATGTAATTGCGAAAACCGCATACAATTTAGTGCAGTAGTTTTTGCGCCAACTGCGTACGTGACAAACGTTCCTATTTTTTTTTGCCTCTATTGCTAATAAAGACGCCTTGTTTTTTTTTTTTTAATATCTTCAAAACACAGACATCGCAGAGTTACAATTTTATTATATGTTTATATTATATTAGTGTCACATTTTTAGTTAGAAACTGTCATGATGACACTCATTCAGTTTCCGAGCTGAAACTTTGATTTGATAAGAGTGTATGCACTACCTTGTTTTAAAGCGATAGTTTGATAGGTTTTCAGGCTAACTTAGAATTTGAGAAATACTCAAAGATATATTTATTTATGTTATAACTATAAATGAGCATACACTGTCTGGCAAAAGCGAATTCTATCGTTATAAACCTACTTTTAAGTTAACTTTACCTAATGTAGTTTTCTGTATTACAATTTGTTATAAACGTCTTCAAAAGTATTGAATAATAAACTAGACTGAATAACCATTTAATGTTCAGGTTATTTTTCAATACTTTTAAAGACCGTTTAAGATCCGGTGCTGAGACTAAATCTGGCGGTGAACAAGTTTGCGGCAAAGGAAAAAAGTTTTACTTGCGAGAAATAAAATCTATTAATGACAAAGAATCGATGTTTCAAAATGAAACTATACATGTTCTCCAACGTATTGAGATGATGAAAGATGAATTTTATCAAATCAGACGGCCGAATGAAAAAGCAGAAATTCTAGAAAATGCAGTCCAAGGCGTTGCGACTGACACATCTGCAGGTAGACCATGTTGCAGCTCCAAGGAAATAGTAGAAAATGGTTTATCTCGACAAGTAACACCATTTACCCTTGTATTCCGATATCCCCAAGACGTACTATGGGCATTGAAATCTCCAATTATTATTCGATTGTCTCGGTCGTGGTATATCAGTTGGATGTGTGGCAAAGTTGGAAGGTTTGGTTAGCGGGTTTATAGAAAGAACTAACGGTACACTTTCCGGTGTCTACGGTTATCATTTAGATAGAATTAACGGATCTGCAGGAAGCCGAGACTATAGTGACGTTAGGCTTTATGAACCATTTACCCAGAAAGGTATACGTTATAATATTTTATTTATTAAACTCTGATATCCAAGAATGCTACATTGACATGCAATTTACTTGTACAATTTTATGCAATTAACAGTTGTGTGTATTATTCACATAAAATATTATGCACATAAAATTTGATAGAAAGCAGATGAATACTTGTCATTAAGTGTCAAGCTATTTTGAAGCTAATATGGCACAACTATTATGTCAATTTGATCTGCCCTGTACGGAGACCGCACTGCACATGACTGGGTACGAGCACTCGATCAGCAAGAGGATGGAGTTTTTGTTGCTTGCTAAGAAACTGTGCTTTAAATCCTACATCATCAACTAGATTTGGAACGAACACAAATAATTTTATGGTATACTTATTTGATATTATTCATTAACTTGCTTTTATTATTTTAGGTAAAAGTTTTAGCTGGTTCCATTTGCCAGGCATGCGAAAGGCATTTGCAGCGAGCGACAAAACTACCCGTGACCCCAGCAGCCCTTGCCATCACCAACCTCTAGCAAAGAAGGTTCGATCACTCAAAGTACAGAAGCCCTCCACAGAGTCAATAAAACATGAGGGTGAAATTACACCTAAAATAACAGGCAAGAAGTTTTTGAAAAACTTTCTATTAATAATACTATTATGCAACATATTAAAGGAACGTTCATCCATTTCTGATACATGACAGAAACAAAATACGGACAAAAAGAAACATGACGCTGTAGGTAAGCTGGTTCCGGTAATACCATGTAATTTTATCTAAAATTCATCCTATATCAGTCTATATTATAAAACAAAGTTTTTTATTATTGATCGGCTCGTGTTTGACTACTATCTTACCTGATAGTAAGCGATGATGTGGTCGACTATGCAACACGCTTGCCTAGAAGAAACCTATTCATTCTTGGCATAAAGACTCCCAGGTTGTAGCTATCAGGAAATACAGACCCCGGCAATTTTTCGGCATTCCACTCCATAATAAAAGTATTCTCAAATCAAATCAAATTGTTTATTTTACAATGGTGTTATTAAATTTACATGTTTCAAGTGATTCGACTGCAAGGCATGCAAAATGTGTACAATCATGGTTTATTAAAATCAAGATTGACATTGAACTTATAAAATTCATCATCATCAACATCATTTCAGCCGAAAGACGTCCACTGCTGGACATAGGCCTCCCCCAGGCGTCGCCACATTGACCGATGCCGTGCGTCTCGCATCCAGGTGATCACTGGCAACACACACTGGTCTGACATTGCGGTAAATTGGACGAGAAGATACCACGCAACTTTCCGAACGCCGCCCGGCTGAGTCGGATTCTACGGTTGACCTCTTTCTCGAAGTTGGATCTACCCAACTGGATGGTTTGTCCTAGGTAGACATAATCATCTACAACTTCGAGTAAAGAGTCTCCGATCTTAATAGGAGTGGGTGTTACATGGGCATTCATCATGACCTTGGTTTTGTCCATGTTCATTTTAAGACCCAGTCTTTCGGAAGCTCTACTGAGGTCATCGAGCATTGTACTGAGGCTCTTCATGGTCTCAGCCACGACCACTATATCGTCGGCAAACCGAAGGTGAGTGATGTACTCGCCATTAACGTTGATGCCAAGCGCCTTCCAATCTAGAACCTTGAAGACATCCCCCAGCGCAGCAGTGAACAGTTTCGGAGAAATGACGTCTCCCTGTCTCACGCCGCGCCGTAGAAGGATTGGTTTCGAGGTCTGCTCCTGAAGACGGACTGACATGGTGGCGTTTTTGTACAAACACTTCAACACCTCAATGTACCGGTAGTCGATCTGGCAACGTTGGAGAGACTGCAGTACAGCCCAAGTCTCGATCGAATCGAAGGCTTTCTCGTAGTTCAGCCGTGATTCCGTCATCACCCGGCGCCTTTATGTTTTTAATCTGTTTCAGAGCCATCCTAATCTCATACAGGCTGACGTCCGGGATATCTTCGGTATAGTGACGGGTCAATCTAGCTCTTGGGTCGTTTGCTAGACTCGCAACGGGCTTGCTGATTGATGTGTACAACTGCCCATAGAATATCTCGATCTCCCTCAGAAGCTCCGGTTTAGCGGATACGATCCTGCCATCGTCGGTGTTCAGTCTCGTGAGCTGGCTCTGCCCAATAGCCAGATCCCTTGAAAATACCTTGGAGCCTTTATTTCGCTCAATCGCGTCTTTAATACGCTCGGTGTTAAAGCGGCGGAGGTCTCTTTTCAAGGATTTAGAGTTTTTTTTTTTTTTTTTTATATTCTATAGGCTCGCGTTTGACCACTATCTCGCCTGATGTTAAGCGATGATGCGGTCTACGGTGAAGTACGCTTACCTAGAAGAAACCTATTCACTCTTGACCCCAAGGTTGTAGCTATCAGGGAACAAAGACTCCGGAAGGGAGTTCCACTCCTTAGCTGTGCGTACAATGAAAGTATTAGATCTGTCTATTGAGCTGCCGGTATTTGCACGCCTCATCTGAAGACTGCAGGATCATCTCACGCCTCTCCATCATAAGCTTGAGAGTAGGATCAGAGAGCTTTTTGTTTCTATCTGTACGACGGGTCTTGAAAAACTTAATGTTCAATGTGCCTCTTACCATGCGGTGATCGCTCCCGGTTTTTACCGAATTGATCACAGAGACATCATTGAACATTTGCTTCTTGGTTGACATGATGAAGTCGATCACATTTTTTGTTGCAACATCGGGGCTCTGCCAGGTCCACTTCCTATGTTCACGCTTTTTGAAGAAGGAGTTCATCATATAGAGGCCCTCCTTCTCCATAAAACTGGTCAGTAGGAGACCCCGATGGTTCCGACGTCCAACTCCAAATTGCCCCACTTGCAGCTCATCCTCGTCTCGTTCGCCCAGTTTCGCGTTGAAGTCCCCCATGATAACGGCGAAGTGAGTTTTAAACCATGCATGGCTCTGGAGATTGCCTCCACATATAAAATTAGATAAAAATATTTTAAGATATAAAATTAATGTAAAGTCATCCTTAAAATTATATACTCACATACACAACACCCAGAGCCGGAACAATTATCTGTAGGTCATACAAATATTTGTTCCGTGCGGGAATCGATCCCGCGACGTAAAGCGCAGCAGTCAATCGCTCAACCACTGCACCATCCGTGCGCCCAGATATTAATATAGATTATTCAATAATCATTTATTTAATTCATTTAATAATATTAATAATCAATCCCTCTCTCCAAACGAAACCAATAAGTATTTGGGTATGTCGGAAGCGTTAGGTATCAGCACTACTGACATGAAGCAATCGTTGAGGGAACGTATCTTTGGTCGCCTGAAGAAGGTACCTATTCAATAGCCTTCTTTCAGGCGGAAACAAGGTGCGCGCCTTCAACAGTTGCCATCATGCCAGTATTGATGTACTCTTTCGGCATACTCAAATGGACTCAAACGGAACTCGACGCCCTGGATAGGCGGGTCCGTACACTGCTGACTGCATATCGAATACATCACCCACGATCGTCGGTCATGACATTGTATATAACGCGGAAGTGTGGAGGCCGAGGCTTTTTAAATGCCAAAAACCTCCACAACCGCGAGATATGCAGTCTCAGGGAATATTATCTTCACACCAACGTGGGTATGCATCGAGATGTAGTAGCAGTGGACAAGGGACTCACCCCGCTCTCCTTGGCGAATGAGAACTGGCGCAACCCTGTAGTGCTAGACACTAACGATGGCAGGGAAGTATGGCAGAGTAAGGAGCTTCATGGACGCTTTTACCGGGCCCTACATGGGTCCGCTGTAGACCAAGCTGCGTCCGTACCCTGGCTGCGTTTCGGTGACCTCTTTGGGGAAACCGAAGGTTTTGTCTGTGCAATTATGGACGAAGTTATCATGACGAATAACTACCGGAGATTTATTGTGAAGGATGGCACCGTTGAAATCTGTCGGGCGTGTCACCGCCCGGGTGAATCGATCCACCACATTATCTCTGGTTGTTCTCGTCTAGCTAACAAAGAGTACTTGCATAAGTACAACCTTTGTAGCCAGGATTATCCATCAGTAACTTGCTCTGAAATACACTCTTGTGGCATCGGAGGTGCCGTACTACAGGTATGTGCCCGACCCAGTTCTCGAGAATGGCAATATCATATTGTACTGGGATCTGTCCATCATCACTGACAGGACTATTATCGCTAATAAGCCTGATATAGTGGTGGTGGACCGAATAGAGAGGCGTGCAACGATTGTTGACATTACCGTCCCGCATGGCGGGAACCTCGTGAAAGCCGAGAAAGATAAGCAAATCAAGTATCTTGACTTGGCTCGCGAGGTTATCGACATGTGGGATGTGGACACAGCGATCATTGTACCGATACTCGTGTCAGCCAATGGCTTAATAGCCACGAGCCTTGACCAACACCTTAGGAGGCTCTCGTTAGGCGGCTGGGTCAAGAGCCTGATCCAGAAAGCATTACTGCTGGACACGGCCTCGCATTGTTAAGAGGTTCCTCTCTCTGGAGCCCTGACCGGTAGCTTGGACCCTGTTCCCGATACCGGTGGGCTATTTTTTATATTTTAAAATGTTTTTGTTTTCTAATTTATTTTATAAAAAAAATAAAATGTAGATAATAAGAAATTTCATGAATAAAGGACTTAATAATCAAATTATTTAAATGTCATTCCTAGTATTATTACAATACATTAATATATAAATTATTTAAATGTCATTCCTAGTATTATTACAATACATTAATATATAAATTATTTAAATGTCATTCCTAGTATTATTACAATACATTAATATATAAATTATTTAAATGTCATTCCTAGTATTATTACAATACATTAATATATAAATTACTAGCTGTTGCCCGCGACTTCGTCCGCGTGGTTAAGAAGATATAGTCACCAGTCACCTCTGACCTAGACTAGAGTCAAGAGAAAACCCACCACAAAAAAAAATATGTATAAAGTTTAATGATGTTTAACGCAAACTATTTTTATATTTCAGTTAACAGAAAATACCTATCATACTAAGCATCATTTTTTAAAGCACGAATTAGAAAAAAAATATAGAGTATCACCAAATTCTTTCTTAGCTTATGTCTCCTACTCATAAACTCTAGACTTAATGCTTAATTTCAGGACAGTAGTACAAAAAGACATCTGGGCTTTCATACAAATATGTGAGAGCCCTTAAACCGCCTTAATCCGGCCCTGTCGCAAAATCCGTTCTTAGCGGACGTTTACTAACTATGAACTACCTCCATGCCAAATTTCAAGATAGTAGTGTAAAAAATGAAGCACTTTCATATAAACTTGTGAGAGCCCTTAGACCTCCATTATCCGGCCTGCCGCAAAATCCGTTCTTTGCTGACATCTACTAACTATAAACTACTTTCATGACAAATTTAAAGTTTGTAGCACAAAAAATGAAGGACTTTCATGCAAACTTGCGAGATACCCCATAAATCCGGCCCTGTTGCAAAATCCGTTCTGAGCGTTGTCTACTAACTATAAACTACCTCCCTGCCCATATTTTAAGTTAGAAGCTCAAAAACTGAAGGACTTTCATACTAACTTGCGATAGCCCTTAGACCTCCTAAATCCGGCCCTGTCGCAAAATCCGTTCTTAGTGGACGTCTTCTATCTATAAGGATATTGTGAGCCTATCTGTTGAGCGAACAGTTGAAGTAGCTTGTGTAGAATTGGAACAGTTTATTGAATTAAGTGTATACAGACCCCCTTCAGTATTGTATGACTGCTTTGAAATGGTAATGGATGAAGTGTTACACAAGATTTGTAACTCGAATAAATATATTATCACTTGTGGTGATTTTAATTTTAATTTATTAGAAAACTCAGGTTCTTGTAGTAAAATAATAAGTCTGTTTCAGTCCTACAATCTTGTAAACTTATTTTTGGAGCCCACAAGAATAACCCCTACTAGTGCACACATGCTTAGATAATATTTATACTAATGTTATACCAGTCCACAAAGAAATATCTATAATTAGAGATTTTTAGATTTGGATCATTGCGGGCAGAGGATTACTATAACAAACCAAAATAACAAAGTGGCTTAAAAGGATATCACTGTTAACCCCAAAACTGCAAGTCGCTTGGCAGCTTTTAAAGTCAAACTTATTAATTAATTACCAATTTTGTCAATCCATGCTAATCCTAATCATCTATATGAAGATTTTTTTAAATATATACTGTAGACAATTTAATTCCACTTTTATTCTCAAGACCAACCGAGATACGGTTAATAGTAATGCTACATTCGGTGATTGGGCTACCATTGGTATTCATAAAAGTACAACACGGCTTTATGAGCTGTACAGTGAAAGGTCTTATGTAAACACTGCTGAATTTAATTTATATGTTAGAAATTATTCAAAATTATTTAAAAAAGTTTGTTGTTAGGCCAAGTCGCGTTATTTGAGTTCGAAGATTAGAAGCAGTAGTAATGTTATTAAAACGACTTGGAATATTATTAAAACTGAAACGGGAAGATCTGGTAACCGAAATATTGACTACAGCCTGTCTATTAATGACAACATCATAAAATCAGACTCACAAGTCGCAGTGGCTTTTGAAAATTTATTTTCAGATATTCCCATTTCAACTACTAAATCCCTAAATTCTTTACCTTCTTTTGCTGAGTCTATACTAAAAGAAAATGTTAATGTTTGCGATTCGGTATTTCTTTTTGAACATATTACTTGTAGAAACATAATTAAATCCTTTCTCACTTTAAATGTTAAAATGACTGCAGATCTGTGGGGTCTTTCTGTAGAAGTTGCTCAGTCCATTATTGACATTGTCGCACCTAGTTTAGCTATTATCTTTAAAATTGTATAGACAGTGGGGGGTTTCCTGACCTAATGAAAAATTGTAAAATAATACCTTTGTTTAAATCAGGTAGTACTTCAGACCCTACAAATTATAGACCTATTTCAGTACTACCTACGTTTAGTAAAATATTTGAGAAATTAATTTTAGAGCAATTGCAAAGATTATTTAATAAACATAAATTATTACATAACAAACAGTTCGGTTTTACAAGGGGTCGTTCAACTACTGATTTGTTGAGATTTTAGGACATATTTATAATGCATGGGAAGATAAGTGCGATGCCTTGGGAATATTTTGTGATTTGTCCAAGGCATTTGATTGTGTTCTTCATGAAACGCTAATCAGGAGACGCCGCCGCTACGGGATCCGGAACAGTGCTCTGGCTCTTCTTACTTCATACTTGAGTAATAGGATTCAGAACATTGACGTTAATGGAAAAAGATCTCCCGGATCTATAGTAACAATGGGAGTCCCGCAGGGCTCAATTCTTGGCCCTTTCTTGTTTCTTATTTATATTAATGACTTGCCTTACCTCATAAAGGATAACCATGATATAGTGTTGTTTGCGGATGATACTTCACTTTTGTTTAAACTTAAACGAAAATCTCAAAAGTAGTTCACTGGTTCAATGTTAACAATTTACTTCTAAATGAAAAAAAACACCAAATGCATTAAGTTTACCCTACCTCACGTTAGGCAGGTGAAAACTGATGTGATGATAAGGGCGAAGAATTGAATCCTGAAAATAGCACAGTATACTTAAGCCTAACTTTGGATGCTAAGCTTCAGTGGGGCCCACATATAGATAAATTGTCAGAGAAGCTAAGCTCCACAGCATATGCTGTTAGAAAAATCGTAATTTAACTGACATAGATACAGCCCGTTTAGTATACTTTAGCTATTTTTATAGTGTAATGTCGTATGGTATTCTGTCGTGGGGAAATGCCGCCGACATCCAGACTATCTTTGTTTTGCAGAAAAGATCTGTTCGATCAATTTATAAATTAAGCCCGACACTCTCTCAGAGAGAAATTTAAGGCGATTAATTTAATGACTGTGCCTTCTCAGTATATTTATGAAAATCTTTTATATGCCCATAAAAATATAAAATTGTTTAAAAAATACAGTGATATCCATAACATAAATACTAGGAACAAACACAAATTTGTAGTACCTACAACAAGGCTCAAGAAAATATCTTTGAAGCTCGTTTATATGTCAATGTGTACGCTTTTATAATAAGCTTCGAAGCCACGTACAAGGTCTAAGTGTTAATAAATTCAAATCATTAATTAAACGTAAGTTGTGCCAGAAAGCGTTTTATAACACTAAAGATCACGTTGAGGACAAAAAGGCTTGGGATTGAGCTACTCCAAGTAATTTATTTTTATTTTGCACCGTGATTTTAGATTATTATTAAGCTATTGCATAGCTTCTATCGCGGGCCTTGAGCGCGGGGACCGAATCCAGAAATTCCGTAACGAAAAAAACCTCACGCTTCCCACTCCGACGGGCAAGGAGGTGTGGCTTGAAGGCCGTGCATCGTCTAACGTCGTTTCAGTTCGGCAGTCTTCGACACGGCGTTGTGTGCGATTAGACGTATTGTACGAACTCTCTCTATTATTATTATCTCCTTTATTCAATACATTTCTTATTATTTACATTTTTAAATATTTTTATAATATAAATAACAAAAAAGAAAAAACATTTAAAAATATAAAAAATAGAGGCCCACCGGTATCGGGAACAGGGTCCAAACTACAGTCCAACTACGTCAGGGCTATTATTATTATTATTTAATAATAGAAAAATTTGTTTTCTTATCGGTCACCACGCTCAAAAAGTGTAACTTGAATTAATATCAAAGAAAAAGCAATACTGCATGAATAAAATAAATAAATTAAAAAAAAATATAATTGCATAAGTTGATACAAAATGCTATGCAATAGCTTTACCGCGGCAGTCCCCGAGTGCCACACGTCTTTTTTTTTTGTCTTTTTCTTGCAATGACACGAATATTTACTTGAAATCCAACTTGAACTTATTGGCTTGAAATCTCATAAATATATATTCTTGGTGGGGAGTTAGAATTATGTACTCCTCGAAATACGGTTTACAGGTCTCAATTTTAGGTCCAAACATAGCCATTATGGTGCATAAGGGCTATGCTTCTGTGCTTTTAAAATTGTCAATGTCAGTCGAATTTCCCCAAAAAATTACACCATACCTCAGGACTGCAGCAACTAAACAATGATATGCAGTTAACAAGGTGTTGTCAAAACGTTTTGTGCGTATGGGTGTGAGGTCCACCATGTACCAATAATGCATTGCCGCATCGTACGTCTTGTAGTCCAATGATGGTACGGATGGACGGGGAACGGAGGAGGAATTAGTTCATGCGATTCCAACGCACACTTCCCGGAATGTAAACGATAAAAAATCGACAGGCTGGCAACTCGATGCCAATGTTCAAGGATCTGGAGCCTAGACTCGACCAGTATCTCATTGCCGATGAGCCTCTTGGCCTGTTTTCGATAGACTCAAGTGCATCCAGCTGGAACTTGACAGCAGCCACTTGAACTTGAACTTTTTGGCAGCCAGTTGAGGTCTTACCTCAATGAATGGATCAAAATTGAGGGTCAATGTCAACTTAACGCCATAAAGCTCAAGATGGTCCATTATCGGCATGGTCACACCACGGAAAGAAGGAGCCGGGTAGAATTGGCTCCTTTTAGCGGAAAAAAGACACGCCTGGGTCTTTGCAACATTGAACCTGACCAGATTGGCATCGCCCCATTCAGTGACTGCTTTCAAAGACAGATTCAAGCACAAAACCATTCTCTCTCGGAGAGATCTGAGGCCCAGAAGCACGCGCGTCGGATACAACGTATCTCTCAGCAAAAGTGCTGTCATCTGACCCAAATGTCGGTTTTAGCAGATCGTTTATGTGCAGCAAGAACAATGTTGCTGAGAGTACCGGCTCCTGAGGGACCCCGACGTTGATATCCAGTTGGTTAGATGAGCGGCCATCAATAACCACTCGTATAGACTGGTCCCTCAGGAAGTCTGCAATCTAATCGCACAGACCACTGGGCAGACCAAATGAAAGCAGCTTACCAATAAGGCTCTCGTGCCGGACCCTGTCAAAAGCCTTCGAGATGACGAGGGAGACGGCAAGCCATTCCCCGTGCCTCTCGATGGCCTCACTCTAGATGTGAATGGCGTACGCTAGAAGATCCTCAGTTGACCGATTTTGGTGGCAGCCGTATTGGCTGTCACTGAGGATGTCGTTAGCTTCTACGTATGCTAGGAGCTTCTAAGCTTAGAGTTGAGCACCCATTTCAGGTACATCCATCCTCTGCAAGAGTATGGTCTTGCAGAGGATGGATGTAACTGAAATGGGTCAGCCCGTCTGCCCTTCTTGGGCTCAGGCTGAACGTTAGCTTGCTTCCAAGCATTCGGTACTTTTCCAATCTCATATGATACAGGCGTGTCCGGATCGGAGACACTTCAGGCGCACAAGTTCTCAGAACAATTAGATGTATCCCCTCGGGGCCACTAGCTTTGTTCAGGTCAAGGTTATGCAGCACCCTACGGACTTCCTTCGTCCAGACGATCGTAAGTCGTCGTAACTCGGGTTAGTTACACCATTTTTCAATACATTTTTCCGAAGCGGTACAAAGTTTCCCGGGACAGCTTGGTCTTATAAAAATTCAACGCGTTCATATAGACAGACACGAAAAGTGAGTTTGTTATAAATAACGAACGAAGTATATTTTTTAAATGTTCTAGGCCGTAGCGTCAGCTGGTCTCGTTTGCCCTGCAAGCGTGAGGGACCGGCAGCGAGCGGCACATCTACCCGTGACCTCAGCAGCCCTTGCCATCACCAACCTCTAGTAAAGCGGGTTCGATCACTCACAGTACAGAAGTCCTCCATAGAATCAATTTATCACGAGGGTGAAACTGTACCTGAAATAACAGGTAAGTTGAAATGGATTCGTTTTGACAAAAAAAAAACTATACATTTGAAAAGCCCTTTTCTACTTAATAATATGAAACTTATTTTAGCAAAATCATCCATCTTTTGCTCTCAGTTTCAGCGGTCTCAACATGGCCAAGCTGGAGCTGGTCTTCTTTATCAAGCCAGTTTAAAGATTTCTTCCGTTGGCCTGACTTGGCACCATCCGTATCGACATGCCGAGTTTCTCAATACGTTGACTCCAGTTACAGTCATGTGTTATCTGACCACCCTCGCCATTATGGTCGTCACCAGCAAAACCAGACTTCTGCATCGCCGACTCCTTTTGTCAGTTCACCTGGTCCACGGAAAGTGAAGAGTACTCAATCAGCTAAAGTACAGAAGCCATCCATAGAGTCAATATATCAAGAGAGCGAAACTACACCTAAATTAACTGGCAAGTTGTTTTGGATTACTTTATCCTAGGAAGTCTGCCTAGTCGTTACCTAATTGGGTAACGGCTTGGTGTTGGGACTAAAATAGTTTACATGCCTAGCAAAATTGTGTAACTACGCAGTTACACGATACTCCTGGGAAAGAAAGGTGGCAAATTTTCAGGTGCCTAGTGACAGTCGGGGCTAACTGCTTAAGGTGCTTCCCGATCGAGACGCGAGTATCGGTTTTTACTAAATACCGCGATCTCGGTAGTCACTCATCCAAGACCTGACCTCGGCAAGCTTTGCTTAAGTTTGAAGGTCGACCCGTGCGGTTATAACTTAACCACGAGCTTCGCCTTTACGTATCGAAGTATTGATAATTATTACCCGAATGTGCAATAGCAAAGAAAGGTTTGTGTTTTCACGCGTGATTTTGTCGTTATTTGAAACATGGTTGATTAAACAAAGTATTCGCATAAATAACCCAATTTTTGGTGACTATTTTTTTCCAAAATCTGTTAATGCAGTTAACAAAGCAGACGGTCTCCAAAAGATTTTTCCTGGTACTAAAATGAAATGTTTACTCATTTCTAATTCTATCAATTCTGATGCTGCATGAAGATGCGTTTCATTCGCTTCTCTCCACAGACCATGAGCAACCTGACATCATGCACCGCATGCCCTGTCACCAGTCAGGACCTAATGGTTGCATCGGCGAATGGAGCTGCCGTAGCGGAATACTGGGTTAAACATAATACGAGTTTTTAACATTCTAAGTTTTTGCCACCAACGTGCTTAGGAGTATATGATAGCAGTCGCAGATTGTTCCGGTGACCTGCCGCCATTTGATCCTTCTCGCTTTCCCCTCGCAAACTTTTCTGCCATTCTACTAATATTATAATTCTGCACCGACTATCAGTGTTCCAGTCCACTCGTACAAAGCGATGGCGAAGTAGATCAGAAGGGTGTATAAAATGGCGGTAGATAACGATTTGCGACGCCCGGCATTCTCCTTAAACTTAAAGGGAAGCTCTATAAAACATTGGCTTATGGGTCAGAATATTGAACAACAAAAGGGATGGTTGCAAGACAATTGAATGCAGCTCAGATAATAATGCTAACGAGTCAGAAGAAAATGTCACGAGAAAAGTTATCACTATGTTTTTGGATGACTTTTAGCTTAGGGGAACACCAAAGAAACGTTGTTGGACTGCATTAAACAATGATATGTCTAGAAGGAAGTGACTACTGGAATTACATGGTAGTGATAGAGATATAGAGAAGTATGGAAAAAGCAGACATATTGTTGCGCCGATCCGAGTACAAGTGAATGCACTTTAATTGCTTATTGTGCTTAAATATTTCAGTTGTAACTTTCAGCTGGTCCTGTTTTCCAAGCAAGAGTAAGGCATCTGAATTATCAAGAACGATGTGTGCCATACCTCAGTACTTGTACTCCAGTTCAAATCCTGTGCCGCTTGACCACCCTCATTATCATGACTAACACGCACAGCCAAAAGTTTGAGATCTGTGCCTATCCACCTGATGATTCGAAACTGAAGAGAACTCGCACAGCTAAAGTACAGAAGCCATCCATAGAGTCAATATACCACGGGGATGTCTTCGCTATAGTGTCGGGTCAAATAAGCTCTAGGGTCTTTTGCTAGATTCGTATGGACAGCTTCCACGAACCCATCGCAGTATTCTTCCACGGAGCTCCCAAAGCTTCGAAATGATTCTGGAGTTCGAGCTGAAAGCTCTCGGGATTTCAGATCTGGATCTGTGCTGGACGTAGCGTAGACTTCATCAGTCGAGACCTTTCAATCTTGATATTAATGTTCAATGTGCCTCTCATGATGCGATGATCGCTCCCGGTTTTCAACAAATTGATCACAGAGACATCATTGAACATTTGCTTCTCGGTTGACATGATGAAGGTTTTTAGTTACACCATTGGGGCTTTGCCAGGTCCTCTTCCTGTGCTCACGTGCTCACAGGAGGTCATCATATAGAGGCCCTCCTTCTCCATAAAACTGGCCAGTAGGTGACCCCGGTGGTTCCGACGTCCAATTCCAAATTGCCCCACTTGCAGCTCATCCTCGTCTCGTTTGCCCAGTGACGCGCTGAAGTCCCCCGTGACAACGGTGAAGTGAGTTTTGAAACCATGCATGGCTCTAGAGATATCTTCATACATAGTCTCTACCTCGTCGTCGGGGTTTGCCGAGGTCGGGGCGTTGACCTGTATGACCTTCAGCGAATATCTCGAGGATATTGTGAGTATAAGGTACGTCACCCTGGTCGACACACTCTTGATCTTCACCACGTTGTTCACAAGGACTTGTGGACGATAAACGCGACACCGCCCTGGGATTGCCGGTCACCCTCTCAGAAATAGAGCATATTACCGGATTTGAGGATTATCGAGTCCTCCCCCTCTCGTCGGACTTCAGATAACCCTGTAATACTCCATCTTAACCTGCTTAATTCTTCCTCGGGTTCGGCCATCTTCTCGTCGGTCCGGAATGTTCGCGTGTTATACGTTGCCAGGTCCCGTCGTCGGTGTTTATTGGGGTAGCCGGGTCCACTCCGGGGAATCTTCGCAGCCCTTGCCACGCCATTGCCTCAACCGCTACCGATCGCAGTTTGTTGTTAAAGTGCACAGAGAACGCTGCTGCTCATTCTCTAGTGTGTCCCTTAGTCGCCTTTGAAGATATGGGATGGTGAGATTCTTTACGTCCGACATCATACGGAACGACAGTAAAGTTACCTAATTATTTTGTGAATGCAGCTGTTTATACACGGTGCGCGAGTCCGACTCACACTTTGCCGATTTTCTACGTTAAAAACTTTACTAACCGAGCAATTCTTGGAGAGCAGTGGTAGCCCAGTGGTATCGGCTGCGAATTACAAGTTGTGGGTTCGAGCCCAGGCAGGCATTTTACTTTGTGTAAATTATTTCATCTCCACTGCTCTCAAAACGGTGAACGAAAACATCGTGAGGCCATGTCCTAGAACCAAAAATACCAAAACATGTGACATCCACCAACCCGCACTGGGCCCGCGTGGTGGATTACAGCCCATTCCATCTCACAGAGAGGAGGCCTATGTCCCAGCAATGGGAACATTAATAGGCTGATGATGTGGTGATGTGAGCAATTCATGTATATATATAATCTGAATCTCGTAAACGATTCCAACGATTTTCATGAAATATTGTATGCAGGGGTTTTGGGGGCGATAAATCGATCCAGCTAGGTTGAATTTTTAGAAAACGTCGTTTCTCTATTTTCACCCGAGCAGAGCTCGATCGCCCAGGTACTAAACTATAATTTGAAAGGAAGTTGATGAAATTTTCTATAAAACGTCGATGAAATTTTTTATTTCCTCCTCTGACTTTGATAGTATAAGAGAAATTGCAAAAAGTGTAGTACTAAGTTTTGAAGGCTAGTGTATTAGCCGAATATCTGACTGCAGAAATCTGTAAGAATCAGGGTTTATGATTAAACTAAATATTCATGATCGATACTTGATGATCTTGTCGAATAGATGGTTATAATTTGATAGCTAACCACAAATAAATATTTTTTTCAAGTGAATGAGTGGTATAAATGTATAGAGAATAGGAAAAAATAAGATTGCTAGATCTCATTTCGTAACCTATGGGTTGCCAGATTACCTGCTAAACCTGGTAACACAGAAATGGTGAGTAACCGAGAGCTAGATGAGGTTACATACGCACAGGAGAAATGACTAGTGTAGGGCATAGTAAAAAAATAACAAAATCTTTTAGTGACCAGATGCGATCAGGCAACCCTGCAGTAATCTATGTTCATAATGTTTCATCAAAACAAAATACCTGCAGATTTTTGCAGTGGGACCTCTTATTAAGCGCACCGTCGAAGAGGGAAATTCTCAGTCAGCATCAGTGTTCGTTATCCGTCAGCCTTGAAAGAAAGATTAACCAGGCATCTTATGGGCCTGCTCCTTTCATTATAGTCCTCATCAATCGCCTAACATCAGTTGATTTCGCTTAACATCACTGACTCGCGGAGTCTATCACTTGAATGGGCTTTGTCCCATAACGACAATGAGCCTTATTCTACGCGTGCCTCTTGCGACGAACTGAGGCCGCCAACGCTGAATGTTAGCGTCAAGAGTCGAAGCGAAACGCTGAAAATGTTCATAGCAATGTCTACAATTAAGAATGAAGGTCGTGTTCAAATCGAAAATAAATAAATAAAGCTGAGCGTCTTTGTAATCTGGAAAGTATTACGTTTGTTTTCAGCGATTCGCTTCCAATCTGTGTCAATATGACGTAACCCCTTAGTCTTTATATAGTCCGCCTAATACCAAACGGGCAGCAAGAACAATTGCACCAGTTCTTCGAAGCTCGCTAGAGGTAGTTGTAGAATAGCGTGTGGTTTTAGGCAATAATCTAAGACTCTGATGGACCAGATATATATTACGATGTCCACGTGCCATTAAAACCTTACTAAAGGTATTGAATATTTGTTTCATCACCTGCTGAGCGTCATAGTCTCAACTGGCCAATGAGAGACTATGCCTTCAAGAACGTTGGTGACGCTCGAATAATATTATCTGCATTTTCAAGGGTCATTATGATGAGGTTTCTATGTCATTAATGTGTTCCATTCGTATTTTGTAGGTTCTAGCACAGGAGTCAGTCACATCACTGAATTGTAATCTTTATTAAGCGTTATTTTTATTATTTTATTATTATGAATTCATACATAATTTCATACATGACTTACGGCTTTAAATGTTTCAGGTATAACTTCCAGCTGGTTATATTTGCTTAACTGTAAGCAAAAGGATTCCCGAAAAATACTCTGCCCAGGTCCAAAAGAAGAAACAATGCCACAAATGGCATTAATCCCGAGTTACCTGATGAACCTTAAATCTAGTATCCAGGAAAAGACAGAAGTAGCATACGAATATAAAGAAGACAAACTAATGAGCTCCTCAGACCCTAAAGGCCCTAAATTTATGAAAAAAAATGTAGGGCAAATAGTGTGCCGATGGAAAGAAGACAAACCGACATTTAACTTGAAACAAAATGATTTCCCAGAAATATTTTGCCCATGTGACCCATTGCTACAACTGGAATTAAAAGAAGAAATAATGCCGGTGCAGCAAAAGCTAGCGAACTCGAACACTGTAGAACAGAAGGAGGAAGAAATAGTATGCGACTGCAAAGAGAACAAACCTATAAGCCCTAAAAACCTAAAGAGCACTAAATCTAGCAACCAGGAAAAGAGAGAAGTGGCATTCAAATCTAAAGAAGACAAACTAATGAGGCCTAGAGATTCAAAGGGCCCTAAATTTGTCAAAAAGAAGGAGGGAGAAATACTCTGCGGATGTCAAGAAAACAAAACAAAACAAAACACAAGGAATTTATCTGACACCAAATCAGAACCTCGTGATCAACTTCTGTCTGGGCAGATATCCCAGCCCCTAGAAAGGCCTCCAATTAAACAAAAAGATCCCCGAGGAATACGCTGGCTATTTAGAAAACACGACCCAATGCTACAGCCGGAACCATTAAAAATAATAAATCGAAAGGATTCCCCTAACATATGCCTTTGTCAAAAACAGCCACAGCTGGCATTAGCAAAAGATATAACGCCGGTTCAGCAGAAGCTAGCAACTCATAACACTGTAGAACAGAAGGAGGAAGAAATAGTATGCGACTGCAAAGAGAACAAACCTATAAGCCCTAAAACTAGCAACCTGGAAAACAGAGAAGCAGCTTCCGAATCCAAAGAGGACAAACTAATGAGCCCTGTGGACCCAAAGTGTCCTAAATTTGTCAAACAGAAGGAGGTAGAAGTGGTTTGTGGATGTAAAGAAGACAAACCAAAACAAAACACCGTGACTTTATCTGATTCCAAATCAGAACCTGGTGGTCAACTTATGTGTGGGAAGATACCTAAGCCTAAGGATAGAAGGAAGATAATTAAAAAAAAGAGTTCCCGAGGAATACGCTGGCCATTCAGAAAAAACGACCCAATGCCACAGCCGGAATTAGCAAAAGAAATAACGCCGGTTCAGCAAAACCTAGCAAACTCTGTCGATCAGAAGAAGGAAGAAATAGTATGCAAGTGCAAAGAGACCAAACTAATAAGCCCTAAAACTAGCAAACTGGAAAACAGAGAAGTAGCTTGCAAATACATAGAGGACCAACAAATGAGCCATAGACATTCAAAGGGCCGTAAATTTGTCAAAAAGAAGGAGGAAGAATTAGTCTGCGGATGTAAAGATGACACAACAAAACAAAACACAGTGACTTTATCTGACTCTAAATCAGAACCTGGTGGTCAACTTATGTCTGGGCAGATAGCCCAACCCTTAGAAAGGCCTCCAATTAAACAAAAAGATTCCCGAGGAATACGCTGGCCATTTAGAAAACAAGACCCAATTCTAAAGCCGGAACCATTAAAAATAATTGATCGAAAGGATTCCCCTATAATATGCTGCCCATGTCCAAAACAGGGCACAGGGCCACAGCTGGCATTAGCAAACGATATAACGCCGGTTCAGCAGAATCTAGCAACTCGTAACACTGTAGAACAGAAGAAGAAACAAATAGTATGCAAGTGCAAAGAGAACAAACCTTTAAGCCCTAAAACTAGCAACCTAGAAAACAGAGAAGTAGCTGGCAAATGCAAAGAGGACAAACAAATGAGCCATACACACCCAAAGGGCCCTATATTTGTCAAAAAGAAGGAGGGAGAATTAGTCTGCGGATGTAAAGATGACAAGACAAAACAAAACACAGTGATTTTATCTGACTACAAATCAGAACCTGGTGGTCAACTTATGTGTGAGAAGATACCTCAGCCCCTAGAAAGGCATCCAATGAAACAAAAGGATGCCCGAGGAATATGCTGGCCATTCAGAAAACACGACCCAATACCACAGCCGGAATTAGCAAACGATATAACACCGGTTCAGCAGAATCTAGCAACTCGTAACACTGTAGAACAGAAGATGAAACAAATAGTATGCAAGTGCAAAGAGAACAAACCTTTAAGCCCTAAAACTAGCAACCTAGAAAACAGAGAAGTAGCTGGCAAATGCAAAGAGGACAAACAAATGAGCCATACACACCCAAAGGGCCCTAAATTTGTCAAAAAGAAGGAGGGAGAATTAGTCTGCGGATGTAAAGATGACAAAACAAAACAAAACACAGTGATTTTATCTGACTCCAAATCAGAACCTGGTGGTCAACTTATGTCTGGACAGATACCTCAGCCCCTAGAAAGGCATCCAATTAAACAAAAGCACGCCCGAGGAATATGCTGGCCATTCAGAAAACACGACCCATTACCACAGCCGGAATTAGCAAACGATATAACGCCGGTTCAGCAGAAACTAGCAACTTGTAACACTGTAGAACAGAAGAAGAAACAAATAGTATGCAAGTGCAAAGAGAACAAACCTTTAAGCCCTAAAACTAGCAACCTAGAAAACAGAGAAGTAGCTGGCAAATGCAAAGAGGACAAACAAATGAGCCATACACACCCAAAGGGCCCTAAATTTGTCAAAAAGAAGGAGGGAGAATTAGTCTGCGGATGTAAAGATGACAAAACAAAACAAAACACAGTGATTTTATCTGACTCCAAATCAGAACCTGGTGGTCAACTTATGTCTGGACGGATACCTCAGCCCCTAGAAAGGCATCCAATTAAACAAAAGGATGCCCGAGGAATATGCTGGCCATTCAGAAAACACGATCCAATGCCACAGCCGGAATTAGGAAAAGAAATAACTCCGGTTCAGCAGAAACTAGCGAACTGTAATACTATCGAACTGGAGGAGGAACAAATAGAATGCAAGTGCAAAGAGAACAAACCAGTAAACCCTAGTGATCCAAAAAGCCACAAGTTTGTCAAAAAGGAGGAGGTAGAAATAGTCTGCGGATGTAAAGAAGACAAACTGTTAAAACAAAATTATTCCCAAACAACATGCTGCCCGTGTCCAAAACAGGTCGCAATGCCACAGCCCGAGTCAGCAAAAGAAATAACACCAGAACAACAGAAGGAGGAAAACATTGTTAGCAAATTAAAACAGTTTTGCCGGAAAGGAAACAAGTTTTACGTGCGAGAAAAGTCAGGAATTAAAGATACAGAAGTGATGTTCCAAAATGAATCTGTGCATGTTCTTCGACGCATTGACATGATGAAGGATGAATTTTGTCAAAACAGCAGACCGAATAAAAAAGGAGAAATGCTAGAAAAGGCAGTTCAAGAGGTTGGAATTAACACAACTGCAGGTAGGCCATATTACAGCTCCATAGAAACAGCAGAAAATATTTTATCTAGACAAGTAAAACTACTTTCCCTGAAAGGAACTTTTATTCATTAAACTCCGATTTATACAATACCATGCGATTTACTTGTACATTTTTGTGCATGTTATTGTTCCTTACCAGGGGTACAGGTCACTGGAACAACTTGCGACCAACGGATTCCCCTCAAGTTAAATGGGAAAATTTACAAGTCCGTTATTAGACCTGTCGTACTGTATGGATCATTATGTTTGTATTGCATGTAGTAGAGATGAGAGTGTTGAGATGGATGTGCAGAGAGACGAGAATGGATAAAGTGAGAAATGAGTATATTAGAGGAAGTTTGAAAGTGGCGACAGTGACAGAAAAGTTAAAAGTAAACCGTTTGTCCTGGTATGGTCATCTGATGAGGAGGGATGAAACGCGTGTTACTAAAAGAGTTATGAATATAAATGTGGATGGATAAGGAGGGAGGGGACGGCCAAAGAAAAGATGGATGGACTGTGTGAGGAGTGATATGAAAGAAAAGGGAGTCAGTGATAGCGTGATGGGGGACAGGACGGTATGGAAGAGGAAAACATGTTGCGCCGACCCCAAGTAACATGGGACAAGGGCTGGAAGATGATGATGATGTTCCCAACCCAGGGGTAGAATGCACAGTAAAAAATTTATAGAAAGGAGATGAATACTTGACATAGAGTGAACTATCAAGCTATTTTAAAGCTAATCTGGTACAATTATTACTGTTAACTTGATCTGCCCTGTTTGGAGACTGCCATGATTATGACTGAGTACGAGCACTCGATTAGCAAGAGGATGAGGCTTTTCGCTGCTTCCTAAGAAATTGTGCTTTTAATCCTGATTCTTCAACTAGACTTAGAACGAAAACAAATATTTGTATTATATCTATTTATTCATCACCTTGCTTTAATTATTTTAGGTAAAAGTTTAAGCTGGTTCCATTTGCCAGGCATGCGAAACGCATTTGCATCGAGCAACGTTTCGCCGAGCCATGACTTCAGTTTCAATCCTGTGTCATCTAATCATTCTCACCATCATGGTCCTGGTCAGAAATTCCACAATAAAAAAAATCCAGCTGTTGATTTGAAGGTTTCGAGGAATCTATCAGCTAATATACAAAAGCCTCCCATAGAGTCAACACGTCACGAGGGAGCAACCGTACTCAAAACTGCTGGCAAGTATATTTTATTTTTGGATTACGTATTCTATATGAATAAAAGCATTACATACCTTCGAATACTAGAGTACGTCTCAAGCAACGTATAACAAACAAAAACTTGTTTATTTCAATTAGGCCACTAAGCGGAACTTTTGAAAAAAAAATAGTTTAAAAGTAATAATAATTGATTCTACCGTCCATACGGAAAAGTAGCTGGTTATGGAGAATAACGGACAGTAAACTCCATACTTACTCTATAAAAAAAGTGTTTTACATCATTTAAATACATAAATTAATTCATATACGTGAGGACGATGCACCCAAACTAATACTTCTATACTACGTATAGATATAAAGTATTATAAACAATAACAGGTAAATTCATTCATTTGATAAATTGGGACATGGCTCTCAAATACTTACAAATATTGAAAACATATGTAAATTACCTAATTTAACAACAACGGAACAGTGTGCGAGTCAATTTCTTTAACAAGAAAGAGAAGCATAAAATAAAATAAAGCATTACTATAATTTTATATAATTATGTATATAATATAAATTAGCAAGTTTGATTTTGTCTACACTGAAGATTGCCTTATGGAGCAGGACTAGCATGTTTCCATTATACATACATTCTTATCTCGTCGTATACCGTCGTTTACCAAGTACGGAACCCTTCGTGCGCGAATCCGACTCGCACTTGGCCGGTTTTTTATTGAATAATATGAAACTTATTAAAGCAAAGTTCATCCATCTTTTGCTCTCTGTTTCAGATGTTTCAAAATGCCGAAGCTGGTCTCGTTCACCAAGCCAGTGTAAAGATTTCCTCCGTTGGCCTGACTTGACACGATCCATATCGACATGCGGAGTTTCTCAGTACGTCGACTCCAGTTACAGTCACGTGCCATCTGACCACCCTCGCCATTATTATCATCTCCAGCAAAACCAGACTTTCGCATCGCCGACTTCTTGTGTCAGTTCACCGCCCGACTCCTTGGGTCCACGGAAAGTGAAGAGAACTCGCACAGCTAAAGTACAAAAGCCATCCATAGAGTCAATATACCATGAGAATGAAACTACATCTAAATTAACTGGCAAGTTGATTCTGATTACTTTATCTAACAAAGTCTGCCTAGCCGTTACCCAATTATATAGGGAATACAAAATATTATATGCCTAGCAAAATTGTGTAACTACGCAGTTACACGATACTCCTGGGCAAAAAGGCGCCTAATAACAATAGGGGCCGACAGCTTAACGTGTTGCCCGCTCGAAATGTGGAGTAGTTTCGGTACCTACTAAATGGTCACTCGTCCACGACGTGACCTCGGCAAGCTTTGTTTAAGTTTGAAGATCGACCCGTGCGGTTACAACTTAGCCACGAGCTTCGCCTTTGCGTATCGAAGTATTCATAATGATTACCCGAATGTGTGTCTCATTTCTTTTTTTAGGCAGTCCTCCTTTTTTGCTATTTAGGTACTATTTCTTGTGCGTCTGCCATTAGGTAGATACATTAGGTACCTAGTTTCTATCTTTAATGTAAATAAGGGCAGCGCAGGTGATGAATATTTTTTGTTTGTAATCTGTCGCTCCCCGCTCTGCGCCCGATCGGAACGGACGTGTGTTTTGCGTGATTTTAGTAAATATTGAAATATCTTTTAAAATATTTTTAAATTGATAAGTTAAATTATACCGAAACTCGGCGTCACACGCCCCGTACGTCACTAGTCACCTATTTTGTTGAAACTTTATGAGGATGTTGTTCTCAAATTGTTTTATTTAGTACCTTGAATGAAAAAAGTGTACCTCTCGGGTTTCCCTAAAAAATGGAAAGCAAAAAAAAAATATTTTGTAGCTTCAATCCCAATGTATGAGTGTAGATAAAGTAGTGTATGAAACTGCACATAACTAGTTATTAAAACATTTGTGTCATATTATTAAAAAACTCGCCTACGGCTCGGTTTTTTAAACACACACTCGTGTTTTAATTGCCCTTATTATGCAACAGTTTCATAATATTGTTTGTTACCTAATATTGCCTCGTCCGATAAGATCGCCCATTATACATTCTTGTTTTTGTAAATGTTTGTCCTGTATGGGAAACTGGCGTGAGTTTATGTATGTATGTATAAATATTAAGTTACCTACTGAATAAATTATCGGACTTGGTTTTACATTAGAAAAACACAATTATATTGACCTTTTATACTGGCTACTACAAGAATGGAGTGGCTACTGGGATGACTTGGTAGCGATATAGAAGTATCGAATATGAAGACATGTTGTGCCGATCCGAGTACAAGTAAATCCATATTCTGACTTTAATTGATAAGTGTGCTTAAAAATATTTCAGATGTAACTTTAAGTTGGTCCCGTATACAAAGGAAGAGTAAGGCATCTGAACCATCAAGACCGACGTGGGACGTACCTCAGTACTTGAACTACAGTTCCAGTCCCATGCCGCCTGACCACCCTCAACATCATGATTGTAATAAGCAAAGTCAGATGTTAGAGCTTGGTACATATCCACCTGATGTTTCGGAAGTGAAGAGAACTCGCACTGCTAAAGTACAGAGGCCATCCATAGAGTCAATATACCACGAGGGAGAAACTACGCCTGAAATAATTGGCAAGTTGTTTTGGATTTATCATCATGATCATCCGCAGCCCGACTTCACCCACTGCTGAGCATAGGCCTCTTTTTTATTGTGCCAAACCCCACGCTCCCGCACCGACCTCATCCAGGTTCTGCCCGCGATGGCATTGTCTGCCCATCCCGCCGCTAGACGTCCAAGGACTGGCGGAAGAAAAGTTGAAGAAGTGTTTTGGATTACTTTAACAAAATCAGCCTATAATGTTCCCACTGCTGGAACACAGGGCTCCTTCCTAGCAGAAGATCTGGGCCGTAATCCACCACTGCTTCCACTACCATTAATTTACTTTGGAATAATGTCACGTAACTTTTATTTTGTTATTATGCTTACAGATGTCACTTTAATCTGGTCTCGTTTAACAAACAAGCGTCACATATCTTCAACATCCATAACCAAGTGCGGCGACCCTGAGTGTTCACACGTCCCACATGGCCATAGTGAGCAAACTCAAACTCCAGAATTATTTCGTGATTATCCGTCAGATAATATGAGAGTAACGATGAATCCATCAGCTAAATTACAAAAGCATTCCAAAGTCTCAATACTTCGAGAAGGTGGAACTGTATTTAAAAAAAATGGTAAGTTTATTTTGAACCGCCTGTAATTTATTAATATACATCTAGGATCAAAAGGTAAAATCACCTGTTGATCCTGTTAAAAAAGTTATGTTTGTATAATGCCGTAGGACTTGTTATCCCAACATGTAGTGTGAACCACGATTTTCTGTCAGAATGTAGGTTAACAAGTTATCAAGAAGTGAAATATGCTGCAAAAGGCATGGACCTAATTGATCTAGTAACCCATCGCCATTTCTTGTGAGTCAGAATGACGGGTGTATTGTTGCAGAAATTAATACGTTCTATACGAAAGGAATGTACCAGGAATGTACTTGAATGTACCTTACCATTTTTGTTGCCACGTTTTAAACAATGCACCTGCCATGATGTCTCTTCACTACCTTGATTGACTGGTAGAAAATGCCTAAGGCATTAAGTCACCCTTAGTACCTTAGTGCAAGAAATTAAAATAAATAAATGTAAAATATCTTGTCATTGAGCCCCAATACGACGGTGCTATCTGCCCAAGTTGAGGATTTGTTTTGGCCACCTTCCGGCTCTATCATGAAACCAGTTCCGTATTACCATACTATTTCATTGTTTCCAAAGTCACATAAGTGCGCCAAGTTTCAGGTTAATTAGATGTCAGAGGCTCTAAACAAGTGTCATTGGATGTTAGTGATGGCGAAGATCGAAGTCACAAAGTGTAAGGGAATTATCAAGTGACATTGATATTTTTCCAATTGGTATCGCCAAGCTTTCGATGACAGAATGTCACTTGTTTAAGGCCTCAGGCAGTGCTTGTGGATTACTATTTGTCGGACGTAAGAAAGCAAGGTAACGTAAAGCTTGTAAAAGGATAAAAAGATAACCCCTTTTTAGCACCTCGGGCTCTGTCCAAAAACTTTTTTAATATAACTTTTTTATTTTTCGCTCAGTTAGTGTATACCCTATAATTTGTTACCTATAACTAACCCTAACTAACCCTATGTGGTATAACTAACCCTATGTATAATACACTATAATTTCAAAGGATGTTGATGAATATAACGTTTTTATTTAAATCTATGAATTATATAGTTTAGGTGAAATTGCAATTTCAAAAGTATGGGTACTTAGTTTTGAAGGCCAGTGTATATTGACTTAATTTCATACATGACATACGCCCTAAAATGTTTCAGGTATAGTTGCCGGCCGGTTCTGTTTACCGGGCATGCGTGATGCGCCTGCGAAATTTCGCATTAGGCATAAAGACCCGGCGAATCCTAAACCAAGCAAACCAAAACCAAACGCGGTAACGTTATCTTATTCGAAACCTGAACCTGGCAGTCAACCGATGTCTACACAAATATTCCAGTTGCAGTAAATAACTATAATTAAACAAAAGCGTTTTCAAGAAATACAATGCCCATGTCCCAATGCTACAGCCGGAATTAGTAAAAGAAATAACGCCGGTTCAGCAGCAACTAGCGAACTCTTTCACTGTCGAACAGAAGGAGGAAGAAATGGAAGTACATGCAAAAAGATGAAACCAATAAGCTCTGAATATATAAAGAGCCCTAAATCTATCAACCAGGAAAAGGGAGAAGTAGTATGCGAATACATTAGGTTTCAATCGTTTTTAAGTTAAAAACGTTACTAATGTATAATACACTATAATTTCAAAGGATGTTGATGAATTTAACGTTTTTATTTAAATCTATGAATTATATAGTTTAGGAGAAATTGCAATTTCAAAAGTATGGGTACTAAGTTTTGAAGGCCAGTGTATATTGACTTAATTTCATACATGACATACGCCCTAAAATGTTTCAGGTATAGTTGCCGGCCGGTTCTGTTTACCGGGCATGCGTGAGGCACCTGCGAAATTTCGCAATAGACATAAAGACCCGGCGAATCCTAAACCAAGCAAACCAAAACCAAAAGCGGGAACGTTATCTTATTCAAAACCTGAACCTGGCAGTCAACCGATGTCTACACAAATATTCCAGTTGCAACAAATACCTCTAATTAAACAAAAGCGTTTTCAAGAAATACAATGCCCATGTCCAAAACAGGTCCCAATGCTACAGCCGAAACGTGCAAAAAAAATGACGCCGGTTCAGCAGAAATTAGCGAACTCAGGCACTGTCGAACAGAAGAAGGAAGAAATAGAATGTACATACAAAGAGAATAAAACAATAAGACCTCAACGCCTGAAGAGCCCTAAATCTAGCAACCAGGAAAAGAGAGAAGTAGCATGCGAATGCAAAGAGGACAAAGTAATCAGCCCTAGAGAACCAAAGAGCCCTACATTCATCAAAAAGATGGACGGAAAAACCGTTTGCGGATGTAAAGAAGAAAAACCAAAACTTAACATTAAACAAAAGGATTCTCGAGAACCAAGCTGCCCATGTCCAAAACAGGACCCAATGCCACAACCGGAATTAGCAAAAGAAATAACGCTGGTTCAGCAGAAACCAGCGAACCCTAACACTGTCAAACAGAAGGAGGAAGAAATAATGTGCAAGTGCAAAAAGGACAAACCAATAAGCCCTAAACGCCTAAAGAGGGTTAAATCTAGCAACAAGGAAAAGAGAGAAGTAGCATGCGAATGCAAAGAGGACAAAGTAATCAGCTCTAGAGAACCAAAGAGCCCTTCATTCATCAAAAAGATGGACGGAAAAACTGTTTGCGGATGTAAGGAAGAAAAACCAAAACTTAACATTAAACAAAAGGATTCTCGAGAACCAAGCTGCCCATGTCCAAAACAGGACCCAATGCCACAACCCGAATTAACAAAAGAAATAACGCTGGTTCAGCAGAAACTAGCGAATTCTAACACTGTCAAACAGAAGGAGGAAGAAATAGTATGCAAGTGCAAAAAGGACAAACCAATAAGCCCTAAACGCCTGAAGTGGGTTAAATCTAGCAACCAGGAAAGGGGAGAAGTAGCATGCGAATGCAAAGAGGACAAAGTAATCAGCCCTAGAGAACCAAAGAGCCCTTCATTCATCAAAAAGATGGACGGAAAAACTGTTTGCGGATGTAAGGAAGAAAAACCAAAACTTAACATTAAACAAAAGGATTCTCGAGAACCAAGCTGCCCATGTCCAAAACAGGACCCAATACCACAACCGGAATTAACAAAAGATAAACCGCCGGTTCAGCAGAAGCTAGCAACTCATAACACTGTAGAACAGAAGGAGAAACAAATAGTGTGCAAGTGCAAAGAGAACAAACCAATCAGCCCTAAATCTAGCAACCAGGAAAAGACAGAAGTAGCATGCGAATGCAAAGAGGACAAAGTAATCAGCCCTACAGAACCAAAGAGCCCTTCGTTCATCAAAAAGATGGACGGAGAAACTGTTTGCGGGTGTAAAGAAGAAAAACCAAAACTTAACTTTAAACAAAAAGACTCTCGAGAACTAAGCTGCCCATGTCCAAAACGGGTCCCAATGCCACAGCCGGAATTAACAAAAGAAATAACGCTGGTTCAGCAGAAACTAGCGAATTCTAACACTGTCAAACAGAAGGAGGAAGAAATAGTATGCAAGTACAAAAAGGACAAACCAATAAGCCCTAAACGCCTGAAGTGGGTTAAATCTAGCAACCAGGAAAGGGGAGAAGTAGCATGCGAATGCAAAGAGGACAAAGTAATCAGCCCTAGAGAACCAAAGAGCCCTTCATTCATCAAAAAGATGGACGGAAAAACTGTTTGCGGATGTAATGAAGAAAAACCAAAACTTAACATTAAACAAAAGGATTCTCGAGAACCAAGCTGCCCATGTCCAAAACAGGACCCAATGCCACAACCGGAATTAACAAAAGATATAACGCCGGTTCAGCAGAAGCTAGCAACTCTTAACACTGTAGAACAGAAGGAGAAACAAATAGTGTGCAAGTGCAAAGAGAACAAACCAATCAGCCCTAAATCTAGCAACCAGGAAAAGAGAGAAGTAGCATGCGAATGCAAAGAGGACAAAGTAATCAGCCCTACAGAACCAAAGAGCCCTTCGTTCATCAAAAAGATGGACGGAGAATCTGTTTGCGGGTGTAAAGAAGAAAAACCAAAACGTAACATTAAACAAAAGGATTCTCGAGAACCAAGCTGCCCATGTCCAAAACAGGACCCAATGCCACAACCGGAATTAGCAAAAGATATAACGCTGGTTCAGCAGAAACCAGCGAACCCTAACACTGTCAAACAGAAGGAGGAAGAAATAGTATGCAAGTGCAAAAAGGACAAACCAATAAGCCCTAAACGCCTGAAGAGGGTTAAATCTAGCAACCAGGAAAAGAGAGAAGTAGCATGCGAATGCAAAGAGGACAAAGTAATCAGCCCTAGAGAACCAAAGAGCCCATCATTCATCAAAAAGATGGACGGAAAAACTGTTTGCGGATGTAAAGAAGAAAAACCAAAACTTAACATTAAACAAAAGGATTTTCGAGAACCAAGCTGCCCATGTCCAAAACAGGACCCAATGCCACAACCGGAATTAACAAAAGATATAACGCCGGTTCAGCAGAAGCTAGCAACTCATAACACTGTAGAACAGAAGGAGAAACAAATAGTGTGCAAGTGCAAAGAGAACAAATCAATCAGCCCTAAATCTAGCAACCAGGAAAAGAGAGAAGTAGCATGCGAATGCAAAGAGGACAAAGTAATCAGCCCTACAGAACCAAAGAGCCCTTCGTTCATCAAAAAGATGGACGGAGAAACTGTTTGCGGGTGTAAAGAAGAAAAACCAAAACGTAACATTAAACAAAAGGATTCTCGAGAACCAAGCTGCCCATGTCCAAAACAGGACCCAATGCCACAACCGGAATTAGCAAAAGATATAACGCTGGTTCAGCAGAAACCAGCGAACCCTAACACTGTCAAACAGAAGGAGGAAGAAATAGTATGCAAGTGCAAAAAGGACAAACCAATAAGCCCTAAACGCCTGAAGAGGGTTAAATCTAGCAACCAGGAAAAGAGAGAAGTAGCATGCGAATGCAAAGAGGACAAAGTAATCAGCCCTAGTGAACCAAAGAGCCCTTCATTCATCAAAAAGATGGACGGAAAAACTGTTTGCGGATGTAAAGAAGAAAAACCAAAACTTAACATTAAACAAAAGGATTCTCGAGAACCAAGCTGCCCATGTCCAAAACAGGACCCAATACCACAACCAGAATTAACAAAAGATATAACGCCGGTTCAGCAGAAGCTAGCAACTCTTAACACTGTAGAACAGAAGGAGAAACAAATAGTGTGCAAGTGCAAAGAGAACAAACCAATAATCCCTAAACGCCTGAAGAGGGTTAAATCTAGCAACCAGGTAGCATGCGAATGCAAAGAGGACAAGTCTTTACATCCGCAGACTAATTCCACCTCCTTCTTTCAGATAAACTTAGGGCCCTTTGGGTCGCTAGGGCTCAAATTTATCAGAAAGAAGGAGGTGGAATTAGACTGCGGATGTAAAGAAAACACAGCGGCTTTATCTGACTCCAAACCAGAATTTGGTGGTCAACTGATGTCTGGCCAGTTACCCCAGCCCCTAGAAAGGCCCCTAATTAAACAAAAGGATTCCCGAGGAATACGCTGGCCATTCAGAAAACACGACCCAATGCCACGGCTGCCATTAGCAAGCGAAATAACCCCGGGTCAGCAGAAACTAGCAAACCCTAAAACTGTCGAACAGAAGGACGAAGAAATAGTATGTAAGTGCAAAGATAACAATACAATTAGCCCTGAAAATCTAAATAGCCCTCAAACTAGCAAACAGAAGGAAAGAGAACCAGTATGCGAGTGCAAAGAAGATATACTAATAATACCTAAAGACCGAAAGAGCCCTAAAAGTAGCAAACAGAAAGCGGAAATAGACTTATGCAAATGTAAAGAAGTTACATGCAGGTGTGAAAAGCACGAACCGAAAAAAGAAGCACTTACCGAACAGCTACTGAAACCAAGACATAAGCGATACCCCCCACTACTGCCTCCAGTTATCCTAGGGCTGCAACCAGTTGAAAAACTAGAGGGATACCTTTATGAAGGTATTGGACCTAGTTGTAAGTGGTTAGATACTGGGGAGATCAAGAAACTTAGATCAGATCTGACCCAATCCACTTCAGGATTCAAAGCATGTAAAATGAAAAAACTACAAGAGTCACAAGTTTTAAAATCAGATGACGTCATTGAATTAGACTTTGGGGATGCCATTAGATACTTTGCAAGTATGAATCCAGTACGTTTCCAGCAATTGATGCAGGAAGAACTAGAGAGCCAGCTCAAGGCTGAGAATTATAAACAACTAGCAAAAGCTCGAAAAAAGTCAGAAAAAGATGCAAAGAAAGGCAAAATACAGAAAACTACGTCACTAGGTGAATTTCCAATTTCAGTACGTGATTATCCGCAAGGTTTTAAATTTTGCATGTAAATATTAAATATTCCAAGAATCCGCAAGGTTTTAAATTTTGCATGTAAATATTAAATATTCCAAGAATCCGCAAGGTTTTAAATGCATTTAGCATGTAAATCTAAATATTCCAAGAACCATTTGTTAATGTAAGTTTTATTATAAAAAAGGCACAATTATTTTACTTTTAACTTAATTGAGGCTCGATTATGCACTTCGTGTAAAGTAACTTGCAGTGGTTCCCAAAACTGAATGTTTATCATTAAACTTATTTATTGTTTATCGTTACAACTATATGATTTATTTTATTTATTCGTATGGTATGTTTTTTCGGAAAAAAAGGTAGTTTCGTAGCAGTTTAGTAATATTGTATTTGTTTGTGTTATTTTTATCATGAAAATCATGTAAACGTGAATTTATATTAATGATCTTATTTTGAATTATTAAATTTAGATTGTTGAACTTATATTGTATTATTAAATTTAGGTTGTTGAACTTATTTTGTATTATTAAATTTAGGTTGTTGAACATATTTTGTATTATTAAATGTGTATACCAGTTAACCGTTTTATTCTTAATCGCTTTTTCATAACGGGTTCTGTGTCCAAAGAAGGACTTAGGTATATTACTGAGATCTTCTCAATTATGTAAACTCTGCGGGTTTGAACAGGGAGTCCCTGTTTATCAGTGCCGCTAGCGTTACAGGTAACCATTTCACGATATGATTATAAGATGCTTGGTCATGTCATGAAGTGGCAGCCGGTCATGCTTGGTCGTGATCGAGAGCCTTAAATGTGTTCTTGTGGGCTGAGGAGTCATGTTTTTTTCTATTTAGCAGACAACTATATCTTTACCAATTATTTAATTTACTTTTGATAGCTCGAGTACTAAACTCTGATTTTTATTTTAAAACTCAGAGAATAGGAAAATTCCATTGGGTTCGTACATTATTATTACAGTAAATGACCCCCGCGGCTTCGCTCCCGTCAACTGGCTACCTACCTACCTACCACTTACCTACCCTACCTACTATACCCACATACACTACACACCTACCCTACCTATCTTACCCTACCTACCCTACCCTACCCTACTCTATCTACCCTACCTACCTACCAATTTGTTAAACTATTTATTTGAATAAGAATTAATACTACAATACGAATGTAACCAACTTTTGTTTCTACCGGCGATCTAATTAAAATTTAAAACATAAAAGCTGCTATTGTGACTTAACTATGATAGTTAGATATATTCTCTAGCAGACGTTTTTGTAGGATATAATGAGTACTTTTGATCATGTAGTACAATTTTTTGATGTATCATCAATAGTTTTCTCAGCGCACGCCAAGGAATGATTTTTATATTTAAAATTTAGCTACTTTGGGTTATATTATTGAAATTTTCGTAAGGATTTCTAATATATTTTGAATATAAACTATAACACTCAAGATTTTTCTTGTTCTTTTTTTTTTGTTCTTTCGGTTCAGTAGTTCCAGAGGTTACCCCCTACAACCACTACACTACACTTTATAATATTTATTGTTACATAAAAATAGTGTTAAATACAGAGCCATCACAAATAGAACTAGATCGAAAATTTCGGTATTTCAGGCGTTTTCGACCCCATTTTTCAGAATGTATTTTTTTAGGCTTAGCTAGCTGCTAGCTGTGTCCGGGATTGTAGAAATAAAAGTTGACGATGACGCTATCATTCACTTCCTTTTCTTTCATAGTTCGTATTCGAATTTGCATCTAATAAAAAGGCACTATACACACTTAATTTATCGGTAAAAACACTCACACCTTATGTGTTTAAGCCCCACAATTTTTTTTTAGCATTACCCCAATTTCTACAAAAACTATAAAACAAAAAGCTTTTTACAAAAAAATACTACCGACTTCCAAATAAAAAGACTACAAAGTGAAAAATAACTTTATTTTTGGAAGTCGGTGTCTTTGGTAGGTACCATTTTTTTTGCGTTATAGACACCGACTTCCAAAAATAAAGTTATTTTTCACTTTGTAGTCTTTTTATTTGGAAGTCGGTAGTATTTTTTTGTAAAAAGCTTTTTATTTTTCACTTTTTAGTTGTACAAGTTGTTTAGTAAGGTACCTATAACGCCAGAATAGATTACCCGAATATCATGAAACTAGAGTATTACCGGTGAAATGAGAGATCTGCGTACCCGTTTAGAGCGTACTGGCGTGATGTTATATTATGAAATGGCGTAAACAATAAACAGACATGCGATTGCAGCAATTCCGAAAGATTTGCCGTAATTTATTGAAGAGTTCTGTTGTATATCTTCGAAGTTCTTCATCAGATCTTCACCAAATTAAAATGGGACCAATTTCGAAACATACTCTTTCAAACAAAAAAAGAATTTTCAAAATCGGTCCAAAATTGACGGAGATATGCGTGAACATACACAAAAAAAAAAAAAAAAAAAAAAAACAAACATAATGTCGAACATAGAACCTCCTCCTTTTTGGTCAGTCGGTTAAAAATACGCAGAGGTTCTTTTAGGACAAAAATACAAATAAAACTATGGCTTAGACCTGTGACTTTTATGTCAGTGTGTACAACAACGCCAAGTTTAATAAAAATCACATAAAAGACATGTGTTAAGCCATAAATATTTTAGGAAATGCACTAAAACGTGTGAAAATATGTTTAAAGATTGACTTTAGTGGCTCAAAACAAAAATATCTTACCTTACCCTCAACACAGATAAAACTAAAATTATCTGCTTTACGCTACGCCAGTCTGCGCAACCACCAAATGCATACTCCCTAATCGCTCACTCAAACGACTGTCTAAAAACCGTCGCCTGTTCTTGCCCCAAACTCACACGTACCTCCACAGTCAAATACCTCGGAGTGACTCTTGATGCCAATTTGAGCTTCTCGGCCCACATAGATCTACTGACTGGAAGGATTAGAAAGCTAATATTCGTATTTAAGACTCTTAGACATGTGGCAGAAGCAGCGATTGTCAAAAGGGTCTACCTGGCCCTTTGCCAATCACTCTTATCATATTGTGTTTCGGCCTGGGGTGGTGCCCCTAAGACCATAATGTTGAGATTGGAGAGAGCTCAAAGAGCCGTGTTAAAGGTCAGTACTTTTCGTCCGATACTTTTTCCAACGGAAGAATTGTATAAGTGTTGCAGGGTACTTTCTGTCAGACAACTTTTTATCCTTAGTACAGTCCAAATACAACATAAAAATACCCCTTACGCTATAATCACCAAAAGACGTAGGGATAATGTTTGTCAGCACTACAGATGTAAGTACTCTTTTACCAAACGTTTCTTTTGCTTCCAAGGGCCACAATTATATAACAGACTTAATAAGAAATTAAAAATTTACTCTCTTTCGGCCTTGTCCTTAAAGAAAGCCATAACAAACTTTCTCCTAGCAACTAATTATGCCGATACAGAACGCCTGCTTATTTCCGAGAATAATCCCTAGTAAAACTTTCCACCGAAAACATAACACATCACATCTTGCACACAATCACAATACGCACACTAAAACACACTCACACACACTCACCACACACACTTTTGACTCTGATGCAAAATTTTGATTTATTTTAATTTTTTATTTTGATTTAATCTAATTTAATTTCTTTTGATATAATTTAATTTGTTTTTATTTGTAAACTCTGCTTGTTAACTTTATCTTAACAAACGCTTGCTCTACCTGCAATGTATTGAAATATTAAATTATTGTGTATGGGCTTGTACCACTGCCCTTAATACGAGTTATTTTATAACTTAGCAAGGGCGCTGGTTGCAACACCTATCTGTTTTGTTAACTAATTGTAACCCTCAAATGATCCAATTGATTTATGTTAACATGCTTTTATTGATCTGAATAAATTTATTTATTTATTTATTTATTTATTATTGTTAAAACTAGGTGTATAATATGTTACTTACTATTATAAACGTGAAAGTTTGTGACGATGGATGGATATGAGTATCTGGATATTTTATAAAATTCCCTCTGTCCTCTTAAACGGGGACTTGGCCTAAGGGGACAACGGGAATACACCTTTTATACATCCTTGCGAAACGAAATAAGACTTAAAGGGAATTTAGTAGAAAATAGTAAAAACTTAAAGCAATGAGCCTAGAATTTCACAACGTCAAAACTGTTTTAATTAAATAACTTGGAGTCTCAATCTAGACGCGTGCATAAAGTGGCATAGCCTAAATCTCAGAAAGATCTATCTCTGGCTTAATCATTTTTATTTAGGAATTTAGTTAAGATTTTCTTAAATATTTGCTTTATTATTCCAAGAATCTACCACTGTTCAATCTCGCCATCTTTCTATCTTGATCTCCTTGTAATCTTCACTTGTTCGCGCTAGGGATATTCACTTAACATCGATATATCGAATTTACTCGATGTTTGCCATTATCGTATGGCAAACATTGAGTAAATTCGATTATTTTTGACGAAGTTATCCTGAAGAATAACTACCGGAGACATAAAATGAAGGACGGGACGGTTGACGTGTGTCGGACATCGGTGGCATGCTTGTGAATCCATCAGACATATTATCTCTGGTTGTTCTCGTCTGGCTAACGGCGAGACGCACAGACATAACCAAGTGGCCAGGATTATTCACCAGCAACTTGCTTTGAAATACAATCTAGTGGATTCTGAGGTATTACATGTATGTGCCCGACCCAGTTCTCGAAAATGACCATGTCACGTTGTACTGGGATCGGTCTATCATCACTGATGGGACTATTGTTGCCAATAAGCCGGATATAGTGGTGATAGACCGATTGGCGCGCCGCACAATGATAATCGATGTCACCATCCCGCATGACGAGAACCTCGTGAAAGCTGAGAAAGAGAAACAAATCAAGTATCTCGGCTTAGCACACGAGGTTGTCGCCATGTGGAGTGTGGACTCTGTGCTCGTTCCAACCCAAGCATCCTTGTTTTATAAGTCCCAACCCAGACCGTGATGCAATAGTTGATAACGGACTCGCAAAGTGCCAGATACACCATTTTTTGTGTTTTTTAATCCACGCAATGGCGCAGTGATTTAAAGATGTAAATTAATGTTCTGAGTTTTGAAGTTAAACTGTCCACTTGGGTGTACCACTTTAGTCCGTCATCAATCACTACACCCAGGTATTTGGTGTGAGAGACACGGGATAACGTTTTACATGAGCACGTAGACGAGTTGATACATGTATGTGCCGTTATGGTAAATTCCGATGGGGCTTTGGTCCTGTGACCAATAGAAAAGGGAATGTAGTTAGTTTTAGCCAGGTTTAGGATAAATAGATTATTCTGCAGCCACTTAGCAACCATTCGTAACGATTGCTCCGCATGATGTTTCACATCAGTCCATGTATCACCATATTCTTACTACTTGAGTGGTTGTTATAGTGTAAATAATTTTGTTGCTATAACTTGTATAAATCAATGGCTTTAAACGACGGTAAAAGATTCTTCTTCTTCTTCGTGTCGATGATTCCTTCATTAAATTTTCTTCGACCAGTGTTCAGCCACGTCGATAGCCCTAGCCCTGGCCTCGCAAAGGTCTTGCATGGTGCAGATAAAAAATTGCATGTATATTATCAGAATGTTCGTGGCCTCCGTACAAAAACTGAATCATTCTTTCGCCAACTATACTTATGCTCATACTATGTTATTGTATTAACGGAAACTTGGTTGGTAGATGGCATATCAAATTCGGAATTATATGGTGATCAGTTTATTGTGTGGCGTCGCGACCGGGATTACTGTCTTACAGGTCAGTCTCGTGGTGGTGGTGTCTTGGTGGCCGTCCGTAAGTGTATTTCTGCAGTTCCTTAGCCGCAATTTCACTCCTCGGCTGAAGACTTGTGGGTAACTTTGAGTGTGCGTCAGCCTAACATGAGAAATTACTTTAAATTGAATATTTGTGTCATCTATCAGCAGTAAACAAAACCGTGGCTATTCTTTTTCCGACCAACTATCAAATTTTCTCCATAGCTTAAGTAGTAGTAGTAATATAATGATTAACAATCCAACCAATAATTATTTAGTTGTTGGCGATTTTAACCTGAGTGGAATTTTGCGAATAACACATTATTACCAGTAAATATCTGTAGTTCTGACGAGTATGCGCTAACAGATGAGTTGCGTGTTTTAGGGTTAAAGCAGTGTAATGGCATATTAAATGAACATGGTAAGATTCTAGATTTAGTTTTATGTAATGAAACTGTATCAGTGTGTGAATGTACGTGCCTTTATCACCTGTTGACAACTATCACCCGGCCCTTATTTAACTCCAGCTCCTTTTATTAGTTACATTTACGGTAAAGCTGACTTTGTGGCCATAAACAGGGAAATTGCAGCTATAGATTGGATAAATGTATTCTCTGACATGTCGCTTAATGACGCCGTAAACTACTTTACTATTACTACTTTGTTCCTACTAAGACAGTCCTTCACAGCTCATACATACCCTATTTGGTACTCTCCGGCACTCAAACGCCTGATTAAAGAGAAGGCTAAATATCTTCATAAATTTAAGACGTATGGCAGACTTTCCAACGAGGCTACCTTCAAACATTTACGTGAGCGGGTTAATAAAATTGAAGCAGATTGTTACACTAACTACTTAGCTTATACAGAGGCCTCCATTGAAAAGAATTCTAAACGATTTTGGAGCTTTGTGAAGCCGCGATCTAAGTCCAATGCAATGCCCAGTTTCCTTAAGTACGGTGATGTCACGGTTTCTTCTCCCGAGTCTATTTGTAACGCATTTTCTTCCCACTTTTATTCTACTATTCTTTATCATAACAAAGATGTCCCTACTATACATTATCCTCCCCAAAATGTTATAAATCCCTTCAGATATTAATAATACCTTCAGATATTCACTCAATTGAGATTGACCTTAATCTTATAGTCAAGCGTATTAGTGAAATTGGTCCATTTAAATCTGCTGGTCCAGACTACCTATCACCTAAGTTTCTGATTGGGTGTGCTAAAACCATGGCCTTGCCAGTATCTCTATTGTTCAAAAAATCGCTCTCTTCATGTTCTGTTCTCCAAATCAGGAAGTCTGCCTTTATAACCCTGGTGCACAAAAAAGGGCACTAAAACGAAATACTCGTAGTTAATTACAGACCTATTTCCAAATTGTGAACATTAGCTAAAGTTGTCGAGAGGGTGGTCTACAACCAAGTTTACGTATCGCTGAGTCAGTGCTTTAGCCCTTCTCAGCACGGGTTTCTCAATAATCTGGCTTTGCTCAATAACTTTCTAACGGACAGTATGGACAATGGGGCACAGGTCGATGTCGTTTACACTGATTACAGAAAGGCGTTTGATAGAATTGACCATAATATTCTTAAATCAAAACTTTTTAACAACAGTATTCGAGGGGATCTTCTTCGTTGGTTTATTTCACACCTTGAAAACAGATCTCAAGCTGTTGTTATCAGTAACTACATGTCGAGCTGGGTTTCAGTTCCCAGTGGTGTTCCCCAAGGTTTCTTGATGGCTCCGTTACTTTTTATCATTTATGTAAGCGACATCGACTCGTGTTTCCACAACTCAAGTTTACTCTGTTTTGCTGATGATATAAAGATTTTTTCTTGAATATCATCAGTTGACGATATGAATGCTCTCCAATCTGAACTGGTGCGACTGGATGATTATTGCTTGATTAACAAACTCTATTTGAATCTTGTTAAATGCTCAGTTATCTCTTTTAGCAGAAAACGGGTCACTCTCCCTACAACCTATAATCTTAAAGGGCAGCTATTGCAGAAATGCGATGGTGTACACGACCTAGGTGTATATCATGATTCCAAACTTTTATTCAACGTGCACATTGAGAAAATAGTAGCCAAAGCTTCGAGGTCACTGGGCTTTGTTATGAGACTCGCAGGGTGTTTCAAGAGTGTCAAGACTTAAGATTATTTATTGTTCTTTTGTAAGAAGTCACCTCGAATATGCATCACAAATTTGGAACCCATGTTATGGCAATTACATTGATCGTATTGAAAATATTCAAAAAAGATTTATTCGCTTTCTATGTTTTCGGCTACGAATACCGTACCATATTGATAATTACTTAAATCTTTGCAAGAAATTTCATTTGCAACCACTTATAAATTTTCGTCGACTAGCAGATTGTACCTTTCTTTTGAAAATTATTTCTAACGAGATTGATTATCCTGATCTTCTGCATAAACTGCGCTTCAATGTCCCCAGGAGATCGGTTAGATTTAATCCGCCTATCTCCATTCCTATTTCTTATTCTAACTACAGGCAAAATTCATACATGGTGCGAGCGAGTAAGGACTTTAATATTCTTTGTAGAGTTCTCATTTAACCCATTTACCACTAAAACCTATTCGGCACGCACTCGGCTGAATGCTGACTTTTTTAAAAGTGTTTGGTTGTTATTGTTCTTCATTTAATCATAATAATCGTGCTTGTTAGTGATCCTAAGTTTTCTACTACTTTTTTTGTTTCTATCCGTGAGAACCTGTAATTGGTTCTATGTCTCATATACAATTGTTATCCATCTGTTATAGCTGTTGGTTCTCCTAGTATTAAATAAATAAATATACAACAATCGCTGTGTCGTCAGCGTATGTAAATATCTAGGAGTTGATGAGAGGCAGTGTGCAAAGGTCATAGACTAGGAACAATGTAGGGGTAAGCACACTGCCTTGTGGAACTCTGTACGTGATGATTATTTCTTCACTGACGCACGTATCAATTTTGACAGTTGCCGCCTGTGCGTTTTGCCGTGAATGCCTATGTCCTCGAGTTTTGAAAGCAGGGTGGGAACAGAGACTGTGTCGAAGGCTTTTGTTAAGTCCAAGAATATAGTAAGTCATTTTCTATGATCATCTAGCTTCCTTGCAACAAATTCTGTTAGGTCGGTAATTGCGTCTTCTGTTGAGACACCTTTCTTAAAGCCGTACCTGTTGCGCGCTATTACGTCGTGTTTATATAGAAAGTTTAGTATACGACCATTAATTAACCTCTCCATTACCTTAGAAATCGCGGGGAGGACTGAGATCGGTCTATAATTGTTAACACAGTCCCTGCTCCCACTCTTGTGTATTGGGTGGACCAGAGCTTTTTTGAAGGGTTCTGGGCAAAGTCCTTTATCTATGAATTTATATATAATATGCGTTATTAAGGGTACAAGGGTAGATCATTTTAAAAGAAGAGATGATATTCTGTCCCAACCAGTGGCACTATCGTGTCTTAAGTTCATAATGGTGGACTCAACTTCAGCATTGTCAACCTCAAGAAGCAGAAAAGAGTTCGGATGAGACGGTCTTTGTGGAGTAAGTGGCTGCGAGGTGGGTGTTATTTTCGAGGCTAGGTCTTTGCCTATATTGGCAAAAAACTCACATACATGATTAACTGCCCGACAGTATTCGGATCAGGATATGTTTTTAAAAGTTCAAGAGGAGGATTACATATATTTTTAGTATTTGTAATCTCTTTTATTTTATTCGATAGTGTTTTAGGGCTATGTTACGAAAGGTGAAACGGTACTTCACGCCAGAACAGCTGCTCAGCTTGTATCAAGCGCAAGTTTGATCATGCATGGAGTACTGTTCTCATCTCTGGGACGGATCTGCCAAATACCAGCTTGATGCACTAGAGTCGATCGAAAAGCTGGCCAAGAGGCTCATCGGCGATGAGGCATTGGTTAAGTCAAAGCTTCGCCGAGTTGCCAGCTTGTCGGTTTTTTATCGGTTGCATTTCGGAGAGTGTGCGATGGAATTGCATGATCTAATTCCGCCTAGCCCGTTTCATCATCGGACTACAAGACGTACGGCGATGCGCCATCGGTACATGGTGGACATCCCACCCATACGCACTAAACGTTTTGGAAATACTTTCATTATGCGTACAGCTAAGGAGTGGAATTCCCTGCCGGAGTCTGTGTTTCCAGATAGCTACAACCTCGGAGTCTTTAAGTCAAGAGTGAATAGGTTACTTCTAGGCAAGCGTGTTACACCGTCGACCACATCATCGCTTACCATCAGGTGAGATAGTGGTCAAGCGCGAGCCTACCCATAATAAAAAAAAAAAAAAAAAGATTATTATGAGAATGTCGAATGTTAGAAGTAGCGAATGTGACATCATATTGAATGGAGAAAAGCTGGACTTTATAATTAAAACAGTTTTCCATGTTTTCCTAGGAATACAAATTACAACGGAAACCTCGCATAACATCTCTTTCGGGTCGGCTAAGCTCAGCCGCTTATGCTGTTAGAAAGATACGGCAGTTAACGGATGTATAGCCCTCGCCAAACTTCTGGGCCGCCCTGAAGTTGGTTTACCGGATTCGCGAGGCACGTAACGTTGCTGTTTTTGTAAGAGATTTACTACTGCGCAGCCATTGTAGCCAACTTCAGGGCGGCCAAGAAGTTAGGCGTGAAATATAAATATAAAGCGCGCGTTTGGTCTATCTAAGTTACTTTCACAGCATTATGTCATAGGGTATTTTGCTGTGGGGTCGGGCGGCTGGCATTGAATCCATACTTATATTGCAAAAGAGAGCTGTCAGAGCCAGAGAGATAAGTTAAGTCAAGTTAAGTCACCGAGAATCTCTAAGGAAACGATTTCACTACATTTATGAAAATATTATGTATGTAAGGAAAACTATACATCTCTTTAGTATAGTTATGATACACAATTGTAATACTATTAATAAAGATAAGTTAGATCAACCATCCTATAGATTAGCTAAAGTACACACATCTTTCATGGGTACTGTGCTAAATTCTATAACAAAATACCTTGTGATATATTAACAAAAGGAAAGTAAATTTAAAACTTTTGTTAAAAGCACACTTTGTAAACAAGCATAATTATTACAAATTAGATGATTACATTTAAGATAAAAATGCTTGGAAATATGCTGGTCCTGCTCCATAGGGCAATCTTTAATGTAGACAAAACTATAATTATTGGTTAATCTAAATTATATTCGTATCGTAAATGTTGTAAAACACTTTTGTTTTAAAAGTGTAAGTGTGGTTTCTTGTCCGTTTTCTCCATAATAAGCTACTTTGTCGAATGGACGGTAGAATAAATTATTATTACTTTCAAATTTATATTTTTCACGTTCAAAAGTGCCACTTAATGGCCTAATTGAAGTAAAGAATTTTGACTGTGATGTTGTAAGATAATAAAAAGTAAATTTTAATAATATGCCTCTGTAAATTAAATTTAACTGTTACGTAATTCGATTTTTAAGTCAATCAAATATCAAATGTGTGTTTTTCAATTTACGGTTGGGCCACTCAATCCTTTTTTCGCACATGCGAAACAGTGTAGTATTTTTACACATAACGTTATCAAAATAATAGAACACGGAATACTTTTGTTTATAGCAGGTGGCTTCTTGTAGTTTCTTCCTACCATGGATAAAATGAGTGAGGTAATGTATATAATTATGTTGTTTTGGTACCTAAGATACAGGTTTGCCTAGTTTGGGGCCAATGTAAAAATCTTTATAATACTGTTCTTTATTAAATAAAAAAAATAATTTGAAATGTACAACACTTGATTTTTATAAAACATAAACAAAAACGGTAGCTTTACATTGCTACCTAAAATAAATTCTGAAACATGAATATAAAAAATGGTGTGTGGCATTTAGTAATGTTAGAGCTGCACATTTGCGTAGCAGCATGGAGCGGTGACAGTTCTAGCTGGCGCCTCGGCTGCATTGTGTCCCGCCGGGGCTGGGATGAGTCCTGTGCCACCAAGAGAAAATTTCAGCCCTTTCGGATACAGTTTTGCTAGTTCAGCAGAAGTTTCGGGTGTGAATTTAAGGCTATCGTAAGTAATTGCCGGGGGTACGGATTCGTAAGGACATCCACAAAAATCTTTTGAAGTGAAAGAGTCTTCGAATTTTTTGTTTTTCTGTTTTATTTTATTTTTATTTGCTACTTTCGCTTTTTTATGGACTGATTCAATTGGTGGAATTAAATCCTGAAATTGTTCTAGGTTCTTGCCTACGTAGTACTTGATTGCATCTTCAAAATCTAATTCGATTTCGTTCGTTTTTATGTATTTTTTTCTCTTTATACATGTTTTGAATCCTGAAGTTGTCTCTGTTAATTTGGACCTCAATCTCATGAGCTTGATAATATCTATCCACCCACAGCTATATTCGTAAGGGTATCCATCATAAACACACACACTAGGCACACTTGTTGCATCTAGAGGTATCTGTTGGGACTGGTGTACCTCTTGGGTCTGGGTTGCCTGTTCAGGCATCGTTTGAACTATATAGGGAGACTGAGGTTTTGAATTTCTTGCCATTTTAGAAGTCCCTCTAAATAGGGATTTATCGATTTTATGAGATAGGGATTTTTTTATACTAGAAATTAATTTTGTTATTTTGCTGTTTTTAGTGCTCGCTCTCTCTTGATGCTGGACCTGGTCAGTTAGACATACTCTACTTCTTTCTTCTATCTCTTCGCATACGCAAACCGCGTCTTTGGACAGATGTTGGCATTCATAATTCACTTTGTTACGGAAGCCTTTGGACAGATGTTGACATTCACAGTTGACTTTAGTAGCGTAGTCTTTTGTGCTCGCTCTCTTCTGCTGATGGACCTGGTCAGTTAGACATACTTTATTTCTTTCTTCTATCTCTTCGCATACGCAAACCGCGTCTTTGGACAGATGTTGGCATTCATAATTCACATTGTTACGGAAGTCTTTGGACAGATGTTGGCATTCACAATTCACTTTGTTACGGAAGTCTTTGGACAGATGTTGACACTCGCAGTTGACTTTAGTAGCGTAGTCTTTTGTGCTCGCTCTCTTCTGCTGATGGACCTGGTCAGTTAGATATACTCTATTTCTTTCTTCTATCTCTTCGCATACGCAAACCGCGTCTTTGGACAGACGTTGGCATTCATAATTCACATTGTTACGGAAGTCTTTGGACATATGTTGGCATTCACAATTCACTTTGTTACGGAAGCCTTTGGACAGATGTTGACATTCACAGTTGACTTTAGTAGCGTAGTCTTTTGTGCTCGCTCTCTCCTGCTGATGAACCTGGTCAGTTAGACATACTCTACTTCTTTCTTCTATCTCTTCGCATACGCAAACGGCGTATTTGGACAGATGTTGGCTTTCATAATTCACATTGTTACGGAAATCTTTGGACAGATGTTGGCATTCACAATTCACTTTGTTACGGAAGTCTTTGGACAGATGTTGACATTCACAGTTGACTTTAGTAGCGTAGTCTTTTGTGCTCGCTCTCTCCTGCTGATAGACCTGGTCAGTTAGACATACTCTACTTCTTTCTTCTATCTCTTCAGATACGCAAACCGCATTATTATTGATGTCTTTTGACTGTTGTTGATTTTGGTAAACCTCTTTGATAGTTTTTTTTTTTTGAGTAGACTCCCGGCTCATCTGGGAGCTTTTTAATTCTTCTGTTATGCCTGGATCCTCTACGCCTTTATTTTCGAAATCTCCTTTAATAGTGAAGTTCGAAAGCTTTATTGACTTCTGACTAGCCTGAAAGTGCGGTTTTTGGCTTGATATTGTATTTGCGCCCTCTTCGTCTTCACATAAGCAAGGGTATCCATAAGAGGAGTCTAATGGCATTTTAGAATCCCGCCTCACGTGAGGGGGTAGGTGTTGGCTTCTTAATTCATTTGGTATAATGCCTGAATGCTCTACGCCTTTATTTTCGAAATCTGCTTTTATAGTGGAGTTCAAATGCTTTTTTGACTTCTGACTTGCCTGAAAGTGCGGCTTTCGGCTTGGTATTGTGTTGGTGCCCTCTTCGTCTTCACATAGGCAAGGGTATTCATAAGAGGAGTCTAATGGCATTTTAGACTTCCCACCAGCCTGAAGCCGATGCAAATGGCTTGGTATTGTGTCTGTTATGATGTCTGTGCCCTGTATGTCATTGTCTTCATCGGAGGTGTCTATAGTTATTTTAATCTTCCGGCTTACCTGAAGAAGCGGCTTCGGGCTTGATGTTAAGTCTGTTATATCTGTGCCTTTTCTGTCTTCACACGGACAATCTTCTTCATCAGTGGAGTATATTGGAGTTTTAGACTTCAGGTCTGCCTGAAGGCGAGGCTTCCGGCTTGATGTTCGGTCTGTTATATCTATGCCCATGTCTTCACATGGGCAATCTGCTTCATCAGTAAAGTATATTAGTATTTTAGACTTCCGACTTGCCCGAAATCGCTGCCTCTGGTTTGATATTTCAACTGTTATTATGTCTATGTCTTCACATGAGCAATCTTCTTCATCAGTAGAGTTGATTGGCATTTTATACTTTGGTCTTGAATGACAGCACGAACAATCATCTTTAATAGCGAGGTCTTTTAGTTTTTTAGACTTCTGAATTGCCTGACGGGGTGGCTGCCGGCTAGATAACTCGTTTGTGCCCTCTATGTTTTCACATTGGTAATGGTATCCATTAGCGGAGTCTAATGGCATTTTAGACTTCTGGCTTGACTGATGCCACGACTTCCGGATCGATTTACCACCTATGGTAGTAGTAGGTATAATGTCTGTTTCTTCTATGTCTTCAAATGGATAATCTTCTTTATCATCAGAGTATATCGAAATTTTAGACTTCGAGTTTGACGGAATCTGAGACATTCGGCTTGAAATCTGTTCTGTTATATCTCTGCCATCTATGTCCTTACATAGATTATTTTCATCTGTAGGCATTTTAGACTTCTGGCTTGACTGAAACTGCTTCGATATTTTTTCCGGTATGATGTCTATGGCTTCTATTGAAATTTTAGACTTGCGGCTTGTCTGAAACCGAGATTTCCGGCTCGATATTTCATCTGATTTGCTGTCTGTGCCCTCTATGTCATCACCTGGATAAAATTCTTCATAGGTCGAGTCAATCGACATTTTAGAATGCCGGCTTGCCTGAAGCCGGGGTTTCCGGGTTAATATTTCATCTGTTATGCTGTCTCTGCCTTCTACGTCATCATATGGAAAATATTCTTTAGAAGCTGAATCTATTGAAAGAGACTTCTCATTTGATATTTGGTCTGTTATATCTGCGCTCTCTATGTCATCACAAGGAAAATCTTCTTCAGAAGCCGAGTTAATTGACTTTTTAGACATCCCATGCCGCGGGATCCAGCTTGGTATTGTTTCAGTGCCCTCGTCTTGATCAGAGGAGTCTATTGTCATTTTAACATTCCGGCTTGCCTGAACATGCCGCTTCGGGCTTGATATTTGGCCTGTTATATCTCTGCCCTCCATGTCTTCACATGGACAATCTTCTTCATAAGTGGAGGTTATTGGAATTTTAGACTTCCCACTAGTCAGAAGCTGAGGCTTCCGGCTTGGTATTGTGTCTGGTATGATGTCTGTGCTCTCTATGTCATTGTCTTCATCAGAGGAGTCTACTGCCATTTTAATCTTCCAACTTGTCTGAGGCCGAGGCTTCCAGCCTGATATTTGGTATGTTATATCTGTGCTCTCTTTGTCTTCACATGGAGAATATTCTTCATTAGTGGAATATATTGGAATTATAAACTTCCGGCTTGCCTGAAGCCGCGGTTTCCGGATTGATATTTGATCTGTTATATTTGTGCCCTCTTTGTCTTTACATGAACAATCTTCTTCATCAGCGGAATTTGTAGCCAAGTAAGACTGCTGGCTTGCAAGATGTTGACTTTGACCCGTGGTTTTAAAAGAGGTTTTAAGGATATGGTGGCTGGCACTAACTCTTGTCTTAATGGTATGCGATAGAAGCTCTAGCCGATTTTGTCGGGATATGGTCTTTGCCTTTGAGTAATCTGAAATTGAAAGATCAAGTTTTAGAAAAGGATAGAAATTTTTGATATCGATAAACTGGGAATCTTCTAGTGTATACCTTTGGGTTTACGGACGACAGCACTGTTGCTGAGAGATACGTCTCTGACGCGCGCGCTCTTGGGCCTCAGATCCGGTCTCTCCGAGAGGCCATGGCTAAGCGCTTGAGTCTGTCCTTGAAGGCAGTCTCCGAATGGGGCGATGCCTATCTGGACAGGTTCAAAGCTGCTAAGACTTTAAAGCAAAAGCTGAGGATCCTTGCAAAGGTGACAAGGCATTTCACGCCAGAACAGCTGCTCAGTTTGTATCAAGCGCAAGTTCGATCATGCATGGAGTACTGTTCTCATCTCTGGGACGGATCTGCCAAATACCAGCTTGATGCATTAGAGTCGATCGAAAAGCGGGCCAAGAGGCTCATCGGCGATGAGGCTCTAGTTAAGTCAAAGCTCCAGAGTCTAGAACATCGTCGCCGAGTTGCCAGCTTGTCGGGTTTTTATCGGTTACATTTCGGGGAGTGTGCGATGGAATTGCATGATCTAATTTCGCCCAGCCCGTTTCATCATCGGACGATCAGACGTACGGCGATGCGCCTTTGGTACATGGTGGACATCCCACCCATACGCACTAAACGTTTTGAGAATACTTTTATTATGCGTACAGCTAAGGAGTGGAATTCCCTGCCGGAGTCTGTGTTTCCTGATAGGTACAATCTAGGGGTCCGTCAAGAGTGAATTGGTTACTTTTAGGCAAGCGTGCTTCACCGTCGACCACATCATCGCTTACCATCAGGTAGGATAGTCAAGCGCGAGCCTATACCAAATAAGAAAAAATTATAAATAAAGTGTTCAGAGCAAGGCAGCAAAAAGCCTTCTAAGGTATCTGTGATTAGTCTTTTCCTCTGGCACGTTATCATGAGATTTATTAGAACTGTTTTAGTAACTAAATTTAAACGCAAATTTTCGGAATTTTTCCTTTATATGTGCTATAAAATATTGCTTCAAGCCAAATTTCAAGATTCTAGGTCGACTGGAAGGACCTTTCCTTGCTGGATTCCGCGAGTAGTTGCGAGTTTGAAAATATGCGGCTTAAATTACTGTTTCTTTTGATTGCGTTGACATAGAAGTTTGATTTTGTTACAGCTTAAAGGTATTATAAACTTGAGTATTTGATATGAATTTCAATTTAATACCTCTACGCGGTCATGAGAAAAGATTTTACATCCTCCCCGGATGTTTAAAATTATTAAAAATATTTTAATTATATGATGTAACAAAAAATTACGAATTTCGCAATTTTTCCTTTATTTATGCTATAAGACGTTGCTTCGTACCAAATTTCAAGATTCTGAGTTCACGGGCAGTACCTTGTAGGTTTTGATTCCCTTGCGAGTGTCGAAAATTTGCGGCATAAACGGCTGTATATTTTGATTGCGTTGGCTTAGAAGTTTGATATTTTCACAACTTTAAAGGACAGTTGACCTGAGTATTAGATATAAATTTCAGCTTGATACCTCCACGCGTTCCTGAGAAAAAGGGTCTTGACAGACAGATGGACGGATGGACAACAAAGTGATCCTATAGCGTTCCGTTTTTTCCTTTCGAGGTACGGAACCCTAAAAACGGTAGATTTATGGATTGTGGCGGTAGAACGGTAGACTAGGATCGAAAGCGACTACCGAAAAGTTCGTAGATATGGCAAAACTGATCTAGGTGACGGAACGTACTATTGGCACAGTGCGACAGAGTGAAAGATAGAGAAAGGGTGAGAAGAGCAGAGAGGCGCGAAGTGGGAAATACATATAGTTTTCAGCGGCTGCGCGCACCACACTTGATGATTTTAGCTACTTCGGCTTGTGCAAATCGGCCATATATGCAATATCGGCAATATGTTATGCCCGTGATTCATGAATGATTTCCATCAAAATAAAAATAAGAATTATCGCGCTCGAGAAAGGTCCCGGTGACGTTTGTTTTTGAATTTTTGTTGCTCTCACATTTCCTTATGTCAAGTTCAAATTGTCAGATTATTGAAATTCACACTTTTCTGCATGTAATTAACTCGCCTTGCCTTAATCTGCGCTTTCGAGTTTTTCCAACGGTTCTTTTTTAGGGTTCCGTACCCAACGGGTAGCAACGGGACCCTAGGTTAGGTTAGGTTAAAACGGGCTGGTTTCCGCAACTCCACGACTAAGCGCGTATTTTGCGTAACGGGACCCTATTATTAAGACTCCACGATCCGTCTGACTGTTTGTCTGTCTGTCTGTCCGTCTGTCACCAGGCTATATCTCATGAACCGTGATAGCTAGACAGTTGAAATTTTCACAGTTGATGTATTTCTGTTGCCGCTATAACAACAAATACTAAAAACAGAATAAAATAAATATAAGTGGAGCTCCCATACAACAAACGTGATTTTGTTGCCGTTTTTTGCGATAATGGTACGGAACCCTTCGTGCGCGAGTCTGGCTCGCACTTGGCTGGTTCTTTTTTACTCATGTTATTGGCTGACCTAGATCACAGTATAAATATATAACACTCACACAAACATGCGCATCGATGAGACCCCTAAGCGGCTCGCACTACTGACAGCACCGCGGACGCTGCCGTGTGAGTGAGCCGTTTCGACCGTTTGTAGGTAATTTCATACTGTTCGTCCATATTTATACTGTGCCTAGATGCACGATGCTAAATGAAGAGCTCATGTATTGTGGGAGTACTCAACAGGGTGCAAGGTTCCCCCCTTATGTTATTCTGCTGCGCTTAAGTAAATCCCAAAATCCACACTAGGGCTCCCCTATTTTAATTATTTAGTACTCTGGACCTCCGTCACATCAACCTGTAAAGATTCTACCTAAGACTTTTGGTTTAGAAGTAATTTACGTTTTCATATAAATAAAAGGAGCCCGAATGAAAAAAATACTTGCCTGCTTTCATGCTCGAAGTAGTACTTTCGTTTCTCGGCTTCCGGACTTTAGATGAGAAATATAGGTCCCCACGAGACATGCTGGTTTCTTTAAATAGTCTCTGTGTCGAAGGATGATTGGGTTCGTGATGCTTATGCATATTGTTTCGAAAATGGGCAGGGTGACCCTGAATCTCAGCCATTGATACGTAGCTATCTGAACACGTAAATATGTCGCTCAAATGTTCCGATAATTCAGTAGGTGTTTTCAAGATCAGAGAAGAGCAACCGCCATATAGTTGACCTGAAAAATTAGGCCTTATTTATTAAAGTATCGACGGTGTTTAGCAACATATTAAAAGATTCAAAATTCAGTTGCTGTATGAAAAAAGATAATTAAACATGTGGTTATCAGTTGATAAATGGTATCGAGATAATATAAATAATTTGAACTTAGGATGCGCCTCGGAAAAGACTAAGCATAAACGCTAAATAAGATTGTGCTCACTTGGAAAGCTACTGGACCAGTCGACACCGGTAGCACTGGGTACTTTACACTGCAGTATTGATGACACTGTAAATGACTTCATATCCGGCAAACGGTAGTAGCTGGTTGTTATACCTAAAACATTTAAAAGCATAGGTTACGAAACATATGAAATATTAACTACCTAAAATTACTGATGATATTAATCAGTAATTTTAGGTAGTTAATATTTTATTAAATTATAATTCAAGTTGGGTTATTATCTTTGATTCAGGCATAAAAACATTTAGACAATAAATGATTTAGGTTATTTATTAGTGATTAGCGTAGCTGATCCTTCTAGTTACGCTTCTGCTAGTTTCGAATGCATTTTTTTTTTTTACATTTTTCATGAGCGCGATTATGGATTTCCTTAATTATTATCAGGCAACCATAAACTATAAAATGCAATACTTCATGGACGCTTACAATAGTGAAGCGACGAGATCTTAAGGCCCGATATTAATATTAATTTAAATTCGCAAATGAATCGAATTTAAAGATAGCAGTGTTAATTGGCAACCGCGAACCGGCAGACGTTGCGTTGGAAGACTACTCAAACCAGAGAATGGGCAGCAGCGTTGTCTGTGCTTCTATAACAACCATACTGCGATCGCCAACCCGCCTGCCAAGCGTGGCGATTATGGCAAAGCCCCCCCCCCCATGAATGGCACAAATAAAAAATGGCCCCTGGTGCCCGGCAGCCTGCCTACCTTCGACTACGGTAGCGGTCGAGGTTACGGCATGGTAAGGGGTGCTAAGAATCTCTGGACTAGATCCGGCTACCCCAACAAAAACTGATGACTGGACCTGGCAATGTACAACACGCGCACACTTCGGACCGACGAAATGATCACCGAACTCGATGTGGAATTGACCAGATTGCGATGGAGTATTATAGATTTATCCGAAGTCTGAAGAGAGGGGCAGGACTTGATAATCCTCAAATCCAGTAACCTGCTCTATTTCCGAGAAGGTGACCGGCAGTCCCAGGGTGGTGTCGGGTTTATCGTCCACAAGTCCCTTGTGAACAACGTGGTGAAGATCGAGAGTGTGTTGACCAGGGTAGCGTACCTTATACTCAGAATATCCTCAAGATATTCGCTGAAGGTCATACAGGTCTACGCCCCAACCTCGGCACACCACTACGACGAAGTAGAGACTATATATGAGGATATCTCCACAGCCATGCATGGTTTCAAAACTCACTTCACCGTTGTCATGGGGGACAAACGAGACGAGGATGAGCTGCAAGTGGGGCAATTTGGAGTTGGACGACGGAACCACCGGGGTCATCTACTGGCGAGTTTTATGGAGAAGCGTGACCTCTATATGATGAAGTCCTTCTTCAAAAAGCGTGAACACAGGAAGTGGACCTGGCAGAGCCCCGATGGTGCTACAAAAAATGAGATCGACTTCATCATGTCAACCAAGATGCAAATGTTCAATGATGTCTCTGTGATCAATTCGGTAAAAACCGGGAGCGCTCACCGCACGTTAAGAGGCATATTGAACATCAAAATTAAGCTTGAAAGGTCTCGACTGATAAAGTCCACGCTCCGTCCAGCACAGATCCAGGTCCAAAACCCCGAGAGCTTTCAGCTCGAACTCCAGAATCGTTTCGAGTACCTAGGGAGCTCCGTGGACGAATACAGCGACGGGTACGTAGAAGCTGTCCATACGGTCGGGTCTAAATTTTACAAGACCCGTCGTACAGATAGAAACAAAAAGCTGATCCTACCCTCGAGCTTATGAAGGAGAGGCGTGAGATGATCCTGCAGTCTTCAGATGAGGCGTGCAAATACCGGCAGCTCAATAGACGGATCTCTAAATTCTTGAAAAGAGACCTCCGCCGCTTTAATACCGAGCGTATTAAAGACGCGATTGAGCGAAATAAAGTCTCCAAGGTATTTTCAAGGGATCTGGCTATTAGGCAGAGCTAGCTCACGAAACTGAAGACCGACGATGGCAGGATCGTATCCGCCAAACCGGAGCTTTTGAGGGAGATCGGGACATTCTATGGGCAGTTGTACCCATCAATCAGCAAGCCCGTTGCAAGTCTAGCAAACGGCCCAAGAGCTGGATTGACCCGACACTGTACCGAAGATATCCCGGACTTTAGCCTGTACGAGATTAGGATAGCTCTGAAACAGCTTAAAAATAACAAGGCGCTGCGCTGGGTGATGACGGAATCACGGCTGAACTCCTGAAGGCGGGTGGAAACCCAGTCCTTTAGGCCCTTCAGAAGCTGAATGATTCCGTCATACTCGAGGGCAAAACGCCACAGGCATGGTGTAGGGGTGTGGTGGTACTCTTCTTCAAGAAGGGCGACAATGCCCGGCTGAAGAACTATAGCGTGCGTGAGACAGGGAGACGTCATTTCTCCGAAACTGTTCACTGTTGCGCTGGAGGATGTCTTCAAGGTTCTGGATTGGAAGGCGCTTGGCATCAACTGTAATGGCGAGTACATTACTCACCTTCGGTTTTCCGACGACATAGTGGTCATGGCTAAGACCATGGCGAGCCTCAGTAAAATGCTCGATGACCTCAGTAGAGCTTCCGAAAGAGTGGGTCTTAAAATGAACATGGGCAAAACCAAGGTCATGGTGAATGCACATGTAACACCTACTCCTATCAAGATCGGAGACTCTACACTCGAAGTTGTAGACGATTATGTCTACCTGGGACAATCGGTCCAGTTGGGTAGGTCCAACTTCGAGATAGGTGAGGTCGAGACGAACTCCCTCAGGTGAGCTCTAGAAGAGCATAGGCGAAACCTGGCCTAGAACAGCCTAAAAATGGGCAGGCTGAAAGAGGCGCTACAAGCTAGCCGAGACCAGATAGTCTCGTATGCTAACGTGGCGGCATGTCGGCCGTCCAATCAGCCTCCGAAGCAGATCACACTACATTCCATCGCAGTGTCGGCCAGGGATGAGAAAGAAACGGGGGAGCAAGTCCTGTACCGACTTAGGAAGGTCGTTAATGCCAAATGATTGTGGGCTGTAGTACAGAAGAGGATAGGGAAAAACAGAAGGAAAAGATTAGGAGGGCACCCAAGCTGGAAGCCCAAAATATTAAGAACAAACACCCACAGGTACAACACAAAGGAGGATATACTCAAGGCACTTAAAAACCAAAACCCCGCCATTTTTCGAGATCTCAAAGATGAGCAGGCGAAAATGGAAATTATCTACAGAAAGCGAGCCAGGAACTCGCACTTGTGTCACGTAGTGATGAGGGTTGGCACAAAATTTTGGCGGCGCATGCTCGAGGTTGCATCGGTGCACGTGGAGTTTCAGCGGGTGACGGTTGAGGACCAATCCCCGCCAGTAGTTCTAGTGCTCGCTCTGCCTCGGGTATGGGCATAGCCGACGCCTTTTTGCACAGAATCTATGCCAAAGTGCAGCCACTGTGGTGGTTCTCACCTGAGGACGGAGTGCGCGGACTGGGCCGCTGGCCTACCTCCAAAGTGCTGCAATTGCGCGCGTGCGAAGACTGACAGCACAGACCATCATGCTTTCAGCACGGAGTGCGTAGTTAGGAATATGGAATGCAATAGCCCGGTCTGTTATAGCTTATTGCTAAGGGCAACCCGGGGACTCCTGCCCAACAAAACGCAAGACCATACCGTGTGGCCCAAGCAAACCTACAACATAAGAATCTGGCAACGACCGAACTCTTTTTAGAGGCCAGTAAAAGGAAGATCGCGTCGCTGCACGCAGCAGCGTGCACCCAGGAGCCATACGTGGGAGGGGCGCGAGGTATGAAGAACAACCGAGGTTCCTGAATCTACCAGTTCGTGGTTGATGGAAGTGGGAGGGTAAAGGCGGTGATTGCCGTGTTTGACATGACTTGGATGTCATTTCCTACCCGAAACACACCTAAAACAACATCGTTGTGGTGAAGATCCGGACCAAAAACTGGGAGATCGCAGTAGTTTCTTACTACTTCGAGCCAAACCAACCCATAGGGCCATACCTGGACCAGTTGACCTGGATCAAATCGGAAGTGGCCACCGGTAGATTGCTTATAGGCGGCGACGCGAACGCTAAGAGCCCTTGGTGGGGTAGCAGCATCATCGAAGACTCCAAGGGCGAGGCAATGTCCGGAACCCTGGAGGACTTAGAGCTTCAGGTACTAAACACTGGTGCCACTCCCACATTTGACACAGTCAGAGGTGGTCGAGTGTATAAATGCCATGTGGACGTCTCGGCATGCTCGCTTGACCTCTTTGACTAGGTGGATGGCTGGCGGGTCGACACAGGAGCAACATCCTCCGACCATAACACTATATTCATTAACATCAATGAAAAAAGGGATGAATATAACTAGAACAACAAGACTATAATAACTAACTAATGATAACTAAAACTCAAATCTCTCTGCAGTCCACTTCCACCTGGAGACTGAGAAACCAGCGCTATTTTTCCTTACGGAGACGCAGATAGCGAGTCCGTCAGACGTGTCGTACTTGTCTTACTCAGGGTTTACCCTGGAACACAACGTTAAACCGCGCGCGGGTGTGAGTATGTACGCCGACGATACTTGCTATCGGCGTCTCCGTAACCTTGAGGACTCCAGATTCTCAACGCTGTGGGCTTTAGTGGACACAGGTTTGGATAAAATTATCTACGCCTGTGTCTACCGTTCGCACAGCGGAGATCAGGAGACAACCAGGATCACAGAGAACCTCAGTGAGGCTGCTGACACGGCATAGCAGCGGTATCCTTCCGCCCAATTAGTGTTACTGGGGGACTTTAATGCCCACCACCAGGAGTGGCTCTTCCCATACCAGTGCACTGACCATGCTGGACGGGAGATGCGTAAGCTTTCGCTAGCGCTAAACCTTACCCAGCTGGTCCAGGGGGCAATGAGGGTACCGGACGTTGATTCGCACACGGTGAATTGCTTGGACCTTCTGCTGACAACAGATCCAGATAGATACTCTGTGTCGATAGCTTCACCTTTAGGTAGTTCTGACCACTGTCCGGTGAAGTCTGTGTCCGTCTATTCCCCGCCCGATCCCAGCTCAAGAGGCACCCGGCGGGTTTGGCGGTTCAAGATCTTTCTTCGCATGCTTTCCTTGGCAGCCTACTTGATTTTCTTCGACTGATCCTTCGTCATGCGCGGACGTTTTAACGGATGTGTTGCGTCAGGGAATGGAGTACTACATTCCGTTCTCTGACGTATCAATAGCGAAGACCGGCCATGGTTTGGCACCGAATGTAAGCGCACCGACGCGCTTAAACATGGGGCGTACCTGGCTTGGGTCGACGCTCGATCGCGTAAGGCGGGTGACGTGGGTCAGAAGAAGAAGGCCTACAACAGGGCTGCCAAGTCCTGCAAGAAGGTTTTGCGAAGGGCTCGGTTCGACCACATTGGCCGAATAGGGACCAAACTTGCTTCTTACCCTGCAGGTAGTAAAGCGTTTTGGTCTCTGGCTAAGTCGGTCGAGTCGAACTTCTGCTGTCCCTCACTACCACCACAAAGTACATAAGCGGCGGCGCTCCTACCACCACTGCTGAAACCTGACGGGTCGCTGGCCCACTCCACTGAGGAGAAGGCAAGAGAGGCAATTACTCTCTTTTTGCGGCATCTTCACGTCTAAATCCTGGTGACGCGCGGCCCCCTCCTTATTCTGATGGATGCGAGACGAGTATGTCGGACATTCGTATCCATCAAAAAGACGTCCGTAGGGTGCTGCGCAACCTCGACGTGAACAAGGCTAGCGGCCCTGATGGAAAACCAGCAATTGTTCTTAGAACCTGTGCGCCTGAACTGTCTCCGATCTTGACACGCCTATTCCGCGTTTCGTATGAGGCTGGAAAAGTGCCGAATGCTTGGAAGCAGGCTAACCTACAGCCCGTGCTCAAGAAGGGAAGTCGAGCTGACCCGGCCAACTACAGACCCATATCTGTAACGTGTACTTAATATTAAGCTCCTGGCATACGTAGAAGCAAACGATATCCTAATTGACCGCCAATACGGTTTCATAGCTGAGGTGGGCCGCGATGTGTGGTACCGGAGGTTGGAGGACGCGTTGGGAGAGGACTGCCGGTATTGCTTTCCCGGGTTGGAGTCCCACATAACTACGCTATCTCCCCGTGGTAGCGCAGTATGCATGAGTCTCCACGCAAAAACTGTAAATTTTGAGCAAGTTTACTTAAATTTTGCGGTTTATTTAAGAAAACTTTAATCAAAAACGCAAACAGCTTTCAGTAACGGATAAACAATAAGCATGCTTCAATCGAGATCAACAAATACTTTGCCTACGTCAAATACTCAATTCAAAAATCGGCTATCAGTATCATAAGAATAATTTAAACACTAAGACTATATTATGTTTACTTGGGGAAATACTGGATTTCATGGCACATGAAATGTGACGCTGTACTAATGATATTGCAGATATCGAGTGCAATCCCGGCAAACGGCTACTGCTGCTGGATGTTTTACCTGAAACATATAGAAACACAATTTATGAATAACATAATCCTTACTAATATTAAAAATGAAATTTTTGTTTGTTACCTATCCATAACCAAAACGTTTGAATCGATTTAGATGAAATTTGGTACGGTGATAGTTTGAGACCCTGGGAAGGACATCTATAGGCTAGATTTTAACCCGGTAGTGTGCGCCCTTGGGATGATAAAAATCTTATTACGCGGGTGATGCCACGGGGAGATGCTAGTTTATTATAAGTTATTTTCAGTAGTTTGAAAATAGTTATTTATGCTACAAGTACGGAAGGTAGGTGATTTCCGATGAGTGGCATTAGTGAGTGGATAAATCGACACGAGTCGGAAATCATCTTACGTACGTGTGTGTACAACATTTTACTATGCACTGTGCGAGGAAATAAAAAAATATATCTAAACCAAGCAAGAGATTAATAAAATGGTGGGCTTATTGAAGCGCGTTCTGCATATCCACAGATTAACTAATAGTTCCTCGGGCATATCTACTGCGCATGTTCAAATAGCTTTCACGTCGTAACGCAAAAAGGCACGAGCAAAATATACGTTCTGCCAAACATATTTGATGAATATTTAAAATTAATTTATTGATGAAAATCTAAATCTAGAGTAATTCAATACGCATTTAATGAAGTATTAGTTTTATTTTACCTTTTATATGAATGATAATCTGTACTTAACTAAACTGTAAAACTTTTCTCAAATAATAAAAACTCTATGCATCGGGTTGACGTTTGCGTTAAAAATTAAAAAAATACAGAAAAGTAAAAACCACTAGTTAAAAAAGTGACACTTTCCGCACAGTTTGGCTGCTTGGAAAACGCACTTTTCGAGGACATGCATTGTAAAACATGTTGTCAACTCAAAAGTATTTATTTCAATTAAACCATTTAAAAGTAACTTTTGAATTGTCAAACTGGATTTTTGATTGAAATGTCGTTTACACGTCTTTTCGCTCATACGTACGGTGTTGCGTTCAATATATCTGATAAAACGTTGTAAGATTGTTGTAAGCGATTGTACGCTAATAATTATGAGTAATTTAATGTAAAAAATATGTTTGAGCATGATAAAGTAGGTCGTGTATCTATAATTTTTACTCAACTGATTTTGTTTTGTCTATGCCAACTTATGACATTCACTAGCGGACGCCTCGTGGTTTCACCCGCGTAGTTCCTGTTCCCGTGTGTATAAAGGGATAAAAAGTAGCCTATGTCAACCGGGGATAGTGTAGCTTCTCAAAGGTGAAATCGTTTTTGAAATGGGTCCTGTAGTTTTTAAGTTTATTCGTTACATACAAATCTTTCCTCTTTATAATATTAGTATAGATATGAGCAGGTTTCTCAGAAGATGAGCGAGAGTGGCGAGCTCCTTCAAGAAGACAAGCTAATAAAGCAAAGTCAAAACGAGCGAGCTAAGATAGTTACAAGAAGATCAAGTTCAGCGAATCTACTTAACAGATTCGAGCACATTCGCATCACTATGGCCCGCCACTTTATTTATACGCCCATGAACCAATTCACCCCTATTCCTCGACTCATTAGTGACATAAGTTATTTAGCTCGCTTTGCACGGTAGTCTTGATACTGTGAGTGTGGTGGGGTATTTCAATCGTTTTTATTGTAACTTGCTTCGCTCTCTGTATTAATTCGTCTTAGTGGGCTAGCTCCTATTCTTGTGGAGAGCTCAGCGCAAAAGTTGTGTAGTATATGGGCTCTCTTTGCTCATTCTCTTTTTTCGTTTTCGTTCAAAAACCTGTGCTTGCTACGCGAGCTAGGAAATCCATAATTAAATTAACTCAACTCGCACACCAAGTAAAGCTAATTTATCTACGAATTTCCTAGTTCGTCTTCTTCTTTCATGTGATTGCACCGTAGATTGAGGAACTGCTCGCAATGTTTTCTAACTCTGATAGCTTTCACATACGAACTTAACGTTTTCACGAAAAGATACGGCACAGGCTCGAACAGTGCAAACTTTATTTTTAATTAAGCTGAAAAGTATGAAAAGTTTTACCTGAAAAATTTAATTAAAAGCACAGCTTATGAATAAAATCATTAAATCAAGTAATGTTAGTTTACATTACATAACATTGTATTTTTCTTTCAGTTTTATTGTTAGTTCAGCTGTGAACATTTTTAGAGATGTAACAATGCACACTTTTTAAGGCAACATTATCTATAGCGGTATACATAACTTTGGTTACTGCAAACAAAGGTACATGCATGTCAGTGAGAGAATTCGAATAAATTCTAATTTGTAATATTGATTTCCGCGCGCAGTATTGGGGTTATGATGTATCTCTATTTAGAAAGTGGATGCATCGTCTCTACTCATTGCGTCTTCAAATGAGCTGATTCTTCTGGCGGTCAATCTTATAAATACGCAAGTTTAGGACGACATTCGTTAGAGATTATGCATAGTTTTATCAATTTCAGGATTTGCCAAATGATGTAGGTTTTCAGACGCACATCAAAGTGCGCGAAGGTCGATCGGTCGAATCTTCGCATATTCTTCTAGAATATAGATGGCCATGGGACGCTGTGTTGAGTAATGCAAAGAGTTTAAAAAACTTAGTCAATAAAAGATTATAACGGGTACCTTGCAGGCAAAGAGGCGTTTCTTGCTCAGATGTAACATTCGCTGAATAATGTCCACCGGAGCAGTAGTTTAGATCAGAACGTTCTTTAAGATTACAGTAACATGACGTATTTGTAGTCGCGTCAGCTGCCACGCTTTGGAATGGTACTGTATATACTTGAGATGTCGTATACATGTCAGGGCTTAGGGAACAGACACCTAAAACAAATTCAAATTGAATGTAAATTTAGCTCATTGTTATTTTGATGCATGTTGTAAAATATTGATATTTTTGTAAATTGCATATTTTTTTATAAGTAACCAATATTAAATCTTATGACGTGATCGATTTGTCAAAGATATTTTTGGACTGACTATGGGTGTTTTCAGAAATGTTGGATAGGGAACACCGAACTGATCAATTTACGTTTTTTTTTCTGTTGACGTGTACAAGCGTTTATATCAAATTAAATATCATTTATCATATTCTCACATGCTGGCATGTGGCCGGAAGTTCGCCGTGCTTAAGTCATAACAATGACCTATGAGTGTGAGAGAATAAAGAGTGCATCTGAGTTTGTGTACACACTTTGTGCATTGTAATATTATATCCCGCGTCGATAGCTTATCTCTGCTGAGAGTAGCCGCCGCGACCGCAATTCAATCCGGAGGAACTAATGCGGCACGCCGAAATCTTGATCCATATATTTTCAAACCTGAGGCATTTTTTTTTAATGCCGCTTGTTGTGTCCACTTACCTGAGAACTGACTGGTCCCTACGCTAGGAAAAGCAATAGAGAAGTCGTACTGCATAACTGCAGTAACTAGAGATTGCCTATGCATGCCCTGAAAACCGAAGTGGCCGGATGTTCCATCTAAACCAACAAAAAAAAAATACTTATATTAATATCAAAACAAAGCAAGACCCAATTATTTTTTATGAGGGGGAATGCGCTCATCAAGTCTACGAAATTCAAATCAGTAATACTAACAAAAATAAAAAAATATCTATAAATCATCAAATGTCATGATTTTATAAATTATTTATACACGTTGTATGCTTTACGACCCACCGGTGGGCCTAGTGTACTATTCCATTAGGGCCAGGGCAAAGCCGATCACCTGTAATTATCATCAAGTTTAAATTTTCATTTAAAAGTTTATAAAATGCGGTAATATTTAAGGAAAACAAAAATTTGCGACTTTTACCGTCTAGTTGTCGAAATATAGCAAAAAGCTCACGGGTGGGTCATGTGGCCTCTTACAAAGGATTATGTATTTTCTGTTGGTGGAGACTGCGGGGTCTCGCTACGACACAACCCGCGCTGACGCACCGCGTTCGCAATACATCGGCCGGCTAGTAAATATCGCGCGCTGCGTAGTAAGTGAAGATTTGTTACGTACTGCGCCATTAACGTAAATGACATTTTTATATTTTATTCCAAAAATAACGAAACCGAGAAGCAGAAATTAAAAAATGGCCTGCTTAAAACATTTTTAAGGATTTAGGTCCTGCTAGACACGTGTTAGGCATGGGGCTTAGGAGAAACAAAAATGCGACTTATCTTGATCAAGAACAGTACGTTTTTAATATTTTAAGGGATTTCGAAATGACGGATTGTAAACCAGTCATTACTCCGATGGAAGTAGGTCTCAAATTAGAGAAAGCCACAGATTCCGGTTGTAAGTTGCCATATCAAATTCTCATTGGTTGTCTTAATTATTTAGCTCAAAGTACTAGGCCCGACATCGCGCACGCTGTTAGTGTTTTGTCACAATTTAATTCTTGTTACGGTGAATTACATTTTAAATCTGCTAAACGGGTGCTTAGATAATTAAAAGGGACTTCGAAATTTGGACTAACGTTTAAGAAAACGGGTAATCTAGAATTAAATGGCTACGTAGACGCGGATTGGGGTGGGTCATATGATAGAAAAGCCTGCACAGGTTTAATCTTTGGACTAGGGGAAAATATAATTTCCTGGGAAAGCCGTAAGCATGGGTGCTTGGCGCTGTCCTCCACAGAGGCAGAATATATAGGCCTCAGCCAAGCATCGAAAGAGGCAATTTATTTAAGAAATTTGTTAAAAAGTTTAACAAAGGGAATTTGTGTCAAACCTGTAGTAATTTACAACGATAACCAATCTGCACACAAAATTGCAAAAAATTAGATGAACCACAACTGGATTAAACACATCGATATTAGGTTTCATTACGTTCGTGAAGCTATAGTCAATGAGGCGGTTGAGTTAAAATATATGCTTTCACAAGACATGGTAGCAGATATGTTAACAAAATCACTACCAGGCCCAAAGCTAAAGCAATTTTTAGAAAAACTATCTATTAAGGGGGCGAGTAATATGTGACAATATAGGTATCAAATGATGTTAACTAATATTATTGTCTTTGGTGTGATTTTATACAGTGATTTTAATAGATAATTTTTATTTTGTTTGTGTTTTAGTATTTTTACAGCGAACGATACGAACGATAACAGCTCCAGCTGTGTACTTAGGGTGTGTTCACACTGTATAGTATAAGGGCGCGTGCACATGTAGTAATACATTAGGTATGTATACACATGTTATCTTGCGCCTGCATCATGCTAAAGATTAAGGGTGCGTGATGGAGGTTGTATACCCATTTAAGTTCAGAACTTATCGTGTTGTCATTAAAGACAACACATCCGTCAAGGAAAAAAATGTCTTGTTTGTATTTTATGTGAACTTTGTTAATAAACGTGTTCCGTTAAGTTAAAGTTTTTGAGTTATTGGCGGAATTTTTCGCTATGATATTCTGCAGGTACTTTATTATCTGCTAATTAATTTCTAGTGGATATTTTAACGAAAAATTGGTGTAGTTTCGTGTCTAAATTGTCTACACAAATGGACAATTTGTTGAATCATTGAAACAGACGTGATCTCGATAAAGTGGAGGAGAAAATTTTATTATAGTGTTGGCTACCTCAGTGAAACTTGCCCATAATGTTGACACGCTTTGTTTACTGCCAAATACTTAAAAATACATTAGAATGTGTTACGTCCGCATTATGTATCTTCTATTATATCCTATAATTATTTTTATATGGCAAACACCGATGTCGACGATTTTGCCAATGTCTAAAGTAAATTGGAAAACAAATGTGTCCAACGATCTATTTACGTTTCACATCGTTAATACTAATGATTTAGTGATACCTGACTATATTTACGTAGAAATTTTAATCTATATTACACATTGGCATTATACTTATATTCAAATTTATCAAATAGTTTCAATTAATTTTGCTACTTGCTTATGAACTGACGGTGGCTGGCGGCAACCAGCCACCTTGGTCGCACCTACCTCTCACCGTGAGCAGCAGTGGAAGACGCCGCTGAGGGGATGAGTGTGAAGTATGTACGAATCGTTGGTGAACCGTTACCATTTTGTGCCCATTGCCGTTGATACCATGGGCGGTTGGGACACTGAGGCCAAGAAGCTCACTAATGAGATAGGGCATAAGCTCGGAGGGCATAAGCTCGGTGACAAAACAGGGGACTCCCGCTCCGTCTCGTTCTTCGTGCAGAGTGGCCTCTGCACCAAGAACCATTGCCTTCCAACGTGGCAATGCAGCAATGCAGCAAGCGTTATGGGCACCTTTGCACCGGGAACAGTTAGGGCCGTTGACTAGTTATTAGTTATGTTGAGTTATATGACGTGTTGTTGTGGCTATGGTTTGATTGAATTGTTTTTTTTTTTAATTTATTAATTATTATTATATTATGTAATTAAAATGAAAATATTCAATATTCACTGTCATCTGTTAAATAAATTATTTACATCTGCAAATATTAATTTATCGTAATATCGAGGCTAAATATGCATCAACTAACCATTGTAAAAGACAGCTTCCACGAATTATTGCATTTTATTGTCTATAGTTGCCTGTTAATTTATTATGGAACTTCATAGGCAGGCTTTTATAAAACCTTCAATATTATTAATCGTTGGACAGGCATAATAGTTTTAGTTTAAAACGACTACCAAAAAATTAAAGAAATGACTTAAAGTGAGGCCTTTAAATGTAGCCAGGCCGTAGCCAGGTCATTAAATGGATCGCGCATTTATTGCAGATTGCTGTTTTTTACGTAATAAGCCTGTCGCCATCTTAGATATCTCGCCCTATAGATTAAATAATAGCATCATTATGACCAAAAGAAATATTTATACAAACTGGGGGTTTTAATGCCGACAGAGTTTCTATCTATCTAGCCTATTTTGTCTACCATTGAATTAATACTTCCTTCTCCCTTTTAACACAATTCTGCAAGTGCGAGCCAGTTTTGATTAATTTTATAATCTGCTACACTAACTGCACCGTAAATATTTGTAACTTTTGACCTTTAAAACAAATGATAGATGTCTATTTAGACTAGACCATTAAAGCCACCCAACTAAGCCAACAAATATGGCCATGGGAAGATATCTGTTGAGTAATGACAAAAAAGTTTCAGTAAAACTTAGTCAACAAAATATTTTAAAGGGTACCTTGCAGGCAAAATGGCGTTTCTTGCCCAGATGTAACTTTCGCTGAATAATGTACACCGGAGCTGCAGTTTGGATCAGAACGTTCTTTAAGATAACAGTGACATAGCGTATTTGTAGTCGCATCAGGCGCCATGCTTTGGAATGGGGGTACTGATGATACTTCAGATGTCGTATACATGTCCGGGTTTAGGCCACAGCCACACATTCTACCTAAAAATAAATTAAAGCGTAACTTTAGGTCATTGTTATTTTGAAGCATTTTTAAAACATTGAGATTTCAGTAAAAAGAACATGCATAATTTTATAAGCAATCAATACAAATAATAAATCTGTAGAAAGGTCGTTTTTATACATATAAATTATTAACAACTCACAACTCCCCTCGGTCCCGTAAACTCCTGCATATTGTCGAGTCAGCCAGTCTTCACGTATTGCCTCTCCAACCCACTCATCACAATACAATCGGCGATGATACCTGGCTCGATCTTATCCTCACCTCTAATCCTTCCCTAGTTTCCTCGTATGGTCAACATGATGCCCCTGGCTTTTCCCATCACGACCTTATTTACCTGTCCTATGTCCTCAAACCTCCTAAACCTAAACCAACGTTCCAGTACAGGCGTGCCTTTGCAAGTATGGATAGTGAGCAACTACAAAAAGACGCATCGAATATTGACTGGACACTCCTACAGGAAGCTGTTACAGTGGATGACAAAGTTTGTGTGTTCAACAGTGTTGTGACCAAACTGTATGATACTCATGCTCCTATCAGGAGAGTCAAGTTGAAGCGTCCACCTGCTCCATGGATGAATAGGGGAATCCGGATGGCAATGCGACGGAGGGACCGCGCGTTTCGGGTATTTAAAAAGGATCGCTCGGAGGACAATTGGACCTTGTTCAAGTCAGCTAGGAATCGGTGTAATCAGATGATACGCAACGCTAAACGCCGCCATATTTTAAATAATATTTCGTCTTCTTCTTCTGGCGATATCTGGAAATTCCTTGGGACCCTAGGTATCGGCAAATCGCGGCATTCAGACCTTCCTAACACAATTGACTTGGACGATCTAAACCACTTTTTCTCTTCTGTGCCTATGCTAGATAGTCTAACCACACGTGAAACTATCGACTATCTTGATGGTCTGACGCGTCCTAATATTGCCCCCTTTGTCTTCACCCCAGTCGACCCAGAAGAGATCAAAAAAATTATCCTATCCATTAAATCCAAAGCTGTGGGCTGCGATAATATAAGTCGTCATATGATCGTGTCGGCTTTGGATCAACTTCTTCCTGTAATCTCCCACATTGTTAACTTCTCTCTTTACTCCGGTGTTTTCCCTTCCTTGTGGCGTAATGCTCATGTTCAAGCCCTGCCTAAGATTTCCAATCCCACTCTTTCCAGTCACTTTCGCCCAATTTCAATCCTTCCTTTTCTTTCCAAAGTGCTCGAGGCCTGTGTTCATAAACAATTGTCTTACTTTATTTACCACAACTCCCTCATCAGCCCGTTTCAATCCGGTTTCAGGCCCGGGCACAGTACCGTGTCAGCTCTCCTTAAAGTGACTGACGATATAAGGCGGGGAATGGAGGACACTAAAGTTACTGTTTTAGTGTTAATTGACTTCTCCAACGCCTTTAATACCGTCAATCATGATATCCTTTTGTCTATCCTTTCTTATCGTAAGGTCTCTCACGAGGTACTGGAATGGTTTTCCTCTTATCTTCGGGGGCGTCAGCAGTCAGTTCGTACTGGAGACATCTCTTCTATGTGGTGTGACCTTGTAGCTGGCGTCCCTCAAGGCGGTATCTTATCTCCTCTTCTGTTCTCAATTTTTATAAATCTTATAACCACCGAGCTTCAGTGTGCGTATCATCTCTACGCTGACGATTTACAGCTCTACTGTCAGGTGGGTGTTGACAGCTTATCGGATGCGATCGAGGGGCTAAACCGGGATCTAATTATGATTAAAGACTGGTCAGACCGATTCGGTGTGGCGGTTAACCCTGCAAAATGTCAGGCTATCATACTTGGGAGCCCCCATAGTTTGAGAAAGCTCGATAACTTAACTGTTGCACCCATAATCTTCGACAACGTACCAATTCCGTTTAGCTCCGAGGTTAAGGATCTTGGTTTGCTCGTCGACACTTGCCTTGACTGGCGCAAACAGGTAACGAGTGTGAGCCAAAAGGTCACCGGAACGTTGCGTTCACTGTATCGGCTAAAAAATCTTCTCCCAGCTCACATAAAGGCCATGCTTGTACAGTCCCTAATCTTTCCCATAATTGACTATGGTGATGTGTGCTACTATGACCTGAATGCAGACCTACTCAATAAACTTGACCGCCTTCTAAATAACTGCATTCGATTTGTCTTCAACCTCCGTAAGTATGATCATGTATCCACTCATCGATCTCTTTTAAAATGGTTACCCATTCGTCAGCGTAGAGCGCTGAGGGCCTTGACTACCCTGTTTTCTTTTATTGATAAACCTCCTCCTTCGTATCTGACTTCTTATGTTCAATTCCTTTGCTCTGCTCACAGTAAAAATCTTCGTTCCACCAATAATCGTCTTCTTCAATGTCCCTCTCACCACTCTGGGTTTATCCACTCGTCCTTCTTTGTCCAGGCTATCTCTCTTTGGAATGCGCTCCCTCAGAATATCAGGATGGCAACCAGTCGGTTCTCTTTTAAATTTAAGGCACGTGAGCACATTCGCAAAAAGTTTGCAGAATCATCACAGAATTGATTTGTTAGTTTCGGTTTCTCTATAACATTGTTTATGTATGTATGTATCTAAGTATATATTTATATATATTCTTTTTATTTATATTTTTCTCTATTTATCCTTTCATTTAGTTGCACCTGCCTTTTTTTATCTCTGCACCACCCTAAGGTCGACTGGTAGAAAATGCCTAAGGCATTAAGTCCGCCTTTGTACTTGTGCATAAAGTTTTAATAAATAAATAAATAAATAAAAAAGTAACCCATTTCCAGCAATTTTGAAATTTGTGTCTGTTTTTCTGTTTATCTGTTTGTCTGTTTATTTGTGCACGCATCACGTAAAATGTAGGAAACCAATGTAGATAACATTTATATATTAAAATTAAGCGTAACGGATGGTCTCTTTTTCGTAGATATACCTATCCAACAGGACTGTTTATCCCAGGTAGACATAATCGTCCACAACTTCGAATGTAGTCTCCGATCTTGATAGGAGTGGGTCCTATATTCACCATGACCTTGGTTTTGTCCAAGTTTATTTTAAGACCCATTCTTTCAGAAGCTCTTCTAAGGTCCTCCATGATCTCAGCCATGACCAATATGTCGTGCAGGAGGCAGTGTATAACCAGCCGCAGCGTATGTATGTGGTCTAAGGTGCTAAAGCCTTTTCGGAATTTGGCTTGTTTGGGAGGCTGGAAATCGTCAAAATTGCGGGCGAGACGATTAGTGATGACTCTTGAAAACAACTTGTAGACTAAGAAGTGAGATGGGCCTATAATTCTTCAGCCGGGCATTGTCGCCCTTCTTGAAGAAGAGTTCCACCACACCCCTGCACCATGCCATTTTGCCCTTAAGGACCGGATTCCCACCCGCTATTTCAGAGCCATCCTAATCTCGTATTGGCTGATGTCCGAGATATCTTCCGTATAGTGTCGGGTCAACCTAGCTCTTGGGTCGTTTGCTAGACTCGCAACGGGCTTGCTTGTCTCAATCTCCCTCAGAAGCTCCGGTTTGGCGGATATGATCCTGCCGTCGTCTGTTTTCAGTTTCGTGAGCTGGCTCTGCCCAATCCAGATCCCTTGAAAATACCTTGGAGCCTTTATTTCGCTCAATCGCGACTTTAATACGCTCGTAGTATTATTCATGAGAATTAAAACCCTGATTCCTGCAATTTTTCTGAAGTCGGTTCTTAAGTATTTTCATTAAGTATTTTCATCATTAATGCAATCATTTGAACTCAGAAAGTATCATTTGGTAAAGTGGAACAAATGAAGAAGACCACAGATGGCGACTGGAACTTCTTACTCCTCCTTACTCCTCCTCCTTCTCCTTACTCCTTACTCCTCCAGGTATAAGATAATATCTCGAATAGTTAACCGACTATGATGAAGCAAATACTTATAAATAAATGGTACCATCGAACTGATCTGATGATGAAGCCGGAAGGTAGACACTGGAACGCCTTAATAAAAGAATGTATCATAGTCGTGTTTGGTCTTATTGGAATCGTCATGAGATGTACTTTGGCTATAAATGATTGTCATGTTAATTTGAGGTACCAAAACTAAAAAGTGAACATTAAAAAAATTTTAAACAAAAATTCTAACCAAGTCGGTTAGAATTTTTGTTTAATTTTTTTTTCTAAAAAAACCAAAACTCCAAAAACAAAGCAAAAAAAGTACTTTCTTTTGCGAAGTCGATGTCGAAACGAAAACCATAGCTACCAAAGACACATACTTCGGCAAAGAAACTTATTTTATAAAAATAATGTATTACTGTTCAAAAGCTATGTAGATAACGAGATAGGAGGCGGCCGTGCAACGCGTTAAAATCTGACTAAACAATTTCAAGAACGGCTCTTTTCCGTTTGATATGGAGGGTCTCTGTCACATATTAATTAATTTAACAGGGCTGTTTTTTTCTGTGTTTTATTTATTTATTTAGTGTGGATTCTTCGGTTTGATTTCACTGGTTCACGATGAGGTGATGTCACGCAGTTTCTGGGTGTGTAATGTATTTTAAGCACTTAAGCGTCTTTTGACTTTTAGTGTTTTTCAAACAAAATTCAACACCAGCTCCATCCCTTTTTAAAGTACTCTTGTAACAAAAATCGTTGCGATCTTTATTATTTACCTAAATAGATATTTATACCAAATTTCAAGTTTATAAACCCAAGATTAGACAATGATTATTAAAATAACCTTTCTTATATTTAGACTACAAAGTAGAGGTTTGGCCTGGTAGACCGTCTTATGACAATATCCTATTCTTATATACGAACTTGTTCATATAATTCCATGTCAGGCGCAACCGGGTCATCAGTATCCTGGATGATGCTCTGACTAATGCTCGCTTCGTCTGTGCAGTTCGATACAATAATCACCGGCAGATTGACGAATTTTCTGCTACAGAACATAATTCTCCAGCGCTTTTGCAAATATAGTCAATTATTCTGTACTAGCATCTGCCCGCGGCATCGCTCGTGTAAAAAGTGTTTTAACATCCTAAGGGAACACACTACTGGGATGAAAATAGCCTATATCCTTCTCAGGGTATCAAGTTATCTCCATAACAAATTTCATCTAAATCAGTTCAGCCGTTTAGTCGTGGAAAGGTAAAAAACATTAATAAGTATTATTTCATTGAAAAAGCTTTTGACATATAGGTATTAAATATACTACCGCATGATTCCCAAACCACTACAAATCACTATAAATCTATCTACAAAAGTAGCGACCACCAGAAAAGCGTCGTGGCAATGAAGCTCGACGAAGTCCCAGAGAATGAATTTAACTGTCTTGGATCCCACAACGAAATTAATCAGAAAAGAATAACGGAGGAGTAGAAAAAATAAAAAGTCCACTTCCCTCCATATCACGCAAGAGACAGAACAAACAAGGCAAATACGCACAAAGGGTCGTTTACAACTGGGATAAGGCCAGTTGCCTAGCACCACGGATATAAATTAGGATTAATATTAATGGGTCTTAACATTGTGAGCTGTTATATTTGATTCCAATAATTCATTAATTCCTTTGGAGCTACAACCCTTTGTGGGTCTTGGCCTCCTCAACAATCTTCTTACATTTCGCTCTGTCACTGGCCTCCTTTCGCCAAGATGTTTTCCTTCCTATCCTCTTCAAATCTTCCTCGACACAATCCATCCAGCGCTTCCTTGGTCTTCCTCTGGGTCCTTTTTTAATCGGAGTCCACTTGGACATGACTCTAACGGCTCTGGTATTGCCCATTCTTTCCAGGTGACCTACCCATCTGAGCCTTTGTGACTTGAAGAACCTGACAATCGTTTTCCCATTGATCAGGTTTTCTAATTCGTAGTTCATTCTTACACGACACGTGCCGTCGCCTCCTCGCACCGGTCCGAAAACTCTCCTCCAGACTTTCCTTTCGAACAGTGCTAATTTAAGTTCGTCTTTTTAAGTCAGCGTCCAGGTCTCATAAGCATATGATTCCAATAATAGGTATGGCAAAAACGCTTGAACGCACGGAAATTTGTTCTAGTTTCCACAAGGTCCGTGTAGTAAACAACTCCTGATGCAGCCATTATTCAACATAATATTGCGTTCATTCTACCAAAGAATACACTCAGATGTAGAACACTGACATAAAGGCGAGGCAACGAGCTTGAAGGAAAATTAACTTTTAAAGTTACCATGCCCTGTAAGAAATTGGGCAACACTATTATCCACCTCCAGCCACGTCCTGGATAGCCGCACGCGTACGGATGGAAGGAATTGGTGGAGGTGTTGGCCCTTGATGGAATTATCCCATCTACATTGCCATTCGGATAAAAGTTCCTCCCAGACGTCAATAGATTAAAAAATCTGCGTCCATGGTCTCTCGTGCGAAGTAGTACATTACAGCAGCACGTCGCTGCCCTTCAAGATCGACCGGAAGTACGCCAGCAAGTACCGATAAGGCCTCAGTAGTTAAGGTGTTCCTATGGTCAACTATTTTTTTTTTTTTTTTTTTTTTGCTTTGAGAAATGCTCATGCCTACTGTACTACCACGGGGAGACAGTGCAGTTATGTGGGACTCTAACCCACTAAAACTCCACGGTGTCTTCCTGTTCCGCATATGGCGGGCACACGGACACGCGTTAGCACTCACCGCGAACCCGCCGCGGCTGTCCGTCGCGGACCCTCCTCGGGGAAGTACCCCTTGGTCCCCCTGAGACGGGTCAAGGTCTATGGCCCCGCCACCTACCATTGTTCGGCCGCAGGGGATAGGGAGAGCGGCTAACGCAATGCCGACACTCCTCCTCCCCTGCGGCCCCACCGCGTCCGCCATCAGACGGTGGCGACCCCGTCCGGGCCGCGGAAGGTAGGGAGAGCGGCACACCGCAATACCGGCACTCCTCTCCCGCTCCTCTCGATCGAAAGCTGGCGGAAGGGCTTAAAATGGATTACTAGTAGCTTGTAAAATACCGAGTTATTTTTGCATTTATAATATTAGTATAGGTGGATTACACGAGTACATTGTGATCTGTGCACACTAAAACGTTGAAATACAACACTGTATGGTTTTACATAATATGTGTGAACACGGGTAACGGATGCTATCATATGTCTCTGGCGGGTACCCGATTCCGACTAAACCCGGTCGGTCCGGAACTCGAAAGATCCTGATTCGGACATATATGGATAATTATAGCCTTATGACACATAACTATAAGATAAGTAATATCGTAATATTCTAAATATCAACAAAATTGAACTTAAGATAAATTTTATAATTAACAACCTATTAACTGTATATATATTTTTTGTCATTTTTAACTTTAAAAGAAATTATAGTAATAAATTAAGATTAAACCACTAAGACCACCCTACTAAATAGAGGTGGCCATGGGATGCTATATGTTCAATAATGCAAAGAGTTTAAGGAAAAATCAGTCAATAAAAGATTTTAACGGGTACCTTTCATGAATAGTGGTGTTTTATGCCCAGATGTAACCTTCGCTGAATAACGCCCACCGGAGCTGCAGCTCAGATCAGATCGTTCTTCAAGATAACAGCAACATGACGTATTTGTAGACGTCTCAGCTTCACAGCTTTGGACTGATTTTTCTAGCATTACTGCTACATGTATTTCATTCGGTCCTCTGATTTGTCGAAATTCATCTATCATCATTTCAACACGTCGGAGAACTTGTATGGATTCATTTTGGAACATGGTGTCTGTGTCATTGGAAGATGATTTCTCTTTCAAGTAAAACTTTTTTGCTTTTCCACAAAGCTGTCCATCAAGTTTGGTAAAGGAAGTTGGTCTCAGAGCCGGATCTTAAATGATTATTGTGTATTATTGTAGATGTAAGTAAAATAAGCTACAAGACAAAGCTACATACAGTATCCGGCACAATTTTTTTTTTAAGTTCGGCTGTGTTGGGTGTTGAGCTTGTCACTCACACATGTGTGTTATAGTTTCTGTCCAAAAATCATTGGCTATATGCAGATAATGCTTGAGCACACAAACATTAAACAAGCATGCGCGATCGAAGGCCTTGGGAATCATCTCTTTTCCTTTTACTCTATTCTACATGTAAATTCACTAATTTGGCAATATAAATATAAAATATGAAGCATTTTGCTGCTCTTTTTGAGATATCTATTACCGGCCGTTTACTGTACATAGCTGATAGAAAAGTATAAAGAACACAGACCCTAAATAGATCTCTCTGAAGTACTCACTCGGATCCACTTGACTGGTATCTTTCAGAATGCTCTCAGTTTTACTCAAATGAGTACTAGTTTTGGAATCAACACAGTTGGAGGAACCTTGTTCCTCTTCATCTTCCGACAATGGTATTACTATGAATATCGAGGAGGCACCAGCGAAACGTTTATTTGATAAAATCTTGTTCATTATTTTCGTCATATCGAGTTTACTCTGCAAATTGTAGTTAAGCAGGACAGGGTCTTCTTCAGAGTTCAGCTTATTCGTAATCATCTTGTTATTTAGAAAATCCAGTTTTGTTTGAGACACTGTCATAATTGTATATTCACGTTTTGGGTATACAGCTCCAAAATTTGATAGTTTCTTGCGTCCCCCAATAGTTGCGGGGTGGTCGATCAAGTCATCGCTGTTGATTATAAAACATTATTACCTAATTGTATTTTAGTGTTATACGAAAACAGTTAAGAAGACTCCAATATCAGATCCGTCGGGATACCTTATTTATATTAAAATGACGTAGTTAAGCAGAAAGGACTCAATCCACACTTTGACCAAAATTGAGTTAAGTATGCCATCGTACTCCTGAGGGTCGATTCTATCATGTAGTGAAAACCCTATTTTTAAAATATACACAGAAACTAGTTTTTCACACTACCCCGACTCAAAATGTAGCTGGATTTGTCGAAAAAACAGTTTGGATACAATCCAATTTTCAGAAGATTTTGAAGTTCTTTGGCCCCAGGGAAAAGCCATTCAGCAAAGCACGAAGATCTCAGGTCTATGTTTACTCTAATACCTGAAGTCTGTCACGCATTTTATATTAAGGGAAGCAGCTCTATTAACGAGGATGTTGATGGATACGGGCCAACTCTTGATTTTGATTTGGAGGATGACGGAAATCAATATGAGCGCTCATTATTGCGCTTAGCGCGGATTTACAAACTTAAGTTTCATTGTAAAGGGTCCACCCACATTTCACGTTATATTTCAAAATCGATTGCAAAATATATCACTATTTTGATGAACAAATAAAAATTAACTATCTTCTTAATAACAACGGGCAAAATTAAATAAAAATCTCACTTTTTGTTGGAGAAATTACATCTGAAACTTTAAACGCCCATAACTCAAAAGTGACTTATTGCGGATTGAGTCTTTTCTGCTTAATCACAAGTTTGTAATACAATTATTGTATTAAAAACTTGTGCGCCTGAATTGTCTCCGATCCTGACACGCCTATATTACGTTTCGATAGTGACTGGAAAAGTGTCGAAGGCTTGGATGAAAGCTAACGTTCAGTACGTGCCCAAGAATGGTAGTCGAGCTGAACCTGCCTACTACAGACCCATCTCGGTAACATCCTCTGTAAGAGTATGGAACATGTACTGAACAATAAGCTCCTAGCATACCTAGAAGACAACGAAATCCTCGGTACCGCCAATACGACATGAGAGCCATATTGGTAACCTTCCTTCTTTCGGTATGCCTAGTGGTCTGTGTGACTGGATTGCTGACTTCCTGAGGGATCGGTCCAGCCAAGTGGTTATAGATGGCTACTCGTCCGGTCAGTTAGTATTAACGCCGGAGTCCTACAGGGGTCGGTGCTCTCGGCAACACTTTTTTTGCTGCACCTTATCGACCTGCTGAAACCCGGAACCTTTGGGTATGCAGATGATAGCACGTTTGCTGAGTGATACGTGTCCAGCGCACGTGCTACTAGGTCTCAGATCCAGTCTATCCTGGAGCCCACGTTCGAGCGCTTGAACCTGACTTTGGAGGTAGTTTCCAATTGGAGCGATGCCAATCTAGTCAGTTTTTTTTTTAGAAACTTCAATCGTCATCGTCGTCGTTTTCAATGCTGCTAAGACCCAGGCGTGTCTTTTTCCGCTAAAAAGAGCTAAATTCACTCGGTTCCATCTTTCTGTGATGTAACCGAGCCGATAAGGGACCATCTCGACCTTCTTGATGTTTACATCGACCCTCATTTTTGGTCCATTAATTGAGGCAAAGGCTCAGTTGACTGCAAAACAGTTGGGGATCCTTACAAAGGTGAGACGGTACTTCACGCCTAAACAGCTGCTTAACTTGTATAAAGCGCAAGTTTGAACATGCACGGAGTACTGCTCTCACCTCTGGGACGGATCTGCCAAATACCAATTTGATGCACTTGAGTCGATTGACAAACGGACCAAGAGGCTTATCGGCAACGATACACGGGTCTCCTCAAAGCTCCAGAGCCTTGAACATCGTAAGTCAAGAGTGAATAGGTTACTTCTTGGCAAGCGTGCATCACCGTCGACCACATCATAGTTTACCATCAGCCGAGATAGTGGTCAAACGTGAGCCTACCGAGCGATGAATAAAAATAATTATTTATAAGACGATTTTGTCTTCATATCAAACCAGGTTGGAGCGTAGACTTTCATGATAAAAGTAGCTAGTTCCTTAGTTTTTTTGTCCATTTAGCAGGTCTTATATTACCTGTTTGCGAAAGTTAATCATCGAGAATGTGATAGTTTTTCTGGATCTTTGTTAGCTAAGTTTGATGATGTTTGACCAGGCGAAATTGCGGGGCACATCTATTCTGATACAGGTCCTGTATATTTTTTCGATGATTATTGAATCAGTGTGCAGAGCCGGCAATTCTACCGAAATGGATTTAAATGCTTCTACTTTTAAGTCGAGACACTTGTCGATCTTTTTACAAGCTTTTATTTGACTTGCAATGTATGTGTTCGGGTCAAATCTTGCAACTGAATTTTAAAGCAATTATCCTCCACCGATTTAAATTAAATTTTGCATATACGTTTAGTTTAGATGACAATGCATGGTTAGCTAAGTGACGTCATTCTAAATCCAATATGGCGGACTAGTTATTTTTTGTGCACTGCCATGATATGGGTATCAAATGAAAGGTTTTGCTGAGAAGAATACGAAAAGCTCGTTTTTAAATGAATAACTTTATTTATTATATATTTTTAAATATAATGTTCTCTGTAGGGAGTTATAACGAAGAAAAATGCCTCATATTTAAATATTTGTAAAACCAATTAATGGTAGTTATACGTTTATACTCGAAATACGGCTAAGTAAAAGTAGTATTTTATGTAAAAATTGCGGTTAAAATTTAGAAATGTATTTATTTTTAAACTACACTCATGGTGCGCCACTTGAAAATCAATTAGTAGACCTTTTAGTTTTTCGTACGAATGAAGCTTTCCTATTGGGTCATTGCGATACAGGAGAAACAAAAAGAAAAATATATTGCTCCACTCGGCAATTGCCGTTCAGCGGCAATACGTCGGTATAATGCTCATAGGAAGTCGAGAAGTAACTAGAGTTGATATATCAACTCTCTTATTAACCTACAGATAGCCCCAAATAACCCAACCCTTCATCGCTTCCTAGTGTTTGGCCTGGAGAGAAGAAACGGTGCAAGAAACGTATCCTTAAAAATTACCGCGCGGCCCTGTTCCCAGGGGTCGTTTTTATTGTCGGTATGGCTCGTCCCAACATATGTTGGACGCGTATTGTTTAGCCACAACTAGAAATTCGATATTTTACTAGCTTTTTTAGAATTTCGTTGGAACATTACTTTGTTTTGACAGATTTCACATCAAAAGTGCAATTTATGTGTTTTTAAAAGGCACAGTATTCGCCTAAACTACTGAATTTTGATGAATTTTGTATAGGTTTTTTTTTTAATTTATTTTAGGCACAGTATTGTTTAACTATTCTAAAATGAAAAGAAAATTCTGTAGTTTATTACGATCTAGCTGTCCAGTAATAAAACCCAAATTTAATATCTTCCTAAATGGTTTGCTCATTCTGCCATGTGGCAATTTTCTTTTATATAAATTTTTAATTTAATAGGAAATTAAATAGGAATAAGTTACATACCGTCACATTGATAACTTGGCTTTCCATTGTAATGTGGAATAATACCTTTTTTAAAAATAACTGAATTTTACAAATAAAATCGACAAGAGTTTGTGTGCGACACATGACTCGATCTCGGTCGCAAGTCACGGTCTCGCGTCGCGGTCGTGCACCGAAATTGCACCTTTATCGTTTAGATATGGAGTCAGTTTATTTTTTTGTAAAAAGTTTTCTAAGGAATAGCTGTGCTGTTTAATTACATTAAACTCCCGATGCCTATTTTGCGAAGACCGCAAGCTTGTCAGCAATAGTATATTTTTCCATTAGTCAACGAATTTAAAAAAACACAAATCTATTTTTTTTTCAAATATTAATGTTAGTTACCTTGGTAATAGTTCCTCTAGTGAGCTACTACTGCGAGGGTCGTCGGTAGAGTGGTAGCCCGAGAAATGCGTGGTGCTAGATGTGATGCTGCTGTCCATTACTGACGTCAAACTAATTATGTCCATGGTCTTGTTTGAAATTGTGCTGTTTAGTGACATCTCACTTTTTAATACGAGAATTGAACCAGTACTGCCTACAGTGGATTTAGTTTTTGAACACAGGCCTTTTTTACCTCTATCACCTAATGGTTGAAACCGTCTGAAACTTCCCTTAGTTTTGTCTGATTTACTGGTCTCGCTTTCGAGTGCTGTGCTACTCCGCTGGTAGATATTCTCGCTTTCAGTGTTATATAGTCTGGTACTACTGCTTTCAATATTACTAAAGATGTTCAGTATGCTATTTACTTTATTAGAACGTAGACCTGATTTAAGATTTAACTCTTTACATTTTGAGTCTATTGAGTTTTTAAGACTTTCACTCTTAATACGAGTATGACTGTACGAGTAGTTCGTTTTTGATGAAATTTTCTTAAATGTCTTATGTTTTTTATATCCCGCTGTAAATGACGGTACACCAACAACACACCCAACGGTAACTTTTATACCATCGCCGTCAACGAAGACACCACTTTTCACGCGTGGGAAACATTCATCACGACAATCGCAGAAGGAAGATATATCTGGAGAGGTCACTTTGATTTTGACGTAACTATGTTTGAATCTGATTTTCTTTTTATCACAACCGCAAGCACGGTCGCATTTTGTTGTTTTTACAATTTCCTCATACTGTTCAGTCATTCCTGCTGCTTGTTTCTTTGATTCAGCCACACCTTCACCTTTTTCTGCAATACTTGCCATTATTTTGGCTATAAGAGCTTTTTCCGATGGCGTCCGCCCTACAGGTAATGGAATACCCATATCATGTAGATCTTTTAATATCTTTTCTTTCTGTGCATGTGTTTTTCCTTCCAGTGGCAGTAGTTTACCAGATTTTGCCGCTTTTTCGTGTAAATCTCTAATAGCTTTAGTTTTAGGCTCAATAGGTACACCAAGGTCGGTGCGAACCATTTCAATAAGTTTGTTTTCCGATGGTGTTTGACCTTCAGGGAGAGGTAAACCTATCATAGCAAGTCCTTTAAGAATTTTTTCTCTTTCTTCTGGTGTTTTGCCTTTGAGCGTAGTCAATAATCCTTCTGCTTTCGCTCTACGCATTAACTCCGAAGGCGACAGGGTCGCTGGAGCCACCTTTCGAAGGTCACGAGGGCTAGCCGCTATTTTTGCTATAAGAGCTTTCTCCGATGGCGTCCGTCCTACAGGTAGCGGAATATCCATATCATGTAGGCCCTTTAATATCTTTTCTTTCTGTGCAGCTGTTTTTCCTTCCAGTGGCAGCAGTTTACCAGCTTTCGCCGCTTTCTCGTGTAAATCTCTAATAGCTTTAGTTTTAGGCTCAATAGGTACACCAAGGTCGGTGCGAACCTTTTTAATAAGTTTATTTTCCGATGGTGTTTGACCTTCAGGGAGAGGTAAACCTATCATAGCAAGTCCTCTAAGAATTTTTTCTCTTTCTTCTGGTGTTTTGCCTTTGAGCGTAGTCAATAATCCTTCTGCTTTAGCTTTACGCAGCTGCTCAGTAGGTGAAAAGGCTGCACGGGGCAACTTCTTGATTTTTGCTATAAGTGCTTTCTCTGATGGCGTCCGTCCTACAGGTAACGGAATATCCATATCATGTAGACCTTTTAATATTTTTTCTTTCTGTGCAGGTGTTTTTCCTTCCAGTGGCAGAAGTTTGCCAGCTTTAGCCGCTTTTTTGTGTAAATCTCTAATAGCTTTAGTTTTAGGCTCAATAGGTACACCAAGGTCGGTGCGAACCTTTTCAATAAGTTTATTTTCCGATGGTGTTTGACCTTCAGGGAGAGGTAAACCTATCATAGCAAGTCCTCTAAGAATTTTTTCTTTTTCTTCTGGTGTTTTGCCTTTGAGCGTAGTCAATAATCCTTCTGCTTTAGCTTTACGCAGCTGCTCAGAAGGTGAAAAGGCTGCACGGGGCAACTTCTTGATTTTTGCTAAAAGTGCTTTCTCTGATGGCGTCCGTCCTACAGGTAACGGAATATCCATATCATGTAGACCTTTTAATATTTTTTCTTTCTGTGCAGGTGTTTTTCCTTCCAGTGGCAGAAGTTTGCCAGCTTTAGCCGCTTTTTTGTGTAAATCTCTAATAGCTTTAGTTTTAGGCTCAATAGGTACACCAAGGTCGGTACGAACCTTTTCAATAAGTTTGTTTTCCGATGGTGTTTGACCTTCAGGGAGAGGTAAACCTAGCATAGCAAGTCCTCTAAGAATTTTTTCTTTTTCTTCTGGTGTTTTGCCTTTGAGCGTAGTCAATAATCCTTCTGCTTTAGCTTTACGCAGCTGCTCAGTAGGTGAAAAGGCTGCACGGGGCAACTTCTTGATTTTTGCTATAAGTGCTTTCTCTGATGGCGTCCGTCCTACAGGTAACGGAATATCCATATCATGTAGACCTTTTAATATTTTTTCTTTCTGTGCAGGTGTTTTTCCTTCCAGTGGCAGAAGTTTGCCAGCTTTAGCCGCTTTTTTGTGTAAATCTCTAATAGCTTTAGTTTTAGGCTCAATAGGTACACCAAGGTCGGTGCGAACCTTTTCAATAAGTTTATTTTCCGATGGTGTTTGACCTTCAGGGAGAGGTAAACCTATCATAGCAAGTCCTCTAAGAATTTTTTCTTTTTCTTCTGGTGTTTTGCCTTTGAGCGTAGTCAATAATCCTTCTGCTTTAGCTTTACGCAGCTGCTCAGTAGGTGAAAAGGCTGCACGGGGCAACTTCTTGATTTTTGCTATAAGTGCTTTCTCTGATGGCGTCCGTCCTACAGGTAACGGAATATCCATATCATGTAGACCTTTTAATATTTTTTCTTTCTGTGCAGGTGTTTTTCCTTCCAGTGGCAGAAGTTTGCCAGCTTTAGCCGCTTTTTTGTGTAAATCTCTAATAGCTTTAGTTTTAGGCTCAATAGGTACACCAAGGTCGGTGCGAACCTTTTCAATAAGTTTATTTTCCGATGGTGTTTGTCCTTCAGGGAGAGGTAAACCTAGCATAGCAAGTCCTCTAAGAATTTTTTCTTTTTCTTCTGGTGTTTTGCCTTTGAGCGTAGTCAATAATCCTTCTGCTTTAGCTTTACGCAGCTGCTCAGAAGGTGAAAAGGCTGCACGGGGCAACTTCTTGATTTTTGCTATAAGAGCTTTCTCTGATGGCGTCCGTCCTACAGGTAACGGAATATCCATATCATGTAGACCTTTTAATATTTTTTCTTTCTGTGCAGGTGTTTTTCCTTCCAGTGGCAGAAGTTTGCCAGCTTTAGCCGCTTTTTTGTGTAAATCTCTAATAGCTTTAGTTTTAGGCTCAATAGGTACACCAAGGTCGGTGCGAACCTTTTCAATAAGTTTATTTTCCGATGGTGTTTGACCTTCAGGGAGAGGTAAACCTATCATAGCAAGTCCTCTAAGAATTTTTTCTCTTTCTTCTGGTGTTTTGCCTTTGAGCGGAGTAAGTAATCCTTCCGCTTTAGCTTTACGCAGCTGTTCAGAAGGTGAAAAGCCAGAACGGGACGTAGCCTTGACTTTTGCTATAAGAGCTTTCTCTGATGGCGTCCGTCCTTCAGGTAATGGAATTCCCATATCACGTAAACCTTTTAATATCTTTGCTTTCTCTGCTGGTGTTTTGCCTTCCAATGGCTGAAGTAAGCCGGCTTTAGCTGCTTGATAGTGTTTTTCTTTCATAGATTTCGTTGTTGGATCCTTTGGTAGACCAAGGTCGGCGCGAACCTTGTCAATGAGTTTTTTTTCGGACGGTGATTGTGCCTCAGGGAGGGGCAAACCTTTCATAGCTAGTCCCTTTAGAATTTTTTCCTTTTGCTCTGGTGGTTTACCTTTGAGCGGAGTAAGTAATCCTTCAGCTTTAGCTTTACGCAGCTGTTCAGTGGGTGAAAAGGTAGAACGGGGCGAAGCCTTGACTATTGCTATGAGTGCTTTCTCTGATGGTGTCCGTCCTTCAGGTAATGGGATTCCTAAATCATGTAGACCTTTTAATGTCCTTTCTTTCTCTGCCGATGTCTTGCCTTCCAATGGCTGTAATAAGCCAGCTTTAGCTGCTTGTTCGTGTTTTTCTCTCATTGATTTTGTGGTGGGTTCCTTAGGTAAACCAAGTTCAGTGCGAACTTTTTCAATAAGTTTCTTTTCTGATGGAGATTGAGCCTCAGGTAGAGGTAAACCTTTCATAGCTAGTCCCTTCAGAATTTTTTCTTTTTGCTCTGGTGCTTTACCTTTGAGCGGAGTAAGTAATCCTTCCGCTTTAGCTTTACGGAGCTGTTCAGAAGGTGAAAAGCCAGAACGAGATATAGTCTTGACTTTTGCTATAAGAGCTTTCTCTGATGGTGTCCGTCCTTCAGGTAATGGAATTCCCATATCACGTAAACCTTTCAATATTTTTGCTTTTTCTGTAGGTGTCTTGCCTTCCAATGGCTGTAATAAGCCAGCTTTAGCTGCTAGTTCATGTTTCTCTTTCATAGATTTCGTTGTTGGATCCTTTGGTAGACCAAGGTCGGCGCGAACCTTGTCAATAAGTTTTTTTTCTGACGGTGATTGAGCCTCAGGGAGGGGTAAACCTTTCATAGCTAGTCCCTTTAGAATTTTTTCCTTTTGCTCTGGTGGTTTACCTTTGAGCGGAGTAAGTAATCCTTCCGCTTTAGCTTTACGCAGCTGTTCTGAAGGTGAAAAGGCGGAACGGGGCGAAGCCTTGACATTTGCTATGAGAGCTTTCTCTGATGGTGTCCGTCCTTCGGGTAGTGGGATTCCGATGTCACGTAAACCTTTCAATATTTTAGCTTTTTCTGCAGGTGTCTTGCCTTCCAATGGCTGTAGTAAGCCAGCTTTAGCTGCTAGTTCATGTTTCTCTTTCATAGATTTCGTTGTTGGATCCTTTGGTAGACCAAGGTCGGCGCGAACCTTGTCAATAAGTTTTTTTTCTGACGGTGATTGAGCCTCAGGGAGGGGTAAACCTTTCATAGCTAGTCCCTTAAGAATTTTTTCCTTTTGCTCTGGTGGTTTACCTTTGAGCGGAGTAAGTAATCCTTCCGCTTTAGCTTGACGCAGCTGTTCAGAAGGTGAAAAGGCGGAACGGGGCGAAGCCTTGACATTTGCTATGAGAGCTTTCTCTGATGGTGTCCGTCCTTCGGGTAATGGGATTCCAATATCACGTAAACCTTTTAATATTTTAGTTTTTTCTGCAGGTGTCTTGCCTTCTAATGGCTGTAGTAAGCCAGCTTTAGCTGCTAGTTCATGTTTCTCTTTCATAGATTTCGTTGTGGGATCCTTAGGTAGACCAAGGTCAGCGCGCATCTTGTTAATCAGTTTCTTTTCTGATGGCGATTGGGCTTCAGGGAGAGGTAAACCTTTCATGGCTAGTCCCTTCAGAATTTTTGCCTTTTGTTCAGGTGTTTTACCTTTGAGCGGTGTGAGTAATCCTTCAGCCTTAGCTTTACGTAATTGTTCAGAAGGTGAAAAGGCGGAACGGGGCGAAGCCTTGACTTTTGCTATGATAGCTTTCTCAGATGGTGTCCGTCCTTCAGGTAATGGGATTCCCATATCACGTAAACCTTTTAAAATCTTTTCTTTTTCTGCAGGTGTCTTGCCTTCCAATGGCTGTAGTAAGCCAGCTTTAGCTGCTAGTTCATGTTTCTCTTTCATAGATTTCGTTGTTGGATCCTTTGGTAGACCAAGGTCGGCGCGAACCTTGTCAATAAGTTTTTTTTCTGACGGTGATTGAGCCTCAGGGAGGGGTAAACCTTTCATAGCTAGTCCCTTAAGAATTTTTTCCTTTTGCTCTGGTGGTTTACCTTTGAGCGGAGTAAGTAATCCTTCCGCTTTAGCCTTACGAAGCTGTTCAGAAAGGGAAAAAGCTGAACGGGGCGACTTTTTGATTTTTGTAATAAGAGCTTTCTCCGATGGCGTCCTGCCTACAGGTAGCGGAATATCCATATCATGTAGGCCCTTTAATATCTTTTCTTTCTGTGCAGCTGTTTTTCCTTCCAGTGGCAGCAGTTTGCCAGCTTTCGCCGCTTTTTCGTGTAAATCTCTAATAGCTTTAGTTTTAGGCTCAATAGGTACACCAAGGTCGGTGCGGACCTTTTCAATAAGTTTATTTTCCGATGGTGTTTGACCTTCAGGGAGAGGTAAACCTGACATAGCAAGTCCTCTAAGAATTTTTTCTCTTTCTTTTGGTGTTTTGCCTTTGAGCGTAGTCAATAATCCTTCTGCTTTCGCTCTACGCATTAACTCCGAAGGCGACAGGGTCGCTGAAGCCACCTTTCGAAGGTCACGAGGGCTTGCCGCTATTTTTGCTATAAGAGCTTTCTCCGATGGCGTCCGTCCTACAGGTAGCGGAATATCCATATCATGTAGGCCCTTTAATATCTTTTCTTTCTGTGCAGCTGTTTTTCCTTCCAGTGGCAGCAGTTTACCAGCTTTCGCCGCTTTTTCGTGTAAATCTCTAATAGCTTTAGTTTTAGGCTCAATAGGTACACCAAGGTCGGTGCGGACCTTTACAATAAGTTTATTTTCCGATGGTGTTTGACCTTCAGGGAGAGGTAAACCAGTCATAGCAAGTCCTCTAAGAATTTTTTCTCTTTCTTTTGGTGTTTTGCCTTTGAGCGTAGTCAATAATCCTTCTGCTTTCGCTCTACGCATTAACTCCGAAGGCGACAGGGTCGCTGAAGCCACCTTTCGAAGGTCACGAGGACTTGCCGCTATTTTTGCTATAAGAGCTTTCTCCGATGGCGTCCTTCCTACAGGTAGCGGAATATCCATATCATGTAAGCCCTTTAATATCTTTTCTTTCTGTGCAGCTGTTTTTCCTTCCAGTGGCAGCAGTTTACCAGCTTTCGCCGCTTTTTCATGTAAATCTCTAATAGCTTTAGTTTTTGGCTCAATTGGTAGACCAAGGTTGGTGCGAACCTTTTCAATAAGTTTATTTTCTGATGGTGTTTGACCTTCGGGGAGAGGTAAACCTTTCATAGCAAGTCCCTTTAGAATTTTTTCTCTCTCTTCTGGGGTTTTGCCTTTGAGCGTAGTCAGTAATCCTTCTGCTTTTGCTCTACGCATTCGCTCCGAAGGTGACAGTGTTGATAAAGCTTCCATTGGAGGGGCACGAGGACTTGCTGCTATTTTGGCAATGAGAGCTTTTTCCGATGGCGTCCGTCCTACAGGTAGCGGTATACCCATATCATGTAGACCTTTTAATATTTTTTCTTTCTGTGCATGAGTTTTGCCCTCCAATGGCAGTAATTTTCCAGCTTTCGCTGCCTCTTCATGTTTGTTTCTAATAGATTTAGTTCTAGGCTCAATAGGTAAACCAAGGTCGGCGCGAACCTTTTTGATAAGTTTATTTTCCGATGGTGTTTGACCTTCAGGGAGAGGTAAACCTTTCATAGCAAGTCTCTTAAGAATTTTTTCTCTTTCTTCTGGTGTTTTGCCTTTGAGAGGAGTCAGTAATCCTTCTGCTTTCGCTCTACGCATTTGCTCCGACGGAGCCGTAGCCTCGGAAACTGCTTCGGACGGTGTTTTGCCAGTTATTTTAGCTATTAAAGCCTTTTCCGATTTTGTACGTCCTTTTGGTAATGGTATACCCATATCATATAGATCCTGCAATATCTTTTCTTTCTCAGCTAACATTTTGCCTTCCAATGGCAGTAGTTTCCCAGCTTTAGCTGCTTGTTCATGTTTATCTCTAATAGCTTTAGTTGTCGGTTCAATAGGTGCACCAAGATCGGTGCGCACCTTGTTAATTAGTTTTATTTCTGATGCTGTTTTACCTTCAGGAAGAGGCAAACCTTTCATAGCTAGTTCTCTTAGATGTTTTTCTTTTTCTGAGAATTGCTTTTCTTCTGGCTTTAAATGACTACAAAGGATACAAGTACAATTTCTACAATCTTTTTTTTTATAGCATTCGTACAAGCTTCTCATAATTTCAAACATGGCATCAGAGTTACAGGAACAACAACAATAGTCTTCTGCACCACCTACCTCACACCTGTAGATTTTGAATTTTGTCGGTCTTTGATATTTAAATGGGTTTGAGCGTTCGTCAAAACGATGCTCAGAAACTACATTGACAATAAACTTCGAATGGAAATGGTTTTGTTTGTATATGTTTTGTATTGAATCCTTTCCACGCTCGCTTCGTTTTCGTGGTGGAGCTAGCTTTGTACATTCATTTAGTTCAGGCATGCTGGAGTGTCTGGTGGATGCACCTTGTTCCTTGGATATGCTCAATCTTGATGAAAGAGAAGAGGCTCTAGTATGTATTAATACATTTTGCTTTTTGCGGTTTTTCAATCTTTTTCTAGTAACAATTACTATGCTCATGTTGCCGATATCATGGCTTGGGTTGTTTTCTTGATTAAAGTAAGTTAACTCATTTTTTAAATGTTTGCATGAATATATGTTATCCAAATCTCTCATATTGTTTTTTCCGATTTCAAATCTCAGGTTTGACTAAAAATTCAGAGTAAAAAGCTTGTTCACAAAAAATATTGAAATTTCGTACTTTTACATCAGTATGCCATAATAATTATGGCAGTTTCTTGGTGAAGTGGTTATCGAGTGATCATTACTATTATGTGCACAAATTTTGGAATGTATTTTCTTGGATGTAGTTATACTTATAATTGGGCTGAAACAACATGACAGAATAGGTCAATATTTTTGAAATGACTAATTGTTGGGAGACCAACTCAGATGTATGTATATTCAACTTATTTTTGCCACAATTTTGTATGCATTCGGCAATCTTTTAATTAACTTGCTTCGATTTAAGTAATCTAATTTTCTAGCAATTTTCGCCATCAAATTAAACTTTGACTTGGAAAATCTAATAACTTGGAAGACAGACAGACTCCCAAGTTAAAAGTATACATTGTGTGACATTGCAACACATCAGGTACAGCTAAGTCAAATCAGCACTCAGTTAATTCGAAAGGTCGATTACTAGAGAACAGCTGAAGTTATTATACGTCAATTACTCTGAGTAGGCGTATGTATCTATGTGATGTATCCACGTTAAAATAGTGTGGCATCACGCCGTGAGACAGAGATGGTCTAATATACGTAGTGCGCTACTGCAAACGAAAACAGTAAAGTTTATTCAATTTACTACACTATATTCGGTGAATATTTCATAATCGAGTTTACCTGTTTACGTTTTTGCTAGTTCTGTGGTTGTCTTACAAAGCAGCCGTAATGGTAAAGATAAAAAAATACGTGCTTAATAATGCCGTGAGAAACCAGGCTTACATTCGCTGTTCATACACGATGCATGATGACAACGCGCCTCCGCACATTTTTGTTAACATACAGTGCGAATACAGGCGCATCTTCAACAGATAAATCAATAATTCGTTAATTTGTTCTTAAGTGACAAACCAACACATTGTGTGCCTTCTTAAGAGGGTTTATCCCTTTGGGGTGACGTGACAGTGCGTTGCCGCGCCGCACGATACCGCACAGCAGCGAAACTGGTACGGCCCCGCAGATTGTCGATAAAGACTGTCTGACACCAGATTCAAGCTAGGCGCTGCCAATGATGAGCCGTAACCTTTTGGAGGCACGCGGAACTGGGTGTAAAGTTCCACAAACCACCATTGAAAAGGGAGGATTCTCCGAACGTGGCGATTACCTAACGGTTGTTGTCGGACTGTAGTATACGTTCAAACCGCGCCGAAAACTTTGCCTGCGCGGTACAGGATTTTGTGTGACATCAGGGGGGTGACCATAGCTCTGTCCCTTACACACACTCAAATAACCTTACTCTAAGAGCTTAAGGTCACCCCCTGGTCATTAGTTCGTATGTGGTGTCCTCTTTAGGGTATATATATTCTGTGGTGGTGGCATAGGTACTTAAATTAGAGACATCTAAGCATCGCGGCGATCCATTGCAATTGCATCGTGTGAGATACTGTAGCCTTTACTTTTTGAAACTCATTTGAATAGCAACACAAATATTGTGTTCACATACCTGTCATATCCACAATTAAATTATGAGGCTAATACACTGCGGATATAGTATTTACTAAAATATAAAATTAACACCAGTTTTTGAGTTACTTTTATGTGATTTTTATTATACTTTTAAATAATTTGTGTACGGATAAAATAATTTATGTCATGTTCACACAGATAATTTATCCAATTTTAATTCTATAGACATTTAGCCCGAATAAAATATTTGGTGGTATATAGAACTCTATGTAAAACTGGTGTAAACCAAGCTTAACACATACTCATCAGTTCAATAGTTTTATGCGGTTAGCGGTAACTCTCTAGTGACATGCCACGTTTGATATTCTGGCGTAGATACCGATGAAGCTTCTCTTGTATACCACAAGATGGAGGACTACGGTTGATGTAGCGTATAGGTAGAAGATAGGATTCACATATCCTAAGAGAATACCCAATCCAGTACCAGTGAGTACATTGATACAATAGCTAGATCCAGCATTACGGGAATCTGGTACTGGATTGGCATAGCCACTGAGTCGCGACATTTATACGTGTCGTTAATTTACTGCAGTAAAAATAAGTGTTTCGCATGTGAAAAAGCGACAAAAGCGAAAGCGCTTTGCGCGTTATTAGTTGACGTGCTGACTGTGCATTTTGAAGAAGAATTACTCCTAAGCACAAGAGAATATGGGTGAGGAAATTTAAAAAGGATTGATGTCAAAAATATTCAGACATTGAATATATTGCAGACCGCATGTTTTTATCGCAGGTAACTTAGGATTTTATGTACTATAGACATTCTTCTTGCCTGTAGGTATAATAGGACAACCTTCATGAGCTCTTCATCAGACCACTTTCTGGATATCAATTTTGTAGTAAAACAAGGGCGTGGGCACTGTATGCTTAGGCACTGTAATAGTGACTGTCGTAATACTTGCACGTGGTGTTTATACGGATCCATCGTTACTGGCACACTGCACGATGTGTCACTTGGACGAAAAATAGCTGGCCGGCTGTTACGATCACGTCACGATCCAGCGCTGGTCACGATGGAAACGTTGTTTACTTTGAAACAGTACCAACACAGAGAAAAATAATATATCGGGTACCAGTACCAATCCAGCGCTGCACTAACGCAATCCAGTGAAGCTCCTTTTATCGTCTATATGCTTACGCTTGACCACTATCTCATCTGATGGTAAGCGATGATGTGGTCGACGGTGAAGTACGCTTGCCTAGAAAAAAATTATGTACTAATTTAATTATACTCATTGAGGCTCCTCTATAAAATATTTTAGTATAGAAATATTAAATTACTTATTTTCTTTTGTCGACATCCATCTATTAAGTCAATAGCCGACTCGACAACATCACTAATTGAGTAGCGAAGAACTTTCGAGAACGAAATAGTGAATACATTTAAAAAAATTCAAATTCCGAAAGAGAAAGAATCAAGGAGAGTGAGTGCGAGGATCCAGGAACAAAGCATACCATCAAAGACTAATCATACCATTCCCCGTAGTTTTAAGGCGCGGTCAGTACCGGCTATTTATATTTGTCTATGGGTATCGGTTCTGTTTGCAATTGACGTCCTTCATACAGATTATTTATTGCAGCTTATTTACGAGTAGATCATAATAATAGAGTTCTATCAACGATGACTTCTGAAGGAGCGTTATACCGGACGGCTGGGCGGTGGATAGTGTGATTAAGTATCATAGTATATAGTAGTCTATGGTGTGACTGGCACAGAGTACATTTTTATGTGACTGGCGAATCTAATTCGACTATGGAAGCCAAAGCTTTGGATACAGTGGCCAAGTGGCAAGCCGCTGTTACTGTTACCATACACAAAAGCCAGTTCCACATTAGAAAAAAATGTTGTATAGCCCCTTATTTTGAGGGCAATGTTAAACGTCGCTTGCTGACGTGCCACTTGCGCTTAAGGTTTATTTATTGTTACTGAATCTTTTTGTCCTCCACGTCCACCATCTGATCATAATTCCGTCGTGATGGAAATGAGACAGCTGGGACTAAATCCTTTTATACCCAAATATCGATATTTAAGAAACCCCACAGATTATATCAAATTATGTTCCATAACGTACAATCACTACGTAAACACTTGCAGGATACAGTATGCGATCCTCAGATAATGGCCTCCGATATTTACTTACCAGTAGAAACTTTCAGCTGCCTTCAAGATTCCTTCGGTATAATAAATTTTAAAGAAATAATTGGAACAAATGGCCCTAAATAGTCTTCTTCAAACCCCGGTTTTAGCGTATGTGCCGCGATTCTACAGTAATACTGCTGGAGGTGAACATTGTGAAGCAGTATCTGTCGAAAACAATGTGAAGATAGTAGCCTTGTATAGATCATGTAAATTCCCTAAAAGTGTCGCAGTAGGTTTCGTACGTATTTTTTTATCGCATAACAGCTTTTGCATAATGTTTGAAGATTTTAACGAAAACTATCTCCGTAAAGCCAATACTGCAGTATTCAAATTATTAAGTGACTCTGATTATCAAACTTTATTATAAACGCTTGCCTCTACACGCGGTGTTACTCAAATAGATAATATTTTTTCTAACTTCACTTGGATTGCAGACTTCCTGAGAGATCGGTCCATTCGAGTGGTTATCAATGGCTGGTCGTCGGACCAATTGGATATTAATGCCGGGGTCCCTCAGGAGTCGGTACTCTGAGCTACATTATTTTTGTTGCATCGTAACGATCAGCTAAAACCTTTGGGTAAGCAGACGACAGCACTGTTGCTGAGAGATTCTTGTCCATCGCACGAGCTACCGGGCTGCAGATCCGGTCTCTCCGTCAAGCCATGGGGAGCGTTTGAACCTGTCCTTGCAAGCAGTCTAAGAAAGGAGCGATGCCAATCTTGCCAGGTTTACTGCTGCAAAAACCCAGTTGTGTCTTTTTTCCGCTAAAAAGAGCTAATTTCACCTGGCTCCAATACCATGATGTGACCGTGCCAATAACGGACCATCTTGAGCTTCTTGGCGTTACGTTGATATCGACTCTCAATTTTGGCCCATACATTGAGGCAAAGACTAAGCTGGCTGCCAAAAAGTTGGGAATCCTTGCAAAGGTGAGAAGGTACTTCACGCCGGAACAGCTGCTTAACTTGTATCAATCGCAGGTTCGATCATGCATGGGTACTATTCTCATCCCTGGGACGGATCTGCCAAATACTAGCTTGATGCACTAGAGTCGATCGAAAAGCGGGCCAAGAGACTCATCGGCGACGAGGCACTGGTCAAGTCAAAGCTTTAGAGCCTTGAACATCTTCGCCGAGTTGCTAGCTTGTCGGTTTTTATTGGATACATTTCGGGGAGTGTGCGATGGAATAGCATGATTTAATTCCACCTAGCTCGTTCCATCATCGGACTACCAGACATACGGCAATGCGTCATCGGTACATGGTGGATATCCCACCCATATGAACAAAACGTTTTGGGGACACTTTTATTATGTGTTTAGCTAAAGAGGTGATTCCCGATAGTTAAAAAAAAGGTATAAACGTCCGAATTAAGAACCTCCTCCTTTTTGGAAAGTCGGTTAAAAAATAGAATATGTGTGTGTGTGCCTGTGCACTAATTCTTACTTTCGTGGAGAGACTTGAGACAATCAGTCCTAAATTTTCGTTTAATATTTACGGTATCCTAACGTCGTGTTGTTAGTTATTTTTTAAAGCAAAACTATTAGTTACACGAAAAAACCTTGTTTCAAAAATTATGTACATGAATCAATGTTTTTTATTTTTTTCAATCCTTTTAACCTAGCCGTTACTAAGGAGTATGCTTTAGAAAGTAACCGTTTTACGGCACTAAAGCTGATGTAAGCCTTTAAATAACTAACTACACTTTACTATAATAGAGAACTTACAGACATAGATCTTTTTAACATTTCCCTTAAACAAAAACTTAAAAGTAGATATAATCACCTAATTAAAACTTAACTTTTTTTTACTTTGTCTGCCTTCACTTTACTTTGTAAACTGATAATGATGTTTCATTGAACTTATGTTCTGATACAAAACTTCATATATATTTCTTGCACGTCTTTCTTTGTTTATTGTACTTATTTTTAACATTATATCACATTGTCGGCACTATAGGTCTTTCCTTTCTCTAGGTTTTAACTGTAACATATATACCTTGATACATCACAAATAGTTTGCCCAGCTAAATCGCGTACCGATGATGTTAAATAATAAAATTTGTACTAAATACATTTAATTAATGTAACGGCACAAGGCAACCATAGATTCAATCAACTTTTAGATAAGGCAACCTAATACGGTTGGATTAGGAATAAAATAATCTTTAATTTGGTATGTAATTTGATTAAAAAACTGATGATTTACTCACCGTTGAGCAGAGGAGAGAATAGGCAACCTTTATCACTTCAATTCCTTGGGGTATATTCTTTTAGCTTCGAGTATTAGTCATTTGTAATCGAGAAAATTGATCAAAAACATTTAATTATTTCTTTTATTATTTAACATCATCGGTACACGATTTTACTAGGCAACCTATTTGCGTTTGTATCAATGTACGAGTATATGTTATCTACCTTAAAATCCTTATTATGAGGTTAAATATTTCTTTTACCAGCTCTCACACTATAAAAATTAGGCCTCGTACTCACGTCGCCAGACTCGTCGCTTACCGCTGAACTCCCAGGGCCAGGAGTCTACCTATGAATTGTATTTATAATAATTACCTACCTATGTATTGTAGTTTTATAGATTTTACTGACTTTGGTTTTGCTTGATCTTCGAAAATTAAGTTATTTTTCACTTTGACGTCGCTTTTTCGAAATCTATCTATTATTTTCTACATAAAATTGTTGGCTTGGACAGAAAATTAAAAAGCTAAGCTTGGCGGGCTGCTGATGATGAGAAAATGTTACCCTGCCATCCATTGGTCAGCCGTAATAGCGTCACCAAAACAAAACAAGATATTGTAGGATATTTATATTACTTGAAAATTATCAAAACTAAAACATAAAATTGAGAGCAGCTAAATCACAAAAGCTATTATCGCCCTAGCTACTGAACACATGGTTACTAAACAAGAAAAAAATCAAAAGAAAACATCAAATTTATGTTATTGAGAAGTACTTATTTTAGTGTTTTCCTCGAGTAAAGTGTCACCATGGTGTAAACGATTCTGTAAGTAAGTCGAAGCAACAGACACCAGCCAGTCCTTTGGATCCAGAACCTTTGCCACCTATTTTGAACTTCAAACCCTTAAACGAGCCTTCGCCTGGAGGTGGTGTCGATGGTGGCGCTTCCACAGCAGGAGGAGGGGGTGGTGGTATATATGTCCCGTCGCGTTTGGCCTGTTTAAATGGTCAAATATTTATAATTAAAAAATGTTAATTCTCGTACTATATTGTAAGTAGTTCTTACATTACAGTATCGGGAGCTCAAGACATAAAACTTGTACTGGCATACAAATTTGTAAAGATATTATAATGGTAAATATAGTGATGTTATTTCTTAACCAATTTTCATATTTTAATTATTATTCAGATACACGTTTTTTAGGTCAATGTGGCGACACTTGGATAGAGGCCTTTGTCCAGCAGTGGACGTCTTTCGGCTGAAATTATGATGATGACGACACGTTTTTGTTGAAATGTGTTTTCTAACAAAAAAAAGGGTGAAATCTTGCAACTGAATATTAAAGCAGTTATCCTCCACCGATTAAGATGAAATTTTGCATATACGTTTAGTTTGGATGACAATGCATGGTTAACTAAGTGACGTCATTGTAAATCTAACAACGCCCAAGATGGCGCACTAGTTATTTTATGGGTAACAAATGAAAGGGTTTGCTGAGAAGTATACGAAAAAACCTTGTTTTAAAAAAAGATTTTGTAATTAATATTTTTATGATTTTTTGATCATTATGATGAGAATATGTAGGACTTTTTTATCGTTTTTGAACAAGGAATAACTTGCTCTGGGAACAAATTGCAGTAAAATGAAAACTTTACGAGAATTGAGTAATAAACTAATATTGGGTCATTTGACAGCCCATATTGTTTTTTTGCTGTGATGGGATTTTTATGGACTTTTCAAACAACTTTACTACTACCTTAATGAACATGATTTCGGTGATATTACTTAACTTGTTTTTTGTTGCAGATTGGCCTCTAATTAATTAAGGTATTTTCCTGGGCTAGAATTGCATTATTTGAATTTTAGGGCTGATATTTTAACTCTTTATTTGTGGCTTTTATGAAGAGACTCCACAATATCTCCAATTTTATGACGGTGCTATTCGAGTGAGGATGAAGATATCCGATGCTAGAAAAATAAACACTGAGTCCCATTTCACACGCTTCGGTTTCCGGATAGCCGGTGCCGGGTAACCGGCGGCGAAGTGTATTGGCATGTATGTTAGCTTCTTTCTCGTATGGACGGCGAATGTATAGCCATGGGGCTATACATTCGCCAAGAAGAATGCTTGGCAACATGCTGGTTCCACTCCGTAGGGCAATCTTCAGTGTGGACAAATTCAAATTTGCTAATTTATATTCCTATTCATAGTTATTGTATTCTTATTTTATTACTTTATTTATTATTATTTTTTCAGAAACTGACTCACACACTGTTCCGTTGTTGTTGAATTAGGTATTTTACCTATGTTTGCAATATTTGTAAGTATGTGAGAACCATGTTCCTATTTATCAAATTAATGAATTTACCTGTTAATGATTTTATTACTTTATACCTGTACGTAGTATAGTGTTTAGTGCTATTTTTGGGTGCATCGTCCTCACATATATGAATTTATTAATGTATGTACATAAATAAACATTGTAAAACACCTATTTTTTTAAAAAGAGTAAGTATTGAGTTTCTTGTGCGTTCTTCTCCATAACAAGCTACTTTTCCGAATGCACGGTAGAATCAATTTTTATTACTTGTACATTTTTAATTTAGATTTATTATTGTTTGACGTTCAAAAGTGCCGCTTATTGGCCTAGTTGAAATAAATATATTTGACTTTGACTTTAACTTTCAGATGAGCTAGAATTCTGGGAGTACCTGATGTTCTGCCACGATGCTTTGAAACGTATCCGGGTTCATCATTGCTAAGTATCTGATGGCATCTTCAACAGTGTAGTCTGATCCAGGCTCAGGCGGTTCTTTTTTTTCCTGTACTAGTCTGAATCCCGAAACTCTTTCTGTTTCAAGTGAATTTTTTTTCATAACTTCTGGTGATAGAATATTACTATCTTTTTGACTAAAATATGATTCTAATGTTAGGTATGGTTCTGGGTCCATTTCGGGCTTCCATTCGGGGTTCGGTTCGGGCTCCTTGATTGGCTCAGGCTCAGGCTCAGCTGGGGGACATTCACAGACGTTCTTTCGCCTCTTCCACCATGCGTTTTTGCGTGATAATTTTGGGTCAGTAGAAGTACCAACGGTAGACATGAATCTTGTTTGTTTTACACTGCCTTGTTTCTGCTTTGTTTCTCCCATTTCAATTTGCATTCTTCTCGGTGGGTACACTTCACACGGACACGATGACCCGGTTAATTTTGGCTTCATACAGTTAGGGAACTGCTGGATAGTATCTGTAAAATATTAACTGATTCATAAGTTTCGTTAACCACAAAGCATAATACGCATAATAGCCTGGTTAAATTAGTTTACCATATCAAACTACTAGCACTATGTTACGATACGTAGTATCGTTTTATAGCTAACATTCATAGGTAAGCTTTAATAATGTTTAGGGTTCCATATCTGAAGTGTCCATACTGAACGCTATTGCTGTCACTCACGTGTCCGTCTGTCTGTCCGACGTCTATCAAACAAAAATTGTTTCGAAGAAATTTTTAACTTCCCATTGACCTATAAATTTGAAATTTGGTGATAATGTTTATTATTATGTTATCTAACAAATATCAATTTATTCTACACTAGCAGTCCCACGCGGCTTCACTCCAGTCAACTGGCTACCTACCTATCGTACTCTACCTACCCTACATACATGAATGTTGCGTAACTTTAACCGCTTACGCAGCGCACGCAACGGAAACTCTCAAAAAGGAATATTTGCCCGTTTTTGCGACATTTTTCATCTATGCACCGCTCCTATTGGTCTTAGCGTGATGTTATATAGCTTATAACCTTCCTAGATAAATGGACTATCCAACACAAAGAGATTTTTTTTATTCCAGCCAGTAGTTTCTGAGATTAGCGCGTTCAAACAAACAAACAAACTCTTCATTGTAGTATAGATTTGGTACGGAACTCTAAATGTGCGAAGTCCGACACGCACTTGGCCGGTTTTTCAAGAATAGTACGAGTAAGTTACAAATTATGTAAGTCGGTAACTCCATAAACATGGGTTTCCTGACTGTGGTTCACCTGGTGGTTTAGCTGATGGTTCAGCTGATGTTTCAGCTGATGGTTTGGTTGGTCCTGGGACTTGAGTGTCAGGTGGTTCGGGACACGGTTCGCAAATCATCCAGTCCTTGTCATGTAAATTACCCCCTGTTACTGCTAGCTTTAAAAGTTTTAGCATTAGATCTGGAGAACATTGACACATCGGGCAATCTTCGGCAAGATGTTGATCGGGGCAAGTTTCAAGATTTTTTTTGGGATTATCTTCGGCGTGATGTTGAGTAGAACCTGCTTCGCCAAGATGTTGAGTGGGGTAAGCTTTGGCACGGTGTTGATTGGGGCAAGCTTCGGACCGATGTTGATTGGGACAAGCTTCGGAACGATGTTGATTGGGACACGCTTCGGTACGATGTTGATTGGGACACGCTTCGGTACGATGTTGATTGGGACAAGCTTCGGAACGATGTTGATTGGGATGTTGAGCAGAACCTGCTTCGCCAAGATGTTGAGTGGGGTAAGCTTTGGCACGGTGTTGATTGGGGCAAGCTTCGGAACGATGTTGATTGGGACAAGCTTCGGAACGATGTTGATTGGGACACGCTTCGGTACGATGTTGATTGGGACAAGCTTCAGCACGATTTTGATTGGGATTATCTTCGGCGTGATGTTGAGTAGAACCTGCTTCGCCAAGATGTTGAGTGGGGTAAGCTTTGGCACGATGTTGATTGGGACAAGCTTCGGCAAGATGTTGATTGGGGCAAGCTTCAGCACGATTTTGATTGGGATTATCTTCGGCGTGATGTTGAGTAGAACCTGCTTCGCCAAGATGTTGAGTGGGGTAAGCTTTGGCACGGTGTTGATTGGGGTAAGCTTCGGAACGATGTTGATTGGGACAAGCTTCGGTACAATGTGAAGTGGGGCAAGCTTCGGTACGACGATCGTGGGCCCAAGAAAGTTGACGAGAAGGGACGCAGGTAAGTTGTTGAATAGGGGCCCTGATATGTTCTTGAAAAGGTGCCGTGGTATGTTGTTTAGCGTCATGAGGTCTGCACGGTGGCATGTTGCATGGCGAGATCTGACTAGTTCTTGTTGCTGATCTTTCCGATTGCTGTTGTTTCACGCCCAATTCTTTATAAAATGGAGTGCTAAACATACCTAAAACATTGTAAAAGTTCGATAAATTACCAGAAAAAAATTCGCGAGAAATCATCAATAATGTATATTCTTATACATATAAACTACAAAATGTGAACACGTAAACCGGATCAAAATAATTTAATAAATAGTACCTGGCTTAACTAAAAACGGCGTAACAAGGTTAGACATGACTTTCCCTACATATCTGTCGTTTGAATTGTCGTCATTTGTCTTGACAGAGCAGCAACATGGTCTATCCACAGTCGTGTCCATGCTGACAACGTTGGACCGACTTCGTGCTCTCTGTACAATTTCATTAGGTATAGCAATTTGACACAGTTTGTTCTTCGTTGCTTTTTTCCAATTGTCTTTCGGCATAGAGCTTTTACGATTGAACTGAGCCTCTGCATTGTGGTTCAATAACATTCCTGTCGGCAAGTCCTCCACAAAATTGTTTTTCCCTATTGAAGATAGTTTCATGCCGTGATGAGCATAAGAATTTCTGTGCTGCCTTGGATCTTTAAATAATGAGTTTTACTAATATAGTTCACTTTATTGGAATTGGTTGTAATAATCATAAATATAATATAAGAAACTGTAAAACAGGACATATAATTAAGAGAGACAAGCATAAGACAACATACTAAACAAAATATGCGAATGGATAAAAAATTACCATAGCAACAATTTGTGGACATCAAGATTTAAAAATATTTACCTCGTTCCACCAGATTGTCCTTTTTTTTCCATGTCACAGGATTTCCACTCATTTGCATGCAAACACTAGAATTTCGGTGATCAGAAGAGTCGGCGTCATTGTCGATAGACGGTACCACTACAAATATGGAGGAATCATCAGAAAACTCGTTTTTTGTTAGGACTTGTTCAACCATGGTCAGTATATCGTGTTCACTGTTATTCAAATCATTAATGACTACGATGGGTTCACTGTTTTTAGCTTTTTGTCTACTTTCTTCTCTCTTTTCATGCACTTTCCATTCTTTTTGATGAGTCTGAGTTTTGAGCCATTCTATTGCTTTTTGGTATGGTTGAGATGTATAAAATTCATTATGTTTTTGTTTGAGTTGCGTTTGATGCCCTTCCAATTCTATTTTAAAAGTGTGTACTTGAGACATTTCGAAAACTCGGTTAATGTTTTGTTTTTTCTTTTTACAACTTTAGCTCCTTTCTCTGTGCACTTTATGGATAGTGTGGATTCCTCAATAAAATGTCACTGTAATAATTGTTTGATATCAGTACACAATAAGAATGTAACTTTATTTCATTGGTTAAATAGATGTAACATGCCACTTATAAATAAAATTAAATTACAAGTGCGTTTGGTGTATTTTTGGCGCAGCCTATTGCTAACTCTTTTCACACACGGTATTCACTATATAAAGCAAGTGTGAGAAATGTTGGATTTAAGATCCCAACGGGTCCTAGACCTGAAGTTACTTATGATCTAGGAGTGACTTTATGGGTCAGAGCCTAAGCTGACGGGGGAGAACCGATCTCTTGTGGAGTGGTTTGCCTCTCTCCGATTTATTCACGTACTCTATTTCGCCTATTCTGTTTGCAAAGAGGAATGGGTTGAATTGGCCATATCTCGTATACGCGGGGCCAAGATCTTCTAGGCCGGTGATCGTTAGTGATGTGAGTTTGTCGATCATATCGTGATGAAGATCGTGTACTCTGATATGCCACGGGTCCTGTCCAAGCATTTCCCAGAGTATTTTTGTTTCAGTTCGACGTGGGAAGTCACCTGCAGCTTTTAGTGCCATTCTGTATTGTCTCTCTAGTTTTATCAGATTGCTCTTGCTGTATCTCGGTACTCCTGTGTGTGTGGTTGTATGACTCCATAATCAAGTACTGGCAGAAGGCACGACTGTATAACAAGTAGTTTTGTTTTAATGTTCACCTGTGATCGGTACCCTATTATCGAATTTAGGACACCTCTTACTCGTTTCGCTTTTTCTACTCTTTCTTTTGTGTTTTGTTCATTGATAGTCTCTTGTCCCATATGACACCAAGGTATTTCACTTCGTTCTTATATTCGATCCTTTCGTTTTTCAATTGGATGTATTTTCTATAACCGTTGTTTAGATTTCTTCGCCTTGGTCTTTTGTGGGAAAACATGATACATACCATGATACATGTTTTGTCCACGTTGCATTGGAGGCCCCATCTCTTGTAATAATCGGTGATTTCCTCCGCTGCTCATTCTGCACGCCTAGTGGCGTGATCTGGTTTCTCCGATGCATTCAGAATGCATAGGTCATCTGCGTATTGAGAAAGCATTAGGCCTGCGATTCGTTGCTTTGGTATGTCTGCGACGTATAGATTGAAAAGTACGGGTCCGAGAATCGAGCCCTGCGGAACGCCGTGTGGTACCTTTTTTTCTGTCCCTATTGTTGTTCTAAATCTGCCTTTGGTGGTTCTATTTGATAGGTAATTTTCTATTATCTTTATAATGTTGTTACGGGCTCCAGCTTCATAAATTTTCTTTATCAATCCCTTATGATTTATAGAATCAAATGCCTTGCTGAGATCGGTGGATATCATGGCCACACTGTGTCCTTTCTCAAAGGCGTCGGTGATGTATTTGCCAGTTCTCAAAATTTGTGTTGCTGTCCCTCTATGACGAATGAATCCATGTTGATGTTCGGGAATCAGTTCGTTGATTTCTGTATTTATTCTCGAGAGAATGATGCGTTCGGCCCATTTCCCCAGGATGTTAAGAAGGCAGATAGGTCTATATGACTTAAGTTGTGTATAGTCTTTTCCTGGCTTGTGCAGGAAGATGCATATGCTTTCCTTCCATCTCTTTGGGAAGTATCCGGTGTTGATAATGTAGTCCATTATTCGTTTGAATATGGCTATCATCGTATCACCTCCCAATTTAAGAAAGTCCGCCCTTATTCCGTCAGGGCCAGGTGCTTTTTGGTTTCTAAATTTTCGAAGAGCTATTTTTAACTCCGCATGTGATGTTGCCTCTAATGGTTGGAACGGTGTGTGTTTCTCCGTATTTAAATCTTCACGGGAAATATCCGACGTTTGAATAATGGCCTTGTCTACCAGATTGTCTATGATCGCCAATTCTGTGTTGCAATTTTCTATGTGGGGTAGCCTTTGAGGTGGTTTTTTAATAGCTTTCTGTATGGCCCACATTTTCTTTCTATTGTCAGTTTTGTCTTCCAATACTTTGGTCCAGGTATCTTCTTTGGGCTTTATCATTTTAATAGCCAGAAGGCGTTTTACTCTATTATATTCTCGCCTGTGTTCGCCATATCTGTTTGTAAATCTTAGACGCCATGCGATATTTTTTACCTTGTTTCGGTATTCTATCAACTTTTGGATGTCATCAGGAAGATTTTCTCTGTTATTGATAGGTTTAAGGGGCGCAAAGGACCATGGGCACTTTTCTATGAACACTGGGCCCATTTTACAAAGTTGTGCAACAGTGATGAAACCTATGACATATGAAAGCTCTTGGCGCGTACTTTATTTCATTCTATCGCAGCTAAGTTCAAATCCAGCGCGAAATTGGCGTTTTTGTATGTTCAAAAAATATATTGTAAATGATAAAAGCGCATGACTTATTAGGTAGGGTAGATAAGGCTTATTTGGCGGAGAGGTGTGTCACCTACATGGGATTTGATCGCGTCGTAAATCAGCACCGTATGTCGTGCGGTGTTCCACAGGGCTCGGTCTTGGGTCCGTCTCTGTGTAACATCGGGTACGACTGGGTGCTGCGGGGCGAACTCCAATCGGGCATAGACCTGACGTGTTACGCGGCACATACGCTGCATGGTCACCGCCCGGGGGAGTTCGTACAGGGAGGCAGCGTTGCTGGCGATGGCTGCGGTCTCACAGGTGGTGAGCCACATACAGAGGAGAAGGAGGCTGCGGAAAGGAAGAGGGAGATTTTATCCACTCATCCGATTTGCAGCAGACGCCTTCGGCTTTGGCGGAGGGCAGAAACGCCTTCTTACAGCCCCCCCCAAATGAGTCCAGGGGCAATGGACTCTGGAACGTCCGTCACCCCACCCGAAGTCGTAGCATGTAGTGTTCCACACGTGAACCTCTTAGGCGTCGCGGGGTGAGTCAAACACGTCACTCCCAACACGAGGTCGAGCCCCGCAGATGCGGGCCGGCACTAGCCGGGGTTTGTGCAAGGATAGTAAGTTCCCGCGACCCTCGGCGTAGGTGTGTGATGGATCCTCCCCCGAAGGACATCCAATGAAGATTTTGCACCCCGGAACAAAAAAATATAAAAAAGTTTATTAAAAAATTTAAAATACCCGACTGCTTAAAAGCGAACTAAAAAGACGTAAACAAGAAGAAAATCATGCTGTGCAGTCGGAGGATACATATTCGCGAGCTGGCTGACCAAAACCAGATGTATCCTCCGACTGCACAGCATGATTTTCTTCTTGTTTACGTCTTTTTAGTTCGCTTTTAAGCAGTCGGGTATTTTAAATTTTTTAATAAACTTTTTTATTTATAACTTTTTAGTTAACATTTTATTCGAATTAGGTACATTTAAATATATAAGTGTTATATATTTTTGAAATCACCTCTTGAAACCCTTTATTTTGATACCCCACACGATGGGTTTGGAAGAAAAAATAAAATTGGCCCCCCACAATATGGCGCCCAAAAGCCGCCATCTTTCTATTTTCCAATTTTTAATGTAGCCTATGACACTCGCAAGGTTAAGACGAATCGATTGACGTATGAATCATCAAAATCGGTCAACGCGTTTGGTCTCTGGAACGCCACATAGGAACAAACATACATACATACATACATAGACTGATAAACACATTACCCTCCTTCGGCAGTCGGGTAAAAAAGGTAGGGTAGGGTAGTTACGGTAGGTAGGGTAGGTAGGTAAGTAGGGTTGACGGTGGTGAAGCTGCGGGCACAAAAAATGTACATGACATGACGCTCCCGTCCTACCCTACCTAACTACCCTACACCTACCTACCCCACTACCTACCTACCTACCTACCAATCTGCCTACCTACCCTACCAGGGCACTCTAAGCCTATATTTTGATCTTTTTATTATATTTTTAGTCAAGTATGAGCTATTTATAACCGGAGCTGCTGACTGATAGCAAACTATAATGTAATATCAAAACAATACAGATTTTCTAAAACGCACCAAAACACCATTTTCGCGCTGGATTTGAACTTAGCTGCCATGTAATGAAATAAAGTACAGTTCAAGAGCTTTCATATGACATATAATTCATCACTGTTGAACTATGTTGAAAAGTGGGCCCAAAATGACGCATGGTCCTTTATCCAGTGTTTGTAATATTGCTTTTTCCAGTTTTGAGATCACATCGTCGCAGTCTGCGTCTGTTTTGATTTTTGTTTCAGGGTCTAATTTTGTTGCTAGAGATTGTTCAAACTCGTCTCGTTTTTTCTTACTTGAATTAATATCTTTCAGGTTGCGACTGAGTGGTATCTCGTAGTCATTTTCCAAATTGATCGTGGTTATCCATGGCATGTGATCGGATCCTATGGATTCTATTTGTTTGCATGATTTAACGTCCAGATCTGAGTGTTCATATGTTGTAATTGCTATGTCCAATATGTTGTTATTTCTGCTGGCTGGCCAGAGTGTATGATTCTGCAGTCTCCGTTGTTATGTATTTCTCGTAACACAATTCCAAGGCCTCTATCATTTGACTGGCCGAGTAGTTGCATTTTCAGATTCATGTCACCTATTATGAGGGCGCTCTCTTCTCTAAGCAACTGCTCAAATTCATCCGATAGTTCGTTTTGATTCGGTATTGGGACGTAAATACCTTTTTTTTTAGTACACAATAAGATTTACTAAAATGACATCATCATCATCAATCATATCAGCTGAAATACGTCCACTGCTGGACATAGGTTTCCCCCAAGCGTCGCCACATTGACCGGTCTCGAATTAAAATGACATCAATGAGAAGCAATATATATGTAAATTGACAGCGGTTGACGTGGTATAAGTTTTAGAGAGAGAGTCGGGTCAGGAAGTTCAAGAGTTAGTTACAGAGATGATACTCTACAAAGCAGCTGGCCTGATCTTACCTAGTTTTTATTTCATGGACATCGTCGACAGTTCTATTTATAGAGAAGTGTGAGTCTATAGTGGAGATATAGCTCAAACGATCGTTTGATAACTGGTAACTGAAATAACGCGTGGACGTTGAAACCTTTGTTATAAAGATGTGACACTATGTCTCACAAAAGCTCAGTGATATTTCACTTTATTGACCATAACAGTAAGTAGTAGATCAGTTCATGCGGCTTTCTCTCATTGAGATATTAATGTAAGTATATATTATCTCAATGCTTTCTCTATATCTTTTGTGAAGTTATTTAGTTTTAATATTGGTCTTAATATAGACTTAATTCCAGTATAAATATTGCTTACCTTTCATTTCGTGATTTTATTATTATATTTTATCGTACCCTTGCAAGCAAGGTATGATAATATTATAGAATCATGTGAATGTTACATTATTTTTTAATAATTGTTAATATTTTTTATAAAGGACAGTGATAAAGGGTGACGTTACACAAATGTCATTATTTTGGCAGAACATGGTGATAGACGGTATACAAAAAGTACTCTGTCACATGAAGGTTCTAACTTTACAATACAGAGTAGGTATATACTACTTTAAAAATCCGAACTACGGGTAATCCTAGGATTTACCGGTAAACCAAATTTTACTGTTAAACACCGAAATAATCTGCGATAATTACTAATTAATACTTTTACCAGAAATCGGTAAATCTTAGAATTTAGCTCAAAGAGTGGTAAATGTGACTATGACACACTATGAAACGAAATGATGAGAACAATGGACTGATAGATTAGCTTCACCAAAGAAGTTATTGAAGAATCACATTTATTTGTTTCATTTTTCATATCTTTCTCATATACAGTACATAAAACTAACGAAAGTGTTTTGAATTCATGCAAAATAGACTATCAGCATCATTTTAGCTGAAAGACGTCCCGACATGTTGACACGTCGTCATTTGCGGGCGAACGTGAGCGTACGTAATGTTCTACTAGCATACTGTACCTACTTAGTTTCGGTGCAATGGCCTCCAATTTTGTCAAATGTGAAAATTGTTATCTTGTTATAAACGAATTATGGCGTTTATAAAAAACCAGGTGGATGTTATTGATAAGGTCTCCCTGACCCGTGTATGCAGTGATAGTTTTACGGACAGTGAAATTGTGGCAGCATAGATTTTACTTTCTGACTCAATTCTAAATTCGAATCGATTTTATCGTTCGTAAAAGTAAAGTCCTTTGGAAGAGGCGTTCGAGTTATAGAGCATTTGATAATGTCCTCTGAAGCTCACCGATCCCGAGATAGTAGGTACCCATCTTCTTTACGCAAGATCTATGAAAACTACCTCCAGTTACGTTTGACCAACGCAACGAAACTATTGAAGGATATTCTCGTGTAACATCGGATAACAAAGATTAAAAAATACTATTCCACGGCGGCGGCGTCTCAGCTGCAGTAGCTTAGTAAGTTGAGAACTGAAGTAGACAATTTGAAGAGTGTCTCGATTTTGCAAAATAACTTTGACTTTGTCAATAGAAGGCGAGGCGCATTTTCGACAGACATTCATAATTTTGCCAGTGATCCAATGTTACAACAGCATTCAAAGTCAAAAAGCAATGATAAATCACCGAAATCTGGATCTCAATCATTAGTCATTATTAAAAAATTTGAAGATATGCAGAAAAAAATGTGATTTGATCGGCTCCATGGAAGATTATGGAAGAACTTGGATTACTTAAACACCTGGTTGCTTTTATTCAATCACTTTATTTGACCAATCAGGATGTGGTTAAGGTTGACAAATCAATCAGTGTCTGGGCCTTTCAGCTTCGGCCAGGGTGTAAAACAGAGCTAAATTCTGTCTCCCATTCTTTTTAATATTTACGGACAGTACATCATAAGACAAACTTGTGAAGACTGGGAGCGTGGGGTCACAATAGGTGGTACTAACTTTGTTATGCAGACGATACTACCCCTCTAGCTGCAAATGAAACTGAGATGATAGACCTCCTTGACAGAATGGAAAGATTCAGTATAGAACTAGACCTTAGAATAAAGCATGCGAAAACCAAATTAATTGTAGTGTTTCACGCAAACCATCTCCAACTAATAGGTGCTAATATCAGCAACACAGGGTCCAGCGAAAAGGATGTTAGATGACGTATAGGTATAGTTAAAACCGCTATGTCCCAACTGCAGAGAATATGGAGAGACCGAAACATTTCACGTAAGAATAAAGTGAAACTAGTAACTCCCTGGTGTTCTCCATCTTCAAGCAACGGGTCCGAAACGCGGCTAATAAGAAGGAAGAAGGCTAATTCTGACCGCATAGATGTTTTTGAGATGTGGTGCTGGAGAAAGAGGTTACAAATCCCTTGGACAGCCTTTCGCACCAATTATTTTATTTATTTATTAAAAAACAAAGTTTATAAAATCTTAACTTGAAAATTATGCCCCAATATCAGACTATCCCCTATCAGACTATCCATGATTCGCCTTCATAGAATTTTTGAGTTTTTCGGTCATATTGCCAGAAAGGATGGACACTGATATCGGATAGCTGATGATGACTGGCAAAACCTTGTAAAAAAAAGTTGATCAGTAGGTGGCCAAATTTTTAGGGACAGTGTTGATATTTATGTATTTGTAATCTTTCATATTCCTTATGAGCGAATCATTTATTACCATAGATTTTTTATTTGGTACTAGCACTCCACCCGCAACTAAGTTCGCGTGTTTTCGTATTTTATCCTACAGATGACTAAAAATAAGTAATTGTTAAATTAATAAAAATGGTGTACCGTAGATATCTAGGGTTAGTTGGTTTGGAACGATTCGTTATATTCGTTATTCGTTGTATAATACATTTTAGGTTACTCCCCTAAAAACATAGTAACTTCTTTTGCCCTGATGAGGCTCGAGTTTTTAACGACGCAAATATGTTTGTTACTCTTTTTTTTGTCTATATACTTTTGTTTATGTTAATCAGATTGCGCAGTAAGACTCCTCCAAAAAACCTGTAGAAGGCGTTTTTTCTGTTCTGTGCAAAAAACCTAACACCCGTTAACCTTATCTGGCAGCAAGTTTAAAAGTATTGTTATGTCACATTGATTAATTACTTTATCGCCAATTACTTTTTTCATAAAAACAAATTGCCCCCTATTTACTTGCTTAAAGGTTTTTAAATTACCGAAATTTCCGTCTTAGTGCTCCCCTACATCAAAAACGAAACCCTGTGCGTTAAGACTCTTAGCAAACTAACACCCGCGTTTTTTTACGCCCTATGACCCCGCCCTATCGACGCCATAAAGTTACTGCCTGAAAATAACATTAGTATTTTTGCCCGTGGAACCCCCTGAATAACAATCTTCTTAACAAATATATATTTATTGCCCGTGGTACCCCATCTCAAACATTTCTCAGCCTCCAGGTGGTAGTGGACTGTAGTGAGATCCTGATTTTTTGACATTTCCTGCCAATCTCTCGTAAACGGCTCTAAGTCGTCACGCCAGCGTTTCTTGGCCTCACACGGCGACGACGCCCACGACGGCTCCCCACTGTGTGATGGCCGATTCTGGCCCATATATCATTATGCATTCCACATATATGTCCCGCCCCATCCCACTTTAGTCCAGCAGACTTGCTGCCCACATCGGCGATTCCTGTTTTGGAGCGTATCGTAGTATTACGTATTCGGTCGCTGAGCTTTATTAAGCTCTGAGACCGATTAAGTAATACTCACCAAAGGGGGATGGAGCGTAGCGTATTGGGTATTCCCAATACGCTACGCTCCATCCCCTTTGGTATATTTTGAGTTCTCGGTCAGAGACCAAGTTTGAGCTCCGTAGGTTAGCATAGGCAGGTTGCACGTGTCGATGAGCTTGCGCTTTAGGATAAGGGTAGGTGGTCTCCCTGACCTACCCTTAGTGACTTCATGGACTTAGTTTTGCCTGTTTTCGAAGGATACTAGCTGGCCCAAGTAAAATACTCATTGACATAGTGAATTACAGTGTCATGCTCTGCCGCAGAGCCACCATTTTAGAAACCGGTCAATTATATCTTAAAATGATGTACATCAAACGTACATAATGTACGTATACCGTTATCGTTGTACGTGCATTAGGTAATGATAAAATAGTCACTGATTGTGGCTTTGCTGCAGAGCATACTCTCTAGCAGAGCCACACTAAACATGTACTCAGGCAAGATAAACGCTACTATTTTTTGGTGAAAACTGTTGTACGAATAGTGTTTATTGCGTACGTGTTGAAAATATCATTTTTAGACAGTGGTTTTATTTATTTTAACTTTACTAAATTTTTTATAGAAAGTGCCTGATTATTTTGTTTCAGCAAAATGTTTTGTAGCCATTGCTAGATTTACTATAATATAATACTAGCTTCTGCCCGCTGGCAATTAATAAATAATTAATTGTAGACATTCACGCGGGCGGTGCCGCAGCTTCACCCGCGTGAACGTCGAAAATTATCCAGAGGGAATATATTCCCGGGATAAAAAGAATTAATTAAAATGTTGCTTACAGAAAGAAAGTATCAGCTTGAACCAAGAGGGTTGGTCACATGGTCACATTTTCAAAGAAAAAAAAAGAAGGATGAGAAAGTTATTGCCATAGAAATCGACACGTCTGTGAATTACTACGAGTAGCATCTGCCAGCGGCTTCGCCTGCGTGCAAAGTGTTTTCTTATCCCAAGAGAATATTATACCGGGATGTAAAGTAGCCATTGTGCTATTCCTGACTATAATCTACCTCTGTACTAAATTTCATCCAGATCCGTTGAGCCTTTCCGGCGTGATTGAGTAACAAACATACACACATTTGATGACGACTTTCTTATGTGCAGTTAGTGAAGGCGACAAAAAAAGGCTATTGTTAAGTCAATAAATAATGGAGTGTCGTAGATAGAGTTTGTTAGATTGGTACGATTCATTGTTTGACTTAAAAAATAATACAGTCCTTAAAACTTAATAACACCTTTTTGCCCCATTGAAGATCGAGTTTTTTACCACCCAAATATGTTATTCAGTCTTTTTTATCCCTTATTTATTGTTAGTTTATATTAGTCAGATTGCGCAGTAAGATTGCTCAAAAAAACTGACATCCTTTATGCCTATCTGGGGAGGCAGTTCTAAAAAAACGTATTATAACAATTTTGACTATTTACTTTATCCCCAAGGAATTCCATTTTTCATACAAACAAATATCCCCCTTTTCACGCTCTTAGAGGTTGAATTTCCGAAATTGCTTTTTTCACTTGGATTAGAATTTATGTCAAGTTTCAAGTTTATTTACCCTTCTTGGGTAATAAGATTCTTTAAAAAAACTTCAACACCCCCTAAATCGTCTTTTGGGGGTAGTTTCGAAAAACTAATAATGACAACCTGGTTTATTTAGTTTGGTATTTATGCCAAGTTTCAAGTTTATTAACCAAAAAAATAAGATACTCCATACAAACTTCAACATCCCCTAAACAGTCTTTTTGGGGTAGTTTCGAAAAACTAATAATGACAACTAAAGTTATTATTTATTATTTACTTAGGTATAAATAGTAATTTGTGCCAAGTTTCAGGAATATTAGCCGAATGAATTAGATTTTTCATACAAACTTCAACCCTCTTTTTACGCCTTTAGGGGTGGAATTTCCAAAAATCCATACTTAGTGCTTACTTACGTCACTTGAGAAACCTTGCTGTTAAATTGCATGCTTCTAGGCTTAGCGGTATTGGCTGTACGTTGATCGATCAGTCAGTCAGTTTGTTTTTTCTTAGAATTGTTGTTTTTTTTTTGTATGGTCACCGATATCTCCGTCAATTGTGTACCGATTTTGAAAATTTATTTTTTGTTTGATAGAGTATGTTACGAAATTGGTCCCATTTCAATGAAGAACTTCGGAGATATACTACAGAACTCTTCAATTAATAATGGCAAATCTCTCGTGATTGCTGCAATCGCATGTCTTTTTATTGTTAAACCATTTCATAACATAACATCATGTCAGTACGCTCTAAAAGGGTACGCAGTTGGTTTTTCGAAGTCGGTGTCTTTGGTAGGTACCAATTTTTTTCTTTCTGGACACCGACTTCGAAAAAGAAAGTTATTTTTCACTTTGTAGTGTTTTTAGTTTGAAGTCGGTAGTATTTTTTGTAAAAAAGTTTTTTTATTTTTCACTTTTTAGTTGTACCTAATAGGCAAGTCTTAAGTAAGGTACTTCTAATGCCGGAATTAAATAGATTACCCGAATACCATGAAACTTGAACATAACCGGTGAAATGAGAGTGTACCAAGGTGAACTGTACACATCTGCGTGTTGAGTACTGAGAGTAAAGTTATAAGCGTACGCACAAAGAGATAAACAGACAGGCAGATTTTATTTTTTAATAAAGGGTTTATGGAAAAGGATGAACACACTTTATTTCCAAATCTTCTTTACTTACGAATAATGAAATTATTTCCCAAAAGACTTGACTGTTTAAAAATACATACACGATGGGAAATGTTAACACTATTACCAAACTGTATTGTCATGAATCCAAAATATTTACCAAACTTAAAACAACAATGGCGCTATTTATTAGTATAATTTGGAATTTTTAGTTCTTGAATAGTTCGGTTTTTTGAATCATATCGAAGCAACAGACGCCACTAAGACCCTTAGACCCAGAACCTTTGCCGCCTATAGTGAACTTGAATCCACCGGAGGGACCCTCGTCTTGAGGTTGCTCAGGTGCCTCAGGCGCAGGTGGCGTAGTAGGGACACTCACAGCAGGAACACTCGTGGGTGTTACTCGCGAGGTAGGACCAACGACTGTTGGCGGTCCAGGTGGACATTCACATTCTACATTATTTTTCTTCTTATCTGACTTCATACTGAGTAGATCTGGCATAATAGGAAACTCGCTACACGGACAATCTTTAGGTTCCGGCGGAGGAGGTATAAACTCCTTTATGAAATCTGGATTCATAGCTACGTAGTACCTGACAGCGTCTTCCACTGTAAACTCGGGCTCAGGTGGTTTTTTCTTTTTAAACATTCTGAATCCTGACTGTGTCTGCGTCATATCCGATTTCTGTCTCAAAACTTGCTTCTCATCAATGTAATGATAACTTTGGTATTGGTAGTACCCTGGCTCTATTTCTGGTTCTTCTTCTGGTTCTGGCTTTGGTTCGGGTTTGGGTTCGGGTTCCGACTGAGGACATTCACAAATTACATTTTTGTTCCTTGAGAAGAAGCCTTTCTTTTTTTCAGGTGGTCCTTTAATACGATTGACACAAGCACAGTTTTTTTTTCTTTCTGCTAAAGTAGGTTCCGGCATTCGGCCTGCTTGACAATATGTTCCTCCTGGTTCCATTTGGCATACACCTCCGGTAGGACCTAGCACTTTTATCGTGCCTCGGCCGCCTTTCTCTTTCTCGTCGCAACAACAGCACTGGCAGCCTAAGGACCTGGTCCCAGGCTTCGGCCCTGCTGTTTCCTTTGACACTGGTGGCAGAAAATTTTCGCAAGGGCATGAAGATGTTCCCTTTTTAGATCTTTTCTTAACGTTACATGCACAATCCATTTTGTGGTTTTTTATATACTTGTCAGGAAAACAATAATCTTCATCATCATCTGAAAATTTTACATAACAAGGTAAGAACTATTGAGATAATATGTACTACATAGTTCATTATTACCTCAATGGTTAGAACATGACTTTTAAAGTTAAAGCACAGCGTAATGTCTGCGACGTGATACGAGCACATTTTATGGCAGCACTAAACAAAAAGTGCCGGCAGTAAAGGTGCCTGTAAACGGGCTAGATTTTGACAATTTCTTGCCTCCTTAAACTGGCAATTTGTATAGGCGCCAAATTGCCAGTTATATCGCTCTACACAGTGCAATAATTGCTTCAATCTTGCAGTGTATCACGGCGATATTGCCAAGATATTTCATAGTAATTGCATGTATTCAATGTCCAGCCGGCTAAATTGCAAATGATTTATCCCGCTTTGACTTTACTGCAATATCGCCGTATGTCGGCTTTGCTCTGATGTATAGGTGCATCTCTTTTTCCTCGCCCGCCTCATTCTGCCGCTGCCTGGAATTGCTTTGTATACGTTGTTGATTTTATTCTGTTCGTCACGGCAGAGTGGCAAACGTAAAGATTTTGAGCTTTATCAACTAAAGCCATGAACGACCTGAATTTGTAGAAGCTAGTGAGTATACAGATCGTAACCTTAAGAAAGATACTTGGGCTGTAATTGCCGCGAAGTTTCATGGAACAACCAAAGAGGTATACGTAAAAATCGTCATTAACTACTGAAATCTAGCCTCTACGAACAAAATATCTCAGAAAGATGAAAGATGACTGCTGCAGCCACAGGATATTGCATATTTACACACGCGGACGTGTGCCACGTAGGATGGCCGTGTCGGATCTTGTCATGATTTTTTACTTAAAATTATACACAAGTACCTTTGTTTGGTACTGGGTGGAGTCCAGTGTTGCGTATGGTGTCGATATGGTTCATGGAGAGCGACAGTGATTTTTCGGACGTGGCCGTGATATGACATACTGGCCTAGGAACTGCTCAGTGTTTTCTTTTAAGTCCAGAGTAGTACTTAGTTCCATAGTGATAGTAATTGACTCAGTAACGAATTAAAACTGTGTAGAAGTTAAAGGAGATATTTCTCTATAATGTGATTTTTTATTTCGTGGACTAAACTGACATTTGGGGGGTTGTTACTTTATCGTTATATTAAAATAGTGTCGTACCCTAACTATCCTGAGTGATCGAAAGTTAATCGAAAATCGAAGAAAATCGAAAATTATTATTTCTATTATCTATTTCACGGCATAAAAAAATAATTTGTTTAGAAAATAGCGGCCCATATTTAGTTTCTACTCATTTATGTCAGACTTAATTTTATCGATTGCATTTATTTTATTGTTGATTTCATATTTAACACAATAAAAGTTCATGTACTATCTGTATGAATACTGTTATATTTAAATATATTACGTTTATATTCATAAAACATTTATTTATACCAATTAGTAAAAATAAATTCAGGAGTCATGTCACATCGATTCGATGAATCACTTACGATTGAGCCTTACCTACAACACAATGCTCCGCGCTTGCAACATTTAAAAAAAATAAGGTCAATAGCAGCTGTCAGTTTATTCCACGAAATTAAAAATCACACTATAGTTTACCCGTATCTCAAATTCTGCGCCCATGATTTTAATTCTGACACCTGTATGTCACTAAGCAGGTTAAATCACGATACTATAGACCTGTATCTGACATATAGCGGGAATACGTCGTTTCAAGTGAATGTAACTATATATGTATGCTGGAACTCTAATTATAGTCTCTATTTTCGGGGCTTCCCATAGTGTTATGCGTATTTGACTGGGTTTGCAGGAATTTGACAACCCGGCAAGACAGATTCGGTTTTCGACAGATTCGCATTATGACAGATTCGCTTTACGGCAGAAGTACAGTGAACTTGATATATCTATATAACTTATTAATAAAATAGGTTTTTATTATTTATCTTACGATACTATTATACCGTGCCGTATGGTGCCGGCCGTAAAGAATTCCACCATCCCATGTCTTCCCGTGGGTGTCGTAAGAGGCGACTAAGGGACAAACCAGAGAATGGGCAGCAGCGTTCTCTGTGCTTTTATAACAACCATACTGCGATCGCCAACCCGCCTGCCAAGCGTGGCGATTATGGCAAAACCCCCCCCATGAATAGCACAAATAAAAAATGGCCCCTAGTGCCCGGCAGCCTGCCTACCCTCGACTACGGTAGCGGTCGAGGTTACGGCATGGCAAGGGGTGCCAAGAATCTCCGGACGGGATCCGGCTACCCCAACAAACACCGACGACTGGACCTGGCAACATACAACACGCGCACACTTCGGACCGACGAAAAGATCACCGAACTCGAAGAGGAATTGAGCAGGTTGCGATGGAGTATTATAGGGTTATCTGAAGTCCGAAGAGAGGGGGAGGACTCGATAATCCTCAAATCCGGCAACCTGCTCTATTTCCGAGAGGGTGACCGGCAGTCCCAGGGTGGTGTCGGGTTTATCGTCCACAAGTCCCTTGTGAACAACGTGGTGAAGATCGAGAGTGTGTCGACCAGGGTGGCGTACCTGATACTCAGAATATCCGCAAGATATTCGCTGAAGGTCATACAGGTCTACGCCCCAACCTCGGCACACCTCGACTTCCTTCTTCAAAAAGCGTGAACATAGGAAGTGGACCTGGCAGAGCCCCGATGGTGCAACAAAAAATGAGATCGACTTCATCATGTCAACCAGGAAGCAAATGTTCAATGATGTCTCTGTGATCAATTCGGTAAAAACCGGGAGCGATCACCGCATGGTAAGAGGCACATTGAACATTAATATTAAGCTTGAAAGGTCTCGACTGATGAAGTCCACGCTCCGTCCAGCACAGATTCAGGTCCAAAACCCCGAGAGCTTTCAGCTCGAACTCCAGAATCGTTTCGAGTGCCTAGGGAGCTCAGTGGACGAATACAATGACGGGTTCGTGGAAGCTGTCCATACGGTCGGGTCTAAGTTTTTCAAGACCCGTCGTACAGATAGAAACAAAAAGCTCTCTGATCCTACTCTCAAGCTTATGAAGGAGAGGCGTGAGATGATCCTGCAGTCTTCAGATGAGGCGTGCAAATATCGGCAGCTCAATAGACAGATCTCTAAATCCTTGAAAAGAGACCTCCGCCGCTTTAACACCGAGCGTATTAAAGACGCGATTGAGCGAAATAAAGGCTCCAAGGTATTTGCAAGGGATCTGGCTATTGGGCAGAGCCAGCTCACGAGACTGAAGACCGACGATGGCAGGATCGTATCCGCCAAACCGGAGCTTCTGAGGGAGATCGAGACATTCTATGGGCAGTTGTACACATCAATCAGCAAGCCCGTTGCGAGTCTAGCAAACGACCCAAGAGCTAGATTGACCCGACACTATACCGAAGATATCCCGGACGTCAGCCTGTACGAAATTAGGATGGCTCTGAAACAGCTTAAAAACATCAAGGCGCCGGGTGATGACGGAATCACGGCTGAACTCCTGAAGGCGGGTGGAAAACCGGTCCTTAAGGCCCTTCAGAAGCTGTTTGATGCCGTCATACTCGAGGGCAAAACGCCACAGGCATGGTGCAGGGGTGTGGTGGTACTCTTCTTCAAGAAGGGCGACAATGCCCGACTGAAGAACTATAGGCTCATCTCACTTCTTAGCCATGTCTACAAGTTGTTTTCAAGAGTCATCACGAATCGTCTCGCGCGCAGGTTTGACGATTTCCAGCCTCCCGAACAAGCCGGATTCCGAAAAGGCTTTAGCACCGTAGACCACATACATACGCTGCGGCAGGTCATACAGAAGACCGAAGAGTATAACCTGCCTCTCTGTTTAGCGTTTGTGGACTACGAGAAAGCCTTCGATTCGATCGAGACTTGGGCAGTACTGCAATCTCTCCAACGGTGCCAGATCGACTACCGGTACATTGAGGTGTTGAAGTGTTTGTACAAAAACGCCACCATGTCAGTCCGTCTTCAGGATCAGACCTCGAAACCAATCCTTCTCCAGCGCGGCGTGAGACAGGGAGACGTCATTTCTCCGAAACTGTTCACTGCTGCTCCTGGAGGATGTCTTCAAGGTTCTGGATTGGAAGTCGCTTGGCATCAACGTTAATGGCGAGTACATCACTCACCTTCGGTTTGCCGACGACATAGTGGTCATAGCTGAGACCATGGAGAACCTCAGTACAATGCTCGATGACCTCAATAGAGCTTCCGAAAAAGTGGGTCTTAAAATGAACATGGACAAAACCAAGGTCATGATGAATGCCCATGTAACACCCACTCCTATCAAGATCGGAGACTCTTTACTTGAAGTTGTAGATGATTATGTCTACCTGGGACAAACGATCCAGTTGGGTAGATCCAACTTCGAGAAAGAGGTCAACCGTCGAATCCGACTCGGCTGGGCGGCGTTCGGGAAGTTGCGTGGTATCTTCTCGTCCAATTTACCGCAATGTCTCAAGACAAAAGTCTATGACCAGTGTGTGTTGCCAGTGATCACCTATGGGACCGAGACGTGGTCGCTCACAATGGGCCTTATCAGAAAGCTTAAAGTCACCCAAAGGGCAATGGAGAGGGCTATGCTCGGAATTTCCTTGCGTGATCATGTCAGAAATGATGATATCCGCAGGAGAACCAAAGTTACCGACATAGCCCGAAGAATTGCCAAACTTAAGTGGCAGTGGGCAGGGCACATTGCTCGCAGAACGGATGGCCGTTGGGGCCGAAAAGTTCTGGAATGGCGACCGCGAACCGGAAGACGGTATGTTGGAAGGCCTCCCACTAGGTGGACCGATGACCTGGTTAAGGTTGCGGGAAGGCGCTGGATGCGAGACGCACAGGATCGGTCAATGTGGCGACGCCTGGGCGAGGCCTATGTCCAGCAGTGGACGTCTTTCGGCTGAAATGATGATGATGATGATGACTATTATACCTATTACCTATTGTACCTATTTATCTTCTATTCAGCCTACACAAGCGTTCTAAACATTCCAGAACTGATAGAGATACTTTTTAAATATTTCTCTGGGTTATTCGTTCTGAATACTTCTTTGTAGCAACTAAATGTATCAGTAGTAATTATTCCCATCCATTGCTTTGAGAAATAGTCCCTGAATAGTGAATATTCTTCTGAATCATTCACTGATTCTTGAATAACTAAGACCTTCAGGGATCAAAATTTGTAGTAATAATGCCAATTACATATACATTTGTGTAATACGGTCCCCACCATCGACTTTCTTCAGACCTAGATTTTGGCTTTTAATGAGAGCGCTTTCCAATAGTGGTAGAAACAACTGGTAACATTATCATTGCGATTTTGGGATATACCTACGGCTTTAACTCTTGAATTACTGCTAACTCGCAACCAAATCTATACTGCTCTATATTTAGTGAAAACTGAGCCCACCACATAGTAAGCAGTCTTTCGCAAGTAGTTTGTGTTTTGTTAGGTAAGAGTATATAAATAAAGGGTACAAAATTTACGGTAACATCGTTTTGTGAAGCATTAATATGTAACGTGTATTATTTGATAAAAAGATCCTGAGAAAAACTTTGAAGGTACTGTCACCGTAATAGCATTTCTAGATTTTCTCCTCTGTCCCGTAGTCAAACATAAAAAAAATATCCACAATACTGAGGTAACTTCAGATTATTTAGATCTCTAAAAGTTGAAAAATAAAGGAGTTTTCTATGCTTGACAACATACCTTTATACCCAGGAAAACTACGTGGAGAGCATTTCAACACGACTGTACAATTTCTGCCGTAAAGAGAATCTGCCGTAAAGCGAATCTGTCGTAAAGCAAATCTGTCTTAAAGCGAATTTGTCCTAAAGCGAAGAAGGGTTTGACAAAACAGTAACGATTTTGATTTTCTTCTTTATTCTAAGAAAGTTAGAATTTAGGATTAATCTTAAAAGTAATGTTATATCTATAGAGTAAGTAGTTTTAAGTCTTATCTAATATTAGGTTCTATTAGATAAGACTTCAGAGTGAGAATCAATAGAAGGATAAAACGGGCTTGGTACGAGTATTGACAAGTGTTCGACAACTTAAAAAATATATAATTACCTGAATGTGTAGCGTTGTCAAAAGCTTGAGGCTGTTCGGAGATTTTTTGGGTGGTTAGTGATTCAATAGCATTACATTCACCACCACATCCTGTTGATTTCAAATTCGGTGCTTTTCCTCTAAGTACTTGTTCGAACATTTCTTTTATTTTATCTGGACTGCACTGACAAGGTTCCGACTGTTTCACGGAACAGGAAACCGGTTTCCAAATGGAAGCTGGAACCTGTGTTCCAGGTGGACACACGAGTGGAGGCTTGCTGTCGCACGACATGTCAAAAGGCCTTTCATATGTATCGGATGGATGAAAGGTAATATGTTGCTGGTGATACTGATGTGTCACAGATGGACTCACTGGCGTTGGATTTCTGTTGACGGACACAAAAGATGCTTGCTGAGTCACGTTCACTTTGTGAAACTGGTGATATCCGTCGCTGTGTGGGCCTAAAAATATTGTCACGTAATAAACAACACGTTGTGAAATAATCAAAAGGAAGATATTAGCTATGTTAGATCAAACACGTAGTGACGGGCGACCTGCTTACCGCCTGGCATCTAATGTACGTATGCAGAGCGAGACTATCGACCCTGTGGCTTTGTAGACTACCTAATTATTTAATGCTAATTTTGTCCATTCCAAATTACTTAGATTTATATTTTGTACTCCAAAGATGCAAGAGTGAAGCTTACTTAAAGCAACGCTACTGCCAGCGGAGTCCTTCTATGTTTACGAAAATAAAGGAACGAAACTTATGTAATTATTTAATGCTCTGGATCCCGGTCACATTTACCTGAAAATATTTTTCTTGCTACATTAGGTTTAGAAGTTATGTATGTTAACATAATTGAACTTCAAGCCAGCCCGTTCTTGTTTTTTAATCGATATCGCTGAAATTACCTAGACGTGAAAATTGGTCATATTTACTTACTTATAAATGAATTAACAATCAATTGAAATAATTGCTGCTCTGTGTACGTTGCGAATCTTGATAATCAGCAAATTCAGTAGAATCTTTTACCTTAAGAATAAAAATCAAACTAATATAATCAACCATCATAAAAAATCAAGAAATCATTGTCCTAATTTCGTTCGTTCCACTTCGCTATTATAGTACTGGACCCAAGAAGCTAAATAGGGATTTACTCAGGCGTTGTGGGTACCTATTGGATTGAAAAGATTAGATGAAAAAAGATTATATATGCTCTTTCACTAGTGAGGAGAGGGTGTACAGATCTTCACATATAGAATAGTCACAAATTAATTCTTAGACGCTTCAGATATTAATTGTGTATGCGCCCCAAGTGCTTCTGATTACGGAGGCATGTTAATCTGCCGGTTTGCATAGTGGGGGTGGTCGTACGAAGGGATAGAAAACGGGCAAAACAAATATTCGAGCGCGTCAGATAATGAGAAGGGATGTTAAATAAACCCATAAGGTACGCGTATTCAAAACACTGACGATTTGGAAACGATAAAAAATTATGGGCAGTTTTTGAATATTCAATAAAAATATAGTTACATTGAAATACACTAGCGCGTCAGATTTAATAAACAGACGCTTCAACTTGATGTCCTTGTCGATTGGTATTTTTATAATTATCTGCTTATTATTATCAGTATATTGTATTTATGTGTGTATTATGTGTCTATATATATATATATATATTATTTAGAAGAAAATGGAATAATAAGTAAATAATTTTGAAAATATTTTTTTAAATTCATCTTCTGTACCAGAACCATTTACATACTAGTGGAATCATCATGTTCAGTCTTTATTTTTTGTTCGTTCTTTAGAAGATAATATATAGGAATTTATAAATAAAATAAAAGCCGATTTAACTTCGTTCAATTTTAAATATTTATTTCCTCCTTAAAAATATTTTTAAAATTGATATCACAAAAATCACTTAATAGTAATTTATTAACATAATTATATACAATTGAATATTCTAAAAAAAAACAAACCTTAATACAAATACAAAAGGGAGACAGCAAAAAAGCTCATTGTGCATCAAAAAATTCCAGTCCACATCGATGTCAATGGGAAAAGTGCCCAGAACGCTGACAGCATTGCCACGTTGTACGACAATGCTAATTCTCTGGCCGAAGAAAAGGCCAGCCCTCTGGTCACGTGAAGAGTCGACGAGCTTTGTGCTAATTTCTCGAAAAACTCGATGCGCACTCGGACCCCATGGACCTTATGTTTCAACCCCAAACGGCTCAAACATATAACTTCCAATAAGGTTGTTATATTTGCACCGTTTGAGGTTTTCTGCACCGACAGCAGCTGCCCCAGCACAGCCCGCCGTGCTAAGAAGATGGGATGGCGCAAGGGTGTCGACACATGTGGCATCCCACACCAAAGGCCTACCCCACCTTCCAAGGCATTATGGTCATCCCGTCTGGTTTTTCCCCATCGCCGCGTGCCAAGCCATTGGATTCTAAAACAGCTGGCACCCCGGCGGTGACAAGAGCCCGACGTATGATGTAATTAATGCTGGCGTGCCGTGCTATCCGGCCAGCGCTCCTACTGCAGGATAGGCCATGGTGACCGAGGCGGTCGACTGCTTCACCACATTGACAACGATGTGGAGCTCTACTAGGAGCACCCAAACGCAGACGCAGTTGTCATTAATAGACAGGCTGTTGTCAATATTTCGGTTACCAGATCTTCCCGTTTCACTATTAATAATATTCCAAGTCGTTTTAATATCATTACTAATGCTTTTAATCTTCGAACTCAAATAACGCGACTTGGCCAAACAACAAACTTTTTAAAATAATTTTAAATAATTTCTAACATAAATTAAATTCAGCAGTGTTTACCGCGATTTTGAGAGTTCAGGACCAACCCAATAACTTTCATTCATAACTTTAAATTCAATTTATGGGATTTAAACACAATCGTTTGCTACTATCTTCTTACACTTCAGCCCTACCAATGAGATACAGTAATATTGTTTTTTATACTTCAGAGATTACAAATGGTATTTTTTGCGACATTTTCCATCATAATAGATCAATTTACCTATGGTTTTGTTCGTAAGTTAATACGAAAAAATATTTTACAAACTTAGGAACAGTCAGAAGTAAGACTAGTTTTATTATTTTTAGATAAAGGAATACCTAAGGATATTTCGTCATCAAATGCCTAGCAGCAGGCTTCTCCAGAAGAATTCCAGCAGAGGCTCGCGCTTTACCACTATCTCACCTGATGGTAAGCGATGATATGGTCGACGGTGTAACACGCTTGCCTAGAAGTAACCTATTCACTCTTGACTTAAAGACCCCGAGGTTGTAGCTATCTGGAAACAGACTCCGGCAAGGAATTCCACTCCTTAGCTGTACGCATAATGAAAGTATTTCCAATACGTTTAGTGCGTATGGGTGGGATGTCCACCATGTACCGATGGCGCATCGCCGTACGTCTTGTAGTCCGATGATGAAACGGGCTAGGCGGAATTAGATCATGCAATTCCATCGCACACTCTCCGAAATGCAACCGATAAAAATCGACAAGCTGGCAACTCGACGACGATGTTCAAGGCTCTGGAGCTTTGACTCGACCAGTGTCTCATTGCCGATGAGCCTCTTGGCCCGTTTTTCAATCGACTCTAGAGGATTAAGCTGGTACTTGGCAGATCCATCCCAGAGATGAGAACAGTATTCCATGCAAGATCGAACTTGCGCTTGATACAACTTAAGCAGCTGTTCTGGCATGAAGTACCGTCTCACCTTCGCAAGGATCCCCAACTTTTTGGCAGCCAGTTGAGCCTTTGCCTTAATGTATAGGCCAAAATTAAGTGTCGATGTCAACGTTACGCCAAGAAGCTCAAGATGGTCCGTTATCGGTACGCTTACACCTCGGAAAGATGGAGCCGGGTGAAATTGGCTCTTTTTCGCGGAGAAGAGACACGCCTGTGTTTTTGACCAGATTGGCATTGAACTTGACCAGATTGGCATTGCCCCATTTGGAGACTGCCTGCAAGGACAGGTTCAAGCGCTCCACCATGGCCTCCCGGAGAGACTGGATCTGACGCCCGGTAGCACGAGCGTTGGACAAGTATCTCTCAGCAACATATGTATGGTTTTAGCAGTTCATTTATGTGCAGCAAGAACAACGTCGCTGAGAGTACCGACCCCTGAGGGACCCTGGAATTAATATCCAATAGGTCCGAAGAGCAGCCATCGATTACTACTCGAATGGACCGACCCCTAAGGAAGTCTGCAATCCAGTCACACAGACCACCGGGCAGACCGAATGAAGGAAGCTTACCAATAAGGCTTTTGTACGGTGCAACCGCACATTCGTCAATTCAGCAGTTTACGCCACGCATTCATTTCAATTCATTATAATAAGTTAGTTCGCGTTGGGCTATCAAGACAGCCAGGCGTCCTCATAACAGCCAACAAGGGCCGCGTCACTCACTTCATTCTTCATACATTATTTTTGGTCCTTCGACGGAACACGCTACATAGTCCATTTTGCGCGCGTGGACAGTGTAGCGGGCAGCTATCCAGTGACTCAAAGTGTGTGCAGTGTTGAGTGACTATAAAACTTTGGGACTAACAAGTGTCTCAGGGATCAACAAGGATCCGTAAACTATCAGGAGTTCAGTGCTGGACTTTGGGACTAACAAGTGTCCCAGGGATCAACAAGGATCCGTAAACTATAAGGAATTCAGTGCTGGACTTTGGGACTAACAAGTGTCTCAGGGATCAACAAGGATCCGTAAACTATCAGGAGTTCAGTGCAGGACTTTGGGACTAACAAGTGTCTCAGGGATTAACAAGGATCCGTAAACTATCAGGAGTTCAGTGCAGGACTTTGGGACTAACAAGTGTCTCAGGGATCAACAAGGATCCGTAAACTATCAGGAGTTCAGTGCAGGACTTTGGGACTAACAAGTGTCTCAGGGATCACCAAGGATCTGTAAGGAGTTATCAAGAACATTCAAGTAAGATCTTTCCATTAATTTCTTACTTCAGTAAGTCCTCATCATGGAGGCCATACATGCTAATCAAGACGAACTTCACACAGCCATCTTAAAGTTGGCCACAAATATCAAAAAAGACTCAGCGGATCGTAAGACTGCTGACTATTTCAAGAGACGTTTAGATAACTTAACTCAGTATTGGTCCGAATACCAATACAATCACGACCGTCTTTTTAAGGAAGAAAGCAAGGCTCATCCGTATTTTAGTGGTCGTGAATACGAACGAACAGAAGAGCTATACAACTCGACCAAGGCACTCATCAATCAACAGTATCAAATTTTGTTGATAAAGATGAAGGAAGCTCAACAGGGAGGTTCCACTCAGGGCGTACAAGGTCCTGCATGGTCTGAGCAAGAAGATCCGTTGGGACGTCAATCGCCGCCCGTCGAGGTATGCTCCAGAGGTTCATCTAGCAAGCTTGATGAACTGTTGAGAAAACAAGCAAGTAATTTCAGGGCGCTGCAGCGCACTGTAGCAGGGATAAATTTGGATTTTATGTCCGAAAAGTGGGAGTTGAAGGATGCCTTAAGTACTCTACAGTCTCGATGGTCTATTATAGATTCCTTACATTGGGCATTAGACAGCGAATTGGAGGGCACGAATCAAGAATATGAGGTGTCTTATACCAAGCAAGAAACTATTTACAATGAATAAAAAAATGCAATTAACAGAAAACTGGGGTCCGTAGTTCACAAGGAGAATTGGACACCAAAAATTGACATCCCGTTCTTCAATGGCAATTATCAAAACTGGGTGTCTTTCAAGGACTTATTTGTTGAAGCTATCCACAGTAACATCTCCTTATCAAACTCCCACAAGATGCAGTTTCTTAAAAGCAAGGTGCGGGGAGAAGCTGAACGTTTGATACAGCATTTACAAATCAGTTCAGTCAACTACACTGTTTGCTGGGAGATATTAAACAACAGGTACAACAACACATGGTTGATTTTTACATCTCACATAGATCTCCTATTAAATCTTCCAGTAGTTCAACAAGCGAACGTCCCTCAGATCAAGCAAATTCACGATACTACACTAGAGTGTTTAAACTAAATAAGGAACCTAGGCGTTAATATAGATAGCTGGGATCCATTCATCGTCCGTATTTTATTGCTAAAATTAGATGCGGACACCCATGATCATTATTTGGAATCTCTGAAAAAACCCAGAGAACTGCCAAAATTGTCGGAGTTTCTAAGCTTTTTGGAAAGCAGATTCACCGCATTGGAATCTTCGCGCAAGAAAAACGAAAATTCCAAACCACCAATAAGCAAGCTAAATAAATCATCATCGTCAAATTTCAAGAATAAATATTCAGCAAGTAAGACTTCGGTAAATATATCGAATTAACATGCCCGTTGTGTAACGAGTCACACGGAATATACTATTGCAGTAAGTTTTTAAATATGACACCAAGTGCAAAGCGACAAGCTATAACACGATTGCATTTGTGCAAAAATTGTCTTTATTCGCATGGGGATAACGAATGTACGTCAGAAAGACGCTGCCGCGAATGTCGTGGCAAACTTATTACACTGTTACATGAAGCATTTAACAAGAAGCCTTCGTGTAACCCAATTACGGCAAATGACACACCAGCAGTTCTTGCAACTAGAACGCAAAATCAAGAGTCACAAGAAAATCACGTTTCGCAACAAGGCAACAACGTGATCGAAACATTATTAGCCACTGCAATGATCAAAGTTCAAGCAAGTGACGGATCATACCACAAAATGCGTGCGCAAATAGATCAAGGTTCTCAAGCCTCCCTTATCTCAGCCAGAGCGGCACAACAGCTAGCTTTATCAAGAAAGTATTGCAGAGCCGTCATCTGCGGGATAGGAGAGAAGGAGAGCTGTAGAAAGGGCGTTACGAACACAACATGTCGTTCAAAATTTGATGATTTCACATTTAAAACAGATGTGGTAATCATGGACATGCTGATTACTCAATTACCAAGATGTACATTTGCCAAGCCAACATGGGCACACCTAGCCGGTATGCCATTAGCCGATCCATAATACAATGTCAGCCGTCCTATCGACATCCTATTGGGAGCCGATGTGTATTCCCAAATCATTTTAGAAGGCCACATCAGGGTGGTCACATTGAAAACAAAGAATGGGCTTATCAAGAGGCCAATTCTCAAGCTGTCTATTCTCCCTGTAAATGATAGGATCGACAAACAAGAGTCGCGTTCCAAGGAAGGGAAAGATGGCAAGCTATATCAAAACAAAAAAGTAAACTACAGCTTCTCATCGCTGGTACTGTTACTTTTGTCTTTCATGAGCATTTTGACCACATCTAGCTGTGATTACAAAACAGAACCTTTGAATAGCAATCAGAGCATTTATTTCGACAAGATCGCCAATATGCGTCTCGAACGAGACGAGTGGAAGTTGATTGTGTATTATGATATGGAGCCCTATTGGCAAGGATTAGATCTGCTTAAAAAATACGTCGATCATCTGGGCAACATATGTTCTAATACAACAAAGATATCACAGTGTGACGCAATCCTTATGCAATTACGTCACGGTAGCAATGAACTTGACCATAACAATAGCATGCTGCTTGGTCAGCAGCACACGGGGAACGTGCGACATAAGCGCGGTCTTATCAATTCTATAGGAAGCTTAGCACGCAGTTTGGTGTTTTGGACGACGGGTTCTCATATCACGACATGCATCACTACACGGTGATATACTTAGGGGTGTTCGCCCAGTGCGCGGCAGGAGCCGTGCACGTGTGGCGGCGCCTTAGGCGCGTGCGCAGCGTGGCTCTGCCCGCTCGCTCAACTCATCAGCAGCTTCAGAGTGCTAGTGTAATCAGTGTTCCACGAATCAGTGTAAATAAGCAATCAGGACCTAGTGAAATGAAGCTCAATACAATTTCGGGTGTAATCAGTGCGCGTAAACAAAACAAGGCTACGTCGCCTATGTTCCGCGAATCTATTTTCAGTGAAAATGAATAAGACTTTTTAGAGACTCTAAACATACATAATAAGGACCAATTGGAATCACCTTGTCAATCATCTAGTATAAGGACCAATTGGCATCACCTTGTTACTCATCATTTCATGTTCATCTCACATTCATCTTCCCGCTCGGGAGCATGTACGGTGCAACCGCACATTCGTCAATTTAGCAGTTTACGCCACGCATTCATTTCAATTCATTATAATAAGTTAGTTCGCGTTGGGCTATCAAGACAGCCAGGCGTCCTCATAACAGCCAACAAGGGCCGCGTCACTCACTTCATTCTTCACACATCAGTTCATTAAGCTCATTTTATCCTTAAACCTTTCAGACAATACATCAGTGTTTAAATACTTCAATTCTTTTATTCCATGCAACCATTCATCTAAAAGTAATGTATGGCCTAACAAGAAACCATACAGCTTTCGTGCCAGACCCTATCAAAAGCCTTCGAGATGTCGAGGGAGACGACAAGGGCTTCCCCATGCCTCTCGATGGCCTCACTCCAGATGTGAATAGCATACGCTAGAAGATCCCCAGTGGACCGATTTCGGAGGAAGCCGTATTGGCGGTCGCTAAGGATGTCGTTAGCTTTTAGGTAACCAGGAGCTTACTACTAAGTACACGTTCCATACTCTTACAGAGTATGGACGTTACAGAGATAGGTCTGTAGTTGGCCGGGTCAGCACGACTGCCCTTCTTGGGCACGGGCTGTACGCTGGCTTGCTTCCAAGCATTCGGCACTTCCAGTCTGATATGAAAGGCGAAACAGGCGCGTAAAGATAGGAGACAATTCAGGCGCACAGGTTCTGAGAACAATTGCTGGTATACCATCGGGTCCGCTAGCCTTATTCACACCGAGGTTGCGCAGCACCCTACGTACGTCCTTTTAGTGGATGCGAATGTCCGACATACTCATCTCGCATCCATCTGGAGAAGGAGGGGGGAGCGCGCCACCAGGATCAGACGCGCAAGACTCCGCAAAAAGAGAGGCAAACAAGTTTGCTTTCTCCTCAGCGGAGTGGGCCAGCGACCCGTCGGGTTTCAGCAGTGGTGGTAGTTAGGGACGGCAGAAATTCGATTCAACCGATTTAGGCAGGGACCAGTACGCTTTACCTTCCTTCCTTATACCTGCTGGGTAGGAAGCAAGTATGATCCCTATCTGGCTAATGTGGTCGAACTGAGCCCTTCGCAACACCTTCTTGCAGGACTTGGCAGCCCTGTTGTAAGCTTTCTTCCTCTGACCAATGTCACTCGTCTTGCGCGTTCTAGTGTCGACCCAGGCATGGTACGCCTCAAGTTTACGCGCATCGGCGCGAATACACTCGGCGCCAAATCAAGGTCGGCCTTGGCTAGACATTGTTACGTCAGAGAACGGAATGTAGTACTCCATTCCCTGACGCAACAAATCCGTCACGGCGTCCGCGCACGACGTAGGATCAGACGAAGAAAAGCAAAGCTGCCAAGGATAGCATGCGAAGAAAGATCGCATGCCATCCCTATCTGCTGTCTTGTACCGCCATACCCGCCGGGTGCCTCTTGGGCTGGGATCCGGCGGGGAGTAGACGGATACAGACTTCACCAGACAGTGGTCGGAACTACCCAAAGGTGGAGATACCGACACCGAGTAACGGTCTGGATCTGTGGTCAGCAGAAGGTCTAAGCAATTAGCCGTATGCGATTCAACACCCGGCACCCTCGTTGCCCCCTGGACCAGCTGAGTGAGATTTAACGCTAGCGCAAGCTTTCGCGTCTCTCGCCCAGCATGGTCAGTGTACTGGTACGGGCAGAGCCACTCCTGATGGTGGGCATTAAAGTCCCCCAGTATCACCAATTGGGCGGTTGGGTACCATTGCTGGGCCTCATCAGCCGCCTCACTAAGGTATTGTATAAGCCCGGTTGTCTCCATGTCTCCGCTGTGCGACCTATAGACACAAGCATAGATAATCTTATCTAGACCTGTGTCAACCAGGGCCCAGAGCACTGAGTATCGAGAGTCTTCAAGGTTTCGGAGACGCCGATAACAGATGTCGTCACGGGCGTACATGCATACACCTGCGCGTGGCTTGAACCTGTGCCCCAGGGTAAACCCTAGGTAAGAAAGATACGCCACGTCTGACGAACATCCGATCTGCGTCTCCGAAAGGAACAAAAACGCTGGTTTATCAGTCTCCAGATGATGGTGGACTGCATCAAGGTTAGAGTGCAGACCTCGGATGTTACAGAGGTGAACCTTATGTGAGAGTGAGTGCTGCCGCTGTTCAGCTTTTCTCATTTTGTTCCTTGGCATTATTTTTGTGAGTGAAGGAAGGTGACGAGAAGGAAGTGAGATGAGGTTCCACGCTGGCAACCTTCAAACACGCGCAGACAGGACGCCATCATTGGGGGACTAGTCTGGAGACTGCGGGGACGCTCGAGCCCCACCGGGCATGTCCATCGGGCACTCTCGTCTGGTCGCCAACCAGCACGATGGCGCATCCCGGGATTTTTCTACAGTTGGCGGGGCAGCCTTTCGTGTGTGGCTGGCACACTACTTGGGCCCCCAACTACCTGCGGTCGGCCAGTGGCGCACCGTGCCTCGGATCCCGCTACCCTCCGCGACTAGTCCCACGATAGGCCCATAACAAAGCGAGTCAGGCTGGTCTGCCTGCAATGGAACAACTATCTCGACCCAACTCCTCTTGTTGCTACACCGAGCATCGTACCGAAACACGGCTAGGCCGCTTGGCGGTACGTCTTTGCTCGGTGGGTGGTCGCAAGCCTTCGGCCGAAACCTACCACCAGTTAGTGTCACCTGTTTAGTACCACCCGGGGACCACGTGTAGGGTAACAAAAGGGGTACTCACCTACGGACGCGGGTGACTCAGCCTCCAAAACCTAATATATATAACCTTGGCGTCAGGTAGCAACCGGTCGCCAATAACGCAGAACTCCTTGTACAATTATTGTACATGACAGCAAAAAGGCGACGAGACGAGTTTAATGCTAGGGCATGAATAACATTATATTTTTTACATCGAAACTATAATTTGACATAACCGTGTTTAGGGGTCAGTGTACACAGAGCAGCAGAATGTATTTCTGTCTATTGATTATTCGTTTTAAAATAAATATGATATATTTATTATTATTGGATATCTGGTAGTGAGCACTAAATGTCCAGTTAATTTCAGCAATATAGATTGACAAACAAGAAAGGGCCTGTCTGGAAGTTTAAATGTGAAAACATAAATAACTTATAAACCAAATGTCACAGGAAGAATATTTTCAGGTCAATGTCCCCGTCACATCCAGCGCACTAAATAATTACATAAGATTTGTTCCTTTATTTAGACATAGAAGGGTGTAACTTTGCTTCAAATCATCTCCCCATCTTTGGAGCACAAAATCTAAAACCATATAATTTGGCAACACAAAATGAGCACTAAATAATTAAGTGGTTTGCAAAGCCCTAAGGTCGAGGGCCCCGCTCTGCGTACGTACATTAACACCAAGAGTCACTTGGCGAAGTAGCGAAGAAAAACGCACGTAATGTACCCTCGCTACCCGCCAGGTAGGCGAGGCTAGGTTCTAAACGCGAAGCAATCCGACTGTGAATGCGTTTTCGGCGTATTAATAATTCTCTTTTCCTCTGCTTCTCTTCTCTCTCTCTACTTTCTCTATCACGTGGCAAGTAAGAAAGTGATTAATTCCCACATCTAAATTATGGAATTACGCGTTTCATTGCGGAAATCCTTGACTCTAAAAAAAGTTCTGTTATGCAATTTGAATGTTTTTACTTTTCATTCCGACAAAAACTAGTTGCTGCCAAATGTAGAAGGCACCGCAACACCCTCCCGTCCCACTCACACAAATATGCACCTGTGGAAGTGCGGTAAATAAATTTGTATGCACCGTCTTCACCTGAGTGACTGGTCGAGGTTCACAACGAGTGAACGGTTCGACTGTAGGTTTGAATTGCATGTTGCATTACGCATATTTCTGCACATTCTGGTTGAGCATATTGCGGGCATTCTGCAACCTGGGTCAAGTTTTTGCTAAATTAAACAAAATACTCAATTTGCATAACATATTAATACACATGGTCCTCATCTGAAAAGCGGAAAATATGCTCTAGAGATGCAATACGTTGACAGCGTTTGGATTTTTTTCATATTTCGCCTGGTTTTATTATAAAGAGTAGTATCCTTTAGGCGGTTTGACAGATTTTGTATAGAAAGTTTATCAAACAACCATTTTAATTCCTCAGTTAAGTTATCAGACTATTGAACGGGCCTTATACTTCATAAAATATAGCTTATAGCTGATAGCTATCTCTGCGACCGCTGTCAGTATCAATACAGTGTCAAGTACGCTTGACAGGCTAACAATAACGTATACGTCAGTTTGGCCTATGTCGCAGAGATCAAGCTATCTTTTGTGAAGTATAGTTATATTATTTTGGCATATCTATCTATATATATAAAAGAAAGTCGTGTTAGTTACACACTTTATAACTCAAGAAAGGCTGAACCGATTTGGCTGAAAATTGGTAGGGAAGTAGCTAAGAACCAGGAGAAGGACATAGGATACTTTTTATCTCGTTTAGGGTAGGGTAGGTATGTAGGTAGGGTAGGGTAGGGTAGGTAGGGTAGGGTAGGGTAGGTAGGGTAGGGTAGGTAGGGTAGGGTAGGAAAGGTAGGGTAGGGTAGGTAAAGTAGGGTAGTTAGGGTAGGGTAGGTAGGGTAGGGTAGGCAGTGTAGGGTAGGTAGGGTAGGGTAGGGTATGCAGTGTAGGGTAGTTAGGGTAGGGTAGCTAGGGTAGGGTAGGCAGTGTAGGGTAGTTATGGTAGGGTAGATAGGGTAGGGTAGGCAGTGTAGGGTAGGTAGGGTAGATGAATGTTTGGTGTTTTTATGGCAAAACAAAGTTTGACGGGTCAGCTAGTTTATTATAATTTTATTTTGGGTTTACTAAAGCTTGGATGTACGTACCATGATTTACAAAAAGGGGAGTAACCAGCTCCGAAACACATCGATGTTCAGGCGTGTGTTTATGGTTTTCATGATTTTCAGGAGCACGTCGATGCTCAGGCGTGTGGTTATGGTTTTCATGATTTTCAGGAGCACGTCGATGCTCAGGCGTGTGGTTATGGTTTTCATGATTTTCAGGAGCACGTCGATGCTCAGGCGTGTGGTTATGGTTTTCATGATTTTCAGGAGCACGTCGATGCTCAGGCGTGTGGTTATGGTTTTCATGATTTTCAGGAGCACGTCGATGCTCAGGCGTGTGGTTATGGTTTTCATGATTTTCAGGAGCACGTCGATGCTCAGGCGTGTGGTAATAGTTTTCATGATTTTCAGGAGCACGTCGATGCTCAGGCGTGTGGTTATGGTTTTCATGATTTTGAGGAGCACATCGATGCTCAGGCGTGTGGTTATGGTTTTCATGATTTTGAGGAGCACATCGATGCTCAGGCGTGTGGTTATGGTTTTCATGATTTTTAGGGGCACAGCAACATGGTCTGTCCGATGTTGTGTCAGTGCTAACGCCATGATAAAATATTATATTTTCGTTAGGTGTAGAAATCTGACAAAGTTTATTTTTTGTTTTTTCTTCGGTTTTGTGTGAACATAACTTTGGTAGGTTATAGTGTAAAAAGGTTTCATGGTTGGAAATAGTATCTTTGTTAGAATTTTTTTCTTTATTGTGAAAAGATGGAACGGTTTCTTGCATTCCTTCCAAGCAATACATTTTTCCTTTTGCTGATATTTTCAACCCAGAAGCTGCCATGCTAGTTGAATCCCTTCTAGACGAAGTTTCTGTAAAGCAATGGTTTTTGATATTATAGATAGTTAGTTTTAGTTTTAGATAGGTAATAGATTGTTATGACGCAGTTTTGTTTTAATTTTGGAGCCAGCTACGTATTCTATATAAAGCTAAGACTTCAAGATACAACAATCGGCGAGCAGTTGATATTTTAAGCCATTATTAATACGCCTGTCATTTTTTACAATAATATCTATAGAGTACACCTTTAAGCTCACATTTAAATGAACATTATTTTGCCGAGTCGGAGCGGTGTCGACTGTGATCTTTGTACGAGCTTGACTAGTTTCACAAATTATGTCTACCGAACTACACACATTGATTTAATACATTTTTATTACCAAAATTAATGAGCTACAACCAAGGAGTTTTAGCTATTCGCATTTTCCCCGGTTTACCCCATTAAGGAAAATATATTATTTTGACAGTATAATAATATGGTAATTTTACAACTACTGATGTTTTTCTTAGCAGTCTGCCTAAGGGCCGGCGCGTACTAGCGACTTTTTGTTGATCGTTCAGGGAATCAATATGAAGCCACAATCGCCTAATGCGTGCACTTCAAAATAGCTCCATACTGATTCCCTAAACGATCAAACTATCGGTCAACAAAAGGTCGGTAAGGTGGTGCGAACTGGCTCTAAGACAGAGCGCCCACAGGCGATTTGGTTGCCTAGCAGCTTTTCTCCGTCGCTTTCTTTTTGCCGAGATTTGGACGTTGCGCTCACAGAAGCGACAGCAATACACAATTTTTATAAATAAAACCGCATTCATTGAGGTCTGTGCGCTTGTTCTTGGAAACCGAAGACGACAGCGAAAACGGAAATACTGAATTAATTTTGTAAAAAATATGTATTAATTTTTATGGAGAGCATGTATACTCAATAATGTGTAAACTGTGTTTACCTATAATTGAGTGTGCAAAACATGATAATGCTTTTCAATTTATATATTTTCTGTAAGTTTTTGTTATGCCACTCGTTGGTGATCCTAAATAAATAAATACTCTAAAATTAGAAAAAATAAAAAAAACAATGAAAATTTATTAAAATGATTAATAAATACTAATTAATAAAAAAATAAAATTTTAAATAAATTTCTTATTTTTCCTATTTTTGCAAGCGCGGAGCATAGTGTTGTAGGTTAAGGCTCAATCTTAAGTGATTTATCGAATTGATATGACACGACTCCTCAAGTTAATTTTACTAATTGGTGTAAATCAATGTTTTATGAATATACTATATTAGTAGGTACACATAGTACATAAACTATCGAAAATACTATAAAAGCTATCGATAGAATGAAGTCTGACTTAAATGAGTAGAAATTAGGTACAGTCTGTCTAGAAAGTCATGAAAATAATGTTTTGGGAACTTCTGCTTATGATTAAATTGGCAACACCGAATTTCTATCGAACTCAGTACCTCAACTGTCACGGTATGACCGTGACAGTTGAAGTTGACCCTTTTTAGGGTTCCGTACCCAAAGGGTAAAAACGGGACCCTATTACTAAGACTCCGCGGTCCGTCTGTCTGTCTGTCTGTCTGTCCGTCTGTCACCAGGCTGTATCTCATGAACCGTGATAGCTAGACCGTTGAAATTTTCACAGATGATGTATTTCTGTTGCCGCTATAACAAGAAATACTAAAAACAGAATAACATAAATATTTAAGTGGGGCTCCCATACAACAAACGTGTTCTTTTGCCGTTTTTTGTGCTTATGGTACGGAACCCTTTGTGCGCAAGTCAGACTCGCACTTGGCCGGTATTTTTTTGTAAACTTGTCTAGTTTCTTTTACGTTATTATTACGAGATGTCTTATATTGTGACCATCGTGAATTGGCAAGTTTATAAGAACGGTGCGAGACGAATCGCATTTACAGTTTTTCAAGAGTGTATGGTCGAATTCCAAGCGGGAAAGATGCTTACCGAATTGAACGATGTTTACGGTCGAACAGCAAAGTTAACTGTTTATTCATTTATAATGTTAAACACGGTAAAGGAAATGTAATCTCTTGTCAATCTTGTGTTTATAAGTATGAGGACTGAGGGACCGCACTTTAAGGGCTAGTTTTTAATGTATTTGTTCACAAATTGCCAGATTTGTTCTACAATTGTTTAAAGTCTACTACTAAATTACGATTTTTATTTTGGGAAGTACCAGTCCGGTCCCTCAGTTCACACGCACATGGATATTTTTGTGCATTGCCAAAATTTGAGTTAACGCCGCCATTTTCTTTCTTAATCGACTTCAAAAACACATTAATACACACTCAATTCGGCTGTATTTTTTGTGTGTCACCTCAGAACTTTTTGCTAGATGAACCGATTTTAGTGATTCTTTCTTTATTTGAAAGCTGGTGCCTTTCTGCTGGTGATTTCAGCGGTGGAAATGTTATTAAGACCTAATGATAAACTTCGGAGTTTTACAACAGAACTCTTCATTGAACAATGGAAAATGTCTCCAAATTGCTGCAATCGCATATATGTTTATTGTTTAAGGCATTGCATAACATAACATCACGCCGGTACGGTCTAAAGGGGTACGCAGATATGTACAGTTAACCCTGGTACACTCTCATTTCACCGGTTATGTTTAAGTTTGATGTTATCCGAGTAATCTATTCAGGCATTACTTTGGGCATTATTACCTACCTTATTATTGAACTTATTCATTATTTACCACAACTAAAAAGTGAAAAATAAAATCCATTTTACAAAAAAATACAACCGACTTCCAAATCTTCCCGTTTAATAGTACATATCCATAGAAAATAGCCGCAATCATCCAGAATTAAAAAAAATACAACCGACCTCCAAATAATAACACTACAAAATGAAAAAAAAAGTTAATTTAATAAATCAAAAAACGCGACTGCTTGAAAAGCGAACTAAAAAGACGTAAACAAGGAGAAAATCATGTTGTGCTGTCGGAGGATACATCTTCGGGAGCTGGCTGACCAAAATCAGACATATCCTCCGACTGCACAGCATGATTTTCTCCTTGTTTACGTCTTTTTAGTTCGCTTTTCAAGCAGTCGGGTTTTTTGAATTTTTTAATTAACTTTTTTTATTTATAACTTTTTAGTTTTTTTTTGGGGTCTGATACATTTAAACATATAAGTGTTATATATTTTTGAAATCAAATCCTTTATTTTGATACCCCACACGATAGGTTTGGAAAAAATTTGGGCCCCCACAATATGGCGCCCAAGAACCGCTATTTTCCTATTTGCCAATTTTTATGTAGCCAGTGACACTCGCGGGATTAAGACAAATCGATTGACTTAAGAACCATCAAAATCGCCCCACGCGTTTGGTCTCTAGAACGCCACATAGGAACAAACATACATACATACATACATACTTACATACATACATAGACTGATAAACACATTACCCTCCTTCGGCAGTCGGGTAATTAACTTCATTTTCGGCAGTCGGTGTTCCTGTTTTTGTTTACTGACACCGACTGCCAAAATTGAAGATATTTTTTACTTTTACACACAAACGTTGCGTAAAGCTAATGCAGCCGTCACGTAAATATAGAATAAACAGGACAATTTAAAAAAAAAACGCGGCAAAATTGGTCGTCTTTATTAATATTTTTGGTGGGTTTTCGATAGGTCCGTCCGTTTACGCTATCCGCCAGAATGGTGATAGCTTGCCAGGAATCGCTTTTGTAAGGTGACACGACACGCGCTGCAACTGCAACTGCGGACTCTGCACAGCACACCCTAGAGCAGTGCCCTGCGTTGGCCTCTGAGCGGCAGGTCTAGGTCGCCAGGATCGGGCAAGACCTGCCTTAGCCAGCAGTTGTGAGAGCCATGCTGGCAGAGACAGAAAACTAGAGGAAAATGGCCTCCTTTAGTAAAACCGTGATGGTCCAGAAGGAGGCCGCCAAGTGGGTTCGCGAGAGAGCTGATCCCGCTCTGAGAATAAGGCGTCGGGGAGACAACCGCCCCGATGCCTAAAACGGCGAAACCTCATCATAGCAGGCTTAGGGGTAGCGGGAGCTCAGATTGGGGACTCGGTCCACACAGTGTCTGTGACTGTCGGCACAGTGATCACGTGCTGCCGTGCAAAGCGAGGCTCAAAGAAGGCGCTTTTTCAGTCTCCTCAGGGATGTGCCCTAACAGGCGTTACACGGAGAGGGTTCCAGGGTGGTCTGTTGAGAGGTCACGGGGTCACTTCTACGTACTGATGGTGTTCACCGCGGTGGTTTTAGTGAGGTAAAAAGCCCACACTACCTGGTCGTTTCCCAAAAAATCCAGGCGCCTTTTGAAGGTTTCCCCAAGTAAAATAAAACAAGGATTCATCCGTGTAAATGTAAATAAAATGTAGGTTATATCAATACCAAAAGGTTAAAAACATGCACACAAATAAAAAAAGGATTCATCTGTGTAAATGTAAATAAAATGTAAATAAAAAATTAAAAAAAAAAAAAAAAAAAATACGGGAGAATCTCACAATCATTCACTAAACCCTAGACGAGATAGAAGACGTTTTTAGGGTTCCGAAGTCAACAAGGAACCCTTATAGTTTCGCTCTGTCCGTCTGTCCGTCCGCAGCTTAGCTCAGAGAATCTAAGTCCTAGAAAGCTATAACTTGGCATGTATATACATATTGATAATTCCGACAAAGTGGTAACATAAAATCATAAAAAATATTTTTTTTTCGGGTACCTCCCATAGACGTAAAGTGGGGAAGTACTTTTTTTTTCATCTATCCCATAACTTGGGGTATCGTTAGATAGGCCATTTAAAAATAGTATGGGCATGTTAAAGCCATTTTTCGATTCAGAGATTTGTTTGCGTAAAATTAAGCTTTAAGTTGCAAATTTATGTTAGAGTCAAGTGTCCCCCCCCCTGCCAGCAAAATGGTTGCTCCTGGCTATGTGGAAAAATTCACGCCAGTAGTAAATATAACGAAATTAAAAGGAAAATTATCACGGATAACAAGGCTTTACAAGTTTACGAGTAATAGTCGACCAACTTATAAAATGTACTTGGAACAGTAAAAATTTTGTACAAATGCCATTGAAAAATTACTTAAATAAAGTTGAGAGCTGTGTAAAACAGAGTAAATATAATGCTTACGAACCGTGTAAAAATATACAAAAATGAAATCATAACAGGCTTTACAAGTTTATGAGTAATAGTCGACCAACTCATAAAATTAAAAGATAAAAAAATAATAAAAAAAACCATATATATACTTGGCACACTTTTGTACAAACAATAATAATCTAATGATTTCTAATTTAATAATGTTTAAGCTGGAATAACGCATTGGAGTGGCCGGAGTCGTTGGCAGTACCAGTCCGTAGTCCGTAGTCCATAAGTGGAGTTTTTGTGTTAGTGCAGAAGTATTTTCGACGTTTTGTAAATAAAATGTAAAAGTAAAGTCAAATTAGATTAGAAGATTTCCAAGCAAATTACTTATTTTCTTTTGTCGATATCCTTCTATAAAGTCAATATTCGACCCGACTTCATCACTAATTGAGTAGTGTAAAACTTTCCAGAATGAAAAAGTGAATACCGCAGATTAGAGGATTCACCTCTAATCTGCGGTATTAGAGGAGATTAGAGGTGAATACTCGTACATACGATTTTTTTCTAATTCCGAAAGAGAAATAAACAAGGAGCGTGCACGCAAGGATCCAAGAACGAACTATACCATTCCCCGTGGCTCTAACGCGCGCCCGTATCGGCTCCTTTCGCAATTCGCACCCGCGGTGGTACTCAAATAGATAATATTTTTCTAACTTCAGTTGCGAAGTTGGATTTTATTACTCCTTCAGTTAGCAGTTAGTCCTTATTTAGTTTAAATCAAGAGTGAATAGATAACATCTAGGCAAGCGTGCTTCATTGTAGACCACATCATCGCTTACCATCAGGCGAGATTGTGGTCAAACGCTAGAATATAGATTAAAAAAAACATCATCCTATGTGGGCCCGTTTTTAGACTTTGTGAGCCGCTGAAACCGTTCTAATTTTCATGTAACAACAACAAAACCCTCATTTAGTCCGCATTATTATGTAACTTCGGAACCCTATTACTGTGCGTGGCACGCACACGCACTTGGCCGGTTTTTATTTTTTAATCTTTACATATGCACAGTAAGCCACATTAAGCAATCGATTAAAAAGGACATTTATTTTCATACATCATCTTAATTATTATATGATATATACATATAAAACATTGAGGCCTATTTGCAGCAGTGGACTGTTTGAGGCTGAAGATGATGATGATTAGAACATTGAATGACTATCACCTTCCTGAAATCTGACATCCGTCTTGCCAAGGGATTACAGTACTACACAGTTACACCCAGTAACTGTACAGTATTGTAACCCCTTTGGAATCAGATAGGCAGTCAATAAAAGTAGCTGAATCCGTTTAGACTAGAAGCGAAACTCAACATAATTGGAAAAAGCTAAGCAGATTGATGACTACTCGTATAATAATAGTTGCGCACATGAAATCGCTCCTAGATAATCGGAACAGAGACATCATTGAAATCATGGCGACAGCGATTAGAAAATTGACAAAAATGTATGGGAATGTCATACACTATCGAAATATCAAGTGATTAATTCCTTACATTTTGGCATTTCGAGCGTCGCCATCGCTGACATCGAATAACACTTGTCTGTAATGTTATAGAGTTGACAGAAGTTGAAAAGGCTTCTTTCAAACGAAAGAAGCTTTTTCGGTTTTGACCCCATGTTCATTATTACCGATCCCAATTTCGTTATTAGCGTCGCATAAAAACAAGGAAAATGACCCATGGCGATAATATGTTTTTTTTGGCGCCATCTTGGATTTAGGTATTGACTCCATATTCGTTATTAGCGACTCATAAACAATGAATGAAATGCAAATTCTCCGTCCGTCGCGAATTAGCGTTGTGGTTGCATCAGTTAAGGCTCAGAACGCGACGTGTGACGAACTGTCGTGTGTATCTGTGTATTTGTGTATCTGTCTGTGGCATCATAGTTCCCAAATAGATGAACCGATTTTTCGAGAGCGTTCTTAGCTATGTTTAATGAAAATCGGTTAAAAAGTTATGGGCGTTTTCATGTTTGATTCGAGTATACTGAGATCCCACTGCTCTTCTGCATGTATTTTGTTTTTGATGAAACTTGATTTTATGAATGATTCATAAAATCAAGTTTCTAGTAGCTTGGCCGCATGTTGCCGCAATTAGATTTTCGTTCTATTTTATTTTTTATTCCGCCCTACACTAGTAACTTCGCCTGTATCCTGGATAAGTATGTCATATCACTGTCACCTCTGACCTAGACTAGAATCAAGAGCAAACCCATCATAAATAAATAAATAATAATAATAATATAAATAAGCTCTCAGTTAACCGCACTTGATGGGTTGCCAGGTTTTGCAGGCAAACCCACAGCTTGCGCGTTGGCAACCTTATTTTTTCTTATTTTCTTCACCAGTTTCTTTCAAATGACGTGGGTTGGATTCGCTTGAACAACTTTTATATTAAGGGGTTAATTATCAAACATAAATTTTAATTTATTTAATTAAGGTTATTGCGGCTAGATATTTCCAAGCAACGCTGCACCAATATATTCTACTAACAAGTATCCTTTCTGAAAATTAAGTTTAATCAAAAGCCCAGCTGCAGGAAACACTGCATATTTCCATAGTTAGATCTTAGGCTAGAAGTATTTTCGCAAGATATCGTGTCATAATTACATGTACGATAGATTGACGATCGAAGCGTGTCTACTACTAGTTAATTATGTAGTTTAAAAGCATGAAATAAAAATGAGTCGGGGGTTTTTTAAATTTTACTTGTCTTTGTCTTCCAGAAAATTTTAGGAAAATTTAAATTATTTTCTGAGCCAAGCGCAAGATCTGCTCGTTATCGAACGCAGATCGAATCGATATTGAATTGCGTGAACATCGTCAAGGCAAGCGTTGTCGGTTCAAATGTACGGAGCAGCAACCGTTCGTCTTTTGTTTCAACTGTCCTGAGAATCTAGACAAGTGTTATTCGATGTCAGCGATGGTGATGCTCGAAATGCCAAAATGTAAGGAATTAATCACTTGATATTTCGATAGTGTATGACATTCCCATATATTTGACAGGTTTCTAATCGCTATCGCCACGATTTCGATGATGTCTCTGTTCCAAATATCTAGTAGCGATTTCATGTGAGCTACTAGTCATCAATCTGCTTATCTTTTTCCAATTATGTTATCAAAATCAAAACCCAAGATAGAGCCGACGAAATTTTCCAACATTTCGTCATGGAATGTTGGACATTTTCAAGGTGTTTGACAAAAGACATATTTTCGCCATAGGTCATTTTCCTTTTTTTTTTTTGGGGCGATAATAACGAATTTGGGGTCGGTAATAATGAACATGGGGTCAAAACCGTAAAGGCTTCTTTCGTTTGAAAGAAGCCTTTTCAGTTTCGAAAAAAATGCTATTTTTTCACTCAATCAGCGATTTTGTCTTTGAGCATAGGCATTATTGCATTATAAGTGACGAAAAATTTTATGAACTGTAACAGGTGTTACTATTACAGTTCAACAGAATTTTCTTAAAACGGAAGTTGATTTTCGGGATGGTTTTTCTTGCATTTTAGGCAAAACACTAATTTGAAGTTCGTGTATCTTCTAGAAGTACCTTAGAATTTTGATGATCAGTGAGTGAGTGAATGACAAAATTAAATAATTTTGACCTTCAATAGTTCTTAGAGTACCAACAGGTTCGGATTAAATGTAGTTTGGTATTCTCAAATCGCAGTCAATCAGAACCTGCAGTTAAATTATATATCTAGTTATATTATGTTCTCTTAGTCACAAAAATATTCAGCCTTCTAGCTTTATCCACAACGAAGTTACAGGAGGTCGAAATTATCCTGAATGGCTTCGAGAAAAGAATGGTACGGGTGCGCCTTTGTTTGCTCGAATTTTTGGGGGCACTACTGTGCCCCCAAATTATTAGATTAGAAATTAATGCTTACCCGGTTCTACAAAGCCACGTTTCTTTTGATTCCAATTGTGTTGCTGTTTAGATATCTCGATGCATATAGTAGAACAATCCGACGAGAGATCTGAATCATTATCGTCTGACGTGGGCACTACCACAAATATTGAGGAAGCGTCAGAAATTTCATTGTTCGAAAGAAGCTGATCTACCATCGTTGTTATATCTTGCTCACTATCCAAATTACTGATCACTACGACAGGTTCCCCATTAGTTGTAATTGTTTGTTTCATATTATGTTTGATGTTCGGCGTAGTTTTTGGCATTACATAGGTAAAGAAATCGTTTCCTTTTCTCATCGTATTATCCGTTTCATAATCTGTGTGTCCTGTGAGAGCGTTGAAGAGTGCCTTGCTATCTTGGTAGTCGCTTTCGCTAAAGGAAAAAAATGATTAAGTTCAGTAGAGTTATCATTTTTTTCCACATAAACTTTGTTAATTCTAAAGATTTGTATTATCGCTGGGTGGATAACTTATGTGAATTCATTAATATGTACAAAAATGCTCACAATTTAAAGTTATGCAATAGGTATGAAGTAGGTATTATCTATTATAACAATACCTAATATTTATTTATAATTTATTATATTCTTTATTGTACACCACAAAAATAATAAATAATAACAATATATAATAATAATAATATATAATTTGAAAAACTTTCTTTATTAGTACTATCTAAACTTTATATTAGTGAAAATGCTACTAGATAGGTACTGCGGAACAATGGAAAACTGAAAATGGCTCGTAACTCAGTTAAAAAAAATAGGTTTTCAAGTCATTTCCTATACTTATGCATAGAGGGATTAGTTCTAACAACTAAGTATTATGTATGCTGCACAAATAATAGTATTTTTGCGGAACAGTTGCAAGACATGGTGACTGTGATGAATGAAGCATTTAAGTTAAAAGGGATGTGTATAAATGTGAACAAGACTAAGGTAATGGTGTTTGAAAGAGAAGACGATGTATCGGAGTGTGAAATGAAAATATATGATAAGTGTGTGGAGCGAAGTGAACGAGTTTGTATATCTGGGAAGTATGTTCATAAGGGATGGAAAGATTGTAAAGGATGTGGAAAGGAGAGTGAATGCAGGGAATAAAGTGAATGGTGCTATACATGCGGTTGTGTCCAGCAAATCGATGTCTCCGGAAGCTCGACTCGCCGTTCACAACAGTGTGCTGGTGCCTACACTTATGTATGGAAGTGAAGGTTGGGTATGGCAAAAAAGACATGAAAGTAGGATTAATGCAGTACAAATGCGTTCCTTGCAAAGTATGTGTGGTGTAACTTTAAATGATAGATTGAGGAATGAGGTAATAAGACAACGTTGTGGTTTAAAAGAAGATGTAGTGACTAAAATTTAAAAGAGTATGTTAAGAAAGTTTGGTCATGTTGAGAGAATGAATGAAAGGCGACTAACGAAATGTATTTACATGGCAGACGTGAATGGAAACGCCGGGAGGGGACGCCCTAGAAAGTCATACATAGACGATGTTCTTCAGAAAGGCCTGGTGCGCAGTACTCATAACCGGCGTGTGTATGACTAGATGTATGAATGTGAGTGAAGCAAAAGAAATATGTAAGGATCGTAGCAGGTGGCGTTCTGTAGTTTCTGCCTATCCCCATGGGAAAAAGGCGTGAGTTTATGTATGTTTGTATAATTGGATTTTTTTACTTTGAGAGCATTTCCTACGCGTGAGACTATGCTGTGGAGTGCTGATTCAGTTAATTTGGCTGCATAGTAGGCGTTTTGGTTGGGATGCAGAGGTTTTTATACTAAAAAGTGGTTTCTTAGCTGCCTGTCCCCCAGCCTCTCCAGTGTCTTCAAAAATAATGCAGAGAGGCTTATAGGTCTAAAAGCTTTGGGCTGGGTGTAGTCACCCCTACCTGGTTTCGGAATAAAGATTATTTTTACTTCGCGGCTTTTCAAGGGGATATAGCTCAACTTCAAACACCTTATTAAGAAATCGGGGGTAAAGAAACGATTGATGATAATATTTATGTCTAGAAAAGAGGTGACTTTATCGCTTACCATCAGATGAGAAAGTGCTCAAGGGCGAGCCTATAGACAGTAAAAAAAAAAAATTGTTCAAGTATTACCTTTTATTTGCGGAGAGAAGCTAGGGTATGTTTTGGTGGGAATTGCTGTTGGTGAGAACAGCATTACCTACAAAATGCCAAAAATACCTTCTGCTGTACTCGTGGCGGAGTACCGTATAAAGCAGTGCCCTAGCCAGTCCGAGTCATCCACGTCCCCGTCGTTCTCCCTGGGACCTGCTGCAACCGCGCCGCCGCGCGTCCGCCACCCCAAGTTGCAGCTGAGCTAACGGACGCAGGGCGAAGGGCGAATATTCTGCGCCTTAAAACAGAAGCGTCTCACTAGGGAGGACACCAGAAATAAAACCGGGCACATCCGAAGGCTCTAAGGCGGCAGCCCCGCTATCGGATTAAGGCACAGTGGGCTAATCACCCGCTTGCCCGACAATTTATATTGATTCCTGAAACCGAAACAGATAGAAACCGGACCGATCTTTTACCGACGACTTTTGGAATGAAAAAACGGACACGAATTGCTTATTGGAACGTACGCACGCTTAGCGATGACAGCCGACTAGCCCAAGTAGAATCAGTAATGCTTAGCTAAAACCTACAGATATTATGTCTAAGCGAAGTGAGGAGAAACGGTTTTGGTGAGCTGAGAACGTCCGGAGGCTTGACTTTACTGTATTCAGGTAAAGAAAGTGAGGAAGATGTGCGCGAGTATGGCGTGGGGCTCCTCCTTTCAAATGCAGCTAAGAATAGCCTCTTGGACTGGAAACCGATCTTAGACCGGATCATGTGTGCCTCTTTCAACTCAAGAGCCCGAAGATCTCCATTATCCAGTGCTACACCCCAACCAATGCATCAACAGAGGATACGAAGGACGATTTCTACAATGCCCTCAACGCCACCGTTAGGAGCATTAAAAAGCAAGACATCGTCATCGTCATGGGGGACCTGAATGCAAAGGTTGGGAGTGTTAACACTAACCGCGAGCGGCATATGGGAACACAGGGACTTGGAGTGTGCAACGAGAATGGGGAGCGATTTATTGTGTTTTGCCAGAACCACGACCTTACCATCGGAGGAACATTATTCATTCATGGCGACCACCATAAGTACACGTGGAACTCACCCGATGGGGTCACCAAGAACCAAATTGACCACCTCGCCATTAGTTCCAAATGGCGGTCTTCACTGCTCGATGTCCGCAACCACAAGGGCGCCGATATTGATAGCGACCACCATCTAGTAGTTGCTGAAGTCCGGCTCAAGATTGCAGTAGCCCGTGCTGCTCGAAGACCTGGCAAGATAGGAAGAAGGTTCGAGATGAGCAAACTGCAGGACTCACGAGACGTGTAAAACTTTCCAGCTGGAATTGCGCAATTGCTTTTCTGTACTTGATGCCGCTACGGACTCATTAGACGAGGAGTGGAACCGCATCAAAGTGGCCTATACAGAGACCAGCTCCGTCGTTCTAGGGCACAAATCGACTCATTCTCGGGAGGACTGGATGTCACAATGCACGTGGAGCCTGATCGAAGATAGAAGGAATCTTCATCTGAGACTGCTTGAGACCCATAACGACGCCATACGAGCAGACCTTAAAACGCAATACCGTCAGAAACGCAAGGAAATCTATCGCAGTACCCGCAGAGATAGGAGACGGTGGTACTGCTGATCGTGCTCAACAAGCTGCAAACTCCGGTAACTTGAAAGAGTTGTACAAAGCTACCAAAATCTTGTCAGGTAACAGCAAGTCGAAGAAGAAGCCGCTGAAGTCCAAGGATGGTCAGCTCATTGTGACGTCAAAAGGGCAGCTAATTCGCTGGCGTCAGCACTTTGAAGAGGTCTTCCGTTTGTCAGCTACATCGACGCCTGACGCGCTGCAAGTCAGTTCCCCACCATCCCGGCTTCTTGACATTAACATAGAACCACAGTCAGCCAAGTTGCGGAGGCAGTCCGCTCTTTGTAGACAGGCAAAGCACCAGGACTCGACCTAATAACTGCGGAAATGCTAACTACCGCCGTCGATGTCCTGACGCCGCTCATTGAAAATATCTGGATTGTCGAAGAACTCCCAGACAAATGGAACAAAGGTCTTCTAATAACTGTTCCTAAGACAGGTGATCTTAGCCAGTGCGATAACTGGAGAGGTATAACGTTGCTCTCGATTCCCTCTAAGGTTTTTTGCAAGATCATCTTGGACAGACTGTCGAAGGCCGTGGACCCTCTTCTACGCAAGGAGCAGGTTGGGTTCCGCTCGAACCGCTCCTGTACGGACCAGATCAAAATTCTCCATATCATACTGGAAAAGGCATCAGAATGGCAGAGGGAGATTTATCTAACCTTTGTAGACTTTTAAAAGGCCTTTGATACGCTGAAGTGGTCTGGTATCTGATCCCGCCTACTGGACATTGGAGTGCCACCGAAAATAGTCCGTCTGTTGCAGAGTGTTTACAAGAATTACTCCTGTAAGGTTACTCATGACGGCCTCATAACGGATGACAATGCAGTACACGCGGGTGTCCGCAAGGCTGCCTTCTGTCGCCGCTCCTCTTCCTAGTCGTTCTTGACGGTATTTTGCTTCGCATCTATGATAACAGGCGCCGCGGCATAGACTGGGGATTATCCAACGCCTTGGAAGACTTGGATTACGCCGATGACCTATGCCTGCTGAGTCATACCCACGCAGATATGGAAGCAAAGCTTAACGATCTACGTCAGGAGGAGGCAAAAACGGGGCTCAAAATAAACATACGGAAGACCCAGGCAATGAGAACAGGTGTGAAGAACTACTCACCGTTGCTGATTGGCACAGAGGCAGTAGACCGCGTCCACAAATTTATGTACCTCGGGAGTGTCGTGTCAGAGACTGGGGGTAGTGAAGAGGACATCGCTTCACGGATCGCCAAAGCTCGAGCTACCTTCGCGCAGCTGAGACATGTTTGCCAATCGCGGAAACTGACCCGAAGGATTAAACTCATAATCTTCGGGTCCAATATCAAATCCGTCCTGCTCTACGGGTGTGAAACGTGGAAGGTCACAAAGGACATCTCACGCCAAATACAAGTCTTCGTCAACCGCTGTCTCCGTCGCATTATCGGCATTTATGCCCGAGACCATCTCCAACGTAGAGCTGTTGGAGAAATGCTACGAGAGCCCGATCGCCGTCAGATCAAGCGTTGCAAGTGGAGATGGATTGGCCACACGCTCCGAAGGGGTCCCGATCACATACCCAAGCAAGCTTTAGATTGGAATCCCCAAGGGAAAAGAAAGCGTGGCCGTCCCCGTCAAATCTGGCGTCGCACCGTGTTGGGAAAAGCGACGAGCATCGGAATGACATGGAGCGAGGTGAATCGTGAAGCTCTAGATCGATCGCGATGGAGGACATCTGTGGACGCCCTCTGCCCCATCTAGGGGTTATGGAACATTAAGTCATTAAAATTATTATTTGGTAGTTAACATTAATTGTTCATTTTGCTATTTTCTTTAAATTGGTCCAGTTGCACAAAAATTCAAGGTTTCATAACATAGTATAAAATAGGTTTTAATTTTTTATTAAAATGTTGTATTATTAGGAACTTTTACGATGATAGAATCTATAATATAAATTCGTACGCAAAATACGCGCTTAGTCATGGAGTTGCGGAAATCAGCCCGTTTTAACCTAACCTAAATATAAATATATTAAAAAATAAAATTTAGATGGTGCAGGTCAAAGATGCATACGGCAAAATTATGGTGAAGTAGTTGTATTAATTAATATGAATGTTGCAAACGAAACTAATTTGTCTCTTCTGCACCACTGATGATGCAGGTCAATGGTGCATACGGTACAACGGGCTCCATCGTCGACTTTGTCTCTGTCACCTCTGATCTAGACTAGAGTCAAGAGCAAACCCATCATAAATAAAAAAATAAAAAATTTGAATCAATACAGTAGCAACCCTAGTGAGTCCAGCAAGTTTAGGTGACAGTTGGTGAGAACGGCGGGAGTGGTCCTTCTGCATACTTTCTATTTTATGATGGAGATCCCTAGGCACTCGAAATGATTCTGGAGTTATAGCTGAAAGCTTTCGAGGTTTTGGATCTGGATAAGTAAATAAATAAATAAAAGTTTATTGTACAAAACTGTAACACAAGGTTAAATATACACTAAACTTTGTACAAAAGGTGGTCAGAATCAGATTAAAAAGCTGGCTCCTGAACTAAGTAAAAAGATACTTGAATCTCAGGATCTGTGCTGGACGGAGCATAGACTTCATCAGTCGAGATCTTTCCAGCTTAATATTCAAGTTCAAGTTGCCTCTTACCTTACGGTAATCACTTCCGGTTTTCACCGCGTTATTTACAGAGACATCATTGAACCTAGACACACGTGGCAGTGTGTCAAGCCAAGTTCAAGCAAAAGGAACTGGTGACGCAGCAGCTGTTTGTAATATTACATGAACCATTTCGAGCCACTTTTGAAAAACTTCACTTCACTTCTTTTCTTTCACTTTTTTTCTAGCAAATGACCCTAGAGCTGGATTGACCCGACACTATACCGAAGACATTCCAGACATAAGTCTGTACGAGATTAGGATGGCTCTGAAACAGCTTAAGAACAACAAGGCACCGGGTGATGACGGAAATACGTCCGAACTCCTGAAGGCGGGTGGAAAACCAGTATTTAAGGCCCTTCTCTTTTCAAGAAAGGTGACAATGCCTTACTGAAAAACTATAGGCTTATCACTTCTTAGCCATGTATACAAGCTGTTTTGCATCGCGCACAGGTTTGACGATTTCCAGCCTCCCGAAAAAGCCGGATTCCGTAAAGGCTTTAGCACCGTGGACCACATACATACGCTGCGGCAGGTTATACAGAAGACCGTAGAGTACAACCTGCCTCTATGCTTAGCGTTTGTGGACCACGAGAAAGCCTTCGATTCGATCGAGACTTGGGCTGTACTGCAGTCTCTCCAACGGTGCCAAATTGACTACCGGTCACCCTTAATAGCGAATTCTTAAGGAATAACGAAAAATAATTTGTTTTTCATATACCGAATATATACAATGTTGATCTCTACTTATGTATTTAGCAGAAATTTATACTAAACGAAATACTCTCTGGTTTTTGATTCCGTTGTGATCTCAGATAGGTACAATAACGTTGTGATCTTAGGTTGGTATAACTTAACGTCAGGAATGAGAAGCCAAATAAAATGCGTTTATTTACTAAATTCACTCAGTGTTACTATTTTGTTAAGTTTCATGTTTATTGACCCAAGAAATCAGAATCTTCCGTACAAACTTCAACACCCCCTAAATTATCATTTGGGGGAGTATTGAAAAACTAATAATGACAACCTATATTGTTCACATCGGATGGTATTTATGTCAACTTCAAAATGTATTAATAAGATTCCTCAAAAAAATTAACTGCCCATAAATCATCTTTTGACCACCAAAAGGAGTTTCGAAAAACTAACAATGAAAGCCTTTATTGTTTATTAATGTCAAGTTTCAAATGTATTAAATGAAGTAATAAGATTCTTATAAAAAGCTTTAACACCCCAAAAACGTCTTTTGGGGGCAGTTTAAAAAAATTATAATAACAAACTTTATTTTTCATTTAGGTTAGTATTTGTGGCAAGTTTCAAGTTTATTGACCTAAGAAATCAGATTTTCCATAAAAAACTTCAACACCCCCTAAATTAACTTTGGGAGTTGTTTCAAAAGACTAATAATGATAACCTTTATTGTTTATTGAGGTTGGTATTTATATCATGTTTCATGTTTATTAACCCAATATATAAGATACCTCAAAAAAAAGAACATATAAATTATCTTTTGGCGGTAGTTTTGAAAAATCAACAATGGAAGCCTTTATTGTTTATTTAGATTGGTATTTGTGGCAAGTTTCAAGTTTATTGACTCAAGAAATCAGATTTTCTATACAAACTTCAACATCCCCTAAATCGACTTTGTGGGTAGTTTCGAAAAATGTATAGTGTCCTTCTTTATAATTTATTTAAAATACTATTTGTGCTAAGTTTCAAGAATTTTGGCCGAAAGAATTAGATTTTTTCATACAAACTTTCAACCTCCTTTTTACCCCCTTAGGGGTAGAATTTCCAAAAATCCTTGCTTACTTACTACTGCTTACGTCACTTGAGGAACTTTTCTACCAAATTTCATGCTTCTAAGCTTAGCAGTTTTCGCAGTGCGTTGATTGATCAGTCAGTGAGTCAGTCAGTCAGTCACCTTTCGCTTTTATAGATATAGAAGAAGAAGATAGAGGAGCCACATTAAAGTATTGTATATTTTCAATATACTGAACTAACTACTTACTACTGTTTTTAGTAAGCACTATACACAATTACTACTAAATGATACAAAATTTTCAAAAATATTATTTATGTACTTTTGTACTTTTTACTCCTTAATTCAGAAAGTGGCTCCTCAATACTCCACCTCAAATCAAACTTAGAATATATTTTACTACAAATTTCAAAAATTTCAAAGACAGTAAAAAAAAAAAATTGTTCAAGTATTACCTTTTATTTGCGGAGAGAAGCTAGGGTATGTTTTGGTGGGAATTGCTGTTGGTGAGAACAGCATTACCTACAAAATGCCAAAAATACCTTCTGCTGTACTCGTGGCGGAGTACCGTATAAAGCAGTGCCCTAGCCAGTCCGAGTCATCCACGTCCCCGTCGTTCTCCCTGGGACCTGCTGCAACCGCGCCGCCGCGCGTCCGCCACCCCAAGTTGCAGCTGAGCTAACGGACGCAGGGCGAAGGGCGAATATTCTGCGCCTTAAAACAGAAGCGTCTCACTAGGGAGGACACCAGAAATAAAACCGGGCACATCCGAAGGCTCTAAGGCGGCAGCCCCGCTATCGGATTAAGGCACAGTGGGCTAATCACCCGCTTGCCCGACAATTTATATTGATTCCTGAAACCGAAACAGATAGAAACCGGACCGATCTTTTACCGACGACTTTTGGAATGAAAAAACGGACACGAATTGCTTATTGGAACGTACGCACGCTTAGCGATGACAGCCGACTAGCCCAAGTAGAATCAGTAATGCTTAGCTAAAACCTACAGATATTATGTCTAAGCGAAGTGAGGAGAAACGGTTTTGGTGAGCTGAGAACGTCCGGAGGCTTGACTTTACTGTATTCAGGTAAAGAAAGTGAGGAAGATGTGCGCGAGTATGGCGTGGGGCTCCTCCTTTCAAATGCAGCTAAGAATAGCCTCTTGGACTGGAAACCGATCTTAGACCGGATCATGTGTGCCTCTTTCAACTCAAGAGCCCGAAGATCTCCATTATCCAGTGCTACACCCCAACCAATGCATCAACAGAGGATACGAAGGACGATTTCTACAATGCCCTCAACGCCACCGTTAGGAGCATTAAAAAGCAAGACATCGTCATCGTCATGGGGGACCTGAATGCAAAGGTTGGGAGTGTTAACACTAACCGCGAGCGGCATATGGGAACACAGGGACTTGGAGTGTGCAACGAGAATGGGGAGCGATTTATTGTGTTTTGCCAGAACCACGACCTTACCATCGGAGGAACATTATTCATTCATGGCGACCACCATAAGTACACGTGGAACTCACCCGATGGGGTCACCAAGAACCAAATTGACCACCTCGCCATTAGTTCCAAATGGCGGTCTTCACTGCTCGATGTCCGCAACCACAAGGGCGCCGATATTGATAGCGACCACCATCTAGTAGTTGCTGAAGTCCGGCTCAAGATTGCAGTAGCCCGTGCTGCTCGAAGACCTGGCAAGATAGGAAGAAGGTTCGAGATGAGCAAACTGCAGGACTCACGAGACGTGTAAAACTTTCCAGCTGGAATTGCGCAATTGCTTTTCTGTACTTGATGCCGCTACGGACTCATTAGACGAGGAGTGGAACCGCATCAAAGTGGCCTATACAGAGACCAGCTCCGTCGTTCTAGGGCACAAATCGACTCATTCTCGGGAGGACTGGATGTCACAATGCACGTGGAGCCTGATCGAAGATAGAAGGAATCTTCATCTGAGACTGCTTGAGACCCATAACGACGCCATACGAGCAGACCTTAAAACGCAATACCGTCAGAAACGCAAGGAAATCTATCGCAGTACCCGCAGAGATAGGAGACGGTGGTACTGCTGATCGTGCTCAACAAGCTGCAAACTCCGGTAACTTGAAAGAGTTGTACAAAGCTACCAAAATCTTGTCAGGTAACAGCAAGTCGAAGAAGAAGCCGCTGAAGTCCAAGGATGGTCAGCTCATTGTGACGTCAAAAGGGCAGCTAATTCGCTGGCGTCAGCACTTTGAAGAGGTCTTCCGTTTGTCAGCTACATCGACGCCTGACGCGCTGCAAGTCAGTTCCCCACCATCCCGGCTTCTTGACATTAACATAGAACCACAGTCAGCCAAGTTGCGGAGGCAGTCCGCTCTTTGTAGACAGGCAAAGCACCAGGACTCGACCTAATAACTGCGGAAATGCTAACTACCGCCGTCGATGTCCTGACGCCGCTCATTGAAAATATCTGGATTGTCGAAGAACTCCCAGACAAATGGAACAAAGGTCTTCTAATAACTGTTCCTAAGACAGGTGATCTTAGCCAGTGCGATAACTGGAGAGGTATAACGTTGCTCTCGATTCCCTCTAAGGTTTTTTGCAAGATCATCTTGGACAGACTGTCGAAGGCCGTGGACCCTCTTCTACGCAAGGAGCAGGTTGGGTTCCGCTCGAACCGCTCCTGTACGGACCAGATCAAAATTCTCCATATCATACTGGAAAAGGCATCAGAATGGCAGAGGGAGATTTATCTAACCTTTGTAGACTTTTAAAAGGCCTTTGATACGCTGAAGTGGTCTGGTATCTGATCCCGCCTACTGGACATTGGAGTGCCACCGAAAATAGTCCGTCTGTTGCAGAGTGTTTACAAGAATTACTCCTGTAAGGTTACTCATGACGGCCTCATAACGGATGACAATGCAGTACACGCGGGTGTCCGCAAGGCTGCCTTCTGTCGCCGCTCCTCTTCCTAGTCGTTCTTGACGGTATTTTGCTTCGCATCTATGATAACAGGCGCCGCGGCATAGACTGGGGATTATCCAACGCCTTGGAAGACTTGGATTACGCCGATGACCTATGCCTGCTGAGTCATACCCACGCAGATATGGAAGCAAAGCTTAACGATCTACGTCAGGAGGAGGCAAAAACGGGGCTCAAAATAAACATACGGAAGACCCAGGCAATGAGAACAGGTGTGAAGAACTACTCACCGTTGCTGATTGGCACAGAGGCAGTAGACCGCGTCCACAAATTTATGTACCTCGGGAGTGTCGTGTCAGAGACTGGGGGTAGTGAAGAGGACATCGCTTCACGGATCGCCAAAGCTCGAGCTACCTTCGCGCAGCTGAGACATGTTTGCCAATCGCGGAAACTGACCCGAAGGATTAAACTCATAATCTTCGGGTCCAATATCAAATCCGTCCTGCTCTACGGGTGTGAAACGTGGAAGGTCACAAAGGACATCTCACGCCAAATACAAGTCTTCGTCAACCGCTGTCTCCGTCGCATTATCGGCATTTATGCCCGAGACCATCTCCAACGTAGAGCTGTTGGAGAAATGCTACGAGAGCCCGATCGCCGTCAGATCAAGCGTTGCAAGTGGAGATGGATTGGCCACACGCTCCGAAGGGGTCCCGATCACATACCCAAGCAAGCTTTAGATTGGAATCCCCAAGGGAAAAGAAAGCGTGGCCGTCCCCGTCAAATCTGGCGTCGCACCGTGTTGGGAAAAGCGACGAGCATCGGAATGACATGGAGCGAGGTGAATCGTGAAGCTCTAGATCGATCGCGATGGAGGACATCTGTGGACGCCCTCTGCCCCATCTAGGGGTTATGGAACATTAAGTCATTAAAATTATTATTTGGTAGTTAACATTAATTGTTCATTTTGCTATTTTCTTTAAATTGGTCCAGTTGCACAAAAATTCAAGGTTTCATAACATAGTATAAAATAGGTTTTAATTTTTTATTAAAATGTTGTATTATTAGGAACTTTTACGATGATAGAATCTATAATATAAATTCGTACGCAAAATACGCGCTTAGTCATGGAGTTGCGGAAATCAGCCCGTTTTAACCTAACCTAAATATAAATATATTAAAAAATAAAATTTAGATGGTGCAGGTCAAAGATGCATACGGCAAAATTATGGTGAAGTAGTTGTATTAATTAATATGAATGTTGCAAACGAAACTAATTTGTCTCTTCTGCACCACTGATGATGCAGGTCAATGGTGCATACGGTACAACGGGCTCCATCGTCGACTTTGTCTCTGTCACCTCTGATCTAGACTAGAGTCAAGAGCAAACCCATCATAAATAAAAAAATAAAAAATTTGAATCAATACAGTAGCAACCCTAGTGAGTCCAGCAAGTTTAGGTGACAGTTGGTGAGAACGGCGGGAGTGGTCCTTCTGCATACTTTCTATTTTATGATGGAGATCCCTAGGCACTCGAAATGATTCTGGAGTTATAGCTGAAAGCTTTCGAGGTTTTGGATCTGGATAAGTAAATAAATAAATAAAAGTTTATTGTACAAAACTGTAACACAAGGTTAAATATACACTAAACTTTGTACAAAAGGTGGTCAGAATCAGATTAAAAAGCTGGCTCCTGAACTAAGTAAAAAGATACTTGAATCTCAGGATCTGTGCTGGACGGAGCATAGACTTCATCAGTCGAGATCTTTCCAGCTTAATATTCAAGTTCAAGTTGCCTCTTACCTTACGGTAATCACTTCCGGTTTTCACCGCGTTATTTACAGAGACATCATTGAACCTAGACACACGTGGCAGTGTGTCAAGCCAAGTTCAAGCAAAAGGAACTGGTGACGCAGCAGCTGTTTGTAATATTACATGAACCATTTCGAGCCACTTTTGAAAAACTTCACTTCACTTCTTTTCTTTCACTTTTTTTCTAGCAAATGACCCTAGAGCTGGATTGACCCGACACTATACCGAAGACATTCCAGACATAAGTCTGTACGAGATTAGGATGGCTCTGAAACAGCTTAAGAACAACAAGGCACCGGGTGATGACGGAAATACGTCCGAACTCCTGAAGGCGGGTGGAAAACCAGTATTTAAGGCCCTTCTCTTTTCAAGAAAGGTGACAATGCCTTACTGAAAAACTATAGGCTTATCACTTCTTAGCCATGTATACAAGCTGTTTTGCATCGCGCACAGGTTTGACGATTTCCAGCCTCCCGAAAAAGCCGGATTCCGTAAAGGCTTTAGCACCGTGGACCACATACATACGCTGCGGCAGGTTATACAGAAGACCGTAGAGTACAACCTGCCTCTATGCTTAGCGTTTGTGGACCACGAGAAAGCCTTCGATTCGATCGAGACTTGGGCTGTACTGCAGTCTCTCCAACGGTGCCAAATTGACTACCGGTCACCCTTAATAGCGAATTCTTAAGGAATAACGAAAAATAATTTGTTTTTCATATACCGAATATATACAATGTTGATCTCTACTTATGTATTTAGCAGAAATTTATACTAAACGAAATACTCTCTGGTTTTTGATTCCGTTGTGATCTCAGATAGGTACAATAACGTTGTGATCTTAGGTTGGTATAACTTAACGTCAGGAATGAGAAGCCAAATAAAATGCGTTTATTTACTAAATTCACTCAGTGTTACTATTTTGTTAAGTTTCATGTTTATTGACCCAAGAAATCAGAATCTTCCGTACAAACTTCAACACCCCCTAAATTATCATTTGGGGGAGTATTGAAAAACTAATAATGACAACCTATATTGTTCACATCGGATGGTATTTATGTCAACTTCAAAATGTATTAATAAGATTCCTCAAAAAAATTAACTGCCCATAAATCATCTTTTGACCACCAAAAGGAGTTTCGAAAAACTAACAATGAAAGCCTTTATTGTTTATTAATGTCAAGTTTCAAATGTATTAAATGAAGTAATAAGATTCTTATAAAAAGCTTTAACACCCCAAAAACGTCTTTTGGGGGCAGTTTAAAAAAATTATAATAACAAACTTTATTTTTCATTTAGGTTAGTATTTGTGGCAAGTTTCAAGTTTATTGACCTAAGAAATCAGATTTTCCATAAAAAACTTCAACACCCCCTAAATTAACTTTGGGAGTTGTTTCAAAAGACTAATAATGATAACCTTTATTGTTTATTGAGGTTGGTATTTATATCATGTTTCATGTTTATTAACCCAATATATAAGATACCTCAAAAAAAAGAACATATAAATTATCTTTTGGCGGTAGTTTTGAAAAATCAACAATGGAAGCCTTTATTGTTTATTTAGATTGGTATTTGTGGCAAGTTTCAAGTTTATTGACTCAAGAAATCAGATTTTCTATACAAACTTCAACATCCCCTAAATCGACTTTGTGGGTAGTTTCGAAAAATGTATAGTGTCCTTCTTTATAATTTATTTAAAATACTATTTGTGCTAAGTTTCAAGAATTTTGGCCGAAAGAATTAGATTTTTTCATACAAACTTTCAACCTCCTTTTTACCCCCTTAGGGGTAGAATTTCCAAAAATCCTTGCTTACTTACTACTGCTTACGTCACTTGAGGAACTTTTCTACCAAATTTCATGCTTCTAAGCTTAGCAGTTTTCGCAGTGCGTTGATTGATCAGTCAGTGAGTCAGTCAGTCAGTCACCTTTCGCTTTTATAGATATAGAAGAAGAAGATAGAGGAGCCACATTAAAGTATTGTATATTTTCAATATACTGAACTAACTACTTACTACTGTTTTTAGTAAGCACTATACACAATTACTACTAAATGATACAAAATTTTCAAAAATATTATTTATGTACTTTTGTACTTTTTACTCCTTAATTCAGAAAGTGGCTCCTCAATACTCCACCTCAAATCAAACTTAGAATATATTTTACTACAAATTTCAAAAATTGGCAAACAAAATTATTTACTTTCCTACTAAATAAGGGGGTGACTTTCCTTTTAAAATCTGAAGTGGCTCCTCAATCCATACGGACATGAATTCTTTTTATCAACCAAGAGCGTAAATCTAAAATTTCGTGCGTCCAATTTACATAATATATATATAGCCTATAGTGTATAATTTTTTTTAATATTTTCTACCCCCTTTTTACCCCCTTACAGGAGAAATAGCCAAAACCCAATAAATACATGAATTATTTTGATCCATCAAGAGAGTAAATGTAAAATTTCACGTGTCCAATTTAAATTGTAGAAATTTCATACAAACTTTCAACTCCCCTTTTAAACCCTTAGGGGTGGAATTTCCAAGAAAACCTTTCTTAGTAACATTACGTCACTTGAGGAACCTCCCTGCCAAATTTCATCTTTATGCGTCAAGCGGTTTTCGATATTTCGTGAAGAGTGGATGAGTTCTTTTACTTTTAGACCAAAATATTATATTAAAGGTCAAGTATTCTCACATTCAAAATCTTTACTTGCGCATTTAATTTTTCGTAGGTACTGGACCATTTTGCGTATTGGACATTTTTGTCTTGAACATTTTTCTTATTGGACGTTTATAATTTATGACATTATTATAGTAACCCACGGCTTCCACACTCTAAACTGCCATTTCTAACTCCAGAACCCTATACACGTACATTCCGTCGCCAAGAGCTCCGATGCGTAAGAAGTGCGCACGCGAACGAGCGGCGCTTCGGACTGCGCGCCAATTGCTTTTACACGTACACTTCTAAGCTCATGGCGGAGTGGTGCGTGGTATTTCATTCGCTCCGAAGTCATCGTGTGGGGGCCGTTATGTACATTCAAAATACTTTTGAGGTTACTCTCGCTATTTTTCATACATATGTGTGAAATTCTCCTTATATTCTCAACAAATTTTATTAATTATTCCATTTTCACTTGTAGCATTTGCCATTTAAAGTAAGAATTAGCCAGTATAAATTAGTCTACTTCATCCATATTACATTTCGACAAACACTGGACACGACAACTCTCGGAACGAAGCCGCGCTCGACTGCGGACAGGTAAATTTGCGCGCATCCCCGCACCCGCGCCGCCCTCCGCACTAGGCTGCCAATCTGGCATCATTTTTTTGAATAGACGCAAGTAGATATATTTTTTGCAAATTGAACCAAAATACGTCTGCTTTCGAACACTGAGTCGGACGGATGTTAGTTTAACATACAGAGACATGGCTTGTAGCGATGGGCGTTGAATGAACGAACTAGTTAATTCGACCGTCGACGTACAATGAACGATTCGACGGTTCACCGATAATCAACGGACTAGTTGAATTCGTAGACGGCTAAACTGAGACTCGACTATGTTCATGTCGACTTGTAACGCGACGGTCGAGACGATCGACGCGAGAACTTAGTTGGGTAGTACAAGTTCATACGTCCGAAAATATAACAACAACGGAAGAACATCGAGCAAATTAATTTGAACTCTTAACTCTAGTTATAGAGTTGATATTTCTATGGGCAGAATGCCATTTTGGAGTAAAAATGCATTGTGTTAAGAAGAAAAGGACGCCAATAGTTTCACGTGTGCAAAAGAACAAAGCGATTGACCGATCGAACGATGCGAGGTAAACCGATTTGTACTTGTTTACGTTCAATCGGCAAGTTGAAAGTTGTTGTCAAGCCGTCCGTCCGTAGACGCCGCGCGTCGCGTCTTCGCCGTGAACGTCAACTTAACAAAGTTTACGTTTATGAACTAGTCCATAAATTCAACTAGTTGATCGACTCGTCGATCAACGGAAATGGACGGTCTAGTTTCGTTGACGAAAATTACGTCGACGACCCATCTCTAATGGCTTGCGAGTTATATCAAAAAGGGCTACAATTTGTCAACTAGTGTTTTCTTAAAAAAACAATATTTTCAAAAATAATAAACCATGCTGTAATAGATCACTAGATAGACAACAGAGCTAGTACAAAGCAGGTAGGTCCGAGGGTAGAAAAATACTCAAGAATACCTAGATAATACTCAAGTGTAGTTGGTAATTCAGCAATAACACACAGTTTGGATTATTATTTATTATATTATTATTTATTTTTCACTTCACACTAAGTTACCATCAACTCCATACAATATTTATCCACTTAAGTCAACACAATCTTCCAAGCCCGCCTAGACTAGACTGGCGAACTGACTCAACCATAGATTTAGAATTTTTTTGCTACGCCAAAAGATACACGAAGCGTGCGAGCGAGAAATCCTAATCAAGTACAAACCGCCCAAGAGAAAAAGAGAGAGTGAATAAAGTCCAGTCATGTCACTTTTTTCGCGGGGAAGGGTCCATAGCGGCCCATCTATTTTACGCCGCGGTGAATTTCTTGCATTTAAATAATAATCTTTAGATTTAAATTAATAATATTAATTATGCAACTATGGTGGCTTGTTCTGTGAGTGAATGTGACGTTACAAGACGAAATAACCCCAATAAATACACGTTTCATAGGTAAATACAATTTTGTCCTTGGATTGTTTCGAACCATATTTTGACAAATTTCTGCTAGTAATCGGCTCAGAAAAAGATTCTTACAATAGTATATTGATTTCCATTGTATTATATAAGTATATTTAGTATATTTAAACAATATTTGCGAAAATATTATGTACAAGAGTAAATTGTTTGTTTACGCTAGGGCTTGACAAAGCGGTGACGTCATGAGTAGTAGTAGTGTAGTAGTGGTAGTGTGCTAGGCCCAACTTTGTAGTTGTTATACACATGTGACATCCCAGAACTGGAAAACAACACCATTGCGACCTATGCAGATGATACTGCAATTATGGATACCGGATCAAGCCACAGAGAAGCAGTAGAAAAAGTTCAACTAGCTGTGAACAAAGTTTATGACTGGACACAAAAATGGAAGATCAAACTGAATGAGTCAAAATCAATTCTCATTGACTTCACAAATAAATACTTGATGGACTATCACCCAATCTACATAAATGGCATGCAAGTGCATCATGCTAATACAGCCAAATACCTTGGCATAACTCTCGACGCCAAGTTGCGTTGGAAAGCCCATGACAAAAAGAAAAGACAGGAACTCGACATTCGTTATAAAAGTATGTATTGGTTACTCGGAAGGAAATCCTGTCTATCAATACATAATAAAATAACCATATACAAGCATATACTGATGCCAATTTGGACGTTTGGTATCCAAATTTGGGGCTGTACTAAACAAAGTAACGTAAAATTAATCCAACAATTCCAAAATAAAGTGCTTAGGGATGCTGTAAATGCACCCTGGTACATAAGAAATGACGACCTGAAATGACACATGAACATAGTGTTTTTATAAATTATATCAGACTCTAAGAAAGTGCTACGGACTTGTGTAAAAGTGCAAATGGACACTATTCTTAGTTTTAACATAATCTATAACGTAACATATTAAGTTAGAGTTAAATTGCTTATTAGTATTTTAGGCTAGATCGTAATTAATTATTAAGAATTTTGTTCTTACTAACAAAGCATAAAAAAAAGTATTTCAAATACTTTTGGCTTCAAAATACATTTAGCAATTTTATTAATAGATGCGTTCTGCAGAAAATAAGCAAAATGGCGTACGTCAAATTGTCAAGTACCTTGTAAATTGTAATTTTCATTTCAAACGGTTATTTACACCTAACTTCTGTGTATTGATTAAGTTTATTAGTACGAATGTCACGATGGATGACCGACTGTATTTTTTAATTTGTATTTTAATTAAAAATATGTAAAATACTGTATTTTATATTTTAAAGAATTACACGACTTAAAAATATTTTGTATTTCGTATTTTAAATACATGTGAGATATTATTTTGTAATTTGTATTTTAATTAAAACAAAGCATGGTTTTTTCTCAGCTCTTATTACAGTTCAATGTAACCAACAACCCTTTAATCGTATTTCTTATGGTGTTCACCAAGTATCGATATCGATACTGAACATGGACTTTTTGACAACACTTTTTTAACTAACACATGGACAATTCCCTAACACATAGATTTATTTTTTTTGGTTACGCTTTTCATCTGACTCTGTTTATCTTGTACATACTATATCTATGGACTCAACCCACCTCGTGTCGGAACAATACCCCTCCAATCGACAACTGTCATTAGATGTAACGTCATTTGTGATTCGAATATTTTCTAGGATAATCATTTAACAACTTTTAAATACTATTTAATGTTAAAAATAAATTATTAAATTCTTAACAAATAAAAGAAATATTTATCAAAGAAAACCTAACACAATACCATCCTGACAACGTGTATGACCTCATACACGTATCCGGTGATAACCTAACACTCGACCTGTTGAGTCAATTTTCAAAGTCTAAAGTCAAATCAATTAACTATCTAGTGGCACTTTTGAATGTAAAAAGTTCAAAGTAAAAAAAAAAAGATTCTACTGTCCATTCGCAAAGGTAGTTTGCTATGGAGAAGAATGGACAAGAAACTCCACACTTATAATACACATACTTTTTTTTTGGCTGGGTAATCATCCAATGACTTCTCCCGCTCTGGGTGAAGCGGGAGGGCGTGTCAGACTTTTACTGACTAAAACCCTATTATTCCCGTTGTCCACCACCTAGTTAGCCACCACTGGGGGACAGCGGGAAAACTTTAAAAAATATTCTCACTGGCCACCACTGGGGGACAGCGACACGGATTTTTAAATTATTCTCGTTGTCCACCACGGGGCTGACACAGACTTTTAAATTATTCTCGCCACCACCACCACTGGGGCACAATGACACAACTTTTGATCCAATTCCCATTGGCCATCAATCTAAATTATTTTTTCTAGAGACCAGTAAAGGAAAGCTTAATATACTTACGGATTTGGTCTAAATCACGGCCCTTCTTCCATATGGCTTTTTTAAAGTGTTTATTGTCATGTGTGTATTTTCCTTTGAGTGTAGCTAACGGAAATGTCGATTTTATGGCCTCCATAGCAGCATTCTCAAAATCAATTGAAAACTTTGTAGGTTGCCATCCAGGAACTTAACTTTTGATTAAATTGAAAAGAATTGTATAAGATTCCTCATCACGGCGAGTCATGTATGCATAAATTAATGGAATTATGTTAGTACTATTTTCAGTACTTCTGAAGTCTCCATGTATTGAGTAAAGTTGAGTGAATGGCTGTGTGCAGCTTTTACAGGTACCATCACATAAAAAATCATGAATCTCACATATTAAATTTTTGGCTTCTTTAATACAAAACACTACAATTCAGTTGCCGTTATATGAATATTCTGCTAAAAGAAAATCCTTATACGCTTCTGGAACTTGGAATTCTTCCACATTTTTGCATTTAAGTCTTTTCATTCCAGCAATTATATTTCTATGTCGGAATAAAGTTGACTTGATGCTTTGAAATGACGGTATTTTCCGAATCAAACTCGGTTTATCTTTGAATTGACTCACCATAGCCTTGTAGGTTTCTGGCACTGTTGGAAATTGAGGAGAAACCAATTTATCTTTACATTGCTGTAGTTTTTTCTTCTATATTTTTTTTTTGCAAAATCAGGTTGGCATTGATGTGGCTTTTCTTCAATTATATTGGTATCCTAAGTCAACATAAAATATTATTTAATAATTTTTATACAAAAATAACGTTTTCAAATTATCACCGTAGAATAACCATGCAAAACAGTTGTTATTTATTCTCATTCATCCTTATATCTCACACCACTGTCACCTCTCTTGGCTATTATGCCATTGGCCGTCACGACTATCGGCACAATGACTGCTGCATTCACATCCAACATATCGACAACCTCGTGGGCCATATCAAGATAGTTACTTTTCAATACAGTTGTTAAACATGGCGTACTTTCAGAGGCTATAATTATGATTCGAAAATTAAATCTTATGCATAGGCATCTTTCTGTTACGCGGTCGTGACTTTTGTTTACGAGCTCGATCATTAGTTTTGCAGTTTAGTTTTAAATTTGTAAGTCAATTTAAAAAAGTTTAGTAGCAAGGAGTTTTCATACATAGAATAAAATGGAATAGATTTTATACGAGGAAAAATGAATGATTCCGTACGTTTTAGCATGTAATTCTCTAAAGTGTTTTAAATGGTAGTTTAATATATTTAATTACCAGTTTCAATTTAATTATTTTCACATCAACATTTGTCAAAAATCGAATAGGCTGTGTAGGCTGTTTTCGTTGTAAAAAAAAAATCCAGTTGCAAAAAGTTGTGAATTAACAAATCTAATTCTTTGATTTGTTTTTACTATTTCCCACAACTGTATCGAAAAATATCGTGTGATACACGGGCGTGTAGGTTATTGCAAACTCGTGTCATTAAAAACCCTCACCTTCGGCTCGGGCTTGTTAATGACAGCTCGTTTGCAATATCCTACTTTCCACCCTTGTATCACAATGTACTATTTCAATACAGTTGTTAAATATGGCGTACTTTCAGAGGCTATAATTATGATTCGAAAATTAAATCTTATGCATAGGCATCTTTCTGTTACGCGGTCGTGACTTTTGTTTACGAGCTCGATTCATTAGTTTTGCAGTTTAGTTTTAAATTTATAAGTCAATTTAAAAAGTTTAGTAGCAAAGAGTTTTCATACATAGAATAAAATGGGATAGATTTTATCGTACGTTTTAGCATTGAACTCTCAAACGTCTTTTTAATGGTTGTTTAATATATTTAATTACCAGTTTTAATTTAATTATTATCACATCAACATTTGTCTAAAATCGAATAGGCTGTATAGACTGTTTTCGGTGTAAAAAATGTCCAGTTGCAAAAACGCGCCTTTAGTTAAGTCAATTTAAAAAAGTTTAGTAGCAAGGAGTTTTCATACATAGAATAAAATTAAATAGATTTTATACGAGGAAAAATGAATGATTCAGTACGTTTTAGCATTTAATACTCAAAAGTCTTTTAAATGGTAGTTTAATATATTTAATTACCAGTTTCAATTTAATTATTTTCACATCAACATTTGTTGAAAATCGAATAGGCTGTGTAGGCTGTTTTCGTTGTAAAAAAAAATATGTCCATTTGCAAAAACGTGAATTAACAAATCTAATTCTTTGATTTGTTTTTACTATTTCCCACAACTGTATTGAAAAATATCGTGTGATACACGGGCGTGTAGGTGATTGCAAACTCGTGTCATTAAAAACCCTCGCCTTCGGCTCGGGCTTGTTAATGACAGCTCGTTTGCAATAACCTACTTTCCACCCTTGTATCACAATGTACTATTCAGTGGTGGCCAGTGAGAATATTTTTTAAAAGTTTTCCCGCTGTCCCCCAGTGGTGGCCAACTAGGTGGTGGACAACGGGAATAATCCCTAAAACCCACCCGTGTTCCTTCAGTTGCTTGTGCCAGGGCCACGGTAACTCTCTTTCAAATTTATCCGCGACCCAGACAGGCATCGGCCCTAGCGGACCCCGTCAACTTTTGCCGAAATCTCTTTGAGGCGCGCGTGGAACATTACGCTCCGTCAACTTGGGCCTGGTCCTTATCGGACGGCGAGCTACCCATTACTCGCCGTCCGCAAGCCCGCGCCTACGGTGGCCGGGAATCGGCTTGCGACTCCCGACGCCCGGGGCGTCTCCGTTGTGTCTCCCTCACGCGTTCCGCCTCCTCCTTTGCGAGCATTACTGCTTCGCTGAAGGAGGTGACGGCTTCCCATGCCCTCTCGCTCCGTACCATGGCCTGAACCAGGGCCGGACGCGAGAGGTCGCCACCGCTGATCGCCTCCACGAGGACACGGCGGTGCTCAGCCCAAGCGGGGCAGAACTCCACCGTATGCTCCACCGTGTCCTCCGGGCGATCCACACAATGGTGACACCCGGGCGTTTCCTCCCGCCTTATCCTGAACAGGAACCTCCCGAAGCAGCCGTGTCCGGTGAGGACCTGCGTCAAGTGGAAGGTGAGGACGCCGTGGCGCCTCTCTAGCCACTCCTCAAAGAGGGGCCTTATTGCCGCAATTGTGGCGTGCCCAGCACTGGGTTGCAACAGTCGCTCTCTCCATGACGCCATGAGATCCTGCCGGAGCTCTGTCCGCCGGGCCACGATTTGTCGCGGCAACGGAGTTTCGTCCCGGCGTTTCGCTTCCTCGCGCCACTCCCAAATGTGCACGAGGATAAGAAACTCCACACTTACTCTTTTCTTTAAAGTAAAAAAAAAATCCTTTTGAATAAAAAATGTTTTACAATATTGGGTAAACACTAATTCATTAATTTTACGTTGGTACCTTATAACTCACCTAGAATAAAACTGCTGTTCTATGTATAGATATAAAGTATTTCAAGCAATTACAGTTATGATGATTCATTTAATAAATACGAACATGTTACTCACATATTTACGAAATCTGCATTTTATTCGCCTGTATAGAAACACGTGACTTATTCGCATATATATCAGTTCGCGACTTGCTCGCATATAGTCTTACAAAAATTAGGAAACAAATTGCTACTTCGTAATTTCGCTACTTCGTTATATTATGCGTGAGTGCTTTTAGATGCATGATTCATCAAGAACAACACGGGTGTACCACGCACAGGTACAAAGTGTTACAAGCAATAACAGTTAAATTTATCCATTTCATAAATAGGAATATGGTACTCATATACTTACAAAATCTGTGATTTATTCGCATGTAGGCAAACTCGCGACTACTTCGCTTATAGACTTACTAAAATTAGTAAACAAATCAAAACAATTCTAACATTGAAATTTGGCCAATTCATCTGTACGTGAGTACCTTCTGAAGTATAATGCACTGCTGTGCTATGAATAGGTACAAACTGCCACAACCAATAACAGTTAAATTGAATCATCTGTTTAATATGAACATGGTACTCACATACTCACAAAATCTGCGATTTATTCGCCTAAAGACAAACCCGTGACTTATTCGCCTACAGACAAACCCGCGACTTATTCGCATATAGACAAGCCCGTGACTTATTCGCATATTGCGAATTATTGACCTGTAGGCAAGTCCCGCGACTTATTCTCAAATTTATATGTACTGAGACATATTCGCCTGTAGGCAAACCCACGACTTATCCGCATATTGCGATTTATTCACCTGTAGGCAAGTCCTGCGACTTATTCGCCTGTAGGTAAGCCCGCGACTTATTCGCATATAGCGATTTATTCGCCTGTAGGTAAGCTCACGACTAATTGTTCTCAAATTTAACAGTACTGCGATTTTATTCGCCTAAGGGCAAGTCTTGCGATTTATTCACCTATAGGCAAGCCCCGCGACTTAATCACAGACAAAAAAAAATAGCAAACAAACCAAATCATTTCCAACATTAAATTTTACAATTTCGACCGCACTCTACCACTCTTCGAGTAAGACTTCATTCAGTATAGGGTTAATATCGCAATTCATACTAGTTCCATATGTGACCTCTACGGCGTTCTGCCAGCGGAGTATTAGTATTAAACTCTCCAAGGACACTAATACCGAAAAGTGATTTAAACATTGCACTTTCAACGTTAAATCACTATCATCAAAACAAAACATATTGACCTAAAAACAGTACTACAAATATTACCCATGACATACTGGGATTGAATGAAGTCCAATTACTAAAAGAAGCTATTATCAAAGACGATGATTACACGTTTAATCTCTCCTGCGGGCCAGCCCGCAAACGTCAAGGCCGTGGCACGTGACCCTAATGCGTTTTTTTTTGGGTTGAACCCTCAGTAAAACTGAGAAATCGGCAATTTATTGCTATGGCTCGGTATATTATTATACTTTCTTGGCTTCGTCATGAGTTTACCTAACTATTTATACAATTCAATAAGCAAATAAAACTGACCTTAACTCGCAGTGAAGAAATACGGTAGCAACTTATCACTTTTATAATTTTAAATCGCATAACTTTCACTCGCACCATAAAACTTTATCACAATATATCGAATTCACACACATATTTACCTAAAAAAAACTCTTTATTAGAATAACACAGTATGTGTAGGCAATGTTTAGACAAGCAATTCCAAATAATCAAATATGTAATAAAAACTATTTTCTTTACACAACGAATAAACATTGGGGGCTGAGTCACACGCGTCCGTAGGAGAGTTTCCCTTATTGATGTTACCCTACACGTGGTCCCCGGGTGGTAATCAGGTGACACTACTGGTGGTAGGCTTCAGCCGAAGGCTTGTGACCACCCACCGGGCAAAGACGTATCGCTTAGCGGCATAGCCGTGTTCCGGTACGACGCTTGGTGTAGCCACTAGAGGAGTTGGGTCGAGATAGTTGTTCCACTGCATGCTGACCAGCCTGACTCGCACTGTTTTGGGCGTATCGGGAGACTAGTTGAGGAGGGTAGCGGGATCCGAGGCACGGTGCGCCGCTGGCCGACCGCAGGTAGTTGCGGGCCCAAGTAGTGTGCCAGCCAGACACGAAAGGCTGCCCCGCCAACTTTCGAAAAATCCCGGAATCATCTTGCTGGTTGGCGACCACATGGGAGGACCCGATGGACATCTATCTCCGGGGGGGCTCGGGCGTCCCCGCAGTCTCCGGACTAGTACCCCAATGATGGCGTCCTTTCAGTGTGTGTCTGTAGGTTAGTAGCGTGGAACCTCATCTCACTACATTCTCCTCTCCTTTCACTCTTAAAAAAAATGGCAAGAAATAAAAATAAAACTGCAGTAAAACAGCGGCTGCACCCCCTCCCCCACAAAGTGAACCTCACTAATATTAGAGGTCTGTACTCCAATCTCACCTCAGTCCACCATCATCTGGAGACTGAAAAGCTAGCACTGTTTTTCCTTACGGAGACGCAGATAGGAAGTCCGTCTGATGTGTCGTACTTATCCTACCCAGGGTTTACCCTGAAGCACAATTTCAAACCACGTGCGGTTGTATGCATGTATGCCCGTGACGACACTTGCTATCGGCGTCTCCGTAACCTTAAAGACTCCAGGTTCTCAGTGCTGTGGGCTCTGGTGGACACAGGGCTGGATAAGATTATCTACGCCTGTGTCTACCGCTCGCACAGCGGAGATCAGGAGACAACTAGGCTCACAGAGTACCTCAGTGAGGCGGCTGATACGGCACAGCAGCGGTACCTTTCCGCCCAATTAGTGCTACTGGGGGACTTTAATGCCCACCACCAGGAGTGGCTCTTCCCATACCAGTGCTTTGACCATGCTGGTCGAGAGACGCGCAAGCTTGCGCTAGGGCTAAATCTCACCCAGCTACTGCCAGCCAATGAAACGTGATTTCTTTTGACAAAAAATTTATCTACCACAAAAAAAGTGTTACAGTATCCCCTCACCCGCCAGAATTTCGCGAGGGAACAGGCGAAATTCGAGCTGGTCCCCAGCTCTATGACCCGGTGGAGGCATAATGCACGACACAGAATGCACTTCCTAATTTGCGGGACTGTTTCTTCAGTCCGTCTTTGGATACACTCACACAAGAGTCTAAGGGTAGCCACCATGCCAGCTACTCTGCTATACATACCAAAAAATAATCAACACCCCTTGAGGCCCACAGTAGCCCCCTTGAGGCCCCCTTGAGGCGTTTTTTTGCGTTGGTTTCATCATGTCTGGATATGATGAAACCAACGCAAAAAAACGCCCAAATCGGAAGATCAGTCAGCACTCTTGATGTCTTTCACATGGCAATCACTCCTTCTACCGTTCTACTCCCCGCCCGATCCCAGCCCAAGAGGCACCCGGCGGGTATGGCGGTACATGTCAGCAGATTGGGATGGGATGCGATCTTTTTTCGCATGCTATCCTTGGCAGCCCACTTGCTTCTCTTCGAACGATCCATCGTCATACACTGACGCTGTGATTGTGGATGACGGATGTGTTGCGTCGGGGGATGGAGTACTATATTCCATTTTCTGACGTAGCAATGTCTAACGTCGACCGACCATGGTTTGGAGCCGAATGTAACCACGCCAACGCAGTTAAACACAAGGCCTACCAGGCATGGGTTGACGCTCGAACGCGCAAGGCAAATAACGTGTGTCAGAAGATGAGAGCCTTCAACACGGCTGCCAAGTCCTGCAAAAAGGTGATGCGAAGAGCACGGTTTGACCACATTAGCAGAATCGGGAACTAGTAAGAAATAGTTTTAATTAATAATAATAATAGTTTATTGTCACAAAGAAACATACATTAGTATACACTGATTAACAAGATTCTTGCTACGCTGCAGAAGTTTGTATACAGATATTGTGAGCCCTGCCTCTTAAACTAGGGTAACCTGTATCTTAAGAGAGTGTTCAGCTGTGAGGTTACTTAAAAATAGGGTTTATACAACTGCGAACTGTGCCGACCTATTGTTCGTGTTAACAGTCAGATTTACTTTTATAAATATTATTATTGGTAATTAATTGGGATGCTGGTAAAGAAATCCACAAATTTTTGAGCAACTTTTTTGTTATCTCTAATAAGTCCATGTGTAGTTGCAAGCGTGTAATCAGTATTATTTCTTTTGTTCCTGTTCGTTTCATTGTTTATAATTTTCCAAACACTCTTGATTTTATTTTCTGGGGTTTTAACTTTATTGCCAATGTATAAAGCCTTAGCTACTTTACACGTATTTCAAAAAAAAATTGAATAAGTAGCAACATACTTGTTAAAAGTTTCAGTGTTAATATAATGCTTAAGGCCATAGAGCTCGTAAAGTCTTTCCCTACTTTGCCTGAGTCCTTCAGTCGCCCAGTCACTGAATAAAAACTTAGGGCATAAAGTTTTAGTTTTCTTCCTAAAAGTATTATTGAACTCCTTTTGGATTACTGAGAAAACTTTTTTATATAGAATATTACCATCATTCACTGTGAGGTCTTGATCACTTAGCTTACTTATTAAACTGCTGTTAAACTGATTTAATTTACCGGATGTTATTGGTCTGGATTGAATCTGCACTTGTTGAATTTGTCTGTTGGACTCAAAGGTTACCAATAGCCCACTATGATACGAAGGCTGACAATATATAATGTTTTTGTCCAAGTAGTCGCAGCAACAAAATACATTATCAATACATGTAGCAGAAGTCACAGTTGTTCGTGTTGGTTCCATAAACACATGTGACAAATTAAATGATTTGAAGAGATTTAATAATCTACTGCTATCTGAATTACTCTCTAAAATATTTATATTAAAATCACCACAGATTATGATTAGTTTATTTCCAGTTGCAAGTTTTGCCAAAACATCTTCCATCACTGACTCAAATATAGAGTAGTTACCATAATTGGGGGGTCTGTAAACGCACACTATAACATGCTTATCCAGCTCAACGCATGACAGTTCAACACTATGTTCAACTGATAGATCTACAATATCTTTACGAGGTTTTGATTTAATACCATAACTATTATTCGTTCCTCACAATTATTATTCGAATAACAATCGACATACTACAAACGTGCGTTGAACTGCGTAAGGCCGTGCATGGCGGTGCATGAGGGACGGTATTGCGTCAATTGCGTTCATCAGTATTAGTACTTCAATTCGTTTACTTTAGTTGGTCTTGTGGAAAAACAATTTAAAAAAAAAAAATTTTAGTTTAATTCTTATTTTAGTCTACTCATCTATTCGTAATTTCGTAATAAATGTTCCCTCAACTGATGGAGAATTGGAGGTTACTATACTCCATTTACTATAGCATTAGACAGAAGTTAAAAAAGGCTCTTTTAGGTGCACACAAACACTATTACAGTCAAGATTGATGTGGAGTTAAATATAATCAATTTAAATAACAGCTGTCACACTTAATTGCATCTATTTAACCTATCTAACTTCTGAAATTACAAGGCCTTCATTTAATATTATTTAGTTTTTACATAAAATAATGTCATGTTAATGTTTAAAATCTAAAAGAAGCAGGGGCGGACAGTACCGGAAACGTTTTTCATGTCACTATAACTCAACCAAATCTAAAATGTTACCTGTTCCGTTCATAAGTTGTGGCTGCACGTGTTTTTAGGGTTCCGTACCCAAAGGGTAAAAACGGGACCCTATTACTAAGACTTCGCGATCCGTCTGTCCGTCTGTCTCCAGGCTGTATCTCATGAACCGTGATAGCTAGACAGTTGAAATTTTCACAGATGATGTATTTCTGTTGCCGCTATAACAACAAATACTAAAAACAGTATAAAATAAATATTAAAGGGGGGCTCCCATACAACAAACGTGATATTTTTGCCGTTTTTTGCTCGATATTAATAACGGCAACAGGTAGACGCTTGAAATTTTCACAGAATGTTTAGTTGTATATTTACTTCAAAAAATAATAATTAATAAATTAAAATAAAATAAATTAAGGGGGGCTCCCATACAACAAACGTGATTTTTATGCAGTGTTTTGCGATAATGGTACGGAACCCTTCGTGTGCGAGTCCGACTCGCACTTGGCCGGTTTTTTTTATTTTGTCGGTTTATGATGTCATTTCTCCGTCAAATTGCGTAAATAATCTGCAGTTGCAGCATACTGTCATTCACTTGTGGATACTTGTGAATGCTACGCCTTTTCTCGTTGTTATTGCTGAATTATCGTGGTTTAGTTGTTATTTGTTACTGTTTTTCTCTTATTATTGTTTTGTTATCGTTATTAGTGTTAGTTTTGTGTTGTTTGTACAAAGCGGTACGTTTTGTTGAACTATGGACAGGGACGATCCCGGTGCAGGCCCGAGTAGCTTGCAAGCGCAACTTGTAAGCTCTGTAACTGCTGGTAACGCTGATCAGTGTCAACAGCGAAAAATACGTGGCCCCAACGTTGATCACGACGTTAAACTATTGTCTCCCAAGAAAAAGAGAACAAAGCAAACACCGCTTCGTGCTGCAGAAAAAAAAAAAGTCAGAACAGTCTTAAATATTTATAAAGATGTTAAGGGGTCCAGGCCCGAAGGTACTCCTGCTTATAGGACGCAGTTAATTAACAAAACTGCAGAAATTGCAGGTAAGGATCATAAAATTATTATTATAAATAAATGTATTTGAAAGTAACATGCTTTGTGAGGTAATAACATACATTATTAATCTTATTTTAAAGGCATATCTCGTGCAACAGTCTATAATGTACTGAAAGAGTACAATACAGAAGGTCGCCTGCAATCACCTCCTCCTCGCCAACGGAAATACTCAAAATCTGACGATTATGATGATATAACGTTAAGTGGAATACGAAGAAAAATTCATTCTTTTTTTTTTGATAACGAGTTACCAACGTTGGACAAGATTCTGGAAGCCGTTAATAGCGATGAGTCTCTACATGATTTTAAAAGAAGCACTTTATACAAATTAATCAAGAACAAATTGGAAGAAGGCTTATCATTGGCCATATTGGTAAAACTTGATTTAAATGTATTTCTTTTGATAAATTCAAAATTATGCTATGTTATTATTAATGTGACTTTATCAAATCATTAATAAAATGATCACTCCGTTCTCCGTCACTGAAAACTGGTTAAGTCTTAATGCCTCCCCTCGGAGAAAGATGTTTATGGTTGTAGATTAACCTGTTCAATGACAGTAATGATGCAGTTAATTTCGGTTGCTACTTAAAGGTTAAAATCTATTTCCAGCGATCAAGTAATCTACGCCACCGGTACACAATTATTGATTTGCTTTTATTTCATTTCACAGGATCAACGGATGGGTTTTTGATGGATGGTGACTTAATATTTGAAGCCAAAAAGGGTGACGGAGACTACCATCCTGAAATGGATGCACACAATTTTGAAAAGTGGTTCTAATTAATATTATCAAAAGTCTAGAGTTATTGTTATGGATAATGCGCCATATCATTCGAGGAAATTAGAGAAGCTGCGAACTACAGCCACACGAAAGGCAGATATTCAGAAGTGGCTAAAAAACAAAAATATTCCTTTTGAGGAAAAAGATCTTAGGGCCACTTTATTATTATAGTTAAAATTATGACTTTTGTTACCACCCATGTCAATTAATTATTATAATTTGTGAAGACTGATGGTAGCAGTGACTAAATTGTTAAGTGGTGTTTTGTATCGTATTTATTTGGTTTATTGAAAACATAATACAGAGATATTGTGATAAAGTTGTTTTTAATAAACTGATTGCTACTATTTTTTTTTCATTTCATGTACCTATCCAAGCATCGTGAAGAGTAGATAGATAGAATACGCTTTATTGTATGCCATACATTGTTACTTACAAAAACATCACATACATTATTTATTAAAATTGTTTGAACTTGACTTGAAAATAAAAGGTTTAGTACTCCTGCTTCTGCGAGACTCTTTTGTCTTATGTTATAATAAATGGAGTATAGATAGATTGAATAACATATTAGCTACAATCGCATAATAGCTGCAGTCGTACGTAAGTAGTGGCGCACAGACTTTTAACTATTGATTTGTAACGCAGCGCACGCCATCTGCAATTCCACACCATCTTTTGTTATTACTTATTTTGTAGTACGCACTACGCATGTGTATAGTGATGGGTGCGCTGCGCAACAAATTAGTAGTTAAAGTTGACGCGGTAACCGTATCAGTACTTGTCGCTCGCCACACGCCGTTAGTCGATAACAATCGACTGACATCAATTGTTATCGACTTTTATCGACTAAGCTGAATAATCGACTGATTCGATTAGTTATAGTAGTAATCGCCCATCACTAATTTACAGCTCCTCAAGTACCCATAATCCAAGAAATATTCGCCCTGAAGAGATCCATCTAACGACACATATCATATCGCTACTGGGATTCGAAAAAATTGCCTGTTGCCCTTTGCAAGGACTATACTACAACATTGTAGCATCCAACCAATATGGGTTCAAAAGAGGAGTCTCCACTGAAGACGCAGTTATCGATCTTACCCAATTTGTATCACAAAAACTAGATGAAAAGCAAAAATGCGCTAGTATTTTCCTAGATTTGAAAAAGGCTTTTGACACAGTCTCTGTTCCCACCCTTCTCTACAAATTGGAGTGTATAGGTATTCGTGATAAGCCTCTTCAGGGATTATCTACAAAACAGGAAGATGGCTGTTAAAATCGACTCATGCCTAAGTGATGAAGAAACAGTCACATACGGCGTCCCACAGGGTAGCGTGATAGGACCCACACTTTTTCAAATCTACATAAATGATCTATGCACGCTGTCCTTACATAAATCACAGATCTATACGTACGCTGATGATACAGCGATTGTCGTTTATGATAATACGTGGAGCGAGGTCAAGCGTGCTGCGGAACAATCCTTTATGAAAGTTGGAAAGTGGTTGCGAGAAAACCTTCTCACGCTTAACGTGGCTAAAACCAACTTAATTCCGTTTTCTATTAATTATAGGATCAAAGCACCACCGGAATTTGAAATTATTGCACACACATATTCTGATCACAGCCACTGCTCATGCGCGGCGCTTACTCGCGTCAACCAAACGAAGTACTTGGGTGTAGTGATTGATGATGGACTGAAATGGTACAACCAAATAGACAATATCACTTCAAAAGTTAGAAGACTCATCTACATTTTGAAATCTCTGAGATTCTGCGCAGACAAACATGTACTGAAAATGGTTTACCTAGCACTTTGTCAGTCCGTTATCACTTACTGCATCCCGGTTTTGGGAGGGGCTGCTAAAACCAAGTTCATCGAAGTGGAGAGGGCACAGAGAGCTGTGCTCAAGGTTATGCTTGGTAAACCATATAGATTTCCCACTATTGATTTGTATGCGGACTGTAAATTGCTTACGGTGAGACAGCTTTTTGTCCTCCGAGCCACGCTTAGGAAGCATAAACAAATTCCACCACCAGATAAAACTAAGCGCAAAGCAAAAATGATATTTCCAACAATAAGCCACAAGACCACATTCGCCAGGCGCCAGTTCTACGTTGTGAGCTCTTTCATTTACAGAAACATTGCTAAAATTATTCAACTAACTGGGCTAAATCACCATGAAGTCAGGGCTAAGGTACAAAGCTGGCTTCAAGATCAGGACTACGTTCGTACAGAAGAACTACTCCACCTCCAACAGTAGCCGTACAAAACTTATTCTACCAATTTTTATCAATCACAATCTCAATAATTTCAGCATGATACACTATAATACATATACATGCGAATATATACAAACACACCCTTACGTACACTTACAATCCCTCATACACACACTCACTCACATACACACCTCCACGACACACACACAATTACATGTGTGTATTTTGCACACTCACATCACAACTCCGTTCAATAGATTCCTTTACTCCTACTTAAATTTTTCTTGATATAATTCCATTGTACTTTCAAACCTATTCTTTGCCATGATTTTGTATACCGACATAACACACTATTTGTAAAAGGTTTTGGTATCCTAGTGACAGCAGAACACTGACTCCTAAGTCACAGGATCTCCTAGTTTAGGTGTCAGGGTTTACTCTATCTGTATGACCTTTTTCACTGAAATTCATGCGACCTAGTATATAAGCATTGTTGAAGGTTTTTGTATAAATAAAGATTTTTATTTATTTATTATTTATACTATTATCATGCTTCTATGGAGAAAACTATTAGAAGAAAAAAGTTGTGCCGAAATCAGTAATCCTCCTGTTGTATAAAAGGTAATCCAGTGGATATTGGACATTATCAATAAAGAAGCCAAATCAGCAAAATCTCAGCAAAAATTAAGTTACGACTAAATAATCATCAATAAAGAAGCCAAATCAGCAAAATCTCAGCAAAAATGAAATTCCGACAAAATCACTACATGGCACCCAAGTAGGTAAATGACATACCTCATAGGTTTGTAGAGTAGTATACCTATCTAGGCAAACAGATCTCCCCTTAGCAAAGCCAGAAATATGGAACAAGTATATAGAAAATTTGAGTAGTAGAGTCGGTAAAAGATTAACGATCATTTAGCTATGAACATCCAGGCTGCTGCTGTAGTAGCTTCTTGTTGTGATCTCCTGGACTGCTGCGTCTTAGGCTGCGTGATGTGTCTCGGGCTACAACGTCTTGGACTGAGTCACTTTGCACTGTGACGTCCTGGACTGCGTCACCTTGGGCTGCGACGTCCTGGACTGCGTCACCTTGTGCTGTGATGTCCTGGACTGCGTCACCTTGTGCTGTGATGTCCTAGACTGCGTCACCTTGGGCTGTGGCGTCCTAGACTGCGTCACCTTGGGCCGTGACGTCCTGGACTGGTGCGCCTTGGGCTGGCGCCTCGCGAGACATGATGCGAGGTACATAAAACAAAAATAACTAAACTACGTAAATGAAGTTGAATAGTTTTGTAGGGTATTATCAAAATATCTTTGAAATGGTGCGTTCGAGCTCAAAATTAATCAAATCTAACAAATTCGTAAACTAAAGCGATTTTAAAGCACAAACTCAACAAGCAGTAAGATTATAGAAATAGACGTATTTGTGTCACTTCTGAAATGTAATAGATCACTAGATTACTTTGATTAGACTACAGAGCTAGTACAAAGCAGGTAGGTCCGCGGGTAGAAAAATACTCAAGAATAGATAATACTCACGTTTAGTTGGTAATGCAGCAATAACACACAGTTTGGATTATTATTTATTATATTATTATTTATTTTCCACTTCACACTACGTTACCATCAATTCCATACAACATTTATCCACTTAGGTCAACAGTACAATCTTCCAAGCCCGCCTAGACTAGACTGGCGAACTGACTCAACCTATCTCGTGTCGGAACAATCCCCCTCCAAACGTCAACTGTCATTAGATGTGACGTCATTTGACATTAGAATATTTTTTAGGATAATCAATTTAACAACTTTTAAATACTATTTGATGTTAAAAATAAATAATTTAATTCTTAGCAAATAAAATAAATATTTATCTAAGAAAACCTAACAGTGCTTACATTTTTAATACTTTACTAAAGATAAGTTTAAAATTACCTCATCATTGTTTCATCGTCACTGTCACCATTCCTACTACTGTAGTCAATTTCGTTCCGAAAGCATTTTTTTTCTTCAATTGTGCTGCCACTGAAATCTTCGTTTGATACCGGAAAGTATAAATATTCAGTAGAATTCGATCCGTAACTGTTGTTAGGAAACGACATCTCGCTTGATTCATCCATACTATCACTCGAATTCGTGTTTAAGGAAAGCGATGATTCGCTTTTTAACATAAGAATCGACTCATAACTGACGCATTCACAGGCAGTTAAATCGTAACTTATGCTTTCATGTGCAGTGTAAGATGAGCTTCTACAAATGTCTCCTGATAGATCTTTATTTCCTAATCTGTCGGTATCATCACTGTCAATTTCAGTAGTATAACTTTCAAATAAGTAATCACTTGTATCATTTTTTATTACGTTTAGCTTGTCATAAGCGTAACTGTCGTAACAGTCGCTAGAATACGAACACGAAGTATCAATATTAGTTTTCACTTCATCATTATGAATAGGACATCTAAGTAAAGGACATGCATCGAATAAAGATTTTTTTAAATCATTTGTCTCAAAGGGTGAATATATAGAGTAAATGGATGTATTACTACTGTAACCGTCTGTTACTTTTTTGTCATATAAAGTTACAATATTTTCAGATGTTTCTAGGCTAAACTGCCTAGTATACGATGCAGCGCCATTCACTCTGCCAACAGTTACTTTTATACCCTCGTTGTCAATGAAGGCTCCAGCTTTAACGCCAGGAAGGCACTCGTCAGGACAATCGCACAAAGAAGATATGTCCGGAGATGTTACTTTAATCTTGACGTAACTGTGTTTAAATTTGATTTTCTTCTTATCACAACCGCAGCCACGATCACAAGTTTTTGTTTTAATTATATCTTCAAATTTTTCAGCAATACCAGCGGCTACCGACTTAGCTTTTCGCTTTGATGGTAAAACACCGACCTTTTTCGATTTGGTTTTTATCTCTCCTCTCTTTTCTGAAGGTGTTGGCTCCGGTGGCAAGCCAGCTTCAGTTCTTATTTTTTTTACTAATTCCTTTTCAGAAGCTGTTTTGCCTTCAGGCAATGGCATCCCTATTGTGGCCAAACCTTTGAGTATCCTTTCCTTTTCTTTAGCTGGCTTGCCAGTAAGAGGTGTTAACAGCCCTTCTGCTTTAGCTTTGCGGACTATTTCTTTTTCTGAGGGAGTTTTTGCTGGAGGGGGCAAACCTAATTCAGTCCTAGCTTTTTGGATCAATGCTTTCTCCGAAGGGGTTTTACCTTCGGGTAGCGGTAGCCCAGCTTCGACTCGGCTTTTAATAATTTTTTCCTTTTGAGATGGTGTTTTTCCTTCCAAAGGAGTAAGTAAACCGGCAACTGCTTTGGCCGACAGCTTGCCTTCCTCCGTTTTAGCTTTTTTTATCATAATTTTTTCAGAAGCAGTTCTACCTTCGGGTAGAGGTACACCAGCCACAACCATGCCCTTGACAATACGTTCCTTCTCAGATGGTGTTTTACCTTCAAGTGGCGTAACAATACCAGCAGCTTCAGCTTTACGCATTTTTATTTTTTCTGATAAAGTTTTAGGTTCAGCTGGAAGACCAAGTTCTTTGCGAACTTTCGCCGCTATTTTTTTCTCTGATGCAGTTTCAGATTCAGGAAGTGGTAAACCTTGTTCTACTAAGCCTTTTAGTATTCTCTCTTTCTCTTTTGGCGGTTTTCCAGACAAAGGAGTTAACAAACCGGCCTCTTTCGCCTTTCGTAACTTTTCCGCGGTGACTTTTGACGGTACTTTACTTTCCGCTTTTACTTTGGCAATAAGTTCTTTTTCCAAAGCTGTCTTTCCTTCAGGCAAGGGTATACCAGCTTTACGAAGACTCTTCAATACTTTTTCTTTTGCTGATGGTGTTTTGGCTTCTTCTAATCGTATTGATGGTGTTTTTACTGCAGCGGGTTCTCCAGCGATGATTTTTTTTATCATTTCCTTTTCGGACGGTGTTTTTCCTTCTGGTAAACTGACGCCCGCAGCCACTCTGTCTCTTAGAATCTTTTCTTTGGCTGAACGTGTTTTACCTTCTAAAGGAGTAAGAAGTCCTGCTTCTTTTGCCCTTTTCATTCTATCTGACGGTGTAGGTGATACATAACCTGTGTCATCCCTAATTTTTTGCACTAAAGCTCTTTCAGATGATGTTTTACCTTCTGGTAATGGCAAACCTGCTGCTGCTCTACCCCTAAGTATTTTTTCTTTTTGTGAAGGTGTCTTACCCTCTAATGGTGTTAACAAACCAGTTTTTTTTGCTTTTCTAACTTTTTCCGATGGGGTCTTTTCAGGCACTCCTAACTCAGTCTTAATTTTTTTTATCATTGCTTTTTCAGAAGCAGTTTTACCTTGTGGTAATGGAAGACCAGATTCAGCAAGGCCTGTAAGGATTTTTTCTTTTTGTTCTGGCGTTTTACCTTCAAGAGGTGTTAATAAGCCAGCTGCTTTAGCTTTTTTTAATTTTTCTGTGGTGATTGACGGAGCTGGTACTTTGGCCGATGGCGCTTTTACTTCTTTCGCTGGTAGTGGTACTGGTAGTGTTGATATTTCTCTTTCTGATTCTGGTGTTAACAGTCCACATATACATTCATCAGCAGGACCCTTGCCCTCTATCATTCTTTTTGCAGTTTTTTTGTCTAGTTTTAGTCTCTCCTCTAGTGGTAAACTAGGAGCTCCAAACCCAGCAGCTATTGGTTTTCTCGGTTCTATTACTTTCCATTTCTCAGATGGCTTCAAAGATGGCAGACGTTCTCCTTTTACCTTAGCTATCAGAGCTTTTTCAGATGCCGTTCTTCCTTCAGGCAACGGGATTCCTTTGTCCTGCAAACTTTTTAGAATTTTCTCTTTTTGTGATGGTGTTTTACCTTCCAAGGGCTGCAACAACCCAGCACTTACGGCTTTTGCGTACTTTTCTCTCATGGATGGAGTTTTGGGTTCTGGAGGTAAGCCAAGTTCAGCACGAACCTTTTCGCTGACCTTTTTTTCTGAAGCTGTTATTGGTTCTGGAAGAGGCAGTCCTTCCTTTACTAATCCTTTCAGTATCTTTTCTTTTTCTGAGGGCGTTTTACCTTCCAAAGGCGTAAGTAATCCTGCAGCTTTTGCTCTACGTAGTCGTTCAGACGGCTTCACAGACGGCACACGTTCTCCTGCTTTCACTTTAGCTATGATCGCTTTCTCTGATGCCGTTCTACCTTCAGGCAAAGGTATACCTTTGTCTTGCAAACCTTGTAATATTTTTTCTTTTTGTGATGGAGATTTCCCTTCAAGTGGTTGCATCAATCCTTCATCTGCAGCCTTAGCGTACTTGTCTCTCATGGATGCAGTTTTTGGTTCTGGAGGAAGGCCAAGATCTGCACGAACCTTTTCCATAATCTTTTTCTCCGAAGCAGTTTTTGCTTCCGGAAGAGGCAGTCCTTCCTTAGCTAATCCTTTCAGTATCTTCTCTTTTTGTGAGGGCGATTTGCCTTCTAAAGGTGTCAATAATCCTGCAGCTTTTGCTTTACGTAGTTTTTCAGATGGCTTTACAGACGGCAGACGTTCTCTTGCTTTTACTTTAGCTATGATCGCTTTCTCTGATGCCGTTCTACCTTCAGGCAATGGTATACCTTTGTCTTGCAAACCTTGTAATATTTTTTCTTTTTGTGATGGGGATTTCCCTTCAAGTGGTTGCATCAATCCTTCATCTGCAGCCTTAGCGTACTTGTCTCTCATGGATGCAGTTTTTGGTTCTGGAGGAAGGCCAAGATCTGCACGAACCTTTTCCATAATCTTTTTCTCCGAAGCAGTTTTTGCTTCCGGAAGTTGCATTCCTTGCATTGCTAACCCTTTCAGTATCTTTTCTTTTTGTGAGGGCGATTTGCCTTCTAAAGGTGTAAGTAGACCTGCAGCTTTTGCTTTACGCAGTTTTTCAGAAGGCTTAACAGACGGTAGACGTTCTCCTGCCTTTACTTTAGCTATGATAGCTTTCTCAGATGCCGTTCTTCCTTCAGGCAATGGAATACCTCTGTCCTGCAAACCTTGTAATATTTTTTCTTTTTGTGATGGGGATTTCCCTTCAAGTGGTTGCATTAATCCTTCATCTGCAGCCTTAGCGTATTTGTCTCTCATGGATGCAGTTTTTGGTTCTGGAGGTAGACCAAGATCAGCACGAACCTTTTCCATAATCTTTTTTTCCGAAGCAGTTTTCGCTTCGGGCAGAGGCAGTCCTTCCTTTGCTAATCCTTTTAGTATCTTTTCTTTTTGTGAGGGCGTTTTCCCTTCCAAAGGCGTAATTAGTCCTGCAGCTTTCGCTCTACGAAGTTTTTCAGATGGCTTCACTGACGGCACACGTTCTCCTGCTTTCACTTTAGCAATGATAGCTTTCTCGGATGCCGTTCGTCCTTCAGGCAATGGAATACCTCTGTCCTGCAAACCTTGTAATATTTTTTCTTTTTGTGATGGGGATTTCCCTTCAAGTGGTTGCATTAATCCTTCATCTGCAGCCCTAGCGTACTTATCTCTCATGGATGCAGTTTTTGGTTCTGGAGGTAGGCCAAGATCTGCACGAACCTTTTCCATTATCTTTTTCTCTGAAGCAGTTTTCGCTTCGGGCAGAGGCAGTCCTTCCTGTGCTAATCCTTTGAGTATCTTTTCTTTTTGTGAGGGCGTTTTCCCTTCTAAAGGCGTAATTAGTCCTGCAGCTTTTGCTCTACGAAGTTTTTCAGATGGCTTCACTGACGGCACACGTTCTCCTGCTTTCACTTTAGCAATAATAGCTTTCTCGGATGCCGTTCGTCCTTCAGGCAATGGAATACCTCTGTCCTGCAAACCTTGTAATATTTTTTCTTTTTGTGATGGGGATTTCCCTTCAAGTGGTTGCATTAATCCTTCATCTGCAGCCCTAGCGTACTTATCTCTCATGGATGCAGTTTTTGGTTCTGGAGGTAGGCCAAGATCTGCACGAACCTTTTCCATTATCTTTTTCTCTGAAGCAGTTTTCGCTTCGGGCAGAGGCAGTCCTTCCTGTGCTAATCCTCTTATAATCTTTTCTTTTTGTGAGGGCGTTTTCCCTTCTAAAGGCGTAATTAGTCCTGCAGCTTTTGCTCTACGAAGTTTTTCAGATGGCTTCACTGACGGCACACGTTCTCCTGCTTTCACTTTAGCAATGATAGCTTTCTCGGATGCCGTTCGTCCTTCAGGCAATGGAATACCTCTGTCCTGCAAACCTTGTAATATTTTTTCTTTTTGTGATGGGGATTTCCCTTCAAGTGGTTGCATTAATCCTTCATCTGCAGCCTTTGCGTACTTGTCTCTCATGGATGCAGTTTTTGGTTCTGGAGGTAGGCCAAGATCTGCGCGAACCTTTTCCATAATCTTTTTCTCCGAAGCCGTTTTCGCTTCGGGCAGAGGCAGTCCTTCCTGTGCTAATCCTTTGAGTATCTTTTCTTTTTGTGAGGGCGTTTTCCCTTCTAAAGGCGTAATTAGTCCTGCAGCTTTTGCTCTACGAAGTTTTTCAGATGGCTTCACTGACGGCACACGTTCTCCTGCTTTCACTTTAGCAATAATAGCTTTCTCGGATGCCGTTCGTCCTTCAGGCAATGGAATACCTCTGTCCTGCAAACCTTGTAATATTTTTTCTTTTTGTGATGGGGATTTCCCTTCAAGTGGTTGCATTAATCCTTCATCTGCAGCCTTTGCGTACTTGTCTCTCATGGATGCAGTTTTTGGTTCTGGAGGTAGGCCAAGATCTGCGCGAACCTTTTCCATTATCTTTTTCTCTGAAGCAGTTTTCGCTTCGGGCAGAGGCAGTCCTTCCTGTGCTAATCCTTTGAGTATCTTTTCTTTTTGTGAGGGCGTTTTCCCTTCTAAAGGCGTAATTAGTCCTGCAGCTTTTGCTCTACGAAGTTTTTCAGATGGTTTCACTGACGGCACACGTTCTCCTGCTTTCACTTTAGCAATGATAGCTTTCTCGGATGCCGTTCGTCCTTCAGGCAATGGAATACCTCTGTCCTGTAAACCTTGTAATATTTTTTCTTTTTGTGATGGGGATTTCCCTTCAAGTGGTTGCATTAATCCTTCATCTGCAGCCCTAGCGTACTTATCTCTCATGGATGCAGTTTTTGGTTCTGGAGGTAGGCCAAGATCTGCACGAACCTTTTCCATTATCTTTTTCTCTGAAGCAGTTTTCGCTTCGGGCAGAGGCAGTCCTTCCTGTGCTAATCCTTTGAGTATCTTTTCTTTTTGTGAGGGCGTTTTCCCTTCTAAAGGCGTAATTAGTCCTGCAGCTTTTGCTCTACGAAGTTTTTCAGATGGCTTCACTGACGGCACACGTTCTCCTGCTTTCACTTTAGCAATAATAGCTTTCTCGGATGCCGTTCGTCCTTCAGGCAATGGAATACCTCTGTCCTGCAAACCTTGTAATATTTTTTCTTTTTGTGATGGGGATTTCCCTTCAAGTGGTTGCATTAATCCTTCATCTGCAGCCTTAGCGTACTTGTCTCTCATGGATGCAGTTTTTGGTTCTGGAGGTAGGCCAAGATCTGCACGAACCTTTTCCATTATCTTTTTCTCCGAAGCCGTTTTCGCTTCGGGCAGAGGCAGTCCTTCCTGTGCTAATCCTCTTATAATCTTTTCTTTTTGTGAGGGCGTTTTCCCTTCTAAAGGCGTAATAAGTCCTGCAGCTTTCGCTCTACGAAGTTTTTCAGATGGCTTCACTGACGGCACACGTTCTCCTGCTTTCACTTTAGCAATGATAGCTTTCTCGGATGCCGTTCGTCCTTCAGGCAATGGAATACCTCTGTCCTGCAAACCTTGTAATATTTTTTCTTTTTGTGATGGGGATTTCCCTTCAAGTGGTTGCATTAATCCTTCATCTGCAGCCTTAGCGTACTTGTCTCTCATGGATGCAGTTTTTGGTTCTGGAGGTAGGCCAAGATCTGCGCGAACCTTTTCCATAATCTTTTTCTCCGAAGCCGTTTTCGCTTCGGGCAGAGGCAGTCCTTCCTGTGCTAATCCTTTGAGTATCTTTTCTTTTTGTGAGGGCGTTTTCCCTTCTAAAGGCGTAATTAGTCCTTCAGCTTTAGCTCTACGAAGTTTTTCCGATGGCTTCACTGACGGCACACGTTCTCCTGCTTTCACTTTAGCAATGATAGCTTTCTCGGATGCCGTTCGTCCTTCAGGCAATGGAATACCTCTGTCCTGCAAACCTTGTAATATTTTTTCTTTTTGTGATGGGGATTTCCCTTCAAGTGGTTGCATTAATCCTTCATCTGCAGCCCTAGCGTACTTATCTCTCATGGATGCAGTTTTTGGTTCTGGAGGTAGGCCAAGATCTGCACGAACCTTTTCCATTATCTTTTTCTCTGAAGCAGTTTTCGCTTCGGGCAGAGGCAGTCCTTCCTGTGCTAATCCTTTGAGTATCTTTTCTTTTTGTGAGGGCGTTTTCCCTTCTAAAGGCGTAATTAGTCCTGCAGCTTTTGCTCTACGAAGTTTTTCAGATGGCTTCACTGACGGCACACGTTCTCCTGCTTTCACTTTAGCAATAATAGCTTTCTCGGATGCCGTTCGTCCTTCAGGCAATGGAATACCTCTGTCCTGCAAACCTTGTAATATTTTTTCTTTTTGTGATGGGGATTTCCCTTCAAGTGGTTGCATTAATCCTTCATCTGCAGCCTTTGCGTACTTGTCTCTCATGGATGCAGTTTTTGGTTCTGGAGGTAGGCCAAGATCTGCGCGAACCTTTTCCATAATCTTTTTCTCCGAAGCCGTTTTCGCTTCGGGCAGAGGCAGTCCTTCCTGTGCTAATCCTTTGAGTATCTTTTCTTTTTGTGAGGGCGTTTTCCCTTCTAAAGGCGTAATTAGTCCTGCAGCTTTCGCTCTACGAAGTTTTTCAGATGGCTTCACTGACGGCACACGTTCTCCTGCTTTCACTTTAGCAATGATAGCTTTCTCGGATGCCGTTCGTCCTTCAGGCAATGGAATACCTCTGTCCTGCAAACCTTGTAATATTTTTTCTTTTTGTGATGGGGATTTCCCTTCAAGTGGTTGCATTAATCCTTCATCTGCAGCCCTAGCGTACTTATCTCTCATGGATGCAGTTTTTGGTTCTGGAGGTAGGCCAAGATCTGCACGAACCTTTTCCATTATCTTTTTCTCTGAAGCAGTTTTCGCTTCGGGCAGAGGCAGTCCTTCCTGTGCTAATCCTTTGAGTATCTTTTCTTTTTGTGAGGGCGTTTTCCCTTCTAAAGGAGTAATTAGTCCTGCAGCTTTTGCTTTACGAAGTTTTTCAGACGGCTTCACTGACGGCACACGTTCTCCTGCTTTCACTTTAGCAATGATAGCTTTCTCGGATGCCGTTCGTCCTTCAGGCAATGGAATACCTCTGTCCTGCAAACCTTGTAATATTTTTTCTTTTTGTGATGGGGATTTCCCTTCAAGTGGTTGCATTAATCCTTCATCTGCAGCCTTTGCGTACTTGTCTCTCATGGATGCAGTTTTTGGTTCTGGAGGTAGGCCAAGATCTGCGCGAACCTTTTCCATAATCTTTTTCTCCGAAGCCGTTTTCGCTTCGGGCAGAGGCAGTCCTTCCTGTGCTAATCCTTTGAGTATCTTTTCTTTTTGTGAGGGCGTTTTCCCTTCTAAAGGCGTAATTAGTCCTGCAGCTTTTGCTCTACGAAGTTTTTCAGATGGCTTCACTGACGGCACACGTTCTCCTGCTTTCACTTTAGCAATGATAGCTTTCTCGGATGCCGTTCGTCCTTCAGGCAATGGAATACCTCTGTCCTGCAAACCTTGTAATATTTTTTCTTTTTGTGATGGGGATTTCCCTTCAAGTGGTTGCATTAATCCTTCATCTGCAGCCTTTGCGTACTTGTCTCTCATGGATGCAGTTTTTGGTTCTGGAGGTAGGCCAAGATCTGCGCGAACCTTTTCCATAATCTTTTTCTCCGAAGCCGTTTTCGCTTCGGGCAGAGGCAGTCCTTCCTGTGCTAATCCTTTGAGTATCTTTTCTTTTTGTGAGGGCGTTTTCCCTTCTAAAGGCGTAATTAGTCCTGCAGCTTTAGCTCTACGAAGTTTTTCCGATGGCTTCACTGACGGCACACGTTCTCCTGCTTTCACTTTAGCAATGATAGCTTTCTCGGATGCCGTTCGTCCTTCAGGCAATGGAATACCTCTGTCCTGCAAACCTTGTAATATTTTTTCTTTTTGTGATGGGGATTTCCCTTCAAGTGGTTGCATTAATCCTTCATCTGCAGCCCTAGCGTACTTATCTCTCATGGATGCAGTTTTTGGTTCTGGAGGTAGGCCAAGATCTGCACGGACCTTTTCCATAATCTTTTTCTCCGAAGCTGTTTTCGCTTCGGGCAGAGGCAGTCCTTCCTGTGCTAATCCTTTGAGTATCTTTTCTTTTTGTGAGGGCGTTTTCCCTTCTAAAGGCGTAATTAGTCCTGCAGCTTTCGCTCTACGAAGTTTTTCAGATGGCTTCACTGACGGCACACGTTCTCCTGCTTTCACTTTAGCAATGATAGCTTTCTCGGATGCCGTTCGTCCTTCAGGCAATGGAATACCTCTGTCCTGCAAACCTTGTAATATTTTTTCTTTTTGTGATGGGGATTTCCCTTCAAGTGGTTGCATTAATCCTTCATCTGCAGCCTTAGCGTACTTGTCTCTCATGGATGCAGTTTTTGGTTCTGGAGGTAGGCCAAGATCTGCGCGAACCTTTTCCATAATCTTTTTCTCCGAAGCCGTTTTCGCTTCGGGCAGAGGCAGTCCTTCCTGTGCTAATCCTTTGAGTATCTTTTCTTTTTGTGAGGGCGTTTTCCCTTCTAAAGGCGTAATTAGTCCTGCAGCTTTCGCTCTACGAAGTTTTTCAGATGGCTTCACTGACGGCACACGTTCTCCTGCTTTCACTTTAGCAATGATAGCTTTCTCGGATGCCGTTCGTCCTTCAGGCAATGGAATACCTCTGTCCTGCAAACCTTGTAATATTTTTTCTTTTTGTGATGGGGATTTCCCTTCAAGTGGTTGCATTAATCCTTCATCTGCAGCCTTAGCGTACTTGTCTCTCATGGATGCAGTTTTTGGTTCTGGAGGTAGGCCAAGATCTGCGCGAACCTTTTCCATAATCTTTTTCTCCGAAGCAGTTTTCGCTTCGGGCAGAGGCAGTCCTTCCTGTGCTAATCCTTTGAGTATCTTTTCTTTTTGTGAGGGCGTTTTCCCTTCTAAAGGCGTAATTAGTCCTGCAGCTTTCGCTCTACGAAGTTTTTCAGATGGCTTCACTGACGGCACACGTTCTCCTGCTTTCACTTTAGCAATGATAGCTTTCTCGGATGCCGTTCGTCCTTCAGGCAATGGAATACCTCTGTCCTGCAAACCTTGTAATATTTTTTCTTTTTGTGATGGGGATTTCCCTTCAAGTGGTTGCATTAATCCTTCATCTGCAGCCTTAGCGTACTTGTCTCTCATGGATGCAGTTTTTGGTTCTGGAGGTAGGCCAAGATCTGCGCGAACCTTTTCCATAATCTTTTTCTCCGAAGCCGTTTTCGCTTCGGGCAGAGGCAGTCCTTCCTGTGCTAATCCTTTGAGTATCTTTTCTTTTTGTGAGGGCGTTTTCCCTTCTAAAGGCGTAATTAGTCCTGCAGCTTTCGCTCTACGAAGTTTTTCAGATGGCTTCACTGACGGCACACGTTCTCCTGCTTTCACTTTAGCAATGATAGCTTTCTCGGATGCCGTTCGTCCTTCAGGCAATGGAATACCTCTGTCCTGCAAACCTTGTAATATTTTTTCTTTTTGTGATGGGGATTTCCCTTCAAGTGGTTGCATTAATCCTTCATCTGCAGCCTTAGCGTACTTGTCTCTCATGGATGCAGTTTTTGGTTCTGGAGGTAGGCCAAGATCTGCGCGAACCTTTTCCATAATCTTTTTCTCCGAAGCAGTTTTCGCTTCGGGCAGAGGCAGTCCTTCCTGTGCTAATCCTTTGAGTATCTTTTCTTTTTGTGAGGGCGTTTTCCCTTCTAAAGGCGTAATTAGTCCTGCAGATTTCGCTCTACGAAGTTTTTCAGATGGCTTCACTGACGGCACACGTTCTCCTGCTTTCACTTTAGCAATGATAGCTTTCTCGGATGCCGTTCGTCCTTCAGGCAATGGAATACCTCTGTCCTGCAAACCTTGTAATATTTTTTCTTTTTGTGATGGGGATTTCCCTTCAAGTGGTTGCATTAATCCTTCATCTGCAGCCCTAGCGTACTTATCTCTCATGGATGCAGTTTTTGGTTCTGGAGGTAGGCCAAGATCTGCACGAACCTTTTCCATTATCTTTTTCTCTGAAGCAGTTTTCGCTTCGGGCAGAGGCAGTCCTTCCTGTGCTAATCCTTTGAGTATCTTTTCTTTTTGTGAGGGCGTTTTCCCTTCTAAAGGCGTAATTAGTCCTGCAGCTTTTGCTCTGCGAAGTTTTTCAGATGGCTTCACTGACGGCACACGTTCTCCTGCTTTCACTTTAGCAATGATAGCTTTCTCGGATGCCGTTCGTCCTTCAGGCAATGGAATACCTCTGTCCTGCAAACCTTGTAATATTTTTTCTTTTTGTGATGGGGATTTCCCTTCAAGTGGTTGCATTAATCCTTCATCTGCAGCCCTAGCGTACTTATCTCTCATGGATGCAGTTTTTGGTTCTGGAGGTAGGCCAAGATCTGCACGGACCTTTTCCATAATCTTTTTCTCCGAAGCTGTTTTCGCTTCGGGCAGAGGCAGTCCTTCCTGTGCTAATCCTTTGAGTATCTTTTCTTTTTGTGAGGGCGTTTTCCCTTCTAAAGGCGTAATTAGTCCTGCAGCTTTCGCTCTACGAAGTTTTTCAGATGGCTTCACTGACGGCACACGTTCTCCTGCTTTCACTTTAGCAATGATAGCTTTCTCGGATGCCGTTCGTCCTTCAGGCAATGGAATACCTCTGTCCTGCAAACCTTGTAATATTTTTTCTTTTTGTGATGGGGATTTCCCTTCAAGTGGTTGCATTAATCCTTCATCTGCAGCCTTAGCGTACTTGTCTCTCATGGATGCAGTTTTTGGTTCTGGAGGTAGGCCAAGATCTGCGCGAACCTTTTCCATAATCTTTTTCTCCGAAGCCGTTTTCGCTTCGGGCAGAGGCAGTCCTTCCTGTGCTAATCCTTTGAGTATCTTTTCTTTTTGTGAGGGCGTTTTCCCTTCTAAAGGCGTAATTAGTCCTGCAGCTTTCGCTCTACGAAGTTTTTCAGATGGCTTCACTGACGGCACACGTTCTCCTGCTTTCACTTTAGCAATGATAGCTTTCTCGGATGCCGTTCGTCCTTCAGGCAATGGAATACCTCTGTCCTGCAAACCTTGTAATATTTTTTCTTTTTGTGATGGGGATTTCCCTTCAAGTGGTTGCATTAATCCTTCATCTGCAGCCTTAGCGTACTTGTCTCTCATGGATGCAGTTTTTGGTTCTGGAGGTAGGCCAAGATCTGCGCGAACCTTTTCCATAATCTTTTTCTCCGAAGCAGTTTTCGCTTCGGGCAGAGGCAGTCCTTCCTGTGCTAATCCTTTGAGTATCTTTTCTTTTTGTGAGGGCGTTTTCCCTTCTAAAGGCGTAATTAGTCCTGCAGCTTTCGCTCTACGAAGTTTTTCAGATGGCTTCACTGACGGCACACGTTCTCCTGCTTTCACTTTAGCAATGATAGCTTTCTCGGATGCCGTTCGTCCTTCAGGCAATGGAATACCTCTGTCCTGCAAACCTTGTAATATTTTTTCTTTTTGTGATGGGGATTTCCCTTCAAGTGGTTGCATTAATCCTTCATCTGCAGCCCTAGCGTACTTATCTCTCATGGATGCAGTTTTTGGTTCTGGAGGTAGGCCAAGATCTGCACGAACCTTTTCCATTATCTTTTTCTCTGAAGCAGTTTTCGCTTCGGGCAGAGGCAGTCCTTCCTGTGCTAATCCTTTGAGTATCTTTTCTTTTTGTGAGGGCGTTTTCCCTTCTAAAGGCGTAATTAGTCCTGCAGCTTTTGCTCTGCGAAGTTTTTCAGATGGCTTCACTGACGGCACACGTTCTCCTGCTTTCACTTTAGCAATGATAGCTTTCTCGGATGCCGTTCGTCCTTCAGGCAATGGAATACCTCTGTCCTGCAAACCTTGTAATATTTTTTCTTTTTGTGATGGGGATTTCCCTTCAAGTGGATGCATTAATCCTTCATCTGCAGCCTTAGCGTACTTGTCTCTCATGGATGCAGTTTTTGGTTCTGGAGGTAGGCCAAGATCTGCGCGAACCTTTTCCATAATCTTTTTCTCCGAAGCCGTTTTCGCTTCGGGCAGAGGCAGTCCTTCCTGTGCTAATCCTTTGAGTATCTTTTCTTTTTGTGAGGGCGTTTTCCCTTCTAAAGGCGTAATTAGTCCTGCAGCTTTTGCTCTACGAAGTTTTTCAGATGGCTTCACTGACGGCACACGTTCTCCTGCTTTCACTTTAGCAATGATAGCTTTCTCGGATGCCGTTCGTCCTTCAGGCAATGGAATACCTCTGTCCTGCAAACCTTGTAATATTTTTTCTTTTTGTGATGGGGATTTCCCTTCAAGTGGTTGCATTAATCCTTCATCTGCAGCCTTAGCGTACTTGTCTCTCATGGATGCAGTTTTTGGTTCTGGAGGTAGGCCAAGATCTGCGCGAACCTTTTCCATAATCTTTTTCTCCGAAGCAGTTTTCGCTTCGGGCAGAGGCAGTCCTTCCTGTGCTAATCCTTTGAGTATCTTTTCTTTTTGTGAGGGAGTTTTCCCTTCCAAAGGTGTTATTAGTCCTGCAGCCTTCGCTCTACGTAGTTTTTCCGATGGCTTCACTGACGGCACACGTTCTCCTGCTTTCACTTTAGCAATGATAGCTTTCTCGGATGCCGTTCGTCCTTCAGGCAATGGAATACCTCTGTCCTGCAAACCTTGTAATATTTTTTCTTTTTGTGATGGGGATTTCCCTTCAAGTGGTTGCATTAATCCTTCATCTGCAGCCCTAGCGTACTTATCTCTCATGGATGCAGTTTTTGGTTCTGGAGGTAGGCCAAGATCTGCGCGAACCTTTTCCATAATCTTTTTCTCCGAAGCAGTTTTCGCTTCGGGCAGAGGCAGTCCTTCCTGAGCTAATCCTTTAAGTATCTTTTCTTTTTGTGAGGGAGTTTTCCCTTCCAAAGGTGTTATTAGTCCTGCAGCCTTCGCTCTACGTAGTTTTTCCGATGGTTTCACTGACGGCACACGTTCTCCTGCTTTCACTTTAGCAATGATAACTTTCTCGGATGCCGTTCGTCCTTCAGGCAATGGAATACCTCTGTCCTGCAAACCTTGTAATATTTTTTCTTTTTGTGATGGGGATTTCCCTTCAAGTGGTTGCATTAATCCTTCATCTGCAGCCCTAGCGTACTTATCTCTCATGGATGCAGTTTTTGGTTCTGGAGGTAGGCCAAGATCTGCGCGAACCTTTTCCATAATCTTTTTCTCCGAAGCAGTTTTCGCTTCGGGCAGAGGCAGTCCTTCCTGAGCTAATCCTTTAAGTATCTTTTCTTTTTGTGAGGGAGTTTTCCCTTCCAAAGGTGTCATTAGTCCTGCAGCCTTCGCTCTACGTAGTTTTTCCGATGGCTTCACTGACGGCACACGTTCTCCTGCTTTCACTTTAGCAATGATAGCTTTCTCGGATGCCGTTCGTCCTTCAGGCAATGGAATACCTCTGTCCTGCAAACCTTGTAATATTTTTTCTTTTTGTGATGGGGATTTCCCTTCAAGTGGTTGCATTAATCCTTCATCTGCAGCCCTAGCGTACTTATCTCTCATGGATGCAGTTTTTGGTTCTGGAGGTAGGCCAAGATCTGCACGAACCTTTTCCATTATCTTTTTCTCTGAAGCAGTTTTCGCTTCGGGCAGAGGCAGTCCTTCCTGTGCTAATCCTTTGAGTATCTTTTCTTTTTGTGAGGGCGTTTTCCCTTCTAAAGGCGTTATTAGTCCTGCAGCTTTTGCTCTACGAAGTTTTTCAGATGGCTTCACTGACGGCACACGTTCTCCTGCTTTCACTTTAGCAATGATAGCTTTCTCGGATGCTGTTCGTCCTTCAGGCAATGGAATACCTCTGTCCTGCAAACCTTGTAATATTTTTTCTTTTTGTGATGGGGATTTCCCTTCAAGAGGTTGCATTAATCCTTCATCTGCAGCCTTAGCGTACTTGTCTCTCATGGATGCAGTTTTTGGTTCTGGAGGTAGGCCAAGATCTGCGCGAACCTTTTCCATAATCTTTTTCTCCGAAGCAGTTTTCGCTTCGGGCAGAGGCAGTCCTTCCTGTGCTAATCCTTTTAGTATCTTTTCTTTTTGTGAGGGAGTTTTCCCTTCCAAAGGTGTTATTAGTCCTGCCGCCTTCGCTCTACGTAGTTTTTCCGATGGCTTCACTGACGGCACACGTTCTCCTGCTTTCACTTTAGCAATGATAGCTTTCTCGGATGCTGTTCGTCCTTCAGGCAATGGAATACCTCTGTCCTGCAAACCTTGTAATATTTTTTCTTTTTGTGATGGGGATTTCCCTTCAAGTGGTTGCATTAATCCTTCATCTGCAGCCTTAGCGTACTTATCTCTCATAGATGCAGTTTTTGGCTCCGGAGGTAGGCCAAGATCAGCACGAACCTTATCCATAATCTTTTTCTCCGAAGCAGTTTTTGCTTCAGGAAGTGGCAAACCTTCCATTGCTAAACCTTTCATTATCTTTTCTTTTTGTGAGGGAGTTTTCCCTTCCAAAGGCGTAATTAGTCCAGCAGCTTTTGCTCTACGAAGCTTTTCAGATGGCTTCACAAAAGGAGCCCGTTCCTCAGATTTTATTTTAGCTATAAGAGCTTTTTCAGATGGTGTTCGCCCTTCTGGTAATGGTATTCCCTTGTCACGCAAACTCTCTAGTATTTTTTCTTTTTCTCTTTCTGATTTACCTTCCAAGGGTACGATTAATCCGGCACTTGCTGCTTTTTCGTATTTCTCTTTCATGGATGGAGTCTTTGGTTCTGGCGGTAGGCCAAGTTCAATGCGCACTTTTTCACTGAGCTTTTTCTCTGAAGCAGTTTTTGCTTCAGGAAGTGGCAAACCTTCCATTGCTAAACCTTTCATTATCTTTTCTTTTTGTGAGGGAGTTTTCCCTTCCAAAGGTGTAATTAGTCCAGCAGCTTTTGCTCTACGAAGCTTTTCAGATGGCTTCACAGAAGGAGCCCGTTCCTTAGATTTTATTTTAGCTATAAGAGCTTTTTCAGATGGTGTTCGTCCTTCTGGTAATGGTATTCCCTTGTCACGCAAACTCTCTAGTATTTTTTCTTTTTCTCTTTCTGATTTACCTTCCAAGGGTACGATTAATCCGGCACTTGCTGCTTTTTCGTATTTCTCTTTCATGGATGGAGTCTTTGGTTCTGGCGGTAGGCCAAGTTCAATGCGCACTTTTTCACTGAGCTTTTTCTCTGAAGCAGTTTTTGCTTCAGGAAGTGGCAAACCTTCCATTGCTAAACCTTTCATTATCTTTTCTTTTTGTGAGGGAGTTTTCCCTTCCAAAGGTGTAATTAGTCCAGCAGCTTTTGCTCTACGAAGCTTTTCAGATGGCTTCACAGAAGGAGCCCGTTCCTTAGATTTAATTTTAGCTATAAGAGCTTTTTCAGATGGTGTTCGTCCTTCTGGTAATGGTATTCCCTTGTCACGCAAACTCTCTAGTATTTTTTCTTTTTCTCTTTCTGATTTACCTTCCAAGGGTACGATTAATCCGGCACTTGCTGCTTTTTCGTATTTCTCTTTCATGGATGGAGTCTTTGGTTCTGGCGGTAGGCCAAGTTCAATGCGCACTTTTTCACTGAGCTTTTTCTCTGAAGCAGTTTTTGCTTCAGGAAGTGGCAAACCTTCCATTGCTAAACCTTTCATTATCTTTTCTTTTTGTGAGGGCGTTTTCCCTTCCAAAGGTGTAATTAGTCCAGCAGCTTTTGCTCTACGAAGCTTTTCAGATGGCTTCACTGATGGCGCACGTTCTCCTGCTTTCACTTTAGCTATAATAGCTTTCTCTGATGGCGTTCGTCCTTCTGGCAATGGGATACCTTTGTCTTGCAAACCTTGTAAAATTTTCACTTTCTTTGACGGCGATTTACCTTCCAGGGGCTGCATTAATCCGGCTTTTGCAGCTTTTGCGTACTTTTCTTTCATAGAAGCAGTCTTAGGTTCTGGAGGAAGCCCAACTTCAGCTCGTACCTTATCAATTAGCTTCCTTTGGGAAGCAGTTTTCCCTTCCGGAAGAGGTAGCCCTTGCATAGCTAGTCCTTTCAAAATCTTTTCTTGTTGTTCAGGAGATTTTCCTTCTATTGGCGTAAGTAGGCCAGCAGCTTTTGCTTTACGTAGTTTCTCAGATGGTTTAACAGACGGTTTACGTGATCCCGCTTTCACTTTAGCAATAATAGCTTTCTCTGACGCCGTTCGTCCTTCTGGTAACGGAATACCTTTGTCTTGCCAACCTTGTAATATTTTTTCTTTTTGTGCAGGTGATTTTCCTTCAAGCGGCTGCAATAATCCGGCTTCTGCAGCTTTGGCGTGTTTTTCTTTCATTGATGCAGTTTTAGGTTCCGGCGGTAGGCCAAGTTCAGCGCGTACTTTTTCAATTAGTTTTTTCTCAGAAGCTGTTTTTCCTTCAGGAAGTGGCAAACCTTGCATTGCTAACCCTTTGATAATTTTTTCTTTTTGTGAGGGAGTTTTTCCTTCTAATGGCGTTATGAGACCTGCTGCTTTAGCTATTTTTATTTTTTCTGAGGGTGCTTTCACTTCGGCTTCTTTGATTTTTTTTAGTTTTTCTAACATCGTTGCAGTCTTAGACTCAGGTATTCCTAAGTCAGCTTTTACTTTTTTGATCAAAGCTTTTTCAGATGCTGTTTTACCCTTTGGCAAAGGGTGACCTTTTTTGGCCAATTCTGTCAATAGCTCTTCTTTTTCTGCTGGTGTCTTGCCTTCTAACATTTTTTCAGCTTTTCTTGCCATAGACTTTCTTTCTTTTGCACCTACGGATACTAATGACTTTCGCACTTCCCCGAGGCGCCTTTCTTCACGTAATAAATGACTGCATAGTATGCAATCACAATTATCACAATTTTTCATTTTGTAGCAGTCGTAGAGGCCTTTCATTACTTCAAACATTGCATCTGAGTTGCATGAACAACAGCAGCTGTCCTCCACAGCACCCAGTTGACAACGGTAAACTTTCCATTTTTTCTGCGTTGGAAAATTAAAGGATTTCATATAGTCGTTTAAACGGTACCCTGTAACTCGATTCACTATGAATTTTGATCGGAAAATAGACTTTGTTTTAATTGCATCAGAACTTCTTGTTCTTCGATTGTTTAGTTTTGGCCGTTTGTTAGTTTTAGTCATGCTGATGTGTTTAGTAAGCTTTAAAAGCTTTTGGGTGTGATAGCCCTTACCAGAGTGTGATAATCGGAAAGCGATTACAGGTTGTTGGCCGTATTTCAAAAGTTCCAACTTTCTGCGAATTTTCATTTTATTCTTATGAACCATTCTGCTGATATCATTTATTTCATTGCATTGACTATTATCTTGATCAGATGGGTGTAAATCATATTTGAGTTGCCAATGTTTTTTTTCGAGATCTTTCATTTTGAAGTTATAGCAAGCAGCTTGAGACTAAATTGCAAATTTTAGGTGAGTTTTTATGTCTGTATTTAATAAAAATCTCTTTGTGTTAATCGATTTCGTTTCTTTTTCTTTCAATTCTTCTGTTTCATGCCCTTCCTTTTCTTGATGATTGTTTCGTGTTTGAGAACGCTTCGTTTTCCTTTTCTTCTTTTTTTTCTTTTTAGTTAGGTTGTGTTTGAATCATGCTTAAAACGTGATACCTGTTTTTCATTAAAGCAATTTCTTATAGAGTACTTACATGTTTAACGTGGTGGAGGTTATTAAAATTATGGACTTGAAAAGCGCATACGTTTGCGGCATACGAACTTCCTTAAACTGCATAATAAATGACAATCCAGGGCTCATTTAGTGAAAGACTATCAAACATATAACAAGCAATCGGTAATACTCTTGATTTGCCTTGAGGTGAGTGAGGTGAATACTCAAGAGCATATTCTCGAGCATTTCCATTTAATGTATCACAAATTCACTTGTTTGTTGACCGTATCAAGTTGGAAGAAAGCGCCGAACGTTATGCTCAGTGTTCGGTTCCTGAAAGGACGCCTCGATTTTTAATTAAGAATACGAGTAAATGCTCTAGTATTTACTTACTTTTAACATTAATGAAACAGATTTTGCTAAACCTAGAACTGAAGAAATGTCATTCAGAACAACAGAGCTGAATTAAATTTATTTGTCTCTGGGTAGGTATGTCCCCCGATTATGTTGGAGACAATATATAACAGAGACAAAGGCGCGAATGATAGAACACAGAGTTACCTAGGCGAATGCTGGTAAAGGCATCATTTTCATAACTTTCCAAGCAAACATGTTACCGTTTTTTTGCAATTAAGTCACATATGACAATTGTGCGCAAATTAATTAACGAATCGATAATCAAAATGTAACATTGCTGCAGCCATTAGATCCATCTGTCATAAAACCAATAACTCATTGAGCGGATTATAGTAGTAAAGTTCGCTTTTATAATTATATAGCTGTCTCCCACGGCTTCGCTCCCGTCAACAGACTATTTACCTAACCTACCCTCCCTACCTACCCTACCCGACCTAACCGCTCTACCCGCCCTTCAAACGTTAAAATACCCGCCCTAACCACCCTAAAATACCCGCCCTAACCACCCTAAAATACCCGCCCTACCCGAAGCCCAATTATTTGACTTATATGTTACTGTAAAAGCCTAATCTACGGTAAAACCTAGGATACCCCGGTAAAACCAAAGATTCAAACGTTAAAATACCCGCCCTAACCACCCTAAAATACCCGCCCTACCCGAAGCCCAATTATTTGACTTATATGTTACTGTAAAAGCCTAATCTACGGTAAAACCTAGGATACCCCGGTAAAACCAAAGATTTACCAAGTCTTACAGGTAAAAGTCCGAATTTAGCTATAATTACGGATGAACTCTAAATTCGGGCTTTTACCAGCAATCACACGGTAAATCTTGTATTTATCTCAGAGACTAGTAAATGTTGAATAATTTAAATGTCTTCGACACACTATGATACGTAATGTGGATTACAATTTAAAAGCGTGCGCCCACACCGAATTTTTGTAATAATGCAGACGCGATACAGTAGCAAAATAAATGCGTTGTAGTCGCTATGCTGTCGCAGGTCATATATCATCGTCCTCGTAATTACGATTCGGCATCGCAACTAACGCAATACAACGTTGATCTGTACGTATTGCAGCATCGATACAGACTCGAGGCAGCATCGCTGCAGTCACGTTTTTGCATTAATTTAGCCACGCGAATATATCGATACAGACGTGATGCTAAATCGATACCGTCGATTGTAAGTTGGGCTCGGACGAAACGACATGGGTCGCGTTTTCTTTGTTGCTGCTTTCACGTAAAGCAGCCTCAGCGTTAGCGTGGGCAACGTACTTAATGACTGCATTTATACCCACTACCTAACAACTTTCCAAATACTAATGAATGAAATGTTGAATATGACTTTTCAAGTGAATTTAGAAAATGTTATAGGATGTCATATTCAATATTTCAATCATTGCTTTCGACCCCGCGTCTGCGATACAGTCTTGCGTATCCATCAATGTAGGGGACCCCTACTCCCTATCTCCGTCGACGAAGTTACGGGCCCGTCCGAAAGTGGCATAACATACAAAAAGCATAAAATTGCCGAGTCTTGAAAATTTGTAAAAAGCTTTCTATTAGTACATAAAAAAATTAACTTCCAAATCAACGAACCATAATGGAAATTTTATCCCGTATTTCTTTACAAAGTTGCTAATATAATGTAACCACCAGCTTTTAACCCTATACAAAGCGCAAGTCCGATCCTGCAAGGAGTATTGCAGTCACCTTTGGGATGGCTCAGCTAAGTATCAGCTTGCCGCGCTTGACTCGGTGGAACGCAGAGCCAAGACTCATTGGCGACGTTGAACTGGCGGATGCCAAGCTTCACAGCTTGGCTCATCGCCGCAAGGTTGCCTGCTTGTCGGTCTTCTACAGACTGTACTTCGGTGAGTGTGCTCAAGAACTCCACGACCTCATCCCACCAGCCCCCTTCAATCATCGGACATCTAGACGCACTGCAAGTTACCATCCTTACCTTGTTGCCATTCCACCAATTCGCACCAAGCGATTCCAAACATTCTTCATAATGCGCACAGCGAATGGATGGAACTCACTACCTGCGTCTGTGTTTCCGAACGCCTTCAACCCGAATCTCTTCAAAGTTAGAGTGAACAGGTTTCTTCTGGGTAAGTTCAATCCATCGTCGACTCTGTCTCGGTCACCTCTGACCTAGACTAGAGTCAAGAGCAAACCCATCACAAATAAAAAACAAAATACATTGAAAATTTAACTGATTACCAAATATCAGCAGGTATTATCCGATGGCGCGGTGGATTAATACCTATAGTTCGCGGAATTCGGGGCGACATGTGATTTAGAAATAGCTTGTTTGGCATGAATTCTTTTACCGAAACCAATGATATCGGTATAAAATACAACAGACTGCCAAACAAAAAACACTACAAAGTGAAAAATAACTTCAATTTCAGATGTCGAAGTTCATGTTTTCGATTCTTCATTCTTTGACACCGACTACAATGTGAAAAATAACTTCAATTTCGGATGAACGTATTTTCACATTGTAGTGTTTTTTTTTGGAAGTCATTTTTTTGTAAAAATGTTTTTTTTGTCACTTTTTAGTGATATATGAACCTGTATTGCCCACAGTGATGCCAGAATAGATTACCCGAAAAATACGTAACTTGAACATAAGCGGTGGAATGAGAGTGTACCAGGGTGAACTGTACACATCTGCGTACCCGTTTAGAGCATACTGGCGTGATAGTATGTTATGAAATGGTGGTCAATAAACAGACGTGCGATTGCAGCAATCCCGATAGATTTGCCGTCATTTATTGAAGAGTTCTGTTGTATATCTCCGAAGTTCTTCATCAGAATTAAATGGGACCATTTCGGAATAAACTTCATTCGAATAAAAATATTTTTTAAATCCGTTTATATATGACGGAGTTATGCCCGAACATACACAAAAAAAATATAAACATCCGAATTAAGAACCTTCTCCTTTTTGGAAAGTCGGTTAAAAAGGAAATCTATGTTTTGATTGTGAAGTGTGTTGTTAATTTTAATTTAAGATTGTAGACAAGTGAAAAACTAAGTTCCTAGCAATATTAGACTGCTATGTAAAAGGAAATCTATGTTTTGATTGTCATAGTAACAGATTATTAGGTATTTGTGATATAATATCAGCGATATAAAAAAATAATTTTGTAAATAAACAAATATTTTATTGTGGAAAGCTTTTTTCGTCCTCTCGTTCTAACACCCATTATGTCCTATAAGCAAAATATAAAAGTTTATAAATCAAATACTCAAATTAATCTATATCTATAAAAGCGAAAGATGACTGACTGACTCACTGACTGATCAATCAATGCACAGCATGAAATTTGGCGGAAAGGTTCCTTAAGTGACGTAAGTGTGCATTAAGAAAGGATTTTTGGAAATTCCACCCCTAAGGGGGGTAAAAAGGGGGTTGATAGTTTGTATGAAAAATCTAAATCCTTCAGCCAAAATTCATGAAACTTAGCACAAATAGTATACAAAGTAAATGATAAAGATTGTCATTATTTATTTTTCAAAACTACCCCCAAATGATTTGGGGGGTTTTGAAGTTTGTATGGAAAAATCTGATGATGATGATGAATTTTTTGGGTCAATAAACTTGAAACATGTCACAAATACTAACCTAAATGAATATTAAAGGTTGTTATTAATATTTTTTGAAACTACCTCGAAAAGACGATTTAAAATAAAAATAAAATATATAAAAAAGGGGTGTTAATGGTTTTTTGGAGAATCTTATTACTTCAGTTAATAAATTTGAAACTTCACATAAATACCAATCTAAATAATCAATATAGGTTGTCATTATTAGTTTTTTGCAACCACCCCCAAAAGAGGATTTAGAGGATGTTATTTTTTTTTGACGAATCTTATATCTTGGGTTAATAAACATGAAACTTGACACAAATGCCAACCTCAATAAACAATAAAGGTTATCATTATTAGTATTTTGAAACAATCCCCAAAGTCGATTTAGGGGGTATTAAAGTGTTTTTGAAGAATCTTATTTCTTGGGTTAACACATTTGAAAGTTGACATAAATACTATCCTAAGTAAACAATAAAGGTTGTCATCATAAGTTTTTCGAAACTTGGGGGCGTTTGAGAATGATGATTTAGGGGGTGTTGAAGTTTGTATGGAAGAATCTGATTTCTTAGGTCAATAAACATGGAACTCGACATAAATACCAAACTAAATAAACAATAATGATTTTTATTATTAAATTTTCGAAACTACCCCCAAATGATGATGAAATGATGATTTGGGGGGGGGGGGGGGGAAGAAAACAGATTTTTTCATACAAACTTCAACACCCCCTGGTGTTGAAGTTTTACATAAAACATTTTAAAAACTCCACTCAAACTTTTAAAAACTAACATAAACGATAAATAAAAAAGAGAAGAAAAGAGTGAATAGCATATTTAGGTTGTTCAAAACTCGACCCTCAACGGAGCAAAAAAGGGTTGATAAGTTTTTAGGGGAGGATTTTACTTTGTGGCGGTATCCTAAAATGTATTATTCTAACGAATCGTCCCAAGCCAATAAACCCTGTATATCTACGATACCCAGTTTTCTATTGTTTTAATAATAGCTTATTTTTAGTCGGCTTCACTAACTGCATATAAGAAAATCATTTATAGGATAAACGAAATCACGCGAACGAAGTAGCGGGCGGAGTGCTAGTATTTGATAATACCACCTATATATATTGACAGTAAAATCCGCAGTATAATTTACCAATAGGCATACAAAACAAACGTGTTAAATAAGTTAGCTTAAATTATAAATTTTATTTGTCCATTGAAATAATAAGACCGTCATGACGTAACACTTTGCAGTGTACACACTGCTAAAATTGTTTTTTGTTATAATATTTCTTTGTAGATATAACAATAGCCGTTACCAAGCCATAATCCATCTGTTGGCTGTCTAAGAGAATTAAAGGAGCTGGATAGTGGCCCATTGATAGCTGTCTAAGCCATTATACAGCCCATGTACAGCTCTAAGAATGCTCGACAGCTGTTAACAAGCTACTGAGATACTGTTGCTGAGATAGGAGCCTTTTTGGTCTCGCACGGGGTTTTTTATTTTGACTATTGTGTAATTTTTATGCTTATTTCTCGTGTCTCCTGTGCGGGTCACAAATAAATATTTTTCTTTCTTTTTTTTTTTCTTTCTACTATAATGCTCAGGGCTGGTTAATTTGGGGCCAAATCGAGCATTATAGGAGCTGTGTAGCGGGATATATAGCCCTTGTACAGAAAGTATAACAGCCTCGAGTTTTATAAAAGTCTGTTGTCCAGTGACTATACAGCTGTGTGCTGCTTGGGAGGAATACAGGTTTCCTCTCTGCTAAACGGAATGGGCATTGGGACGGTAGCCTACCACGCGCCCACAGTACGCGGGCCCAGTGCTGATTGATGGCTGTCACAAAATATCTTCAAATTTTGATCCTAATAATTGTGCGATGGAATTGCACGACTTAATTTCGCATAGCCCGTTCAGTTTTAATAGGTTTATTCTAAGCAAGTGCCGCTCATCGCCTACCACCAGTAGCTAAGTTGAGAATCAATAACGCTAACAGAAAACGAATCAATTTATGGAAATGACACATCCTGAACGTTACGTGGTAGACCATACAAATAGAAGGCGTTAACGATTGTAGAAAGAGATTCGATACGAAACGTTTGTAACTAGACCAGGGAGGGTGAGATAGTGGTCAAGCGCGAGACTATCTATACTATCTATACTTAATCTATACCAATATTATAAAGAGGAAAGATTTTTTTGTTTGTTTGTTTGTACCAAATAAGCTCCGAAACTACTGGACCGATTTAAAAAATTCTTTCACCAATAGAAAGCCACATTATTCCTGAGTGGCATAGGCTTTTTTGTCCCGATAACGGGTGCTATGGAGTGGCCCACGGGAGCGAAGCCGCGGGGAACAGCTACTCATTAATATAACTACAAATACCCTATTAAATTGTGTAGCATGTGCAACAGTGCATTTGTGACATGCCACAGACAGCGTGACACTGTCTGTTGTGCCATTGGAACATAAGGCCTAAGGCCCACTGCATCTTGGTAGCCGGCACCCGAGCATAAAAATTAAGAGCAGCGAGGATCTGAAATTAAACAATAACAATAGTAAATGGGTGGGATGGATTGGTAATAAAGCTCAATAAGTTGCAGAATCTTTAATATATCCTTATCTTCATTCTTGGATCAACACCACTTCGTCGTATGTGTCGAGGCAGAAAAGGTATTAGACCCTCACACAAGTCCTCGAATAATTCCCGAGTGAGCCCATAGTTCCCTATGAACTCAACGTCGGGAATACTCGCCAACAGGATTTATTGTCGTAAATATCGTCGACGTTGCTTCCGCTCTTCCAGTAGAGCTTCTTCGAGCATTAAAAAGCAGTTATTGCTTGGAATTTTGAAAATAGAGAAAACGACGTTTTCTAAAAAATAAACCTAGCTAGATCGATTTATCGCCCCCGAAACCTCCTGCATACTAAATTTCATGAAAATCATCCGAGCCGTTGCTGAGATTCACAATTGATCGATTGAACAATTGCTTGTTTAAAGGTATTAGATAAAGATCCGATAAAACAAGTGTCAAGTAAAATTTTTTGGACGGGTAAAAACACGTCAGGGACGTCAGAGACTGGGGGTAGTGAAGAGGACATCGCTTCACGGATCGCCTAAGCCCGAGCTACCTTCGCACAGCTGAGACCTGTTTGGCAATCGCGGAAACTGGCCCGAAGGATAAAACTCAAAATCTTCGGGTCCAATGTCAAATCCGTGCTGCTCTATGGGTGCGAAACGTGGAAGGTCACAATGGACATCTCACGCCAAATACAAGTCTTCATCAACCGCTGTCTCCGTCGCATTCTCGGAATTTACTGGCCCGAGACCATCTCCAACGTAGAGCTTTTGGAGAAATGCCATGAGAGCCCGGTCGACCGCCAGATCAAGCGTCGCAAGTGTAGATAGATTAGCCACACGCTCCGAAGGGGTCCCGATCACATACCCAAGCAAGCTTTGGACTGGAATCCCCAAGGTTGCATGCACTCCCAAGTTCATTGCCGATGAGACTCTTAACCCGTCTTTCGATCGAATCAAGTGCATCCAGCTGGTACTTGGCAGATCCGTCCCAGAGATGAGAACATGCATGAGTATTCCATGCATGATCGAACTTGCGCTTGATATAAGTTGAGCAACTGTTCTGATCCAAAATATTTTAGCAGATCATTTATTTGCAGCAAGAACAATGTTGCTGAGAGTACCGACCCCTGAGGGACCCCGGCTTTACTATCCAGTAGTTCAGACGAGCGGCCATCAATAACCACTCGAATGGACCGGTCCCTCAGGAAGTCTGCAATCCAATCGCACAGACCACTGGGCAAACCAAATGAAGGAAGCTTTCAAATAAGGCTTTCATGCCGGTCCCTGTCCCGACTGACATATCAACGCCCAGCCTAAACCACTAAAAGTTTGAAATTTTTAGAGGATGTTGATTTTATACTGTAAGCGTCATTTAAGAATGGATTTTTGGCAATTCATCCCCTAGAGGGGTGAAATAGGGGATGAAAGTTTGTATGAAACTCTGTCATTTTTATTTTGAAATGACTTAAATTATGGTATTTAGCCACTAAATATAAAATAATAAAATATGTTTTCAAACTATTTTTGAATTTCATCCGTAGGTGTAAAAAGGGAGGTTAAAATTTGAATGAAAAATATATTGTTTATAGGCAAAATTACTTGAAATTTTGTGTATAGACTCATCAAAATAAAGAAACACGTATTTAAGGAATTTTTGAATTTCATCCCTTAAAGGGGTAAAAAGGTATGTTAAAGTTTGAATCAAAACTAAATTATTTATTATCAAAATTACTTGTAATTTAGTATTTCTGCTCTTCTATACAATTAAAGAAATGCGTATTGAAGGAATTTTTGATTTTCTTCCCTTAAACGAGTAAAAAGGGGTGTTAAAGTTTATGTGAATGATTTCTGGATGTGCTCGAGGGGAAACAGTTTTCATAACTCAAGTACCACTGATACCCTCTGACTGTCTTTGAGTTTGAACGATTACAATTCCTCTTAAGGTCTGTTTTGCAATGACCATAAATAAACATGGTCAGTCATTAAGGGTGGGAGGCATAGATTTAAGACAAGATTGCTTCCGACACGGGAAATTTTACGTTGCCTGTCCCAGAGTTAGCACTAGCAGCCTGGTCATTTTGAAACCAGACAGAAAAAACAGCAATTTAATATACAAATAAGTGGTTAATTAAATTCTAACTTCTTAATGACGACTTTGTTAGTGTAAGCTAATTGGGGTACACTTATCGTATACTTTGGTACATGCAATATTTTAACGAAAATACATCTTTTGCTCGGACGTTTGCAGGTAAGTTCAATATTTCTAACAGGCAATACATTTTTAGATTTCAATTGCTAATAACTTTTTATACTAGGTAAACGGATGAGCGCGCGAAAGATAGTTAATATTTACATAAATTTTTAGTCAAGATTTCATTTGCCTAAGATGTCATATCGCGCGTGCAGGCGCTGGCGTACGACCCTCTATTTTTCACTGTGCCTCGAAATTCAAATGACTATGGGCATAAATGTGTTGACCTAGAAAGATGATTTCTGTGTCGTTGTCCCCAGTTTACAAAGTACTACAACGTCCTACTGAGAAATAACAACAACTACGATTGCTTAGGGTGAGGCCAAACGAACGTAGTTTTGTGAGTTGTATGTCACGTGAAATGCGACTCAGCGAATTTACGCAGCATTCGGTTGTATACTAAAGTCCTGTTTGTGCCACACGGTGACGCAAAATGAGTAGTCTGCTGACTATTGCGCTCGAGGTGAGAGAGGGGAGCGTTAGCGCCCTGTACAAACGTAGAATAGCAACTGAAATTACGTCAGTTACGTTCAAATGAAATTCGGCAGCGTGACCGAATTTCAGTTGAACGTAAATTCCGCGACGCATTTTACGCGACTCACAAAGCTACGTACATTTAGCTAATTTAGACCCTTAAATAGTGTTAAAATTGCTTCTGAAGTTTAACCAAGCAGAATCATTTCAATTATCGGGTCATATTGGACGTAAATTAAAATAATAAATAAAGAAACAATTAAATAATTTTAATTGTTATTATTGCCTAAGAACTTTCTGTATCTTATTGACGCAAATAAATGATTTTGTTTTTTTTTTTTTAAATGAGTTGCAAACTGGAAAATATGATTAAATAACGTTTGCACCTTAGGTAATGCAATGAGTAGACAGTAATTTTGCCGTTTTGACATTTTGCCAGCAGAAAATCTAAAAATGTCGTCTCCAAACGACTGTAAATCAGCAGAGAACTGATTATGCCATTGTTTACATTTAAATACACGGAAATTACTTCGAGAAGTCACAGCGACAACAACTTTTTGTTGACACTGACATAATGACAACTTTAAACTTGTATATTATTCTGGTGCATTCCAATTTATCATTTCTCGATTCTTGAGCATGTAAAATGTCATAGAGAAGGATATTTTCTTTGGCTAATATGCTCCAAATCCTAACAATACAAAAATAATGGGACAAAGCGGCCAGTGTCGCCATGGTTAAAAATGTTTTACCTAGTACAAATGAGAAAATCAATTAAGGTTAAAATAATCGCCTAGGGCTATTTAGACGTGCAAATGCTAGGCCAATAAGAGTTGTAGTGAAAAAGTTACTTTTGCCAGCCAGATCGAATCAAAGACGATTTAATCTTGCAAGGTCATAAAATAGAAAAACTTGACCACGAGTTGATAAAGATAAAGATCATTTATTTGTCAGAAACATGAGTATGCACACAAAAAGCATGCAAGATGTTAAGTACGTTGCAGAAAGGATCACAGTCATGATTTACCTTAACGGCATACAAATATGTGTTACAATAACATTAATTATAACTATTAAATTTAAATATAACGTAGTTAAGCTAAGATCAAAAAATAAAAGCAAAAATCAAGCATCAATTAAATTAGATAAACAAAATAAAAAAATAAATATTATCATTACTATGCATATTATTATTATTAATTAAGATGTCAAAATCAAAATAAAATAATTACAATACTTAACAGAACCAGACTTCGCCACTACATTACAAGTATTATGTTTTCTCCATTAGAAACTCAGCAATATTATATAAACATTAGGCTGCTAAATACTCCTTTAGCTTTTTCTTGAATAGTTTAGTAACAGTTAAATCTCTGAGTGCTTGTGGTAGGTGGTTAAATATACGTGGTGCCATACAGAAAACACTTTTATGCATTAATGCTGTATTGGATCCTACCTACCCTACCCACCCTACCTACCCTGCCTACCCTACCTACCCAACCCTACATATCCTACCCTACCTAATCATATAGTACATATTATTTATGTATCATCAATAGTTTTCTCAGCGCACGCCAAAGGTGAAGGAAAACATCATGAGGAAATCGGCATGTCCTAGAACCAAAAATTCGAAGACATGTGACATCCACCAACCCGCACTGAGCCCGCGTGGTGGATTACGGCCCATTCCCTCTCACAGAGAGAAGGCCCCAGCAATGGGAACATTAATAGGCTGATGATGTGATGTGTGTGTGACGCCAAAGAATGAATTTTATATGCAACATTTTGCTACTAAGGGTTACATTATTGCAATTTTCATAAGGATCTCTATTTTATTTGAAAATATATTATAGCCTATGACACTCAGGAATAATTTAGCTTTATATTGGTGAAAGAATTTTCATAATCGGTTCAGTAGATCCAGAGATTACGTCCTACAACGTCAGAAACTCACAATTCACAAACATTACCTCTTTATAATATTAGTAACTGATTAACAATTTTGACTATATAATTATGTAATTATACAGAAGCACGATGACGAAGCCGCGGGCAAAAGCTAACCAGACAGAAACTGGCTCTCCTGCTTTAATTTGGTTAGCTTTTGAAACGTAGAGTTAGATAATTCAGTACAATACAACCAGTGGCGTAGCTAGATAACCAAGGGCCCTGGGGCAAATCAGAAAATGGGGCCCCACTGCTATCTAAACTGGTTAGGTTTTATCAAGTAAAAATATTAAATATACAAATACTTTAAAAATGCTATGCTACTTTATCACCAGCTCTTTTTCGTGCACTGCTGGGCGGTTAATAAAAATATTAAACAGTAACAACATAAATTACAATCAATACTTGTGTAGGTATAGGTATTGGGCAATAAAACGAAATAGGAAAGATTCAAGGGTTTATTATATAAAGGTCGGGCCTAACAACTGACTAAATAACAATTATATATACAATCTTTTCCTTGCTTTAGTTTTCGAAAAAGTATCAATGACTTCGGTTAATTCCAGGCTTGATGTGGTTTTGTTTTCTTGTTCCAAAATTCATACACAGCACATGCTTCCGTATGGCCACTCGAACAACTGTGTTGTTTAATTTTTTCTGATAAATGCTTCCAATCCCGAATGCCCGTCTCGTACACTAAACATTATTCCTTTGTGAAGCAAATAACCAGCAGGGTTGACTATAGGCAGCATACAGCGTATTTTGGAATAACGCAACCAAAAACGATTAACTGGTCCATATTTAGAACTTGTAACGTAGTACGATTTTGAATAACACCTATTGTTCTGGTTGATGTCTGTTGGAAAAGGTCCTGAAGGCTGTAAAGGCCCCATATCTAGAATTTGACGTATTTCGTTATCACTTAATAATTTGTTCGTGAAGTTTCCCAAGTCATAAGATGATTTATCGTACACATTTTTGAAAAATTTAGAGTTCTGTGGTTCCTCCAAATCCTCCGCTCTTATGTGTGACGTGCAAACATCATCCACGTTCACATGATCGGCGGCGGAGGTATCTCCAACTGCAATAATTGTCGAATATTCTTCAGTAGGCTTCTTAACCAACATTGCAGTTACTTACCACATTATTTGGGTCCCTATCAATAGAAATATTTTGTAAATTTTTTTAAAAGCTTGTCAATTTTGGGAAATTTTTGTTTACTATCTTTTCTTTCTTGGCGTTGTTTGCGTTTAAATGCTTTCTTCTTTTTGTCCATAATTTTAGTTTTCTAATTTATTTAAGCAATATTTATATTAGATTGTGCTCGAGTAGGGACTCACTGTTCACTGACGACGTTAAAAGTAAAAGAAAGGAGACACGTAATGATATGCTACAAGACGTCGTTGGGGAAGCCCAGGCAAAAATTTTATCGCCGCTAGTATTACCACATTTAACGGTGGAGACCAAGATCAATCTCGTCGCACGCGGGCCTGAATTAATGCACCTACTACAGGTGACCTGCATTTTTCACGATATTTCGCGTTATACATATATATTGACGTTTTGAATTTGAATTTGAATTTTTGACGTAACGGACATCAATATGAGTGGTAATAAAATCAAATAAAATTGAACAGTACTAAAAAGTCTATTGTCATTAGCTTACTTACTCCTGACACAGCATTAATTTTGTAACCGATCGAACTGAACTTTTGAAAATAGGAGATTTTCTGGTAAGGATTCGAGGACCCCCTGAGCTTGAGGGCCCCGGGGCACTGCCCCACCTAGCCCCTAGGTAGCTACACCACTGAATACAACTATTTTCTTAATGTCCCTTGGCAAACTTCGTGTTTGGTCAGTCGTCGGTTTTCTATCAGTTGCCTTTTGCACTTGTAGCAGACCCACAGAACAGAAAAAAATGTCTTCTACAGTAATCAAACACATTTCCATGTTCAAACCTTTTTTTTTTTCTAATTGCCAAGTTTGAAATAAATAAAACATGGATATAGGTAATCTATTCATATTAGAATACTAATCGACGTCAACGGGCTAATTGAACAAGTGTAAGGCACAAAGTTACAAACCCATAAAAAAGTGGGTTTCGTATTATTTTGTGACTTCAGATTAGCTAAGGATCCAGACAGATAAGAAAAATGAAATGAAGCGACTGGAAAGCAGTGGGTTTCCTGCAAAAATTAATACAATTTGCTCAGATCACTTCGTAGAACTAGATATTTTAATTAAAAGCGGGGAAAAATACCTAGCCGACACAGCAGTACCTAAACAAAAAAAAAAAAATTAAAGTGCATAGGTACACAATTATGTTATTATTTCTCTATTGTTCTAGGGAGAATTGTCTGTATCAAATGTATGCAACTTCGTAATTATTTTTGTTTCATAATTCATAACATATTTGGTTGTATATCCATGAAAAAAAAGTAGTTGAAGTTGCCATTCGGACTATGAATCGAAAACTATTTAAAATAGAAGAAATAATGGCCAAAATGTTAAGAAAGTTTATTGGAGAGATAGAAAACTGTTCGAAGATATAAATTTTCATCAAATTGAAGAATTTCCCACATAAAAGCTATTAAGTAACACTAAATACACCATCAGTAACAAACATAATAATATTTATCGAATCGAGCAAATAAATTTTGTTTGAAAATAAAACGGAATATCGATAAATATGTTAACAGCAGTGGAACATCCCTAGAGGACGAGTTCTAATGTCCTCATTACGCAAATATAAACCTTATAGGTAACGAAATATCGCTTTAAATTGAATGCATTTATTATAGTGACATCTAGCGGCAGGTAGCGTAACTTGCTTATTAAACTATTCCATGTGCGCTTTAAATGGCAAATGTAATAAACAATATAATAATACATTGTTACAACTGAATTTAATCTTACCTTGTTATTGGTCCATCGACGTTGTAGACAGTTTTATTTATAGAGAAGTTTGAGTCTTCAGTGGAGATATAACTCAAATGGTCGTTGAACAGTGGTAACTGAAATAACGAGTAGAATAAGATTAAACAAGATTATCGACATCACACGACTGGTGCTTACTTGAAAGCCGAGTGTGGAAAAAAAAATTGCAAGAATTCAAAAATAGTTAAACTGGAGGCAACGTATTCTGTTGCCTTCAGTTTTACTATTTTTGAATTCGTCGTATTTAGCCTTATCCAAATTTATTTGAGGCCGATGCACCATGTATTCTTCTTCTATTCATCTCTTTTCTTCATCCGCCGTCTCAATAACTACCTCCTCTCTCGCCATATTATCATTTTTCACAAAAAGTATCCATCGTTTCTTTGATCTTCCTCTACTGTTATAATCATCTACATTCATACTCATACCATATTTAAGACAAGTATAAGCAACATACCATCGACTAATGTCTTATTAATATAAAACACAATACCTGGATGAAAAAAACTTTGTAGTCTTAGATTTTGCAATTATTAATAACATCTGAATGCCAATGCCAACTAGCACTCAATAGGTATTTATTCGGTCGAAAATAAGGATTGTTTTTGTCGATTGAAAAGTTAAAAAATAAATTAAGGTTGATTTTTAACCTGTACATTTATCAACCGTTAGCAGACGTTAGTACAAAGTGATAAAATCGCGTGAATCTGTATAGTATGTATTTAGGAACGGCCTATTTTTAAAGGTGTCCCGATAGTGCAGTTCTTCTGATACTTATCTTATCTACTATATCTACCATAACTGATGACGTAAGATAGTTTGTTTGAACCCGTCACAAAAATGCTTTCCCATATATAAAGTTATGCTGCCGAGTGTACAGTATATGTATTATGGTATAGTTGAGTTCCATGTAGATGAAGACACGAGAGGAAGTTATTATTTTGGGACCCAATACATCCCTAACTACCAGCATTAAATAAGTATGTAGTGTATTAGTTTTGCGCTGTGGATGATGAGTAGGTGGGATTATAACTACAAAAACCAAGGATCACATTCAACTATAACTTAGGTGTAACAATTTATTTATTTATTTACCTGACATATTGAGAATTGATAATGATATAAAAAACATTACGCTTGATTTGCCTGAACCTGGATTAGAATCTACTCTAAAACTATGGATTCATGTTAAAGATTTAAATTTGTGTAGGAATGGCTGCGAGGAGAACAATACAAATGACATTTGACACATGATCAGTTTTGTCAATAGTTTTGGCACTGTTTATGGTTATGGCCAGTTACAGCCAGAAGTAAAAACACGCAACCTTGCCGTCGCACCCACATCCGTTTTGGAATGTTTTCAGCAGAGTTGTAGCAAAGGTTTCTGCTTCAAGAAGATCTTCACAGACTTAATACATACTGTATAGACAACAAACTCTTTCTAAGTCTTCCAAAATGCCACAGTATATCATTTACAAAAAAATAAACTAAATTTGAAGTATACTTTGAATAGTAAAGCGACCAGCCTACGCCCTACTCCAGACTACTCGTCGAGCACCTGCTTCCACCTGCGGCTTGACTCAGGACAGTACTGGACCACTGAGGGATAAATAGAATTCAGCACCTACTTGTAGAACGGCCCGAACACCACCTTGTTGCCCCTCCGGCTTGACTGGTTCTTGTTAAATAAATATTTTTGTTAAATGGTTTCCGCCTTCTTCTTATTTCACATCTTATCCCTAGGAACGTTGGAGGAAGGAGCACTAACCGTTTCACTGGCACAACAATTAAATATAGTAGAATCCGTTCGCGACCTTGGTGTAACTATTGATTCATGTCTGCATTTTGACTTGCATATTGAAAACATAATAAATAAAGCCTTTCAAATGTATGGTTTTGTCATGAGAGCCTGTAAAGACTTTGTGCGACCCTCTACCTTTTGGTATTATACAAAACTTTAATAAGGTCTCAATTAGAATACGCCAGTCCTATCTGGAAACCGTTTTACCTCAAGTACAACATTAAATTAGAAGTCGTGCAGAAAAAGTTTCTACGCACAATGAACTATAGATGTTATCATTCGGGGATTCCATACACACAGTTGTTACAGCGATATAATATTTTAAGTTTAGAGCCTCGGCGCTTACTTTTGGTGGTCATGATGCTGCATGGTTTGTGTAACAATAGATTCGATTGTATTGAAATCACAAAAAAGTTACGCTATACAGTGCCCCGAAATGTTATCAGGAGGGCGGCTCGCGTGCCCCGGTTGTTCCATGTGGATTCATGTAGGACCAACGCCGGGGCACGAGTGCCTCTTCGTCAGATTGTGGGAACCTATAACACACACTTCATGGACATAGATATCTTCTCCCTTTCTAGTAAAACATTTAAATATCTGGCTATAAATATTTTATCTCCATAATCCATAATATAAGATAAATTAACGCGATGAACGATACTCTTCCGTTTCCTATTTGTTCATATATTAATCCGTGGACAATGGTGTGGGTTATATTTTTGCCAATTTATTATGTACTCATAGTTTTATTTAAACTTTAACATGTAACTGTTCTTTTGTCCCTAATAAATAAATTAAAAAAAGGGTTCTTTATATTTTTACATTGCGTGCGGAGCTTCGCGATTCATCATCTTTCTAGCCCTTTCCCGTAATCAGGAAGAATAAATAGGTGGTATTGCATCAGCTGTTGCTAGTCATGCAGCGATTCACGTAACGATGACGATGTGATCTGCAAATCTCATGTGTGAGATTTTCCCAATTCAGCATCTTATACATATGCTCCAATGAGTTAGTGAAGAATTTAGGGGCAATTACGCTCTCTCGTCTCGTCCCTCGATACCTCAATTTGGACGGTTGTTGTCGTGACTGAATGTCTTCAAAGACATTTAGTCAAATCAAATCAACACCCTTCTAATAGTCCCCAAACGCAGAACAAATGGGCTGATTCTGCTCATACACTACTATTATACAGTACAAATTCTAGTCTTGCTCTTGACGGCCTGCTGAATGATTTGTCGCACTGTGTGCATTGGACTCTAGTGATGTCTCTCCTTGTGGCAGTGTTAGCTGCTTGTATGTGAAATACTACATTATTCTTCTCTAAATCAGCTTATAATTAGTTACGTGGCTAAAAAGCGAAAAAGGTCTGAAGTTCCTTAAAACGGTCTTGCCACAAATTTTAAAGAAAAGAACGACCACGAGCTTTCGATATGTTTCTTTCTAGACTTCTCCCAGAGTTAAAGAGCTTCCGATTCTTTCAGGAGCTTAGTTGTAATCCCGTACTTACCAGGGGCTTTTCTTTTTAAATTTGTGTTAAAGCCACCTCGATTTTGTGTTGGCCGATTTCAAAGAAATGGCGAATTCTGGCATCCTCATTTACGGGATTGTGTCGGGATTCATGCGATGCACATACAATTGGCCTTAAAAGTTTTCGATTTCGGGATAGGCTGAAACTAAAGATCGCCTTCTGATATGATTTGCTTAATTTACGTACAGAGAAGAAAAGATAAATTATATTTTATGAAACCGGTTGATCCCTAAACGATCCTAAAAGTACGCGTGTTATCCTTTATGACGAAGTATCTTTGGTCTAGGACCAAAGTTGCAAGAGACTTTGTCGGGGCTTTGCCTCGTCCGTCCATTTCTTTTGGAGTTTATTATTAAAGAATTAATTTCCAGGAAGCTGATAAGCGTTTGCCTCCTACGATTTCTGCTAACAAACCTGTGGATTTCTATTATATATTTGGAGGCATGCGGAACAGGGTGTAAAGTCCCGCAAACCTCCATAGAAAAGGGATGGATCCTCCGACCAGACGGGTGTTGTGTCTGGTCCGGGCAACTGCCCAACGGTTATCGTCGGACTGTTGTATACGTTCAAATCGCGCCGCAAACTTTACTTGCGCGATGTAGGATTTGTGTGACGTCATGTCATTACTTTGTAAGTGGCGGTGTCGGTGCCGCTACATCACTCCCCTCCGGAGACCGGAGGTCGATAGCAGGTTGAGTCGTCCGTACATCTTGTGATGCGTGCCTGGCCAGTGGAAGGTTGGTTCCCGTGAGTCGGAACCGGAAGTCGCAGAGTTCGCGGTGAGTCGGAACTGTATGCGGTTGTGCCCCAGTGAGTCGGGGTGATGATATCCCAGTGAGTCGGGATAGTTTTGCTGGCTTCAGTAGTTCGGAGCGGTGATGATGTGCCCCAGTGAGTCGGGACAGTGCTGCTGGCTCCAGTGGGTCGGAGCGGTGATGAAAGAAGCTGAGGGTGATGACCAGGTATGCGCGTCCGCTGCATGCTGGTGGTCAGGATACCCCCGTAGATGCCGTGGGTACTGGCTGGCTGTGTGACTCGCTGCTCGAAAGCTTGAGGAAGTGATGATGACGTCACGATGAAGTAGCTCTGCACGAAGGCTGCGCTGATGTTCATGTTCGAGGGTCACCAGTTTGGAGGCATGCGGAACAGGGTGTAAAGTCCCACAAACCTCCATAGAAAAGGGAGGATCCTCCGACCAGACGGGTGTTGTGTCTGGTCCGGGCAACTGCCCAACGGTTATCGTCGGACTGTTGTATACGTTCAAATCGCGCCGCAAACTTTACTTGCGCGATGTAGGATTTGTGTGACGTCATGTCATTACTTTGTAAGTGGCGGTGTCGGTGCCGCTACATATATACATATTCCTCATTCGCATCCCTCGCCCACGTGTCTCGCTTTTTTACAAATACCTAGCCTTTCCTACCATTGCTGCGCTAAACCAGGCTAAGAAAATGGAGTGACTCTATTGCTGGATTCTACTCAGAAAAAACACGCTGAGAAAGATGTACTGGAATTTCGTGTTACCCATTCTTACAATTAAAATTATTAATTATGATTTGTTATTGGTTAATTTCGTTAGGTTGACTGTCACTCGAAACAATATTCGACCAATCAACCATTTTAGAAATACTAATACAATTTTTCATTTTAGAAAGGACGCGTGCAGTATTAGAGTCTATATTTCTTCCCAAGTACTTCTGGCGATTGGCGTAAAAATATACGCTCAGTTACACACGAACCTATTGCTTCTTAGTCAAAAAGCAGCTAAGGGGACATAGGCCTCCCCCAAGCGTCGCCACATTGACCGGTCCCGTGCGTCTTGCAACCAGCGGATTCCCGCAACCTTCACCAGGTCATCGGTCCACCTGGTGGGCTTTTTTTTTTAATCATGCTTTTTTCGTATTCTTCATAGCAGACCCTTTCATTTGATACCCATATCATGACAGTGCATAAAAAATAACTAGTACGCCATCTTGGGCCATCCACCATATTGCATTGTCATCCAAACTAAACGTGTATGCAAAATTTAATTTTAATCGGTTGAGGATAACTGCTTTAAAATTAAGTTGGAAGATTTTACCCGAACATACTTACATACTTGTATAGGTACATTGCACGCATGGTCGCGGCTGTCACGAGTGCTTATGTATGTATTACGTTTGTATTGCGTATGTATTGCGTATGTATTGCGTATGTATTGCGTATGTATTGCGTATGTATTGCGTATGTCATGTGATTCACAAAGTACTGTAACGAGGTTGCATTGGCTGGTTTACCTTATTAATTGTTACAGACCGAATATACTTTAAATTCGTTCTTTCATTCTTTTTAAGTTATAAAGGTCATCAAATTTTTGAAGATGACAAGTTAAAAATTGAATATCTATTATTTTAAGTCCATAGATGAAATTGGAAAGGCTATGAAACTTGTCACCCTTCTAGATATCAACTCGCCTTCGTCAAACTTGGCGCCTTTTTACCCGACTGCAAGGAAATCGTTATTCTTTTCGCGCGTATCTTGTATGATGTACAAAAAACATAACGCATATTACATACACTGTATTTAATATTCATTATTACCTCATGTATTTCAAAGATTTATATCATTAAGACATCGTTAGAGTCTCTTGTTCGCTTTAGGACAGATTCGCTTTAAGACAGATTCGCCTTACGGCAGATTCGCTTGACGGCAGATTCGCTTTATGGCAGAAATTGTACAGTCGTGTTGCAATTGTATCCACGTAGTTTTCCTTGATATATAGGTATGTTGTCTAGCATAGAAAACTCTTTTAGTTTTCCGGTCAGTATTTGATGATGACTTCTCACAAAACGATTATACCGTTAATTTTGTACGCCTAATTTATATACTCTTACCTAACAAAACACAAGCTACTTTCGAAAGACTACAAGCTACTCATTATATTGCTGGATATTTTTTCAGTTAATATAGATCAGTGTAGATGTGTTTACGAGTTAGCTGTAGTTCAAGCAGTTTGTTCAGCATTCTGTGTGGTGCCTCCACGAGACGTGACGTAAACAAGAAAAAAATCATGCTGTGCAGTCGGAGGATACATAATAATATGGAATGGCTTCTTGTTTACGTCTTTTTAGTTAGCTTCTTAAGCAGTCGAGTATTTAGATTTTTTGAATTAAATATATATTTTTAGTTAAATAATTCGAATTAAGTTCATTTAAACATATAAAATTTATATATTTTTGAAATCACCTTTTGAAACCCTTTATTTACAAATTGGGTTTGGAAGAAAAAATATTTGATCCCCCACAATATGGCGCCCAAAATCAGGCGCCATTTTTCTATTTTCCAATTTTAATGATTCCAGTGGCACTCGCAAGATTAAGACAAATCGATTGACGTAAGAATCATTAAAATCGCACAACGCGTTTGGTCTCTAGAACGCTACATAGCAACAAACATACATACCTACATAGACTGATAACACGATAACTTCCTTCGACAGTCGGGTAAAGAATAGAGGAATTTCATAAAAATACTAACAAATTAATTTAAAGTCCCTAGGCATACAAAAATTATCGTCTGAAAAGTTTTTTATTAAGAAAACCCAATTTTTTATTAAAAAACCTCTTAAAGGCGTGAGTTTATGTCTGTATGTATAACCCTATTTTTAGGGCAGCTATGACAGTTGTGTTCGACATGATTCAACAAAAGAACTGCAACGGGTCTTGTGGTGCACAAGTTCTTGTGAGTTGCAAAAACGCTGTTAAAAGAATACAGTCGCCTAGTGAATATCGACTGAACCCACGATAGCAGAGCGCTCTCGTGGCGAATTAATCGCTGCTGGACGCGCCAATGGTTTTCATGAAAGTGGAAAATTATCCCACGGTACACCACTAGGATGAAAACTATCCTATGTGCTATTGACGCTAATTTTAAACTACATCGACTGTACGACGTACGCCCGACTTTCCTATACATTACTTGTTATTTTATTCAAACTTTTTTTCTCGTTAAGCGATTATAAGTTAATATTTTGGGTAATAAATGGCAAACGGTAATACAGACCAAGATCAATCCATGTTACAAATTCCACCCAAAACCGTTCAGCTATTTGAGGCATGTTTGATTAAGAAACTTCTAATCAAACAAACTTTTCACGTTTATTTAATCAATTTCGAAGACATATAATAATTGTGAGTTTTAGTAGTTGTGAGGAGTAGAAAGCGCACTAACAGACAGACAGAGGAGCAATGTTTTTTAAAAAGGTGTGGCAAAGGATAAACACAAAAATCTTTCCAAATTTTGTTTACTTACGAATAATTATTTCTCAGAAAACTTGACTGTTTAAAAAATACATACACGATGGGCAATGTTAACACTATTACCGTCTTGAATCCAATATATTAGCTAAATTTCTATAAACCGCTTGAACACACAATTATGACACTTACTGGATTTATTTGGAACGTTTTTTCTTGAAATGTTCCTCTTTTGAACCAGACACCACTAAACCCCTTAGGACCAGAACCTTTGCTTCCTATTGCATACTTAAATCTTCTGTAGGACCCTTAACTCCTTATCTCTTAAGCTCGGGCTCCTTAGGCGTTGGTGGCATGGCAGGAACGCCCGTTGTAGTCATTCGCGGGAAAGGAGAAACGTGTGTAGGACCGGGTGGACATTCACTTTGTACTTTATTATTTTCCTTCTGATATGATTTACCTGACTTCCGACTGATTTTATCTGGAGTAATAATAGAGATTTCGCTAGACAAACAGTCTTTGAGCAATGGCGGCGAAGGGCAATCCTCCTTTGTAAGAGCATGGTTCATACGAGTAGCTATGTAGTACTTGAGAACGTCGTCCACTATAAACTCGGGCTCAGGTTCTACCGACAGTTTTTTTCTTTTCAATATCCTGAATCCTGACTTTGTTTGTGTCATATCTGATTTCTGTCTCGGAACTTGATTTTCATCGATATATTGATAACTTTGGTACTGGTACAATTCTTGTTCTATTACTTGTTCTGGTTCCAATTCCGGCTTGAGTTCGGGTCTGGGTTTCTTTTTTCTAGGTGTGCCATTGGCATAAATATAGCTTTTCTTTTCCTCAGAAGAAGTAGTTACCTGATTTTGGGCTGCTTGATAATAAAATTCTCCTAGTTCAATTTCGCACATTCCACCGGCGGGACATAGCACTCCAAACCCTGGGCTACCTTTCATCGCGGAGTCGTTGCAACAACAGATCTGACAGCCCGTGGACTCGGTCTCTACTTTTGGTCCAGCTGTTGTCTTAGACACTGATTTGAGTTGATTCTGTTCACATGGGCATGGCAGTAACTTTACCGATCTTTTATTACCATACTTGTGATGTGTACAGTTTCCATATTCTCCATCATCATCTGAAATTATTACATTACAAGGTTAGAAAATTACATTTTAGCATTTAAAAGCAAGGCACAAACGGATACAACGTGACATGTGAGCACATTTTGTGACAGGCTAATCAAAAAGCGTTGAAGTAGGCATTTTGGATTAGGCATGGGCTGGGGCATGACTATGGAGTCAAGACGTCAGAAATAGTCACCGTACCTGCAATCAGTATATAATAGTTAGGCAACACCGCCTGTAGCAACAGAGCTCTTATTCTTGCTTTTTAAACCATTAGGAATGGCGAATTCAGTCGCGAAGCAAAGTTTAAAAATATTTTAGATACCTATATTATGGTGGTAATGAATACCGAGGCGTAAATAAAAATATACTGCTTTCAAAACAGAGAAGGGATAATTGAGATAATGATTTAGGCAAGTTCTGACTATCTAAATATGTCCACCTCGGCCGCTGTCCCTAACCGCTACTGAGGGTTCGTAGCGTGTGCAACGCTCCGCTTACCGACGCCGCGCCCTGCCCGCTCCGCCCGACGCACTGCGCTTCCTCTTCTAAATCCAGTATAGTATCTCTAGCGCGATCTCACTAACGAATGTCCAAGTCATGATGGTAGTCCGAAATTCGATTGCAACGACACACGGTCCATCGACCAATATTGACCATAGACCAAATAGTATCGATTGGTTAGAATTTAGTCGAGTTTATATTTGCAATTAAATAATGCATTTATGTTAATTGTGTTATTATTTTTAATTGTTCACAATTAACATATAAGTAAACAAACAGACAACCACTTTTAACATGGTTTCCGATTTTGGTGCCATCTCTTTGCTTTTATTGAAGCTATAGGTTGTCAATAATAATATACCGAGAGACACAGAGATGTCACCACTAGACTACAAAATGATTTTGCAACGTCACAGGCCGATATTAGGTTACAGACACGAAGTCAGAAGGCGCAGGGCGGCGTGCGGTAGCAGCAACAGTATAGGGAGCGGCGCGTTTCAATGCATTGATTTATATGGAACTGGCCCCGAAGCACAAAATTTAAAGTATAAAGAAGGACCACTCCCGCCGTCCTCGACAATTTCCGTCCTTGGCGACGAGTTTTACCAATACTTTTAAACCGGCTCATTGCGGCGACGATAGTTTTTGAGTTTTGAGTGAAGTGCGTAAGAATACTTATCATTTTATCTTTGTCTAGCGTTGCCTTTATGCCATCACTGACGGGTTATATTAAATGATGTGTTATTGTTTATATTGAAGTATACACTTATCAATAAGCACAGAATAGTGCAGGCGTATACGAACATTGGAATGCGACTGGAATTGTGACAGCGGTCCATTAAATCTTTATTATCTAAACTAATAATATTATAAAGAGATAATGCGAATTTTTTGACTTTGTGTCTTTTCTGTAGAGGATTTACCATAACAAATACAACTAGCTATTTAAAAATCATTTAAGCATTTGAAAGGTACATTATTTTAGACTGCGTGGTAAACTCACAAAAAAACTTAATATAGACCAAAATCGTTTTGACAATTAACTTTAGGCAGGTCAACAGAGATGGACAGATGCACATAGACTTCTTACTATGTTATTATACAGACCTGGCAAAACTGAGACGGGCCGCTCGTAAAATATAATTGTGGCAATCGAAGAAGTCCGAAAACGTTTCTCGTTTTCAATGCCGCGATAACTTTGTACGTAAGAAATTGAAAAATCAAATTCGTAATCCTTATAAATTACTATGTTATCCATACTATAACAACGAGTATTATTCGAGTATTAGTAATGTTTTTGTAGCTGTTAAATCCGACTTCTTAGATTGTTATAGGTGTAGTAATATATAATTTAAGATACAGCTTGATAGAACTAACCCTGGTTTACAAAAAGAGGCGTAACCAGCTCGGAAACACATCGATGCTCAGGCTTGTGGTAATGGTTTTCATGTTTTTTAGGTGCGAAGCAACATGGTCTGTCCGATGTAGTGGTGACATTGCTGACGCCATGACATAATATTATATTTTGGTTTGGTGTAGTAATCTGACAAAGTTTATTTTTTGTTTTTCTTTTCTCTTCGAATCTGTGTGAACTGAAATTCGGTAGCCTTTGGTGGTTTACGGTTTCTTCATTTTGATTGGATGCTTCAGACACTTGCATTCCTTCCATGAAATATTGATTGTCTTTTGCAGATATGTTGAAGCCACAAATGCTAGATGAATTCTTTCTAGACAAAGTTTCTGTAAAACAGCAACAATATTTTTTTATTTCGAAATAAACTTCGTTGTCATATTGCTTTATAAACCTAAAGTTATATTCCATTAATAACTAACGCGTCGAAAAGTTATGCCATGGGTTCTTAAACCTCGAAAATGTATGGGAAATCTTGGTTGGTTTAATAATAGTTTAAAATTCTAGCTGTCATTTAAAGTCCCAATGCATTACTGTCCTCTATTATGATCTCTATCACACAAAGAAATGCTGAAAACAAAAAAACACCAATTAGAGTTAAGCACGCCTTTTTACAGGCATTCTGTTTTCACTTTGTATAAATGTATTAAGTATTTATGTTAATTCTTTATGATGTACATAAAGAATTAAAAAAATCAATAACGTATTGACAATTTTTCTTCTAGAATTTGGGGCAAACTAAAAATAAATATTGGAATATACTATAAAGATTTGCAATCTAGAGAAATAGACTCTTGAAGTAAGTGAAAAAATAGTTAAGTCAAAAAGTATAGATACCCGACTGCTTACGAAGCGAACTAAAAATACGTAAACAAGAATAAAATCATGCTGCGCAGTCGGAGGATACATATTCGCGAGCTGGCTGACCAAAACCAGATGCGTCTTCCGACTGCACAGCATGATTTTCTTCTTGTTTACGTCTTTTTAGTTCGCTTCTTAAGCAGCCCGACTGCTTTTTAGATTTTTCGAATTATATTTTTTATTTAATATTTTTCAGAATCAGAATCAGATTGAGAAATCTTTATTTGTGAGTCATAGTTAAAGTGGATGTAAAATGGTACAATTTTAAGTTCGGTACAACCAGCCTTAATGGAATACAAAAATTACACAAATCAATTAAAATTTAAAAAGATTGAGATTAATATGCATTCAAAAATTAAAAACCGTGATTATGTAACAATAAATTGAATAAATTTAATATATAATAATAAAACATGCATAATAATATAAAATAATAATAAAAAATCAAATAACAGTAGATGTCAAAGAAAAAAATAAAGAAAACATTAATTAAGATTGTAGTCAGTCATAATATAACATAGATGTCTAATTAACAAAAAGTTTTTGTCAGTTTTTATTTTTCAGTTTTTTTTGTTTGTTTTTTTTTGTCAGTTTTTGTCTTTTATATTTATTAAAAATTATTTGAATTTATTTCTAAACATCGACAAAGACAAAGACAAAAATTATTTAATTCAACTAGGTCATTAAGCGGCACTTTTGTACGACAAAAATACTAATTTTAAGTTAATAATAATTGATTCTAACGTCCATTCGTAAATGTAGCTTGTTATGGAGACATAGGTTGATAGATTGTATAGAAGAGCTGTTTTGCTGTGATCAACACAAAGTTGATTTGATTCCCCTTTCCTCAACCGTGGATCAGCTGGAGATCGCTCTTCACATTTTTTTTTTTAGAATCTTTGCCCCACACTAGGAATTTCTTCCTGTATCGTGGGTGCGTTTACAAACATATAAACTCACATACACAAAAACCTAGAGCCGGAATAACTATCTGTAGGTCATACAAATATTTGTTCTGTGCGGGAATCGAACCCGCGACACGCAGCGCAGCAGTCAATCGCTCAACCACTGCTCCAAATAACTGTGGATTTGTATTCCAACGTACAATGCAGGCAGCATTGTTCGTTAAAACAATTTATATATATATGGCAATGTCAGAAGCTTTAAAGTTTCAAAGTATGACTTGCAGCTGTCCCTTGATTGTAGTTTACAAATTGCGCATATGCACTTTTTTGTGCGATGAAACCTTAATTTTTGTCTGTTATTTCCCCAAAAAATACTGTGTATATTAAAGCTGACTCTACGTAGCTATGAGAAACCGTACTAATTACCTAAATTAGTACGGTTTCACGATTTACAAATTTAAATAATTTATGAAGAGCAAAAGCGAGAAACTGTTTAAACTTTTCAAATCTCTTCAATAAGTTGCTTCCATGTGAGTTTACTATCTATCACTAGTCCCATAAATTTTGTACTATCATTTTTTGTGACTGTCTTTCTATCTGGAAGGTTCTACAGTTCTCGCTGCTTAAAATGCATTGCATTAGTATTATCTAGATACATTTTCAAATTATTCACCACTAACCAATCCATTGTTTGCTTTAATGTATTAATAATTTATTTTACTTAGTTATATCTTTTGTTATCATTATCGTGCTATCATCCGCAAATAGTACTGTTGGATAATTTATGTTTTTTGCCAGGTCATTTATATATACCAGAAGTAGTGGGGGCCCTAATACGCTCCCTTGAGATACACCGTACTTTACCATTCTAAAATTTGACAGACATTTGTCTTCACGCTTGATTTGAATGTTAATAATGTTTGTAATTTTAGTGAATTGTTGCTGGTTGCTCAAATATGATATAATAAGCTTTATAACTTTGCCGCGTATTCCATATCTTTCTAATTTGTCGATAAGTATTGTGTGATTAACGTAATCGAAGGCCTTCGTCATGTATTATAGAGACTACAAATGGTTGTTTTGCTGTCTACACTTGTATAATTTTTTTAAGAAAATCATTATATTATATTGCAATATTAATTGACTGGTTTCATCTAAAACCTTTTTGTTCATTGGCCAGTACATTTATATTTTCAAGGAAATTTTACAATCTGGAATGTATAATTTTTCAAATGCAAATCTTTTATTTGCAGAATATAATATAGGGTATACAGGTGTTAAAAATAGTGTGTTTTTCTATGACTTTAGAGAATATTGGTATTAATGCCACTGGTCGATTATTTTAAGTGAAGTCTTGTCTCCTTTCTTAAACAATGGGTTAATAATGGAAATTTTAAGTTTATCTGGGCAGACTCCTGCTTCGTAATATAAGTTTATTATAAAATCTAGTGGGTTGCAAAAAATATGTTGGCCTTTTTTGATTACGTTCGTCGTTATATTATCGTGTCCTGTACTTTCTGTATTTTTGAGAGTTTGGATCGCTTTCAATACCTCTTGTGGTATTGCTGGATTTAGAAAAATGGTGTCTTTGACTAGCTCTATTTGATTTATTTGAAAATACCCCCCAGGGTTTTCGTTACGGTCTGTAGTGATTAGATAAATGTAAAAGTCGTTGAATGCATTGTCTTTGGGTTTTACTATTTCTTTATTATTGTCAACAATTTTTGTCATTGGTTCCCGAGGAAAATCAACTTTATTGTTATTGATTATTTTCCAAGTTGCTTTACTTTTATTGTTAGATGTATTAATGTAATGATTGTTTTGTACATACTTTGTTAACATAATTTTTTTTTTATAATAATAATAATAATAAGCCATTTATTCACAAAAAACAAAATATAACAAAATATATGATTCCTTAATATCTAATACATTTCAGTAGGCAATCACAAAAATTAAACTTAAATTTTTCCTTTTCAATTTCTTACTAAAATTATGAATTAAATGATTCAATTATAATGCAACATAATTATTTTAATAAAATCATGCAATCAATTACCTATAGGATAAATCGGGTTATAGATAACAATGTGATATTAATTGACATCTAAAAAATATAAATCATAAAAAAATAGAAACAAATCACATACTTACCTACATTCAACATAATTACAATTTATACTTCAATTTAATAAAATCATGCAATCAATTACCTATAGATTTCAATCGGGTTATAGATAACAATGCGATACCTATCAATTGACATCTAAAAAATATAAATCTTAAAAAACAAATAACATTCAACATAATTACAATTTATACTTCAATTACACGTTAATATTTTCTATTTAATTCTTGATTTTAATGTTATTATGTAAATAAATTTTAATTCATTTTTAAATGATTAAATTAGAATACAACATAATTAATTTAGATCATACCATACTTTTTAGGTTATAATTATGATAGATTCAATAAAATTGCGACATCAATATAATATCAGTAGCATTCAAATTAGAATCACACCTACATTAGACATACCTACAATTTATATTATAATTTCATATTTGAATAATCATAATTCACATTTAATACAATATAATACAATATTTGACTCGATATAAGTACATATATATTTTTTTTTAAGTCATTTTCAAATTATTAAATTAGAATGCAACAAAAACAATTAAACCAGATCATACCATTAATTTTAGATTATAATTATGATAGATTTACTAACATTATAATATAATATATAAAATCGCATACCTATATTAAACGTACCTACAATTTATACTTTAATTTGTATTCAAAATATCTATTCACATTTAATACAATTCTTGATTTTTACCTAATAAGTAAATAAATAATTGAGTTATATCATGCCATTAATTTAAGATTATGTTATGATATAATATTTAATAACATTGTGACATTATTTAATTAGTGAAATAAAACTTTATTATAAAATAACAAAAAATATGATTATTAACAATATTAGAAAAGACTAGAGGAGATATTAAGTTTTTTGTGTACCCAAAATTGGGCATAGGCCTCCTCCATGCATTTCTATAATTTTTCTATGATTTTATGGTATAATTTTCTTTGTAATGCAAGGAGGGTTTTAGTCGATCACTCCCGCGGGGACCAGCCGTATTGGGAGATCTTGTGTGTAATTTTCTTCTTATTGTTCGTTTTTAACTTGGAGGGAGCCTGTGCATTTCTTGTACTATTTGTGTAGTTTTTAACATGAACTATTATTAGTTTCATCACTCTGCTTCATGTAATTAGTAATTTGGTTATTTCCTTTATGTTTCTTTTTGTTTTTGGTTCTGATAAAAGATATGCTATCTTCAGTGAAGGTCGATTCCGGTGGAGAACCTGAAGGTGCCCTTTTGTTGTTAGGCTTCTCATTGGTTGGTTTTATAATAAGTTTATCATAAAGTATGAAGGCTTCATTTCCTTTTTCTTTTTCAAGTTTCAGTTGCTGTTTTAAGTGTTCTCTGATCTTTAGTACCTTTGTGGGCAAATCGTGTTTTATATAAATATTTGACCCTTCCAGTTCTTTCTTATTCTTCAACACTTTAATTTTCATTCCAAGTGTTGTAAACGCGACAACCACTGGTCTTGGGTTCTCGTTCTTTTTTCCCAGTCTCTTAACTGATTCCAACTCAAATTCTTGAATACTAATTTTTAATTTTTCTTTAAGTATGTTTGAAATTCTTTCTACCAATTGGAAGTATGATATTTCTCCTTCTTCTATACCAAAGAACACCACATTTCTCTGCCTTATATTTTTCTCTAATTCATCAAGTCTTTTCTCTTGCTCTTCTATTTGGGAATTTAAATTATTCAGGTTGCTATCAAGTTTTTTAAATTTTTCATTTACGTTACTGTTTATGTTAGTAGTAATTTTCTCCTCAAGATTAGTGAGTGAATTTCCCACCGTGTCAAATTTTAGCTGCAGCTCAGATTTCATGTCTAGAATAAGTTTCCTTAGATCACCCATATTGATTGTTATGGTACTAAGACACCCTCTTTTGGTAATTAGTGGAACTACAACAGTGACAAGTTATGTGACACTGGTTGGTATTCGTTGATTCAGGTATTAATTACCAGATGGCGCGTGTGGTGTAAAAAATAATAAATAATGATTTGCTAATAACGATTTTTGTTTAGTTTCACTTCTTACTTTTAAATAGGAATTATAATCGTCTTACAAATGGTTCTTTTCACCCTTTAAATGTCCACACTTTAATGCTTTACTCAAAAAAGTTAGATTCACTGTTTACCTTCAAATGGCAAATATTCAACGGTATTACACAAGTTTATTTCACGAAAGTATCTTTTATAGTGTATTTCCACTCAAGTCCACTTTTTATACAGTCAAACACTCCTAGTTATTTTTGATTATAGCACTCGAACACTTAAAAACACTATTAAAACTTTTATTTGAATAAATTTCTGCAGAGCTGATGTAAACACGGGCACAGTGCTACCTCCTTCTTTTTTTTTATATCTAGATGCATATGACATGAGTTTCGTTTTATTGTTTTCCGTTTTAGATTTACAATATTGACAAAATAGTTGGCGTATTATTTTGCTGTAAGTTTTTATGCCATTCGATAGCCATTATTACTTTTTAGTAATGGTCTCTGATGTATGGTCCGAAAGCGATGTCTCAATTACTTTTCCGTTTTTAAATCGGGCATTATGGAGTATGTTGTCTATACATATACCACTGGACAAGCGAGTAAGTTGCCTAGTAAGTATTTGGAGGTAAATCCCGTAGACCGTATTTAAAAAGTTTTAGTGACTTGGTCGACCGTTTTTTAGAATATTTATATAAAAGTCTCCGCAAATTATTACAGTTTTTATATTTTTACCGCGTGTTATAAGGAAAAGCAAAACTTCTGACTTTTCGAAAAAAATCAAGTGATGTATATGGGTATTTTATGGGACTCTATATATGCAGACGACAATAGTATTGCGTATATAGATAATAGAGGAGAGTAGCTGCAGATTTGCCGCTAACAGATATCTTGCATTGCTCCGCACAAATTAATTTGAATAAGTGTTCTAAACCTAAATGATTAAGCTGAAAACGACAAAAATAGAATTGGTTAAAAGTGCTTTCTAAGAGTAAAAATATAAAACTGAAGTTCTAGCTTCGAAATCAATGTCAATTACTAAGCTCAATTAAGTTGAACAAATACGAAAAACAAAGTGACCAAAGCGAACTACAGGTTTTTAAAACGTGACAATCAGATTTACCAATAGTGCTACACAACAAACCAAGAAAGCGCAGAAAACGAGAGTAAAATTCGATTTAAAAGTTTACTTTAAATGACCAGGCATTAAGGCATTTAACGTCAATTTGCTACAGAGCCATCTATTTTCAAATAAAAAAACATTTGAACACACAGAAAATTTGAACGACAACACGTGCGAAAGAGATAGATGCAGTGGTGAGCAGTAAGAAGTTCGCGTACGAATACACACTGCGTTTTTTGCGTGAAATGGATGATGATTTAGGACGAAAACGAGCGCGCGAAATTTTATAAACATACCTTTGGGAATATGGATATCATGAAAAAACTACTAAAGTATCTGTTCAAGATATAATTGCATTGTTGAACTACTAATCCATCCCTGTATGGTGACTGTTTTGCAATGTTCCATTTTCTTACGGTATTCATTGCCGCCCACAATGCGTTAAAATTAGTGTTGAAATATGTAACTTTTGAATCTTATAACTTTCAAATATATATTTTTTTTACTTTTTTTGTTACCATACAGGGCTAGAAAATGATGAGAAAAATTGATATCATTTTTATTTTAGAGATATTTTTAATTTTATTTTGAGCGTACACCGTCAAACAGTAAACAGTGGAGTAATCGCCATACTACGTTTGTATGGAAGTATGATCGACTAATCAAATAACACATGTAAGGACATTTATGAGCAATAATGGTCTCGAATGTAAAAATAATGTAAATAATAGATTATTGTATGTATATCATGTACGAGTATAGAAATAAAACAAAAAATATATATCTAAAATTCAAATGTTTTTTTTTTATAATCTGTGGGCTCGCGTTTGACCACTATCTCACCTGATCGTAAGCGATGATGTGGTCTACGGTGAAGCAAGCTTGCCTAGAAGTAACCTATTCACTCTTGACTTTAAAACCCCAAGGTTGCAGCTATTAGGGAACAAAGACACTGGCAAGGAATTCTACTCCTTAGCTGTGCGCACAATGAAAGTGCTTTGTGCGTATGGGTGGGATGTCCACCATGTACCGATGGCGCAAGGCCACACGTCTTGTAGTCCGATGATGGAAACGGCTAGGCGGAATCAAATTGTGCAGTTCCGTCGCATACTCCTCGAAATGTAACCGATAACAAACCGACAGGCTGGATGACACAATAATAAAAGAAGTGATTTTTTTAAAAATACATATACTAGATAATTAAGGCAAATAATTAACAATATATGTGGGCAGATGTGTAATGCAGTGAATGACGTAATTAAAAAGCATTTTAATGAAGACTTTTCTTCTTTTTCTTAAGTAACAAAACTTGTGGATCATCAACAAAATTTGTAAAAATTGTGAGGTACCTCTACTGCAAGAAACTTCCTCCCAAAAAGTGTCTATGAGATAGTGCCCTACAGTGTATAAATGCCGAAATAACACCTGTCATTACTCATCTTATAAGCCCACGTCATCCTATCCTGATGAATTGAAGACTGGCATAATTAATTTAATTAATGAACTATACACAAGAACGGTCCCTACAATGACATAAATAACTATAGGCCTATTACTATTCTACTTAGCTTAGACAAAATAGTGGCAAGGTATTTAGGTAATGAAATTAATACTGTTTTGTCTATCAATAATATCATAAATAATAAGCAGTAACAAAATATTAAAAAAAATATAAAAAATTGTATTAAGTAATAAAATTCATGGCAGAATTCTAGGCCAAACATAATAAATAGAGACCATGTTTGCTATCCACACACTATGTTTGCTACCAGTTTGGGTTTCAGATAGGTCGTAACACTACGCAGCTACTGTCAGCTTTTACTAATGAGGTCAATAAGCATCTGGGCGCTCGCGAATAGGTACTTATTGCTCTTATCGACTTTAGCAAAGCATTTGATACTCTGTGGTATAAAACATTATTCAGTAGAATTGAGCAAGGTGGTGTACGGGGACCTCCTTTGAATTGGATTAAAAATTACCATAAAAATCGTCATACTGTAGTTCGTTTAGGCAATTGCCAAAGTGAAATATCTACTAAACGGTTCAATAATTAACCCAACTTAGTACTTACTGTACTTTAATAACATGTGTAATATTATTATCCCGGTAGGCTCTTTATACCGGTTAGCCGAAGTAATTTGTTTGGTAACCTATCATAAAAACGTAATTGAGGCTCAAACAGTAGTGCAACGTTTATTTAATGGGCACACGATGCAGGCCTGGTTATCATCGCTAGTAAAACAAAGATTATCCATATACACTATCCTTATATGAAGATTAAACATAAACCTAAGGTATCTGTAGTCGCGGACACCCTACAATAAGTACGTTTTGAGACAAGTTTTAGGGTGTCAAAATAAAGATACACAGACAAGACAACACACAAACACACAACACACACAAACACACACACACACACACAACACACACAGATAACACAGATAAGATAGACAGCTGAATATCGTTCCGAGGTGAAACCCCTAATTTTCCTGTACTATTGGTGTAATTACTGCAAGGCGTTCCAGTGCGAGGATAAAATAATAAATAAATAAATAAACGCCAATTTGGCTATCCTCAAATATAAACTACAACTACTACTAACTACTTCTACATGCCACGCACAGAACAGAAAAAACGCCTTCTACAGTAGAAGGCGCAAGTAGGCGGGGCCCGCCTACCCCGAGTTTTGCACAATTCCGCATATGTCTGCTGCCCCGCCCACATAACGCACATCAGTCTTGTTGCAACGTGACGGTGAAAAGAACTTGTAAAAAAATACAAAAATGCCTTATAGTGCTGTTTTAGAATGTAAACACGATAGCAGAACCAAACATTTATCAAATGAAGGTATAACATACCATCGGGCAATATTACTTGATTTTATTTCGATGTAAATTTGAAAAACCATATTATATTAAACAAGACAAGTAAAAGTTGATTTTATGATGTTAAATTTAAGGTCTACTTTCTTTTAAATTCAAACATATTGTTCTCGAAGATTCAGTCAGCTACTCAATTAGAGATTGCCGTTATCGATTATGAGTTATCGATATTTTAAACTTACAACGTTCTCTGTCCAGTAGCCAGAAGAATTTGCCCTTTGATAATTCAAAAGTTTTTTATTTTCACTGGGTGGATACCTTATGTGAATTCAACGCTATGTACAAAAATGCTAACATTTTAGAGTTATGCAATAGGCATAAATTAGGTATTTCCTATTATTTCGTGCTATAACAATAATATAAAATTTGAATTTAAATAATTGACTGTTTCTTTATTATTACTATCTAAACTTTATATTAGTGAAAATGCTAACAGATACGTACTGTGGAACAATGGAAAACTGAAAATGGCTCGTAACTCTTTCAATAAAAGATTTAAGTTTTCAAATAATTTCCTATATGCATAGAGGGATTAGTTATACGTTACAACAAAAGTTCTAACAACTAAGTATAATGCTGCACAGGTTATTGTATTTTTACATTGTGATTTGCGAAATATTGAATTTATGTTTATAAATTTGCGCCTACATATTCGAAATAATAAACTCTGCCACCATACAAAAGTTTAAACACTCATGTGCTATGCTAGTTTAATAAATAAAATACAATTTGGGTATTGCGGGGCGCGGTGACGCTCCACTCCGAATGTATTGAATGAGGCGCGAAACCATTTCATTACTGTAACATCAGTATTTAAACCTCGTTCATAAAATCTAATTTTATGGCAATTTGTTATTTTTAATGTTGAGGTCGAATACGATTTCTACCTTCTTTGTTCCTATAAAAAGAATAAGAAAGAAATATTCACAGAACACGGAATAGTCGTACCTGCCGTGCTGACTTATATATCGAGATTACAGAATAATAAAATTCTCCGTATCGTGAATCTTTGACAGTCGTTACGGGTCGTCAGAAACCCGAAAGTCTGCGGCCACCCTAACAAAAGGGTAGGTACCGTATTATCCAGTAGGATTACCGTATAATCTGGGTTGGCAGGGTAGGCAGTCACTTCATATAAAACACTGGTATTCAGATGCGTCTGGTTCGCCACAACAGTCAGTGGAAGTCAACCCCAACATATTAGGGAAAAGTCCAAGCAAATGCATTTTCCAAACAGATGTGACTGTAGAAATATCAAACATCTTATAGCCGGTGCAACTGTCACATAACTAAATTGATTACATCGCTGGTCCTAAGACATAACTACTGGACTATGTGTTCTATGATATATCTGAAAAAAATTAAACCAGTGTGCGGTTTTTTTTGGTGTTTCAGTATTATTAATCAAATATATAATTAACCTATTGGTAGTATTCTAATCGAAAAAATGTTAATCGAATAATTAATATTTTATTGAATTATTTTATAATTAATATTTTAATGTAACGATAAAGTGGCAACCTCCAAATGTCAGTTTAGTCTACGAAATTAAAAATCAGACTATAGTTTAATATCTATTGCGTAAACGCCACAGGGTGTATTTTTCTATCAATAGAATGATTTTCAAAAACGGATTAGTAGTATAACATAACAATTCTTAATTATATTTTCTATAAATCGTAAGTATTAGAATTAATTTATATAAACACTATTTTGAATTCTTTGTTTTTAAATAATATATATGAAAATAATAATGAATATAAATAAATATGACGGCGGGAGCCTCGATGCGTGATATCGTGAAGCACCTCAGCGACCAATTTGGGCAGGACTCCGAAGAGCTTACAAGTACAGTGGTCGCTACTTTAGAAAACGGAGCCGCTCTTGGGTTTCTGGAAAGGATAGGCTCGCGCTTCTTAAACTGGGCGGCGCGCGAGGTGGGCTGCAAATGGTGCAGCTGCGGGCGCCGGCGCCGTTATTAATGACATCATACGTCGAGCTCTTGTCACCGCCGGGATGTCAGCTGTTTTAGAACCCAATGGCATGGCACGCGACGATGGGAAGAGACCGGATGGGATGGCCATAATGCCTTGGAAGTTGGGTAGCCTTTTGGTGTGGGATGCAACATGTGTCGATACCCTTGCGCCATCCCTTAGCATGGCGGGCTGTGCTGGGGCAGCTGCTGCTGGTGCAGAATACCTCAAACGGCGCAAATATAACAACCTTATTGGCAGTTATATGTTTGACCCGTTTGGGGTTGAGACATTTGGTCCATGGGGTCCGAGAGCTCATCGAGTGTTTTGAGACATAAGTAAACGGTTAGTTGACTGTTCGCGTGATCAGAGGGCTGGTCTTTTCTTCAGCCAGAGAATCAGCGTTGCCATTCAACGTAGCAATGCTGCCAGCGTTCTGGGCACGTTTCTTATTGACATCGATGTGGACGATTTTTTTTCCCTCTCCCCTTTGTATGTAAGTTTGTTTTGTTATTAGTCATAAGATTAGAAATATTCAGTTGTATATAAACACTTGATTTCAAGCATAATAATATTTATCGAATCTAGCTGTTGATTTTGTTTTGTTTCAAAATAAAACTGATTGTCGATAAATAAGTCAACGACGGTGGTACATCTCTAGAGGAAAACGAATTGTAATGACCACAGTACGCAAATATAAATCTTATGAATAACGAAATACAGCTCTAAATTGAATGCATTTAGTATAGTGACATCTAGCGGCGGGTAGCGTAACTTGCTTATTAAACTATTCCATGTGAGCTTTTAACGGAAAATGTAATAAATACTTAAAAAGAGTAGTCAATTAACAACTCTATGATCATTAAAATGTGGTTTCATCATCATCTGCCTAGCCTTTTTCCCAATTATTGTTGGGGTCGGCTTCCAGTCTTACCGGATTCAGCTGAGTACCAGTGTTTTACATGGAGCGACTGCCTATCTGACCTCCACAACCCAGTAACTGGGTAACACGATACCCCTTGGCAAGACTGGTGTCAGATCTCAGGCTTCTGACTACCCGTAACGACTGTCAAAGATCTTCAAATGACAGCCGGGACCAACGGCTTAGTGTGCTTTCCGAGGCACGGAGGAAACTCGGTATGTGAAATGGTCACCCATCCACGGACCATCCAAAATGTGGTTTATTTTCAAATAAGCGACGACTGATATATTTCCTACTTTCAAACTACCAATCACACCAAAGATTTCTTAGTGTTACGAAACACAATTAACCTGTATATGTGTGAGTTTGGGTACGCTGGTTTCGATACTAATGAAGCCATATACGATTTCTACTGTTCTGTGATGCCACGCATGTTGTATCTTGCTCTGGCGAATTCAGTCTTAACTAGTTACGGACGTTCCTACTAAACTTATGTAGATAAAATGGCTTCTTCGCAGTATGTCCCTTTCGCTAAATGTCCCCTAGTCGCAAAATATTCCTTTCACAAAATGTCCCTTATGCAAAATATTGCTTACGCAAAATTACCCTTTCGCAAAAAACGCTGCTGGGGCGCTGTCAACGCTGCTACCCAATCTGGGGGGCCCGAGCGCTGCCTGTAGGCGGCTCTACGTGGGGATCCTGCGATCGATAACCCTATATAGGGCCCCGATCTGGGCAGCTGATCTGACGGCCGGCAGCATCGCTGTTCTACGAAAGCCGCAGAGAGCGAAGGCCGTCAGAGTCATCAGGGGGTATCGCACGATCTCCTACGAGGTGGCTTGTTCACTGGCCGGATCCCCGCCCTGGGACCTGGAGGCGAAGGTACTCGCGTCACTGTATCGATGTCGCGAGATAAGATAAGATAAGATATTTATTTTTGTAAAACATGAGTGTACAATAGATTTGCATGGTCTTAAAATAACATTTGGTAATAGGATCTACATGTTTTGCCTTTCAGGGCGTACAAAATATTGTATTCGGTCATATTAACCGTTTGAATTTATATAATTAACAAAAAACTATTAGAGGAAGTACGGGCGCGGGGCGAAGGGCTGATGCAGCGACATATGGACGTATGCGTCAGTCTCAGCTTCGCGAGGTCTTGGTGGCGGAATGGCGGGACAGGCTTTCACGCCCTACCGCCGGCCTCATTACCATCGAGGCAGTCCGGCCAGTGCTCGAGCGCTGGCTCGGGAGGAGGCACGGCTCCCTGTCGTTTCAGGTGACGCATATGCTCTCGGGGTATGGTTGCTTCGGGCAGTACCTGTGTCGCATAAACAGGGAGTCGGACGCCCGGTGTCACCACTGCGTCGACTGCCGGGAGGACACGGCGTGGTATACACTGGCAGAGTGTGCCGCTTGGGAGGAGCCACGCCGTGCCCTCATCTCTGAAGTTGGCAGTGACCTGTCGCTGCCGGCTGTAGTCAAGTCTATGGTCGGCAGCGAGGAGTCCTGGGACGCGGTGGTATCCTTTTGCGAAACAGTCGTCTCGCAGAAGGAGGCTGCGGAGAGGGAGAGGGAGATTTCATCCGCTAACCCGATCCGCAGCAGACGCGCCGGGCGTCGGCGGAGGGCGGACAACGCCCTCTTCCAGCCCCCCTAAATGGGTCCAGGAGCAACAGAGTCGGGGACGTCCGTCGCTCCCCACACATCAGGACCCGAGGTGGTTTTTTAGTCAGTACGAGTCTGACAGACCCCTCCACCCTCCCCAGGGCGGAGGACATCCAATGAGGATTTTCCAGGAATGAAATAAAATAAAAAGTTTCGTGTAAGTGAGCTATGGCCTATAAAGGCTTTCGTAAATGCTCGTGCAACGATAGCAAGCTCATTCAGTTTTCTTAAGAAAACGCATGTTAAAATAGCATCATAGCACCTGCACGAAAAAGTTTCTACGCCCAAAGCTAGCTATGTTTTATACCTATTTAACTGGGCAACTAGGTAAGGGTCATAAAGGTAAAGGTAGTGACTTAAACTGACTCGATACGAGATGTAACTGCTTACCAGGTTCTTCAATATCACATTTATTTTGGTTCCAATTGGGAAAATATTCAGATAACTGGATGCAAATAGTAGAGCAATCCGACGAGAAATCTGAATCATTGTCGTCTGACGTGGGTACTATCACAAATATTGAGGAAACGTCAGAAAACTCATTTTTTGATAGAAGCTTGTCTACCATCTTTGTTAAATCCTGTTCACTGTTCAAATTACTGATAACTACAACAGGTTCCCCATTGTTAGCTTTTCTTGCACGTGTTGGTGTTGTATCATGTTTGCTGTCCATTGTTTCAGACAATAAATAGCTAAGGTATTTGTTTTGTTTTCTAGTGGAACTTTCTTCGTGATCTTTGTCGTAGTCTCTGCTCTCTGTATGTCCTCTGTAACAGGTCGCCAAACTCACATGATTATCGCGTTCGCTAGCGGAAAAGAGTGCTGATTAATTATAGTAAAGCAGCTTCGGCCCGCGGTTTTGTCTGCGTAAATAGTGTTTAATAATCCCAAAGGAACACGATAATGAGATTACAACTATCCTATGCGCTTCCCAGGATCTCAAACTATCGCTTTACCAAATTCATCTCAATCGCTTCAGCGTTTTAAGCATGATAAGTTATCTGTTACCTTTTCACGAAAGACAGACAGACAGAGTTACTTTCGCATTTATAATATTAGTATGGATTTAAGACTTACATAGACGTGCTAACAAAGCTAACATTGAACGAATTCTATTAAGTATTTTGACGGATTGTTCTAGTGACATAATACGGCAAACATAGTTAAAATACTCTTTATTGTGTTTAGTACACCATATCAATTTGGAAATCATTTCACAGAGTGATACAATAAGCGATATCATCACTAAAATTTGTGTTTGGGTATTGGGTTTGAAAGCAATATTACAAAGAAAATCCATACGCGTGCGTATGGATTTAAACAAAAATAAAACCACAATACTGCAGGTACTTTGGGGTATATTAAAGGTCCATTCTGATTTATATACTAAATCACAATTTTAATCACAACCAAATGAAATTCCTAATCTAACGCACCATAAATCGTGATAATTAAAAAAATCGTGTACTTGGCACATAAAACACGAACGAATACTGTTGAATTCTCAAACTGTAAGGAATTGCGATCGGTTGAGTGAAATTGTGTGTTACTCATCCTGCCGGATAATAATTATTATGCATGGGTAGAGGATATTTTGAACAAACAATATTATGATGCTCTAAAGTGATACATTGCTACAATATTTGGATGTCAAGATCTAATTTTGAGATCTTTGCATGCTTCCTCTACTCATAATTTGTATCTAGTTTCACCATGCTTGCACCATGTGTGAAACTTAAAAATGCGATTTAGTTGTGCTGGTGCAATATTATGTGGGCAGTTTCACCGTGCGCCGTCATGCCACTACTGTGAAGTGTGAGCTTAGTACGTGTTAGTTTTCAAAGAGAACAGTAATATTTACCTCATCATCGTGTTACTCCCACTGTAGTCAACTCTGTTCGATAAGAGTTCTGTGTCTTCAACTGTGCTGTCACTGAAATGATCCATGGATACCGGATTATATAAAAACTGAGCAGAACTCGATGTGTTTGTTATGCAACTGCTGTTAGATAATGATATCACGCTTGTTTCATCCACACTATCACTTGAGACAGTTTTCAAGGATAGCGATGATTCACTTTTTACAATAACGATCGAATTATAACTTACAGAACATTTAGGTAACATGTAAGATGAGCATTTATAAATGTTGCCCGATGGTTCAATGTATCTAAAACTGCCAAAACATCTTTTATACTCATAGCTGTAGCTTTCACAGGCAGAACTTTCAGGTGAGTCGTTACTTTTATCACTTTCGATTTTGTTGTAAGTATAACTGTCGTGAGATCCACTAGTGAACGTACACGTAGTATCAAGATCAATATGAAATTTATCAACCTTTCTAGAACTATCAACAAATCTTGTATAATCATCGAGGTACATTTCATAGGTAGAACTTTCGGGTGAGTAGTATCTTTTATCACGTTCCATTTTGTCGTTAGTATAACTGTCATAAGATCCACTGGTGAAGGTACATGAAGTATCAATATCAATATTTAATTTGTCAGTCTTTTTAGGACTATCAACAAATCTTGGAGACTCATCGTTGTAGATTTCATATGTAGAACTTTCGAGTGAGTAATTACTTTTATCATTTTTCATTTTGTCGTCAGTATAACTGTCGTAAGATCCACTGGGGTACGTACATGAAGTATCAATTTCAATATTCAATTTACATGCATTTCTAGAATTATCAACAAATGTTTTAGAATCATCCATGATATTATCATAACTAGAACTTTCGGGTGAGTAGTGACTTTTTATAGTTCCTAAATTATCAACAAATGTTTTAGAATCATCCATGATATTTTCATAACTAGAACTTTCGGGTGAGTAGTGTCTTTTTATAGTTCCTATTTTGTCGTTACTATAACTGTCGTAAGAATCGCTGGTGTACGTACATGAAGTATCAAGATCAGTATTCAATGTATCAATATTTATGGGACATCTAAGTAAAGGACACGCATTGAATAAAGACTCTTTTAAATCATTTGCCTCAAACATATTATTATTAACAATGGGAATATCTATTGTGTCAATAGCTGAATTACTACTGAAACTGTCTTTTAGTAGTTTGTCATATAAAGTAATAATATTTTTAGGGTTTTCTAGATTTTGGTTGCTTAACTGACTGGTAAATGAAGTAGCGGCATTCACTCTGCCAACAGTTACTTTTATACCCTCGTTGTCAATGAAGGCTCCAGCTCTAACGCCAGGAAGACACTCGTATGGACAATCGCATAAAGAAGATATGTCTGGAGAAGTAACTCTAATTTTGACGTAGCTGTGTTTAAATCTAATCTTCTTTTTATCACAACCACAGCCACGGTCACAAGTTGTTGTTTTAATAATGTCTTCAAACTTTTCGCTAATACCAGCGACAACTCCCTTAGCACGTCGCTTTGACGGTGAAATACCGACTCTTTTAGTTTTTTTTTTTATCTCTCCTCTCTTTTCTGAAGGTGTTGGCTCAAGTGGTAACCCAGCTTCAGCTCTTACTTTTTTTATTAATGCCTTTTCAGAAGCAGTTTTTCCTTCAGGCAATGGCAACCCAGCTTCAGCCAATCCTCTAAGAATCCTCTCCTTTTCTCTATCTGATTTGCCGGCAATAGGTGTTAACAGCCCCTCTGCTCTAGCCTTGCGGACTATTTCCTTTTGCGAAATAGTTTTAGCTGGTGGAGGCAAACCTAATTCAGTTCGAATTTTCTGTATCAATGCTTTCTCTGAAGAAGTCTTACCTTCGGGTAGCGGTATTCCAGCCTCAGCCCGACCCCTAATAATTTTTTCCTTTTGGGATTGTGTTTTGCCTTCTAAAGGTGTAAGCAAACCGGCTGCTGCTTTCGGCGACAGTTTTCCTTCGTCTGCCTTTACTTTTCTAATCATAGCTTTTTCAGAAGCGGTTCTACCTTCTGGTAGAGGTATTCTAGCCGCTACCAAGCCCTTCAAAATACGTTCTTTCTCAGAAGGTGTTTTACCTTCAAGAGGCGTAACAATACCAGCAGCTTCAGCTCTACGCATCTTTATTTTTTCTGACAATGTTTTAGGTTCAGGTGGCAGACCAAGTTCTCTGCGAACTTTTTCCGCTATCTTTCTCTCTGACGCTGTTTGAGATTCAGGAAGTGGTAAACCTTGTTCTAATAAGCCTTTTAATATTCTCTCTTTCTCTTTTGGGGATTTGCCTGTAAGAGGTGTTAACAAACCGGCTTCTTTTGCCTTTTTTAATTTTTCCGCGGTGACTTTTGACGGTACTCTATATTCCGCTTTTACTTTGGCTATAAGTTCTTTTTCAGAAACTGTCTCTCCTTCGGGTAAGGGTTTCCCGGCTTGACGAAGACTTCTCAATACTTTTAATTTTTCTGATGTTGTTGAGGCTTCTCTCAACTTTTCTGATGGTCTTTTTTCTGCGGGGGGCTCTCCAGCAATGACTTTTTTTACGATTTCCATTTCAGATGGTGTGGTAGCTTCTGGTAAAGGGACTCCCAAGGCCACTCTGCCTCTAAGAATCCTCTCTTTAAATGAAGGTGTTTTACCTTCTAAAGCAGTTAGTAGTCCAGCATCTTTTGCCCTTTTCATTCTCTCTGATGGGGTCGGTGATACGTAACCTGTGTCTGCTTTAATTTTTTTTATTAAATCTCTTTCAGATAGTGTTCTGCCTACTGGTAATGGTAACCCTGCCGCTACTCTACCTCTAAGTATTTTCTCTTTCTGTGAATGTGTTTTACCTTCTAAAGGTGTTAAAAGACCAGATTTTTTGGCTTTTCTAATTTTTTCCGATGGGGTTCTTTCTGGTACTCCAAATTCAGTTTTAATTTTTTTTATCAATGCTTTTTCAGACGCAGTTTTGCCTTGTGGCAATGGAAGACCAGATTCTGCAAGGCCTCTAAGAATCTTTTCTTTTTCTTCTGAAGTTTTTCCTTCAAGTGGTGTTAATAAACCAGCTGCTTTAGCTCTTTTTAATTTCTCAGTAGTTATTGATAAAGTCATCTTCTTTGCTTTACCTGACTTAACTTTAGCTATTAGATCTTTCTCTGATGTCGTTCGACCTTCAGGCAATGGAATACCTCTGTCATGTAAACCTTGTAAAATTCTTTCCTTTTCTCGTGGTGATTTACCTTCCAACGGCACCAGCAATCCAGCATCTGCAGCTTTAGCGTACTTCTCTTTCATGGATAGCGTTTTGGGTTTAGGGGGAAGACCAAGATCAGCACGAACTTTTTCAATGAGTTTTTTCTCGGAATAAGTTTTCCCTTCAGGTAGAGGCAGTCCTTGCATAGCTAAACCTCTAAGAATCATTTCTTGTTGTTCCGGGGGCTTTCCTTCAATAGGCGTAAGTAGTCCTGCCACTTTTGCTTTATGAAGTCTCTCAGAAGGTGTAACAGACGGCGCGCGTATACCAGCTTTCACTCTAGCTATAAGAGCTCGCTCCGATGCCGTTCGTCCTTTAGGCAATGGAATACTTCTGTCACGTAAACCTTGTAAAATTCGTTCTTTTTCTTTTGGCGATTTCCCTTCTAGGGGTTGTAATATCCCGGCATCTGCAGCCTTAGCGTATCTCTCTCTCATTGTTGCAGTTAATGGTTCAGGAGGTAAGCCAAGATCAGCTCGTATCCTCTCAATGAGCCTTTTCTCAGAAGGAGTTTTTCCTTCAGGGAGAGAAAGTCCTTGCATTGCTAAACCTTTCAATATCTTCTCTTTTTGTGATGAAGTTTTACCTTCCAATGGCGTCAGTAACCCAGCAGCTTGAGCTCGCCGTAATTTCTCAGATGGTGCACGTACTCCTGCTTTTACTCTTGCTATTAAATCTCTCTCGGATGCAGTTCGCCCTTCAGGCAATGGAATACCTCTGTCATGCAAACCTTGTAAAATTCGTTCTTTTTCTCTTGGGGATTTACCTTCCAGGGGCTGCAATAATCCGTCATCAGCAGCTTTAACGTGCTTCTCTTTCATGGAAGCAGTTTTAGGTTCCGGAGGTAAGCCAAGATCAGCGCGTACCCTATCAATGAGTCTTTTATCCGAAGCCGTTTTTCCTTCAGGAAGCGGAAAACCTTCCTTTGCTAATGCTTTAAGGATCTTCTCTTTTTGTGAGGAAGTTTTACCTTCCAAAGGCGTCAGTAGACCAGCAGCTCTAGCTCTACGAAGTTTCTCAGATGGTGCACGTATTCCTGCCTTCACTTTAGCTACTAAACTTCTTTCGGATGCCGTTCGCCCTTCGGGCAATGGAATACCTCTGTCTTGCAAACCTTCTAAAATTCGTTCTTTTTCACTTGGGGATTTACCTTCTAGGGGTTGCAATAATCCAGCATCAGCAGCTTCAGCGTGCTTCTCTCTCATTGCTGCGGTTTTAGGTTCCGGAGGTAAGCCAAGATCGGCTCGAACCTTTTCCATAATCTGTTTCTCTGATGTGGTTCTCGCTTCAGGTAAAGGCAGTCCTTCCTTTGCTAACGCTTTCAGTATCTTTTCTTTTTGTGAAGAAGTTTTACCTTCCAAAGGCGTCAGTAGCCCTGCAGCTTTAGCTCTGCGTAGTTTCTCAGATGGTGCATGGATTCCTGCCTTCACTCTAGCTATTAAATCTCTTTCAGATGCCGTTCGCCCCTCAGGCAATGGAATACCTCTGTCATGTAAACCCTGTAAAATTCGTTCCTTTTCTCTTGGGGATTTACCTTCCAGGGGCTGCAATAATCCATCATCAGCAGCTTTAAAGTGCTTCTCTTTCATGGAAGCAGATTTAGGTTCCGGAGGTAAGCCAAGATCAGCGCGTACCCTATCAATGAGTCTTTTCTCAGAAGCCGTTTTTCCTTCAGGAAGCGGCAAACCTTCCTCTGCCAATGCTTTAAGGATCTTTTCTTTTTCAGAGGAAGTTTTACCTTCCAAAGGCGTCAGTAGACCAGCAGCTCTAGCTCTACGAAGTTTCTCAGATGGTGCACGTATTCCTGCCTTCACTCTAGCTATTAAATCTCTTTCAGATGCCGTTCGCCCTTCAGGCAATGGAATACCTCTGTCATGTAAACCTTGTAAAATTCGTTCCTTTTCTCTTGGGGATTTACCTTCCAGGGGCTGCAATAATCCGTCATCAGCAGCTTTAATGTGTTTATCTTTCATGGAAGCAGTTTTAGGTTCCGGAGGTAAGCCAAGATCAGCACGTACCCTATCAATGAGCCTTTTCTCAGAAGTAGTTTTTCCTTCAGGGAGGGGCAGTCCTTGCATTGCCACTCCTTTCAATATCTTCTCTTTTTGTGAAGAAGTTTTCCCTTCCAAAGGCGTCAATAACCCAGCAGCTTTCGCTCTTCGCAGTTTCTCAGATGGTGCACGTACTCCTGCTTTAACTCTTGCTATTAAATCTCTCTCGGATGCAGTTCGCCCTTCAGGCAATGGAATACCTCTATCATATAATCCTTGTAAAATTCGTTCTTTATCACTTGGGGATTTACCTTCTAGGGGCTGCAATAATCCGGCATCAGCTGCTTCAGCGTGCTTATGTTTCATGGAAGAGGTTTTAGGTTCAGGAGGTAAGCCAAGATCAGCGCGTATCCCATCAATGAGCCTTTTGTCAGAAGCCGTTTTTCCTTCAGGGAGGGGCAGTCCTTGCATGGCCAATCCTTTCAATATCTTCTCTTTTTGTGAAGAAGTTTTACCTTCCAAAGGCGTCAGTAACCCAGCAGCTTGAGCTCGCCGTAATTTCTCAGATGGTGCACGTACCCCTGCTTTTACTCTTGCTATTAAATCTCTCTCGGATGCAGTTCGCCCTTCAGGCAATGGAATACCTCTGTCATGCAAACCTTGTAAAATTCTTTCTTTTTCTTTAAGAGATTTACCTTCCAGGGGCTGCAATAAACCCGCATCAGCAGCTTCAGCATGTTTCTCTCTCATTTCTGCAGTTTGTGGTTCCGGAGGTAAGCCAAGATCGGCCCGAACCTTTTCCATAATCTGTTTCTCTGATGTGGTTCTCGCTTCAGGTAAAGGCAGTCCTTCCTTTGCTAAAGCTTTCAGTATCTTTTCCTTTTGTGAGGAAGTTTTACCTTCCAAAGGCGTCAGTAGACCAGCAGCTCTAGCTCTACGTAGTTTCTCAGATGGGGCACGGACTCCTGCCTTCACTCTAGCTATTAAATCTCTCTCGGACGCAGTTCGCCCTTCAGGCAGTGGAATACCTCTGTCATGCAAACCTTGTAATATACGTTCTTTCTCTCTTGGGGTTTTACCTTCCAGAGGCTGCAATAATCCAGCATCAGCTGCTTCAGCGTGCTTTTTCCTCATTGCTGCAGTTTTTGGTTCCGGAGGTAAGCCAAGTTCGGCTCGAACCTTTTCCATAATCTGTTTCTCTGAAGTGGTTCTCGCTTCAGGTAAAGGCAAACCTTCCTTTGCTAATGCTTTAAGTATCTTTTCTTTTTGTGAAGAAGTTTTACCTTCCAAAGGCGTCAGTAGCCCTGCAGCTTTCGCTCTTCGCAGTTTCTCAGATGGTGCACGTACTCCTGCTTTAACTTTTGCTATTAAATCTCTTTCAGATGCAGTTCGCCCTTCAGGCAATGTGATTCCCCGATCATGTAACCCTTGTAAAATTCGTTCTTTCTCTCTTGGGGATTTACCTTCCAGAGGCTGCAATAATCCAGCATCAGCTGCTTCAGCGTGCTTTTTCCTCATTGCTGCGGTTTTTGGTTCCGGAGGTAAGCCAAGTTCGGCACGAACCTTTTCCATAATCTGTTTCTCTGAAGTTGTCCTCGCTTCAGGTAAAGGCAAACCTTCCTTTGCTAATGCTTTTAGTATCTTTTCTTTCTGTGAGGAAGTTTTACCTTCCAAAGGCGTTAGTAGCCCAGCATCTCTAGCTCTACGTAGCCTCTCAGATGGTGCACGGACTCCTGCCTTCACTCTTGCTATTAAATCTCTCTCGGATGCAGTTCGCCCTTCAGGCAGTGGAATACCTCTGTCATACAAACCTTGTAATATACGTTCTTTTTCTTTAAGAGATTTACCATCCAAGGGCTGCAATAAACCAGCATCAGCAGCTTCAGCATGCTTCTCTCTCATTGCTGCTGTTTTTGGTGCCGGAGGTAAGCCAAGATCGGCGCGAACCTTTTCCATAATCTGTTTCTCTGAAGTGGTTCTCGCTTCAGGTAAAGGCAGTCCTTCCTTTGCTAAAGCTTTCAGTATCTTTTCCTTTTGTGAAGAAGTTTTACCTTCCAAAGGCGTTAGTAGCCCAGCAGCTCTAGCTCTACGTAGTTTCTCAGATGGTGCACGGACTCCTGCCTTCACTCTAGCTATTAAATCTCTCTCGGATGCAGTTCGCCCTTCAGGCAGTGGAATACCTCTGTCATGCAAACCTTGTAATATACGTTCTTTCTCTCTTGGGGATTTACCTTCCAGAGGCTGCAATAATCCAGCATCAGCTGCTTCAGCGTGCTTTTTCCTCATTACTGCGGTTTTTGGTTCCGGAGGTAAGCCAAGTTCGGCACGAACCTTTTCCATAATCTGTTTCTCTGAAGTGGTTCTCGCTTCAGGTAAAGGCAGACCTTCCTTTGCTAATGCTTTAAGTATATTTTCTTTCTGTGAGGAAGTTTTACCTTCCAAAGGCGTTAGTAGCCCAGCAGCTCTAGCTCTACGTAGTTTCTCAGATGGTGCACGAACTCCTGCCTTCACTCTGGCTATTAAATCTCTCTCGGATGCAGTTCGCCCTTCAGGCAGTGGAATACCTCTGTCATGCAAACCTTGTAATATACGTTCTTTTTCTTTAAGAGATTTACCATCCAGGGGCTGCAATAAACCAGCATCAGCAGCTTCAGCATGCTTCTCTCTCATTGCTACTGTTTTTGGTTCCGGAGGTAAGCCAAGATCGGCGCGAACCTTATCAATAAGCCTTTTTTCAGAAGCTGTTTTACCTTCAGGAAGGGGCAGTCCTTGCATTGCTAATCCTTTCAGAATCTTCTCTTTTTGTGAAGAAGTTTTACCTTCCAAAGGCGTCAGTAACCCAGCAGCTTTAGCTTTCCGTAGTTTTTCAGACGCTGCAGGTTCGCCTGCCTTCACTCTAGCTATTAAAGCTCTCTCAGATGCAGTTCGTCCTTCAGGCAATGGAATACCGTTGTCATACAAACCTTCTAAAATTCTTTGTTTTTCTTTCGGTGATTTTCCTTCTAGGGGTTGTATTAATCCGGCATCTGCAGCCTTAGCGTACCTCTCTTTCATTGATGGAGTTTTTGGTTCCGGAGGTAAGCCAAGGTCAGCACGTACTTGTTCTATAATTTGTTTTTCTGAAGCAGTTCTTGCTTCAGGAAGGGGCAGTCCTTGCATTGCTAATCCTTTCAGAATCTTTTCTTTTTGTGAGGAAGTTTTACCTTCCAAAGGCGTCAGTAGCCCAGCAGCTCTAGCTCTACGTAGTTTCTCAGATGGTGCACGGGCTCTAGCCTTCACTTTAGCTATTAAATCTTTCTCGGATGCAGTTCGCCCTTTAGGCAATGGAATACCTCTGTCGTGCAAACCTTGTAATATTCTTTCCTTTTCTCTTGGGGATTTACCTTCTAGCGGAAGCATTAATCCCGCGGCTGCAGCTTTAGCGTACTTTTCTCTCATTGACGCAGTTTGAGGTTCTGGAGGTAGGCCAAGGTCAGCACGTACCCATTCCTTTATCGCTTGTTCTGAAGCTGTTTTTGCTTCGGGAAGTAGCAGTCCTTCCATTGCTAATCCTTTCATGATTTTAGCTTTATGTGACGGAGATTTACCTTCCAAAGGTGTCAGCAGCCCTGCAGCTTTAGCTTTTCGTAGTTTCTCAGATGGTGCACGGACTCCTGCCTTCACTCTAGCTATTAAATCTCTCTCGGATGCCGTACGCCCTTCAGGCAATGGAATACCTCTGTCATGTAAACCTTGTAAAATACGTTCCTTGTCTCTTGGGGATTTACCTTCCAGGGGCTCCAATAATCCATCATCAGCAGCTTTATAGTGTTTCTCTTTCATGGAGGCAGTTTTAGGTGCCGGAGGTAATCCAAGATCAGCGCGTACTCTATCAATGAGTCTTTTCTCAGAAGCCGTTTTTCCTTCAGGAAGCGGCAGTCCTTGCATTGCTAATCCTTTCAGTATCTTTTCTTTTTGTGAGGAAGTTTTACCTTCCAAAGGCGTCAGTAGCCCTGCGGCTTTCGCTCTTCGCAGTTTCTCAGATGGTGCACGAACTCCTGCTGTCACTCTAGCTATTAAATCTCTTTCGGATGCCGTACGCCCTTCAGGCAATGGAATACCTCTGTCATGTAATCCTTGTAAAATTCGTTCTTTCTCTCTTGGGGATTTACCTTCCAGTGGCTGCAATAATCCAGCATCAGCTGCTTCAGCGTGCTTCTTCCTCATAGCTGCGGTTTTTGGTTCCGGAGGTAAGCCAAGTTCGGCGCGAACCTTTTCCATAATCTGTTTCTCTGAAGTTGTTCTCGCTTCAGGTAAAGGCAAACCTTCTTTTGCTAATGCTTTAAGTATCTTTTCTTTTTGTGAAGAAGTTTTCCCTTCCAAAGGTGTCAGTAGCCCTGCAGCTTTCGCTCTTCGCAGTTTCTCAGATGGTGCACGAACTCCTGCTGTCACTCTAGCTATTAAATCTCTTTCGGATGCCGTACGCCCTTCGGGCAATGGAATACCTCTGTCATGTAAACCTTGTAAAATTCGTTCCTTTTCTCTTGGGGACTTACCTTCCAGGGGCTGCAATAATCCGTCATCAGCAGCTTTAACGTGCTTCTCTTTCATGGAAGCAGTTTTAGGTACGGGAGGTAAGCCAAGATCAGCGCGTACTCTATCAATGAGTCTTTTCTCAGAAGCCGTTTTTCCTTCAGGAAGCGGCAGTCCTTGCATTGCTAATCCTTTCAGTATCTTTTCTTTTTGTGACGAAGGTTTACCTTCCAAAGGCGTCAGTAGCCCTGCAGCTTTAGCTCTGCGCAGTTTCTCAGATGGTGCTCGTACTCCTGCTTTAACTCTTGCTATTAAATCTCTCTCAGATGCAGTTCGCCCTTCAGGTAATGTGATTCCCCTATCATGTAATCCTTGTAAAATTCGTTCTTTTTCTCTTGGGGATTTACCTTCCAGTGGCTGCAATAATCCAGCATCAGCTGCTTCTGCGTGCTTCTTTCTCATAGATGCGGTTTTTGGTTCCGGAGGTAAGCCAAGTTCGGCGCGAACCTTTTCCATAATCTGTTTCTCTGAAGTTGTTCTCGCTTCAGGTAAAGGCAAGCCTTCCTTTGCTAATGCTTTAAGTATCTTTTCTTTTTGTGAGGAAGTTTTACCTTCCAAAGGCGTCAGTAGCCCTGCGGCTTTCGCTCTTCGCAGTTTGTCAGATGGTGCACGAACTCCTGCTGTCACTCTAGCTATTAAATCTCTTTCGGATGCCGTACGCCCTTCAGGCAATGGAATACCTCTGTCATGTAAACCTTGTAAAATTCGTTCTTTCTCTCTTGGGGATTTACCTTCCAGTGGCTGTAATAATCCAGCATCAGCTGCTTCAGCGTGCTTCTTCCTCATTGCTGAGGTTTTTGGTTCCGGAGGTAAGCCAAGTTCGGCGCGAACCTTGGCCATAATCTGTTTTTCTGAAGTTGTTCTCGCTTCAGGTAAAGGCAAACCTTCCTTTGCTAATGCTTTAAGCATCTTTTCTTTTTGTGAAGAAGTTTTACCTTCCAAAGGCGTCAGAAGACCAGCAGCTCTAGCTCTTCGGAGTTTCTCAGATGGTGCACGTATTCCTGCCTTCACTCTAGCTATTAAATCTCTTTCAGATGCCGTTCGCCCTTCAGGCAATGGAATACCTCTGTCATGTAAACCTTGTAAAATACGTTCCTTTTCTCTTGGGGATTTACCTTCCAGGGGCTGCAATAATCCATCATCAGCAGCTTTATCGTGCTTCTCTTTCATGGAGGCAGTTTTAGGTGCCGGAGGTAATCCAAGATCAGCGCGTACTCTATCAATGAGTCTTTTCTCAGAAGCCGTTTTTCCTTCAGGAAGCGGCAGTCCTTGCATTGCTAATCCTTTCAGTATCTTTTCTTTTTGTGAAGAAGGTTTACCTTCCAAAGGCGTCAGTAGCCCTGCAGCTTTCGCTCTTCGCAGTTTCTCAGATGGTGCACGAACTCCTGCCGTCACTCTAGCTATTAAATCTCTTTCAGATGCCGTACGCCCTTCAGGCAATGGAATACCTCTGTCATGTAATCCTTGTAAAATTCGTTCTTTCTCTCTTGGGGATTTACCTTCCAGTGGCTGCAATAATCCAGCATCAGCTGCTTCAGCGTGCTTCTTCCTCATAGCTGCGGTTTTTGGTTCCGGAGGTAAGCCAAGTTCGGCGCGAACCTTTTCCATAATCTGTTTCTCTGAAGTTGTTCTCGCTTCAGGTAAAGGCAAACCTTCCTTTGCTAATGCTTTAAGTATCTTTTCTTTTTGTGAAGAAGTTTTACCTTCCAAAGGCGTCAGTAGACCAGCAGCTTTCGCTCTTCGCAGTTTCTCAGATGGTGCACGAACTCCTGCCGTCACTCTCGCTATTAAATCTCTTTCGGATGCCGTACGCCCTTCAGGCAATGGAATACCTCTGTCATGTAATCCTTGTAAAATTCGTTCTTTCTCTCTTGGGGATTTACCTTCCAGTGGCTGCAATAATCCAGCATCAGCTGCTTCAGCGTGCTTCTTCCTCATTGCTGAGGTTTTTGGTTCCGGAGGTAAGCCAAGTTCGGCGCGAACCTTTGTCATAATCTGTTTCTCTGAAGTTGTTCTCGCTTCAGGTAAAGGCAAACCTTCCATTGCTAATGCTTTAAGTATCTTTTCTTTTTGTGAAGAAGTTTTACCTTCCAAAGGCGTCAGTAGCCCTGCAGCTTTCGCTCTTCGCAGTTTCTCAGATGGTGCACGAACTCCTGCCGTCACTCTAGCTATTAAATCTTTTTCGGATGCCGTACGCCCTTCAGGCAATGGAATACCTCTGTCATGTAAACCTTGTAAAATACGTTCCTTTTCTCTTGGGGATTTACCTTCCAGGGGCTGCAATAATCCGTCATCAGCAGCTTTATCGTGCTTCTCTTTCATGGAAGCAGTTTTAGGTGCCGGAGGTAATCCAAGATCAGCGCGTACCCTATCAATAAGTATTTTCTCAGAAGCCGTTTTTCCTTCAGGAAGCGGCAGTCCTTGCATTGCTAATCCTTTCAGTATCTTTTCTTTTTGTGAAGAAGGTTTACCTTCCAAAGGCGTCAGTAGCCCTGCAGCTTCAGCTCTGCGTAGTTTCTCAGATGGTGCACGTACTCCTGCTTTAACTCTTGCTATTAAATCTCTTTCAGATGCAGTTCGCCCTTCAGGCAATGTGATTCCTCTATCATGTAATCCTTGTAAAATTCGTTCTTTCTCTCTTGGGGATTTACCTTCCAAAGGCTGCAAAAATCCAGCATCAGCTGCTTCAGCGTGCTTTTTCCTCATTGCTGCGGTTTTTGGTTCTGGAGGTAAGCCAAGTTCGGCGCGAACCTTTTCCATAATCTGTTGCTCTGAAGTTGTTCTCGGTTCAGGTAAAGGCAAACCTTCCTTTGCTAATGCTTTAAGTATATTTTCTTTTTGTGAGGAAGTTTTACCTTCCAAAGGCGTCAGTAGCCCTGCAGCTTTCGCTCTCCGTAGTTTATCAGATGGTGCACGTATTCCTGCTTTAACTCTTGCTATTAAATCTCTCTCAGATGCAGTTCGCCCTTCAGGTAATGTGATTCCCCTATCATGTAATCCTTGTAAAATTCGTTCTTTCTCTCTTGGGGATTTACCTTCCAGTGGCTGCAATAATCCAGCATCAGCTGCTTCAGCGTGCTTTTTCCTCATTGCTGCAGTTTTTGGTTCCGGAGGTAAGCCAAGTTCGGCGCGAACCTTTTCCATAATCTGTTTCTCTGAAGTTGTTCTCGCTTCAGGTAAAGGCAAACCTTCCTTTGCTAATGCTTTAAGTATCTTTTCTTTTTGTGAAGAAGTTTTACCTTCCAAAGGCGTCAGTAGCCCTGCAGCTTTCGCTCTTCGCAGTTTCTCAGATGGTGCACGTACTCCTGCTTTAACTCTTGCTATTAAATCTCTTTCAGATGCAGTTCGCCCTTCAGGCAATGTGATTCCCCTATCATGTAATCCTTGTAAAATTCGTTCTTTCTCTCTTGGGGATTTACCTTCCAGAGGCTGCAATAATCCTGCATCAGCTGCTTCAGCGTGCTTTTTCCTCATTGCTGCGGTTTTTGGCTCCGGAGGTAAGCCAAGTTCAGCGCGAACCTTTTCCATAAGCTGTTTCTCTGAAGTTGTTCTCGCTTCAGGTAAAGGCAAACCTTCCTTTGCTAATGCTTTAAGTATCTTTTCTTTTTGTGAGGAAGTTTTACCTTCTAAAGGCGTCAGTAGCCCTGCAGCTTTCGCTCTTCGCAGTTTCTCAGATGGTGCACGAACTCCTGCCGTCACTTTAGCTATTAAATCTCTCTCAGATGCCGTACGCCCTTCAGGCAATGGAATACCTCTGTCATGTAATCCTTGTAAAATTCGTTCTTTCTCTCTTGGGGATTTACCTTCCAGTGGCTGCAATAATCCAGCATCAGCTGCTTCTGCGTGCTTCTTCCTCATAGCTGCGGTTTTTGGTTCCGGAGGTAAGCCAAGTTCGGCGCGAACCTTTTCCATAATCTGTTTCTCTGAAGTTGTTCTCGCTTCAGGTAAAGGCAAACCTTCCTTTGCTAATGCTTTAAGTATCTTTTCTTTTTGTGAGGCAGTTTTACCTTCCAAAGGCGTCAGCAGCCCTGCAGCTTTCGCTCTTCGCAGTTTCTCAGATGGTGCACGTACTCCTGCTTTAACTCTTGCTATTAAATCTCTTTCAGATGCAGTTCGCCCTTCAGGCAATGTGATTCCTCTGTCATGTAATCCTTGTAAAATTCGTTCTTTCTCTCTTGGGGATTTACCTTCTAGGGGCTGCAGTAATCCGGCATCTGCAGCTTCAGCGTGCTTCTCTTTCATGGAAGCAGTTTTTGGTTCCGGAGGTAAACCAAGATCAGCGCGTACCTTATCAATGAGCCTTTTTTCAGATGCAGTTTTCCCTACAGGAAGAGGCAGTCCTTGCATTGCTAATTCTTTTAGTATCTTCTGTTTTTGTGAAGAAGTTTTACCTTCCAAAGGCGTCAGCAGCCCTGCAGCTTTTGCTCTTCGCAGTTTCTCAGATGGTGCACGTACTCCTGCTTTTACTCTAGCTATTAAATCTCTTTCGGATGCCGTACGCCCTTCAGGCAATGGAATACCTCTGTCATACAAACCTTGTAAAATTCGTTCTTTTTCTTTTGGGGATTTACCTTCCAGGGGCTGCAGTAATCCAGCATCTGCAGCCTTAGCGTGTTTCTCTTTCATTGTTGCAGTGGTAGGTTCTGGAGGTAAGCCAAGATCGGCGCGAACCTTTTCCATAATCTGTTTCTCTGAAGTTGTTCTCGCTTCAGGTAAAGGCAAACCTTCCTTTGCTAATGCTTTCAGTATCTTCTCTTTTTGTGAGAATGTTTTACCTTCTAAAGGCGTCAGTAGCCCTGCAGCTTTAGCTCTTCGCAATTTCTCAGATGGTGCACGGACTCCTGCCTTTACTCTAGCTATTAATTCTCTCTCTGATGCTGTTCGCCCTTCAGGCAAGGGAATACCAAGTTCATGCAACCCTTGCAAGATTTTTTCCTTTTCTTTGGGTGATTTACCTTCCAGAGGTTGCAGTAATCCTGCATCTGCAGCTTTCGCGTGCTTTTCTTTCATTGTAGCAGTTTTAGGTTCTGGAGGTAAGCCAAGATCAGCGCGGACCCTATCAATGAGTCTTTTCTCGGAAGCCGTTTTTCCTTCAGGAAGTGGCAGTCCTTGCATTGCTAATCCCCTTAGTATTTTTTCTTGTTGTTTCGGAGGTTTACCCTCTAAAGTCGTTAGTAGTCCAGCACGTTTTGCTTCACGTAGCCTCTCAGATGGTGTAACTGACGGTGCCTGTACGCCCGCCTTTACTCTAGCTATTAAAGCTTTCTCTGATGTTGTTCGCCCTTCTGGCATTGGAATGCCTAGTTCATGCAAACCTTGCAAAATTCTTTCTTTTTCTCTGGGTGATTTACCTTCCAAGGGCTGCAGTAATCCTGCTTCTGCAGCTTTCGCGTGCTTTTCTTTCATTGTTGCAGTTTTAGGTTCTGGAGGTAAGCCAAGATCAGCGCGGACCCTATCAATGAGTCTTTTCTCAGAAGCTGTTTTCCCTTCAGGAAGTGGCAGTCCTTGCATTGCTAACCCTCTAAGTATCCTTTCTTGTTGTTTCGGAGGTTTTCCCTCTAAAGTCGTAAGTAGGCCAGCACGTTTTGCTTCACGTATCCTCTCAGATGGCGTCACAGACGGTGGACGTACGCCCGCCTTCACTCTTGCTATTAAAGCTTTCTCTGATTTAGTTCTACCTTCAGGCAACGGAATTCCAAGGTCATGCAAACCTTGCAAAATTCTTTCTTTTTCTCTGGGTGATTTACCTTCCAAAGGCTGCAGCAAGCCTGCATCTGCAGCTTTAGCGTGCTTGTCTTTCATTACTGCAGTTTTAGGTTCCGGGGGTAAGCCAAGATCAGCACGGACTCTATCAATGAGCCTTTTCTCAGAAGCTGTTTTTCCTTCAGGAAGAGGCAGTCCTTGCATTGCTAATCCTCTAAGTATCTTTTCTTGTTGTTTCACAGGTTTTCCTTCTAAAGTCGTAAGTAGACCAGCATCTTTTGCTAGACGTATCCTCTCCGATGGCGTAATTGACGGCACACGTACGCCTGCTTTCACTTTAGCTATGAGAGATTTCTCGGATTTTGTTCGTCCTTCAGGCAAGGGAATACCAAGTTCATGCAAACCTTGCAAAATTCTTTCTTTTTCTCTGGGTGATTTACCTTCCAAGGGCTGCAGTAATCCTGCTTCTGCAGCTTTCGCGTGCTTGTCTTTCATTGCTGCAGTTTTAGGTTCCGGAGGTAAGCCAAGATCAGCGCGGACCCTATCAATTAGTCTTTTCTCAGAAGCTGTTTTTCCTTCAGGAAGTGGCAGTCCTTGCATTGCTAACCCTCTAAGTATCCTTTCTTGTTGTTCCGGAGGTTTTCCTTCTAAAGTCGTAATCAATCCTGCAGCTTTGGCTTTTCTTAATCTTTCTGAGGGTGTTATTACTTTACCTTTTTTCAGCCTTTTCAACATTGTTGTAGTTTTGGACGCTAATTCAGCTTTTACTTTCTTTATTAAAGCTTTTTCAGATGCTGTCTTACCCTTTGGTAGAGGTTGTCCTGTTTTGACTAACTCTCTCAAAATTTCTTCTTTTTCTGCTGGAGTCTTCCCTTCTAACATTTTTTCAGCTTTCTTTCGTTTTTCTTTTGTACTTAGGGATGCTAATGATTTACGTTCTTCTCCTAGGCGCCGTTCTTCACGTGATAAATGGCTGCATAGTATGCATGGACAGTTATCACAATTTTTCTTTTTATAACAGTCGTAAAGGCCCTTCATTACTTCAAACATAGCATCTGAGTTGCAAGAACAGCAGCAACTGTCCTCTGCCCTTCTCAATTGACAACGGTAAATCTTCCATTTTTTTTGCGTTGGAAAATTAAACGGACTCAAGTATTCACTAAAATGGTATCCTGATACTCGGCTTACTACGAATTTTGAATGGAAACAACTTTTTTTTTGTATTGCTTCAGAGCTTCTGGTACTGCGCTTGGATAGTTTTGTCCGTTTATGAAATTTGGTCAGACTGATGTGTTTCGTGAAGAGTTTTTGGGTTATATTCCTCCCGGAGCGTGATAATCGAATAGCAACTGCTGGATGCTGGCAATAATTTACTCGATCGATTGTTTTGAGAATATTCACTTTTTTCTTATGAACCATTACGCTGCCATTTTTCAACACATTGCATGCGTTTTCCTGATTGTATTGGCACAGTTTTAATGCCTGTTGTTTGCACTTATTATCCACGTCTTTCATATTGCTTTTTTTTTGTTTATTTTATCTTACTTTTGTTTTCTTATTCGAAGAAAGTGCTGTTGCATACATCAAAATACTTTAACTACCTGTTATGGCATTTTCTCAGAATAGTATTTACTTAGCGGTTCTTCTTCATAATTTTGGATTAATTTATGCTGTAAAATATTTAGGGAAAGCTGTAAAATATATAAGAAAACTATTAAAGTAGGCACCTGCTAATCGATACCTGTAATTATTATGGCAGATTTTTTCAGTTTAAGATAGTGAATTTGTTTTATACTAGTTATATATCGTCGACTTTAGGTAGAAATTAATTAATTAGAAGTCATGTGCTATATCTTTTACTTATAGTAATATATACTTATGCCTATGGCCACACACTTTTACAATAATGTTCAGCCTTCCTTAAAATAGTAATAGTTAGTCCCGTCACAATGTGGAAGCAGCCTCAATTTACGGGTTATGCTGGTGAATTTGCACCTAAACAGGCACTTTACTGTAATTTATTGACAGCAATGGATCACAGCTATCAAACAGCAAGAAACCCGAAAACTATGAATGGAAAAAAATATTGCAATTACTACTTACAGAGAGGAGACCGGTGTTCTAGCTTTGTTTTAGCTCTTAGTAAAGTTGTTTCTTTTTGGTTCACAAAAGTAATACTCATAATGTAATTAATCACGTACTATTTATTTTGCGGCTACATTTTACAAACTGATAGGTTCCTAAGCTAGTAGATTTATTATCATGAACTATTGTGCGATAAGCAACAAACTATTATATTTATGTGTTTATTCGTATTTTTTGTTGAACATGATGGAAAAATCTTAAGGCATATTTTTTTAATTGTGTCACAAAGCGCATGTGACATGACTGAGGTGACATGAGATGGTTTCTTTTAGACCGGTCAATTAGTAGATGTTTAGTTTATGCTTTATTGTTCTGAGGTTTACAGCGAAAACTTTGTTTATGGATTGTTTCTAGTTATTGTCTCTAATCTGTTTTCTTTTCACTGTCGAGAAAATAATAGAACAATTGTTTTAATGATTATCGATCAATCTCAAAGACGTCTTGATAATTGAATAATAATGAGTTATAAACTAAGTTTAAGTATCATTGGCCAAATCCATGGGGTATAGGTAGGTATAGGAAGTTATCTAACAATATGTTATGTTGAGAGCGAAATAAAACGCCCAAATGTGAAATGTCAATATACCATAAAGCGCCCAGCTCGAATATTACGCGCGAGTCTAGATCGACGGAAAACGTTCAAACACTATTTTCGCGGTAAAATATAATAAAAAGTATCTAAAAGTATATATATTTGAAATCAACATGAAATTTTCTGTATTTATAAAGTATTCGTTTGTATTTTTATTCACATAAGGAAATACTATAGTCGGTCTAATCAGAGAAAAATGTAAATATATACAGAGTTTTGGGAAAAAGGCATGTTGAAATCAAAATAAAACAATAAAAAAGTTTCGATCATTATATTTATTAGTTACTTTATGTATATAAATAAAAATTTTACTTATAGACTTTATTTATCGGTAAAAATAATTATAAAAATCAAAGCGAACTTTTATAAAAAATCTAAATAACTTAAGAGATATGGGCAATGAAAACAGACCATTCATCATCAGCCTTTTAATGTTCACACTATATTATGTAAATAAAATGAAAATATTGAATATTCACTGCCTTTACTGTTACATATTTACATCTTCAAATATTAATTTAATGGAATATTGGAGCTAAATAGTAATTGCCTGCCTGGGTTCGAGCTCACGCCCTACAACACGTAAATCGTGGCCGTTACCACTGGGCCACCACTGCTCTCAATGAAAACAGGCCATTAAGAACTCTAAATTAACTAAAATAAAGAGCGTCCCGGTGACTTTCGACATCATCGCACTATTTAAATGCACTACATAATTCAACCATCCTTCTACCTATTTATACCTATATAAAACAATAATACGACCGCAATTCGAATACACAGCACCTATTTGGAACCATTACTATAAAAAAGTGTATCGAAATTATTGAATTGGTCGAATGCAAATTCCTTCGAGTAGTGCACTATAGATGCTTTAAAAAGAAAATTTCTCATCAATTACTTATACAAAAATATTACCTCATTACTCTAAAATCCAGATGCACCCTACTTGAGATATTTAGTATATGTCGTAATAAAGTCGACTGTACTGATCTAGTGAACAGTTTGTGCTACCTGATCCCTCGCACCGTACATGGTCGAGAGGTTTGCTCAAGATACTTGTTTGCAATTCCTTTTTGTAGAACCAACTCAGGCGTACGCTCACCGCTGTATCGATTAGTTGACACCTACAATGTTTCTTAGCAAGGCTATAATAAGAAAATAAATTTTTACTATTTTAAGTGATCGGAACCCTAACAATTAATTAATGATCACTTTTACTCTGTTTATTTTTGTATCGTTTTACTCTGTTAAATGTAGAAAAACGAAATCAGTATAGCAAAATAAAATGAAAACAGTAGGGTATTATTGGGCATTCTATACCACTGTCCTCCAGTAGCTCAGCGAGTTTGCCTTCGCTACGGACAGTGGTATAGAATGCCCAATAATGAACGATAGACTTGACTCTGCAGTGTATAACTGTACTCGACAAATTAACATGCGAGTTCGCTATCGCTCTGAAGGTTGGTACAGAATGCTCAATAATGAACAAACGACTCGATAAATAACCAGTAACGCGAAAGAGGTTGCGTTAAGATTATAAATGTTAAACCTTCACTTATTTTCAATAATATATGAAATACTAAGTATTTAGTCCTATTAGAACATTCTAATTCACAATACATGATGTCACATTGCACGTAAAAATGAGTCAAATTATGTGTATATATTATAGAGGCGTCGTGCATCACAGCAATTTAACTCTTAACACTACAGTGCAACTTGAATTTTAAATTTGTTTCTTAAATAAATAACGTTCATTGACGTTTCACTCAGTGAAATCTGATTTAGATGGCATTCTTAAAATGATTTTCAAGAATGCCAATTCAAGAAATGAACCCGAGAAAAAAAATATCGAACACATGTGAACTAAATCATCAGGATAGTGATACACACAAACAGAAGATTAATTTTACCAGAAGTTGGAAGATTTAGTGAAATCTAACTTGAAAAATACTCTATAATCTACTCTATAACCTGGTGAGGATCTAGGCACATTCGTTAAAGTTATCAACAGTTCTGTTGACAGCTTCTATACCTAGACATTCCGTTATTTTTTTATTTACTACCTAATAATAATGATGATAATAATGATGCATTTTTATCGAGTGCGTACTTAAACGGTAAATAAATCATGAAAGTGTGTGATCTAACTCTACTCAACTCAAATACTAAGTTTTCGTTGTTGTTTCAGTAAAAAAAACAATGCTGGTAACTTAAAAATTCGGTATCAGTTACAACTACGGAACTGACACAGAGTTCAAAGAAGATTAATCGAACATAACATCTCTATCATCATTCTTCGTGAGCTGAGTGACCAACGGCTGCGAGCGGCATGCAGCGAGCACCGACGGAGAGTACTACATCGACTGCAAGGTATACAAGGCTGACGACGCGCGCCACACCGACTCTCTGAAGCTGTGGAAGAAGGTGCCTCAATTTTCAGACCGATACGGATTCTCATCAGTGGCGAAAACTACAAGAGTCCGTGAGGTTCGCTGATATGTTTTTTTCTAGAAAAACCAATGTTTTATGACCAATAAACCAAATAACTAGAAAGACGTGTTTGATTAAGGTAATTAAGTCAAAACACAAATTTTACTTCCTAAATAAAATCTTATAAACAAACTTGCTTTTGTTCAATCGTAAATTCACATAACAGATCATTGATCAAGTCGTTCGTTCATTATTGAGCATTATATAATCTGCACTACTATCCGGAGCGATGGCGCACTTGCATGATCATTGGTCGAGTATTTAACACACTAGAGACTCGAATCAAAGTCGCTGTTGTTCAATCATAAATTCGCAACTGAACATTGACCAAGTCGTTCGTTAATTATTGAGCATTATATAGTCTGCACTACGATCCGGTGCGATGGCGCACTCGCATGATCATTGGTCGAGTATTTAACACACTAGAGACTCGAATCAAAGTCGCTGTTGTTCAATCATAAATTCGCAACTGAACATTGACCAAGTCGTTCGTTAATTATTGAGCATTATATAGTCTGCACTACGATCCGGTGCAATGGCGCACTCGCATGATCATTGGTCGAGTACAGTATTACACTAGTTAGAGTCGAATCGATCGTTCATTATTGGCCATTCTATACCAATGTCCGTAGCGAAGGCGAACTCGCAGGGCTACTGGAAGACGGTGGTATAGTATGCCCAATATTACCCTACTCGGGGCGCTGCAGAGGTTAAGCCGTTTTTTAAATTTGAGAAAGACTAACTAAGAGCTATTGATTTTTATTTAAATTAATAGATTTGTCTGAAAGATTTATTCCGTTCTAATACCAACAAGTAATACCACTGGTATTTGTTTTAACTCATATTTATTTTCTATTCCTAACGGATACCACTCCTTAAATATTTTATAATGTGCTAACTGCAAACGAATACTAACTATTTGAATTTAATACAGTCAGGTCAGTCAAACCTAATCAAATTAAAGGACATGGAGAACTTCTGTACGGACGTTGGCATGAGCTGACTGTACCAATTTCAAGTTGTTATTATTCGTTTGCAAATTAAATTTAATTATGTAACGAGTGGTATCCGTTCAGAATAGATAATAAATATGAGTTGAAACAAATACCAGTGGTATTAGTTGTTGGTATTTGAACGGAATAAATCGTAAGCAACGTGTTCTGCGCGAGCAAGATAGTCCCTGCTCTGTGCAAGGTTTTCATTGCAACAAGATATTCTTTCTTCTTATGCTCGTTCCCTATTTAACGTGACTATCTTTTTTTATTATGCACCAACCCACACTGGGCCCGCGTGGTGGATTACGGCCCATTCCCTCTCACAGAGAGGAGGCCTGTGTCCCAGCAGTGGGAAAAATTAATAGGCTGATGATGTGATGTGATGATCTTTTTAACTATTACGTTTATGCATGTCGGCCATTCCTATATAACTGTGCAATTATTCGGGATAAAAAGTATCCTATAACACTCAGCGACAGTGTTATTGTTTTCAATGAGTCGAAATTTGATCAGGACTCTCAGTGATTAGGATTACCTTTTACAAACGATCAAGTTCACTTCTTATAAAATTAGTTACTAGCTTTTCTCTTACCTTCAGTTCATTGGCGTGTGTCCCAGTAACCGTGTATCTTTGTGGTTACAAATAGTCTACAACATTCGGTGATGGACAAGACAAGACAAGACAAGACAATAATTTATTTCAACTAGGCCATGAAGCGGAACTTTTGAAAGTCAAAATATAAAGTTAATAATAATTTGACTCTATCGTCCATTCGGAAAAGTAACTTGCTATGGAGAAAAACTCCATACTACTCTTTTAAAAAAAGTGTTTTACAACATTTAACATATATACATAAATTCATATTTACTTATGCACCCAGCACTACTATACTACGTATAGGTATAAAGTATTAGAAGCACTAACAGGTTAATTCCTTCATTTGATAAATAGGAACATAGTTCTCACATACTTACAAATATTGCAAAACATAGGTAAATTACCTAATCCAACAACAACGGAACAAAAAAAAGTGTTAACGCGCACACGCACCCATGTTAACGGCGTGAGAAGCCCGCGGGACGCGGGGGACGAGAGCCGCGCGGCCGCGTCGTGTCGTCGATCCGCCGCCCGCCACACGCCTGTACACTGTACAGCTGGGCAGTCTACTCGGGTCACTTGAAGAGAGCGCGTGTGTACACGCATCACTCATCGCGTCTCGCGTCGCTCTCTGCTAAACCAAACTGTATTAAATGTAAATTGTCGTTGAGTAAAAATAATTCATTGAGAAGACTCGCCTAATTATTTAGCCGTCGTGACCCCTAATCTCAACATAAAGCATTACTATAATTATGAATATAATATAAATTAACCAGTTTGATTTTGTCTACACTAAAGATTGTCCTATGGAGCAGGACCAGTATGTTTCCAACCATTCTTATCTTAATATAGTCATGCGATTGCATGCTTGTTTACAAAGTGTGCTTTTAACAATATTTTTAAATTTTCTGTCATTTAGTTTATAATATACCACAAGGTATTTTGTTATAGAATTTAACAGAGTACCCCATGAAAGATGTGTGTAGTTTAGCTAATCTGTATGATGGTAGATCTTATTTATCTTTATTTCTAGTATTACAATTGTGTCTATCACTAACTTTACTAAAGAGATGTATATTTTTCCATTTTTCCTTACTTACATAATATTTTCATAAATGAATTGGCAAGAAAATGTCATATTAATAATCTTTTTAAATAGCTCTCTAAGAGATTCTCGGTGATTTAACTTATATATGGCTCTGACAGCTCTCTTTTGCAATTTAAATATTAATTCAATGTCAGCCGCCCGACCCCACAGCAGAATACCATATGACATAATGCTGTGAAAGTAACTAAAATAGACCAAACGCGCGGTTTCTACCTCCGTTAACTGTCTTATCTTTCTAACAGCATAAGTGGCTGTGCTTAGCCGACCCCCAAGGGATGTTATGTGAGGCCCCCATTGTAATTTGTCATCTAGAGTGATTCCTAGGAAAACTGTTTGATTTAGATAGTCCAGCTTTTCTCCATTCAATATGATGTCACATTCACTACTTCTAAGTTTCGGCAATGTGAATCTAATAAAAATGCTTTTTTTTAATTGAGTAAAAAATTGTTTGCCGTGAACCAATTTTGGACCTGATGAGTAGAGTTATTCACATCGTCAAGGTTTTTTGACCGCCGATCTATTTTAAATATCAAAGATGTGTCATCAGCAAATAACACCATCTTCCATCATCCATGCTTCAGACTACGTAGAAGTGAAATATGGCGTACCACAGGGCAGTTTTCTCGGGCTCTTATTATTATTAATTTACATTAATGATTTGCTGAAAACTGCGGACTTTCCGATGATTCTTTTTGCAGATAGTACAGCCATATTTTGTAACAAAGATTATGCTTCATTGGAAAATTACACTAACACCACATTGGTTCGCATTGTCGATCGGTTAGAAACAAACAACCTTCTTATTAATTTAAAGAAAACTAATTTAATGATATTCAGAAACAGGACTAACCACCAACAGACTTAAACATACATTATGCTGGAACAAAAATTAATGAAGTTGATGAAACAAAATTCTTAGGTTTGATTGTAGATTGTAATTTAAATTGGAAATCACTTGTAGAATCTGTCTGCTTAAAATTGAATAGATATTCCTATATGCTGTACATGCTCACAAAAATTGTAATATATATATCCACGGTAATGACAGCCTACCATGCATATGTGGTATCCACGCTGAGATATGGTTTAATTTACTGGGGGAACTCGACAGAATGGGAGTCTGTTTTATGCTCAAAAAAATGCATACGTGCAATGTGTAGACTTAAGAACACATATTTCAAAAAACGTAAGATTCTAACTTTACCTAGCCTCTTCATTTATGAGATATTAGTCTTTGTCAAAAGTAATATGCATAATTATGTATGAAAAATTCGAAAGTGTTAGATATAAAAATAAAATTCAGATTGCACCATGCAGAACTTACGAGTATTTAATGGGCTGCATTGTTTATTGTATACCATCCAAGATTTTTAACAAATTGCCATATTGTATCACAGATATTGACAACTTGCACATATTTAAGCGGAAGCTAAAGGAATTTCTAACTGATAAGGCGTATTACAGTGTGAAGGAGTATCTAAACGGGAATCCTTATGGCAGATAATATTTATGACAATAATAATTTATTTATTTTATTTATTTATTTTTTAAAAAAACGTTGCCCCTCACTAGGAATTTCTTCCTGTATCGTGGGTGCGTTTACAAACACATAAACCCACATACACAAACACCCAGAGCCGAAACAACTATCTGTAGGTCATACAAATATTTGTTCCGTGCGAGAATCGAACCCGCGACACGCAGCGCAGCAGTCAATCGCTCAACCACTGCGCCAACCGTGCGCCCAAATAAAAAAAAAAAAAAAAAACTAATAAATAAATAAATAATGACATACTCTGCTCTCATAATTATTTATCTAGGATTTTTATTGAAAATAGAGAAAACGACGTTTTCTAAAAATGAAACTTAGCTTCCATTACAAAGTCAAATACAGATAGATTCTGGTAATTTGGAGGTCTGTAAACGCATACCACAACATGCTTATCAAGCTCAATACACGACAATTCAATGGCGTGTTTAACCGACAGGCTAACAATGTCTTTTCTTTTTTTAGATTTAGTAGAGTTTTTAATAAGTATTAATGATCCGCCATTTACTTATCATACGTTGTCTGCTGAAATGGCTAACTGCACAATAATTTTCATAATTAATGGACTTTACTTGGTACGGACGATAGTTTAGCATTGTATCGGTGAAAAAAAATTCGTATACTTTTGCCGTCGTAGTTAAGATATTTATATATAATGAGCACTTCAATATACGGGTATCTATGCTATAATAAGAACTCTTCCTCGGCAGGTTGTGGTGATATCATTAAGTTATGCTATCACAGCAAGGAATCGCCACGTTTCTTGAATTGACCCCGTTTTGATGGAAATTGAGATAAGACTGTTATACGAGTAGGATTAGGAGTTTGCTGATTGCCTATGCCACGCGCCTTGATATTTTAAAACCCTGCACCAAGCATCACTTCTGATTTCCGGTTCGAAAGATGTAGGTGCCACCGGCAATTTATTATATGCTATGCTAAAATAGCAGACTAACTTTATTTGAGCAAAGCTGGTGAATAAGTCACACGCAATCCTAACGTTTCGGCAACTTGACGGTTACGTGAGCGATAGACTCACTGCCGGTTTCCCAGCTCAGAATTATCGGGCTGTTAACGTAATCGAGGATTAATCGCCTGTTAATTCTACTTTCAGTTTCTCAACATCCAAGTGTGACAAGTGGTTGACAATTTGTCACATTTGAGTAAAATCTCGAATTAACCACATGTTACAGCAGTTTTGGGTTTCTGAGCACCTTTTTCAATGTTAATCTCTTGTCAACGAGCCTAATTTATAATTGTTGAAAATTGGTCGATTATTCGCGGATTAAAATTAATATTATGACTTTAAAGGCTTATATTACAATAAAAAGATAATAGGGGTCGGCGAAAACTATGGTATGGGTTGAGTTATAAAAAATATGTTTAATAAATCAATTATAGTTATACCAAGATCTAAAAAAAAATTAGCATATTACAAACTTTTAAATTAATTACATTATAAAAATTTGACACAATTATAAAAAAATGTTATTTTGTATTTATTTAAATAAATAAAAATAAAACAAACTGTTACTGACCTGGGAATCGAACCTTCCTCACGCTAGTGCGCGTGAGGAAGGTTCGATCCCCAGGTCAGTGTTGACTATACCCTGTAATTTTTTGTTTACTGTTTGTGTTTAACTTGAAGCGGCTGGGGTGGTGACCGCGCCAGGGTAAGCAACACTTACCAAGGTCAGTCTTGGGATGGGTGACCACTTTTTTTTGGATCGCTTGTTTATGGATAGGTGACTCCGCCAGGGTAAGCAACACTAACCAAGGTCAGTCTTTGGATGGGTGACCACTTTTTTTTGGATCGCTTGTTTATGGATAGGTGACTCCGCCAGGGTAAGCAACACTAACCAAGGTCAGTCTTTGGATGGGTGACCACTTTTTTTTGGATCGCATGTTTATGGATAGGTGACCATCGCCACAAAATTTTTGATCACCCATCCTAAAGTCACCCCGTTAGGTTAAACAACATCTAACAAGATCACCCATCCAAAAACAAGCGAACCCAAAAAAAGTGGTCACCCATCCAAACAGTGACCTTGGTATGTGTTGCTTACCCTGGCAGAGTCACCCATCCAAAAACAAGCGAACCAAAAAATGTGGTCACCCATCCCAAGACTGACCTTGGTAAGTGTTGCTTACTCTGGCAGGGTCACCCATCCAAAAACAAGCGAACCAAAAAAAGTGGTCACCCATCCCAAGACTGACCTTGGCAAGTGTTGCTTACCCTGGCGGGGTCAGCCATCCAAAACAAACGAACCAAAAAAAAGCGGTCACCCATCCAAAGAATAACCTTGGTAAGTGTTGCTTAACCTGTGTGGGTGGGGTCACCTATCCAAAAACAAGCAAACCAAAAAAAAAAGTGGTTACCCATCCAAAAATCGACCTTGGTAAGGTTTGCTTAACTTGGCGGGTACACCAACCCAGCCTCTCAAGATAAAATACTATTTAAAGTTACTGATTACGTTATAGTAGTGAATGAATACCAGCTAGGATAGCCAACCGAAATAAATTAATGTCGATTATTAAATGTAACAAGCGATTACGTAATTTCTCGATGATGAAGTGTTGAGAAACTCACTGACAACTGACGGCTGGTTAATTTGTGACAAATTGTCAGCTGATTTGAGATGTGACGTTGACTTCAGAAACTGGCCCTCACTGCCGGTTTCCCAGCTCAGAATTATCGGGCTGTTAACGTAATCGAGGATTAATCGCCTGTTAATTCTACTTTCAGTTTCTCAACATCCAAGTGTGACAAGTGGTTGACAATTTGTCACATTTGAGTAAAATCTCGAATTAACCACATGTTACAGCAGTTTTGGGTTTCTGAGCACCTTTTTCAATGTTAATCTCTTGTCAACGAGCCTAATTTATAATTGTTGAAAATTGGTCGATTATTCGCGGATTAAAATTAATATTATGACTTTAAAGGCTTATATTACAATAAAAAGATAATAGGGGTCGGCGAAAACTATGGTATGGGTTGAGTTATAAAAAATATGTTTAATAAATCAATTATAGTTATACCAAGATCTAAAAAAAAATTAGCATATTACAAACTTTTAAATTAATTACATTATAAAAATTTGACACAATTATAAAAAAATGTTATTTTGTATTTATTTAAATAAATAAAAATAAAACAAACTGTTACTGACCTGGGAATCGAACCTTCCTCACGCTAGTGCGCGTGAGGAAGGTTCGATCCCCAGGTCAGTGTTGACTATACCCTGTAATTTTTTGTTTACTGTTTGTGTTTAACTTGAAGCGGCTGGGGTGGTGACCGCGCCAGGGTAAGCAACACTTACCAAGGTCAGTCTTGGGATGGGTGACCACTTTTTTTTGGATCGCTTGTTTATGGATAGGTGACTCCGCCAGGGTAAGCAACACTAACCAAGGTCAGTCTTTGGATGGGTGACCACTTTTTTTTGGATCGCTTGTTTATGGATAGGTGACTCCGCCAGGGTAAGCAACACTAACCAAGGTCAGTCTTTGGATGGGTGACCACTTTTTTTTGGATCGCATGTTTATGGATAGGTGACCATCGCCACAAAATTTTTGATCACCCATCCTAAAGTCACCCCGTTAGGTTAAACAACATCTAACAAGATCACCCATCCAAAAACAAGCGAACCCAAAAAAAGTGGTCACCCATCCAAACAGTGACCTTGGTATGTGTTGCTTACCCTGGCAGAGTCACCCATCCAAAAACAAGCGAACCAAAAAATGTGGTCACCCATCCCAAGACTGACCTTGGTAAGTGTTGCTTACTCTGGCAGGGTCACCCATCCAAAAACAAGCGAACCAAAAAAAGTGGTCACCCATCCCAAGACTGACCTTGGCAAGTGTTGCTTACCCTGGCGGGGTCAGCCATCCAAAACAAACGAACCAAAAAAAAGCGGTCACCCATCCAAAGAATAACCTTGGTAAGTGTTGCTTAACCTGTGTGGGTGGGGTCACCTATCCAAAAACAAGCAAACCAAAAAAAAAAGTGGTTACCCATCCAAAAATCGACCTTGGTAAGGTTTGCTTAACTTGGCGGGTACACCAACCCAGCCTCTCAAGATAAAATACTATTTAAAGTTACTGATTACGTTATAGTAGTGAATGAATACCAGCTAGGATAGCCAACCGAAATAAATTAATGTCGATTATTAAATGTAACAAGCGATTACGTAATTTCTCGATGATGAAGTGTTGAGAAACTCACTGACAACTGACGGCTGGTTAATTTGTGACAAATTGTCAGCTGATTTGAGATGTGACGTTGACTTCAGAAACTGGCCCTCACTTGATTTAATGACTTAGTATCTGTGATGGGTCAAGAATTTTATTGAGCGCCATCTAGTATCGGGTAGCTGAACAATTGAAGTTGAAAACTTAGGGCCTTTACTTAATGAATAAATAATTTGATACAGCGCTATCTAGTATCGAATGGCAACAACGTTTATATTAGACGTACTACCAACATTTATTTTAGTTATTTAAAAAGTTTTTATAATTTCAGATATTATCTCAAAGAATTATACCAATTAGCAACCTTTTAACCAAATCATAAATTCAAGCCAGCTGCGAAATAATACAGAAGTTTAAAACTTTTTGTTTGCTTTAACACCTCATAGATGGCGTTTAATGTTTACTGAACGGCTCGCTCAGCCTTGATTCTCTTTCAGGGTTTTCAGGCGTGACCGTTTATTATGTATTAACTTTATGTAACAGCTGACTCCACCCTCCAGGCGAGATAGCAAGCTACGAGATGAGCGAGAGGACGATAGATGCAGCGGCGTAACCTGACGAATGCACACGAGGTCGCAGCCGGCTCTTTCATATCGCCAGGCGCGTCTCTTTCAGGTTCGGATGACCTCGGGGAGGTGCACGTGTCGTTAAGTTTGTGAAGTTTCATGCTCGATACACGTTCTGCATAACATTGCCGCGTCCAGCGCGAGTGCACTTAATAACTGCGAGTGTGTTAAATACTTTTAAACTTTTTTGTTCTCCTACTTATCTGGCTTTTTAAAGCGGGATTATACTTGTACCTATATAAAACCGTTTTGTGTAGCGCGAAACCGTACCTGTCCCGTTACTAACATTAAGCGAAGCCCGTATTTTTCTTTGAAAGTTTGTAAGAGGCATGATTTCGGGGTATCATTCAATGAGTCGTGAATTAATAAGTACAGCTTATCTTATTTTAAGTAAGACATTTTGAATGGATTGATGTATTTGTACTCGTAATGGGTACATGTGACATCCACCAACCCACATTGGGCCCGCGTGGAGGATTACGGTCCATTCCCTCTCACAAAGAGGAGGCCTGTGTCCCAGCATTGGGAACATTAAAAAGGCTGATAATGATGATGATTTGTAATGGTATTTCAGTGCGTGTTTTAAATTTTCCAATAATGTTCTATTGCGGTGAGTCTTATTGACTTGTTATGAATTAGGTAAAACTTTTTGTGTCTGTCTTCGGGGCTTTAATGAGAGCTACCGCGTTTGAATTTGCCCTGGCCTCTGTTCCAGGGACGGCTCCAAATCTCGAAAAGTTTAACAAATTCTATGCAAGGCTAAGAAACAGTTTGGCATTAGAGGTATATACAAATAAATACGTACTTTTTATTAATTATATGGTACCAAATCATTATTTTTTCTACTGCTGTCTATCTTTAGGGCTGATCTATCAGCCTTTATCGGTACGGTACGCGCTGCTAGATCTTCGCAGGTTTCCTGCTGTCTTTTTTTGGGACAATCCCACCGCACTATTCCCAAACCACCGCAACTCCTGATAGCCAGAAACAACAGTGGCGACCACCAGAAAAGCACCAAGGCAATAAAGCTCGATGAAGTCCCGGCGAGTGAATTTAAATGTCATGGATCCCGCAACGATATTAATCAGAAAAGAATAGTGAAGGAGTAGGAAAAAATATTAATTTCCACTTCCTTCCATATCACAAAGGATCGTTTACAACTGGGATAAGCCCAGTTGCCTAGCACCATGGATAAAAATTATTATTAATATTAATGGGTCCTAAGATTGTGAGCTGTTATATTTGATTCCAATAAAACGCATGGTAAAAACGCTTGAAAGCACGGTAAATTGTTCTAGTTTCTACATGGTCCGTATAGTAAACAACTCTAGTTGCAGTCTGCACATTATCCAACATAATATTGCGTTCATTCTGCCAAAGAATACACTCCCATAAGATATGATGTGCAGATTGTACATATTCGCAGTCAGATGTATTTAGAACACTGATATAAAAGCGAGGCAACGAGCTTGAAGGAAAATAATTTACTTTTATAATTACCATGCCTTGTGAGAAATTGGGCAACACAGTGATCCACCTCCAACCATGTCCTGGCCAGCCGCTCGCGAACAGATGGAAATAATTGGTAGAGATATCGGCCTTAGATGGAATTAACCCACCTACATTGCCATTCAGATAAAAGTTCCTCCCAGACGTCAATATTTGGTTTAAATAATATAGAGATTTTTTCACGGTCACTCCGCGTTAAAAAGCCCGCATCCATGGTCTCTCGTGCGGAAGAGTACATTGCAGCACGTCGCTGCTCTTCAAGGTCGACCGGCAGTTCGCCAGCAAGTACTGGTAAGACCCCAGTACTAACCGTCCTGTATGCTTTGCATAAGAATATCAAAGCTAAACGCTAACTTTGAAGTAATTCACGTCGTACCGCCCCTATGTGGCCCTATCAGCCCAAACAGGTATCCCGTAGCACATACGACCCAAGTAAGTAGCCCCATTATAGTCTTTAGAGTTAAAAAAGACAGACCCCATGTAGATTTTGCTATTCTCGTTGAGGCATAGAAGTTCTTTTTTCTTTTTACCGACTATTTTAATATGATCTATAAAAATGCAAATTCCTGTCTAACACGAGAACAAGATAGCACACGGACTTTTTCCTTTTTTTACGGGAAGGTTATTAATTTTTTTTGTGGGACACTATTTAAGATTACCTTTCAAAATGAGTTGATAACTTTTGTGCGGAGCAAAGGTCAGACAGTTTCGATAGTCCCGCTGAGATATTAATCGTAGGCAAGTATCAGCCAAATTCTTGAGTCCAGCTCGAGTACTTGATTAAATAAGCTGAAGACCGTCGTCCGCTTAACCGGTGAATGTACAGCCGCTTGGAACTGGAATCGCAAGGCTATCATCATAGCCTAAATTCCATAAATGCGGACTAGTAACCGAACCCTGAGGACATCCCATGGTAAGAGACTTCGACATGGAATGATGGCCGAGTTTGAGTTTTTGCGGCACCATTTGAAAAATAAAAGTAAACTAGATTATGTATATTTCTATAGCAGCCTCGAGTTTTCATTTAAAGTCTTTCAGTTGTCAAAAGTCAAAAAGTTTCTTTTTTTTATGTTCAGATCTATTAACTATTTTCGTAACAGTAAGGGCTGCGTCTACGATAAGTTTTCCCAAATTGAAATTGAATTAATTGTTATGAAATTTTGGTCCGTCCGGCAGCAAACGTGGAACGATAAGGCGATCCAGGAGTTTTCACAAAGATGGAAGTAATGTTATGGGCCAGTACGACTGGGTCGTCCGGGGGTTTGTCGCCACTTTTCGAGATGATCGCGTTGCCATATACGAGGAAATACGCAATACAACTGTTGTAAATGGTTAAAATTGCATCACCGTATATAGGAGTATGTACTAGCTGTTGCCCGCAGATTTACCCACGTTAGTATAGATTTTGTCAATTAATTCTGGTTGTCGATAAAGGATGAGAAAATCCAATATTGCAGTTTTAGTTTTAATCAAAATCGGCCCCGTGGCTCCTTTTATTGTTTTGTGCTATTCTTCATAGTGAGCATTTGGCCATCCAAGTTTCATACAAAACTAACGGCCTATCCACAATTTCTCCCCCTTCGTGTTTTATGAAAATAAAAAGTAATATTTGTCCATGCTAAGACCTGAAGCTATCTCCATACCAAAATTCACCTAAATTGGTTCAGCGGTTTAAGCGTGAAAAGGTGACAGACAGACAGTTACTTTCGCATTTATAGTACTCGTATTATAGTGTAGTATAAAGTATGGATTATAACATGAAATATCTAGTCTATGGGTATATTATTATAACATGAAATAACATCTATTCAACCAACACGTTCCAGAAACGAATGGGGTCCAACCTGTACTTCGTGCATCCATAATTTACAAATGCTTTTTCGATTCCTAATAAATTATTATTTGGGCATATTTGGACGCTGAACCAGAGGTGGATGGTGGAGGTGGCCTCTATGTTTTATTTTTCAAATACCCTGGGCCACCAAATCATAGGGTATCTTTTCTTATCCAAAACAAGGCCAAAATATGTTTAATAAGCAAAGGCGCAGTTCTTGCATCCTACGTTCTATTAATTCTCAATGTTTTCTGCTTTAGTCGACAAATAAATTTTAACAAATCAATCATTTTTGCGCTTGCTTTACTCGCTCTTGCTTCCTGCGTTCTTCTTTTCTGCATAGGTCGACAAAGTAAAATCGAGGCAGGTTAATTCCCCCCCCCCCCCCCTTCTGGCCTAGCCTCCTATAGCAAAAAAAACTCACGCCCTCGTCTCAGAAACCTTGTAGGGCCTCGGTTAGTTTTGCCACCCTAGGCCTCTGACAGGCCCGCCACTGGACATGCTTACTCTCATACATTCACAGTTGCTTATTTAGTTCAACCTTTATTTTTTTTTCGGCGGTTTGGACACAAGAGACAATAAATAAAACGAACATAGTTCCAGAGCAAGAGCATTTTTTTAATGTATTTACAAAATATAGTTCTTTTTTTAAGCAACTTCCATGTTATCTCTCCAGCACTAATTGCCTTAGGCAATAAATCCACCTATGTTCCTGTATGTTGTAAATAAATAGGACAACGAAAGCTCTGTGTTTACATTAGCTTGGGATAGAATTGAATGAGCATTCAGACATTTGGTCTAAACCGAACTTAAGCATGGTCACCACCAAGGCTATTTCCACGGAGGTGTCCACGGCCACCCGCCTCAATTAGATTAGATTTCCTTTTCCTTGTTCATGCAGAAATGGAACTAACTTTTAAAGATGAAAGAGCGAGCTAAACGAACTCAAAAATTGTAGCAGTTCGCCTCGGTTAACAAACTTATTAACCTTGTTTTATTAGAGAACCTATACTCCATTTGAGATAACATTAGACATTTAAATAATCCTATTTTACAGCCCGTTCAACCGATTTTGACTTTTAATGCGTTGGTGATATGACAAATGGCAACTGTAGTTAACACTTAACAGGGATATACTTTTTATGCTATTATATTTACGGGATAGAACTCAAAATGGTTGAACGGACTGAAAAAAGGGTTGTAGAAATTTCTAATGTTATTTCAAATGGAGTATAGCATATCTATCAATTATTCTGCCTCACCTTATTGGGAGGCTACCAGTCTAACCTGAGTCAGCAGAGTAGGTTATCTATCCTATTACTATTCTAAACGCGAAATTTTGTGAGGATGGATGGATGGATGTTTGTTACTCTTTTACGCCAGAACGGCTGAACGGATCTGGATGAAATTTGGCACAGAGATAGATTATAGAAAAGCACATGTGCTTTTTTTTATATTTCCAACTGTCACAAGGGCGAAGCCGCTGGCAGAAGATAGTACTACCATAAAAATATATTTAATGGGATTTTGATATTTAATTATTATCTTTGAATGTTTTTATATATTCTACTGAAAGCCACATGGTACAAACGCAGCCCCTCCCGGCGCCCGTGACCTCAAACAAGACGAATGTCCCCCACCCACGTGAGCCTGCGTACAACTTTTTCGTCGTAGGGATGCGTTGAAAATTGCGATAGATTTTGTTTTTAAATAATACTTGTGTTATACTGTAAATCTTTAATTTTTGACAATCAAAGGGAAAAATACTTCCTTATTAATTATTAATTGAACACATTGAACATTTACCCTCAAAGTAACATCTTATTATAATATACTAGCTGTTGCCTGCGGCTTCGCTCCCGTGGACCACCCCACAGGACCCGTTTTCGGGATAAAAATAGCCTATGTTACTCAGGAATAATGTAGCTTTCTACTGGTGAAAGATTTTTTAAATCGGTCCAGTAGTTTTGGAACCTATTCGGTATAAACAAACAACAAAAAACTCTTTCCTATTTATAATATTAGTATAGAAATACAGGGTCATTTGAAAATTACATGTAATTTTCAACGCCAGTGCAAAAGTTCTTTGCCCTTTTCCGTGTCTTGTCGTGTTATTTTTCGTAAAATGATCAGTTTTGGTTGAGCAGTTCATAACCTGACCTAAATATTATGAAACACTAACTTTTTGCAGCAGATCCGCCCGCTTATGTGTCGGGATTATCCCAGGGGAACATACTACCAGAATAAAAATTCTGCAATTTGGTATTCAAGATTATAATCTATATCTGTGCCAAATTTCATCCAGATCCAGTGATTTAGTAACAGATATCTATCCAAACTTTCGCATTATAATATTACTATACTTCATAAAAGATAGCTTAATCTCTGCGACATATGTCAAACTGACGTATACGTTATTGTTAGCCTGTCAAGCGTTATTGTTACTGGTTACTTTATATTTATACTGACAGCTGTCGCAGAGATCAAGCTATTTTTTATGAAGTATAGCGACCCGCACCGGCTATGCACGGGTAGTAGAGAATATTATGCCTACATGTTTTTTCTTAAAATAAGTATCAAATAAAAATGGGAGTCCTGTCATCGGTGTGAGACCCAAGCTAGAATTTATTTATGCGCGCCTAAGATTTTATTTTGCGATAACTCTTAAGAGATTCTCTTAAATTACTATCCGTCCAGCCTGTTATTTTGCATTTTACAGATGATCAGAACTTTCATATTTAACAGGCAACAGTAGTGAAACGACGTGCTTATTCGCTCCGTGATACCGATAAATTAAATATTACATATAAATTAAATCGAATTTTAGTAACAGTAAATTTCGCAGTGTAAAGTTGTAAAATTTTGATAAAGGTAATATTGGATACACAAAAATAGAAAAACAGCAAAAAATATAAATAAAATACTTATCTTTGGATTCTTCTCCATATAAACTGCCATCATCCTCAGTGACATTAATTATTAATTATCGAGTGCACAAATGATTGATGTTGCAAAATAACAAATATATTGTTACTATTATGTGCATTGTGGTTGCTATACATTTGATTTCAAGCAATACAAAATGATAAGCAAAAATAAAATAACTATGTTAAAAATCGATTAAAATTTCTTCATTGATAAAGTTGATTGTTATAAGAAATCAAGTCGGTACCGCATTAGTTCATCACTAAATGATTAGTTTTTGAGGCTTTTTATATGGATTATCTTAATTTGTATGAAAAATGCTTTAGTATTTAAGTTGATAAGGATTAATACTGTATCCGACTTAACAGCTTTCCAATTACCGCATTGCACATGACAATTTTTTTTGAATTTAGTATTGTAAGCTAACCTTAAAAGATATATGTATATGCCATCGCAGACTTTTCTGTAAACCTATAAAAGAGGAATAGCCCACCGTACATTGTTTTATTATATCTGAAAGGGATTAGGCAGCGTTTTCGATTAAAGCCTCCGCCTGGGTTGACCTTTTCCAAAATGTTCAAAAAATTTCGTCATATTTTAACGAATTTACACAAAACCTTGACAAAATATACACTAAACGTTCCTCTTAAATCCCTCTATCTATTGATGAAAACTGCATGAAAATCCGTTCAGTAGTTTTTGATTTTATCACGAACAGACGGACAGAAAGACGCGGCGGATAATAAATGTAGTGATAAGTAGGATATTTCTAATTTGCCAATAGGATAGTAGACGTTAAATGGTGATGCATGGAAAAATACTTGCTGCGCCGACTCCAAACAAATTGACTTAAGATACGAGGATGTCGATAATTTAAGTAAGGAGAAGATACGAATTCACGCACTACTCAGCTTCCCTTTTCTTTTATATCTATATTTTAGGAGATAATGCACTATTTTTAATAAAATAAAATTTATTGTCGTTAAAAAAATACTGTACTGTTTATACCTTGTTGAAATTCGTGTAAATAAAAAACACCATTTCAGAACTCCACTACGTGTGCTCGTATATATTTGATTCACCCTTAAAATGTCACCTCAGGAAGCCTACTGTGATAGGCTAACTATTAAAGGTTGATAGTGTGACCAGCCCTCATATCGAAACACGCTGTTAAAATAACAGTCGCTGCCATTTTGGCAATTCATGAAACTTTGATGGCAGATTATATTCCGTCACACCATTAATTTTACATTTGAAATAAGCACGCCTATGAAGTTCTATACTTTTATTATTAACAGGCAACCATAGACAATAAAATGCTATACTCTATGGACGCTTACTACAGTGAAGCGAAGTACTCTACTAAGTTTAACTTCGATGTGCTGATGAATTAAAAAATCACAAATGAAACGAATTATGTATCAGTAAATCAAGCAGCAAAAATAATTATTTTCATTTCGTTTTCTTATACGAGTACCATAATGATCTAATTATTAATAAAATAATTATGTAAGTAAGGTTAAATATTGAATAAAGCAATATTAGATATAGAATATCCATACGCACAAAACTTTTTGGGGAGACATTCATTATTCTTACAACTAAGGAGTGGAATTCCCTGCCGGAGTCTGTGTTTCCCGATAGCTATAATCTAGGGGTCTACAAGTCCAGAGTGAATAGATTACTTCTAAGCAAGCCAGCTTCACCGCCGACCTCGTCGTCACTTACCATCAGGTGAGATACTTACTCTCCTCCATCTCCAAATCGCCACCCCGTAACCTTCGTCCCGCGGCCTCATCTAGCTAATAGGTATGAACTATGCAGCAATGGATTTTGCTGTGTTGTATGCATCGATTAGAAATAGTCTTAATAATTTTATATCCTACTAGCTGTACCCCGCGGCTTCGCTCCCGTGGACCACCCCACAGGACCCGTTATCGGGATAAAAAAATAGCCAGTGTCACTCAGGAATAATGTAGCTTTCTATTGGTGAAAGAATTTTTTAAATCGGTCCAGTAGTTTCGGAGCCTATTCGGTACAAACAAACAAACAAAAAAATCTTTCCTCTTTATAATATTGGTATGGTATAGATATATGTATGCGTAAGTCAGTAGGTATATTTGGATGTTTGTTAATCAATAACGCCTCATCTGCTGATTAGGACGTAGAATATCTACTTTATATCCCAATCTTTATATAGCAGACTTCTGCTATATGTTCTTTTTATAGCAGAATCTAGTTTTGTGAGTATGTAAATGTGTTGAGTGATTGTTATTAATAGTTTTAATGAGTTTATTGTAAAGCTAGTGAAATTATTTGTTTACCAATTCACTAAGGTTGAAATTATCAACTTTTATAGAACAATAGATCATGTTGTGAAATGACGTGCAAGTGATATTCAACGGTAAAGTAATAAACAATTAATTTCTCTGAATTTGTACAGATGGTAGACTTCGTATTCACGGAAAACAAAAATGGCACATGTTTTTTAGCGGAAATATTAGCCCCCATTTCTGAATGAAAATTTTGAACATGAAAACCCGTCAAACTTTGGCGTTGAAGTAGGGCTTGACACGTTATTAACATCAAAATCTCAATACAGATACCGTCCCGAAATTACCACAACAGTGTTGCATGGACTTATTAACCATGAATACAAGACATTAAAGGTACCGTGAAAGAAAACGACAGTTTTTTTTTTGTATGTTTTTACGTTTTTATAACAAGTAGTTCCAATAAAATTTTACAAGTTTATTTTGTACAAGTACGGAGTATCCTCCGTTTATTGAAACTCAAACGCATCAGATATTTAATAGTGGCATAATTTGCGGAGAGTGCTTTTTAGAAAGTAACAGGGCATATACTAGCGTTTGTTGATCTGTACGTCCGTACGCCGATCGTCGCCTCGAGACAAAACCACCTACTTACATACACACATCAACGTGGTCTAGAGCCCATTACGTCGTAACCAATGCGCACACTGTTCACAGGAGCGTTCGTCATTTTACTGCAAAAACATACGAAAAACATTATCCTAGCTCCTTCTGTTGTAGTCAGAAAATAACGTTGAATGCTAACTGGCTATCCATTTGATTAGTGGTGTTCAGTTGGCAGGCATATTTATTAGCTCTAATTATAATTATAAAAAAATCAAATATATTTTATTTGTTGGGCAGTAGTATAAATAGACTACCTCTCATAAGTTGTAGTTGAAATGTCTGCAGTAAAATCACAAAATGTTCACAAAGGAGAAATTAGCAACACGACTTTTCTTATACATCTCCGTTTTTACCATGGCAGTACAGTACACTATCAACCCTTAATAATATCTTGTGTAGATGATATAATGTATAAATAACCAACTTTAAAAAATCAATTCCAAAAACTATCATATCCCTTTATGAAATACTATTTTCTTAACCAAGTTGCTAATTGTTCCTTTACATTGTTTAAAGTAAGGATGAAACCGTCAAAACTGCTTACAATTATATTCCTTTATTATTTGTATAGCAGTTCCGACGAAACTTATCTCATAAAAAACGTTACAGACTCGAAAATGTATGAACCATTCGTACTTAGGACGCTGGGAACTTTGGGATATTTTAAAATCTAATACATCGAAACGTTTCAGTTCAATTTGCAGGAAAATTACAGCCATATTGCAGTCTTTATCTCATCGTATTGTAGTGTTGATCCGTGTTGGATCAGTTTCTATGTAACTTTTATGAAATAAGTCTCTGAACGAAGTATAATAGTGCTACCTTAGGCTTTGTAATCATAGGACGGTTTACGCGAAAACGCGAGATCGCGTGAGGTTTCGTATTAAGGTAGCGACTGGCATAAATATTCGCTCGATATTAGCACGTTACAAGTCGAATATTTGGTATGGCAGTACAGCGAGCCGAGCAGCTCGATGACGAGCGCCGAGAGCGCGAGCGCTCTTCACCCGGCTGTCCTCTCCCCTTGAATGTTACATTACAGTTCAGTTACTAGCATGAGCACTGCCGGGAGCGGTTTGGTAAAATGCAGAGGACTCAGTCAAAAACTCTTTGTTTATTGATAAATACCGCAGTTATCTTCAACTGTAGGACCATACACATTGAGACTATTTTAATAAACTTAAGAAAAGCGACGCATGGATCGAAATAGCTAATGAAATAAATGAGAATGTAGAATAACGCAAAATAAAAAATACTAGCCTGCTTGCTTCTTTGCGAAGAGCATTGCATGCTCTTTTGCATTCTGACTACTAAAGCTGGGGATTGGAGCACAGTCAAGCATTATTCGTCGCGAAAATTCAGGTGTCATGAGCATTTTCTCACAACAAAAGGAACAAATTCTCGATGCGAATATTCACATCGAACAAATAGGTACTCACGTCAGTCACTACCTTTATATGAATATTATTAAACGATGCAGACTCATACTGCGCTCGACCATTGGGAATACCAATCAATATCAAAATGTTTAACCATCGATTCATACGAGCAGAGCTCACGTGAACTCAGGGTATTCGCGCAATCACACCATGTAAGGCAATGCCTGTAACTATTTCGGTTGCATTTTATAATATTATTGGTTACAATCGTAATGGGCCCTTAAGTTCAATCGACCCAATGCTTACCACTTGGAACTATTTACCTAACTCCTCGCAACATGATACAAACAATTAAAAGCTTGAATACTTCAAACCTAACATTTCAGCTATAATATAATTTGACTATACATATTAATATCTTACAACGATAATTCAGTTTAAGTCGATAACAGAATATTTGATAGTTAATATTTAATGTTCAACAATGTGTAACGCAACAAGGTATCACAACGCTGCATATTATTGAAAAATCAACGCAATATATTATTTGAAAATGTAACACAGCATATTCAAAATGGTAAACTTCTTGACCATCGCATTGGTTCGACTGAATCTTGTACAGATTTGTACTTACATTAAATTTATTTACAAGTTACTCGCTATCGCTTGCCCGAAGATAAACGGAAACGTATTGAGTGCTTACACAGCGGCGGCGCATGGCTCGATGCTGATGCTCGACGGTGTAAACTTATCGTACTAATGATAGGGCATTATTGTGTGCACATTCACAGAGATCACAGCCTTCAGAAGTAACTAAAGTAGTGTGATGCGCACTGATCGGTACAATGTTACATTAACTTTATAACGACGGTAATGTTACATTTACGAATAATTATTGAATTGTTTATTATTTATTGACTTTTTATTTCAATCATAAATTAAATTTACGTCCCTTTAATGTACTTCTCAGTCTAATGTGACACGGCATTGTGGCGATGTTACATTTAACAAATGTAACCTAAATTAAACATTGTAAATTACAAAAAATAATTACACATCAGTACGCTTGTTTATTTTTATATGCGTCTGTCAACTGAAACCTAGATTGTGCGTTCTTTAGAAAAAACTTGTGCTAATTTTGCGCGGACTTCGAATTCGAACAATCTTCGGGCTTTCGACCGTAAAACTATAATAACACCGAAATATCGGAACAACCAATAAACGTTGCTTTAGTCTAATTTATTTTATACTATTTGATTTCGAGACACAGTCTCTATTGCTATCGCCAATAGCATCCGCTATGAGATCTAGCGACAATAACGCCGAGCCGCCCTACCGCCGGCCGGCCGCCCGGGCGCACCGATCTCATCGAGTGCCACCCCATCACCCCACTAACATAATAATAACATTTATTCATAAAAATATAACTTACAAAAAATCTACTGTGACTTATTACAATACAAAACTGTCGAATGCTACACCAATTAAAAATTACATTCCCATCTACTTATTGCTTATAAATTAAAAATGACATTATTGTTGCAAATTGTACAATTATAAATTTTTATTATTATTTTATTTGGAAAATATTTTAGTCTTATATTTAATTTAGAATTAAGACGACCGCGGGATGTGTAACACGGCTGCGACGAGGGTACGATTGGGTCGCGCGTTTCTATTGCGCTAAGTCGCATCCGTGTGAGACACCCTGAAGTCTATCGATTTATTAAATATCCTCGATTGCGAGTTGCGTTATTCGCGAGCTGACGCGACACTCTCGAGCCCACATATACACAAGATGACAAATCATTTGAGCCAATTATTGCGTTTAATGATAGCAGTCATCGTCAGCGACGTACAACACACATTTTAATATTAGGCCGTGCTAACTGCACCAATCACGACACGCTAGAGATCATCTTAGTCTTAATATATTGAATTGAGCAGTATACGGACGCACGGACGCACAAATTGACTATAACCCTGTAGTAACTACTGAAACCTAACTAATAAGTAATTATTTTTTTCTCTTTCTAGGGGCGTATAAGTTAAAAGCATTACATTATTAAAGTCTCCACAAAATTGTATAACTTACTATAACGCTATTCATTTTATTCATCAATTAAAAAGATAATAATTTCTCTTATTATCTCTTATACTACAAAAGAATTTCAACATAATTATAAATGAACATAATCTCGTGTATACCAGGTCTATGTAACGTACAGATATACTTCTCACATTTATCGTAATCAATTCCCGAATGCAAACTATTGCAATCTGTTCACTGTCACTGTTTCATAATATTTATTTATAACAATCTGTCATAATAACTAATAATATCGGTCATCTGGATATGACTTCATTTATCATCATTTGTATATAACAATAATTATGAGTAAAAATATAATAAAAACGTTTGTAAAATAATGCAATAATATATAATATTTAGATAAATATAATAAAAATCAACAATACAATAAAGTCACAGCATGTATGTACATGTCTCTTAACATGTTCGTGACGCCACGAGTACCGTCAGCACATAGTACAGTCATCGTACCCATTTTAAGTGTATGATTCTACATAGGATTAGTTGGCTTAGACCAGTGCGTACAGACAGCCAGAAAAACGAGTTCCCCTCTCTCGACCCTAACCGGCTTGCTCCTAAGTAGTCGATAAAAATCTACTATTTTATAATGAATCTCCCTCACCGTCGAAACGTACTTATCAGTAAATTTATAAATAGGTATCAGAAGCTATAATCTGTAGACCGTAATTACCGAACCCCAGACCCGATCGAAGTACTCAATAAAATTCATCATGAGAAGATCTAATTAAAATGGGTACAAGAAACGATGGCACTTTACAGGGTACCTATGCATTTTTTTTTTCATAAATTATGTCATAAAATGACGACTAAAGAACTATGTATGTTTAATTTACGCCGTGACTTATTTCCTAGTTTCGATTTATACCTAATCACATCGATTTAGAACATTTGTTGTGTGGTAAGTAATGGTGGCACGGCCGCCTGCCTGGCGTCTGAGCCCATGAAACAAGAAGCTGGCGGCGGCCTTGATCGGGGCCACTAGCGGCACCCTCGCAGCGGTCTCCCATTGTCAGACATTGCCTGTGGCGGGGAACCTCGGAGGAGGCAGCGGCGGCGGCGGCCGCCCCGCCTCCCCCCCACCCGAAGACTGCTCCGATACTGCAATGCATAGGTCAGTTATCATCTCGGCCCTCCCGTCTCGCATCTCGCATCTATCTCTAAAACAGGGGTCTCTAAATCCCTATAAGAATTCTCAGTGTTGCAAGCTTAGTATTCGACTAGTTTCACCATAAAACACATACAAGAGTGGGCTGAGGTCCAGATGTCGTCGGTGGATTCACACTACGCACTTTCATAACCAAGCCACTTATCATCTAAACCCGCACACATAGTTCAGAGTATAGTTTTCGGTTCGGTTATGGTTCCTAACATGTTCCTAACTATAGCATTGTATTAAAAGCTCTCAGTAATGGGCATCCCTACAAGTGTGTACAAGCACGGTTACTCTATTTTGTACATGACCACTCACAGCACAGGTTAGATGTAAACGTCTCAGGTGGCATGTTAGGTCTCTGCACTCATCGTATTCATGCGTATGCATATTGCATGCATACATCGCATGCGTTAAGGCAGATGATCGTTCCCATCATTTCTCTGGTTTCAACCCATTTCATCACCAATGTTTTGTTAGTCTGATTGATGATAATTAACCCTGATTAATCTAATAATAAATAATTAATCAAATTCTTATCTACTTTCAGCGAATGTCCCTTTTCAAGGTGATTTTGAAATCACCATGGACTTCTGCTGACTATTCAGATTTGGCCTCTTTTGATCCCTTACCTACCATGAAACAATGTGTTACATTATTATTTATCTCATACAAACGTTCTGGTTTACTTTAAATTACTTGGCAAAACTTTGTAAGGTGTGTGTCGATATGTGTTTTTAACCCGGGAGCGTGAATCTTTAGTAAAACATATTTTCTACTTAAAAACGGGTGTGTGTAAAGTTTCACCAAGTCATATTAAATAATCCCTTTATATAAATTTTATTAAAATAACGCATTCTAACTGACAAATAACATAGCTTAGCTCACAACAAGACCTCAGAAAATAAATGTTGGACAGAATTGCACTTATGAAAGGTAAGTAGAAATAATTTGAATTACAACTTAGCAGTACAATTCCAGAATAAATGTTACTTAGTTAAATCATAAAGGGTTCAAATAGGAGGCGTAATAAAAGTCTTGCATGTTAAAGCGAGATCATAACATCCAAAACCTGCGGTAATTTGGATTAGCATAAGACGGCGAGCGCGGCGTTCCACAAGGCATTTTCTGTTATACTCAATGATCTCCACAATTGGCAGCAGAAAGATATTGTTTCTACCTTTTAGTGAAACCACCTCGTGGGTACCGTTACAAACATACACGTCACTTTTAACAACAGACCATGCAAACACATTTGTGTGTACACTGACAATTGTATATTTCCACAAAAGCAATAATATAATAATATGATAAAGTGTACTGAGTCATGATAAAAGTGGTATAAAATGACTAAAGCTTATACATTTTAAAATATTAAAACAAAAGCGGGACAAAGTTTCTAAAAAATAATATTATAACTGTTTTTATGTATCTAATGTAGAGTAGACAACTAGACAATCATAATGCAATTTATTAATAATATCACAATATTATTCACAGAGAAGTTAACAAATGGAGAAGTATGATGAAAATCACACTTTTAAGTTGCTTATATAGTTGGCGTTCTGATGCCGATGTAGCTGGTTCGGGGTCACTCCAATTGTAACTACTCCGTGTTATTTCTTTAACTGCCTTTTTAGGGTTCCGTACCTGAATGGTCCAAACGGAGACCTATTGCTGTCACTCACGTGTCCGTCTATCCGTCATATGTTACACAAGTTTTACAGCCAAAAGGTTGGAGCAGTCAGTCTTCAAATTTTTACAGTATAATGTTGAGCCGAAGCCATACAGATTGTCAAAAAATATTTTTAACAATTGAGGCCTATACAGATAACAATCTCCATCGAATGGAGTATAGTTGTTTAGAGCACGTTGAGTAGCTAAACACTGTATTTTTTGTTTTAAAATATATTGGAAAACAAAGGAATGAGAAGCCACCAAAGTCAGCGTTTTTAAACAATTTTGTACCAAAGAATGTTTTAACTTACCATTGACCTAACTTCAAATTTGATGGTAATGTTTATAACTATGTATATTTTACTAACAAATACCAATATTTGCAATAAATAAATCAGACTTTTTCTTTGAAATTCCCTTATTTATCTTGTTACAACCAACTTGACTTTGCGGTCAACCTACTGCTTATGAACAATTCTGACATTCAGGCGGCTTATTTTTTACATTTGGTACGGAACCCTAAATGTGCGAAGTCCGACATGAACTTGGCCGGTTTTTTTTGGTAAACAAACATACACAAGGGCCGATCTCTGAATTGAGTATATGAGGTCAAGAACGTGTCAAACCCTAGTTTAGTGCCAAATTTTGTCAGGTTTTCAGCAAAAGTATAATTTGACAAATGCTCAACTCGTTCTTAACCTCAAATACTTAATTCAGAAATCGGCCCCTAGACTATATTGAGATTTCAACTTTGCTTCATTTGTATTAGATTTTGATGTAAGTAGCTCAAACCGTAAGTCCTCACAACGATCAAGACGTTGATAAAGTGTGATTGATGATAAAACTGTTCGTATCGTGTTTGTTTACTAAATGAGCCAGCTAAGGAGAATACACTGTAGGCATTATAGTGTCGTGAAAACGGTGACGTAAAGCGTGGTACTCACGGGAATCGTGTTTCTCGTCGACGGGGGCGGGGGGTGGCGGGGGTGGCAGCTGTTGTTCCAGCGCGTTCACGCAGTTCATCATACTCCCGTAGAGGCGGCTGTCGCGAAAACTGTCCCTGCACACAGTCTCCAATCATCCCCTTTGACCGATTATGCAATAACCCCCATGTTTTCATGATCATCACTACTATTCGCTTCTAATCGTTTCAATTCTTAACCGTTCAGAGTATTTTGTATCTTGTGTATTATAATAGGTTATAATTTCGGTATTTTAGCCGTTTTGTATTTTATGAAGTTTCTTATCAGGCTACTGTTTTGTTTATAGATTCTTGTCTATTTATTAGTATTTTTTTAATTTTCTCATGTGTATTTTATGTACCGTAGTTGCGTACTCGTAATTCTGATATTATTGTTTGTATTGGAACACTGTTACAATTATTTTTTTGGAAACAATTTTTTTTACAAGAAGCGGACCAATGTTGTCCATTATTTTATTTTAACTCTCTCTTTATCAAAGATTCCAATTGAAAAGTCAGTCATTTATTAGATTTTTATTAAATTCTGATTTCCTTTTTAGTGTACCTATGTAAATATTGTAGTTATGAACATGGTTGTATTTTTTGATAAAATTTAAATCTGAAACACGGCACATAGTGGGTAGGAGCTATGTTCCAACAGCCCTCTCGATGAGAAAGGGTAATCTTTTTATTTCCAGTGATATGTACATAATGCTTTACAAACATCACGTGCAACGCGTGCTCATGAATGACCAGCACCAGTCTGGTTTAGTGCTGTGTCGTGATTAGAAGGAAAATCATGAAACGTGTATCATGTAATGGTAGGACACAGTCAGTGCCATTAAATTTTCAAAATATATCAACGAAACAGTCGCTGGCTCTTACCTCCCGTTGGAATTCCGGAACAGTGCCAAAATCTCTTCGAAGGTCTTATTTTTTGTTTCAGGAACTTTTTTATACGTAAATATCCAAAAAATTGCAAGGAATACACTAAAAGGCAGGAATGTATAGTTTTCCAGTAGTGCCTGCAAAATAAACATAGTTAGCAATGTACTGAAACAGAAATAGAACTCCAAATAATGATTGTGTCGTCTGTTTATACGCGGCTTAGGTCCGATACTCAATTTCGCTATTACTTGATTGCAATCAATATTGGCAGCAAATATAACTGACCGTAATTATAAGATCAGTGTGCCTGTACCAATATTAATTAACGGATAGCAATTGGAATCCGACACACATTGTTGGGCAAACACACGTAGAGACCTACCTTCATGCTAGGAAAGCCGATTCCGACAACGAAATTGGCCATCCAATTAACTAATACGGCGATAGCCATCGCGCTCGGGCGGGGGCCCTGCGAGAACAGCTCGGCAGTGATGAGCCAGGGGATGGAGCCGGGGCCCACCGCAAAGAACACCACGAAACTCAGCGTCGACACCACCGACAAGTAGCTCATCCAGTCGATCATTTCCTGCACATAGCCGAAGAACTCCTATCAGGGGATAGTAATGGTGTTCTTTCCCGTCGCCGACCGGATGATGAAATAAATCACAAACATAAATGCACATCACACACTAGTCTGTCCGTGTGTCCGTCAAGCTCCGCGCGATGCGAGGAGTTTCGACTCAGTTGTTGAGTGCTGGTAGCGTAGTGTCGTCCATCTATCGTATGTACTGCGAATGCTGGTGATAAGTGCCATCCTGCTTTTGAGCAGTGTTTGTGTGATTATAAATTTCGCTTCATTTAAATACGCGTGCGCTGAGCTCCCCGTGAACTTTTACCACAATTTAGTGGTCAACAAAAATAGTGTTAGTGCTACGTGAGTGATGTTCCTAACATTTATATTTGAGAATTTATTTCCATTATTTACAATGCTTTCCTACCGAGAGTCCGGTTTCGGAAACAGGAAAGTCGAAGAGGGGGGAGGACTAGCGAAGCGACGAGTCTATTTGTCTCAATGATTGATAAAAACTGTTATTTTGAACAAGCCAAAGTCAACAACGGACGTTGATGACAATGATTTTGTTAGGGAATAACAGTTGTTAAGACCATTGGTGACATATACACCCGATGAAGCAAATGACGTGTGTGAGAAATAAACCAGGGATTAAAGATGAAGTGCATGCATAAGTGTAACTATAGTAAGTAAATGATACGATGATATGATTTTTGGTAATTTTAGAGATTTGATAATGATTAAAAATTCGTACAAATATGTATCGAAAACTAATGATGATTTGCAAGACACATCAAAAATATTCATATACTTGTTTTATTTTACTTCCTTGCTGTGAAAATGTTACTGACATAGGACATGTAAAAATTAAAGCCATCAACCGCCGTTAAGTTACGTTGTTATATAATAAAAGAACGTTGTCACAAAATCATTAGCAAAAAATCTGAATATACCCATTTTGTGATTTATTGATGTTAAATCGATATCTTAAATATTTGTTTCCCAGAATATGTTTGAACATAATAAAACATTATTAACAAATTTCGGCTCAAGCCCTGTCGCTAAAATAATTATATGACTTTATTACTATGGTGTGTGATGCAAATCATCTTTAAGTAAGTAGATACTGAAGAAGAGTATACTTTAAAAGGCGTCTCAGTATTCTGACGTCCAAAAATCTAATTAAACCAATGAAAGGAAAACTAATTTTGAAAATATTAATATAATAAATTGATTTGGAACAGATCGAGCAACCAATTGGGGTATGAGAGAAAATATTAGTCATGAAGTATTGATAGTCTGAATTGTTACAGATAGAGGTGGAAAAAGCGATGAGGAAGCGTGCCAAAGCAATTTTTTAAATGGACTCCTTGATCTAGACAACGCTTTAGACATCGGACATCGATATATTACATATACCTTTTGAATATTTATTACCTTTATATTACGGAAAGAAAGGTGATATTATTGTGCGGTGTCCCTCAAGGAATTCATTTAGGACCAGTATTACAAACCGAAAGACGAAACACTGGCCCAACTTATTCTAAATTACACAACTAAACATGGTCAATATAAGTTCCAGCGAAAATATTGTTTATAATATACTTTTATAGCTGTATTGTGGTGGTTTTCATTAACTAGTTATTGTTTTGAGAGAGGTATTTCTGTATACATATATTTTGGAGGTGGATGAGTAAATTATTTTGCATATCTCCGACTATTCTTTGCTCATAATGATTATAATTTCCCAGTATATTAAATACTATCTTCACAACTCAACATTTAAGTAGCTCATCAAATATAACATAATGATTACTTCACAGAAAGCAGTTACGTCTTTATTTTGCCTTCTGTTTAGTAAAAAAAACAGAGAAACCGACCACAATTTTATAAGACACACCTTTATTAGAAACGAAATGGTGATGAAAATAGAGAAGATGAACATTCCCCCGAGGCCGTAGAGATGCAGCGTCCGTCTCCCAGTGCGGTCCATGAGAGGCAAGGACACCAGCGTCATGCCAACCATGATAGCCCCGATACCCATGGTCGCGAATTTCGCTGATTCGTCCGTAAGGCCCGAAGAAGTGAACAGCGAAGTGGAGTAGTAGAACACCTGAGAATACGACGGAGCAGATGTGGTTTCATAGTATCTTCAGTCTTATGAGTTTAAAAATTTATAAAATACCTACGATGATCAAATTTATACACTCAAACTTGCGTGGAAGTAACTACTCAATTATTAACTATTTTTGAATAAGTAGAAACACTGAGTGGTTTATACGATTAGATATTGTTCTTAAAATGATCAGTGTATAAAACATTTTATTCTAAAGATCAAAGCTTTTACTACCATAAGCCTGAAGAAGCTACACAAGTAAGTCACAGGTTCACTTACTGCGTTAATACCACTGAGCTGCTGGGACAACTGCATGACAACGCCGATAAGCAAAGGAGCGCGTAGCGTTGGGGAACATAGGAGTTCCCTCATTGAGATAGACGCCTCCGCCTGCTGAGCTCTTTCTTCGGCACGCATTTCTTCAATATCCTCTTCCACCTTGACGGGATATATAGAAGTTGTAGGTACATAGAGATTTTATATATACGAAATCATAAGCATATCATCAAGAAGTAATTGAAATGTCACTTCCTACCTGATTGCTAGCACGTAGTCGTCTGAGAGCCCGCCGAGCCTCCTCTTCCCATTGGCGCGTGATAAGTAAGTACCGGGGCGACTCCGGACAGGCAGGCAGCAACAATAGTTGCAGGATCGCCGGACAGATTGCCAGACCTAGACATGATAATATTTAATCTATAAATCAATGTACTATTTTCAATCAAATTTCTTTCGTCATCTTATCTTCGCTGAGACTCTAGAGAAAGTGTCACTGAACCAGCAATGGCGACCGTCGAAATGCCAAAATGTAAGGGATTGATCACGTGAAATTTCGATAGCGCTTGGCATTCCCATACATTTTTGTCAAGTTTTAATCACTATGGTGATGCTTTCTTTGATAAAATGACACTTGTCTAAACCCTTAGGTTAGTATAACCATAGATGGCAATATAATGAGTGTGAAACTTGATACAACTTAATATGCGATATTTATGTGATATTGTCTTCAAAGTTGTCTTCATGTAATTAACTATGTTTTTTTATACTATATCGCCACCAGAGGCCCTATGGCCTCTCTTTGTCTATACTAATGACTTTCTATCATCGAAAGCGTGGCGATAGTGATTGCCAAAAAGGCAAAATTGTATGGGATTGACAAGCGATATCGAAAAATTACGTGATTTTAACATTTCGACTATCGCCTTTGCTGACATTGAATGCCCCTTGTCACCTCGGCTAAAACCTCAAAAGTCGTCAATCAAACTTATTCGATTCTTAAAACAAGCACACCAAATTAAAAACTTCCGTCGTCTCCAGACACGCAGCAAAATTCCAGTAACTCAGTCGAGATAAATAAATAAAAATATCTTCCAAGTCTAAGTTGAACTCGACTTGAAGATTCACCGTCGCGTCAACTAGCAATTTGTAAGTTGTCCTTAACTTTTAGATCTCGCACTTGCAGCGGCCGTGTTTCTTCAACTGTGCACTCTCACTTTTCCTTTCATCTCTAATTACTGCAATCTGTTATTTTCCAGTTTCAAGGCCTAGGTGTGAATGGAAGATCTGAACACTTTTTGAATTTGTCGTGTTTTAGCTTCAGAAGTTTAATTGCAGTTCTGAATGTAGTTCTACATTTTGATGTCTTTTAGATTTGTCTGCTTTTGAAGTTTATGATGTTTGAGATTGTTGACCTATATTTAATTATGTTTATAATGGTCATTATGTGTGGGTGCTAGGCCCGTACCCACTTCTACCCCTGCCTTTCTCACAAATTCGTGCATGGATCCGCCAAAGATCAACCGAACTGCATAACAACAGATGGTCACGGGCTACAGACTGACAGACTGTAGACAGTCAAGAACGGCCTTACCGAATGTAAACCCGCGATTAAACAAAAAAAATCTTAGCCTAAGTAGAATTAAACTCAGAATAATAATAGGGACAATTACGGGTCATAGCCTTCTTAACAAACATCTTTTTGACATAGGCGCCACAGACAGCCCACTTTGCAGGGGCTGTTTTAATGCCGAGGAATCAGCTGCCTACGTCATCTGGACTGCCAGGCCGTGGTTTCCCAACGTGAAGAAATCCTCGGAACGGTGAGGTCGCTCCGCGAAGCCTGTGAAACCCCCAGGAAGCTTCATTGCTTTTGGACAGAGCTAGGCAAATGGGAGTCTAAGTGCGGAAAAGGGAGTTCCTCTTCTATTCTATAATGTTCATTATTTTGGCATTACCAATGTTTTCTTTCACATGATTATTAGTAGCCTGCCTCGTTGGTGCAATGGCCGCAAGCGCTACTACTGAGCACGAGGTATTGGGTTCGATTCCCTGGTCGGGAAAAGTGTTATTGGGTTTGTCCATCTGGCATTTTTCAGTAGCACTCTGGAGTCTGGACTTTGTGCCCAGATGATTAATTTGTGATTTAAATATAACTGGCGAAATTTGGCAGTACTATAGGTCACTACTGCCTAAGCCTTCAGGGAATGCAAGCGTGATGTTATAATGCTGTGATTATTAATACTTCAAAAAGCACTATTTGGACCTATTGTAAGCTTTAGAATAGCCTCAAAAGAACAGTAATATAATAAGTAGATGTGTTGTGCGGTTTTAAACTTCTATATTCATTTAGTGCAATAGTGCAAAGCTAGTTACGCGTCGTATTGAAGCTGTGTTTCATGCAATTTCCGTCTATGTACAGAATAAATCCAATACATAGAGATGTCAGGTAAATGGGGCGTTATTTGATGAAGACACGCCCCACGGTCAGCTGTAGTTCATAACTATAGTAGTTAGTATACATCTCATTCAAGTTTATATTGATGAATGGGTTTGTACGACATGTACTTGGATTTATAGTTCGGATATGGAAAAATCCGAGTTCTGGGCTGGGATATAGGATGACTGCAGCAATCTATGTAGGTTAACATCACAACTTTTATGACGCATTATGTCAGCAGAGGATATTTAGCAGTCAGTGAAAAGATTTAAAATAGTTTTTAAGTCTTAAAATTTTTAAGGCAAATTTTTTAATCAAGTTTTAAGTTCGAAATTGAAATTTTGAAACTTATATCCATCGAACCATCAAGGTATCTAATAAAGACAATATACAAGTGTCAGGTATCATTAGATCTAAAAAGAAGCTTACCAAGCAGAATAGGCCATCCTTCATCAGTGCCGAGAATCTGTTCGATGCCCAGGACTTGCGAGAGGAGTAGCCCCACCGTCACCGCCAGTTGGTTGACTGTGCCCAGCCCCCCGCGCAGGTTTAGAGGCGCGATCTCCGATATGTACATTGGCACTAATGATGTGTTTAACCCTGGACAAGGACATAGAAGGTAGTTGAACAGTAGTCTTCAGGTATCGGAAACAGGGTCCAAGCTATCAGCGATCAGCCCCCCCAGAAGGGAATATAATACGAGCCAGAATTAATATCGTTTTCTACAATAAAAAATAATCCCTAGGCAAATAAATAGAAGGTAGTAACAAGCTATCAAATAAAAAAATATCCCTTGGGAAGAACTTACTTTAAATAAAATTTATTATTTTGACTACCGAAATATTATTTTTAACCGACTACCAAAAAAGGAGGAGGTTCTATGTTCGACATTATGTATGTTTTTTTTTTTTTTTTTTTTTTTTTTTTTTTATGTATGTTCACCGATATCTCCGTCAATTGTGGACCGATTTTGACAATTCTTTTTTTGTTTGAAAGGTTATATTCCGAAATTGGTCCCATTTTAATTTGGTGAAGATCTGATAAAGAACTTCGGAGATAGACAACAGAACTCTTCAATAAATAACGGCATATCTCTCGGGATTGCTGCAATCGCATGTCTGTTTATTGTTTATACTATTTCATAACATAACATCACGCCAGTACGCTCGAAAGGGGTATGCAGATCTCTCATTTCACCGGTTATATTAATTTTTCATGTTATTCGGGTAATCTATTCTGTCGTTATAGGTACTTACTTAACTACTTCCCTATTAGGTAGGTACAACTAAAAAGTGAAAAATAAAAAGCTTTTTTACAAAAAAATACTACCGACTTCCAAATAAGAAAACTAGAAAGTGAAAAATAACTTTATTTTTGGAAGTCGGTGTCCATAACTTAAAAATTTGGTACCTACCAAAGACACCGACTTCCAAAAATAAAGTTATTTTTCACTTTCTAGTTTTCTTATTTGGAAGTCGGTAGTATTTTTTTGTAAAAAAGCTTTTTATTTATAATTATGCTTATACTAGCTTAACTTACGGGGGAGGCCTTACATAGTGGGTCTACTTCTAACTCTGTAATGCAGATTAATGTATAAGATATAATAACATCTTTTTGACGTCTTCTTCTTCTGTACAAAGTCTATGTTTGTACGAAGGCACCAAAACAGAATAGATGGGGCTGGCCTCCGTCCAGCAGTGGGCTAATATATCATACTCATATTTTTTAAGCTATTTTTAATCGGTAACGTATCGTATACGACTATTTTGCGAGTTACACATTTACGAGAGATTGGTCGGAAAAGTTAACACACTGAATAGAGGGAAAGACTATCGAGGGAGATCTATACCCACCAATACCTGTATTAGCAAGAAAAGAACGTGTTGTAAATCCCGGTAATAAAGTCGCACAAAAGTTGTTATTTTTGTTGCGCGATAAATAATACTGGCCACACTAATGTTAAAGTTTAACTGACAACATGCTATGTTTAAGGTAAACAAAAGAACATCTCGATAGACCAAAATGTTCGTTCTATAGAGCACAATATCGCCGCGCCAGCATCGACTTGAGACCCCTTTACTAACAATATTCGTGGCCGCTTAGTTTACGCTGAGTTCGTGTTTCAGATGTCCTTGATTGGTTTGGATGGACAGTTTTGCATATGGCCGTCGAGGCGACTTAGTGTTTCGTGCTTCTTTCCCTTTTGTAAAGTGATTATACGGCCATGACTTTTACAGTATTTGGTAGTGGTATATGTAAAGATGAAATGATTACTTTATATCTTTTTGTTATCATTGAGGTACTTACCACAGTTGACTCCTATGATGAACCTTCCGAATATGAGCAGCTCGTAACAGTGTGATATCTTGGTGAAGCCCATGAGACTCGCGCCACTGATGCCGAGGATGTTATTTAGCAGTAAGCCCCCTTTCCTGGTAGAACGAAAGTATTAAACAATTGTAGTTTGACTACTATAGACCGACTATATAATAACAAAGGTATAAGGTTGACATAAATGTGAAATTATGCCACTACCAGCAGATTTGGAGAGAATTCGTCCGTTACAGGACTCCAAAGCTTATTCTTCATGACTCTATTATTTTATGGGTACAACCATTAATATGGTACATTGAGATTGAAACTGCGAAACAAGTTTGAGTTAAGTTATTAAACCCCGTGCCGCCTTTAACAACAAGCATGGTTCTTTCGACAGTTTATCAATTCAAACGTCAATTTAGTTGTTATTATCATAGTTTTGGATGTTTATTTAGTAGCATTGTAAGAATCTTATCTGATCTGCCAATTTATTATTTTATATTTTGGCAAGGTATAGTCGAAAATAAGAACTCTAGTTAGTCATGCTAACAATGTATGAAAAAGAAGTTTTGCATTGATAAAATGTCAAAGTTGACAAGAAGTACTCGTGCACTGCTGTAAGTAACTTGTATTACAATATTCTTAATAATGTTACTCGTTGTTCTCTTATATCTAGCCTTTCCCCAACTTTATTAAGGTCGGCTTCCAATCTAACCTAATTCAGCTGGATATCAGTACCGATACCCCTTGGCAAGACTGGTGTCATATTTCAGGCTTCTGACTACCAATTAAGACTGTCAAAAATCTTCAAATGACAGTTGGGACCAATGGCTTAACGTGCTTTCCGAGTTACGGATGGGTCTCGGTATGTCAAGAACAAGCGTTGCTTAACCTCGAAGATCGATACGTGCGGTTGTCATTATTTTACCACGAGTTCCTCACCCGTTGTTCTTTTAGCTATCATTAAATATAGTACCAGCGCTTTTTTCGCTTTTTTGTTCAGGCACTGTTTCTAATGCCATCGCTAATTTCTAAGTAATTGATTATTTACCATATTATGTTACTGAGTGTCGAAGTGATGTCGAGCTATAATGGACTTCGCCGAAAACTGGGGGCTTGGCGTTTCAATCATGGAATTAAACATGTATTAACAAACATTGCGGTTTTCGTTGGACTGAAGTAGTAATGTTTCACTTTGTTATGAACTCTGTCAATTTTAATAATAATAAATCTACAGAACATTCGGTTTACAAATTGAAACGGACAGATTGGTTTGGCGCGCTTTCTTGGTAATCTTCATAGATTCTTCAAAACATGTTATCTTTGAAACCTGATGATTTAGTGCAATATCCACAGCTAATATATAGTCGATCAATTCGTGTTTTTTATTTCTTGGTGAGGAAAATGCACATTATCACGTGTATTATACACACTAATGTGGGCTTCACATCGCACATGAGCACAAGCAAGAGAATCCAAGAAAATTCCTACTACTAAACCAACTGCATATCTTTAATGATTACCATAATTGATTGCACCATTGTCAAACTATAACACATCATATTGTGGTGGCCCAGTCACTAAAGACCTCGCCTCTCGTGCTTGGTTTTTTCAATGCGTCTTTTTCAATTCATATGACTGTACATTCTAAGTTTATCTTGGACATCGCTAATAACGGTGAAGAAAAGCATCGTGAGGAAACTTGGACTTAAATTTAGTATAAGTTTGTGCTCCATGGTGCAATTGGTGCAACGGGTTCCAGTGCGATGATAAAGAAATAAATCAATGCCTTACCTTCCGAATCTGTTCGCGATCATGCCACCAGAGAATCCGCCAAGCATGCCACCGATAGCGAAGATGCTGACCGCTATAGAGTACAATCTGTTCACGGTGTCGTCTTGCAGGTCCATGCCATATCGGTTCTTGTATACATCCTTCATGAAGTTTGCGATGTTCTGGCAGAAAATGGTGTGGTTAATTTGGGAAAAGGAAGCTTACTAGGTTTTAATAGATAATAGTACATTACTGCAGCGGCCAACAAAAGAGGCATATATGGATGAACGTGTAAATGTGGGACGAGGCGAAGCCGAGGCACGTAAGTTGCCAAGACTCGTTAGATGCGCATATGTCGTTTTTTAGGTATCTTTGGTAATGAAGCGGGGCGCGGGGAAAGTTTAGGATCATTCCGAGCGCACGATTTGCTGGTCAGTTGACACAAGGATCAGCTGACCAAACGTGTCGCGTCCACGTTCCGTTCGCTCTATATAGTGGTTGGTCAGTTTGCAGAATATGCGTGAACTAACCCCCACTACGCCAAAACCTTGCCGGGCACTATACCTAGAACTCATTTTGTCAAATACAAATCTATCAAAATCAATGACGAACAATGAACAACAATAATTTTACCCACGCTAAAGTTTTCATTTGTTTTTTTTTTCAATAAACATCTTTCTATTTGCAAGCCAGTCCGAAATTTAAATAAAACCTTTATAAGTAACCTCCTTGGTTGCCATGTTTCATAGTAAAAGACCGTTCCATTTTTAAATTATACGACAGATATGAGTTTACTATGTAATTTATATGGTCGCTAAACCACGACAGATATGGATTTTCATACAACTTTAGCCGGTCACTGCTCGCATGTATTTGGCCAGTACTGCAATTTCAATTTATCTCGAAGAAGGTTGTCAACATAATGCTAATTTGCAAGCATGTTTGAGAAAAAACAGTTTTTAAGCTTATATTCTAAATCGAAAAAGTCGCGTGACTTCAAAAAAATCCTTATATGAATCACAATGAATAAAAAGCTATAACTATAAATTCAAATTTATAGCTTTTCGAGTCAACTGGAGGAATTTATTAAGAATATAGGAGTACTTATAGCAGTGGTGGCCCAGTGAACAGCCGCGACATACAAGTTGTAAACCACCAAGACCTGGTTTACGGTCCATTCCCTCTCACACATTCAGGCACGCACAATGTACCAAATGGGCGTCTAATTGCGGTAAAGGGGGTTCATCTGTCCTATCCTAGGAGTATTTAAGTCTTCTTAAAGAAAACTTCCCCACTACAATCGACGCAGTCGTCCTGACAACTTCTATTAATGTTAGTAAATAACCAGGTGTAACTGTCTAATGATTAAATAATTAATAGATTGATTCGAGTGGAGGGATTGAATTAAATGAATGGGTCTTCTCATCTTACATATTATCTTCACTTGCCGAAGTTCTACAAACAGAAGGTTTCTCTGTCTGCCGGTCCGTTAGTTTTGCTTATAACCCGAGAATCGCTTACTAGATATATACGGTACTTTCAAATTGAAACCTAGACATATTATTTACTCTGGTTTCCATTCGAACGTAGATTCAATATTGATCAACATGTAATTACGCATAGCTAATGAAAACTGATGCTAAGTAGAGTTAGTTAAATATTGATGCAATGCTTGATGTTATCACGCTCAATAAGCTAGACTAATATGATGAATCCACAATCGGCTTTACTCTACCCTCATACTTATTAATACATTAATTGCTCGCTGCAGTGCAATAGCATTTTATTATTTTACTGTGAACTGGAGCGAAATAACATAAATAAATCCAATAAAGCTTATATCAATAAACTAGAACATGCGCTGCTTTATATTGCTTCAGGTCATCATTGTCTGTCTATCTTTATCTGAATGTATTTGGGCTTGGTGAGATATTTCATTTTTAACCGATTTCAAAAAAGGAGGACTTTCTCAATTCCACAGTACGCTTTTCTGTATGTTTGTTACGCGATTACTCCGAAAATGATCAATTAATTGTGATGATTCTTTTAGTATTTCAAAGAATATGCTCGAATTGGTACCATTTAAATTTGGTGAAGATCTAATGAAGAACTTCGGAGATATACAATAGAACTCTTCAATAAATGACGTAAAATCTCTCGGGATAACTGCAATTGCATATCTTTTTATTGTTTTTATCATTTCATAACACAACATCATGCCGGTAGGCTTTAAAGGGTACGCAGATGTGTACCGTCCACCCTGGTACACTCTCATTTCAATAGTAATGTTCAATTTCATGTTATACGGGTAATCTATTCTGGCATAACTTTTGGCATTATAGGTACTTTACTACAGAACTTGTCCATTATGTACCACAATTAAAAAGAGAAAATAGAATCGTTTTTTTTTTTTGTAAAAACTGTTTAATTGTCTATACATGGTAATTTACCGATGGCGCGACACAATATAAATTGCGTTGATAGGCGTTGATCCCGCACGTACTTCCTAAGGAAAATGCAAGAGCGTATCGGTCGAATTGCATTGCATTGTGCTTAGTAAAAATCACTTATCGATGTGCTGTGATTCGAATCGCGTCGAGCCATCAGAAAGATCGCTAATCTCACCATCTTTCATACATACCTTGGTCAGAGAATAAGCATTGGTATATAACGTGGCAATGCTGCCAGTCTTTTGGGCTCATTACCAGTGGACAACGATGTGGAGGAGTTTTTCGACTCCATATTTTAGTTTAGTAAAGGGTCTTTCAACAAGGACGGGTCAATGTTAAAATTTAATAAAACAAGATGTGTGTGAGATATTAACGAAATTTCTTTTTTAATTAAAAGGCCCATTTATGCCAATTATGGATGGAATATGACATCGTTCTAATGGCCGCCGCGGCTTCGTATGGTGGCACGAATCCGAGAGGTCCAATTTTTAATGACTCTGCTGCATAGATCCGTCTGAATCCGAGCGATGGCCTGCGTTATGTTAGCTTTCAGGGCAACGGTCGAATGTGGTTTATTGGCATAGACCTGCGACTTCAGAAAACCCCACAAGAAAAAGTCTAGCGGAACTCTAACTCTACCCTCAAACCATTCATGCAGAATGTCGATTGTGTCGTTCGCTGTGTGGCAAGTAGCGCCATCTTGCTGGAACCACATGTCGTTCACGTCCATATTGTTCAATTCAAGCCAAAAGTAATTGTTAATCATTGATCTGTAGCGCTCGCTCGATCTATGCAGCAGAGTCATTAAAAATTGGACCTCTCGGATTCGTGCCACCATACGAAGCCGTGGCGGACATTTGAACGATGTCATATTCCATCCATAATTGGCATAAATAGGCCTTTTAAATAAAAAATAAATTTCGTTAATATCTCACACACATCTTGTTTTATTCAATTTTAACATCGACCCGTCCTTGTTGAAAGACCCTTTATATGTTTAGTGTATTCTTAGGCAGTGAGTAGTTTTTGGTTTAAGTGTATATATTTGTAGTCTTAGTTAATTAAGTATTTTATACACTGTATATAATTTTATCTATGTAAATAAAATATATATTATTCTCACTTCAAAATATTATATAAAATAATATACCTCTATACGTTCACTTTCAGTTACAGTCAATATATATCCATTCGCATCACGTTTAATTAGAGTCTGCAGTCGAGACGGTGTCTATAATTGATTCGCTTGGCACTTTAAGTAACTCATTGAGTTGAGTTACGTCGCCGCCGCCGCTTCAGTGTTTGTATGCATCTAGTTTACAAGTCGTCGGAGAGTAGTGGAATGAACTTAGTGTCGGCACATCACTTGAACTAACTTGTCTACTCATGGTGAACTAAGACTATTTTGTTACTAAATGAACGTCCATTTCCTCGCTCGTGTTTATCAAGTGATCAGCTATTTGTAGTAATGTCTTAGATTTCTAGATGTTCTCTAATTTCGAACTGCTATTAATGTTTTTAATAAGAAATGCAGTTTTCAGTATTAAGATGACTCTAAACAAAAGTACCAGTAGTGGATAAAACTGAAAGTAAAGTTATGGTTATTCAAGTGTATTTTACAGTCCGTGTGAATCGTTTGAATGGCGTTAAAAAATAAACTTGCAAGAAAAAAGCTTATAGTCTAGACTCTAGATTGTTATCGAATACAATAAGTTTACTGTACTTCAAATATGTCTTTAAAGAAATGAATTTTCTTTCAGTATGAGATGTAATCTCAGTACCTACTTTTCTAGCAGTGGATAATAATGGAAGCAGTGGTTATTGAAATGGATTTCCCGGTTCAAATGGTTTGGTTGGATAGTGTTCAATAACTAATTCCAAAAGAAAAGCTTCTAGTTTTAACTATGGGATATATATAAAAAAATAATTTTTAACTAACAAAATTTCAGACGAAATAACGAACGCAAATTACCCAAAAAATAATTTTAGTTTAGCATTTGAAGTTGGCGTCAAACAAACAAACATGCAATTTTTTTGCCTAAAGTGTAGAATGATTGTAGCTAGGTTGATCTTCATTGAAAGTTTGTTTGGCGTCGCTTAATTTTTAAGACCAGAAGATCATTTTTAAAAAGGATTTTCTACGCTTTTTAGTTTACTTAATTTCAACAGAGTCGGTTAACAATTGAAAATTCAGTAAGCATATTATCAATAAATCCTTTTTTTCTACCTTTAGGGGTGGATATTATGTTTCAAATGTAAATGGCACCAAATTTGAAGTATACTATATCCAATCAAAATAAATGAATTTGTTTAATTAGAATGTTTAAATCGGACCACTCTATAAAAAGCTATGAGTAGTCATGAGTGGTCATAATTAAAAAATTATACCTGTCGGAATGAAAACCGCCTCCTATTTTATTTTAAATCTTTATTAAAACAATTAGATTAAAATGTTATTTTTTTCTGAGATTTCTGATTGGTATTTGAAAACAAGTCAAAATCATCGTTACTGTCACAATCGATGTCTAGCTACCCATTTCAACTGCCAAATCTCAGAACATTTAGTTTTTGTGGAAGATGTATTAAATTCTTTTTATCTCCTTCTTTAAGAACACACAAAATACGACATTCAGCAAAGAAAAACCTCGTGTGGAACATTGCACTTTTAATACTGAAACTGCACAAGAACATTGAGCAAACGCGGTGATCAATACTCACTCACTCCATTGCTCATACTTTATTTGTATGATGGTAGTCGTCCTGTAGAGGAGCAATATAAGACGAGTAAATTTTAATTATAGAAGATGTGTGACTGACCTTGCCAGGAGCGTTGATGACACCGGTGTTGTACCCGAACTGCAACATACCCAGGACTGCCGCCAGAATTGCATACGACAGGAAGAAGGTAAGGCCCTGAAACAATACCACTTCATAACACCCAGAAACAAGTAAGAACACAACATAAAAATTCGAAAAAAAGTGCATAATTAAATTCAATAAAAACACATGTCGTGACGTGAGAAATAGCGCTTTAAAGTCTTAAGATTATATTTTTTTTATTTATTGCGGTGACAAATCCACACGAGAACATCCACTGAAATAAAATGTACAGAACAAACATAACTTGAAAACACAAATTAACAAAAAAAGCAGCACATATAAATAAAAAACCCGGCTAAGTGCAAATCTGATTCGCGCACAGAGGGTTCCGTATAAACAGCTACATTTACCAAAATAAGTAGGTAACATTACTAACGTCCATAAACAATGAAAGCACCGAACATTGCTCTAACGAAGGGACAAAAATAATCTCCGCCGTTCGAAAACTGTTGTCCCCATTATATATAAAAATCTTTTCCAAGTACATTTTATAAGTTGGTCGACTATTACTCGTAAACTTGTAAAGCTTATTTAGCTGTGATTGTTTTCCTTTTAATTTCGTTACACTACTGCCGTGAATTTGTCACATATCCAAGAGTAACCAGCTGGCAGTGTCAAGTGTCCCCCACACTTGACTCTAACAAAAATTAGCAATTTTAAACCTTATTTTACGCAAACAGATTCCTGAATCGAAAAAAGGTTTTCACAGACCCGTAAGAATAGCCTATCCAAATATACGAAACACCATGGGATAGCCAATAAAAAAAAACATCCCCACTTTACGCTTTACGTGTACAGGAAGGAACATAAAAAAGCTTGATTTTATTTTACCACTTTGTCGGCGTGATTAATATTTATATCCATGCCAAATTATAGCTTTCTAGTACTAAGAGTCTCTTAACTAAGCTGCGGACAGACGGACGGACGGACAGACGGACATGGTGAAACTATAAGGGTTCCTTGTTGACGACGGAACCCTAAAAATAAGCTCCTCCTAATAAGTGTTTATGTTAAAAAAATAAATTCTGTTTTTCGCCGAATATTATTTAAAATAGTTTTAATGTTTTACGGGAGATCAATAAACGATTTTGCTTGAAAAGGCATGTTTAGTGCTCATATTATAAGCATTGCTTCTCCGAGAAGCTTTTTAAAGCTTCGGAATAAATTCTATTGGCCTCGGCCACAGAGCACAAAAAAGTTACATTATACTAGAAATGGACTTATGTACTCTATCTTATGAAATGGACTTATCTATCTATATGCTACGGTTTGAATATTATAATGCTGTTTAAAAAAAAATAGGAGACGCTTTTTTATGCAATGCAGTTTGAGGCAAATGATAGAATTACAACTTTGTGTGGTTACTCTGCGTTTAAATTTATTTAGTGCACGCTCCACGGCCCCTAACTCAATTTGTTCCTTCAACGTTGCGAGCTGCGAGGGGTCTGTGCTATGCACTATCCAGGTTTTCTGAAATATTTTTGATGAAGTTATTTTTATCTTGTCAACGCGGATAACGTAGTTGTTGACGCTTTGTGCCTGAACGTACATAGACAGAACTTTGATGTCAGAACCTATCGAAGCCAATGTTTGAACATGTTGGTTCTACAATATTGTGATACCAACCTGTATCGGAAAACAGCTTTTGCGAACTTTCTTCGCTTTTCGAACCCTGCGAACTTTACACGATGTCTTGCACTTACTATATGTGTAGAACATCATGACATCACTTACTGCCGATGGGTCTACTTTCAGGCAACTAGTGGTGGCGTACTTTGCTGCTCTTCTGATGTCTTGAACCTGTTGGTATCCAATTCATCATAAGTTACCTACCTGTTCTAACGCCCTGATCTTCTGCTTCTGTTTAAAGTCTTCTTCCAATATACCGAGATCCATCCCAAATTTTGAGCCCGTTGCCAATGTTATCATTTCGATTCCTTCTTAATTGGTATTGAGTATTTGTACCATTTATGATAAATTAATTTTAACATTCATGCACAACATTAAAGTAAAGAGTAAGCCATTGTACAGTTCTAAAATAACAAAAACAAAATGTATTTAATAATTGAAAAAAGGAACACTGTTCCTGTTTATAACTAAATAAATACATAATGATCACAACTAATTGAGTACCTGATACAGCTGTCTGTCGCCTCTCTCGTTCTCTTCTTTATTCTATTAGTGCTATCATAATCTAACTAATCAAATCCTAGGACTACAATCGTGCTTATTTCAAAACACACATGTTCTGTTTCAAGACAGAACATATTTACATTCTAGGAATATGCTACGAATTAAACTAAAATGGAAGCTGTTTATCCACTAGAGGCATTGCTCAACGACAGGTAGTCATATTATGTCTAGCTCAAAGGACCCACTTTCAGAGTCGTTGGTTTGGTAAACATTGTTACCACAAGGGCCTTTATCTGTCTGAATTTGCCTCATAGATATGCAGCTTAACTTACGTTTTTTTTTGTACAACATCATCATCATCATCATTGTACGTACCTGTTCTAGCAATCTGAGCTTCCGCCTCTGTGAGTGTTCCTCAAGCCGGTCCACGTATTCTCGCAGCTCTTCTATTTCTTCTTTTACTTGCTGCACAGTGTCCAACTCTTGCTTGATGGCGACCATGTCACGTTTCACCTGAGAATCATTTCTTGTTTTATATCACGTGGACAAAAACTGGAGCGTAGATTTAATGATAAGTGCATTATCGCAGTGCATCCGATAGATACGTCCAAGATATTATATTCATAAATCATATTCTAGGTCATTTCCTCCACTCGACTCAACCTCGACGCAGTCTCCCTCGATCAAATTGACATCTATAGTTTGTTGTTAATTGATATTAAAGTAGTCAACTGCGAGAGATTTTATTTCCGTTGGCGTAGTGATTGAGTGGAAGAACTTTCCTTAGAATGAAATAATATACTTTAGGCCGTAATTTCATAGTTTCTTTTCAGATGCAGCACGTAATCGCCATATGTGAGTTAGTTTGCTACGGCCAAGTTCAGATTTTAGAAGCTAATGTTTTCATTCGTCTGTGTATAGCCTGTCTACAGGTTTCAGTTGCTTAGGGACTATATTTCTTTATTCATTTATTTATTTTGTTTCCTATTAAGGTAAAATTTTTGGATAATTTTTTTGAATGTATAACACAAAAATGTTTATTTTTCGTAGCTTCAAGATATTTGTACACCTCAAAATTTAACCCAGTAGCCACAAAGGCCTTGCAAGCTAACGTTCACTGTGTCACGGCTTATCTGCGGTGATCTGCCAATTAAGCCAATCGAGCTTAGTTACCAATCTACGGGTTGACCACAGCAATCAAGTGATGGGCGGCGATATAAGATAGGATTGTCGCCACACACTCGACTAGGTAATATACATAAGCCGATGGGGTATAAACTGTTTGACAGTACCGACAATCACGTAAGTACTACTCACGATAATGCGTTTTAGTGGAATTGTATGTTGCATTTAATCAGTAGATTAACTTGGCATAACCAGAATGTCAGTAAGATTGGTTTCTTCAAATGGATAGGCAGAAGTGTCGGTATAGTATCCACAAACATTAAGCTAATTATTTCTTAAGTCCTAAAGAATAAGAGACAACTGTGCACATAGGCTGTTCTGGCTGCTACTAAGAATTTCGACTAGCACACACAAATTGGAACTACCTATAATTGACACCAAAACTGTCACTTACGGGATGTCTTCCGTGTTTTTTTTTAAAGATCAGAACGCGGTGTTTGGACGCTGTTGCAAGCTCCATGATCGCAGGGTGACTGAGGAAAGCGGGAGGCAGATGGCTCGATCTGAATCTTTGTCTGTGTTCACTACGGCAACTCGATCGAAAGTCACGACAAAACACAGTCTTGGCATATCTCACGATATCTTTTTGATTGGCATGGAATTCCTTTGCTATAATTTTTCAAAAAGTACTATAGACGATTGAACTGAAGTTAATAAGGATTGTACATAGCGTTACCTAGCTTTGCCTATATTCACAGAAAATGACGTGTGTTTATTTATATGTATTATGTAGTATTTTTTTATTGTCTGTCAAATTTTATTGTGTTTAGTTTTCACCTGCATGCTATAAATCAATCCATTATCAATCGCCTGCTAAATGATGGACACTAAAAGATACTCAATCCATCAATTTACAGAACGATAAATTTTTCGTTAAAACTTTATTTGTTTGATCTTTTGTAGATTTGATGAATGAATGTGTCATGTTGATTGATCAATCAATGAACAGGTTGTAGTTTTTATTAGACTGTAAAAATTTCGCCGCGCATTGTCGCCGTATTAGGATAAATGTAATGCGACAAACAAAAGGCATTTATAAGACAGATGTGGAAATACCGCGGAGGCTCTAGACGGCAATACACTGGTGATGTTTTTCAGCTAGTGCGTCTAATCGACATGCACCCAACACAAACGAAGCAACATACTTAATGAAAGGATCTAAGTGGGTGGCTTTCTATAGTTTCTACCTACTCCTATGGGAAAATTATGCATGTGAATAAGACTGCCATAGATTAAGGATTCATTTAAAATAATTATATCTAGTACCTACGTTGATTTGACCTATTTCACAGGAGCACTCCGCATTCGGCACCAAATTGCAAACTCTAGGAATATCAACTCAGCATTATGTAAGATCTTTTGTGGAATTAAAAGTAGCAGCAAAACGTTGCTTTTGTACCATCAAATTGGTTCGTTCATTATAAATAATGGTGCAACAAACGTATGGAACATGATCACTGGATGTTTAATGAATCTCATTTGAATAATGCATTTTAATTTTGCGAATGGCAAGTTTTAGAAGCAAAATAACATTTTACCAAAATGTAAGCTCTAACGAACTGGTGTATCTATTATATTTCAAGTCTTTAATGAGTTGGTTGTTCCTATCGCATTTTCGCACAAAATACAAAGGGTAAGATTGTACAAATGCTGGTGAAATATGGGTTTGTTATGCCTACTATGGGGAAATGACGTGTTTGTGGGCTCGTGGTAAGCGACGTCTATCAGCAAAATAATGACTGTGATAAGTTCAACTACGAATTTATTTATTTATTTATTAAAACTTCATGCAACATAAAAGTACATAGGCGGACTTAATGCACAGAACAGAAAAAACTGACTTAATGCCTGAGGCATTCTCTACCAGTCAACCAAGGGATTTTTCAATTTAGACATTTGGTGTCGGAAAGCTGCGACGCCGCAGTAGTGCGGGTGTCATACTGCACACGACCAGTTGATTTTTCCGTTCACTTAAGATATCGCATGTCAATGAGGCCTTCCGTTTTTCTGCTCACCAGTTGGGCCACTCACTGGCGAGTAACGTCCTTAAATATAGCTGTTAAACTTTGTTATTACGCGCACGGACGCGAATTTTGAATTAAAATTATCTCTAATGCCGTAACAGTGCAACTAAATATACAATCGAGTATGCTGCAGTTTCGCGCAACCCCTTTTTACCCGGCTGCAAGGAAAGGGTTATGTGTTTCGCGCGTATCTTGTATGTTTGTATGTATGTATGTTTGTATGTATGTAATATTCTTTATTACCTCATATCTTTCAAACTAATTGGCGGATTTTTATAATTAAGACATCGTTAGATAGGTATTGACCGTTCAAACGTTCTTAGCTAAGTGCCTTAAAAAAAGGAACATGGCGGATTTTGAGCGCCATATTGTGGGGGTTGCAATTTTTTTTTTCTTCCATACCCATCGAGTAGTTTTTAGAGGAGATTTCAAAAATATGTAACACTTATATGTTTAAATGTACCTAACTCGAAAAAATATGTTAACTAAAAAGTTATAAATAAAAATAGTTAATTCAAAAAATCAAATAACCCGCCTGCTTAAAAAGCGAACTAAAAAGACTTATACAAGAAGAAAATCATGTTGTGCAGTCGGAGGATACATCTCGTATTAGTCAGCCAGCTCGCGAATATGTATCCTCCGACTGCATAACATGATTATAACTTGAACTTTGAACTTAGTTGTATAACATGTCCCAAAACATAAAACTCTACTAAAGCAGTGCCGTACCTATCTTAATCTGCCATATTTGGAAAATATTCACAACAATAAAAAAGTAGTGGTCCTCACCGCAATATCTCTACGTTGACGTCGTGGTGGGGCTTGCGCGCTTCAATGATCCCTAGGTCGGTGACGGTGGATTTTACCTTGCCGCAACATGCCTAAGGGGCCAGACTAAGAGAGATACAATCCGCAGGGTTACTTTGTGGCGAGCTGGTGGCCAGTGGCGACCCACGGATCTGATCTCCAGGAAGAAGGCTTGTCCCTCATTTCCGGCTTGCCTTTATTGGCCGGTCGGAGTAAAACACTGACGGGGAACAGAGCTCCCACCTCTGTATTGCCTTAATTGGCCGGCTTAATTTAAGATTTGCAAGGGAAACGTGCTTGAAGGAAGGAAATTAACCCAGTAAGATGCTGTTGGGCTTCTATTGACCGTACTTCTGGGATTGTTCTGATAGCCGTGGTATACCTCTCCACGCAATCACCTCCGAGTATATTGCCCCCTTGGCGCTTCGTCACTAAAGTGCAACCGACACTTTATGGCGCCCCATTAAATGAGTATGCCAGGCCCTTGCTAATTTATAGCCGTGTAGTTCAACAGTGGTCAGGCAGGTGCCAGAAGTCCTCCTATAGTTTTAGGCAATCAATCCACTAAACCTACCAAACCCATAGCCCAATGCATTTTCTCCATATTTTGCAATAGTCCTGTACCAAACGGGGATTGCCCTTGGGTGGACTTGTATAGCGCATACAGGGATAATCGTCGGTTGGTGTCACATTTCCTGATACATGCCTAACAATGCCTCTGCGAGTTGGCTTCGGCCCCTCGCACGCGTTTCAAAGGATGGGGACCCCAGAGTCACGAGACAGTAAAAAAAGTAGGATATAACGTCGCGTTAAAGGCCAAAAATTTATAAAATTTTACTTTTGAAGACCTCATTCTACCCCAGCGCCCCTAGCGAAAAATTCAAACGCGATAAACCTTATTCCATACATTTTGATAATCGTAATTGCAGTCAGAACGCCGCTTTGTGTAAGCCCTGTTATATTACGAGTATTAGGTATGAATTTCACTTACAAAGCAAAAATGTATTTCCAAATTCAAACTTCAAATCAATATTTTAATATTAATAAATTTGCCAATTAAAAAAACATTTTTAAACAAGCTTTTTAGCAGCATTGTTATCCAAACCAAACGTGTATGCAAAATTTCATCTTAATCGGTTGAGGATAACTGCTTTAAAATTCAGTTACAAGATTTGACCCGAACATAATATATAGGTTCATTGTTGAACAAGTTAATAAAAGCTGAATCAGTGAACCCAACGCAGCCACAGCCGTACAGACTTAATGGAAATAAATCAGAGGTTATTGTGCCTTGGAAGCAGCAAGACGAAGGGTTGCTAGTGAGGTGCACGGTTTTGCACGCTACACACGCGATGCAATAGCGCTGCGGTACGGCCGCGCAATCATGGAGCTATTTGTGGCACGTACCGGCCTGAATGTGGGCAATCGTACGAGAATGAAGCATCGGCTAGGCCATTTTCATTCTAGTAAATCTTTTAGACTAAGAATGTTGGTGCATTTTAGGTCGTGGGTCTAAACCAAGGCAGCACATCAACGTTGAGATTGGTTTCATTACCGCTGCTAGTCCTATTCATATTATTAATGTGAAAATGTGCAAATGGTGTTTGCGTGGCTTAATACTAGGCCAAACAAAAAAGTTGAGACCATTTCGGCGTCTCCATGTAATACGAGCGAGGCCACTAACTAAAGATTATAACAGATTAATAAATCACATTAAGGCAATCGACATTCTCAAATAGAAACACAAATTCAGACACTTAGCAAGAATCAGCTACAGGTAATAATAAATAATCATGGATAGCTTCGTATGTTCGTCTATCACGCAGTTTTTTACATACTCGTATATTAAACCTTATTGGACAGACAAATAACGGTAGAATCATTTTTATGTACGTTCAAAAGTGCCGCTTGGTGGCCTAGTTGAAATAAAATATCTTTGTCTTTGTCTTTGTCTTTGAAATAAGTTTCTGTTATGTACCAATTCAATGTGCAGTAGGTTCGAAATATTTAAAAAATATTAATTATGGTAAAGGTTGTCTGTAGATATTGCCCTGTGCGATAAGACCGCCCGTTGTACACTTTTATGATTGTTTGCTCTGTATATATATTTTTGTGGTGTACAAAAAAGAATATAATAAATAATAATAATAAATAATCTTATCACTTTTATACTATTACACTTGATTTTTCTAGATTTATTGTGTTTTCAAGCTATCATCATACTTTTCAAGCTATCGCCCAGTTTGGGTTCACACCCAATTAAGGCGTTTAAATTCATATCGACATCTGTATTACCCGTACGCAAAATACGCGGTTGGGCGTGGAGTTTCAGACACCTTTATACTACAACCTTCTTCCCGATTGGTCCGATGCTTTCGCGTCACGATTTTACTTTCAAATTCCATTTGGACAACACAGACCACTGAAATGCAGCCCAACAAAGCATTCATAGGGCAAATGGGTGTGGCAGAACGGAGGAAACCTAACGTATTTATGCACAGATTCCATTACATAGATAATGCACTATTTGTAAATAGATCCTCCCATGAATCAAAACTCGTCGCTCCGAGCGTTAGTATATAGTTATGAAAAGATATTCCTATGCACGCTCACAGTCTACAAAATTATCTATGTTAGCACAGTTGATTAACGAGAGTGTTTTTGAGATCTTTACGTGGAACATGTACTGGTGCAATTTATTGTCCAATATTTCGGTTCATTTTCGTTGACTGTATACTTGTATTGTACAAGCTTTTATTTAACTTGCAATGTATGTATGTAAGTGTGTTCAACTGAATTTTAAAGCAGTTATCCTCCACAGATTAAGATGAAATTTTGCATACACGTTTAGTCTAGATGACAATGCATGGTTAGTTAAGCGACGTTATTCTAAATCCGGACGGCAAAAACTAACTAGTCGGCCATCTTCTAGTTATTTTTTGTGCACTGCCATGATATGAGTATCAAATGAAAGGATTTGCTAAGAAAAACACAAAATAGATTATTATTATTTTCTTTTTTGGAAATATGTCAGGGAAAACTGAGGAGGTATTTATATCGGCTGAAATAGTTCAAATTTATGAAATTAAAAAAAAAACCATGGCAAAATAAGTTTTGTGGAAGGTTAATTCCATTTATTATTATCTATTTATTCTATTCCCTTTGGTATACATAAACTATTTTTATCCCCAGCATCTCCATTCTCTGCAAGTTTGACCTCCAGTCGAGTGGTTGCCGCTCGTCAGAGTCTCGGCTCATCGGCACCTTGACCCGGCCGGAACCCATCTCACTATGGACTACTTAGGCACTTACGTGTAATTTGCCGAGTTAACGAGCGTTGCCCTACTTTGGCGGAAAGTATTACTAAACTAGTTATAGGTAACTTAGGCGTATTAATAAACTGACGTTAATAGACGAGGGATCTTGAGCGTAAGTAGATTAAAATGCAACGTGTGCCTTACCGTCAGTGAGATATTTAAGTATTTTTTTAAACTAGTTAGCCGTTAATAAGGTGTTTTAATAAAATGTCCTTAAACAGAGGCATGTTGATCATAGCTAGATTATAATTTCTTAAACCTCGCTTGGTATTTAGTATTTAACTCTTCTTTAGCTGCGTTGAGTGGTTTTCGTTAGGGACAAAACTTATGGGTTCGCTAAAGTGACCGGGTCACCGACATGCTTATGTGACGTGTTCCGCTATGGAATTTGGCCTGTTTATTATTAGCCGCCTGTTTTTACTTCTATGGATAGTCCCCATGACTGTTTATTTTTTTTATAGATAGCTAAGAATCACTTTTTTGTATCTTAAGGGTTCTATCAGACAGGGAGCGGTCACGCGTTCAAGAGGTAAGTTTTGCGTTCAAGCGGTCAGTTGCTCACGAACCCCGCTGTTGGACGGTCTACGCGGTACCACTATTGTCATAACTATTTTATATCTTAGATACCATTTACGGTCCCCATTTCTCTGGCAATTCCAACCATGCTTCTACTTTGCCTCGAGTTTCATAATCGTAATCCTTTGCATCGTATAAAAAACGCCTTTCACTTACTAACACAATTAGCTTTTCAGTCTCAACCTTCCTTCCAATTTGGTCACTGAAACAGCTGGGAATGCTGGGTGCGTTCTGGTCGATCGACCGACCGTATATCTATGTAACGCAATACAACACAACGAATGCAAAACTAACCTATTGAACGCTTGACCGCGTGACCGTCTGATAGAACCATTACTGGGCACTAGATAAAGCAACAATCTACAAGCGATAATGTTTGTCAAAAGTCAATAATATTTGGAAGTGACCACGTGCCATTTTAATAACGTTTGTAAATATCATAAATTTTGACTGTTTGAAATTTTTTATCAAATGTTTTTTTTTTTTCGGGACGTATAGTCGTTTCGTGAATAAACAAACTAAGCAAACGACAAAAAATGGCTCCTAACTTATTTAACGCGTGATTAATATATTACATACATATATAACAATAAAATTATAATGCGAAAGTAACTCTATCTGTATGTCTTTTACCTTTTCACGACTAAAAGGCTTGACTAATTTTGATGAAATTTGTTATGACGCTAGTTTGATACTCTGAAACGGACATCACATCACACATCATCAGCCTATTAATGTTCCCAGTGCTAGGACACAGGCCTCCTCTCTGTGAGAGGGAATGGGCCGTAATCCACAATGCGGGCCCAGTGCGGGTTGTTGGATGTCACATGTCTTCGAATTTTTGGTTCTAGGACATGTCGGTTTCCTCACGATGTTTTCCTTCACCGTTTTGAGAACAGTGGTGATGAAATAATTTATACAAAGTAAACGCACCTGCCTGGGCTCGAACCCACGACCTACAAATTGCAAGTCGCGGCTGATACCACTGAGCCACTACTGCTCTCATAAAGGAAAGGACATAGGAAGAAATCATTTATATCCCGGCAATCATCCTTAAATTGAAGTGGAAGTTTGTATGGTGAACCAAAAATTTCTCACGCTTTTCTCATGAGGTTATTTGAAGTGTCTAGACCCCTGAGCAGAACATTATTGAACAGAAAATCCTTAGGCGGCGATTCGTTAAGGCACTTAATATGAGAGAGAACATAGGTATAACTCCTTCCCGTCAAATACTACTGAACACGATAAAAAAAAATAACTACAAATTTACTACATCACAATAAATAATCATTATTGCCAGCATCTTAAGCCTGGTTGCAGCAGAAAACGGTTTAATTACCTAACAATTCAAGACAAAAATCGGATAAAATTAGTATGCTCAACACATAATAAAAACTTTTCATTTATTTAGCGAAAAATACCTGCGCCTTTATTTTCTCACTGTTGAGAAAGGAATTTATTGGGAAACTCAGATTCATTGTTGAGAGGTTCTGTAAGAGCTTAGCAGTATCGAGTTCAATTGCTATTAAATTTTTAAGATACTTACAGCGTTGGTACCGTTTTGATTTTGCTTTCGTACCATGGTTTTTTGTTGGAAAACTTTATAGGTTATAAACAATACCTACAGAGTACAAAGGCGACTGCTCACACGAATCAAACGATATTTTCAACAATCTGGCGACGAAAAAATATAAAATTTTCCAAATAAATCTAATGTTTTTTCGTGCACCGTGTTCTATTTTTGTTAACCGACTTACCAAAAAAGGAGGAGGTTCTATGTTCGATATAATGAAAAATATAATATAATGTTTTTTTTTTTTTTTTTATATTCACAGATATCTCCGTCAATTGTGGACCGATTTTAAAAAATCTTTTTTTTTGTTTGAAAGGGTATATGCTGAAATTGGTCCCATTTTAATTTGGTGTAGATCTGATGAAGAACTTCGGAGATATACAACAGAACACTTCAATAAATAACGGCAAATCTCTCGGGATTGCTGCAATCGCATGTCTGTTTATTGTTTATACCATTTCATAACATAACATCACGCCAGTACGCTCGAAAGGGGTATGCAGATCTCTCATTTCACCGGTTATATTCAAGTTTCATGTTATTTGGGTAATCTATTCTGTCGTTATAGGTACTTTTAACTACTTCCCTATTAGGTATGTACAACTAAAAAGTGAAAAATAAAAAACTTTTTAACAAAAAAATACTACCGACTTCCAAATAAGAAAACTAGAAAGTGAAAAAGATCTTTATTTTTGGAAGTCGGTGTCTTAGGTAAGTACCAAATTTTTAAGTTATGGACACCGACTTCCAAAAATAAAGTTCTTTGGAAGTCGGTAGTATTTTTTTGTAAAAAAGTTTTTTAGGAGATGCAGTCCGTCAAACATTCTAATGTGTATTATTATAATAGGCCCTTACAAAAGAAATTGGCGTTTTTTTAAACGGGTTACTTTTCTGTGATAGTTACGGTTTGACTTGGAATTATAAGTTCAAATAAACGTTATGTCAAAGGCTTTTAGGTCATTAGAACGTTTAATATTGTAATAGGAATTGCCTCCAGCTCTTACCCGGCAGGTAAAGCGTTTTGGTCCCTGGCTAAGTCGATCGAATTGAACTTCTGCCGGCCCTCACTACCACCACTGCTGAAACCCGACAGGTCGTTGGCCCACTCCGCTGAGGTGAAGGCAAATTTATTTGTCTCTCTTTTTGCAGAATCTTCGCGCCAGAATCCTGGTGACGCGCGGCCCCCTCCTTCTCCTGATTGATGCGAGACGAGAATGTCCGATATTCGCTACCATGTCCTGATCTTACAATATTTAGAATAATAAAAGTTTCAAAAGTAAGGATTTTTGAATGATAAAAACAATGAAGGTTATTGTTTTTATTATTCAAAAAATCCCTTAGAATATACTAAGTATTTTTGTAGGTATAAATAATAAATATAAGTAAAAAAGACATTTAAAATAAATAAATCACAAAGTATTTTTTAGAAATATTCAATTCCTTAAAATGTTACTAAAATTCGCCGCATTTCGAGGGTAGGTACAATGAAAGCCCGCTCATGTCTTTGAAGGCCCATACATAAGTTATGCCTTAACGCCTGAACTCCGAGAGAATCGCAAGAAAATATACGCCACCTCGTCTGTTTCCGCCAATTCTCTTTACATAACTTAGCAGCGGTTGCTAACTTATTCAGAATGTGCTAAGACTATAAAGTATACGGTATATTTACTTGGTTCCACGATTCGTATATCTTAAGATGGTAACTGGGTGAATTATTAATAACTAATGACATGCCGTACTGCTTCGGTTTTTACGACTCGAAATGTCCAGTTTTTTTGTGATATGTATGTTTAATATTGATTCTGTATTCGATAAACCATTCAAAATAAGTTCGCCTAATGATGGCAAAAAGGGCTTCAAAATCCGCTGCGGAGTTTGTAAAAACAACGCGGCCCACAGACTGATACAAAAAGCAAATGTATTCTAAAGTATGTACAAGTATGAAGCAAATTCCTGTTAGCATAGCGATGAATCTACGCGTGCTACGAATGCAGCGCGTAGCAGCCTTTTTTAGAATTTCATAGCGGCTCCTCGTAGCAGCTCCGCGTATCATGGCATAGCAACATTTTGGTCCTTCTTAGTGAGGAATGAGATACCGTAGTGCGTACCCTAGTACTTTACAGAGTTATAGATAAATAAGTGTAATACTACAATTTTATCAAACTTTATTATGAAAAAAAATGTAGATAAATCAGTTTTATAGGGAACTAGATATTGCAAACGCAAACGGCATCTGTTTACCGCTGGCCCAGAAATGGATGTAAAGGTATGAGCTAAACTCACTTCCAAAGGATTTGAATCCTTTATCCTGCAGTAATACAACATACTTATGTATATAAGAGCCCAAGGGTCGTAATTAGGAAACAATTGATTTTCTATTTTATCACACCAGATTCAGTTTTATCGACAGCTGAGGGATAATAATCTTATCCCGCCAAGACGAACCAAGCGAAGAGCATCTACCTTGTCTCGGAAAGCACGTTAAGCCGTTGGTCCCGGCTGTCATTTGAAAATCTGTGACAGTCGTTACGGGTAGTCAGAAGCTTGAGATCTGACACCAGTCTTGCCAAGAGATATCGTGTTACCCAGTTACTGGGTTGTGGAGGTTAGATAGGCAGTCGCTCCATATAAAACACTGGTCAGCTGAATCGGGAAAGACTGGAAGCTTACCACAACATAGTTGGGAAAAGGCTAGGCAGATTGATTGAATGGTTAATGATAAGGCCTTCAAAGACGCGATCATTGTCTGACTGCATAGAAAAGAAAAATATGTGCGATAACATTTTTTTTTAGTTTTTACAGAATGTCATCGCCTTAAGGTACAAGTTGGTACGTCGCACGATCGCAGACGACGAGTCGCCCGACCGTATATCGGGTCGACTTGACACAACGACATGTCGTGGCTTCATGAACCGAAGACACGTCGTATGTTGCTGCTGCGTGTAGTCGCCTACCAACTTGTACCTTTAGGATTTACCTAGATAGACAAGTTTCTATTACCCTTTAATGACATAATAGATCCCTATTACCAATGCTATTATAACCGCAAAACACTGTCTTTGTTTGCTTAAACGGTATATTGTTCGAATGACTTTTTGATTGCTGTCTTTGATCAACATACCAATCACAGGAAACAAGCAAAATTACAGTCGCAATAATTATGGGTTATCTACTATTCACTTTGAATTCCCTTTGGTACAATATACATATCGTATAACGACTGTACTATGTGGTTCTATTTTAAATTTAATCTTGGAAGTACTTTTCCAATACTAATTCCAATAAAGTTTTTAAATATTTATCATACATTTATTAAGTTTGGAACCAGTTTTCGTCGGTCACTACGTTGCCGTTGTTGATTGAAAAGGTGATATTCCACTCGGTGTGTCACCGAAAACGATTATCAAAAGTTTTAAATGTATGGGATTGACATGAGCTAGTTAAAAAATATAATTTGCCTAACAAAATTATTTCGTTGTGTAGCCTTAACGTTTGTGTGCTGACTCGCCCTTAAGCGCGGCGACGAGAGACGACACACCCGCCTGCACCCTCACGTCCCCGCCAACTGACAGTGGACGAAGGAACGCGAGAGCGTACGTCACGCTCGCGAAAAGCTCGTACGATAACTTTACTTTTACCTGTTTGTGGCCCTAAACTGTGATTACTGTTTCACTGTTGAAGTGCGTTAGAACTTATTTTAAAGACCAAACACACCCTGAGAAGAAGAAACTTCCTATAATTGTTTGTTTATATATCTGTAAAGAATAATCTGTGGCAGTTCACCTAATTTCATACATACTTTCACTGATAAAATCCTACATTATCGCCGACTATCAGCGTATCGAAAGCGAAAACTTAAATTAGACTCATTTTTAACCGACTTACCAAAAAAGGAGGAGGTTCTATGTTCGAAATTATGTATGTTTTTTTATTTCACCGATTTCTCCGTCGATTGTGGACCGATTTTCAAAATTATTTTTTTGTTTGAAAGAGTATATTCTGAAATTGGTCCCATTTTCATTTGGTGAAGATCTGATGAAGAACTTCGGAGATATACAACAGAACTCTTCAAAAAATAACGGCAAATCTCTCGGGATTGCTGTAATCGCATGTCTGTTTATTGTTTATACCATTTCATAACATAACATCACGCCAGTACGCTCGAAAGGGGTATGCAGATCTCTCATTTCACCAGTTATATTCAAGTTTCATGTTATTCGGGTAATTTATTCTGTCGTTATAGGTACATACTTAACTACTTCCCTATTAGGTAGGTACAACTAAAAAGTGAAAAATAAAAACTTTTTTACAGAAATATACTATAGACTTCCAAATAAGAAAACTAGAAAGTGAAAAATAACTTTAATTTTGGAAGTCGGTGTCCATAACTTAAAAATTTGGTACCTACCAATGACGACTTCTGTAAAAAAGTTTTTTTATAAATCAGCAATCATCTGACAATAATGCTCCCGGATAGTTAAAGCGTAAATAATTATCAATAAATCTAAATAAAAGCTTGCATTCATAATGAAACATTTCGACCAATTTGACAGCCAGTGTTATTTATCAATAGAACTGCATTCAAGCATCATCTATCAATGCTCATTAATTATTGCGTTAAGTGTCCTCCGATTGCCGTATCATTAACTGCCCTCATTAACATTGTATGTTAAATGATCTACAATTAATATCGCTGTATCAACATGTATTGTGTTGATAATAATATTGATGTACTTTGCTCATTTGAACGTGTCGTTAAAATTTAATGTACCGGAGGTTTTTATTTATTTACAAATCCATTTTGGATCGAAAATCTGGCTGCCGATATGAAGAAGAATCTTTTGGCAGCAATTTATGTTCACTGTTGGACTTAGTCCTCTCCATAGTCGCGCCTTTTAAAGATAGTGCAAGGCATGGTACAAATTAAAACTACGGAAACCTTTAGGCTGTCCGTCATTATGTCTGAATTGGTTTATATCACGATGTTACTATAGTACAACAAAATGAGTGGCAAATAAATATCTCATTATTTTTTCTTACCATCAGGTTTTTAAAGGTTTGTTAAAGTTCGTATGGAAGATACTCATTCCTCGTAGGTCAATAAACTTGAAACTTGACAAGAATATTCACCTATACCACCTAAATAAATATAAAAGATTCCATTATTAGTTTTTACCGGTTACTACTAGTATTAAACAAACAAAGCGTGTCAAGTACAGGCTATTCACAAGACGTTTTTATAGAGGTACCTCGATTCAATTGATACGGTAAACGCGCTGCAAAGCGCTTGGGATCTGAACTTAGCCGGTGACGTCGTCTCTGCACGCTTGTCTACATCCCAAGGGATGTCCACAGTCACGTATACAAACATGTACACGAAGCGAAATTCAAAAGCATTTTCCTTAACGTAAGCTTGAAAGGGGAGGACATAGCACGTTTATAATGTGCAAGTATTTTGTTGCAACAAACATCCTGAACATTGAAATAAAACAGTTTTTGAATTTTGCTGTAGTTTACATAATTTTGACATTGCACACTTTATCATAACGCGGCGTTCGTTAGTTTACACCTAAATAAATCAATATAGAGTTCCACTTACCTCGGAGACCTCACTCTGGCATGACTCCACACTCTTGGTCAGTTCCTGGAGCTGCGTGCGGATCTCGCAGAGAGCGACCGTCGTCTCGAGCTGGCGGTCCCCACGTTGCAGGTCATCCAGTTTGGCGGATAGATTCATGCTCATTATGCTCACCTGTCTCTGTAGGCTACAGCCAAAGTCAATGTTAGTCACACCAGCAGCAGGCTTGGACTTTAGCCGCGGAACCTTCCTCGCTACACGACAACTAACAAGAACGACAGGTTCGTTTATTGCGTTCCGCCAAACTTGGAAACAGACCTCAATATTCCGATCAACCAAATTGAACGTCAATCAAAAGTCAATTCCTAAATTGGATACAATGCCAGGTGCTTGGTTGTAGCCATTGCAACCTAAACCTGCATTTCAATTCAACAAAATCTTGCGCCTCCAAGTTAGTTCTCATTTGTTATTTCTCTGAGACGGAGCGAAATACACAAGAATCTACCAATCTAAACAAAATAGTGCAATTGTCTGAACTCACGTAACGTTGATAATATTTAGATACTAAATCGCCCGTTCGTTGTCTGTGACATGCGAGGAAGGCCCGGCGACCTCACACGGATTGTATATGTGGGACATATAAACAAGTGATATTCAAAATAATTATAATTATCAACATCATACTGCACATTTACGCAGAAATTGATAAGTTTTCATATTAAATACTTTATTAAAATCTCAAATTATTTTATATTCATTGATTAGTTAAAAATAAAAATGATAAGACTTTTGTCCTAACATTCTTTAAATTCCATCTACAATTCTCTTCTGTAGTTTTTGAGAATCAATAAAAATATAATTAGTAAATAATGTGTGTTTGATTTTACAGAATGGAATTTTAATAAGTTTTAAAACAAAAATTCTTTATACATTTTTAGTGTTTCGTGTGAACTATAAATACCATTGTGCTAATCAAAGTAAAATAATTTTCATTTAGTTTTATAATATTACCAAAATTTGAAGGTGAAAGGTGAACAAAGACAAAAGGTGAATGCAGTGAGTTAAGTTTAATTTCATTTGTAACTAAAACTCTGTACATTGATTTTTGAAAAACGAAAATAACTTTTTTAGGAAAGTCTAGCCTTCTAATTTCTATGGAAAACACTTGATTTAAACACTACATTGAAACGATACAACCACACCCATGCAAGCATAACCCCGTCCTATCCCAAGGTTGATGTCAGAGGCAAGTGCCAAGCACGCATGTGTCCCGGTCCCGGGTAGCGAGAGACGAACGAGGTCGTGGCCATTGATGCTAACCACGGTGCCATGGTCCGATGTATGATAGGAACTGTGAATGATTCAGCCACCGCGAGCGACTCGGCGGGCGCATCGACATATCTGTCGCACGAGATAGGATGCCAAGCCAAGGTGAAACAAAATGTAGAAGACACATCGACACATAGAGAGATCCTTGTGATCGTATGCAAATGAAGCCAGTATTAAAGGCGGAAAGCTATCCGGTATTGTCGCTATGGTCACGTACCTAAGTAGTAGCTCCCTGAGTGTGGTCTCGTCTTCCTCCGTCGTCGCATATCGTGTCAGCTTGCCTCCGGCCTCCCGGCCCACATGGTCTGGTACCACTGCGTCAAAACTACTTGTTTATTTTATTTTTTACATAACTAACTTCCCGATCCAATTCGTCATTTTTGTCCGTATGTTTGTTTGTTTTAGTTCGACGCAGAGTTTGTGGTTTGGAATTTGGGTTACCGAGAGAGTGCGTGGCTCATAATTTTGTACGGTTGGTGCTACGAGTACCTACTCAGCATCGAACCTTTCACCGTTTGCCAATTAGCTTCGATGGCCACGACAGGGTCCCTAATCAATTTTGATGTTTAGCGATACCCACAAACTGGTATGGAAATGAAATTAACATCGGAATTTTCACCGAAACGTAAGGGTTTTAAGTTTAGCAAAAAAAAAAAGATTAATCAAAATAAAAATTTAGCACCCTAGTCAATTTCACGATGGACACGTTTTATTGTTTTCAAAATAGTGTCTTCTATAAATACTTTTCTCAAAGTTACGCCATTTAGGTTAAAAGTATTAATTATTTTTGTTTAAGCAGTGAATAATACCTGTGGAATTTAGACATTTAATTTTAAACACGCTGAATTTAGTCGTGCAATTTGCCGGCAATAATATTGCTGAAAAATAGCACGCTGTTGTAAGAGCAAGTTCGAATGAATGAAAACATAGATGAGTGTTTACAACAGAGACATGAAGGGGTATCGAGTCAGATGGTAAACGATGTGATATACATTCCATGCACGTGACAATACTGTAACACCGACAATGATTTGAATGATACAATGCATTGGTAAAAGACATGTTCAAAAGATGTTTTAATACCGTATGATTTCTAAAATTACTCTCCAAAAATGCGAAAACATTAATTCTTTAACAAAAACAATGGATTTTGCTCTAGTAGATTCTCTGGTTCGCTTCATTATTCTGTGATGCATTTCGCGGAAGCCGTTCATTGACGGGCATTGAGCGGAATTACTTCAAATACGATTCTCGTATTTCTCTCGGAGTGAATGGATAAATCTGGCATTCCTGATACACAAACACGGGTTTTATTCAGGTTTTTGCACCAGCTATTTATGAATGAAAGCTTTCGATTGGCTGCACATTATGCGATTTGTCTTAAGAATTTTTCTTACATCTACAACTTATCTTAGGATTGTTTAGGTCATGTTTCTCTAATGCTAAGGGATATTTTATGTTATTATATATATTTATTATTTTTATTATTGGGAGTAGTATAGATATTAGGATTCAGCATTTGACAAAGTTTATTAGGAGCTTCATCTGATGCAAATCCAGATGTACCTAGTTTTGTGTTCTGTTCTGTATTATATTACTAAAGAAAACAAGGCCCGTAATTTGGACATCTGAGATTTTTGTTTTATCATAAACATTCACAGACATTTACTTTAGTTGATTAATTTATCTTCAAAAATAATCTGTCCATCAGAGAAGGTCTAGGCGGGCGCCTAGGATAGCACGCGTGTTAATCTAAATTAACAAACCTACAACTGAGATAAAATCGCAAGCATGTATCGAGTCTAAGTGACGTCCCACTGACGTCAGTGAATGCGATTGATAAGCGCACCTGTCGAGAATGCCCTGAATCTGACTTTTACACTACCACAGAATTTACTAACATAGAATGCTGTACGCTAGACAACAATAGAAGGGAGAGAGTAAACTAGTTCCGAGAAATGAAAGCGAGTCTGAAACCTGATTTGAGCTCGCGTACTACGCGCCGTAGTACTATGAATTAAAGTTGTTTGTAAACACAGGTGTTCCTGCAGTTCACCGCGTCTGTGCGCTGCCGGCTGATATTCTGAATGGCATTTATTATTAAGTTTTGTTACGGATAGTATTGTTCGTAGTTTATTTACGGAATGACGGGTGGCATTTCAGTAAGTGTTGTGATACACGTTGAATTATTTTAGACATTATCATCGATTCTGTTTATGAATCGGTTTTATATTTCTGTTTGATCTTTACTTTTTATGGTGGAGTAATTTGTGAGCATGCTTGTTTTTGTATCTTGTTATTTGATTATTGGCGAGCATTTTTGAGATGAGATGTTTTGACTAATTGTACATTATTGAGCATTTCTTTCGCTAAGATTGATTTAGTAGTTTTTTTGGCAGTAGCGAAGTATTAAAACAATAAAAGTTTGTTGTCGGTACCATTGATACGTAGAATAACTTAAAAGAACCCGTTTAGTAAACACAAAAGTGTTATGCTGTAATCATTAAGTTTACATTGTTTATAAGATTTTTTTCGTATGTAATTTCTTGAAGATTTTTCTTGATGGATCCGTTTCAAGTTTATAGTCTTCAAATTGGCTTTCAGAACTAGACAGATTAAGATACATTTTGGGACCCAAAGAAATTAATGGCGGCCTCAGACAGAGGCACGTGGAATGTTTGCTTAAACCCCGCGATCTATCGCCATGTGAACCTGACATGGCCGTCCATTATTCACAGATGTAGAGTATTAGAAAGTATATCCATGAAGATTGATCCTGTTTGGGGCTGTTATTAAACTGACATTCTATCGCCGATAAAGATTGTCTAAATCCCAAAGATACAGACAGAAAATCTAGTTTGATATTTACTGGAAATTATAGCTATTTAATCTAGCTGTAAGTAATATTTAAGCTACTCTGACATTTTTACTTTTTTGTAACTATGTACCAGCTACAATTTGATTAATAAACGATTTATATTTCATAAAAGACTAGCTTTTATCCCGTGGCTTTGCTCCCATGGCCCACCCCGTAAGACCCGTTATATATAAAGTATGAGTATGACACTAGCCTATACACTCAAAAATAATGTAGCTTTCTGCTGGCAAAAGAATTTTCAAAATCGGTTCAGTAGATCCAAAGATTTCCCCCTACCTTTATAACCACACAATCTTTACCTCTTCATAATATTAGTATAGATATTATATTAATAAAAGATAATAAGTATACATAGATAGACATAGTCCTTGTAATAATTCGATAGCGCATGTCAATCTCAATAATGTTGGTATTTATATAATACAGTTACTATCGCTGATAGAGTATTACTTTATTTTATTTTGTATTTTTCAACCTATAAGATGAAACAAAGACTTTGGAAGGTCATCAGGCTGAAAGCGGTTATTCTGGTACTGCCGCAATGAGAACTTGGGAAAAGCTTAGGACCAGCGCTGGGCTTCTTAGAACAGTTGCTAAGCTCGAAATTGTTACTTCTACTTTTCGATTCCATGAATGGAGACGTTAAAAGAGCAAGTGTGTAGGAAGTTGGGATATTCCAGCATATGCGCCTTGTTCAGGAAACTGCACTCACATTGGATGTCATATAAAACCCAATTTTTTCAATGTAATGTTTGCAGCTCTTAGCTAAATTCTAGGCTGACATATTCTTTGGCTTATTGTTAGTTAGTTACATAGCTATGAATATCTCAGTACGGAACATAGTATGAATGAGATTAACCGTGTCCGTGTTTTCTGGTAAGTCCTGTAAACAATTCTAGGACTGACTTGATGCAGAAGGCTTAAGGAAATAGTGCCACTTCGGAGAGCCCTTTATCCAGCAGTGGTCATTGATAAGCTGAGATTGTGAGTCAGAGTTTAACTTTGTAGCTTCTGTGACTCCGAGCAGGATGTCATCCTAAATATTGATAACGACACGGTTGGCGTAGTGATTGAGCGATCGTCTGCTGCGCTGCATGTTGCAGTTTCGATTCCCGCATGGAACAAATATTTGTATGGCCTACAGATAGTTGTTCTGGATCTGGGTGTTTTATGTAAGTGAGTTTAAATGTTTGTAAACGCACCCACGATACAGGAAGAAATGCCTAGAGTGGGCAAAGTTATTTAAAAAAAAAATATGAATGCGAAAGTGAGTTTGTTTATTTTATGGATTGGGATGATCCATGTCATGGATTAGCTTTAAGGATACTTGTTTTTGTTTCCTTGGGATGACTTTCGACTTCCAAGCGGGCGAAGCCGCTGGCAGGAGCTAGTGACTTAATAAGTGTCCCTTTTAGAATCAAAAATCTCTGAGTTCACAATATTAATTTACGAGCCTATTAATGCTAGGTAGTTCAAAGACTTATTGAAGCTGAATAATATTAGAAAAAAAACATTTTCTTTCATGGGATTACTCTTAATCAGCTTATTATAAAATAACGAGAAGAAGGATAAAAATGATGATTAAGTTTTCTCGTTTTAGCGCGTAGCGAAAGGTTATTAACTGTTAATACTTCATTTATTGAAGTTCCTTGTTAGAACAGGATATTAAATGTGACTAAGCATCACGGTTGTACCTATTTTTTTATAACTTTAACTTGCCCGTATATTAAAGGTGTGTATGCCATGGCCAGCTCTTAGAATTGATCACTTCATGATGTGGCAGACCATTTTATGAAATGGTATTTCATGAAATGGAAAATTTTCGCTGCCTACGTCATGATCTGGTCATCATCTGGTGATCCAGATCAATGAATAATTAGCGTTTGACGATACGAACAGCTAAACGCACGGCTACTTCATGATATGATAAAACTCTCACTTTCTCGCATAGCTGAATTCTTTCGTTTTGGAGGGTACCACCGAGGAAGAGGTGGATCAGCTTATCGTCAACCTAAAACAAATTGTACTACAGGCTATGACCAAATAAGCAGCTCTTTCTTAAGGACATATAAAAGGTTTCTAGTTCCTCTGCTGTCCTTTATTTTTAACTCTAGCCTTCATTATGGTGTTTACCCTCACAGCTTGAAGAAGTCTGTTGTGTGAACCATACATAAGGGCGGTGAGAGGAGTCGTATCATTAACTACAGGCTGATTACAAAGCCAGCATTTTCTGAATTTCTGGAAAGAATAATCAATACGCGAGTAGTGCGATATCTAGAATGCAAACACTTGCTTTCACCAAACCAATACGGTTTTCAGGAATGCAGATCGACAGATCTAGCTGTTAATACTCTCATCAACTTTGTTAGCACCAATCACGACAAAAATAAGAAATGTATAACAATTTTCCTTGATTAAGCCAAGGCTTTTGATACGATTTCTGTACCGATTTTACTCAACAAGCTGGAATTACTTGGTATTAGAGTTCTCAACTGGATCTTTTCAAAAGCTGTTTGACCTGACGCCTTCAAAGTTTTCAGACTGGCAACCTTAATAGTGGTGACGTTCCAGTTAAGTACGGTGTACCTCAAGGCTGGGGTCCTGGGACCAACCCTTTTTCTCATATATATAAACGATCTCAAAAATCTCAAGCTTCCCCATGACAAAATAATCTTATTCTGACACTCGTGTTCTCTGCCGAAACATGGCAAGGGACTTTCGATACTGCCCAATAGAGTATTGATGCAGTGAGGGAAAGGCTTTAATATAATATCTTGACTGTAAATGAGGACAAAATCAAGTGTATTTGCTTCAGTATACGGACATACAGAAAAACCAATTACTATCGTCGTTACATCATACCACATGAGTGTCTCTAAAGAAAATAGCTCATGTACTAAACTGGAACATGTTGAAACAATTAAACGTATTAAATTCGTGGCTCACGGTTGGCGCAGTGGTTGAGCGATTGACTGCTGCGCTGCGTGTCGCGGGTTCGATTCCCGCACGGAACAATATTTGTATGACCTGCAGATATTGTTCCGGCTCTGGGTGTTTGTGCATGTGAGTTTATATGTTTGTAAACGCACCCACGATACAAGAAGAAATTTCTAGTGTGGGGCAAACTACAAAAAAAAAATATTATAGACAACAACTTCAACTATAAAACCACACTAAAACTCTCTGTGGTAAGATCAGGAAAATGATATACGTCTTTAAGACCCTCAGACATGTCGCCGAGCCCTCTGTACTGAAGTGAATTTATTTTGCTGTCTGTCAGTCCCTCATCACTTACTGCATCACTTCATGGGGTGGATCCCATAAAACCATTTTAAAACCTGTTGAAGTTGCTCAGCATGCACTTCTGAAGGTTAGCACCTTCAAGCTAATATTGTTTCCCACCGCGCTGCTATACGAATTTTGTGGCGTCCTAACCGTATGACAACTTTTTATTCTTAATGTTATAACAATGCAACATATAATCTCACCCACGACCAACTCATTTTAAATAGACGTACAAAACATTTGGTTTGCCCTCAACCGATCGATTTTAAAACCACTTTCGCAACTAAAATTCGGCCCCTCATCTATAAAAATACTAAATAAATATTTGAATTTCTACCTGATGACAAGAACAACTTGCAAATGCTATATATAGTAAATGTAGAATACCTTCAGAAACTCACGTATGAGTTCCTAGAAAGACAACGATTTACATCAAAATATAATAATGATAGCATCTAAACTATGATTTAATTTTGTAAATTAAAACCTAAGATAGACATTAGAAAAACAAACGCTCCTCAATCTTACTTACCCACTCACACTCTCAAACTCTTCTCGCTTCCATCACACACAAAGAGGGGACTAGTTACACACCCACCATCAGTATTTCTTTAATCAGTTATTTTTTAGTATTTCCTCGATTTCTATAGTTTGCATTACGTAATTTCATTATTTTATACTTATTACATTTTTATTAGATAAGTACATTCACACATGGGATCTTTATATTCGAAATACTATTTTTAACTCAAGGGGAACGGCGTTGAAAGCTAAAATACAGGTAATGCCTAGTTCGGCCTCAAATGCTAATACTTCTGTGTATTTTAACTTTAGTTTAAGCATTACTTTTGAAAAAACTTACAAATTTCTGTGAATAAATATTACTAATAAACATTAGTGATATTATCGAAAAATAGTTACATTATGTACCGTTAGAGGTGCTGATGTTTTTAATGCATCATGGCGGCGGACATTTATTCTGATAAAAAAGAACTAATAATAATGCGCCATTTGATGATAAAAGTGAAGTTAAATGTCGTTACGACACAAAACTACTTGAATTTTACGCAAGTCTATCAAAAAACTAGCGCATGTTAAACATTCCTTGGAGTTTGGAACATTATTAATATGGCCAAACGTGGATTGACATATCATCAAAAGTTGAAGTTAACGATATGGTCAGTTTTAGCCGGTCATAACTTGAAATACAACAATTTCATGAAATAGTCGGCCATATCATGAAGTGACCAATTACATCAACAGTGGTGAACCAAATCAGGGCCGAGGCTTTGGAGCTCGACCAGTACAGAATAAACGATTCAACTCTCTTGAATCCCGCAAAGAAATTAAAGAGAAAATAGCACCGGAGAAATAAGTAATGAAGGACATAATTTACACTTTCCTCAATATCAAGCAGGAGAAAGAACAAAACTAGGTCAATAGGTACAAAGAGACGTGAAGGACACTGTAGGTGTCTTGTTTATCGTCCATCCCACACATCTAACCAATCAATGTCTGCGTAAAATATAGTATACAATCTGTCGTGAACGAGACATCGTTATCGAATACCGATCAAGTTACCGCTCTGAATAATCGCAAGCTCGTATGGGCCTTTGTATCCGGATAACTGCATACAAAGCCGGTGCAAGCGGTGGGTTAATCTCGTAACCGGATAACGTAATTTTCTCCAAGTGCCTGCAGCTATGTCTACATTGCTGATGCCGTGGATCAATTAGGTTTTAATTGACTGTAAATAATGCTATGCTTTTGAAATTCTGAGGGCATAAACTCGCTATATTAATTCGTCTATTCGCAGTGAGTGCGTATCATTCAAAGTGAAGTTGTTTGCGGTGATGAGGTAGAGACTTGTGACGGCAGCTTATGCTAAATGATATAACACATCTATCACATCACATCATCAGTCTATTAATGTTCCCACTGCTGGGACACAGGCCTCCTCTGTGTGAGGGAATGGGCCGTAATCCACCACGCGGGCCCAGTGCGGGTTGGTGGACGTCACATGTCTTCGAATTTTTGGTTCTAGGACATGCCGGTTTCCTCACGATGTTTTCCTTCACCGTTTTGAGAGCAGTGGTGATTAAATAATTTACACAAAGTAAAACGCCTGCCTGGGCTCAAACCCACGACCTACAACTTGTAAGTCGCGACCGATACCACTGGGCCACCACTGCTCTCAACACACACATCTATAAGTCAATATATTTTTGTGTAAATTATAAGGGTATTTTCTAACTGATTATTACTCTGACCAAGTCCAAGTCATGTCCAAGTCCCATGTCCAAGTCATGTTTTTGCGCAAAGATAAGAAGGCAATACCTATCGTACTTTAACATAATGTATGTATAGAAACAACACTAGGTGATTCTACGTCATTAAAACAAATATAACATTGGCACGGTAAGAAAATATGAAGAACGTATTGATATACTTATGGAAAAATATTGTAGTAATAGGCCATATAGATGTTCAGTTGAAGACAAAAAGGAAATAGAAGAACAAATTGCTAGGTTACCCGACAAAAATCTTATAGAAGAATCTTATAGCCCATTTGCGGTACCAGTAACTTTGGCTTTCAAAAAAGAACACAACAAAAATTCAAGATTATGTATAGATTTTAGAGCTCTAAATAAAATAGTGGTACCACAAGCTCAACCATTTCCATTGATAAACGACCTAGTGATTAAGACAAGAAACTCAACATATTTCACAACACTAGACATCAATTCAGCCTTCTGGTCAATCCCGCTAAGAATTGAAGATGGGATGAAAACTACTTTTGTAACGCAGGAATGTCATTACCAATGGAAAAAAAAAATGTTTTTTTTTTCCGCTTTTTAAAAGCATAGGAAACGTTATACCAGACCCGCTAATACTGGCAAGTTCAAAACATACAACACAAATATTTGTTTTATAGTCTATGTCGTCGCCCTGCTCCTGGTGGCCAGCCTTGGCCTATAAGTAGAATCGACAACACCCCTCAAGCTCCAAGCAGTGAATAAGCAGGGTGGTGAATAAGCATACCTACCAAATCTAAATTCAACTGTAATATCTCTGACATTAAAGTTTATTTTCATTAGCAAAAGAATCGTCCCCATTTCCACAGGTTTAAACAGAGATCTAAAACATTACAGACACTAGTTACCATCTCAAACAAATACCCGCTAAACGCGGTTCAACAGATTTGATTGTCGTGATTGTCGTCATGAAGGGCAGATTAGAATGGTAGAAAAACGCGCGTCAATAAATTTCCTAATCCTAACTAATATAATAAAGAGGTAAAATTTTATGTATGTAGGTATGTTTGTTTATTCATATGTTTGGAAATGGTAATCTCTGGAAGTACCGACTTACTGATAGGCTATTTATCCCGGCAAATGCACAGGGTCTGAGATATAGGCCACGGAAGCGAAACCGCGGGAGTAACTTAGTGTTAAATAAGTCAGGTCTATCTAAAACACGTATGTTTGTCACGAAGTTGCCGCGCTATAATTAAAAGTGAAAACGTCCCTCTAAAGGCGAGTTTGGGCCCAAACTGCATAACTTTTAACTACTACCGAACAAGTTTTAACTAGCAGACATCAGCACGACATGACGTGATCAAACTGTATTGGAACTGTATAGTGTAACATGTCGAAACATGGTAACTAGGCGTCGGAACATTTCTCGTGCGTTAAGCCGGGTGGGTAATTCTTATCGCTTTTGTGCTTTATACCTCGTTCTGACGTTTATTCAGTATCTATTATAAGGTCTTCCGTACAATTATGAAACGCGACGTCAACATTTCCTTTTCAGCTAACAAGTTTTTTTTCAAGCCTCAGAAAACATACAGTTTTTATAGAAAAGCGAAGTGTAATTTTTTTAATGATGCCGCGAAAGGTTGAGCTCAACATTTGTTCCGTTTCCTGTGTAAAGTAACATTACTAAGTATTTTATTTACTTGAGGTTGTTTTTTGGGATTGTTACGTTTACGTTGAATAAAGTTAAATTATGAATAACATGTTCTATTTCTGGAATAAATTATTACAATTTCAAATGAAACCAACCGAAGAGAACAACAAAGAAGTCTTGTTTATTTCAGGTATTTGTAAAGTTGTTTATAGGTAAGGTTACAAAGCGGATTAAATGGAATTTTATGAAAGCCACCTTTTAATGGGATACTTAGTAGGGATACTAGAAACTAATTGGGTGTAAGTCTCTCATCTGTATCATCTCATCTCGAAAACGTGCAAGGATTCAGTATAATATAGCAAGACGTCATCACGACTTGAAGCCTCGAAGAGGAAGGAAGATTTGACTTTTTTGTTATCATGTAATTTCTTGTGTTTTTCACCGGACACTTATTCACTCTGAGATAATACTGAAAATATTGAAGTATTTTACTACATATCCCTCTTCTTGTAATCAATAACAGGATTGGAAATGATGTTTGCTATATTCTATGATGTTAAGAAATGTCAGAGTCTGTATGCTTCGACAATTTGTATAAAATATGATCACACCACAATGGATTAAATTCGGAACATGGATAGACCATTGTCTGGATTAAGACATATTTTTTTTTAAACCGTTCTAATTGTCTACTTCCACACAAGTAAAGCCGCTGCTAAAAGCTTGTAATTTATATTTCTTCTCTACAGTATAATTTATTTAATAAAGTTCAAAATTAAAATGCAATACCATTGAGTGCATTTTAATTGCATTTTACAGTTACACGATTAAAATACAAGCAAACCACAACTTTATTGCGCAAAGTTTTCAACATGAAATTTAAACTGTATTTGTTATTGTATGAAGTCCATCATCTGACGTAAAGTGTACATTCATTGGCAGGAATGTTAAAATTAAAACGTCCAGTTCAAATAAAATAAATTGTACCGTGGTTTTTTATTGTTTTGAAAATTATTGCTTTATCCAAATGTACATATTATTTGGAATGGAAAGGATTTTTTTAATGAATATTTCATGGAAATACGAATAAACTGACGAACGCACTAATTGATATCAATTACATTTTATATTTTTGCTCTTTTTGTTGTTTATTATTTTACTGAATCCGAAAAATATACTTTATTTCAGTTAACTTTTAAATATTTTTAACCCGTGGTTAAATATTATTGACAGAGCACTGAGTGTATTTTTTGGTAATTGAGTAGAAAGTTAATAGAAACAAAATTATGTTCACTTATAAATACTTAGCTGAATGACGAGAGCACAAAGTGTGCATGAGGGCTTGCCAGACCGTTTGTGTTTATCTAAATATTCGAAAGAAAAAAAAGATTTTTATTTAAATAGTTTTTATACAAAAGATTGTGAGGTTAGACCAAATGATGTAAATAGTGAAATGATAAAGCTTGCAATGTTGCTACACGAATTTGATATCTAAACTGTTGTGCTGCTAAGTTATGACATAGATACAACTTTTATATTTACGCATCCATTTTCAATATGGGCAACGTCTTTAATTTTATCTACATAAGACAAAAATGTATCGATATCGGAACGGTAGCAGCACTAATCTTCAGAATGAGTTTTACACTTAGTATAAATAGAACATACGAATATTAAACTATATTTATATCTTATTAAAAAGACAACCGCGCTGATAATACAGAAAATGAAATATTGCAATATAAGTATTGTATTGATGTAAGGATTGTGTTATAAGGAAAGCATTTGGAAGGTCTGGAAGCAAATGTAGACGACGGGTAACTAGGCATGAGGGCTGCGGGGAAACTTCTTTGTCCAACTGCAATGGACAGAGTGACTGAGTTGACTGATTATAGAATTATCAAAGACGTTTAGACATCTTCAGTACCACCAATATACCGTATTGTAAGTTATTTCCTCCAGTTGACTCAATCAAATTCGCAGATATAGCTGGTTTAAATTATATTTATTGACATAAATCGAAGGTTGTTTTTCCGTTATAATAGTGACTGAGCTGATTAGAGTGGACAAAGTTTCCAATATTATATTTAAAGCCTATGCTTATAAAATATTAACCGACCTACTTTAGTATCAAAAGTTAAATATTAAAACCAAGCTAGACGGTTCTAGCAAATTGATTTACTTTGTACTGTTTCGAATGTCTGCGATGCTTGCCCGATTCTATTTATTTGCTTCATCATTCATCACTAAATGGAAAATATAAAAATGTAAACCGTGTTTTGTCGGCATAAATAATTAATTGCCGATTTCTAAATTGAGAATTTGGAAGTAGGATTGAGAGTTTGGGGTTTGTGCCAAAGTCTTCTTTAATGCCAGGTTTTTAGGCTAAAATAATGTTTGATGAAGCAAATGACTAGTCAACTTCATGATAATACAGAAAAACTGCCTGGATAAACAATTTACTTTTAGGTAAGCGTGCTCCATCGTCGACCACATCATAGCTTATATAGTGTTCAAACGTGAGCCTGTCAAAAATATAAAGAATCTACTAAGTCAGATTATAATTAACTGATTTGTATTAATACTAAAATTAATGAACGGTAATATTTGTGCCTACAATCCGGAAAACGTAGTTGTTAATAGCGGATAATGGTGGTTTAGTAGCATTCACGTTATTCATTATCAAATCACGGATATTATTAATAGAAATTATTAATGTTTTAGTCAACTAATTACTATTAGTAGAGTTTAAAAGTTTTTATGTTTTATAATTAAATTTTATAATAATATATGTCATTACGATTTTTGCTTTGTCTATTTTAATAATTGGTTATTGATCTTTTCTACTTCTGTTTTTCAAAACTTTTGCCGTATCCTACGTATGTTAATATGTCAACAGCTTATAAGATAAAATGGCTACTATTATGTTCGGAAATTCAGTCACCATCGAAATTATTAGGATCAATGGTAAAGTTGATTCAGCTTTCCTTCTGGCAAAGCTGTTAACGAAGTCTTTCATTTAAGGCGTGCATTATTTGTATATGATAGTCAGTCTGTGATCAAATATCTCTATTCCACAACATTCAAATACATTTTACATGCAAAATTATTAAAAAGGCCTAATTCCTTACTTTTGTTGCCCTTTGCAAGGTATATGCACACCCCTCCTCGAGATTTGATTCTGCAGTGAGTATGAAGAAGTAAAAATGTGTAAGTTGCAGTTACCGCATTATTTTTATTAACGTTTTTAAGCATACAAAGAATTATAGGAAGTTTCTTTATTAGATTTGGGTTTCTACCTCCTGTTATTCTAACAGATTTCGTAAAATTTAGTACGTTTAAATAAATCTGGGAGATAGGACTAGGTAAAATATTTTAATTATATTCAATAAATTGGCACCACATTTTAAGTACATTATTGAATGAATGCAGGGTTCAAACAAAGATCTGTGTGCAATAAGATTTTCTAATAGGTACATATTTATTTATTTTAAATTATTAGATCTTGAAAAGCTTATTCTTTGAGACGCTATAGAATACTTATTTTAAATAATCTTTCGGGAACCGGTGAAGAAATGAAAATTTTCTTTATATGAATAGGAATTGCAAGAGCAAAGGATGGTGCAGTAATGAAAATTAAAAGCAGTAGTTGACATTTTTGTGGTTATAGACTCTGAATAATAATGATACTGACAATAATAAACGTATTAAAAAAAAACAAGAAATATTTCAGCTAGTTGAAGTGTCTACTTTTCAATCGTTTGAGTCTCGAAAACCATTAAAATCTCTACTACAGAGCAGGTAAAACATGAAATTAATAAATTGAATATGAAAAATTTAAAATTTCTAAGTTCTGTGTTCAGTATTATCAGCGCGGTCGAAGCTACCAGCTAACTTGTGCTTAATACCGTGAGGCAAAGTTCGGACAAGATGCGCCATAATCTCTTGGATGCAGGTAAGCTCGCTGTCACCTAGATATTAAAGCCCTCCCCGTTGAAGCCATAATCCCCGTTTCAAAAATGATGGTTTACGAAAAAATTCCAATGGACCTTAAAAATGGTTCATCAAATCATCATCATCAAACTTGATGAAATATGGATATACCTACTTATCTATTTTTAAGAATATAGTATTTGTTTGTTTGGGAATGCAAGTGATCAAAATACTTGAAAAAAAAATGGAACTGGAAATATAGCGGGCGTGCGCAGTACAGTTAATTTCGATGTTATAATATGTTTTTATTACAATATTATTAATATTTTTTACTGCATACACCTATGTAAAATCTCAGAAATAAGTTTGAAGAAAAGAATAGTTAGATATAGATAGAAAAAGGATTGGTATTAATGGATGATGAAAGAGAGTCTTCTAGGCAAACAAACGTCCAAAAAAAATAACGCCTCGCAATAAAATCAACAATTAATTAAACAATAACTTAAAACGTTCCACTAATGTGTCTCCCGCGTAAAAGAAGTACAAACGCCCTTGGGATATCATACAGCAAAAAAGGTAGCATAAAGTTTTCATTCGCCACGCAGCTCCAAGTTAGACGCTAGATCCTAGCGTTGTTGTAGCTCGTATTCCAGTTAGTTTGCCCTAGTACCCTTGGCCCAGTATTTACTAACCGTCGAGTTAGCTGATAACTTTGATCTCGATAGAGTAATCTAAACTTTGATGCTACGGCTTTGGAGCGAGCTGCTACTTAATTAAAAATGTAATTTTCAGCTTCTGATTAATTTCGAATTGTTCTGTTGCAGGTTTTATTTTTTTACGGCAACGGCCAACGTAGTGGCACCAAATGAATTAAGTTGAATCAACCAATTTGAAAAGTGATTTTGGTTGAATCATACTTATACCGGTACCATTACAGTTTCATTGCTCTCCAAAACCTTAGCATTATTACTAAAAATGCTACACAATGATTTTACCTGAAATTTGGTCTAAGGGTGAGTACAGAGGGGGTTCCTCCCCTCCCGGGTGTTGATGTTCCAGCAGACGGTGACACGACTGTCTCATGAGCGCTCCCGACACTGGCAGACAGACAAACAGACATAAAGACAAACGAACGTAAGTACACTGAACATGAGAACAAAGGAAATCGCAGTTATTAGGTTGATGTATTTGACTGAAACACTTACAATTATAAAAAGACTCGCAAAGCACAAAATAATGATGGAAGCAAGCAAAGGAAGGCAATCGCAGAAGCATCAGTTGAGTTTAGTGTTACCTTATTAACTAGTAATTGAATAACAAAATATATTTAAGTATAAAAACAATAACAATGGATTAAATCTTGTAAATTGAATGGACTCGAGATCAATTTTATAACTTTGTTTAAATTATTAGGTTTTTCATTATTACACGAACCACAGTGTACTTATGTACTTGAATTCAAATCCAACTCATCATAAAACATAAATTCTACAATAGTGTAATAAAATATTTACCTTTATTCTAGTTATTGTCATTTGACTACGACTGTTGTCAGTCTACCCGGCGACATTGTGTCTGTAACAATACAAGAGCCACTGTTAATTGAAATATCAAACGTAGATTTGAAAGGTAGGACAGAGGTCATTTTTAAATGGTTCTCGAACTGAGCGATCGATCTTTCCTTGGTGAATAATTGTCTTGTCGACCACTAAGACTAAGATCAAACGGTGAAGTGTGAGGAGCGACCAGTGCGCCAATCAAAATCATAGACAGAAGTCAGTTTGTTGCCGGTAGTCCGACACTCAAAACTTGGGCGTTTGTACAGCCATAGGAACTCTTAGAAGTTTCGCTCGGTTCGGCAGTGCAATCACGTTTTAATTAGAATCGACATTCTAAGGATCCACAACAACTTCCACTGACCCTTTGTATAAATCTAAAGCACACAACGTACTACAATCCGATCTGACAAACTGTAAGTCCGGAATGGCAAATGTAGGCAGCCTGCAACGGTAAAAAAAACAAGTTAACAAAAATATAAAAGAGCTAACTCGCTTAGCCACATTTGTACCATACGAGTACGTATGAAAGACACGAATTGTACTTTGCGGCGCACGACAAAAAATAAACTCTACATACAAACAACGTAACTTTGTTGCAGTTGGCTCGAAACACAGTTACACCGCTCGCACAAAAGGACTATCGTACGCTGCATTCGCCGAATTTTGAATTAAATACTACCAGTACCAAAATATCAATGTTTTATTTGAACTTTGATGAATTGATACATTTAAATTTTGATGAATTGTAATAAATTCATCAAATATTCTCTCTGGCAACAACTCTGTGATAGCAATTGTTAGCAGTACTGTGAATCAAATCCCTGCGATCCGATAACGGACAGACTTCGAATATAACAAAGCACGGTTATATTCGTGACAGGACTTAACGAACCCTAATCGTGTGCTCGATGGTTGTGTAATGCGCCGTGTTCCCAGTTGCATACGCTTACTAACTCTGTTTACCGGGCCGTGTTTCCCGCCTACGACGGAACTTTGGTGGCTCAGTAAAGGGTAGTATTATACGACAATAGCTATCGGCTATACAGGTGTTGGTTAACTGGTTAAAGTCGGCTTTGATTTTCGTAATAATACGTTTGAATTGGTGTAAAAAAAAAGAAAAATCTTCACATCACGCCTGTATTTAGAGATGCATAGGCAGACCTATAAAGACACCTACATTCGCCTTTAATGTTAAGCCTCGCGTAATTGGGCGTAAGTTTATTAACAATAATAAACTTTAGGATCTTATTGTGATGTTCCATACATAAAACTCAATGACTGACTGATTGCCCCACGCTTTTGATTTTGTTCACATTCTTACATGTGCACGTGTCGTACTGTTAGGTAAGAAGTAGGGCTAGGCAGATAGGGTAGTAGGGGTGGTCACGGCGTGCAGTGTGTTCTGGTGCGCCGGTGATGGGGGGACTCCCCCGAGGAGGGTCCGGTGACGGACAGCCGCGGCGGGTTCGCGGTGAGTGCTAACGCGTACCCGTGCTCCCGCCATAAGCGGCACAGGAGGACACCGTGGCGTTTTAGTGGGTTACAGTCCCACATAACTGCACTATCTCCCCGTGGTAGTGCAGTATGCATGAGGATATATACAGGCAAAAAAAAAAGGCAGATAATTTGATGTTGTAGTTACTCTTAGGTAGAGGTCGGCTTCCTGTCTAACCAAATGCAGCTCACAATGTTAGGACCCATTAATATTAATCCTAATTTTTATCCGTGGTGCTAGGCAACTGGGCTTATCCAAGTTTTAAACGACCCGTTTTGCCTATTGGCCTTGTTTGTTCAGTCTCCTGCTTGATATGGAGGGAAGTGAAAATTTATATATTTTCCTACTCCTCCGTTATTATTTTATGATTAATTTCGTTGCGGGATCCAAGACTGTTAAATCCATTCACCGGAACTTCGTCGAGCTTCATTGCCTCGGCGCTTTTCTGGTGAATGCCTATGTTGATTCTGGCTTACAGGAGTTGCTGGGGTTTGGGAATAGTGCGGAGGGATTTCCAAGCCAAGTATCTGGGTAATATGTCAGATTGTCCAGCTTCTGACTATCCGTTAAAACGACTATCAAAGCCCTACATGACAGCAGGGTTTTAAACTGCTTTCTATGGCTCGGAAGAGAGTCAGAATATAATGGATGAAAATAACTACGGTAAAGGACATACACCTTTAAAAGCCGGCATTAAGTTCCTCGCGGAGCACGGTGGATATTTTATTTTGCCTTTTAATTGGGGCGTAAAACAGGACACCATAATAAATTCTTCATTACCCGCGTGACAGGTCATAAATTACCTGAGGATAAATTCCCATTGCACGTCGGACTGCAAATCAATTATGTGCCCTTATGAATTTGTTCCCATTATCTCTTAATGAAAATCAACGCATTATAATTTTTAATTAACCTTTGTTATATTAATTTTCGTCACATGTCGTGCCTGTGACGACAGCCTGGTCATTATAATGTTAATTAGATAAAATATGATCTGATTGCGGGCACCATTAAGTGTACATAGTTCCGATGAATACGGCGGTTAATGAGTTTCCTTTTTCATGTTTGGTGCACTGGAAAATTTGTTATTTCAGTTAAATAAGATGTATTTTAAGTTTATTTCGGCACAAAGCGTTATTGCTTTTGAAATATACATATTAATTTTATATGTGAAATTATTTTCCTTCTTCGTCACCACTTCGACGGCATCTTCGGTGGCAGAGCCTAAGCTCCAATAGTTTGCACACCCTCCTTTTGTTCCGTCGACCACTTTATGTGAAATGTATATTATATGTATATATTAGAGCTCATGACAAATTGAGCTCAAATAAGGCTCCATACTAAGTGAGAACGTGAGAAGATGACACATGTCCTAAATATTAGGTACTTATCTACATTCATTTTGAGAATCCGTATCGCTAATACAATGTCACTTTGTTAAAACCCTTTTGAAAATAAGTTCTAAACGAATTCATCATAATCAGTGAAAATCACCCTCTTACTTCATAACATGTTTTCTATTTTGCGTTCAAAAACAGCCATTAATAAAATGAAACCAATAGGCAATTCCTTGAAAAGCCAATATATTTAATAATATCATTGACTTTGACGTATTGCCAAAGATGGTATTTAAAAAAGCTTAATTATTGAAGCCATACACTCACACAATTTTCCTTTTTTTTTCGAGGAAAAATATGAAAGAAAATATAAGTCGAAGGTTTGATTTATTTTTACATCAAAGTATAAAGTATTACCAACCATTAAGCTTATTAAGAGATCACAAAGCTTTGAAGGCGTTTCTATCGCGTTCATTTATATTATTCCTCCTTTTCAAATGTCAAGCGAATGTCGCACGTCCTACAACCGAACACTAGGTTTCCTAGAAATTCTAAGTCGAGCTCGCGCTTATGAAATAAACTGAACTTTTGGTAGGTGTCATTTCATCTTACCTTTCACGAAATTACGTAATTATAGTTTGCAAAAGATTTATGTGGACTTCAAAAAGTTTTAATTGCAAAATGATTTTCCTCCAACTAATGATGTACGCTTCCTATTCACTGGCCGTTTTTCAGCTACCGAAAACAATCGTATGGGGGTTATTTAACGAGCCGTTTTGTTTTGCGTTTTTCCGTGGAGTTTCTAAATGGGATCCGAAAATTAAATTTCGAGAAGTCGTATCAGTGTGAATGGGCCGGGGTACATCTGCACGCGACGCGGCGCGCCGCCTCTTACGTACTTTGTGACGCGACTGACGAACACAATGGCCGTTGCAGCCGTACCGTTAATTCGTAGTTTGTAATTAATTTTGATTTTAACTCAATGGTTTTAATTGCAAAAACTGCAAAGTGTGAGACCCGCGCTTGAATTTCGTAATTCAATTATCTCAATAAAAAATTACAAAAAGGTTTTAATTATTTAGCTAAAACTACCCAGCTGCTGGACTAAGACCTTAACTAAAGGGCTTATAATTTCGAACAAAGATAGTTAAATTAAAAGAAAAGCAACTACATACAGAGCTTGCTTTGCTTTGCTTGTCAGTGAGTTAAAACCTGAACAATATTTGATTACCTAACTTAGCTCATGGCAGACCTTACATTTCGTTAAAGACACTGAAATATTTTATTTATCTATTACTATATTACACGTAGTCTCAACATAGTCGCATGCGGTTCCGCACATTACTGTCGCGTCAGTCTCCCCTTGTACGAACACGTTTACTTTAACATAATGAACATTATCTCGTTACCATAATGTATTCCGTCTCGCCCGCTCCCACTCTCTTTAAACGAACCGGAAGTGCATCCATTAACGATCGCAAAACATCCACTTCCGGGCTCAGGCAGGTTGCAGAGCTTTTCTAACAAGACTCTGTCTAGACTATTATAAATTTCTATTCAAGTATTTTGTTTCTCTGTTTTAATATCAATATTTTTTGCAGTTAAAGTTCTTAACTTTTGACTTCCAATTCTTAATCATATTATTTATGAGTAGTTTGTTTGGATGTTTGTTAATCAATCACACTCCTCCGGCTGAAATAAAAGAGTATGTGTTGAATTAGAATATAGTTTCGTTTTTATCTCGGTACTACGTTCCCACTACGTCACACTTTACAATGTGGCTATTTGATCATTGTGTAATTCGATGTTTAACTTCATTCATGATTACGAAACAGTTTGTCTATTGTTCTTCTATCAAAATAATTATTTTAAACTCGGAACTTTTAAAACCGTACGAACTTTTTTTTTACACTAACTAGTCTCAAAATTAGCTCCTTTAAATCCACATCAGATCATCAGCCTATTAATGTTCCCAATGCTGGGACACAGGCCTCTTCTCCGTGAGAGGGAAAAATCCTAAAAGAATTATTACAAAAAGAATAACTTAACATGTTGTGCAATTTCATGTATCTCCTAATGAGAATGTTAACATAAAATCCTGTTTCCAACACTTGCAAATAAAATATGCACTTTCAAGTATTTACTTTAGAATAAGGAATACACCATTCATAAATAAAACATGAGAAATAGATAAAATAAATAATTTGCAATTGTTTTCTCCCTATCAAGGTCCTCCTATCGAGAATAAGAAATATGAAATCCTTATTCCTACACTAGCAAATATAATGTGCAGTTGTGCACTTTAAAATACTTTCCTTCTTTAAACACAAATATAATTTTAAGTAAAATGTAGAAATTATTTTCAATTGTTCCTTCCTATTAAATACCTCCTACCGTGAATGAGAAATATAAAATCTATTTTCCTGGACTTGAAAATAAAATGCGCACTTTAAAGTGCCTTCTTAAAAAAGTACCTTACTTCGAACGAGAAACACAAATTCATTTTTAAGTGAAACGTTACAAATAAATTAACGAAATAATTTGTTTTCTCCGCCACTGTTTATTGGACAAACACGGCACCTGAATAAGTAAATGCGAGTGTGTTTTTTAAATAGACTCCTTTTAGTTCCCCTTGCATATTGCATGTTGGCTGCACAGCAAATTGTCGTCCTGGCAATTATTTGCTTCGACTAAATTTTGATGTCCTAATTACTACATCCGACACGCTACACAACTGGCTCTTAGATAAATAAAGTTTATTATCGCATTACTATTGACATAGAGAGATGCTTATTTAAAATCTAGCATATGCATCGTCGAAACAAAATTGATTTCTGGGTATTAAAAAAATTGCCAGGAACAAACACTAGATAATTCAGTCTCAAGAAATGTTTTAGTCGTTTTGTCACCGGCAATGAACACAAAAGTTTAACATCTCATAAAATTCTCTGTATCTAATCCCCCGACCAATATTGCAATAAAAATTGTCGTCTTACTAATGCCAGCCAATTATAGATTTTCGATCCAACACGCCATCGACATCCAATTATCTAAATCCCTCTTTGGATAAATAAAGGGTGCAGTCGAAATACAGTTCAAAAATAGGGATGCTAATTTAAAATCTCGCAATTTTATCGATCCGTAGATAAAGTAAAAAACTCTTATCAAAAGATGCATCGGGGTCAACGCAGTGTCTAAATAAAAATACGTGTTCTCAATCTAAAATAATCACAATGATTACACGAAATCAGAATTTGCCGACGAAAACTGGAAACAATACTATAAGGAGCAATAAAACTACCTACCGATTTCTTTGGTTTTGTAAAATCAATAAACACGACTGCTTAACTAAAAAGATGTAAACTAGAAGAAAATCATGTTGTGCAGTCGGAGGATACATATTTGCGAGCGGACTGACCATCTGATCCTCCGACTGCACAGCATAATTTTCTTCATGTGTACATATTTTTAGTTTGCTTAAACAGTTAGGTTTTTTGATTTTATATAATCTTTTATTATTTTTGTTATCTTTCTTTTTCGAATTATATTTAAATATAAGTATTATATATGTTGTAGTTACCACTAAAAACCCTTCATATTGATACCCCACTCGATAGAACAGGAAGAAAAAACAAAATTGGGACCTTCATAATATGGCTCCCTAAATCCGCCATGTTTGTTATTGTTGAACGTTACTTATCTAAGAATACTTGGGTGGCCAAGACCTATCTAACAATGCCTTAATCATATAAATCCGTCTAGCGGTTTGAAAGATATGAGGTAATAAAGCATATATATTACATATATATAAACATGCATACATACAAGATACGCGGGCAAAGCATAACCCTTTCTTTGCAGTCTGGTAAAAAGTAAAGTTTTGTCACAGAGAAGTCATAACATTAATTTAATTATCTTAAGAGATCTCGAATCCGAAAAATCGATCTCGACTGAGCCGAAACACAGATGTTTTCGATTCGATTTTCGTGAACTTGTGATTGATATTTCGATGCTGGTATTTGGTAATTTGGTAGTTGTAAATACTGTTTGTTTTCCGATTACAATAAAATAAATAAAATAAATAATTGTTTAATTATAGTGAAAATTATCGTATTAATAAATTATAATTTTCGATTACAAGCATTGTTTATTAAACAATTATTTATTTTATTTATTTTATTGTAATCGGAAAACAAACAGTATTTACAACTACCAAATTTAACATCAAATTAACCAACTAGTAACCAAGTACATGTTTTCGCATTTAATTTACTATAAACAGCAAGCCTGTTAGAGAACAAAAATGAATTACAATGGTGGTATGTACTTTAAACAATAACATAAAATCACAATAATACCTCGTCATGAGGTGCAATAAGAAACTGTTATTGAACTAATTCGAACCAATGTTTAGTAAGTATTCGAATGAATACATGCGGCTTAGTAGTGAATAAGTCAAATTCAGAAAAGACAACCAATTTATTGTACGACTTAGCGCATCTTATAAAGAACGAATTCTGTCTGTAATTTGTACTACTACTACTAAGGCTACTCCGAAATCTACAGTTAAGAACATATTTATCTAATAAACAGTAAAATTATGACAAGGTTTTAATTAAAGTCTCGCAGAATTGGAAAGAAAATAATTTACAGTTTATTCATTTTAAAATAAAATATATAATGTCTTAAAATGAGCCCTAACGAACTAAAGAAAAATATTTTCTGAAAATAATAAAGTAAGTAATTCAAAATTATAAAACAAACAAGTAATACAAAATTAAAATCAAAGACTAACTAATAAATCTTTGTTTTAATACTCACATTTCAAGAAAACGGAAGGGTGAAATGAACGAGTTGCTCAACAGGAAAACACTTAGAAGTATTCGCGGACTGAATGAACAGGTATAAATCTGAGCAATACGGCCGACCGAGCGACCTAAACAAATCGAGCAGCCAGCGACTGCGGGCCCGAGATGCGATGCGAATGTGGAGCGGTCTACGGTCGGAACCTCACGCCGGGCGCGCGCATGCGTCCTCGCCGGTCTCGTGCTTCCCCATCGCCCGCTTGCTAGCATATCTGATTTTAATACCTTTCGATTTAAGCTTTGAGAGATTTTTATGTTAAGCTTGGCTTCGGCAAAAGTGCAACGCGGCTTCATTAAAAATGTTTAGGCAGGTAAACTAGGTTTGCAATTGAAGGAAAAAAGCACAGGTTATAAGTCGATAATTCGCACAATTTTTTTGTGCGACTAATTTATGTACGGAAATCTCGAACGATGTGTTGCTATAGCACACTCATATCACCTAATAATCATCAAGAATCTGTCCTCATAAATATAATCTAGATAAGTTTGTTTTGTTATTAGTTATAAGATAATTATTTAAATTATTATTTAATTAGTTAAAAAAATAGTCAGTTGTACATATTATTTAAATTATAAATAAAATTCTCATTTTTATCTACATATAGATGTTTGTATTATTTTATAGTCTGTATCCGTCTACATTACCGCATCGGTAGAGGACCGGTACACATAGATAGGACGCCACACTTAGCCGGACACCACACGACCGTACTATCTATGTCCGGCCCAGGTGTCAACTAGCCGCTTTAATAAGTTTATTATTTTCTCGCAGACATAGAAATAATATCATACTGCATCAATATAACACGTATAACAGAGAAGTAGAACTCGTGAAAAAAAATTTGCTATCTCATACACATTTATGTTTGCATAATTCGACAAAACACAAGTAGAATGACAATTATTCAGGTTTTGCGTTTATTTAGTTTCACCTTGCAGAGAATAAATATATTATGTAGGTTGCACTGATCCTATAATTATAAAATATACAAGTCCGAAACCGCGCTCACCAAGCGGATAGTCTGTGGCAGATACAATTGCGGTGTAATTAAATTATACACAGAACGCATGAACACGATCTTCCTTCTCAAATTACTCAGCAATTTAGCAGTAATATAATAGTCAATATACCTACTGTATTTCATAGGAAGTTGCCACTAATTAAAACCAGTTTCATGTTCCTGTTCTAGAAACAGAGTGGCAACTCCTTAGACGCGTTCTTATTCCTATTTGTTGTTATTATTCGCGACGTGTCCTATTAAATTTCGGCAGAAACTTTACTACTTACGAGTAGAAGTGTAAACATCGAACACAACTGAGCTAGTTCCATCTCAAACGAGTTTGTTCAAGTTGAACGAATTTCCCGGCACCGCCGCGGACCAATTTCCGTACACACCACACCGCCTATGCAAGAAAAACATGAGACATACATTAGTTGTCGCGCTGCAACTTCTACAGACTGAGGCACTCGTGGTACGCCAATAACTTTGTTACCTCGGCACAGTTCGGATCGTTTGCCACTTGAGTAATTTTAAAATGGAAATTTCATTTTATTTGCCCAATAGGGCATTCTCCGTTTTATTTAGGCAAAACGTGATAACACATTGTATTTTTTGATTTTTTGGTTTGGTCGGATGAATAATTAATGAATTACATTACACAGCTTTACATATTGTTATTGGTCTCATCAGTGCTTGCACTAACATAATATCTGCCACTTTTTTACTTTTACACCCGACCTAGATTGTATTTATTTATAGTTTAAAAAAACTGAATAGAATTATCTATTCAGTTTTGTTAAACTACTGAATATAATTAAGTCCATTTGGCTAGTACCAAAAATTGGTATCTTTCAAGAGAAATATACTAGATAATGATGACGTAAAATTTAGGAGATGTTATTAATCTGCTAACGTGATAGCTTGCACCTGGTTATTAGAGCTTCTCTCAGGGCGACGCTTCGTTTGCGAGCTCCATTTATTGCCCCAGTAGCATTTTGGGACACATACCGCTAGTCGGTCAACTGTTTTAGTACCTAATTAAAGACTAAACTTGTTAGCCAGACGATCCAGAATAACGACTTAACGGTATTTGACGATATAGTATGGTAGGTAACGATACCGGTATGAAAAATACTTGTAGGTATTTTTTGTCTGCGACTTTTTTTGCGCGTATTTTAAAGCTAACCTTTTGAAATAGAGTAAGTGCAACAGCCGGTCTATTAAGTAAACATCGCACCGTTTAAACTTTGGCGAAGTAAACTTGAATTGAACTGTTATTCCAAGTTGATTGGATGGGGTGTTGCTCACTTCGTGTTCAATTCACCTAAGGTTTCAAAGTGCGATTGTACAGAATAGCACTACTAGTATTCAAAGGGTGCCTGTGAGTATATGCCGTTAGTAGAATCGGTAACCAGAATAGAGCTATAGTTCTCGCCAAACGTCTGGGCCGCCCTGAAGTTAGCTTTCCGATGCCAACTTCAGGGCGGCCAAGAAGTTTGGCGAGAACTATACAAATCTAAAATATTTTAACGCTGTAACTTTAATCTTTGATTACACATATTTTATCTTAGAACAATTATACGATTATAGATTCACGGTCCCTTTGTGAATAATATGTAGTTATGTATTTGTAAAATCTTTTAGAGTCGTAAAACACGTGCGATACGTAGCTATATATGATAAACCATCGACGAGAATGTACAGTGTTCATCAGTCAATAATAGATATTGAACTTTAGAAACCGCATCTCGAAGTCCAAGTTAAAGTTTTCGATGAACAAGGTATGGTAGAGCAATGTGGAGTGGTATGGTATGGTAAAGCTCACACAGAGGGTTGTAATATGGCCCAATGGACGATATTATTAGTACAGCGCTATACAGAGTCCTCTCTGATCGTACTTCCTTAATAAAATATGAGGGCACAATTATAATGTCTTAAAACATTATGTGCCTAGTGTGAGGAATAGCACTATTTCTTCTTTACAAAGTAATCATGATGTCATTAAGGCCTAGTTTCTGAAAACGCGGGGCACACAACATTCTAGATACAGGCGGTGTCTAGGAGAGAGGAATGCGGCCCGCACCGCGCATCGCGACGCTCTTCACCCCGCGTATCCAGAAACGAGCACTAAGACATCACATTCCTGTGCTGTCTTTTAAATATACGGCACATGTTAGGACATCTATTCGAATCATAATTATCACCCCAATTTATTTGGAGTACATTAAATAGTCCCCTTTCGAAACGTATCATCTACCACAACTACGATTATTAGAATATTATGCATGTTGTGCATAATAATTAGTATCAAGTAGGTACCTCATTAACATAGGATAGAGTTCGACCAATCCACCGGTCCCCATGGGTTCTGCATAAGTAATTAAGAGCTCATTATAATATTACTGCCTCATTGGTCACGTTGCTGTGGTTCTGGGTGACCTCGGTTATTGATGTTGGGCAGAATAGAAAACACGGAATGGAATAGTAGATTAGCTCAATAAAAGAATATGAAAAATAAGGGGAACACAATATTGAACAATATTTTGAAATTCAGTAGAAGCCAGGAGTTTGGGTTTTTCCATTAAGGGTACACTAGTCAACGGTACGAACTATGTTGTGCGCGGGGTTAAAATGCGTGCTATATCAACCGACAACATGTGCGGAACAGATAGATACTGTTATGAGCAGTAAGAAGCTAGTACGCATACGAATTAGCACTTTTGCAAATTTGTAGCAAAATGAATGATGATTTAGAACGAAAACGAGCGCGCGAGATTTTATAAACAGACCTTTTGGAGTCTGGATATCATGAAAAAACGATTGAATGTATCTGTTCAAAATAAAATTATTTAGATTATTGAACTACAAATCTATTCCTGTATGAAGGCCGTTTTTCAATTTTCGTTCTTCTTATGGTACTTATTTGCGCCCAAAGATGCGTTAAAATTAGTGTTAAAATATGGAACTTTTGAAGCCCATAACTTGCAAGTATTTTTTTTTTTACTTTTTTGCTTCCATACAGGACTAGATAATGATGAGAAAAATTTATATCATTTTTATTTTGAACGTACATCGTCAAACAGTGGCCAGACTATGTTTGTATGAAATCATTTTCGACTAGTGTACCCTTAAGTACAAAATGCGGTCGATTTTGCACATCGTTCTACATCTACGGAGAACACAGGTAGATAATTGTAATCCGCCCTTGGGTAGGTAACCCATAGACTTTTTTATAAAAAAGGATGTATAATAATTGTGTACAATAAAGTATATTCTATTCTAATCCGGTAACAACAGAGCCAATCAGATGGGAAGCGGATTAAAGTAAGCAGCTTACTGTATAACAAAATGAATAAACTAGTATTTCATACTGCTTAATATTAGTTTTTAATATTTTCAGAACCTCCATTTCAATCACCAATTTTACATAAAAAAAAACAATTTATGGTGGCTAAAAGCTTTGTGTTGATTAATAAAAACGAGATAGAATATCAGTATCAATGTAAAAAACTGTTATAAAATGTAGGCTTTTTGTTATAAATAAATTCATTTAGCATATGCTATATATCTATCTGCCTAGCCTTTTCCCAACTAAATTGGTTTTACATGGAGCGATTGCCCTTCTGACCTCCACAACCCAGCAACTGGGTAACACGATACCTCTTGGCAAGACTCGGGATCTTAAACTTCTGACTATCCGTAGCGATAATCAAATGTCTGCCGGGACCAACGGCTTAACGAGCTTGCCGAGGCACGGAGGAATCTCGGTATGTTGAAATGGTAACCCATCCACGGACCGACCTCGTCAAGCGTTGCTTAACCTTGAAGATCCGCCCGTGCGGCTTGATGGGCGTGGAAATACAAATATACATTTGCCTTTAGTATTGCAGTTTAATTCGTAATAAAAACGTAATAATAGTTTTACATTAAATAGATTTTCTTCAAAGACAGGCTAGGCTTGACAGGGAAAGAATAGAACGTCATAGCAATATTTTAAACTAAGACCATAGAGTAGCATCGTACCAACACGGCTGTTATTATTTAGCCACCGGCTCCTCAAGCAGATTAGCATATAGTATATATATACATAGATAATTGCCGTTAGTGGGCAAAAATTGCCGAAACAGAATTATAAGTGACTAGCTGTTCCCCGCGGCTTCTTTCCCGTGGGCCACCCTACCCGTTTTCGCGATAAAAAATAGCCTATGTCACTCAGGCATAATGTAGCTATCTATTGGTGAAAGAATTTTTCAAATCGGTCCAGTAGTTTCGGTTTTAGTGCCTATTCGGTACAAACAAACAAAAAAATCTTTCCTTTTTATAATATTAGTATAGATTATAGGGCAAACTATTATGTCAAGAAAGGAGCAGAGAAAATTATTGTCAATGAATAGAGAAAAGTTAATTTAAGACAAACTCCAAGTTCAATAAGAAAAATCAAATTCTATTTTCCAGCCATTTTTGCTCCAGTATAGACCAGCAAAGCCGAGGCGCCTCACAAAGCAATACTCCAGAAAATCTTTCAATGAAAAACTAATTTTCCAATAAAACATTTTTATAAAAACTGAATTCCCGACCGGACAAGAAACTTTCTGTATACCAAGAAAAGAAGCGCGATTATTTTGAGAATAACACTGAGATTACTTGCGGAGTTACTGCTGAATACCGCTTGCAAGCGCTTTGACATTGTTGGCAGTACTGCAAGCAGTTTTATACATTCGATAGTTATTTATTGTGTACTGCTACAGTAACGGTAGAGCAGTGGTGGCCCAGTGGTATTGGCCGCGACTTACAAGTTGTAGGTCGTGGGTTCGAGCCCAGGAAGGCGCATTACTTTGTGTAAATTATTTCATCACCACTGCTCTCAAAACAGTGAAGGAAAACATCGTGAGGAAACCGGCATGTCCTAGAACCAAAAATTCGAAGACATGTGACATCCACCAACCCGCACTGGGCCCGCGTGGTGGATTACGGCCCATTCCCTCTCACAGAGTGGAGGCCTGTGTCCCAGCAGTGGGAACATTAATAGGCTTATGATGATGATGATGTTATGACAGTATTGGGAGAGTTTATTAAAAGGACTCAATCGTATTAGGTTAGAAGTTCGTGAGATGAAAAGGATGCAGTTAGCTCTACATTTTCATCAATTGGTAGTTTCGTCGTGAAAAAATTTTAAACAAACTCATGGATACAAATAGATACTCATGGAGATACAACTTTAAACATTGAAATCACGAATCTGTCTGTATCACATTGAGAGTGAGTTCTTTTATATGTATAAATTTTAAGGAGGTACCTAAACCATTATCAATCACAAAAAATTGACAAAAGCCAGTCATAATATTGATATTTTATAAAATAATGAAGACAATTTTATTGCATAACCAGTCAATCAAAACGTTGAACGGGAATAAAATGAATAAGAGAAAGAAGTCGTTGCGGAAACGCAAAGAATATTTTTTATTCCACAAATCAAGGGTAAGGGTGCAAGTATGCGTTTCGATGACGCGGCCACAGCGATTAAAAAAAAAATCTATGCCAAGATTATGTAAAAATTTGTAAAAGTTGATTCCCAAAACCATAAATTTGTCAAAGTTATGGTTAAAAAGTTTTAAGGGTTTGAACGTGGCCGCCATTGAAACGCGGCGAACCGCGCGGCCACGGAAATCTTTAAAACTAAGCGTTGCAGAGACCTGAAATTTAGGGAAATTACAGATTGAATTTCTACATCATACAGGGTGCAAGGGTGAGAAATATCTTTGTTTTTGCTCTTAATTTATAGAACAAAAAGAATCACTTACGTCTGTTGAGGTTACTCTGGTTCCATTTCAATAAACATCAATGCAATTTTATTTAACAGATTAATCGGAAAATGTTGATGGCAAAATAGCTGTGCTCATATTGATAATATGAAGAATATTTGCAGCAGTCGACGTTATCGGTATTTCAATAAATTCTCGCGTTTCTATGGAATGCAGTGACTAGCTTGCATGGCTGCACCTTTGTTCGTTTACTTACACTCCTCATATCGACATAACTTTATTGGAAATATCAAACATATTTTGTACGGGTGTTTCTATATGCAGAATATATTTGATATGCTGAAATAACAAAAAGCAGGTGTATAATATAGCAATATAGATCAATTAATCCAAACAGATTTTTCTTATAGTCCAGTCTCTCATTCTAGAACGACCGTTATGCGATGTTTTGTACAGTAAATAAACATTTCGAATAAATATTTCCACTTCAGAAAAGTAATTTAAAAAAAAATGTTTGAACTCAGTCACAATAGAATGCCCCAAGGTATATCTATTTTGTTGCAAAAATCAATTGGGATGACGGAGCATTGTCTAAATTCTTGCTAACAAGCCATGCCTTGTCGGTAATAATGTCCGTTACTCTCACCTGGGAAATAAATAAAAGAAAAACATCGCAACTTCTCTCCGCAGCTTATTATCTAGAATTGTAGGAATTTTATTAAAGTAAGTCTGCAGGATGTATTTTGCCCCGTACACAATTTAATAGCGTTTCCTCGCTTTTTGAAATAAGTCATATGAAAATTAAATCATAAAAGTGTAAAGTTGATGGACATAATCACATTAAGTTCGAATTTAAAGTACCTATATAAGCGAAGAACAAATTATTTCTTTTAAAATGAGCAATATTTCAAAATGTTTTCTATAATAATTTCTGTGAAATCGCAATGAACAGACGTAGATAACAATAAGAACTTTTTAATAAATCATTCTTGGAACTCTGCTTTAAGTATTATACTGTATATATATATATATATATATACAGTATTACTGTATATATATATTACTGTATTATGAAATATATACACACTACATACAACAACATATATATATATATATGTATATACCGTATAATCCTTTTTTTATTTTTCCCTTATTAAGACTCTGAGTGACTTTATTGAAACTGAGAGTATTTCTGGTGTCTTATAAATATCGAAAGATACCCGGATACAGGTGCAATGAACTTTACCCGTAGGTGGTTCCATTTCTATTAAAAAATTAATGACGCATTGTTGTTACGTCGTGTCAGTTTGCCCCTAAGTGAATGGCTTACTTCTGTAGCGTGGGCTGCACTATAAAAATCCATTACAACATAATGTACCCTTCGCCCACGCCGCATCTGACCGATTACACGTGCGTACATGACCTGATTTTGCAATCTTAGCGTCGCCACTAGTATCCTTGTTGAAAAATCCTTTTATGTCGCTCTAACATAGACAGAGTACGGGCTATCCCCGGGCTTTGCAAGGAATAAATTATATTTAAATAAACCTTTCTCGTTTATCTCCCTTTCTATTCGTGAGAATCGTATCAAAGTCCGTTGCATGGTTTAGAAGTTTGCGGACAAACAGAAATGACGTCAACAGATGCGGACAGTGACTTGGTTTATACTAAAGAGATGAACATTTTCAAAAGTGAATAATTGGCCACACATTGGCCACAGGTCACTTATTGTACCGAAATGAGTAATTAAAAAAGTAAATTTAAAAATCAAAAGATCCGACTGCTTAAAATGCGAACTAAAAAGACGTAAACAAGAAGAAACTCATGCTGTACAGTCGGAGGAGGAGGACACATATTCGCGAGCTGGCTGACCAAAACCAGATGCAGCTTGTTTACGTCTTTTTAGTTCGCCTTTTAAGCAGTCTGGTTTCTTGATTTTTTTAATTTACTTTTTTTATTTATAACTTTTAAGTATTTTTTTTTGGGATAAGGTATATCTTTTTTTTTTTCTCAACAAAAGTTACCTACATAAGTGGGTATTATACAAATCTTCTGCCAAAGTGAAGGACAGTTTGTCGGCAGTATTCTCGTGAATACCGCTCATAGTTAAAACAAAATTATTATATCATATATTTAAGGGAACACACAGTTTTATTATGATAATGGTATATCTAAGGGTCAGTACATCGCCTTGTATTTTTAGCGCGCCGTATGCTCACACAGACGGACTTGGCCGGCCCATTCTTACGTTAGATACATCATAACATCATTATGTACACTTCACCCGGCGTACCCGCACAATCACTCGCCCAAACCAGCCGCAAAAAAATAACTTAATTCCGATAACACTAAGATATACTTTACATGAAACAAGTAAATAAATAAACACGCGAATCGCCGGTCGAATACGCCAAGCGAAGCAACATCATAACAATTTAGGTTCCAACGCTAGGGACACAAACCCAAATAGTGCTTGAACAGAATTAAGTTTTTAAGGAATTGTTAGACATTGTTTCGGTAGACATTTCCTTAGGTAATTCATTTAACAATGTCGGACCTAGCCATTGCCGCGTCCTTTGACCGAAATAATTCCTCACCTTAGGGACCGAATATTTGTTTTTCTGTGTCACTTTACGGGTTGATCGGTTAAACACTTTCTTTACCTTTAGTTCATTTTTGTTGTGTTGTTCTGAAATTATAGTTGATTTTACTTTTTTCTGTATGGATAATATTCTACAAATTTTAAATAATTTTTCGCACTCCTTATTAATGCTGTCTTTAGTTGCCTTGTTTACTAGTAATTTAAACATATAAGTTTTATATATTTTATATCACCTCTTAAAACCCTTTATTTTGATCCCGTCACATCGAGTGGAGGGGGAGGAAAAAAAAAATTGGCAGTTTTCTGTACGCCAATTTTAATGTAGCTAGTGACACTCCCAGGGTTAAGACGAATCGATTGACGTAAGAATCACCAAAATCGGCCAACGCGTTTGGTCTCTAGAACGCCACATAAGAACAAACATACATACATACAAATACTGATAAACATATTACCCTCCTTCGGCAGTCGGGTAAAAATCAGGCAGCGCAGCCGGTGATTGCCTTGTTGCGCCAGTGTACATCAGAAATATACAGTAATGCGAGCAGCTTATATTATTTCAATGGCGGGGAAATCAAGGTTGAGAAGAAAATCGTCTTCGAACGTTTTTTTTGTTTAACGTGCGAACAATGGGGTTGTTAATGTTTATTCCATTTTATTTGTATTCGTCAACAGTCAGAAGAGGTAAAGTTTATTGTGATAGGTAATTATTAAAAGTAGCTACTGATTCGTTTACGTTAATTCATTTATTGATATAAACTACAACATGGAAAGAAAGAAAGAAAAATTGTTTATTCTGCACAAACTAAACGCACAATACAAAATAAAGAGTGGCATTCACTAAAGGTACAAATTAGCCAAAAGCCTCGTATTTAAAACGAAAAATGAGACCACCGGATCCCGGTAAGTGTACCACGGTTACTACGGGATATAAATAATAGGGGGTAAAAGTTGTGTTAAATACAGGTTGTTAACATTTAAAAGAAGAATAAACAAATGGTTTGTTTTAAACTTTTTCATCCAAGAATAAAACTGTGGTTAACAGGTGTCGATGCAACCTGTTCTAATGGTATATTTATAGTGTCCACGGCTCAACAAGTTATAGACTCTGGCCGTCAAATATAAGTTGAAGGTGGAATTTTAAATAGCCTACCGTCGTCGTGAGGCTTGCTTAAATATAGATTTACACAGGTTCACGCTCAGACTTGTTTTGTGAATGTGTGAACGTTGTAGGCCTTCTAGATTTCTAGATGCTTGATAACATTTGATAACTTTTTATCTCGTTTCACTTTTTATTTTTAGTTTCTAACGTTTTATTGTCGGGCCTACGTTGTCATCCCATATCTAAGTAATGCTGTAACATGGAAATATTGTAAAAATTAAATCATATTTTTAAAAGAGTAACCATGGAGTTTATTGCCGGTTCTTCTCCATAGGAAACGACCAACCCGAACTGTGCGCCTTTTGTCGACGTTTTATAAGTACCCAAGGAATTATTTTTTTTATACTTTCCTATTATAGTTTGTGGCTCTGTTAACGTATACTTAACAAATAATTTAACATGAAGCAAAACTAAATTATGTTATAATTATTTAGTTGTCATAATTTGTTAACTATTAAGCCGCAATTGTTGTTGGATTTTGACACGGTTAATGTGTTATAATTCGTTATTTTGATGTAGATTTTCACCTAACTTATGCCTATCATATCAAAGATCATAATTGCCAATTGCCTACATCTAAGCTTGCCAAGTATCTAATTATTTACGACCACTGTACTCACGCTTTGGCCTTTTTAGGGTTCCGTACCCAAAGGGTAAAAATGAGACCCTAATACTAAGACTCCACTGTCCGTCTGTCTGTCTGTCACCAGGCTGTATCTCATGAACCGTGATAGCTAGACAGTTGAAATTTAAGTGGGGCTCCCATACAACAAACGTGATTTTTTGCGGTTTTTACGATAATGGTACGGCACCCTTCGTGCGCGAGTCCGACTCGCACTAAGCCGGTTTTTTTATACCACTAAGTGAATCTTATTCTAGAGTAATCTCATACAAAACCAAAATCAGAAAGTTATAACAAATTTAAAAAAACCGGCCAAGTGCGAGTCAGACTTTGCACATTTAGGGTGCCGTACCAAACTGCAAAATCAAGTTGGTTGTAATAGGAATATTGAGGAAATTTCAAAGAAAACATCTTATTTATCAATATATTCGCATTATTTAGTAAAATATACATAATAATAACCATTATCACCAAATTTTCATAGGTCAATGGGAAGTCAGAAAATACTTTAAACAAAATTTTAATTTTTATTTTTATTTTAAAAAAGCTCATTTTGGTAGCCACCAAGTCTCATTCCATTTTTATCAAATATTTGAAAATAAACATAGTTTTTATCTACTCAATGAGCTCTAAACAACAATACCCCACTCAATAGGGAAGATCAATATTTTTTTTCGTTTCCCCCCTTTACTTGTATAGGACCATTAAAAACTTTTTAAAATATTTTTGTCATTTTGTGTGGCTTTGGGTCAACAAGATACTTATACTGTGGACATTTTAAGACTGTAGCTCCAACCCGTATGGCTGTAAAATCCGTGTGACAGACGATGGACAGACGGACAGACATACGGACACGTGAGTGACAGCAATAGGGCTCCGCTTGGACCATTCGCGTACGGAACCCTAAAACCAATAGAAAATAGAAGAACCTCTTCTATTTATTTTAGTATTTCTTTTATTTTAGCTAGTACTAAATTAAATTAAATATGTCTATATTAATAAAGCAATTGCTTATCGCCTTCGGGTTTTGTATAAATAAGGGTGTATGTGTTTAACAAACTGATATTAGAAAAGTAAAGGCACGTGTAGACTTGCGCCCAGTTCTGACGAACTTCTTTTTTGCAACGCTTTGAACGCAAGCTTGCGAACTTTTGCATGAAGATTACATAATCATACCGCGCGAATGCGCTTGTTTCTTAATTTATTCAACTATTCTACCAACCAGACGACACAAATAACTGTGCACGCGCCTTTTTTTTAAGCAGTCGTGGTAGAGTATGAATATCATGTTTGAATGTGAGTTTAGCTTCGTGCTTACCCATTATAATAGTTTGCTGCCAAAAGTTGTATATACGTCGTTGTCAGTGATATTTAAGAAGGTATTTAACCCAACCACGTCTTCGAAGTTCAACCGAATATCGCAACCAGTCATTGTTGGACTTACGAACTCAGTCTAAACAGAAGCCAACTTCACTAAGACTTACCAAGAAATGTGCACTAATAATATCGGGTGGCCGGTACAGGGCTTACATAATTCTAGCTCCAAAGGATATTAAGTGAGAAACTTTGCTTGCAGAGTTTCAGACTAAATTTAATAGGTTTGCAGTGGCGACATGCTTAAAAGTTTCCCTTATGTTGTTACCAAGTCCCTGGGGAAGCCCGGAGAGGTCTGCAGTGTGAAAGGTGGAAGTCGTTAGTGCCCTGCCAATCCTATTAGGTACGAATGCTAACTTTTTCGTAGCATTTTACTCATTCAACATTCAGGTGAAAACAAATTTCGAAAGCCATAATAATATACCGGGTGCTTCAGTGACACTATGAAATAATTCTAGACCACTTTGAGAACATATTTTTTGTACAATTATTAAAATACAGGTACCACTAACGAAAGAACTTCGTCACCGATTTATGAGTTCAGTAAAATAGAATTCAAAGATTTTGAGTCTTGAATCCCTTACTTTAGTTTCAGATTTCTACAAACTGACCCGACACAATAGAACACCCTGCACAATACATTAAGTAGCATATTAACATGACAAGTATGTCAACTCAACCATATCATTACAACCGATTTTAAAAGAAAAGGAAAATTGAATTGTTATACATTCTACATGTGTGCATCTATTATTCAGGAGTAAGTATAGCCGCACATACGGTCGTTGTTGCAAGTGACATTTACCTTGGAACTGGTAATATTCTTAGTAACTGATATCCTGAAGGCTACTATAATTGTGAGAGGCAACATGTGTGGAACCGGTAAACGCGTTGGTTGGAAGGAAGGTTTATTTTCAAGGTTTAGTAAAGCCAAGGTCGATTCGTGGATGAGTGTCAATCCATAACATACCAAACAGTACCTCGGAAAGCACGTTAAGGCTTTTGACCCTGCAGCCTTATTGCGTTATTGAATTCGGCAAGGTAAAGGGCAAACAGAATGAAAAATTGACCAATATGCGAGATGAAAGACGCGATGTGGATTTTCGTCTACGTGAATGGTCGATTTTTCATATGAATGAATTCGGAAAGGCAAACTTGCCGAATTCATTACGCAATAAGGCTGCAGGTTATCATTTGTTGATTTTTGACAGTCGCCACGGCTAGTCAGAAGCTTTATATTGTAACATCTAGTCTTAAGGACAGGTATTGAAAAAGGTGAGATAGTTTTTGGACGCTATTTCGCAACCCCGCGCAACTATTTGTTTTTTTATGTTCAATGAATAAGTAAACGTCAAGTTTTACAATTCAAGTACTAACAACTAAGAACACTGGCTTTCTGCCATAAATTTTCCATCTGGGTTCGATACTTTATAATTACTTGATAACTACTTCAATGGAAATTTAATTTCTTGCTACATTTCTCGGCAGACACACAAATGTTAAGTTCCAAGTTCTTTGCCAGTAATTATTTGTATGCGCCACGGATAACAATACGAGTATAGGACAGAGTTCAAGATTCAAACAATCGCTCTAATCTTTGCGTTGTAGTACTACGTGTTTGCGATGGTACGGCTTTGTGTGATAAATCGCCCTTTATGTGATGCATTTAAATTTGCATCTTAGGTCAACAAACCGAATAAAATATACTGACGGAATTCCGAACACCAGATATTTTCATATGATTTCAGCAATAATCGTTTACTTCTCTAATTATGAATGTCAAGTTCAAACATGGCTTCCGAAACGCTCTCCATCTTCTCAACTATCCAGTTTTTAAACAAGCAGATTATACTTTGCACTATAGCACAAAAAGCTTGTCGTTGGGTTTCTGTCACAAGCCTACTCCTGCCCGGACCATGGTGCAATTACTGCATGTCTCAATTAAATATTCTACGATAATAGCTTGTAGCAATTATTCTATTATTTTATAATGGGAAATAAATACAGTAGTTCTCTTTTGAAGGCCAGTAATATAATTATGGGAGCCTACAGATGTAAAGTTCCTTGCCAATATAATTTTTCAGTTAGTAGGTAACATAGTTTTTGCAATGCAATCGAGTGGAGCAACTTTTGCGAGCCGAACTGGGTCATATCGAGTACTGTTTCCGCTTTTTCGTACTGGTACGCTGAAAGAAATATTCAGAACGCTATCGGAGTAAAACTTTTTTTACATTTGTATTGAGTTGCAAAATATTGAATGAATCCGATTAATCTACGAGCACGTATACTCGGCGGTCGGACTACAACTTTGGTAATTTGGTTACAAAAGCAAACGATACAACAACAGATTGGTCCTCTTCAAGTTAACCCGTCTCTTTCTCGGGGTATCAAAGTGTTCACTCATAGCGTAGCCACACTGGCTACGTAACTTACAAACGATTACCGGTGACCGAGCTGCTCGTAACCAAATCGATACCCACCGATCAGTAAAAGGCACTCTAAAACTTGTACATTCACCGCACATTTTCTGTTCTAATTGTGACTTAACCCGTTGCCTATAAGTGGGCCATTTATGTACACAAAATGGTTGTATCGAGCTGCTTAGTACGAAAATAGGTTAATGTAAGGTTAACCGTTTATTGTGGTATATGCAGGCGTAACCTCGGCTCGACCTCGGCACTATATTCTACAAATGATCGTTATGGATTTCGCTCTAAAAATGCACGGAAACGGAATTTCAGTGGATATGACCATTTAAAATGTCGTTATGAAATGGATTAGCGATTTTTGAAGAGTATTTTGATTAAGATTGTGATTAGATTTTAATCCTACTTGTTTACTTACTACTCCTATCAAAGTTGGAGACTCCACACTCGAAGTTGTGGACGACTATGTCTTCCTGGGGCAAACGATCCAGTTGGGTTGGGCCAACTTCAAGAAAGAGGTCAACCGTCGAATCAGACTCGGCTGGACAGCGTTCGGGAAGTTGCGCGGCATCTTCTCATCCAACTTATCCTAGAGACTCAAGACGAAAGTCTATGACCACATATGTTGCCAGTTATGACCTACGGCTCTGAGACGTGGTCGCTCACAATGGGCTTCATCAGAAATCTTACAGTCACCCAAAGGACAATGGACAGGGCTATGCTCGGACTATCCTTGCGTGATCGAATCAGAAATGTAGAGATTCGCAAGAGAACCAGGGTTACCGACATAGCTCGAATAATTGCCAAACTTAAGTGGCAGTGGGCAGGGCACATTCCTCGCAGAACGGATGGCCGATGAGGCAGAAAAGTTCAGGAGTGGTGACCGCGAACCGGAAGACGTTGCGCTGGAAAGCCTCCCACCAGGTGGACTGATGACCTGGTGAAGGTTGCGGGGATCCACTGGATGCGTGACGCACGGGACCGTCAATGAGGCCTATGTCTAGCAGTGGGTATCTTTCGGCTGATATGATGATGATGTTTACTTACTATTGAAAAGGCACTATAGTTTTTGTTTTCTTACACGCGGCGCTAAAAAAGCAGACCTTTCTAACTCATTTTCAAACGGGTGCTAATTAAACAGGCTTCTTTTTAATATCATTATTCGCCCCCAAAAATGTATGTTGCCTTCTAAATTACTAAGTCAGCCACAATTAACGAGCATCTAAATAATACTATGTTAGCCACTAGTTATCTTCTATGTAAACCACTCTAAATACAACTCAGCATGATGGTTATTTTTTAGCATCAAAATTTTTAACATGCATTCTAACAGTAAATTTCTAAAATACTATTAAATGACATCAAAAAATATATTTATTTAGCTTCTAATTTTTTAACTCAGTACGTTTAAAATGTAACTTACGTGTAAAATTTTTAACATGCATTCTAACAGTAAATTTCTAAAATACTATTAAATGACATCAAAAAATATATTTATTTAGCTTCTAATTTTTTAACTCAGTACGTTTAAAATGTAACTCATCCCATATTAATTGATCGTAAAAAAATTGCAAAAACATTTCATCAAATAGTATATTGGCCACTAATATTACCAGAAGCTATTGAGGAGAGACAAAATAAAAGACTATATTTTTTGGTTTTAATATAGAATAGGTGCAAGTTGGATTAGTATTTATGCGACAGAGTCGACGGAGCCCCGCTACGCGGGGCTCCTATTTCTGTATGCAGGGTTTAAAGTAACCTAACACGAAGGAGATGACGGGAGCTGAGTTCGCTCGCTTTGCTCGCTCACTTCAGCTCCCGTCATCTCCTTCGAACCTAACCTGTCCGTGTCGGGGTGCCCTAAGCTCCCGAGCTCGCTACGCTCGCTCTTGGACTTATTCATTGACCGTCATTTATTATTTTAAATATAATCAACTCGTCGAATCGAGATGTGATCAACTCAACTCGTCGTCACATGAATCGAATGGCGCTCTCTGATTGGTGCAAATGGCCGGTCGCTGTCGTCTCGCGTACTCGCGCCAAATCATGCAGTGGCTATTTTCACGATAAAAGAATATGATGTATTGTTTTACATGCTAAGTTATAATAAATTATGCTTTCTTTCTTTCTTCGATAGAAGCTTGAATTATATTTTTTTGAGGATATTGCGTTGAAGCTGTAAAACGTAAAATGGTGACAAGATATAAAATCCGTGGCCGAGTTAGTAAATTACGTGGCAATGTATAAATAAGAAGGACAAGTCACAATAATTGATGATCTTTACTTGACGCTTTCTGTAGAATATTTAGTTGGCGTTGCAAAAAAGACGAATTAGTTTATTAGAGGCTATGTCATTTTCCCGTTGCTTAGTTATAAAATTAGAAGTTTAATCACGTGTCCAATAAATAATTTTGTGGCTAGACTTATTATTTCCCTTTTCAAACTCCATGTGACATACGACCGGCCTCGTACTGTATGCTGTATATGCATCGTCACTATGCATGCTACAGGTGGAGTTATACATTATCTTCGGTATGTATCCAATAATGCTTACCAGTTGCAACCAAGACTAATTATCCGCCTTGAAGGATGCCAACACTGATTGCTAGATATAACAAGTGACTTTCTATCATCGAAAGCGTGGCGATAGCGATTGTCAAAAAGGCAAAGTTGTAAGGGATTAACAAGCGATATCGAAAAATCACGTGATCAATGCCTTACATTTTAACATTCCAACTATCGAAGGCCACTTGTCTAGAGCCAGTAGCTCTTGTATGTGCGGTCAATTTGTGTAGGGTTATCATGTTGATAGGTTTTCCGATATCTACGTTAATTAGAACGTAGGTTGTTGAATAGGAAAGAATTGCTGGCTCATACGATTATACATAAATATTGAATGATGTTATTATCTGTTACATGCCGTGATCATAATTTTTAGTAGTCGGGCCTAAAATCTGTATTTTTTTATCTTTATAAGTGAGGTTTCTCTTTTACAAAGGCGCATTGCGGACGGTTGGCGCAGTGGTTGAGCAATTGACTGCTGCGCTGCGTGACGCGGGTTCGATTCCCGCACGGAACAAAAATTTTACCTACAGATAGTTGTTCCGGCTCTGGGTGTTTGTGTATGTGAGTTTATGTATATGTATGTAAACGCACCCACGATATAGGAAGAAATTCCTAGTGTGGGGCAAAGTTTTTCTTAAAAAAAATATATAAAATTAAAATCACAATAACCAATTTTCTCGTTAAGGGTATGAAAATCATTTTAAATTATCTTTATTCGCCAATACAAGTTTATACTGACCAACTATACAATCAAGAGTTCACCGCGAGCCATTAGGTACTATTGTTTTTCATATGGGAAAATATTTTCAATAAAATGCCAAACTGTGGACTTACTTAAAGAAATTAAACGTAATTCATGGAATTACAAAGCAAGTAGTAATGGTATATTTATGTAGTATTATTTTAAACGATTAATTTTATACGATTTAAGTAGGTCATTGAATTGCTGCATTTTCATTGTGAATAAATTTGCTACACGACTTTTCTTTTCGAAGCGCAAAAAGGTTTCTTATTTTATTTTAACTGTAGAGGTTAAAATATTAGCGGGTACTGCTCTGGGCATGAGACGGTCTTACTCAAATATTACTAACGAAAACTCAAATTTAATGCAAAAGTCGCCATTAAACTCACAAAATCACGTAAATTGACGCTTAACACAGATATAGAAGGTTTAATTTTCAACGATACTAAAATGCAGCCAGTAATATTAAAGCGATATTTAGCAGTGCCATTTCGGAAGTTTCGTTTGACATGATAATATTCGGTAAATGATTTCCAATTTGAGGCGTCGATTCGACGCTTTGGCGAGGGAGGGTTTAACCCAATTAACTTCAAACTGCTTAATAACATGTTACGCTCTAACCCCACCATTCATTTCGATAGACTGAGTAATGCCTGCTAGATAATAGGTGGTATATTTCCGTCACGTCAAATAGCTGAATGGAAAATGCAACGGGATTTTTGATCTGAAATGTGAAACCCCCTCAGCTTAACAATAGGACGTGACGTTATTATAGCGGTGCACGAATAAAGCAAAAACTCACAGAAGTGCATTTATGAAAGATAATGATTTTCTTGAACACAATATTTGTTAAGGTAGTAATCACTTTTCTTAAAGACTTTCGCTTCCTTTCATTTATAATATAAAAGGCCTTGAAACTGCTCGAGAAATAAATAAAAGAATGGCAGAAGGACGTTTCTCTGAAATATGAATGGAAGCGTAGTGGGTTGTAGCGCGCGAGACGGCGGGCGTCTTTAGGTACCGAGCTCCCGAGTGGATCCTTGCGCGATCTTTTCAACGACGTACATTAACGCGGAAAAAAGAAGCAAAATTCTGGTCCTTCGAGCCACAATTGGTTATTACTAGAGTATTTTAACGGTTTCATTAAGAATAAATTCTTGTCATGTTTGTTACTCGTGAGGTGCAGAACTTCTACTTACAAAAAGTTTAAATTCATTCTGGAACAGACAATGCAGGTCTGGAAACATGAAATTTGCTCTAGGGATTTTTTATAAAGAAGGGGCAAAAAGAAAATATTTTTGAAATAAGGCGTTAAGGGTACACTAGTCGACGGCACGAACTATTTTGCGCGCGGGGTTAAAATGCATGCTATATCAAACGACAACACGTGCGGAACAGATAGATGCTGTTATGAGCAGTAAGAAGCTAGTTCGTACGAATACACACTTTTGCAAATTTGTAGCGAAATGGATGATGATTTAGAACGAAAATAGTGCGCGAAATGTTATAAACAGACCTTTGGGAGTCTGGATATCATGGAAAAACGACTGAACGTATCTGTTCAAAATAAAATTAGTTGCATTGTTGAACTACTAATCTATCCCTGTATGGAGGCCGTTTTTCAATTTTCCTTCTTCTTATGGTACTTATTTGCGCCCAAAAATGCGTTAAAATTAGTGTTGAAATATGGAACTTTCGAAGCTCATAACTTTCAAGTAAATATTTTTTTTTTACTTTTTTGCTTCCATACAGGGCTAGATAATGATGAGACTAATTGATATATTTTTTTATATTGAACGTACATTGTCAAACAGTGGAGTAAAAGCCAGACTACGTTTGTATGGAAGAATTTTCGACTAGTGTACCCTTAAAGAAGCGTTCTATGTTGATGATGTTCATTGTGTGATGCTCTTCATTATTGGCTTGCTTGCTAGCTTTTTATTTTAAGAAAGCATTAGGTAGGTACATGAAATGCATGAAAAGTTAAACTGGCATTTTTACAGCAAAACTTAGAATACTGCTCCTATTCCATAATGCGAGTACTTTATTAATAAAACGGTCAGTATGTAATTACCGATCGCGTGCCGTGACAGCCCCACTGCATTATGGCGGCATGTTCATAGAAAACCTAACAAACTGACCGACTGTTTATTCCATTGTAAAATTGTAGAGGTGTGGCGCAAAACACCTAGTAAATGAGGGAAAACGGGGCTTTGATACAGGTGGTTCTAAATTATTGCCTATCGGAACATGTGAATACAGGTTTTACCCATTCAATGCTTTAATACTGGTACTTTGAAACCCCTGGTGTAAAATAGTGCATTGAATACTGCGCTTGCCCGAATACATTTCAAATTGTCAAATGTCATACAGCCGGTTTATTTTGTAAAAATCTGAGCGTGAGAACTTTGGTGTAGTGAGCTTGAAGTGAACCGGATTCCATCTTGTTTAGGTAGATGGATAGCTCAATTCATGTTCCCTTCACCTAAGTTTTCCTTCACCATGATATTACACGGTTTTTTATAAAAGAGATGCAATTTTTGCCACAATTTTTTTGTTAAATACACATACATACTGTACACAATACATGTACTATATTTAGTTAAGGTATATGTGTTATTTATACATAAATAGTTAAGTTATATAGTTGTGTAGTTGTTATTCTATTTTAAGTTTCCTTATTTCCTTCTACACACTGTGTCTTCGTATATCATCCAAAATTAATGTCGAAAAAACAAAAACATTGGTCTGCTGGAAGAAATTTCTATTCAAATAAGAAGTACCTTTGTGCTCTTCTATCTGTATTATTTATTTTCTCTGATATGTGTTTTGTGTGTACATAAATAAATACATATTTACATAAACTCACGCCTTCTGTAACGGGGGTAGGCAGAAACTACAGAAAGCTACCAGCTATGATTCTTACTTATTCCATTTACCACGTATATCACACGCCCGCTGGCCTTTCTAGAGAAGATCACCAATACTTTAAACACCTAAGAGTTTTAAAAGAATGTTGTGCTAATCTCTTTAAATTTTATACTTGGGCATAAATAACGGGGTTAATAATTATGTCCGGCAAAAAACGAGCACCAACAGAAAACGGAGGCTGGGTGGCAGATCCGAGCCGAGCTGTACGTGTACAAATATAGTAGGGCTGCTCCAACACAATATGCGTACTGAAGTGTAAGAAACTAACGCGTTTGCACAAGTGTAGGACTAATTATATGTTTAAAAGTATTTTGAATAAAAAATTATAGCTGAAAAGTTGTACTTAAATATAAAAAAATAATTAAAAAGTCAAAAACCCGACTGAAGCGAACTAAAAAGCTGGAAATAAGAAAAACCATGCAGTAATCAAGCATTAAGCAGTCGGGTTTTAATTTTTTAATTTTAGTTTTTTATTTAAGTACAACTTATTACCTATCTTTATTTTTTCGAATATTTTTAAACATATAATTGGTATATATGTTTGTAATCACCTCTTAAAACCTTTAATTTTTATGAGATGCCCTAATTATATAAATCCGTCTAGCGGTTTGAAAGATATAAGTTAATAAAGAATATTACATACATACAAACAAATAAACATACATAACCCTTTCCTTGCAGTCGGGTAAAAATAGACTTTAATAAACATTGCGGTGAAATTACACCACCTACGCACGTAACGTGACTCCACTAACGTTTTTATATAAGCATATAAATATTGTTGTTTCACGTTTTCCCTTTTTGTTATCGCAGTTATTTTATAAGTGTGAAATTATGAAATTTACTGTCTGTAACCCAAAGGTTGACTAGTAGACAATACCTTGTTGCATTAAATCCGCCTTTGTACCACTAATGTACATGATACTTAAATAAATATTAAAATGTCTTAATCAATGAATCATACCTCAACGGCTGAACAGATTTGCACGAGGAACACGGGTAGACCATGACCTGAAAGAAAATAAAATACTTTTACACAGTGGTTCGTGTTCCCGTGGGATAACATTTTCGAATTGCACACGGGTGAAGCCACTGGCCAAAAATGTGTAGTATTTTTTCTTTCATTGAGGTAAAACGCCAGCTTGAACCTTTTTTTTCCTACCACTAATTAGTAAAAGCCCAATACGAAAAGCGAGATTTTTTCATTTTACAGTAAGTGTATTCGAGTATTATTTCGTATAGTCAACGCTAATGTATGTTGCATTATGATGACACATCTTTGATATTTAAAATAGATCGGCGGTCACAAAATCTTGATGATGTGAATAACTCGATTCATCAGGTCCAAAATTGGTTCACGGCAAACAATTTGGTACTAAATGAAAAAAAAACCAAATGTATTAGATTCACATTGCCGAATGTTAGAAGTAGCGAATGCGACATCATATTGAATGGCGAAAAGCTGGACTTTGTAAATCAAACAGTTTTCCTGGGAATCACTTTAGACGACAAATTGCAATGGAGTTCTCACATAACATCTCTTGCGGGTCGGCTGAGCTCGGCCGCTTATGCTGTTAGAAAGATAAGACAGTTGACGGATGTGGAGACCGCGCGTTTGGTCTATTTTAGTTACTTTCACAGCATTATGTCATACGGTATTTTATTGTGGGGCCGAGCGGCTGACATTGAATCCATATTTATATTGCAAAAGAGAGCTATCAGAGCCATATATAATTTAAGTCACAGAGAATCTCTTAGGGAGCTATTTAAAAATATTAATATTATGACAGTTTCTTGCCAATTCATTTATGAAAATATCATGTATGTAAGGAAAAATATACATCTCTTTAGTAAGGTCAGTGATAGACACAATTGTAATACGAGAAATAAAGATAAGTTAGATCAACCATCTTATAGACTAGCAAAAGTACACTCATCTTTCATGGGGTACTGTGTTAAATTTTATAACAAGATACCTTGTGATATATTAAAACTAAATGAAAGTAAATTTAAAACTTTAGTTAAAAGCACACTTTGTAAACAAGCATATTACAAATTAGATGATTATATTCAAGATAAGAATGCTTGGCAACATGTTGGTCCCGCTCCGTAGGGCAATCTTTGGTGTGGACAAAATCAAATTTGCTAATTTGTATTCCTATTCATAGTTTTTGTATTCTTAGGTTATTTTTTATATTTTTTTCCAGAATTTGACTCACACAAGGTTCCGTTGTTGTTGAATTAGGTATTTTACCTATGTTTGCAATATTTGTAAGTATGTGAGAACCATGTTCCTATTTATAAAACTAATGAATTTACCTGTTAGTGCTTTTATTACTTTATACCTGTACGTTGTATAGTGGGTAGTGCTATTTTTGGGTGCATCGTCCTCACATATATGAATTTATTAATGTATGTACATAAGTAAACTTTGTAAAACATATTTTTTTTAAAAAGAGTAAGTATGGAGTTTCTTGTGCGTTCTTCTCCATAACAAGCTACTTTCCGAATGCACGGTAGAGTCAATTTTTATTACTTGTACATTTTTTATTAACATTTAATTTTTGACGTTCAAAAGTGCCGCTTATTGGCCTAATTGAAATAAATATATTTGACTTTGACTTTGACTTTGACATTATGCAATAAATACTTGGGATACCCGAGTTGAAAACAATGGATCAGTAGGTACCTATAGTGCTTGTAAAAGTATACGTTACTTTATTAAGAACTACAACTTAATCGGAATTTCAGTCTATGATTGTGTACCTACACACAAATTTAAAGTGCCGGTTTTTATTTAATTTAACTTTATTCTAGAACTATAATGGCGATTTCTGAACAGTATACTTTACATTGGATACGTTCAAAAATATCACAATAAAAAAAGTCCGTTAGTACACCACCATTTCTTTGCATTGCAGTCCTTTACAGAAATGTATGATTACTAACCCACCAAATAAATTCAATATCTGCCTAGTCTTTTTCCCAATTATTGTTGGGGTCGGCTTCCAGTCTTACCGGATTCAGCTGAGTACCAGTGTTTTACATGGAGCGACTGCCTATCTGACCTCCACAACCCAGTAACTGGGTAACACGATACCCTTTGGCAGGACTGGTGTCAGATCTCAGGCTTCTGACTACCCGTAACGACAGTCAAAGATCTTCAAATGACAGCCGGGACCAACGGCTTAACGTGCTTTCCGAGGCACGGAGGAAACTCGGTATCAAATAAATTATCAAAGTAAATTGCCGCTGCGAAAAGCCTTAAAATATTTACCTTTTCCAAAAGTATATATACCTACATACAGCCACCAGTTACTTTGTTTCAGAAACATGGAAAGTTATTAAAAAAATTATATGTAAGTATATTAAATTTATTTGAAAGCTCGTTTTCAAAGGCTGCGCCGCTCATTTGCGAAAGTAGAGAGGTCAGGCAACATAGTTTTCGCTCGCAGAAAAGGGTCGCTTCGGGCACTGACACTGCAAACCGTTCGTGTAATAAAATAAAATGCAATTCCGTAGTGTTTGTTCTTCTTTGTCGGTTGAGTTAAACGTTTCGAGAAATGCAGGGTTATTACTTAGATTGTGCTTGTAGTTCTTAAAGAGACTAGCTCTACGTTGTTTATGAAAATATATAAGATTTTCTGAGAAGCACGCAATAATGTTATGCCCTCGAGAATACGACGAATAAAACAAAGTCTATTCGTCGACTGGTACTAAGTACTATCTCGTCCGTATAAACTTCGATCACCAGCAAATCCGATATTACTGTAATAGGTACCAAATCTTCCCATTTCAGACAAATGTGGTGAGTATCGATATATTATGACGCTAAACGAAAAAAAACTTTTCATTTCAAATAACTACATAACAATTACAAGTGAGTTAGTTAACTTTCGAGCAAACTTTACAGAATAGTTCCACTAGTCAAGCTTGTGAGTTACTACTTTTAGGATCTAATCATCATCATCATCAGCCTATATATCCACCACGCGGGTCCAGTGCGCGTTGGTGGATGTCACATGTCTTCGAATTTTTGGTTCTAGGACATCCGGATTCCTCACCGTTTTGAGAGCAGTGGTGATGAAACAATTCATAGTACAGCGCCTGCCTGGGTGTGAACCTACGACCTACAACTTGTTAGTCACGGCCGATACCACTGCTCTCTATCTAATCATACTGATATAATATTACAAAAATATGTCCTCAATTTTAATACGACATACTTCATTAGAGTGGACCTTTTTGCATCCCGAACAATGGAACGAATAAACAAAGCTGATCATGGTGGCCCAAGTTCAATAAACTGTCAAATAGGCGTGTGAAAAGTGACGCATAATTACTGTGACGCAGCATCGATCAGGAGCGATGAGCGTGAACCATTGTGCACAATGTACACTGCGCTGCATTGTAAAGGAAAATTACAATAAAACGGTTTGTTTATTGAGCATATTTCAGAACGTTTGATGATGGAAGAACGACGGCGTGTTGGGAGATTCAGTGTCGGAAGGTGTCATACCACAAGGATCTGTGACCTCCTGAGAGCCGCGGGCATACTGGAAGCGAGGACCGATACAGGGCAGGTCAATGTAATTTTGGAAGAGGACAAGGCAATGACGATGACACAGATGCACGGCGTTTGAAGGTTACCTAGCGTCAGTTGCTACTAAAATCTCAACTATCAGTGACACAGGATCTAGCAGGGCAAACCAATCTAAATACGTGAGTCATCATCAGCCTAGCCTTTTTCCGAATTATTGTTGGGGTCAGCTTCCATTATTACCGGATTCAGCTGAGTACCAGTGTTTTACATGGAGCGACTGCCTATCTGACCTCTACAACCCAGTAACTGGGTAACACGATACCCCTTGGCAAGACTGGTGTCAGATCTCAGGCTTCTGACTACCCGTAACGACTGTCAAAGATCTTCAAATTACAGCCGGGACCAACGGCTTAACGTGCTTTCCGAGGCACGGAGGAAACTCGGTATGTTGAAAATGGTCACCCATCCACGGACCGACCTCGTCAAGCGTTGCTTAACCTTGAAGATCGACCCGTGCGGCTGTTATTATTTAGCCACGAGCTCCTCTCTCAATCAATCTAAATACGTGTGTAAAATCATTAATAAATGCAGGCAACACTCTGAATATTTATTTTAAAATACAATTTACATTTAATGATGACTCGCTGCAGAGAGAACAAAGGTTGTAACAATTCCGCTGTGAGTAAATACTGGTATATTTAATGGGTTTTCATTGATGTTATTTTTGACACGTATTCGGTATTTGCGAGGCTTGTGTAAATACAAAGCCGATTTCTACGTACCATTTAAATGTTATATTTCATGTTTTTGTAATAATTAATTTTGACTTGTGATTGAACTTTATACCTATTATATTCAATCATTAAAATTAATCACTCAAACGGACATTAGCATTGTATTATGACTTAATAAATCGGTTTTTATAATTTTAGAGTGCGATAAGTACCTATTTAAAACAACGCTGTGTTTGTGTCTATCATATTGCTGAAATGTGAACGCAGTCACTTTATTTATTTATTATAGTGTACACTGAATGCATCCTTGTCTTTGGTTTTAAACAAGTTAATTATTTTCCTCTAAATATTGTCATTGTAACCAAGCTCTGTCCTTTATTTCTGTATCAGTCTCATGAACCGTGAAAGTTGGACAGTTAAGTTAAGTTATTTTCACAGATGATGTATTTCTGTTGCCGCTATAACCACAAATAGAATAAAATAAAAATTTAAGTGGGGCTCCCATACAAAAAACGTATTTTTTTTGCCGCTTTTGCGATTATGGCACTTCGTACGCGAGTCAGACACGCACTTGACAGGTGATTTTTTAAATATGTTAATTGATTTATGGTGCAAGCGAGTGTGCATATTAACTGTTATACTTAACAGAACCAAATTCTAAGTATACAAATTAGCATGTTAAAAATCTAGTTAAAAATGTAAATTTAAAAACCAAAAGAGGTTTCATTCTCAGTATTTAATTCGCATTACTAGTCAGACATATTAAAAAGCCTAGATTTAAACTGATTTTTACAGGGAAAATAAAGGTCAGTTTGAATAAAAAATGTTAAGAGTGTTCTCATTAAAGGTTACTTGTCTGTTCTCTTTGAGACTGGAGTGATGCATCGACACGCTAGCTGCCACTCAGCGTACGATTTCGAGAAAGATCGAATAAAACATGAACCGTAATGAAATTCAATGTACGAGTAAAGGTCTATCCACACATATCAGGGCACGGGCCAGGGACGTGGACGGACCGTGCCCCATCAGGGGCTCAAAAAAATATCGTTGGGTAAATTTTATATGAACTCGTTCACACACGTCCGTGCACGGCCCTGATATGTGTGGATAGACCTTTAGTATTGTAAAACGTTAGGATTGGTATTTGTAAGGATAGGGGGAAATGCTTAAATCAACAGACCACCAAATATAGCACTGCTAAATCAACCTAAATATTTTCCACTACACAAACTTCCTCGCTGTGAGAGGGTGCTCCCTCTAAAAGCGAAAAAATAATTAAAAATGGTTTGGTTCTTTGGCAAATAGATTAAAATAACACTTTTACAATTCAATCTATTTTCGCTAATTTAAACTAGATATTGGCAATAAACGATTTTTCTGGTATCATGGCGTCTGAGACTATTGCAGTGTAGCAATTTTCCTTCAAAAGGACCAAGCTTCAATAACATTCAAATATTTTATTGCCAAGCCCTCAAGAACAGTCTAAAAGTTGTAGACGTAATAACTGAAAGATGTTACGTAAACCTCCTAAATGGATTCACTTCGCCATTTTGACTATTATAATAACTCTTCCTCGGTGCAGTGACAGCTATTGCATAATACATTCCACTACTTTAGGTAAAATATGATAACCACTTTACATATCCGATTACCGATGCAAACGAACAATATTGTACTACTTAGTAGTGTAGCATTGCGCTACAAACCTTATCGTGTACTAACCATGTGTGAGTACTTCTAATACTTTATGTCTGTAGGTGGTATAGTGTGTAGGGCTATTCTGGGTGCATTGTCCTCATATATGTGAACTAATAACTATATATGTACCTATGTTCATAAATATTGTAAAAAAACATTTTATTTTAAAAAGAGTATGTATGGAGTTTCTTGTGCATTCTTCTCCATAACAAGCTACTTTCCGAATGCACGGTAGAATCATTTTTATGTACGTTCAAAAGTGCCGCTTGGTGGCCTAGTTGAAATAAAATATCTTTGTCTTTGTCTTTGTCTTTATCGGTTTAGCTTTCTTTTTTATTTTTCACTGGTTGGTTACATTTTTCAAAGTTTTCAAATTTCGTTTGACAAGAAAAGAGAAGACATTTCATTTACTGAAAACGTCACTCACATTGATGGCAAAGACATCAACAACCCAATTATTAGTATTTTTTTAGCAGCTGTTAAAAGCATCGATATTATTAGAAATGGCGAGCAAGATGGTCAGGCAGGCCCGAGACATGACACTGGTTTCTGTGGGCTGTGTTCGGCGTCTCGTGAGAAAGCTGGTGACGGCTAGGGGTTATTTTATGAAAATTGGTACGTATAACGTATTGTCGTTTCTTTCTTTCGCTGGTATTTCAGATCCTCTTGTGTCATAATTTTCATTGTGTGATGTTTCCTTGTTTGTAGATATCAGTTGATAGAAGCCGACATCGGCCCCACCCTACGAGCAGGCGCTTGACTCCTTGTGAGCCTGCAGTCTTCGTGATTCCGTACATCTTTTAACGATTTCCGAACATTTTTTTCAACGGCCTCAGTTATCAATCAATTAATCTTTATTCGTGAACACAGGTATTACAATAAAGGTCACATGTATACATTTTAGTCGAGGTCTATGTCCTACCAATAAAATTAGTGTACAAACATATTCGTTTTTTTTTTGTAATAAGTCTGAATCTATACAATACAAAATCAATTTCGAGTAAAAATATTATCAATTAAATGTATATAAGTAAATAATTAATCAATTATAATGTATTTTTACACGCATGTGGTAAATTTTGGGCTGGTAATATTATATTTTATCATTTATAAATTCTTCGATAAAGTAATACGTCTTATCTATCAGAAATAAATACAATTTACTTTTGAATTTGGGGATTTTATCTTCACTCCTTATATATTTTAGTAATTGATTATAGATCCTTGGTGCCTTTACAAAAATACTGTTTCTGTATAATGCAATACTAAATCCGAATGTTTGGAACCGATCACAACAGCGCTGAATAGATACTTTAGCATTTTTTTTTAAATTATATTTGACGAACATAGCCATTTCATAGATGTACAACGACGGCAGACAACATTGTTTTTAATACTCGTAATTCGAAGATATGTGAATGTGACATTCACCACCTAGCACTGAACCTGCGTGGATTACGGTCCATTCCCTCTCATAGAGAGGCCTGTATTGTTTGTTTCCAGCAGTTAGCAAGTTATGGGGTGATTGTGTTATGTGTACATTAAAAAAAAACCGACCAAGTGCGAGTCGGACTCGCGCACGAAGAGTTCCGTACCATTATCGCAAAACGGAAAAAAACACGTTTATTGTGTGGGAGCCTTCTGTTTTTGTATTTATTGTTATAGTGGCAACAGAAAATCTATGAAAATTGCAACTGTCTAGCTATCACGGTTTATGAGATACAGCTTGTGTGACAGATAGACAGACGGACCACAGTGTCTTAGTAATAGGGTCCCGTTTTTACCCTTTGGGTAAGGAACTCTAAAAATCAAAGGAAATATGTTATATTTAAAAACGATTGAAGTGTTAAGCGTGTTATATGAAACAGGAAACTGGTGTAACATCGAAATACTAATATTAATTACTAGGATTTCACGCGTTCGTATAATCGCGCTGTACGGTATCAAACAGAACATAAGAGGCTTAAGAGCTCGATATAAATGGCAAACCTTACTTTTGCAGTAACGCATTATTTGAAATAATATTTACATCATCTAAAATATTAATGGGAATTTCGATGAGTTAATTCAATATAAAATAGCAATCAGTCGCTATTACCCGAATTCATTAAATTATTATTATTATTGTCCGAATAAAAATTGTAATGTAATGCATTCATTTTATTTTGCATCGACCATTACCCGTGTAAAAGTACATTCGTGTGAAAGAAATATCTTAAAAAGCAATATAAAGGTCGATTAATATTATTTACTTATTTATTATCACCAATTATAACATCACTAGCTGTTCCCCGCGGCTTCGCTCCCATGGACCACCCCACAGGACCCGTTTTCGGGATAAAAAATAACCTATGTCACTTAGGAATAATGTAGCTTTCTATTAGTGAAAGAATTTTTTAAATAGGTCCAGTAGTTTCGGAGCCTATTCGGTACAAACAAACAAAAAAAAATTTTCTCTTTATAATATTAGTATAGATTACAGTTTGATCCAATATGATGCTACAAGTCACAAACACTCAAAATTACATAACACTAAAATAACCTAGCAACAAAATTACACACTATAAAATAATAACATATACTATCCTTCTCTCGGTTCTCAATGTGCCCGCGACATTCGATTAAAATGTACCACGAAATGTAAATAAAACACCGATGCTGAAGCCTGAACCGGTTTCTTTTGAGAATAAAACCTTTGATTCCTCATGAGGATTCTCTGTAAACAAATTTCAGCTTACAAACGTATTTGATATTGCATTCGTTGCAGTAAGCAAACTCTGTAGTTTACCTAACTTGCAATCGAACACCTGAATAGAGCGACGCAACACCTCTTAATCAACTTCAATTTGCCGTCCTTTTCAATCGTTAGATGGGAGTGAGAAAGTCAGATGCAGTTCGAACAGCAGTTTCTGATTTCTGTAGTTTACTCCTGAAGAGCGGTTTCCTTGGAATTTCATTGCAGTTTAATTATTAGCGCGAGAGATGCGCGGTGCTTCAAAGGAAATGCTCGTGTTATTCTAAGCATTATTAATATTTTTTTATGCAAGTGCATGGTTAGAAAGTTTTAAAGCAAATTCTAGGTTTTGGGTCTTGCTTGTTGTCTTTCCAACGATTTGTTCGGCATTAGCGTTATAGAAATTCAAAAAGGTACCTAAACTGTTTGTTTTTCTGTAATAGTTGCTAAGGGCGAGTATATTAAATTGATTATTTAAGGTTAAGAACGTGCCAAACCCTACTTTACTGCCAAATGACAGGTTTTCAGGATAATGTATCATCATCATCATATCAGCCAAAGACGTCCACTGCTGGACATAGGCCTCCCCTAAGCGTCGCCACATTGACCGGTCCCGTGCGTCTCGCAACCAGCGGATCCCCGCAACCTTCACCAGGTCATCGGTCCACCTAGTGGGAGGCCATCCAACGCAACGTCTAATGGGCTAATGCATAATTTGACAAATACTTAACTCGTTCTTAACCTTAAATACTTATTTCAGAAATCGGCCCTAAGTATTATCAATATATAGATAGATAATCTGAAAAGCTGTATTTTATATTTCAGTTCTTTAGTTCGTCTTCTAGGCACGTTGCCGGACGACAGCGTTGTGGAGATACTCAGTAGTTCGATGACTAAGTTTATCTTGTTTTTGTATAAAGGTACGAAGTTAGGTTTACTATTAAGTAAGTCATCATCATCATTTCAGTCGAAAGACGTCCACTGCTGGACATAGGCCTCCCCCAGGTGTCGCCACATTTACCGATTCCGTGCGTCTTGCATCCAGCGCCTTCCCGCAACCTTAACCAGGTCATCGGTCCACCTAGTGGGAGGCCTTCCAACACGTCTTCCGGTTCGCGGTCGCGGTGATTAAGTTAGTACAGTTAAATAATATTAATGATCAGTAAATTAAATAAACATTAATAAAACATTAAATTGTGACTTTAATCACTATTACATTTTCAGTTCCAGAGTGAACAAAACCTATTCATGACAGTGTTGACCATACATATAAAATTATACAAAAATCATCTTGTGATGTAGATAAATAAATGTTTCTTCTAGTGTCTACTTTGCAAATCGGCATGGCGTAGCTTTGTACTGCGCTATGCATGGCTACGACGTAGCTGACGTCACTGCTACAAGCGCTACGCCGTAGCCAGATGCTACGGGCGCTACGCCGTAGCCAGCTGCTACGAACAACTCGTAATATTATTTGTTGTTTTCAAGTTTGATTGAAGGCACCTCAAAATTAACCCAATAATTTTAAAAAGGGATGCCTATTTTTCAACATTACCAGCTTTTTATCTACTTTTTACCTGCAGGCTAATCTTAAGATACCTTAGTTCGGGCATTACAGTAACTTAATCAGCAAAACAATGTCCGTTTTAAAGTAACCTTGCATTATTCATACCGTTCGTCGCATACTCATCTGTAGGCAAAACCATAGTACTTAACCTTACACTGCAATCTATTACGGGAAAAAGAGAAAAATAATAAAAGAGGTACACATAGGCATCCCCGGGACGGGCACGACGCTCGCGGCTCCAAACGCCACAATTTTCCAGTCTTTCATATAATTTAGTTTGCTGGGAGAGCGTCAGAAACGTCTAACAGTTTTTTTTAAGTTTTCCTCACACTTGTGATTTTCTTGTGATATTGATAATCTACATTAGTAAAACAAGTAGGTATCTTTATTTGCATACAATTGAATTTAGTATATCCTACATTTGCAACAATGCCTATGTATGCGTGTACACTGTTAGTCACATCATCACATCATCAGCCTATTAATGTTCCCACTGCTGGGACACAGGCTTCCTCTCTGTGAGAGGGAATGGGCCGTAATCCACCACGCGGGCCCAGTGCGGGTTGGTGGATGTCACATGTCTTCGAATTTTAGGTTCTAGGACATGTCAGTTTCCTCACGATGTTTTCCTTCACCGTTTTGAGAGTAGTGGTGATGAAATAATTTACACAAAGTAAAGCGCCTGCCTGGGCTCGAACCCACGATCTACAACTTGTAAGTCGCGGCCGATACCACTGGGCCAGCTCTTACACGGTTAGTAATGCATCGCAAACAGATTTGCATACAGTACACATTTTTCAATCATTTATCGAATTACTATTCACGAATTTTATGTTTGTTAACCCAAAACTACCATACGTACCAAAAAGTCAAACATTTCAATCCAATATGTGATCGTCAACGAAGAGTTATCTGTGCGAAATTCGCCAAGGCAATTTGCTTCAGCTTGCCAATACACTAATATCCCTACAGCATGTACGTCGAGCGGACATCTACCAATTACCTGGATGGTTTCCACAAGCTTACTTGCAATATCTAGGCTGCCGCAACTTGAAAGGACGCAAGTGGCGAAGCAAGCTAGCATGTAATCCGTCACAGATTAAACGGAGCACAGAAAGCAAAGGGCTTTGATCAACCAGCTCCTGATTGGTCAGATTAGGTTTGACTGGTGCCGCGTTTGATCACGAATGTACTATACTTACTAGTTGCGTAACCTGTTTGTTAAGTACAACGTCGCTGCTTTCTTTAAATTTATTCAAATTCAGACAAATTTGGAGTCCATTCTTTGTTAGTACACAACCTTATAATTAATATTAGAAAATGACAAAAACAATTTAATGAAATTATAATAATTACCTACAGGGATCCAAATATAAATTAAATAAGAAAGACACAATATTTAAATTAGAATTAAAGTTGTCAAAAAGTAAAAACGTTACAGAATTAAAATGTCAATAATTAAATTAAATTTATAAAACTAGAATTACATAAAATTAAAATGTAAGAAATTAAAAAATTAAAATGTCAGAAATTTAAAAATTAAAATGTCAGAAATTTAAAAATTAAAATGTTCAATTATAAAATTTCATAAGACTAAAATTACACAATTTTTTTTCTTTGCCCTTTCAAAGTATTTTAAGCAGGATAAGATGGTATACAGGCATTACAGATCTCGTTTGCTGTATTGAATAGATTTGTATCTCGGCCTAAGTATACAGCAAAAATATAGGTTCCAAAAATAAAATGTGGATGTTTAATAAGTTCTTTCCTCCTTTTCATACCTGCTTGGATATAGTATTTTGTCTTAAAACAATTAAGATTAAAAGAAATAATATTTCATCTCTCCATTGTATTCAGAGTTCGAGATAGTTGTCAACATTTGAAGCAACAAACTCTGTGACATACAAGATAAAGTCCAAATTCTATTGCAACTCATACTAAGATAAATACAAATGGTCACTTTAAAATCAACGCTAAAGTCGAAACTAGAGCCAGTGGCGATGGATTGAAATTATCTCAAATATTAAATTTAATTCCAGTTTGTTACACAAAAATCCCGAATTCCATTAATTTTATCGTCTAAGTTTATTTTGTCGTTAGCTACAACAGCTAACGACAAAATAAAACACAGGTGCAAACCTACATCTTTAAGGTATTTCATCTGCAAATGAAGTTTCAATTCATCGCGTTTAAGTTCGTTGCAACAGATTTAAAGGTAACTTGAAGTATTCATCTACTTAAAACAATTTGAAAAATGCCCAATTTGAGTAGGATAAAAACTATAGATATAATTAAATTGACCGGACTTTCTAAATAATGCCCATCACTTACTGGGCAGGGTAGTTATAAAAAGTCGTGTTTTTAATGTTGACATACATTTTAATACAGAATAGGTAGGTAAGTACGATTACCATTTAAACAACGAAGTTGACGAAGCCCCGCGCGGGGCTCCTATTTTTGTCTGCAGGGTCTAATGTAACCTAACATGAAGGACATCTTAACATCTCCTTCGAACCTCACCTATCCGTGCCCTAAACTCCCGAGCTCGCTTCGCTCGCTCTTGGACTAATTCATTGACCATAATTATCGAATTGCCCAACCGTTACAATAGCATTATTAATAATACAAGTTTAAATCAGTATTCATTACATTGCCCGATTTGACAAAAATTAAAAAGTAATAAAAAAGCCTTTTATTTCATACAATTAATAAAGTTTACATCTAACAAGTGTAGTTTACTTATACATATAATTCTAGTAACATGCCTTAATAGAACAATAATCACAATAAAAACTTAAATAATTTTTAACTTTATCACATTTTCAACTTAGAATAAATTCCTAAATTTGACCAGGACTATACTAAGGTAATTTTATTTTCTTTTTATCTTGCCCCGCTCTAGGAATTTCTTCCTGTATCGCGTTACACGTCCTGTATAGCGTTTACAAACATATAAACTCACATACACAACACCCAGAGCCGGAACAACTATCTGTAGGTCATACAAATATTTGTTCCGTGCGGGAATCGAACCCGCGAAACGCAGCGCAGCAGTCAATCACTCTACCACTGCGCCAACCGTGCGCGCAACTGTATAAAAAAAAAAAAAAAAAAAATCTTTATACATAGTACACATATTAATCACTTGGTCCATGACATATGCACAACATAATCTGCAGTAAACTTTCATTAAGCCCAGCTAAACAAAGTGCCACGTTTTTTATCAGTCTGTATTTGAAAACGCACGGCCGCACTCGATTCCAGCAAATCGGCTTTTTTCAATTCCCAGTTCTAGCCAAACAAAAGCCCGGGTACTTTTTTTATTTTACTTTTACTGTGCACCCCAAATGGTTTTCACTGACCGGACAATGCGATAACATTCAAACACCCGCACATATATGCCAACAAAGACCGTGCCTAATACAGATTGTAATAAATCTATTCTCCCATATTGAATATTGAACCTTCATATCTGCTAGGGAAGGTTCAATTTAGTTTAGTTATATATTTATACGAACTCTTTTACTCAATACCTTTATGCATTTTAGGTTCAACGAAATAGTATTTTTCTATACGCGTCTGTTCGTTCTGTATCATCATGCAACTTCGGATCACGCGTTCTGGATATCGGTAACATTTTGTTGGAACTGTCAAGCATACCACATACCTACAAGTCATAAAAAGGTTGTCCCATGGAATCAGTACGTGTTCCACTGTTCCTTTTTAGGGTTCCGTACCCAAAGGGTAAAAACGGGACCCTATTACTAAGACTCCGCGATCCGTCTGTCTGTCTGTCTGTTACCAGGCTGTATCTCATGAACCGTGATAGCTAGGCAGTTAAAATTATCACAGATGATGTATTTCTGTTGCCGCTATAACAACAAATACTAAAAACAGAATAAAATAAATATTTAAGTGGGGGTCCCATACAACAAACGTGTTTTTTTTTTGCCGTTTTTTGCCAATAATGGTACGGAACCATTCGTGCGCGAGTCCGACTCGCACTTGACCGGTTTTTTTTTTCCTGATTCATTTCATGAACAGTTTCAAAGTTGAATAATTTATTTGGAAAGCTGAGTTCAAACAGAGTAAGTGCCGTTTCTCTTGTGGACCACCAGATTGTGGTCCAGTTTCAATAAAGATGAAGATATTTTATACTGTAGCAAAATGCAACCGTAATTACGTTATCTCCGTTTCTCGGTAAGAAAATACGTAGTACCTGCTTATAACCTAGTTACCAGTACCTGCTGCATCCAACTAATTTCCCTGAGGGTTTGCTACCCCGAAGGTCTAAAGAAAGTTGACTTCAATGCGAGAATATGCTTTTAAGGAGTTTGCCTTTATCCAACAGTTTGTTTTATCTGCGATACTATAGAACTTTGAAAGGGTTTCTAGAGTAGAAATCATGCTAGAGATATTTTTTGGCATTAATTTCTTTATCTATTTACTTCTTCGACTAAAAATATTAAGATTACATAGTCTCTGTCAGGTTGTCAAATAATATTTTTCATCAATTCGTTTGCATAGCTATAGCTATTGATAAAGTAACAAATCATAATAATAAATATACCTATTACGCCGAATAGAAATAACTAGCGACACGCCCCGGCTTTACACCGGGACATATACAAACCTTTCTCGTTTATTGCTCTCTATATTAGTGAAAACCGTATCAAAATCGGTTACGTGTATTAGAATTAGTGAGCGAAGAAACAGACAGCGGTGACTTTGTTTTATACTAACTACGAACGAACAGAACAAAAACTAATCTTATAAACACTACGTTTCACAAACTTATTTTCGGCGCTCTTTGAGCTAGACAATGTTCGAATGTCGCATAGTTACATTCTGTCGAAACCTATTAATTTTTGAATAGATCCGAGGGCTCTTCGGCTTGGTGGCGTTCGGAAATCTTTTAATAGAAGACGAATGCCGACAAGCCAAAGACAGAAGAAACAGGTACCGTGAATGTGTAACCCTGTAGACAAGTGTAGGGTTTTCTAAGCTACATTTTATATTCGTGCATTTTCATGTTCACTTTGCGTTCTGAAATTTGTTGTTCGTACAATTTATTTCAATTCTTGGAGGCACCGTTTATGTCCTATAACATGTTAGCTCTGCTTTTAGCCTTATTTTAACATGATCATCCAAATTACTGTACACTAAAAAAACAGCAGTTTTATTAGGAGTTTTGAGAGTGTAGGTTGGCAGCACATGGTCGTCGATCACACTACCGCCAACAAGAGGATATATTATAAATATAGGAAAATAAAGACACGGATCTGGAATAAAGTCCGTGTTGTAATATTATCACGGAGAGCATTTATTAGTACTTAATATTGTTGCAAAGCTTCAAGAAAATATAATATTTTGAAATTCGTCTAGAGAATGCTACTTATTTTTTAATTTCGTTTAGATAGTAAGTTATAAAATAACATGTCACAACCTACCAGCATTCGCAAACGGGCCTAAAAAAGCAGATCTCGTTGTTTGAATAAAAAAAATCATTAAACCACCCTCCCGACACGACAGGTGACGGCGTCACAGCGGGGTGGCCGGTTAACCGCTCGTTTGATTTACGAGAAAAAAAACAAATTCTTACTCCCATCTTTGAAGTTTTACTAGTACCTATTGAAGGCTGCAATTTGCTACGTTATAAGTTCAGAGAGGAAAAAGTAACTGCAGAAACGGACAATAATATTAGCTTCATTGGAAACAAGTTTCGAAGAAATTAAAGATAATATATAAGATACATTTATATCGTTTTAACGCGATATCGCTATATTGGTAATAGTAACACCTACATAAAACCTAACAAGAAAATAAAATAATACTATATTAAAATATCACATGTATGTAAGCCGGTCTATTCTGTAAAAATCTCACTATGAAAACATAGACGAAGTACAATGTAAGGATCGGGGTTTCCTCCCTACGGATCCGGTGCAGGTGCGTTCCGAAACAACCATGTCCGGACAACACCTGCACGAGACGGAACGAGAGGAAACCGTGTGGCCGCTCGAGCCAGATACAGATCACTTCATTTTCAGTTCACCTTGGTTTGAGGAATAGTACTACAGGACAAGTTGTTTGTTATTACCTGCACACTAGCCTGAACATAAACCATAACTTTTACAAGACATATAGCACAAAAATATTGAAGCTAGACTCAAACGTAAAAGGAAAATTCTTCCTATGAGTAAGTACTATCCTTCCATATTCGCTTGTAAGAAATATTGAGATCAGCCAGGTATCTGAGGCTGCCGGAGGTTTGAACGTACAGATATATGTTTCACTTGGGTTATCAATCGCTCTGTACATGAAGCGGGTGTGAATGTAACATGCTATTATTCAAAATCGTATTTGTTACACTTTTATATTGTACACTAGCTCTTTCCCGAGGCTTTGCTCCAGTGGTTCACCTATTATATGAACAGTTTTGCAATGAAACGAGCAAACAAATTAAAGACATTGTAATTTTTTTTATATATCATATTTTCTAAATTCAAGGTTTAGTGAATGTTTTAATGTGCTTATTACATATATGACCGTGAAAAGTTTCTATGATTTTGATTTCAAAGGGGAATAAGAACGATTAAATATAATATTTACTAGAAAATAATTTACAATAAAAATTGGTTTCTAATAGTACAATTTAGATTTATCATAGAAGTCTTTTTGAATGTTACTGACAAACATGTAGATGTACTATGGGGATGGATTGTCACACTTCAATGGTTTCCTAAGAAGGATACTCGGATGGCGAGCGACAAGAGATTTGCGACACGATTGTCGGGCAATGAACCGGAACAACGAATGGAAGGACATAACCCTAACACGTTCCCTAGAAGAAACCCTTAAAATACTTGTGAATATCTGCTACATATAACGATACAGAACATAATTAGGTGTAATTGGGAAGAATTTCTCGCTTGTAAATGATAAAGTTGTGATTAAAATCTGGCATAAAATAGGCAAGGTAACAGGCTTTTGAATTTAATTCTCCTATCCTTGTCACGCGAAATATCGGTATTACCGAATGGCGCTATTTTCGGAGTAGGTACTATGTCTGCTTGTCAAAGATTTTAAAACACAACTTCGCAATTTTTTGTAATTCTTTACTTTTTTCTTACTGGGTCATAACTTTTCTTTAAGAAATATAATAAGAATCCTTTCAAATAGCTACCCTATTGTAGTTCATTTCGCGAAAAAGGGAATCAGCGTCAAAATCTATTTCAAAAGCTCACCAGTAGGTACTATCGACTTCTATTCCATGATGACTTATTTGTTTGGATTCTCAAAAAATTCTCGAGAGTTCAAAGGGTGCATGTATGTCCTTTGTTCAACGGCTCTCCATTGTCGATAGCCAATCAGCGTGTATTGATAGATTTGTCTCTGAATTGAGGTCGAGAGGTATGTTCCGTGTGCTTGCCGGTGACCGGTGAATCGTATTAAAACCGTGATATTGTGCTTATTAACCGCGAGCGAGCATATTTCCGACTGCAGGTCTGCATCGATCCCGCACAGTGGGTTTGTTCAGGCGGGGGGGAGAGGGGCCAAGTAACCCTGGCTTGGTCACCCACGGTGAAGTGAAGAGGAACCCGAGGAGGACCAAGGGTGCCATACACGGGGTCGTCTGGCGCCCATGTGCTGGTTGCCCGGGGTGGTCACGGCGTACAGTGTATGTTCTGGTGCGCCGGTGATGGGGCTTTGTCCCCAGAGGAGGGTCCGGTGACGGACAGCCGCGGCGGGTTCGCGGTGTGTGCTAACGCGTGCCCGTGTTCCCGCCATAAGCGGCACAGTAGGACACCGTGGCGTTTTAGTGGGTTGGAGTGCCACATAACTGCGCTATTTCCCCGTGGTAGCGCAGTAAGCATGATCATTTCTCCACGCCGGATGGTAACAAGACGATTACGAATGAACTGATAGGGAAAGCGGGATAAAGGGGGACAGCTAGGCTGCCACTAAGCGCCGTACTTCATAACATGTTAATGGTGAATGTGGATTCTAATTTTCAGTTTAAATAACATTAAATAACCTCGGAAACCGTGCGGACGCCACACGGTCGCAACAAAAACTGCACCGCATAAGAATGCCACGAATACCACCTCGCCCCTCCAGACAGTACGAAAATGCACGACGTGCATTTGTTACGTGTTGTTTCCTTGTCAGTTCCATCATTCTTCCATATCACATGCATATTGATGTACATAAATAAAACATACTTTAAAAACAATCCATCATAAAATCGAAATATAACGAAGGTCTTCTAAAATTCAGTCGAAAGTATCTTCCGACCCTGCACCGTCGAGCATCATAAACATATTTCTATTTTAAACTGAAAATATATTTTATCTGTGAAACAGAGTGTATTCTTTCCGCTACGGGCATTCTCCTTTGTAACTGTCTTCGGAACGATCATAATAAATGTGGTCAATTCGTTGAGAGGCAACGGGATGCATTACAGATACATTTTTAGAAGTCGTGGTCTCGCCCACTCTCATATTTTTGCAGAGAAAATATGCCGCATTTATAGTCGTGATTTTATTATACTCCCGCCTTCGAATTGTTCTGTATTTGTTTCATTCTTGATTTCGGTACGTGGATTATTGATGGAATGTTTAATGGAATGACGAATGAGATTTTTGTTTTACTGTATGTAATGATAAGATCAATCTTTTCAGACGTTGATTTGTATGGAGTAGCTAACAGTGACGTTAGACAAAGTTGAAGTTTGACATTATTAAAAACCTTTCATAACATTTTGGCGTAACAGAGATAACACAAACAGACATAAATTAATCTAGATAAATAGGTAGAAAGGCTGAGAGTTACAACTAGTAGAACAAATCAATTAGAAAACGGAACTAATACAATTTAACGTTGCTCCGAACGTCCAGATCCGATGAACGTGTTAACGTCGAGCTGAAACGGGCCCATTAGTACACTAAGAGCGGTCGATATATTCCGCTTCTCTGCTCCACATGTATACGGTCGTCCGTGCGTTACCACTGCGGGCATCATTTGCAAGAATTTAGAGGTGGGTGGCTGCTACATTACTCGTTGCCTCGTTGCAATTTCTGCGTCGGCTAAACAGTTTTAGATTTTCGTTAATGATGGATGGATGCTTTTTCAACTGACTGTTATCAATAAATCTGCTGCCAATTTAATTTTATAAGTTGATTGGCTGATTCAAAAAGCCATACGTACTCAGTTTAATTTAAAAGACAATTATAACGGCATACAACTCAATACGAACACGACATAGTATTAGTTTCGCATGGAGTTCTACCGTCTTACAATAATGACAAGCATAGTAAGGGTACCCATTATATTATGACTTCAATCTGTAAGCCGCTTCTTCACACAAAGACGGGAAGAGTTTTATCTTGCGCTTGTGTGTTTCCAAATAATATTATCAGTTTTAACTACTTAATTCTACTAGTTTTATGAATCTGAAACAGTGTACCAGTATGGTTGTTCACGCCTCAATATTTGAATCGACTTGGATGAAATTAAAAAAAAATACTTTTGTCCCGCTATAAACTTCGTTAATTACGTAGTTGAAGCCGAAACTAAAAACAAATAAAGTACAAACTATAAATAGAATTAACTCCGCTGTGGTAAAAATAATCAGTACTGAATACCACTGAATTTGTGTTAAAAGAATTCTGTAACGTCTAGGGCGACTAGGATCTGGTATTTGAGCACTATAATGTCAAAAAACAAGCCAACCAATCATAACTGTCCATTTGCAGTTTGAGATGAGTTGAGTATGAGCATGAGTATCTCGAATATATGACTCGAATATATGAGTATATTTCAAGTTAGCGACAAAGGCTGAGTTCGACCTCACTTAAGGTAAAAATTAAACAAGAACTAGAAAGTGTATAACAGCTGCAGCTACATTGGCTAACAGTTTCAAGCTTACCTATCATAACTTTCAGTGCTCCGGTTGTTTGATCTTGTATCAGAAAGTTGTGACTTTGATCTTGAACTACATAGTCGATCTTAGAGATAATGTATGGATGGCAGAATTAGGTCAGCGTGATGGAAGCGGATTCTAGATTCACGTCGGATTAGTTTCGCAGCACGGCTCACACCACGCCGCTGACTTGTAAACTCTCCGTGTGGGGTCTACTTAATAAAACGGATAGGTCACAAACCGATAATTTTGTAAGTACGTTTTCCACGCTTGTAAACAGCGCTACGGAAAGTATTTATTTGGTAATATGTCGCATTGTAATAAAACCATTATTATTCCAGTGCGAGTGATGTCGAGTAAGTACATTTAATAAACACTGTGAGATAGGGATATCACTTTTTGTTATATATATTTTTTTAATTTGCCCTGTTAGTTAGGTTCAAATCTTACAACTGAATTTAAAAACAATAACCGCAATAGATTGAGCGGATATTTTGCATGGTACACGTTTAGCTTATGACAATGTAGGTACGATACAACAATAAAATATCAATTAAAAACTTCTTTTCTTTTAATTTATACCATATTTTTTCATGTTAATAGTTTGTATTATTTTGCATTATATTAGGTTCGTGGCCAAGTAACAAAAGGGGCACGGATCGATCTTCAAGGATGGTCATGCTTGTTTAGGTCGGACCGTGGATCATGAGTGACCATCCATTAGAAACAAAGCCTGTGCCATGCTTCCAAAAACACGTTAAGCCTTTTTAATTATATGCACTATTTTTTTCGGTTACGATGAACTGCACAATTTGATTCCGCCTAGCCCTTTCCATCACCGGACAACAAGACGTACGGCAATGCGCCTCCGGTACATGGTGGACATTCCACCCATACGTAAAAAGCGTTTTGCGAATACTTTCATTGTACGCACAGCTAAGGAGTGGAATTCCCTGCCGGAGTCTCTGTTTTCTGATAGCTACAAGCTGGGGGTCTTTAAGTCAAGAGTGAATAGGTTACTTTTAGGCAAGCGTGCTTCACCGTCGACCACATCATCACTTACCATCAAGCCAGATAGTGGTCAAACGCGAGTCTATCGATAAATAAAAATAAAAAAAATGCTCGTTTGTGATAAATTCATACTTTCTCAAAAGCGCTTTTCCTTTTTCGCAACAGAATCATGATTTACACGTTCGACCTCTAATCGAGTGCTGAACAATGAAAGTCTATTCAAACTACGACTATTTTGGTTATTAAGTAACCTCGAATAAAATAAACATTTGCCCAATACGTGAGTTTCGTTAATTGTTCTAATGCTTGGGTAAAAAGAAACTGTACTTCTGGGTATGTTTTCTAATGCAAGTATTTGTATAATAGAAACACCTAAGTAGTAGAAATACTGCGTGCATAAAAGGGGCCTGCCCGAGCAAGATTCTAAGCAGCCAGTGCTGCCCGGACAGCATGCACTCAGTAATGCAGAGTCCAGCTGACCAATCCTATCACCAGGATGACTCAATATCAATGTAAACCATTGAACCTTTCTAGTAAAACAACCGTACAATCCAGTGAAATAACACTCTTTCCCTGAATCAACGTTGAATTAATCTGAAAGCTATGTCTTCACCTTGATTGGTGTATGAACGGCACACGTAGTTGCGGTACACGATATTAGAACAGCAACAAGAAAAAATTAATCGAAATACTAAGCAATTTAAAAAAGGTTAGCCCTAGTTAATTCTACTCTTGATATGAAAGTCTGCTCATGATCCAATCTAGCGTAGTGAACATATTGAATTCTTTGCATGTAGCACCTAAATAAACCCGCGGTATTTTTCCAAACACCATCAAGCTAAAAAATTAAACTATTGACGCAAAAGATGCTATCTAAGCTCTTTGTGATAGGAATCGTGACCTATGTTCATGAAAGCCGTTTGACTTGTCTACAAACAACCGCGGTGGTGTCAACCCGATTGAATTTGTATCCGACCATCCGTGAACAAATAACATCGTCCTACTATTCCCTTACCAACTGAGACCGCCTCAAAGTGTTTGGAAACGACTTAAATGGAAATTGAACGCGATCTCGCCATCTTCGGGTGGGGCACGCGTCGCTCATGGCTGGTAGAACCGCCAACAAAGCGGGAATGTTCCCATCGATTTTCTATTAGAACGCTCTCACCCCATGCTGCCGAATTTTAGCTGGAGTTCAACTTACCAGGGTTCTACTCTTAACAAAACATAATAAACTTTAACTCAACGTGTTTAGATGCCAAATTTCAACGAACGCCAGCCGTGATACTGTTTTGTATTGGAATTTGAGTTCTGAGATGAGTGACTGAAGGTGTATTTTAATTTGTGGGGTGAGGTCGTAACCTAGTAACACGGACGCGGAGTCCGCAAACTGTCTTAGTAGAAGGTACACATTCCGCTTACGGCCGAGGGATCAGGGAGAGATGCGACACCGACATAATACTTAATCATAATCATAATCATTTATTGCGTCAAGTAATAATTATAATATATTATAATGCAACTATTAAATTATATTAACGTTAGCAGATAATATGTAGTTGTTCCTAAGCCTTTAGTGAGCATTTTGGAATAACGTACTATAAGTAAGATATTGCGACTATTTATTTAATTTACAAAGAATTAAAAAAATAGTCGCAATATCTTACTGTGTCTGAAAGAGAAGGTAAAGTAACCAACCTTTTTTGAATATAATACGTTTTTCCCGAAACTCCATTCCTAGAATAGAGGGTATATTAGACAGTAAACTTAATGTGTGATTTAGTTATCGAGGTGCGATGAAATACCAGATATAAACTACCTACATACAAGAATTTGAGTTCAAAATTTGACATAATTGTCAATTTATGGAACAATAATTTCTATGTATTCTCTTATGTAAAACAAAGTTTCATAACAATCCTTATATTTTTAAGGGCCTTTCAAATTAATACAAATGATCTCTTAAAATACACAATCCTAGTCGATACTTGAGTTGGTGTCGTGGTCTAGTACAACATAATTAAACCATTTTAGTGAGCATATAAAAATGGAAAAATATGACACTACCCCCTACAAAAATTACCTATATATTTACCACACAAGTCACGACACTATGACAGGTTTCTGAATTGAGTATTCGGAGTTAAGAATGTGTCTCTACTTCTAAAGTTTAACAAGTTTTGAAGTTGAGAAATACACAACTTGAATGCCAGAAATCGGGGGTGAGACTCAGTAAAACAAATTTTTTTGCATAAAAATATCGAGCACGAAAAAAAAAATGTCTAAAAAAATAAACAGTATTTTTAAGACCAAAACGTCTAATAGGACAACTATTATCTACTCGCTGGTCTTTGTTTTACTCTATGACAAAGAATGTCCATTGTGTCGATAGCTGACAGCGACAGTCCGTCACAGAGAAACTTAAGTCCGTTGATGGCGAATGTTTAACTAGGTACACCTTAAGTACACCGATACGTTTGGATTTCGGAATAAATTCTTCATAAAAAAATCGTTTTGTATGAAAAAGCCGTTATTGTGTTTCATTGTGATTAGATTTGTACAAAAATGACATAATCCATCAAACGTTAAAACATAACTTTCAGACGAAAACGTAGGCCGCTTGCACCATAATTCATTAACTGCGTTTGACAATAAAGTTGTCAAAAATAAAAGTCCCGTTTTGACAGCTATAAAAATACTTAATAATAATTAGGCCCGGAATCATCACATCACATCATCAGCCTATTAATGTTCCCACTGCTGGGACACAGGCCTCCTCTCTGTGAGAGGGAATGGGCCGTTTTCCACCACGCGGGCCCAGTGCGGGTTGGTGGATGTCACATGTCTTCGAATTTTTGGTTCTAGGACATGTCGGTTTCCTCACGATGTTTTCCTTCACCGTTTTGAGAGCAGTGGTGATGAAATAGTTTACACAAAGAAAAGAGCCTGCCGGGGCTCGAACCCACGAAATACAATTTGTAAGTCGCGGCCGATACCACTGGGCCACCACTGCTCTCTTATTCGGTATTAGTATTTAATTAGGATTATGAATTTAATTTTTCATTTTCTTACGTAGAAAGTTATCGCGGCATGTAATATGAGAAACGTCAACGGGCTTCTTAGATTGTGACGACTATAATATGTTTTTCTCAAACATGCTTGGAAATTTCAGCATTATTTTGACAACCTTCTTCGAGATAAATCGAAATTGCTGTACTGGCCAAATACATGCGAGCAGCGGCCGGCAAAATTTGTATGAAAATCCATATCTGTCGTGTCTAGCGGCCAAATAAATTACATAGTAAACACATATCTGTCGTGTTATTTAAAAATGGAACGATCTTTTACTCCGAAACATGGCAACCAAAGAGGTAACTTATCAAAGGTTTTTTTTAAATTTCGAACTGGCTTGCAAATAGAACGCTGTTTATTGAAAAAAAAACAAAAGAACACTAACGCGGGAACAATTATTGTTGTTCGTCATTGATTTTGACAAAATGAGTTCTAGGTACTACTTAGTTTTAATTTCCGCGCATTATTTGAGAAAAGCACTATACAAGCCTTGGCCACAACTAGGCATTGATGGACTTACGTATGTGTGCCTCGGCTTCGCCTCGGCCCACATTTACACGTTCGTCCATCAATGCCTCTTTTGCTGGCCGCTGCAGTAATGTACTATATTTACACACACAACGTAATGTTCCAAATATGAATTCAAAAAATATTGTATAAACACGTACTTTATATTCGTGGATAGGCAAAATTAAAAAAAGATACCATTACTGTGCAACATTTTCCTTCGATTTTTAAACAACTGCATCATAAAATAACTTTTTAATTTCTATAGCACATTTTTACTTTTTAATTTATTGACGCTTATGGGCTCATCGAATTACTGTCATTGTCTAAGGAGGCGCGCGCTGCGCAGTCATGTGCAATGAGAACCTAAATTGCCCGCCATACCAAATATTTACTCCGTTTCCACTTTTGTTTTATTGCAACTGTATGAGTGAAGATAAAGTAGTGTATGCAATGGCTTATAATTAGGTATTAAAACACTCGCGTAATATTATTATCACTTTCGGCTTCGCCTCATGTGATAAACCTACGCTCGTGTTTTAATAACCCCTATTATATAACCATTGTATAAACTACTATTATAAGACATCGTTTTGTCACTGTCATCCTGAAACGATTGACAGAAAATAACGGTGTTCTGAACACACGGCCTTATGAGACACAAGCGGGCGGTCTTTTCTTTCCAGTTTACGACGGCGCAGTTCGCATACTGAAATGTGAATAGGAGCTTACATGTTAGTTATGTTTTATTGAAAGAAGATAATTCTTGAACCACTTGTATGTGCGGTAGTTCGCTTAGCCGGTGCACTTTCCACTTACTCGCAAAGTTGCCTTGAACTCACAACTTCAAGCAGTATCATTTAAATTGTTAGAATGCGCAACGTGCAACGAGCAACTTTGAACAACTACGATTGCTATTTATTGGACTATGGATAAAGTTCTCCTCAGTCGAGAAGTTTCACTTGAGAACTGAGACAAAGATAGCGTTGGAAATTACGTAAATGCTTTCATATATTTATTTGTAATAATACTTTTTCCTTTAGACATTTCATAGGATAACTTGAAATAGGTAGTATCTTTATTTGCTATGATTACTAATTTAGTTACTTCCTCCATTTAACTACAAAATTATAAGAGTTTTATGCCTGTTTGGTATTTCCACAAACCCTCAGTCTAAAAAAACCGGCCAAGTGCGAGTCGGACGGCGCACGAAGGGTTCCGTATCATTATCGCAAAAACAGCCTGGTGACAGACGGACAGACAGACAGACGGACCGCAGAGTCTTAGTAATAGGGTCCCGTTTTAGGGTTCGGTACCCAAAGGGTAAAAACGGGACTCTAAGACTCCGCGATCCGTCTGTCTGTCTGTCTGACCGTTTGTTTGTCTGTCCGTCTGTCACCAGGCTGTATCTCATGAACCGTGATAGCTAGCCAGTTGAAATTATCACAGATGACGTATTTCTGTTGCCGCTATAACAACAAATACTAAAAACAGAATAATATAAATATTCAAGTGGGGCTCCCATACAACAAATGTGATTTTTTTGTACCCTACGTACGCGAGTCCGACTCGCACTTGACCGGTATTTTACCCTTTGGGTACGAAACCCTAAAAATGAATACAAACTATGTGCAATTCTAACTGTACTTAAAATTCACCCAAACCCTTCGTCGAGTCGACAAAGGTCAAATGTGAGTCCTTTTTTGTTTTGTCGACTTTTTAGCATTTTGGCAGTGGAGAGTAGATAAATGATAGAAAAACGTCATCGCTGTGACGATACGACTCGCAACTTCTTGCGTATGTGCTCGCGAATTTTAATTTTAAAATATTATTTGTTTTCTGTGTTCGAGTTCATTATTATAAATTACGGTTTAAAAAGCATCGCAAAATTGGCTACTTATGTGATGCATGCACATGGAATATATATTTTACCAACATTTTGAACTATAGGATCATACTCCTCCCCCCTCAGTTCTACGGTCTTGTTAAAACCGATCACGACGCTCAGCTCGGCATCGACTGACTAAATTATATGGGGCCATTGACATACCATTCCCCTTTGAATGCTGGCCACAGCTCCGTTTTGAAGACTATTGTTTGAGAAAATCAAGAGGGAAATTGCTCGGTCCTAGCTTTCCTATTGTTAACTAAATGTAGTTGCATTCCGTTTTGAGTGGTCTTGTAGACTGAGACTTAACCTATGGACAGGCATCAATAAATAATCTTAGGTATTGTTCTGATCTTACAATACAAAGTGAAACGGAATAAACATTAGACCCGAATGTAATGTTAATTTTTAGTGGAAAAATAGGAGTTTATATTGTAGGTGACTTTAAATTAAGAATTAAATGTATGAAAGAACGTAAGTATTATCGGATTGACCAATTGTCACCTATCGCGCGTCGGTATTTTTATTAAATAGGAAGTTAGGCTTCTCGCAAAACAAAATCTTCTGTTTTTTCAGTTTGGGACCTTACCTGCTTATCTTCAAGATTTCAAATAAAATAAAATGTTTTGACTTCTAAACTCAAACATAGATTACGACTAGTGTACTAAGTACCGATTTTTCAATAGCCTGATAACTTTTAACTGTGGAATAAAATCGGCGGTTTGACAGCTTTTGTATAGAAAATATGTTCTTTCCATTCCCATTCCTCAGTTAAAATCTCACAGATTAAAGAAGACGGCCCTTAAAATATTAAGGAATGTACCTATATGAAAGCAACTAACTCTTAACTATCTAGAATTTAAGTACATTAAGTATGGAGGAGCTCGTGGCTAAATAATAACACACAGCCGCACGGGTCGATCTTCAAGGTTAACAACCAGTCTTGCCAAGGGGTATCGTATCAGTTACTGGGTTGTGGAGGTCAGATAGGCAGTCGCTCCATGTAAAACACTGGTACTCGCCTGAATCCGATAAGACTGGAAGCCTACCCCAACAACAATTGGGAAAAAGGCTAGGCAGATGATGAAGTATTTATAATTACAAAGATCAATTTGCATGTGGTGTTTGCCTGTAATTGGTTGTGCAGTTACATTTAAAACACAATTACTTATGTTGCTATCTGTAACAACTGTTGGTGAACCTTAATTAAATAAATAAAGCAATCTCTTCTCCGGGCAATACGTAGTAGTTTCGCGGCGAAGTAAACTCGTTTGATCGTACTCTGAATTTCTATAGCTCGGGTCATGGATTCGTATTTCTAAAGAATGTGTTGGTACTGAGAAGTTTTCGGATATTGATTGATTGGCGCAGTGGTTGAACAATCTGCCGCTGCGCTGCGCGTTGCTGGTTAGCCTCCCGCGCGGAACAAATTATTCGTATGGCCTATAGATAGTTGTTTTGGATCTGGCTGTTTTTGTATATTAGTTAATATGTAAATGTCCCCACGATACAGGAGAAATTACATTCCAAAGTGTGGAACATAATTTTGTAAACTCTTCTATTTTTAACCGACTTACCATTAAGGAGGAGGTTCTGTATTCGACATTACATATGTTTTTTTTTATGTTCTCGCATATCTCCGTCAATTTTGGACCGATTTTGAAAATTCTTTTTTTGTTTGAAAAAGTATGTTTCGAAATTGGTTCCATTTTAGTTTGGTGAAGATCTGATAGATGACTTCGAAGATATACAACATAACTCTTCAATAAATTACGGAAAATCTCTCGGGATTGCTTGAATCGCATGTCTGTTTATTGTTTATACCATTTCATAACATAACATCACGCCAGTACGCTCTTAAGGGGTAGATCTCTCATTTCACCGGTTAAGTTCAAGTTTCATGATATTTGGGTAATATATTCTGGCGTTATAGGTACCTTACTAAACAACTTGCCAATTATGTAGGAACAACTAAAAAGTGAAAAATAAAAAGCTTTTTACAAAAAAATACTACCGTCTTCCAAATAATAAAACTACAAAGTGAAAAATAACTTTATTTTTGGAAGTCGGTGTCCATAACGCAAAATATTGGTACCTACCTACAAAAGACACCGACTTCCAAAAATAAAATTATTTTTCACTTAATAGTTTTTTTATTTGGAAGTCGGTAGTATTTTTTGTAAAAAAGCTTTTTATCAACGATTTCATCCGGTGTAAAAAATATCCCATCACATTCAGGTCATGGTTTGTGATACTTAAAGATTATATTATTATTAGGTACCACCCAAACATATTGTACACGAAAAAAGATTTAAAAAAAAAATAACACTAAAAACTGCCGAAAGGCAAGACTATTAAAAATATTATATACTTAACCTACTAGTACGTAATTTGTTTATTTTAATAGATATATTGTATTTCGCTTTTCCACCGGGTAAAATACCAGGATTAATAAATAAATAAGTGGATAGGGTGACAAACTGACACACGAGTAACCTACCTCACGTTAAAAAAAAACAAGTAAGTAGTTTCCTAGGCTAGGCTATCAACTTAATTATGTACTTCGCTACTTACATATGTTATTGAATTAAACAAAATATCATTATGAAATGACCATGGCAAAGAAAAGGCGAGTTATATCAAAATTATGAAGAACAGAGACAATGTCCTGACAAATTCTACGACTACACCAGAATAAGTGTAGAAACTTTTGACTATATTCTTGAAGGGGCCATTTGTTAATTACTCTTCTATTTTTATGGTTCACGCATCTTTGCTGTCCTCTCAAAAATTGCTGAAATAATTTGCTCTAGCACGTCCGAGGACATTCACATGGACATGTCACAAAAATAAATTGCACAACACTGCAGTGAAGTCGCGCGGGCGGTCACCGCTTGACTGGAGTGCACCGCTCGTTGCCCGCCGCTGTTTTTGAGGGCCGGTCCATTTGATTTTACGCATTAGATCCTGCCGCTCCCGCGCCGACGCCGCGCCGCCGCGCCACCCGCTGCCCGCAAGATTCGAGGCAGAGGCCTTACGCGTGTTTATGTAACGCCCGCTTGTAGGTAATTATTTCAAGGACAGGGCCGAGTCACAATACTGTTAGATATCAATACAGTGGTAGCGATCTGAATATGAGTACTGTGTGTGTAATTGTACTTACTCGTGTGAGTCACATATTATAGATACCACCTATGACTCATAAACCCAACTATGTTTTTCATAAACATGGTCATAGTTTAGATACTAACGAAATCCTACTACCTATACTTATCGCTACTAATATTATAAAATGTCTGAACGCATGTATGTTTAAATGTTTGTTAGTAAATCACACCTCACCGGCTGTAGGTAAGTACTTTGATGAAACTTGAAATACGGGTAGATTACGTACATACAATATTTTGATCCCAGTAGAACAATTCTTTAGACTTATTTCTGTGTATCACGCGAGCGAATTCACTGGCAGAAGGCAGTCGTTTACACGATCATTTATTAATAATTCAGTCCCAATGGTTAGGTACAATGCACTTCACTACCCTGAACGACCATTGACGGGTTACGGACCTACGATTAGATAAACTTGATGTCATAAATAGTACCTACTAACCTTGTGCAGATAATAGTAAAGTTAAAAGAAATAAGCTCTCCCTGTTATCATGTCACTGGCGAAATTTTGATGACCATTCATCCCTGCTTAACCTTTCCGAAAATACAGGCATGATGTTTGAAAAAAGAATAAAATATTACACATATTTTAAACCCATAATCAGCTCACAATTTACAAAGTCTATTTATTTAAGCCTTGTTTTATTTAAAACAGCAATTTCGAAATCCAGAGCCATGATTGAACTGTGCCAACTGTGGTGTACAGAAGTTTAAACGATCACATCATGGTTCAGTTGTTCCTTTGTAACTACAGATTCACAGTTCTCTGCAATTGTTTGTTGCATTTTGTAAAAGAAGAATTGGCTCCCCGGACGTAGTTTAATTTTGAAGTCAATTTTGGAAATCCTAAGTAAAAGTAGCTAGCATATGTACCTATGACTTTATTTCTAGGCTCAGGGGCACCTACACTTTTTTTGTTAAGTTTTATCGCAATAGGTAATAATTACTCCCATAATAACTTGCACTAACCGGCCCACCATTGAAGCTGGAATCAACAGTGGCGATCACCAAGAAAGTCCCGACTCAATGAAGCCCGACGAGTCCAGAGAAAACGATTAAATCGCGCTAAAAATAATACCAGTAAAAAGAACATCGGAGCGGGTACAAAACTGCCACTCTGTTCAATAACTTGCACAAACTAAAGGATTTATTTTCTATGTTTTTCGGGTATCATCATACAACTTCGGATGACCCGTTAGAGAAGCCTTCTTTCAAGAAAAAACAGCAATAGAAATTAAAATAACAATTTACCACCTAATAGCGCTTCAGAACTAAAATAGGCAACAAAATGCCAGCTATTGTAACATTACAGCGTATACAAACTAAAACTTAGACGTACAAAGCGCTCGAACAATGAATGGAAGGTCCTACAGCGGACTCCACGCTGCACAAACACAATCAGCGTAGAGTAAAGCCCAACATTTAGATTAAACACTGAACTACCGCTTCGTACCAACAAATCTATCGGCGCTTTAGAAATATTCCCATTTGCCGGACGTAAAATAAATGTATAAAAAATCTCCTTTCAGTTTCAATACCCTTGTAGTCGAACGCGATTAAATTGCCAATTAAAATAGTCCATCTTCAGAATGCTCGACTTTGCGATTTGTGGCTTTTCTAGTATTCTAAGCACAGTTGGAGCAAGGGATTTTAACTAAAGGGTCTTTCAACAAGGACGGGTCGATGTTAAAATTGAATAAAACAAGATGTGTGTGAGATATTAACGAAATTTATTTTTTATTTAAAAGGCCCATTTATGCCAATTATGGATGGAATATGACATCGTTCAAATGTTTGCCGCGGCTTCGTATGGTGGCACGAATCCGAGAGGTCCAATTTTTAATGACTCTGCTGCATAGATCGAGCGAGCGCTACAGATCAATGATAAACAATTTCTTTTGGCTTGAATTGAACAATATGGACGTGAACGACATGTGGTTCTAGCAAGATGGCGCTACTTGCCACACAGCGAACGGCACAATCGAGTTCTGCATGTACGGTTTGAGGGTAGAGTTAGAGTTCCGCTAGACTTTTTCTTGTGGGGTTTTCTGAAGTCGCAGGTCTATGCCAATAAACCACATTCGACCGTTGCCCTGAAAGCCAACATAACGCATGCCATCGCTCGGATTCAGCCGGATCTATGCAGCAGAGTCATTAAAAATTGGACCTCTCGGATTCGTGCCACCATACGAAGCCGCGGCGGACATTTGAACGATGTCATATTCCATCCATAATTGGCATAAATGGGCCTTTTAAATAAAAAATAAATATCGTTAATATCTCACACACATCTTGTTTTATTCAATTTTAACATCGACCCGTCCTTGTTGAAAGACCCTTTATATTAGAAGCAGGATCGTTTTTTCTTAAGCACGTTTTTCTGTAGCTATAACTATTGGAACTGTGTTTATACGAGAAGAATTTACTCCACGCGGTCGACCTTGAATAACTGAACGGAAACCAGGTTGTTGAAGCAAAATATGTTCTATTTATTTCACGGCTAAGATTTAAATTAAAAGAACAAAGAAATAATTAACAAATGCGGTACCATCGCAAGTCTCTATTTAGATGACTCGAAAGTTTCAGGAAGCCGCCGCCGCGCGGCGACACCGTCACAGTGTTTCCAAGGAATTTGCATGTTGTCCCTTAGTAAATAGAATCCACATTCGATATAAACTTGTTGTGAAGTGCGGCAGCCACAATTCGCGCCGCCCCATCAAACTGAGGCCTTAAGCTACTATTACTGACCTGTGTAAAAAAAACATAACTAAAAATATGATTTAGTGGCTATGACGTAAAGAGCTGATTGTTAAGTCGTTTGATAACTTGTATGAGGAATAAATGTAACAGTTTATGGAAGATAGTAAGGTGGTGTCTAAAACCGCAATCTTACTCTACATTTCCTCCACTCGAATCAATCAAATTGACAGTTGGAGTTTTTTATGTATTATCAGTAAAGGGATTTTTACCCGACTGCCGAAGGAGGGTAAAGTGTTTATCAGTCTATTTATGTATGTAAGAATGTATGTATGTATGTTTGTTCCTATGTGGCGTTCCAGAGACCAAACGCGTTGGCCGATTTTTATGATTCATACGTCAATCGATTCGTCTTAACCCTGCAAGTGTCACTGGCTACATTAAAATTGGAAAATAAAAAAATTGCCGGCTTTTGGGCGCCATATTGTGGGGGACAAAAAATTTTTTTTACTTCCAAACCCATTGTTTGGGGTATCAAAATAAAGGGTTTTGGTCAGCCAGCTCGCGAATATGTATCCTCCGACTGCACAGCATGATTTTCTTCTTGTTTACGTCTTTTTAGTTCGCCTTTTAAGCAGTCGGGTCTTTTGATTTTTTAAATTAACTTTTTTTCGTTGTAATGGCGATTGATCCGATTGCAGTAAAGAATGTTTCAAACGAACTTAGAACATAGGTCTTATTCTCCAAATGTGAGGAAAAAATTTAAATATTAAAATAGCTTCTTTTCTTTCTTCTTTACCGCACTATATCTGAATTTTCATCCAGTAAGAGATAAGTAAGTAAAAAATAAACAAGAAATTTTCACAATACAATTCCTCACATATACCTGCCTCATTTGCAGAGATTTCGAAACCGCAATTTTATCAATAACTTGTCCGTACATCGAGGGAACCACCCATGTTTGTTTGCGCGGCATGCAGGGGGAGTGAGGGGGAGGGGGCGGGCATACACCAGTATTTCAATTACTGTGGCAAGATCCACGCTATTAGTTATGCAGTAGAACGATCCCGTGAATTGAGTCCAGCGGTTTCAATTGAGATTCTTGAAATATCAATCAGAAGACAGTTTTGAATTGTTTGAATTAACTCATATGGGTTTTCTGCTATTGAAGTGGAATTTCTAAGACGGTGATTCAATACACTTATACACACATATTTTATTTTTATACACTTATGCACAATATATTTTATTAAATGAGAGAGAAGAAAACTCTCTTCCTGCTCACATCAAATCGATATAATAGTAAAATATTAATATACGGTTTGTAGTGTGTTGCGTTGCAAGTCGGTTTGATTTTTTGTTAAAAAGTTTTTCTTTATGAAATAGGATTTCCCATCGCTAATAATGACGTAATTCTATTCAAAATGTCATCCCCTATTCATACCCTTTAGAAGATTAATTAAAAACTCCTTGCTTAGTACACACCTCGTACATCTAAAGCCAAAGGCTTGAGTATGCTACGCCGTAGTGAACTACGAGGTCGTAGCACGTAGCACTTATCCGCTACGACGCTAATCTTGTCATCCTACCACGTATGAGTCAACTGAAAACTTACTATTATGAGATCGCTGTCATTATAAGGTACCAATCAGACTAAAAAAAGTTAATTAAAAAAATCAAAAACCCGACTGCTTGAAACTGCACAGCATGATTTTCTCCTTGTTTACGTCTTTTTAGTTCGATTTTTAAGCAGTCGGGTTTTAGAATTTTTTAATTACCTTTTTTTATTTATAACTTTTTAGTTTTTTTTTTTCGAGTTAGGTACATTTAAACATATAGTGTTATATTTTTGAAATCACCTCTTAAAATCCTTTATTTTGATACCCCACGACAGGTTTGGAAGAATAAAATATTTAAAAAAAAAAAATTTGGGTCCCCACAATATGGCGCCCAAAAACCGCTATTTACCTATTTTCCAATTTTCATGTAACCAGTGACACTCGCGGGGTTAAGACGAATCGATTGACGTAAGAACTATCAAAATCGGCCCACGCGTTTGGTCTCTAGAACGCCACATAGGAACAAACATACATACGTACATACATACATACATACGTACATACTTACATACATACATAGACTGATAAACACATTACCCTCCTTCGGCAGTCGGGTAAAAAATCATTATAACTTTTCATAAATAATTGGTAACATGAACACAGTCGAATGCACACTTTTTCCCGTAAACCATCCGTCACATGAATACAAAGAGGTATTTAAAAAATTATTATAAAATCAAATATATAATAATTTGTTTAATTTCAGTTTTTTTTGTTTTAGTAATGAACGAGTTCTCCAAATAATTTATGTGGTCATTTTGCTAACAAAGTTACGCTTATCTTGAATTTCTGCCAAAATAGGAACATTGTAGTGTTACAATACATATATTTTTGGGATGGCCTATTTAGTAGCTTTCATTTGATACCCATATTGTTAGGACAACGAAAAAAATAATTATTTAACCCCGTTTTTTTAGGGGAGGGGGGGCTTAAGAAGGTCATATATAAGACGACACCAAATCCAACGACACCTCATATGTCATAATCCGTCAAGCCGTTTGGGCTTTAGAGCGTGCTATAGAAATGGACATACATACATACATACATACGTTCGGAAAACATTACCCTCCCTCTTATTACTGAAAAAGTTTCAGTAAAAGCGCACTGACAATCTAACATATTGAAGAATCGGCGTTTTGTCGATATATCCGGCTATGCATTGTTCAAATTAAAAGGCTTTGCGCAAACCCTTCGTGCGCTTTGACAGCTAGAAGTATTGGAGAGTGCGCTTTTTATCAATCGCATTCACCCAGCGTTTCCATTGAAAGCCGATGACAGACCGGACTAAAGCGAACGAATTGTATGGCAGTAAAATACAGTTTAAACCCAGCTTGTATTTTTTTGATTGAATGGCTGCGAGCAAATACAATGATCGAATGAATGCAATTGAAAATATTAAGCACCTTTCGGTCAATTTTATAATTGCTGTTTTTTTAGGGTTCCGTACCCAAAGGGTAAAAATGCGACCCCTGATAGCTAGACAGTTGAAATTTACAGATTATGTATTTATGTTGCCCCTATAACAACAAATACTAAAAACAGAATAAAATAAATGTTAAAGTGGGGCTCCCATACAACAAACGTGATTATTTTGTCGTTTTTTTGCGATAATGGTACGGAACCCTTCGTGCGCGAGTCCTACTCGCTTTTGGCCGGTTTTTTATTGTTTTGCTTTGATGTAATGTGTGTATCCACGATTTTCTTATGGAATCAGGTTTCATCCGGAGCGAAGCAGATCCCTGCGTATATGGTTCATAATTTCAGCAAGGTAAAAAATACACGGAAATCGGTAAAATGTTATTTTTGATATGTTTGTTTGTATATGTCTAAAATAAAGTACCCAATTATAAGTTTTTTTTATTGCATGTTACACCATTGCTGAGTGCAGTGACTAAGTTTCATAACAAAACACACGGATGAAGTCGCGGGAAGAAGCTAGTATCCTACGATAAGAGTCAGGGTTCTTCATTAAATTAAACTTCATTAAAATAGATTAAAAAACGAGTACAGAACACGCTCTTCGTACAGATTTCCACTGAGTTCACTTTAAAAAAAATGTTTGCACAGATTTTAATTACCTTTGAGTGCTCACTGACAAAAACAAACGCATCGCGAAACTTAATTGAAAGGCTTTGCAACAAAGGAAAACCTATATTCCTAACATACGCAGCAAAGGAAGAGTTTGAAATTGGATTTCCACTGTGTTGCCAATATAAATGAAATTCTACCACTCCTAGTAAAAAAACAAATAGTTTATAATTCCCATGGGGTATTCAATTATTGGCAGAAAGTAGGTCATTATTTGACACAAAGTGTCACGCTAAGTGTCAAACAATTTTGAACCTTGTGTTGTATCGAAAAGTCAAATCTATCTATATCGCTTAAAGGTGCGAGATAACCGCGCGACCGCGACACGCGGCCGAGTCAGAAGACGCGCGACACCACTTGTGCTTAGGCTTTGTATGGGAGTGAGAAGAACTAGGCACGGGCCACGGACGCGCGTCGCGGTCGCGAGGTGAACGGCAAGGCACCTTAAGACGACGACTAACGCCAACGACCTTGAGGGAACAAAACGCGCACTCGTTTCACACCCGCGCGACACAAAATTTAGTATAATTTTTGTACTTTCCTTACTATTCTATGACTTTTAAACAAAAAAGTTTCAGATCAAAATGTAGATAATTAAATTGTCTTTGAGATGGTGTCGATTTCATTAAAATATTTAAGTGCGATTGTCGTGTCTTTGCCCGTTTTAGACATAACTTTACAAATTAATCACACTTTGTTATACGAATAAAACACAAAATTTTCTTAGATCAAATTATTAAGAAAATGGGCTAATGTAACATAAATTTTTTCCAAGAAATTATGACTAGCCGCTTAGACGTAATTCTCATTTTAAAATCAGCTACTCAAGGGAATCTGCGCCTTAAGCAATCAAAACTCGTTACGTCATTAAAAATAAATACTCAGATGTAATCTAAATACTTAGCGGTTAATAAAGGCTAGTGATTCAACCTATACTTTTCGTAGTAAATATTGTTATCTATATCTAATTAAAATATAAATTAAATTCTTTCATTCACTGACAGACAACGCTTTGCCTAAAATACTAGGAAACAACGAAAGTAGCACTAAATAGGATTTCAGACTTAATTCCAATTTGACGCGATTGTCGATCCGTGTTCGCTCTAGACCAATTATTACTGTCAGGCCGACCGCATACGACAGCTCCAATTCCCAATGCAGAATGCAAATGTCAACCAAAATTTAATGAGGCCAATCTTTAATTGGCATCTTCTGTTGACTTCGTAGCCACTGGCCTTAATTAAATAGATATTTTAAGCTAACAAGCCTAGCCTTTGGAGACACATTAGCCTCTATTCTATTAGTGATCTAGGCATTGGCACAATGAGGGCTATCGTGTTTGAATTGACCGGTAGGGGCGCTAGTGGAGAGTTAGGTCTACAAAATATCAAATGTCACAGTTATTGGGCTTTTAGTGTGAGTTTATTTAATAAATTTTTATTGTTGTGAATATTTTGCAAATATGACAGATTAAGATAGGTACGGTTTGTATTGGATGTTTCAGAAAATGTGTATCCTCCTTTTTTTTCAATTCGCGTAACAACAACGTTTAACAGCTATATTTAAGGACCTTACTGCCAGTGGCGCCAACTGGTGGCCAATAAAACGGTATCTCTTATTAGCAACATTGTGCTGTCGGATTCTGTTATGGAAGGATTTTAAGAGGTTATGCAGTTACTACAAGCCCTTATATCCAAAGCTTATGATGATCCCTTATATTTGTTGATTCTAAGTGTATTCGAGTTTTTTTTGTTTGTTTGATTGTACTGAATAGGCTCCGAAACTACTGGACCGATTTAAAAAAAAATCTCACCAATTGAAAGCTACGTTATTCCTGAGTAACATAGGCTATTTTTTAATCCCGAAAATGGGTCCTGTGGGGTGCCCACGGTAGCGAAGCCGCGGGGAACAGCTAGTAGATAATAAAGCAAGTACCTACCTATTAAACCCTATTATTTGTGCGGTGGCTATCCGATGCGATGTGATGTATAATTAACGTTATTTTAATGAACACTCTATCAATTGAAATTGGTTTTTGTTTTATATCAACAGATTGTTGAACGTAGACGAACATTAATCTTCATAAGTTTTCTTTGTGATTTTATCATCAATATTTCCCACGAGAATAATTCTGCAGGCTTTCCATTCGCTTTTTGAAGTTCAAAATCAAACAAAATATCCTGTGTTCTTTTCGAAGCCTTTTATAAAACTAATATAAAATAATATTAGCCCTAGAACGTGGCGCCGGCGTCACGATAAAACTGCTCCTTTAAACGTTGGGGTGTAAAATCCCGGGGGTAAAAAAATTAAAATCGGGACCAAAACCGCCGTGCGTTTTGGCCATGTCAAAGACAATTTAATTATCTACATTTTGATCTAAGTTTTCTTTATTAGGGTTCCGTACCCAAAGGGTAAAAAAACAGGACCCTATTACTAAGACTCCGCAGTCCGTCTGTCTGTCTGTCCGTCTGTCACCAGTCTGTATCTCATGAACCGTGATAGCTAGACAGTTGAAATTTCACAGATGATGTATTTCTGTTGCCGCTATAACATATATAATAATAATAAAAGCCCTTTATTTCTTATCCTTAGTAAGTTACTAAACAATATTTTCTAATTTTTTTACATTTTACCTCTTAATACTATTACTTAAATATTAGATATATAGCACTAACTTAGGTACTACTTTCTGTTTTCTATTTATTACTTATCTAATCTAATCTCTTACATAACTAATCTAATTATTAGGGATAGGAACCCCTTCTCGGGTATAGGCCTCCTCCAGCTTGTTCCATTTATCTCTATCGGCAGCATCTTTTATCCATTGTTTTCCAGCAGTACTAATGATGTCATCTGTCCAGCGTTTTTTAGGCCTTCCTTGTCGTCTCTTGCCGCTGGGTCCTGTCCACCGTGTTGCCTCTATGGTCCATCTCTTGTCATTGTAACGGGCTAGGTGTCCAGCCCATTTCCACTTGAGCTTAAGCGCATAATGCAGAGCATCAGTAAGTCTTGTCTTCCTTCGTATAAAATCGCTATAACATAGTATAGTAAAAACAGAATAAAATAAATATTTAAGTGGGGCTCCCATAATTTATTAACTTAATCTATTACTTTATTTAAATATTTTAAATCTTAGAAGTCTTTTTCTAATAATTATAGAATACATCTAGCGGCCGGATTCAGTTGTAAGAAAGAATTACGTTTAAGTATTTAGCTAATTCTTTCTTGTTGATCTTGAACAAATGCATTGACTGGGTGTATATGACGCAATACGGATAAGTTTGACGTGGTTACAATAGTTGGTGAATTTTGATACGAGCGTTTGAGTTGTTTTGTTTCTGGTGCGAAATACAAGCAAAAATAATGTGTAAAACCAGGGTAAACATAATAATAATTTTAGTAGCCTTGAATTGAATTGCCATAATATATATCAAATTTCTGATGAAACTGGATGATGTGTAAGCTATTTTCAAAACTTAATGTGAATTGTTTTTTTTTGTGTTTGTTTTTAAAATATATTTAAATAAAGAACATGAAGGGGAATAATTTAATAATGAAGATAATGTAATAATCTATTTAATAAAGTTGATTATTTTTCATGTCTTGTAGGTAAGCAATTTTATCACTTATTTCAAGTGTGTAAGAATCAGTTTTCATTATTTTTTGAGAATAACCATGAGTCGTCAAATAAAGAGATTTGGGAAAGAAAGAAGCGTCTAGGTCGTGCAAGAAGTGGAAGGTCACCGCTTATAATATACTAGCTGTTTCCCGCGGCTTCGCTCCCGTGGACCACCCCACAGGACCCGTTTTCGGGATAAAAAAATAGCCTATGTCACTCAGGAATAATGTAGCTTTCTATTGGTGAAAGAATTTTTCAAATCGGTCCAGTAGTTTCGGAGCCTATTCGGTACAAACAAACAAACAAAAAAATCCATTAGTATAGATGAATTGGTTTCGTTTCAAACTAACAAGACATTTTGCAAGTGAATTTGTAGATACGTCATTGCGCATTTCATGGCGAAAGATTACATAAATACAAAAATAAAGAGATAAAAAATATGTAATTGACAACCGAATTGCGAACCTCCTCCTTTTTGGGATGTCGGTTAAAAAGGAACATTTATCTTTAGCTCGGTACTACTTAGATTTCAACTGGGGAAAGTAGTAGTAGAAAAAGGAAAATTTTATTTATGGCGCGAAGAGACTTTGGTCTGAAAACAATATTATTCCTACCACAGAATCAGGTAAAGTGTGAATAAAATGTGCGGGTAGACAAGTTCCTAAGGACCTTACGTTAAAGATATTAACGACATAATGTTAAACACTGTGCGAAATAATGTTTATGCTATAATAATCTATTTAATATTAATTAATCGATAATTATGTAAGAAATTTTTTTTATTTAATTGTATTACAATAGATATTTATTATTTATGATTCAATTGGTACTTATTTTATGTAAAAATATTGTGTCATACTATTTAAATCAATGGTTATAGAATTTTAAAACAATAGCAAATATTTAATATTGTGTTGACGTCCAGCTTCAATCCTCTTTTCCTTGTGAAAATGAATAATTAAGGTATAACCTCAATAGAATATAGTCAATAATATAATGATAAATAATATTTATTATATAAAAATATAACTATCATAACAGGCATATTTTGTGTAAAAACAATTTATGTTTTGTATTTAAACCAGGGAAATAATAAGTCTAGCCACAAAATTATTTATTGGACACGTGATTAAACTTCTAATTTTATAACTAAGCAACGGGAAAATGACATAGCCTCTAATAAACTAATTCGTCTTTTTTGCAACGCCAACTAAATATTCTACAGAAAGCGTCAAGTAAAGATCATCAATTATTGTGACTTGTCCTTCTTATTTATACATTGCCACGTAATTTACTAACTCGGCCACGGATTTTATATCTTGTCACCATTTTACGTTTTACAGCTTCAACGCAATATCCTCAAAAAAATATAATTCAAGCTTCTATCGAAGAAAGAAAGAAAGCATAATTTATTATAACTTAGCATGTAAAACAATACATCATATTCTTTTATCGTGAAAATAGCCACTGCATGATTTGGCGCGAGTACGCGAGACGACAGCGACCGGCCATTTGCACCAATCAGAGAGCGCCATTCGATTCATGTGACGACGAGTTGAGTTGTCCAAGAGCGAGCGTAGCGAGCTCGGGAGCTTAGGGCACCCCGACACGGACAGGTTAGGTTCGAAGGAGATGACGGGAGCTGAAGTGAGCGAGCAAAGCGAGCGAACTCAGCTCCCGTCATCTCCTTCGTGTTAGGTTACTTTAAACCCTGCATACAGAAATAGGAGCCCCGCGCAGCGGGGCTCCGTCGACTCTGTCGCATAAATACTAATCCAACTTGCACCTATTCTATATTAAAACCAAAAAATATAGTCTTTTATTTTGTCTCTCCTCAATAGCTTCTGGTAATATTAGTGGCCAATATACTATTTGATGAAATGTTTTTGCAATTTTTTTACGATCAATTAATATGGGATGAGTTACATTTTAAACGTACTGAGTTAAAAAATTAGAAGCTAAATAAATATATTTTTTGATGTCATTTAATAGTATTTTAGAAATTTACTGTTAGAATGCATGTTAAAAATTTTACACGTAAGTTACATTTTAAACGTACTGAGTTAAAAAATTAGAAGCTAAATAAATATATTTTTTGATGTCATTTAATAGTATTTTAGAAATTTACTGTTAGAATGCATGTTAAAAATTTTGATGCTAAAAAATAACCATCATGCTGAGTTGTATTTAGAGTGGTTTACATAGAAGATAACTAGTGGCTAACATAGTATTATTTAGATGCTCGTTAATTGTGGCTGACTTAGTAATTTAGAAGGCAACATACATTTTTGGGGGCGAATAATGATATTAAAAAGAAGCCTGTTTAATTAGCACCCTTTAAACCAATGGGGAACCGATCACATTTCCGAATATTTTTTGGTCGAATTTCATTTTACCGAAAACTATTGACCGACGTCTCTTTTGCTATATGCATTATTTGACATATTTTCAGATCATCGAAGTATCATGTGGCATATGTATTATTTCACCGAACTACTTTTGGCCGAAGCCTCTTTTGAACTTTTTTCATTTGCCATATTTTCACCAAACCGAAACAAAATTTTAGGGAATATTATTTAGTTACAAATTTATATCCGGTTATAAGGTGGCATTTTCAAATTAAAATTGAAATAGTGTCATAAAAAGTCAATATGTTGTGCTACAAAATTAAGTGACAGAAACGAATCGCTGCAAAATCGAATTCACGCAGTCTTGTCTGTGTTTACGTATTTATTTCGAATTTTCATGCAAATGATTCATTTTTAATTTAAATTGATTTAATTTTTTTAATAGCTGTCATGCATTAGACATTTTTATTAATTAATTATTTGAAAGAATTTGTCCAAGAGCGAGCGAAGCGAGCTCGGGAATTTAGGGCACCCCGACACGGATAGGTTAGGTTCGAAGGGGATGAGGGGAGCTGAAGTGAGCGAGCAAAGCGAGCGAACTCAGCTCCCGTCATCTCCTTCGTGTTAGGTTACTTTAGACCCTGCAAACAGAAATAGGAGTGACATTTTTTTTTTCGAGTCTCTGTTTTAAATATTTGTATTCGCCCACTGTTTCTGTCTCACTTATTATTTTGATATGCGTTTAAAAATAAATATTTAGAACAAATGTTATTTCGGCTAAGTGTAACATCAGTAAAAAGATTTTCGACCAAGTGAAACGTCGGAGTAACGAAAAAAATCGAATTGATAATAGGTCAACTGAGACAGTGGCAGACATGACTTCGATGAAGTAAAAAAAAACGAAACGATAATAGTTGAAAAGTTTTAGATGAAATGAAATTCGGCTAAATGTTGTTCGAACTTATGATAGGTAACCAAACCAATGGTATAAATAATATTATTAGGTATCAATAAACGATGCTTAAAAATGTTTTATTTTTATTTCATACCTATCTATAGGTTGCATTATTATCGCGCAACCTTTTTGCATTGTTTGTCACATACAATGAGTGTAGGATACACATAAAAAACAAAAAGTAGTTTGGGCTGCCGTGTTTTAAAGCTACCGGCTTTAAAGTAGCACAGCCTCACAACTCAGCTACAACTAGTTCAATGTCAGTGATGAATTTTAGGACTACGTTTGAACAGGCTCGCGTACGCCATTCGCGTGCGGGCGATTATGAACATTATATTAAACCCATACATGACATCTCTGCAGACGACATATTCAGGTTTTACTATTAAGGTGCGACTGCAATTTTGACCCTTGTCTGTACCAAACTGATTCCTCGCCCTTCTCTTGCAACATATAGGAAGATTACTTCGATTGGTTCCCACCACTCGTTCTAATAATTCTAATCTAATTGATAAACTCACTTGACAGCCGTCTATTCAGAAGTAACTTTTTTACCTGTTGAAGAAAACAAAATTAAAGTTATTAAGTATACAGGGCGATTTGTTAACGAGAAAGAACCGAGTATTATAGCTTTTGGCGAACCTTTTTTCAGGTGAGATTCGTTCACTCATTAAAAAAGAATATTGTGTGGAGCTCCAAGGCCAACGTGTCATTAATAAAAAAAATCGGACTGCGAATGCTCGCAGCGGCTACTTCTACGTCATTTATAAGTATCTGCATATTAATTGAGTGGAGTTACAAAAAAATACTGTCCACAATGTTTAACTTGTTACTTTATTTAATATTATAAATGTGTAAGTTTATACGTTTGTGTGACAATCACGCAAAAACGGCTGATTGGATTTGGTGAAACTTTGCACATAGATAGTTTATTACCTGGTTTAATACGTAAGATATTTATTATGCCGATAAACTCCTCCCGATCCCTGATTATAAAACTACTATTATTAAGCTAGGTTCTGTTCACGGCTTCGCCCGCGTGACAAGACGCGCACGAAGCCGCGGACAGAAGCTAGTTACTAATATTACAAACTGGCTACTGCACTTCACATACCTCTACCATACAAGATGGCCTATGACATTCCGCAATATTACTGTAGGGATTTTGGAAATTTAATCTGGGGTGTGACCATACTACAAACTATAATCAAACTATAATACAAATATAGCTCTTAGAGTAAGGTTATTTTGAGTGTGCGTTAGGGACAGATGTATACAAGTCATATACATCTGTCGTTTTTTTATAGTCGAACTATGATAGTTTTACCAGCACGGATTACGGGGCCAGAACTGTAAGAGATAATCTTAAAACATATAAACAACAAAATATACCTACTTTACTCGTATGATGATTAATGAAAGTTTGCTTGATACGAGTATAATCATATATCTGTCCCTAAAGAAATCATTCTGTAATTTAACCTTTGTTAGTATCGAGTGTAGACTTGTCCGTAATTTCCACTTATTAAAAAAGATGAATCTACATGCTAGAGTAACGAGAGCAAAATACTAGTGGATAAAAGAGAAATAAAACACAAGTTTGCGTAATGTTAATAAACTTAACAATACGAATACTTATCACAATGAGAAAGCATGTTTCAACTCAATATCCGACAAACTCAGCGTGTAAAAAAGATAAATAAAATCTCTCTCAATAATTTCAGTTGCGGATTGAAATATTTATCAAGTGAGCGCTTTTCCGAACTACGGCGTCAGAAGCAAAACAAAAAATGGCTACGCGATTTAATTTATTCGAGCATCAATAAATTCTTACTGAATGGAATGCGAATTTAATGGCTCGAAAAACCTACAAGAGGTGAAAAACGCATCGCTTTATATTCATACAATTTTCTGATGTATAATGTTGGTGAAAATGGATTAAATTCTGCTTCGGCCACCGTCGTTCTATTGAAAGTTCCCAGAGATTTGACATCTCACAAGTCACTCAGGTAAAGGGTTTCTGGACAATATTTAGTAGGGCTTTACATAATGTATTTTTGTGCTCCATATTTGGACGATTCGTGCATAAATATTTAGTGGACGTTACATAATGTATTTTCGTGCTCCAAACTTGGACGATTCATGCATAAATAGCTTGGTTTTGAAAGTGGCTTCACCCGCGTGGACGTCGAACCCACGGGGACACACTACGTTGATGAAAAGTATTCCGTTCCGTTGTTGAACCGTGATTGGTTAATAAATTACCAGGTTCGCTGCCATCCACGCACCGGTACGTCTAGCGCTGACCAAGTGGGGCGCTGACCACGCACCGGTGTGTGTCCGCGCCTAGTAAAGTTTATAGAATCAGTGCAGAATCCAGAGTGGGACGTTTTGTTTGAAGTAGCTCTGTGCTTGAAAATTAAAAAAATCTTGACGTGTTTGGGTTTTTTTTTTACGTATCTTGAATGGCACAACCATTCAAGATACGTTTTTACGTGGAAACTGAAAAATTCAAAATTATAAAAATGGACCGTGGATAAGGCCCTTCTGGTTCTTAAAGGCGACGAAAACAAGTGTTTAGTATTCTGGATGACACTGATATAAAGGAGACACTGTATGATGACGATTCTGAAGACGACTACCAACCTGATGAGGAGGAGTCAGCATCAGAGAGTGAAGGTGAAATGAACCTAGCAAATTTAGAATTGCAACCTCTCAGACACCGATTATGGTCATATCATTCATACAGCTCAGGATCAAGAACTGGGACGAATCTCACCATCTGCATCAGGCTCTCAAGATCAAGTCCAGCCAAACCAACATTCTGCATTAGGCTTGACATCCGAATGGACCACAACTGGTGAAATGAAAAAGATTGATTTAATTAAATCAAACGTTTTTAAGGCGAAGTTGCAGGAGTAAATCCTATAGATTATTTTAATTTCTATTTCACCGAAGATTTTTTGTCAATGATTTGTACCAGAGACAAATGCACCGGCACAGACGTTGCTAAATAGACATAACAGGCCAACTAGGGAAGAACTAGGCAGACGTAGAGAATTTTCGAGGATTACTGGATTTAAATTGTTCGGTTGATTCTGTTACCTAGACCCAAACGTAATTGTATACCTAATAAAAACCACTCTTAAATAAAGAAATGTGTATAACTGATAACGCACCTGTGCGTTCTTCGGCTCTGGTATTGAAAATTTCATTCCCATGCAGAGCCTAGCACGTACCGGTGCGTGTAGTTTGCACCTCTCATTTAAGTACAGTTAACATATTTCGCCTTTTAACTTCTATTTTGTAGGTGGCAGCGAACCTGTAACATATAGGTTGTCACATTCATAAAATAAGTAGGATAAATATTACAGGGTAATACACTTTCGGATGATGATATATTTTGTATGAACCATCGACTAATATAGACGCTCCGTACGTTCTCTATCCGATTACTGCTACGGTTATGAACTTGGCAGTCTATGTGCGTATGATGGATGTTCTGAGGTGTTGTTAGATTCGCATAAGAACTCCGCGTGACGTGGGCTTTATGACTTCTTGTTACAATTGCCCACATTTCTAGTAAATGACAAAAAAAACGGTCGATCACAATTTTACCGTAATCTTGTGTATCAAATGCGAATCGTCCCACTGGGACTAATATGTGCGCTTGTCAACAGAAAGTTTATAAAAGATTTTACAATTAGTGGCTTAACAGCAAATTTCTGCCTTTATTTATTTTTTCAATCTAGCATTGGAGTAAGGTTTTATATGTTTGAATAAGTTCTTAAATAACCCAACCACCACCCAGATTTTACTAATATAGATTAATTAGCCCCGTTATGTCTATGATAAATTTAGATAGTACATTTGAATTTAAAAGTCACAATTAATTGATAATTGCCTGGAGTTGAACCTACATACAACCTCATGCTTTAACCCAAGAATGCAAGTAAATATTGATAAAAAACTATCTTTAATCTTTATATTATTAACGTTAAAATAAAAAAATCGATTACAAAGGCCAGTATTAAAACAGAACTAATAACATAAAAACTGAAACAAATATTAAGAGGAAAAGAGAAAAAGAATATTTAGATATCGAACAATAGCTGGCCGTGTTCCAGTTTCCATAGACCTTATATTTAAGACGCAATTTCAATATCGATATTTACTTTCGCACTAACAGATAACGTCATAAGCAAAAAGAGATAGATATACTTTTTCCTAAGCCATCTTTTGTACCAGTGTGGCCGAGTATGATATAGATACTTCTATGTAGACATAATTATATCAGTACTAGATCTGTACCACTGTCATATCGATATTGTATCGAGGGTAGGTTTTGCCCCAATCTACAAATTTGCTCAATTAGTCTGTAAGAATCTTCCCTGATTGGGGGAAACTTGCCTGTTTTTACCCGACTGCCGAAGGCAGGTTTTATCAGTCTATGTATGTATGTAAGTATGTATGTATGTATGTTTGTTCCTATGTGGCGTTCCAGAGACCAAACGCGTTGGCCGATTTTGATGATTCATACGTCAATCGATTCGTCTTAACCCGGCGAGTGTCACTGGCTATATTAAAATTGGAAAATAGAAAAATGGCGGATTTTGGGCGCCATATTGTGGGGGACTAAATTTTTTTATACTTCCAAACCCATCGTGTGGGGTATCAAAATAAAGGGTTTTAAGAGGTGATTTCAAAAATATATATTACTTATATGTTTAAATGTACCGATCTCTTAAAAAAAAAAACTAAAAAGTTATAAATAAAAAAAGTAAATATAAAAAATCAAAATACCCGACTGCTTAAAAGGCGAACTAAAAAGACGTAAACAAGAAGAAAATCATGCTGTGCAATCGCAGGATACATCTGGTTTTGGTCAGCCAGTTCGCGAATTTTAAGCAGTCGGGTCTATTGATTTTTTAAATTAACTTTTTTTTATTTGGCGATTCTTGACAGAGTGGACGTGTACTCCTATATAGAGTGAACTTATGACTCATAGTAGAAGTGCACTCCCACTCCTTTGTAAATTTTCTATGCATTACAGATGGTGTATATAATATTTAATAATAGCTATAGAACATCCTTGCCAGTTTCCGAGTGTTCCCTGTGTAACAGACTTTCATGTAAATAAGGTAAGAATATTGAAAATACTTGTGTTATTAATCATTGTAAATAGGATCGAAAACTTTTAATGTTACCTACGAATAACAATACATATCGTAAATATAGCTCTCGCCAAACTTCTGGGCCGCCCTGAAGTTGGCTATAATGCCTGCGCAGTAGTTTAGCGAGAACTGCCCCCGTACCCTGACGTGTCAAAACTATCATTGTTCGACTGTAAAAAAGTGACAGATGTATACAAGTCATATTACATCTGTCACTTACACACACTCAAAATAACCTTGCTCTAAGAGCTTATGGTCACCCCCCTGTACCTACGTTCGCGTTCTCTGCGCGGCAAGCGGGTCGTTGACCGCCTCAGTACCGAACGCAGGCGGTTGGTATGGTTTGCACATTCAATAATTTACGCACAATTCAAATACAATGCATATCTTTGGAACGGTTGCTTTTTAATTATTTTTCTTCGTGATAATTTTTAAATACTATGTAACACTACTCCTTAAATTTCATAGAGTTATTTTTTTTACATCTTTGGTCCAGCTAGAATGATTTGATTCTGGAACGTTACGTTCCTCTTCCAAATTTTGTGCAGCAACAGCAAAGTTAGAAGCAATATTTTGCCAGCAACGACGACAATTACTTTGTGGGTCACGTCACAAACACGACCTTCAAAGACATAATATTGTATTGTAATACCACTTCATATTCAATATTCAAAAGACTCATTACGAAAATACGTTTGAACAAATGGAAACTTTTACTGCTTCGCAGTCAAGTACAAATCAGTTCCGCATAGTTCTGCATAATTATCTCTATCGCACGTATTCCTCTGATGCATAGCTTTCTTTTATATGAGCGTGCACCTTCAAGATGCATATCGACGTAAAAAGAACGATGAATATTTCAGGCGCAGCTAAAGTCTGTACAAATCTGTGGTATGTACCTACATATCATTGGTACAATCAAAGAAATCGTGATTTATTAGTATTTATTTCATTGTTTATCACAGCCGAGGAGTGGAATTCCCAGCCGATGTCTGTGTTCCCCAATAGCTATAACCTAGGAGTATTTAAGTCAAGGCAAGCGTGCTTCACCATCGACCACATAATCGCTGACTAAATGTTGAAAAATAGAATATATTTTTTTTATCAAAAAGAAAGCTATTAGCGATATTATGAAATTAAATAATATTAGTACATTCCTCCTCAACCAATGCATTTTATCGAACATATTCTGCAATCTAAGGTTGTTTTTGAGAAATATCTTCCACCCACGAAACATGGCGTCTATTTCATACAGAGCGCAAGCGCAAACATATTACGCCAGAATTTGCTGTCATTGCGCAAAAATCACAAATCACCACCACCCAGATCAAGTATATGGTGTACTCATATTCGAAATGTATTCGAATTGATAAATTGGAATATGTATAAACTTCTGATGACTAAGATTATACTGCTGATGAATGATTGTGACTTTTTAATTTAAAATATCTTTAAAAGTAAAAAAAAAAAAAAAAAAAAAAATTTTTTTTTTATTTTTTTTCTTTTAATTTGTCTTTTATCTTTAACTGTAGCTGAGAGCTTCGGCTCTCCGATTATGCAGCAGTTTGTGCGGAGGTTGATTGTTACTAACACTAGGTAATAAGTTTTTCTATGCTACTAAAACTAGGTAATAAGTTTGTATATGTTACTAACACTAGGCAATAAGTTTTTCTATGTTACTAACACCCTATGGATTTTTGCGTCCGAAATAAAAGTTTCTATTCTATTCTATTCTAAAAAAAGCACTATATGTTTCTAATTACGTACGACACTTTAAAAATCCATTCAGCCAACATTTAATACAAAGTTCGTTTCTCATACGTCCTCGTTGGTACCTAATTGTTATGCCACAGTACTTAACACAAAAACGTTCCAAAACTCCATTTTCGCGCTCGAACTTGACGTAACTACAATAAAAATAAACAAATAATGCGAATGCGAATAATGCGTAGCGATGAACGATACTCTTCCGTTTCCTATTTGTTCATATATTAATCCGTGGACAATGGTGCGGGTTATATGTTTGCCAATTTATTATGTACTCATAGTTTTATTTAAACTTTAACATGTAAATGTTTTTTTGTCTCTAATAAATAAAATAAAATAAAAAGAATATGGATATATGGTTTTAGACATTTGTTTCACAAAAACAGAATATACTTTCACTTACATTATGAAACACTGTTTGCAAATAAACGCAATAAAACGTTCCGTAAACATGTAAAAATACAGTAAAAAAACAATGTTAGTGATTGGCTTTATGAGTCACACAAGACCATCTCGGAAAGATAACAAGTTTCATAGATTTAGTAGATCCTTTTTTTTGAAAATTTCTTAAAACTTCTCTTATTTGTCGAGGCAGTATATAGGGATCAAAATCGTCAGTGGCGGCCTTAGGGGGTGGCGAACAGGGCTATCGCCCGGGGCCTCGCTCTTGCAAGGGCCTCGCGCTACAACCCTAAAAGCTTATAATTTTATTCCTAGCAAACAATAAAATCTCCTAATACAGGCATTATCTGCCTAAAAGGAGGATCCAATCTAAAAATTTTGTTAATACCTAAACTTGTTTTACCAATAAATTATTTTATTATTACAAATAAAGTTGGTCAATTAATTATTTCATAGTAAAGTTTTAATAATCAAACAAATATTATAAAGGCGAAAGTTTGTGAGTATGTGTGTGTGTGTGTGTGTTTGTTTGTATGTTTGTTACTTCTTCACGCTCAAACGGTGAGTCAGTTCTTGATGAAATTTGGCGCAGAGACAGATTGCAGTCTGGAATAGCACATAGGATACTTTTTATCCAGGGAATATGTTAACTTGGCCAAATTTTCGTCATTCCCGCGGGCGAAGCCGCTGGTAGAAGCTAGTTAATAATAAAAACAGTAAGTGCCAAATTTTCCATTTCTCGTATATCGCATAGATTGTAAAAAGGACAAGGGCCTCGCAAATATATGCCGCCCGCCCGGAGCCTTGCAGCGGTTAAGGCCGCCACTGAAAATCGTTGCCAATTAGCTCAAAAATATCACACATGTATATTTAGATTTACTGTCGACACCTTACCCTATAGTATGGCCCCGGGGGTGGGCCATAACAATCTAGCTATGATGGCTGTTGACATTTGATTTGTCTTATCTATAATTTGAATCACTAAAACATAGTATTTATGAATTTCATGCAATAAAGCCGTTTTGCAAGAAAAAGGGTTTTGCTTAGTTATGAATTGGTGCATTGTATTGTTGGTGTGAATAAAACATCATGGCACAAATAATTTAGAGACCATCATGGCCGACCACGTTCACTGTCACGAATATCTATACTAATATTATAAAGAGAAAAGATTTTTTTGTTTGTTTGTTTTTTTGTACCGAATAGGCTCCGAAACTACTGGACCGATTTGACAAATTCTTGCACCAATAGAAAGCTACATTATTCCTGAGTGACATAGGATATTTTTGAATCCCGAATACGGGTCCTGTGGGGTGGCCCACGGGAGCGAAGCCGCGAGCAACAGCTAGTTTATTATATAAGTATTTTAGTTGCGTTGTTTTCAAAGTTCATAAAATACTTACAAGCGATTTTTGTTTTTGATCTAATAGAACAATAATTATTATCAATTGAACAACTATTAAAAAAGGTATCCACTATTGTGAAGTATCAACTTAAACGAAACATTTACTTAATGAAAAAATTACAAATTCACAGAAATATTTCCACAGCACTAAGTTTAACACACTTACTCTAAAAGACAAACAGCACAAAACGTACGACAGCAAGTGAACGTAAAATAAAAAAAAATATCTTTATTCGTTGAGTTAAACGCAACTTTCTATTTCTTTACACTAAATAACGATATAAAATGAAAAAGCTTAAATGATCGCGACAACAAAGGGAGATGAAAAATTTCTTCTACACACAGAACGTGAATGCTTCCGCCAATCCGGGCTCCCGTTCCGGGAAAATCGGACATTGGCGCATAAACAACCGTATGGGATGTGGATTGTACGCAAAGTTCGAGCGAGACAAAGAGATGCCTTTGTCTTGCTTGAACTCTGAAATACTTAAAAAGTCGTTACTTTTTAATGAAATTCAAAATTGACTTACCTATAATAAAAACTGTTGTTTAGACCGTGTATTTTTAACACCAATAAGTTGGTCCATGTTTTCATGGCCATGCTTATCGCATTTCCATACAAAATATAAGACTATTCTGTACCACGCATTTTGTGTAGAAGTTAAAAAAACGTCTGGTGGCACTGGGATCTAGCTCTATAATGCAGCCAGTCTTTTGGACACACTACCAGTTGATAGCGACGCGGAAGAAATTATCGACAACATATTGTATTTTCAAGGGTATACTTAAATTTACTAATATTAGGATAGGATAGGATAGATAGACCCTCTTTTTCGCCCTTTGGCTCTCATTTGGTCCGTTGTCTGTGCAAGCCTGTGAGATACGGGTGGTGTGGGTATGGGCCGCAATCCTCCACGCGGGCCCAATGCAAGTTGGTGTATGTCACATGTCATCGATTTTTTTGTTCTAAGACATATGTTTCCTCACAATGTTTTCCTTCCCCAATTTTGGTGAAGAAATAAAGTTAAACGCCTGCCTGGGCTCGAACCTACAACCTACAACTTGTAAGTCGCGGCTGTTACCACTGGGCCACCACTGCTCTCTCTTACTAATATTGTAAATGTCAAAGTTTGGATAGATGTGTCTCTGGATGTGTGTTTGTTACTCAATCACGCCAGAACGGCTGAACGGATCTGGATGAAATTTTGCACATACATAGGTTATAGTCTGAATTAGTACATAAACTTTCATCCCAGTATAATATTCCCTTGGGATAAGAAAATACATTTCGCGCGGGCGAAGCCGCTGGCATAAGGTGGTAGTTATATTTAGTTTAATAAGGCTTATGCTTACACAAACGCAAAAGTTTGTGAGTATGGATGGATTGATTTTGTTACTCTTTCAAACAAAAAGTACTGAACGAATTTTGTTGTCTATACTAATATTATAAAGAGGAACGATTTTTTTTTTGTTTGTTTGTTTGTACCGAATAGGCTCCGAAACTACTCGACCGATTTAAAATTCTTTCACCAATAGAAAGCTACATTATTCCTTAGTGACATAGGCTATTTTTTTATCCCAAAAACGTGTCCTGTGGGGTGGCCCACGGGAGCGAAGCCGCGGGGAACAGCTAGTAACTTATAATTTATTAACATATCATTGGGGGAAGTACGAATTCCACTCTGACGGAGCCGTGGGCAGCTGGTTGTACATAATATCTCACTGGTGTATTGCAAAAACTGTAAATTGTATAATTACAATTACCAATTTCTTGCGAGATTAGAAATTTTCGATATATTGTGAACTTTAAAATAAATTCCATAAAAATATACTCGTCTTATTGAGAAGAAAGTGTTTGCAATATCACGCGATATATTATAAAATCATAAACATACTGTGTTTGCAATAATGCGGTGACATATCTTTATTATTTAATCAAACAGTACTGTGCGACCGACCTCTGCTCGGATGAAAATAGAGAAAACGATTTTTTCTAAAAAAATAACCCAGCTAAATCGATTTATCGCCCCCGAAACCCAGAACATACGAGTACTAAATTTCAAGAAAATCGTTGGAGCCGTTTCCGAGATTCAGATTATATATATACAAGAATAGTTCGTTTAAAAGTATTAAATACATATACATATAAACAAGAATTGCTCGTTTAAAAGTATTAGATACATAACATAGGCAAACGCATTGTAAACGGCTTCGGTTGTAATTATTGTTAATCGAATCACACGTGATCTCTCACACATGTTTGTTCAACCAAATGACCTAGTTTCGAACAGGATGTAGTGCCCTTGGCAGTGAACTAGGCAGCTGCAGGCAATCGCCTTTACTCGATGATTACCTCTGAGCCGAGATTTGCGGAAGCGCATGTTCGGCGATATCAAATTACGAGAAATCGTGTGCAAGTCAAGAGAAATGCATTGTAAAGTTTTTTGGAGGATAAAGGGCTTTATTTTTAGCGTTCAAAGTCAAAGTCAAAGTCAAATATATTTATTTCATTTAGGTCAATAAGCGGCACTTTTGAACGTCAAAAATTAAATGTAAATAAAAAATGTACAAGTAATAAAAAATGACTCTACCGTGCATTCGGAAAGTAGCTTGTTATGGAGGAGAACGCACAGGAAACTCCATACTTACTCTTTTTAAAAAAAATATGTTTTACAATGTTGGCTTATGTACATACATTAATAAATTCATATGTGTGAGGACGATGCACCCAAAAATAGCACTACACACTATACAACGTACAGGTATAAAGTAATAAAAGCACTAACAGGTAAATTCATTAATTTGATAAATAGGAACATGGTTCTCATATACTTACAAATATTGCAAACAAAGGTAAAATACCTAATTCAACAACAACGGAACCTTGTGCGAGTAAAATTCTGGAAAAATATAAAAAATAACCTAAGAATACAAAAACTATGAATAGGAATACAAATTAGCAAATTTGATTTTGTCCATACCAAAGATTGCCCTACGGAGCGGGACCAACATGTTCCGTACCAAAATGGTAAAAAGGATGGGATGATTCGTGATGATTCTTTATGTTGCGACTCAGTCTGTTTATCTGTCAAAGCTGGATATCTCAAGAACTATACTAATGCTATCAACTTGAAATTTGGAATAGATGACGTTTGCCCAACTATTTTGCAAATAAGAAAGTAATAAAAAAAATGTTTTTATAATTATTACTATTATTGATAGGCTCATGCTTGATCACTGACTGTGATTAAACTTTCTTAAATAGATTTATTTTTAGTTAGCTCATTCCCGCGTTTACAAATAATTTTGAAGACATAAAAACCGACATACTAATTTTTAGTCGCAAAAATTTAGTATTTAGAATTAAAGAAATATAACGAGTTGTTAGTCTGGATTTTTTGTTATTGCTTACGAGACTGTATTAATAGCTAATGGTATCTAGACTAGTTTATGTTATTCCACAGCGGCAATAGAAACCCAGTCATGAATCTAACTACACAGTTCAATAGATACCAATACAGAATAAAAATACAACAAATTGTATGAAAACAACGGATCGAATTTTCGCGGTCATCAGCTGAACCGGGAAAGTTGTTTGATACGTTTTTTTTTTCAAATTTCACTGTCGTTCGCGTACGAAGCCGCTATGCAACTGAATCCTAAAGTAAAAAGTGAGCGATTTACAACAAACTACGGAACCGTCGAACCATATGAAGACTAGTTCCTACCCACGGCTTCACCCGGGTCAAAAGTATTCTATTATCTTAAGATAAGTCACTACCGGGATGAAGAGTATTCTATGTAATGCAAGTCATGGTGGTGAAGTTGGCCAAGTTTTATCAATATCTGTCCAGATGTTTTGACGTGATAACGTAACAGATAGATAGACAGACATATTAGTTTAGATTTAGCTTCTGCCAGCGGCTTCGCGTGAAAGTCGAAAATTATTCCGAGCGAACATATACCCGGGATAATATCCTATGTGCTATTCCTGACTATAATCTGTGTCTGTGCCAAATTCCAGCAGTTCTGGCGTGAAGAAGTACACACAAACACACACACACTCACAAACTTTCGCCTTCATAATAATAGTGTGATGTGATTATATTGTGTACAAGGGTGGACTAAATGGCTTAGGCATTTATGAATACTTGGGCAATGGTGTAACAAATATGGAGCACAAATATTTCGTGAGTGACATGTATCGAACGCACCGCATTCGTTTTCCTACTCGCTTATTAATTTAATGAATGGACGCCACACGTCGGCTGCCGGTTATTATTGAAGCATTTATTTCACGAAAAATACGATGATGTTTGTAAACATTAATTAAGTTCCGGAGTGGTGCATGAGTGCTCACTACAAGAGAGTTTCATGTAAACAAACAATGTTCATCGCTGCTGTTTTAAAATATGTAAGTAATATTAATTTCAGCTGTTTTAAAATATGTCACATCACATCATCAGCCTATTAATGTTCCCACTGCTGGGACACAGGCCTCCTCTCTGTAAGAGGGAATGGGCCGTAATCCACCACGCGGGACCAGTGCGGGTTGGTGAATGTCACATGTCTTAAAATTTTTGGTTCTAGGACATGGCGGTTTCCTCACGATGTTTTCCTTCACCGTTTTGAGAGCAGTGGTGATGAAATAATTTACACAAAGTAAAGCGCCTACCTGGGCTCGAACCCACGACCTACAACTTGTAAGTCGCGGCTGATACCACTGGGCCACCACTGCTCTTTAAAATATGTAGGTAATATTAATTTCGCGTAGTTTTTAAGGTTCCTAGGGTTTGCTGCAAGAGAACTCAACATTAAGTTAAGCTCGCCTTTGTACATGTACTTTATTATCACACTGTATGTAATGTTGTTTTGGTGTACAATAAAGAATTAAGAAGGTTCCGCACCCAAAGGGTAAAAACGAGACCCTATTACTAAGACTCCACTGTCCGTCTGTCTGTCTGTCACCAGGCTGTATCTCATGAACCATGATAGCCAGACAGTTGAAATTTTCACAGATGATGTATTTCTGTTGCCGCCATATCAATAAATACTAAAAACAGAATAAAATAAATATTTAATTGGGGCTCCCATACAACAAACGTGATTTCTTCGCCGTTTTTTGCGATAATGGTACGAAACGCTTCGAGTGCGAGTCCGACTCGCACATGGCCGGTTTTTAGATATTAATTTCGCGCGTCATGTTCTAAAGTCTTTGTCTAATTGTTCTGTTTCTATCAGTTATAGCTAACAGCTTAGTGTAAGAATTCATTTTTAAAGATTTTTGATAACGAAGGGATTCAATTGATTTTCTAGAAAGATAAGATAGTTTGCTTGAATTAAGTAAACTCTTAGAAACTACCTATGTGATAGACATGAAACCTCTGCTAGTTTTAATCTTTGACAGTATGGTGAAATGGAAATTGGATGGAAAACTATTTATCAGAATATATGAAAGTATTATATTATTAAAAACTTCAACAGGTTTATAGGTAATATTTATTCTAAGTCCTTCACTCTACTCAAACGATCGAATTGATGATTATAGCTTGTTATTCATAGACATTATTAATTGTTTTATTCCGTTGTCATGGTTACTGAGTCAAGTGGGTTGTAAGAATTTTCCTTCAAACAGACTTAGAACATAGACCGTGAGCATGCTACGAAACTTCGTAGAGACTACGAAAGTGCTACGCCGTAGCACGCTATTTGACCATACCTTTTGATCGTTTATTTTTATACAATTAGTTTTAATAGTTTTCATTACAAAATAATTGCAATTAATACAGATTTATTTGAAATGTAATGTTAGTTGGACTCATATACAGTAAACACAACTCATTTAATTAAGTTAATATCATTAGTTGTAGTTTTATTTTTGGATTACAAGTTTTTTATATCCAATCTAAAATAAGAATACAGTTTTATCAAAATTGATTAAAATTTTCTCGTTATGTTGGTGTTTTGACACAATAAACAGACAGAATAAACTGACGGATCGTGTCTAAGTTTCTCAAGTACTTTTATACTTAAGAACCGTTTGAACAATCTATTGAAAAATCGGTGTAAAAGGCTGCTAGGCAGAGGTTACTTGTCAACCGGTCCAGTTTCTAAGACTTTTGAGATATTATACAGGTCAATTATCAACATCTCGTTTGTTTATAAAGATTTGTGCACTTTCGTTTGTTTTTGTAAGTTGAGAGTGCTGATTTAACTAATCATTCAGCTTTATTTTTTAAATTATTACTATCTTTGAGTTAGTGATTACTTGCCGATTCTATACGTATCGCTTCAACTTAGCTTGTATATCTAATTATTAATATATATATATATTAATTAATAAGCTTAATTTACAATACAATTACACCGTAACAGAACATTCCTAATGTTTTGAATGCCATCAAATGTTGTTAATGATTTTTCAGTTTTCATTTGATGAGTCTGTACTGTCGTTGATCAAGGTACATAATATAGAAGATGTTTGTTTCAAGTGGTTGGTAGTACTTCAATCAGGTTAGTTAGTTATTGGTTAGTCGCCAGCGAATGGTTAATTGTGTGGTTTCGTAGTGTTTGTTACGTCGATGAGTTGCATTAATTTAAAAAAACTATTTAGATTTTTTGTTATTTATTCGAACGTTCCCGTTTTCTCATAATATTTCAATGCGCTGGGATCTATTAAAGTAATGCTCTCTTTCGTAATGTTGTCGAGAAGGTGAGGCGCGTGCTCGCGTCTCCCACAGCTGGACTCATTCGCATTGCATACATGGTGCTGTGGGTGACACTGTCACACTGACGCGAGCCCACACCCGGCCCGGTCGGGACCCGCGCCTACTCTCCATCTATGATTCACACGACGTCTCCAACTATATTGCGGTCATAAAACATGCATTAGCAATCGCCTCGCTGTACACTGTGACACGCTTAGCTTAAATCGCAATGTAGCAACGCAAAGCCTTACCTCTAAATTATTGGGATTTGGAAACAGTATGTCAGGGTGTCGGGATGGGATTGTACTGATCAAATCTATAACCACCTAATTCACAATTACTGTCATTTTAGTGTCCGGACAATTTAGAAGAAACTAATGATTTTTAAAACTGTTATTTTTTGGGATCAGCCATCTCGCCTCACCCCCTCCCCTAGTTGGATATCGACGGACGCACTTACATAAACGAAACTGTGTCACTGAGAGTTCGAGCGAGTCACGCGCGGCGTGTTGGCGGGCTCGGCGCGGCTAGGCGCGGAGCGGCGCGGGCTCGCTCCGCCGACTCCTGCGGGTAGCACCTACCTGGTGTGCGCTGTGTGCAGGCTGGCGGCGCGGCCGGTGATCGCGGGCGGCAGCGGCGCGATTAACTGCAGACCATGTCCAGCCGGCCTGTCGGGGTCAATGGGGCAGTGGGTGGGATACACATGGGGTGCGAGCGAGTCCGGGCGGCGCACCGCTGGCGTCAGTGAGCGAGTGGATCGCGAGCCTGCCGAGCGCGGCCGCGGCACTCGCGCGTTTAATCCCACTCGGCTCGTGTCGGTCGATGCGGCACCGAGCAGGACTCGCGCATGACTAGCGCGGCGCGCGGGCGAGCGGCGCCCGCCGGGCCGTGCGCGGCGCGGAATCCGCGCGCACGGGTCGATAGCGCGGGGCGTGCGCTGCGGCGCGCGAGGATCCGACCCCCGCGGACATACGACACCCTTTATTTATATGATGACGTTCGAAATCGACGTCATAATGAAAATTGAGCGAGCGTTTTTGGGCAGACGCGCGAGAAAAAGTGGGAGAGCGCGCGCAAGTCGCGCCGCCGGAGCACCGTGTGCACTACCTAAGCGCGTCGCCACGCGGTCACGCCGCAGAAGGTCTACTGCAGTGTGCCACATGACATTCATTAAACTCGAGCTAGTTTCTAAGATCGTTTTTTATTAGAATTTATTTAGGACGACCAAGTTACCTGAATGAGCAATATTAAAAGCTTGTATTTTTGATTAAAAAATTCAGAGTACGAAAATGATTTCAGTTAACTGTGGCGATTATAGTATGAGTATTATTTTTTAGATATTAATGTATTTATACATTGTTTCGTGATTAAAATGAGTCAAGTTTTGAGTTTGAGATTTAAAGGGAATATGTTACACGTATTATAAGTTTTATCAGGCAGGTTAAACCGGAACGCATTTACATGTTAGTTGAATAAGAATTTATATTGTTGAGAGGAGCGTGATCTGAGAGGCGGGCGGCGGCTTCGGGCGGTCCGCCGGTCAACGTGCGGCGGCGTGCGGCAGCGTGTGGCGGCGTGCGGCAGTGCGTCCGGCACCGTGCTGCGCGGGAAGTATGCCTGTCTCACTCGGCGGCGGCGGTCGGAGAGCGCAGAAGCGAGCGCGCTCCTCCTCTCGCGAACCAAACAATTACGAACAACTCTCATGACCAAGTAAACTCTTTAAAGTTGTTTTAAAACTTTTCTCGTAAACTCTATATCAATAATCTATGCTGGTACTTATTATCAATATCATTTCAACTATTTTTCAACCTGTAAACTGGTGTATAATTCAAGTTTTTGCGAGCATATTTGGGCACTTTGTTTTTATTGCATAAAACTTCTATGAATTGCTTTTGGGGCTAAACTTGAATATGTTATAGCAAAGTTGAGTAGGTACTAGCTGAGGCTTAAGCATCAAAAACCAATTTTCAAAGTAGTTTAAAGTAAAAAAAACTTTTTCTGTAACTTTTAAATTGTGATAAAACTTTTTTTTCTTAATTAAGTCAGCTGTGTCAAACTACTTCTTAACCCCTAAACGAGACGCATAAAACAATAGTTTGTGTCAATTTCCATGGTATGTAAAAGTAACATTTTTAATCGGCTTTTGTCGCCCTACCTAAATGGGGGGGATTCGATTAGCGCAAAATCTACAACTTGAGCTAAAATAAAATCCAACTTTTGGGTGGTTGGTGAATAACTTTTCAGCAGGCTGGGCAAAGTGGTAACATTTGTAGGTGTAGTATTTAAGATTTTGTTTAGAATCATCCCAAACCTTAAAAATGATTTTTTTTTTAGTTTCTAAGCCTGCTTTTAAAACGTTTAAGTTCTATATTATAATTTAATTTTAGTCAGAAGTGAGTTATATAAAATTCAGTCAGCTACAATACTGAGCAGAAAGATCAACAAGTCTGCTACCATCGTAGCGTCGCTCATGACCCCACGGAAATAGGCATCGAACATCATCCAAATAGCTTCACTGAACAGAAATAGCCAAGTAAAATTAGAATGTTCCGCTCGAGAACAACGCGCCTGGTCACTTATAGACGAACGCTGACATTCAGTTTTCATCTTTGTTTGTAAACAAAACGATCTACGCGACAAGATTTTGTACCAATCCATGAGAATTTCTTCAATCATCTACTCTAACAGCTAAGTCTTTCTTTACATTTATGCCAATTCGATATGTAAAATGTTTTTAAGTATTTTTATATACATTTTTAAATCAAATCGAAATCTTTTATTTGCATAAAATAAAGTATGTATATAAGATTTTACAGTAATAAATTAGTGAAAAGACACATTGTACAAAAAATTTCAAGTATTTTTAGATATATTGTTTATCAAATGATAATTATTTATATACATAAAATGTAGTGTCCATGAGATGTTACAGTAATAAATTAGTGCAAAGATGATGATGCCGCCATTTAGTGATGACTCAATAACACTATTTTTTTTTAATTATGTCTGCCTTTAAGACGACGACTAACGCCAACGACCTTGAGGGAACAAAACGCGCACCCGTTTCGCACCCGCGTGACCCAAAATTTACTAGTTTTTTGTACTTTCCTTATTATTCTACAACTTAAAAAAAAAGCTTCAGAACAACATGTAGATAATTAAATTGTCTTTGAGATGGTGTCGATTTTATTAAAATACGCCTAGCGGTTTTGGTGCGATTGTCGTGTTTTTGTCCATTTTAGACATAACTTTACAAATTAATTAAACTGTGTTATACGAATAAAACTCAAAATGTGCTCAGATCAAATTATTAAGAAAATGGTCTAATGTAACATATATTTTTTCCAAAAAATTACGACTAGCCGTTTAGACGTGATTCTCATTTTAAAATCAGCTACTCAAGGGAATCTGCGCCTTAAGATTGATAAATGATAATGATAAATGATGTTATTTCTGTCAGTTGGTTTGGAAAACTCTTTTACATGTCAATCATATTTTTTTAAACTAGATGAAGTCGGCTATTGACAAACATGACATTACTTCCCAGAATGTTGTCCTTATTAAGAACACTATGGAATGGTTGAATTATGCAGCGTGTGTATTTTATTCCAAAATCAAAGAGTTCGATTCCTGACTAAGAATATTGATTTTTCAAAAATCCACATACTTTTGATTTGAGATCTGCAGCTCGTCACATGATCACATTTCCTCAGATTGAATAAGAGTCTTCCGGTTCTGGAGTGGCGACCGCAAACCGGAAGGCGTTGCGTTGGAAGGCCTCCCACCAGGTGGACCGATGACCTGGTGAAGATTGCGGGGATCTGCTGGTTGCGGGACGCACGGGATCGGTCAATGTGGCGAGGCTTGGGGGAGGCCTATGTCCAGCAGTGGACGTCTTTCGGCTGATATGATGATGATGATGATGAATAAGAGTCAGATGCATTTAATGGGGAGACTATAAAGCTTATCTAAGAAGTCCGTGTTCCAGTCCGTGTAGCACACGTAACCAAATGGTTCGTCGATCAATCGGTTTTTGGTAAATTAAAGTCGGCACAAGCATAGTCTTCGTTTTTGCAGGCAGAAAATTCTTCAGGCAAACCAAGCATCGTAAGGTCCCATTGCCTCTTTGCATAATACTAGAAACATTACTTTGCAAGCCAAGCGTCGAGCCAAGTTGCAGACCGAGTAATTTATACTAGTGCTGATGGAGATGACGGCACAATATTTTTTTTTTTAAATAAAAACTTTGCCCCACACTAGGAATTTCTTCCTGTATCGTGGGTGCGTTTACAAACATATAAACTCACATACACAAACACCCAGAGCCGGAACAACTATCTATAGGTCATACAAATATTTGATCCGTGCGGGAATCGAACCCGCGACACGTAGCGCAGCAGTCAATCACTCAACCACTGCGCCAACCGTACGCCCAAACTCCTACCATTGAAAATAATAGGAGGAAGAGAGTTAGTCCCAATCGACTAATCATCCGCGAGTTTCAAATCCCAATAGCCTGACAATTTGAGTGAACTATAGACAACCCAAATCTATCAGACCAGTACTTAATTGTGTCCAAATCCAGGTTCACAACGTCTATCTACAGCTTCTGATGAACCTTCGATGCACGTGTTAGAATTTGAAGTATGTGTGGCGTCATTAAATCATGAGTTTTAATTTTTCAAGTCGCAATGGTACCTAATACATATATGTCATATTTATTAAGCACCTACCGACAAATGTTTAGGTACCTACCTAAATTATTATTGTGTTGTCAACTACTTACAAATGTAAAAAAGTACCCATATTGTTGCGTGTACAGGAAATAACTCTAAACTTATATTTAAGCCACATTGATGATATTCCTATAAATTATTACGTAATTTGTTGATCCTTGTGATGTATCCTGTCTTTTATATTGCTATTTTAGTATTTTATGTCCTTTGTAACAATTAGTACAATACTGTCTGTTAGTGTCAATATTTTTCGAATATTGATTAAGAATGACTAAAGAGGCGATATTAAATTCCTTAATTGTCTTATTACGTTTTAAAACTGTTTTATTACATGATAATTGAGTATTGTTCACCAAATTGTGAGATTATTTAAAGCAATATAGAAAATGGCGGGATACCACGCCATTTTCTCATATTGGACGTATTGAGACTCAGATAGACCCATTATTATAAAAAATTGTGTAATGGATAAGCTGACTTACTTTTTTGTGTACTACAGGCCCAGTACAGGCCAGATATATGATTATTATCAATACTTGGTGTAAGATCGACTACTAACGTAAGTTATTTGGTATTATAATTTTATTATTGCTAATGGTACTGTTGAAACTATATCTATATCATATTATGGCCTTTATTCCTAATATGTTAAATTGATTTAAGGGCTAGTCTATGTTCTTTTCCTTATCCTTGTTATTTTGAATCAATAATATTGAGAATACTTTAAGTGGTTGTAAAAGGTATTCTTCTCCACGAGAACTAGTTTAGCGATGAGGTAGTAAGCTCACTGAGCCTTCTCAATATGAATTAATTAACAAGCCTTATTTAAATAAATACCTAGTCGTGTCTTTCTGTGCTTTTATTCATAAAATCCTGCCCTTACTCACCACATACATTGGAACTCTGATACACAGCAAATAACCAACAACCATCTTGACATTTAAAGCTTGCTATCTTGGTAGATATCAATACTTTTATATAGAGTTCCATTCGTGATTCAAACACATGCATATTTTCGTATTTTTAACAAAATAAACATGAAGTCCAAACAAAGGCATAAGGCTTACAAACGATAGCGATAGGTTATTGTTTACCTTACAGAGGTGCCGTTTTGTTCTAATTATTACAACATTCAGAAAGCAGTGACCTTCATTCAGAGATACAGCGAAACCGCAAACCGATGCAACCGCAAATTAACACACCGCCATTGCACTTCCAAATAGGCGTTCAATATTTGTGTAGCACCACAATTAAATGACCTTAGATTTTGTAATTGAGCTCAGTACAGCCCTTTGTCAATATAAAGGTCTTCCTTGCATTAGGCCTACGTCCCACAATTGCTGGGCAAAGACCTCCTGCAGATCCTTCCTGGCATTTTTTTCTGTTTGTAACATACTACTAAAACAAAGGCCAAAATAAAAAAGAGTAGGTAGAGAAGTGGTCAAACATTAATACAACAAAGATCTGTTCAAAACTCTGTGTCTTACCTACTACACGTATCTATTCATTATTTAATTTTCAGTGAAACCTAATCAAGTTATTTAATAATTTTTGAATAGTTTATTTCAGTACTGACGGATATAATTCAATATCAATTTGTTGAACTGCACCACAGAGTTGTCGTCACCTGCTTCACGTCACGACACTATTAGAAAATTGGTATTTATATCTCAAATAGATTGAAGCAACCAATTGTATACCAGAATTGGGTAGTGTTCTCTTCAGAAACATTTTCTATGCTGACTTTAATCAAATGTGGTAACACTAGTTGACATTAGAACACTTGAAAATGCTCTTGAAAAATCCAGTCTTTGCGATAGTTACAATAGGAACCTTCCTTCTCTGCAATCAGATCCTCTTCAACTCCTAAGTTTGAAGTTCTTCTTCACGTTGCACGAGACTTCTGAAATTAAATTAAACTAAATATTCAACGGAACTCTTAAAATTTCGCGCTGTCCATTTGTTTCACAGCCACTTTAATCAAATACAGTATTTCGGGTGAATGTAAAATAATCCATACAGGTCAAGGTCTAAGACGAGTACTGCCCTCCTTCAAGCAGATAAGCTTGCCGATGAATGCTGGCTCACCAACCGGCACTGCCAAGCTGGTACAGCTAGTCTTATTGCTTTGTCGAAGTTAGAAAATTTGTTGTTAGCTACAAACAATTACAATTTTTTTTATCAGACTTTTCTTGCTAAACGAATATTAAAAACCGGCCAAGTGCGTGTTGGGCCAGTAATAGGGTTCCGAAGTTGCGTATTAATGTGGACTAAGAAGAAGGCTATATTTTTGTATATTTTTACATAGTTCATAAATTTATTTTTACTATCTGTTTTACACAACTAACAACGTTATACATGTAATTTTTCAATGAAAATTATATTAAATTGCCAAGAGCATTGACCCCTGAGGGACTCCGGCGTTTATATCTAAATGACCGGACGAGCAGCCGTCGATAACCACTCGGATGGATCGATCCCTCAGGAAGTCCGCAATCCAATCACACAGACCACTAGTCAAACCGACGGAAGGAAGCTTACCAATGAGGCTTTCGTGCCAGATCCTGTCGAAAGCCTTCGAGATGTCGAGGGAGACGGCTAGCGCTTCCCCGTGTCTCTCGATGGCCTCACTCCAGATGTGAATAGCATACGCTAAAAGATCCCCAGTGGACCGATTTCGGCGGAAGCCGTATTGGTGGTCACTGAGGATGTCGTTCGCTTCTAGGTATACCAGGAGCTTACCATTGAGCACACGTTCCATACTCTTACAGAGTATGGACGTCTCAGATATGGGTCTCGTGCATACTGCGGTACTACGGGGATATGAAGAGCGTTAAACGCTGTACCAACACTTCTGCTCTCCTGCGGCCCCCCGCGTCCGCCATCGGACGGTGGCCACCCCGTCGATGCCGCAGAAAGTAGGGAGAGTGGCGCACCGCAATACTCCTCTCCTGCCGCGGCCGCGAAGCCTCAGCCTCGATGCCTCCCATACAACATCGCAGCCCGCCTCAGTTGCGATATCGCCCAAGCGGCACCGCAACCTACTTGTTGGCCGCTACGTCGTCGGCTTAATCGGCTAAAGCCCTGACGAGCGGCCACTCCTTGGGTTCTTCTTAACTTTACCGTGAGTGACCAAGCCACGGCTACTGAGCCTCAATAATGCGGGAACCCGGAACTATTGATGACAGATAAGTTGCACGATTTTAGGTTATGTCTTTCGATAATGAGTACGATTTATGCATTTTATAACGTTGTATTTCACTTTGTTCATTGTTATATACACTTTTCCACTGTTTAACTTAATGATTGAGAACTTTGTCACAAATATTAGACGGATTCGTAACGTAAATCTATGGCTTCTAATATATTTTTGCGGAGATCACTGACGTAAGTCTCATACCGGCTCCGTGGTGAGTTAACTACGGATCATAAAACTGAACCTAAGTTACTCCAATTAGGGTAGTATTTATAAGAAAAAAACCGACTGATGCGGTTCTAAACAGTTCCTCCTGTCTGCACTGACTAACACTGACAAACTAGACTCAAACCTACTAACGCCATCTAGTACGGAGCAGCCGGACCTAATATACGCAGTGTGGAGTAGCGGAACTAATTTGGTAGAACAAAGTAGTGAATCAAATGAATTTATTTTTACTCGTTCTGTATTATATTTTAAGGTATATTTAATTTTGAGTAATAACAATTATATAATTTGTACTTTGCTACTCTACTGCTTAGTCAGATACTCAGACCTTTATTTAAATCGAATTGGCAGAGGCATAGACGGATCCAGAGGGGGTAACCGAGAATTGTAGATGCTTTGTATATCTACTATATCGCTTTGATGAGATTTGTTAATTTTTGCGTACAAAGTGGGGCTAATAAATGATAATAAATGGGCTTTGATTGGGTTTTGATTTGAAGTGAGGGCTAATTTATATATATTTTTTTTATTTTACATTTATTAGAAACTAGCTTTTACCCGCAGCTTCGCTCGCGTAATACGTAGAAAAGGAAACACAGAGTAGTAGTACAAAAAAAAGTTAATTAAAAAAATCAAAATACCCGACTGCTTAAAAAGCGAACTAAAAAGACGTAAACAAGAAGAAAATCATGCTGTGCAGTCGGAGGATACATATTCGCGAGCTGGCTGACCAAAACCAGATGTAACCTCCGACTGCACAGCATGATTTTCTTCTTGTTTACGTCTTTTTAGTTCGCTTTTTAAGCAGTCGGGTATTTTGATTTTTTTAATTAACTTTTTTATTTATAACTTTTTAGTTAACATTTTTTTCGATTTAGGTACATGTAAATATATAAGTGTTATATATTTTTGAAATCACCTCTTGAAACCCTTTATTTTGATACCCCACACGATGAGCTTGGAAGAAAAAAAAAATTTTTTCCCCACAAAATGGCGCCCAAAATCGGCCATTTTTGTTTTTTCCAATTTTAATGTAGCCAGTGACACTCGCAGGGTTAAGACGAATCGATTGACGTAAGAACCATCAAAATCGGCCAACGCGTTTGGTCTCTGGAACGCCACATAGGAACAAACATACATACATACATACATACATACATACATACATACATACATACATACATACATACATACATACCTACATACATACATACATACATACATACATAGACTGATAAACACATTACCCTCCTTCGGCAGTCGGGTAAAAATAGTGTATTTTGCGTTAAATAAAATGCAGTAGGTACTAATTAGATTTTTTATTCTTATAAATATTGTTTAGGTCGTCAAAAGTGTGGAAATGGGTTCTGAGCACAGAATTGTAATTTTTAATAACTTTAACACAGTCGTGTGAACAATATTATTAGTTTTACCATCTTTTGATAAAACATATTGATTATGTGGACTTGATACTCGTGAACACGCTACATACCATGGGAAAAACAGTTTTTTCTAAATGCACTCCTGCAACTTTCAGTGTTTTTGCCCTTGAGCTTTATTTATGGTAATCGCGAATGCGTCCAGATTTCTCATTAACAGGACTGGGACACCAACTTTCAGCCTCAACGTATGGGACGGTTAACACACAGCACCCTGATAATTCTAAAGAGTTAAGAAACTCTATAGGGTAGAGTTTCTCACCCTGAAGAGTTTCAGGATGAGTCACTCTGTTGCCACTTGTTTCAAGTTTGCTTGGAAGCATGTAATATATTTTCTTATTCTGCTTAAAAAACGGCGAGATTCATCACTGTTATACAAAAGCAAAGACTTGAGTGGTTCTTCAGGCTAACCAAGCGTTGGAACTGAAACTTTTCCACCAGAGCAACACATACCCGGTGTCTCATCATTGCACTTGAGTGCTTCACAATATCTAAATTTTTTATCCATGTTCCCTATGAGAACTAATCGATGGTTAGTGTAATCAATCAATGGGTCATAATCAGACGCAACGTTGTGGAACGACTCCCATGTATTTCTTGCAAACGTACGTCTCCTTTCAGACTGCCGTTGAGCTCGTAAAATACGCCGTATTTGGGATTGTTCAGGCGTCTCAGCAGCTATCGATGAAGCGTGACGTTCGGCATCTAAAATCCGACGCGCCTGTGCTTGCTCGTAGGTCTCACCAGCCCTTTGAGTTGCGTGACGCTCAGCATCTGTGAGTTGGCGAGCCTGAGTCTGGTCGAAAGTCGCAGCAGCTCTTTCAGTTGCGTGACGCTCAGCATCTGCGAGTTGGTGAGCCTGAGTCTGGTCGAAAGTCTCAGCAGATTTTTGAGTTTCGTGACGCTCAGCATCTGCGAGTTGGCGAGCCCGAGTCTGGTCGAAAGTCTCAGCAGCTCTTTGAGTGGAGTGACGCTTAGCATCTGCGTGTTGGCGAATCTGAATCTGGTCTAAAGTCTCAGCAGATCTTTGGGTTTCGTGATGCTTAGCATCTGCGAGTTGGCGAGCCTGAGTCTGGTCGAAAGTCTCAGCAGCTCTTTGAGTTGCGTGGCGCTTAGCATCTTTGTGTTGGCGAACTTGAATCTGGTCTAAAGTCTCAGCAGATCTTTGAGTTTCGTGACGCTCAGCATCTGCGAGTTGGCGAGCCCGAGTCTGGTCGAAAGTCTCTGCAGCTCTTTCAGTTGCGTGACGCTCAGCATCTGCGATTTGGGGAGCCTGAATATGATCGAAAGTCTCAGCAGCTCCTTGGGTTGCGTGACGCTCAGCATCTAAAATTAGATGGGATAGAGTCTGCTCCTCTGTTTCTTGGCTTCTAGCTACTCTTGCTGTTCGAGCTCTGCTAGAACTACGGCTGAGATGAGATTTACGCTTGCGAGGCATATCTACAGCATAAAAATATCCCCCTAATAAAAATAAGCAGTAGAATATTTTAAAGTTTTGCTTAAATTACCACTTTCACGGACACTGATATTAAGTTGACTTTTTCAAATTGACACTAAAAACTTTCATAAACAATAATTATATCACGCCTACAGCCGACTAAGAAGGACGCCATAAAAAGAAGTTTTATATCATTTTAATATTTTATAATTACTCCACCCCATTTCTCCCGCACCTTGTTTTATACAAAAAGGTAGCCTATGTCCATCTCAGGGTCTATCATACTATCTGCATACCAAATTTCATCTAAATCGGTTCAGTGGTTTAAGCCATAATAAGAAGTTTCATACAAATCTAACCCACCCCCCTATTTCTTCCCCTTTGTGTTTTATGCAAAAAAGAAGTAGCCTAAGTCCTGCCCAGGGTCTCAAACTATCTTCACACCAAATTTCATCTTAATCGGTTGAGCGGCTTAAGCCATAATAAGAAGTTTCATTCAAAATTAACCCCCCTCCCATTTCTCCCCCTTCGCATTTTTTGTAAAAAAAAGTAGCCTATGTCCGTTCCAAGGTCTCAAACTATCTTCTTACCAAATTTCATCTAAATCGGTTGAGCGGTTTAAGCGTGAAAAGGTATCAGACAGACAGAGTTACTTTCGCATTTATAATATTAGTATGGATACCTGTTTTTTGTACAGTTATTACATGACGTTGATCAGGGCCAGATTAACTAAAGTCAGATTTTATTTCGTGGACTAAAATGGCAGCTTGTATTGACTGTTTTCTTTTTACCCGACTGCCGAAGGAGGGTAATGTGTTTATCAGTCTATGTATGTATGTATGTATGTTCCTATGTGGCATTCTAGAGACCAAACGCGTGGGCCGATTTTGATGGTTCTTACATCAATCGATTCGTCTTAACGGTCTTAAAGGGCTTATTACACTACACGGTATTCAGGGCCCTGAATACCGGGTCACTCGACCATTCTGATTCATTAAGGTCGATATTTTGGGAACCCTAACATTTATTACACCACCCTAAATTAGGCTTAAGGGCCCTGAATACCGTGTAGTGTAATAAGCCCATAACCCTGCGGGTGTCACTGGCTACATTAAAATTGGAAAATAGGAAAAGGGCGGTTTTTGACCATATTGTGGGACACCAATTTATTTTTTCATTCCTAGCCTGTCGTGTGGGGTATCAAAATAAAGGGTTTTAAGATGTGAATTCAAAAATATATAACACTTATATCTTTAAATGTACTTAATTCGAAAAAAAAATAACTAAAAAGTTATAAATAAAAAAAGTTAATTAAAAAAATCAACAAACCCGACTGCTTGAAAAGCGAATTGATTTGATGAATTAATTTATAATTTGATTTTTAAATTAACTTTTTTTTTTTAACGTTGCAAGCGTTGAACATAATTTTGTAGTATAGCTCTTTCATCATAGTGACATGACTTTTTGGTGAACGTTACCCCAAAAGGAAAGTGGCTCCTAGAGTGATATGAGTGAGTGCGCGACATAAAAAATTAGTGCGTGTAGTCGTTTTTGAAAAAAAAGGAAAAAACGATTCCTGCTGGAGTGACGCTGTTCCAGCAGGTAAATTCTAAACGAATGATCGGAGTGAGAAATATTGTGCATTGGCAGAGAGCTTATGCAAGAATGTGCGCTGAAAATATAATTAGTGCGTCATCAGGTTTTAGATAAATATTGTATTTCCTGCTGGAGTAACGTTTACGACTGTAGAATAAACATACACGAGTAGCTCTTGATTAGTGCGTATTTGTGCCGGAATTAGATTTAACAAAATATTTATAGTTTTCAATTAATCGATCTTTTTTGATAACCCGAAAAAAATTCGCAGAGCCTAAATGAGAAAACTTATAAGCTCGCTGAAAACTGTATTCAGTCCATCTTGACGCTTGTATTAACCATAAAAAGTTTTAAAAGCATACATGCTTGCGTTATCGAATAATATTGCTAAAAGTCAAAACGACGGTGTCATAACTTTGACGGCTAAATACAAGAAACCGGCTCAATATGTCTGGATGTGTCCACAAAATTCTGAATGTATTTTAATGAAAGTTGGAATAAAGAAGATAGTTTACACATTGGCACTTTTTTTTCTAATGTTCTTACCTAATCAAATGCAAAGTCACGGAAACTGCTAGTACAATGTAATCCAATAACAAATTTATTATTTTACTATACTTTTCTACCTCAGTGTGCTCAGGCACAACACTTTTCAGCCGGTTCGTGAGTAAAGTTAAGAAGGTCATAATTTTTTGTAGTCATTCGAATTTGGTCGGATAACCAGCCGTTGTTTACATGTTTAGTTTTTTGTTTAAATCTACTTAATGCGAAACATTCCGAGCGGAATATAATCACTATATATTTTTGACTAAACGTTCATAATTGTGCTATAGGTACACCTACCTATCTTGGGTTGAGCCGGTTTCTTGTATTTTGCCGTCAAAGTTATGACACCTTTGTTTTGACTTTTAGCAATATTATTCGATAACGCAAGCTTGTATACTTTTGAAATTTTTTATGGTTAACGCGAAGAAAATTTTGCCGTAAGTTTGTTATGCTAAGTTTTTGTTGCTAACTTATTTGTTAATCTTATCTTATGTGACTGTAAACCTGCACTAAGGATCTTTGTTTAAAAAAAAAGTTAATTAAAAAAATCAAAAAGCCCGACTGCTTACAAAGCAAACTAAAAAGACGTAAACAAGAAGAAAATCATGCTGTGCAGTCGGAGGATACATCTGGTTTTGGTCCGCTAGTTTACTAACTTTTTTTATTTACAACTATTCAGTTATTTTTTTTTTAATTAGGTACATTTAAACATATAAGTGTTATATATTTTTGAAATTGCCTCTTAAAATCCTTCATTTTGATATCCCACTCGATGGGTTTAGAAGAAAATAAAATATTTTTCCCCCAAAATGGCGCCCAAAATCCGCCATTTTTGTATTTTCCAATTTTAATGTAGCCAGTGACACTCGCAGGATTAAGACGAATCGATTGACGTAAGAATTATCAAAATCGGCCAACTCGTTTGGTCTCTAGAACGCCACATAGGAACAAACATACATACATACATACTTACATACATACATACATACATAGACTGATAAACACATTACCCTCCTTCGGCAGTCGGGTAAAAAGGTGATGGATGTGTATATATGGATCTAATATCTACACTTCAAGACTGCAAAAAGATTTTGCTGTAGGTAAATTATGTTACGCTAAACTTTTTGTTGGTTACTTTGTTAATCTTATCTTAAGTGACCTGCACCACAAAGTACGTAAGCAGCGGCGCGATACTTTCTATTTTGTGATTGTGCCTGCATTAAGGTTGACCCTAACTTAAGGCGATATATACGCCCCAATGGCCGCCGCAGTACTGGCCGTGCGCCCGCTCGATGCCATAATATCAATATTGAATTCCTTTTGAACAGTTTTGTTTGCAAAATATTATTTGATTTACATATGCTATGTTAGTAAGAAATTCCAGCTATAAATTTTTGTGTAAAAATATTTTTAAACATCCAAATCGTTTTGGAGGAGTTTCCAAAAGTTGCGAAAAAATATCGTGTTTTTAATTATTTTTTAAAGCAAATCTATTAGTTACACGAAAATACCTTGTAAACCTTTTATCCTAGCCGTTACTAAGGAGTATGCTTTAGAAAGTTACCGTTTTAAGCCACTATAGGGTATGTAGGCCCAGGGGAAAATACAAATAACCTACACAAAAATACTTAGTTATAGTTATTTATGCTACAAGTGCGGAAGGTAGGTGATTTCCGATGAGTGGCATTTTTATTCACGAGCGAGCAAAGCGATTGAGTGGATAAATCGACACGAGTCGGAAATCATCTTACGTACGTGTATCATACAACATTTTACTATGCATTGTGCGAGGAAATAAAAAAATATATCTGAACCAAACAAAAATTAATAAAATGGCGGGCTTATTCAAGCGCGCTCTGCATATCCACAGATTAACTAAAAGTTCCTCGGGCATATCTACTGCGCATGTGCAAATAGCTGTAACGTCGTAACGCAAAAAGACACGAGTAAAATATTCGTTCTGCCAAACATATTTAATGAATATTTAAAATTAATAATTTATTAATCAAAATCTAAATCAAGAGTAATTAAAAACGCCTTTAATGAAGTATTAGTTTTATTTTACCTTTTATATGAATGATAATCTGTACTAAACTATTTTTTTAAACTTTTCTCAAATAATAAAAACTCTATGAGTCGGGCTGACGTTGGAGTTAAAAATTAAAAAATACAGAAAAGTAAAAAGCACTAGTTAAAAAAGTGACACTTTCCGCACAGTTTGACTGCTTGGAAAACGCTCTTTTCGAGGACATGCATTGTAAATTATATTTTCAAAAATATAATAAAATATGCTTAGGTAGATTACGCAAAAGTAGTTCTGTCGTGGACCAAGGGATTAATCAGCGCATCATTTACAACGCCCGAGCAATATGAATAATGCGAAGCCAAATGAAGTTAATTATGTAGCCTGCATAATTAACTTCATTATTGTATCACATTGTCTGGTCACATATGAATTTTGATAGATTACAGTTGTGCAATGTGTTTATTATGGTACATTAAGCAGAGATGCGAGGAGCAAGAACAAACATTTGTTTCATAAGGGGAAGACCAAAGAAACAAATGGATGAACTGTGTAAAAATTATGTCTTAATGTCTATAGTGGACACTAACAATGATACCTCATCATCAACATCAGCCTATAGATTGCTAAAGGCTGATGGTGATGATTTCCACTGCTGGACATAGTCCTCTCCAATTGCTCGCCTTTTGGTTGCAGCTACCAGCCACCCTGCGAAGATCGTCGCTCCACCTCACCTGAGGACGTCCTACCTTATGTTTACCAGTTCGCAGTCTCCACTCAAGAACACGTTTACCCTAACGGTCATGAGTTCAAAGACTGGTAAGCCAACCCATGGCCACTTCAGCTTGTTTATTCTGTAAGTAACTTTAGTTCTCTGCCGTATCACCTCGTTTCGGATTCGATCCCTTAGGTAGACTTTGAACTGATGGACCAGGCGTATTGTGAGTGGCCACGTCTCGGAACCGTAGGTCATAACAGGTAGGACCAAGGTAGGACGTACTGGTTGAAGATTTTTGTCTTCAGGCTTTGGAATACGCGACGATGTTTTCCAACGTCGCCCAGCCCATCTGCTAGTCTCGTTCTCAAAGTAGTTCTTACCAAACTGCAGAGTTTGCCCGAGGTAAACATATTCTCGAACAACTTTGAGAGCACCACCATTGGACCACAGTCGATCTCGGAGTGACGTGTGAATTGAACATAACCTGGGTTTTGTCCAAGTTCATCCGTAGACCATTGCGTAGAGAAGAATCAGCTAGGCCGTCCATCACCTTCAGCAAGTCATGCAGCGACTCTGCCGTTAGAACGATGTCATCCGCCAATCTTAAGTGTGAGATGTACTCAGTCCACCGTCTTAAATATATCCTCCACCACGTTGATAAACAATTTGTGTAGGTGTCTTAAGTCACGAGTGAATTGTTTTTCTAGACAAGCGTGATTCACCGTTGATCACATCCCTTACCATCAGGTGAGAAGGTGGTCAAGCGCGAGACTATATATTATTTTTTTAAAAGACGGGGTAATTACGTCCCCTTGTCGACCTCGACGCAGTGAGATATCCCTAGTTTACTTGACTTTGGACGGTCATTACTGCGTTTTCATAAAGACCAGCACTTGGATGTATCGCCAGTCAATTTGGCATCGCTGCATAGACTCCAAAACAGATCAGGGTCTCGATGGAGACAAAAGCCGATCTTTTAAATTGGTCCTAAATTGGAGGAGGAAAGAAATGAGAAACAAACCTCGAATTATGACTTTTTACTAAGGATATTCAGTCGGCGCTCTCTGCCCATATTTCCTCTTAATTGGCAGTGAGCAGGGCACATTGCTCGCAGAACGGATGGCCGTTGGGGCCGGCAATATCTAGAAAGGTGACCGCGTACTGAAAGACGCAGCGTTGGAAGGCCTCCCTCTAGATGGAGCGACGACCTGTTGAACTCTATCCAACCGACCAAATCGGCCAATCACACAAAACGGACGCGTCATTCATCTCGCATGTGATTGGTCGATTTGGTCGGTTGGATAGAGTTTAACTTCTTTGCGCACTTACGCAATAAGGCTGCTGGTCAAGGCTGCGGTAGTGATGCAACGGAACTGGCATAACGGAAGCAGAAACGGAAACAGATGTCAAAAGTAAATCTTAACGGAAGCGGAAACGGAAACGGAAGCGGAAACGGAAGCGTTAACACTATGAAAAAAAAGCACTTAATTGTCTTTTAGCGTTTTCGGCTGGAGTTAACGTAACCTACAATTACAACAACATAAATTGGTTACGATTACTTCACGAAATAAAACACGTATCCATACTAATATTCGACCACTAGGCCACGCACGACCTCACTTACTCAAAGTTGGTAAAGTAAGTAATAAATAAATATTAACTGACCATTTGTTTTTTCGTTTCCGATGAAAGTTTGACAGCATCATTTAACTTCTCAAACTCTGCAAACCGTTCGGCATGAATTGATTTTAGGTGACTCTTTAAAGCTGTAGTTGTGCGGCCTTTTCGCGAATACACTTTTTCACAAAGTTTGCATTTGGCACTCGAGTCGCCGATTTCATCAAAATAGTTCCAAATGGGACTTGTTTTTGGTTTCATAATTGCACTCTTATTGCACTAAATACAACTAGGTATCAAGCAAACAATAACAGAAGAAAAAACAACTGAAAATGTCACTACTCAAAGTCACGGGGCGCGGAGATGCGCATAGTGAACTAAAAACAATAATTAAATAAACGAACGAACTCGTTGTGACACGTTTGTCGTTTGTTTACCGCGCGCCCCTCCCTCCCAAAATACGCGGAAGGGATTCGGCAATTATCGGCAGCACGCGCGCCTAGACGCTCGACGCTCGTGTCATTCGTCCACGCTAGACATGGGTCGGATTAGGTAAAAACGATACCTAATCCACCTAATCCTAGTATTTAAAATACCTAATCCATTTACCTAATCAGAATATTTATTCAATATAGCCGCTGGCCTGTTACCGATATCGTATGTGGATTGGGTAAGAAATATTTGGCATGGAGTATAGACGTTCCATTTCTGATAGATTGTGGAACGTTCGTTTTTTTATGGGCAAACGGTACTTAAAGTCAATATGAATACTTTTGTCTTTTTTACCGAAAATAGGCTTAAAATGAAAACTGGTGTACTAAGTATAGAAACCAGGGCATTATTATATTAACATGCATTTCACCCATATAATATGGGTGAAATACAAATTATTACACATTTATTTTCAATAAAAGACTTAAAAGTTGTTATTTTTCTTCGAGATTATCATCTTAAAATAACGCCACCTAAAGACGACGTATATTCGTTACCACATACATCGCTAGAGCACTAATTAGTCCAGTGGTATTCTTCATAGATGGTGCTGGCGGCAGTGCTAATTAAACTTGAAACTTAACCCCCACATTTTAAGGTACCTACGGAATATCTTCTGTGTAGACTGTGTACGAATATTTTGTGCCATACCTAATCCTCGCGCTTTGGATTAGGTACGGACTCGCATCGAAAAATACCTAATCCACATACCTAATCCAATATTTATGCCTCACGTCTAGTCCACGCGCGGCCCCCGCAACCGCCCGCGCCGTGCCACCGTCGCGTCTGCTGCACCGCTCCTCATCGCTTTCTCCCCGCTTCCGTTCAGAGTTCTGTTATAAAGTTTGCGGAACCAGAAGCAGAAACGGAAGTGAAAAAACATGCGGAACTTCTGCAGTTGCGGAAGCGGAAGCAGAGTTCTGTTGCAACACTAGGCTGCGGGCGTCCAGACGCCGGACGCTTAGGGAAGGCCTATGTCCAGCAGTGGACGTCTTTTGCCTGAAATTACAGTATTCTTTAGCATCCCTCAAATAAATTATAAGTATTATTAAAAGCTCGAAACCATTCTTCACCAACCTGAAATGTGTTATAGTATCCCAGGTGAACATTTCTACGTCCTAATCCAGGTTCTAGACTAATCTTAGGTACGCCCAGTTTTTCCTAAACCCGTTAAGCTATTAAGGCGTAAAAATGTAACAAACTCACATTCGCATTTATAATATTAATATAAATGCGAATGTGAGTTAATATTATTATTATTATAATGCTTTTGCCAGCGGTTTCGCCCGCGTGAAAATTATCCCATGGGAACGTACTCCCAGTAAAAAATACTGTAAGTCCTTATCCAGGACATGTTCTACCTGTGGGCCAAGTTTCATCTAAATCTGTTAGATACGTAGTGAAAAGGTAACAGAGTTACTTTTGCATTTATAATATTTATGGATGGACATTTTATTGTTTTTTACTGTTAGATTTCATGATCTTTCTTTAATTTCCTATAACATATACATAATTATTATGTACCTATGTTTGCATTTGGATACCTTGACATTCCCACGTATCATTGGTAAATCACACAAAATTTTAAAGTTAAATATTTTACAAGGTTTTCAGAAAGTATATTCCTTAATCGGCATTTAGTTGAAACCAGTATTGTTCGTACTTGAGTTCGTTCGATTCCCGGTGCAGGTAAAATGTTTAAAAGCATTTTCAAGTTTCCACCCTGTACCTTTTTTTTTCGGCGGGAAACCTTCAAAAAGCGCCTGGAATTTTGGGCAAAAAACCGTGAAAAAGTGTGGGATTTTTACCTCACTAAACCACCCCGGTGATAACCATCAGCACGTAGAACGGACCCCGTGACCTCTCAAGAGACCACCCCGTAACCCCTCTTTGCAACGACTGGTAGGGCACAATCCTGGGTAGACTAAAAGCGACTAGAAGCACGTGATCACTGTGCCACCGTCTTCCTGGAGTCACTTGGTGGGCAGACAGTCCCCAATCTGACCGCCCATGAAACCGGCGCGGCGTCCCGCGTCCTACTGTACCTACCTATGTCTCTTAAGATTGCCCTAGTCGATCATTCTTCCCTAAAAACGTAGTCTGGCGTTCAAAATAAAAAATTATATCAATTTGTATCATCATTATAAATCAGTCAGTATCATCATCATTACAAAAAAGTAAAAAAAAAAAAAATTGCATGTTCTGAAGTTCCATATTTCAACACTAATTTTAACGCATCTTTGGGCGCAAATAAATACCTATCATAAGAAGAAGGAAAATCGCAAAACAGTCACAGGGATAGATTAGTAGTTCAATAATGCTAATAATTTTATTTTGAACAGATATATTTACTTAGTCGTTTTTTAATGTTATCATTCCCAAAGGTCAGTTTATAAAATATCGCAAATTTAATTCTACTAATTTGCAAAAGTGTGTATTCGTACGCAAACTAGTTTCTTACTGCTCATCACAGTATCTATCTCTTTCGTACGTGTTGCCGGATGAGATAGCATGCATTTTATATAAATAGTTCGTGCCGTCGACAAGGGCAGCCTTTATTAAGTCACTTTTCTTTGTGTGGTAAAAACTTTTTGGTCCTGACGGAGCATGAAGTTATCGTCGTTATGTCACAAATTTAAAAGTAAAGTTTAAAATTAGACCATGGAACAGCGCGGCGTTCCTTTTCTGCACAGTTCAAACTTTGAATTTGATTGATCCAGGAGGCACAGCAATTTAAGCTTCGAAGTGAAATAAAATATCTATTTTTTAAGTAACTTGATCCAGTTTTAACGTTAAAACATGCGTGAATGTATATCTATACACGGTGGCCAGGCCGGCGTACAAATCGGTAACGCTTGCTGGGAGTTGTACTGTTTGGAGCATGGCATCCAACCTGACGGGCAGATGCCCTCGGACAAAACCGTTGGTGGCGGTGATGACTCGTTCAACACATTTTTCAGCGAGACGGGCGCTGGCAAGCACGTGCCCAGAGCGGTGTTCATCGACCTGGAGCCCACCGTGGTGGACGAGGTGCGCACGGGCACATACCGCCAGCTGTTCCACCCTGAGCAGCTCATCACGGGTAAGGAGGATGCCGCCAACAACTACGCACGAGGGCACTACACCATAGGCAAGGAGATTGTGGACCTTGTGCTGGACAGGGTACGAAAGCTCGCCGACCAGTGTACGGGCCTACAAGGATTCCTGATTTTCCACTCTTTTGGTGGCGGCACCGGGTCGGGCTTCGCGTCTCTGCTCATGGAGAGACTTTCCGTCGACTACGGCAAGAAATCAAAACTAGAATTTGCAATCTATCCAGCCCCACAGATCTCCACAGCTGTAGTCGAACCGTACAACTCAATTCTCACCACACACACAACACTGGAACACTCGGACGCAGCGTTCATGGTGGATAACGAAGCTATCTACGATATATGTAGGAGGAACTTGGACATTGAAAGACCTACATACACTAATCTAAACCGCCTGATTGGTCAAATAGTGTCGTCTATCACTGCTTCCCTGAGATTTGATGGAGCCTTGAACGTGGACTTGACCGAATTCCAGACAAACTTGGTACCATATCCTCGTATTCACTTCCCCCTAGTGACATACGCTCCTGTCATCTCCGCTGAGAAAGCATACCATGAACAACTATCAGTGGCGGAGATCACCAACGCCTGCTTCGAACCCGCAAACCAGATGGTCAAGTGTGACCCGCGGCACGGCAAATACATGGCTTGCTGCATGTTGTACCGCGGTGATGTCGTGCCGAAAGATGTGAATGCTGCCATTGGAACTATTAAGACGAAGAGGACTATTCAGTTTGTCGACTGGTGCCCGACTGGGTTCAAGGTGGGCATCAACTACCAGCCGCCGACCGTGGTACCGGGCGGAGATTTGGCAAAGGTACAGCGCGCTGTTTGTATGCTGTCAAACACGACTGCCATTGCGGAAGCGTGGTCGCGGCTCAACCACAAGTTTGATCTAATGTATGCCAAGCGAGCATTCGTCCACTGGTACGTCGGCGAGGGCATGGAGGAGGGGGAGTTCTCGGAGGCTCGCGAGGATCTGGCAGCGCTGGAGAAGGACTACGAGGAGGTCGGCATGGACTCTGGCGAGGGAGAAGGTGAAGGTGGCGAGGAGTATTAATTCTAGTTCATTTTTAACTATTTATCTTTAGGTCATTTTCTTTTTGTTAGGTTTAACATTGTCAATAACGTTTGGATTTTTCAAAGTAAAATAGACAAGTGTACTGAATTTCATTTTTCATTTGCCCTTGACACTGTAGCAGTCTCAATCGCGTTCTGTATTCTATAATCAACTAGCTGACCCGGCAAACTTTGTTTTGCCATAAAAACATCAAACATTCATCTACCCTACCTACCCTACACTGCCTACCCTACCCTACCTACCCTACCCTACCCTATCTACCCTACACCAAACATTCATCTACCCTACCTACTCTACCTACCCTACACACCAAACATTCATCTACCCTACCTACCCTACACTGCCTACCCTACGCTACACTTCCTACCCTACCCTATCTACCCTACCCTAACGACCCTACCTACCTACCCTACCCTACCCTACCTACGCTACCATACCTACATACCTACCCTACCCTACTTACCCTACCCTACCCTAAACGGGATAAAAGTCCTATGTCCTTCTCCTGGTTCTTAGTTACTTCCCTACCAATTTTCAGCCTAATCGGTTCAGCCGTTCTTGAGTTATAAAAGTGTGTAACTAACACGACTTTCTTTTATATATATAGATAATTGCGGTTCGTAAGCTCTTGTCGAATGCTGATCGACTGACAACGGTCCGCTGTAATCGTCACTCAAGTGTCTTGTTGGAAATAAAGATGTACGTACGCAGAGCGGGAAACTCGACCCTAGGGCTTTGCAGTGAATTATTTTTGTGCTCCTTTTTTAATTAACGTACGCAGAGCGTGGAGTAAGAGTACGTACGAGTTTTCGAGCCTGCCACCCAAAATGTTTTAGTTATGGGTCAATTTATACTAGCGCAGAGTCGAAGATTACTTCTGAGATTTTAACAAGACGCGCGCATTCTTTGGAATTCGCGCGTCTGCGCGTGAACAACGCTGATTGTGCGCGCGCATTCTCGCGTATCCATGCGCCTACTAGCCAACCTACCCGTCATCAGTCGGAAATTGGCCTGCACCGGTGTTGGCAGCCGCGCGAATTCACCAGAATACGCGCGCATTCGTGCGGCTTCGCTTTAGTTGTAAAGAATTTGACGCTTCGACTAGCTAGTATAAATTGAATTGACCCTAAGTGAATTCGGCAAGGCAAAGGGTTTAGCCGCCGTCAATCAACCAATCACAGAAGGAAAGCCACATCGCGGCTTTGGGTCTATCCCACTAGTGGCGTCAAAACTCTGCCTTGCCGAATTCACTTACACAATTAGGCACTTGTTGGTGCACTAGACGGCACAATCGGTAGGTTCGGGGATAAACTACAATTTTGCTGCGGCTGGCGTGTAGTTCAAATGCAGTAATATAGTTTAAAGATGCTAATAGAAAACGCAAGCTGACACGCGCCTAGCCATATCATTAGCAAATGCTTAGGAAACTATGTAGTAGGCGCCGTAGAACTTACCTAGCCCGCTCATATAAACGCAGACTTTTTTTCCATGGGCATTAGACGTAGGTACTCTGTGGATTAATACCGAAGATTATGCTGTACGAGAGAACAAACTTACAGAAAACAGTATTTTATCTCAGTAATTATCTCTCGAAGAAAGCTCGTAGGTATGTCATAGCGAGCTTGAGTGGGATTCATAAATAGCTTTTTCCTAAATTTAAAAAATAAATAAAAATTGTTGTACACGTTGTCACAAAGATTTTTAATTTATTATTATAATAAATACAATTACAAATAATCATAGTTATTAAATATTACAATATTATTAATCACAATACTTACAACTATCTTTACAGAATAAATAGAGAAAAATGTAAATAGTTACATAGGTACTTACTTAAGGCGATATACATACGGCACCGCGCACCGCCGCGGTAGGCGGTGAAGCGGCAGGCTTATTACGTATCTTTTGCAAGAGCAAACCGATAGCGATTTTTGCGCAATAGTTGCTCTTCCATACAGAAGTTTTTGTTGGCGGTTTTTTTTTACATAAGTGCCTTTGACAAACAGCGAGCGATTAGCAAACGATTGTGTAGGACCTACTATACCTACACTGCAGGTAATTTCGACTTTTATGACATTGAAGCAGCCGGCATCAACATCCACGCGCTACGCGTGCGGACACATAACTACCGTTGTGTAGCGACGCGCGGTATTTATAGTTCGTGCAAAATCGACCCGCTCATATATAACTGCAACAAGTGGGTAGCATAATATAATTGTAAATCGCCTACCCTACATCTATGTAATAAACTAAACCGAATTGTATATAAATACCTGCTCCTAAAATATATGTCATTCAACCCGAATACTCTTTTATTCATCTATCTCCTGACAACTGGTAAAACATAAAGCGTTTGATCGGTATCGTTTTGCTCTTGCGAAAGATACGTAATAAGCCTGGGGATCTCATGTCGCATTGGCTTCTACAATAAATCCGTTGATGCCTAACACACGTACACCGCCCGACCGAGCGGTCGAGCGGTGCTCTCACCCTTCGCGTCCGCAGCGGTGCGCGGTGCCGTGTGTAAACCGCCTAACTAATCTATCTAATACCACAAAATAGAGAGTATACAGAAAGGCCTCTCCCGCCGTTTCGAAAATTGACATCTAAACTTGACAGATTCACTAAGGTAGCTACTATATTGATTCCGAATTTTAAAAAAAGAGTAGGTTGTATAAGTTACAAACATAAATACGTAGATTCGTCTAAACATACAATATATCATGCTTACATGCTTTAGAGGGTAGACAGGGCATCAATCCCTTCGAGTGTCCATCGTGCCGAATCGGCTTAAAACAATGGTAATTATTTCTATTGTGTCTGCTAATTGACACTTGAATCAGTACCCATTAAAGATCACATGTTAGTACAACATTACCTAAAAGCGATTCTCCATCGGCTAGTCACTGAGTTTACGAAGACTCTTCGATCCAGCCATGGGCGTACCCAGGGGGGGCAGGGAGGGGCAGCTGCCCCACCGCCCTCCCCCCTGGAAATCTCGCAGAACATGTATAAAATCGCCTAGTTATTAATCAAAGTGTGGCTGGAGGCTTAGTTTAGTCTCCACAGGATAGCCCGGTTAAGCAGTAACCAATCATTTGGATTGTAAACTGCGAGACGTCACTTAAAAAAAAAAAAAAAAAAAAAAAAAAAAAACAAAGTGTTTAAACCGCGCAGTAGACACTGGCAAAATGCACGGTGCAATTGCCAAAAAACGGCTTGCGAGCGACTAGGTTTTATTTGAAATAAATTATTTCATTTGACATGTTATTGATTTTAAGGAGCTAAAACTAAATCAAGCGTAGGTGATTAAAAAATATTCATTCAGAGTCTATACCAATCAACGTATAGTAATCTGTCTGATTTATATTGTGTCGGGATTGTGACACGCACATACTTTTAAAGTAGAAGCTATTTAAATAAAATAATAATGCATGCATAGTCAAATTTATTTAACTATCTATTACCCTACACACTACACTACATGTTTTACTCACACTTCACTTCACTTCTTGTTTCACTTTATGTTTTTATTTTGTGGTGTACAATAAAGTTTATAATAAATAAATAAATAAATACATATACCTAATGATTCATGTAGGTGTGTTTGTGTAGTGTGTATAAAAAAAAACAGCCGCGGACGATCCGACCTAAAAATCTGACTTGCCCCTCCCTAGGCCAGAAGCTGGGTACGCCCATGGATCCAGCTCTTGAGATATATATGTGGCTAAGCTGGGTGTACGTTACCCCAACAAGAAAGTGGCTCCTAGAGTGATATGAGTGGAACGTATAATTAGTGCGTAATCTGCTGTGAATGTGCGCCACAAAAAATAGTGTGATGTCGTTTTTGAAAAAAACGGCAATAACGATTCCTGCTGGAGTAATGTTGTGCTAGCAGAATTTTTTTAAATGAATGCTCGGAGTGAGAAATATTGTCCACGGGCTGAGAGCTTATAGTTGTGCAAAAATGTGCGCCGAAAATATAATTGGTGCGTCATCAGGTTTTCGAGATATTATGATATATTTCCTATCTTGGGTTGAGCCGGTTTCTTGTATTTTGCCGTCAAAGTTATGACACCGTCGTTCCACTCTAAGAGCCACTTTCTTGTTGGGGTAACGTACACCAAGCTGGGGCGATGCTCCCCAGATCGGCCTTTCTAACCTTTGAACCAGAGACCGACAAATTCTGACTAATTAGCAACTAATCTTTTGTGTTCTCAAAATTAAAATCTTTGATGGTGGCGATGCTGTGTCAGTAACACTGGAAACCCTACTATAATGATATGGCCAACGTCGGCCAAGGTTGACTTTTAAACGATAACATGGTCAGTTTTAGTTGGCCATATAATTAAATTTAACCACTTCATGAAATGGTTGGCCACATCATAGTGATCAATTCTAAAATTCGGCCACGGCGTATATAATGTACGTGTTGGGTTTAGTATAAGCAATTTATTTTGAAATAAGTTATAAGCAGATTTCAGTAACTAGTAGAGGAATGCGTACACGGAATGAACTAAGTTTCAAAATATTAGGTACTTTCATAGGAATAGGTATTAGATTGATTTTGATATCATAAAATAAAATTTAAATAAGGCTCTAGTAATTAAATTTAAAGAAAATGAAATCGTCGAAATGACGTCGCGTTGTGTCGTTTCATCATAATTTTCATTCATTTTGTTTCATTCTCAGCGCGTCGTAGCACGATACGACGTCGTATCGTGTTTATGTGTATGAGGCCTAAGTTATGAAAGTACGACGTACGGATCACAAACCTGGAACCTCACTGATAAATGCAAAAGGGCTCTCAAGATCTGCCAGAATAAAATGGATAGGAGTATTTTAATCAAAACAAATTAAGAGCAACGTGGTCAATCATTATCCGTGAAATTGGAAATACAAAATGTGACAATAATATATCTCAACTAGAACTAGATAAGAGAATACTGACTAACCCCTCTGAGATAGCAAATGCTTTTAATAATTAAAATGACGAGCCTAATAAAACCAAGACAATACCCAATTCTATGTTTCTTGGCTCTATGACTGAAGACGAGATAAAAAAGAAATAATAGCTTTAAACTAACTCATAAGGTTACAATGGAATTAGTACAAAAGTAATTAAAACTTGCAGTACAGAATTGATTTTGGTGTACGTAGTCGCAGCGAAAAAAAGTCGAATTATTAATTTTAGTTAAGCAGATAATTAGTGTATGACGTCGTGTGTATAGTAAATACAAAGTTGTGTATCCAACCATTGGGAAGCTATTCAACAAAAACTGTTTCCGCTGGAACTACGTCATCCTAGCAGCACTATTTTTTTCCCATGCATGTAGATGAAAAAAAATACATTCAATAATTAGTGTGAAACGAGAGGTAAATGTGCATGCTTAAATGAAATTTGTGTGCCATAAAACTGCGAAGATAATCAAGTTTCCGCTGCGCTGACCTTTGGCTATTTGATGAAAATCATATAAAACTGCTTGTAGCAGAGTTGATTTTTTTACGCACGTTGCTTTGAATTTGTGTGTAATGATTGTGAAAACAGGATTTAAAAAGTCATACCGTTCAGAAGATATACACGTAAAAGTAAAATAAGGTTATTAGGTCCAATTACTAAAAATAGGAACACTAAAGCCTAACTTATAACGTTTATTTGTATCTTGTAAGGGTCTACAATATCCTGCCAATTATCATGTGTGTTCTTAGTAATTAATGAGCAGTCGTTTAATTTAGTACGACTGGACCGCTATATTGTATGGCAACAGATTTTAGGACATTTTAATGGAAATGCAACGTAAAACATATGGCGATACTTAGTGTATTAATGCAACTATTCACATGTAAAATTTAAGCTCATTACACTAAATAATTAAAGAGATATAATAAAAATACCAAAACAACCGCAATTCATGGATAAACCGACTAAGTATGAATGGCTACAAAAAAGCGGCCCGGACTGGAAATTTTAGAACGTTAGCTCTACATATTCTCCACTTGATTTTGACTTATTTAATTAATCTTTCATTTTCATCTGGAACTTTTCCAGATGCCCTAAAATTATCAGTCGTTATTATACCTCTGTACAAAAAAACGACGATAGAAATGATGTTAAAAATTATCGCCCGATAAACCTTATACCCATAATATCGAAATTATTTGAAAAATGTATGCACAAGAGATTTTCCGACTTCTGGAGCAAGTACAACATCATAACTAAAGAACAGTATGGATTTCAAAAGCACAAGTCAACAACAGTAGCAATTACTGATCTTTTAAGACATATTCATAATTTCCTAAACGAAAATTACTTAAGAACAGGACTATTCTTCGACCTGTCACAAGCTTTCAACTTTGTGGCACATGTCTTGTAGAAAAAATTAGAAAAAAAATGGAATAATAGATTTAGCACTGCAGTGGATCGCGTCTTATTTAAACAAGCGAAAACAATACGTTGTTATTAATAAAGTAAATGAAAATCTATTAACCTCGTATTCTTCTAACTATAGAGTTAATAACTGCGGCGTCCCCCAAGGGAGTGTATTAGGACCCTTATTGTTTCTATTATACATAAATGACTTACCACTAGTAACTAAACATATACTTGTATTATTTCCATATGACATTTCGATTATTGTGATCTGACAAAAAGTAAAAAACGTTGCCCCACACTAGGAATTTATTCCTGTATCGCGCGGGGGGTGCGTTTACAAACATATAAACTCACATACACAAACACCCAGAGCCGAAACAACTATCTGTAGGTCATACAAATATTTGTTCCGTGCGGGAATCGAACCCGCGACACGCAGCGCAGCAGTCAATCGCTTAACCACTGCGCCAACCGTGCGCCCAAGTAATTTAAAAATCAATTTGGATATATTTAATTATATACAGTTAAATAAATCAAAACATACTCAATACAACTTCAAACTTAATATTAAAGATATTTATTAAAAATAAACTTAAAATAATCTTTTGTCATTGTGAATAATGCCCAGATAAATTATTTTTCTCAAACATGCTTGGAAATGTGATCATTATTTTGACAACCTTCTTCGAGATAAATCGAAATTGCTGTACTGGTCAAATACATGCGCGCCGCGGCCGGCAAAAGTTGTATGAAAATCCATATCTGTCGTGTCTAGCGGCCAAATAAATTCCATAGTAAACTCATATCTGTCGTGTAGTTTAAAAATGGAACGATGTTTTACTCCGAAACATGGCAACCAAGGAGGTTACTTATCAAAGGTTTATTTAAATTTCGAACTGGCTTGCAAATAGAACGCTGTTTATTGAAAAAAAAAACAAAGGAACACTTTAACGCGGGAACAATTATTGTTGTTCGTCATTGATTTTGACAAAATGAGTTCTAGGTACTACTTAGTTTTAATTTGCGCGCATTATTTGAGAAAAGTACTATACAAGCCTTGGCCACAACTAGGCATTGATGGACTTACGTATGTGTGCCTCGGCTTCGCCTCGGCCCACATTTACACGTTCGTCCATCAATGCCTATTTTGCTGGCCGCTGCAGTAATGTACTAATATTATTGTCTTCTCCTTATCTGTGACATTGAACAGCAATTAACTAATAATTATTTTGCATGCAATTGATACATATCCTGTATAGCTAAACATTTAGATTAGAACTTTAGATTAATACCTGTAACAACTTTATACTATGCTTATGGCTAATAAAGACTTATCATATCTTATCTTAAATATCAGATTACAAGGTAAGGTTAATCTTACAATTATCACGCAAAAAGCTAAAGTTACTGATGTAATAGATATAAAGTGAACATTTAGATTAGGACTTTAGATTAATACCTGTAACAACATTATACTATGTTCATGGCAAATAAAGACTTATCTTATCTTAAATATCAGATTACAAGGTAAGGTTAAACTTACAATTATTTATTTAAACTTCATTTACAATCGTAATACATAGGCGGACTTAATGCAGCAAGGCATTCTCTACCAGTCAACCTTTGGGTTAAAATTATCACGCAAAAAGCTAAAGTTACTGATGTAATAGATATACAGTAAACAAACTTAAATGGAAATGGACAGGCCATATGATCAGAAACAAGATAGTATAATGATCCAGGAATAATCCATTGTGGTTCGCGAGGGGCGAAGGATAAGAAATAAGGTACTACAGACGAAAAGACAGGAAGAACATTAACAAAAATATTCGAACCATTAAAGAGAAGACCAGCCACAAACAGAAAAATGAGCTTGCCATACCGCTCAGGGTGATTGATGCCTTTGCCAAATAGGGCAATCTGATACATGTTACTGATGTCACAGTGATAAACAAAGAAAAATACTATGATGAAGAATATAATTACTATTTGGAATTTAAATTAATTATAATAATTGTGTATAATAAATAATTAATTCATGAATTTGATTACTAAATTGACATTAAATAAATATATTTACAATTTAAAATTAAGACTATCACAACTGATTTGTATAAAATAATTAACTAATTCATGATATTGATTACTAAATTGACTATTAAAATAAATGCATGCATTATGAAAAAAAAATTGATAATAATATAATAATGATTTTATATTGTACTTATCAGAAATAAATTATATTAAATGTAAATTATAGTAATTAAAAGTAAATTATAGTAATTCCTTGTAAATTAAAGATATTAAATGTAAATTATAGTAGTTCCTTCAAAATAACAGTAATTAAATGTAAATTATAGTAATTCCTTGTAAATTATAGTAATTAAATGTAAATTATAGTAATTCCTTGTAGATTATAGTAATTAAATGTAAATTATAATTATTAAAAAATTAAAAATTATAATAAATATTTTTATTATTGTAATATATTATGTCCTTTATTCACAAATATGTATCTTATTAACTATACGACATAAACAGACATTACAACTTATTCTATTTGTACAGAAGTTTCGCAGTCAGGCTAGCGCCCCTAAAAACATTAAAACATGTTTTTATTACTAAAATACTAATACTGTAAATTTGTTTATGTTACTCGTCAAAGATGGTAAACAAAAACTTAACTTTACTATTATTAATTTCTAACGTCATTCTGTACAGCATCCATAAAAATCAGGTCGGATACCGCATTAAATGTGAGTATGGCTTTTAGGTGCCTCACCTGATATATGTAAATAGGCCGTCGGCCCAAGCTTGCACGTTCAAAGTAGTACTAAAAGTACTCAATCCCAGTTTTTGTGTAGAAAGGAATGAGTTAAGTCTCGGGCATATCGGATCTTCATGTAAAGTGAAATATCTATTTATACGGTTTGGGGGGTAACACCGATCGGTATGCTGTATTGGATAACGGCTTACCGCTCTCTAAGTTGTCAACCCCGTCCCTTCGCCACTTGTTTCGACGTCTCCTGCCTTTGTTCTGGCCATTATTTTGCAGTAGATTTATCTGTGTAATTTAAAGTAAAATTAGAAATCATTCAAGATTCAAATAATACAGAAATATTGTAGAATTAAGGATTGCAGTCATTAAAAATATCACAAAAACACTTACGTAGTTAACCGAGCACTACAAATCATAACCAGATGAACCAAAATAATAAACATGCATAGCGCGTGCAGATCTCGCGAGGTTCATCATACAAATTATCTATGTAAGCAAAATATATGGTAACTCAAATGTTGTACTATATTTGAATCCAGAATCTGGGAATCATATTTTGTAGATACAAACTCAATGTAATATATGATAAAGTTCAAATTCCAGAGGTAAAAGAAACACTGCTTGTTTACTTCCTTTTAGAGCTTGCAGCAAAACCGCAGTTTTTTGTGATGCAATAATAAATAATACAATACCGTACCGACCCAATATAAAATAAAAGAGAACCAGAACCAAATGAAACAAACAACAAAAATATAAATTTTTATTTCAGTAGGCGTGAGAAAATAACAGAAAACCATGCATAAAAAAGATGCAGGGCAAATATTATTTAAACACACTTTAGATATACATAATACCATAAAAGCTAAACTCATAATAAATAGGCACATCAATTTGGTAAAATAAATAAAATTTTACTTTCATTTTACGGGCATGCGCGTTAAAGTCGTGGACAAAAACGTAGATGTGCAACGTATGACGCAACTCTAAATCTCAATACTAATCTCTAAGTTGTTGATAGCAGTCTCTCGTTGTTGGCAAAATTAAGTAGGCCACTTGTAAACGCCAAAATAGTACATTGTGATACAAGGGTGGAAAGTAGGTTATTGCAAACGAGCTGTCATTAACAAGCCCGAGCCGAAGGTGAGGGTTTTTAATGACACGAGTTTGCAATAACCTACACGCCCGTGTATCACACGATATTTTTCAATACAGTTGTGGGAAATAGTAAAAACAAATCAAAGAATTAGATTTGTTAATTCACGAAAAAATAATATTTTCGCGCGTTTTTGCAACTGTACATTTTTTTTTTTAAACGAAAACAGCCTACACAGCCAATTCGATTTTTGACAAATGTTGATGTAAAAATAATTAAATTGAAACTGGTAATTAAATATATTAAACAACCATTTAAAAGACTTTTGAGAATTAAATGCTAAAACGTACGGAATCATTAATTTTTCCTCGTATAAAATCTATGCCATTTTAATCTATGTATGAAAACTCCTTGCTACTAAACTTTTTTAAATTGACTTATAACTAAAGGCACGTTTTTGCAACTGGACATTTTTTACAACGAAAACAGTCTATACAGCCTATTCGATTTTAGACAAATGTTGATGTGAAAATAATTAAATTAAAACTGGTAATTAAATATATTAAACAACCATTAAAAAGACTTTTGAGTGTTCAATGCTAAAACGTACGAAATCATTTATTTTTCCTCGTATAAAATCTATCCCATTTTATTCTATGTATGAAAACTCTTTGCTACTAAACTTTTTAAATTTACTTATAAATTTAAAACTAAACTGCAAAACTAATGATCGAGCTCGTAAACAAAAGTCACGACCGCGTAACAGAAAGATGCCTATGCATAAGATTTAATTTTCGAATCATAATTATAGCCTCTGAAAGTACGCCATGTTTAACAACTGTATTGAAAAAAATTAACCGTATCTGCTGTAGATAGGATCAAATCATCAGTATATGTCAGGAATTTTGTCAGCGCTTGGCACGAAAACTTGTTGTGTTGCTTGCTGCAGACAAGACAAATATGAACGTGTAAACGATAAGATTGTTTTCGTGCAGTCGTATGAACAGTACCGTAAGTCTGTTATTAATTTTCAATTGTTTTGTGAAGAAAAGTAAAAAAGAATGTACACAAACTACTTGAACTACCTCACCTACCCTGTCCCTCGCTATACCGCAGTAACACAGAGCGCAAATTTTTGCTTGTTCAGCACCGTAGCAATTGTGCACAGTTTGTGTGTAGAAACGACACGAATATTTGCATAGGCGGTGGCCCGGTGACTTTTCTTAGCGTGTACAAGCGGCCTTAATAGTCTGATATTTGTAAGCTGTTATGGGTTAAACTATTGGTATATCACTATATTTTGGAAAAGACGAGCACGCATGCAAAACGCATTATTGCTAAAAATACGATCAACGCCTACTCCACACTTTGCACCAAGTAACAACATAAGGCTAAGCGTATCTTATAAATATAAAAATTAAGTCTTTTATCATGTTTGACCGTGTCTTTTTCCGTGGTATAGAGACTGGGCGAGAAAACTATGTCCCTCTTGATCGCGATGGAGGCTTCCATCATTTTTGCTTGAAGTTTTTGGTCCCCGACTGCCATGGCAGCATCTTTCACGTTTACTAACAACTGCGGGACAGATAATAATAAAATTATTGTTTTAATAAGATTTGATCGTGTTTTGTTCTTAACTAAAATCCTTGTTTCCAATTTGATATATCAACTTTGTGCTGGTGTGAACAATGCTGATATTAGAATGACTAAAAATGTTGGCAGTTTTATAGCACAAAATGAATCAATCTGCCTAGCCTTTTCCTAACTATATTGGGGTTGGCTTCCAGTCTTACCGGATTTAGCTGAGTACCAGTGTTTTACACGGAGCGGCTGCCTATCTGAGCTCCACAACCCAGTAACTGGTTAACACGGTACCCCTTGGCAAGACTGGTGTCAGATCAAGCTTCTGACTACTCGTAACGACTGTCAAAAATCTTCAAATGACAGCTGGAACCAACGGCTTAACGTGTTTTCCGAGGCACGGAGGAAACTCGGTATGTTGAAAATGGTCACCCATCTTCGGACCGACCTCGTCAAGCGTTGCTTAACCTTGATGATCGACCCGTGCGGCTGTTATGATTTAGTTATTATAGCTGAATATGATTTATTAATTTATGTACACAGAAAATACTTAATTGATAAGGAATAAATATTGATAGACCGCAAGGTTTTTTATTAAATCATATTATTAATTTTTTTTCTATCTTCTCTCTTACCTCATACAATTGTTGAATGCATCTGACAATAATTCCCTCTTGCACATCAGTGAGATTCATTATTTCAGAGAAGGGCTTTGACAACGCCCATTCGTAAACAACGAATACAAGGCCAAAGTTGACCCTTTCAGCTTGACACTCGAATTGACCCACCTGAAATAAAGTTCTGATTAGTAAAGTAACATTTAATCTAGGACGACGACTTAGTCTAGTTAACAAATACTTTTTTGTTCAACTTTTTTCAACAGGTTTGGCAAAATTTGTGCAAGGTATCATTCGATTCGGCATAGCATGTAGATGATTTTTAAAAATATGTAAGTTCCGCTCGGAAAAATTGCCAAAGTAAAAACATCATTTGCATCAAAGATAAGGATACAATTATCTTATAAACAACGTATTTGATTATAATTTTTTTTATTTTAAATAGGAATTTAAAAAAATTAGGAATTAAAATTTAAAAAAGTCATGCAGCTTCTTATAGTAATAAAACATATCATTAAAAATATATTAAAAAAAATTGTTTTAATGAGTATTCAAAGTTTTAAATTTTGCAACTACGTAAATAATTAATAAAATACCGGCCAAGTAGGAGTGAGACTCGTGCACGAAGGGTTCCGTACCAATATCGTAAAAAACGGCAAAAATATCACGTTTGTTGGTTGGGAGCCCCACTTAAACATTTATTTTATTCTGTTTTAGTATTTGTTGTTATAGAGGCAACAGAAATACATCATCTGAACTGTCTAACTATCACGGTTCATGAGATACAGCCTGGTGACAGACAGACGGACAGTGGTGTCTTATTAATAGGGTTCCGTTTTTACCCTTTGGGTACGGATCCCTAAAACTGCCCAATATTATAAGGTAATCATTAATCAAGATAACATACACAAAACACATTCGCTGTCTAAAACCGGTCTGGAACACTCCAAGAAATTCTTGGGCTCCACGTTCAAAGCACGGGAATGCATTTGGAATATGAGCTTGGGGCAAATCCGCTACCTGCTTGGGAGTCAGTACTGGCCACTTTGGAACCAACGACATGCTCATGAAGATGGGTCTAACCGCGACACCCATGTGCTGGTTGTGTAGGGAACATACGGATCGCATGCAACACCTTCTGTGCACATGCGATGCACTGGCTGGTAAGCGAATGAATCTCCTAGGGGTAAGATATCCATGGGCACGCCACAATTGCGGCGGTAAGGCCCCTCTTTGAGGAGTGGCTTGAGAGGCGTCACGGCGTCCTCAACTTCCGCCTGACGCAGGCCATGGTACGGAGCGAGAGGGCATGGGAAGCTGTCTCCTCCTTCTGCGAAGCAGTAGTGCTCGCAAAGGAGGAGGCGGAACGCGTGAGGGAGACGCAAAGGAGACGCCCTCACGCTCGCCGTCCGATAAAGACCAAGCCCGAGTTTACGACGCGTAGTGTTCCACGCGCGCCTCAAAGAGATGTCAGCAAAGTGACGGGGTCCGATAGGGCCGATACCTGTCTAGGTCGCGGATAAATTTGAAAGAGTGTTACCGCGGCCCCGGCTCAAGCAACTGAATGAACACGGGTGGGTTTTAGTCAGTAAAAGTCTGACACGCCCTCCCGCTTCACCCAGAGCGGGAGAAGTCATTGGATGATATAAAAAAAAAGGGTTAAGGCTCATAGGAGATATGAGCCTATAGTCTTTTGGTCTTGGATAGTCTCGTTGTAAAACTCATGAAGTAAGTTTTAAACGAGATTGGGGAAATGTAGGTTATCTAGGGGACCACAAAAGATCACAATAAATCAAAGTGTCCGAGTTATTTCTCGGCCTCTCCACAAGATAAGATAAGGTCCGTAATAATAATCCGTTTCCTTTCGCTTGCAAATCTTCTCTCTCAACACTTTGCACTTACCAAATATTTAGTCTCAATATCAGTCAACTCGGCGTCAATTTGTTGGATGGCTATGACTCCCTCCATCAGTTCGTCCGTCAATTCATAGTCCATCCGCGTCTTTGCTTGGAACACGAAACAACTGAGCAACGCTGCTATTTCCTCAGGAGTTTTGTCAATGAATACACCTCTAAACACCAGCTCGGCAATTATAAGTTCGTTTGTGCCACCTATGCCACATGCTATACGTCCTGTAAAAGGGATACAAAATTGATTGAGCAAAAATCTTCTTGAAAACTTACGTGAAATTATCTAACACTGATATTTCCATTTCCAGTGTTTTACTTCGTAGCACAACCATGAACGCATTCATTATAACTTTAGATGGTAATAAAATCCTTTTAATTTGTACTATTTTATACCACTAATTAGAAATTTTATACTTATCAATTATCGCAGATATACCTGAGGCATGCATATTTAGTTTTACCAAACTTTTTATTTTACTTTTTTGTTTCAGAATCAAATTGATATCATTTTTTATTTTAAACTTACATCGTCAAACAGTGGAGTAATCGCCAGACTACGTTTGTAAGGAAGAATGATCGACTAGTGTAACCTTAACCTAACACAGATAATATAATACTAGCATACAGATACCTCATCCCATACAAAGAAACCGTGCCGACGTAACTAGTGTTTTTCGACTGCTTATTCTGGCAATTTTTTGTACATCGAACGCATTCGGTTCTGTTTCACGGTGATAGATAGATGGTGTGATGGTGAACAGCGACTTGCAAGTAAAAGGGTTTACCAGGTTCGTGAATATTGTTTTCTTTAAATACAGTAAAGGTTTGTTTTCTAGTATTTGCACCAAAATGTGTTAAAATGCAAACTTTAACAATCGAGTGAAATGCCTCAGAAATTTAAAACTGCGCGATCTGGCATCAATTTTAAATGATCCGTCTAATAATCTTTGAAATGTGAATTAAGAGCCCAATATTTCATAATTTTGTACTTAGGAGAGTTGATTAAACAAGAACATACAATTTTTGTGTTCAATTCCAGAAAATGTTATTTTTACACACATTCAATAACAGATCGAGGTGCATATCGCGCCATCTAGTGAGATTTATTTGAACCAAATTTTCTTTCTCAGCAATGAGACCCCGTGACCTAACCTAATGAAATAGGAGTACATAATGAGTACAAATTTTTAGGCGTACTTCCGTTTCGTTTATGCCAGCTGGAATTTTAGCGTGGTCGTGCTGGGAAGGAATCTTGCCCGCACGACCTGTATATCTGCGATAGTTGAGAGGTATAAAATTTCTAATTAGTGGTATAAAATAGTACAAACTTAAAGGATTTGATTACCATCTAAAGTTATAATGAATGCGTTCATGGTCGTGCTACGAAGCACAACACCATTTCCACACCAATTTTAATTAAGCTACTATCAAGACAGTGTAAAGAAATAAGTCTTAAAGACCCTGAGAGTGGAGTTACTGAAATTTAAAATCTCATAAGCATACATCAAAATATTTAATTTTCGGCTTCATTTTCGGAACAGGCACATTTTATCTTAATGATGCACAAACTGGGTTCCACCGTGTTTACCACACTCAATCGAAATGTTATGTGTAATTATCAAGTCTCTTTCCAGTCTACTATATACACATACCTTTACGAATAACGCGGTCATGTTCATCAATATAGCTGAGCTCCCTCAGCACCATCAGTCGGCTCTGATAGTCAGGATACAAAGCCAAGTTCTCGAACGACAGCAACCGTTTGTATTTATCTCGATTTTGCTCCTTCAGCTTTCGCTCGTAGACTACTGCGAACTCCGTCTTAAAGTTCGCTATGTCCGTGCCTTTTCGATGTTCCTCAAGTTCTTTCTGAAATTTCAAATAGGATAACACTCCGTCCAACGGGTTATTGGTTTTTAGAAATTTGGAACTAGTGGTCCCAGATCCCAGAACCCCCAGATGCTACTAATTTCTTTCTACACAAAATGTGTGGATTAAGGGTACTGCCCTTGCTCTTGGCACCTGTAAATTGACCACATGACATTGGTTTGCATCAATATTTATACAGTAACAATTCACAGTACAAGTAAATGGCGAATAACGAAATATCTTAGAGAGAGTGAAAGATAGAGTGATCTTCCACTCCCATTACATCGGTTTTCATACGAAGAAGATAAGAAGCATAAAATTTAATAGTATTTTTTTTAAACGAGCAAACATCATATTTAAGCGAGAAACATCAAATTTAAGCAGGAAACATCAAAAAATATTTATCAAAATAAATCCTTACAATATTAAACCCCGACGGTAGATAAATATTCAATAATAGCTTTTTTATCACATCATGTCAAAACTAGCTGGTTTATTCTTCATAAACAGGGACTAAAATAGCTCATTAATCCCTAGGAACTAAAAGTGATTTGAATTTGGAATGTGGATATTGTTAGTAAATGTTCCAAATCAGCAAAGTGATAAATCACAAAACTAACCATGCGGTCCAAAATTCACCTTTAAAACAAAAAAATAAATAAAATCAAAATCGGTTCATCCGTTCGGGAAATACGATACCACAGACAGACACACCACACACACACACAGATACGTCAAACTTATAAATCCCCGTCGCTTATGCGTCGGGGTGTATGAATTTGACGTATCGTAATGAGCGATTGTAATTCTATATCGTCCGCACGGGAACATTGTATTGAACAACAAAAAACACAGACAATACATGCTTTATTTTGTTTTCTGACTGACCCAAGTGATAAATTTGACGCTTAAGTACCGTTATTTTACTACTACCTGGAGCCTTTCATCAAAGATAAAGATACGATGTATCGATTATAATATTTCGCTATCTTGATTATGATTAAAACAGCTGCTTTGACATTCGCAAAACATTAACAAACTCGTAAAGCTCCCTCTAATATTATAATTTACCTTGTATTTGATTATCTTATTTAGAGAGAGTACTTCCTCGGCGGTGAAGGACAGCGACTGTGTGAGGTTCGCGTGTTTCAGCGAATAGGCACCCGAGGACACTGCGTGAGTGAGGCGCGACAGTTCATGTACTGCGCCTGAGCAGCTTTCGCCTACTGGGGCGTCTTTGAACCTGTGACAGTGGGAATTGAGCTATAGTGCCAACAAAATAGTTCTTATCTTTGAACTTTCTTTAATACAAGTTAATTTACTTATACTGTGATTTTAAATTTCGTAGACTAAACTGACAGCTGCCAATGACGTTATTTTTTTTAAATGTTGCAAATGCCATACCTACAACACTATGCTCCATAGTGTTGTAGGTATGGCTCAATCATAAGTTATTCATCGAATCGATGTGACGTGACTCCTCAATTTAATTTTACTAATTGGTGTAAATAAATATTTTATGAATGTAAACGTAATATATTTAAATATAACACATAGTACCTACATAAACGACGGTTGACGGTATTTTAATCATTTTAATTTTAATGTAATTTTGTTTAATATTTTTAATAATCTAATTTATAATTCTATGTTTTAATTTGTGTTTCATTATACAATGTTTTAATTTGTGTGTTTGGTATTCAATGTTTTATTTTGTATATATGGATTTGACATCTGAAATAAATGTATTAATAATAATAATAAACTTTAATTGTGTTAAATATGAAATCAAAATGCGATCGATAAAATGAAGTCTGGCATAAATGTGTAGATAGGTACTAAATAAGGGTCTCTAGTTTCTTAACAAATGTAATTTTTTTGTCGTGAAATAGTTCCATTTTCGATTTACTTCAATTTTCGATCAACTTTCGATAGAGTATAGTCAAGGCTACGACACTATTTTTATGTAACGATAAAGTGACAACCCCCCAAATATCAGTTTAGTCTACGAAATTAAAAATCACGGTATTAATATTTTTTTATTGCGGACTAGGTTTTTGCCGCGACTGCGCTCCCTCGGCCATGAAAAAGAACCGTGCATTTTATTGTATAAAAAAGTATGTCGATTATCGATAGCGTAACTATACAGGATGTACAGAAAGGTATGATACTATTTTTAAACCGTTTTGCCCATGTAAATGAACTTTCTGCAAAGATGCCACAGAGATAATTCCCAAAAGAAAATTGGATTTTCCATACAAAATTGTCGTCCAACTTTCTTTTTTCGAAGTTGTGTTATCCAACTTTCAATTTCTTTCTTTCAATCGGGAGAAACAAAAGAGATTGCGATGCAACATAACATACCTGGGCATTTGCCTCTTCTCCCAGTCATCAATAATCATGTGGGGTTCGATTTTGAACCTGATGGTAGTCACCTCTAATATGTTCTTAGAAGAGATGCACAAAATGGTATGCTCCATTGTGCATTCTTCTGTGTCTGCAAAACAAGAAAACAAGAAATTGATATGGTATTTATTAATATTTTAAATAACAATAATTATTGCGACTATGCGGCTGGCTTCTGACCGCAATTTTTTGCTAAAGCACATCATAGGACACCAGATCGAAAGCTTTATAGATCTAAAAAAAAACCCGACTGCAACCTAATTGCGTATCTGTTTTAACAGCACGAAGCACCGTCCTTCTCTTCCATTTTGGTAACTCAACAATATTCAATGCGCTTAGTAGACAGATTTTTGAAAATATGAACAAATTAATGCAATTAAAGCATACAGTGAGCTATTCTTTGAACTTACAAAATTAGGGTGCAAGAGTCTGCCAATCATTGTAGTACCGGAAACTGTGCCTAACCACTCTGCTCGACAAGATTTTGACACATTACATACCAGCTGTGTCGACAGGTTGTTGCAAATTACGTCATGAAATTCAGGAATTTACATGAACTTTGAACATTCGAATTTATTCAGAAAAATAAGTTCACGCAGCTATTTTACACAGTAAATTTGTAAAAAATATATTTGTTTACACGTTGACCTCGGTTAAACCGCGTCAGTCTATTGCAAAATGTGTACAAAATACGAATTACTACACCTTTCCAAACGGTAGGCAATTTAGATTTGCTCAAAATATATGCATATACAACCTTTTCGCTTGCTGAGTGATGCAAAAGGACAAAATAAAGATATACTCATTTTATTTGCGTCCTTATGTACCTAAGTTTTCATACAAAAGTTCATAAAAAAACAAGCCAAAATTTCTGGCAAAATTTTGTTTAAAATTTTGATGCAACCTCACATCATGACATTTCTTTGGTGTTGTTTTTTTTACACGGCCGTCTCATAATCGATTAAAAATAGCATTCAGTCTAATCAATTAAGTGTATCAAACCATTATTTTAAATGATTTCGATTGACTCGGTTCATTTAAATAAATTCTAAATGATTTTCAAAAATGTATTGTTTTAAAATTGAACAAACCCGTTTATAGGCATAAACTACAATAACAACTTATAGTAATAACTATACATAAATGATTTCATAATGTAATCTTAACATTTCGCGCCGAATTTTCTATTACGTACAAGAATTCAAAATTCAAATTCAGAATGCGGTCGAAAGCCTTATGCCATATTCAAAATATTTTATCGGATACATTTTAGTATAAAAGAGAGTTTTACTTTGATCTTTCCAGAAGTTTTTATACAGAATGACCAGTATAAATACGAGTATGTCTATGTATGATAAGTAGGCGTAGGCAGGAACTGGTACACTTACGCGAATCCGAAGCCAGATGTTATGGCATGGTTGTCAATCGAGAAAGGTCTGAAAATAAAAATCCAAGATGGCGGCCATACAATTTATCGTAATGGAAGTCATTAACATGATTTTCGAGTATGGTGATCCAGAAAATTAATCCAAAATAAATCTAAGAAGGCGGTGCATACGTACCAAGCTACATTATGACAACATAATCTGTATATATAAAAGCGTAAGGTCATTCAGACCTAGACTAGAGTTAAGAGCAAACCCATAATAAAAAATAAAAAAATACTCATTCACTCATTACGAAATATCATCATAAAAAACCGCTTAACGTATAATGATGAAATTTGGCAGGGAAACCTCCATGTGACGTAAGTGCGCATGAAGAAAGGATTTTTGGAAATTCCCTAAGGGGTTAAATAGTGGGTTGAAAGTGTGTATGAAATTTCTATAGTTTGTAAGTTGGACAGGTGAAATTTTAGATTTACGCTGTTGGTTGATAAAAAGAATTTATGTATTTATTGGATATTATAATTCCACCCCTAAAGGGGTAAAAAAGGGTTGAAATTTTGTATGAAATTTTTATAGTTTGTAAATGGACACATGAAATTTTAGATTTACGCTCTTGGTTGATAAAAAGAATTCATTATTTTATATTAAAGAAGAGATATTGCTTTTTGGAAATTCCAACCCTAAGGCAGTGAAAAAGGTGGAAATTTGTTGGTTGTATATTCTGAATTTGGCATAAATACTAACCTAAGTAAATAGTAAAGGTTTTCATTGTTAGTTTTCCAAAATTGTTCGCAGGAACCTTTAATCGCGCAAGAAGATACGCACAAGGTTATTGACATTAATTGTTTTCAGGGAATGCAGATGTAAAGTGTTCGTAGTCGCAGCGGAAAAACGTCGAATTTATTAATTTCAGATAAGCAGATAATTAGTTTATGACGTCGTGTAATTGTGTATAGTAAGTACAAATTTGTGTATCCAACCATTGGGGAGCTATTCAACAAAAACTGTTTCCGCTGGAACTACGTCATCCTAGCGGCACCTTTTTTTTCCTATGCACGTAGATAAAACAAAATACATTCAATAATTAGTTTGAAACGAGAGATAAATGTGTATGCTTAAATGAAATTTGTGTGACATAAAACTGCGAAGATAATCAAGTTTCCGCTGCGCTGACGTTTGGCTATTTGATGAAAATCATATAAAACGGCTTAGTGCAGAGTTGATTTTTTTTACGCACTTTGCTTTGAATTTGTGTGTAATGATTGTGAAAACAGAATTTGAAAAAATCTTACCGTTAAGAAGATATACACGTAAAAGTAAAATAAGGTTTTTAGGTCCAAGTACTTAAAATAGGAACACTAGAGCCTAATTTATAACTTTTATTTGTATCTTTTAAGGGTCTACAAAGTCCTGCCAAGTTTCATGTATGTGTTCTTAGTAATTAATGAGCAGTCGCATAATTTACTACGACTGGACCACTATATTGTATGACAACCGATTTTAGGACATTTTAATGGAAATGCAACATAAAACATATGGCGATAATTCGTGTATTAATCCAACTATTCACATGTAAAATTTCAGCTCATTACATTAAATAATGAAGGAGATATAATTAAAATACCAGAACAACCGCAATTCATGGATAAACCGACCAAGTTTGAATGGCTACAAAAAAGCGGCCGTGCAGTATATAGAGCTAACATTCTAAAATTTCCAGTGTCGTACCATTATTGGATTGATACAGGTGAGCACACAATTCTTGAACAAGTAACAAATAATGTTCGTGATCAAAATAGTAGCTCACTTGTTTGTTTCTCAAACTTACGAAATTATTACAATAAGAATTACTTCTGTATTAGCAAATGCATTTATTTGTCAGAATATTACGTCCTTAATATTCTGCTGCTTCCATCGTAGAAATATTTTGATGTTAGTAAAATTTGATTAAATGAAATATTAATCATAATTAGAAAAAAATATTAACACACCAGTAGTTATTAGGGAATAATCTAAAGAAGGTTGTTCTATCTCACGACGGTGAGTTGGTCTTAAGGGCTTATTACACTACACGGTATTCAGGGCCCCGGATCACTAAATCATTCCGAAGCAATAAGGTCGATATTATGAGAACCCTAACATCCTAACAGTTATTACACTACCCTAAATTAGGGTTTAGGGCCCTGCATACCGTGTAGTGTAATAAGCCCTTCAGTCGTGTGTGTAGTGCACATGCACATTGTTTCTGTGTGCGTAAGCTCGGGAGCGCTCAGCAGAGAGTTTGTATTATACTAGAGGTAACGTAATTAAGTTATAAAAGTTATCTCTTTGACGTTCAGGATGGTAGCGTTTGCCTATGTTAGTCTCTTTTTTTTGATAGAATTTTTCTATAAGCAAGAACGAAAGAATTAACAGTTTCCATCAAGCAGACTGTCCAGTTTCGCAGCGGTAGTATCTAACGAAATGGACCTATAATTACTGTTATCTGATGCATAGCCAGTTTTAATTTTGATTATTGGTACAACCATAGTCTTCATACACTCACCCGGCAAGTATGAGTGTCTTAGGCAAAATAGAAAAAAAAAACATGGCAAAATCTCTAGGCAGATGAACTCCCGCATGCTGCAATTGCTCAATACTAATTCGATCCTGCCCTGGGGCTGGAGACTTACCTTTGGTCAAATTGCTAGTAACGGTAGATGTATCTCGCCGTAAAACATGGTATTACTGCTGCCCCAAGATATTTTGCCTGATTTCATTAGTATTGAGCATCCCCGGCACGCTGGGAGGAGATTCTATCTGAAAGTGACTTTTAAACAAGTTCACAATGTCACGCGGCTCATTTACTACATTAACATTAAGATACTTTTTGCAGCAATAAAGACGCCATACAGTCGCAATGCTGTCGCAGATTATATGCCATTGCCCACGCTGTAGTGTGGACCTGTGAATACTTACGAACTACTACCCTACAATAATAATACTATAAAATCATATGCGCTTGATGACAAAAAAAATAACAGCTACCGTCAACATGAATCTTTTTTTTTTGTTATTTTAGATACGCTCGCGCTTGACCACTATCTCACCTGCCCACCTAGCCAAGTTACAAACGTTTCGTATCGAATCTCTTTCTACAATCGTTAAAGCCTTCTATTAGATCACGTGACTTAACGTTCAGATGTGTCATTCTCATACATTGATTCGTTTTCTACTAGCGTTATCGATTGTAGATTGTCAACTTGGCTACAGGTCCTGATGGTAAGCGATGATATGGTCGACGGTGAAGCACGTTTCACCGTCAATCTTCTCTCATTTTTTTCCTAATGTAACACAAACGTGTGTATTCGAAATAATGTAACCTCGTAATATATGCCGGCGAGGTTTCTTTGTCAATATTGTTTATTAACAGAGGAAGCCTGACCGCTTTAGTCTGCAGCCTTAAACTTACGTTTTGATGTGACGACAGGCGCCACGGCCCTATGTCAGCTATACTTGCTTCTTTTTCGCGTAACCTGCGTCCATTCAGTATCCTTCGGTATTAGCATGTCTGCAAAGGAAAACAGCTGTTATGATACGCCTCTGCTATCGTACCACTCATATTGCTAGCGGGGTTCAACTCATCACACATCGGACGTTCTGTCTCACTCGGACACCTCGCTGTTGATAACCCAGTAGTTATTTTGTTATCTACCTCCTGCCGCAGTAATTGTTTACTAAGCGCAAACGAAACAGGTATATCGTACTCAGTCACAACTTCAATGCCAACGTATATCTGGCAATGGGGTGAACAATCATACGCATGCTTATCAGACCAAACATTCGTACTATTAACTTTGTTTGGAGCTATCAGTGATGTTGTCAGACCTGTGCGGTAGACCCATGGGCACATATCAATGGTATAGTAAACTTGCATACATGAAGCACCTCTCATAAGGTTAATATATTTTATAGCCATTCTGCCACAGCCACCTTGTGGTGTAAAAAGTATAAAAAATGTGCTATGATTAAAATGAGAGTAATTGCGATTTATATAAAAAAATGAGAGTAATTGCGATTTATATATAAAAATAATTATTATAAATTTATGTACTTTTAAACAATTTGACTGACGTCTACACGATGAAATGTTATTGGGGGCAGTTTATTCAGATCATGAGCTTCAAGATAAATCTTTCTCAAGGCTTACATTCTTAATAACTTCTATATTAACCAATAAGTTATTCTTGCTTTTGCATTCTTTGTTTTTATGTTTCACTAGCATCTGCCTGCGGATTCACCCGCGTGAATGTCGAAAATCGCAAGCGAACATATTCCCGGGATGAAAAAAATCCTATGTAAATGTATGTGCCAAATTTCAACCCGATCCATCCAGCTGTTTGAGCATGAAGAAGTAACAAACATACAAACACACACACACTCACAAATTTTCACCTTTTGTAATATTAGTGCGATTTGACTGTCAGTAGAAACAGACCGGAACAGTAAAGAAATAAATAATTAATAAATTTATTTTCTCATCACAAATGTAAAGGCAGCTTTTTTGAAGTCTTCTGTTGAAAAACCAGGACTGCACATCCTTACTAGGCTTTCAGTGTTCATCACTTCATGTATGTGGTGCACACGTTAACAGTTCAGTAGCCATTCCATTACAGTTACTAACATTAAAGATCATTAGCCGACGACATATTTAATAAAACTTATCGCTACGTTACAACATCTGCACGCAACGGACGCACAGCGATGACGCGTTATGTAAATGAGAAACATAACTGACAGTAATATTTACCTATAGAATCATACATAGCGGAGAAACTGAGCATTCGGTACCAGTTCTCGTCCTTCTCAAAGTTGTACTCGGTATGGTCTTGAATTTTGGAGTTCAATATCAGGACCTTGAATGGGGTTTCATCTGGACCTAAAACACGTAAGGGATATGGTTCACATTCAATGACGCATACTCCACAAGGAAATATGACGTCTTTTTTAATTGCTCATATATTGTAGCTGCGACATGATTTTGTGTTGTTAGGTTTGTACAACTAATAACTTAACCAAAAAAAAAATCTTGGAGAAAAATGAAAGTTGAAAAAAAATCACCAGCTAACCCACTTACCATTACAAGTCAACAGCACACCAAGCTGATTCATATAAGGCGCAGCAGACACCACCAATATCCTCCCTGCTGTCATTTCCCGCCCCAGTTCGTCCGTATTGACTAGTATAGGCATGACTTCGTTCAAGGCGTTAATGTAAGCTGCTGCGGTATCATAGAACAAAGCCAAAGGCTCTAAGTGGGCATCCAGCGGAGTTTTGGTGGCATCATGGTATTCTTTTTCAGCGTGTTGCAATTTTTTTCTGTAGTTGTCCTCTTGACATATTTGGTTGCACTCCCGGAATGATCGCTGCATCATGCCTTCTACTGATACTGTTTCTGCCCTGAATAGAAATTATGATAACGTATATTGTAAGAGATACGATTTATGGAAGTGTATTATCTATTTACATAGGAAAAGTCATAGATTACCGAAAAGGAGTACGAAGCCTTTATTATTTTTAAAAGAAACGGAAAGAAATCTACCAATCGAAAATCGCGGTTCCTTTATAGGGCACGTACGTCTCATGGCCCCGACATCAGTCTATGTTCCGAAAGATACCTTACATAAAAAATACAATCAAGATACATTTCATTCAAGCATCTTTGGAACTCAACCCGAAGATGCCAATTTACACAGGCTATGCAACTACGAAGGTAAAAAGGTAATAATAAGAAACCTTACCGTAACAAGCTAAGTATCATGGCGTACGTTAGTCTAAACTGTGAGGACAGTTTTTGTGGAATGCCTAACATCATGTCCTTCAGTTGCTCGAGGTCAGGTACTTCATCCTTACATAGTATTATCACAGTGCCCGTGCGATCCAGACCTGGAAAAAAAGAATATATCATGCAATATATGAGCATATATTTTATGGGGCAAGCAGTGCTAACCTTAGTAATTGTAGAATTTTATTGCAATTTCTTAAAGGTTAGCACCTTTAATCAGTCCAATGGTTTATTGACTAGTGATTGTGATATATTTTTCTCTAACGCTTGGAAATTTGAGCATTATTTTGACAACCTTTTTCAAGATAAATCGAAATTGCTGTACTGGCCATATATATGCGAGCAGCGGCCGGCAAACGTTGTATGAAAATCTATATGTCGTGTCTAGCGGCCAAATATATTACTTAATAAACTAATATCTGTCGTGTTATTTAAAAATTTATCGATCTTTTACTCCGAAACATGGCAACCAAGGAGGTAACTTATCAAAGGTTTTATTAAAATTTCGAACTGGCTTCCGAATAGAAAAGCTGATTAATGAAAAAAATAACAAATTAACAATTTAACGCGGGGGAAAATTATTTTCAACACACTTGCTCATAAAGTGGCTCTAATTTCACCGCAATTAGGCACATAATGACACCTGTAATCAAACTGTGACTTTTCATTGCTATTATTCACAAGTGAGTTATATTTTTTATTTTTTATTTAATTGGTTGATTTGCTTTGTTCTTAAAAAAGTTTCGATACAAAAAAGATCGTGCTCAATAGTACAAATAAAAAAACTAGTGACTGGCTGAAAAACTGCGAGCAGTCAAATAAAAAAAAAGTTGATGAAAAATAAACAACGCGGGAAATTAAATGCAATCTACCTTCGTTCGTAGTTGTTTCGAATTCAGAATTTAGACTTATAAAAAATGAGTGCGTCTTCCTCAAGTGGAAGTATTATAATCAAGTTTCTCAAAAACTACATCTTGAGACACCGTTTTCCGAGACTATTTCTAATTCCCAAGCTGTAAATAAATCTACAACTATAACGGATGGAGCTAATAAAAAGTGTTACAAACCAACTTACAGAAATAAAATCATTTATCATAATTACGTGTTGTTGTCGATTGTTGATCGAAGCGAATCTACTACTAATAAAATTATGTAGCATGAATGTTGTGTTTTTTTATATGGTGTACAATAAAGTATATAATAAATAAATGTGTCGGGGTTATTATTATAATTTAAATTATAATTTAAAATTTTTACTTGTTATTAAATAGTAGGCCTTATTAACATTATAATAAATTCTGCAGGTTATATAGCAAAAAATAAAGCAGATAATTTATTAAACATTAAATCAAATGAATTATGTACCTCGTCTCCCAGCTCTACCCGCCATCTGTATATACTCAGCCGGCGCAAGAGCACGTCGCTTTAATCCGTCGAACTTCGAAGTCTCATCAAATACTACAGTACGCGCGGGCATGTTCACGCCCATAGCGAAAGTTTCCGTTGCGAACAGAATTTTGACCTGTAAATACATAAAGATTAAGTGCATTTTCGAGTGAAGATTGTATTGGTGAAAACAAAAGTACCAAACTGTATTTTTTCGGTGTGAGTGTTTTGCTTTTGTTTGTAAAAAATAAAAAGTATGACAATGTAAAACCGAGACTGATCCGAGTTTTGTGCGTCATTATATGGCTATTGTACATTAATATTACTTACGAAACCATGCTGAAATAACACCTCAACAATTTCTTTAAGTATCGGCAAAATGCCACTGTGATGAACTCCAATGCCTTTTTCCAAGACCCTTTGCAGCCTTATCACCTGAAAACCAGAGACAAAAATATACAAGTTTGTTGACACACTTGTTGAAAACTTATGTGGCTAGTTTCCCAAGGTTTTGTAATCACCTGTGGTAATCTCCTGTCAGACTCATTCAATCTTTGCAGACACTCATGGAAAAAGCATCTAATGTGGTCCTTTTCTTCGGCAGTAGTCAAGTCGAGTGACGTCAAACTTTCAGCGTTCTGATCACATCTGGAATCAAATTCTAATGTTTAGTACTCGGATTAATATGCTGTCTATGAAAGGGGTATGTCTCGGTTCACTACATTTCACATCACTAAGGGGATAGAATCGGTACCGGCCCTGGGTCTAGAAGATCTAAGAGGGTCGGCTGAATCCGCGAAACAAACGCCACCGTATTTGTCACGTGGTCGGGCGCACCTATTATGATGATGGGATATATCTCGTTTTGGCAGTAAGAATGATTGCTAATAAAAAGAGTCCTTCGTTGTTAAGCTTTCAAAGAAAACTTAACTAATTTCATCATCGAACGACATCCACTGCTGAACATAGGTCTTCTGGAAGTGCCGGACAATTTTTTTTAATTATTTTTTTATTTTCTGGCCTACCAACAATTATGATTATTATACTGGTACATGTTAAAATAAAGTATTTCTTCAACACACTTGCTCATAATGTGGCTCTAATTTCACCGCAATTGGGCACATAATGACACCTGTAATCAAACTGACTTTTTCATTGCTATTAATCACAAGTGAGTTATAGTATTTTTATTTTTATTGGTTGAGTTGCTTTGTTCTTAAAAAAGTAACGATACAAAAAGATCGTGCTCAATAGTACAAATAAATTAATGTACCTATTGCTTGCTCATTTCATGCAACTTCGTATTTAAATAGATAATTTCAACTTGTACATGTTAATAAATAAAACTTTCACTCAAATACAACTTTTGTTTTCTCTGTAATAAAGAATTTTAAAATGCCCCACTTTGTACGTGGATAAAACGCTGCCCGCTAAAAGCCAAAAAAAAGAAATCTCAATCTTTTTAGTCTATGGCCGATCGCCAATGTTAAATGCGTGCGCATAGGAAAACTGATTAATTTTGCCCGCCATTGCAAAAAAAAATCACAACTCGTTTTCAAAGTCGAAAATGATTGTTTATTATTATTTTCTTCACAAGTGTGTTGAAAAACGTCGTATGATACACGTGTTTATTGATGATTACCGTCCTCGGCTTTCTTAAGACCCTCACCTAACGGCTCGGGTCTCAATGGCGCCTCAGCGGTAATCACCAATATTCCACACTTGTACCATAATGTACTATTATCTACACTCACAACGTAATTTTACAAATATAAATTAAAAAAATATCGTATCAACACGTACTTTATATTCGTGGATAAGTAAAATTTAAACAAAACTACCATTACAGTGCAACATTTTTCTTCAACAACAATCATAACAAAACGTTTTTAATTCTTATAGCACACTTTTACTTTTTAATTTATTGGCACGTATGGGTTTATTGACTTAATGTACAAAAGTAGTGTCTTTGTCTATGGATGCGCGCGCTGCGCATTCATGCGCAATGAGAATCTAAATTGCCCGCCATACCACATATTTTTTTCCGTTTCCACTTTTGTTTTATTTCAACTGTATGAGTGAAGATAAAATAGTGTATGCAACGGCATATAATTAGGTATTAAAACACTCGCGTGATATTATTATCACATTTGGTTTCGCCTCATGTGATAAACCCAAGCTCGTGTTTTAGTAACCCCTATTATATGACCATTGCATAAACTACTATTATATCTAAGGTTAGTATTATAATTTCTTAAAGGTAAGGTTAGGTTATATTATTATATTTTGGCAAACCTCTTAAAAAGTTAATTACCTGTTACGTGAAAAAGTAAATGCCACGACAGGCAGATTGTCTTGCTGTCTCAAATGATATATAAAGGATTTCCACATAGCGTATTCTTCTTTAGGAGTCATATACGTTTTAAAACCTAAAAAAAATTTTCGATATTAATTCAAAATTAGTTATCGAGTTTTGTCTACAAACGTGTGTTTCTGGTAAACCACTTTTCAGGCTCATTACTAGAGACTTAAGGGCGAAAAGTGGTCGGCCGAGAACATTCGCGTTAGTCTATGGTCGAGTAACGAGTTAAAGTACGACTTGTTTTTATATTTGGGATCATTTACCTTTTATTCTAGACATCTTCTTGTACTTAGGCTCTCTTGTTTTCTTGGCGGCAACCGCTTCATCATATCCTCTATGTCGGAAGTTTCCTTCTTGATCAAGTATCAAGAACATTTCACTCTTTGACTTTACTCCATTGCCTGAAATATAATCATTATAATTAATATAGTCCAATATAATAATAATTTATTCAAACCAATAAAAGAATGTTAAAATAAATTAATTGAATCATTTGAAGGTTACACATTATTTAACAAAACAGGTAGGTGTTGAAAACAACAGCCTAATTGCGTAAACAAATTCGACAAGGCAAAGGATTTGACCGCTTTCAATCGACCAATCACATACACGGAAATGCATGTGATTGCTCGATTTTTCATACCCTTTGCCTTGCCGAATTCATTACGCTATAAGGCTGCAGCACCCTAGCTCAGTTTTAAAACCGTGTTTATTAAATCGTATTAAGAACAGTGCGTGATTAAAAAAAAAAATCAACTAAATGTAATAAATAAAAAAGTTTATTTAAATAATCAAATATTTAATTATTTTTTTTGTGTTTTGCTTTGGAAGTTGGTTTATTTTTTCGTGTTTTATTTAAATATTATTTTCTTTACATATCGATACTGTTTCATGTAATAATCTTAATTAACAATGTAAATTAAAAAAAATAACAATCTGTTAAATGTAAAAAAATGTAATGCATGAAATAAAAGGCTTCTTTTACATTTTTTTTATTTACTGTTTCATGTAGGGTATCGACCCCTCACGGGATTGTAACCACAGAACGCGATAAAAGAGGCGGACACCCGTAAGTCAACCGAAATTAGCTTCACCGGCCAACAGTCGCCCTCTTATTGTGACAACGTACAAAAGCTTCGCGAAAATAAAAATAATTATTAGTCTTGCGCTATTAATTAACGGGTCGGAAAACAAGCCAGGTGTCTAGTGAAGCCCGAGAAGGGGTTTCTTTTCACCGGTAAGACCAAAAACCTTAAAATACAAGTGATATTTGTAATTATTATTGCAATTTTATTATTTAGTTAGTAGACTAAAAAAGTTTTTTTGTCGTGTATCTTTTTGTAGTGTACGAACACTACACTACAAAAAGATCCCCATTATGTGTTACGCGCAATAGTCAAGTACCTAGCAATCTGTACTAAATTTAAGAAATGTTCTATGTCTAACTAGATTCCAATTATAATATGTTAATTATGTTGTTATCTTGTTTTAATTTAGTATTAGATCCGTATTAATTTCTTACTTTGATCATTAAAGACTGAGAAAAGAAAATTTTGTAAAGTTGATATTGTTGTATAATTACGTAACTTAAAACATGATTTTTTGTTTATGGAGATATATTCATTATTTTATTCTTAAATGACAGATATAGGCGTAAAACTAATATTTCTGTTTGAATTATGAAAATCGGTCGACGCATTTAAGAGATATTTATTGACGAATTAGTGTAAGGAAAATCTACCAAGTTAATATTTTCACGTTTCTGTTCTACAGACTTTTTAGGGTTTGTAAATATGTAATATAGATATTAGTGTTTAATATTATTAAGGAATATGTAAATAATGGGTATTAACGAAAATGTTATGTTTATGTGTATCATATTTAGTGGTATCTAATGAAATTTTTTGATATCCAAAGTCGAAGTTTCGCGCTAATCGTGTTTTGTTTACTTTTATTTTACACCAATATCATCTACCCATATGTAAAAACGATTACGTTATGACAATTATGTTTCTAAATGTACCTGGTAAACAACAATAAATAACACCGGTCCACTAACACGTAATATTCATTACGACTACTTTATTTATGCTCAAAACTTCCAAATCGTCCATCAGGTGGGTATATTATCGACATTAACCTTTATGAATCCTTTACACTTACACTACACACATGTCTAAATATAATTTGTTGTTTAATAATATTTTTGCACTAATTTTCGGATATTTTTAATCAATCCACGTGTAGTTGACACGCCACTATTGTGTGGTGTGTCAACTACAAGCATGATTTCCTTGAACGTTATGACGTCACCAACATGGCGACTAATTGTGGCCCGTTCGTAGTCACGTGGTTCTTTTAAAAAAAAAATCGATTTTCAATTGCTTATAATAAATTGAAAAACATATTTAAGGATTTTTTGAAACGACAATATGATTTAAGATAATATCTTTTACATTTTAACACTTCGATGTACCGGTAGTCAAATAATTATCAGTAATATTATAATTAAAATTTCTTGTTTAGGGTTCCATACCCAAAGGGTAAAAACGGGACCCTATTACTAAAACTCCACGGTCCGTCAGTCTGTATCTCATGAACCGTGATAGCTAGACAGTTGACATTTTCACAGTTGATGTATTTCTGTTGTCGCTATAACAACAAATACTAAACACAGAACAAAATAAATATTTAAGTGGGGCTCCCATACAACAAACGCGATTTTTCTGCCGTTTTTTGCGATAATGATACGAGAACCTTCGTGCGCGAGTCCGACTCGCACTTGGCCGGTTTTTTATTACCACCAATTGTTGTTAATTGTAGTTATCAATTTAGTTACTGAGTGGGGTATTCGTCTAATATTTTATTTGTTCATAATGAAAACAGACATTTTTAATTTTATTTTTAGATTTCTTACAGATCCAGGTATAAGGAAATTGTGGATTGAGGCAACTGGTAGAATTGAATAGATATCCACTAAATGTAGCACAATTTGTTCTAAACATTTTCCAGAAAAAGATTACATATCAAAAAAGTCAGGCAAAAGATACTTAAAACCACGAGCACTCCGCACAAAAGTACAATTAGCAAAAAATTAAAGAAAATTTGAATTTCGTGGCTATATCGGATATTTCCCCTAAATTTGACATTCATATTGTATTTAGAAGGTCCACACTATTCGTATCCCTCCCCTCCCGAAATTATAGTAATTAAATTACTGTAATTTTATCGATATCAATAATCGATTATTTGGTCACCGTAACATGTATGAGAAATAAATTGCTTTTGCGCGTGTGTGAGTGTACGCCAAGCGCAGTGTTTGAGTTAGTGTGACAATCAATAGCAAACTCGCGATCCAAGTGAGTGTGGTTTATTTGTGCGCGTAATGCGCATACTTATTGGTCTCTTGCTTTTAGTGAAGTCAAAGAGTGGGTGACAAGTGGCGACACGCGTTGTAATACAAATCAGGATCCTTTGTAACCTCTTAACTGTTCTGTGATTGTAACGACCAAAAACACAATGGCGAAATCTTAGCTGACTTAAATTTGAGCGTCTGAACGTAAGTTATATACGAAAGAAGCGCCATTAATTGTCTATTGTGTTGTGTTGTTTTTTCAAAGTATAACATTAACTGGATCACCACGGAAAAACAAACCATATAAATGAATGTTATTTAATTTTTCATTAACTTTTATAAACTTTGTGTTGCCATTTTATACTTATTCTGCCGAGTGACAAGTAGTAACTGTAGTAAGTATAGCATTATTGTATTTGTTATCATAATTAAACGGAGTAAATGAATTAACAAGACAGTTTCTAAGTGTAGGTGTTCCTTGCAGGTAGGTAAGAATATCGTAGAGTAGTAGAAATAAATGAATTACTTTCAATTAATGATAGGCAAAAAGACTAGTATCCAAGTCATCTAAAATAATATAGCATGGTTGTTGACGACGACCTTTTGATACACGTCAAAGTAGCTTAGTTATTGCCCTTTTACTTCCACGAAATTTAATAATATTACCTAACTAGCTGACTCGGCAAACTTTGTTCTACCATAAAAACACCAAACATTCATCTACCCTACCCTACCAACCCTACCCACCCTACCCGACCTACCCTACCCTACCTCACCCTACCTACCCTACCCTTCCTATTTAAACCGGTACCAATTTTTATTTCATGATTTTTTTTTTGAGGAACCTTCTCCTAACAAAAACAAACACAGCAAAAAAAGAATAAGCGAAATCGGTCCAGCCGTTCACGCGTGATGCCGTGACCAAGGGAAATAGGGATTGATTTTCATATATATAGATTAACACATGACTAAAAGTAACCAGTAAGGAAAAATTATTACACAAACTAATTCAGAATATGACCCTTTTTTTATTTTTTTTATTTATCTATATGCTCGCGTTTGACCACGATCTCGCCTGATGGTAAGCGATGATGTGGTCGACGGTGAAGCACGCTTGCCTAGAAGTAACCTATTCACTCTTGACTTAAAGACCCCTAGATTGTAGCTATCGGGAAACACAGACTCCGGCAGGGAATTCCACTCCTTAGCTGTACTCATAATAAAAGTATTCTCAAAACGTATAGTGCGTATGGGTGGGATGTCCACCATGTACCGATGGCGCATCGCCGTACGTCTGGTAGTCCGATGATGAAACGGGCTGGGCGGAACCAAATCATGCAATTCCATCGCACACTCCCCGAAATGTATCCGATAAAAAACCGACAGACTGGCCACCTGGCGTCGATGTTCAAGGCTCTGGAGCTTTGAGGCGACCAGTGCATCGTTGCCGATAAGCCTCTTGGCCCGTTTGTCAATCGACTCAAATGCATCAAGTTGATATTTGGCAGATCCATCCCAGAGGTGAGAGCAGTACTCCATGCATGACCGAACTTGCGCTTTATATAATTTGAGCAGCTGTTCAGGTGTCAAGTACCGTCTCACCTTTGCAAGGATCCCCAACTTTTTTGCAGCCAACTGAGCCTTTGCCTCAATGAATGGACCAACATTGAGGGTCGATGTTAACGTAACACCAAGAAGGCCGAGATGGTCCGTTATCAGCACGGTTACACCACGGAAAGACGGAGCTGGGTTGAATAGGCTCTTTTTTGCGGAAAAAAGACACGCCTGGTCTTAGCAGCATTGAAACTGACTAGATTGGCATCGCCCCATTCGGAGACTGCCTCCAAAGACAGGTTCAAGAGCTCAACCATGGCCTCACGGAGAGACCGGATCTCAGGCCCAGTAGCCCGTGCACCGGACACGTATCTCTCAGCAACCGCGATGTCGTCTGCGTACCCAAAGGTTCCAGGTTTTAGCAGGTCATTAATGTGCAGCAAAAACCGTGTAGCCGAGAGCACCGACCCCTGTGGGACTCCGGCGTTAATACCTAACTGACCGGACGAGCAGCCATCAATAACCACTCGGTCGACCCTGAGTTAAACCAGATATATTTCATTAAAATACGTAGGAATGTAATCTCAGCTAAAATAATGTATCGGCTTCTGCTATTGTCCTTTAACAACGGATTATTATGTTACAGTAACATAATAATCCGAAAAAAGCCCGAATTACGTTGAAACCTAGGTTTTACCGGTATAACCTAAGATTTACTAAGTCTTACTGGTAAGTCCGACACGAACTATGATAATCGCTATATTCGAGCTTTTTTGCTATCAATCACGCGGTATTATCCATAGAAATATATCTATGGATTTACCTCTGTCATAGATATAATAAACAAGGAGATATGCCCGATAGACGAACATATATCGGAAACCTGTGTCTCCAGTTTGCCCCTACCACACGGCAACCACTACACATGCAGTTCAGTAAAGGCAATAGATACGCAGTCGCGCACACACCCGCATTTCTTAAATCAGAACGTACTACACAATCAATTATAAACCTTGTCTCATCAATCAGCGTGTATTTACCATGCACCGTACAACTTACCCACACTAAAACAACGGTCGATATCGTTGTGCAAAAGCAATTTATTTTACATTTACGCTAGTGATTGACTAAATCGGAAAGTTATCGATTCTCCCATTTATTATAGAATTTTTTTTAGGTCCTGAAAATAAAATACATAAAAAACAGCATGTCCAGAAAATATTATTGTAAAAATAAACAAAACGTACCTAAAAATATATATTATTAAGTAAATCAAAACAATCAAAAATTCGGTTATGTTGGTTTGGCTTCGCCGGAGGAGGAGATTCCCCCGGTGACGATGGATGAAATCCACGAGGGGCCCCTGGCCCGGACGGCGTCCCTGCAAGGGTGTTGGCAATCGCTGCCTCCCGGATGGAGGACAGGTTTCGGAACCTCTTCAGCGCGTGCTTTACGGCTGGGAGGTTCCCGAAACTGTGGAAGGAGGGGCAGTTTTGCCTCCTCCGAAAAGAGGTGGACTCCCCCTCGGCATACCGGCCCATCGTTCTGCTCGATGAGGTCGGTAAAATGTTCGAGGGGTCGTCGCCGACCGGCTGAATAGCCACTGCGGGGGATGGGGCCAGACCTGTCGGACGCCCAGTTCGGGTTTCGACGGCCGACGCCTTGGCCCTGCTCAGTAGCCAAATGCAGGAGGTGGTGGAGTCGGGGGGCGGGGTGATGGCGGTGTCATTCGACATAGCCAACGCCTTCAACTCCGTGCCCAACTCTACGATATTGGAGGCACTCCGGTACCACGGAGTGCCCCAATACCTGCGGAACCTCTTGGCAAGCTACTTGGAGGACCGAGAAGTCCTCCTTGTAGACAAGACGGCCAGGGTCTGGAGGTACGGCGCGGAGTCCGGTGTTCCACAGGGGTCGGTTCTAGGCCTCCCCCTGTGGAACATCGGTTTTGATTGGCTCCTGCGGGGCACCCTGCTCCAGGGCACGAATGTCATGTCATATGTTACGCAGATAACACTCTCCTTGTTGCCCGGGGGAGGGACTTCAGAGAGGCGGCCTGTCTGGCCTCGGCTGGCGGATCCTTGGTTGCAGAAAGGGTCCGCCGCCTAGGATTGAGGGTGGCGCTGAACAAGACCGAGGCCGTGTTCTTTCACGGGTCTCGGCAGCGCTACACTCCTGACGCCCATATAGGAGGAGGAGGGGGGATGGGGGGCGTTAGGATCGAGGTCGGGGCCCAGATGAAATATCTGGTCCTCTTGCTGGACAGCAGGTGGCGCTTCGGCCACATTTCAGTGGGCTGTCGACGCGACTGCTAAAGGCGGCCGATGCCCTCTCGTGGCTCCTGCCGAACTTGGGGGGCCCAAGGCGCGATTCCGGCGGTTGTATCCTAAAGAGTATGGCCCTCTACGGGGCGCCCATCTGGGCGGACTCCCTTCACAGGAGGGAGAACGCGACCGCCATCCGCTGGCCCCAAAGGGCCATTGCACAGCGGGTGGCGAGGGCCTACCGCTCGGTGGGATTCGCGGCGTAGTGCGCTCTGGCGGGCACTCCTCCTTGGGAGTTAGAGGCTTGGGTGCTCGCCAGAGTGTACGAGTGGACGGCGCGGCGTAAGGTGCTCGGAGAGCGCCCCGCCGCGGAAGAGCGGAAAGCCGTGCGGTGGGAGGCGAGGGACGCAATCGTCCTCCATTGGACGGAGGACCTCACCACCGCCGTCTTTGGCCGACGCTGGACGCGCTCGGTCCAGTCCTGCGGAGCTGGCTCGAGCGGCCCCACGGTTTCCTCTCGTTCCGTCTGGTGCAGTTGTTGTCCGGACATGGTTGTTTCGGAACGCACCTGCACCGGATCCGGAGGGAGGAAACCCCGGCGTCCCATGACTGCGGACCAGTAGAGGACACGGCGCAGCACACCCTCGAGGTGTGCCCAGCCTGGGCTGAGCTGCGCCGTGCCCTAATCAGTGTATCGTGTCTCTCGCTCCCCGGCGTGGTCAACTCCATGCTGAGGAGTGAGGAGGCGTGGGTGGCGTTGGCCTCCTTTTGCGAGGACGTGATGTCGCAAAAGGAGGCGGCGGAGCGTGCGCGGAAGGACGATCCTCTCGCGCCGCCGCTCCGCAGGCGAAGAAGGGGTGGGAGAAGGCGGTTGTATGATCGTCTCCTCCCGTCTCCTGGTGGTGATTAGCGGGCGACAGGCGCGGGGGCACCCTCGTCGGGCGGGAACGGCCGAGCACTCGCGGTCTTTCCCGGGCCCCTCCCCTAAGGGAGGGCCGTAAAGGCCCCGCTGTAAAGGCGGGCGCTCGTCGGCGGAGGACTGGACGTAAAGGCTGTGCCAGTTTCCCAGTCCTCCTCCACTCAGACGTGGCGGAGTGCCACTGGGTTATTTTAGTGGGTATACCGGGTCAGTCAGCCCGGGGAGTCCCACATAGCCCCCCCATTCCCCCAATAGGCGGGTATGCGTAATGCATTTTTACCCAGAGATATCAAAAAATAAAAAAGCCTACCATAGTATATTGCCGGAGTCTGTGTTTCCCGATAGCTACAATCTAGGGGTCTTTAGTTCAAGAGTGAATGGGTTTCTTCTAGGCAAGCGTGCTTCACCGTCGACCTCATCATCGCTTACCATCAGGTGAGATAGTGTTTAAGCGCAAGCCTATAGACAATAAAAAAAATCAAGAGATATTGTTGAACCCTGCTATGTTGTTTACTCAATGACCTGTAGAGTCGAGGAATTTGTGCAGCACTTGACACTTGGTTACGCATTTCTCTACTACGCTGTATAATCAAAATAAGTAATAAACTTTATTTCACATATCGACCTTCCAACCGGGTTAAAACGGTTGACAAATTGAAAAATAAAATATAAAAGCAATATTTCATTCGTCAATCGACTTTATTGTCGATAGCCTACGTTAGTGGATCTGCACAAGCACATCACTAACTCGTCGCAAGAAGCAGCGGCCGTACTACGCGATGCATTCGCTTACTAAAGTATCGTTTTGTAATATTTACATTGCTTGTGTCCAGTCACTCAGCGACAAACTTAGGTAGTTGTTAAGAAGCAATGTATTTAATGCAAAAATAGTACAGCCGATGTGCTATTTGAAAACAAAAATAACATAGTAGAACCGAGAAATATTTTACGATTTGTTGTTTTTTATGATTTTAAAGACATGTATAGTAAAATACTTGTATTTACATATGGTAAGTGATTCCATGACTTACAAAATTTTGTTTTAGGCTTCGGTTTTTACAAGAAACCATTGAACAACACGGCATTCTTATAACTTATCACGAACACGGTCGGAAGCGCACTATTTCGAGGAGACGGCCATTTTTCCATGACATGCTCAGTCAGACCACGTCACGCGGTCACCGACACGCCCCCTTGCCACTTCTCCTTTATTTTGTCTTTCTATGATTTCAGTAAAATGTAAATCTTCAAAAATTGTCATGTCTACGACACATTATGATACGACATAATGAGGACAATCAAGGACTGATTGATCAGCTTCACTTATTCATTCATTAAGGCGATATATACGCCCCAATATTAACGCAGTACTGGCCGTGCGCCCGCTCGGAGCCAAAATATCAATATAGAACCTCCATTTGAGCAGTTTTGTTTGCCAAATATTATTTGATCTACATATGCTATTTCAGTTATGAATAAATTCCAGCCATCAATTTTTCTGTGGAAAAATATTTTTAAACATCCAAGTCGTTTTGGAGAAGTATCCAAAAGTTGCGAAAAAATATCGTGTAGTAAATTATTTTTTAAAAGTAAATCTATTAGTTACACGAAAAAACCTTGTTTAAAAAATAATGTACATAAATCAAAAATAGAAATATATTTTTTTTAAACCTTTTAACCTAGCCGTTACTGAGGAGTATGCTTTAGAAAGTTACCGTTTTACGGCACTAAAGAGGATGTAGGCCCTTAACAGTAAAATTCTTATCGTCATTTCCTAAGTCTAATTTTAAAACGAGTCTAAAACCGAATCTAATCTTACCTGTGTAAAGATAGTGACAAAGCGGCACGGGTCGCTTGGGCGAGGAGACGACATACACCTTCCGTTTCTTGGTCCGTCCTAGCCAATCCGCAAACTGCAGGGTATTTGGTACTGTAGCGCTTAGCATCACAATTGTCACATGGGATGGTAAGAGGATTAAGACTTCCTCCCATACGTGACCGCGCTGAAAAGAGAGGGCACATTAGTAGGGTAGTCTTGCTATCTTCTACTAACAGGTACAGCGGAAGAGACTATGACAAAATAGCTAGAAATTATTACGAACTACTACGGCGGTTGAGATATAAGCCACTAAGAGTACTGTGTAGTCGAAGTCGAACTAATCGATTTTCTATATATACTAATAATATTATTTGGTACTGTAGCGCTTAGCATCACAATTGTCACATGGGATGGTAAGAGGATTAAGACTTCCTCCCATACGTGACCGCGCTGAAAAGAGAGGGCACATTAGTAGGGTAGTATTGCTATCTTCTACTAACAGGTACAGCGGAAGAGACTATGACAAAATAGCTAGAAATTATTACGAACTACTACGGCGGTTGAGATATAAGCCACTAAGAGTACTGTGTAGTCGAAGTCGAACTAATCGATTTTCTATATATACTAATAATATTATAAAGAGGCAAAGTTTGTGAGTTTTTGACGTTGTAGGGGCTAATCTCTGGATTTACTGCACCGATTTGGAAAATTCTTTTACCAGTAGAAAGCTACATTATTCCTGAAGGCTATAATATATTTTCAAATAAAATAGAGATTCTTATGAAAATTGCAATTATGTAACCCTAAGTAGCAAAAGTTGCCTGTAAAATTTATTCTTTCGCGTGCGCTGAGAAAACTATTGATGATACATAAAAAATATTAGGTAGGTAGGCTAGGGTAGGTAGGGTAGGCAGGGAAGGCAGGGAAGGCAGGGAAGGCAGGGTAGGCAGGGTAGGCAGGGTAGGCAGGGCAGGCAGGGCAGGCAGGGCGGGAAGGGTAGGCAGGGTAGGCACAGTTCGCAGGGTTGGCAGGGTTGGCAGGGTAGGCTGGGTAAGCTGGGTAGGCAGGGTAGGCATGGTTGGCAAGGTTGGCAGGGCAGGCAGGATAGGCAGAGTAGGCAGGTTAGGCAGGGTAGGAAGGGTAGGCAGGGTAGCCAGTTGACGGGAGCGAAGCCCCGGGGGTCAGCTAGTTTTATTATAATTAACGCAAGATTTTTATTGATGAATGAATAGCACAAATTACTGCGTTTTCTGCCGATTGCGAATGCTTGCGATTTTTTTCGGTTTTCTCCTGAGGTAGCGCACCAGAAACACTCAGTTATTTTAGCAAATAAAATCTAGTTTATCCTTCACAAGAATGCAACTAAATTTAAAACAAATATACAGTTGGTGCATTTTAAGTTATTTAAAAACGTACCTCAGCATTATTTATATAGTGGACCTCGTCAAATATGACAAACTCGAGATCCCGAGTGACCTCAAAGCTACGAAACAGCATAGACCTCAGGATCTCGGTGGTCATCACGAGGCAGGAGGCTGAAGTGCTGATCTGTAAGTCTCCAGTCAGTAGACCCACCTCGCCGAACGTCTTGTTGAAGTCTTTGTACTTCTGGTTAGACAGAGCCTTGATGGGCGATGTATAAATCACCCTGTAAGAAAAATGAGTAGCATTTATCTTTCTCTGAAGGCGTAGATGTACATACATTGTATGCCGGTATTTCTTCAGTTATATTACTAATCTAACACATTGTGGAAACCATCCTATCGGTGGCACCTGCTTTTGGCATTTCTGATATTAAAGGCAAAAAATAAGAATACTATATATTACGCAATGTTGGAATTTCTATGCCAGCAATAGGATTTTAGATAGCTTTTTTATAACTTAGAGAAAATATATGTATAATTACTATTTCACTGGATGAACAACTCTTAAAATATTGATTAGAATATTTCCTTGGATGTCATTTTCATTTTTGTATGCTAGTAAATTTTAATATGATTTTCTGGGCATTTGATTACGATGCTAGGGGAGGCACTCCTTAAAGTGCCAATTATTATACATATTTTCTGTCAGCCCGCTGCTACTGTGAACTTTCAAACAATTAGAGCAATAGTTGCAATAACACTTTAGCCAAAAGAGAGTTGGAAAATGAAGCATACCTTCGTTTGCTCCGCCTGGACATTGCAATAGCATACTCTGCTACTACAGTTTTCCCAGCAGATGTATGTGCTGCTACAAATACATGGTGGCCTTCTTCCAATTTTAGAATTGCCTGAAATATTTTTTATTTTATTAGAGGTAAGGGCTAATCAATGACAGAGAGACAGAGAGACAAGAAAATACTATAAGAAGGCGTACTTGTTTCTGGAAATGATCCAATTCGAAAGGATAAGACAGTGCCATGTCTTTGATCATCTCTTCAAACCCTGGTACCGGCAGAGACACATCTACAATCTCAGCCCATTCAGTGGATGTAACTGTTTGCTTTGCCACTGAGCTAGTGATGTTCAAGACCGGTATCTCTGTGGGAGGCCTGATGATGGTAGCTTCAAGTAGATTCTTATTAACCAATTCAATTTTTTTGTTTGGTCTCTGTATTTGTTTCTTGTCTTCATGCAGCTTCTTATTTTTCCGAAGATCTGAAAATCATGTTATTAAGCTACATAAAAAAATTGGAAACCTGATTGTGCTAGGTCTGTGGAAAAACTAATGTCCATTGGACCAGAAGGATTTTTGAGTGGTGACTGTGAATTGGCCAGTATAATTGGTAATATGAAATGCTTTTAGCCAGATGGATTGATTACTTTAAGCTGACATTTTGTTAGACTGCTTTTAGATATCTATGATAAGGTGAGCTGGATGAGTCTTTTCACTGATGTAATACTTGCCTACTAAATTAGTGTCCACAACTTGTTCTAAATCGATCTTCACATGCATGTCTATTTTTATTTTTTCTTCAGATTTCTCATCAGACTCCTTGGGTGCATTGAGAATGGTTAAGCCATTTTCAGCAAAAGGCACAGGAACTTTAGACCCAGGTTCTGTGTTCAGAATGTGTGAAATACAAATTATTTATTGAATATACTTATTGACAGTATTGGTCCCCAATTGCACTAAATCATGAGCAATGGAATGAAAAACCAGCCAAGTGCGTGTCGGACTTTGTACATTAGCCCTCTTACAAATAAACGCGGAATAAAGTTATACCAGGTATAACAAAGGAATAACCATACATTTTCATAGGTTTATACTTGGTATAACTTTATTCCGCGTTTATTTGTAAGAGGGTTAGGGTTCCACACCAAAGAAAAAATCTGCTGGAGTAACTTTGATCCAGCAGGAAAATTCTAAACAAATGATCGGAGTGAGAAATATTGTGCATGGGCAGAGGTAGCTAAACGCTCTTATTTGTGCTTTACACCTACCTACATGGGTTAAGCCTGTTTCTTGTATTTTTGTATGGTTAATACAAGCATCAACATATACTGAATACAGTTTTCAGCGAGCTTATAAGTTTTCTCATTTAGGCTGCGAATTTCTTTCAGGTTTTCAAAAAAGTGCGATTACTTGAAAACTATAAATATTTTCTTAAATCTAATTCCGGCACAAATACGCACAAATCATGAGCTACTCGGGTATGTTTATTCTACAGGTATGGTAGTTACATATAATACACACTATAATGGTTTTAGAGATACACGATTCTGCAAAACGTTACCCCAGCAGGAATCGTCTTTGCAGTTTCTTTCAAAAACGATGACACGCACTAATATTTTATGTGGCGCACATTCACAGCATATTACGCACTAATTATACGTTATATCACTCATATCACTCCAGGAGCCAACAGCCAGTCTCAGTTTATACCTCATTATAACTCACTAATCGGGACTACTTTTAGATTGACCAATAAACTTATATTATTGGCATAACATCTGATGCAAAAGAAAGCGCTTTATTTGTATTCTTACCTCCACCCAAGAACTTTCTAGGCTCTTCATTATCTGGGTCAATTTTCACATTTATTTTCGTGCCCTTAGCTGCTTCAGCCTGCATTTTCTCCTGCTTTTCTTCAAAATCCGCTGGCAGGTATGGGCTTTGGGTAGTTGAGTTGGTGGCAAGACTTGGGGACAATGGATCCCTTGACATAGAGAGACTGTCCTCATCATCTTCTACTGATATGGTTAATTCTTCTAAACCTGTTATTTCACCTGTGACTGGGACTCTGACCACCTGAATAAAATAAAATAAAATTTTGAAGCACTTGTAGTTGTACTTTACCAACTATTTTTAGTTAATCGTGGGTACACATTCGGTACCGCCATTTGTAACTGTCTACAGTCTGTTGATCGTGATCACCTGTTGCTATAGAGATCGGGTGTTATCTGGCGAATGCACACAGGAAATTTTGGGCAAGGCAGGCGGGAGTAGTCGGTATGGGCCTAGCACTAACATCTCAGAAACTCGGTTTCGCAAATTCATCTGTGGCATCATTGCCTAAGATCTATTATGCACCTTCATCCACTTGATGCACTGGAGGGTGATTTGATTGGATATCGATATACTCTCTATTGTTGACCTAAATGCTTTATGGCTGTTGTGGCTTGTGTTAATGCAACACATTCACATTGAAAGATCGAACTGTTTGCCTAGTGGTATGCAAAAGTTAATGTTGAGGTCAAGAGAGTGTACACCAGCAAATGAACCGTTTTAGGCCGCTATCCCACAGGCGTTTAACGAGCGTTGGCGTTACTCCAACGTCTGCACAGCGTCGACGCTGCGCAGACGCGACGTTGACGTCACGTTTTACAAGCGTTGGCGTCTCTCCAACGTCTGCGTAGCGTCGACGCTTCATTCAATCTTCTGTTTGTTTGTAATAGTTTTTTATCTACTGTTTGTTTGTTAGGGTTACACCATTTCATAACATAACATCGCACCAGTAGACTTTGAAGGAGTACGCAGATGTGTACAGTTCACCCTTCTACACTCTCATTTCATCAGTTATGTTCAAGTTCCCTGTTATTGGGATTAGATATTTGGGCATATCATTTTTGTTTGAAAAAGTATGGTCCCGGATCGGTTCCAGCTAAATTTGGTAAAGATTTGTTAAATAACTTTAGAGATATCCAATAGAACTCTTCAATAAATAACGGCAAAACACCCAAAATGGCTTTAATCGCATGTCTGTATATTGATTATAATTCAGAGTTTGGGAAATAAGTGTTGTATATTGGAAATTAAAGTTATGATGATTTACTGTCATTTACTGAAGAGTTCCATTGAATTTCTTCGAAGTTCTTCATCAAATCTTTACCAAATTTAGCTGGGACCAATCCAGGACCATATTCTTTCAAACAAAAAACTAATCATCTAGAGCGGTTAATAAACAAAAATGCTATGCCCAAATAGATAACCCCGATAACAGGGAACTTGAACATAACTGATGAAATGAGAGTGTAGAAGGGTGAACTGTACACATCTGCGTACCCCTTCAGTGTCTACTAGTGCGATGTTATGTTATGAAATGGTGTTAACAATATACAGACATGCGATTGCAGCAATCTATGGTGGTTTACCGTCATTTATTGAAGAGTTCCATTGAATATCTCCGAAGTTATTCAACAGATCTTTACCAAATTTAACTGGGACCAATCCAGGACCATATTCTTTCAAACAAAAAACTAATCATCTAGATCGGTTAATAAACAAAAATGCTATGGCCAAATAGATAACCCCGATAACAGGGAACTTGAACATAACTGATGAAATGAGAGTGTAGAAAGGTGAACTGTACACATCTGCGTACCCCTTCAGTGTCTACTGGTGCGATGTTATGTTATGAAATGGTGTTAACAATATACAGACATGCGATTGCAGCAATCTATGGTGGTTTACCGTCATTTATTGAAGAGTTCATTGAATATCTCCGAAGTTATTCAACAGGTCTTTACCAAATTTAAGTGGAACCAATCCGGGATCATACTCTTTCAAACAAAAAAACAAATCATCAAGATCGGTTAATAATTGGCGAAGATATCTCTGAATAAACATACACAAAAATTCAAACAAATTAAGAACCTCCTCCGTTTTTGAAGTCGGTTAATAAACATCAAAATATCTTTAATAATTTTAAATATTTTTTTTAAGTTAGATAGACACCTCACATAACACGTCTATTTCTATTTATAGCATATATTAGGTAAAAAAAGTTGAGGATTTAAAAAAAGAAACGCTGTCTATCTCGTCATACGAAGTATGTCAAAAAATCATAAATAAATAGTTCTATAACCGGGTGCAAGGATATTACGGTTAGTCTTGCGGTTCCGGAGATTTATGCATTTTTTATATCAGCTCCATACATTTTTTTTGCAAAAAAAATAAAACTTGCCCTTTTGCCTACCAGATTGCGTCCTATGAAATATATAAGCATGATATTGGCTATTAGAACCCATTTCAAGCAAAAAAACCGACACTTTTAAATTTAAGTTCCTATGTCTTCTAGAGCCGTTTTTCGATCCACAGTGCGCCGCCCCGCTGCCCGCAAGATTCGAGGCAGAGGCCTTATAGTATAAGTTGAATGTAGGTTGGTTTGATATTTTATCACACGGGGCAGCAATGAGAGGTTGGTACTCAATCACCTGGTCAAGGATGTTAGCATGTGGTCTGGAGATATTCTTGGCCTATAAGCCCAGATAGATAAGACTGATGGCAGCTACCGCCGTCTCCAGCTGTATGTACAAATAACTCCCTTTGATCTGAGCCGCCATGAAAAGTACTACAGTACTGATAATAAGTTGCACTATGATAACAACATTGTTGATCAAAATTGGTTGGTTTTCTATTGTTTAATTACCTCAAGTTTGGTGTCCGGGCTGGCTTCATCGTCATTGTCATCATTCAATTCTCGATGCCAGTGAGACTGCAATTGTTCCCATTGATGTATTGGAAGCTCGCCGATTGGTGGTGGCTCAAACATTTTGTACAAATAATTATGACTATAAATTTTTATAATTTATTTGGATACAGTGTACCTACGCCTACGGTATACCTACGGTACACCAACGGTACACCATCCAAGTCAGGCATAATTTTCAGTGTCTATAGACATTTAAATAATTAAAATATGCCGTACATTCTACAAAAGATGAGGTTATTTTGAATACTAGTATTGAATACATTTTGATGAATTCACTAAGACATTATAGATTTTAGAATGAAAATGTAAGTCAAGGTTCACGCTTGAAAGACTAAACAAGTCTTTGTGATTCTTCATGGTACTGGACTTCATATACTGGAACAAACAAAAAATACATAAATATTATAGTTGTTAATTTAGTCCAAATATTTTTGGGCATGCTTTTAGCTTTACGTGAGGAGCTCGTGGCTAAATAATAACAGCCGCACTGGTCGATCATCAAGGTTAAGCAGCGATTGACGAGGTCGGTCCGTGGATGGGTGACCATTTCAACATACCGAGTTGCCTCCGTGCCTCGGAAAGCACGTTAAGCCGTTGGTCCCGGCTGTCATTTGAAGATCTTTGACAGTCGTTACGGGTAGTCAAAAACGTCAGATCTGACACCAGTCTTGCCAAGGGGTACCGTGTCACCCAGTTACTGGGTTGTGGTGGTCAGACAGGCAGTCGCTCCATGTAAAATACTGGTACTCAGCTGAATCCGGTAAGACTGGAAGCCGACCCCAATATAGTTAGGAAAAGGCTAGGCAGATTGATTGCTTTTAGCTTTACGTGCATTGTCATCCAAACCAAACAAGTATGCAAGATTTCATCTTAATTGGTTGAAGATAACTGCTTTAAAATTGAGTGCGATTTGACCTGAACATACATATATAAATTGCAAGTTAATAAATAAAAAGCTTGTAAAATACACAAGGGCACCACAGCGAGTGCAGGCAGGCCAAGGAGGCACTTCCCTCTTTAGATGGCCGTTTTATGCAGAAAGCCCTGAGACTGACTAAACCACAGTTACGTGCAGTCACAGCCGTAACAACTGGACATGGGACTTTTAACATGCCGCATACTTTTATGCTGCCCAGTAATCGCTGGTTAAAGTGCGAAATTCTTTGGTGACCCAGGTACCGTACAGGGGATAGTTGGCAACACCAAGCCCCTGCTGGCTTTCCTCGAGGAGATGGGATGGGTCGAGTGAGGAAGACGAAACCCACCCGTACGCAAAATACGCATTTAGACGTGGAGTTGCAGACACCAGCCAGTCTTAACTTAATACACATCCACACAGATAATGATCTGAAATTGTGATATTTATAACTATATATTGCTGTGGCTGCTTCTCTCACAGAGAGGAGGCCTGTGTCCCAGCAGTGGGAACATTAAAAGGCTGATGATGATTGTTGTACCAAATTAAAATCAAAGTCATAAGCAGTTAAGAGAGAAGTCTCTACTACGTTTTTTTTCGCAGAAAGACAGCAATAACATAAACAAATTCTACAGGAAACAATATGACAGTATTAGATCAAGACAAGGCAATCTAACTGAAACCAAAGAAAGAGCCAAAGCTTTGGTTTTATAGATGGTTGGACAAGATAAAAAAGCTGATGTTCTTCTTGATATACATATTCCAATGCTCCTGCCAGGTACACTGAATATTAAATTTTGGAAGGGACACCAGGTGCTCAGATGGGTATTGTCTGTCAGATACACACGATGCTGTTACAGATAACACGCATCTTTAGCTAAAGCGTCAAGGCATTCATTACCCGTAATACCACAATGACTAGGTACACAAACTAACTGAACATCATATTGACTATTAGAACAGAAAAATTGTGTTTTCTTTTTCATTTTAAGTAAAATGGAGCTTTGAATTTACTTTTAAAAGAACTTTGCTTTGAGCCCTGCAAACCGGTAAGTAAAGATGACGGGTTTCTCAGTGTAAGTTGTTTTTTTCCTTTTCTTGGTTACATAAATAGGATGGACCCTAATCTTATTACAGTGTTAGTGTGTGACTATATAATTAAAGACAAGCTTCCAATATAGCTACACACTTACCAGTGAATTATCTTTGTGAGACTGTTTGAGGCATTTAAATCATAAGATAATTCTTAAGGTTTGGTGGAATATTGCGATGACATTTGACTACCCAATAAAACAGAAGGAAATTAAAAATATTCTTAAGTCATGGCTTTTACAATTAGATTACACAGAAACTGAAAACCTGGTAAATTAATATTATTTGTTAGATTTCTACAAAAGTATGATTATTGAATTCAATAATCGCACTAAAAATTGAAAATAACTGGCAAGGCTGGTTAAAGGCCAAATTTAAAACCTCTGAGTCCACATCAGTACCTAAGCTCACATCCTCTCACATTCACACATCAAACGCACCCACACACCCCTACACAATGTAAATGTGGCACATAATATTATAATTGTACTTAATTATTATTTTAATATCAGTTACTATTGAATTGGATTGAAATGTATTGAATCTTATAGATTTGTATAGAATTTTATTGAATTGTTTTGTTTTGTTTTGAATTGGATTAACTTATATAGTATTGAATTCTATTGCATTGTGTTGAATTTTGTTTATTTGAATTGTATTGAATTAATTTGGATATGGTTCAGCTAGATTTAAATTACTTTAATGTTAGTTGAGCTGTTCCATAAATGTCCAAAGATTTAAGGGGCGCGGAGAGGGGGCAAGAGGGGCTACCCCAGTGTACCATCCCCATCCCACGGAACCCCATGGTTATAGTGAAATCCATGGTTGAAGTTTTTACGATTACTTTTTAAGCAACAAAATCGACGACTATTTCAGCGATTTCCTCCTATTTGCAGGGACTAAAGTAACCTAACATGAAGGAGATGACGGGAGCTGAGATCGTTCGCTTTGCTCTCTCACTTCATTTCTCATCATCTCCTTCGAACCTAACCTATCCGTGTCGGGGTGCCCTAAGCTCCCGATCTCGCTTCGCTCTCTCTTGGACTAATTCACATTTTTTTACCTCACAAATTATATTTATAAGTACATAAAATTTCTGAGTCTTTAAAATTTGTAAAAAGCTTTCAATTTATGAGTAGGGTAGGTATTTATGAGTAGTAATACCTACAAAAAAAAAATGAACTTCCAAATCAATGGCCCATAATGGAAATTTTATCCAGTGAATTTTATAATCTACAGCCACACAACTTGAACTTTTTAAAGCAAGCAAGACAAAATCAAAGCTATTTCAAGAGTCCCTCAGTGATTCAAAATTTTAGTTCCAGGATAAAGAATGTCATGAAGTGCAGGGACCAGCATGCACATTTACTATTGTTTTACATAAAAAAATAACAAAAGCTGCTCTTTTAGTAAACAGAAAATAAAATGAGCTTGAACATATTATTTAATAGTGTTCTTTCCAAGTATCAAAAAAACGAATAACATTCTACCTCCACCCACACACTCTACAAAAAAACTATAAAAATGGATATTTGAATGCAAAATGGCGTTGCAGTGCACATAACTTCAAACACAAAAATACTACGCGTCTGATAGGGGTATGGGGCTATATATAAAACAACCCCTAACAATGCCAAAATCGAGATCAACAAAGCCTACCCAAATGTGCTGCAATTATTGAAAAAACCCAATGACTTGTAGGTACATACTTAATGAAGAATATGAGGGCGTGCTTAATAAGCCACACTCTCCTCACGTATAAACCACTGAAGAAATATTTGGTGAGATGCAATTTTATCAAACTTTAAAATACCTTGCTTTCGTATGTGTCCAGGAACTAGAAGTCGAATTTAATATCTAACAGAGGAGTATAAAGTGGTCAGGCTTGCATGTGAGACGGGGATTGTGAAGAACTAGACAAAGAAGAAATGTTTCATAAAAATTCTTTAACAGAAGCAGTGTTATGATAGCAGTATATTTTTATCCATCTTGGATAGAGCGAGTAAAAAGACACATAATACAAATTACAAACCTGGTTACTACGAAAAAAAGGAGAAGGACATCACACTTTTCTTTATTTAAAAACAATAACAAGTCACAAGAATAATGATGAAAACACACAACACGGTACCGGTTTCTCTGTGAACGAATCGCAATCGACCGAATGACCGAATGAACGGAATGAACTAGGGAACTAGGTTCTTTATCTAAAGGGCTTATTACACTACTAGGTATTCAAAGCCCTGAATACCGGGTCACTAAAACATTCCGAAGCAATAAGGTCGATAATATGAGAACCCTATCTCCCTAAAATGTATCACACTACCCTAAATTAGAGTTTAGGGCCCTGAATACCGTGTAGTGTAATAAGCCCTTTACACACGTTCGAATTTGGTCCGGCCGGACTAGCTCCGCCCACAAATCCTTTCTCTCTTTTATTGTACACTACACGGTATTCAGGGCCCTAAACCCTAAATTTGGGTAGTGTAATAACTGTAAGGAAGTTAGGGTTCTGAAAATATCGACCTTATTGCTTCGGAATGATTAAAACTCTATCCACACATATCAGGGGCGTGCCCGGGACGTGACAGAGCCGGGTCCCGTCAGGGGCTCAAAAAAATATCGTTGGGAACATTTTATATGAACTCGTTCACACACGTCCGTGCACGGGACGTGCCCGGGCCCGTGCACGGACGTGTGTGAACTATGTCACCATACCACGAATAGAGGGGAAATGAAACTCGGTGAGAGCTGATCCGCTTATAGAATACCCTGAGCTTTCAATTTCTTTATAACTGCAGACATTAATTTTGAAGCAGGTTTTGAAACGGACCATTGATTATATCTGGATATACCAGAGGAGGTTTGTGGATAAATGGTATGCGATACCCTTGAATTAATTTTAGAACAATTTCTGGCGCCCCCATTTCCTTCCATTGAGAGAGGTAGTGCGCTAACTGACCTGCTTGAAAACGATTCGAGACATTGTTTATATCGTTTTTGGTTCGCACGAGAGCCTTTGGTACATTTGAATGTCCTCGACCTCTGTTACTTCCACGACCGGGCCGCGAGCCTCGGTTGTGAAATGAACCTCTTTTGTTGTTATATTGGTCGGATTGAAAAGATGATCTTGAATGAACTTGGGCTTTGTTTGTGTAATTGGAACGAAAATATCCACCCCGCGAGGGTGAGTTGTCGCATGCCTGTGACATGTGCATAGGTAGGCCCGGTTCAGGCCAAAAAATTTGAGTTTCACGCGATGAAACTGTTGGTCTGTGTACGCCCTGCCCCTGCGAGGGGCGGCGACTGAATTGATTACATCTAGTTTGAAGATCAGTTTTTGACGCCCATAAAGCTTTACGGACACCGCCTGCCTTTTCTAATGCCACCGTGAACGATTCAGGATTAAATAAATAAGTTGAAGATTGGGGAATTTTGTTCAAAGATGCTTTAACTAATGGATCTCGAATTTGGGTAGTAATTGTCTCTCGGCGCATTTCTATACTTTCGGCTCGATGGCCACAAACTAATTGTAACAGGTCTGAAGAGATTTTGTGCAATTCGACTTTTTGAAATAACTCGTCTACCTTCCCGTTTAAATTATCAAAATTAACTGTAGTATTTTGAGCCCAGAAAAAGAGATGACGAATACCCTCTTGCAACGATTCTTTTTGTTTAAGGATACAAAAAGTAATTGCTGCATATGATTAATCAGCAAGTGCCAAGTGACGTAAGGTATCATATATTTTTACCTCTTTGTTTGTTTCTAAGTCTACGAAACCTGGGGTGTGACTATAGAACTTTTGAGTATCAGAATATCTTACTTCGGACCAAGATGTGCTACCTAAACGCTGGACATCTATTAGCATTTTCAAAAAACTATCTGGGGTTTTCGGAACTGAAGGTTCCTTAAGCTTTGTCTCGATGTCAAAGGTGAAGTCTAAATTTGTTAAGTTTTCGCTTTCAATATCAGGGGACTGTTCGTCAATATTATGCTGGGCATATAGTTCCCCACTGACCCCAGAACAAATTGATACCCCGTCATGGCTAGGAGTATGCATATTATTTGCTAAACATAACTGGCGTAGCTCACAGACTTCTTTTATTAATTTATCCAATATCGGGTTGGACCGTTTATTTTTCTTTCGGCGTGCGCGGCGCGACCGCTTGCCACGTTTTGGACAAGACGAGCTTGAAGAGCTACTGCTAGACGTGCTGCTGCTAGAGCAGCTAAGCTTCCTTTTCCGGGACATTCCACTAGGGCCAGCCACAGTTTGTGGATCGACAGCCGAAACATATACGTGGTCATCCATTATCACAATAAAGTCACGTTAGATATATGTATCATACGTGGATACGAATCAAAATATATATTTTAGGCACTCACAATAGAATCTCAAGACACTTAACTTACAAGAAATAACTGGTAAATAAAGAAAAAACCAGTTCAAAATTTATGATCACTTTCTTTTATAAAGTAGGGTACTTACAGTTTTTCTTCAAAAATGGCTTACCATAAACCAGCACTATATTTAAAAGCGAAATTAAATTACCAGTTAAATAAGTTCAATAATTTATTAACTGATAAATAATTTATATAGTAGTGATCCGAACGGAAAAAACCGTTAAAAGTATGATCACGTACTTTTTATGACACATTGATATTGAAATACACTTAGTTATTTAAGAATATAGAACATAAGAAAAATATAGTGCGATTTTTGTCATCGGTCGTGTACCGATGCGTACAAGTTGCTTCGACGGAGAACGAAACGCTAATGAACGAAAAACACCTCGCCGTATTTTATGAAACTAAAATGGCAATCGGACACAAGGTGGTGCCACTGAGTAGGCATCCTATGAACCTAAAACTGGTAAGAAATCGACGGAAACGGATATTCTCTCTCAATATAAAGCTTCCAGTGACGGTCAAGTAGTTTAATGTTTTATTTAGTATAGGTGCCCCCCGCACGGTAGAAGGTAGACTTATGGCGTTGCTTCAGTTATAATAAAACTACATACATACATGAATTCACGCCTTTTTCCCATGCGGGTAGGCAGAAACTAAAATCGCCAGCTGCTACTATTCTTACATACTTCTATTGCTTCACTCACATTCATACATCTAGTCAGTAGATCATATTAAGAGAAATCATTCCGTGGTTCATACATTGTTTTCATATAACTCTGGAGACTAAGTCTGTACGCAGGGTAGTGGATTGGTTTATAATATTAAACATAACACCTTTTTTTTCAGCTCATTATACATATTGAAGACCTGTCAGTAGCACATTACAAAATACAGCACAGGCAGATTTATTTTTGACCAACCTTTTCAAAAAGGAATCATGGGGAAAAACCTGAGAACAGAAAAATCACCTCACCACAAGTTTTAGAAAGAGGTAGTTAATAAATTGGAGAAAATATGTTATGTTGATTCCAACGAAAAGGAAAAAATTGGGCCATCTTTAGTTATTTATTTATTATTTATTTATTTATTTATTTATGTACACACAAAAACACTTTACAGAGAAAATAAATAATACAGATTGAAGAGCACAAAGGTACTGCTTATTCCATTTAGAAATTTCTTCCAGCAGACCTGCGACAGGAAAGTTGGATGATAAACGAAGACACAGTGTGTAGAAAGAACAAGGAAGCTTAAAATAGACAAAAATAACTTAACTAATCATATATAAATTACACATATACCATAACTTAATAAATATAGGAAAATAAAAATACATACATATACTTAATATATAAAATTACAAGGTGGTGGAGAGGTAATGTTCTTTGACTTGTTTCTTGAATATAGATACATTTTGGGAGTCCCGGATTTTAGGTGGAAGTGAGTTCCACAATCGTACTGCATGAACAGAGAAGGAGTGGGAATAGAAATGGGTTTTATGGGATGGGAAATTGAGATGTAGTTTAAGGCGGGATCTGCACAGAGCATCAGCAGGGCGAGTAAAAGAAAAACGCTCGCGCAGGTAGCCTGGGTATGCAGGGTTAAAAAGGATGTTGTACAGGAGACATAATATTCGAGTGTTCCTGCGAAGACGGATAGGGAGCCACTTGAGATCTTTGCGGAACTGAGAGACATGATCGTATTTTCTCAGACCAAAGACAAAACGAATGCACAGATTTTGCAAGCGCTCAAGCTTATTTAATAGCTCCTCAGTGGCATCCAGGTAGCAGGCATCGGCGTAATCTATGATCGGCCGAATTAAAGTTTGAGCTAAATAAATTTTAGTTTTGAAGGGTAGGAAACTTTGAAGAGTTTTTAAAGAGTGAAAAGAAAAATGCACCTTACGACTAACTTCGTATACTTGCGCTCGCCAAGAAAGGTTGCTGTCAATTAAGACACCGAGATTCTTAGTTGTTTCTGTGTAAGCAATTGTCGAGCCGTTAAGGGACAATGGCGTCAAAGTAGAAATGTCAAGCGCAGCGCGATAACATCGACTACCTATAATCATGGCCTGGGATTTGGAAGGATTAATCTGTAAGCCATAAGACTTAGCCCATTCACTAATTCTCTCCAGGTCACGATTCATGTCAGCGATTGCTACATCTACGTCCGCAAGCAAGAAATGTCGATAGAGCTGCAAATCGTCTGCATAAAGATGGAAGTTGGAAGTGATAACCTTGGTAACAGTGTTTATGAAAATAGAGAAAAGGAGAGGAGAGAGAACGCCACCCTGAGGTACACCAGCAGTGAGATCACACCAATCAGAGAATATCTCATCAAGGCGAACACACTGAGAGCGACCCCGAAGATATGAGTCAAACCAGGCTAACGCAGAGGACGAGAAGTTAATAGATTGTAATACCCCAAGTAGAATATCAAAATCCACCGAATTGAATGCACAACTGAAGTCAAGTAGGACTAATACGGTTAAAGATTTATTATCCATAGCCCAACGGATGTCGTCAGTGACCTTCAGAAGTGCAGTCACAGTACTATGACCTCTACGGAAGCCAGATTGGTAAGGACAGATAAGATCATGAGACGAAAGGAATCTAGAAATTTGACCATGGACGATGTGCTCGAGAACTTTAGAGAGGAATGGTAGTATGGAAATGGGCCTGAAGTGAGATAGAGAAGAAGGATTGGTTATTTTGGGAAGTGGTATTATGTGTGCCTGTTTCCAGGCTGAAGGAAATGTGCCAGAGAATAAAGAATAATTGACAATATGAGTGAGAATAGGAAGGAGTTGTGGGAGAATAGGTATTATCATTCTCGAACACAGACTATCATGGCCAACAGCAGAAGAGGAAATAGCAAGAAGAGATTTTTTGACATCGTCATCAGACACAGAAATTAAATTAAATGGTGGGCAAATCGGCAACGGCAATTCAGAGAGTTCAGTCAAAGTGGATGTCTTCACACTAGGATCCAGAGAGACAGGTGGAAGCGAAAAGTGCCTATTAAGAGCCGACAAGTCGACATCTTTACAGGCACTAGTGGGAGCTTTGCCGATACCGACAGACTTGAGAAATCTCCAGACGTCAGAGGACTTGCGATTGACTAGAGATTCGTGGAAATAGCGTCTCTTAGCATCTCGACACAGACGATTGCAGTGATTACGTTGATTTTTGAAACTAGCAAGATTCTGATCCGTGGGTCTACGCCTGTACCTGCCCTTCGCCTTATCCTTACGAGCAATAGCGTTTTTAATTTGAGGAGTGATCCACGGAGCAGGACTATGTTTAATTTTAATTCGCCGACGCGGTGCATGCTTGTCATAAAGTGTCAACAGTTTGGCATTGAAGCAATTGACTTTTTCATCGACGCAGTCACTATCGAAGACGAGAGACCAGTCGATATCATCGGCGTCACACTTCAACGCTACCAAATCCATACCATTATAATTGCGTAAATAACAGAGATGGGGTTTGTGTTTAGGAGGCCGGATACGATAAGAAAGATAGATAAGGTCATGGTAAGAAAAGGTTGCAGTGAGCTGCCCAAATTCAGCAACATTGTGAGGCGAAGAAACAACCATTAGGTCAAGAAGAGAAGGAGTGCAGTTTGGAAAGTTATGGGTCGCAGAAAGAGGTAGAATTTCCAGATTAAAAGAAGATAAGAGGGAACGGAGTTTTAGTGAGCGAGAATCATTTTTAATTAAGCATGTGTTGAAATCACCCATTATAACAACATGCTCATACGATGGGCAAAAATTATTCAGTGACGATTCTAAAGTGTCAAAATAGTTGATGTGGAGATTAGGGGAGTAGAATACTGCAAGTAATATTTTAGCATGGTGTAAGGTGATCTCAAGGAACAAGAACTCAGCCGACCCAGAGTATTGAGATGGAGACGCACTAACAATTTGGTGCGGTATGTCAGCACGTAGGTAAATCGCAACACCGCCACCACCCTTGCCAGTCCTGTCATTTCGGACCAGAACAAAGCCGGGAAGTGCATAGTGCGTAGAAAGGAGAGAAGGCTTAAGAAAAGTTTCAGATATTAGGAGTGCATCAAGATGAGCACTGCTAAAGGATGCCAGAAGATCGGAGTGGTGACCAGGAACACTTTGAGCATTAATGTGGGCTATGTGGAAATTTTTAGGATGGTTAGAAAATATAGTAGAGATGTTGTCATGCAAAGTCCGAAGCGGAGAGTCACTTACCGCACTATCAAAACTACAAGTCAAAGAAGAACAAGAGAAAAAACTGTCATCTAGGTTGACGGGATCATCCATAGATAATTACAATAAAATAAATATAATATGAAGAAAATAGTACAATTATAAAACTAATTAAAAACTAAACGTATAGGCTGATTGCTTTAAAAACAACCACCCTAACTCACCAGTGAGTTGGATAAGACAAGTAAGTCATCAACCAAATACAAGCTATCAAATAAAAATAAAAACAGCGTAAAACGAAACACATTCAGGCATACACGAACGCAACGATTCAATTTTAGTTAATTTTATTATAACACTAAAAAGTTACATGAGGCTGTGGCAGATATTTAAAAGCAGTATTATAAAAATAATGTTACCCAGATATTTTAATTCTGATCCTATAGAAACCTATTTGGTCAAGTAAGGTCATATTATTACCGTAATAACCCAAGCTGCCACAGCTTCAATTGCACCTTCAAGTTATTATTGATAACCAGAATCATAAAAGTTTTACAACCAAATGTTTAATTGTGAGGATGACCCGGCAGACTAAGTAATGCAGTCTTTGTTTACTGAAGAATTAAAAGAAAATGTCAAGCTGGGTCATTCAAGTACAGGTCAATATATTAAAATTATTGTGGAGCAGGCTCGCCGGGAACGATTGAATGTCCACTCGCGAGCCTACACTGCTGGATGGGTAGTACGCAAAATATTTGATAAATTAACTTTAAAATGTAATTCTTGCAAAAATAGCCTAACAAGTAATAAAAGTAGTATCCATGACTGGTTAAACCACCGGGAATACACAGCAGCATAAAAAAGCCTAAACTACCCAAGGTGCAGTGAGGTGTTTTGATACATTAAGTAATAACTGAATCGAATGCGTACTTGGAACACAATGCCCATAAAAATAATGTAGCATCAAATGTAAATGATGTTTTTGTTTCCAAGTAGGTATTCATTTGATTGTATTGCTGTACCGAACAAGACAATTATCCTTTATCATTTCATTTCCTTAGTTGTGAGGATTACAATAATGAATTGGTGCAATATTTATAATAGAATTTGTCGCAAATAATTTAAACCCACGCACTTCCGGACGCCGCCGCGCATGCCTTCCCTCTCGTTTTAATGACTATGCACTCGAGGCATAAGAGAGGGAGAGCGATAACGCAACCGAAACGCTCGCGCGCCGATCAACGTCCGACGCAAGCGTAGTACAACGCAGGGACACGTTTTGAACCGCCACGCGCGTGCTGAGCTCCTAACCGCCGCGCGTTTTCTTACAATCGGTTATTGTAATTAGAAATAGTTCCTTGACTAATATTAATATCTACATTATTAGTGTACCGTTACCGTGATTATACGACATCTACTACTCAAGTGTTTCTTTCCGCAATTCCACGTCAATCCAATATGAACACAGTTACGAAATATGGCGTCCCAACTGTAGGCCGAATGCCACAGTTTCTGTGAAGAAAAAAAAACTGTAGTAAAAATATTTAGTGTGTGTGTACAACTGTGAAAATAATTGTGATCGTGTAACAATGCCGAAGACACGGAGTAGGCAATCCCTCAGTGGTTCGCATGACGATGAACTCAACGACAGCGTCACGCTGTCTCGCGATAACTTTACCGCTCTGTTATCAACGATTCAGCAATCGAATGCGGAAATCTGTGAACGTATGTTAGAGCGCCTGTCGACATTCACGTCCCCTCTGACCGCTCAGTCACCGGCGCCAGTGCCGAGTGCGGCAGAGATGACCGGCAATTTCTCACGATGCTCGTCCAGATTCGCCGGAGCGGCGAAGGAAAATGTCGAAGTGTTCATCGATGCCATTGAAGCTTTCAAAGAATGCACGAACATCTGCGATGATGTCGCTATTCGTGGCATGTCTATGCTACTAATCGGCGAAGCAGCAACCTGGTGGCAGAGTATCCGCGCGGAGGTCACATCCTGGAAAGATGCTATACAATACCTACGTGACGCGTACGGCGACCGCCGTCCTGAATACAAAATATATCGGGAGTTATTCAGAGATGAGCAGGGTGAAGACGAACGAACAGATATCTTCGTAGCGAAGAGTCGAGCACTCCTAACACGCCTACCAGCAAACGACCTATCTACTAAGGTGCAAATTGATATGATATACGGCCTATTACACCGGAAAATCCGAAAAAGATTACGTCGCGAAGAGGTCAGTAATTTTTCCGAGTTGCTATCGAAATCTAGAATTATCGAAGATTCCATAAACGAATCGCTAAAGCGAGAATCGCAAAATGCCGCATCCATTGCTTCGCGAACGAAACGTAACGCAACCGAAATGCCTAATCAGCCCGCAATGAACAACGCGCGAACATCAAACTCCGCTGCAAGCGTGAGATCGGCGAACGGCGCAGCTATCACGCCACGCGGCGGCGGCGGCGGCAGCGCTCCGCCCTACCGCGCGCGCCCGCAGGAATCGCACGCGCGTGTCACCGCCGAAACACCGCGTGATGAACACGCACCCGCTGCAGCAACATCGAGACAGCAACGACCGTTTTGTGCGTATTGTAAACACTACGGACCAGTGCCGTAAGTTGGCGGACAAAGGTGAGTCAGCAATTGATTCTCATAATTCGGTTTCGTGTTACAAGTGCGGATCTAAAAATGTTACTCGTGAAACTTGCAAAAAGTGTAACAACGAATCAAGTTTTTATAGTGTTGATACTACTGTGCAAATTTCGGGATCAAAGCACACTCAAATTCTAAAGTCTAAAAATCGTGATCTTAGTGCGTGTTCTGAAAATTTGTATAATCCCGTAGATTTGAACTATACTACTGAACCTTCTTCTTGTTTTAAGAATGTTGATGCATATGTTAGTAGCGGCGTTCAAGAATGTAATAACTGGTCTCGTGATAGTTCGAGTGAACCTTCGTACAATCAAGCTGAAATGTCTTACAATAATAATTGTTATTCTGTACAGAGTACAGTAGTAGTTTCGGACGATTTGTCGAACGATCACATGACCAGCTGCGAGGTCAATTATAATAACGACCATTTTTATAATTTTCCAGTTAATGATTATTCTTATTATGATAACGCCCTTAATGTAAAGGAACGTAAGGGCGAGATTTGTATATTGTCTGAAAATAATAATCTTTGTTATAATGATGTCCGTTTTGCAAAGGGTCGTAAGGACCATTTTTGTGAGGTTTCGGAAAATAAATGTTTTTATCACGATAACGTTCCCATTGAAAAGTGGCGTAAGGAAGATTTTTGTACTTTGGCGGAAAATCGTAAATGTTATTGTAGTGACGACCGTAATGCATTAGAGCGTAACAACCATTTTTGTAAATTTTTGGAACATGATTTATTTTGTTGTAATGATGTTTCTAAGGTGTTAAATGATAATATGGTGTGTAGTAGTGACACATGTGAAGAGAATGCGCGCGCCGGTAGGAGCTCCGATAAGAAAATTTTGCGTCCGGTTTTTGATATCGAAATATTAGGCGCGTCGGGGACTGCGTTAGTTGATACCGGTGCCAAACATTGCATTGCGGGCCATACACTGCACACTCTCCTCTGTCGAAAAGGACACCCTCTTGAACCGGCGCGAAGACGTATTAAGCTTGCCGATGGACACGTTCGCGATATAGACGTCCTCATAACTACTCTAGACGTGCACTTAGAGGAGAAGGTCATTAGGACTCCTTTTCTTATCCTCCCTGAGGCGCGTAATAATGAAACATTGCTCGGCATGGATTTCTTGTTTGCAGCCGAAGTAGTCATGGACTTTTCTCGGGAATGCTGGTACTTTTCTAATAACAACTGCGTTCAGTTCAGGATGCGTTTTGAACCCTCCTTATCACCAGAGCTGTCTTGTTCCTCTGCTGACGTACTCCGGGACGACGAAGGTACATCGCTGAACCCACCTGACCGGAACCTGCTGGCGCAGATCTTGGTTACCAATACGGACATTTTCCAGCTAGGGGGAGAGCCTACCCCGTTTGCTGAGCACCGTATTGATACAGGTGAACATCCTCCTACCTATGTACCTCCGTACCGATTGACCCCTGCCAAAAAGGAACTTATGCGTCAGGAGATTGAGAAGATGCTGAAGGACAACATCATTGAAGAATGTGAGTCTGCATGGTGCTCACCAGCTCTCCTGATTCCTAAGGCTAATGGCAGCACCCGTTTCTGCGTTGATTACCGACGCCTAAATGCCGTGACCAAAACCGACCATTACCCGATGCCTTTGATCGATGAATTGTTACAGTCAACAAAGAGGGATTGTTATATGAGTACATTGGACCTGCGATCCGGTTACTGGCAGGTCACAGTAAATGAGCAGGATAGAGATAAAACCGCATTCATTAGCCCATTGGGAACTTTTCGCTTCAAACGCATGCCCTTTGGTCTCAAAAATGCTCCGGCGACCTTTCAACGACTGATCGACCGGCTGCGCTCCTGTTCATCCCTAGCCAATGTGACAATCCTTGCATATTTGGATGACCTGCTGATCATTTCTGAAGGTTTCCAGCAGCATCTCCAAGATCTCCAGGCTGTATTCAGTCGGCTTCGCGAATTCAAGCTGCGAGTCAACCGGGAGAAGTGCGTTTTCGCCAGGGGAAGTGTCAAGTATCTTGGGCACGTAATTACCCAACAAGGCGTCTCACCCGATCCTGAAAAGGTTCAAGCTATACTCGAGATGAAAGAACCAAGCAACTTAAAACATCTACGGACATTTTTACAAACCTGCTCTTGGTACAGGAAGTTTATCCCAAATTTCTCCTCTGTAGCAGAACCACTTACAAGGCTAACCAGAAAGCATCAGACCTGGACCTGGGGTTCAGCTCAGATCACGTCTTTTAACGAGTTAAAGCAACTACTTACCTCGGCGCCAATCTTAATCCAGGCTGACTTTAATCGCCCTTTTGTCCTCCGCACCGATGCGAGCAATTATGCTCTCGGAGCCGTTTTACTCCAGGGGGAGGGCAAGGAAGAAAGACCCATTGAATACGCCAGTCGTCTCTTAAACGCCGCTGAGCGTAACTATTCTACAACAGAACGAGAGGCCTTAGCGGTAGTGTGGGCGGTGGAGCGATTTAGATGTTACCTAGACGGACATCCGGTGATTATTGGTAGTGACCATCAACCGCTTCGTTGGCTGATGACTCTAAAGTCTCCTACTGGTCGTTTGGTGAGGTGGGCCCTCAAGCTACAATCATTCGACATTCAGTATCAGTACACTCCGGGAAAAGCAAATGTAGTGCCAGATACGCTAAGTAGGCCAATATGCTCCCAGGATACTCGCGACAGTTGCGGTCTGTGATAATTGATTTACCCACTAAGAGCCCTGCAGAGTTAAGGCAGGAACAGCTGACCGACCCAGAGGTTGACAAAATAATCAAAGAGGTGGAAAGTACAGATGAAGTGGCATCTCGTAGATGGACTGAGCGCGGGTATCTGTTATCACAAGGTGTACTATACCGGTATAATCCCGACTCAGATAGCGAGACTCCTCAACTTGTTATTCCCATTTCACTCCGTCCCGAGATCTTGAAAGAGTGCCACGATTCACCTCTGGCGGGCCATTCTGGCATCGATCGTACTTACCACAAGATCGCGCAGTCCTTTTATTTTCCCGGGATGCGAAGAGTCATTACCGAGTATGTGAGAGCCTGTGTTGATTGTCAACGATATAAGGCTACCAATGACAAACCCTCTGGACTACTACAGACGCCCGTGATGCAGCAGCGCAATGAGGTCCTAGCTGTAGACCTTTTCGGTCCCTTACCTGAAGGAGAGAACGGTGAGAGGTGGATACTTCTAGTTGAAGAAACCGCCACCCGTTGGGTTGAGCTATACGCCCTTCAGGAAGCGACTGCTGAAGCCTGCGCCCGTACTCTTACCGAGGAATACTTTCTCCGATACGGCTTACCGCGCAGGGTCACATCTGATAACGGCGTACAATTTGTCGGGGCTGTCATGCAACAATGTATGTTCATCTTAGGGGTCAAACAAAACTTCGTGCCACTTTATCATCCGGAGGCAAACCCCGCCGAGCGTAAGAATCGGGACCTTAAGGCGCAGCTCGCACAACTCGTGGAGAATGACCATTGCTCTTGGCCTTCGAAACAACCAGTGATTCGTTTCGCTATGAATAGCGCGGTATGTAGAACTACGGGTGTCACTCCCGCATATCTAATGTTTGCCAGAGAAATGAGGTCCCCCACAGAAGCTCGTCATGATTTGAGGGCGATCCTCGATAAAGAGAATTTTCTTCCCCAAATTACTCCCTACCTAAGATCTTTTATCAACTCATTATCTGCAGTTCGTGAACGAGTCGAATTACAGCAAGATCATTCTAAGAAGGTTGCTGATCGATCCCGTCGACCAAGTCCCACGTACGAGGTTGGAGATAAAGTTCTGGTCCGGTCACATGTACTGAGCCAAGGTAGCAAAGGTCTCACTGCTAAATTTGTGCCTAAACGGGATGGACCGTATGTTATAACGGTGAAGGTTAGTCCTACCACCTATCTTATCTCGCCAATAGGAAACCCTGAGGAATCCTTAGGAAAATATCATGCACAGGATTTGACGCCCTTTGTAGACAGTGGTACTGGAAACGACGTACCACCTAACCCTGTCATTCCCAAGCGACGACGCGGACGTCCGAAGCACAAGGGCAATGAGCCAGTCCAGGAACGAGGGCGTTCTCCTAGACTAGAGGGGGAGTCTGTCGCAAATAATTTAAACCCACGCACTTCCGGACGCCGCCGCGCATGCCTTCCCTCTCGTTTTAATGACTATGCACTCGAGGCATAAGAGAGGGAGAGCGATAACGCAACCGAAACGCTCGCGCGCCGATCAACGTCCGACGCAAGCGTAGTACACGCAGGGACACGTTTTGAACCGCCACGCGCGTGCTGAGCTCCTAACCGCCGCGCGTTTTCTTACAATCGGTTATTGTAATTAGAAATAGTTCCTTGACTAATATTAATATCTACATTATTAGTGTACCGTTACCGTGATTACACGACATCTACTACTCAAGTGTTTCTTTCCGTAATTCCACGTCAATCCAATATGAACACAGTTACGAAAAATTTTAAAGGGCGTGGAGTGTATGTTCTACGTTCGGAGATTGCAAAAAAAGTTTTTGTAAAATATAAAAAGAAATTAAAAAATAAATAATTTAATAAATAATTCTTTGTTTTAATTACTCATCCGCAAAATTTATTTCAATAAATTTATAAGTTTGCCCCTACATTGGGACAGTAATAGCAAATAACAGAGAGTTTGTATAGTAACCTAGAGGTAACATATTTAAGACGCAATTTCAACATCGGTATTCACTTTCGCACTAACAGATAACGTCATAAGCAAAAAGAGATAGATATACTTTTGTCTATGCCATCTTTTCTGCCAGTGTGACCGAGGATGCTATAGATACTTATCTATAGACATATATCAGAACTAGATCTGTGCCACTGTCATATCGATATTATCGAGTTTAGTTTAGGAGGATTTTCTACAAATTTGGTCAAATATCTGTAAGAATCGTCCCTGACTGCGGCTAATTTTTTCTACGTTTTTTTAGGGAATCTTTATAATTATTTAAAAAGTGAATGTGTACTCGTACTAAGAGTGAACTTATTAGTCACTCTTTGTACAAGTACACATTCACTTTTATATAATAATGTTTATTCATACCTTGTGCAAAAACGAGGTACATCATGAGATCAAAGTGACAGTTTTTGGTACACTCGTACGACTATATGTACAAACAGGTACTGATCAATATACTGATATATAATAGGCTAGTTCTTGTGCAAGACCGAAAATAAAGTTTACAGACGAGTATGTATAAATATAAAAGTAACAAAATAAATAATAATAAAATGGGTGAAATATAATTATTTAATTTGAAGAATTAAAATGCGAAATAAACATGGGAATAGGGATAGCGATAGCGATTCAATAAAATGCAGTGAACACAAGCGAGAATATGGTGAAGGTGTCCAGTTAGCATGTTTTATATTCTTGATCCACTTATTTCTTAAATAAGTACTCTTAGGAAACCTGTGCACAATCAATATTAGATTAATAATAACAAATAGCAAATACACTTTAAGAAATAAATGAAAGTAAGTAAAATAAAAATTCAGTATCGATAAATCTTTCTTGTGACTTTTGTCACATCTCTAACATCAGAACGTAAGTACGTAAACTGTCATAGCTCTATTAGCGAACGCATAAAAGTTAATTATTTCACTAAATAGAATGGTTTAAATGATACTATACGTCCTCGACGTATTTAGAACTAAGATCCATTTATTCTGGACAGCCTATGATATGTATTCCCTGCACAAAAACTTCAGTATGCTAGTCGATAACTCACCTGTGGAAAGATATCCTTTGATTATGTTCTGTTAATACACTCATTCTACTCTTGCAACCGATAGCCACACACGACATGGTTCATGCAGATAATTAAACAACAGAATTCTTCCGGATATAAACGAAACAAAGGTGTGAAAACAGCGAAAAACTTTAATTAGAGCTGGTAACCGATGGGTTACAACAGTGACTAAAAAGTGATCTCTTTGACGTTCAGGATGGTAGCATTTGTCTATGTTTGTCTCTTTCTTTTTCATAGAGTTTTGCTATAAGCAAGAACGAAAGAAATTACAGTTTCTTTTTCGTCGTAAATATGTTATCTCTAGTAATTACAAACTCTCTGGAAAATAAAATAAAATAAAAAGTATAGAGCTCGACGTTTCAAGCTGGGAAACACATTATTAACACCCGACCCGACCCCACGCCACCCGACGCCTGCTGATGCGTTGAAGTACTAATCCATCCCATACATTTAGTATGGTCAGAGACACATAGTCAACATGCTATGTGACGACACGCAATCACACGCGACAACACCCAGTTGGTTTGGATCAGCGTGTTGCCGGGAGAGGGGGAAAACACGCCACCCGACGCTTCGTACACAGTGTGTCTCTAGTAACACTCGACAACAAGGGTGATTACACCCAGCCTAAATCTTTTAGACCCATAAGCCTCTCTTCGTTCTTGTTGAAGACACTGGAGAGGCTGGGGGACAGATGGATCAGAAACCAGATTTCGGTACAAAAACCGTTGCACCCAAACCAACACGCCTACCAGGCAGGCAAATCAACTGAATCAGCACTCCACAGCGTAGTCTCACGCGTGGGCTGTGCTCTACAAAACAAAAACCCAACCTTAGCCGCTTTCATTGATATTGAGGGTGCTTTTGACAAAACTAATTTCACTAGCGTCGGGCAAGCACTCGCCATGCACGGTGTTGCACCGACGCTCGTAGAATGGATTAACAACATGCTAAAAAACCGTGCTATTCAATTCACTGTGAACACTACCACACGAGGAATTGTGAGTAGGGGCTGCCCACAAGGTGGGGTGCTGTCACCACTTTTGTGGAATTTGGTCGTAAATGAGCTCATTGCTGAGCTCAACGCCAGCAGACTATACTCGGTAGGATACGCAGATGACATAGCAATTCTAATTTCGGGGCAATTTGAGGGCATCTTATGTGATCTCATGAGAAAGGCCTTCAAAATAATCGAGAACTGGTGCACAAAGCACGAATTATCGGTTAACCCCTCAAAAACGGAACTAATAATGTTCATTAACAAACGAAGTCTTGGACCACATAGGCTCCCAAAACTTTTCAACACAGAATTAACACTTAAAGAAGAGGTCAAGTACTTGGGGGTGATTCTTGATAGCAAATTGCTCTGGAACAAGCATCTTGACTACAAACTCAACAAATGCACAATTGCACTCTACCAGTGTAAAAAAATGTTAGGAAAAACGTGGGGGCTCTCTCCAAAGATTACTCTGTGGCTATACACGGCGGTGATCAGGCCAATGTTGGCTTATGGTGCTCTGGTTTGGTGGACGAGGACTGAACTCTCGACCACCATCACCCGACTCCAACGTTTCCAGCGACAGGCCTGTTCAGCTATCACTGGCTGCATGAGAACCACACCAACAGCAGCCATGGAGATAGCCCTACAAATAACACCCCTGGACCTGTACATACAGCAAGAGGCGGCGCTAGCTGCCATCAGGCTAATGCATCTAGGCATATGGGGCAATAACCTCACGAGTCCACACGCTAAAATCCTGGACCGGGCGATTGAGTATCAACCTCTCATCGCGGCCCCGTGTGATAGATTTCAAAAACAACCTATGTTCAACAAAAACTATAACATACAAACAATAGAGGAAGAAAGGGATGAGTCAGGAGCCAATGAAGTACGAATTTACACAGATGGCTCGAAAACAAATAACGGCTCAGGTGCTGGCGTACACTCCCTTGACCTCAACATCAACTTTCACATACCGCTAGGCACACACAGTTCGATATTTCAATGTGAATGTGTTGCCTTAACACAAGCTGCAAAAACCGTAAAGAGTTTGGGCATCCAGAACTACGGTGTCAAATTCTTATCTGATAGTCTGGCCGTGCTCAAAGCTTTAGAAAACAAACTAACTAACAACAAACTTATCTTTGAGTGCCACCTCGCCCTGGAAAGTATATCGATATCCAATCGAATTACCCTCCAGTGGATCAGGGGGCATAGTAGATCCCTAGGCAATGATGCCGCAGACGAACTTGCGAAAAGGGGCTCCGAGATGTTAGTGCTAGGCCCGTACCCACTTATCCCCTTGCCCTTCTCGCAATTTCGTGCGTGGATTCGTCAAAGATCAATAGAACTGCAAAATAACAGATGGGCACGGACAACGGACTGTAGACAGTCGAAAATGGCTTTGCCAAACGTACATCCGCGTCTTACTAAAAAACTTCTCAGCCTGAGTAGAAATAACCTTAAAATAATTATAGGGACAATAACGGGCCACACCCTTCTTAACAAACTTTTATTCAACTTAGGCGCCACGGACAGTCCACTTTGCAGGGCTGTTTTAACGCTGAAGAAACAGCCGCCCACGTAGTCCTGGAATGCGAGGCCGTGGCATCACAACGTGAAGAAATCCTCGGAACAGTGAGGTCGCTCCGTGGAGCCTGTGAAGCTCCCAGGAAGCTTCTGTGCTTTTGGGCGGAGCTAGGCTGGCTATGTTAGCCAGTACAGCCCCCACGCACAACGGACCAAATGGGAGTCTAAGTGCGGAAAAGGGAGTCCCTACCACTACCACTACCACTACTAACACTCGACAACACGCGTCAGTCATGATCAGTGGTGCCAACTTAGGGTAATTTACCCTAATTTAGAGTTAAGTTTCATCAGCACGGTAATTTTTAGTGTACAAACTCGGTGAGGGTAATTTTTATGTTTATGCTTTAATAGAAATGATTAACTTATTTCAGTCAAATTTGTAATGATGGACTTAAGTTTAAATATTTCCTTTGAACCCGCAATTTTCGGTTTTTATTAGTCAAGTATTTGGTATGGTATATGGCGTCGGGTGGCGTGGCGTCGGGTCGGGTGACTATAATGTGTTTCCACCTTAAAACTCAACGATGAGAATTTTTGTTCTACAGTTGGCAGTCTGATACGTAGTAATAGTATCTCTAAGTAGTCTGTGGCCACAAACAAGTTAAAAAATTGTTTGCTTATTTTTATTTGCTTTTTTTTTTAGTTAGTTATTATTTTTCTCCGTGAGCTAGGCCAAATTTGTAGATTAAATTAATGGTTGTGTTGAAAAACTTAACTAATCAGAAAATAAGCTCGCCAAAATATCCCCGACCGACAACGATTGTGTCCTTTTGTTTTGTTGTAGGACGTCGTTTCATTGAAAATTCGAAAAGCTTGTAAGCTTGCAAAAGGTGAAGTATTTTGAGTTTGAGGGATGACCCATTGTTTTGTTGTAGGTTGTAGTTTCATTGACAATTCAAAAAGCTTGCAAAAGGTTGAGTGTATAATGGCATCTTTTATTACTCCGCGAGTGCTAAGTAACTCAAAAATTCATGTGACAGCGGGAACTGCTTGATGAACAGTAAACTTCATAGCTGCCACATATCCCGGTTTACCGGAGTTATACCTGTACAGACACCTGCATCTACAGCGCAGACATCATTATTGCGAATCAACCTATACCAGTTTTCAGGAGCCAGAAAATTGGTATAACAGTTGTATGTGTTATCCAGTTGCTAGGTTGAGTAGGTCGGATTGGGCATTGATACATGTGTAATACTGGTATTCAGTTGTATCTAGTTTGACTGCAGTTCAAAGTTCAAACCCAAGAGTCGGACAATGGAGTTGGTAGTAATTACTTTCACAGTAAAAGGGCCAAATAGTTTGATTTTAATGTGACACAACTCAGTCCTGTAGGGTGTCATTTAAGTTCAGCTGTACATTACAAATTGAAGGTACAGTTATGAAAAAAGAATCCTAAATTGTTTGAATGTGGTTTATTTTGTTTGTTCTCATCATCACATGTGAGATCTCATTGTAAGAAGGAATGTTGATTGTTCTAATATTTATAAATATCTTTTTATTGGTTGTTTTAATATTATTTCTGTCAGTTAAGTCTTCTCCAGTTAAGTTAAGAATATATTTTGATGTATGATATTACCCCTTTTTCTCCACTGCTCAAAAGTAACTGCCCAACTGCGAATAGTTAATCCCCACTGCTCAAACCAAACTGTTTAGTTAGGCAGTTAGCACTACCTCTTTTCCCTACTGCTCAATTCGGAATGCTCTGTTGTTGAATAAAATCCAGGGTGGGTTTGTGTTAGACGTATATTCATTTAAAACACAAGACTCCGAGTGGTAATAATAATATTCTTATAAAATATCAGGTATATCGTCGTTGCGCGTGCAAAACCGCGGAAGAGTTATTTGTAAATACCGCGTATCTGTGTTTCCACGATTTTACAGGAGGAAGAAAAAACTTAATAACTTAGCCATTTATTTATATTTTACTGACTGAACTTTGTGGACATGTCTTAACTACTTACTTTATTGGAAAATGAAGTAATTTTACCTAAAACTTGATCGGATTCCGAGTAAAATCACTTACGCGGTTTTGTTGCAATAAGTTGCAAAAATTTTAATTGTACTTTTAGTAGGTACGCGGATTTGAAATGAAATATGCTTATTATTTATGAATGAATTTATTATTAAAATGAAATAACAAAAAACGCTTCTTAAACGTAAACATAAAAAAACTATTCTTAATAATCTCAGCAATATTTCTTGCTATTAACTAATTATAAATAATAAAAATAATCAGTCCAATAAGTTGTACTTTAGTACCAAGTAGTAGTTGCACTTTGAATATTGGCCACAAATATGTGTAGGTACCTACCTAATAAAAGTAAAGGTAATTTTACTATAACAGCAAAGTATCTAGCTGGTATAGTAAAAGTACCTTTTATCAATGATGCTAATAATTATTCATTGAATTCAAATATAATCAGCTTTTCTGCTCCTCAATTAGCACTTCTTTTTCTTTTTAAAAAAATATTCTTATTAAATTAACATTCCAAACAATAATCTGTGTGGTACAAACCCTTTAGGTTCAAAACGAACACTTCCCAAAACGTCCACTCTCCCAAAACGTCCACTTCCCATAATGGTAATTCCCTAAATGTCTATTTCCCATTTCGTCCACTTTCTCGAAACGACTACAAATCTACAATGCCCAAAAAGTACACTTCTCATAACGTCCACTTTCCAACAAAGATATATTTTTTATCAAAGAGTTATGAGAGAGAGTTATAAGTTGGCGTATGGAGGTCTTTTTTTTTCTTTTATTCGGGCTCGAAGACGTGGATGTCATCCTTCTGTATTTTTATGTATATTAAGTTTATATAAGACATTGCAGAAAATATAGCTAAAGTTTCTAATAATTGTTGTTGCCAAAACATAAGATCGAGAATCGTCGAATACAATAAAAAAAAAAAACATGAATATAAAAATGTAAAAGTTAGTTATAATGCCTTGGTTTATTCAAGGGACAATTGGCAAAAGTTTTCCAAGAGCCTCCACTGATGAGACTTGTGGGGAAATGAAATTACATACTTGTCATATGATTCTGGCAAAAGATTATCAAAATCCATCCGCGGATGTTTTTTTTTTATGATCATGTTTACCTGGCTATGAATAATTCGATTTTACGTTAAGCGTGGTGCATGTTTTGACATTTTAGTTTTTCATGTGTTTGCACAGGCCATAGGCAAGCGTGTGCGCAGTCATTAAAGCCCAGGCGTAGGCATTTCACTTCTCTCTCCTCTTTTCTATATTTTATATTTAAAAAAAAAAATCGTATATATTATTCGCATTATTCGTATGTTGTAGTCAAAGATGGCAAAGCTTGATTGGATGCAATAGAGCACGTTTGCCTTAGCCTTTTTTGCCCGTTGTCCTTTATTCAGTGTTAAGACCCAAGAAAGTCCTTTTTATTTATCTTCTGTTTTAGAATTATTATATGTTAAGCAAATAAACGCTTTTAATCTCCATAACGCCTTTTTATTTACTCATTGTGGTCCTGTTTAGAAACCTCATTATGATTTTATTTTTTATATGAACTATATATACGTTCTGGGAGTTGCCGTTTTGAGAAACGGACTATTTGGGAACTGGTCGTTTTGGGAAAGTGGACGAAATGGGATATAGACATTTAGGGAATTACTATTTTGGGAAGTGAACGTTTTGGGAGAGTGGACGTTTTGGGAAGTGTTCGTTTTGAACCTAAAGGGTACAAACTTCTAAAAAATAATTATACTTAATCAGGTAATCACAGTCTTTAAAATCTCAGTAAAATTAACATTAAACATTACTATTTTATGTATAAGGTAAATTATCATAAAAACTATGACAGTCTCTAGGTATGACACTCTTCAGCTCCTGTAGGTGGTCATACTTTGTTTTAGTTATTGGTTGTCTAGATTCATAAAGTGACGGCACACTGTCAATCAGACATGTTATTTTCTTTGGTCTTCTAGGCAAAGGAATAAAGTCATCAGCAAAATGGAGCTTATAGTCGATTGTTCCACTTGGATTATACCTCAGAGCCCTTATATCTACGACACAGTGATCACCCGCCCCACGACCAGGTCTTATTGATTCATAAATCAGGTAATTCTTAAGACTGAAGTCATTAAAAAACGTATAATCAGGTGTTATAACTTCGTAAGGACTTGGTACTTTTCTGGCTTCCTTTGTAATAGTTGCATATTGTGACGGTAAAAAAATTTCCCGGTTCTTCAGCTTCCTCTCAATCACGGAGTGAACCGAGTCCACTTCCATTTGTGTGTGTCCTTTCTCTAAATATTTTTGTGTTATGACAATGTTCTTGGCCATAGCCAAACGCAACAACGCATTTGACACTACATTATTCCTATTCTGAGCGGTACAGCCATCTGTAAATATTACAACATCTTTGGGATCGTTTTCAAGTAATTTTGTCAAATAATTTACAAAAAACGATGCGTATGTAGTGGCTTTCAAATCGCATACCGTCTCGTCAAACCAGTAGCATGTGACTTCATTATTGCCTAGATTGTATACTGAAAAATTGTGAACAGCGAGTTTTGTTTTAAAATAAAGTGCACTGGCATTAAGGAACGGACACAGCTTTACAGCCTGAAGGTCTGCTGTTATTGCATGTATGATTCCTTTCTGTGCTGCCTCTTTGTCAGAGTTTTTTTCAGCTCTAGCTAAATCTTTAAGTTCAATGTGTTTGGTATACAGCTCGTCTGATAGATTTCCTACTTTGTGAGCACAGCACTGGTCGCAAGCATCTTTTTTAGGTTGAAAAAGTCCGATATTTTCTTCAAACAAAACACCTTCAAATATCTTTCTAGAAGCTATGGGTTCGTTTCTCAAACTTGAATAGTCTACGTATAGACGATATAACTGTGATTTTGATTGTATTATTGGTTCTAAGTATAGTTTTGATGTTGACTGTCTACAATAATGGGATGGTAGTTTGGGTAGCGCAGTCAAATATTTTCTAGCCAGTTCTTTTTTGGGTTCTTTGACTACTTCATCTCCTGGTTCAGATTCATTACTATTACTCGTCTTCTCTCCAAGCCAATATCGAACTGTCCATTCTTTAATACCCAGTGTTTCCAAAAATGTTTTTAAACAAACTCTTTCTTTTTTATCATTTACTTTTAAATAGTAAATTTTGGTATCACTCCTTCTTGAATTAGAGCTTTTAGTTTTTCTAGTTGTAGGTATCTTATCTACCATTGATGATACGTACATTTTCTTTTCTTGCCAACTCATTTTCCAATAGGTTTTAAAAATTTGTGATCGAACTTCTTCTGTTAATTTTGAACAATACATAGCTTTACCACTAAAACATCGCGTTGACATACATAACGGCCCCATTACTCTTGCTGGTTTTGGATCATTTTGAACAAATTTAGTGCCCTCTTTTTTAAATCCAACATACTCTTCTCCCATCATTCTCTGCCGCTTATTTTTTATTCTTTTCCAATTATTTGGATCCCCTTTGTGCTTTGTTTTATTTCTATTCGATGTTTCTTCTATTTCCCTTTCGGGAAACCACTCCATATTATCTGGCGATAATGGTTTTAAATTTGTAATGTCTGAAAGTGCGACAAAAGAAGGATCAGCGACTGAATCGTCGGATGAAAAATCATTATCGTTCAACACAGTAGAAGTAGCAATATAATCATCTTCATTTTGTAAAACTGGATCAAAAACTGTTGTAAGTGTAGTAAACTCAGATGTTACATTTTCATTCCGGCATTCTTGCTCTTGCTCTATTTCCTCCGACACAGGGATAGTAACTATTTGCAATGCTGGTTGATTTTTATAATTAAGTTTATTTAATATTTCCTTCTTTTTTTCTAGCAATGCGTTTCGCCTTTCACATAGGTCTTTGAGAGTTACCACTTCATCGTCAATACAAGCATTTTCTAAAAAACAGTCAACATTTTCTTGGTCCTCCATCATTATTTGGTTAGGTACTGGATTTTAAGCTTCAACGTATTTACCTAAAATAACAAAATAATTTTAGTTTAATGCAATACCGCGTAAATAACCAACACAATGAAATGATGTAAATATCAATACCGCGTAATTACGTATTATAGGATTAACTCGTCAGAATTATTAAATTATTAAATAAATAGACGTATCTACACCATGCATGCATAAACATATTGGTAAAGACACATTTTAAACAATTAAAACGTACTTACATAGTTGTTTTTAGCGGCAAAGTAATATATTTCAGAAGCACGCATAGATTGTGTGACACTTGTTCGCCGATTTGGTAAATACGCGGACTTGCAGCCAACTTCAAGCTTAATACTGTTCCGCTGTATTGTTTTAATGCTAAAAATGACGTTTCCTATTGGCTAATTCGAAACGCGTGAGGTCTAATATAAGCGAATCCGCGTTGAGAATCTGTTGGCGCGATATTTCAATTTTGCACCTTTTGTTGTTACGCGGTATTAACAAACTGCTGTTACGCGGCTTCGCACGCGCACCGACGATATGTGTTATATTTAGAATACTATCTATAAACATAGATTTAGAATATTTTTGCTACGCCAAAAGATACACGAAGCGTGCGAGCGAGAAATCCTAATCAAGTACAAACCGCCCAAGAGAAAAAGAGTGAGTGAATAAAGTCCAGTCATGTCACTTTTTTCGCGAGGAAGGGTCCATAGCGGCCCATCTATTTTACGCCGCGGTGAATTTCTTGCATTTAAATAATAATCTTTAGATTTAAATTAATAATATTAATTATGCAACTATGGTGGCTTGTTCTGTGAGTGAATGTGACGTTACAAGACGAAATAACCCCAATAAATACACGTTTCATAGGTAAATACAATTTTGTCCTTGGATTGTTTCGAACCATATTTTGACAAATTTCTGCTAGTAATCGGCTCAGAAAAAGATTCTTACAATAGTATATTGATTTCCATTGTATTATATAAGTATATTTAGTATATTTAAACAATATTTGCGAAAATATTATGTAAAAGAGTAAATTGTTTGTTTACGCTAGGGCTTGACAAAGCGGTGACGTCATGAGTATCGATAAAAACTTAATCGTTTTTAGTGACATCATCACATGAGTACAAACTTATTAAGTCAAGTTTTGTTAAAATAGATTTAAGGTACGATTGAGAAGATGTTTTTATCTAAATTGTACTTTAAGTTGCATGTTTATTATTATTTTTTTTTTTTTCAAAAATTATGTTTTGTTTCTTTGAGTAGGTTTAGGAATGTCATTATATTGTTTGCATGTATTAGTTTTACAGTGTCTAGAATACATCAGTGCTCCAACCGTGTCGAAAATGGAATATCAAACTGAATGAGACTATATATATATTCAGTATCTATATATTTTAGAGTTATGTATTTATTTAAGTATGTATCACTTACACTATATGTGTATGTATTTATATCTTAGGTTAGTCGTTCACTTTTCTTCTCTTCCTGTTCTCACACACTATTTGTCTACTTTTCTTCTTCATTTCTCCTTTTCGCGGGTCTGCTGGTAGAAATTTCTTAAGAAATAAGCAGTACCTTTGTACTCCAATGTCATGATGTGTTTTCTGTATGTATTTTCTGTGTGTACATTAATAATAAAATAAATAAATAAATAATGAGTCAAAATCAATTCTCATTGACTTGACAAATAAATACTTGGACTATCACCCAATCTACATAAATGGCATGCAAGTGCCTCATGCTAATACAGCCAAATACCTTGGCATAACTCTCGACGCCAAGTTGCGTTGGAAAGCCCATGACAAAAAGAAAAGACAGGAACTCGACATACGTTATAAAAGTATGTATTGGTTACTCGGAAGGAAATCCTGTCTATCAATACATAATAAAATAACCATATACAAGCATATACTGATGCCAATTTGGACGTTTGGTATCCAACTTTGGGGCTGTACTAAACAAAGCAACGTAAAATTAATCCAACAATTCCAAAATAAAGTGCTTAGGGATGCTGTAAATGCACCCTGGTACATAAGAAATGACGATCTGAAATGACACATGAACATAGTGTTTTTATAAATTATATCAGACTCTAAGAAAGTGCTACGGACTTGTGTAAAAGTGCAAATGGACACTATTCTTAGTTTTAACATAATCTATAACGTAACATATTAAGTTAGAGTTAAATTGCTTATTAGTCTTTTAGGCTAGATCGTAATTAATTATTAAGAATTTTGTTCTTACTAACAAAGCATAAAAAAAAGTATTTCAAATACTTTTGGCTTCAATATACATTTAGCGATTTTATTAATAGATGCGTTCTGCAGAAAATAAGCAAAATGGCGTACGTCAAATTGTCAAGTAGGTACCTTGTAAATTGTAATTTTTATTTCAAACGGTTATTTACACCTAACTTCTGTGTATTGATTAAGTTTATTAGTACGAATGTCACGATGGATGACCGACTGTATTTTTTAATTTGTATTTTAAATAAAAATATGTAAAATACTGTATTTTATATTTTAAATAATTACACGACTTAAAAATATTTTGTATTTCGTATTTTAAATACATGCGAGATATTATTTTGTAATTTGTATTTTAATTAAAACAAAGCATGGTTTTTTCCCAGCTCTTATTACAGTTCAATGTAACCAACAACCCTTTAATCGTATTTCTTATGGTGTTCACCAAGTATCGATACTGAACATGGACTTTTTGACAACACTTTTTTAACTAACACATGGACAATTCCCTAACACATAGATTTTATTTTTTTGGTTTCGCTTTTCATCTGACTCTGTTGATCTTGTACATACTATATCTATGCTCGAAACGATCTGTATCAGTAGACATGAATTGACATCATCAGTCACAATTTAAATATGACAAGTGCATTTGATTGAAAATAATGGCTAAAAAGAAATATTCTGTTCAGCCAGGTCTTAATGAGTTTTAGAACCAAAACTCATTCCAACATGCTCAAATTTAACAAAATTAAAAAGATAATTTTATACCTACGTCAACAAAATGATAGCGGGCTGTCAAAATGAATAATACCATTTAAAGGCTATACAACATCTTTATTTGGTGGTCCAAGTAAGTACCTATACCTAAAATTAAATGTGAACTTGAAAACAAAAAAAAATGTAGTTAGCATAATTTTTCTAGGGCGTGCCCGATTGTTATTTCAGAATTAATTAATTGTATTTGTTTGAACGTAATAATGTCATCATTTATTTTGTATTTCTTTGCTCTTTTGTTCAGTTTCTTGTGTTGTGTGAGTAAATCAATTTCAGAAAGTATTCTTAATAATCGTAATAAGGTCTTTGTATTTTTATTAATTGATCTGTTTATTTTTGAGTACCAGCCCTCCAGCACATTGTTAGTTCTATGTCTGTCACCAAACATGCTTATTATTTGTATAATATTTTTTTCCTTAATATTCCTGCCATATATTTCATAAAAGGTTGCATTGCTAGCTTAAAATCTTCATATTAATTTTTTATGTACATCCAACCCTCCAATAACCTTTCCTCACTCACAAGCAGCAATGCTGTACATGAACCAACAATTCTTCTTTCTTAGTTGAGCAGTGGAGGATATTACATGATGTGTTACAATATTAGGTAGAATCTATATGTTTTAATGCGCATCCTAATATTATTAACAAATTTAAATACAATTACGTAACTAATACTGTAATAAGTGTTACATTAAATCATTATAAATTGTAAGACCTTAAAGAAAAATTTATTAAAAGTAAATATTAAATTAATTCAAAAATATAGTATACTAGTGGACTCCTCGCGGTTTCACCCACGTAGTTCCCGTTCCCGTGGGAACACAGGGATAAAAAGTAGCCTATTTCACCCGGGGATAATGTAAATTCCCAATGGTGAAAGAATTTTTGAAATCGCTCCAGCCGTTTCGGAGTCTATAAGGTACATACATACTTTCTCTTTTCTATAGATAGATTATATAATAATAAAGAAAAAACAAACATATCTCAATAATAAAAAAATCAATCATATTTTGTCATATTAATAAACAAGTTATTATCAATATTGCAGTAAAAAAAAAATCAAAATAGTTTAATATTTAACATTTTAATTAATTCTTGTACCTAAATGGTCTTATATAGGGTAAGCTTTTCAAGTGGCCAATTCCACAATAATGGGGAATAATAAAAACACTCAAAGGAGTTATGGGGTTGATTTATATGAAAACTATAAGTGCTCAGGGTTGATAAATATCACAATTTATTTAAAAAAAACAAAAAATCGGCTTTATTTGATTTAAATCGGATTTTTTTGTTTTTTTTTACTTTCTTATCTTTTTTAATTTGGAAGTCAGTTATTTATTTAAAAAAAATGACATAATATTTGGTTATTTTAATTATTAATAAAATTAACAAAACAACATAAGTATTACTTTAAAAAAATATTATGAAATTATAAAAAGTTCTTCTGAAATCCAATATTTTTTTTTATCACACAAATTATTGTTATATTTATCAAATATGAACAAGGAAAATAAAATAGACTTTAAATTAATAAGGACATACAGCCAATTGGGTTTTACCGCAGTCGCAGTCACTTATTTTATTTATATTCATAGATATTTTTATTAGCCTTATATTTTTTTCGAATTTAGTTTTTTTAAAAGGAAGTCTAATTTGGCTGCTTTCTCGGTGCCTAATCTATTTCTTATTTTGCTGTGCACCAAAGTCATAATATTTGGTTGATTTGGTCGCAGTAAAAGAGTATTGATTTAAATCACTGATTTAAAAAAAAAATCATTTGATTTTAATCGTGATTTAAATCACTAATTTTAATCAAGAGATTTCCGCATTCATATTTTCTACCCTGCATATCCAGCCTATCAGCCAGGGTATACAATGTAGGATTTATGAATGCTACCCTGCCTACCCTACCTAGCCTACCCTTCCTAATCATGTGATACATATTTTTAGGAATCCGTACCTCGAAAGGAAAAAACGGATCCCTTAAAGGATCACTTTGTTGTCCGTCTGTCCCTGTTAGTTCCCTGTAACCTGTAACCCTGTTAGTGCTGTTTTGGACTGCTTTGAGCACAACATATTAATGTGTCTTTGACTCTGGTTATTTCTATTGGATCATCATCTAGCTGTCAGTTAAGTCATGTATGGGTTACCAGGTTTAATTGGTAAACTAGTAACCCACAGATTGGGGCTAACTGAGAGCTGGCAACACCAATTTTATTTTTAACCAGTTTTCGCATGTGGCTCTGCCCGCGTTGGTTTAGTGCTTGCTACAATATATCTAGACTAATATTATAAAGAGGAAATTTTTTTTTGTTTGTTTGTTTGTACCGAATAGGCTCCGAAACTATTGGACCGATTTAAAAAATTCTTTCACCAATAGAAAGCTACTTTATTCCCGAGTGACATAGGCTATTTTTTAATCCCGAAAACGGGTCCTGTGGGGTGGCCTACGGGAGCGCAGCCGCGGGGAACAGCTAGTATAGTATATAGTAATAAGTAGTTAAGATGACATTGGATTCATTTGAAAAACATCATCATCGTCATTATATCAGCCGAAAGACGTCCAATGCTCGACATAAGCCTCCCCCAAGCGTCGCCACATTGACCGGTCAAAACCAGCGGACTCCCGCCACCCTCACCAGCTCATCTGTCCGCGTAAATACAAAGTCGGATGCAACACAGACACCCATAATCTGCACTGCATTATCTTGCGAATGGCTTAATGCAGTTATAGTCTGTTCGAACCCAGCTGCAACGCAGCGGTTTGTAGGAGTGCGTCGTAACATCTTTTAGGCGTAATCAGTTATACGTAGTTTTGTGGATATGAGTAACTAGTTTCAAAACTGCTTATTTTTGTAACTAGTTACTTCTGTTTATGGTTAGTTTTGCGTTTCTATTATGGTATGATTACGAAAATGTTGCAGGTTATAGATATTATAATATTAGTTTTAATCTTGTGTTATGTTATGATTATATGTAACAGTTTATAGTCATTATAATAAGTATGCTAATGTGTGTAATTTGAGTATATAATTTTATCAATTGAACTTCCCTTCATACTTTTCCAGGCTTAGGACTGGCTGCAAAATTTCATTGTATAGTTAGTTTTGTGTTCATTTGATTTTATGTACAGTTCTTTTTTCTATTTACAGTTTACATATTTTTTGCAGTTTGATTAAAATATTTACACTTTGAATCGGTTTGGATTCAAATTAATATTTAAATAAGTTAGTTGGGCCACTTTATTTATTTGCAGACGAGTGCGACGGTCATTAATTGTAAGAGGTTTTACTAAATATTCGCTCACAAGGAACGGAGGTAGCAACTATGTTCCCGTATCTTCATAGCAAAGAGGCTAGGTTGGGATAAATATGACGGCTTGAGCGCCACCATTCCAACGGAGAATTAAACTTCCCGTTTGCATCAAACACTGCTAAAATGTCGTCTTTTATGTAAGCGTCTACTTCCCTTATTGCACGTGATAAAGGTGTGCCACTGCTAGTCTGTTGCTGCTTGCCTATTAAGTCGAGAATAGTCCACGGCGAAAATTTGTCCTTTGTGACGCGTTCTGCCGCAGGAGACACAGAAGGCTGGTCAGAATAATACCGCTTATTAATAATCGCTGCAACCATTTCTTCAACTTTTTTTTTGTTTTTGCAGCTTCTTGTGGATCCGAAAAAACATTTATTTAATAACGCGGGTCCAGGAATGTGCAAATTGTAAATGTGCCGCTTCTCTCTACCCCATCGAAGCGCGTTTTTAAACCAGAGTGAAGCGTAGAAATTACTGATTATGTAATATCTGAAAAACTTTCTCCCATGAGCTGGTCACAAGATCCTGTTAAATACCTGGTCATAACTATTATTGTGCTGGCCGTAATATAATTTTCACCACTCATCGCTTTAGTGGCTTCATTGAAAGGATTTAGCACTTTGCAAAGCTCTGCAAACATTGTCCACTCCTCGTTTGAAACAATACAGATCTTTTTTTTAAACGGCAATTGTCGCACGGATGTAGCTTTCGAGCTCCACAAATCTCTCCAGCATGTGAAATATCCATCTTGTTGGAACATCTTGAATTAGACGCTTCGGTATTGCATCAGGAGTTTCTTGAGTTTGTGCCTTCAATAACCTCTCTAAGGCACTGGTGCTAGTTTTAAAATGGCGAACTATACATTTCACCTTATCGAGCTTGACTCGTATTTTTCGTAGATTGTCTTGAACGATAAGATTAAGTATATATCAGTAGCAGCCGTAATGTTTCCAGCCCAAATCTGATATCGCTTTTTTACGATTGCTGCATTGTCGCTACTAACAAAATTAACTTTTTTTTTGTTAGATTCCACTCTTCAGCGGTCTCCAGTAATGCATTATGTAGGTATATTCGCACTAGTGTGTTGGCATTTTAATAAAAAATGTGTAAATTCCAATTTTTCTGTAATATAATGACCAGTTATAGCAATATAGCCGTCATTTACTCGGGATGTCCAGAAGTCCGTCGTCAAACATATGTTCTCGATATCTGTGATTTCTTTTTGATTAATTTCTAACGGCAAGTACGCCTCTGTTAAATGGTAATTGCTCAGAGGAATTAATTTCTAACGCTTTTTTTGTACAGATTTGGTATTAAAACATTAGAAACCGTTTCTCTTGACGGCAGATCATATCCCGGTATCCAACGTGCGAACTTTTTAAATGCACGTTCTTCAACCAACGAAAACGGTTGGTAGCTGTTTATAAATAAATCTAATAGATCGCTGTCTATTTTTCTTTTCGTTTCAAGAGAAATTCTTTTCGCTGTGCCATACCTGTCAAATCGCTGTTGGGTTGGACGGTGGCTTGTCGACACCGTGGCAGTGGGTCCAGCCACTGATGAAGATGACTGCTCGGCAAGTACGCCTCTGTTAAATGGTAACTGCTCAGAGGCGTCAGTATTTGAAACCGGGGCAGTACCACGATAATTCAACTGAGTGGTTGATACTCTATCTCATACGCATCGAGGTATTTTCAGAAAATTTGAAAAAGTGAAAATTCATTTAAAGAGAAAATAATTTTCTCTTTAAATGAATTTTCAAACTTGCCGTCGAGGCTTTATAATTCACAAAAAAATAACCTAACCTATACCTACCTACTTATATCAAATTATTTCTTTAGACTAATGAAGTTTTTATTTATGTACACTAAAAGTTTACACTATTAATGTTAATTCACAAAGAAAATAATAATGTGATAATGTTAAAAAACCGCGAAAAGTTTTTAAAAAACACAGTTCACAGACTCGAGACGATAACATTCGTCAATCATCCCTTGCACTTGTTATGTGCCAATATCTTTTTAATTTAAAAATAGAAACACGGTCAACTGGTCAAGGTTGCAATTTCATCAAAAAACAGTACCATAATGAACTTTAATTATTTGATCTTTCAGTCTCTTTCCAATTGTATTATTTACATTCGCATGCATGGCATTTACAATAAACAAAAAGAAAACGCACCGATTACTATATTGCCGTCTCTTTTCATCTTGCGTGTAAGCCATACCTATACCGAAGGGACTCTTTAGTCTTGTTGTGCCAGTCGTGTATCGTATTCGTAAGTTAAATGCTCTAAGAACGTATGGCATTTACAATAAACAAAAAGAAAACGCACCGATTACTATATTGCCGTCTCTTTTCATCTTGCGTGTAAGCCATACCTATACCGAAGGGACTCTTTAGTCTTGTTGTGCCAGTCGTGTATCGTATTCGTAAGTTAAATGCTCTAAGAACGTATGGCATTTACAATAAACAAAAAGAAAACGCACCGATTACTATATTGCCGTCTCTTTTCATCTTACGTGTAAGCCATACCTATACCGAAGGGACTCTTTAGTCTTGTTGTGCCAGTCCTGTATCGTATTCGTAAGTTAAATGCTCTAAGAACGTATAACGTACCTAATTATTTTAATAATCATCTGTTGAACGAAACGCTTATGCGTGCGCCGTCGTTGTTTGAGTGTCAATCTGTCAACTGTGTTCGTAAAATAATTGTCTAGGTGGACTGTATATTTGTTGATTATTGAGTAATTCTCCAGGCTTCTTGTTTCTTAATTTATTTGTTCTTGTTCCCAGGGATGGCTTACTGCTTATGGTTGAGTGGCGAAATGTTGAATGACAAATGTGTTCTTCAGTGGAAGTCGAGGCGAGCGGTGCCGGAACATGGTTCCTAGCCCGCGGGTGCAGCACCGGGGCTCGCAACAGCGAACCCGTCGCTGGATGGCCATGATGGGCGCAGCATGTTGCGAGCGAGAGTTTCCTAAAACTCACGCTCGCTATGTTTGGCTTGTTGTATGCGACTGTAGGCGCGCCTCGGTGGCGAGCGTTACTGAACGACTCGCCACTTTTTCACGGCACCCTGGCGGTCCACCTCCACCAGGTGAGACCCAGAGCGTACTCTGGAAAGCCTAGCGAAGGTAACCAGCGGCAGGAGTGCCGACTTGGACGAACCTACAGTTTAGAAAATGTGACTACTAGCGCCACCGTAAATGTATGTAGAAGCGGCAATGTTCTGAGTTACACCGCTCATGAACCAATAGCGTACGAGGTACTCGCGACGCTATTCAGTGCAAGTGTACTCGCGAATGTGTAGTAATGAGTGTCTGTTTACAACGTGAAGAATGTCTATATTAACTTAGAACAAACTTCACGCTGTGGGTGCAATGTAGGGTGGGCAGTGTTTCTGTTTGAGTAAGTAGCGTGTAGAATGATTGCTGCTTACTCAGGCGTCAAGTCCGGGATGTGGATGGGGTTGCAGTGTCATTTATGAGGTCCCTAGGGAAGCGCTTCTTGTCGGGCGGGCGAGCGTGCCATGGCGCTATGTCCTGGATGAGAGGCCAGGTAGAAGCGTCGGCCCGCATAAACATACTTGTTGCAAGTCGCCCTACAAACTCGTCCAGGCTCTCTATACCGGAGTCCCGCAGGATGACATCGTTCCTCACGTAGCGAGGGGCGTCTGGGATGTGGCGCAGTGCCAGGCTCTGCTGGGCGCGCAGTTTCTTCTTGTTCGTCTCGCTAGTGAGGACGAACCAAGCTGGGGCTGCATATGTAAGAATAGAACGGATATAGGTTTTATAAATACCCAGCTTGGTGCGGGTAGGAAGGCGGGATGAGAGCACTGGAAAGAGCAGGTTTCGGGCGACCCTGCACTGTGCCACCACTCTGGTGACGTGCAACCCCATCGTGAGCCGACGGTCGATGGTCACGCCCAGGTACTTGGCCTGGTGCATCCACTCGATGTCGGCTCCTTGTAGTGTCAGACGTGGTGGGAGGGGCGCGAGTCCTGTAACAAGAGCCTGCGTCTTACTCACGTTAACCGACAGCCGCCACTTCTCTAGCCACTCGGGGATGAGATCGAGGGCGCGCTGCATTTTCTTGGCTGCATGTTTCGCGTTCATTGACGTTGTGACGTAGGCCGCGTCGTCGGCGTACAGCGCTAGAGTTGTCTCTGGCGTTGTGGGGATATTCGTCGGTATAACGTGTGTAACACGCAGGCGATAAGACGGCGCCCTGCGGCACGCTCGCCAGAATCGGGCGGGGGGCCGACAGCTCGCCCTCTACCACCACTCTGAAGCTCCTGTTGGACAGAAAGGATTTTATGATTCTTACCACGCGACGGGGCGTGCTGGATGTGGTCAGCTTGTAAATGAGGCCATCATGCCACACTCGGTCAAATGTCTTCTCCATGTCCAGGAATGCAGCACAAGAGTACTCCTGCCTGTTTATTGCTGCTGACAGCAGGTGCAGCATCCTGGACAACTGGCGCGTCGTGCTGTGTTCACGCGCGAAACCCGAACTGTTTTTCACGCGGAGAGATGTGAAGTTCAAGGTGTCGCAGCAGGAGTGATTCAAACACCTTGGAGATGGTGGGCAGGAGAGTGATCGGCCGATAGCTCTCAGGCTTCAGGACATTCTTTCCCGCCTTGGGCAGCATGATGACGCGCCCTTCTTTCCAAGAGGCCGGGAAGGAGCCCGTGCGGGGAATCCCGGTGAACAGGCGCGCCACAGCCGCGACCATGCGGTGGGACAGGTGGCGCAGCGCTGTGTCGGATTGGAGATGTGGTCGGCACCTGGGGCATTCCGGGGCTTCGTTCTCAAGAAGGCGCGTCTGACTGCGCCTGGCGAGAAATAGGAGCATCTTCATCAGGAGCTATCGGCGTGGCGAAGTAGTCTCCAATGTGTTTCTCGACTGCTGCGACATGTTCATGTTGTACAGTCGGGTTCAGTTGGAACTGACGCTCCAGGCTTATAGCACTCAACTCGGCCTTCACTCTTTTTTTGCGTGAGTTTGTTCAGTGCCGTTTTCATGGTGGGGCACCTCGTTTGTTGCCACTCCTTGCGTAATCGCCTCTTTTCGGTAATAAGTCGTAGGATACGCGCCGGCAGAGGCGGCTGAAGCACTCTCCCCTGCGGGAGTCGTAGGATACGCGCCGGCAGAGGCGGCTGAAGCACTCTCCCCTGCGGGTGCGATATCGTAGCTGTTTCCAGAGCTTGTTGTACGCCGACGTCGGCGGCGGTGTTTATAGGCCGAGTTGGCGTGGTAGAGTCTATCCTTTCTGCGAAGATTTTCCAGTTTATTAGGCGACGTGGCGCTTGAGGCTGTAGTCGGGTCGGCATATCTGACAGGACGACGAGTACTGGGTCAGATCCCATCTCGTCGTCTAACACTTGCTGCGTGACCTGGCAGTGTAGCCCCCGGTGTATGACGATGTCTATCACGTCGGGCATGTGTGCAGAGTTTTCTGGGTATAGTGTGTTGGAGTCTCAGGTCCAGACACCGTGTACCCGTGGGCTTCCGCGTCCGCGAAGTCGTCTTCCCTCGTGGTTTGAGCAGTAACTATTCCACGCTGGGTGCTTGGAGTTAAAGTCACCGGCGAGGATAGTCGGGTTATCTGTGTTAGTCAGAATTGCTCTGAACTCCGACATGTTTAACCTGGATGCTGGTGGTTTGTAGAAGGCGTAGATTTCAATATCCTCGCCGCATGTAGCTGTACACCGAGCGCGTATGCTGACTGTAGAGTTGGTATGGGAAAATCCCGCATGCCGACCGTTCGTCGTTCCTATAAACGAGATAACCTGGGAACTTGCACTTATCTCCAGGTCCCAGGAAAGTCTCGCTTATTAGCGCCACGTCTGCGTCCTGTTCTTGCAGGAGATGGCGGAGGAATACCACCTTTTGTTTGAGGCCGCGAGCGTTCCAATGGATTATCCTTAACAACTTATCCATGGTAAAGGGTAAGTAGAGTTGCTAAGCCGTCAAGGATAACCTGCTCGACGTCCTGTCCCTGCCTAATGGCCTTAATAAGATCCATTAATAATTGGATGGCACAGGCAGTGAAGTCCTTATTCCTGGCAATGTTTACCTTATGCGTCGGCACTTGATTAGTCGACTGTTTAGCTAGTGCCGCTTGATTGGTCGGCACTACTTTTGGTTATCAGTTGTGCCGACAGATGGCGCTTGGGTGGTGCTTTAGTTTTGTTATTTGCAGTGTTTTTATTATCACTGCGTTTATTCACTGCCTGTGTATGGTTTGCGGTAGGGACGTCTTGCTGGGTCACTTCCTGGGTCGGTTCCTGTGTTTCAGGGGGGTGGTACGGCTTTCTGCCTTTCCCCCCTCTCTTCTTCTTCCTCCGCCCTGAGGAGGAGGCAGCATCTCCACGTTGAGTGGGCCCATTTGCTGCCGCCATCAGCGACGCACTTTGGGCCTCTTCCTGTGGCCTCTCTGCTATTTGCACCTCTTTCTGAGGGCGGCGTGATGTTGAGGTGGTAATGGCGACAGTGCCCAGTCGCCTGTACTTTATCTCCTTCTGAAAGATGGGGCACTTAATGTTGCTCGCAGGGTGTGCGCCCCCGCAATTTGCGCAGGTGGCTGATTGGTCCCTTGGCCTTGATAGTTATCATCATCATTAAATTAGCCAAAAACGTCCAATGCTCGACATATGCCTCCCCCAAGCGTCGCCACATTGACCGGTCCGCATCCAGCGGACTCCCGCCACCCTCACCAGCTCATCTGTCCGCGTAAATACAAAGTCGGATGCAACACAGACACCCAAAATCTGTACAGCATTATCTTGCAAATGGCTTAATGCAGTTATAGTCTGTCCGAACCCAGCTGCAACGCAGTGGATTGTAGGAGTGGGTCGTAACGTCTTTTAGGCGTAATTGGTTATACGTAGTTTCGTGGATATTAGTAACTAGTTACTTCTGTATACAGTAGTTTAGTTTAGTTTTCTGTGTACAGTAGTAGGTTAGTTTTGCGTTTCTATTATGGTATAATTACGAAAATGTTGCAGGTTATAGATATTAAAATATTAGTTTTAATCTTGTGTTATGTTATGATTACGAATATGTAACAGTTTATAGGCATTATAATATATATGCTAATGTGTGTAACTTGAGTATATAATTTTATCAATTGAACTTCCCTTCATACTTTTCCAGGGTTAAGACAGGCTGCAAAATCTCATTGTATAGTTAGTTTTGTGAATTTTTCGTAAAGACAGAGTGCAGGTGTATTTTTGAGTTCATTTGATTTTATGTACAGTTCTTTTTTCTTTTCTATTTACAGTGTACGCATATTTTTTGCAGTTTGTGTAAAATATTTACACTTTGAATCGCTTTGGATCCAAATTAACATTTAAATAAGTTAGTTGGGCCACTTTATTTGTTTTCAGACGAGTGCGACGGTCATTAATTATTATTGTAAGACCGGTTTTACTAAATATTCGCTCATAAGGAACGGAGGTAGCAACTATGTTCCCGTATCTTCATAGCAAAGAGGCTAGGTTGGGATAAATATGACGGTTTGAGCGCAACCATTCCAACGTAGAATTAAACTTCCCGTTTACATCAAAGACTGCTAAAATGTCGTCTTTTATGTAAGCGTCTACTTCCCTTATTGCACGTGATAAAGTTGTGCCACTGCTAGTCTGTTGATGCTTGCCTACTCGTACTATGGAGTCGAGAATAGACCACGACGAAAATTTGTCCTTGGTGACGCGTTCTGCCGCAGGAGACACAGAAGGCTGGTCAGAATAATACCGCTTATTAATAATCGCTGCAACCATTTCTTCAACTTTTTGTTTCGGCAGCTTCTTGTGGATCCGAAAAAACATTAATTTTATAACGCGGGTCCAGGAATGTGCAAATTGTAAATGTGCCGCTTCTCTCTACCCCATAGAAGCGCGTTTTTAAGCCAGAGTGAAGTGTAGAAATCACTGATTATGTAATATCTGAAAAACTTTCTCCCATGAGCTGGTCACAAGATCCTGTTAAACACCTGGTCCTAACTATTATTGTGCTGGCCGTAATATAATTTTCACCACTCATCGCTTTAGTGGCTTCATTGAAGGGTTGTAGCAGTTTGCAAAGCTCTGCAAACATTGTCCACTCCTCGTTCGTAATGGATGCGCCACGGAGGTTTGTGCTTGAGACGATTGTGTTCTAGCAGTAGGTATCGCGTGTGTGTTTTGTGCATTCTGTGCACGTATGGAAGCGTCGCTTAGTGTCGCACGCATAGTAGAAGTACGCGACGGTGCATGTGTGCGGAGCGCTGCTGAGTGGTAGGTCGCGGTGGCTGGGCACTGACGCGGGTCACCGATGACCTTTGACTAGTGAGGGTAGTTGGAGGTGCCATCGAAAAATTTGATTCTGGCGTTTTCTCCAACGACTTTCGGGTTGCGGGTACCGGGGTTTTGTCCCCGGTTCTTCTTTTTTTCGGCTAGTTTTCGCTTTCGCTAAAAAGCATAGCATGAAAAACTATTCGGGCTAGTTTTTCCGCGACCACGCACAACGGTATTGCGCAAGCAAAGACCGTTGGGAGGCTACGAAGTCCGCCCTGGTTGCCTCCGACAGTATAAGTTGAGAGACCTATACTATCGGCGACAAAGAGGGTAGACAAACTGTGATCCGTGCAGAGATTTTATGCGAGAACAGAATGTACGTGCGCATAAGTCGGTTAAGTAGGACGTTCCTGACAAATGTGCGGCAAGCCACCCATCCTTTATACAATTTTGCTTAGTGCAGGTAAACGGGTGGCGTAGAGCGAAGGTAATTTTCGCTCGGCCAATCAGAGCGCGCCTCGCGCGCCCCCGCCCGTAGTCTGCGCAAGTGCTCGGGACAAGTTTCGACTTGTCCGATATCCGCACGTGGTGTTTACACCGCGCTCTATGCCACCTTAAAATTATGCTTACTCATATACTTCTAATTATTTACATGAAAAGCCCTACTTAAATAATAATAATATAAAATCTGTCTTTTTTTAATGCTTAACTCTAAACCTTAAACTAACATGAAATCATACCTCTGATGCAGCGTCGCTCCTAGCGCCGCTTTAACAGAGCGCACCAGTCGCTCCCAGACTCCCCCCATATGCGGCGCTCCTGGTGGGATGAACTTCCACTTCATGCGGTGTTCCAGCCCAAGTCGCGCGAAGTCCTTCGTCCATTCTTTGTACGCCATTCTTAGTTCAGCGTCCACTCCTCTTATATGAGCCTGTTTGCCAAAGCAAGCCTAGTGTTTTGTCCGTGTTCTCTTCCCTGTGTCCGAATCGTACTTCTGTGTCGTGTGCCTGCTTTTCCGGTGTTATGCTCTTCACCACGTTGGGTTTATTTGAGCACCAACCTGTCAAATTGAAGTGCGCATTCTGGTGGATTTTCATGCCTTCATGATTGCTTCGTCTTCAGTCGCCATGCTGTCTACGTAATCGTCCATGTAGTGGCTCGACGTTATAGCTTGCACAGCGTCGGGGTACTTTTGCGTGTACAGCCTTGCATTGGCGTCTCGTACTAAGTGCGCGATGAATGGTGAACACGAAGCGCCGAAGATTATTGATGTCATCTTATACTTCTTCGGTGGCTTAGAACGTTCTTCACCTCGCCAGAGAAACATCTGCGCAGCTTGGTCTTGGTCCCTTATCTTCACTTGCAGAAACATTTCCTGTATGTCTGCAGTGACGGCTACTTCTGAAGCGGAACAGGATCCCTGGCAGCGATTTCAAGAGATCGGGTCCTTCCAGTAGGTAATCGTTGAGGCACACTCTATCGGTGCGCGGCGTCGAACACTAGGCGCATCTTACCTGGCTTATTTGGGTTCACGACCGGGAAGTGCGGCAGGTACCACACTTTGTTACTTGCGTTTTCTGTTCCATTGCACTCCTGGGCGTATCCTTTGTCAAGTAGGTTCTTGACCAGGGTGCTGTACTGTGCTGCGAAGTGCGGCGACGAATCCATCTTCCTTTCTATCGTCTTCAATCGTCGTAGTGCACAGTTGTAGTTGTTGGGCATCAAGGCATTTTCATCACGCCATGGTAACCGGACCTCAAAGTGATCACCGACTTTACTCATAGTGCCCTGGACCATGTCAATCGCCTTCTTGTCGTCAGGTTTGACCTGGCGTCAATCTTGAAGTGTGACTTCATCAGCTCTTCTACACGACGTACGTCATCTGTCTTTTTTTTTTTTTTTATCTATTATAGACTCGCGCTTGACCACTATCTCACCTGATGGTAAGCGAAGATGTGGTCTACGATGGAGCACGCTTGCCTAGTAGTAACCTATTCACTCTTGACTTAAAGACCCCTGTCTGGCTTGCTGCAGACACGTCGTATAGATGTAGCACTCTTGTTCCTTCAGCGTGGCGCGTGGTGCGGTCCCGTGGATCACCGATCTCAACTGAGTGAGAGAAGCTGCAGATTCATTCTTCTTACCCATGCGTAGTTCACGTGTGACTATCAGGTGCCAGTTTTCAGCAACTATTAGTACCATCGGTGTGGCTTCTCTGTAGTACGCGTCTCTTTGTATGTCCCGCAGGTGTTGATAGTTATTTAGGGTCGACCTATCTACTGTCTGACCATGAAGTCGCAGGTTTTTCAATGTCCGTGCGCGTAGTTCTTGGAATTCACCGCCCTGGCCGCGTATCTGTAGCTTGACCTCTTGGCTACATTCTTCACGTTGTTGCGAATTCACGCTTTGAATGCGTAGAGTGGAGACTGGCCCGCTTACGTGTAGAACTGTAGACGTCGTACCAAATGTTCGTCGAGCCTTCGTCTAATAGGGCGAACGTCGATATTTGCCCGCCGGGCCCTTTTAGTATCACGGGGCACATTTTTAATAACACGCGCTGCGACACATTGCTTGGCGCGGATACGGTCATCACTGCTTCCTGTGTGTGCGGGTTCTCGACATCAGTTGCCTTACTGGTATGTCATCACCAAGAGCCAGTTTGCTTATTTAATCCTGTCATTTTGAGTTATTCGCATTGATGTTTTTAGGATTTTGTTCAATTTCAGTTCTAAATAACACAAACATACCGCAATATCTTTCATTACTGTATATGTACCTACTCCCTGCTTGAACCTTCTGAAATCTGTTGAAAATCACCAATATCGTCTGTCTGTCTTTCTTATAAATGTGGCATAAATTTTATCATTAGAGCGCCGACAGTTTGCAAATTCTAATATACGTAGTTTGTGATAAGTTTTAAATATTTCAATTTTATTTCCTGTAGTCGTTTTGTCTAAAAACGATACGCCATTCTGTTCGTCTTGACCAGTTTGCAAATTCCAATAAACGTAGTTTGTGATAGGTTTCAAATATTTCAATTTTATTTCCTCTAGTCGTTTTGTATAAAAACGATACGCCATTCTGTTCGTCTTGACCATAGCTTGGTGATGTATGCCGAAAGTTTTGCGTTTTGGACCACTAAGGGGCTTGAAGTAAGTTTTAAATAAAAAAAGTTATTAAAAAAATCAAAAAGCCCGACTGCTTAGAAAGCAAACTAAAAAGACGTAAATAAGAAGAAAATCATGCTGTGCAGTCGGAGGATACATCTGGTTTTGGTCCGCCAGCTCGCGAATATTATCTTCTTGTTTACGTCTTTTTAGTTTGCTTTCTAAGCAGTCGGGCTTTTAGATTTTTTTAATTAACTTTTTTAATTTACAACTTTTTAGTTATTTTTTTTAATTAGGTACATTTAAACATATAAGTGTTTTATATTTTTGAAATCGCCTCTTAAAATCCTTTATTTTGATACCCCACACGATGGGTATGGAAGAAAAACAAAAATATTTTTTCCCCACAAAATGGCGCCCAAAAGCCGCCATTTTTGTTTTTTCTCATTTTAATGTAGCCAGTGACACTCGCAGGATTAAGACGAATCGATTGACGTAAGAATTATCAAAATCGGCCAACGCGTTTGGTCTCTAGAACGCCACATAGGAACAAACATACATACACACATATAAACATAGACTGAAAACACATTACCCTCCTTCGGCAGTCGGCTAAAAACAATCTTTTAGTCCGCCTCGTTTTTTCTGAGTACACGTAAAACGTTGCTTCTTCGACATCCAGATTAGGGGGCCGTTCCAGCATATTTATATCAACAGCCCGAAAAAGACTTCCGGTGAAGCTTGCATGCGCTCCTATCTGCGTCAGCCAGCCATGTAATTCTTGGCGAGTTTTTCTAAATATAAGATCTACGTTTTTTGTTTCCTTTAAATATCGCAGCACTCTTTTTACACATTTGAAATTTTCTTCTCCGTAACAGTAATTAAATAGCGAGAGATAGCTTATGGCAAACACTCGCTAAAATCTAGTTTAAGACCTGGTTCTATGGGTGTAGATGTAGCCTTGCAATCTACCATTATGAATTTTTAAGTGTCTATGAACTTCGCCTGATTCAGGTTGATTTAATCTCCCTTATAGGTAACATCTATCCCTATTGGCCGCTTATGTGTTCCTAAGTCTTTTAACTCAAATCGTTTTTAACAGGCCTGTGTTTGACCACAATCTCACCGTGGTCTGTGATGATGTGGCCGATGGTGGTAAGCACACAAAGCCTAGAAGGGAACTGGCTCTCAAGTGCTGCTGACGGAACACACCGGAAGGTGCTTGGCGACAGATTTTCAACTTGAGGGTGGTTGCCAGCCAGGCGGGTACTACAAAGTACCCTACCACCGTGCTATGGTTTCCTCACGATGTTTTCCTTCACCGAAAGCTCAAGCTCATTGTAGGATTCGAACCCGCGACCTTCGTCTCGGTATCCGACGTCACTACCACTGAGCTATCATCGTCTTTTATTTCTTGGAGTTTTCTAGGACACGAATAGGCAATTAACAAATCGTCGACATAGATAATTATTATGACTTTAACTCCTCTTTTCTCAAGTAAGTATAGACATGGGTCAGCTGCCGATGCTTTGGAACCTATGGTCTTTAAATCTGTGTCGAGTTTCTTGTACCATTGCCTCCCTGCCTGTTTGAGTCCGTATAAAGCCTTTATGATATGACAAGCTTTGCCAATGGGATTCCTTTTTATCTCTTTTAGCATACTCATTGTTTTGTTGTACAAAGTTAAATTTTCTTCAGCTATTACTTCAGTTAGATATTCTTCTAAATAGTCAGGATACTTCATAAGTATCTTCTAATTCGCCATTCAGGTACGCCGTTGTAATGTTGGAACATTTAACACCTGGGTAGTTCTTCTCTTAACAAATCTTCCGGATTTTTCACCCGGACTTGGGACAGATAATGGCGATATTATTTGAGCATCTACAAAACCCTATACCAGGAAAATTCAACCAACTGACCAGCAATTTTCTTTTTTTAATTTTTGTTATTTATTTAAATGGGTGCATTCATTTCTCCTTTCTCTTTTGTTATGAAGGCTGTTACACGCAGCTGCATAAGAGGAATCGCCAACTCAGCACTCAACACTTTAATTATAGAACCATACGCTGCAAATTTAACGAACGACGGAAATGGCGAGCTGAGGTAGCACTTTGTGACGCACGGACCTAGTTTAGCCAATTATTGTAACTCTGTAAAATTTCATTCCATATTCATACTTCGAATAGGCACTTAGACTAATTTTAGCGATAATTAATGTAATTCTTTTATTTTAAAATAAATTAAGTAAAATCATTTTTGTTTTTTTTTTAATCCTCCGATTGCAGCTAACGTAATTGGGTTGTTGAATTTAAAAAAAAATACTATTTTTAAAATTTATTTTGAATCTTTACATATCATAAATTATATTGTCGTTGCAAAAATCTCTTAAATATTTTTTTTCAATTTATTATAAGCAATTGAAAATCGATAAAATTTTAAAAAGAACCACCTGTCTACGAACGGGCCATAATTGGTCGCCATGTTGGTGACGTCATAACGTTCAAGGAATTTCACCATAGTACAGTGTCACGTAAATTTACTAAAAATATCCGAAAATTAGTGCAAAAATATTATTTATAACAGCAAATTTTATTTAGACATGTGTGATAAAGGATTCATAAAGGCAAATTTCGAAAAGATATCCATCTGATGGACGATTTGGAAAAATTGAGCTTAAGTAAAGTAGTCGTAATGAATATTACGCGATAGTGGACCGCGACCGGTGTTTGTCATTGTTGTTCATTGTACACATTACATTTAGAAACATAATTGTCATAATGTAATTGTTGTTACATATGGGTAGGTGATATTCGTGTAAAATAAAAAGCTAACAAACACGATTGGCGCGCAACTTCGACTTTAGATATCAAAAAACTTCATAGGTACCACTAAATATTATACAACCCGAAATCTGTGGAGCCTTTATTTTTATTTATTTTTTGCATAACATCCTTAAAATTTTCGGTATTTTTTATTATTTGCATATCCCTTTATAATATTAAACACAAATATCTATATAATATAATTACAAACACTAAAAAACTTTGTAGAACAAAAACGTGAAAATATTAATTCGGTACATTTTCGAATATCTCTTAAATGCGTCGACCGATTTTCACAATTCAAACAGAAATATTAGTTTTACGCCTATATCCGTCATTTAAAATTAAAATAATGAATATATCTCCATAAACAAAAAATCATGTTTTCAAGTTACGTAATTATACTAAAATGTCAACTTTGCTCGAAAGTTCCCTTAAAAATTTACTTTTCTCAATCTTTAATGATCAAATTAAGAGTTTAATCAGAATCTAATACTAAATTTGAACAAGATAACAACATAATTAACATATTCTAATTGGAATCTAGTTAGACATAGAACATTTCTCAAAACTTTAGTACAGTTTGCTAGGTTGGGTATTGCGCGAATCACATAATAATGGGGAGTTATTTGTAATATTCGTACATAATGATGTGAAGCAAGCACGATAACTTTTAAGGTTCGATATTTATGATCAATGTATTCGATATTCATCAATATATTGACGATAATAACAAGATGGAATTGGTTATAAGTCAAAACACTGTATAAGCTATGTGCCACAATGAGTAGAAATGAACGTTGTGACGTCACACGGGCTCGGCTTTGTTCGGAAAACTGTCGGGGTGTTTTCGGTACTGCATTCAAAAAAATATTTTCGATTGGATTTTACTTTGTTTGATTTTATTTTATTACAATGAAAAAAAAAAAACTAAAAATAGTTTTGTATGAAAACTTATACATGATCTTTCCATTTATTACAAAAAAAAAGTTGGTTCAACAAACCAATTGGCGCAGCCGGTAGGATATTCGCGGGCCGGTTCGCAAGCTTTAGGGATCTCTAATATCGAAATCCGCGTTCGCGAATCGCCTGGGTGGCTATCGAGCCCCGGTGCCGAATATTCCAACAACAGATATAATCGAACACAGTTTAGTTATAGGAGCGTATGTTTCGTAGTCAACGCCTGGTCGCTGAGTGAAGCCCAGTGCTACAAGTCTGGGTTTCTTTATAATACTGTTGTCAGGTCCAATTTTGTTTCTTAGAACCATTTTGTAGTCCACTTCTTTCATGTCTTATTTTTTCTTTTCTATTTTCCAGGTGCTATTCTTAACATGTGCTCTAAGCTTGGCTTGTATAGCATCATGCCAATATTTATCATCTTCATTCTCATCGGATATATATGATATCTCCGACAGTAGATGACTTTCTTCAGTCTGGCCCAGTATAAAATCTGTGGTCCACACGGGCGGACGCCTCTCTCTTTGCGGCCTCCTATTTTCAGGTATTTCTACAACACCTGATGCGTCATCGTAAGACTCTTTTTCCTCTACCGAAGAAAGTTCTTCCACCTCGTGGAAATTTTGTAACGTATTTTCTTTTTCATTCTTGGTTATTATTATTTATATTGGTTCTACCCTCTCATGTTTCTTATCATTGTGTTTAATTTTGTTTTATTTTTCAGGTTTCCGAGAGTGCTCCTTTTCATTAATAAGTTTATCATAGTTATGACTTTCTTCGAAATACATCATATCTATGACTTTTATGTCCCTGCTTGTCTCTACATCATCGCCTTCGGGTATGTACACTCGGTAAGCCTTTGAAGTTATCGAGTACCCCTTGATTACGCCTTCTTTGGCATTCACAAACTTGCACCCCTTTATGAACACTTCCGGTCACTTTTTCTAGAAAATTGTAAATTTCTTTATTATTATTTTTAATTTGCCTAAAACCCATTTGTTCATAGACAATTTTTTTTTTCTTGGAATTGGTATAAGCTATTATAAATTGTTTTTTCGAGAACTGGTATAGGTAGGGAAGAAATTGGTAAGTCACATGACATAACGCCTTTATCACATTTTTTAAAGAATGGCTTGACAATAGTTTTTTTCAAAATACTCCGAAGTGAAGTACTGGACATTACAGTGCTTAAGTATTTTATTATTTTAGTAGCTGTGCCATCAAAGTCGGTACTGTTTGTATTTTGAGGGATTGTATGATTCTGTGGATGTCAAATGGTGCAACTGGATTTATAAATATTGAACTATTTTGTAGGCATGTCGGTTTATGTGAATTGCTACTGTTAATAATTGGTTTAAAAGCTCTGACTTGGTCAATAAATATTTATTAAAATTGTGAGCTATATCAATAGGATTGTAATTGTTTTTCCCTCAACATTTATTTGCGTGATGTAATTCTATGGGATATTCATCTTGCTCTTGTTAATGCCACTCCAGCTAGCTTTGGATTTGTTATAGGCAGTGTTTATGTTATACTTATTTTGGGACTTTGGTATTTGTTTAATTATTCTGTTAAGCTTAGACGAGTGCAATTCAAATTTAGTTTTGTCTTCGACAGAGTTTGTTTGCCGATATTTCAACAGTAGAACTCGTTATCACTTAGAGCAACTTTTTAATTCGTTACTATCAATTTTGGCCGCCTTTGAATTGACTTTTTGATTTTTATTTTGGGAAAACATAAATTATAGAGGAGACAGAAAAGTTCATGAAAATTATGAAATGCAAGAGATCTAAGATATTTTTTTAAATTTATCGTTATCTTCCAAACAATAGTCTCGTTTTCTATAAACCAATAGTCAATTTGGGATTAAATTTAAGTTACCAACTGGGCTGATTGATCTGAGTGCCCAAAGACTAATATTTCATACATACCGACACATGTCGTTTCTTGACAGGTGTTGAAACTTTCAACTGTTTACTCTTTCGGAATAAGTCATCAGCATCTGTTGTAATGTAAATAGCAACCTTTGACTTCCATTACTTGATATACTTGACGTACAGCATTCATAGCAGACTTTTCGAAGTCCATTTTTACTTTAGACGGCCTTCTACCTCGAAAGTTTGATTCAATAAGCCGAAAATGGATTTCATACGTTTTCTGGGTCTTATATGGAATTAGACAATTTTTAAAGTTGCTGATTTATTTTCTTCATTATAGCCATGTAACGTGTATATTAGCTTAAAAACTTTTGGGCTGTGCCAACGCACAAAATATGTACTACTAATACTTTACTAAGTATCGGATATTTTTATTACAAAATATAAGAATTCGCTTGTAATTTTCTTCACTAAAGGAAACAGCTAGAAGGAATGTTTGTTGAAACTTTTTTGGAACTACTACGGTACCGTAAAAAGACCTGTTTTCTTACTTTCGTATGGAGGAATGTCAGCCATCATACATCCCCAGATTTCACTATAACTTTTATATTTTTATGGAAGTAATATTGATGCCCACCTTCAAGCATCACTTTTTCACGCCCTTTTTTAAATTTTTAGCTCGGTCTCCATCATAATTGCGTAAATAAAATGAAGAAACATTATTGTAATTTATTTAATTTAGTGAAATGGCTGTTTGTATTATTTAATTTTATTAAAATTTGCAATAAATTATGTTGAAACATATCAATTGTGACAAAACAACAATGACAACTTTGATTAATGATTTGTCTGAGATTTTATGCGGCGTTTGTAAGTAGACAACATTATCACTAACTTCCTGCACTTGAGGAAAATAGACTACTCTACATCTAATCAATATGGTAGATATCGAAATTTCTTAGCCTTATTTATTACTTGTGGGACTGTTGCGTGTTACAGTTTTTTTTTTTTTTTTTTTTTTGGTGGCAAACCCACCGCACTATTCCCAAACCACTGCAACTCCTGAAAGCCAGAATCAACAGTGGCGACCACCAGAAAAGCGCCGAGGCAATGAAGCTCGACGAAGTCCCGGAGAATGAATTTAACTGTCTTGGATCCCGCAACGAAATTAATCAGAAAAGAATAACGGAGGAGTAGGAAAAAACATAAATTTCCACTTCCCTCCATATCAAGCAGGAGACAGAACAAACAAGGCCACTAGGCACAAAGGGTCGTTTACAACTGGGATAAGGCCAGTTGCCTAGCACCACGGATAAAAATAAGAATTAATAATTAATGGGTCCTAACATTGTGAGCTGCTATGTTTGATTCCAATAATAGGTATGGCAAAAACGCTTGAACGCACGGAAATTTGTTCTATGTATTTGTTCGTGTTTCAGTTTATCAAATTCTTTCAAAACTTTATTCTGTTCACTTATTATGTGAATTGTAACTGTTGACTCGATTTTTTCATATAAAATAATGCTGCTCTGGCATCCATGATTATAATTACAGCACAGCCAAAATAATTACCATTCGTGTACTTTTTTTTCGATGGTATTGTGTCCTCCATGTAGGGCAGCAACGCCTCCTATTTTCGTTGAGATGAATTCAATCACCCTTAAATCCATTTTCAGTAATATAATAATAAAACATTATCAATACCAAGTGCAACTTTATTATCTGATACATGACGTCTTTCTAAATGTTAAGTGGCCAGACATACGGAAGAGTTGACATATCTTCGGTCTTGATTTCCTGTAATCCTAGGTCCAATTCTATTTTATTGATATCAAATTCCTCAATATCCACATTTCTTTCTTGAATAATTTGTACTACACTGTTATTAAGCTCGGTTTAGATATTTTCCGATTCATCAAAGCCATGCATATTATTCCTCCGGTTAAAATTTTCCAACATATTTATTTTCCTATTAAGAGTTTCGATTTCTAATTTAAGGTTATTCGTTTATTCTACTATTGTTTTTATTCTTTCATCTATTTGTCCCATGATTCTTTCTGTTATAGTATACGTTATTTTTGCAGTTTGTTTCTCCATTTCTTGCTTCATCATAGTAAATAACATCCCTTCTATAATTTTTGTAGTCATTGTGACAGTGTAGCAACAAAACGGTTTGTAATTTTATTTGTGTTCCATGTCTGTGATTTTTTGTAGTGCAGTAACGAAACGTCTTACGGCACGTATAATCCCCGGCACGTAAGTTGGCAAGAGTCGTTAGATGCGCAGAAGTCGTTTTTTAGATATCTTTGTTAGTGAAAAATTTTGGACCGATCCGAGCGCGTTATTGGTTGGTCAGTTAACACATAGATCGACTGACCAATCGTGTCGCGTCCACGTTCCGCTCGCTCTATTAAGGTGGTTGACCAACCAGTAATTTCGCGGAATATGCGCGAACTTACCCTCACTTATTATTTCTTATTTTTTAAAAAAACGTTGCCCCACACTAGGAATTTCTTCCTGTATCGTGGGTGCGTTTACAAACATATAAACTCACATACACAAACACCCAGAGCCGAAACAATATCTGTAGGTCATACAAATATTTGTTCCGTGCGGGAATCGAACCCGCGACACGCAGCGCAGCAGTCAATCGCTCAACCACTGCGCCAACCGTGCGCCAAAACCTTGTCAACTTACATGCCGGGCACTGTAATTTATTTTTAGTCGATGTTAGTATTCCTTGTCTGTGTTTTTTTATATTATTATTGTCGTTATTTTTCACTTTGTAGTGTTTTATTTGGTAGTTATTTTTTTGTAAAATGTTTTCTATTTTTAACATTTTAGTTGTACCTAATAGGCAAGTTCTTTAGTAAGGTTCTAAATGCCAGAATAGATTACCTGAATATCATGAAACTTGAACATGACCGGTGAAAAGTGAGTGTACCAAGGTGAACTTTACACGTACTGGCGTGAAGTTATGTTATGAAATGGTATAAACAATAAATAGATATGCGATTGCAGCAATCCCGAGAGAATTGACATCATTTATTGAAGAGTTCTATTGTTTATAACCGAAGTTCTTCATCAATCGCACGGTTGGCGCAGTGGTCGCGGGTTCGATTCCCGCACGGAACAAATATTTGTATGACCTACAGATAGTTGTTTCGGCTCTGGGCGTTTGTGTATGTGAGTTTATATGTTTGTAAACGCACCCACGATACAGGAAAAAATTCCTAGTGTGGGGTAGTTTAAAAAAAAAAAAAAAATCGTCACCAAATTAAAATGGGACCAATTTGGGAACGTACTCTTTCAAACAAAAAAGAATGTTCAAAATCGGTCCACAATTGATGGAGAAATCGGTGAACAAACACAAAAAAAATCAATAAAGTCGAACATAGAACCACCTCCTTTTTGGAAAAAATAAAAATGGACGATGAAATCTCAAAATCACGATGACACCACGATGATATTTTCTTCTAATGCTTGTTTCTCGAAGTAAAATTTCTTCGAAGGTTCTTTTTATTCTTTTATGAGTTGATTGTGGTCTTGGTAAAGATGGTAACTTCACTTTTTACTATTTAAATAAAACTCAGGAGCGTTTGACAATACGTGTAAGCGGTTAGTAAACCGAGAGCGGCATCTGATGAACATACCAACTACATAAATGAGCTATTGAGGAGCTAACAAGGGCAAGATGTATCGCTGAAGCTTGTCTGTTAGAATAAGGAACAGTTGTTGGTAATCCATCATTCAAAATACATAAGTCAAATTCATCAATTATATTATATAAACATTTGCCTCTACTATTATTATCACTATGGCATCCAAAGCCTTTGTTATGAGTGTTAAAATCACCCTTAACTATATAATGTTATTGATTAAGTCCTTTAACTTTGCCGAGTCATACCTGATACTTGGAGGGCTGTACGCACAAAATATTGCTATCGTTGTATTTTGTTTCTATAGTAATACACAAGTTATGAACAGATTCTGAGAATTGTTTATTAACTACTTTGTACTTAAACGATGGTTCACTAAAATGGCTACTCCATTATGAGAATTTATGGAATTTTTGTGGATTAAATTATTGGTGGGCAAATGTGGAAGTAAAGAATTAGATTTGAACCAAGTCTCATTAAGAAGACAGCGATGACCAGCAGCGTTGCTGTCCTCTGCAAGCCAGAATGGTTAAATTGAAGACACTTAGTTATCACATTGCAATAATGGTGGTATGTAATTGACTATGTATACACCCCGATCTAAATAGTTTTATATAGGCCTATTGCGGTAAAGATGTTGATGCCGAGGTGTCGGCAACTGTGTTGAGAGGACGCTAAATTTCCCTCTATTTTAATCATGAATCTTTTAATCGAAATCACTTCAGAGTCGCAAACTATATTTTTACATATTTCCTCATTGGAGAGTTCTTTGGGGACAAATCTTAATACACCAATCATTTCTGTCAAATACGATGGTATAAAGGCTTTAAAGTTATTTTACCATAGGACGTCTTCCATCTTCAGAAACTTGTTGGCCGCACCCGCTTTTCTGAATGTTATTCCTATTTTGTGGCATTTATTCTATGTACTCCTTTAGGATAGGATAGGATAGATGGACCTCTTTGCCGCACTTAGACTTGCATTTGGGGCGGGGGCCTCCTCTCTGTGAGAGGGAATGAGCCCTAATCCACCACGCGGGCCCAGTGCATGTTGGTGGATGTCACATGTCTTCGAATTTTTGGTTCTAAGACATGCAGGTTTCCTCACGATGTTTTCCTTCACCATTTTTGCGAGTAGTGGTGATGTAATAATTTAAACAAAGTAAAGCGTCTGCCTGAGTTCGAACCCACGACATACAACTTGTAAGACGCTGCCGTTTCCACTGGGCCACCACTGTTCTCATGTACTCCTTTAACATTGTCAGATATTAAGATACTGAGTGTTATATGATTTTTATTCCTTGCCTTCTCCTGCTCCGTTGACTCGACGTATATAATTTGTGTTTTCTATGAAGTCTTTTATAATTTGGTTTAGTAAAAATGTTATACTTATTATTTGAGTCAGGATTTCGAGTATTGTTGTAATTTCGTTTCCTATTATCCCCGCTTCTGTCGGCACCTCACCGTCACTGGTGTTACTCATGTTTGCTTGAGGTCTTATCAATTATTATGCTATTTATGTGGTATTTCCCTATAATTATTTATTTATTTACACTTTGTGAAATCAAAATTACTGCCACGTTCGACTTCCCGCTTTGTGAAATCAAAATTACTGCCACGTTCGACTTCCCGCTTAAAGGTCCTACTATAATAACATTAGGGATGGTTAGGAACGATTTTAAAAACATTGTTATTCAATTCAAATAACATGATCATTTTAGTTAAAAGAGACAATTGGAAAAATAAATAAAACTTACTCCTTTTTAAGGATTTCTTTCGTATGTCATGGCTGTGATAGAGATATATATAAATATTTCCCGATTCTGTAGTAATAGATATAATTTAATACTCTAAAACATAAGACTAAAGATAAAAAATAAAAATAAAACTAATAAAATACGTACCTTTAGACAAAGGTGGGAGGGAAATCGGCACATTGCGCATCAAAAAATTCGTCCACATCGATTCGTCAATGAGAAAAATTCGAAAAAAGTTGAATAGTAATGCTGATTCTCTGGCCGAAAAAAGCCCTGCCCTTTGGTGACATGAAGAGTCGACTGGCTGTTTACTAATTTAAAATTCTGGCAAGTATTGAGATTCAGTAAGAATCCATTTCTCTTATAATGGACCAACAGTAATTCCACAACATGTATTCATCGCAAATTTGTTGATTTGGATCTTCAAAATTCTTTAAATCTTAGTGAAAACGCTCTCCGTGTACTGAAAATTTTAACTTAGTATTGACGATTCTTTGAATGAGTGACAGAGCTTCAGTTTCATTACTTAAGAGGAAATGCGGGCAAAGAGCACCGACTGAACATCCTTATAGTACGAGCAGCGACCGCAAGATCCGCTATGTTGTTTGATACCAAGATAAGCCCCATGGCAAATATCGAAAAATTGGTGGAAAATTTTAGAATTGGCACAAAGTAAAGTAAATGGCACTTACTTATTTTGATACCGAGAGGATACTTAAATGAGAAATCATAGTCTGACAGTTCCTGTATCGTAAGTCGTAAGTGCTCTATTAAGCTAGGCAAACTCAGGTTAAAGTGTTTCCATCGAAGTAAAATCAATAAAAATAAAAAGCCTTAAATCTAATTACTGCTTTCGTCTGAATATATGTCACTATCGTCATCACTACTTTCATCGTCACTTGTAATAATAATGTCTTTGACATTAAGAGGTGTCGGGTCATGTCGGATCCCCTTCAAACCAGAAAGGTCCGTACAATCTGTAAGAGTATGGAACGTGTACTCAATGGTAAGTTCCTGGCATACCTACAAGCGAACGATATCCTGAGTGACCCCTAATACGGTTTTCGCCGAAATCGGTCTACTGGGGATGTTCCAGCGTATGCTATTCAAATCTGGAGTGAGGCCAACGAGAGACATGGGGTAGCGCTAGCCGTCTCTCCCTCGTCATGTCGTAGGTTTTGACATGGTCTGGTACGAAACCCTTATTAGAAAGCTTCCTTCCTTCGGTCTGCCGTCTCTCCCTCGTCATGTCGTAGGTTTTGACATGGTCTGGTACGAAACCCTTATTAGAAAGCTTCCTTCCTTCGGTCTGCCTAGTGGTCTGTATGATTGGATTGCAGACTTCCTGAGTGATAGATCCATCCGAGTGGTTATCGATGGCTGCTTGTCTAGTCAGTTAGATATCAACGTCGGAGTCTCAGATGTCGGGCTCTCGGCAACATTGTTCTTGCTGCACATTAATGATCTGCTAAGACCCGGAACCTTTGGGTATGCAGACGACAGCACTGTTAATGAGAGATACTTGTCCAACGCAAGGGTCTCAGATTCGGTCTCCGCTTGCACCTTTCCTGTCTCCGAATGGGGCGATATCTATCTGGTCAGTTTCTATGCTGCTAAGAAACGTGACACGTGACACAGGGCGTGTCATCTTTTCCGCTAAAAAGAGCCAATTCCAACTGGCTCCATCTTTTCGTGGTGTAAACGTGCCTTTTACGGACCATCTCGATCACTTCCTCGTGTTACGTTGACATCGATCCTCAATTTCGGTCCATTCGTTGAGGCGAAGGCTCAGTTGGCTGAAAAAAGTTGGTGATCCTTGGAAAGGTGAAACGGTAGTTCAAGGCTGGACAGCTGCTATACTTGTATAAAGCCCAAGTTCGGACATGCATGGAGTACTGCTCTCACCTATGGGACGGATCAGCCAAATACCAGCTTGATGCACTTGATTCGATTGACAGGCGGGCCAAGAGGCTTATTAGCAAATATGCACTGGTCGCGTCAAAGCTACAGAGCCCCTCGAACATCGACGCCGAGTTGCCAGCCTGTCGGTTTTTTATGGGTTATATTTCGGGGAGTGTGCGATGGAACTGTACAATTTGATTCCGCCTAGCACTTTTCATCATCGGACTACAAGAGATACAGCAATGTGCCATCGGTATCCCACCCACACGCTCAAAGCGTTTTGCGATTACTTTCATTGCAAGTAAAGTAAAACCAAAGTAAAAAATGTTTATTATCTCCACAAATTGCATCATCCGCATAACTATTTATGTTTTGACAATAAATTGTAATTTGTTAGAGATCTGGAGTTTAAACTAAGCCAAGGCCTGTTTTTCAGAACTCCAAGATGCAATTGTGCGCACAGCTAAGGAGTGAAATTCCCTGCTGGAGATTTTGTTGCCTGATACTTAGCCTTGGGATTTTTAAGTCAAGAGAGAACCGAAATTTAAAAAAAAAGTGATTAAATTGAACGCTTCGATTTCGCCCATTCGATAAAAACTGGCTGAGTAGGCACAGTCGGTGAGTGCATGCACAGTGCTGGAAGAGCACGGCAAAATTTTGCCTTGCCTTAAAAAAATGATGCCTTAACTCTATGTGTGTGTTTTCCCCACATTATATCCGTACTGTCGTGCGTACATTATTAAATTTTTCTAACAAAACTGATTTCCTCTTCGGCAGACTAGTACATAATTCAATATAGGATCAATACCTAACATTTCCGACTAATTTCATCTTTGTATCAAATGATTCTATATATAGCAGGAACTTTTTTTTTCGTATTTAACACTGACATTCCTGTTTTATGTATTCTCATCCGGCTTGAATCATTTCCTGTGGCAGTAGTGGAAGACTTGAACATAGTGACACGATACGCCTTTCAGCCTTTGTTTTTGAGTGTCCTAAAGCTTTAGATTTTCGCCATGTCTTCTTTGCCCAGTGATAGTAACAACCAATAAGTAATAGTGATGCCTGGAAATTCTGTCATTAAAGCATTAATTGCCCCACATACGTTAAGTTATTCATGCGATCAGCTATCTCTGCTTTCGTTTTAAGGACGCTATGCACTATGATATCCCTATCATTTGAGTTTTGATTTGATTCACATGAGTGTTCTTTTTTCTTAGTTATACAAAAGTTCATAATTTTTGCAGGATATTATAAGTGTCTCGCCGATTTTTTGAATATAGTAAGTATGAGGGTTTGTACAGTCGATGACATATCGGGATTAGTACCAGTATGCAAAGACGTCACTCAACCCTCGACTCGACGGAGGGAGTGGCGTCTCTTCATACTGGGATAACACTGCTTTCGTAGTGCAATGGTTATACTTGATACGTTGTTTCATTCATAATGGTCAGCGAACCAAGGCATTTAATTTTTTTGTACATTGTGCAAAGCCACAAAACACCTTATTTTTATAAACAGAATGCTTGTAAAATTAGTGCCCTTCGTATAATAAAAAAAAATAAAAAAAAATAGTGCCGCCTCGCCTATTTATATTGTAAATTCTCCATAATACTCGTATATTAATATATAAATTATTTTTTTTCAATTCTTCCCACTGGGAGGGAAACGAGCTAATCCGAAAAAAAATTCATTGTCATTACCATAGAGGTAAGTAATAAGTCGGGTATAGAGAGCCCTCTCCAGACTACAGTGTGATGACAGCTAATGTCAATTACACAAACAAAACAAAAAGAATTACCTATGCAGTAGTGCCTGTAGTTTGGCTTCCTTGCTAATTTGCTTGTTTTTCAAATTTAATAAAGTTTTACTGAATTTTATTTTTCTCATTATTAACAAAATCATAGTAAAACTATATCAAGTTAAAATCAAGCAAATTAGCTATTATAGTTTTTTTTTTATTAATGTTACAGTTTTTAAAACTTGTATGACTTTCTGCCACAAATCCTGGTGCGGACTAGATCGTTGTATACATAGGTACATGAAATGTATTACAGTTCAATGAGTCAATAAGATTGTTCATTAATATTTGTGATTTCACCAAATTATGGCACTCTCTTGGAATGTCTCCTTTTGCTACGAGATGACCTGCAGTCACAGCTACGGTGTGACTAAAAATTTGGGCTGCTTTGACCTTAATTTATCTTATTTTGTCAATATATATGTGCGCGTCTGTGACTCTAAACAGGCATTTCAACTCTCCTAACTCATAGGATTTATCTGCTGTTTATTTATAATATTCCCATTTAACGATTTCCTCGCACTTCTCTTCAAAATCATATTATTTTTTAATCTTTTGTCAGTAAATTATTTTGGACTCATTTTAATAAATGTGGATCATCAAATAGACGGTTTATTTTTGTTTCCCCTATTTCTATAACTTCATTCATACATTCCTTTTGTTCTCTTAAAAAAAAAATCTCGACACCTTTACCAACTCATTTAAAACACTAACATTGACTGTGTGTGTGCTCTGGTCACAAATATTACACATGACCTTTTATCCCGTTCGTATTACCAATAGACAAGGTTGCAATCTTTTCAATTTCTAAACAGTTACTGCTATCGCTAATTTTGATTTCTGAATTATCTTTTAAGCTTTAAAGTTTATTACGGTTGGGTTATTGTTGATTCTCCCTTTTGATCTGATAGCGAAGAAAAACGTCTCCAGGATCAATTGTAACAGGATCACTGTGACAATTTATATGTAAGTAAAACTTTCAAGTTTTTTTTTCTAAGTAACTGACAAACAACCATTTTAATGAAATTATGTGGCTACCAAAAACCCAGAGCGCCTGAGTATTTATAACAAGTCTTCTTTTTTCACATTTCAATGATTTAAAATTTTCAATTCTCTCAAATATACTTTCTTTGTTGATCGAACACAAGGGCTTTTTAATACCCGTTATTTAAATTCCTAGAGTTAAAGATATCCAAAATATCATTTACCTTTGTTTATATATCAAATAAACTCTACTATAGCTTCAGAATTCTCAAATTCAGGTATTTTAAGGTCTTTATTACAAACATCAATAGCCATTCCTACCGACCGACTGAGTAATTCTGCGGCCAACCGAACTTTCATCTTTTGGGTTTTAAAGTCAATGCGCCGTGCAGATAACTTATTTGCCAGATGTAGACCTTCACTTTGCTGTAAGGTTTGTAACTGTTCAATGTATTTGAATTTGATTTAACGACCGTGATTGTTATACAACACTTTGTAATCGGAAAAACGGTTTCTAATAAGTTTTAATAGATGACACGGATCAAACAAAATATTATTATAACTTTTGCCGTTATAGACAAAGTATGGTTTATATGGTACCGAAGATAAGGAGGCGCCTAATGTTTCTGGCATATTTAAATAAGATGCAATTCCGTCAAAAGTAATAGCGTCACAAATCGTGTCTTTCGAAAAATCGAGACATGTTTTTGATCACCTAGATTTTCAGACGCTGTAAAGCTTATAGCTGGGAAAACCCAACTGGCAATTACAAAATCCGTGGACTGCCACTACCATGAATACCAGGCTTTCTTTGGCGGAGGTATCCCACTATTTCCATGGCAATACAAAATAGAAAAAGTGGGACCAGCGTTTTTGACAAATTATATCCCATTATTTCTATTGCGGCAAAAAAAGCAGTTATGTTATTTGAAAAGTTTAACACTTTTAACGAATAGATTAAAATAAAAACACGCCTTCTCGGTATTCAAAAAAAATAAATGGAGAACAAATTAATAATCTGCCATTTTTTTTTTAAATTCACCACCACATACTCTACAGTACAAATCACACAAAGCCACCTCATCACTACGCAGATGTATGGATGATTGTTTGTGACTGTACTCATCATATGTTTCCATTGCCATCATTCCATATTTTTGTGGTGTACAATAAAGAATATAATAATAATAATAATTCCTTCATCGGTTAACGATAAAATTCCTACTTTAAAAATAAATCAACCCTTATCGTTGTCGGTAGTTTAAGATTATAAAACAATAATTGAATGTTAAGAAACTGTAAACTAGACAGTATAATTATTAGAAATATAGAATAATTTCAACATACCATAAAAAACTGGGTCGTATGACTTGTTACATTTTCCAGCACCGAGTTTTCATAACTTTGTAGGTGTTCATCTATTTGTGAATGTAAAATGTTTAACACATTCGATATATAAAGCTATATCATAAAGTGTCTTTGGAATCTTTAATTTTTTTTTGATGAATTTCATCCATTTTATAATATTTTAAAATGAAGAACTAGAAGCGTTTTTTTTTTTGTTTTCCACCAAGCAGTAACAAAATTTCAGCATGAAGATTTTATTTAAAACTAGATGACCCGGCGAACTTCGAATTTCGAACGCTTAGCTTAAATATAAGGGTCGTTTTTAATAAGAATTGTCCAGGTGCTTCATCGCCTTGGAGTAATTTCATTTGTTCATCTAAGATCATCTCATCTTTTTGCAATTGGGCTATTACTCGTTTTCGGGCATTATTTGTTATTGAGTATTCGTTTAATTTATCACCGTCTTTTATTATGTGCAAAAATTGAACAATGTTTACATTTTTTGGCACCAGTCTATTGAATTTTCTATTCCAATATTACACCGCATTATTAGTGCGGTGACGTTCTCCAAACACACACCACACCCTTGAAAAAATATTTTTCATCCAGTAGTTCTCTATGTAAAGGGTCTTTCAACAAGGACGGGTCGATGTTAAAATTGAATAAAACAAGATGTGTGTGAGATATTAACGAAATTTATTTTTTATTTAAAAGGCCCATTTATGCCATTATGGATGGAATATGACATCGTTCAAATGTCCGCCGTGGATTCGTATGGTGGCACGAATCCGAGAGGGCAAATTTTTAATAACTAACCCGTTTAGTTCTTAAATTTATTTTCGGCTTCACTGTCACCCATCTCTGCTAAAATGTAATTCCAACCATATTTTATTTTTGGGCAAAAGCGGCAGTCTGCAGGTAACTTGTATTATCAATGTCATGCGGATGGATTTATTCATGCCAAGAGATTTAGCTTTCTTAGTCAATGATTTCACAAAATGACAATTTCACAAATTTTAGCTGCAGGAAAACCTGCTGTTAATGCAGAAATCAAAGCCCTTTCAAAATCAACTGTAAATTTAGTAGGGCTCCATTCAGGTAACCTTTTTTTAATAAGATCAAATAAAATGCAATACGCTTTCCGTGATTTGCAATACGCTTTCCGTGATTTACTCGATAAAAGCGCATAAATCACTGGCACCACTTTGCTATGATTCCAGTCACTTCCAAAATCAGCGTGGATTGACAATAATTGTGCAAATGGCGCTGGACACGCAAAGAATGTCTCGTCAATAATTGCCGGTTTTTAATTCGCCTCTAGTTTCTTCACGACAAAATATTATTATTCTTAAATCGGAGTCAATATAATCAGCAAGCACAATGTCTTCTAATGTTACTGGAATTTGTACTTCTTGAACGGTCTTGTAACACACCTTTTTAACATTTAGAGCTTTGTTACGACGTCTGTACATGGAAGAATTTTTAGAGGTGTATTGTGGCAATGGTTTACCAAGTAAAGAATTTATTGCGTTATTGAAAGCTTTAGGTATTGTTATTTTGCCCATTGCAGCTTGATCAAAATTACGACTCATTGCAACTTCAATCGCGGATTGGTTACTGTCGGAAATACAGTGAGAAGAGTTTTTCTCGCTATGGTGTTATCCTAAGAAGAAATTTCGAATAAGTATCAAAAATACAGTAGACAAAATAAATGTACTTACGCCAACTACTGACCTACAGCCTCTGGTAAAGTGATGAAAACCTACCGGTTATACTGTTATCGACCCTTTGCATTTTGTTTTGTGGCGCTTGTTACATTTCCACAACGTATTATTATTCTTGTAAACTATCTGCCTAGTGTATTCATAACCCTCGTTCAACAGTAAAACACCCTTCCCCCTTTTTATAAACTCCATTATTAACAATATTTATTTAATTCAGAACCAACATCTACCTCGTAAAACAATAATAGCAATTATAATGGCAGCTGTCTATCAATAACAGTCAATTACAACTATGATCAAAAGGTTTTATCTAAAGAGGAAATAAATTAATAGTTTCTATGTGCATGCCGTCATAAGAGGTGATGCAGCGTTTTTTTTTGTCGCAGCCGACAGCAATAGAAATAGTGGGACAATCAGTCTGAATCAGGCCCAGTATTTCTATCAATAGAAATACCTAATAGAAATAGTGGGATACACCCTCTTTGGCGATTTCACCATGCTCACCAACACCATGCTTATCACCATGTAAATCATTTGATACATTAACGTAGCCATAATGTTATTTGCCAACTATTTCTATTCTTCCCTTAATTTTATCTCATCCAACAATAAAGATAAATGATAAACATTAATGAATTCAACATAAGGCACACATAGACAGGTCAACTCTTTCAGAGTGTCGCAAATTACATCCATCTCTCCGCCAAGTTAAGGGTAAATATACCCTTAACTTGGCGGAGAGATGGATGTAATTTTTTTTTCGTTTCTTTTATATATTTGGGTTGTTAACTGGTAAATAGACACCAAAAAAATAAAAAAAATATTCTAACAATATTTGTTTTGTATTTATACCATGTACCTATCTAATTATGCACACTGCCAAGCATATATTTTTGGAAATCCATGTGCATTGTAGGAATACACTGCTTGATTGGTAGGAAATGAAAAATCATTTTTATTTACGAAAAAATATGTATTTGTCTTATAGACACAATATTACTCAAAATACGTAAAATCACAGTATTCAATGTAAACTAGGAACATAACTTTAAAAGTTAAAGCAAGTTATCGCAACGATAACTTGCTTTATAAATAAATCAAGTTGAGAATAGGGTGTTATAATTCTTTGCTAAACGATGCAAAGGTGCGCGGGCCCCTGCGTTTGTGCGACACGAGGAGACAGCAAACAGCGGGCGACCGCGCACCTCGCGTCTTGAAATAGTTCTAGGTTCTACATAACACAATCTGTTTGTTAAATCTGAGCAATCATATTTGTTATTACACAGGTCATAAAGAAACGTACTTTCCAAAAAGGTGCGTCTAATATTAAGGGTAGTAAGTTAATGTTTCAATAAATTATGGTAAGAGGAAGTTTTACGGAAACACCGGTAATGGTAAACGGTTTCAAGATTTCCTTTGTATTTTGCATAGAAGAGGTTCCAAATCATTACAGCATACTCTAACTTTGATCTCACTAAAGATTTGTATAAATGAATATAAATGTATGAGTACGTTTAAAATAAGTCATACATCTCATCATAAACCCATACATGCGGAAGGCATTACTAATAATCTTATCAATATGTTGATCAAGATGAAGTTTGTTATCCAGTACCACTCCAAGGTCCCTAACTAAATTTGTTTTGTGCAATATAGTGTTATTTAAGTTATATGTGTCAGTTATTATGTTTTTATTCTTTTCAATTTTCAATACTCAGTTGAATCTTGTTTTCTATGCAGTAAGTCGACAATCTATCTTGATCCTATTGAAATAAGACAATAATAATAATAAGACAATTATTACTGTTTTGTTTTTTTTTTTAATCCTTTCATCGGTATAAAGTAGAAATTTGGAATGTCTGAAACACTTAAATATGTCATTTATGAATAATATAAACATAAGAGGACCTAAAATTGATCCTTGAGGCACACCGGATGTAACATATATGGATGAAGATTCAAAACCTTGATAACTACTCTTTGGAGTTTTATTTGTGACATACGATGTAAACCAACGCAGTAAACCACTTCGAATACCAACGGTATTAAAGTAAAGCAATTTTTGTTAAAAGCAATTCGTGATCGACCTTGTCAAAAGCTTTTCGAAAGTCCGTGTAAACAGCATCAACCTGTAACTGTTGATCCATGTTATTAAACAAGAAATCAGTGAAATCTATTAAATTTGCTAAATACTTCTTATGATAATTATAAAAACAGTTTCGATCTATTTAGTTTAGCCTTTTACACAAAACCTACAACGTCCTTTGGATGTAAATGTTGGCATGTGCGCCCGACTTGGTCAATTATCGTATGTCCGTCTGATTTTCAGGCACTTTTTAACCTCTGTTCACTTATAAGTAACAGCTTCAGGTCCATAGTAATGATACTGTTCATGCTATCATGCATCTGAAATCTTTGAGCTTCAGAGGTTTTGGACAGTTGCTTTCTTTTCGGTAAATAAGCCATACGTTGTTGATGCAGATATAATATATCTATATATATAAAAGCGGAAGGTCACTCACTCATCACGAAATATCGAAAACCGCTTGACGTATAAATATGAAATTTGACAGGGAGGTGCCTCAAGTGACGCAAGTGCGCACTGAGAAAGGATTTTTGGAAATTCCACCCCTAAGGGGAGTAAAAGGGGGGTTGAAAGTTTGTATGAAATTTTTACAGTTTGTAAATTGGACACGTGTATTTATACGTTTACGCTCTTGATTGATATAAAGATTTCATGTATTTTTTGGTTTTTGGAAATTCCACCCGTAAAGGGGTGGAAAGTTTGTATGAAATTTCTACAGTTTGTAAGTTGGATACGTGAAATTTTAGATTTATGCTGTTGGTTGATAACAAGAATGTATGACTTTATTGTTTTTGGATATTCTACCAGTAAGGGGTTACCCCCTTAAAAAGGGTTGAAAGTTTGTATGAAAATTTTACAGTTTGTAAATAAAGCTTTCGTTTATAGTATGAAAGAAGAGATTCCCAGAAACTTTGCTCTAGAAGCAATAGTAAACTATACAAAATTATACTAAACCTAACTACTTACGCTAATACAAAAGAAAGGTACAGTTACGCGTCGTAGTACTCCTCCACATCGCTGTCATCCGGGAACGTTCCCAGAAGACTGGCAGCATTAAAGTTTGACACGCCTTCCTGCTTCACCCAGAGAGGGAAAAGTCATTGGATGATTTACCAACCAAAAAACAAAGGACAGTAGGATATAGGAGTAGAAGATAGGTCAGTTGGATACGGGGAAGAGGACTGAAAAGATATTGGGATATCTGAGGGGTGTCAAACGTGACAGATTAGATAAGTTTTCTAAGAAAGCAATACATTCAGTAGCTGAAATGCGTAAACGTGTAAAAATTGATTTGGATACTCTTGCGATGTTTTAACAGTCGCGAAACGGGTCATGTAGTATTAGCATGTAAAAGCACGATTCATGTAGTATTAGCATGTAAAAGCCTATCGTCAAGTGTAATTTACTTTTGAAAGGGTGCGTAGATTTTGGTAGTGCTCAATAGCTTGGTAAAAGAATCCGCTATGAAAGGAGTTGTTCCACGCGTAAAATGGTTAGTAAATAATTTGCCTTCTCTCAAAAGCTTTGGTAATACAATCGTGAGCGCTTTAGGTAAAACTAAGATTCCGTAAGTGATTGATAACGTTAAGATTGGCCTTGAGGTAGTTGTTGTCCCTGAAAATTTTCTAATTTTTGATTTACTTATTGGATAGACTGCTTCTGAGAAACCTCACATTTGGGTGTTTAAATATGGTACAGAATTTGATAAAATATTAGGGATACGTAAGAATGTTGACATTAAGCGCGAGGGGGTTTATAAAGTAACTGAGGACGGATTAAAATGCGTGGTGCCAAAGGGCTATAGGTAGGCTATAGGCAGGTCCTCCAGAAAAATCGCAACGAAACAGGCCATTTCGCGTTTCATAAAACATTAGTAAAATCAAACAACAAAATATTGGCTTCCTCGCATGCGACAGTTTACCAAGAAATATGTGAATTCGTGTTTAGAATGTGCTCTCAATAAATTATCAGCGGGAAAAAAGCAAGGCTTCGTTTTTCTTGAAGCAAATCCCTATTCCTAAGGACAGTCCTCCTCCGTCCTCTTTCACACCATCCATATGGACCATGGTTGTCCATTTGTAAAATCAAAAAGAAAGAATTCACATATAAGATAAAATTTACCAAATTTATTATTTTAAGGCGGTTAAGAGCCACTTGCATGTTCCTGGGTTATCTTAAATCTCGGTGTTTAGAGCTAGCTCAGGGTTAATAAGATCATATGGTGCCGGCCTACTTCGTAGGTTGTATGCAACAACTTCCCCTCCGCCCTGAACGTCATGCTGGTCCTCAGCACTTTTCCGGAAATTAGTTCCTTCAGGAGAAACGAACGAATCCGTTCCAACATCCAAAGGGGGTCCTTGAACATGTTGTCTAACAACTGATGGGGCAGCTAAACCGCTAGATACTGCAACTGTTTCCTGGTAAGGTAGATCTCGATGGTCATCGTGAGCCAAAACTGCGCCGGACTCATCTAATGAAACGGCTGCTAAACTCAGCTCATCACAGTCCTTGTTTCTCATTCGGATATCCCAATCCTTGGCATTGTAAGGTCGAAGGTATTTGTGGAGCGAAATGATAGTCACGACTGCTCAAATAATACTCTCCTTTATTTTAGGATACACATGATTATATAAGGTTGGTTACATACACATTGGTACACTGCATACACACTACACCTCCCATGGCGAGGTAAAATAAAATAAAATTACAATTTTGTTTTATTTTTATAATACATTTACAATTACACAAGAACAAGATAATTACTGTTTAGGATAATACAATTTTGTTCTGTTTTTGTGAATGGTGTCTACATTACCATTCTTTATTATTTTAACATTTGGTGACTCATCTGATATAACTCTATATGGTCCCGAATAAACACTATCTAATTTATTACACATATTATTTTTAACTAAAACTAAATCATCAGGATGGTAAGTAACTGGATTTATATTTCTGTCATATCGTTCTTTTTGTTTTAATTTACTTTTGAGTAAGTTGTCTCGTGCATCTTTCTGTGACTTTTGTAATCTAAATTTTAATTCTAATGGATAATAATCAATGTTATATAGTGGATCAACAATCCTATTGGTCAAATTGCTTGGTAACGAGCACTTTTTTCCGAAAACTAACTCGTAAGGGGTATATTTTGTTGCTGAATGTACTGTAGTATTGTAGCAAAATGACCAAAATGGGAGCCATGTACTCCATGTCTCTGGATGGTTGTCGGTTTGAATACGGAGAAATGAATTCAAATGCTTGTGCGTGTTTTCCAAAGCACCTATACTTTGGTGATGATATGCTGTTGAGTTTAGTTGTTTAATATTTAATAGATTACATACCTCCTTGAATGTTGATGACAGGAACTCGGTACCCCGATCCGTCGCTATCTCCTTCGGTACTCCATACCTTAATATAAAATTATGAACTAACGCTTTCGCTACTTCTTCCGTTCTGCGTGTAACTAAGGGATATGCCTCAATGTATTTGGTGAGTTCACACTGCAACGTGAGGATATAACTATAATTATAATTATCCCTTTCCAGAGGACCTACTAAGTCCATATATATTTTTTCAAAGGCACTATGTGCTGTTGTTGTTATTTCCATAGGTTGTTTGGTATTCTGCGGTGAATACTTTTGTTTCTGACATTTGTCGCACCTCTTTATAAACCCTTTTATATCATCTTCTAATCCCGTCCAATAGTAGTATTTTTTTATATTGTTGAACATTCGTCTCGTACCCGCGTGGCCACTGGTAGGTAAGAGATGAAAATCGTTCAAAATTACTCGTTTATCTTCTTTATTCTCTATTCGTTGTACATCTTTTACTATATGTAATTGTGGTCCGGACCACTTTTCCATTATATCTATTTCATTTAATAACTTTTTTATAAAAATGTGATTTTTATTACTTTTTATTAAATAGATTTCCGTAATATTTAAGCTTCTACAAAAATCTTGTAACTCTCTCACAAATTCGGCTCGCGATATTTGCGATGGAGAAGATACATGTTTAATATAGATAGTTTTTTCCTTAGGAATGTACATAAATGTATTACTTTCTTTACATGTTTCACCACTTTTTCTAATTGTTTCTAACTTGCATGCATCAATAAAACGTAATTCCACTGACTCGTTTAAAGTATTAGTATTAGGAGTGCTTACAACGTTTGGTTGATCAGACCGAACTGTAGTTGTGCCACTCGTTCCTATCTTAGAATTATTGTCAATCAGGTTTCTTTTCTGAGCTCTTGTCATAACTGAAACACACGACTCGTGCATTTGTTTTAAGTCATTACATGTTATGGAAATTCGTGACAATGCGTCTGCTGCCGCATTTTCCGTACCCCTGACATGTTCTATCGTAAAATCATATTCTTCTAGTAATAACCTAAATTTAAATAACCTACTTGACGGGTCTTTCATGTTAAATAATGAAATTAAAGGTCTGTGGTCTGTGTATATTTTAAAATGTTTTCCGTACAAATATGGACGAAAATGTTTGATCGCCCACACTATAGCTAACAATTCCTTATCGATTGTTGGATAATTTATTTCCGCTTTGTTTAGTGTTCTACTTGCAAATGATACTGGTCTTCCATTATTGTTAGACAAAATTGCTCCGATTGCATAATTAGAAGCGTCTGTCTGGAGATTAAACTCATTTTGTTCTGTGAAATCCGGATATTGTAAAATTGGTGGAGATATGATTTTTTCTTTTAAACTATCAAATGCCGACTGACACTTTTCATCCCATATAAAAGAAGCATTTTTACAACATAATTTGTTAAGTGGATAAGCTAACTCAGCAAAGTTTGGAATGAATTTTCTATAAAAATTAACAAACGCAACAAACCTCCTCGTCTCGTCTACATTTGTTGGACACGGATATTTTTTTACTACATTTATTTTATCCGGGTCAGGTAATACACCGTTACCTGATACCACATGGCCTAAATATAGTAATTCCTTCTTTAAAAAATTACATTTCTGCGGGTTTAATTTTAAATTTACTTTCCGCAGTCGTTCGAAAACGTCTTGTAGATTCTTGTTATGACTATCTAAGTTTCTACCAAAGACCACTAAATCGTCTAAATATATAAGGCATTTTTCATACGTTAAGCCAGACATAGCCATGGTCATCATTCTGGAAAATGATCCTGGACTCGTTTTTAAACCCATTGGCATACGAGTCATTTGGTATTGTCCTGAACAGAATGCTGTGTACTTTCTGCTTTCCTGTTCTAGTGCAATATTATAGTAACCTTGATACATATCTAAATGTGAAAAATATACCGAACCCGATAGCGAATCAAGTATTTCGGAAATATTTGGAAGTGGAAACCTGTCGTCTTCAATACAATTATTTAATTTTCGGTAATCAATAACTAGTCGCCACTTTTTCTGACCTGTACCATCAGTCTTTTTAGGAACTAGTAATACTGGACTAGACCATTCGCTACGACATGGTTCTATGATCCTTTCTCTTAACATTTTATCAATTTGTTGCTTAATTTCTCCCTTCTGTGAATGTGGTAAACGATATGGCTTTGTAAATTCAGAAGTTACATTTGGTTTTAAACTAATGGTATGTTTATAAATACTTGTTGTAGTTAATCTATCCCCTGGCAAATAAAATATATCCGAGTACTTCGCGCATAATTTTTCTATGGATATTTGCTCTTCCTTATTAAGATGTTTGAGGTTTAGTACCGAAAATAATTGTTTTACTCTACTTGCATCACGTTCTGATTTGTCAAATTGGCAAACATTGTAGTTACTTAATTTTTCTATACATGGATTAATGTCCGTTAAGGTACACAACTTATCCGTTGTATTTAATATCTTAACCGGTATTAGCCCATTAACTGGTGTTGCTATGCAACTGGCCAATAATATTCCGTCACTAATTTCCTTAGAATGTACTACACACTCTTCTGTGAATTCGGTCTTAAAATAATGTATGGATTCACATCTTGGGTAAACTTCCATTGTGTTATTATAACTCAGTAAAGGTAAAACTATTTTAATTGAACTTTGTGTCAACAATGTTAAGTTATTATTACTGAAGTCTAATATGGACTTATGTTTATTAATAAAATCTTGTCCGATGATGCCATTAGCCCTACATGGTAGAGTATCGAAAACATAAAACTTATTACAAATAAGGTGATGATCACCCGATGACAACGTTAAACAAACATATCCCATTGCATGGACTTTGCCACCAATTCCATTTATGACTATGTCCTCTTTTTGGACTGGAATGTTTTGTTCTAGAACATATTTATATTTTATAGCCGAAATTGTAGCACCGGTATCGACTAACCATGAATAAGTTTTGCTATTAGAACTTAAGTTAATATAATAGTTAGTATCAGTTGCGAGAATAACTCTGTTATTCACGAAAAAACTCATTTGCATACTCTTCATTTTCCTGTCCCGTTAGAACATTAACCGCGTGTTTATTTGTATCTTTAGGGGTTTGGCTTATCCCTTGGTTACAGCGATTCCTATAATAACTCCTACCTCTACCACGCCATGGTGATCCTCGGCCTCGCTGTGGTGCACCGCGGCTCTGCTGATGCGCCTGCTGGCCCCCCCGAGGGTAGCCTCGACGAGCACTGGAATCATTGTTACGACCCCTGTTATAATATGTCCTGTTGTAATTATTATTTTGATAACCACTACGATAATTCTGTTGTCTTCCTCTAGGAGAATACATACCTAGGATCTCGCCAGAACTCGAACTCGGTCCCGCTATGGATGTTTCTTCATCCTTCGCACCTTGTATTGCGTCCTTCAACGACTCGTAGTTCCTAGCTGCAATGATAGTTGAAAGACGGCGGTTTCGCAACCCATCGGCAAACCTTTTGATAACTTGCTTTTCATTCAAGGGTTTAATTATTTTGTATGTCTCTACGTTACCGTCGGCTTGCGATACCGTCAGATCCACGAAAAGTTCCGAAAGTTTGGTTCCGTAGTCCTGAATTGACAGTTCTGTTTGCTTTAATTGATTAATATTATTTTGTATCGCAAACGGTGATTTTTTAGGCAGTAACACTCTACGCATTTCCTTTACCAAATCATCAACATTAGAATAATCTAACTGTAACTGCAATTTAGCGTTCTGAGACAACCTACTCTTCACAACAAACTGTACTAGTTTCTTCTTACACTCATCACTAGCCAATAACGAGCTATAGTATTCTACATTATCAATAAATTGTTTAAGCGAACATTCATTGTCAGTTGGTATCATAGGTAATAAACTAAGAGCTACTTTCAAATCAAATGACTCCATTTTTGTATCCTCGCTACTACTCGTACTTGACGTAGAGGATAAATCTAAAATTTGTTTATACAATGACTCAAAATCAATACAAAATGTATTTATTAATATCTGTTCGTTTTGTCCTACTTTACCTTTCTTTACATCGTCTGATATCTTCTCTATTATATCAGTATATTTGTCATAAATTTCCTTTGAATCACACAACTTTTTCTCTAATACATTTCCTTGCCTTCGTTTAGGGCCAATTTTAATTAAATATGTTTTTATACATTTCAAATTTTTATATAATTGTTCTAAGACATCTGCCATTTCCTACCATCATTAGTTGTTTAATTAATCGCTTCGTTTATTATAGTTACTAGTACAATGTAACATATCATTTACTACGTTTATTATTATTACGATTATGTACTTATCTAATAAAGTTCTGAGTCCATTTTACGATGCCTGTTGTTTTTCCTCGAACTTTCACACACTCAGCACTTTTTTTCCACTTTCACTTCCACTTAAACCCATGATGTGTGAACCGATGTGTGATGGTATCCGCTATCTTTGTTTTCACACCATGTCGCCCTTCGACCGTCCTTTCTCCAGTGATGGTCCGGATTGCCTCGCTCCTGACCTTCTAGATATTGTACTCCTGTACATCTCCTGATTTATCCAGCGTACATGACAACGCCGATACATTTGCAGCAGAAAATACAGCACGCCGAGTCCCAGAACCAGCACCACTATAGTCATCAGTATGGTGATGGTGGAAATATGAAATTTCACCTCTTCCAGCTGCGTGTTATTATTTCCTCCGGCTGCGTTTTGCACTACCACGGTTTCGTCTTTAGTTTGCGTAGTTCCCATTTTTAATGAACTCGTATTTTTCGTAAGCTACGAACCAAATACCACTTGTCACAAACGCGAACGTTATTAACGCTAGTGAATAATTATTATAATTCATCTTAGCTTGGCTCTACTTAGTCCAATTGTTTACACTGTACAACCCTTATATGGCACGGCGGTGTCGGTAAGGCGATCGCGCGGCGATGCCCGCTGGCAGGGTCGCCATGTAAGGTCGAAGGTATTTGTGGAGCGAAATGATAGTCACGACTGCTCAAATAATACTCTCCTTTATTTTAGGATACACATGATTATATAAGGTTGGTTACATACACATTGGTACACTGCATACACACTACAGCATTATCCCAGGAGTTCAAAAAGGGTTTTCTGCCTTTCGCTGCAGTGTAAAGTCCAACTGGACCCTTCCGTACTTCATCACTGATTAGAAAGAGGTTTGCTCGAGGATAAACTTCGAACGTATCCGATCCAGTCATTTCCACATCTTGAGGTATAACTGGGGGTCTTCGGAAAGATTTCGTAAATGCAACAATGAAGTCAGCAATGCTAAATCCTAATTCCTCTCTCTTCTTTAGAACGACGCAAGCATCGTTAGGTGTTAGATAGTCGTAAACTTCAAAAATTTCTTCTATGTCATCAAACTTGAAGTCTACTGGTAGCGTAACGGGATGGTGACCCAAGACGCTGAGTGCTTTCTCAGAAGGCATGGTGGCGTTCCGGGACCTGGAAATCATAAGTCCTAAAAAGCGAACACGAAAAAGATGGACACGGCGCGGCATACGCTGGCAGAGTGTGCCGCTTGGGAGGAGCCACGCCGTGTCCTCATCTCTGAAGTTGGCAGTGACCTGTCGCTGCCGGCCGTAGTCGAGTCTATGGTCGGCAGTGAGGAGTCCTGGGACGCGGTGGTATCCTTCTGCGAAACAGTCGTTTCGCAGAAGGAGGCTGCGGAGAGGGAGAGGGAGATTTCATCCGCTAACCCGATCCGCAGCAGACGCGCCGGGCGTCGGCGGAGGGCGGACAACGCCCTCTTCCAGCCCCCCTAAATGGGTCCAGGGGCGACGGACTCGGGGACGTCCGTCGCCCCCCAAACATCAGGACCCGAGGTGGTGGCGCGTAGTGTTCCACGCGCGCCCCTCTTAGACGTCGCGGGGGGAGTCCAACACCTCACTTCCCCCCCAACCCGAGGTCGTGGCCCGCAAAGGCGGGCCGGCACTAGCCGGGGGTTGCGGAAGTATCTTTGTTCCCGCGACCCCCAGCGTAGGTGTGGGATGGAACACCGGGGTGGTTTTTAGTCAGTACGAGTCTGACAGACCCCTCCGCCCTCCCCAGGGCGGAGGACATCCAATGAGGATTTTCCACCCCGCAACAAAAAAAAAAAAAAAAAAAAAAAGGGTTAATAAGATAAATCTTGCTCCACCAAGAGTTAGAAGTAAATCTAGAGTTAAACTTATAAATTCACTTATTTACATATTTAACCCGCCGATGTAGAAGACTTAATGGTCCTGGGTTAGTATAAAAATTACCAGAATAGATATTTTGAGATATTTTAATATGTTTGGTTTCAAATGAGAGGGAGGTATAGACGTAGAACCATTTTGTCCGTTTAAATGATGTAAATTTTTATGTTGTGTACAATAAAGTATATAATAAATAAATAAATCGGTCCATGCGTTTACGAGATAATCGCTAATCAGTGTAAGGGAAATATTGTTTTCTGATGACGAAGATAATTTTCTATGACATGTCTATATTTGGCGCCGGTGAACGAGTAAATACTATACGATTAAAATTAAATTAAAATAAAAGGGGCACATATACACATTCCGTTCATAGGTTTATACACTTATTTTTGGTCGGATTACATTTCAGGGTACAGACATTGGCAAATGTCAAGTTAAATATGAAAGACTTTAAGTAAGTGACATGATTTATCTGTCGAAATATGAACCAAACTACTATAAAGGTATCTATGCAACACCCTCTCCTAATTTTATATTTATATCCAGAATAAATATATAAAATTACGCATATATAAAACAGCTACAAAATGTATAGCTCAAGGCTGTGTATGTCCAGTCTAGATGTTATCAGTCTTTGCTTTAAATGACACTGACAGCACAATGGTTAGACATTCTGTGTTCGCTTAATCTTTGACAAACATTAACTTTAAAATTTTTACAGTCTACAACCAACCGCATTGGTACATCAGAAAAGTACTTGATACATTTAATATACTTTTACGCTGTTATGCGTAAATATAGCAGAGATATGACGCAAAATAGATAGATACTGTCTACGCCGGAACGCAGCTTTTTACTTTATTCATGAACGCATCCTACGTCGGCGATATTCGCTACTACTTCACGGCGGTCTTCACTTGACTCAATATCTTTTCCGAACGAACCGCCATATTTTTGTCGCGACACACTACCTTTATTTCTGTACAAACTGTTTAAGAAGAATAAACTTATGAACCAGGGTCGATATTTTAATGTATCTCCCACAGATACTTTAACCTACTTTAACCAAAAACTACACTGACTCACCTAATAAACGTTTTTTATGTTATTAAGTATTAACACACAATATGAGATTTATGCATTAAAACTTTGTTTTATTTAAAGCGTTGGTTAAAATATCAGCTTTTTTATTTTCATTTGTTTTCATTTGAACAATACTCAATCTGAAAACCGTTATTAGCATATACCTCATGAATGGAATGGAAACGCTCGTCAATGTGTTTCGACCTCTTATTAAAGAGCCCAGTTTTAATGAGCTGAATAGCGCTCTGATTAATTATAAATTGTTTTAGAAACATCGACTCCTTGCAATACTCTGCCTCTGCAATAAACTTGGCTTCAGTCGATGACAATCCTACGATGGACTGTCTACGAAAGCGCCATGAAAGTGGTCCTCCGGCGATCATAATTATGATTGCCGGAGGATGTCGCCTGTAGTTCTACGTCTTGTTTTAATGTCTCTAGCGTAATCAGAATCGCAGAAAACAGAGAAATCCATTCCTATATTTTTCTTATAGCATACACCCTCTCCTAAGGTGCCCGCCAGGTACCTTAATATTCTTTTTATAGCCACCACATCTTTGTTTTCTGGCTTTCCTATACTTCTGCTCGCCGTCCCGACTGCGTACGCGAGATCTTGCCGCGTCTTGGTTGATAAGTAGAGTAAACTCCCTACAGTTTCTCTATATTGAAATTTTGACTCAGCTTTCTGCTCAGTACCGTCTTTGGTATCATCTTCTGGTTTGCACGGAGTAGCCACGTGTTTGCAGTTCTCCATGTTATATCTTTTTAAGATCTGCTTTGCATAAGCTGTCTGAGTCAGATGTATACGCTTAGAGTCTGCCGTTATTTCTATTCCCAAATAGGATGTTGGCTTTCCGCATATTTTAATTTCAAATGTCGAATTTATTTTCTTTAGAACTTGTCGAATTTCTTCTTCGTTTGATCCAATTATTATGCCGTCATCAACGTAAGTCCCAAAAATGGTTGAACAGACCTTATTTTAAAAAAATACATCAGGTTCATTATTCACTTGGCTGAAGCCAATTTCCGACATTTTAAAAAGTTTCTTAAAACTATGTCGGATATTGGTTCCATCGTTTTGGGGACTTCTAAGCCCATTTAAAGATTAACTGACATATTTTCCCTTTTTCCTCGGGAACACCAAGAGGTATTTTCATAAAAAAATCTTCATCTTTTCTTAGTTCGCCGTTGAGAAACACTGTTTTAACGTCGAATGTCATAAATTTCAAATTTTTCGCTGCTGCTAGAGCAAATAGTGATTTTAAAACAGATTGTGAAGCAATCGGACTAAATTGTTTTAACGTCGAATGTCATAAATTTCCAATTTTTCGCCCCTGCGAGAGCAAATAGTGATTTTAAAAAGATTGTGAAGCAATCGGACTAAATATTTCATCAAAATTTGTCTCTCTCTGTTCGTTGCCTCTTACTACTAATCTCGCTTTGTATGTGCCATTTTCGTTGACTTTGAACACCCATCTGTTAGCGTAAATTGTCCATGGGAAATTATAAGTCTAGCCACAAAATTATTTATTGGACACGTGATTAAACTTCTAATTTTATAACTAAGCAACAGGAAAATGACATAGCCTCTAATAAACTAATTCGTCTTTTTTGCAACGCCAACTAAATATTCTACAGAAAGCGTCAAGTAAAGATCATCAATTATTGTGACTTGTTCTTCTTATTTATACATTGCCACGTAATTTACTAACTCGGCCACGGATTTTACATCTTGTCACCATTTTACGTTTTACAGCTTCAACGCAATATCCTCAAAAAATTATAATTCAAGCTTCTACAGAAAGCATCATTTATTATAACTTAGCATGTAAAATAATACATCATATTCTTTTATCGTGAAAATAGCCACTGCATGATTTGGCGCGAGTACGCGAGACGACAGCGACCGGCCATTTGCACCAATCATAGAGCGCCATTCGATTCATGTGACGACGAGTTGAGTTGATCAAGTAAGGCCAAGAGCGAGCGTAGCGAGCTCGGGAGCTTAGGGCACCCCGACACGGACAGGTCATCTCCTTCGTGTTAGGTTACTTTAAACCCTGCATACAGAAAGAGGAGCCCCGCGCAGCGGGGCTCCGTCGACTCTGTCGCATAAGTACTAATCCAACTTGCACCTATTCTATATTAAACCCAATAAATAAAAATATGATTTGTGTATATTTATTAAATTGAATTATTAAAATAACATTGATAGATTTAATTTTAAAAGAATAAATAAAATTTATTGATTGCATAATAACAAAAGCAAAATAACACACGTTTGTATAATTAAGGCCTCCTCCCAACTAAAACCAATGTCAACATAAAAAAAGACACATCTTTTTATTAGCCGGGCCAATAATTTAGGTAAATCGAATGATATAAAAAAGAAGTATCAAAATATAAGATATTGAATGTTCATTTCTGTTAGCTAACTAAGCTAACTAAAGGATTGGAAGGCCAACTAAAGCGCGAGCTACGTTAATAATCCAATAATGGTTTAATTTTCTTTTTTGTTACCTACCTAAATTTTTTTTATGTTTCTATTATTTACTATAAGTAAAATGATGGTGATTCAATAAACAAATTGATTTTCAAAAATAAAGTCTTTTATTTTGTCTCTCCTCAATAGCTTCTGGTAATATTAGTGGCCAATATACTATTTGATGAAATTTTTTGCAAATTTTTTACGATCAATTAATATGGGATGAGTTACATTTTAAACGTACTGAGTTAAAAAATTAGAAGCTAAATAAATATATTTTTTGATGTCATTTAATAGTATTTTAGAAATTTACTGTTAGAATGCATGTTAAAAAATTAGATGCTAAAAAATAACCATCATCCTGAGTTGTATTTTGAGTGGTTTACATAGAAGATAACTAGTGGCTAACATAGTATTATTTAGATGCTCGTTAATTGTGGCTGACTTAGTAATTTAGAAGGCAACATACATTTTTGGGGGCGAATAATGATATTAAAAAGAAGCCTGTTTAATTAGCACCCATTGTCCATTGCCTTTAAACCGCAGATACCCCTTGAGTAGCTGATTTTAAAATGAGAATCACGTGTAAACGGCTAGTCGAAAGTTTTTGGAAAAATATATGTTACATAAGACCATTTTCTTAATAATTTGATCTGATCAAATTTTGAGTTTTATTCGTGTAATATAGTGTAATTAATTTGTAAAGTTATGTCTACAACGGACAAAAACACGACAATCGCACCAAAACCGCTTGGCGTATTTTAATTAAATGAAAACCATCTCCAAGACAATTAACTATCTAAATTTTGATCAGAGGCTTTTTTTTTAAAGTCATATAATAATAAGAAAAGTACAAAAAAACTACAAAATAATGAGTCGCGCGGGTGTGAAACGACTGCGCGTTTTGTACCCTCAAGGTCGTTGGCGTTAGTCGTCGTCTTAAGAGATTTTAGTTCATCTTCAATAGCTTTTTTCCATTTGTCTTTTTCTGGAGACTTCATGACTTCATTGAATGTTAGAAGAGCATAATCGTTATACCTTTCTGGCATTCTTACTTTTCTTCTACTTTTAGTTGTTATTGCAGGTTGATTCTCTCCAAATTGACTGTCTTCAGAGTCTGTAAAAGCACTGTCATAAATGCTTTCTTGTGTGGAATCTGCTACTTCTGTGTACTGAGTCGTTTCTATTTCCAAATGTTCTTCTTCTATTGATCCAGCGATATCAACCTTCTGCTGGCTTTTAGTTACATCTTCAGTCATTTGTTTCTGCAGATGTGCTTTTTCTTCGTCATCGTCCTCTTCCATTAATATATCAGTCGTGTTATGTGGGTTCAGGGTTTTTGTGGTACTTTACCACTAAATATCAATACAATTACCTACTTCTTTGTTACACCCCAAAGTCGATATCCATTATTTGCGTACCCTATCATCATATACTTTTGCGTTCTAGAATCCAACTTTCTTCATAATGTTTTGAAAATAATATCACACTTTAATTGCACTTAAGATTGCACAAAAGAACAAAAAATAACATTCACGGTTTGTGCTGTTGACGCCATATTTGTTTTAGAGACTAAAAACAAACTAAACTAAATTTGAATCACTTGGCTGAGTCTTGGTCAGTAATTTTCAAAGGGCTGACTTTTAATACGTCAAGTTGTAAAGCGTTGAATGGGTCTAGTTCAATTAACTGTCGGCCTAGACAGGCATTCAATTGGGTGCCGGCGTTTAATGAGCGGCCTAGGCGTCAACCAGATGGCTGAGACATATATATACATTACGTTGCGTCGTGGAGCATTACTACTGAGACAGAGAAATGTTATGTATGTGGCAACAATGTTATATGTGCACAAATTTACTGTAATAAGTTAGATTATTATATAAAATCGATCTTCCTTCATACTTTATCCAAGCTTAGGACTGGCAGCTAGTCGTTAATTTATTGCCAGCTGGCGTATTTAAAAATCGATTATATTTACAGTGATTTGTTGATTCTATTTACAGTTCCTTTTTGTTTTCTTTTATTTAAAATTATAATTTAAGAAAAGCATTTTTGCAACTTTATCAATCTTTCAACATTATAGTTGAAAGATTCAAAATATGGCCCGCTTTTGAAAAAACACGTTCACACGGGTCAGATGTTGTTTGAAATCTTGTTTTAACCTGTTGAAAGAGAATGGGATAAATGCCTTTTCTGTTTTCCTTCCAAATTAAAGGATCATGATTCCTGGGTAGCATTTCGTCATTTAAAATTTATCAATTCTTTTATGTCTGCCGCCATTTGATTGCGTGGTGTACGATGCTCGCTCAGTTCAGCATCAAAATCGGCCCATAGCGATGCTGATGTTGCAGCCATAGGTTGAGTTGCAATTTAAGCCGTAGTTCCAGATGTCGATGTCGATTCCGTGGAGGTAGAGACCGTCTCTGTAGCTGTATTTTCTAAACGTCGGCGTCGTCTTAAGGTTGTAACAGCTATTTTAAATGTTTCCTGTTCTCTGAACGCGAACCTTTGAAGCGCGGGTCTAAAATTGTTGCTTCGGCGTACAGAGGGTTGTTGAATCCAACAAAACTTTGAAATCTATCCGACAACTGCTGCTTTAGAGTGTCCAATAATAATACTATTTGCGCTGGAAATTTGTTCACGTGTTTAATCTTAATTGTTGTCAACACAATTTAAAAAAAAATACTTAGAGTAATCTGTGTTTCTCCACTGTGACGTTTTAAATATTTCTAATATTTTAATCGCAATGTCAACTATTTTCCAGACTTCCGGCGTCAAGTTAAATATGGCACCATCGATATCTCATCAATAATCACCCAATTCATATGACACGCCACTTTAGAAGTTCTTTTTGAAGACCAATTCTCTAATCATCGCACAGAGGAGTATTTGACCTAAAAAGTCAATCAAAATTATTATGTGATATTTTTCGATTTGATGTAAAATAAAAAGTAGTTTAGGGCGGATAATTATTATTTAAAACACCATACATACATAAAATTTATAAAAGATTCTGCACTAAATCAGTTCTAGTCAGATTCGCCTTTACTAGATCCATCCTCCTCCGCATTGTCAAACTCTGTAGACAAAACGTACGATATCTCCGGGAGCAAGAGTTTTAATGCGACTGGGAAAAGGCTTACTTTTCATCCGGTGCAAAAGTCTGGTACTGTTCAAAAAAGGATCCGAAGTTAGCATTTTTATTATTAGTAAATGTCAGATTCAGGAACTATAGTTTTAGCAATGCCACGAGTCTGTTTAATACATATTTATTACGATCTTCGTGCGAAAATTTTACAGAAAAATTCTGCCTATACATGCGGCAGTGTTTGTTTCTTGCCTCAGCTGCCTCTTCCGACGACTGACTAATAGGCAGAATAGCTTGATCAATTGTCTCCTGTTATTATTATTATTATTAATTAGTCCCTGGATCTGTTCTAGTACATACGCTTCATCTCTAGTGCAGTGACAATTACATATTATCAGTGATTGTCGTGCGCTAGTCGACGTATTTGTTCGACAAATAACTTTAATATGAAGGTTTTGTCCACTTCCGGCACCACCTGTTACGAATACACGCAAAGGCTCAACTATATCATCGTGAAGCAATTTATTCGCAACTTAATTAAAAAGTTATCGCTGCTGCATGTTAAATGGTTTACAGCGGCTTTATATGCGTGTGCGCAAAATGGCTGGGCGTTTTCGTTTTTTCATTCGGCCTGCATTATCCAGTAATGTTATGTACTTTTGTCGATTATCTGTATTGTCTTGTTGAATTTCATATGCGTCTGTATCTTTTTCATCACCGTCATTATCATTCCGCTGTTTTTGATAAAATCGATTCACCGTAAGCCGTCTGTAACATTTTTAGTGACACCGAACACGAAATTCCATTGGCGATGCAAAATATAAGAGAAACTCTTTGTTCTATGTTTTTGTCCATTATGAAATTCGCAATACGCACTAGATATGATAACTAAAAATAGCACTGTGTTTAATCTAAATAACAGATGTAACTCAAACTCCGCGCCAAAATGCAAAACAGTTGTGCCAACCGAACAAAAAAAAAAACAGAAAGAAATTGGAACTTTTATTTATTTATTTTATTTATTTGGCTCACCAACAATTGAATACACTGATACAAAGATATGAGATACATCCAATATACTTATAGACTAGTGTACCAATTTCTTACAGGTAAGCACATCATGCATTACTTATTTTCCGATTGACACTGGGCGACTGACATAAGGCGGCGCCTACTTACAATTAGATAAGTTCTGATACTCATCTAATTACAATCAGGCATACATGTTTCTGCTATCGACCTAACTCCAGATTAAAATCGTAAACACTATCACATTTTATCAGATTAAAATCAAGGTTAAAACAAAAATCTAAATACAATAAAAGCACAATTAAAACCAAATTAAAATACAATCAAAACATAAATTAAAATCACAAATAAAATCAATATACCATAAAAATCAAAATTAAAATTAAAATAACAATTAAAATAACAATTAAATCAATATTAAAATCATAATAAAATTGAATAATATAAAAATTAATTAATTATATTTAAATGATACTTATAACAAAATTATATTCTTTTACAAATCGTTTGTTCCCACTAGTTCTACGGTAGCACGAATAGGATTTTTTTTCTCGCTAGTACTACGATTTTAGGTATAACAAAATAGTAGAACTATTGGGATTCTCTATTCCCACTTGTTCTACTGAACAGTTCCACGGTATAACTAATGGGATATTTTGTTCTCACTAGTACTACGTTTTGATAGGTTCTAGAAATAGAAGTAAAGTACTAAATATGTCAGTCATATCACAATATTAGGTTTAAATTAAAAAAAAACATTGTTTATATAATGGTAAATATTGTAATAATATTTATTTAAGACACATTGATTATGCAAAAAAAAATACAAATTGTAATATAAAAATGTCAAATGTTCTACATCTATATCCATAACTATATTAAACACGTGAAGCAAAAACTTTGAGGAGTATGCAATTTGGCACAGTTTAAGTTAACATGGAGAAAGAGAGCAGAAAGCTAATATTTTTTTACAATATGCGTTATTATTGCAGGACCTCTAGTATATCTAACTAGAAGACAGTTTTTGATTGCTGTATTTCTACATTCTTACTTAATTACCGAATCATTTCTAAAAAGTGCCCCAGCTAATTTCGCTAGTTATTAATTTTAATTGTCCCTTGTTGGTTGTGTGTCCCTTTTCCCCCACTGCTCAACTGTTCTCTTTTCCCTACTGCTCAATTCGGAGTGCTCAACTTTAACAAAATTAAAAAGAAATCTTTTAATAAAACTTCATACCTACGTCAACAAAATGATAGCGGGCTGTCAAAATGAAAAATACCATTTAAAGGCTATACAACATCTTTATTTGGTGGTCCAGGTAAGTTACCTATACCTAAAATTAAATGTGAACTTAAAACAAAAAAAAATTGTAGCTAGCGTAATTTTTCTAGGGCGTGCCCGATTGTTATTTCAGAATTAATTAATTGCATTTGTATGAGCGTAATAATGTCATCATTTATTTTGTATTTCTTTGCTCTTTTGTTCGGTTTCTTGTGTTGTGCGAGTAAATCAATTTCAGAAAGTATTCTTAATAATCGTAATAAGGTCTTCGTATTTTTGTTAATTGATCTGTTTATTTTTGAGTGCCAGCCCTCCAGCACATTGTTAGTTCTATGTCTGTCACCAAACACGCTTATTATTTGTATAATATTTATTCCTTAATATTCCTTCCATATATTTCATAAAAGGTTGCATTGCTAGCTTAGAATCCTCATATTCATTTTTTATGTAAATCCAACCCTCTAATAATAACCTTTCCTCACTCAGAAGCGGCAATGCTGCACATAAACCAACAATTCTCCTCCCTTATTTTTTTTTTTTGGAATTAAAATTTAGCGTTTCGCCAAATACTTCTTGTCCAGTGGTAATAACACCCTTTAATGGTAACCGTATGCCATACTTCTTTTACCGCATTTATCATGGCCATCTCAAAATCACAATGTTATTTTTAATATTTATGTGTGGTATTTGGGTTTTTAACATGTAAAATAAGTATCAGATACTATTTTGTTTTTTGTCTGACAACAAAGCAAAAATAAATGGTTTAACGCGAGTTGATTCTGAAGTACTTCCTATGTCCCCAAACTGGTTTATATTTTCGGAAGAGCAAAATACCAAAATGCGTGTTTGTTCGTCATGATATTCCGCAATACATTTATCTGGTACTCGTCATGAATATTTAAAAAACATACATTTTTTTGGTTCCGACTGATTTGTACCTAGCATCATAAAGGCAATGTATGATACTTGATAGAGGTATAGAATTTAAGATATCACTTTTTTGTCCATCATGTTTCATTTGTATTTTTTTTTTATTATACTATTGCGGTATAGGACGATCGGAAGTTATTACCGCTTCTTTGAGCTCAGCTTTCTCTTTCAATGCAATTATTTTAATTTCATTTTCTGGACATGAGTGAGGAATAGACTTCACTACTAGATCATCCTGTAATTGAATAATATACTTATGTATTTTCAATAAAAACCAATTTACAAAAAATATTAAAAAGGTACATAGTAAATCCCACGACGCCCAATCAAAATAAAGGTTTCTAATTATATTTTTTTGGAATGGGAAACAAACCCTGACTACCAAGTCATTAAATAAAGTCATTAAATAAAAGCTTGTAGAAAGAAAACTTACTTTTACTGTAATAGTCCCTTTACATTGTGTTTTTCTGTACGAGGAACACCTCAGTATGCTCATGCTATTATTGTAGGTTCTTAGTATGTGATAGTGGCGATTTTAGTATAGTGCAGCCTTTCCACTGTTATTGTCAATGAAACATAACTTATTTATTAATTTTTTCGGACTATTTATCCGTTATTATTTCTGACGTATGAACTTGTACTACCCAACTAAGTTCTCGCGTCGGTCGTCGCGTTACAAGTCGACATGAACATAGTCGAGTCTCAGTTTAGCCGTCTACGAATTCAACTAGTTCGTTGATTATCGGTGAACCGTCGAATCGTTCATTGCACGTCGACGGTCGAATTAACTAGTTCGTTCATTCAACGCCCATCGCTAGAATTGAGCATTTCTTATAAAATCATAATTCTCGATTCCAAGTCTTCGACGTTTTCTTTGTGAATAAGAAGGAAAATTCAGAGTTTTATGGTTACGTAATGAAGACATCAGTGAATCATTATGAAGAATGTGTAATATTTGTAAAATATTTTCTTCATTTTTATTAATTTTATTAGTAATTATGTGATGCCATCCTTCAACAGCATTGTTTGTCCGGTAACGCTCTCCACCACACATTAATAAAATCATCACAACCACAACCACACATTAATAACCACATATTAATGAAATCATCTCTCATCCAGTAATTTTCAAAATAGGTGAAAAATTCTTTTAGTCGTTCATTATTATATTCGGCTATTAAACTTTTAATATAAAGAACTGCCTGGTCGGTCTAGCGTACCCAAGCGCGTTTGCTGAGCCCAAGGTCCTGGGTTCGATTCCCAGGTCAGAAAAGTGTTATTGGATTTGTAAATTCTCAGTACGGAGTCTGAAAATGTGTCCGGTATACGGCAACTGGCTCGCCCCCTGTTACATGGGACTCATAACTGGCGAAATCTTGGTATAAAATACCTCTACCTAATCCCTAAGGGCAAATACAGGCGTGATGTTATGTTGTAAAGTACTCACCGTGGTCAATGTTACGGATCCAGCACATTTGCTAACCTTGTACCTTTTACACCTCCATATGGATTTACCACTTTTATACATTCGTTGTCGGTAAATCTGATGCCCCGATAAAAGCAAAACTTTTCCTCGACCTCTTGAAAGTAAGATATGGTCCACAGCACTCATTTTTATCGGTATTAACAAATAAAATTTTAACGATACTCAGTTTAATGTAGTATTATAGTGAATGCCACAATTTTTATTGGCCTACATGACAATGACATACACATGACAATTAATCAAGAAAAATTAAACCTTCTTCGAAAACAAAACACTCCAAAGCGTAAAATAACTTTCTTTTATGCTTTTTGCTTTTAAAACAACCGACTTCCCAAAAAAATATGTTAACACTAGCTTTTTGTCCGCGGTTTAACTCCCAGGGGTTTTTTTTCGGAATACAAATACAAGAATATCAGTGAATGAATTTACGAAATCGAATCAGTACTTCCAGAGATCTACATTTTTAAATATTTTTATAAAACATACAAAATAAAAAACTTTAAAAAATATAGAAAATAGAGGGAACAGGGTCCAAGCTACCAGCGGTCAGGGCTCCAGAGAGAGGAACCTCCTAACAATACGAGCCGTGTCCAGCAATACTGCTTTCTGGATCAGGCCCTTGACCCAGCCGCCTAACGAGAGCCTCCTAAGGTGGTGGTCGAGGCTCGTGGCTATTAAGCCATTGGCTGACGCGACTATCGGTACAATAGTCGCTGTGTTTACATCCTACATGTCGACAACCTCGCGAGCCAAGTCACATCACATCATCAGCCAATTAATGTTCCCACTGCTGGGACACAGGCCGCCTCTCTGTGAGAGGGAATGGGCCGTAATCCACCACGCGGGCCCAGTGCGGGTTGGTGGATGTCACACGTCTTAAAATTTTTGGTTCTAGGATATGTCGGTTTCCCGTTTTGAGAGCAGTGGTGATGAAATAATTTACACAAAGTAAAGCGCCTGCCTGGGCTCGAACCCACGACCTACAACTTGTAAGTCGCGGCTGATACCACTGGGCCACCACTGCTCGCGTCGCGAAAGAAAGCGTTTTAAAGCTGCAAGAAAAGTCACTGTGCTTAAATTTGTAGCCACTTCAATGTGCGTGGCATGCGTCGTCAAACACTTAAAAATGCAGAGCCAAGCCTTACGGCTCTTAACGCCTCGACCGCGAATTGGTGTGTACTGCAGCGGCTGTGACTATGCAACCTGCATAGTCACAGCCGGTGTGAGTGAATGCCTTGTCGACTTGGTTAACACGCTGGCTAGGTAGATCTGCCATAAGTGACAGAACAGGACGCGGGCGGAATTTAAAGCAAGTGTTACAGTTGTGGATTCTGTGGCGAATTATTCGACGTGCAGCTAAAATTCAATAATTATGCCTGTGTAAGGACATAAGCAACTCCGGACCGGTATGAAGATGTTTCTTGTGACAAAAGTCTACAAGTAGAATGTCAGGTTATGACGCGATAGAATACAGGGGTGTTTATATTCGTAGGGTTCGTCCGAATTTGTGAGACGACCACCAACTCGTATGATGCCTTGCTCATCGAGAAACGGCTTAAGCTTATGGAGGGCAGGAGTACATGGTTTATTGTTTTTTAAATTTAGAATATCGTTACGGAAATGAACATTCTGTACAGCTCGCAGCAATTTAATTTCTGCATATTTGAGATCAGAGCTTGATACAGTACGTGCACTAGGCAGTTGTCTTTAAAACTTGAAACACGTAGTGCTAGCTCGTAAATTGTTGATTCCGTAACATCAGAAACCATGGCATGAGCGACTGATTTCTGTTTGGATACGCCCTCATGCAGTGCATTGTGATCGAAAGTATGTATGTGCCACTCAGATGGGTCATGAGAAATCCATGATGGTCCACTATATCTTCTTCTTCTTAGTCGTAACGCTCTTGACAGAGCGGTCGTGGTCGTCATAAAGTATCGGTAGTATATGTGGCATATGTAATGCGTCTCACAATGTCCACTATACCACAATAGATGAAATCAAGAGCTTAGCTGGTGTAACACCACGAGACAGACAATCAGCGGGGTTTTCGGGTTTTGAAACTATTAGCGGGCATAAGCTCTATTAGCTTAGTAACCCGATTGGCAACAAAAGTTTGCCAGCGGTGCGGTGAGGAATTTATCCAGGCGAGCACTACTTTAGAGTCAGTAAACGCGTATACCTTATGGATGCGGTAGTGGGGCGATATTGTGTCTTGTACCTTGCGTAGCAACTTGTACAACAGTAAGGCCGCGCACAACTTCAGTCTAGCCACCGAAATAGTTTTCACAGGTGAGACTGTAGACTTCGCACTAACTGCACGGAGTAGTTAGAACCAATGCATATTTCCATGTATACGACTCCGCCGTAAGCACGCTCGCTGGCGTTAGCGAAACCTATTAAATTCATGGTGCATCCGTCTACCAACCCCAGATGACGCGGAATAATAATTTCATTAAGCGTAGAAAGCTCAGCACAAAACTGCTTCTAAGCGGTGACTATATGGCCAGGTGGTATGTCGTCCCAGTCACACTTTGACAGCCAAAGGTCCTTAATTAATAGCTTGGCGTACAGAATAGTGGGGGCGACAAAACCCATTAAGTCCCATAGCCGAGCCACTGTGGCAAGCATGGTTCGCTTAGTGCTGCATTTATCATCTTGTGTGGCGACGTCAAAGCGGAAACTGTCACAACAAATGTCCCAGTGTATACCCAGGACTTTATGCGGTAAAGACTTCTCGTACTCGATATCGGGCGAAGCCTTATGAGTATCAGGAATGTGTGCGAGAACCTCTTTTGAGTTACTTGTCCATTTGACAAGGTCGAACTGGCCTCGCTTGAAGAGCTGAATAACCTTAAAGCGAAATTGCTTGCGGTATGGACATGACACTACAGGCAATGTCATCCATATATAATGCGGAAGAAGCAGCAGCAGATGCTGCAGGGCCTGCAGGGAAATTATCGCCTTCATCTGCGACTAACTGGCGGACTACACGTAACGCGTGATATGGACTAGACTTAAACCCGAAGCAAACACGATTAATTTGATAAACCGTTATAGGTTCATGTTTGCTAAATCTGTGAAAGATGCGTTGAAATTTACGGTCCGATTCACGAACGCCGACATTGAGAAACATTTGTCGGCAATCAGCTGACAGGGCTTTTTGAAAGAGACGAAAACGAATTATGATAATAAATAAATCACCCTGTAGATTAGGGCCTGCATGTAGAATGTCGTTAATCGACTGTCCCGATGTAGTTTGACTACTAGCGTCTAAAACCACGCAAACTTTAGTGCGACACCGTGATGCGGTATATAGTATGACAAATTAGAAACGTTGTCATCTTTTAAAACCGGACTCAAATATCCCTTGTCATGCGAGACTACATAAATGTCATTGTAAGCGCTGCGTAAGTCTAAGGACGTATCAAGTTTGCGCTCTAAACAATCGAAACGCCTAAGTGCGGCGGCATATGAGTCGCCTAGCGAATAAGGGTCGTCGCAAAATGGCAACGACACAATATATCTACCACTGTCATCGCGAACAATGGTAGCGCGAAAATGTTCTTCGCACTCGAGATCCTTACGGTTCTGCGAGGGCGAGGCGGAAATTTCTTCAAGCTCCCAGAATCGCTTAAGAAGTGAATCTAAACTGGGATCTTGAAGAACAGAACAACATGACGCCTGTACTCGTACAGTGTGTAGTATGTGCTGTAGGTACGGAACCCATAACCACATACCCCAACACAGTTTCAATAGCGGGAGGTATATTATATTGTTCGCTATGCACTATGTTAGGCAAAAGCAAGCGCGGGAATATAGCAGCACCAATCAAAACATCGATACCGCTCGGCTCTGCAAACTTTGCATCTGCGAGCGGTAATGTTTTGAGATGTGTAAGTTTAGAGATATCGACGATCGATGGTCGGCAATGTCTCCGTTATACGTTCAACAATAAGCAAAGAAACGTTGAAATTAATATCACTACTAATACGAGAATATAATTTAATATCTACGGAACCCTTAACTGGTTCTTCCGACACACTGATTCCTTTAACTATTAAATTTGAAGTATGAAAGTTCTTCCAAAGTCCTAGACGCTTAAAACATTCAGAAGTAATAAAATTACTTTGTGAGGCGCTATCTAGTAAACAACGTATTGTACTTCACTGCATAGTCTCTTCATAATAAAGAACACATGTAGTAGTCGTATCCGCTAGCCGTTTGTTTCCTTGTATTGACATGGCCCTTTCATTCTTCTTACAGAAGAGCCCTTAGATGACGACATCTTAAATCTGCTCGGGGGTGACCCCAAGATAGCAATTATAGACCACCAATCCACAAAGAATTGGCCACAAGGTGGGCTGATATAATTAAAAATGGCCTAACCAAAGAAAAAAGAAATGAACTCAAAGAAAAATATCTACCACCAAAAAATTTGAAAACCCTTGGGGCTCCCAAATTGAAGTTAGAGGCACAAGCTGCCATAGTAGATGTGGCAGTAAAGAGAGACAAAGCTATTGCTGCCAAACAAGATCAAGTTGGTCGCACATTAAGTGCACTTGCTACAGTTTTTGGAAAGCTATGCAAAAACTAAAAAAATGCCCCTGTAATCAATATAGTTGTGGATGCTGCTCGTCTGTTGTGTGACCACGAACACCAGGAGACCACAACAAGAAAAATATATTATTAAATTAAATTATTTTTTTTACTTATTTGCGATTTACAATGTGATTCAGTTATTAATGTTAATTCTAATGCAGGTAGATCAAAACATATTTTAGTATATGCAAGAATTACAGATAACATTTTTGATGACGAAAATAAAACAATAAAAATAAAAGAAAAGGTAATAATGGTACAATGGTCGCTTTAAATAAATAAATGTGTATTTGGATTGCTAAATGTTCATAAAAACTGAGGGCCAGGAACTCCTCGGTTTCTACTTTATCTTTATACGCACTTTATATAAGCATGCTACAGAAAGCCAGAACTCTCACTCAAGTATGCGTTGAGCATGGTTGAAGGTTTAGGTTAGCTATGATTAAGGATTTTTTCAGTGTTCGTTATAAAAATCAACAAAAAAATATAAGAGGTAGTGAGGCCCGGGTACTCGTCGTTTTTTACTATAACTATATATACATTTTATAAAAATATGCCACAAAAAGCCAGAACTCTCACTCAAGTATCAGCAGAGCATGGTTGAAGATCGAGACAATTAAAATTTTAAGAAATTTATCACTGTTTTTATAAAAAATCAACAAAAATGTCCAGAGATACAGAGGGCCGGGCACTCTTAGTTTTCTAATACATCTCAAAACAGTAGAGAACCCAATACCACGCACACAACACCGTCCGTCCAATATCTTGTAAGGTACAAGGACTGGAAGTATTACGCTGAAAGCATAGACAAAAAACTGCACTCCCTCGTTCCAGCGGCCCACAACTATGATGCATTTGTTGAGACTGTGCGGACTGCACACAAATGATCCCTTTGCAGAAGAGACTATCGCAGCGGGGGAAAAACTCCTAAGTGAAGTCAGTGAAAGTCGTAAAGAGAAGTGGATGGACACAGTAAATAAAATGGACATGACAAGAAGTAGCAAAAAAGCGTGGTCTACTCTCCGAAAGCTTACCAGCGACCCACCCGAGCCATCACCACCAAATCAGGTTTCTGCCAACCAGATAGCGCATCAGCTCCTTCTAAATGGAAAACCCTCAAAAAAACACCCTAAAACGCCCAAAGCCTCAATTCCATCTGCCGGTAGTACTGAAATAAGCAAACCATTTACGCTGTCCGATATAATACCAGGAATTAAGGCACTTAAAAATGGTAAAGCCTCTGGTGTGGATGACATATTATGTGTGGAACAATTAAAGAACCTGGGTCCGGTTGCAGTTGAATGGCTTCTCGCCCTTTTCAACGCTAGCTTGCTAGACGCAAAACTTCCCAAGCAATGGGGGAAAGCTAAGGTGACAGCGCTTCTCAAGCCGGGAAAATGCCCATCGGATCCCAAAAGCTATCGCCCGATCTCGTTACTTTGTCACACATTTAAGTTATTTGAACGGCTAATTCTAAATCGCCTACAGCCCCTAATTGACCCTGGGCTGATCCCAGAACAAGCTGTTTTCCGCCCTGGAAAATCATGGACTGGGCAAATCCTCCGGCTCAATCAGTACATTGAGGATGGATACGAAGCCAATAAAATAACCGGTGCTGTCCTTGTCGACCTGTCAGCGGCGTATGACACAGTTAATGTGAAAAGGCTATTATTCAAGTTAACAGCCTTAACAGATGACCATGCATTCATACGACTCCTGGGTGAAATGCTACGCAATCGACGCTTTATGGTGAGCTTAAACTCGGAAAGGAGCAGGTGGCGTATCTTGAAGAATGGTCTACCTCAGGGTAGTGTCCTGGCTCCCATTCTATTTAACATTTACACCAATGACCAGCCCAGTACGACAAACACGGAAAGGTTCCACTACGCGGATGACTTGGCGCTGGCCACAAGGACGACAAACTTTGAAGATACCGAAGCAAATCTTGAACTGGCCCTGGCAAATCTCAGTGAATACTACGAAGATAATGCATTAAGACCTAATGCGTCTAAAACGCAGTCGTGCTCATTCCACTTGAGAAATCTTCAGGCTGCCAGAAAATTAAACATCAAATGGCGAGGTGCTGACATTGAACACAATGACAATCTTGTCTATTTGCGTGCTACCTTGGACCGCTCACTGACCTACAAAAACCATTGCGAAAGAACTAAATTCAAGGTTAACACACGTAACAACTTGCTTCGTCGACTCACATCCACTTCCTGGGGCGCCTCCCCTCACGTCCTTCGTACATCTGGTTTGGCTCTCTGCTTCTCGGCTGGCGAATTTGCCTGCCTAGTGTGGCCGATCCGCTCATGCCCGAAAAGTAGATGTAGCCTTAAATTACACGTGTAGAATAATCACTGGGTGCCTTAAACCTACTCCACTTGCTGCACTATAACCGCTGGCAGGAATAGCCCCTCCGGAGGTCCGTAGAGAGGTTGCCTGTTCTTCCGAAAAGCACAAACAAGAGACCGATAACCGCCACCTAATGTACTTCGCGGAGCAATCACGGAGGCGACTAAAGAGTCGGAACAGCTTCCTTAAGTCGGCGGAAACAACTACGACAACAGCCCAGGCGAGACACGTAGGAAATTGTGGCTCCTCAAATACCCCCCTCCGACTGACTATATCGATCCAGCAGAAAAGCTCCCAGCTGGGAATAAACTGCCTTGGCCTACCTGGAAATCCCTAAATAGGCTACGAAGCCAAGTGGGCCGCTGTAGGGTACAACCTGGTCAGATGGGGGTACTCCGATCAGTCACAATGTGACTGTGGAACCACACCGCAAACGATGCCTCATCTGTTGTCCTGCTCTCTGTGCACAAACACCTGCACCATGAAGGACCTGTGCGAGGCCAACGCTAGGGCTGTCGACGTGGCTGAGTTCTGGTCGAAGCACAACATTTAAACATAAATATTAAAATGGAATCATCGACACGATGAAGAAGAAGAAGAAGAATACATCTCTATCAAGGCTAGACTTACAACTGCATCATAAAGCTAGCACTTCAACTCAAGTATCAGCAGAGCATGCTTGAAGATCGAGATTAATAAAAATCAAGACGAACATTTCTAATAAAAAATCCAAAAAACAAACAGAGGTACTGAGGGCCAGGAACTCCTCGTTTTTTACTACAACTATATATACATTTTATAAAAATATGCCACAGAAAGCCAGAACTCTCACTCAAGTATGCGTTGAGCATGGTTGAAGGTTTAGGTTAGCTATGATTAAGGATTTTTTCAGTGTTCGTTATAAAAATCAACAAAAAAATATAAAAGGTAGTGAGGGCCGGGAACTCCTCGTTTTTACTACAACTATATATACATCATCATCATCTGCCTAGCCTTTTCCCAACTATATTGGGGTCGGCTTCCAGTCTTACCAGAGCATGGTTGAAGATCGATACAATTAAAATTTTAAGAAATTTATCAGTGTTTTTATAAAAAATCAACAAAAAAGTCCAGAGATACAGAGGGCAAGGCACTCTTAGTTTTCTTATACATCTCTATCAAGGCTAGATGTACAACTGCATCATAAAGCTATCACTTCAACTTAAGGATCAGCAGAGCATGGTTGAAGATCGAGATTAATAAGATTGAGACATTTTTCACAGTCTGTAATAAAAAATAATAAAAAAATGTGTCAGAGGTACTGAGGGCCAGGAACTCCTCGGTTTCTACTTTATCTTTATATGCACTTTATATAAGTACGCTACAGAAAGCCAAAACTCTCACTCAAGTATCAGCAGAGCATGGTTGAAGGTTTAGGTTAGCTATGATTAAGGATTTTGTACGGGGTGGACGTGATCGCTGGCGGTAGATAGGGATTCTGGAGGTTGTAAGGCTCCTGCACCAGCGCGTTGACACCCTTTCACCTATAGTTCAGTTGTCTTCAAGAATATTCGCCTCTGTGAGCTGCTTGAGGTCTGCCAGATGTTCATGGGTGAAGATATGATGTCCAGGAAATAAAAGACTTTATTCTTCTTAACGTTTTGCGATGTTTTTACAAGGTCTTCGTGACATAAAGTTGCGTGGATTCTTCTAATACAAATTCGGCTACCGAATTGCTCAGCGCGCCTGCGCACTATCGTACTACCAAACTTTACCGTAACGAGGACCCTGATTTCACGCTCGCACAAGATTTTTATTTACAATTTTTTTCATTATAAACTTATGCTATAAATCAACAGAACCTCCCTTCGTTGTGTAAGGATCATGGCATGACACATATGGTTGGATGCGCGATAAGAAATTTATCAGAGTTTTTATAAAAAATCAACAAAAATGTCCAGAGGTACAGAGGGCCGGGCACTCTTAGTTTTCTAATACATCTCTTTCAAGGCTAGACGTACAACTGCATCATAAAGCTAGCACTTCAACTCAAGTATTAGCAGAGCATGGTTGAAGATCGAGATTAATAAAAATCAAGAAAATTTTCATCGATTCTAATAAAAAATCCAAAAAAAATATCGGAGGTACTGAGGGCCGGTAACTCCTCTATTTTTACTGCAAATATAAATGCATTTTATAAAAATATGCTATAGAAAGCCAGAACTCTCACTCAAGTGTCAACAGAGCATGGTTGAAGATTGATATTATTAAAAGTTAAGAAATTTATCAGTGTTCGTTATAAAAAATGTCCAGAGGTACAGAGGGCCGGGCAATCTTAGTTTTCTAATACATCTCTATCAAGGCTAGATACCTATCACTTCAACTTAAGGAACAGCAGAGTATGGTTGAAGATCGAAATTAATAAAATTGAGACATTTTTCACCGTCCGTAAAAAAAAAATATTCATTATTATTGAAAAAATCGAAATTAATTCCTTGATCCCTCGATGGTTTAAATAGTATTCTGTATCCTAATTATATTATTTTGATGATAAATTTTTTGTGTATATAATTAAATGAGGTGTTATCGAAGTCCTCGAATTAATGGGTGTACGTTTTTTATAAAGGCCATCGTATTTATGCCAAAACTCGCCCGTTAACCCGTAGGTTACGTAGTGCTTAAGTTCAAGACTATAATTTACAACAGCAGCTAATATATATGTCTTTTCACCAACTTTTATAGCTTTGGCAAGTGAATCCAACCTATGACCAACAATTTTGGGTCTGTTTGGATATCCAGGATCGCTAATAACAGACGAATCGAAATTCAGGTGCGGTCCAAAATTATTTGTGCATAATAATTCGTTATCGCAATCGTGGCAAGATTTTTGCATAGCCATCGCATCCTCAATTGCTTCCTGCAGCAAATGGAGACTTCGGCATAGAATCATGTCATTATTGATACTTACGAACGTGTAGTTCCTTGTATTTGTATAACCGCAGATACAATCGACGCGACAGGAATAACTAGGTTGCTTTTCAAACAGATACTGTGCTAAATGAGCAGCGTTAGACTCCATATGTAAATGCTTTAATTTCCTTGTATAAGTCGCTACAGAATTTTTAAATATGGTTGTACATCTTAATATTTTTGCCCGTTGCAAATAATGTTTTTTACAATTTTTTTTTTCTTCGATGACACTTTGACCCAGTTTTATTATGGGACAATCAGATACAATTAATAATTCTTCGAAGTAAGTTTTATTTACCAATAGCCCCCCGAGGATAACCTGGAAAATGGAAGCGAATGCACATGTTGAAGTCACGTTTAAATCATGGTCTTCAAATCGCACCGGACCCGAGACGTTGCCGTTTAGTAGGATTGGTGTGTGGGCAGTTTTGAAATCTTTGATTATTTCCCATTCGGGACAAGCATCGAGACATGTTGGATGTCTCTTTTGCTTTTTTGATGGTGGTCCTTGAACTTCACTTTTAGTGTTTTTGTTCAAGCCTCCCCAAGCACTTCTTCTTTAACGTTCCAGTCATTAGACACTGGAACATTTTCACCAAACAACTCCCGTCTTCATGTTCGATATAAATTGAGTGCAGAATCTCCTCTTTACTGATCTCCTTATTATTTTTAATACCGTCAGTTTTTGAAGAAGAAAGAGATTTCGGTCGAGAGGTCGTAGTGCTCTGGGATTTTCTCTGTGGATTTTGCTTCTTTACTAGTTGATTGAGGTACACCATCAGACGCGTTGCTGCGCTCCTTTATTTTTTTAACGAGTCGTTCTAGATGCTGCATCACAAAACGATCGATGCGCATTGGAATTTCACCCCTGAAGTCACGATGCTTTAAATCTGAAAATTCTGCCTCGACTGCAGCGGAGGTAGCGGTCAGTGCCCCTCTACCAAAAACTGGTACCATAATTGCGGTCCACAAAGGTATGTAAGGAAGGAGGTACCTTTCAAATCTTTTTGCGAAATCAACGCTGTAACATGCATTGATTGTATCGCCGTCCGCAGACTGGTCCGCTATTTTAACTGCTTCGTTATATAAGGTATCACGCCACAATTTCCGTCTTTGTCCGTCACACCTTCTATCGCTTCAACGTCAAATTCATCGTCGAACTTATGTCTGTCTTCTTCATCAGGTTTGCCATCGTCATTTTCATCGTCATCGTTGATTTTATAAACGCCTTTTATCCTACTATTTATAAAATGTAATCGTTCTACTGACGGTAATGGTTTGCCATTCGCTCCCGACCCGATACATCTACTCAAAACCACAACTAGAAATGACTCCAAAAAGTAGGTTAAACCTGGCAAATTTGTAATTTGGTGGACTTGTCCTATGCACCGCTTATAAAATCTCCTAACTAAGTATTTTCTTTGCCCTTCAAACTGGGCCATCGCGAAATCATTGCTATCAGATGACACACGTCCAATCGCATGAAGGTGGATGGCAACGACGTTGATTTATTTACAACAGCATCATAACATTTTTGTAAATAATCATTAAAACTGGCGCACTGGCCAAATATATATGGCGATACCGCAATTAACAAAGACCACCCAAAATCAGTAACCACAATCGGTGGAATCGGAGCATTTGCTGCTAGAATGTGGCTCAAAAAATTTGTAACAATGATGGCTCGCTGATCTGCTGATACCATTTGAAAAGTTGGGACGCTACCTTCTCCGGTTATAAGCACGCACTGGTATAACAAAATAAGAGGACTTGTGATTGATCTCGTTTTGCGATGCCACCAGTAGCATCGATTGCTAGTGTTGCGTTGGGATCTTTTTTGCAACGGGCAATATGAATCTGCATTTGCTCGGGTAACCAGTACATGCAGTTGAATTTATACAATCCTATAGATTTTATACATCCAACTAACTTGCCATGTTCAGCACTATTAAGTAAATTGAGTGACGGGTTTCCGAATTGCAACCCATATTTACTTAATAGCCGCTGTTCTTTGACTTTGCGAACAACTTCGTTCGTAGGGAGAGTTGGGGGATTTTTACCGCCGAATTTCTTCCTCCGTCAATAAGGTAATCCGCAACTTCCAGGCGACGTGCTCCTCTCAACTGTCTTCTTTTATTTACCGAATGTAGGGTGCTTTTAATGCCTTCAAAGTTACACTGCACTATAACTTATACACCTTTTGAAGGCCTCTTTATCAGTGTGCAAAAAATCTTTGCGTGACATTCGTGGCAATATCCAGTGGAGACTGTTAAAAAAAATGTGGCTGTGGCACACATGTAAACGTTGTGATTTTTAAAATTTTTACACAATCTACGCTGTGTTGCACCCATAAAGCTTCAGCTATAACATTAGCCCATCCTTGACGCAATTTCCAATACAGTCTCTTACCGTAGAGTTTTTGTTGTGGCTTAATATTTAGCCATTTCTCTTGAGAAATAACCAAGTTTAACTTCAGTGAAGTTAAAGTGGTTATTTGAGCACTCATAACAACGGTCTGGTCGACACACCTTCTGGAACTGTAGTTACCGTCGCTTTCAGAGATGCTCAATTCCTGCTCTCGTACTTCGAAAACTTTACAGATATGATCTCTTAGCCCACTACGGTTGCAATTAATTATAGTATGGACATGTTTAGGCGTTATTATGGACCCCTTATCCGCCATTAATTTGGAAATCATTTGATAGACACCATGGGAAGGTGGATACACACGCCCATTTTCATCAAAGGTGTGACAGTTACCATCCGATAGAATTTGCCTTAGAGAAATTTTATCATATGGTGTTTTTCCTGGCATTTTTTTAAACCTTAGTGGTAACTAAAAGCTAAACAACAACAAACAATTAACAACAAATAACAAAACTCAACAATAACATCAAAACTTAACAGTATTAACAAAACTCAACAATAATAACAAGACTTAACACTTTAAAGTATTAACAAAACATTAACAAAAGAAGTAAACTATAAATCCAAATGCTGGTGAATTTACGGGTCACTATAGTTGCAAAATACCTACAAGAGTTATTTTACAATATTTAACGAAATTTTTTTTTTTACTTTTCGTCTCACAGGTCACTCAAAGTGATTGGTTACTGCTTAACCGGGCTTCCCTGTGGAGACTAAGCTATATAGCCTCCTGCCAGGCACAAATTTCTAAACCTAAGCGACAACGCTGAGGGCTACCCCAGTTGGGGTCGAACCTCGGCTCAGGGCGTCGCTGGGGGACAGCTATGACTGGATCTAGATTAATGAATTTACTTTCCGTTCGTAAACTACCTAGGTGGAGAAGAACGGATAAGTAACTCCTTTTATATCTAATAATTTAACTAATGCTCAGCTAGACGCGGGCTGGCGGGATTTTATTGAAAGAACACGCGACGGGCCTCGGCGGCGAGGGCGGAGGGAATCGGTTTGTTATCTATTGTGTATCTGCACCCTATGGCTCACAGGGAGCAGAGTAGAGAGGTCATGAGGGGTCGGAGAGTAAGCCTCAGTTGGCAAAATGAAAGAATTTAAGAGATTACGCTCTAATTGCGTAAATACTAATTGAAAGGGAATGGGTCACGCCCTAATTGCGTACCCATTGCCCGTTTCTGAAAACTAGGCTATCTAGCTCCGTAGTTATTGACGGATACCTATTGTATATGTCTGGCATAGGGCTTGTTCTGGGACGGGCTCGCGGCGGCGGCGGTGGTGGAAGCCACTTGGCTGCCTTGAGCGGGTATGGGGGCGGCCTGGGCCTGGGTGGCCGGGCTGAAATTTGGTGCTGGGATGGGGTGATCCATCAGACCAGGGATGGTCTTCTGGTTTATCTGGGGAGCCACTTTCTGGTGGTTCAGTATACCCCATAGCGACTGCCTCTGAGGGGCTAGCCGAGGGGGGGGGGGGAGGGTTGGGAGGTGGGAGCTGCGCGCGTCTCGCGTTCGGTTGAGCGCTTGGCCATTTTAGGCGCAAGTTTGGGGGCTCGAGGACACCCCTTGTAATTGGCCGTGTGACCGACTTGATCACAAAGCACGCAGCTGGGAGGCTCCGTGCATTCGGCGGGGTTTTTAGGGCGGGGGCACTCTTTAGTGCTATGATCCCCTCGGCACTTGACGCACCTGGGGGTGGCATAGCAGTTTTTCTGACTATGCCCATATAGTTGGCAGCGATGGCACTGCCCAACTACGAAGGGGCGGTAGGGATTCTCTATTGAGATACCTGACAGTGAGCATACGGATTTTACCCTGAAAATCGGGTGATGGGACTCGGTGGGGCTGCATTCAACCACCACCATATCGTATTGCTGGCCACCTCTAGCTTTATGCATGCGGTGGACAGCTAAGACGGGGACCTTTTGCGCGATTAAATCCGCGCGAATGTCTTCAACGGGGATTTCCTTGGGTAGGCGCCGGATAACTACACGGACGGGCGCTTCCTCAGGTAACGTACAAGTATGGAACGAAAAGTTCCTTTCCTTAAGAAATCTTGTAAGATTTCTGACGGGCGCTTCCTCAGGTAACGTACAAGTATGGAACGAAAAGTTCCTTTCCTTAAGAAATCTTGTAAGATTTCTGAAATCATTGGAGGTCGGGACTGTAATTTTAATGCCCAGCTGACACGCTAAGGCATTTGACGATTTTGAAACATCTGTCCACTTATCTTTGTCGTGGAGAAATACTTCGGAATTTTGGCTGGGGGCGCGGCTCGACCCTGGAGAGGCGTCGGCGACGGTCATGGGACTGACAGAGCGGCTCGTCCGCGGTGTAGCGGTGAGGGGGATGGGGGCGTGGGCGGGGGCGGCGGTGGGTTGCTCGTCGGAGGAGTTGGACGGCATAGCTGGGGACTTGGAGGGAGACGATGTCACCTTCTTGACCTTATTGGCCTTCGAGCTGGACTTGCCCTTCTTCCTCTTCCTCTTACCCTCACTGGCAACTTGAAAGCTGTCGGAGGAAGAGGAGAGGTCATCGGAGGTTTCGTAGTCGTCACAGTCTACGACGGAATCATCGACTACGAGTGCGAGAGGCGAGCTAGAGCGCTCGTCGATAGCGGGTGGGGGAGAGGCGGGACTATCGCCCGAGGCGGGTACCATAAGGGTCCCATTGAGCCAGGGAGGCCATAATAATTTTAAACTTCCTCTGGTTTTCCCTAAGTGGACTGGGATCGTCCGACATCAGGTCCTCGACCAATTTTATCAATAACTCTACAGGATGCATAGTTACCGATAAAACTGATACGAGCGATAAAACAATAACAAAAGAGATAAGATACGATATTGTAAACAATACCTTATCTTATCTATCAGGGACGGATAACGAAAGTCCCCGGGTGGGTGGGCCCGGGGATGTGTGAGCCTACCCTCCCAGTCGGTGTTAGACTGGGAGGTGAGTGCCTAGATGAGCCCTAAGCTGTGCTATATTGTGTGACAGGGGCCCTGGGGTACTGGGCGGCCCACAGAAGGTGGGTACCCGTCGGATGTGTACCTTTGTCTGGCACGAAGGGGTAGAAACTCCCAACCGTGCCAGGTGAATGCTGAAAACGGAGTTAAGGGTTGACTAGGCTAGACACCAAGGCCAGGTCCCTTGCTCCCGTATCCAACTGACTGCCGTGCTCTGAAGGAGCTTGGCGGGTGCGTTGGGTCTACACCCCCTCGAATTTCAGTTGTCACCGCTAACGGTGACAACTGAAATCCGAGGGGGGGTTTCCACCAGAGGACCACTAAGACCGTGGCTTTTTCCCAGACGGGGTCAATAACCGTGACTCAATCTGTTAAAGAAACACTGTACTCGTTCGCTATCCTCAGAAGGACCGGTCCGGACCGTGCGATACGCAGAGGTATCACAGATAGCGGTGTGCGAACACAAACCGCGGACGCGTCGCAGAGATCGCGACGACACAGGACAGCGGGGTGCGGGCGGCGGGGCAGTGTTGCCGTTAGGACGATCTAGTTTGTGGCTATATATATACGGGCGCACGGTTGGCGCAGTGGTTGAGCGATTGACTGCTGCGCTGCGTGTCGCGGGTTCGATTCCTGCACGAAACAAATTTTTTATGACCTGACCTTATGAACTTTTTATGAATTTGTATGACCTACAGATAATTGTTCCGGTTCTGGGTGTTTGTGTATGTGAGTTTATATGTTTGTAAACGCACCCACGATACAGGATGAAATTCCTAGTGTGGGGCAAAGTTTAAAAAAAAAAAAAAAAAATATATATCAAAGAAAAAAGTTGCTAGTTTTGTTAATAAATCAGTTTCGAAATTCGGCTAGAAGTGGCTAAAGTATTTTTATCCTACTACTTCTATGCTATTAATATTGATATTACAATTAAGGCATGGGGATAAGTGGGTTTAATAAAATAATTTTTAATAGTGTTAAAAATGTATTAAAACCTGGTTACAATAAAGTGTACAGCTAAAGAAACATTAAAATTACTGTTAAATATTTAGTAAAAAATTAAAAATCAATTTGAAAATCTGCAATGTCATCTGGAAATTCTGTAACCTCTTCGTCAATGGATGATGATGTGGATGGTATTTCAGTTTTTTACTGATTTGACCGTTTTTGTGACTTTCGTTAATACTTCAGGTGGCAAAACATAATTGTGGCAAGCTTTTTTTAATATTTTAAGTTGGTTTCTTATCATAATTATTGAATTAAGTGTTAATGCACACAGTCTGTTTCTTATTTTATTTTTTACTGTGTTCATCAGGCTAAAGAGCCTTTCCACTTATGCGTTGGAGTGAGGAAGGGACAATACAGCAATAGCCAAGTCGGCTATTTCTTGGAATGTATTAACTCCTGCTGCATTCTTGTATTTTAAAACTTCACTGTCTCCTGAAGTGTCCCATTCTGTGAAATGAATAGTTTTCCACTGTTGAACAATTTTATCTATTTTTTGGTCATCAAATCCGAATTCTCTTGACAATCCAATCAGTGCATGAGGAACTTTGATTTGTTTTAAGGTGTTTTCTGGACTTAAGAGTATTACTTTCTTGAGGATCTCGTAATTAGAAGGTATTCTGTGTTGAATTTCCTTTACCAACTTGACATTGAAGTCGATGCACCGTTTTCTGATATTAGCTATTGATTGTGAAGATAAGTTACTTTTACTTGCATGAGATTCGAAGAGATGTCCCAAGTGTGCAACTGGATCTAGATGGTCTTCTACTTGGATTGTAAGGAAATCTTTGTCTGTTGTCGCGGCGCCTGGCATTATTATTCTAACGCAGACAGATCGTAACAAGGTCATCAGAGTTTGAAACAGTTTGACAGGATCCATATTTTCGCCTTCAAATACCTTTATTCCAATTTGAACGTCGTGACGTGAAGAATACTTTTCAAAAAGCATAGGTGTAGCCGATTGCCCTCGTCACTGTACATTTCCCAAAGCAGTCCCGCTGTATAACACTTCTCTCTAGCCAAAGCAAAATTTGAATACCGAATTTTACGCATTTGTACAAAAGGCTTCTAATGAACAGAACTATAGGAAATAAATGAACAGAACTATAGGAAATATTGGTTTACATTTAAAAGGATTTCTTTAAAGGCTTGCAATGCCCTTAAAGCGTCAGTAAATATAACTGTTTTTCCCAATTTAATGATATTATTATATTCTAAGGCTTTGAACAGACTATAACATTCGCCAGTAAATACCGATGACTCGGGAGGAATTTTAATTTTTTGCACTATATTGTATTGTGAGTGAAAAACGCTAACTCCAATATTTCCTAAAGAAGAGAGGCGTCTGTATAAATATGATGCCAATTCTCCCAATGCAAGTCTTTGGAAAACATAATAAATAACTCTTTTACAAAACCATCGACCAAACCTCAAACCTAAATTCAAGATAACATCCGGAGTGAGGAACAATGATTCATAAGAATGATTAAAGAGTGGATATGTAAGTGACTGGTAAATTGGGGCGTGCAAAGTTACATGCGTTTTTCTTGTGTTTTTTATAGCTTACAACAAGACAGGGAACAGATTTGTGAGACCAATAATTAGAAGAATTGTTTTCATCTAAAAGAGACTGAAGTTTTGCACGTAAAGGGTGGTTGGAAAATTGTAACGAACGGAATTGAAATTTGACGTCGTAGAGAAAGAGGAGGATCTACAGTTTCAACCTGTAGGGCATTTATTGGGCTTGATTTCATAGCTCCCGTCACTGTTCGTAATGCTTTGGACTGGATACTATCCAATTTCTTTAATGCGGCCGTATTACCAGGTTCTTATAAACATGTTCCAAAATCAAGCACACTTCAAACTATTGCATTATAGCTTAATTTTAATGAAAAGGGATGGGCACCCCGCCCATCCACTGATAATAAAATCACGCCTAAAAATGTTAACGACGATTTTACAGGAATGGAAGCATCATCATAATAGGAAAGGAAATATTTAAAATGAAGTTTGCTGAAGTTTATATTTTAATGTTGATATTTCCACATTATCATATTCGAAGAGAATGCTTACCTCGCCTAAAACCAAATTGACTGTCGCTGTTCTGTGATATTTAAAATTACTGAATACAAAGCTATGTGTCGGTAGGATGTGCTGCTAGATGGATTTTTGTTAGGTTAGAGTATCGGTAGAATGTTTTGGGTTTTTTTTTATAGATAGGCTCGCGTTTGACCACTATCTCGCCTGAGGGTAAGCGATGATGTGGTCTACGGTGAATGTAACCTATTTACTCCTGACTTAAAGACCCCAAGGTTGTAGCTATCAGGTAACGAAGCCATAAAAATATAAAATTGTTTAAAAAATACAATGATATCCATAACATAAATACTAGGAACAAACACAAATTTGTAGTACCTACAACAATGCTCCAGAAAACAGGTGGCTCGTTTAGATGTCAATGTGTACGCTTTTATAATAAGCTTCCAAGCGACGTACAAGGTTTAAGTGTTAATAAATTCAAATCATTAATTAAACGTAAGTTGTGCCAGAAAGCGTTTTATAACATTAAAGATTACGTTGAGGACAAAAAGGCTTGGGATTGAGCTGCTCCAATTAATTACGTTTTTTTTTTTTGCTACGTGAATTTAGATTTTAATTATTTTTTTTTAATTTTTCTTGCAATGACAAGAATATTTACTTTTTAAAGTATTATATTATTTTATTTTAATTATTGTGAATGTAAAGACTATGTGGATCGTTCTTTTTTTTAATTTTAATTTATCTTAGTTAGTTTTTAATCATGGTCTGGCAGTTTGAGTATTTATGCGGCCTACCCGAATGTCCTTTCTTTGGTATTGTTCGTCAATTCATTGAGCTCCTTAAATTCTAAGTTGAGCTGCACGGTTATTGACAAATGCGTGCACTGACTGGACAGGTCCACTCAATCTGGCTGGTTCTTTTCTCAAAAGACCATTTCAGGCATCAGTCTACATGGTCTTCACATGATCTAACCAAGTTTTTGTCTGGACTTTAAAAGAGACTGTGACCTCTGAGTTTGTTGTAGTCAGACAGGAAACGCCGACCTCATCTAGTTTTAAAAAATATGATCGACATGTGAAAGTGTTTGTACAAACCAACTTACAGAAAATAAATCATTTATCATGAAGACACCAGAAGGGAATGCCGCTCCTTAGCTGTGCGCACAATGAAAGTATTAGCAAAACACTTTGTGCGCATGGGGGGGCTGTCCACCATGAACGTGGCGCATGGCCGTACGTTTTGTAGTCTAATTATGGAAATGGCGAGGTGGAATCAAATTGTGCAGTTCTGTCGCACGCTCCCCGAAATGTAACCGATGACAAACCGACAGGCTGGCAACTCGGCGTCGATGTTCGAGGCTCTGGAGCTTTGACGCGACTAGTACATCGTTGCCAATAAGCCTCTTAGCCTGTCAGTCAATCGACTCAAGTGCATCAAGCTGGAATTTAGCAGATCAGTCCCAGAGGCGGATTTCCAGGAATTGGGCATATTTCCAGTTAACATGATTTTATTTATTAGTTCCAAAAAGTACAAAAGAGATAGATCACTCATGTTTGACAAAAAATAATAATAATACTAGCTTTTACCCGCGGCTTCACTCGCGTAAAACGTAGAAAAGGAAACACAGAGTACTAGTACAAAAATATTGTTTTTTGCGTTACATAAAATGCAGTAGGTACTAATTTGATTTTTGATTCTTATAAATATTGTTTAGGTCGTCAAAAGTGTGGAAATGGGTTCTTAGCACAGAATTGTAATTTTTAATAACTTACTTTAACACAGTCGTGTAAACAATATTTTTAGTTTTACCATCTTTTGCTAAAACATATTAATTATGTGGACTTGATACTCGTGAACACGCTACATACACACCATGGGATAAACAGTTTTTTTCTAAATGCACTCCTGCAACTTTCAGTGTTTGCCCTTGAGCTTTATTTATGGTAATCGCGAATGCGTCCAGATTTCTCATTAACAGGACTGGGACACCAACTTAACAGCCTCAACGTATGGGACTGTACCCCTGATAATTCTAAAGAGTTAAGAAACTCTATAGGGTAGAGTTTCTCACCCTGAAGTGTTTCAGGGTCACTCTGCTGCCACTTGTTTCAAGCTTGCTTGGAAGCATGTAATATATTTTCTTATTCTGCTTAAAAAACAGCGAGATTCATCACTGTCATACAAAAGCAGACTTGAGTGGTTCTTCTGGCTCACCAAGCGTTGGAACTGAAACTTTTCCACCAGAGCAACACATACCGGCAGGCTTATTACGTATCTTTTGTAAGAGCAAAACGATAGCGATCAAACGCTTTATGTCATAAAAGTCTGAATTACCTGCAGTGTAGGTATGGTAGGTCCTACACAATCATTTGTTAATCGCTCGATGTTTGTCAAATGCACTTATTTAATTAAAAAACCGCCAACAACTCTAAAACTTCTGTATGGAAGAGCAATTATTGCGCAAAAATCGCTATCGTTTTGCTCTTGCAAAAGATGCGTAATAAGCCTGCCGGTGTCTCATCATTCCACTTGAGTGCTTCACAATATCTAAATTTTTTATCCATGTTCCCTATGAGAACTAATCAATGGTTAGTGTAATCAATCAATGGGTCATAATCAGACGCAGCGTTGTGAAACAACTACCATGTATTTCTTGCAAACGTACGTCTTCTTTCAGACTGCCGTTGAGCTCGTAAAATACGCCGTATTTGGGATTGTTCAGGCGTCTCAGCAGCTATCTAAAATCCGACGGGCCTGTGTTTGCTCAAAAGTCTCACCAGCCCTTTAAGTTGCGTGACGCTCAGCATCTGCCAGTTGGTGAGCCGGAGTTTGGTTGAAAGTCGCAGCAGCCCTTTCAGTTGCGTGACGCTCAGCATCTGCGAGTTAGCGAGCCTGAGTCTGGTCGAAAGTCTCAGCAGATCTTTGGGTTGCGTGACGCTCAGCATCTAAAATTAGACGGACTGAGTCTGCTCCTCTGTTTCTTGGATTCTAGCTACTCTTGCTGTTCGAGCTACGGCTCAGATGAGATTTACGCTTGCGAGGTATATCCACAACATAAAAATATCCCTCTAATAAAAATAAGCAGTAGAATATTATAAAGTTTTGCTTAAATTACCACTTTCATAGACAACATTAAGTTGACTTTTTCAAATTGACTCTCTAATCTTTCATAAACAATTATATCATGCCTACAGCCGAATAAGAAGGACGCCATAAAAAGAAGTTTATATAGTACATATTATTTTCATATTTTATAACTACTCCACCCCATTTCTGCCGCACCTTGTTTTATACAAAAAAGTAGCCTATGTCCATCCCAGGGTCTCATACTATCTGCATACCAAACTTCATCTAAATCGGTTCAGTGGTTTAAGCCATAATAAGAAGTTTCATACAAATCTAACCCACCCCCCTATTTCTTCCCCTTTGTGTTTTATGCAAAAAAGAAGTAGCCTAAGTCCTGCCCAGGGTCTCAAACTATCTTCACACCAAATATCATCTTAATCGATTCAGCGGCTTAAGCCATAATAAGAAGTTTCATTCAAAATTAACCCCCCTCCCATTTCTCCCCCTTCGCATTTTTTGCAAAAAATGTAGCCTATGTCCGTTCCAAGGTCTCAAACTATCTTCTTACCAAATTTCATCTAAATCGGTTGAGCGGTTTAAGCGTGAAAAGGTAACAGACAGACAGAGTTACTTTCGCATTTATAATATTAGTATGGATTCCATCCGAACCTGGTGCAGAGTCCTTCATATGACATACAACACCTTTAGGCTCTTCGAAGGTAGATGGATTATATAATTCACCACCATTGAATGGGGAATGGAATAGATTCTTCCATGGTGGCGAAGGAATTTTATTTTGTAACGATTTCATTGGAAAGAGTTTATCCTCTGTTTTTTTCATGGCTTTGGATAAAGCATCGGCACAGGACTATTCATTACCATATTTAATTTCAGGAAGAACAAAAACTAATAAACTTGGTTGCCTTTTCTTTATGCGGAATCTTCACGTTTAAATTCTGGCGACGCACGGCCTCCTGCCTCTCCTGATGGATGTGAAAGTGTTCCCTAAAAGTATGCCAGTTAACGTCCGCCAGTTTGTACTTCAACCGCGGAGGGCGATTGGAATAAGGTTTTTGACTGTAAGGAAATTATAAGAATATAGGGCAATGATCGCTACCATAAGAGGAAAGCATAATTGCCCAACTTGAACGCGAAGCTTATTTATCCGTCCCGCCCCCGGCCGGCCTTTGGCGGTGTTATCTTAAAGTAAATAAATAAATAATCCGTGCATAATGACAGGTCAGGTGCACTAACACATTCATTTGGAGAAGTGCTTCTCTTGGTAGACACAGTGTTTAATATACAAAGATTGAGGTTATCTATAATATCTATTAAAGTGCTACCATAGTTATTTGTTGACGAACTACCCCAGACTTCATGCTGGGAATTAAAATCTCCTAAAACTATATATGGCTTAGGAAGAATAGGAAAAATATTTACGATTTCATTAAAAATTTCATTACAACAGACGGACGGGGAATATATACAGAAACAAAACAAATATTATCTACAACTGCTGCAATAACAGAAAAATCATTATTATGAGGTGGGAATGTGAAAATGAATGATGATGTTTGATGAGTAAAGCGACGCCGCCATACGCGGTCTTCTCTAAGACATGATCATAACCAGGGATCTTGAACAAAGATCCTGGTTTAACCGTATAGTTCGGACGGGGTACATTTTGGGGCTTGACAAGCATACCTCCGCTGGCTCAGCTGCGGCTCATTTTGGACCCCAGATTTACGTCATACGACATCCTAATTAATAACTTAATTATTGATTAAGATACCTAACGAATCTAATGTGGGGGCTTTAATTAAAATAGTTGGATAAAAAGCTTACATGTTAGCGCAAATTTTTTTTTTAGATTAAGTGCGCAAGTTTATTAATTTACATTTGTTAAAAACAAGTGTAATAATACGATAATCGCCATTTTGATGACAGTGGTGGTCGAAGCTAAAAAACATAAAAATGCAGATTTTGGACACCCAAACTCCACGACAGGGGTAGTGGTTTGCTAATTGTTTAATTATTGGTCAAATTCATCCATATTTCAAAATAAATAATTAGTGGTAATGAAGTTATTTGTTATTCAAAGTCGAAGTTTCGCGCCAATCGTGTTTGTTTACATTTTTATTTTACACAATTATCACCCACCCACATGTAAAAATGATTACAAATATGACTACTATGTCTCTAAATATAATAAACAACAAGAAGAAGCCCAGATCTTAACGTAATTAACAAGCACCGGTCCAATAATACGTAAAATTCATTACCACTACTTTATTTAGTTCAAAACTTTCAATTCATCAATGATATTGTTTTTTTTTATTGTAATAGTGGTGTGCCAAAAAGATTAGAGCAATCGATTTTTTTATACTATCGACTCGATTAATGAGCAATTATCCCAAATCGATTCTTAAAAATTAAAATAAACCTGATTTAGGCATAAAATACAAATAGTACTTAAATTATTACTATTAATTATTTCTTAAAGTAATCTTAATAGATTTTTGGACATTATTTGACTACAACCAACTAAACAATTTCATCGAACCGTGGATAATTTCGCGCCGAATTATCTATCCGATTCAAAATTCAAATTCGGAATGCGTTCGCTATTCAAAACTATTTTGTATAAAAATAATAATGATTGAGTCTTTTAATGTTTGATAGTCTCAGAAGTATACAGAGTGCCTAGTATATTTTTATGTAAGTTTGTAACGCAAGTGTAGATAAATTTAGTTTCGGGGAACCAACGATTTTGTGATTATTCGTTATATTGCAATGAGTGTCGTACTGGCCCAGTGGCTAAAGGCCTCGCCTTGCCTGAGGTCATGGGTTCAAATCTGGACAAATACCAATGATTTCCTTTTTCAAATTCATTAATGTACTTTCTAAGTATATTTTAGAAATCGTTGACAACGGTGAATGAAAACATCATGAAGAAACCTGGTCTTATAGTCTCAAATCGCCAACCCGCATTGAGCAAGCGTAGTGATCAAAGTTCGTGCCTTCTCTGTATGAGAAGAGGCCTTTGCCTTGCAGTGGGACAGTTATAGGCTGGTATTATAATTATATATTGAATAATGAGTTGAGTGTATGGTATGGTTAGGTTTTGAATTCGGTCGAGTTTGTTGTAATGTTATGAAAATTGGTTATTCTATACATACTTTTAAAAGTTTGTTTTTATTCTTTTTAAGAACATAAGTTTGGTTTGTATTTACATCTGCATTCCCCGAAAACTATTAATGTCAATAACCTTGTGCGTATCTTCTTGCGCGGTTCCTTTCCAAGCGAGTTATGGCATGGTTGTCAACCAACTAAGCTGAAAATCATCTAGAAGCATGAAATTTGGCAGAAAGGTTCCTCAAGTGACGTAAGTGTGCAGTGAGAAAGGATTTTTGGAAATTGCATCCCTAAGGGGGTAAAAAGGGGTTTGAAAGTTTGTATGAAAAATCTAATTCCTTCGGCCATAATTCTTGAAACTTAGCACAAATATTATTCTAAGTAAACAATATAGGTTGCCATTATTAGTTTTTCGAAACCTCCAAATGACGATTTAGGGGATGTTGAAGTTTGTATGGAAGAATCTGATTTCTTGGGTCAATCAACATGAAACTTGGCACAAATACCAACCTAAATAAACAATAAAGGTTTTCATAATTAGTTTTTCGAAACTACCCCCAAAAGATGATTTAGGGGGTGTTAAATTATTTTTGAAATATCGTATATTTCAAAAACTAATTTAACACCCCATAAATCACATATTAAATATTTCTTTGGTTAATAAATTTGAAAATTGACATAAATACCCATCCTAAGTGAACCATAAAGGTTTTCATTATTAGTTTTACTTATCTAGTCCCAAAATACGATTTTTGGGGAGTTAAAGTGCTTTAAAGAATTTTATTTCTCGGGTTAATAAATTTGAAATTTGGCACAAATACCAACCTAAGGAAACAAAAAAGGTGGTCATTATACATTTTTCGAAACTAACTCAAGCTAAGAATCTTACTGGACAGGGTTTCGTTTTTGACGTGGGTTTCTAGGGGAGCACTAAGGCACGATTTTGCGGCAATTCAACCTTTAATGAAGTGAAAAGGGTCAAAATTAGTTTGTATGTAAAATCAAATTCCTTGGGGATAAAGTTGATGATCAAAATTTACATAAAACATTTTGAAAACTCCCTCCCAGATTGGGTTTAGGGGTATTAAAGATTTTTTTGAGGCAACTCACTGCGCAATCTGACTAACATAAAATGATGAATAAAAAAGAGAAGAAATGACTGAATAGCATATTTAGGTTGTTCAAAACTCGACCCTCAACGGGGCAAAAAGGGTTGATAAGTTTTTAGGGGAGGATTTTACTTTGTGGCGATAACCTAAAATGTATTATTGTTTAAGTCAAATAACGAATCGTCCCAATCCAATAAACCCACCAACCCCAAACCCAAATCCACGATACCCAGTTTTTAATAGTTTTAATAATATCTTATTTTTGGTTGCCTTTACTAACTGCATATAAGAAAATCATTTATAGGATAAACGAAATCACGCGAACGAAGTCGCGGGCGGAGTGCTAGTCATACATAAACATACTCATATTTATACTGGTCATTCTGTATAAAACCGTCTGAAATGATCAATGTAAAACTCTCTTTTATATTAAAATGTACCCGATAAAATATTTTGAATACCGACTGCATTCCAAATTTGAATTCTTTTACGTTCGGCGAATTCGGCGCGAAATTAGCCACGAATCCTATTTTTTTTTTCAATTTACTGTTCTGATAACATTATGAAAGCATTTATGTATAGTTATTACTATAAGTTATTACTATATGTTATTTTATTTTGTGCCTATAAACTAATTTTAATTTTAAAGCAATACATTTTTGAAAATCACTCATTTATTTAAATGAATAATTTTAAATAATCGAAATACACTTAATCGATTAGGCTGAATGCAATTTTAATCGATTATGAGACGCGTGAATGGACAGCATAAAAAAAACAACACCAAAGAAATGTCATGTTGCAAGGTTGCATCAAAATTTTAAGCATTTTTTTTCCAGATTTTGGCTTGTTTTTTTATGAATTTTTGTATGACAAATTAGGAACATAAGGACGCAAATAAAATGAGTATATCTTTGTGTTGTCCTTTTGCATCTTTTCAGCAAGGGAAAAGGTTGTTTATGTACATATTTTGAGCAAATCTAAATTGTCTACCGTTTGGAAAGGTGTAGTAATTCGTATTTTGTACACATTTTGCAGTAGACTGACGTGGTTTAACCGACCGCAACATGTAAATAAAGACATTTTTTACAAATTTACTATGTAAAATAGCTGCGTAAACTTATTTTTCTGAATAAATTCGAATGTTGAAAGTTCAAGTAAATTCCTGAATTTCATGTCGTAATTTGCAACAACCTGTCGACTCAGCTGGTATGTCATGTGTCAAAATCTTGTCGAGCAGAGTGGTTAAGCCATGTCTCTTGAAGAGCAAAGATTTATATCTATTTACAAGATATATTATATCAGATTTTTAACTAATTGCAGATTTTTAACTAATTGCGCTTCGGCAATTCCATTGGAATACCTTGGCTTTGTTGTCCATTGTTAATATTTGATTCATTAACTGCATTCAATACAGTGGCAGCGCGATGGACGGTGAAAGATGATGAGTTTGAGTTATATATTATTAAAGCAATGATTAATTCAGGCATGCCCCTGACAAGGTCCTGATGGAATTGCTGATCTTTAGAAAAATGAGGACGGGAGCGAGGTTTAATAAAAACTGTTTAGTGATTTTATTAAAGCAATGATTAAGGTTAATTCAGGCATGCCCCTGACAAGGTCCTGATGGCATTGCTGATCTTTAGAAAAATGAGGACGGGAGCGAGGTTTAATAAAAACTGTTTTATATGATGAAGTTTTATTTTGTTTTGAAGGAGAGTAATCTTGAGGAACAGGAGCTTTTATATGGCTTGAAATTGAGGGTGAGGATCGTAAGGCATAAGCATATGACATTTTTGAAATTGTGGGATGTAGCTTTGAAGCTTCAGCATATGAGATGCAAGATTTGGCCATTGATTCCTTAATGTTCTTCTGCCTTTCATACTCTAAACATTTTTTACTTGTTGCCTCATGTAATCCTTTGCATAGACAACAAAATAAATTGTCCTCAGAGACAGCGCACCCATCCCCAGAGTTACCTTGACCACACCTAAAACATCTAAGTTTAGACCTACACTGGTTTTTCATGTGACCATATCTGCAACAATTAAAGCAATGGATTGTTGGGTAAATATAAAGGTCCACAGAAAGTGCTGTATAGCACATATACACGCGCTTGAGAAGAATTTGCCCATCAAAAGTCAAAATTACAGTTTCAGTATTTTTAAACTGAGGCCTATCCTCCACTAAAATTTTCCTTTTTATTCTCCTCAACTTCAATATCCTCCCACAAACAATTGGGACGGAGATGTTATCCAAAATTTCATCATCCGTCCACTCTATGGGTACGCCTCTGACGACACCCATGCGAGTGACGGAAAACTTTGTACAATTAGTATTGTTATTAGTATCAGTTGTCCCATGGGACTAGTGGGATATAATTTTAAAATTTTGTTAGTATCAGTTGTCCCATGGGACAAGTGGGATATATTTTCCCACTTGTCCCATCGTGGGACTGAGTCAATGGGACTAGTGGGATAGACCCCATTTCTTTTCCAAAAACTTGTTAGTAATAAAAGAGTTGGCATCTTGATAATTACAGAAAGATATTACAAGTCTGTTACGGCCTATTTTCACGACACCCATGCGAGTGACGGAAATCTTTGTACATTTCTTTTTCCAAAAAACTTGCTAGTAATAAAAGAGTTGGCATCTTGATAATTACAGAAACATATTACAAGTGTTACGGCCTATTTTCTTAAGACTACCATTCACAATATTATTAAAAGAATTCCTTTTTAAAAATCGCACAAAATAAATTGGATTTAGATACGTATTTTCATTGGAAGCGGTTTGCTCTCTTTTTATACGACTATAAAAACTGAGCCTTATCTATTCTTCTCCAGACATAGCCGATGTGCATGTCTCAATAGATTCAAATATTTTCTCAATTTCGTCTAATAAATCGTACTCATCTATAGTTAACTTTGGTGGTGAATTTGGAAGTTGACATAGCCAAAGTTAATTCCTCTCTTATTAGCTTTATTCTTTGAAACATGTAAAGTGAGCTGTTCCATCTTGTATCGACATGTTGAATCAATTTTAGCTCTGGTTTATATAAATTCTCTATGATAATATTTTAATTTGTCCGAAGCCAGTGTACTACGTCTGAAATGTCTTACAATTGCCTTGCATTTTGCCAGTAAGGTTGAAAGTTCTGTCTTATTCAAAACATCTTTTAATATTAAGTTAAGCTATGCTCAAAACATGGGAAATGCCGCAACTGCAGATTTCAGACAACCTGATCACAGTGGCAGTATTGTCAGTAACAAGAGCTACTACTTTTTCTCGACAGTTCCAATGTGTCAAAACCGTTTCCTATAAATAAAAAACAATGCGTTAAGGGCTTACTTATTGAAGTCCTCCATTTTAACCGACTTTTACGAAATAAACACAAATGGCAACAAGTTACTAGCCCTTAGGTTGGCAATATACTTGGTTTACTCAAATTCCCTGTTCCAAATAATTGAATATATTTATGGCTTGCTATTTAATATAACTAAGATGCGATTCAACCTTAGAGCATATAGCCTATGGAGACGGCAAGCCGCGAATCGCCGATCAACTATTTCTGCCAATTTCTGCGGGAGGCGAGGAAAACACATACACAGCAGACTACAAAAAATTGACAATCACTCACAGATACATGCATCCTATTGCTACAAACGCACACGAAAAAATAATAACCACACAATCAAAAAACACACAGGTAATAATGACAAAAGAATTTAAGGTACACTAGAAAAAGAACGATTGTATTCATTTTCAATATTATTTCTTAATTACATAATAAATATTGTTGGACCTGTGCCTTACCTATATGAACGACGTTACAAATAAATATCCAAACACCCCATGCATGGTAGACGAACTGGGGATAGAACCTAATAAAGTGATGGCATAAGTTTTGCAACAATGTTAAGGGCTTATTTAGTGCCGTAAAACGGTAACTTTCTAAAGCATACTCCTTAGTAACGGCTAGGTTGAAAAAAAAAACATTTATTATCGATTCATGTACATAATTTTGAACACAAGGTTTTTTCGTATAACTAATAGATATGCTTTAAAAAAATAATTAACATCACGATATTTTTGGAAACTCCTCCAAAACGACGTGGTTTTTTAAAAATATTTTTAAACAGAAATATTGATGGCTGGAATTTCTTCATAACCAACATAGCATATGTAAATCAAATAATATTTTGCAAACAAAACTATTCAAAAGAAGGTTCAATATTGATATTTTGGCATCGAGCGGGCGCACGGCCAGTACTGCGTTAACATTGGATTCTATTGGATTGGAACCTACAGATTTCAGCTCAGAATAGTATGAAACTATCACTCTCATGTTGTTTTATTTCGGGTCGCATTCGGGATTCATACTTGAGCCCCGTTATTTAATACGGGCTTAAAGTATACGTGTTGAATAGTCGGAAAGGTTAAATAATAAAATAATACGATCAACCGGATAGACTTTTATTTGACACTTTTTTATATTTTTTTACTTGCGATACAATAAGATACACAATGGCGGTGGTCTTCGATCGTCGATTGAGTATGACGTTACGACGTCATACTCAATCGACTTTGGCAGAGGAGTTCGCTCAGCTATGCCATCTCCATAGGTTAAATGCTCTAAAGATTCAACTGCTATTAGAGAGGTCAATAACCTCGATCTGTCAACGGTCACTTGTAATATTAATAATAAAAATATTATTAATATTACAAAATTAAATACCCATTAAAATGTAACCCTAGTTGGCAACACTGTTCAAGGCTGAGATCAAATTCTAGTCCTTGGCGGGCACTTGAAAAAGAGCGGGTTTCAAATTTTTTACAAAATCTTTTTCCCTAGTTTTCTTTAATTAAAGTTTCCAAAAGTACACTGGATAACTCGCCCGTCTCAATCAAACGTCCTCGGCCTGAGGACGGAGGCACCTCCAGCGGCTTGGACTCTAGTAGCGGCGGCGGTGAGCGTATTGACTCCATGCGGCGGCGGTGAGCGTATTGACTCCATGTATTTACCTTATTTTAAACCAAATTATAAAAGACTACCCGGAGAACTCCTCCAATACCGAATTTAAGGTTTTTGTGGAAAGTAAAAATGCAAAGGACAGATTGGGAAATAAAAGTCCCATTTATTTAAATCATATTTTCAATAACGAAGTAAAGGGTGTGGTGGCAATTCAGCGTGTAAATGCTAATAAAATTGCAGTTACATTCAAGCAATTTTTTATTTTATTTTTTTAACCTTTGCCCCGCACTAAGAATTTCTTCCTGTATCGTGGGTACAAACATATAAACTCACATACACAAACACCCAGAGCCGAAACAACTATCTGTAGGTCATACAAATATTTGTTCCGTGTGCGGGAATAGAACCCGCGACACGCAGCGCAGCAGTCAATCGGTCAACCACTGCGCCAACCGTGCGCCCAATATAATACGGCAAACAATTTTATAAACAATTCAACTTTTATGGAGAAATATGAAATCAAAGCATATATTCCTTCAGCACAAATAGAAAAAAACAGGTATAATCAGATTTGTACCAGGTAAAATTTCGAACAAGGAACTCTACACAAAGCTATCTTCTATTTATGAAAACATTGCTATCAGAAGATTCACAAAAAAAGTGGATCAAGAGCGTGTACCAGTACAAACAGGCATTACTTTTTTGTCAAATGTATTACCCTTTAATGTGCAATATGACTTGTTTGCGTACAGAGTCTTTGATTATATCCCACCATTGCAGCAATGCTTCAAATGCTTTAAATTTAACCATTCGGCTAAAATTTGTAATGGGAAGCAACACTGTTCGATCTGCTCAGGGGAGCATTTGTATAATATAAAGATTGTGATAAGCCAAATGAGATCTGCTGCATAAATTGTAGCGGTCCTCTTCTAGCAATATCAAAAATATGTCCAGTAAAGATTAAAAAAAATACTGAAAAGAAATCTAAAATTACTTATGCAAGTGTTGGCTTGACTAAGACATCTCAAAATACTAAATTTCCTCCACTGCCGATGCCAAAACACCCACTTCAAAATGTAAATAAACCTGTAAATATTAAACCTGTGTAACGCTCAGTGTGGACGCGGCCTCTCCATGTTGCTGAGCGGCGACGCGGCAGTGTGGTGGCGTGGCGCGCGGTCCGGCGTCACCACGTGAACGGACAAAGGCCTCGGTGTACAAAGGCCTGCCGGGTGCTACGTGAGATATTCGCGCACGAACATAGTGTAAGTGAACGTGCTGAAGTGTTTATTAAATGATAAATGATTTATTTTCTGTAAGTTGGTTTGTACAAACACTTTCACATGTCGATCATATTTTTTAAAACTAGATGAGGTCGGCGTTTCCTGTCTGACTACTCTGAGAAGAAAGGCCGAAACAAACTCAGAGGTCACAGTCTCTTTTAAAGTCCAGACAAAAACTTGGTTAGATCATGTGAAGACCATGTAGACTGATGTCTGAAATGGTATTTCTAAGGTACGCTCTTTATTAGTTAAATTACCATATGTTGTTCCTAGTGTTATGATAGTAGATATATTGAACGGCCTTTTACACCGTAGAATACGTAAACGTTTGTCGCGAAATAGTATTAGTGATATTGATAATTTGTTAGAGCGAGCGAGAATCGTGGAAGATTCGATCGTAGAGCTAAGTAGCAACGCGGTCATTTCCGCGGATAAGCCGAATCTACCTAGAGTCGTTTACTTCTGGCCCGAGCGCAACCTTGGGTTCCAGTTTTGACTTTTCATAGTGTTCTTGAATATGTAATTAGATTTAGTTAAAATTGCTGGAATAATCGAATTTAATTATTATTATTAATTATGCAATAACAATAAGATATTATACTCTAGGGGGAGGGCCTAAACACCGTAACACAGGGTTTCCCTAGTACGGACTCCAGTCTCCCGCAAAGGAGCTTCTAACACATGTGTAAATACATAGTTTTAAGTAGATTGTAAGTCAACCGTTGTGGAGAGAAATTTTTAATTTTTTATTTTAGTCCCACCTCTAACTCTGATAAACGAAATCGCATTCGATGCTCGTACTGCAAAGCATTCGGTCATCCGACTAACGAATGTCGGAAAATTAGCAAATTTGGTAGAGATAACACCGATAAACCGAATACTAGCGATATTCATATTTGCCTTATCATTAGGTAGTTTGAGTCTTCTTCATCTTCTAAATAAAAAACTTAAAGAACAATGGCAGGTGCCCATACATTGTTTTAGCTGAGATTAAATTCGAAAGTCTTTAGATGAAAAATATCTGGTTTAACTCAAGGTGATGTTCAGAATTAGTTTGTGCAACAATTTTTATTCGAGAATGTAGAGAAATTCAATTTCGTGGAAGTAAAAGGGGAATATCGCATTAGTATTTCCCTTACCTAGTTATTTTAGCATGAAGAAGTGTACTCTTTGGAAAGAGTATAATTATTTAAACTAAGTGACTTTGACTCGTATCAAAAGGTTGTCGTTAACAACCAAGCTATATTTTTTTAGACTTGGGTACTAGTCTTTTTGCCAATCATTAATTGAAAGTAATTCATTTATTTCTACTACACTACAATATTATTATCTATCTGCAAGGAACATCTACACTTAGACATAAACTGTATTGTTAACTCATTTACTGCAATAAATACAATAATGATATTATTACTTAATATAGTTACTACTTGTCACTTAGCAGATAAAATATATAATGGCAACACTATGCTAAAGAAATGAACTAAAAAATCAAATAACTTTTTATTTATTATGTTTTTTTTATCTATTTTGGACCAGGCCTAATTATACTTTGAAAAACATAGACAATTAATAGAATGTCTTTCGCATATAACTCACTTTAAGACGCTCAAATTTAAGTCAGCTAAAATTTCGCCATTGTTCTTTAAGTCAAAAAAGTTTTATTCATTAGAAAAATGTGGTGTTGCAAACAATAGTCTGAGGAGCTAGTGTTATAATAATAGAGTAATTATTTATAAGAATTACTTAATCATGATGACGTGAATGGAAACGCCGGGAGGGGACGCCCTAGAAAGACATACATAGACTTTATAGGTGATGTTCTTCAGAAAGGCCAGGTGCGTAGTACTCATAACCGGCGCGTGTGTATGACTAGATGTATGAATGTGTGTGAAGCAAAAGAAGTATGTAAGGATCGTAGCAGGTGGCGTTCTGTGGTTTCTGCCTACCCCCATGGGAAAAAGGCGTGAGTTTATGTAGTATGTATGTTAATCATGATATTTCTGAATATCAAATGAATATTTAACTTCTTTTGAAGTTTCCTTTTTTCTCTTTAATAAAGGTGAAGAACTCTGCGCAGGATAGCTTTAAACTGGATGAGTGATTCTGCTTTCCTTAAATTTAAGGAGCATTTATTTTTCGCATCCGACCATTTTAAATTCATATGGGAAAAACGCGTTTAGGAAAGCAGTTTGATGTTGGGATACTATATGAAAAACACATTCCTGGTATCATTTTTGGAAACTGTTGAAAGAGCTGTTGCCATTTCTGTGCAGTGGTGGCAGTGGTGTTTTCCCACTAGAGATGGGTCGTCGACGTCATTTTCGTCAACGAAACTAGACCGTCCATTTCCGTTGATCGACGAGTCGATCAACTAGTTGAATTTATGGACTACTTCATAACGTAAACTTTGTTAAGTTGACGTTCACTATAAACTTAGCGACGACGCGACGAGCGGCGTCTACGGACGGACGGCTTGACAACAACTTTCAAGTTGCCGATTGAACGTAAACAAGTACAAACCGGTTTACCTCGCATCGTTCGATCGGTCAATCGCTTTCTTCTTTTGCACAATTCATTTTGACTCCAAAATGGCATTCTGTCCATAGAAATATCAACTCTTTACATCTAGAGTTAGAGTTCAAATTAATTTGCTTGATGTTCGTCCGTTGTTGTTATATTTTCGGACGTAAACTAAACTTGTACTACTGTAACGGATAAATAAAATTCGGGCAGAGCTTTGTTCAGATCTTGTATTCGCAATCGAAAAAGAGAAATAAAATGACTGGCAATCGCTTATATTAACACATCCTCACTGCTTGGCATGGCTTGACTGAAGAGAAGGCTTCAATATGGCGGCTTTGCTTCGGCGGGCTCGGCGGGCATTGGTCGGTTGCACGTAGGCTGACGTCACATCCGTAACATTCGGCCATCCTGGAATCATTGCTCCCGCAATGGGAGCAAAAACATTCATTAGCTTTCAAATAAATCAATTAGGGCTTCAGTGTCAGTACTATTGTTACTAAAAAACAATTACTATTGTTACTGTCCGATATAGGTGCTTTACTTCTATATGGCCTTAGCCCATTTACCGATACAGCACCTGTGAGCTTTTGTAACCACGTAAAACTTTTTAGTATCTATAATTTCTTCTTTTTATAAAAAAAACGTTGCACCACACTAGGAATTTCTTTCTGTATCGTAGGTGCGTTTAGTAACAAAAACTCACATACACAAACACCGAGAGCCGAAACAACTATCTGTAGGTCATACAAATATTTGTACCGTGCGGGAATCGAACCCGCGACACGCAGCGCAGCAGTCAATCGCTCAACCACTGCGCCAACCGAGCGCACACACTACACTACTTTACATAGAGCATTTTCAATATGGACTTGACAGATTCTTGCAAACCATTGTACCGCATTCAATGTAAATGTTTACATTATGTTTATGATAAATACGTCATGGCTTTGACATTGACTTTAGTTAATATATTATGACCCAAATAAAAGTCATCCAGTTTGTATTGACTAACTGCACTAATTGTAGTCATAAAAACAACCCTTTTGTACACATGATCACGCTTGCGTTATCTGAAGCTTTCTTTTTACATTCAATATTTGACATTCAAAGTGCCGCCTAGTGGCCTAATTGAATTGGCATTCGTTGGCGTTACTTGGCGTTGCATGGCATTGCATGGTGTGCATGGCATTGCATGGCATTGCATGGCATTGCATGGTATGCATGGCATTGCATGGCATTGCATGGCATTGCATGGCATTACATGGCATTGCATGGCATTGCATGGCGTTACTAGGCGTCACTAGGTATCGCTAGGCGTCACTAGGTGTCACTAGGCGTCACTAGACGTCACTAGACTCGACAAGTCACATGGCCTACCATTACGAGCGAATATTAAATCTTAATGCTTCAAGCAAGTTGGTGTCATTAGTAGTGTTATTGATTCCCCAAATTACATCAGACAGGGAATTGGCCCAGTTATTTAGTTATTTGTAAAGGCTTTACTATAGTACCTAACTACAGCCCGCAAAACATTATAAATGGATTGATTTTTACATTTAAACTAACCAGTAGCATGTGGTCAAGCAATATCATTTAATGTGGGTACCTAAACTGTTTACCAAACCTTTTAAAATGTTTGCTCGTGAAGGCTTTAATATTGGGAAATAATAAGTCTAGCCACAAAATTATTTATTGGACACGTGATTAAACTTCTAATTTTATAACTAAGCAACGGGAAAATGACATAGCCTCTAATAAACTAATTCGTCTTTTTTGCAACGCCAACTAAATATTCTACAGAAAGCGTCAAGTAAAGATCATCAATTATTGTGACTTGTCCTTCTTATTTATACATTGCCACGTAATTTACTAACTCGGCCACGGATTTTATATCTTGTCACCATTTTACGTTTTACAGCTTCAACGCAATATCCTCAAAAAATATAATTCAAGCTTCTATCGAAGAAAGAAAGAAAGCATAATTTATTATAACTTAGCATGTAAAACAATACATCATATTCTTTTATCGTGAAAATAGCCACTGCATGATTTGGCGCGAGTACGCGAGACGACAGCGACCGGCCATTTGCACCAATCAGAGAGCGCCATTCGATTCATGTGACGACGAGTTGAGTTGATCACATCTCGATTCGACGAGTTGATTATATTTAAAATAATAAATGACGGTCAATGAATAAGTCCAAGAGCGAGCGTAGCGAGCTCGGGAGCTTAGGGCACCCCGACACGGACAGGTTAGGTTCGAAGGAGATGACGGGAGCTGAAGTGAGCGAGCAAAGCGAGCGAACTCAGCTCCCGTCATCTCCTTCGTGTTAGGTTACTTTAAACCCTGCATACAGAAATAGGAGCCCCGCGCAGCGGGGCTCCGTCGACTCTGTCGCATAAATACTAATCCAACTTGCACCTATTCTATATTAAAACCAAAAAATATAGTCTTTTATTTTGTCTCTCCTCAATAGCTTCTGGTAATATTAGTGGCCAATATACTATTTGATGAAATGTTTTTGCAATTTTTTTACGATCAATTAATATGGGATGAGTTACATTTTAAACGTACTGAGTTAAAAAATTAGAAGCTAAATAAATATATTTTTTGATGTCATTTAATAGTATTTTAGAAATTTACTGTTAGAATGCATGTTAAAAATTTTGATGCTAAATAATAACCATCATGCTGAGTTGTATTTAGAGTGGTTTACATAGAAGATAACTAGTGGCTAACATAGTATTATTTAGATGCTCGTTAATTGTGGCTGACTTAGTAATTTAGAAGGCAACATACATTTTTGGGGGCGAATAATGATATTAAAAAGAGGCCTGTTTAATTAGCACCCTTTAATATTGTACCTCTCACCATGATTGGGAGAACGAAAAAGGCAGAATATATTTTTCAGTGTCCGAATCGTCGCGATAGAAATGATAGTACGCTAGTTTTGACTCGGCAATAGCAAATTTGGAAAACTCATTCGTCACTACAATCATTACCAACTGTACACAATCAATCTGCCTAGTCTTTTCCCAATTATGTTGGGGTCGGCTTCCAGTCCTACCGGATTCAGCCGAGTACCAGTATTTTACATGGAGCGACTGCCTATCTGACCTCCTTAACCCAGTAACTGGGAAACACGATACCCCTTGACAAGACTGGTGTCAGATCTCAAGCTTCTGACTACTCGTAACGAAGGTCAAAGATCTTCAAATGACAGCTGGGACCAAAGGCTTAATGTGCTTTCCGAGGCACGGAGGAATCTCGGCATGTTGAAATAGTCACCCATACACGGACCGACCTCGTCAAGCGTTGCTTAACCTTGAATATCGACCCATGCGGCTGTTATTATTTAGCCACGAGCCAACTGTACACATACCTCTTTTTTTTTTTGCCTAACAAAACGTACCTAAATGGTTTACATGAAGCATTGGTTCAGACGGTTTACGAATTAAGATGTAATTTTCGTTCTTCCTTTGTCACAATGTGCACAATGAAGACGTGCGGTCATGTATTTTCTAATGAATTGCGTTATTTTTGGTAACCAGTATACTATTTTATTAAAATCATGGTGACCAAATAATCATGATGCATTTGCACTATCTTATCTATCTACCCAAGCTCCATGATGCATTTGCACTATCTTATCTATCTACCCAAGCTCCGAAGCTCCTACAAGTCTACTCCCGTTTAGGGTTTTTCTATAAAGCCTCTCGTCAACAATCATGTAATTGCTTATTGCGTACGGATCGAAAGTGTTGGTATTTAGCTGGTTAATTAATGAACTTAGCTTATCGTCCTGGCATTGTAACATATAGAACAAATCAGCGACTTACGAGACGATTTCTTTTTTATTCTTTGTAACGACTAGATTTCTGCCAAGCGCCTACATGTTTCATACGATGGCCCGGCCTATACGCAACACTAATGTTATAATATTTTATCAAAAACCACTATCCTGCAATGCGTGACCGTACCTTGGACCGCTGCACAATTGGTAACAACCTTTACACGACATATTTACCTATAACATACACGCGAAATCTACGTAACGAGTCCAACAGCAAGGGTTTGAAGCTCATAATAATGGTTCATGCTATCCTCACTTGTAACACGACTGATCGCAATGAATTTTATTTTCAGTTTGTTTTGCATCTATATACCGGCGACACCTAACTTACACGCATCCGTATGTACTTATGTAGGAAGCGCGGGGTCATACAAAGCGAACACAGGTTTAGAACACGAAATATTTTGCAATTGTTCAAAACTAATCCATTAACGGGTACCCAAACAACGCGAAATTTCAAATAAAACTTCTTGAAATAACTGCACAATCCGATAAATGGACGTACCCACATGACACACATTACTAGACAAATGAAACTTGAAACTGCCAACACGGCTGTATGCCACTGGTGGCAATTTGACCTGACCATTTAGCGATTTGATTTTTCAAAACTAAGTGTATTTACGAGTATTCATATTTAAGTTTCAATATTTTTTTGTTAGACATTTCATAAAATTATAACGCCTGAATTTAAATCAGTTGAGGGTAGAAGTAAATCTTCTAAAAAAAATGCCAATACCTGCTTCTTTTTGGGTATCGACAGATCTACCGACAGATTATGCTACTATATTAATAAATCTCACACCGAAGGTCTCTTTTCTAAACTAAATAGAAACCCGGGGTATACTTATGCTACTACCTTTGCTACTTCTAAAATCTGTTTGAGTGTCATCTGGATTAATTGCTAATTGGACCATACTGATGCGTAACAGTTAAAGTAATCTTTGCCAGTTAACTCAGAAATTTGATCTTCTATATAAGGTAAGGGAAACATTTATTTTACATTGACATTTAAAGCGCGGTAATCAACACAGAGGTACAAAGTATGCAAGTGGCGGCGTTCTATTTTGTGACAAAGCTTACAATCGACGCTCTCTTTTTTTTTTACTTAGATCACAGGATAAGCGTAACTGGATTCGGATTGTCGTCCAAGGATGTCTTACGTCTATATACGGGTTGATCAGTGGTAAGCTTAATTTTGATCTGCGTAATTAGTACAATATTATTAGTTTGTACCCGAAGCAAAACAATGTTTGTATTTGGTTAATCTATTTATTCCAACTGCTAGACTAAATGGCTATGGACCGGCTAGAATAAGAGTTAATTATAAGCACATATGAAGGCACGCCTTTTTTCCACGAGGGTAAACAAACTACCTACAGGACGCCATCCGTTACTATCCTTATACCTTTTGTTTCGTTTACGTAAAAACATGGTCATACACGGATGCTGGTTATGCGAATTAGTTTTATCCTTATTATTGAGAATATGGCGAAGAGTAAAACAAGTCGCTATGGCCTGGCTAGAATTAAAGTTATTGATATTGCGAATATAGAAATGAGAAAGATAACGCACCTAGCAAACTGGCTGTGGCTCCTGGCAGACTGGCTGTAGCTCCTGGCAGACTGGCTGTAGCTTCTGGCAGCTCTCGGATCTTGTTAGGACCTCTCCTTGCAGTCACACGCAGCACACGTTGAAGAGTTTGATGTAGTCTTGCTCGGCGTGCAGTCGGGTTGATGGCAGAGTGTAGCACACGCTGTGAAGCTCGTAGTGTCGTTCAGTCCGTGAATATGACAAACTTGTTCGATTTTTCTTCAGATTCAGGGTGATCTTGCGGTTGTGGCGTGGATATTTTATTAAAACGAAGCTTACTTTTTGTGTATACCACTTCTGAGTGTAACGGATAAATAAAATTCGGGCAGAGCTTTGTTCAGATCTTGTATTCGCAATCGAAAAAGAGAAATAAAATGACTGGCAATCGCTTATATTAACACATCCTCACTGCTTGGCATGGCTTGACTGAAGAGAAGGCTTCAATATGGCGGCTTTGCTTCGGCGGGCTCGGCGGGCATTGGTCGGTTGCACGTAGGCTGACGTCACATCCGTAACACTACCCAACTAAGTTCTCGCGTCGATCGTCGCGTTACAAGTCGACATGAACATAGTCGAGTCTCAGTTTAGCCGTCTACGAATTCAACTAGTTCGTTGATTATCAGTGAACCGTCGAATCGTTCATTGTACGTCGACGGTTGAATTAACTAGTTCGTTCATTCAACGCCCATCGCTATTTCCCACTAATATATAGACAATTGCCCAAGGATGATTTCTACAAGTGAAGTCGAGTTATCCCCGAAAAGCGGGACGGTGCCTGGGCGAAGTTACGGGCCGTCCGAAAGTATTCCGAAACTTTGGAGGGAACCCTACCCCCTAACGATTTAGGATAATTTAGCTTCGAACGGGATCATAGACAATATTCGTGAACGAACGACGGAAGACGTTAGAGTTGCACTATTTTATCGGTCATTTACCAGTTTCTCTATTTTGTAGTTTCAAGCTTACTAAACAATAAATAAAATAATTTTTACGTTAGGAAATTACCATATTTTTAACAATTTACATTTTTTATGTCTATAAATATAGAAATGAATTACTTTTGCCATTTTTGTCCGGCAAGTGGCATTATCCTGTTAATACCTTTGCTTTTTTTCTTTATGACGGCATCTGTCAAATGAAATGTCAAGAAATAAATAATAAATACCTTGGAAGAATTTAGTTTTCAATATTAATATTCATTGTCATAATAAATATATTTCAGTCTTCTGATTCCTTTGTATTTTTAGTACAAATTTTCCAGTGCTGACGTTCTTTTTAATTTATGTACAAATGAATACAAAATGGGATGTTTTGGTGAAGAGCGTTTGTTGTTTTTCTCCTGCACCCTGCACAGCCCAATACAGGTGTTGACATTTTGGATACCATTGGTTTTCATATTATCGTTGAAAACGTCTCATTGCACGATTATCCGGTACATCATTCACAATGTAACGCCATACTTCTGGCCTGGTACTAAAGGCAGTATTGTGCTTAACCTCTCGGCATTGCGCCCTTCCGCAGTATCCAGTAATTTGAGATTTTAAGACTGCTTCCAAACAGCGGCATTAAAATGCAAGTAGCAGCCAGTTACTTGGACGTTTAGGAAAATTGTTTTAATTGCATATTCAACTGCGTTAGCTCGTGGTCACTTTGAATATTTTTAATTTGCATTGATACCTACAGTAAAAACGCACTTATGTTTTGTTGGGCAGCAGAGCATAAACGACTGGAATAATATTCGTCGTAGATTAGTCTGAATTCAGATCAACATGTGGTGTGTGATCATCAGCCTTATAATGTTCCCACTGCTGGGACACAGGCATCGTCTTTGTGAGAGAGGTTATGGGCCTTAATCTCCCACGCGGCCCAGTGCGTGTTTGTTGATGTCATTGAATTTTTGGTTAACATGTAATACGTATAATTGATAGAATAGTCTTGCATAAAAAGTCGTCCCGTCGGATATATTATAGGGTTTTTATAATTTTTCTGCTTAATTTTGTAGCGTTTATTAATATTTTTTCGGTGTTGCCAGTCGCAGATAAAAAAAAATCAGTACCATGTGGTATTTTTATAGTTTCGATACAAGTATGCTTCAATTTATCCGCATTCAAAAACTTTTTAGGGCACGATCTTTTATCGATTTGAAAGACGGAAAATCAATACCATCGTGATTTTTATTTTCTTGTTTTTTTGTTCCTAATTTTTAGAGCTAAACCAAAATCCTTGTAAGCCCTTTTATGAGATTACATGTTTATTTAAAACATTTTGTAACGCATCATACGTATAATACCGACATTTTTCTTAGTGTTATTTAATGTTACAGACACGGTAACTTTTTTCCTGTATATACTTTACCATTTGCTATGCCCGTCTTTGTTATCCATGTGCTTATTGTATCTGAATACAATTGTAAATTAAAACTACTATTACCTTCTTGGTTTTTCACGAATTCTAATTCTTTATCCATTGTGAACAAATCACACGTACACTCATTGGATAGATTTATCAAATAATTTATCACAATTATTCAATGCTAATGTCTTACGCCCAACTATTTCCGATACATATAATGATAGGATTAAACGAACTTACCTGAAGTGAAGTTCAATCCTGATTATATGAAGTACTTAGTCCGAGGTAACTGATGTAGTAGTACTTGCTTTCCACACTCTTTATACGCGAATTTAAAAGCAAAAGCAGAAAACAAAAATCACCACCTGGTAACACTAAACGTAACGTCAATATTTCAGAGCCCCAAAGAGGGAAAATTATTTTAATTACGGCAAATTCAATTAATTTAGGGAGGGCGGGATGTTCTATCTCGGACTACGTACTTCATATAATCAGGATTGTACTTCACTTTAGGTAAGTTCGTTTAATCTCATCATTATATTCGTACTTAGTCCGAGATAACTGATGTAGATGTTCAGAGAAGAACAATAACACTTAAAATCACAAAACATTAATTTTTCTCAACATAATACAAACGAAAAAGGGCAACTTTTGCCTTAAAATTACACTCTTTAAGTTTTAGCTAAAATCAGTTTGAATTATTGAGTACCGCTCTAGCAAACAACAAGGTTAGGTTCATTATATAGTGGTCTGTTATAATGTGTAGCAAAGGACGATGACCTTGGAGACCAACCTACTGCGTTAATGATACTGTCTACCGAGAGACCTTCCCTATTGGCACATGAAGTAGCGGCATGGCGCGTTGAGTGCGCGGAAAAACGAGTGATATCTATACCACTGTCCGACATAACTTGCTTCAGCCATCTGCTGATTGACTGACAAGAAGCACGATGGTGCGGTCCTTTAAAAGTAATAAACAAATAATCACATGAAATATCATTAATTCTCAATCCTCCTGTTACTTCTATATACTGAGTAAGTGTTTTAACGGAGCATATTTCGGGTTGAGCAGTGAAATAAGGTAAAATTGTTATAGGTTGATGCCTGTCAGGAGCTGATGTTTTTAAAATATCTAAAAATTATTTCGACACCAGTAGAAGTTAATATTGTTTAATCTAATGGAATTTATAGTCTGAACCCTTTGGCCAGTATCCAGTACTAATAGCATTACAGTCTTTTTGGTAATCTTTTTTAAGGTTAAGTCATTCGATGGGTACCAGTGACAAACTTATGATAAAACTTTCGAAGGGTGCACACACACTGCTATATTTGGGTGTCAAAGGTCGTAATTTATAAACTCCCTTAAACCATCGCTTTATTCTATCATCAGTACCTACGTGATTGCCGATAATAAGAGAAAGCGATGACCGATGACAATTTAAGGTTTAGTAAGAACCACCTCTTTGGAAAACCAACGTTACATAAGAAATTATGATATACCTATCCTGGGATGCACTAAAAATATTTATATCAGTATCTTTGGTATAACTCTTACTCCACCACGGCTTTAAGCAGCTATTATATTGCTTTATAGTATTCGGGGATAGGGATGCCATCATTATATCTATTGCATTGCATCTTCGTTTAAGTGCTTCCCTGATAAGACGCACGCCCACAGGAAAAGCTGCTTTTTTAGTGGGTGGGGTTTCCTGAAAGCAGTTAAAAGATTTTCTGAAGGGTTCATGGAAACTATTTCCGACGTTACCATAGACATCAATAACGGGTACCAAGGTTGAGATGGCCACATCGGGAAAACTACAATACCAGTTGCTATATCCGTTCTAATTTTCTGAACTACTTTTAAAAGTAAACAAAAAGGCGGGAATGCGTAGAAGAAAAACTTTGACCAATTAACAGTAAATGCATCAACATTCCAAGCAGATGGATCCTTATGCCAAGATATATATTCATCACATTATTTCAGGCAACCCTAGTTTCGTAATTATAACATTGAACGCTTCACTTTTTTTTTTCATTCACTACTCGTGACTCAAAATCAGCATTTATATTTTCCTTTGATCTTATATATAAAGCGAATATCCATAACTTCCTAGCTTTACACTACTGCCAAATCTGTCTTGCCAAACCATTTAATAAGGGATACTGAACACCACCTAGTCAGATCAGATGCGGTACGTTCGCACGACACAGAAATTACGTTCTGAGGTTCCGGCGCAGTTGTTGTCGATTCTTTGACAGTACTAGCACTAGTGACATTAAAAGAAGTACCAGCAGAAGGCTTTTTGGCTATAAGGGAAGAAAGCTTCTGCGAGAATATTTTATAATTGCCAAGAAAGTCGTCATATTCCTTTTTAATGTCGTCACTACGCGTTATTCTCTCGACACGATTATGTAAATGATTTAGCATTTCTCATTAGTGAAGCAACACTGGGATCAACGGCATCAAGATTTGATTGAATTTTCATTAGTTTCTAAACAACCCTTAAGATCCTGTCTTACATCGAGTGGAGACTCTAGTATGAATTCCGAGGGCAAATAGGAGACAATTTTAAGATTTGTTTACGTAACTCTTCAACAAAAGGTGCACGAGTCGCGCCTCTAATACGGACTTCATACTCCAACTCAGACTTTTGCAAAGACAGAAACTTAATAGGAAGCATGATGATAATTTTATAACAAAGAAATAGAAGTACTAATAATATGAAGAAAACAAATAAAATAATGAGAATAAAAAAAAAATTAACTCGTTCTCCGTTCTGTTACAAAATAAAATTACTGAACGTCTGGTTTTCTTTTGTAATGAAATTGAATAAAATAAATTAAAATTTAAAGAAAATAATAAAAAAACAAGCAAAATCTCAAAAGTAAGAAAAATGCTACTAATGTGTACTCCACAAAACCACAAATTACAATATTTATTATGTAAGAAATACAGTGGACAAAAAAAAATAATAATCTAGAAACAATTTTACAAAAGCGTCGTTTTAGGTGCCCAAGATTTAAACATGTAGGTAGACGAAAATATTTAAACAAAGTATGGAACCAAACGACTCATGAATAATTATTAATATAGGGTAGGTTATTATAACAATTTTTATTAAATTATGCAATTAAATGATAAGATCTCGTACACATTAGTAACCGTAAAACCAAAAATATAAGAAAAATAAGACGTTTTACACAGACAGCCACCAACATACACAACCCAAAACCAGGGAGAGAAGAAAGTAATCAGCTGTATATCTACCACGAGTAAGGGCGCCAGTGTCCCGATCTCAAAAACTACCCCTACCTTTTCCACCTAATCTAGGCATATGTTCCTAGGAGAGGAGAGTAAATAAAAAACAGGCAGGTAGAAAATTCGGAACATTTTAATAATAAAAACATCTAGCCCGGTAGGTGGGTCGATTTAGTGGGTTAGGGCCTATACAGCGATTACAACTTCCCCCACTGGTCTAGCACTCCCCTGACGTCACTGCCCACTGCTGGAGATGAGTGCTCGCGCGTCGATCGCCAGGTCTCTCAGGATGCAGGTGCAGTGGTAGGTGGGCTGGCTCGCTACTGTCCACCGCGGGGAAGCGAGCAGTATAAGGGTGATCCTTGAACCCTGTAATGCGCAACAAGCGAAAGCATTACCTACTGGCCGTAGACGGTGAGTACCCACAGCAACGTTTAATAGGAAAGCACTAATATGTAGCTGTATTGCTGTGGATGTTCACTATCAGATACGGAGATGACAGTAGTGGCGGATACATTTTGAAAAATAATAAAGTAATATAATAATTACAACTGCGGGGTAGAAACCAAAGGAAAAACTAATGAGCGTCTAATAGAAATAAGAAAGGCGAGAACACAAATACAGAATTGCTAAAGGTCCAAAGCAAAGCGAAATGAACCGTTACAATTTGCTTAGCTACTGGCTAATTTAAAATTGTGCAACACTTACCCAAAAGGGGTTTTCTAAATCACACACACAATAAGTGATAGTGACGACGATCGAGCAGAACAAGATCTCAGTGGAAGTCTAGAAATCGAGACCCTAGCCGTTCCAGCAAATCCAGAATTATACAGGGAGACAAACACAAAAATGTAAAATCTATAAGAAAATCTCCTCTAAAACCTGATGCATTACAGGACTATGTCTTGCAGGAACACAAAAAAGACATACATTTGTGACTAGATTGTCGCACGCGATGGTCAAGCCAGTCCGATATGACCGGAGTGTTTTTGAAGAATAAAAACTCAGTCCTTAAAGCCCTGATAGATTGGAAATCGGAGATGTTTTTCCGAAGACGAAATTCAAACTCTGCCTGAAATTCACAACAGCTTGAATGTTGTCAAACTCGGTGTTCTGTCCTTGTGCCGACGTGATGCTACTCTTCACACAGCTGACACAACATTAAAATTCATGATCAAAAAACCTGATGAACAAAACAGTGTTTTGAGCTTCAAACTACCGATGAACTTGAGAAGTCGTATCAAGCAAAGGCGTCTCCTGTTAGCAGGTGTCTTGACTATTTGCACGATTGAGAAGACTTCTCCACACAAGATGACGATGATACGTTTCCCAAAGCCAATGGTGCTGACATATCTGATACTATTACAAACTTATTCACATCACATCATATCATCAGCCTATTAATGTTCCCACTGCTGGGACTAGCGATGGGCGTTGAATGAACGAACTAGTTAATTCGACCGTCGACGTACAATGAACGATTCGACGGTTCACCGATAATCAACGAACTAGTTGAATTCGTAGACGGCTAAACTGAGACTCGACTATGTTCATGTCGACTTGTAACGCGACGATCGACGCGAGAACTTAGTTGGTTAGTACAAGTTCATACGTCCGAAAATATAACAACAACGGACGAACATCGAGCAAATTAATTTGAACTCTAACTCTAGATTTAAAGAGTTGATATTTCTATGGGCAGAATGCCATTTTGGAGTAAAAATGCATTGTGTTAAGAAGAAAAGGACGCCAATAGTTTCACGTGTGCAAAAGAACAAAGCGATTGACCGACCGAACGATGCGAGGTAAACCGGTTTGTAATTGTTTACGTTCAATCGGCAAGTTGAAAGTTGTTGTCAAGCCGTCCGTCCGTAGACGCCGCGCGTCGCGTCGTCGCATGGTTTATAGTGAACGTCAACTTAACAAAGTTTACGTTATGAACTAGTCCATAAATTCAACTAGTTGATCGACTCGTCGATCAACGGAAATGGACGGTCTAGTTTCGTTGACGAAAATTACGTCGACGACCCATCTCTAGCTGGGACACAGGCCTCCTCTCTGTGAGAGGGAATGGGCCGTAATCCACCACGCGGGCCTAGTGCGGGTTGGTAGATGTCACATGTCTTCGAATTTTAATTTCTAAGACATGCCGGTTTCCTCACGATGTTTTCCTTCACCGTTTTGAGAGCAGGAAGTAAGTAAGTAAGTAAGTAAGTAGTAAGTAAGTAAGTCGTAAGTCGTCATCTGGTAACAGGAATAGGTACATTTGAATCCAGCCAACGTTTTGAGCACTTACATGTGGATATAGTAGGTCCAAACACGACACGGTAATAGGTATTGTATCACAATTATAGATCGTTGCACTGGCCGGTAGCGATACCAGTCGGAAATATAACTGCGGAGACAGTGGCGAAAGCCGTATATGAAAACTGGATATGCAGGTTTGGTTGCCCAACTAGACTGACCAGCGATCAAGATAGACAGTTCGAGAGTCAGCTTTTTGCTAATCTGTTAAAGTTGCTAGGAGTCCAGAGGATCCGAACCACACCATACCATCCCCAAAGTAACGGAAAGATAGAGAGATGGCATCGTTCTCTAAAGGTAGCTTTGTCTATTAGATTATCGGACAACAAGCCATGGGACGACGAGTTACCCTCCGTTTTGTTCGGTTTGCGAGCAGCCAGTCGGTGTGACACAGGCCTTATCGCAGCCGAGATAGTTCTAGATCAGACATTGCGCTTACTCGGCGAATTTTACAGTGAGGTTAGTCCAAAGTACAACGGTGATGATTATACGTATGTAGAGAGATTGCGAGAAACTATAAGCAATCTGCGTCCCAAGTCACGAAGCGCAAGCGATTCGCGGAAACTGTTCATTTACAAAGATCTAAGCAGTTGCACTCATGTATTTATTAGAAACGATGCAGTTAAGAAACCCTTAATTCCAACGTATGCCCTTACAACGTCATAAGTAGGGATAACAAGGTTTTCAGGGTACAACTTCCCAAAGGCAAGTAAATATTTCAATAGTACGGTTAAAACCAGCCTATATGTTAGAGCAGTCGGAACAAATTAAACTGGCCGAAACAAATAAAACCTGTGAAAAACAAGACATTAGCAGAAGGGATAGCATAGGTAGTAAGTTTGTTACTTATACCACACGTAGCGGCAGAACAGTTAAGCCACCCGTGCGTTTTAATAAAACCTAGTTTTAACAAATTCAAACGTTGGAAGAATGATCTAACTCACTTTGTGTTTTGAATAGCAAATGCCTATTTTCGCGAACATGGGCAAGGAACAGTCTAAAAACGCTAAAGTAATTATCGCTCACAATGGAGCAGGTAACCAGGCCCAAGCTGAGTTAGAGAGGAAATTAGAATATTACAGTTTAATGACCAGTCATGGTTGTTTTGATAAGTGCAGTTTGTTTATTTATTTCCTGCCGCTTTTGGGGCAGGAAAATGTAAGGCAAAATGATCGAGCAAGTAGTGTCAAGTATGGAGGAAGGGCGTGGAACTCAGCTAGCTAAAACAGCAGCTCAGCCAAACCCTCAACCTGTTACGGTGCATTATTGAGTACCTAAATCCATTGAGTTGCAAGCCTATATTTTTCGTAATTGTGTCCAACGTGATTAAAAGTAAGTCAATGTAGTTAACAGTATTCCGCCGCATCGTCACACCGCATGTCGTGCGGTGTTCCACAGGGCTCGGTCTTGGGCCCGCCCTTGTGGAACATCGGGTACGACTGGGTGCTGAGGGGCGAACTACAACCGGGCGTAGACCTGACGTGTTACGCGGACGATACGCTGGTTACCGCCCGGGGGAGTTCGTACAGGGAGGCAGCGTTGCTGGCAATGGCTGCGGTCTTATAGGTGGTGTTACCGCCCGGGGGAGTTCGTACAGGGAGACAGCGTTGCTGGCAATGGCTGCAGTCTTACAGGTGGTGTTACCGCCCGGGGGAGTTCGTACAGGGAGGCAGCGTTGCTGGCAATGGCTGCGGTCTTACAGGTGGTGAGCCGCATACGGCGCCTTGGCTTGGAGGTGGCCCTCAACAAGTCGGAGGCCATGGTCTTTCATGGTCCCCGGCGGGCGCCACCACCCGACGTCCACATCGTCGTCAGGGGAGCTCGAATCGCTGTCGATTCCACCATGAAGTACCTAGGATTGGTGCTCGACAGCCGATGTGATTTCGGCCCCCACTTCCGGCAGCTGGCGCCCAAGTTGTTGGGCGCGTCTGGGGCGCAGTCAACTCTGCTTCCCAATCTGGGGGACCCGAGCGCCGCCTGTAGGCGGCTCTACGTGGGGATCGTGCGATCGATGGCCCTGTATGGGGCCCCGATCTGGGCGACTGACCTGACGGCCGGCAGCATCGCTGTTTTGCGGAAGCCGCAGAGAGCGATGGCCGTCAGAGTCATCAGGGGTTATCGCACGATCTCCTACGAAGCGACTTGTGTACTGGCTGGATCCCCGCCCTGGGACCTGGAGACGAAGGTACTCGCGTCACTGTATCGGAGGCGCGAGGAAGCGCGGGCGCGGGGCGAAGGGCCGATGCAGCGATATATGGAGTTGCGTCGGTCTCAGCTTCGCGAGGTCCTGGTGGTGGAATGGCGGGACAGGCTCTGACGCCCTACTGCCGGCCTCGTTACCATCGAGGCGGTCCGGCCAGTGCTCGAGCGCTGGCTCGGGAGGAGGCATGGCTCCCTGTCGTTTCGGGTGACGCAGGTGCATGGTTGCTTCGGGAAGTACCTGTGTCGCATAAACAGGGAGCCGGACGCCCGGTGCCACCACTGCGTCGACTGCCGGGAGGACACGGCGCGGCATACGCTGGCAGAGTGTGCCGCTTGGGAGGAGCCACGCCGTGCCCTCATCCTTAAAGTAGGCAGTGACCTGTCGCTGCCGGCCGTAGTCAAGTCTATGGTCGGCAGCGAGGAGTCCTGGGACGCGGTGGTATCCTTCTGCGAAACAGTCGTCTCGCAGAAAGAGGCTGCGGAAAGGAAGAGGGAGATTTCATCCGCTGACCCGATCCGCAGCAGACGCGCTGGGCGTCGGAAGAGCGCGGACAACGCCCTCTTCCATCCCCCCTAAATAGGTCCAGAGGCGACGGACTCGGGGAAGTCTAACACCTCACTCCCACCCAACCCGAGATTGAGGCCCGCAGAGCCAACCGGGGGTTGCGAAAGTATCTTTGTTCCCGCGACCCTCGGCGTAGGTGTGAGATGGAACACCGGGGTGGTTTTTAGTCAGTAGGAGTCTGAAAGTTTTTTTTTTTTTTTTGCCTTTTCAACACTACTTTTTAGGGTTCCGTACCCAAAGGGTAAAAACGGGACCCTATTACTGAGACTTCGCTGTCCGTCTGTCTGTCTGTCTGTCTGTCTGTCACCAGGCTGTATCTCATGAACCGTGATAGTTAGTCAGTTGAAATTTTCACAGATGATATGATGTATTCCTGTTGCCGCTATAACAACAAATACTAAAAACAGTATAAAATTAATATTTAAGGGGGGCTCCCATACAACAAACGTGATATTTTTGCCGTTTTTTGCTCGATATTAATAACGGCAACAGGTAGTCGCTTGAAATATTTACAGAATATTTAGTTGTATATTTTCTTCAAAAAATAATAATTATTAAATTAAAATAAAATAAATTAAGGGGGGCAATGTAAAAAGTTAAAAATCCATATTATATGTTTTTCAGGCATACCAAGGGCACGAAGTTCACCACACAAAATGTGCTGCGTGATGTTGTTGAATCCACTACATCAAATTAGACACCAACAAAATGAGTGTCTATTTTATCAGAATTGTATATATTTAGTTGCAAATGGGAAGCATGCTATCTCGAGTGGAGCAACCACGTCGAAAGCCAAATTGATTGGATGGTAATAGACTATTACTCTCTATATGAAATTCTAGCCTTTGTTTAATTAATTGTTCAAAGGTTGCAAATGGGAAATGCTATCTCGAGTGGAGCAACCACGTCGAAAGCCAAATTGATTGGATGGTAATAGACTATTACTCTCTATATGAAATTCTAGCCTTTGTTTAATTAATTGTTCAAAGGTTGCAAATGGGAAATGCTATCTCGAGTGGAGCAACCACGTCGAAAGCCAAATTGATTGGATGGTAATAGACTATTACTCTCTATATGAAATTCTAGCCTTTGTTTAATTAATTGTTCAAAGGTATTGCCCTTTAATAATAGGTTGGGGAAAAAGTCATTTCGCATTATAGTATGTATGAACTTGGTTTTGGTATCATTGAAAGTTTAAATTTTAAAGAACATAATTCCAAATTCAAATTAGGAAAATGTGTGATTTTCATTTGTTTTTCGTACCGTCAAGATTAGTGAATCTAATGAAGAAATTCGATACATTTTAAAATTTTACTACAAAAAAGGTATGCAACGCAAGCCGCGAAAAAAATTTGCGATGTTTATGGACCTAGTGCAGAGTAGCACAAATTTGGTTTAAGCGTTTTCAATCAGGCAATTCAAATTCAAATTCAAATTCCTTTATTGTTTGTCACAGGTGGAAAAGCAGTTATTATCATAATATATATATAGATCGCTGCAACATACCCACAGGGCGTACAATATTGAATAGTCATATAAGATCTATTCTATCATTATTCATGTTAAAGTACATTATCATTAGTTAATATTATTACATGTCAAAAAAAAAAGAAAGATATTATAATTATGTAATATGTCAAATCGTCATGTCAAGAATACAATATTTTTCATAACAAAACTCATTCACCTCATTAATTAATATGTCAAAACTCATGTCAAAATTACATTATAATTCATTCATGTTACACTCTCGTCAAAATTACATTGTAATTCATTCAATATCGTCGGTGTACATTAGTCAGATTTAAATTCAACAGTCACATAAATTTTTTATCATTGGTCAATATTGCATCATTTAAAAATTCATCGATCGAGTAGTATGCTTTACTAATTAAAAATACTTTGAGTCTGTTTTTGAAAATATTCAGACTTTCGATGTTTTTTATGCAATTTGGTAATCTGTTATAAATTTTTATCCCTATCCCAAATATACTCATCTTGAATTTATCTGTTCTGCATCTAATAACACTCAACACATTTTTATGTCGTGCACTTCTCAATGTTTCATAATTACCAATATCGCGTTTTATCATCACTGCAGCCTCATAAATATATATTGAAGGGAGAGTTAAAATCTTTAATCTAGTAAACAGTGCTCTACATGTATCAGTTTGTTTAAGTCCACATATACTCCTAATGCATTTTTTTTTTTGGGCTTTAAACGCATATTCTCTGTTGGGAGAATTACCCCAAAAAAGAACACCATATTTGAGTGTAGAACCCACATATGCATGGTAAGCGCTTAGTAATGCACTTTCGTGTACAATTTTTCTTAGCATGTAGAGAGCATAGGAAGATTGATTCAATTTTTTGCAGATATGATCGATTTGCATTTTCCAGTTGAGCCCAGAGTCAATGTGAAAGCCTAGAAATTTTGTGGTATTAACTTCTTTTAATGTTTCATTTTTATAGTTAATGTGAATTTTTGTTGCTTTTGAGTTTTTATTTTTGAAAGTCATGTAGCATGTCTTTGCAATGTTTATTTTTAGGTTGTTTAGATTTAACCAGTTTATGATATCTCTAAGAGATTTGTTAATGTTTGTTTCATAGTCGTCTTGTTGGTCCTTCGTAAAAATAGCTGTGCTATCATCTGCAAACAGTATTAGTTCCTGTTTTATGGATTTGGGTAAATCGTTTATGTAAATTATGAACAAAAGTGGCCCCAGTATGCTTCCCTGGGGCACTCCGTATTGAATTATTCTGGGATTTGATTTAAATGTTTGTTCATACTTTGTGCCTTTTGTTATTCTACTTATTTGTGTATTAATTTTGATGTCAAATATGCACGTCGCTCTGGTCGCCCTATTACGGATGAAATAGATGCCATTTATTAAAAAGTGGATCAAGATCGGCATATCAGTACTTACGACGTAGCTGAAGAACTGGGAATTGACCACAAAACAGTTTTGGCGCATTTGAAAAAAACTGGGTTCACAAAAAAGCTCATATCGATATATGGGTACCTCACGAGCTCTCTGAAAGAAACCTAATGAATCGTGTACTCATTTGTGATTCTTTATTACGACGTAATGAAACCGAACCATTTTTGAAGAAGCTGATAACTGGTGATGAAAAGTGGATCACGTACGACAAGAACGTGCGAAAAAGGTCGTGGTCAAAGGCTGGTCAGGCTTCACAGACTGGCGAAACCCGGGTTAACACGCAACAAGGTGATGCTGTGTGTGTGGTGAGATTGGAAGGGCATTATTCATTATGAGCCATTATGAGCTGTTACCACCAGGCAGGACCATCGATTCTGAACTCTACTGCGAACAACTGATGAGATTAAAGCAAGAAATTGAGAGAAAGCGGCCGGAATTAATTAACAGAAGGGGTGTGGTTTTTCATCATGATAACGCTAGACCTCACACATCTTTAGCCACCCAGCAAAAATTAAGAGAGTTTGGCTGGGAGGTGTTAATGCATCCGCCGTATAGTCCTAACCTTGCACCTTCAGATTTCCACCTGTTTCAGTCTCTTCAGAATTCTTTAGGCAGTGTCAGGTTAACATCACGAGAGGACTGCCAAAACCACTTGTCGCGGTATTTTAATCAGAAGTCCTAAAATTTCTATAGCAATGGGATCATGTCCCTACCCTAATTTTTTTGTAGATATTAATGAGATTAATAACTGTCTTAACTTATTGTGCATGCATATTAATATTAGATCAATAATCAAAAATTTCTCCGCACTAGAACAAATGACACTTAGTTAAAAAAATGTATTGACGTCATCATTTTAACTGAAAGTATTATATCAGAAAACAATAGTGTTTTGTATCAGTTAAGCGGGTACCGAATGTACACAGCCTTGCGTAGGTCCCGAAGAGGTGGTGGCATTATAATGTATGTGAATAAAAAACATAAATGTAACATAATAAAAGTGAACACTATACACTTTGAAAGTTTATTCTGTACCGTCACCACCAATTCGAACTATACTGCAAACCTGTGTGCGGTATACCGACCACCAAGCTCTAGTAAAGTTCTATTTATTGAAGAACTACAAACTTCATTACTAAACTTCACTAAAAACACAGAATTATTCTTATTGGTAGATACTAATATAGATATAAAAACGGATAATCCTGTAAGGCATAAATACAATAACATGTTATGTGGCATGGGCCTTTTGTGCGGGATCACTGAATACACTAGAATAGCAATATCTAACAGTCAAATAAGTAAATCCTGTATCTATATATATAAAAATGAATCCCTATTTCCCTTGGTCACGGCATCACGCGTGAACGGCTGTACCGATTTCGCTAATTCTTTTTTTGTTAGGAGAAGGTTCTTATGAAAAAAAAATTGGTACCTTACCTACATAGGTAGGGTAGGTATGTAGGTAGGTAGGGTAGGGTAGGGTAGGTAGGGTAGGGTAGAGGTAAGGTAGGGTAGGTAGGGTAGGGTAGGAAGGATCGGGTAGGGTAGGTAGGGTCGGGTAGGGTAGGGTAGGGTAGATGAATGTTTGGTGTTTTTATGGCAAAACAAAGTTTGCCGGGTCAGCTAGTTGATCATATTTATGCGCGATCCCGTACACAAGACATATTTACGGTGGCATTCGGTACCACACTGGCCGACCATCGCGCTGTGATGCTCGCATGTTCTGGCGCGCGAATACAGGATGTCCCTAAATACAAGACTTGCATAAATAATCAAAACCTTATTAAATATTTCGATGAAATCCAAAGGGAAAAACACAAGATATAAAATGCCCTATAATCCTATATAACTTCATGCATACCCAGTTCATAGAATGTTATAAAAAATCTGAATATAAAATCAAAGTTAAATGCGTATTTAAAATGAATGGGTGAATAAAAAAAAATATCAAAGCCTGTGAACATCGGGATAAATTATTTACGAAGTGTATAAATGACTGTAATAACGTAGTCCTAAAACAAGAATATAATAAATCAAGAAACTATGCAAACACCTTAATACATAAAACTAAAAACAATAACATAAAGTCAGAAATTTTATCAGAATTAAATAAGAACAATATTAGACAAATGTGGCAAATTCTTAATCGAATAACAGGTAGAATAATACCTTCTATTAATGAGGCTATTCACAATTCATTTAATAAAACTAACTTAACGTCTACAGATATAGCTAATAATTTTGCGGACACTTTAAATAAAAGCGTGAAGCAAATTATTCCTAAGTGCTCGAAATCATTGTTAAATAAAACAAACTACACACATCCAGCTAACGTTTCTATGCATATAAAACCTGCGGACCCTAACTTAGTTAAAAAAATCATTATGTCTTTGAATAATAATAAAGCCCCAGGCACAGATCGAATTAGAGCCATGGATATAAAAATGTTGTATACGACAATTACTGAAGTGATTACTAATCTAATTAATCTATACATACAAACATGCAAGTATCCAGCGACACTAAAAACCGGTATTGTCAGACCGATTCATAAAAAAGGAAGCAGGCTGGATTATAGTAACTACAGACCTATTACTATTTTGCCTACGATTGATAAAATAATAGAAAATACATTTGTAAACAAATACACGAATTTTATGAAAAAAATAAAATACTAACTGACAAACAAATTGGCTTTCAACCAAAAAAGAATACCACACAACTGTTATCAACGTTCACAGATAGTATTCATAATCATTTAGATCAAAAACAGCACGTTTTAGTATTATTTATCATTAGACTACACCAAGGCATTTGATATACTCAGACATGAGCGGTTACAGGAATGTCTTCATGACAGCGGAATCAGAGGCAAATTACACGATTGGTGCGGCAACTATCTTAATGGCAGAAAATACATGGTCAGGGTCAGTGACGCGATTAGTGAACCAGTCATCGTAATGGAAGGAACGGCGCAAAGCTCGGTCCTTGGACCGCTGCACTACCTCACTTATGTAAATAGCCTTTAATGTCATAAACAATTGCGAGATCTATCAATTAGCCGACGACACCTGCCTCATAGCAGCTGGACGGAGCGTTGATGATGCCCAAAGGCAACTACAAGAGGACTTTGATTCGTTGACTAAATGGTCTCATGACGCTAGTCTAGTATTAAACGCTAGTAAGACCAAATTAATGTATACGAGTATCAGTTAAAGTCAAAATAGAAGCTCTTTATTGCCTAAACTAACAGCACACTGTCATGAGTGTTTACATGACAATTGCACCAGTAAATTAGCCATGCCTTGCAGCTGTGACTCCATAGAGCTCGTAGATAGCCAATTGATAGCCGACTTAATTGGAAGGAGCACATTAACGGGGTGTGTGATAAATTGAGATGCATGCTAGCTAAATTCTCTATTATTAAATGCAAAATTCTAGATCAAACTCTATTAATGCTTTACAAAGCCCTGGTCGAATCAACTATATCCTATAGACTGTCGAGCTATGTTAGGACAAATAAGACACATCTTGATCAAATTTACGCAATTCAACTGCGTATATTGAAAGCAATAGTCCCTCACAACATTAAGAAGAAATACAAAAATGACTACCACAAATTATTTAAATTCTGTAAGATACTATACATGAACAAACTAAATTTGCACTGTTAAAGAAACAATTGTTTAATGAAAATCTAAAGAAAGCAAAAAGCGTAAATAGTAATGAAATTAGGACTAGTAGCGTCATCAATGCTCAGTTGTTACTACCAAAGTGCGCAAATTTACATGGCTAGAGATCGTTAAAGTATATAATACCTTACCTTATTAATAAACTACCCATATCACTGAGGGACAAAATAACTCAGAAAAACATAAAATACAAACTAAAGGAATATTTTTTACAAAATTTAAATACCTATGATATAAATAGATACACTAATAAAAATATTAAAATAAAAAACAAAATAATACCTAACAATAATATCAAAACACAAATAAAGTTGAAAATTAACAATGACTAAAAACAGTAGGTTTTATTTTTGGAACAACCTGTATCAACTTAAAAACTCTCCACCACTTTTATTTTAAGGATGGAAGGCCGGAGTGGTCACTGATGTGCGCTTGTTAGTATTGGAGAATTATTTCGCAAATAGCTGCTGTAATTTTTAATATTTTTGTTGTTACTTTTTACCTAAGTAGTAGGTACCTACTTGGGTGGTTATTATTATATTTTTTGTTTAAATTATGTAGTCGATGTTTTTGGTGCACGGTAAAACTCTAATGAGTTTATGTTGGCATCAACTTAAATATTTAAAATATATGTGTTACTGATTGTAAATTTTTTTTTATTTTTTTTCCAACAAGATATGATGTAACCAAATACTTGTAAAACACTTTTTATTATAAAAGAGTAAGTGTGGAGTTTCTTGTCCATTCTTCTCCATAATAAGCTACATTTCCGAATGGAAGGTAGAATCAATTATTATTACATTATTTTTTTTTGGCTTTCAAAAGTGCCGCTTAATGGCTTAATTGAGTAAAGAAATTTTGATTCATTTTATTCACTAACATCTAGTTGTCTTCAATTAAGCAGCTTCGTGCTGATAACGTGTTGAAGGTATAAACTAGAAGTGACTGGTATATAATTTATTTAATAGAACCACAAGAGAAAAGTACAGTTTTCTAAGTAAAAAAAATATAGATATCTGACAAGAAGAGACTAAAGAGTACAGGACCATAACTTTTTGTAGAAAGGTAAACACCTAATAGTTTGAATATACAACAAGGTGTTGCATAGTGTGTAGGTAGTTGGGAATGATGACTTTTTTCTAGAGAAACGGATGTGAAAGCATTTTTGGGGGTTTAAGGTCATATTGTTGGTTTTACACCAGTTTTCGACGTTTCTTAAATGGCTTTGAATAAGCGTGATGTCTGCAGGCCCAGTGATTTTTTTGTAAATTTTTAAGTCATCTGCAAACAACATTGTTTGGCAGTGTCTGATATGATTTGTTATGTCATCAACGAATAGTAGAAACAAAACTGGCCCAAGGTGGGAACCTTGTGGAACACCGGAGCGTGCATAAAATTTGTAAGAAACATAGCCATTGACAGCAACGAACTGTGAACGATTTGTAAGATAGGATGCAAACCATCTCAACAAAGATCCATGGACACCACTGACCTCTAGTTTTGCTATCATGAGTGGATGACTCACCTTATCGAACGCGCTGCTGATATCTGTATATATTGCGTCGACTTCGTGTCCGCGGTCGAGCACTTCAGATATGTCGGATAAATATCTGACTAAATTAGTCTCTGTGGAACGTCCAATTCGGAATCCATGTTAGCTATTGGAAAGCTTAGTGTCCATGAAGTTGGTAATGATGGGACAAACGAGACACTCAAAAAGCTTTGAATAACATGATAGGATGGAAATAGGCTTGCAGTTTTTAATATTGCCGGAGTCGCCTTTTTTTGTGCACCGGCACGATCCGAGCCTTCTTCTATTCTTCTGGAAATAAAGATCAATTAAATATTAGACACATTTGGCTCTGCAAGTGCACTCCCACAAGATTTTACAAAAACTGGTGGAATACAATCGGGACCGGCACCCTTGGATGTATCAAGTTTCTTTATCTTCGCTAGAACTTCTTGAGGAGAAATTTTTATGTAACTAAGCACTCCGGATGATTCTTGGATGTTTGTTTTGATACAGCCATTTGGGTCGGTGAAAATTGAAGAAACATGAGAAGCAAAAAGGTTTGCAATGTCATTACCATTAGCTACTGTATCGTCCATGTACATTCTGGCTGGAATCACTGATTTACTGTTTCGTTTGTTTTTAATGTAACGCCAGAATAATTTGGGATTTTTTGTTATTTCGCTCTCAATGTTTTGTTTATAGTCGCTATAGTTTTGGTGATCATTGCATGACAACTATTTCTTAGTAAATCGTAGGTCAACTTGTCTCTAGGATTATTGTATTTTCTAAATTTTCTACGGTACTTTTATTTTTAGATAGTGCTTTTATGAGAGCTTTAGTAAACCAGGAAGGATATGTAGCGGCATCCGCCGCCACTTTACAAACTAATGACATGACGTCACACAAATCCAAATCCTGCATAGCGCAAGCAAAGTTTTCGGCGCGATTTGAACACATACAACAGTCCGACAATAACCGTTGGGCAGTTGCCCGGACCAGACACAACACCCGTCTGGTCGGAGGATCCTCCCTTTTCTATGGAGGTTTGTGGGACTTTACACCCTGTTTCACCTACCCCCAAAGATATTTTGAGTTTTTACAATTTTGTTGAGATATGTGCTTATCGATCAACTCTTTTAATTTTGTTTAGAATACAGACACCAGATTATTAATATCATTGGAGAGCGAAAATTCTAGATCCCAGTCAATAGCTTGCAGGTCAGACATCATTTTTACATAGTCGCATTTGTAGAAGTTTGGGTGAATGTTGTTGTTTGAACGCAAACATTTGATATTAACATTTGATATGGAAATTATTAGAGCAGGGTGTTTAGGATCAAGTCTAGTAAGAAGGTCGGAGGTATGGGTAACATAGAGATTGCGCATATTACTTACTAGCTGTTCCATGCGGCTTCGCTCCCGTCGGCCACCCCACAGGACCCGTTTTCGGGATTAAAATATTATTATTATAGTTCTTAGGACTAGTATTAGATTGTCCATCTAAGGGTGACCAATTAATGAATCCGAGATTAAAATCTCCGAGGATAAAAACTTCTTCAACGTTATTTACAGTATTTAGAAAAATTTACAAAGACTCTACTTTTACAGGAGGAGGTAATTAAATTTTAATTTAACAGTCACCCAGAGGTCTTCATTATCACTTTCTCAATTGTGGACTCTGGCTGAAGGAACATCCCGAGAAATAGCTAGAAGAATTAATTTGAAAGTTTTTGGCTGTCGCGCGATGGTGAAGATTCCAGATCCTCTAAGGAAGAAGTTAGATCCTAAACCTGCATAGTATATTTTTGTCGGATATTCAGACGGAAATTTGAATAAGGTAAAGAATCTGATGGGGAATATCCTTTACAAAGCTTAATTGGATGTTTGATGTTCCAAGCGGTTAATACTAGGCCAGACATAGCTTATGCTACGAGCTATTTAAGCCAGTTTGATAATTGTTACGAAAAGAAACATTGGTCGGCCGCAAAAAGGATTTTGCAGTATCTGAAAGGTACTATTGATTACTGTATTTCTTACAAGAAAACGGGTGCCTATTTGTGTGGCTACACGGATGCAGATTGGGCTAATTGCATATATGACAGGCACCGGTTTCTATTTTACGCTAGCAGGCGGACCCATTAGTTGTTAAGAAACAGCCAACGGTAGCGTTATCTTCAATTGAAGCCGAATTCATTGCATTAACTAGCGCTGCAAAGTAAGCTAGGAGCTTTTCTTAGGAGTTAAGTGTTTGAAATTACTGGTAACGCTGATAAGGTTATGAGTGAGCTATTGAGCTATTGCAGTTTGAGTGTATTGCCCTCGCCAAACTTCCCTTCTAGGCTTTGTGTGCTTACCACCATCGGCCACATCATCACTGACCACGGTGAGATTGTGGTCAAACACAGGCCTATACATAGTAAAAAAAAAAAAAAAAAACTTCTTGGCCGCCCTGAAGTTGGTTTACCGGATGCGCGAGGCGCGAAACGGTGCTGTTTTTGTATTAATTTCCTACTGCGCAGCCATTGTAGCCAACTTTAGGGCGGCCAAGAAGTTTGGCGAGAACTATACTGTAATAAGTCTTCATAAATGCTAAAGTTACCGATGTTACCCTTTGTGACATCCTATAATGCAGTTTTGTGCTACTTGGGCGGCCCTTCAATATGGGCTGCCCACATGACAGATGAAGCAGTTCTTCCCCGAAGGCACTAATCTGAATGCTAGCCAAAATGTGGAGTTCCGCTTGAACGATTTGACATCCGGCTGTGAACCGCGGTTAGACATATCTCTAAAACAAATACCCCGAACCCAAAAATTTTGAAACTCACGACCCCGATGGTTTTTGAAAATGGCGCAATGAATTTATGGGTACTACCCGTTGCCCTTACCAGCCTTATCCAAGAGCTAAAATGGGTATTGTTTACTACTACTAGTAAGGGCAACTGATGGGAATTAGTGACGTTAATGTATTCTGTGCCACGTGATTGTGATTGATGCAATGATTTTGACTGACGGAGGGATGGCTTGAGCTCCTCCTCTCCAAAAGCTACTGGCGCTGCGACTTTGGGCTCTTGAAGGCTACTCAGTAGTGGGAGCCAGGAGAAAGTTCGGGCCATATAGCCAACGTGGTTTAATGTTGGCCTTCCCCCTCGTCGCATCGTCAGCCACGTTTAGCTCGGTTGGAACCAACGCCATTCATCTACACTAGTGATTTCCAAGATCTCTCCTACACGATGCGCCACAAAAGGTTTATAATTTCTCGCATCACTGCGCAACCACCCTAATACGGTCATGGAATCGCACCAAAATACAGGTAGATTCGGCTAAAAACGGTGGGATTCACAAATCCTAGTAGCAAGTCGAGCAGCTATCAGGGCGCCTTGGAGTTCCAGGCGCGGGATTGAAGCCGGTTTCAACGGGGACACACGTGCCTTGCTAGCTATCAGCGCCAGTTTCACGTCACCATTGGGTAGCACAAATCTCCAAAAGGCAACGGCGGTGTGTGCCAGATCGCTAGCGTCACAAAACACGTGCAACTCCAGCTCCGAGAACCCTTACAAGTTATAGCACCGTGGAACTTTCAATTCTGAAATGGGTTTAAGGCGCTCAAACCATTCGAGCCAAGTTACCTGCGGGCTTATTACGTAAGGAATAGCAAGCAACAATAATTGTACAATTATCGCGCGATCAATATAATGACCTGGCTACTGAGGCCTTTAAGTCTTTTTTTTGACAGTAAATTTTAACGGAAGCTGTTATACTTGTCCAATGATTTATAAAAAAACGATCGTTTGATTAAGTAACCAGCTTATTAAAATGCAACACTTCGTGGACGCTGTTATTTTTTCAATTAATTACTATTTAGCTCCAATATTCCGTTAAATTAATATTTGCAGATGTAAAGTATTTGTTACTGTGTAGTTAACAGTAAATTAGGCAGTGAATATTCGGCTTAGTCGTTAAATACCCAATTCGTAAAATGCCCAACAGCTTAGGGATGTCGGAAGTGCAAAAATATATCGATATATCGATGTATCGATATTTAATAAAATATCAATATCGACCTCGATGTATCGATATTTAATAAAATATCAATATCGACCTCGATACATCGGTCAAGTTTTTAAAGATTTTTTTTTTTAAAACTAAGGTATTTTAATCGTTAATCCAAAATTTTAAAATTTCGTATACTAAAATAGTAATCTTCTAAAAATATTAGAAGATGACACGACCACACCACACAACGCAAAAGAACTCACATTTGAAAGTAAGTGAAGAGTGACGGATGATGGCCACCGCGGCCTGCGGCGGCCGCAACAAAGACAAAACTCAATACATTCATAAACACTCAAGTCATAGACAACACAGTAATTTACCGTTCGTTCCTATCTTTTAGGGCTTTTAAATATTCTGCTAATAAATTAAGTTTGAAAAAAAATATCGTTTTTGATACGTTTTTCGATATTGAATATTTTGTATCGATATATCGGATGAAAATATATCGGCCAAACATATCGATATATCGAATCAGAAATATCGATATATCGATGTATCGATATTTTTTCGACAAGCCTACAACAGCTAGAATAAAAAAAGTTAATTAAAAAAAACAAAAAACCCGACTGCTTGAAAAGCGAACTAAAAAGACGTAAACAAGGAGAAAATCATGCTGTGCAGTCGGAGGATACGTCTGGTTTTGGTCAGCCAGCTCGCGAAGATGTATCCTCCGACAGCACAGCATGATTTTCTCCTTGTTTACGTCTTTTTAGTTCGCTTTTCAAGCAGTCGGGTTTTTTGTTTTTTTTAATTAACTTTTTTTTTAATTAACTTTTTTTATTTACAACTTTTTAGTTATTTTTTTTTTGGAATTAGGTACATTTAAACATATAAGTGTTATATATGTTTGAAATCGCCTCTTAAAATCCTTTATTTTGATACCCCACACGATGGGTTTGGAAGAAAAAAAAATTTTTATTCCCCACTAAATGGCGCCCTAAATCCGCCATTTTTGTTTTTTCCAATTTTAATGTAGCCAGTGACACTCGCAGGATTAAGACGAATCGATTGACGTAAGAATCATCAAAATCGGCCAACGCGTTTGATCTCTAGAACGCCACATAGGAACAAACATACATACATACATACATACTTACATACATACATACATACATATATACATACATACATACATACATACATAGACTGATAAACACATTACCCTCCTTCGGCAGTCGGGTAAAAAGGGCTAATTCGCTAAATACCTAGTTCTGAAAATACCTATTTCTGGAAATGCCTAATTCTTAAAAAGCCCAATTCTCAAAAAGTCCAATTCTTAAAAATCCCAATTCTTAGAAAGCCAAATACTTAAAAAGACCAGTTCTTAAAAAGACAAGGTCAAGCAAGGTCCGTCTGTCTCCAGGCTGTATCTCATCAACCGTGATAGCTGGACAGTTGAAATTTTCACATGTGATGTATTTCTGTTGCCGCTATAACAACAAATACTAAAAACAGTATAAAGTAAATACTAAAGGGGCTCCCTTTAGTATTTACTTTATACTGTTTTTAGTATACAACAAACGTGATATTTTTGCCGTTTTTTGCTCGATATTTATAACGGCAACAGGTAGACGCTTGAAATATTCACAGAATGTTTAGTTGTATATTTACTTCAAAAAATAATAATTAATAAATTAAAATAAAATAAATTAAGGGGGGCTCCCATACAACAAACGTGATTTTTATGCAGTGTTTTGCGATAATGGTACGGAACCCTTCGTGTGCGAGTCCGACTCGCACTTGGCCGGTTTTTTCACCTTACAATTTATTATTGTTAGGGTTCGCGTGTACGGATGGATCGTTCCGTACTATTATTTACTTAAGTTATAAAATCTTTCGTTGAGTTATCGGTTTGGTTGGACCACTAATTTCACTTACGCGGGTTCCGTATAAGATAAAGATTTGTTGAGTTTTTTTTGTTCCAATATTTTTAACTTCTGTTCACCATGACTGACAAGGTTAAACTTAGATTGTTGGAAAGTAAACGCGACGCGTATTTCGCGCGGGTTCAAAAGATTTTGGATTCAACAGAATTTTTAACAACCGAAAGATTACGTAAATCTTTTATTGCTCAGGCTAAACAAATTGACGGATTACGTGGCGAATTCAATGAGATAATAGACGAGATAAATATGTTAAAATTGACATTTGATCCAAGGTGCCAAGTAAGCTATAATGCATTACTTTAGCTTCATTAACTGAATCAAATGTTTCCAAGGAACCTAGCCCGACAGCGAGCTCTAATGCTCATCATATAAAGGTACCTAAAATTGAGCTGCCTACCTTTGACGGTGATATTCAGAGCTTTCCTTTCTTTCATGAGACTTTCAAACGTATTATACATACGAACGCAGATTTATCAGATTCTGATCGCATTCATTATCTGTTGAGTTGTTTAAAAGGAAAGGCTAGGAATGTGGCAGTAGGTATTGTACCTTCTGGCGATAATTACCGCGTTGTCTGGGATGCGCTTATCGCAAAGTACCTGGATACTCGCGCGCTCGCCACTAATTATCTAAATCAGCTGTTCTCACTGAAGTCGTTCGGACCGACACCCGCTAATATTGAACAAGGTTTCGATAAATTAACTTCTACGGTTGCGGGACTCAAACAATTGAAAATACCTAACTTAGATGATTTTATGTTTATTCATTGGGGTCTTAAGTTAATAGACTCAGATACAGCAAAACATTTTGAAATGTCACTTCGTAATCAACAAGAGTTGGATTATGATTATTTCGTAAAGTTTATATAACTTTTTAAACTGTCATGGTCACTAACACTAACATTAACATTAGAAACGGGATATTTACCATGTTTACTGTTTGTTTCGAGTTTCCGATATTTCGGTGCTGTTGCAAGCACCATGATCACGGATAAACTGAAAAGTCATTGCGGGTGGGTGTTTATGAGGAGACATATCGGTGTACCCTCTTTCTTGTTCGTTTTTTGCACTCAGTACCGCTACCACTGTCACTCACAACTCGATTCTAACATAAAAAAAATATCCCGTTTCTAATGTTAATGTTCGTAAAGTTTGTTCGTGAACAAGTAAAAATCTTATATCGCTCCTCTTCTGCGGCAACTAAGCCCGCTCCCGTTGTAGACCCAGCACCAGCACTTCATCTAAGGTCTCGCAGGTGTTTGTGGCTACTGAATCTAAGTGTTCGCTTTGTCAATCCACGCATAAAAACTTGTTTACGTGCAAAGCGTTTCAAAAGTAGCCAACATACCGTCTCTAAGTGCCTATCTAAGTCAACATGTAGGAAATGCAACGGTAAGCATCATTCCTTATTGCATTTTGAGCAATCGACGCAAGCCCCTGCGCTGGCGCCCGCTAGCGACCCAGCCTCCGTTTCCGACCCAGCTACTTCTGATCGTGTGGCGTTGTGTACGCATTCTTCTGCTCAAGTCCAGGCCACACGTAGTACCGAAGTGCTGGCTACTGCCAAGGTGTTAGTGGCGGGTAGGAAGGGTAAGGGCGTGGTGGTTAGATGTCTTTTGGACCCTGGGTCGCAAAAGAATTATATGACATCGCGTTGCTGCCGTATGCTCGGTCTAACTGTACATACGGACTCAATAACTACCGTTCGTGGTATTGGTGGCACGTCGCAGCCCGTTCGCGGCTCGGTGAATCTTACATTCAGCTCACGGTTTTGCTCGCAGCCTAGGTATGAAATTGATGCTTTAGTCTTGGATCAGATAACCGGTCAGCTTCCTCTGGGTGCTATAGATACTGCCGAATTGAAGCATATTGATCCTAAACTACTCGCTGATGACAGCTGGGGTGTGCCAGGTAATATTGACATGTTACTTGGGGTGACCTTGTTCGCTAAGTTATTGCGACCCGGTCAAGTGACCAGCGCACCCGGTTGCCCCGACGCATTGGAGACTGCGCTCGGCTACATACTTCTAGGAGAAGCACCTATTATCGAACCTCCAACTGACACTGTCTTTCTTTGCGAGTTCTTTCGATAACTTCGATCTTCGTAAGTTTTGGGAGATTGAAGATGTTACTGCTCCGTCCATTGGGAGTGTGGATGATAAAAACTGTGAAGAGTTTTATTGTAGCACAATTACCCGCGCTCCAAATGGCAAGTATGTTGCAGCTTTACCACTGAAAACAGACGCGTCGGCGTTAGGCAAATCTTTTGATATAGCTCGCAAGAGATTTCATAGCCTCGAACGTAAACTTAAATCGCTTCCTAACGTCAAGCTTCTTTATGATGACGTCATACGGGATTATCTACGGAACAATTATATTTCTTTGGTGCAGAATATCGTACCTAAATGTGGGTTGGCCAAACGAAATTGTAAGGAGCGAGAAATGGAGTACTATATTCCTCACCATGCTGTTATTCGAGAGGATAAAGTGACCACTAAGTTGCGCGTGGTCCTAGATGCCAGTGCATGTACAGATAACGGTACCTCGCTCAATGATATCCTGTATGCAGGTCCAGTCCTTCAGGCTGACCTTTTTAACATCTTGTTAAATTTTAGGCTTTTTAGTGTCGCTATTTCCGCAGATGTAAAATCTATGTACCTACGTATAGGTATACGCCCACAAGATCGTTCGCTTTAACGTATCTTATATCGGTTCAATGATTGGGGCTGGGCTGTGTTAGCAAACTTACACTTTGAGCTTTCAGCGACAGGCCTTATGGGGCTTGGCTTTGTCGATGCAGTCTTACCTTGTCTGGCTCCTTCAGAGACGGCAAGGTGGCGTGGTCTTGAGGGAGAGCGCTACGGTCGTGTAGATCCTCAAGGCAAGTGCGGTGGGTTTCCTTCACGTGGTTGCCGCCCTGTTTTTGGTCTAATTCCCTATGAAATAGACGTAACAGAAATCACCGTGCGCCTTATCACAGGGGTGGCGAGGTCATGCCCCTGGGTGTCCACCATTGGATGATGAATCGGATGATGGATAGCAATGACCTCCCGCGTGTTTGTGCCGTGCGCGGAGACCCGTACGGCGGGATGAAGGAATTCTGGTGGTTGAGTGGAGTACGGGGGGATGAAGGAATTCTGGTGGTTGAGTGGAGCAGTCTGCACACAACACACCACTTTGGTCTGGATTTCCTCTCACACGGGAGGTTGGGGGGTAGCTACCCACAATCAATCGGCTGGGATATCCCATAAGCGGGATGTCAAGCGAGGATCGGTCTAGTGGGGGGGGGCAGCCGGCGTGACGTGGGGTTTCGGGATGAATTGCGGCATTGTCTCGTGTCGTATACAGTCCCGGAATCCTCCGTCGCGTGCGGGCTCGTCATTTTCTCACTAGGCTGGTCCTATACCGGAGGAGTAGCTCTGCCGTTGCTCATTGAACGAGTAACGTCCCCGACTGAGGGCTCCGTGGCGGGTGGAGAGCTCCAATGGTGAATTATTTCTTAACAAACCAATGGATAATGAGACCAATCTTTTAAAAAATAACAAACAGGCTGCGTCCTCGGATGCGCCTAAAATAACATCTACTGATAGGGCTGCGTCCTAGGATGCGCCCACTACAGCTAAAACTAGGGATGCGTCCCAGAATGCGCCTAAGCGGCAACCGCCCAAGGCTGCGTCCTGTGATGCCCCTAAACAAAACTTTAATAAACATTCGGCTGCGTCCAAGGATGCGAGGAGGAAACCGCATGGTATGCGCCTAAACAGGCTGCGTCCCAAGCATCGCCAACCAAATCTGCGTCCAAGGATGCGCCATTGAATTTAACCCTGCCCACAAGGCCGAGGACAGATCCCGCTCATGGCGATTCTAAGAGTACCATGGACGTGGATGCGCCCGTAATGCGGGCTGCGTCTACGGCTGCGGCCTCGAAGAAGGACCTGACGGGTCTGTCCGAAGCCCCACCGGCAGGTAATATAAACAAGGCCCCGGCCAAAGAACAGTGGATAACAATTACCCACAAAAATAAGTCCGCTAGGAAGCACCTGACTCCCCAAGACAAGGGTGAGCATAAGGCTGTCGGGACAGACACCGCGGGGCAGCTCGCGGAAACGTCTACGACACCGACAGGAGCGGCTGCCACCGTTACTAAACGGAAGCGCAGCACCAAACCTAGGGGGCGTAAAAAACCACAAAATACCGACAGGGAACCTGCTAGGCCACAGAAGCGCTCGCGTCCCGAAGATACCGTCACGCCGACCGGGACTGGCAAGAAAATCAAGCCGATTCGCTCCAATACGGTTGATGGTATCTCGGTGAGCTACGCTGAAGCGGCCGCGACGTACAGGAACAATGAGCTGTGCGTCGCCGTCATGTCTGAGCCTTTCCAGGACATGACGCAAGAGCAAGCGGAGGCAATTCGATCCGATATCGAACAGCAGCTCCGAGCTCTGCTCATAGCAGACCCTGAACCAACAGACACAACAACAAATACCGCGATCCACTTCAGAGGAAAGGCCCACTTCGCTGAAGGCGTCCTCAAAACTTGGTGTGAGGAGTCGTCCTCGCTATCATGGCTGAAAGGGATCATAAATAACATGACGTCCCCGATACCGGGGACCCGACTAACTGTTCGGCCTCAGTCTGAAATCCCAAAAAAAGTACTGTGCATGCTGTTTGTCCCTGGAAACACCGAGGACACTCAGCCACTGCTCAAGATGCTGACGAGGCAGAACCCCAACTTAAAAATAAATACATGGACTCTGACACACGAGAGGGCCAGAGAGGAGCCTCTGGGCACCTATCTGTTCTTCCGTGTTCCAGAGTCCATGGTTAAAATTATAAAAGAACAGCAGAGGCGTATCTACTACCTCATGGGCAGCATCTATCTCCACTTCCTTGAGAAGGAAGCTGTCAGTGTAGATACAGCCACGCTACCAAACTCATCGACCTCGGTCGCGCCTGCACCAGAGCTGGACTCTCTGCCACCCGTGCGTTCTCCGTCGCCTCCCGTGGCGGAGTCCGTCGCGGAGGAGGAGCTAGCGACCTGTATGGCACCGATGGAGGTCGAATCAAACCTTGAACCAACTCAGGATGCCCCCTCGCCCGGGATTACCTCGGACGAGGACTGCTTTCCGCCGGGGGGAGAGAGTGGGGAAGAGGACAGCATCCTCGGCTCCTCTCCCTTGCGGGACAACTAGCATCCTGCAAACCAACCTCCAGCACAGTCAGACTGCGTCGGCTACCCTGCGCAGAGTGCTGGAGAACCAACAAGAAAAAACCATCGCCCTCATCCAAGAGCCGTGGATTAGGGGTGGCAGAGTATGTGGCCTTGGCAACATCGGAGGTAAGTTGCTGCTTGACACCTCCGTCAGTAACCCACGTGCCTGCATCTTTGTACCAAAACATGTACCTAACTTATTAATTAACGAATTCTGTTCAAGGGACCTGACAGCAACCGGGCTTTTCAGAACAGAGCAGAAACTTCCGGACATAGTACTAGCCTCGGCTTACCTGCCAGGCGATGGAGACGTGCCTCTACCGGAGCTCGCCTCACTGGTGAAGTACTGTGAAAAGGAGAAACTTGAACTCATCATCGCGACAGACTCCAATGCGCATCACACGCTCTGGGGCAATGTCGAAACCAACAACCGAGGTGAGGAAGTGCTTGACTTTATTCTTAGTAATAATCTGGTACTACTCAACAAGGGCTCGGAACCTACCTTTATAAACGCAAGATCTCAAACAATCATAGACTTAACTATAGCAACATTAGGTATCTCCGGCTCCATTCAGGACTGGCATGTGTCCAATGAGTTATCATGCTCAGACCACAGGTGGATCCGTTATCCCATTAACTTCAACATAACTAAACCACAGCCGAGAAGGGTTCCTCGCAACACAGACCGATCCAAGTTTGTGAGACTTATCAAAACTGAACTAAGTAAGTTGCCCTCTACTCCGGCTGAGATACCAGTAACCAATTTAGACGAACACGTAAACAACATCACAAACATCCTTCTATCTAGCTATGAACAGTCGTGTCCCCTCACAACACCAAGACAGGGTGTTAGGCAATCATGGTGGAGCTCCGAACTGGAAAGACACCGGCATAAGCTGAGAAGGCTGTTCAATAGAGCTAGGAACACGCGGTCACCAGAGGACTGGGACCGTTACACAACAAAACGCAGAACTTATAAAAAACTAATACGCCTCCGGGGAAAGACCAGTTGGAGGCGTTTTTGCACTAACATTGAAAATAACAACCAGGCATTAAGGGTCAAAACCTGTCTTGCTCAAGAGACTGACCTTTCTATAGGGTGCCTGAAAAAACCAGACAACACCTTTATAATAAACGATGCAGAAACAAGCGAATTACTTCTAACGACGCACTTCCCGGGCTGCCAGATCGCCACCTTTCAAGGCAGCGGGTATGGATGGAATCTTTCCAGCCCTGCTCAGGTGGAGCGGTGGTATGCTGGCGGAATACCTCGTTAAGGTATTTCGAGCCAGTCTGGCCCACCGCTACATCCCCTTGAAATGGCGCGAAGTAAAAATAATCTTTATTCCGAAACCAGGTAAGGGTGATTACACCCAGCCTAAATCTTTTAGACCCATAAGCCTCTCTTCGTTCTTGTTGAAGACACTGGAGAGGCTGGGGGACAGAAGGATCAGGAACCAGATTTCGGTACAAAAACCGTTGCACCCAAACCAACACGCCTACCAGGCAGGCAAATCAACTGAATCAGCACTCCACAGCGTAGTCTCACGCGTGGGCTGTGCTCTACAAAACAAAAACCCAACCTTAGCCGCTTTCATTGATATTGAAGGTGCTTTTGACAAAACTAATTTCACTAGCATCGGGCAAGCACTCGCCATGCACGGTGTTGCACCGACGCTCGTAGAATGGATTAACAACATGCCGTGCTATTCAATTCACTGTGAACACTACCACACGAGGAATTGTGAGTAGGGGCTGCCCACAAGGTGGGGTGCTGTCACCACTTTTGTGGAATTTGGTCGTAAATGAGCTCATTGCAGAGCTCAACGCCAGCAGACTATACTCGGTAGGATACGCAGATGACATAGCAATTCTAATTTCGGGGCAATTTGAGGGCATCTTATGTGATCTCATGAGAAAAGCCTTCAAAATAATCGAGAACTGGTGCACAAAGCACGAATTATCGGTTAACCCCTCAAAAACGGAACTAATAATATTCACTAACAAACGAAGTCTTGGACCACATAGGCTCCCAAAACTTTTCAACACAGAATTAACACTTAAAGAAGAGGTCAAGTACTTGGGGGTGATCCTTGATAGCAAATTGCTCTGGAACAAGCATCTTGACTACAAACTCAACAAATGCACAATTGCACTCTACCAGTGTAAAAAAATGTTAGAAAAAACATGGGGGCTCTCTCCAAAGATTACTCTGTGGCTATACACAGCGGTGATCAAGCCAATGTTAGCTTATGGTGCTCTGGTTTGGTGGACGAGGACTGAACTCTCGACCACCATCACCCGACTCCAACGTTTCCAGCGACAGGCCTGTTCAGCTATCACTGGCTGCATGAGAACCACACCAACAGCAGCCATGGAGATAGCCCTACAAATAACACCCCTGGACCTGTACATACAGCAAGAGGCGGCGCTAGCTGCCATCAGGCTAATGCATCTAGGCATATGGGGCAATAACCTCACGAGTCCACACGCTAAAATCCTGGACCGGGCGATTGAGTATCAACCTCTCATCGCGGCCCCGTGTGATAGATTTCAAAAACAACCTATGTTCAACAAAAACTATAACATACAAACAATAAAGGAAGAAAGGGATGAGTCAGGAGCCAATGAAGTACGAATTTACACAGATGGCTCGAAAACAAATAACGGCTCAGGTGCTGGCGTACACTCCCTTGACCTCAACATCAACTTTCACATACCGCTAGGCACACACAGTTCGATATTTCAATGTGAATGTGTTGCCTTAACACAAGCTGCAAAAACCGTAAAGAGTTTGGGCATCCAGAACTACGGTGTCAAATTCCTATCTGATAGTCTGGCCGTGCTCAAAGCTTTAGAAAACAAACTAACTAACAACAAACTTATCTTTGAGTGCCACCTCGCCCTGGAAAGTATATCGATATCCAATCGAATTACCCTCCAGTGGATCAGGGGGCATAGTGGATCCCTAGGCAATGATGCCGCAGACGAACTTGCGAAAAGGGGCTCCGAGATGTTGGTGCTAGGCCCGTGCCCACTTATCCCCTTGCCCTTCTCGCAATTTCGTGCGTGGATTCGTCAAAGATCAATAGAACTACAAAATAACAGATGGGCACGGACAACGGACTGTAGACAGTCGAAAATGGCTTTGCCAAACGTACACCCGCGTCTTACTAAAAAACTTCTCAGCCTGAGTAGAAATAACCTTAAAATAATTATAGGGACAATAACGGGCCACACCCTTCTTAACAAACATTTATTCAACTTAGGCGCCACGGACAGTCCACTTTGCAGGGGCTGTTTTAACGCCGAAGAAACAGCCGCCCACGTAGTCCTGGAATGCGAGGCCGTGGCATCACAACGTGAAGAAATCCTCGGAACAGTGAGGTCGCTCCGTGAAGTCTGTGAAGCTCCCAGGAAGCTTCTGTGCTTTTGGGCGGAGCTTGGCTGGCTATGGTAGCCAGTACAGCCCCCACGCACAACGGACCAAATGGGAGTCTAAGTGCGGAAAAGGGAGTCCCTACCACTACCACCACTACATCGGTTTAATGAGGAAGAAGAACTTCAAATTTATCAGTTTTCAGTGCTTCCCTTTGGATTAAAGTGTAGTCCTTTTATAGCTATTCGCACTATCCAACAGTTATGTCAGGATGAAGGAACGCAGTTACCTCTCGCCAGGGACATTTCGCAGCGAGATATTTACATGGATGACATAGTTAGTTCTATACCTAGCACTGCGCTGGCTATAGACTCGGCTCGTGAACTGATAAAAATATTCTTGGCTATAGACTCGGCTCGTGAACTGATAAAAATATTCTCTCTCGGGTGATTTTCAGCTAACGAAGTGGTCTAGCAATAGTGTCGATGTTCTTCGGCATATTCCAGAGTCATTACGACTTTCACAGAGCGTGGACCTAAGTAAAGATCCGACACAGAAAATACTGGGACTTCGTTGGTTCCCGGATGAGGATTGTTTCGTATTCCAGGTTAACCCTAGTGTTCGCCCTTGCACGAAACGAAATATTATTTCTTCCATTGCACGTTTTAGGACTCGTGGCACCGATAATTTTATACGCCAAGCTTCTTATCAAAGAGCTTTGGCTTGTCAAACTGGGATGGGATGACGTCCCACCACCTCGCATTGTTCGTCTGTGGGAACAATTTCACGCTGAACTGCCAATTATCTCTGAATTGAGATTTTTGCGACATGTCGGCGTCGTAGAACGCTGTAGGCACTCACTCGTCGGTTTTGCCGACGCTAGTGAGAAAGCTTACGGTGGTTCGGTTTACGGCCATGTTATCAGACCCGACGGTAGTATCGTCGTTTCGCTGGTGTGCGCAAAATCTAAAGTCGCGCCACTGAAAGTAGTTTCGCTAGCTCGTCTCGAGTTATGCGCCGCATTCCTCTTATCAACTGTGATGAAGCGAGTATATAATCTTTTCGCAGCTCGGCACGCCATTGAGGCAGTCGTAGCTTTCTCGGATTCAACTGTAACCTTGAGTTGGATTCATTCCGCACCGCATCGATGGCACACCTTCGTAGCCAATCGTATCGCGAAGATTCATGAGAATCTTTCGGCAGATCACTTCTTCCACGTGAAAGGGTCTGAAAATCCTAGTGATTGCCTCTCTCGCGGTTTAACGCCTGTTCAATCACATCATCCGTTGTGGCTAAATGGACTGCCGTGGCTTAAACTTCCGCGCGCTGAATGGCCAATCAAACCATTCGTTTCAAGCGAGTCGCAAGAGCTTCCCGAGATGAAGCCCGTGGCGTTACCTGCGCTATCGCACGGATGCTCGGACAGAAGTCCTCCTTCCGACAACATTTTATACGCTCGCTCTACTAGATTCTCGTCCTGGTTGAGATACTTAAAAACCATTTGCTTCGTTTATAAGTTTATCAAACGACTCCCTAGAGGGCCCGTTACCGCGTCTGATCTAGAGTTCGCTGAATTTATTGTGTGGCAATCTGTGCAGAGGATTCATTTTGAAGCTGATCTCGATCGCTTAGCCCGCAATGAGTTGTGCTCTAAGTCAGTACAACGGCTAAGTCCCTTCCTCCACGAAGGACTTATCCACGTTGGAGGTCGCCTTGCAAACTCTGAGCTAGAATTTGACTCGCCTCATCAGATCCTTCTTCCGCGTCAAGATCATATAGTGGAACTTTTAGTTTCCCACTATCATGTGAAAAATTTCCACACAGGACCAACCTTGCTCGTATCTCTCTTACGACAGAAGTATTGGATCCTGTCCGCGCGACGTATTGCACGTCACATTACCTTTAATTGTAACCTTTGCTTTCGAGCAAAGCCGCGACCTACCATTCCTATAATGGCGGATTTGCCACGTTTTCGCGTGAAGTCGGCTCCTAAGGCTTTTTCTCAAACAGGTTGCGACTACGCAGGACCTTTCTTGATCACGTCGATACGTGCTAGAGGCCAAAAATCGACGAAAGCGTATATCTGCCTTTTTACCTGCCTGACAACTCGTGCTTTGCATCTTGAGATTGCCTCAGATCTTAGCACTGCGAGCTTTCTATCCGCTTTTAAACGCTTCCTGGCGCGTAGAGGGCCGGTTCAGTGTCTTTACACAGATAAAGCTACCAATTTTATTGGGGCCAAATCCTATCTACGAGATCTCTACCAATTCTTGGCTAAAGAGTATCACCCTTTATGGGAAAGAGAACTTGCAGAGCATCGAATAACACTTAAAAACATCCCGTGTAGAGCTCCACATTTTGGTGGTTGTTGGGAAAGTGAAGTAAAGAGTGTCAAAACGCATCTCTGCAAAGTTATCGGTCAGCAAATTCTTAGTTTTGATGAGCTTAACACTGTACTAACTCAAATAGAAGCTTTATTAAACTCGAGGCCTCTGTATGCGATCAGCTCGGATCCGTCAGAGCCCACTTCATTATCGCCGGCGCACTTCTTGCATACGAAACCTCTTTTATTTATCCCCGCCCGCGAAGTCAATGAAACGCGGTTACATCTTATTTCGCGTTATGAATTAACTGACAAAATGGTCCAATCTTTTTGGAAGCGGTGGCGCCAAGAGTACTTGCACACCCTACAATCCAAACAGAAATGGATCACCCCTGCCAATCCAATACGGGTCGGTATGGTTGTCGTCTCCATGCAGGACAATGTGATGCCACTGCAATGGCCGTTAGGAGTAATTACAGAAATATTTCCAGATAAAAACGGAGTTTGTAGAGTCGCATCCGTAAAGACTAAAAGCGGGATCCTTCAGAGTCGCCCGGTAGTAAAGTTGTGCCCTTTGCCAAAGCAAAAGGTTTCGTTACATTAATATTAAATATTAACGTGCACCAATGTGCAGTATTAGATTTAGTTATCGCGTAGAATATTCGCGTAGTTAAATATTCTTATTTGTAATAGAGAGTCGCAACATTAGAGTTCTCATAACTTTTGGTAGGTTTGTGATGATCTGCAACTTTATTTACTTTTTTTTTGTGTTTCGAAAGTGGGAACTTTCAAGCCGGGGAAAATGGTTACGCTTGCTAATTTATGATTCTTATATTTTATCACATCACCATAGGGCGATTGAGAGGCATTGGTTTAATGGTTCCACTAACTAATTAAGTGTCACATATCGTTGTTTTGGTGATATCCCGCGCGGTGGCGCCACCGTCAACACGCCGCCGCCTGACGACCGGCCGCCGGCCATCGTCGTTGGCTTCTCGTTTTAACCACGGTTGGGTGCGCGCACGTCGGTCATCACTCATCATCTCGCCCAACCCTCTCAATCGGTCCTACATGAAAGTGTTATCCATATTACCTAGACCTACTGTGTTGTGAACCGCTGGCCAGCATACTGTATCGAGTCTGCGAGCTGAACTTCCCGAACGTGACATCCATCTGCATCTGCATGGGAATCGCTGTTTCAAAGGTATGTGGCATAGTTAGTAAATTGAACTTTATCCATTGCCTTTCGTCTCATCTGCGTACCTATTATTATCCTTCAAATTAGCACTGCTGAATCAGCAATTATAACCTGGATTACTCTAATAATTTAGGTTCAAGCGCGTGTGATTTTACTAGAAATCTTCTAGAGGTTATACGCACCAGTAGGTATTATCATTTATTATGCAGTCATCATGTAATAAATTACAACAGAAGCTGGAAGTAGATCATCTTTTAAAAAAAATCGTGAACCGATATCTCTTGGCTCCGTGCTGTGAGAAGTTTTTTATATTTCTTGTCGAATAAGATAACTTTATTACTTCGGTTTTTTCTGTGTCCATTAAATAAACTCCGTTTAATATTCACATCAAAATGTGTAGATTCCTTTTTTATTTTATGAATAAATAAAAATAGGTTGGGACGTTTTGGAATGACAACATTGAGTCTCCTGTGCCATGCTTCTACAGCATTGGTGCTTCGGTGGCGTTGACCGGACAACTTAATAATGTAGGGGACAGTCGATGCCAATGTCTCTCTAAATATTTTTGATACTCCTTCATTGCAGCAGTTAATGATTCAATTTTGCCTATTTATTTATGTATATCTGTTAGTATTTCCAGAATAAGTCCTTTTGCGAATTAGTCATTTTAAGAATTAATCCTTTTGAGAATTGGTCATTTTATGAATTAGCCCTTTTACGAATTGGTCATTTTAAGAACTAGTCCTTTTGCGAATTAGCCGTTTTAAGAATTAGTCCTTTTGCGAATCAGCCATTTCTCGAATTAGGCATTTGTAGAATGCTAGGCATTTTACGAATTGGGTATTTAACGACTAAGCCGAATATTCAATATTTTCATTTTATTTACATAATATAATAATTAATTTGAAAAAGAACAATGGCGAAATCTTATATGACTTAAATTTGAGAGTCTGAAAGTGAGTTATATACAAAGAAATTCCATTAATTAAACGTTTTTTCAAAGTATGACGTTAACTGGTTCACTACGTATAAAAAAAACATAATGTATGAAAGTTATTTGATTTTTTCGTTAAATTTCGTTAGCTTAGTGTTGCCATCTTACACTTATTCTGCCAAGTGACAAGTAGTGACTGTAGTAAATAAATCACTAATGTATTTTATTATAATAAAATGAATTAACAAAAGTGTATGTCTATGTGTAGGAAAGTGTATCTCTATGTGTAGGTGTTATGTAGAAATAAATGTATTACTTACTTTCAATTAATGATAGGCAAAAAGACTAGTATTCAAGCCTAAAAAAAATATAGCTTGGTTGTTGACGAGTACCTTATGAGGCAAAAAGACTAGTATTCAAGCCTAAAAAAAATATAGCTTGGTTGTTGACGAGTACCTTATGATACACGACAAAGTCGCTTAGTATAAATAAATATACTCTTTTCAAATTGTATATTTTCAAATTTATGCTGGAATAACTAACTAGGTAAGGTAAATACTTATGCGATGTTGCCCTTTTACTTCCACAAAATTGAATAATATTACCTATTAAACACATTATTAAAAGTTACCCAGACATAAACTACAAAAGATCTATTATTGTCGGCGTTCCCGAACAAAAATTTTTATACAAACTAATTCAGAACATGACCCTGAGTTAACCAGATATTTTTCATTGATTGATATAGGAATTTAATCTCAGCTAAAACAATGTATGGGCTTCTGCCATTGTCTTTTAATAAAACAATTTGAAAAAAAAATGATTAAAATTATAAAGCATTGTATAAGAAATTGAATCGATAACGCATTAGGACATCACTAAATGGACATCATCATCTCGTATTTGAGCTATAAAATAAATCGTTGAACACACTGGTTTTCCAATTTACTTTAGACATTGGCAGAATAGTCGTCATCGGTGCTTGCCATATAGAAATAAGAATATTATGAAATATAATTATTGCTGACATAACACATATACTTATTGCTGACATAACACATTCTAATGTAACATTAAGTATTTGACAGTAAACATACCTAGCGTGTTAAACTTTTTGGCAAACTTCGCTGAGGTAGCCAAAACTACAATAAAAACTTCTCCTCGTCTTTACCGAGATCACGTCTGTTTCAATGATTCAACAAATTGTTTTGTTGCGTAGACATTTGAGACATAAAACTATACAATTTTTTTTTTTCAATTTTGTTGTTGTTTTTTATTATTAATTACAATATTCACATTCAATTAATTTGTGGATAATTGGGTTGTGGAATTAAAAAAAAAATACGATTTTTTAAATTTATTTTGAAACTTTACATATCATAAATTATATTGTCGTTGCAGAAATCTCTTTACAAGAAATCATGTTTACAAGTTATGTAATTATACAACAATGTCAACTTTGCTCGAAAGTTCCCTTAAAAATTTACTTTTATGATCAAAGTATGTAGTAATGTATTTAATGATCAAAGTAAGAAATTAATACGAACCTAATACTAAATTAAAACAAGATAACAACATAATTAACACAATATATTGACGATAATAACAAGATTGAATCGGTTAAAAGACACTGTATAAGCTATGTGCCACAATGAGTAGAAATGAACGTTGTGACGTCAAACGGGCTCGGGTATGTTCTGAAAACTGTCGCGGTGTTTTCGGTACTGGATTCAAAAAAATATTTTCGATTGGATTTTACATTGTCATTACAATGAAAAAAAAAAAGAACTAAAAATAGTTTTGTATGAAAACTTATATATGAACTTTCCATTTCTTACAAAAAAAAAATGGTTCAACAAACCAATTAAAGTAGTTAGCCACAAAATAAATAACACAAAAAATGCCGCCAAAAACTCAAAAATTTCTGTACCTACACAGCCATCAGCGAGCGATTGGCAATCGACCAACAACAAGGGAAAAAGTAATCGCAATATGACAGCCGCATTGCTCGCCGATGGCTATCGCTCTGCTGTCAAAAACCATACGTAATACGAAATGATTGCGATCACCTTGCAATAAATGCATATTTTATTTACCAGATTTTTATTGTTAGCCAGTGCTAACGTAAAATTATTATGGTATGGCTATCGCTCATACATAATGCGGATTCGCGATTGAAAAGCAATTATTTCGCAAAAATAAGCCTGCCGTTTTTTTGACGTAAAGCGATAATCGCGCAATGATTGTACAATCTCTGCACAATTATTACTGATTGCTGTATCATACGTAATAAGCCTGCTGGTCAGCCTGTGATACCTTCTCGTCCCACTCAAGGTTCTTGCGCCACAAATTTTAAAATAAATCTCTTACTACAACAGTTTGATCTTCCATTTTTGTGTCCAGTCATAAACTTTGTTCACAGCTAGTTGAACTTTTTCTACTGCTTATCTGTGGCTTGATCCGGTTGCCATAATTGCAGTATCATCTGCAAAGGTCGCAATGGTGTTGTTTTCCAGTTCTGGGATGTCACATGTGTATAACAAGAACAAAATTGGGCCTAGTACACTACCTTGAGGTACCCCAGCTTTTATACCTTTTAGCTCGGAATAGGCGTCTTCTTGCCGTATTCTAAACATTCTATTATATTAGATCCCTATGCCAAACTTTGTCAAAAGCTTGCGCGATATCTAAAAACACGGTGGCGCAGACTTCCTTATTTTCAAGTGTTTTTTCAATGATATGGATTATTCTATGTACCTGGTCTATTGTTGAGTGTTTTTCCCTAAAGCCAAATTGATGATTTGGAATAAGGTCTTTGTCTTCTATTACTGGTTTTAACCGTTTCAATAACAGTTTTTCGAATAGCTTTGATAGCACGGGCAACAGAGAAATAGGTCTATATGATGATGACTTCATGGGGTGATTTTCCACCACAATTTACACATTTAGCGTTTTTGGGATCTTCTTTACAAATTTCAAAATTAAGCTTGTCTGTACATATGGGCATACAACTTCATTCTTACAATATTTTGTAATATGTTCAGACTTCATACATTGCAAACACTGTTTCACAGGAGGAACGTACTAGCTTACCTCGTAAGTACCTCCTCCAGAGTCAAGGTACACGTATTGCGGTAATTCAGTAGAGGCGAAAGTAACCGCAACAGTTTGAGTGGGGTCATACGTGACCGCGCCACCCTCACTTTGTACGCGGCGCATGAAGCGCCTCACCTGTATGATATTACTGGAACTTCCAATCAAAGCAGATATTCTTTTATTAGATAAATCCTATAATCCTGAAATAAGAACCCCGGTCACCTCGGTGTCGACAGCAGGTATTGTTGCGTTTAAGCCCAATTCGTCTAGACGTTATATTTTGTAGGAATACATTGGCATTGCTGGATAGGTCAAATGTTATTACCTATTTTGTACTTATTTATGGACTTCAAAAGTAATATGCCAGTGACGCAATATTTGCGTATAGCATGCGAAACAGTAAATTTGTCTTTGTCAGAAAATTGGCGTTCAGTCTGATGCGATTAAAATACGATGCATTCTGTTTTTTTGCTGTTTTCAGGATACTTCCTTGAGTATCCGGGGACTTTAAATACTTGATACATCCTGCTGTTGTCGGCTGACTCATCGGAGTCGGAAGAAGTCTCCGTGATTTGGCGCCTTGTTCTTTTCAAGGTTCCCGCGCCTTTTTTTACTGACGGGAAACTGCCATGGGTACAAGTCCTTAAAGCCTAACTTAACTATTTTAGAAACAAATCCGTATTTCAATTTTCCTACAGTTTTATACAAAGGTTTAAAAACAAAGATTCTGATAATATTGTTTCCAAATCATTCGGCTCTTCCTTATCGCATACACTTTGTAACTCTGACACTAAGACTAAACGTTCGAAGTTAAATTTTAGACACTTCATTATTATAATTATGATCAAGGTTAGCGACGTCGTTGATACCATAATCACATTTTCCATCAGATATAATTTTCAGTCTTGCTGGACTTTTACAATGGCCAAATCTTAATCGATTTATTGAAGTTATGAAATTTCTGCTATGAGCGTCTTTGTTTTTATGACATTTTGGTCTTAGCGGCGGGACTATCTAAATGTTTGTGTACAACTTGCCTTTTTCTTGGCTTATAATTTGCCAATACTCATGCCACAATATTTTTAGGTTCCCAGATAGCTTTTTATGATAGTTTGTAAAAGGAACTTTAAGCAAAGCAGTGTGATCTTCATCACAAACTCCTCGGGTTGCCCTATCCACCACTTCGTTTCCACAGATACCACATTAAGAATAAACCCATTTGTAGCGTGTGGACTGTATAATTGAAATTCGGCACATGTAGGTATATAAAATGGCTTTATTTATGTTCTTTACGTATTTAACTTATTACAGCGAGTGGACTTAGGAAGAGAATTTCGTTGACTGCCATATGCATTTTCAGCGCGCGGGGCTTTTATAACCACCGATCCGCGGGAGGTTAGGGTCGCAGATTATAACGACGTCTCCGACTTTGGGTGGGGTGCCACTGCCGTAGGGCTCCCGCCGGTTTTGTAGGAGCGGTAGGTACTCACGTACCCATCTTCGCCAGAAGACATCTGCGAGTGCCTGGGCGCGCCGCCATTGATGCCGTGCTGTGATGTCTGCTGCGGTGAAATTACCCGGTGAGGGTACATGGGAGTTAGGGCCGATGAGTATGTGGTTAGGCGTGAGGGCTTCGGGCTCGTCTGGTGACACGTTGACATGCGCGAGTGGCCTGGAGTTCACTGTATTTTCCACTTCTACTAGTAGCGTAGCGAGGGTCTCGTCTGATGGGTGAACTTCTTTCAGTGTGACGTACAGTGCTTCCTTGACTGCCCTCACCATCCTCTCCCATGCTCCGCCCATGAATGGTGACGCGGGAGGTATGTATCTCCAGCTTATCGACCGCGCATCGGACTCACTACCTAAAGCACTTAAGGCGCTTGCTCCTAGTTCCCTATCAGCCTCTTTGAAACAAGTAGCGTTGTCACTCCATATTTCTTTTGGACAACCTCTCCTACCTATAAATCGCCTGAGAGCGGCGATAGCTGAATCTGCACTAAGTGAATTTACTATTTCTATATGTATAGCTCTACAAGTTAAGCATGTAAATAAGGCTCCGTACCTTTTTTCTTTATGTCTACCTACAGAAACAGATATGGGGCCAAAATAATCTAAACCAGTGAAAGTAAAAGGTCGTACATGATGAGCTAAACGGGGGTACGGTAGGTTTCCCATAGAGGGATTGGCTGGCTTTGCTTTTTTTATTTTACAATATAAACAGCCCTTTATAACATTCTTTACAGACGGACGTAGTCTCGTTATCCAAAGACGCTGTCTTAACTCGTTTACCGTTATCTCGGTTCCACCATGATGTAAACTTTCATGCACATATGTTATATATAGTCTTGTATATCTGTGCTTACCCTCGAGTACAATTGGGTTTTTTATTTCTTCATTCACGTCTTGTACCGCTGTGATTCTCCCGCGCAAACGTAAAACACCTGCGCTGTCTAGGTATGTACTTAATACCGATAACGGGCTGTCGCTGGGCGCCGCTTTGATGTCCTTTATGGCGGCAATTTCTTTTTTGAAGCTTTCGGCTTGTGCGCTCTTGATCCATTGTTCTTCGGCGCGTAGAGTATAAGTAGCAGGTATAGGTATGTAATTTACTGTTTTATTCCTTATTATTTTTTGCGTAACTTTTTTTACGGGTTTGGTTTTGTGTATTCTTTTCCATGTTGGATCTTTTGATGCCTTTTTCTTAGTACACTTATATTCGACCGTGTGTTTATTTGGTCTACACAGGTCAATGAACTGAAGTACTCTCTCCCTTATCAGCCGTGTCCATTTGGAAAAACGTGTAATATTTGGTAGGTGATCGTTTACCTTTGTGTCGTTGATTATATGACATTTGACGCGTTCTTCTCCCGAGTTCATGGGGGCAATGACCCTTTTGTCCTGCGGCCATTCATCTCTGCCTTTTCTAAGGAACTCGGGACCATTAAACCATCTATGTTCAGAGTTAAAATGTTCCGGCGTGCTGCGTGTCGCGTCGTCTGCCACATTATCTTTTGAGGGTAGCCACCTCCACTCGTTTTTCTTGGTGAGTTCCTCAATTTCAGCGATACGATGCGCCACGAAAGTCTTGAAAGTGCGTGGTTCGGCTTGAATCCAGGCCAGAGCGGTGGTAGAATCGCTCCAGTACGTTAGGTCGTTCACCTTGTAGTCGTGTTCTTGAACAACCGTCCGGGCTAGGCGCGCTCCTAATAGTGTGGCTTGCAGCTCTAGCCTAGGTATTGACACGGGTTTAAGTGGGGCTACCCTGCTCTTGGCTGCCGCCAGGGTCACTTGTACGCTGCCGCCAGGGTCACTTGTACGCTGCCGTCTGACCTTTCGGTTCGCCAGTATACCGCTGCGGCGTATGCCTCCTCGCTTGCGTCTACAAACGTATGTACTTCTCTGGCTGTGACGTCACCGTAATCGTAGCAACGTGGGATCAGTAGCGTTTCTATAGTACTTAGTGACTCCATCCATTCTTTCCATTTAGGTTGTAGTTCCTCGGGTAGTGGCTTGTCCCACTCAGTTTTGTACTTCCATGTGTTTTGAAGTATCCTTTTAGCCGGTATAGTGATAGGTGATATAATTCCTAGTGGGTCGAATAAAGACATTATTATGCTGAGCGCCTCCCGTTTGGTGGGTGGGCGTGTGTTGTTTAATAATACAATAGGTGTTTTGTTTTTATTAATTTGAAATATAAAGCTGTCTTTCTTAATAACCCATCGTAGTCAGAGGGCTTTCTCGGTGTCGTCGCCGCCTAATACTTTTATGTCTTGTGAAGGCGCGAGGTTATTGTTTAACACATTTTTATTGTTTGATATCCAACCACATAAAAGAAAGTTGGCTTTTTTATGCATGTAATCTACTTGCGTTGTTATTTTCTTGGCTTCCTCTTCGCTGGAAAAGCTCTGAAGATAATCATCCATGTAATGATTATTTATTATTGCTGACGCCGCGGCTGGGTATCTATCGGCAAAGTCCCTAGCGTTGCGATCCTTTATGTATAGCGCTGTACATGGGGATGACGTCGCTCCAAATATAACCGACGTCATGCGATATTCATCTGGCCGTCCTTTTCGTTGCTCGCCGCGCCATAAAAATCTCAACGCATCGCGATCTTCTTCCCTTATCTTTATCCTCATGAACATTTCTTTAATTTATTTTATTTTGACGGAAACGCATTAAAACACCTGGCAACGATTGTAATAGGTCAGGTCCCGATAGAAGTAAGTCGTTTAGGCACAGACCCGCTGTCTTTGCTGCTGCGTCGTGTACAAGTCGTGGCGGCTTATGTGGCTTGGCTGGGTTGACTACTGGGAAGTGAGGTAGGTACCAGGTTTTATTGGTCGTGCAGGTATCGGGTGCCTTTTCTGCATAGCCTGAGTTGAATAGGTTATCGAGGCGTTGTAAGTACTGGGTCTTGAGGTTTTCGTCCTTATCTAGGCGTCGTTCTAGATTTTCTAGCCGTTTTAGGGCACCTAGGTAGTTGTTTGGTATTTTAGGTACCTCTTGTTTCCACAATAGTCCGGTCTCGAAGCTGCCATCGGGTAATCGTCGACTCTTGTGTTCTAGGATGTCCAAGGCTCGCTGTTGCGGGTCATCTCTAGGTATCCTAGGTTCTATGCCTAGAGATTCATACATGGTCCTAATGTGCAGTCAGCCACTTCATGACCCTGTCTCAAGCAATTAGAACACAGATTGTATTTCTGAACATCAGTTAATCTTTCGTTAACAGTTTTATTTTTAAATGTGGGACATGAGTAGATTCTGTGTGACTCACCACAAATAACGCAATCAATTCCTTTCTGCACCTGTTGTTCAGCAATAAAAGATTTTACGTGGGGAAATCTATCGTGTTTATTATTGGAGCTATTATTATGTGGTTTATTATTTGGATGTAAATGTTGATTATGTGTACTCTGGCTAGGACGTGGTGTTTTATTAACATTGTCGGACTTATTACGATTCATGGCTTCTAAAACACCAGCACGGTCTGTTAAGAACTTATGAAACTGAGCTAAGGTAGGCAGATCATTAACTGAATTAAATGTATTTTGTGATTCTTCCCACCTCATTAAACTTTGACTGTCTAATTTAGATGTCATCATAAATATGATTATATCGTCCCACTTATGGGTGGGTCGCCCTAAGTTAGCCAGTGCTCGCAAGTTTTTTGTTACGTGGTCCGCTAAAAATCGTAACCAACGTTCGGATTCGTTAGTTATCGGTTTCATGTATTAATTAGTTCCGACAAATGATAATTAATAAGCAACTTCTTGGTGTCGTATCGCTCACATAGCAATGACCACGCCTCTTTATAGTTTGATGATGAGACTTCAAGATTTGAAACAATGCGAGCCGCATCGCCTTCGAGATATGATATTAAATAATGAAATTTGTGTATATCGGAAATACGTTCGTTATTATGTACTAAAGCTTGAAAAGTATCTCTAAATTCGAGCCAGCGAAAATATGCTCCGTTAAACTTAGAAATCTCAATACGTGGCAACTTAAATCCAGTAGGATCAGAATCATGAGGGTGATGGCATGAGAACGCTGAAGACTTAAGACGCGCCTCAGATTGATTGTTCGCATCTTCAATTAAGTTCTTTGCTGTTGCTATACATGAAATAATATCTTGCTCGATGCTATCACGCTCATTAATCTCGGAATCTAAATTCTTGTGATTTAAAACTTCCATCTCAGTTTGAAGGTCATCAAACTTAGTAGACAAACCTTCAAACTTATTTAACTTTAATGATAACTCGATAAGTTCTATGCTAGATAATTGCACTGAGTCTAATGTAGATATATAATTTTTAAACTTTGTTATTTGGCCCTTAATAGAACTACGCCTTAAACTTAACTCCTTATACTTCATACTAGTATGTTTGTCTGACTCCGTAGACATGTTTATGATTAAAAGAAAAAACGAAACCAATAAAAACGTGATCACTTAGCTGCACTTTGTTTACTATGCGTAAGTAGCTTATGTTATCTCACTCCCGCCAGCCCGGCGACACCTGTGGCGAAGAAAACGGTTCCGCACAGCAGATTGATTGAACTGCAGGCCGTATTCCTTCGCCGATCCTGGAAATTTCGGTAGAACGGGTGAAAAGCGAGAAATAACTAAGATGAAACCTATGATTGTTATATTAAAAATATAACAATGTATAAACAAAGTTGTTAGGAATTAACTTGAAGAATTTGTTATCTAAATGAATAACAATTATTGTTACCTAAAACGGGATTATGTTGATGAATAATCGTTTAAAATAGTGAATAGGCAATGTATCAAAGGACAATTGTGGGTTCTGTTAACTTTGCTGTAGTTTTAATGAATGACCTTAGGGAACCCTAATCGAATTTACAACAAAGAAAAAATACTAATTTCATGTAGGTAGATAATGGTGATGGTTACTATTCGTTGAATAACGTTGATTATTGACTTTATACGTGGCCCTTGTGACCTTGGATGCACTGTGGAGGCAACACAATGATGATGAATTGGAAATGTGTGGTTTGGTATGGGTTGGAAAACTTGGATGATGTATGATTAGGACACTTATCTCTGTGGAAGTTTGCTGCCGTGGTCGTGACTAAGTCTTGGTGTAGCTTAGACGCCGGATCCTGACGGTCTTCAACTCTGGATGAGGCACGTTCTCCTGACTATGGGGAGTAGTGACTTGCAGAATATGTTTTTGATGATTCCGTGTCCTGTCACGGTCGCCAATTTATGTCTGCTTGTGAGACATTTGCGAGTCCTATTTTATGGAAATAAAACCCGAAAAACTGTGGTAATACGTGTATACTTGATAAATAGAAAATTTGAATACAAAATGCTTGATCACTGTGGGCGGTGGTCGTACAAGTAAAAAATATAAATCGCGGTCGGTAGAAGAAGAAAAAAACGGCAGACGCCCTCTAAGTTTCGATGCGCCGCGACTTGCAGGATCACATGTTGCTATTGAGTTGTGTAGGCGCATGCAGCTGCGCCAAGTATATTTTTATTTTATTTCCCACGTATGCTACAGTTACTTTCTCTTAAGTTTTACAGTCGAAATTGCATAATTATTTTAAAATCATGGGTAAAAAGGAAAGTTGTGATTCATCGATCCGAAATACGATTATGTACAAACGTGATTGTTCGTATGTAAAGATTGCAGATCATTTGAAGTGCTCCAAAACCAAGATTTATAGTGCTGTAAAATACGTTAAAAAAATTCAAAATTGCCAATAATTTCATCTAAAACCAAAATCTACGTCGCCTGCAGATGATTTAATTGTTCAATCAGCGAGAGTTGATCCATTTAAGGGTTCTGAAATTATAAGAAAGAAAGTTTTTGGCAATGGAGGAGATTCTGTGCGTAATTTTTTGGCAATGGAGGATATTCTGTGCGTACTACAGTACGAAGATGCTTATCGGACGCAAAGCTATTTGGCAGAATCGCCCGGAGAGTACCACTTCTCAAGAAGATTAGATTTTCCTAAAAGTAAAGTATGGCGACCAAACAAGCATAATATTTTCTGATGAATAAGTCGACCGGTTAATCAAGGATCAATGCCTTGACATTTTGGGGATGTGTCTCAGGGCATGGGTTGGGCCGGTTAAAAAGATTGAAGGCATGTTAAACCAGTTTCAATACAGGGAAATATTGGAGGAGGACAACCTGATAATGACCCTAAACACACTGCTCAGTCAGTGAACAAGTTTCTTAGTGACTAACAAGTCACTGTATTAGATTGGCCTGTAAACAGCCCTGGTCCAAATTTGATCAAAAAATCACTGGCGAAAAGAAAAGAAGAGTGTGGCTATTAAAAGGCGAGCAATTTGAACGATCTGTATGATGATGCCTTTGTCGAATTTTGTAACACTATTTCTGTTGAAACGTCTAAAAACTTAATAGATTCCATGGCTTGTCGCTGCTGAGCCGTTATTGTAAGCAAAGGTCATCCTACATAATATTAATATTCAGTTTTTTAAGCAGTGCTGAAGTCTATTTAATAAGTGTTGTTTATTTCTTAAAAATACTTATTAAAAATTCTTATACCGTTTTATAAGTGAAAAGGTATTATAGCCGTTCCTAATTATCTGTCCCTGAGGACAGATAATTACGGATTAGGAAGTTTCGAATAGGTAGTTCAAATGGACCATTGTTAAATTATTAATAGAAGTTCAACTATTTTGCTTATATGTTATGTAGTATTAAAGAAATTGTAAACGGTCAAATATCTGTGGGCCAATTTCTAAAAATTATGAGAAATTAATATTGTTGTTGTTGCTGGGTAATTAACCGACATAATATTTTCACATTTCAATAAAAATAAGCAATCAAAGCTTTAATAAGTGTAGGTGGTTTTTTTATATTTTATTAAAACATATATTAAAAGTTGATTAAAGAATTAGGACTTTATTAATTACCTACCATGTAATTCAGGAATTTATTTATATTAGTCTCAACCTTAGCATTATCTGATAAAAAACCAAATCCGTAAGTATATTAAGCTATCCTTTACTGGTCTCTAGATAAAATAATGTAAATTGATGACCAGGGGGCATTTGATCAAAAGTTGTGCCACTTTCCCTCAGCGGTGGCCATAGGGAATGTTTAAAAATCCGTGCCCCCAGTGGTGGATAACGAGAATAAATTAAAAAGCCGTGTCGCTGTCTAGTGCTGTGTAAGTATAAAGAAGTCAGAGGAGGCTCGAGTGCCAGTGCTCGAGCGCGCTGGCTCGGGAGGAGGCACGGCTCCCCGTCGTTTCGGGTGACGCAGGTGCTCTCGGGGCATGGTCGCTTCGGGAAGCACCTGTGTCGCATAAACAGGGAGCCGGACGCCCAGTGTCACCACTGCGTCGACTGCCGGGAGGACACGGCGCGGCATACGCTGGCAGAGTGTGCCGCTTGGGAGGAGCCACGCCGTGCCCTCATCTCTGAAGTAGGCAGTGACCTGTCGCTGGTTTATTAAATATGGCCTATGATCAGTTTGTACTTGAACAGTTTTACCATAAATAAATTGATGGAAACGAGTGCAACAACTTTCAATCTGGGCATAGTTTTTTTATAGTATTGCTTTGGAAGCATATGCAACTGGCAAGTTACATTGTAACAACACTGCTCCTAATGCATCTTTAGAAGCATCGACAGAGACAACACATGTTTTATCTGGGTTGTAAAATTGTAATACTGGCTCAGATGTTAATATTTTGATATTTTTTTTTGTTTTTTGGTTAAGTTCACAAAATGCTACATCATGTTCCCCCGGATCTGATTAAACTCTGACCTGATTTAATTGATGGTCTTAATGGGTTATACTGCAAGGCCGTCCTAATCAATGCCGGGGCCCTTGGGCACACAAGAATTTGGGGCCCTTTTGGAAAATAAAGAAGGCTAAACTAACATTATTCTACAATGATCTTCTATTAATTATGGGTAATCAAATATATAATATAATATGTTGTTAATGATATTAGTATGCTGCTGGTTATTTGGTTACGAATACGATAGTGCTTTCTTTCGAGATTTCTGTTGAGCAAAATCTTCTATTATGTCCTCATAGCAGAGTAAATTTTTTGAAGGTTGTCACTTTCTATGCACATAATTGACAAAGTTAAGGCAATTGGCAAAGGAATATTCTTGGAACAACTTTAACGTTTGGAAGAGTTTCTTCTAATTTATCTGACTTTATTAGGATAAGTAAGTTGGAGATATTTAAATACGTTGGTTGCTTTGCTATGTTTTTTAAATATCGGCTTAAATGAAAACATTCTTTTTTGAGCTCACATGCATTATTATCTTCATGATAAAATTCTGCAAATTCTTTGCATTTTGTGGTCAACTCGCCTGATTACAAGCCAACTTTAGGCTCAAATTTGCTAAATAAGTTAAAAACCAAATCAAATGTTATTTAAATTTTATAATTCTAAAAAAAAAAAGCCAAATTTTACCTTAATTTGGTTAAATAAAATCGTCATAATTTTAGCTTGAATTTTAAGACGAAAAGTAAGTTTTACTTTCGACCCGGGTGCTCACTGTTACTGTTCCCGAGTGCCCTTATAGTAAAGACGGTACTGCACACCTGATATATGGATGGAATAAACTTTGCAATATAGGTTATCATCTCTAATATTCTTTGGAGTTCTTTATCATGTACCTTTTTATTTTCTGCATATATAACAATGTCATCGATAAATGCCTCACAACCATCAATTGACTCAAATTCCTGACAATATTGCCTATGAAAATCTTTGGTGCCGATGACAGACCATAGTTCATAACCTCTTAAAGCAATATCTTCCAAAAGATTTACAGAAAATGCATAGCATTGAACAATCTTTTTAAATTTAATTTCACATGAAAAAATGCTGTTGAAGCATCTAATTAACTAAATATTTTTGCCCCTGTAATCTTAGCGGACACTTCATCAAAAGTAGGCAATTTAAAGTGTACACTTTTAATACAATTATTTAAAGTACTAGGGTTAATAGACGAGTTATTAGGCGGAAAGCTAATAGACGAATTTGACCACTGGGCTTATTGACTGACTATCACAATATTTTTACAAATTCTGTGGGTTCAGTGACCTTTTCTATAAAACCTAACTTTTCTAATTTTAACAGTTCTTTTTTAGAGGTTTATGTAAAGCTATACTGCTTTTATATCGGTATTCTGCTTGGTGGACAGATTCTTCCCATACTTTTTTCTTTTAATTTTATAGAATATTCTACTACTCTCAATGCATCAATTATATTTTCATCAAATAACTATTTATACTAACTAATCATCTCATTGTTGTTACTATCATTTTGTTCCTTTTTTATTTTATTCAAGTATTTTCATTCTATAATACCTAAATTTAATACTGTACTATGACCTTAACACTGGACAAGATTGTTTGTTATTTACTACATAAAATATTACGGTCTTTCTTAACAATGTTGGTTCTGGTTGCATTTAAAGTTAAAAGAGTTATCTTTACTTCCGTAGGACATCGAGCGAACCTACGGGCCAGCATGCAGTAGCAGCGGGTAGCATTATTATGTTTGTTTCCTTCAAAATTACTGCCAAAGGAACGATCTAGTCTCAGTAGTACCTTTAGCTTTTGCAAAGGATCTACTGATCCAACAATTCTTAGTAGCTCCTTCAAAGGAACTACTATAGCAACTAGTGAGCACAAAGGGTTTTTTTATGAATCATAAACTATTGCATTAGTTAACGTCAATGCGGATGCATGTTATCAGTTTTTATAAATTTTTGCAAATAATCTTCTTTTCTATTCTTCAGAATGAAGCGTGGAAAACGGCTGTCTGTGAGTCAAAGAACAGAAATCTGCCTTTCAAGAGAATAAGGAACATTTTTCAAGCATCTTCACATTACCGACTAGCGAAAATACAAAGACGTGAGTAGAAAAGAAAGCTTTCTTCACGTATGTTGGCAAAAGAATTATATCGGTCGGCAAAATGAAATTATCTTAAATTATTTGGTGAAAATTCCTCGGTGTGTAATAAAAATGTGCCGGATTTATCAGAAACGACTAGCTGCAGTACTAATGATGACTTATCAACAGTTTAAATGCCTACGATTCTAGTTCAGAATTAGATGATAAAAATAATAATGAGATTGAATCTTTTGCTGTAATTGATGAATGTGAGCAAGACGTTCGATCAAAAATATATAGTAATACACTAACGGAATGACCCAGATAAACCTAGTATTCATTTTAGAAAACTACTGCCAAAGTCTAAATGGACAAATATCTTTAGAGAATGGATTTGGAAGTAGTGTTTCAAACACAATTATGTCAGTGATTATTATAATATTAAATGTATGGGCAAATGTAAATAATGCAATGGAGAGGTAAGCAGCAGAAATAATATATTTAGTAACACAATCATCAAGAAGAAACATACAACACAAAAACCGTCTCCAAGATAAACATGTAGCTCGCCAGCCGTCGCTCCGTGCGGACGTCTCGCTGCTCGTCGCCCCACCGCGCTCTCCGGCGCCCCCACTCTCCGTCTCGTCGCGCCCCTCTGCGTGACGTCACTGCGGTCGTCGCGTCTTCGCACGCCGCTCCAAAGGTGTCGCTACTAGTAACTTTGGTTACTAGTAGTGGCAGCTCAAATCCACATCTTGTGTGGTCCCTGGCGGGAAACCTAGCGGTGCTAACAAGCCAGTGAGGGTGTGCCCCAAGCACCCGCCAAGTCCCATAAGGACACGGCAGTCATTGGAGTCGGGAGCGGGATCAGTTGGCCTTGGTAGATAGCCTAGTCAACCCCCGCTTCGTCCCACAGCTTACACCTGGCACGGTCGGGTGTTTTCTATCCCGACGTACCAGACTTTTGGTACACAGTGGTGGGTGGCCCACCTTCGGTGGGTTTACCGGTACCTTAGGGCCCTGCCACCCAATAAGATTGGTGGCGGGTAAACAAGCTTAGGGCTCACCAGATACTCACCTCCCAGTCTAACCCGACTGGGAGTGTAGGATTGCACACATCCCCGGGCCTGTCCACCCGGGGAATATCTCACTCCCTTTTCCCTCACTTGCACTAGCTCTATCAACAGCGACAGGATGCATCCTGTCGAAGCGTTGATAGAGCTCGTCAAGGACGCGTTGTCGGACGATCCCAGTCCGGTCAGCGTGAATAAGCAAAGGCTTAATTTCATCCTCCATAAGCTTGCTACATGCCCCCCCCTCCTCCCATACCCGCCCCGGAGCCCATGCCCATCGGCAACCCGGCGCCCGCCCCCGTTTCGGCGCTTGCGCCCACTAAACCCCCAACTCTCAAATTTCCGATTAATTTCTCGGAAAATCCTGCCTCCCCGAACGTTGACAGTCCACTCGTTGACGAACCCATGTCCGGTGATGATCATAAGGATGATTCCGATGATTATGTCACTACTGACGACGCCTCCGCCGATTCCTCCTCAGAAAGCTGTCAAGCTACCTCTGAGGGGAAGAGGAAGAGGAAGAAGGGCAAGTCCCACCCCAAAGCCACCAAGCCCAAAAAGGTCGCTTCGACCAACCCTCCAACTCTGCCGTCCACCTCCTCCTCCGACGTGCAGCCCACCCCTGTCACCGCTTCCCAGCGGTCTAGGCGCTCAGATCGCTCCCCAGCCCCCAGGAGTCGCTCCCGTAGTCCCCTAACTCAGGCCGACGCTTCCCCAATGTCGAGCCGCGACCCCAGTCCTGCTGCTATTCCCAAGAAGCAGAAATGCCCTCCTATCTTCCTCCACGATAAGGCCAAGTGGACAGAAGTTTACAAAATTTGCGATGAACGCAAAATCAAATTTCTTAGTGCCACCGCTTGCCAGGTGGGCATTAAAATCCTACTCCCGACCCCTACTGATTTCAGGAACCTTACCAGGCTCCTAAAAACCTTGAGGATAGAGTTCCATACCTATTCTCTCCCATCGGAAGCGCCCACCCGTGTGGTTATCCGGCGCATTCCGAAGGAAATCCCAGTCGATGAGATTTATGCGGATCTTGCCGCACAAAAAGTCCCTGTCATTGCCGTCCACCGCATGCGTAAAGCAAGAGGTGGACAGGAATACGATATGGTAATGGTCGAGTGCGACCCTACCGAGTCCTATGCCCCTATTTTCAAAATCAAGACTCTCTGCTCCCTTTCAGGGTTCTCTATCGAGAAACCTTACCGTCCCTTTGTCACAACTGCCAACAATATGGCCATAGCCAAAAACACTGTTTTGTCCGCCCCAGGTGCGTTAAGTGCCGAGGGGATCACGGCACAAAAGAGTGCACCCGTCCCAAAAACCCTGCCGAATGCACGGAGCCTCCCAGCTGCGTGCTATGTGACCAAGTCGGTCACACGGCAAACTACAAGGGTTGTCCTAAAGCCCCCAAAGTTGCGCCTAGATTGGCCAAAATCCATGCTGAGTGTCAAGCACGCCAAGCTCCCTCGACTAAACCCCCTCCCCGGCTAGCCCCTCAGAGGGCTTCGCCATGGGGCAAGCTCAACCACCAAAATGTGGCTCCCCAGACCGTCCAACAGCTTCCAGGCTTGATGGATCATCCCATTCCGGCCCCTCAGGCACCCATAGCCCCCATGCCCGCTCAAAGCCGACAGGAGGCTCCCACCTCTGCCGCTGCTAAGAGCCCGTCTCTATCCACGCCCAAACCCAGACGCTGGGTATCTGATACCATCATCAGTGCGTACAAAATCTGGATGACGGACGAGGCCAGATCGCTGGCTGCCGAGATCAATAGGATCGAGGCAGCCGGTGATATGACCCAAGCCCAATCCAATGACCTCTTCAAACGGTACCCTAACATAACCGAGGAGCTAGACAGCCTCGTTTATAGAAACGGTCAATGGGTGCGCATTTAAGTCGCACCTACACCGTTTCTAACCAAGTTTCGCCAATTGAGGCTCACCTCTGACCCCTCACGATCTCTACTCTGCTCCTTAAGAGCCTAGGGAGTAGAATATACAAACGTAGAAATACAAACTGATTCGTCAGTCCTCGCCGCCGAGGCTTCAATTAAAATCTTGCCAGCCCGCGTAGCTGAGCATTAGTTTTTTTTTTTTTTTTTTTTACTATGTATAGGCCTGTGTTTGACCACAATCTCACCGTGGTCAGTGATGATGTGGCCGATGGTGGTAAGCACACAAAGCCTAGAAGGGAACTGGCTCTCAAGTGCTGCTGTCGGAACACACCGGAAGGTGCTTGGCGACAGATTTTCAACTTGAGGGTGGTTGCCAGCCAGGCGGGCACTACAAAGTACCCTACCACCGTGCTATGGTTTCCTCACGATGTTTTCCTTCACCGAAAGCTCAAGCTCATTGTAGGATTCGAACCCGCGACCTTCGTCTCGGTATCCGACGTCACTACCACTGAGCTATCATCGCCTCGAAGTTTGTTAGTTAAATGATTAGATATGAAATGGAGTTTCTTGTCCGTTCTTCTCCACGAAGGCTTATTCCGAACGGATGGTAGAATCACTTGTCAAGATCCAGCTTTTGCTTGTCCCCCCAGCGACGGCCCTGAGCCGAGGTCCGACCCCAACTGGGGTAGCCCTCAGCGTTGTCGCTTAGGTTTAGTAATTTTTTGCCTAGCTGGAGGCTATATAGCTTAGTCTCCGTAGGAAAGTCCGGTTAAGCAGCTACCAGTCATTCTGACTGAGCTGTGAGACGACCCGCAGAAAGAAAAAAAAAAAAAAAAAAAAAAAAAACAAGATAAACAAAAATAGAATGGCAAAGTCAAGCAGAAATAATATATTTAGTAACACAATTATCAAGAAGAAACATACAATACAAAAACCGTCTCCAAGATAAACAAAAACAGAATGGCAAAGTCACATAAGTCTTAGTATTATTTTTTATAGGTAGAAATAAATTCTTTATTTAAAACTAACTTGGTTTTCACCTCCTTAATACACCCCTTCCGAAATAACTTACAAAAAATAAAATACATAGTCTCCAAGGTAAACAGAAAATAATAGGGCTAATAGTAAAAGTAATAATAGGTACTTCCAATTGACATAGAACCTTCATGGTTTGAGATTTTTAAGTGAAACTTTTTTCACATGGTACTACCTATGAAGTTCTTTTAAAAAATATACAACATTCGATTATCGACTTTCAGTTGTTTTTTTTATTCAGCTTAGACAAGAAAGATGGATGATAGCGCTGGTAAATGAAAATGGTACCACAGACGAAATCAAACGTCAAAAAGCCAGATGACTTAACGGAAACACGAATTAGGTATTATTAGTGAAAGATTTGTTTTTATTTGAGTAATATTTAAAAAATCAAAAATGGAAGGTAGATCACTGACTGTTATTTAATTCCAATAAAATAATTGCTAGCTATATCCATTCAAAATATTTGTAAAAAGTGTTATTAATTACTAATCAAATATTGTACACAATTACTGTATTTTAAAATAAAATCTAAAATTAATTGATAAACGAATGTCACCGGTAGTTGTTGCTATGTGGCGTGTTGTCATTTGCTTAAACGTATAAATAGGCTTCTAGTCGAAAGAACTGAGTATTGAGTTGTGTGACTTACTGTTGGTGTGAGTAATGAAAAGTGTTTACTAGACGTTTGATCGTTATCCACTAACGGACATGTCAAATTTGTGCTCCGTATTTTAAAATTAGATTTAATTATTTGTAAGGTAGACTGTGTAAAACGCACACTATGCAGGCAAGCATATTATAAGTTGGGGGATTACATCTATATGTCAGATCCAAGTATATAGGATCATGATTTGACCTACTTAGTGATATACCGGTGTTAGATTATAGTCGTGGGCGCAGTATTTGGGATACGGGTAAACTAGAGAAATATCTCCTGTAACTTCTACACAGTTTTAATTCGTTACAGAGTACTATCACCATGATACTAAGTAATGTCTACTACGGCTGTCTCACGGTTCAACTAACGTAAACACTTACGTAGTCTAGTTCCTACGAGTCCGCAACAATAGCTCTTTCGAGCTAAAGTAGTCAAGTTACAAAGATCCGGATGTATTATTTGGAACTCAAGTTGCTTATCTGGTGTTATAAAAGTTAAGAGCAATCGATTCTACAATACAAAGACTTAAGGCGCTATAATATTCAAGCTCTGTAAAACTTTGTTTAGATTAGGCATTGAGTTCTCAGTGGTTTCACATACATAAACAACGAACATTTGTTATTTTTATAACCACTCATGATAACGTAGCTGAAACCTAATACTCATGACTTTTCATTATTCATTATCTCAAAATGCAATCTGTTATGTGAACTTTATACTTTTCCATTATTGGTTCAGTAAACAATTTCATAATAATGCTTTCTGACTGGGCTGCCACTGAGTAATTTCCAACGGAAAAACCCAATTAAGGCTATGATAGCTCAGTGGTAGCGACACAGTGGTCGCGGGTTCGAATCCTACAATGAGCTTGAGCTTTCGGTGAAGGAAAACATCGTGAGGAAACCATAGCACGGTGGTAGGGTACTTTGTAGTACCCGCCTGGCTGGCAACCACCCTCAAGTTGAAAATCTGTCGCCAAGCACCATCCGGTGTGTTCCGACAGCAGCACTTGAGAGCCAGTTCCCTTCTATTCTAGGCTTTGTGTGCTTACCACCATCGGCCACATCATCACTGACCACGGTGAGATTGTGGTCAAACACAGGCCTATACATAGAAAAAAAAAAAAAAAAATAATTAAAGCCTGTCCGACCCTGGAATCGAACCCAGGACCCCGAACTCAACAGTCGCTCTAGTTGGTAAGAGGCCAAAGGGGCAATTAACAATGTAGTCGATGTTAGCTAAACAATTACACACAACCAACCATTAACCACAAATTAAGTTGACGTACTTTTACTTGACGTAAATTTAGTTGTACGCAGAAGCTCAGCTCACCAACATGAATACCTATCCTGGATGTACGGCAACTCGCCATATCCTACTGCTTCTTCAAGTACCAAACAGTCGCTTTCTCGTTAATCTGCTGAGTGGCTTGTAAAGGCTAGATCAGCGCTCACATTGATGTTATTTAATTTTTCCCATCCCTATCACTTCCACATCGATGTTTTGGACAACTTTAATTGCTTGGCTGACACCGACGTCACCATTACACTCTAGGTACACAACTTTTTGCTTTCAATACGTAAAAGCTCGTCAAATAATAAAAAAACATCACGCCCGCGCTGTCCGTAGGGGAAAGCAGAGTTACTCAAGCAAAACACTGACAGTATAAAACATCCTAAACCTTGTAACTGACTATTGTTATAAATTGACTGAATCTTACAGTGAAGATGAATTCTCAATTTTTGACCAAGCGTGATAACAACCGAGCAATACTGACTCCATACATTTGATTTCTTTAATTTATGACATCGTATAGGGTTTTTATTTTAATTTATGATATTGTATATGTTTTAATTTTTGACATTGTAAGCGTTTTAAGTTGTGACATTGGACGCGGTTTAATTTTAAATTTATGACATTTTTATACCATTTTTAATTTATGACATTTTATACCATTTTTTTAATTTATGATATTGAATATGTTTTAGATTAGTTTTTTTTTAATTTATGAAATTATATACGTTTTAATTTATGACATATACTTTCCAATTGTAATTTTAATTTAATTTGTAACATTGTATTATTTTAATTATTATTGTAATTATAACTTTGCATGCCTAAATTGGTGGAACACGGTTGACTGCGCATTCACCTGACATCTGGAAGTGTATTTTTATGCACTGTGTTGAGCAATAAATGAATTTGAACAATGTTAAACGACTTTTGTTTTGTGAATCTGTTTTTTCTTTAATAAATGGCACGGCATATTGAAAAATACATCGTTGTTTTAATATCAACATGGTAGCAGAGCGTGGTTATTACCAATATTAAAAGGAATTGTTTTCACTGGGTTGCGCCCAATATACCAAAAGCCGCCGAATATACCAAAGACGACTCGAGGGCGATGTCTTTAATTGCATAATGCGTTTCCGATCGCTACATTGAAGTAATAAAGAATGGGTAAACAGCAAGAGAGATGATTACATTATTGGAAAATACCTTTGAAAGAAAAAGTGTCTTATAACAGGTTCTACAGTGTCTAAAACGCAAATTGATAGCGCGCAAAAAAATCGCAATCCATCGAAACTGTTGGCGACTGGCTGGTGCAACCTTTTTTGTTTATATATTAAACCTTTTCGCTATTTTTGGTACTGACAATGTTTTTGGCATGTTATTTTGTCAGGTTTTTGGTGCCAGTCGATATATGTGATTTGAGTTTGCAACTATTATAAAATTAACAACGAGTAACTATCTAAAGTGTTTTCATTTTACATTATTATACAGTCCACCAAACGTCCGTAACAGAGACCATGGCTACAGAAAAGAGACTAACATTTGATTTTGTAAAAGCGAGATTGTTAGACGCCGTGACAATAATCACAAATAAGGATACAACTGAGCAAGAATATGCATTCCTCACATGTTACACCTGTGGTAAGCTGGGACACAAAAGTTATGAGCAAGTCAGGAGTCACTGCAAAACTGGACGAATTGAGTAAGGCTCGCTTAGAGTTGGTGGACCTATAAATTGCGATAAAGGAGCACGAATTTATGAATGAAGAGCACAAGCTGAAAATGCTGCATCTGCAGTATGATGAAAAAAGGAAACAGGAGTTACATGAAAGTCTTGTCCGTCAACTAAGTAATAGACTGCATTTTCAATCTGATATTTTAAATATAAATTAATAAAGATTTATATAGATAAGTACCTATTATTGTTTTTTTTATTTATTTGCCTATGTGACAGTTAATATTTAAGATGGTTAACCAGCAAATGAGAAACTTACAGTAAGGGCTAGTAATAGAAAGAACATATTTTGTTTAGTTTTTAATAAAATAAAATTAAAACAGCACTGTTTAAATACACAATTCTCTATATTAGACTTTCAAAATATTCCAATAATGAGTCCCTTGTGCTATTGCGTTGGCGTTATGGCTGATCAGCAATAACTGTCTCAAATTGTGGTTGTTGTGGTATTTGGACTTCAGGATCAACAGGTGGTTCTCTCTCGTTTGCACTCCTTGCAAGGTTGTGTAAAGTTGCTGTTGCCACAATAATGTCTTGCGCAAGTGGGATTCGGCATCTTAGTCCTATACTTAAAACTGGAAATCTCCTTTTCCAAACCCCAAAACACCTCTCAATAACATTTCGAGTACGTATATTGTGGTATTTCGCTATTTTAAACCACATATTTTAGTTATTTCACTGAGTGAGCTGGTGTTCTCACCTAATTCACACTTAGGTCTCTTAATACTTACTTCATATTATTCCATGCCAATACATTTTACATCATATACTTATACTTCGCATCCTTTATACGTTTACATTATTATTCTGCGAATCGGTCTAAAACGATTCGTTTTCTTATAAAATAATCATATTTTTCAATGTTATGACACCTACGTCAGGTTGTCAAGCTGTCAATACTTTTCCTTTTAAATTTTCTGTCATAGAGCTTCTTACTAGCTTAGTCTATGAGGATTACTTTTGATTTATATAATTTAAATTCTTTTTATCAATATGGTTAGCTCAAATATTGTATTTTATAAATTGAAAATTAATTTACACGCTCTCAGAATTCATCGAAAAGGTTTTGGATTGAATATTACTGGCTGTTTTGAATACTGGCAGGTTGCACTTTTTTTATGACAACAAGATGTCACTAACTTAAATTCTGATTCTGATTCTGTCAAGCGGTGGATATAAAAGACGGAAAGGCCGAGGGCTTGGCAGTCTTGAATCGGGTCTGAATCCGATACAAAATGTATCTTCTATTCTGGAAAGTCTCTAAACCTTAATATCCAGCTTGTGTATGAGTAATACTATCTGCAATGTACTACTAAACTAAGTGCTCAAGTTTAATATATCGTGCGTGTTATACTGTGTCTGATTTACCACCGTGTGCCTGCTAGACTGTCGTGGTGCCTGTTCATCAGTCACTCTCGAGCATTCCACGACTTGAGGAGTTCCTGTCAGTCCAGCTGCATGCCTAGTTGACCTGCTGCCTACATTACCTACCTGCCCGACCTGCTCCGTACTGCCTGCCTAATCGACCTGCTGCTTACACTTCAACCTACCTGCCCGTCCTGTTCCCTGGTTAGCTGCCCACGTCGTGCGAAGCCGGACCTTAATCTTATACTCCTTTTCTTAATTTTTTAGTTTGTAATTACTTTTATTTTTATTAACGAGGCTTACGTGAAGCGCAGCCCATCTGAACTACACGTAACGCTACAGTTTGGCGCCCAACGTAAAATCAGCGTTATCTTTTTCAAAATTCTAAAAAAACTACCACTAGTACTTTCTTTTGGACTCTTATTTGACTTAGTCTACTCATATTCATTTATTTATTTATTTACCTTATTCACTTTTTCTCTTCTTCTTTCTTCTACTCAACACATATTCATACCTACTTACACTACACCCCACACACATCCCTTTTACCCTCTGGTAATTGGCACCCATTCTTCACTTGGAAGTGTTTTTAAAACCATTCGTGGTCACTCACAAGCTGGGGTTTGGTTTACTCTACGACGTACTGTAGGAGAATATCCTATAAGTCGTTACCATAACGTTCCATAACACATAACTCTCTAATACTTCACTACCCTACACTCACCTCTTAAAGTCCTCTTAAACTTGAGTTTTCTGTAACTCTTGACCTCAACTCTACTCTCTTGAGTCGCCTTTAGCACTCATTAACCCTCACCCTCACCCTCATTTACCACCCTTTAACACATTTTTATCCTCTTCCATCTTTTAATCATGGATAGAATTATTTTGTTTGAACTTTTAAACAAAGCGGAACTTGAATATGAAATCAAAATAAGATTAGAGGAACCAAAAGATACAGTAATTCAGCTTAAAAAACAAATTCTTCAACTCGCACCTCTTACTCCCTCTGAAGATATTTTAGACTCGATATTGGAAGTTAAAACTGATTTGAACGAACTTACCACTACACTAAATTATATCGAATCAAAAATATTATCATTAGAACAGGGCAACCATAAACTCAACAAAAAAATTAAAACTTTTATTAATCATCTATTTCATCGATTAGAGAGGATTGATATTGATTCAGATCCCTCAGAGGCAAATCGTTTATCTCAAATTAAAGAGAGATTCCTCACCTTGGAATCAAAATTTAATTCCTTAGTAACTGTTTCCATCGACATCAACCCTCAACCTATAGTAGTCAACCGTCCCTCTTCTACTCCTAATAGCCCTAATGAGTCGATGTTTCATACTATACTCCCCGAATTTCAGCCTCAACCCCTAGACTCTATTCCCAATAATTCCCTTAACGAATTAAAACGAATAAAATACGACGGAAACTCTTGTCCGCGCTCATTTATCCAGAAAATTCAGGAATTTAGTATTTCTAGGAATATTACTGCTAACAAATTATTGGATCATGCGTTTGAATTACTTACCGATAACGCTTTACACTGGTACCGTTTTAAACGTGACTCTTTGTTAACATGGGACGAACTTTGCGAAGCTTTGGTAACTGATTTTGGTGGTTTTGACTATGACCATAAATTATTAGAAGCCATTAATAAAAGAACTCAAGGCAAGGATGAACCTATAGTTATTTTTGTTTCCATACTAACTGGCATGTTTTCCAGACTGTCAGAAAAACTATCGGAAACTAAAAAACTCCAAATCATTATTCGTAACATCCGACCTTGTTACTCACCTTATATTGCGAATAATAATATTAATTCTATTCTTGCGCTTATTTCATGTTGTCAAAAATATGAAGAATTCCCAGACAAAGAGAAACGTTTTAACGAACCTCAAACTTCAAATAATCCCTTAACTGCCGAATTTAACTATAAATCTTTTAACTCGACGTTTAACGCGTTTTCGCCTAGAACAAATTTTAATCGTTTTAACAATAAACCTCAGGTTAATACAATTAATAAAGTTAATCTTAATGCTTTTTGTGTACGCTGCCGCACTAATGGTCATACACTAACTAATTGCTCGCAACCTCGTACATTAATATGTTTTAAATGTGGTTTAAAAGATGTTAAATCTACTAATTGCCCTAATTGTAATAAAACTAACTCAAAAAACTAAACAACGACTTGGGTAATAAAAACTTTAATCAATCAGACTGGCATGATTGGTTACAAATCATAAAAAATTTCTTTCATTGTTACAAAATAACTTCACTATACGATAATGAAAAAGATTTTAATCGTCCTTTTATTGATATTTCCATCAATAAAAAAATATTTTCCGGCTTACTAGATAGTGGTAGTTCTATTACAATACTGGGTAATAACTCCCACTTAGAAATTTTAAAATTAGGCTTCACGTTATCCAAGTCTGTTTCAATGATGATTACTACTGCCAGTAATGATAAAAGTAAATCCCTTGGCTCAATTGACATTCCGATTAGATACAATAATCAAACTCATCTAATCCAAGCCTTCGTATTCCCAAATATATCTCCATCGATTATCTTAGGAGTCGACTTTTGGAAAAAGTTTAATCTTATTCCACATATACTTTCTTCAGCTTTTAAAACAAATACTAAATGTTCAGTGGTTACTGAAACTTTTAAACAAGTACTTCCTTATACTAATCTCTCTTTAGAGCAAAAAACTATCGCGGATGACATGATTAAACGATTTAAAACTATATCTTTCGAAAGTAGAGGAGTACTGGGCCGCACTCATCTTATTAGTCACCATATCGATACTGGTGATACTCCTCCTATAAAACAACGTTGTTATCGTCTTTCTCCTGAAAAACAAAAAGCTCTCATTATAGAAGTCGATAAAATGTTAGAATGGGGTGTTATTGAAAAATGCGAAAGTCCTTGGCTTTCTCCGGTTATCATTACACCTAAAAAGGATGGCGAATGGCGTTTCTGTGTTGATAGTCGTAAATTAAATTCAGTTACTCGTAGAGACGCGTACAGCCTTCCATTTGTTAATGAAATCTTAGATAACCTTAAATACGCTAAATTTCTTTCAAGCATCGATATTGCTAAGGCATTTTGGGAAATTCCTTTGAAAGAAGAAGCAGATAAAGATAAAACAGCTTTTTATATCCCTGGTAGAGGAATGTATCGCTTTATCATGCCCTTTGGTTTAACTAATGCTCCGGCTACTCAGCAAAGACTTATGGACATGCTTTTTACTCCTGAATTTGACAATAAGGTCTTTTGTCATCTTGATGACATAATAATCATTTCTGAATCATTTGAAGAGCATATCTCTTATCTAGTTAGAGTTCTTGAGAAATTAACATTTGCTAAATTAACTATTAACTTCAATAAAAGTCAATTCTTTAAAAATGAACTAAAATACTTAGGTTACATTGTAGATGAAAACGGTTTACGCTCAGATCCGGCTAAAATTAAAGCAATACTCGAATTTCCTACTCCCACTACTCGTAAGGAAGTGAGAAAATTTATCGGAACTTGTAGCTGGTTTCGTCGTTTTATTCCTAACTTCAGCACAATTGCAACTCCACTTAATAAATTAACTTCTTCCGGTAAAAACGCCCCTAAATTCATTTGGGATAAAGATGCTACTCTAGCTTTTAATAAACTAAAAGAAGCTCTTGTTACTACTCCTATACTAGCTTGTCCTGACTATAATCTCTCTTTCTCTGTACATTGCGATGCTTCTAACTTTGGCATCGGTGGTATGTTAACACAAATAAAGGACGATAAAGAGGTAGTTATAGCTTATATGAGCAAATCTCTTAATAAAAACGAGCGCAATTACTCAACTACGGAAAGAGAAACTCTTGCGGTAATTTCAGCTTTAGAGCATTGGCGTTGTTATATCGATAATGGTAAACAATTCACTGTTTACACAGATCACGCAGCACTTAAATGGTTTCTAAAATTATCCAATCCATCCGGTAGGCTCGCGCGGTGGGCTCTCAGGTTGTCGTCTTTTAATTTTATTCTAAAACATAAAAGAGGTAAAGACAATTTAGTTCCTGATTTACTATCTCGTAATTCTACACCATGTCCACTTGGTGTTAATCCTATCTTACTTAATCCCCAATCCGAAACTCCAGTATTGGAACACTATAACAAACTACTTTTGGAATGTCGTAACAATCCTGATCAATATCCCAATTATACAATTCGCGAAAATAAATTATTCCGCTATTCTCAATCTCCCTACGCATTAACTGAAGATTTCGCGTGGAAAGAAGTTCCTCATCCTAATCTCCGGGAAACTCTTGTCAAGGATAACCATGGATCCCCAGATCAGCCTCATTTAGGAATTTTTAAAACTTATTAAAAATTATCACTTCTATATTACTGGCCTGCTATGTTTAAGGAAATCGCTAAAATAATTTCTACCTGCGAAAATTGCTTAACTTACAAACACGCAAATCACTCTCCCTTTGGCCTTATGGGTAAACCAAAAATTTGTGCCAGGCCCTTTCAAACAATTTCTTTGGATCTAATGGGTCCTCTACCTATGACTAGACGTAGAAATCAATTTATCTTAGTGATTAACTGTTGTTTTACTAAATATTCCCTGATCTTTCCACTAAAACGAGCTACTAGTGCTAACATCGTCTCTAGCTTGGAGAATTTTGTTTTTCTAATTCATGGAATACCTCAGACTATTATCATGGACAATGGATCGCAATTCCAATCCCAAGAATTTCGCAACTTCCTGGGCAGATATAACATACCATACATATTTTTTTTCTCCTCACTATTGCCCTCAAGTAAATCCCACTGAAAGATACAATCGTACTATAATCACAGCCTTGTCATCTTTGGTTGGTGAAGACCATAGATCTTGGGACATCTACCTACCTAAAGTCCAATTTGCTATGAATAGTACAATAAATACTACCACTGGTTTCTCTCCTAACTTTTTGCTCTTTGGACGAGAAACAGTTACTTCTGGCTCACTTTATACGCCAACTAATAATCTTGATGAAATCGTGTTTCTACCTAGGGACATCTATGCTACTAACATAGGTTTATTGTCTGCAACTTTTGATAAAGTTCAGATAGCCCTCCATATGGCTCATACTCGTTACTCTTCTCGTTACAACGAAAGTCATTCCTTTAAAGAATATAACGTAGGAGATACAGTCTGGCGAAGAAACTATGTAAATAGTCAGGCTGGGACTTATTTCAGCGCAAAATTAGCGCCAAAATATGTGAAGTCCACTGTGTTGCAGAAACTATCCCCATTAGTTTATATACTAGAAGATCCTAATGGCAACCAAGCTAAATGGCATATTAAAGATTTTAAAATATAATGTAGGTATATAATTATGTAAATAAATTCATTCTTCATATATTACTCATGACTCATCTCTATCTTCTTTCTTTCTTCTAACTGTCGAGTTCTTTTCGACTTTCAGTTTTTATTTTCTCTGAATAAGGCTATAATGCATTATTCCTTTTTTTTGAGCGGTAGCAACTCATTAAATAAGCCCCTAATGCATTATCTTTTCTTAGAGGTATTCTTAAAACCCTCTAAACCTTAAACTCAAGTTACTCTTGAGCTCTCTTAAACTCAAGTTACTCTTGAGCTCTCTTAAACTCAAGTTACTCTTGAGCTCTCTTAAACTCAAGTTCCTCTTGGGCTCTCTTAAACTCGAGTGTCTCTTAAACTTGGGGTTTTTCTTAAACTTTAAACTTTTCGAGCGGATAAGCAACTCGTTAAATAAGCCCTTATGCTCTTGAGCGGATAAGCAACTCGTTAAATAAGCCCTAATGCTCTCTTCTAAATTGGGTTTTCAAACAGGTGCGGGTTACGACACCTAATTAAAAAAAAAAGCCTTCGTAATTACAATATAAATATTTCTTTGTTGGAGTATGCGTCATTGAATGTGAACCATATCCCCTACGTGTGAATGGATGAGAGTGTTTGACGAAAGTATGAAAGATGTTGTGTGTTGGAGCAAGGACTTATTTTAACCTTCAAAATTTTCAATGGAGTTGAAAATTTTCCGGGGTTGTTGGGGAAATGTGGTATTTCGCTATTTTAAACCACATATTTTAGTTATTTCACTGAGTGAGCTGGTGTTCTCACCTAATTCACACTTAGGTCTCTTAATACTTACTTCATATTATTCCATGCCAATACATTTTACATCATATACTTATACTTCGCATCCTTTATACGTTTACATTATTATTCTGCGAATCGGTCTAAAACGATTCGTTTTCTTATAAAATAATCATATTTTTCAATGTTATGACACCTACGTCAGGTTGTCAAGCTGTCAATACTTTTCCTTTTAAATTTTCTGTCATAGAGCTTCTTACTAGCTTAGTCTATGAGGATTACTTTTGATTTATATAATTTAAATTCTTTTTATCAATATGGTTAGCTCAAATATTGTATTTTATAAATTGAAAATTAATTTACACGCTCTCAGAATTCATCGAAAAGGTTTTGGATTGAATATTACTGGCTGTTTTGAATACTGGCAGGTTGCACTTTTTTTATGACAACAAGATGTCACTAACTTAAATTCTGATTCTGATTCTGTCAAGCGGTGGATATAAAAGACGGAAACGCCGAGGGCTTGGCAGTCTTGAATCGGGTCTGAATCCGAAAAGTCGCATAATTACTAAGCACTAAAATACAAAATGTATCTTCTATTCTGGAAAGTCTCTAAACCTTAATATCCAGCTTGTGTATGAGTAATACTATCTGCAATGTACTACTAAACTAAGTGCTCAAGTTTAATATATCGTGCGTGTTATACTGTGTCTGATTTACCACCGTGTGCCTGCTAGACTGTCGTGGTGCCTGTTCATCAGTCACTCTCGAGCATTCCACGACTTGAGGAGTTCCTGTCAGTCCAGCTGCATGCCTAGTTGACCTGCTGCCTACATTACCTACCTGCCCGACCTGCTCCGTACTGCCTGCCTAATCGACCTGCTGCTTACACTTCAACCTACCTGCCCGTCCTGTTCCCTGGTTAGCTGCCCACGTCGTGCGAAGCCGGACCTTAATCTTATACTCCTTTTCTTAATTTTTTAGTTTGTAATTACTTTTATTTTTATTAACGAGGCTTACGTGAAGCTCAGCCCATCTGAACTACACGTAACGCTACAATATGAGACTCATTATATAGTCACAGTGAAAACACTGCTGGCAACACTGGCCAAGTGACATGTCAAATTTGTGCTCCGTATTTTAATATTAGTTTTAATTATTATATACGTGGAATTAGTGTGTAATTATAAGTAAAAACACAATAAAACGGCATAAATACTTAAATAAGAGTTTTTGTCCCGGTTGTCGACCGGTAACCTATCAAATAAATGACGACCGAACTACGGCATTATACGGGGAGTATTGTTTACATAAGTCATATAAATTATTTATTATAGCATACAATATTACTTAACTTTGTAATACGCTCTTCTTTAGTTTTACCGCAACAATTTTGCTAATTTATGTTGAAGGTATAACGTGTTGAAGGCATAAACTAGAATTAATGGTATAGAATTTATTTAAAAGAACCACAAGAGAACTACAGTTTTCTAAGAAAGAAAAATATAGATATCTGACAAGAAAAGATTAAAGAGTACAGGACCATAACTTTTTGTAGAAAGGTAAACACCTAATAGTTTGAATATACAACATGCTCCCTCAAAAAGTTAATCGTATTGCACTCATAACACAAAGGCATAAAGAACCAGTATAGAAAAAAAAAACATTACGAAAAACAAAAACTAGGATATACCTAATATTTGCAAACAACTGCGATGCTTTGTTGGACCCAAAGGTTTCGTCAAAACATCTGCTGGTAACCTGTCGGTGGGCATATATCTAAGTTCAACAGTTTTATCGTTTACTTTTTCTCGGACAAAATGGAACTTAACATCTATATGCTTTGTCCGATTGTGATGAACAGGATTTATGGCTATTTTTTGTGCACTCTGACTATCCGTATACTTTTTTTTTTATAGTCTATAGGCTCGCGTTTGGCCACTATCTCGCCTGATGTTAAGCGATGATGCGGTCTACGGTGAAGCACGCTTACCTAGAAGAAACCTATTCTTTCTTGACTTAAAGACCCCAAGGTTGTAGTTATCAGGGAACAAAGACTCCGGAAGGGAGTTCCACTCCTTAGCTGTGCGTACAATGAAAGTATTAGCAAAACGCTTTGTGCGTATGGGAGGGATGTCCACCATGTACCGATGGCGCATGGCCGTACGTCTTGTAGTCCGATGATGGAAAGGGCTAGGTGGAATCAAATTGTGCAGTTCCGTCGCACACTCCCCGAAATGAAACCGATAAAAAACCGACAGGCTGGCAACTCGGCGTCGATGTTCGAGGGTCTGGAGCTTTGAGGCGACCAGTGCATCGTTGCCAATAAGCCTTTTGGCCCGTCTGTCAATCGACTCAAGTGCATCAAGCTGGTATTTGGCTGATCCATCCCAAAGGTGAGAGCAGTACTCCATGCATGACCGAACTTGCGCTTTATACAAGTAAAAAAAAACTATATACAAAACTATATTAAGCGACCTACCTGTTATATCGGATATCAGTCTTTTTAAGAAGCACGCATCCTTTACTGCTGTAGCCAACGCCATATATTCAGCTTCAGCGGACGATAAAGCCACTGTGGGCTGTTTTTTAGCTTCGTTCGCTTAATTTGCCCAGTCTGCATCTGAAAAACCCGTCAAAGTTGTAGTATTACCTTTTTCTTTACTGTATGTAATACCACTGTCTTTAGTCGCTTTCAGATAACGTAGACATCTTTTTGCAATATTCCAATGTGACTGATCAAATTTAGAGTTAAATTGACTCAAGTAACTTACAGTGTAGGCTATATCTGGTCTAGTATTTACAGCCAAAAACATTAGACAGCCAATCAACTCTCTGTAAGGATACTCAGACTCACCTATACCAGGCTTAAGATTTTTCTTGACCAGTGGGGTAGGAACACCCTTACAATCTTGCATATTAAATCTTTTCAGTAACTTTTCAATGTATGTACTCTGAGATAGCTTCATTCCATAATTATCATGGTAAATATTTATTCCCGTAAAGAAATAAATTTGTCCAAGATCTTTAAATGAAAAGTATTTTTCAAGTTGACATAAATCTTTTCAGTAACTTTTCAATGTATGTACTCTGAGATAACTTCATTCCATAATTATCATGGTAAAAATTTATTCCCGTAAAGAAATAATTTGTCCAAGATCTTTAAATGAAAAGTATTTTTCAAGTTGACATTTGAAATTGTCAAGCGTACTTTTATTTTTATACAAGATTACTAGATCGTCGACGTATACAGCCAGAACCAAAGAGTCTGAGTTCGCATTATTTTTAAAAATACATGGCTCACATGTTTGTGTCAAACCAAGAACTGACAAAGTCTGTTTTAACTTTGTATTCCAGGCTCTTGGCGCCTGCTTCAACCCATAGATTGACCTTTTCAAAAGACACACTTTCGACTCTTCCCCTTCCCTTACGAAACCTTCTGGCTGTGTCATGTAGATTTCTTCTTCCAAACTGCCATTCAAAAAGGCTGTGTCCACATCCATATGCCGAACCTTATAATTTTTTGCACTGCAAGCGCTAAGAGGGTTCGCAACGACGAGTTGCGTACAACCGGAGAAAATGTTTCGTGGTAGTCGACACCTTCTTTTTGCCGAAAACCTTTTGCTACTAGGCGCGCTTTATACCTACAACGCTACCTTTCGCATCTCGCTTTAGTTTGAAGACCCACTTGCTAGGAATACACGTTTTAAGATTTTGCATATCTACCAAAATCCATGTGCCCTTTCTGACTAAGGCATTGTACTCATCTCTCATTGCTAAAATCCAATTATCTTTCTCATCGCTGTTAATTGCAGCCAGATAATTATTTGGATCATCGCACCCATCATCTACCAGGGTATTATAAGAGAAATAATCTGGTGGTTTGCGAACTCTTGAAGGATATCGACTAGATTCATTTGAGGAATCTGTATATTCACTTGACTGTTGATCATCAACATTGTTGACCTCTACATTGTCTGCTTCATTTATTTCAACATCAGCATCCTCAGCATCCATGAAAGAAGTATCTAAGTTAGGAGCATCTACCTCACATCTCCCAGATGAAGAGGAGGGCAGTACTTCTTGTCTTGAAACAGCTGGTGATGGTGACTGTGAGAGCAAATTGACAATATCAGAGTTCACAGTTTCTATACGCTCAATATTTTCCTTCAGTCCAGTAAAGTTGTTTTAAAAAAATGTGACATCTCTTGACATTAGTAAACGTCTAGGACTTCCCGCATTCCGGAAATAATAAGTATGAGTTTCATCTGAGTATCCTACAAAAACCTGTTCCTCAGCTTTCATGTCCAATTTACATCTCTGACTTGATGGAACATAAACAAGTGCTCTCCATCCGAAAACCTTCAGATGAGACAGAACGGGTTTTTTATTAAAACACATTTCAAATGTTGTTTTACCGCTAAGCGCGCGGTGTGGTGACCGATTTTTCAAGTAGACGCTTGTCTCCACTGCGTCCTGCCAAAAAGCTTTTGAGAGAGAACCGTGGGACAATAGTGACCGAGCCTTCTCTACTATGCTACGATTACACCGTTCACTTACCCCATTTTGCTGAGGGCTATATGGTGCTGTCGTTTGCCAACCGATACCCAATGACTGAACATAATCCATCAATTCCTTATTGATGAACTCTGTTCCATTATCTGAACGCAAAGTCTTTATTTTTCCACTTAACTGTCTCTCGACATGAGAATGAAAGAAACAAAACTTACTTTTGAATTCAGTTTTAGAAGACAGAAAATACACATAAATAAAACGTGTATAATGCGCGGTTGGCGCAGTGGTTGAGCGATTGACTGCTGCGCTGCGTGTCGCGGGTTCGATTCCCGCACGGAACAAACATTTGTATGACCTACAGATAGTTGTTTCGGCTCTGGGTGTTTGTATATGTGAGTTTATATGTTTGTAAACGCACCCACGATACAGGAAGAAATTCCTAGTGTGGAGCAACGTTTTTAGGGTTCCGTACCCAAAGGGTAAAAACGGGACCCTATTACTGAGACTTCGCTGTCCGTCTGTCTGTCTGTCTGTCTGTCTGTCTGTCTGTCACCAGGCTGTATCTCATGAACCGTGATAGTTAGACAGTTGAAATTTTCACAGATGATGTATTCCTGTTGCCGCTATAACAACAAATACTAAAAACAGTATAAAATTAATATTTAAGTGGGGCTCCCATACAACAAACGTGATATTTTTGCCGTTTTTTGCTCGATATTAATAACGGCAACAGGTAGACGCTTGAAATATTCACAGAATATTTAGTTGTATATTCTCTTCAAAAAATAATAATTATTAAATTAAAATAAAATAAATTAAGGGGGGCTCCCATACAACAAACGCAATTTTTTTTGCAGTGTTTTGCGATAATGGTACGGAACCCTTCGTGTGCGAGTCCGACTCGCACTTGGCCGGTTTTTTAAAAAAACCAAAAACCAATCATCTATAAAAATAATAAAATATATTTAACCTGTAAAAGAATTCGTAGAAAAAGGTCCACAAACATCAGTATGAATCAATTGAAATGGCGATGTAGCTTTCCTGTATTTTAAGCTTTTGAAGGGCTTTCAAGACTGCTTACCCTCTATGCGTGTACTCCACTCCGATAGCCTGACCTTTTCTAAGTAGATCCATGCCAATTCGGCACAAATGACCTTTATGAAAAAGCTGAAAGTTCGAACAATCAGAGTGCACAAGTTTAGCTGAAACATTATTGAAAGTTTTAATTAAACAATCAGTGCACAGTATACAGCCCATCACATACAGAACCAAACGCTAAAATATTTTTACTGTTTACTACATCACACTTTGAGTCATAAATTGTGCAGCCTTCTTTATTGAAAACTACAGAGAAACCCTTCTCTACTACTTTTTTCACTGAAAGTAAACTACAGTTCAAATCAGGAACATGAACTACATTCTTTATTCTGTTCGCCAAAGTATCCGTTTCAATGGATACATCACCAATACCCACAGCCGCTAATTTTTGTCCATTAGCCACAGTAATCGGTTCACCTTGTACTGGCCGATAACTGCTAAACCACTCGCGATGCGGAGTCATGTGAATGGTTGCACCTGAATCAATAATCCATTTCCCATTAGAATCAGCTGGTGCAGAGAGAGCCATGTCCTGCACAACAGCCTGTTTCACCTTTTTATTATGATAGCTATCTGTACCCTTAAAAACCTTTTCCGATGCGCTCATCATAGCTTTCTTAACCTTCTTATTGGGACATTCGGGACTTTTGTGTCCTGGTTGTCTACACTTAAAGCAGATTAAAGGCTTCTTCTGTTTGCTTGTAGAACCTGTTGAACGTAGCGCAGCCACGTTATTCTGGTGAGGATCCTTAGAAAACTCGTTTAATAGTTTTGCCTTAACCAACTCACTGGTTACGTCAACATTCGAATTCTCTAAAGCCATGATCATCGGTTCGTACCGTGATGTCAATCCTCCGAGTATAATCGCAGCCAAAGCGATCCATCGTCGATCTTCTTATCAATATCTTCAAGATCTTGAGCAGTACTCGTTATGGCGTTGATATATCATTCTATGTCTTGGAAATCGGTCAAAGAATATTTATACAATCTACGCTCTAGAGAGAGCCTTCGACCCATACCTTTATCCTCATATGCTTTTTGTAAAGCACTCGAAGCCTCCTTAGCGTTTTTCGCAGTTCTCACGTGCGAAATTGCACCTCCGTCTACCGTAAGGCATATTTTTGACAACGCCTTCTGGTCATTACGAGAGCGCACATCCTCCGCTGTTTTATCAGAATCATCGTACCCAATTATGGACGTCCAAATCTCCTCATGAATGAGAAGCATCCTCATTTTAAATTTCCAGGTTGGGTACCCGTCTCGGTTTGACAACATCGTGATTCCTTGAAAATTAATTTTATTCACCAATATCTAGTTGTATTCAATTAAGCAGCTTCGTGCTGATAACGTGTTGAAGGCATAAACTAGAATTACTGGTATAGAATTTATTTAAAAGAACCACAAGAGAACAGTACAGTTTTCTAAGAAAGAAAAATATAGATATCTGACAAGAGACTAAAGAGTACAGGACCATAACTTTTTGTAGAAAGGTAAACACCTAATAGTTTGAATATACAACAATTTAGCACTCTGTAGTCTTTATAAATGGTTTCGTTAACAGCGCAGAAAACGAAACAAATTCAATATTAGGTCCATTTAATTAGTTCTATTAATTGATTCCTATCCTTCACTTATACCAAACGCTTATGATTTTTGCATAGTTAAACTATTAGTTTACACCTAATAAAACTGCAATAAATCATACATTTATATTTTGGGCACCCTAAAAAAACTGAAAAATATTCTTTTCAGCCAATTTAGCAGCCTACCTCAGAATTAAACAAACTTTTTTCATTTTATTATTACCTACTTATATATTTTTTTCCTCCATTTCCAGCTTTTCTGTCTTTTTGTCTATTCTTTTGGTTCTCACCGTTTCTTTAATTCTATTTTCAGTAAACTATCCCGAAACCATGCCTATGATGACACGTAAAGCGACTGCTCAGGAATTTAAACTAAGAACAGCACTCCAAGAGCTTAAAGAATCACAACATCAATGTCAGGCAATGTTGCAGGAGAGAGATGAATGTGAAGTAGAAGTGCAGAATGTCATCTCTAAAAACACAAGCCTTAAGCGGGAGCTAGTGGTGCTGAGTCAGCAATATCAGAATGTTGTTGATGAACGCAACCAACTGCGGGTCGTCATGGATGGTTTTAAAAAATGCAGTAATTTATATGAGGAGGCTTTAGGTAAAGTTAGGGACCTAGAAGAAGAATTGGCGCATGCTAATTCTCAAATTAAGAATCTGCAAAAACAACAGTCATGTACTCAGGTACAGGAAACTTGCCATTTATATAGTGAGTTAATAAACCTCATTCCATAACTACTATTGACCTGACTGAAGATTCCTTATTAAATGAGACAAATAGGTATAAAGTTACTCATAAAAAACTGAAAAAGTATGCAAAATTTAATGAAATAATTAAAAATTATATACCCAGTACAGGAAACAACACAATCGTTGACCTGCTTAAAAAATTAAACAATTACCAGATCAGATTAGAAGACAGCATAAAAAATTATGAACTTGACACACAGCGCTTACAAACTGATATTCAGGTACTTGAGGATAAACTGGGCTCCCTTTACAATAAATATGTTAGCTCCCAGTTACAAATTAAAGAACACATTCTGGCCGCAAATGAGTTGTAACAAAAAAAAAATCAGATACCAATGTACCTGTCTTTATAGTGAAACGGTTATTGCTCCTACCTTCTTTCAACGTTCCTAGGGATAAGGCGTGAAATAAGAAGAAGGCGGAAACCATTTAACAAAAATATTTATTTAAGAGAACCAGTCAAGCCGGAGGGGCAACAAGGTGGTGTACGTATAACGTTACAATAGGTAACAGTTTGGATGTAAAAAAAGATGACATCACTGAGTGTGTAAAGAAGTTGTTAAAGTTAAATTGTAATAAAATCATATTGTGTGCTTTTCCATATTTGGAAAAATTGTCTAGTAGACAAAATAATTATATTCACATGCTGAATAAGCATGTTCATTTCCTTGTCAGCCATTACAGCGACAAATTAGTTTTATTTGACTTCAACATTTTTGTTGATAAATTAAATTAGGGTAAGACGTCAAATAGCGAGGCCAATATCTTTCAATATCTTTTACTTTAAACTCAGACATAAATAGTATGTCGAAGTCATGTATTGTAGTTGATATTAGTAGTAATACTAATTTACAGGTAGTCAATAAATTTAATAACGTTAGCACTTCTGCTATTAATATTTATAATTTAAACTAGTTTGTAGGACAAGGGAGGGTACCAATAACGAAATAGTTAGGAGTACATCCACCAACAAGAAGGTACCTTCTTGCTCTCACTTAGTTAATTCAAAAAAGGGGCTAAGCAGAATTCCTTGAAATTATTCCATCAAAATATTCAAGGTTTTTCTGCAAAGCAATTGGAAATAGAACTGTTTTTAGAAAAGACAATGTTTGAAATTATTTATTTTACTGAGCATTGGCTAAAAGATTATGCAATGCTTATTAATTATGAAAACCATACTGTGAGCAGTTGTTTTAACAGAAATATTATGTTGCGTGGAGGTTCACTTATATTGGTTAAAAATGGTATTAAATCAAAACCTCGTAAAGATATTGTAGATCTATCAGTTGAACATAGTGTTGATCTGTCCTGTGTTGAGCTTGATAAGCATGTTATAGTGTGCGTTTACAGACCCCCAAATTATAGAAACTACTGTTTATTTGAGTCAGTGATGGAAGATGTTTTGGCAAAACTTGCAACTGGTAATAAACTAGTCATAATCTGTGGTAACTTTAATATAAATATTTTAGAAAATAATTCAGATAGCAGTAGACTATTAAATCTCTTCAAATCATTTACTTTGTCACATGTGTTTGAGGAACCAACCCGTACAACTATGACTACTGCTACATGTATTGATAATGTTTTTTGTTGTTGCGACTACTTAGACAAAGCCATTATGAATTGTCTGCCTTCGGATCATAGTGGGCTACTGGTAACATTTGAGTCCAACATACCAATACAACAAGTGCAGATTCAATCCAGACCAATAACTTCCGGAAAATTAAATAAATTTAACAGCTCAACAGCACTTTAATCAGTAAGTTAAGTTATCAGGACCTCATAGTGAACGACGGTAATATTTTATACACACAAGTTTACTCAGTGGTTCAAACAGAGTTCAATAATACTTTTAAGAAGAAAACTAAAACTATATGCCCTAAGTTTTTATTCAGTGACTGGGCGACTAAAGGCCTCAGGAAAAGTAGGGAAAGACTTAACGAGCTGTATGGCCTTAAGCCTTATATTAAAACTGAAACTTTTAACAAGTATGTTGCTACTTACTCAAGAATATTTAATAATACGTGTAAACTAGCTAAGGCTTTATACATTAGCAATAAGGATAAATTCGCAGAAAAAAAAAAATTAAGACGGTTTGGAAAATTATAAATAATGAAACGAACAGGAACAAAAAAAAAATCCTGATTACTCGCTTGAGACTACACATGGACTTATTAGAGATAACAAAATAGTAGCTCAAGAATTTGTAAATTTCTTTACCAGCATCCCAATTAAAGAGACTACACATGGACTTATTAGAGATAACAAAATAGTAGCTCAAGAATTTGTAAATTTCTTTACCAGCATCCCAATTAAAACTACTGAAACCTTAAATTCTTCGCCGTCGCTCGCTTCTGGTTTATTAATTTCAGCCTGCCCGACTGTATTAACTTTTCACATATAAACCCAATAACAGTAATAAAAGCTTTTAAGCAAATCAAGATCAAACTGACCGAAGGTCTATGGGGAATGTCCGTCAAAGTTTGTACCTGCATTATTCAGACTATAGCGCCGTACTTAGCTTTAATTTTTAATTTGTGTGTAGATCAAGGAGTCTTTCCGGATCTAATGAAACATAGTAAGGTTATACCACTTTTTAAATCCGGGGACAGTAAAGACACAAATAATTATAGACCAGTATCCGTGTTGCCGGTTTTCAGCAAGGTATTTGAAAAGATAATGCTAAATCAAATGCCCATTCATTTTAATACGAATAATATCCTACACGATAAACAGTATGGTTTCACCAAAGGACGTTGTACAACCGACGCTGGTGTCACCTTATTAAAACACATCTTTGATGCGTGGGAGGAAGGGCAAAATGCCATAGGTATCTTCTGCGACCTGACGAAGGCGTATGATTGCGTTAATCATGAAACATTGCTTTTGAAACTTGAGCATTACGGGCTAGGCCAATTAGCATTAAGTTTAGTAAAATCCTATTTGAATGATAGACAGCAATTAGTTCAAATAAACGGTGTCAATTCGTCGGGGTTGAACGTGAAAATGGGGGTACCCCAGGGCAAAATTTTAGATCCTTTCTTATTTTTAGTCTACATTAACGATTTTCACGTTATTTTTGGTTTTCCAATAGGATAACCCATTTATTGGAAAACCAATTAAACATGGTGTTATTTGCTGATGATACTTCTTTGATTTATAAGATAAATAGACGTACGTGTAACGTTGCCGACGTAAATAATGCCTTGCGGCAAGTTCAAAATTGGTTCAATGCTAATAATTTAGTTTTAAATTCTTAAAAAACTAAGTGTGTAAAATTTGCCTTGCCAAATGTCAAAAGTTATGATTGTGACATTATACTAAACAATGAGAAGCTAGAATTCGTAGATAAAGCGGTTTGCTTGAGGATCACGCTAGACCCGAGGTTGCAATGTGGTACTCATTTGATATCCCTTGCGGGGCGGCTTCGGCAGCTTATGCTGTTAGAAAAATGCGTCAATTTACTGATTATAATATGTATTAAAATGTGTAACACACTTAAATAAAAAAAAATTATAAATATGTATTAAAATGTGTAAATACATATTTATCATTTTACTTATTCTTTTTTTTTAAACACATTTTAATAAAATAAAAATAATAAAAATATTTATCATTTTATTAATTCTATTTTTTTATTAAGTAATTGAATATTTCATTTTATTGGAGTTTTAATTTATGACAAATTGTTCAGTTTTAATGGTCCCAAGAATGAAAATTTCACTCCCTGAAAATCACGGGATTCGTGACAAATATTTATATATTGGAGTATATTCGCCGCTAACTGCGTACCTACAAAAATGCATCTATAGAAATATAATTCGCGGCCACATGTTTTGTGCGTCAATGTGAGAACGGCTTAACGGTCATATAGAAGACGGCTATATTGTATATTCCATAATGTCGCAAAGAACCAGCTTCACCAAATTTTCCATCATGGTGGAATACATGGAAAAGTAAGTATTGTGGCAAGTATAATTGGGTTGTTGAATTTAAAAAAATATACGATTTTTTAAATTTATTTTAAACTTTACATATCATAAATTATATTGTCGTTGCAAAAATCTCGAGAATATTTTTTTTCAATTTATATTAAGCAATTGAAAATCGATAATATTTTAAAAAGAACCACCTGTCTACGAACGGGCCATGATTGGTCGCCATGTTGGTGACGTCATAACGTTCAAGGAATTTCACCATAGTACAGTGTCACGTGAATTGACTAAATATATCCGAAAATTAGTGCAAAAATATTATTTATAACAGCAAATTTTATTTAGGCATGTGTGATAAAGGATTCATAAAGGCTAATTTCGATAAGATATCCATCTGATGGACGATTTGGAAAAATTGAGCATAAGTAAAGTAGTCGTTACGTGTTAGTGGACCGCGACCGGTGTTTGTCATTGTTGTTTACACAATACATTTAGAAACATAATTTTCATAATGTAATTGTTGTTACATATGGGTAGGTGATATTCGTGTAAAATAAAAAGCAAACAAACACGATTGGCGCGCAACTTCGACTTTAGATATCAAAAAACTTCATAGCTACCACTAAATATTATACAACCCGAAATCTGTGGTGGCGCCTTTATTTTTATTTAATTTTTGCATAACATCCTTAAAATTTTCGGTATTTCTCATTATTTGCATATCCCTTTATAATATTAAACACAAATATCTATATTACAAACACTAAAAAACTTTGTAGAACAAAAACGTGAAAATATTAATTCGGTACATTTTCAAATATCTCTTAAATGCGTCGACCGATTTTCATAATTCAAACAGAGATATTAGTTTTACGTCTATATCCGTCATTTAAAATTAAAATAATGAATATATCTCCAGATATAAAAAATCATGTTTTCAAGTTACGTAATTATACAAAAATGTCAACTTTGCTCGAAAGTTCCCTTAAAAATTTACTTTTCTCAATCTTTAATGATCAAATTAAGAAATTAATCAGAATCTAATACTAAATTAGAACAAGATAACAACATAATTAACATATTGTAATTGGAATCTAGTTAGACATAGAACATTTCTCAAAACTTTAGTACAGTTTGCTAGGTTGGGTATTGCGCGAATCACATAATAATGGGGAGTTATTTGTAATATTCGTACATAATGATGCGAAGCAAGCACGATAACTTTTAAGGTTCGATATTTATGATCAATGTATTCGATATTCATCAATATATTGACGATAATAACAAGATGGAATTGGTTATAAGTCAAAACACTGTATAAGCTATGTGCCACAATGAGTAGAAATGAACGTTGTGACGTCACACGGGCTCGGCTTTGTTCGGAAAACTGTCGGGGTGTTTTCGGTACTGGATTAAAAAAAAAAAATTTCGATTGGATTTTACAGCTTGGCCAGAAAGAGTAGAAAAAATTTGAGGTCGCCACTATCGTTTATATGGCATCATTTATACTATAACATAAATGAATTTGATACTTGAAGTATTTTTAAAGATAAATCAGAATGGGGAAAATCGTTAAATCAGATGCAATTTATTTTTATTTTTCTAACTGTTAAATAAAAAGCCTAGGAGAGTAAAAACATCTTTATTATAGTAACAATATATTTTCTAATCACTATCTAAATATTCTACACCCGACTCTATGCTTGGCTGTTGTTGCAAATTTGCCTTCGTTTATTTTGCGTCGAACAGTGCTTTCTGAGTTTCCTGTAATCAAAATAAAACATTAATGTAGAATGATGTGAGTGACTATCAAAAATTGCAGTCGCTCTATACAAAGTCACTGTGTCAAAGTACTTTCCCTATGTAAACATAACCTCTAAAATTAAATTAAATCCAAAAAAACTTCGATGATGTGGTATATTTTATAGACCAAACCGACTTTAACTGTAACTTAGATCATGAACTATGTATATTATATAAAATTAGATTGAATAAATACCTGACATATCAGCAACTCGTTTGTAAAGGTCATCCAATTCTCTTAGAAGTTTTCAGGCATGATATTCCTCCAAACAGCTCTTAAAAACATTGTAAATAACTTCTCTGGCACCACTTTTTACCGTCGTTCCCATTTTCAATAACAATTCACCGACTAATACGTTTAATATCTACCAAAAATCACATTATTTCACGATACACTTTTATTGTTTTGGTAGTTTGACTGATGTTTGACATTTCTTTCATGTTGCCATGTGTAGAAAAAATTAGTTCACATTTATTTAATTTCTACTCTTTCTGGCCAAGCTGTACTTTGTAGTTAGGTAAAAAAAACTAAAAGTAGTTTTGTATGAAAACTTATATATGATCTTTCCATTTATTACAAAAAAAAAGTTGGTTCAACAAACCAATTATAGTAAAGAGATTTAGATAGTAGGTATTATTTAACTCTAGCTTTTATTTAGGGTTTTACCTACCCAAACATAGTCACTGCAGAAGATATTTGGATTTGGACATGGAGCTTTGGCAAAACACCCTGGGGGTGCAAGATTGCGGTAATCGTGCAATAAAAAATGGCGCGATCTCGTTACCAAACTTAACAGCGAGGGAACGGGCAAGACTGCATCTTCTGTGCTTAGCTCGAGGCAACCATGGCATCTGCTCTTGGGGCCACGGAGACACCAAAAGCCTCTAACGGGATTATTGTTATTGGTATGTAGGTACCTATTTACCTTATATTTGTAGACTGTACTCTTTTACCTGTTCTCGTTTACAATATTGTGATAAACAACATACAATTTTTATCCCAACAGGAAATGAAGATTGGAATATGCCCGGCCCAAGCCAACAATCACAATTCCGTACACGTGTCTCGTCTCCAAGATCTTCATCATCATCATCACCATCTACATCACCGACTAGACCGCCTACTCTTGGCAGACTACCCAACATACGCAGCGGGATAAGAGTGACGAATGTGGAGGAGATATTTTTGGGGATGGAGAGTAATGCCAGAGAGGAAAACAGACAGTGTGATAGGGCTCAAATGGAGAGGGAGAGACAGGATTAGCTTGAGAAAGAGTGAGCTCCAAATAAGGCGAGATGAGCTTGAGCTTATGGCTCAATATCTGGCTTATATGAAAGAAGCTTTGCATGTTATACAAATTTTTGATTAGTAATGTGTGATTGTGTTCGATGTAGGATGTAGGTAACTACGTAAATTTATTTGATGACTGGCTGTGCCCGCGGCTTCGCTCGCGTAAACAGGAACGGGTTCCATTGACTATTGATTTTGTTAAAGTTAACTAAAAATGAGACAAATGAAAAAAGAAAAATATATGCAAAATTATGGTCAAGAAACGGTAAACGTAACAAACGCGACTGCTGAAAGTTGTCAAATTGGATGATTTTTTGATTTTGCTATTTAGCAATTCTCGGTTGTTGGCCCAGGCTAGAATTTTGCCTACCACAAAGCACCATTGCCACTAACTCATTGGGGCCAAATATCTCATCTCATTTTGGATCAGACCACAGATTGCTGAGAACCACCATTAACTTGCAATCAACAAAAAAAAAGCAGACGAAACTTTTCTAAAACATCAACCACCATGAAAACATTGAAAGAGCAAGAAACATACCTTGAGAAACTAAACAATTATATACCAGACCTTGTAACCGTAGCTGTAAATCAAAAAGTTGATGAATACAACAAAAGAAACACACTATCAATATTAGAAAGTTTAAAAAGCTCAAAATCAAAAGAAAAACGCACAATCTTGTCAGAGAAAGCATTGAAGCTCATGAACGAAAGAAACAAACTCCAAAATAAGTCAAAACTAGACAAGTCTGATAAAGAAAACCTAAAAAATCTCTACAAAGCAACAAACAAGGAAATTAGAAGATGCTATGAAACCTATAGATTAAGCACTATACAAAGTCATCTCGATAAATCTAGATCCGCCAAAAAAGCTTATAAAGCTCTTAACAGTTCAAAGAAATGGATTCCTTCGCTTCGACCTGGCTCTACCAAATGCAAGTCACGCACAGAGATCATAAATATAGCCACTAAATTTTATGCCGAACTATATAGCCACCCGGACTCACTACAACAAGTTTCACAACAAGAAAAAGTCGTCAACAAATGTAAAGACATCGTTCCGGTCCAAGAGTTCACGGGACCTGAAATCCTGCTACAAATAATGAAGCTTAAGTCAGAAAAAAGCCCAGGACCTGACGGACTCACGAACGAATGTATCAAATTGGCAAAGATTCTACTACTGGCACCTATTACGTTACTATGGAATAAGATTCTACACGAAGAAGTCGTACCACATTCGTGGACAGAATCCGAAATAATCTTGCTCTATAAAAAAGGTGATCCAGCTGACATAGGGAACTATCGCCCCATAAGCCTGATGTCCTGTCTCTATAAGCTTTTCGCCTCCTGTCTGCTCGAAAGAATATCCCCAGACATCGACTTACACCAACCGATTGAACAGGCAGGATTCAGGAGCGGATTCAGCACAGTGGATCATATTCAGGTAGTTGACCAAGTAATAGAGAAATACTTAGAGTATAATAGACCATTATATGTAGCCTTCATTGACTACAAAAAAGCTTTCGACTCTATTTCACACGACAGTATCTGGGAAGCATTACAAGATCAGAAAATAAACGAAAAATACATTAATATTATAAGAAACATTTATGCCAACATTTCGAGTAGAGTCAAGCTAGACAGAACAGGCACTAAAATAAACATAAAGAGAGGCGTGAGACAAGGTGATCCACTTTCACCGAAATTGTTCATTACAGTCTTACAACACATAATGAAAGGTTTACCATGGTCTAAGCGAGGCATCAATATAAACGGGAAGTTTCTGAGTCACCTGAGGTTCGCAGACGACATTATCCTGTTTTCGGAAAACCCACATCAATTAAATATTATGATAAACGAATTACATCGAGTCAGCATAAAAGTTGGACTAGAAATGAATCTCGACAAAACAAAAATTATTACTAATCACCTAATGACACCCATCTTGGTAGACAACACACCTCTCGAGTTTGTCCAAAAGTATGTTTACCTAGGCAAACAAATATCTTTCAGCAAAGAACGAAATTTAGAAGAAGTGGACAGAAGAATTGCGATTACCTGGAACAAGTACTGGTGCCACAAGGAAGTTTTCAAATCGCAGCTTCCACTACCTACTAAAAAAATAGTAATGGACTCTGAAATACTACCATGTCTAACCTACGGGTGCCAGACTTGGACATTCGATTGTAAGACCAGAAACAAAATCCAGACAACACAAAGAAGAATGGAAAGAAGTTGCCTAGGCATAAAGCTGAAAGACAGGGTGAGAAATGTTGAAATTCGCAAGAGAACCAATGTTACTGATGCTCTAACCTTCTCACTCCAAAGAAAATGGAAGTGGGCAGGTCACGTGGCCAGGCTCAAAGATGATAGATGGACAGCGAGAGCAGTAAAATGGACCGGCCCACGAGGAACTAGAAGCAGAGGCAGGCCTAACGCTAGATGGGCAGACGAGATAGTGGAGATGGTGGGTCAAAGCTGGCTACACGCTGCCAGCAACAAAACTCAATGGCACTCCTTGGAGGAGGCTTTTACCCGAAGGGGGTCCGTACAAATTACTTAATTTGCATTTTTTCTAAATAAACTTGTTCTAATAGTTTGTAATTTGCATGGAATAAATAAAGCTTTATTATTATTATTATATCCTTTATTTATTTATCTTTCTTATTATCTACATTTTTAAATATTAAAAAAGAAAACTTAAAAACATTTAAAAATATAAAAATAGAGGCCAACCGGTATCGGGAACAGGGTCCAAGCTACCGGTGGTTAGGGCTCCAGAGACAGGAACCTCCTCACAATGCGAGCCGTATCAAGGAGTACTGCCTTCTGTATCAGACCCTTGATCCAACCGCCCAATGACAGCCTCGACAGATGGTCGTCGAGGCTCTTGGCCATCAGGCCGTTGGCCGTAACGACAATCGGCACAATGATCGCCGAGTCCACATTCCACATGTCGACAACTTCGTGTGCTAAGTCAAGATACTTGATTTGTTTCTCTTTCTCAGCTTTCACGAGGTTCTCGTCATGCGGGATGGTGACATCGATTATCATTGTGCGGCGCGCTAATCGGTCTATCACCACTATATCCGGCTTATTGGCAACAATAGTCCTATCAGTGATGATAGACCGATCCCAGTACAACGTGACATGGTCATTTTCGAAAACTGGGTCGGGCATATACTTGTAATACGGTACCTCAGAATTCACCAGATTGTATTATTATGTCCTTTATTTATTTACATGCTTATTAAATACATTTTTAAATATTTAATAAAAATAAAACTTAAAAAACATTTAAAAATATAAAAAATAGAGACCAACCGGTATCGGGAACAGGGTCCAAGCTACCGGTGGTTAGGGCTCCAGAGACAGGAACCTCCTCACAATGCGAGCCGCATCAAGGAGTACTGCCTTCTGTATCAGGCCCTTGATCCAACCGCGTAATGACAGCCTCGACAGGTGGTCGTCGAGGCTCTTGGCCATCAGGCCGTTGGCCGTAACGACAATCGGCACAATGATCGCCGAGTCCACATTCCACATGGCGACAACCTCGTGTGCTAAGTCGAGATACTTGATTTGTTTCTCTTTCTCAGCTTTCACGAGGTTCTCGTCATGCGGGATTGTGACATCGATTATCATTGTGCGGCGCGCTAATCGGTCTATCACCACTATATCCGGCTTATTGGCAACAATAGTCCTATCAGTGATGATAGACCGATCCCAGTACAACGTGACATGGTCATTTTCGAGAACTGGGTCGGGCACATACTTGTAATACGGTACCTCAGTATCCACTAGATTGTATTTCAAAGCAAGTTGCTGGTGAATAATCCTGGCCACTTGGTTATGTCTGTGCAAGTACTCGCCGTTAGCCAGACGAGAACAACCGGAGATAATATGTCTGATGGATTCACCAGGACGGTGGCATGCCCGACACACGTCAACCGTCCCGTCCTTCATTATATGTCTCCGATAGTTATTCGTCAGGATGACTTCGTCCATAATTGCACAGACAAAACCTTCAGTTTCCCCGAAAAGGTCGCCGAAACGTAGCCAGGATACGGACGCTGAAAAATCTACATCGGGCCCATGGAGGGCCCGATAGAAGCGCCCGTGAAGCTCCTTGCCTTGCCATACCTCTTTGCGTTCATCAGTAGTAAGTACTACAGGTTTGCGCCAGTTCTCTTTAGCCATGGACAACGGGGTGAGGCCCCGGTCCACTGCAACCACGTCCCGGTGCATACCCACTTCAGCTTCTAAAAAGTATTCTCTGAGGTTGCACACCTCGCGGTTGTGAAGAGTCTTGGCATTTAAAAAGCCTCGACCTCCACATTTCCGCGGGATGTACAGCCTCATCACCGATGATCGTGGGTGATGCATCCGGTTCGCGGTCAGCAGTGTCCGGACCCTCCTATCAAGGGCATCGAGCTCAGTCTGAGTCCATTTGAGTATGCCGAAAGAGTACATCAAAACCGGCATGACCCAACTGTTGAAGGCGCGCACCTTATTTCCGCCCGATAAAAGGCTATTTAATACCTTTTTCAGGCGGCCAAAGAAGCGCTCCTTCAGCAGTTGCTTCATGTCAGCACTGTTAATGCCCAAAGCTTCCGACATACCCAAATATTTGTAAGTTTCGGTTGAGGAGAGGTGTCTGAGGTGTATGGAATCAGAGAGTTGAATTCCCTCGGATTCCATAATCTCCCCTCGCTTTACATGCATGACTGCACATTTGTCCACACCAAATTCCATCCTGATGGCGTTACTGAAGGTTTCTGTTACCTTCAGTAACTTCATCAGTTGCAAGTTGGTGGGGGCAAAGAGCTTCAGATCATCCATGTACAGGAGGTGTGATATGACCTGACCACCTCTTCTCAACCGATAACCTAGACCTGAATCCTCCAACAGTGTACTAAGAGGATTCAGGGCTAAGCAGAACCAAAGTGGACTCAAACTGTCGCCCTGAAATATCCCCCGCTTAATCCATATAGGTTCATCATCCCCCTGAATCGGTCGACATCCTGGATATCGAAGGACCGTCTTCCATTGCCCCATACATGACTCAAGGAAGGTGCGTAGTGTTGCGTCTATTTTGTACAACTCCAGCACCCTCATGAGCCATGTATGTGGCACAGAGTCGTAGGCCTTCTTGTAGTCTATCCAGCATGTCGACAGATCCTTACGGGATCGACGAACCTGCTGGCTTATGGCCATGTCAATGAGGAGTAGCTCCTTAGTGCCGCGGGACCCATTCCTACATCCATTCTGAGAGGTAGACATTATTAAGTTACTTTCAATGTGCACATTAATTTTTCCTTTCAGGATGGATGTAAAAAGTTTATAAACCGTTGACAAGCATGTAATTGGTCTATAATTCTTGGGTTCCGCGGGACTACCTGTCTTATGAAGCAGGTGGGTAACACCAGTTGTAAAAAGCTGCGGCAGCGACCCAGACACTAAGCATGACTGAAATTGAGATGCCAGTAGCGCGTGTGAGCTGCTATACCATTTTAGCCAAAAGTTATGCAGTCCGTCCGGTCCCGGAGACTTCCAGTTCGGTAGCGGACGAACTGCTTTGGCTACATCGGATGGGCTGATGATTACGTTTTCCATTTCTGGTATAGCTTCACACACGCGCTCGACATCACGCATCCAGTCACCCTCTGTATGACAGATGGGCACCGACCAGATGCTTCGCCAGAATGTACTCGTGGCGATATCATCCGGGCGGCACACGTCTGTCACATTTTGTTCAGGTCGCTCCCAAGCTCTGTATACCCACCTCTCATCGCTCTGGAACATGCGATTCTGCGAGTATCGGTCAACCCGTCGCTTATACCGCCGAATACGGTTTGCCCATGCACAAACTTTCTGTTTCAGGAAGTCGATGCGCTCCGTGACACGGGATATGTATTCTCGGGGACTAACTCCAGTCCCCGAAAACGCCCGCCTCACGAAGCGCATCACACGTGGTCGTGTATTGCCCTCCCTGAAACAGTATAGTTTGCCGATGAGTACCCTGGCCCCGTCAATACGCCGTTCCATCCTGCATTGCCAAGCTGGCACGGCAGGCTTTGGTCGAATAGCCTCGTTTGGAAACTTAACGTTGGCTAAACGACATGCCGCAACAGCCCCGCAATACAGGATTGAGTGCGTATCAACGAGGTTCTCACTGCTCTCAAAGATGTTCTTAAGCAGCGAGTCCAAAGCACACACCAGCGCCCTATTCTTTTTGTGCATAGGCAACCGTGGTAATCGGGGCCTAAGTTCAGATGGAGTTGACCTATACTCGCGAAGCGCATCCTCCAGGGCGCTCCTCAATCTTTCGTTGCACTGGTTACTTACTGTAACAACCCTATCATCTGCCTCTTCATCAACATGGTTGGACCGCGGCGGGACTACAATAGTTGCTGGCGGTGCCGCGGTCTGTATCGGAGTTGAGACGATTTGGTTGCTCAGCACTTCTGAGCGCAGCCTATCAAGTGCGGTGTCGTCCAACCTGTGGTTACGTTGGATGACCCGCACCTGATCCGACAATCGTTGGGCCGAGACGTTTACAGTTGGTTCAAGGTCCTGAAACAGAGACAGCATCCTAGCACGGTACGCAGTGAGGTTAGTTCCCCCCTCTGTAGACCCGTAATATGCGCGCATGACGTTCTCATTCATAATTTGAGTCCATTTCATGCGCTGCACACAACCACCGGCAGCGGGGACCCGGCTCGGAGCCGGTTGGCCCCTAGGTCCCAAGCTTCTCGGCGGCCGGCCTCTCCCCTGCCGACGTACAGGTGATGGCGACGTCGGCGGGGAAAAATACTCGTCGCTCGAGCTCGACGCGGCTGCGGCCGCCGATGACACAGGTGATCCGAGGTCCGGCGGCGGCGGGGCGGAGCTGAGCGACGAGTCCGGGGGTGGAAGTCGTGCGCGACTAGCTGCTGCTCTCGTCAACATTATTTTTGTTTTTCTTTATGCATTTTCACTGTATTTGACGTCGTCACTGACATACGTCAACCGGTTTCTTGTATTATTTATATATATTGGTTTGGTTTTGTTGTGAATTTGCTTGAGTAGAATAGGTGAATAGATTTAATTATTTATTGGTTACTTCTGTAGGGTATTTTGTCCAAATATTGTGGTTGTAGAAATTTTAAAATTTATTATACGTTGATGAAAAAACGAAAACATGTTGACATTTCGGTGTTGCCAGCTTGTATTATTATTATTATTATCTCATCTCATATACCTATTCCTTGTTTTTCTCAAACGAAAAAAGCGAAGCTTAATTTTTTTTTTTTTTTTCTTACTATCGACGTTGTGAAGGGTCAGCCCTTAACAATGTCGACTGACGCAGTCACTCCATATAAAATGCTGGTATACATCTCATCTGGTTAGAATGATTACCGGTTTGATTATACCAACATAATACATTGTCTACAGCATCCATTGAGCAGCTTGTGGCCGAGGAATAAACTACACCGCAGACTACCCCCTTTTTATTTTAAGTTGTTTCAGTCCATCCAAAGGTAAAAATGCTAGTATTCATCTCATCTAGTTAGAATGATTACCGGTTTGATTATACCAAAATAATACATTGTCTTCAGCATCCATTGACAATCTGGTGGCTAAGGAATAAACTACACCGCAGACTACCGCTTTTTCATTTTAAGTTCTTTCAATCCATATAAAGGTTTTTTTTGCCTATTTTAAGCTTCCTTGTTCTTTCTACACACTGTGTCTTCGTTTATCATCTAACTTTCCTGTCGCAGGTCTGCTGGAAGAAATTTCTAAATGAAATAAGCAGTACCTTTGTGCTCTTCAATCTGTATTATTTATTTTCTCTGTAAAGTGTTTTTGTGTGTACATAAATAAATAAAATAAATAAATAAGGTAGTACCTTTGTGCTCTTCAATCTGTATTATTTATTTTCTCTGTAAAGTGTTTTTGTGTGTACATAAATATATAAATAAGGTTGTCTGGTAGGCTGTCAACTTTTAATCCCATTTGCCCCTTTCGAGGTTGCCACCGGGATGGTGTCTGGCACTAACTAGTGGCGTTTACTACTCCGGTGGTCAATGGCACTTATTTAGTGTCATCTGCCCCTTTCATAATTATTTAAAACTAGCTGACCCTGCAATCTTTGTTTTACCATAAAAACACCAAACATTCATCTGCCCTACCTACCCTTCCCTACCTACACTACCCTACCTACTCTACCTACCCTACCCTACTTACCCTACCCTACCTATGTAGGTAAGGTAGCAATTTTTGTTTTTCTTAAAAAAAAAATTCATAAGAACCTTCTCCTAACAATAACAAACACAACAAAAAAAGGATAAGCGAAATCGATCCAGCCGTTCACGCGTGATGCCGTGACCAAGGGAAATAGGGATTCATTTTATATATATATAGATAAGGTGGTTGATTCTCATTACTTACGTAGGTACTGGACATTATCGATAGAAATTGATATAAAACATCGCTAGAAATTTAATAAAAATTAAGTAAAATAATGGCAAATATAGGGCAATTTTATTTAAAATACTAAATAACTATTCAAACTATTTTTGCCTTTGACGTGCATTTCGTCTACGACAATTGGCAAACCAACACTATTTTCCAAAAAAGATTCTCCTCGAACAAAACAGGTGCTACGAAACAAACGAAATATTTGGTGACGCAACATTTTATTTTATTTTATTTTATTCGGAAAAACAAACAATTACACATTAAGAATTACAAAAATATAGGATACAGAAATTATACAAATGTGAAATCAACCACGTTCTCCACAGATAACAATGCGGTAAATTTTAAGATTAGCGTTTAAGATTAGCGTTGTAAATAATAAATAAAAAAGAGGAATATTAATAGTAAAGTATCAACAAAACAAAACATAAAGCCAACAATAGTGCCGCATAAGTGGAACTACACTGTCACATTAGTACCTCAATATGTTAAGTAACATGAGTCTAAACTTTCCATGTGGTAAAGCAAACAGATCCAAACTGCAGACATTCTTATTAAAATTGCTCGAAAGGCGAGGAAGAGGCGCACGCAAGCCGGCATTAGTGCGACAGGAAGTAGTGGCGAATACAGGTCGTGAGCGCACCTCGCGTCCCTGGCATGTTCTGGGAACTATATAACACAACTTGTTACCATTTCCAAACAATCATACGAGTTATTGCATAAATCATACAAAAATGTAGTTTTTCTCAAACATGCTTGGAAATGTGATCATTATTTTGACAACCTTCTTCGAGATAAATCGAAATTGCTGTACTGGTCAAATACATGCGCGCAGCGGCCGGCAAAAGTTGTATGAAAATCCATATCTGTCGTGTCTAGCGGCCAAATAAATTACATAGTAAACTCATATCTGTCGTGTAGTTTAAAAATGGAACGATGTTTTACTCCGAAACATGGCAACCAAGGAGGTAACTTATCAAAGGTTTTATTTAAATTTCGAACTGGCTTGCAAATAGAACGCTGTTTATTGAAAAAAAAACAAAGGAACACTTTAACGCGGGAACAATTATTGTTGTTCGTCATTGATTTTGACAAAATGAGTTCTAGGTACTACTTAGTTTTAATTTCCGCGCATTATTTGAGAAAAGTACTATACAAGCCTTGGCCACAACTAGGCATTGATGGACTTACGTATGTGTGCCTCGGCTTCGCCTCGGCCCACATTTACACGTTCGTCCATCAATGCCTATTTTGCTGGCCGCTGCAGTAATGTACTATTCTTGAAACTTTTCTTGAAAGTACGCCTTGAACTCAAAGAAAGCAGATTATATTTCTTATGTAACTCACTATAAGAGAGATAACAACTTTTTAAGCATCGATAATGCATAGACTATAAAAATGTACGTTGTATGCTTCCTATACACTCAATATATCTATTGTAGAAGGGGTTCCACACAGGTACCGCATATTCCAACCCACACAAATTTATAGTTATGCAATGTAGCGACATTCTTACATTCACGAAGTAATTGTTTTCTTTTTAACGTGATATGTTCATGCATATATATGCGAAATGATGTTCCTGAGATACCCAGTTGCTAGGACGTCATGCCCTTACATAAACGAAAGGCGCTGAGAAAATTGTCACGCAATATACGTGAGGCCAATTCACGACAATGTTCTTTGGTTTAACATTCAATTGTAATTGCCCTCTACTCGTAGAATTTTTGACTATACACAACGAAACTATTCACGTTGAATTGTAAACATTTCAAAAATGACACGACCTTTAAACAAAAATACCATTTCTTTATTTTCGTATCCTGAGTTGAAATATATATTTTTTATTTCTTCATTTCTGAGATAAAAAGTAAAATCAAAATACAAGAGATGAATGGTGGAATGAGTAGTTACCTTTGCTTGCATTCCAATGTTTTAGATGAAAACATTAATTAATGTCAAACAACACAAATGTCAATGTCACTAAATATTGTTAGAATTTACTAATATTTTTTTCTATCGACTCTACACGCTGCTTGCTGATAATAATAACAACCTTTGATTGATATTTCGCCAATAAAATGGATCCCAATGAAACCTATACGCCAATAACGGAACCAAAATATTGTTTGTTTTGTACCGGCCTGCAAAAACAATTCCAGAGATACTCAAAATAGTACATTGTGATTCAAGGGTGGAAAGTAACTCGTAAAAAACTCGTGTCATTAAAAACCCTCGCCTTCGGCTCGGGCTTGTTAATGACAGCTCGTTTGCAATAACCTACACACCCGTGTATCACACGACGTTTTTCAATACAGTTGTGGGAAATAGTAAAAACAAATCAAAGAATTAGATTTGTTTATTAACAAAAAAAAAAAAACAGAAAATAGCGCGTTTTTGCAACTTGACATATTTTTTTTACAACTAAAACAGCCTATACAGCCTTTTCGATTTTTGACAAATGTTGATGTGAAAATAATTAAATTTAAACTGCTACTTAAACATATCAAACAACCATTTAAAAGAATTTTGAGAATTCAATGCTAAAACGTACGGAATCATTAATTTTTCTTCGTATAAAATCTATGCCATCTTATTCTATGTATGAAAACTCTTTGCCACTAAACTTTTTAAATTGACTTATAAATTTAAAACTCAACTGCAAACGTAATGATCGAGCTCGTAAACGAAAGTCACGACCGCGTAACAGAAAGATGCCTATGCAAAAGATTTAATTTTCGAATCATAATTATAGCCTCTGAAAGTACGCCATGTGCGGTGCACATTTTGCGGTGCCTAGCTCAGCTAACAAGAGTGGTGCAATGTAGTGGGTATATCTTGTCCTCAATGCGTTATATATGTATTCGAAGATCATCTCAATGTAAGTACCTAAATGACAATTGTAGTGTATGTAGATATCAATAGATCGCGCTACAAGCCGATAACAGTATTGTAAAGCTGCCTCGTGCGCACATGTCGCTCGGTTATAAATACCGGTCCGAGTGGTGGGGCGATCAGTCGTTATCGGACTGTCGGCCTGTGCGGTGGTGCGTTGGCGAGTCAACTATTAATATTGATAAATGTGCATATTTTACATTGGCGACGAGGAGAAAACCGTAGAGTGAAATAAAGTTGTGTTTCAGTAAAAGGAACATGCAGACTTTGTTATAATAAAAAAAAAAAAGTGTGTGATGACGGTGACAGTTAAAATCAGTGGCGGTTCGTTTTTGAAGTGCATCAAATGTATACGATAAGTAGTGCACTTGCCGAGTAGTGCTGTGGAATTCAACCTCTTAAACACACTGTGCACACTGGTGACACACTACACCGTCGGCGTCGTATTGTTTTGGTCCCACCAAAACTGAATGCAGAAGAAGTCCTTCAGCTTCACGTCTACATGGCAGGAACAATGTGGGACTAATTTAAGGAGTCGTCGAGTTTTCTGCGACTACCCTCAGAATTTCGAATAATGAATAACCAGTCCGGCGCGGAGCAACAACCAAGGAGCTGGACAGGTTAAGGAGAAGCGTGTGGATGTGCGGATCCATACACAAGAATCTGTATGCCGATCTGGTGAGTCGTTTTCATTTTGTTATGGCTCAGGAGAAGTGTTTATTGTTCAAACTTCCAGTTTTGTATACAGTATGGGTCATGTCAGGTCATAATCCATATTGGCTATCACTGGTCAAGTTTTAGTGGTGTTGAAGATTATCACTGCTGGCCATTAGCTAGCTTTAGCTGATTATTTTTGTTTGGACGTTAGAGCGATATAGTAACAATGCCGTACTTCATTAAAAAAAAAAAATATAATGCCAAATAAAATGATAAGTTTTGAGTTAATTGTGTTTGATCATTAGCACTATCACTAGGTAATTGAGACATATCTGGTACAAATCCAGTACGTATTGAATTTATTATTGACGGTAATAGTTTCAAAATTTTGTTCAGTAAGGATGAGATATCCCTTGTGAAGGACTGCACAACTATCATTTTAAGTGTCTGAGCGAATTAGTATTGTAGCTGTTTTAACCAGTACTGGCCACTGGTCAAGTACATGTATTCAGAACAGATCTTATGTCTCGGGACGATTTACAACAATCTCGATCGATTGATCAATCGATTTTCATCTTCAGATCTTAATTCACTTGCTTAGTTTCAAAGTAACATTATGATAGTATTAGAGCCCGCGAACGCTATCTTGTGAAATCTTTAAATAGTAATAGAACGAATAAGTACGCTCACGAGGCATACAAAGGATGCCTCCAAGTAGTGCTCCTAACGAGTTAAACGTAGAAAACAGTGAGAAGAGTTCCTCCACCAAGCTGGAGAGCACATACCGTGGCTATTAGGTCGCACTGTACGCACTAGTCTGTAGTCTTACCTGCAATTCACTTGTGAGTTGTTCAGGGGGCGATGGGCAGCTGGGGATGTAGCCGGGACACGGGTCTCAAAGGAGACTATCGTTGTATTGGTTTTGTAATAACCTAGAAGTCGTAGACTCTATGTGAAGTGACACACATCGTTTTGGTCACTTGAGGTAATGACGATATGGGTGGCATGAGTTTCACTAGCTGCTGCGGCAGTCGTGCCATGAGCGTTGTATATCATCTAAGCTGATACGGATTCTGATCACTACTAAGGCTTAGAGGAACCTTTCACTATCGGTGATCGTTATACATTGAAAGCTTTAAATAGGTAAGCTTAGAACTTAGAAGTATACACACGATAGGTTTAGAAAGATGATACTGGGTCACGTACTCACGTTCCAGTCGATGTTGATTTCGATAAAAATGATTGATGAGCAAGCTGTAGAAGGTTGAGTAATTCAGTCTAGCAGCCGTAGTGTGTGTTCGACCGTACGAGTAGTAAAGCGTAGTCGTGGCCGTAAATCGGCATATTTTGAGGCAACACAAGTAGTATGTAGGTGCGCAACATTGCGTTTAGCTCTGTCGGAAGTCTGGGTCTAGATAGACCGTTGTGTGAGGGCAATGCGATTGCTGTTGAGTGAGGCGAGGCGTTAGAGGCTTTACTCGAGGGTTCCAGTTGGTTTGACAGTTTTGCTGCAGTAGAGTTTTAAAGTTTCTTTGGAACGATTGTGGTTAAAGTTAGTTAAAACGTAAGATTTAGTTGGAATAAAACTAGAATTCTAAAACTTCCCTATTTTCACGAACCCAATAATATAATTTGTTTAAGAATAGCCTAGTTGGCCTTTGTGGCAACTGTGAGCCTAGGTGGCAACCACTGGCATAACATAACATCACATATATGGTGTATTATTGGGAGGTTCCTGAAGGAGAAACCGAGAGACACTGCCCGACCTGGGAGACAAAGCCGTGACCTCATGATTAGTTATTTGATTTGTGCTACATGATTAGTTCTAAAATAATAAATCAAAGAGCACACAAATGCAGTAGAGTGTACCTACTGGTCATTAAATTGACAGGCAGTAGAATATACCTACTGGTCATTAAATTGACAGTCAGTAGAATATAGCTACTGGTCATTAAATTGACAGGCAGTAGATTATACCTACTGGTCATTAAATTGACAGGCAGTAGATTATACCTACTGGTCATTAAATTGACAGGCAGTAGATTATACCTACTGGTCATTAAATTGACAGGCAGTAGATTATACCTACTGGTCATTAAATTGACAGGCAGTAGATTATACCTACTGGTCATTAAATTGACAGTCATCAGAGAATGACAGTAATAGCAGTAGATAGTACCTACTGGTCATTAAATTGACAGTCATCAGAGAATGACAGAAATAGCAGTAGATCGTACCTACTGGTCATTAAATTGTCAATTATCAAAGAATGGCAGAAATAGCAGCAGATTATGCCTACTGGTCATTAAATTGACAGCTATCAACGAAAAAAAAAAAAAGAAGTTAGCAGTAGTGGTACTTTTTATGTACATACTGTTCACACCCGAAAGACTCAAGAGATGAGATCTGGTGTGAAGAATACTTCACCGTTGCTGATTGGCACAGAGGCAGTGGAACGCGTCCACAAGTTCACTTACCTCGGGAGCGTCGTGTTAGAAACTGGAGGTAGTGATGAGGACATCGCATCAAGGATCGCTAAAACACGATCACCTACCTTCGCGTAGCTGAGACCTGTTTGGCAATCGCGGAAATTGACCCGAAGGATTAAACTCAAATCTTCTCAACTCAAATCCGTGCTGCTTTACGGGTGCGAAATGTGGAAGGTCACAAAAGACATCTCTCGCCAGATCCAAGTCGTCATAAACCGCTGTCTTTGTCACATACTCTTCATTTGCTGGCCCGAGACCATCACCAACGTAGAGCTGTTGGAGCAATGCCATGAGAGCCCGATCGACCGCCAGATCAAGCGTCGCAAATGGAGTTCGATTGGCCACAAGCTGCGAAGGGATTCTGATCACATACCGAAGCAAGCGCTGGATTGGAATCCCCAAGGCAAAAGAAAGCGTGGCAGTCCCCGTCAAACCTGGACGAGAGAATGCCGCGCAGCTTCCCGGACACTGCCTGGCCGAGTGAGATTCGACGTTTGACTTCTCTTGAGGTTGAACCTGCCTAGCTGGACTATTCGTCCCAGGTAGGCATGGTCGTCCACGGCTGCGGGTGTGTACTCTCCGATCTTGACGGGAGTGGGCGCGACATGGGTGTTTAACATCACTTTGGTTTCTCCATATTAAGTTTTGGACCCACTCTTTCGGAAGCTCTACTGAGGTAATCGAGCGTTGTACTGGGGACCTCCAGGGTCTCAGTCATGACAGCTTTATCATCGGCGAACCCAAGGTGAGCGATGTGCTCGCCGTTGACGTCGATGCCTGGCCCTCTCCAGAACGAAGCCGTCCGTTGAAGGCGTCCTCCAGTGCAGCGGTGGACGGTTTTGGAGGTGGCGTCTCCCTGTCCCACACCTCGCTGCGGAGGGATGGATTCCGTAGCCAGGTTGCAAGGCCGGACTAGCGTAGTGGCGTTTTTGTGCACGCACTTCGGTACCTCGATGTACCGGTGGTCGATTTGGCGCCGTTAGAGGAACTGCAGTGCAGCTCAAGTCTCGATCAAGTTGAGGACTTTCACGTGGTTCACAAATGCTGAGCGGAAAGGCAGGTTGGCTTACGGTGCTGGAGCCTGTTCGAAGGCCGGCTTGTTCGGGAGGGTCGAAGTCCTAGGGCTTGCGCGCGAGACGATTCGTGTATTAATTTATTGGTTCCAGGTAACTAGTTAATAACATGAGTTCTCAACTAACGTTAGAGAAATTGGATGAAGAGGGGGAACCTTCATCAGTAGGCCCAAGATGGGAATCAGAAAATGGAATAGAAGAAGAGGAAGGGTAAAAGGAAACACTAAATTAAACCAGTAAATGATTTTTAAATATTATTGTGCTGTCATTTTGTTATGCCAGAGATGCCAATAATAAAAATCAGAATATGCTAAATGTCTTATTAATAATTCTGGTTACATACAACTGGTTAAAACAAGGAAGGGATGTAGTGTATGTAGATATCAATAGATCGCGCTACAAGCCGATAACAGTATTGTAAAGCTGCCTCGTGCGCACATGTCGCTCGGTTATAAATACCGGTCCGAGTGGTGGGGCGATCAGTCGTTATCGGACTGTCGGCCTGTGCGGTGGTGCGTTGGCGAGTCAACTATTAATATTGATAAATGTGCATATTTTACAACAATGATTTTTATAAACCAAATGCATAGTGACAGTGAAACACATGCATAGTGCATGTGGTCTTTAAACTTGTTCTCAACTTTGTGCCATTACCCGTTTGTATATTAAGCAATATTGTAATAACTGTTAACCAAACTTAATAAATAAGTTTACAAACCCCCCAGTGTTATCACTTTGCAGCAATATTTCACTAGTACCTAGTGAAATATTGCTGCAAAGTGATTCTTCTGTATAGTAGGTATTAATATTTTGATAACATGATGATTTTAACTTAGGGTGTACCTAAGTTGTTTTCACACATAAAACAAGGTATTTTTTTTGCACGGTTGGCGCAGTGGTTGAGCAATTGACTGCTGCGCTGCGTGTCGCGGGTTCGATTCCCGCACGGAACAAATATTTGTATGACCTACATATAGTTGTTCCGGCTCTGGGTGTTTGTGTATGTGAGTTTATATGTTTGTAAACGCACCCACGATACAGGAAGAAATTGCTAGTGTGGGGCAACGTTTCAAAAAAAAAATAGTATATATCTTTTAGTAGGAGGAAGATGTGGAGAACTACCGGTATAGGAAAACAATGAAAGTTCGCCCAAAGTTGAAGCCTCGGCTACTACTTTCTCTTGTCAGGATACCTCTCAACTGATCATCAAGAAATTATTGAACCTAGACCCAGCACATCTTCAACAACTTCTTCATCATTTATGCAAATTGGTATGGATATGGACACACTTTGTAAAAATTCATTCACTACTAAAGTCAGCAAAGGAGTACAAGTGAAGCTAAGAACATCTGATCGAACTACTTATTGTGCCATTTACAAGAAGAAGACAAAGAGACCTTTGTTTGAAGAAGATGAGGTAGAAGAAGTGTTGTTACCTTCAACACAAGGAAGTTTAACCTCTGCTGAAATGTCGGAAGTCTCATCAGATATTCATATTAAAACTGTTAAACAGGGCAGAAACTTTATGCTTGACCTTATTAAAAAAAAACACAAAATTACTTATGCTTACCAAAGAATTATTATTGGTTAATTAACTATTTAGAAAATAAAGAATGAATGTAAAGTTCTTTTTTTGTCATACAAGCGATTGTAAATGCTAGGCTACGACAGTAAGGTAATTAGTAGAAAACAATGTGTTACGTTACGATCTTATAGCGGTGATCATATGTCCATCAAATGTATTTGCATATTAAAATTGTGGCTGGGTGGATCATACGAATACAATTTACAATTGCTGCAAACAATTGTCATAGTGTGCTGGGCTTGCTTTTCTAACTTTAGCGTTGGTCAAAAGAGTTTATATTATTCTTACTGACTATCAAGATTTCTTTCAAGGGTTAGGTTGTTTGCCAGATGAATATCACATTGTTATAGATAAAACTATTATGCCAGTGATTTGTGCAACCCGTAAAGTGGGAGTTCGCGATAAATTACAGGATGAGTTGAGTAGAATGGTTGATTTAGGAGTCATAGGAAGGTGTTTGTCCAACTACGTGGATGAATTCTTTGGTAACTGAGGCTGAGAAGAATGGACAGTTGCGTTTATATTAAGACCCGAGGCCGCTTAAGAAGGCGATACAGCAGGCACGCTTTAAATTGCCAACAATAAATGAATTGGTTACTAAGTTTCACGATGTTAAGTATTTTACAATGCATGTCCTCGAAAAGAGCGTTTTCCAAGCAGCCAAACTGTGCGGAAAGTGTCACTTTTTTCACTAGTGCTTTTTGCTTTTCTGTATTTATTTAATTTTTAACTCCAACGTCAGCCCGACGCAGAGTTTTTATTATTTGAGAAAAGTTTTACAAATTAGTTAAGTACAGTAGACATGCTGAGTGCGCATGCGCATATGTGTTCAAAATAAGCCCGCCATTTTATTTATTTCTTTGCTTGGCTCAGAGTCAATCTGTGTAAAAGTGCTAAAAATTTCGAGTTTAAGTGACGAATCAATTAATTTAACCCCGGAAAATTTTCTTCAAGAAGCACAAAATGCCAACAACAGCCTTTTACCGGCTTAATCAATAGATAAATACTTAAATACTTACAATGAATTTGTGTGATGGAAAGAAAACAAGAAAGCTGGCTCATTTTCTGAAAATGTACTTTTGGCATACTTCAACGAATTAGCCAAGAAATATAGGCCAAGCACATTGTGGTCAATGTATTCTATGATAAGGAGTACAATGAAATGTAAGAAAGTTACTTTTTTCGGACAGTGATTTACCACATAGGGTATCGTCACGTTCTGAGTCTTGAATAACGTGAAGAAAGTTCTTCTCCAGACTCGGGGTAATTAATTTCATTCTGTCTTTAGTCAAGCAGTGGTGCAAATTAGATAACAAAGGCTTATGTTTAACTTACCACCAGATATAGTAACATATAACAGACAAAAATAGTAAATGATCACCAAAATTAAACCCGCATCTTATTGTAAAATTATAACCAAAGTTTTAACATCTCGCTATCCTGTTTAGGCAAAATGACTCCAAATAAATCATTGTTAACCCAAAAGTAGTAAATGATCACCAAAAGTAGTAAATGATCACCAAAATTAAACCAATGACCAAAAAGATTATAAAATTTCTGGGAGCAACTTGGAAGTAGCGCTCGCCGGCCGCTGCCGCGGCACCGCTCGCTTTGCTCGCTCGGCTCGCGCGCGGTTGGTCACAGTTCTAACCTAACCTAACCTATTTTACAACATTAAATAGCGCAATAATTTGCTATTAAAATTTGGTGATCAATTTACTAAATTTGGTGATCAATTTACTAAATTTGGGTTTCATAGTACAATTTTAGGTAATAGAGGTTATGGTCACAAAGTAATTTTAGGTGGTCATTATATTTATCCCCGATAACAAACGACAACCATTGCTTAAATATTTTAAGGCCAGAACTTTATTATTTGTGTTGAGCAAAGTATCCATTGCTTTGTTAATTGAAGCGGTACCTTTACCAAGCTCTTGTTGAAAACCAACCAGTTTTTGCCGCGTTCAACTTCGGAGATTGCAATAATTTGCAATTGGTGGGTATAAGATGCTCTTTCATGAGTCTATCTTTATCCTCCTTGGCTAACCCTTTCTTCAATAGGGGTGTCCATAAACTGGCAAAGTTCTTATGGACATCTTACCCAAGGTCTGGTGTACAATACGTAGAAGACCCCAACGTAGACAATAGCTCCGGATCCAAAACTTCTGGGGTTGTCTCAGCTGGCAGGGTATCCGGATCTTCTACGAGGTCTGGTATATCCTACAGGGCAGGGTTTACCACCAGCTGTCCTTCTTTACATGAAAGGGTTGGTGGACCATCTCGTGGTTCACGAGGCTCAACGTCGTTCGTATCTATAAACTATTACGATAATAGCGAACGAATAAGGAGGTAGGTATGTAACGCATTTTGTGTTAATATTGTCTCGCAGACAATAGATAATTCGTAGTTAATGTGCATATCTATTCAATATAACACATATTTTCTACTTGGTTGTCATGAGAACATGACTCATAATTGGCTCGCAGCTAATTATGTTATCGCAATTGACTCGCAGTCAATCCCGATTTTCACTAAGTTAATTGGTGTAAAAACTTGTGACACTTAGTTAATAATGTTCAACTAACCTGCAATGTTTTTGTTGGAATAATGTTAAACACAACCGATGCCTGAATTTAAAAAGTAACTTAGTTCCTATAGACGCCGCGTGTGGCGCTACTTCCCTTCCTATTCGGCCATCTTTTCTTGCTGTATTACTTTGGCAATATACGTATGTTAATATTCTATTTTCGGTGTATTCATTTAATTTCCTCAGGTTATGGGCCGTCCCATATACCTAAAATAGAACCGTAATTAATATAAAATTGCAGTAAAAGTAAAGATACCGAGATAAACTTTTATATTTTTTATAAACCATGAGTATGTCTAACCTACAAATTACAAAACTCGCCGGCAGAGAAAATTATACAACGTGGAAGTTTGCAGTCAGATCATACTTAGAGCACGAGGAATTATGGGATTGTGTTGATCCAGGGGTTCAAGATGCCAAAAGAGACACAAAAGCCAAGACCAATAATTTTGTTGGTAGAACCAATCAACTTCGTTCATATTGAAAATGCAAAGTCATCTCGAGAAGTATGGCAAAACCTTCAAAATGCCTTCGAGGACTCCGGGCTATCAAGAAAAGTTGGTTTGCTAAAGGACCTAATCAACACTACGCTAGATAATTGTGCCAGTATCGAGGAATACGTTACCAAAATTATGAGCACAGCTTATAAATTACGAAATATTGGTTTCGAAGTCGGAGACGAGTGGCTGGGAACTCTCATGTTGGCAGGCTTACCGCATAATTATAAGCCGATGAAAGTGTTGTGAAAGTTCAAACATAAAAATATCATCAGATTTTGTAAAGACAAAATTGTTACAAGAGGTTAAAGTAACAGATTCCGCAGCATTCCTCACAAAGCATAAAAAGAACAACACAATCTCACAAAATACCCCAAAATCAAAAGGAAAAAGCCCACGTTGCTATGGTTGCAATAAATATGGGCACTATAAAAGTCAATGTCGAGAGAAGAATAATAACCAAAATAATTTTTCAGCAAATTTTTCAGCTTACAGCTCATTGAATCCAGACGACTGGTATATGGACTCAGGGGCAACAATGCATATGTCAAGACGCTCAGATTGGATGTACGATTTGCAGACACCTCCGATCCAAAGGATAATGGTGGCAAATCACGATGCAGTTTCCGTGCAAAACATGGGTAAAGTAAACATTCAGACCAAAGTATGTAAAGACACACATCAGATCCAGGTAAGAAATGTTTTATTTATTCCTGAGCTAAGTGCCAACCTGTTATCAGTCAGTCAATTAACAAAAAATGGCTGTAAACTGGAATTCACTGATGAGGGCTGTAACATTTATGGAGCCAATAAAGTACTCATTGCAACTGCAAAATTGTCTGATAACATGTACCAACTCAATACAGCGTAACAGGTAGTGCATATGCTACTACATCAGAAAGTAAGACAGATTTGATTACATGGCATAAAAGAATGGGACACTTAAATATTGCAGATGTTAAGAGGTTGGAGTCATGTGGTGAGGGTATACAAATAATTAATAAAGAAGTTGATTCTGTGTGTAAACCATGCTGCGAAGCTAAACAAACTAGATTTCCGTTTCCACAGTCTAATTCTAGAGCAAATGCATTGCTAGAGATAATACACACTGATCTTTGTGGTCCGATGGAGACACCTTCTGCTGGAGGTGGGAAGTACTTCATAACCTTTGTAGATGACTTTTCCAGAAAAGTGTATGTGTATATTCTAAAGAATAAGATGGATATAAAATCAGTATTTATAAAGTTTAAAGAAGAGGTAGAAAATGAACTAGAAAATAAAATTAAAATATTGAGAAGCGGTAACGGAAAAGAATATTGTAATAAAGAATTTTCTGATTTTCTACAAGCCTCTGGAATCAAGCATCAAACCAGCGCTCCGTTCACGCCTGAGCAAAATGGGCTAGCGGAACGGATGAACAGAACGTTGGTCGAGCGTGCTAAATGTATGCTATTTGAAGCAAATTTGAAGAAAACATATTGGACTGAGGCTGTTGCCACTGCAGCCTATATTATTAATCGATCACCATCACGAGTTTTGCATGAGGTAACACCATATGAAAAATGGACTGGTAAGAAGGAGGGGCCATTGATGTTCGCTACATACAGACAGATGCAATGGTCGACGATGCACTTACTAAAGCAACTTCACACTCTAAGTTGGCTTATTGTTCGTCGAGGATGGGGTTATGTTTAAAGGAGGATGTTGGAATAATGTTAAACACAACCGATGCCTGAATTTAAAAAGTAACTTAGTTCCTATAGACGCCGCGTGTGGCGCTACTTCCCTTCCTATTCGGCCATCTTTTCTTGCTGTATTACTTTGGCAATATACGTATGTTAATATTCTATTTTCGGTGTATTCATTTAATTGCCTCAGTTTTCATCTTTGGATGAATGAAACGGTCGTCTTATTCGATGCCGATACTTTTCCTTGTCCTTTCCTTTTTCTTCTTATTTTCTAATCTTGTGCTTCTATCTCTTCAATTTCTCCTGTTCACTACGTTTCGATATTTTTTATACGCGTGTGCGCTCGTTGCCTTGCACGAAAAAGGAATGGACAAAGTCACACAGACAGAACGGACGAACCGTATTGAAGCTAAAAAAAAAAAAAAAACTTATCGAATTGCTCTCTGAAATCGTGCGATGTTGCCTGTAGGTTAGTAGGAAGGGACTACTTAGTAAACATTATATCTGAAGAATGAAGCGACGAATATATAATTTTACAATAAAATCACTGGGAATATGTTCCCTTGGGATAATTTTCGACATTCACGCGGGTGAAGACTCTGACAGAAGCTAGTACCAAAAAATACGTCCTACGCCAAATCATCAAGAGAGCAAGGAATAAAAAACAACCCGAAAGAACCAACAAAATTAAGCGAAGTTGTTAATATACGAAATGAATATAAAGAAATGAATGGTATCCGATTTCTAGGTGATAATTTTGCTTTTGGGTTATGACTTGGTATTATTTGCAACTGAAATGAGTCTGATATATTAAGGTGAATCGCCAAATTGGTTTGTGGATGGGACATTTCAAACCTGGCCTATAATATTTACACAAATCTTTTCAGTTCAAGGCATTGTTGGTACAGGAGATTGTAGACGAATATTTACTCTTGGTGTACGGATTTCTTCACAAAATGATGGCAGAATACAATACAGATATGAAGTTTATCCGACGTTTGAAAGAATGTTTTTTCTGAATTTAACATCGATTTAAACCCAGAACAAATAATGCCCGATTTCGAATTCAGGAAGAATAGTATTTCCTGCCACAATCCAGCCCGGTTGCTTATTCCATCTGGGGTAAAACATTTGGAGAAAGATACAAGGGAGTCAGGGGAGGGTCAAGGGGATCAGTGAGAGATATGGCACAGTCAGTGAGTTCCTCCTTTTTTTGAAGTCGGTCAATAAAAGTTATTTGAACCAAGTCCAACGTACCGGCAGAAAAAAATCTTTGTTGAGCCGAGTGTCCTGTCACAAAAAGTATATGTGCCCGATTGGCACGTTTTTGATAACTTGTCTAAGTTGGGTTTTATTTAAAATATCTCAAAACTTGGATATTAATCCATGCGTTCGGCAATAACTGGTCCTTCGAAAGTCACCAGGTCACAAACTTAACTGACTCAAGAGGAGCTGAATGTACCTGCCCAATCAGGTAGTGAGGTCGTTCCAGCACCACGGAACGGGGAAATTTAGGTACATTCACAGTTTAATCCAACAACGAGTGCACGATCTGTTGCGAGTCACACTAGACGCACTAGTCTCTCTTCCGTGGAAGTTGCGGCGAGAAAATCCGAAGCGGAAGCGCAATATGTTCGTCGCGTAGCTCAGTTAAAAATTGCCCAAATGGAGGCAGAGATGCGTGCACAGTTATAGGCTAAACAGGCAGAGATGCGTGTTTCGTGTGTTCCCAGCCTTCACGTGACGTCCGAAATACCGTTTCTCATGTTATCGCAGCACAGAGTCTTGGAACTTTGCCTCAGCACAATTTTAGCGGGGCGGACAGGACCGTTGCCACTGATATTTACGGAGGCGGAGGCGATTCAAATAGCGTTGCGCAGCAAGTGGAGGCCCGGCCCTAAAGGCACTTGCGGGGAAATCGCTTCCCTAATACCAATAAAATATTTGTCAGATCATGTCATGATTTGTTTACTTAAAATGATACACAAGTACCTTGTTTGGTACTGGCTGGAGTCTAGGTGTTGGGTATAGTGTCGATATTGTTCATTGGAGAGCGTTAGTGATCGTTCGGACATGGCCGTGACAACATAGGTGATAGCCTAGAAAATGCCTGTGTTTCCTTTTAAGCCCGGAGTAGTACAAGTTACAGGAGATATTTCTCTAGTTTACCCGTATCCCAAATTCTGCGCCCACGACTGTAGTCTAGCACCGGTATATCACTAGGTAGGTCAAATAATGATCCCATATACCTGGATCTGACATATTTATATGGCTTCCGTGTTTTGATGGTAGTTCTCCCCTTGACTGGCTTATGTTCAGGCGGGCTTTTCAGAATAATGTAGGTGCAATTACAGACGCAAAGACCCAGCCTGTCGCTATCCGAACACCACTGGGGTGGGTTTTATTCGGGTGTGCCAGCAGTCGGACGGCTTTAGTAGAATCTTGTTGCCACTTGCGTGAGCGTCCAGAGCGTGATCTAGAAGAGCTCATCAGGAATTAGTATAGGTTAGATGCAATTGGCATAACTAAACAGGAGCCGCGCAGCCCGGATGACCAGCGGGCTTTACGCATCCTTGAACAAACTACCCAGCACCGACCGGATGGGCACTTTCAGATTGGCTTGCTATGGAAGGCAGACAACCGACCTATCCCTGATAGTTATCCTTTATCGCTGTCTCGTTTTAAATGCCTAGAGCTAAAAATGTCGAAGGATTTAGAGTTTGCCAAAAGATATAGGGCTAATATCGACGTCATGCGGGCTAAGGGGTTTGCTGAAGGAGTGTACAGGACAGTCGCCCACATCGGTTTGTTGGTTTTTGCCGCATTTCGGAGTGGTAAATCCCAACAAACCGGGGAAACTTCATGTTGTTCATGACGGAGCTGCTAAAGTACAAGGTGTGTCAATAAATGTTTCTTTCGGATCCTGACCTTTTACAACCTCTATTAGGAATTTTGATGCGTTTTAGAGAGGACAAAGTTGCCTTAACCGCCGATATAAAGATGTTCCCGCAGTGTGAAAATTCAGGACTGCGACCGCGACGCACAGCGTTTTCTCTAGCGCGATGATCCTGCGGATCCAATAAATATCTTTCGAATGTCGTCTATGATTTTTGGGGCGTGTTCTAGTCTATCTACGGCGATTTACATCCTCAACCGAAACGCATCGGAATTTATGGCCGAATTCGAAATCCGAAAGAAGTGTAGATGTCCCTACGGATCACGCCGCTCAATGCAGCTGATATCGTAGAGGTTCATAAGCGCGGAGGATTCGAGATGCGCCGTTGGTACGAAGCAACGTCTTATAGCACATATAAAGCAAAAATTGCGAAAACCGTAAATTTTTAGTTACATCATATAATAAAAATATTTTTAATTATTTTAAACTTACTACCTCTTTCCTCATGAACTCGTAAAGGTATTAAATAGAAATTCGTATATAATACTCAAGTCTATAATACCTTTAAGTTGTGGTTTGTTCGGAACCCTCGGTGCGCGAGTCCGACTCTCACTTGGCCGGTTTTTTTTATGTATCAATAGTTTTCTCAGCGCACGCCAAAGAATGAATTTAATATGCAAAATTTTGCTACTTTGGGTTATATTATTGCAAATATATCTACCTAACCTATAACACTCAGGAATAATGCAGCTTTCTACTGATAAAAGAATTTTCAAAATCGGTTCAGTAGATCCAGAGTTTAGGTACCCCCTACAACGTCACAAATTCACAATTCACAAACTGTACCTCTTTATAATATTATTAGTATAGAAGTATATATTTTATTTCAGCTGCTGTTGTACCCTCTACTCCCCTCCCCTCCCCTCATATTTATACCCGCAGTCCCTTGAGACCCAAGATCAAGTTTGTAATAGTTCTCCTTTTTAAAATGTAACCATAAACTAATATAAATAAAGGAAAATTTCGAAAGAATTATTATTATTTATAACAATAATAAAAAAATTGAGATCGCACATTTTTTTTTTTAACTTTTTTCTATATACTATTAAAAACACATTTTCAAAGTTTATATAAAAATTCATTGACTGGCCCTGGATTCCGAGGTATAAATCTTACGGCGCTCCACTAATTGTTTTATGACTTGTGTATCCCGCTTATCCAAGTCAAAGTCAATATTATAAAAAAACATAAATTGCTGTCCAATGGAGTTAAATTATGCAGCAGAAAGAAAGGACACCTTTTGTGGGAACTGAGATTAATTCCTAGTCAGGTCAATAAAGCCTAGTTTAAAAACTATTGCAAATTGTATAATAAAATTATAAACCTGACACAAAAGGCACAAAACAATTATAAAATAACGAAAGCCATAAACATGGCAAAAAATACTTGGCAAATTATAAACCAGTAAAAAACAATAGGTATTCCGGCCAGCGTATTGATAACATTTAAATTAGTAATAAAATTATAACAAATCCAAAAAACATTTCTAATGCATTCAATAACTACTTTTTTTGATAAAATACAGCCCAAACTAATGAACGGTAGCCTATCTAAAGTAAGTAGAAGAATAGACACAAAAAGGGAGTCAATGTTCATGGCACCAACCGTACCAGATGATATACATAAAATAATAGGTAATATCACTGAAAAATACAAAGAGCGTAGGTTACGATTACGAAGGCCTCTGTACAAAGATTTTTAAATCTGTAGCTAATGAGATATCGCACCTTGATTTCGAAACCGTTACTAAACGAATTTTTTACGAAATTGAGATAATAATGCCATCTTACTTAGATCGGCAAAATCTACAGAATGAATTTGACAGGTCTATTTAGTTTCCTAATATTTTGGTAGATGGCGAAATCTTAAATACAGACGAAACCGTTACTAAACCAGTTGTCTCCTGTCACTTATGGAGTCGACTTACAATTTTATAAAAAACTGTAACTATTTGTTTACGAGTAAGTACGGTTGATTTTGTCATTAAGGTAAATTATTTACTTTATTTTTATTTGATAAAGTGTGGTTTTTGGTTTAGTCACAGTTTTTAACTTAAGAGTATACTTTAATTCTTCAAATGTTGTACGATAAACTGTTACTTTTTGATTAATATTTAGCATAAAATATTGATTATTAGCTTAGTAGATTATTTTAGTATTAAATTCTAGAGTTTATTAATTTGATTATTACAAAAGTGTGACTTTTAGGTTAGATGCAGTTTTCTATTTAACGCGGTGACTATTACCACTAGGTGGCTGTGCGTTATCTGTCAGTCATCTCTAGAGTTTTATTAAGAAGATAACAATAATAATATAATGTAATAAATAAGAAAAAAAAGCAATAAAGGACATAATATATTATTTAAGAATTATTAGAATAATAGTAAGACGATATTCTTCAACGCATATTATATTTTTTGCTAGAGATTATGCCATATCTAAGAAATCCACGCATAAAACGTATTGTGGCTGCTATGCAAGCCGAAGAAGCTTCACCACAAGGTGAAAATATTTGCTTAGATGATGAAATTCGCATAGTCGTGAAACGGTGAGTGCAAGAAATTGATTCAATTCAGCAGGCAAGGATTCACGAGGTAGTTCAAGAAGTTGATTCAATGTAGTAGCCAAGTGTGAGTATATCTTGCACACGTAAACGCAAAAGAAACATTTCTAAAATGAAGGAAGCTAAAATGCTTCGTAACAGTGGACAATAATACACTTCATTATTCAAGACAAAAAGGATTATTCCTAAAAGAGAGATAGGAACTCCGTGTGGGGATAAATTATGAATCAGCTTATAAAATTAAGTCTATCACGCATAAATTTTCTAATTAGTGGGCATACGCAGAACGAAAATGATTCAGTTCATTCAGTCATTGAAAAAGCTGTAAAAAAACGTTTACGTTCAGGTCCTATGTACGTACCTGATGACTACATTAATTTCATAAAATCTGCGCGAACAAAGGGCAACCCTTACTCTGATTTTATCGATAAATTATGAATCAGCTTATAAAATTAAGTCTATCACGCATAAATTTTCTAATTAGTGGGCATACGCAGAACGAAAATGATTCAGTTCATTCAGTCATTGAAAAAGCTGTAAAAAAACGTTTACGTTCAGGTCCTATGTACGTACCTGATGACTACATTAATTTCATAAAATCTGCGCGAACAAAGGGCAACCCTTACTCTGATTTTATCGATATTAAAAGCTTGTCAGAAGATTGTGGTGGACGTTTCTTCAAGAATACCCTAGGGGGAACAGTAAGATTAAGCGATATAAAAGTTATTAAGCTTGAAAAGGTAGATTTTGACAATGTCTGTATTAACTATAAAACTTCATTCTCTCAGACAGAATTTAAAGAAATTGAGTACTATAACACTGGTCAACAAAAAAAAATATTTTTTTGCTCTTAAAAAATAAATAAAAAAGTTGATAAAAAATGCTATGCAATAGCTTTACCGCGGCAGTCCTCGAGTGCCACACGTCTTTTTTTTATTATCGGCGTTCCCGGAGCGCCATTGTGGCGCTAAAAAAATCGTGAGTAAGGATTAAGTGACTTAGGAAAAGCAAGTAACTTTTGAGTTTGGGCCCTGGCAACATTGATTTGCCAGGCATTTCATTTGAATTGATATTTTGAATCAATGATAACAGTCAAATCACTGCACGATAAAGTGCATTGTATAAAGTTTTCTCTAAAGTTTCGATTCAGTTCAGTTCAATAATTGCCTAGCGGACTAGACCTAGACGTTTGAGTGATTAGTTTGCTGTTTTGTGAAATTGTGGCTTCAAGTTTTTTTTATTTTTATTATCTATAGGCCATCGTTCATCTGCTGGTCATTACGGAAAAGGTAAGCAATATTATTTCATTATTAAGGAGTAATGGCTAGACTTCATCCACCACAAACACAACTCTTACCCTACCTATTTTCCCTTCTCCGGTCGGTCAAAGATGATGCTAGGTACTTACTCAAAAAAAAAAGATGTTAGCTTATGTATAGCCCTCGCCAAACTTCTTGGCCGCTCTGAAGTTGGTTTACGGGATGCGAGGCATGAAATGGTGCTGTTTTTTTATAAGATTTCCTACTGCGCAGCCATTGTAGCCAACTTCAGGGCGGCCAAGAAGTTTGGCGGGAACTTATACCTACACCTGACTAAAACTAGGTAGGTACTATAATCATCAGCAAGATACTCATCAGCAAGATGATGTCCACTGCTGAACAAAGGTCTTTTAGACTTCTACTACAATCAGCCGTATTAAATGTATGGATGATGCTCTATGCATACATTCAAAGTTAATGAGATATTATCTCATTAGACTTACCTCTCACAGAGAGGAGGCCTGTATCCCAGCAGTGGGAACGTTGAAAGGCTGATGATGATGATGATGAGACTTCATGGATTTTTGTAAAAAAGATCAATACGCTATAGTAATATCTAAACCTGGGGTTTGCCAGTTTCTTAGAAAACTAAATGTTTTTTAAATTACACGGATTAAGACATCTGTATCGAAATTTCAAATATAAAACGTTATAAATACAAAAAATAAATAACTCTCGCATTTCAGTTGGCAGCTCGCCTGCATTGCCACTGAAGAAAAACACGCTTGTACGGATACAAAGGCCATTGCATAGAAAAAAAAATTGGTTAGGTATTATAGTTTTCTCTGAATTTGATTTGTTTGAACACTTTAGTTAATTATTCCTTTTGAGAAATAGAGTCGATTGAGCCAAACTATATTTTTTTTAAATGACATGTTTCAGGCTGGATATACCATGACCAATCCATAATCACACCAAATACATACCTTTTTGATTATCTTGGTGACTTTTTATTGATTTAATATAATAAAAGATACATTCAAATATTTATTGAAAATCTATCTGACGGACTAATTAGACTTTTTTCAAAAAAATACTACCGACTTCCAAATAAGAAAACTAGAAAATGAAAAATAACTTTATTTTTGAAAGTCGGTGTCCATAACTTAAAAGTTTGGTACCGACCAAAGACACCGACTTCCAAAAATAAAGTTATTGACTGATAGTGACTTACATATAGAGTTATAAATTAGTCTATTAATTTATAACTCTATATGTAAGTCTTTTTCTTAATTTTTTTTTTTCAGGAAACATCTGAACCTGTCAATGTAGAAGTTATAGATGTCGGTGAACTTCCAGAGGAAACTGTAATTACTTTAATTAACGATTTGGAAGAGAGTTTCAGCCTTAATACAGACTTTGAAAATGATGTTGACAATTCTGTAAGATATTTTAAGGTCCTAATTTTTTATTTTTATAATTTCTGTGCTCGCTTTTGACCACTATCTCGCCTGATGTTAAGCGATGATGTGGTCTACGGTGAAGCTCGCTTGCCTAGAAGAAACCTATTCACTCTTGACTTAAAGACCCCAAGGTTGTAGCTATCAGGGAACAAAGACCCCGGAAGGGAGTTCCACTCCTTAGCTGTGCGCACAATGAAAGTATTAGCAAAACGCTTTGTGGTTTTGGTGTTTTTAAATTATGGTATTAAGCTTAAATTTATATACCTACTAGCTGACCCGGCAAACTTTGTTTTGCCATAAAAACACCTAATATGCATCTACCCTACCTACCCTACCCCTACCCTACCCTACCTACCCTACCCTACCCTACCTACCCTACCCTACCCTACCTACCCTACCTACCCTACCCTACCTACCCTACCTACCCTACCCTACCTACCCTACCCTACCTACCCTACCCTACCTACCCTACCCTACCTACCCTACCCTACCTACCCTACCCTACCTACCCTACCCTACCTACCCTACCCTACCTACCCTACCCTACCTACCCTACCCTACCTACCCTACCCTACCTACCCTACCTACCCTACCCTACCTACCCTACCCTACCTACCCTACCCTACCTACCCTACCCTACCTACCCTACCCTACCTACCCTACCCTACCTACCCTACCCTAATTTTCCATTTTTTTTTTTTTTGTAAATCTAAACCATTCTCGAATCTCCACGAACACACACAAAAAATTTCATCAAAATCGGTCCAGTCGTTTAGGAGGAGTTCAGTCACATACACACGCACACAAGAAATATATATATTAAGATGTCAGATCCGGGTATATAGGACCATGATTTGACCTACTTAGTGACATACCGCTGTTAGATTATAGTCGTGGGCGCAGAATTTGGGATACGGGTAAACTAGAGAAATATCTCCTGTAACTTGTACTACTCTGGGCTTAAAACGAAACACGGGCAATTCCCAGGCCATGTTCGAACGATCACTGTCGCTCTAAAATGAACAATATCGACACCATACCACCCAGAGTCCACCCAGTACCAAACAAGGTACTTGTGTATCATTTTAAGTAAACAAATCATGACATGATCCGACACGGCCATCCTACGTGGCACACGTCCGCGTGTGTAAATCTGCAATACCAGATATTTCCAACATAGAATAAAACCGTTCGGTCATTCTGACTTCAATTAACTAAGAGAAATCCTTAGACTCTCACAGCCAGCGGCTTCGGTAGTCATCTCAGTGACCCAATCATAGTCAACCTAATGACCAAGTCTCGTAACCATCCCTGTGGCTATATCAGTCATCTCAGTGACCCAATCATAGTCAACCCAGTGACCAAATCTCGTGACCATCCCAGTGGCTACAGCAGTCATCTCAGTGACCTCTCACAAAACCATAGTCATCATGACCAGGTCTCTTAACCATCCCAGTGGCTACAGCAGTCATCTCAGTGACCTCTCACACAACCATAGTCATCCTGACCAGGTCTTTTAACCATCCCAGTGGCTACAGCAGTCATCTCACTGACCGCTCACACGACCATAGTCAACCCAGTGACTAGGTCTCGTAACCATCCCAGTGGCTACAGCAGTCATCTCACTGACCCCTCACACAACCATAGTCAACCCAGTGACCAGGTCTCGTAACCATCCCCGTGGCTACAGCAGTCATCTCACTGGCCACTCACACAACCATAGTCAACCCAGTGACCAGGTCTCGTAACCATCCCCGTGGCTACAGCAGTCATCTCACTGACCACTCACACAACCATATTCAACCCAGTGAACAGGTCTCGTAACCATCCCCGTGGCTACACCAGTCATCTCACTGACCATACAGTCTAGTCATCTCTGTGATCGTTCACAGTCAAGTCATCTTTGTTACGATACATAGTCCAGTCATTATATTACATTCAGTTACATTAATGGGTACCCGACTTTTCGGCTTCCCTATAACTCCACTACAATGCTCATGATAGAGCGAGAGCGCACTTGTAAATTTCGACTATTAAGTCTCTCAACGCATAGTTAAAAGACCTCATCAATTTAAATGGCACCTTTAAACTATCGTTTATTTTTATTTCATTCTTTATTCTTAATCAAAACTATAGCACAAAAATCTTTCGTCTATCTGTGCTCTATCAAACCATCTTTATCTTACTCAACAATTTGCCTACCGCGCTTCTAAATAACAACTTCCATTTATACCTACTTGTCATAAAGAACAAGAGACTCGGTTCTTGTCTACCGTCAGTTCAAGTGGTATACTAATTTACACACACAAACACAGTCGTCACAATTTTTTTTTTTTTCGCTCTTAATACACGGTCGTATCTTTATAGGCTTCAGTATGCTCAATATACTACATTCCAGTTGCACGTATAAAACGCAATGAGTTCAAGGTTAACTAACTTTTGTTTATCACTCTTAAAATTCCTTCGATAAACCTCGACCTTAATCAATCACAATACTGAATGGGACTCCAATAGTGTTTACACTATGAGCTATTTTTATGAATAGAATAAGAATAAGAATCTTAATTTGTAAACATAGGTAGTTACACGGTGTGCGAGATGTTACAATACTAGTTAGATTCTCTATGTTTTGCCGCGAAGCGTACAAATATTATCACATATAAATTAATTATTTTATATTCAAGTAATCAGCAAGTGTTCCATGAAGTCATTTTTAATTATAATAAGAGCTGGACTTTTAGAGTACTATTTATACATAATAATTTAGAAAAACAGTAAATGATAATATAAATTGTATCAATTAATCAAAGAAATATTAAAAATTCGAAATCAAATAATGAATTATCTATTAATTAAAACGAATAATAATATAATTAAAGATTAGATGTCAAGTAATAATGAATAAGTATAAGTATTATCATTAAATACACAACTGGATGTCAAAATCATCTTGCAATTAAGTGAAAAACAATTAAACAGTGGTCAATACAAAAATATCACTATCAAATAATTATAGCAAAACATAATATTGTTAAAAACGTTGATGTCAAGTAATAAAGTAACTACAAATAGACAGAGGTCAATAAAATAAAATAAAAAATACTAAAAATGTCAAAGATGCAATCTTATTTTGTCAATATAGTTATATAAGTATTATCAATTCGCAACTGGATGTCAAAACAATAATACAATTAAATAATACAATTTAACAGACAAGTCAATAATTGTGAAATTATAGTGATATAAAACGAATAATAATATAATTAAAGATTAGATGTCAAGTAATAATGAATAAGTATAAGTATTATCATTAAATACACAACTGGATGTCAAAATCATCTTGCAATTAAGTGAAAAACAATTAAACAGAGGTCAATACAAAAATATCACTATCAAATAATTATAGCAAAACATAATATTGTTAAAAACGTTGATGTCAAGTAATAAAGTAACTACAAATAGACAGAGGTCAATAAAATAAAATAAAAAATACTAAAAATGTCAAAGATGCAATCTTATTTTGTCAATATAGTTATATAAGTATTATCAATTCGCAACTGGATGTCAAAACAATAATACAATTAAATAATACAATTAAACAGACAAGTCAATAATTGTGAAATTATAGTGATATTTTATCCTTCAGAAACTCAGTAACACTATAATAAGATCTACTTACAAGAAAGTTCTTCAAATGTTTTTTGAATAGGTGAATATTCAATAATTTAATTGACTCTGGTATAATGGTCATAGATAGTTGGCGCCATACAAAAAACACTATTATGCATCAGAGCTGTCTTGGACGGTCTCGAACACAACATATTGACGTATCGTCGACTCCGGTCATTTCTATCCGACAGCTTGGGAAATCTATTTGGGTTGGTTTTCACAAATACTGCAACTTCGAAAATGTACAAACAAGGCAATGTCAGTATTTTATATTTAATAAAGAAAGGTTATTTCAATCAAATTGGTGGCATCATATCTTAAGACAGTAAAGTCATGTCGTTATCTGTCTATCGCATTTTTTATTTTATTTTTTATTATTGTAGTACATCTTCATCATTATCAGCCTTATTAATGTTCCCTGTGACAGGGGATGGGCCGTAATTCACCACGCGGGCCCAGTGCGGGTTGGTGGATATCACATATCTTCGAATTTTTGGTTCTAGGACATGCCGGTTTCCTCACGATGTTTTACTTCACCGTTTTTGAGAGAAGTGGTAATGAAATAATTTACACAAAATAAAGCGCCTGCCCGGGCTCGAACCCAAGAGTCACAACTTGCAAGTCGCGGCTAATACCACCACTGCTCTAGTAGTAGTACGGAATGAATAACATTAATTTGCAGCTTTAATTATTTTCAAAAAAAGAAAAGCTAAATCCTTGAAGGCAATATTCTAATTTGTAATAAATTAAGTTGCAATATTGAGGTCAAATTGTGTGTATGTCAATGCAACTCTATTTTTTTTTTTAATTTTTCTTCTTTACTTTAGTTAATATTTTTTTTACACATAACATGCCTCCTTAAGCTGATGGTGACCATTCACCTTCAACTCCAAAAAGTATCTTCATCAAAGATAAACAAGTGATTCATCAATATTGATATCATCACAACATAAACTACTATAAGAACATCTTGTTTCGCCATTTCACTCTTTTCTTCAATACAAAGTGTTTACATTGAAACTCGGAAGAGCATATTTGCAACAATCTGCTCTACTTTCATCATCAAAAATTCCTTACAATGTTGTTATCGTACAACTGTCTTTAGGCGTAAGGCCTACGTAACATTCGTTCGGCCTTTTGGCAATACTTCAAAATAAAAGGATTTATACCAAACCCACTACCTACGTACTCAAGAACTCAAATCTACTCTAAAGTTGACTCGTTAAGTTGTTCCATATCCAACGGATAGATTTATTTTTGAGTTAACTATCTGTCGTCACAAGGCATTTTCATTCATGTAAAATACTACCTTAAAAGCTCAACAGCAATCACCACTCTAAAACGCCAACTCAATAGTATCAAGACTCCGCAACATAGATTTACTATAATAAGCAACACCAAGTAATAACAAGGCTGTTTCAGCTCCGCATCATCACGATCATCAGCATCAAACTGAGTATCACAATAGATTACAAAACTCAATTGTTACTGTTTATTTTTGATATTTGGTCCTAGGATAACCTTGATATTTGGTCCAAACCAAGTCTCATGTACGAAGTTAATTTACTATGAACAGGCATATTTTAAATCAATTTGCCAAAAAAAGCAACTAGGCCTAAACTGTCTAAGCTGTGTTATAGTTTCAGGATATGGTAAGCAGCTAGTGACTATCCATTCGACATGTGTTTTATAACCACTACCGTATTCTATCTCATAGTCTTAAAACTCAATAAATACTTTCAGTAAAAGAGCAATTCGTTCGGTTTACAAACCATGTAAATACGTCGACTACACTAAGTCTTTCTAAACCATTGCTCTATCAATGCCGACCCGACAGTCTCACGGTTCAACTAACGTAAACACTTACGTAGTCTAGTTCCTACGAGTCCGCAACAATAGCTCTTTGAGCTAAGGTACTCAAGTTACAAAGGTCCGGATGTATTATTTGGAACTCATGTTGCTTATCTGGTGTTATGAAAGTTAAGAGCAATCGATTCTACAATGCAAAGACTTAAGCCGCCATAATAATCAAGCTCTGTAAAACTTTGTTTAGATTAGGCATTAAGTTCTCAGTGGTTTCACATTCATAAACAACGAACATTTGTCATTTTAACCACTCATGATAACGTAGCTGAAACCTAATACTCATGACTTTACATTATCTCAAAATGAAATCTGTTATGTGAACTTTATACTTTTCCATTATTGGTTCAGTAAACAATTTCATAATAATGCTTTCTGACTGGGCTGCCACTGAGTAATTTCCAACGGAAAAACCCAATTAAATCCTGTTCGACCCTGGAATCGAACCCAGGACCCCGAACTCAACAGTCGCGCTAGTTGGTAAGAGGCCAAAGGGGCGATTAACAATGTAGTCGATGTTAGCTAAACAATTACACACAACCAACCATTAACCACAAATTAAGTTGACGTACTTTTACTTGACGTAAATTTAGTTGTACGCAGAAGCTCAGCTCACCAACATGAATACCCATCCTGGATGTACGGCAACTCGCCATATCCTACTGCTCCTTCAAGCACCAAACAGTCACTTGCTCGTTAATTTGCTGAGTGGCTTGTAAAGGCTAGATCAGCGCTCAAATTGATGTTATTTAATTTTTCCCATCCCTATCACTTCCACATCAATGTTTTGGACAACTTGAATTGCTTGGCTGACAACGACGTCATCATTACAGTATTACACTCTAGGTACACAACTTTTTGCTTTCAATACGTAAAAGCTCGTAAAATAATAAAAACAAACATCACGCCCGCGCTGTCCGTAGGGGAAAGCAGAGTTACTCAAGCAAAACACAGACAGTACAAAACATGTCATCAAACCTTGTAAGTTTTTTTTTATTTGTTTGTTATAAATCGACTGAATCTTACAGTGAAGATGAATTCTCAATTTCTGACCAAGCGTGATAACAACCGAGCAATACTGACTCCGGTGTTCAATGTCTCTAAGATGTTTTAGCAAACCAATTTAACAGATTCAGATGTCATCATCATTCATTCATCATCATTTCAGCCGAAAGACGTCCACTGCTGGACATAGGCCTCCCCCAGGCGTCGCCACATTGACCGATCCCGTGCGTCTCGCATCCAGCGCCTTCCCGCAACCTTAACCAGGTCATCGGTCCACCTAGTGGGAGGCCTTCCAACATATCGTCTTCCGGTCCGCGGTCGCCATTCCAGAACTTTTCGGCCCCAACGGCCATCCGTTCTGCGAGCAATGTGCCCTGCCCACTGCCACTTAAGTTTGGCAATTCTTCGGGCTATGTCGGTAACTTTGGTTCTCCTGCGGATATCATCATTTCTGACGTGATCACGCAAGGAAATTCCGAGCATAGCCCTCTCCATTGCCCTTTGGGTGACTTTAAGCTTTCTGATAAGGCCCATTGTGAGCGACCACGTCTCGGTCCCATAGGTGATCACTGGCAACACACACTGGTCATAGACTTTTGTCTTGAGACATTGCGGTAAATTGGACGAGAAGATACCACGCAACTTCCCGAACGCTGCCCAGCCGAGTCGGATTCGACGGTTGACCTCTTTCTCGAAGTTGGATCTACCCAACTGGATCGTTTGTCCCAGGTAGACATAATCATCTACAACTTCAAGTAAACAGTCTCCGATCTTGATAGGAGTGGGTGTTACATGGGCATTCATCATGACCTTGGTTTTGTCCATGTTCATTTTAAGACCCACTCTTTCGGAAGCTCTATTGAGGTCATCGAGCATTGTACTGAGGCTCTCCATGGTCTCAGCCATGACCACTATGTCGTCGGCAAACCGAAGGTGAGTGATGTACTCGCCATTAACGTTGATGCCAAGCGACTTCCAATCCAGAACCTTGAAGACATCCTCCAGCGCAGCAGTGAACAGTTTCGGAGAAATGACGTCTCCCTGTCTCACGCCGCGCTGGAGAAGGATTGGTTTCGAGGTCTGATCCTGAAGACGGACTGACATGGTGGCGTTTTTGTACAAACACTTCAACACCTCAATGTACCGGTAGTCGATCTGGCACCGTTGGAGAGATTGCAGTACTGCCCAAGTCTCGATCGAATCGAAGGCTTTCTCGTAGTCCACAAACGCTAAACAGAGAGGCAGGTTATACTCTTCGGTCTTCTGTATGACCTGCCGCAGCGTATGTATGTGGTCTACGGTGCTAAAGCCTTTTCGGAATCCGGCTTGTTCGGGAGGCTGGAAATCGTCAAACCTGCGCGCGAGACGATTCGTGATGACTCTTGAAAACAACTTGTAGACATGACTAAGAAGTGAGATGGGCCTATAGTTTTTCAGTCGGGCATTGTCGCCCTTCTTGAAGAAGAGTACCACCACACCCCTGCACCATGCCTGTGGCGTTTTGCCCTCGAGTATGACGGCATCAAACAGCTTCTGAAGGGCCTTAAGGACCGGTTTTCCACCCGCCTTCAGGAGTTCAGCCGTGATTCCGTCATCACCCGGCGCCTTGTTGTTTTTAAGCTGTTTCAGAGCCATCCTAATCTCGTACAGGCTGACGTCCGGGATATCTTCGGTATAGTGTCGGGTCAATCTAGCTCTTGGGTCGTTTGCTAGACTCGCAACGGGCTTGCTGATTGATGTGTACAGCTGCCCATAGAATGTCTCGATCTCCCTCAGAAGCTCCGGTTTGGCGGATACGATCCTGCCATCGTCGGTCTTCAGTCTCGTGAGCTGGCTCTGCCCAATAGCCAGATCCCTTGCAAATACCTTGGAGCCTTTATTTCGCTCAATCGCGTCTTTAATACGCTCGGTGTTAAAGCGGCGGAGGTCTCTTTTCAAGGATTTAGAGATCTGTCTATTGAGCTGCCGATATTTGCACGCCTCATCTGAAGACTGCAGGATCATCTCACGCCTCTCCTTCATAAGCTTGAGAGTAGGATCAGAGAGCTTTTTGTTTCTATCTGTACGACGGGTCTTGAAAAACTTAGACCCGACCGTATGGACAGCTTCCACGAACCCGTCATTGTATTCGTCCACTGAGCTCCCTAGGCACTCGAAACGATTCTGGAGTTCGAGCTGAAAGCTCTCGGGGTTTTGGACCTGAATCTGTGCTGGACGGAGCGTGGACTTCATCAGTCGAGACCTTTCAAGCTTAATATTAATGTTCAATGTGCCTCTTACCATGCGGTGATCGCTCCCGGTTTTTACCGAATTGATCACAGAGACATCATTGAACATTTGCTTCCTGGTTGACATGATGAAGTCGATCTCATTTTTTGTTGCACCATCGGGGCTCTGCCAGGTCCACTTCCTATGTTCACGCTTTTTGAAGAAGGAGTTCATCATATAGAGGCCCTCCTTCTCCATAAAACTGGCCAGTAGGTGACCCCGGTGGTTCCGACGTCAAACTCCAAATTGCCCCACTTGCAGCTCATCCTCGTCTCGTTTGCCCAGTTTCGCGTTGAAGTCCCCCATGACAACGGTGAAGTGAGTTTTGAAACCATGCATGGCTCTGGAGATATCCTCATACATGGTCTCTACCTCGTCGTCGGGGTGTGCCGAGGTTGGGGCGTAGACCTGTATGACCTTCAGCGAATATCTTGCGGATATTCTGAGTATCAGGTACGCCACCCTGGTCGACACACTCTCGATCTTCACCACGTTGTTCACAAGGGACTTGTGGACGATAAACCCGACACCACCCTGGGACTGCCGGTCACCCTCTCGGAAATAGAGCAGGTTGCCGGATTTGAGGATTATCGAGTCCTCCCCCTCTCTTCGGACTTCAGATAACCCTATAATACTCCATCGCAACCTGCTCAATTCCTCTTCGAGTTCGGTGATCTTTTCGTCGGTCCGAAGTGTGCGCGTGTTGTATGTTGCCAGGTCCAGTCGTCGGTGTTTGTTGGGGTAGCCGGATCCCGTCCGGAGATTCTTGGCACCCCTTGCCATGCCGTAACCTCGACCGCTACCGTAGTCGAGGGTAGGCAGGCTGCCGGGCACTAGGGGCCATTTTTTATTTGTGCTATTCATGGGGGGGGTTTTGCCATAATCGCCACGCTTGGCAGGCGGGTTGGCGATCGCAGTATGGTTGTTATAGAAGCACAGAGAACGCTGCTGCCCATTCTCTGGTTTGTCCCTTAGTCGCCTCTTACGACACCCACGGGAAGACATGGGATGGTGGAATTCTTTACGGCCGGCACCATACGACAATACGTAATTCAGATGTAATTCAATTTAATCAATCTCAATGGTTACGAAATAAATTGAATAGTGTTATCATTAAAGATAAACATTCAATGTAATGACAAATGAAACATGAATGTCAATACCTGTGGTTTCTGCATCTTTCTTTCAAAGCCAATAAATAAAATTCGTTTAAACCGTGTAGATAATATCGCAATAAAACTTCAAAATAACAAAGTCACATAGCATAGACTTCAAACTGCATAACAGCACTTCACGAAACCGAGAAATACGTTTCATCAAAGAAATACAATCAAAGGTAACACACTCACCGGGGATGTCACCATTCCTCGTTCTCACTCAAACACATTATTTCACATCTTTGTCAGTCTGACAACATAGGACAAGATAGCGGTTAGCTATCCCCATGGTATCATACTCTCAAAATGGGAATCGAACCCAATCAGATCGATTGAGCTTCTCAGTAGCTCTGACCAAGTAATAAACACGCAAATAGGTATCCACAACAATGTAGCAACTCTGTTATTAAAGAGTCCACACTAATAACAATTCTCACTGTTTTCACTCATCAGGAGATTTCTCAGCCCGCTCGTATCTCACTTCTGATGTCAGATCCGGGTATATAGGACCATGATTTGACCTACTTAGTGACATACCGCTGTTAGATTATAGTCGTGGGCGCAGAATTTGGGATACGGGTAAACTAGAGAAATATCTCCTGTAACTTGTACTACTCTGGGCTTAAAACGAAACACGGGCAATTCCCAGGCCAGCATGTTGCCACGGCCATGTTCGAACGATCACTGTCGCTCTAAAATGAACAATATCGACACCATACCACCCAGAGTCCACCCAGTACAAACAAGGTACTTGTGTATCATTTTAAGTAAACAAATCATGACATGCTTGTTTTTGATGTAAAGTATATTTAATATTAATATTAACTACAACACAATAAGTATAATGTTTAGATGGTTTGATTATTACCAATACAATAAAAGTTTAATATGATTATTGAGAAACTATAATCGGCTGTGTACAGGAAGTAAAAGACTGTAAAATGATTTAAGTTACGTTTTTGTTAGTTAAGGACCTTATGCCAAAATGAATAAATAAGTACGACGTACAAAAACATTGCTTATGATTTTATAAACCTAAATTGTATCTATATCGTCATTTAGGGAACACACGCATCTTCCCGTGAACACTTTATCATTTCCGGGAACATCACTAAAATTACAGATAACACATTATTATTTTAGATATTTAAAAAAAGGCCCTGGTAATTTCAAAATATGGCGAACTTCTTATACCTAAAGCATGTTAATTTATATATAAGACAGCGATATTTCTCCTATTTAGATAATTTATACAAAGAAATAGTCATAATAGCTCCATTTGCACTATATTTTGCTTTTTAACGTCTTTATTGGCAATTTCTCTATATTTTTTTAATTTCTATTTATAAATAACATATAGCCGTTATTAACCAAGGTAAAAATTAATACTTATGTTATATTTTAATATTATTATAAACCTTACAAAAACGTTCCCGGAATGTTTATTTTCAGCGATAGCTCTCTTTACAATAAAATTACAAGATCAATTCTATGCTAGGCCAACGTAAATATTGTTTAAACGTAAGTTTAGGGATCATATAGGCTGATTATCAAAGTAATAGCTGCTAGGAAAATTCATCATAAAACAGATTTTGGAATTTGTCACCTTGGTGATTTTTACCCATATGTGTTTTAATTAATCAAAAAATAATAAAATGTCACACTGTGCGCTAAATGTAATTAAAACCAGTAAAAATTATTCATAATTTTTTTTTTTTTCTTCAAATATGTCTGGTTGTTACAATGGTCTACAGGCGCATATTAAGAAAATAAATCGCCTCGTACACTACGTTCCATCGTTCCATGTGCAGCGCACTCACTGAATTTGGTTGGAGTACGTGCTGCGGAGAGCTGTGTTGGAGCAATCTCATTCTTCAGATTTGTCCAGGAACTGTACAACTTTTTTTCGGCGTCAACTCACCACTGGGCAATTATGCTCAAAAATCTCAAAAACGAAGATAATGTTAGAAAAGGTTTTAGCAAACTCCAAACTCTATAGTACTGGCTTTATATGTTCTCTATTTTATTTGATATGTCATTTACTTCCTGTCAATATACTATTATGAATACCTCAACATGGTAGCAGAGCACGGTTTATTATTTACGATAAATATATTAAAACATTTCGTTTTAATTGTAATGAGCAAAGAATAATATTTTAACAGATGTGATTTAATAAAAATTAGCAACGATTCTCAAACCAATTTCGAACAAGATCTGTCAAAATGTCAACTCCTTCGACGAGCTGTAAAATTGATATTGGTCGTTTGGAAGGTAAAAAAAATTGGTCAAGATGGCGCTGCAAGGTACTGTTATTGCTTCGAGATACGCCTGGAGGATTAGATGCTATCAACGGCAATCTAAAGCCACCTACGCAACCTGGTGCATCAGCTACATCGGCAGCCCAGGCTAGTTATCAAAAAGCTCTTCAAGACTATAATGAAAAAGATAGTGCCGCGATGCTCATGTTAATGGCAAATATGTCAGATGTCACTTTGCAAAAGGTAATGAGACTGACAAGTGCGAAACAGATTTGGGATGAATTACATACTCTACCTAAAGCTGCAATGCCAGACTCTGTTCCGACCACTGCTTCTGTGAAGACCGCAAGGCTGAAGCGTACTGCATTGAAGAAGTGATTTCCTTCCATGTGATGTTTTCATGAAGATCTGGGTGATATTTATTTCTGTTTTTACCTTCAATTCAATAATGTATTTAGTAAAACTTCGAAACTAATGTTTACATGTTGTCTGTCACGTCTTGTCACTGTCAGTTAAACTAAATGTCAAATTTATGTTCATACCGGTGCGTTCCGTTTTAAGTAACGGTGCGCTGTCAATTTTTTATTTGTGTCTTAATTTAATTTTCTTGTTGCTCGATTTCTGTTTTATACTGCTTTTGATTCTGTTTTTGTTGCCCGGATTCACCACATTTATATTTTTTGTATCTTGTACGTTATTGAACGCAACTGGCAGGTGAATTTATTATGGGAAATAATAAGTCTAGCCACAAAATTATTTATTGGACACGTGATTAAACTTCTAATTTTATAACTAAGCAACGGGAAAATGACATAGCCTCTAATAAACTAATTCGTCTTTTTTGCAACGCCAACTAAATATTCTACAGAAAGCGTCAAGTAAAGATCATCAATTATTGTGACTTGTCCTTCTTATTATACATTGCCACGTAATTTACTAACTCGGCCACGGATTTTATATCTTGTCACCATTTTACGTTTTACAGCTTCAACGCAATATCCTCAAAAAAATATAATTCAAGCTTCTATCGAAGAAAGAAAGAAAGCATAATTTATTATAACTTAGCATGTAAAACAATACATCATATTCTTTTATCGTGAAAATAGCCACTGCATGATTTGGCGCGAGTACGCGAGACGACAGCGACCGGCCATTTGCACCAATCAGAGAGCGCCATTCGATTCATGTGACGACGAGTTGAGTTGATCACATGTAATTGTTTATTGTCGTTCGTGCGTTCGTATTGCAATTGTTTTCGCTGTAATTAAATTAAAGTTTTCGATGAGTAATAATTAGTTATGACGTTTAAAAGTGAAAATGAAGTACCACTGTACTGTTCTGACGAGGAATTTTAAATAATATATTATATTTAAAATAATAAATGACGGTCAATGAATAAGTCCAAGAGCGAGCGTAGCGAGCTCGGGAGCTTAGGGCACCCCGACACGGACAGGTTAGGTTCGAAGGAGATGACGGGAGCTGAAGTGAGCGAGCAAAGCGAGCGAACTCAGCTCCCGTCATCTCCTTCGTGTTAGGTTACTTTAAACCCTGCATACAGAAATAGGAGCCCCGCGCAGCGGGGCTCCGTCGACTCTGTCGCATAAATACTAATCCAACTTGCACCTATTCTATATTAAAACCAAAAAATATAGTCTTTTATTTTGTCTCTCCTCAATAGCTTCTGGTAATATTAGTGGCCAATATACTATTTGATGAAATGTTTTTGCAATTTTTTTACGATCAATTAATATGGCATGAGTTACATTTTAAACGTACTGAGTTAAAAAATTAGAAGCTAAATAAATATATTTTTTGATGTCATTTAATAGTATTTTAGAAATTTACTGTTAGAATGCATGTTAAAAATTTTGATGCTAAAAAATAACCATCATGCTGAGTTGTATTTAGAGTGGTTTACATAGAAGATAACTAGTGGCTAACATAGTATTATTTAGATGCTCGTTAATTGTGGCTGACTTAGTAATTTAGAAGGCAACATACATTTTTGGGGGCGAATAATGATATTAAAAAGAAGCCTGTTTAATTAGCACCCATTTATTATTAGTGTACCTATATTTTTGAGATAGGATTTTATATATTTATATTATTATAATAGCTATCATATATTTATGTCTTTAAATGAAAGCAGTAATAGCAATAGCTTTTTTTCTTTGACAAGTGGTGATGACAGTTTTGTGAGTGTACCTTCTCTTACAGACAGTCTTACAGCGCAGTTTTCCGATGTTCCTAGGAATTTTAACGTTATCCATATCAACGCCCAGAGTATTCCGGCTCATTTTCACGATATGCTGGCAAGTTTTGAATGTAAAAACATACATGCCATTCTTATTTCCGAGTCGTGGCTTAAACCCTGTCTCCCTTCTACTAGTTACTCTCTTCCTGGCTTCGTGCTCATTAGAAACGACCGGACGGTTGGTGGTGGTGGTGGTGTTGCCATATACCTCCGCGCATATATTCCTTTCTCTGTTCTCAATGTGTCAGCGCAGCCACCTCCATCGAATGCTGGTGAACATCTCTTTCTTGAGGTCGAACTAAATAATTCCAAATTACTTCTTGGCGTTTATTATTGCCCCTCTTTACGTATCAATTTCTTCTCATCTTTTGAAAAGCTCTTAGAAATGCTTAACCCTTCTTACAGTCATAGCATAATCATGGGTGACTTTAATACTTGTCTCCTGAAGAAAGACCATCGTTCTTCTTCCCTGATTAATGTTTCGTCTTCGAGTAATCTTTCTATTCTTCCACTTAGTGCTACTCACCATTTTCCTAACTCTACTCCTTCACTACTTGACTTGATTTTAGTCTCCTCGCCTGACCGCGTCGCTAAGCATGGCCAATGCTCAGCAGATGCATTTTCTTATCATGATCTGATTTTTCTTTCATATAAAATTCGCCCACCTAAGGCTTAAGTCAAAACTCTCATGCAGCGCAATTTTGGTGGTATGGACGTTGTTAGTCTTTGCGAGGATGCCAGCAACATTGATTGGTCTTCTCTATTTTCCTCTACTTCAGTCGATGAGCAAGTTTTTATATTCACTACCAAACTTGTTGAGCTTTACGACCGTCATGCTCCTGTTCGGGCAGTTAAAGTAAAGCATTTGCCAGCGCCGTGGCTGACAGAGGAAATTAAAAGTCTCATGAACAAAAAAGCTACTGCAAAAGCCAAAATTAAGCGTCGGCCTACTGACGCTAATAGGGAAAGATATGTCTCAATCCGTAGACACTGCAATAAGGTGTGTAGGAATGCCAATCGCCAACATATTCATGAGTCTGTCCAAAATGGGGACGCTTCCAAAGTTTGGAAATTTCTTAGGTCATTGGGAGTCGGAAAATCTCGACAAGAAACTATCCCTAAAGATGTAAATATTGACGCAATGAATAATCATTTTACTGCCTCGTCCAATTTTGATAGGACAACTAAATTAAATACATTGAATCATCTTTCATCTCGCCCGACTCCCAGTTATTCTCCATTTGTTTTTGGTCAATTTTCTGCATGTGATGTTAAGAAGAGCATACTATCGATTTCGTCAAATGCAGTAGGAAGCGACTGTATCAGCCGTAAAATGTTACTCCCGGTGCTGGACATTATCCTTCCCGTCATTTGCCATATCCTCAATTTCTCTGCGTCTAGCAGTGTCTTTCCAAGCTCATGGAAAGATGCTCAAGTAATTCCTTTACCTAAAAAGCCCAATCCCACATCCTTCTCTGAGTATCGTCCAATATCCGTCTTGCCATTCCTATCCAAAGTCCTTGAACGGTTAATCCACAAACAAATAAGCACCTTTCTCTCCAAAAATAATCTCCTTAACCCCTTCCAATCCGGCTTCCGCCCTGGTCATAGCACAACTACAGCGCTTCTGAATATTACGGACGATATAAGGTCTGCCATGGAGATGGGAAATCTAACGGTTTTGGCTCTACTGGATTTTAGTAATGCCTTTAATACCGTGGATTTCGATGTTTTACTTGGCATCCTTTGCTCTCTTAACATATCTCCATCGGTTGTTGACTGGTTTCGTAGTTACCTGTTTGGTCGCCGACAACGTATTTGCATCGGAGAGACCTTGTCTTCCTGGTGTAGTACTTCTGCCGGGGTACCTCAGGGCGGTGTTCTATCCCCCTTACTTTTCGCAGTTTTTATTAGCTCAATATCCAACGAATTAATTTCTTCCTACCACCTTTATGCAGATGATCTTCAAATTTACACGCGATCTCCTCTTGGTAATCTAACTGAGGCTATCTTGACGATAAATAGTGATCTGGCCCGTATATGCGACTGGAGCAAGAGGCACGGACTTACGGTGAACCCTATAAAAACGCAAGTTTTGGTGGTGGGCAGTTCAAGGCTGGTGTCAAGGATCGACTGGGCGACTCTACCCCAAGTTCATTTTGACAACTCTGTTGTACCCTTTAGCGAGAAGGTGAAGAACTTGGGGATGTTCATTGACAAGAACTTCTCTTGGACTGCCCAGCTACAGGAAGTTAGCCGCAAGCTATTCGCATCTGCTGGATCTCTGAGACGACTGCGTAATTTTCTGCCGACTGCCACCAAGATTGCGCTTGCACAATCTCTTCTTCTACCCATCCTTGATTATGCTGATGCCAGCTATCTTGACCTCACTGAAGAACAACTTGATAAACTTGAGCGACTTCAAAATGTTTGTATAAGGTTCATATTCGGTTTGCGCAAATATGACCATGTTTCTGAATTCCGCAAAAAACTCAAGTGGTTGCCAATTCGCCTTCGCCGGAATGCTCATATTCTTTCCCTTCTGTATAATATACTATTTTTTCCGTCTACCCCTCTTTACCTCAAAAACCGATTTCAGTTTTTATGTGACTCGCACACGAAAGTTCTTAGGTCATCGGATAACATGAAACTCAAAATGCCAATGCATTCCACCATCTTCCTGGACAAATCTTTTACTGTCCAGGCCGCTCGTCTATGGAATGCATTGCCTGTGACAATAAAACGCGCGCAATCACTACCGATTTTTAAAAGACTGGTAAAGGATCACTACCTGTCACTGTGATCTGTATTGTTTTCTCACTGTCATCTTGTTGGAGCTGTATTGTTTTCTTGCCGGTATATTTATATGTATGTATGTATTTATGTATCTATTTTGGTATTTTATATTTTGTGATTTCTATGTTTGTAACTTATTATTTAATTTTAAAATTGCACCAAGTGCAACCCCATGTCGTGTCCAGGCTATCTCTCTCCATTCTGGGTTGCCTGGTAGAGATCGCTGAACGCGATAAGGCCGCCTGTTGTATGTTTGTTATTACTTTAAGGTTTCCGTATGTAATCTTTTTATCTTGGTACAATAAAGTATATATAAATAAATAAATAAATAATACTCTTTTCGACGGCAAATCTGAAGATAAAAGCTATAACCTTTGCTACAGCTTCTTTAGCTATCGCAAATATCCCTTACATGACATGTCCGTGAATATATCCAAATTGAAAAACATATGGCATGAATTAAAGGTTGAGCTGAGCTACGTAAGGACGAAACCAAACTTGATCTTCCTGAGATTCTACTCATATGCAAGATTGAGACGTTACCAGACGATAGTTACTTTCCGTTCAAGTCAAGTTGGATGCTCAAGTCAAAAAAGGACCGTAACATTGAAAATTTGACAGCGCCAATTTGCAGTTACGAAAGATCTCTGACTAATAAAGAAGATTCTGAGGCTCAAGCGCTAGTTATGCAGAAGTCTTTTCGCAAAACGAAGAAGAAATGCGGGTATTGCAAACTTATTGGGCATAACGTCAAACAGTGTCGAAAATGGATTACTGATGGAAAACCTTCCAAAGAACAACCAGCTACTAAACAAGCTAACAATAACAATTTAAACCTGAATCTTATGCAAGTTGACACCATTGAAGCAGTGACCAACTTTGAAGATCTTGACAATTGGTATGTCGATAATGACGCAACAAGCCATGTCACCTGTCAACCTGACATATTCTTCATTTTTCAATACTTCACTAAAAATCAGACGGTTACCATTGCAAATGGATCTACAACTGAAGCCATTGGAAAAGGAACAGTCGAATTGATTGCTGATGTTTATGGTCGACAAGAGTATATCACATTATGCGATGTTTGGTACGTTCCCGCAATAAGACGCAACCTGTTCTCTGTACTCGCTGCTCAAGACAAGCTACAAAATAGTGTATTCACATCTAAGAGAGAATCCTGTCAGCTGATAAACAATGGAAAAGTGAACTTGATTGGCACACGTGTCAAGAATGGAGGTCTCTATAAGCTGGAAGTTCAGACTATTAGAAATCCAACCCCAGAAGTGAGCATTTTGTCAACAGAAAACACTTTGTAACATGAAAGATTCGCTCATCAGCAAAAAAGACACGTTAAACAATTGATTGAAAAGGAACTTGGTATCAAAGTCAAACTCGATTCTGAACTATGCACAGGATTTATTTGGAAGAAGAGAAAGAGCTAAAGAATCAGGAGAGACGATACACACAGATGTATGTGGTCCTTTTCCAAATTCATTCATGAAATTTAGGTATTTCGTATTGTTTAAAGGCAAAAATGACTACAGTCATTTTCGTCATGTTTACTTCATCAAGCATAAGTCTGAAGTCAAAGACAAGCTCGTGCAGATGATCAATGAAACGAAGACAGCTGGTCATGTTATTAAAACAATAATCAGCGACAATGGAGGAGAATCCAAAAACGAAGCCATTGAGAAGATACTCCACTCGCATGGTATACAGCACCGGTTTACAATGCCATATACATCAGAGCAAAACGGGTCCAGTGAACGAGAAAACCGAACCCTCGTAGAAGCCGCTCGCACTATGATGCACGCTCACAAAGAACTCCCACTTGCCTGTTGGTCAGAGCTTGTTAACACGGCTGCGTACATCCTGAACAGAACTGGGCCAACTTCTCAAGAAGGAAAGTCACCATTTGAAGTTTGGAAGTTTGAAATTTGGTTTGCAAAAAAGCCGTCCATAAAACATCTGAGAGTCATTGGAACAGAATGTTTTGCACATGTTCCCAAACAGAAGCGAACAAAGATGTCAAAGAAAGCTCAAAAATGTATTTTAATCGGATATGATGGTGATGATGGCTATCGATTACTGGGATTTAATAATAACAACGAACCGTCATTGATCCGCTCGAGAGATGTGACATTTAAAGAAACTCTAATAAAATCAGTTAGATTGGAATCGGATATATCAGAGGAAGAGGATGAACGCACTACGGCAGAAATCAAATTCGATTTGCCAAAGACTCTACAAAATCAACCAAATCAACCAATGTTTGAAGCAAGGGAGGATATACCACAAAATACGGAAGTATTGCCTCAAACATCTAATGATTTAAAGGGCTTATTACACTACACGGTATTCAGGGCCCTGAATACCGGGTCCCTAAATCATTCCGAAGCAATAAGGTCGATGTTATGAGAACCCTAACTCCCTAACAGTTATTACACTACCCTAATTTAGGGTTTAGGGCCCTGAATTCCGTGTAGTGTAATAAGCCCTTAAGTCTAGAAGAGGAACATCTGGACGAGTCGTCTCCTGAACCTGATGGGTGTCGAATAAATTATTCAGACGAAGATCATGATGATATTCCTGATACTAGAACACTTCGTGACAGGTCTAAACAGATATGATGATTTTACTGTCTCTACTTTGATCGATGATGAGCCCACGACGTACGAAGACGCTATAAAAAGTCCACACAAGACTGAATGGCTCGAGGCTATGGAAAGCGAAGTTACATCTGTAATGGCAACAAATCTTGGATTTTGGTAGATCGGCCAAAAGATAGAAAACTAATATCTTGTAAATATGTCTTCAAGAAGAAGATAAATGCCGACGGAAGCCTTGACAAGTATAAAGCACGACTCGTGGCAAGAGGCTACACGCAAGAGAAAGGAATTGATTATGATGAAACATTCAGCCCCGTAGCTAGATTGGCGACAATCAGATCAATTCTAAGTATCGTAGCAATCGAAGGGCTAACTCTCAGCAGTTTGATGTTGCCACTGCATTTCTGAATGGCTTACTTGATGAAGATATCTTTATGAATCAACCAAAGGGATTTAGCGATGGTACAAACAAAGTTTGCAAACTGAAGAGAAGTCTGTATGGACTCAAGCAAGCCCCACGTTGTTGGAATAAATGCATAGTTGACTATCTTAAGACAATCGGATTTAAACAGTCAGACACTGATCCTTGTCTATTTATTCGATTGTTTGTAAATAAACAACAAAAAATTGAGAGTAAAACTATCATAGGACTCTATGTTGATGATGGTTTGATTGCGTCCACTAATCAAAAGGAATCCTTAAAGTTTTTGGCTGAACTAAAGAGAAGGTTCAAGATTACCACGAAGCCAGCTTCCTACTTTCTTGGGCTAGAAATTAACAACCACAAAGATGGTTCCATCAAGGTCTCTCAAAAATTGTATACCAAGAAGATTTTGGAAAGATTTGGAATGAGTGACTGTAAGGCAATCAGCACTCCAATAATTAAAGAAGGATCGTCAGATACGGAGGACAATGAACAAGTCAAGTTTCCATACAGGGAGGCTGTCGGTGCACTGGCATGACAGGAACCAGACCAGACATTTCATATGAGCGTGGTATCTAGAACACTTGACAGTCCAACGAATGAAGATGTTCGTAAGGTGAAACGCATATATCGTTACCTTAAAGGAACACTAGATTCGGCAATTGTTTACAGAAAGGTCAAAGTCAAAGTCAAAGTCAAATATATTTATTTCAATTAGGCCAATAAGCGGCACTTTTGTACGTCAAAAATTAAATGTTAATAAAAAATGTACAAGTAATAAAAATTGACTCTACCGTGCATTCGGAAAGTAGCTTGTTATGGAGAAGAACGCACAAGAAACTCCATACTTACTCTTTTTTAAAAAAATATGTTTTACAAAGTTTACTTATGTACATACATTAATAAATTCATATATGTGAGGACGATGCACCCAAAAATAGCACTACCCACTATACAACGTACAGGTATAAAGTAATAAAAGCACTAACAGGTAAATTCATTAGTTTTATAAATAGGAACATGGTTCTCACATACTTACAAATATTGCAAACATAGGTAAAATACCTAATTCAACAACAACGGAACCTTGTGTGAGTCAAATTCTGGAAAAAATATAAAAAATAACCTAAGAATACAAAAACTATGAATAGGAATACAAATTAGCAAATTTGATTTTGTCCACACCAAAGATTGCCCTACGGAGCGGGACCAACATGTTGCCAAGCATTCTTATCTTGAATATAATCATCTAATTTGTAATATGCTTGTTTACAAAGTGTGCTTTTAACTAAAGTTTTAAATTTACTTTCATTTAGTTTTAATATATCACAAGGTATTTTGTTATAAAATTTAACACAGTACCCCATGAAAGATGAGTGTACTTTTGCTAGTCTATAAGATGGTTGATCTAACTTATCTTTATTTCTCGTATTACAATTGTGTCTATCACTGACCTTACTAAAGAGATGTATATTTTTCCTTACATACATGATATTTTCATAAATGAATTGGCAAGAAACTGTCATAATATTAATATTTTTAAATAGCTCCCTAAGAGATTCTCTGTGACTTAAATTATATATGGCTCTGATAGCTCTCTTTTGCAATATAAATATGGATTCAATGTCAGCCGCTCGGCCCCACAATAAAATACCGTATGACATAATGCTGTGAAAGTAACTAAAATAGACCAAACGCGCGGTCTCCACATCCGTCAACTATCTTATCTTTCTAACAGCATAAGCGGCCGAGCTCAGCCGACCCGCAAGAGATGTTATGTGAGAACTCCATTGCAATTTGTCGTCCAAAGTGATTCCCAGGAAAACTGTTTGATTTACAAAGTCCAGCTTTTCGCCATTCAATATGATGTCGCATTCGCTACTTCTAACATTCATACATAGTCGCTGCAAGCGAAGCAGCGCGAGAGATAGTTTGGCTGCGAAGACTTTTCAATGAGATAACGACACTGAATGATATCCCAATTTTACAAATTGGTAATGATGCAGTTATAAAGCTTGCGCAAAACCCAGAATTACACAGAAGGACGAAACACATTGGGATTAGACATTTCTATGTCAGAGAATTAGTTACTGATAAAGAATTACTATTCAAATATATTCCTACTGAATACCAATGTGCTGATATTCTGACTAAGCCTGTTTTCAAACCTAGATTGGTATTTATTTGTGGGCTGATTGGGTTAACCTTATAGAGTTTTCCAAAAAGGGTTGATGTTAGAAAAGGTTTTAGCAAACTCCAAACTCTATAGTACTGGCTTTATATGTTCTCTATTTTATTTGATATGTCATTTACTTCCTGTCAATATATTATTATGAATACCTCAACAGATAAATGTAAAAAATCATCGTCTTTAGTTCTGAAAAAAGTGTCCGACACGAGGTGGTGTGCAAGAGCCGATGCTACTAAGTCTTTGTCAAAAGGTTATATTAGTTTTCAGAAAGCTTTGCAGTCTATTGATGACGATAAGACTCAGACATCGCAAGCCATTTACGAGGCTAGATGGGCTATTAAAGGATTCCGAAAAAAAAGAAAATGCCGTAATGGTAATATTCTGCGCTGCCATACCGGATCGAATCAATGGAGTCAGTATATCTTTACAAAAACCAACTATTGAAATTCGAACGGCAGTCGATCTTTTAAAATCGCTTTTAGAATTTTTGCTTTCACAGCGAGAATTAGGTGACGACTACGAGATGAAGGCAAGTGAAAAAACTGATACCGAATATAGTGATGAAAATCAGCGTGTGCGAATAAGGAAAAGTCATTACGATGACGGATCTGCAGAAGAAATTGTGTTCAGGGGAAGAGAGAAGTTAAAAATTGAAACATATATGCCTGTATGTGTATTAGACATACTGCATGCAGACTTGTCGCGGCGACTGGAAGCTTATCAAGAAATTAATTCTCTGTTTGGATTTCCAACAGATTTCTTGAAAAAGTCCAACGATGAAATTAAAGAGGCTTGTGCAAAATTGTGTGAACATTATTCCGAGGACATTGAGCCCGAGTTTATAAACGAGATGGTGCATTTCAAGAACTTCGTCTTACAATTAGAGGATGCGGGGACAGATAACATTGTACCTGCCGAAAAATCTCACAAATTGATTTTTGATAATATGGTACAATCAACTTTCCCGAATGTAATGATAGCATTGCAAATACATAGAAGTCTGATGATATTAAACGCAACAGGAGAACATCATTTTTCAAAATTTAAAAAAAACTGTCTTCGTTCAACAATATCACAGAACCGTTTAGATTCATTGTCGATAATGGCGATTGAAAATGATGTATTGTAAAAGGTCAAGTTCCAAGATGTTTTAAACGATTTCGTATCTAAAAAACTTAGAGGACTTGCTATTTAAAGTTATTATGCTTGGAACAACTATTTTTATTCGTTTATTGTGTTTTATTGTATTAAACAAGATAACTTTTGGCACAAATCTTTTAAGAGGACTCGTTCGGTCAGCGATTATGTTAACTTTTCTCACTACCGTTCTACTGTCAAGGCTAAAATCAGTACCGCATACCATGATTATCAGAGCCGTACTGAGCAACAATTTGTGAAGGAACCGAGGTCTTTTTGGGGTTTTGTAGGGAACAAGCGTTCGAAACGTAGTAAACCGAAGATAGCTAGGAATGGTGAGCTGTTGCCAGAGCATGAGTGCGCCCAGGCGTTCGCTGATTACTTCCACTCGGTCTATGGGGCGCTGGCGCCGCGATTAGATGCGGCTGCCGCTGGACAGGTGGCGCCCGAGCGCGGCGCCCGGGTTCACGTGGGACAGCTGTCTCTCGGAGAGGTGGGCGCCGCGCTCGCGCGCCTCAAGCCCAAGCGTTCGGTTGGGCCGGACGGGGTGCCACCCTTCATTGTTAGGGATTGCAGGACAGTACTAGCCCGGCCTCTCATGCATTTATTTAATATCTTTTTAAGTGAATGCTCGTATCCCGACGGCTGGAAGTTGACTAGGGTTACTCCGGTACCGAAGGGTACTCCAAGCTCGGATGTCAGCGGATATAGACCTGTAGCTGTACTTTCAGTGTTTGCTAAAGTCTTCGAGTCCGCGTTGTGCTCTTGCATCCACTCGCAAGTAGCCTCACAAATCAACGACGCCCAGCATGGTTTCCGTGCGGGCCGTAGCACGAATTCTAACTTAATGTGTTTTTTAAACCAGGCCGCCACAGTGCTGGACTCGGAGACAGGTGGACAACTGGACGTCGCTTACTTCGACTTCAGGAAGGCATTCGATAGTGTAGACAATGACATCCTATTAAATAAATTCGCGAGGGTTGGTTTTACCCCAGCCCTCCTAGAGTTCTTTGCTAGCTACTTGGGTAACCGTAAGCAAATTGTGGAGTATGCAGGTTACACCTCGGACTCGTATTTCACCCTTACGGGGGTTAGCCAGGGGACAAATTTAGGACCCTTAGAATTTATTTTAATGATTAACGATCTTCCAGAAGTCATTAAAGACGCTGGTTGTTTGTTATTTGCTGACGATCTCAAGTTATTCATGCAGATCACAGACGAGTCACACTGTGGCATGCTCCAGCGAGACATCGATCGGGTGGTAGCATGGAGTGAAGAGAACAAATTAATCTTCAATGTGACGAAGTGTAACGTAATGTCCTTCACGCGGGCCGTGGTACCCCGACGTCACGATTATTGCATGGGCGGTCACGTCATACCGCGGGTGGGGTTAGTGCGAGATCTCGGTGTTACCTTTTCCGAGGATCTGTCGTTTCGTACTCATGTGGTGCAGGTGTGTAGAAAAGCCTTCAAAAATCTTGGGTTTGTCATGCGTGAAACCCGTGACTTCACCAACATGGCAGCAGTGAAATCGCTATATAATGCGTTAGTACGAAGCAACTTGGAAACTAGTGCTATCATCTGGAATCCTTATGAAACGAAGTATTCTACGATGGTGGAGAAAATGCAAAACAAATTTACCCGGTACCTATACATGAGGCAATTTGGTATTTACCCTTTCTACCCGCTTATGTATCCAACCCTCTTTGTTATAGGGATGGTTGGGTACTATAAGTTGGAAGTCAGGCGCAACCTCGCCCTTGTAAAATATGTTTTCATGGTTTTTCGTGGTATGCTAAATAATCCACAAATATTAGAATCGTTGGGATTACTCGTTCCAAACAGGAGGCTACGGTTAGGACCGAGGGAGGGGCTGTTTAAAGTCCCGTCATCCCGCACTAACGTGTTAAAGTTTGCACCAGTGACTCGAGCAGTTAGGATACTGAATAGCGTCTCTTTGCGTTTGGACATATTTTCTTGCTCTTTGGCGGAATTCCAGAGGGTGACACTTAGTGTGTTGTCCACTGTATAACTTGTACCTCTATCTAGACCCGTTTCTGGGACTGGCCAACTGGCAATATATGACTACATTTGTTAGCTTGGGTCTTACCTGTAAAAATAAATGTACGTGTTAATAAATAAATAAATAAATAAATAAATAATAAATAAACTTTTAAAATAACCACGTCGCGTCTCATTTCTCTTTCCTGCGTCATCATGAGACCTGGATCATCACTTATCTATAACTATAACCTATTCACTAAGCTCACGATTCTTTAGGATGTAGGGACTCATCTTATTTGTAAAAATATGCATCTGTGAAAATAAACTTTATTATTATAATTTCTTTTATTTATCTTCTTTCTTACTTAGTACATTTTTAAATATAAAAAAAAGAAAACGTAAAAACATTTAAAAATATAAAAAATAGAGGCCAACCGGTATCGGGAACAGGGTCCAAGCTACCGGTGGCTAGGGCTCCAGAGACAAGAACCTCCTCACAATGCGAGCTGTATCGAGGAGTACTGCCTTCTGTATCAGACCCTTGATCCTACCGCCCAATGACAGCCTCGACAGATGGTCGTCGAGGCTTTTGGCCATCAGGCCGTTGGTCGTAACGTCAATCGGCACAATGATCGCCGAGTCCACATTCCACATGTCGACAACCTCGTGTGCTAAGTCAAGATACTTGATTTGTTTCTCTTGCTCAGCTTTCACGAGGTTCTCGTCATGCGGGATGGTGACATCGATTATCATTGTGCGGCGCGCTAATCGGTCTATCACCACTATATCCGGCTTATTGGCAACAACAGTCCTATCAGTGATGATAGACCGATTCCAGTACAACGTGACATGGTCATTTTTGAGGACTGGGTCGGGCACATACTTGTAATACGGTACCTCCGATTCCACTAGATTGTACTTGCAAGTTGCTGATGAATAATCCTATCCACTTGGTTATACCTGTGTAAGTACTCACTGTTAGCCAGACGAGAACAACCAGAGATAATATGTCTGATGGATTCACCCGGACGATGGCATGCCCGACATATGTCAACCGTTCCGTCCTTCATTATATGTCTCCGGTAGTTATTCGTCAGGATAACTTCGTCCATTGCACAGACAAAACCTTCAGTTTCCCCGAAAAGGTCACCGAAACGTAGCCAGGATACGGACGCTGGGAAATCTACATCGGGCCCATGGAGAGCCCGACAGAAGCGCCCGTGTTGCTCCTTGCCTTGCTATACTTCTTTGCGTTCATCAGTGGATAGTATTACAGGCTTGCGCCAGTTCTCTTTAGCCATGAACAACGGGGTCAGTCCCTTGTCCACTGCGACCACATCCCGGTGCATACCCACTTCAGCTTTTAAAAAGTATTCTCTGAGACTGCACACCTCGCGGTTGTGAAGAGTCTTGGCGTTTAAAAAGCTTCGACCGCCACACTTCCGCGGGATGTACAGTCTCATCACCGATGATCGTGGGTGGTCCGTGTATACTCAGGAAGCCAGTTGGGGGATCTGGTGTTACTCTTCCCCTGCACTACTCGTGTGAATGGTTATCTTGATGCATCCGGTTTGCGGTCAGCAGTGTCCGGACCCTCGGTTATCCTTATTATAATTATTATTATTACTAAGATCATTTCCTGCCCTGTCAATGAAAGCAAAAAGCAATGAGTCGGGCATGTGAGGTGATGCTGTAGCATCAAGTCAAGGTAACATGTTGTTGCAATATCAAATAAGAAATTTAAGTAACAGGATACCAAAGGAGTCGATCTGATCGACTCGACTTATGTAATAGAAAAATATACTTTTCTTTTATTTATTTTCAGACATTTTGAGACATCAACTTTTCCTCAACGGGATGAGTTTTATCAAGACGGCGAGACATGATGCCCGTGATATTTTTTAGACCTTAAGAAATTTTTGGATATCAACTTTTACGCAACGGAATGAGTTTTATCAAGACGGTGAGACATGATGCCCGTGATATTTTTCAGGCTTCAGACATTTTAGGACATTAACTTTTACTCAACAGAATGAGTTTTATCAAGAAGGCGAGACATGATACCCGTGACATTTTTAGGCTTTCAGACATTTTACGACATCAACTTTTACTCAACAGAATGAGTTTAACCAAGACGGCGAGACATGAGGCCCGTGATATTTTTTAGCCTTCAGAGATTTTAGGACATCAACAGAATGGGTTTTCTCAAGACGACGCGACATGATGCCCGTGATATTTTAAGGCTTTCAGACATTTAGGACCTCAACTTTTACTCAACAGAATGAGTTTTTTTCATGACAGCGAGATATGAAGCCCGTGATATTTTTGATTTCATAGATTTGGCGTCATAAATATCGCTACATCAACCCAGATCGATAGCAGATGAGTCATCCGTACATTTTGTGATGCGAGCCGGGCCAGTAGAATGGTTTTCTGAACGGAACAGTCGAATGGTGAGTCGGAACTGCCTGCGGTGGTGCCCCAGTGAGTCATATTGATGATATCCCCGTGAGTCAGGATAATGCTGCAACCCCATGTGGTTCGGAGAAATGCTGCAGGCTCCAGTGGATTAGAGGGGTGCTGTGGGGCGTAGTGACTTGCCTGCTGACGTCAATCAGGAGAGGATAATCAAACCTCTTTTTGTTGACTGGCCAAAAATGCACTCCTGTTTAAGACGTTGGTACTGGCTGGTTGTGTGAGGAAGTGATGTTGATGAGGTCACCCAGAAATAGCTAAGGCTACGCTGACGTTCTTTGTTGACTTGTGGTGGAAATTCGCATAAACTCCATAGAAAAGGAAGGATCCTCCGATCAGACGGGCGTAGCATCTGGCCCGGGCAACTGCCTAACTCTTGTTTTCCGACTATTGTATATGTTCAAATCGCACTAACTTTGCTTGCGTGCAGCATTTTGTGATTTAATTCGTCATTATAGATGTTGCTACTCATATCATTGGCACTTTCTTCTTATAATATTTGTTTTCTTTACTCCTCCCTTGCATTTTCATAGCCAGGGTCATATGTTTTTCAGTGAAGAAGATATCTACATGTCTTCTTCTTCTTTTTGTAAGTCTCTAACAGTTTCTTGACCATGTTGTCTGGATATTAATCAAGCACTGTCAAAGCTTACAATGTTATCTGTGGACAATAGAAAGCAAAAATAAATAAGTTTCATCAAAATAAAACAGGTAAAACTACAATGAACGGGGAACAAATCTTTAAAACATTGTAACTATTTTGTTCATTTCAGCAGTGGCTGTCGCGATCAATTTACAAAACAACTGTCTCATAAGACGGGTTATCTTCTGCGACCATCACAAAAAAACAAACAATGATGTTCTAACAGGAACTGAATAATATTATAATAATAGTCCTTCCTTTAAGTCCCTAACAACCTAGTTAATAATTATAACAGTCTAAGGCTCACAGAGAAACAATATTTTTTCAAAGCTAAAATCTTTATAATCCCGCAGGGCTTCCTTAAGTACCTAACAATCTTGGTATATTAATTAACATGAAATGCTGCTCACTGTTAAACCCATCACTTGAAAATGGCAGGCCTATCATGGTTAATGTTAAAAGGCTATATTTAAAAAAAATTAAACGATTTAGGCTGGAAATGTGGCGAATTCATGATAAAATCGAAGTGCCCTTTTTCATGGAATTTTGTATGAGCTCTGGACAGGACATTGTCTGTCCCATTTGCTAATCTATGATATTGAGTGATTCGGCACAGCTAGAACTACACAAAAACACTTAGTAACAAGGAATGGCACCAAACTTTTACGGAAGTGGTTTTATGGCTGGCATGCCAGTGCCAGCTCAGCAATAATATAGCTTTCGTTCAGTGCAAACATAATATTGGTTCAGATAATGAAATTAACTTACATTTTGTGAAGAGGCCAGTTAGTCGATTTGTCTAAGCGCAGTTTATGCGTCGTATCGAACACAACACAGCAAGACGGCTACTGGCTACTGGGCAAAGAGTAAACTAATATTTATGTAAAACTACTGGGCGAGGATGCGCGGTTGCGCGAGACGCTACCGACGAAATAATAATTCACTGTTGCGTTGCTAAGTAAGAATAACGATAAACCAGGCGACAAACAAAAAAAACCGAACGAAAACAAGACAAGACAAATCACGAAGGGAAGATAAATACTAAACTTATATTAATTTTCTTTTTTTCTGTGCTAATCTCAACGTCTTGTCAACTCAACCCTCATGTCATTGTCAAATCGTTTTCAATTTTTTTTTTGACCTTTGACTTCGCCCGGTTTGTGCATTTAGCTCTTACTTTATCTAAGATTTAGCTAGTGAGTGTCACGTTTAGAATTGAAGTTTCTTTAGATTGTAGTCCAATGTCCTAGTTAGGCCTAATAAAATGGCGGTAAACTTTATTGGATGCTTCTACGGAGTTTTGTCGACATCGACAACATGTACAATTTCATGTTCTACAGCTGCGTTTTACTTGCCCACACTCATGCACGTTCACTAATATTATTATAATAAAAAAAAACACAATTTTTAGGGTTCCGTTCCCAAAGGGTAAAAACGGGACCCTATTACTAAGACTCCACTGTCCGTCTGTCTTTCACCAGGCTGTATCTCATGAACCGTGATAGCTGAGAGTTAAAATTTTCACAGATGATGTATTTCTGTTGCCGTTATAATAACAAATACTTATTAAAACAGAATGAAATAAATATTTAAGTGGGGCTCCCATATAACAAACGTGACTTTTTTGCTGTTTTTTGCGATAACGTTACGGAACCCTTCGTGCGCGAGTCCGACTTGCACTTGGCCGGTTATTTACACTATTAATATTCAATTTAACGCAATTTTAGGAAACATAGACACCACAACAAAAATATAGACAAAACAATCTCCCCGTCTTCTTTTTTTGGGCGTTTAATACAATACAAGACCACGTCATCAAGCCTGATAGTGATCGACTACAGCCCTTTCTTAAAATGGCACCGCCAAATGATACAGCATCCCATAGAAGGACATTGGGCATGTTCGCCCTGTTGTACAATGAAAATCAAGGGCGGGTTTGGGATAGCCATATTTATTCTAAGAGACTCTGCTTTTACATGATTATTGAAATATATGCTGTATGGTCGAACACTCGAATTGATCTCATAGCGTAGCCATGTCACCAGACATGAGCAGTCACAATTTAAAAGAATTCTGACAGTGTTATTGATTGTCATAAAATGCTGAACATAAAGTATTATGTTCAGACCAACTTTAGTCATAAAATCATCCATCTCCTCGTTACTTTTCAGATCTCTCATCATGACGCATTTTCTGGACCGCGAGGACATTGTCCAAACAACAAAACTGACATTGACAACTCACATAGTACGGGCAACTGTGCCTCTCTTAGATGCAGGACCGTCGGGTATGTACCTGGAGCTGAAGGATACATATATTATCTCCTGCGCATATTGGGTCATGGACATCAGGGGATCGGAGAACATCATGTACACAACCATCGAGCCTCCCCCAGTCAAACCAACAACTCAAGCTCAACAGGGTGTAGCGTTTGCTGGTCTTGCCTATCTTATGAGCCTAGTCAAGGATGCCACGGAGGCCAATGCACCGGCATGTAGGAAGCGATGGGCAGCAGGCTTAGCAGGCGTGGGGCGTGTGAACGTCTTGTCTGAAGACTATATGAAGGTAATCTGGAGGTACATAGTCGATAGGAAGACTAGCTTATTTAGTTACCCAGAGTTGCGTACAGAGCTACTTACCAAGTACCTAGCTACCCGGTCGGACAGAACAAAGGAGTCGCCTACCATTCGTGCTGTTCTAAGCCAGCTCGACCTGGTCTACAAGGACGCGTATCTAAAATCGGTGGAGCTGATGTCCCTCTTCTCTACGTCTGGAAACAGGGCGATAGAAATACCAAGCGTGGTTAATGAGGCGATTGCCCTAGACAAAGTCCTGTCCAAAGTTAAGACAGACGAAGCGGAGAATTTCTCTTTGTGCCGTCTTCTGGACGCAGGAAAGCATCCGGAACTTAACCACGCCAATTACCCAAATCTATACGCAGCCACGCTCGAATGGGCTCGTCGTACAAAGAAAGTCCAGGAAAATTACCAGGGCAGTACTGCTCTTCTGTCGCAGGCTGAGAGTGGCGATATCATCAATAAGGTGATAAAACTCTCTTCATTGGCTGTTGGAACAGCTGCTCTTAATAGCGAACAAATAGCCTGGTTGGCAACCAGAGGACATCACATACCAACCACAACTCTCTCTGAGATGCTAAGCCGTAAGAGGGGTGGAGCCAAGCGAGCCAGAGCAGAATCAGAGGTATCATCATCCGAGTCAGAGACAGAGGAAGTAGAAGGGAGTAGACCCGTTAGGAAGAGCAAAGTCCACAAACGTCGCTGACAAGGAAACCACTTAGCAGTAAGAGTAAATATCTTTCAGCCAGTACTTGAAGAAGTTTAGGTATTCAAACCTCAACCTAACACGCCCACTACTCCAAATGGATCCCTAACTTCTCCGAAAGAAATCCATATTCTGGTTCATGCTGACTCCTTTCTCCTAAGTGAAGAAGCTAAAGATTGCTTCGAAGGTTTAAAATCCAATCGCCAAGCCCTCCGTTCATGCTATTGATGATAATATGCCCTTCACCGTTTAAACAGATGCATCCGAACACACAATTGCTGCTACACTCACCCAAGATTCACATCCTGTGGCCTTCTTCTCAAGCATTTTAAATCACAGTGAACTCAATCACTCGGTCGTTGAAAAAGAAGCGTACAACAATCGTAGAATCGCTAAAAAAGTGGAGGCATTTCCTTATCGGACAACATTTTACTCTTATAACGGATCATTTTTGCTCAATACCAAACACGCCAGTAAAATAAAAATAATAGAAAATCCAAAGATGGCGGCTTGATTTAGCGCCATATAATTATGACATAGTATTCAGACGGGTCTGTCAGGACAATAAAGCTGCGAATATCGCGCATATGTGCTTGCACCACGAATACCTTCATCTAAACTCCAATCTGTTCACGCATCACTTTGTCATCCAGGAGTGGCAAGAATGTACCACTGGCTGAAGAGAAGTCAGGACGAGACGCGGGATTGCCGTCTGTGCGCTGAGGTCAAACCGAGGTATTTCAATAACCCAACTCCCTTACTGAAACACATAAAGGCGACGTCAGCATAAGAACGCTTAGGCGTAGATTTCAAAGGCCCTCTCCCGTCGAAGTCTAACAACAAATACGTTCTCTTGGTTATATACGAATATTCTCGATTTCCTTTCGCCTTCCCGTGCAGCGATATGAGTGCTAAAACCGTGATCAAGCATCTAAATAGCCTGTTCATGATCTTTGGCATGCCCGCACATATTCATTCAGATCGCGGCACCAATACCTGTCGACTGATCTTAGAGATTACCTACACTCTAAACGGGTAGCTACAAGCGACACCACTGCATACAATGTAACGGTGAGGTCGAAAAATTTAACTCAACTGTATGGACATAGCTTGTGGAACTCTTATTGCACCGATTGAACACTGGGAACAAAACATGTCAGTGGCCCTGAACTCGATTCGCTCTTTGCTGTGTACTGCGACGAACTGTACTCCGCATTAAATAATGTTCTTGCACACTCGCCGATTTCCCAATGGGAATACGATACCAACATGGCTCACAAGTTCAGGTCAAGTGCTAATGAAAAGATTCGATCGTAAGAACAAATATCAGCCCTTGGTAGAGGAAGTCGAACTAATACAGTCAAACCCCGACTACTCGTTTGTCCGATTACAAGATGGACGAGAGACAACGGTATCAAGTTTAGTTAGTTTAGAATTAAAGACGGGGACCATGATAGAAGAAGAATAATATATGACCCCACCAATCTCACCAATTCGTGCAGAAGAAACCACCAACTCTGCCCCCTGTAGTCAACATGTGCATTCTCAAACAACAAACTACCACATTCCTGGTTCGCCGCAACCTTCCCTTCCCCTGTACAAACCCTAGATACTACGCAACGGATTCCTGCTTCAAGCGCCACTCCATCACATTTTCTCATTATTTCAGCCCAATAGGACAACTTTTCACCACGCAAATTTTCCCCATTATTGTTCAAATGTTTAAAAGTTGAGAAACAGCTACATTCATAGCACACCATTTGCCGACCCTAGCGCCATTTTTGAACTATTATTTGATACTTTTCCAACTTTCATGGGGTATGAGATCAGAGAGTTTGTATAGTAACCTAGAGGTAACATATTTAAGACGCAATTTCAACATCGGTATTCACTTTCGCACTAACAGATAACGTCATAAGCAAAAAGAGATAGATATACTTTTGTCTATGCCATCTTTTCTGCCAGTGTGACCGAGGATGCTATAGATACTTATCTATAGACATATATCAGAACTAGATCTGTGCCACTGTCATATCGATATTATCGAGTTTAGTTTAGGAGGATTTTCTACCAATCTGGTCCCTGAATCAGAATCAGAATCGTCCCTGACTGCGGCTAATTTTGTCTACGTTTTTTTAGGGAATCTTTATAATTATTTAAAAGTGAATGTGTACTCGTACAAAGAGTGAACTTATCAGTCACACAAGACAGACAAACTCAGACTGATAAGTTCACTCTTTGTACGAGTACACATTCACTTTTATATAATAATGTTTATTCATACCTTGTGCAAAAATGAGGTACATCATGAGATCAAAGTGACAGTTTTTGGTACACTCGTACGACTATATGTACAAACAGGTACTGATCAATATACTGATATATAATAAGCTAGTTCTTGTGCAAGACTGAAAATAAAGTTGACAGACGAGTATGTATAGGTATAAAAGTAACAAAATAAATAATAATAAAATGGTTCACATATAATTATTTAATTTGAAAAATTAAAATGCGAAAATAAACATGATTCATCAAGGAGCTCGTGGCTAAATAATAACAGCCGCACGGGTCGATCTTCAAGGTTAAGCAACGCTTGACGAGGTCGGTCCGTGGATGGGTGACCATTTTCAACATACCGAGTTTCCTCCGTGCCTCGGAAAGCACGTTAAGCCGTTGGTCCCGGCTGTCATTTGAAGATCTTTGACAGTCGTTACGGGTAGAAGGAAGCCTGAAATCTGACACCAGTCTTGCCAAGGGGTATCGTGTTACCCAGTTACTGGGTTGTGGAGGTCAGATAGGCAGTCGCTCCATGTAAAACACTGGTACTCAGCTGAATCCGGTAAGACTGGCAGCCGACCCCAACAATAATTGGGAAAAAGGCTAGGAGATGATGATGATCAACCTTTATCCATAGATGGGTCGAGGGATAGCGATAGCGATTCAATAAAATGCAGTGAACACAAGCGAGAATATGGTGAAGGTGTCCAGTTAGCATGTTTTATATTCTTGATCCACTTATTGCTTAAATAAGTACTCTTAGGAAACCTGTGCACAATCAATATTAGATTAATAATAACAAATAGCAAATAAACTTTAAGAAATAGGTACATTAAAGTAAGTAAAATAAAAATACAGTATCGATAAATCTTTCTTGTGACTTTTGTCACATCTCTAACATCAGAACGTAAGTACGTAAACTGTCATAGCTCTATTAGCGAACGCATAAAAGTTAATTATTTCACTACATAGAATGGTTTAAATGATACTATACGTGCTCGACGTATTTAGAACTAAGATTCCTTTATTCCGGACAGCCTATGAAATGTATTCCCTGCACAATAATTTCAGTATGCCAGTCGATAACTCACCTGTGGAAAGATATCCTTTGATTATTTTCTGTTAATACACTCATTCTACTCTGCAACTGATAGCCACACACGACATGTTTCATGCAGATAATTAAACAACAAAATTCTTCCTGATATAAACGAAACAAAGGTGTGAAAACAGCGAAACTTTAATTAGAGCTGCTAACCGACGGGTTACAACAGTGACTAAAAAGTTATCTCTTTGACGTTCAGGATGGTTGGGTTTGTCTATGTTTGTCTCTTTTTTTTCATAGAGTTTTTCTATAAGCAAGAACGAGAGAATTGACAGTTTCTTTTTCGTCGTAAATACGTTATCTCTAGTTACTATACAAACTCTCTGTATGAGATGGTTCTCCTTTATTCCTCCATCCATACATAGACATCATTTAATGATAATTTTTTGAGCTGGCAAATGTAAATTAAATGAATAGACGGATTCAAAAAAGATTTCTTTAACGAGATCACAAAGTATGAAAGCGGCGGCACGACTTTATATTTTGTGACAAGATAGACGTGTTTCGGAACGCTTCCATGGAACGAAATGTCAAATTGTCAATGTCAAAGCTGTCAGTATCAATCTACAACACGAATGTAAACAAACACATCGCCAACGACAAGAAACCGAAAAAATCTATTATAAAAAGATTTACTAGCCATGCCTGGCTGGAGGCTATACTAGTTTAGTCTCCAGACTCTCCACAGGATTGCCCGGTTAAGCAGTAGCCAATCACTTGGCTTCACTTCACACCTGCGAGACGCCACATATAAAAAAGAACCAAGCCTTGATTCTGGGAGCGATCTCAATTTAATATCGGTTAATTGTTATATTTCACTGCATACTCGCATGAAGATATCACTACGTTTTCTGGTCTTGGTTATTAACAAGTTTCGTCGCTTAGCAAATTGGAATGCAAGATAGAAGTTGAATGGATTACGAAACTTATTTCATTTCGTTATTGCAACGTCATACTTGGTCATGAAATTCGAAGACGTGCCATCTACCAATCCGCATTAGGCCCGCTTGGTGGTTATAGTATAGCCCACTCCCTCTCTATGATAGGAAGTCTGTGTTCCAGCAATGGGAACATTAAAAGGCATATTATGATGATAATAAATTGGTCACGCCTTCTTGCAGAATGTGAATATTATAATTTTTAGTAATCAGGTCCAAACCTAACCAGGAAGCACAAACACAAACCTAACCAGGACTATTTTCTAACATCTATTTTGTTCCTGTGTACTCAAATAAACATGTTATGATTTTATTTGATTTTAAAAGGCTGGGAAAGGTAAGATGATTTACTGTTACTGAAAACAATGAATATATATAATTCAAATATTTGTGAGCAAGTATTAAACTTTATACTCGATTACAAGCCAGAGCAAATTAAAAAGGCACCAATTGACTTAGAAAGTTCTAAAGGACTATAAAAAGTGGCCCTGCAGTCAAAAAGGTTGGCTATAAGAGATCAAATTGTGGTAGAGCAGATTTCAGAATGGTTAAAAATTTTAATCATCACGCCTATTCACTCTGAATACACCATATAAAAATATGATTATCAAACTCAAATATTTTTTTTAATTAAACCATTTAAAACCGTACTGTAGAATTGCAAGCAAAATATGTAGCTAGTTACACATTTGCAAGTGTCAGTAGATCTTTATGCAGAAGAACGTGCAAGAAACTCCAAAGACACTCTTCTCAAGCAGTAATATTGAATTACAAAGTATTTGGTCACACATTATTGTTGCAAATTGACCTATTGGTAAGATTGATAGATTTAATTTTTAAGTAGTTTTTGTTGTTAAAATGTGTATCTAATACTAGTAGGATATCGAATTTATTTAATTTCATAAATGTCTACTGCGAGGATGTGGTGTGAGAGCCCATTGGCATTCCATAGAGCCATTTTTAATGAATCGATTGATCAGATTAGTCATGATTTCCATTAGAAGATTTGTGATTGATTGTTGCATTAATTGAGTCATGCTGTTCATCACTACTCTCATGTCTGTATTAATGGTTTGGTCTTGTAATGGTCCGGCATTACTTTATTTGGATGACTTACTTTCTTGGCTGTCTATTAATTTGTTATTCATGGTTTATAGCAATGTTTTACTGGTTGAGTGTTGTATCTAAAGACATATTTGTTGTGGTAGTTGGGTATTTCACCTTTTGAAGTTCTTGGTAAAGAGCACAATCTTTGTAGCATGAGGAATGACCCCTACACAAAATTCCTTGCACATTAAGTATGACATTGTCTGATCTTCACTTTATTTCAAATCTAATCAAGGAATGGTCTCCAGCACATTAAGTGCATTTGGGTTTCCTGTGGCAGAATCTCTTAGTGTGCCTGTACTATTGACAAATTGCACTTTGTGGAATAACACGATTTGCCCGTGGATGCTTGAAGGTACAACGGCAGTGCAATTGTCTCACGACTTCCCAGATCAGCTTATTATTACATTTTGGTTGTAATTCTTCTTTGTCACCTATCTAGAATCTACACCCACCTGAGGGTGGGTGTAGGTGACAAAGAACAATGCATCCACTAACTAGATTTATTTATTTTTAATTTATTTATTTATTATATGCTTTATTGTACACCTTAAAATACAATTATAAAAAGAAACTTAAAATTAATACACATACAATGGGCGGCCTTATCGCATTCCGCGATCTCTTCCAGGCAACCTGGTATGGACAGTAATTGTCTGGACATGAAGTGGGGTTATCATTGGTGTGACAATAACAATGTTAAAATACTATATTATTATTATATTTGGAAATGGGTTTTAGTAATTCTGTGTAATATAGACTGAGGAGCTCGTCTGATATTTCATTTGTGTCTGAAGAAGAGTTAATACTTTTAGGGTTTTAATTTATTCCACAATAAAATTGGAAATGGTTTTATTTTAGTAATTCTGTGCTTAAAATTCTGTGTAATATAGACTGAGGAGCTCGTCTGATATTTCATTTGTGTCTTCTTCGTGAATACTTTTAGGGTTCCGTACCCAAAGGGTAAAAACGGGACCCTATTACTAAGACTCCGCGATCCGTCTGTCTGTCTGTCTGTCCGTCTGTCACCAGCCTGTATCTCATGAACCGTGATAGCTAGACAGTTGAAATTTTGACAGATGATGTATTTCTGTTGCCGCTATAACAACAAATACTAAAAACAGAATAAAATAAATATTAAAGTGGGGCTCCCATAGAACAAACGTGATTTTTTGCCGTTTTTCGCAATAAGGGCGTCATCCCTCCTATAGTATGTGTGTGAAATACTATATGCTTGCACACATTTATCATGAGAGTGGAAAGATGAGTCGACCAGTTTTATTTCACTCCTATTATTACATATATGCATATACTTATAAGGTGAGGTCTAGCCTCTCTCGTGTGGCTGTGCCACTCACATGCATTAGCTGGTTTTACCAAGTGTTTTGCCATATACTCTTGTTACCTCTTCGTGCTTGCACTCCCACTTACTCAATAGAGGGATCTCATGATTGTTATTTGACTGCAGTTTACTTATGGCTATACACCTCTATTACCTAGCTGGGCATCGGTCGACTTGCTCCGGTCTAAACAGGGTGTATCCCTGGTGACTCTGATCATGTTTGCATATTAGTCACTTAGCCGGACAGGGGGCCTGCCTATGGCCCCCCGGAGGCCCCCACCATCACCATAGCCTCGCCACGGTTGCTCCAGCTCAGTCCGTGCCAGTGTGTTTCCGGAACACACTACCAATATATGGGAGCTCCAGGCTTCCCTGTCCAATGTCCTTGACTACCAAGTGTGCTGTGCATGCAAGATTGGATTACCAGTAAAGGAAAGAATGGTATGCTACGACACTCTTCTCATCTTTCCACTTACCATGCACTTATAGGTCGACATAAAGATATTGCAAAGTAAACACTCACCTGGGGTCTTCTTGGACCTCCTAGAAGCTCGTAGCTCCTACCTTGTCTTGCGACAACCTTTCTGCTCACTTCTCATACTTGTCTGAATGGCAGCCACATTTCCTGCCATGCCTCTAGCACAGTTCCAACATAAAGTTAGTCAAAGCCAAGAGTGGTGTTAGCACAATATATACTACTAGCTTTTGCCCGCGGCTTCGCACGCGTAGACTACATGCTTCTCCATAAAATATTTTAACATTATGTAGAGAAAAAGTAAAAAATAATGTAACGCGAAAGTGTTTCTTAGGACAGGCTTATACTTACCTACTTTATCATCAATACGCTCTATCCTTGTCCCGTCCCTATCCCTTCACTATTACTGTGTTTATCCATGACTAATAATAAGTAATCATAAGTATAAGTAAGTAATTAAATTAAAGTATTTCCTTATAAACAACATTTTAAACCATTTTGCATGTCCACGCCAATATCACCAGACTATTTGATGAGCTAACACGTGAACACGCTACATAGAACTGTCCATGGCAAAAGCAATTCTCCCTCAAATCTACACCAGAATACGTCAGAGTTTGTCCTTGAGCATTATTAACACGTTCAGACTGGCACCTCATGAGTAGGTACATGGTATCCTACGGCGCAAATCTTCATTTGGCCACCGGTGGTACATCACCGCCCCATGAACCAAAAGTCTTGCCCGGACGGGGTGCGCCACCGGTAGCCACAGGAATTATGCTTTCTTTCTCTTGTTTTGGATTATAATAATGCGAAAAAGAGGGTAGATATTTCTGATCAGACGGCGTCGTACTATACCAGCCTTAGAAAACCCTAAACTGGTACCGCAAGCTGATCATTGAGATTGTCTGTGGCACAATGTTAGTAAATGCTTGGGTTATTCCCCAAAAATTTGGAAAAGGAAAAAAAATCTAAGTATTTTAGAATTTCGGGATCAAATTATAAAAGAGATGATTAGCAAGCCCAGCACTGATAATCAACCCGATGACGCTGCAGCGGAGGGTGGGCCCCATGCACAAAGAAAGCCAAAACACAAGTTCAGAGATACCCGAAAGAGATGTAGACCTTATTACGACCATTTTACAACAATCGAATCTGCGGGTATGGCGTGTGAAAAACCAATGGATGGTTTGGATTGTTTCAATATGATTCATACAAAATAATTTTCATTTCATACCATCCATGATGGCATTTCATTTTATACTTATTTCAATTTTGATTTAGTTTTATAATTATAAAATTTTCTCAGTCAGTCAGTCACTTTCTTCTATTATATGTTTAGATATAAAAATGAATCCTTATTTCCCTTGGTCACGGCATCACGCGTGAACGGCTGGACCGATTACGCACATTCTATTTTTGTTGTGTTTGTTATTGTTAGTAGAAGGATCGATGAATGATCGAAGCAAAATTTAATTATTATGTGTATTTATAGGCCCCCAAAGATAAATAATTTAAGTTTGTTTTATGAGAAATTAGAGACTATTTTAAAAAAAGTATGTACGAAACGCGAAAAGAAAATAGTAATATGTGGGGACTTCATTATAGACACTTTAAAAAGAAATAACATAACCCTGGAGTTTGAAACCTTTCTTTTAGGCTATAATCTTAAATTAGAATTACGCCAACCCACCAGGCTATGTAGCAATTCTTGTATAGATAATTTTGCCCGCAGTTCTAAGCTAAGCTGTAAATCAGAAGTTTTACACTTAGCATTGTCTGATCACACAGCACAGTTTTTGCAAGTTAATGTACTAAAATCGTGTAGAATAAATTAATGGCGAACCAAAAAGCGTGATCTCTCTAGTGAAAATGTATCTAAATTCAAAAATTATCTACAATGTTTATCATTTTCAGAAATATACAAAACTGAAGATGCTAATGAAGCATTTGATTGTTTCTTAGAGCAATTTCGTCTCTTGTACGATCTTTGTTTCCCCTACAAATTTATAACCATTAACTTAAACAAAAAGATTAAATGGGTTTCTCAGGGTATTCGGAAATGAAGTAGAAAATAAAGGCATTTACTGTGGAAATATAGGCGAGCACCTTCAAGCCTCAATAAAAGTAACTTTAAAAACTACTCGCAAAGGCTTCGGAAAATAATTAAATTGACGCAAAAAGCGCAAAATTACTATTTTATTAAAACGTCAAAAAATAAATCAAAAGCATCTTGGCAAGTTATAAACAAAACAAAAAAACCATTTACTGAACCTATTTCCCAAATAAAGATTCATGATACCCTCAATCACTGATCCAACAGAGATTGCAAACGCTTTTAATAATTATTTTATAGATCAGACAAAAAATATTATGACCTCAAAACCCGACACAAGTAATCTGAAAAGTAACCCTCACTCGATGTTTATGCATCCAGTATTACCTCAAGATGTTATGAGAGCGATACATTCTCTAAAAAATAAACTTTTCAACTAAGGTCGTAAAATTTGTTTCGTATGACATTGCTTTGCATATTAGTCATATACTAAATTTGTGCATCAGTTCCGGGGTATTTCCAAGCAACTTAAACCGTTATTGTTAAGCGACTTTTTAAAAAAAAACTCTAAAGAAGATTTGGCAAATTATAGGCCAATCGCCTTAATCACAATTTTTTCTAAAGTTATGGAAAAATCATTTATGACGCGATAACTAAATTCTTATCTAAACATGATATTTTGAGTACAGAACAAAAGGGTTTTAGAAAAAATAAGGGTATTAATACGGCCGTTTACGATTTAGTTAATATGATAATAAGAAACGTCGATGTGAAAAGTACCAGTTTGCGCAGTTTTAACTGATATGACAAGGGCCTTCGACTGTGTTGACCCTGAAACTCTGTTAAAAAAGCTAAACGTCATAGGTATCAGAGGAAATATGAATAATCTCTTAAGATCATATCTCAGCAACCGAAAACAGTACACAGAAATTTCAAAAATATGTTTAAAAACTAAGTGTGAAGAAAAATACTTATCGGAGCATAGACTTATTAGATATGGCGTACCACAGGGCACTGTGTTGGGCCCTTTATTATTTTTAATTTATATTAACGACTTGCTCGATGCATAAAACATCCTATGGTCTTATTCGCTGACGATAGTACTGCCTTGGTTAAATGTACAGACCTAAAATCGTATAAACATGACATAAATAATACTTTAACGGATATTATACACTGGCTTGATCAAAATAATCTAACAATTAATATATCTAAGACTAATGTTATGCATTTTTATCAACGGATACCACCGCTAACTTTAAATTTAAATTACAATGGACAAAAAGTAGACCAATTGCAAGTTGCAAAGTTTTTGGGTATATTGATAGATAGCCAACTAAGCTGGAAGCCACACGCAGAAGAACTATGCAAAACATTGAGTACAGCAGCGTATGTGCTTTTTAATCTATCCGGGTAAGTGAATATGGCCACCACATTAGTTGCTTACCATGGCTTAGTGGCGTCAATTCTGAGATTCGGGATAATATTTTGGGGAAATTGTAGTCTGAGAGAACAGGTATTCAAGGCTCAAAAACGATGAATAAGGGCAATATTTAACATGAAAGTAACAGATAGTTGTGTACCTGTATTCAAGTCCCTAAATTTGCTAACATTTCCATCGCTTTACATTTTCGAAATAGTTGTTTTTGTAAAATCCAATATGCATCTTTTTAATAAATTGTCTGACAATAGAACACGACCAGTTAGAAAGCAGTATACAAACATGCTGCGTGTTACTGGGCATAACACTGCATTATTAAGGAAAAGTGTTATATGTATGTGCCCAACTATCTTTAACAAAATACCTGATGAAATTAAAAACGAGTCCATTCCACTTTTTAAAAAGAAATTGTCAGTCTTTTTAGTTGATAAATGTTATTACTCCATTTGTGAATTTCTAAATGATAAAACTTTATAGTTTACATTGTAGTTATTTTGTTGACATTACTGTATTTTATGCCGATTTTATGGTAAATTCTTTTATTTTGTAATTTTTCTTTTTAATATTTTAACATTTGACTAATTTTACACAGATATTACTTATATTGATTTTATTTGACATTTGATTAATTTTTTTGACACTTTATTTAATTTTACATTGACTTGACATACGCATAATTCTATTAGACATATGGTTGATATTTTGACATTTATAATATTATTCATCCTTCCTACATTTTCTTATCTATTGTGTTTAAATTTCATTGTTATACTTGTTTTTTTTTTTTATTGTTGTATTTAAGTAGCGATTTTTTGTAATGATAACCTTAATGTTCTTTACTGTAATATGTTGCGAGTCATTCTATGTTTTTTTAAATATTTGGTTTGGTTTACTATTGTTAGGTTTTACTAAAAATTGAATATGATTTAATTTCTAAGATTATTCGCTACGGCAACATTTTGGAATGGTTTCGAATGTTCGATGCCGCGTTTTTAAAAAAAAAGAAGAAATATGTTCTCGCCGTGAGTCCTGCGGCGACCGCAGCAGAAGCTGGCTGCGGAGCACTGGTCGAGAGCACGAGCGCAGTCGCAGTCGCCGGGATTTGGAGCGCAAGCTGGAGCGAGAGCGGGTTCGCATTCGTGTGCTAGAGGAAGAAGCGCGAATACGGCGCAGCCGGTCCCAGCGTGCCACTGGAAGGCTGAGCACGAGCGGTGACCAGCAGTGCCGGAATGAAGCCAGCGATCGTCGGGCCTGCAGTCCAACGGTGCACAGCGTGCATCGTGATCAAAACGACACTGGCAGCCATGCCAGTCGCCAGGAAACCCGAAGAAACAATAGGTCAGATAGCCCTACTTTTTCATCCAAAGACGTGGTAGATTTATTGAAGTCCTTAGGACAAGGCAAGTCTCAGCGATCGACATTATTGACTTCGTTACCTCATAGTAGTGGTATCAATCACAAAAATATTGTACCTGATTTTGATCCGTCCTCTACGGTCTAAGGTCAACGAGTAGATGTATGGTTGAAGAAGGTTAACGAGTGTGCTACTGTATACAGCTGGGATGAAAGAACCACAATTCATTTTGCAATGCAGAAGCTCCAGGGATTGGCCAAAACATGGTACAACAGCTTAAATACTATATTGTTTACTTGGAGTGAGTGGGAACAAAAATTACTTAGTGCTTTTCCTTTCGAACATAATTATGGCCAGTCCCTGGAGGATATGTTAAGGAGAGGAAGTAAATATAATGAACCTTTAGAAATCTATTTCTACGAAAAGTTAGCTTTATTAAACCAATGCGATATTCAAGGCAAGCGTGCGGTCGATTGTTTGATTCATGGTCTTAACGATAAAACGATGCGATCAAGTGCAAATGCTGTGCGTTGTACTGAACCTGAGCAACTTTTACAGTTCTTAATGACAAATAGGGCATCCTCGTTGCAGGAACGGCCTAATTTTAAAGATAAACCATCAACGGAATCTAGTACACAATCAAATAAACCTATTAACAAGAATTTTGGTAGTGAAATGATATGTTTTAATTGTAAAGAAAAGGGGCATCCACATTTTAACTGTCCCAAACCGATAATTCAATGTACAAGATGTCACAGATTTGGTCATGAAGTTGAACGTTGTTCTGTCCGTATTGAAAAAGCCCAGTAGAAAACGTTCCAAAAATAAAGCTTATCAGAACTTCGGCTAGTAACACTAACTTTAGTAAGGAATACATGTTTAACTATGCTTTGATGAATACTTTTGTTCGTTTTGGTAGTGAGATCTCAGTTATATATATTAACAGTTCTAGTCTACGGTCGGGGACGTCATGATTTTTGGTCCGGCGTCTGTCAGGGGTCGTACTGATCTTGTCAAAGACTGCAATATTTTTGAAAAGAATAATATTGTTGGTAAGCCGAATCAACAGTTTGTTGTTAATGGGGATGTCTATAAAATCAAAAGCGGGCACACTTGTGTTTTAATCACGCCCTGATGCTGTTTGAAAGTATTACTTTCTGTAGAGGGGACGTTTTATCGCGAAACACTATCGAGAATTCTGATACACAAACCAGAGGAACAACTTAAAGTAATAATTTTAAATAATGAGAATTAGCTTTATACTCTACAATTATTATATAATTTATTTCTTGCTTTTAACTACGTCAAACGCGTTTAAGTGATTCTGCCTACACAAAGGTATAAGGCATAATTTAAATTCTGTGGCTAGTCCAAGATAAAATGGCCAAGAGAACGTTATAACTTATCTAAGTTCTTTGACGGCTCAAAACTTAAACTGCTATAAGTAAGGGATGGGAAAGATAAAGTAGGTCGGATACAATCGGGAATGAACAACACGCGTCATAAGATCACTAGCAACATGCCGACTGAAGTGTATTTTTTTTGGGTCAAACATGAAATCCGGAATAGGTCCGAGAATGAACGAAATAAATAAGATACAACTCGTGAAAACTTATATGCGACTAGCTGTCCCCCGCGGCTTCGAACCGTCAACTGGCTACCTATCTACCCACCTAACCTAACCTATTCTACACTATATATCGACCTACCTACCCTACACTACCCTACCTACATGATCATTGCGTAACTTAAACCGTTTACGCAGCGCACGCAACGGAAGCTCTCAAAAAGGAATAATTTTTCCCGTTTATGCAACATTTTTCATTTATACTCCGCTCCTATTCGTCGTAGCGTGATGTTATATAGCCTATAACCTTCCTTGATAAAAGGACTATCCAACACAAAAATAATTGTTCAATTCCAACCTTCCTGAGATAAGCGCGTTCAAACAAACAAACTCTTCAGCTTTATAATATTAGTATAGATGAAGTAAAAGACAAAATTGATGTAGATCAATTAAAACAGAAACAATAGAAATCGATAATAATCGGCGTCCTGCTCGTATGTACAAAGAGAGCGAACTATTTAAATTAACGAAGGTTATTTCAGTAATGATGGAGTAAGAAACTTCTTCGCTCATAATACCATGTACCATATGCTCGGTCCATACCGTTTCGTGTAATGATCGCTGTAGATTAGCCTCCGTACCGGGTTTGACCAGCACGAGAAATAAGCAAAAGAAAACTGTAGCGGCCGACTGCATCTTGTCTTGGGTAGTGTAGCTGCTTTGAATGTTAATAATGTAGAAAATTACAGTGACAGTGAGGTTAATGCATATGAAAAGATGTAGGTATGTTGTAATTTCAATTAATTATTTAGTTAAACCTTTAAAAATACATGATATTATTAAAGTCAGATTAGAATAAGATACTGACAAGCTGTGTACATGATCTCAGTGATTTAATTTTTATTGTTATAATCACAAATAATATAATACTAGCATTATAACTTTCATACTTTAATGTAGTTAGAAAATATTGATTTAACTGTGCTTGAATCTTTGGTCCGTGAGAAGGAAGGGTTCACGGTCACTCTTTGATTTAGAATGCGCTATTAGTGAGAAGGAAAGGTTCACTATAGCACAAGATAGGATACACAATATGTTGTCTGCGAGAAGGAAGGGTTCGTAGATAATATATACAAACACGCACGAACAAGGTAGTATAGTGATTCGTGAGAAGGAAGGGTTCACGATCGCTCTTTGATTTAGAATGCGCTTTTAGTGAGAAGGAAGGGTTCACTAAAGCACATGGTAGAATAGTGATTCGTGAGATGGATGGGTTCACGATCGCTTTTTAATTTGGAATGCGCTATTAGTGAGAAGGAAGGGTTCACCTATAGCACATGGTAGAATAGTGATTCGTGAGAAGGATGGGTTCACGATCGCTTTTTCATTAAGAATACACAGTGTGTTGTCTGTGAGAAGGAAGGGTTCGTAGACAACACATACACGCACACTCCCATACACATTACTGAAAATTTTGAAGTACAAATACTTTTTTTTAAAGATTTGTTTTATTTATACTTATGTAAATATATTACCATGTATCTAAGCTTATTGATATTTTATAGTGTAACGCTCAATTCAGTGTTAAATCACTTATGTTTTTTATGATATTAGATACATGTTTATTGATGATTAACATGTAATGCTCAAGTCACTGTTATATACCATATAAGTTTGTTACGATGTTATTAATATTTTAAAATGTAGGTAATGCTGAAGTCAGTGTTAGTCACTTATGTTTGTTACGATGTATATAGATTTATTGGAATTTTAAAATGTAATGTTCAAGTCAGCGTAGCCTTAGCCGAATGTTAGGTTAAGTTTTGCATTCGATTATCGTGATTGCGTGCATGAGGACATGCACGGGGTCAGGATGGTCGAATGTTAGGTTTTATTAAAAATTGAATTTGATTTAATTTCTAAGATTATTCTCTACGGCAACATTTTGGAATGGATTCGAATGTTCGATGCCGCGTTTTTAAAAAAAAGAAGAAATATGAAAAAACAAATGAATGGGATGAAAGAAAAAGATTGGCGGGCTTTTGGAGTTAGTTGGAGCACGATTCGTTTTTGGATGAAAAACTCTGGAGATTACGTATTACGTATTATAATATGACTGTACGAAAGTGTACCTACGAAATAGTCTATATTTAATTATAATTTGATAAACTGATTGTTGAAGAAATAAATCGGTGTGTGATTTTAAAGTGAGTATGTATTATTTACTCTTTGAGTATTCTTCTATCCGCTATCCTTGAGCACAATTGGTTGCTTGCTAGTTTATTTATCCAAGCCTGTTGATATTCTGGTAATCTTACAATACTATTTTGAAAATATTGGTGTCTATATTAACATTAAATTCAAAAAATTTGCATGCCGTGAGGCAAAATGTATCGGGACTGTTCTACAAAAACAACATCTAATCTGTATACCTACATTTAGCAAATAAACAATTTCATTCATTCATTCATAAGAAAAAAAAATTGGTACCTTACCTACACTGGTAGGGTAGGTAGGGCAGGTAGGGCAGGTAGGGCAGGTAGTAGGGTAGGTAGGGCAGGTAGGGTAGGTAGTGTTCCCATAACTTCATCCCCCTTTTCACCCTCATGGGGGTGGAATCTTCAAAATCGCTGAGTCACGTGTAAGTTATTTTTTAATCTTCAGCCTAAACCCAAAATATGAAGATCCTGACTTTAAAACTGACGGATTTTCATACAAACTTTCATCCCCTATTTCACGCCCTTAGGGGTGGAATTTCAAAAAATCCTTTCTTAGTGCTCAACTACACTACCAAAGGGACCTACCTCCAAGTTTCATGATTGAAGCTTCAGCCGTTTGGCCTGTGCGTTGATGGTAAGTCAGTCAGTCACTTTCTTCTTTTATATGTTTAGAAGATAGATTGACATTACTAATGTTGATACATACCGATTGTTAATTGGCGAATCGCGCAATGCTGCGCGACACTCCCACAAGCAGAAAGAGTGTTATTGGAGTAGTGTTAGAAGGTGACGCGTCCATTACAGTATTTTTCTGTGACCCGAATAGCTTCTTCCCCTGGTCCCTGGTTGCATACACTCAGGGTCACTAGTAGTTTCCTCGATCCAAGTACTCGATTGGTGCATCTAGAAGTGGTGCTGTCACTTCCTCCTCAGTTGGTCTGGACTGTACAGAGTTGTCCGGCTCAGTTTCTAGCTGATAGAGATGAACTACAGACCGAGTCAATATAGAGTCTCCAACTTTGACCTTAGCCATTCTATGTTTACCATTTGCACCCTTTATCAGAGCCGCTATCTGCCCGACATTCCACAACTCACGGTTTTTTAAGTCTGACCTTACTTGTACAATGTCTCCTATTGATATATGATATTAATGATTTACATAATCAGATACAACTCTTGGCTGTTTAGGAGAGTTTTGTTACCTCTCTCGCAGACTAGTCAAATACTGTGACATGAATATCTTCCTGAATTCCTCAAGAACAGTCAGTCCTCTTTTCCAGCTCTCTATCAAATTGGTCTTTAGCTTGGAGCCGTCCACCGGATAAATATTGTTTGTTGCTGGGGTCAAGGTTAGGCATTTTCCTAAGCTTAGGATATCAGCTGGTCTCAATATGTGGATCACTTCAGTTCCAATCTTTGTAAGCGGTTTTGAGTTGATTAGCTTCTACTTCTTTGAGCACTGTTAATAGTTTGCTGTCTCCAAGTAGGTGCTTTTCGAGAGTGCGTTTTAGGGAATGCTACACTACACCTATCAGCCGTTCATAATATCCGCCATGCCACGGAGCGAGCTGAGGTATTAATCTCCATTCGATTTCTGTCTCAACACAGTAAGGTTTACTGACCACTTCAGATGTAAGTTTGAAACACGTAGCATTATCAGAATACATCAGCTTTGGTGTATTTCTAGTGGCAGCAAATTGTTTAAGTGCCAGGAGACATTCCTCTGCCGTCAAATCGTTTACTATTTCTAAGTGAATAGCGCGCACAGCAAGACATGTAAATAGAACTACCCATCTCTCTTGCTTTCCATTTGGTGTGTTCACATATAGTGGTCCAACATAATCTACGCCACAGTATGTGTAAGGCGTGCTGTAGTTCGCTCTTTCATTAGGTCAGGCACTGCTGGCAAGCGATATGGGCCACCTCCATGTTTAATACACTGCTGACATCTTCAAATCACTCGTTCTACCCGATGTTTCACTTGTGATATCCATGGGTAGCACCAACATGGCAATTTCCTTCATGAGTATCCTTGATAATCTTATTTGTAAATTCAGAATCTCGGGGCAATAATATGGGATGTTTCATGTCATGGTTCCATGTGGTGTTTACCATTCGTCCTTGGAATCTCAGGACTCCATGCACATCTAGAAATAGATCGAGGTTTCTAGTCAGGTGTGTCCTCTTCCCTGCAATCTCATCAGAAAATGGTGTTTTGCGATAGTGTCAACTGACTTTGATGGAAGTAGACTTTGCTGTACTGGTTCAATATCCATGATATCGCCATTCCAATTCTCATTCACTGGGTTATCGTTTGCATCGTCAATTTCCATTTGTTGGTTTGCATCTATCAGCTGATTCCCTGGACCATCGTCTGCTTCTGAAGTCTTTCTGTAATTGCTTTGGTCCAGGCCCTCCCCGACAGAAAGGACTGTCATGTGGTTCATGTAATATCTATCTGCAGGCCACACTGATTAATCCTCTTTTAGGAATGTGGGACCGTTGCACCAAAGTCCTTAAGACTGACTCCATCTGTCAGGTCTTGTTGCAACATCAGCTGGGTACATCTTTGTATCTATATATATAAAACCGACCGATTTTAATAAAATTTTCAGACAATCTTTAGATTGACCCAGCGCGTAATCCTGTAAATTTTGGTGGCGATCGGAGCATTTTGTTTTGAACTTTGAACGCGGGCAGAAGCTAGTTAATATAGCATATTTCTGCTTGCATTTGGTTTTTCTTAATTTCCTCTACCCTATTGGATACAAAGGGTCCATCCGTGCACAACCAAACTATCTGTCCACAATGTTGCCTTGCTTATTGGTAGTGACAGATTCTCTCTTACATATTTTAGAAGTCTACTCGCTATTAGCAGACCCAAGAGTTCTAATTTCGGGATATGAAAATCAATTCTCGACTTTCCCATTAGGAATGAGACTGATGTTCCTTGTTGACTTTGTGATGTTAAGTATATAACTGCAGCATACCCAGCCTTTGAAGCATCAGAAAAACAGTTCAATTGATATTATTGTCTCAAACTCTGGAACAGCATTTGTTATGCATCTCTGCAGTTCTATGTGTGCCGCTGTTTCTTTTACATCCAAGACTCCCTGTATAGACTGTATCAAATCGTCTGGCAAGACGGTGTCCCATTTATGTTTTTGTTCACAGATGTGTCGAAACAAGATCTTCAATGGCAGTGTTAATGGACAAATAAGGCCACAAGGGTCATATATCCGGGCTAAAGTACGAAGTACCTTCCTTTTCGTATTGGCTGGAGTATCTTTATTGAAGTGTTGATCAGTTATTTTCAATTTTAATGTGTCTCTTGCCACATTCCACGTCAAGCCAAGAACTTTTACTGTGTTTAGCTTGTTTCTCGTGTTTCGCTGCAAGAACGCTTTCTCTACATCGGCTACAATCGCTATCTTCTTTGTTCTGAATTTAGCAGAAGAGCCGTGATATCCTCCAGCATGGAAGGTCCACTATAAAGACATTCGTTCAAACTCTTCTTACCCGTTGCTCTCGCTGAAGCGTCATAAACGATTCTACCGCGTTTCCCTTCAGTTTTTACAATATGATGAGCGAAATAATTTACAAAATGTTCTGTGCTATTACTATGCAGTTCAACCATTTCAATGATATTTCCGCTTAATTGCTCCTTAAGAATGTCATCATATTCTTGTAGTGTTGTCTTATCTAATCTATTGATCAAAATCTTCAGTCTTCCCAGTGCCATGCCAAAATTAACTGGTAGTTGAGGTGGATATTCAATCCATGGCCATGTTACAATTATATTATGTTTGTAATAAAATTGTTGTTGTTTGTTTTGTTGTTGTTTGTTTGTTGTTTGTTATAAGTTAAAACTTTTTAGCAGATTGTAACAAGCTACATAAAATCGATAATTTGTGTTCTGCGTGACAACACTACGGGCTGCAGTTGGTAGCATTGTCTCATGTCGAGCTTGTCGATGGATATTTTTCTGCTTCTTTCGACGGTGGAGTTAAAAAAGTTTTAGTGCGAGAAAATTACTATAATTAAGTGAAATAAGTTGGGCTTGATATATGTTCGTTTACTAGTGAAGACGTGTCGAAATAACGGACGGTACAACTGAATCAAAGTTCACGACGATAGTTTTAAACGAACCCGAGCGATTAATGCTGTACCTTCTATCTTGTATTCGAAATAGGCAGGTAGATAGAGTGTAAAAACAATGGAAGAAATTCTTATAAGAATGTTAGAAATGCGAAGAAGCAAACTTAAGCACTTGTGAAGCAGGCTTGAATGTATTACTCACCAGGTCGCCTGGGGAGTGATATGAATTTTCGAATAACGTTATTGCGACGCACGCTATTTTGAAAAACTTTACGACTGGTACGTACGTATATTGATGACAAATTGGTTCAAAGCTTCTGCTTCTTCTGAAAAAAATGCTCTCCCTCAACCGTATAAAGACATCAGGTATATTTTCTAGACACAAGTAAGCCAAAACTGCACAATATTCCTTTAATACTATACTGTGATTTTTAATTTCGTGGACTAAACTGACAGCTGCTATTGACCTTATTTTTTTTAAATGTTGCAAGCGCGGAGCATAGTGTTGTAGGTAAGGCTAAATCATAAGTGATTCATCGAATCGATGTGACGTGACTCCTGAATTTAATTTTAATAATTGGTGTAAATAAATGTTTTATGAATATAAACGTAATATATTTAAATATAACAGTATTCATACACATAGTACATGAACTTTTATTGTGTTAAATATGAAATCAACAATAAAATAAATACAATCGATAAAATTAAGTCTGACATAAATGAGTATAAACTAAATATGGGCCGCTAGTTTCTAAACAAATTATTTTTTATGCCGTAAAATAGTTTCATTTTCGATCTACTTCGATTTTCGATTAACTTTCGATCACTCAGGATAGTTAGGGTACGACACTACTTTAATGTAACGATAAAGTGACAACCCCCCAAACGTCAGTTTAGTCCACGAAATAAAAAATCACATTATAGTCTATATTGATTTGAATCCACTATTTTGTCATCAATATGACAGTGTTGTTAATTTTGATTGTGTTGTGAATTGATTTGTTGGTTTCTTTGTTGATTAATATACTTAAAGCAATTAAAAAGTTAACTTAAATTATGGTTAAGGGGGGTGGGGTCGGTGTAGGTCTTAGTGGGGCGGGTTTCTTGGCCAGGGAACTCGATGCTAAGCTGCCAATTGCGCACGCCTAGGTGTGTGAAGCTAGGCTATCAGGCGCTAACCGACAAGTGCTTCATACACGTCCACACCATTGCTAGTCTGCCGCCGCGGTCTAGTGATGGATCCACATACTTCAATCTTTGTGGGTCGTCCCTCCTGGGCAATGCTACAGTCGGTAACGAGCTTCACACACTCCATCTGCCTCGGTCTTGTATTAGCCAAATAGGAAACGCGAGGGCGAGCCTTCGGCGCCCGATTGTCGTCAGCGGTGTGTCTGCGCAACAATGACGGCATATAACCGAACAAACTGGCTAGGGGAAGAAAACCCTGACATTAAAAATAACAAAACACCTGAAGACCACACCAGCGGTGGAACAGTAATTGGTCTAGGAGATGCTAACTTCGAAATTAAAATGCAACCGCTGCCTTGTGGATAGATGTTGGATCATCAAAGGCTAGGGCGTTAACTCGAAATTGTAACCAGCCCAGAAGATGTTAACTTCGACACCAAAAACGGCACCTGCTGCCTTGTAGAGAGATGTTGGGTCATCAAAGGCTAGGGCAGGGCGTCAACCCGAAATTGTGATGTGTAGCGCCTTGGGAAAGCGCTTCACTATCTTCCCACACACCGTAATGAAATGAGTGAAAATAATGAGAAAGTTCTGCCATGCAATCCGGCTAGTCCCCGGCGCTCACAGGTATCCGGGCCTGTGAGTGAGAAATTGACCACCGAAGATTGTAAGAGGGTGGGTACCCAGGCCCCCTTACCAGTTTTAGTAACCCATGAATTATGATTCATCCATACAAACTTCAACACCCCCTAAATTGACTTGAAGGGGTAGTTTCAAAAAACTAATAATGGCTATCTTTATCAAAGTGCCAAGTTTCAAGAATATTAGCCGAAGGAATTAGACTTTTCATACAAACTTGCACGCCCTTTTTCACACCCTTAGGGGTAGAATTTCGGTAAATCCTTTTTAATCGGATGCCTGCGTTATACAAAGACCACACCCTCCAAGTTTCGGGTCTCTACGATCATCGGTTTAGGCTGTGCGTTGATCCGTCAGTCAATCATTCAGGACAAAGCATTTTATATGTATAGATGAATCCCTATTTCCCTTCGTCACGGCATCACGCGTAAACTGCTGGACCGATTTCATCACATCGTCGCCTCTTGTACAGCCTCTTGTAACAGTTACTGCCAGTGGTGATGATATTTTTCAGGATCTTTGTTTACGGATAACCCAATATTATAAGAAAGTTGGAAGGGCAAAACCATTTATTCCAAAAATGTGTCTAAAAAGCCCATCAAATCTATAAGAATATAAAAAAGTGATTGCTTGATGAATGGTAACATAAGATCATCAAGCATCAGGCACGATAATTAAAAATACTTTTGACTTCGACTCGAGTTGTGCAATCTTTTGTGAAAGCATCGGCGGTGATAATTTCAGAGAAAACCATTTTAGTAAGATCTTAAATTTACTCAGAACGCAACATAATTTTGTTCATCGCGCTTGTAATGTTTCTTACATAATTGACATTATAATTTTGTATAGCAATAACTTTGACAGTACCTACCAATTTAAAAAAAAATGCAATAATTAAAATTGTGTAAGATATCAAATCAAATCAAATGTTTTTTATTTCACATAGGCCTACATGGGCACTTATAAAACGTCGACAAAAGGTGCACGGTTCGGGTTGGTCGTTTCCTGTGGAGAAGAACCGGCAAGAAACGCCACGTTACTCTTTTAAATTTTTTTACAATATTTCCATGTTACAGCATTAGTGCTTAGATATGGGGGGACAACGTAGGCCCGACAATAAGTCGTATAGTCATCGGCACGTAACTTGGCAAGAGTCGTTAGATGCGCATAAGTCATTTTTTAGGTCTCTTTGGTTACCTCGCGGGACGCGGGGTACGTTTTGCACCGTTCCGAGCGCGCGATTGGTTGGTCAGTTGACACAAGGATTGACTGACCAATCACGTCGCGTCCACGTCCCATTCGCTCTATGTGGTGGTTGGTCAGTTCGCGCACTATGCGCGAGCTTACCCCCACTACGCCAAAACCTTGCCAAGTTACGTGCCGATAACTATAAGAAACTAAAATATAAAAGTTTGTATAAACGAGATAAAGAGTTAACAAATGTTCACACATTCACAAAACAATCGCTAAAAGAGTCTATACAAAGGAAAAAAAATATAACAAGACTAAATTAAAACATGTGGCACAAATGTTGTTATCAGTGCTGTAACTATTCTTAGCAAAGGGCTATACGAGGAGGGATCAAAAAGTAGTGAGAATGAGATAGAATATAATGACTATTGATAACTTAATAATTTATTTTTCTACTACGCACCGAGTCCAGCACTTTACCTTTCAGATAAAAAGTTTTGTCTTGGTCCTGCAAAAAGCTCTCCACGGCATCCATCACCTCGTGTTATCGTCTTCGTACCTTTTTCCTCTTAAGTATTTTTTCAATTTGGGGAATAGATAAAAATCGCTAGCCGCCAGATCTGGTGAATAAAGGGGGTGGTCAACCAATTTGAAGCCAGCTTGCTGAATGGCAGCCATCGCAACTGCCGACATGTGCGCGGGTGCGTTGTCGTGATGAAACAGCACGCCCCTTCGAAGTTTCCCTCTCCTTTTCTCTTTGATGGCATGCCTCAACTTGGGAATTAAAGCTGCATAATATTGGCCTGTAATAGTGGTTCCACGATCCGGGTAATCAATCAAAAATATCCTTTCAGAGTCTCAAAAAATTGAGGCCATAATCTTGCCAGCCGATGCCAGGACACGAAACTTCTTCGGGGTCGGTTATGATGGCCGTTTCCATTGCGAAGATTGCTGTTTTGTCTCGGGGTCAAAATGATGGACCCATGTTTCGTCCATTGTTACGAAACGAGACAAAAAAGTTTTCAGAATCTTCTTGAAACATGTCCAACAATATCTTCGAAATGTCAAGTCGATTTTGTTTCTGACTGTTGGTTAACATTCTCGGCACCCATCTTGCGGAGACTTTTCTCATTTTCAAAGATTGTTTCAATATGGATTGAATACTTCCATATGAAAAACCCATTTCTTGAATTAAGTATCGGATGGTAACTCTTCGATCGCTCAATACAATTTTTCGACTTTCGCAACATTTTCTTGGGTGACTGACGTCGATGGACGGCCGCAACGATGTTCGTCTTCCGTGCTCGTTATTTCTACTCGAAATTGAGAAGCCTATCTTGCGACAGTGGAATACGGCGGAGCAGACTCTCCTAATGTTGCCTCCAAATCGCAATGAATCTCTTGCGTCGTTAACTTTTTTAAACAAAGGTATTTGAGAAGCCTATCTTGCGACAGTGGAATACGGCGGAGCAGACTCTCCTAATGTTGCCTCCAAATCGCAATGAATCTCTTGCGTCGTTAACTTTTTTAAACAAAGGTATTTAATAACGGCTCGCACTACGTTTTTCTCCATTTTCGAGAACACGTTCCGGCACGAAGCAAACAAATTACTAAATTCAGAAAAAAACAAAAGAGAATTGAAGTTTTTTTTCTTTATTAATATTACAAATATGTATCTGAGCTATGCCTGCCAGTATTTTTTTTTTCTTATCAAGGAATATGTCGTTCTCACTACTTTTTGATCCCTCCTAGTAAAGATTATTGAAATCATTGTAAAAAGTCTAATTAAAAGAAGGAAAAAAAAGAAAATATGAGATTGAGAGTAGTTAGAGACATCCACATATTTGTGCCGTTTATGAGTTACCAGGGAAGCCGCATGCGCAGAAGGAGCTAAAATTTTTATCTTCAACTTAGTCCTTGATTTTATAATATGCTTTTTTAATAAGGACACGTTTGATGTAGTTTTTGAACTTTCCATCGGTCAATTCTATAACTGACTTTGGCAACTTGTTATAAAAGCGATACTGTTTATAAGAAAACACTTGCTAGTTTTCGTTAATCTGAATTTAACACAAAAACAGTGTGTTGACCGGATGATTTTTGCATTTGGTGATGAAGCCCCGTCAAGGTCGTCCAAAAACTGCAGTCACCCAAGAAAACGTTGATGCTGTGCGTAAGCTGATTGAGGAAGATCGACATGTGACATACCGCGAAATTCAGGCAACTTTAGACATTGGCATGAGTCAAATACAAATAATCTTGCATGAACAATTAGGTTTAAAAAAGTTGTTTTCTCGATTCCCTCTAAGGTTTTCTGCAAGATCATCCTAGATAGAATGTCGAAGGCCGTGGATCCTCTTCTACGCAAGGAGCAGGCTGGTTTCCGCTCGAGCCGCTCCTGTACGGACCAGATCAACACTCTCCGTATCATACTGGAACGAGAGGCATCAGAATGGCAGAGGGAGGTTTATCTAACCTTTGTAGACTTCGAAAAGGCCTTTGATACGCTGAAGTGGTCTAGTATCTGGTCCCGCCTACTGGACATTGGAGTGCCGCCGAAAATAGTCCGTCTGTTGCAGAGTATTTATAAGAAATATTCCTGTAAGGTTACTCATAACGGCCTAATATCGGATGACGTAACAGTGCACGCGGGTGTCCGCCAAGGCTGCCTCCTGTCGCCGCTCCTCTTCCTAGTCGTTCTTGATGGAATTATGCTTCGCATCCATGATAACAGGCGCCGCGGCATAGAGTGGGGATTATCCAACGTATTGGAAGACTTGGATTACGCCGATGACCTATGCCTGCTGAGTCATACCCACGCCGATATGCAAGCAAAGCTAAACGATCTACGTCAGGAAGCGGCAAAAACGGGGCTCAAAATAAACATCCGGAAGACCCAGGAAATGAGAACTGGTGTGAAGAACCATTCACCGTTGCTGATTGGCACAGAGGCAGTGGAACGCGTCCACAAATTTACATACCTCGGGAGTGTCGTGTCAGAGACTGGGGGTAGTGAAGAGGACATCGCTTCACGGATCGCCAAAGCCCGAGCAACCTTCGCGCAGCTGAGACCTGTTTTGCAATCGCGGAAACTGACCCGAAGGATTAAACTCAAAATCTTCGGGTCCAATGTCAAATCCGTGCTGCTCTACGGGTGCGAAACGTGGAAGGTCACAAAGGACATCTCACGCCAAATACAAGTCTTCGTCAACCGCTGTCTTCGTCGCATTCTCGGAATTTACTGGCCCGAGACCATCTCCAATGTAGAGCTGTTGGAGAAATGCCACGAGAGCCCGATCGATCGCCAGATCAAGCGTCGCAAGTGGAGATGGATTGGCCACACGCTCCGAAGGGTTCCCGATCACATACCCAAGCAAGCTTTGGACTGGAATCCCCAAGGGAAAAGAAAGTGTGGCCGTCCCCGTCAAACCTGGCGTCGCACCGTGTTGGCAGAAGCGACGAGCATCGGAATGACATGGAGCGAGAAGCGTGAAACTCAAGATAGATCGCGATGGAGGACATCTGTGGACGCCCTCTGCCCCATCTAGGGGTTATAGGACATTAAGTCAAGTTACTTGGTGCGTCAGAACTCTCGAAAGATTCCACGCAGAATACTCAAATGCTGTATACAACATCGTATCAGGTGACGAATCCTGGATATACGCGTACGAACCCGATACAAAAAACCGGTCACGAGTTTGGGTGTTCAAAAATGAGTTAAAGCCAACAAAATTGATCGTTCACGGAGTGTTGCAAAAAAAATGGTGGCCACGTTTGTCTCCAAAACCGGCCATGTTGCGAATATTCCTCTTGAAGGACAAAGAACGGTTAATGCAGAATGGTATGCTAGCATTTGTTTGCCACAGGTCGTTTCTGAATTCCGTAAAGAGAACTGCAACCGTCGCATCATCCTCCATCACGACAATGCGAGTTCTCACACCGCGCACAGAACAAAAGAGTTTTTAGAGCAACAAAACATATAATTATTAGACCATCTCGTAATTCCTAAGTTGTGACCATTCAGCGATTTCAAATATAAAGCTTCTAAAAAACAAACGGCTACTACTACTCAAGGATCCAATAATGTCTTTGTGGTTTCTTTCTGCGAAGCCTCCTTATAACGATTGTATAAAATAATTTTGTCTCGTACTCTTCTAATTCTTGTTTTGTTCGCCGATGCAAGATAATATCAACAAAAAAATTGAAGATCAATCGTAATTTAGATGCCACGGGCTACTTTTAGGAAGACCTCCAAAAACGCAGTGTTCAACTTACAAACCCAAACATTTTATTTGTCGCTGTTTATGAGATATCTGAAACTTGCGTGTCTCTGTCACAATTGATAAGTGAAGTTCACGACATGGAATCAATAGCTCACTGGCTTAAAAAAGGCTGCCTTCCCCAAATAAAATCACATGTGATGATTCAACCGCTTTAATAGAAGCTATAGCGTTAACCGAATTCGATTCTACACGATTATATTTAGTACTCCTTTGACTTATGAGAAAATAAACGTCATTGATGAAAATAATTATAACTATCTGTCTCCATGGACGGTTTTAAGTTTATTGACAATAGAACAAAACGAAGGTAGGGGAAACGGTATAGTTATTGGCCTCTATATAGTTATTAGCCATTTCAACAATGGTATTGAAAAACTAGCAACCCACCTTACGAAATGGTAAATATTAAAATGCATTAAGGCAACACAATTGTTGACTGTCAAAAAGTTTCGTCAAAACACCGCAAATGGATTCGTTCTTTTGTAGCCTGTGAGTTTTTCGTACCGGTATCGAAAACGGGTAAGTTTTGTTTAAAAAATGTCATACAATTGTAATAGATCACTAGATAGCCAACAGAGCTAGTACAAAACGGTAGGTCAGTAGGATAGAAAAATACTCAAGAATAGAATAATACTTACGTGTAGTTGGTAATTCAGCAATAACACACAGTTTGGACTTTGAACTATTATTTATTTACCATTTCACACTAAGTTACCATCAACTCCATACAATATATCCACTTAGGTCAACAGTACAATCTTTCAAGCCCGCCCAGACTAGACTCACGAACTCACTCAACGCGCCTCGTGTCCGAACAATCCCCCTCCAATCGACAACTGTCATTAGATGTGACGACATTTGACATTCGAATATTTTCTTGGATAATCATTTTAACAACTTTTAAGTACTATTTGAAGTTAAATATAAATAATTTAATTCTTAACAAATAAAAGATGTATTTATCAAATAAAAACCTAACACTCGACCATCCTGACAACGTGTATGACCCCATACACGTATCCGGTGATAACCTAACACTCGGCCTGTTGAGTCAGTTTTCAAAATCTAAAATCAAATCCATCAAACCATTCAATGGCACTTGGGATGTAAAAAGTTCAAAGTCACAAAAAAAAAATGATTCTACTGTCCATTCGCAAAAGTAGTTTGCTATGGAGAAGAATGGACAAGAAACTCCACACTTACTCTTTTCTTTAAAATAAAAAACTTCTTTTAAATATTTTTTTCAATATTAATTCATTAATTATATCTGAGTACCTTATGAAGTATGATTCATCTAGAATAAAACGGCTGTTCTATGTATAGATATAAAGTATTTCAAGCAATAACAATTATATTGATTCATTTGATAAATATGAACATGGTACTCGCATATTTACAAAATCTGCATTTTATTCGCCTGTATAGAAACCCGTGACTAATTTGCATATATATCAGTTCGCGACTTGCTCGCATATAGACTTACAAAAATTAGGAAACAAATCTAATCAACTGTAACGTTTAAATTTGGCTACTTCGTTACATTATACTAGTACGTGAGTAATTTTTAAAGCATGATTCATCAAGAACAACACGGTTGTACCACGCTTAGGTACAAAGCATTAACAGTTAAACTTAATCATTTGATAAATAGGCACATGATACTCACATACTTACAACATCTGCTATTTGTTCGCTAGTTTGCAAACCCGCAACTTATTCGCATATGGACAAGCCCGTGACTTATTAGCATATTACGATTTATTCACCTGTAGGCAAGTCCCGCGACTTATTCTAAAATTTATATGTACTGAGATGTATTCGCCTGTAGGCAAACCCGCGACTTATTCGCATATAGACAAACCCGCGACTTATTCGCATAAAGCGATTTATTCGCCTGTGGGTAAGTCCCGCGATTTATTCGCCTATAGGTAAACCCGCGACTTATTCTCAAATTTACATGTACTGCGATTTATTTGCCTGTAGGCAAACCCGCGACTTATTCGCATATAAACAAACCCGCGACTTATTCGCATATTGCGATTTATTCGTCTGTAGGCAAGTCCTGCGATTTATTCGCCTATAGGTAAGCCCGCGACTTATTCGCAAATTTAATAATACTTCGATTTATACACCTGTAGGCAAACCCGCGACTTATTCGCATATAGCGATTTATTCGCCTGTAGGTAAGCCCACAACTTGTTCTCAAATTTAATAGTACTGCGATTTTATTCGCCTGAGGGCAATCCCCGCGACTTAATCACAGACTAAAAAAATTTGGCAAACATACCAAATCATTTCCAACAACATTAAATTTTTACAATTTCGACCGCACTCTACTACTCTTCAAGCAAGACCTCATTCAGTATAGGGCTAATATCGCAATTCATACTAATTCCATATATGACCACTACGGCGTTCTGCCAGCGGAGTATTAGTATTAAACCCTCCAAAGACACTAATACCGAAAAGTGATTTAAAAATCGCACTTTCAGTGTTAAATGACAGTGTCAAAACAAAACATATTGAGCTAAAACAGTTCTACAAATATTACCCATGACATACTGGGATTGACTGAAGTCCATCTACTAAAAGAAGCTATTATCGAAGACTATGATTATACGTATTACATAGGAAAACCAAAAATATCCCCTTAGTAAAGACAAAAGACAAGTAAAACATTTCAACTTTTATCGAAATATCAGAAAGAATTTGTGTTCCACAAATAGTTCTAGTAAACCTGCCTTCTGCAATTATACAGACCTATGCAACCTCCGAAACCTCGTCGCTAATTAAACTTTTATGAAAACTTGGAAATACTCATTACTTTACGAGTACCTTCATAATAGTACATTGTGATACAAGGGTGGAAAAGAGGCTATTGCAAACGATCTGTCACCAACAAGCCCGAGCCGAAGGCGAGGATTTTCAATGACACGAGTCCGCAACAACCCACACACCCATGCACCACACGACGTTTTTCAATACAGTCGTGGGGAAATAATAAAAACAAATCACAGAATTACATTTGTAGGGAAGACTGTGTAATTGTCAGGAAAAGCCATTATTGCATGGGTTCTTTCGGGCTAGATGTTAAGCAAACCATCTTCTTTGCTTGTATGTAGGCTCGCAATGTAACTGATCACGTTATGTATTGGCGAATAACTTAAACGACATTCCACTATGACACGTAGTTTGATCTACACGAACAATCGGTAACTCTCACTGTTTTTCTCCTTAGGTTTTTATCACGAATTCACAACTCAATCCAACCCGCCATATCTCTCTCGATCCTTTGTCATTCTCCCTTGTTCGCGCCATCTACTAATGTCAAGTGTTAACGTCAAGTTGCCATCTGTCAAAGTCATTTGAAACCATAGCGCTCTTCAAAACGATATCTTAGAAATGCCGACACGGCCTCCTGACATTTTGCGAGGCCTCGAGCATTTAACAATTCTTATAATGGCTCGTCAAATCTCACACACCAAAGAAAGTAACATTCCATTTGGATCCGCTCGTCCATTCCTGACATGCATACTCTGCGATATCATACGGTGAAGACCAGGCGCACAAGATCCTTTAGATCAACCCAACTCATCATATCATGTGTGGAACGGGCGCACAAGGCCCTTTTCAATCAACCAACGACTCATCATACCACGCAAAGTATACCGGGCGCACTGGGCCCTTTCGACCAACCAACTATTCACAGCGTGGCATGGACCGGGCGTGCTGGGCCTCTTCGACCATCCACCTGCGCAACGCGTGGCGTGGACCGGGCGTACTGGGCCCCTTCGACCACCCACCTACTCACAGCGCGGCATGGACCGGGCGTACTGGGCCCCTTCGACCATCCACCTGGACAACGCGTGGCGTGGACCGGGCGTGCTAGGCCCCTTCGACCACCCACCTACACAGCGTGGCATGGACCGGGCGTGCTGGGCCCCTTCGACCATCCAGCTGGACAAATCGTGGCGTGGACCGGGCGTGCTGGGCCCCTTCGACCACCCATCTACTAACAGCGTGGCATGGACCGGGCGTGCTGGGCCCCTTCGACCACCCATCTACTAACAGCGTGGCATGGACCGGGCGTGCTGGGCCCCTTCGACCATCCACCTGTACAACGCGTGGCGTGGACCGGGCGTACTGGGCCCCTTCGACCACCCACTTACTCACAGCGCGGCATGGACCGGGCGTACTGGGCCCCTTCGACCATCCACCTGGACAACGCGTGGCATGGACCGGGCGTGCTGGGCCCCTTCGACCATCCACTTACTCACAGCGCGGCATGGACCGGGCGTACTGGGCCCCTTCGACCATCCACCTGTAAAACGCGTGGCGTGGACCGGGCGTGCTGGGCCCCTTCGACCACCCACCAACCTACCTAACGAACCTGGCTCGCAACAAACGTCAGGTCGGTCTCGAAGCACCAAGGGTGCCATACCTTCCAGATGCTTAACACATCATACTATGTCACATACTCCAAACAACAGGTCACCAAAGCACCGGAGGCACCAGGCTCCCACCTTCCATCAGACATCAAATCAACAGGTATTATGGGTGCGTTCACAAACACTCCAAACTCACAAACAGTCAGATCCAGAACAACCACCTGCAGGCCACGCAAACATCTACTCCACATGAGAACGGAACCCGCAACACACAGAGCAGCATCCAGTTGAACGGCATAACCCCATGAAGACACACTACCAATATGAAGAAATTACAAGATTTCTGTGGTAAGTACTGTCACTAAAGCACTAACCACTATATTCTGACATATTCGAATATCTTTACATAGAGACAATTTTATAACACAAAATAACATGTCTGCACTCACCAATCGATGTCTGCAAGCAAAGGTGTATAGCGCACCCTGAACTCACCAACCAAGTTCAAGCTTCAAGCAATAGGATACCACTACATGTTGTCCAGAGATTCAACCCTAGACCCCAAGTAATAATTGTGGACAAGGCAGTCAAACAATTAGGTAACAATCACATACAGCAAATAAAAAAATCAATCATCACGTAAATTGTAAAATGAATACACCGTCAATGAGTAACAGCAAAGATTATCATACTATGTTTCTAAGGCACAAAAGTTAGACTTTTGTGAAAACCATAATAATCTACAATTTGAAACAACCTTGAATCTGTAATTTGCAATCAATTGCTTTTTCTTTTTCTTCACTTATTTTCTTTTAACAGACAAAAACATTGTATACTGTAGTGTACAAGAAGTTCAACGGCTTTACAATGTAATTTTTGTTTAACCAGCTGCAGTGGAACCTCAAACGGGTGGTAAAGTTTCATTTTCCATGAACATCAAAAAAATTATAAAAATATAGTGACCTTACCGGCTACTGTAGATACTTTCTGTAACCAGATGTTTGTTAAATCTGAACTTTCTCATGCGCAGCAGATTCTTCAATTACCATTACCTTTAACACAACATACTACCAGGCAAGTAGCGTTAAGAATCCCATCACTTGAGGTACTTTTCAAACTTGTTAACCATGTTTCCAAAATAGTCATGATTCTCTCCGGGCCATGATTTGCAAAATCAAGTCTTGATTTTAGTTCCTGGTTTTTCTACAAATTAATTGGAATCTTTCCAGTATTCTTTCAATTAAACTGAACAGCTGAGCTCAAAAGCCTGAAGGATTCATTTAAAACAAACCATTTTCAGGCACTTTTCAACTAAACTAACATTTACCGGTCTTAGTGCAAATGATAATTATTTGACTTTAGTTATCTTCATTAGTTTAAACTAGTTACTATTATTGTAAACTCTCCAAATTTAATTGAGCAAGAAGTAGACCTTTCAATAAGCTTTCAATCCATCATGATCAAACTTTATGGTTGAGGAATGTTTTTCAGTCACTCCTTGTGCTGCAAATAAGATTATGTTTTGACCGAATACCCGTCACATAAGTCTTCATGTATTTGAAGTTTCCCGCTAGGTACCAACTTTCTTTCAGTAGGTAATTTCACTGATCACAAGTTGTTCGATTGTTATATCACTAGTCTCCTAAATATCAAGCCCTTATATCCCACGATCTGATGTAGGGAAGACTGTGTAATTGTCAGGAAAAGCCATTATTGCATGGGTTCTTTCGGGCTAGATGTTAAGCAAACCATCTTCTTTGCTTGTATGTAGGCTCACAATGTAACTGATCACGTTATGTATTGGCGAATAACTTAAACGACATTCCACTATGACACGTAGTTTGATCTACACGAACAATCGGTAACTCTCACTGTTTTTCTCCTTAGGTTTTTATCACGAATTCACAACTCAATCCAACCCGCCATATCTCTCTCGATCCTTGTGTCATTCTCCCTTGTTCGCGCCATCTACTAATGTCAAGTGTTAACGTCAAGTTGCCATCTGTCAAAGTCATTTGAAACCATAGCGCTATTCAAAACGATATCTTAGAAATGCCGACACATTTGTTTCTTCCACAAAATAAAATTATCGTAAGTCGCCATATATCTTTATCGAGATTTTGGGGGCAAAATTTCATCTTGCGCTATTTCGCCACATAAAATATCGGGTGGGGTTAATTCCATTTCATCATTTGTACTTGAACTCATATAAACAAAATAAAATAATCAATTTATCACACAAAAATTAAAATTTTCAGAAATGGCGCGTTTTTGCAACATGACGTATATATATTTTTTTCAATGAAAACAGCCCATACAACCTATTCGACTTTTGACAATTTCCTTTTATGTGAAAATAAAACTGGTAATTAAATATATTAAACAACCATTTAAAAGACTTTTGAGAATTCATTGCTAAGATGTACGGACTCATTCATTTTTCCTCGTATAAAATCTATCCAATTTTATTCTATGTATGAAAACTCCTTGCTGCTAAACTTTTTTAAATTGATTTATACATTTAAAACTCAACTGCAAAAATAATGATCGAGCTCGTAAAAAAAACCACAATTACTTTCAAAGTACGAAGTATCGTCGTCAGTTTCGTCTGGACAAGACCACATAATGCAGAGAGCTACAATCCACCAGAAATCCACAATAAGAAGCAGGCGCACTTCTCTGACACGCCATTAACAATGAAAACATTGAACGAGCAAGAAGCTATAAAAGGTTCCAAAAATAATCTACCAGGACTTATAGCGTCACGTGAAAAGTATGACACAAAAACCTTATGCATATTACCATAAAAATCATGCACTCTATACTGGAATAATATAGAATTTATCAGAAAAACCGCACAGTTAATGAAAGAAACCAATGACAAAATAAGCCAATACTGTACAAAAACGATAAAGAAAACTTCATAAAACACAAACACAGAAATAAGGAGGAACAACCACTATACGTACAAATTAATCTATAAAAAAAAATACAAAAATGTATGAGATTATCATGTGCTATTGTAGTATCACAAAATTGATCCCCACACTTTAGTATATTCACCGCTGACATCGAATGACCCTCTGTATAGCACCTGTCAAGAAATATATCCATCTCTAATACACTACCAAATGTGAATCCTGAATGGAGTTCATAAATATAGCTACGGTTAATTATTCCAAACTATATAACCAACCAGATTCATTACAGCAAACTGGTATGATTAACCAAAACGGGGAATAAATACTCCCCTGTACGTGAAACCCTACAACAATCAATGAAGATGAAACCAGAGAAGGGCTATCAGATATATCAGGCAGGTTCATAAACAATTGTAGGAGAATGGGCTGTAATCCAATTATGGAAATTTGACCAAAAGCTCATCAGCCACATGATATATGCGACCGATCAAGAAAAACACTTGCTCGAGCAGCGACGGTACGGATTTTCTGGCATCCAATAGCTACGACTATACCCCGCCGAAAAGAGCCTCTCAAGAAGAATCTTTACCACAAAACCAATATTGCCAATTATAAGTCGGTTCAGCGTTAGTGACCCAAACAGGCGACTCATTAGACATCAAAACAAAGACTTGTGCTCGATGTCGAACTGCCATAAGATACAAAACAGAAATAACTTTGCAAAAGAACACTCGATATTAAACTGCCTTTTGCTAATTCAAAAATATTCAGATTCAATGACCTAAATAGGCAAGCAATTGGGCCCCAAGATTACTACCTTTTTCTTTTGGCACCTAACAGCCACAAGACACATGCCACCGAGAAAAGTCCACTCAAGAAGCCCTGTTACAAGACAACTATCGTCAATAGTTAGTCCGTTTAGAGTTTACACCAAACTCAACGGTTTTTAATTAAGGGTCACTACATTTACAGAAACACGGCTAGCGATTATGTCCAAACCCAAAAAGCAAAATTCCAAGTAAGTCAATAGACGACATACCAGAATTTAAATGATATCTACTTAATGGATCACATTTAGAACTCTGTAGCTCCTCACGTGTCAACTATCCAGAAAAGTCATTATAATAAGAAATATTCAAACTGAAAAGATTCATCCGACACATCCCAGCGCTACTGGGGCGAAGGACAGGCTTAACGTTTGGTCTAATGGAGCAGACTCTTAAAACATTGTTCCTAAATCGGCATATTAGAGTCCAATATTTTAAAGTGGACGCTTATGGATTTATAAAACAATGATTGAAATGCACAGTACTAATTTATTTATTTATTTATTTATTTATCAATTATGGACGACTTACAGCTAAAACAAACAGAATAACAAATAGTACGTGAGACTGACAGCCAATTAAAAGTCATCACTTATAAAAATAGATTAAAAAGAAAGAGTGTGAACAACACAACACAGCTACCAAAAAAGAAAAGAAAACAGTATAACATTCAAGCTCAAACTAAATTAACATTTGAAATTCCTTTCAACGATAAAAACCTGAACATACAAAATCTAATTAAAAAGCTAAGGCTCAGGCACTTTCTGGCCGAGGACACACCCGTCAAGAAAGGATCAAAATCATGCCGCTTACATAAGTCATTAAAGCCTCTACTTGCACGCACTATAAATGAATTCTGCCTGTAATTCGTAGAGGTAGATGGAACACGCAACGGTGCGTACCACCGCTTCGACCTTCCGGGAACGTTAAAATAAAATTTGGATAGAATGTCGGCGTTATTGATAGAATTGTTGAAATTTTTTAATAATGTAGTACAGTCAGAGACTGCTCGCCGATTAATTAGGGGTAATAAATGATACTTCTTGCAGAGATTGAGGTAATCTTCAGAACGGTAGGGCACTTTCTGATGATAACATAAATACTTGATGAACCTTTTCTGAATGCTCTCTATACGATCAATGTACTTGTGATAACATGGATTCCAGATTTCAGACGCATATTCCAAGTTGCTTCTAACAAAAGTACAGTAAAGTATTTTTAAAGTTTTGGCTTGAGTAAAGCACTTGGATAGCCGCATTATGAAACCTAGTGCTTTAGATGCTTTAGCGACCATGGCATTGACATGAAATTCAAACGTAAGCTTAGAATCATGATATACCCCCAGATCTCGGATACAATTCGTTCTAGGTAGTACTTGATCACCTAAGATATACGATGAAGGTATAATTGAGCGCTTTCGAGAATATGTTAGAACCGAACATTTAGCAGGGTTAAGATCAAGCTTACTCCCACGACAATAAGCCTCCAGACGATGTAAATCATCCTGAAGTGCAATCGCGTCCGCATGTGATGATATTGTGGCATAGATCTTCATATCGTCAGCAAAACACAACAGTTTGGATGAAAGCAAGCAAGAGTTGATGTCGTTTATGTAGATAATGAAAAGTAATGGGCCAAGCAATGAACCCTGGGGGACCCCACTGGGGACAGGTACCCAACCAGACATATAATTGCTTAATACTACTGCTTGGGACCTGTTCTCCAGATAAGAAGAAAACCATCTGAGTAAATCGCCTCGTATTCCAATACCATATAACTTAGATAGTAAGATCTCATGGTCAATTCGATCAAAAGCTTTACTGTAATCAGTATAAACGACATCAACCTGCCGACCGCTATCCATGGCGTCAGTAATAAAGTCATTGAGTAATATTAAGTTGGTAACGGTAGACCTTCCCTTCAAAAAACCATGTTGAAAGGAACTAAACGAATTTCTTAGAGCACTATACACCTGGTTATAGATGATCCTTTCGAAGATTTTTGCAACAATACAGAGTTTGGATATCGGCCTATAGTTTACAATTTCAGTTTTGACTCCTTTTTTGTGAATAGGCGTTATGAAAGCTGATTTCCAAAGTTCAGGTACAATACAAGTATCTAAAGATTTCCTAAAGAGAATTGAGATAGGACGGGCAATCGAAGTCGAACATCGTACAAGAAATTTGGATGAAATATTATCCGGGCCAGCCGCTTTAGAAGTATCCAACTTGCGAAGCAAGTTAGAAACCTCCTCAACGTTCACCACAATGCTACATATATCAGATATGCTGGAAGATTCAGTAGAGAATATGGGTGAAGAAATTCCATGACCAGAGCTAGTATCTAGAAATGTAGAATGGAAGTACGTAGAAAACGCTTCGCATATTTTTTCTCCGGTACGCAACGCTTCGTTATTATAGTGTAAAGTGCTCGGCACTGCATTTGAGTTGTGTCGTTTTTTAACGAAGGTCCAAAAATATTTAGGGTTCTCTTTAATAGATTTTTCGGTTAAGCTCAAGTAGTTTTCATAACATTGCGATTCTAATACCTTTACCCTTTCACGAAGTAACTTAAATGTTGACTCATCTGCTATACTGCCGTAAGTCTTATATTTTTTGAAATATTTGTATTTTTCTTTAATTGTTTTAATTAATGCCGAATTGTACCAAGTTGGATATGTTTTGCTACGATTTAATTTTTGTGGAATATATTTTGTGTGTAAATTGAGGATAACTTGATTGAAAAAGTTTAATGATTCATCAACTGATCGTGTCGCAAACTCGGATTCCCAGTCAGTCATAGTAATGTCTTTGTTGATAGATTCATAGTCACCCTTGTCGAACAGATATTGCGTTCGTGGCGCGCACTCTAATAAAGGAGCTTCAACGAAATCCATATTAACTAATAGTGCTGGGTGGTAGGCGTCGATGGGAACCAGTGGACTTGAACATTCTATCACATTAACTAATTGGTTTGCAAGTACCAAATCTAAAATTTTACCATGCCTATTAAGAACACCATTGTATTGACTAAAATCTAGGGTACATAATTCGTCACTTAATAAAACTTCGTCTGGACCATTTGGGTTCATTGGGACGAGTGATAGATTGTCGGATAGGACCCAGTTAATACCGCTCATGTTAAAATCACCAATGATGAGAAAGGTATCGGAAGAGTTACTCATAACTATTTGGTTTAATTTTGTGAGGTAATTGCGAAGTTGTAAAGAAAAAGAAAGCCCTAAGTTTTGCTGACATAAATAAATAACACAAATATGTAAGGTAATATATTTACGTGTATTAGAATTTTTCAGTCGTATGCTGAGCCATAAAACCTCTGCTGTAGAATGGAAGGTAGGTTGGCATATAACTGAAAGTTCCCTACGTGTAGCAATAAGCACACCCCCACCACGCGACTGCCCGGTCAAAACATAATCCCGATCACGACGCCACACAATGTACCGTTCATCAAAGAATTCAGAATTTAAAACCCCATCCAATAACCACGTCTCCGCAAGAATAATAATATCATACGAATTTAGTAACATTTGACGATAGAAAGTATCACTTTTAGTTCTAAGCCCGCGAACGTTTTGATAAAATATATTTAACTTAGGAGACATTAAAGCCAATACTAATAATTGAGTATAAATCTATGTAATCCATTAAAATATAGCATTTCATTAAATAATATTGTAGAATAAGGTATAATATAATTAAATAAGTATAATGAGGGTAAAAGTCAATATGACCTATGCGAGCGCAAGAATCATCCGATGTTAAATAGTAAACACCGGTGCGAAAAAGCAAGCGATAGTGCGTGGTGCGTGCAAGTGCGAGAGAGTGAGACATATTGTAGTGCGGTAAAGTTTTAAAGTAAACGGCGCGATAACGATCACAAAGCATACAAGTAGCTAAACAAAAGACAGGTGTCGAACTCATTAGTAAGGCAGAGGTGTCAAACATTTTGTATAAAGTTATTGTGACAAAAACGGTATTAAACAATTGGAGCCATTGAAGCAAAATATAATAGAAAAATAGGAAAGTATGTGTAAAAATTAAGAGACAAATTAGATAATCTTGTTTAAATCTGACTCCTTCCTTATGATAAAAACTTTTGAATGATTATTTTTAAGTATATGAATTTTACCATGTTTAACCCATACGTACTCATAATGTTTATCTTTGGCAATGATTTTAACTCTGGTTAAAAGTTTTTTGTACTCCACGCTAAGGTGATCGTTGACATAAACACGCTGAGATGAGCCTTGAAACCCGATGTCACAAGCGGATAGGTCCTTCCTGGCACGTGCCGCCGCAATGAAATCCTCCTTCACACACCGGTTTAAAAAAACTCACTATTATGAGCTTTTCATTGAAACCAAAAATAGGGACCCTAGAAATATAGTTCACCTGGGCTTTGGGACAGCTGTAGTTCACCTTACGGCCGATAGCGTCGATGATAGAGTACAGATTCTCATCCTTCCTCACAGGAACTCCCTTAATTTCAACGTTATTTAGCCTGGATCTTTGTTCATAGGTCGAAAGTTGATACTTCGTGGTCGCCAAGTCAGTCTGTAAACAATTCACTGATTCCTGAAGCTTTTCAAGTTCAGACACTTTTGCTTCAACTTCCAAGAGTCTTGTGTCAAAATCATCAAGTCTTCCAGCAGTACCCTCACATGTCAACTTAAGCTCAACCAACTCATCCTTGATCACGCGAATGTCATCTACCAAGGTCGGCAAGCTAAGTAACTGCCGCTTCATGTCCCGTATCTCGCTTAATATAGTATCCAGCGATGCAGGTTCAGGGGAAGGCATAACTGGTGATGAGATTCTGCAAGTGGGGCATTTCCATTGTGCCATCCTATTGGCACCCAGCTTTCTCCATCCGGTTTCTGAGATGTTTGCACATCCGAAATCCAGGTGTTTCTTGCAACTGCCACACTGGACGCCGTCATTGAACTGCACTTTACAAACTGCGCAAGATTTCATTTTCAAAATTATACAGTTTGAACTGAACTAAAACGTAAAAAGGTTGACGATCTATTTCTTTTGAGTGGCGCGTACTGTGTGTATGAGTGTCCAAACAGAAGTGAAAGTTATTAGAATAAACTAACTAATGAATAACTAATGAAAGTTATTAGTTGACAAAATACCAGAATTCAAATGACTCACATTTAAAGCTCTCTAGCTCCTCAAGTACCCATATTCCATGAAATATCCCCCCGAAGAGATCCATCTAACGACACATATCATATCGCTACTGGAATGCGACAAAATTGTCTATTGCCCTTTGCAAGGACTGTACTATTAAGACCCATCATGCTTCTATGGAGCAAAATATTAGAAGGAAAAGTTGTGCCGATTTCAGTAATCATCCTGTTGTACAAAAGCTAATCCAATGGATATTGGGCATTATCAATAAAGAAGCCATATCAGCAAAATCTCATCAAAAATTAAGTTACGACTAAATAATCACCACATGTCATCCACTAGGTAAATGACATCCCTCTCAAGTTTGTAGAGAAGTATACCCATCTAAGCAAAAGGTTCTCCCTCAGCAAAGCCATAAATATGGAATAAGTCTTGTAGCGTTACGTATAGTTCAAATGAACTATACGTAAGCCACGTTAATAAAATTAAAGGTAAATATAAATTAAAAACTATCGGAAACTAAAAAACTCCAAATCATTATTCGTAACATCCGACCTTGTTACTTGTGAATCTTCCAATTCTGTGAAATGCAATAAATATTATTTATTGAGTGAGTTACTGGTCAAATTGATAACAAAACAGATGAATTACTATGTCTGTTGTCCGGTGTCAACAAAACGCGAGTTTAGATCCTGGATTCAGAAGCGCTATTCAGCATTCCTTTCATCGATCCAACAGACTGTAGAACAGTCAGAGGCTCCCGAATTACAATCCGGTGGAACTAGGGTCAACAGTTTAGCGACATCTCGAGCTAGCCTTAGAATGGCTGTCTACAGAGTAATAAAGGCAGACTTCACAGAAGTTAGCGTCGCCGCTGTGAAGAATCAAATGCGGATGTTGACAGCTCTTTCTGAAATGACGACATATGCACTAGTCCAGAAAGTGATCGCCACTGGGGGAAGTGTCTTATTAATGAAACCTCTTCCTGATCAGGTAATTACATTCATTCAGGAAAAGAGGGCAATGCAGAAGAAACTTAAGGACTGGGGATATGATGAAGAAGACCTGATCTATATACATCTGATCAAACCTAATGTTCAGTGCTTCACTGCTGCTACATATGCGGATTTAATAGTAACTGCCCAGATAATGGAAGATATGCAAGACCCCAAAAATAAGACCCTAGACAGATACAAATCAAAGACTGATAATTCCACCGTCAATACCCACCAGCTAAAGGCATACATGAGGGCGCAGTCGTTCTCCATCAATTGTACCGTAGACTCTGAGACCCGTGAAAAACTGAAGAGTGTCTTCGGAGAGGCTATAGAAGCCATGGTCCAGGATGCGGAACGGGTGACGAAAATTCTTAACAGGCAGGCAGGCAGGCTAGGCAGCTGGACGGACACGAAGGCGTGGAATGCCCGAGGTAGGCAAATGAGCTTGCAGATGTATCGCTTAGATAGGCAGTAGAGTAGCCAGCAGGACGAATGGGCTGGCTCACAGTTAGATGGTCAAGGCTGCTGAACTAATAGTCAGGCAGTCAGTTAGGCAGTAGAATAGGCTGGCACTGGCAGATAGAAGTGTGGAGGTCGGGCTGTGGCTTAATATGCCGATCAATCAAACCCTTTACTATGAAGCAGTGACCGACGTAGTTTATGAACCAGTAAAAATGCTCAGATTTAAGTTCCACACTCAATAAATAATATTTATTGCTTTACACAGAATTGGTAGATTCACAGGCCTTATATATAATAGATTTTAAAAAGATTTTCTGATTCAATAGTACAACGCGTAGTACTAAGTAGTCAAACGACTTTCAGAGTTCAGAGCAGATTCAAGACTGCCAAGCCCTCGGCCTTTCCGTCTTTTATATCCACCGCTTGACAGAATCAGAATCAGAATTTAAGTTAGTGACATCTTGTTGTCATAAAAAAAGTGCAACCTGCCAGTATTCAAAACAGCCAGTAATATTCAATCCAAAACCTTATCGATGAATCCTGAGAGCGTGTAAATTAATTTTCAATTTATAAAATACAATATTTGAGCTAACCATATTGATAAAAAGAATTTAAATTATATAAATCAAAAGTAATCTTCATAGACTAAGCTAGTAAAAAGCTCTATGACAGAAAATTTAAAAGGAAAAGTATTGACAGCTTGACAACCTGACGTAGGTGTCATAACATTGAAAAATATGATTATTTTATAAGAAAACGAATCGTTTTAGACCGATTCGCAGAATAACAATGTAAACGTATAAAGGATGCGAAGTATAAGTATATGATGTAAAATGTATTGGCATGGAATAATATGAAGTAAGTATTAAGAGACCTAAGTGTGAATTAGGTGAGAACACCAGCTCACTCAGTGAAATAACTAAAATATGTGGTTTAAAATAGCGAAATACCACAGTCTATAGAAAATTTGAGTAGTAGAGTCGGTAAAAGATTAACGATCACTTAGCTATGAACATCCAGGCTGCTGCTGTAGTAGCTTCTTGTTGTGATGTCCTGGACTGCTGCGCCTTGGGCTGCGACGTCCTGGACTGATATGCCTTGGGCTTCGACGTCCTGAACTGCGTCACCTTGGGCTGTGGCGTCCTGGACTGCGTCACCTTGGGCCGTGACGTCCTGGACTGGTGTGCCTTGGGCTGGCGCCTCACGAGGCATGATGTACATAAAACAAATAGTAAAGGTTTATGAATAACTAAAGTACACAAAATATATTTGAAAATGTATGCAGGGTATTTTGAAAATATCTCTGAAACGGTGAGTCTGAGCAAAAAAATAACCAAATTTTCACAACCCTTTAAGAAACTCCGCTTAAGGGACAATATACTTAGTCACATTTTTTTTTTGTTTTTTAATATTGTTCTACCCTCATATTTTTAAAATACATTAAATATAGTTTTAATAAGACATTTAAAACTAATTTAATAAAATCGTAATCAAAAGCACTTGATTTCGTAATGGGCGCGTACATCCCGCTTCTGAAATGTAATAGATCACTAGATAGCCAACAGAGCTAGTACAAAACGGTAGGTCAGTAGGATAGAAAAATACTCAAGAATAGAATAATACTTACGTGTAGTTGGTAATTCAGCAATAACACACAGTTTGGACTTGTTACCATCAACTCCATACAATATATCCACTTAGGTCAACAGTACAATCTTTCAAGCCCGCCCAGACTAGACTCACGAACTCACTCAACGCGCCTCGTGTCCGAACAATCCCCCTCCAATCCACAACTGTCATTAGATGTGACGACATTTGACATTCGAATATTTTCTAGGATAATCATTTTAACAACTTTTAAGTACTATTTGAAGTTAAATATAAATAATTGAATTCTTAACAAATAAAAGATGTATTTATCAAATAAAAACCTAACACAATTTTAGAATGTGATATTTTGAAGTAAATTTACATAGTTCAGTGATTGAAAATCTGTAAAATATATAGAGTGAAATGCATACGCGTATTTGAAGGGTAAAATGACAAAATCATAACATAAACTTTAAAAAATGTAGTGGCCAATTACTGCACCAATAATTTAAATAACATTACAGTAATTGGCCACTTATGCCAATAACTATAATCATTTCATCCAAAACAAAATGCATTTATAGTGAATTAAATCTTTACCGTTTTTTATATTAGGCATCATATTCGTTTGTCACTAATTTTAGGGCTGTGTAAACAATTATTGGCCTAGGCCAAGTACTATGAAGTCTGGAATAATTTTCAATACAAAAAAGGAGGCCAATAACTATAATATTTTTAATTTGGACAAGATCACTCATGCATATTTTTTGTTCTATCAGGTTAAATTAAAAATAATCGTGCCAAAAAGACCTCAGTACACCAAAGAAGCCCTTGATGAGGTGTTAGAAAACATTCAGAATAAAAAAATGTCTTTTAGAGCAGTTGTGTAAAAATATAATATTACCAGGGCAACTTTACAAATTAAACTTAAAAATCCCACTTCTAAATCGGAGTTTGGACCGACGCCGTATTTGAGTCACTATCAGCGTTGCCAATCTGTGGGGAATTCCCCAAAATGCGGGGATTTAGATAATGTAGGGAAAATGCGGGGAATTTAGACATTTACACTAGAACTGAACTTAAAGTAGCACTAGAAGTATCTATAAGCATATTTAATTTAAGCTTTACCCAACTTATCCGGCAGGAAAGATTTAGAGTTTATTTTATGGCAACAGCTAAAAATAAGCCTATTGCTCGTTCTACCTTTCTCAAACGCATCTGTCGAAGGAAAATTTTGCGTCTTAAAGAATTTGAAAACAGAGTATCGTAATCGGCTACACACTGACACTGTAGACTACAGTCTAGTAGCGCTTATGGCGATGACTAGAGAAGGTATTAAGAAGAAAGGAGGGAGCTTGAAAGTGATCCTTCAAATAATATGATAAACCAAAAAACATGGCGTAATGAGAACTGCACAAAGTAAGTAGTACATTTTTCTTTTTTTTTTTTTGGATCCGCTCTTTCTTGACCACTATCATACTGATTAGAAGATTTTTGTAATAAATATGTTTGATTATATGAACATTGCTTTTATTTGGAGTACTGTTCTCATCTCTGGGATGGATCTGCCAAATACCAGCTTGATGCACTAGAGTCGATCGAAAAGCGGACCAAGAGGCTCATCGGCGATGAGGCACTGGTTAAGTCAAAGCTCCAGAGCCTTGAACATCGTCGCCAAGTTGCCAGCTTATCGGTTTTTTATCGATTTCATTTCGGGGAGTGTGCGATGGAATTGCATGATCTAATTCCGCCCAGCCCGTTTCATCATCGGACTACCAGACGTACGGCGATGCACCATAGGTACATGGTGGACATCCCACCCATACGCACTAAACGTTTTGAGAATACTTTTATTATGCGTACAGCTAAGGAGTGGAATTCCCTGCCGGAGTCTGTGTTTCCCGATAGATACAATCTAGGGGTCTTTAAGTCAAGAGTGAATAGGTTACGTCTAGGCAAGCGTGCTCAATCGTCGACCACATCATCACTTACCATCAGGTGAGATGATGGTCAAGCGCGAGCCTACAAAATATAAAAAAAAATCCTTGAATTTGTGGGGAAGATGTGGGGAATATTGATTTTATATTCCCCAAATTTGGGGATTTTCAGTCAGGTTTTTGGGAAATCCAGACCATGGACGTTGGCAACACTGCTCACTATCATAATCACTGCATACAGAATAATCATGGAGAAAATATCACAGATGCTGACGAATTTGTTAATTTTATATACCACAAAAGTTAATTAATTAACGATGATTCAGAGCCTTCTGATGTTTAGAACATTTTTTAATTAGTAGTAATTAGTAGTTTTTGTTTTTGAATATTAATAATATTTGTTTTCTATGGCCATTAACTGTAATATGGCCAATTATTGTAATTATGGTGGCCAATAACCGTTATTTCAATATTTGTATCTTTATGTAGATTTTATTAGAGATACTCCTGTACATAATAAATAATAGGCTGGAACATTTTATCAATCCACAGATTCCAGAGCCATTAACGAACCCTGCTTGTTCAGCAGGGTTCGTTAAAGGCAAAGGAACTCGGGAACAAATCCTGAACGTTCGCCAAATCATAGAGAAAAGCCGGGAATTTAACAGCCCTGTGTTAATGTGTTTCATTGACTATACTAAGGCCTAGATTGTGTGCAGTGGGATAAGCTGTGGGAGGTGCTGAAGGACATGGGTGTGCCTCAGCATCTTGTTGACTTGATCCGATGCCTCTACATCAGCAACCGCTCTTTCGTCAGAATAGACACCGATTGTTCAAATGTGTTCTCCATCAAGAAAGGCGTTAGACAGGAATGCATCCTTTCACCCTTACTCTTCAATGTATACGGAGATTATATCATTCGAAAAAAACTCTTGAGGGCTGGGAAGGGGGGTTTGCTGTTGGTGGAAAGCGCATCTCCAATCTGCGCTACGCTGACGATACTGTTCTCCTTGCTACAACATATGACGACATGAAGGAGATATTACATAGATTGGAGGTGGAGAGTGGCAAGTTGGGGCTTGCTTGCAATAAATAGGCAGACAACTGAACTTATGGTGATAGATCGTGCGGAAAAGCTATCGGGCGCCTGCAGCATCCAAGGCATCGAAGTTGTGGATAGTTTCATTTATCTGGGGTCTATTATTAATACTGAGGGCAGCTGCGTACTAGAAATAAAACGACGGATAGGTATGGCTAAAGATGCTATGACACGCTTGGAGAACATCTGGAAAAATCGTGGCATAAGTTATAAAACCAAAGCCCGTTTAGTCAAAGCATTAATTTTCCCCATTTTCCTCTATGGAGCTGAGACGTGGACAATCCGAGCAAGGGAAAGACAGAGGGTAGACGCATTCGAAATGTGGTGCTGGAGGCGGATGCTCCGAATACCATGGACAGCCAAACGCACAAATGTGTCTATCCTTTCCCAACTCGAAGACCAGATTGTCTACAGTATGCCTACAGCGTATTTTGACCTACTTCGGTCACGTAATGCGGAGGGGAGATAAAAGTCTGGAAAAACTGGTCATTGTTGGTAATACCGAAGTGAAAAGAGCACGAGGCCGGTCGCCAACACGATGGTCTGACCAAGTGAAAGAAGCTACGTCCTCAAGCAAATTTCAGCAGGTGGTGATGGCAACTTTGGACCGGAATCGATGGAGGCAGATTGTCCACTTAAAGGGGTCCAGTGATTTTATTAATAAAAGTGTATGGAAAAGGAGTATGTAAGCCATTCCATTGAATAAATACTTTAATGTTATATACATACTAGCTGACCCGGCAAACTTTGTTTTGCTATAAAAACACCAAACATTCATCTACCCTACCTACCGTACCCTACCTACCCTACCGTACCTACCCTACCCTACCTACCCTACCCTACCTACCCTACTCTACCTACCCTACTCTACTCACCCTACTCTACCTACCCTACCCTACGTAAGGTAAAGTAGCAATTTTTTTTTCTTAATTATTTTTTTCATAATAACGTTCTCCTAACAATAACAAACACAACAAAAAAAGAATTAGCTAAATCGGTCCAGCCGTTCACGCGTGATGCCGTGACCAAGGGAAATAGGGATTCATTTTTATTATATTTATAGATTTAAAAAAATATTTACTTTACATTTATCCGTTTTATATATTTTTGTATTATAAATAGTGTCTTCAGGTAGCTTAACTGGCCAATAACTATACTGTTTACCCTACATCTGATATTTACTTGTAATAAAAAATTGCACAGACTATGTAACAATAAAAACTATCATAAAATCTTTATTTATATTTTCGTTAAATAAATATGATAATTTTCACGGCAATTCATATGAGGATGTAAAATATCGTTTGCTAAAAGTAATATCTCGGGATTGGAAAATTCCCAATTGAGAATGAAGGTATATGGTGTGCTTCGAGTAATTGAACAGCGGTGTTTATTAGAACGTAGAAGAAACGAAGTGGCAGAAATATCGACGATATTTTACGATATTTTAGAAAGTATTTTATGGGAAAACGAAATATACAAAAAAGAATTTGGTTACTGACTTTTTTTTTATATCATACAGAAGAATCAAACAAATGGTTTTGATAATCATCTACCTACCTAATTTTATAGAAACTCTAAAAAGATTACCTGAGAAAACTACCTTTATAATCCAATGAAATGCTACGATTTTTTTCTGACTCCAGAACTAACCCCCTTCCCTGGACCTCTTCCATAGAAAGTAATTAAAAAAAAAAAAAATATATTTCCGGATCCATAATATGCAATAAGAATTTGTGTTACGATAAACGCACACACAATCACACAATGTTATTTTTGGAATAGCCCAAACAAGTGTTCCAAAAAATGCCTTTTGTAACAGTTATCTACTACCAGTGATGACGATTTTTATCGTTCAGGATCTATGTTTACGGATAACCCAATATTAAATGCAAATTGGAAGGGCAAAACCACAAATTTTAATTTTAAAAAAAATCCGAGACGAAAGTTATTTTTCCCAATACTGGAGCGTCTAGGATAGGATAGCATAGTTGGACCCAATTTGCCGCACTTAAACTCCCATTTGGTCCATTGTGCGTGCAGTTCGTTCATTTTTTGAGTCGTGAGGCTTTTGGGACCTGGACCGCGGTCCCGGATTCCACCTATAAATTCAATATTATTTTTGAGTATTATTTGGGACCACAAGATAAATAAAGCTAAAGTACAGTTTACTAAAAAGCTGATATAATATTTTGATCAAAATTGCAGATATTAGCAGCAACAATTCTTTTGTCAATGTGGTCCTTTTTTCTTTAATCAAGACTCGGACCTCAGAACTCATTGAAAGTAACAATGGATATTGAAATATCCGCTTTATTAGCACTTCGAAGCATTATCCCAGGTTTGAAGATACTTCGTTGCTATTTCCATTTTACAAGATGTTTATGGCGAAAAGCAAAACAGTTCGGTAAAACCAAATCTAATCTTGAAAAATTACATGTGAAATTGTGTTCAGCACTATTTTAATACAATTTTTTTTTTTCTTTGTTAGTAAGAACAAAATTCTTAATAGTTAATTACGATGTAGCCTAAAATACTGATGTTTATGGCGAAAAGCAAAACAGTTCGGTACAACCAAATCTAATCTTGAACAATTACATGTGAATTATTGTGTTCACTATTTTACTACTATTTATTTTTTCTTTGTTAGTAAGTACAAAATTCTTAATAATTAATTACGATCTAGCCTAAAATACTACGAGTAATAAGCAATTTAACTCTAACTTAATATGTTACGTTATAGATTATGTTAAATCTAAGAATAGTGTCCATTTGCACTTTTACACAAGTCCGTAGCACTTTCTTAGAGTCTGATATAATTTATAAAAACACTATGTGCATGTGTTATATATGTGTATAGCACAGCGTTTTCACTATTATTCATTCACTTTGTACACTACATTAATTCAAAAGGTTTAGTTCTTTTTAGCCTACGCACTAAGTCTGTATTGTCTAGCAGCTGGATTGCCTCAACATTCAAGTGTCGATGAAGTCTGTGTTCGTGGGCTTCAGCAAATTTTTGGATGATGGTGGTGACGAATTCCGTTTTAAGGTCACGGTGAAGATCGTCATTTCTTATGTACCACGGTGCATTTACAGCATCCCTAAGCACTTTATTTTGGCATTCTTGGATTAATTTTACGTTGCTTTATTTAGTACAGCCCCAAAATTGGATACCATATGTCCAAATTGGCATCAGTATATGCTTGTATATGGTTATTTTATTATGTATTGATAGACAGGATTTCCTTCCGAGTAACCAATACATACTTTTATCTACACTCACAATGTAATGTTCCAAATATGAATTCAAAAAATATTGTATAAACACGTACTTTATATTCATAGATAGGTAAAATTAAAAAAATAAGACGTGTGGCACTCGGGGACTGCCGCGGTAAAGCTATTGCATAGCATTTTTTATCAACTTATGCAATTATAATTATTTATTTATTTTTTATTTATAAAAAATGTTCATCCATCAGTTGTAAAAACTTCTTTAGCAAGAATAAAAAACTTCTTTGTCAACCGAAACCGAACTGGAAAACACAGCACCTAAATTCTGAGTGACCCTTATTACCACTGGCATAAGGCCACTTTTATTTGCCACGCAATAGTGACCCGTATTCTATTCAGTAACAACATGTTTTGTTTTTGTTGTTGTTGTTAAAATTAAAGTCTGCACAAGCATGGTCTTCGTTTTTACAGGTAGAAAGTTTCTTAGACGATACAGGCATCGCAAAGTCCCATTGACCCTTTGACTGACACTAAAAACCTGACTTTGCCAGCTTAGCGTCGAATCAAGATGTAGACCGAGATCTCTTTCACTAGGACTGATGGGAATGACAGTTCCATTAAAAATTATAGGAGGAAGAGAGTTAATCGACACATCATGTGCGAGCTTCCAATCACAACGGCCTGACATTTTGAGGGGTTTACAGACACCCCAAATCTATCGGACCAGTCCTTGACAGCGTCCAAGTCCCGGTTCACATCGTCTATAGCGTCTGACAAACTCTGCACCCGCGCAGCTGCATAAAGTTGAAGGTCATCGGCATAAAGATGATACGACACCGAAGACAATGAGTTATAAAATTTATGAAGATGGAAAATAACAATGGAGAAAGAATACCGCCTTACGGTACACCAGCAGCCAGGTCACACCAACTTGACGAGCTCTCGTCAACGCGAGCCGACTGCTGTCGTCCCCGAAGATAGGAAGAGAACCACTCCAGTGCCTCGGAAGAAACCATAAGATGTGAAAGGATAGAAAGGAGAATATCGTGACTGACGGCATTAAAGGCATTGGAGAAATCAATTAAGACCAAAACAGTAACCTTGGTATCCTGCATCGCGTCTCTAATGTCGTCAGTCACTTTAAGGAGAACAGAGGCAGTACTGTGCCCCGGCCTGAATCCAGACTGGAATGAGCTAACAAAATTATTCCGATGAATATACCCTAAAAACTGCTTGTGGACGCAGGCCTCGAGCACTTAGGGTAGGAAAGGGAGAATGGTGATTGGCCGATAATGATTAGGTAGAGGGCTTTGAAATTTTAGGAAGTGGACGTACATAGGCCATTCGCCATAGGGATGGGAATCGAGGGAAAAGTTGAAGATGTGGATAATCGGAGGGAGAAGAAAGTCGAGGATCAAGGTGACCATCTAACGACTGATGTCATCATGGCCCACAGCCTTAGATTTTATGGACAGGATGATCTTTCTGATTTCATCCAAGGTGACCGGGGAAAAGTGGAACTGTTCTATAATAGGACCAGGAAGGCCAGTAATTAAATCAACTGACTGAGATAATATTTGGGAATCCAAAAGACAGGTTGTTGTGAAGTGAATGTTGATATCATCCAGGCCGATTGTCTTAGGGAAATCCACATTACGTGGCCTACCGATACCAAGAATTCCTAGGAATTTTCAAATATCGGCAGGGGAAAACGAAGAAATGTTTTCGAGAATATGGCGGCGTTTAGCATTGCGTATCACCTGATTACACCGATTTCTTGCAGCTTTGAGAAGGTTCCTGTTTTCAAGACAGCGATCTCTTTTAAATTTACGGAAAGCCTGATTCCTGCGGGTCATCGCCATACGAACCCCCGTCGTCATCCAAGGGGCAGGTGGACGCCTAAGTTTAACCTTATTGACAGGATCGTGTCTGTCGTAGAGTGCAAGGACCGTCCTATTGAACAAACTTAGCTTATCATCTACAGTCGTAGCCATAGCAAGGTTCTCCCAATCCAGTTCCGACGCATCCTGCCGCTGTATCCATGCGGGCAAAACAACGCAGGTGCAGAACTTTAGAGGGAAGTTTAGTTAGTTTTAGGGTATAGGAGAGGAATACAAGGTCGTGATTGGAAAAACCAGGCGCAGGACACTGATCATGAGAGGAAACAAGGGAGGGAGTGGACATAAGGATTAAATCGAGCCAAGTGTCATCACCTGAGACTTTGAAGTGAGTAGGTTGCAGTGGAAGGACATGAAGGCCGACGGACTCAATGATATGTAGGAGTTTTCGGGAACGAGAGGATGGGTGAGACAGGTCTGTGTTGAAATCTCCCATGATTATACAATGTGCATACTCTGACCCAACAGATTCCAGAGCTAATTCAAAGTTGGAAAAGTAGTCAACGGCGGGCGGACAGTAAACAACACCAAGTAAGGTCTTAACACCTTTGACGTAAACTTCCAAAAAGAGATACTCAGCGGATGCACTATAATTAGTTGGTGATGAAGCAATGATTTTGAAAGGCAAATCACTGCGAAGATAGATAGCAAAACCATCCCCTCCCTTTCCGATTCTATCATTGCGGATAAGAATGAAACCTGGAAGGGGGTAGGTGGTAGGGAGGAGATCTGGTTTGAGCCAACTCTCTGAAACCAGAAAAGCGTGTACATTGGCGACGGAAAAGGTGTCGAACAAATCACTATAGTGACTTGGCAAACTCTGAGCGTTGATGTGGCAGACATTAAACAAGTGACGCTTTTGGTGGCTGAAGTTCCGACGCAGAGTGTCGCTAACGGTATCAGTCAGAGAACTAAAACTTGCATTAGTGGTTGAGTTGAAAGAATCATTAGCAGAGTGAAAGGAATCGTCATCAGATACCATAAAATACAATATAAATAATAATAAAAAATAACAAAAAATAAATAAAACAATTAACTAAGGCTAAATTTTAGCCTAAAGGTAACACCACCATATGTTTATATCATTTTGGTGTCCATACAGCGTTTGAATCTGATCCCAAGATATTTTATCTTTGTTGTAGTAAAAATCACCCCATAGCTTGTTACGCACACATTTCAATAAATGTGGCACGTCAAAAATATAGAAGATTTTGTGCTCATAAACAAAAAATTATGGCTTATCAACGGTTACATTTTTAATCACTTTCGCATATTTATCAAAATTAGAACTTTCATACCTTCAACCTTCTACCTGCTTTCACTTCTATACCCACAAAAATTTAAGTATTACTTCATTCATCCATGAGTCTAATTCAGCATAATGTTTGGTACTTCCTAGAAGTGCCTATAGCCTAAGGCTGCTTCTGATTACAATACGGGGTGTATATTATTGTAGCATTATTAAAGTATCGTATTAGTACCGTATATTATGAAATCCGATCACTTCATATTTTTTAAATCGTAATATAAGTTGCATTTCAGTCAAAGTATTTATTTCTACTAGGCCATTTACGTCATTTTCAGTGCCGTCTTATCAACACGAATTGTGCAATATTTTGCGTTGTCAGGGAGAGATTCATTTTAAAGATAGACCGTTTAGAACACGTTCATCAAGTTTATGTACTTGTGCTGGGCAGTTTCAGAACAGTTTGAAGGCAGCGATATGCACGTGGACTGGCATAGTATAAATTCAAGGCAAATATCTTGTACTTAGCATCGTGCGTGTCGTAGATGGAATGCTGGATTCAGTTTCATCTGCCGTTACGCTTATAAGCAAAAATTGCAGAGCTTCGGCGTACAAATACTTATTTCTCTTAGCAGATTGACCAGATTTTGTCTTCAGAGACCTAATAAAAGAGTCACGCACGTGGGTCCACTTATTGATAACTCAGGTAACTGAAACAAATTTTGTTCACATTTCAGCATATCGCTATAGATAACTTTAAAAACGATTCTCGAGTAAATTGAACGGGTGTTGGTTCAGAACATGAACCACCTTGTTGTCTAATAGTCCCGATTTAAAAAAAAAAGTATCTTTTCATATGGCAATTTGTGCATTTGTGCTAGGGTATCTGTTTGCGAGTGACTATAAGTGGATAGTTTACCAATATATTATCTTTCTTTGATAAGTGGGATAAAAGGTGTTTGGATGTCTGTGGAAGAGCTTGAGTTGATGTATTTTTAGTTCATCATCATCACCGTCAGCCTTTTATAGTGTGGGGGACACGGGCTCCCTCTCTGTGAGAGGAAATGGGCTATAATCCACCATGCGGGCCCAGTGAGGATTGGTAGATGTCACATGCCTTCGAATTTTTGGTTCCAGGACATGCAGGCTGTTAAATTACGAGCGTCTGGTTGTATATTTGCGTGAGACTTGTGAGGTAATAACATCGTGGGTACTGCGTCATTTTTAAGCCGCTTAGAAGTTTAAGTTATGATTGCAGAGTCGTCGAAATGTGAAGGACTTATGCAGTTTTTTTTTATCAAGTAAATCTTTTTGTCGATCGCTATTATTAGCCATTTTTGTCGTCTGAAAAAAAACATAATACCTACCAGTTTACAATCCGATCAAGGTAATTACAAATGTTGCTATAGCTCTCGGATTATAATATTCATAGCTAAAGTTATTGACCTGACACTGGCTCCGAACAGAGCCAGCGCTCATATTGAAAATTGCAAATTGACGAAATCTCTCTGTCTGACCTCTATTACATATGCTTTAGGTTTAGGACGGCCGGTGAAGGCGAAACTAGACGAAGGAGAGACCTAGCCTACAAAAAAAATAATTAAAAAATACAAAATACCCGACTGCTTAAAAAGCGAACTAAAAAGACGTAAACAAGAAGAAAATCATGCTGTGCAGTCGGAGGATACATATTCGCGAGCTGGCTGACTAAAACCAGATGTATCCTCCGACTGCACAGCATGATTTTCTTCTTGTTTACGTCTTTTTAGTTCGCTTTTTAAGCAGTCGGGTATTTTGTTTTTTTTAATTAATTTTTTTATTTATAACTTTTTAGTTAACATTTTTTTCGAATTAGGTACATTTAAGTATATAGGTGTTATATATTTTTGAAATTGCCTCTAAAAACCCTTTGTTTTGATACCCCACACGAAGGGTTTGGAAGAAAAAATAAAATTGGCCCCCCACAATATGGCGCCCAAAAGCCGCCATTTTTCTATTTTCCAATTTTAATGTAGCCTATGACACTCGCAAGGTTAAGACGAATCGATTGACGTATGAATCATCAAAATCGGTCAACCCGTTTGGTCTCTGGAACGCCACATAGGAACAAACATACATACATACATACATACATACATACATAGACTGATAAACACATTACCCTCCTTCGGCAGTCGGGTAAAAAAAGGAATCGTACAGGAGAACCTCAAAGTAAATCTCTAGCTTAATTCCATACTGGATATAGAATTTGAAGCGGACAGAATCACGGCAGGCGCCATCGGTGCATGGGAAGATAATTGCTCAGAGAAAAAGAATTTTTGCAAAAGTAACCAGGTTGGAGTCCTGAACTGGCTAAAATACGTCAGGACACACGACAGGCCTTTAATGATGCAAAAGCCAGGCAAGAATTTTGTAGCTTCTCTAGTATGCTGACGAGGTATAACAAGGCTGTACGCAAAGCCAAAAGAACTACGTGGCGGAAGCATTGCATCTCCATCGAAGCTCTGCCAAATGGAATGAGGTTGTGCAAAGCAATGTCCATGACTAAGAGTAACCTACTATCATTGTAAAGGAAGAGAATGGGTGTCTCACGGAACCTAGACTCACTCTGAGCGTTATGTTCAAGACTCACTTTTCAGAATGTGTACTGTGCGACAGCGATAAAGAGGAACCAGTTAGAAAGGCCGAGCTCACAAGGTACACGTCCAAAAAATTACCAGCCATGTGCGAGTCGGACTCGCGCACGAAGGTTTCCGTACCATTTTCGCAAAAGAATCTTGTTTGTTGTAGGGGAGCCCCATTGAATTATTTATTATAATCCGTTTTATAGCGGCAACAGAAATATATCATCTGTCAAAATTTCAACAGCCCAGCTATCACGGTTCATGAGATACAGCCTGGTGACAGGCGGACAGACAGACAGACAGACAGACGGATCGTGGAGTCTTAGTAATAGGGTCGCGTTTTTACGCTTTGGGTACGGAACCCTGAAAACTAGCTTACGGCAAAGAAAGTGGTAGCTGAAAATAAACTGAAGCTTGTTAAGTAATTACTATGCATTCATTAAATTGTTATTTTATTTTGGATGTCACAATGACGTGGTTTTCTCCTCTTGAAATCATGAAGAATAGGATAAGAAGGCTGAATATATTAGACCTCCGCCACCATTTATGGATCCGGCCACTCGGGACTCCCTGGCAGGATCTGGTCAAGATGTCTCCTCCATACCACACCGTCATCAGTTTGTACTTCGTAATGGAGGAGACCGATCCGTCATATAATTATTATTTTGCCTAATTTCCATTTCATATGTTGATCTGAGTAGTTTCTAGCTTGCACTCTGTTTACAATAGCGAATTGCCTCAATTTAAAACATTTAGTTGATGTCTTCGAATTCTTCGTCGAATTTTTTGGTTCTAGGACATGCCAGTTTCCTCACGATGTTTTTCTTCACCGCTGACATAAAAATAATCTTAGAAAATTATATAATAATCATACATTTATAATTATAATAAACTGTTACTATGCTAAAATATATTTCTTATTATTTGCAGGCTAACCGTCCATTTGATTACCTACAAAGTTGCGAGCAAATGTGGTTGTAGACTTGTTAGTTACTACTTCTGTTTTTACCAGCAAGGGGATAGCATGTGACATGATTGATTCTTTCATTGTAGCGCACACAGACATAAGTCTAAAGAGAACGCAAGTCCCTGCATCTGTACGAAGGCTGACCGTACATTACACTACCTACAAAGTTGCGAACAACTGTGGTTGTATACTTATTAGTTATTTGTGCTGTTTTTACCAGCAAACGTGACGTGATTCATTCTTTCATTGTAGCGCACACAGACATAAGTCTAACTAGATTAAGCAACTCCTTGCACTCCCTGCATCTGTAATCAATAATCCAAGCGTAGTACCTTTTCACACACAATTTAAGAACTTAATGATGAAATATTTTTTTCCGGTGTCGACCACTACATGATTAGGCACTTTTTTATAGATTTTGTTTGATGTCGGGTACTGATAATGCTAATTGATACAGGCCAAAGTAAGGGCATTGCTTTAATTTTACTCCTCTGTGTGACACGCGATGTACCTATTTACATCGTCATCTAGTTAGATTTATAACATTTAACTTGGGATTGTTAATTATTATTGTAATAGTTTTGTATGTCAAAGTCAAATATATTTATTTCAACTAGCCATTAAGCGGTACTTTTGAAAGTCAACAATTAAGTGTGCTCACTTATGTCACTTGAGGAACCATTATGAAGGAAGGATTTTTAGAAATTCGACCCCTAAGGGGTTACCCCCTTAGGGGTCGAATTTCTAAAAATCCTTCCTTTTTGGAGAGGTCGATTCGCTCACCGATAAATTAACTTCGGGCGAATCGACACAGACAAATGAATATTATTAATAGTGGTCGATTCGCCCGATTCGGGCGAGTTAAATTCGGGCGAATCGTCCAATAATCCATAACGAATCGGCCCAAACCAAAAAACTCCAGATATCGACGATACCCCATTTTTTATTTAACAATAGCTTATTTTTTGCTCGCCTTCACCAAAACTGCACATAACAAAGTCATCTGTAGGATGAATTGAAGGCAAATACGAAACCACGCGAACGGAGTCGCGTGCGGAGTGCTAGTTACAAATATACAAACATTGTGATGTGTATTTTCTGTATCCCGACGGCATATAATTAGTTGTATCTTTGGGCAACATGCACAGATGTTTCGGGTTCTGTACCACATGTGTGTAAACGGGACTTTTTTACAAGCCTATGTTATTTTGTCTATCTATATGTTACAGGGCTATATCTAATATCTCATTGTAATAGGTAGCCCGTTGAAATGTTTGCAGAACAAAATCAAAATCAAATAGTTTGTTTCAAATAAACCTTTTAGGTACTTTTGAATTGTCAAACAAAACATGAATCTAGTTACACATACATATTACTAGGGCTTTTAAGCAATCATATATAATAACCATTACAATTTTGGTGATACAAATGTGAGAGTCCGACTCAAATTTGGACGGTTCTTTACGCTAATTGATTATGATCTAAATCTTGACTTCGTTGGAGCAATATTGCGCAAGCGCAATTTTGTTACAAAACTGTTCAGCAAAAAACCGTTTTAATATAAATGCTCGACCATTCTGCGCTGATTCTAAGCTAAAAACGTAGATTTTTTATTAACTATAATAGCAAGTATCACGTACAAGTACAAAAGTTTTGTGTCAGGTCAACCTGACACAAAACTTTTGGGCGCACGGTTGGCGCAGTGGTTGAGCAATTGACTGCTGCGCTGCGTGTCGCGGGTTCGATTCCCACACGGAACAAAAATTTGTATGACCTACAGATAGTTGTTCCGGCTCTGGGTGTTTGTGTATGTGAGTTTATATGTTTGTAAACGCACCCACGATACAGGAATAAATTCCTAGTGTAGGCCAAGTTTAAAAAAAAAAAAGAAACTGTACAGCAAAAAACAGTTTTAAAATATGCTCGACCATTTTCCTAGTCTTTCTGCGCTGATTTTTAATAACTATAATAGTAAATATTAACTTAGTCTCCTGCAGATTAGCTGACAGCTTTCGCTTACTCGTATTGTGTCAATCAAACAGGGCACAGGATGCAAGTTAGAATGCACGTATATTCTTATATGATACCTGTAAAATGTTTACTTTGTACAACATTATCTATATCAAAACATGGCGGCCTACTAAACTACCTTTTTGTACCTCTAGAATCTCTCAAAAAACAAATCTCGGACTCGCGCACGAAGGGTTCCGTACCATTATCGCAAAAAACGGCAAAATAATCACCTTTGTTTCATTCGTTTGTTTGTTTGTTTATTTCATTCTGTTTTTAGTATTTGTTATTATAGCGGCAACAGAAATACATCATCTGTCAAAATGTCAATAGTCTAGCTATCACGGTTCATGTGATACAGCCTGGTGACAGACGGACAGACGGACAGACAGGCAGACGGATCGTGGAGTCTTAGTAATAGGGTCCCGTTGTTACCCTTTGGGTACGGAACCCTAAAAATGAGTCACATAATTCAGCCACTAATGAACAACTGAAAATCAAGTCAGCAACTTCGAGGCTCTGAGCGTCGAGCCTTATACCCTTCATAGCGCATGCGTCAGTTATCGACCTCCTGGCACCCCGCGACTGCCTGGCCGGTAGTCCAGCGCCATAGCTCCCCAGACTTGTGAAGAGTGATTGGTCGCCTTATTGACAACCATTTAATTATCCTCTTAAAGCTCATTCATACAAGTGAGTGTTTTTATTCAAGTCTTTGTGTGATTTACTAATGTGGATGGAAAACTTGTGTGATATGTGCGGATTTTAATGATAGCATAAGTTTAAATGGAATATGTTTTCGTACCTACTTAAGTTCAAATTGAACTTATTGATGTCCTCAAAGTAATCGTCAGAAAAAGTTCTGTAAGGTTTTATGTCTTATTTCAAGCCAGAATACCCCAAAACGGGGCGGCTCTGTTCGGGTTAATTGTTACCATCCTTTGGTGAAAGCCAATTTCATGCGCTGAATTGACACCGGTTGAATGGGTACTGTTCACAATTGATATCGATAATATACGATATACATAATATACTTTAATATTAGGTAATTCATTTAAATAGACATTGATTACGTTGCACAATTGGCATACTGAAGGCGTGGTCAGGACTAAATGCAAGATGACTGCCGCGCAATGCAATACGCGTGTGCAGTTTCATTAGATAACAGGGATTGGCTGAACGGTGGATTGATTTTCGAGAGACGAAGAGTGCCAAATCCGTGGACACTAAAAGCCCGGTAGAAATCGACATTAAAATCGCAAAGCTTGAGTTAGTTCTGTACTTTTAGTATACTGTATGGGCCCGTTAGGGTAGCGTTAACCCGAATTTGCAACTAAGAAAAACGTGTGCTCACAGCGCACCACGCGAAAAACTAACTAACTACTATGCGCTTTTCGATAAACACATTGCCGTACGTTTTTACAGCTCATTAAATTTGCAAAGACGAGTGTCCGTCGCAGCTCTATAGACTCTATAAGGGAACAAGCTACAACAAAGAAAACAAGCTACTACATCATGCTTTACGATTTTCGCCTTTTTATGGTTTCGTGCCCAAAGGGTAAAAACGGGACCCTATTACTAAGACTCCGCGGTCCGTCTGTATGTCTGTCTGTCTGTCACCAGGCTGTCTCTCATGAACCGTGATAGCTAGACAGTTGAAAATTTCACAGATGATCAGGATGCCTAGTTGCGGTTAAGGAAAAAGTTTCCTTGACTCTCAAAAAAAAAAAATTGCTGGCTCCCATACAACAAGGGTGATTTTTTTGGCGTTTTTTTTTGCAATAATGGTACGGGACCCTTCGAGCGCGAGTCCGACGCGCACTTTGCCGGTTTTTATTTAGTGTCGATTTCTACTGGGCTATAATAGCGTCATTATAATAATACATAACAAATGAAGAAAAACATTTTTTTTAGACTTCACTGTCTTCCGAAACCGTGAAGATGGTCTACTTCGATTTTGAGACTGCTAATGCCACTGTAAGTGTTTACTTTTATTATTTAATAAATATAATGTGTTTATTGAGAATGCGATATTTTCTTTTGCTTTGCTTGCGAGGTAACAACGAAAATCTGTGTAGTGATCTGAGTTATCTGAGTGACAATTTAATGCGACTGTAGCTACGCAAAGGTTTCAGCTCGCTAAAACAATCCGAAGTTTCATATTTTGTCTTTAGTTTGGGCTATACGACGTTTGGGATATAGACGGTATCTGTGTTAATAATATCAGTTACGCGGACGACATGGTGCTGCTGAGCGCATCAATCTGTGGGTTGAGGAAACTGGTTGCCCAGTGCGAGGCGTATGCTAGGTTACATGGCCTGGCATATAACATCAAGAAGTCGGAGATCATGGTCTTTGAGGCTGGGGGTAAGAGCCCTAATAATGTACCACCTGTTTTACTTTATGGCGCGCCTTTAAAAAGAGTCCATAAGCTCAAATATCTAGGTCATATATTGACCCCCAATCTCAAAGATGATGACGACATTGAACGGGAGCGGAGAGCGTTGTCGGTTAGAGCGAACATGCTGGCTCGCAGGTTTGCACGATGCTCACTTTCTGTCAAAATAACGCTCTTTCGAGCCTACTGTACTTCCTTTTACACGAGCAGCCTGTGGGCTAGATATACGCAAAGATCGTACAACGCTCTCCGTGTTCAGTACAACAATGCATTTAGGATGCTGGTGGGGCTGCCTCGATTCTGTAGTGCGTCGGGGATGTTTGCGGATGCGCATGTAGATTGTTTCTACACAACCATGCGCAAAAGGTGCGCATCCATGGTGCGCAGAGTGTGGGGCAGCTCCAACAGTATTCTAAGTATGATTTCGTGTCGCCAAGACTGTGTTTTTGTGGGTCGCTGTTGTGCCATCTCACATGGGTTGTCGCAACGGTGATCCACTGTTATTTGTTGTTTTGTTTTTGTAGTGTCAGTTTGATAATATAATTATGTGTTACTAACATAGTTGTAAGTTTTACTAACCATTTTTTGAGTCATGGATACTTGAATAAAGAGAAATTCTATTCTATTCTATACGTTTGATAGTAAGACTATTAGTATCTACTTAAACTTAGCGAAATAGGAATCTACTTACTTCTTGGCGAAAAAATTCTCTAATTCAAAAATTATCTGAACTCTTATCTGGTTCAGATAACTCTACAAATGCAATTTTTGCGATCATATAAAAATTAGACTGAAAAAATAAAATTCGTGTACGATTTCTTGAATTATGAGCTTAACTAAGAAAGATAGAGCGCCTGCGACGACTTTTTGCAACGATTCAGTCGTGCTTTTCGTCAACCAGCTGCACAGCATTGCGACAGATACATTCACACAGTTACCACAGAATAATTATGCAGTTACATCGATGCGAACGCGCGACTATACAGAATAAGTTACTATTCAGTTCTACTCATGAGTAAATAATATTTTAAATTATTAGTTTAAATATGAAAAAAATACATTTTGTCGTAGTCCCCTACATATTGTGTAGTTAGTAAGTAGGGAACAGATTTTAGATTTATTCTTATGAAAAACGCTGTCAATTATTAATAAAAAGCCAGCATCAATATAGTAACATTCGAACGCGACTTTTTCGGGTGTCATTGATGCCGCGCATTGCAAATGTATCATATCAGAGCCTTTTCTATTTTTAACATAAAATCGTGTTCACGTGGGCGAAAGATATACCTTCGACCTGCGACAGCATCGCGACTGAATGACAGACATGAAACTACCTATACGTAATTTACGTTATGAAATATTGTGTCTTCTGATCAATATTCATTTTTCCTTTTACAGCAACTGATGAACGAGATTATTCGTATCACGCTCACCGAATACAATGCTTTGGGTGAGTATTGTAATTATCTTATATATCGTTATTTGAAACTTGTATTAATTATAAAGTTCAGGTTTCCTCACGATGGATGATTTCCTACGCCGATGTCAGCGTCCAAGATGAACTTAGTAATTACGAATGAATTGAAAAAGTCACATAGGTACTTGCCCGGATTGGAACGGCACGACCTCAAGCACGGGAGGCGAGACTAAGCTAATGGGTCATTTAATTCGCCTTGAGCAAGCGTGAACAAGCTAGAACAAGAGATGTATAGAAGAGGCCTTTTTCAGTGGGACAGGAACGTGGGCGACTATCTTGCTCTGGAAGCCGCAAACGCTGCTGATGAATATGAAACTAGGCTTTGATTCACGGGTCAAGCAGTTCCATCTGGTTTGTTATCTAACTAGCGGTTCCTCGTAGCTTTGCCCGATTTCCGGGTTTCAGTTTCAAGGATTTATTTCTTCTACTCTCTCTACTCTTTTACAATACTTATGAGAGAAACAAAAAAGCCTATTGCTTGCCTCGATAAATGCTAAACAACAAAAATGATGATGTAATCGACGGTGAAGCACGTTTGCCTAGGAAATCCCATTCACTCTTGACTTAAAGACCCCTAGATTGAAGCTATCGGGAAACACAGACTCCGATAGGTTCAGATAGGTTTAAAGGTGGCGGACATTACTCTCCACATACACAAACGCACAAAATTGGCTCTCTTTCTTTAATACACATTATCACTCATATCATATCGCCTCTATTTTCCGAAGAGTTAGGCAGAGCTATACTATATAGGTTTGTAGGTATGATATTGATAAATATAAATTATTACATCATTACGGTTTCAGGCGACAAGATCGCTCACCCTGTCCCTGAGGAAGAAGAACAAGAAATGGTAGACGAAATGATGGAAAAGTACTTGGACAATGAACGTATCCTGGATGCGTACTTTGAAAAACTGAAGGAATTGCTGAAGAAATCGCCGCCGGGCCGAAAGGATCTGGAAATGAAACAGCGCCAGATTGAGAACCTGATCAAGAAGAATGGTCTGGATCTGGAGTAAGCATTGGACGGAACTTCAAGAAGCGATGGCGAACTACGAACAGACCTTTATTTAAACAAACTTACCATCTCCTCTTATAATATAATAACATTAACTATAGTAATTTACTGTTTCAAGACAGTAAATATACAGGCTAATAATAATACATTATTTTCAAGCAGTTATATAAGAGCTATAGGGATAAGTGGGAGAGGGGAGGGGAGGTTAAGATTATATTTGGCATCCAAAAATTCAATCATCACTGTCAATGGAAAATTAGGTTCTTTTGAGTAACTCTTAAAGGGTTAATTTTGTTGAGAGGAAAACAAGGTGCTTATTGTTTTATCTGTAAATCTTGATCAATCTTGAAAGACACAATTAAACTACGAAGATTTTGTATTACATTTCAATGTAAATGTTAGGTCATTATTCTTATTTTGAGTCTTTGTTGTGTTAATTAGTACGATTAAAACAAGTCCAAAGAAACCGTTTGCTTAAGTAGAAGTGAGGGTATGTAAGACATCCCTATTAGATTTAAGAGGCGGCATAACTTACGCAGCTTTCTTTAGAAATTTAAGAGACATCAGAAAAAATATCTACGCGCATTCAACAAATATAGCAATGATTAGTTTTAAAATAACAAATGACTTCGCTCATAATGTTTAGAAAGTAGCAAGGATTTAAGTTAGCCAGGGTTAGACCCTGATTAGGATTAGCGGAACTTCATTTTTTTTAATATTAAATCTTTTCAGCAATCTTATCTATTTTTGCAAGTGTATTATTAATGTTTGGAAGGCTCACGCAGCTCCTAAAAGGCATTTATTACTAAGTTCCTAAGGTTCTGAAACCTAATGGTATTCTCAAGGCCTTTTGTCTTTTATTGCTTGAATCAACTAGGTCATCAATATTTATTCATGTAGTAATACTGTCATTGTACTGCAATGCCATATTTAAACGACTTTTGGATTAATAATCAAATTCATTTGAATTAATCTGAATAACTAGATTTAGCCAGTTTTATCAATTACTTATAAGGCATACTAATATTGTGTAACTTAGTATTTATGTATGTTAGTAAAACCCGGGCGGTACTAAGCACAGGACTTGGTTAGCGGTGCATAATCTTAAGACCTAACATAACTTTAATTTTTATATCTTCTATTATTTTTGAAGTTAGGTAATGGACATGCTTTGAATATCTTCATGTATTTTAAAGTGCAACACAGAATGTAAAACTGTAGTGTTAGGCTTATGACCCATTCCTACGAAGTCCCTCGACTTCCCAGGGTCTATGACTGACGTCCTACGAAATGGACAGACTCTATTTTATTATAATTAAAATCTTAAATACACCTACGAAAAAAGAAACTTTGTAGATTTTAATTTAGATATTATAGTTATAGTTCTTTGTCATTCCGAACCGATCAAAATAACATAATTGTATTACAAACTATCAATATTTTGACTTGGCATTTCTGGATTGTCACCATTAATCTAAAATATACAATTTTCATTCATCAAGCCAGAATATCTTACCAACCATAGCAGTTGGTGCACAAAATCATATTCCATAAATTATCTACTTCCATGACGTATCATAATATCTAAATGTATTGAAGTAAGCTTTAGTCATACAGCCTTATTGTCTAAAATGTATTGGATATAATTACCGTGTGTATTACGGACTATTTGTAATTTTTACATTTAATAAATTAATATAGTGAATGCCTTACTTTTTAAAAACGTCTTCATTCAGGTAGGGGAGCTTTCGGGACCGGGACCGCGGTCCCAGATTCCCCCTATAAATGCAATATTATTTTTGAGTAGTATTTTGGGACCACAAGAAAATAGAAGTCAAAGTACAGTTAACAAAAAAGCTGATATAATATTTTAATCAACAACTAGACGGTTGTATGATGTGAGTATGAAGAATATGTTTTGCGCGCACGTAGATGTGTGGGAGAGAGATACTCGCCCACACATCACATCATCACTCAGTGGACCTGGCCGAGCCACAATGGTGAAACTAAAAACGACATTGACTTAATCGTGTCAACCAAGAAGCAAATGTTCAATGATGTGTCTGTGATCAACTCGGTGAAAATCGGGAGGAATCACTAGCCTAAGTTTTCCAAGACCCGCCGTACAGATAGAAACAAAAAGCTCTCTGATCCCTACTCTCAAGCTCATGAAGGAGAAGCGTGAGATGATCCTGCAGTCTTCAGACGATGCGTTGAAATACTAAATAGACCGATCTCAAAATCCTTGAAAAGCCACCTCCGCTGGTTTAATACCGAAAGTATTTGCTTATACATGGCATGATTGGCATGCCTGCGATTGCCATATGTTGACGATGCTACGTCGACTGCTCAGTTACAGGAGCGAATAAATAAAATACGTGGACTATAACAATCTGGTGTAATTACAGAAATACAACATTCCAATAAAATGTAGTGTCTTCGTCGTGGTAAGATTTTGAGTGACGCGATGCTCAGAGCGGGAGACGTGCCAGCGCTGCCAGCGCCACCCGCGCGCCATCTCATACCCCGCGCGCCTCCAACCAATCGCAGGCATGCCATGCATAAACAATATTAAATACGCGATTAAGCGGAATAAGGGCTCCAAGGTATTTGCAAGAGATCTGACTATTGGGCAGAGCCAGCTCAAGAAACTGAAGACCGATGCTGCGTGCCCTGTCAGAAGTGCCAGGTGACAAGACACGCCTCTACGCCTCTTGGTGAATTCATCACGCCTTCAGCCAGACTACGACATGTCCACCTGGACATAATCGGTCCGCTTCCTCCATGCAACGGTTTCAACTACTGCCTCACCGCCATAGATCGCAGCACTCGCTGGCCAGAAGTATGCCCGATGGTTACGATGACAGCGGAGGAAGTGGCTGAAACTTATACAAGTGGCTGGATAGCCCGGTTCGGTGTCCCGACAGTTGTCACCACCGACCAGAGCCGCCAATTCGAATCTTTACTTTTTCGGAAACTGATGCATATGCATGGTGCCACCAGAAACAGAACGACTAGCTATCACCCGCAAGCCAACGGAATGGTGGAACGGCTCCACCGTCAATTGAAGGCTGCTCTGATGTGCCACAGCAGCTCGTGGATCAGAGCACTTCCAATGGTACTCCTCGGCATCCGCACTGCTTTGAAGGAGGACATAGGCTCATGCGCGGCCGAGCTGCTATACGGTGAACCATTGCGACTTCCAGGCGAACTGCTTGTCACTACAGTCGCAATTGAGCGTCCTACTGACGCCATCAACTTTGTCGACCAGCTACGTGCCAAGATGGCTCTTTTTAGACCTGTTCCGGCATCGCATCATCATCAACAAGCTTTTTTTACTTTCAAGGACCTGTCAACAGCGACACACGCGTTTCTTCGCGACGATACTGTGCGTCCTCCGTTGCAATCACCCTACACAGGCCCCAATCCAATTTTGCGCAAGAGAGACAAGACCATTACCTTACTGATTAAGGGTCGAGAAGCTGAGATTAGTATTGACCGCATCAATCCAGCTCATGTGATGACTGACGACCCTGTTTATCAAACTTCAAACGACTTGCCGTCTACGGTGCTGACATCGACCGGCTCGTGTCCCGCACCAACACCTTACCAGCAGGGTACAGCTGCTCCCTCAGCTCTCCTGGTACCTGGAACAGCTGTTTCTCCTGCGCCAGTTTTGTCAAAGCCTCCTATTCCCGAAACACAGAAGCTCCCATACGTTACCAGATCTGGTAGACGAGTTAGAATCAAAACTTTTGATTAGTTCATATCATTTTTTTAATTTCTGTTTTAACTTATAGTCAGTCACGCCAGATTTTTCCTACCAACCAAGCTGAGCTGAAGTTAAATTATACATAAGTCTTCTATAAGTCAGCGTTTCATTTAACTCGCAAGATCCGGGCAAGAAACTACCGAACACACTCAACTGCCGCCCAGGGGCATAGGCTGCTGATGCCCCGGCAATATCCTGGAGCCGAGGCGTCGTAACATACGTTCCCCAAAGACTCGATCAAACAAAAAATATTTTTTTTAATTCTTGAAAATACACAAAAATATCGGCCAATTGCGAGTCGGACTCGCGCACGAAGGGTTCCGTACCATTACCGCAAGATACGCAAAAAAATAACGTTTGTTGTATGGGAGCCCCACTTAAATATTTATTTTATTCTGTTTTTAGTTATTTATTGTTATAGCGGCAACTGAAATACATCATCTGTGAAAATTTCAACTGTCTAGCTATCACGGTTCATGAGATACAGCCTGGTGACAGACGGACAGACAGACAGACGGATCGCGGAGTCTTAGTAATAGGGTCCCGTTTTTACCCTTTGGGTACGGAACCCTAAAAACAGACATACAGCCGAATATAGAAGCTCTTCCTTTTTAAGGAAAGGAAAGTCGGTTAAAAATAGCTCTAGTGAACAAAATAGCTGAGACTCCTGAGAAGGTCCATCAAGCTGACTGCTGAGCCATCAAAAGACTTCCCAGTGTATTTATAAGTACCAACTGGCCATTGCAATATCTGAAAATAAGCCGAGAAGGCTGGTGAAGCATCCTCACAAACACTGCCTCACCTCTTTTCCTGTTTTCTATGCAATACTCGTAATATCAACTTATTACTCTTCGTCATATTGAAAGTTCCAATGTATTCTGACCAGAATTCAGCCAATTCTATAGCTTTAGCATTTGCCTCGCAAAAGTCGTTCAGTGTGCAGGTGTTGTGGCAAAGAGCACGACAAGAAGTGAGCCATCGTATAAGACGTAGATCCGCAATCACATTGAGTCCCTCCATTTGACTATGTTATGCCTGCAGCGGCCGGCCTACCTGGCTTCGCGATCGATTTAGTTTAGATTATTCCAAATGGCCACAACAAATGCAAAAACTGTACTACATATAAACGACTTATCCGAATCAATGTGGCTGGTAAAACAATTACATAATGCCCAATTCAAAGTCATATTTCAAGAACTAGCTTGGGCCACTGAAGCTGAGTGACGTGATGTATTAGCAACGTAATTCTTTCAGCCGAAACACGTCTACTGAAGATAGGCTCTCCCAAGTGTCGCCACATCGTCCAGTCCTGTGCGTTTCACTTCCAGCGGATTTCCGCTGCCTTCACCAGGTCATCGGTCCACCTTTGTGGCAGGCCTTCTAACGCTGTGTCTACTGGTATGCGGTAGCCACTCCAGAACTTTACAGCGCCATGGATCATCCATTCTGCGACCAATGTGGCCGCCCACTGCAACTTAAGTTTGGCAATTCGTCGGGCTATGTCAGTAATCTTAGTCCTCCTGCAAAGAGCCTAATATGTAGGTATGTTATAAATCGAATAATTAATGATAATTATAATCAACGCTTGTACACATTTCTTAGTTCAATATTGCAGTCTCGATATACTAAATATACAACTATTGCAAAAAAATGCTGAAATATTATGCCAGCGAGCAACAAAAATAAAACAAAATTCAAAACAGAAACTAATTTCAACATACGTGCCATGATTTTAATCATATTGTACGCCTAAGGTCGACAATAGGTAGACATGTTTTTATAATGCGCGAACATGGCGAACATGTGGGTATCGGTAAATGAGTTTTGTTAGATCACGATAAAATATTGGATTAGTATAATTCTTATATTTCATTATTAATGGTTTCTCTTAGTTTCTTGACTACGAGAAAGCACTGGTAAACGAATATTATTCAATGTATGAATAAGTCTCCACAATCGTTTTAACACATCGTAGACTAGACCTCTATCAAAATATTTTCCACACAAACTTTACCATCCCTTTTCACCAGTACTAAAATAGGTGTTTGCTTAAATATAGTAAAGAAATTAGATTTACATAAAACTTGGTCTTGACACCAAAACCAAAAATTTTCCATGCAAACATTGCCATACCTTTTCGGGGTAGAATTTCAAAATATCCTTTCTTTTTACCCGACTGCCGAAGGAGAGTAATGTGTTTATCAGTCTATGTATGTATGTATGTATTTCCCTTACATTGTTGATTGGTATTGGTTTTGCTGCAGTAATCGCCGGATATTCTCATCTACCACCTGAAATGAGTATTACAGGAGGACAAGATCTGATTGATTCGATGCCTGATAACTCAGGTATCAGAATAAACTTATCAGCCCAGGAAAACTGTCCTGACTACGGAGACATGAATGCTCAGGAAGTCCTAAAAACCCTCCGGTCAGCAAAACCCAAACTCCCCGCTCCTCCTCCCATTGTGGAAGCTCTGGATGAAGACGATTACTATACCGGTGGTTATGATCCTGAAACCGATGCCCCCATGCACCAAGCATCTTGTGACACAATTAACTGTTGTCCACGAGCGGAGTATATGAAAACTGCTGAGATGCACCATCATGCTTCCGATCCCGCATCAGAGGAGTTAATAAAACAAATACAACTCCTGAGCGAGGACAACATGATGGATAGGACAGCCCTGGCGACACAATATCAAATGTTCATCCGAGTCGCTTACATGGATTGGGTTGTTCTCAAGCCTATGGTGGTCAACGCTTGTAAGATGGGTTATAAACCTTTGTTTGTGTGCCTTAACAGTACCTGTACTGTTATACAAATTCAACACTCCAGGGCTTTCACCAACAACATCACCCACCTTGGTCAACTGGTGGACCAATTCAAAGTCCAGAATAACCACGCGACGAAGCAGATGGAGATGGATAGGTCATTTCAGGAGGATCTGACTCGTCAGCTTAACTATTTTATCACCAGCGTGGCGGGTCTATCAGAAACCTGGACAACAAAACATTAGAGTTGTCTAGACCCACAGCTAAGTTTATGACACCAGCAGCAACCCCAACAGCAGATTCCGCCAGTTCTCCACAGACCAACCTACCTGGTAAGATAGAGCTGATCCCCCAAACCGTGTACAAATCCGCCCTCCTGACTGTATCTATCAACGACCACAATGATATAAGTATAAGACCTAACTATCATCGCGCAAAACCTTTGTGTGAGATCGCATCCTTGAGGATAAACAAGGAAGTGATGATCACAATTCTAAATCAGGATTTAAATCTGATATTGGCCAAGCTCATAACCAACCCCGGATTTACTGAAAGATTTAATGCTGTGGAGGACCGGGTTGCGAGAAGCACAATGCTGAAAGAGACCTTTATGCCTATCCCGAAAAAGCTGGACCAATGGATCAGGTCATCACTTCCTACAGACTCTTAATTCTATCTATTTGATACTTATTATACCTCTATTCTTTTTCACCTTCTAAAACTCTACCATCATATACTTCTCCTATTGCTAAGACAAATCATTTTTATTATTATAAAAGTAACTGAGTGACGTTGATGAGTCACTGAGTGCGCCAGGACTTTTTTTTTTGTACACGGATCATAAAATTACAAAAACCTTTTGACAATTGCAGTGTAGTTTTTATTTTGTTTATAAAAAAAAATCTGAATGCGAGTACTTTCAACAACAAAATTGTAATAAAATGAGGGTATACTTTTGCATACATTTTTTGATCCTATCTCGCTGTAAAATGAACACTAAAATGAACACATCCTATGTCACTTTCCTCATGGTCATCAGCCACTATCAAGACACGTAAGTTGACCGCAGAGGCACTTTTAACTAGAAGATCGCTGGAAAGGGAACAGCAACTGCTGCTACGTGAGCAGCAAGCCTTTCTGCACATCTCCTGCAGACGTCAGTTGTATTCCAAGATTTTGTTGCCAGTAATCAAATCAGGTTCATTCCACCTGTGTCGCCCTTTATGGGTAACTGTTGGGAGAGACTCATACACTCCGTGAAGACAGCCCTTCAGGTGACTTTAAGAGAAAAGCCCCACGAGAAGAGTTGTTACACACGCTTCCATTAGAAGCCAATGTTAATTCGAGGCCTTTGACATACACTACTCAAAAGAAAATAAGGGCCACCTGAAAATTTATTTATTCAATATTATTCAAATGTCTCTAATGATACTGACTGAAATTAATTAAAGTAGGTAGTTTCAGATAAAATAAAACCAAAATGTGTTTCATTTTCAATCATTTACTTTGAAAAAACAAAAATAAAACCGAATAAAACTGTAAAACAGATTAAGAACTGGCAGCTATGACCGCGATTACATCAGTCTTTCCAAATATTCAATTAAAAGGTTGTTTTTATCATTTCCGAAAGCGATTTGGAAAAAGCAAAAAACTTGGAACTTCCTAAATCAAAAGTCGCAAAAGAGTCGTCTGACTTATTTGGACTGTTACCATTGTTGCCAAGAGATGCAATTGCGGAGGGATGGTGTTAAATAGAGTCTGATTGTCGAAAATGGATGAGTATAAACATTACATGGTTGAGTTTTGGCTACAAAATTAATGATTTTTAGATCTATGTTGTGTGAGTAATTAAACGCACCGAACTACTAACAACGTCCAAGGTTGGAATAATAAACTCAACAAGGCAACAAAAGTAAAAAATACGAATATTATGCATATCATCTTTCTCATATATATGTTAGAATGAAACAATTTGAAAAAATAGTTTTACCCCAAGCAGACAAAATATTGAGATTAAAGAAAAAAACCAATGTATAAACTATATCTTACAACAATTTAAAATTAATTCTCTGTAGGACTGTGTTTAGAAAAGCTTCGAATTTAGTGTAAAAAGTTGATCTGACCTATTTCTGTGTGCAAATAAAGTATGAATTAATTCATGTTTCTTCTGTCTTTCATTCATTTAATAGTTGGTGGGCCGAAAACACGCTGCTTTTTAAATGTTCGTTAGAGGTAAATTACTTTTCTTCTGAAGAGGTAAATTTATTTTCTTCTGAAAAGTAGACATATTGGTATAACATGGAAATAGCAAATGGGACCCATAGTTAATACCAAAAAAATGGGATCGAAAATTGGGATCCAACGAAAATAAATCGTAAAGTTACTTCATTCGTTTGTGAGTCTTTACCCCTCACTATTCCAGCTCGTTTTTGCGTGAGCCATTTATCGGAATAATAATACCAAATCAAAGATCCTTTGTGTTAATTCAGGTTATAAACTGTTTGTGTGCATATCCAATTCCATTCGGAGGATTGCCATCGTACTCGTATATTTTGCAATTTATATTTAATGGTAGCGCCGTGAGATATCTTCAATGAACCTATTAAAACAAAAACAAACTCTTAAAAAAATGGGAACAAACTCAGGAGATTGTTCCAATTTTGTTTTAAGATTATTCGGTTTTGAAGTATTAATTATTCGTCTCGTTAAAATAAACGATAGATTTCATGGAAATATTTTCTTGAAATCAAACGTTTCCACTTGAATTTGTTTTATGAAAATACATTAATGTTTTTGACAACCGTTTCTAATTGCCTTAATAACTCTTTCATTACAACACACAATTTAGGAAATCAATGTTTAACTTTCTTTATTACTGGTAAGAAAAATTTTGAGCAACTTCAAACGCATGTAGCGATTAAGTGAGCTACACAAATTACAAATCTGTAAAGAACCGTGACAAAATTACATTTTTAAATTAACAAATTGGTAACACATGACGACATATGTAGAACAATGTATTTGAATATCGGAGAACGAATAGTTGCACGAACAGCCGGTACAGAAGCTATGCACTTGGCCGAGAATTAATAAAAATGTACCTTTATACATTACTGTTGATCTGCAGATTAACTGCAGCCAGTGAAGATCGAGGTTTATGGAATTTACTGGAGACTATCGTCGATGTTTCACATGACACATATGTTCCAGTGGACTCGCGTCTGAACATCTCACAATTAGCCCGAAAATATGGATATCCCCTAGAACAACACACGGTGATAACGGCGGACGAATATATATTAAAATTTCATAGAATACCAAATCGACAAACAAGGCAAAGGCCGATCGTTTTTCTAATGCATGGCATCTTGGAAAGTTCCGACAGTTGGTTGTTAATGGGACCTGACAAGGCGCTCGGGTATGTGCTAGCGGACCAAGGGTTTGATGTTTGGATGGGCAACGCCCGAGGTAACAAATATGCTCAAACGCACACCTCTCTAAACACCTCCATGACGGAATACTGGGAGTTCTCGTGGGAAGAGATCGCGCTGTACGATCTGCCCGCAATGATCGACTACATCCTCGGAGAGACAGGATATGAGAGTGTATACTATGTAGGATATTCACAAGGCACTACAGTCGGCTACGTTCTGTGCTCGATGAAGCCCGAATACAACGACAAAATTAAAATTATGTTTTCGCTTGCTCCGGAGGCCTGGATGGGCCACGTTAAAAGTCCGATAGTGAGAATGTTTTCACCCGCTCACAATTTATTGGAAACCATACTGAAGGACTTTAACACTTATTCAGCAGGAATAGACTTCTTTAATAAAATTTCAGCTTTTGTGTGTAGTGTTTTGTCGGGATCATGTAATACTATTTTGTACTCGTTATCGGGATTTGAAACAAAAATAAATCAAACATTTTTATCGGTTATATTGGGACACTCGCCCACTGGCTCGTCCACAAAGCAGTTCGTACATTATGGACAGCTGGTCCAGTCACATCGGTTTTGTAGGTACGATTTTGGTGAACAAGAGAATGTGGTGCAATATGGAGAAAAAACGCCGCCTGATTATGATTTAAGTTATGTAACAGCACCAGTAGTTTTATTTTATAGTGCTCAAGACTGGTTATCGGACACTCAGGATGTAGAAATTCTAAACCAAAATCTTCCAAATGTGCATGAAGCTGTATTCATAGAAGATTTTACTCATCTAGATTATGTTTACGCCTCAGATGCAGTTGAAATAGTTTATAGTAGAATTATCAATAAAATCCATGAATTTGAAGATATTATCCGTTTAGATGTAAAATCTTTACAAATGGCTAGACGTAAGCAACGCTCCCGAAAGTGATTTAGATAAGGTATCAGATTTGTGTTTTTATTGACTAACTTGTGTGATTTTGATATGACAAACGACTTGTTTTTATTTTCTGTTAACGACTTGATTTTTACTTATTTTCAGGGTGGTTATCGTTAGTTACCTTAATATTGCACCATTTATCAGTGACTTGATCAAAAGTCCATGGAAGGTCTTTTTTGATAGTCAATATAATGCTGGCACTCACAGAGTCCGGTTTGGGAGAACCAATCTGCGCTTTACAAAATATATCCGACCACGGGTCACCAATGCTCGTGTTTGCAATAACCTACTTTCCACCCTTGTATCACAATGTACTATTTCAATACAGTTGTTAAACATGGCGTACTTTCAGAGGCTATAATTGTGATTCGAAAATTAAATCTTTTGCATAGGCATCTTTCTGTTGCGCGGTTGTAACATTTTTTTACGAGCTCGATCATTACTTTTGCAGTTGAGTTTTAAATTTATAAGTCAATTTAGAAAAGTTTAATAGCAATTAGGAGTTTTCATACATATAATAAAATGGGATACATTTACTACGAGGAAAAATGTATGAGTCTTAGCATTGAATTCTGAAAAGTCTTATAAATGCTTCGATCAAGTATAAATGGTTGTTTAATATATTTAATTACCAGTTTTAATTTAATTATTTTCACTTCAACATTTTACAACAGTTTTCGTTGTATAAAAAATACCAACACGGAAAATGTGTCCGCCAGAATGTTGGCGTAAATAAAATAGGGTCTATACCTAAAGATATTGCTACATTCCATAAACTGCCAAACCCTGACAAATATATTGGCCATAGCATCCGCAGAACTTCTGCGACTTTGCTGGCAAATGCAGGAGCAGATATAAGAACTTTAAAGCGCCACGAAAGATGACGCTCTGCCACGGTAGCAGAGGGGTACATAGAAGATTCGATGGAAATTAACAAAAAAATTCTATCAAATCACAAATTCTTTGATTTGTTTGAACTATTTCCCACAACTGTATTGAAAAACATCGTGTGTATGCATACTCTTTACAATTTTTGTAACCACATCTTCTTTTCAACCACAAGAGTCTTACCACGCACACCCAAGTTACAACAAAGAAACAATTTACACACATCATCACATCACATCATCAGCCTCTGTGAGAGGGTGAATTTACACAACGTTACATAATAAACTTGACACACAGTTCAACTGGCTATGGGCCCCGAAACTAGACACAGCCTGTATATTGGAGGCCCAGGAATTCAGAATAGGTAGACGAGCGTTCAGTGTGAACCAGCACAAAGTTACTAAATAATTGTACATTACAAATATTAAAATTGAATATGAAGTTTATGATTTTTATTATTATATCATTCTTCAATATATCATTCAAAAGAGTTGAGAGGTAATATTAGGTATGAGCGTGGTGTGTTGGTAGTACCTAATTACTATCAACAATTGAAACTTGATACACGAGACTCCTTTTAATTTGAAAACATGGCGGCCAAGGGGGCTGTGGATCGTAAGCCGGGTGGCGAGCTACACACCTGTTTATTGAAGAATATTAAATTCCCGTTTTTACCCGCAGCCCTCAGCTTGTATGCCGCTTCATGTCTGGCAATTTATCAGACAATTAATTTACAAAAGCTGAAGCAGAGGACACAAACTTTTCGTGTTTCAACCAAAATTTTCAAATTAATTCGGCACTGATTTATTACTTGCTCTATCTAAAGGCTGATTTATCTAAATTTGTAGAAGTTGTTTTTAAAAGCGTGTTTAAAATTGATGTGATGCACCCGACTGAAAACAGCAAATTAAAAGTTCCTATTAAGACCATTTTTCAAGGAGTCTGAACTTGGTGACAACAAATCTCAGATTAAACAAAAATATTAGTGACAAATATGACTTTGTTGAGCTCCTTTTTCCAATGTGAAAAGAAATGTGACCAAGCAACGTGACCGTATTCAAACAAAACAACTTTCTTTAAATTTCTCAAGAGAAACCCTATGAACTTTGCTTTATGTAAAAAAACTTTGAACAATTTCAGTTTAGTCGTTGATATTTCTTCATTATAAGGGTATTTTCTCACCAAGTATTATATAGATTGCGTTCAAGTACATTTCGTTCCCCGCACACGTCGTGTACCTCACGCGTGTGGAACGCATCAATTAAATTACTTAATTTTCTTTGCCAAGCATAGTACAGTGTCGGTGGAAAAGGGTTTAGCGGAGTCGATTGAGACTGAGAGTCTTGTACTCATGCAAAATTCTTGTTAAATGCGTGTGAAGGACGTATGCGGCCTATCTTGTTCTGTTTTGTAAGAATGCAAACTGTGCGAAGAAATCATGGTGTGAAAAGATGCGTAAGAGACTCTAAATTGCGCATCTCTCGCCTTCTCTGGTTGTAGCGCACCCTACATATTTGTGGCAGAACTTAATTTGCTCCTTAGAAAAAGTTGAAAGATTTCCTTTTATAAACAATACTCGATACTCAAGTGTTTTGTTCTTTGTTAAATAATCAAAGAAATGTTGACATGAATGAAGATAGTTCCACCACACTATTTCCAAACCACTGCAACTCCTGAAAGCCAGAATCAATAGCGGTGTCCATCAGAAAAGCACCGAGGCATTGAAGCTCGACGAAGTCCCGGAGAATAAATTTAACCGGATCCCGCAATTAAATTAACCAGAAACGAAAAACGGAGGCGTAGAAAAAATTCCATAATTTCCACTTCCTTCCATATCAAGCGCGAGACAGGACAAACAATACAATAGGCACAAAGGGTGGTTATATAACATCGTTTTATTTGGTTTGCTTTTCGTAACCTTTATGAATAAATATATTTAATGATTTTTTTTGACAGCTGTCTGCACAGTCTGTGTATGGAGGGCCAATCGCCCTCCGCGTGGACAGCTTAATATAGTCAACACGCGTCAGTGAGTGATGTGGGTACAGCCAATGTAAGGTAGCCTGAAATAACATAAAGATGCTTACTGTAGTTCTTCTACACTAATATTATAAAGAGGAAAGATTTATTTGTAAAGAACAATGGCAGGTGCCCATACATTGTTTTAGCTGAGACTAAATTCGTAAGTCTTTAAATGAAAAATATCTGGTTTAACTCAGGGTGGTGTTCTGAATTAGTGTGTGCAAGATTTTTTTTTGGACCAGGCCTAATTATACTTTAAAAAACATAGACAATTAATAGAATGTCTTTCGTATATAACTCACTTTCAGACGCTCACATTTAAGTCAGCTAAAATTTTGCCATTGTTCTTTGTTTGTATTGGTTAATCTCAGAAACAACTAAACTGATTTTAAAAATATTTTCTAGTAAAAAGCTGCATAATGCCGGAGTGACATAGGCTATTTATTTAAACCCAAAAACGGGTCCTGTGGGGTGGGCCACTGAAGCGACAAGTTAAAAATTCAATACCTAAGAAAATAATAAATTATTTTAAGTCCATAGTAGACGAAAAAATTGTACATTGTGGAAAGGCTATGAAACTTGTCACCCTTCTAGAACTTCTTCGTCGAACTTGGCGCCTTTCTCACATTTATGTTTTTATCGAGTATGGTGCCTTTTCACAATTTTATGTTTTTGGTGGGCTCATTATTACCCCATTGTTAAATCTTATTACCCGCCAATCTTCGTCATATGTGGCGTCGTGGGCTTTTATGGATATTTGATGCTCTGTCTACCTACCCTCTAAAAGGCTGAGTTTCTCATCTCAAAATTATCGCAGAATTAATGTGACAAATTGTCAAGCACGCGTTATATGCTGTGATTGGTGAAATTATAACAGCCAATCACAACAGATAACGCGTAAGGCTTATAAACATGATGTGATGTATGTTTAGACGAATCGATGCATTTGTATTTGTAAACTTATATTATCCAATCATTTTTTAAATTCAGAATCAATATAGTAGCAACCCTTGTGAGTCTGTCAAGATTAGGTGCCAATTTTCGAAGTGGCGCGGGAGTTGCCTTTCTGTATACTTTCTATTTTGTGACCTAGTATAGGATGCCTAAATAGGACAAGTTACGAACATTTGTAAATGTTATTGTATTTTTACTACCCGGCTGCGGTGAAGCTCAAAAGTACTAAAGCTATAAATATTACCATCTCGGTATAAAATCATTTTACAAGAAAGTCAGTATAAAATTTCACTTACTGTGATCTTATATGGGGCAGTCGCATAGTACCAGACATAATTTTGATATTAAATTCAATTAGCACGGCAGATTTGTATGATACATGCCAGATGATCTATATTTTCGTAGCATTAAGTTAGCTTTCATAGGCAAAATAACAGTGAACGGTCTGTTATCAGATGATAGTCGCCAGTTTGAAATATGAACTTGCGCGGTAATGTTTTTGTAAAAACCAACGGACCGTCTGTTTATGACGTGGGCCTCTGTGGTCGGCCTTGTGTATTTAATTTTAAAATGTTTTTCGCACTAATTTAAGTTTGGCCCTAAGCTATCGATGACAGTGGGCGTAGCGTAAAACCTCAGATGTTACCTTAAAAAATTAAATTAAAGTACAACAACCGATTTTGGCGCCCCGTAAAGGGCCAAGGACCGACGACCCCGCGTAGAGCCTCCTTCAGGAGGCTTTTGGACCCTCTAGATTGGGCAGCAGCCGCTTGAGGGCAGCCCCCACCCGATCCAGTCTGGGAGTCAAACGTCGGCAATGCTCCACGAAATTCCACCGGCTGTCGAGGACGAGTCCCAGGTACTTCATCGTCGGCCCGACGATGTCTAGAGACACCGCCAAGACGACTCCACCCCGGGCCACTGCATCCCCCGCCGTGAGAGCTCCCGTGTTTACAATATAGATGACATATATATGATGGTAAGTATGATGTCAGGTGAGATAGTGGTCAAGCGCGAGCCTAAAGATATAAAAAAAACAAGTACAATTTAATTTATAACGCAATGTATTTGTGTATTATATCAACAAAACCTCAAGATTCAAGCTTTACGAATATCTAAAAATGTCATAGGTTAAAACTCTATTAAAAATTATAATATCGACATGAAAAATATGGTTATGTTTTAGTTCATTATTAGTATTTACAAACGCTTGGACAGTAAATACAACTCGGTTACCATAGCGGCCTAACTAATTGACGATGGATTGGGTTGTTGGTTTTGGTTTAGATATTGTGCTACTCAGAACATTTCAAGTAATGACTTAGGGGTTTCAAAAAAACGTTTGTATGGTAAGTGGTTACACAAATATTAAGATTCTACCCATACAAATTTAACACGATGTCATTATTTATATAATAAATATTGTCTGGTCGTTCCAAAATGTCTGAAGCTGGTAAGCAGCCGTCGACATCCTCTAAAAAATATGATAGTTTAATAAATATAAATATAACACACCACACCAGTACACAACGAAGAAACAGTATAAAACTGGATGGAGCCTATGGCGATGTGTCAACTGGCGAAAGAATTGCTCGGGGTCTCTTAACATTAAGGTGGTTATTACGTTTGATGTTATTTAATGAGTCTTTTAATTTAGTAGGCCATGAATGTTAAGTTCTAATTATCTTTTATATTGTGTTAGGGTAACAACATTACTAACGAGAAACATCATCAATGCAAGCCCAATGAAATGGATAATATCGTGGCACAGAAGTTACACGATTGCCGAGAAAAAGTATTATCATCCTTTTTTTTCCCATATCCCGAATATTTACAAAAACTTTAAATCAGAATTCAAAGACACCGACTTAGACATAATAAAGAAACTTCCGTCGTTTACAAAAGTAAAAACTGCGTTGTATTATGCTAGAAATAAACAAGCTGGTATACCAAAAATACAATGAAAAATTGCTCAAGAAGTAGAAATGCCTTCTCTATTTTAACATTTTGTGCTGGTGAATCATTATTATGACGAGACATCTGATACTCGAATAATATTTTTTTCTGATAAAAATGTTCTGAAATGTATACGATAAGTTTTATTTAAGTGATGGAACTTTTGATTGTTGCTCAACACCATTTCTTCAACTTTACACTATCCATGGGGACCTTGGGAGTGATGGAGAACACAAAAGAATAAATATTAATATTATACGCAAATAATATTTCTTTATTATAATTATGCGTTACTGAATAGAAAATGTGAAGAAATCTACCTTACACAATTCCAGTTATTGAAGGAATATATCCCAGAATGGAAACCACAGAAATATATGAAAGACTTCGAGCAAGCAGCAATGAATGCATATCAACAATTTTTCCCTCAGTTGAATTAAAAAATGCTACTTTCATTTTAGTCATAATGTATGGAAAAGCATTGCTAAAGCGTTGAATTTTAATTAAACAAACGATTTCGCAAACATGTAGCACTATCAGCCTTATAACCTCTGCTACCTAGAGAATATATCTCAGACGGCTGGTGCTAAGTAATGAAAGACATTCCAGAATCAGAAGAAATACAAGCATTCAACGATTACATGGTAAAACAATGTCTAGAAGAATTGAAAAAAAAAGATAGTTTCGTTGACACTTGGTGTCCCTACAATCAACGCCATCGCACAACCAATGCTGTGGAATCCTGGCATAAAAAGCTCAACAGCAGTCTGCCAAAAAACCAAAATTTATATCAGCTTTTGAAAGCTTTAAAAGGCGTTGCAAATTTGCAAATCGTGAATATTAACAGTGTTGAAATGCCAAACCCAAAACGTAGGGTAACAAATGAAATTGTAACCAATATGTGGTACAGTGGTACCAACATGTAACTGATCAACTTCTCACTGGGAAAATTACAGTTGGTCACTGTTTTGAAAAGATTAGACTATATGTAACTTGTCCAATTAAAAGGACAAACAAAAGTTAATTTTGTTATTCGATCGATCTAGTCGAAATCTCTAATTATTTATAATTATTTAGAAAGGATTATTTTGTTCCGTTCCGATAATCGAGTGTTGAGAAACCGGGGGATAGATTCATATCAACACAAAGTACAACTTCTAATAGTCATTTCACACACGTGTATGTGCATTATGTGTCACGCTAATCACCCGCTTTATTCTTGAGATTAATTTTTGACACTTCAATACATAACATCACGACTGTTTCCTCCGAAGGGTTAGCTAGAGGTGCACCTATAGTATTTTTAGAGTTATTTTTTTTTTTTAATTTACATGTAATAGGCGGCGACTCTATTGCCATCAACCAGACACAAATCCAAACCCGGTCTGCTACTGACAAATTCCAAGTGAAAAAACCAATAACACTGCCCGACCCAGACAACAAACTCGGCAAAAGCAATCTTAATAGAAAACAGAGCTGAATGAATACTGATAATATTTGTGTTACTAAATTGTTGATGGCACGAGATGTGCCAAATATAAATATAACTTCATTCAGAAAGTATTAATTAATTATACATACAATAAATTATCGCTCATAAAAAAGTAATATAGAAAGTAAATTACATTGCAACACCAGCTGTTGCCCGCGACGTCATTCGAGTGGATCTGATTTACTTTTAATCCTATTTGCTATTCCAGACCATCTACCCCTGTGCCAAATTTCATCTAGATCCGTTCAGCCAATCTGGCGTGAAAAGCAACAACTAACAAACATCCATCCATCCAAACTTTTGCATTTATAATAGTAGTAAAATTACCGGGTCCTAAAAGATTGCAATTATGAAGTAATTTTTAAATTAAAATAATGATTTGGAATATTTGCAAAATGATTCTCAGTTAATCGTGAACACCCCTTATCCCCGCCGCTCACCAACCCTCGCCCTTGACCTTCATCATCATCAGCCTATTAATGTTCCCACTGCTGGGACACAGGCCTCCTCTCTGTGAGAGGGCATGGGCCGTAATCCACCACGCGGGCCCAGTGCGGGTTGGTGGATGCCACATGTCTTCGAATGTTTGGTTCTAGGACATGCCGGTTTCCTCACGATGTTTTCCTTCACCGTTTTGAGAGCAGTGGTGATGAAATAATTTACACAAAGTAAAGCGCCTGTCTGGGCGCGAACCCACGACCTACAACTTGTAAGTCGCAGCCGATACCACTGGGCCACCACTGCTACCCTCGACCTTCAATGAATCTATAATAATAATCAATAAAACGGATTTTTATGCAGGCAGCAAATGTATGTGGATATAACAAATCGACAACTGATTGATTACCTATTATTCGATTATTGATTTATTGTTGAATATAAATCGTAGCAGGTGGCGTTCTGTAGCTTCTGCCTACCCCATGGGGCAAAGGCGTGAGTTTATGTATGATGAATAAAAACAACCCTTTTACGCCTTTCCAGAATACTTTATTAAAGTGAGAATATCAATATAATTTTGCTATGCCAATAACGTCCAAATAGCATTTCGCATAAATTAGTAAGTACAACCGACTGGTTGTAACAAAAAATTCTTTGGCAAATTTTCAATGATTCACCTTTTTTGACGCTCCCCTCACAAGTCTTATAACCCTCACCTATAATGAACACGTGTTATTTTTATTAAAACCTGTCCAACTGCGCAATACGCGCGCAAAAGGGTAAAATGTGCCAGACGCTGGGGTTGAACCATTGAATTGAATGAATGCGTGCGAACCAAATAGTAAGAGATCCCACTGCTAAAATCTGCAGGTATAATGTTTTGATAAAACTTGATTTCTCTGAGTGGTTCTTGATCACACTTATATCACACTAACATTATAAAGGCAAAAGTTCGTGAGTGTGTGTATGTTTGTTTGTATGTTTGTTACTTCTTCACGCTCAAACATCTGGACAGATCTAGATGAAATTTGGCACAGAGATAGATTACAGTCAGGAATAGCACATAGGATACTTTTTATCCCGGACATATGTTCTCTCGGGATAATTTTCAACGTCCACGCGGGCGAAGCCGCTGGCTGAAGGTAGTAGCCAGGCAACCCTGCAGCAAATCTTAATCTATACAATTGCTGCAGGGTTGCCTGGCCGCATCTAGCCGCTAAAAGCTATTTGTTTTTTTATTTTTTTAACTTTTGGCTACACTTGGAATTTCTCCTGTATCGTGGATGCATATGCATCATCATATAGCTCTCAGTCAGCCACCATTTATGGAATACTGGGTTTAGCAAGTCAACTGGTAACCTGCAGATTGACCTGAGCGCTGGCAACCTTATTTATTCGTATTAAATTGTAAAATAAATTTGGGGTTAACTATCAATCATAAAATTTCAATTTATTTAATTAAGGTAGTTGCGGCTAGATATTTTCAGGCAACTCTGCAGCAATCTAATTTACTATCAAGTATAATTCATGAAAATTAAGTTATATTTTTGCTGTGGGTTCTTAGTCTAAAAACGTGTCTTTGTTCTGTTCTTATTACGTACCTACCTACTTAGTACGCTCACCCCAAATTTTGCAAAGGACGCTCGCCCTTAACCTTGATAGCTCCCCCATGGTAACCGCTACTTGGCAAACCAGACCTTGAAAATTTTGACGTTATACCTTTATCGTTCGTCATTCCTATTTAAGCGAGATCCAGTTTTTGTTACCTGGCTCCCTTTGGTTAAGTCTATGCTTTATATTATTAGTATAATATAACCTTTTTGTATCTTTTCATTTTTGTATAGGTGCTGGTTTGATTGGTTTTCCTGTTCTTATATGCTTTTAACAATGTTTGAAAAGACTGATTATACAATTTTAGGTACCGAACATTTGGAAATGTTCTGATGCTCTTGTCTAGATACATATGTTTACAATGCTGAGGGCTGATTTCTGAATTGGGTATTTGGAGTTAAGAACGTGTCAAACCCTAAGTGTCAAATTTTGACACCTTTTCAGGCTAAAGTACAGGTTGACAAATACTCAAACTCAAATGCTTAATTCAGAAATCGCGGTTTAGTAGCAAATCGCTGAACATCGCTGAAAACGGTGAAGGAAAACATCATGAGGAAACGTGGGCTTATTGGGTATCGATACTTTATAATGGCTGCTATGGGCAAAAAGGTAACGATCGTGTAGTCGATGGTTGGTCAACCAAATTGAGTTGACCTTCCAACAATCTTGGGAGCTGGTGGAATAGTATTTATACCGCGCATACTCCTCATTCCCAACAACTTCCCTTACCAATTTAAACGCGTGCAGTTGTCCGTGAGCATAATGCTTCGCCATGACCATCAACAAATCGCAAGGCCAGACGCTTCGAGCTGCCACCTGCGTCGACCTCAGGACGAACTGTTTTTCACATGGACAGTTCTACATAGCCTGCTCGCGGGTAACTAGGCTCCGATAATTTCGTTACAACGGCTTCTGTGGGCAAAACTTCAAATGTTGTATCTAAAGAAATTCTTTAATTCTGGCAGTTAAACCCGTTCGTCCCTCAACTTGCAAATAAAATCATCCTTGGCCCCGTCCAAAGTATTGTATGTTCCTTTCATACAGTTCCACGCCGCTGCAGTAAGGGGAATACACAATTCGCATACTGACTGGTAACCTTGACCTAGGATTGTATTTTGCTCAAGCGTGCAGGAGCTCCATACGGAACGAAGAAATCATTAAGATACAGGGTTGAATCGAAGCCATTATCTGAGCGGGATTTCAAAAGTTACCCCTGCATTCATTTGTCTCGAGTAAAAAGGGTCGAACAAAGATGCTGTTAACGGTAATAACCGTCGTTTGGATTTGATCTTGGTGTAAAGGGTTCTTTTGAGTTTAATATTGTGTGACTGTCATTGGCTGACATAATGGATCGAATACCGTTATTAACAATTAAACTGCCCATATTATATTCCCATAGGGGTGTGTCTGTGTTATTCACCAATAACGAATAATAATGCGGGGTTATTAGGGTTGTTAGGAAATCCCATCTGTTGTTCTACCTGACAGCGTTTTGTTATTTTTATTATATATATATATATATACACATAAGGCATACATACAAGGTTTATCCAAATAAGGGGTGCACGATTTGTTTGCGGTAAGGAGAACATGTAGCATTGTCATAATCTTAAGACAATTTTTAGGCAGATTTGTCTACAACGGAAACCGAGAATGGTTTTTTGGATTTTGGCAGTTCATTTTAATACTTTTTTTATATAGCTGTGATATTAGTTTCTCGTATTCGCACCCGAAATATTTGCGTTCCCGATTACCAGTTCTTTATTTATTAGTATACCTGAGTTGAATTATAAGTATGCACCTAGCGGCTAGGTGCATACTTAGTCCTAAGGTAACATCAGAAACGCCATAAGCGCAATGATTTCGAAAGGAAGGATACGCCCATCTGAACATTTTATAGAAGCCTTCTTATGACAAGCAAATACTCGCTCACTCCCGCCACAGATAACTATATACTAGTCAGAGACACGCACACGGACCACTGTCAACTAAGTTGCGTTGGTTCTAAAATGCAATTTTATGACCAGCGCGCTGGTGCCATTTAATCGAGCAGTAAGTCCTGGTCCTTACCCAAGTAATATATATGTCAATGCATAAGCGCCAATCATAAATATATTATTGACATTATTGTCGCTTAGTGGCGTGTCTTTTGTGTATTACTGAAGTCACCTGTGTTGCCCTTCTATGTTAGTCCAAGATAGTTTCAATCTTAATGTAAGTTTTAATTTCTTGGAATTTCCTAAATCAATCAGGTCCACTATACGCACTCGGAACAATATCATAAAAATAATGCAATGTAGTACATGCACTAGGCGCACGATAGGGGTTTCATCAGCAAAAAAAAACCTTTTTAACGAAAAAATCAAACATTTTTTTTTTCTTTTTTTTTGGTCCCTTAAATTACCATGAAAATCATTTATAGCCAAAGTATCATCTCATGATGATTTCCAATAAGCCCAAATACGACTAGGATACATAGTTTTATTTCAGAGTTCCAGTGCCTACCTTCAGCCTCATCATCAGAACAGTTCGATGGCACCATTTTCATCAGTACCATATAGTTATAAGTATTTCCTTCATCACAGTCGGTTAAGTAGGTATTCGTGACATTACCTTATACCCGTGACACACATACACATAATTATCATTAAGGAGTTCCAGTGGCTATCTGTGGTCTTCTTCATCAGCTCCAGTTCACCAAATGATACTTTCTGAGTGTAAATAATTGCAATGTTGATGAAAATACTAAAATCGCTATATGTATTCCAATAATATTTGAGGCGTTACCTCGATTTCCATGGGCTGACATCATCAGATCCTGATCTGATGGCCATGAGACCACCTGGGCCGTATAACCTTTAAAAAAAGGAAGAATCTGCAGGCGTCTTTGAGTAATCGGGGAACATACATTAAAAAAACGATTCCAACGAATTGAGAACCTCCTAATTTTTTTGAAGTCGGTTAAAAATTACGAAATTCGCCGAGCCACGGCTTCACTTAAATTAAACAATATATGGAGGGGGATTATAACCCTCGTGTAGAATATGTAGGTAGTAGTATATTATTAGTATCCATGGTAACCAGACAGACTGAAACAGGGGAACACGGCGCGTGTTCCACTGTACCTAGATACATCTAGCTCACTACGGTTTCTATGGAAACGGGGAGATGGGAGGCTGGTGGTACGAGCACGAGTAATTGTATTTAAAACGACGAGCCGGCTAGGCGCGACCCTAAATCACGCAATAAGGTCCCGTACTAAACTTCGCGGCGTTGCATATGAACATATAGAGAAAATTTTACTTAATTTTTTCAAAACAAATTTTCGGTTTGAGTGTAGGCGAAAATAGAGACTAAAGGACTCAATTGGGTACGTTAGGTTAAGCGAGAATCGAGGAATACCGCGTGTTACGGATGTTATTCCCGCAGGGAACAAATGTTTGTATCGCCGCCTACAGATACTTGTTCCGGGTCTGGGTGTTTGTGTATGTGAGTTTATATGTTTGTAAACTTACGACACAGAATTAATTCCCATTGTGGAGCAAATTTTAAAGAAAAAACGTTCGAAGGAAGCATGACAAGAACTGGAACCAACCTGCAGATTTTGGAAGGATGATCTTGTTGCCAGTCTCTCTTAGTGGAGAACCTACCTGCATGCATGAGCTAACACAAGATGCAATAACATAATGAGAATAGTTCCGGAAAGTCGAATCTGTTTAGTACCTACCTACCACCCTAAATGGCCAGAAATCATAGGGCTCTTACAACAAGGTCACACACACGACACGACATTATAGAGAGGATTGAATAATTTACTGAGATAATTTTATTTTATTTGCATCGACAAAATAACATGATTATATTTTTACGTTTTCCCATCTGGTATTTCTCAATAGCAGTCCGGAGTTTAGATTTGTGCCTATTACCTGGGACTTAAATATGACTTGCGAAATATGGGTGTAATCAATTCCTAAGATTTCCTTCAATTTACAAAATTGCGTACAACGCCATCTAGTGCTCGCTTCATGACTTACAAAAGTTCTCAGTTTAACTCTTGAGAAAGGCTTAATATTATATTTACATAGGACTATACAAGGACCGTCTTGTAAATGTTTAACCTAAAATGAATTTGCAAATAATTTGTTTGAATGCCTTAATTAAATAAAAAAAATATAAAGGTAAACAAAACACAAAGGTTCTCTGTAAAAATGGCATATTTATTCATTCTTTGTCTTAATTTCCTAATAATAATCGTGAGAGGAAGACCCAGTAGACATCTCCAAAGTCCCAAAGTTCCAAGAAGAAGCACCGAGATTGTTTTCAGAGGATACTGCAAGCATTGACATTGCATCAGATACGAACCTTACAGTTCTTAAATGTTGCTGGCTTAATGAATAGAGGTCCTTCACGTTTTTTTCTGTGAATAGATGCATAATCTGTGACTGATCACTGCAGGCGAATCAAAATAAGACTATATATAAAATGCGAAAGGAACAGTATAGGTTGTACACAGATAGGTTTTAACCTGAATTGCCGCATATGATACTTTTCATCGCGATATAATTGTTCCTTGGGATAATTAAACACTTTTCACACGTGGGCAGAAGCTAGTTTAGATAAGAGATGCTGCGAATAGATGTTATAGCGAATAGTCGAATACACATTAATCGCCATTCCCTTTGGCGAACAGTCGAATACTCGCCATTATTACCTGACATAATAAAAGAAGTATTAAAAAAAATGTTTATTTATTCTCAAGTAATAATATTACATTTTTAGTAAGTAGTCTCTTGAACTATACTTACTGTACAAAAAAACTAGTTTTTATGACCACAATCTGGGTTTTTTGGACTTTCAATATTAAATGAAAAAGCCTCTGTTTATTAACTTTAGAGGGGTTTTATAAGTTTGACGTGTTTACTCCTGTGTGTTGGTGTATTTGTGTATCTGTGTGTGGCATAATCAACCCTAGTTCAAAATGAAAATTTCAGGGATTGATCACGTAACTTATCGATAGCATCCAATCCCATACATTTTTGATATTTTACCAATCGCTACCGCATTGCTTTCATAGATGGCGTTCCACTTGTCTTGAGTATCTGGACTCTATGTAAGACATGTGACAAAATTATTATATTGGTACGGTATAGGAAGCTACTTTTTCTCAATAATGGTATGTAATGTTGCAATAAGATCTCTAAAAAGTATCCAGAAAGTGAACTCTACCGGAGACATATTCACAACTGTCCAGTAAGAAACAAGATTTTAAATTTGGAATCTCCAACTGTCCAGTAAGTTAGTATGTAATTTACTTACTGGACAGTAGGTCATCCTCTTTAGATACATAGAAGAGTCATTAGAAAATAAAAGTGAAATTACAAGCAATATAAATAAAAAAATAAAATTGAATACTCAAAACACACCATCTTCCACCTGCCCGCAGCCGTCTACATCGCATCAACAGCAGCTAAGCCTGACTCCGCAGCCTCTCGCTAAGAACCGACGGCTATTCCCCCGCCCGTAACATCATCGCAAACATCCACCTTCCCAAACAACCAAATTAATGTTTCACAGACATTTACTGCCAGCCAAGAGTCCGACAAACAAATATAAATGCCCCCGGTAAATCGATCACAATATCTATCAGTAATTGCCCTAATATGAATGTAACCTTAAATATTAATTAAACGAATTTGTTGTTAAACATTCATTTTTGAGAAAAGCATTATACAAGCCTCAACCAGTAAGAAAGCCATCCTGGCCTCGTATATAACCGGACCTCACCTGCGGTTCGGTGCGGTTAACTCATACTTGGTCAGGAAGGCTTACTTACTGGATTCTGCAGTAATGTACTATAGTTTAGGTGTGCCTTTACTTTCATCCTATGGCCAGAAATTGCAGTGACAAATACAAAAAGAAACGCGTGGGGAAAAGCAGTAAAATGTGACTTTTTATTATTTGGGCACATTTTTTTAAACTATGCCCGTCACTAGGAATTTATCCTGTACCGTGGGTGCATTTACAAACATTTTGTGTTTAAAAATGCACCGTGCGAGAATCGAACCCATGACGCGCAAAGCACGTGTGCACGCAAAGCAAGGCATGTGTGCTTCTCCTCGGGTGACCCCTCGAGCTGTGCAGACGCGGTTGGGGATGTGATTCGACAGGGAATGGAGTATTTCATTCCATTCTCCGACATTCCGCTCGGTCACAAATCCCGACCTTGGTATAATGCAGAATGCGCCCACGCAGAGGCCCGAAAAGAGTCTGCCTACAAAGCCTGGGTCGGGGCCCGCGCCCGCAAACTTAGAGCACGTAGGGTTCGCGCGAGGAAAAGAGTAGTAAACAGTTTTGGTCCCTGTCTAAAGCGGTTGAAACGAATTTCTGTCGTCCCACATTACCTCCAATGCTGAAACCTGATGGGTCGCTGGCTCACTCTGCGAGTGAGAAAGCAAATTTATTTGCATCTCTCTTTGCTAGCAATTCACGTCTGGACGCTGGCTCCAAGCAATCACCCCACTCTACCTCATTGTGACTCTTCGATGCCGGAGATCGCTGTGCACACTAAAGAGGTCCGGAGAGTATTGTGCAGTCTAGACGTGAACAAGGCCAGCGGGCCTGACGGCATTCCAGCGAGAGTGCTGAGGCAGTGTGCGCCTGAACTGTCTCCTGTATTGACACGTTTGTTCCGCCTCTCTCTTGTAAAAAGAATGGTGCCGAAATCCTGGAAGCTTGCAAATGTGCAACCAGTGCCCAAAAAAGGCAACCGTGCAGACCCTGCCCATTACCGTCCGATCGCCATTACCTCCATTTTGTCCAAAGTTATGGAAAGGGTACTCAACAGTAAGTTGCTGACGTACCTTGAAGACAATAATCTCCTCAGTGACCGTCAGTATGGCTTTCGCCGGGGACGGTCAACTGGCGATCTTCTTGTGTATGTCACGCACTGCTGGGGCGAAGCCATCGAGAGGCACGGCGAAGCACTTGCTGTGTCGCTTGATATCTCGAAGGCCTTTGACAGGGTCTGGCACGCGAGTCTACTCAGTAAGCTTCCTGCGTATGGCATCCCCGCTGGTTTTTGTAGCTGGATATCAGACTTCCTCAGTGAACGGTCGATCCGAGTAGTCATTGACGTCTGCTCCTCTGACCTTATGGCTATTGATGCCGGAGTTCCTCAGGGGTCTGTTCTCTCTGCAACTCTTTTCCTGCTGCACATCAATGACCTACTCTTGCCTGGTATTGTTGGGTATGCAGATGACAGTACTGTTTCAGAGAGATACCTGTCCAGCGCAAAAACCAGCGTGGATGAAGTTCGTTCCTTGAGAGAGGCTATGGTGGAGCGGACAGATTTGACCTTAAGCCTTGTCTCCCAGTGGGGTGATGACAATCTGGTCTCCTTTAACGCCACCAAAACACAGGCGTGTCTTTTTACCGCTAAAAGGAGTCTTTTCGATCATACTCCTACTTTTCGGGGTGCATCTGTTCCTGTGACTGATCGGCTCGAGCTCCTAGGCATGGAGTTGACATCCAATCTCAACTTCGGCGCCTCCATTGAGTACAAAGCCCAAATTGCGGCCAAAAAACTGGGCATCCTGAATAGAGTGAAGCGATACTTTACGCCTGGACAGCTTTTAACCCTTTACAAAGTGCAAGTCCGATCCTGCATGGAGTATTGCAGCCACCTTTGGGATGGCTCAGCTAAGTATCAGCTTGCCGCGCTTGACTCGGTGGAACGCAGAGCCAAGAGGCTCATTGGCGACGTTGAATTGGCGGATGCCAAGCTACATTGCTTGGCTCATCGCCGCAAAGTTGCCTGCTTGTCGGTCTTCTACAGACTGTACTTCGGTGAGTGTGCTCAAGAACTCCACGACCTCATCCCACCAGCCCCCTTCTACCATCGGACATCTAGACGCACTGCAAGTTACCATCCTTACCTTGTTGCCATTCCACCAATTCGCACTAAGCGCTTCCAGACATCCTTCATAATGCGCACAGCGAATGAATGGAACTCACTACCTGCGTCTGTGTTTCCGAACGCCTACAACCCGAATCTCTTCAAAGTTAGAGTGAACAGGCTTCTTCTGGGTAAACTCACTCCATCGTCGACTCTGTCTCTGTCACCTCTGACCTAGACTAGAGTCAAGAGCAAACCCATCACAAATAAAAAAAAAATACATTGAAAAGATCAGCAGCCGATCACTCAATCACTGCGCCTCGTCCTCGTCATCCAATTAATTTCACTAGTTATGTACTTAAAATGGCGAGCCTATTGTTGTTAATCGGGAACATACCAAACGCCGAACTGGTATCTAACCATTCAAAACTTAACAAAACCTTGAAATTGTACCCACGTTTTTAACCACGCTTACGTACACTGCACCGTTGAGACCTTGAACCTCACCGTTTCTACACCGAACTCTAAAAACAACCCTCGCGTTATTGTGGGGCTTGTGATGTTTTGATGTTCGTTAACCCTGTGTCTGTATTGCGTCAGTGTATTGGGGAGATAGGGAGGCAGACAGGGGGTAATTTTATTGATTTATGAGCCCCAGGCCTAGGAATTGTCGTTCCTAGTGTAGCTACCCTCGGAATACTCACTGCGTAATACTGCTGGCTAACGTTTTGATTAATGTTTTAGTCGGGTCTTTTTTTTTTAATGTTTACGTATCGTCAGTAGTGCAACGATATTAAGTTTGCATTGAGGCCAAACCTTAAATTGTACTGGCAAAAGTTAAATAAATCCTTTGAAAACAGAAGTTTTTAAAGGATTTATTTAACTATTTTGAAGTATGAGATTTCAAATAAGTTACAAATATTTTGGAAATGGATGATTTTGTTAAGGCCAGGATTTGTACTGAACTTATGTTGTAGGAAGAAGGGAGCGTTCTCAGTAGTTCGGTTATTTTGTCCGGTCCCGGACTTTTCGTCTCGACAGTTCGGTGATGCAATACGTCCGACCTACCGAGCCCGATAGTTTGGGATCGATATAGGACCTGCACTACTAAGTTTTAATGACAGAAAAAAAAATACTAAAAAATAATTAAAACTTTGTATAGAACTTATTAAATTCTGTCCGCTGCTGTGCACCGCCGTGTAAACAAAACGGTATACATTTTAAACTAAAGGATATATCACGATGAAACAAACTCAGTAGGTAATGATTTGAAATACCAGGGCGTCCTAATAAAATAAAAACCGCCATTTTTTCATAAATTTTTACACATTTAATTTGTAGTACATAAATTGACAGATACCACAGATTGTTTCATGTTTTCATGTGAATGTTTCGCCAGTGTAAACGCAAGGTAGCTGTTAGTATGTAAACATTTTCATGTGATCTGTTTTGGTATTAACTTCATTGGCCATTCATAATTATTATGACTGACGTTTGTGAAGCTTTCCACATATTTCGTTTAGTAAATAATAATTTAACAAATATTGAATTGCTTGCACGGACGATGGATTTTGAAATACTGAAACTTGGGCGAGGCAGAGTTTTATTATATAACGGTTACCAATTTTATAGGAATACAGTTTACAAAGCTGGGAGTTATTGGAGGTGAAAGTATAAGAATGGTACCAAATGTAAAGTATACCTCGTTTTATCCAAAGTAAGTCGTTTTTCCTGCTCAAGACTGCCTCAAGTTTCAGCGCTTAAATATTTTACCAAGCATTTATACTATACTATATCTAACGTCAAGTAGTTCTCATGATAATGATGATAACAATTTATAATTGCTTTTTTAGGAAGTAGACCTTATTTTTATTTTATTTTATTTTATTAGGAGACCTTATTACAAAGGATAGTGCTGACCATTCTTGCAAACAGGACAAAACATAAAATTATATAGATATGTCGACATTTATAAGATATCGTTCTGAAGAGCGCTATGGTTTCAAATGACTTTGACAGATGTCAACTTGACGCTAATTTGGCGCGAACAAAAAATGACAGAAGGGATCGAGAGAGATATGGCGGGTTGGATTGAGTTGTGAATTCTTGATAAAAACCTAAAGAGAATACAGTCAACAGTGAGAGTTACCGATTGTTCGTGTAGATAAAACTACGTGTTATAGTGGAACGTCGTTTAAGTTATTCGCCATACATAACGTGATTAGTTACATCGTGAGCCTACTTACAAGCAAAGAAGTTGGTTTGTTTAACATCTAGCCCGAAAGAACCCATGCAGTAATGGCCTTTCCTGACAATTACACAGTCACCCCTACAGAAATATAACTCAATCAATGTGTTGATGAGGCAGCACAAGGACAAGAAGCTGCTCCAAAAGTATTCCGAAAATTCACTCTTACAAATTAAGGATAAAATTTCCTTTATGGGCCGCTGATTTGGAAGTTCATACTTTTTGTATAGGTAGTACTCATAAAAAGAAAGCTTTTTACAAATTTTCAAGACTCGGAAATTTTATGTTTTTTTTTATGTTTTTCGGGGAGAAAAAAATGAAAATCAGTCCAAGAGCGAGCAAAGCGAGCTCGGGAGCTTAGGGCAACCCGACACGGATAGGTTAGGTTCGAAGGAGATGACGGGAGCTGAAGTGAGCGAGCAAAGCGAGCGAACTCAGCTCCCATCATCTCCTTCATGTTAGGTTACTTTAGACCCTGCAGACAGAAATAGGAGCCCCGCGCAGCGGGGCTCCGTCGAGTTTGTTGCTTAAATAGTAATCTAAACTTTAACCATGGATATCTCCATAACCATGGGGTTCCGTGGGGTAGGGATAGTACAGTGAGGTAGCCCCTTTACCCCCCTTAACCCTCCCTCCCTCTGCGCCCCTTAAATCGATGGATATTTATGGAAATTTTAATTCTAACCTGGAAACTTTAACCATGGATATCTCCATAACCATGGGGCTCCGAGTAGTGGGAATAGTACTGGGGGGTAGGGTAGGGGTAGTAAAATTGCGTTGTACTTGGCTTGTTGGCAAAAGTAGATGTTATTGCTGAAAAATTTGAAGTAAAAAATATCGTATTACATTTCAGTCTTTCCTTTTACCTTTTACACTAGTGCAGATCCGATATCGATACCGAACTATCAGGCTCAATAGTCCGGTCGTATTACATACACGAACTTCTGAGACGAAAAGTCTCACCAGTCCGGTGAACGGACTAAATAAACTGAACTACTGAGAACGTCCCGGAAGAAGACCATGACCAGGCGACTAACAAAATGTATTTACAAGGCAGACATCACAAAATCTGGGCGACTTCGTTTTAATTTATTATGATTTATGATACTTTCATGTTACGTTTTACCATTCAGTAGCCGGCATAAAAAATAAGTGACTAACTCATTGTTTAATTCATACAAAATATCCTGGAAGAAGACCATTACCAGGCGACTAACAAAATGTATTTTCGAGGCAGACAAAATCTGGGCGACTTCGTTATAACTTACTATGATTTATGATACTTTCATGTTACGTTTCACCACACAGTAGTCGGCATAAGAAAATAAGTAACAAGAAAGTAGTAGTAAGAAAATAAGTGACTAATTCATTGTTTAATTCATACAAAATAGCCTGGAAGAAGACCATGACCAGGCGACTAACAAAATGTATTTACAAGGCAGACAAATCTGGGCGACTTCGTTTTAACTTATTATTATTTATGATACTTACACGTTACGTTTTACCATTCAGTAGCCGGCATAAAAAATAAGTGACTAACTCATTGTTTAATTCATACAAAATATCCTGGAAGAAGCCCATGACCAGGCGACTAATAAAGACCATTTACAAGGCAGACATCACAAGACAGGCTTAATCCCAGAGGAGCATACTCTACTTTTTACACCTTCTGCGAAACAATAAAAAGCTGCTGTATGTATTGATTTGAATATTGAGTTTGATGCTTATTGAATAAATGCACCATAGGCTGCTTGACTTTCGAGTTTCTGCAAAATGTTGGAAATAAACTAATAGGACGGATTCCAACACAGTCTTGACTCCTTTTGTTGTTCTTCATTGAACAAAATCGTCATAGGCTTTTTCGTATCTGTGTTTTGATTTTTCCGGTAGCAGATTTATAAATAAACTCGCCTGTTTTGATAAACTCTGGAATAGAAACACTATCGCTCGACATTTTTGTCAACACGAATATTGCAATAAAATTTACTGAAAATCACAGCACCAAACACGAGACAGAGACACTACGGTAAGACTTACAAAGCTTCTGGGCGAATCCTCGCTGGACAGAGCCTAGCTTCTTCGGTATGCCGACCTTTTTCGTAGCGAGGGATTTAAAGTACAGGTTGATACTCTGGTTTATCACCAACGATATAAATTTGAAATTTGGTTCACATCACATCACACATTATCAGCCTATTAATGTTCCCACTGCTGGGACACAGGCCTCCTCTCTGTGAGAGGGAATGGGCCGTAATCCACCACGCGGGCCCAGTGCGGGTTGGTGGATGTCACATGTCTTCGAATTTTTGGTTCTAGGACATGCCGGTTTCCTCACGATGTTTTCCTTCACCGTTTTGAGAGCAGTGGTGATGAAAATAATTTACACAAAGTAAAGCGCCTGCCTGGGCTCGAACCCACGACCTACAACTTGTAAGTCGCGGCCTATACCACTGGGCCACCTCTGCTCTCACCTGTGAAATTTGGTTATGTAAATATAAATATTCTTCACTACTAAAAGCATCTCTTATTTATTTTTCTCAAAGAGGGGGATGAAAAGCAGAGTATACCATACGGTACCAAAATAATTTAACCTCGAGCGACGTGTTTTAAATCCAGAGCGAAGCGAACTCAGACTAGAATCCTAAGCGTAGCGAAAGAGTAATCGTTCTCGTCCTCAACACATTATTTTGGTCGCTTGTGATTGTGACACAATCTACTAAAGACCGCCCAGTTAAATTATGGACACGTATTTTTTCTTTTGCCACGTAACAATAAATTACAAGGATACAGTGTATTGAAATTTCGTGTGACGTCACGGTGTACTACACTTTATACTGACAAAGTGACGTCACAATCCCCCACTTCTGAATTTTAATGCGCTTTATCTTATTCAATTTTTATTTATTTCATAAAGCAAAAAATACAGGTCCAATATTATTTGATAATCTCACTGATGGACTAAATAAAATGATAATTTTTTTTTAGCAAGCACGGCAGACGTGAGTGGAAAGCAGGGAGGGAACGCCCTAGTCTTAGTCTTAGGATCTTATTGGTAATACTCTTCAAATAAGCCAGGTGCAGTACTCATAGTCGGCGTGCGTGTGTGACTAGATGTATGAATGTAAATGAATTAAAAAGAGTACAGATGTAAGGATAGTAGCAGGCGCCGTTCTGAAGTTTTACTCTGCCTCCATGTAATAAAGGTCGTGCGTATATGTATGTAGACAATTGGTTATGTATATATCCTAGAAGACACTACGACCCTTAAAAAGATAATGTTCAATGGCAATTTGTACCCAAAAACATTGGGACTGTCTAAAATACATATGTAGGTGTAGTTTAGAGGATATTGGAACAGGCGCGAACGTTTTTTGCTCCGTTAACTTCATAACCTTTAGTTTTCCTAATAGTAGTCATTAGTAATCATGTTAAATTTGACAAAACCTAATGTCTGATGAAGTTCAAAGTTGGTATAAACCTTGAATGAAAACAAAACAGGGTATTCTACTATGTTTGAAAAGTAGTTAAAAATTTTGGTTTCCTAATAAAAATCTACAAAAAAAACATTTTAACAAAAAATGTAATTGTCGAATAACGGAAAAAAATGGGTACAAAAGACACCGACTGTTTTGTTTTGGAAGTCGGTTTGATTTTTTGTTAACAAGTTTTTTATTTTCCTCTTTTTGCTTTTGGTAGATACCTCTAATTAACATGAAAATCATTTATAGCCAAAGTACATCTCATGACGATTCCAATAAGCCCAAACACGACTAGGATACATTGTTTTATTTCGGAGTTCCAGTTGCCATTGTGGTCTTCTTGATCAGTTCCACTTCACCAAATGATACTTTCTGAGTGCAAATGATTGCATTACTGATGAAAATACCAAAATCGGTATATGTATACCTATAATATTTGAGGAGTTCTCTCGATTTCTCTAGGATCCCATCATCAGATCCTGGTTTCCTTATCATGGTACCACCCTTGGGATATCTCATTTCCAACAAAAAGGAATCATCAAAATCGGTTCATAAACGACGAAGTTATCCGCGAACACACATAAAAAAAAATATGTACGGTACTGTTAACAATTAAATAATTCGGCAAAATACAAAAGCTTTCTTACAATTAAAATTTAAACCTTTTAAATTCCCGCAAAAACGCTGTCTGCCATTTTGGTGACCTAATACTGGTTAAACAAAAGATTCGTGACGACCGGCATTCAACATTAACCGCTATTCGTATCGTAATTTTTAAAGAAATAATGAATTTAAAATTTTCTGAATAATTTTTTGGTAGATTCGTACTATCTGCTTTTAAAAAACCGGTCTGCATTTTTAGTTTTACATGGGTTTTAAGTTTACGAACTGCTTTTGTATTATTTGTAATAAATAAACATCGAATATATAGTTGATAGCTGTTTAGACTGAACTGACAGATGACAACTACCCATGTAATAGTCACAACATCAACATCTTTATATCAGCCGAAAGAAGTCCACTGCTGGACATAGGCCTCCCCCAGGCGTCACAACATAGTAAGTATAAATTCAAAAAATATATTGGTTTTAAATTCTTGTTTTCCTGTAAGCTGTCGATTATATATTTTTATCGACATAGCTTGCGGACTAGAAGAGTGCAATTTAAGGCAGCAGGGAAGCAGATTTAGTCTGTTCTTCATGCGCAACGAATAATTTTATTGCATTTCTCATCGTGTGTTGTAATAATCTGGGTATTCGTAGTCTAGTTTACATAATTTTAAAATATATATAATTGATGTGCGTGTATTGTCAAACCTAAGAGAGTGAAATCATTCACTGCTTCTAATTTTTGTTGATTATAAAAATGTTACATTTTTATTCATTCGGTTATTTTTCCCCTCCGGCCATTTTCACAAAAGCGATTCGCAACCGGTTGCAAATCAAAAAAACTTTTTCCTTAACCGCAACTAGGCACGGCACCTTGATGATTAAGTTTCGTAACCAGTTACGCCAAAACATTTTTTTCCTAATTCGCAACCTTCGTTTTCTGTTTGTTAACACTCTATTTTGTCGATTTGCATACAAAATTTTCAAGAGTGCTATATGAGGGCCATCAGTACCATCGTAAGAAAATATACACGAATGGTAATTCATTTTGGAAATGCTTCAATGAGAAATTGTGTAAAGGAAGTTTAACGCTAAATACGCGGCATTAAACAATATTTAAGGCACACAAGCTAACACCGTTAAAAACATGGTACTATAAGGACTTGATAATCTCAAACGGACAAGTAGCTGTAAATTTAACTCAATACAACAAGAATATGATAAAACATTAAAGCGTTTAAATGACTTCAGTTTCCAACATCTGAAAGAGCCCGTACCAAAATTTCATAGTGTTAAAACGGGACAACAAAAGAAACAAAATTCTAGGTGCCACGAAGGTACGTTTTGAAAATCCTGGCGACGTACTTATCCCTACAAAGTACCAAAACTTTTTACTGGCTGACTATGTGGATGATAATGACAGGATTTTTATATTTTGATCCACTGAAAATACAGAAAAAATAAGTAAGTACACTTTTTTGCTTATGGCACTTTTAAGAGCAACTCTACCCTATACACGCATTACATGCCTGAGCTAAATTCTGTAAAGTTTCATCTAAATCCGCTCAGTATTTTTTGCGTGAAAGAGTAACAAACATTCGTCCATCTATCCTCAATTTATTTTAAACAATTTCTTTAAAATATAAAATAGTAACCGAAACTAACGGATAATCTGAAATAAATTCGTATCCGTATCCGTAATCCAGGGTGGTTGATGCGCAATACATGGTTGCATAACAAAAACAACCACTTAGCCTCTCCTCACCAACTCAACTCCCACCTACTCGTGGTGAACACTGTTACGTCGAGTAACCTATTACCGTAATTGTGGTACCCAATCCCTTTGGAGATATAGGTCGGCAAGCAGAAGGGAGAACGGGGGTCTGGTTATATCTCTTCATCAACCGGATGATAGTCGTTGGCAGCAGGGCGTACTGACTACTTATATAAAACATCACTGCGGTGCAGAAGGCAAGGGGAAACCACTGCACTATTTTCCCAAGAAATCCTATGAAAGTGGACCAAGAAAAGAGAGCGATAGGATGCGATCCGGCTACCACCCGGCGCCATGTTGAGTCCAGGTCTCATGGTGAGAAATATGCTACTGGCCACACTGTCGTGACTTACCAGGCACAGGTGTCATCGCACACAGCTTCGCAAAAAGTTGACATTGGCAACCTGGAATGTTCGAGGAATGATCCAACCAGGGAAAAAGAGATTATAGATAGAGAGCAAGCCCATTACGACCTGAAAATACTAGGGATCACCGAAACTCACATGAGAGGCTCAGGATACTATACAACCCCGAAGGGCCGCACTGTATACTTTTCAGGCCCAGAAAATGAAAGTAGGAATGGTGTGGCTTTGTCTGTGTCTCCCGAGGTTAATAAATCGGTTCTAGGATATAACCCGGTAAGTGATCGAATACTAACGTTGAGAATCAACACAAAACCATGTCGTGTCAATGTAGTAGTGGTATATGCCCCAACGTCCACCTCAACCGAGTCTGATGCTGAGGCTTTCTACAATCAAGTCGACTATACTCTCAAAAGTCTGGCAAATAGAGATATCACAGTTCTAATGGGAGATCTTAACGCCAAGGTAGGGGACACGTCGAGAGATGAACACCTAAAAGACGTAGTCGGCAAATATGGACTTGGCACCAGAAATGACAGGGGCGAGAAATGGCTGCAATTTTGTGCGGAAAACTCCCTAAAAAATATGAACACCAGCTTTAAAAACCACCCGAGGAAACTATTTACGTGGGTAATGCCGGGTGACCGAGCACGTAATCAAATAGACTACATCGCTGTCGGCAAGAGGTGGAGATCTTGCATAACCTCCACTAAAACGTACCCTGGGGCGGACTGCGGGAGTGACCACAGACTCTTGGTGGCAGAGATGTGCCTCAAACTGAAAAGATGCCAGCGAGTAGTTCAACCGACACAAAGGAGACCTGAACCTGGAGAACTAAAGGCTTTCAGTGAGCGCTTCAAGACCAAATCAGCCAACTTTGCCATTAACTGTCATGATAACACCGACCACAACTGGAACAGAGTGAAAGATCTTATCCTCTCATCACGCAAAGAGAGCCAGAGCAAGGCAGTCGACGCTCCGAGAAAGGTATGGATAACGGAAGAAACATGGAAGGCCATCAGAGAACGAAAGGAACTACTCAAAGGCAATAATGAATCCGCGCTTGCAGACTACCGGAAAATGTCGGCGAAGGTTCAACGTCTGTGTCGCAGGGACTATAATGACTACCTGAATTCAATTTGTCGGGATATAGAAAGCCATGCGCAAAAATTTCAGACAAGGTATCTCTTTCAGAAAATCAAAAGTATCACTCGAGAATTCAAGCCGAAAACATGGGCGATAGAAAGTGAAGAGGGAAGACTGTTGACCGAGATAGATCAAGTTACAGAAAGATGGAGATCATACTGTGAAAACCTATACGCTGACTCTGCAGCATGAGCTCCAAGTAACCCGATTGCAGACAGGCAACGCATGGAACCCGAAATCCTCGAATTCGATAAAGATCATGCTTGACCTGTACAATCAAGTCTGGCAAACTGGCAGTTGGTGTACTGACTGGAAAGAGTCCCTGCTATCCTCTGAACAAGAAAGGTTCCACGAGAACATTCGGGAATTACCGGAAAGTTGCACTTATCTCTCATGCCAGCAAGATAATGCTTTATGTAATCAACGGCTGACTGCAATCGTACCTTCAATGGCAGATACCCAGTGAACAAGCGGGTTTTGTGAAAGGTCGAGGCACAAAAGAACAAATTGTTAATCTGAGGCAAATAATTGAGAAAAGCCGAGAGTTCAATACGCCGATATTAATGTGTTTCATCGATTACTCGATGGCATTTGATTGCGTCAGATGGGACTGCCTGTGGACCATATTACAAGAGATGGGCGTACCTAAACACCTACCCTCTTACAAATAAACGCGGCATAAAGTTATACCAAGTATAAACCTATTAAAATGTATGGTTATACCTTTGTTATACCTGGTATAACTTTATACCGCGTTTGTCTCCTTGATTGCTAATCTGTACCAAGACGGGGTATCCATGGTAAGGGTTAATGACGCCGTCATCTCCTTCATCTCCAGGCCCTTTCAAGCCAGAAAAAGGGGTAAGACAGGGGTGTATTCTTTCTCCTATTCTCTTTAATATATATGGTAAATACATAATGAGGAAAGCCTTAGAAGAATGGGAGGGAGGCGTATCTGTCGAGGGAATAAAGATCAGCAACCTGAGATATGCGGATGACAATACACTCTTTGCAGTTTCAGAAAAGGAGCTAGCTGATCTATTTCGCAGAGTAGAATATGAGAGTGGACTGGTTGGACTCACCATTAATAAGTCGAAGACAAAAGTCATGCTTATCGACAGAACCGGTCAACTCTCTAGAACGAATGAATTTGCGGACCTAGAATTTGCCAGCGGGTTTATATACCTCGGATCGTTACTTACTGACCAGGGAGGAAGCGAAAGAGATATCAGGAGAAGGACTCAAATGGCCAAAGCAGTGATGAGTAAGCTGACACGTATTTGGCAGGACAGAAAGGTCTCCAATGTCACCAAGATGAGACTAGTCCGGACACTGGTTTTCTCAATATTCCTATACGGATCGGAGTCTTGGACGATTCGGGCAATAGAACGGAAAAAGATTGAAGCTTTTGAGATGTGGTGTTGGCGAAGAATGCTCCGCAAACCATGGACCGCCAAGAGAACGAACAAATCTATCCTTGATCAACTAGGCATTAAAGATAGACTAACCACGCTCTGCTACCAAAGGATTCTCAGCTACTTTGGTCACATTGCCCGACGGGAACCAGACAATCTCTAGAAATTGGTGGTAATGGTCAAGGTGGATGGAAAAAGACCTCGCAGCCGGTCACCTAACCGCTGGTCAGACCAGGTAACCACCCTCACTGGACTCTCTGTTGCAGCCGCCCTGAGAGAAGCTGAGAACCGACTGAAGTGGAAGAACATCGTGCATAAAGCCACGAGGGCCTTTCAGGGACACGACCTTCAGTAATGAAGAACGCGACCAAAAAGAAGAGCCGTAATCCGAAATTTCTTATCCGTAACATCCCTGATCTGAATGAGGGCAAAGTGGTGGAAAAGCTTCGTAAAATATTTGTTTTATAAGTTAAATAGTTTTATAAGTTGCATTTTGTTAATTTTGTTTTAAAGTAAAATATTTGAATAGATTAGAATATAATAACATTTACTCAAAAATGCATGTAATGTGGTCATTATTTTGACAACCTTGTTTGAGCAAAGTCGACCTTGCCGTTCTGTTTCAAGGAGCGGCCGGCAAAGTTTTGCTGGCCGCTCTAACAGGCCGGCAATGTATTGCCGGCCGCTATTTTGACGTTTCTACGTTTTAAAAAATCAAATCCAAAAAGATTTTATTTAAAAACACAGCTGTTTGTATCTATAGAGATAGGTACAAAAAGATTTTATTCCATATGAGGCTGTATAGTTCCAACTACCATTGCTCAAAAAAAAAACAAACATGTAACAAAAGCGCGGTTCAGCGAAAATTTTGTTTTTATTTAGTGACTTTTTTGCTAAAAATGAGCTCTCAAAGCGAAAATTCTTCCGATTCAATGTGTTTAACACCGCCAGACATTAAAGATGAAGCTAAATTAATGGTTGAAAATTTGATACCGCGAAACTCAAAGGAAAAATATAAGCTTGCATATGAAAAATTTGTGCAGTGGAAAATCAGTAGGAAATCTAAATCTTTATCCGAAAATGTTTTTCTTGCGTATTTCAATGATCTTTCCAACAAAATGAAGCCTTCGTCTCTCTGGAATACATATTCAATATTAAAGTGCATGGTTCTGATAAAGCACAATTTGAACATTAAAAATTTACAACTATTTAACGAGTATGCTAAAACGACAGTCAGACGGATATAAATGTAAAAAATCAAAAGTGTTGACATCACAAAATGTAGAAAAGTTTATAAATGAAGCCCCCGACTCTGAGTACTTAGCGGTGAAAGTAAGTATTTATATCTAAAAACCCAAATTTGTACTGTACCTACACGTTCTCATAATTAATACTCGTCTTGTTATTGTTACAGGTAGTTCTTATTTTTGGCATTTACGGTGCATGTCGATGCATCTTACGTTGCGAGATACAAAAACGAAGATTGATCGTACTTTCGTTGTTCGTGACGCCACATTTGCAGTGGTGCAAAAATATTACGCACTACGTCCAGTTGACGTAAAAACGGACCGATTTGTTTTTAATTATTAAAACTGCAAATGCACCAAACAAGTGATAGCGAGGCACAAAATTGCTCAAATGCCCAAAATAATTGCTACATACTTAGAACTGCCTCATCCGGAACAATTTACAGGTCATTGTTTCCGGCGTTCATCGGCCACTATTCTTGTCGATACTGGGGCCAATCTTATTACACTAAAAAGGCATGGAGGATGGAAATCCGATCGAGTTGCTGAGAGCTATATAGAAGAATCGGTGGAGAATAAAACAGAATTACACAAAAAATCGGTCAAAGTATAAACTTAAAACGAACAACGTCTTACGAGTTTCAGGAAGCTTCAACATCTGCTCAAGAAACTGAAGAAAAAAAAAATTAAATAAATGAAGAAATAATACAGCAGTCAAACACCGCATTAGAATTATCGCAAACTATTAATAATATCAAACCGGGAAAGTCGGTGTTGAATTTTAGTAACTGTACTTTTCATAATTGTCATTTTAATTAAAATTCTAGTTAATTAATATATTTTTTATTTAAATTACTTGCTGGTTTTATTTAGATTAGGTACTTGCATTTTTGAGTAAAGCACTATACAAACCTTGGCCCACAATGACTGCTTCCCTGGTCACGCTATGATTGCCTCGAGCTAGCCTAGCTACGCTCTAGGCCTTTCAGCTTGGCCATCATTGCAGCCCTTGCTGTCCTCGCTGTAAAGGCCTCGACCTACGGTCTCGGCCTTTATCTCAGCTCGTAAATCAAGTGCTGCACGCTGACCGCGCTGTGTCGGCCTGGAGCTGCGCTACGCTGCGCTGTCGGCCATAATCAGCGCGACCAGCAAAGTAGTCGTTATAGACCGCGGCAGTAATGTACTATTATTCGCATGAAACATGGTATGGAAGATGGTACAAAATTAAATACAGACCATACATGTTTTGCTTAACATTATAAGCGTGCAAAGTTTTCGTACATACAATACAGTCATTTAAATTTTTTGTCAAAGAACTCTTTTACACTATAAAAACTATTAGTGGACAGCCAATTATATAATTTACTTTTAAATAATCTGGTACTTAGAACTTTTAGGTCGCTTGGTATCTTATTAAATATTTCTACACACATAGACAAACAGCTTTTATTATATTTAGTTAGCCTTGGCCTGACATCCAGTACGAGCCTGTGAGGGTCACGCCGGTTTCGAGGATGTACATCGTCTGCTTTTGTAAATAATGCCTTTTGCGATTTATAGTATTATTTAAAAAAAAATCTTAATCTTAGCTAGGTACTGATTCCGAATTAAGAAATGCTTTTCTCCCACCGCAACTATGCAAGTTTGCAAAGTTCTTATTCTTTGTTCGCAGCCAAGTTGTGGTCTAGGAAAATGTTTTCTTGAGTCGCAACCGGTTGGAAACAAAGAATTAAAATTCTTAATTCGCAACTGGTTGCAAATCGCAATTGTGAAAACGGCCGGAGGTTCTTTTTCGGGTATGAATTTTGAAATGATGCTCGCTCATATATATATATTTTTAAATGGTAAGTTTTTCGTTTAAATTACAAGTAGATTAAACATAATCAATTAATTATATTTAATTTGTTTGTCACGAGAAGAGGATAAAAATATCATCTGCAAACAGTACACCTAGCCCGTCTATGTTTTTGGGCGGGTCGTTTATGTAAGTAAATAAGGAATAAGAGGACGCTTTTTACACTTTCCTGGGAAATTGATGCAAGTATTGGACTAACATCTGCCTCCGTGCCATGACGTGTCCAAACTATAATGGTCCGGCTATGAAAAAGGGACAGATGTAACTATATGACTTGTATAACTGAAAATAACCTTGCTCTAAGAGGTTATGGTCACTCCATTGACATCAATGACATATGGAGCTGTGTTTCTTTACCTAAATATCTTGAAAGACACTGCGACCTTAAAACAATATGTTCACTAACTAATGTTTAATGGGATGGCTATTCATCCGCAAAAAAATACATTGGGACGCCAGACGATGGAAAACACAAGTGTGTAAGTACTTCAAGCACAAAGCTATATCTAATACTTTCAATACTTAGGTACTTTTTATTTGTGTTCACAGGATACCCAAGAACGAAAGTTTGTAATAGGTATGACTTCTGTGTATAAAAAAATACAATAGAGACTCACTAATTCGGCACTATTAAAAAAAAAAGAAAAACCGGCCAAGTGCGAGTCGTTTTCATTATCGCAAAACACGGCAAAAAAATCACGTGTTTTGTATGGGGGCCCCACTTAAATATTTATTTTATTCTGTTTTTAGTATTTGTTGTTGTTATAGCGGCAACAAAAATACATCATCTGTGAAAATTTCAACTGTCTAGCTATCACGGTTCACGAGATACAGCCTGGTGACAGACGGACAGACAGACAGATCGCGGAGTGTCAGTAATAGGGTCCCGTTTTTACCCTTTGGGTACGGAACCCTAACTAGGGGATTATTGGAATGTTCGGATTACTGGATTGTATAGAATAAGGAACATAATAAAATAAAACATTTTTTTAAAAGAGTACATAACATTCATGTAGGTAAGTAACAATTGTTACAATGGAAGAAGAAGATCCCTACCCTTGCTACTCAACCCCCAAAAGGAAACCCATATTTAGGCGCGATCGACACCTCCAGTCAGCACTTCATAGAGGCGAGACTACATGTTCAAGAATTGGAACAATCGACCAGGTCTGAAGAAGCAACACATAGCACTTAAACGAGACACAGAAGGAGTCTCATTCCTGGACTCGGATCAATATATTCATTGGGCTTTATTACATGTAAGCAGACAACCCGGCAGGGCTAGTGTAGGTAATGAGTTGTCTAAGCACATTAGAGTTGCGAATCAGGCAACAGACCTAGGGTCTCAGGACTACTGCGGTGTTCAGGTGCCCGGGGTGCCACTTCGACCGCCACCTCTGCTGAGGCAGCTTATACAATGAAGAAGGTTCTCACTGAGATAACCCGATCTGTAACATTCAGTGAGAGGAGCACTGTACAGTACGAATTCTTCAGTTGCAAAGGGAAATATTACGGAAACTTACATGTGGTATGGCCGTCCAATCAATTTGCATACGTTGTGACTCATAGTCACTTCCTTGCCGTTAGAGATTGCATCAATTCTTGGTTCTCAGCATTATCCTACGGGGTAGTAGCCGTTAGGAAATATCTCTCTTACAACTTATATAATGAGGTTGCTAACGTAATATATGCTGCCCTCCATGACATCAGCATGTACAAGGACAATGCCTATAACATCCTTAAATGTTGGCAGCCTCTAGTAATAGCCACTATCCTAAAAGATAATTATTGAGGGAAACCCCCACTTCTTTGATTCGCTCAAGGACGCTATAAAATCGTACCCCCATTCTCTTCTCTTAAAGCTGGCCACCCGCAGGGTCACAACATCTCTTGATGTGCATCTTGCACTGGAGCTCACCGGCCTCACCAAGTGCTTTGGACACCCAGAAATAGTGATGGATGAGAGTATAGCCGCATGGATAGATAAAGGAACAATCCTAAAGACTGGGCTTCATAAAGTAGCCGAGGTTATCAGGAGAGCATTTGTCCTAGAATTCTCTCGCAACTACTATAAGCAAAAACGGAAATGGCCTAACCTTGTCTTCCTCACAGACCATGACCCCTACATTAAGCAATGTTATGATGGAGGGTACTGGGGGGAGAAGCCTAATGAGCCCTGGACAACAGATCTCTTTCGAGGTATCCAATTCAACAAGACATTAGAATTCGACTTCCAGATATTCACAGCAGATTTGCTTGTAGACAAAGCTATAATCCCAAGTCTTAGTCACTGCCCTTACGAATATGATGGCCAAGCCCACCGGACCAACCATGGAAGATTCCCCACTAAGCCTGCAAGGCAAAGCAACAATGTGATAATGCAGTACATTGACCGGGAGGAGGTCAATGTTAGAGAGATCATTAGTACTGTATCCAAGGCTGAGGTCCCAAAAGACTGGAAGGTGACTGTGGGAGTAGCAAAGGAGAGAGAAATGAAGAAGAGAAAAGCTAGGTTCTTTGTAAAATTAACTTTGGAGATGCGGCTGTACCAAGTTGCTACGGAGAACAATATAAAGCATATATTTAAGTTCATACCTCACCAAACTATGATTAAGTCTGAGGATGATCTTTTCAAGCACCTCCTCAAGATCTCCGAGACATCCTCGACAGATGAGGGAGGGGCTGTGTTCATGTCCATGGACTTCTCCAGTTGGTGCACAAGCTTCCGTTTTGAAGGCGTGACACCCATGTTTGAGGAACTAGACAGACTGCTAGGAGTAGAAAATGTGATGGCCTATACTCAGAAATTCCCCTTGGAGTCTATATTATTATTTCAAGACAGGATTTGTCCTCCTAAGCACGGACTAGATGGCCTTCCGGAAAATGGGCCTCGATGCATATATGGTCCTGAGGCCTGGATGGAGGGCTTGAGGCAGAAGGGGTGGACCCTGGCCACACTGCTCCTGATCCTGGTTGCTTCGTGGAGATGCGGTACCATCGCCACCCTGACAGGCCAAGGAGACAATCAGGTCATCTATCTAAGGCTGCCCAATGCCGCCACTTTAGAGGGTCTACGGATGACCAGGAATCAGTACATAGCTTGGTTCCATGAGACACTACTGGACCTATGCACCAAGGCAGGAATAACTTTGAAACTGGAGGAAACGTGGGTGTCAACCTCAACCTCCTGTTGGAATATGGTCGTGAGTTCTTTTTCAAGGGGGCCCAGGTCAGCTCATCCCTTAAGAGAATCTCAAGGATGGTAAGCGAGGCGAATCAAACAATCCCATCATTCAATAGGGTCATAGCTGGCATCTTCACTGCAGGGATGGGAGCCGCACAGAGGGACCACTTGCCAATCCCTGCCTTTTGGTGCACCATCCTAGAGGCATCCATAGCAGCCCAGGACAGATTCCCTGCTCTACGACGTTACCCTGCTGAGTATATAATGTGCCTGTTGTCTGTTCCACGCACACTTGGAGGCTGGCCATTCACCCTGTTCCCAAATTTCTGTACGCGGGCAGTCCAGGATCCTTTAACTTGCGCTCTTCACTTGGTCAGAACCATAACACGATCACCCAGGCACAAAGACCACATGATAAGGATTGCCACTACTCGGATGAAGAAGTCTGACCCTACCATGCTGATTAAGGACCCACAGTCCTTTCCTCTTGTGATGCCAAGACAACCAGAGAACTATCTCAAGAACAAGATAGCAGATGGCCTCCCCGCACTGGTAAAGAACAGGGAGCTGAAGCTCCTCTTCGATCCCAAGGTTGAGCATCGAAGGAAACAGCTCATTGATGACTTGATGGCAATACGACCCTGCAACCCGAAGCTGCTGTCCAAGATCATGACCCTGTCCAATGTGGGGAAGCAGGAAGTCCTTATTAGCAAATTCTCAAGCACTAGATCAATTCAGAATGTGGCATGTAGGGAGTGGAGTTCCGAGATAGAGGTTCTGAAGGATATTGACTCCATGGAGGAGACCATGATTGAACACATCCTCATGAGAATGCCTGACGTTGTTCTAGAAAACATGAGGGATGAGATGTGCCTAACCTTGTTGGCACAAGAGCTGCGGGAGAGAGGATGGGGCGTAGAATATGTTATGGATCAAAAACTAAATAAAGTAGTAATATTATCAGACAGTAAAAGTGCACTGCAACATATAGCCCGATGTGCCTCTGGTTATAGCAGAGAGGTGCATCGATAGCGTATGATATTTTAAAAAGGTTAAATACTCTATTAAAAAATAACATAGAATTTAAATTTAAATGGGTCCCAGCACATATTGGACTACGAGGTAACGAGGAGGCTGATCGTATATCTAAATCAGCCGCAGTATATGATAATCTTATTAACTATATACCCGATTATTGGGAATACATAATACAATTTAAAACAATATGTTTTGATTCTTGGAAACAACATTTCAACAAAATTTCACAAAATAAAGGTATTTGGTATAGAAGTATTCAAGGTCAACCATCTCTAGTGCCCTGGTTTGATAGTACTAGTTTTAGTAGTAAATATGTAAAATTAATTTTAAGACTCCGCTCTGGACATTACCCATCGGCAAAGACTCAAATGGCCAAAGCAGCGATGAGTAAGCTGACACGTATTTGGCAGGACAGAAAGGTCTCCAATGTCACCAAGATGAGACTAGTCCGGACACTGGTTTTCTCAATATTCCTATACGGATCGGAGTCTTGGACGATTCGGGCAATAGAACGGAAAAAGATTGAAGCTTTTGAGATGTGGTGTTGGCGAAGAATGCTCCGCATACCATGGACCGCCAAGAGAACGAACAAATCTATCCTTGATCAACTAGGCATTAAAGATAGACTAACCACGCTCTGCTACCAAAGGATTCTCAGCTACTTTGGTCACATTGCCCGACGGGAACCAGACAATCTCTAGAAATTGGTGGTAATGGTCAAGGTGGATGGAAAAAGACCTCGCAGCCGGTCACCTAACCGCTGGTCAGACCAGGTAACCACCCTCACTGGACTCTCTGTTGCAGCCGCCCTGAGAGAAGCTGAGAACCGACTGAAGTGGAAGAACATCGTGCATAAAGCCACGAGGGCCTTTCAGGGACACGACCTTCAGTAATGAAGAACGCGACCAAAAAGAAGAGCCGTAATCCGAAATTTCTTATCCGTAACATCCCTGATCTGAATGAGGGCAAAGTGGTGGAAAAGCTTCGTAAAATATTTGTTTTATAAGTTAAATAGTTTTATAAGTTGCATTTTGTTAATTTTGTTTTAAAGTAAAATATTTGAATAGATTAGAATATAATAACATTTACTCAAAAATGCATGTAATGTGGTCATTATTTTGACAACCTTGTTTGAGCAAAGTCGACCTTGCCGTTCTGTTTCAAGGAGCGGCCGGCAAAGTTTTGCTGGCCGCTCTAACAGGCCGGCAATGTATTGCCGGCCGCTATTTTGACGTTTCTACGTTTTAAAAAATCAAATCCAAAAAGATTTTATTTAAAAACACAGCTGTTTGTATCTATAGAGATAGGTACAAAAAGATTTTATTCCATATGAGGCTGTATAGTTCCAACTACCATTGCTCAAAAAAAAAAAAAACATGTAACAAAAGCGCGGTTCAGCGAAAATTTTGTTTTTATTTAGTGACTTTTTTGCTAAAAATGAGCTCTCAAAGCGAAAATTCTTCCGATTCAATGTGTTTAACACCGCCAGACATTAAAGATGAAGCTAAATTAATGGTTGAAAATTTGATACCGCGAAACTCAAAGGAAAAATATAAGCTTGTATATGAAAAATTTGTGCAGTGGAAAATCAGTAGGAAATCTAAATCTTTATCCGAAAATGTTTTTCTTGCGTATTTCAATGATCTTTCCAACAAAATGAAGCCTTCGTCTCTCTGGAATACATATTCAATATTAAAGTGCATGGTTCTGATAAAGCACAATTTGAACATTAAAAATTACCACAATTTAACGAGTATGCTAAAACGACAGTCAGACGGATATAAATGTAAAAAATCAAAAGTGTTGACATCACAAAATGTAGAAAAGTTTATAAATGAAGCCCCCGACTCTGAGTACTTAGCGGTGAAAGTAAGTATTTATATCTAAAAACCCAAATTTGTACTGTACCTACACGTTCTCATAATTAATACTCGTCTTGTTATTGTTACAGGTAGTTCTTATTTTTGGCATTTACGGTGCATGTCGATGCATCTTACGTTGCGAGATACAAAAACGAAGATTGATCGTACTTTCGTTGTTCGTGACGCCACATTTGCAGTGGTGCAAAAATATTACGCACTACGTCCAGTTGACGTAAAAACGGACCGATTTGTTTTTAATTATTAAAACTGCAAATGCACCAAACAAGTGATAGCGAGGCACAAAATTGCTCAAATGCCCAAAATAATTGCTACATACTTAGAACTGCCTCATCCGGAACAATTTACAGGTCATTGTTTCCGGCGTTCATCGGCCACTATTCTTGTCGATACTGGGGCCAATCTTATTACACTAAAAAGGCATGGAGGATGGAAATCCGATCGAGTTGCTGAGAGCTATATAGAAGAATCGGTGGAGAATAAAACAGAATTACACAAAAAATCGGTCAAAGTATAAACTTAAAACGAACAACGTCTTACGAGTTTCAGGAAGCTTCAACATCTGCTCAAGAAACTGAAGAAAAAAAAAATGAAATAAATGAAGAAATAATACAGCAGTCAAACACCGCATTAGAATTATCGCAAACTATTAATAATATCAAACCGGGAAAGTCGGTGTTGAATTTTAGTAACTGTACTTTTCATAATTGTCATTTTAATTAAAATTCTAGTTAATTAATATATTTTTTATTTAAATTACTTGCTGGTTTTATTTAGATTAGGTACTTGCATTTTTGAGTAAAGCACTATACAAACCTTGGCCCACAATGACTGCTTCCCTGGTCACGCTATGATTGCCTCGAGCTAGCCTAGCTACGCTCTAGGCCTTTCAGCTTGGCCATCATTGCAGCCCTTGCTGTCCTCGCTGTAAAGGCCTCGACCTACGGTCTCGGCCTTTATCTCAGCTCGTAAATCAAGTGCTGCACGCTGACCGCGCTGTGTCGGCCTGGAGCTGCGCTACGCTGCGCTGTCGGCCATAATCAGCGCGACCAGCAAAGTAGTCGTTATAGACCGCGGCAGTAATGTACTATTATTCGCATGAAACATGGTATGGAAGATGGTACAAAATTAAATACAGACCATACATGTTTTGCTTAACATTATAAGCGTGCAAAGTTTTCGTACATACAATACAGTCATTTAAATTTTTTGTCAAAGAACTCTTTTACACTATAAAAACTATTAGTGGACAGCCAATTATATAATTTACTTTTAAATAATCTGGTACTTAGAACTTTTAGGTCGCTTGGTATCTTATTAAATATTTCTACACACATAGACAAACAGCTTTTATTATATTTAGTTAGCCTTGGCCTGACATCCAGTACGAGCCTGTGAGGGTCACGCCGGTTTCGAGGATGTACATCGTCTGCTTTTGTAAATAATGCCTTTTGCGATTTATAGTATTATTTAAAAAAAAATCTTAATCTTAGCTAGGTACTGATTCCGAATTAAGAAATGCTTTTCTCCCACCGCAACTATGCAAGTTTGCAAAGTTCTTATTCTTTGTTCGCAGCCAAGTTGTGGTCTAGGAAAATGTTTTCTTGAGTCGCAACCGGTTGGAAACAAAGAATTAAAATTCTTAATTCGCAACTGGTTGCAAATCGCAATTGTGAAAACGGCCGGAGGTTCTTTTTCGGGTATGAATTTTGAAATGATGCTCGCTCATATATATATATTTTTAAATGGTAAGTTTTTCGTTTAAATTACAAGTAGATTAAACATAATCAATTAATTATATTTAATTTGTTTGTCACGAGAAGAGGATAAAAATATCATCTGCAAACAGTACACCTAGCCCGTCTATGTTTTTGGGCGGGTCGTTTATGTAAGTAAATAAGGAATAAGAGGACGCTTTTTACACTTTCCTGGGAAATTGATGCAAGTATTGGACTAACATCTGCCTCCGTGCCATGACGTGTCCAAACTATAATGGTCCGGCTATGAAAAAGGGACAGATGTAACTATATGACTTGTATAACTGAAAATAACCTTGCTCTAAGAGGTTATGGTCACTCCATTGACATCAATGACATATGGAGCTGTGTTTCTTTACCTAAATATCTTGAAAGACACTGCGACCTTAAAACAATATGTTCACTAACTAATGTTTAATGGGATGGCTATTCATCCGCAAAAAAATACATTGGGACGCCAGACGATGGAAAACACAAGTGTGTAAGTACTTCAAGCACAAAGCTATATCTAATACTTTCAATACTTAGGTACTTTTTATTTGTGTTCACAGGATACCCAAGAACGAAAGTTTGTAATAGGTATGACTTCTGTGTATAAAAAAATACAATAGAGACTCACTAATTCGGCACTATTAAAAAAAAAAGAAAAACCGGCCAAGTGCGAGTCGTTTTCATTATCGCAAAACACGGCAAAAAAATCACGTGTTTTGTATGGGGGCCCCACTTAAATATTTATTTTATTCTGTTTTTAGTATTTGTTGTTGTTATAGCGGCAACAAAAATACATCATCTGTGAAAATTTCAACTGTCTAGCTATCACGGTTCACGAGATACAGCCTGGTGACAGACGGACAGACAGACAGATCGCGGAGTGTCAGTAATAGGGTCCCGTTTTTACCCTTTGGGTACGGAACCCTAACTAGGGGATTATTGGAATGTTCGGATTACTGGATTGTATAGAATAAGGAACATAATAAAATAAAACATTTTTTTAAAAGAGTACATAACATTCATGTAGGTAAGTAACAATTGTTACAATGGAAGAAGAAGATCCCTACCCTTGCTACTCAACCCCCAAAAGGAAACCCATATTTAGGCGCGATCGACACCTCCAGTCAGCACTTCATAGAGGCGAGACTACATGTTCAAGAATTGGAACAATCGACCAGGTCTGAAGAAGCAACACATAGCACTTAAACGAGACACAGAAGGAGTCTCATTCCTGGACTCGGATCAATATATTCATTGGGCTTTATTACATGTAAGCAGACAACCCGGCAGGGCTAGTGTAGGTAATGAGTTGTCTAAGCACATTAGAGTTGCGAATCAGGCAACAGACCTAGGGTCTCAGGACTACTGCGGTGTTCAGGTGCCCGGGGTGCCACTTCGACCGCCACCTCTGCTGAGGCAGCTTATACAATGAAGAAGGTTCTCACTGAGATAACCCGATCTGTAACATTCAGTGAGAGGAGCACTGTACAGTACGAATTCTTCAGTTGCAAAGGGAAATATTACGGAAACTTACATGTGGTATGGCCGTCCAATCAATTTGCATACGTTGTGACTCATAGTCACTTCCTTGCCGTTAGAGATTGCATCAATTCTTGGTTCTCAGCATTATCCTACGGGGTAGTAGCCGTTAGGAAATATCTCTCTTACAACTTATATAATGAGGTTGCTAACGTAATATATGCTGCCCTCCATGACATCAGCATGTACAAGGACAATGCCTATAACATCCTTAAATGTTGGCAGCCTCTAGTAATAGCCACTATCCTAAAAGATAATTATTGAGGGAAACCCCCACTTCTTTGATTCGCTCAAGGACGCTATAAAATCGTACCCCCATTCTCTTCTCTTAAAGCTGGCCACCCGCAGGGTCACAACATCTCTTGATGTGCATCTTGCACTGGAGCTCACCGGCCTCACCAAGTGCTTTGGACACCCAGAAATAGTGATGGATGAGAGTATAGCCGCATGGATAGATAAAGGAACAATCCTAAAGACTGGGCTTCATAAAGTAGCCGAGGATATCAGGAGAGCATTTGTCCTAGAATTCTCTCGCAACTACTATAAGCAAAAACGGAAATGGCCTAACCTTGTCTTCCTCACAGACCATGACCCCTACATTAAGCAATGTTATGATGGAGGGTACTGGGGGGAGAAGCCTAATGAGCCCTGGACAACAGATCTCTTTCGAGGTATCCAATTCAACAAGACATTAGAATTCGACTTCCAGATATTCACAGCAGATTTGCTTGTAGACAAAGCTATAATCCCAAGTCTTAGTCACTGCCCTTACGAATATGATGGCCAAGCCCACCGGACCAACCATGGAAGATTCCCCACTAAGCCTGCAAGGCAAAGCAACAATGTGATAATGCAGTACATTGACCGGGAGGAGGTCAATGTTAGAGAGATCATTAGTACTGTATCCAAGGCTGAGGTCCCAAAAGACTGGAAGGTGACTGTGGGAGTAGCAAAGGAGAGAGAAATGAAGAAGAGAAAAGCTAGGTTCTTTGTAAAATTAACTTTGGAGATGCGGCTGTACCAAGTTGCTACGGAGAACAATATAAAGCATATATTTAAGTTCATACCTCACCAAACTATGATTAAGTCTGAGGATGATCTTTTCAAGCACCTCCTCAAGATCTCCGAGACATCCTCGACAGATGAGGGAGGGGCTGTGTTCATGTCCATGGACTTCTCCAGTTGGTGCACAAGCTTCCGTTTTGAAGGCGTGACACCCATGTTTGAGGAACTAGACAGACTGCTAGGAGTAGAAAATGTGATGGCCTATACTCAGAAATTCCCCTTGGAGTCTATATTATTATTTCAAGACAGGATTTGTCCTCCTAAGCACGGACTAGATGGCCTTCCGGAAAATGGGCCTCGATGCATATATGGTCCTGAGGCCTGGATGGAGGGCTTGAGGCAGAAGGGGTGGACCCTGGCCACACTGCTCCTGATCCTGGTTGCTTCGTGGAGATGCGGTACCATCGCCACCCTGACAGGCCAAGGAGACAATCAGGTCATCTATCTAAGGCTGCCCAATGCCGCCACTTTAGAGGGTCTACGGATGACCAGGAATCAGTACATAGCTTGGTTCCATGAGACACTACTGGACCTATGCACCAAGGCAGGAATAACTTTGAAACTGGAGGAAACGTGGGTGTCAACCTCAACCTCCTGTTGGAATATGGTCGTGAGTTCTTTTTCAAGGGGGCCCAGGTCAGCTCATCCCTTAAGAGAATCTCAAGGATGGTAAGCGAGGCGAATCAAACAATCCCATCATTCAATAGGGTCATAGCTGGCATCTTCACTGCAGGGATGGGAGCCGCACAGAGGGACCACTTGCCAATCCCTGCCTTTTGGTGCACCATCCTAGAGGCATCCATAGCAGCCCAGGACAGATTCCCTGCTCTACGACGTTACCCTGCTGAGTATATAATGTGCCTGTTGTCTGTTCCACGCACACTTGGAGGCTGGCCATTCACCCTGTTCCCAAATTTCTGTACGCGGGCAGTCCAGGATCCTTTAACTTGCGCTCTTCACTTGGTCAGAACCATAACACGATCACCCAGGCACAAAGACCACATGATAAGGATTGCCACTACTCGGATGAAGAAGTCTGACCCTACCATGCTGATTAAGGACCCACAGTCCTTTCCTCTTGTGATGCCAAGACAACCAGAGAACTATCTCAAGAACAAGATAGCAGATGGCCTCCCCGCACTGGTAAAGAACAGGGAGCTGAAGCTCCTCTTCGATCCCAAGGTTGAGCATCGAAGGAAACAGCTCATTGATGACTTGATGGCAATACGACCCTGCAACCCGAAGCTGCTGTCCAAGATCATGACCCTGTCCAATGTGGGGAAGCAGGAAGTCCTTATTAGCAAATTCTCAAGCACTAGATCAATTCAGAATGTGGCATGTAGGGAGTGGAGTTCCGAGATAGAGGTTCTGAAGGATATTGACTCCATGGAGGAGACCATGATTGAACACATCCTCATGAGAATGCCTGACGTTGTTCTAGAAAACATGAGGGATGAGATGTGCCTAACCTTGTTGGCACAAGAGCTGCGGGAGAGAGGATGGGGCGTAGAATATGTTATGGATCAAAAACTAAATAAAGTAGTAATATTATCAGACAGTAAAAGTGCACTGCAACATATAGCCCGATGTGCCTCTGGTTATAGCAGAGAGGTGCATCGATAGCGTATGATATTTTAAAAAGGTTAAATACTCTATTAAAAAATAACATAGAATTTAAATTTAAATGGGTCCCAGCACATATTGGACTACGAGGTAACGAGGAGGCTGATCGTATATCTAAATCAGCCCCAGTAGATGATAATCTTATTAACTATATACCCGATTATTGGGAATACATAATACAATTTAAAACAATATGTTTTGATTCTTGGAAACAACATTTCAACAAAATTTCACAAAATAAAGGTATTTGGTATAGAAGTATTCAAGGTCAACCATCTCTAGTGCCCTGGTTTGATAGTACTAGTTTTAGTAGTAAATATGTAAAATTAATTTTAAGACTCCGCTCTGGACATTACCCATCGGCAAAGACTCAAATGGCCAAAGCAGCGATGAGTAAGCTGACACGTATTTGGCAGGACAGAAAGGTCTCCAATGTCACCAAGATGAGACTAATCGGACACTGGTTTTCTCAATATTCCTATACGGATCGGAGTCTTGGACGATTCGGGCAATAGAACGGAAAAAGATTGAAGCTTTTGAGATGTGGTGTTGGCGAAGAATGCTCCGCATACCATGGACCGCCAAGAGAACGAACAAATCTATCCTTGATCAACTAGGCATTAAAGATAGACTAACCACGCTCTGCTACCAAAGGATTCTCAGCTACTTTGGTCACATTGCCCGACGGGAACCAGACAATCTCTAGAAATTGGTGGTAATGGTCAAGGTGGATGGAAAAAGACCTCGCAGCCGGTCACCTAACCGCTGGTCAGACCCTCACTGGACTCTCTGTTGCAGCCGCCCTGAGAGAAGCTGAGAACCGACTGAAGTGGAAGAACATCGTGCATAAAGCCACGAGGGCCTTTCAGGGACACGACCTTCAGTAATGAAGAACGCGACCAAAAAGAAGAGCCGTAATCCGAAATTTCTTATCCGTAACATCCCTGATCTGAATGAGGGCAAAGTGGTGGAAAAGCTTCGTAAAATATTTGTTTTATAAGTTAAATAGTTTTATAAGTTGCATTTTGTTAATTTTGTTTTAAAGTAAAATATTTGAATAGATTAGAATATAATAACATTTACTCAAAAATGCATGTAATGTGGTCATTATTTTGACAACCTTGTTTGAGCAAAGTCGACCTTGCCGTTCTGTTTCAAGGAGCGGCCGGCAAAGTTTTGCTGGCCGCTCTAACAGGCCGGCAATGTATTGCCGGCCGCTATTTTGACGTTTCTACGTTTTAAAAAATCAAATCCAAAAAGATTTTATTTAAAAACACAGCTGTTTGTATCTATAGAGATAGGTACAAAAAGATTTTATTCCATATGAGGCTGTATAGTTCCAACTACCATTGCTCAAAAAAAAAACAAACATGTAACAAAAGCGCGGTTCAGCGAAAATTTTGTTTTTATTTAGTGACTTTTTTGCTAAAAATGAGCTCTCAAAGCGAAAATTCTTCCGATTCAATGTGTTTAACACCGCCAGACATTAAAGATGAAGCTAAATTAATGGTTGAAAATTTGATACCGCGAAACTCAAAGGAAAAATATAAGCTTGCATATGAAAAATTTGTGCAGTGGAAAATCAGTAGGAAATCTAAATCTTTATCCGAAAATGTTTTTCTTGCGTATTTCAATGATCTTTCCAACAAAATGAAGCCTTCGTCTCTCTGGAATACATATTCAATATTAAAGTGCATGGTTCTGATAAAGCACAATTTGAACATTAAAAATTTACAACTATTTAACGAGTATGCTAAAACGACAGTCAGACGGATATAAATGTAAAAAATCAAAAGTGTTGACATCACAAAATGTAGAAAAGTTTATAAATGAAGCCCCCGACTCTGAGTACTTAGCGGTGAAAGTAAGTATTTATATCTAAAAACCCAAATTTGTACTGTACCTACACGTTCTCATAATTAATACTCGTCTTGTTATTGTTACAGGTAGTTCTTATTTTTGGCATTTACGGTGCATGTCGATGCATCTTACGTTGCGAGATACAAAAACGAAGATTGATCGTACTTTCGTTGTTCGTGACGCCACATTTGCAGTGGTGCAAAAATATTACGCACTACGTCCAGTTGACGTAAAAACGGACCGATTTGTTTTTAATTATTAAAACTGCAAATGCACCAAACAAGTGATAGCGAGGCACAAAATTGCTCAAATGCCCAAAATAATTGCTACATACTTAGAACTGCCTCATCCGGAACAATTTACAGGTCATTGTTTCCGGCGTTCATCGGCCACTATTCTTGTCGATACTGGGGCCAATCCTATTAAAATGACAATTATGAAAAGTACAGTTACTAAAATTCAACACCGACTTTCCCGGTTTGATATTATTAATAGTTTGCGATAATTCTAATGCGGTGTTTGACTGCTGTATTATTTCTTCATTTATTTCATTTTTTTTTTCTTCAGTTTCTTGAGCAGATGTTGAAGCTTCCTGAAACTCGTAAGACGTTGTTCGTTTTAAGTTTATACTTTGACCGATTTTTTGTGTAATTCTGTTTTATTCTCCACCGATTCTTCTATATAGCTCTCAGCAACTCGATCGGATTTCCATCCTCCATGCCTTTTTAGTGTAATAAGATTGGCCCCAGTATCGACAAGAATAGTGGCCGATGAACGCCGGAAACAATGACCTGTAAATTGTTCCGGATGAGGCAGTTCTAAGTATGTAGCAATTATTTTGGGCATTTGAGCAATTTTGTGCCTCGCTATCACTTGTTTGGTGCATTTGCAGTTTTAATAATTAAAAACAAATCGGTCCGTTTTTACGTCAACTGGACGTAGTGCGTAATATTTTTGCACCACTGCAAATGTGGCGTCACGAACAACGAAAGTACGATCAATCTTCGTTTTTGTATCTCGCAACGTAAGATGCATCGACATGCACCGTAAATGCCAAAAATAAGAACTACCTGTAACAATAACAAGACGAGTATTAATTATGAGAACGTGTAGGTACAGTACAAATTTGGGTTTTTAGATATAAATACTTACTTTCACCGCTAAGTACTCAGAGTCGGGGGCTTCATTTATAAACTTTTCTACATTTTGTGATGTCAACACTTTTGATTTTTTACATTTATATCCGTCTGACTGTCGTTTTAGCATACTCGTTAAATAGTTGTAAATTTTTAATGTTCAAATTGTGCTTTATAAGACATCTAAAACGGCTGACCGCCGACTACCCAAGATACGAGTATGTCTCAGTTTGGGAGTCGTTGTTTCAAATTAATATGACTCTGTACATTCACCTCACTAACATAGATGTAAATGTTGTTTCTTGTAACGCTTTTGTACTTTTTGAAGAATAAATTATTATTATTAAATTATTAATTAAAATTCTAGTTAATTAATATATTTTTTATTTAAATTACTTGCTGGTTTTATTTAGATTAGGTACTTGCATTTTTGAGTAAAGCACTATACAAACCTTGGCCCACAATGACTGCTTCCCTGGTCACGCTATGATTGCCTCGAGCTAGCCTAGCTACGCTCTAGGCCTTTCAGCTTGGCCATCATTGCAGCCCTTGCTGTCCTCGCTGTAAAGGCCTCGACCTACGGTCTCGGCCTTTATCTCAGCTCGTAAATCAAGTGCTGCACGCTGACCGCGCTGTGTCGGCCTGGAGCTGCGCTACGCTGCGCTGTCGGCCATAATCAGCGCGACCAGCAAAGTAGTCGTTATAGACCGCGGCAGTAATGTACTATTATTCGCATGAAACATGGTATGGAAGATGGTACAAAATTAAATACAGACCATACATGTTTTGCTTAACATTATAAGCGTGCAAAGTTTTCGTACATACAATACAGTCATTTAAATTTTTTGTCAAAGAACTCTTTTACACTATAAAAACTATTAGTGGACAGCCAATTATATAATTTACTTTTAAATAATCTGGTACTTAGAACTTTTAGGTCGCTTGGTATCTTATTAAATATTTCTACACACATAGACAAACAGCTTTTATTATATTTAGTTAGCCTTGGCCTGACATCCAGTACGAGCCTGTGAGGGTCACGCCGGTTTCGAGGATGTACATCGTCTGCTTTTGTAAATAATGCCTTTTGCGATTTATAGTATTATTTAAAAAAAAATCTTAATCTTAGCTAGGTACTGATTCCGAATTAAGAAATGCTTTTCTCCCACCGCAACTATGCAAGTTTGCAAAGTTCTTATTCTTTGTTCGCAGCCAAGTTGTGGTCTAGGAAAATGTTTTCTTGAGTCGCAACCGGTTGGAAACAAAGAATTAAAATTCTTAATTCGCAACTGGTTGCAAATCGCAATTGTGAAAACGGCCGGAGGTTCTTTTTCGGGTATGAATTTTGAAATGATGCTCGCTCATATATATATATTTTTAAATGGTAAGTTTTTCGTTTAAATTACAAGTAGATTAAACATAATCAATTAATTATATTTAATTTGTTTGTCACGAGAAGAGGATAAAAATATCATCTGCAAACAGTATCAGATGCTCATTCATTTTAATACGAATAACATCCTACACGATAAACAGTATGGTTTTACCAAAGGACGTTGTACGACTGACGCTTGTGTCACCTTATTAAAACATATCTTTGAAGCGTGGGAAGAGGCACAAGATGCCATAGGGGTTTTCTGCGACCTGTCGAAAGCATTTGATTGCGTTGATCATGAAACATTACTTTTGAAACTTGAGCATTACGGGCTAGGCCAATCAGCGTTGAGTTTAGTTAAATCTTATTTAAATGATAGACAGCAATTAGTTCAAATAAACGGTGTCAATTCGTCCGGGTTAACCGTGAAAATGGGGGTACCCCAGGGTTCAATTTTGGGTCCTTTCTTGTTTCTAGTCTACATTAACGATTTACCTCATCTATTGAAAAACAATCTAAACATGGTGTTATTTGCTGATGACACTTCGTTGATTTTTAAGATAAATAGACGTACCAGTAACGTTGACGATGTGAATACCGTCTTGCGACAGGTTCAAAATTGGTTCACAGCTAATAATCTAGTTTTAAATGCTAAAAAGACTAAGTGCATAAAATTTGTCTTGCCGAATGTCAAAAGTAATGATTGTGACATTTTATTAAACAAGGAGAAGCTAGAATTCGTCGATAAAACGGTTTTTCTGGGGATCACGCTAGACTCGAGGTTGCAATGGGGGCCTCATTTAATATCACTTGCGGGGCGGCTAAGCTCGGCAGCTTATGCTGTTAGAAAAATACGTCAGTTTACTGATGTCGATACCGCAAGATTAGTCTATTTTAGTTATTTTCATAGTATAATGTCTTACGGTATCTTACTATGGGGAAGGGCTGCAGACATTGAGTCAATTTTTATTCTGCAAAAACGAGCCATCAGAGCGATATACAATCTTCGCCGGCGCGATTCTCTAAGGGAACTGTTTAAGAACATTAACATCATGACGGTACCTTGTCAATATATTTATGAAAACATCATGTATGTTAGAAAGAATTTACATCTTTTTAGTAAAAACGGTGACAGACATAATTATGTTACTAGAAATAGGGATCAACTAATTCAACCAGGTTTCAGGCTGGCTAAAGTAGCATCATCTTTTATGGGGTACTGTATAAAATGTTACAATAAAATTCCTCCCCACATTCTACAACTAAATGAGACGAAATTTAAGACTTGTATAAAACGCACACTATGTAGGCAAGCATATTATAAGTTGGGGGATTACATCGCTGATAAAAATGCTTGGCTCAATGCTGGTCCTGCTCCGCAGCCACTAGGGCGCAAGAACAATTAGTGATGGGCAGAAAAGTATCGAAGTATTGTTGGACATGCTGAAGACTGTATGCAAATTTGTGTATTGTATAAACTCAATTTCTTTTAGTATTATATAATTGCACAGCACATGTGTGAGTACTATGTTCCGACTGTAGATAAATCTACCATTCACTGTACCTATATGTCGTTCGTTGACTTCTGTGTGCCCTGGCAGTTGAGTGTGTCATGCTCTCTCTAATTTCTCTCTGATGGTGGCACATGTGTTGGATCATTCGGTTCCCTTCATGATGGTTGAGCTGAGTGGTGCCGATCCATGCGTCATGTTCGTGAACGGGCGCCATCAGTTGGGATTGGTCATAACTTAGCTGTCTCGGCCTGTTAAAGTGCTTTTTTTTAATTATTTGTTACTCTAGACGCTTTTACGTACACGTCTTTTTACATCGTTCTCACATATATGTATTTTTTCAACAAGAATGATGTAACCAAAAACTTGTAATTAAAACTGATGGAAAAGAGTGTCCGGGGAGTTTCTTGCAAATTCTTCTCCATTGAGACCTACAGACGCTTGCGAATTTGCAACTAGAGTCATCTTTTTATTAATTTTTTGTTTGACAATTCAAAAGTACTTCTAAAGTTTAATTGAAATAAATACCTTGATTTTGATTTTGATTTTTTTGAAGTACACCTAGCCCGTCTATGTTTTTGGGCGGGTCGTTTATGTAAGTAAATAAGGAATAAGAGGACGCTTTTTACACTTTCCTGGGAAATTGATGCAAGTATTGGACTAACATCTGCCTCCGTGCCATGACGTGTCCAAACTATAATGGTCCGGCTATGAAAAAGGGACAGATGTAACTATATGACTTGTATAACTGAAAATAACCTTGCTCTAAGAGGTTATGGTCACTCCATTGACATCAATGACATATGGAGCTGTGTTTCTTTACCTAAATATCTTGAAAGACACTGCGACCTTAAAACAATATGTTCACTAACTAATGTTTAATGGGATGGCTATTCATCCGCAAAAAAATACATTGGGACGCCAGACGATGGAAAACACAAGTGTGTAAGTACTTCAAGCACAAAGCTATATCTAATACTTTCAATACTTAGGTACTTTTTATTTGTGTTCACAGGATACCCAAGAACGAAAGTTTGTAATAGGTATGACTTCTGTGTATAAAAAAATACAATAGAGACTCACTAATTCGGCACTATTAAAAAAAAAAGAAAAACCGGCCAAGTGCGAGTCGTTTTCATTATCGCAAAACACGGCAAAAAAATCACGTGTTTTGTATGGGGGCCCCACTTAAATATTTATTTTATTCTGTTTTTAGTATTTGTTGTTGTTATAGCGGCAACAAAAATACATCATCTGTGAAAATTTCAACTGTCTAGCTATCACGGTTCACGAGATACAGCCTGGTGACAGACGGACAGACAGACAGATCGCGGAGTGTCAGTAATAGGGTCCCGTTTTTACCCTTTGGGTACGGAACCCTAACTAGGGGATTATTGGAATGTTCGGATTACTGGATTGTATAGAATAAGGAACATAATAAAATAAAACATTTTTTTAAAAGAGTACATAACATTCATGTAGGTAAGTAACAATTGTTACAATGGAAGAAGAAGATCCCTACCCTTGCTACTCAACCCCCAAAAGGAAACCCATATTTAGGCGCGATCGACACCTCCAGTCAGCACTTCATAGAGGCGAGACTACATGTTCAAGAATTGGAACAATCGACCAGGTCTGAAGAAGCAACACATAGCACTTAAACGAGACACAGAAGGAGTCTCATTCCTGGACTCGGATCAATATATTCATTGGGCTTTATTACATGTAAGCAGACAACCCGGCAGGGCTAGTGTAGGTAATGAGTTGTCTAAGCACATTAGAGTTGCGAATCAGGCAACAGACCTAGGGTCTCAGGACTACTGCGGTGTTCAGGTGCCCGGGGTGCCACTTCGACCGCCACCTCTGCTGAGGCAGCTTATACAATGAAGAAGGTTCTCACTGAGATAACCCGATCTGTAACATTCAGTGAGAGGAGCACTGTACAGTACGAATTCTTCAGTTGCAAAGGGAAATATTACGGAAACTTACATGTGGTATGGCCGTCCAATCAATTTGCATACGTTGTGACTCATAGTCACTTCCTTGCCGTTAGAGATTGCATCAATTCTTGGTTCTCAGCATTATCCTACGGGGTAGTAGCCGTTAGGAAATATCTCTCTTACAACTTATATAATGAGGTTGCTAACGTAATATATGCTGCCCTCCATGACATCAGCATGTACAAGGACAATGCCTATAACATCCTTAAATGTTGGCAGCCTCTAGTAATAGCCACTATCCTAAAAGATAATTATTGAGGGAAACCCCCACTTCTTTGATTCGCTCAAGGACGCTATAAAATCGTACCCCCATTCTCTTCTCTTAAAGCTGGCCACCCGCAGGGTCACAACATCTCTTGATGTGCATCTTGCACTGGAGCTCACCGGCCTCACCAAGTGCTTTGGACACCCAGAAATAGTGATGGATGAGAGTATAGCCGCATGGATAGATAAAGGAACAATCCTAAAGACTGGGCTTCATAAAGTAGCCGAGGATATCAGGAGAGCATTTGTCCTAGAATTCTCTCGCAACTACTATAAGCAAAAACGGAAATGGCCTAACCTTGTCTTCCTCACAGACCATGACCCCTACATTAAGCAATGTTATGATGGAGGGTACTGGGGGGAGAAGCCTAATGAGCCCTGGACAACAGATCTCTTTCGAGGTATCCAATTCAACAAGACATTAGAATTCGACTTCCAGATATTCACAGCAGATTTGCTTGTAGACAAAGCTATAATCCCAAGTCTTAGTCACTGCCCTTACGAATATGATGGCCAAGCCCACCGGACCAACCATGGAAGATTCCCCACTAAGCCTGCAAGGCAAAGCAACAATGTGATAATGCAGTACATTGACCGGGAGGAGGTCAATGTTAGAGAGATCATTAGTACTGTATCCAAGGCTGAGGTCCCAAAAGACTGGAAGGTGACTGTGGGAGTAGCAAAGGAGAGAGAAATGAAGAAGAGAAAAGCTAGGTTCTTTGTAAAATTAACTTTGGAGATGCGGCTGTACCAAGTTGCTACGGAGAACAATATAAAGCATATATTTAAGTTCATACCTCACCAAACTATGATTAAGTCTGAGGATGATCTTTTCAAGCACCTCCTCAAGATCTCCGAGACATCCTCGACAGATGAGGGAGGGGCTGTGTTCATGTCCATGGACTTCTCCAGTTGGTGCACAAGCTTCCGTTTTGAAGGCGTGACACCCATGTTTGAGGAACTAGACAGACTGCTAGGAGTAGAAAATGTGATGGCCTATACTCAGAAATTCCCCTTGGAGTCTATATTATTATTTCAAGACAGGATTTGTCCTCCTAAGCACGGACTAGATGGCCTTCCGGAAAATGGGCCTCGATGCATATATGGTCCTGAGGCCTGGATGGAGGGCTTGAGGCAGAAGGGGTGGACCCTGGCCACACTGCTCCTGATCCTGGTTGCTTCGTGGAGATGCGGTACCATCGCCACCCTGACAGGCCAAGGAGACAATCAGGTCATCTATCTAAGGCTGCCCAATGCCGCCACTTTAGAGGGTCTACGGATGACCAGGAATCAGTACATAGCTTGGTTCCATGAGACACTACTGGACCTATGCACCAAGGCAGGAATAACTTTGAAACTGGAGGAAACGTGGGTGTCAACCTCAACCTCCTGTTGGAATATGGTCGTGAGTTCTTTTTCAAGGGGGCCCAGGTCAGCTCATCCCTTAAGAGAATCTCAAGGATGGTAAGCGAGGCGAATCAAACAATCCCATCATTCAATAGGGTCATAGCTGGCATCTTCACTGCAGGGATGGGAGCCGCACAGAGGGACCACTTGCCAATCCCTGCCTTTTGGTGCACCATCCTAGAGGCATCCATAGCAGCCCAGGACAGATTCCCTGCTCTACGACGTTACCCTGCTGAGTATATAATGTGCCTGTTGTCTGTTCCACGCACACTTGGAGGCTGGCCATTCACCCTGTTCCCAAATTTCTGTACGCGGGCAGTCCAGGATCCTTTAACTTGCGCTCTTCACTTGGTCAGAACCATAACACGATCACCCAGGCACAAAGACCACATGATAAGGATTGCCACTACTCGGATGAAGAAGTCTGACCCTACCATGCTGATTAAGGACCCACAGTCCTTTCCTCTTGTGATGCCAAGACAACCAGAGAACTATCTCAAGAACAAGATAGCAGATGGCCTCCCCGCACTGGTAAAGAACAGGGAGCTGAAGCTCCTCTTCGATCCCAAGGTTGAGCATCGAAGGAAACAGCTCATTGATGACTTGATGGCAATACGACCCTGCAACCCGAAGCTGCTGTCCAAGATCATGACCCTGTCCAATGTGGGGAAGCAGGAAGTCCTTATTAGCAAATTCTCAAGCACTAGATCAATTCAGAATGTGGCATGTAGGGAGTGGAGTTCCGAGATAGAGGTTCTGAAGGATATTGACTCCATGGAGGAGACCATGATTGAACACATCCTCATGAGAATGCCTGACGTTGTTCTAGAAAACATGAGGGATGAGATGTGCCTAACCTTGTTGGCACAAGAGCTGCGGGAGAGAGGATGGGGCGTAGAATATGTTATGGATCAAAAACTAAATAAAGTAGTAATATTATCAGACAGTAAAAGTGCACTGCAACATATAGCCCGATGTGCCTCTGGTTATAGCAGAGAGGTGCATCGATAGCGTATGATATTTTAAAAAGGTTAAATACTCTATTAAAAAATAACATAGAATTTAAATTTAAATGGGTCCCAGCACATATTGGACTACGAGGTAACGAGGAGGCTGATCGTATATCTAAATCAGCCCCAGTAGATGATAATCTTATTAACTATATACCCGATTATTGGGAATACATAATACAATTTAAAACAATATGTTTTGATTCTTGGAAACAACATTTCAACAAAATTTCACAAAATAAAGGTATTTGGTATAGAAGTATTCAAGGTCAACCATCTCTAGTGCCCTGGTTTGATAGTACTAGTTTTAGTAGTAAATATGTAAAATTAATTTTAAGACTCCGCTCTGGACATTACCCATCGGCAAAGACTCAAATGGCCAAAGCAGCGATGAGTAAGCTGACACGTATTTGGCAGGACAGAAAGGTCTCCAATGTCACCAAGATGAGACTAGTCCGGACACTGGTTTTCTCAATATTCCTATACGGATCGGAGTCTTGGACGATTCGGGCAATAGAACGGAAAAAGATTGAAGCTTTTGAGATGTGGTGTTGGCGAAGAATGCTCCGCATACCATGGACCGCCAAGAGAACGAACAAATCTATCCTTGATCAACTAGGCATTAAAGATAGACTAACCACGCTCTGCTACCAAAGGATTCTCAGCTACTTTGGTCACATTGCCCGACGGGAACCAGACAATCTCTAGAAATTGGTGGTAATGGTCAAGGTGGATGGAAAAAGACCTCGCAGCCGGTCACCTAACCGCTGGTCAGACCAGGTAACCACCCTCACTGGACTCTCTGTTGCAGCCGCCCTGAGAGAAGCTGAGAACCGACTGAAGTGGAAGAACATCGTGCATAAAGCCACGAGGGCCTTTCAGGGACACGACCTTCAGTAATGAAGAACGCGACCAAAAAGAAGAGCCGTAATCCGAAATTTCTTATCCGTAACATCCCTGATCTGAATGAAGGCAAAGTGGTGGAAAAGCTTCGTAAAATATTTGTTTTATAAGTTAAATAGTTTTATAAGTTGCATTTTGTTAATTTTGTTTTAAAGTAAAATATTTGAATAGATTAGAATATAATAACATTTACTCAAAAATGCATGTAATGTGGTCACTATTTTGACAACCTTGTTTGAGCAAAGTCGACCTTGCCGTTCTGTTTCAAGGAGCGGCCGGCAAAGTTTTGCTGGCCGCTCTAACAGGCCGGCAATGTATTGCCGGCCGCTATTTTGACGTTTCTACGTTTTAAAAAATCAAATCCAAAAAGATTTTATTTAAAAACACAGCTGTTTGTATCTATAGAGATAGGTACAAAAAGATTTTATTCCATATGAGGCTGTATAGTTCCAACTACCATTGCTCAAAAAAAAAACAAACATGTAACAAAAGCGCGGTTCAGCGAAAATTTTGTTTTTATTTAGTGACTTTTTTGCTAAAAATGAGCTCTCAAAGCGAAAATTCTTCCGATTCAATGTGTTTAACACCGCCAGACATTAAAGATGAAGCTAAATTAATGGTTGAAAATTTGATACCGCGAAACTCAAAGGAAAAATATAAGCTTGTATATGAAAAATTTGTGCAGTGGAAAATCAGTAGGAAATCTAAATCTTTATCCGAAAATGTTTTTCTTGCGTATTTCAATGATCTTTCCAACAAAATGAAGCCTTCGTCTCTCTGGAATACATATTCAATATTAAAGTGCATGGTTCTGATAAAGCACAATTTGAACATTAAAAATTACCACAATTTAACGAGTATGCTAAAACGACAGTCAGACGGATATAAATGTAAAAAATCAAAAGTGTTGACATCACAAAATGTAGAAAAGTTTATAAATGAAGCCCCCGACTCTGAGTACTTAGCGGTGAAAGTAAGTATTTATATCTAAAAACCCAAATTTGTACTGTACCTACACGTTCTCATAATTAATACTCGTCTTGTTATTGTTACAGGTAGTTCTTATTTTTGGCATTTACGGTGCATGTCGATGCATCTTACGTTGCGAGATACAAAAACGAAGATTGATCGTACTTTCGTTGTTCGTGACGCCACATTTGCAGTGGTGCAAAAATATTACGCACTACGTCCAGTTGACGTAAAAACGGACCGATTTGTTTTTAATTATTAAAACTGCAAATGCACCAAACAAGTGATAGCGAGGCACAAAATTGCTCAAATGCCCAAAATAATTGCTACATACTTAGAACTGCCTCATCCGGAACAATTTACAGGTCATTGTTTCCGGCGTTCATCGGCCACTATTCTTGTCGATACTGGGGCCAATCTTATTACACTAAAAAGGCATGGAGGATGGAAATCCGATCGAGTTGCTGAGAGCTATATAGAAGAATCGGTGGAGAATAAAACAGAATTACACAAAAAATCGGTCAAAGTATAAACTTAAAACGAACAACGTCTTACGAGTTTCAGGAAGCTTCAACATCTGCTCAAGAAACTGAAGAAAAAAATATGAAATAAATGAAGAAATAATACAGCAGTCAAACACCGCATTAGAATTATCGCAAACTATTAATAATATCAAACCGGGAAAGTCGGTGTTGAATTTTAGTAACTGTACTTTTCATAATTGTCATTTTAATTAAAATTCTAGTTAATTAATATATTTTTTATTTAAATTACTTGCTGGTTTTATTTAGATTAGGTACTTGCATTTTTGAGTAAAGCACTATACAAACCTTGGCCCACAATGACTGCTTCCCTGGTCACGCTATGATTGCCTCGAGCTAGCCTAGCTACGCTCTAGGCCTTTCAGCTTGGCCATCATTGCAGCCCTTGCTGTCCTCGCTGTAAAGGCCTCGACCTACGGTCTCGGCCTTTATCTCAGCTCGTAAATCAAGTGCTGCACGCTGACCGCGCTGTGTCGGCCTGGAGCTGCGCTACGCTGCGCTGTCGGCCATAATCAGCGCGACCAGCAAAGTAGTCATTATAGACCGCGGCAGTAATGTACTATTATTCGCATGAAACATGGTATGGAAGATGGTACAAAATTAAATACAGACCATACATGTTTTGCTTAACATTATAAGCGTGCAAAGTTTTCGTACATACAATACAGTCATTTAAATTTTTTGTCAAAGAACTCTTTTACACTATAAAAACTATTAGTGGACAGCCAATTATATAATTTACTTTTAAATAATCTGGTACTTAGAACTTTTAGGTCGCTTGGTATCTTATTAAATATTTCTACACACATAGACAAACAGCTTTTATTATATTTAGTTAGCCTTGGCCTGACATCCAGTACGAGCCTGTGAGGGTCACGCCGGTTTCGAGGATGTACATCGTCTGCTTTTGTAAATAATGCCTTTTGCGATTTATAGTATTATTTAAAAAAAAATCTTAATCTTAGCTAGGTACTGATTCCGAATTAAGAAATGCTTTTCTCCCACCGCAACTATGCAAGTTTGCAAAGTTCTTATTCTTTGTTCGCAGCCAAGTTGTGGTCTAGGAAAATGTTTTCTTGAGTCGCAACCGGTTGGAAACAAAGAATTAAAATTCTTAATTCGCAACTGGTTGCAAATCGCAATTGTGAAAACGGCCGGAGGTTCTTTTTCGGGTATGAATTTTGAAATGATGCTCGCTCATATATATATATTTTTAAATGGTAAGTTTTTCGTTTAAATTACAAGCAGATTAAACATAATCAATTAATTATATTTAATTTGTTTGTCACGAGAAGAGGATAAAAATATCATCTGCAAACAGTACACCTAGCCCGTCTATGTTTTTGGGCGGGTCGTTTATGTAAGTAAATAAGGAATAAGAGGACGCTTTTTACACTTTCCTGGGAAATTGATGCAAGTATTGGACTAACATCTGCCTCCGTGCCATGACGTGTCCAAACTATAATGGTCCGGCTATGAAAAAGGGACAGATGTAACTATATGACTTGTAGAACTGAAAATAACCTTGCTCTAAGAGGTTATGGTCACTCCATTGACATCAATGACATATGGAGCTGTGTTTCTTTACCTAAATATCTTGAAAGACACTGCGACCTTAAAACAATATGTTCACTAACTAATGTTTAATGGGATGGCTATTCATCCGCAAAAAAATACATTGGGACGCCAGACGATGGAAAACACAAGTGTGTAAGTACTTCAAGCACAAAGCTATATCTAATACTTTCAATACTTAGGTACTTTTTATTTGTGTTCACAGGATACCCAAGAACGAAAGTTTGTAATAGGTATGACTTCTGTGTATAAAAAAATACAATAGAGACTCACTAATTCGGCACTATTAAAAAAAAAACAAAAACCGGCCAAGTGCGAGTCGTTTTCATTATCGCAAAACACGGCAAAAAAATCACGTGTTTTGTATGGGGGCCCCATTTAAATATTTATTTTATTCTGTTTTTAGTATTTGTTGTTGTTATAGCGGCAACAAAAATACATCATCTGAAAATTTCAACTGTCTAGCTATCACGGTTCACGAGATACAGCCTGGTGACAGACGGACAGACAGACAGATCGCGGAGTGTCAGTAATAGGGTCCCGTTTTTACCCTTTGGGTACGGAACCCTAACTAGGGGATTATTGGAATGTTCGGATTACTGGATTGTATAGAATAAGGAACATAATAAAATAAAACATTTTTTTAAAAGAGTACATAACATTCATGTAGGTAAGTAACAATTGTTACAATGGAAGAAGAAGATCCCTACCCTTGCGACTCAACCCCCAAAAGGAATCCCATATTTAGGCGCGATCGACACCTCCAGTCAGCACTTCATAGAGGCGAGACTACATGTTCAAGAATTGGAACAATCGACCAGGTCTGAAGAAGCAACACATAGCACTTAAACGAGACACAGAAGGAGTCTCATTCCTGGACTCGGATCAATATATTCATTGGGCTTTATTACATGTAAGCAGACAACCCGGCAGGGCTAGTGTAGGTAATGAGTTGTCTAAGCACATTAGAGTTGCGAATCAGGCAACAGACCTAGGGTCTCAGGACTACTGCGGTGTTCAGGTGCCCGGGGTGCCACTTCGACCGCCACCTCTGCTGAGGCAGCTTATACAATGAAGAAGGTTCTCACTGAGATAACCCGATCTGTAACATTCAGTGAGAGGAGCACTGTACAGTACGAATTCTTCAGTTGCAAAGGGAAATATTACGGAAACTTACATGTGGTATGGCCGTCCAATCAATTTGCATACGTTGTGACTCATAGTCACTTCCTTGCCGTTAGAGATTGCATCAATTCTTGGTTCTCAGCATTATCCTACGGGGTAGTAGCCGTTAGGAAATATCTCTCTTACAACTTATATAATGAGGTTGCTAACGTAATATATGCTGCCCTCCATGACATCAGCATGTACAAGGACAATGCCTATAACATCCTTAAATGTTGGCAGCCTCTAGTAATAGCCACTATCCTAAAAGATAATTATTGAGGGAAACCCCCACTTCTTTGATTCGCTCAAGGACGCTATAAAATCGTACCCCCATTCTCTTCTCTTAAAGCTGGCCACCCGCAGGGTCACAACATCTCTTGATGTGCATCTTGCACTGGAGCTCACCGGCCTCACCAAGTGCTTTGGACACCCAGAAATAGTGATGGATGAGAGTATAGCCGCATGGATAGATAAAGGAACAATCCTAAAGACTGGGCTTCATAAAGTAGCCGAGGATATCAGGAGAGCATTTGTCCTAGAATTCTCTCGCAACTACTATAAGCAAAAACGGAAATGGCCTAACCTTGTCTTCCTCACAGACCATGACCCCTACATTAAGCAATGTTATGATGGAGGGTACTGGGGGGAGAAGCCTAATGAGCCCTGGACAACAGATCTCTTTCGAGGTATCCAATTCAACAAGACATTAGAATTCGACTTCCAGATATTCACAGCAGATTTGCTTGTAGACAAAGCTATAATCCCAAGTCTTAGTCACTGCCCTTACGAATATGATGGCCAAGCCCACCGGACCAACCATGGAAGATTCCCCACTAAGCCTGCAAGGCAAAGCAACAATGTGATAATGCAGTACATTGACCGGGAGGAGGTCAATGTTAGAGAGATCATTAGTACTGTATCCAAGGCTGAGGTCCCAAAAGACTGGAAGGTGACTGTGGGAGTAGCAAAGGAGAGAGAAATGAAGAAGAGAAAAGCTAGGTTCTTTGTAAAATTAACTTTGGAGATGCGGCTGTACCAAGTTGCTACGGAGAACAATATAAAGCATATATTTAAGTTCATACCTCACCAAACTATGATTAAGTCTGAGGATGATCTTTTCAAGCACCTCCTCAAGATCTCCGAGACATCCTCGACAGATGAGGGAGGGGCTGTGTTCATGTCCATGGACTTCTCCAGTTGGTGCACAAGCTTCCGTTTTGAAGGCGTGACACCCATGTTTGAGGAACTAGACAGACTGCTAGGAGTAGAAAATGTGATGGCCTATACTCAGAAATTCCCCTTGGAGTCTATATTATTATTTCAAGACAGGATTTGTCCTCCTAAGCACGGACTAGATGGCCTTCCGGAAAATGGGCCTCGATGCATATATGGTCCTGAGGCCTGGATGGAGGGCTTGAGGCAGAAGGGGTGGACCCTGGCCACACTGCTCCTGATCCTGGTTGCTTCGTGGAGATGCGGTACCATCGCCACCCTGACAGGCCAAGGAGACAATCAGGTCATCTATCTAAGGCTGCCCAATGCCGCCACTTTAGAGGGTCTACGGATGACCAGGAATCAGTACATAGCTTGGTTCCATGAGACACTACTGGACCTATGCACCAAGGCAGGAATAACTTTGAAACTGGAGGAAACGTGGGTGTCAACCTCGGAATATGGTCGTGAGTTCTTTTTCAAGGGGGCCCAGGTCAGCTCATCCCTTAAGAGAATCTCAAGGATGGTAAGCGAGGCGAATCAAACAATCCCATCATTCAATAGGGTCATAGCTGGCATCTTCACTGCAGGGATGGGAGCCGCACAGAGGGACCACTTGCCAATCCCTGCCTTTTGGTGCACCATCCTAGAGGCATCCATAGCAGCCCAGGACAGATTCCCTGCTCTACGACGTTACCCTGCTGAGTATATAATGTGCCTGTTGTCTGTTCCACGCACACTTGGAGGCTGGCCATTCACCCTGTTCCCAAATTTCTGTACGCGGGCAGTCCAGGATCCTTTAACTTGCGCTCTTCACTTGGTCAGAACCATAACACGATCACCCAGGCACAAAGACCACATGATAAGGATTGCCACTACTCGGATGAAGAAGTCTGACCCTACCATGCTGATTAAGGACCCACAGTCCTTTCCTCTTGTGATGCCAAGACAACCAGAGAACTATCTCAAGAACAAGATAGCAGATGGCCTCCCCGCACTGGTAAAGAACAGGGAGCTGAAGCTCCTCTTCGATCCCAAGGTTGAGCATCGAAGGAAACAGCTCATTGATGACTTGATGGCAATACGACCCTGCAACCCGAAGCTGCTGTCCAAGATCATGACCCTGTCCAATGTGGGGAAGCAGGAAGTCCTTATTAGCAAATTCTCAAGCACTAGATCAATTCAGAATGTGGCATGTAGGGAGTGGAGTTCCGAGATAGAGGTTCTGAAGGATATTGACTCCATGGAGGAGACCATGATTGAACACATCCTCATGAGAATGCCTGACGTTGTTCTAGAAAACATGAGGGATGAGATGTGCCTAACCTTGTTGGCACAAGAGCTGCGGGAGAGAGGATGGGGCGTAGAATATGTTATGGATCAAAAACTAAATAAAGTAGTAATATTATCAGACAGTAAAAGTGCACTGCAACATATAGCCCGATGTGCCTCTGGTTATAGCAGAGAGGTGCATCGATAGCGTATGATATTTTAAAAAGGTTAAATACTCTATTAAAAAATAACATAGAATTTAAATTTAAATGGGTCCCAGCACATATTGGACTACGAGGTAACGAGGAGGCTGATCGTATATCTAAATCAGCCGCAGTATATGATAATCTTATTAACTATATACCCGATTATTGGGAATACATAATACAATTTAAAACAATATGTTTTGATTCTTGGAAACAACATTTCAACAAAATTTCACAAAATAAAGGTATTTGGTATAGAAGTATTCAAGGTCAACCATCTCTAGTGCCCTGGTTTGATAGTACTAGTTTTAGTAGTAAATATGTAAAATTAATTTTAAGACTCCGCTCTGGACATTACCCATCGGCAAAGACTCAAATGGCCAAAGCAGCGATGAGTAAGCTGACACGTATTTGGCAGGACAGAAAGGTCTCCAATGTCACCAAGATGAGACTAGTCCGGACACTGGTTTTCTCAATATTCCTATACGGATCGGAGTCTTGGACGATTCGGGCAATAGAACGGAAAAAGATTGAAGCTTTTGAGATGTGGTGTTGGCGAAGAATGCTCCGCATACCATGGACCGCCAAGAGAACGAACAAATCTATCCTTGATCAACTAGGCATTAAAGATAGACTAACCACGCTCTGCTACCAAAGGATTCTCAGCTACTTTGGTCACATTGCCCGACGGGAACCAGACAATCTCTAGAAATTGGTGGTAATGGTCAAGGTGGATGGAAAAAGACCTCGCAGCCGGTCACCTAACCGCTGGTCAGACCAGGTAACCACCCTCACTGGACTCTCTGTTGCAGCCGCCCTGAGAGAAGCTGAGAACCGACTGAAGTGGAAGAACATCGTGCATAAAGCCACGAGGGCCTTTCAGGGACACGACCTTCAGTAATGAAGAACGCGACCAAAAAGAAGAGCCGTAATCCGAAATTTCTTATCCGTAACATCCCTGATCTGAATGAGGGCAAAGTGGTGGAAAAGCTTCGTAAAATATTTGTTTTATAAGTTAAATAGTTTTATAAGTTGCATTTTGTTAATTTTGTTTTAAAGTAAAATATTTGAATAGATTAGAATATAATAACATTTACTCAAAAATGCATGTAATGTGGTCATTATTTTGACAACCTTGTTTGAGCAAAGTCGACCTTGCCGTTCTGTTTCAAGGAGCGGCCGGCAAAGTTTTGCTGGCCGCTCTAACAGGCCGGCAATGTATTGCCGGCCGCTATTTTGACGTTTCTACGTTTTAAAAAATCAAATCCAAAAAGATTTTATTTAAAAACACAGCTGTTTGTATCTATAGAGATAGGTACAAAAAGATTTTATTCCATATGAGGCTGTATAGTTCCAACTACCATTGCTCAAAAAAAAAAAAAACATGTAACAAAAGCGCGGTTCAGCGAAAATTTTGTTTTTATTTAGTGACTTTTTTGCTAAAAATGAGCTCTCAAAGCGAAAATTCTTCCGATTCAATGTGTTTAACACCGCCAGACATTAAAGATGAAGCTAAATTAATGGTTGAAAATTTGATACCGCGAAACTCAAAGGAAAAATATAAGCTTGTATATGAAAAATTTGTGCAGTGGAAAATCAGTAGGAAATCTAAATCTTTATCCGAAAATGTTTTTCTTGCGTATTTCAATGATCTTTCCAACAAAATGAAGCCTTCGTCTCTCTGGAATACATATTCAATATTAAAGTGCATGGTTCTGATAAAGCACAATTTGAACATTAAAAATTACCACAATTTAACGAGTATGCTAAAACGACAGTCAGACGGATATAAATGTAAAAAATCAAAAGTGTTGACATCACAAAATGTAGAAAAGTTTATAAATGAAGCCCCCGACTCTGAGTACTTAGCGGTGAAAGTAAGTATTTATATCTAAAAACCCAAATTTGTACTGTACCTACACGTTCTCATAATTAATACTCGTCTTGTTATTGTTACAGGTAGTTCTTATTTTTGGCATTTACGGTGCATGTGGATGCATCTTACGTTGCGAGATACAAAAACGAAGATTGATCGTACTTTCGTTGTTCGTGACGCCACATTTGCAGTGGTGCAAAAATATTACGCACTACGTCCAGTTGACGTAAAAACGGACCGATTTGTTTTTAATTATTAAAACTGCAAATGCACCAAACAAGTGATAGCGAGGCACAAAATTGCTCAAATGCCCAAAATAATTGCTACATACTTAGAACTGCCTCATCCGGAACAATTTACAGGTCATTGTTTCCGGCGTTCATCGGCCACTATTCTTGTCGATACTGGGGCCAATCTTATTACACTAAAAAGGCATGGAGGATGGAAATCCGATCGAGTTGCTGAGAGCTATATAGAAGAATCGGTGGAGAATAAAACAGAATTACACAAAAAATCGGTCAAAGTATAAACTTAAAACGAACAACGTCTTACGAGTTTCAGGAAGCTTCAACATCTGCTCAAGAAACTGAAGAAAAAAATATGAAATAAATGAAGAAATAATACAGCAGTCAAACACCGCATTAGAATTATCGCAAACTATTAATAATATCAAACCGGGAAAGTCGGTGTTGAATTTTAGTAACTGTACTTTTCATAATTGTCATTTTAATTAAAATTCTAGTTAATTAATATATTTTTTATTTAAATTACTTGCTGGTTTTATTTAGATTAGGTACTTGCATTTTTGAGTAAAGCACTATACAAACCTTGGCCCACAATGACTGCTTCCCTGGTCACGCTATGATTGCCTCGAGCTAGCCTAGCTACGCTCTAGGCCTTTCAGCTTGGCCATCATTGCAGCCCTTGCTGTCCTCGCTGTAAAGGCCTCGACCTACGGTCTCGGCCTTTATCTCAGCTCGTAAATCAAGTGCTGCACGCTGACCGCGCTGTGTCGGCCTGGAGCTGCGCTACGCTGCGCTGTCGGCCATAATCAGCGCGACCAGCAAAGTAGTCATTATAGACCGCGGCAGTAATGTACTATTATTCGCATGAAACATGGTATGGAAGATGGTACAAAATTAAATACAGACCATACATGTTTTGCTTAACATTATAAGCGTGCAAAGTTTTCGTACATACAATACAGTCATTTAAATTTTTTGTCAAAGAACTCTTTTACACTATAAAAACTATTAGTGGACAGCCAATTATATAATTTACTTTTAAATAATCTGGTACTTAGAACTTTTAGGTCGCTTGGTATCTTATTAAATATTTCTACACACATAGACAAACAGCTTTTATTATATTTAGTTAGCCTTGGCCTGACATCCAGTACGAGCCTGTGAGGGTCACGCCGGTTTCGAGGATGTACATCGTCTGCTTTTGTAAATAATGCCTTTTGCGATTTATAGTATTATTTAAAAAAAAATCTTAATCTTAGCTAGGTACTGATTCCGAATTAAGAAATGCTTTTCTCCCACCGCAACTATGCAAGTTTGCAAAGTTCTTATTCTTTGTTCGCAGCCAAGTTGTGGTCTAGGAAAATGTTTTCTTGAGTCGCAACCGGTTGGAAACAAAGAATTAAAATTCTTAATTCGCAACTGGTTGCAAATCGCAATTGTGAAAACGGCCGGAGGTTCTTTTTCGGGTATGAATTTTGAAATGATGCTCGCTCATATATATATATTTTTAAATGGTAAGTTTTTCGTTTAAATTACAAGCAGATTAAACATAATCAATTAATTATATTTAATTTGTTTGTCACGAGAAGAGGATAAAAATATCATCTGCAAACAGTACACCTAGCCCGTCTATGTTTTTGGGCGGGTCGTTTATGTAAGTAAATAAGGAATAAGAGGACGCTTTTTACACTTTCCTGGGAAATTGATGCAAGTATTGGACTAACATCTGCCTCCGTGCCATGACGTGTCCAAACTATAATGGTCCGGCTATGAAAAAGGGACAGATGTAACTATATGACTTGTAGAACTGAAAATAACCTTGCTCTAAGAGGTTATGGTCACACCATTGACATCAATGACATATGGAGCTGTGTTTCTTTACCTAAATATCTTGAAAGACACTGCGACCTTAAAACAATATGTTCACTAACTAATGTTTAATGGGATGGCTATTCATCCGCAAAAAAATACATTGGGACGCCAGACGATGGAAAACACAAGTGTGTAAGTACTTCAAGCACAAAGCTATATCTAATACTTTCAATACTTAGGTACTTTTTATTTGTGTTCACAGGATACCCAAGAACGAAAGTTTGTAATAGGTATGACTTCTGTGTATAAAAAAATACAATAGAGACTCACTAATTCGGCACTATTAAAAAAAAAACAAAAACCGGCCAAGTGCGAGTCGTTTTCATTATCGCAAAACACGGCAAAAAAATCACGTGTTTTGTATGGGGGCCCCATTTAAATATTTATTTTATTCTGTTTTTAGTATTTGTTGTTGTTATAGCGGCAACAAAAATACATCATCTGAAAATTTCAACTGTCTAGCTATCACGGTTCACGAGATACAGCCTGGTGACAGACGGACAGACAGACAGATCGCGGAGTGTCAGTAATAGGGTCCCGTTTTTACCCTTTGGGTACGGAACCCTAACTAGGGGATTATTGGAATGTTCGGATTACTGGATTGTATAGAATAAGGAACATAATAAAATAAAACATTTTTTTAAAAGAGTACATAACATTCATGTAGGTAAGTAACAATTGTTACAATGGAAGAAGAAGATCCCTACCCTTGCTACTCAACCCCCAAAAGGAAACCCATATTTAGGCGCGATCGACACCTCCAGTCAGCACTTCATAGAGGCGAGACTACATGTTCAAGAATTGGAACAATCGACCAGGTCTGAAGAAGCAACACATAGCACTTAAACGAGACACAGAAGGAGTCTCATTCCTGGACTCGGATCAATATATTCATTGGGCTTTATTACATGTAAGCAGACAACCCGGCAGGGCTAGTGTAGGTAATGAGTTGTCTAAGCACATTAGAGTTGCGAATCAGGCAACAGACCTAGGGTCTCAGGACTACTGCGGTGTTCAGGTGCCCGGGGTGCCACTTCGACCGCCACCTCTGCTGAGGCAGCTTATACAATGAAGAAGGTTCTCACTGAGATAACCCGATCTGTAACATTCAGTGAGAGGAGCACTGTACAGTACGAATTCTTCAGTTGCAAAGGGAAATATTACGGAAACTTACATGTGGTATGGCCGTCCAATCAATTTGCATACGTTGTGACTCATAGTCACTTCCTTGCCGTTAGAGATTGCATCAATTCTTGGTTCTCAGCATTATCCTACGGGGTAGTAGCCGTTAGGAAATATCTCTCTTACAACTTATATAATGAGGTTGCTAACGTAATATATGCTGCCCTCCATGACATCAGCATGTACAAGGACAATGCCTATAACATCCTTAAATGTTGGCAGCCTCTAGTAATAGCCACTATCCTAAAAGATAATTATTGAGGGAAACCCCCACTTCTTTGATTCGCTCAAGGACGCTATAAAATCGTACCCCCATTCTCTTCTCTTAAAGCTGGCCACCCGCAGGGTCACAACATCTCTTGATGTGCATCTTGCACTGGAGCTCACCGGCCTCACCAAGTGCTTTGGACACCCAGAAATAGTGATGGATGAGAGTATAGCCGCATGGATAGATAAAGGAACAATCCTAAAGACTGGGCTTCATAAAGTAGCCGAGGATATCAGGAGAGCATTTGTCCTAGAATTCTCTCGCAACTACTATAAGCAAAAACGGAAATGGCCTAACCTTGTCTTCCTCACAGACCATGACCCCTACATTAAGCAATGTTATGATGGAGGGTACTGGGGGGAGAAGCCTAATGAGCCCTGGACAACAGATCTCTTTCGAGGTATCCAATTCAACAAGACATTAGAATTCGACTTCCAGATATTCACAGCAGATTTGCTTGTAGACAAAGCTATAATCCCAAGTCTTAGTCACTGCCCTTACGAATATGATGGCCAAGCCCACCGGACCAACCATGGAAGATTCCCCACTAAGCCTGCAAGGCAAAGCAACAATGTGATAATGCAGTACATTGACCGGGAGGAGGTCAATGTTAGAGAGATCATTAGTACTGTATCCAAGGCTGAGGTCCCAAAAGACTGGAAGGTGACTGTGGGAGTAGCAAAGGAGAGAGAAATGAAGAATAGAAAAGCTAGGTTCTTTGTAAAATTAACTTTGGAGATGCGGCTGTACCAAGTTGCTACGGAGAACAATATAAAACATATATTTAAGTTCATACCTCACCAAACTATGATTAAGTCTGAGGATGATCTTTTCAAGCACCTCCTCAAGATCTCCGAGACATCCTCGACAGATGAGGGAGGGGCTGTGTTCATGTCCATGGACTTCTCCAGTTGGTGTACAAGCTTCCGTTTTGAAGGTGTGACACCCATGTTTGAGGAACTAGACAGACTGCTAGGAGTAGAGAATGTGATGGCCTATACTCAGAAATTCCCCTTGGAGTCTATATTATTATTTCAAGACAGGATTTGTCCTCCTAAACACGGACTAGATGGCCTTCAGGAAAATGGGCCTCGATGCATATATGGTCCAGAGGCCTGGATGGAGGGCTTGAGGCAGAAGGGGTGGACCCTGGCCACACTGCTCCTGATCCTGGTTGCTTCGTGGAGATGCGGTACCATCGCCACCCTGACAGGCCAAGGAGACAATCAGGTCATCTATCTAAGGCTGCCCAATGCCGCCACTTTAGAGGGTCTACGGATGACCAGGAATCAGTACATAGCTTGGTTCCATGAGACACTACTGGACCTATGCACCAAGGCAGGAATAACTTTGAAACTGGAGAAAACGTGGGTGTCAACCTCAACCTCCTGTTGGAATATGGTCGTGAGTTCTTTTTCAAGGGGGCCCAGGTCAAGAATCTCAAGGATGGCAAGCGAGGCGAATCAAACAATCCCATCATTCAATAGGGTCATAGCTGGCATCTTCTCTACAGGGATGGGAGCCGCACAGAGGGAACACTTGCCAATCCCTGCCTTTTGGTGCACCATCCTAGAGGCATCCATAGCAGCCCAGGACAGATTCCCTGCTCTACGACGTTACCCTGCTGAGTATATAATGTGCCTTTTGTCTGTTCCACGCACACTTGGAGGCTGGCCGATCACGCTGTTCCCAAATTTCTGTACGCGGGCAGTCCAGGATCCTTTAACTTCCGCTCTTCACTTGGTCAGAACCATAACACGATCACCCAGGCACAAAGACCACATGATAAGGATTGCCACTACTCGGATGAAGAAGTCTGACCCTACCTTGCTGATTAAGGACCCACAGTCCTTACCTCTTGTGATGCCAAGACAACCAGAGAACTATCTCAAGAACAAGATAGCAGAGGGCCTCCCCGCACTGGTAAAGAACAGGGAGCTGAAACCGCTCTTCGATCCCGAGGTTGAGCATCGAAAGAAACAGCTCATTGAAGACTTGATGGCAATACGACCCTGCAACCCGAAGCTGCTGTCCAAGATCATGACCCTGTCCAATGTGGGGAAGCAGGAAGCCCTTATTAGCAAGTTCTCAAGCACTAGATCAATTCAGAATGTGGCATGTAGGGAGTGGAGTCCCGAGATAGAGGTTCTGAAGGATATTGACTCCATGGAGGAGACCATGATTGAACACATCCTCATGAGAATGCCTGATGTTGTTCTAGAAAACATGAGGGATGAGATGTGCCTAACCTGTTGGCACAAGAGCTGCGGGAGAGAGGATGGGGAGTAGAATATGTTATGGATCAAAAACTAAATAAAGTAGTAATATTATCAGACAGTAAAAGTGCACTGCAACATATAGCTCGATGTGTCTCTGGTTACAGCAGAGGTGCATCGATAGCGTATGATATTTTAAAAAGGTTAAATACTCTACTAAAAAATAACATAGAATTTAAATTGCAATGGGTCCCAGCACATATTGGACTACGAGGTAACGAGGAGGCTGACCGTATATCTAAATCAGCCGCAGTAGATGATAATCTTATTAACTATACGAGTATACCCGATTATTGGGAATACATAACACAATTTAAAACAGTATGTTTTGATTCTTGGAAACAACATTTCACAAAATAAAAGTATTTGGTATAGAAGTATTCAAGGTATAGAAGTAACCATCTCGAGTGCCCTGGTTTGATAGTACTAGTTTTAGTAGTAAATATGTAAAATTAATTTTAAGACTCCGCTCTGGACATTACCCATCGGCAAAGTTTGCATTCCTAATGAAAAAGAACGATTCTCCGAATTGCACAGTGTGCAATAAAATCGAGGATGTACAACATTTGTTGATGGATTGTGTCCGAAATAAAGATGAACGTAAATCACTCATGATCGAGCTAAAACTAAACAGATTAGATGTAGGCTTAATACAGTCAATATTTCTTTACCATGTTCAGAGGCCACTAAAAAGTTTTGTAAATTAATGACAGTTCTTGTTGAGTGATTCGCTTTCTTTGCTTTTAGTAGGTATAATAAATATTATGATTAAAAGATGTTAAGATAAATTAGATGTATGTAGAAATATTGTAAAAAGCTATGATGTGGTTGTCATATCTGAGATAAAAACCCCTAAATAAAAACAGAAATAAAAAAATATAAAAATGTAAGTACTTACCTACTACACATTTTTTAGGGTTCCGTACCCAAAGGGTAAAAACGGGACCCTATTACTGAGACTTCGCTGTCCGTCTGTCTGTCTATCTGTCTGTCACCAGGCTGTATCTCATGAACCGTGATAGTTAGACAGTTGAAATTTACACAGATGATGTATTCCTGTTGCCGCTATAACAACAAATACTAAAAACAGTATAAAATTAATATTTAAGGGGGGCTCCCATACAACAAACGTGATATTTTTGCCGTTTTTTGCTCGATATTAATAACGGCAACAGGTAGACGCTTGAAATATTCACAGAATATTTAGTTGTATATTCTCTTCAAAAAATAATAATTATTAAATTAAAATAAAATAAATTAAGGGGGGCTCCCATACAATAAACGTGATTTTTTGCAGTGTTTTGCGATAATGGTACGGAACCCTTCGTGTGCGAATCCGACTCGCACTTGGCCGGTTTTTTATAACAGTGATATATATCTTACAAATAACTAATAATGTTTCAATTTAAACATTCATTTACAAATAGGTTTTTCTGCTTTAGTGGTCCTTTTCTATACAATAAATTAAATACTAATCTTAATATCTATAACTTAAGTAAACGTGAATGCAAAACCAAACTGATGAACTTTCTAATTACCTGTGATTATGAAACTACAGAAGAACTTCTTAAAACATTAAGATGAACTTTAACTATTAAACACACCAAACAAAAGCACACAACACTCACTCAAACACATTCAACACAAGCACACCACACACAACACTCACTCTTTTTTGTTGTAAAATGTTATTTTGCTTTGAAATTATATAATATTATGTAAACGTAACCACTGTTGTATTGTTCATATTGTCGTGCAGGTGAACTGCGTCCTGAAATACAGGCTCGGCCTAGCTCAGGCGCAGTTGCTCATTTTTATTTTTGACATATATGTAATGACCTTAAAAAATTAAACATAATGTTCAAAATTGTACAATTTTATGGAGAAATAAATAAATATAAATATAAATATAATATAATGAAAAAATACGTGACCCATATTTTTTTATAATCTACCTCACGGACTATAAATTATATATTAACATACCGCTTACTAACCTAAACATTTACGCGCATAACTGTAACACGTACGCTGATACTGCATGTTCTTGCCCCACTTTAGCTAAAGCTGACGATTTGAAATATCTATGTGTCACTATTGACACCAATCTAAATTTCCGTAAACATATCGAGTTACTGTGTACTAGGGTGCGCAAATTAATATATGTTTTTAAGAACTTACGTAATATAGCTGACTTTAAATTAATTAAACAAATTTATTTAGCGTTGTGTCAATCTATTCTTACCTACTGTATAACTTCTTGGGGTGGGGCGGCTAATTTAATTTTACTTTCCCTAGAACGTGCTCAAAGAGCAATTCTAAAGGTTGCTACCTTTCGCTCTTTTCGATTTCCGACACAGCAGCTCTACAAAGCATGTAATGTTCTTACAGTACGGCAATTATTTATTTTACACACATTACTGCAACAGCACATTGCACTTCCCTATGATCCAGTTCCTTCCGACAAGAGACGGAAAGATCTGGTATGCACAATGCCACAGACCAGACATGCTTTTATTAATCGTTTTTATGTGTTTTTAGGACCTTTTCTGTATAATAGACTGAACAAGATACTCGATGTTTTTACCCGACTGCCGAAGGAGGGTAATGTGTTTATCAGTCTATGTATGTATGTATGTATGTATGTATGTATGTATTTATGTATGTATGTATGTATGTAGTATGTATGTATGTATGTATGTATGTATGTATGTATGTATGTTTGTTCCTATGTGGCGTTCTAGAGACCAAACGCGTGGGCCGATTTTGATGATTCTTACGTCAATCGATTCGTCTTAACACCGCGAGTGTCACTGGCTACATGAAAATTGGAAAATAGGAAAATGGCGGTTCTTGGGCGCCATATTGTGGGGACCCAATATTTTTTTTTCTTCCAAACCTATCGTGTGGGGTATCAAAATAAAGGATTTTAAGAGGTGATTTCAAAAATATATAACACTTATATGTTTAAATGTACCTAATTCGAAAAAAAATTAACTAAAAAGTTATAAATAAAAAAAGTTAATTAAAAAAATTCAAAAACCCGACTGCTTGTAAAGCGAACTAAAAAGACGTAAACAAGGAGAAAATCATGCTGTGCAGTCGGAGGATACGTCTGGTTTTGGTCAGCCAGCTCGCGAAGATGTATCCTCCGACAGCACTGCATGATTTTCTCCTTGTTTACGTCTTTTTAGTTCGCTTTACAAGCAGTCGGGTTTTTGAATTTTTTTAATTAACTTTTTATTTTATTTAATTATTTAATTGACCCAATGATTGATTTATGTAAAGTGATCGCCTGAAACTCAGGTTTCAATGAACCTACTCGTATATCGGGCAGGTCCCTACCAAATATAGAAATTCTTGTATAAAATCTTGCAGTTATAATAAAATGTTTTCAAATCAAATCAAATTATTTATACTACACCTGCTCGGAAAGTACCTTGATACTTTATCAAATTTACGGTAGAAAGTACGTCATTGCAGATCGAACAAATATGCGGCGAGAAAACGCATCTGAGCGGGAGAGAAAAGTGTATGAAAATCCATTTCTTACGTGGTTTTTCTTTTTTAATTTTGGGTAAGACTATGCGCTGGTAACCTAAATATCAAAAGCCAAAAAGTTTTTACAGTGAGTTTTTATCTCCAAGTTCGCAAAATGACACTGGCCACTAGCTGTGTGTTGGATGGTGTTAAACAATTTGAAAAAAGAACATGTGAAAATTGCAGACGCCATTGGTGCCATTTTCAATTTGTGTGTTGTTTGAGGATTCAGTTTTCGTAGAAAAGTAAAATAAAACTATCAAAATGATAAGTAGTGATAGTGATGATGAAGATTTTTTAACTCCGCCGCAGTTGAAGGAAACAGCAAAAATACTGATTGATAACCTTTTACCACAGAAATCAATTAAAAAATATAATAAAACTTATGACGATTTTTTGCAATTGAAAAGTGAAAAAAATGCGGCATCTTTTTCTGAAACTGTTTTGCTAGCTTATTTCAGTGAAAAAGCCCAAAAATACAAACCAAGTACGTTATGGTCTATGTACTCAATGTTGAAAAGTACTATATTGACAAGAAACGACATTAATATTCAAGAATACAAAAAACTTACAGCATTTCTGAAAAGAAAGTCGGAGGGATTCCGTAGTAAGAAATCAAAAGTGCTTACTACAAAGGATGTTTATTCCTTTTTGCAGAATGCTCCAGATGACAAATATTTGTTGATGAAGGTAAGTTTATGAACAAAATGCACTGGTTTATGATTTATTACGTACCTATTTATGAGTAGAAATCTACTAGGTTTTCATGTTTGATATTTTTGTTTACAGGTTATTTTGATTTTAGGAGTAAATGGGCCCTGTCGTTCGCAAGAACTTGTGGATATGACAACAGACGATATCGAAATCCTCGAAAATGGAATAATCGTCAATATTCCTAACACAAAAACCAAAATTCAGCGATCATTTGTTATATCGGGCTTATTTTATGAGATAGTGAAGAAATATAACGAAATTCGCCCAAGTGACCCCAAAACCAATCGGTTTTTACTACAATATAAAAACAAAAAATGTACGAAACAAGTAATTGGAAAAAACAAAATAAGTACTGTGCCAAGAGAAATAGCTTCCTACCTTAATTTACTCAATCCACTAGAATACACTGGCCACTGCTTTCGCAGAACTTCAGCGACTATTCTTGCCGATACTGGTGCTGATTTAACCACAATAAAACGTCACGGTGGTTGGAAATCGTCCGCTGTTGCAGAAAGCTACATAGAGAATTCCGTAGAAAACAAAACACGAATAAATAACCAAATATCGGGATCGATTAATGTGCATCAAGACTCATCTCCTCAACCATCAACGAGCGCGGCGATGCCAGATGCCCCTGAGCAGCCAGTTGCCCCTTTGGCACCACAGCCTTCTACGAGCGCAGTGCCAACAGCACAGCCAGTTATTCCTCCTACATTGTCGCAAACATCTCAAACAAACATTAATGGCAAAAGTGTTACATTAAGCTTCACTAACTGCAACAATTTCAATATAAATTTCAATTAGTAAAGATTTAGTTTTTTATTTTCCTCGTAGGTGTAGTATAAAGCACTATGTATCACTCGAGAGAAAGTGCGATTCCCGATCTCGGGTGTTTTAAAGCCCTCGCCTTCGGCTCGGGCTTCAAACGACACCCTCGACGGTAATCGCTCACTTTCTCCTCTCGGTGAACAATGTACTATTATTTTTGCAGAAAACACTGTTACAATGGTGTTATTAAATGGTACATGTTTCAAGTGAACAAAGAGAAGCCACCACAAGCCACAAGTGAGTGAGTGAAGTGTTTTTTAGTTATAGTTTACATATAAGCACTATTTATACCATTGTTTTAGAAATAATACTACTGCACCTAATGTAATTTTTTGTGAAATTACTTACTTTTTAATATATTATTCTATTCTATTATGTTTAGTCATCATCTCTATTTATTTTTGGTTTGTAGTCCACATAATAACACGGTAACCTTTTTCTGCGTAAACAATGCGTACTAAAACCCATTCGGTCCGGTGGCGAGGGGGAAGGCGTTCGGTGAGTTGCGCATATCGGACATCGCGCCACCAAATAAGGGGAATGCGCCATGCATCGCCCGACCAATTGTAGAGCAGCAGTTCAGGTAGCACGTAATCGGGTTCGGATTATTTTTTCTATGAATAGGGCGGGGCTATTGTTTACGTGTGTCCGTAATAGACGACACTGTTGATTTTCCTCAGTAGCTATAGGTTGATACTTTGATAGATGCGCATGTGGGTGCGTATGAACAATTTTTGTTTTATCAAAAGTATTATTCACAACACAAAGCCAGAGGCTCTAGATATAGGCCCTAGACAAGTAAAATTCTATCAATGAGGCAACATCACAAGCGTGGCGATAGCGAGTGGAAATGTCAAAAATATATTTGTCTGAACCCTCAGGTGTCTTCGATGTCGGCGATGGCGATGATCAAAATGTAAGGGATTGGTCATGTGACATTTCGATACTGCTTGACATTTCTATACATTTTTGTAATTTTTCCAATCGCAATCGCGACACTTTCAAAGTCAAGTTCTTGCCTTTGTATTTTATTTCACTAATCTTTTTTTTTTCCCTGTGTTGCGTTCTGTGTCGAACGCAACACTGTGGAAGGGGAGCCGTTCGAGGCACGGCACCGCTCTGCTTCGGGTGCTACTCATCTAACTCTTATAACACAAAGTTTCCGACTGAGGAACTTAACAAATCCGATGGACATCACCGATGTAGAATTCAGTCGTGATACATAATCTGCAAAGAAGCATTTAAATTCCTTTGCAATGAGCTTAGATTGAAAACCAATTTAAAGCCTAGCAAAGTATTTTACCGAAGCACTGAACCACCCAAGTTTTCCACTTAAAGGAGAAAATAAGTTTAAAAAACTAAAACACGACTACAAAAAAATCGTGCGCCGGCAATAATGAAACAAGAAAGTATTCTTTAGGTGTCGCACGTCCCCGGTCTCGGTCTCGCGTCTCCATCACCATTGCGGTAAACGACGTGAGAAATGCTCATATACTACAATGGGGCGATAGCGCACTTATGTGGGTCTCCCACCCACTAAAACTCCACGGTGTCCTCCTGTGCCGCTTATGGAGGTAACACGGGCACGCGTTAGTACTCGTCCGTGAACTACCGCAGCTGGCCGTCACTGGACCCTACTTTGGGGAGTACCCCCATCACCGGCGCACCAGAACACATTACACGCCGTGACCACCCCAGGGACAACCCGTATGGCACCCTTGGTTCCACTCTGAAGGGTCAGGTCACTTTTTATTGACTGGAGGTCCATAAATAGTCGCCGCGGAAGATAGGGAGCACTCCTCTCCCGCCGAACCAACCCTTAGCCGCGATATCGTATGGGAAGCCCCATACGACATCGCGGCCCCCGTTCGATCTCAGTTGCGATGTCGCCTCTATTACCAAGCGGCACCGCAACCTATTTATTGGCCACGGCTACTGAGCCTCCCCGCCTCGAGGGAACCCACCGGGGGGATCTACAAACTACCTAAAGTTTTGATGAGATTACATTATTTTTGTCATGTTGCTAATGTTTTTTATAGGTTGAGAAAATGAAAAATTTATTTACCACACTAATATATTTTATTCCAGAAATAGTTTTTCAGTAGGTGGAGTATACAATGTTATAGGAAAGTAGAAGATTTATTAAAGATACTGCCCCTCAAAGAAGGACAGGGCGCTTAGTCTAACATGCAAGTACCTAACTTATTTATAAAATACATAGATTCTTAAAATTTTGAGCTTTGAAAACTGACACAAAAAAAAACAATTCTTTTTCGTTACTTTAAAAATTTAATTTAAAAAAATACGTCGCCAACATGAAACATATAAAAATTTGGAATACCATCAGAATCTTAGAATATTAATAAAACTGTTATACCACTCAAGTTCCTACCTTAATTATAAAAATATATGGATTCTTGACATTTTGAGCTGTGAAAACTGGCTGAATAAATAATTTAGTTTTCGTTCCATAGATATTTAAAAAAAAATACGTGGCCAACATGAAACATGAAAATGTGGACAACAGAATCAAGTAACAAAATATCTTAAAATATTAATAAATGTTATAACATGCAAGTTCCTTTCTTATTTAAAAAAGATAATTATAGATTTTTGACATCTTGAGGTTTGATTAAAAAAAATAAAAATATAAATAAAATTGTTGAACATTATTATCCATAAATCTAGAAGACAGACAGAACAGTTGATCAAAAGCTTTAAAAAATAATATAAATACAATCTTTCCTATGATTAACATCGACATGGAATGTTATTGCACATTTAGATTTGAAGACGGGTTACATTTCGTTTTTTTTTTACATTGATATAATAAGTACCTACTGTATTTTTGGGAGATGCATATGCTTGATAACCACACACCAAATATTATTTATATACTTACATAATAAAGCACTCATATGTCGTACATACATCGTAGAACTGTCAAAAGATTTCTTCAAACTTTATGAGCTATCCATACTAAATTAATTAATTTAGTTATTATTTATTATCCCATGAATAAAACTAAAAACTAACGCCCAACTTTCTGATAAACGGACTGACGCATTGTCAATTCTAGTTCCTAGCTCTGTTTAACGAATACATTACATATATTGCAGTTATCTGATTACACTAATGTATATGATTTACTTATTAAACCACTACAATTACTTGGATCAAGTTATATGTCGCATGACCAGCATCTTTTCACCACAAGAGTGGTGAATGGTTTTATCACTATAAAACTATTTATAATGACTTAGCTTACATCAAACTTATCATATCATAATATCTAGATACTAAAGCTACAAAGAATCCTCCTAATTAAGTAAATTGGGTACTTATTCCAGCAATGTACAATTCCTTTATTTTATCATTAGAACTAAATCTGGGTCTTCGCGTAAAGATTATTATTAAAGACGGAGCAAGGAAGGAAGCAATAAATTATGGTGTTTCTCAAAAATTTAATAAAGCAAGTTCTACGACGTCATATGGACGTAGTGGACCAGTAGACCTGTATTTTTTTCATAAGTAAATACCTCGTTTCTATGCACATTGTAAAATATAATTTTGGAGCTATATTTACCGGCGAGTTTAACATAAATAAATTAGAATTGATCAGTATTAGAAGATAACCAACTTATTCATCACGTGGCATACTTGTATGACTGAACATAAAAGTGAAAAACAGCAAAATCTAAAAAAAACCGGTAAAAGTAAAAATTATTTAGATTATTTAAATAAATTTTGTTTATTAGATTATTTTAATTTATTTTAATTTGACGACCGTTTTTTTTTAGAGTTCCGTACTCAAAGGGTAAAAACGGCGGGACCCAATTACTTAGACTCCGCTGTCCGTCTGTCTGTCTGTCTGTCCGTCTGTCACCAGGCTGTATCTATTTGCCGTTTTTTGCAATAATGGTAGGTACGGAACCCTTCGTGCGCGAGTCCGACTCGCACTTGGCCCGTTTTTTTTGTGTACTCCTAATTAATTAACGTAATTACTCAGCTGGGCGCCAAATTTCAACTTTCTAGGTCATCTGAAAGTGGATTCGATTTTTTAGGGTTCCTTGGTCAACAAGGAATCCTTATAGTATTTATCTATCACTCAGTTATTGATAAAAATAATTATATTAAGACATTTATATTTCAATAACCGTTTGAGCTTTATTTATGTTTTTTTTTAAATAACGCAAATTACTTGTTCTTATCTTGATTTTGAGTTATTAAGGGGTGAAAAGTGGCTCCAAATGGTATGTGTAATATAACACACGGCTGCTGCGTCGCCAGTTCCTTCTTTGCTTGAACTTGGCTTGACACGCTGCTTGAATGAAATGTTTTTTTTTGGCACTACTATTAAATAAAGTTATTTAAAAAAACGAAGGTCTTATTTTAGCACTTTTTAATTGCCTTCTATCACTACTTGAGTTACTTCGTGATCAGCATCTTTTCAGCCCATAAGGAGTGAATGGCTTTATCACTCCAAAATATTTTTAACTGATAGAAATCAATTCAATTAAAATGATTATTACTTTCTATTCACACTATCCAAAATAAATAATAATAAAAACTACCTCAAACAACTAATTTATATATAACTTTCTGACAAACTAAATGACGCCTTAACAGTTAAAAGTGCCAGTTAACAACTTATTTACTTACACTAATGTTTAAGATTTACTTATTAAACCACTACAATATCATGAATCATAATTATGTGTATCGTGACCACCATCTGTTTTAATGGCTTTGTCTCTATAAAACTATTTATTATTATTATAATTATGATATATATTTACATTTAAGTTTCTTCCCCACTTTAATCTCAGGTTGCTGCCTTGCAGTTACCTACTTTCTAAAAGATTATTATTTCCTTTATATATTATATTTACATTCGTATGGAATGCATTTTTAAAAATTTAAAAAAATATCTTAAAAACATTTAAAAATATAAATAATAGAGACCAAGCGGTATCGGGAACAGGGTCCAAGCTACAGGTGTTTAGGGCTCCAGAGACAGGAACAACAAATAAAGCGAGCCGTATCAAGGAGTACTTGCCTTTTGTATCAGGCCCTTGATCCAACCGCGTAATGACAGCCTCGACAGGTGGTCGTCGAGGCTCTTGGCCATCAGGCCGTTGGCCGTAACGACAATCGGCACAATGATCGCCGAGTCCACATGTCGACAACCTCGTGTGCTAAGTCGAGATATTTGATTTTTTTCAATTATTATTTATTATTATGACTACGTAAAAACTTAATTTGCAGCGTATGAAGATATAATAAACCAGTAAGTTCTACGACGTCTTGTGGAAGTAGTGGAGTAGACCCGTATCTTTCGTGAAAATATCATGTTTTTGCGCACATTGTAAAGTATGATTTTGGAGCTAAATGGCACGGGTGAGATAAAGTAAATAAATGAAAATTGACCAGTCGTAAACCAAGCCAACTAATACTTCAGTTAGTAACTTAGGACTGAAAAACTATAAAATTGATAAATTATTTTAATTTAGTTAAAATTATTTTAATTTTGTGTAAAATGTTTAAATTTTTTAGATATTTAATAGGACATTATTTTGACGAAAGGTGTATTTTAATAAGTTATACGTTTTTTCCTAATTAATTATTATATGAATGTTTTTATTGGTAAATGTGATTATTATTATAATAACAAATTATTGTGTAGACGTTGTTATAATATTTTGTATTTTATTAACTTTTAATGTAATGGTTGTTGGTATTTAAAAGAAATTTAATTTTAGGTTTTAAACCGACTTCGTTTAAACTATTTTTGTAACAATTCAGACACAATGTAAATTTTTAATGAATAAATGATATAAAATGATTTTATTATTATTTTAACACCAGAACTTAATAAGGTTATTTACTTTGTGATCAGCATCTTTTCACCTCATGAGGAGTGAATGGCTTTATCACTCTTAAATTATCCAAATATTTGTAATTGTCAGAAATCGATTCGAATATCGAATATCGATACTAAAATGATAAGCAGTCCCAAAAATAATTAAATAGTAAAAACCGCCTCAAACAACTAATTTCAACCATCTGACAAACCGAACGTCACATTGGCAATTAAAACGAGTAACTAAATTAAATTGAAGTTGTTTACGCTAATGTTTATGACTTACTTCTAAACTACTACAATTTAATGGCTCATATGTGTATTGTGACCAGCATCTTTTCACCCCGAGAGAGTTGAATGGCTTCATCACTATATAACTATTTATTATTACTAACCCTATATTAAATATACCATATACCGTAATATCTAGATGCGTTATCTACAAAGAACACCTATTCTAATTTAGTAAGTTTAAACGTACTTTTTCGTGCAATGTACAATTCCTTATTTTACCAATTTTAGCACTAGAACTTAATAAGATTACTTTGTGATCAGCATCTTTTCACCTCATGAGGAGTGAATGGCTTTATCACTCTTAAATTATCCAAATATTTGTAATTGACAGAAATCGATTCGAATATCGAATATCGATACTAAAATGATAAGCAGTTCCAAAAATAAATAAATAGTAAAAATCGCCTCAAACAACTAATTTCAACCATCTGACAAACCGAACGACACCTTGGCAATTAAAACGAGTAACTAAATTAAATTGAAGTTGTCTGTTTACGCTAATGTTTATGACTTCTAAACTGCTACAATTTAATGGCTCATATGTGTATTGTGACCAGCATCTTTTCACCCCGAGAGGGTTGAATGGCTTTATCACTATAAAACTGTTTATTATTACTAACCCTATATTAAACATACCATATACCGTAATATCTAGATGCGTTATCTACAAAGAACCCCTATTCTAATTTAGTAAGTTTAAACGTACTTTTTCGTGCAATGTACAATTCCTTATTTTACCAATTTTAGTACTAGAACTTAATCAGTTTATAAACTATTTTGGGACTTGTATCACTGTCTTCGCTACTTCGTGATCAGCATCTTTTCACCCCTAAGGTGTGAATGGCTTTATCACTCTAAAACTATTGCCTGACTTAGGTCAACGCAAGTTAACTAGGTACCTAAAATTTAATGGTCCACTACACTTAACGAAAAGCTGTATGTCCATAATCCTGTAACTCAGAAACCAACAACAATCGTGAAAGTGAGATCGCAAGAAACGAATGTTTTAGATGGGGTTATTAAGAACGTTTACGCGGAATGTAGTAAGTACATTAAAACTTTCAAGACAAAAATCATAAACCGATTTTGATATTAGTAGTTTTGGGAAAAATGGCCATGTCTCATGGCCTGGTGAGTTGTCACCGTTACATCTATTGATCGTTTTAACTGTTTGGCTTTGTTTATTTTATTTTTACTATGGTTTTATTAATTGCTTTTTGACTTCCTTTTAATGATTATATTTTAAAAATGTAACTGTGTTTGACTATGTTGATTTTATTAATATTATATTTTGACTGTATTACTCTATTTGACAGATAGTACGGTCAAGATCCTTACCACCATCTTACTGGATTATACTTCCTTCCTTCGAGCACGTTTGCCATTGTTAATCTCCACTCAAACCAGCCAATTAAGACAAGAGAGAGGTGGGAGCACTGTTCGACATCGGTGTTCACTACGACCGGCCAATAAACACAAGCTATGAGATAAGGAACAAGGCTTCTCCCAGGAGATCGGGTCCGTGGGGTCGCCACTGCCCACCGGCTCACCACAAAGCTGTCCGGTGGATTGTATCTCTCTTAGTCTGGGTCCCACACCCTAGACATGTTCCAGCAAAGTAGGATCTACTGGCAGAGTTCATTCGAGCACAAAAACCCCACTACGACAACAACGTAGAGATACTGCATTGTGAAAATCATAGAAATCATAAACCGATTTTGACACGAATACGCAAGTAATCTAGTTTAGAATTGAATTAAAGAAAAACGGAGAAGAAAGTATCTTTTTAAATAGCTTTAAACAATTAGTCTAGTTTACGCTTGAGTTGATTTTCACCTAACTAAGAGTATTAATTAAATACTTTCATAATTAAAACGAGTAACTAAATTAAATTGAAGTTGTCTGTTTACGCTAATGTTTATGACTTCTAAACTACTACAATTGAATGGTTCATATGTGTATTGTGACCAGCATCTTTTCACCCCGAGAGGGTTGAATGGCTTTATCACTATAAAACTATTTATTATTACTAACCCTATATTAAACATACCATATACCGTAATATCTAGATGCGTTATCTACAAATAACCCCTATTCTAATTTAGTAAGTAAAGGAACTACAAGTAAAGGATCTCAATCTAACTTAGCACTAGATTTTGATTATATTTACTCTTAGAAAGCAGCTAATGTGTCTCCCCTAAACTGTTAATTACTTCTTTATTTATCCTAACCTTAAAACATGATAAAAGGCAGTTTTATGTTATCTTAGAAACTAGGTGGTTCTGTATTAAACTCTTTTACACCATCACTATTTATAATTCTAATTGCCTAAGCCTTGTAATGTATCCATGCTGCGCTCCACCCAACGAGTGAAAGCACCAAATGAAAAGACTTACGTAGTATTTATTCTATTTATATTTAATATGTATGGGAAAAAGTTATGTCACCAGTCTTGCCAAGGGGTATTGTGTTACCCAGTTACTGGGTTGTGGAGGTTTGATAGGCAATCGCTCCATGTAAAACACTGGTACTCAGCTGAATCCGGTAAGACTGGAAGCCGACCCCAACAATAATTTGGAAAAAGGCTAGGCAGATGATGATGATGTGAAAAAGTTATGTCCTAATTTTCTTGAAAGTATTTTTTTTATATCAAAAGAAATAAAGTTATTTTTGTAAAATTCGTAAAAGCTTTCCAGACCGCCGCGCTAATTTTGATAAACATGTTTTTCTATGGATATTTTCACGTTTTCCATTATAGGCCTTCAGACAAATAAATAAAATTAAAAGTGCTTTGGAAAAAAAAGCCTTAATCGACACTGGGATGTGAGAAAGCCACGATATAACTAACCCCTATTTCTATCAAGATATAATTATTAAAACAAAAGATGAATCCTTATGTTAACGTCAACGGTACTACTAGAACATACAAAGCAATATCTAAATATAATAGAATAATGCAAATGCAGTATTAAGAGCCATAAATATGTACGATACGCCACTTATCTGCCTAACCATAGTTTATTAAAACAAAATATAAATACCGTTTCATTTTTTACTTCATACAGCCATGTGGAAAAAAATAAAGGAATATCGCCTGCCGTCGAATGACCGACCTGGTAAAGTTGTTGTAATAAATGTTAGTTTAAATCTTTTAGAATTTATGTGTAAACGCATCACTATAGAACGGCTGAATCTAAATATATGGAAATTATTATTTTTATAATTGGTTTGTTGAACCATTTATTTTTGTAAGAAATGGAAAGATCATATATAAGTTTTCATACAAAACTATTTTTACTTTTTTTTTTCATTGTAATTACAAAGGAAAATCCAATAAAATTTTTTTTTTGAATCCAGTACCGAAAACACCCCGACAGTTTTCCGAACAAACCCGAGCCCGTGTGACGTCACAACGTTCATTTCTACTCATTGTGGCACATAGCTTATACAGTGTTTTGACTTTTAACCGATTCAATCTTGTTATTATCGTTAATATATTGATGAATATCGAATATATTGATCATAAATATCGAACCTTAAAAGTTATCGTGCTTGCTTCGTACATGTGCTTGCTTCGTATCATTATGTACGAACACTACTAAAAGATCCCCATTATATGTGTTTCGCGCAATAGCCAACTACCTAGGCAATCTGTACTAAATTTGAGAAATGTTCTATGTCTAACTAGATCCCAATTATAATGTGTTAATTATGTTGTTATCTTGCTTTAATTTAGTATTAGATACGTATTAATTTCTTACTTTGATCATTAAAGACTGAGAAAAGTTAATTTTTAAGGGAACTTTCGAGCAAAGTTGACATTATTGTATAATTACGTAACTTGTAAACATGATTTTTTGTTTATGGAGATATATTAATTATTTTATTCTTAAATGACAGATATCTATGTAAAACTAATATTTCTGTTTGAATTATGAAAATCGGTCGACGCATTTAAGAGATAATTTACTGACGAATTAATGTAAGGAAAATCTACCAAGTTAATATTTTCACGTTTCTGTTCTACAAACTTTTTAGTGTTTGTAAATATGTAATATTGACAAAGACAAAGACAAGACAAAGAATGAAATTTTTTGATATCCAAAGTCGAAGTTTCGCGCCGATCGTGTTTGTTTACTTTTTATTTTACACCAATATCACCTACCCATATGTAAAAAGATTACGTAATGACAATTATGTTTCTAAATGTACCTGGTAAACAACAATAATTAACACCGGTCTACTAACACGTTCATTACAACTACTTTATTTATGCTCAAAACTTCCAAATCGTCCATCAGGTGGGTATATATATTATCGACATTAGCCTTTATGAATCCTTTATCACACATGACTAAATAAAATTTGTTGTTTAATAATATTTTTAATCAATCTACGTGTAGTTGGCATTATCGTGATTTCCTTGAACGTTTTGACGTCACCAACATGGCGACCAATCATGGCCCGTTTGTAGACAGGTGGTTCTTTTTAAAATTTTATCGATTTTCAATTGCTTATAATTTAATTTTAAAAAAATATTTAAGAGATTTCTGCAACGACAATATAATTTATGATATGTAAAGTTTCAAAATACATTTAAAAAATCGTACCTCTTTTTAAATTCGAAAACCCAATTGTCAGGACAAGTTTTGTATGGAAGAAACAAAAGTATTATTTTCTTTATTAGTAAACCCGTGCGAAGTCAGGACGGGCAGCTAGTGATAAATTATTTATTATTGTATTGACGTTTTCAAACAAACTTTCGGTTATAGATCAGGATTTTATTGGATTGTTTTTTAACACAGAATACCTGCAGGTATTCTGTGTTAAAAAACAATTCATGCGTATCTATTTGAAACATAAATAAAACAATTGGCAGGACAAGATTTGTATGTAAGAATCAAGTTTTTTTTTTAGTATACACCACACCCGTGCGATGCCGGGGCGGGCAGCTTGTTTTATTTAAATCTGTCTGAAGTCATTGAAGGCTACCGATGTTTGTAAAACGAGAATAATGACACGGAATTAACTATTAGAGACTAAAGCACCTTCTAAATTCATAAATTATTATGTTTCGTAGCAGCTACAAATCTTAACTACTTATTACTTTAAAATTAGAAATAAACTACCTATCCCACATCCATTCTGATCTCTTCCCGGGAGGCCGAGTCGGAAGTCGGAATGCAAGGGCACATCTCAAGCATTTCAAAATTTTGTGGCGGCAAGAAAACATTCAAAAATATTGTATGAAAGGAGGTTATTTCATCAGAAAAAAGAGAATGACTAAGGAAAAAGGACTTCAACAGTGACAAATGACAAATTCTGACAGTAACAAGCAAAACAAGATGCAATATATCTGTCGGATTGCATAATTAGCTGTTTTACAAAACAGGTTTTATGAGAACGCGAGTGGGTTTAAGCACTTAGAAATTGACAGCTCAATTAATTTAACTTATATTTTTCTTCGTTATGTTTTTTTTCATTAGTATAAATAATCAGGGAAACAAACATACCTCCACTAACTAACTAGTGTCCGTAGAGATCAGATGGATATGATATACTCGTAAATAGACCTATATTCTATATTATCCTAATTATTATTTACATCTACTAGTAGGCTGCTCGGTACCTCATGGGGTCTACCGTTAAGCCTACCTACTAATAACCCCTTTGTAATATTCGATCAGCGTCTTTTCACCCACTAGAGGGTGATGAGATAATCTATATACCTATATAAATATGAACACCTATTTCTCCTGGTCACGCTATAACTTGAGAACGGCTTTACCGATTTCGCTAATTTTTATTTTTGTGTTTGTTATTGTTTGAAGGTTCTTAAATAGAAAAAATAAAGAAAAAGAAATAGTAGGAAGGTAGGGTAGATATGTAAGTAGGGTAGGTATGTAGGTTGGGTAGGTATGTAGTTAGGGTAGGTAGGGTAGAGTAGGTAAGGTAGGGTTTTAGGATAAGTAGTTTAGGGTAGATAGGTAGGGTAGGGTAGGCAGTTGACGGGAGCGAAGCCGCGGGCACAGATTAAAACTACTTAAATATCTAAGTAAGGCTACAACGAATTAATACATATTCATCGATTTGATTTTTTTTATAGAATTGATTTAAAATATCAATTATCGTTGGGCTTGTAGTTTTTGTTTATCTCTAAAATGAGTGCATAGTTACAGTTTGTTCTATATCATGACGGCGAATTCATAACATTTAAATGCCAGTCTGTAAACTGCATATGATATTCGTTACAATCAAGTAGCTGTTATTAAGAGATTTAAAATAAAAAGCCTACCTTAAAATCCTCTGATGTAAAGTTGTCGACATGTAGTATATTCGATGCCTTATGGTATGTAATAATTGCCATTTAAGCGTCGATTATTATTGGTACCTATTAGTTGAACAGGGTGCTTCAAGAGGAGACAGGATATTAGGGAAGGAAGCGGAATGGGCTTCCGGAACTCGTCTCTTACTGTACGCGTCAGAGCAGCACAATGTGGCCTCGGCGGCGGGGCGCCACAGCTAGTCTCTACCACAAGGACTACTAAGGAACGGTGTTCTTAAAGGAAATGCTTGAATCTACCGAAAAATACATTTGTATAGGCGACTAAGTTTCAACATTATAAACCGTGGCATTTTAATTGTCTCATTGTAAAGTAGTCATCCGATACAAGAAGTGAGCGGCTTCTGCACAGCTCACTTCATGTTTCCGATTGGGTGTTATTGTTACCTGTTGGGTTCCGAGTTATAAATATCTCTCCACGTTTTAAGTGGTAATTACTTATTTAATGAATTGCTTTCCTAGTTTCTAGATCTATTAACTTCGATTCATTCACTTCGATTCATTCTTCATATTATTACCGAGACGCGTGAGCACGACTGTACTTTTATATTGTTTGTTCTCTAAAATAAAATTCGGGCGAATCGCCCACTAAATAATTTTGGAGTGCTCGATTCGCCCACCGATAAATTAACTTCGGGCAAATCGACACAGAAAAATTAATATTTTTAATAGTGGTTGATTCGCCCGATTCGGGCGATTTAAATTCGGGCGAGTCGTTCCAATGACCCAATAAATCACTTACCAACAGGTGAGATAGTGGTCAAGCGCAAGCCTATCTACAATAAAATAAAATAATAAAAGTAACAGATTGTAAAAAATAAATAAAATAATCGCGCCTTTGGTTAGTTTATAGGTAGTGGACCACCTTTCTAAGACGACTAGAATGTCATGGTGTATAATAATTTAGTTTGACCAATGGTGTACTTTTATCACTTAATGTTACATAAATTCAGTCAAAAAAGTTTCGGGAATGGATGATTTGATTATGGTTCCAAATTCAATATTTTGTTATTTTTAGGGTTCCGTACCCAGAGGATCAAAACGGGACCCTATTACTAACACTTCGCGATCAGTCTGTCTGTCTGTCTATCCGTCTGTCACCAGGCTGTATCTCATGAACCGTCATAGCTAGAGAGTTGAAATTTTCACAGATGATGTATTTCTGTTGCCGCTATAGCAACAAATAGGTACTAAAAAGAGTATTTAAAAATTAATATTTAAGGGGGGCTTACATACAACAAAAGTGATATTTTGGCCGTTTTTTGCTCAATATTAATAACGGCAACAGGTAGACGCTTGAAATATTCACAGAATGTTTAGTTATATATTCGCTTCAAAAAATTATAATTATTAAATTAAAATACAATAAATTAAGAGCAGTTCCCCCATACAACAAACGTGATTTTTTGCAGTGTTTTGCGATAATGGTACGGAACCCTTCGTGTGCGAGTCCGACTCGCACTTGGTAGGTTTTTTTGTTGTTAGATTGGCACAACTGTTTTCCATTTTGGCGCGGAGTTTGAGTACATCTGTTATTTAGATTAAATGCAGTGCTGTTTTTAGTTGTATCATGTCTAGTGCGTATTGCGAACCATAATGGACAAAAACATAGAACAAAGAGTTTATCTTAAATTTTGCATAGTCAATTGAATTTCGTGTTCCACTTTATCAAAAACACGTGCTTAAGTGGATTCACCGTAAGCCTTCTGTAACATTTTCAGTGACTCTGAACACGAAATTCCATTGGCGATGAACACGAAATTCCATTGGCGATGAACACGAAATTCCATTGGCGATGCAAAATTTAAGGTAAACTCTTGATGGAAGATTTGCCTCGCTCTGGTAAGCCACCAACGTCTGCTACTGAAGTTAACATCACAAAAGTGAAGCAAATAGTGACTGAAAATCCAATACAACTTTGAGAGTGATAGCCGCTGAACTTTGTGTGTCACGAATCGGTCCGTACCATTTTAAAAGAAAGATAGAGCTAATTACACGAAAATGGTTGGTTTTGTGGTAAGTAAATTTTTGGATTTTGCACCATGATAATGCATTTGCGCACAAGGCCATCATTGTGAACGAGTTTTTGGCCAAAAACTCAACAAATACCATCGAGCAACCACCTTATTCACCAGATATGGCTCCAGCAGACTTCTTTCTTTTTCCTAAACTCAAATAACCACTTCGTGGCACCCGTTTTCATTCGGTAGAAGACATTTAATAAAGGAGAATTCGCGACGAGAACTGAACTCGTTTCCGGCAAAAGCGTTTAAAAATGTTTCGATGATTGGATTATTCGTTGGCGTAAGTGTATCGTTTCTGATGGAGCACAGAGATAATTTGAAGGTGATAAAATAAATTTAGATTAATAACTAACATTTTGTGTACTGGCTCCAGCAGACTTCTTTCTTTTTCCTAAACTCAAATAACCACTTCGTGGCACCCGTTTTCATTCGGTAGAAGACATTTAATAAAGGAGAATTCGCGACGAGAACTGAACTCGTTTCCGGCAAAAGCGTTTAAAAATGTTTCGATGATTGGATTATTCGTTGGCGTAAGTGTATCGTTTCTGATGGAGCACAGAGATACTTTGAAGGTGATAAAATAAATTTAGATTAATAACTAACATTTTGTGTACTATTGATCTCGGTACTTTCTTGACAAAGTAGTAATTTGTGACTAAACACTCTGCGAAACTTTAGAATCAAGAGGCTTATCGGCAACGATGCACCGGTCGCCTCAAAGGTCCAGAGCCTTGAAAGTGGCCAGTCTGTCTGTTTTTTTCTCAGTTACATTCAGGGGAGTGTGCGATGGAACTGCACAATTTGATTCCGCCTAGCCCTTTCCATCAAAGGACAACAAGACGTACGGCAATGCGCCACCGGCACATGGTGGACATCCAACCCATACGTACAAAGCGTTTTGCGAATACTTTCATTGTACGCACAGCTAAGGGGTGGAATTCTCTGCCGGAGTCTTTGTTTCCTGATAGCTACAACCTTGGGGGCTGGTCTTGGGGGCTACAAACTCTTTAAGTCAAGAGTGAATAGGTTAATTCTAGGCAAGCGTGCTTCACCGTCGACCACATAATCGCTTACCATCAAGCGAGTCGTCAAACGCGAGTATATGAATAAATAAAAAAAATAAAAAAGACCATCAATCTTTTGACAAATAAACGTTTTGGAACAAGATGGCGATACAATAAGATATGGGTAAAAAGTAACGGAACTTAATAAACCTATGTATATAATTAAGTTATGGTTCGATTGTGAGTTAATTATGATTTATATGCGAATATATTAGTTTAGAATCTTTTTACGTTCCAATATTGAATATGCTCATTTAGAATTAGATGAAACATTTAGCCATGACTACTAACAGTTGACAATCGACATCTGAGGTTCTAAGCCACGCCCACTGTCATCGATAGCTTAGGAATAAACACAAATTGGAGCGAAAAGTATTTGAAAATTAAACACATAAGGCCGACCACAGAGGCCCCACATCATAAACTTAAACGAACTCTTACCATGATTTTAGAAAAACATTACCGCGCAAGTTCTTATTTCAAACTTACATCTAGTATATGACAGACCGTTCACTGTTAATTTGCCTATGAATGAAACCTTGTGGCTACGAAAATAAAGATCACTAAACTAGGTAATCTAAGCTTTGCCGTGCGAATTGAATAAATATAAAAATTATGTCTGGTTCTATGCGACTGCCACAGAAAACAGACAAAGAAAACAGTAGGTGACATTTTTTTATAATGGTTTTATAGCCAGATAATTTTATTTATACTATTTTAATGAGTTTTACTATACTGAAATGGTCTATGTAATGTTAAACCTGGTAACTTTAAATTTGAATTCAGATTTAGTCCATTAATTAATCAATTTTATCGTCATTTCATTACTAATACAAGATGACTTTCCATAGCCTACTTTAAATCATTATATTAAGCTCCCGTAACACGAGCCCCATCCACCGCCTCTAGCCACACCCCAAATCATCAGGTCGGAACCCGTCTAATTCTTGATCCTGGCTTCTCTCACCGATCCAGATTCGGTACAATCACCTGCAATCAGGTTGAAAACTTCGGATTTGTTGCCAACAACAAAGAAGGAGCAATCATAGGGAAGCTGATCGAAACTGTCAAGATGCCGAAGCCATTGGAATCTCTACTCAATCGAGATTTAGATCAACTAATCTCAAGACTAAAGGGAAGCGACACCTTCTTCCCGATTTATGACACAGACTCATCTCTTGTCAGAATCGTCGGAAATTCCTGATTTGAACAATCAATGGATCAGAACTCAATCCATATAACCTATCAACAATCCCTTTAAGTGCTGCATGACACAACCAAATTAGGAATTAGTTATTCAATATCTCAAATCATGTTTATATATTTTGCCGCTATCCTGGAATATAATAATTTCGAGGCACTTACTGGGTTTTTGGGTGAGGTCACGTGGTGCCGTTTTTTGTATTAGAGTTTAAAAGCAAATAGACAGTGCGCAAAACAACACGGTCAATTAAAGTTTATCTATCGATAAATAAAAAAGTTGTATGTGATTGTAATCGTATTACTAGAGAACAGCTAAAACGATTTGTTGCTATTGTTTGTCATATATAGGGGAAACCGGGGCAATGTGGGCCCCTTAAGGGAAATGATGAATAAAATCTGAGAAAAACAAGATAATGAAAAAAATCAACAGCCATTTATTGGTCTCATTATTACTTATTATCATTAATTATTAAAAAATATCTTAGGCTACCAGTCTTTGGTGCTAATATAACTTAAAAAAAATAAAAAAGCTGCCTGTTTTGCCCCGTATCTGGGGTAAAATGGTCATATGCGGGGCATAATAGGCATGTACGTTTAAAACCGAGCACAAAAAGTACAAATGTGAAGGGATTCGTCATCATTATCCTCTTCACCGGCGCAAGAACAGTGGGCCCATCTCTGGCATGCACGGCAAGTGACCCAACCCTCAGTAGATTCTGAGTACAAATTTCCACAGTACAAACATTCTGCATCTTCTTCCTCCGATTCGTTTTCTTTATTTTTTTCAATTTTCTTCGTCTTTTTCTTCCTGCCTTGCTTCTCATTAGCCACTGGTTTCCGTATCTGGGCTTCTTCTATATCCTTCTTATATGGTGAACTGGTTATTAATGCCGTTTTTCCGCGTTTCCTAGTGACTCGTTTTTGGACACGTGCTTTGGGTTTTGGCATGATATCTAAAGGCGACATGACATGAAAAGATGTTCCAGGCGGTGGAGTTGCACATAGCTGTAGCATTGTTGATGGACCCGGAGAAGGTGATACAGGAGGCTGCTCGATATTTGGCTGTGTCAGGGAACCAGTTGAACTTTGTGTGGGATTATGCATAGCCAACGGTTGTGGTTGGGATTCTTGATTCAAAGATGACGGTGGTACAATTACATCATCCATAGGCAAATCTGTAGTGTCAGCAGGTAAAAAATCCTCATCACCAAAGATGTCTGGGTTAATTGGCCAGATGCCTGTTTTACGAAATCCATTGATTGCTACAAGCATTGTAGCAGATTTTAAAAACGCATTGCAAAATAAGGTTGCTACTTGATAATGTGTCACTACACGCCCTGGATTTGATCGGAGCCATTTTTTTACTTCTTCTCCATAATAAGCACTCAGTGGTTTCATGAAACTAACATCCAGCGGTTGAAGCCGGTGCGTGCAATGTGGTGGGAAACAGATAATATGAACACCGCTTGATCTGGCAATATCGATAAGTTCTAAATTTTTAACATGGCTAGCGTGTCCATCTAGGAGTAATAAAACTGGTTGTTCCTGCGTAGCTCTGGACCAGGTCACAAACTTGTTAAACCATTTCAAGAAGATTTCCTTTGTAATCCATCCTTTTTCATTGCATTCTGCCCAAGAATTGGGAGGAGCTCCATCCATTAATTCAGGCTTGAGTCTCTGGCGGGGAAAAATGAACATTGGCGGCATGAAAACCCCTGTAGCACTCATACAGATTTCAACTGTAAACAGTTGCCCACGCTCTGCCGATGACAATGATCCGACTTGTTTCCTGCCTTTGGTGGCCACTACTTTTCCAAGGCTTTTTGCAACAGTTGTCATCCCGGTTTCATCAACGTTATAAATTTTATCCGCTGTAATTTTAAACTTATCGACTGTCTCGATTAAAATTTTAAAGAAAGCCTCCACAGCTTGGCGATTGAAGCCCATGGCTCGAGCAGCGGATGTGGCTTCAGGTTTGCGCAGGGACAAAGAAGAATTGCGTTTCAGAAAATTTGCTAACCAATCTTCGCCAGCGGTTTGAGTCGTCGGATCAAAATTATGTGGGATGTTATTTTTTGTTGCCAATTGATAGGCCAGCTGACGAACTTCTTTTGGAGACAAACCAAACAATCTACCTTCCATGTCTTTAATATATGAAGCTAACTCTTCCTCTTGAGCAGCTGAAAATATAGATCTAAAACTACCTAGTTTTGTTGGTGATAAGTGCTGTTTTGATTTGTACTCCTCGAGTTTTCGCTGCAAAGTTGATCGTGGCACATTGTACTCAAGAGCGGCCCGTTTACAGCTTAATCTGCCACTAGCCACATCTTTTACGGCTGCTTCCATATCCTCCAAGCTCCATTTGGCACGTTCTGTCTTCCTTTGGTAGTGGCGAACCATAATTATATCTGCAGAAAAAAGATCAACTTAATAAGATTACCCGAGGCAAAACGGGCACCCTGCCCATTTTGCCCCGCCCAAAATGCCCCCGAGGTCAAACAAAACAAATGATATCCAAATCAAACGAATATGTGGTGGTTAGTTCACAACTCTTTCTAGTTATTTAGACACATAATTGAACGTAGCAATTTACTTAATAATTGGGCATTTAACACAAACACGAATTAGCAATAGCACAGACTTAAAACCAAAAAATTATATCAAATGCATCAACTTACGTAATTTCGTTCTATTGACGTACGACGGACATCTACACGCACACAACCACTTTACTCGCTGGCGCGAGGTCGACTGCAACGCGATCCGACTAGTTCCGAGCGTCTCGGTTTATTATCCTGCGGGGAAGAGGGGGTGCCCGTCTTTCCCCGGGGGCCCGTAATGCCCCGGCTTCCCCTAGAAAGAAAGAAAGAATAACGTTTATTTGTACCAGGCACAACGCATGCCATAAAAAAACAATTATATGTGGTGTGTTACTTTGAAATAAACTTAATATTATGACCACTTTTGGGTACCAACTACTCTAAAGCAATGAAGTTCCGTCGTGATTTCCAAAAAGGCTCGATAACTAACACAATTGCATACAATACAACTAGAGCAGTGGTGGGGACTTACAAGTTGTAGGTCGTGGGTTTGAACCCAGGCAGGTGCTTTACTTTGTGTAAATTATTTCATCACCTCTGCTCTCAAAACGGTGAAGGAAAACATCGTGAGGAAACCGGCATGTCTTAGAACCAAAAATTTGAAGACATGTGACATCCACCAACCCGCATTGGACCCGCGTGGTCGATTACGGCCCATTCCCTCTCACAGAGAGCAAATGGGCCGTGCACGCACAACAGACCAAATAACGGCAAAAAGCGGCTAAGCGAGGCAAAAAGTGTAATTAGACGTATGTATCTGTGTCTTTGTGTATGTGTATCATAGCTCCTAAACGGTGATTTAGATTTTTTAGATTGAAAAGTGACTTTATCGAGAATGTTCTTTGCTATGTTTGATGATTATCAATTTACCATTTGAATCGGAGTATTTTCGTAAGATATCGTGTTATTATTACGTATTTCGATGGATTGTTGATCGAAGCGTGTTTACTACTAGATAAAATACGTAATTTAAAGAGATATTTGTGACGGGCCTCTTATTTTTTTTGTCTGTCTCTTTTCAGATTTATTCTCCACTAGAATTCACAGAGCTCCCCCTCCACTAGAATTAACTGCTATTCAGAAATTAATTTGAGTTAAAATAGTTTGTCTATAAAATATTTCGTAATTTATGTACCTGAACATACCGCAATTATCATTTCAAGAAGTGGATGAGCCTAACCAGAAGTAGTTCAATGATCCGAAGAAGAAGTTGATGCATCCGTGTCCACGGTAAGTACATACGGAGGCTGTGAGAGCCAAGAGTTATTTCAAGAAGTTGTTTTAGTGCAGGGGGATGTCAGCCAAAAGTAAGGTTCTTCGGTAGTATAGTGGCAAGTATCCCTGCCTACCAGCAAACCTCGTCATGGTTGCGGCCAACGTTCAAAGCTCGGCTCGCTAACAAGCAGCGAAGCCACGTCGCGACTGACCGTACATCATTCTGCGACATGGGCCCTGCTCCTACAAAGTGGTACACCCGGCGGAGCGTAACCTTCCTCTGGTTATTTACCAGTCGTCAGCACTGAGTCCATACATAGGCTCAAACCTTATCCTACCTAATCCAGAAAAACATTTGCGCGGACGCGGTAGACTTGAGGAAGCATAAGCTAGTTTCAGAAACAGAAAATGCTCGCCACGTCGGGCCGTCTTCAGGACGAGAGGGGGAGACTGTAACACAACAACAATGGCGTCGCATCAAGATGACTCCTGCGCGGGTCGAACAAACGTGTGTTACACCCTAGCCCCGCCGCACGCGCCAACGAGACCCTCTGCGCTTATAAAACATCCGAGCCCGAGCTAAGAAAGCTTTGCCTGGCTGGAGGCTATATATTAGTCTCCCGGTTAAGCAGAAGACAATCACTTGGATTGACCTGCGAGAGGACTTATATTAAAAAAAAAAAACTATGAAGACAATCTGCGTTCGGTACGGTTCGGGAGCACTACTCCGCAATAACTTAAGATCGGTCACCTCCTGCCCCCCGCACCTTATCGGGTACAGGCTACGAAGCGTACTGTATTATTTGCTCCTTGTGCTGACTTCGTTAGCGAAACCACACAAACGGCTTATAATACTTAGGACTTTAGCTTAGGACAGAAATATTTTATATTGTAATTACAGTCAGTTAATTTTATAAATAAACACTAGTTACTTTCATATTGCGCGCTTAGTTTATCTCTCTACACACTTCCCTTTTACAATAATATAATAATTATCAACTATCGTATATTATACTATATAGATATAAATCTGACCAGCGTATATCGCCGATGTACAGATATTTTATAAATTATTTGGATATGATAAAGTTAATTACTCGTACGAACTATTAATATTTTACACACAATATGTTTGAAGAATTTTTGAAATGTAAGCTACCTTCTAATTGCTTGATATCGATGAAAACTTTAAAATACCTAAATGCCTAATCATTAACATATCTTTTTTTTAGCATTTTAACAATTTTTTGAGTTTTTTTTTGTATTGTTATAAACATATACTTTCTTTTTTCCTAGTTTTTATATATATACTTAATATATTAATTATATAAACATAAACATATACTTTTTAACCCTACAATGCGTTTAAAGAATGTTTCAATGTAAGATACCCTTTAATTCTCTCTAATATTAATACGTGAGTAATTAATTTTTACAAAAGTTATGAAAAACTAAAAAAATAAACTGTAGGTACCCACACTAAACTTTCTAATTACTTCTATATCGATTAATCCTTTAAATACTTATATGCCTACTCGTTACAATATATATATGTATTTTTTAATCATTTCAATTATTTTTCATATTTTTTTGGCATTTTTATAATTTTTAATGAATTTTAATCATGCTTAATTGTTTTATTGGATTATTGACCACTTAAACTTAATCTTATAACAATTTAACTTTAATTTTAATTGAATAAATCAAAGTTATTGTAGACATATCTGATTTGTTATTTTAATTTCGAATGCTGTAACCGAAGCTCAAATCGTCAAAGCATACATATTTTTTTTAATACTGTTGGTGTTTTGGTTATCAAGCACATTTAAACGGCTATTGAAAGAGTAACACGTTATTTATATACTTAATAATGCTGCATAAAGTAATATCAGCCTAACATTAAGTCGGTACACAGATAAAATTGATACACGTTACTAAATACGGTTAAGATTAGGACGAGCAACATGAGACATAAGGCCCCAAGAATGCAATACCAATAATTGTGTATACTAACTGAAATAAATACAGAATCGAACAAAAAAAAATAGTACTTTATAAGACATAAACACTTTCCGCACAGTATTATGGACTTGTGGAAACACAATGTGCGACAACCAGAGATGCAATTGTGCCTTTCTAAAGCTATGTGTACAAGACCCCTCAATATGCGATTACTTAAGATCGCGCCTTACGTCGCCGCGTGCAGTGCTGTCGAGATCTTGAATAGTTCTCACTTACGTATACCTCCTATTTGCGCCATTCCATGAATTGAAAATGTCAATGGGTACTCAAAAAACTCACAGTCCAAAAATACGAAATTTTCTTAAGCCTAATCCGGGCGTTAGCGTTTTCTCTAAAAAACTCTTCTTACTTTTCGATCTTAGAGCCTTGCCTTCTGTTGCTGTTCATCAATAGACACTTAATATACGAGAGAGCTAAGTTCTCCCCTAATCTACTTTTAATTCTAAAATATCAAGTTCAAATTCTGAACGTAGTCCAATAAAGGAAATAAGGGGGCGTCCATTAATTATGTTAAGTGATATTGGCGATTTTTTGTCCGACCTCCTTCCCTCTTAATGGTATGTCGTAAATTTTGGGCTCGACCCCCTCATCCACCCCTCTAATCTTACGTTCTATGTTCGACTTTATGTTAGTTTTGTTTGTATGTTCACCTAGTTCTCCGTCAATTGTGGACCGATTCTGAAAAATCTTTTTTTTGTTATGGTATACGCTTTAGGTGGTCTCATTTTCACATAGTCAGGATCTGATGAAGGGATCTCATGGAAATCGAGGGAACTCTTCAATTTTATTAGACATACATATAGCGATTTTGGTATTCTGATCAACATGGTAAGCATTTGCATTTAGAAAGTATCATTTGGTAAAATGGAAATGATAAGGAAGGCCACAGATGGCCACTAAAACTTCTTAATGAGAAGTATGTTATGGTATAAGATATCTCGAATAGATATAACCTGATGAAGCAAATTTAAGTAAAGGTTCTAATGGAAATGGTACTATCAAACTGATCTGGTGATGAAGCCGGAAGGTAGTCATTGGAACTCCGTAATAATCAATGTATCCCAGTCGTGTTTAGCCTTGTTAGAATTGTTATGAGAAGTCCTTTGGCTATAAATGATTTTCATGGTTCAATCTTTATCAATTATCGCCTATGTGTTATTCTGATGTATAAACTATGGTATTGTAAAGTTTCATCAAATTCCATTCAGTAGTTTTTGCGTGTAAGAGTAACAAACATCCATCCATCTATCCACCCTCACAAACTTTAACGTTTATAATAGTAGTGGGATTAGTATAAAGTATACTTATGCAAAGTTTGAAGCGAATCGGACGCCATAATAAGAAGTTTTATACAAAACTAACCGCCCCCCATTTCTCCCCATTCGTGATTTAAAAAAAAAAATACACTATGTCTTTCCCAGGGTCTCAAACTATCTCCATACCGAAAGTCCATCTAAATCGTTTCAGCGGTTTAATCGTGAAAACGTAACAGACAGACGCACAGAGTTACTTTCGCAATTTTAATATTAGTATAGATAATTATAAAAAAACAGACCACGGGGAACCAACGGGAACCGATCACTTTGCCGAATATTTATGGTCGAATTTCATATTACCGAAAACTATTGACCGACGTCTTTTTTGCTTTGGCATATTTTCAGATCATCGAAGTAGCATTGGCATATGTTTTATTTTACCGAACTACATTTCCGAACTTTTTTCATTTGCCATATTTTCACCAAAACGAAACAACATTTCAGGGAATATTATTTAGTCACAAATATATAGCCGGTTACTTGGTAGCATTGTCAATTTAAAATCGAAATAGTGTCATAAAAAGTCAATATGTTGTGTTACAACATTTTGTGACAGAAACGAATCCCTGCAAAATCAGCTTCACGCAGTATTGTCTGTGTTTACGTATTTTCATGCAAATGATTTATTAATAGCTGTCATGCATTAGACATTTTTATTAATTAATTACTTCAAAGAAATTGTCCAAGAGCGAGCGAAGCGAGCTCGGGAATTTAGGGCACCCCGACCCGAACGACACCCGTTAGTTTAGACCCTGCAGACAGAAATAAGAGCCCCGCAGAGCGGGGCTCCGTCGACATTTTTTTTTCAAATCGCTGTTTTGAACATTTGTATTCGCCCACTGTTTCTCTCTCCCTTAGTATTTTGATATGCGTTTAAAAATATATATTTCGAACAAATGTTATTTCGGCTAAGTGTAACTTCGGTAAAAAGTTTTTCGACCAAGTGAAACGTCGGAGTAACGAAAAAATTCGAATTGATAATAGGTCAACTGAGATAGTGGCAGACGTGACTTTGATGAAGTAAAAAAAAACGAAACAATAATAGGTGAAATGAAATTCGGTCAAATGTTGTTCGAACTTATGATAGGTAACCGGAACCAACATGTCTATGTGATTTTCAATTAAAGAGAATTTGTCGCAATTATGCAATAAGCAGCAAAAAAACAATTGATATTTGCGGTGACTCACCATTCCCCCGCACGTGAGATTGAGTGAGATTTGGCTCGACTCCCTTAAACGTCTCACGTAATTAATGAACGTCCCCTAAAGTGAAAATTTCCAAATTACCTTTTGGATACAACCTGCATCACTAATGATGCAGGTTGTATCCAATATCCGAGCTGTGTATTCCATTAGACGTACCTAAGTACGTCTAATGGAATACACAGCTCGGATACCAAATTTGGAAAGTGCAAAGTCTTTGACGTAGACTTCGTCGTTCTTACTCAGCTCATGTCGCCTTGAGACGATAAGATTTATTTTTGAATTTTTTGAGTTTTTGGTGCAGACGTTTAATTTTCCAATGGTAATAATTGTTGCAATCCAAAACAGTCCAATCTTCAGGCGCGGACTGAGAGCAGGCCTGAGGGACCTTCCTGATGGCGCGTTGCCATTTAAATTGCGTCAAAAGGATATATCGCCCGCCCACGCAAACACTATATTGCAAACAAAGGCTATATTTTCAAAGAAAATTTCAAGTTCTTTAGGTTGAAATGGGTCGCATTGCGTCCTTGTTGCAATTTCGCTTAGTAAAAATCGCTTATCCGTGTGACATAAATCGATTCGCCACGAGCCATCAAAAAGGTCGCTGAGGCAGAAGGTCATCTACGTAGAAAATAAAAATCCTAAGTTGGACTGTGTTCAGAATTTGGTACAAGTTAGGTTTTAAGATATACTGGCGTTTACTTGGTGTCGTACATGTCTTTTATGTGACTCTTCAGTTGTTTAGTGTAGCTGTCCAGAAAAAATATTTTCTCTTTGAGTTTGGTGTCGTACATGTCGTTTATGCAGCTCTGCAGTTGTTTAGTGTAGCAGTCCAAACGATAAGCCTTGTCTTCAAGCTCGGCAATATTTAGGTCTATTTCGTGCAGTTGCCTGTGTAAAGCACGCAAAACCATGCTGCTGACATCTGTGAAATCCAAGAATTACAATTAGCTTACTTCAAAATTTTCCTATCCGTTTACTTCCATGCATGTATTAAAACTTTTACTTACCTAACTCATTATATTGAGTCAGCATTTTGTTTAGTCTTATGGCCAGATTTCGACTTCTGGGCGATCCCCTGTAGAGACGTGCATTCCTGAAGACAATTAGTTTTTATTTAAATCTTTTATGGACAAACTACTTCATAGAGAAAAGTATTTGCTTCTGTATCACAGATACGTACAACACAGCAGTCGGTGGCATCTTATCACTCATTTTTCGGTTTGAAGAGGGTTGCCAAACTACTCGCTGTGGGATGATGGTGTTCACTGGCATCGAAGCTGGAGTGGTCGTTGGCGATCAAGTAGAAATCTGATTAAAAAAATACGTTATCACTGTCTCATAATAACTCACACCAGTGGTGGCCCAGTGGTAACGGCCGCGACAAGTTGTAGGTCGTGGGTTCGAACCCAGGCAGGCGCTATACTTTATGTTAATTATTTTATCACAACTGCTCTCAAAACGGTGAAAGAAAACATCGTGAGGAAACCGGCATGTCCTAGAACCAAAAAATCAAAGACTTGATACATCCACAAACTGGCACTGGGCCCGCATGGTGGATTAGGGCCCATTTCCCCTCACAGAGAGACGACCTGTGTCCCAGCAATAGAAACATTAAAAAGTCTGATGATGATATAAACTCAGCAAATAAAAAAACCTGCCAAGTGCGAGACACCGAGGGTGCCGTATAAACAGCTATATTCACCAAAATAATTAGTTAACATTCTGAAGTTAAAAAACAATTAATAGAACACACATACAACCAGACCCGGAATAACAATCTGTAGGCGGGAATCGAACGCGCGTCATGGTGTGCAACAGCCAGATAGCTTTGCCACTGCACCAACGGTGTTGATAAATTGTGACTCATTATGGCAATATAGAGGAAAACGTACCTTGGCAGTATGAGATGAGTTAGGATGAACGTGAATATCTAAAACACAACACCCACATATCACACACACCCACACATGTATTAACAAAGATTTATTTTCGCACAGTCGTACACTCCACCGCAATAACACAAACACACACACACACACAATTCACTTTGAATGTCACCTTTAAATAACACATACCGACACCATCTTGAGGGTTACTCCATCCATATCTTGACTTGAGTATTTTGAGATTTCAAGTCCAAGAACAACCACAAACTAATGATAACTCTTTGTATCGATCCATCCGCAATGCAGCTTATTCATTCGTGCGCGGCGGCCATCTTGATTTGCGCACACCCGCCGTGGTCAGCCTCTGTCCCAAGATGTTAGAAATAGAAGTTAATATAATCTGCACTGCTCCATAAATCAGTCATTAATATCGGAAACACAGCGATCCACCACAATATCAAACACATCACATTCAATATCAATTATTTTACAGTAAAATTCACCCTCGAAATCGAAACGACTTTTCTGATGCCGTGCTGACTAGACACTGCGTGACTGCGGGTTGCGTAACAGGGGACAAAGATAAATCCTTCATCTCAGGGGTCGTTTCCACGCAAGCGCGGTGCAGCTGCAGCAGCATAAGCTTCGGCCGCCATATTTGTTGCGGCTTTCTAGGCGTGGCCAACTTCAAACGAAATAAAATGACACCAACGTCTGTGATATACGGTGCATTTTTGCATGGAACCCATTAAATGTGAAAGTTCGCAGCGCTGTGTTGTGGCTAGATGGCAGCTTTTATGTTTTATTGTCAGTTTCACAGACTTTCAATAAAATTTGGTCTTGCGATGGTCAAAATAGAGCGCCAAGAGATTCGCATCACCAGAAATAAGTTATCTTCTTTGTAATATTTACCACATAACATATTTTTTTTGATGCATGATGAAACACGTGCATATTTGGAATAACCTTTCAACCTGAAGCTAACCTTGTGAGGATAGATGGCGTGGAGGGCCTGATTCACACATCGCATTTGGACTTTACTTTTTACAATAGAACACATACAGATGTACTTTTTTTTATTTACTTTATATTATTATATGATTATGGTGAGAACGCCCAGACCCTGAAGAATCATATATTCTTTGATTTGTTTACAATGTTATTTTCTGTTTTGATTCAAGTTTCCTAGAAAGCGTAGACCTGATATCAAAGTAAGTTTACGCTGTCCTCTCATACCAATTAACAAAGGAATATGAAAACAATACAAAAAAAAAACATAACCGATTCAAACAGTGCAATAGCTTCTGACATTTCCCAAAAGCTCATGTAGGTTTATGTAAACTTGACAGAATAAAATAAATTGTGCTCTAATAAATGTTTTCCGTGTACCAATTGTTGATAACATAAATAGTAGATATAGAAAAAAGACGCTGTCCGCGTTTGTCGATGTAATTTCTGTTTCTCTGCTATATTTTTCTGAACCACGCAACGTATTCGTGTGTCAACGTGTTACGGTTTTCGAGATAGAGCGTTAAAAGAGGAAGGTTTATGTAAATGATTTGTCCCGTACGAAGCCGGGGCGGGTCGCCTAGTTAATAATAAACCCAATCCGCGACAAAGGGGTTATTAGGCGGAGGGTGACTTCGTTTGTTCTTCGGGGGTCGTCGGACATCTTCTGAGGATTTATCATCGCCTCTGCTTTAGTGCTCTTGGCCAAAAATCATCGATCTAATCGGATATGGAAACGGGTGAGAGGAAATATTCGTCGGCAGTCGTTTTTTCTACCATTGTTGTTAATTCACACTGTTTCGTTTCTTTTTAAGAAAGAAATACGAGAGTTCCACACTATAGGATGCGGTGGAATTGAGTTGCCCGTTTTCGATCAGATACACACACTTTTTTTTTAACACGGCTGGTTAAGTCACGTCGCACCACCTCGTGATCACCAATTTTGAGTGTTAAGTTAAGCGAGTATGATGTTCTAGGTGTGTGTTGCATGGAGAGAAATGAAATGTTGGATTAATTTGGATGTTTCTTAACGCATGAAACGTTTTCCATCAAAATAAATTTCAACCGGATATTCAGATAAAATATCATTGGCACTGGCAGTTGAAGCCTCTCCAATATCTCCACCAGCAGCTTTTGGCCTTGGTTTGCCCTATGGTTCAAAAGTCGCTAGAAGTCGTTGAATTATTATTTGACGCTGACTCATATTTTTTCCTCGCTTACCTTTGTCGCTACTTCTAGCCGATTTCATGTACGATTACATGTACGTTTCACGAACGGCAACATTGCTCGCGTCCGTCCCTAGCACATATCCCTCGCAACACATTCCTCGCACATATCCCATCTACTCATCCCACGCACACATCCTTCCCTGGTTTTGTATGTACATAAACCTCGCGCGGCTGAGCCGCTTCCACTAGAGCTGTGCTGAGAGAGCCGAGGTAAATGATGGTTTCTTTTGTTGTGTGTTTCTTTCGTTTTATTTTGGTTCTTAACAAAAACATCCCTCGCTACGCATCCTCGTATAACTCTGGTGGAAACGCAGCCGATTCTTGAGCTCATTCCGAGTTTTTACTCGTGTTCGATCGCGTTAAGGTAAACGTTCTCCTATTTGAATTTGTAAACAGAGTGGTTTTCCATTACTGTAACCAGACGGCGCTTATCCAGTTTCTATATAAATTGTCTTTTACAATTTGAATAAAAACTCGCATTAAGCCCAGTTTTGTACAGTCACATATGGTTGATGTGCTCGTGACAATATGACATTGTGGAAAAAATTGCTAAAATGGTTTGATGGTCCAACTTTAACAGGATTTCCATTTCCATCCATTCCAGACCATTGATGTTCTACATCAATGGTCTGGGGATTGTTTGACTCACTACTCTGTTATTTATTCTTACTCTCCTGCTGACTCGCCGTTGTGGAGTGACTTTGGGGAAACCGATGCCCAGCAGCAGAAGTCTTTCGGTTAAAATGTATTCTATTCGGCATAATATGAATAATTTTCGTTTGATTCTGATTAATATAAAGGTTGTCCCAAAATTAACGCAAGATTTGAATTTGCCGCCAATTGTGCAGTAATGTGTTGGCAACCCTAAAAAAAACATTCGACAGCTGATAGTTTAGGGTTAGTAAAAAAGGAGCGTTACACGATGGAACAACGTATCTTCATCATTGAACAATATTTCAAAAAATCATGAAAGCAAAAATTTCATACAAAATATGGCTGGAATAGTGTTTTAACTTCGTCAACTGTGAAGAGATTAATTAAAAAATTCAAAAAGACTGGATCCGTTGGAGACGCCAAACACACTGGTCGTCCAAAAACAAGCCGTTCAAATGTCAATATCGAAACAGTGCACACAGAGTCGCAAAAATCGAGGGCTTTTCAAACCTAGAAGCGATTTCCATAATTTAAATACACGCAGTAAGCATGAAGTTGTAATACCCAAATTCAGATTAACGAAAACTAGCAAGTCTTTTCTTATAAACATTATACGCTTTTATAACAAGTTGCCAAAGCCAGTTATAGAATTGACCGATGGAAAGTTCAAAAACTACATCAAACGTGTCCTTATTAAAAAAGCATATTACAAAATCAAGGACTACGTTGAAGATAAAAATTTTAGCTCCTTCTGCGCATGCGGCTTCCCTGGTAACTCATAAACGGCACAAATATGTGGATGTCTCTAACTATTCTCAATGTCATTTTTACTTTTTTTTCTTTCTTTTAATTAGACTTTTTACAATGATTTCAATAATCTTTATAGCCCTTTGCTATGAATAGTTACAGCACTGATAACAACATTTGTGCCACATGTTAAATTTAGTCTTGTTATATATTTTTATTTATTTTTTCCTTTGTATAGATTCTTTTACTGATTGTTTTGTGAATGTGTGAACATTGTAGGCTTTCTAGATTTCTAGACGTTTGTTAACATTTGTTAACTCTCTCGTTTATACAATTTTTTTTTTAGTTTCTTACGACTTATTGTCGGACCTACGTTGTCCCCCCATATCTAAGCACCAATACTGTAACGTGGAAATATTGTAAAAACAAACCAATTTTTTTAAAAGAGTAACCGTGGAGTTTCTTGCCGGTTCTTCTCCACAGGAAACGACTAACCCGAACCGTGCACCTTTTGTCGACGTTTTATAAGTGCCCATGTGGGCCTATGTGAAATAAAAAACATTTGATTTGATTTGATTTGATTTGAGAGTTTCAAGAAACTCTCCACAGCGTATACTCACAAAAGATCTGTGTCTCCATGCGTGCAAAATTCAATTAACACAACAACTGAAGCCAATGACCATGCAGAGCGAAGAGAGTTCGTTGAATGGATTATTGATTGAACATCAACAAATGGATGCTGATTTTTCATGCAAAAGCATCCTAAGCGATGAAGCACATTTAAACCTTGATGGCGCCAAAATTGCCTTTTTTGTCCTACAATTTTTCATGCAAAAGCATCCTAAGCGATGAAGCACATTTAAACCTTGATGGCGCCAAAATTGCCTTTTTTGTCCTACATGTGACTGTCGAAAAACAAATGCATCCACAACGTGTCACTGTTTGGTGTGGATTTTGGGCTGGAGGCATAATTGGACCATACTTTTTAGGGTTCCGTACCCAAAGGGTAAAAACGGGACCCTATTACTAAGACTTCGCGATCCGTCTGTCTGTCTGTCTGTCCGTCTGTCACCAGGCTGTATCTCATGAACCGTGATAGCTAGACAGTTGAAATTTTCACAGATGATGTATTTCTGTTGCCGCTATAACAACACGCTATAACAACACATACTAAAAACAGTATAAAATAAATATTTAAGTGGGGCTCCCATACAACAAACGTGATATTTTTGCCGTTTTTTGCTCGATATTAATAACGACAACAGGTAGACGCTTGAAATATTTACAGAATGTTTAGATGTATATTCACTTCAAAAAATAATAATTATTGCATACATCACATTTTACGTGAATATTTGGACATGAAAAAGTTATCCGCAAAATGGGTGCCGCGATTGCTCACACTCGACCATAAGCGCAAGCGTGTGACAACTTCGAAGGAGTGTTTGGGGATGTTTACCCGTAATTTGAACGAGTTTTTGCGCCGTTTCGTAACCGTGGACAAAACATGGATCCAAGAGACCAAGGAACAATCAAAACAGTGAGTTTCTACGAGTGAACGTGCACCAAAGAAGGCAAAATTGGGTCTATCGGCCAATAAGGACATGAGCACAGTTTTCTGAGATGCACGCAGTGTGATTCATATCGACTACCTCTAAAATGGTAAAACAATAACCAGCGAATATTATTCAGAGCTTTTGGACAGATTCGATATTGATTTGAAGCAAAAACGACCGCATTTGGTGAAGAAAAAGTGCTTTTCCATCAAGACAATGAACGGATGCATACGTGCAAACATCCATAAATTAGGCTACGAACTGCTACCTCATGCAGCATTTTCACCAGATTAGGCCCCAGGCCCCCTGTGACTATTTCCTGTTTCCAAACCTGAAGAAATAGTTGGGTGGAAGAAGATTTGGCTCTAATGAAAAGGTCATCACTGAAACAAACGTCTATTTTGAGGGCCTTTATAAAACCTATTATTTTAAAAGGAATATTTTTTTTTAAATGGTGGATTAAATTGATTGAGCTAAAAGAAGACTGAGTTGGGAAATAAAATGCTTTTTTGCCTTAAACTATATTTTTTTACAAAAAGTCACTAACTTATCAAACTGCCCTCGTACTTACCTATTTTTCGTATATAAAGGGAACTATTGAACATCGAAAATAAGACATTTAAGGAAGCGACATTAGATTTAAAATATAAAAAAAAAAACTACAAAGCGAAAAATAACTAAGAAGTCGGTCTTTGCTACCTATTGTTTTTTGTTTTTCGACATCTACTTCGGAAAACCAAAGTAATTTTTTGCTTTGTAGTGTTTTCTTTAGAAGTCGGTTTATTTTATTACTAAAAAGATTTTTATTACTCTTTTTAGTGTTGGTAACTCATATTACCATGAACATTTATAGCCAGAGTACATCTCATTTCAATTCCAATAAACCCAAAGACGAATAGAATACATTGTTTTATTACGGAGTTCCAGTGCCTACCTTCCGGCTTAATAATCAGATCAGTTCGATGGTACAATTTTCATCAGTACCATTTATTTATATGTATTTGCTTCATCATAGTCGCATAACTATTCGAGATATTATACCCATGTCATACTTATTAAGGAGTTCCAGTGGCCATCTGTGGTCTCTTTTTCTTCAGTTCCACTTCACCAAATGATATTTCTGAGTGCAAATGCTTGCCATGTTATTGAAAATACCAAAATAGCTATATATCAGACTATAATATTTAAGGAGATCCCTCGATTTCTATGTGATCCCATCATCAGAATCTAATTTGGTGATAATGGGAACAACCTCAAGAGTGTAGCCTTACAAACATTTACAATGGCATACTTTTAAGATGGTAGAATTTTATTTGACATAATTTCGTTTAGCATAACGTTTTATTAGAGCAATTATTATTTGGTACAATTTCATTTGGCATATTATGAAGATGGCAGAAATTCAGTTGGAATAATTTTAATCATAAATAAAAACATTGTCTTGAAAAGTCAATATTATTATGGTGTGCTACAAAAGTTAGTTTCAGAAACGAATCGCTGCAAAACCGACTCCACCTAGTCTTGTCTGCCCCCTAGAGTGTAATTTAAGCCGGCGCAGGCGCGGAAGGGCGAGGCCCACTATCGGAGGAGCAGGTGGTTTATAATGCTCGCCGCCGCGGCGAGGCCAGCAAGCCGAAGCTGCGGTGGTGAGCATTAAAACCATCTGCGACTATAAGCTCGCGTGGGACCGCCGGAGCCCCGCAGCGTCGGAGCCGTGACAGAAACGATGCCTGCAGCATGCTTCTTGCATGTTGCATGCTTGCTGCATGCGTGGTGTATGATTGTTTGCATGCTTCATACAGGGAAATAAAAACCAAAAAACAACAAGTGTCCAATCCGTTTTATTATAATGGTAAAAATACAAACTAATTCTAACTATGAATTTTTTGTAATGTCATTGATGAATTTTTTAATTATTATGGATATGAAATGTATGACAAAAGACAATTCTGACTGTGAACTTTCTGCGATGTGATGGTTCTGCCTTTTAATGACTATCAATATGAATATTATGCCTAAAGATGATTCAGACTTTTGTAAGTCATAATCATCTTTTTATGTGTTTTGAATCTAATAATGGATAACTGAGTGTATGCCAATGGATTTTCTACGGTATTAAGTTTATGCTATCCGTTGTTACCCTACACCCGCCACTACCCACCACCTACCCTCTATCCAGCGGATCCCAAAAGCCTAATAATCAATAAATAATATAGGGTTCAGGCCTGGGCTATCGGTTGAAGAGAGGTGGTCAGGTCATATCACATCTCCTTTACATGGATGATCTGAAGCTCTTTGCCCCCAACAACTTGCAACTGATGAAGTTACTGAAGGTAACAAAAACCTTCAGTGACGCCATCAGGATGGAATTTGGTGTGGAAAAAAGTGCAGTCATGCATGTAAAGCGAGGGGAGATTATGGAATCCGTTGGAATACATCTCTCGGATTCCATACACCTTAGATCCCTTTTCTTAACCGAAACTTACAAATATTTGGGTATGTCGGAAGCTCTAGGCATCAATTAACTGACGTGAAACAGTCGTTGAAGGAACGCTTCTTTGGCCGCCTGAAAAATATAGATAGTCAACTAATCTTTGCGCGCGGCACTATGTATGGTTATGCATGTGTGGGTGGTTGATTGCTCGGACGACTACTGCCGCGTCACTGCCGCACAATTGCATACTGTATAATTACAAGCGCACGCACACATGGCGCCGCGGTAGCATTCTGGAGTCTTATATATGTATGTTTTGGCTTCATTATCTTTAAATTATCAACAAACAAAAGTAACTGGAATGTGTGAAGCGCTCAGTTATTTCGTTGATGAAAACGTTAAAAGTAATTGATCACAGATAGCTACGAGAAAAATTACCATACTTATGTTTTGACGTAAATAATGAACTTGACCATTATTCGTTTTGATCAGATACCTCATTGGTCCGGCCTAAACCGACGACACGTCTCCATTTGCATTTCATCAGTTTTATCGAAATCTTTGGAAAATTAGGCCACCTGGCTTAATGCCTGTCTAGTAATAAAACGCCTGTGTGACCTGTAGATTACAGTGTTATAATAATACTTACCTTGTCTATTGTGTAACTAAACTCCACGTGGCCGACTGTTCGTACCAGTGTGAATCATTTCAGGCAGCTTTGCCGCACCTTTCGTTGAGATCTGCTTGAACAATCACCTACACATCTTTATAGGAGTATAAGCTGTTGTTGAAGATGCCTTATTAATTTACTAAATCAGTGATTTTCAACATTTATGAATGCGCGACCCCTTTTTCAAAATTCTGGCGACCCCTTGCATAGTAATAATGCGGCGAGCGGGCGAGCGCGCTCTGCCTGCCACCCAAAGCTTTGTTTGTGGTCAAAGTTCTTACCTAAAATGATGTGTGAGTCTTTCCCTTAAGTTAATACAACGGACTTATCGTTGGTAGTTAAATCTCACATCCTTCAATTCCCTTCAGTTTGGGAGAGAAACTGTTCAGGTACAACGTGAATAAATTTAACACAACATAAAAACAGAAAAATGTTGCCATTATGCTTAGGAAGCTGTCGTTCAATATGTGTCAGATAATTATGGGACTTAATTCGTCTACTAAATGGAGTGATAAACTCAAAACTTTCTTTTTTGTCTCTGATCTCGAGTAAACATAAAATATTGGCCCGAATTCATTAACACTCCGATTTGCCCCTCGACTTAGTGTGGTATCTTTAGATGTGTCTTCTTTAGTCCTATTCTTCGATGACGAACAAAGGACGGTAGATAACAGATTCCTTGAATGGCTACTAGTAAACCTATCGAGTGTGGGCCCATTGTACGACAGTTCGTCTCTTAGCGAAACCTATTAATTTTACCAAGTGTCGAGGGCCTGATGATGGACCTGGATGGAAGATTAAATGAGCAAACTATTGTTCGTTTTTAATAAGTTTTATTAAGTGGATGGGGAGCAATGCAGTTATTGTTTAGTTTAGTCATGCTTTTTGTGCCCGCTTGCGCATTTTTTATTGTGTGATCGGTGCGTGTGTTGATTCGATTACATGCGGTGGCTAGTATGTACTCAGATAATTTAATAAATATGTACCAATCTATGTTTAACAGAGTGGCGAGATCCACTGCTAAACCCAGGCAACCCTGCAGCAATCTATTCTAATTTCAACTATCTTTAATTAAATATAAGTTTAATTTAAAAAAATTGCTGCCGATTTTAGCAGTTCTAAGACTATGCGGTGCTTCCTCGTGGTCAAACTATTTTGTCAAACTGATTTGACCAAGAGGAAAAAAATGCCTGTTGGTCAAACTTCTAGGATAGATAACTCTTTTTTCATTTGACTTATCTTGTTGCGTACAGTGATGATTAAAATTGACAATAATATTATGTCATTCTCATTTTCCTGTTTTGTTTGCATTCATTATTGCGGTGTTACATTATTTGAATCTAAATGGATTTTAAGTACATAAATCGTAAAAGAGGTACTGTATTACTGCATGATGGACGGCATTATTATAAATTACGAACGTATAAAAATGGCAATGTCTTCTGGACTTGCAGCAACTTAAGAAAGAAAAAGTGTCGCGGGTATAGCTATAACTTTGAACGTAAATATATATAGAATTTATACTATACATTACCATTATAATTTAATATTGTGTAAGCTTTACGCACTATAATACAAATCTATTGTTATTCTTTTTGTACGACCAAATGGTTAAACAAAACGATCACAAGTGATCGCTTGCACTCTACCGCAGCCGATTCCGACAAGAACGAACTGGATGAAGCGATAGACGATTTAAAAAAAAGACGTGTAACGTGTCTGCCTATTCTGCAGTTATATCGCGAAAAAAAGAATACACTTAAGGATAGAGGTCGTAACTTTGTGGTAACAATACCATCATTGGCCAACATTAAAAATTCTTTATATTTAAGTAGGAGCAAAACATGCTTCACTGGAGAAATGCTATTAGAATTTAGAAGAAAGGAACTTGTAATTGTATACGCTATAAATATACTATCCTGTCCTGAAAATCCAACTTATAATTACTATAGTAAATCAACTTCTACAGATGATGAATATGAATTTCGACCTAATTTACCGCAACCCTTACGAATTAGAGCAGCTAAATATTTGAAAGATTAAAACTTCAGATCCCCCTGGTTTTTACAAAAAAATTACTTACCTGCGGTCCATGGGAAGACATTGAATTCCCTATTAACTTAGAACTAGCCAAAAATTTAAAGTATAATACAACTCAATGTATATACAAAAACTTGTATAATGAAATTAATAACAGATATCATGATTGTAAAACTTTCTTTACCGATGGATCAGTTATGGATGGAAGATCAGGATGTTCAGTAGTGTCTGATGATAGTTGTTATCGATATAGACTTTGGAATTTTTATTAAATTTTTAGTTGCGAAGCAATAGCTATACAAATAATACATACTAAATCTAATTCAAAAAAATATATTATTTATACCGACTCGAAATCATGTCTAACAGCATTACAAAATTTAATCAATACTAATCCGCTTATTGTCGATATTAAACAAAAAATGATAAATCTTCTTAATAATAATTACAAATTATATGGATTCCAAGTCATCAAGGAATAGTTGGCAACGAAAGAGCGGATACTGAAGCTAAAAATTCGACCAATGAAACTGCGATTTGCGAAACAATAAAATCTACTCCAACTGAAATAAAAAAAATACTTCAAACATAAAGTCAAAATTCATTGGGATCATTACTGGAAAATAGAAAATACAACTAAATTAATTGGTATAAGAAATTCAATTTTTGACAAATCTATTTCATTCAGATTCAGAAGGGATCAAGTGGTAATTACCAGATTACGTATAGGACACACAAACTTAACTCACATTCATCTTATAACTAAAGCTAATAAAAACAAATGCAAATGTGGAGTGGACTTGACAGTTATAAACCTTCTAGTTGAATGCACGGCTTACAGTCAAGAAAGACAAAGTTGCAATGTACCTTCTAGTCTAAAAGATTGTCTAAATAAGGATGGTTATACAAGAACCATAACGTTTTTGAAATTGATAAATATGTATAAACTTATGTAACCTATTCTAATATGTATAAACTAACCTAACCTATTCTAATATATAAACTAATGTAACATTTTCTACTATAATGTTTACTGTGGTCGCTAATGACCTTAGATGTTAAAAAGCGACCTAAAATAAATAAATTAAAAAAAAAAAAAAACAAATGCTTCAGTAAATTAGCAGAAGTCAGTATTCCTGACCAACTACAGTTTTTCTTCTGACGGAATACGCAACGCAAACTTAAAAGATTTGTTGGCGAAATCAAATGAGTTTTTTTGTGATGGCACATTCAGCAGAGACGATTTCATAATGAAATGCCAATTACAATTTTTGCATAAAGAAATAAGTATCGGTCATTTTCTTGACAAACGCTGACGATTTTTTCTTTATGCAAAAATTTTAATTTGGTATTTCCTTATGACTTGGTATTTTATTATATTATAATTTTTATTTTTTAAATGACTGTACTTTTCTTAAACCATAACAGTTTGACTACAGGGAACAGCTATTCCTTGTGGTCAAATCAATCAATGTTTGACAAAATAGTTTGACCACGAGGAAGAACCGAGACTATGATGTGTGTCTTTGTCTCAATATACGTTAGAATTAATATTTGTTTCGGGATATTTACCATGTATATTTTGACTTTGGTTGACTGCTCGATATTTCGGCACCGTTACAAGCGCCGTCATCGCGAGAACTAAAGTCTTTGCGGGTGGGTGCTATTTACGAACTGACATATCTGTCTACCCTCTTCCTCACTCATTTTTCACGCACGATGACGCTACTACCAGAACCTGTCTCAGTAGTTACTCGACATTATTCACGACAGACGATTCTCACTGTATCCACTTTTGACACTCGTTCAGTAGTTTTACGACCTTTACATAGTTGAACCACTGGATTCCAGGCTTTCGACAATTGAAACCCGTCGTCCCTATTGAAATTTTTGCACTTGGTTATTTCAATTGCTTCAATATACGTTTATTACGAGTGCAAATAGAGTAGGGTATAGGTATCAAAATATTAAATAAAAATCGTTTTTACACCAATATACTTTATTTCAGAAATATAGAGAGTTACACAATTTTCCAATACAGAGTGGGTAGCATACATATTAAGTACAGTCGAACCTGAGTAAGAGAGAATTCAAGGAATCCGAATGTTATTCTCGCTTATAGAGGTTTCTCACTAAAACAGTTTTCACTTGTACAGATAGTTCAACCCATATTTGCGCGCGGCGACATGTGTGACGCGGCTTTGTGTCGACTTGCAGGTTTTGAGATTTTCATTGAAATATTGTAGTATTTAGGTGCCTACACTATTTTTCACACAGGTTTTCGGGTTAAAAATGAAGGGACCTGACTATTTTTGTCGCTTATAGAGTTTTCTCACTTATCCTGTTTTTGCTTATCCAGGTTCGACTGTATATCCTTTTTTAAGGATTTTAAATATTATACCGCAGTCCATAGATATCCTCAGATAGGAAGGGCTTACTCTAACATACAAAAGTATTTTTATCATCCTTTTCAGATGTTGTTCACATTTATAATATGACACTTTTCAAGACAATATAACCAGTCTGACCAAAATCACATTTACCTTATCATTGAGAAGAAGAAAAAAGATATTTTTGAAGTCTCTTGGATTACATCTATCATTATTTCAATAGATCATTTTGATCAGGCTTCAGAATATTTTTTTCTTAATTTCTTTGCTTTTAAAAGATGTTGATTATATTATTAACGCTCATGCTCGGTTTCAATGTTTTAGATTTTTAACGAAATAGATTTTTCATTTTTGAACTTGATTTTTAAAATTACTTGATGTCGTTATTGAATACAACAAATGATATTTAAAGGTTATTTAGTTTACAATTTTCAATAAGGTTTGAACACATTTCGAACGTTTCACCTTTCTAGAAGATACACAATCATGTTAGTTTAATTGTAAGCATTGTTTTTAAATTTATTTCATAGGAAGAATTTTTATCTCCAGGACTTGACAAAGCGCAAAGAGTTTTATTTAGAAGTTATTCAAAATCTATAGGTCGCATCATCGTCATCGCTTATGAGCTGGTGGATGGCCAAATCAGAAATTATGAGGAATAGTGAATAACACTCAGGATCTCGGACCCCACTCTGATTGACAACAAAAACTACATTATTAGAAACCGCTGTAATAACACCATCAGATAATGTCGCTAATACGAATCAAATTCTAGGAAGTAATATCAGGACCCCACTCTGATTGACAACAAAAACTACATTATTAGAAACCGCTGTAATAACACCATTAGATAATGTCGCTAATACGAATCAAATTCTAGGAAGTCATATCACACGGCAAACTTAAGAAAAACCTCATTTAAAAAAATACTTTTCATTTTTCTCCCGGGGTATGTTTCAAATATATCGTATTTGATATTGCTGACTTTGGACGACAGGTTCTGAACCTTCAGGGAGGACTTCGCGGTAGTTACGGTGAGATTTTAAAAGCAATTGGTCCGAGGCATACGGACCTAACTTAACCTAACTCGTTCGCTGCTCTATCGACCCATATGAACATGGATGTGTTTATGTCTGAATATGTCGCCTGCAGAGATGCCATGTATTGTATGGCTCTGATATAAAACATTTAAAGAATAATGTTCAGACATCCTGTTCAATTTAGGGACCCCGCAAACTACAGACTGTTTATCGGCCGATAATCTGGTCGCGCCTTCAATCAATATGAGTAAGTATGCAAGTGCGCACAGTACCAACCCGACCAAAATTTCGGCCGAAAAAAGTACAGACTTTGATAGAGTTTGATAGAGCTGTTACCGTGACCATCGATTGTTTTACCTCAGTTCTTACATTTGAGAGTTTTTCCTCTAGTTTCTGATTTGACAATCCACGCCCACTTTAAAAAAATAGTTAAAACATAGTGAGTGAATATAGGAAGATGTTTTTTTTAAGACACACAGATATTATTATGACTACGATAAACAGCTCGTCTAGAATAAGTTATTACAATGAAATGGTTAATCCAGTGACAGTTAAGTTATGCACATCAATATAACATGTGAGTACTTAAAACCTCTAAAAGATACACGATTAAAACACTTATACTCTGATTTTTAATTTGCTGGATCTAAATAACAGCTGGGATTGACTTTTTTTAATGTTGCTAGCGTGGAGCATATTGTTCTAGTAGTTCATTCATAAGTAATCCATCGAATCGTTGTGACATGACTCCATTTTACTCATTGGTGGAAATAAATATTTTATAAACATATTACATTTAATATAACAATTTTAATAGACATACCACATAAACTGTACTTGTAATAAATAAAATAAATGCGATCCATAGAATATAGCATAAATGAGATGATGATGATGATTTAAATATGGACGCTTCTCGATGTACTTCGATGTTCGATTGATATTCGATCACTCAGGATACAACACTTATTTTTATGCTACTATAAAGTGGCAACTCACCAAATGTCATTTTAGTCCACCAAATTAAGTAATGAGAGTTTAGAACATCAAGATATTTTGCAATTATGACAATATTTTGATTAATTAACTCTTCTATAGTGATACATGTTTTCCAATATTGTATGATTTTACTACTGTGATTATATCATAAACGTCAATTTTATGAAAAAAGTACATTATCGTTCTTACGAAGAAAACTGGTTTTAAATGCTTGATTTTACTACTGTGATTATACCACAAACATCAATTTTATGAAATAGTATATTATCGTTCTTACGAAGAAAACTGGTTTAAAATGCTTGAAAACCAGACACCAATTACGAATAGTATAACCGAACTACAAATTTATTCTTGATAACCAGACACCAATTTTGAATAATATAACCCAACTACAATTTCATGCTTGATAACCAGACACCAATTTCGAATAGTATAACCGAACTACAAATTCACTCATAGGGCCACAACTATTCATTTTTAAATATTTTATTTAGTACGTGATATACGTAATGTATGAGAGACATATCGCATTTTATTATTATTAGATACATATAATATGATTGAACATCCGTTTACGAGGAGAACATCACTACGCCGAATATTAATGTGTAGATTAATTAATGCCATATAATAATATAATCATTATACGATTATTTGCAAAGAGTACATCCGCGTCTCCGAATATATAAATTTTTACTGCCTATACATACTTTTTAGATTATTTAGATAATTTTCACGTCTTTGAATATATATAATTGTATATTTAATGCCAAATACATATCAAATATTTATTTTCGGGGAGAAGATCCTTGTCTCTAAATACATACATTTATATATACTTATTTCAAGATAACATATGATAATATATTCGAAAGAAGAACATCGTATCGCCCAAGATATATAAATATTATACCTTATATACGTACTTATATCTAATACGTTTCAAAGTTTTAATTTGATACCTATTTACCCCTTCCATAGCTTCTTAAAAGCTTTTCGTAACTAATCAAACAATCTGGCCAGGTTGCGCAGAATTTACATCTTAAAATTAATATATTATTAATTATATAGATTGAAATGAAACTAGTTATCATTATTCAAATGTAATTAAACTGTATTCTACAATTTAACAATAACATATTTATTTGTTATAAATTAATTCGTTGTTCGGTCGATGGTTTGACTGATTTTGAATTTAAGATTATACATGTGCCTAATACGTTTATTTATGTAGTTTATTTAATTTCCTTCTTAATCAATACATTTTTATATATTAATATTATATATAAATTAAACAATTTTTGTAGCTATTTTCATTTCAATACATATTTTTCAATACAGCTAATAAGATTATTATAATGTATGCTCGAGTTTCGACCGCAAAATGTACAACCTTACTAGCTAACTTAGAACGCGTACATTGACTATATTTAATAAAAAGGTAATGAGAAAATAATATTTTAAGTATAAATTAATGAAAATAGGTTTACCGCATATTGCAAACGAAATACTATGGTGCACCGAATCTTACCTTCATCCACCGACGAGCGATGTCGAGTAAAGAACAATGCCCATAAATACACAACAAAATAGACTTCAAATTAGTATTATGAAACAAGGTTTTTGTCAAAAACATTTAACAGTGACAAAATATAATTCAAATTTTGAATCAACCCAATGAATAACTAACGAAACATCCAAAGAACAAAATATAATGTCTGGCACCAGACTACTTACCTATAATATCTATTCTTATAGGTTTTCACGGTTGCCCCAATCTTCATTGTAAATGAACAAGATATAATATATTTCCATTTGTAATTAACTATCTACCTTAGCAAGTATTTAACTCTTTTCAATCTAAACCTATTTATAAAAAAATATTTTTCTCTGTTGTATTATCTAAAGAAGAAGAAATTGAAATATTACCGATCGACCAAAATCTGGAGTGATAATGTTTTAGAATTTTATTTTATATCGATGAAGAAGGATTTTAAGAAAGTCAACCCCTTAGTAAAGTAATTTAAATAGAGAAGGAAAGTTTAAATTTAAAAAGAGTATCGATAGGGGCTGGAAATATAGAAATAGACACCAACTCGCGGATAAAAGCCTTAAGTTAAATATCAATAATTACAGCTAATATTGCATATGTTATGTAGCAATATCCGGCTGTTCTCCACACACAGAGTGAAGGCAGGAAATAAACATACTTACATTTTATATCACATATAATTATTAATGAAATTCAGTGACTTGTGAAAGAAACGGTAAAATTAACGCGAATGGAAATTTTCGTTATTGGTGACCGTCGCAATAGCGTGCTTATAAAATAGCAGAATTTTTTAATATTAGGGTAGATAGCAAACTAGCCGTCGGCCCACGTGATGTTCAGTGGTAACCGCCGTCTACGGTCATCTGTGATGCAAGAGGCATCGCAGATGAGTTACCATCCCAGAGACAGAGTTGGAATGTCTCGTGTGCCTGTAATAAGTTACACCGGCACCCATACCCTTCAAACCGGAACACAACAGCGCTGTGGCTGCTTGGCGGCAGAATAAGGTATGGAGGTAGTACTTCCCCGGGCGAGCTCCTTCACATAGAGCTCTACTACTCTTTTATTTAGAGATACGATCGAACTTCGAATTTAATTTTACCAGGTCATATATGATGACATAGTTAGATGGATTATTGAAAATTTTGGTTGTTTTTTTTTTTAAATAGCCTCAAAGTTAACTAAATATTTTTATTGCGACGGCAGAATTAAATATCAACAAAAAACTTCTATTGTCAGAAACTTATTTTTATAATATTTATTAACTCAAGACCGTATTTGTTTTTTATTGAATAAATAATAAAAAAAACAAACCTTTAAAAACTGCTTGACCTTAACAGTAAACCTATTACTATAACCTGCAGCTAAATCTCGTAAGGAGCATCTTGTTACTTGAATATGTAAGAAAACACCTTAATCGTCCCAACCTTAAGCTATCCTATACCTACGTATCTATAAAAAAATATTTCTTTTATACTACATCCTATTAGTAATGTACCTCCTACACCTCCCGAGACTTAATATTTAATTTATCTATTTATGTCATAACTACGATCGATACCATACCGGCTTCTTTTCTCCCCTCTAGGGTTGAATGAGCGCTTTAGATAAACCTACAGACTAGCTAAACATTTAGAAAACCATCGTTCCATTATGTGCCCTAAAATTACTTAACCTACGTTACCTGGGTACTAAAGCTATAAAAACTTCATAAAGTACTATATAATTTTGAAAGATTATTAAATATTTGAGGAAAAATACGAAAAATCCAGAAAAAATAACAAATATGGTATTTAAAATCGTGGTAATATATACGAAAATAATTTTAATCGTGATTATAATTACTAAATCGATCAGTTTTATATCCGAAATTGTCAAAACGCAAAACATGGGTGTCGGATGAAATATATTAACTGACAAATCAAACAGACTAAAAATCAATTCGAAAATAGGTAAAGGCACAATTTGCTGTTAACTGAAATAATGTTACGTTTTAAACCTAAACAAATTGTTAACAAATGAAAAAGTTATAAATAAACCGTTATTCTTTGTTAACATAATAGAATCATTTGAGACAAAATTAAATGTTAATACAAACTAAGATATAAATAAACCGTTATTCATTGTTAACATAACCGCATCATTTGAGACAAAATCAAATGTTAATACAAACTAAGATATAAATAAACCGTTATTCTTTGTTAACATAACTGCATCATTTGAGACAAATTAAATGTTAATACCAACTAAGATACATACTTAGTGGCGAGATGACCAAGACTGCAGAGGCTGGTCCGAGATGGCTCAGGAAAAGAATATTTGAAAGGATTTGGGGTGGAGGTCTTTGCCCAGCAGTGGGAGAGTATAGGCACAGATAATATAATACTAGCATACAGATGCCTCATCCCATACAAAGAAATTGTGCCGACGTAACTAGCGTTTTTCATCTGATTATACCGTTTATTTTTTGTAAATCGATCGCGTTCGGTTCCGTTCCACGGCGATAGATAGATCACCATCTATATCCGTGGAACGGAACCGAACGCGATCGATGTACTAAAAATAATCAGTATAATCAGTACAGTACGTCGGCACGATTTCTTTGTATGGGATGAGTCACCACTGGTATAGGCCAATATGAAAAATACAAGTACTGAAATCTGACTTCTTTTAATAGGCTTCGTTTCGAACGTTAATAAATACCAAACTAAACCTATTCGAGTAACAAACAATAAACCAGTTTAAAATAAGAGTAAATACAGATGATTATTCTAGTAAAGGCTGCCGCCAGATTCTGACTCTTGGTCCGATTCTGGCGGTCGAAAACACTACTTTGATATCGCACATTACATTATCTTTTTGTCTGTTATATTTACATCTTAGTAATGCTAGACTCAATATATAAGCTAAAACACTACTTTTTCATCGCTTTATTGTATTGAGACTTTAAAAAAAAGCTTACCAGTAGGCTGCTCGATACCTCCTGGGGTCTACCGTAGAGCCTACCGACTAATGCACTATTTTTACGCACGATCAGCCAGCATCAATCCATGGGGGATGAGCATGGCAATTCTAAAACTACCTCATAGAAAAATATTGTTCTGTTACCTATATTATTTTAAGCCTAATTATTTAACCTAAGTATAAAATACTAGCTAGCTTCGTCGGCGTCAAAATATGTTGTTCAATGGAGGAATTAAATATTACAAGACATTAAAATAATGATATAAGTTTGTATGATGTGTTTTTTCTCCTGAATGAGTATGATAAAAGGCATAATCCTAAAATAAACTAAATAATAAACAAAAAGACAGTAACTCGGCCGAAATTACTTGTCGTTTTGAATTTGTTTTATTTTTTTTTTAATTTGTTTGCACGCAAAAATATTATTGATGATGTTTGAAAATAAAGTTATTTTACCAAACAAAACTAAGTAACTAATGATTTTACTATTATTCACGAACAATCAGCTAGCATCAATCCACCAGTCCAAAATTACTTAATTAGTAATAGAAAAATATTGTTCTGTTACCTATATTATTTGTTAGATTACGCAATCTTTACGGCTATAGGTCCCTAAGGCAAAATAATTAAAAGATTATTATTAATTAAAATTATTACACATTCGTAAAAAATCAATAATTTACATAAAATATTACAAGGCATCAATATTTTAAATTATAATCGAGTAAGTATAGAAAAGAAATAAACTGATAAACATGAATACGATAAAAGGTATAACGCTAAAATAAATAAATATACATAAAAAAAATAAGTCGGCCTACATTTATTTTTTGAATTGTATTACTATATTATTGTACTTTATATATTTATATTATTGATGATGTTTGAAATAAAAGTACGTTTACCAAGCAAACGAAGCAATTTCCCAATGATTTTAAACGAGAAATGAAATATAAAACACGACACTAGATATTTAAAATTCACGAAAATAATCGGTTTGGTCAAAGTAAGTTTTTGACATAGGCAAAAATGCAAATTAAAGATTGATATGTACGGTAAAAAAATAAAACTAAATTATTAAACTATCAGTAATTCAGTAACATACGTAAACAAAATATTTATGTATAAATACTTACCATTACTTTTACTCTAGTACTACACCACTAATAGATTACATACGCTGACAAGATTTTATTAATTATAACTAATCCACGTATTTTTATGTATAAATACATACCATTACTTTTACTCTAGTACTAAACCGCTAATAGATTACATACGCTGACAAGATTTTATTAATTATAACTAATCCACGTACTATACCGACTTTTTTGTCGGGATATCGTTTGTATTATTACTAGACTACTTTATCCTCGCGCATTCGATCACTCATATATTAATTTACATCGTCCTTACCAGCAGGCTACCGCTCAGCCTACCTACTAATGTACTAGATACCGATAGATCACATAATTATGGATGTACTGAACAGCATCTACGATGTTCATCCCTTCGGGGATGAACTACCAAGGCTTATGGATACTAAGGTTGTTTTTTTATAGAAAATATATTTCAAATATACTACTACAAAATACAAACTATGCAAGCATATTTAAGAGATATAATCATTCATGTAGTTTACAAAGTTGTTAGGTTTCATACATGAATCCTGCAAGGCACAGCAATATAAATATTTTTAAGTGCTAAAGTGTCACAATAATAAAAAAACCACTGTGCTGGAACAAAACACAAATGTTAACATGTTTATCAACTGTCCAACATTTGTTATTTAAATAAGTAACTGTCATGACATAATATAGGATAGGGTAAGAACAAGTTATTGGTCATCATTTCCATTCATAAATTAAATAAAAATATTTTATAAATTAAAGATAAAAAACTTGAATTAAAACAAACAGCAATAACAATAATAATCATAATCATAGCTACCGGTGGTGAGGTCTACCTCACCACTGGTAGCTTGGATCCTGTTCCCGATACCGGTGGGCTACTATTTTTGTATTTTTAAATGATTTTATAGAATAATATTTGAAAATGTAAAAATATGTAAATAAAATGAATAAATGGAATCATAACATAATATAGGTAGGTGGGTAGTAAGTTAAAATTGTAGGTCCTGTGTATATTGTGTACAGGTATGACTTTCAAAGACAAAATTTATTATCGTTAAAGAATTCCTTTAGGGTGTAATACGATTATAAGGTATTTTTGGAGACTGTTTAAATTTATTTTCCAATTATATACCTAATTATATATCCAATTATACAATAACATGTAATTAATTTACCTACCAAATTCAACATGGTAATGAAAAACTAACATTTACTTCTTGGTTTTTATCAATAAGTATACTTTAAGTTTATATTCCGTAATAGCGGATTGCAAAAAACTTATATTATTAACTAAAACATAAAATAATTATAAAAAGGGGAGGCGGCTCATTGGGCGTCAAAAAATTCGTCCACGTCTATGTCAACGGGAAACGTGCCCACAACGCTGGCAGCATATCCACGTTGGATAGCAATGCTGATTATCTGGTCGAAGACAAGCCCAGCCCTCTGGTCACGTGAAGCGTCGACTACCCGTTTACTTATATCTCGAAACACTCGATGATCACTCGGACCCCATGGACCTAATGTTTCAACCCCAAAGGGCCCAAACAATAAGTTAAAAGAGAAAAAAAAAACAGTAGAGAAATTAAAAATTCTTTTGAGTTTTAATAGAATTTAAACATAGAGTTTAATAAAATGTAAACATGACACGAGTATAATCCCCGGCACGTAAGTTGGCAAGAGGCGTTAGATGCGCAGAAGTCGTTTTTTAGGTCTCTTTGGTAGTGAAGCGGGGCGCAGGGAACGTGCCGATCGCGCGATTCAGTCAGTTGACACAAGGATCGATTGACCAATCGCGTCGCGTCCACGTTCCGTTCGTTCTATGTGGTCGTTGGTCAGTTTGCGTAACATCCGCGAACTTACCCCCACTAAACCAAACCCTTGCCAACTTACATGCCGGGGACTATACTAAGTAATTAAGTTTTCACCAGCGTAAATAAACTAAAAAGCTTTCTTTTTCATCGAAATTTTAAACGTACCTACAATAAATCTATTTTGTTAAAAGAATAAACGTAAAAATATAATTTATAACCCAACCAAAAAATATATTCGACATAAAAACCTAAAACTCTTTGTTAATAAACTACAGGCAAAAAACATTCTTAATTTAACTGCCCGTATAATTTATTCGTTTACAATTATCAACTACTGCAAAAAAAACATTATGTATTATATTAGTTGTCCGTATAATTTATTCGTTTACAATTATCTAATATTTTTAAATTATGACGCTTTTTTGTACTTATGTATTATTTTATTCTAATTGTAGGCTGCTCGATACCTCAGTAGGTCTATCGTTAAGCCTACCCTACATATTACTGCTATCATCGCGACGAAACTTGGACCAGCATCTCTCTACCCGTAAGGATTAGAGGAGCTTGGTTGGATCTACGTATATACAAACATATTAATAATAACTTATAATATTTATTCAGAACTAATCTAATATATTTTCAGTAAATTTCTGCAATGCGTTACGTAGTGCTAGTGATGAGATGAGATGTTTGCATTCAAAAAGTCTGTAATTCAGACATTCTAGATTTTTTTTATCATGGGGGAGTACGTGAAGCGTTTTTATTATGGAGGTAGACATGAATGATACTTGGCTTGAGACTGCTTGTTGGCAGACTAACAGCTGGCAGATGGATAACTACTTAGAAATGATCGCGGATGAGACCTTTATTAGAACAAACCATGGATGCATGATATGGAAAACCGAAACTCAGTTGTGAGTGAAGCAAAGCCGTCAAAAATAGTTATGATTCCACTTTAATTTAGTATTAATTTTATTCTCAATCATGTTTTATATTATTTTTGTATTTTAGTTTTTTTTTTTGTAAATAAGGGAACCAATGGGAGAAGAGACTAACTTCTGTAACACAGGTTTTTGCCTAGCTCAGAAGGGTCTCAATTATTTTAGTGTTATCATATTTATATGTTAATAAAAATATTTGATTAGATTTGTTAATGTTATTTTTTATGAAGATTTTTTTTTCGTTATTTTATTTCGTTTTTTTCGTAAATTGCAGTCAAATTTGCAGCTATGTACTGAAAAACATAGCCATACATCAATAACTATAGACTAATAAAACGAAGTAAGGTGACGAAATCTCGAAATCTTATTACCTCATAGGGTGTGAACTTACCTACTAGGAATATATACATACTACTGTAACATTCCCCCTTTGGGTCTGAAATACTTTCCTGCTTTTAAATTAGGTATTTATTCAACTATCAAGACGCTATCAATTAGCTATTACGATATAATACGTTAAATTACAATAATATAAGGGTGTGGCTGGTGGGAAGTTAATGTATTCTTTAATATAGGACTTCACGGACGCGAAAACAAATGTAATTTTTAAGCGGGTCCAAACAAAATTTGGTAACACCACGAAAATAATAAAACAAAGAAGGTTTCAAACAAAAAGCATGAAACATTTCAGTTCAGTTTTTTTCTTTCGCGTTTTATAACCATATAAATCATAATATAATGGTTTAACTGAAATGATTGTTTGATGTACGATGGGAAGTTAACAGACATATGTAAGCCAAGAAAGAGAATCCAGCTCTGATTCTCCAGCGGGAAATGTTGGATTAGTTTGGATAGGCTCGCGTATGAACACTATCTCGCCTGACCCGTAAGCGAAGATGTGGTCGACGGTAAAACAGGCTTGCTGAGAAGAAACTACTCGGAAACTTACCCCGTTTGCAGTACAAATTATGAGCAAAATGGAAGTACGTTCAAAAGAAGTTTAAGATAAAAATCTTTGGAGAGAGGGCAGATATCAGTGGGGAATCGTATGTATGCAAACAAACCAACGCTTTGACGGACTATTAGGCTCGCGTATGAACACTATCTCGCCTGACCCGTAAGCGAAGATGTGGTCGACGGTAAAACAGGCTTGCTGAGAAGAAACTACTCGGAAACTTACCCCGTTTGCAGTACAAATTATGAGCACAATGGAAGTACGTTCAAAAGAAGTTTAAGATAAAAAACTTTGGAGAGAGGGCAGATATCAGTGTGGAATCGTATGTATGCAAACAAACCAACGCTTTGACTTAACATGAACGCTTTGACTTTATATGAGGGAGGGTATACATACAATAATGACAAGAGATAAGAAATGCAGTTTTAGTGACGACTGCCGTGCTTAGGGAATTTATAAAGAAATTTAATGTTAAAAAAATATATTTATTAAAAGAGGGTAATTTTCAAAATGCTTGCTTACGAATTAATATGAATGTTTTTTTTTTTTCAGAATATGTAAGTACCATACTTAATATTATAACCTCCCACCGTCACGTGTCTTACAACTAAAGCTAAGTTTCTCTTTTTTGCCACCATTAGTGTTGCCGACGGACCACGAAGTCTTAAACGTCGAGCCTTACAACTAATTACTACTAATTCCACCGAAAATGACTTGACATCAACCTCTAGCATCTCGTTGCTAAGAGCGTAAATATGCACTTACTAAATAACTGGGAAGAACGATAGATACATCAAATTTTATTATTCTTAATTTACTTTTACCAATTGCGTATATTACCTAAATTGTACTATCGCTGCATGTTTCTTAAATTTCTACTCACGAAACTTAACACCTATAAAATAGATGTTTTACAATTAGCAGGATACGATACTAATATATCGGTGAAATGTTACGGATTTTCATAATAATGTATCTTTAATTATTGTATTTTTTTTTAATTTTTTGTTTTTATCTTTTTTTGGATATTTTTTGGTTGTAATTATATTTTTTTATTACTTTTTTGTTTTTATTTTATTGAAAACATAAATAATATGTTAGATTAGAGTTGACTATGCCTTAAAGTTCTTAATTTGCTAAACTACCTTATTTTAAATACTACTTATAGCCTACGCTACTTACATACATCTACTCGTTTTATAGAAATATTCATCTGACGACCTTTTCAATGTACATCTTATGAGATAGGTTCAGGTCTTCTTATAATTATTTATTTAGACATTCTGGCCCAATTATATTATTTTGTTATTAATTGTAATATACCTACTCGCATAAAGTTTTCGGTTATTAAAATCATAATATTTATCACCTATTTCGCATTATAGAAATCTTGTTTCTAGGGATATACTGTTAATTATAAACTAGTTACTGGTATATTTTACAACTACGGAATACGCGGATATATTCGAAAACACGAGACCGAGGGTGATCGATGTTAACTAGACACAGGTAGTAAACCCCCAACAATACGTTTGAAGAATGTTTCAAATGCAAGATACCTTCTAATTACTTTGATATCGATTAATATCTTAGAATAATTACTCGTTACAAGGAAGCAATACATGTAAGTTAATCGTAACTGTAAACACAAGCTACGAATCGTCATAACATATATATATTTTTAATACTGTTTCTGTTCTGGTTATCAAGCACATTTTAACGGTTATTGCACGATATTTTTATCCTTAATAATGCTGCATAAATTAAGATCAGTATAACATTAAATGTGTACACAGATAAAATTGATGATTAAATACGGTTAAGATTAGGACGAGCAACATGAGACATAAGGCCCCAAGAATGCAATTCCATTTCTGTGGATACTAACTGAAATAAAAACAGAAATGAACAAAGAAACACAGTACTTTATAGAGGTCAAAACACTTTCCGCACAATATATGAACTCGTGGAAACACAATGTGCGATTCAGAGAGATAGTTGTACTTTTCAGAAGCTAGGAGTGTACAAGACCCCTCAAATGCGATTACTCAAGATCGCGCCTTTCGAGGCCGCCTGGAGCTGTCGTGATGTTGAATAGTCTTAACTTACGTCTGCATCCTATTTGCGACATTTTAAGTAGTGAAAATGTACAAAAAGAATATCAATAAGTACTCAAAAGACCAAGAGTACAACAAATCGAAAATTTCCTAAGCCTAATCCGGGTCTTACCCTGTTCTCTAAAAACTCTTCTTACTTTTCAATCTTAGAGCCTTGCCTTTTGTTGCTGTTCTTCAATAGACACATAATATATTGATGAGAGAGCTAAATTCTCCCCTAATCTACTTCGAGTTCAAAAAACATCAAGTTCAAATTCTGAACGTAGTCCAATATAAGAATTAATGTGAAAATTTCGAAACAGCTTTATGTGTTGAACCTCCAACATGACGATACTTGTGGCGAATAGACGACAGCTCTGAAGACAAATTTGGGTAGTGGTATTCATACTACAATGAAAATGTCGTGGTGACTTCATTTTTCTGGCATGGTTCATGTTGGCTTGAGAGATTTATTTTAAAATTTTAGAAGTTGTAGTGCTAAAATTAAATTAAGAGCAAGCCCCAGGGGCAGAAAGCCGTCTGCGTTAAAACATTATATCGAACACCTCAACGACAGGTATAAAATTCATTACTTGGAACCAGGTTCAGAATTTGGTACATTTTCGGTTGCAAGTTATGGTGGCGTTTACTTGGTGTCGTACATGTCCTTTATGCGGGTTTTCAGTTGTTTAGTGTAGCTGTCCAGACGGTAAGCATTTTCTTCAAGTTTGGCCACCATCACGTCTATGTCATCTACCTGCGCAAGTAGCGGTCTGATGGTGCTGCCATCTGTACAACAAAATATACAGTTCACATCGTTGCGTCTAAAGTGTATACAGGATTATTTTTACAATACAAATTTTGTCAAAATAAACCTAAATAATTTATTTATTGGTAAAAAGATTATGTAGGTTAAACCTACATAATGTTTCCTATTAATAGGTACCACAGATAATATAATACTAGCATACAGATGCCTCATCCCATACAAAGAAACCATGCCGACGTAACTAGCGTTTTTCATCTGAATATATCGATTATTTTTTGTAAATCGATCGCGTTCGGTTCCGTTCCACGGCGATAGAAATTTTTTTACCACCACATAGGTGGAACCGTGGAACGGAACCGAACGCGATCCATGTACAAAAAGTAATCAGAATAATCAGTATAGAACGTCGGCATGGTTACTTTGTATGGGATGAGACACCACTGGTAGGTACAAAAAATAATTGTTATCGCTTCCGAAAGATGTTTACTTTAAACTAATTTTATGAAGATTTGCGCGCGCGCGTATGTACATCTCCACTTACGCCAGCTACCGCACACGCTCGTGTCTATAATTTTGCTGATTTGACATCGGATAAAAACTATTTAACAATTAATGGAATTGTGTTCTAATACCGATAGCGATACGGAACTAACAAAAAATTCTCGGTGATTAAAAACAATCCTGTATATGATGATAGTAAGTACATTCGGGTGTATCCACGTGATTGATTCTAAGTGCGAACACTCGTATAAAGAATACTTTGGTTGTACTAGAAGTGTCTTCTCGAAAATGTTTATTTTAAAATATTAATTAAAATTAATAACTTACATATGTCATTGTATTCTGTCAGCGTCCTGTTCAAGTTTACGGCTAGATGACGCAAGTCCGTGTACTTGGTAATAGCTGTACGATTTATCTCTTCCAGCAACATGTAGTGGTCCTAAAGACAAATAACAAATTTTAGGTCTATACTATAAAAATGCTGATTAAACGGGCCACTTTGATCCGGCATAACTACGGTTTTCTCTAAATAGTATAAAACAAAGTCGCTGTCCGTCTGTTGACATGATTTCTGTCCGCTAGCTTTTTCTGAACCACGCAATGGATTTACTTACGGTTTTCAATAGAAAGAGCGATAAACGAGAAAGGTTTATTATTGTATAATTATTTTGTTACCCCTTTTACAAAATCAATTTACTCATTTGAAAAAGGAGCTCTTACTTCCAATAACTTAAGAAAAAAATTATTATTTCTTGATTTTAGCCCCTACGAGCAAATGGGCCCGTCCTCATAGTTATTAAATATGAAGTACATACCCCGCCACAAGCAATTTCGCCCTGCAAGTACTCGTTGGTACGCTTGAAGAGAAGCGTAGCCAGACGACTCAGAGTTGGATCATGGGGATCCAAGAGCTCGAAGCTGGAGTTGGTTGGAGACCCATACATATCTGTTGACAAAATAACTCTATGAAAATCTTATACATCATCGAAAACATTACAAAATTGTTTATTCAACTACTAATTAATTACATGTGCATAGTTTTTGACGTAGCTATATATGAAATATGACGATAATTGTTGGTCAGGGTTTTCATAAACCGACTGTTCAGAAACGACCAAAACAGTCTAGCTAGCCTAATGCCATAGGTTTGAAAAATCGCACGAATATTATATCTGTATAAGTATATTGCGAGGTAACTACACACTCCTCCTTACGTAACTGAGCAAACGGGGCCGCATTTATAAATTTTACTGATGCTTAAGAATACCATTGTGATTTACACTTCTTGTCCTTTGTCGGAGCCTAACAAAAAAAAGGTTTTCGAGCAAATTGAAAGTGAAAGCAAAGTTTTGTTATTTGTAGGTATTACGTCTTTCTAAAGTCCGTTCAATTTTTGCAAAAGCATTTTGTTTCCAACATAACCAATGGGTACAGAAGAAGATACGTCAAAAGCTTCTCAAGTAAGTTGATACAAGTTCTTCTGTCAACTATTTTGATACAAGTTCTTCTGTCAACTATTAAGCCAGTGTAGGTACCTATTAGTTAAAATTAATTTTAATATATTGCATAATAGAATGTGTGTTCTAATATTAATTAATTAAACGCGTCTTATTTATTTATTAAAACTATATGCACAAGTGAAAACACGGGACTTAAGCCATAAGTATTTTTTTTTCTGTCTTGTCTTTTATCTAAATAAAATATTTTAATTGTGAATTGCCGCAAATAAAACGAGCGAGAGCCGGCCTGTTGCAGCAGCGGCCATCTTGAATAACCCCCACCCCCACGCTTGGCTCGGAATTTCCACTATCCGAAATATTTCACCAATTTCGTTTAAAAATCAATCCTGTTAAATCATTATTTCAAAAGGTATTCCCAAAAAGGATTGTAAAGGAAACTATTGAGCAGTGTTAGGAAAGTACTCACATATTAAAGTGTCTACATTACATGGAAAACACATAAGACTAATCGAACACCTCACAAAGATCTTGTAAGAAAACAATATCACAAATAAATATCTACCATACACCGCGTATATTAAGCCATAGATAAGTTAGATCAACCATCTTATAGATTGGATAAAGTACACACATCTTTCATGGGGTACTGTGTTAAATTCTATAACAAAAAACCTTGTGAGATATTAAAACTAAATGACAGAAAATTTAAAACAACAGTTAAAAGCACACTTTGAATACAAGCATATTACAAATTAGAAAATGAAACTGGTTAGTTTGTATTATAGGTATTCATAATTATAGTAAATGCTTTGTATTGGATATTTTCTTCTCATTTTGTTAAAAAAAAATGACTCGCACACTGTTCCGTTGTTGTTGAATTAGGTAATTTACCGATATTTGCAATATTTGTAAGTATGTGAGAACCATGTTCTTATTTATCAAGTGAAGGAGCCTGCTAGCGCTTGTAATACGTTATACCTATATGTAGTATAGTAGCGCTGGGTGCATCTTTCTCACGTATATGAATTTTTTAATGTACTTATGTAAATATTATAAATCACTTATTTTTTTTAAAGAATGGAGTTTCTTGTGCGTTCTTCTCCGTAACAAGCCACTTTCCCGAATGCACGGTAGAATCGATATTTATTACTTGTAAATTTCAATTTGTTTTGACGTTTAAAAGTGCCGCTTAATGGCCTAGTTGAAATAAATATATTTGTCTTTGGCACTCACTAAGGATTCAAAAACTTTTACAGTAATCTAATTAGGAAGTAATTTTTACTTACTAATTTTAACCATTAAGACAACTGATCACTACTACGAATCCTAAGTCCCGTAGAACTAAGCGAGATGGGTGACGGACGGCTGCTGTAAAATTTAAACTGATGAACTTTTTACGCATGCGCTATGCATCAGCATCAATACGCCACACGCAGTTTAGCCGCCATCTTAACTCCCAGAATGTAAAAGATTGATCGCGTTTTATCACGCATGCGCGGTCTGCACTTTAGACTTGCATGTTGCAATAACATTGGCGGCCATCTTACATCATCCCACAGGCTACGACACTATTTTTTGGTATATGTAACCACTTCTTTGACAAATCTCAATCCAGAATCTACATATATAAAATTAATCCCTATTTTCCTTCGTCACATCATAACTTGAGAACGGCGCACGAGCACGTTGGGCGCCATCTTGAACTTCAGGGACTTAGGAGCTCATAAAATTTTAAGACGCAAATTTTCTTGGATTGTTTTATAATAAATCAAGCTTTGATTCATCATTTCGACCCGATAACAGGACCACGCAAACAAAAATTCATAATATTATTATATGACATACTTACAGTAGTTACAATGTGAGTCGTAAACAAAAATGCTGCGCAGCAGCCATTTTAACGCGATCGATTGAAGACGCATTAGTATTTCGTATTCGCACAAAAAAACTCCAATCTCAAAAAAACCATTCACTGCAAAAGCAAATTCACTCCACACCACGTTACACTTCACTTCTGTGTTTGCAAAACAAATTAATGACAAATGCTATCACAACCAATCCATGGAAATCGATTGAAAAACTGTCCTATGTACTGAAATTGAAAAATGACGGAACGGATCCACACAAAAAGTACCGGACCGAAGCTGAAACGAGCCTGATCCGAAGCTGATTAGAAAATGTCTGCGATTGCAAATGGCCGCGTCTCAAGTGATCGATGAAACGGAAGCGCACTGCAACTGCGGTGTCCGCCCAAAAGTCCGCCACCTTTATTTTCGGAACCTGAGTGTGTGATGTATATCCGTTGCTCCCACGAAAACTCCAGAAAATATTGATTCCGTTTGCACTATTCTAACTAAATAAGCATTATCACTACAAAATCAATCACACACTCATCATAACACATCACATTAAGTAACACTTCATTTTCAACAAAGCCATCTTTGGTGAACTTTCAATGCACGACAACTTGCTCGAACAATCGCTCTCAAAGCCAAAATCAGACATTTAGAATTGTAATATGGAATATCAATTTAAATACGACTCAAGAAGTACCGAACGACCGATCACTAGTGCGAACAGGAGAAGACTGGGGCGTAATAAGGGATGCTGCAAAACTAACGGGTTTCGCACATGCGCATTTGCATATTTGCACTCTACACTCGCGCGGCGCCCGCCATCTTGCATTGCCTTCCGCACCCCGCAACCCGTAACCCTCCAAATATCGAACGGTATTGTCCGGCCTGGACGCGGGGTGGAAACGTGAGTAATAGGGTGCGGTGCAAGGGATGAATTCTGCTCGTACGACGCAGTAAACAAAGGGTGCTCACAACTCCCCCTTCCGTGCCGCGCGCCCCCAAAATTACCGGGCTTGTTGGAGAGCTGGGTGCAGTGCAAGGGATGAGTTCTGTTCGACGCACCAAACAAAGAGCGCTCACATCCCACCCTCCCATACCCCGGGCACCCGAAAACATTAAAAGCTTAGTTCGGCTGGGCGCGGGTAAAAACGTGAAGAGTGGGGTTCGGTACAAGAGATGTTATAGCCACGCAAAGCCGCCATTTTGTATTCCCCGAAACAAGGCGTGACTGCCCCGAGATCCAAGAACATTCAAAATATTTAAAATGACTGCCGTAAGTGTCCACATAAAATACATTCTGAAATATTAACTATGTTGTTAATTCTTCAGTCAAGCTCTATTTTCAGGAGGGATGCAACGTATGTGGCTTAGGGACGTTCATGATAGCGCGACGCAATTTAAATTGCGCCGATGGTCGATATCGTACAACCATTTTTTATGAAAAATTCAAGTGTAAATCGGTCGAATTGCATCGCATTGCGTCCATGTGTACATACTTGCAATTTTGCTTAGTAAAAATCGTTTATCGATGTTATGTAACTCGAATTGCGTCGATGGTCACATTTAAAGACTGAATAATAGAAATGCTAATGAAAGAAGCAGGATGGAATACTAATATTAAATGTTTGTTTTTTGTGACTCCTTTTTTCCATATGGCAAGCGGGTATTATATTTTTGTATTAGGGCACCTGTCACACAACTTCGTCTTTTTTGTACGTGGGTCAAAATCACCAGGGTCCCAAATTACAAGGTTTTATGATTAAAACCAATCTTCAATCATGTTAATTTTAGTCAACGTTGTCTACAAACTCGTGTAAAATATAGAAGTATTCATATTTTTTTGGAATATCTCTTTTAAACAGTGGCTTCCTTGAAAACTGCAATTCCGGGCACATTTTTCAAAAGTTAATAAATTAAGTTTTTAAGTACCTAAAACAATGGCACCGTATATAAGGTGAGTTTTTCCCGAGTTAAACCCGAAACTATTAGGAAAAATCACTCAAAAGAGTCACGGGGCCGATTTTATCTATCTAATACCTTTAAACGAGCTATTCTTGTATATAAATATAATGTGAATCTCGGAAACGGCTCCAACGATTTTCATGAAATTTGGTATGCAGGGGGTTTCGGGGGAAATAAATCGATCTAGCTAGGTTTCATTTTTAGAAAACGTTGTTTTCTCTATTTTCACCCGATCTGAGCTCGGTCGCCCAGGTACTGAAAACTAAATATAATACTAATAATCTTTATATCATCATTGGGTTTTTGAAAAGTCTAGTATGATGCCAAGATACAAACCCGTTAATCTGTAAAAAGAACACACCTTTCGTTATTGTTGCTATTAAGGATCAAATTCTGGGAAGTTATAGGAACGTAGAGATATTCCAAAATAATGCTTTTGTCAAATAATAACTCCGAAATCCTTATTTTATCAAAATACTTTTATTCTGTAATGTAAACTACATAACATCTTTCATAATGGGCGATTCTGCTATAGACGATTCCCGACATTAATTATTTAATCACGTTATTAGTTGTTTTTTTTGCGAATAGTGCGAAGAAGAAAGTCGAAATTTAATAAAAAACAAATATTTTTTTCGATTTTACTCCATATTACAATTCTTTGGAGCGTTTGAAAATATTACCATCCAAAGAGTTGGTACAAACTGAAAATCATACCTATGAACACTGACGCGAAATACCTGTTACTGACAATTTAAGGTAATGTTTTAACCGTTAAACTTGAAGTGACAATATTCATTTATCTTTCTGTTTAAAAAAATGTAAGCATATGTTGTTATTTATTAAAAGCATTATTGAGTGCTAGAATAAATTGTTAACTTGTTGCACCCGCGATACAAAAGGTAAGAAAGTTTACTTTTTTCACAGAAATTAAGAGCTAACATTCTGAAACTTTGTAAAAGTAAGAAGAAATCAAAACTCAACTTAAATTAATAGCTTTTAAGAGTATAATGATTGTTAGGTTAAAATAAACGTTAACTTAAATTGGTTGCACCCGCGATCTTTATGTCAGATCGCGGGTGCAACTTTTTGTCACTTACCCTTTTTATGTGATTAATAACATATTTTGTTGTTTTTATTTGCTTTGACTAATAATATATGCTAAATACTATTGATGATACATTTAATATGTGTCTTTATATTATATTCTGTATGTTTTACGAGCTTCATGCCAAACACCTCCGTCGGGAAAAGGCTCGTGATTCAAAACGGAGAGAAGTAATGAAAGAGAAAATGGAGACAGATGCAGATGTGAAATCCGAAAAATCGGCAAAAAAATTACTCAATTCCGTTATGTGGGGGTATTTCAGAGCGATATGGATGAAGATGGAGAAACCAGAGTACAATTTATGACGACGATTGATGGCAAACATTTCACAGAAATCGTAAATGACATAGCATATGTGCAATTTAAAGATATTTTTGTGAAATTGGAAGCGCCAGAGAAAAAACTGATGGAAATAATACGTTCATAGAATTTTGGCGAATATTGACGTATTTGAAAAGAAATAATTAATATAAGAGACAAAGAAAGTGTACTAATTAGTAATACATATTGTTTAATCTCTCATTTTGTTTCTATATAAGTTAAATTGACGTTTATGTTCACTTCAATTAGACTGGTTGCACCCGCGATAATTTGATGTTGCACCCGCGATTCGGTCAAAAGTGAATAATTAATTGTTTATTTTTGTTTTCTTTAGAATTTTTATTTTATGTTCATGGTTACTTAAACATCTTACGAAATATAAAGGCATAATATATTAAATGTATCACAATTAACAGATTTATAAGTTTTTTGTTTATGATCTGGAATGGTTGGACCAAATCTGTTGCACCCGCAATGGCAATTTGAACCTTCCTTCTGGCTTTTAAAAAAATATTTTAAAATCCTTGTAAATGAATATTAAAAGAACATATTAAAATGTAATCTTTCAAAGTTTAATTCAATTTAAAATGTTTTTTATTTAATTACATGAAACTAAAACATGCGTCTAAGTGTTGCACCCGCGATAATGGAATGACCCTAATGCACACAACGAAAGAGTGGCACGCACTAAATTGAAAAACGCGGTTATTAATAAATGACTGCCTCGTTAGTCTAGTGTCCGCAAGCGCTACTAATGAGCATGTAGTCCTGGGTTCGATTCGGGCATAGTGTTATTGGGTTTTTTTATCTGAAATTTGTCAGTAGCAGTCCGGATTCTGGATTTATACCAGGTTGATTGGCAATAGCCTCGTTCAGAATTCTAAAGAATCATGTTAATTGGCAAAATGTGGGTGTACTATAGTGTTCAAGGACGCAAGGGATGTAATACTAGGATTACGCTGGTAGGATTGAGAGAGAGGTTTGTGGAGTAAAATAAAACATGACCGTTCATGGAGAGAATCAAGATTGACATGACAGATAAAAGACTGACACTACAATCAGTGATGCCAGACAAAATAATATAATAATTAAATGATGGGGATTCCAACATATAGGTGCAATAAAGTTTATGTTAGGACACACTATGAATCATTTTAACGTTTCATTATACTTTATGGTCAGTTGAATAATGATTTTAATATTTTATCTGCTGGTGTTTTATCACTCATGTGACCTCTGGGGTTGTGGAGGCCGCTCCATTAGAAATACTGGTTTTCAATGCATTCGGTTAAACTGGAGGCCAAGCCTAATATCTAATTGAAAAAGGTTAGGGAGACTGATTTTGTCATGACTAAGGGCGGTTACGAACTATATGCGATCCGTGTCCGTGAAATTTCGGTTCCGAAGTGTTTCATGCAGGGAAGCATATACGCACTACATCCGAACTCTATCCGTCAAAATCTGCCATAATTCAAAACATTTTGAATTCGCAACTCAAATCACGGACACGGATCACGGACACGGATCACGGACACGGCCGTATAGTGCGTAACCTAATACTTGACAAATATTCACGGCACCACAAAGATATTTTTTTTTTTTTTTTTTTTTTTTTTATCTGTTATAGGCTTGCGCTTGACCACTATCTCCTCTCTCCAATCTAACTATATACTACTACTATATGGATGCCTTAGTTCTAAAAGTCACTAAGTCCATTTTTATCGATATTGAGTTTACCAGTTCAAAAAATATGTTTTTTTTTTATCTATGAGATGGTTTAATCCTTTTTTCAATTGAATGTCGATAACTTGGTTTTTTAGAAATGATAAAATCACTAAATCCTCTGAACTGAATTCAAAAAGTCACTAAATCCAAATTCAAAGCAATAAATACCTAAATCCGCTGAAATTTTATTTGAAAGTCACTAAATCCATGCATTTTTAAACTATATCCTGGAGCTTAATTGCGTAAGTGCCGAATTGGCAAGGCATATGGTTTGAGCCCATTGAAAGAGTATGACATGTAGTTTTTAAATAATTAGGTATTGCCAAATATTATCTACTATATACTCGTTCCAAAAGAGTATCTTCACCAATGAAAGCGTCAAATAATTTTTGGCAAAGAGTATTTGTCATAACTCTTTCATATGTTCAAACCCTTTGCCTTGCCGAATTCCCTTATTTCTTTTGACTATTGACTGCTGGTAACACAAGCGGTCGTTTATTTTCACTGTATAGAATTTAGGAACAAGATTAGTTTGCAGAAACTGCTTAAATTTTAAAATTGTAGAAGGTGTTAAATTTGAGAGTGATTGAGGATAAACTGGAACAGTAAGATGCTGACGATGATTGTGATTCCTCTGGTAATTAAAGGACGCCTGAAAATAAAAAAAAAAACAAGCAAAACCTATACGTGTATAACGACCTCCGTCCAGCGTTCATAATATCTGTAATAATTTAGAACTACCCGCAAAAAATTACGAATCTGGACACATTCTACAAGATTTCTTTTTATTAGTTCATAGAATGTGGCATTTGTTGATTTTGACAAATCAAATAAATAATGATAAAAATTCTATTAGAAAAATTTACATGTTGGCATGGGTGGCAAGATCACCGCAGATCTCAGCTACTGTTATCAAGGGTACCATTAAAACCAGAAAAACTTCAGGATATCAAGAAAATGCTTGAGTATGTTTCTGTTCAAAAGCGATTTTTTTATGATAACATACTGTTAGCAGCTACTTTTTCAGGAAGAGAGCAGGATAATGAAAATAACGACACATATGAAGATATTTATGAATAGTAGATAATATAATAAAAGTACTGTGTTAATTATGATTAAACGTGATTTTTTACTATTTAGAAGATTTAATGTAGTATTTAATAATGTATTAAAAGAAAAAAAGATAACAGTTTTGTTATTGTTTGATATCTATTGAGGTGATTAGTTAAGATAATATGTCACTAGCTCCAAAGAATTTTCATAAGCAGTCCCTAACTCCACTGATTTTGCGATAAGTCCTATAAGTTAAATATTTAAAACTCACCATTATAATAATAATATATTTTTTTAAGAACGTTATATTAAAGCCTACCCAATAAAGTATTATTTCTTTTTTTTTCAATTTTTTTTTGTACACCCATCTTTTTAAAACTTTTTTTTTGCACTTTGATCGATCATATCTCAAAACAAAGAAAATGGATTTAGTGACTTTTAGAACTAAGGCATCCATATGTATGCCTATATTGTAGAACATTGCGAAGCAACATAGACGCAGTTAAATGTCATAGGGGTTGCTAATGACGCATACACGCTACAACCGCTGCATCATCCGCCATCATTGATAACTACGAGTTAAAGTAAGCATAGGCAATTTTCGCAATATTTCACAACAACATTATTATACTTCACTACGCGATTACAATCTTAATGTTTAGACATGAATTTAGAGTCACAAACACAATTAGGACGAATCTATGACGGAACGGTTGCTCTATAGAGATAATCAGACTCGCAGTCACAGAGTATGATCATAACTAATATCTCATGATTATCTTTTTATCGGATGCCGATCACTCGTGCGAACCGAAGAGGACTGGTAGTGCTAACTGGGCCCAGACAATCTAATTAAATGTGCCATCGATTCGAAAAGAAGAAGAAGAAGAAGCTAACTAGCCGCTACGAACGTTTGATACGATTGATTTGACGCAAGCGCGTTGCATTGCAACGGGCGCACGGCCGGAGGGTGGCATCGGCGCCATCTTTATTTATTTCCTATTGAAGCTGCCATCTTCAATGATTGATTTTTTATGCGGTTAACTATTTTATAAAATTGTTTGTTTTTTTAAGTTGTTTTCAAAATAAATGTCACCCGGAATTTCCAAAGGAGGAATGCTCATCATCATCCTTTCAGTCAAAAGATGTCCACTGCTGAACATAGGCTTTCCCCAAGCGCCGCCACATTGACCGGTCCCGTGCCTCTCGCATCCAGCGGATCCCTGCAACCTTCACCAGGTCATCGGTTCAACCAGTGAGAGGCCAACGCAACGTCATCCGGTTCACGGTCGCTATTCCAGAATTTTGCAGCCCTTTCGGCCGTCCGTTCTGCGAGCAACGTGCCATGCTATTTAAGTTTCTCAATTCTTTGGGCTATGTTCTTTTTCTTAAAGATTAAATCTTGGTTCCCTAAGGCCCATTTGCACTTGCACACACAATAACTTAACTCGAGTTAGTTGCTAACACGAGGTTAAATTTACATTTTGTCATACAATATTGTTAATTTAAGTAAATCAATCATTACGATAATACATAGGTAATATTCTATTTGATTATTCCACGAGTATATAAGAGCTTTACTATTCTGAAAATACTGACCAAGTAATTAGAGGTCGCGCAAATGACCCTATTACTATTACTCATGACCCCAGTGCTAGGCCGATTCATATTATTTAGTTGAGCCGTGTTTACCAATGCCACGTGAATAAAAAGTCAGTAATAATGAATTCTCATAACCTTAAAACTTGCATGGATAGATCAAGAACTGCTAGCCTAATCTTTTCCATCCTCTTCTTTAACTTAAGAATGTTTGTATATGAATGTTAGTGTGACACAAACACACAATTGTTTATGATTGTACCTAAATACAAACACAATTACAAAAGGAGGCTCGGCATTTTTAACCGACGAAAAAAAAGGAGGAGGTACTCAATTCGACATGTATATTTATATACAAGTATTCCGATGTCCAAATTTTTTTTTTTTGGATAATGTATTCCTCAAAGTACCAACTTTTAAATTTTAAATATAAAAGCCACCTCAAGTTGCCCACGGAATTTTGAACCGATTCTGTTGAAATTAAGTTAACTTAATAGCGAAAAAATACCTTTTTAACAATCAATTGAACCGACAAAACAAGGAAGTGAAAAGCAAAAATTAAAAAAAACTTAGTCAAGCATTTTGACGCGTCGCCAAACAAACCATCAACGAAGATCAACCTGGCTACAATCATTCTACGATTTAGGTAATTAATTTGATTGTTTGTTCGCTTGGCGCCAACTCAAAATACTAGACCAAAAGTTTATTTATATTTTTTGATTTTAGGTTCCTTATTTCGTGGGTTAAATTTTTTGTTAAAAATGTTTTTATTTTTCGCAGAGACCAAAAGTTTATTTATATTTTTTGATTTTAGGTTCCTTATTTCGTGGGTTAAATTTTTGTTAAAAATGTTTTTATTTTTCGCAGTAGTGGGTAGGGTAATAAATAAAGGCTTGCATCCCAAACTCAATCATGCAAACTAATCCTGATCCCTATTATGTATACAAAGCAGCGTGTCGCGACTTCGATTCCCGCATGGGGCAAATATTTGTATACAGATAGTTGTCCCAAGTTGGATGTTTGTGTTTGTGAGTAAACGCACGCACGATGTAAGAGAATTTATTAGTGTGAGCCAACGTTAATAAAAACAGGTCGTCGGCGAGAACTTTATTGTCCTCGTACTCGGTGGTTATCGATAAACCCTTGAAGATAGCGGATGTCCAGTTAGGAAATCTCTCTGAAGGTGTGAAGACCAACCTGAAGTGTCTCGGATACCCCGTGCCGTTTGGCGGAAAGAGTAGACACGACAAAAAACGAACTCAGAAGAAGACGACCATCACTGCTCCAAAAGGCTCAGGATAGAGATAAATGAATAACCAATTAAAAACAGTTCCTTAAGAAAATGCGTATTAAAGTCGTATTATTAAGAACTTCCTCTTTCTGGAGTCTGAGTACGGTGAGTATCTAAGTCGCATAAAAATACCTATATCATAACGCAATACAAACAAAGGCAACCGCCATTTTGAATCGGAGTGGGCGGGGTTGCAACTAGTCACTGCATTATCTGCATTGAATCGATACCACGCAAGCGCGCTGCAACAGCATCGCCGCCATCTTTGGCGCATCGCGTCCGCCATGTTTTCGTGTTTCAGCCATTTTGATTTACAGCCCCCATTTGTACTATGAACCTACTTTAACTATTTTCCGAAACACATCACGGCAAATTACCAAAAATGCCTGTTTGTTACTGCAATAAGCCTTCACTGCCTGCGAATAACTCCATACTCCGGGCCTATAAATAACTCCGTTATTGAAGAGACCGACATGACGCATGCGCGATGTAGTCGTTTCCGACGTCGCCATTTCATGAACTAATAACTTCTGTACCTACATATAAAATGAGTGTCATGATGGACCCGCCGAGCCACCGCCATCTTATGTTGCCTTCCGGAACACCACCGCCGATTCTGTCTGCTGCCACGACATAAGAAGAACTAGATCTTACCTTCTTCTTCATTACAGCCATCATAATAATTGTTGTAGTACAAGTCCTGGCAGTAATCAATCGGATCTTGTTTCTTGGCCTCTGCTGCTTCCAGCATACGCTCGTAGTTACGAAAAGCCACGCACAACTTACAATCGGGGAAAAAGATCTCCGGAGTATACATGATTTGGCGCGAGCTGAGCTCAGCGATTCAATAAAGATCAAAGAGGAAATTTATTAGTCCACGACGGTTTTCACGCGGACGACCGGTCAGTTGGCGGAGCGAGCGGAGACTGGGCGAGCTGGGGCTCGAGCTAGACGCAGTAAAATTTCCACGGGGTCGATACGAGTAACGCATGCGCTTTAGGGCGAGCGGAAGGGCGCAGTCCCGTAATAACGGCGAAGCGACTTTATTCACTCCAACATAAGGCTGAATTTAAGAAGCGAAATAAAATCACAATTGTTTCCCCTTTAAAGTCACAACATTCAGTCTTATGTAAAAGTAACTAAAGCTGAGTTCCAAATGTTGTCAAATTAGGCAGTTAGACTGTCATTTGGTGGGTCTGCACCCTACGCAGACGAGACGTTAGGGGAACGGGTAGCAGCGCAATAAAGTCTGTGTTGTGACTATAAATTATTAAGACCTTCAGGTTGCGTGTTTGTAAAACTCAAGTTTATATAAGACCAAGTTGCTCTACAACACTATTTTTAACTTAACAATACTAACTAAATATTCAAAAGAGTCTGCGCTCAAGCAAAATCTCAAATAATAATTAACAATATTGGTGTTTCTAATAATAAAATAAAAACTGTGTGGCAAGTAATTAATAGAGAAACTGGAAAGACACAACAACGCGATCAGAATGAGTTGTCTTTGAAAATAACTAATAAAGACTTATCAACCTTTAAATTTAAATCATTATGTATTGATACAATTAAAAACGCGTTCAGAAGTCTCAATATAAAAATACTCAAGACTTGTGGGGGTTATCCGTTAGGGTTCTTGGAGATATTATTGACTCAATTGCTCCTGTCCTAACAGGCATATTTAATCAATATTTGGACAGCGGCAGTTTTCCTGACTTAATGAAACACAGTAAAGTAGTACCAATTTTCAAATCAGGCTGTAAGAGTGGTCCCTCTAATTATACACCTATATCCGTGCTTCCAGCTTTGAGTAAAATCTGTGAAAAATCATGCTGGAACAGATGTTGTCTCACTTCAATTCAAAAGGGATCTTGCATAGCGAACAGTTTGGTTTCACGAAAGGTAGGTCGGAAAGGTACAACGGACGCGGGAGTAAAACTCATCAGCAACATCTTGGAATCTTGGGAGTTTTCTGTGATCTCTCAAAAGCGTTCGACTGCGTCGACGACAACTCACTGATCTGTAAATTACACCACTACGGAATTCGAGGAAAATCTGCTAATCTTGTGCTATCCTATTTATCAAACAGACAGTAAAGTAAATGTTAATGGGGCGACGTCCTCCGGGTCTCTAGTCAAGATGGGCGTGCCCCAAGGTTCAATTCTCGGCCTTTTCCTTTTTCTTGTTTTCATTAATGATCTCCCCTTTATGATGACCAAATTATCGGATATAATTCTATTTGCTGATGATACTTCGTTAATTTTTAAAATAGATAGGAAAGATACGGATGTCTTACATGTCAACGAAAGTCTAATTATTCTCTCAAAATGGTTCGCAGCTCACAATCTTTTACTGAATGCGAAAAAAACAAAATGTTCAAAGTTCTATTTACCAAATGTACCACAACGTGACCTAAATATAAATCTTGACGGCAAAAATCTTTGAAGTTTTAACGGAAACAGTATTCTTAGGGATTGCTATCGGATTAAATATTATAATTTCGGGAGATTACAAATAACGCAAAGCCGCTAATTATAGGTCATTCTCAAGATAAAATGTTTATTAACAAACGAAAACACATATCCGACACCGATTTTTTTAAGGTTATCACCATGAAATTGTTGTTTTTACAAAACTATTATGATTTTATCTATAAATCCCATCAAATTGTCATAATTTTCATTTATAATTTGTCATATGAGAAATCTATAATTACAATAATATGTACAAATCGTGAATAACTAATCAAAAACAAAGATTAGAATCACCAGAGAATATTTAACTTTCTATCACTGCGAACCCTAACGAATTTCAGACTTGACATCCTAAATGGCAAACAACAAACAATTGGTCGTTATTTGAAAACAACTCGAAATTTATAAGAGCATTAACCATACATTATTCATAGTAATTGAGCATCATTTTAATTTAGTTTTATTATTGAATAGGGTGTTACGTTCTACTTCACGCTACATGTTGCTTATCAATAACCTGGCCGAATATATTAAACTCTCCCTCAACAGCAAATGTTTTGAAGTAATATAACGAATTCGATATATAATGTTGAGTTTGTTGTATCCGAGTTAGTACAGAAGAAAGATAGATTGAGAACATAAAATATCCCAGGTACATAGTACTAGAAGATTAGAATAGAGAAAACTTACAAATGAAAATGTTTTTCACCCCTACTGTCAGCTGATTGAGCCGTCAGGAGCTGTCAGTGCTTTGTTAGTAAACATTTTACCATTATCTTGGCCAGAATATAGATACTGTTACTAACTTCCGGTCCCGGATATACCAGCTCGATTTAATCCTATCACATATTATGTAGTTCATCCTTATTTATAATTAGACTCTAATATTTTCACAATTATTCAGTTACTTACTTGATTCAATGTATTCATTCTTGATAAAACCTATTAGGACTGCCTCCACTTGTTAGCTATTTTTATGAATCAATTAATTAGTAAAGTTAATGATTACGCATGATACTTTCTAAATATTACTGGCAAGATTGTAATATATTATTCGTTATTTTATTATGTAATTAAATTTTATTATAACGTTAGTATTAATTTATTGGAATAATATAAAAAGCGCATGTGTTAGGCAGTAGGAAGGATTGGTGGCGACCGCCATCATTGACGCTACAAAACTGTGAGACGAATGCTCTGTCAAGTTGTTATTAAGATAATAACTGAATAAACGTATTGTAAACTACGAGTGCCGTTTCTATACTGTGACTAGCCTGTCCTGACCACCAATTGACAATACATACCTACATCGTCTGACGACAAATTTACACTCTTAACTCATCCTAGCTCGTCCTGGAGACGCAGAGGTCAGTAAAAAAGAAGAAAGAAGACATTATACTTACGTGCTTACACAAAGTCTTAACAATTTGCGTCTTGTATTAGAAACAGAAGACGGCTATTGACACAAATTGTCGCATGCAATTTATTACTATTGCCTATTTTAGCTGCCTCTTCTTCTAATCAATCTGGGCATCTTGTAGCAAAAAAACGCTGTATCATTCACAGATCACAATTTAATAAAAAATATCTTGATTGTCCTTGTTTCATGTTCTGTATTTATCTCTTCTCTCTCTCATCGCTCCGTTTAATTAGTTAGTTAATCGACGAATATAAACAATGATAGTCCGAGAGCTGATAGAAATTTTTGATAGAAAACGCCTAACGCATTAAGGCGACACCACCTGTCATCATCATCATCATCATCATCAGCCTATTAATGTTCCCACTGCTGGGACACAGGCCTCCTCTCTGTGAGAGGGAATGGGCCGTAATCCACCACGCGGGCCCAGTGCGGATTGGTGGATGTCACATGTCTTCGAATTTTTGGTTCTAGGACATGCCGGTTTCCTCACGATGTTTTCCTTCACCGTTTTGAGAGCAGTGGTGATGAAATAATTTACACAAAGTAAAGCGCCTGCCTGGGTTCGAACCCACGACCTACAACATGTAAGTCGCGGCCGATACCACTGGGCCACCACTGCTCTCTACACCACCTGTACGCTTGCATAAAGTATTAAATAAATACGTTCTGTTGATAAGGACAAAACATTATAAAAATGAAGCAAGTCTAATAAGCATCTGGCCAGATGGTGAAGTGGGGCCAGGGGCGGCCTTAGCCGCTGCGAGGCTCCGGGCGAGAAGCACGTATTTGCGAGGCGCTTTTTGCAACGTATGTAATGAAATGATCATAGATATGATAATTATTACTTTATTATGAAATACTTTATATTAATGTTACGAATAATTGTTAGCTAAAGAATTTGCGAAGCGAAATTGTAAGATAAAATAAATAAGTATCATTTGTAAGCTTTTTAGGTAATTGCGCGAGGCCCCTGCAAGAGCGAGGCCTCGTTGCCGCCATCCCCTAAGGCTGACCTGAAGACACTGAGTATCGCTTCCGGTGAATAAAAATTAGAGATTGTATCCCAATTAAAACCTCCATTCCAGATAAGCTTCGTGCACATTGCACGATAGTAAAATTTCAAACAAAAAACGATGGGGTTCCAAAGACACCGACTTCCGAAACCTGTATTTTTATTTCTGTGCTCTGATCAGCAGGCAGATCTAATACTAAATTTAATAAAAAGGTTTTCAGAATGCCTGATTGATGGTTGAATCTTTTGCTTTTGCTTACATTATCAAGTTTAATAATAATAAAGGTGACATTTTGGTTTAATGATGATTTAACAAGCGACATTTTACCTTTGCTCTTAATCAAACGTAAAGGTTAAAAGGGGTCACTAGCCTCGTCCGGCCTCGCCAAGGCTAGTCCGGACGCGATTGCGCAATGCATTCGAGTGCAGGGCGCAGGATGCACGGCACAACCCCACAACTCGACAGAGGGGAATTATCGACCCAACATTATTACTCGTGAATAGACTAATTTATATATAAGTAGAATGTATTCTAGAGAAGGGATTGAAAAAATTGCGATAAAAATTCTGTGAGATAAATTAATAAGCGGAAAAATATTTAATTTAGTTCAACATACAACATTTATCAGTTCAGATGGTAGCTTAAAGCACTATTGCACCACCATACATCTTTGTATAGTTAAAAAAAACTTTTTTTCTTGTCGGTGACACCGACTTCGGAATAGAAAGTTATTTATCTCTTTTTAGTTTTGGTAAGTCCCTGCAATTACCATGAAAAACATTTATAGACAAAGTAAATCTCATGACGATTCCAATAAGCCCAAACAAGACTAGGATACATTGTTTTATTTCGGAGTTCAGTGCGTACCTTCCGGCTTCACCATTAGATTAAGTTCGATGGTACCATTTTCATCAGTACCATTTATTTATAAGTATTTGCTTCATCATAGTCGGTTACCTATTCGATATATCTTATACCCGTGACATACTTAGCATTAAGGAGATCCAGCGATCATCTGTGGTCTTCTTCATCAGTTCCACTTCAACAAATGATACTTTCTGAGTGCAAATGATTGCATTGTTTATGAAAATACCTAAATCGCTATATTTATGCATATAGTATTTGAGGAGTTTCCTCGATTTCTCCAGGATCCCATCATCAGATCCTGACCTGATGACCGTGGGACCACTTGGGAAGTTATACCCTTTCAAAAAAAAAGAAGAGTTATTGCGGAACTTGCATAAAAAAAGTTGCCGACGACCTAGGAACCTCCCCCTTTTTTTGAAGTCGGTTAAAAATCATTCTGCAGCGCGAGTCCCTAATCAAAACGTTGTACTAATAAAAATAACATAATAGTTATTTTTGAAAATATACATAATTAATTGTTTTATGATGGAAAATGCACTTTACATCCAATATACGGCAGTTTGTGTGAATGAAGAATGCGTGTGCTGACGCGTTCATGGAAACCCTTCCATTATTTAAAGCTGCGGCAGCCCAATTCTTTGGACATGGAACATTGTAGGACCCTTTCCCATTCATCCCCCATCACCTTACATATGGACATCGATAGCAGTGAGGATACCACAAATATTGTAACACTGATCTAGGCACTATTACCAAGCAAAACTCAAGAGACCTACGAGAGGATTCAATTTAATAAAGGTTATTTTTGGCATCGAAATTCGAAATTTTAAATTTGTTAGGAAATTGGCCTCCAAATCATTATTTCCAGCTTCACAAATCATGGGCTGCTACTACTATTTCGGCCATGCTATTTTGGCGTAAATTAAAGAAGCTAAACCTCATAAATAGTACCTAACCCTGCCGCTAAGTGATTGGAGTATGTGCCAATTACCCCCTAGTACCCGCGAAGTTCATACATAAAACATGGCAAAGCTATTAATTTTGAAACATGCTCAGACGAAATTAATCAATTGGTAGGTAATTTTGAAAAGCACTGAATAATAACGTCACCCGAAACAATTAGCTGTGCCGGAGAACGATACCGCAGTAACAACGGACTTGAAGGGTGGAACCGAGTAGATGCAAACCTTTCCAGTTATTCTGCTCCTTTGAATTAGCAAGATTCAAAACATACAAAATTACCAGCTTTTATTCACGCTTTTCGGAAAGAAGCTAAATCGCAGGATTTCAAAATTACGGATGATATAGTTAGGCCATTGAAGTCATACAGTCTGTAGGGCCTTTAAATTTTATCTCTATGGTTCACAATTACATTATTAGTCTCTTTTGTATAAATCATAATGATTTCCTTTTTGTCATTGGTGACTTGTTGTCATTCTTGTTTGAGTCAAGTGAATCTTTTCAAATAAATATTTAGGTCTGTCTCGAATACATAATGTGCCTGGTCCTAGTGGTGCAGATGATTTGCAGATTATTAAAAGTAAAAAGGGTAAACCCCTTGTACTTCACGATGAGTATCGTTACAACTTTGCTGTGAAGAACAAGAACTTCTCAGAGTTCATTATAAATTGTTTTATATTGTGTTAGGCTTTTTTTTGTTATGTTTATTACTGCTGCTTGTGTTGTTTATAAAATAGAATATATTGCTGTGCCTGTCTTCTTTGATTAATATTAGGTTGATTGTCACAACTTGTTGAAGATATAATTATCACCTTCATGTACTAACACTAGCCACTGGCTAGATAGAGAACTGTTTAGTTTGAACGAGCTATAGAATATAGCTTTGTACTGTCTTTTGTATGGTTGTCTATGTTTTACTATACTTGATCTTATACCTTCCTATTACAATATGCTTAACGATATTCTATGCGTTTTCGCTCTGTAAACCTTCCCCTACAAAGGTTATGGGCCCAGAGCAGTAAAGTGTATTGTGTACGTTGTGAAAATAATTCGAAATTGTAAAATTATAAAGTAAATGTCGGCAGAAAAATGAATGTACGAATAGAATTATTGACGAAGGAAAACTACGATAGTTGGAAGGTACAGGTAGAAGCATTGTTGATAAAAAATGACTTCTGGGAGTATGTAAGTGGCGAAAAGCCAAAACCTACTACGGATGCTGCTATATTGGCATGGGAGAAGGCTGACAGAAAAGCGAAGTCTGAGTTGATATTAGCATTAGATCCAAGTGTGGTTCGTCATGTAAAAAGGATGAAGGACTGCACGAGAGGTATGGTTATAATTAGAGAGCTTGTTTGCATCAAGAGGACCTGCAAAGAAAGCGAATTTAATGAAAAGGCTCATGTTACAAAGGATGAGTGAAATCAAAAGGTATGTGAGCACCTTGATTCCTTTTTCGAAGCCGTCGACAAACTGGAAGAAATGAATATTAAAATCCATGATTACTTGTTAACCATTATGCTGCTGTATAGTCTGCCGGGAAGCTATGAAAATTTTAGATGTGCTATTAGAGATGAGCACCCAAATCCAGAGCAACTAAGAGTTAAAATCATCGAAGAGGATAGTTCAAGAGGAAACGCTCAAGTTGACAAAATAGAAAGCGCCATGTATTTGGACAAACATTCGAAGAAAATTACTGAAAAAACATTTATGTTCAAATGTTTTAAGTGTCACAACTTTGGCCATAAGGCATCGGAATGCACAAAAAAAAGGGAGAAGACTCTAGAAACCCGATGTGTGGAGTCGTGCACTAGTCATGAAAGTTGTGAAGCCTTAACCATATATCATGTTTCAGATGACTGTCGCATCGCTGTTGGTGCGAAGCACCGTCAGGAATGGATTTTTGATAGTGGTTGCACTTCACACATGTGCAATGACGCGGAAAGGTTTGCTGAGGTACTCCCTGCGTGTCAAAAATTTAAATTAGCCACAGATTCTTTGACAACCGTGCAAGGTAAAGGTACAGTTAAGTTATTAGCATGCAATGATGATCGAACGCGCAAAATTCAATTTGAAAATACCCTATTGGTTCCCGATTTACGTAGTAATTTAATTTCTATCGCCCAGCTTACTGAACGAGGTTGTGAAGTCACATTCAAGCGTGACGTAGCCTATGCAGTTAAAAAAGGTGAGATAAAACTGATCGCTGATCGGCGAGGCGATTTATATTACTTGAGGGAGCAGGACGCTTCAGCGTCTGTGGTATATAATGAAAGTGTTGATTTGTATAGATGGCATGAGCGTATGGGACATCTGAATGCTAGGGATCTTATGAAATTACTAAAGAAATCAGATATTGATCCGATAAAGATCGATAGTAACTTGCATGATTGTGATGTGTGTGCTAAAGGAAAAATGGTGTCGTTGCCTTTTGTGAAATCCAATTCACGCTGCAATGAGAAGTTGCAAATAATATATTCTGATGTGGTCGGTCCAATGAGAGTTCAATCGAATGGCGGAAATAAATACTTTATCACTTTTATTGACGATTGTACTCGTTGGTGTGAAGTTTTTATGCTTGAAAATAAAAGTGACGTTTTGTCAAAATTCAAGATTTTTAAATGTCATGTCGAAAATTTGACAGGAAGAAAAATTAAATATTTACATACAGATAACGGAACTGAATACAAAAATAAATTGTTCGATGAATATTTAGAAAATGAAGGCATTAAGAGACGTTTTACGACGCCATACTCACCTCAAAGTAACGGCATCGCTGAACGGATGAACCGTACGTTAATTGAAATGGCAAGGTGCATGATCTTATCGTCAGGTATATCACCAAGTTTTTGGGCAGAAGCTGTAGCTACTGCATGCTATTTGCGTAATAGGTGTCCAACGAGCAATCTCAATGGTGAAATTCCATACAAAAAATGGTTTGAGAGACCTGTGAATGTTAAATATTTAAAAACGTTTGGCACCAAAGTACATGTCTTGGAAAAGGACCCAGGTAAGGATAAGTTTGCAGCACGTAGTTCACTTGGCATTTTTGTGGGTTATCCAGCTGATGCTAAAGGCTATAAAATATGGATACCTGATAGTAGAAGAATCGTAGTGTCGAGAGATGTAAAATTTCAGGAAGGAAAGCTAACTGAAATTGAGTGTAAGGTCTCAAATGAATCACTAATTGAACCACAATGTGAAAAAAGTATTGTGAGGAAGACTGTGGATATAGAAATCCAAACTAAAGAACAGTCGGATGTGTCATTAATGATGAACCTTCAAGAGAAGAAATTCCTTTAAATATTCAACCGAATGTGCCAGTGATTAAAGAAGAAAGTACAGAAAATACGGAATCTACTGAAATTAGTCATAGAAACATTATATTTAAAAGAGGTCTTGGAAGGCCAAGGATTCAGAGAGGACAAGTTGGCCGCCCTCGTAAAATCTATAATATGGTTGAGATAAGAGAGAATAGCGACAATGATTCATCGGCGGAAGAATACGTCGACACTGATAATTTTGCTGGAGCTATTGAAACCACGTTAAAGGAAGCTTTGTCATCTGACGAAAAGGTCAAATGGGAAGAAGCGATTCTTTCAGAAATAAGAAGTCTAGTAAATAACGATACGTGGGAAATTGTAAAGAAACCTTCAGATCGTAATATCGTGGGTTATCGATACGTGCTGACGACAAAGCTAAATGTTGGCAATACTGAGAAAAAGAAGGCCCGACTGGTAGCTAAAGGATACAGTCAGCAACATGGCCTAGATTATAATAAGACATTCGCCCCAGTTGCGAGACTTGCAACTGTACGTTTTTTGGTCGCCTTAGCTGTCGAAATGGGCATGGACATTGACCAGATAGATATAAATACCGCCTATTTAAACGGTGATCTGAACGAAGATATTTCTATGAGAATCCCAGAGCTGCTGAAAGAAGGTTTAGAGAAACTAAAAAATGCAGATGGCGTAAATTCTGCAGTAGGTAAAAAAGCTGCAAAAATGCTTGAAGATATGAAGCAGGTGGTGACACATGTCGTCTAAAGAAATCTCTGTATGGTCTCAAACAAGCTGGACGACAGTGGAATATCAAACTGGACGAGAAGCTGAGAGAAATGGGATTGACATCTACGATAAATGAACCTTGTTTGTATCATAAGCGTAATAAAGGTGGATCAGATCTTTTTGTCGTTATATACGTGGATGACATATTGATCGCATCGCGAAATAGACATCGACAACCCCTGATATCGCTAACGCTTCGGCAAAACTTGCGCAGTTTGCGGAAAACCCGCAGGAAACTCATTGGAGGGCTGCGAAGCGAGTTCTTCGATACTTAAAAGGTACGATAACTCACGGTTTGGCTTTTAAGCCGACAGGGTTATGCATACAAGGGTTGCAGGCGGATGCAGATTGGGGTAACTGCGTTATCGATAGACGATCATTTACGGGTTATTTATTCGTTCTAGGTGGAGCAAGCATATCATGGTCTTCACACAAGCAACGCATCGTTGCGACTTCTACTTGTGAGGCTGAGTTTGTAAGTTTGGCAGAAGCTATGAAAGAAGCTATGTATTTGAATAGCCTGTTGAAAGAACTATAATAATATATAATAATAATAATAAGCCCTTTATTCTGAACTACGCATACAAAAACATAATAACAGATTAATTTGGTTTAAATAATGTCCCGCAGTTCAGCGTGCCTTTTGGCATAGGCCTCCTCTAACAACTTCCACTGGCTTCTGTCTCGCGCCACCCTTCTCCAGTGGCGACCAGCCGTCAGCTTCAGATCATCCTCCCATCTTGCATGCTGGCGTCCTCTGTTGCGGTTCCCGTCTCTGGGGTACCAGTCGGAGACAATTTTGCTCCATTTATCTTGGGTCTCTCGGATCATGTGGCCGGCCCATCTCCACTTCTGTTGGTCTATTCGGCTAATTATGTCTGTTACCTTAGTTTTCTGTCTTATTTCGCAACTTCTTACTTTATCTTGCTTCCTTAATCCTGTCATGCTTCTCTCCATGGCTCTCTGGCATCGCTCCAACTTTTCTCTGTGGTGTTTCGTGAGGGACCAAGTTTCGCACCCATAGGTAATGACTGGAAGTACACAGGAATCAAAGACTTTCCTTTTTATTGACATGCTTAGCTCCTTGGATTTTAAGACTTCTTTCAGTGACCAGTACTGCTTCCAGCCGTTCGCTATTCTTCTACTGATTTCTTTGGTGGTTTGGTCTTTGTGAGAAATAATCTGCCCTAGATAGATGTAATCTTGCACATATTCAAGCAACTGGTTGTCAATTTTTATAGCTATTGGTTCGGAGTTTGTAATTAATTTGGTTTTGTCTTTGTTCATAGTTAGACCTACTTTCTCACTTTCGAATTTAAGCGATTTTATCATTGCTATCAGTTGTTCCGGATTTTCTTCAAACAGCACTATATCATCCGCAAATCTTAGGTGATTAAGTTTTATACCATCTACGTTTATGCCAAAGTCGTTCCAGTCCAGTTTGCGGAAGATGCTTTCCAGTACGGCAGAGAACAGTTTCGGTGACAGAGGGTCCCCCTGTCTTACCCCCCTCTCGATCTTAAACTTCTTTCCTAGAGTTTCCAGTTGTATCCTCGCTTCGGTATTTGAGTAGATGTTTTTAACGATTTCGATGTACTTTGAAGGCATACCTTGTTGTTCCAGGCTTTCCCATATGGATTTGTGGCTTATGCTATCGAAAGCTTTAGAGTAGTCGATAAATGCCATGTACAAGTTTTTGTTATATTCCTTATATTTCTCTACTACTTGTTTCACTGTGTGTATATGGTCCAGTGTAGAATTTTTTTGTCTAAAGCCGGCTTGTTCACGTGGTTGGTTTTCGTCGAGCTTTTTGCTTATTCTTTCTAAGATGACTTTAGAGAATACCTTGTAGATATTTGACATCAGACTTATGGGCCTATAATTTCCTATGTTTTCTTTTTGGCCTTTCTTAAATATAAGAATGATGTGTGATGTTTTCCACTGTGTGGGGATTATACCAGTCTTCATAATTTCGTTGAATATTGATGTAAGTACGGGTAGAAGCTCGTCGAGAGTACCTTTGAGAAGCTCATTTGTAATTTTATCCGGGCCTGGAGCCTTTTCCATCTTTTGACTATGTATTGCTTTTTAGGGTTCCGTACCCAAAGGGTAAAAACGGGACCCTATTACTAAGACTTCGCGATCCGTCTGTCTGTCTGTCTGTCTGTCTGTCTGTCTGTCTGTCCGTCTGTCTCCAGGCTGTACCTCATGAACCGTGATAGCTAGACAGTTGAAATTTTCACAGATGATGTATTTCTGTTGCCGATATAACAACAAATACTAAAAACAGTATAAAGTAAATATTAAAGGGGGGCTCCCATACAACAAACGTGATATTTTTGCCGATTTTTGCTCGATATTAATAACGGCAACAGGTAGACGCCTGAAATATTCTCAGAATGTATGTAATATTTACTTCAAAAAATAATAATTAATAAATTAAAATAAAATAAATTAAGGGGGGCTCCCATACAACAAACGTGATTTTTATGCAGTGTTTTGCGATAATGGTACGGAACCCTTCGTGTGCGAGTCCGACTCGCACTTGGCCGGTTTTTCTACTTCGTTTGGGAGTATTTTTGGTTCTGATTCCACTTTGTGCAGTGTTTCGCTTAGGTCTTTTGTTTGTTTTTTTTTCTGGATTTGAGTATAGGTCCTGGTAAAATTTTGTAGCTATTTCGTTGATATCTTTTCTGTTCGTATAAATATTATCTTTCTTATTGAGTTTTGGTATCCATTCTTTGCTTACTTCTCTCAGTTCCTTTAGTGCTTTCTTTACACCACCTGTTCTCTTTATATGCCTTTCTAATGTTTCCATCCTCTTAGTCTTCCTATCTTTTCTGATATTCGCTCTGATTTCCTTACTCAGTTCAGTTATCAGTTTTATATTATTACTTTTAGGGTACTTCTGTAGCAAGTTTTTTCTTTTTTCTATAAGTTGTAGTGTTGTGTCACTTAGTCTGTATTTATTCCTACCCATGTTCCCAGTTTTAACACTGGTTAGTTGTTTTTCTAGCTTACTGTACTTTGCAAGAGCATCAGTTGCGCTATTTTTCGTTGACATTTCCTCAGCTGTTTCACTAAGGGACTCAGCGATTTTTTTTAGGATTTCGTTACTGTATTGTTGGTTTTTGTTAGTAGCTACATTTTTTCTAGTTTTCTTTGGTGGTTCTATTATTAAGGAGCTTCGTACCATACGATGGTTTGTATTAAAGCTGAGTTTTGTCACTACTGACGTATCCGTGAAGGCTTTTGGATAGCTAGTTATTATGTAGTCAATCTCGTTTTTATAGGTGCCGTCAGGGGAGATCCAGGTCCACTTATTCTTCTTGTTTTTTTTAAACAAACTATTGAGAAGCGTTAAGTTGTGTGTTGAAAGAACTAGGTTTACATCAACTCTGTAAGGTAAGAATGCATGCTGATAATTTAAGTGCTATTTGCCTTGCTGAGGATCACGGTGTACATCATGCGAAAAGTAAGCACATTGACATTAGACATTTCTTTATAAGGGATGTGCTACGTGACAATAAAAACATAACGTTGGAATATTTGTCAACTGATAAGATGTTGGCAGATGTCCTCACCAAACCTTTACCTCGCGTAAGACACGAATTACTAACAAGTGCTTTAGGATTGTGTGTGCGAAAGTAAAGTACGTTTATTTTTATAGATTGTATCGTACATAAGTTGAAGGGGGTGTGTTGAAGATATATCACCTTCATGTACTAACACTAGCCACTGGCTAGAAAGAGAACTGTCTAGTTTGAACGAGCTATAGAATATAGCTTTGTACTGTCTTTTGTATGGTTGTCCATGTTTTACTATACTTGATCTTATACCTTCCTATTACAATATGCTTAACGATATTCTATGTGTTTTCGCTCTGTAAACCTTCCCCTACACAACTTTTATTTTGAATACGTGCCATTGGTTGTTTTTACTAGTGACACAAACTTTAGGTGACTTGAAGTTCTATACTTCGCCGCCAAAATTACTCTAAACCACACATGTGAAAAATACTCTAAATTGATAAAATTTACTATTGTTATTATACTCTAGATTTAAAAAAAAAACCAGCCAAGTGCGTGTCGGACAACGCACATTTAGGGTACCGTACCAAACCACTGAATTAAGTTGGTTGTAATAGGAAAAATGAGGGAATTTAAAAGAAAAAATCTGAAAAGAGTCTGGGTTTGCTGCCGGACAAAACTCAGCACACATACCAAGAAAGAACTATTATAAATCAGTATAAAAGTATATACAAACTTTTATATAGATTTAAAATAGGTGTGACTAGAGATGGTTGCCATACAAGCCATGAAAGATGTATTTCCGGGTAGTAGTATTATAGGATGTTATTACTTTTTTTCAAACGCTGCTTAGAGACTGTTCAACTCAAAATACAACGATGAAGCGAACCATTGTCCAGGAATTGCAAACGTTTCTTCATCAGAACAACGAATTAGGCCAAATGCCATCCGAGAGAAATAATATCGTCACTAGGGCTGACAAAACACGTGCGGGCGAGCACGCGAAACGGTTTAATTCACCGAAAATCCACAAAGTGACTATGTAACTGGTACTTAAGTAGATTAAATAAGTAATTTTTTAAATAGTTGGTTTTAATACATCAAGCTATATATCGTATGTGATAGCAGGCGCGGCAACCTATAAAAAAGTAAGTGGTATTAATTTTAATCCATAAAGACTCATGATCCGTGAAGGTGATATAAATCACTTCTTGTTCTTGTCTTTTCTATCAGTTCACGGTTGCCTTGTATGTCAAAATTGAGTCGACACGAGTCGTGTCGTCACGACTGACATACATCCGTTTGAACAAACAGCACCTCCGATCTGAAGAATACGATGCACCTTTTGTCGACGTTTTATAAGTGCCCATGTAGGCCTATGTAAAATAAAAAAATGCATTAATTTTCTCGAATGCCAACGACGGCGACGCCAACAACGTGGAAAAATGTAAATTTTGCCGTCCACTTACTTTGGAATCCCGCGCCACATGCACTAGTACGCTCAAGATGTGATGTCGTATATTAGACAATATGACTGCCCAGACCTTTTCATAAAATTCAATTGGAACCCCCAATGGACTGAAATCAAGAAGGAATTGCTACCAACCAAATAGCAATTGATAGCCGTGATATCACTGACAGAGTTTATAAACAAAATATAAAGTCTCTTATGAATTTCATTATAAAGCATAGTGTCCGATGTTGGATGTACTCCGTTGAATGGCAAAAACGTGGTCTCCCACATGCGAACGAATATTTTAGTTTAATTAGTTGATTAAATCAGGCCAAATGAAATTGATACCATCATTTCCCGAATGAAACCCCCGCTGAAACAGGTGACCCAAAATTGCATGCAATAGTCACAAAAACATGATACATGGACTTTGCGGCGTTTTCAACAACAACTTATCCTATATGATCGACGGTAAATGTTCCAAGGGATACCTGAGAGACCTGACTGCTGACACCATCACATGCAATGACAGATGCTCATTGTATCGTCGGCGATAAGTAGGCGATCGGTAGTTGTAAAGGTAAAAGGATAAAATCATCATGTAGACAATCGTTGGGTTATGCCATAACCGCTAATATCGTCCAAAGCTTTTGAGGGTCACATCAATGTCGAATATTGTAACTCCGTCAAGTCGATAAAATAAGTACATATGTAAACAAAGGCAGCGATATGACCATTTTTGATGTAACAAATGCAATTGAAGAAGTATATCAGTATCAGATGGCACGCTATATAACCAGCAACGAAGCAATTTGGCGCATCATTTCATTTGCGATTCACGAAATATAGTACAGTAGTAGAAATACGGTAGTCCATTTGGCAGTTCATTAGAAAATGGACAACGAATGTATTTCAAACGAGAGAACGCGGCTAACAGAGCGGGACGGTCACCGTCGACAACATTAACAAGTTACTTCTCAGTTTGTCAAACAGATGCTTTCGCTTACACTTTGCTGTATGCTGAAATGCCACGCTACTACACATGGAAAGCATCATCGAAATCGTCTCAGCGTCGGAAATAAGGAACACTAGTTGAAGGACATCCAAATATATTTGTTTCAAACTCTCTGCGTCGCATCTACGAGTACACTGTCCATCCAAATAACGATAATGTTATTATCTTCAATTGTTGTTGATGAATGATCGTGGTCCGATATCGTTTCAAGAACTGAGAACAGTTACTGTAAGGCGTGTCAATTATTAATCGCATGTGGATAATACGGTCAAGGATTCTGTCATATCTTCATCGCCGCATCAAATTTGCACATTGTTTGCGATTATCACATGTTTCGAGTGTGAAATATTGGGAACAACGACATGTGTCTGAAAATGTTTTGCATCGTGTGCGCTGTCAAACTTTTAAGCCCACAATACAAATGACTGCATAAATTTACAATGAGACATTGATCATGAAAGAAGACATTATGTGTTTATTGATGGTAAATAAAGTATTGTCGTGTTTGGGCATTATAGATGTTTTTTTTCGTAAGTCGACTGAATAGCACTACCGTGAATTTGATAAATAAAGGTAAAGGATAAGCATACTGCAAATTATGTCCACCCCATTGCGTGCTCAAAAAACGGATTTGACAAAATACACAAAATTTTAATCTCATTCACAACGTGATAAGGTGTTAAAAGTCAAAACACATCCAAAACTACATTTATTTAGTTGTATTTCAGTACTACAATACAAGTACATAATACTAAAACATATAAAAAAAACATTTTTGCTCATAATTTCAAATATGGTTTCAGGATATTCGAAAGGTCTGTATTTTAATCTCATTCACAACGTGATAAGGTGTTAAAAGTCAAAACACATCCAAAACTACATTTATTTAGTTGTATTTCAGTACTACAATACAAGTACATAATACTAAAACATATAAAAAAAACATTTTTGCTCATAATTTCAAATATGGTTTCAGGATATTCGAAAGGTCTGTTGAAAAAAGCAATGATGTAAAATTGCCGTCCATATAGCGTCGCATAGCTTCCTCGGAAGTGTGGATACTAAACTGTTTTTATTGTATTCAAGTACAATAAAAACAGTTTTAGAGACAGTCTTAGGTCAAGAGCTTATTATGGAAATAGACGATAACCCATTCTCGTTAATTCTCGAGGAATCAATGCTGAAAAATATATGGCATACATAGTGCAATATTACAATGAAAAACACAAATTTATAACCGTAATTTTTTTAGGATTCCAATGAATACTCCGTGCTATTGCTGAAAATTTACATGAAACTTTAAGCTCTGTTTTACGAAACTCTTCATGTGCAGTTGGCGACAAATGCACAAGAAAAAATATAGAAAATGCTGTAATAAGCAAAAAACGATTTATGAATGTTATTGGTAACGACGGCAAGGAGTGTTCAAACCCACCCATACCTAATTTCACTTTCAAGTTTTGGGCAGTATTTGTATTATTTTTTTCACTAGATCTGACAGTGTCGATTCCGGCCACAAGTTTGAGGAGGTTGCCAGGATGTCTGCCGCCAAATAAATAAAAGACGAACGAAAGATACGCTCTTTGGTCTTATTTCGCTTGTGCCAAGAGTTTGTGAATATATTCTCAGATAATGTGCTGACTGATTGTCCAGAGGCTACAATGTTTTAACCTCGAAATAGCTCTTTCTACAGGAGGCTATCGACAGAAAAACTGTTTTGCCAAAAATATAACTGACTTCCAAATAAAAACACTACAAAGTGGAAAATTCGGACAAACGCATACTCAAGACTAAATAGCATATTTGCTCACCTGGTTTATCTAAAAACGAAGTCACAATAGAAATTGCTCTTTTAAAAGATAAAGTAAAGGAATCTATCCGACCTGCATCCGAGTTATATGAGAGAACTATTAACAAAATCAAAAATAAAGAACTAGATATTGTAACGACAGTACCAATCATGTCAATCATCCAACATTGTCGCTAAGATATAAGAAATAAGGCGAAGTGCGTTAACAAAACGACTTTTACGATTTTGGAAAAAGTGGAACTGCCTTTGAAGTTTGAAAGCTTCGTACTAGCCGACTATTATTACTACGAAGATTCACTCATTATTGTATTTTGCTCCCCATAAACCAGAAAAAAAATCGGAGAAATTCTTGAGTTTATGGGTGACGGAATCTTCAGATGCCATCCAAAACCCTTTCATCAACTGTATTCCATTCATTGAGACATTGGTAGTTCTATTGAAACTACAAACGTTACGTCCTTTATATTTGCAAATAATGGTAAAAAAAAAATCGAATTCGGTGTCTAATAAAACGAAAAACAGTAGGTACCAAAGACACCGACTTCGGAAAAAAGTAATTTTTCGATTTGAAGTGTTTTGCTTTAAAAGTCGTTCAATGATTGACGGCAAAAGGCAAGCCTATATAAATAAAATAGTTAAGAATTTTTAAAACATGTAACTTACTAATATTCAAGTTGAGAGATAGTAAAATAGGTTATTTTAGTACATCCAAATACAATGGCCTTCAAAACTTAGTACTACACGTTTGAAATTGCAATTTCTCCTAAACTATAAACGTCACGGATTTTGAAATAAAAATCTTTTTATAGAAAATTTCTTCAACTGCCTTTCAAATTTCAGTTTTTTATAAATTTGTAACATTTTTAACTTTCAAACATAATGAGATGAATGCAGAACATTTTGAGGGGTGGCTAAAGGCAATTTTGCCGAAATTAAAAAAATAATTGGTTTTTGGTGTAAGAGAATGCTTTATCACACCTGTAAGGTGGACATTACGGCGTGGCGTAAACCCCAAATTCAAGAATGGCTGAACTCAAAAAAATTAAACTTCGATGACAACATGAATAAGGTTGAATAACTGGAAATGGTAAATAAAGAAAAGGCTAAATATCAAAAATATTTAGTTAATGAGCTCGCTGTCGAGTACGGTGTCACCATCTTAAGACAGCCTGCACTGTGAACTGAATCCAATAGAACTGGTTTGGACACAGGTAAAGGGGAATGTCGCAAGGCATAACAAAAGATTTAAAAGAGAAGAAATAAAATAAAAAACGGTGTCGGGCTAATGTTGGTAACAGCGCAACAGTGGTGGAGCTGTATCGATCATGTTATAAAAGAAGCGAACAAAATGATGAAACTCGACCACCTTATTGATCATGTAACAGAAAAAAATATAATAAGTGAAACAGACTCAGATTCTGTAAATGATTATTCAGAAATTAATAGTGATTAAGAAAGTTGAAAGATTGATGGGGTCCGAGTGTTCATCGAGTTTTCGAGACATTAGTATTTACTAATGTCAATTTTTCATGTCACCAGAGGGCCGGACTGTTGTTCGGCCAGAGAATGCTGCCAGCGTTCTGGGCATTTTACTCATTGTCATCGATTTTCGATCAAATTTTTTGGTGCGCAATGAGTCCCAGCTTGCCCGAGAGGGCCCTTCCCTTTGTCTAAAGGACCGTTTTTTATTAGTCTTATGTTTTATAGTATTGATTTATAATATCAATTACTGTAGAATTGAAGATTAATTTTTTAAAAATATGACAGCCATGACCATAAGAAATAGATCACTATAAAAACTACTAGTTTTAATTATTTGTCCCATTTACTGTAGTTTTAGTCTACGAAATTAAAATTCAGAGTTTACACCATAACACGAGCCTATACTGTCGGAAATAAACGATGAATTGCGATATTTATTATTATTGCCAAATGCTTGAATAATTTTGGTGGATTGGAAGATCAAGCGAATGGGTGTGCAGAGAGTTCGCCAACTGCATGTTATTGGTAGAATTCATAATGTAAATTTTACGGTTATTACTTTATACCACGTAAAAGATACAACAAGTTTTAAAGATCTTCGAATTGTGAATGATAACCGATATGAGACCTTTAAACAAGCATGCCTAGCACGTGGTTTAGCGTAAGGCGATCAGCAATGGTAGAGGAATGCCTCATGCATTAAGTCCGCTAAAATAATTTAAAAAACCATTTTTTTCGAAACTTTTGGAAACTCCTCCAAAATGACTTGGATGTTTAAAAATATTTTTTTTTAAACAGAAAAATTGATGGCTGGAATTTCTTCATAACTAACTTAGCATATTTAAATCAAATAATATTTTGCAAACAAAAGGAGGTTCAATATTGATATTTTGGCATAGAGCAGGCGCACGGCCAATACTGCGTTAACATTGGGGCGTATATATCGCCTTAACATTAGGGCGTGTATAGCGCCTTAAAGGATATTTGACAGAAGATTTTATCCATGATGCTAGAAGAAATAGACAGTATATCGAAGAAGCTATTAAGCGCGCTTATCGGCTTATTTATTGCCCAAAAACTGAGTAACAGAAGGCAGAAATGTTCAATATTGGGTACAAATTCAAGTTCAAATATTTTTATTTGTAGACCACTAAAAGGTACAGATGTAAATGTTAATAAAATGAACGCTATGTCTTGCCGTCAACGGCGTACAAATATTCTAATTAATAATTGGTAAGAAATAATAATACATTCAAAAATTGTAATGGGCAACTTATTATATGTCAGATCCAGGTATATAGAATCAGGATTTGACCTACTTAGTGACATACCGGTGTTAGATTATAGTCGTGGGCGCAGAATGTGGGATACGGGTAAACTAGAGAAATATCTCCTGTAACTTCTACAAAGTTTTAATTCGTTACAGAGTACTATCACCATGATACTAAGTAATACTCTGGACTCAAAAGGAAACACGGGCAGTTCCCAGGTCAGCATGTTGCCACGGCCATGTTCGAACGATCACTGTCGCTCTAAAATGAACAATATCGACACATACCACCCAGACTCTACCCAGTACCAAACAAAGTACTTGTGTATCATTTTAAGTAAACAAATCATGACATGATCCGACACGGCCATCCTACGTGGCACACGTCCGCGTGTGTAAATCTGCAATACCAGATATTTCCAACATAGAATAAAACCGTTCGGTCATTCTGACTTCAATTAACTAAGAGAAATCCTTAGACTCTCACAGCCAGCCCTGTGGCTTCGGCAGTCATCTCAGTGACCCAATCATAGTCAACCTAATGACCAAGTCTCGTAACCATCCCTGTGGCTATAGCAGTCATCTCAGTGACCCAATCATAGTCAACCCAGTGACCAAATCTCGTGACCATCCCAGTGGCTACAGCAGTCATCTCAGTGACCTCTCACACAACCATAGTCATCATGACCAGGTCTCTTAACCATCCCAGTGGCTACAGCAGTCATCTCAGTGACCTCTCACACAACCATAGTCATCCTGACCAGGTCTTTTAACCATCCCAGTGGCTACAGCAGTCATCTCACTGACCGCTCACACAACCATAGTCAACCCAGTGACTAGGTCTCGTAACCATCCCAGTGGCTACAGCAGTCATCTCTGTGACCTCTCACACAACCATAGTCATCATGACCAGGTCTCGTAACCATCCCAGTGGCTACAGCAGTCATCTCACTGACCACTCACACAACCATAGTCAACCCAGTGACCAGGTCTAGTAACCATCCCCGTGGCTACAGCAGTCATCTCACTGACCACTCACACAACCATATTCAACCCAGTGAACAGGTCTCGTAACCATCCCCGTGACTACACCAGTCATCTCACTGACTGCTCACACAACCATATTCAACCCAGTGAACAGTTCTCGTAACCATCCCCGTGGCTACACCAGTCATCTCACTGACCATACAGTCTAGTCATCTCTGTGATCGTTCACAGTCAAGTCATCTCTGTTACCATACATAGTCCAGTCACTATATTACATTCAGTTACATTAATGGGTACCCGACTTTTCGGCTTCCCTATAATTCCACTACAATGCTCACGATAGAGCGCATTTGTAAATACATTTCGACTACTAAGTCTCTCGACGCATAGTTAAAAGCCCTCATCAACTTAAATGGTACCTTTAAACTAACGTTTCTTTTTATTTCATTCTTTATTCTTAATCAAAACTACAGCACAAAAATCTTTCGTCTATCTGTGCTCTATCAAACCATCTTTATCTTACTCAACAATTTGCCTACCGCGCTTCTAAATAACAACTTCCATTTCTACCTACTTGTCATGAAGAACAAGAGCCTCGCTTCTTGTCTATCATCAGTTCAAGTGGTGTACTTATTAACACACACAAACACAGTCGTCACATTTTTTTTTTTTTTCTTATAGACCTTAAGGCACGGTCGTATCTTTATAGGCTTCAGTATGCTCAATATACTACATTCCAGTTGCACGTATAAAACGCAATGAGTTAAAGGTTAACTTTTGTTTATCAAAATTCCTTCGATAAACCTCGACCTTAATCAATCACAATACTGAATGGGACTCCAATAGTGTTTACACTATGAGCTATTTTTATTTCAATCAAATTGGTGGCATCATATCTTAAGACAGTAAAGTCATGTCGTTATCTGTCTATCGCATTTTTTATTTAATTTTTTATTATAGTAGTACATCTTCATCATCATCAGGCTTATTAATGTTCCCACCACGCGGGCCCAGTGCGGGTTGGTGGATATCACATATCTTCGAATTTTTGGTTCTAGGACATGCCGGTTTCCTCACGATGTTTTCCTTCACCGTTTTTGAGAGAAGAGGTTATAAAATAATTTACACAATGTAAATCGCCTGCCCGGATTCGAACCCAAGAGTCACAACTTGCAAGTCGCGGCTAATACCACCACTGCTCTAGTAGTAGTACTGAATGAATAAAATGAATTTGCAGCTTTAATTATTTTCAAAAAAAGAAAAGCTAAATCCTTGAAGGCAATATTCTAATTTGTAATAAATTAAGTTGCAATATTGAGGTCAAATTGAGTGTATGTCAGTGCAACTCTATTTTATTTTTTATTTTTTTTATTTATTTGTTTCATCTTTACTTTAGTTAATATTTTTTTTTTTACACATAACATGCCTTCTTAAGCTGATGGTGACCATTCACCTTCAACTCCAAAAAGTATCTTCATCAAAGATAAACAAGTGATTCATCAATATTGATATCATCACAACATAAACTACTGTAAGAACATCTTGTTTCGCCATTTCACTCTTTTCTTCAATACAAAGTGTTTACATTGAAACTCGGAAGAGCATATTTGCAACAATCTGCTCTACTTTCATCATCAAAAATTCCTTACAATGTCGTTATCGTACAACTGTCTTTAGGCGTAAGGCCTACGTAACATTCGTTCGGCCTTTTGGCAATACTTGAAGTATAAAAGGATTTATACCAAACCCACTACCTACGTACTCAAGAACTCAAATCTACTCTAAAGTTGACTCGTTAAGTTGTTCCATATCCAACGGATAGATTTATTTTTGAGTTAACTATCTGTCGTCACAAGGCATTTTCATTCATGTAAAATACTACCTTAAAAGCTCAACAGCAATCACCACTCTAAAACGCCAACTCAATAGTACCAAGACTCCGCAACATAGATTTACTATAATATGTAACACCAAGTAATAACAAGGCTGTTTCAGCTCCGCATCATCACGATCATCAGCATCAAACTGAGTATCACAATAGATTACAAAACTCAATTGTTACTGTTTATTTTTGATATTTGGTCCTAGGATAACCTTGATATTTGGTCCAAACCAAGTCATGTACGAAGTTAATTTACTATGAACAGGCATATTTTAAATCAATTTGCCAAAGGAAAAGTAACTAGGCCTAAACTGTCTTAATCTTTGTTACAGTTTCAGGATATGGTAAGCAGCTAGTGACTATCCATTTGACATGTGTTTTATCATCACTACCGTGTTCTATCTCATAGTCTTAAAACTCAATAAATACTTTCAGTAAAAGAGCAATTCGTTTGATTTACAAACCATGTAAATACGTCGACTACACTAAGTCTTTCTAAACCATTGCTCTATCAATGCCGACCCGACAGTCTCACGGTTCAACTAACGTAAACACTTACGTAGTCTAGTTCCTACGAGTCCGCAACAATAGCTCTTTGAGCTTCAAGTTACAAAGGTCCGGACGTATTATTTGGAACTCATGTTGCTTATCTGGTGTTATGAAAGTTAAGAGCAATCGATTCTACAATGCAAAGACTTAAGCCGCCATAATAATCAAGCTCTGTAAAACTTTGTTTAGATTAGGCATTGAGTTCTCAGTGGTTTCACATTCATAAACAACGAACATTTGTTATTTTTATAACCACTCATGATAACGTAGCTGAAACCTAATACTCATGACTTTACATTATTCATTATCTCAAAATGAAATCTGTTATGTGAACTTTATACTTTTCCATTATTGGTTCAGTAAACAATTTCATAATAATGCTTTCTGACTGGGCTGCCACTGAGTAATTTCCAACAGAAAAACCCAATTAAATCCTGCCCGACCCTGGTATCGAACCCAGGTCCCCGAACTCAACAGTCGCGCTAGTTGGTAAGAGGCCAAAGGGGCAATTAACAATGTAGTCGATGTTAGCTAAACAATTACACACAACCAACCATTAACCACAAATTAAGTTGACGTACTTTTACTTGACGTAAATTGAGTTGTACGCAGAAGCTCAGCTCACCAACATGAATACCCATCCTGGATGTACGGCTAATCGCCATATCCTACTGCTTCTTCAAGCACCAAACAGTCGCTTGCTCGTTAATCTGCTGAGTGGCTTGTGTGAAAGGCTAGATCAGCGCTCACATTGTTGTTATTTAATTATTCCCATCCCTATCACTTCCACATCGATGTTTTGGACAACTTTAATTGCTTGGCTGACAACGACGTCATCATTACACTCTAGGTACACAACTTTTTGCTTTCAAAACGTAAAAGCTCGTCAAATAATAAAAAAACATCACGCCCGCGCTGTCCGCAGGGGAAAGCAGAGTTACTCAAGCAAAACACAGACAGTACAAAACATATCACCAAACCTTGTAAGTGACTATTGTTATAAATCGCCTGAATCTTACAGTGAAGATGAACTCTCAATTTCTGACCAAGCGTGATAACAACCGAGCAATACTGTTTCCGGTGTTCAATGTCTCTAAGAATTTTTTAGCAAACCAATTTAACAGATTCAGATGTAATTCAATTTAATCAATCTCAATAGTTACGAAATAAATTGAATAGTGTTATCATTAATGATAAACATTCAATGTAATGACAAATGAAACATGAATGTCATTACCTGTGGTTTCTGCATCTTTCTTTCAAAGCCAATAAATTAAATTCGATTAAACCGCGTAGATAATATCGCAATAAAACTTCAAAATAACAAAGTCACATAGCATAGACTTCAAACTGCATAACAGCACTTCACGAAACCGAGAAATACGTTTCATCAAAGAAATACAATCAAAGGTAACTCACTCACCGGGGATGTCACCATTCCTCGTTCTCACTCAAACACATTACTTCACATCTTTGTCAGTCTGACAACATAGGACAAGATAGCGGTTAGCTATCCCCATGGTATCATACTCTCAAAATGGGAATCAAACCCAATGAAATCGATTGAGCTTCTCAGTAGCTCTGGCCAAGTAATAAACACGCAAATAGGTATCCACAACAATGTAGCAACTCTGTTATTAAAGAGTCCACACGCTAATTACAATTCTCACTGTTTTCACTCATCAGGAGATTTCTCAGCCCGCTCGTATCTCACTTCTGATGTCAGATCCAGGTATATAGAATCAGGATTTGACCTACTTAGTGACATACCGGTGTTAGATTATAGTCGTGGGCGCAGAATGTGGGATACGGGTAAACTAGAGAAATATCTCCTGTAACTTCTACAAAGTTTTAATTCGTTACAGAGTACTATCACCATGATACTAAGTAATACTCTGGACTCAAAAGGAAACACGGGCAGTTCCCAGGTCAGCATGTTGCCACGGCCATGTTCGAACGATCACTGTCGCTCTAAAATGAACAATATCGACACATACCACCCAGACTCTACCCAGTACCAAACAAAGTACTTGTGTATCATTTTAAGTAAACAAATCATGACATGATCCGACATATATAACTTGGGCACAGATAATATAAAACATCACGAACACACCTCTTTTGAGCATTGAGCGCAATGTTTTTGTCAGTGGAATTTCCCCAATACATTATTCCAAAACGCACCGTTGATGAGACATACGCTGTGTATGCTATCAAAACTACAAGACTCACTTGATATTTTCGCGAGATTATAAAGCGCATAAGAATATTGGTTTAGTTTTTTGCAAACAGTTTCCACATGGCATTTCCAATTTAGATGACTATCCAAGTAAAGTCCTTGAAATCTAGCATTGTTTTAGGCATTTTTTGATCTGCGTATTTAATATTTAAATTGAGTTGTTTTGTACTTTGTTGGAACGTCTTCATCAATCTGTGTTTTTTCTAAGTTTATTGTAAGTTTATTCTTACGTAAGAAATCTATAATGCAATGAATGGAATTATTTGGTGGAGCTCATGGCTAAATAATAACAGCCGCACTGGTCGATCATCAAGGTTAAGCAACGCTTGACGAGGTCGGTCCGTGGATGGGTTACCTTTCAATATACCGAGTTTCCTCCGTGCCTCGGAAAGCACGTTAAGCCGTTGGTCCCGGCTGTCATTTGAAGATCTTTGACAGCCATAATGGGTAGTCAGAAGCTTGAGATCTGACACCAGTCTTGCCAAGGGGTACCGTGTTACCCAGTTACTGGGTTGTGGCGGTCAGATAGGCAGTCGCTCCATGTAAAACACTGGTACCCAGCTGAATCCGGTAAGACTGGCAGCCGACCCCACTATATTTGGGAAAACAGGCTAGGCAGATAAATAATTAATGTAATTAATCTTCACACGGTATGATAATTGTACTATCATCGGCAAACAGGACGGTCTGATAGTCAGTACATTTCGGCAAATCATTAATTAAAATGAGGAAAAGTAAGGGCCCAAGGACACTCCCTTAGGGTACACCGAAAGTTGTATACCTAAGGACGACTTGTGATTAACTTGACTCTTAGAATTAAGACAAATTTTATTTATAACCGTGATTTGTTTTCTTCCAGATAAATAAGATTTAATTATGCTCAATATATTTCCTCGGACACCATAACACTCTAATTTACCCAGTTATATTGTATGATCCACGTGATCGAATGCCTTAGACATTTCCATGAGTACTGCGGCAATAGGATTTTTTTTGTCAACATTACTAACCATTTTTGCCACTAACTCATAGACTGCGTTGTTAATATTCCTACTTTTTCCAAAACATTTGCCTTTGAAACATTACTATTTGATTTCCGGCAGAGGCCATAAGGTAAAGTGTATGGCATTTACCGATATCACTCTTGACTCGACAAAAGAACAACTTGGATGTACAATGCAGCGGCACCAATTTCCAGTACGAACTGCTTTCGCTCCCACAGTCCATAATTCGCTAGGCCAAACTTTCGAGTATGTCGGTGTTGACCTCAAAACATTAGTTTTATGTAGAGTCTAACTCCATGTGGCATTCTATAGTTAAAAGACCAAGTGCTTTTAATGTATTATTACCAGATGAGAACCCACGTCACACCCGAAATATAATGTGGAAAGAGGTTTTAAACAACACAACAGCTGCAGATGCAGACCACAATGAAAACGATTTCCTCAGCAATTGAATATTTTAATTTAGATGAGTACCTAATATCACCCATTGTAATATATTTGTAACATAATAAGCAATTTAATAAACCTCTAATACAAACGATTCTCAAAGTTAAAGTCATGTCATTGTTGAATTAAAATATTTTCTGTAGTTTTTCCTGAGCAGAGCTCGGTCATCCCAGTACATTGTTATTAAAAACGGACTTCAGCAAAACGATGAGCTAGAATTTTTTAAATCAGAAAATCAGTTTAAAAATCAGTAAAGATTTTTGACTAAAATTATGTTCCAAAATAAAACTTTCCAACAGGAAATTTTGATATATAACAGGTTATTGTATCCGTATGCAGGAATAACGTTGTTTGTAGGGATTGCAATGCTGGATCCAGCAATCCAGCAAAATCTAGCACATTTTTGGGCTTGCTGGATCCAGCGGTGCGGATCCACAATCACGTAAAAATAAGTAACTAACTTTTTTACCGCGCGAAAACGCCTCAAATCTTTACGTTGCCGGTTTTTTGTTCAGGATATCACCTACTTAAGATGACATGTATCTACAAAATATGTGATAGATGATAAAGGAGAGGAATTGAGTTTTAATACTTGACTGCCGCACTAGGTGCAACAGTTTGTTCAGCATACCTGCAGAACCCGAAGAAGTACGAAAATCAAGTGAGAATTCCTACTGGCTCATTCCCAATGCAAAAAAAATGGAATGCCTGCCGCATACCATTTTTTTTCGGGGTGACATAACCAGAAACAATTCCTACGCTCAAGGCCGAGATCCAACACGTTATCAGTGAGATACAGCCGCATCTTTTTCAAAAAGTCATCGAAAATTTCATGAAAAGTGTAATAGTCATTTGCCGGCTATTTTATTCCAAACATAATCGGAACATGTCTTATTTATAATGCAATATAAATATCAAAAAAATACGTGTTTTTATTTTTAATCGCAGTAGTGTTCTTTTTGATACAGCCTTTACTTAAAAAAAGTTTTTTAAACAAGCTTTGCAGAGGGCGTCTAGTTCACTGACCTAGAATACATAATGGAAATAGATAAACTTAATAACCAGGCAATCACACCGTTTATATTTTTAAAACGGGTGACCCATATAAAACGGAGACTTAGACGTTAGTCTTTGGAGACTAACTTAGAGACCATTCCAATGAGCCCAAATACAATACCTGTGCTGTAAGTTGGTATGGGAGTTGGCTATTCTGCAATTTCCAGCTGATGCTGCGGCATCAGTTCAAGGTTACTAATATCATTGAAGTAACAGAATACCCAAATTGATCAAACCTGTGGAAGATGCTCACATTCATTCATCAACTCGAAAAGAGCTGATAATCTTCATACGGTTTTCTTAAATAATAGCATAGCTAAAAACACTCTCGATCAAGTGTAACCTTCAAACAACAAAACACTCTCGATGAAATAACCTTTCAAACAACAAAAATAAGAACACAATCGGTTCAGCCGTTTAGGAGCTACGAAGGCGCAGAAAGACACATAGATACTCAAGTTAAACCTATACCAGGCCTCTTAATCCGTCGGGGATTAAAAAAACATTTTAACAAAAGAATCAAACGAGTCGATTTGAATTTTTGTTAAAAAGATTTTTCAAATACCTTGCAAATTATTTATAGCTAAAGTAAATCTCATGACGATTCCAATAAGCCCAAACACGACTAGGATCCATTGTATTATTTCGGAGTTCCAGTGCCAACCTGCCGGCTTCATCATTAGATCAGTTCGATGGAACCATTTTCATCAGTACCATTTATTTTTCATCACACCTATTCGAAAAACGACAATTGTCTATAGAGATGAGATATTTTTTCTCGGCAATTTTTCACACTAGGCTTCGCCAAAGAGGAAAGTATTTTTAAATATCGGCTTCGCAAAATTGTTGCAAATAATAAAACCGGCCAAGTGCGAGTAGGACTTCGCGCACGAAGGGTTCCGTACCATTATTGCAAAAAACGGCAAACAAAATCACGTTTTTTGTATGGGAGCCCCACTTAAAATTTTTTTTTTATGTTTTTAGTATTTGTTGTTATAGCGGCAACAGAAATACATCATCTGTGAAAATTTCAACTGTCTAGCTATCACGGCTCATGAGATACAGCCTGGTGACAGACGGACAGACAGACAGACAGACGGATCGCGGTGTCTTAGTAATAGGGTCCCGTTTTTACCCTTTGGGTACGGAACCCTAATAAAAAAGATGAGTTCGAGTAGTGATAGTGATATATTAACGCCTGAAACCATACTAAATGATGCAGCTAATGTAGTGCAACAATTATTACCACAAAAATCGCGTGTAAAATATTTAAATGAATACAATAAATTCGTCGAATGGAAAAACTGAAAAGGTGCTAAGTCTTTTTCTAAAGCTATGTGTTTAGCAACATTCAAGAATTGGCTAAAATAAGAAAAGCTCCTACACTTTGGAGTATCTACTCTATGCTGAAAGCGACACTTAATGCAAATAATGACATCAAAATTGAAAGCTACACAAAGTTGGTGTCATATCTGAAAATACTTTCTGAAGGATACAAAGCAAAGAAGTCCTATGTATTTTCTCGCCAAAATGTAGAAACCTTTTTAAACCAACCACCCGACAACGATTTTCTAGCTATCAAAGTATGTCTGTACATTATTATTTCCTAAAGAATGTATGAGTTATAAATATGAATAAATTTTTAGAGATTTAATTGTAAATTTTTGTACCAAATTAAGACTTTCTTTGTTACAGGAAGCTTTAATTTTTGGTATCCACGGAGCTTATCGTGGTATCGAACACACGAACCTTACAGTTGACGACATTGAAAAGCAGTCTGAACAATTATTGTTAGTGAAGTTGAAAGACACCAAAACTAAGATTGACAGATCTTTTATTGTACGCGACGAGTACAAAAGTATTGTAGACAAATACATGACTCTCCGTCCTGCTGACACACATACCAGGCGGTTCTTTATCCGCTATCAAGGAGGAAAATGATGGAAACAAGTTATTGGAAAGAATAAAATTTCTGAAATGCCACGAATAATCGCCAAATTTTTAAAATTACCTGAGCCTAATATGTTCACTGGACAATGCTTTCGAAGGACATCCGCCACCCTCCTGGCTGATTCAGGAGCAGATTTAACAATGCTTAAGCTTCACGGGGGGTGGAAATCCTCTTCTGTTGCTAAAGGATATATTGAAAACTCAATTGAGAACAAAACAAACACGAACAGTCGTATTGTAGAAAACATAACATTAAAATCGACTAAATTGCATATTGTTTCGCCATGGTACCCATCCACATCACGATGCGAACCAACAATCGATGAAAATAAAAATATACAGCAAGATTCTGGAATTATAAACACTCAATCTATCCAAAGAAACAATAATCTCTGTCCCAAATAAAACTATTACTATATATTTCACGAATTGTGAAAATGTATTCCATATAAATATAATAGTTTAATTTTTTTATAATAATTTGTATTTTATTTACACTTTCAATCTACACACACACTACACACACTACACACACACATACACACACTATACACAACACACACACAATTACACACACACACTACACACTACACATAAATACACACTATTTTTCATCACTATCTAAGAGAAAAATAAATAGCTACGAGTACCTACCTACTCGAAACAAGTATATACTAGTTTCGAGTAGGTAGTACTCGTAGCTTTTTATTTTTCTCTTAGATAGTGATGAAAAATAGTGTGTATTCTCGGAGACAAAATATTTTGTTCTCGGGCGGCGTATATTGAATTCCTCGATAAGCTCAGGATTTAAAATAACGCCATGGAAGAACAAAATATTACTTTGTCTCCTTGTAACACAAATAACTATATAAGTATTTGCTTCATCATAGTCGGTTAGCTATTCGATATATCTTATACCCGTGGCATACATAACATTAACGAGTTCCAGTGGCCATCTGTGTTCTTCTTCATCATTTCCATTTCACCAAATGATACTTTCTGAGTGTAAATGATTGCATTGTTGATAGAAATACCAAAATCGCTATATGTATGCCTATATTTGAGGAGTTCCCTCGAAATCTCTGGGACGCCACTCTAGACATTATCACCTAAAAGTCGTTTTAACATGAGGATGTTCTGCAAACAATGACATTTTCCCTTATATACCTAATTAGGAGCACATTTTTCAATGCTACAATTTCTCGTTTGTATATGTACCATATGTGTTTATAATTATATAAAATTATTTTCACGAATGTCCCATTTTTAGGCATTTAATGACCTGGCAAGGGCATTTTATCTACTTAATTGTATGCGACCAAAATTAAGATCAATTATGTCCCCGTTGTAAAATATTGGGGTAAGCGTACACTGGCTTTATATGATGAGTTAAGATAAACTAACGAACAGCAATGGGGTTCATATTTTCTGAAAGGGCTACTTATGTTAAAGAATCTAAAGCCAACTGTGTCCCAGTTCTGAAATATTAGAGTAAAGACAATATTTGATGAGTACAAAATTAAAACAACAAACACCAATGAGACTAATGTTTTCTAAAATCTAACGTTCTTATTTTTGTCCCAGTTAATTATATCCCAGTTCTGAAATGGTAGTAAACTAGGATTAAACCATGTAAGGTAAACTAGGATTAAACCATGAGTTAAGACAGGCCGCATAAGGAACATCAAATAGGCTAATGTTTTCTGAAAAGGCTTCTTAAGTTCTTTAGTTTATGTCATAGTTGCTACCATCAATTGGATCCCAATTACAAAATATTAAAGTAAACGAAACACTGGCATTACTCGACGAGTTAAGACAGATCGCGTAATCAACAACACTGACAATGCTCATCTCTCATCTCTGAAAGGTATATGTATGTTTTTTAATATATTTTTATTAGGTAAATGTATTACTTGATGTGTATCTTTAGTCGTAGTTTTTTATCATGCCTGATTTGTATCTTAATCAACAACACTGACAATGCTCATCTCTCATCTCTGAAAGGTATATGTATGTTTTTTAATATATTTTTATTAGGTAAATGTATTACTTGATGTGTATCTTTAGTCGTAGTTTTTTATCATGCCTGATTTGTATCTTAATCAACAACACTGACAATGCTCATCTCTCATCTCTGAACGGTATATGTATGTTTTTTAATATATTTTTATTAGGTAAATGTATTACTTGATGTGTATCTTTAGTCGTAGTTTTTTATCATGCCTGATTTGTATCTATTAACTTATTATTTAGATTACCGTTATGTTTAAAGAACGTAAAAAATAAAATAAAAAAAAGTGAAAAAGTTCAGACACATTTCTCATATCTCCTTACACACGGAATGCAAAGCCGCTTCAAGAAGCGCTTTTTCTTCGGTCAAGAAAAATTGCGAGCACTATCTACTCGGTCCAGATTTAAAAAAAACAAACAAAGACTAACAAAGATAACGTATCAATAAATTTAACAAAACCTTAATTAAATCACAATTAAACAACGAAAATAGTAAAGCACGTAAACACTCAGTAGTCTTGTCGTATAAACGATAAAATTGGCGGTTATAATCCGACAAATTTTAAAAATACTACCTTTGTAAGGTAAGTATTTTTAAATGATTACTTTTGTAGTACTCTTTAAGTTATCTGTTATCATAATACAATCGCTTAATGATTAGAATTTATTTAAGCGATTTATTTATTTGTAGCTTCAGACAATGAAATGTATTACAAGAATTATTTACATATTTTAATTATGAAGTAGACAGCTGTATTTGAGCTGACAAAAATTAAGACATACCACCATAAAATACAAAACGAAGCCAAAAATCACCAGCCATTAAAAAGTGCCTAATGCTTTTTTCTAGTCCTTACGTTTATTTACATTACTGAAAAACCAGACAACCCACCAGGCCAGACTAGGAACAATATTTTAAAATCCTTATATTTGCTTGGATATCTTCTGATGCCCCATTTGTTAAAATCCACCAAGCCATTATAGATACAGCGAATGCCCAAAAAAATAAACATACATGCACAGACAAGAAAATCAATACACCAGGGTCAGTCACTAAACACCTCCGATTTGGAGTTCTGACAGATAAAAATAAATTAACACAAAAAAAAAGCCACCAAGATCGAAAAGCAAAGTAAGTAAGACCATTTCGCAAGATGTGAGAAATAAAACATACTGATCAACACTTGTTCCTTCTTAACATGAAATGACGCCTTCGCCCTGCAATTGGATACTGGCATAAACTTTTTAACTGAATTTTTATGTCAAGTCCTTTTGCAGCAGAAACACAAGAAATAAATTGATTGAATCATAAAAAAACTCTTGCATGCGCTTGTTAGTGTACATTTCTACAATTAAAAAAACTTTAAATCGCTTCCTTCGCTGATGGACGTACAGTCAATAAACACATTACCCTCCTTCGGCAGACAGGTAAAAACAAAAGAAAAAGAAATGCATGCTGAGCATAGGGTTCTGGGTTAGATTCCCAGGTCAGATAGTGTTAAAAGGTTTTCTCTTTTAAACTTAAACAATATCCAAAGACAGTACGTCTTTGGATTTTGTTTAAGTTATCATACAAGTACAGAAATGTAATCATTCGCAATGCATAGAAAGTTTAAAGATGAACATTATGATGTTGATGTGGTTGAAAGATTTGTTTTAGGGACACCAAACCGAGTTCTATTGTTTTTTTTAAACGAATGTGACAGCAGTCACTTTGATGAGCGCAATTAAATGTACCTATTTTTACTATGTACCTATTTTTAAAGTATAGCTGAAGAAATGTATGATGCTTCATACATTAACTTAATTTGATTATCATAGCAAAGTGAAAGGGACACCTGATTTTTTTCAACACCTACCCCAATTCAAATAAGACTTAAATGGCAATGCCAGTTGTCTTAATTTTTGAGGCCTTTATTGTTTATTTATGCCTATGACAATAAGACCGCATAGGAGTAATAGAATGCCACACATGTTGTGACAGCCTGATTGCTACCATTCAAGGCAATCTTGTATCCATCAGTCATCATCTGCCTAGCCTTTGTTCCCAATTATTGTTGGGGTCGGCTTCCAGTCTTACCGGATTCAGCTGAGTACCAGTATCCATCAGTATAATCAATTAATTAAAATTTATCTAACTCATTTTCTAATTGCCTTATTTTCAAATAAAATGTAAGAAACATAAAATTTAAAACATAGCATTATTATTATAATTAAGTCCTATGTACTAAAAACAAAAGTTGCTAAGCCTTATAAATAAAAAACAGTAATAAAGAAAATTCCAACAAGAATCAAGACAGCATCTATACAAATAATATAAACAATATGTAACAACAATTTTTTACGGATCATAGTAGCAGTAGTCCAAAGATACAGTAATCTAAGCAAAGAAATAAAGAAAAGAGTTATTTTGCGCCAAAACAAAAAACCGGCCAAGGGCGTGTTGGACTTCACACATTTAGGGATACCAAAGAAAAATGAGATTTTTCAATATATTGGATATGTGACAAAAATATATGTAATAATAAACATTATCGCCAAATTTCGAGTTCATAGATCATAGGTAAAAATTTTCAAAATACTATTGTATGACAGACGACAGACCGACAGACCAACAGATAGACAGATTCGTGAGTGACAGCAATAGGGTTCCCTTTGGACCCTTTGTGTATGGATCTCTAAAAAGAACCAAAGGGAAAATCTTAAATACAAAGTATGCGTCACAACCACACAAAACGGTCATTGCTCAGCATAGTGCTGCGATTTGCGTGCAAGACAGAACCACAGAGCTGGTTTTCAGTGATCGCAAGCGATAAAGTACTGCAGGCTTTTTAAAACTTAGTTAATAAGACAATAGTGGAATTCAGCACAGCACCACCTTCACCTTTTTTTATCATTCCCAATTTACCTGAGGCATGTGTTTCACCAGTTTGTTTATCTATGAAATAGGTACTTTATTGTACCTACACCATTTAACAAGTACAGTGCAAACATTCATAAAAACCAGTGTAGAATGGGAGTTCTTATTGCACAGGGCAATCTCTTACAGACAACCTATGGCTGGACTCGATGGATGGATATAGGGCTTTAGCATACAATTCAACATAAGTAATATGACTTAGACCAAATTAACATAAAATACATACATATAATAAAGAAAGGAGAACAATAGTTTTAGTGAAAGGTAATGCATTTCGTCGGTAGAGGCATAAATAGTAGGCTTAAGGAAATTAACAATCATTGCTGGTTGCTTGAAAAGAATCTTTTATTTTTAACAGCATTTCATACCCTTATGTTATTATGTCTAAAAGCCTTTAGTAAATACATTTCATTGTCTTCAGCTTTAATGACGGAAAGTCTTAGTGAATTTTAATAAATGTTTTTTGTATGAGTTTTGTGTGGCAGCCAGTGGTTAGTATATTACTACCAAGACTGTGAAAACAATAGATATTACTTTTAGTAAATTAGATAAGGTTTATAGGTTATTATTACCTATGTAATAAGGGGGCAAAAGTAATTCATACGACATGACCATAATAATAGTTGTATTGTATGAATTACTTTTAAAAATGCTGAGAAACACTATTCTAGTGTTAGTAAGCACATGAGAAACTCGGCGGAAAAGGCATACAGATATCTGGCTTCTGTATTTTAACTATCGGTGTTTGTAACGTTAGCCCGAATATAGTCAAGGATTATTGATTTTCTTACCAACTTATAATTGACAACAGCGGTATTGCCGTTTATAAATTTATAAAGTACTTACGTCCGACAACTTACGATTGACTTTTTGGAAACAACGACGTTTATGGCAGTGTTATTTTCTACAAAACATACAGAAAAGGGGGATCTGAACATAATGTTTCAAAACCTACCTTTGTTGCGGTTGTCTCGGTTCCATCTCTCTTCGTCTGACATTTTCAAAATATTACAAATAAGCTCAGGAACGATTGAAAATACCAATTCAAATCACAATTCACTATTTAAACAGTTTCTGACGCAGAAAACAAAAAAAAAACAATATATGTTCATTGATTATTTTGTTTGACGTTTGTTCTTCTGTCAACCACAGAGAAAATAAAACTACGTTATAGTAATTTTATTGATACTAGCGACATCTACCAACAGTGAACCGAGAATAAAATAATAATAAATGTTAGGGGAGGGGGGTTGTAGGTTAGTTAGTTTCTAGTTTCGCCAACAGAGTGCAGCAGTTGCCATAACATTATAATCGAAAGTTTTTTCATTTTATTCAGGTTATATACGAAACAAACAAACAAGAAGAAAGATTTAGAAGACGTGTTCTATTCTGTCAGTAACTAAAAAAAATGGGAAAAGTAAGTGAGCATATTTCGTCTGACAAAATATCACGAATAAGCTCAGGAACGAGGAACGATTCAAAATACCAGAGTTCTACTCACAATTCATTGAATAATTTGTTTGACTTTAGCAGAAAGAATTAGAACATATTCTTGTAATTTTGATGATACTAGATTACTAGCGATAAAGACCATACGAGAATAATGTCCGCCTTCCACTAAAAAATGGTAGGTAATTAGCGGAAACGGAGGCAATGAACTGAGCGGGCCGGAGAAAAATAGCTGTTGTGCACTTTAGAGTTTCAGCATTTCCCTTCCACAGCCAGAGGACTTTGCGGAGCGTGCGATGACTGCGATGTGGGAAATGTCGGATGAGCTAGTTACGACCTGACCTTCCTCGAGCAGCATCCAACGTATGAAACATATTTTGAGATTAATTTAATACTTTTGGGGCATTACATACACTCATACACTGAACAAACAATGAGATAGGTAAGTATTGGCAAAATTAAATCACTTCATCTATTAATCACAAGCATCTATTAATTCTGGTGTACCTACCTAATTAAACCTACAATTTTCTTTTTCTTTTCTTACCGCATAATTAATATTATACCATGGTTGGAGGGAGCGTTGGTCCGAGTGGAGCACGAGTGGAGTCCGTAAACTAGCGCGCGACGCCATGACACATCGGATGAGCGGACATATTTAAGTTTTTCTGTAGAGCGGGGCAACTTTTTTTTCTGCTTTGTTCGTGGCATAAAACCTCAGCTCCGATGTGCCTGAATGTAGGCATACGGCACAGATTAGAGAAGTTATAGTTCTCGCCAAACTTCTGGGCAGCCCTGTGCCCTTAGTGCGAGTTTTTACTCACGCTCAATCGCGTTAACGTTAACGCCAATTTGTATTGAAACTGGATAAGCGCCGTCTGGTGACGGCAAGGCAAAACCTGTTTTTTTGTATACATTTTGACTTATGAGATCGTTTACGTTAACGCGATTGAGCGTGAGTAAAAACTCGCACTAAGGGCACTGAAGTGTGAACGTTACCCCAACAGGAAAGTTACTCCTAGAGTGATATGAGTGGAACGTATACTTAGTGCGTAATCTGCTATGCATGTGCGCCACATAAAAAAGAAGTGCGTGTCGTAGTTTTTGAAAAAAACCGAAAAAACGATTCCTGCTAGGGTAACGTTGTTCCAGCAGGAAAATTCTAAACGAATGATCGGAATGAGTAATATTGTGCATGGGCAGAGAGCTTATAGTTGTGCAAAAAAGTGCACCGAAAATATAACTGGTGCGTCATCAGGTTTTCGAGTTATTGCATTTCCTGCTGGAGTAACGTTTTGAAGAATCGTGTATCTCTAAAACCATTGTACGTGCGCCTGTAGAATAAACATACACGAGTAGCTCTTGATATGTGCGTATTTGTGCCGGAATTAGTTTTAAGGAAATATTTATAATTTTCAAGTAAATGCGCTTTTTAGAAAACCCGAAAAAAGTTCGCAGTGCCTAAATGAGAAAACGTATAAGCTCGCTGAAAACTGTATTCAGTCCATCTTGACGCTTCTAATAACCATAAAAAGTTTCAAAAGCATACATGCTTGCGTTATCGAATAATATTGCTAAAAGTCAAAACGAGGTTGTCATAACTTTGACGGCAAAATACAAGAAACTGACTCAACCCAAGATAGGTAGGTGTAAACCACAAGTATGTGCGCTTAGTCAAAAATATATACTGAAAATATTCAGCTTGGAATGTTTCTTATTTAGTACATTTAATGAAAAAATAAACATGTAAACAAAGGCTGGTTATCCGACCAAATTCAAATGACTACGAAAAAGCGACGGATTCATACATATCGATGACCTTCTTAACTTTACTCACGAACCGGTTGTAGCGTGTTGTGCCTGAGTACACTGAGGTAGAAAAGTTATAGAAAAATTTACTTGTTATTGGATTATATTTTACTAGCTGTCTTGTTGTTTGTTTACTTGATTAGGTAAGTACATTAGAAAAAGTAGTGCCAAGTTATAACCCATCTTCTTTATTCCAAATTTCATTAAAATATATTCGGTATTTTGAAGACACATCCAGACATTTGTCTTTATAATATTAATAGAAAAAAGTACTTTAGAGAACAAAAAATAGATGGCGGCTGTTTTAAAAAAAAAACGTTCAAGTTATGTGGGATGAATACCGACTACCTACATACCAAGAGCTATTCGTGTATGTTTATTCTACAGGCGCACGTACAATGGTTTTAGAGATACACGATTCTTCAAAACGTTACTCCAGCAGGAAATGCAATATCTCGAAAACCTGATGACGCACCAATTATATTTTCGGCGCACTTTTTTGCACAACTATAAGCTCTCTGCCCATGCACAATATTTCTCATTCCGATCATTCGTTTAGAATTTTCCTGCTGGAACAACGTTACCCTAGCAGGAATCGTTTTTTCGGTTTTTTTCAAAAACTACGACACGCACTTATTTTTTATGTGGCGCACATGCATAGCAGATTACGCACTAAGTATACGTTCCACTCATATCACTCTAGGAGTAACTTTCCTGTTGGGGTAACGTTCACCCCTGAAGTTGGCTTGCCGATGTGCAAGGCACGAAACGGTGCGTCACGGATATTGAGCTCAAAACCTAATTTGTGTACTTGATCTCGGAGACTAACATCTGTTATAATATCTATATAAATGAAACCTATTTCTCCTGATCACGTTTGTGAACGGCTTTACCGATTTCGTTAATTCTTTTTTGTTGCGTTTGTTATTGGTAGGTAAGGTAGAAAGAAAAAAAAACGGAACCGAACGCGATCGATGTATTTATAAAAATAATCAGTATAATCAGAAGAAAAACTCTAATCGCCACGGATTCTTTGTATGCTAGTATTATATTATCTGCGCTCAAGGTCAACGGGAAGCGAGGGTGTCATACACGGCACCCATGTGCTGGTTTGGGCCCTGGGATGGTCACGGCGTACAGTGTGTTCTGGTGCGACGGTGATGTGAGGCAATCCCCAGAGGAGAGTCCGGTGACGGAAAACCGCGGCCGGTTCGTGGTGAATGCTAACGCGTGCTCGTGTTCCGGAGGACACCGTGGAGTTTGTGGAATACAGTCCCACATAACTGCACCATCTCCCCGTGGTAGCGGTAAGTATGCATGAGCATTTCTCCACGCTAAACAAAAAAAAAGTTAACGGGTAGTAGGTACCCAATAGGTTTTGATCCCCAGGGCCGTCTTTAACCTATTGGAGGCCCTGGGCATATTAGGATAATGGGGCTCCTATGACTTTGACAGAACACTATTTTGTTAGAATAAAGAAAGTAGATAAACAAGGATAAATATTTATTTTTATTAACAATGATATGAAACGAATAGATAAATGTAACATAGTCCACAAAAGTAACTCTTTTACCATTTACAGGATACTGCTTAAAAATCTATGTTATTTGAAGAGGAATGCAGCGTTTACACAGATATGATTGTAGTATTTGCGGTTTTTACTAAGTTAGAGGAGTTTTACTCCTCCGTCATACCTCACTTATTTGTTAAGTACCTACGAAAAGAATCGTCATGTTGCGAATGCCTTCTCTGTCTATGTTGCGAATGGATATTTGACAAATTGTTGTTTTTATGTAAAATATACGGAAGTAATAATAAAAAAGTCTTAATTTATAATAAAAAAAACTCAATGTGAACCGAAATTCTCAAAAAAAAAACTATCAGATCACAAATTCTATTGTTTAATTAAAACTCATTGTAAACAAATAAAATATGTATCTATTATTAGCATTTACATACCTAACTAATGTGGCATAACTTATTCTTGGACATCGATATTCAAACCAGGGCCAAACTTGTATGGGATTCCATTCCACCATCTTCTTAAATATAAAGTCAAACACATTTTGTTTCCATTTTCTATGTAATTTCTTAATTAAATTAATTGGTTAATTCAAATTTGGAGCTTCATGCTTCTCTTCGTTCGCTTAATTTAAATGGAGCGAGTCACACTGATGAGTGTACTACTGATGACTTTTCTTTAAAATGTGTATGTGCTTAGTATACCATTATATATTTTTTATCTAAGCATGCTGAAGTCGGAAAGCCTAATTTTTGGGCGGGAGTAGAATAGCTTCGCGCATGTAAAAGCTAGTAAGTTGGTATTGTAGTCAGTAATTTAGGTTCGATTTCCTCGAATTATTGTAAGTTTTTTGGTAATAAATATTGGTTATCGTTTGGTGATCTGACAGGAACTAGGGACTTTATATTTGATCTGAGGGGGCCCCTATCGATCGCGGGGCCCTGGGCACTTGCCCAAAGTGCCCACTGGGCAAGAGGATGCAGTTGAGGTTTTTAGAGTTGGCAAATTATTTTTTAAATGAGTTGGACCACGGAACTCTTAAAAGATGCTGTGGTACAACTATTTTTAAAGTTGGACAACTGCCCCTAGTAAAGACCCATGGTCCAACTAGTTGGACAGAGCAGTTGGACCACTGCCCCGGACTGGTTGATCCCCATGCGAGTGTCAAAACATGCGGCAGAAACAGCCGTATATGTTTTTACAGCTCCAAAATAATTGTATCGCCCATACAAATATTTGTCAGCTATCGTCAACTTTTTATGGAAAATCCAATATTTTTTTGGGAATTGCCTATCACATCCTTGGAGAAAGTTGTTCATGTTTTTTTTGTACCTTCCGGTTTCATCACCAAAACAGTTCGATGGTACCATTTTCATCAGTACCATTTATTTAGTTCCATTGGCCATCTGAGGTCTTCATCATCGGTTCCACTTCACCAAATGACAATTTCTGAATGAATGCGGCAAGCATTATGTTGATGAAAATACTAAAAGCGCCATATGTATTCCCTTAATATTTGAGGAGATCCCTGGATTCTCTTCATCAGATTCTGGCAGTGAAAATGCAAAAAGCAATTTTCAAAATTGGTCCATAATTGATGGCGAAATAGTATACAAATAGAACATATGTATACAAATACACAGAGTCCTAGCGATTTACTAAAACCTCTGCTAGCTTGTGCATTTGATATGCCATGTGAGTACTTTCCATGTGATCAATAAAAAAAACGGGTAGTATTTAAACGCAAATCAAAAAATATCCTTTTTCTATGCAATAAGATTCCGAATTCCCATCAAAATTACTGATTGCACAGCAAAATATTCAACTCAAAATATCACTAAACACACTACAATTTATTTTCGCAGCGTACAGCGATTTTTCCTAAAGCAAAAGCTTTTTCATCAATACACAGCTAATAATCTTAATGCACATTATACATGTTAACTCTTTTTCTTTTAAATATAGCTTCTATTTTTATATTATTTACAGCAGTTTTTCTAAATAAAACAGCATTTTATTAGTCACAGTCTTCTTATTATTTATTAATTACCACATAATGAGATCAGCAAAAAAAAATATAAAATGAGATACAAAATTGTAATTTATTGAATTATTAAAGCGGGTCTTGCTTTCGCGGGGCGTCCACGCTTCCTTTTTTGCCCAATAGGCACATTTTTAGCTTCTGCAGGTGGCGCCACGTACTTGAGTCGGAGAGAAACAGTGGGCGATACAAATGTTTAAAACAAGGACCTGAAAAAAAAATGTCGACGGAGCCCCGCTCCGCGGGGCACCTATTTCTGTCTGCAGGGTCTAAAGTAACCTAACACGAAGGAGATGACGGGAGCTAAGTTCGCTCGCTTTGCTCGCTCACTTCACCTCCCGTCATCCCCTTCGAACCTAACCTATCTGTGTCGGGGTGCCCTAAATTCCCGAACAAAGTCAAAATTTACGAACCTTTTGACAAATATCCAGTCTAGTGACGAAAAAGCGCGCGAAGCCGCGAACCTTTTTCAGTTAATTTGTTCTGCTTTTAGAAATAATGCAATGTGACAGGATTTTTTTGTTATAATAATCATCAAATTTGCCGAGCATGGCTTCTTGAAAATTAAGACAAATATGATGAACAGGTTTTGTTGTACTTACTGGTTAATATGCGACTGGGATAGTTATTTTGCTATGAAATATGGAAAATTTGCTGTGCAGTCAGTATTTATGCTATGTATGTAGTATTTTTGTACAAAACTAAATTTAACTGTATTGCATTATGAGGAAAATAGTAATGTCATATTGATGTATAATTTCGAATTATCTGCAGTTTGAGTTTTGTTAAACATTTAGTTTATTTGTAGTGAAGTAAGTTATTTGATGTAAAAAAGAATATAAATGATGAGTATGTATTGATAGGCGATTATTTATTTGATATGCAATTTATAATATCCCAAAAAAAACTTACCATTTAATAAAAAGGCACAAAAAATTATTGAAAAACAAATATAATAAAATACATTTATTGTAAGTAATTAGTAATAAAATATTAATCCATAGGTAGCTACCTAATATTAAAAAATATCGTAATATGTAAAAAAATATTATTTCAGTCACATAATAAAAAGTTGATTTACATTTTGTTTATTTATTAAAACCTTACCAAAATAGATATACCTTTGAACGCTCTTCAGAAGCTTTACCTGTATTCCGTTTCTTACTCATTAGTTGTAACTAAAAAGTCAGTCATTCACATTAAATTACACAATAAAATATTTATAAAACTTATTCAAAAGAGTATTGTTTTATTGAAATAATTCGCAAAACATCTAACACGCTGATTGCCATCTTAATACTTAACCTTAAATAAGAAAATCTTTTTATGACAGTAAACTTACGTTTTTATGAGTTTCTACTGATGATCAACACGCTTATTAATACTTAACCGTAACTTACAAAAATAATCAATATTTTTAAGACAATAAACAAGAAATTACAATCAATTTTGACTTATTGTCATTCACATAGATTAACATGTTCGTTTCTATGAAGTTCTGGTATAACAATTAATTCATACATACATAAATTTATTCATAATATTCACAAATTCATTCATATTATTCATAATCTCATTCATATTATTCATAAATTCATTCATATTATACATAAATTAATTGTTTCTTATCTGCACTAACGGCATTGTACAAACAATTTTTCGGCTATTTGCTTAAAAACTAATGGTATCCTCTAAAATTAAACTTAGTCCTAGTGTTAATATTATTAATTATTGTGAATGTACACGATCATTCATCCTCTGTATTATTGCTGTGATAAAATTTCCTTCAAGCTTTGATTGTTTGTGTTCTATTAATAATTCCACTATTCCCCTGTAGACCCAGTGTCTGTATTATCAACCACTACATAATCCGAGCCAGGATCTGAAACATTATCTTCTTTTACGGTTGGTGTGCATGCCCTCCAAGGCTGCCTAACAAGGGCTCCGCTGCCATCTTTGTACTCTGCCAATTTTACTTCCACTAAGTGGTCGTTAAAACTGATCTCGCCCAATTCTATCTCTATAGATACAGCTCCGGTAACTTGTTCATCAGGTAGTTTTACATAACATTGTTTATCAACAATAATTTCATGTATGTAATTCAAAATTTGTTCATCCCACTGTTTGCCAAGGGGACGTATACGGCTTAAAATACATTTATGTGCTTGTGTCGGGATTTGGAGGCATGGAACACTCTTTCTCATATTTGCAAAGGAACAATTCTCTTCATAGCCATAATCAATGTAATGAACGAGACATGTCGAGTTGACTTCGTCTACTGCCACTACCCTGGCTCTGTAATAGCGGTTGTCTGAGTCGTATAAAACAACACAAGGCTCTCCCACACTCCATTTGTCGAATATAGCTTTTGGATCGGTATTTTTGAAGTGAACATCGAGTGCTGTATGAATGAGGTCTAATTTATCTTGCTGATATTTATATTGTAAGTAGATTACGCCATCGTTGTCAATGTGCCTATAAATAAAATAATATAATAAGAAAATAAGGTATTAAAGAAAATATAAATTTATTTCAAACAAGCAAAAATAATAATTAGAGGTCGGATTATAAGCCACAAATATCAGTCATCTAATCTAATGTCCAATATAATCAACTTGGTAGGTCAGCAATCACCTACTATGTTATTCAAAAAAGCCGGCCAAGTGCGAGTCGGACTCGCGCACGAAGGTTTCCGTATTATTATCGCAAAAACGGCAAAAAAATCACGTTTGTTATGGGATTAGACTAAATATTTATTTTATTCTGTTTTTAGTATTTGTTGTTATAGCGGCAACAGAAAAAAAACATCAGTGAAAATTTCAACTGCCTAGCTATCACGGTTCATGAGATTCAGCCTGGTGACAGACGGACAGACAGAGAGGCAGACATACAGACAGACGGACCGCGGAGTCTTAGTAATAGAGTTGTACGAAACCCTAAAATCGTTGATATGTTGGACAAAAAAATTTACTTGATAAAATTCATGAGATAATTATTCAGATCGTTTTGAACTAATAAATAAAATAGCTGCATTGATGGTGCGCCGGTTACTTCATTCATTAGCTATACAATAGCAATATAATATAAATTTAAAAGGCAATATAGGTATTGCACAATTTATTTTATGTGGTGTTTACATATTCAAGCTACATCATCAGCTTTTTTTAAAGTCCCGTCTTCAAAGCAGCTAAAATTTGGCACCTTTTTATCCATATTTAACATCCTTTAACTTTAAATTCAACCATGGGTGTGACGACAGAAGCTAATTTTGCTGATTATTGAACGTCAGATAACTGCTCGGTAACCTTCTTTACTGTAATAGTATACGAGGTTGCTTTGCATTTAAAAAACACTACCAAGAAAAATAAAATTGTCCAATACATAACAACTTCGCATAGTAAGTTAAAAAATAGAACTGTTTGGTATGAGATCCATAGATGGCATAAAAGTGCTTACCTTGGTATTGCAGTAAACTCCCAGTCCAGGGGTTCCGCTGGTTCCCAGTCAGCTATATGCATAACATTTGATGATTCTTTGCCCTCGCTTGGCAAAGGATTGTTATCTTCACTCTTTGGGAACGATGACGCCGAATTTGCATTAAGATCGTCATCCAATTTTACCATTTCCAAAGGTACGATAGGCATTGGTTTTATGAGAGATAATGTGTCGCCGTCATCAATTTTGTGTTCAGATGTAGTCTGCAGACAAAGGAAAAAAAATGCTTAAATAAAACTTTCAGTTTGAAGGCCAGCACCAAGGGGCGGACGGCATGCGAGACGAGTGCACCGAGCACTCAGTGCCAATAATTGATGTCCGTGTGGACTTAGGAACCACCTCAGATTTGAAAAGGAAAAATACGCCTACCTGCTCACCTACTTAATAACATAATATGCATTATTTAGCAGGTGATCAGATAATTTTGTAGGTCATTTATTCTGTGGTCAAATTCTGGCATTCGTAGTAAAATATATGAAAAGCTAAATTATAAACGGCACGAAAATCTAAACCGAATCTGAATTGAGGAGCCACCTGGAACTATAAAAGTGTCCAATGGATATTTTTGAATATTCTGTATCATATAAGTAGTAATTCTGTAAAGTGCCCACTAGATTCAGTAATGCTGACATTCACAAAGATGCAATACTTTTAGTGTGACTCTACAATCTATACAAAAGAGCTATTATTTCCATGAAAGTAATCGGCGAATTTATGTATAGTTTACTTAAATATCATTTAGTTTTCAAATTTGTTTCACAGAATATAACCATTTTGTTTGGCTCCCCAATCCGACGCTCTAAATATAAATAATTGACTGTACCCAACTCCGATCACAACGAAATCAGAAATCACAGACAATAATATTTAGTAAAAATGTCATCTAAATATATAATATAAAATAGATATTCCTTAAGAACTACTTTACCTGTGTTTCATCACGTACACAAACAATGTTATCTTCCGTTCTTTGAGGACCCTTTTTTTGTGCCTGTGAAACCTTATTGTTTATCTTTTCATCCACCTTTTTCATCAAAACAGCTTCCTTCAGTTTGGGTGGAGCCTGTTTTGGTTCATAAACCAAACCTTGATACAACGACACTATTTCTTTAAGAGGTTTGTGAGTCTTCTTGAAAGACTTATTAGTTCTGAAAGAAAGATATTTCATATTCAAAAAAATGCACCGATTGTAAAGATAACTTAATATGCAAAATGACAGCAAAAAAGTTAGTTCTTGACCACTATTCATAAATCATAGTTTTTCTGTGATCTACCAGTGTTGGCATTGATTGATTATTTTTTTAATGTATTAGTTAATTTAATTAAACAGATTAAGGTTGGTGTTTATAGCAGTCTTTAGATAAAATCTAGCCGCAATGACGTTACTTATAGTTTATAGGGCTGAGCTAGCATAATTGCGTGATTCGGTGCACAGTCGCATTAATAATCGTAATTATCAAAATTTTATTAGGTACAATTAATTTAATTTTTATCGTTAAACACCATTAACTTTTTAATCGTTAGTCAGATTTACTTTTGCCAACACTGTGACCTACTTCAATTGAAAATCTACTTCAAATACTTCACGTTCAACCACATCATCACTTAAGGGCTTATTACACTACACGGTATTCGGGGCCCTCAATACCGGGTAACTAAATAATTCTGAAGCAATAAGGTCGATAATATGAGAACCCTAACTCCCTAACAGGTATTACACTACCCTAAATTTGGCTTTAAGGCCCTGAATACCGTGTAGTGTAATAAGCCCTTTACCATCAGGTCAGCGCCTATCAAAAAAGAAAAAAAAGAAGAAAATGTATCATAACCAAGCTCAGTCTATCTAAAGCAAATCCTGCTGGGTCAAAGCTTTATTCTGAGAAAATATGAGAAAGACTTACCCAATCCAATAAGCAAAATTATGTTTAACCATCTCATCGTTAATGCAAATATTTTCTTTTCTGTCATTAAGAGTAATGCCAAGGGATCCTTGACTGCGGTATTTCTCACGGTTGTCTTCTACTTGAAGTGCCAGCAAACGGCCCAAGTATTGCTCAAGGTATCCATTTGATGCCGGGCTCCATTTGTTCCTGCGCGGTTCGAGACCTGCGAGATGACACTTGGTCGCCTGTTCATAAAAAACGTCCAAAATTAATTTGATACAAGACACGAATATAGGTACACTTAGAGTCACATCACATTTAACTCCTGTAATTGCATACCGTAACGTTTTCGATAACGTATGCTAAGATTAGCGTTTGCTAAAGTGGATAGAACTACAAAAAATTAAGCTCAAAAGTGTGGGAACACAGACATAGGTGTGGGCAAATTGGGTGTGGGATATGACACAGATGGATGATACAGTCGCTACGTTCATGGTATGTTACGGTGAAGTAAGGAAGCCTCCTTTAGCTGATCTCTACTGCCAAGTTGCCTTTTAAAAGCCACTAATGTAGGTCAGAGTTTCTATGTTAATTTTTTGAGGGATATATCACAGCAAAATATCGCCGGTATCATCACCACGGTAGGTCTACCAGTTATAATTACAAATAGTAAAAAATCGCTTGACACTCAGTTTTTGCCAAATATTGAGTGCACGACTGCATCGTATAAACGTCCCAAACAATTTGGTCACGATTAGATAAGACAATTTGTGTATTCATAACTTGTATGCGATAACAAGCAATAATAATAAACAAAATTAAGTACTGCGGTACTGCAGTACTTCTGGATACGGCTCGTATTGTTAGGCGGTTTCTCTCTCTGGAGCCCTGACCACCTGAGCCGGCAACTTAGACCTTGTGCCCGATACCGGTGGGCCACTATTTTCATATGTTTTATAAAAATATTTATTAATGTTATCATTAAGAAAAACAGTGAAATAAAGAACAAAATAAAATAAACACATAGTGGATGACCAAGGTGACAACTCATGAGAGATGACACAACAGGCGACCCACACAGAAGGCCAGGCCACTCAACGCCGGACTGGGTTTAATATGAATGGTATAGGGATGGTATGAGGGGAGACCTATGTCAGCAGTGGATGACGTTGGGCTGGAATGATGATGATGATACTCACAAGTGCACTGAGCCTGATGAACTTTTCGCATGTAATGTAGCGCAGCTTGGTCCAGTGCACCTCCACGATGTGGCCGGAATCGGGCAGCTGCATCAATACCCACGAGGATCCCGCGTGCTCCGCCACCACGCCGCGCGCCCACCTCACGTCCGGCGCGCCTAGGCAGTTCTCCACGTTCACCGCGCACACCGTGCCTATAACACATCCCAGAATATCAACAACAATCATCAAACTGATTCGTTTTTTTAGGGTTTCGTAACTCAAAAGGAAAAAAGTTTGCAACCCCTTGCAGCTGTGAAAAACACAAACTTCTAGATCAACGCAATCAAGAGATACAGCCGTTAATGACGCATATTTTACACTCGCAAGGGAATCAAATCTTCAGGTCACTTCCCGTTGACAAACATGATTTTTTGCAAGAAGCAAATGTCTTATAGCACAAATAAAGAAAAAAAAAACAATAAAATGGGGTATCGTAGATATACAGGGTTTCTCGGTTTGGGACGATTCGTTATTTGACTTAAAGAATCATTTTAGGTTACCGCCACAAAGTTCTATCATCCAAAAAAAACTTAATAATCCCATTTTGCCCCTTTGAGGGGCGAGTTTTAAACAACCCAAACATATATTCAATTTTCTTCTCTTTTTTTACGTTTATCTTAGTAAGATTCCTCAAAAAATATTTGGGTTATATTAAAAAAAAAAATGTAAATTTCGATTATTTACTTTATGCTCAAGGAATTTGAACAAACAAATTTTGCCCCTTTTCACCCCCTTAGTGGTAGAATTTCGGAAAATCCTTTCCTGTCGGATGTTTAAGTCATAAAAAGAATACATTCTACAAGTTTCAGGTCTCTAAGATCAGCGGTTTAGGCTGTGCGTTGATCCGTCAGTCAGTCATTCAGGACAAAGCATTTTATATGTATAGATTATAATGAGTAACTGTTTTTTCCCCTCAAATAAATAAATAAACTTTGATAACAGTGCATCGTCCAAGCGCAACACACAAGCTAGATATCGGGTGGGATATCATTCTTACCTATTTCCGGTAAAAAGACAGCTCCATCCTTATCCGCGAGACTGTACTCTTCATCCAAATCTTGCGTTAGTTTCTCGTAAAGCTCTTGGTGACTGTCCTGAAAGGATTATTATTTGTCATTAAGCTGTTAATTCACACGAGTTAGCCTAATATTTTAGAAATAATATTTACCTTTCTCACGTAAAATTCTTCAGCGTTTACAATTTCTGTTATGTAAACTAATTCTGTTTTGTTAGCTTTATAATATTGGTTACCTACGTACACCTGGTATTTCTCCTTTATACCCATGTTTTTTAAATACTGAAATGAATATAGGAAAACATTAATATATATATAATTTTTTTGTACCGAAAAGTCAAATCAAATCAAATCAAATCAAATGTTTTTTATTTCACATAGCATTCTAGCATTCTACATGGGCACTTATAAAACGTCGACAAAAGGTGCACGGTTCGGGTTGGACGTTTCCTGTGGAGAAGAACCGGCAAGAAATTCCACGGTTACTCTTTTAAAAAAAATGGTTTATTTTTACAATATTTCCATGTTACAGTATTAGTGCTTAGATATGGGGTGACAACGTAGGCCCGACAATAAGTCGTAAGAAACTAAAAAAAAATTGTATGAACGAGAGAGTTAACAAATGTTAACAAGCGTCTAGAAATCTAGAAGGCCTACAATGTTCACACATTCACAAAACAATCAGTAAAAGTTGGAAAGAATCGCCGCTACCGTTATTTAAAAAAAGGCTTCGAAGTTTTCGTACAGACAAAGCATATTATAGCATAACAGAATTCTTAAATGAAAAGAAAAAATTGAACTTGCTGTTAATAATGTTTAAAAATAAGAATCATGCTTGGTTTTTTGTTGTTTTTGTTTTGTATGTTAAAGTTTAGTAGATTAGTTTATAATTTTGTAATTTTTGCTTGCCTATTGGTAAAATATGGCTGTAGGTCCAGCCATATTTTACCAATAGACAAGCAAAAATTTTCCTATTTATCACCATTGTACTGTACACATATTTGCAAAATAAAATATCTTTAACTTTGATTTAAAAAAATTACTTTGTTAATATTTATAAGTATGTATTTGTTACTAACAAGAAAAGTATTGTAAATTGTCTGAGATTCTTAAATAACTTAATTTAATATCTCAAGAAACATTACCTTTAGTCTTAGATCTTTCAAATTGGCACGTCCGTGGAATACCAAAGCGTGAGCAAGACTGATTCCGTGCTCGAATGTGTAGATGTCGCACTCTAACTTAAAATCCACGTTAGATGTATTTAAAATACGGCGGATATGCATATTTACTTGTTTACTGAAACAAAAATAACTCATATAAGTGATATTTACTTCTAGGCAAGCGTCCTTCATCATCGACCACACCACATTTGATAAAGGAAATAAGAAAGAATGTGGAAGAAAGGCAAAGGGAACTAAATACGTACACTTGGCGTTTGCAACAAGAAGAGATACCACTACGGATACGGAGAACACTCAAGCGGACTTCGAAATGTACCTAGATCGTCGTGAAAATGTTTTTCCAGGTTAGTACCTGGAAAAACGTATTTTGACGAAACGTGAAGCAATTCAGAAAACACTATTTACTGCTAGCAAAAAAACCGGCCAAGTGCGAGTCGGACTCGCGCACGAAGGGTTCCGTACCATTATCGCAAAAACACATTTTTTGTATGGGAGCCCCACTTAAATATTTCTTTATTCTGTTTTTAGTATTTGTTGTTATAGCGGCAACAGAAATACATCATCTGTGAAAATTTCAACTGTGTAGCTATCACGGTTCATGAGATACAACCTGGAGACAGACGGACCGCGGAGTCTGAGTAATAGGGTCCCGTTTTTACCCTTTGGTTACGGAACCCTAAAAAAGCCAAGGTTTCGTTGGAAAATAAGCTCACCTATAGATCTAGACCTATAGATGGCCAGGATTTTAATACCTATTTGGACAAACGGAATACTGCTACGAGACAAGGCAGCCAATTCAAACACAGGCTTATGCCAAAAGGCCCCGGCTTCGCACAGAAAAAATTATAATAAGCCAAAAAATGTTAACAATATCAAAAATCCCGACTGGACGCATGGTGATACACCATGGTACAACACTTCTGAATAGTTAAAGAAGAAATCACCCAAAAGTACACTGCTTACATTACAACAGTAGGATTACGATTCTCTCTAATGAACTGGCATCAAAGTTGACGAAAATCAAGACATTCAGAAGCCTTATAAGATGGACCTCACAAGACGTGATACTACTCGTACAACAGCTGACATATCATGCAACGGAGTGATGGGGACCTACCCGTGGTAGCATTACAAGGATTATTAAACTATATATAACACACCAGATGCTAAATTTCAAGAAATGGACGGATTGTATCAGAAGAAAAAAAAAAGTTAATTAAAAAAATCAAAAAACCCGACTGCTTGAAAAGCGAACTAAAAAGACGTAAACAAGGAGAAAATCATGCTGTGCTGTCGGAGGATACATATTCGCGAGCTGGCTGAACAAAACCAGACGTATCCTCCGACTGCACAGCATGATTTTCTCCTTGTTTACGTCTTTTTAGTTCGCTTTTCAAGCAGTCGGGGTTTTTGATTTTTTTAATTAACTTTTTTTATTTATAACTTTTTAGTTATTTTTTTTTTTTATTAAGTACATTTAAACATATAAGTGTTATATATTTTTGAAATCATCTCTTAAAATCCTTTATTTTGATACCCCACACGATAGGTTTGGAAGAAAAAAAAAATTTGGGCCCCCACAATATGGCGCCCAAAAACCGCCATTTTCTTGTTTTCCAATTTTCATGTAGCCAGTGACACTCGCGGGGTTAAGACGAATCGATTGACGTAAGAACCATCAAAATCGGCCCACGCGTTTGGTCTCTAGAACGCCACATAGGAACAAACATACATACATACATACATACTTACATACATACATACATACATACTTACATACATACATAGACTGATAAACACATTACCCTCCTTCGGCAGTCGGGTAAAAAAGACTTACCCTTCTATAATTTTACGCATCAGCTGTGAGTCGTTAGTAGTCCATTGGCCTTTTTTCGGTACGCAATTATGTAAAGAACAATAAATGGCGAGCGGATAGATTGAAGATACTGGTGGAGGCAATACACGCAACCTAAAATAGACAAAATAAACTTTTTATAACATCGAATAATAATTTTCATTTTAATACAGATTTGTTAATTATAGTAAAAATAAATAAATAGCTGTCATATAAGATAAGATGAAACTTACCAATTGACACCAACAAACTCAATGCATCCAAAATCATAACAGAATACTTGGCTTTTTTTCTCATAACCTTGTCCGACCACACTAAGTACGCGGCATCTTTGCCACATATTATCGCCGTTATTAAAAGCCAAACATTTCATACCTGCACATTAAAAAACATTATTACAAAACCTGCAGTCTCATACGTGGTTAAATAATATAAGCTAGTGTAACTAAACTGTACATTTACTGAGGGCTTAGACAAAATACTTTCCACTCACGCACTGGAAATTCGCGGCAAGAAGGTCCGCGTCGCTAAGTATTTAAGTCAAAACGCATCGATCACAGTGGCGCGTGACATTCCGTGTCCATACCACAGGTAATTTAATTGCCATACATTCGGTCGCGGAAACCACGGAAAGCGTCGTTAGCGACTGGCGGTAAGGTCGTAGCTCACTTACACCACCCCGCTCCCGCACAGCACCGCCTTGAACGGAGATGACTGCTCGCTGTCCACGCGTCGACAGCTAGCAGGCAACCAGCTGTCCACGCGCTTAAAGCTATCAGTCAACTTGCTGTCCCCGCGCCGAGCGCTTTCACCTTACCTACGGCGATGATACGATGGCGGCAAGCTCGCTTACAGCGGGCTGTCTGCTAATTTGTGTTGCCAATGTAAAGTATGTCTACAGAGGACGCCCTGAAGCTCACATTTCAATGAACATTATTTTGCCGGGTGGGAGTGGTGTTGTATAAGTCGGCTACGACCTTTAACGTTACAGAAAAGTTGTTTGTCCAAGCCTGCAGAGCTGATATCAGATACTAAACAATAGCATCAAATATTTCATTTTTCAAAATGCTTACCTGGCGCAATTTCTTCCGGATGGGGTGTGGGGAAGGCAGAAGCATCTCGGTATTTTTCTATCATATCTTTGACCAGCTCTTGAGAGCTCGCATGTTGCACAAAGAAGTTGTGGGGATCCACAATATGTGTAATGTATATTAACTCCTGGGAACCTAGAATTTTAATGAGCCATATTGTTAGCTTATAATATAAATGAAAAATAAAATATTTATTTGACACTAAAATAACACGTAACAATACAGGCTTTGAGAGTAGTATTTCCACATACATGAGCATTTCGAGTACATTATGATGCTAACTCCCGAACTAGACTTGGGCCTGTATTTTGGGGACTAATGATTCAGCCATAAGTGCAAAAATATATACTATATAGGTATGTATTTTAATTTGATAAATATTTTATTAATGAACTTTAGAATACCTTCACATAGTTCTCGGGGATGTTGGTTTAGTGCGATCGGTTCGACGGCCACCTGCAGCTGACAGTTTTGGACGGCTTTCTGCGGGTAATAGTTTTGGACGGCTTCCTGGGGGTGATAGTTTTGGACGGCTTCCTGGGGGTGATAGTTTTGGACGGCTTCCTGCGGGTGATAGTTTTGGACCGCTTCCTGCGGGTGATAGTTTTGGACTGGTACCTGCTGCTGAGAGTTACCTAAGGAATTGCATAATGGTTAACCATAGGCAGTGAACTAAATACATTTGTTATAATACGAGTATCATTGAATTTGGACGATTTGAACAAGTCATTAAAACGGACAACTGCTGGCATGCTGTTAAACTAAATCTTGAGTTAAAATACTTTTATTTGTACCATTAACAATCGACATGAAAGAATATGGCAGCCTCATTGCGTAAGTGAATTCGTCAATGCAAAGGGTTTGACCGCCATCAATCGACCAATCACATAGACGGAAATCCACATAGCATCTTTCATCTCGCATGTGATTGGTCGATTCATACTCCTCGCCCGTTACCTTATCGAATTCATTAAGTGATTACGCAATAAGGCTGCCGGGGTCGAAACAAGTTCTGGGTTCAGAAATACTGATTTTACTGATGAAAATATCTCTAAATACTGACTTTTACTGACCATCATCGAATCTACAATACAATAATAATATAGGACTTACTAGACTTCTCGCTGAAATTAGAATTCTGAGTAGATACTGATGCACTCTTGCGGCGGTATGTGGGAACTTCCTTGAACAGAACTGCAGTATTCTTCTTGTTGACTTTTTCTTCCTTGGGTTTATTTGCACTTACGACACATTCTTCTATAAAAAAAAATGATAACAATATAATATATTATAAGCTCACAAAAGAAACTGACCAATTTTGAAGTGCCTAAGTTTATAAGAATTGGCGGCACTTGGGGGAGGACTATGTTCAGCAGTGGGAAAGATGATGATGTCGTTAGAACTGTCTCGGAGTTCATAAACAATTAGCAACAACAGTATAGTATAGTAGTCACAGCGGATCTTTGTGTCTCTGAAGTTGGCTCTGCGGACCATTGCGCAAGAAACAGTTTGTCACCGAGTATACTGCATAGAATAAGCGAGACAGGACGATGCGACAAACGTAAGCGAGTGAAAGGGGCAGTTATACAATACTATCTTCACCTTCAGCAATAACACAAAAATAGCTATGCGCAGTAGCTTCTTGTAGCCAACTTCAGAGACACAATTATCCGCTGTGAGCATTATATGTAATACAACTACATACAATAAAACCACAAATTACGAATTGTTTCTGTTTTATTACTATAATAACGACTCTCAAAGATCTACGGACAGCTGGGAACTGGGGATATAACACATTTTCCGAGGCACGCAGTAATATAGTATGCATTGGATCGATGAGTCTCGGTAGGTAAAGAAAGTCACCAATCCATGGATTGACCTCAGCAAAGATTGCTTAACGTAAAGATTGATTCGTGCGGTTGTTATTAATTTGCCACAAGCTCCTTCTGGAAATTGTTATTTGTGCTCTTTAAATGGCAATAGCCTCATCCCATAAATAGGACTTTAAGTGCAACTAGCTGTTGCCCGCGACTTCGTCCGCGTCAAACTCGTAAAAAATATATTTTTATTTTTTTAGTTTTCCGCCGGAACTATGATTTTTCTCGTGATCAAACGTAGCCTATGTTACTCGTTATTACATCAGCTATCTACCAGTGAAAGTCCCGTCAAAATCGGTCCAGCCGTTTCGGAAATTACCGGGAACAAACAGACAGACAGACAAACATCTTAAAAATAGCTTATTTGTTGTTAGTACCGTATATACTTTCACGTGCATTCAATAAAACGTTGTTTTTTTGATATTACATACAGCCACTTCAATTTTATTTATTTGTATGTATGTATGTATAGATAAACACTTACCAACTTGACTCTTCTACAATAGGGATGTTAACTGAAAATTAGTTTTATGTCCATCAGGTAGATTAATAAAAAACATTGGACACGTATTTTTTCTTTAGACACGTAAACATAAAGTAACAACGATATAATGCGTTGAAATATCGTGTGACGACACGTCGCTTGTATACTTTATACTGACATAGTGACGTCACAAGCCCCCACTCCTGAACTTTGATGCTCTTTATCTTTGTAAATTTTTATTGATTTGGTAAAGCAAAAAATACGTGGCCAACATTATTTGATAATTTCACTGACGGGCTAAATAGAATTATAATTTTCAATGCTTTCCGCATTTAATTTCGCCATTTGGAAGTGTTTGAAATTTTATATGCGGATGGGTAGACTATTGCTTGGATTGGGACATAATCACGGTCTTCTACACAGGCTATATTGTTACTAGGCACCTAACCTAGCTTATGCTATCAAGTAGTGTAAAGTAACTTATGTAATTTAAACAAATCGAATATATACAATGTAGTAACAAAAATGACACATCATTCTGTCGTTTTTTTTATGTAAATCAAGAAGCCAACAAAGTCTTACCTTTTGGCATTGTCGGTGGATAGACGGGGGCATTTGGCGCCGGCGGTATTTCTACATCATCGCCTAGTTCTGACGTTGCGTTCAGCTTGTACATAGAGTTCACATTCCCTTCTAAGTGCAAATAGTCACTCAACAATGCACATAAATCCTCTTTTGCCGTCACCCTGTTCATGATAAAGCAGTTTATTAATAAAGAAGTTGTGTTACATACAAGATGTTCCGGCCACAGCATAAACTTGGCAGCATAGATGGTATTTCATTTCAATTACTTACTTTAGAGATTCATGGTTGTCTTCAGTCTTATTTAGATACCAGGCTGTATTTGTTACTGCTTTGGCTTCCTCCAAGAGAGCTGGTAAATTCATCTGAAATTTGGCAAAACCAAAATATAAAAACAAGACAAATTACAATTGGTTGAAAACAACATAATTATGATGGAAAAATGTTGCTATAACAACAGATATGACACTCAATAAAAAAAAACATGTCTGACCTGTTTCATGTTGTTGGTATCTTTAACAGATGTTATCATCGTCAAGACATTTTTAGCTCTCTTGATAGACTTTTCGACTTCAGATTGAGCTTTCTGCAGGGAGTTCTTATTAGAGAACTTTAAATGTGAAATTATGTTCATGATTTCATCTTTATGTTTTTGTACTACCGAAAACAGCTTTGAGAAATGTTGTTCAACATTCGCAACAGTTTTAGATAGTTCCTTAAAATATCCACTGCCATTGTCGTTGTCGTAGTTGTGGAGCAAATAGCCGATGTCCTAGAAAACATTAAATATAATTAAGAATAAGTAACAAACCAAACCCCAAGATTATTAATAAATGTAAGGAGGAAACATACCACAGCTGTTTTTGTGAGTCTTCTGAAGGTTTCATCTACTTGTGGAGCTATATTAGTCACATCCTCCAAATAAGTTTTATTCTGCAAGCAAACGAAAACACACACTTAATGCTACATTGAGCTTAAATATATAACAAGAATATAATATCTCCAATATATATTTTAACACACTGGTAATTTGAAAAATGTTGCAAGTATACCAATCTGTCCCAGTTTGCCGAATAATATAATAGTAAAATACTTACAACTTCCTGTAAAGACACAACTTCGTGGTTCTTGCAGGATTTTGCACCACCAAGTATCATGCAATCAATACATACTGACTTTTTGCAATCATTGCAATAGTATTCAAGAGGGTTTCCAGTGTGCGCCTTACAATTGGTGGGCAGAATACATAATTCTGGAAAGGAAAACAATATTACAGTGATAAACTTAAATCAAAAACTGATGATTGAATGAAACTGCCTATAGAGTATTTAATCCTCAACACCCCCCACCGACTTAGCTGATTTTTTACTCGTTGATGGCATGGATTTTTCGTCCATAAGCCTAGCTAGAGCATTATTCTTAACTTGGCTTGGTTTCTACAGTTTCTAGAAACCATGTATCAGAAAAAAATATACATATTTACAATGGTTAGTGAGTTGTTTGTCATTTAACTATTTTTAGGGTTCCATACTCAAAGGGTAAAAACGGGCCCCTATTACTAAGACTCCACTGTCCATCTGTCTGTCTGTCACCAAGCTGTATCTCATGAACCGTGATAGCTAGCCAGTTGAAATGTTTACAAATGATGTATTTCTGTTGCTGCTATAACAACAAATAAATACTAAAATCAGAATAAAATAAATATTAAGTGGGGCTCCCATATAATAAACCTGATTTCTTTGCGATAATGATACGGAACCCTTCGTGCGCGAGTTTGACCCGCACTTGGCCTTTGAATAAATAAATCATTGACAAACCTATATTTTGCAGCAAATGGTTCTTAAATATCATATAACTCTTATGACTTTTATTGAAGCAGGTATCACACAAAACGGCGACACACTGTTTACACATTCTCGAGGTTGCAGCATTACATTCTACACATTCTCCTGTAAAAAAAATATATTTTTAAACTGGTTTTATTTTTGTTTACGACATTTTCTCATTATTATAAGGATTCAACACAAATATCTCTCATGATCAATTGATCAAAGACACTTGGTCTTTGATCTCTGTGTCTTTCATCACATAACTATTAGCAAGGAAAAATGGGTTTTCAACAATTGCTATCTTAATTACTTTGAGTCTTGAGTACTGTGATTACTTGAGTACTTAATCATTTTAAACAACATAAGTTTCTCTTAATATCAATTCAGATGGCTTGGAAAATTAAAGCAATTAACAAACTCAAACATTACATAACTATTTATGAAGGAAATCGGGTTTTCGATAAATGTTATTTTAATTACTTTGTGCAGGATCGTTAGGATCGCCACAAGTCTTTCTCAAAATCGAATCAAATGTCTTCACTAATTAAACCAATTAACAAACTCAAACATCACATAATTAATTAACAAAGGAAAATGGTTTAATAATTGTTATCTTAATTACTTTGTGCAGGATTGTTGGGATTGCCAAAAGTATCTCTCAAAACCAAATTAAATGTCTTTGACAAAAAAGCAACAAATTACAAACATTCACAATCATTTGATAAAATCTAAAAAGATTAACTGATATCTTAAATAATCGATATGATGAATTGATATCATAATTACCTTGAGCAGCGTCATTCTTTAACAAAGCTTTTAGATCAATGTAACAGTCTTCTTCAGTTTTCTTTTCTGTTGCATCTGGAGTCTAGAAAATATAAAAAAGCCCATGAGATTTTGATTTGATAACAGCTCAAAACTTTTTCCCAATGTATTTATACATACCTTGATCTGGTGCATTACTAATTCACCAACCATCGTAACATTCACAGGAAATTTTTGATATAATGTCAATTTATTTTGATTCAATTCATCTCGATCAGTGGTTTTGACTTCTGTCTCCTGGTGGCAAATCTTGCACTCTATTGGTTCCATACAACTCGTTATTTGGACAATGCAAGTTTCGCACATGGTATGGCCACATGGCAGAAACAATGGCAAGTTCTCTTTCACCTTGCATGATGTGACTGAGAAAAATTTAAATGCATTGCTAGATTAAATAACTTATGGAAAATAATAAAATCAGATTACTAATTAATTAGAGTGAATTCTTTTCTAGAAGACTCCTTCACAGAAACAACTACTTATCTCTATGATTGTAACAAAACATAACAATATCTAGTAGCTAATTTGTTATTTATTTTAAACTATGATTAGTTCATAGTTATTTTATTATTTTGTGTTTAATTCTGTTCCTAAGGTATGACAGGACAATAGATTCTATTGTTAACTTGTTGTAACAAGCCAACTTGGCACACAATAAGTGCGACTTTTGTTCTGGAAATCGCAGAGCGTCTTCAAGAAAAAAGACCATGTGATCCTCACTACGTCTCTTGACGTGCCTACACCAACGAAGGCGGTTTTCGGTCATTTAATCGCCGATAGGTGCGACTTTTAAACTTACTCACATGTGTTCATTTCATTCTCTGTCAAGACAAATCATCTTCATTTCGTTGGTATGGCACTATTTTTCATGCTTTTTTGTTGTCCAGCATTCGGAACCATACAGTAACGCTGGACGAACTGCTATATTGTATACTTTCGTTAGTTCCTTAGTTTTTATGGGTATACGTGGGTCACACGGCACACTTGTCAAGTAACCGCCATTATGACCACGCGACGCTGGTTCTATTTCGTCGCAGTCGCATCCGCGTCAACGTTAGGGTCTATTGAAAGCTTTCAGTTGTAGTACTTGAATTTTTCTGCTGTGGTAAAAGCAATCCACCTAATGTAGATAGTCTCCGCTGAAGAGGCATTTCAAATACTCCATTTTGCTCCTGCTAACCTTCAGGCCATACCGCTGACGAGATAATGTACACGCATTTATGAGGCCCTGCATATGTCAGTATATCCCTGGTGAGATTGTCCATCATGAGGTTATTCAGGATTTAAGTAGACTTCCATAAGGGTTCTGCTCTCAGCCTGCTTTTGTTTATCTCAGAAGGCAGAACCAGGATCTCTTAACTATGTGGACACAAACTCTTGAGCAGTATAGCCTGAGAGTTAGCAAGAGAAAACTGAGTACTTGAAATGTCCCTTCAATGAAGACTATCTACATTGGGTCGACTGCTATTTATTCCCACGGTAGAAAAATTAAGTATAGTTCTTGTCCGCTTCTCAAGTTGGCTTTCCGATGCGCAAGGCACGGATGGGTGCTGTTTTTTGTATGAGATTTACTACTGCACAGCCATTGTAGCCAACTTGAAGGCACCCAAGAAGTTTGGCGAAAACTATACCTCAGCTGTATGCTTACAACAGAGGCGCAATGTTGACGCGACTGCGACGAGACAGTCAGCGTTGCGTAGTCATAATGGCGGTCACTTACAAGTGTGCCGTGTGACCCACGTATACCCATAAAAACTAAGGAACTAACTAAAGTATACAAAATGGCAGTTCGTCCAGTGTTACTGTATGGCTCTGAATGCTGGACAACAAAAAAGCATGAACAATAGTTCCATACCAACGAAATGAAGATGATTCGTCTTGACCGAGAATGAAATGACCACATGCGAGGAAGTTTCACGCAAATTGCTCTATTTTTGTCTTCCAGAACAAAGACCATGAGATCCTCACTACGTCTCTTGACGTGCCCACACCAACGAAGGCGGTTTTCGGTCATTTAATCGGCGATAGGTGCGACTTCGAAACTTCGCACCTATCACCGACAAAATTACCGCAAAACCGCCATCGTTGTTAAGGGCACAATGATGTAGTGAGGACCACGAAGTACAAATTTGATCTCTGAGTATCCACCTTCCAGAACAAAAGAAAGGTACAAAAAAAGAGGCAGCTGCCATTCATTGAGCTGGTGGTTTAATATTATAGAGAACTTGCAAGCACAATTGCCAGAACATTGAACGGACCCCCAAGACAGAACTTGGCGTAGGAAAGTGAGGTCCCAAGTAATGGGACCAGAGAAGGAAGAAGATGATTTATATCATCATCTTATAAAATAGGATTATATTAAGTATTATATGTTAAATATATACTTAATATAAATACTTTACGTAAAATAAAAAGTGCAAAACAAACATTGTACTTACATGGCACATGGTAAAATTGACTGCAACTTGGGCAGGTTTTCTCAATGTCGTTGACCATGGTGATTTATTTGGAGATGTTTGTTTATTCCGTCCGTACAGTAATTAATTTGATTTTAAAATATGTCGATTAAAAAGGCATTTTATGACGCTGTTAACTCTCAACGGTTCTTCAAAGACGACAAAGTATAATAAATATAAATGTAATCTTTGACTACGAAAGTGCAAACTACAACACAACACAACAGCCGCTCAACAGCGAATGAACTCAGGAACTCACTCGGCCGGCCCGCTGCCGCCGGTCGGCCCTTTTATGCAAAAAAAGGTTTCCATTCCTTTGTTTGTATTGTTTGTCTAATAACAATAATATTCAATCTTTGTTTACGCTTCCTACGCGACGCTTTTCCAATCACCATAGACACATCCACAGACTAGGACTACTTAGAGCAGGGTTGCCAACCGTAAAAGAAAATCCCTCGTACATTTCAGCAAAAAATCTCGTATTTTGACTTTCAAACCTCGTACATTTATTATGCATCGAAAACGTGCTGAAACCAAAATTAAGGCACATTGTATTACTGGATTTAGGGGTTTTTACTCAATGAAATAAACTATTGCAAGTTTCCTACTAAATAAAACATCACTTTGTCTTTATTATTACTTAAGTCAAATCACAAAAAACTATTGTGTCTATATTATTACGAAAATTTGCAAAGTAATTTAAGTTTACATCCCCTCTCCAAATATTATGTCAGGATTTCAGGAACATCCTCACTGTCATCGTTTTTTTCTGCCGTATATTTTATCGGTTGTCATGCCAAGATCATCGCGTAAATGTGGCAATTAAATTTTTGGTGTAAGAAGTTCCTACAAGTTCTGATACATTGCACTAGTTTTTACTATTATCGTTTATAAAATGTTCGTATGGCCATATTATCAAAATCTCGTACATAATTGTACGAGGTTGATAGTGTCCTCGTACCTCGTACGGAAGACCACAAATCTCGTATTTGTACGAGGAACCTCGTACGGTTGGCAACCCTGACTTAGAGACACTTCCCCATGGACTTATTTGACTTATTATAACTATATACATCAGGACTGAGCACTCCAAAAATCATATCATACAAAACTGAACCATATATGCTGCACCTTAGGTTTACTTTTGTTAGGTAATCTTAACCGAGGCAAAACGAGCCGAGAGAGATAGCTCGAAGAGAGTCGTTTGTCCCTTTTTCTCACTTGCCAATAGATAAAAATGTTAAAGATGGTAGAAACATGGGTATGCAATATTTCACCAACTACAAGTACATTTAGTAACATATAAATATTTATAGCTATACGAAATTTTATTTATAGTTTTACAATCTGTACATAAAGTAAGTAATTTTATTTAAATAAAATAATCTTAATAATATGATTGTTTGGTAGGTATCATAAAATTACTCTGGTATCACTGAAATCTGACATCTGGTAGTGTCATGGCGACTTTTCTGTTATTTTTTGAAAACGAATAATGCATTTTAAGTTTTACTGAGCTACGTTGCTTTTTTATAGTGAAAATGGTGAAAAAGTGTTGTGTCAAGACATGTAAAAGTGAATCATACGGTGGTTGTGGCATTTCATTTCACCGGTAAGGAAAAACAAAGATTTTGTTTATTAACAATAACTAGTTTGACCATGCTCTAGACATTTTGTGGACAGAAGACATTTAAAGTTATAAACTAAAACTTTGTTCTAATTAAAACTATAAAATAAAATAAATAATTATTAAAACTTTTAATATTATGAGTATAATAAATACAGTTTGTACCTATGCAACTACATCGCATGATTGAAATAGCATATATTTGTGTTGGTTACAGCTTTCCATCAAAAGAAGAAATGAAGCAAAAATGGTCGGATGTAATTCCATCAGCCTTGGCAGGAACCTCACGTCCCACGCAGTATTACTTAAACACACCTTGATATCAAATAAAGTGTAAAATAACCATTTTAAAACGGTCTTTCATTGGTGTCCGCCACCTCTACCCATAAACCGCAATACAATATTTGTCACACACACTTAGTTTTATTTCCCTTTGCTTCATTTAAATACCCATACACCAGCTCTGTAGAGCAAACAGAAAAAAAACCGGCCAAATGCGTGTCGGACCACGCAAAATGAAGGTTTCCGTACTTATGATGAATTTATCCCAAGAACAAACCTATCATTGTAGTTGAAAAACATATTCTCCCATACATTCTAACTGCAAATGTATGTTTGTGCGCACAATAATGGGAGTTTTACCTGGATGGATCCTACCTATAAGGGTTCCGTTTTGTCATTCGGACATACGTAACCCTAACAAAAGCAATAGCGACATGGTCCCGGAATAAAATTCATGCACCTTAGCCTACTACAAATTATTTCAAAACGAACTTTCCCGTTTGTTAAAAGAATGTTTGGTCACCCTATTAGAAAGAGATGAACGCATCTGTACACATTATCTCTCTCTGCTCGCGTTTTTGGTGCGAGTGCTCAGTCCTGATATATTTATAATAAGTCCATGCACTTCCCTGGAACGCGCATCATTGTCTATGACTAATCAAAAGTGAGAGAACACAATCATTTTTTTTTTTTCAATTGTTTTGTTCTGGTCATACACATCTACATAAATTCGTAATTATTTCTACCTAAATAATATTAAAAATAACAGCTAAAATTATAATAAATATTTTTATAGATAACCACAGAGCAAATGGTATCGTGCGGGGTCTATTGACCGTGGTTTAAGTGTAGCCAGTTTAGGCGATTTTTCGCCATTTAGGTTACACGAAAGGGTGCCGAGCCATTTTTTTTTTTAATTTGACGCAATATAATATGAATATTTCCTTCAATACTTCCCTTATGAAACCAAAAATATATCAATTTCAGTTAATAAGAGTGCAAGATGGCTGCATTTTTTTTTATAAAAAACTTTGTAACGCTGAAAACGCTATGGGCGATGATGTGACGTCATATAATTTCAAAACAAACTTCTGTCACTCGTGTACATTTTGTACTATTGTGGCTGTGATCATGGTCTTTTAATTATTGAATATTTTGAAAAACCCGCCTAAGTATTACGGTTTTTTCGTATTATTAATACAAGCAATCAGATTCGTGTAAGCTGAAAGCACTTTGCCAAGAATCGACCCATTGATGGTCGGTAGTTTTTTTGCTTAGAACCCAGCTTTCTGGACTGCGAAGCTGAGGAATGTCAATACTTCTATGAAAGTACAGTAGATTAGTTAATAAAATAAGATGATGGACAGAAAAGGTGGAAAAAGCGTAAAGAAGTCGTACAAAACTATCTCATAACCACTGATTGCTTGTAATTGTACCTTACATAACTCTCAATTAGTAATTCATAATTAGTCATTTATTTTAGCAAACAGAAAGTTAATAAAATAATAATTTGGCTCATATTTGTCTTTATTAATAGGGCGGTTGCTGTGTGATGCCAAAAATGCGTTAAAAAGTGATAAACGCTGCGCGCCATATTTAAATATAGCTCGAAAAAGCGCCAATTTTCTCTAGAGGATGTTGACTACGTGATGAAAACTTAAGCCTCAAGCTATATTGGTGACCCCCCTGGATGGGTCACGTAGCTTGGGTACGTTCCCAAAAAAATATTCAGCATAGGATTGCGCTTGCACCTTCTCAAGAGAAGAGGCACATGAAGGTATAGAATTTGGCTATTATAATTATGCATTATTCATAAAATTTGGAAAACCGAAAATTTGGGGAAGGTAACACCGTCTGTAATACAAAAAAGAAATTTGGTAGTTGCTTTTTTTGTTTTTGTTAGGTTATTTTGTTTATATTCTGATCCATTCTTGGTAAAGAATAGTCACTTTACTTTTTTAGTACGATCACAGATAATATAATACTACAGTAGTACGATGCAGTGTGTGATGATTACTGCAAAACCACAATATGTTTTTTTTTGCCTCATAATATTGTTATTTGACACGATCTTCTTGTAAACAACATGAACAGGCGTATGAGTATTCAAAAAAGAAACCTTAATTAAATAATCTTTTATGCATAAATCAAAAGGCAAAAAAGCAAAATCATTACATCGACGTACCTACACGTCAACGTTGCGATATCTTGTAAACATTGTCGTTTTTGGCTAAGGATGACATCGTGCTGTTCTTTCACATCTTGGAATTTAGATAATTTCCACTTCTAACATGTTTTATAATTTTTTAATTGAATTTGTGAAAAAGACAAAAAAGAGACATGTGTAAAAGCATTCCAAACCAAACATACAAAACTTTTTGAGAATACCAACTATGGGTTTCGCATAGTTATAATAGCCAGAGTCTAAAATCCTACTCCTCCTTCTTCCTCCTTACTCAGTAACTCTGGAAGCAATGAATACGGTTTGCTAGACAATTTTTATAATTTACTTGCAAGGAGCTAGTCTACATATTGTTACAAGCTTTTGTTTACTTTCACCTGTTGCGGTATCTGTAAACAAAACTTATAAGTTAAATTTGGCCCACTTCCCGGTGTCCGATTGAGCCTTTTCAATTCTGAGCAACGAATATAAAAGGTTGTTTAATAAAATAAATTAAGAAACTTGTTTTATTAGAAAATATTTACATTAACATGATGAAATGAAGATGTTGACATTTCCATGGGATATATTTATTTAATATCATCTGATACAAGTATTCTGCCGTTATCTTGGAAGCATGCTGTAGTTTATCTGGTGTTAGGGTAAATTTTCGTTTTCTATTAGTCTGGCAGTTATATTTGGATGGTATGCAGTTTGGCTTAAATCGGATTATTTTAATAATAATAAAAATAAATAAATAAATAGCCTTTTATCAGGCGGAAATAAGGTGCGCGCCTTCAACAGTTGGGTCATGCCGGTTTTGATGTACTCTTTCGGCATACTCAAATGGACTCAGACTGAGCTCGATGCCCTTGATAGAAGTGTCCGGACCTGCTGACCGCAAACCGGATGCATCACCCACAATCATCGGTGATGAGGCTGTACATCCCGCGGAAATGTGGGGGTCGAGGCTTTTTAAATGCCAAGACTCTTCACAACCGCGAGGTGTGCAAGCTCAGAGAATACTTTTTAGAAGCTCAAGTGGGTATGCACCGGGACGTGGTCGCAGTGGACAAGGGACTCACCCCGTTGTCCATGGCTAAGGAGAACTGGCGCAAACCTGTAGTACTTACTACTGATGAACGCAAAGAGGTATGGCAAGGCAAGGAGCTTCACGGGGGCTTCTATCGGGCCCTCCATGGTCCCGATGTAGATTTTTCAGCGTCCGTATCCTGGCTACGTTTCGGCGACCTTTTCGGGGAAACTGAAGGTTTTGTCTGTGCAATTATGGACGAAGTCATCTTGACGAATAACTATCGGAAACATATAATGAAGGACGGGACGGTTGACGTGTGTCGGGCATACCACCGTCTTTGTGAATCTATCAGACATATTATCTCTGGTTGTTCTCGTCTGGCTAACGGCGAGTACTTGCACAGACATAACCAAGTGGCCAGGATTATTCACCAGCAACTTGCTTTGAAATACAATCTAGTGGATACTGAGGTACCGTATTACAAGTATGTGCCTGACCCAGTTCTCGAAAATGACCATGTCACGTTGTACTGGAATCGGTCTATCATCACTGATAGGACTGTTGTTGCCAATAAGCCGGATATAGTGGTGATAGACCGATTAGCGCGCCGCACAATGATAATCGATGTCACCACCCCGCATGACGAGAACCTCGTGAAAGCTGAGAAAGAGAAACAAATCAAGTATCTCGACTTAGCACACGAGGTTGTCGCCATGTGGAATGTGGACTCGGCGATCATTGTGCCGATTGTCGTTACGGCCTGATGGCCAAGAGCCTCGATGACCACCTGTCGAGGCTGTCAGTACGCGGTTGGATCAAGGGCCTGGTACAGAAGGCAGTACTCCTTGATGCGGCTCGCATTGTGAGGAGATGCCTGTCACTGGAGCCCTAACCACCGGTAGTTTGGACCCTGTTCCCGATACCGGTTAGTCTCTATTTTTTATATTTTTAAATGTTTTTTAAGTTTTATTTTTATTAAATATTTAAAAATGTATTCAATAAGCATGTAAATAAATAAAGGAAATAAAAATAAAATCTGTTATTTTATAACTGGAACATAATTATCACAATAATTTTAGTATTTTGCTCATTCACTTGGCACGTAAACTTAAAATTTTTACTTATTATTTTTTTTTTTCTATTTTTTTATTGTTATTCACAATACTGATGTACAATCGAGTATGCAAAAAATAATAAAAATAGTCTACCTACTAGAAGTGAATCTTACATGCACGTTATAAAAACATTAATTATTTAAAAAATTATAATAAGAAAATAATTAATAAAATAAAAACTAAATTTTTAGCCACTATCAGTTGATAGAAAATAAAAAAAGAGTGAAAATTTAAATTAGAACAAAATTAGATCAAATCACAATTGAATCCAATCACAGCAAAGTATGAAATAAATTAAAAAAAAATCAATAATAAATTAAATTTAAATAGTTATTATAGTTTTTGTAGAATAGAAACAGTTAAATATTTTAATTTTTATGAAAATCATGGTTTTTAGCCTTATTCGGTGACTTTTAAACGTAGACAATAAAACGTATGGACTGGAAATACCTACAAAAAAAACGTGCCTACCTAAAACTTAAAATGTCACATAAAATGGCTGCCCACACACACATTAATAATACAAAAAGTAAACAACCATTTGACAGCAGGACTACCACGAACACAACCACAAAATTCGTCACCTAATATGGCGAATGTGGCACGTACCTACAACTATCGTCATAACAAAATGTTGCCATAATGAGCAATAACTGAAATATTGTTGTTTCTTTTGTCAAATACGATTACTACATTAGAAAGAATGAAACAAAACGATGTTTCACATTATGTATCGTATTTCACTCATATTTGTATAAGCTAATGTATGTATAGAACATCGCGGCGCCTCCATGTTTTTTCTAGCTCAATTATTTTAAATACTAGAAGCATTTATAAGCATTGAGCTAGAATAGCAATAAAATTGGGCGAATTTAGGCTAATTTTGATGAAATCTTAGACGACTTGGGGTTTGCCAAATCTGGCAACACCGCCGATCGTATAGAGTTCGAGAATCGAGACTGGAGAGTCCATCCGTCAGTTCAGCAAAGTTGAGCAGCACAGTGTTTCATTCAATGACGTTACTGACATTCGTAAATTTTATGCTAGAATAAACGTCCATTTTAATATATTGTGAGAAAATGGATCACTTGCGAGTGCGTGTGAACTTTAAATATGTAACCAGTGTGTTCCTTTTGGTGTTTGCTGTCGGCCAATCTACGAACGGTATGTCGCAACTTTCCTGCCCACGTAATGAAAACAATGCACGGTTTCATTTAAGTTGGACTCTCTGAATGCAGTTCCATCTAAAACTTTTGCATAGCTTTGGAGTGACTGTTTCTTGGCGCGCTGCTTATATTTCAAAACTTTTATTAGCGGAAAATAGTTTGTAGGTCACGATATCATTTTCGTGTCGAACTATGAAAGAAGCAAAGGAAACCTTGAAAGCCTTTAAGCTGTTTTTTTTTATTAGCAAGTTTGATACGTCATCTGTCGTGAACAAATGGTTCGCGCTTATTTTAATATATTTTTCGTCTAAGACAAAGGTGTTATTTGAAATTACTTGTTGCATTTGAAAGCTTACTTCTGCAAAATAAATGCTGTGTAACAAACAAGCTTGCTATAAAACCTCCTTGCATCCGATGTCGTTAAATTATTATTGAATTGTCTAGTTTCTTGAGAATGCATAGGTAGGTAATTCTTTGAACAGTGGTTAATTATCTGACAATGAATGTTGAAATTCCCAGCTGGCGTCTGTATTTCCTGATAGCTACAATCTGGGAGTCTTTAAGTCAAGAGTGAATAGTTTATTTCTATGCAAGCATTAACAACCACATCATCGCTTACCATCAGGTGAAATAGTGGTCAAACACGAGGCTATCAATAAAAAAAACAAATTGTACTCGATTGCTATCATCATTACATTTGTTCAAGTTTATTTAAAAAAAAAACTACTTTCTGATTACATTCTTGCATTTTAACCAACTCATTAAGGTTCAATACTTGAAAAATAAACCTTTAAGCCCCTAGTTGCAAAGGAAATATTCAAATGTACTTTGGTTTGCTAAAGGTTCTTATTGGCTAACATTTCCTGGATGCAACTATTACATTGACCAACACTTTAGGTTCTGTGGAATGGCTGTTTGTTATTTTCATAATTATTAATAGTTGTCTAATCTAAAAGGTATATTTGATAATTTATTGACACTTATACAGAACATCATAAAACTAAGATCAAATCGAACTTACCATTCAATAATATTCTATAAAAAATTGTTACACAAAGCAAGATTTTTATAATACTGTCAACGAAAAGTAGCTTATTATACATATATATATATACCTAAAAATCTTCTGTCAGCGGCTTCGCCCGTGTGAAAGGCGAAAATTATCCCGAGGGAACACATGTACCGGATAAAAAGTATCCTATGTGCTATTCCTGACTATAGTCTATCTTTGTGCCAAATTTAATCCATATCCATCCAGCTGTTTGAGTGTGAAGATGTAACAAACATACAAACACACACACAAACTTTCTGCTTTATAATGTTAGTGTGATAGATGTACCCCCTTTTCTGCACTTAGACTCCCATTTGGTCTGTTGTGCATGCAGGCCTCCTCTCTGTGTGAGGGAATGGGCCATAATCCACCATGTGGGCCCAGTGCAGGTTGGTGGATGTCAGTGATGTGTCTTCACATTTTTGGTTCTAAAATATGTCAGTTTCTTCTTGATGTTTTTTTATCTTGTATGTCATGTATGTAATATTCTTTATACCACATATCTTTTAAACAACTAGATGGATTTTCTTGTCTTCTTCCATACCGTCCTGTCCCCGTCACGCCATCACTGACTACCTTTTCTTTCATATCACTCCTCACACAGTCCATCCATCTATTCTTTGGCCGTCCCCACCCTCTCCATCCATCCACATTTATATTCATAACTCATTTAGTAACAGGCGTTTCATCCCTCCTCATCACAAGACCATAACAGGACAAACAGTTTCCTTTCAACTTTTCTGTCATTGTCGCAACTTTCAACTTCCTCTAATATACTCATTTCTCACTTTATCCATTCTCGTCACTCATCCATCTTTTTCACAGCCCAATATTCTGGTCCATATTGTACGACAGGTCTAACGACGGACTTGTAATTATTCCCCTTTAACTTGAGGGGCATCCAAGTGTTCTTAGATAAGTGACATAAAAAAACCGGCCAAGTGCGAGTCGGACTCGCGCACGAAGGGTTCCGTACCATTATCGCAAAAAACGGCAAAAAAATCTCGTTTGTTGTATGGGAGCCCCACTTAAATATTTATTTTATTCTGTTTTTAGTATTTGTTGTTATAGCGGCAACAGAAATACATCATCTGTGAAAATTTTAACTGTCTAACTATCACGGTTCATGAGATACAGCCTGGTGACAGACAGACAGACAGACGGAAAGCGAAGTCTCAGTAATAGGGTCCCGTTTTTACCCTTTGGGTACGGAACCCTAAAAAAAGAAAGATGGCGAATTTTGGGCGCCATAATGTCACAATATTTTTTTCTGCCCAACCAATCAAGTGGGATATCAAAATAAAGGGTATTTAAAGGTGATTACAAGAATATGCCAATTTTTTGTTTAAAACCATTCGAAAAAACATTAAAACTTAATAGTTGTAAATAAAAAAGTTAATTTAAAAACCAAAAAAACCCGACTGCTCAAGAAGTGAACTAAAAATACTATGACCACCAAAATCTATGAAGCTATATAACTTGTAGATAAAAGCGCTGTTCTAGTTTTCGGCGCACCATACTTGTACAATAAATTGTATATTTCAGATATCGATGTAGGTAACATTTAGTTTTTGTAGATGTTTTTTTCTACCTGCCTGAGGTCGATGAACTAAGATCAGGACGTCTTTTCGGTGCGGTGCGGCTCGACAAGTTCTGGTGACGTAGTTAAGCTCTTAAACCCAAGGTTGCAACGTCTTCCTCAAGTTTTGATATCGAGCCGAATGTTTGGTTTGCTCGTAAATAGTCTAGTCATGTATGCTTTTTAGGGATCATGGCAGGGAACATGGCTACAATGGCTGCGCAGTAGTAAATCTCATATAAAGACAGCACCGATCCGTGCCTTGCGCATCGGAAAACCAACTTTAGGGCGGCCAAGAAGTTTGGCAAGAACTATATCATCATGACGCTGTCCGTCCGTCTGTCGGTCTGTCAGACAGCTGCATCTTTGCAACCAAAATGAGAAATTGGAAATAAATCAACAAAAAGAATGAGGTTCTACCACCCTTTAAATTTACACAGAATATGACGTGTTACTATCGCCGCTATATAATGTTAAAAAATTAAGGCTTTCGGCGACTTCATCACTATATTTGTTTTTGCTCTATCGTAAAAACGGTAATACCTACATAGAAGCATCAACTTTGTATAGTTTGTGCTAGCACTAAAATAAAAAATAGAAACCGGTCAGGTTCCTATCGGGATCGCGTACCAAAGGTTTGCAATGACGCATACTTACCTCTGACAAATACTTAACTCTCGCAAAAACTATAGATGTCTGCCCGTTGACCTGGAATCATTAAATGTTACAAGCACCAAGGGCGCCCAACAGTACGGACTACGGATCGCGTATGCGATTCGCACTTGACTGGTTTTTCTTTTTGGGACTTAGGAACCCTTGATTTTAATTTGACTTCTGAAACGGTTCTGCGCTGATATGACGTGTTGAACGTACCCAATTGACATCAAGAGAAAACACACAATATTGAGATTTAAGCCAGAATAAGACCTAGAGTATAACTATATTTTGGCGAAAGCAAATTGTCGATCAGAAAATACTTAGGTTGAAAGACTGTTTGTGATACAATTTCAGTAAAAGTACCAAGGACAATGCCTGTATTTTTGGGCACGTTTGCATTATAATCTTCATCTTCATATAATGTATTAAAACACCTTTAATTTATCTACATTTTCGCTGGTTTTGATTCTGGCCGAGATGAGATTGCGAGTTGAATTTGAACAACTTAACTCAAAAGGTGGCTTTTTAGGGTTCCGTACCCAAAGGGTAAAAACGGGAACCTATTACTGAGACTTCGCGGTCCGTCTGTCTGTCTGTCTGTTACCAGGCTGTATCTCATGAACCGTGATAGCTACACAGTTGAAATTTTCAGAGATGGTGTATTTCTGTTGCCGCTATAACAACAAGTACTAAAAACAGAATAAAATAAATATTTAAGTAGGGCTCCCATACAAAAACGTGATTTATTTGCCGTTTTTTGCGATAATGGTACGGAACCCTTCGTGCGCGAGTCCGACTCGCACTTGGCCGGTTTTTAAAACCTATCGTCTTTTTAGAATTAACCCTCCTTGGAAATCTAGAAAACGAGTGTTGTAACGATCATGAGTAGATCTATAGCTCCTTCGGAATGCAATTATACGTTTGAACTCCTCCTCGTTGGTTTTTGCTTTACGTTAAATTAGCATTTCAGCAAAAACGTGACATCACAATGCGTCACTGTTTACGAGAATTCCATAAATGTCGTCAACTGAGCCCACGCCTGTTGCTTGTTGTAACTATCGATTACAGGGAATGGACAGCCAGTTCGATCCAAACCTTTAAGAAAGGACCTACGTTCCTTAATTTAGGATTCTACTGTACAGTGAAGAATTAAAAAATTAAAAAACCAGCCAAAAATGGGCTGCAAATCGATATGATGAAAAAAAAAAGTTGTATGACATCGGATTTTCGGACATATAAAAAAAAATAAGTATGCCTGGTTGAGGATCGTGTAATATTCAAAATATCAAAATCAATAAAAAGGTTCACCCAACTTAATTTGGGTCGTGTTTCCGCTATTGCTCCTTTATGGGCTGGCACTGTCATTTTCACCCAAATTGGTTCATTTAATTTAGTCGTAGGTGGCAATCTGCGCAATAACATACCCAATGTTTATCGTAGTATCTGCTTTTTCTTTATTTGAGTAGGCAGCCTAAAGACAAGGTAAGGTCATCAACAAAAGAAATAAATACCTATCCCCGAACACTTCATCAACAAAAGAAATAAATACCTATCCCCGAACACTTAGTTTCATTTTGCTTTGCATCATTTGTTATGCATTATTTTTGTTCAGGTAGATTATTGTTTTCGCGTATTTGCTGGCGACAAGGTAAACACGTTGATGGGTTTAAAGGTGAAGTTTTTCAAGTATATGCACTGTTTTTGTTTGTCAGATTCTTGAATGCATTTCGTTTCGGCAAAATATATTCATCCCTTGAAAATATTTGCCAATTATAAGAATAAAAACCACAAGGTCGGATGCTCGGATGCTTGTCGGATACGCTAATTATTTCAAACCTAATTTTAATATTAGAATTTAGTGTTATTATTATACTGTGTAGTTTACTTATTAACACTTTACACTACACTAGTACAAGATTTTAGACTACATTACACTAGTACAAGATTTTAGACTACTTATTTATTATGTGATATGTAATAGTGGCCATGTTTTCTTCTAAAGCTATATGTTTTAATAAAGATTTTAATATAAATAAACACTGCACAGCATGATTTCCTTCTTGTTTACGTCTTTTTATTCGCTTTTTTTAAGCAGTCAGATTTTTGATTTTTTAATTACCTTTTTGTTATTTATAACTTTCTAGAATTTTTTTTTAGAAGTTGGTACATTTAAACCCTTTATTTTGATACCCCCACGAGGGGTATGGCAGAAAAAAAAATATGGGTGTCACAAAATATGGCGCCCAAAATCCGCCATTTTTTATTTTCCAATTTGCATGTAACCAGTGACACTCGCAGAGTTAAGACGAGTCGATTGAAGTAAGAATCATCAAAATCGGCCAACGCATTTTGTCTCTAGAACGCCACATAGGAACAAACATACATACATACATAGACTGATAAACACATTACCCTCCTTCGGCAGTCGGGTAAAAAAAAATCATCGCAGGCATGCAAGTAATTAAAATGAATGGGAGGCAAAGACATTTATCTCACAGCCACTTCATACAAAGAACTCACCTCTGCGCGTTTTTGTTATGCTATCATATCCAATGTTTTATTTTTTGGCATTTCCAATATTATGTTTATGTATCTTTTGTTTATTGTTGAACGTACGTGTCACTACATTATTTTTATTTGCCATACGAATATATGCATTGTTGTTATCTCGTTGTTTAAAAAAAGTAGTACCTATTTTTTTATATATTTAAAGCAGGTTATCTATCAGTCAACAGCTAATTGCGAGAACTTTTTACTCACAAATACAGAGTGATGGGTTAAGTAGGGTCACACTTTGACACTTATTGATAAAAAAACGAGTGCAAGAGAGCATACCTAATGAGTAATTAAAGATGACGCAAATACGCGAAAACAAGTCGTGTTTTCACGCAAAAGATCCATATCCTCTTAATTTCTAATATTAGAAACAGCAGGTTGAATTATTATTTTCTTAACAAGCCAATCAAAGCATAGCCACAACAACACGTTATATAACTAGTCAAATAACCCGCCATAACAAATAAACACACACAGCACACACACACGAAGGTTGAATTAATATTCTCAAGAAGATTTGATGTATTTTTTCTAGTCTGTGAGCCATTTAATAAAAATACTGTCATTCGAATTAGTGTTCAGGCAAGCTAATAAATATAATGGTATATATATATGGAATAGGTATGTAAAAGAGATAATTGACCTATATTTTGTTTAAGAATATATTTTATTATCGAACTAACAGATTATTAGGTAGGTAGGTATGAACAAATATTATTCTTATTAGTTTTTTTAGATAAGTTTGTTTACGTTTTCGTTGTTCTGGTCACGAACTGTTTATTGACAAAATCTTATAGCTCGAAACAAAAAACATAGCAGATAAGTGTTTCGTTTGGGTCATAAGTTCATTATACTGTAGTAGGTCAGTAATTCCGTAATTATCTACGGCACGGGGTTGTTGTCAAAATAGAACTGGAATCAATAAATCTGCACAGCCTTTTCCCAAGCGTGTTGGGCCGGCATCCAGTCCGATTGGATATGAAAAATAAAACATGTTTCACAAATAATATACATAACATTTTTTTTTTACCGACTTCCCAAAAAAGAGGAGGTTTCTCAAGTCGACCGTATATATATAATTCTTTTTATGTTTGTTCGCGGATTACTTCGTTGTTTATGAACCGATTTTGATGATTCTTTTCCGTTGGAAAGAAGATATCCCATGGGTGGTACCATGATAAGGTAACCAGGATCTGATGATAAGATCCTAGAGAAATCGAGGGAACTCCTCAAATATTATAGGCATACGTATAGCGATTTTGGTATTTTCATCAATAATGCAATCATTTGCAATCCGAAAGTAACATTTGGTGAAGTGGAACTGATGAAGAAGTCCACAATGGCCACTGGAACGCCGAAAAAAAAATTTATCCTAATCGTGTTTGGGCTTAATGGAATCGTCATGAGATGTACTTCGGCTATAAACGATTTTTATGTTAATTGGACCTACCCACCAAAAACTAAAAAGTGGAAAATAAAAAACTAAAAAGTGGAAAATAAAAAACTTTTCATCAAAAAAATCAAACCGACTTCCAAAACAAGTCGGTAGCACATCATTGGTACCAGTACCAAACCATAAGCCCCTTATTATATTGAAACGACGTACGTAGCTCAAGGTCAAAAGTTACCACTGATTGACGTGTGGTCGATAGTACCAATGGTCTATACAAATTATATGGACTCTAGTACCACGCTAGTACTCTTCCCTTGCTTGGACGTGAGTGACGCAGTAACGCTCGCTCCTTGACGACACGAAAAATTATGTGACTTGCCTACACGTGCCATCTTTGCCGGGTTTTACAAGATCGCAAGATAAATCCTATAAAGTCCTTGCTAGGTCACTAAAATCTGAATTTTAGTTCAATTGGTTATGCTTGCTTGAAAGTGTATTCAAAACATACGGCTATAATAAGGCCTTCCATTTTGCCTAGTTTTTACATGAAAAAGTAAAGAAAGCTATGAAAATACGCGCACGGCTTGAATTCAAACTGCACTGATTGTAATGGTACCGTATGAAAACATTCAGTTTTGGACATGAGGCTCTACACAATTGTCATACGATCCCAGAAATGGCGATGGTCGAAATACCGAAAATGAAAGGGATAGGTCATATGATTTTCTATTGATTATATTTCTATCACATACATTTTTGTCATTCTTCCAATCGATTTATTTTCGTTGGATCCCACTTGTATATCCCATTTTTAGGTATTAGCGATGGGTCCCATTTGCTATTCCCATTGAATCCCACTATCGCGAAGCTCTCATTGATAGAATGTCATTTGTCGACAAGTTATCAAGTTAAAAGTCACCCTTCGCGATCGCGGGTGACTTTTAACTCGATAATTTGTCGATTGATGTGATAAGCGGATGTTGTTTGTGTATGGCTACGTATGTCTTACAAACATATCCAACTTGCAGACTAGTTGCTTGAGTTGGACGTCTGGATGCACTTAAGCCGCTTGTGCCTACACACTACACGCTAAGTCGCCGGTCCTACGCTAGAATTCGTGTCGTTACTACACACGAACTGTGTACACTGCCACGGTGCTGAACAAGAAATAAATCTTGTCTGCGCTAGTAAAGATTCGTGCCTAGGTCCGACAAAATTCTTGCGTAGGCCTGGTGAATTTTCTTAGCGTGTACAAGCGGCCTGTTTATAATATAAATTGTATTTAAGCGAGTCACGTTCGGAGAATGCAGCGCAGCATGTAATTAAATACATACGAGCGCTCATCTGCACATCCTCATTATACTAACATTATTGTATAATATATCTCCGACCTTTGGACCTTAGGTTGAATTTATGTATAAACAGACTTATGGCGGAAACAAACTTACCAGCCGTGGCGTGGCGCCTTCTGACGCAGTTGATTAGCTACAAAACTCGATGTGTTATGACGTAGGCTGGAACAGAGTCGTTTGATTAGTGGATCCCGCGCCTCGCCACGCCACGACACATAAGTGTGTTTCCTGCTTTATGATTCATAAAGTCTAAAAATCAACACATTTTCGCAATAAAATTAACAAGTCATAATACCTAATAATGTATTATCACTGTTTTAACATTAAACATGTGTTTTAATTTTAATGTAGTCATTTAGACTGAAGAGTTTTATAAGAAAACAAGTGACAAACTAGTTTATTGCCTTAGGGAGACAAAACAAAGGAAAAAAATGGGTAATATCTCTGGTTTTCCTTGTGGTGACTCATACTTATTTCAACGTCTATACTCGTATAACTCACTCCCTTGTGGCTTAATGCCAAGGAAATACGTCCATTGATGAGTAACCAATTTCGATAAGGGTTGGTAATAGGTACTACGCTTGCGTCCTCTATCTAGACTCGGTAATTTGTAAAATAGTGACACTCTAGATTCTAGAGTGTCACTATCTGACAAAATTTTATTTTGAGTTATAGACGAAAAACATAAAACCGTAAAATCATAATAATCGATGCTGTTTACCAACTTTAAATCATATGTGAAAATGTCTGGTGTCAAAAAATAGATGTAATTGCGCATTCCAGAATAGGCACATTTTTCTTTGTAATTGATGACTTATTCTTATCAAAAATAGGTCTGTACCATAGATATAACATTTTATATTTCTACGGTCTGTACACTGCTAAGAAAGATCTCAAAATTGCCCAAAATGTCATGTAGTGAGTCTATTAACTATAGGACGGCAGTACGGTATTCAAACCTCTTTCCGAAGTGACAAAATAATGTCTCGATAGACGTTACTAAGTTACTCAAAAGCGGTGGTGAAAACGTGTATCAACTATCAGCGTCATTTCAGGAAATGTGCTCGACCTTAGTGATCCATGATCCGTTACATTACTTCTGGTTTATAAAATCAATCTTTCAATGGACTTCTCTTCACCTTTAATTTATTTTTACAGACTGCGTTTCATTAGAAGTTTAGTACTAACAATGTTAATCCTTCCCCCAAACATTTCCTTTTCACATGAAATTTTGTGCATAAATAATTGATCGGGCCAGAAAAATATCCGCGCGGCACTACATGGTTAGTTGTATGTGGAGTGTTGTGATGATTTTGATGGTATCTGAACGCGTGTTTTTAATTATGAAATACATAAACAATGAGCAACTCGTAAGACATAAGAGTCATGCTCATCCGTGTCTTGTGATGCACATTGTATACTTGATTAAAAAACAACTGTGAGTAAGCATATCCATTGTGCGTGGAATTTTAAATAAATACTATTACTAATGTCGTTATCTGTCAAGTTCCTTGACTTGCTTGTATTTAAAAGTATATGCGCATGTAGGATGTAAACTACGCATAGTTTGACCTAGACGTTAAGATTAGGTTAGAAAAACACTAACTTTATAAAGGGTCTTTCAACAAGGACGGGTTGATGACGATGTTAAAATTGAATAAAACAAGATGTGTGTGAGATATTAACGAAATTTATTTTTTATTTGAAAGGCCCATTTATGCCAATTATGGATGTAATATGACATCGTTCAAATGTCCGCCGCGGCTTCGTATGGTGGCACGAATCCGAGAGGTCCAATTTTTAATGACTCTGCTGCATAGATCCGGCTGAATCCGAGCGATGGCCTGCGTTATGTTGGCTTTCAGGGCAACGGTCGAATGTGGTTTATTGGCATAGACCTGCGACTTCAGAAAACCCCACAACAAAAAGTCTAGCGGAACTCTAACTCTACCCTCAAACCGTTCATGCAGAATGTCGATTGTGTCGTTCGCTGTGTGGCAAGTAGCGCCATCTTGCTGGAACCACATGTCGTTCACGTCTATATTGTTCTATTCAAGCCAAAAGAAATTGTTTATCATTGATCTGTAGCGCTCGCTCGATCTATCTACCTTACCCTACATACCTACCTACCCTACCATAGCTTACCCTTTCCTGCAAACCCATACCCACCTACCTAAACTAAATTTTCATTTTTGGAAAAAAAAAATCCTTGCCAAATTTCATTGAAATCCGTTCAGTAGTTTAGGCGTCAAAAGGGAACAGACAGACAGGCAGTTACTTTCAAGTTTATAATATTAGTATGGATTAAAATAATAGTTATTATAGGCCATGTTTGATCTGCAAAACAAAACGTAAACTAAGTAAAATAATAAGCTAGAGTAAGTAACAATAGTAGTAATGAGCGGCCACTCGCTGCCGACACTATTAATCACAAACAAACAGGGTGTCAACGGCCACAAATTAAACACTACGAGCAACAACGTACGTTTTAATTGAAAAGACAGGAAATAACCTATTGTGAATTAAACCATAGTGCTAGTTCTCACACTCGCACTAATTTCTCCGTGTTATGACTGCAAAATGTAATCATAACACTGGTCAATGACATGTGTGACTGTGAACCACGGGTTATCCAAACATTTGTTTGGTTCTAGCACAATTATCCATATTGGTACTTAAAGACAATAAATACGTGTAGATAAAGATAACCCCTTATGAATGTGAACTGTTATCTTCAACTGTTTTTTTTTCTTAATTATCTACGGGATTTTACAATGAGTGAAACTGTCATTGTCTATCTTCAATTCAGTTTATTGGTGCTACTTAGATTCCGTTTTGTCTGAGTTGTTTCCTTATTTGTTCTGCTCGTCGTTTTAAATTAAGTCGGCATAGAATATCTTGTCTGTGTATTCAGAGATTTTATGGAATAGCCCCCTCTGGAGCCTACGTGATTAGTCGATTGATGGGGTCTAACCCTTTGCCTTGCAATAAATCCGCAGGAGTGGATTTTTTTAAGTAAAATAATTTAATTCTGGAATTTATAATGTGTCTACTGCTTACCTTACTGTATCCTCCTAGTTTCTGTTTGTTTAAGTTAAAACAGTAGGTTGTTGTTGTCCATAGTTGAATGACAGTGATAGTTATGTACGATATCCGCCCCGTTTGTAATACGTACAGTCTCAGCATTAAAAGGTGAAGAATTTTTAGGACCATTTCTTCTTCTAACACATGCCATGAGACCTAATTCTTCCGTTGGGTGTATTGCCGAGTGTCAACATTGTGAATGTAAATGACAGGTCAAAAAGGTGACGGTGCCTACTATAAAGGAAACAGCACGGTAGAATCAATTTTAATAATTTGTAAATTTTCATTTTTGTTTGACGTTCAAAAATGCCGCTTATTGGCCTAGTTGAAATAAATATATTTGACTTTGCATAACCTTTCATTATCCCCTTAGAGACCCCGCAAACTACAGACTTTTTGTCGGCCGGTTTGGTCGGGTCTAAAGGCAAAAAACCCGAACAGTATGAGGAAATATGCAAGTGCACATTACAACGATTCGGTAATGAATGTAATTTTCAATCCGACAAACTATAGGTGGATAAAAAGTCTGTAGTTTGCGGGGGCTCTTAGTAAAACACATTCAAGTGGATTGTGCATTGAATGAAAGTTACATAGCATGTGAGAGACCATTTAGCGGCATAAACCCTCGTAATGGCCGTAGTGTAGGCGAAGCCATATCAACTTGTCACTCATATACTGATTGTGAGCCGGCTTTAATGGTATGATTACTTCTGATGATCCGGACTATAATAATGTACTAAATCAACTCAAGTCTAATAAAACATCACGCCGTTAGACAGAGGTCTACCTATAGCATAACTAAATTTGGCCAATTTTGTTTACGTTCCACGACTCTCACGGTCCCATGTAATAGGGGCGACCAAATTGCCATCAACCGGTAACATATCCAGACTCCGGACTGCTATTGACAAATTCCAGATGGATAAATCCAATAACACTGCCAGACCCGGTAATCGAACCCAGGGGACCTTTTTTTTTACGAAGTTACGGGCCCGTCCTAAAGTACTCCGGAGTGAACCCTATTCCGTAGCGATTACTTTTTTCGGACGGGTAAAAACACATCCGTATGTGATACGGAGTAGGAAACGCCCGTATCGAAGGCCGAAACAACGAACTTCGTGCTTAGGGAGTAGAACCCCTGGACCAATGCTTCATGCTTTGCCAGCTCGAAGTTAGAGCTTGTTCGAGCTCATTATTTCTCACGAAACGGATATTTTGGGATTTGGCGGCCCATTGGTTTGACGTAATTCCGAATTGTAATAAATTGGTACATGGTAAACCATTGAAACTTCAAAGTCATCAGCCATTTCTCGTTTAATTGACATCCCTTGTGTTCACTCTTATGACCTTATTGAAGATGTAGCCGCATCGTATAGTAGACACACGAAGACGAATGAATCGTAGCGATATGACTCTTATTTCGACGTCATAAAAGTCAAATCACGAAGAAGGTTTTTCTTCGTGAGATAGAACAACTATAACACGTTCACGGCTCTAGTCAATTTAAATAGCCCAGATGCAAACGAAAGAAGTTTTAGCGTCATGTTTTTATGATATACATAGTCGAGAGCAAATAATTACTGTTCTTAAAGCATTGTGCTGTGAATTCAATTATGGACACAAAACAGGCAGTTAATACTGTTTTTTTTATAATGCAGGTTATGAATTTGGTCAGTAATGTAGCTATTAATATCTAAGACACAGTATAGTGCTTCTTGTAAAGCTTGAATGAAAACATCTCTTTTTTACCCGACTGCCGAAGGAGGGTAATGTGTTTATCAGTCTATGTATGTATGTTTGTTCCTATGTGGCGTTCTAGAGAACAAACGCGTTGGCCGATTTTGATGATACGTCAATCGATTCGTCTTAACCCTGCGAATGTCACTGGCTACATTAAAATTGGAAAATTGAATAATGGCGGATTTTGGGCGCCATATTGTGGGGTATCAAAATAAAGGGTTTTAAGAGGTGACTTCAAAAATATATAACACTTATATGTATAAATGTAATTAACCATAAAAAAAAAAAAAAAAAGTTATAAATAACAACTGGTTTTGGTCAGCCAGCTCGCGAATACGTATCCTCCGACTGCACAGCATGATTTTCTTCTTGTTTACGGCTCTTTAGTTCGCTTTTTAAGCAGTCGGATTTTTTTGATTTTTTGCGATAACTTTTTTATTGGTTATAATATCTCATTATATATGTACTAAATTATAGTTAAAGCTCCCTTGCTTCACCTCCACCACCAACATTTACAATCTTCTTTACAAGATTTCAATTAGTTTCTCTTGTCCCGGTGTCTGTAATCAAGTCTTGCAGGTTTGCAAGACTCACTTCGCGGTGTTCGATTGCGCTGAAATTTTGCACATACGTTTTTTTCTGAAGACAATACAGAATTTGTAACATAAAAGATTAAACTTTTTAATACAAATCTTGTTTTACTTTTCAGCATGGGGTCTGGAATATACCCTGGACAGCGGTAGCTCAAGTCCTTTCCGACACGACTTAGTGACGTTGGACCACAACCGCCAGCGAAGGGATGTGTCGCCGCCACCCTTGGCTTCGCCATCTACCCCGACGCCTTCCACAGAGCTGACTTCAGCAGCTCCCGTACCATTGGACTCAGCAGCAAAGTCGGCTAACACCACTTTGCCGAATGCCACGCCGGGATCCAACAAGACTGCTAACACCACTGAAAGTAAGTGGAATTATTTGGCAATTCAATTAAAGCCCGTTTCACAGTGCCCGGTTTCAGTTTATTAGATGAATAAGGAGCTTACGAATTAAAAAGAAGTTATGAAATGAATGCAGTTTATTTGTTTGTTATTACTTCATGCAACATAGAGGCTCATGGGCGGTCCTGCGGCACCTGTCAACCAATGTTGTTGTTTTTAGGAAGAACATCCTATTCAATTACTTAATTCTACTAATTTCTAAATGTCAACTAAAAATAAACTGAAGAAGTCACTTAATTTAATGTCTCTCTGCACCATTACTTTCATCCGTCATGACTAGGTAAATATGACAAAGAATTAATGTAATTTCAGCTTCAAAGATAGTGTCATTCGTTATTTATTTAGTGTTATCATCGTGTTTTCCCCTGACATATACAGCTTGTATTCTAAATATAGATAGTACTTGCATACTATACCTGTAGTCTCATACATTTCATCTTCAAATTACCCTTCCTACGTAGCATGGCTGCCTTTGCATTGTTGATGCACTTTTGTGTTAAAGTTTCTCGATTACATCAGGGATCGCGTGTGTTTTTCTTTTTAATGGGTTGTGCGGGTTGTGTCCAATACGTTTCTGCCGTAGAGCTTTTTTTAAACGAGTCTTGCTTGTTTTCTAACTGACAATTAGAACACAAAAGTATCCTCATGCTTTTTCAAGATTCAGTATTAGATAGATAGCATTTATGTCTGTCCATAAAAGTAGATCGCCTCAACTTATAAGATGAATGTAGTTGAAAAGGTCATATAATGTTTGAAAAAGAAACACGTTCCTTATTAAACTCAACTTTAATTTGCAGACGTTATTTCTTATCAGAGAGATGACGACTCACAGATTACAGAACAAGTTTTACATCCAATATGTCATTACCAAACTGGAATTTGTGGAATGTTTTTAAGAATTGTTTATCTAAATTGAAATGAGAATTAACGCTGTGTATTAGAGGTACAGTAGCTCCACCTGCCATTATGATGACGTCATGTTCTGATTACTAACTCGCCAGCTAAGACCTAAGAGTGACTTAATACGGTTCTAAGAATATGTCTCGTAGGAACTTATTTTTTATTAAACAGTGAATCTCCTCTCATTAGTCATTTTCATTGCGTTGTGTAAAGTTTCTTTAGACTCCTATGGAAGGCCACATAGATGTCTCTCGAACGGTGGGTATCAATGATAATTCACCAAACACAAGGAGATGCTGTCCATTCCCTGGCCGTCACCTTTTAAGGCACCCTCGAGTCGCACATTACTCTGCACTTGAAACCATACTAAGTCATATCCGATTGACGATATATTGCAATAGTGTCGACTGACGTCAGTCCTGTGTATTTACTTTTAATTGACTCCTAAGCGCTATTAAATTGCCCAATTATAGCCCCGTCACCCTCTCACTGTTATGCTTCCCCCAAAGATAAATTTGTTACATCCTTTGTTCCAACCGTGGTTAGCATTGTTGACCTAGAATATTGATTTTAGTGTTCTGTACCCGTAGGGTCCAAACGAAGCCCTATTGCTGTTACTCGTGTTGGTCTGTCTGTCCGTCTGTCCGTCGTCTGGTCACACGGGTTTTGTGGTAGGAGTCTTAAAATTTTCACAGTACAAGCATCTTGTTGGCCCATAGCCATGCAAATTGTATATTTTTTTTATCTTTTTACGTGGGGCTCCCATAAAGGCAAAGAGGGCCGTGAAAAAAAAGTTTGGCTTATTCCATCGAGTGGAGTATCGTTGTTTAGAGCTCCTTGAGTAGATAAATGCTGTATTTTATGTTTAAAAAAATATTGGCAGACCAAGGTATGTGAAGCCACCAAAGTATGTACGATGAATTTTTTAACTTCCCATTGACCTACTAACTTCACATTTGGTGATAATGTTTATTATTACGTATATTTTACTAATAAATACCAATATATTGATAAACCAGATTATGTCTTTGAAATTCCCTAATTTTTTCTACTATAACCAACTTAATTTTGCGGTTTGAACCCTAAATATGCAAAGTCCGAAGCGAAGCTCTTCGTGACAGTTGATGTCAAAATAATATTACATATTGTCAGTTTTATGTATCTTCCTGTAAGTGGATTGAATAAAATCCTTCAAGCCACATTCAATTAATCATAAAACTTTGTAATTAATTTACATATACCTATAGAATTGCGTCACGACTATTATAAGCAGGTGCCGTTTGGCATAAAATATATTATTTATCCTTGTATACTCAGCTGTTTTATTTATATGTTTTCGGCATGTTTTCGTCTGCATAGCGAATGTTGAAATTAATATGTGCTTGCAAATGGCTTGGTCATGCTGGCGTGGAGTTTTATATTGAATTTCCGGTTCCTATAATACATATATAGATATTTTCGTTTCTCGAATCGTATTTAAGTAGTTGGTAAATATATAAGAACGGTAACAGGTTCCCAGAATATGGATTGAGAATTGGTTGCTAATAAAATTTAACGTTATATTCCATTATCATTAACTGATTCAAATAGGCTTCAGTTTTTCGAATATAAGCCTTAAATCGGCTTTCTTGCGATATTTCATGAAGATATGTATGAGCTTAATTATATGAGACAAACACGTAGAGATCTTGAATAATACTCAAATATCCAGGAATGAGAAACTTACACTGCGATGCAACGATCAAAATATAATATCCTTGACGATTTCAATATTAAAATAAAAATAAACTTGACTAGCTTCTGTCCGCGGCTTCGCCCGCGTCACAAGTGTTTTATCATCCCAAGGGAAAATAAACTATCCTATGTCCTTTCCAGTCTCCATGCCAAATTTCATCTACATCGGTTCAGTAGTTTACCTCTTTATAATATTAGTACAGATTAGCTAATTTATTTGCAGTTTGAAGTTTCCTTGTTAGAATTTAATAAAATCATTTTAGAATAAATCTATCCTTATGAAACAATAAGATTAGGTTTAATTGGCTGCTATTAACAACTGCTGATGTTAAGGCAAGAACTAATTGCTTATATAATGATCATTTTGATTGTATTTAATATCTAAGAGGAAAATAATTCAAACCGTTGTTGTTAACATTTTTACGTCTAAACGTCTGAATTACTACGTCATCACACTAATATTAAAAAGGCGAAAGTTTGTGAGTGTGTTTGCATGTTTGTTACTCTTCCACGCAAAAACTACTGAACCGATCTGGATGAACATTGGCACAGAGATGGATTATATTATAGTCTGGAATAGAACAACATCATCATATTCCTGCCCTTATCCCATGTTACTTGGTGTCGGCGCAACACGTTTGCTTCTTCCATACCGTTCTGTCCCCTGTCACGCTATTACTGACTCCCTTTTCTTGAATATCACTCCTCACACAGTCCATCCATCTTTTCTTTGGCCGTCCTCTCCCTCTCCATCCATCTACATTTATTTACGCAAGTCTTTTAGTCACATGCGTTTCATCCCTCCTCATCACATAACCATACCAGGACAAACGGCTTCCCTTCAACTTTTCTGCCACTTGCGCCACCTTCAAACTGCCTCTAATATACTAATTTCCCGGGCGAAGCCGCTGGCAGATGCTAGTTGTATATAAGTAAAATGCGCAATCTACGTAGACGAAGTCCTTTGCTCCATAGCCCGTTTCAAGTTACCTCCTTTTCATAAACACATCCTCCACAGAACCCCATACTTGATAAACAAAACAATAACAAATTATACATACCAAAATGGTAAACCGCGACTGAGTGCTAGGTGGCGGTGTCATAAAATAATACCAGCCTGCTACTGTCCCACTGCAAGGCAAAGGCCTCTTCTTATACAGAGAAGGCACGAGCATTGATCACCACGCTAGCTCAAGCCGTGTTGGCGATTTCAGTCTTATATTAACTATCATTTACAAGGCAGACGTGAATGGAAACGCCGGGAGGGGACGCCCTACAAAGACATACATAGACCTTATAGGTGATGTTCCTCAGAAAGGCCAGGTGCGCAGTACTCATAACCGGTGTATGTGTATGACTAGATGTATGTTTTGTGAATGAAGCAAAAGTAGTTTCTGCCTACCCCCACGGGAAAAAAGCGTGAGTTTATGTATGTATTTTAGGATTTGAACCCACGATCTCAAGCACTAGGGGCGACGTCTTAGCCACTGGGCCTTTAAATGTATTTATCTCATCCATTTTATATAAAAGTTATAATGGAATTCTCGTTATTAACATTCCCATGAGGGTTTTTAATTCAATTTGTCTTTGTATTCAGATCTTCTGTCATATAATGATGTCTGACGCGAATATGACGCTGAATCATGTTGTTTGTTATCATTAGCATTGTTGACATAGTGCGCTGTACGCAAAAGAATAAGAAACATGTCCCATACAGGCTCTTTTACGCGGTCGAGAAATTATTTATCTCACTCGTCGAGAGGCAGAATTCCCGTGCATTCTGATAGATGAGACTCACCAGGCAATTGTCGCACTTACGTGTTTACTTCCTCATCATCATCTGCCTGCCCTTGTCCCAAGTTGCTTGGACACGCAACACGTTTCTTCTTCCAGATCGTCCTGTCAACCGTCACGCTATCGCGACTCCCTATCTTTTCCTATTACTCCACACACAGTCCATCTATCTTTTCGTTGCCCATCCCCTCCCTCTCCATTTGTCCACATTCTTAACTCTTTTAGTAACATGTGTTTCATCCCTCTTCATCAAGTGACCATACCAGGATAAACGGTTGATTACTTACATATTTAGAAGTGTTTAGATTTTTCGCTTCGCAGATAATTTTCCCGAGCTCGAAATAATATTTTTTATTCATTCGTGGATATCTTCGTGTAGATGAGGCTTTAGTCGTGAAGTGTATCTGTCCTTATTTACAAGCTATGCGAACTATGCTCAATGTAACTGTGCGTTCAACAGGACTGCTTTGCGTTCCATTTCGTTTCGGTTAATTATGAATATACATACTTTATTGTTTTATAGTACTAATATTATGTTGTAGCGTCTAGTATATATGCATAATTATAACGTTTCTTTATGAATTGTTCTCGTTTGTACCTACATACATATTCTAGTTTAGGTTGGATTTTCAGATGATTTTCGTATGCAAATCGTTACATCTTAATTTCTCATGTCATGTTCTATATAAAAGCAGAAGTAAAATATAATATGCAAAATTGCGACACAGGACAATCAAGGACATTGAACCTAATAAATACATATCGGAAAAGGGAGCGCTATCCTCAATATACTCTCGTCGGTCTTCATAACACTCGGTCTTATGGGCTTCGCTGTGGTTGATATGCAGGCGTAAAGCAAAGTAGGTAATTTATGCAGTTTAGAGATTGTTTATCGTCTTACCCTAGGAAATCATATCCCTCGCCCTAATTGGACTAAAACGGGAAAAACACATGTTCGTAACACCCAATCAAAATCAAGTATTTTGACATAAAAAGTAAAGTGTTGCCAATTAAATAGCATCGAATTCAAATTTGAATCAGGAGAAAATTTTGCCAATGAAACAAAAATAAATTATCAATTTAAAGGCGATTCGTTCGCAGCCTTGTCACTAAGATCTATACAGTATACTCCGCCGATATGTATAAATTTTGTGATTTTCCAAATCCGAAATGGTGCTAGAAATGTTGTAATTTTAATTATGTTTCTGACGTTACTTTGCCTCTAAAAAAAGATTCGTTGGAAACACCACTCAAAAATATGAATACTAATGAAATTCCTGTTTAGACCGAAACTTGCAAATAATGGCATCAGGGAAGGAAGAAGAAGGAGGAGTAAACGAATCTATTTTAATATTTGTTAAATACAAAATTATTTGTTTTACTTTGTAGAAAATGACGTTTAACCTGCGTAACCTTTTGGAAAACAGGTTTCTGCATACCTACTTCAGTTCGTTGCTTGTTATTTCTTCATTCTAATATGACGAATAGAATTCTAACAGGACGGTATGGAAGAGGAAAACGTGTTGCGCCGACCCCAAGTAACATGGGACAAGGGCAGGCAGATGATGATGATGTTATCATCATAAAATTCTATCATATATTCATATATGATAGAATTTTACAACCACAGATTAGGCAGGGTGGTTTTCAGTTTTATTGCCCTAATACAGGTTAATTGATTTACTCCAATTAATCGTCAATATAAAAAAATGTGGCAAAAACAGAAATAGTGGTACCCTCCTAAAAAACTTAGTACACTGATTTGTTTGGACACTTTGGACACAAACTTTTCTGTGGTACGAAGCACCATACATGTTGGAGGCTCTAGACAAGTGACATTTTATCAACTAAAGGGTCGCTATAGCTATTGGTAAAATATTACGTGAACGTGATCAATCCCTTACATTTTGGCATATGGACCACAAATGATGCTCGTACAATAAGAGTGATGTTTGTCAATCAAATGGAAAAAAATACCAGCGGCTCTCTCACGTCCTGTGGAGTAATGATCTTCCAAATAATAACATTTTTAACCGTCATCGATCGTAGTGTGTCACGGTCGTACTGGATGTTGTCATTTTATATTGCAACAATGCAAACATATTGGGCATTGATGAGCTGTTGAAAGCATCCATTACCGTTTGTTTGAAACTAGCCATTTCATTCGAGAATACGGTCTCGGGTAGGTACAGTACAGGATTAAGATAAGCTAGCGAATGATGCAGAGGTGACGGGTATCAAAATTGAATTACGATTTAACAAATAAATCTAATCTGAGACTCTAGCCACATTCTGTCAACGAAAGCGTCACCATAGCGATTGGTTAAACATCAAAAATGTATGGGATTGCCAAGAGGAGCCAGACAAGTGACATTCTATAAACGTAAGCGTCACCATAGCGATTGGTTAAACATCAAAAATGTATGGGATTGCCAAGAGGCCCTAGACAAGTGACATTCTATCAACGAAAGCGTCACCATAACGATTGGTTAAACATCAAAAATGTATGGGATTGCCAAGAGACCCTAGTAAAGTGATATTCTATCAAAGAAAGCGTGGCGATAGCGAATGGAAATTTGACAAAAAAGTTTTGCCATTTCCACCAAGACCATTACTGTCATCGAATTTTTGACTAGAGTCTGCTGTCTCTTAATATTCACGTAATTATAACAGACTGCGGGGTATTCAATTCATGGGTGCCGAGTGGACTAAACTATAGCGTTATGTCTTAGAAAATTCATTTGATAGTAACTTAGCATACCCAAATAAACACTGAAAACATTATTTTTATTTTATTATTAGATTTATTTTATTATTATTTTGCGGTCATAGATTGTTTCTAATGAAATGTGTCATTTACCTGTAAAGTTGCAAAACAATTGTTACAACAGAATGTCAATCGTAAGCGTGTCGCCTCTGCCGCCGCCGGTTAAAGTTTTTTTTAGGGTTTCGTACTCGTAGGGTGAAAACCGGATACTTAGAAATTGTAATAGTTAGACACTTACAATCAAATAATACGAGTATGTGTAACTTTGGTCGCTCAAACCACGAAAAAATGTGAAGGTCCTAATACAAGGAACATGTTTTTTTTTTGGTGTAATTAGCGTAAAAGCATCAAACTCTATAGTGCCAACACTAAAGCATAACAACAAACATTAAAAACTGTTCAAGTACGAGACCCACTGCGCCGCATTTCAAGACGCGCAAGACCTATACGTAGAATATACGTATACACGTACCACGGACCTATACGTATATTTTGTAATATTTTGAATCATAATTATTGTGTAAATATTTTAAGGAACGGTACGGAAGCCTTCGGCTGCGAGTCCGACTCCCACTTAACCAGTATTTTTTCTACATTTCTGTGACAAATGTGACAATAATATGTTACATTCCAGGGTCAGCGAGTTTAGCCAATTGACTTGTGCAGACTATGTGATTTAGCCGTGTGGCTATTTTTACTCAATATGTCTAATAAAAAATGACAGTGATGATTTGAAAAACGTCGGACAAATAAGTCGACTCCCTATATGCTTTACAATCCGATTTTGTACAAATTGTAACAAATTATAAATATGTTATAGGAAATCTAAGAAAACCAGGAATTGTATACAATTCCTAGGAATTCTAAAGAATTACTGACTAATTTAGGAAATGTGTGAAATGATAAATTAAACATTAAATAATACTCACATTCCATATCCTTGGATTTGTATACAATTCCTAAATAGTTCAAGGAAATGTGTTAAATAAAAGAAATAATGAATAAATCCAATAATATGTCAATATGCAAAACATGTTTTTATTAAGATTCTCAGTGCAATATTTTCATTCCTATTATGAAATCCAAAAATAAATAATTGGTCACACATTATAAAACATTAAATCTTTATAAGACTTAGTAACAATTAAAAATATTCGGTAAGCATTCAATCTGCCTAGCCTTTTTCCTACAACATTGGGGTCGGCTTCCAGTCTTACCGGATTCAGCTGAGTGATTTTACATGAAGCGATTGCCTATCTGATCTCCACAACCCTGTTCCTGGGTAGTACGATACCCCTTGGAAAGAATGGTGTCAGAATTCCTGGCCTGGCTGACTAGTTATAACGACTGTCAAAGATCTACAATTAACAGCCGGGACTAACGGCTTAACTTGCTCGCCGAGGCACGGACGCATCTCGCTATGTAAGGATGGTCAACCAACCACGGACCCTTAAATCGACCTGTTTGGATATTATAATTTAGCCATGAGCTCCTGAATCAGAACACAATCAACAGTTTTAAAATTAAATAAAGCGTTTTCCTCAGAATTTGGTGAGTGAGATTCGGATGCCATAATGAACCAAACCCTTTCGCACGACGCGTGCATTCCTGATGTGTGATTGGCCCCTGCGATCATGCTAGCGATTGAATACCCAATACCCCGCGCACTCTCGTTTACCCCTTAACGGGCCGATACGCTGTTTTTAACAGATTTACATTTAGGAATTTTATAAACGTCCTAGGAAATGTGTGAAATACAATTTATTTCATACTTTGCCCATCGATTTTAGTAATTCTATAGACTGCCTAGGAATTCTCAATAATTTTATTTCCTATAACATATACAAAAACCTTCCTTGGTTATTGCTCTTTCTATTATTAAAACCGTATCAAAATCCGTAGTTTAGAAGATGTTATTGGAGAAACAGAAATGGGTTCGTCAAACGCGGACAGCGACTTTGTTACATATTATTTAGAATATTTTAGAATAAATGTTTACTAGGAACTAGGGATCCCAATATTCCCAATAAATGTAGTAAGTTAACAAACGTGTTCACATCTGTTACTATCCCATCGGAACCTCCAAGTGATATGGAATAATTAACTAGAAAAATACGGTAAACTACAGTAAAATGACACGTAAGCCGCGACATAATAGGGGAAGGACAAAAAAAATTAAGTACTATTTGCAAATAATTTCCGTAATTATTGTTTACCACTGGCCAGCTACAATTTGCTATTGGATTATTCAACGTCAGTTGCATTGTTGGAAGAAGGTTGGAAGTTCCCATAGAAGACTGACGTGTGCCACGCCTTTAATTACCTGTCACATTTTTAGAGTTCCGTACCGTAACTCAAAAATCAAAAAATGGATCCCGTCATTGTCAGTATGTTTGTCTATCAAGCCCCTTTTTGTCAGGAACTCGTAGGAGTATCAAGTTGAAATTAATATCAAATACTCTACAGTTTCTTGAAGCTTTCGCATGGTATAAATGAAATTGGGAATAGCCAAAATGCCCATCATCGAATTGTTGTTCTTTATGGAACACAAAAAACTATATAAGTATGGGTAGTATTTAAACGCAAATCAAAAAATATCCTTTTTCTATGCAATAAGATTCCGAATTCCCATCAAAATTACTGATTGCACAGCAAAATATTCAACTCAAAATATCACTAAACACACTACAATTTATTTTCGCAGCGTACAGCGATTTTTCCTAAAGCAAAAGCTTTTTCATCAATACACAGCTAATAATCTTAATGCACATTATACATGTTAACTCTTTTTCTTTTAAATATAGCTTCTATTTTTATATTATTTACAGCAGTTTTTCTAAATAAAACAGCATTTTATTAGTCACAGTCTTCTTATTATTTCTTAATTACCACATAATGAGATCAGCAAAAAAAAAAATAAAATGAGATACAAAATTGTAATTTATTGAATTATTAAAGCGGGTCTTGCTTTCGCGGGGCGTCCACGCTTCCTTTTTTGCCCAATAGGCACATTTTTAGCTTCTGCAGGTGGCGCCACGTACTTGAGTCGGATCGCAAGTCCGATGATATGCTTGCACATATAGTTCTTAAAAAAAATGGGGCAGGTGCATTTTCCGTTGACCCAGGCGGTTTGTTGGGTGGGCAAAGCAACTGTCCAATATGCGAAAGCGTTTTTTTTGTAACCATCAAAAGTGTCCCAATCTTGAGTAAATGTCATGTCACTTGCTGTTGAGCTTCCAACTATATAAGTATTTAGTCCGGAATCCGATTCTAAAAACTTTACATTCTTGTCAAGTTTCGCCCATTGATACGCAAGAGTCTAGTCTTTCAGTTCTATCGGAGGTAAAGTTTTAAATGTCTCTGGTTTGTGATCTTTCGACCATTCCTTGACCATATTTGTTGCGACTGAGATGAATCTAGACAAAGGAAGTCGTTCTCGTAATGTGTGGCTGTCTTTTATACTTCTATTGAATGACTCTAGTGCATTGTTTGTCACTGGAGAACCTTCGGTTGATCCAAGATACCAATTTGGATTGAGCGAAACCCACTCCTGTTTGAAATATGATATGAATTGCTCTTCTTTTGCGTGTTTATGTAAAAACGCAGTTAACGCTCGTTGAAATAATGTAGGAGAGGTAGCTGAATGCAACAAATCTATATCATCCAACAATTCTTTTTGTTTTTTCTTCTCAACCAATTTTTCTACTTTTTTTTGTATGTTTTTTTTTGCGTGTGCCCAACACATTTTAATAGTAGCCTCTGTGCCAAACACTTCTTGAAAAGCATTTTGAATGCTTTTTGCTGCGTCGCAAATAAGTGCTTTTGGTTCTATATTAAAAGCATAAAGAGTTAAAGCGCCCCTTTTGAGTGCATCGAACAGCACTACAAAATCTTCTTTACGCTCCGAACTTGAAATCGCCATACAAAGAGGATGGAATCGCTTTGCTTTATCAGTTGTGCCAACCACTAATACTGGAAACCCCTGCCATGTAAGTTTGTACGTGGCGTCTGCATGCAAGTTGGTAGCTAAAGTTGCTAATTTTAACAAAGATTTTGTTCCGATCGCAAAACGAAAGGTTGTATTTTCATCCTCCTCGTACACGTAGTAATAAATTACATATGGTTCATTATCGTCCTCAGGTATTTCGGATTTATTTATTAACCATTGCTCTAACTCACCCAGACTGATTGTAGAAGGGCCATAAACAACTCTGCGACGGTCAGAAAGATAATTATTCAATTGCTTTTTTGAAGGAACTTTAATACCATTTATTTCACTCAGACGTGCTAAAATAGATTTTGGCTTTAAATGCAAAGCGTGTAGCTTATTAATTTCGTCCTTTGTCTCTTGGGTTATGCCATAATCATTTTTGGTCCCAATAATCTCATGATCATGATCGCTGCTTGTGCGGTACAGTAAGACAGCATCGGAGTTTGATTCAAAAAGCAAATAAATTCGTGCTGCACACTGAGGGCCTCGGTATTTAACTTTGTTGCAACGGTAATACTGTTTTTTACCTTCTTCTGTCGTGTGAGTAAATTTAGCAGTCCAAATCTTTTCATCTCGAAGAAATTGTTGTGCTTCGTCAAAATTTACGAACCTTTTGACTAGGGATGTAACGATATATGAATTTGCCGATACGATACCGATACCGATTATCGAGGAAAATAATCGGCGATATCGATACCGATATCGATGGCTTAGTAGTAAATAAGGAATGATGTACTTTATATGCATAAAACTTACTTATGTTACACAGAATAAATAGGTACTCCATTCTGTAAAGTGTGGTAAAAATGGCAATTAAAAATAATGAAAAAAAAAGGTAAAATATCGTATCAACATTTATTTGGGTAACATTTATCAAGGAATCAAATCAAAATTAAATCAATATTAATAATCAAAGTTCACTTTAGGAAGATTTTTGTTAAGGAAACAAAGTTTATTCAAATTACTAGCAGATAATCTGTTGCGCAAATCATTTTGTATGAGGCCTGCAGTTGAAAAAAGACGTTCTGAGGCAACTGAGCTCATTGGGTAAGATAAATATTTTTGTGCAAGCATTTTCAATTTTGGGTATTTATCTTCATTGCTCCAATAGTTCTTTGGATCTTGTTTCATTGGAATATTTGGACATCTCGTATAAGAGTCCACCTCTTCTTGCTCAGGATGACTGGACATGTTTGATAAAGGTTCCTCCTCTTCTGCTTCTTTAATCAAACTGTCACAAGCACTCCAGATACCTGAGAAAGTTTCATCTTGCTTTTTTTGTGACTCTACACGCTCTACAGGAACATGTGTATCCCCGTTTGTAATTAAGGAGATAAGTATTCTTTTCGCCTCAATGCTTGTGGATTGTAGAAAGAACGTACGCAATTTATAGCGCGGATCTAGTGTTGTTGATAAAATAAAAGTTTCCTCACTCTCTAGATAATCAAATCTGTCATTTATTCCAGCGATCAAAATCTCTAAAAAATTATGATATTCTGGGCTGCTGTAACTGTCGTCCGCGGTCTCTTGATTATTTTTGATCTGTTTTAAAACTTTTCGCAAACTGTTAATGAGAGGTATAGCGTCAGATAAGCAAGCAGATTCTTTACTTATAGATTTTGTAGCTTCTTCAAAATAATTCAAAGTCGAAACAACTTGTTCCATCAATAGCCATTCTTCTGTAGACAATTCAGTTCTACATTTCACATGAGGCAAAGAAGCTTGAATTGCAACTCGTTGCTCTAAAAGTCTTCTAAGTGCATGAAGGGTTGAATCCCAGCGAGTAACGACATCCTGAATAAGAACGTGACAAGGAACGTTATGAGATTTTTGCATTTCTGTTAGGATTTTGCGACCTGACGTTGAATGACTGAAGTGGCCAATAATAGATCTCGCCTTTGTAATCATGGCTTTTATTTTCTCTTCAAAAAACGCATCCTTCAGCACTAATTGTAAAGAGTGCGCCATACATCTGATACGTTGAACTCCCACTAGTGTTACAGCAAGCCCCATATTCGGTGCATTATCTGTTACTACAGCACGTACCTGTTCGCTGATGTGCCAATCTTGAAGTAATTGACGTAAGTTTTGAGCTATGTTTTCAGCGCTATGATTTTCGCCTTCAAAAGGAAATACTTCTAGGCAGTAGTTCTTCAACTCAAAATTTTTATCAAGTCCGTGAGCAGTCACACTTATAAAGTCGTTAACGGACGAAGAAGCATCGCTAGTCCATAAGTCAGTCGTGATAGTGATGTGCGGAAGTTCATGCAAAAGTTCCATTATTTTGGTTCTTACACGGCAGTACATGTCTGGTATTACATTTTCCGAAATATGGGGACGGGAAACCATTTTGTATTTCGGGCAAAACTGCTTAATAGTGCGTTGAAACCCCAGTTTATTTACCAAGTCAAACGGTTCCATGTCTACACATATTTGTTCAGCTATTGTTTTCGTGATCGCTTTTGCCCTAGGGTCATCGGTATCATACATGACACTTTTTTGCAGAATGTGCTCCAAAGTAGCTTGTTTTTTAGGCGGCGGACCACCGTCGGCGCTTGAGGTACCTGGGATGTCTTTTTCCAACTCCTTTTCGTGATAGCGCTTCACGTGTGTCCACATGTTAGTTGTCGTGAAGCCCTTCGATGAAACTGCTTTGCTACCACGAGAAACGCTGACATTGCAATATAAACAAGTCGCTTTTGTGTCATCATCCTGTTTTATTTGAAAATGATTCCATATACTACTTCTATGTTTTAAAGGAGTCGCCATTTTATTTATCGTACGTAACTGTATTACAGTCCTCACTTCACCCAAAAACAGACAAAATCACGAATAGCGGTGACGAGACAAGGTAAATTCGCCGAAAAACAATGCAAGTATTATTACATTATTATATTACAACGCTGTGCCAAAACTAAGTAAACACTGACGAGCGACGACCGTTAACCGCGTGCGTTGACATTTCACTGGCGGGCGCGTCCTTCGCCCCACCGCCCTCTAAGACGGGGTGGCAACATGGCCGCGAGCGCGTCGCGCGTCGCCTTCGTTCTTTTCGCGCGCTTTTCAAACTGTATCGGCTGTATTTAAATCGGCGATGCCGATGTATCGGCCTGCCGATTATATCGGCCGATATATCGGTATCGGTATCGTTACATCGCTACTTTTGACAAATATCCAGTCTAGGCCACCTTTTCTCGTTCGTTTGGTACATGGCTCCTCTTGTGACTCGGGTTCACTGTCCGAACAATACACAGGAACATCACTTTGTTGTTGTATATTACTTGATGTCGGAAATTCCATGGTATATCATCAGTTTAAATTATCATTAGATAAACTCAAAAGTCAAATGCACACTAATTAACACAAATATTGCAATTATTGTTTTTATAAGATTATCTTTCCGGGCCGCGGGCGCAACGTAACACCGAATGAATATAAACAAACAAATACACGTGGATTGTGTAAAACGAAACCTACACTAACGAAATATTTCTATTTCGCTCTTACGCGCGAGATATACTGCTAACACCCGACGACACGACCTAGCGATCTCTATCTTACTCGCTCGCGCCACTCTGCACTCCAGTGACGAAAAAGCGCGCGAAGCCGCGAACCTTTTTCAGTTAATTTGTTCTGCTTTTAGAAATAATGCAATGTGACAGGATTTTTTTGTTATAATAATCATCAAATTTGCCGAGCATGGCTTCTTGAAAATTAAGACAAATATGATGAACAGGTTTTGTTGTACTTACTGGTTAATATGCGACTGGGATAGTTATTTTGCTATGAAATATGGAAAATTTGCTGTGCAGTCAGTATTTATGCTATGTATGTAGTATTTTTGTACAAAACTAAATTTAACTGTATTGCATTATGAGGAAAATAGTAATGTCATATTGATGTATAATTTCGAATTATCTGCAGTTTGAGTTTTGTTAAACATTTAGTTTATTTGTAGTGAAGTAAGTTATTTGATGTAAAAAAGAATATAAATGATGAGTATGTATTGATAGGCGATTATTTATTTGATATGCAATTTATAATATCCCTATAAGTATAAGATTTAGACAAGGACAATTTATCGAAACAGGCGAGCTTTTTAGATTGGGTTCTCTGACAGCAAACCTTAAAATAAAAATACAAAAAAATAAAACCTAAAGCATATAAAAGTTCGTAGTAAGTAAACGATGGAAAATCCCATCGGGCAAAGACAGTTTCGTCTTATAATAAAATTTTATCCTCTTACGCATATCTCATCGGGTTCTCCCGAATGAATGGCTTCATTGACGTTTACATATTATATTCGCACTGAGAGCTGCTTTCTTCCTTATCAACTCTTTACTTCAAGCGTGAGAATGAGGGCTACCGTTTTTGTGTCCACCAGTTGGCGCCACTGACGAGTAAGGTCCTTTTAAATATAGCGGAATGAAATGCAGTATGAATTAAATTTTTGAAAAAAAGCATTTCTAACGCCTTAAAAGTGGGATTAAATATCGTGTATGTTGCAATTTTGCGCAGCCACCATTTTTTAGAATATAAAAAAGGAGGATACAATTTTCTGAAACATAAAACTCTATTAAGGCAGTGGTTGGTAAAACCCATCCTTACCTATAGTAATCTGCCATATTTAGAAAATCTTCACAGCAATATAAAAGTAGCAACTAACTCGCACTAAAAGCCAAAAAACTATGAAAGGACATGTTTCAGAAATGTATGGATGTACAACTATGTACAGGTACACTATATGTATACGAGTATATCGCTTTGTAATATAGTATCCGTTTTTTAATGTTATTTTTTTTTAATTTAACTTCGTTTCATCATGTACATGCGAATTAACTTCAAGGTCAAGCAGTATGCGAAAAATTTCATTTTGACAATGTCATTTTGACAATCACATTGATACCGAACACGAAGCCGGGTTCAACAGAGAAGCAATCAATCAATGTCCGTAGTAGTAAACTGGGTCGCAAAACAAAAACAATTACTAAACTCCGAAACACATCCAATTCAAAGTCAAAGCAAAGAAAGACTCAAAGACGTATTTCAAAAAAACTGTCAAATTCGTCAAACGTCATGTCAAACACAACTGTCATGGCTGCCCTAAAAATAGGGTTATCTTAATAAAATCTTTTCATATGATCATTTTTGTAGCCTGTACCCTTCCCCAAATTAATTTATTAGTGTTTTTATGAAATGCCCCTATTTTTTTCCTATTTACCTATGTGTCTTCTTAGTGGTAGCCCAATATCAAACAGCTCCTTTGACATTTTGAAGACCTCACTCTACACCAGCTCCCCTAGCGGCAAATTCAAACGCGGTAGCCCTCAATCTCATTACTTCCCCCTGGCCCCAATATCTTTATAAATAGCCTGTTTGTTATTCTGATGATAAGCTATTATAGTATAGATTCATCAAGAGTTGCCGAAGAGACAGTTGTGAACCTTATACAGATCTGATTCTGGAGTTTACCATTTACAAACATGAAACAAAAAATACTGATGAATTGGCAAACGTATGAAAGCTATCGAGATCATGATTTCATTTCTGGAAATATGAAGAGAATTAGCATGACCGAATGTTGACTCATCATCGTCACCATTTCAGCCGAAAGACGTCCACTGCTGGACATAGGCCTGATGTTGACGCACATCCCTAAAATATTTTCTACGAATGCGGAAATATTCGTAAGCTGTTTGCTAAAGAGGCTGTCTGCTAAAGAAGGAAATGTATGAAAAACCTTACAAGATAGTTGGATTGTCACCTGCCGCCTGTCGGTATAAAATTGCCCCTTTCCTATAAAACAGAACTTCTTAACCACTGAAAATTCTCAACCAGTACCAGTTCATTCAAGTCTTCGAACTATATCGTGCTATGACGTCGCAACATGTCCTTCGATCATTAAACTGAATACTTTGAACTTGGTGCTTATAACCTACGTGACGTTTGCAGCCGTTGAGTGATCTAATCTAAATTAATATATTAATGAAGCATCGCACTTGGCGGTTAACTAGTAAATAAATAATTAGTGTTCTAAGCGTTGGCTGATAACAAAATAACAAAGTCTTTACTCCCTAAAGAGGTCACCAAAACGATAATTCCTGATAAATTTTCCCCCGAGAAAGATAAACTCTTAACTTCGTCGTGTCAGTTTGACTAATATTTTGTATGTTGCGTATGTGCTATGTGGCCACCTAGATAACACTGCCATTGGGTTCGTTTAAATCCTGGAAGGTGTCTGTGGTTGTGCATGCTGGGCCGGAAAGGTGGTGAAGGAAGAGGGCACTGAGACTGTGATAGGTTCAGGATGCCCGTTTTTGCCAGATTATTTCTACAGCGACCAACCTGTTAAATAAACTTATTAATCCACTAAACTACAGAGTTTAAAGCAGAGCATAACAAGCGTTACAAAACTTAATAATTGAAAACTGTCAATACAAATATTTTGATCATCAAAATCTCAGGCGACACTTTGCAATTATGATCATATAAAGCATTACGACTATGTACGAAGCGATCGCGACAGATTGCAAGTCGTTCGTAGGCATCGTAAAAACCCGTTAGCATCGATATTATAGTGCGCATGATATAACCAGGTGACGCAGGTACTCTGCGCGTTTTTCCTTGTCTCGTATGAGAAATTAGCATAAGTTGAAGAAAGAATCTGTTGGGCGATTGCTTATCCGCCATCTTCTACATATAAACTTTGAAAGTATTCTGTAGCCTGGAACGTCAAATAGCTGTGCAAAAGGACGTATCGTCTTTAAGCACAAATTACCTACCGTGATAAAAAAAAATCGCCAATCAGAAAGATGGTAGTGCGGCTGAATGCCCCCAGAGCTCCGTATTTAGGCAAATTCAAGTCATCGTCATCTTCATTAGTCTTTTAATGTGCCCACTGCTGGGATACAGGCCTACTAGGTGTGGTGGATGTCACATGTCTTCGAATTTATTGTTCTAGGACAGGCCGTTTTCTCACGGTGTTTTCCTTCGCTGTTATTAGAGCAGTGGTGGCAATTTACACAAAGTAAAGCGCCTGCCTGGGTTCGAACCCACGTAATAATAATAAATAACCTGTTACCACTGGGCCACCACTGCTCTGCACATTCAAGTAGCTCATTGAGGCTATTTCAATGCAGAGAGCAAGGCTATCTCAAGATTTACTTTGACATGACATTTCGCATGGTAACACAATCCGTAATTAACTATAAACTTGATTAAAGGAACTAGCCTGTCGCTGGCTAAATGTTTTTAACATAATTAAGATTTATGTGTTGCATCTGCCAACGGGCTTTTGCGTCATAATACAACTTTGTCTTTAATCGGTACCAGTCAACGCTTATATAAGTTTTTTTGTTCAGGATAGGTGTCAATCTAACGGTGTATGTCGGATAACTTTATACATTAATGGATTTAATATACGAGTAACTCTGATAACGTGTTGCATCTCTCAATAGGCTTTTGCGAGAAAATAACATTTTGTGTTTTCTCGGTACCACTCAACTCAACACACAAGTTTTGTTATACAGTTAGGTGTCAATGTAACGGTGTATCTCGGATAACTTTATACATTTACGTTTAACAGGAGTTATTATGTTCTCGAGATCATTATTTGTCACCATCAGATGCTACTTCTTAATACCTTGTCTGTATGAAAAACTGTCTGTATATTTGTATTTAGAATGTGCTAGCAATCCTGTCCAGCTATTGGGTGGATTCTGAAACCACATCTATATGTAAGTGGCTGGTAATCTGACGACCTCGATAGAGCAGATCACGGCCAGCGCATCGCCGCACAAACCAGTCTGGCATATTCTTTTATTAATAACTTACCACTTATATGTGGTTAAGACGCGAGTAAGTGATTGCGAATTGCTTCGTGATTTTTTGCAATAATATACATTATTGATGTATCAAATATAGATCTTAAGTTTTTTCATATTTGATCTTAAGTTTTAGGCAATGCTATTGAAATAAGTGTTTTTAACAAGGTTTTCGTAATCATATTATTTAAACAAGTGTTTCGTCCGAAACCTTCGTGCGCGAGTCCGACTCGCACTTGGCCTGTTTTGTTTTATTTCATACTCGATTTTGTTTCATTACAGTATATTCTTGCAAGTTCAGGATATACTTAGCACTAGAGACTTTGATCACAAGACACATACACAGAGAGGAGGCCGGTGTCCCAGCAGTGGGGACATAAAAAAGCTGATGATGATGATAGACTTTGCACTGTGAACTCATCTTCTTAAATTGACCTATGTTCTTAATAGAACAACTAAAGAGCCATTGAAGAATCAATCATCAGCAACGCGCGATCACATTACCATCGCGCAGCGTTCATTTTTCTATCGCTCTACAAACTTGACCTGCGCCTACGCTCATGCTCAATTGGCAAACGTACGAATATGTGTGCACGCATATCACGAATCTCATGTAGTCTGCTATGTATAAAGAAACTTGTCTCGGTGACCCTTAAAACAAGCATCTCGAAGTAAGCTAACTACTCGTATTATCTTGTCTATTTAATGGTTAAACTGGGTTTAGGGCCCAAGGTATAAAAAAGATCTCTTACTATAAATGGCTTTTCTAATTTATGCGCTTCCAACGAGTGTCTTGCAGCTCTTGGGAAAAGCCCTTGGCTGCTAGCTTTTTTTTCGGTATTATTAGTTCTGTCTCGTATCATCTGCTGCTTTGTGGTACGGCACATTTAACCACATTTTCATCGGGTGGCTGAGTTGACAGATCCATGCATGGTCTAGTCTTCTACAGCATACCTACTTCGACTACTAAATCGTCTTGCCAAGTTTCATGGCATTGCCATTATGGCCATGGTCCTATCAAATTCTACGCTGGCGTTATGTGGACTGATATGATTATAAAAAATGTCATGGTGGAAGATGCATGCCGCTTGTCCTTTTCAAAGAAAGCTTGTACCACGAAAAAACAAAAAATATATCAAATCCTGTCTCCGAGGTTTCGGATTATAGCGCAGTAGTAGGGGCTATAATGTATGAGAAAGTATTACATATAGCGTGCAACCTGATCGATCCTAAGCTTTAATTCTTAGTGCTGATTTTGAAATTTTATCTGTAATGTCTTGTGCTGAGGCTTTTGTGTGCAAAGGTGTTTTCAATTGTACGTATAAAAACATGGACATGGTGCTAAGAGCATCTCAATCGTGGATTTTTATGGTTATTTTTACTCCAACCGCGAATCAATTTGAGACCATGGTGCTAAGAGCATCTCAATCGTGGATTTTTATGGTTATTTTTACTCCAACCGCGAATCAATTTGAACCTTATTTCAATGTTCTTTTTATGCAATACTAGCTGCTGTCCGCGACTTCGTCAGCGTAATTTTGTCAAAAGTACCAGGTTCTTGAGCATTTAGTAGCAAGCTGTTATTTTAGTATTACAAACAGACTCTTCAATATTATTTATTTGTAAAAGTCCATAAGTAAGATCATAAAAGTCTCACGCGTTCTTAATCCTTACAATAAGATTGACAGGCACAATTCAAAAGTGTGAACGTTAAGTGCTGTGCTAATTTGAAGTGACAGCACTTGCTCATCTCCCTCATACCTATCAGCTGTGTTGTCAATGAAGGAGTGTCAGTATTCAGATGAACCCACGAGAACAACGCGTCTTATGATGTTCCTCGCCAATCAAGAATGTAAGGCATAGTGCAGATTGTTGCGATTTTTTCGCGCGAATGAATTAAAACTACGTTTCCAAGCGAAACCTCGTATAGGCGTCTAAAGTCACCGATAACAAAAAAATAAAAGTCGTTAGCACCTGTCTACCAATGTATTCCAATATTTCAAAACTATACGAAAGTATGTAAAGGCAATGTCGCTAACACGATCAAAACAAACGTATCGCGGTAAGGGGCGTCCTTGACCCTTTCACTTAGCATTCAGTAATGAGTCGATTTATATGATTTAAATGGACAAAATGGTTCTACGCCTATACCTCTCATTAGTGACCAAAATTATCAAAATATCTCTATAAACAAAAGAAACGTGTTCTCAAGTTAGGTACGTAATTATGGAGTATTTTCGTACTTTTTGATGCAATTCGGATCAATGACTTTTATTTTTTTGTTTTCTGGCGGAGACTTTAATGATACCAAGTCATTTATAGTCCAATACGCTATTAATCTTTGTTTTATATTTTTTATTCAAATACGAATTCAAGCACATTTTGATATTCAAGTTATAAACCTGTTACTTAACTATTAAATACTAACTATTGCCAGCGACTTCGACCGCGTGGTTAGAACCATCTGGATGAAATTCTGGTGCCAAATTTCATCCAGATCCGTTCAGCCTTTCCCTCGTAATTGTGTAACAAACATCGATCTATCCTAACTTTCGTACTTAGTAGGATAATATCCATTCTGGATTGTTACACAATCTCACTGAAAAATTACTGCTACCATAGATTAATTATTACATAGCTTTTATAGGTACTGGTTTTTTTTTGGCATTTTCCATGATGTTTATGGCTGTTTGAAAGCACTCATCTATTGTGAGCCTATAATAGCAGACGGGCGCAACGCGACAATGCGACATGATTATGTGATATGTGAAAACGCGCGACATTGAGACATTATCGCGTTGCGCGTGTGTAACAGACCACAAAGGTCACTCTTGTGCAGTCACATCTTATGGGTTCAAGCGCCTCACCCTCAGGCTATTTTCCTCAATTGATTCTTACCAGTATACGGGCTATATTTACGACAGAAACGTGCCGGGTAATTTATTTTGATCGAGGATTAAATCGCTGGTGTCTTGAGAGATAACTCAAAGATCCCCGATAGAAGTTATGATGTACGAAGAAAAGAAAACAAGAAAATTATTTTGTAGATACACTGCACATTTATTTTTGTGTATCATCACTACATATTATAAAACAAAGCGCCGCGTCTGTTCGCGATAAACTCAAAAACTACGGATTTTCATGCGATTTTCACCAATAGACAGAGTGGTTCATGAGGCAAGTTTGTTGTTTTTATTCATAATCGAATCCGCTGCCCGCGGCACTGCCCGCGTGGAATTTGCACTTCCCTCGCCAAATTATAGCCTATGTCAGGGGTCACCAAATGGCGGACCGCGGTCCGGATTCGGACCGCCGATGTATTCTGTGTGGACATCAAGTATCTAAACAGTATGTAATTTACTTGTGTTATTTGTTTTGCAATTTACGTCTTTTGTTGATTCGACAACAGACGAATTATTTAGTCAAAATCTTCATTGTTGTTGTATCTATATTTAATGAAATATTTAAGTTTATTATTTTCAATGTTAACAAAGTAAATACACCTGGGGTAGGAGGCTTTAAACCTCACGGACTGCGACGGTCATATTATTTTAAAAACCGGACAAGTGTGAGTCGGACTCGCGCACGAAGGGTGCCGTACTTGATAAATTGCGGTTTACGATTTATGACGTATTAAAAAAAACTACTTACTAGATCTCGTTCAAACCAATTTTCGGTAAAAGTTTACAAGGTAATACATCTTATATTTTTTTTAGGTTTATCATTCTCTTATTTTAGAAGTTACAGGGGGGAGACACATTTTACCATTTTGGAAGTCTCTCTCCCGCAAACTATTCAGTTTAGAAAAAAAAAATTGGAAACTTCAATATAATTTTTGAAGACCTATCCATAGATACCCCGCACGTACAGGTGTGAGGAAAAAAAAACTAGTTTCAGTTCTAGGTATGGGGAACCCCCAAAATTTGTTGTATTTTTTCTATTTTTGTGTGAAAATCTTAATGCGGTTCACATTTACTAACCAAGTTTCGACAGCATAGTACTTATAGTTTCGGAAAAAAGTGGCTATGACATACGGACGGACAGACAGACAGACATGACGAATCCATAAGGGTTCCGTTTTTTGCCATTTGGCTACGGAACCCTAAAAACGGACCGCAAATGAAAATAATTGGTGACGCCTGACCGGCGAACACGGCCTACTGTGATAGGCATGAGTCACACATTTTTATCACTGTTTGGGAACAAAAACCGTGATAAAATGCGTGACACAAGCCTGTCACAGATGCCGTGCTCGCCGGTCTGGTCTAACAAAATTCGTACAGAAGTTTTTGCGTGAAAGAGTGAACATCCATCCATCCTCACAAACTTTCGCTTTATAATTCTTCATTATAGTAGGATTAACTTAGTACTAGAATGCTAAGTTATTAAGACTCCGATGGGAATCACTTCCTTGCCACATCATTATCGAGACAATCGCAATATTCTTTCGTAACAAATAAACGAGCTTCCGATCAATACACTTGTGTAAACAAGATAAATATTTCTTTACCTCACGTTGTCCTCGTAAGAAGATAAGAATTCAATACAAAGCATGTTTCCTATTTAGTAAACAAATATGGTGTCAGAATAAACAAACAGGTAGGCTGGTTAACATTTGACAGTCATGCGACGAATCAGATAACACTAACTGGTTATTATAACTAATGTTGACCAGTGGCGTAGGTATGTCACATAGGGCCCCGGAGCAAAAATGAAGTTTGGGCTCTATTAAAATAAACTTAAGTCTTTAAATGTGCAAAACTTTTTCATTATTAGCTCCTTATCGCCCACTGCAGGGTGTAGAGCAAAGCTACTTGATACTAAATATTATAAGCAAAGCAGCAATCGTTCATGAAGGCCAAGGGGCCCTTTGAACTTGGGGGCCTCGGGGCACGGCCCCACCTAGCCCTACGGTAGCTACGCCCCTGATGTTGACCAATGCTGTGATAAGTTTTATAACAAGCTGTGGTACCTCTTGCGTAAGCCAATTTTTTTTATTATGGCCTGTTTTACGCATTATGCCGCTACGCCCGCGCTTCTTCCACCGCTCCATCCGGCAGAATGATACTGAACCTGTTACCTCTCGAAAATGCGCGCGTTGATTGTGACATCATTATCGAGACAATCGCAATATTCTTTCGTAACAAATAAACGCGCTTCCGATCAATACACTTGTGTAAACAAGATAAATATTTCTTTACCTCACGTTGTCCTCGTAAGAAGATAAGAATTCAATACAAAGCATGTTTCCTATTTAGTAAACAAATATGGTGTCAGAATAAACAAACAGGTAGGCTGGTTAACATTTGACAGTCATGCGACGAATCAGATAACACTAACTGGTTATTATAACTAATGTTGACCAGTGGCGTAGGTATGTCACATAGGGCCCCGGAGCAAAAATGAAGTTTGGGCTCTATTAAAATAAACTTAAGTCTTTAAATGTGCAAAACTTTTTCATTATTAGCTCCTTATCGCCCACTGCAGGGTGTAGAGCAAAGCTACTTGATACTAAATATTATAAGCAAAGCAGCAATCGTTCATGAAGGCCAAGGGGCCCTTTGAACTTGGGGGCCCCGGGGCACGGCCCCACCTAGCCCTACGGTAGCTACGCCACTGATGTTGACCAATGCTGTGATAAGTTTTATAACAAGCTGTGGTACCTCTTGCGTAAGCCAATTTTTTTTATTATGGCCTGTTTTACGCATTATGCCGCTACGCCCGCGCTTCTTCCACCGCTCCATCCGGCAGAATGATACTGAACCTGTTACCTCTCGAAAATGCGCGCGTTGATTGTGACATCATTATCGAGACAATCGCAATATTCTTTCGTAACAAATAAACGCGCTTCCGATCAATACACTTGTATAAACAAGATACATATTTTCTTACCTCACGTTGTCCTCGTAAGAAGATAAGAATTCAATGCAAAGCATGTTTCCTATTTAGTAAACAAATATGGTGTCAGAGTAAACAAACTGGTAGGCTGGTAAACATTTGATAGTCATGCGACGAATCAGATAACACTTACTGAAATTTGCAACCATCGGTTAGCATAAATTTAACCATTAGTGATTCTCCTGTTATATGCGCTATGCAATTACCTAACCTAACTTCATACTAAATGTTGAAGCCCCATTGCATAGATCCTCGCATGGCTATACAGAATGTAGTTTAAACATAATGATTAAATACTTTATTTATCATCGCGTGCACAATTATGAATTCAAATAATCGTAATTCTAAATTGCATGAAACTCTTTGTTCTGCCTGCCCTAATCTATGAACCTCGTGGTAATTGATTCTCAAGGCTCCTAATGTGTGTGGCCGGTATTTTATTGTATTGATATTGGCATCTTATTATCCATGTCACGTACACATATGTACATGTTTATAATTGTACACTTATTTAGGCATTTAGCTTGCCTTATACGGGACAGGAATGGGTGCTGCTCTTGGTCGTTAGCTCGCATTCGGATTCTGCTAGAGTATGCCTGAGTTTAAGCACTTCAGCCGTTGATATCGATGACAGTATTGATAAACTCGGGTAGTAATGGAATTGGACGACGATGCTGGAAGAAATAGATATTCGGGACCTCCTCGATAACGCTCGTCCCTTGGCACGGTCGTTAGCCAGGACAGGTGGAATTGCGCCATAGAATGCAGAAGCAAAAAAAGGACCGATATGTCCAAAAAATTTTAATAGCAGATGTAAGGTAACTTATATTAGTGTAAGCGCATTTATTGTGGAATCATTTAATGATAATTTTGTTAAATCTGAAATAAATAAAATATTAGATTCTTCGCAGGTATCATAACAGAGCTAATTATGATGACATAATTGAATTATTCGTTTGTTATTAAATTATCACCCGTACGGTACATGTATTGAAACAGAAATAATAATGCAACATTTATAAACAAAGAGTATCTTAAGGGTACACTAGTCGACGGCACGAACTATTTTGTGCGCGGCGTTAAAATGCGTGCTATATCAACCGACAACACGTGCGGTACAGATAGATGCTGTTATGAGCATTAAGGGTACACTAGTCGAAAATTCTTCCATACAAACGTAGTCTGGCTTTTACTCCACTGTATGACGATGTACGATCAAAATAAAATGCGTACTAGCTTCTTACTGCTCATAACAGCATCTATCTGTTCCGCACATGTTGTCGGTTGATATAGCACGCATTTTAACCCCGCGCACAAAATAGTTCGTGCCGTCGACTAGTGTAACCTTGAGAAGCTAGTTCGCGTACGAATACACACTTTTGCAAACTTGTATCGAAATGGATATTGATTTAGGACAAAACGAGCGCGTGAACTTTTATTAACAGACCTTTGGTAGTCTGGATATCATGAAAAAAGACTGAATGTATGTGTTCAAAATTAAATTATTTGCATTATTGAACTACTAATCTATCCCTGTATGGAGGCCGTTTTTCAATTTTCCTTCTTCTTATTTGTGCCCAAAGATACGTTAAAATTAATGTTGAAATATGGAACTTTCGAAGCTCATAACATTCAAGTTTTTTTTTTTACTTTTTTCCTTCCATACAGGGCTTGATAATGATGAGACAAATTGATATATTTTTTTATTTCGAACGTACATCGTCAAACAGTGGAGTAAAAGCCAGACTACGTTTGTATGGAAGAATTTTCAACTAGTGTACCCTTAAGTATTGGTATCTTCGTTATTCTAATTATCATTATTTAGTTTATTTCTCTATGCACAATAGAGAAGGCGCATTTTTTCAACAATACATTCTTATAGTAGTTACTGTAGGTAGTAAACAATCTTTATGGCAAAGTGGCATACGACCACGGCTATCCTTTAAGGCCCACTTGCACGGACATATTAACTCGAGAGTTAGTTGCCAAGACGAGGTTAAATTGACAGTTTGTCATATAATATTGTTAATTCAACCTCGTGTTAGCAACTATAAAGTAAAGTCTTTCGTGCAAGTGGATCTATAAATATTTTCTTGTTTCATACTTTTCAGAGTGCGATTTATTTATAGTCTATTTTTTTTTTGGCTCTTTTTTAGGGTCCAAAGGGTAAAAACAGAACCCTATTACTAAGACTCCGCGTCCATTTGTCTATCTGTCACTAGGCTGTATTTCATGAACCGTGCTACCTAGACAGTTGAAATTTTCACAAAAGATGTATTTCTGTTGCCGCTATAACAACAAACAAATACTAAAAACAGGTTAAAATAAATATTTAAGTGGGGCTCCCATACAACAAACGTGATATTTTTGGTTTTTTTTTGCGATGAAGGTACGAAACCCTTCGTGCGCCAGTCCGACTTGCACTTGATAAAAACATAAATTATTTGGTAACTAAAACTCGGTTATTGTGGAATTCTTCAAATAAAACTTCTAGTAAATATTTACAAGGCAGAAAGGTCAACATTGCCTTGGATGACGTAAAAAGGAAAAATGTTAAACAAAGCGTGCAATTGATTTTCAGTTGCAACAATATCCACTGTTGTGCACGTGAAGCGTAACTCGATAGATTTATAAATAAAGTACATGTATCCGTAACGCTAATTGTCTATAAAGGGGACGGTAGACTCGGTGCCATCATCAGTACTAACGGGCCAACTTCGCTGAAATTGGTTTCATTTTTGGCTCTGTTTCGCTCTGGGGTTTCGTTCCTCAAATGGAAAAAAGGAACCCACCCTTACAGGATCACTTCGTTGTCTGTCTTTTTGTAAATACCCCAATCCTCTGGAACGCATGGGAGTATCGAATTGAAATTAAATTCAAATACTCAGATCTGCAGGCTGGAGCTGTGACTAAGATTGCAGTTTTAGCACTCAAAAGACAGGTATCCTCTGTGCGAGTCCGACTCGCACTTACCCGGCTTTTAATCTACATTTATTTGCTATGCTGTGCTTAACAATACTATTGTCTTTCTTTCCATCTCTGAAAACGCCTCGGTACTACTTTGACAATTTAATAGCAACTGCTTGCCTTTCATCACACATAAATACGTATGCTGACATTGTAATTCTATATCCCAGGAAACTAAGTTATGCTTCGCTTGGCGTGAAATTGAAACAAGAATGCAAGTATTTGTCATTGTACGCCATTTGTAAAACATATCGAAGTAGTTATGAGAGATTACCATGGGAGAAAGCTATTTGTTATGCTCTCATTATATTTAAATGTTACCTCAGTACTATAGCGATAACATGACACTGTTGTAAACGTTGGACATAGTAAATAACCTCACAACACCTACTATAGAATGAATGAAATAATATTACATTGATCAGAAAACGCAATTAATAGTAAAAAACGTATCATATAGTCAATAATCTCACATGTGGTTTTCAAAAGTTACAGTGTATTGGATTGGCAGGACAGACTTTAGATACGATACATTTAATAGACTAAGATCCCACTCCCAAAATCTACAGGTATTTTTGTTTTTGATAAAACTTATTTTTTTAAATGATAGGTACTAGATAGTAGAATAGATTGCTCCAAGGTTGAATTATGCCTGGCAATATCTAGTCGTAATTTCCTTAATAAAATAAATTGTAATCTTCTTTTCTATACTATAAAAAGAGGAAAGATTTGTGGTTTTGTATGTAACGAATAAACTTAAAAACTACAGAACCGATTTCAAAAATTCTTTCACCGTTGTGAAGCTACACTATCCCCAGTTGACATAGGCTACTTTTATCCCTGTATTCCCACGGGAACGGAAACTACGCGGGTGAAACAGCGAGGCGTCCGCTAGTAATATAATATGTTTGATAGTTCACCGTTTACCCTAAATGTATAAGTTTTTCTAGTGAATCCAACGTCATTTGGAAGAATGTGTTTTGAATAATGGAAAACCAGCTCTCAGTTAGCCGCAATCTATGTGTTGCCTGTTAACACCAGGCGACGCATAAGTTGCTGCTAACTGCAATGAGAGCTAAATGATTTTGCATACTTATCCTACAGGAGAAATTCCTTGTGTAGGGCAATTATTGCGGCCAGATATTATTACCAGGCAACCCTGTTGTAATCTATTTTTGTATCAAGTATATCTAATAAAAATATATATTTAACCAAAAACATAATGACTGCAGATTTTTGAGGTGGGATCTCGATATAGTTTCTACTGTTCACTAAAGTCTCCGCCAGATAACAAACGACTTTGTACCAAAAAGTGTAATTATGTAATTTGAAATCATGATTTTTGTTTATGGAGATATTTTGATAATTTTAGTCCCACATGTAAGGTATTGATGTAGAACCATTTTATACGTTTTATATAAATCATGTAAATCGGTCCACTCGTTTATGAGATATTAATGCATTACTGAATGCCAAGTGAAAGAGTCAAGGACGCCCCTTACCGTGATATGTTTGATTTGATCGTGGTAGCGACACTGCCTTTACATTTTTTCATATCGTTTTGAAATATTGCAATACATTGGTATGCAGGTGTTAACGACTTTTATTTTGTTGTTATCTGGCGGTGGCTTTATAAGAAATTAAGTCCTTGCAAAACTGAACAATATTCCCCTCTCAACTAGTTGAAGATTCATCTAGCACTAGAAAGTATCCGTTTATCCCCTTTTATACAAGGAACTTTAGCTGACTAAGAGTCATAGAGGTTAGGTGACCTACACCAGCTCAGTTCCATTAAGCCGTATCATATCGTTTGCAATGAAGGCATAGCTATTATAAATATCTCCAGTTAAGGACAGAGCCTGTTGATAAGCAACCTGCAGAGAAAGCTCGGCAGGTGTAACGACGAGAATATTAAAATTATAGGTGCTTAAGACGACGATAGTCGTCAAAGACCTTGAGGGAACAAAACTCGCACTCGTTTCACATCCGCGCGACCGAAAATTCTGTAGTTTTTTGTACTTGCTTTATTCTATGACTTGAAAAAAATCTCAGATCAAAATGTAGATAATTAAGTAGTCTTTGAGATGATGAAAATTTCATTAAAATATGCTCGGCGGTTTTGGTGCGATGTCGTTTTTTGTCCGTGTCAGACATAACTTTACAAATGAAGTACACCATGTTATAAGAATGAAATTCAAAATTATCCTAGATAATTTTTATTAAGAAAATGGTCTAACATACTTATTATTATTTATTTAAAAAAAGTTATAACTTTTTATAATCTTTAGGCTCGCGTTTGGCCACTATCTCGCTTGATGGTAAGCGATGATGTCTACGGTGAAGCTCGCTTGCTTAGAAGAAACCTATTCACTCTTAGGTTGTAGCTATCAGGGCACAAATACTAATAAAATCAGCTACGGTAACTGTTGAATCAACTTAGATAAATTACTGAAAGGAGATTTAATGAATTTTAATTAGTGCGAGTTAGTCCAAGTTTCAGAAGCCGCAGGTAATCAAAAACTTGAAACTTTTCTATGGAGCGACTGCTTATCTTACCTCTAGGATTCAAGTTCTGGATAATAAAATTTCGGTGGTAGGGTACTTTGTAGTACCCGCCTGGCTGGCAACCACCCTCAAGTTGAAAATCTATCGCCAAGCACCTTCCGGTGTGTTCCGACAGCAGCACTTGAGAGCCAGTTCCCTTCTAGGCTTTGTGTGCTTACCACCATCGGCCACATCATCACTGACCACGGTGAGATTGTGGTCAAACACAGGCCTATAAAAAGTAAAAAAAAAAAAAAAAAAAAAACTGAATGGTTGCACCGAAATAAATATTAAAAAAAACTTTTATTACTATTTAAAAAAAACGAATACATGTGATATCCACCAACCCGCATTTACGGCCCATTCCCTCTCACAGAGAGAAAGTCTGTGTCCCAGCAGTGGGAACATTAAAAAGGCAAATGATGATAAAAATTTTAGAACTAGTTTTGTTGCTAATAAGAAAAAGTTACCAATATTTATTAAATGTGTCAGACTTTCGGATTACTGGCAACGTGAGCCTAGATCCCACGGAGTTAGTCATACTGTGTTTAGGGACCCTTCTTTCTATCGACAGAACCTTATATTTGTTGCCAGAACGGACCGTCCGACGATCCGTGTCCGTGATTTGAGTTCCGAGTTCAAAATGTTCTGAATTATGACAGATAGAATTCGGATGTAGTGCGAAAGCTTCCCTGCATGAAGTAGTACTACGGTACCGAAATATCACGGACACAGATCGGATGTAGTGTGTAACCGCCCTAAGTCATGCGTCACGGCTTTGTTTACAACGTACAGAAATGGGTCAATGAATAACTTTCGTTTATTATGTTAATAATTTGTGGTTAAATGCGTCACTGCAGGACTACTTTAAATTGTAAAAAAATCTAACTAAGTACAGGATACCAGCTGGATAGTAAACAATTTATATTATATATTGACTTTGTTACGAATATAAATAATGGAGAGGGAAGGGAAGGCCGAAGAAAAGTTGGATGGACTGAGTTAGGAGTGATTTGATAGAAATGGGAGTCAGTGATAGCATGACGGTGGACAGGACGGTACGGAAGATGAAAACGTTTTGCGCCGACTCCCAGTAGTATGGGACAAGGGAAGATGATTTTGTTTGAATTTGGTTTCGAGTTGATCACTCTTCTTTGTTCAAACCTCTTCGCGGTCGAGTGTCCTTGTACGTCTGTGCCAGAGACTCCAATCCTGGGTTGTCTGAGTGCTCAGGCTCTCTCCTCTTATTGCATGTTTACCACCAGGTGGCGTGCGGTCGTCCCCTACCTCGCGGTCGGTCGGGGATATTTAGGGCCTTTATGATAGGGGCCTTTATGTTCTTAGTTACGTTAGTTATACATATTGTTTATTAGTGTAAATTTAATTTATGTTTCTACCTATCAACCTAATTTAGCTCACATATAAAACACGCTACACTTCGATGTGACTGTAAATCTCTGTTTCGTCTTCGCTTTGCCGCAATTTGAACAATTCAAATAGAATCCATTATTTCATATTTATAAATGTTGTTTGTAGAGCGCTGATTCAAATTAAAGTGAAACCTCGTTTATAACTTATTTTATTGGATTTATTTATCACCCAATGCACATTGCACCGGGATTCCCGGCATCTTACGTGCGTATGCACAACAAGCCTTAACAACAAGTGTGGGACAGTAAAAATGCTAATCTGCAATGTTTCCTTTATGACATCAGAGTCACCACTTACTTCATTGTCTCAGCATTTCTTAGAACTGTCACGATGAAAGAAAAACATTAAATGTAAATATTGTATAATTATCTTTTGTTTGTTCCCTGACAACTTAAATAAATTTTCCTGACTTGTTGTATTCAAATTATTTGGTTTCAGCTTAGTGTGTTAACTTACGTCATTTTAGAGTTGAGTGGCATGGCATCAGATGAGTTCTGCACCTGTAGCCAAGTTGACAATCTACAATCGATAACGCTAGTAGAAAACAAATTAATGTATGGGTATGACACATCTGAACGTCAAGTCACGTGGTCAGACCATACAAATAGCTTACAATTACTCAAATGACAATGGAGATGGCTAAGCTCGAAGTTTCCTTGCCTGATCGAATCAGAAATGTAGAGATCCGCAAGAGAACCAGGATTACCGCCATAGCCCGAAGAATTGCCAAACTTAAGTGGCAGTGGGCAACGGGGCATAAAAGTTCTTGAGTGGCGACCGCAAACCGGTAGAAGTTGTATTGGCCTTCCACTAGGTGGACCGATCGATGACCTGTGAAGGTTGCGGGGATCCGCTGGATACGAAACGCACGGGACCGGTCAATGTGGGGACGCTTAGGGGAGAGCTTTCTTTGTGCACCAGTGGACGTCTTTCGGCTGATATGATGATGATGATATAGTTTGGTTTAATTTTGCTCCATACCAACATAACTCACCTGTCTGCTCTTTATGTCCATAGACATTTTTATATTAAATTGACTATTTAACTTACCTCCAGGATAGTACTTACGTAATATAAAAACTCGCTTACCCTCAATTTTTATTAAGTAACTAGCTGTGCCCGCAGCTTCACTTCCGTCAACTGCCTACCCTACCCTACTTACCTTACTACCTACCCTACTTACCTTCATGCCTTTGCCTACCCTACCTACCTACCAATTTCTATTCTAGGGTCATTCTTTCGCGGCGAATCTTATCACCACCTTTCAGAAAATTACTTCAAATGCACAACGCCATCTATGGAATATGGAGTATCTGAATTGGGTGTGTTGTGATAATTTTACTTCTTGAACGCTTTAAATTCATCTAACTTTTGATAGAGTGAACCGATTGCGATGAAACAAAAACTACAACTACTTCAAGTTACGCTTAAATTTTTATGTATAAAAGTTATCTACAGTGGTTTCGTACACTTTCCGCGAAGCGTGCACAAACAGACAAACAGATAAAAAGACAAAAATGCTAAAAATACTGGCAATGGGTTCTGTTGGTTATCTTCTAACACCCTGGCTAATTTTTTGGAAATATTTTCGATGTACGAAAACGACTTTTCTACAGACTTATTTATATGTATTGATTATATACTTACCATATATTTGTAACGGATACAATTTTCCAATGGATATCGTGATGGAAACCTACATATAGCTTGTATTGTTGCATTATTATTTAACCTATTGCACCTGCGAGCAATTTGTTCGTAACGACCAGAAGAGATAGCGCTATATAACAGCTGTGCGTTGAAAAGAGACGAGGACCATCATTAAATCGTCCTACATACAAAGGTCTAGGTCTACCTGTCAATTATTTTGCAGAAAAGCTGGAGTTTTATTCACTGTATGATGGTGGAAAATACCTCGTTGGAAAAGTTGTTGTATGTTTCTGTATTTAGTCCTGTATTAATATTATGATTAACACTGAGCTGTAAGTCTTGCCTCTGCGAATTCACCTGCGACCTTGCGTTAGCACATGCTGCGACAAACTCTGCTACTTCGCGAAATACAATGGCCTGTCTTATAGCGCGTCATTCATTGTACTAAAATTGTGTTAATAACTAAACTTGAATTTTCAATCAACGTGACTTTACGGGATATTGATAATTCACATGCGAAAACATAACCCTGTCTTTGCTGTCGCGTTGTCGGGTAAAAATTCTTCTTCATTTCCCGACCGAAAATGAGGGGTGTTATAAGTTGAAGTGTGTGTTTGTGTATCTATCTGTGGCATCATAGCTCCTAAAGAGATGAACGGATTTTAATTTAGTTTGTTTTTGTTTGAAAGGTGACTTTATCGAAAGTGTTCTTAGCTATGTTTGATGAAAATCGGTTTAGCCGTTCAAAAGTTATGGGCATTTTACTGTTTGAATCGGAGTACCTATTTTCGCAAGAGATCTTGTCATAATTCAGTAAACTATATAAAATATGTAGTTTAAAAAGCACACATCACATCATCACATCATCAGCCTGTTAATGTGCCCACTGCTGGGACACAGGCCTCCTCTCTGTGAGAGGGAATGGGCCGTAATACACCACGCGAGCCCAGTGCGGGTTGGTGGATGTCACATGTCTTCGAATCTTTGGTTCTATGACATGCCGGTTTCCTCACGATGTTTTCCTTCACCGTTTTGAGAGCAGTGGTGATGAAAAAATTGGTTTAAAAAGCATGAAATAAAAATGAGTCGGGGGTTTTTTAAATTTTATTTTTTATCATAAGTATGTGATCATAACTTTGCAGACGCTGCCTGGGGCTTTAGACAAAGTGCCATTCCTTCAGCAACGGCCATTAAGGGATACGTCAGGTGACATTTCGATAATGCTTGGCAATCCCTGACATATTTGCCATTTTCGTTATAGCGATGTCTCTTCTTTGTCTAAAGCCTCTGGTAACTTCTTAACCAGACGCAGGCCGTTAACTTACCGCTCGCGATAAAAGTTTGAAACTTATTTTACAAGCTATATATTACCTATTGCTTTCGCATGTGTGCCCGGCAACTAGTAATCGATTTTTGGAGCATTGCCTAGCATCTGATTAAGCTGAAACTTTGCGCACTTATGTCACTAAGGAAACATAAATTAATATAGTCCTTGAAGCTGGTCTCATGATGGGGCTGTAAGGTGGCCATAGCAACTACACAACCATACAAGATAGCAACACCGTTTTGGACCCATTGTATGTGCATTGACAAATGACATTACTTTTAATACCTTTCCGTTCCAAAAGCTCGTTTAAAAAAGATTTAAAAATAAATTCTTACTTAATACTTATTATCTCCATTTTCCGCAGATGCAGCGCCACCTACAACGACTTCGGTGACGCAGATCCCGTTGCTGGGGGTGAATGGTTCCGGGATCCTCCACGTGAATCTCACAGGCAATCTACCCGTCAACCTCACGGATAATATGCCCAAAGTGAGCGACCCCATCGTGCCTGATGACAGTACGTATTAATCTTTACTTTTATGAATATCACTTAGGTTTAATATCTTAACATGTTAATGTAAATCTGCCATAACTTCGTATGTTTAATAAATTATTTTTTATAAGAATTTGAATATCTTTAAACGGAGTACTGGCTGTACAATTTGTCCGCTTCAAAGCAAGAATGAGGCATATCTTGGATAGTAATAAAAGTAATATATTTTACTAGCTTCTGCCAGCGGCTCCGCCCGCGTCAAAAGTGTTTTATCATCCCAAGGGAACGTTATACCGCGATAAAATGTAGCCTATATGCTATTCCAGACTATAATCTATCTCAGTGCCTCTAATATATTTCATCCAGATCCGTTCAGCCGTTCTGGTGTGATTGAGTAACAAACATACACACATTCATCCATACTTTCGCATTTATTTAGTAAGATTGGTATAAAACAAATTACACAAAACAAATGGTCATGAATCTCCGGTACCTGTAGTCAGTATCTATAGTAGAAAAGTTGTCAAAAAATAAAATTCCTGTTTTGACAGCTATAAAAATGCTTAATAATAAATAAACTTGATGCTTGCGAATGATACTCGTTGTTATAGTATGGGTAATATAATTAATTAGGATTATGATTTGATTTTTAAATTTCTTACGTAGAATGTTATCGCGGCATGTAAAATGAGAAACGTCAACGGACTTCTTAGATTGTGATGACTTTAGTAGATGTATAGTCAGGACATCCTTGGTCACTCTTGCTTTCAATGCTAATTAATGCACGTACAATCGATACAGACTCCCACATCACTATTTCCTCCGTGACGCATCATGACGATAGCTCGCTTACCAGCTGACGCCGCTTGGCCGACCGTTCACTCATAATTTTTACACCAACTACCCACTATTTTTCTGTTATTATATAAAACTATAACAAAGTGTACATCTTGTAACCTAAATATTGTAAATATTATGTGGGTCCTTTCTAAGACCTCCACATACCCAGTAGTTTATAATGATTCCTTTTATAAGTTAGTTACTTCAATGCAAAGTATTGTCATAATAAAAAACACGTTATAATGTTTAGAAAGGCGGTAGCCTGTGTAACAAAATAAATTACGATTTGTCTACAAACAGAATAAGATCATTTGTAAACAACACTGTATAACTTATGTATAAATAAAGACCTTTCAAAATCAATCAAATCAATGGGTTACAGGAAGTAGGGAACCAGGCGCTTGAGTTAGTGCTAGCCGAATCTCTACAGTATATACTTTAAAGAGAGGTGTTTCTCCAGTCAGTGTCCACGCTAACTTAAGGACATCCTTATTACGGTCAGAGCTATTACAAGCTTTTGTTCTAGTAATTGTGAGAATGTCCCCGGTAATCAAGCTGACGCGGTCAAGGAATAATAACAGATGCAGCTGGTAGTCGGCAAACCGTTCATATTGCGATTCAACAATACGCATTGCCTTGTGTTAGGGTGGATTGAAGGCTTATAATGCGACGAGCATTATGGCATACTGTGAACATGTACTGAATGACACACAGAGAGAGCCTGGTGTTCTAATGAGGACTGTTTCTCGTCAAATTCATGTTGAATTAAATATCACTTGTGGCTTTGTGAGCTGTAGACCTTGCGAGTCAGTCTTTTTGATTTAAACAAAAATGTTATCGACAAAAAATACATATATTTAATTATCGAACCTAAACGATAATCGGTTGAGAAATGCGACCTGTAGAGGATAACAGCTGGACATCCGGACATACGCAAGAATTTTTGGCCAAGCTAAAACGGAGACGCTTCGCTCGCTCAAATAGTACTGATAATAAATGATAGCCCAGTCAATCTGCCTAGACTTTGCCCAATTTTTTTTATTTGATTTGGGTTTGCTCTTGACTCTAGTCTAGGTCAGAGGTGACAGAAACAGAGTCGAAAATGGAGTGAGCTTACCCAGAAGAAGCCTGTTCTAACATTGAAGAGATTCGGATTGAATGCGCTCGGAAACACAGACGCAGGTACTTTATTGGGTCGGCTTCCAGTCTAACCGCATGCAGCTGGATACCAGTATTTTAAATTGAGTGACTGCCCATCTGAGGTCTCCCAGTCTCGGTATCTCAAGACTAGTCACCCATCCACGAACTGACCTCGGCAAGCGTAGCTTAACCTCGAGGATCGACCTGTGCTTATTTATTATTTAGGCACGAGCTTCAAACACCACCAGTCCTTAGATATAGTATTATTAAATTAAAGACAAGACTAAACAATATCTGGCTACAAATACCATCGATCATCCTAAGGTTGTACGCCCTTATTTCCAACCTTGACCTACTAGATATCAAAAACCGATTTAGTTTGCTTTGAAACGTAATATTGTCGCGCCTTATAAATAGTTAATCAGTGATTGACCGTACAAATTGATTAATAAGTTGTTTCATAACATTTTCATTCCTAACTTATAACATAAAATTGGTAGGATAATAATTATTAATTCTTTTATACAGCTACCATTAAGAACAGACGGTTAAAACATATTAGGATAGATCCATTCTTCTTCTGCCAGTTTAACGAGGGCTTTGCAGAAAACAGCAGACTGCAATAATATGCTTGAGATTGCCGCTAGGGGCGCTGGTATAGAGTGAAGTCTTCAAAAAGATTTTTTTTGGCTTTTAGCGCGAGTTTATTAAATTCTTTTTTTATTGTTATGAATATTTAACAAATATAAAATTATTATCCTGTTTTATTTGAAAAACGCGGCTGCGCCAAATTCGATTTTATAGTTAATCGCACTTCTACGTCAATATAAATGATTTTAATTCAAACGTTGCTTCCGTGAGCGTAATAACAACGTTTAACATCTATATTTGAGGACCTTATAGGCCAGTGGCGCCAACTGGTGATCATTTTCATGTTTTCCTTTTATTTTGAAGATAGATTTAAATTACAGATATTATACTAACTCCCGAATTCTGAATTGTGAATAGATATTGAGTATTAGTCAAACTAAACGTAGGATTTGAGTTTGACATGTTCGAAACTCCAACATTCTTTTGGTTTTACCCTAAACGTTAGCCCTGTAATCCTTCGTGCAAATACGAGAATAATATTCTCAGCGGATCTTTGTTTCTGAAGTTGGCTCTGTCACCTATTGCGCAAGAAACAGTTTAACTGCATAGAGTAAGCAAGATAGGATGATGCGACAAAGGTAAGTGAGTGAACGAGACAGTCCTACAATGCTATCTTCACTTTCAAAATTGACACAAAAATAGCTACTGCGCAGAGTCTTGCAGCCAATTCAGAGACACAAAGATTCGTTGTGAATATTATACCTATTTATTATAAAAAGAGTTCTTCGAAAATAATCACTTTTCTCATTAAAACCTCCGTTTCACTTCAAGGTTACAGAGCCGCGATAAAAAGTGAAATCCGATTTGACTTTCGAGACGCGATGTGGAAAATTTACGAATTCGTTACAGTAGCTGTAAGTCTGTAGTCAGCCGTATTGGACAGATTAGAATACAATTATGTTCTGTAGCCATTGTGGTTTTATTTGCTAAACATGGTTAGTTTTACATGCTTACGTAACAATATTGTATTTATTGAAACTTATTTGGTGTAATCTAGATTTTACTTATCTGTGTGACTATTAAGGTCTATGCAGATAGATAGAGATGCCTACGGTTATGGTATGAAAAATTTCCAAATGTAATATCTTTCCGCCATTGCAACACAATTAATTTTCAAACTAACATTTTCACTTCATATTTTATCACAATCATCATCATCATCATCATTTCAGCCGAAAGACGTCCACTGCTGGACATAGGCCTCCCCCAGGCGTCACCACATTGACCGATCCCGTGCGACTCGCTGCTCGCATCCAGAGGATTCCCACAACCTTAACTAGTTTATCGGTCCACCTAGTGGAAGGCCTAAATTTTATCAATAAAATCAAAATCAGTACAAAATAAGTACAAAACTATCATAAAGTAAGCACACATAAGTGATTATCATCCCCAGAGATGTGCCCTAACAGGAGTTGCACGGAGGAGGTTCCGGGGTGGTCTTTTCTTAGGTCGGGTTTACCGGGGTAACAACCCCAGTCATGTATGAACTTAGCCACAGTTTTTTGATCCCCAGTTAATTCAACCAATGGTTAAAATATGCTAACCAATGGTTTCAAGTTTCGGCATAATGCGTATTTTAATTAATTGTTAACCTCACAAATAGTCTAATAAGTTGGAGAGTTAATTATTTGGTATTTTTTAATATTTACAATTCATAAAAAAATGTGTTTTAGCGAAAAATTAAACCATTAGTTAAAATTTTTGACGATTGGTTGAGATAATTATAGATCAAAAAACTGGTCCTTAGTGAGCCCCTGATCTTGTCCCCAAAAGTTCAGGCGAATTTTATTGTTTTCCCCCCGAAAACAAAAAGGTACAGTCATTATAAACCTTTTGGCGCTTGTCATTGACCTACCTTCCTTTTCTGTACGTTGGCATTGACCGGAACGAACAATACCTGAATCAAAACGTTTCTCGCATGAGCTCAATGTTTACTCCACAGAGTACATTTATGCTATATTCCATTCTTCACTCATCCGGCCAGGCCAAAACAACGCGGGATCGGATGTTAGATTTTTCTATGTAAGGTAGACTTTATCGTTTTGGAAGAAGCAAGCAATTCTGTTAAATGTACATATTAATGGGTTCCTGATTGATTAAAGGTTACTATTGTTTTCTACACTAATACTGGTATTACAGTATCCCATTGCAAGGCAAAAGCCTTTTTAGGGTTCCGTACCCAAAGGGTAAAAACGGGACCCTATTACTGAGACTCCACGGTCCGTCTGTCTGTCCGTCTGTCACCAGGCTGTATCTCATGAAACGTACCAGCTAGACAGTTGAAATTTTCACAGATGATGTATTTCTGTTGCCGCTATAACAACAAATACTAAAAACAGAATAAAATAAATATTTAAGTGGTGCTCCCATACAACAAACGTGATTTTTTGCCGTTTTTTGCGATAGTGGTTCCGTACCACCCTTTGTGCGCGAGTCCGACTCGCACTTGGCCAATTTATTTTTTCCTGATGCAGAGAAGGTACGAGCATTAATCATCACGCTCGATCAATGGGGGTTGGCGATTTCAAACTTATATTATCTTATATATAAAATTCTCGTGTCACAATGTTCGTTCCCGTACTCCTCCGAAACGGCTTGACCGATTCTCATGAAATTTTGTGAGCATATTGAGTGATCTGAGAATCGGCTAACATCTATTTTTCATACCCCTAAGTGGGTAGGTAGGGTAGAGTACGTAGGGCAGGGTAGGGTAGGTAGGTAGTTAGGGTAGGGTAGGTAGTGTAGGGTTGTTAGGGTAGGGTAGGTAGGGTAGATGAATGTTTGGTGTTTTTATGGCAAAACAAAGTTTGCCGGGTCAGCTAGTTAACTATATAACCAACAATTTTTCCTCAAGATGTTTTCCTTCACCGTTGTCAGCGATGACCAAGATAGACTAAAATAGCACATCTGAATTGAAAAGTTACTTTAGTACTTGCCCAGATTTGAAACCACACCCGCAGCACGAGATATTAAAAAAAACTTTTTGTTATTTGTTTTTTGATATATTTTAAACGCAGTAAACCCAGCTCAAAATTATATCTAAATGATAAATCAATAAGAAACAAATATGTATATTGGTAGCTGTGATTGAAACTTCTAATCGGATATTTAACATAATAATGAGCAGTAAAGAGCGAACATAATCACATTATATACGGGCATACAACACGCGTCACTAGATGATATAAACCATGGTCACTTTAAGTACAAAAGCAATGGTACTATATATACATTTAAAAATAAGACGTTATTTTTCTGATAGCTACAACCTCGGGGTATTTAAATCAAAAGTAAATAGGTTACTTTTCTAACACAGTGCTAGTAAAGATAGATCAACTAAAGTGGAGATGGACAGGCCATATACTGCGAAGTACTCAAGAAAATGAGCAAGTTAATTACTAAATGGTACCATAGATATGCTAAAAGGAATAGAGGAAGGCAAGGGAAAACATGGGCGGATGAGATAAAATTAACAGCCGGTCCCAACTGGAGAAGAGTATCTAGAGATAGAAAGCAATGGAAAATGTTAGAGGATATGCCAAGAGGCACACTGAACTGAGAAACATTCTGTAAAACATTACAATATTTTAGACCAGGATAAAAGATTCAAGATCTCATTGATTGAAATTGGTTACTTCTAGGCAAGCATGCTTCACCGTCGACCACATCATTGCTCTTTCTTTCTTTATTTAGTTTGCCGTAAAAACTACAGCATTTACAAATGGAAATGCCGGTGTCAACTTGGTATAATATGCCAAACAACGTCTTCATAGCGCATACAGAATTTTCCAGGTACCTACTGTGTACTACAGTAAGTACAGGAAAAATTCTTAAGATTCTCACTAATTATTTTCCCATCTGATTATGTTTATAAGACACATCTCACATGTACAATATGGTCACATGCGTATATCGAGTTGTCGAGTTGCATTTGAGGTGATGATGCGAACTAAAATCTCTGATCATCCTTTGCAGGAATTCAATCGAACGTACTTCTTTTTCTTTTCGGTGATTAGAGATTTAAACCTTACCAGAAGGTGGCTAAGTTTCGTGCGCCATCAGTGGCCAGTTTTTAAATGTGGCTTAAACATTACAACTCCTTGGACGTCAATTGCTCGGAAAAAAAAAACGAAAAATGAATAATGTATTCTTTGGAGGAATCCGCTAATCTCGAAAAATTGTGGAAATATGAACTAATAACGGGTATGGTAAACAACTCTCCCTGGCAAGCAGCCAATCCTCGGATGTAGAAGAGACGTATCAATGCGTTAAAATAAGTTGTTTATCAAATTGCCCACTGGAATGTGGCGTTTTAGCAAAGAATGTTGTAGATAGCCTAGGGCCGCAAGATATTTACATGTTAGAACAATAGTTATTATATTATTAAGCAAGAGAGAAACCCTATTATTAGAAACTATTTTTTACTATTAACTCGAAATTGTATTAGATTGTGTCGAATTCGTCGTAAGATTACCGAACGAACGAAAGGAATATGTAACGTAGCAGATATAGAACCGTAGTTTCCGCCTTCCCTCATGGGTTAAATAATCAGTTTCAGTATGTGCATAACATCACAAATTACGAGTAATTTACTCTTTTATTTGCAGATCTTACTGATGTGTTCAAAGAAACACCCGAAAGGATCTTGTCGGAGCAGAACCTTGCTAACTTGACCTACGTAAGTCATTGTCTTCAATATTTTGTTTTAACTTGGATCGCCATAATTTTATTATCTTAAGCTTTTCCTTCTGTGCTGATCGACAGTAAAACCTTGTCTGTGTTTTAAGTATCTTTCGCCTCGGTAAATGTGGGATTTACACTTGGTTTATTTAGTTACAAAGTTTACCGCCTGAATACATACGGTCCTAGTTGCCTAAAATATTATTAAGATTGGATAAAATATAGTACTATAAGCCATGGCTCCTTAAAAATAAAGTATCGCCAATGTTTCAGGACCACCACAACTTCTACAACAGCACGTTCATCGGCAACCAGGAGTTCTTCAAGGACTACTGGGCGAATATCACCATCAACAAGGCAGAGGTACACCAGGTTCTGAGCAACTCGCACCGGAGAGCCACTGTAAGTAGTCACACATACGTGTATAATAAAAGTTAGTCTAGCGACGTATCTATGTACTGTGCTGACGTAACTAGTATTTTTCGGCGGACTATTTACTAAAAGTACATCTATCGCGTTCGGTTCCGTTCCACGGCTATAGATGGTGTTAGCAGCCACTTGCAAGTAAAACGGTTTACTCAGTTCGTTAACCAATACAGTGACGATTTGTTTTATAGTATTTCTTTGCATTTTTTAACAGTTTCATTGTGCCATAATGTGTAACAAATTTATTTTTTAATCGATGGCATGCCTCAGAAATTCAAAAACGCGCCCATCTATTGGAATAAATTTTAAACAATCCGTTCAAATAGTCTTTGAAATTTTAATTAAGAGTCCAATATGGCATAATTTTGTGCTTAGGAGAGTTGATTAAACAAACACATCCATTCAAACTTTGATTTATAATATTACTATTTTCTGTCAGTGGCTTCGCCCGCGTTAAAGTCGAAAAGTATCCCGAGGGAAAAAGTATCCTTTGTGCTACTGGGAGCATATGCCCGGGAAATAAGTATCCTATGTGCTACTCCTAACTATAATCTATCTCTGTGGCAAATTTCATCCAGATTCTTCCTGCCGTTTGAGCGTGAAGAAGTATCAAACATACAAACACACATACACTCCCAAACTTTCGCCTTTATAATATAAGTGTGATAGTGTCAACTAAGAATATAAATAATAAGAAAGATGTAAAAAGAAATGCATAATATAACAACACGCCTGTTTTCCCCGAAAGGTTAAGCAGTACACCCACATATTTTGGCCTGTTATGTTTAAGTCCCATGTAATAGAGGGGCGAGCTTATTGCCATCAACTGGCCACAAACCTAGACTTCGGGCTGCTACAACGGTGCTACTGACAAATTTTACATGGAAAAACTCAATAACACCCGACCCGGGATTCAAACTCAGAACTCCTCAGCTCTGCAGTAGCGCTTCACTAGACCAATCATCATCATCCTTTTAATGTTCCCATTGCTGGGACACATACCTCAGAGAGAATGAACCGTAATCGACGGCCCACACGCGGCCCAGTGCAGATTGATTGGTGGATGTCATTTATTGGAGTTTTTGGTGGGACATGCCAATTTTCTCACGATGTTTTCCTTCACTGTTTTACAGCAGTGGTGATGCAATAATTTACACAAAGTATAGCTCCTGCCTGGGTTCGAACCCACGACCAACGAAACGTAAGCCGGGGCTGTTAAAACAAAGTAATATAAAAAATAACTACAATTTCATCTTCTAACAACACTATTATACTTCCAGTCAATCCAGCTTAGCTTCGACTTCCCGTTCTACGGCCACAACATCCGCAACGTGACGGTCGCGACCGGCGGCTTCATCTACACGGGCGAGCATGTGCACAACTGGCTGGCGGCCACGCAGTACATTGCGCCACTCATGGGCAACTTCGACACCACCCTCACCAACGACAGCAAGATCAAGCTGTACGATGACGGTGAGCTTTACTTTACAAACTGACGGTTCATCATCATCATTATATCAGCCACAAAGCACTGACACACCTTGTCAGCTGCTGCTGTAGATGACATTATCAACACTTTCCTTACAAAACCAGTGCCGTAGATATGACCTGGTCAAATGGAGTAACATAGACTCAACCAAAACACAGTGCCAGTGTGATCCCTCGCAGGATATGGGCAACTTCTTGGTTTGCCCTCCATGCCCGTCCACCTGCAACTTTCAGGATTTGAAGAGCTATCCTAGCTGCATACTGGTCGAACGAAATCTGAATAGTTGATTAATATATTTAAGTTAATTGTCAGGCAAGAAGAAAAACACAGCCTGGCACTGATTATAACGTTCCCATTGTATGAACACCATTCAGTTGCCAATATTAATCTAATTTGTCGCGTTTTTTAGGGGAGAAGTTCACAGCGTTCTGGGAGAACGTGACCCTTCAAGAGGACACGACGAAGAAGTTCACGTTTGCAGTCACCCTCTTCAAGAACGGAGACATCATCTTCGCGTACAAGGATATTCCCATCGACGTGCAGGAGATCAACGATACCGAACACCCTGTGAAAGTTGGCATCAGCGACGCCTACCTAACTGACAAAATTGTCTTCTGTAAGTAAAAAACTAATAATAATATAGAACAACTATCTCACGAAGGAGGTTGAATTGTAACGAAATGACTCTTATTTTGATGTCATAAAAGTCACGTAACCCGCCTTCGTGAGATAGGGAAACTATACCAGCCTGTTACTGTTCCACTGTAGGATAAAGGAGTCTTGTCATTCAGAGTAGGCACGCGCAAAGAACGCTAGAAAAAAAAAATATTTCAGGTCTTAAACCCATATCAGACAATAAATCAATAATTCAATAATAAATACAAAATCACACAGATAAATAAAAAATATACAACATCAACACATCAAATAAATTCATATTCCATAATCATACTTATTAATTACAGTAGTCTCTTGCGTGCGACACTATATGTAACTTGCCTGTCACAACAGTGTCGCACATTATTTTTTTTTTTTTTCTATTATTTCTATGTTATTGTACACCATAATAAACAAGAAAAAAGAAACTTAATACTATAATATGTTGTGACATAACAACATTGAGGGACTGCTGGCTGAGTATTAACAGCCGCACAGGTCTACTGAACGTTAAGCTAAATTTAGCACGGATGGGTAACGGACAAATGAGTCTCAGTACTGAGACTCTTTTGTCCGTCATATAATACGACATGTTGTCGGTCCCAGCTGACATTTGTACATCTTGGACAGCCTCGTATTTTGATATCCAATCTTACTTACCAAGAGGAGGTGGGGTTCTGTAGGTCAGAGCAGCTTCATAAAAAATACTTATATTCATATAACATCTCGGCGGTATTTTCAGAACCAGTCCCACCCAAATTTGCCCAGTTTTTAAGGGTACAGGCAAAAAACAGAAACAAAGAATGTCCTAATTAATAAATTTTGAGAAAACCGCAATTAAAAGTTTAGAAGTTTGTAATTTTTATTGAGATCATTGTACGTAGTAACTTTTAGTTATTAAAATTAAAACAAACTTAAAAAACAATCTTAAACAAGCAAAAACCAACTTTATAGAAATTACTAATTATTTTATTCAGGTGAGATAGTGGTCAAGCGCGACTCTACCTATAATAAAAAAAACATACTAAACTAACCTGCAAATCACAACTTTCACGGACAATCCTAGTTTACCGGTGTGTCATGGACATTGTCCAGTTCTTTTCGTTTCGGCCATAAACAAAAACGTCTTTTTGGCGCCTTACTTTTAAAAAAAGTTAGTGATTGAGAATAAAACTATCATAGATAAAGATTTGCTTGCTAATAAAAAATAGAAAAATAAAAAATTGTGACATTCCCTGATCTTTGCCTTCAGATAGAAAAACCCAATACACTGCAACAACACTGCCCAAACAAATACATGATCTTGTGCTCAAGAAGTAGCGCTTGCGATAGCTAAACCGACAAGGCAGTTTAACGGTTTCTGGTATTGAATAGTTGCAACATAGATTCTCTATCTATACAAAACAGACAATATTTTTTAAATAAAACGTTATATATATAAACGTTGGTGCGTTTACAAACATTTAAACTCACATACACAAACCGCCAGACCTGAAACAAATATCTTTAGGCCATACAAACATTTATTCCGCGCGAGAATCGAATCTGCGACACTCAACGCAACAGCCGATCGCTCAACCACTGCACCTCTATCTGTTTTAAGAACAAAGCCTATTTTTCCCATTCTTTTAAGTCCGTGTTTTAAATTATTATCTCTTGCAGACGTACGCCGCAAGACGATCTACGAATACCACCGCGTGTCGTTCAAGGATCATTTGATCAGCAACAACACTGTGCTCAAGATGACGGCTTTACCCACCTGCCTGCAGTACGACACGTGCGATGCGTGCCTCAACCACGACACCGGCTTCAACGTGAGTACTATATCACTAGATTCTGAAATTATTTATCCCAATCTTTTTTTAAACGAGATTTTTAGCTTACCCGTGCATTGTCATGCAAACCAAACGTGTATCTAAAATTCCATCTTAGTCGGTTGAGGATAACTGGTTTAAAATTGGCGAAATTTGACCCGAATACACATACATTGCAAGTTCATAAAAAGCTTGTAAAAATAAACTCAGTCGAAAAAAACTTTAACCTGTTTTAATCGACAGCAAAAATTATAATAGTTATCTATATCATCAAATCGATAATTGAAATGTTACATCGCTGCAATCGCAATTGAGTTATAGAGCAAGATCCCAGAGCCACAGACGTTTCCGAATTCATAAAGAAATGGGATTGACTAGTTTTATTAAGTACTGTAAACGCATACTAGCTAACTCGGAGTGACAGCCAATTTACAGATGCCAGGTGCTAAGGGTACAACTCAATCCCACATATTTTGTGTAGAAAGAATTAGAAAGGTTTCGGGACGCTGGGACCAATAGTTCCAACTGTCAAAAACCAATAACCCGTTGGACAGATTTTATGCGTTTCCTGTCTACGTTCGTGCGACAGAGATGAAACTATCGTGCAGTTGCTAGCAGTTGTCTTTTTCTATAATTCTTATTGGGCCACATGCCACGGATGAGTTCGAGACGTTCGAGAGTTAGAGACGAGTATTGGCCGCACAGTCGCTTTATCTCTTTCTACAGCGTGGTCAATCCTCTGAGAGTAATGGTCTGATCACTAGGGGACCCCGTTGAGTAAGCATATTCAGGGTGCAAAGTTGATGGCTGAGTTGGTGCGAGTAGGACGAACTTGTTTGCTTTTTTAAAGTTGTCTGATTTAGGAAAAGCCTATAATTTCTTTGTCAGATTTGCATATTTATGTCATTTTGCATCAGGCCGTTCACGTCAATTAACCTTTTTGGAATCTGAAAGTAGACCTCTGACCAAAACGCTTCTATCTGAAATCCAGGTTTCCACAGATTGTTTTCCTTCACCCATATCCAATACAAGTTTTCAAAGTACATATGGAAATGAATTGAAAGAATCATATTGATTCTTGCCCAGATTGTGAGGCAAGGTTTGAACCACTGGGCCTCGACGACTTGCAATAAATAGTTTTTTCTCAAACATGCTTGGAAATTTGAGCATTATTTTGACAACCTTCTTCGAGATAAATCGAAATTGCTGTACCGGCCAAATATATGCGAGCAGCGGCCGGCAAAAGTTGTATGAAAATCCATATCTGTCGTGTTTAGCGGTCAAATAAATTACATATTTCTGTCGTATAATTTAAAAATGGAACGATCTTTTACTCCGAAACATGGCAACCAAGGAGGTAACTTATCGAAGGTTTTATTTAAATTTCGAACTGCCTTGCAAATATAAAGCTGTTTATTGAAAAAATAAACAAATGAACACTTTAACGCAGGTAAAATTATTGTTGCTCGTTGTTCATCACTGATTTTGAAAAGTAATATTGTATTCGACAAAATGAGTTCTAGGTACTGCTTAGTTCGCATTATTTGAGAAAGGTACTATACAAGCCTTGGCCACAACTAGGCATTGATGAACTTACGTATGTGTGCCTCGGCTTCGCCTCGGCCCACATTTACACGTTCGTCCATCAATGCCTCTTTTGCTGGCCGCTGCAGTAATGTACTAATTTTGACTACATCCATACAAAATATCTATTACTTGATATCTAATCTTCCGATTATATTATTTTTCAGTGCACATGGTGTCCGCAGATCCAGAAATGTTCAAGTGGTACCGACAGGAACAAGCAAGATTGGTTACTTAGAAGTAAGTAGTTATTGGGTAAAGTCAATGCAGAAAACGGTAAAAACGCGATCAACTAAGAAAAATAACCACCTGCTAATACGAGTAAACCCGATTTTTTTATTCGTAGTTAAATATGCTAACCAATGGTTTCAAATTTCGGTAAAACGCGTTTATTCGTCAAGTTTTAATGTAACAAATAGTCAGATAACTAACTCTCTAACATAGTTGACATTTTGTGAGGCTAACTACTGAAGAAAAATGGTGTTTAACCGAAATTTGCAACCATTAGTTAGCATAATTATTTAACCATTAGTTGAGTTAAATACGGATCAAAGAATTAAGCCTTATATAATCGCTCAGCGGTAGTAAATGTGGTATGCAGTCTCGCTTTATATTCTAATAATTTTCTCCAATTAAATTGGCTAAATATGGTTAGTTATTTATTGACATGAAGGCTTTTCAGTTGTCATGACGATTCAGTCGCTTGGATTGGGGGAAGTTTCCTCAAAAAGGAAATATCTTTTAAATTTTTGTGTTTAGTTTGTTAGAATAGTTTACATTGAAAGTTTTAAAATTGCGCCGGGCGTGCCCATACTGAAAAGGTCACCAACTCAAAATTTGCTAGGCGTCAGACACACAGCGCTGATTTTCAGTTGGCACCCCGCTAGTGACACACGGATTCTACACTATCGCTATTTCAAAAAATATGCACAGCGTTGCCTCTTGTATTTGAACTGATCCTAAATAATAATAATGCTCTATAAAATCGTTATATTTGCTCTCATCATAACCAATTTTATCTCCATTTTTATTGATCAATATTTACAAACAAGAGAATGCGGATGTACACTATTTAAATATTATTTGTCATCATTCACATTATCTACCGTCCAAAGATATATCATTCCAAAGGTTGTCTGGTAAGATATCACTGCCAGCGATAATACTGCCATTGTATCCATAAATTTGAATATTTTATAACTATTTTGTGGTACAGTATATTGTATTTTTCGTACATGCAAACGACAATAAACAAAACAAAATCTGTAATTTATTTACTTGTACTACACATGCTCACTGGAAACCATCTCGTGACGTGGACGACGACGCACACAGTCACAATACAATACGAAATCGACACATATATGCAATCGTCAATACAAGGCTTTTTTTGCACAGACCAATTCTGCAAAAAAATTGTATAAGGGTTTTTCTTCAGCTGGAGTATCCCAAGTGTCCGTTTACGTGCACCCTAGGCTTTCCTGAACGAACACCGACGCTACAATAGGCTTGGCTACCTACTGGGCCCAAACAGTATAATTTAAATGTACAATGTAAAAAAAGAAGAACTACCGAATTGTTTTACTGGACTAGACAAACATTCTACTTGTAATTTCGTATTTGTCTAATATTAAGTAGTAAGAAATGTGTAGATTTTAAACAGACGCAAATATTCTTAATTTCGTCCCAGTCTAAAGTAGTGATAACATCGGATTAATCAGATGTATTGACAGATGTCGATTTTATGCTCTAGAAGTGTAGAGAATAAAACTTTGAAAGAAGATACTTACGTGGTATTTTTAACTGATTTTGATATATGAAAATTGGATTCTCACTTGTGCAACGACAAATAATTTAGAATGTGTTTAAGTATCGATCGGGCGCACGGTTGGCGCTGTGGTTGAGCAATTGACTGCTGCGCTGCTTGTCGCGGGTTCGATTCCCGCACGCATTTAATATTTGTATGACCTATAGATAGTTGTTCCGATCTGGTTGTTTGTGTATGTCAATTTATATGTTTGTAAAGACACTCACGATGCAAAGATTCTTAAAAAATAACTTAAACACAACTTATTTGACATCAATCAACTAATGATTGCTGCTTTACTTAAATCAGAAGCCGGTTGTTAATAGTAGATGCTAACACTAGACAACTCTATACCTTGGTTACACACCTTATTTATGTTTAACAGAATGCGAGAAGACAACAATAGTGAATGCCACGGGTTGCGCCGCGGCGCGTGTGGACGCCCCCACGGACGCTAGCGGCGTGCCGGCCACCGGCAACACTGCCTACACCACGGACCAGCAAGCCGCGCGTCATGATACCGTCGTCAACACCCGTACGTAACTGCTCCATTACCTACTTTGCGAGGCAAAGAATATACTGCAGACCATACTGCATTTATATGTATTATTTTTTAACCGACTTCCCAGAAAGGAGGCGGTTCTCAATTCGGATGAGGCTATTTTTTTTTATATAATGTAAGTTCGGTCATATATAGACTATTTTGTAAAATGTTTAATTTTGTTTGAAAGGGTATACTCTCGAGGTGGCCCCATTGTCACCAAATCAGAATCTGATAATGGGATCCCATGAAATCGAGGGAACTCCTCAAATATTATAGGCAGTCATATAGCGATTTTGTTATAATCAATAATTTGGCAAGCATTTGCACTCGGAAAGTATCATTTGTTGAAGTGGAAATGGTGAACAAGTCCAAAGATGACCACTGTAACGCCATAAGTATGACATGGGTATGATCTTGAATAGTTAAGCAACTATGATGAAGCAAATACATATAAATAAATGGTACCTATTGATGAAAATACCATTAAAAAATGAATGGTGATAATGAAGCCGGGGAATAGAATACCGTAATAAAAGTACATCTCATGACGATTCCAATAAGCTTAAACACGACTAGGATACATTATTTTATTTTAAAGTCCCAGTGGCCATTGTGGATTTCTTCATCAGTTCCACTTCACTAAATGATACTTTTTGGGAATAAATAATTGCATTATTGATGAAAATATCACTATATATATGCCTATAATATTTGAGGAGTTTCCTCACTTTCTCTAGGATCCCACCATCAGATCCTGGTTTCCTTATCATGGTACCACCCTTGGGATATCTCCTTTTCAACACAAAATAATCATCAATATCAGTTCATAAAAGATTTTTCTCAATTTTCCAAAGTCGGTGTCGAATAACAGAAAACAATAGGTACAAAAGACCATCGCAACCGATTAAGCTAAAACTTGGTGTATTTATGTAACTTTGGAAACATTTAAATAATATGGATGGAGCCATATGATCTGACTGCATTGGTTTCGGTGTTTGTACTCATAGTAGTCGACTAGGAAACACTAACCCCATCTAGTTTACAACCGGGCTATTAACACAGACAACGTTTGGTGTATTAACCAATAGAACCGCCAATCTAAATGGATTGCTTTATCAGCTATGAGGACAACGAAACCCTCTTGAAACATGCATCATAATTCTGTCACATCCGAGTGCGTGTACGTACTCACACACTTCACACACATACAGTTCATACGCGAAATGCTCTAACTCATGCAATTTTTGCCTAAAAAGGCACTTTAAATACTACGTGTAGTAAGTATCTGTGAAAGCAAAATATATAAATTTTGCTTTATTTGTATTTGTAGAGCCGGACTCCCCGAAGCCTAGCGGCGCTCAGGCGGGCCAGTCCGTGTTCGCGCCGGCGCCGCTCGAGGCACACTCCCCGCTGGGGGGCGCGGTGGCCGCCTTCATCTCCATCACGCTCATCTGCGCCGCTGCCTCTTGGATCTTCTACGCCTTCAAGAACCCACACACGCGCAGCGGACAACTGCTTATCAAGGTAAACAAACCATCCAACATACAATATCATCAGTATCATTTGCCTATAGCAGTCTACTGCTTGACAATCTCCTCGCACTATGCCCAAACCACTGCAACTCCTACCCCAGAATCAAGATTGGCTACCACCAGATAAGCGCCGAGGCAATGTTTTGGAGCCCGCTACGAAATTATTCAGAAAAGAATAACAGAGAAGTAGGAAAAAATAACATAATTTCCACGCCCTCCATATCAAGCAGGAGACATAATAAACAAGGCCAATAGGCACAAAGGGTGCTTTAGCCCATTCCCACTTCAGCTTGCTAATTGTGTTGAGCTATATTGCCCAACTTCGGTTCTTTGCCGGATCACCTCGTTCCGAATTCGATCCCTCAGAGAGGCTCCAAACATAGCCTTTTCCATAGCTCTCCGAACGACCTCCCTGAGCGATTTAAATTACAAACCGCATATTACTGAAGCGCTAGGGAGTTTTGGTGACAGTATCATTGATCCAGTGACGCTGGAACTAGGAACCGATGGATACGTTACATAATCTTGTCAATAATCTGTCTCATGGCAAATTATGTACCTACCTGTGCGCGGCTAAAACTAAGAGATTTTCTCTGTTTCTTAAAGTAAAATTTTCCAATTTAATTAATATGTTCCAGTACCGACCGTCGCAATGGAACTGGCGCCGCGGCGAGGCGCGCTACACTGCTGCCACCATCCACATGTAACACCCGCGCCCCGCCCCTGCGCCTGCGCAACGTGCTAACTGACACGTCCTAGCTGCTCATACTCGTACAGTTGTCATTGGAGGGCGTAGCTACATAACATATCTGACGAATATATCTGGGGTTCTCCTTTTCCAGTAAATGTTTGCTTGCAAATCAAAAATAATAATGAGGGTTTTTAGCACTTAGACAGGACCAGGCACCTGTCAAATCGCTTATGTTTTCTGACATTGATTAAATTGACGTCAACGTCATGTTGATCGTCATAAAAGTTACAGTTTCAAAGTGGAGGATCTCTCGCCAAAGTGGCGTCAACTGGTGGCGAGAAATTTTCTGAAAACCCTCATATACCATTTTTTTAAACTGTTTACACCCATATGGTTCAAGCGACTGGGTTTTAAATAGACGCCTATTTATTCTATCACTTTCATAACTTTATAAACACAAAAATAAAATAAACGTTTTGCTAGCTAGGCGCTCAACAAGTGTATTAAATAAGAATCATCAGGCAAATGAGTTAAAGCAGGCCGGGTTGACTCGGCTGTTCAAAATCATATGAAAGGGTACATTATTGAGCGCTGGCCTAAAAGGCAACTTGGAAAACTATACAATGGCAGCTAATAAGACATCAGATGCTCAATAAAAAAAAAACAAATTGTATGGGTTTGACATCTGTAGCGTTCGAAAATCCCATACAGTACACCTATTTTCTTAATGTCCCTCGGCAATCATCGCATATACGAATTCAAACGAATGCTAGTTTCCATGTCCATCAATTATTAAATTTATCGTGTATAATCATTTGAAATCAAAACTAAGTACTTTATTGTTGTTTTGTTTTGATTTCCGTGGGAAATATGAGAGAGCTATAAAAATAGCAGCTTTCCTCCCATTTTTAAAATAAATTACATTATATTAAAAGAGTATTAAAATATACTTCAAAGTTGATTGAGACCGTCCGGTCTGCACCAAGTGCAAAACACGAAGTTTTCTGAGGGTCATAAGAAAACGTTTATACTGTAATTTTTTGACATTTGCCCATTCGCTATCGCGAGGTAATAGTTGATAGAATGGCAGTTGTCTAGGGCCTCAAGTAAAGGTGTTGAAATCAACTTAAAGTGCAATAATTATATAATCAAGCACCCAAAAAGAACATGTTGTGAGCAACCCAGGATCAGTGTCTTATTTGTCTGATTTATGCTTAATTTAGCCGATTGTCGAGTAAATAGTGACACAATTTGTCACATGGCACGGTAGTGAATGAACTGTCACGCTACTTAGAATAACATTTAAACTATAAACATTTTACTATGTAAACACATTTTGGATGTATGTAGCTACACAGGGTCGTTTTGCATTGTCATTTTGGGTAGTGTTAACTTGTAATTTTTACTTGGATTATTTAATCAGCTGGTTTATATCTAGTTTACTAAGACAGCTGTACACTTATTTATACAGGTCCGTAACTACTGATTTTTGAAAATGGGATAATTCGTGTTTATGTATTAAGATGATAATCGCCTCTACATGTAAAAATATTAATTTCCCCTTAAATATTTTTTGAATTTACGCCATGATAGTTTAATATCACGGCGTACTAAAGACACATATCTTATAATTGGTGTTATGAAATAAGAATAAAATTAATATAATATTATTATGATTAACTTGGTAATATTGAATAAATAGAACGCTGATCACAGACGTCCTACAGTGTCAAGACAATACACAAGTCCAAATTAAATATTTTGCGACAATAACATTAAAAATTTGTACCTATAATATAATCTGTCTTACTCTTAAATGAATGAATATACCGCTTTCATAATATTTCTATGCCCTGGTACGATGAAGCAGCTAAATGAAATTTACGGCATCTTATACAATTACTATAAATTTCATTCAAAACATATTTAAGGCACAAAAAAATTGAGATAAGATACATATTCTGACGTAAAGATTCTTAATCTCAAACTATGTATATTTCGAATTTGTGATATTCATTTTCATGTTTTGATTCAGTTAGCACATTACTCTGTAAAAAAGTTTATATCAAAAGTAACTTATAGAACAAACAATAATCTATTTTATTTATAAAAGACGTAGTAACCCTTCTTTAGAGTAGTGTTCATTCAAAATTAATTTTCTAAAAGATACAAGCACATTTTATATATTAGAGTGTTTTGTACAATTTATTCGTTTATACTATAATTTTCTTGACAAGATTAAAGAAGGAATTATAAAAAAATCATGTTCAATGTTAAAAAACCCTATTATAAATTATATTTTTTACTATAAAATCATGTTTGGCGTTTATAAATCATTATACTATTGTTGAATATGAATATACATTGTTCTATAAGTTAATTTGTAACACATTATCACATATAAAAGCTCGTTTATATGAATCCATGTGCCTTAGAGTTCCGTAAGTATCGAAGGATCCGTCCTGAATTTTTATAGTTTTTTTATAGTGTAGCGAAGATACCTGTCGTGTCGCTAATCATAGACACCAGAGTGTTCACAAGTACCCGCCGTAACTATGATACATCGCGGAGAATTAGTCGCGCTTGGTGTAAGATTTTGTTATTCAGAAGTTCCACTTGAAACTCTCTCACCTTGAAAAACGTGGATACGGGTCCTAGCATTGACTTCCTACCTACATCTTCTATGAAGTTTAACAAATGCTGGGGCAAAGAAGGCAATTTTTTCCTATGTCAATTATATTTATAACTAAATACTTTTGTAAAACAAATCGAGCACTATTTGCTTCCATACCTCGGTGTGTCACATTACTACTGGGTACTGAACGTAGATTTTGATAAATATATTATTTTTGCGTGGCCTCTGGCAATAGCACTGCTTTTCATTATCATAATATAACGGTTCGTATTAGCCTAGCGCGCAATTGTCAATTCATTTCTTTTTTGTTATTTTCCACTTGTATTTTAAGTCGCACTTTCTATGGCCATACGCTTGTGTTCGCAGCTGAGATTATAAGTCAAAGGTGTTTGGTTTTAATTGAAATTGTAAACAAAAAAAAGTATTCTGTTTTCCCTCTCACAGAGAGGAGGCCTGTGTCCCAGCAGTGGGAACATTAATAGGCTGATGATGTGTCTATGAATATTCTTAGATTATTTCGATGTTAGTGATACAATACTAAGTTCGCCATTGGCTTCTGTATCTGTTTCAAAAAGTGTGACAAAGCTAATTACTTAAAGCTTTTTGTGTTTGAGCACCTTTCACTTAGAAGTGTAACACATATCAAAGTAGGTAGATATACTTTGGGGCCTGAAGATGTTGAGGCGACTCTGAATAATTGTACAAAACTAAAGAATCTCGTACCCGCTTATCAGAATATTTTATTTACAATTTTAATTTTATTTTCTGGGGGTAATAATGGTACTTTTTCTCCTATTTTTATGAAGAAAGTGTTATGTAGATTATATTATTAGCAAAATACACACAATAATGTTCGTATCGTTCTGTTCCTCCTATTGCCTAAAAATTGTAAGACTCGATTACATTACATAACTATATTCTGTTTTTATACAAGCATATAATCTCTTAATAAATTGTGGGCATAAAGTACCAAATAATCTCAAAACTTTGTATTCTCATATCTCGAAATGAAAGCTCAAACTGTTAATGTTTTTTCAGTTACTCCTTTTTCTCTATACTACGTAATATATTGTCTGCTACATAGAACAAAGAAACACATCGCAAAACATGTTATTGGCGATTTACTTAATTTTATTTTTTGTTAATTTCGATTTTATTAGTTAATTTTATGAAATTCTTAATATTGTTTAGTGAAATTTTATTTACATTGATGTGTTCTTTAAATTGTGAGATTTTGGCATCTTGTACAAAGTATTATAATATATATTGTGTAATCACTTTATTGTCGGGTGAAGGGTAAAAGTATAAATATCATTTTTTTAAATTAAAACAAAACGGACACCACGCGTAAGGAGAAATTTTGTAGTTTTACACATTTATATTATTAAAAAAAACTAACAATTATTGCCATTAAATGGCCTTAGTGTAAGGCAACGTGGTCTTTAATAATTTGTACTATCCCTTACGGAACTCGTCGTGTACGAAGTGCATTGCGTCCTAAATTTCAAGCCGCACGTCGTTTGGTGTTATTAGTGTTATAAAATAGTGATATTATTATGTAAAATATATTAACGTATGTTACTCTACTTTGGAAAGTTTTTTTTTTTTTTACTCATTTCAATAATTTTTTCGTAAAATCTGTACACCAAAGAACTTGAATCGCGTTCGATAAGAGTCTGTAAAGTGTCGCTCAATCTTCAGTCGATGAGATGTGTAATTTTAACATGGAAATATTGTAAATTATAATTTTAAGGTACCATTCCGACGTTTTCTTTTGCATTAAGGGACCATTATAAAAGTCTACAATAAATCCTGCCGTTGGAAGAATTTTATGTTTTATTTATCACACTACCTGTTACCTGTAAGGGGCATTTAAATGGTAAAATTCCATCCATTGAAAATGGAAGCACATCCATGGTTGAAAACTGCAAACAATGTAACATCGAAACTACGGCTTGCGCTCGTACACTACGTGATGTTAAAATTAGACTGCTAGGGGTCATTTATTGACTAGCTTCTTTCAGTGGCTTACTAAGGCAACAATATATTGGGATATAAGGTCCCATGTCCCGTTATTTTTATTTATGTCCCTCTCACAGAGAGAAGGCCTGTGTCCCAGCAGCGGGAACATTATAGGATTATCTAAGTCATAATCTAATCGTTTGTCAAGTTTTATCCATATCCGCACAGCCGCCTAGAGCCGTGATTGATTACCAAACATCAAACTTTGCCTTCTCATACATTTACGCTTTAATTAAAAAACAGTTTGAAAATAATGTATAACTACATTAATGACTTATATAATTTCAATTAAATAAGAGCACAGTCAATAATGTTCCATACAAACTTTGCAAACCCTTTTCATTCTTAAGGCTTAGGTGTTCAATTTCGAAATATGTATACACCCATTGTTGAGGTGAGGGGTACTGTACAATAAATAGTGCACTTTGCAGCCACATTTAAGTTTGAATCGTTGTGAACTTGTCAAATTCAAATTCAATTTATTGCATCCATAATGTACATACAGGTGTTAAATATAGGTTACAGAAACAATTATGGACCCTGTCGGGCACAGCAACATTCTAGATACAGTCAGTGTCTAGGAGAGAGGATATTTTTGCATTATAACATTTCAGTTGTGTTGAACCTATGCTATGTCGATTTTGCCTTGAATACATGCCGTTGCAACATCATTGTGTAGGTGAGAAGAAACGTCTACAAAAAGAGAAGGTGGACCTCGACACCGGGCTGCTGGCAGTCCAATGAAGCTTTGAACTGTTTTAACACCGACTTCCGAAATTGAAGTTAGTTTTCACTTTATTAACTTTCGCGTTTCTTAATGAAAAACAATATACCACTTTGTTGTGTTTTTATTTAGAAGACGGTTGTATTTTTTGTTTACAGTTTTTTTTTAAATTATTTATAGGCATATTATTTTATACCATTTTTTTCGCTGAAAACAGCGAATAATAATGAAAAAGCACTTTCAATCATTGTTTTGGTGTTTGAATTTAAAACCCACCAATATATTCGACCTCCGTCTCAATGCTATATAACCTACTTGCGAAAAAAATACTCGATACAAACTCCTTGTGCAAAGAATACTCGACATACAAACTCCTCGCTCTTTTCGCTTAAATCTTTCTTTTTCTAGTAGTCATGGTATAATGAAAAGTATTGTATAAAACGGATTTATATCGAGGGCCATGAAACACCCGCGTCGCTCAGGATTCTAAGACTTGAATCACTCGCTATGCTTGTGATTCAATCATCATGAATCAAGACCCTCGCTTTAAATCCGTCCTTTATTTACTAGTTGCCTATTCCACTTTTAAGTTGTTATACATAACCATAACGCCCACCATTATGCCGGAATAAATAACCCGAAAAACATGATAATTAAACACAAACTGTGAAATTAGGGTGTACCAGGGTGAACTGTACACATCTGCAGAGCGTATCGACGTGATGTTATGTTATGAAATTGTGTTAGCAATAAACAGACATGCGATGGCAGCAAGGGAGAACCCGTGAGTTTTTGCGTCATTTATTGAAGAGTTCTATTATATATCTCCTAAGGTCTTCATCAGATCTTGATCAAATTTAAATGGTACCACATGAGAAGCAATAGCTTTTATTTATGCCTCCTTTTTGAAGTCTTTAACTGCCACGACTTAATAATTGTAGGTTCGAACCCAGGCATTAACTATACTTTGTGTAAATTATTTCATCACTATTGCTCTCAAAACGGTAAAGTAAAACATCAAGAGGAAACTAACATGTTTTAGAAGCAAAAATGTGAAGACATATCACTGACATCCACCAAATCGCACTAGCTATCCACCACGCGGGCGATTGCGGCCCATTCCCTCTCACAGAGAGGAGGCGTGTGTCCCAGCAGTGGGAACGTTAAAAGACCGATAATGATGAAGAAATTTTTACCATTCCTGTATAGTTATTATTATTTTGGGCGATCTTAATTTAAAAAGTGCAGCTATGCATATTAATAATTATTACTGTTATTTCCTAAGTTTTTGTAGTCTGACAGAGAAGAATGAAGTGATGAATATGCGTGGGAGTAAGTTAGATGTTGTCTTGGCTCGGGAGGGTGCCGTAGTATAACCTGCGAGCATGTAAAAGGTACGGAGCTGGTCCCAATCGATCTGTATCACCCTCCGTTAGATATTGAGGTTTCTATAACAACGCAGAATAATGTAAAGGAAAAATTAGACCCCAGCAATATTGATCGTGGTAAAGATTGGAATTTCTATAAAGGGGACTACACACTTTTAAACAACCTTGTTCGCTCTGCTCCATGGCAAGAGGTTCTTCGTTGCAATGACGCAACCACCGCTGTGGGTAAGTTTTATTAAATAATTTTGAGAACCAAAAAAGAAGAGAAAAACCTCCGGTAATAGGCGGTATCCAGTCTGGTTTACTCGAGATATCGTGAGCGATACTCAGCGTAAAACCCGGACCAAAGAGTAATATAATAATACGGAAGAAGAGAGCCCTCTCTAGGATCTTTTATGCATGACAGTTTTAAGCGCCCTCTATATTTCTGAACAGGAACTAATCCCCAAGTACTCTCTATATATAGTTAGGTATGGATCACTTCCAGAGTTTTTATTTTGGTACCAGCAATGAACACCTGTGCTAATTTCAAAAAGCTTTTTTATTGGAATTAGAATATTTAAATTCCGGAAAAAAATCCACAATAGCTTTTTGAAATTAGCACAGGTTCTTGTTCATTGCTGGCATTTATATTTCAGATAGTTTTGGATAACAGTTGGATATTGCAATAAAACAAGCCAGTATTGAATTATATTTTATTTTCTATTTTTATAATTTTTGTGCTTGTTATAATAATTTTGGGCAGCATTTTTCACTTCGTCCTCTCCATCATATTTTATTTTACCAGATAAAATGCGGTTGACTGACCTGCACCAACTAAAAATCAATACATTTATTGTTGTATCATTAAAATATCTTTTTAAAACATGGTTGTGATCCGGACATGTAAATGGATCTTCCATTAAAATATCTAAAAATATTAAAATATTTTCTTTTACATTATTTTTTGGCACGTTTTTCTTTAGAAACGATGTGACTACATTTTGGACTTCTTTGAAATATGTTGCTACTTCCTCAGATGGGTAACACAACCATGTTTTGTTTTGGTATTCCTTGGCTTTAATAAATGTATTATTATTACCTTTTTGGTCTTTATTGTGTAATAAATTTAGCCTGCAGTATTGACAACTTTTTATAATGTTTTTCAAACATTTTTTTAAGATCCAACCGCAAACATAGTTACCCTGACCAGCATCATGTTCGTTGGACTGTTCAGAGAAAATTTCATTATTAAAATGAATAGTGTCATTTTTTTCAGGAACATCAGGAATTGTTTCTGTGAGGAAGAATTCAAAACTCTGAAGGCATTCATTTTGGTCTTCCTCACAGTTAGCTCTAATTGAGTGTGGCGAAGTACAATTATTAAGCATGAGAGCTTTAAACGCCCCTTCAAACGCCACCGTGTTTGGAGCAATGTTTCGTGCACCATAGCTCCTGATGCTCCCAAAAAAGTTTTCTACTGGGTCTTGATTGAAATTTCTAGTCAACATAGCATCCAAACCAAACTTATTAGACAATAATTTCCATATAGATTCCATGCCTTCTATAGTTTTGATTAAATTTGTTATAGATGGTACAATAGTTTCAGTCAATCGGATTCTATCCCCAACTTTAACATTCTTTATAAATTTTGTTGTTTTTAAAATTTCTTTGGCTTTGTGCCATAATTGATGGTGAGGCGAGTTTCGTTTAACAGGCCCTTTATAAATTTTACCATTTGGTACAAATAAGGAGCTCACATTTAATGTATCAAATAAATTATTAATAATTAACGTAAAATCAATTATTTGTCGACAATCGTTGGGCAATTCTCCTCTTGCTGTAAGGTGGTCAGCAGCAACAGCAACACTGTGACTGAACAGTTGTGTAGCTGTCTTGACCCGCATTTTATTAATTTTTTCTGGATTAAGATGTTCCTCCGTCAACTTGTCTAAAAGTTGCAACTCACCACATGATTTGTCTGCGGCACGCACCATTTGGTAATAATCCCATTTTACAATTTTTGTTTCTTTATTAACTATGTAACTTAAATCTTTACTTATTAAATTATTACGCAGTCCTTTAATTAAATGGGGCGTGTCGTATAAAGGAATTATATTATGTTTATTAAGACGAAACATATCATGACGCCATTGTTTATTTAGCCTTAAATATAAGGCTTTGGTTTCATCAATCAATTCTTTTATTGCCCCAACATTAACAGCACTTTGATCACACACAGTACTAACGACAATCAAACCTGCCTCGGTCGTATGTTGGACAACACTTTTAATGATGTTCTTTAAATTAAATTTATTTAGGCTATTGGTAAAATAATAAGCTACTGGTTGCTTAAAGTTGTTCTTTACGCCTTTTACCATAAATACCAAGGCATGGTCAGCAAATGCGTTTTCTACATTGCACGCAAAACCTTCAAATGCATCTTTATGTGCATTGTACGTAACTTGGGGAGTTATCGACATTTCATCGAAGATGAGAGTGCACAGTCGATCACAAGAATCTTTTTCTTCCACAGTATTTTTAATTTTGTCAAAAATTATATTATTAATACCTGGTCTCAGTTTTACTCGGCTCAAAAGTCGTTTCATGGTATTTGACGACGGGAGTGTAAAAAATTTACACAAAAGTCTGTAGCACTTTGGGCTTTTTTTAAAAAGGGATGCTGCCAAAATGTTCTCCTTTAATGTGAATCGCCGCCCCTTTGCTTTCTTGGTGGATTGCAGCTGCATATGGACAAAAAGTTGTGCTGGCTTTGTCATATTTTTGATGACACGTTCAAACGCAATGTTATTCGACAACTTTGTAGCGTCAGCCAATCTTTTTTTAAATGATTGCCCTCTCTTACGCAAACGACATATTTCATTGCATAGGTATTTCATTTTCTTTTGCAGTGGTTTCATCCTTCGGAATCCCGCATCTGTAAAAAAAATATTTTGTAAATATCAACAAGAAATAAAATTAATTACATTGTGCAATATTATAACATAACATTATCACTTATTACCAGCATCAGCACACACGGCTCACCTGGACATACTTGTATATTATTCAGAATCAAAATCTGTGATTTGTAAATCAATTCAAACTCTTATTACTAACAGTCAAACAACTACTTTAGGTTTCTTTTATATGTACAAACTAGCTGACCCGGCAAACTTTGTTTTGCCATAAAAACACCTAATATGCATCTACCCTACCTACCCTACCTACCCTACCCTACCTACCCTACCCTACCCTACCTACCCTACTTACCCTACCTACCCTACCCTACCTACCCTACCCTACCCTACCTACCCTACCCTACCTACCCTACCCTACCTACCCTACCTACCCTACCCTACCTACCCTACCCTAATTTTCCATTTTTTTTTTTTTTTTTTTTGTAAATCTAAACCATTCTCGAATCTCCACGAACACACACAAAAAATTTCATCAAAATCGGTCCAGTCGTTTAGGAGGAGTTCAGTCACATACACACGCACACAAGAAATATATATATTAAGATATATTATGTCATGGTTAAACTGTAGTATTATGTATGGAACATGTAAGAAATTCAATCTTTTCACTTTTTAGTATTAGATGTGTCATAAGTTACCTGAAGTAGAAGCAGTAGGTACTTGAGGAGTAGTAGCTGGAATGTTAGATTCATGTTTCCTCGAAGCCTGAACTGGAGCAGGGAAATTAACACTGCTACCTGAAATCATATGAACAAAAACTCATTAATATGCAATTCTACTCGGTTTTTTATTTCTGTTACTGGGGCAAGAAACAATAGTAAAAAAAACTATTTTCAAGAATGAATAGGCATCATGACAGGATGTGATGCATATTCATTGAATGAAAAAGAAAATTGTTTGCCACTGTTCAAAACAAAAACCTCTTTAGGAAATGGACTCGGGAGACAGGTTCTTGGCATTAAATGACTTACACACAGAACGTATCTGGGACATAAGCTACATGTATGCAACATATTATACTGTACAACATATTCTATAACCTGCATTTATGGCATACTAAATTGAAGTAGTTTAGTTTCCCGCAGTATTTATTATAAACTCACAAACATGCCACATTTATTATATTATTTAAGAAATTATCAAATGCTACCTGAAGTAGAAGCAGCAGATTCTAGAGAATTAGCAGCAGGAATGGTAGGCTCATGTGTCCTGGTATCCTGAACTGGAGCAGGGAAATTAACACTGCTACCTGAAAAAACACAAATCAAAATTCACATTAATTTGCAATACAGCTGGGTTTTACATTTTGTATTATGAATATTTGTCAGTCACTGTGTATGATGTCATATGCAAACATTAATCATACATAATGCTAAAACACAGCAAATAATTCTTAGGAACATAGGTCATGTTGTTATTACTTTAGATTAGCTATCCAAAATCTGGGATGGGTATTATACTTATTGCCTTTTTTTAAATTTCTAATAAAAGGTTACAATACTGGTGTGTGCATACAGGAGTTATTTTTAACTTACCAGGCAGATATAAAGTTGGTACCGCTAGTGCATTGAGACGTTTAAAACGGTTCCTATGTTCATCAGAAAAATGAATGTCACAAACTCTCATTTTCTTGTAGAGTTCGTAATCTGATGGGGTTTCCAACTTTCCGCCAAGTAGACTAACCCAAGTTTGGAAACGCTCGGGAAATTTGGCAGGATTTGGCATTACATGCAACACTACACCTGAAAACAAATACAAATAACACTAACATTAGTACTGATAATCAAAACTTTTATGTTCAGGGTTCCATACTGTCTATCGCACAGGTTTTATTGAATTATCAAAATTCATCAAAATCAGTCCTTATCCGTGAAAAGGCAACAACAGAGCTTCTTGGATAAAAAAGTCTAGAATTGTCAAAAGAAATGCATAATTCTAGAATTTTTGTGTTAAGTTCTTTCATTCCATCCAAAGGTGGTCTGGTAGATAACGCTGTTAGCGATAAGACCGCCTTTGTGTTTGTACCCATAGTATTATGATCTTGTAAAGAGATGTGTACTCGGGAAAATGTATGGTTCCCGCGGGATAGATTTGTTTTTCACAGAACGCGAACGAAGTCGAGGGCAAAAGCTAGCTAGCTTGTTCTATCTTAAGTGACTTTTAAGACATGGAAAAAAGAGTCATTTTGTTACGATTCACGGTTGTTCTTTACTATAGGTACTTCAATGCTTGTAACTTACCAGTAGCGGTGTTTTTACAACCAAATGCGCAGCGGTGTGGCATGGCGTTGAATTTGATCGGAATGCAAACAAACACAAAACAAAATAGCGTCTCTTTTCGCGAATTAGGTACAATTTTTGTACCGGCGTACAATTTCTTCACACGGCAGAAAAAATTAAGTACTAGTTTTCAGGTAATAGTCTTAATATCAGGACGGAGGAATAATCTCAACTCAACGTCTGATAAGCAGAAAACACTCAGAAAACCACGAATTACACACAAAATATGAGGAAGCAAAATCAAACGCAAACGTACGATCTGGCAGCCATATTGTGTGTCTGTGTAGGTAGGTAGTGTATGTCTGTTCACCACAGACTCAACAAAACAAATCAGGACTATATTAATATGGTGTTATTTTATTATATAAATGTAATTTAAAATATACTATACCTATTTTATCAGTAATGGATTAATTGATTGTTTTTAAAAACCATGTTATTTTTGTATTATTGTGATAGTAGTGACATCTACCGGCATTTTTTGATACTTCTGAATATATTTTCGTAGTTCAGTAATATAGATGGCACTACGTTCTTCGAAAAGAACGATGTTCTAAGTGAACCCCCCCTGACCCGGACTCCATCGTAAATGGAAACATTCGCTGTGTGATCTTTTATCCAATGGGAAGTTGGGGCCGAAAAATGCCCGAAAATGACGTAAGCGGCGGAGCGGTCGGGCGATTTCGCGCGCTATCACCGCGCGCCACTAAAACGCCGTTATCTCGAAAGTTTTGTATGCGAGCTATACATGAAACTTATGTTGTTGTAATGTCAATAAACTAAGCTATCAGATTTTAAATGGATTTTCATATTTGGAATTGTTTTGTATTTGTTAAAAATGTGTATAGTCAGCGGAAGGGAATTTTTCCCAGTTTTGTGTACAAATGTAGTTAGAAATGAAAAAATAAAACCATTACTTCAATAAGTTTTTATTTTATTTACAAAAGTACACCCTATTTTACAAAAGTCAATCATTAGATCACACCTCCCCATACATATTTTTCAAAACAAAAACTTTACAAAATTACACCTCAGGTACTTGACCCGGCCGCCGACAAAAAAAATGGGTATGTTTACAATACAGTGCCGGGAATTCTGTGAGTCGCATGGCTTGGAATAGTATCCTATTACATAGTTTGGTACATAGTCTTATCGCAGACAAAGGCTTAGGTGTTAGAATTGTTTAGTTTACGAACAATGAGTCACAATGCAAACACTTGAAAATGACCGCTAAAAAAGACCCTTTCGTAATTTGGACACAGAGCAACTACTATTGTATTTCTTTGAAATATTATTTCACAGTGTACATGATGATGATATTTACTAATGAAAATACACAAATCAAAGGCATGTTGCCTAAGAAAAACATTACAAAAAACAATCAGCAAGATGATCAATTTTACGAAAAAACACATACAAAGATCTACGGTAAAATGGATGCGACACGCAGTACTGTGCGCACCTGAACTCGAACTGTGCGTACTTGCACTCATGACTCGAAATGACTAAATTAAAACTGAACAATGAGACATCGGCGGATGGCGGCGAAGAATGCGGGGAAGCTGGTGGTGGCGCATCAGGCGACGCGCGCCCGCGCCCCCGCTCGCGCTCAGGCGAAGATGGCGGTGAAGCTGGTGGTGGCGTATCAGGCGAGGCGCGCCCGCGCCCGCGCTCAGGTGAAGATGGCGGTGAAGCTGGTGGTGGCGCATCAGGCGACGCGCGCCCGCGCCCCCTCCCGCGCTCTGGCGAAGGCATGCAAAAAAAAAAAGCAGAATCAAAATGCGCACAGAACCAGACAAACCAATAGGAAAAACCAGTCACCTAAAAACATGCCAGACAAATGCAGATGAAAGAGGGACTCAAAAAAAAAATAATAATAATAATAATAAATTATTATTATAATTATAATTATTATTACCTATTTTTTATATTTTTAAATGTTTTTTTTTGTAATTTATTTAATAAAAATATTTAAAAATGTAGTAAATAAGAAAAAAAAAACAATAAAGGACATAATAATAAAAAAAAAAACCTCAATTCCAAAAGTAGTACGAAAGCAAAAAAAAACGACCCACAACAAAAAAACAGTCTCCTAAAAATATAACAGGTACTAAAATCCATATGCCACATCCAGTGTTTCAACGTCACAGAAAAACGGTTTGTGACGTCACGATAAATCAGGTACTTTGGGGTCGGATGTTTTTGTTTTCTACTTAAATCAAAGTACCGGCGTTATCACTTTAAATGGCGGTTTCAGAGGCGTTACTAATTAGTGTAGGAATGAAAACAATTGCAGTTTGATAAGAAATTTGCAAAATCACAAAACAAAACATGCCGAGAAAAAAACGGTCTTCGGCCGGCGCAGCGAAACAATGGAGGGCTATTTTCGTTGAAATACTTTTTTCTGATGGAATTTAGGTCAAACACACAATGCCGCTGGTAAAAACTGTTCATCACTTACCGTTCCATGGTATTTCCTAGCCACACACTCACTCACAATATAAATTTGGGAAAAAAATTGGCACCAAAATTGGGCAGCGTGCACGCTTAGTACAGTCCGGGACGCGTACTGAACGCCGCGACTTTGAAAAATCTTCAAGAAGTGAATATCGGTGTTGCCGGATATTTGAATGAATTTCTGTCATCATTGTCTATGCCTGCGACAGAATAGAATCACTCCGCACGTGTAGGCATACCCTAGGCAAAAAATAACCACCGAAAAGAAAGCGCGGGAAAGTTATCTAAATTAGTGATGTTCACCGAAGTCGCCATAACAGAAAGTTCGCTAAATTAGTTATATCCACAACCCATTGGTTCCCATGCTGAGTTCAGCGCCTTGCGATCGGATTTCAGTTCTGGCAGCACATAGCAAGCCTGCGATCAAAGGGCGGGTTCAAGCCAAACGTGGTACTTGTAGGCAAGGGCGTCGCCAAGGGGGGGCAGGGAGGGGCAGCTGCCCCCCCCTAGAGATTCTAAAAAAAGTTGCCAAATGTAAAGCAACCAAATGAGGCCATGATGAGTGTGCACAGAAAACTAATTCATGGAAACTTACAGGATTTTCAAAATAAAGTGGTCGAAATGTTTTCAAAAAACCCCCGAAACTTATGTTTTAATTAACCTAATCAAAAAAATTATATTTGTCGACCACTATGATATTAAAATCTGGTAATTACAAAAAAAAACACTGTATATGCAAATTCAAACTCCAAATTATTTTTATTCTATTTTTCTCATAAATGTAATAACTTATTTATAAGTTTTATTTATTGTACAGTCAAGACCTCGTTTAGATTTACACGTTGGACTCTGTACCGTTATTATAACAATCGCTGTAGATTTAACGCTCGTACTACAAGTTGAAAGCTTCATGTGCTCTCGACTTTACCTACACTTCATACTTTTCTCATTCTCCATATCAACTTGCCCCCCCCTGGGCCATCGGCTGGCGACGCCCTTGCTTGTAGGTGCGACTAGTTCGGGTGTAAAAGCGGCCGAGGCGTTTGCACAGTACTTTGCCAGCGTGTTCCTGCCCGACACACCTAAATTAGACCCGAAAATTGTAGATGTGAATAGTGAGAGAGACAATATTCCTCTACCCTCTTTAACCCTTTCGGATGTGGTGAAGGGGATTGGTAAACTCAAGCCGTGTGGTTCTGTTGGCCCTGACAACATTCCAGCATTTATACTTAAAGGATTTTGCGATACCTTGGCGCGCTCCTCTATGTTATGTCTTTAATTTATCTCTCCAGTCCGGTGTGTATCCTGAGCTGTGGAAAACTTCACGTGTCACACCCATCCCTAAAACCAGCGACAAAACATCCGTAGAGGAGCACAGGCCCATCGCAATCCTACCAACCGTTGCAAAGGTCTTTGAGCATATTCTCCACGCTGCTTTTTACAAACGCAAAATATGCCAGGTCGCTCCGTAAACTCGAATTTGCTTACTCATGTCGACTTCATATCCAGTAGCTTAGACACCGGTGGGCAGATTGACGCTCTGTATTTAAATTTCCGGAAAGCTTTCGACAAAGTTGACAATGATGTGCTCCTGACAAACGTGCCATCGGTTTCTCGTCCGGCTTTCTTAACTTCTTTGCCGACTACCTAAGGGATCGCAAGCAGTTTGTCCGACATGGTTGCGTTAAGTCCAAGCCTTATTATACTCGTTCGGGCGTGAGTTAGGGATCAGTGTTGGGGCCGCCTCTATTCCTGATTATGATAAATGATCTTCTAAGTTTCCTCAGCCTGCATGCACGCCCTGTACAGAGGACTGTCCGTTATGCCCATTGTGAGGAAGTGTTTGTTAAGTGAGTAGTGTCCCGTGATGGTCCCCGTCATCAGGCGCAGGCCATTCCAGTCCAACGCCTAGTTAGCCTATTATCCAAGGATGGCAAAGCTTCTTTGTACTGCCAGCAGCCCGGTGTCGAGGTCCACCTTCTCTTTCTGTAGACGTTTCTTCTCACTTACCTACACAATGATGTTGCAATGGCATGTATTCGAGGCAAAATCGACATAGCATGGTTTCAAGTCAAGTTCTTTTTTATTATTTATGGGCTCGCGCTTGACCACTATCTATATATTCTATATATGATGGAGTTATGCCCGAACATACAAAAAAACATAGATACATCCGAATTGAGAACAGACTCCTTTTTGGAAAGTCGGTTAAAAATACATTTATACTTCGAATTCTGTAAACCGGTTGTAGTGCGTCGGATATTCCAAGGTGAACGATTTTTAAACCCTTTGCCAATCGAAATCCACTTTGCAGTTTATCACTTAGTACATGGGAACCCGCTGGCAATGAGTCGCACGAGACGAAGCGTTATGGCAACACTTGGATAGGCCTATGTACAGCAGTGGACGTCTTTCCGCTGAAATTATGATGACAGGGGAACTAAGTTTTACTACAATATTTTTTGGTTTATTGTTGTCTTTGTGCATGCGGTACACGATGAATAGAAATGATGTCTTTCTGCCTCAGCGTACGATTTACTTTTGTACATGCCTACCTACCAATGGTCTCCATAAGCAAGATCAACGTCATGAAAGACGAGCCAATGTTGACTATGTTACAGTTCATTTAATTTCAATTTAATGTGAATATTGTGGTTTATCACGTGGTCGACTGTACTAAGGTACCTATACTATTTTTTCCTTTTCACATAGAATACAAGTTGCATGCTCTTACAAATAAAAGTATCGAGCAAGGCGCCGTAGACGGCTACTGTTTGCAACGCGCTTATCAGCCCATTGTTCTAGTTCTATCTGCAGGTGCTAACGACAAAAAATCTACGATTTCGGCTCAATCTCGCAAATGTAACGCTCTTCAATGGACCTGTTGTTGATCCTCCTTCTTGCCGTCACCGCAGATGCAAGAATGTTCTGTGAAAAAACGAAGGCTCCCTTGGAACTGGGTGAATGGTCGTACGACCTCCAACATATGGACTCCGCCGTAGTAGAGAACCCGCCTAATTCTATAAATGGAGGGCAAGTGTACGTGTACGAGAACGATTTTCCTAATTACACGATTAAGTACATTCACGTGGACAACTTGGCTGTGCGTACGTGCGGGGCTAGTGTCTCCATCAGATCCGGTGGCGTGGGCTTCTCGTCCGTTCTGATCGTGCTCAATGCGCGCATCAACCAGGAAATAAGATCCGTAGTCGACATCTGGGGCAAGAAAACTGTGAATAACTCGACAGACACGTCTCGTCGCTCGAACCCCGACAAACTCAAGAATATTAAATCACGGTATTTGTTCAGAGATATGCGAGCCGTGAGCCATAACAGACGAAACAAACATGACTATTAATTTGTAATAATTTAGTAAGTAATGTGTAATATAAGTTTATTTTATATCAATGTAATTTTTCTATTAAAAATACTCTTTATGTGTGTGATTCGCTGAATAAATAGTTATTTTTTGACATTTCCTCATGGTTCGTTCATCTTCAATAGGATATGTTAGGAGTTTTTAGAGGACAACATCATCAGTATAGAAAAGATCTATCTCGTGAAAGTCTAAGTCCGCGCTGGTTGATAAAGAAATGGTGATCCGTAGACATGGGGAACTAATATGAATGTAAATATTTTAGGCAAATATCATCAGGTAGACAGAGAATTTGTTGAAAATAAGCTATGGCTATTATCATTTTTTCACGCGGAATTATTGTAAAAACAGCTAGCAGATACCTAAACTAATTTGAATCTGTAAGACGGCATGTTAAAATTGTACAGCTCGCTTCGTTCGCTCACTCGTCCTAGTTTCTCGCGGTTTACAAGCTTTACTACATAAGTTGATAAAGTGAATTTTGTTTACGTACAAATGGTCAAAACCTAAGCAAAAATTTCGAGCTCGCTCTTGTCTTATTTTGTGATTTCTTTTTTAATTCACGAAGTTACAAATTTGGAAATAAAGTATCTTTATCTTTTTTTCTCTTTTGTACGCAAAATACGCGCTTAGACGTGGAGTTGCGGACACCAGCCCGTCTTAACTTAACCTATCTTTATGAAAATCTACTGAGCGAAAACATGGATCTCCACCTGCTTTTGGCAAGACCTAAATCAAGCTCAGGTAGGTATTCTTCTAAGGCAGTGCTGCTGCTTGTCTCAGGCAGATGGAAGGCAGTCAGTATGGTGAGTTAACATCAGGAGGAGGTGAAAACAATCTGGCACGCGAGACCTTTTCAGTTTTATAAATACTAAGTAGCACAATAAGGTCATAAGAAAAGGGCGGTAACTGGGTCAAACTGAGATTGAGTTTAAAATTAAACACAAATGTAACAAATTACTTTATTAAATAAAGACACGTTTACAATACAGACATACATTTGTCAACTTATTCATAAACTTATATCTGAGTTACAATAACAAACTATAATATAATATGTTTATAATATATACTATGTATATATCTACTAACCAATATGGATAACAACTCAATTTTGACTAGAGGTGGCAAAAAAAATTAAAGTGATTTTATTACAATCATCAAAAAATAAACTTTCTATACAATAATAAGATACAATTACTTACAAATAATGAAAAATATATCACTATTTATACATAAGTTTGTAATATAATTACTTTGTGGCAATTCACTCAGCGATTACAATCATAATAATGTGTTGTTAATGTTATTTATAATTAATACAATGTTTATCTTAATTATATATTATGCTGTGTATAACATTATTAATAATAATATAATATGACATTTGTGTCAACTATTTGTGACATTAGATGCTCTATAATAATGTTTTCATATATTTATATATGTATATGAATAATAAATATGTTTTATGCGATATCTAGTAATATTATAATATCCATTATTAAATCTTATCGTCTAAATAAAGCTACATGTTAGATTCTAATATACTTCTTAAAGACAAAACGTCATCTTATATCTACATGTATACTAGGTACATTCAAAAACTACGATTAATTTGCATTTTCGTATATTATGTGTATGTATATCTAAATGGGTAGTTACATGTATAATTTGTGGATTACAATTTATATATGTATAAGGTATATTTGCATTACATTTAGAGATATTATAGTTTATCAATACATCAAGAGATTAAAAGATTTTCTATATAAATGGATACAACTTTGAGAATGATCTCTAAATCGTGGACACAAAAATATATTAAGTTTTAGGTAATTGTTTTTTGAATTGGCAAAATTACAGGCGGTAGATCTTAATCCACTTAAAGTTGTCTTATTTCGATAGGTTTACTTAATTTTATTATTAGGGCTTTCTTAGCTGTATGCTTCGGTATTAGTACATGCTTAGGCACTTTAGCCCTTTCGCAAGCGGTGTCTAAGATTATCTCCCCGAGGTCTGTTCATACCTTGACCTGACCTCATATGTTCTGACTAGAATTACACAATTTCATTCAATTATTTGTTCTTTACTGTCCCAGTATGAAGTCGATGGCTTCTCCCCAGAACTCTGCGCCATAAAAAAAAAAAACTTAATGCATGGTATCATACCCAAAACGTCCTATGAATTGGCAGAAATACTCTGTCTCAGTCTATTGATGGAACTGAACTGGTAGCAATAGGGTAAGCAAGTGCAAAGAAGGTTTTGAGATAATTCCACCACGTAGTTAAAATAAGGTGCCATTTAGTCTAAGTCACTGCTGGGACTCAGACCTCCTTATAAAGAGAGGGAGCGGGCAACACTGCGCCACGCGGGCCCAGTGATTCTCTAGTGACGATGCAATAATTGTCACTTTTGGACCCAAAATTTTATAAAGATGTAAAATTCTACTCATACTCGCGAAAGGGCTTAGTATGCTTGCTAGCGAGAACTACCAGGGTGTTATTAAGGCCGTTTCTGTATACATTAAGGCCTAAATAAGTAGTATTTTTTCACTAATTAATTTATTTCTTTGGTCAAATCGCTAATGCTATTTATCACTCATCAAGTTATAGTTGTTCTATCTCACGAAGGCGGTTACGTGACTTTTATGACGTCGAAATAAGTCATTTTGTATTATTTATCCGCCTTCGTGAGAAGGGTGTTCTATACCACACCCTGGCTTTTCCCATTCTAGCAAGAATGCTATTGACAGTACTATACCATTCTTCGGTCCCTCCAGGGCACGAAGTTCTATTTAGATGGTAACTTTGTCACCGCGACCTTGGCCTCTACCCATCCCTATATACTAGGTAGGATAAACATTCATGTTATGTCTATGTATATAATACTGCTGGCGTTTCTAATTTCATTGTTTAATATCTAGAAAGTTTTTTTACGTAATGTTGTTTTTTTTTGAGTTGAGGCTCTCTTTACTAACTGTTGATAGATACTTAAAGCTCTGAGCGACCCGTCAACTGATTTAGTACGCTGAATACTGAGATTAGACACTGGTGTGTTCTTGTTTAGCATTTGCTTTAGTCACTGTTCCAATACCTCTACACGACGCGAGAGCCAAGAAATGGCAGCGAAAACTCAAGACTGAGCCAAGCAGAAAAGTCGTAAGAAAGATGACAATGGCACTTCGCCAATGAAACGCTACGAAGAAGAAAATTCTACTCTACCAGTGAGTTTTACTTAAAAAATGCTGCCGCAGTGCTCATCATGAGACAAGGATATTTACATGATATATTAATCCTAACAATAAACAAGAAAATTTTAATAATTATAGTTAAATAAAAACCATAAATGTTCACCAATCATGTTTATTTATATTCTTTGATCAAACTGACTCAGTCGTCTTTACTGGTTTTTAGGATTCCGAAGGGTCCAAACGGCGCCCTATTGCTGTCACTCACATGTCCGTCTGTCAGTCGTCTGTCACACAGGTTTTACAGCTAAACGGTTGGCGCTACAGTCTTCAAATTTTCACAGTATAATCATCTTTTTTTAAATCAATTTAAGAGGGACTCTGCAAAAGAGGGGGGGGGGGCCTTGGATAAACCGTTTGACCGTATCCATTTGAAAAGTATCGGGACTGTCTACAAAAAACTCTCATTTCTCTATTGGCGAATAAATGATTCTGATACAAGAGCTAGCGATGCGAGCTCGGGTACTTAGCGCACCCCGACACGGACAGATTAAGTTCAAGAGGGGTGACAGGGCTTCGTTCGTTATGGTTTGATGGGACCTAAGACGAAGGCGATGACGGGGCCCGTGATCACCTCTATGTTAGGTCCCTTCAAGCCTTGCTCCGGCGTCTTATTTTAGATACAACGCAGCAGGTATGAATCGACGTTTGATTAATTGGTCTTAGTCGTTTCAAGGATAAAATAAATAAAAAAAATTAAGGATAGACTAGGCAAATTACGAAAAGGATTATTTCGACTAAAAATACATCAATCAAAGCTAGAAATTGGAATCTAAGTAATGAAGTTCAAATTAGTATTAATTACGTAGCCCGACTTGACATTGGGCATTATACAAAGTTTTCATTAATCACTTGGTCCATAATAGATATATAGACTCATCGCTCTCCTTCCGATGGCTTGCCACATGCAGGAACCCGGGCTTAGTTCAGAATTTAAATGGCTAAATTTATTATGTAGTTTCGGCAACTGTGTCCATAGTAACTATTCAAATATATCTTTCCATCTAATAAAAGCGATAAATATTTACGAAATAGTGCTAACACCTTGATATCAGACCAGAAATACCCATCACTTGAGAATTGGAATAATCATAAACCGTTCAGAAAACCATTCACCGTTAATGTTCACAACGCTTCGTATGTGTAAAGTCTCTATTATAGATATGCGTTTACGTGACTTATATAAAACAATTTGCAATTTATGATGTTGTGACATTGAATCTTTGTTTGCATCACTAGCGTTATCATCTGTTGGGACGTGAACAACTCAAGCAAACCAGACATAACCTATGCTACTGTTTATCAGGCATGCGCAAACTCGATGCTACGCTACACCTAATTGAAAGCGATGATTTTTTAATCGGTCATTAAGAAAAAGTATTTTGGTAGTATTTTTATGGCACGTTTCCGATGTTTTATCACAAAAGTTCTAGCTCCGTCTCTTAGCTATCATTAGAGTTTAGGTTTATGAAGTGGTACACCAGTTCGCAAATTTATTGGTCCAACTGGGTCCAACCTAATTTTCGTTTGACATCTGTCAGGTGTCAAACAAAAATCTGTCAAGTGGCGTGTCTGTCTGTATACTTTTAAACCGCGCGATTTGGTAACCGCAGTGTTTCGTGATTCGAACACAGTGGGCTTGCTGGGTGTGATTTTTACTCACGCTCATTCGCGTTAACATAATTGTCAATTTGTATTGAAACTGGATAAGCATTGTCTGGTGACGAAATAAAGAGAAACTTCTTCTTTTGTATACAAATTGAAATTTGAGAGCGTTTACGTTATCACGCTCGAGTACGTTAAAAAACACGGAATAAGGAAACAGATATTGGCTCTCATATTTTTTAATCTTGTATGACCAATTTGCTGCCTCTTACGATATTCAAGGTATAAAAAGAGTGAGTTATTTTCTGTATAACGAACGTTTGATGGAAAGGTTTATTTATTTTACAAATAATGGACACACACATTCTTTATATTCTTAATACAGATTATAATAAAACAGGCCAGTTGAGTTCAAAAGTTGTGCTTATCTTTTTAGAATTTTCTACCTACGAAAGGAGAAATGAAAAACAAATGTAGACATTAGCGTGTGAGAAGGAAAGAAGATTAAGAGTATGCGAAGTCTTACGTCAAAGATGACATCCTATACATAATTAATCTCTCTTCTCTAAAGCTAATGTACCATATAAACTACTTTTACGTCATTCCGTCCTCATCGAATGATCTTTTGATCTGTGTATTTACCTTCGGTACCAACATCACTTTAATCGCCCTAAGTTAAAAACACGTTGCCTAAAGCTCGACCTAATTGTATAATTTCTCCAAAACCTGCCGACTAGTGACGAAATAGACTTTCGAGCCGAAATATTTATCGTGCTTTCACTTAGTCACCGGATATAAACCTTTTTGAAGTGTCACCCAGCATAGCATTTATATCGCGAACCATAGCGTAGCTTTCAGTTAAACGCCAGCCTATCTATCATACATGAGATAGGGCGCTAAAATTAGTGTGCGTTCGCAAACGTTATCATTACCAACTTTGTTTACCGTCTTGTTATCATACATCAGGCCGACCGACGCCGACGCATTGCAGCTAACCATTGATGCTGATTTCTGATATATTATCTCACGTGAATGAGTTTTATTAACTTGTTACATTAATGAGGTAAGAGGGAGTAAAATGCTTAGGACTAACATTAATAAAATGATTTATATCTAAAACATTAACGAACTAATATGTAATTAGTGTCCGACGGAAGGTTCGGTTTCGGTTTCCGCCGATTTCACCCGTTTTTCGGTTTCGACTGTAAATCGTGTTTCAGTCGGACACAACTAATAATATGAGGTCTGTAAGGAAATATCTAGGATGCTTTTGTTTCGAATGAAAATTGACTAATTGGAGATCATTGGTGTCGGCGAAAACTGATCAATTGAAGATATTACCTATTGAAATACATATGTTTAGATTGAATTATATGAAAGGCAGGCTATTTACGGGCTCTAATAGAAAGTATATTAAATATTGGAACGAGGTTTTAAAGCTTGCTTACTAAACACTAAATGAAATACATATAAAGCTAGCAAGTAATCGTGAATAAAAACTTATACCTAGGTACGTAATTCTAAAAGCCCATAATACCTAAATAAACTACTACTACTATTCTTTTAGGGTTCCGTACCCGAAGGACCCAAACGGAGCCCATTGCTGTCACTAACGTGTCCGTCTGTCTGTCCGTCGTCTGACATACAATTGTGTTCCGAAGAATTTTTTAACTGCCCATTAACCTATGAATTTGAAATTTGGTGATAATGTTTATTAGTACGTAAACTCTACTAACAAATACCAATATATTGGGTATCAGTTTTTTTCTTTGGTACGGAACCCTAAATTAGTGAACACGACCCGCACTTAGCCGGTATTTTTGTTATACTTTTATTTGCTATATAATAAAACTTAAATACTCTAAAACCTGCTATTATTGGCGTAATAAAACTTTTTTCTTTCTTTCTATGTATATAAAACTTAAATACTATTTTGTGACCAAACTAACAATAAAATTATATGTGCAATGGACGCGTTTTAGAGGACGGAAAGTCCTCTATATTTTAGTTAGAACGTTCATTATTAAAAACTGTCGTATCCAACGCCGCATTAGGGCATTCCAATAGACCACAGAGCGGTCTATAGACTAACCACTCTCCATTAGGTAATGACTGACTTAGGGTAAAGAGATGTTTTTGTCAGGGAGAGATTGAATCGCTTAGTAGCCTTTTACGACATCCATACGAGAAGAAACGGGTGACATTTTCTAAGCTGGAGCCACACGGCAGGCGTTCTAAATTATTTTTATTTATTTTGTTTTCAATGTTTTTTTTTTACTTATTAACTAAATATGAAGGTTTGTAAATTTATTACACGATCACGGCTAAACCAATTTGGATAGAATGGGGCACATAGCTAGAACAAATCCCGGATTTAAACGCGGGATACTTTCTATCCGGATAGATAGATATCTACATGAAGATTTTTCCTATTATGCGAATTGGGTGAAACCGGGAGCAACATCTAGAGTTCTTTTTGCAAGTTTTTAAAGTAAATGCAAAATAAAAATACAAAGATGAAAATAAATATCACGAAAACAAATATTTGCCGAAATGGTCGTGAATCTCCTTTCTATCGTATTTCAAGTTGATGCGTTACCGTTTGACGTACAAATAATTTAGAATTCAAACATTCGGCCTACTAACAAGCCAAGACAAGTGATTTGGTAGTCTATAAGGCGTCCGGACGACGTAAATTAAAATTCTGAAATCACTAAGACGCGGTTCGACTAGTCACAAATAAACTAGAACGCTCCCTATTTCAATCCTGCTGACGCTAGGTATGTGTTTCAAATTTTATCATAATTAGTTTAGCGGTTGAAAACTCAACACACAAAAACACACTTTCACATTTATAAAAATAATAAACGTACACATAAAAGGCCACAGCCAATGGTTGCAAAGACGTTGATTGTTCTTGATTACTGATACTTGTGCTGGACATATATTTACGTATTATTTGTAAACAAACTAGTTACGAAGACAGTGGTCCATCAATTGTTGCAATGAATTTTGTTTAAACAATTGATCTTTCTGAACTTGTCTATCAATTTTAATATTTTTTTGTAGTGGCGAGTTTTTTTACTGCTAGTCTATGTTCTTATTTTTTTCTTTAACCTATATAGTAAAATGTCGATAAAATTAAATCCATGTAATAACCTCAAATTATTATTTTTAAGCCTATATACACCTATAAACCCATAAACCCCACTGATAAACCTATATAATCTTATTTTATGGGTACCTAATACCTAGATTTTATTTAATATTGCAAAATTTTCTCTTTAATTTCAACGACGTATTCAATGTTATATGTTCAATTTATGTTCCAACCAGATCAATTGTATCTAAAATTTAGAAAGAACTCACATTAATTAGATAATTACTTTGTGATCTAAGTAGTAACAAAAAAATTAAAATTTAAGTCTAAAAATGGCAAAATATTATTTGCTCTCAGTTCCGTGTGGCCCTCGGAGATGGCGACTCCCTCTTCGCCTTTTTTTCTAAATTGATGTCGGCCGTTGAGTCAGGCATTTGGAACTACATGTAGACTAGAACACAATAGCCAATGCTAATCAAATGAAATGTAAATAGTATCAAGGTAAATAAGAATATAATTATCTTTATTAAACCTAAGATGTTTAAAAAATGTCGATATCTATTTATGATATTAGTAGGAGAAAAAAGATTAAACTAAATTATTGAAAACGTGATTTTCTATTACAAAATGAATGTGCAAATGAGGAGCAAGGTGCCAGAACAAATTATTGTATTTACAAAGTGTACTTTTTAAAAAAATATCCACCGGATGACAAGAGAAAGAAAAGCAAAGAAACTTGTAATAAAAATAGGTATTTGTAAAACCCTGCACAGCGATAAACAATCACCAGAATAGTCGGAGGTTTGGAGATATTGAAAGCCGATTTGAGATCCAACAATCAGACTCATATTTAGAAGAGGACTGAGCTTTCGTTATATTACGACAGTTTGAGCTTTAGCAAGAATATAGGGTTACTAGCCTAAATGATGTCAGTACGGCTAGGCCTGATTTACGTGAGGACACCGTCCAGGGTCATCCCTTGAGCCAACACGAATCGCAGAAGCTGCATTACCGAACCAACACGTCCGCACTCTGACTTAGCGGAACCCGTGAAAATAACACGCGAAAGATCCGTATTATGATCTGCATTGAATCACGAATCCTACGCCCGATACGAATCCGAGAGACTATGGAACTTGGTACCTGTATTGTAATCTTTATTGAGCTTGGTGCACTACGCCTGATCCGAATACGAGCCTGCATCACCATTTCATGAACCATTGATATTTTTATTACTCAAAAGCCAATTAAAGCTTTTCTTATAGAGACTGATTTTTGTGTTTCGAATCGGGCGCAGTGCACGGTTTAGTCTTTGTCTAAACTGTCATTGACAAACGGTTTTTTGACAGTCATGCAACGTGTTACGGTAGCCTCTGCCATCGTTTTCTTTGGGATTTTTGGCCTGAAGTTCGCGACTTTTCCGTAGATGAATCAATAACAACGATATGCTTAGATGAAGTTAGCAAGCCACCACATACATATCGTCATAGAAATACTAACGCAAATCGACATGGCATTCACTATTAACCGTTATTTTCTTTGGACACTAGCAATGTGGATTACACAATACTAATATTCTATTGATCTTCTCAATCCTTGTAGAGACAAGAGTCAGAACAACCAATAGTTCAGCGAGAAGATTGGACTTGGATATTAAGTCAATACCTTCAGCCGTTGGACTATTGATCAAAACTTAATCTTTAAGACAGTGTGCGTTTCCTAGCGCCGCAAGATTTTATAATTTATGCATAAAACTATAAGGGTTACACCCCGGAGAGTGGTGATTTAAAAGAAGATATATCTAAACTAAATCTATACTAAACAAGTTTACACGTTTGGTTACTGTATATATCAATGTTCAATTACTTTAGCTCAATTTTAAACCATCGTCTCAACGTCATTCGGTATGATAATAACAATTTCCAAGAAAGAGACAATTTCAGTGGTACCGGTAGGGTTTTTAGTGACTGAAACCGATAGCCACCAACTAATGCTCGATCTCATTGCCGAACAGAATTTACAAGTGACAGCCATCAGACAGCACTTGATAAATTCTTTTATGAAATCAATTCGGTTTATTAAAATGCTTTACGATTATTTTCCAAATTTTAGATATAAACTTTTTCAAAGTCAGTTTTGGGGAAGCCATCATATTTTAGTTAACTGGTAGGCCCAGAGCCAGTACGAATCTAAACTGTTGTAAGGAGTTGCCGCTCAGCAGTGGAACAGAATCATAAGGACGCCGATATAAACGCCAGCAGTAAATACAAGAGGCTTGAAAACGGTTCGCTTTGCATATACGATTATTAGGAAAAACAGAATTCGCATCAAGCTAAGAACGAACCTTTTTGAAAGTTTGCATGTTTCGTTGGAATCTGTTAATTCGGCCCCGATATCCATCAAGAAATCTAGAGCTGAATAACGAAGTCACGATACGGAAGCTTCAAAACATTCGCGTTAAATGATATTTTGCCGATAAATGGCTCGATATAATATAAAATGTGTAACTTTGGTTATTGCTATAGAAGAAAATTTTGGTGTAGTGAAGACCAATTTCTGTAGTCAGCGTCTATGATGTCCCCTGTACCCTTTTTCGTGCTTCGGGTGGTTACACACCGTCCGTTAAATGAAGTTATCCAACGATCCAAGCTGCACACGATTCTTAACCGACACTGCTAATTCTGCCAGATGTTGCCGTGACCCTCAAAAAGGGCAGGAGTGTAGTTTCGCCCATCAAGTGAAAGAAGTCTCCAAATGTTCACAGATCTAAACTATACGTGCTACGTACCGTCTAATCTAAGCAAATAATAATATAATGTCACAGCATGTGGGTAGGCGCAGGTGGATTAGTCGATGTTGTGGAATTTGAGGATGGCCCGCCCCTTGATCTCGGAGTTGCCCAGCTTCCTCACCACCTCTTGAGCTTCTTCCGCAGGGAACACGGAGTGCGGAGGCGGTTCGATCTGGTGACAAATTACATTATTTTAGGGACACTTAAAACAATTCTCGTTCTAACCCTATTAACATTAATTTTAACGAGGGTTTACGCAAAGGACAAATGCCTAAAAGCCTAATAAAGTTAGTAAATCGCTTTAAAATCTCATTTCACCTCTTATTCTCTGTTTAGCAGACTTTAAAAAAAAAGTAAATTTAAAAATCAAAAGACCCGACTGCTTAAAAGGCGAACTAAAAAGACGTAAACAAGAAGAAAATCATGCTGTGCAGTCGGAGGATACATATTCGCGAACTGCCTGACCAAAACCAGATGTATCCTCCGACTGCACAGCATGATTTTCTTCTTGTTTACGTCTTTTTAGTTCGCCTTTTAAGCAGTTGGGTCTTTTGAATTTTTAAATTTACTTTTTTTATTTATAACTTTTTAGTTATATTTATTTAGATTCGGTATATTTAAACGGGCGCACGGTTGGCGCATTGGTTGAGCAATTGACTGCTGCGCTGCGTGTCGCGGGTTCGATTCCCGCACGGAACAAAAATTTGTATGACCTACAGATAATTGTTCCGGCTCTGGGTGTTTGTGTAAGTGAGTTTATATGTTTGTAAACGCGCGTATATATTTTTGAAATCACCTCTTAAAACCCTTTATTTTGATACCCCACACGATGGGTTTGGAAGTAAAAAAAAATTTTGTCCCCCACAGTAGGGCGCCCAAAATCCGCCATGTTCTATTTTCCAATTTGAATGTAGCCAGTGACACTCGCAGGGTTAAGACGAATCGATTGACGTATGAATCATCAAAATAGGCCAACGCATTTGGTCTCTGGAACGCCACATAGGAACAAACATACATACATACATACACTGATAAACACATTACCCTCCTTCGGCAGTCGGGTAAAAAGAAGGAGGTTCTATGTTCAACTGTCTGTATTTTTTTGTGTATCTTCACTGATTTCGCCGTCCGTTTGTGAATTTTTTAATAAGTATAATGGATTTTAGTATTATCATCATTGCAAAAATTTGCATCAGGAAGTATCATTTGGTGATGTGTAACTGATGAAGAAGATCACATATGACCACTGGAACTCCTTAATCATAAGTATGCCACGAGTATGATTTATCTCGAATAGTTAAGTGACTATGATGAAACTAATTTAAATATCTAAATAGATCTAATGTTGACATAATAAATAATAGAAGCCGAAATCTAGGCACCGGCACTCCGTAATGAAACAATGTATTTTAGTTGCGATTAGGCATATTGGAATTATCATTAGATGCACTCTCTATAAACGATTTTCATGGTTATAAAACAAAAAGCCTAAAATGAAAAAAAAAACATTTTAACAAAACAAAAACCGACATCCAAAATAAAACAATACAAAGTGAAAAATACTTTCGTTTCGGAAGTCGGTGTCAAAAAACAATAGATACTAAAGACGACAACACATCAAATAATTTTCGTAATTTCCATCTTCAGAGCAGTATTCAAATATTTGTTATAATAAATAGATAGGCTCGCTTTGGACCACTATCTCACCTGGTGGCAATAGTGTGTCACGATGGAGTACTAACCTATTTACTTTTGGGGATTTAAGAATGTAGTAGCCATCAGGCAACACAGACCGCGGCAGGAATTTCCACCCGTAAGCTGTACGACTTCAACAATGTGAAAGTTTATTTGTGGGACGAGCAGGAAAACCCACATGACATGGTTTCGTCTACTTGCCCTACAAATAAGCTCTGACATTGAACTTGACCGAGCCGCGCGCCAGAGTACACTGTAATTTTTTCAATTGCCCTCGACAAGTCCCGGTCAACTGGGCGTCACAAACGATTGAGAGATCCTATCTGACGGTTATCTAACATCCACCGGTTAAATGATAGGATACTGCAAAATTCTGTTTTCCTAAGACGCGTGAAGGACGGAAGGAGTAGATTCGAGATGACCAGAACGTATCAGGGAATAAACAATAACCTTTTTTTAAGCGGTTGGTAATGCAACTTTTTTTAAATTATCAGGAATTCTTTAGAAATGTTTTGGGACGCCAGATTCAATTTTTAACCGACTTCCCAAAAAGGAGGAGGTTCTCAATTCGGAAGTTTCTTTCTTTTTCTGTATTTTCGGGCATAACTCCCGTCATATATAAACGGATTTGCAAAATCCGAAGTTTGTTTCGAAATGGTCCCAATTAATTTGGTAAAGATCTGATGAAGAACTTCGAAGATATACAACAGAACTCTTCAATAAAAAACGGCGAATCTCTCGGGATTGCTGCAATCGCATGTCTGGTTATTGTTTATTGCAATCGCATGTTTGTTTATTGAAATTGAAGTTATTTTTCACTTTGTAGTGTTTTTATTTTTTGGAAGTCGGTTGTATTTTTAATATAAAAGGCTTTTTTATTCTCATTTAGCATTTGCGGGCTGTGTCTTTAAATGTAATAAAGCCTCAAAATAAAATAAGATTCATAAAGGGTGATAAGTAATCATCCCAAAGTGATTTCTATTTTATCTCAATGCCATTACACTCGACTATTTCATTAGTTTCGATAGTCTGATTAAACAGGTGTTTATCATTTAATACACCTATTGGTAAAATTCTCGTGAGTATCGAGCGACCTTGCATAGATAACGAAACTGCGCATGCACCAAATAATTGCACGCGATCATATTGAAATCTGTCTTCTAAAAATTGTACAGGTTTTAATTTTTTATAATAGCTAAAGCTGTCACGCCTTAACATTTGGAAGAACCATCTTACTTAATGGTGTAAATAGAAAAGTGATTAATAAAAGACGGGGTTTCGTTTCTGCGCCTTTATATAAAATTGAAAAAAAAAAACGGATGTAAATTAGGTTGCGAATATTTTAGAAGAAAAGATAACGCATCGCAAGAACTGATGAAAAAAAAAAATGCCAAATCGTCATGACGGAAAAAAAGTACAATTATAACATCTGCAACCTGTTGCAACGACATAAATTACAAAAAATTGGTACCTAATGAAAACAAATGACAATCCAACTATCTATAATCAATTAATCAGCAACGAGACACATTTAATTGAAAACGAAAATTGCAAGACCCAGTTGACCCAGAAAATCTGGTTTTATTAATAAATTAAGAAAAATCTAGGGTAGACAGAAGAATCCCCCACCTGTAGAAGAAGGCTGTAAAACAAAATCCTAAAAAGAAATCCCTAAAAAGAAAAAAAAAGAAAAACACAAAATCTCGGCAGAAATATGGCAATAAATAAAATAAATTGACTTACGCCAAATATTTCACCGATCTGCCGGGAGGAGACACTTAAAGGACTGTGACCTGCATGGAAACACCGGAGCGATTGCACTGGTGCATGTTACCACCGAGAATGAAATATGTACCGTGATTGGCAGTTAACACTGCAATTGAATCAATTGGTCTAAATTGGCCTTGCATTGAGGGAGCAAATTGCCCCCTTGTGAATCAATCAGTGCAATGTATAAGCTAGGACCTATATATATCGTTGCAATAGTGGTAAGTGTAGTCCATCGGCTGCGACCCCGCCATCTACTCGTTACCATCAGTGTGCTCAAACAAACTGCGGAATCGGGGACAATCGACACAGTCTTTGTGGTTGTCTTTTTGAACATATCGGTTCCTCTCATCTCGTGGTTTACCTAGACGGCGATAGAGTTGCTATATCCCAATGGTTGCCTATGAATGCAGTGGAATTAAAGAATGACGAGGAGTTGGTCCTGATTCTCCGTAAGTGGCAAATGGTAGAGAAGCTAGGGTATGTCTTGGTGGGAATCGCTGTTGGTGAGAACAGCATTACCTAAAAATTGCCAAAAGTAACCTCTGCTGTACAAGTGGCGGAGTACCGAGCTAACGGATGCAGGGCGAAGGGCGGATAATCTTGCGCAGATTATTAAATCGTCTCACTAGAGAAGATACCCGAAACAAAACCGAGCACATCCGAAGGCTCTAAAGCGGCAGCCCCGGTATTGGATTAAGGTACAGTATGCTAATCATCCGCTTGCCCGACAACCATAGATTCCTGAAACGATCATTTACCGACGACTTTCGGCTTTAAATTACGAACACGAATTTGTTTTGGAATCTACGTAGGCTAGGCGAAGACAGTCGACTGGCTCAGGCAGAAGCAGTAATGCTTAGCTACAGGCTGCAGATTCTGGGTCTAAGCGAGGTGAGAAGAAACAGATTTGGTGAACTGAACGTCCGGGTGCTTGACTTTGCTGAATTCTGGTAAAGAAAGTGAGGCAGATGAGCGCGAGTATGGCGTGGGGCTTATCCTTTCTAATACAGCTAAGAAAAGCCTTGTGGACTGGAAACCGATCTCATACCAAGACCAAGAGAACTAAAGATCTCTATCGTACAGTGCTACGCCCCAACGTTGGTTGGGGCATTAGCATCACCTGAGGATACCAAATACCACTTCTACATAGCTCGCAACACCATCCTTAGGAGCATTAAGAAACAAGACGTCGTCAACGTCATAGGGGTGATCGATTTATCGATTTTTGTCAGAACCACGTCCTGACCATCGGTGGAACATTGTTTATTCATGGCGACCACCACAAGTGCACCTAGAACTCACGATGGAGTCACTAAGAACCAGATCTACCATATCGCCAATAGCTAATTAGCTACAAATAGCGTTCTTCATTGCTCGACGTCCACGACCGTAGAGGCACCGATATAGATATAATAGTGACCATCATTTGATAGTTCAAGAAGTCCGGCTCAAGGTAGCGATAGCCCGTGCATCTGGCGGACCCGGCAAAGTGGGGAGAAGGTACGATGTGAGCAAACTTCGTAACTTAAGGTTGAGCTACGCAATCGGTTCTCTGGACTGGAGGATGCCGCAGACTCAGTTGGCGAGGAGTAGAACCACATAAGAAGTGCCTATACAGAGATCAGCTATGTAGTGCTCCAGCACAAATAACCCATTCGCGCGAGGACTTGATGTCGCAGCACACATGGAGCCTCATTGAGATCAGAAGGAAGTTACATTTCAAATTTCTTGAGACGACACCAAACGAGCCGACCTCAATGCTCAAAACCGTTAGAAGCGAAAGCCGATTTATCGAAGTACGCGTGCAGATAAAAGGCGTTAGGATATTGCTGATCGTGCTCAATACGTTGCGAGCACGCAACCTGAGAGAGCTGTATATCGCAGGAAACAAGGCAAAAAAGAATCCAATCATATCTAAAGAGAGGCAGCTCATTGTGACGTCAGAATGGCAGCTGCTACGCTGGCGCAAACATTTTGAACAGGTTTTCCAATTGTCAGCATCATCGACGTCTGATGCGTTGCAAGTCGTCCTCACCAACTTGGCCTCTCAACATCAACACTGAACCACCGTTAGCGTCCTGTAAAGTCTTCTGTACGGTAATCCTGCAGCCTAAGTGCGTAAGTGAATTCGGCAGAACAAAGGGTATTACTCCATGAAAGAGTACGACAAATTCCCTTTAAATAATTAACTATTGCCAAAAATTATTGGACTCTTTCGAAAAGAGTGTATTCACCAATGAAAGCGTCTAATAATTCTCGGAATCATTTAGTCCTGAACCTGATACCGTTCTTAAGCCTAATCTGGTATTGCAAGAAACAAATTTTTAAGTGCAGCTCCTGTCTGTGAGATTATGGTCTAGGGTGACACGCCTCTCATGGTATGACTTACATAATTAACCAAAAGGATGACAGGTACATAATGCCTTTTTAGGGTTCCGTACCCAAAGGATAAAAACGGGACCCTATTACTGAGACTTCGCTGTCCGTCTGTCTGTCACCAGGCTGTATCTCATGAACCGTGATAGCTACACAGATGATGTATTTCTGTTGCCGCTATAACAACAAATACTAAAAACAGAATAAAATAAATATTTAAGTAGGGCTCCCATACAACAAACGTGATTTTTTTTGCCGTTTTTTGCGATAATGGTACGGAACCCTTCGTGCGCGAGTCCGACTCGCACTTGGCCGGTTTTTGCATTAAGTCTGCCTTTGTAGCATCACTGTACATAAAGTTCAAATAAATAATTGGATACCTAATCTATATAGATATTTTAGGACAACTAAGTTTCATGGATGACAAATGAGATAAAATAACTTTTTGAAAAAATTTACTACCGACTTCCAAATAAGCAAACTGCAAAGTGAAAAATAACTTTATTTTTGGAAGTCGGTGTCTTTGGTAGGTACCAAATTTTTGCGATATAGACACCGACTTCCAAAAAGAAAGTTATTTTTCACTTTGTATTTTGCTTATTTGGAAGTCGGTAGTATTATTTTTCAAAAAGTATTTTTATTTTTCACTTTTTAGTTGTACCTACCTAATAGGCAAGTTGTTTAGTAAGGTACCTATAACACCAGAATAGATTGCCCGAATATCATGAAACTTGAACATAACCGGTGAAATGAGAGATCTGCGTAACCCTTAAGAGCGTACTGGCGTGATGTTATGTTATTAAATGGTATAAACAATAAACAGCATGCGATTGCAGCAATCCCGAGAGATTCGCCGTAATTTATTGAAGAGTTCTGTTGTATATCTTCGAAGTTCTTCATCAGATCTTCACCAAATTAAAATGGGACCAATTTCGAAACATACTATTCCAAACAAAAAAATAATTATCAAAATCGGGCCAGAATTGACGGAAATATGCGTGAACATACACAAAAAAAAATCAAACGTAATGTCGAACCTAGAACCTCCTCCTTTTTGGTAAGTCGTTTAAAAATGAAGATGACAAAAATTACTTCACGGTTCATCAAAGGTTTACTATTTATTAAAGCTCGAACCCCTTATTGATAAACGTATAAAAAAGGTATCCAAAACAAAATTTGTATGGAATATCTGGCAGTTATACTGGTTGTAATAAGGTCGTAAGGACCATGCATGGAAAAACATGCAGAAAATATTTGAAACACTTACTTCACCCTTAGACACTAGGGTCACAAGTTTCTTGAGCTGTTCTATAGAGCCGTTGGGAACGATTTCTATGTTGACGTTCATATCTTCGACCTTCTTCGCGAACTTGGGCAGAAGGTGCTCGCCAACGTCTTCTGTCACTAGAACCACTCCACCCTGAGAAAGAAAATGTATTTAAACACAAACAACAGATTACCACGGGGCTTGATCTTAAAGTTTAGGCAACTAAAGGTTGCTGATGTCGGTCCATGCATGGATGGTCTATCAATAACGTTCTGAGAACCCTCTGTCTTTCTAGATTATCTAATAAATTAATTGGTAAACTTAATCTAGTATTCCACAGTAAATAGTTTCACTTATGCCAATAGCAACGGCATGCAAGGGATTTGAATATATTTACTCACCGTGGCTAGGCATTGCAAAGAACGATGCAGTGACCTTGAGGTGGTGCCGAAGTTCAGCACTACATCAACGGGCCCCCCACACGCGTCGATCGTCCTCTCGATAAGCTGCTTTTCATACAGGTCCTCATTCCATTGGACTACATTCACACTGCGATAAAAATAAGTTTTTTAGATAACCGTGCATTGTCATCCACCTCAGAGCCCTGCTAAGTGAAGTGTATGAGGTTTTCTAGCGACGATCAGAAAGCTGGGCTCCCCGATCTTTTAAGGCTACAGAAAGGAAGCTGATGCAGAGTTACGCTATACTGGGCCAAAAAGTCGTGGAACAAACGCAACTAGGGGTTAGATGGGGTCATCAGCTGCAAAAAAATGTTCTACGTGAGATCCTTAAGGTCAACCCATGCAGAGTTTTAATTTATTTTGTGTTTTTATGAGAAACACTTCAGTTCGGAAACTGCAGTTAGACAAGAACATGGACTTCAAAACACAGGTTTAGGTCATGTATCGAGTCAAGTGAACAAGGACGACCGGGATAAACCAGAAACTAAATGTACAACAAAACCTGACTGAACAGATTCGCCTATTGTGCACTGATAATGAATTTCAATTGTGAAGAGTCTTTCAATTCTAATCATATCTTCCGAGGTGTAATTTATGCTTTTCTCACCGTGCGAATATTTTTCGCGACAGTCAGAGACGTTAGGGGTTGTCTGAAGTTCAAAAGTTTAACAATTCTGTCCTTAGCCTGCATTGAAGCGATATCAAATCAAATGCAATCAAACAATTCGTCGACCTCAACAACCTTGGGCACAGATCAAAATAATATTTATTGGAAGACGTTATTAGATGTACATCTGTTAGAAATGCGAGTGCGTAAACTGATAAGCTGAACAGAAAATATAAGAATATTAAAAATTACGACAAGATACACAAACAAATATTGAAGTCGACTTACTCTTCGCATTCCTTGGCCAGAACAAATCCTTCGTCCTTGAGGGTCGCCACACAGATCCTGATGCGGTTGTTGTAGGAGGCGTGCTTGAAGTAGTGAGTGGCGATGCGCAGCGCCCACAGCGCCAGCCCGCCGGTGCCCACGATCAGCACCGTGGTACTGTCCTTCTGCGCCGGGCCTTCTAACACCCTCTTCAGGCACTCCCCAGCCGTGGCCACAGTATTCATCGCTAGTAGAGCTCCAGTAGGCAGCATTGCTGCGACGCTCAGAGGCAGCTGGTCGGGTACGGGCACCAAGCACTTAAAATCTGGCACGACAATATACTCCGCATACCCGTTGGGAACACCCTCGTAAGGGTACAGAACAATCCTGGAACCTTCTTTAATTCCGTCCAGTCGTTCCGCAGCCTTGCCGATCTGGTCAACGACGCCGGCGACTTCATAGCCAGGGAACAAGGCACCGTCTCGTAGACCTATGTGTGAAGGAGCAGCGTGAGTGTGGATGCCGAAGTTCTCCATCTCTCCTGAGAGGCTGCCGATGGAAGAAATGGAAGACGTGCTGCAAACGGAGGCTGAGCGAGTCTTGTTGGCTCTGTAGCAAGCTCCTGCGTACACCACTCGTATCCTGGCACCGTACATGGGCACATCAGGCACGGGCACGTCAAAACTAAACACGCATTCCCTCAGGGTCGGTCCGGGGGACTCGATGGACACTTGTCTGCACAGTTTACTCATTTTCAAATCTGTGGACAAAAAAGCGTGATAGAAATCTTTGAAGACTGCTGGATGAGGGAAACCTACCAAACAACAAGATAAATTAAAATGGAAAACTTAATAACTAAAATTGAGAAACGCTCTAGATTAAAACTTCAAAGGTTTTCACTCTGCCTACCTTGAAGCAGTTCTCTCGAATGTGTGATAACGATACGCAACAATGTCTATACAATTAATTAACGAGTACACTAGGTATTTAAAGGCAGCGTCCGTCCGTCCCGAGAACGCACACAATTCTGAACTAAGGAAAACTCACTATCTTTAAGTACACAAATCGATAAAGGAGATAACAAAAACATTAACAAAAGGATTATTTAGCACAACAATGTAAAGTAAAAGATACACAATACAATAACAGCGGCTTCCGTGGTACAATAAGATTTAGAAAAACCTTTGACTTGGTGAAACTACTAAATGATCTTATACAAGGTCAAATGAAATTAACTCCCGGTATATTGGTGCGGTAGGGAAATAAAGTAACAGTCAATCCGAAGCTAATAACAGATTGATTGACCCAAAATACATAATAATGAACACAGCGTAAAGATACCTGAGGCCTTAGTGCGAGTTTTTTAACGGACTCACTCGTGCTAACGTAAACGATCTCTTTATGTCAAAATGTATACAAAAAAAGAGGTTTCTCCTTACCGTCACCAGACGGCGCTCGTCTTTTTTCGTATAGAAATTGAAGTCGTTTACGTTATCACGATCGAGTGCGTTAAAAACTCTGAATAAGCACACAGCAAGAATTCGCACGTGAATAATAGTATGGTGGGTGTGGTGTGTGAGTGCACCTCTAATACAGGCGTAATATTTTGTTATGTGTAAATAATATATATTCGTATATATGAATATGCGTGAGCACACAAATTGTTTTGTTCAACAATATTGTTTGAAGAGACGCTTCAATGGGCCCTCCAGATTTATGCCATTGTCTTTGCTTTTAGTTTTTGTTTGACCTACATTTTATCAGATTTTACGAGGGCGGTTACCATGCGGTTACGCACTACACGTCTGTGCTCGTGATTTGAGATTCCGAGTTCAAAATATTTTGAATTATGACAGATTATGATGGATTGAGTTCGGATGTAGTGCGTAAGCTTCCCTACAAGAAATACGACGGCTACGTCGGACCCAAATTTCACGGACACGGATCGGTTGTAGTGCGTAACCGTGGCGTTCCACCTTTATTTACACGTAAAAATAAAATTACATAATACGGACCCCGGATACTTATTTGACCCCGTGTTAGTAAGTACGTTGATCTTATCTTCTGACACTAAGTATGCTAAGTACCTATTTGTTAATCTACGACAGATCTTATGGGTAGTTCACTACGGTCAGACCTTACAGGTCATGGCAGTTAATTTCATGTCTTTTGAAGACTATCTCCTCCGATCGTCGTCTCGATATGTTTCTTCTCAGACGACACATGTGTGATGCAATCGTCTGGCTGAATGTCGTAGAAAAGGGAAACCTTTATGAATGTCTGCTGATTTTTGCCAAAACCGTGAGTTGTAATAAATTTTGATTACATTTATAAACTCTAAACCGGTTCATCGTACCCGAATTCGATACATTTCAATATATCAGTGTCATACACATATTTTTAATGAACTAAAATGTACTAAATGTAATGTCGCACGATCAATCAATACATATCCAATGAGCCCTGGTGAACCAGCCAAATCCTGCCCCAAGCGAAAATTTACTCAAAAAAATTTACTTGTGAGCGTTTGGTGGACTAGTGCCGGTGTCGTTCACTACAGCTTTCTTAAACCTGACCAGACGATTACGGCGGATGTCTATTGTCAGCATCTGCAAACCATGATGGAAAAGCTAGCTGCTAAACAGCCGAGGCTGGTCAATCGCTCTAGGCCACTGCTGCTTCAGGACAACGCTAGACCACACACTGCACAACAGACGGCTACCAAACTAGAGGTGCTTCAATTGGAATGTCTAAGACCGTACTCCCCGGACCTTGCTCCAAAAGATTACCATTTTTTTCGAAATTTGGATAACTTCTTGCAAGGGAAAAAAATCAACTCCGATGGGGCAGTCCAAACCAAAGCGCCTTCAAAGATTTTATTGATTCCCGTCCGAATGGTTTTTTTAGTAAAGGGATCAATGAACTACCTATGAGATGGCAAAAGTGCATAGATAGCAATGGTACATACTTTGATTAAATAAATATAACATATAAAAAAAAACTACTTTATGTTCCTCCCTAACAAAACGCCAATTTCATATGTAATGACTTAATATTATAAAGCTTGGAAAAATACGTTTTTTAGAAAAATCTAATTAACTATATTTTATTAATTGCACAACAATAGTATTATGTAGGCAAAATGTAATTGGAAAGCCATTTGAAAAGAATCATGGTCTCTTTAAAGTTTATAACTTTGGTATTAGATGAAAATCAGTGTTCGGGGTAAACAGCAACTGCTTTCACAACTGTAAGGAGAAAAAGGTATTGGAAAATCGCTATTTGGAACCAAGCGCCTTAAATTCGGGTCCAATCACAGCTTCAACTTGCGTACGTGCATTCACACACATATTATTATTCCTCAAATACGATAACATGTTTATTTCCATACATTAACGAGTGATTAGTTAATGAGTGACGAACCGATCATCACGTCCCCACGCGCTTCTCACAAACGAAACCAGTTGCATGAAGGTACCTATTTACCTACCTACCAACACTATTAAAATAGTACTGCGTGACGAATCTAGGTATTTATATCACAAAACCACAAGTTATTGGCGAACGTTTCGACGTCACGATTTGTACACAGGATAATCACGTGACAGCGATAAGTTAGTCAGGAAGACTGCTAGTGGCTAGCAGAAAGGGCTAGTTGCTTGCTATAGTGAAATGCATGCAAGCTATCACCTGTTTCGAAAACGTACAAATTAAAGTCGCAATAACAAAACCTTGTCAAAATACGCTACATAATGTTTAGATTAGAGGTGTTTTTGATAGATTGAGGCACGCAACATGAAAAGAGAGACCTTTGCCCAGCAGTGGGCGAAGTCAGGCTGCGGACGATGATACATGCGAGTGTTATTTTTAACCAACTTCGAAAAAAGGAGGCGGTTTTCAATTCGTCGGAATCTTTTTATGTATGTTCCCCGATTACTCAAAGACGCCTGGACCGATTTGGAAAACTCTTTTTCGATTGTTTGGCGGATACGATCCTGCCATCGTCGGTCTTCAGCTTCGTGAGCCGGCTCTGCCCAATAGCCAGGTCTCTTGCAAACACCTTGGAGCCCTTATTCCGCTTAACCGGTTTAATATGCTCAGTATGAAAGTGGCGGAGGTCGCTTTTCAAGGACTTGGAGATCCGTCTATTGAGCTGCCGGACTCCAGGATCATTAACGCCTCTCCTTCATGAGCTTGAGAGTAGGATCGGATGGTTTCTTGTTCCTATTTGCACGACGGGTCTAGAAAAACTTAGACCCGACCGTATGGACAATTTCCACGGACCTATCGTCCACAGAGCTCCCTAGGCTAGGATACTAGTTTTAATTAAATGTTTTGAAAAATGTGTATTGTTTTGACATCTATAGAAATATTGTATTTCTTCCTTATTTTACATTACATAAATAAATTATTATTCTTATTTATATATTGTTATTTATTATTATTTCTTATTTATTATTTTGGGGCGCACGGTTGGCGCAGTGGTTGAGCAATTGACTGCTGCGCTGCCTGTCGCGGGTTCGATTCCCGCACGGAACAAAAATTTGTATGACCTACAGATAATTGTTCCGGCTCTGGGTATTTGTGTATGTGATTTTATATGTTTGTAAACGCACCCACGATACAGGAAGAAATTCCTAGTGTGGGGCAACGTTTTTTTTAAAAAAGAAAAGAAACAAAATATATATATTATTATTATATATTGTGTTTGTAAAGTGTTGTAATAGTGTAATCGTCTCTTCAGTCCGTCCAGAGTGTACGCGTGTTAAATGTTGCCAGGGCTTGTCATTGGTTTGTATTCTGGTAGCCGGTTCCTGTCCGGGGATTCTTCGCAGCCCTTGCCACGCCGTTACCTCGACCGCCACCGCAGTCGACGGTAGACGGGCTGCCGGGCACTAGGGGCCTTTTCTTTGTCGCGCATTTCTTCGGTTTGGGGGGTTTGCTATAATTGCCACGCTTGGCAGGTGGGTTGTCGATCGCAGTTTGTTATTAAGTGCACAGAGAACGCTGCTGCCCATTCTCTGGTATATCTCTTAGTCGCCTCTTACGACACCCACAGGAAGATATGGAATGGTGAAATTCTATACATCCGACACCACACGGAATTATGTACTTAACAGTAATAAATATCAGAAATAAATCGTTGGAAGTTGTTGCACCGTCACGGAATTTACTGTGCAAAACTATAATAATAATAATAATAATAAACGTTTATTTGGAACCATTTCGGAATTACACAAAGTACAATGGAACGATGATAGCTACAGAAGTGCAAACTGTGGCGCAGCTATATATATATAAACTAACACGCAGTTTCTAGAACGAAAATAAACGCAACTTTAATGTGAAAAATGTAAAACTCGCGGAAACTGCTGTAATTGTTTGAATCAACAGCAACAACAATAAATAATTAAATTGACTCGATAATTTCGTTCCAGTAACTGATCCAGAAGCACATGAGTGTAACAGGTAGATGTGAATAATTCCCACTGCATTTTTCTCGTGTAAAATAAAGTATTTATTTCTTTATTTCAGTTTGGGGCGGTTACGCACTACAGGTCCGTGTCCGTGATTTGAGGTCCGAATTCAAAATGTTCTGAATTATGACAGATTATTTCGGATAGGCCTCCCACTAGGTGGACCGATGGCCTGGTTAAGGTTGCGGGAAGGCGCTGGATGCGAGACGCACGGGACCGGTCAATGTGGCGACGTCTGGGGTAGGCCTATGTCCAGCAGTGGATGTCTTTCGGCTGATATGATGATGATGACGGATAGTTTGGATGTAGTGCGTAAACTTCCCTACAAGAAGTACTACGGCTACTTCGGAACCGAAATTTCACGGACACGGATCGGATGCTGTGCGTAACCGCCCTAAGATACCTTGTTATATTGTCCTATTTAAAATATATGTCAACAATTTAATATTACGTCCTTCTTACATATGAAATAAGCGTTTTTTGAAATATGACAAAATTTCCTAATTGCGTCAAAATGTACTAGCGCAATACCTAGCCTAAATCTGATAGAGACGGTCTGAGCACCAAGTGTATTCTTTTGATGATTTTTCATTAAAATACGTAGTAAGTATGTCCATTAATACATAACCAAACACTATAAGTGATCTCATCACGCCAATGACTAAGCAATAAGATCATTATCAAATAAATAATCGTACTTCATTGCCAAATCTGTCATCATTAAATAACATTTTTTTTGTAAGTAGAGGTTCATAGTACATACTTATTAATTTAAGTTAGAATCAGCGTGATATTTTAAATTTTCCTCTTCCTTTTCTACATAATCATGTCTCATTGTCTGCAGGTAAAGTTATCATCAGATAATATGTATATTAGGAAAATACTCTAATCTTGTTCAGTTCTGTACCTATTTATTGTATTCATGATATCTACCTAATTATTCTACTTAAGTTTAACTTGTTCCATTCATACTTAGAATCACAAAGTGTGTAAGCAGCGGCGCACCGTTATAATCTTTTGTTTCTTCTTTAATGTTGTCAGTAAATGGCCAGCTCTGGCCTGAGTATACAAAGAGGTCTTAGGATGGCATTATGTTTTCAGTACAAAATGATACCTCATACATCTAATCATGGGATTTCAGTGATGCTGATAGTGCTTCTGACTAGATTAATCGTGTTTATTTAATATCTTGTGTGGTCTGCGTTAAAGATTTTTCCGTTACTTATTAAGTATCCAACTATGTACCGAATATTTAGTCCGGGTGGAAGGGTTTTTAATTATTATTAGATGTTAATCGGATCAATAAAATAATCAGAATTATATCTTAACTAAAAAAAATAAGTAGGCTTTTAAGAACGAGGAACACACAAAATAACTCTCAATATGTACAAATTCTGCATACTACAGAACGATTTTCCGCCCACGATTATCATTGTTTACAGTTTAACGAACTTATTAAATGGCGCGACGAGATTTTAAATAAAGAACGTGAAACAAGGACAATCAAGACGGCTGACATATTTTTTAAATCGTAGTGTGGAAATGATACAGTGTTGTTCTGCCACAAGATGCACAGATTGATTGTGATGGGCAGCTACAATATGCAATAGTAATAAATTGCAAGCGACAATTGGCGCCAATAGCCATCTTCCGTTTTGTTACGAAAATTGCTGTGACTTTATATAGCCACGGTACAGTATATAGGTACTGTGTCGGGTATTTAATCTGAACGGCCCAAAGCGAATGGACCGCCGGGACATTCGACCGTAACCAAAAATCTTCTACGTTCGGACTGGTGATAAAATGATTACAAAATTAATTTCAAGGAACAGGTCGCATATATTGTGACAGTCGTATAGTTTATAAATTTTATTTAACTATTTAAATATTTACTTTTCATCTAACTAATTTATTGCCCTTATTAAATTAAATAAAAACCAGCCAAGTGCGAGTCGGACTTCGCACATTTAGGGTTCCGTACCAAACCACAAAATCAAGTTAGTTGTAATAGAAAAAAAGAAAATATCTGATTTATCAATGTATTGGTATTTTTTTAGTAAAATAAACATTACCACCAAATTTGAAGTTTATAGGTCAATTGCAAGTTAAAAATCTTTTCGGAACAAAATTTTGTAACAAAAGCTGACTTTGGTGGCATCTCATTTCTTTGTATAAAAAATATAGTATTTATCTACTCAACGAGCTCTAAACTACGGTACCCCATTCGATGCGGTAGGCCAACATTTTTACTGGAATATGCTGTATTATTAAAATATTATTTGACAATTTGTATGACTTTGGGTCAACAATATGCTTATACTGTTACATTTTAAGACTGTAGCTCGAACCGTTTGGTTATAAAACCTGTGTGATAGACGACGGACAGATAGAGGGACACACAGAGGGACGGATAGACTGACACCTGAGTGATACCAATAGGGCTCCGTTTGGACCCTTCGGGTATGGAACCCTAAGAACATAATAATTTATTTGCTATACAGTACAGGTATAGAAAGCTCTTAAGCAGTAATTACAGATCTCTTATTCTGGCCTTAATTTCGGCTTGCAAATTAGTCATAGAAATTATTAGATCAATTAAAGTCAATATTCATGCAAGCAGTCAAAGTAAATTAAGATTATTTAATAGTAGTTTATGCAATGGCCATATAATAGGGGTTATTAAAACACGAGCGTAGGTTTATCAAATGAGGCGAAGCCGAATTTGATAATAATATTACGCGAGTGTTTTAATACCTAATTATATGCCGTTGCATACACTACTTTATCTTCACTCATACAGTTGTGATAAAACAAAAGTGGAAAGGGAAAAATATTTGGTATGGCGGGCAATTTAGATTCTCGTTGCGTAGCGCGCGCATCCACAGACAATGAAACTTCTTTACTACAGCCCATACGCGCCAGAAAATTAAAAAGTAAAAGTGTGCTATAAAAATTAAAAAGTTATTTTAAAATGCAGTTGTTTGAAAATCGAAGGAAAATGTTGAACTGAAATGGTTTTTTTTTAAATTTTACCTATCCACGAATATAAAGTACGTGTTTATACAATATTTTTTGAATTCGTATTTGGAACATTACGTTGTGAGTGTAGATAAAATAAATTATATTATATAAATTGAAATTGGAACATTTTATTTTAAGCATCATTATTATCCTCTAACGCTTCACAACTTATAATCCAAAAAGTCCAGTACACTGTAAAAGCATTTATCAATAAGTTAATTTATTAAACTACGCAAAAATTTAAAGAATGGTAATGTTTTTATGGCAATCGGCATTTTACTGTACAATTTAATGCACATAATATAGCTGTTGTTGGACTTTAGCGTGAGATTAATTTATGGTTTTTGAACTAATCGAGAGGCGCATGTAAAATATATAGGTATAGATAATACCTTGTCGCATGCTCAAAATTCCCATACATTTGAAAACAATTATACTTCTTCTTCCTGCCCTAATCCCATGTAACTTGTAGTCAGCGCAAAACGTTTTCTTCCGTACCGTCCTGTCTCCTGTCACGCTATCACTGACTCCCTTTTCTTTCATATCACTCCTCACACAGTCCATACATCTTTTCTTTGTCCTTCCCCTCCCTCTCCATCCAGTTTCTTTTAGGGCTACCCTTTATAACCTACATTTACCTAGATATAATGGCTTATCTCGGTAGGTATGAAATTGTATAAATTTGGTTTTACTAATGTTGGCCTTTAAGTTGTTAGCTTCTAACCAGTCGATAGATGTTTGGAGAGCAGCATTTATTTTTTGTAAGTACATATTTTTGTCGTTGCCCTTTATTACAATAGAAGTATCGTCCGCGATTAGTAGGTACACATTTGTGATTCAAAATATTAGGAAAGTCGTTTATGTCGAGCAAAAACAATGGAGGACCTAGAACACTGCCTTGTGGCACCCCATACCTATTTAACAAAAGTGAAGATTGGAACAATTAACGTGTTTTGGTTCGCTAATTGTAACTGGAAATTTCAACATATAGATATGACAGTCGTACGCTTTTCCTCGCATTCCGTATCTACAAACTTTTACCAGTAAACGTTTGTGATTGAGGTGATCAAACGCCTTACCCATATCCATAAACAGCACTGCAACTAAATAAAGACTGACTGATTATAATAACGTTTTCTTTATTTTTCCTTCAAAACATGATCGTTGTAAGGAAGTTTCGGTTTCGGTTAAACTGAGACTATTGCCGAAATTCGGTTTCGGTCGTAAAAACTAGTTTCGGTTGGACACTAACTAATTCATTTTATTGTTGATTATGACTAACAACCACTTTCTGGAACGATAATTATTAGAAAACTAATAAAATGAAATTTGTATTATCTTTGCTTTGCTGTCGCTTGACATTAGTACGACTCCGCGGTCCCTCTGTCTGTCTGTCTGTCCGTCTGTCACCAGGCTGTATCACATGAACCGTGATAGCTAGGTAGTTGAAATTATCACAGATGATGTATTTCTGTTGCCGCTATAACAACAAATACTAAAAACAGAATAAAATAAATGTTTAAGTGGGGATTCCATATGCTTTTTTGCCATTATTTGCGATAATGGTACGGAACCCTTCGTGCGCCAGTCCGACTCGCACTGGGCCGGTTTTTGCGGAGCGACGGTTTTTTACTTCCACAAACTAGAAGTGCATACAAAATCACGCAATTGAAGTATCTATTTAAATCCCGTCCATCGCTAATAAAACTACGACATTTAAATTAATGACTATTTAAGACTGTAGAATGGAATAGATTGATAAATGAGTTTATACGTACCCCTTAAATACAATTTATTTCTGACTCTGAGACATATTTTGCGCTTGAAAGCTCAAGCGCAAAATACTATCCATATTTTACACCGATCCAATTTTGAATAAGAATTATTAAAAACTAGCTGTTGCCTGTGATTTGGCCCGTGTGGATGTCGGGAATCGGGTAGTATCCCGAGATAAAAAGTATCCAGGTTATAAGCTGTGTTAAACTCAAGTTAAACTGCTAAATCCGTTCAGCAGTTTTTGCGTGATTGATATACAAATATCCGTCTATCTTCCATCCAAACTTTTACATTTATGATATAAGGTGTGTAAAGTCTAAAATTTACTCTGCTGAGCTGGGGAATTCGGAATATGCGGAACAGGTTGTAAAGTCTCGCACCCTCCATCTAAAAAGGAAGGATCCCCCGACCAGACCAGAGGTTGTGTGTGTCTGATCCGGCCAACTGCCGACAGTTGTTATCGGCATGAGCGTACCCAGCTTCTGGCCTAGGAGGGGGCAATTCAGATTTTTTAGGTCGGATCGTCCGCGGCAATTTTTTCATACACACTACACAAACACACCTACATGAAACATTAGGTATATGTAGTGTAGTGTGTAGGGCAAACAGGCGCAAATGATCCTGTTCGAATTTTCGAATGTCCATAACTAACTTTATTATTGCTCAGCAGAATGATTTCTATACTTTAATATAGAAACTGAATGAATATTTTTTAATCATCTACGTTTGATTTAGTTTTAGCTCCTTCAAAACAATAACATGTCAAATGAAATAATTTATTTCAAATAAATGCTAGTCGCTCGCAACCACAGCTCGCAACTCCCTACCGAAGATTACCGAATACCCGACTGCCGAAGGAGGGTAATATGTTTATTGGCAATTGCACCGTGCATTTTGCCAGTGTCTACTGCGCGGTTTATTTAAAAGTTACAGCATAAGGCTCCGTTTACACTTTGATTAGTAATTAGGCGAGTTCGTACATGTTCTGCGAGATTTCCAGGGGGGGGCAGCTGCCCCTCCCCTGCTGTATATATTCAAATCGCGCCAAAAGTTTGCTTGCGCGGTGCAGATTTATGTGTGGCGATAAATGTTACTTGGTCCTAGCGCTAGGAATGTAAAAATATCGGGAGACAATAACCAAAATCAAAAGATCGCCCATAAATCGGGGACTTTTTCAACGCTGGTCGTACCAACCGACAACCGTACACACGTCTGGATTTGGTACGGAGTAGACCATATCCAAGCGGACCGAGACGGACTCAATTAATAAAAAAAATGTCCTTCGGACCACTCTACATACGGTCGGGTATGGTTCGGAAGCGTACCTTATGCGTGGTCCGCTCGTCCTAAATCCGAGTGTGTGTTACAGCTATTAGGTGCATTTTCGTTCGAGAAGCAGGGGGCGGACTTAAGGTGAACGCACACCTAGAAGCACCGCAAGAGCCGCGCACGTCGCAGTCATCGCATTTTATTATTTTTTATATGAAATCGTATGCAGCCTCGCGCAGCTATCCGCGCCGCACGAATCGCAAATGCTGTAGGTATACGGATTCCACCAGCGCGTGCGGATGAAGTCATCAGATTCGGCGCAGTCGATGCTTGCAATATTGTTCAAGATGTACAGAAATGGATAAGATGCGTTCGGCGCGGATTGCGCGGGGCCTTGACCTTGAGAAAATGCGATGACTGCGGCGCGTGCGGCTCCTGCGGCGCGGATAGGTGCGCGTTCACCTTTAAGCGCTGCAAAAGAGTAGGTACCTGCCAGTCCTTCCACTACTTTTCATTCTTCTTTTTTGTTTCTTTAGGCAGATATACAACGACGCCCGACGGTAAGTATGGCGGAGGGCCCGATTTAGATGATTACCCGCTAAATTTGAAATGCCTGTGTGGTAATTTTGTACGTATTTTATGTAACTAGGTAGGTTAACTACGACGTACAATCTAACATTTTGATGATCGATTGTTAGGTACTTAAATGGGTATTATAATTCTATTTTACTCCTTTCAAATTTTTATTGATAAACACGACAAAAAAAGAATGGATATAGATCTAGATATGTGCACCAATTATGTAATAAGAAGTGCAAAAACAACTGAGCTAAAAAATGACAATGAAAAGAAGTACTAACATACAGTCTTTTGTTTTGTTTTGAAAAACCGCATTCCTTTGTTTCCTCAACAAAAGAAAATCATGCGTTTTTCCTGTAGGTGATTGTCAACACATATAAATATAATACATAGCAACACAGCAAAGATGTAGGACTCACCTTTACTAATACACAAGACACAAAGGTTGGCCTATTTAACCGTTTGTTCATGTGATATTTCGCACTCTGTGCTGTTTTTAATATTACATTTGTAAAGCAACAAGCGCCCACATCAATACTAAAGTCCACTTCGAAATTCTATGGCTCTAAAAATAGTGAGTGAGCGAGAGGGGGGCCTGATAACGACAACCGGGTGTTTTGAATATAATAGTAAACAAGGGCAGGACAATGAACGCGATCACCCCGCAGTCAAGTGACCACACTAAACATCGCGAAATTATATAAACACATCACTATGACCTTCCCTTACACTGAAGGTCACAAAGAAAAAATAAAAAGAAATCTAATGAGGACAGCTTAGCACACTAAAAATACATTTCTGTAAATTTTTAGAGCATCGCTGCAAATCCGCGCGAGCAATTACATAAAAATAAGGCGTTTTATTAGAATTTACATCAACATTATAATTCATAAATTAACAATGAAACTAAGCATTCGAATTCATGAGAGCACGATTCTTACCTGTTATGTTGACCAATGAACACTTTATATTTGTTTCAGCGATCTCTTTCTGTGCTTAAATTTTAAAATTCACGTTTTTATTTACAAGGACAAAAAGACAGAAACATGACGTCACTGACGTTTTTACATTACGTTCCGTATGTCCCAAAAAAATACGTTCTTGATTCTTGAACCTCACCCATGCCAAAAGCTTTGTTTCAATCATTATGGCAACGCGTTTTCAAGAGCGTGACGTTGCGTAGAATGAATCGTTTTAAAATTATTTAATGCTTGCAACACCTAGCAGGGATACTTTCAAAAACGTTCTCAACAATATTTTTATGAGTTTACGATTTAACTCAATCTTCTATTCGCATTTAGAAAATATTCGTTATCAAACTCAACTAAATTGCTATTGGTACCACTTCTTTAAATTCACCATCACAAAAATTCTCAAGAACATAGCAACTTATAAAACTTTTATTTTATACATCTCTCATTAGTAAAAACTGTCTACATTATTTTCTCACCATAACTAAAAATATAAGAAAAGTCACCATAAACTCGAAACTTTGAAAGCAATCCATTCGTAGTTCAAGCTGGAAATTAAAAATAAAATAAAAAAAACAATCGCGTTTTTTGATCTGGCAACCCAGATCGGCGTGGGTTTCGATGATTATTTGTTAGCGTGGGTAGATTGTTTTAATTATTTACACGGAATTATATCAAAAAGTGCATTAATAACGACATAACAGAAAACATTACCCGCAGTATGGGTAAGTTGATTATTTACTATCGTTAATTTGCAGCTGGCGATGTTTCTTTTGTTATTGATTGATGTCATCTTCAGGGTGGTCTATCGGTGCGAAGCTTTATTTTTTTACGCCTTTGACTATTTGTGCGGGCGCAAACGTGTTTAGGCCAAATAGTGAGAAAATGGGTGCTTAGAAGCAAAGCGATGGTTAGTAAAACATAATGAATATTTAAAGTTTAACGTACCTCTTGTGCAAATTGACGTTTAAAGCTGATTGTTATTGTATGAGACCGATGTAGTTCCGATCGTTCGGATTGCACTTGGTAAGGGGCGATGCATTGTGAGATGATTGTTAAAAACTTGCTTACGAGCTTAGTAATCACCTGTGCATATACATACATCGGAAGAAAACAAGCAACCTAAATATATGGTTAACTTTAATTTCAGTGAATCTACATTGAGTGAACAAAAGTGTTTCTTTGACATTTGGGTATTCGTCAACAAAACAAAAGCATTTAAAACAAATGAACATCTTGATTAGTTATAAAATAATACAAATTCAAACTCATGAATATGGCCATTGATTCTGGTGTATTTGAATATGGCATCCGTGGATTTGTTTTTAATCAACTTGTAAACCATTATCCGTCTGCTCATAAATGAATGTAATATGTAGCGGCATTCTCTAAGTGGCCTATCTGAATTCCCAAAACTACGTAGAACTGCAAGATGATAACATAAAATAAACAAATGAGGCTTATAATTTCTAATTCCATGGGGTAATGTCCACGAGGCAATACCACATTTAGACAGGGTGTTTTAAGATAGGTCAATCCATTTAAATTGACAGTATATTGGTACTTCTGTAACACATTATTTTATTAGTCACAACAGAGACACATAACTATACTTTTTTATACATAACTGTGATTTGCTAGACAAGGCTGGATCTTTCTTAGCTGGCTGAATTGGGATATTACCTGGGTAGAAAAATGATAATTCTATTGAGTCCATCAATGAGATTATCAAATAATATTAGACGCATATTTTTTGTTGTAACAAATAAATAAAAATTGACAAAGATAAAGCGCATCATAGTGCAGGAGTGGGGGCTTATGACGTCACTTTGTCAGTATAAAGTGTAGCACACTGTGACATCACACGATTGAAATAACTAAAGAGATTTTCTAAATAGATTTTCTTAGACATCTACCCTATTGGTCTCTGTGGCCGAAACTTGAAGAAAATCCCACCTATTTATTAAATAGAAATATATTACTGCACTGGATGCTAGTTCCATTGCCTGTTCTGTTAGTGCTTAATTATTTGAGCTTGCTTTGCTTGCTCTCATATCTAAGCACACAGACACATGCACATTCTCTTCTAACATAAACATAAAATAATGTCAAACCTGTGGGCAATGCCAGCAGCGCCTTGGTGTTGCCGCCTATCTCCTGTATGAGTTAATCTTCTAACATGGTTAATATTTTCTGCATAACATTTCTGTCAATAAAGTTACTCCTATTTCCTTATGATCAGCCTCTTCTCATACACAGAAGGTACAAACTTTGATCTCCATGCTTTTGCAAGACAGGTTGGCAATTTCAAACTTAGGTCCAGATCCAGTCACACATTGTTTTCTTTCACCATATTCAGCAATATCCAAGATAAACTTGGAATCCTGAAATGCTATCTGGTAGAACAAGTTTGATTGACAGTAAATTTTAAAATTATGCTATTAGTTCAGTTATCTAGGCATCCATTATATTAATGCACTGAGGGTACAGGTGAGGCTTATATGTATGTTCCAATTGGTTGTTTCGTATGAAGAAGGTCAAGCAATAAACTACATGGTGGATTTCAAATCTATAGTAATATTATAAAGAGGTAAAGTTTGTGAATTGTTAGATTGTGAGTTTGTGATGTTGTAGGGGTTAATCTCCGGATGTACTGAACCAATTTAAAAAATTCTTTCACCAGTAGAGAGCTACATTATTCCTGATTTTCATAGGCTATAATATATTTAACAAAAAAATTAGAGATCCTTATGAAAGTTGCAATAACGTAACCCAAAGTAGGAAATGTTGAAACAGGCGTGCGCTGAGAAAACTTGATGATACATAAAAAATATTAGGTAGGCAGGGAAGGGTAGGTCAGGTAGGGTAGTGAGGGGTAGGTGGGTAGAGTAGGTTGATAGGTAGGTAACCAATTGACGGGAGCGAGGGCCTGGGGGGCAGCTAGTCTTCCATAGGACTCCTTCGTTGGTGTAGTGGTGGCAAGTGCTACTGTTCAGCATGAGGTCCAAGGTTCGATTCCTGGGTCGTATAAAGTATTATTGGGCTTTTCCATATGGGATTTCTCAGTAGTTGCTCTGAGTCTGCAGTTTGTGCCCGGTCAGTGGCAATAGGCTGGCCCCTTATTACATGGGACTTTAACATAACTGGCGAAATGTGTAGAAGTATCTATACTCCATTTGAGATCACATTAGACATTTAAATAAGCCCATTTTACAGCCCGTTCAACCGATTTTGATTTCTATAGCGTTGGTGATATGGCAAATGGCAGTTATATTAAACAGTTAGTGTTGGTAACATGTTTTTGCTTTTTATGCCATCCTTATGTTTATGGGATAAAACTCAAAATCGGGTGGGGGGGCTGTAAAAAGGGGTTGTAATTTTTTTTAATGTTATTTCAATTGGAGTATAGTGACTCTCACTCAGTTTGAAATAAATCATTGTTATTATAATTTCTCAGTAGCAGACCAGAGTCTGGACTTGTGCCTAGTTGATGGCAATAAGCTCAACCCCGATTTTATGAGACTTGGCTAAATGTGGGTTTACTATAAGTTTACCATTGCCTAACCTTTAGGGGAATCAAGCGTGATGTTATGTGTTATTATAAATATCCAAACATTTGATCACATAATCTGATGTGTTGTTATCATTCAATGAATATTCAATATTGATTGACTCCGACACTAAGTGCAAGTTTATGTAAGGGCAAATTTTTATGCAAAGCAGTAGTTTGAGTGGAAGTGCTTGGACTTTGTGACTGCTCTTCACAGTCTTCAAAGATGTCAGTGTAGGCACACTGATATGACTAAAGCAGAAAAATAAAATTGATTTCAATTGGGATTACTAGTTTACCCTACCTCACGTTAGGCAGGCGAAAACTGATGTGATGATAAAGGGCGAAGAGTTGAATCCTGAAAATAGCTGAACTGAATACTGTATTCTTAGGCCTAACTTTAGATGCTAAGCTTCAGTGGGGCCCACATATAAATAAATTGTCAAAGAAGCTAAGCTCCGCAGCATATGCTGTTAGAAAAATTTGTAATTTAACTGACAGAGACAGCCCGTTTAGTATACTTTAGCTATTTTCATAGTGTAATGTCGTATGGTTATTCTGTTGAGGGGAAATGCCGCCGACATCCGGACTATCTTTGTTTTGCAGAAAAGAGCTGTTCGATCAATTTATAAATTAAGCCCGAGATACTCTCTCAGAGAGAAATTTAAGGAGATTAATGACTGTGCCTTCTCAGTATATTTATGAAAATCTTTTATATAAATTCATAAAAATATAAAATTGTTAAAAAAATCCAGTGATATCCATAACATAAATACTAGGAACAAACACAAATTTGTAGTACCTACAACAAGGCTCAAGAAAATAGGTGGCTCGTTTAGATGTCAATGTGTACACTTTTATAATAAGCTTCCAAGCCACGTTCAAGGACTAAGTGTTAATAAATTGAAATCATTCATTAAACATAAGTTGTGCCAGAAAGCGTTTTATAACATTAAAGATTATGTTGAGGACAAAAAGGCTTGGGATTGAGCTGCTCTAATTAATTTAGTTTATTTTATTTTTATTTTGCACTGTTAATTTAGTTTTTTTTTATATTTTTTTATTGCTATGACAAGATTATTTACTTTTTAAAGTATTATATTACCTATTTTATTTTAATTATTGTGAATGTGAAGACTATGTGGATCATTCTTTTTTTTATTTTTATTCTAATTTATCTTAGTTAGTTTTTAATCATGGTCTGGAGTATTTATGCGGCCTACCCGAATGTCCTTTCTTTGGTATTGTTCGTCAATTTGTTGAGCTCCTTAAATACCAACTTTTTTTTATACATAGTGCTATGTTCTTTTTATCTTAGTAACAATAATAATAATAATTAACAAAAAAAATGAGAATAATTTTAACTTGTAGCGGCACCAACGCTGCCACTTACAAACTAATGACATGACGTCACACAAATCCAGCAAATCCTGCATCGCGCAAGCAAAGTTTTCGGCGCAATTAGAACACATACAACAGTCCGACAATAACCGTTGGGAAGTAGCCCGGACCCGACACAACACCCGTCTGGTCGGAGGATCCTCCCTTTTCTATGGAGGTTTGTGGGACTTTACACCCTGTTCCGCATGCCTCCAAAAACTAATTATAACAGTCAGCTTCAATAGCAAAACAATAAGCCTTAAAACAAACGTACACATAGAGTAACAATTTTTTTACATGTGAAATGTTTTAAAATTTGCTAAGCATAAAATTAATCAAGTAGAAAAACTTTTGTACACAATAAATATGCTTTCAATGGGGAAAAGGTGTGTAAGGATAAGGTTAAGTGGCGATCTATTCTCTCTGCTATTACTATACGAGCAGGGATCAAAAAGTAGTGAGAATGAGATACAATATAATGACTATGGTTACCTATCATAAGTTCGAAAAACATTTGACCGAATTTCATTTCACCTAAAACTTTTCAACTTTTTTTTACATCATCGAAGTCACGTCTGCCACTGTCTCAGTTGACCTATAATCAATTCGATTTTTTTCGTTAATCCGACGTTTCACTTGGTCGAAAAACTTTTTACCGAAGTTACACTTAGCCGAAATAACATTTGTTCGAGATGTTTATTTTTAAACGTTTATTGAAATACTAAGTAAGAGAGAAACAGTGGGTGATTACATATTATGTTTAAAACAGCGAAATGGAATAAAAAAAAAAAAAAAATCCTACTCCGTTATTCTTTTCTGATTAATTTCGTTGCGGGATCCAAGACAGTTAAATTTGAAAAAACTGTTAATAAATCATTTGCATGAAAATTAGAAATAAATACGTAAACACAGACAAGACTGCGTGAAGTCGATTTTGCAGCGATTCGTTTCTGTCACTAAATTTTGTAGCACATCTATTGACTTTTTATGACACTATTTCAATTTTAAATTGAAAATGCTACCAAGTTCCCGGCTATATATTTGTGACTAAATAATATTCCCTAAAATGTTGTTTCGGTTTGGTGAAAATATGGCAAATGAAAAAAGTTCAAAAGAGTCTTCGGCCAAAAGCAAATGGTTATTTTGTAAATCGGTGAAATGTAGTTCGGTAAAATAATACCAATGCCAATTGATACTTCGATAATCTGAAATTATGTCAAATAACGCATATAGCAAAAAAGACGTCGGTCAATAGTTTTCGGCAAAATGAAATTCGATCAAAAAAGATTCGGAAAAATGATCGATTCCCCATGACTATTGATAACTTAATAATTTATTTTTCTACATAGTTTCCGAGTCTGTCTACACACCGAGTCCAGCGCTTTGCCTTCAATCCCTTTCAGAAAAAAAGTTTTGTCTTGGTCCTGCAAAAAGCTCTCCACGGCATCCATCACCGCGTTATCGTCTTCGTACTGGTTTCCCCTTAAGTATTTTTTAAATTCGGGGAACAGACAAAAATCGTTAGCCGCCAGATCTGGTGAATAATGGGGGGTGGTCAACCAATTCGAAGCCAGCTTGCTGAATGGCAGACATCGCAATTGCCGACCTGTGCGCGGGTGCGTTGTCGTGATGAAACAGAACGCCCCTTCGAAGTTTTCCTCTCCTTTTCTCTTTGATGGCTTTCCTCAACTTGGGAATTAAAGCTGCATAATATTCGCCTGTAATAGTGGTTCCACGCTCCAGGTAACCAATCAACAATATCCCTTCTGAGTCCCAAAATATTGAGGCCATAACCTTGCCAGCCGATGCCACGACACGAAACTTCTTCGGGGTCGGTGATGATGGCCGTTTCCATTGCGAAGATTGCTGTTTTGTCTCGGGATCAAAATGATGGACCAATGTTTCGTCCATTGTTAGGAAACGAGACAAAACGTTTTCAGAATCTTCTTGAAACTTGTCCAACAATATCTTCGAAATGTCAAGTCGATTTTGTTTCTGACTGTCGGTCTCAACCGGCAACCCATCTTGCGGAGACTTTTCTCATATTCAAAGATTGTTTCAATATGGATTGAATACTTCCATATGAAGTGCCCGTTTCTTGAATTAAGTATAGGATGGTAACTCTTCGATTGCACAATACAATTTTCTCGACTTTCGCAACATTTTCTTGGGTGACTGACGTCGATGGACGATGTTCGTCTTCCGTGCTCGTTCTCCCTACTCGAAATTAAGAAGCCCACCTTGCGACAGTGGAATACGGCGTAGCAGATTCTCCTTATGTTGCCTCCAAATCGCAATGAATATCTTGCGTCGTTAACTGTTTTTTAAACAGAGGTATTTAATAACGGCTCGCACTTCATTTTTCTCCATTTTCGAGAACACGTTCCGACACGAAGCAAACAAATTACTACATTCCTAAAAAAACAAAAGAGAATCGAAGATTTTTCTTTATTAATATTACAAATATGTATCTGAGCTATGCCTGCCAGTATTTCTTTTTTCTTACCGAGGAGTATGTCGTTCTCACTACTTATTGATCCCTCCTAGTAACTTTTGTTTAGCAAAGAAAAATACTTTATTATGGTGAAACACTTTTCTCATTCACTAAGTGAAAAAGCACAAATAAATATATATATTAAATTAATTGAATCGGGAGCGTCGGCCACAGGTGCCTCGACCACTGGGGGCCTAAGCCACGGACCCGCGGCCGTTACCACTGGGCCACGACTGCTTTCATAAACTAATTTACTAAGCAGTGTGTTTTGTATTTTTATACACTATAATTATTTGTTAAATATTTATAGAAAAAGAACAGATTTTTATGTTATCCTCATTTGATCAAAAATATCGGGTTATTGGACGATTCGCACGAATTTAACAAGCCCGAAAAGTGCGAATCGACCCCTTTTAAAATATTATTTTTTCTGTGGCGATTCGCCCGACCACTCCAAAATTATGTAGTAGGCGATTCGCACACACATTGTGTTTTAGGCAATACCATTAAGATAAAGTACACTCAAGTACAGAAGTATTAAGGATTAAATATTGTTATTGATATGAAATGAGACACAAATTGATCAAAAATGTCTTTATTAAAATAACTACTATATGATTTAAGCACGTATTCCACATTGGACACTCACTTAAACGGAAACTAATTGAATGGCACCTGAGGCACATACGGCACCTATCGATATTTATCGCAATTTTACGCCGCCAAATTAAATGGCACCTACGGATTAGGTACTTACTAGTCTTGGGACGTTTATTTTCATAAGACGTCAAAATCAAAGATTCGATTAAATTCAGTAGAGAGTTTAATGACATGATATAACTTCCTCTTTTGCTTTTTTAGGTAGATGTTTACTTTATAAGTATTTATACCCAAACTACCAGGAGGCCAGAATCATGAAGAAGTATTTGCAGGGCTAGAATCATAAGCGGTAGAGACTAACGGAGTACTAGGACTTCAGAATCGAAAATTGCCCGGTACTCTTTTTACCCGACTGCCGAAGGAGGGTAATGTGTTTATCAGTCTATGTATGTATGTATGTATGTATGTTTGTTCCTATGTGGCGTTCTAGAGACCAAACGCGTTGGCCGATTTTGATGATTCTTACGTCAATCGATTCGTCTTAATCCTGCGCGTGTCACTGGCTACATTAAAATTAGAAAATACAAAAATGGCGGCTTTTGGGCGCCATTTTGTGGAGTTTTTTTTTTTTTTTTTCCAAACCCATCGTGGGTATCAAAATAAAGAATTTTAAGAGGCAATTTCAAAAATATATAACACTTATATGTTTAAATGTACCTAAGCCTAAAAAAATAACTTAAAAGTTGTAAATAAAAAAAGATAATTAAAAAAATCAAAAAACCCGACTGCTTAAAAAGCAAACTAAAAAGACGTAAACAAGAAGAAATTCATGCTGTGCAGTCGGAAGATACATCTGGTTTTGGTCCGCCAGCTCGCGAATATGTAGGTACTTAAGTTAGTCTTTACCGGTACCGGAATGACCTGATAACGTATAGAGCTTTCTTTTACTAAATTTTCACTTCCAAAACCTAAACAATATTTATTTAAATTTAATCAGTACAAACAAAGACACACTCCAACTCATTATCAAGCGCCTATTTGAAAATATACATTAATCTTGTAATACAAATTACGCCAGGTATGTATAACTTTTACCAAACAATGACATGTTTGTTAAAAGTGTTAATTGTGATTTTTAATTTCGTAGACTAATCTGACAGCTGCCAATTAACTTATTTTATTAAATGTTGCAAGCACAGACATAAACCTAAATAGATGACGCGATTGTATGTACTTCGCGTGCTAATAAACGGAGTAAAGTTACGACAAATGATCGTAATCTGAGCTTTTAATTTAGCATTAATCGGCACCGGAAATCAACCGAAATCTAGAAAAATGACTTTTTATGCCATATGGAGCTGTAAAGAATGTATAGAAAAAGTTAGCCGAGGCATTGGAAATGTTTTCTTCGGTTAATCAAAAAATTTGAATTTATAGATTTATGTCTGGTTGCAAGCGCGGTAAAGAAGCTCAATCGGTTTGAATCGAACAGACGGACCGCGGAGTCTTAGTAATAGGGTTCCGTTTTTACCCTTTGGATACGGAACCCTAAAAAAAGGTTTTTGTAAAGAAAATTGTCCCGTGCGAAGTCGTTTTTAGGGTTCCGTACCCAAAGGGCAAAACGGGACCCTATTACTAAGTCTCCGCGGTCCGTCTCTCTGTCTGTCCGTCTGTTACCTGGCTGTATTTCATGAACCGTGATAGCTAGGCAATTGAATTTTTCACAGATGATGTATTTCTATTGCCGCTATAACAACAAATACTATAAGCAGAATAAAATGAATAAGTAAGTGGGGCTCCCATACAACAAACGTGATATTTTTGCCGTTTTTTGCGATAATAGTTCGTGCTCGAGTCCGACTCGCACTTGGCCGGTTTTAGAATAAAAACCGACTAAGGTATTTTTCAAAGTTAACAAATAGTGCAGTTAATGCCATGAGCTCGTTGAACCTCTAAAATGCTTGTCAACATCTTGTACAGTACAAAACAAACCTTTAGATATGGACGATTCATTTGTTAAAACTGAGGTCACAAAGTTAACTAACACACTACTAACACATGTATTTAAAAGTGCGAATAAACATAGCTGCATTAGGCTTTAGACGTGTCCTTGTAGGACTTTGAACACAGAAATAAATAGGCATTCCTGGGGACTTCCGACAGTAGTGAAAACTTATAACTTTGGGATAACTATGTTTTTTAAAAAGTAAACAGTTATTTTGACGCATCTCACATTAGCATGGCGCTGACGCGGACTCATACGTTTTGCCCCTACAAAAATCGCTCAGCGCTGTTATACAACTTAGGGCCGATTTCACCGATGAAACTAATCGCGATTAGTAAAACTAAACTCAGTTTATGCAAATACAGCGTTCTGATTGGTTAAGACCGCTGATAAACTATCAATCAGAACGCTGTATTTGCATAAACTGAGTTTAGTTTTACTAATCGCGATTAGTTCAACTAAACTCAGTTTATGCAAATACAGCGTTCTGATTGGTTGAGACCGCTGAGAAACTACTAATAAGAACGCTGTATTTGCACAAACTGAGCTTAGTTTTACTAATCGCGATTAGTTTCATTGGTGAAATCGGCCCTTCACTTCAAAAACAATATGTGCTGGCGAATCACAGTTGGTGAATTATCATGCAAAGCGAATGCTTAGTATTTACTCTGAAGATTTCTACGACAGGCAAAAATTGAAAACTATAGTCATCGATTATGCTGTGATTTGCATGTACTTTTGTACTTGTATATTTATAAATTCACTAAGGAATTACTTACGAATCAAAACTTGACAAATTGTCAAGCGCGCTTGAACTGTTGTGATTAGCTGACTGAGACCACACCAGCCAATCACAGCAGTTTACGTTCGTTAACCACTGAACTTTTTCGCAGCGAATTTTCATGTCAGATCTGTTGTGTGAGATACACTGAAAAATGTTAACAGTTACCCAAGTTTTAGATGCTTGTTACGAGATATTCAGGTGCTGTATCGTAATTAGTATTTGTATTATTGTATTAAAGTTTATTTTTCTAATAACTAAAGTTTGCTTAAATTTGGACGACACGGTTGGCGTAGTAGTTGAGCGACCCACTGATGCGCTGCGTGTCGCGGGTCCGATTCCTGCACGGAATAAATATTTTATGGCCTACAGATATTTGTTCCGGTCTAGTTTTTTGTGTATGTAAATGCACCCACATCCACACTACAGGAGATATTCCTAATGTGGGCAGTTATTTTTTCAGTCTTCTTCTTGACTAAAATTCAGTTAAGAAAGTGGAGTGACGGACTCGGGCTACTTATTGTTTTATTACTACGGAACCCTAAACAGTAAAATCGAAATTGATCGACGTGTCCTGACTGAATAAACATTAAAAAAAAAGATCAGCCTATTGATCATGTCTATCTTTTTTAGATCTCGAATAGATAATGTTATATTATTGCAGAATAACGTAACAAATAAAATACCGTCATCCCAAAATTTTCGGATGCCTCTAAAGGCAATTGTCAATATGAACATTTCCTGGTAATTAATTGCAATGAATCCTGAGTTAATACCGCCAAAGCTAATGAAATTCTCGAAATCAAATCGCTATGCCAAACCATTCCAGTTCGTATTCAACGCAATACCTGTATGTATCAGGGTGCATTCGTACTAGTGATGTGCTGAACATACATTCCCACTAGATATGAAATCCTTATCCATATTTTTGGTTGCACATGGATATACATTTTATCGATGCAGCACATCACTAACTAACTTTGTACCGTAGCCGCCGCGCCACCGGTCGGTCACGGGGGCTCCATCAGTAACGTAGTGGTCGCGATTTAGGGTGGTTGTGCGCTAACTAACTCCCCCTAGTGCGCGGCGCGAGTTCAAATCTAACTTCGTTGCTCTCTAATTAAAAATCTAATAGTAATGCAAGGCGAATTCAAGATACCTTCGGTTCCCCTATTTGAAATTTAGTACATTAACAACTTTTCATTAACTATAATTATTGTGTTATGTGTCTGTTTTTTATTTTTTTTTATTTGGTTAATTTTCTTTGTTTTTTTCTACTGCTTGTTGTAAATATGTTGGCAACTTTGAATATAAAATGCAGAGCAATTTAATGTATGTTTATAATATTTATAATGCACTGCAGCTTTCTTTTTTGCGTGAATTCGTCTATCTGTCACAGCCTCTCAGATGAGTATTTCAATAACTACTAATGCTAGCGTAATAATTATTAACTATGCTTATTTGTACATTTACATAGCAAGTCAAAAAAAAGCTTTTGCTCAGTTTATGATTGATGACGAAAAATATCGGCAACAACCTTTGCAAACAAACTTAGTTGTGCAGTCGCATAAAATTTTATTGCAATCTTGAAAATGTAAAAGATATATTATTCCTATCAAGATAAGGAACCCTCGGTGGGCGGGACTTTACTTTGCCGTTTTTTTATTTCATTATTTTGTTTTTTTAATAATTTTTTGTTTGATTTAATGTATGTCTATGTTAAATAAAAACAGTTGTAAATACGCAAAAATGCATTCTTAAATTAAATTATTGTGTTTTTCAGTAAACGGCGGCCACGTCCAGCTCGAATAATAACAAAGGTACGTTATATTTGAATTATCTGTGCTTATTACTGTAATAATTTTTGCGAAGAGTATGGAGAAAGATGCCTTCAGGACACCAGTACCAGTTCTAAATAGAGTCCTCGTACGTTGGCAGATTTACGGTGGTCGATTATAAGATACCATATTAATAATAATGTCAGCCTGTTTTCTGTCCACTTTAGGACAAAGGCCTCTTCTCATATAGAGAAGGCACGAGCATTGATCACCACGCTTGCTGAATGCGGATTGACGAATTCAAACTTATTTTAACTATATCCTGGTTTCCTCACGATGTTTTCCACGACCATTGTCAGCGATGTCTGAGATAAACTCAGAAAGTACATATGAATCGAAAAAGTTACATTGGTACTTACCCGGATTTGAACCCACGACCTCAAGCGAGTCTTAGCCACTCGGCCACCACGATAGTTTCAGTAAGAGATCATACTCAGGCAAAATATTCTAAAAATAAAATATCTTTTCAAATATGATTGTTTTAGTGGCAAAAAAAAAGACGTTCGTTTTTGTAGATTACTATAATCATAGTGATAAGTAATGTTAATTTTTTAAATATTATATTATTATATACCTGAAAATAGGACGGTTTTTTTTAAGGTATTTATGATTTTTAAATTAAAATTTACATACTATAAAATACTTAATTAAATAATGACGGTGTTTATGTATTAATCTTTCTCAGATAATAAATAATAATACTCTAGCCCTTATCAAAACTTATTTGGGGTCGGCGCAACATCTCTGGCTCAATACTTGTCTTTTATTAATTGTCATAGAGAGAGCACTAGTGGCCCAGAAGTTACGGCTCCGACTTACGAGTAGATCGTGAGTTCGATTCCAGGCAGCCGCATTAATTTGTGCAATTTATTTCTAACGGTAAAACAGTGAAAGAAATCGTCGTGAGGAAACCTGTTGCCCTGCATGTCCTAGAACTGAAAATTCGAAGACATGTGACATCTACTTACTGGCACTGTGCCCACATGTTCAATTATGGCCCATTTCCCCTCACAGGAGGCTTGTGTCCCAGTAGTGAGAACATTATAAGCTGATAATCTCTCACTCTTAGTCGGTCCCACATGTCTGAGGATCGTGGTCAGAATCAGTGTTGAGGATCGTGGTCAGAATCAGTGTTGAGGATCGTGGTCAGAATCAGTGTTGCATCTCACCACCTGTTCTGTCCAGCGCGTCCCTTACGGCCGTGTAGAATTTTGGAGGACGACGAGTCTTTCACTTGATTGGTCTATCTCGTTGGTGTACGACCGCGCGATCTTTTGCCTTCGGTGTTCCCAACCACAGTCAGTCGTTACACATTATCGTCGCCTCTGCGCATTGTGTGAAACACGAAAGAATGCGCTACTGGCATATGGTGGACAAGTGAGTTTTACCCGAAGCTGAATCCGGGTCGATGCATTGGTGCGTTTCGCTGTTCAGCATTCGCCTCAAACACCACATCTAGAATGCATCGATCCTTTTTCTCTCTCGGGCCAGGATTGTCCACGTTTCCACTCCATACAGGAAGATAGGCAATACCAGGGCTCGAACCAAGCTAATATTATATTGGTTTTTTATACCAATTCCTCTCTTCTTCCAGCTATCAGCTAGTTATAATTAGTAATTGAAAATGAGCTCCCTAAGTTGTTGTTTAATTATCTCAATAGTCACTTAAACACAATAACATAACCCATTCCAAATTGTCCATAGTATTGATAGAACTTTTTTGTATGTGCTAGCCCTTAAACAGCCTAGAAAAAAAAACAAAAAGTTTTTGCGATCGCATAAAGGGCAGTTGACTTAAATTTAATTTCATTGTATTACACGTGCAGTCGGGTAACATGTAGAAGATGGATGTATTAAATCAATTTAAATAATATAATTTAAATCGCGAAGACATGGTAATTCATTTTAATATTCAGAAAACGCAATCAACCATAACGTTGACTTCATTGCACCATATAAAGAGACCATCATGGTCGTTTATAAATTAAAGATTTATTGTTCCCTAAATCTTAAAGTTTAATCGAATTTTTACTGTCTAATATTACAATGGTAGTTAATTTAATAAAAAGTGCCAAAAAAACGGGAGCAATTATTCTTTGTACCTAGATACAGAACCTTCAGTGGGCGAGTCCGACTCTCTCTAAATCGGTTCCTTTTCTTTTAGCATAACATATTTACTTATTAATAACTTTTATGAATTCAGAGACTGAAATGGCGTTATTGTTCGATGCAAAACCATGTTCTATTTTTATTTTTAGTACTTTGTTCGACAGAGTTCGACTTCTCCATAGAAGTCAAATGTTACTCTGTGGAAAGATCCAGAATCAAGGGACGCAGCCCCACTGCTTTAAGCCCTAACTAATCTCATTGGTCAGCCCCAATTCGCAATGTTATTTGCACAATCCTAATGATCAAGCTTAGTGTCAGCGTATATTCGGTTACGCTATGGATAGTCAAATTGAATTCATTACCACTTGCACAGATAGTGCAGGCGAGTTTGATTAGCTCTAGGCTTTAGCGCTACTAATCCGCCTCCAGCGAACTCCCGTATAATTAATTAATCTAAGTACTCTAAACAAACAGTGCAATGCCTTCAGTATAAGCATAGCATAATCAGCCTATAATGTTCCCACTGTGAGACACAGACTTCGTACTTTTGAAACGGAGGCAGTTGCTCTAATAAACATAAATATTACTAGAAATGTCACTCGTTTGGTGCTAGGCTTTCTTCTGGCTTCAGGGCTCAAAAAATCAAATCTTTACAAATATGTATTTTCACTCTGAGCTATTGTTCAAAAATAGCAAGTAACCTTTAAAATAACCTTTGAAATGCGGGCTAACTTTAAGAACTTTTACGGCCATTTAATATTTAAACAATCGGGCCATTTTTAACTCCGAACTTCTAGTTACATAACCTGACGTCTAAGACGATGTTGTTCCGGTGAAACTGAATCTTTCTTTATCTGAATAAAGTTCAAAATGCATTAACTAGCTCGAAGGTACAATAATAAAGTTAGAACTCGATTTGCAATATTTTCATGTCCGACCTTATTTTGCAATATTTTCATTTCCGACCTTATTTAGCAATATTTCGAAATGTAATATTGAAGTGAATTGAGGATATTGAATGAAAAGCACCGCAGCGGTGCTTTTTAGAAAATCTGTCCTCACCAGTCGCCACTGCCACAAATCAGTTAAACGTCGTTTCCAAGGAAAGTGCAATTTAATTTACCTTGTCGGCGAAGCCCTAGGCATCTAAGACGTAACGGAAGTTAAATATGTATTTGATTTCAGTTACGTCTAACTTAGATGCCTATTAATACTTTTGCTTGCCTACCTTATTGATTTCATACGAATGAAAATAATTCTTGTCACTCACGTCCCGTCCAGCTACAATCTCGAAAAGTAGGAAACCCTTCTCTTAATTACAGTGTCCTATATTTTTATTTTATAATTTTAATACGGAGGTGTTACTAAATTCTAAACTTGCCAAACCTTTTCGTTTGTTGGCGATGGCGACTGTTTAGTGTCTACGGTTCAAACAATTTAAGAACAACAAGGCATGATGATGATCTTATCGGCTGAAATCTTGAAGGCGGGTGGAAAAGCGGTACTAAAGGCCCTTCAGAAGCTGTTTGATTCCGTCATACTCGAAGGGAAGCGTCACAGGCATGGTGCAGGGTTGTGGCAGAAAAATGTGATGAGGCTCTGCAAATATCCCAAAATATTCCAAGGTGGTATGCCACTTTGCAGAATGTATTGTTTTTTTTACGGTAGGTAGCATACGTCCACGGTTATCCTCTACGGAATAGTTTGTACATAACAATTTCAGATGAGAATATTTTCTTGTTTCATACTATTCAGAGAACCGGGTTTTAGTCTTATTTTAAACTGCCGAAGGAGGGTAATGTGTTTATCAGTCTATGTATGTTTGTCCCTATGTGGCGTTTTAGAGACCAAACGCGTTGACCGATTTTGATGATTCTTACGTCAATCGATTCGTCTTAACCCTGCGAGTGTCACTGGCTACATTAAATTTGAAAAATAAAAAAATGGCGGATTTTGGGCGCCATTTTGTGGGGGCAAATATTATTTTTTTCTTCCAAACCCATCGTGTGGGGTATCAGAGTTTTAAGAGGTGATTTCAAAAATATATAACACTTATATGTTTGAATGTACGTAATTCTAAAAAAAAAATAACTAAAAGTTGTAAATAAAAAAAGTTAATTAAATAAATCAAAAAACCCGACCGCGAATATGTATCCCCCGACTGCACAGCATAATTTTCTTCTTGTTTACGTCTTTTTAGTTCGCTTTTCAAGCAGTCGGGTTTTTTTTTTTTTTTATTTTTATTTTTTTTTATTTTTTTTTTTAAAAAAACGTTGCCCCACACTAGGAATTTCTTCCTGTATCGTGGGTGCGTTTACAAACATATAAACTCACATACACAAACACCCAGAGCCGAAACAACTATCTGTAGGTCATACAAATATTTGTTCCGTGCGGGAATCGAACCCGCGACACGCAGCGCAGCAGTCAATCGCTCAACCAGCGCCAACCGTGCGCCCAAATAACTTTAACTAACTTAACTTTTAATTAACTTTTTTTTATCTTATGACACCAATACCTGAAGTTTATAATGTCATGGATCATGTGACTAATCAGGGCACTATGAATAATGCCGGGCTTATGAATCTATTCAAGTCAACGATTAGACTTGACTAGATTGCCCGATAGGCAAAATCTATATTTATCACAAAGTCTGGTCATTATGAATTTTGCTACATAACGGTTGCGCAATTCGATAATTATGGTCTATGAATTAATCCAAGATAGAGCTCGGGAGCTTAGGGCACCCCGACTTACTTTAGACCCTGTAGACAGAAATAGGAGATAGTAATCGTACTTACCTATTATATATTTAAACCAATGTCAGCATTAAAATAATTGCAAAAAAATACATCTTTTTTTAGGCCCTAAGTGGTTTAGAATGGACCCCGGTCAATATAAATTTTTCAATAGTTTTTATTATATTGCCTATTCATATTGGACCTTTTTCAAATTGCCCGGGCATTATGAATAATGCCGTATTAATCACTTGGTCCATAACATATATATCATCTATATTTAAGTGCACTTAGGTAGTCATAAGCACAATGCGCAGATCTATTGATTTTTTAACCATAGGTATAGAGAATAAATTATTCCCTTATGTAGTTCATGCCGCATCAAATTATAATCCCTCCGATGCATCTTCAGTGCCGGTTTGCAGCTATACTTAGGATTTTAATGAGTTAGGGCTGATTTCTGAATTGAGTATTTGAGGCTAAGAACGTGTCAAACCCTACTTGTGCTACTGCCAAATTGTGACAGGTGTCCGGCAAAAGTATAGCTTGACAAATACTCAATTCGTTCTTAAGGGCCTACATCAGCTTTAGTGCCATAAAACGGCAACTTTCTAAAGCATACTCCTTAAGGCTACGATAAAAGGTTTGAAAAAAAAAAAATTATTGATTTTTGTAGCTTTAAAAAAATAAATAACTACACAATATATTTTCGCAACTTTTGGATACTTTATTTTTACGCAGAAAAATTAATGGCTGAAAAAAAATTCAATTCGGCAATCGTCCCTTAGTCTACTTTGTACTTCATTGTTGGCTTAGGTACATACTACATTTATCATATCATGTTGTTTTCCGTTTTCAAAGGGATTTAGGCGACTGACATTAAATTAACGAACTTTCATAGACGTACATATATTGGAGATGCAACCTATACTACTCAACTAACGATGGATTCGATACTCGGGCGGCAGAATAATTGCTTGTTACTAGGGCAAGCAGAACCGCATCCGGTTCCAAGATTTTGAGAACCGGGTTTGGCAGGCAGTTAGAACCGGGTCGCGTAAATACAAAGGCGAATGCAACACAGACAGTAGCTGTTCTGTAGCGCAGCCGGGTCCGTATATATAAATAATTACAAACAAGACTATACCACAGACATTTGGAAACTGTCTGCACTGTGATCGGTTTCGAAAGACATTGTTTTAACAAAAACGGGTCAAAAAAAATACAGAACAGCTTATTACCTACTCGCTAGTGTCTGTACTATGATCGCGTTCGCAACCGCAACGTCGCACAAATACGGCGGCTTTGCAGACAGATCGAATCTTAGTTTGTCCACGAAACGGATCAAAATCTAACCGACATCTGTTGGGCGCCGTAAAGATTTACCTGATTTACATTACCAAGTCTTCGTCAAGAATACAAAGTGGACGGCCTAAAGAAGAAAGTAAGAAACCACAATATTGGCGAAAATATAAAACATAACCGTCCTAATGCTAAAAAACATTAGGTAATCTTAACTGCCATATTATTCCCAAAGCATATTTCTAATACTTTTCGGTTATGGACGTGAAACATAAACCTTTGTAATTTTATACATTTGCCTTTTTATTGCGTTTTCAAATAAATATGATTTAATACTAATAAACACCGACTATGGGTGTTTGTGTTAAATCCGCCCTTTCATTGCCTTATAGAAACCAATGCAGCTGCACTACAAACCACTGCGTTGCAGTTGTTAAGCCATTCGCAAGATAATACAGCATAGACTATGTGTGTGTCTGTGTTGAATCCGCCTTTTAATTTTTTAAATTGAATTATAGAAACATATGCGGCAGTGCGGCTGCTCTATAGACCGCTGTGTTGCAGCTGGGTTTGGACAGACTATAACTGCTTTAAGCCATCCGCAAGAAAATGCAACACAGACTATGGGTGTCTAGGTTGCATCCGCCTTTGTATTTACGCCAGGGTCTGGCAAGCAGTTAGAACCGGGCGAACCGGTTCTCCCGGTTCCAGCAATTTTTTTTTTTACTTTGGAATAAATCATAGAGAACTTGACAGGTTAAGCAATTATCACTAGGGAATATGAAATAAAATAGCTAAGATTTGCCTAATCAACATTATATTTGAAAGTTTTGTAACAAATCACTCTTTGGTTACAATACTTTGGTAGGTAGGTACTTTTCTTTATAAATTTCTTTGGTTTACATGTCGAAAACCAGCGAAACTATGTAGGACTTTTGTGCACAGTTTAATAAGGAGTAAACTTGCTCGTGCTTAAATTGCAGAAATACCAAAATTAAATGAGCATTAAGCAAAAAACTGATTTTTAGGATCTTTGACAGTCAATTTTCTTTTACTCTCATGTGACTTTAATGTACATTTCAGACAACATTACTACTAGCAAAATCAACATAATTCCATATTGGCCTCCAATTACAGATATTTTCCTATTATTATTTCTCACATTTCATTATGTTCGAAACTGTTTCATTCTTTTACAACGGTCGATGAAAAACACTGCAATATTTCAGTACCGTTAGTTAACTTTCTCTAATGCCGTATTTTAAGTACCCAAAATAGATAATATTGCTGTCAAAACATGAACATATACCAGAAAACATCATTTTGAATGTTCATCGGCTCTTGCAAATTAAAACATAATTTGACTAGCTTAAATTACCATTAAATTAACAGCACAGATTTAGTACAAAAAATAAACACAAAAAAATATTATTTTAGTTCATATCTCGAAAACTAATGACAATTAGTGAATCTTATGTAGGACTCCTCTGTGCACAATTGAACAAGGAATAAACTTGCTCTGAGCACTAATTGCAGTAAAATCAAAACTACGAGAAATAATCATTAAAAAAAGATTCCGACAAATTGAGAAACTCCTCATTTTTCGAGTCGGGTAAAAACTGATTTTTGGGCTCTTTGACAGCCCATTTTTTTTTGCTGCTTTGCGATTTTCAAGGAATTTTCAGGCTACGTTATGCTACCATAATGAACGTAATTCCGGTGAAAGTACTTAACTAGGATTTTTTCACGTATTTTGAATCGAGGCAATAATGTGAACCATTTTCGTTTTATTTTAATGAACCGGGGGAACCGGGTTTGCTATTTCAGGAACCGGTTCTGCACATACGTTTAAAGAACCGGGTTTACTCCGTTCTTGTAGAACCGGGTGCATGCGCTACTTGTAGAACCGAGTGCATGCGCTACTTGTTACGTACGTTGCGAATTGACATGTTCACATAGGTAAATGTTCCATCATAACAGGTATTGATTTACTGGTTACTTCAATTGCCCGCCTGTTCGGAACTGTTGGAATAAATAGATCGTTCAAGCGTACATTATCCGGTGCAAGTATGTTTATGCCAAGTTTAAAGGGACACATATTGCGACCGATGCACGTAAGCCGATAAATTGTGAAGACAAATTACTTCAATCACTTAACTAAGTTCACAAACCTGTGTACCAACCTATTGTTATGTATGACCAATATTGGTTTCTCCTATGCTAGTGTGACAATTTATTAGTAGACTAGCTGTGCCCGCGACTTCGTTCGCGTGGTTGTCGAGAGCAAAACAACGTCGTTTAGATAAGAGTATATCACCTTTTTGATGATTTAGATAAGAGTCCTGACTTTGGTATAGTTGATTACGTTAATGCTTCTCTATATACTATGTTAGCGGTGGAATTACCCGGAGCATATACAAAAAGGTTGTTTGGGTTGCTAACACGTGATAGAGAAACATAGAGTTGGCCGTGTGAAAAACAATCAAAAGTAAGGTCTACACCCGCAACGGATAACGTCTGGCCTTGGGCTTTATTAATAGTCATAGCGTAACAGAGGCTTACAGGAAATTGCACACGTTTGAAAGTAAACGGAAAATTATTGGGGATAATGGGTATCCTGGGAATGAAAACAACATCACCGGAGCCGCAACCTGTTAAGATTTCGGCTTCGATGACATTTCGTTGGAGATTTGTTACTCTCAACCGAGTTCCATTGCATAGTTTTGGTGGGCTTAAATTTCTGAGTAGAATGATTGGTACTCCGACTTTTAAATAAATTTTGTGTGCTGGAAGACCTGGTGTATTTAGAGAGTCTAAAAACTCTACTGGATAGTGGGTGGCATCTCCTTCTTCTAAAACCGTGTTAATAGATAAATATTCCCTACTTTCTCCAGAAACATGTACCAATATTTGAGAATTTATTGCTGCTGCTTGGTCGTTGCGAGGTGCCAAAATAGCTCGTTGGCATAGCCAAGCAGCGTCATGGTTCGAGATCTCTGATGGATCTCCGTATACAGAGGAAATGAGTTCCTGCTGTGAGGCAACAGAAGAACACAGGCTTTCGACTAAAGTTACTTTACCTCCTTCTTGAGTCGGGTATGTGCCGTTACCAATTTGAAGTAGTAAATTTGAGAAAACCTGCGCGTTTGCGTCACCTCCCAAATATGCTCGCATATTAAAGCTCAAATTAGTTAATATGACACTACGCCATAAAATAGAGCTCTTTAAACAGGCACCTATTTCATCGGCCCTCGTTCCTCTGGGTATTATAGGGAGTGTCTGCCTGAAGTCTCCACAGAATAGCACCGTTAAGCCTCCCATCGGTCGGTCATTTTGTCTTATATCTCGCAACGTTCTATCTACAGCTTCCACAGCTTTACGATTTGCCATCGTACACTCGTCCCAAACGATAAGGGCGCAATCGCGTAAAACCCTTGCTTTATCACTATTGCGAGACACGTTGCAAACAGGGTTTTCTGTGCGGTCCAAGTCGATTGGTATTTTAAATGTTGTATGTGCAGTTTTTCCTCCTGGTAATAAAGTGGCAGCTATTCCTGAGGAAGCGACGGCAAGGGCAATTTTGTTTTGGCTCCTTATTTGAGCCAAGATAACTTTAGTGAGGAAAGTTTTACCTGTTCCACCAGGTGCATCTAAAAACAGCATTTCTCCTAATGAATGTTCTACACTACAGCATACTCTATCAAAGATTTGACGTTGTTCTGACGTCAAATTTGAACAGCCATTTCGCAATATTTCTGCTAACTCTTCGGGGTTGTAATTTATTTCAGATGTATACTCCCTATTAATTCGTTCCCCACCAACTGTCGGTGTCGGCAAGCCGTATTGACTGAGGGGGTTCCCTCCTATACTTGTAACTATATCTTGTATAGCCAGCAAAGCCCTATTATGGCAGCTTTCACGTACTTGGTCAGAAGTTTCACTATTTATATTTTGCTGTCTCAAAAAATCTTCGGCAAACGCGTCTTTATATTTTTGCCACAACTGCCCAGCGTCCGATAGGCCACAAAATGTCAACAAAATGGCAAATAAATGGCGCAAACGATGTGGACTATCACTGACGCATGCTTCGGCTAAAGCATCATCCCAATGCTGATCGCCATCTAATAAATGCCGTGCGCGGCAAGCAGCTTGAAATGTGGGATATTCTATATCGTCCACTTTGCGGAGCTCAGCAAAAGAAGTAGGTCCTCGCACTGTGTGAAGAAGAAGGCGTAAATAATAACACTCTGCATTATTTGGGTGCACCGTGTATACTCTTCCAATCACGTGTTCTTTAAAAATGCCGGACTCGCCTTCTACAGCAGTTCCACGTCTCCTGCGATTAAAAACACCTTGCTGCTTGTTATAAGTATAATAATGTGGCACTTCATTGTACAACAGAGACTTAGCGAAATTGTCTCTTTCGCAAAGGCGAAAGAATGCGAGCAAGGTGGTTTGTCTTGGGTTGTTCATTCTTTCTGCCACATTTTCTGGCTGAAAGTAAACTCGCTGCCCGCCTTCCAGGTGCACGTCAAGATGGATGACTGGCGGATACCTTTCATGAATAGGGAAACTCAAAATGCGCCAAACTGCCTCCGAAGAGCTTATGTATCGGCCAGATTGATACCTTGTCACTTCATCAAATTGGTTGTTATTTCTTAGTGCTATCATGGCTTGATCACTACCTTTATTAACATATTTACATATATATTTTATAGATTCGACGCTATTACAAATTTCAACATTAATGTGTGCTTGAAAAGCGTTTGACAAAACTGGAGAATACGGTACCACCCAACTATTATTTAGAATTATTTCTTGTCCACGGAATCTGACAGTAGCTGTGAAACCACCTTGTGACGGTGATCTTCGCCGGTATTGCGGATACCCATTTTCCCCAGCCATAGTTAGTTCTTTCAGTGCTCTGGGGTATTTTTTTGAGCATTGACCATCTTTCATGCACGGTGATTCCCTGTTTAAGAGGCCACATGGCCCGTGAACCATATGTGTTTTTACTATGTCATGCAAAATCGGATCTGCATTATAGTCCGGAAATTCTGCACTTATGACACTGTCTATAGCATCGGGACGAATTTTTTCTTCCAGCCACAGAAGAATGTGCGCGTGGGGTAAACCACGCTTTTGCCACTCGACGCTATACATAAAACAAAGAGTTGAACCGAAAACTTTCTCCTTTGTAAGTAGATTAATCAAGACTTTGAGTTTTAAATGAAAAATCCTAGCAATAATGTCATGTCTGTCGTATGACGCCTGTCCTGTGAGAAGTGCCTGGCAAATCTCCGTCCACTTTGGATTTGTTGTAAATGTTATAAAAAGGTCCGGCCGGCCGTATTTACGGACGTAACAAAAAGCATCTTGCGTTCGTTCGTGCATATACCGCGGACCGCCTGTGAAACTGGATGGCAAAATAACCAATCGACCCAAGTTTTCGACGTTATTATCTGATTGCATGGCGTCCCGCAAGTGCACGTATTCTTCAGCGCGTAACCGTCGCTGGTTAGTGCGAATATACACTAAACGTTCAGTTTCTATTTTTGCGTACATGTCCACAATAAATTGGCTGAACAAACCACGAAATCGTTGCAAATATACGAAACTGTTTTGCCTTATTTGTAAAAGGTAGGAATAGTATTGTTGAGCAGATATTTTTTTTTGATAATTAGTGACTCTCGTAGTAGGGTTCACTTGGTACAGCCCAAAATTGTACCCATCTTCACCATGACAATAGATTAGTGGATATTGCAGGGCGTCGTAAGCTCGGTGGGTTTCCAAAATGCGTTGAAGGCGATCGTCGCGTGTACGCAACACGATATCACGTCTCTCACACTCCTGGTCGACTAAAACAACTGCAACTTCATCTGCGACGGGTGCATTGTGTCTTCCACGGTGTTCACCCACAGGACGTCTATCGGCACTTATAACAATTTTGAAATCATTGCTGCCTTGTGGAATTGACTCCAATGCAGCTTTGAATTCACGAACGTACTGGTTAACGCGATGCAGCAATTCTTGAAGTTGACCCAAAAGCTCAGCATTGAGCTGGGGAAAATTGTGATTTCTAACATTGAGCTGTTGCGTGTAATCGGATACAAAATAAATTTGGAGAAATTTGGGTTCATTTTCTGGCAGCAAAGATCCAATAAGGTGATAAACTTGACCTTGTACTTTGAAGGTTGGCATGAACGGTCCTTCCGTTATTTGTTTTGCCCCAAAGGAAGTCATTTGGAAAGCACTGTTATATAAACGAATATTATCCAAAAAACGGTTCGACTGGGGATGATCGCCATTCAGGAGACTTATAAGTAAGTGTGGTGGATCTTGGAAATTTGGAAGAACAATTTTTCCATTTGAGCAGCACATTCCATCTGTCTCTTTCCTCCATTTCAAAGCATGACAAAAATTACAAATTTCTCTCATGTCACCCACGAAAGTAAAGCCAGCATAATTAATTCTAGACGAATATGTGAACCCTGATTTTTCCCTATTGTCCCAAGGTAATAAAATATTTGCATCGTCATTTTCCATGGACTCATCAGCTCCGCTATTTGTTTCTCTATTCATATGGTATCGAGCTCGTTCTATTTCTAGGCGAGATTGACGTTGTTCTGCTGTTTCTGCTCGTCTTAGTTCATCTATTCTTTCCCTTTCAGATGCAAGATAACTTTCATTGTTTCTTTGTACACCTACATAGTTATGTCTAGCTATTTCTAATCGTTCTTCTCTTTGGGAGAGAGATTCAGACTCGCGCGAGAGAGCGTGTCGCTCTCGGTCAGATGACAGACGTGCTTGGCGTTCCTCGATACTCTCTTGAGAACGCAAAGTCGCGGTCCGAGTTCTTTGCGAACTTAAGCGCGACTCCCTTTCTGTGAAAGTCTCTGACTCGCGTGAGAGAGACTGGCGCTCCCGATCAGCAGACAGCCGAACTTCGCGTTCCTGGATATTCTCTTGAGAACGCAAAGTCGCGGTCCGAGTTCTTTGCGAACTTAAGCGCGACTCCCTTTCTGTGAATGTCTCTGACTCACGTGAGAGAGAGTGGCGCTCCCGATCAGCAGACAGCCGAACTTCGCGTTCCTGGATATTCTCTTGAGAACGCAAAGTCGCGGTCCGAGTTCTTTGCGAACTTAAGCGCGACTCCCTTTCTGTGAATGTCTCTGACTCACGTGAGAGAGAGTGGCGCTCCCGATCAGCAGACAGCCGGTCTTCGCGTTCCTGGATACTCTCTTGAGACCGCAAAGTCGCGGTCCGTGTTCTTTGTGAACTTAAACGTGACTCCCTTTCGGTGAACGTTTCCGATTCACGTGAAAGAGCGATGTGCTCTCGGTTAGCAGATAACCGTGCTTCACGATCTTCTTCCGATTCCTGAGACCTACAAAGTCTCATCCTTTTCGCATTTCGGCTACGCAGCGAAAGGTTAGTTTTTTTTCTTTGAGGCATTTTCAAGGAAAATTAAAGCAATAAACAAAACTAACAACACTTATGACTGAATAGCCTACAAACTTAAAAGAACGGTGCGTCGAACAGTCTAGTGTGACAACGTATCGTCTGTTCGTGGTCGTGACTCAACGAATTGGCAACACTAACTTACTGTATAACGATTGGCACTATTGGATTCAAACTACGAAGTAAATCAAATACAATCTTAACTTCGTACTTCAAACCAATGACCAAAGTTGACCAAACGAAACCAATAAGATAAGCAAATACTTTTTTTTCGACCAATTTAGAAAATCGATAAACCAAGCAACCAAAGAACTTTTACGACACACGCAAGAACTTTTAAGACACCTAACGAAACCCAATTTGCCTAGTAAACACGGTGGACGTCATCCTCGCGCGGAAAATCTTAACACCGCGATTCAGAAAATGACGTCATTTGCACAACGCCATCTATCGGATTTAGATTTCAACTATCAACATTAGTTCTCGTAACGTAATATTTTACTTCTTGAACTCACTAAATTAATCATATCTTTTGATAGAGTGAACCGATTTCGATGAAACAAAAACTAAGTTAAACCTCAAGTTGCGTATAATTTTTGTATATAAACATTGTCAGCATTGAATTCGTAGATTTTACGTGATGTGCGCACAAACAAACAGACAAACAGACAAACAGACAAACAGACAAAAATTTCAAAAATGATGGAAATGGGTTCTGTTACTTATCTTTTCACACGCTGGCTATTTTTTGTTTCAATTTCTTCAATGTACAAAAATGACTTTTCTACAGATTTATTATATGTATAGATGTAGATGTTACGTACAAGAGACAGAATGAACGAAATTAGACAATTATTTGTGTACCAGGCGGACATGATCGCTTGAGTTCTGTATACGGAAGTGTCCTGGAGTCTGAGGTGTTGATTGATTGGTGTTGAGAGGTGAAGGCGTCTTACGTAGGAAATAAAAGACTTGATTCTTCATGACTATTTGAAGCGTTTCTGCAGGTCCTCACAGAACAGGTGTGTGAAACAAACTAAATTCCATGTTCAATGGCTACAAAACGTTCGAGGCGCATGGGCTCTATCGTACCCCAGCACTTTACTTTATTGAGGACCCCGAAATCGCTAATAATAATTAATCGCTATAATAGTAATATTCTTTATTACCTCATATCATTCAAACTACTTGACGGATTTTCATAATTAAAACATCGTTAGATAGGTCTTAACTTTTCAAGTGTTCTTAGATAAGTGCAGTTACAATGGCGCCCAAAATCCGCCATGTTGTTTTTTTAATTGCCAATTTTTGTTTCTTCGATACCCATCGAGTGGGGTATCAAAATGAAGGGTTTTTAGAGGTGATTACAAAAATATATACCATTTTTATAATTAAAAGTCATTCGAAAAAAAAATTATAACTAAAAAGTAGCAAATAAAAAAAAAAAACAAAATCAAAAACCCGCCTGCTTAAGAAGCGAACTAAAAGCTGTAAACAAGAAAAATGTTAATTAAAAAAATCAAAAAACCCGACTGCTTGAAAAGCGAACTAAAAAGACGTAAACAAGGAGAAAATCATGCTGTGCTGTCGGAGGATACATCTTCGCGAGCAGGCTGACCAATACCAGACGTATCCTCCGACTGCACAGCATGATTTTCTCCTTGTTTACGTCTTTTTAGTTCGCTTTTCAAGCAGTCGGGTTTTTTGATTTTTTTAATTAACATTTTTTATTTATAACTTTTTAGTTAATTATTTTTTCGAATTAGGTACATTTAAACATATAAGTGTTATATATTTTTGAAATCACCTCTTAAAATCCTTTATTTTGATACCCCACACGAAAGGTTTGGAAGAAAAAAAAAATTTGGGCCCCCACAAAATGGCGCCCAAAAACCGCCATATTCCTATTTTCCAATTTTCATGTAGCCAGTGACACTCGCGGGGTTAAGACGAATCGATTGACGTAAGAACCATCAAAATCGGCCCACGCGTTTGGTCTCTAGAAAGCCACATAAGAACAAACATACATACATACATACATACATACATACATACTTACATACATACATACATACATAGACTGATAAACACATTACCCTCCTTCGGCAGTCGGGTAAAAAAGCATGCTGTGCAGTCGGAGGGTCAGGGGGTCAGCCAATTTGCGAATATGTCCTTCTAATCAATGCTTGGCACTGAATCAGTCTTTTTGTAATGTTTGGTTTTTAGTTATTAGGACATCGATAAACAGTAATTTTGTTAAACGAAATCCAGTAGTTTTTGCCTTTTAATGTTCCCACTGCTGGGACACTGCTGGCAACATAGTTTTAGTAAATCTACGTTTTAAGAGTTCCGTACCCAAAGGGTAAAAACGGGACCCTATTACTAAGACTCCACTGTCCGTCTGTCTGTCATCAGGATGTATCTCATGAATGAAATGTTCACAGATGATGTATTTATGTTGCCGCTATAACACGTGATTTATTTGCCGTTTTTTGCGATAATGGTACGGAACACTTCGTGCGTGAGTCCGGCTCGCACTTGGCCGATTTTTTTAGTTGTTTCTATACAAATTTTTTACTATTTCTGTTTTTGGATTTATCAACTTGAAGCCTTTGGTGAAATCACAATAACCAATATAAAAGTAATTTTACTCGCTTTACTCCTTTTACATATATCGATGCTAATATTTACCTTGCCATAGCTGGTGGGCTGCGTGTGAGCAAGCCTCATTGACATTTTCATACACCTGCATGTTGCTAAACTGGTATCCAAGTGACATGGTATGAGCATGGCCACTTTAACAGACCATCCATAAAATTAGAATCCAGACTTCCATGATATCTGTATGGACCATATGCCAAAGTACTATCTCTGGTAGGTAAATCTACTGACAGATACTAAATTGGGTTTGGACGTTAGTCGTCACCAGTCAAAGTATCTCTGTTGATTGCTTTTCCAATTGCGACTGCCTTTGAATGCTGCCCGCAGATATTGGCCGGACCCCATCGTGTAAATACGTTAATCTCGGTGGGGTAGTACAGGTAGCCCGGTTTCTATGTTTCAGTCTATTCGTGGTTAATACGTTTTGGCGTAGCGAACATTATATGACTAGTTACCTACTACAATGTAACTTCCTTTAACTTTGAAGAATTAAATTATATAACGTCACATTTTTAGGGTTCCGTACCCAAAGAGTAAAATCGGGACCCTTTTACTAAGACACCGAGGTCCGTCTGTCTGTCTGTCTGTCACCAGGCTGTGTCTCATGAACCGTGATAGTTAGACAGTTGAAAGGTAATCGGGCGTGTATTTAACTAAACTGCACATTTGTTCCCAAGAAGAGTCATGTCTCACTGAAATGGATAACGCAAAAAAAAAAACAGAAAATAAATGTTTATCAATTAATCTGAAAGTAGTACCGAAAAGTTTAGTGAGTAATAATCTATATATATAAAAATGAATCCCTATTTCCCTTGGTCACGGCATCACGCGTGGACGGCTGGACCGATTTCACTTATTCTTTTTTTGTTGTGTTTTTTATTGTTAGAAGGTTCTTATGAAAAAAGAAATGAAGAAAAAACAATGGTACCATACCTACATAGGTAGGATAGGTATGTAGGTAGGGTAGGGTAGGGTTGGTAGGTTAGGTAGAGTAGGGTAGGTAGGGTAGGGTAGGTAGGGTAGGGTAGATAGGGTAGAGTAAGTAGGGTAAGGTAGGTAGGGTAGGGTAGGGCAGGTAGGGTAGGGTAAGGTATCTACATACCTACGGTAACACAACAAAGTTTGCCGGGTCAGCTAGTGATTTATAAATCTAGTATAAGTATCCGTCACTATGGCGAGGCCTCCTGGGGCCTGTGTTCAGCAGTGGATGTCTTTTGGCTGAAATTATGATGATGATGAGAGACAATGAAGTCAAGTAGTGGAAGTTGATTTATCCAACAGATTAGTTTTCGGATAAAAAAAATTGTTGCATTCAATACAATCAGAAGACAGAAAAATATTAAGCTTTAATTTATTTGGGTTTCCAAGCAAGTAACACATTATAAATTTGAAATAAAGTTTAACACGGAAAGGTACTCGTTCCAAAACAGCTCTCTCAAAAGTATACATAACTATCTTAGTATTCATCATAATCGTCATTTCAGCCGAAAGATGTGCACTGCTGAACATAAAAAATAAATAAATAAATAAAAAATAAAAATAGCCTTTATTTACTCTGACCTTTGCACAATTTGTAATATAATAAAACATAAAACTATACTACTATACTTATTTCTATTTTTTTTGTATGTTTATAACTTAATATTTAACATCAGTTACCAGGTCAGGCTGTCTTGCGACATAGGCCTCCTCAAGTTCCCTCCACATTTCCCTGTCCATTGCTGTCCTTCTCCAATCCTTAGGCAGATCGTCTTCCCATCTTTTTTTCTGCCTTCCTCTACGTCTTTTTCCGTCTCGCGGGTACCATTCTGTTACTTTTTTTTGTCCACTTTCCTGTTGTTGATCTCATCATGTGACCAGTCCATTTCCATTTCAAGGATCGTGTTCTTACTTTAACATCTGTTACTTTGGTAATGCTTCTAATTGTTGTAGCTCTCCATTTGTCTTTCAACCTTAGTCCCAACATACTTCTTTCCATTCCTCTTTGGCATACACCCAGTTTGTGCTCAATTTTCTGTGTTAGTGGCCAGGTCTGGCAGCCGTAGGTGAGACACGGAAGTATACAAATGTTGTAGACGGTTTTCTTTTCCGAGATGGGTATAGATTTGTTTTTCATAATTTCCCTGAGGGACCAGTATCTTTGCCAGGTATTATTTACTCGTCTTTCTACTTCTTTAATTGATAAGTCTTCCACAGATATGACTTGACCCAGGTAAATATATTCCTTTACGTATTCGATCTCTTCTTCGTCCACCTCAATTTTGACTTCGGTCTTGTTTGTCATCAATTTTGTTTTACTGATATTCATCGTTAAACCTGCCTTTTTACTTTCAGCTGTTAGTTGTTGTAACATTGTTCTTAGTGTGATAGGATCTTCTGCAAACAAAATGAGGTCATCTGCGAATCTCAGGTGGTGTAGTTTTTCCCCGTTTATTTGAATACTGAAAGTTTCCCAATTAAGTTGCCTAAATATATTTTCTAAAACTGCATTGAATATTTTTGGTGACAGCGGGTCTCCCTATCTTACACCCTTCTGTATTTTAAATTGATCTCCAACGTCTTCAAGTTGTACTTTTGCTGTACTGTTGACGTATATGTTCTTGATGATCTCAATGAATTTACTTTCCAGTCCTTGGTTTTTTAAAGAATCCCAAATGTAATTATGCTTCAAAGAGTCAAATGCCTTATTATAGTCTACGAAGGACAGGTAGTACGGGCGGTCGTATTCATTGCATTTTTCAATAATTTGCTTGACAGTATGTATATGGTCGATTGTTGAAAAATCTGAGCGGAAGCCCGCTTGTTCTTTGGGTTGATTACTGTCTAGTTTTTTAGTCAAACGGTGTAATAAAATTTTGCTGAACATTTTGTACAAGTTCGGCATCAAGCTGATGGGTCTATAATTGTTAATTTCATTTTTATCTCCTTTTTTATATAGAAGAATTATTGTTGAAGATGTCCATTGGGAAGGAATTTGTCCAGTTTCCATAATTTCATTGCATATATGTGTAAAAGTTTGTGTTATCTCTTCCATGGTAAGTTTTAGCAATTCGTTTGTTATCATATCATCTCCAGGTGATTTACCAGCTTTCTGTGTTTGGATAGCTCTTCTTACTTCACTTTGCATAACGTATGGGATTGGTTCTGGGTCTTCTTCTAATGTTGTTTTGCATAAGTATTCGCTCATATTATCCATATACAATTCTTTGTAAAAATCTGTTGCCGTTTGTAAAATATGTCGTCGCTTGGTTGTAGTTTGTATTTTGTTGTCTTTTCCTTTTTGCGTCGTCTTTGGTATCCATGTTGAATGTTATTTAAGTTGTTTTAAAGCTCTTTTGATTCCTCCGGTTTTATTTATTTGTTCTCTAATGATATTTAGTCGATTGGTTTTTCTATGGTTTCTGATGGCTCTTGAAATTTCTTTACTAATCTTAGCTATTTGTGCACGATTTTCTTTTCTATTTATTATCATTTCTTTTCTTTGGTTTATTTTTAATCTGGCTTCGTCACCGAGTTTGTCACTTTTTTCTCTTGTTTTAAATTTATTTGTTTTTAATAGGGCTTCTTCTAAGATGTTGTATTTTTCTTGTACATTATTTTGTTTCTCAATCATTTTTAATGATATTTTTAGTTCATTAAGATTTTGTTCTGATATATGTGTTATGGGCCGGCAATTCGTTCTATGAAATTTTCTTCTTTGCAAACTTAATTCTTTGCACGCTATTGTTCCTCTTACCATTCTATGATCTGAATTAAAATTTAGATTTGAGACAACGCTGACGTTGTTGAAAATCTTGGGCATATTGGTAATTATAAAATCTATCTCATTTCTATCTTTGCCATTTGGAGACATCCACGTCCATTTCCTGTCTTGTTTATTGAGAAAAAAGGTGTTCATTACCCTCAAGTTCTGTTCGAAACAAAAATTTATCATACGTTGCCCATTGTCGGTTCTCTTTCCCTGGCCATATTTACCTATGATGAACTCTCCTTTATCTGATTTAGCTCCTATTTGACCATTAAAGTCCCCCATCAATATGATGTTCCTATTTAGTTTCTGCATTGTCTTGGTGAGACTATTATAAAATATATCCTTTTCCCTTTCCGTTGCTTGATCTGTTGGGGCATATATTTGCAGTATTGAGAACGAGTTTCTGAAGCCAGGTAAATTAATATTTAGGATTCCTATTCTATCCGATATACCATCAAATTCTTCTATGTACTGTTTTAAGTATTTTTTAACTAAAAATCCTATTCCATGACTTCCTTGAATTTCTCCTTTGTAGTAGAATATAAAATCTTTGAATTCTTGTATTTCTTCTCCAGATCTTCTAACTTCACAGAGTCCGAGTATGTCCCAACTAATATCTTTCAATGCTTCTTCAAGTTCGATAAGTCTTTCCTCGGTTCTTAATGTTCTTGTATTAATAGTTGCTATTTGTATTTTGTTTATATTATTTTTATTATTTTGGGTAGGTGTAGGGGTTTTTGAGGGTAGTGGTCTGTCAACCCCACGGAGACCAGCCGGGTTGGGGTTGTTCCGCTTCCGGTAACTGATATTTAATTGCTAGTTAGTTTTGTTTATTGATGGTAATGAAGAGTTTGAATTTGATCTAGCTCGCATCAAGTCATAAGCATTTGTTCGATGTGTTTTGCTGCTTGTAGCCATATTAATTTGTTTTTTAGGGTTTGTTTGTATCCCAGGAGATGTAGATTCTTCTCTTTTTCTCTTTTCTGTGTTGGTTTCGTTACCTTCCTTCACTATCAGCCTGTCATATTTCATATATGCAAATTTTCCTTTTGCTCTTTCTTCCTTTAATTGTTCCTGTAGTAATTTGCGTTTTTCTAATACATCTTTTGGGTAGTCTTCTACTATGTAGACGTCTTTTAGCCTCTTTTTGTTTTTTAATATTTCTACTTTTTTCCAATAGTTTGTAAACGAGATCAATAGAGGTCTAGATTTATCTTTATTTTTGTTTCCAATTCTGTAAATGTTCTGAATATCGCTATCATTCACTAAAATGTCAAGATCATTTTTCATTATTTCTTTTACTGATTTAAATAGGTCTAATGAACTTTTCTCAGTCTCCTCTTGTCTAAAGAGTAGTACATTATTTTTCTTCTTTTCATTTTCCAGCTTGTTTACTTTATTCTCTAACACTTCTATTTTTTCTTTCAAGAAAAGTAATATGCTGAACATAAGCCTCCCCCAAATGTCGTCACATTAACCGATCCCGTGAGTCTCCAATCCAGCGTATACCCGTTACCTCAACATTAATCACTGAAAATATCATTGTTACGACGGGTTCTATGAATCTGTGTTTTTACTTTTAATCTTGAAGCTAAAATTTTTAGCAATCTCGGGACTGTAAATCTGGAATTCATCAAGGCACATATTACTTTTTCATGAACTGAAAAGCGTAAATAAGAGCTCGTAAACAGATTATCTGACCACTGCTAATCACCGTATGCAAAGGGCTTAACCGCGCTTTCTCGCTCGACGCTTCACAAGGAGCTAAAATAAGGTTTTTTTCTGATTCCGATATTGGATCACTCAGTATCGGAATTGAAATATTGGTAATTTCGTTGCGAGATTCCGATATTCATGCCCTAGCTGTGACTACTATACTTGTGTAAAGTCGCATATGCGACGTTGAAGGTACCGGTTGCACTATTTTTCTACCTCTTTCGAATATAACAACCGCAAACTTTCAAACTCCGGGTTGATACTGAGAAATTCCTAAAAGCAAAATCCAATATCACTTTGCCCGGCCTGAGACTCGAACACGGGGCCATTCCCTTAACAGTCACGCTTGTGACCACGAAATCCTACGTAGTGAACCATTAGCTTATAAGATGTTGTTCTCAGAGCACCAGTCAAGGCACGGAGCCGGGCATCATCTACGAGGATACTGCCTCAATTAACGCAAGCACAGAGGTAAAGGGCGATGTTAACATTTATCCCTTTTAGTGCTAAATGGCAGAAACTATAGAAAAACAGTTGTTTCAACTAACCAATGTCCCCTTTAATCACTTAAGCGCAGATCTATTCGAGCCTCATAACTATCAGAAGATTTTTTTATTAACGCATAGGTTGCGTTTGACCACTATCACACTTGATGGTAAGCGATGATGTGGTCGACGGTGGAACACTCTTGTGAAGTATCCCATTCACTTTTCACTAGCTTCGCATTTTAATATTAGTAAGATGATGTCAGTCAAATTCCCTTCGCCGCAAATCTTGCAGCAGTTGATTCATTCGAGGTAGTTTTTGAAGTGTTATTTTGCAGATTCGATTATTATCTCTGCAATAATCTCGCGGTTTTTGGTTTTTAGAAACTCTTTAGTTACAGAGCAGGGTTGTCGATATAGATGTCGCAGCACACTGGTTAAATTAGCCAACCAATTGGACGCCTAGGCTAGGCCGTTCATAAAACGCCGGGCAATTGGATGTCTTGGCGTATTGAAAGTCAGCCCTTTGAAGATGACTGACCAAGACGTTAAGCAAGTGATTCAAATTAGTTCAGTTTTTTTACACTGCGGCATTGGTAGTCACCAAAACAAATATGGCGTCAAAAGCGCAAACCGTGAATGTTATTTTACGCTCTTGTGTGCAATTTTAAGTGTGATATTGTCAGAATAGTTAAATCGTTAAAAGTTCAAAATAGCTAATTAGAAAGTTGGAGGTGCCAAATAATACTACGTCTTCTGCAAGTTTTCGCGAAATATTTGAGTTTAAACTGACTGTGAACTCATAGTCACCCTAACCAAACATCTCACATATATATATATTATTATTGATATGGCTGAACTTCGTGTAGTCATATCTGGTTAAATGTTGCACTCAATTACTTGTAGTCCTTCAGCCATTTATTTGGATGCCTAGGCCGATAGTTAATTGATACTAATGTAGTATCAATTAACTATTATTAAATCAATGGATTTATAAGAAAATCTCTGAAATTAAATTATGCTTTGGTGTGATTAAAATGAATATCTGTGATGGTAATCATTATTTACATTCTTTTATCTTTTGTTTAGGCGTTACTCCGAAAATTGCCGGCCGGGATCTCCGTCACCGCCGTCGACAATTCTGCCCCACGCAGCATCCCCAGTCAGGTAAAAAGCAATGTTACTTCATTTTTAACCTCCGACGGAAAAATAGGGGTGTTCTAAGTTTGACGTGTTTACCTGTGTGTTTGTGTATCTGTCTGTGGCATCATAGGTCCTATAAACGAATGAACCGATTTCTATTTAGTTTTTGTTGTTTGACATTATCAAAAGTGTTCTTAGCTATGTTTGATAAAAATCGGTTCAGCCGTTCAAAAGTTATGGACGTTTTACTGTTTGTATCGGGGTGTTTTCGCAAGATATCGTGTTATAATTACGTGTTCAATAGATTGATGACTACTAGATAAATTATTATATAGCATGAAATAAAAATCCATAGAGGGGGTTTTTAAATTTTACTTGTTATATGTATCTCCAAGACGTTAGACAAGTGACATTGTATCATTGGCAGAATATTTTAAACCGGCAAAGTGCGTGTCGGGCCACGCGCAGTAATAGGGTTCCGAAGATGCATAATAATGCGGACTAAGAAGAGGGTTTTGTTGTTGTTGTTACATGAACATTAAAACGGTTTCAGCGGCACACATCGTCTAAAAACGGACCCCTATGTGGGTCCGTTTTTAGACGATGTTTTTTTTTTTTAAATCTATATGCTCGCGATTAACCACAATCTCTCCTGATGGTAAGCGATGATGTGGTCTCCGGTGAAGCACGCTTGCCTAGAAGTAACCTATTAACTCTTGACTTAAACTAAAGAACGACTAACTGGTAACTGACGAAGGAGTTATAAAATCCAACTTCGCAACTGAAGTTAGATAAATATTATCTATTTGAGTCCCACCGCGGGTGTGAAATGCGAAAGGAGCCGATACGAGCGCGCGTTAGAGCCTCGGGGAATGGTATGGTTCGTTCCTGGATCCATGCGCGCTCGCTCCTTGTTTATTTCTCTTTCGGAATTTGAAAAATTTTGTATGTATTCACCTCTAATCTGCGGTATTTATTATTTCGTTCTGGATAGTTTTACGCTACTCAATTAGTGATGTAGTCGGGTCGAATATTGACTATACATGGATATCGACAAAAGAAAATAAGTAATTTGCTTGACAATCGAATCTAATTTGACTTTAGATTACAAAACGTCGAAAATACTTCTGCACTAACACAAAATAGACTCCCCCGCGCGCATGCACCGTATTGACTACGGACCTGTACTGCCAACGACTCCGGCCACTCCAATGCGTTATTCGCTTAAACGTTATTAATTTAGAAATCATTATTATTCAGGATGTTATTATATTATTTTTGTGTATTTTACATGGTTCATAGGTATATATTTACTCTGTTTTAGTGCTAACAACGTCATTTAAGTAATTTTTTTGTGGCATTTGTACAAAAATTTTCTGTGCCAAGTAAATTTTATAAGTTGGTCAATTATTAATCGTAAACTTGTAAAGCCTGTTATGATTTTATTTTTGTATATTTTTACATGGTACATAAGCAAATATTTACTGTTTTACACAGCTGACAACGTTATTTAAGTAATTATTCAATGGTATTTGTACAAATTTTTTACTGTTTCTAGTAAATTTTATAAGTTGGTCGACTATTACTCGTAAACTTGTAAAGCCTACTTATCTGTTATAGTTTTCCTTTCATTTCGCTGACAGAGGGTGGGGGGGTACACACTTGACTCTAACATAAATTTGCAATTTAAAGCTTAATTTTACGCAAACGGATCTCTGAATCGAAAAATAGTTTTAACAAACTCATAATATTTTTGAATGGCCTATCCAACGATACTCCACACCATGGGATAGACGAGAAAAAAAAAAAACATCCCCACTTTACGTCTATAGAAAGAACCCCAAAAAAATATTTTTCCTGATTTTATTTTACCACTTTGTCGGAATTATTATTATGTATATCCATGCCAAATTATAGCTTTCTAGTACTTAGATTCTCTGAGCTAAGCTGTGGACGGACAGACGGACAGAGCGAAACTATAAGTGTTCCTTGTTGACTTCGGAACCCTAAAAACGTTTGGATTATGTTAATGTCAAGTGATAAATGTCTTATGCCAGCTGTACACTCTCGCGCTAGAGCCCAATGAAACGCTGTACATTGAGTATTTAAACGAAATACTTCATGATTGAATTCAGTACTGAGAGCAATGTACATCATCCTCGCGGGCTCACGCGCGAGTGTGTACAGCCGCCATTACATATTGTCTTTTCGCCTATTGATCTCGCTGATAGTAAAAAAAAAGTAACTTTACTATGTAACTCTCTGAAGTTCATGGCATTCAATTATCATTAAAGTCAAAGTCAAAATAATTATTCAGCAAGTTATACTGTCATGATCTGCCTAGCCTTTTTCCCAACTATATTGGGGTCGGCTTCCAGTCTAACCGGATTTAGCTGAGTACCAGTGTTTTACATAGAGCGACTGCCTATCTGACCTCCACAACCCAGTAACTGGGTAACACGATACCTCTTGGCTAGACTGGTGTCAGATCTCAGGCTCTGACTACCCGTAACGACTGTCAAAGATCTTCATATTACAGCCGGGACCAACGGCTTAACGTGCGTTCCGAGGCACGGAAGAAACTCGTTATTTAAATATGGTCACCCATCCACGGACCGACCTCGGCAAGCATTGCTTATCTGTTTACCGTGCGGCTGTTATTATTTAGCCACGAGCTCCTCAAGCAAGCAAGTTATACTGTGAATTAACAAATTATACTTTTTCAGGATATCGTCCGCGAGGTGCGGCCCGCGGTCACCATCACCGCCATAGATATTCCAGAGGTAAAAAGAAAATGTTAACTTATACATCTTGGTACCTATATCTTAGATATCACGGACAACGATGAAGGATGACATCGTGAGGGAACCTAGAATTAGTTATTATAAGTCTGATATCGCCAACCCGTCTTGAGCAAGCGTGGTGATCAATGCCTTCTATGTATGAGAAGTCATTTGTTTTCTTTTGTGTGTTGGTATCTCGAAATAATTAAAGTTTTCGTAAATTTTTGCTTTTTACTAGATTTACCTTTAATCTAATACATTCTCGTTCGTAAGCTCTTATGACGGCAATTAAACGTGTAAATTACGGCTTTCAAATGTTTAGTCAACCAAAATCATCCGTGCGTGTTCTTAAGGCGCAAGTATGCCCCAATGGCCTTGAGCATCCCGGCGAAGCTAAACTCACACACCGGCACGGCTCACGCATACATAGCGAGCGCGGACTGCGATCAAAGAGTATGCGTGGACGCAGAGATGCGACTAACAGGTTGCATTCTTGCCTCCGATTCCGTAAATAAATATTAAGTTTTACTAGACATTATAATAATGTAGGTCGAACAAGTAAAACAAAATAGGTTACATTAAAACTCTACTTACGTACCTACAGCCCCCGTACCATGACGTGTCAAAACTATCATAGTTCGACATTTTATTTTGAGTGTCCCTCGACCGGCAAGCGAGCATTTATGGCGCCCGTTTTATTGTTTTTCTATTGTGTCTATAATTATGCCGACTGAGTTAGCACAGTCAAAATAAACTTGCTCTGAGCTTACGGTCGGCACGCTATCACTGACTGCCTTTTCTTTCATATCACGCCTCACACCTAGTCCATCAATATTTTCTTTGGCCGTCCCTTTCCTCTCCATCCATCCACATTTATATTCATAACTCTTTTAGTAACATGCGTTTCATCCCTTCTCATCACATGACCATACCAGGACAAACGATTTCCTTTCAACTTTTCTGTCACTGGCGCCACTTTCAAACTTCCTCTAATATACCTACTCATTTCTCACTTTATCCATTCTCGTCACTCCGCACATCCATCTCAACATTCTCATCTCTGCTACATGCAATCTCTTTTCATCCATCTTTTTCACAGCCCATCATTCTGATCCATGCAGTACGACAGGTCTAATCACGGAATTGTAAATTTTGCCCTTTGGCTTTAAAAATACTAAGTAGGTAATCTATACAAATAAATAAAATTGAAGTGTCTGTATATAATATCAAAATAACAACGTTTTATTGAATGCTCGTGAAAGTATATACGGTACTAACAACAAATAAGCAATTTTTAAGATTTTTGTCTGTCTGTCTATCTGTCTGTTTTGACGGGACTTTCACTGGTAGATAGCTGATGTAATAACAAGTAACAAAGGCTACGTTTGATCACGAGGAAATTCATAGTTCCGGCGGGAAACAGAAAAAATAAAAATAAAATATTTACGAGTTTGACGCTGACGAAGTCGCGGGCACCAGCTAGTTATAAATAATAACACAGCATAAAGTCATAATTATCCAGTTACTTAGGCCGAGTTTCTAATCTCTAAATTATTTCAGAATTAATGTGACAAATTGTCAAGCACGCATTACCTGCTGTGATTCGCTGTTGAAAATTCATCCAAGCGGTGAGAAACTCGGACCATTCTCACCCCATCCTCAAAACTTTAGAAATGATTTCATTTTAATCATTTGCATAGACTGTAATTACTAACTTACATAAAAACCGGCACAGTGCGAGCCGGACACACGCACTGTGGGTTCCGTCACAGTTCCGTATAAACATATTTTAAATAATAGCTTCTAATGATAAATACCCCACATGCTTATGTGCACTTTTCTTGGATTCAACATGTGATGTTTTTTTGGATCCCATAATTATAATGATTACCTATAAAGTTTCCATATTTCTAAGTGACTTTTTAGCACATATAAGTTGTGTAAAACCCAGTTTTAGCAACGTTAGTGGTAACACTTTATTACTTAATACTCTCTATATAAGGTTACAAATAAAACAGTTATTCTAAAAATCTGTAAATTTTAATACTCTTGTACAGTTTTGTTCTCTCTCTTTCAAATCTCGAAAACTGAGGTTAAGCAATATGAAACTTTGTAAAAGTGTTTTACAGGAAGAGTACTACACCTAAAAAAAAATCCGTTATATATATTATAATCCGTTGCCTGGTTTAGAAGTTAGCATTATGATTTATTTACACAATGCACAATATAAATAAAAAGCATTTACAAATTCACATAAAAAACTAGTCCACAAATAAATAAAAATAAAGCGTCCACGCGCACGATAACGTAGGGTCCTCTGCGGCGAGCGAGCTAGTCTGTGAACGCACACTAATACACAAACTAAGTAAATATTTGCACTAACACGTGCGAATACGCTTAGTCGGACGTAAGTGCGGCGGAGCAGCGAGCGACACAGCCTTCCCGTGCCAATGCTATATACATTGGACCTTACTTTGCAAGATTTTCTTTGCAAAATATTGATTGATTTAAATAAACAAAGTACCATCTAAAGAACCTCTAAACACCAATCTGTTTACCTAAAAATATTTTTAAACATACAAGTCGTTTAGGAGGAGTTTCAAAAAGTTGCGAAAAAATATAGTGTTGTTAATTTTTTTTTTTAAGCAAATCTATTACTTACACGAAAAAACCTTGTGTTCCAAATAATGTGCATGAATCAATAATAAATATATATTTTTTTCAAACCTTTTAACCTAGCCATTACGAAGGAGTATGCTTTAGAAAGTAACCGTTTTACGGCACTAAAGCGCATGTAGGCCCTTAAGGTGATATATACGCCGCAATGTAAACGCAGTACTGGCCGTGCGCCCGCTCGATGCCAAAATATCTATATTGAATCTTCTCTTGAAAAATTTTGTTTGCAAAATATTATTTGATTTACATATGCTATTTCAGTTATGAAGAAATTCCAGCCATCAATTTTTCTGTGCTAAAATATTTTTACACATCCAAATCGTTTTGGAGTAGTTTCCAAAAGTTGCGATGAAATATCGTGTAGTAAATTATTTTTTTAAAGCTTAAAAGTTACACGAAAATACCGGCCAAGTGCGAGTCGGACTTGCGTACGAATCGGTTCCGTACCATTATCGCAAAAATCGCCAAAAAAATCACGTTTGTTGTATCGGAGCCCCACTTAAATATGTATTTTATTTTGTTTTTAGTATTTGTTGTTATAGCGGCAATAGAAATACATCATCTGTGAAAATTTCAACTGTCTAGCTATAACGGTTCATGAGATACAGCCTGGTGATAGACAGACAGACGGACCGCGAAGTCTTAGTAATAGGGTCCCGTTTTTACCATTTGGGTACGGAACCCTAAAAACCTTGTTTAAAAAATAATGTAGATACATGAATCAATAATAAATATATATTTTTTTCAAATCTTTTAACCTAGCCGTTACTAAGGAGTATGCTTTAGAAAGTAACCGTTTTACGGCACTAAAGCGGTTGTAGGCCCTTAGAACTGAGTTATGTGCTGTTTTTTCGACATTCATTTTGACATTCATGATGATAGAACTTAAGCGACGTTACGTTTTGTTTTGTATATGTATTATTTTTTATGCAGAACGGAAGTGACAAATATCATTAGATATAAAAATATGTATCCTAGGTATATCGTAATTGAATCTGGCACCATCTAAAACCAGTAGAGCTTGCAATCCCTAGCAGTAGTGGAACATGGAACATCAGCTTACTTCACCTAAGTTATCATGTAGAGATTTTTAAAAAACTGGCTCATTTATCTGATCACATAATGAATAGCAATCATATAATTATGATGTTGAACAAAATTTAATGTATGTGATAAAAATGCACACATGTGACACTGCTTTTAAATCCGACGTCGATAGATTCATCAGCAGATGTCATCTGCGAATGCGTCCGCCAACGTAGACGGGGTAATTTGCTCGTCTGTTGTAGGTATTTAACGTCGGCTGATCTAAGATGCGTCTGCCACCAATCCGTTTGTTGTCGGTTTTTGTAGCTCGCGACAAAGGGTTTCAGCGCGAGCGCCCGGCGTCTGTCCACACGTCTGATTTCTATGTGTAGCCAGCATCCACCATCTTCTTCTTTTCCATTTCTTTTTAATAACTTTACTGCGATGCACACTCAAATAGTAGTTAAAAGTACTAAATAAATAAATAGATGCGGCAGCTACGGTCTCAACATATGCTTTTTTAATTTTGCGTGCGTGTTGCGTCTGTCGAGAATTGACACAGACTGAACGACCTACAGACGTGTGGTCGGCTCGTGGTGATCCATCTTCTAATGCATCTGTCGAAATCCGCGGACGCATCTGTCGACGTGTAGAGGAGGCTTAAGATGTAGGACTTCGGCGGACGTCCGTCGACCTATGGAAGTTTACGGAACAGGGTTTATAGTTCCGTATCCTCCATTGAAAAAGGATTATTCTCCAACAAGGCGTGTCGTGTCTGGTGGGAAACTGCCCGATGATTGTAGTCGGGCTGTTCAAAGCGCGCGGTGAGCTGTGATTGTGTGAACGCGATGTAGGATGTGTTTGACGTTAATGCCCGTTTTCACCGACATACCCTAAAGGACAATGGCAGAACGCCATACATTGTTTTAGCTGAGATTAATTTCCTACGACACGAAATGAAAAATATCTGGTTTAATTTAGGGTCATCTCTGAATTAGTTTGTGCAATAATTTTGTTCAAGAATGCCGAAAATATAGATATTCATTCATGAACTTTTGTAGGTTATGTCTAGTTAACATTTAATAATGTGTTTAATAAGTAATATTATTACAATTTCGTGGCAATAAAAGGGCAATATCGCATTAGTATTTCCCTTTCCTAGTTATTTCAGCTTGAAATGTGAAAACTCTTTGAAAAGAGTACGGTATATTTATTTATTACGCATCTTTGTTTGACGTGTATCAAAAGGTCATCGTCAACAACCAACCCACATTTTTTTTAACTTGGGTACTAGTCTTTTGCCTATCATTAATTGAAAGTAAGTAATTCATTTATTTCTACTACACTACAGTTTTCTTACCTACCTGCAAGTACACCTACACTTAGACATAGACTATATTGTTAATTTATTTACTCTGTTTTATTATAATAACAAAGACAATAATGATATACTTGCTACAGTCACTACTTGTCACTTGGCAGAATAAGTGTAAAATGGCAACGCTAAGCTAATGAGAGTTAACGGAAAAGTCAAATAACTTAGTCAAATAAGTCAAATATCATTTATAATGTTTTTTTTATCCGTGATGAATCAGTTAATGTTATACTTTAAAAAAACGAAGTAAATTAATGGAATTTATTTCGTATAGACGCTCAAATTTAATTCAGCTAAAATTTCTTCATTGTTCTTTAAGGGATCCCCTAAGAGTGGTTAGGGGGCTGTTAGAAGATGGTTTCTGTTTCACCAACAGTAACCCCTAAAACGGTCAGTTAAACGCTAAAAGGTCCTCTAAATTTAGGTGGTCGAAATGTGGGCCCTAAGTCTTTTGCAGTTCGTAGGTGGCGGCATAACTCGTGGCTTAGTAATATCAACCGTACGGGTTAATATCAAGTTGCCATGGTCGAAACACAATTAGTTTACACCTCTCGCTGTAATATCTACAGGACGTTTTATTATTTGGCATGTTTCTTTTAATTTAAAAATAAGCTTCTGTACGATTTCTGCAATCAGCACAATGCTCAAAATTTTACGATCCTACACCCGCATTGACAATGTTTTTATAATATAAAACGTCTTAATTGCACCATGAGTGGTATAACAAGTAAAAAATTATGTTTTGAGGTTTTCAACTGAATTATCGGCTGACAATAGGTCATGAATCAGCTTGCTTGACTGTACTCTGGTGATTTTACAATTAGGAATGGCAGACAAAATATATATCCAGGGATTATCTTGCTACTTGCTTGGCAATAGAGATGATGACAAAAAAACATTCTTTAGTCCATCAGGTAGAACATATTGGACATTTTTTTTTTAATTTGTCACGTAAACGACAGCTTGTCGTCACGTTTAAGTACACTTTTTACTAACAAGTTACGACACAAGACCCCACTCCTGAACTTTGATGTGCTTTATCTTTGCCAATTAGAATTGATTTCATAAAGCAAAAAATACTTGTCCAATATTTTTTTTAAATCTAACTAACAGACTATATATTATATAGAATATTTTTTTTTTACCCAAGAATCCTCACCCAGCTTCATCTTTGTGAGGCCTTGTGCGAGTTTTTACTCACGCTCAATCGCGTTAACGTGAACGTCAATATGTATTTTTGTGTATACATTTTGACATAAGAGATCGTTTACGTTATCACGACTGAGTACGTTAAAAATCTCGGCATAAGCACACTTACCGACTACTTTACATTTCGAAGGTGGCTTTAAGTGTATTGGCAACGTCTTTCAGGAGCTCATCATGACGCAGCAGTACAGCTTGCGGTGGAACAACCACCAGCCGAACTTCATCTCGATGTTCACAACTCTCCTGAACACACAGACGCTGGTCGATGTTACACTGTCAGCCGACGGCAAGCAGCTACTAGCACACAAAGTGGTCCTATCTGCTTGCAGCACATATTTCCAAGTGAGTGAATGTAACTATCTACAGATATCCCAAGGAAAGTATGCCCTTGTAATCTTCGTATATCTTTGATTTCTGATATAAGGTAGTGCTATGATGAAATTTTATAGAGTTGTTATTACCATGGTAAGAAAATGCTAGTATTGTGCATACATTATGTAAAAACTATAATAATATAATAATGACTAGCTTATTGGTTAAAAAAGCTAAAAAAACACATCACGTGATTAAATGATGGCCCCTAAGACTAAGAATATTTTTGCCGAATTACGGAGTGGTCTAAATAACATATATAATGTATGTTGACCCATCCATCGATGGATCTCGGCAAGCGTTGCTTAACCTTATGATCAACCCATGCAACCAGTTGTTAAAATTTAGACACGAGAAAATAGAAACAAATATTGAATACTAATTTTATTTATCAGCCATGTTTTTTCCTAATATAGCACTAAAGCTTTCTGTTGTAACATTCCAGACCCTGTTTGTTGAGAACCCATCGCCACATCCCATAGTCATCTTGAAGGATGTGACGTATGCCGATCTACGTGCGATGGTCGACTTTATGTACTGCGGGGAGGTCAATGTGACCGAAGAGCAGTTGCCACAGGTGAAATGATACACTCTTCTACCAGGAAAAATAACTTATTGCGTTTTTATTTATGCCAGGCTACCCTGCTGTAATCTATTGTCTATAATATATCAAGTTTCTTTCACAAAAATAATTTTAATCCAAAACGGATATACCTACCTGTTAATCTCTCACTGCAGAGCAAAGGCCAGACGAATCACAATGCTTGCTCAAGGCGGGTTCGCTTTCAAAGTTATATTAACTATAAGTCCAAGGTTTAATGTGTGTTCTGTGTATAGGTGCTGGACACCGCTAAGCTCCTAAAGGTCAAAGGCCTGACGGACATGCCGCCTGACTCCACACTGACCCGGTCACAGGGTCCCTCCGCAGAGTTCCAGAACCAGGGGGACTCCTTGGACTCAGCGCGCCAGTCGCCGGCAGCATCGCCTTCTAACAAACGCAGGAGGTACGACCCATTTCTCCATTATTAGTTCACTGAAGGCTTGTTGCTCCCCTTTAAATCAATACTAGGCGATTCAACATGACAATAATTTCGAGATAATACCTAAATTGATGATTTTAGTGTTATGGGTAGATTTACATTACTGCATTCATTATTTTGAATAGTGTCGCGGATTCAGTTTTCGTCAATAAATAAACGACCATAAAATGGGTTATTAATAATTGCCGCACGGGTCGGCGATTTAGAAGCTAACTGCTAACACTCTGGAACAATAGCAATTCATGAAAATTTCTTTTTTATTTGACCTACACTTCCATTGCTTGGCAAATAACTGGGTCTCTACCAAGAGCTCTTAGAGCACGGTTGATCCCATTGTGCGTAAGAGACAGATGTATACGACTTGTATATTCTGTCCCTCAGTCATAATGGAAATAACCTTGCATTAAGAGCTTATTGATCGGCCCCTGGCCCAAGATATTGACTAGCATAATAGCATGGTTAACCTTTTAACATTCCCACTGTTGGGACACAGGATACTATCACAGAGCGCCTGTGTCAAGCAGAATTATGCATTTGACTAAAACCAATTAAGGTTGCCCTAGTCGATGGCACGAACTATTTTGTGTGCGGGGTTAAAATGCATGCTCTCTCATCCGACAACACGTGCGGAAGAGATAGATGTTGTGATGAGCAGTAAGAAGCTATTAGGCATACGAATTAGCACTTTTGCAAGTTTGTAGCGAAATGGATGATGATTATTTATAATTAATATTATGATATAAAATTTCGCGCGCTCGTTTGTGTCCTTCACACGAAATTTTATAAACCTTTGGGAGTGTGAGTCTAGATATCATGAAAAAACGACTAAATGTATATTTTCAAAATAAAATTATTTGCATTATGGAACTACTAATCTATCCCTGTATGGTGGCTGTTTTCCAATTTTCCTTTAGAATCAGAATCAGATCCTATTTCCTATTTTATATTTATATCCGCCCAAAAAATGTGTTAAAATTAGTGTTGAAATATGGAACTTTTGTTTCCATACAGGACTAGATAATGATGAGACAAATTGATATAATTTTTTATTTTGAACGTACATCGTCAAACAGTGGAGTAAACGCCAGACTACGTTTGTATGGAAGAATGATCGACTAGTGTAACCTTAATTCAAATGTACGATTCTCTAGGCGCCGAAAAAGTTCAACGAGCTCAACGCAGTTGAACGTGCTGGAGGAACATGGACGCGTCGACGCGGGCGCACAGACCGTGGAGGCGATCACTCTGAGCAGCGTGCCGCAACAGCGGCGCATGCGCGAATACCACGAGATCAGGACCATCGACAACTCGCAGCAGGTAGACGACGTTAGTATACACCCTTTTCTTTTTGTTTTTTGTCCGAAACTAAAACCCCTCTAATGAGGGTTTTTAAGAAATGATACGTACTAGGTGGCAGCACTGAACCGTCAGGGCCCGTACTAAGACGAACTAAAACCATCGTTGTTCCATGGTGAGGTAGAGATTGAGCTTTATAAGACTTATCGCGCTCTCCCTCATACACAATCGACTCATGATGGCATTGACTTGTCAGAGTACGGCACCTGTCAAATCGCTTATGTTCTCTGAAATAAACTAAATTGATGTTGGGAAGACCTGCTAAAGTGGCACCAACTGGTAGCGTGAATTTGCCCGAAAAAACAATTCCTTACATTTTGAAAGTATTTGACCTTGATTGTCGCCTAGATGATATTGCAAATTAAATTAAATTCCTTCTGATATATCTACTGGCCGCTGGGAAAATGTCAATAAGTTCTAAATGTAGAATTTCAGAGTCTTTAGAGCCTCCAGTCACCTTATAAAGTATTACAGAACATCAGGGTTTGTGTTCTAATCTGGGTGACGCTTGTGCATTCAAAGAGTAGGAGTGCGTGTGTGATTCCTCAGCCTCCATGCAAGCCCTGCACAGAGGGCCGTCCATTATGCCTATTGTGTGGAAGTGCTTTTTAGCGAGCAGTGTCCCATGATGGTCCCTATCACCAGGCGCAGACCGTTCCTATCCAGGCGTAACAAACGCCTGGTTAGCCTACTATCCTAAGATGGCATAGCTTCTTCATATTCAACCATCATCATATTTAATATCATATTATGTTTCATGACTGCTGACCCGTTAAACTATTATTCCATTAATTAAAACTATTTATTTATATAATTCCAGACAACGGAACAGGATAACATGAATGTGGAACCAATTGGAATGGAAAATACGACCCCGGCAGCGATCCCTCAAGGTAACTGAACTTGTTAACTCAAACCCGTGTGTGATGGCTCCGCAACAACTTGTGTTATTAAGGGATTTGGGGTTTGAAAAGGTCTAAATTGGTATTGACCATGTCATCGGGTTATCCCAATACTAATCATTAAAAAGAACAACAGCTTTTTCATGCATACCGGACCAAAGAATATACATCGGACATATATATAAATTCTCGTGGAAATTATTTAAATGCACCCAGACGCAACAGCTTAGCCAAGTCTATGAAGAACTTCAAGTTAATTATCTAGATCAGAAAGCTGGCCACATCAGAAGATCGACTAACAAACCAACTATGTTAGTATTTTGAATCTCAGTCAGAAGGCCGGACACTCAAACAGTACTCAATTTTAAGTTATGGTTATATATCTATATATATCCCCCGATTTGAATTTTGTCAAGTCATACTTTCGCCGGAAAATCTTAAGTAAGGTTTGAAAGATTCTCAATTCCAAATCCTCAATTTGGAACCAGGCCTATGTTTGGTATTTTGAACTGTATTAAGAATGTCTTAAAATTGAGTATTGTTTCACTGTTCGGGCGTCAGTCAATCATCTGAACCTCGCAATGTGCCTATTTCACATGTGTTAGTGCCATCACACATAGATACTAAATTATTATCATTCACATTTTAAGTCTCATTGCTCTTTTTCTCATACTATAGTATTTATGTTAATGTCTTGTTCAATGTTGCAATTTTTAGCTTTTGTTGTCGTATGAAAATCTTCTTTCCCGTTGTGTCACTATATGAAAAGTTTGGAAAATTAGTTTTGCAAAACATAATTTTCGCAGAGCAAGAATCCAGAGCCTCATGGATCCTGGGGGTTTAGTTCTTTATTTACTCAGTAATAAAATGTTGTATAGTTGGTATGCACTTTGAACATACTGCTAGCTTGTCCCGATGAACAATTTACTGATACAGACTATTGAAATTACTGATAAGGTGTTAAAACATAGACAAAAAGCAGTACTCAGGCTTTAAGAAAAGTGAGTAATGTTTTAGTGTACCTTTAGTGGTACCAGCAGGACGAGCGCGGCCTCTGTGATGGGCTTTAGTCACGCATTTTATCACGGTTTTTGCTCATAAACTGATAAAAATGTGTGACTCAAGCCTGTACACAGTAGGCTGTGCTCGCCCGCCTGGTACCATTATGAATCTTACACAATTGGTTACTAAGAAAATAAGTAAGGCCAGGGGGCTCTGGGTGCTTGGACCATATTTACACATTGACATAATGAAAACTATTATGTTCTCTTCCACGAGGGTGCCGGTCGGGGACACGTCAACGTCTGTTCTGTAAACATCGCCCGTGAAAATTTATGTGGAGTGAGAGTGAAATGAACTGTGATCCCACCTTGCCTGGACCGATTGACAGTTTTCTTCATGTTCACTTCACGTTAGTTTACATAGTGAGGTTCTACAGAATAGCGGTACTGACTCGATTACAACGTGCTTTGTCCTTAACTTAAAAGAACACTAAACACAAACAAAAGTATTAAACATCACCATGTTTCTCATTCATCTCTTAAACGTAACAATCCCATCATCTGCTTCTATATGCTTCATGTATGTACTCCGTGCATGTACCGCGCTACGTGTAGATAGTTTTATTGCCTAATTACCTATAACATCCGCTCGAACTCGACTTGTAACTTTTTGAAAATAAGCGGAAACGTTCATAAAAATAATTGCGTTTTGAAAAAAAAAACATGTTAACTTAAAGTGTTTTATATACTACAAAAAAGACAAAGTATGATAAATAATCAGCTTAACACAGTGTCAGTACCCGACCGGTCGACCGGGACGACATTTTACTTTCCAGGGAAGGGAGATCAATGAGAAAGCGTTTGTTTGAACTTTAACTCTTAAATATGATAGTGTACCTAGAGAGTTTTATTAAAATACGTACATTTATCTCTCTTCCCAGGAGGACAGTGGACAATGATGGAGCACTCGTACCCGCGATACTCGAACGCGTGTATAGGCGGCGGCACGATGCAGCAGGACCCCGGGCTGTACATGAACAACGTCATGAACCCGCACAGCATGGACGCCGAGCTCAGCTACGCGCAGGGACTAGGCGTGGCGGGCCCGTCGCCCGGGCCGTCGTGCGCCGACGTGCAGGCGTCCGCCGAGCCCGCGCCACCCGCGCCGCAGAAGCGCCGCCGCACCAGCAACCCGCAGTCCGAGGAGAACTTCCAGCGCGCGCTCGAGGCCGTGCGCTTCGGCGGCATCGGCTTCTGCAAGGCGGCGCGGATGTTCGGCGTCAACAACCGCACGCTCTGGCTCGAGTACAAGAAGAAGGGCTACCCCAACAACCGGCCCAGCATTAAGAGCAGGATCAAACGCGAGCATACGACTCCTCCGCCAGAGCACAAGGATGAACCCGCGCAGCCCGAGCAGCAGATGGCACTCCTGTGCCCGCAGCATCAGGTGCCGCCCGGCTTCCTGGAGCCCGGCGCGGCGCACGGCTTCCCGCTGCAGAGCGTGGCGCACAGCTCACCTCTCAACCTCCTCGGCGTGAACTTCAACTCGATGCAATAGAACGCGGCCTGCGGCGTGGCGCCCGACGAGTCGTACTCGTTGTGACACGAGTGGCAAGGCGCCGACGTCGGCCCGCAGCCCGTCGTGGCGCCTCCGCCCACCCACGCCGCTATCGCGCACCCGCATATATACATGCATCTCGCCTTGTAAATATTACACGGAACACGTAACCTTTGTACTTATCGGTATCAGCTGCGGACTGCCCCAGATCATGTAGCTTAGTCAGTGTATTGCGCTGTGACTGGTGCGTGTCGTCGTAATTTCTTAGGATATAAATTGGGATGCATGAAAAAGCGCAAACTGTTCCAGTGGTCACTGAACCGAACCGAGCGCTCAGCGCAACTCGGATAGTCTTTTGTGACTGACTGCATCAAGCAGCCAACTGAGCTTCGTTGATGAGTGGGAGTACCTCTGGGAATAGAGAGCCACCGGTGTAGCTTGTTTTATGTGAGAACAGACCATGCTGGCCCTGTCAGCCGTCTCCCTAAGCGCACTAATTAAGCGTTATCGTAAGATCCCTACCAGTAAGTTGATCTAGCTATTCGCATCAAGATTAGGTTGGCTACACACCCAGCTACTTAAGTCAACTTTTTCCATTTTATAGCGATTATTAGACCAAATTATGACGGCATACCAACAGTACAGCTTGTCAGGTCGTTGAAAATATCTGTTACCAATTGATCAAGACAAAGGCAATAAATAAATAAAAAAGTAAAAAAAAAACTAAAGGAGACTTTGCCATAGGGCAACAACTAATTCTTGACATATATAATTAATCATAAAATAAGCTAAGTATATCTGTAAATAATGTAAGTATATGGAATGCCGCAGTGTTTCTCCGACCATGACTAGGTGACGTCCGCAGCCGTAGTATTGCCATGAAAACAAAAACGTATTTTGTAGATCTCAATAGAACTAAGTTATGAACTGTTCGGTAAACGAGTGTTTTTTACATATTGTAGGAAGTGCACAACCTTAGTGTTAGAGTCGTCTGTTCGAATGTGATAGCGAATTGTTTACCTGTAATTCCCGCTTTATACGCATCTTCGTGACACGGTTGTGTACGTTTGCTGTTGTCGGCGCATGAATCATCACAATATTATGTGGATTTAACGCTAATTACTTTAAATCACATTGTTTTAAGTGTGGCGTGCTGGTCACTAAAGTATACGTACACGATTTAATGACGCATTTGGTTAAAATTGAGCACAGGCTCATATATTCGGGAGTACGAACCAAACAAGGAGCTGTGTTCAAACATTTAGCCTGTAATTCTGAGTGACAGGTCTCACACAGTTTATTCAAAACTACCTCCATATATAAGTCTATATATTTTTAACGACGGGACTTTTGGAAGAGACCTGTATTTTTTTATAGTTATCGGATTCGTTTAGTAGTCACCTAAATCAAAGTACCTACATGTAGTATTTTTATAATACTACAAACTATTAATAAAGGTGGTGGTGTGTTTGTGCGATAGGATATTGAAATACGTTAGAATATCAAGTATCATTCTGCTTATAAAAAATAAAATATAGGTACCCTTTTGAGTACAACATTCTATTATTAAAAACATCACATACGTGCCCAATCTTTGTATATGCTGCCGAATAGACGTTAGATTTCCCGACTCCAAGATTAGTATGAAGTAGTTTCCAATTATGATAAAAACAGTTTAATGCCGTAATTACCGAAATAATTAAAAGCTATTGTATCTCGCATGGATCCACGTTTACCAGCACTTAAGGGGTTAATAAAACCTATGTTCGTCACATAAGTTTTCAGTGCTACTATGAAATATAAATTGACGTCTACCCAATAATAATTGACAAACTGAAGTTATGTGGTGGTTACAAATAAGAAAATTCGCAGTGAATTGAGAAATTACATCCTGATACTTTCAGCCGTTCTGGCGTGATTGAGTAACAAACATACATCCATCCAAACTTTTTAATTTGTAATATTAGTAAGAAGTATGATTTTACTTTTTATTCGCAGACTAATACTAGAGTTAACTGGAAGCTTTCATGTTCTAACTCGCAGGAGTTATTATGCAGGTGAATGTTCTATGTTAGGGGGTTTGGTTGCCGCACTTAGTCCCTCAGGTGGACCATTATGCGTGAGCATAATCACGCGTCATCCCTCAGATGAAATATTTAATTGAATAAGTAAATGACTAGACATCTGATTATATGCACTATCAAAATTCTTTTGTCTTTAAAATTTACATTATTAATTATCATTTGTAATTTCTGTGACGTAATACAAACTGATATATTTCTAGATATTCTAGGGCAAACGTGTGACGTTTGTTACTTTATATTGATTTGCAGGATTAAAATTATCCCTACGTCCACTGAAGTTATTAGATAGAAGTTAAAATTTGATACCATTTCTGCAGAAACCTTTTCAGGGCAGACCAGAGGGTGCGTATTTGTCTAAACCCCTTTCTGAAATTAAGGACAAATAATAATGTATCCAAAAAACGGCAGCTGAAACAAATTGTGTTATATTAACAATTTTGTTGAAATTTAGAATACGTGTCATAAAACACACCACCACTGATTTAATTGCATTTGTTTTGGGAGTTATACAAAAATTACGTTTTAATTTTTTACTGTTTTAGCTATAAAAACAGGGTGGCTTTAATCATTGTCAATTGCTGGGGGGTCAAAATAAATATGTTAGTATATAACAACTTTTCTGTACATTAGTTGTACGTGTTCGCATTCAACTTGACTATATATAGGACACAGCTGTTTTTGTAATTAATTAAAAGTCACCCTGAATCATCAATGATAAATAGGATGCCAGTAATGATAATTATAAACAAAAGTAACTAAAGTATTCATTGTTCTCATGCATTTACGTTAGACTGATAAGACGGCACATATCTTTGTTTTTGGACGTGTATTGAACACATGTCGTTGGTAGCTCGGCGTGGCGACACGTCAACAAGCTTGAACAGGAACAATATTACCAGAGATCTCTTTCGTGTAAAGTAGTGTAATTATGTCTGCATTTATAGTGTAAGTTAAGATAAGTGGTGCCCGTGGCGGTCGCGGAATGCGACGTACAACACGGCCAAAATAACTGTGCCCCACCACCCCACCCCCGACTACCCGCACGGCGCCCCGCGTTCACCTCGTGCGCCAATAGCGAGAGTCGAACGTCAGAGTAACGTCACAGCGCCAAGTGCACAGTTATTTCGACCGAGTAGTAGATTTGACTCGCGAGCGGTTCTCGACCTCAATACTGGCGTGTTTATATCTGTGTTATTGTGACGTATTAGCTCGATGTACGTTAGTATTTAAGTCCAAGTCAGTAGTCGTTGGAACCTTGGTTACAGGCTCCTCATAGGTACATATCTCATGTTGATATAAGTTTTCCATTTATTATTAGCCATAAGTCGATATATCGATATTATTGTGGTGGCCCAGTGACTAAGAGGTATAGTATTTGAAGTGCCCTTTTAAGCAAGAACTGCCTGAACTATTATATTATAATCGCTCTGTCGGAGCTTATATTATATTAATCATAATAACCAACCGGGGGTTGTCCTTGGGTGCACTTGCATAGTGCATACAAATATAATCGTCGGTTGGGGTCCCATTTCGGGTTGGTTTCGGTCCCTTGCATGCCTGTCAAAGGTCCTGAGATTTATCAATATATAAAAATATAATTATAATATTTTTATTTAATAATTCAATTATAATTGATTATCATTTGTATCATTTTATATTGATGATAATAGGAAAATTTAAATAATAATTTTATACATTTTGCGGTTATAGTTATCGGCACGTAACTTGGCAAGAGTCGTTAAATGCGCAGAAGTCATTTTTTAGGTCTCTTCTGTTACCTAGCGGGACGCGGGGAGCGTTTAGCACCGTTCCGAGCGCGCGATTGGTTAGTCAGTTGACACATGGATCGACTGACCAATCGCGTTGCTTCCACGTTCCGTTCGTACTATACGGTGGTTGGTCAGTTCGCGCACTATGCGCGAACTTACCCCCACTATGCCAAAACCTTGCCAAGTTACATGCCGGGGATTATACATAATGCAGAATTAAGATGACCATGTATTATTTCTTATTGAACGATGATTTCGCACACGTTGATTGATACCCAATTTCTGTAAAGATCAGGCTGTATAAAACCCAAGCACAATGATAATGAAGCTTAACTTTATTTTCCCATAAACCTTGATCAATCCAATATCTTTGAAAGTTTATATACATTATATATTTTATACATTGTAAGCGTATTTTAAGCTGCCGCCATTTGTATATTGAAAGTCGAACCGCCCGCGAGTACAATTTAGAAGTATTACTGTTTATTTTAATATTAAACTAAGGAGTATTATATTTTTCTATTCGCCTAGATTTACAACGATAATAACCAGTTTCGGCGTTTGCGATCTCTGTAACTTTTTGTAATTTTGACTGATTTTTTAAAAATAATTTAGAAGGTTTCTCTCGTTTAGGCTGGCAACATAGCTGCTACGTATCGGAGGTTATTCAAATTGTAAATATAATTATTATGTATATATAACCCAGTGTAGGTAATTGAATAGGTTCCTCTCTTCCTCGATTTATTTTCCTAAAGTTATTAATCGATGTAATTAACAAAGGTTGAAATGTAACTAGATCTTATTCAGTACAACTACGAAGGAGTACCCTTTACATCTTCCGTAAAATTGCTACATTTCCTACAACATCTATTTGGGAATTAGGAAACATATTTGTTATTATAGTACGATTGGTAACGTTTAATACTGTTTTTAGAGAAAAATCAGTACCTACCACATCAGTAAAAAAACAAAAAAAAATGATAATATGACGACTGAACAAAGCAACTCAAGGCCAAGGTATTGAAATTCTTGGCGATATCCATTTCCCTAAGAACCGGGCGCTGAACTTTCCCAAGTTATTTTAGAAAGTCCGGCCGCCTCTGTTGTGCAAGTATCAGAAGTTTATAACCAAGTTGGTGTAGGAAAGAGCCAAATACACTAATCAGCCAATTATATTCCCACTGCAGAGACAGGTCTCTCAATACTTTTTTAGTATACATTTGTAATGTACTAATGTACACACTTGTATAGAATATAAGATTTTTAATTCAGTTGTACTGACACAGATCTAGTCGTACTTCAACCTTCTAGAACAAGGTGCCATTGAAATAACTAAAAACCTGAGTCAAAAAAACATAACCCTTCCTTTTACTTCGCCGTTCGGGTAAACAGTGTATCTTTCGAGCAAATCGGCTCTGTGACTGAACAATGGAAAATGGCGGCAAGAAGTGTAACAGGCGTCGCTTACTCGTTAGAGTCAAACCGCGTTCTGCTCTGCGAGTGAGTCTGACCCATCGCTGTAAAGAATCCCTTGTATCGACAAAAGTATCAATCAGCTGTTCCCTACATTTTGTCGTGATTTCAGTGTTGGTCCCATAGTAAAAATGCATCATACTGATCAGTAAGCGACTTGTCCCCATAAGACGTTTTCAGTTATTTCAATGACACGTTGTTATATCTCGAAAGACTGCTCAGAAATGGGGAAGTGGATGTTTTCTGATTAATCTGAAATATTATGTCTTTTTTTGTAAGCAGTTTACTTCTATTATTATTTGAAGTATCGAGTGAGCATATTGTTTAACATTAAGCTTGCCAGTAGATGTAAAGCTGTTTTTTTATAGTCCAGTGCATGCATCGGTTCATGACTAGACAACTAGTGCTCAGATTTTAAAGAATGAACTGTTCTTACTTTTATTACGTTAGTAATCTCTTTTTTTCTTGAATAAGTGCCATCCAAGGTGATTTCAAAGTATTATGTTGGTCATGAAGTAATTGGCCGTGGAATATCGATGTTACCAGATAACATAAATGATTTAGTAACTATATCTCGTCTGTGGGTAATGTTAGGTAGGTTATATTGCGGTTTATGTTTAGGTGAAAGTAAATAGGAGTCTGAACATTTGACTAGCTACAGGGTGGAATATTAAGGCGGGGTTGTACTACGATTTTTATCATAGCTACGCCCTGTGTAAAAATCCCTGTATGGAATACGCGAGCCACTGAATGTAGTCGAGACTAGGCCTTTGTTAAAAAGATGAAATATCATTCAATTGATTAACACAAATAGACTAGCTATTGCTTCTGCAAACGTGTCTAGCTATATTGTCGTTAACAGTGGCATACGTTACCCACAAATGAACAGTGATTTGTATGTACCAGTGTTTCTCGAAATAGTATTAATCATGAAATATTTGTAATAATATTGAATGGTTTGGAACAGAGGGGCGACAGTCGTGCTCATTATCAAATAATTATGATCGTGTCTTAACCGAAACCGAATGAGGCGCGAGTATCCGATCGTCATAATTGTGTACGTCAGAAACTCGTCAACGATCGCGTATTAGCGCGACGCTTGCTTTTGGTTAAGACACGCGGTAAAATAAGATTCTGAAGATTGTTTAGTAGTGTTGATGAAGCATGTGTGGAATCACTAGTAAAGCAATATAATATAGCAATACGTACACTTATTTTATAGTAATTAGATAGATGGAGGGTCAGCTTGCGTCGTCATGACGGGCTCTAGACCGCCAACAGTTCTTAAATGTTCGTTCTCAATCTCTGCTACCCTGGTACAGGACTACAGGTACAAACGTGTATGAACTTTGTAAAAGATCTTTTAGTGTACCTATGAATATTACGAGTCACATGTATTATTATCATATAAGTAAACAATGAAACTAAAATAGTTTAATTGTCATTGAAATGATTAAATGTTATGTATACTTATAAATATGTACCAAATGATCAAAATGTAAACTATGATATCGTCAATCAATGCTCACGACTGTCGGATCCCCAGAGGTTGTTCATTAACAGGCAAAATTGGTGAATTTTGTGCTTAGCACTAATACCTTGTTCTATACCAAAATAGATAATAAATAGTTTTGATTATTTTGTAAATAAACACTTTTACTTAAACCTAATCCCATCCCATAATAATGGTCAAAATGTCGGCCTTTGGTCAAAGACTATCGAAGCCGAAGAATCGGTCGGACACAAATACTTCCCAGAAGCGCAAATAATGAACAAGAAAAAAAATTATGTTTGAAGCCCTTTCCCAATCTGCCTCTCTTTTTCAAGCACCATTTCCAACAACTTAATAATGCCTCCGACTCCAGTTGTTAGTTGTCTACTGGACTCAAGCAGTATATAATAAGATAATACTGTCGAAACGAAAAGAAGATCAGAGAGGCTATAGACAAGTAGCATTCTATCAATGAAAGCGTCGACATAGCGATTTGAAAGAAATACAAAAGAAAATGGGAATGCTAAGCACTATGGAAATGTCCCGTGAACATTCCCATACATAGTAGCATTTCGGTCTAGACTCTAGACAAATTCTATCAGCTGATAAGTTAAGAGCCTCATTAGTAGATTTTGGCCATGAGGGTTAGGAGCTTAGGCGTGCTTGCTCGTCTTGCATGTGCTCTCATGTTACTGGCATGATCTTAATACCAATCTACTTCTAGATAATTCAACACAACTGTGCGCGCGACGCCTTAAGTGCATTTGCGGTGCATTATGTATCTGAGTGGCAGTGACGCGGCAGTCGTCTGAGCATTCAACCACCTAGACATGCTTACCCACACTAGCGCCGCGGGCAAAGTATTTAATGTTTTTTTTTTAGTTTTATTGATTTTTCTTTGATAATCTACATAAATACAATAATGAAAATGTGAGATTCCTGACAGAACTGTACTAAGTTCGACAGGTCAAGCAAGATAACTGCTTTAAATAGTCATCAACTGCCTGCCCTTGTCTCATGTTACTTATTTATGAGATTGTGACGTCATTTGCAAATATTTGACGGATTGAATCCGTCACATTTTAGGCAAAATATCAAATACAATAGGGGTGCACAAAGGAGCCTTGCCGAGCAACATACGTCATATGACGCTGGCAAGTAATTTCTGTCCTTTAGCTAATACTTTCACCACAATGACAAATGTTTTCCAGGCTAAATAAGATTGCACCATTTAGTTTATCATATTTGCACCACGGCCACGACCATGAAGTTACGCTACGCCACTGGCTGTGCGCTGCGAACTTCGGTTATCTTATTTTCGAAGTCAATACTTCCATGGTAACCAGCAGCCTAATTGCGTAAGTGAATTCTGCAAAGCAAACAAGTCGAAACCGTCCCAAAACGGCTTTACGTATTGCATATTACACTCTGAAAAGGAAAGGTTATGCTCCTTTCCATTACCAATATTTTGACGTAGAATTGATTGTAAAGAATGAACGAAAGCGGTAGAATCGAGAGAAAACACTATTGGTATTGTGTAATGAAATTATGTCCTAATGATTTGCAAATAAATCATTCGAGTTTGATGAAACATAACGCATTAGATGAACTTCAACTCAAAGGAGGATGTTTGTACTCTTTCCAAATTAGTTTCACAATACCGAAAAAGTTGAAAGAAATGATTCTAATTCTTTGAAGGAATCGACTTGTTTGCTTTGCAGAATTCGCTTACGCAATTAGGCTGCGGGACTAGTAGGGTTTGTCAGAAAATGGGACAAAAGGGCTGAATTCTTATTATTTCGCTAGCATCGTACTCCTCTCCTTGAGTCGATGTTTTGTATGTAATTTGAGACCTACTTTCGAAGTTAACATTCAAAGTCGAGAAAAACTTATTGATGAATGACATCTATAAATCATGAATATATCCTCATAATAAATGTTCAAACAATTTGAAAATGCTGTCAAATCGGCACAATTTGCAAGTGTCTTCGAGTTTACCGTAGGTAACGATACAATCGTTTGGTATTAATTAACAGTTATACGTATATCATTTTCTTTCGACACCATGCGGTTTCTCCATTAAGATGGACACTGAAATAATAAATTTTACCTTTGTTTTGTTTTTACTTTCGCTCTTTGTTAACGTAAATTAAATAACTTCTTCTTCGTGTCGCTGGCACTACAGTAATCTAGAATTTGTCGACACGAAACTTTGCCACTTCCACAGTATCGTCAGTGGCAGCGCGAAGGTCACTTTGGATGCAAGTTTTGGAGCACAGAGGACAGGATGGGCGGTGGAGCATTGATTGCGACACGGCTCCGCATTCACTACCTGCTTTTGCCTTTGCTGAAGGTTAGACCCTGCGGGACCCTGTGGGCTTGGTGTTAAATAGGCAGTGGCGTATTTACCATTAGACCAAGAGGGCCATGGGCCAGGGCGGAAGGCTGCGAGGGGTAGCGAAAGCCACTACTACCAGCCTACCGTACAGACAGTCACCATGCGACATGTTCTTCTACCCCACCACGTAACGTCTGGTGGAGCGCCAAATCTTTAAATACGCCACTGCGAGTGTGTGGATGGAAATGATCCTACCACACATAGTAGATAAGTTCTGTAGCCCTAGAAATAACACATCAAATTATTTAGCTTCAGCGACCCCGAACTCTTCGGATGGCTGGCACAGGCGTACCAAGCACTTCAAGCGACAGTCGCGCGTGCCCGATGAGCAGAACATTCGCAAACAGACCTCGGAGCCCCTCCCGCCGCCGCCCGCCCTCCCCAGGAGCGCGCCCACGCTTCAGAAACATGAGTCCTACCCGCAGTACAGCACGTCTAAGGTGACTATTACTTATTTATTTATTCGTTTACCCTCGCACTGGAACGCCTACGAATTGCTTATCTGTTTTAACGCCACGAAACACTCCTTCCCTTTCATTTTAGTATCTCAACAGTTTTCATTACGTATTTTATGCTGTCTAGTAGATGAATTTTTTAACATATATGAATGCAAGGAAAGTATACCGTGCGCTATTCTTTGAACTTACACAATTAGGGTGCAGGTTTCCTCGCGATGTTTCCTTTTACCGTTGTCAGCGATATCCAACATGAACATAGAAAGTACATATGAATTATAAAAGGCACATTGGTACTTGCCCGGATTTGAACCCACGACCACAAGCTCGAGAGGTGAAGTCTTAGCCACTGAGCCACCGCCACATACCACTTTACCATTGCCAAAGCCACAAAGTATGAAAGCGGCGGCGCGTATACTTTCAATTTTGTGCCACAGTTTGGCAACGCCTTTGAATTTGGCTAATATCGCCGCCAAAGTTCACGTTGTGCTTCGCAAATAATTATGCTGGGGTTGTTACACAATTAGAAATAATTTTGATTATTTTCACACCTCAATAATTTGATAACATTAAATATTAGGTACATATTTAAACTTTAAAGGTTTAAAAAACATTATTATTATCTAGTTACAAGAAAAATCAAAAAGATATATAGTTGTCCACGGATAAGTCACTGGCAAAAGTTAGTTTAACAACAAAAATAAAATATTTATTGCTGAAATCAAGATACCCTCATGGAAATACTAAACTTTATTAGGGTTATTATAATCTTTTTCTCTAATAAAAAAAACATAGGTTAAACAGCTGTCTTTACTTGAACTATGTAGAATCAAAAAAGATACAAAAATCACAACAATAAAAGCATCTCTTCATCATTTCAAAATTAACCGAATCGAATAATGTCACTTTGTATTAGTTTGGTCCATTTAAGTGTATTGTAGATTTAGAATTCTAGGTCAAAGCTAAAATTGTGAGGCTCGCTAGTGCAAAGCCCTGTTAGACTAAAATAGATGTGATACGATGTAACCTTTTGACTTCTGAGTCATCTTAAACGTTTAACGTTGGGGCAACAGATTTAGAAAATAAAGGGGCCACTCAAGTTTGTAGGTCGTCTGATCCAAATATATATAACTGTCGCTTTTGTGTTGTTAAATGTTAGATTTAGAGGCTTAGAAATAGAGTTCCGTTTTTCACCCAGCGCGTTCGGAACCATACAATTTTTTTTTTCCGGAAATACTCTTTTTGGCAATTATAATGTTTTTTTTTTATACATTTACTAATTTCGATTGACAGGCAATAGTGACACGGAAACCTCGCCTGGAGCAGGAAGTGGGCTCGCTGCTGATCCGCGCCGTGTCGAGCGCCGAGCGGCAGAGTTCGACGAGCACGAGCGCAACGTCAACCTCGGCGTCGTTTGAGTCGGCCGCGTCGGACGCGTCGCAAGCCACGCGCGCCAGCCACACGCCCGCCGTGCGCTCCGGCCCGCCGCTCAGCTGCAACTTTTGCTGGAACACAGTCGACGAGTGCGGCCGCATCCTGCGCCGCAAGACGCAGTACCACTGCCCCGAGTGCCGCACCAACCTCTGCATCGTTCCCTGCTTCCACGAGTACCACGACGGACCCGAGAGCGACTCCAACAACGCCAACGCTCGGTGAATTGACCTATTCGACAAAGGCACGAGGCGTTTGTCAAAGAAATGGTGGAAGTTCAGTCTGAACCACGCCTGAGCGCGGCATGTGATGTGGGACACTCGCTTACGAATGTATGTCTGCTTTCAGCAAGATTTCAATCAGGCTTACCATTAATAATTTGCTATAAAGAAAGTAGATGTATCTATGTCGCACTCTCGTAAGAATTCTTCTGGAATACAAATATTTTTGGATTCTTTATAATAATACATTATGACATTTATCCATCGTGAATTTTCTCGTAGTGAGTGGTAGAACGATAAGATTTTTTAAATATATCGGTATATTTATTCGTAGTAGGTGCATGTTGGTGATATACCATAATATTAATAATCCCGGATCTCGAACATGGTAGGAATAACGTTATAACGAGTACACCATACTTATAGGTATTTAACAACCAATGATATTATACTGTACAGGCAGATTTTTTATCACAATCCAATGTGATGCCATATCTCAATATGTTAATACTGAGTGATTCAAAAACATCAAACAATTATCTTATTACTTGCGTGGTGATTAAAAAATCAGCTGCTTGTGGTGATTAAATAACTTATGTTACAGATTTTTGCTGCAAACGTAACGGCAAGGAACATTAACTGTTATTCCAGTTAGGAAACTTGAAACATTTTTAACTTTAATAACGTTAAGAAGGATGCTCTCAATTATGACCTTCTAGTTCATGTGTAATCTGTATAAGCACGTAAGGACTTATAAGTAGTATTTGTAGTAGAATAGTATGTCTTGAACTCGTTTGTAAGTCTACTGCACCCACCCTACGTCTGGCGCCAGTGAGTTGCACTGGTTCGAAGGTTACGAATACATAAGATACTTCAGTTTTGTCTCGGGATAGCAAGGCGTTTGAGATAGCTGATGAGTATGCATGAGGAGGACCGTCGTATCCCAATATCTTAAAATATATAATTGATTAGAATATTACATGACTTACATGTATGTACCTGTCTATTTGAGTATATTTTTCTAGTTGTACCTATTTAGGAACTTACGTACAGGTACTTAAACCTTTGTAACGATGACGTATTTCCGATACTAGGTATTTGTAAGTTACAAGTATTCCGTATACAACATACGAGTAATATGAAGATTGAAACATATTTGCAATTCTGCGCTCTTGCCATTCACGATGATGTATTCTATTGCTGATGACTTCTTTCAGCATAGTCTAGTCGAGTTTACATTCGGTGTTAACAGCTTCACTACTTAATATATAATAACATGTATATTAAACGTATAAGTGAGAAAGCTCTTAACTTAGTTACTGTCTATTAATTTAATATCAGGGTGTAGTTTAATAGAGCCGTCATCGTATAGAGATGTTTTTTTGAAATGGAACTTTAAGAAATTTTTGAAAAATTATGGTCAAAGTTTTCATAATCTTTTTATATATGTGACATAATTATGTAGTTTGCTCAGTAATTTTAACTTTAACATTACGTACAAAACAGTTATATTAATATTGATGTCCTTTAAAATTGTATCTTGTATTTTAACTCGAATTTGATAGATTACGGTTATGTTTTGCGAACACCATTTCTTTGGCAAATGTATAATTAATTTTAGTAGAACTTATATCATTTTTGTAAATAATATTTGTTAAGTTTAATTTTGGATGACGGTTGAACCGTTTTGTCGACATGTTGTGTTGAACACTTCTCTATTTTTATCGATAGTTCTTGTGATACCGGTGACGACAGATAAAACGAGAGACTCTTATTGCATTTTTATTTGTCTGCTGTTATCGGTATACCTGAAGAAATCAATATAAGTGTACATCGATGTTAGTTATAAGCCTGCAGCGAGTCATACGTCATACAGTGATTTTAGGTATATTCTTATGCGGCATAGATACGAGCATCTGTCCATGTGCAATTTATATATTATTTGTAAATATTATATCCTCTTATCCGATGTAACGTTTATCGACGTAGTCTTTTGATCGGTATTTAAACAGAAAGGACTTTAGTCTGATATGAAAATGACATGATATATTTTATGTATGCACTTATATATGTATTGTTGGTAACTGTTTCCAGTAACTAAGCGTATAGGAGAAACTTTAAGTATAATAATATAATATACAATATTTTTGGAAGGAAACTGTTGGACGTTTTAGATTGTTGGTATTTAGTGGCAGCACTTGCCTTTCTTGGTAGGTATTGTAAAGTGGCGTAAAAAATAAAAATATTAAGTATAGGCGCTCAAATATGCTGCATATTTGAGCTGTTGGAATTTTCGAACGTTATGGAAATTTAATGGAGATGTTGGACATTTCGAACGTTATGAAAGTTTAATTGAGCTGTTGGAAATTTCGAACGATTTGAGAATTTAATTGAGCTGTTGGAAATTTAGAAAGATTAGGGAATTTAATTGGGTACTTGGAAATTTTGAACTATATAGGAATTTAATTGAGCTGTTGGAAATTTCGAACGATATGGGCATTTGACAAAATGGCTTATATTATGTTTAGAAGTTTATGGGGAATGTTGTAAAAAAGGAAAATTTTAAGTTCGCTCTAATATGCTACATATTTGAGCTGTTGGAAATTTCTAACGTTTTGGGTATTTGATAAAAAGTTTAAAAGTTTTGGGAAGTATTAAATGTTATGAATTTTGATAAGAACGAATTCGAATGTTAACCTAACCGACCTTTTTTAATGGACAAAATATAATGATAGGACTTTCTTACTATTGAAAATATTTCAAGACATTTTGTAGCATTCTTTTATATACTGTAACAATTTAAAGAGAGTTATGCCTTTTTGGAAACACTTTATTGATAGCTTGTATACTAGATAGCGTAAATCAGTGTCCATGTACTTCTTAGAGAGTTGCTATCAGTACATTTTCATGATATTTTTCACAAGAAAATTGGAAAATTTTGTATAGAAATGATATCGTAAGATTATTTACAATATACATAACGAATATACAAAAAAATACATGTTACCTCCGAAATTAGAATTGCTTAAAATATTTTCTATCTGGTATTTGTCACGAAACTAGCTATATTTTAATGATATTAATTATTATTTAATAATGTCACGTCTTAGAACCTCTCTACACAGCAACTATATTCAGTGAGTATTTTTCTATCACATTTATAATTAATTTTATCATCAAACTGTAGTCAATTACTGCAATCATTGGTTTATTTACCTCGACATTATTATACGTTTCTTTATTACCTAATTAGGTACAACGTTAGTAGGTACCTATCTAAACATATAATAAAATCTTTATTCTCTCTAAACTCATAATCTATTACATAAATGAGAAATATCTTCTACTGATAAAGAAAAAAATGGGCCCCTATATTTTTGGGCAGGCATTATGATTCGCCTATGTATTTTTGGCTCTAGGTAAGTAACGTGATAATGAAAATACTACGTCTACATTTCAATTTGCAGGTCATAATCAGCAACTGAAAACTATTGCAATAGGGTAGTTTAATTAAAATTAGTGTTTTGTCCGTCAAGTAGATTAATAAAAAATATTGGACACGTATTTTTCTTTTACTGCCTTAGTGACGTCACAAGACCCCACTCCCGAACTTTGTGGCGCTTTAACTTTGTAAATGTTTATTGATTTGGTAAAGCAAAAAATACGTGTCCAATATTATTTGATAATCTTACTGATGGACTAAATAGAATTACCATTTTTCTACCCAGGAAACATGCCTATTACCAATTTAGCTGGACACATAATAAGGAGTAGAAAATCCATCTATAGTCACAATAATGCCAAGGCTATGACTCAACCAAGGCGGAGATGTGTGGAAAGGAGAGGAGATGCTTCGTAGCGTCTACCGTAGCGGTACGGTGTCTACCGAAGCTGTGCTGATATGCGTGCTGGCCAGACCGGGCAGCCTTATTGCGTAAGTGAAGTCGGCAAAGCAAAGGTTTTGATCCTATCAATCGACCAATCAAGTGCGAGATGAAAGACGCGACGTGGATTTCCGTCTATGTGATTGGTCGATTGATGGGGTCAAATCGCTTGCCTTGCCGAATTCATTACGCAATAAGGCTGAGTAGCAGAGATGTGTAAGTAAATAACAAAATTATATTGGGATTAACACTTCCTTTCTCTCGTCTCCGCATTTTTTGAGTCCGTGCCTAAACCGGTTCATAAGCCCAGTCTATATCTTAATATTCCTGTTATTATATGTAAGTTCCCAATAATATGATCCAACTACGTAGATACCTGTAAAGGTTCCGTAAATGTGAATTAGTATGTGTGTAGAATATCGATATTATATCATTCAGATACATACGTATGGTTAAATTATTATCTTTCAAGTACTCTCTCACTAGTTATGTATTCTTATTAAGTGGCACATATCATGTCATGTATCGAATTTCGATTGCTTTATGTATAAATTATGTATCTTATTAACAAAGATATGTTCTCAATCTAATATCATATTCTTATACAATGTCTCCGGGCTTGTAGTATTAAATCTTTAAGGCCGCTAAATACACTTAATTTTATCGATAAAAATATCCCACATATGAGGTATAATACCCACACGTGTTGCCATATTCATTTACTAAAATTCTGCCAAAATTATAAGTCAAAATGCCCAAGGGATCTTTTAAGGCAAGAATAAAATTAAATCTAATATTTACATAGATAAAAGTATATACAGTGTATAAAATACTTAAATAAATAAGACTACAAACATATACTCTTAAACCAAAAACTACTCACTAACTATACCTAAAAATAAGCTAAATTGAAATATGGCTCCTCCATATCGTTGTCCACTGGTAATGTGCCCAAAAGACTGGCAGCATTGCCACGTTGTATGGCAATGCTTATTCTCTGACCGAGGTAAAAGCCAGCCCTTGGGTGATTGGGTCACACGAAGTGTCAACAAGGCGTTTGGAAAGATCTTTAAACAAAGCGTGAGCACTCCAACACCACGGACCAAAACTAATTGGCTTCGAGCTGTCATTCTTATTTCAGTGTGTAGAACAACTCAGACTAAGTTTTAATTTGTTAACATTTTAATTTGTGATTTAATTTTTCTTTTTTTTGGATACTTAGTTAACAATTTTTATGAATTTTTGCGTGCCTATTTCTAGGCAGAATGTACATGGCTCTCTCCTATTTACTCCACCTGTATTTTAATGTAACCTACATTCATTGCAAATAAATGATTTGATTGATTGATTGATTAAGAAAAATCCCCAGACATGTGTTAATCCCTAAAATTTTTGCAGAATTTTAGGAAATGCAATAAAAAGCCTGTGATATTATGTTTTAAGATTGACTTTTGTGACTCAATACAAAAATGTCGTATCTTTTGTGTGTTACTTGAATATTTTATTAGAATATCTATGCTATGGCAGTAAAAATAACATAAAATCTATGGGACCTAGGCCCAAAGTTACGGTTGTGAGACTATGTGGATACCGTAATAATTAAGTCAGGAACTAAAATTGCTCTATCATTTGAAGGTGTGGTGTTTTAATCGATAAAAGGTGTATTTTACGGCTTTAAAGTTTTATTACTACGAGTTCGGACATATTGTATAAACCTATTTTAAAGAAATAGGTTGATAAATGTTTACTGTAGTAGATACGTCCATTAAAAAAAATACTGTTGTGGTATATAATATATATATATTCAAAGAATGTGTAAATATAAAAGGCGGCGTCGCGTCGTATGCTTACTTTAATTATTAATCTTGGTGTCAATCTAGGTTGTCACGCGTTTAATCAACTACCGACCACAAGCATTACTGAAGTGGACTACCAAAAATGTTATCATTCTCTTACGAATGTTTTGTTATACCCAATCGTGCCATCGGTTGAACCTCTATAAACATTTTCTTGTTGTTTGGTTCACTCGTTTGTTTTTACGTCCAAAGTTTGAGTCGTGGGCAATAAGTTCCACAGTAACATTGTTTAAACTAAGATTTATGGAACAATTAAATCCTTAATTATAAATAACACAATACGGTAAAGATAGCTTACAACTGGCTGGCGATTTTAGCACCTACAGTATCTCTAAAAAAATCAAAGATGCGATGTTACAGAATAGCATTGCAGCACTACTCTATGTAGATGATTATGTCACATTATTACTATTATTAGTACATACATTATATTGGAATTTAATATGTATAACCATCATAAACAACACTACGCAGTAGTGATACCTACTTAACAGATTATTAGAATTGATGTACCAGTACCTACACAATATCTCTGAATTCCCTAATCTTACTGAAATATTCTGGACTATTTACTATTTAAATTAAACTGATTTACTGTAGCATAAATCTCGTTTTATTTTAGAAAGTCCTCAATTATCGCTTCGGGAGACCTAATCTATTGTTCTCCCAGAGGCGTAGCTAGGTAACAAAATTCAATCAAGTGCTAAAGGCATAATTTTTTATGAAGATTCCTCTGTATTCTTGCAAATGAGTCAACAACTAAAGTCGTCTTGCAACCTATTTTATATTTAGATTCTGAAGATGGATGAATTTTTCGCTCGTTAAATTTTTTATACTCGTAATTTTACTGCACTTGGACCCTGACTAGCAAACTTAACTAAAATTATTGTAGGTTTGGAATGTAACGTTGGTTTCGGTTCGTGGTAAATAAAGCACAAGTTCACAGTTGACGATTAGTTTGAATGGTTAAAGTTGAATCTGAACCGAACTAAATGTTAATACAGCACATGTGTGAGTACTATGTTCCGACTGTAGATAAATCTACCATTCACTGTACCTATGTGTCGTTCGTTGACTTCTGTGTGCCCTGGCAGTTGAGTGTGTCATGCTCTCTCTAATTTCTCTTTGATGGTGGCACATGTGTTGGATCATTCGGTTCCCTTCATGATGGTTGAGCTGAGTGGTGCCGATCCATGCGTCATGTTCGTGAACGGGCGCCATCAGTTGGGATTGGTCATAACTTAGCTGTCTCGGCCTGTTAAAGTGCTTTTTTTTAAATTATTTGTTACTCTAGACGCTTTTACGTACACGTCTTTTTACATCGTTCTCACATATATGTATTTTTTCAACAAGAATGATGTAACCAAAAACTTGTAATTAAAACTGATGGAAAAGAGTGTCCGGGGAGTTTCTTGCAAATTCTTCTCCATTGAGACCTACAGACGCTTGCGAATTTGCAACTAGAGTCATCTTTTTACCCGACTGCCGAAGGAGGGTAATGTGTTTATCAGTCTATGTATGTATGTATGTATGTATGTATGTATATATGTATGTATGTATGTATGTATGTATGTATGTATGTATGTATGTATGTTTGTTCCTATGTGGCGTTCTAGAGACCAAACGCGTTGGCCGATTTTGATGATTCTTACGTCAATCGATTCGTCTTAATCCTGCGAGTGTCACTGGCTACATTAAAATTGGAAAAAACAAAAATGGCGGATTTTGGGCGCCATTTTGTGGGGGGAAAAAAATATTTTTTCTTCCAAACCCATCGAGTGGGGTATCAAAATAAAGGATTTTAAGAGGCGATTTCAAAAATATATTACACTTATATGTTTAAATGTATTAAATAACTAAAAAGTTGTAAATAAAAAAAGTTAATTAGAAAAATCAATAAACCCGACTGCTTAGAAAGCAAACTAAAAAGACGTAAACAAGAAGAAAATCATGCTGTGCAGTCGGAGGATACATCTGGTTTTGGTCCGCCAGCTCGCGAATATGTATCCTCCGACTGCACAGCATGATTTTCTTCTTGTTTACGTCTTTTTAGTTTGCTTTCTAAGCAGTCGGGTTTATTGATTTTTCTAATTAACTTTTTTTTATTATTTTTTTGTTTGACAATTCAAAAGTACTTCTAAAGTTTACTTGAAATAAATACCTTGATTTTGATTTTGAAATTAAATTTAAAAATACAGGTAGGATTGTTGGTATCAGTTGGCTAGTCTGATTTTGGTTTCAAAACAAAAGTATAAAGTTATATTGATGGTGAAATCCAAACCTATAATAAAATTATTTAATTGGGTTTGCTAGTCATGGTCCGAGGGCCCCCTGAGCCTAGGGGTCCTGCAGCCTTATTGCGTAAGTGAATACGGAATCACAAAGGGTTTGACCGCTTTCAATCGACCAATCACACAGACGCAATTCAACATCGCGTCATTCATCTCGCATGTAATTGGTCGATTTGATAGTCGGTCAAACCCTTCGCCTTGCTGAATTCACTTGCGTAATTCGGCTGCCGTAGAACTGGCCATGGGAAAAACAGGGCTGTCGCTGGTCTACTCCGCCCTGTGACTTATTTATTGTCATCGCAAAGCCAACTTTTAAAGTAACTGAATTCTTTTAAATTCGAAAGGGATATACGGCATTATTCATAATGTCCGGGCAATTTGAAAAATGCCCACTATGAGTAGCCAATATGATAAAAACTATTAAAATAATTAAATTAACCGGGCTTTCTGAATAATGCCCATAACTTATTGGGCAGGGTAATAAAAAGATATATTTCATTAAATTATTTTATTTTTGACATTGATTTTAGTATAATACTAGGGCTACTACTATAGGCACAGATAATATAATACTAGCATACAGATGCCTCATCCCATACAAAGAAACCGTGACGACGTAACTAGCGTTTTTCGTCTGATTAATCTGATATCTATTTGTACATCGAACGCGTTTGGTTCTGTTTCACGATGATAGATAGATGGTGTTAGCAGCGACTTGCAAGTCAAAGAGTTTACTACGTTCGTGAATTATTTTTTTCATTAAATACAGTGAAAGTTCGTTTTATAGTATTTTTTTGCACGTTTTTACAGTTTATATGCACCAAAATGTCGAGTGGAATGCCTAAGAAATTTAAAAATTTGCCATCTATTGGCATCAATTTTAAATGATCCGTCCAAATAATCTTTGAAATGTGAATTAAGAGCCCAATATTCCATAATTTTGTACTTAGGATAGTTGATTAAACAAGAAGATACAATTTTTATGTTCAATTCCAGCAAATTTTTATTTTACGCATATTAAATAACAGATAGGCGCATATCGCGCCATCTAGTGAGATTTATTTGAACCAAATTTTCTTTCTTAGCAATCTTCTTCTTCTTCTCGTGTGAGGTGTGGTCACCTCTTAGCAATGAGACCCCGTGGTATAGGTAAGGTAAGTACGATTACTATTTATGCAACAAAGCTGACGGAGCCCCGCTGCGCGGGTCTCCTATTTCTGTCTGCAGGGTCTAAAGCATCGGTGGTCTAAAGTAATCTAACATGAAGGAAGCTGAATTCGCTCGCTTTGCTCGCTCACTTCAGCACCAGTCATCTACTACGAACTCCCGAGCTCGCATTTGGACTAATTACTCATTACTCGCGCATTGACCATAATTATCGAATTGCCCAACCTTTACGTAACAATATTCAAAATGACCAGACAATGTGATAAACATAGAAATTTAAATCAGTATTCTACATTGCCCGATTTGACTTGACTAGATTTATAATACCCGGGCATTATTTCAACTGACCCCCATCACTGTTTCCCCCTGGTATGGGTACGGTTGAAGCAGTGGCACATTATTTTATAAAATTCTTCCTATCTACTCGTAGTAAATATGGCAGTTTAGCCTTTAATTCTGAGATGTATTTGAAGACAAAAGTCTATTCTCTCATTTTAAGTGTTTTGTAGGTTGTTATATTTCAAAATGGCTACGGGCGTTCAAAGCAAAATTGTTTCAACCGTACCCAGTCTCCCCTACTGCCTCTGAACTACTTTGTACCTTCCGCTTTCATATATTGTCACTTCATCTTTTGATCTCTCTATTGCAACAGTAGCTTGGTCTAACCCTTTAATGACACATTTGCAATCTTATTTAAACGACTTAACCGGGTTACAGTATTCCACATAAAGGTGCGCGTTACATGTAAAAGGACTGGATTAAAAGGAACTACCCAAAGGTTATCAAGGTCTATTCCTTTTATGTTAACAGTAAAACCACCTTTATCTGAAGGACATTCTATGTAATTTGAATAAACATCATCGCCGGTCTGCGTTTCTGTGAAGAAAGTTCGAGGAAACCGTTTAGTACACAGCTTGTCTTTCATGCAAGGTGAGTTGAGTTGTAGTTGTGATTTCCACAGGAGCTATTGTATTATATTAGATTTGACAATAAGTTTTGCATCAAGATTGGGACCAGGTAGATATTTCTGCACAAATGATATTGTCAATAACCTCAGAAGAAATGTGATTTTTAGCCATACCAGAATATGAATATGTGGAAGACCACGTTTTTGGTATTCTACTGTATACATGTAGCATCAAACTTCCCCAAATATTTATCCATTTGTTATTAGGCCCATATTTTTTTTACTGTTATGCGAAATACCCTTGCGATGTTATTGTGGCAACAATCGTGACCTTTTTGGCTTGCCAACAATTTTTCTTTAATTTCTTTCCACCGGGCGTTGCACGTGCAATTGACGAACATAATATCATGGCGTCTTGAGTTCGCTCGTGCATGTACCTCGGACCACCGGTGAAGGAAGATGGAAGTGCCACCATTTGACCCAACTGATGAGCTTCTAGATCTTGCCTACCGATTGCATCCTTAGAATATAACTGTTGGAGCGTAACTTGGCCTGATTGTTTCTTATGAAATTCAGTCTCTCCGTCTCTATTTAGCGTACTGGTTGATCAAAAATTGGCAGAAAAGAATAGGTACTAAAGTAAAGAAGATAATTTTTCTCCTTGTCCCTGATCGATCGATGTAAAATAAAATAAAAATAGATGCGGACAAAGTCTTCTTCAGGTGTAATTTAGTTTCCTGTTCTTGCTGTGGAATAGCGATCGAATCACCGTCTTCTCCGTGCCTGAACATTAGAGGATGCTGCAAAGCATCGTATGAGCGATGTATTTAACTAATTATTTGTAAATTACTATTGCGGCTTTCTAATATAATACCGACGATCCCGACGCCCAAACTGTTGGTCTATCTGTAGAAACAACCTGGCCAAATGGAGTATTATAGACCCATCCAAATCCACCCGCACCTTACGGGTTTTGAAGGTAGCGAATGACAGTCCGACAGAGCTGTCTGAGTAGCTACATACTGGTCACAACAGTGAAAGGGTGTATTTTTTTCTTTTTACTAGATGTTTGAAAAAGAAAGCAAGAGCGTTGGTTTTGAACAAATCTAAGCTGACCAATCGGATTGTTGGTTTATGTTGTGCATTACGTCTCTTACCAAATGATATGATAAACGGAAGGTTGGACCTATATTCTTGGCGAAATCCCTTCTAATGTTAAAAATATAAAATCTATAACAACTGGTCTTATTACACTGAAATTACCTTATCAAAATGTAATGTAATGTAATCGGTACGACACCAGAACGTCAAGTCGTCGGCACGGCCGTATTAGATTAGGCTAGATAAACAGCCAGATAGGTTCAGCTTCAACTAAAATACAACATAACTCATCCTAATCCTCACCGAACTGGTGCCTCTCAAATAGCATACCAGGCAAAAATAAACAGAAGCGGCTTTCAAATTATAGTAAAAAAAAATAGATAAAATTAACGCAATTTATCCAAAAAATGTCCTACTGAGATGTCGCCTGCTATGAGTTCCATCTGTATTTTTTGTATTAAAATATCGTTATCAATATTTGTAAGTTTTCGTTTACGCGATGAAGTAACTTCATCATTTCGTACAGTATTTACTGTAGCATCGTCTATTAAAATGGGCAAAATTTAAAAAAAAATTACTTCTGCCTTTGTTACTTTCTTATTTATTTTGCGGTGCCAACCTTCAATCGAATTTGTTAGGTTAAGACTTCGTGTGTGGGCAGGTAGGTGGGTATTAGAATCGTAAAAATGTAATCACACAAATTATTCTATACACTGGGTTTATTTAAATATTCACAGTTACAATCCTTGCTCACAAATATTACGGATCGACAGTGAATTCTACGATGTCTTAGCTCTAAGGCGGTCAGTACTCAACTGCTATATTCTGCTGTCCCACCAAGCAAGTGGTTAGAAAACCGACCAAGTGCGAATCGGACTCGCGCGCGAAGGTTTCTGTTCCATTATCGCAAAAAACGGCATAAATATCACTTTTGTTGTATGGGAGTCTCACTTAAATATTTATTTTATTCTGTTTTAAAGAAAATTTCAACTGTCTAGCTATCACGGTTCATGAGATACAGCCTGGTGACAGACAGACGGACAGTGGAGTTTTAGTAATAAAGTCCCGTTTTTACCCTTTGGGTACGGAACCCTAAAAACTGCGCCAATGCGTAATTGTTCTTGGGAGTTTAACCCCCTTAAAGGTTGAATTGCCAAACATGCCTTTTTAGTGTTCCTTTACATTAAAATTCATTCATACAGTAAAATTCTAGCGATATTGGTAATTTTGCACTCGGAAAGTATCATTTGATGAAGTGGAACTGACCACAAGAAGAAGACCACAGATGGACACTGGAACTCCTTATTAAGTATGTCATGGGTGTAAGATATCTCGAATAGTTAAGCGACTTTGACGAAGCAAACACATATAAATAAATGGTACTGATGAAAATGGTACGATTGAACTGTCTCATAATGAAGCCGGAAGGTAGGCACTGGAACCCCGTAGGTAATAAAACAATGTATCCTAGTAGTGTTTGGGCTTTTTGGAATTGAAATGAGATGTAGACGTTCTCTGGCTATAAATTATTTTCATGGTAATATGAGTTATCTGGTTTTGGTCAGCCAGCTCGCGAATATGTATCTTTCGACTGCACAGCATGATTTCTTCTTGTTTATCTTTTTTCGTTCCTTTTTAAACAGTTGTTTTTTTTTTTGGGTTAATCTATTAAACTATGATCCTAGACATATATAATGTAATACCCCCTAAGGTACCATTACCTTAGGGGATATTACGTTATATAGTGGAAATTCTATTGAAGGTTGATAACGCAAAATATATAAGAAATTTACAAAAGCAGGATTATTTTTTTAATTTTGCCATTAAGTATTAGTAGACGATGACGACGATTGACGACATCGCAATCATACTCGTAATATCAGTATTTGCTGTCCTATGGAACTAATGGGACATAATTTTAAAAATATATTAGTATCAGTTGTCCCATGGGACTAGTGGGATATAATTTTAAAATTTTGTTAGTATCAGTTGCCCCATGGGACAAGTGGGATATATTTTTCCACTTGTCCCATCGTGGGACTGAGTCAATGGGACTAGTGGGATAGACCCACTTGTGTAACGTACACCAAAACATGATCTTTATAAGGAAGTTTCGGTTTCGGCTTCGGCCGAAACTGAGACTTGCCGAAATTCGGTGTCGGTCGGAGGCTAATGTACTTATCTTTTGTTGATTAGATCATGCGAAGGAGTCGATTTGGTAGTAAGACAATACCTACTTATTTGTATATCGTTGTTGCGAGTCGCTGCCAATATCATAGATCGTAAGCAGTCTGGTTCTGCTCCTGCTGCCTCAGTGTGGCTATAATAAAAAAATTGTTCTAAACAAGTATAGCGGTGCATGTCATAAATTCTCGAACTTGTCATAAAAAGCAATAAAACAATTTTGTAATTTTTAATGTTTATTATTAATTATGTACTTATACATATAGTAGTTTGTAGAACTTCAAGAATTCTAGAAGAAAACATGGTGTACATAGTAAGTATTTATTACAGAGTTTCAATTTATAAAGCGATGTTTATTGAAGGTTATTCTGCATACAAATTAATGTCCTCAGGAGTAAATTGTTGGCATGATTTTATCGTTGCAAATATCCCTAAGAATGAATTAAACCTTTCAGGGAGTTTGGAGTGTTTGGTCATGACACTTAAAAAAAATTCTCTGTGCATGGTTCTTGTTGATTTTCAGGCTTGCATCCCTGAGTCAATTATATTCACAGTTTTGAGTTAAGGGAGAGTATGTACATAATTACATCGTACCGTCTAGGTAATTGTAGAGCACTGTCGCTAAACTGCGATCGACATTGTCGATAAATCGATCGACCAAAGCATGTCAGTGACGCGTGTGGCATCTTTGGCATATCGATCATCGAGCATGAACGAATTTCGTCGGAACGTCGTTTAAAATTTTGTCATACTTATTGGAGGTATTTTTACCTGTCGCCCTTTGAAAAGATAAAAGAAGCAAACAAACTGACCGAACGAACGACTAAGACAACCAATATGACGTCATATTGACCTAACTGATTACAACAAGACCGATACCAAACCGCCTAATACAACAGTACCTAGTGCTATTCTGTAGGTATCTCATCATTTCACTGTCATCAGGTGAGACGTCTACAAAATCGACCGGCTGACATCCTTTCGAACGACCGAGACACGAACACCCACAGCCTACCATCAAGTACTGCCTAACACCCACTTGACATTATACGGTTACCTCCATTGTAAACGACATAATATTAAATGGTTTTAGTTTTGAAACTGATCAGTTTTCCCCTAAAAAGCCGTCGGCTTGCATGGACCAATCAAAACCAACCGCTGAGAAAATGTAATGTAGCCGAGATACATTATTTTGAATATCGTAGCTTCAACTTTGCCGCGTCATCTGGCAATTCGGTTGTCAAAATTATATACGTCAGTTATTACACAAGAATTCGTATAAAAAGTAATTTTATATGTATCCCCTAGTTACATTTGCGTGGCCGGGTAGTTACAAAAATAAACTTTGGCCATCGATTTTATTTTATATAATTAATAAAGTAACCAATGAATAACATCGAGTTGTTTACAAACCATAATACTGCCTTAAACGGGTACAATACATGTCAAGTTCAGAAGGGCACCATTCATTAGAGTCGCCCCGCCAGGGGTGGTGACTTGTGAAGATGTATGCTAGTGAATGTGCCTTACAATCACATAGGCATAGCATGGACGAGCAGTCCGCAGGCTTGCTACCTCCATTGGGGAACCAGGGCCGAGGGCACATTGAAAAATATATTTTGCAGACATAGTAATTAGTACTTAGGAAAAATATACATAGTGGCAAGACACAGATGGAGAACGGGAAATACTGAATGTACGAGACGCGTTGAGAACACGCCACTCAATCAACACCTAAACCAAAATACATTTAAAAATAAATCGCTCATTAAATTGTTACAAAATAAGTTTCCCCAATAGAGGTACAATTATTTAACTAAAGGTACTTTTAATAACAATAATTTTAAATATTCGTAAACTTATTATCTAGTGTGTAGATGTATTTACAGTTTCAATATTGGAAATAATAAACTAAAATGGAATAACTTTTAAAATAAAGTTTGATAAATGTTGCGCGGGCGTTACGTGATGTTTAGTGAAACGATTTAAATGTGAAATATTTGGCCCTTTAGGCGATTAATCATTGTTTAGTTAATAACCGATGGTGTGGACCAGCGAGACAGTGCCACACTTCACGAGTGCCGCCCGCGCACTTCACTACAAAACGAACATAGTTAGCAGACCAGTACTAGCTAATAAAATAAAACCGTCCCTAACCTTTTTATAATAAAAATTTGTTCAATCGTGAGCTGCCTCAACGAGCACTAAGAACACAGGGATCGGCTTAGTATAAAAATATACAAAAAAAAAACTGCTGAGAAATGCAGAAACAAATATCTCGCGGTGTATGATAATTTCGTACAAAGGCAAACTTCCAAAAAAATCCTGTTAGTGAAAAAAATTTATAAAAATATAACTTTTTTTTAAATTACATCTCAATCAAAAGACTGGAAACGTCCGCTAATATCGAATTAGTAATTTATTCGGACGGCTGTTAAAGTATTCACGGACTTTCATAACGAGAGTTAACTGAATTGTAACCTTTTGGCACGAAATCGAATGTCTTCACCAACAGTGCACTCATCCTGCTATTGCCTCCTAGACCGCGACGTACAAACCCGAGACAAGTATATTTTTACCTAATCTCTTCCTTCTCCTCACAATGCTCTTTCTTATCCTCCTTTTTTGCCCTGAAATTATTAATAAATTAATTGCAACATGCTGACTTCGTTCCCCAATCTAAAACTAATGTTATTCGAGGTGCACCGCGCTTGCAACTCTCTTTTTTTAATGTGTATTTTGATTTTATTAATTTTAGCACCTTTATTTACTCCGAAGTAAGATATCGAGAGCGGTCTCACCTTGGCAATCGTGGCAAAACTAAAAGAAGTTACAGGTGAAGTTATAGGACTTAAATCTTTAATATTGTAGCACTTGGTGTGAACCGAAGACTAACGCGCGTCTTTTCAGGACCTCCGATGAGCTCGGTATATTCTCGTTCCATAGCTCGTTGGCAGACTTTATAGTACATTACTGCAGCGGCCAGCAAAAGAGGCATTGATGGACGAACGTGTAAATGTGGGCCGAGGCGAAGCCGAGGCACACATACGTAAGTCCATCAAAGCCTAATTGTGGCCAAGGCATGTATAGTACTTTTCTCAAATAATGCGCGGAAATTAAAACTAAGTAGTACCTAGAACTCATTTTGTCAAAATCGACGACGAACAACAATCCCGGGGGTTTTTTTTTTTTCAATAAACAGCGTTCTATTTACAAGCCAGTTCGAAATTTAAATAAAACCTTCGATAAGTTACCTCCTTGGTTGCCATGTTCCGGAGTAAAAGATCGTTCCATTTTTAAATAACACGACAGATATGAGTTTACTATGTAATTTATTTGGCCGCTAGAAACGACAGATATGGATTTTCATACAACTTTTGCCGGCCGCCGCTCGCATGTATTTGGCCAGTACAACAATTTCGATTTATCTCGAAGAAGGTTGTCAAAATAATGCTCAAATTTCCAAGCATGTTTGAGAAAAATAACTTTTGACGATTAGTGAGAGACTATTTTTGCACTCTGTAGGTGATGGAGGGAAGAATGCACATGTCCATGAGCTTTCGTTTTAGTGAATAAGGAAGAGGTCCCTCCAATAAGAGCTTTATCAACGTCCAGAATATTAGAACTAATTCATTCGTCCCGAATTCTAGATATAATTCATAATTCTAAATAATCAAAATATTACTCAGGTAAACTATAAAGAATGCATGTTGGATTGCAAACGAAAAATAATAAAGAAATGCATTGAAAAATAAACTTATAATTAAGCTGAGCATAACATGTAATCTTCTTCGTTCCGCCCGCGTGCTACACCTACTGGCCGACAATTTACAAAATCGTCGCTCAGCGAACAACACCGCCCCAGTCGAACATTTGATTGAGTTTGCTCGCTTACTGTAAAGTTAGCCACATTGACTTGAGCGCTGTTGTTGGCTAACAACGACACAATACAAAAATACCCTATCGCTAACGCGATCTAATCCATAATCCCTAAAACTCTCTAAATTGAGAATAAGCTCATTAATTTGTTTGTAAAGATAAAAAAAACTGATTTCAAATAAAAAAGGGGCAATATAACAAAAAGTGCGTAAGTTCTAACACGTGATATTAATAAATTGACTTTCATTTTCAAATAAAATACACTTAGGATTTAATATTTTTTTTGCGTTTTTTTCTTATATTTTAACACTTATCTAAGTTGAGTGTAGTACTCCGACTGTATGTTGTTAGGTACAGTCAAGTGCACATGTGGCTTTGACGCCACTTTTCTAAACTAAGTACCGTCATTTGGGGTTTATTGCAACTATTGTTGTAGCTATTAATATTTCCGGGTACAGATATAGTTTTATTTTCCTATTATTCCCAATAAATGTTGTTACTCAACCCAACATATTTTGCAATAAACCGCAGATTAAAACCGGCATGAAAAAGATGTAGCTTAGTTACGTCTTAACATTAAAGTAGGACCAGCCGGGCGAGCACGGCCTCTGATTTAGGCTTGAGTCACGCATTTTATCACGGCGACTGTGTGACTCAGGCCTGTCACAGTTACCCGTGCTCGCCCGGCAGTACAGCCAACCTCGCGACATATTCCAGATACGATTCTTAACAAGTTGACAAAATTACAACTTTCAGACTTTTGTTCGAAGTTGGTTGTATCTACAATACTTATTATGAAGTGATTAACTGCTTTTGGTGCAAAGGGGATCCGAAATTTGTCGGTAGTTGCGAAGACAATCGTCGAAAGTACCGATATTGTTAAGGAGTTCTTGTTCATACTGGATCGACGAATTGAGACATTTCTAGACATTTTTAGGTTTGATTCAGTCGTTCGAAATGAAAATTCAAATCGATCTGAGATTATAAGTACAAATGATTAAACCACCATTCGTTGCAAGTGTGATATTCTTCTAATGTCGCAAGAACTCATTAAGTTGTTAGTATGTACATATTCGACTAATCGCCTAAAGGTTACATGACAAGTGGTACCAAAGCAGTCTTACTCAAGTTCCGAAAAGCCCAACTTTCATGTTTGCACACAATTATTAGTACCGGATCCCCGTTGTTTATTATTTGTTTTGATTATGTCAAAACTTTGAGCGAGCGTGCGGAAAGGAATCGACAGAAAAGAAAAAAACATTGAGGTTTGGGCCACATCAGTGGCTATTATTATTGATCATATTTTCGAAGCGGGAGGCCTCCCATTTGCAGGAAAATGCAATAAAATTGCAATTGAAGAAAATACAGTCAAGACCTTACACAAACTCGCATCAAATGGTACAGAGAATGAGTGAACAGTGAGCGAGTATTCGGTTAGTGATCAACGTGAAAGTGGAGCGAATCGGAAGGTGTTTTAATGTTTGACGTATGAGTAGATAATGATGCCGGCTAGTATGAAGCCGAAGGTGATAGTTAATGGTTTGTAGAGCGACCTCTTGAAGCTGTGCCAGCGCTCCGCCTCGCGCGCCTTGCGCTTCATGTTGGACACGCGGTCCGCCAGCTCGCGCGTACGCCGCCGCCGCAGCTCCGTGCCCTCGCCGACAACACTGCGCATATAAACACACATATACAACAAACAATCAAACAACACAAAATAACATCCATAGACAACATCTAAATTTTGTATAAAGACATGAAAGGAATGTGTAGATAGAATAAAAATAGAACAGTAAAATTTGTTCTTGTTTTCATTGTTCCAGAATTTCTCAATGGCCTTTCACAACTCTACAGCCTGTATCTTTTGTCACAATCAATTTTTTTTTTCTTTTTACGCTGTTAACGTGCACTCTTGCTGCTGTGTTTCCGCTTCGTTCTTATGTGAGTATATGAACAATTACAAAACGATTGAAGTAATCAATTTTTGTTACTATTTATCGATTTCAATGTCCTTGGAGGTCTAGCACATTCTTCTCCAGAGAGATCAACGTTTTCAACCTGTGCTACCGACCCCCCTTGATTTAAAATGGTTTTAGTGTACACAGCCGAACTTTTCTCAATATCTGGTTATTTTTTTTCTATAAAGAGAAATCATTGCATGCCTCTGATTCCCCACAAGTAAAAGTTGAGTACATCAATTACAAGAAGAGAAGATAGCCTTCAGATTCCTCATGCATTTGTCGAGGTTGAAGATTGCTAACTACTCAGTTTTAATAAGTGAAAGTGAGATAAGAAAGTCTACAGAGTGACCTTAATTATTGGCAATCCTCTTTCAGAAGGTAAGAATATAAATATATTTTACTATGAGACCAACTCAGAAATTGGAAAAAAATATCTGCTGTTCAGAACATGACAAAATGTAGGGAACAAGAAGTCTCTGTTATTTTAACAAACTTTTATTTATTTTCATCTGTCAAACAAAAATTCAGTTTAAATTTGACTCACTTCCAGGTGTTCGATTGAGCTGAAAGGAGATGTTCCACAAAAGTATGGAGTCTGGGCTAGCACTATGTCACAGTAAAAATATACAAACAGTATGGAATCTACCTACAAACGCTCGAAACGGCACACTCACACAAACATACGCACCGACGAGACCATTAAGGCATTTCTGCAGTGCTGTCAGAAGTGCGAGCCACTTAGGGGTCACGTCGGTGCGTATGTTTGTGTGAATGTGCTGTTTCGAGCGTTTTTAGGTAGTTTCCATACCGTTTGTATATTTATTCTGTGACTATGTATACTATAATATGTAAACATCGCTATATAATATAGTAACCGTTTTTTACTGTTAGTTTTGTTTCAATGTACATTCAAATCAACTTGGTCAAGGAGAGCAACACAACATAAAACATAGTGGATCAGATCAGCAGTATGCGAAAAATTTCATTTTGACAATGACATTTGATTAATGTGTATCGTAATAATTGGGGAAAAAAACATGTATCCGGGGTGTACAGAGAAGCAATCGTAGTCGGGTCGCAAAACAAAAACAATAATTAAAATCTCCGAAACACATTCAATTCAAGCTCAAAGCAAAAAAGACTCACTTCTTAAAGTTGTCTTCAAACATCATGTCAAACTCAACTGCCATGGTTGCCCTAAAAATACTTAATAAATTAAATTTCATTTATTTTAATGATATTTCCATATTGTTTTCCTATTTATCTAAGTATTGTACATAGTGGTAGCCTAAAATCAAACATCTCCTTTTGCATAAACGTTCGTTACTCGTGACAATGCAACATTTAAGAAAAATAAAATTGTTTCAAAAATTATTTTAAATAAAAGCTTGTTTCGTATTTCATTACTGAGTAATTTCACCATCTGAATGATTGCTAATGAATGAAAAGTTACTCTGTATGAAGTGTATTATCTATTCTATAATTAGTACACTAGTCAGCGGAGTGTATGACATACTGACCATGCACTGGTATCACAACGGACAGACAGAGTGAGGGACAGACACATGTAAAAGTGTACCATTGATATACCATACATAGTAAATTAAAGATTACCAGATATTTCACAACAATTTATGCAACTAGGACTGAAATAAACAAATAATGTTAGTATATGCAATTTATAAATAGTGATGTATTTAACAAACGCTATTTATTCAAATAATACTACACTATTATGGAAAACAAAAACATCTGCAAAACAAAAGTATTCATATTTAATTATAAGCATTCATTTATCGATTTTTTTCTAATCTAACAAGTCAGCTTGTTTATACACCAACCATCAGATTGATAAGAAATATTTGACAATGATAATCTATCAATCTTCCTAGCCGTTTCCCAAATATGCTTTGGTCGGCCAGTAAATTACGTAGTTCCAGTGTTATATTTTACATGGAACGAAAAACAGCCTGTCTCCACAACCCTGTATCTGGGTAGCATGGATACCCAGGATGGATTTTTTGACCCAGGATGAATATCAAAGATCTACAACGGGACTCTTTTTTTTGTTGCACATATGATCATGGTCACTTGAATGTGTAGCACTATGTGACCGCACGGTGTTGCTGACTGTACAACAAATAACATTTCTAGTTTTTTTTTTTTTATAATTATTTTAGCTACTTATGTACATGTTTCCTAATAAAAGATTTCTAGTTGCCATGACGTTATGACACATTTAATTATTTTACTAGTACTTAGTTAACTAATGTATAAGAATATATGTTTTTTTTTATTATGTCCTTTATTTTTTTTCTTATATTTTTCTTATTTTTTTATTATATTATTATGCGAACTGTATATCCTACTATGATCAGGTACTTCGTTAGCGATCCGTTGCCTCAATATAAGTTAAGAAAATACTCCCGCGGCTCTGCCTGCGTGGAATTACTACATTCCCAATATCTTTATAAAATATAGCCTATATTTTATTCTGATGTATAAGCTATATTACTCTAAGTCTCATCAAAATCCAAAATCTGTTCATTACTCCGTGAAAGCATAACAAACATCTATCCTCACAAATTTTAACATTTATAATACTCATATAAATCATAAATATATATTATTATAACATTTTAATATTTATAATATTAGTAGGATATTAAAACCCGTAACGTTTCCCTAGACTACTTCTTCTTTTGAGGGTGCAACATAATAATAATAATCTAATATATAATTTAAACTGTGCTTGGGCTAGCAAGCACAGCAAGCGTATTATTTACAGAACCATTAATCGACTACTTTAACCTCGAGGATGCCAGGTTTTCAGTGCTTTGGGCGATGGTAGACACAGGTCTGGATAGCATTATCTAAGCCTGTGTCTACCGTTCGCACAGCGGAGATCAGGAGACAAACAGGCTCACAAGAGTACCTCAGTGAGGCAGCTGATGCGGCACAGCAACTTCCGCCCAATTAGTGTTACTGGGCGACTTTAATTCCCACCACCATCTCTTCCCATACAAGTGCACTGATCAAGCTGGACGAGAGACGCGAAAGCTTGAGCTAGCGTTATATCTCACCCATCTGGTCCAGAGGGCAACGAGGGTGCCGGATGTTGATTCGTACACAGCCAATTGTTTGGACCTTCTGCTGACAACAGATCCAGACCGATACCCAGTGTCGATATGTTCACCTTAGGGTAGTTCCGACCACTCTCTAGTGAAGTCTGTATCCGTCGTCGCCCCGCCCGATCCCAGCCCAAGAAGCACCCATCGTGTATGGCCTTACAAGTCAGCAGATTGGGATGGAATGCGATCTTCCTTGGCAGCCCGCTTGCTTCTCTTCAAACGATCCATCGATATGCGCTGATACCATGCGGATTTGTTGCGTCAGGGGAATAGATTAATATTACATTCTCTGACGTAACAATATCTAACATCGACTGACCAGGATTTGGTACCGAGTGTAACAGCGACGACGCAGTTAAACACCACCAACACACACAATGCGCTCGAATGTGCAAGGCAAATGACGTGAGTCAGAAGAAGAGAGCCTTCAACACGGCTGCCAAGGCCTGCTAAAAAGTGATGCGAAGAGTATGGTTTGTACATATTGGCAGAATCGGGCACAAACTTGCTTCATACCCAGCAGGTAACAAAGCGTTTTGGTACCTGGCTAAGTCGGTTAAATCAAACTTCTATCGCCCCTCACTACCACCACTGCTGGAACCCGACGGGTCACTGGCCCACTCCACTAAGGAAAAGGCAAACTTGTTTGCCTTCCTTTTTGCGGAATCTTTGCGTTTGAATTCCGGTGGTGGCGCGCGGCCCCCTCCTTTTCCTGATGGATGTGAGACCATCAAAAGGACGTCCATAGGGTGCTGTGTACAATGTCCTTTACGTGAGCAATGCTAGTGGTCCCGACGGGATACCAGCAATTGTACTTAAAACTTGTGCGCCTGAATTGTTTCCGATCTTGACACGCCTATATCTCCTTTCGATAGAGACTGGACAAGTGCCGAAGGCTTGTCATCAAGCTATGGTACAGTCCGTGCCCAAGAAGGACAGTCGAGCTGACCTGGTCAACTATAGACCCATCTCTGTAACGTCCATCCTCTGTAAGTTTGGAACGTATACTCAACAGTAAGTTCCTGGCATACCTAGAAGCTAAGGACATCCTGAATGGCTGCTAATACAGCTTCCGCCGAAATCGGTCCACTGGGAATCTTCTAGCGTATGCCATTCAATCTGGAGTGAGGCCATCGAGAGACACGGGGTAGAGCTAGCCATCTCATTCTATATCTCAAAGGCTTTCGACAGGGACTGGCGCGATAGCCGTATTGGTAAGCTTCCTTCGTTCGGTCTGCCTAGTGGTCTGTGTGATTGGATTGCAGACATTAACGCCGGAATCCCTCAGGGATCGGAGCTCTCGGCAACATTGTTCTTGCTGCACATTAATGATATGCTAAAACCCGGAACCTTTGAGTATGCAGACGACTGCACTGTTGCTGAGAGACACTTGTCCGGCGCACGGGGTAGTGGGCCATGGTTGAGCGCTTGTTCTTGAAGGCTGTCGCCGAATGGCGATGCAAATCTGGTCAGTTTCAATGCTGCTTAGCCCCAGGCATGTCTTTTTGCTGCTAAAAAGAGGCAATTCCACCGGGCTCCATCTTTTCGTGCTGTAACCGTGCCGTTAACGGACCATCTCGAACTTCTTGGTGTTACGTTGACAGCGACCCTCAGTTTCGGACCATTCATTGAGGCAAAGGCTCAGCTGGCTGCAAAAAAGTTGGGGTTCCTTGCAAAGGTGATCAGGCACTTCACGCCGGAACTGCTTGTATAAAGCGCAAGTTCGGTCATGCATGGATTACTGCAGCCTAATTGCGTAAGTGGATTCGGCAGGGCAGAGGGTATATCTCGATGAAAGAGTACGACAAATATCCTTAAAATAATTAGGTATTGCCAAAAAATATTGGACTCTTCCGAAAAGAGTATCTCCAGCAATGAAACCGTCCAATATTTTTTGGCAATATCTAATTATTTAAAAAGAAATTCTCATACTCTTTCAAGGAGTCATACCCTTTGTCCTGCCAAATTCACTTACGCAATTAGACTGCTGCTCACCTCTGGGACGGATCTCCCAAATACCAGCTTGATGCACTTGAGCAGATTGACAGAGGGGCCAAGAGGCTTAATGGCAACGATGCACTGGTCGCGTCAAAGCTCCAGAGCCTCGAACATCGACACCGAGTTGGCAGTCTGTCGGTATTTTTTCGGTTACATTTCGGGGAGGGTGCGATGGAACTGCACAATTTGATTCTGCCAAGCCCTTTCCATCATCGGACTACAAGACGTACGCCAATGCGCCATCAGTACATCCCACGCATACGCATCAAGCATTTTGCGAATACTTTCATTGTGAGCACAGCTAAGGAGTCGAATTCCCAGCCGGAGTCTTTGTTTCCTGATAGCTACAATATAGGGGTTTTTAAGTCAAGACTGAATAGGCAACTTCTAGGCAAGCGTATTTCACAGAAGACTACATCATTACTTACCATCAGGCGGGATAGAGGAAAAAAAAAAAAGAAAAATACTAGAACCGTTTATCGTAGTGTCTATTATTTGTTGACTACCTAAACCTACTTAATAACTACCAATTTATAGCCTATGATATGAAACGAGCACCTAAAAGCAATTTCTTCTAAGAAAACCCTAAAACCACTGCTCTATTAAGCTGAAGTCCCAAAATACTATAAAATCTGAAATCTCCGGCTTATATAAAATATACTATATAATCTCTTCAATCGACTAGATCTGTTTATAGACGTGACTATTATTTTTCTACTAACTAAACCTATTCTACTAACAAATTATTATGACACTCCTACACTATACATCTAAACACCCCAAAAACCTAAACTATAAATCTAAAAGCACCAAAAACCTACACTATAAATAAAAAAACCCATAAACCTACATTATAAATCTAAAAACCCCAAACACCTACAACATAAATCTTAAAACCCCAATAACCTACACTATAAATCTGTAAACCTACATTCATTCTTCATCCACATTTTCAAGTGGGGGTTGGAGAGGTTCACAATTGAGTCCTCGATTCCTCATGTTCTGTATACAAGCGCTCCTCACAGCCCTATGAAACATGTCAGACACAAACCTTTCGGCCATGGATGAGGCGGGCTCGTCGTCTTCGTCGTCAGCTGATGAAGCCGAAAGCGAATCGTCTCGCGAGACAGGAGTCGGCGGACTTTCATCGGAGCTAGAGTCCTGCGGTGCTGACAAATTCAAGTTGCCTGTGGAAATACATAAGAGATATATTAGCTCCACTGTTCTTAGGAAAATGTATCTAAGGTCATAGAACATAGGATATGTTGTGATTAAGCCAGGTTTCTGAAAGCCTTTTGGCTTGAGCGGCGGTAAGCTGTTTCAGTATCTGCGGAGCAGAGGCAAGGTGACAAGGAAACAGTCGCCAAGGATTGTTATGTCTTGGCCGGGTAAAGTAATGCTTTAAAAATTCATTTTGCCAAGTTATTTTTGGTTGTAATTTTCGCTTACCCAAGCAAAAGCTCTTTATTTTATTTTTTTGCTCTTGACTCATATAATTAAAACGTCAATAAGTCTATTCTATTAAATTTATCTTTGAAGTTTCAATTTTGTTTAATTTTTTTTTTGTTTTATTTTTTTCTTGTTTTTTTTTATATATTGTATTTTTTGTTTTATTTTTTTCTTATGTTTTTTTTATATTTTTTATTTTTCATTTTTTTTGAGTTTTTCTTTTTTTCTCATAGTATATTATGACTTGGTCTTTCAAAAACCGATTGTACCTATGTATAATGGCGTACGAATAACTACTTATCCAGCCTGTAATTTTACATTTGACAGCTCAAAAGCTAATCATTTAGTAATGAACTAATGCGGTACCGATTCGATTTCTTATAACAACCAACTTTATCAATGAAGAAATTTTAATCGATCTAACACATTGGTATTCTATTTTTGTATTATTTGAAATCAAATCAAATTAATTGCTCCTATAATGCACATACAGGTGGCAAATATTAATAACAGGAACAATGTATACGCAGATATTGTCTGATTGGGATCGTGATATTGCGTTTGACAATTTGTCCACTCGAGAAATAATAATAATAATGTTACTGAGGATTCAAGTAATGATTGCAGTTTATATGGAGAAGAATGCAACGATTCATTATAATAAAATTATTTTATTTGCTATTTTCTATATTTATATAGCTATCCATAATTACTTTTTGCGATATATTTACTCCTACGTTAATTTGATTTAACTGTTAATTTTAATTTATCGGAATATAGGGGCGAATAAGCATTTCATTTCACTACTGGAAGCGTCCATAAAGTATTGTATTTTATAGTCAATGGTTGTCTGTTAATAATTATGAAACTTCATAAGCGTGCATCTGTCAAATGTAAAATAATATGCTGAACGGAAAGTAGGACATCAAAACTTTTAATAATACAGCTGGTGAAGTTAAACAAATTCACTAGGAGCAAAAGAAATACATCTTCAAGCGGTTGATGTGACATTTATTGCAAGTCCAGTTTAAATCAAACAAGTATTTAATCTGAACCACATATCCAACACAAGTTCCTATGACCTTGAGATAAACACGTAAAACATCGATATACTAAAACACGAACAACGCACATTGTTATGAAGATAGCTTTACTCGCGGACGCTCAAACGCGTTTTGTATAAGTTATAAAAACCGCGAATCTGTAAAGCTAAGTTCATTCCAATACAATTTATTTAGAAAAGCTCGCATTCCTTCTCTAAAAAGAGCTCAGTCTCTCATCTTGACCTGGACATAGCTGTACATAATTGGGACATGCAATATATTACACCCTATGTTTGGTGGCCCGGTGGGTTTTCTGTAAACATAATGCAAGTACCACATATGTCATGGTCATCCGCTGTGTCGGCTCCTCTCGTTGTTTGTGCTTTAATCAAATGAAACGAATCAACGACGACCAGGTAAATACTCTTTAAAATGTTGTTGCTTGTAAAATGTAAATAGTATCTATATGTATAATAAATATATTAATCTATAAAACCTAATGTGTATAATAAATATATTAATCTATAAAACCTAATGTGTATAATAAATATATTAATCTATAAAACCTAATCCTAATCGTAATGTTTTGCAGTTGAATCACTGGAAAATCTTTTATATCTCTCAGCCACTGGTATAAGAGCACAGCATTTCGCAAAGAGAGCTACTACCATGAAAACAAAACGAATTCCCTCATGGGGAGGATTTCCTCGCTCTGTTCTGAGGACAGTCGAAGGAGAAATACGGGTGCAAATCAAAGGAGTGGTAAAGCAAATTAAGTTTGAAAACAAAAGAACGCGGTTGGTTCACTTCAGGGTGCGGAAGCGAGATCGTAGAAGCTTCCAGAACGTACCGAGCGACTCGCTGGTAGGGATGGCAGGCAGAGGACGCGCGGGGGCGCGGGTGAGGCTCTCCGCGCGGGGAGGAGGCGGCGGGGGCGCCTCGTCGTCACCAACCATCACGTAAATGCTTTCTTCTAGTTCATCTTCGTCCTTCTGTAACAGAAATAGAATACTTGTCAATTCACATGTAAAATAGCTTGGGGTATTCTATTGGTTGACGCTGAAGAAGTAATCTACCATTTTTTTTATTTCATTGGTTCCTCAACTAAATACTAAAGTTGACTAATTACCATTTAGCTATGCTGTTACTAGCTAGTTCGATCCACTTAGATTTTCACAAGAAATGCAAAAAATATGCTTATATATTATATTTCGCTAGCGTCACATTTAGGCAAAAATATGCTGGTTCGCACACCATAACTCGCGCAGCTTTAAGAGATTTGTAGAAAAAACAGCTGTAAAAAAATAGTTTAGCTAAGCACAGCACAGCGCAGCATTAGGGCATTCAGAACCGCATCCGGTTCCAGGTTTTTGCCTAACCGGGTCTGATAAACAGTTAGAACCATAGATATAGTATGTACAAGATAAACAGAGTCAGATGAGAAGCGTAACCAAAAATATAAAATCTATGTGTTAGGAAATTGTCCATGTATTAGTTAAAAAAGTGTTGTCAAAAAGTTCATGTTCAGTATCGATATCGATACTTGGTGAACACAATATGAAACACGATTAGATCTATCCACACATATCAGGGGCGTGCCCGGGACGTGACAGGGCCGGGTCGTCGTCGTGCACGGACGTTTGTGAACGAGTTCATATAAAATGTTCCCACCGATATATTTTTGAGCCCCTGACGAGGCACGGTCTGTCCACGTCCCGGGCACGGCCCTGATACCTTAAAGGGTTATTGGTTATATTGAACTACAATTAGAGCTGGGCAAAATACATGCTTTGCTAAAGAAAAAAAATTACAAAATACTATATCGCATGTATTTAAAATAAGAAATACATTAATTTGAATGTCGTGTATTTGAAATATAAAATACAAAATAAATTATTTTTATTCGAAATACAAATTACTAAATACAGTCGATCATCCATCGTGACATTCGTACTAATATACTTAATCAATACACAGAAGTTTCGTAAAAACCGTTTGAAATGAAAATGACAATTGACAAGGTACTTGACAATTTGACGTACGCGGTCGCTATTTTGCTTATGAAAGCTATCGAGCGCTATTTCCTGCAGAACGCACCTATTAATAAAATCGTTAAATGTATTTTGAAGCCAAAAGAATTTGAAATACAAACTACAAAATACCGCAGCGTCAGATATTTGAAATTGACTAAATAAGTTTGTATTCTTGTCATGATGTCATTAAAAACGATTAAGTTTTTATCGATACTCATGACGTCACCGCTTTGTCAAGCCCTAGCGTAAAGAAACAACTTTCTCTTTTACATAATATTTTTGCAAATTCTGCTAAAATATACGAAATATACTTATATAAAACAATCTAAATCAATATGCTATTGCAAAAATCATTTTCTGAGCCGATTACTAGCAGAAATTTGTCAAAATTTGGTTCGAAAAAAACCAAGGACAAAATTGTATTTACCTATGAAACGTATATTTATTAGGGTTATTTTGTCTTGCAACGTCACATTCACTCACAGAACAAGCTAGCATAGCTGCGTATTTAATATTATCAATTTAAATCTTAAGATTATTATTTAAATGCAAGAAATTCACCGCGGCGTAAAATAGATGGGACGCTATGGACTCTTCCTCGCGGTTAGAACCGGGCGAACTGGTTCTAACCGGTACCGGCTGATAAAATTGTTAATTTTTAGGATTGGATTAATTCATAGAGAATTTGACAGGATAAGCAATTACAACTAGAAATATAAAAACTAGAAATAGTTTAAATTTGTCTAATCAGCATTTATTTGCGAGTTTTGTAATAAATCAGTCTCTAGTACAATACTAGGTACTTTTCTTTATAATTTTCTTACATTAATTACTAGTATGTACTTTTCTTTTGGCTTATATCACGAAAGCCAATGAGCATTTGCGATGCATTTCTTATGCAGGACTCTTTTGTGCACCATTCAAAGGAGTAAACTTGCTCTTGCATATATTGCAGAAACAGCATAATTTTATGAGAATTAAGCATAAAACAGATTTTTAGGACCTTGAACAGTATTGTTTTATTTAACTCTAATTTGATTTTAGTGGACTTTTCAGACAACATTACTACTGGTACAATCAACATAATTCCGGTGAAAATACTGAACTAAGAATCAAAATTCGCAGATTGGCCTCCAATTACAGATATTTTGCTATTATTATTTCCCACGTTTCAATATGTTCGAAACAGTTTTATTCTTTTACAACTGTCGATAAAAAAAAAACACTGCAATGAGGTACGTTTCAGTAGCGTTAACTTTCTCTAATTCCGTATTTTAAGTACCTAAAATAGATAATATTGCTGTCAAAACATGAAAACATACAAGAAAACGTCAACGGCTCTCTTACGCATAAAAACATAATTAGGCTAGCCTAAATTACCATTCGTACAGATTTAGTACAAAAAATAAACACAAAAGGAAATATTATTTTGGCTCTTATCTCGAAAACTAATGACTACTAGTAAATCTTATGTAGGACTGAAGGGACAAGGAACGAGGAATATAAGAGCACAAATTGCAGTAAAATCAAAACTTGACGAGAATTAAGCAAAATACTGATTTTTGGGCTCTTTGTCAGCCCATTTCTTTTTGCTACTTATGGATTTTTATGGCATTTTCAGGCAACGTTACTTCTACCAAATTGAACGTTATTCCGGTGAAACTAGGTTTTTTTTCGCGTCAAATGTCTTTATTGGACTATAAACGCGTATTTTAAATCGAAGAAATGATGTGAACAATATATTTTTTTTTTAAAGAACCGTTGGAACCGGGTTTATTCCTTCCGGAACCGGTTCCGCAAATACCATAAAAGAACCGGGTAGAACCGGGTGCTCGCGCTACGCAGCATAACTTGATATTGATTAGTCGCCATATACACCATTATTTTTTAAATATTTTTTGTCTCAAAGTTAAATCAAAAGATTTACTTATTGTTTAACCGGGCTTTCCTGTGGTGACTAAACTAGAGCCTCCAGCCAGGCACTATACTACAAACTATTTTATAGTTTAGAGGAGTTCCTATTGGAACCGAAATAACAGAACGTGTGTACGAAAATGGTGTTATTTTTTGTAAAGTGGGATACCGCTTAATGAAATTGAATTTCAAAGAGCCTCGACTGAACATGTTACGTATAACACCCGGACCAGGGTCAATAATAACACTATATATATAGTTCAACACATATGTGCGCGCGGCGCCATGTGTGCGTGCACTTGTTTTTATACATTATTCAATTGTGTCGCAGTGACACGGCAGTTGTCGTCCGAGCAAACAACCACCCACGCATGGTTACCCACACATAGCACCGCGCGCAAAGATAAGTTGAACTATCTAAAGCTCTTCACAGCTTATGTTATTGCTGAACATATTTATCCTCAAAGCCGAAAGACATCTACTTCAGAGGCTCTACACAAGTGATTTTATATTATCGTAAGCTTCGCCATAGAGACTGGAAAAAATATATGAGAACGCCCAGCGCTATCGAAATGTCACGCGATCAATCGCTATCGTTTGTCGTTTCGACCATCGCTATCGATGATAGAATGACACTTTACCTAGACTCTATCAACATTCTAGAGATACTGGATGTCTGCCCACAATCGCGAGTACCTGCGACCCACGACGGTGCACTTACTGGTATTGGCCTATAATGTCAACTGCAAGACATCTGTGCTGCGAATACCTAATTACTATAATGCCTTCGTCATGGAAAAATCTATTTGTAGCAGGACGTGGTGTTCCTTCCCTTAAGTGGATAAGTTCCACAATTCCACCACAGGACAGCACAAAGTTAAGTGCCACTAATATGGACTTGAACCTTATTTATCACTATAGCCTGAAATATATGCTATTATAATAAAAGAAGTCGGTAAAAGACTTACGTAGTTAGGATCCAATCGCTTGGTTCCTTCGATGACCGCTTGGTAGCTGAAGCGCAGCTGATCTGGTGTCTGGATCAGTCCCATACGGTGGCGACGCATCTCCAGCAACGTCTCTTGAATGTTCAGGTTCTGCATTCCCTCCGTCTCGGCCTGGTGGATTGGAAGTCCAGTAAGAATCAGCAAGGGCACATCACTTGATTTAAAAAGAGACTGTACGAGGAAGCTTTTTCCGTCCATCTTGAGTTTAAATAGACCCCCAACCGGTGATTTATTTTAAAAGTGCGTTCAAAATCATAGCGTTAGAATTTAAAGTTACTTTGAACATTGGAGATCTCTAGTCATGGTTAGTTTGTTTCAGACAAAAGTCTCACTTTCATATCCAGATAGTACCTAAATATGGAAACGCTATTATAGAATTTAACGATCACAAAGTCTTGTTTTTTTAAAACGTCCAAATGATGTTTTTAAAAGCCAATTTTGGTTCGGCAAGAAGAAAAAGCACAGAAATGCAACAGCTCGGTTTCAGAATGAATTTGAATTCATAGGAGTTATTGATTGTAAACACTTTCACATTAAAAGAACTTGGATAATATAAATTGAAAATATTAATTGGATAATAGTTAGCAAATTTTAAAATACGTCTTTAAACATATTTCAGAACCGCAGTATTACTTTTATTATACTAGGCGAAATACCCGCCTAATGTTTCAGAAAAAGAACACAATTATAAAAAAATGCTTTGATATAAATTTAAAACAATTAAAGTCGCGGTGCACTAACTGCAATAAGAGCTTCGAGACCAGCGGCAGTCGGCGTAGGTTCAGACATCTTGAAGGATCTTCGAATTTATTGAAAATGAACACTAAAATATTTGAAAAGGGTACAAGTTCTAGGTAGTAGACGTATTCACCCGACCGCTGTCTACGTGGAAATGCAACGGCATAGGCAGTCGATTTATGTACATGTACGTGTGTCCACCGCTATTACATATTTATAACTCTTCTACAGTACAAAGCTGCGCTCGTCGACCTACAATATAGTTCTACTACTTTCTAGAAGGAATTTCCAATTCTAACAACTAGCGAATTATTTCTTGAATGCAAAAAACCCGAAAAGCACATATCTTATGGATGGAAAATGCTTGCTTTGCACAAATACATTGGAAAATAACTAGAGTAAATATGAAACAACAAAATGGCGCTTGAATAAAACATTAGAAAGATTCACAGCTGTAATTTTCCACCATTTGTTTCAGTTCCCGCAACTCACTGGACATGCAAAATAAAATAAACAGTCACGTTCGTGTTAATCAAAGCACACAGTAGTAAATAAAAACAGTAATAAAATAATCAGGTTTTGGCTCAGATAGTGTAAAGTGGTAAGATAGTGGCAATAAGCTAGGAAATGATAGATGATAGATAGTAACTCAAAAAGAACTAAGCATTGATCATCAGTTCTTTAACGAACTTTACACTAAGGAAGTCTGTCAACAAGTAAATTACTAAATAAAAAAAGTTAATTCTAAAAATCAAAACTAAAAAGACGTAAACAAGAAGAAAATCATGTTATGCTGTCGGAGGATAGATATTCGCGAGCTGGCTGACTAAGACGACTACGAGATGTATCCTCCGACTGTACAGCATGATTTTCTTCTTGTTTACGTCTTTTAAGTTCGCTTTTTAAGCAGGCGGGTTTTTTGATTTTTAGCATTAACTTTTATTATTTATAACTTTTTAGTTAACATATTTTTTCGAAATAGGTCCATTTAAACATATAAGTTTTATATATTTTTGAAATCACCTCTAAAACCCTTCATTTTGATACCCCACTCGATGGGTATGGAAGAAAAAAAAATTGCAACCCCCACAATATGGCGCCCAAAATCCGCCATGTTCCTTTTTTGTTAATGGCACTTAGCTAATTATAAAAATCCGCCAAGTAGTTTGAAAGATATGAGGTAATAAAGAATATTACATACATACAAACAAACAAGATTCGCGCGAAAAACATAACCCTTTCCTTGCAGCCGGGTAAAAACAACACAAAGGAAGAAAAAAAAATAGATCATGCTTACTCAAAACCTGCTAAAATAAAATCTGGAACCGGAAAACATCAGTTTTGTCTTGTTACCAATAATAATACTTACGATGACAAGGCAGCAATCGACAAGGCAGAATGTGCCAGATCTTCCGATGCCCGCACTGCAGTGGATCACTGGTGGGCCGTCAGTGGGATCCAAGACCCCTGACTCGCGCACCCTCTTCAGGAACTGGAGGAATGCGGTGGGCGAGCTCGGGACCCCGAAATCAGGCCAGGTAGTGTAGTGGAATTGCATGACATCGCGGCACTCACCGCTTTCGAGATCGTAGAGTCTGTTGGAGAGGAGAGAATGGCATTGTAGGACAAATAAAATGTTTGAAAAATTACTGTGATTCTGTCTCGCACAGGAATCCAAACATTATGCTTAGAGAGAGATGGCCGTTTTGCGCAGATGTTGATAACTCCATACCTTTTTTTATTTGAGTTTTCCTTTTATTGTTTGTGCTATGCGTAGGCGTATACGCGACAGAAGACGTGTGTAACCGTAGTACATTAAATATTGAAACTAATGTAATAAGGACGAGCTGTCAGAAGAAATACAACGAATCAACGGCACATATTTAATTAATTTAAGTTATACATTTACGTTTAGTTATACGTTTACATATTTTTTTAAGTTTAAACTTAAAAAAATATTTCTAACGAATTTGGAAGGTACGTGTAAGCTTCAAAACGAATCCAATTTATCACATTTATCAATATAATATTTATCACATTGTTTTGTTACACTCTGGCTAAAGTTTTGTATGTGGTATGCTTTTACATCCGTCACTTTCGTGCTACTTGAGCTGTCAGATTGCCTAGGCTGTACCACAAAGTACATAAGCGGCGGCGCTCCGGCTGTACATTGTTTTTGACAAATGCAATTAGAAAACAACTGAAAAATCGGGTATTTCTTGACATTTTTAAATCCGGATTTTATGCCTCGAATGCGGTTTTTTTGGATTTATTTCAAAATTAATTTTTACGGATAATATTTGTATTTATCCACAAATTTTCATTTTAAGTAATCGGTAGATCTATATTAACTATTCTTATGCGCAAATCCGAACAATATTTGAATTGCGGCATAGGTTTTTTTATTTTTATTCTATAGATCAACTGGATGACCGAAAGAGCTTTTTTTACTGCTGGCATGTTCTGTGTTATAAAATAAAACCGCGCCTTAACAATGAGACACTTAATGCGATCATGTGGGAAGCGCTTGCCTTCTCCCTGGACATCTCGAAGGCTATTGACAGGGTCTGGAATGAAAGCTTTATTGGTAAGCTTCCTTCATTCGGTTTGCCCACTGGTCTGTGCGATTGGATTGCAAACTTTCTGAGGGACCGGTCCATCCGAGTGGTTATTGATGGCCGCTCGTCTGACCAACTGGATATTAATAACGGGGTTCCTCAGGGGTCGGTACTCTCAGCACCATTGTTATTGCTTCACACAAACGATCTGCTAAAACCCGGCATGCTGTCGTCGGCATACCTACACCTTTGGGTATGCCGACGACAGCATTGTTGCTGAGAGATACGTGTCCGACGCACGCGCTACTAGGCCTCATATCCGGTCTCTCCGAGGGGCCATAGTTGGGCGCATCAATCTGTCCTTGAGGCAGTCTCCGAATGGGGCGATGCCTGGTCAGCTTTGAACAGCAGCATTGAACGTGACGTTCAATGCTGCTGTTCAAAGCTGACCAGGCGTGTCTTTTTTCCGATAAAAGGGGCCAGTTCCACCCGGCTCCTTCTTTCCGAGGTGTGACCGTGCCGATAACAGACCGACTTGAGCTTCTTGGCGTTACGTTGAATCTACCCTCAATTTTGGTCCATTCATTGAGGCAAAAGTTCAGCTGACTGCCAAAAAGGTCCTTGCGAAGGTAAGACGATACTTCACCCCAGAACATTTGCTCATTTTGTATCAAGCGCAAGTTAGATCATGCATGGAGTACTGTTCTCATCTCTGGGACGGATCTGCCAAATATCAGCTGGATGCACTTGAGTCGATCGAAAAACGGGCCAAGAGGCTAATCGGCGATGAGATATTGGTCGAGTCTAGGCTCCAGAGCCTTGTATATCGGCGCCGAGTTTGCAGCCTGTCGGTTTTTTATCGGTTACATTTCGGGGAGTGTGCGTTGGAAGTGATAGTCCGTTGTCTCTTTCCTATGTAAAGCGCTATCTCACTCTCCCACAGAAATTAAATACCTGTCATTAGTGGTTCCCAGAAGATTGAAAATTGGCAATTTCTTTTGAACTTGATATGAACTGATTTCTCCTAGCCCGCTCCATATTCGGACTACAAGAAGTACGGCAATGCGTCATCGGTACATGGTGGACATCCCACCCATACGTTTGGTGCGTTTTGGGAATATTTTTATTATGCACACAGCAAAAGAGTGGAATTCCTGCCGGAGTCTGTATTTCATGCTAGCTACAACCTGGGAGTCCTTAAGTCAAGAGCCACTATCTCACCTGGTGGTAAATGATGATGTGGTCGTAATTGAGCGAATAAAATATTCAGATTTTAAATAATTTGTGCAAATTTATTTCAGTTTTATCAAATCAACTTAAAACACTTAAACATAGCTAGTAGTCAAATCGGAAGAGAACACAGAAATCTGTATTTCAAAAAGATCCGGATTTTGTAATCCCTAAACATATTAGAAGTGGATTGCGGGAGTTATTATATTACATGTTTTGTAAATTCCAAGATGTTGAAGGAACAGCACGATGTCATTTTAGCCAAAAACGACAATGTTTACAAAATATCGCAACGTTGGCGTGTACATCGAGCTAATGATTTTGATATTTGCATAATAGATTATTTACCTGATAACATTATTTCGAATGCCCATACACCTGTTCATGTTGTTTACAAGATCGTGCCAAATTACAACATTTTGAAGCAAAACTTTGTGGTTTTGCACACACTGAGAAAACTGTAACTTTGTGATTTTTTTTTTATCAAATCCACACTGTACTAAAGCGACTATTATTTACCGGGGATGAATCAGAATATAAACAAAATAACCTATTTTTGATAGGTTATTTTGTTTACACCAAACAAAAACAATTATCAAAATAAATTTTCATAGTACAGACGGTGATACCTGCCCCAAATCTTCGGTTTCACACACTTCTTGAATAATGCATAGTTATAATATAATAGCCAAAGTCTAGGTAGGCAACTAACACTGGAAGGGGTAATTGTAATAGGGCTCGAGGAAAGTCTAATTCTGTAGTCTGTATTTCGTTTCGTGAAGACTAATCGGAACAGACATTTTCAGTTCTATTCATTTAAATTCGATTAGAATTTAAAGTAAGTTAGCATGTTCTGTGACTGACATTGAATGCTTCGTGATAGTAGCTATAAATTGGAACAAGACCTTTGGAAAATGTTTCCTTACGAAGCTGTTGAGGCCGTCTAAGATTAGCTTTTTGTGCGATATTGTTATCTAATATCCTAGTGCAGTGCTTTGAATCTTGGTCAATCCCTTGTAACAAAGATTTTCCCTACGATACTACAACTTGTTAATTGATAAAATCTGTTGTCAATGAAGCAATTAGATCGGCTGGTTCAGTTGGCGCGTTGGTCCCGTTATACGCGACCTTGGTGTCAATTTGTTGGCCTACGCGTCCCACACTGGTAGAGATGATTACTTACAGTATTTACATATCTATGATTTATGTCGTGATATTTTTATGAACACACGTATTTTTTAGATTTTTCTTTTTGCGAGTGAATTCTTCTACGTCTGATTTATGGATTAGATGGTACTATTGGGATTAGAGAAGTCGATAAAAAGAAAACAATTGGCATGCCAGAATGTAGGTGGGTATGAAAGAGTAATAAAAATATTAAGTTAATATGATACAAATCACACGTAATGAAAAAAACCGGCCAAGTGCGAGTCGGACTCGTGCACGGAGGGTTCCGTACCATTATCGCAAAAAACGGCAAAAAAAACACGTTTGTTGTATGGGAACCCCACTTAAATATTTATTATATTCTGTTTAAAAAAAATCAGAAATACATCATCTGTGAAAATTTTAACTGTCTAGCTATCACCGTTCATGAGATATAGCCTGGTGTCAGGCAGACAGACGGATCGAGGAGTCTTAGTAATAGGGTCCCGTTTTTATCCTTTGGGTACGGAACCCTATCATAACCGCACTCACCAAATAAAGCCAGTGTACATTTACCTCAATATTTCAGAACTATGCCATAATTAACCTAAGTTTTTGTAACAATAAATGCAGCTATTAAGTAGGTATTTCAGAAAATATGAGTATTGTCAGTTACGCGGTCTGTCTTAACTCTTCGAATAATCACCGTGTACGATTACCCTTATATTTCAGAACTGAGACATAATTGGTTGTAGATTCCATAGCATAAAATGAAGAAGAAAAAGCCTTCTCAGATAATATTAGTCTCATAACTGTTGGTTACTCGGTCTTTTTTAACTCGTCGAATAATGTCCGGTTCGACTCATCATCATCATCAGCTTATTTTTTTTCTTCTTGTTATTTTCCCACTGCTGGGAAACAGGCCTCCTCTCTGCGAGAGGAAATGGGCCAGTGCGGGTTGGTGGATGTCACATATCTTTGAACTTCACATATCTTTTAATTCCGAAACCCGATTCGACTCGTCTGCCTATATATTTCAAAACCTGGACACAATTGACCTTCAAGCTAGCTTCAAGAACATAAAAGTAAAGTACTGTCATTATTTTTAGTTTATTAATCTGCTTTATTTATTGTATTTTTTTATTCTTGAATGACTCGTTAACTTCTTTGTTTAGGAACTCGGGCACAACCGATCTTAGCTTTCAAGTAACTGTTACTTTTATTTCTGTTGGTTAAGTGTTTTTTGTCCTAATTCATCGTAAACTGTATTGATACGTTTACATAACATAAAATGGAGTGTTTAAAAAGCTCTTTCAGAAAATATGAATCACATTATTCACATTGCTGTTGCGTCGCTTGGACCAATTTGTCGCATCCTCATTTTCTTTGTAAAATATTTGCTCCTCAATACACATCTGTTTCACATTTGATATTCATAATTTCACAATATTTTGATACTGCACATAACTTTATGCGAGTATGTTAATTTAATGTTATTTTTTCATTTTAATTAACTATAAATCAATTATCGAACCTTTATACCTAACTTTCGGAATGGTTTTTCTTGCGTTTTGCCTTTGTACATAAGTTGTCCTTCTGTATGTGTGTATGGTTGTTTTGTGTACAATATAGAATATGATTTTTAGACTAACGGCTGGTTTCTAAATTGAGTATTTCAAACTAATTTTATGTCAAAGTTTGACAGGCTTCCAAGCTAAAGTAGAGTTTTACAAATACTTAACTTAAAATTCTTAATTCACAAATCGATGGTAATATTTTTACGCCTACTCGATTCTGAGCTGATTCTATTAAATGTGCTTGTGGCTGCAATAATTACAATTCAGTCTAAAAGCCGCAAATTGCAGTGCAACACAACCCAACATAATTGTCTGCTACTGGAGATGTATTTAGTTGGAGTTAATTTAGCTTTTGGCACCCGGATTTGGCTAAGCTTTGTTTTGACTGGTGCTTTCGGGCATAGTTTTTATGGATTTTTTTATGCAATTTTCACTAGAATTACTTACACAGGCCAGAATATGAGATAAAAATGTTTAGATAAATGATTTAGGTATCTAATTATGACATCATCATCATTTCAGCCAAAAAACGTCCACTGCTGGACATATACCTCCCCCAGGCGTCGCCACATTGATGGATCCCGTGCGTCTCGCAACCTTAACCAGGTCATTGGTCCACCTCTGGTCCAACTAGTGGGAGGCCTTCCAACGCATCGTCTGCCGGTTCGCGGTCGCCATTCCAGAACTTTTTTTTTAAATTTACTTTTTATTACACAATACATACAATATTGTAAGCGACCTGATGGCTCGATACGATTCGATTTGTATCATAACGATGAGCGATATTTACAACGCAAAATTGCAAGTGCGTTGCAATTCAACCGATAGGCAGTTCCCTTACATCTCACACACTGTAACTATCTATGTATATAAATAAAAATATAAAATCCTTAGAAGTGCCTGCGAATTGTGATCTACCGAAATCAAACCAGCAGTTTAGACTATGCATTGGATATGTGAGTGAGTCAGTCTCGTTTTCATAAAGATATAAATAAGTAGCAAGCAGAAGTACTTACTTGAATAACCTAGTAGAATAGTAGCAACAGTCCTCTTCCTTCTCCAAGACGACCGCCAATTTTACATCGCTGAAGGTCATCTTGTGAGTTTCGCCAATGCCTTGTGGCCAGTACCAGTGGCATTTTATCTCATTTTTCTCTATCACTTTGTTAAGCATTAGTATCGCTTTAGTATTTTGTTCCCAGATCATCAACCAAAAGTGGCCCACGGTGAATGCCAAGGGACCTTGCGTTAGTATGTAGCGGCGGTTGGCACGTTCCAGCTGAGGACAAAGAAAAAAAAAATTAAGGCTAGTCTACATATAAAGCAGCTGCATCGCTGAAGTACAGCGAGCGGACGGCTTCGTGCCACTGTACTAATTTTGAGCGCTGAAAGATCTGCATTAAAGCGCACAGGTTTTGAAAAAAGAATATCATCAGCTTAATTTAAGTAAATTCGGCAAGGCGAAGAATTTTGACCTCATCAATCGACCGACATAGACAGAAATCCACATCGCGTCTTTCATCTCGCACGTGATTGGTCAATGTCGAAAAACGGAAAACAATGGGTACAAAAGACAGTGACATCGGAAAAGTTATTTTTCGCTTTGTAGTGTTTTGTTTTGGAAGTCGGTTTGATATTTTTTTTAAAAGTTTTATTAAATTATTATATTTAGCCTTTTTTTAAATCTTTTTTATAATCAATTGTATCTTTTAAAACCACTCTTGTTTGTCACAGTTGACTCGGACTAACATACTTGTTGCTTGAGCTCGCTGGACTTACCTACTTTCAGTTAATATACCGCTAAAAGCTCACGTACGAGGGCAACATCAATCAAGGAAGTGACACAACATTACTATTTAAAAATTTGCTTTTCGAAGTATTCTCCGCGAAACTTGACACATTTTTCCATACGATGGAACCAATCATTGAAGCAACCATTCCATTCGGAAGTTGGGGTCTCCAAAATGGCCGTTTTGTAGGCGTCCACAGCTTCTTCAGGTAATGAAAATCTCTGACCACGCAATTTATTCTTTATTTTAGGGAAAGTATAGAAATCATTAGGGCTTGGGTCGGAGCTGTACGGCGGATGGTCTAATAATTCTATGTTTTCTTGCTCTAAAAACTCTTTTGTTCTGTGCGAGGTGTGAGAACTAGCATTGTCGTGATGGAGGATGATGCGGCGGTTGCAGTTCTCCTTACGGAGTTCAGAAACGACCTGTGGCAAACAAATGCTAGGATACCATTCTGCATTAACCGTTCTTTGTCCCTCAAGAGGAATAGTCGCAACATGGCCGGTTTTGGAGACAAACGTGGCCACCATTTTTTTTGCAACACTCCGTGAACGAACAATTTTTGTTGGCTTTAACTCATTTTCGAACACCCAAACTCGTGACTGGTTTTTTGTTTCAGGTTCGTACGCGTGTATCCAGGATTCGACACCTGATACGATGTTGTATACAGCATTTGAGGATCCTTTCGAGAATCGTGAAGCGTGGAATCTTTCGAGAGTTCTGACGCACTAAGTAACGCGAGCCGCTTTTTGCTCTTCACAGAGCGAATGCGGTATCCATCGGGAAAACAACTTTTTTACACCTAATTGTTCATGCAAGATTATTTGTATTTGACTCATGCCAATGTCTAAAGTTGCCTGAATTTCGCGGTATGTCACATGTCGATCTTCCTCAATCAGCTTACGCACAGCATCAACGTTTTCTTGGGTGACTGCAGTTTTTGGACGACCTTGACGGGGATTATCACTGAGCTTGACACGTCCACGTTGAAATTCAGCAAACCAGCGATAAATTATGGTTTTGGATGGGGCTTCATCACCAAATGCAGAAATCATCCGGTCAACACACTGTTTTTGTGTTAAACCACTTCGAAAGTCATAATAAATCATCGCTCTTGAATTTTCTCGAGTCAATTCCATTTTCACAACGACTAAACAAGTTTGACAAAACCTTGTGACAAGACTGAGAATCCTTTTTTAAATAAATAAATGGTATTCGATTTTTAAAACCAAGGAGTTTTCAATTAAAAAGATTTTAATGTGACAGGAACAGTGGAAATATTCCATTCCCGATACTTTTAGTGCAGCCCTCGTAGGTACTAAAAAGAGCAAGGTTAGTGAATTGTTCAAAGATAAAGATTTCTTTACACTTAAGTGACCTATTTTCTTTCAGATTTTTGTAGTGTTTAAAACTAAGTTTCTTCAAAGTGTAATTCTTTGACCCCAGTTCCGCAGCAAGACTTATGCTCAACTCCAACTTGACAGTCTTGCTATTTTTTTACTTTAATGACGCAAATGTCAATGAGTTTGGCAGAAGATTACTTAGCTTGATATATGTTAACTCAAGTCGAAAGCTTTTTCATGATGATCGGGCTGCTATGCTTGAGTCAAAGGTCTAAATGACCTGCTAATGAGGTACTAAAAAGAGCAAGGTTAGTGAATTGTTCAAAGATAAAGATTTCTTTACACTTAAGTGACCTATTTTCTTTCAGATTTTTGTAGTGTTTAAAACTAAGTTTCTTCAAAGTGTAATTCTTTGACCCCAGTTCCGCAGCAAGACTTATGCTCAACTCCAACTTAACAGTCTTGCTATTTTTTTACTTTAATGACGCAAATGTCAATGAGTTTGGCAGAAGATTACTTAGCTTGATATATGTTAACTCAAGTCGAAAGCTTTTTCATGATGATCGGGCTGCTATGCTTGAGTCAAAGGTCATTTACGTTTAATATCTTTTAAATTTGTCCAATACTGAAGGAGGAAATAGTCAAGAGTCAAATCTCAAATTATGAATTTTTACTAAGGAAATTCAGTCGGAGCTCTCTCCCGCGTTTACTCTTAAGTAACTATTAATAGCGTATTGACACCAACATAAGCTGCTATCTAATAAAAACTTAGTCCACCACCGATAATATTCTCCTCAAGTTGAGATTGAAATTGTATTACCATCACCTACAACGTGTTGCTTATTAAAAGTTACGAGTAGGTGGAGAATATGAAAATTTCATTCAATAAAATTCAACGAAAAGTGCTTTTAAAGTGGAGTATACGCATCACTTTACTTGAAAACACATAAATGGAATCGTGTCAACTGTTGTGTCAATTAGTATCCGTTATATTTTTCTGTTTTGCAATTATATCATCTTCATTTTCCTTTTACTCAACAATGTTGGATCGGATTCCACTCTGCCCGGATGCAGCCGTTAGTTTCTGGCAATTTTATAAATATATGTTTCAGCTGCTTAATTATCCAATATTTACAACCTAGTTACTGGCTAACAGGATATGCCTTGCCACAAAACTGATTGTGGGACTTCGTAACGACTATCAAAGATCTTAGAGGACCATAGGCTGAACGTAGTGGACGGTCATCCTAACCCATCTACGGATCAACCTCGCCAGGCGTTTCTTGACCGACCTTTACGGCTGTTATTATTAAACTACGATCCATGTTTTGCATCTTCAAACAAACTAAATCGATTTGGTTGAACTGTGTATTGTCAGCTTAGAGAAGTCGTTTCTGTCGTTAAAGTAGTTCGTCGTCGGGCGGAAATGTTCAGATCGGCACAATCGCTTCTCGTCGAGAAGACGTGTTGTGTTAGATTGTTGCAACAAGGCTTAAGAAACCGAAACACATTGTTCAATTTGAGCGATTTAGAGCTGGAAATTTGTGAAATAGAAAATTTACGTTTATAGAGAATTTTATTTCCGCTAATTGAAGCCATTGTCTTCTGTCGAAGTGTTAAATGTGGTTTATGGAAATAAGACGAGGTCGTGAATTCAATTGTCTGGGTATTTTAAAAGTAAACAAGACGAAGTGAATATTACTACTCAGACTACGGTTAGGTATGGCAACCTGCGAGAATGAAATGCCGGACTATTGATAATAATAGTATTTCAATATAATATTTTGAATGCAACGTTCAGAATAGCTACAGTTTGGAATTGTCCGGTTCTGTAACTGTACAGACGAAATTAATCTAATCTTCTTCTTTTCGAGTCGATGGGAAACTCTTTATAAATTTTGGGCCCAGTAGGTGGCCACGCCGATTGCGGTGTCAGTGGCGAGCATAAGGTCTTCCAAAGTGCAGGTGAATTAATCTAATGAAAATCTTTAACGGACATTGTGAGCTAATATTAGTTTCATTCTGCCTGTGTACATTTTACAATCACTGGGATTTGTTAAAGTGCATCCTATTTTGAAGATAAAATCGCAAATAAGAAAAAATAAAGCTTATAATCAAATATTACTGAATGCGTTTTTAAAGTGCGATAAGTTCTTGTTTGAAACACACAAAAACGAGTTAATAAAGTCTGTATATTCGACAGTTCCTGACGCTTTATCCGAAACTACCCTCTTAAATTACATGTATTAGCTGTAATGAGCGTAAAGCGGAAAAGCATAATTGGGCTAATCGTTACCGATTGTATAATTATTAAATAAACAATCAAACGATTACAAGTGAAGGTTGGGCGCACGATTGGCGCAGTGGTTGAGCAATTGACTGCTGCGCTGCGTGTCGCGGGTTCGATACCCGCACGGAAAAAATATTTGTATGACCTACAGATAGTTGTTCCGGCTCTGGGTGTTTGTGTATGTGAGTTTATATGTTTGTAAACGCACCCACGATACAGGAAGAAATTCCTAGTGTGGGGCAAAGATTAAAAAAAAAAAAAAACAAAAAAGGTTCTTTTCGTTATAAGTATACTGAAATATGGATACTACACCCGCGGAAGGTTGTTGTGTGCGATAACTTAGCTCTCAGGTTAGTTTGTAAGATACTTTAAAAGTTTTAACGAAGCTCTAAAGATGGATCGGATGTAGTAATATATGTAGTAAGACAAATTGGATTTAGTATATATATATGTTTGTCACCGGATTATTGCAAACACGTTACCCTTATTAAACTCGTAGTAAAGTTACAACTAGTATCATAAGATTCTAAGTATTAAGCAAACATTTTTCGATGTGTGTAACTTTACTCTGCGTTAAGGCGCCCTAATGCTAACGCAGTACTGGCCGTGCGCCCGCTCGATGCCAAAATATCAATATTAAACCTCCTTTTGAACAGTTTTGTTTGCAAAATATTATTTGATTTACATATGCTATGTAAGTTATGAAGAAATGCCAGCCATCAATTTTTCTGCGTAAAAATATTTTTAATCATCCAAGTCGTTTCGGAGGAATTTTCAAAAGGCTCTTTAGTGCCGTAAAACGGTTCCTTAGTAACGGCTAGGTTATAAGGTTTGTTAAAAATATATATTTATTATTGATTTATGTACATTATTTTGAACACAAGATTTTTTCGTGTAACTAATATTTTGCTTTAAAAAAAAATTAACTACACGATATTTTTTCGCAACTTTTGGATACTCTTCCAAAACGACTTGGATGTTTAAAAATAATTTTACACAGAAAAATTGATGGCTGGAATTTCTCCCTAACTAACATAGCATATGTAAATCAAATAATATTTTACAAACAAAACTGTTCAAAAGGAGGTTCAATATTAGGTTGTTTGTTTATTTTGGCATCGATCGGGCGCGCGGCCATTACTGAGTTGTTTTAAAAGTCTTTATTCACATAATGTTACACAAGCAAACAAAAAGATCTTATTCTAATTATTTACAACCTTAAATGTAACTAGTTATTAGGTTTACTCACCTTTACAAATTTTTAAAAATTATTACTGAAATTAACGTGTACTATTAACAATTTTATTTGATATGGTCGCAAAAAACACAGCACTATTTCCTAAACACGAAAGTCTTAGCGATGACTATAAACGCATAACGCTAATGCACTTTAATTAAAGTGCAGGTTAAACGGCCATTACTGCGTGCGTATATATCGCAGGGATATGATGAAAACAGGGAATTGATCAAATCTCTCTAAGAGCGAGCGTAGCGAGCTCGGGAGCTTAGGGCACCCCGACACGGACAGGTTAGGTTCGAAGGGGATGACGGGAGCTGAAGTGAGCGAGCAAAGCGAGCGAACTCAGCTCCCGTCATCTCCTTCGTGTTAGGTTACTTTAGACCCTGCATACAGAAATAGGAGCCCCGCGCAGCGGGGCTCCGTCGGCTCTGCCACACAAATACTAATTCAACGTACAAAATAAACCTTTAAATTACTACAGAAAAGTTATTTTTGTCATTTCACTGAACCAATTTTGCTTAGAGATTTGATCAATTCCCTGTTTTCATCATATCCCTGCGACATATATATCGTCTAAAGGTCTATCCACAGATATCAGGGCCATGCACGGGCGTGTGTGAACGAGTTCATATAAAATGTACCCAACGATATTTTTTGAGCCCCTGACGGGGCACGGTCCGTCCACGTCCCTGATATGTGTGGATAAACTTATAATAAATCCCGTGATATTGTAAACTCTTTCATCTCAATTAACGACGGGTATATACTTAACTATAGAATTTTGATGGAATTCGAAATTATCCGTTTGCAACATATCGAGAATTTATAATGTCATAAAATTCTTTACGATCTAAATATTAATCTGCAATAATCCGGTGACATAATATATACCTATAATATCACCCTGAGCGATGGGATCCGATTCTTCTGATCATTTTCATCAAACCGTGTACCTTAAGATGTTGGTCAGAGACCATAGTTGGCGTCGTAGCTTGCCTTACTGGATTCCTGACTTTGATTGGTAATATGCAGCAGTGTTAGTATAATGCTATGTGAAAAATTCAAATCCACCCAAACGACTTTCAGCGAAATAAACGTTAATTGCACGCGTCAGTAAATTTATTCCAGGTGCGTTTGGCTTGGGTAAACTGAAACGTTAATAAAAAGCCTGTTGCATTGACAAAGTGGAGACTGGTGAGGGCATTTGTGGACATACCGACACCACTTTGGACGACAGTTGTTTGCTCACCTACAAAAGCGAGTGTCAAATTGCAATCAAAGCGGTGGGCTGACCTCACAGGTGCAACAGACAATGTAAAAAAGTAAATAAAGCCACCAGTAAACAAGTTCGTGATTGATTGCTTCGATGTCAAAGGGATGATAACTGTGTTGCTTACTGCGTCAATAGTATGTGGTTTAATATCGAGAACCCCGCATTTATTTCGGTAAAAGTGGATATTGCAGTTACAAAACAAAGGCATCAAAATGATTTACAAGAGCTGATCGCGAAATACTCGACAGATTAAAATTTCGAAATTAAATAAAACACGCTTTAATAGAAAACTAAACTAAAAAGTAGAAAATAACTTCAATAAATTTAAATTAAGAATCGTGTGATTAAAAATAAAAAATATTATGAAAAAGCGTGGGCTTATTGATCAAAGGCTTATTGTTATGCTGCCGTGCGACTTTTTCATTTGTGACCATAGATAACATAAAGACATCGCTGAAGGAATTGGAGGCCATTAGATACAAAATGACAGAAATGCGTTTAATATTGGAAAAGACGTTGACCGAAGTGAAATCCGAGGCTATTTTATAGGATATTTTTTTAATATTCTCAATTTTTGATAAACCAGTATAGTAACTATTCGCATTTAATTTTTGAAATAAAAGATTGTCCAACAAAAAAGTTCCAGAAAATATATTAATAAACTCAGTGGCAAGCTGCACAAGTACAATACTGATTTCAGACATCACTCTACATGGTCTTCACATGATCTAACCAAGTTTTTATCTGGACTGAGTTTGTTTCGGCCTTTCTTCTCAGAGTAGTCAGATAGGAAACGCCGACCTCATCTAGTTTAAAAAAATATGATCGACATGTAAAAGTGTTTATACAAACCAACTTACAGAAATAAATTATTTATCATTTACAACAGTTGGTCTAAACGGATTAGTTCGCACTCAAACCCAATGCAAACTTGCAGACGGGTGGTTAATCCAAATAACCGTCCAGACGTCATAGAGACCTACCAATGCAAAATAGTTTGGACCAATACATTATTCTATTACGCCCATAGTCATCGCTGACATCGAATGACACACTATCTAGAGCATAGACATAGTAAAAGCCTCAAGATGCTTGCTTGACTTATTATGAACGGAAAAGGATAAAAATGTAATATTCGCTCGCATATTAATTAATTAAAATAAGCGTTGAAAACATAATTATTTAAACTGCGATTATTGGAAAAATAATCTATATATATAAAAATTAATCCCGATTTCCCTTGGTCACGGCATCACGCGTGAACGGCTGGACCGATTTCGCTTATTCTTTTTTTTTTTTGTTTTGTTCGTTATTGTTAGGAGAAGGTTCTTATGTAGGATAGGATAGGGTAGGGTAGGTAGGGTAGGGTAGAGTTTGTAGGGTAAGTAGAGTAGGGTAGGTAGGGTAGAGTAGGTAGAGTAGGTAGAGTAGGGTAGGCTAGTTAGGATAGGTAGGGTAGGGTAGGTAGAGTAGGGTAGGCTAGGTAGGGTAGTTAGGGTAGGTAGGGTAGTTAGGGTAGGTAGGGTAGGTAGGGTAGGTCGGGTAGATAGGGTAGGGTAGGTAGGGTAGGGTAGGGTAGGTAGGGTAGGTAGGGTAGGTAGGGTAGGTAGGGTAGGTAGGGTAGGTAGGGAAGTTGGGTAGGTAGGGTAGGTTAGGTAGGGTAAGGTAGGTTAGGTAGGGTAAGGTAGGTAGGGTAGGGTAGGGTAAGGTAGGTAGGGTAGGATAGGTAGGGTAAGGTAGGTAGGGTAGGGTAAGGTAGGTAGGGTAGGATAGGTAGGGTAGGGTATGTAAAGAAGTGTTTGGTGTTTTTATGGCAAAACAAAGTTTGCCGGGTCAGCTAGTTTCTTATAAAAATCCTATAATTATCATTCAGTTTTTAAAGAGATGTTCATCCGTTCCTCTCCTGCACAGTTACTTACCGCAAACAACTGTCTACGTCCCGCCGGTCCTTTCATCCGAAGGTATACGATGACACGCCTCCCGTGCGTTCACTTTTTCAGCCAGACACAACAAAACTTACTAGACCGATAGTAAATTAAGAACAAACTTTTTGTTTGTTCTAGCTTACTTGCGTAAACAGTTTTGAAATTGGTTTCCTTCTATTTTAAATTTACTTATTGATCTTTTCTGAAATGTCATTATTGTATTTAATTTTTTCACCTGATACCTACACCTGGTGAACCTCGTCAATTAGATACAGTATTCACAGCGGATCTTTATGTCCCTGACTCTGCGAACCATTGCGCCAGAAACAGTTTTTCATCGAGTATACTGCATAGAGTAAGCGAGATAGGACGATGCGACAAACGTAAGCGAGTGAATGAGGCAGTTATACAATCTTCTACTTCAACTTTGACACAAAAATAGCTGCGCAGGGTCCAAAGATCCACTATGTCTACTATACCTTCCTAGCACTGTCAAGCCGCCGAAACGCATATAACTTTCATAATATCTTGTAAGCTAAAAATTTAAGTCACTATATGAAATACAGGTACTGAAACCACCTCCCAGTGTCTCCTCTATTGCAGAAAATATATCAACCCACCACCACATACATTCATTGAGTTTGAAAGGAATTTCAATCAAATCGAGACTTGAAGCTCCAAATGCCGTCTACCAAAAGGCATGAGCATATTTATCTCCATAGTCCGCACATTTCTGGCACGTACCATGCACTATTAAGAGACAAATCAATAGAGGTCGCCAACAAAGTTGATCCAAATTCTGTCCCGTCATGCAAGAAACACGATGTTTTGAACTTGCAGCCGGAGTGCGGTGTGCAAGAGATTAGGTGCGGACTGGCTACACGAGTCAAATAGCTTGCAACTGAGTTACCTCTGAGATTTGATGGAATCGAACTTGCGGTTGTTACTTCGTTTAGCTTTAATCAGGATTGGAAGTGTTAAACCGATTTTGCTTATTTCGTCACTGTTTAGCAAAGACGCATTCGTTTTCCAGCACATAAGATGTCACATCTGAAAATTTTCAGCACAACCTTTTCAGGAACTACCGAGCGAGAAAGATTTATAAATAACTTAAAATAAATATGCATAAGGGATGCTGTTGATAACGAGCCCGCTTAAAGCCGGTAAACGTGGGTACGTGACAGATTCTCCAATTCGAAAAAGCGGAGCAGCTTTATTTTTATTTACAAACGTGAAAACTGCGTACTAACAGTAAACAAACAACCGCAAAACGTGTTATACCTGCGGTGTTTGTAACACGTGTAACGTGCATTTTTTTAAGCCAAAAAATATGTTATTTAAAACTCAATTACGAAATTATAATTTTACAAGCTTTTATTTAACCTGCATTGTAAGTTTGTTAGTATATGTGGCTCATATCGTGCAACAGGATTTTAGTAATCGCCCGAAATTTTGCGTCAAGTTTTCGCACCGCGCCGCTTACATACTTTGTGGTACTAGGTGGTATAGTGGGTAGTGCTATTCTGGGTGCATTGTCCTCACATGTATGAATTTAATAATGTATGTTCCTAAATATTGTAAAAAAACATTTTTTTTTAAAAGAGTAAGTATGGAGTTTCTTGTGCATTCTTCTCCATAACAAGCTACTTTCCGAATGCACGGTAGAATCATTTTAATGTAACGTTCAAAAGTGCCGCTTGGTGGCCTAGTTGAAATAAAATATCTTTGTCTTTGTCTTTGTGGTTTTGGTTTATGTAACAGACGATGAAATATTGAATAAAAGTTTGTTTTAAAAAAGTATTTTAATTATTTAATAGTATTTTAATCTAATCGTTATACATAGTAATACATAATTTAAGATAAGTTTGCGTGCGACAATAAGGACTATTTCATTATCGCGCAGTAGCAGCTGTAGCTGTAGAAAACTAGAATCCAGCAATGGGTACTTTTTGTACTAGGAAATTACTTTTTCACACGAGTATACCCGCGGGCACTCACACTACGATACATCCAATTATAATATCAACAGCCACAACTGAAACCACAAACGAGATGCATTCGAAGAATTAATTATTGTGGTAATTATAATTAATGCAGTTGGATAATTTATATTCATTAGTGATTGGTAATTATTTTGTTACAAAGCCTGGCACTGGTAATGAGAAGCCACAGCCATTGACGTGTGCATTGAGTGGAGGCTTTTATTAATTTCACAACACGAAATGAAATCTGAAACTCAATTCGGGCATTGTTACGTTGGTATTTTAAACAGATTTTTGAGCTGGACCTTTTGTTTGTTGGACGAAGAGCTATGAATTCCCCGAGTGCAAAAACTCTACAGAATATATGAATTTACCTACGTAGGTACCCTTTAGCAGAAACCTTTATTGTATATAACTATAAAATGCATGGATTTAGTTCAGTTGATATCATATATATATCATACATATATATCATCGTCAAGCTTAGAGAGAAATTACTGAAAGAAAACTTATGTCTTGTAAAATCATCGAAAAATAGAAAAAACCTGTTTATTTGTTGGTAAGCGGTACAGATCTTCCCTTATCGGCACCCTCTCAAAAATCATGTAAGTTGAAATCAAATATTTTTACTGAAATAATATTTTCACAAGAAATTGATTAAAAAATAAGTTTGATTTTAAAATATGTACTAATGTTTAGTGGACTAAGAAATATTTATTTTTATGGGAATTGCACAGATTTGGAAATTGTTGGAATATTTATTCATAAGAACCGTTGATTTTGATGCATTTTATTTGATGAATGTCCAAGTTAATGCCAAGGGAGAGATTGAGTCTCCAATTTGAGCGATTCAAGGGCTTGTCGGTGTAATTAGCATAAAAATATCTTTTACTCCGTTCACTATTTTTACCTATTTTGTAAATAGTAACTTTAGAAAAATATGTATTTTGATTGAATAAATGATCAAGTTGATTTAGACACTAGTTACTATTTCTATTTTGTGATCCTGATATGATTTACACAGTGTACTGAGGTGAGAATGAACCCAGCAACAACAACAGAGGGGCTGCATTTGAATTGAACGACAGCTGCAAAATTACAGTTTAGATTCTTTAAATGCAGTTTTTGTGCTGTTTACATAACTGAATCGAAATTGCCAACCGGACTTTGATTTAATGGGACATAAACAAACTATTGTATAACAAAAGTTATTCAAATAGGTAAACATGTTCGAGACCATGTTATGCAACATTAGATAGTACAGTAGGTATATAAAACTTATAACATATAAAAGTTATAACTTATAAAAGTTATAACATTTAAATCTTTCATAACATTTTGTAACATCGAAAGCTTTGCTAAAGAGCAGATCATTTAATTAGCGGTTTTAAACTCAATGCAATTTAGTTACGTATACAGGACGAATTAAAAAAAAACAATTCTTTGATTTACAAAACCGATTTTCCGCCTAGTTTTAATTTAATTCCAAAGGGGTCACTATCACGTTATGTCGGGAATGCGGATATGTGCCAGTAAACCAGTATGTCAATACATGGTGACAGCATATTTTAGTTTAATCATATAAATTATTTTAAAACTGTTATCAATATGTCATTTTAACATTAAGTAGGTACAGATTAAATGTGAAACGTTCCTGCTTTTCTTCCGTCGTGGTAGTCAGAATGTATGTTGACGAGTTGGATACAATGGCTGCACAGTAGTAAATCTCATACAAAAAAAAAATATATAAAAAACCCGACTGCTTAAAAAGCGAACTAAAAAGATGTAAACAAGAAGAAAATAATACTGTGCAGTCGGAGGATACATGTTCACGAGCTGGCTGACCAAAACCACATGTATCCTCCGACTGCACAGCATGATTTTCTTCTTGTTTACAGCTTTTTAAGCAGTCGGGATTTTGATATTTTTATTTATCGCTTTTTAGTATTTTTTAAATCACCTCTTAAACCCCTTTATTTTGATACCCCACACGATGGGTTCGGAAGAAAAAACAAATTGGTGCCCCACAATATGGCGCCCAAAATCCGCCATTATTTATTTTACAATTTAAATGTAGCCAGTGACACTCGCAGGGTTAAGACGAATCGCTTGACGTAAGAATCATCAAAATCGGCTGACGCGTTTGGTCTCTAGAACGCCACAGTCAAGAGTGAATAGGTTGCTTCTAGGCAAGCGTGTTACACCGTCGACCACATCATCGCTTACCATCAGGTGAGATAGTGGTCCAGCGCGAGCCTATCTATAACAAAAAAAAAAACATAGGAACAAACATACATACATACATAGATTATTAAACACATTACCCTCCTTCGGCAGTCAGGTAAAAACAGCACTACGCCGCGCCTTGCGAATCGGAAAGCCAACTTCAGGGCGGTCAAGAACTTTGGCGAGAATTATACCTACTTGCTTTTAGTTTTATACTAGCGGACGCCTCGCGGTTTCACCTGCGTAGTTCCCGTTCCCGTGGGAATACAGGGATAAAAAGTAGCCTATGTTACCCGGGGATAGTGTAGCTTCCCAACGTTTTTTGAATTTTTGAAATCGGTCGTGCCGTTTCGGAGTCTATAAGGAACGTACATACATACTTTCTCTTTTAAATATATAGAAGATACCTTAGTTTTATTTTCACGACAACTAAATTAGAACGCATACGTTTAAGATTCGGCACAGGCGACTTTTAAGATTATGAGAAACTGCAGTATTATTTTAAAGTGTTTGAGAATTCTGTTGACATAGTGGGTTTTATCTACCTACTGAGTGTTATTGATGCAATAGAGTAGCATGCTACAACAAAGCAGACGCCCCATTAAGGGGTGAGCAGTTGCGTTGCATAATACACTCTTGGAAGAGGACTCTCTTCAAGTTTTGTTCTAGTTTATATGTCATCACTCCACGCGGAAGGGCCTTAGGTGGGGAGACCATTAAAAATTATGCTGGTGCAGCAGAAACAACCGTTGCAACAAGGGTAGGTACGGGTGTAATTTCAAAGAAACACAACAACACTAACAAACGAACAATAATATGGAGCAATCATGACTTTTAGATTCAATCAATAAAATATTGAGTTCGGAAGGAACCCAGTACAGTACAAATGAACCGAAATAGCACCGACCACGCAGTACAAAATGAAAAGTCTCTATGTATGTAAATTCACACATGTTGTGAGGCTGTATTGAGTGTCCTGTCACGTTTATAGGGCACATGTAAAGAACGAGTCAACATCAATTGCTAAATCAATGCTGTATTGTTTATGTGAAAATGCAAGACGGGTGGGATGCGATGTTATTGCAGTATACATTTACATCTTTACATAATGCAGTGAGGCTTTTTCTACTGCGATATGTGGCAAAGAAGCAGGCGGCTTACCGGTGGTATGGGGGTCTGCCTACACTTTTTGAAAAGGGGTCTCCTCAAGTTTTGTTTAAAGACCCCAGTCGTAGCTCCACGAAAGGACATGAATTGGTAAAAACAACTGTTGGAATATGGGTAGGTACGGGTTAAATTCCACAGAACTATTTACCATAACAAGCAGCTATCACGACCATAATGAAATATTGTGTTCGAAAGTATACGAATATTTCATGTACAGACCAAATGAAACAAATTTTTACCGTCCACGCAAATAGGAATTGAAAAATCTCTATGTAAATTCAGATCATGGCTGAACTGTATATCTGTCACGTTTATAGGGCACATGGGGAAAACAACAAGTCAATTGTAAAATCATTGCTGTATTGCCGACGTCGGCGATGATGTTATTGCAGTATATTTTTGCATCTTTTCAGAATGCGTAGGTTTTCAGGTCACTGCGAACGTAACAGCAAAGTTTAATTACATATAACTATTGTATTTCTTTCTATAGATAAATTTCCAATGAAGTGCATATCAGAAAAATATATTTACCACTTAATAAAGCCTTGTATCTACGAAATACAGAGAATAGAGATTTAGAAAGAACTTGGGTACTATGACCTAGGGACACGAAAAAAGTATCGATACTTTGTGGTATCGAAAACATTTCCATTCGATACCGATACTTTTACTCAATGAGTACTTTTGGCAGGTATCGTATCGAATAACAAATTATATTTTAATTGGGTAATCTTAGAAATTACCCATTTAAATCTTGTGAACGGCTTATGTATACGGCTTATGTTTATGGTTATGGCAACTCCATCTAGTTCACTCGTTCTGAACCTTCTGGGAACTAATTATATGCCTAAAGTACTAAATAATTTAATTTTGTTTCTATTTTTTGAAGTTACAGTTGTCTTTCTCTATTATTGTATTAAATTTGTGTACCAATACCATTTGTTTTTTCATGTCCTGCCCTACTGAAGTTAAACTAAAGTTATTTACTGACTGATACTGACCTATGCTCCATGCGCATTAGAGGCCCTAAGAAAAGTACTCGATAACTTGAAGTATCGATACTTTTATGAGAACAATATTTTTTACGATTCTACTCATGAGTACAGTCAGTATCGATACTTTCTATTCGATACCGTGTCCCATCCCTTCTATGACCGGCGGTCATGGTCCGAACTACTTACACGTTAATATTATTACCTTTTGCTGATCATCAAATAGCATTAAATTTATCGTTGTGAAAAGCTTCTAGAACTGAATACTCCATACAGATTCAAGGAACATTCAAGATATATTCACGTTTCATGAGCGCTTTATGCCGTATGTATTTGACCCACAGACTGCATGTATAGAACGAATGACGAACGCTGTAAACAACGTAGCCTTTACGTCAGTCGGGCATTTAGCATATATTCGATTCGATCGACGCCAAACTATTGCTGCAGGCAGGTAACGCTAAGCGCTCAAGCTTTATTACCACCCAACTCGTTGTAAAACCTTCTTTAAAATGTAACTGACCTTTTGATACAATCTGTCTTCTGCTCTAAGTATTTCAATTTATTTGAGTACGGATCACATGCCTTCTTCCATAACTACTCCTCTATTAGATATCATTTCAGTAGTCACTCGCTTTCTAGAAATAGCATCTCTCATATAGTTCTGCCATTTCTTTGACCTTTCTCTTTTGTTATAGCTAATATCAATCATCTTGAAACACTTTTCTCACGAGAATTTCGGCTTTCCTCCACAATAGGGATTATCATTATCATTTCAGCCGAAGGTCGTTCACTGCTGGACATAGGCCTGCCCCAAGTGTCACCACCTCCATCGGTCCTATGCGTCTCGCATCCAGCGGTTTGACGCAGCCCTGACAAGGCTTGCTCCACCTACAGGGAGGCCTTTCAAGTTTCCATCGCTCAGTCTTCCGGTACGCCGTCGCCACTCCCCCCACAATAGGGATGTTGACTAAATTTTTTTTTTATCCCTCTGTTAGAGTAATATACAAACCCTGGACAGGTATTTTATCTTTTGTCTTGTTAACACAAAATAATGACGATACAGGGCGTTGAAATTTCGTATGATTTCACGCCTTGGTACAGTTTTTACTTACTACTTATTTGATAATCGCACGGACGGACTAAATGATATTATCATTTTTTTATTCAGAAATCATCCTTTTTTGCATCACATTTCTATATACCAAGGCAATCGATTCCCACACATTGTTTCAATCACCGGTCCCACTTTCAGACTTCCTATACTTAAATCGATCGCCGTGTCTTTGGTAGGTACCATTTTTTTGCGTTATGGACCCCGACTTACAAAAATAAAGTTATTTTTCACTTTGTAGTTTCTTATTTGGAAGTCGGTAGTATTTTTTTGTAAAAAACGTATTTTTAACTTTTTAGTTGGCAAGTAGTTAAGTAAGGTAATACCAGAATTGATTACCTGAATATCATGAAACTGAAAATAACCGGTGAAATGAGAGGGTATCAAGGTGAACTGTACACATCTGCGTACCCCTTTAGAGCGTACTGGCGTGATGTTATGTTATGAAATGGTATAAACAATAAACAGACATGCGATTGGAGCAATCCCGAGAGATTTGCCGTTATTTATTGAAGAGTTCTGTTGTATATCTCCGAACACTTCATCAGACCTCCACCAAATTAAAATGGGACCAATTTCGGAACATACTCTATCAAACAAAAACATAATTTTCAAAATCGGTCCACAATTGGCGGAGATATCGGTGAAGAGAAAAAAATACAAACATAAAGTCGAACATAGAACCTCCTACTTTTTGGTAAGTCGGTTAAAAACAGGATACTATGCGGACTAGCCGAAATTAGCTTCGAGAATTCATTTTGAAATTTTTGGGCGAAAGCAGAATGTGCGGAACCCAATGTTATCTGTATTTACTAACGCTGCTGACCAATTAGGTATTTAAGCATGTTTCATGAAAAGCCAGATTGCATTTTAGTGTGCAATAGCTGACCCGGCAAACTTTGTTTTACCATATAAACACCAAACATAACCTACCTACCCTACCTTACCTAGGTATGTAACCTACCCTACCTATGTAGGTAAAGTACCAATTTTCTTAATTTTCTTCATATTTTTTCATAAGAAGATTCTTAACAATAACAAACATAACCAAAAAAGAATAAGCGAAATCGGTCCAGCCGTTCACGCGTGAAGCCGTGACCAAGATATATATAGAGATATTCATTTTTATATATATATATATATTTTACTCAGATTCATTGGGACTGTGGTTTCAGTAAATTATCTAGAGGGTGAGATGTTTTGACCACACTCGTACTCGCTCGAATTAAGTTGTTTCAATTTGAATATATAAAGATACTAGCACTTCACCCGCGACTTCATTCGCGTGTTTTCGTATTTTATCCTACAGATGACTTTCTTATGTTCAGTTAGTGAAGACGACCAAAAATAAAGGTATAGTTAAATTAATAATAATAGTGAAACTGGCCAAGTGCGTGTCTTCTTCTATATAAAAACCTTTTATAGAAGAAGATATTTTTATACACAATTCGATAATGAATCGATGCATATCGCTCCATCTAGTGACATTTATTTGAACCAAATTTTCTTTGTTAGCGCTGGGACCCAGACTCCGGGCTGCTACTGAGAAATTCCAGATGGGAAAACCAAATAACTTAAAGTGACCCAAGAATTGAACCCAGAACCTCAAGCTCAGCAGTAGAGTTTGCGATTGCGACCATTAGCCGAACGAGGCTGTCTATTATTAAGGCGTATATAATATTCCACAATGTTAACGCGGTACTGGCCGTGCCGAACGCACGGAGCCAGAACATCAATATAGGACAGTTTTGTTTGTTTTTAAGCTATTGCATAGCTTCTATCGCGGGCCTTGAGCGCGGGGACCGAATCCAGAAATTCCGTAACGAAAAAAACCTCACGCTCCCCACTCCGACGGGCAAGGAGGTGTGGCTTGAAGGCCGTGCATCGTCTAGCGTCGTTTCAGTTCGGCAGTCTTCGACACGGCGTTGTGTGCGATAAGACGTATTGTACGACTCTACGAAACTAAATATAAATATATATGTATAATAATAATAATAATAATAATCCTAATCATAAACTCCTGACAAGTCTCGCCGGAAGATTGCATCAATGGGTGAGCTTCAGTAATTAATCGCGCTATTTCCCACTGCAGCCAGTGCTGGTTCATCCAACGATCCTGGGCCTGCTGCCGCTGCCACTTTGCCTAAAACCGCTACGCCTAGAGCGAAGATTATGAGGAAGACCCGTCGCTGAGTCTACGGTTTCATTTGTTTGATCCCCGTACATATTTTAATTCGGCCACTAAGTAATGACGTAACAAGTCATGTCGGTACACTTTTGGACTTGTTTTTTCTTCTATTATTCTAACCTTACAATCTTTGCTGTAACATCTATTTTATTTACTCTTCACTCTGAATGTCTGCCGGTAGTTGTTTTATTTTTATTTGTTTACCTTTATATTTTACTTGACAGTTGACAATCTTGACATTTGACATCTGTCAATTTCATAATTCCTGTTTTACGTTTCGTTACACTGTGCGTTTATTTTAGTTTGTTGTGATGACTGATATTCTCGATTGCTTTTTTTATCTTTAATATTTTGTAAATCTCTTCCAACAACAGCGTGCAGGTGGTTTTATTAGTTGAGTTTCACATTTTCAACAATGGCAGTTAGAGACCGAGCTAAAAGGAGGTTAAAGCGCCGTCCTTCCGAGCACAACCTGAGTTCGTGTAGAGAGATGCGTAATCGCTGTAGTCGTATGTGTAGAGATGCAAAGAGACGCTACTTCCATAATTCTCTTGACAACCGGAACTCCTCTGAAGTCTGGAAGTTTTTGAAAACTGTCGGCATTGGTAAGTCACTAAGTCTCCTGCCGCTTCTAGCAAAGGCATTGACGTGTGTGCTCTAAACAAACATTTTTCACTTTCACCCGTGACGTTGGATCCACACGTCAAATTATCGACATTAAATAAACTTTCCGTTTTGCCAGTGCCGCGGTGTTCGTCTTTCGATTTCAGTCCTGTGAGTGAAAGTGATATCAAAAAATCTATTTGTGCTATCTCCTCCTCCGCTGTTGGGAATGGCGGGCTTTGCTCAAGAATGATTTCTCCTATCCTCTCCACATTACTTCCCGTTTTGACCCACATTTTTAACTTCTCCTTGTTTTCTTGCACTGTTCCCGATGCTTGGAAGCTAGCCCATATTATTCCACTACCCTAAATCTCTAACCCGGTCACACTGACCGATTTCAGACCCATTTCCATACTTCCTTATCTTTCCAAAGTTCTTGAGCACATTGTCCATCAGCAATTGTCTCTGTTTCTCTCTAATAATGATCTTCTTAGTCCTTTTCAATCTGGTTTCCGGCCCGGTCACAGCACTGTTACAGCTCTTTTAAAGGTTACTGACGATATCCGCCGGGCTATGGACCACAAATCTCTTACTTTACTTGTACTTCTCGATTTCAGCTCTGTTGACTTCGATATCCTTCTTGGGATCCTTAAATCTTTCAATTTCTCCTCTTCCACTATTGATTGGTTCAACTCCTATCTTGGAGGCCGCTCGCAGCGGGTACACCTCGACGAGAGTTCTTCGGATTGGTGCTCTCTTACTGCGGGTGTGCCACAGGGTGGCGTTCTCTCTCCTCTTCTCTTTTCTATTTTTATTAACTCTGTCACTAGAGTAATCTCGTGTAACTTCCATCTCTATGCTGACGACTTGCAGCTTTACCATCATTTTCCTATTCAAGATGCAGAAGCCGCAGTGACCGCCATTAACAGTGACCTGGAATTAATTGGGGAGTGGTCACGGTCCTTTGGGCTGCAAATCAACCCTAAGAAGTCTCAGGCCATGGTTATCGGCGGTAGGCATATGCGAAACAGGCTGGATGTTGCGGTGCTGTCTTCTCTCAGTTTGAATGGAATTCAAATTGAATACGCTAGGACAGCTAAAAACTTGGGGGTGATCATGGACTCTTATTTATCATGGACTGCCCACGTCGCTGAAGTCAGTCGCAAGGTGCACTACACTTTCCACTCGCTGAAGTGCCTCCAGAGCTTTTTGCCCTTGAACACCAAAATTTCCCTTGCCCAAACTCTTATTCAGCCCATCATTGACTACGCCGACGCCTGTTATTTGGATGCCACCGAGGAGCTTTTAAATAAACTTGAGCGTTTGCAAAATATATGTATTCGTTTTGTTTTCAATCTCAAAAAGTATGACCATGTTTCAGGCTTTCGCAAAATGCTCAAGTGGCTCCCTATTCGACTTCGCAGGAACTCTCGGATTTTGTGTTTGCTATTTAAAGTCCTTCACAACCCTAAAATGCCTTCTTACCTCCGCGAACGCTTCTCCTACTCCCGTCCTTCCGATGCACTTTGCAGGTCGCATCTTAAGCATCTCCTTGAAATACCTTCCCACACTACCGACTTTTACTCCTACTCCTTTACTGTGCACGCGGTGCGGTTGTGGAACTCGTTACCGCCTGATATTAGGGACTGCCAAACTCTTGCAGTTTTTAAAAAGAGAGTGAAAGAGCATTATCTTTCCATTCCGTCTTAGTTGCATATTAATATGTATTATTATTTAAGTATTTATGATATTACTTAGTATTTATTATTGTAATATTTAATTTAATAATATGCATGTATATAAGAGTATATATTAATTATCTATACAGTATTCTTCTTTATTGTGAATTGTTTAATATATTTTTCTTTTTATCGTTCTACACACGGTGTCTACATATCTTTTTTTTGCAACTCTCCTCTCGCAGGTATGCTGGAAGAGATTTCGTTAGAAATAAGCATACCTTTGTACCTATTTTCTGTTCCTTATTCTTGTCTATTTATTATGTGTGTGTACATTAATGGTTAAATAAAATAAATAAATAAATAATATAAATAATAACAATATTATTATTATAAATAATAATTATTAATAATTATAATAATTAATAATAATTATTATTATTATTCCATTTATTTATTTTATTTACATATTTTAACATTTTTAAATATTATTCTATATAAAAAAACATTTAAAAATACAAAAATAGTAGCCCACCGGTATCGGGAACAGGGTCCAAGCTACCGGTGGTCAGGGCTCCTGAGAGAGGAACCTCCTGGCTAGTCAAGATACTTGATTTGCTTATCTTTCTCGGCTTTCACGAGGTTCCCGTCATGCGGGACGGTAATGTCAACAATCATTGTACGCCTCTCGATTCGGTCCACCACCACAATATCAGGCTTATTGGCTACAATAGTCCTGTCAGTGATGATGGACCGATCCCAGTACAATGTGATAAAGCCATTTTCGAGAACTATAATTGCATAAGTTGATACAAAATGCTATGCAATAGCTTTACCGCGGCAGTCCCCGAGTGCCACACGTCTTTTTTTTTTATAATTTACATATCCTCTGTAGGTTAAGAAGAAATTTTAACCATATATTTTAAATATCTAAGTCGTTTTGTAGGAGTATGCAGAAGTAGCGAAAAAAATCTTGTTGTTAATTATTTTTTAAAGCAAAACTATTAGTTACACGTAATAACCGTATTATTTGTGAAAAACCGTGTTTCACAAATAATATAAAAGAATAAATATAATTATATTTTTTTTAAATCTTTTATCCTAGCATTTACTAAGAACGGCACTGAAGCGGAGTAAGGGCCTTAAGACACAACAGGGAACTAAAAATCTGTATACATTTTTAGTGTAAGAATGGCTGATCAAGTCTCTATAATCAGGAAAAGAACTTCGAAACTCTTTTTGATTTTGTGATAAATTCACATAAAATACCAATAGCCGCGGCCACACCGACCGAGGCATTGGCCTCGGTCGGTGTGGACTTGGCTCGGGCTGCCTCGGGCGCACGTTGCCTCGGTCGAGCGTGCCTCGCGGTCGAGCCGTCGGCTGTCGGTAAACGGGCCGTGCTTAAAGGTGCCTCAGTGTGCGCTGTGCGTTCGGTGATCGGACGAACGTAAAAGGAACGGAACGGACGATCTGATTCTTTTCCTTCTGATGGCTCGGCCTGCCTCGCGAGGCTCGCCTCTGTGTTCCGGGGTGAAGCGCGAATCTGCCGCGCGAGCCGTGCTCGGTCGGTCTGGAAGCGGCTAATCACCCGTGTGTCAAATCAAAATTCAACTATATTCTTTCTGAAACCTTGGGACAAAAGAATTTCAGAGAGCCGCTCACTCTGAAATTCTTACCGCTTTACTCAATCTTTAAATCGAGCGTGAAGCCATATTGCATGTACTGTCTAATTTATTCACTACAGGAAAACATAGAAAGTCAAACAAAACACCGCGCTGTTTGAACCAGAATCGCATTATCAGTTTTTATTTTGAATGCTATTTTTTTTTCTTACGTAATGGTTTTCTTCTCAAAGAGTAAAATGTCATCGGCAATTTCACGAAAAAGTTCGAATTAAGAATAATAATAAAACTTTTATTTTAGACACGAGTCCATAGAGTTAGTACCAGTTTACTTAAAAAGCTAGTGTTAGTAGGTACAGACATGTTAAACTAAACATACAGCTACACTTCAGCGTGGAGCTGCATCCCACCGATCTGCGAACACACTGTGAATACTGTTGGTAACGCCGCGAACACGCGTCATCAAAGAGGCACATCTTTTTCTAATAATTGCGGCGAAACATCCGTGACGCACTGCAACGCCACGGCAGCCTCAACAGTACTCTCAGTGCATTATTATATTGGACGCGTAGCTCGCTGAGCTAAACTGACACACAGGCACGTGTATAGTGCGTCCATTATAACTTGTCCCGTGACGCAATTGGCAGCACTGTTACTATTAATATTAGTAGTTTCAATATTGAAACTAAGGCTTCAAACAGACGAGCAGCACTTTGCCGTCGACAGAGCGAACTTCAATAATTGTCGACAGAGGCTACTGCAACTGTGCACAGAGGCAACTACTACTGTCGACAAAAGAACCTGATGTACTCTGCCTAAGCTTGGCGAGCTATGGTGCCAACATGACGGCAAGGGACAAGTTATAGTACCGGTATCACAAAGTACGTAAGCGGCGGTGCGCCGCAGACAGAGAGTCCACTACGAACAAAGTGTCATTTTGCACACACGAATTGACATTACGATTTTACGGGGAATAATGGGCAATATTGGACCGAGCTCAGTTGCGGCTGTCATGAGTGCGGGCGTTTGTCACGTCATTCATTCATTTAGTATAACTATAACGAGGTTGCATTGTCCGGTTTGCCTTTAGTAATTTTACAGACCGAATATACTTTTTTTTTATATCCGTTCTTCAAGATCGTTCAAGATGGCAAGTTAGAAATTATATATCTAGGAATATAATAAATTATTTTAACTCCATAGACGAAATTGGAAAGGCTATGAAACTTTTCATAATAATATGTTTTAAGTCCCAGCTCACAAATATGTTTCCTCCGACTGCACAAAATAATTGTAGTCTTGTTTAAGTTCATCTTTTTGGTTCGCTTCTTAAGCAGTGTTAGGTTTGTTTATATTATTACCTTTGTTTACCATTTTTGTCGAGCTTTTCGAGATCATTAGTACACTATTGTTACGTCTTGTTACCCTCGAGCCCTCCAAACTTCGTCGTATGTGGCGTCTTGATATTTAATGGATATTAGATGGTCTGTCTACCCTCTAAGGCATGTAAGCATGATATTATGTATGTTTAGACGAATTGAAGTATTTATGTTTGTAACTTAAACAACCTAAACTTTTTTAATTAGGTATCATTATAGTAGCAACCCTAGTGAATCTGTCAAGATTATTTGACAATTTTCGAAACGGCGGGAGTGGCCCCTCTGTATACTTTCTATTTTATGCCGGTATCTTGATGGATTGACAATAAACTTTGAAAAGCGTTACTTTTACTGGCTTCGTACATCGCGCAAACCTACGGGCCAGCATGTTACAACAAACAGCCAGCGATCTACGTTCCCTCTCAATACCACAATTGTCTTTAAGATCTTCGGTGACCTAGTGGCCTAGGTATTTAAACTTGTCTACCCTTCGCAGAGATTCTCCACACAGTGTGACATTTGGAATACTAGAATATGTCATACTGCCTGCTTTGAAAACCATTATACCGCTCTTTGTGACATTATACTTGAGCTCATAACTCACCGCGTAAGATTCGCATATAGTGATCAGTCGCCTCAGAGCACCATTCGATGGGATCAGAAACACCATATCATCAGCATAAATAATATTATTACACCTCCACCTCGTCAACATGACATTCGATATTGGTGCTGCTGAGTTCAACGATCAGTTGGTTCATATATAGGCTGAAGAGTCGGGGTGAGCTAAGCCTCTCTGCCCTACCATACTTCAGGTGCTCGGTGCTGAGGCCAAAGAATTGAAAAACACCTTGTTGAATGGAAGCTACCGTGTTTGAATTAGCCAGGCGCTGGTATAGATGAGGTCTTCAAAATTCCAAATTTCATAGTGTTTTGGCTTTTAGCGCGAGTTTATTTAAGTTATTTTTTTATTATTGTGAATATTTTCCAAATATTGCAGATTAAGATATGTACAGGTTTCACCAACCACTGCTTTAAATAGAGTTTTATGTTTCCTGCAGCACACTCGATTTTATATTTAATCGCACTTCTACGGCAATAGAAATGATTTAATTCAACTTTTGCTTCCGTGCGCGTAATAACAACGTTTCACAGCTATATTTGAGGACTTTACTCGCCAGTGGCGCCAACTGGTGAGCACAAAATCGGAAGCCATCATTGAATTATGCTAGGCTACGATTTTATTTTAGATATCTCAAAAAGGTTTCCTTAATTTGGTCGAAGTGCAATCATACTAGCCATTGCCAAGTAATTAATAAAGTATGAGTGCATGCAACATTTAGTAAAGAGAAACAATTTGCTGAACTGTGATATTACAAAAAAAAAAATATATATACAACTCCGATTACAATTACTAAACAGAGTAAATAGGAAGTTACTAGAACCAGAAACGGTAGAGGCGCTAAACATCCAAAACATCACGGTATGGTTCCACAGAGTAAATGAGACATAACAAACAGTCAGTGTATCAACAACAATAGCAGTTGGCGTACTGTAGGGGCGTGGAACTAGTGCACTAAACACTAACGGGTAAAGGAGTACTCAGTTAGCTCTTAGACGCATATTGCGTGACGGAGAACGGAAACGTGTGATATAAGCCGTTGTAACATAACTTTCCACATTCGCCGCGTCGTCGGCTACTAATGTTGATTCGCACAATGAATTGAGAATTCTTAATTTAAATTCTCGGCAATTTGTAACTTATGACATGTCTATCGATTGAGCCCTTCCTTATGAAGCTTCTGCTTGGCGGTATAAATTGATTTGCTTGGTCTTTACCCGAATCAAATTTTGTTCTAAATTTCTTCGAATCACGTTATCACTTCTGGAAGCTGCTTATTTGTATTTTTTTTATTGTTTTCGTACTCTGCATCGCTGACAATGGAGAAGGAAAACATAGTGAGGATACCTGGATTTATAGTTGATATAAGTTTGAAATCGCCAATCTAGATTGAGGAACCGTGGTGAATTGCGGATTAATGCTCATGCCTTCTCTGTTTGAGAAGAGGCCTTTGCCCTGCAGTGGGATAGTTACATGCTGGTATCACACTAACATTACAAAGGCGAAAGTTTGTGAGTTTGTTCATGTTTATTACTTCTTCACACTCAAACGGCTGGACGGATCTGGATGAAATTTGGCACAGAGATAGATTATAGTCTGGCATAGCACATAGGATACTTTTTATCCCGGGTATATGTTCCCTTGGGATAATTTTCGACATTCACGCGGGTAAAGCCGTTGTCGGAAGCTAGTTATTTATATGTTTTAGGTAATGTCGCATACAATTTATAGTGACGTCATTCTGTTGGTATAACCACGCCAGTACGGACTGTTGAATTCCATGCTGGGACCCAGAAAAAGTACATGTAATTTCATTTTCCTGTTAGATTAAACTCACCACAGGCGCTATGAATATAATAATTTATTTAAATGACTCAAGTTTATAGTTAATTAATTTCAACAGTTTTCGTTTTATAATTCCTTAATAAACTTATTGGAATAATTTCACTTCATATCAATGCGCGTAACAGCCGCCATGTCATATTGAACAATGTGTTAATTGTTCTGCGAAAAATTCCTATAATTTTAATTAAACCTATCCGTTTCATTAATAGGAAATCGTTAACACTTATGAGTCATATACTGCGGGATATGAAAAATATGCAGCTGCGATGATAGTTAATTTTATATGGAACATAATATATTTCATTAGGTACACAGATATATTTGTTATTTTCATTTACACCAAAGCTGGAACAAGAAAAATTTTAAATTTCTACGCTTTTTTATTTCTTGCTACATAATGTATCTAGTAGTAGACACGCTTCGATCGACAATCTATTGAACACGTAATTATGGCACGATATCTTGCGAAAACACTCGCATTCAAACAATTAAACTTTTGAACGGCTGAACGGATTTTCATCAAACATAGCTAAGCACACTATCACACTCGATAAAGTCACCATTCAAACCAAAAAAACAACAAAATCGATTCTTCCGTTTAGGAGTTATGATGTCACAGACAGATACACAAATATACAAACACACAGGTACACAGTCAAATTTATAACACCCCTCTTTTCCGCCGGGGGTTAAAAACTTGATACCTCTTAAATATTTAGGTTCATGTTGTCATAATTTACTGTCTTACTTCGGTTACTGTAGTATTATATGATCTGTGCTTCGGTGTATTCCCGTTGTCCCCGTAACGGAGATAACGGAACGTCATAAAATTTCCTTAACATACATATACATAACGGGGACAACGGGAAGTAAATTTGGTGACTTTCCGTTGTCCCCTTTATTTTCTTTCTTCTCAAACGTGGGTAATTTAGCGCGGTAAGCCTAAAACTAAAATGAAAGATATTTTTTATATGTTACTGTAATAACCCGAACTACGGTAAAACCTAGGATTTACTGGCTTTCTACCAAGTCTGGTCGGCTTTTCCGAGCAAACAATCACCCACACATAGCGCCGCGCGCAAAGATGAGTTGAACAATCTAGTAATTATACTTAAAAAATCGGTAAAATAAGTTTTTAACCGACATAAAAAAGGAGGAGGTTCTCAATTCGACTGTGTGTTTGTTACGCGAATACTCCACCAATTATGAATTGGTTTAGATGACTCTTCTTTTGTTTGATAGGTCATATTCCAGAGGTGGTCCCATTGTCACCAAGTCAGGATCAGATGAGGGGATCCTATGGAAATCGAAAGAACACCTCAAATTTTATAGGCATACATATTATTATAGCGATTTTGGTATTTTCATCAACATGGCAAGCATAAGAATTCAGAAAATATCATTTGGTGAAGAGGAACTGATGAAGAAGACCACAGATCGAGCCATCAGAGGCCCTAGACAAATGACATTATATCAACGAAACCGTGGCGATAGCGATTGGAAAAATGTCAAATGGTATCGAAATGTCAAGTGATCAATCTCTTTTGATCAATCACATTTTGACATTTCTACCATCGCCGTCAAGCAAAACTGTTCAAACCAGAAACAAATATGTATTCAAAAGTCAGCTCGCTCGCATGTTCTTGACTCACCTTTACATGGTACTTTAGCTATTTTACTTGTTGACTCCCGGAAATATCCGGAGTATCGCAACAAGTTTGAACGAAAACGTTTGAATGTGGTTTAAGGCCCTTACTCCGCTTTAGTGCCGTAAAACGGTTAGTTTCTAAGTCATACTCCTTAGTAACGGCTAGGTAAAAAGGTTTGAAAAAAATATTTATTTATTATTAATTCATGTACATTCAAACATGTTGTTTGTGAAACATGGTTTTTTGTATGACTAATACATTTGCTATAAAAAATAATAAGCACCTTATTTTTTAGCTTCTTTTGCATAGTCCGCCAAAACGACTTGGATGTTTAAAAATATTTTCACACAGACAAATTGATGGTAAGAATTTGTTCTTAACCTACATAGGATATGTAAATATAAACAAAACTAAAACTGTCCTAAAGGAGGTCCAATATTGATATTCAGGCTCCAACAATGGGGAATATATACGCCTTAAGGAAATGAGGAACAACAGCGCTCCTACCATCTTTAAAACATGCTACTTTTAAATGTAGAAATATTTTTCTTCATAATTTTCCACTACGATATGCATTTATTCCCGGCAGCAGCAGCGAGAGTGGGTAGCTAATGTGAAAACTTCATTATGACTAAGGGCGGTTACGTACTACATCCGATCCGAGTCCGTGATTTAAGTTCCGAATTCTATCCGAATTGAAAAAATGTTCTGATTTCAAACGAAAATATTCTGATTTCAAACGAAAATATTCTGATTTCAAACGAAAATATTCGGACGAAATACGGATGTAGTGCGTAACCTCCCCTACAAGAAGTACTACGGCTACTTCGGAACCGAAATTTCTCAGACTCGGATCGAGTGCAGTGCGTAACCGGTCTAAGGGTGTTGGCATCCCGATAAAATTGCAGGAGCAATATGTAGTTTGGGGAAGCCGATACCACAACAATTTAAACCTCGTATTCATATATATCCTTAATTAAAAAGTACAGGAGGATAGTTTAACAAAAGAGTTGAATCTACTATTCTTCTTCTCTCAAATTTCCTCTTGTTTTGTACCTTTATTATCTTCAATCAATCGCTCCATTCTTATAAAGACGACCAGCAATCAGCGTAATGGCCTATCAAAGGATGCCTGTGAACCAAGCCAAAAGAGAATATAATGCCTATCCGGGAATGCAGTGCAGCACATAAATGCCTATATATCGAGTAATGTAATCCAACACAGAAATTTAAGCTGAAACATAGCTGCACGTAAAGCGTATCGGACAATGTTAGTCCATAGCAAAACAGAAATGTTAGCTGAAACACGGCTACAACAAAGAGCATTGAGACTCGGAATCCGTTTAAAATGTTACTCTACCAATCAATCTGCCTATAGCTTTTTGCCCAAATATATTGGGGTCTGCTCCCAGTCTTACCGGATTCAGCTTATACCAATGTTTTACATGGAGCGACTGCCTATCTGATCTCCACAACCCAATAACTGGGTAACACGATACCCCTTGGCAAGACTAGTGTCAGATCTCAAGCTTCTAACTACCCGTAACGACTGCCAAAGATCTTCAAATGACAGCCGGGACCAACGGCCTAACGCTTTCCGAGGCACGAAGAAAACTCGGTATGTTCAAATGGTCACCCATCCATGTACCGACCTCGTCGAGCGTTGCTTAACCTTGATGATGGATCAGTGCAGCTGTTATTAGTTAGCCCTAAATGTTACTCTACCAAATATCAAAAATTCATAGGCAGGTTGGATTGAAGCTTATGTAGATATTTCATAGATGAATCACAAAACTCAAGCCAGTCAGTGGGTAACGAAATTAGGAAGGTACAGATAGCACTTTCATGTGGACCTACGTCTATTAATTAAAAAAATAGGCAGTCAGAAATAAACACTTAAACCTTTGGAATAAGTGGCCGCAAATAATAAACCCCCTCACAGAGAGGAGGCCTGTGTCCCAACAGTGGGAACATTAATAGGCTGATGATGATGATGAATAATAAAAAGGCCGCTGCGGCTGCTATTATAAGCGGCAACACGTCACCTTAGCATGCATGGTATGCGTTTCGATGGCGCGGCCACGGAGATTTTTTAAAAAAAGAACTATGCCAAGATTATGTAAAAATTTGTAAAAGTTGATTCCCAAAACCATAAATTTGTCAAAGATAAGGTTAAAAAGTTTTAAGGGTTTGAACGTGGCCGCGCCATTGAAACGCGGCGAACCGCGCGGCCACGGAGATCTTTAAAACTAAGCGTTGCAGAGACCTGAAATTTAGGGAAATGACAGATTGAATTTGTAAAAAATTTGTAAAAATACACAAAAAAATCCTAGGTTTATATTTCAGGAGCTATAAGACCAAAACCCTATGGCCGCGCCATTGAAACGGTGAAAAACACGTTATCACCGATATCTCGCTGAAAAAGCATCGCAGAAGTCTGAAACTTTTTGTAATACCTAGATTTGAATTTGTCGAAATAGGTAAAAATACACAAAAAAATCCTAGGTTTATATTTCAGTAGCTGTAAGACCAAAACCCTATGGCCGCGCCATTGAAACGGTGAAAAATACGTTATCGCCGATTTCTCGCTGAAAAAGCATCGCAGAGGTCTGAAGTTTTTTGTAAACGCTAGATTTGAATTTGTCAAAACATGTAAAAATACACAAAAAAATCCTAGGTTTATATTTCAGGAGCTGTAAGACCAAAACGCTATGGCCGCGCCATTCAATACGTTTTGAATGTTCCGATAGGGTGACCATGACTTATTGTTTACAGAAAACTTTCCACCTGCAAGTATTAGAAATTATATCTCAAGGATTCTAAATCATGATAAGTATGAAATGATAAGTACCTATATCTTAGTGTAAGTAAACAATCTGTGATTTGTGATTTTGAAAGAAATGATTAGTACCTATAACTTAGTGTAAGTAAACAATCTGTGATTTGTGATTTTGAAAGAAATGATAAGTACCTATACCTTAGTGTAAGTGAACAATTTGTGATTTTGAAAGAAATGATAATTATCTTTATCTTAGTGTAAGTAAACAATCTGTGATTTATTTGATTTTAAAGAAATAAATATATGTTTTTGTATCATAACGTTTCATTTTAATTTAATTTAGAATCCTTGAGATATAATTTCTAATATTTGCAAGTGGAAAGTTTTCTGTAAACAATAAGTCATGGTCACCCTATCGGAACATTCAAAACGTATTCAAGGTTTTATATTATGAAACAAAAAGAAAATTTTCGCCTATTATCGGTAATTATACATATTAATAGGTGTTGTTTACAAAAAAAGATCTCGCTAATACTTTATTTCCGATGAGATAGATAACCACAACTTATTTCTACGCAATACCGTAATACAGCTCCTGAAATATAAACCTGGGATATTTTTGTGTATTTTTACATGTTTTGACAAATTCAAATCTAGCGTTTACAAAAAACTTCAGACCTCTGCGATGCTTTTTCAGCGAGAAATCGGCGATAAAATATTTTTCACCGTTTCAATGGCGCGGCCATAGGGTTTTGGTCTTACAGCTCCTGAAATATAAACATAGGATTTTTTTGTGTATTTTTACCTATTTCGACAAATTCAAATCTAGGTATTACAAAAAGTTTCAGACTTCTGCGATGCTTTTTCAGCGAGATATCGGTGATAACGTGTTTTTCACCGTTTCAATGGCGCGGCCATGGGGTTTTAGTCTTATAGCTCCTGAAATATAAACCTAGGATTTTTTTGTGTATTTTTACCTATTTCGACAAATTCAAATCTAGGTATTACAAAAAGTTTCAGACTTCTGCGATGCTTTTTCAGCGAGATATCGGTGATAACGTGTTTTTCACCGTTTCAATGGCGCGGCCATGGGGTTTTAGTCTTACAGCTCCTGAAATATAAACCTAGGATTTTTTTGTGTATTTTTACATACTTTGACAAATTCAAATCTAGGTTTTACAAAAAACTTCAGTCCTCTGCGATGCTTTTTCAGCGAGATATCGGCGATAACGTGTTTTTTACCGTTTCAATGGCGCGGCCATAGGGTTTTGGTCTTATACCTCCTGAAATATAAACCTAGGATTTTTTTGTGTATTTTTACCTATTTCGACAAATTCAAATCTAGGTATTACAAAAAGTTTCAGACTTCTGCGATGCTTTTTTAGCGAGATATCGGTGATAACGTGTTTTTCACCGTTTCAATGGCGCGGCCATGGGGTTTTAGTCTTACAGCTCCTAAAATATAAACCTAGGAATTTTTTCTATATTTTTACAAATTCAATCTATCATTTCCCTAAATTTTAGGTCTCTGCAACGCTTAGTTTTAAAGATCTCCGTGGCCGCGCGGTTCGCCGCGTTTCAATGGCGCGGCCACGTTCAAACCCTTAAAACTTTTTAACCTTATCTTTGACAAATTTATGGTTTTGGGAATCAACTTTTACAAATTTTTACATAATCTTGGCATAGTTCTTTTTTAAAAAAATCTCCGTGGCCGCGCCATCGAAACGCATACGCATGCATGTGATGCGTAACCATAAGTTTTGCCCCTACCTAAAAACGCTTAACGCGGCCACAGATAATATAATACTAACATACAGATGCCTCATCCCATACAAAGTAAGCGTGCCGACGTAACAAGCGTTTTTCATCTGATTATACCGATTTTTTCTGTAAATCGATCGCTTTCGGTTCCGTTCCACGGCGATAGATAGATAACTATCCGTGGAACAGAACCGAAGGCGATCAATGTACTAAAAATAATCAGTATAATCAGTACAGTACGTCGGCACGGTTTCTTTGTATGCAGGAATGAGATACTACTGACGCGGCTAAAGAAATTTCACGTCATAATTCATAGAGAAATATTATGCTAAATATAGTGCTGTGAGGTATCGATCGGTATTTGTAAAGAATATTTCCACAGTAAGTAATTAAACCTACAGTTATAAAGAAAGAACAGTGTTTACTAGCCAGAAAAACGACATACAAAATTTTTGGTTTTTCCTTAGTAGTAGTTTCCTTAGTAGTAGTAGTTTCGTAAATGTAGGCATGGCACTTGTAAGTAATATGCTATTTAAATTGTGTATCCAATAAGTGCAACAGACGATTGTCATGCAAATTTACTTACTCATTTCACCGGATTATTGCAAACACCGTAATTTGTAAAAACTAAATCTTGCGAGCTTATGAACTCGGTGAACAAACAATTGCCAATACAATAAATTCCATCCAAATTGGATAGATCGAGATGCAGGTATTCTCAATTCTCGCTTGAGTTAAGAATGTCATAATTCTGTTTAATATCTCACTCGTAACTAATTGGTTGGTTCCAAATGTCTCTCCGGAACTGCCATATTTTCTAGTGTTTTGAATTGAATACATATCTTCTGGGAATTGTACTAATATAAGTTGCTCTTGCCCGAAGGAAAAAGAGGGGTGTTATAAGTTTGACGTGTGTATTGTACCTGTGTGTTTGTGCATATGTCTGTGGCATCATAGCTTCCGATTTTGTTTGAAAGGTGACATTATCGGATGTGTTCTTAGCTATGTTTGAAGAAAATCGGTGCAGCCGTTCAAAAGTTAAGGGCGTTTTACAGTTTGAATTGGGGTATTGTCGCAAGATATCGTGTCATAATTACGTGTTCGATAGATTGTTGATCGAAGCGTGTCTACTACTAGATACTTATGTAGTTTAAAAAGAATGAAACGTAAAAAATGTCGTGTGTTTCAGCAATTTTTAGGATTCCGTACCCAAAGGGTAAAAACGGGACCCTATTACTTAGACTTCGCGGTCTGTCTGTCTGTCACCAGGCTGTATCTCATGAACCGTGATAGCTAGACAGCTGAAATTTTCACAGGTGATGTATTTCTGTTGCCGCTATAACAACAAATACTAAAATCAGAATAAAATAAATATTTGGGTGGGGCTCCCATACAACTAACGTGTTTTTTTGCTGTTTTTTGCGATAATGGTACGGAACCCTTCGTGCATGAGTACGACTCGCACTTGGCCGGTTTTTTAATATTACTTGTTCTATAGCTACACCCTACATTTTCAGGCTACGATTCACTTCAAAGCAGTGTCCCATTATTAAAGCAAAGTTTAATGAAATATTCCTTGTGGTTAGCCACTGTCCGCTGTCCACTATCCCACTGCACTATACCGAGGCGCAGATACCACATGAGCAGCAGAGTTTATGTACCCAAGACCTGCCGGCATCAGCTACGATGTTAGTTATGCTTCGTTGACATGCAACAAGCTTGGTAATGCAATATCCACCATTCGCAATCCTGCCAGGGACTTCGATGGATACCGTACTTAATCAGAGGATGGCCGCATTGATACCGCTGCAGGCTAGCTATGCAAATTGATTGGTCGATGTCTTCGGATGTACGACGTACCCACGTAATTTTGTGCACGGGTAATGTAATGAGATTTCTTGAGAAGACCGTATTCGATACTTGGTTGGTACTTTAGGATAAGTTTAGGTAGCTCTACAGAATTCTACGTATCTTTGAATACAAAATATACGAGCGAAAGAAGGTTTCGCTATTTGGACTGAAGTCAGAATGACATTGCTGTCTGTGTCTGTCAGATTTTGAATTCAGTATATCAACAGCGTATACCGGCAAATGAAGGCTAATTATATTTTTGTCCCGTTAATTGAAATAGGATTAAGGTTGTCAATGCCGATGCGACTTTTGATCAACCCAACAATGTTCCGCCTTTGTGAAGCTCCATATTCGAAATTACAGCAAACTCCATTATCGATGCATCGACTGACTCTTTTGATTCGGAAATGCGTCGTGTTTATTGAGAGAAATAAAATATAAACAATACAATCCAGTCTGTTTGCTGCTGTTGAACGGAACAACAAAGCGGAACAACAAAGCATTCCTCGCTCAGTAATAAAATAAACCAAACATAATTAACCGTATAGTTAGGAGCGGGTTCATTTTGGGGCGTGAAAAGCATACCTCCGTTAGCTCAGCCACGGTTCATTTTGGACCCCAGATTTACGTCATACGACATCCTAATTAATAACGTAATAATTGATTAAGATACCTAACGAATCTTCTTTGGGGGCGTTAATTAAAACAGTTGGATAAAAAGCTTACATGTTAGCGCCAATATTTTTTTTAGGAAAACTACCCTACCCTACATACTTCTAATAATAACAATCACAACAAAAAAATAATAAGCAAAATCGGTCCAGACTTTCACGCGTGATGTCGTCCGTGACCAAGAGAAATAGGTATTAATTTTTATATATATAGATTTCTCCGTCTATGTATCGGACAGACATTTTGCCCTGAATTTGAACACCCTAGTAAAAAAAAAAATTGTTGATATATCTCGTTACAGTTCAATTTAATCATTATATTACAAAATATTATTTTGAGGTATTGACTTGTACTTTATTTGGTTTCTAAACCTTAATTGTCTTTATAAAGCAAGAAAAAAAAACTTTGGCACTATGTTTAATACCTTAAGTTTATTTTTACTCATCTTTTACCTTTCCGAATTCACATTGCCTGTTAGCAAGACAGTTTGAATGAAAATTCGTGAAAAGCTGGATGAAGGTATCTAGTTTTTATTGGACTTGGCAATGTCTACTTTAGTCTGTAAACCTTACTTCTAATCTAAATACTATCCCACTAATATTACAAAGGAAGTTTGTAAGTGTATGTGTGTGTGTTTGTTACTTCTTCACGCTTAAACGGTTGGACGGATCTGGATGAAATTTGGCACAGAGATAGATTATAATCTGGAATAGCATATAGGATACTAATATATTTTTATTCCTGGAATATGTTCCCTTGGGATAATTTTCGACATTAACGCGGGCGAAGCCTCTGGCAGAAGCTAATATTATTGTCAACGTGAAAGTTTGTAAGGATGGATGGATGTTTGTTACTCTTTGATGCAATAACTACTGAACGAATTTGCATGCAACTTTACAGAAATATAGCTTACACACCAGAATAACACATAGGCTATAATTTATAAAGATATTGGGGAAAATACTAATACGACGCGGGCGGAGCCGCAGGCGGCAGTTAGTTCAGTCAGTTAGTTATAAATAAAGCAGGGTATTAAGCTTCCCCTTAGGTATATTAAAATACTTTAGTTTCCGACGAGTCTAACAGTCTAATTGGAGGGTATACCGCAATTTGAAAATTACTCGGACGGCAAATGCCATCCCGCGTTAGGTAGGGGTCCTACCGTGCGGTGCATCGTTGGAAACTTCGTCGTGGTAGCCAAATAGATTAACTAGATGAGAAAGGGGAAATTTGATGCTAAACTTACTTTTTTTAACATATTTCACTTAAAACTACCGGTTTATAAATAGTACATTTCGTGTCGAGCATAAAAAGTCGAGATTTTAACACGAGCGATGTAGCCAATATGTGATGAAGCGAAAGCTACACGCGAGTGTTAAAATAAAGCATTTTTATGCGAGGCACGAACGATTATTTTTTCACTACCTTATTATGAGCTTAATTAAATGCAAATAAGTTCCAAAAACAATTTATTAGAAACATTCAGACTAAAAACCCCAGACTATATAGTCTGTCGCGCGTTGATTGTTTGTATATACACACAATCAACGCGCGCTTTTTCGAGAGGTAACAGGTTCAGTATCATTCTGCCCTTAGATAAAGTACCTATAGATTAAGCACTGGCGTGGCCGCACATGAGACAGCAATAGTTAGTTCTGGTGTTACAACAAGAACAAGAACACTACAACCCACCATCGCACTGACACTTATTATCTATAAATAACCCAAATTCCTTGTCTCAATTAACACATAATAACACGAAATCATAGAAAATCAAACAAAACCGAGTTTGTTTGTCAAACCTGCCATTGTATTAGAGTTTGACAAACAACAGAAACCGGCCACGGTGACAAAGACAAAAAATAATCTTTTGTCCTTATCATTTACATGGAGCTGCCAATTAGCCATCTCGCTCTATCAATCAAGGTCAATTTAAGGCTTAATCTATAGGTACTTTATCTAAGATTCTGCTGGATGGGGCGGTGAAAAAAGCGCGAAGAATGCGTCTACCAACAATAGATTATTCAGTTACGTACTTTTTTTCTTTAAATTGCAAGTTGTTTCACTCGTACTTGGCCGCCAAAAAGAAAAATAATTATGTTGTAATTACATAATGTTATCAAAACTCCATAGAAAAGTCATTTCGTAACTGTTATTATGTAATCTTGTGTCGAACGAATTTCTTAGGCAATGTGTTACATAATAGACAAGGTAGTGGAAAAAGATTTTATTCATACTCTTCAGTATTTTCTTTTTCTTGTTATAATAAGCTTGCGTTTGACCACCATTTCACCATATGGTAAGCGATGATGTGGTCGACGGTGAAGCACACTTGCCTTGAAGTAACCTATTCATTCTTGACATAAAATCCCTCAGTTTAAAATAGGCGTGGAAGAGATCCCTAAAGATGAGTGCGCCCACTGTTTCAGTCAATGGTTCCATAGCATGCGACGGTGCTTAGAAAGGAACGGAGACTACTACGAAAAGCAATAAAAATATTAACAGGTTTCTACATCATTCTGTTTTTTATTTTCTGTAAACGTTCAGTGTGACCCCCCCCCCGTATATGTTATGGACCAAGTGATTAATGGCATGATAATAAAATAATGCCCAGACAATTTGAAAAATGCCCAATATTAGATACTTATAAAATAATTAAGTTGATCGGGCTTAGGGCAAGGTAAGGTAAGGTAAAAGGATGTTTTTTCATTGATTTCAATGTAGAATCAGTATGGTAGATAAGGGCGGTTACTATTTAAGCAACAAAGTCGACGACTATTTCTGTCTACAGGGTCTAAACTAATCTAACCCCACTAAGCTCATAAGCACGCTTCGCTCGCTCTTGGACGAATTCGTTAAAAAAAAAAATATTTTATGCTTGCCGTTTTTATAGTCGGAAGTTCTATAAAAATGGCTTTGATGATTTCGAAAAGATTTGCAGTATAGGGGGATTTGGGGTCGAAAAATGATGACAGACAAAGAAAGCTTTTTATTAAGGCATCAACAGTAGAAAAATGACGCAACGCGACAGTCATTGCCATGAAAATTAAATAAAATTAAACAAAGAAGAAAGTGATAAACAAGTTTATTCCAGTGCATACCTGATATTGTAAGTTTTCGTCGCAAATTACCGGTTGCTGGTACGCTTCTAGGAAAACAAAGTGTTTATTCAGGGAAACATATAGAAAAGCTAAGTAATTGTCATTTATTATTAGCAGATGTTACTTTCGCAACGAATTAATAAATGCAGCAATCGATAGGGAACTTCAATGTTCTTTATAATTGCTATTAGCGTACATACTTTAAAATGACCTTGAAAGCACCGGTATGCTTATCATGGTAGTTTAATCGACCGTAAGGTAGGTTGGCATTAGACTGTATTTCCCGATGGGTTAGATCAGTGGTGGGCAAACTTTTTTAATGGGGGGCCAGAAAGTTTAAGAAATGTTTAGAGGAGGGCCAGGATTTGCTTTTTAAACATATTTCTTTGACCAGATATTGTTTTTTTTTAGGTTTTTCCGCATTCACCTTTTTTTCTGCATCATTATTCAAAGCATATTTGGTTTTAGCATGCTTGGTGTTAAAATAGTGAGTGAGGTTAAAACCGTTAAATACCGTCACTGCTTCTTGATTACATATAACACATACTGGCTTACCGTTGTATTCTGCGCTACCATTACCTATGCGTCTATTGTTCTACTAAGTAGAATTTACTTTATACTTCTGGACCGTCATTTACATTTTTATTCATGTCGAAGGACCGTCGGCGGGCCGGATTAAATGCTTTCGCGGGCTGGAGCCGGCCCGCGGGCCGTACTTTGCCCATCACTGGGTTAGATAGATGCACGGGGTCCCAGCGCTAACAAAGAAAATTTGGTTCATATAAATGTCACTAGATGGCGCGATATGCATCGGTTCGTTATTGAATTGTGTGCAAAATTATCATTTTCTAGAATTGATCATAAAATTGTATGTTCTTTTTTAAACAACTCTCCTAAGCACAAAATTATTGAATATTGTGCTTTTAATTCACATTTCAAAGAAAATTTGAACGAATCGTTACAATTAGTTCCAATAGATGGCGCGGTTTTAAATTTCTGAGGCATGCCACTCAATTATTTAAATTTGTAATGTAACTCATTTTGGTACAATGAAACTAAAAACTTGCAAAAAAATACTATACTTAAAACAAATCGCCACTGTTGTTAAAGAAAAAAATGGTCACGTACCGAGAAAACCCTTTTAAGTAGCAAGTCGCTACTAACACCATCTATAGCTGTGAAACGGAACCGAACGCGATCGAAGTACTTATAAAAATAATCATCTTAATCAGACGAAAAACGCTAGTTACGTCGGCAATATTCCTTTGTATGGGATGAGGCATCTGTATGCTAGTATTATATTATCTGTGTTAGAGGTATACACTGTACACCCACTGTTGTAAAAGATCCATGTAATAGGAGGCAAGCCAATTCCCATTGGCAAAAATCCAGACTCCTCGCCGCTACTGAGAAATTCTAGATGAAAAACATGTAACAATTTGCCCGTCCCGCGAATCGAATCGGAGCCTCATGCACAAAAATAACTTACGTCCACGATTCCGTAAGACACTACACCTCATTCAAGGCCTTTCTCCTATGTTGGGGTTGGCATCCAGTCCAAATGGATGCAGCCATAATAAAGCCAATTAAAATTAAATTAAGATCCTCATCTCTATTTTACTACATAGATGCTAATGCAGTGCCTCTGTCATTGCAAGGTTCCCTTAATTGAAAATGTCCGTGCGTCCTAAGCACCTGCAGCAAATGGCAACCTTCAGAGCATTTAGTTAAAATCCTCGAAATGCACTTACAAAGCTCTTAAGTGCAAGAAATAACCGGGTAAGGATGCTATTACAGCCGAAGTACTAAAAAACCTTGACCAACTAGGCACAAAGGCTTTCACTGAAATCTGTAACACCATCTGGAGAACTGGTAGATGGCCACAATACTGGACAGAATCGATGTTTATACCTGTACATAAGAAAGGCTCGTCAAAAGATTGTGGCAATTACAGGACAATTGCGTTAATATCTCATGCAAGTAGGATCCATCTCCATGTAATGAATCGACATCTCAACTATTTTATAGCCGACAGATACCAGAAGAGGAGGCAGAATTCGTTAAGGGCAAGGGAACACGGGTGCAAATACTTAACTTCCGCCAAATCATCGAGACGAGCAGGGAATTTAACAGCCCCGTGGTCTTATATTATATCGACTAGGTATTCAAAAGTCTTTGAGTGCGTGCAATGGGACATATATCGATCCGGATCCAGCTCAGAGTAAAAACTCATTTGTGCACCATAATGCCAGCAACGCATTCTTTCGTATTTCGGCCATACAATACGCAGAGGCGACGAGAATCTGGAAATACTGATTGTGGTTGGGAATACCAAAGAAAAAGATTGCGCGGTTGTTCACCAACGAGATGGAGCGTTCAAGTGAAAGATTCATTTTCTCCAAATTCTACACGGTCCAAAGGGACGCGCTGGACAGAAACCCGTGGACGCAGATCATTCGCTCCAGATGCAACCCTGATGCTGACCACGATCCTCAGACATGAGGGACCGACTAAGAGAGAGAATGCACTTGATGTGAATTAGAGCGAACGAAATTTTATTTGAATACTCCTAAAAATAAAAGAAAAGAAAAAAGTCTCATATTTGAATTTGCCGCGGTTTAAAGTCTCCTGTTCTGTTTAAATCCTCGTAATGCACTTAATGAGGTATTGTAGCGAACGAAATTTTATTTGAATATCTACTAATAAAAATAAAGAAAAGAAAAAATGGCCAAGTGCTAGTCGGACACGCGCACGACGGGTTCCGTACCATTTCCGCAAAAAACGGCATAAAAAAACATGTTTGTTGTATGGGAGCCCCACTTTTATATTTATTTTACTCTGTTTTTACCCGACTGCCGAAGGAGGGTAATGTGTTTATCAGTCTATGTATGTAAGTATGTATGTATGTAAGTATGTATGTATGTATGTATGTTTGTTCCTATGTGGCGTTCCAGAGACCAAACGCGTTGGCCGATTTTGATGATTCATACGTCAATCGATTCGTCTTAACCCTGCGAGTGTCACTGACTACATTAAAATTGGAAAATAGAAAAATGGCGGATTTTTGGCGCCATATTGTGGGGGACAATACCTTTTTTTTTACTTCCAAACTCATCGTGTGGGGTATCAAAATAAAGGGTTTTAAAGACGTGATTTCAAAAATATATAACACTTATATGTTTAAATGAACCGAAATCTAAAAAAAATAACTAAAAAGTTATAAGTTATACGTCAGCCAGTGGTTTTGGTCAGCCAGCTCGCGAATACGTATCCTCCGACTAAACAGCATGATTTTCTTCTTGTTTACGGCTTTTTAGTACGCTTTTCAAGCAGTCGGGCTTTTGATTTTTTTTTTTTTTTTTTTAGTATTTGTTGTTATAGCGGCAACAGAAATACATCATCTGTGAAAGTTTCAACTGACTAGCTATCACAGTTCATAAGATACAGCCTGGTGACAGACGGACAGACAGACATACAGACAGACGTATCGTGGAGTTTTAGTAATAGGGTCCCGTTTTTACCCTTTGGGTACGGAACCCTAAAAAATCTAAATATGCTGTCTCATGTATGAATTCGCCGCGATTTAAAACCTTCCATTCTGTTTAAATTCTCGTAATGCACTTGATGAGGTATTAGAGCGAAATAAATTTTATTTGGATATTCCTAAAAATAAGAGAAAAGAAAAAACACACTAAATATGAAGTCTCATCATGCATGCATGCCGCAGTAAGAAAAAAACCAAGGAAATCCGTGCAAAAACAGACGATCTGTTTTAGGCTAATTACGCAATGAAAGCGTATGTGAAACGCATTAAAATTAAGTACGCAAACACCCTTTCTGAAAGAAAAACCACGGTTGTGAGGCAGCTTATTTAAATGGGCAAAATATTATAATACTGAACGATACACTGAAATATCGTGAAATGTGACGCCGCTAGTACACTTTATACTGCCTTAGTGACGTCACAAGCCCCACTCCTGAACTTTGATATGCATTTTAACTTTATAATTTTTTATTGATTTGGTACAGCAAAAAATACGTGACCATAATTATTTGTTAATCATTCTGACGCACTAAATATAATTATCTTTATCTACACAAGAAACATCCCTATTCGACCGATTTGCATTTGAAATTTTCTTAGGCGATTACGCACGCAATTATTTTACCACACGCGCGATCGCCTATCCATACAATTTAAATTGTGTTGCGTCATCAGTAAGGTCCCTTAGTTTTCCAGTTCCATATTGCACAGATTATCTGAAGCAGATTGACATGAATTGTCAGACAGACCGCAGTTAATTAAATTGTGTGCGAGTGTGCTCTGCGGTTTCGGTATAATTGCCAATCACAGATATTAAGGCTCTGCATTACATGACGCGTAAATCGTGAAAATTTCGAGTCCATTTTTTTATTTCAAAATAACTAAAAAGATAATTATTCAAAATCAGCGCTTTTTATTCCAAATAATATAATAAATAAATTGCAGTTCTAAAAACACGCTTTAATGGTAAATTTAACTAAAAAGTCGCTAATCCTGAAGATCCTGGTTAGGATAATGGGACAAACTATTCAAACTATTGCATTGTCATCGGTCCTTGATAAGTGTGCAAAGTTTCAAATCAATCCGACGATTTGAAGGGGGTGAAAATCGCTTTCAAAGATTCCGTTACATTGATACATAGATACATACATACCAAGCTAATAAAAGTGTGTTAAAAATACAGTGCTCTTTTTGTCAAATAATACGAGTATAATCAAAGAGAACCTCAGCATTGTTACACCTGAACTGAACAAGTATATCAATCACGTGAAAGTGATTTTGATGTTTAATTAAAGAGAAAAAAAAATAACGAAGACTACAAATTAAATTGATGAGCAAAAAATACAGTGCGGATTATTGTTGAACTTTAACATTTTGTATTCGCAACTGCAAAGGTTACGGAGAAAATAGAATTGTAAAATCGCAAGTTGGGGTAATCGGCGCCTTAATGTATGATTGACATGCACGTATCAAACACCACACATACAGGAGTGCATAATAATAGAGAGGCCTATATGTCCAGCAGTGGTAAAAGTCTGAGAGGTGAGGAAGAAAACACATGTGTACATACATACAACTGTAAACAGTACCTATATTTTTAATGTTATAATGTACTAAGTATAAAAGTTGCCATTTACAAGGTTTTTTTATTGTTGTTAGGCCCGCGTTTGACTAAGTACTATCTCACCGGATGTTAAGCTATGGTGTGGTCTACAGTGAAGCACGCTTGCCTAAAAGTAACCTATTCACTCTTGACTTAAGGACTCCCAGGTTGTAGGTTTCAGGAAACATGGAAGTTGTTAAATACTAAACTGCATCGACGGTCGGTATAAAACATAACTTTTAAAATCGATTTAATTATTCTTATCAATATCGCACAGAGGCAAACAGTACGTTCTCTGACAACTACTGACAAGACAAGAAGCTTTCAACCAAATATTTATAATTTCACATGGTATGCATATGGACTGCTTCCGATTTTTTTTTTGATTTTTTTTTTAAACTACGTTCAGTAGATATGTTTATTATAAATTCTGCTCAAACGAATCAATAATTCATTTTGTCTGTACACTTGGACTGAGGACATGAAGCTAGGAAATATAGGAAGCACTTAATTTACTTCACCGAGATTGAAGACAGGTTCTTGAGAAATAACTTGCCAAAAATATTTTAAGGCCCGTTTCTGTTAAGCAAAATAATATGCCGAATTGTCGAACGCGCGTTATCTGTTGTGATATCACAGCACGTGTATGAATAATCAACAGCCAATTGCACCATTGTGACGTGTCGATCATTTCTTTCTAAAAACCGAGAGTCGTTCTTTAGTAATTTTTATTTTGCCCCGTGGTAAACATCGATGCTGCTAAGATACAGTTATTTCTCAAACTAGTGCATCAATTTCATTTCCGATAACTCTAACTTTGTTTATTAGTATAAGGCTCGGCACAAACGAGCCACCGACCACTGCCACCGTTGGCCAGCTACAGCGACTTAACACACTTTTCCATATGTATAGATCTCTTTTGCGCCGAGCCTTGGTGCACGACGGACGTAGCTGATGCTATTAGTCTACTACAGGTAAATAGATTTAAAAGCGACTGCGAGGCTGAAACCTGTCCATTGGTCACTCGTAACTTAATCAATTTGTAGCGAAGTCTATGCTGCCACATACAATCAATTTGTTTAGCGTTTTAACAAGCATTTTCATCTTTATTTTGGTCGGCTTGCAGTCTACACTATGCAGCTGAGTACCAGAAAGGAGCAACTGGATATCTGACCTCTACAACCTAGTAACTGGGTAACACGACACCCCTTGGCAAAACTGGAGTTGGATTTCTTGGGTTCTGACTAACCGACTAACGACTGTCCAGCAGAACAGTGGCGCCTCATTGGTTTCGGCAGCGACTTACATGTTGTAAGGTCGTGGGTTCGAACCCAGGCAAACGCTTTACTTTGTGTAAATTAATTCATCACTCTCTAAACGGTGAAGGAAAACATCGTGAGGAATTTGGCATGTTCTAGAACCAAAAATTCGAAGACATCTACCAATCCGCACTGGGCCGGCGTGGTGGATTATAGCCCTTTCCCTCTTTATGTGAGGAGGCCTGTGTCCCAGCAGTGGGAACATTGAAACGCTGATGATGATGTAACGATTGTCAAAGATCTACAAATGGCAGCCAGGAGCAACAACTTTACGTGCTTCCAGCGACACGGAGGAATCTCGCCATGTAAAGATGGTCAACCAGCCATAGACCGATTTCGGAAAATATCACTTAATCTTGAGGATTGATCCGTGCGGCTATTATTATTTAGCCAACGTGTTCATCATATCAGCCTAAAGATTTCCACTGCTGGACATAGGCCTCCCCCAAGCGTCACCACATTGACCGATCCCGTGCGTCTCGCATCCAGCGGGTCCCCGCAACCTTCACCAGGTCATCGGTTCACCTGGTGGGAGGCTTTTCAACGGAACGTCTCCCGCAGGCTAATTACGTATCTTTTGCAAGAGCAAAACGATAGCGATTTTTGCGCAGAACTATTCTGCCCCATCGGCCATCCGTTCTGCGAGCAATGTGCCCTGTCAACTGCCACTTAAGTTACGCAATTCTTCGTGCTATGTCGGTTACCCTGGTTCCTTTAAAACCAACGTGTTATGCCATATGAACTACAAAAATCTAGTAGGCAAAATTTCAGCTCAATCGGTGTTAACCGCAAGTTAAATAAAAGCTTGTATCAAACTGAAAAAAAAAAGAACAATGAAAATATTTACGAACGCAATCAGCGCTATTCATAGGAAGCAATTCAGTTTCGTATAAAATTGTGAAAGAATTTCTGTATTTTTTTTAATTAAAATGGAATCAATATTGGAAACAACAATGAAAATAATTCCGAACGCACTCGAAATCAGCGCTATTGTACGAGTACATTATGTCTTGCGAATTTTATTATGAATTCAATGCTTTACGTGGAACCGGTCAGTAACTAAAACCCGATGAGTGCACACTGTACCGACGCTCGATGGATGATAGCAGCTTCCCGGAATAGTAACTTCGAAAAGTGATTGAAATTGTATATCTATCTTTTGAACTACCAACCTCTCAGTCCGATGTCGGAGTTTTCACAGCGGATATAAGAATTTGCCGATCACGAAGCCCGTTTACGCAACATTAATATTTTTTTTTTAGTTTTCTCCGAAAGCTTCTGTGAAAATGAAATACAAGTTTCAGTAAAAAGCCTTCTGTTGCACACGAAAAATCGATCCGTGGCAGACATTAGTTATTATACAAATAGTAATACCAGTCAAATCTTCATCATGTATATGTCGTGGTGGGCCAATGGCTAAGACCTCGGTTCTCGTGATTGGGGTCGTGGGTTCGAATCCGGGCAAGTACCAATGTGACTTTTTCAATTCATATCACCTTTCTAAGTTTATCTTGGACATAGCTGACAACGGTGAAGAAAAACATCGTGAGGAAATCTGTATTTATAGTGAGTTTATTATAATATGTGCTCCATTGGTGTAATTGCTACAAGGCGTTCCAGTGTGAGGAATCTGAATTTATGTGCGTATAATCGTCTAAAATAAACTTAAAAGCGATAGCATCGCATCGCTGGGAACGGTGAAAGAAAACATCATGAGAACCTGTACTTAAAGTTAATATAAGTTTAAAATCGCCAACCCACATTGGGCAAGCGTGGTGATTAATGCCCTGCAGTGGGGTAAAAGGCTGATATTATTATATATCGATTATGTAGCAGTCCGTAATCACTTTCTGAAACTTTTCACTTTTATAGAAAAGAAAATTCACTTTGACTTTCACAAATAGGCTAAAGACGTAGCTCTTACGCAGTCAAGTGGAAAAACACTTACTTCTTGTAATAAGCTGTCCATAGCATAAACAGACAATTAAGACCTAATTCAGCATTTTTTTCAATTACCATTGCTTTGTGCAGCTGATCAGCGAATCATATTTTTTTTTTTAAACGTATTTCTTAAAACATGTTTACAATAAAAGAAACTATACTCTCAAATGATGAAATTTCAAGTACAAAAGTAAGTTTTCAAATCTAGTCACTAAGTAGAATGTAGTGCCGAGTCTACGGCGATTCACACGCTGTCCCGGTACGCTGCGGGTGCGTGGCGACGAAGACGCGACACTCCGCGTGTTTGCGTTTTCTGTGTGTTGCACTACGCTTGTTTACAATGCAAAGAGATATATGGTGATATATGGTGTACATAATAAAGAGTATTCCATTCTATTCTACTTTCAAGCAACGTATGAACATGCACTCCCGCGCTACGCTGCGAAATGTGGTGCAGTGTGCGAATTGCCTTAATTCTCAAAGCAACACAACATAATCTAAGTATTACCAATTAAATATTCTCTAGTACACTCTTCAGCACTAAGGGTAGTCATACCACCCTCAGTGCTGAAGAGAGTTTAATTAGGACCTAGTTATGTAACCATCCCTCATGTTCGCGACAGTTGCATTATTTAAGTCATCCATCGTATACTTCGATGCCAAAACATTCGTTTCAAATGATGACATTTCAAGTACAAAAGACGTTTTTAAACCTATGGCACTAAGAACTACCGAGCCTACATTTAAAAGAAAGACAACATAATCTAACTGGTAACAGTTGAATGATCCTATGACTCAATTCACTATTGAAGTAGTCCTACAACCCTCAGTGCTGAAGAGAGTTCAATTAGAATCTAGTTATGTGTCCATCCCTCATGTTCGCGACAGGTGCAGCAGGAAAGCCAACGCAGAACTCATAAGTCCATCCGTATAATTCATCCATCATTTAGTTCGATGCCAAAACTGGCGCACGGTTGGCGCAGTGGTTGAGCGATTGACTGCTGCGCTGCGTGTCGCGGGTTCGATTCCCGCACGGAACAAAAATTTGTATGATCTACAGATAATTGTTCCGGCTCTGGGTGTTTGTGTATGTGAGTTTATATGTTTGTAAACGCACCCACGATACAGGAAGAAATTCCTAGTGTGGTAAGCAACGTTTTTAAAAAATGAAGAAAAAAAAAAAAAAAAACTTACGTTTCAAAAACTTTACTTGCTACCAAACTAATAGAAGTCTGGAAGCACCCCTCATATCCTCTTCTATAAAGTTAGTACAAAGCTATGCATCTGTATGCAAACTTGAAGTGACTTGAAGGCTGCAAACTCATACCAAATTTAAAACTTCGATGCTTCAAAACTTAATAACTTATTACTTAATGGAAGGATTTCGACATGTAAAAACAATAGTCGGTCAAGTGCGAGTCGGACTCGCGCACGAAGGGTTCCGTAACATTATAGCAAAAAAACGGCAAAAAAGCCGTTTTTTTATGGGAGCTCCTAAAATATTTATTTTATTCTGTTTTTAGTATTTGTTGTTACAGCGGCAACATCATCATCGGTGAAAATTTCAAATTTCAAAATTTCTACCACGGTTCATGAGGTACAGCCTGGTAACAGACAGTTTTTACCCTTTGGGTACGGAACCCTAATAAAAACAAAAACAATAACAGAAAACCTTTTTTTTGCTTATCGTGAAACCAAATGGGCTAGCTCAAACGATTGGGAATAACTGTTTCAAAATTTAGTTGCAATATTTAACCCACACATACTAACTCACATAAAAGCTTGGTAAACTCATATAAAAGAAGAGAGAATAGCTGCACTCGATCCAGAGTGAGGTTTGAATTGAAAGAAGCCTGAATAATTTCTTTTCTTTAAGTCAACCCTTAGAAGCCATCAGTAATAGTTACACGTGCCGTTCATCCTACACGTGCAGTGCATCTAGTTGCCGGCCCTAAATATAACCCAATCAGTAAATTATTCAAGGTTTAGATTAAACGCTTAGTGTGTTTGCACTGCGGTTAAGGCGCTTATAGGCATTTACCAAACATGACGAATGCCATTACTAAAGTTACCTACAATGATGGCTGCCGTTTTTGTGCTCAGCAGTTGGCGCCACTGGCGAGTAAGGTCTTTAAATATAGCTGTTAAGTTAATGGAAGCAAAGTTTGAATTACAATTATTTCTAAAGCCGTAGAAGTGCGATTAAATTATTCGAAAAAAAAGTAAGGACACAATTTCCCGAAACATAAAACATTAATAAAGCATTGGTTGGTAAAACCCGTATCAATCTTAATCTGCCATAATTGAAAAATATTCACTACAATAAAAAAGTATAAATAAAATTGCGCTAAAAGCCAAAAATCTATGAAATTGCTCATTTTGAAGATCTGACTCTACGCTCCTAGCGGCAAATTCAAACGCGACAGCTTTATTAATCTGTTGCATGGTTTTAGAAAATGGCTGGTTTAATTACTACCAAATATTTTTCCCTTTATTCATATTCAAGAATCTTCATCTCTGGTATGACAGTTATTAAGATATAATATTGAAGACAACCTAGGAACAAGGAAGAAAGCCTGCATTGACGTTTGCCCAATGACTATGGATTTCATGCTATGTTTAATTAACGGACTAAAATATTGAGTGCAGCAATTGCATTCACCGACAAGCAAAAGGATTGTACGGTTTTGATGAAGGAATATTGTTTGTAGGAAGGAATTCCGGAGCTTTGTTAGATGTGCTGCAATTATTATCTCCGTTCCGTTCCGTTCTGCTGAATATAGTTTTACATAAGGGGAATAGGGAGAAGGTACTTGGAAGGGCGAGTCGGATTGTTTCGTCAGACTGCACGCGTACCTAAACAAGGTGTCTCGTAAGCCAGTCGTGTTAACTAGCTAAGTAACTACGATCTCCTATGCAAACCGGAGCGATAAACTCTTCAATTCAGTTAACTCGATAAAAGTACCTTTTTAAACTTAATAGTATAGGGTCTTTCAACAAGGACGGGTCGATGTTAAAATTTAATAAAACAAGATGTGTGTGAGATATTAACGAAATTTATTTTTTATTTAAAAGGCCCATTTATGCCAATTATGGATGGAATATGACATCGTTCTAATGTCCGCCAAGGCTTCGTATGGTGGCACGAATCCGAGAGGTCCAATTTTTAATGACTCTGCTGCATAGATCCGGCTGAATCCGAGCGATGGCCTGCGTTATGTTGGCTTTCAGGGCAACGGTCGAATGTGGTTTATTGGCATAGACCTGCGACTTCAGAAAACCCCACTAGAAAAAGTCTAGCGGAACTCTCGAACGATGTCATATTCCATCCATAATTGGCATAAATGGGCCTTTTAAATAAAAAATAAATTTCGTTACTATCTCACACACATCTTGTTTTATTCAATTTTAACATCGACCCGTCCTTGTTGAAAGACCCTTTATAAGTTATAACAAGCCTCTGGCAAATATGATTAATGTTGAGCTATTACTGCGAGTAAATATTATTAACATGGAGGCTTATATTTAAGAAAGTTATGAGGTAATTTCATTTTTATAAAGTTATTTAGTGCTGAAATACGGGCTATTTTCAGGCATCATACAGTCCATGTTTTAACACCCCCCCTTTCCGACGGAAAAAGAGGGGTGTGTGTTGACATGTGACATAACCTGTGTGTTAGTGTATATGTGTATATGTCTGTGACATAATAGCTCCTAAACGGATGAACCGATTTTGATTTCGTTAATGTTTGTTTGAAAAGTTACTTTATCGAGAGTGTTCTAGCTATGTTTGATGAAAATTGGTTTAGCCGTTCTAAAGTTATGGGTGTTTTACTGTTTGAATCGGGGTGTCATAATTACGTGTTCAATAGATTGTCGATCGCAGCGTGTCTATTACTATATATATTATGTAGCATGAAATAAAAATGAATCGTAGGTTTTTAAATATATATTTTGTAACTTTTTTGTAGGCCATGTCATGACATAGGCTGTTTTAAAATAATCCCGGCAGTTTTTCGACAGTCCAACTCGGGGTCGTTTTTAACTTTTCATATTGAATTAAAGTTCTAAAGGATTATATTGCATTCTTGCCGAAAATTTTAAAAATATTTCTGGTTCTATTTTGCTTGTGACATATTTGAGATCGATTTGTTTGCTTTTATTGTTGAAACCAGCTTCAGCTTTTAGTTTATTTAAAGAATGTCACAGGATATCAAAATATTTGTTCTGAAAAGGTAAGTCTCGATGAAGAAAATAAAAGCTATCTCAGATCGCAGACGTTTCCGGCATTCTATTCGCAGTTAAGTATCTGTCTATAAATAACCAATGTGCAATGACATTAGGAGTAGATAGAAGGAGAAGGATAAAAGAGTCCAATCTAAAACAATAAGTATTAAGTTTATTTTATACCTTTAAACGAGCAATTCTTGTATATATGTACATCTGAATCTCGGAAAAACTCCAACGACTTTCATTAAAATTTGTATGCAGGGGGTTTCGGGGGCGATAAATCGATCAGTTCAGTTTTAATATATAAAACCTAGATCTTTCACTCGCCTAGGTATTTTTTATTAAAGCAAGCTTTTTGAACTGAAAGATACTTAATGTATCACCTGTCAATACACGTCCAATGAGCCCAAACACGACGGTGTTATCTTGATAGTTGAGTATTTGCTATAACCAGCCTCCGGCTCCATCATGGGACCAGCTCCATAGTATCATAGCTATATATATAAAAATGAATCCCTATTTCCCTTGGTCATGGCATCACGCGTAAATGGCTGCACCGATTTCGCTTATTCTTTTTTGTTGTGTTTGTTATTGTTAGGAGAAGGTTCACATGAAAAAAATAATGTGCTCTACATAGGTAGGGCAGGTAGGGTTGGGTAGGTATGGTAGGGTAGGTTGGCTAGGGTAGGGTAGGTAGGGTAGCGTAGGTAGGGTAGAGTAGGTAGGGTAGCGTAGGTAGGTTAGGTAGGGTAGATGAATGTTTGGTGTTTTTATGGCAAAACAAAGTTTGCCGGGTCAGCTAGTATTATATAAATGTTTCAACAGTTACATACTCCAAGATTCAGCTTAATCGGATACTAGAGGGTGCTCGAAAAATGGATTACTAGTTGCCGAAAACATATGAAATCAAGGTAATATATAAAGCTTGTAAAAACTATTTAATGTCGCTCTCTTGTATGCTGAATGACTTTTTCTCCGTCTACAAAGTTGTACAGTGCATTAGGTTCTGCAACCACATTTAATTTATTGCTGAACCTGTGCACGCTTCTCAATTAACAGCAATGGTATCAGAATCACTCGTTTTTACCACTATGTATTTGCTTTTATCTACACTCACAGCATAATGTTCCAAATATGAATTCAAAAAATATTGTATAAACACGTACTTTATATTCATGGATAGGTAAAATTTAAAAAAAAAACCATTACAGTTAAACATTTTCCTTCGATTTTTAAACAACTGCATCATAAAATAACTTTTTAATTTTTATAGCACACTTTTACTTTTTAATTTATTGGCGCTTATGGGCTCATTGAAGTACTGTCATTGTCTAAGGAGGCGCGCGCTGCGCAGTCATACGCAAAGAGAATCTAAATTGCCCGCCATACCAAATATTTTTCCGTTTCCACTTTTGTTTTATTGCAACTGTATGAGTGAAGATAAAGTAGTGTATGCAATAGCATATAATTAGGTATTAAAACACTCGCGTAATATTATTATCAAATTCGGCTTCGCCTCATTTGATAAACCTACGCTCGTGTTTTAATAACCCTTATTATATGACCATTGCATAAACTACTATTATCTACACTTATAACGTAATGTTCCAAATATCCAAAAAAATATTGTACAAACACTTTTTTTTTTTGTGGATAAGTAAATTAATAAAAAAAACCATTAGGTACAGTGCAACATTTCCCTTCGATTTTCAAACAACTGCATCATTAAATAACTTTTTAATTTTTATAGCACATTTTAATTTATTGGCGCTCATTGACTTAATGTAGAAAAATAGTGTCATTAACTATGGATGCACGCGCTGCGCAGTCATGCGCAATGTGAATCAAAATTTCCCGCCTTATAGCATACAAGCTGTTCCCCGCGGCTTCGTTCCCGTGGGGTGCCACAGGACCCGTTTTCGGGATTGAAAAATAGCCTGTTACTCAGGAATAACGTAGCTTTTTATTGGTGAAAGAATTTTCTAAATCGGTCCAGTAGTTTCGGAGCCTATTCGGTACAAACAAACAAACAAAAAAATCTTTCCTCTTTATAATATTAGTATAGATTCTTGCCAATTCCACTTTTGTTTGAGTTCAACTGTATGACTTGTATGAGTGAAGATAAAATAGTGTATGCAACAGCATATAATTAGGTATTAAAACAATCGTGTGAAACTATTATCACACTCTGCTTCCCCTCGTGTCATAAACACACACTCTGTTTCGCCTCGTGTGATAAACCCATACTCGTATTTTAATAAACCCCTATTATATGACCGTTGCATAAACTACTATTATTCTTATTAGAAATCTTTATCTCGCTCATAACCGGCGTGCATGAATGATTAGATGTAGGAACGTAAATGAAGCAAAACGAGTATGTAAGAATCGTATCAGGTGACATTCTGTAGTTTCTGCCTATACCTATGGGACAAAAGCGCGAGTTTATGTATATCCTCTACGTGGTTCGAAAACCATTTCACATTTTCGCAAATGGCTTTTATCTGTTTCAAGCAGTCGACTTTATTGCATAAGCTTTTCAAAAGCTTCCTATATAATTAAACTTCGAATAAACAGCTAACCCTTGCTTTATCCAGCAATCTTTTCGCTCGCGTAGTAGTTTGTGGTTTGAAAAATATGTCATATGACTAAAAGTATATTCTTAGGCGATAGCACGGTGATGTTTTCATTTTTCATTGCTCCAAGTTCACGCGATAAACATTAAAGATTTCGTTTTCAATTACCAAGTCCCGAATTTAACTCCTAAAAACGATTAATACTTGTAGTAATTATTTAGCAAAATTTTTCATATAACCTACAGTATACGTTGGAGAGATTGTTTCGTTCTAAGTAGCGTAAGTTTCAAAATATTTCACGAGACATACATTAAAGCATTTGTTTTTAGTAACTAAGTCCTGACTAAAATAAGCTACAGATAACCAGAGGCGTAGAGAGTGTGCGCAGAGAGTAGTCTATGGTTTATTATTAACTGAACAACGTCAGCCCATTGCGTGTTTAGTTCAACCTAAACAAATTCAAGTTCCGAGCATTCGATGTATCACGTTCAAGGAAAAGCTTTGTAGATTCGTCTACCCACGCTCTCGTAAGCGTAGCAGTGTCTACGAGGCCGTAGACACTGCTACGCCGTAGGCTGTATTGCCAGGATAGTTTTTATCGGTTTCGTCGCTACTGGAGGTGATGTTCGAACCGCATTTACGCTACCGTTTTAACGGATCCATCGCTATTGGGGGTACTGTTCACACCAACCAAATTTCTACAAGGATGGACGTCCGATAAAACGGATTAGTATTACAACACCCTTCGTAAGTAACCCAGTAAGCTACTAACTTATAACACCCTTCTTTTTGTCGGGGATTAAAATCTTTTTTCAAAAATTGTTTATAGCTATAACTTATTTAGGAGTTTTATTACCTAGGATAGTTTTGAGAAGCTTATGCAATAAAGTCAACTGCGTAAAGCAGATAAAAGCCGTTAGTGAAAATGAGAAGTATCTTTCGAACCACGAACTGATACTTAGAGTTATTTAAGTTACGTGGACATCTCAGTGACGCATTCACTTGTCAATTAAATACCTGAGATACTGTTTTTACAAACTTTTTTTTCAACTTTCATTTTTACTAAGGCCCAAATGCACGAAATACTTAACTCAGAGTTAAACGATAATTATAAATGATTTTATTTATGTAAGTAGGTTTGTACAAATACTTTTATATGTCATTCATATTTTTTAAACCATGTGGAGATCGGTCTTTCCTATCTGACTACTCTGAGAAGAAAGGCCGAAACAAACTCAGAGATCACAGCAGTCTCTTTTAAAGTCCAGACATAATCATGGTCAGATCATGTGAAGACCGTTGGTGTTTGAAATGGTCTTTTGAGTAAAGAACCTGACAGATTGAGTGGACCTGTCTAGTTAGTCCACCCATTTGTCAGTACCCCTTGCGACTCAACTCAGAACTTCAAGAGCTCAACGACTCGTCGAACAATATAAAAAAAAACAAAATTCAGACAGTAAAAATAAAAATATATTTTATTAAACTAATTGCTTGCAGCTTAGGTACTGCAGCTTGTATCAATTGTTATAAGGGTGGGTGAAATACCGAGTTACTTCGGACGTATTCCCGATAGGACACGATTGACCCACTCACAACAGTTAAGCTTCCGAGGAAGCCTAAGTGGAAATCCATGGGTTTAAAGAAAACCCAAGCTTTATGTTATTTGAAGATTACCAGAATCCGTTACTAAAAACAATTTTTAATTATGGTCTTCATTGCTCGTGTTAGTGCTATAACAAAGTTTGGAACAAATTAAAACTAAAAGATTATTACAATTATTTTAAATTTTCGACGTACAAGAACTTGGAAACCATTTATCTCAAGATGGCATTAGGCGTAATAAAAATTACAGATCAAACAGAATCTGCTCAACTCTGCTGCAAACGATAACGCTGTGGAAGTAGATCTGATGAATGCCTTCCACCACTATATAAAATTTAAAACATACCTGCGAATTTACACCGGTCAAACTTTGTAATAGAGCTAGGCCATCTCATTAATGCCAGTTAGTAAATGGTCTACGGGAATGTCTACGAGCCTATGATAACTAATTAAAAATCTTTATAAAACAAAGTTTTAAAGAACTAAAATGTACGAAATGTAATATTGCTCGTCAATACATATCCAATGAGTCCAAACACGATGGTGCTATCTTGTCTGGTTGAGGAGTTGCTATGGCCACCTTCTGGCTCCATCATGAGACCAGCTCCATAGGACCCACAGACATAAATCTAACTAGATAACGCATGCGGCATGTTCCTCCATCTGTATGAAAACCAAGCGTGCCCGCTTTTTAAAAACAAATTTACTTATAATGACAGAAAACATTTCCAATGACTCGGCCAACTTTTTCTATGCAGTCTCTACAGCTCTATATGTCATAAAAGGCATTTTTCTAGATTTCGGTGGTTTTCCGGTGGCGATAATGCTAAATGAAAAGCTCAAAGTACGATCATTGATCGCAATTTTACTCCGTTTTTTGACTCGCGAAGTACATACAATCGCGTCATTTAGTGTTTAACTGTGTTTAACAAAATAGATTTATTAAGAGAAAATGTAAAAATTTGTAAAGGAGCAATTAAGACAAAATTAAAAAACATTATAAACGAATAATATTACATAAGTAGTAGATTTCTAAGTATAGTGATGAATTGTGATGTAAAAGAGCGCCTCTCGCCATTGAAACGTAAAAGTTTGGCGAGTTTAGAATTAAGTAACACCTCTGTATTAAAATATCAATATAATTAAATTAATAAATAATGAATAATTAATTAATAAAATTGTTAGATTTATATCTGTGATAGTACCATATTATTACAAAGATACATAAGTAGGCCAAGTTTTAGGTAAATCGGAGGCCAGGAAGTGCTTGAAAAACCGGCCAAGTGCGAGTCGGACTCGCACACGAAGGGTACCATACCATTATCGCAAAATTCGGCAAAAAAATCACGTTTTTGTATGGGAGTCCCAATTAAATGTTTATTTTATTCTGTTTTTTTGTATTTGTTGTTATAGCGGCAACAGAAATACATTATCTGTGAAAATTTCAACAATCTAGCTATCACGGTTCATGAGATACAGCCTGGTGACAGATAGACAGACAGACAGACGGACCGCGGTGTCTTAGTAATAGAGTCCCGTTTTTACCCTTTGGTTACGGAACCCTGAAAATTGATTAATAGTTGCCGGATACACATACGAAGATAATAAAGCTTGAAAAAGCGTACCTAATTTAAAATATAATTATTTAGGAAACCGGTTTACCTAAGAGAATGCATTTATTAAGAGCATCGTCTCTATGGCTATTTTAATTAAGACCAGTGTTATGCACAATATTAATTAGCAGCTTTGTAAGACCTGCATACCCCGAAGCCCGACTTTGAAATTGCTTTATTCCTTTTTCGCAGTCTAACCAGAGTTTATGTTTTTAAAAATAATATTTAGTTCGAAGAAGAATTCTCAAGTTAATTATGAAATTCAACTCCTGCATCTTTATAAGGATTTAACTTATGGATTCGTTTTATATGAACTGTGAAACTAAGTTTGAAGAAAAGCAGTTGAGTCAGAGTCGATGTATGTACAATCAAAGATAGGTATAAGTAGAGAAGTACTGCTCTTTTGACCCTTGACTATAAGTACATACCTATATCCAGACAGTTTTTAAGGGTTTATATCATTGCAGTGATCTGTCTACGGCGCCCGACTATTTTTACCCGACTGCCGAAGGAGGGTAATGTGTTTATCAGTCTATGTATGTATATATGTAAGTATGTATGTGTGTATGTGTGTATGTATGTATGTATGTATGTTTGTTCCTATGTGGCGTTCCAGAGTCAAACGCGTTGACCGATTTTGATGATTCATACGTCAATCGATTCGTCTTAACCTTGCGAGTGTCATAGGCCACATTAAAATTGGAAAATAGAAAAATGGCGGCTTTTAAGCGCCATATTGTGGGGGGCCAATTTTATTTTTTCTTCCAAACCCATCGTGGGGGTATCAAAATAAAGGGTTTCAAGAGGTGATTTCAAAAATATATAACACTTATATATTTAAATGTACCTAAATCGAAAAAAATGTTAACTAAAAAGTTATAAATAAAAAAGTTAATTAAAAAAATCAAAATACCCGACTGCTTAAAAAGCGAACTAAAAAGACGTAAACAAGAAGAAAATCATGCTGTGCAGTCGGAGGATACATCTGGTTTTGGTCAGCCAGCTCGCGAATATGTATCCTCCGACTGCACAGCATGATTTTCTTCTTGTTTACGTCTTTTTAGTTCGCTTTTTAAGCAGTCGGGTATTTTGATTTTTTTAATTAACTTTTTTTCATTATTACATTTCACGGTAGTTTCATAGAGGATTGAAAGAAACAAAAACTGTACCAACATACGATAATGTTCACCATTTTATAACTTGCGACATTTAATTCATCATTAGTTTTTTAGGGTTCTGTATCCAAACGGCTCCACTGTCTGTCTGTCACCAGGCTGTATCTCATGAACCGTGATAGCTAAAAAGTTGAAATTTTCACAGATGATGTATTTCTGTTGCCGCTATAACAACAAATACTAAAAACGGAATAAAATAGATATTTAAGTGGGGCTACCAAACAAAAAAACGTGACTCTTTTGCCGTTTTTGTTTTTGCCGGGACCCTTAGTGCGTGGGTCCGACTCGCACCTAGCCGGTTATTTTTAAGATGTCCGGCCTTTCTATCCAAATTTACCCAAAAGTCTGGCTTACCTGGCTCTGGTCCTTTTGGCTTTCCGATTTTAGGAGCTGACAACCCTAGGTCAGCTGTCTATACCTGCCATTTCATTTTCAGATATTTATTGTATAAAAAAAATAAATGTCAAGTAATATAACTACCAACGCGATACGACACTGGTGCAAAATATTTTGTCAGCAAAACTAAAAATATATTTTATTCGACTACGGGAAATTAAATACGAACACAACGTTTGTTGTTGTAAGATGTTTTCACAGTTTACTTTTTCATGACAAAAATGCTTTTTCATGGTTTACTTGTTGGTTTACTTTTTCATGGTTTCCTTGTTGGTTTAATTTTTCATGGTTTCCTTGTTCGTTTACTTTTTCACTAAGAAGGGATTTGAAACTAAAAAGTTATCTGTAGGATAAAATACGGATCATGCGAACGAAGTCGCGTGCGAAGTGCTAGTCTATACCAATATTATAAAGAGGAATGTTTTTTTGTTTGTTTGTACCGAATAGGCTCTGAAACTACTGGACCGATTTCAAAAACCAATAGAAAGCTACATTATTCCTGAGTGACATAGGCTATTTTTTTATCCCGATAACGGGTCCTGTGGGGTGGTCCACGGGAGCGAAGCCGCGGGAATCAGCTATAGTACATAAATGTGATGGCACAGTAATTCCTGTTATGACTAGTTTGAGCCGCAGGCATACACAATAGTGTTTGTTAGTATTGATTATAGCCAATAAGCGACACAGATATTGTCAACAAAAGATGCCATTTGCATTGTAGCTGTATTAAAATTAATCTTTACATTATCGAGTACTTATGCCAGTTCTCCTTCATATAATAAAAAAAGTTAATTAAAAAAATCAAAAACCCGACTGCTTAAAAAGCAAACTAAAAAGACGTAAACAAGAAGAAAATCATGCTGTGCAGTCGGAGGATACTTATTCGCGAGCTGGCGGACCAAAACCACATGTATCCTCCGACTGCACAGCATGATTTTCTTCTTGTTTACGTCTTTTTAGTTTGTTTTTTAAGCAGTCGGGTTTTTTGATTTTTTTAATTAACTTTTTTTATTTACAATTTTTTAGTTATTTTTTTTTTGAATTAGGTATATTTAAACATATAAGTGTTATATATTTTTGAAATCGATTTTTAAAACCCTTTATTTTGATACCCCACACGATGGGGTTGGAGGAAAAAAAAAAAAAAAAACACCCACAAAATGGCGCCCAAAATCCGCCATTTTTGTTTTTTTTCCAATTTTAATAAAAAAACAAACGAATAGATTGACGTAAGAATCATCAAAATCGGCCAACGCGTTTGGTCTCTAGAACGTCACATAGGAACAAACATACATACATACATACATAGACTCATAAACACATTACCCTCCTTCGGCAGTCGGGTAAAAATTGTTCAGAACAAAATTGTATGACAGATAGACAGACGGACACGTGAGTGACAGCAATAGGGCTCCGTTTGGACCTTTCGGGTACGGAGCCCTAAAGAGAACTAGGATTTTATCTTATTTCATTCCATGAAAACTATGGCTTACTATAAACAGGCGAATAACTAAAGGCAGACGTGATTGGAAGCGCCGGGGACGCCTCAGAAAACTGATCTTATTGGTGATGTACTTTAGAAAGGCCAGGTGCGAAGTATGTACTTTTAACCGGTATGCGTTATTGACTGGTTGTAAGAAGTAGTTTGCTAAGTTTTTCATCGAAATATAGTCGCCGCAGGTTAATAATCTAATTCCTAATAGCACCATTTTCAACTGTCCCTCCCACTTTAATTATAAATCGAACACAACAGTTTGTTTCAGATGCAGGCACAATATTGCCGCCGCTTTCTGTCCTAATACTTCAGCAAGCTCAAAATTTACAGGTAGTTCAAAATACTGAACTACCTGTAAATTTTGAGCTAACTTCTCAAAAATAAAAAACGTTTTTACAAAAAAATACTACCGACTTCCAAATAAGAAAACTAGAAAATGAAAAATAACTTTATTTTTGGAAGTCGGTGTCTTTGGTAAGTACCAAATTTTTAAGTTATGGACAGCGACTTTCAAAAATAAAAGTTATTTTTCACTTTTTAGTTGTACCTACCTAATAGGGAAGTAGTTAAGTAAGTACCTATAACGACAGAATAGATTACCCGAATAACATGAAACTTGAATATAACCGGTGAAATGAGAGATCTGCATACTCCTTTCGAGCGTACTGGCGTGATGTTATGTTATGAAATGGTATAAACAATAAACAGACATGCGATTGCAGCAATCCCGAGAGATTTGCCGTTATTTATTGAAGAGTTCTGTTGTATATCGCCGAAGTTCTTCATCAGATCTTCACCAAATTAAAATGGGACCAATTTCAGAATATACCCTTTTAAACAAAAAAAAATTTTCAAAATCGGTCCACAATTGACGGAGATATCAGTGAACATAATGTCGAACATAGAACCTCCTCCTTTTTTGGTAAGTCGGTTAAAAATGAGAAGCCCTAGTACCTCTTTATTGAGACTCGATCAAATGTGGGTATCGTATGAAGGTCTCACGATATTTGTCGGCAGTCTAGACGGTCGCGATTGTAAATGTTTAGCCGAGTGCCATCTATGAGAATCCTAACAAATGGATAAAACTTCTATATATGCAATAAAAATCCGCATCCAAGCATCTCGACAAAATATATAATTCGTATTCGTTGGCAGACAGACTTGGGACTAGCACTGCATTGGATACAAATATGAACTCTCACAGAGAGGAGGCCTGTGTCCCAGTTGTGGGAAAATTAATAGCCTGATGATGATCTTATTCAGTGCTAGTGTACAAAAACCGATTGTAAACTATCTGCAACAAAGCGGAAGCACAACAAAATGTGTGACGCAGTACCGCGTTCCCGAGCGGTACCCACGGTGGGAAGTGTCAGTGAAGTGTACACACTGCTAATAAACGGATACAAAGTGCCCCTTGCAATTGACGCGACGTAACTGCACAGCAAAACACTCACTCCCAACGAACCAGATCGGATAAACACATGCACTTTTCTAATAAAATAAATAAAGTAATCGTTATATTGTAAGTCAATTGGCGAGAAGTGGCCAGTTATGTCGTTGTGCGTGACTTTAGTCCCCGACGATCCTGCGCTGATTTAAGTGGCCTCAATGCACTTCTGATCTATATTATCAATGTCGGGAAAGGTCATGGCGCACCCAGTTGTGCTGCATAGGTGTACTTAGTCCCTTTGTGAGCATTGGTGGGGCCATTTAGAGAGAACGGTCTAACAAGTTTCAAGATGCTCGTCCAACCTAGCGCGAAACAATCGCCGTTACAAGGTAAACCTAGAATTTGTTGTGACATTTAAGTTCTTGTTTCGACAAAACTTCCATAAGTGTTGCAGTTTCACTATCTGGTAATCATGATACCATTAAGGATTTTGAGTACATTGATATCGTTTCTACTTACTAATATAGAAATGTAAGTGTGCATTTTTAATGTTTTGTTATACAATCATTGCCGGCAAAACGGGTTTAGATGAAATTTGAAACACGGTAAGATATGACCAGGATTAGGACTAAGGTTTGCACTTTACGATCCTGTGGGATATAACGAGTTCACACGAGAAAAACCGTTGGTAAAAAATATTCCTTCAAAAATTAATGCAATAAGCTGCATATGCACTAAGAATATATTGCATAAACTAAACTAAATTTAATGGCATTAATATTAACAAATCGTTTATCTAATTCTTATCTTATTTTAATTTAATTTAATCCAATATTTATTATTTAATAAGAATCATTCCACGTTAATTTAAACTTTAATTTAATCCATCAAGTGGTGTGCCTATTTCTAGGTATTGAGTCGGGAAGAGATTGGCTGGATGTGATGTGATAGGCCTGTTGCGTCTATGCCACACTGTCATTTGGGCGTTTTTGAGACAATTTCAACCATCACATTACAGCACTTTACATACTTTATTATATTATATTACATTACATATTATATCTGTTATACATATTTTATCAATTTATAAATTAAGCACCTACGAGGGCGGCACTGAAAATTTCGAGAATCAAGGAAGTGACACATTACTATTTAAAAATGTATTTATTGCTTTTCGAAGTATTCGCCGCGAAATTTGACACATTTTTCCATACGATGGAACCAATCATTAAAGCAACCATTCCATTCGGAAGTTGGGTCTCCAAAATGGCCGTTTTGTAGGCGTCCACAGCTTCTTCAGGTGAAGAAAATCTCTGACCACGCAATTTATTATTTATTTTAGGGAAAGTATAGAAATCATTAGGGCTAAGGTCGGGGCTGTACGGCGGATGGTCTAATAATTCTATGTTTTCTTGCTCTAAAAACTCTTTTGTTCTGTGCGCGGTGTGAGAACTCGCATTGTCGTGATGGAGGATGATGCGGCGGTTGCAGTTCTCTTTACGGAGTTCAGAAACGATCTGTGGCAAACAAATGCTAGCATACCATTCTGCATTAACCGTTCTTTGTCCCTCAAGAGGAATAGTCGCAACATGGCCGGTTTTGGAGACAAACGTGGCCACCATTTTTTTTGCAACACGCCGTGAACGAACAATTTTTGTTGGCTTTAACTCATTTTCGAACACCCAAACTCGTGACTGGTTTTTTGTTTCGGGTTCGTACGCGTATATGCAGGATTCGTCACCTGATACGATGTTGTATACAGCATTTGAGGATCCTGCGTGGAATCTTTCGAGAGTTCTGACGCACCAAGTAACGCGAGCCGCTTTTTGCTCTTCACAGAGCGAATGCGGTATCCATCGGGAAAACAACTTTTTTACACCTAATTGTTCATGCAAGATTATTTGTATTTGACTCATTCCAATGTCTAAAGTTGCCTGAATTTCACGGTATGTCACATGTCGATCTTCCTCAATCAGCTTACGCACAGCATCAACGTTTTCTTGGGTGACTGCAGTTTTTGGACGACCTTGACGGGGATCATCACTGAGCTTGACAAGTCCACGTTGAAATTCAGCAAATCAGCGATAAATTGTGGGTTTGGATGGGGCTTCATCACCAAATGCAGAAATCATCCGGTCAACACACTGTTTTTGTGTTAAACCACTTCGAAAGTCATAATAAATCATCGCCCTTGAATTTTCTCGAGTCAATTCCATTTTCTCAACGACTAAACAAGTTTGACAAAACCTTGTGACAAGACCGAGAATCTTTTTTTAAATAAATAAATGGTATTCGATTTTTGAAACCAAGGAGTTTTCAAATAAAAAGATTTTAATATGACAGGAACAGTGGAAATATTCCATTCCCGATACTTTTAGTGCAGTCCTCGTACATATTCACATTATGACATTTTTTTAAATATCTTTTTTATTTATCCACGTCCGTGTGTCACTAGCGGGGTGCCAACTGAAAATCAGCGCTGGGTGTCGGACACCCAGCAAATGCTGAGTTGGTAACCGTTTCGGTGTGGGCACGCCCGGAGGAATAATTCTTAAACCTTGTTTGTGCGTTTTTACTATTCTTCTCTGTTACTTTGTGTTTTTTCTTTGTGCCTGTGTCCCAGCAGTGGGAACATTAAAAGGCTTATAATGATGACTTTGTGATTGTTGTTGTTGTGTTTTGTCATGTCGAATAAATTTCCTATTCTATCCTAAACATTTTACAACTATCTTCGAAAAACAGACAAGTATCTGTGTTGCACATTGTAAATGCCAAATGGGCCATAAGTGCCTCACTTAGGTGCAATTTTCATCATTCAGAATCGAAAGCAAACAAATCGTTCAATAAACAAGTCTATCGTCGAAAAAGCAATAGAAATTTAGGCCCTAGCGCATCACCGAAGAGAGTTCAAATCCTTCAAGTAAATTGCTTCTACAATAACAAGTATTGGAAATGCGATAAAAATGCCATAATGCCTGATGCGTATAAAAATGCAATAACATTACGAGTATCAATAAGTGCAGAAATCCTGTCAACGGCGTTTCTGCTCCCACTTTTGCAATACCTCTTTTAAATTACTAGGATATACTCGTATCACATGAGTTTTATTATAACATAGTATAGCCTTAGTTCTATGAAATCATTTACAAAACTTTTTCAATGATGAAGTCGATGAATTTTTACATGAAAATGTTTTTATTTCACTCTTATTGGTTTTATTACACTATTACTGTTACAGTTACTGTTACTGTTACAGTGAGCAGGTTCTATTATATAGTAAGGTACATAAAGGATTGACAAAATACCCATGTGTCGCTAAAAAGTTCGGTTGTATGTTCCATATCTTGAAAACTGCTGAAGTGATTTTGATGACACTTTCACTATTCCCTAAGTTAAGAGATACATGATCCCAAAAAAAAGATGATCACGATCCGATAAATATCATCATCATCATTTCAGCCAAAAGACGTCCACTGCTGGACATAGGCGTCCCCCAGGCGTCGCCACATTGACCGAACCCGTGCGTCTCGCATCCAGCACCTTCCCGCAACCTTAACCAGGTGATCGGTCCACCTAGTGGGAGGCCTTCCAACATATCGTCTTCCGGTTCGCGGCCGCCTTACCAGAACTTTTCGGCCCCATCGGCCATCCGTTCTGCGAGCAATGTGCCCTGCCCACGGCCACTTAAGTTTGGCAATTCTTCGGGATATGTCGGTAACTTTGGTACTCCTGCGGATATCATCATTACTGACGTGATCACGTAAGGAAATTCTCTCCATTGCCCTTTGGGTGACTTTAAGCTTTCTGATAAGGCCCATTGTGAGCGACCACGTCTCCGATAAGTAGTTTAGGACAAATACGTAGATAAACATACATACCTACATACACTTATGAAAGGGGATTGCCCATACACAGGCCCCTTATGAGATATCGTGTCTGCGATTTCAATATTATCCAAAAATAGGATTTATATTTTGTGTTTTTTTTCTTCTGTGTCCTTTACTTTATATGTAAAGACAACAACAGATCAGGTTGCATCACTTGGAAATTTGCATGCACGTTCATTTCAAAAACAGAAACATCCTTATATCTCATGGACCCCGCAAAATAAATAAAAAATGTTTTCTAATTATGATTATAACGTGTTTTTTCTACAATATACAACCAAATTCATCAACATACAACCAATTATGCAAAGGGGCCCAAGTTCCCTTACAAAATGGGCATTCTCCTTTGGCACACATGTTTAGAAGCCCACATAGAACATGTAAATATTGTGCAATTCCAAAAATATTACATACACGTATCGAATTGATTACCTCCTTTTTTTGAAGTATTATAAATACTGTAATATCGTAAAGAACGCGAGATAGAAATCCGATTGCAATAAAGAACTACTTCTGCCTGGTTGCTTTTAAGCGTGCTCACTTTATAAGCACCTTTCTAAAAGGCAACTTAGAAGCGTTCCTTTCCATTAATATTAATCAAGAAATTAAAGTGTCTAGCCGGTCCAGCGGATAACAAAAGGCCGAATAATTATTATTAATATTTAATATTTTCACGTGAATCGGCCGATGTCAATCAAGAACAATGGCGCTTTATTTAGCTGGTGCAAAAAGATCTAGTTTTCAGCTGGTATAAAAATATTTATGCATTTTACTCTTTGAATCTGGCTTTTATCGCAAGATATCGTGTCATTATTACGTATTTCGATAGAATGTCGATTGAAGCGTGTCTGCTACTAGGTATATTATATCAAAGTCAAAGACAAATATATTTATTTCAACTAGGCCAATAAGCGGCACTTTTGAACGTCAAACATTAAATCTAAATTAAAAATGTACAAGTAATAAAAATTTACTCTACCGTGCATTCGGAAAGTAGCTTGTTATGGAGAAGAACGCACAAGAAACTCCATACTTACTATTTAAAAAAAAATATATGTTTTACAATGTTTACTTATGTACATACATTAATAAATTCATATATGTGAGGACGATGCACCCAAAAAAAGCAATTGTAGTTTAAAAAGCATGAAATTAAAAAAAAAAATATAAATAAGGCCTACAATACAATACATCAATACATTTTCCAAACACATCAGGCAGGCAAATTTAACAAATCAACATCCCTTTGTGGATCCTAGTAACGTAGGTAGGTTCCTCAATTTCTCCATACATGAAACTGTCCATATCAGCATATCCGAAACAGATCCGCAGCTGTCAGTGTCTTCGTTGTATTGACGAGTATTGACACAACTGACAACTCTTGAACGTACTCGTATTTCAGATGCGCTGGCTACGTTCTGTTACTCGTACAGCGGTGAAATTCGATTGCCCCAAATGTTACCGGACTTCATAGACGGGTCACGGATTGACCATCACTGCAACAAACGGCGAATTGAAGCATTTTAAGCCGAGTGAGTGATCAGGCTTGGACATGAGTCTTTTAGCGCGGTTTCCAAATCTCGAAGTTTTTTTACGCGATATATTTGTTTGGTTTTTTCTACCCATTTTCCGGTTGTAATTGTTTGAGTTCTCTGCCCACTTGCAAAAGTTTTGCTTCAAGTTTCATTCATGCGATTTGATCGGCTTCTCAATCATTTCGCAAGTACCTTTCTTAGGGTACACGGAATTGCGGCAATTTCCCAAATTAAGAAAAACGTGTCGGTAACTTTTTACATGGCTTCAGTTTTTAAACTGATTGAAGTTACGAACAAAATGTACCTAATTAACTAAATGTTAAAGCGTTATGCGGCTTAATTTGAACAAACATCAATCTGTCTAGTCTTTTCCCAACTATATTGGCGTCGGCTTCCAGTCTTGCCGATTCAGCTGAGTACAAGTGTTTTACATGGAGCGACTGCCTATCTGACAACCCGAATACCACGTTTTGAAACTTAATTCCTCCTAAGAGCCTCAATAGAGGAATGTGATATGCCTTTTTTATCAGTGATAGGCCTTATTACGAGCAATATTTCTCTGTTAGTCACAAATGGATAGAGTTTTGATGGTGAAAAAAATAAAACGTAAATTTGAAAAAATCAATAATTACTTGGTGATTAGAGGTGATTTTCCAAAAATAAAAACGCAACAAACATGCGCCTAAAAATCCTTCATTAGACAGTATTTATTTGAAAAAAAATCTTGGACGGTTAATTTTACAGAATCGTTTAAACATTTTTTAAAGGTCCCGGCCGCGTATTTTTGTCACTTGAATGTTCTACTCTAGCATTTAACATGCATTTCTTGATCAGTTTACATTATAAACAGCATAGGGTAATTTTTTGGGTCCAATCAAACCACAGAACAGATAAAAGAGGTGTGCCCCAATAACTGGGTAACACGGTACCCCTTGGTTAGACTGGTGTCAGATCTCAAGCTTCTGACTACCCGTAACGACTGTCAAAGATCTTCAAATGACAGCCGGGACCAACGGCTTATCGTGTTATCCGAGGCACAGGGGAAACTCGATATGTTGAAATGGTCACCCACGGACCGACCTCGTCAAGCGTTGCTTAACCTTGTTGATCGACCAGTGCCGCTGTTATGATTTAACTACGAGATTCTCTAATTTGAACAAACATAATAATAGATAATATAGGGCGGCACTGAAAATTTCGGGAATCATGGAAGTGACACAACATTACTATTTAAAAATGCATTTATTGCTTTTCGAAGTATTCACCGCGAAATTTGACATATTTTTCCATACGATGGAACCAATCATTGAAGCAACCAATCCATTCGGAAGTTTTTGTAGGCGTCCACAGCTTCTTCAGGAGATGAAAATCTCTGACCACGCAATTTATTCTTTATTTTAGGGCAAGTATAGAAATCATTAGGGCTTAGGTCGGGGCTGTACGGCGGATGGTCTAATAATTCTATGTTTTCTTGCTCTAAAAACTCTTTTGTTCTGTGCGCGGTGTGAGAACTCGCATTGTCGTGATGGAGGATGATGCGGCGGTTGCAGTTCTCTTTAAGGAGTTCAGAAACGACCTGTGGCAAACAAATGCTAACACATCATTCTGCATTAACCGTTCTTTGTCCCTCAAGAGGAATAGTCGCAACATGGCCGGTTTTGGAGACAAACGTGGCCACCATTTTTTTTGCAACACTCCGTGAACGAACAATTTTTGTTGGCTTTAACTCATTTTCGAACACCCAAACTCGTTTTTGGTTTTTTGTTTCGGGTTCGTATGCGTATATCCAGGATTCGTCACCTGATACGATGTTGTATACAGCATTTGAGGATCCTGCGTGGAATCTTTCGAGAGTTCTGAAGCACCAAGTAACGCGAGCCGCTTTTTGCTCTTCACAGAGCGAATGCGGTATCCATCGGGAAAACAACTTTTTTACACCTAATTGTTCATGCAAGATTATTTGTATTTGACTCATGCCAATGTCTAAAGTTGCCTGAATTTCGCGGTATGTCACATGTCGATCTTCCTCAGCTTACGCACAGCATCAACGTTTTCTTGGGTGACTGCAGTTTTTGGACGACCTTGACGGGGATCATCACTGAGCTTGACACGTCCACGTTGAAATTCAGCAAACCAGCGATAAATCGTGGTTTTGTATGGGGCTTCATCACCAAATGCAGAAATCATCCGGTCAACACACTGTTTTAGTGTTAAACCACATCGAAAGTCATAATAAATCATCGCTCTTGAATTTTCTCGAGTCAATTCCATTTTCTCAACGACTAAACAAGTTTGACAAAACCTTGTGACAAGACTGAGAATCTTTTTTTAAATAAATAAATGGTATTCGATTTTTAAAACCAAGGAGTTTCCAATTAAAAAAATATTAAAATGACAGGAACAGTGGAAATATTCCATTCCCGATACTTTTAGTGCAGCCCTCGTATTGATTCAATGAAAAATGAAAAGCGGTTTCGAACCGCAGAAACGTTTAGTTTATTCACCTATTCAAATGCAAAATCGCGTGAAATAAGTTGACGCGGCAATATATATTCCATATATATAAAAATGAATCCCTATTTCCCTTGGTCCCATCACGCGTGAACGGCTGGACCGATTTCGCTTATTCTTTTTTGTTGTGTTTGTTATAGTTAGAAGGTTCTTATGAAAATAAAGTAGTGTAGGTAGGGTAGGGTAGCGTAGGTAGAGTAGGGAAGGTAGGGTAGAGTAGGTAGAGTAGGGAAGGTAGGGTAGAGTAGGTAGGGTAGGGTAGGAAGGGTAGGGTAGGCAGGGTAGGTAGGGGTAGGTAGGGTAGATAGGGTAGGTATGGTAGGTAGGGTAGTGTAGTGTAGGTAGGGTAGATGAATGTTTGGTGTTTTTATGGCAAAACAAAGTTTGAAGGGTCAGTTACAAATAAATACTTCGACAGATTGAAATTTATTATAATCGGTGCGAGTCTATGGTCAGCTTTGTCACGTAGTCACTAATAACTATCACAGGTGCAAAGTTATTGATTAAATTCTGGGAATAAAGCCGCTTTCTGTACGAAATATGATAATGCAAACTGAAGCGGGAGATGCGGTGCAGATTGAATGCGAGTGCTTGGATAGTATTAAACGTGGTAATGAGGACTTATAACAAGTACACTAATTTTAGTTCCGTTAAGCTTGGTATGTTGCTAGGTACACTCGCCTCTTATTACAAATACCTGCACCATTTGGTGAGATGGCGGACATACGTCTTTTAAAGAAATAAAAAAAAAAACTTAAAAAAAAAATATTTACGAACTTCCAAAGCAAAACAATAAAAAGAGCAAAAAAAATTTCGTTTCGGCAGTCAGTGTCTTTGGTACTTATTTTTAACCGATTTACCAAAAAGAAGGAGGTTCTATGATCGACATTATGTAGGTCTTTTTTTTTATGTATGTTCACCGATATCTCCGTCAATTGGGACCGATTTTGAAAATTCTTTTTTGTTTGATAGAGTATGTTTCGAAATTGGTACCATTTTAATTTAGTGTAGATCTGATGAAGAACTTCGGAGATATACAACAGAACTCTTCAATAAATAACGGCAAATCTCTCGGGATTGCTGCAATCGCATGTCTGTTTATTGTTTATACCATTTCATAACATAACATCACGCCAGTACGCTCGAAAGGGGACTCAGATCTCTCATTTCACCGGTTATGTTCAGTTTCATGATATTCGGGGTAATCTATTCTAGTATTATGGGTCCCTTACTAAACTACTTTCCTATTAGACAGGTACAACTAAAAAGTAAAAATAAAAATAACTGTTTTACAAAAAAAATACTACCGACTTCCAATTAAGAAAACTACAAAGTGAAAAATAACTTAATTTTTGGAAGTCGGTGTCCATAACCAAAAAATAGTACCTACCAAAGACACCGACTTCCAAAAATAAAGTTATTTTGCACTTTGTAGTTTTCTTAATTGGAAGTCGGTAGTATTTTTTTGTAAATAAGTTTTTCTTTTGACGTTTTGCGACACCGACTTACGAAACGAAAGTAAGTTTTGCTCTTTTTAGAGATTTGCTTTGGAAGTCGGTTAATTTTTTGTGTAAAAGTTCTTATTTTTCTATTTTTAGTTTTGGTACTCCATCACTTAAAAATTTAGCAAGTTCTATATTGAAGTACCTAAAGTATTGACAAAATACCCATAATAACTCAATTTACACTGCTCACTGCTCCCTAAGTTGAGAGATACCTAATCCAATACAAAAGAATTATCACGATCCGGTTACATACATACATATACTTATGAAATGTGGCATACGTGTTTAGAAGCTTACATACAGTAACAAATGTGAACATTGCGTAATTCCAACAATATTATTTTTTTTATTTTGTTTTATTTTTATTTAAAAAAGGAGGAGACACACACGTCATACGTCTTATTATTATAGAAGATTATTTTTATTTTTAATATTTTTAAAACAATCTCTTTAATGAACGACACAGGAATCGTGGGGATACACAGGAATAAATTCCTAGTGTGGGCTTAAACTACTATAAAAAAAACTAATAATTAGTATTTTTTTTTTATAAATTATTCAATTGAATATAATATCGCTTGTCAATAAACATCCAATGAATCCAAACATGATGGAGCTTATAATATATCCCTCAGATATCTTGTCTGATTGAGAAGTTGCTTATGACCACCCTCCGGCTCCATCATGAGATCAGCTCCATATGATTTTATCCTTATCAAAGTTACAGTACGCCGAGTTTTAGCTTAATCGGCCAGGAATTGCTTGAAAAAGGATTACTAGTTGCCGGACACATACGAAAGCAAGGTATTTTAAAACTTCTAAAAAAATAATGACAATATATGGGTGCACTAGTGTTACAGTTTATCCATTCGGGGTATACTGGCGCATTGTTTTGAGTTGTTAAACTATAGGACCCTTGAATGGGATTCGTGAAAAACTACGTCAGTCAGTTCCCTTAAATATTCTTGTGTCCGTTTTACACAATGCATTTTTCCGATGATTTTAGCTGCACAAAATTCTTTGTATAGCGTTTTAGCTGGAAGTGCCCCTTTGTTCAATCATTCATAGTGCATGTAGGCAAATGTTTGATGTAGATACAGAATGAACATAAAATATGTTTTCGGTAACGTAAATGTAATACGAAGAGGTAAAGGTATACATAAAATAGAATTCCTAGGAAATGTGTGAATAAGTATATTACCTATTCACACATTTACCTGTCGAGCCACTCTAGGAAATGTTTAAAATAATTTGGGGTGGGCTGTAAATTAGCGCTGACCAGCTATTGCTCAACATTTACTGAGCCCGCTCCTTTTTCCCACACCGAAAATATTATTATTAGTTAACCAATCCTTAAATCCGGTAATTTGCTTTAATTCCGAGAGGGTGACCGGCAGTCCCAGGGTGGTGTCGGTTTTATCGTCCACAAGTCTCCTGTGACCAATTTAGTGAGGCTCGAAAATGTGTCGACCAGAATATCCTCAAAATATTCGCTGAAGGTCATATAGGTCTATGCCCCGACCTCGGCACACCCCAACAAAAGAGTAGAGACCATGTATGAGGACATTTCCGTGGTCATGGAGACTTCAACGCGAAGCTGGACTACGAGATGGTAATGATCTGCGAGTGTAGCAATTTGGATTTGTACCACGGAACCACTGGGGTCACCAACTGACCAGTTTTATGGAGAAGGAGGGTCTCTACATGATAAACACCATCAAAAAGCATGAGCATAGGAAGTGAATCTGGCAGAACCCCGATGGTGCAACGAAAAATGAGATAGACATATGAGATGAGATATGCCGACGCAGAAGCACATATTCAATGATGTCTCTGTGATCAACGCGGTGAAAACCGAAAGTGATCACCGAATGGTAAGAGGCACATTGAATTTAAATATTAAGCTAAAAAGGTCTCGACTGGTGAAGTCTACGCTCCGTCCAGCACAGCTCCAGATTGTATGAGTAACAGCCGCAACTTACAAGTTGAACTGCTCTCAAAACGGTGAAAACATCGTGAGGAAACCGGCATGTCCTATAACCAAGAAATCAAACACAAGTGTAATCCACCAACCCGCACTGGACCCACGTGGTGGATTACGCCACTCTCTCTCTGTCACACAGAGAAAAGGCCTGTGCAGTGTTCCCAGCAATGGGGATATTATTGGCTAATTATTTCGCTTATATTCTATCATTTTTACATATCGATAACCCAACATATAACTGCGTAGGAAATTTAATTTAACTTTGTATGCAACTAAAAGGTTATGTGAACTATTAACTAAATGCAATTTGAACTAAACGTACGGAACTATGAAGTGCACAGTTAAATATTGACGTTTGAAAACTATCCAGTTATAAGAAAACTTTATTTAATGTAGAGGTTCTGTCTACTAAATAAATGTAAAGTGTGTTTGTACTTTCCAACTATTACATAGTTGGAAGGTACTATCTAATCCATAGCACTTTTGCACTCTGAAGGATTTCCAATGTTTCAAACACTGTGAATGCTTCAGAGGGCAAAAGTGCTCCTGATTATGGCCAACTATTACTATGCGATCAACTATGAATAATAAAAAACTACTGTTTTTGCACAGGTTCGCGTCATCATCTTCCTAACCTTGTCCCATATTACTCGGAATTGGCGCAACACGTTTTCTTCTTCCGCACCGTCCTGTCAACTGCCACGCTATCACTGACTTCCTTTTCTTTCATATAAAAGAAAAAAAATATATTTGGCCTGCTCAGTCACACAATCCATCCCATCTCCCTTTTACATAAATGTAGGGAACAGCTGTTTTTTGTTAAATTACTGACTTGGAATGATGTTCCGCAGATTCATGAATACTTTCACCCCCTTAAAGATTGCCAATTAATTAGAAGTGGCTCGAAATGAATAACATATTGGGACTTACGAATATTTTTCTTAAAAGCTCTATTTTTTTAGTACAGATAAACTGCAGCCTTTTTATACCTGACGAAAAGTTTGTTGTTTCGACCTAAAGTGGATGTTTACATCATGTATATCAAAAAAGGGTGACACATCTAAAACAAAATATAATCGAATTATCGTCTCGCTTCAACATACGCTAAAGGCCTACAGTTTCGGACGACATCTACATCAGTTTCGGGCGACGTCGGGTGAAAGTACTGTTTAACTGCAGCCTGTTTATACCTAGCAAGAAGTTATATTTAGATCAACATAAAATGGTTGTTTGACATCAAGTTTGTCAAAGAAAGTGACATACTAAAAACAAAATATAATCGAATTAGCGTCCCGCTTCAACATACGCTACAGTTTCGGGCGACATCTACATCCGTTTCGGGCAACATCAGTTAAAGGGTGGTCTGTTCATTGCTGTTTAACTGCAGCCTTTTTATACCTAGCAAAAAGTTATATTTCGATCAACATAAAGTGTGTGTGTTAATGTTTATCAAAAAAAGTGACATGAAATAAAATATAATCGAATTAACGTCCCGCTTCAAAAAACGCTACAGTTACGGGCGGCATCGGGTAAAGGTGGGCGGAAAGAGGCCGCGGCTAGGCGGCTGTGAAACGGACAACATGCAAAATACCGCATCACCGTAATATCGGTGCTGTATCGCGATCTTTTTGTAAGCTATTGTATCTCTATTGAATCGATGCAAGATTATTACTGATGTAATGTATTATAGTGTTGACATTGTTGTACTCTTTTTGATTTTTATCAATATAATTGTCATGATGAGATTTTGTTGGTCTTTGATCGAATATGGTTATTAGCATTTTTTTGGAAAACATTCAGACAAAATGTAAATTGTTCTTAAATAAATGATTAATAAAAGGGTGACTTCCCTAAATACTTAAGAACACCAATACAACTCCACTAAAATTAGATGAGAGTTCACGATTGATCTTCTTATTATGAAAATGCAGAAGTTTAAAAAACATGTTTTACTAGTTTATTTCTTAAGCACTCTGAAGACTACAGTGACCTGTTTCTTCAATTGCTCGGTGCTTAAGGCACTTGGGAAAGTGACGAGCAAATCCTATACAGGCAGAACTTCGTGGCTAGTGCCTCTACAATGACACAAAGACGTTATAACGCTGGTTTTATGTCATTTCTAGAGATCAAGCGGTCTAAGAAAGTACGAATGTTGACTTCAATTATTTTATATATATCTGAGGTAGATACGTTATACCGATATCTACGCGGCAATAGAAACAAGCTGACCAGCTTGAGTGAAAGTGAAGTGTCTCTGCGATCTTTTAGCCTGCTCAGTGATATAAATAAAGACCCAGGTTCCATAGGTAAATATCGCCATGTTTTGATTTCTTTATAATTGTATGAAATCTCTATCGGTAAAATGTCATTGGTTGACTTTCAAGAAATTGATACATATTTCATAGCAGTTCCTAGAACTTTACCATCACTTGCTAGTGGCACTTTACTGACAAAAAATCGATTCATTAATAACTTAGATATCATTCAAAACTGATTAAAACTTTTTAAAAGTTCATCAACTTCAGATAGTGCCTACACAAAAGTTTTCCAATATGCTTTCATCTTTACACTTTGAAAAGACACTCTACTTTCTTTCTACATGAACCTCAAACTATCCTTTGTCGAACTGAGTTTCCGTTTCCATGTCCAAATGTACTCGTATCTTGATTTCTATTCATAAACTTGCGAGCCCAATTATAATGTTGAATACGCCATCGCAGACGGAGCAACGTTCGTTAAGTACGAGTACCGTCCACAAGCAAGTTACTGAATGATCCGAACATGTCATTCAAGCATCGTCTGTAAGCGATATTGGCGAAAGATTTCCGATTTTTTTACATTTGTTATTGGATTAAAATATTTATTATAATTAAAACAAGAGGAATATAATAAATAATAATAAGAAATAAATAAATTGATAGAACAAAGGAAACCGCGGACACCTACCTATATTTTTATTTTATAACACATTTTCGTCTTCACCGGTGTGGCGGCGAACGGAAAATGTGGACAATCGTATATCAAACAATATCGACATTGCAGACGTACCTGGTTTCTGATGGAATGCACTTTAAGCATACGTAGACCATAAAGGTTTTTTTTGACAGAGAGTTTCTAATCGTTTTAGTTTTGATGAGCTTATGCGATCTATAAGACTATTTGCTGATGGCGCAATGATATTTCAATTTCGCATTTCGGAGAGTGTGCGATGGAATTGCATGAACTAATTCCTCCTAGCCCGTTCCATCATCGGACTACAAGACGTACGGCGTTGCGTCATCGGTACATGGTGGACATCCCACCCATACGCACCAAACGTTTTGGGAATACTTTCATTATGCGTACAGCTAAGGAGTGGAATTCCCTGCCGGAGTCTGTATTTCCTGATAGCTACAACCTGGGAGTCTTTAAGTCAAGAGTGAATAGGTTTCTTGTAGGTAAGCGTGCTACATCGTCGACCACATCATCACTTACCATCAGGTGAGATAGTGGTCAAGCGCGAGCCTATCAATAAGAAAAATTAAAAAAAAGTTAAAAAAAAATTGCGTTGATATTGATAGGCAATATCGCGCATGTATTTTCTAAGTAAATTTCAAGTGTACATCGGTCGCATTGCGTCCATGTGAACGTACTTGCAAATCGCTTACTGGTTTGATTTAAATCGAATCTCGTAGAGCGATCAGGAAGGTCGCTTAAGGTAATCATCGCGTCATTGTGGTCTGTTTTGGTCACTTTATAGTTTATTGCAATCATCGTAAGTTTATTATAAATCTCGCGAGATAATAATCTCTTACTGAGTTCTGTTCTAAGACACAGGCATCTGCCTTTTTTATAGGTCAGAACACCGTGGCGTTTTAGTGGGATGGAGTCCCACATAACTGCACTATCTCCCCGTGGTAGCGCAGTATGCATGAGCATCTCTCCAAGCAAAATAGAAAGGTTTCCATTATTTGTATTTTGCCTTATCTTGTATTTCTTATTTCTAAACTGTTTTTGATATGGCTTGATTAATGAATAATAGTACATTATGGTACAAGTGTGTAATTTTGGTGATTACCGCTGAGGCGCCATTGAGACCCAAGCCGGGCGTTAGGTGAGGGTCTTAAAAGAACCGAGGACGGTAATCATCAATACACATGTGTACCATACGACGTTTTTCAACACACTTGTGAAGATAATAATACAAAAAAAATAATTATCAACAGTGTAAACGAGATGTGTTTTTTTTTGCAATGGCGGGCAAAATTAATTAGTTTTCCTATGCGCGTGTAATATTGTGAAATGTTACAAGATTCGTCATATAATGGCCATAATAGAATTAGATCTGTTATATACGATATTTATATGGTTGTAAAAGATGTCTATGAATACTTTTACAACCATAGTTGCTTCCGTGGAGTTTCTTGCCCTTCTTCTACACGAGAACTAGGTCTAGCGAACGGGCGGTAAGCTATCCGAGCCTCAATATGAATTAATTGACAAGCCTAATTGAAATAAATACCTAGTCTTGTCTTTATGTGCTTTTATTCATAAAACCTTTCCCTTATACACCACATATAATTGGAACTCTGATACACAGTAAATAACCATCTTGACATATATCGATACTTTTATATGGAGTTCCATTATGATTCTAACATCAGAAGTGGGATCCAGCTCTAGCTTACACAATAATTCTAATGAATTTCATTTTGTCATTTTCATAAACGACGTGTCGACGAGTCGCTGACTCCAATCGCACCAAGGCAATGTCCTAGCAATGCCGCTCCAGCCCATGGCACTGCGAGCTGCATAGCTTGCGGATCTAGAATCTGTACGACCATTTGAACTGCGGTTCTTCATGCTACCGTAAGAGCAGTTGGTCCATGGATCTGCAAACTATGGTCAGAGCATCAGATTTTGACTATGGACATCTAGCTGACAGCTGCAGCACGAAAACTGCTGAAAGTGGTAAGGCCGTCAGAGGCTTTGTTTTTATTTACTTTTGAATATATTTGGTATCAGATTATGTTTGAATAAGCGTAAAACGATAATTCCTAAGGTTTTAGTTTATTTATCAGAAACTTGTCTAGAATTTTTATCTGAGGGTATTTTTGCAAAAATGTACCCAACTCGGTAATAATACAGTTAGTGGCTACTTACATACTTGAGAGATACCAAATATTTGCAAAGAATCATTAGTAGTTAATGGAGGCAGAATAGTAGTTTTCACCAATATTCTTACATTTACAAGAAACTCTCTGCTCTGGTTTTCTCTTGGCTGTTTTTAGAGTAAAATTATAAAGGAATCTTATTTATGGCAAAAGCTCTTCAACAATTATTTTCATGAAAAGTCTGAATTAATTTAAAAATAAATATTCTAATTTTCAATAATATTAAAATAAACAATCCAATTAATATTTTCTTACCTTTATAATTGTCATGAATAAACATATGAAAATAAAATTTTTTTTGTATAATAAAAACCATGTGGGTGTAACTTACTGTTGAATAGTTTGTTTGAAAAGAGACATGACGGGAGAAAGACAGAGAGGAGTTATAATAATGCCAGGTCGTTCCAACAGCATGGTGCATTAGAAAAATTATTAAGTTGAATAAAATTCTGTCAATACAAGTCCAGACGGTCCTCTGAATCTTTATGATCAAGCAGCGATCTGCAACCTCTGAGTTTGACAGAATTATTGTTTGAATAAGATTCTGTCAAAACAAGTCGAGACGGGCCTCTAAATCTTTATGATCAAGCCGCGATCTGCGACCTCTGAGTTTGACGGAGTTAGTTGTTTGAATAAGATTCTGTCAAAACAAGTTGAGACGGGCCTCTGAATCTTTATGATCAAGCAGCGTTCTGCGACCTCTGAGTTTGGCGGAGTTAGTTGGTTAAATAAAGAATTTAAATATGTACCCTCTGTTGGATCTGATTTTGGTCGGAAGAAAGTATCTACGTTCGGTACAATTTGAAAGAATATTGTCAGATTGGCCGAGCGATGTATTGTTGGTTAGTGTAATATTATTTAGATTAATGATGTATAGTTATACTTGGTGCAAGTCTATCCCACTAGCAGCGGGTGGAGGGGACTTGACACATCTAGTCAATTGGCAAAACTAAAAAAAAAAATATTACAATTGTACAAAAAGGGTATCTACTGTACTTCGAGAACGAAGTACATGTCAGAATGGCCGTGTTAGTATTGGAAATACGTGTGACGTCATTAAATCATGAATTTACACTTTTAATCACAATGGGTTTGCTACAAAATACAAACTGTCATATTTATTAAGCATCTACCGACAAATGTCGAAGTACCTACCTGAATTATTATTGTGTTGTCAAATACCTACAATTATTAGAGTACCCACCTGAGTAAATATTGTTGTGTGTACAGGAAATAACTCTAAACTTACATATAAGCCATAGTGATGATATTCCTATAAAATATTACGTAATTTATAATGATCATTGTGATGTATCCTGGATTTTATATTGCTGTTTTAGTATTATAAGTCTTTTGAGACAATTAATACAAGACTGTCAGTTAGTATCAATATTCTTTCGAATATTGATTAAGAATGACTAAATAGGCGATATTAAATTCCTTAATTGTCTTTGTACGTTTTAAAAAGGTTTCATTACTCAAGAATTGATTATTGACCTAATTGTGAGAAAATTAATAGAAATGTAGAAAATGGTGGGGACATTTGACAAGTTGACTTGTTCTATAAATAGTGTGTAATTCGTAAGTTAAGAGACTTCGTTATGGACTACACAAGCTTCATGTAAGTAATTTGATATTATAACTTGATTATTGCTAATGGTGGTGTTGAAATTCTATTTTCATATTGTGGCCTTTATTCATAATGATGTTAAATTGATTTAAGGGTTGGTCATGTACCTTGCCTTATCCTTATTGTTTTGATTATGTAATATTGTGAAATGTTACAAGATTCGTCATATAATGGCCATAATAGAATTAGATCTGTTATATACGATATTTATATGGTTGTAAAAGATGTCTTTGAATACTTTTACAACCATAGTTGCTTCCGTGGAGTTTCTTGCCCTTCTTCTACACGAGAACTAGGTCTAGCGAACGGGCGGTAAGCTATCCGAGCCTCAATATGAATTAATTGACAAGCCTAATTGAAATAAATACCTAGTCTTGTCTTTCTGTGCTTTTATTCATAAAACCTTTCCCTTATACACCACATATAATTGGAACTCTGATACACAGTAAATAACCATCTTGACATATATCGATACTTTTATATGGAGTTCCATTATGATTCTAACACGCGCGCATCTAACAATGGCGATCGGTCATAGACTAAAAGAATGTGGTCTATTTTTTTTTTGCTTTCTCGGATAGCGTTTTAGCCACGTACAAAATGGGGAATTTCAAGTTTTCTTTATTACAGAGAAAACAAAAATTATATTTGAGTGAAAGTTTTATTTATTAAACACGTACAAGTTGAAATTATCTATTTAAATACGAAGTTGCATGAAATGAGCAAGCAATAGGTACATTAATTGATTTGTACTATTGAGCACGATCTTTTTTGTATCGAAACTTTTTTAAGAACAAAGCAACTCAACCAAAAGAATAAAAAAAACTCTATAACTCACTTGTGAATAATAGCAATGAAAAAGTAACAGTTTGATTACAGGTCATTATGTGCCTAATTGCGGAGAAATTAGAGCCACTTTATGAGCAAGTGTGTTGAAAAAAATATTATTATTAATTATTTTTCTCGAATAGACACAAACTATCGAACTTACGGTGTTTAGAATACCCCAGTGACATATAGAATCAAGAATCACTCCGTGTAAATGGGCCTTGAGTTTTCACACATCCAAACTGATAGTGGTGCAGATTCAGTTGTGTATAAAATCAGACTTTAGCAAACACCTTTTCACAAAAAAGAACGATTTCCAAAGAAAAACACTAAAAGCTTCAGGGCGGCCAAGAAGTTTTGCGAGTACTGTAGTAATTCAGCGATGGAATTAAATGCCCGGTGCACAGTATACCTCAATTATTAGAGGCAATTTGTACGCCATTAGATACGAATACTCATTATATTTTCAGTTCATTCTGAAATACATTTTCAGGCTGAAATATTAGTCTAATTTTCAAAACGCATTGAAAAGCGACACGTCTATTTTTTCAGTTCCATTCACACTTTGTTCACGTTAGGTACATTTTTGTTGAGTGTATTTTCTTGTGTTAAAAAATGTACACTACCATGATTAAGTTAGGATTCATTTTTCAATGCACAATATAGTCAGCTTACTTTGCCAGTGTCTGTTAAGCTCACTTTCAGTGGCTGTTTACTGATCAAAAAGGAGCCTTAAGCTAAGTGATATTAGGGGTAATTACGGATGCATTTTACATTGATGTACAATTTTATTCATGCATATTTTAATTAGGTTTAAAACTTAAAGGAGGCGATGAAAGCTTGCATATGATAATAGCATATGACAAGGATTTGAAGTAAATAATAAAAAGAAAGGCTGCATCCATTTTGTATCTAGCACTTGTAATATGGTTTTAATTTCTTTTGGGTTACATTACAGTTGCATACAGAAAGTTTGTAGTTTGCTTTTTTAATTTATTTTTGAACCAATCTCGTATTTGTATCATATGGTGCTATATAAGTACACTTGGTACACCGCTATTTAAAAAGGTTTACAAACATTTTCTAACACCAATACATTTACTAACAAATGTTAGGAATTGTTAAATGTTTGATCTGTTAATTGTTAAATGCTCCTACACTGATGCTTGCTAACATTACTACATTATATTATTACATTACACAATGTTTACTAACATTACCTAACATGAAAACATTTTCAGCAGTGTGGGAGCACCTTAAAATTGTGATCAAGTGTTTGTTTAGAAAATGTTAACTATTGTTTGTTAACATTGTTAAGTGGTGTGGGAGCAAAAATAGAATGAACATAGTACAGTATATTTATTAAACTGCCTTTAAAATTAAAAATATATTAACTACCAATGTAAATCAAAACTATCAAAATATATTGATATAAATATAGAGGTAGGTTTTTTTAACCAGCCAGGAATATTTTTTAATGTTAAATTGTGTCATACAAAAAACCAGAGAAAGAAGCTCAATTTAACAGAGGAAACAATGGCATGAAAATAAAATCATCTTGTATGCATGTTTTTGCAGACTTTTTCCATTTCCTCGACACTTGCGCTAATGCCTAAATAGACGTCAGTATTACCTGAAGATTTTAAAAAGGAAAATGGCATAATTTTAGCTGCTTGCTATACTTGTTAAGGTTGCCCTAGTCGACGGCACAAACTATTTTGTGCGCGGGGTTAAAATGCATGCTATCTCATCCGACAACATGTGCGAAAGAGATAGATGCTGTGATGAGCAGTAAGAAGCTAGTTCGCGTAAGAATTAGCACTTTTGCAAGTTTGTAGGGAAATGGATGATGATTTAGGACGAAAACGAGCTGAAAATGCAAAGATGAAAAAAATACTAAATGTATATTTTCAAAATAAAATCATTTGCATTGTTGAACTACTAATCAATCCATTTATGGTGGCCGTTTTGCAATTTTAATTCTTCTTATGGTATTTATTTCCGCCCAAAGATGCGTTAAAATTAGTGTTGAAATATGTAACTTTCGACGCTCATAGCTTTCAAATAATTTTTGTTTTTACATTTTTGTTTCCATACAGCGCTAGATAATGATGAGACAAATTGATATCATTTTTATTTTATTTTAAACGTACTTCGTCAAACAGTGGAGTAATCGCCAGACGTTTGTATGGAAGTATGATCGACTAGTGTAACCTTTAGATGTATTTGGTACTTCGTCGAAGTGGTCTCTCTAATAACTCGTTTCTTTCCGTCTTTGAAATGATTTTAAGTTTCATTTTAGTATTATATATTATTATTATTTATTATATTTTTTGTTATTCCTTTGAATTTTTATTTAATCTCTTCCTTAGAGGGCATTTTGCTTTGTGCTTCCACCCTCTTAGATTAATCAATACTTTCCCTTGTCCTTCCTTTTTTTAGCATAAACAACACCCTTACCCATAAACGTCATACTAACTCTTTTTTCCTCAAATTGTTTATCACGTTTTTCTTGCATCACCATGAAAATATAAAGTGGTGACTGTACCATCTGTGTTCATTTAAGATTGTGGATCTTTAGCAGTAAGGGTGGTTTTTGTGGTTCATGTGTTACTACTGATGTTTCCGTTATAAGCAGTCCTTTTCATTTAAATAAACTAATAATAAAATATACTTTGCAGCTCAAAGAAATGTTTCCACAAACCTTTGTTGAACGCCTACCACCTTACGAAGAGACCAACCTGGGCGTTCTGAAATGCACTTACCGTTACATAGTTAGCGTTGATGTAGTCCCTCTCACAACGCTTCAAGACAACCCGGGTGTGGTCGAATGGGTTGACGTCGCGGTAGCGGTTGAGTGGTTTGTTCTGAGGCTTCTTTGCTTCGTTCCAGCTGTGACGGAACTGTTGGCATTCCAGCCCGATCTTCTGTTGGACAAAAGTTGGATATATAAGTAAAAGTTAAATGGTTTAAATTATACTAAATGGTCCTATATCCTTTCCTATTGAATGAGTGCAGAGGCTTTGTTTGAAAATTCTGTCGGAAATGCACTGAAACTCTATGATTTTACAACAAGCCATCGTCTATTTTAAGGCGAACAATATGGATTAAGAAGGTATTAATTCATTGGTATGTTTTAATTTGTTCTAAATTGTCACACAAGCTATAATTGATGAAGTACCAATTGCAGCAATTGGTACTTTTATCTACTTCTTATTTTCCTAGACTTGAATAAGGCGTTTGATTTTGTGGACTAAAAATTGTTCTTATAAAAGTTAGAATATATGGAATAAGAGGCGAAGCGAATGACTGGTTGAGAAACTACCTAAATGACAGAAAACAATGTATGGAAATCTCAATAATAGCAACACAAAGATGTTACATAGAAGTGACTATCGACAAAATAATTTTGGAGTGCCACAGGGCACTGTATTGGGAACTTTTTTATTCCTAATATATAATAATGATCACCCAAATATCACTTGCCATAACACAATCTTGCTTGCTGATAACACGACCCTCATTGTGAAATGTGAAAACCTAGATTCATATGAACTAGAAATAAACAAAATAATACACTGACTACAAATAAATATGGAGAAAACTAAAATTATTCAATTTGAAACGCATAAAAGAAAGCCATTGACATTAAATGTTAAATATAATGATACTGTCATCGAACAAGTTCAAAGTACCAAATTTCTGGATATAATATTGGTTCAAAATTGTGATTGGAAAGTACACATCGATTACGTTTGTGATAAACTCGAAAGATTTATCTACGCATTAAAAAGATCGTCCGTACTCGCTTATGGTCTCTTATTGTGGGGTAATTCGGTGGATATTATAAAAGTGTTTAGAGATTAGAGTACAATAAAAATGTGTGTGTGCAATATGTGAGGCCTGGTATACGGATAGCTGTGGCTTTGTTTAAAAAGTACAATAGTATGTTTAAGTATAAAGTATTATATACCTTGCATGTATATTAGAGAATTATGCCTATTTGTACAATAACATCCGAAATATTTTACAAAACACAAAGATGTAATCAAGCGCAATGTAGCGTTTAAAAAAATTGTATAAAGAAATTGTAAAAAGAAAAAAAATTGTATAAAGGATACAAGTAATTGTATAAAAGGAACTCCTACATAAATGCTGTAAAGGTATATAACAAATTGCTGGAAGCCTTTAAAGATTGAACTTTGACCATGTTTAAAAAAAAGTATGCAATGCTTAAAAGAAAAATGCTTTAATGATATCAATGAATATATTTCAGATCGCAGAGATGGAAACTGAAATATATAATATAGGTATATAACTTATAAATTGATGTTCAAAATAAACTGAATCAACATTTTCAGATTATAATAGTTATGATATTATCAATCTTATATTTGCAATATATTTTTTACCCGACTGCCGAAGGAGGGTAATGTGTTTATCAGTCTATGTATGTATGTATGTTTGTTCCTCTGTGGCGTTCCAGAGACCAAACGTGTTGGCCGATTTTGATGACTCATACGTCAATCGTTTCGTCTTAACCTTGCGAGTGTCACTGGCTACATTAAAATTGGAATATAGAAAATGGCGGCTGTTGGGCGCCATATTGTGGGGGGCCAATTTTCTTTTTTCTTGCAGACCCATCGTGTGAGGTATCAAAATAAAGGTTTTTAAGAGGTGATTTAAAAAATATATAACACTTATATGTTTAAATGTACCTAATTCGAAAACAATGTTACTAAAAAGTTAAAGACTATAGGTATAATAATGTAACTATGGCATCAATTAATTAATTTGTTTCATAAAAATCCTAATGCACGAGGTCTTTTTTGTTGTTACTTTCTATTTTCTTAATTTAACTATCTGACCCGGCAAACTTTGTTTTGCCATAAAAACACCAAACAGTCATCTACCCTACCTACCTACCCTACCTACTCTACCTACCTACCCTACCTGCCCTACGTACCCAACCTACCCTACCCTACCCTACCTTCATACCTACCCTACCCTACCTATGTAGGTAAGGTACCAATTTTTCTTTTTCTTCATTTTGTTTAATAAAGGTCCTTCTCCTAACAATAACAAAACACGACAAAAAAAGAATAAGCGAAATCGGTCCAGCCATTCACGCGTGATGCCGTGACCAAGGGAAATAGGGATTCATTTTTATATACATATATAGATAAATAAAGATAAGTTTAGATGATAGTACAAGCTAAAATTAAATGTTTGCCCTCCATATTTAATGGTAGACTATAAAGGGACCATCATAGATTTAGGATCACACTGTGTAAACCTACATTCTGGTATATAAATGAACTAGAATTTGACCATTTTTTAAAAGTGGAACATAAAAATCATGTTCAGATGAAACTTTGTTATACTGTTTCCATAATGTGTTAAAAGCCTAAATGTAAACCTCAATTAATTAGCACAATAGGCCATCTAACACAGCACCATACCATACTACATATGATGTTACATACAATGGGCAACACATATCTGCCTATACAGCTCTAGTAATTTCAAGTTTGATTTATATAGTTATATTGGTATTGTGTGTGTATTAATATTCCTGGAATCATTAATTGATCTTCAGGTGATTTTGGGAGCTCATAGATACCCGTGCGGGGCAGGGTAGCGCGGGGAGGGGAGGCAGCGAGATGACGAGAAGGATGGGATAGACACCCAATTAAGGCGAGGCGAGGAGGGGAGGGGCGGAACCGCAGTTCTTTGTTCTAGGAAATTTACAGCATCGTAACACTGAAAACGAAACGTGGAAGGTAACAAAGGACATCACACGCCAAATCCAGGTCTTCGTCAACCGATGTCTTCGTCGCATCCTCGGAATTTACTGGCCCGAGATCATCTCTAATGTAGAGCTGTTGAAGAGATGCCACGAGACCCCGATCGACCGCCAGATCAAGCGGCGTAAATGGTGTTGGATTGGTCACACGCTCCGGAGGGATTCCGATCACATTCCTAAACAGGCTTTGGATTGGAATCCTCAAGGAAAAAGGAAGCGAGGTCGTCCCCGTCAAACATGGCGACGCACCATATTGGCTGAAGCGACGAGTATCGGAATGACGTGGAGCGGGGTGAAGCGCGAAGCTCAAGACCGGTCTCGATGGAGGACTACTGTGGAAGCCCAGCTAGCGGCCATAGGATCTTACGTCAACACTGAAAACGAGGGTGTGTGCAGACTGTGGTGCAGTTCAGCAGGTGTAGGGAGTAAAGATTGCACCGCAAACGCATATGAAACTACCTATTTGATGGAAATAATAACGGGAGATGATACTTTCAATGATCTCAGAACACAAGACTAGTTTCTTACAACGGCTGTCTTTGCTTTGTTAGTTATTTGTGTAAACCCATTAGATCTTCCTCTTACAAGATAACCTTCTAGTACATATTTTTAAGATTCTCAGTCTTATTTGACTTTTTCTAAGAAGTAAAGTTTATAAAAACCATATTTTTTGTGGTATCCTAGCAAGTTTGAATGCGGTTTGTTTTTAATCCCCAATAAACATTCTTCCAGAGTAATAATGTTAGAAAGCTGAAAATTTGTTTGAAAGCATTTCTTACTCTTTATGTAGATAGTTAGCAATGGTTTTTGAAAATGTAGGTAGAAGGAAAATATTTCCTTTTTTATGTATGGCTTCTTTTGTTGTGAAATGGAATGATGATTTTGGTGAAAAATTTTTTTGATTTATTGAATAATGGGTAGAAATTATATTTTCATTTTGGGTATTGTTGTTTTTAGGGTTCCATACCCGAAGGATCCAAAGAAGCCCTACTGCTGTCACTCATGTGTCCGACCATCTGTCCTTCATCTGTCACACATGTTTTAACGAGTGAAGTGGTTGGAGCAACAGGCTTTAAATTTTCACAGTACATGTACCTTGTCGACCCAAACCCATACAAACTGTCAAAAAATATCTTTAAATGGTTTTTGCACCTCCATTTTCTTGTATGGGAGCCCTTCCCATACAAGAAAAATGAGGTGCTAAAAAAATTATTTGACCTACGCCATCGAGTACTTGTGCTTATTGTAAAATACAAAATTTTGATCTGAAGAATTATCTAACTTCCCATTGACCTTAACTTAAAATTTGGTGATATTGTTTATTATAATGTATATTTTAATAACAAATGCCAATATATTGATAAATCTGAATTTTTCTTTGAAATTTTCTCATTTTTCCTATTACAACCAACTTAATTTTATGGTCTGGTACAGAACCCTAAAGGTGTGAAGTCCAACATGTACATCGCTTGTTTAGTGATGAAATACTAAAAACATTAACATTATAGCATTAAAATATCTCAATTCTTGACTGAAAATCCTTATAGGATTGTTCTCTCTTAAGAAATCTTGAATAATAGTACAGTAATGCCACTCAGGTCTAGCAGTAAAATATGTCTACCACATTTTTCAGTACATGGGATAATAGTTGGTATAAGAAGTCTTCAAAGGCAGCCCCAAATGTATCCCTACAATAGTAAACACAAACGCAATTCCAAATAAAAATAACAGAAATAGTAAGAACCTAAAAACAAATCAGAAAAAGTTAACAAAAACAAAGTTGCAAATGCACTATATTCTATGCCACAGCTAAAATGCGAAAGCAAACACCATAACTTTTTCATGACAAAACCTAAAAGTGTAGAAAAGTTTCAAGAAATCGCGAGTCATATTAGTTCACGGTATATTGTTGTTAGTTTTTAGCGCGTGGCACAGACATACCGCGTTCCATCTACGAGATTTACCTGATAGACCAGGGCCCAAGCATTCTTGGAGACGATGTCCAAGTACTCCTCCTCAACTTTGTTGGTGTACACGTTGTTTTGACTCATTCTTGAAGTTGTTTCCTTCTTAGCACTCTTTCACGAAGTATTGTTTGGGTATCGGATACCGCAAACAGTACAAGTTTGGAAGTTAATAACAATTGATACAGGTGTATTATATCAGGTAGATATAGGATGTGCCCGGTGCAGGTGGTATGCAAGACTTAATGCGACCCGTAACAACTGTTCCAGCAACGAAATCAGAATGATTTAGATTTAGTTTGGGATAGCGGCCTTCGACATGAGTGCACCGCTGTCGGATTTAGTGTTGTCAGATTTTGTTTACAAAATCACTGCTCAACTCAAATTCTACCAAGGTAGTTTTTATATTAATTTGTAAAGCAACAATTTGAAACGCTTCTAAATTGCAAATCATATTAAAAGCATATTATTAGTTTATTTGCATATTAAATAAATGAATATTGTTATTTTCCAGTCTCAATGAAAAACCAAACGTTCTGGTGAGTGGGACTAACCCAAAGCGTGAATTCAGTTTTACAGGTTTTACTAATTTACTTAAAACCGATTCAAAAAGTCAAAACTAAAACAATTTTGGGATTTCACTCACATTAGGGTATCAATTATTATGTAGTGTATTATTCGTAGTTTGATAATGAAATCAAATAATTTAATTATGCGCTTTTAATATCTTATCATTTGTGTCTGACCGTTTTGTAACATATTCGACTGGCCTTATTACTTTGCCTCAAATTAAATTATTATTCCAAAAGTACCTAATGCTTAAAATGTCGAAAAAACCATTATTGTTGTTTGAGGTCCTCACTATAATAGAACATTTTGTTTTTTATTTTAATATTTGTTTTTAAAAACTGCAGCCAGTCCTGTTATTGTTCCAAAGATAGCCCTATCTACGACGGACAGATGGATAGACTGACAGTGATACGTTTCGACTTCAAAATAATAATAAAAAAAACTCTTGTATGTAAGGCTAATGTTTAACTAACCACCAGATCTATAAAATGTAACAGCAAAAAATTACTTCATATTGCCAAAAATAGTAAATGATAACCATAATTAAATCCCCTTATTGGCGTAAAACTAGAACCAAAAAAAAAATACAATTTGTGATCCTACTTTAAGCAACCAACTCCAAATTATGATTGTTGTTGTTAATCCAAAATTAGATAATGACCACAAAAAATAACAGTGTTTTAATATAAAATGACTAAATGTCATCAATAAAACCCCTTAAGTTTGGCCCTATGATATTGTAAATTCATTACTAAAGTTTGAGCTTTTTGTGAATCTTATTAACTGAATAGCTATTTTCTATTTCGCGTTTATTCAATAAGGTTAAGAAATAAACAACTCGTATACTTAAAATAATCCTTTTATTAAAATTTTAACAAACTTAAAAAATCAGACACGGTGTAATTAAGATTTATGTTAATCATTTAAAATCTTTTAAATAATCTAAGAATCAGTCTTCAAAATTTTAATTATTTTAATATTAATTATGATTAATTATTTAAATTGTGGGGATCGGTTCGGTGGACTTAGTGCGAGGATTGTTTCACGCTGGAACTCGTTAATTTAAATGTAAATGTCAATTTGTATTGCTTTTGATAAGCGTCGTCTGTTGTCAGACTCAGTAAGAAGAAACCTCTTATTACCTGACTACGCCGAAACAAAAGGGAGTTTTATGTTTTATGACCGGTATGTGTTTTTGTATAGTAATTGGCATGAGGTCGTTTACGTTATCACGTTTGAGTACGTTAAAAAACTCGGCATAAGCACATACACTAAGGGGTGAGAGTGCGTGGCACTGGGTGCGCGGCGCGTAGCGCAAGCGTGAGATAACTTTGGAGTCGGTTATGTAACTTATGTACCATATTTGGTAGTATAGCAATATTTTATGAGAATCAAACGGTGTATTTAGGTAGGTATAGCGCAATAATTTATTATTAAAATTTGGTGATCAATTTACTAAATTTGGTTTCTTAGTACAATTTAAAGTGCAGTCATGACAAAAAATAACTGGAAACATTGTAATTTTAGGTTTTAATTTTTTGGTTTAGGTTTAATTTTTTTGCTGATTGATATATATATTAGGTAATAGAGGTTATGGTTACAAAGTTATTTTTGTGATCATTATATTAATCCTTTATTTAATCGAAAATGTATAAATGTATAAAAAACTGAGTTTTTAAAGTATCTAGGCGACCGAGCTCTGCTTGGGTGAAAATAGAGAAAACAACGTTTTCTAAAATGAATCTAAACTAAAACTTTGTAAAACTTTTTGATTAAATAAATTTGAATTTGAATTTTTTAAGCATAGCTAGATCGATTTATCGCCCCCGAAATCCAAAATCTTTGTAGCCGTTTCTGAGATTCAGATTATACATATATACAAGAATTGCTCGTTTAAAGGTATTAGATAATAGATAACATCAATAAGAAATGCTAAAGCTATGTTCTACCAGAAAAAAAGTACTTTGTTTTGGTCCAAAAATGTATTAACCCGGATGATGCCTTTTTGTATTTAGCTAAGGTTTTGCTTTCTAAGTTTAAAGGTACTTTATAAAAATAGCGTGTTACTGTTAATTCATTTCATTATAGCACGGGTATATTTCAAAGTATACGCTTTTGGATGAGATCTATTGCATTTGAAATCATCTCTTCGCAATTTATCAGAGTTATAGTAATGCCTAAACCAAATAAAAACTACCATTTAGTAGAATAAAAGTCCAAAGTGATATTATGTTGAGTAGTTGGCAGAATTATACACTACTAAATATATAATGTTCCTTCTTTCATAAACATAGATTTATTTAAAATAATGATCCAGCTTAGGAATTGGTGTCAATTTGATTGTGAAACTATAAAACTTGGTGTCAGGTCTGGTGAAACACTATGGTCAAAATTTTGACATGAAAAGTTTAATTTTGGTCGATGGATGCCAAGTGGACGTTTGAAAAATTTTGACAATTCGCTTTTCGCTGTGTTTTGCGTGTGTACGTACTCTGTGCGTTTCTTTAAAATATTAAAAATACCAGGACTAAATCCGCAACCAACAGCTAAGAAATGGCTTCCCCACGAACCCGCAGAAAGCTTAACTCCATACGGAATATCGACGATAATAACGTAAGTCATTGTGTGTTAAAATTCATATCCGTATGCTAAGAAGAATTTGGTGATCCTATTGAAGTTTCGTAATTTTTTGTAGAAATGTTTCGAGTGTGGAACCCTCAATCCTCAATGGGTGTCTGTCACGTATGGAATCTGGATATGCTTGGAATGTTCAGGAGTCCACCGGAGTCTGGGGGTCCACCTTTCATTTGTACGGAGCGTTACAATGGACAAATGGAAGGATTTGGAACTTGAGAAAATGATGGTATGACTTCTTTTTGCTTATAATTTTTCTAGGCGAGACTGCAGCAAAGTTACGACGAAACTTAAAAAAGTTGAATGCAAGCTGTAGTGCTGGCGACTGTGTCGAGATACTGCATAAAGTTTTGCTCTTGCAATTGAATATGTTTGATTATGTGTTAAGCTAATTGTATATCATCCTAGCTGTCTTTAAACATCAATGAATTAGTATCTGGTAAACCTTGTCAAACTAGGCAATCAATATTGGAATGTTCGCTGCAATCTCAGACAGAAAAGTATCAATATACAAACTCTTTATATTCAATTTTAAAATTTTCTGAGATGCTTGACCTTATATTAACCTCATGACCAACTTATATGGACTAGGGACTGGCTTGTGAATTGAGAATTTGGTCTTAAGAACTTGTCAAACCCTAGTTTAATTCCAAAGTTTGACAGATTCTAAGGATCATGTTGTTTGAGTTTGACAAATATTTAATTAATTCAGATATGAGGGGTAGAAGTTGCCATAAGTAATTAAATACTATTATAGCAGTATTTAATTATCTTATTAAACTATAAATCAGACTAACATGTTAGTATTCATCAAAAATATATGGATATTCACAGAAGCACTTTACCATCATGAATTCATACAAATACTGATATAGAAAAGCTAAGCTTAAAATAAGGAAGAGGCTTTATTAGAAAAGGGCTATTGTTCTTAATCCGCAAAAGTGTTAAACCGCTCCAATATTGCTCTTGAAATAGTTGAGTCTCACAGTTAGAAGTTGCTATATAAAGTTTACAAACATACATAAACTCACGCCTTTTTCCCATGGGGTTAGCCAGAAACTACAGGACCCCACCTGCTACGAGCCTTACATACTTCTTTTGCTTCACTCACATTCATACATCTAGTCATACACACACGCCGGTTATGAGTACTGCGCACCTGGCCTTTCTGAAGAACATCACCTATAAGGTCTATGTATGTCTTTCTAGGGCGTCCCCTCCCGGCGTTTCCATTCACGTCTGCCATGAAAATACCTTTTGTTAGTCGCCTTTCATTCATTCTCTCAACATGACCAAACCATCTTAACATACTCTTTTCAATTACAAGCTGAGTTAAACTCTGCAAGTCTGCCTTTTACAATACAGTTGTGATTTAAACATGCTCTTGCTTTGAGTTCATTTTATATTTGACACAAACTGTCCACTTAAACAAAGAATGTTGTAATAACTTTTGTGTTAAGAGAGGGTGTCATTTATTGAGTATAATTGACTCTTTATTGTATGCTAGCTTTTAGTGCTTTGCTTCCATAGCATAGCTCAGGGGTCACCAAATGGCAGACCACGGTCCGGATCCACCACTGACCTATTTTGTGTGGACCTTAAGTAAACAGTACAATATAATTTACTTGTGTTACTCGAGTATGTAAATTAATAAATAATTAATCCCGCGCTTTGCCTTTACTGACATCAATATCTTCATTGATATTGTATATATATTTAATTAGTATATATATATAATTTAATTTATACATGTGATGGGGTGTAAAAGCCTGGGAGGGAGGTGTAGGTGGCTTTTAACCGTATGGACCGCAATGGACTTATTATTTAAAAAAATTGACCCCAAATGAAAGTAATCTATAATATAATCTCATAGATCTAGTGTATTCCACTTAGTTATAGTGTAGATTTCTGTGTGTAGGTAATTTTTTTTCTCCCTCTCCTTCTGCTTTCTGTGTTGGTGTCTGAAGAATTTTCGTAATTGGAACAGATTCAGATTACCTCTTATGAATAAACAATTTCACCTATATAATATACATTTAAATGCAAGCTTAGGTGTTGGTTAATTTTCTGTTAATTATAGTTTTTGTTGTGCCTATGCTGAGATAAGTTTAATTCTTACTAACTAATTTTTTAGTACGACTGATGGAGTCGTGGCCCGTACGTACATAGGCTTTGCGAACTTTCGCGCATCTACACTCGTGAAGAAAACAACCATTTGGTTCTTAAAATATGTTCTGCACAACCATTGGCGCTTATTTCAGACGGGCCACTAGTCATCGGTCGTACCTTTTCATAATGTAAAATTTAGCCAGATTCAAACTTAGGTGTTGGTTACTTTTTTATTTAATGTTTTTTATTGTGCCTATGCTTAGATAAGCTATTATAGAAGAACTAAAATGGTATAGCTTAGGTTCCATCAAAAGACTTTTGAGTATGACCTCTGCACTTGAAGCAATCAATGCATTGCAAACCTTGTTGACTGGCTCTGGCGAAGCCGCGCGAATACGCGATCGGTGCTTTCATTTGTTCGACACTCACAGGACAGATGGCGCTATCCGGTTTTTCGATGATTGCTTTCTAGTAGAATGGCGGTTTAAACTATGGCAGTTTAATTGCATTTAGGAAAAAAAGTAATAGAGAAAACTCAAAAGCTAAAGGGCTTATTACACTACACGGTTTTCAGGGCCCTGAATACCGGGTCACTAAATCATTCCGAAGCAATAAGGTCGATATTATGAGAACCCTAACTCCCTAAGCTTTATTACACTACCCTGAATACCGTGTAGTGTAATAAGCCCTTAAGTTCGCATATAGTATAGCTTAGGTTCCAATAAACGACTTGAGTATGACCTCTACACTTGAAGCAATCAATGCATTGCAAACCTTGTAGACTGGCTCTGGCCAAGCCGCGCGAATACTCCATCGGTGCTTTCATTTATTCGACACTCACAGGACAGATGGCGCTATCCGGTTTTTCGATGACTGCTTTCTAGTAGGATGGCGCTTTAAAATATGGGAGTTTAAGGGTACACTAGTCGATGGCACGAACTATTTTGTGCGCGGGGTTAAAATGCGTGCTATATCAACCGACAACACGTGCGGAACAGATAGATGCTGTAATGAGCAATAAGAAGCTAGTACGCGTACGAATACACACTTTTGCAAATTTTTTGCGAAATGGATGATCATTTATAAAGAAAACGAGCGCGCGAAATTTTATAAACAGACCTTTGGGAGTCTGGATATCATGAAAAAACGACTGAATGTATCTGTTAAAAATAAAATTATTTGCATTGTTGAACTACTAATCTATCCCTGTATGGAGGCCGTTTTTCAATTTTCCTTCTTCTTAAGGTACTTATTTGCGCCCAAAGATGCGTTAAAATTAGTGTTAAAATATGGAAGTTTCGAAGCTCATAACTTTAAAGTAATTTTTTTTTTTACGTTTTTACTTCCATACAGGGCTAGATAATGATGAGACAAATTGATATCATTTTTTATTTTAAACGTACATCGTCAAACAGTGTAGTAAAAGTCAGACTACGTTTGTATGGAAGAATTTTCGACTAATGTACCCTTAATTGCATTTAGGAAAAATAGGAATAGAGAAAACTCAAAAGCTAAGATCGCATTTAGTATAGCTTAGGTTCCAATAAACGACTCGAGTATGACCTCTGCACTTGAAGCAATCAATGCATTGCAAACCTTGTTGATTGGCTCTGGCGAAGCCGCGCGTATACGCGACCTGTGCTCTCATTTGTTCGACACTCACAGGACAGATGGCGCTGTCCGGTTTTTCGATGATTGCTTTCTAGTAGGATGGCGCTTTCGACTATGGCAGTTTAATTGCATTTAGAAAAAATAGGTATAGAGAAAACTCAAAAGCTAAGATCGCATTTACAAAAACTCGCGTCTTTTACTTAATTGTATAGGTAGAAACCGGACTAATTAAGAAGCGAACTAAAAAGACGTAAACAAGAAGAAAATCATGCTAGTGTGCAGTCGGAGGATACATTTTCGCGAGATGGGTGACCAAAACCAGATGTATCCTCAATATGGCGCCCAAAAGCCGCCATTTTTCTATTTTCCAATTTTAATGAAGCCAGTGACACTCGTAAGGTATAGACGGATCGATTGACGTAAGAATCATAAAAATGGCCAACGCTTTTGGACTCTAGAACGCTACATAGGAACAAACATACATAAATAGATTGATAAACATATTCATCCTCACCTCACCTGTTAAAATCCAATATAAATAATAACTGTTTATTAAATCTTAAGAATTTTATAAAAAACAATCTAATACTTATTACTATATTAATTTTTAGGGTTCCGTACCCAAAGGGTAAAAACGGGACCCTATTACTAAGACTCCACGGTCCGTCTATCTGTCTGTCTGTCTGCCATCAGACTGTATCTCATGAACCGTGATAGCTAGATAGTTGAAATTTTGACAGATAATGAATTTTTTTGTTATGTTGCCGCTATAACAACAAATACTAAAAACAGAATAAAATAAATATTAAAGTAAGGCTCCCATTCACGCATACATAACAAACGTGATTTTTTTGCCGTTTTTTGCGATAATGGTACGGAACCTTTCAAACGCGAGTCCGTCTCGCACTTGGCCGGTTTTTATTAATTCAGTGCGTAAGTATATAAACTAAAAACTAATACAAATAACGTAAGTGCCTGGTCATTGTTTAAAAGCAACGTGTTGCAGTTCTTGCATTTGCAATCGAGGAAAGTAAGGTGCTGTATCTAATTGTTCAATGATTTTCATTTGAGAGAGGATTAGCTTGGGAAATAAAATAGTAATTTAACTATTATTGTTTCTATTCATGACTAATCGAATCAAAGATGAAAACCAGAGGAAGAAATTCCCAAAAAAGATCATCAAGATCCTACTTATTGAATTTTTTATTTAGACTTTCAATCTTTGCATATTATAATTAAGTAGATTACCTACCGACGTTTAGGTAACCTCATTAGTTATGTTTGATAATTATTTCCTGAAGGGTCGATGCACGGCGTGGTCTATTATTACCAATGACCTGTAGTAACTTTAATTGACCCAGTGCTGGGAAAAACTGCAAGAGCCTCTTCAAATACAAATCTATACTAATATCATAAAGCTGGCGAGTTTGTTTGAACGCGCTAATCCCAGGAACTACAGCTGGAATCGAAAAAATATTTTTGTGTTGTATAGTCCATTTATCGATGATGGTTATAGGCTAACATCACGCTACGACCAATAGGAGCGGAGCATAAATGAAAAATGTTGCAAAAACGGGAAAAAAAATATTCCTTTTTGAGAGCTTCCGTTGCGTGCGCTGCTGCGTAAGCGGTTAAAGTTACGCAACATTCATGTATGTAGAGTAGGCAGGATAGGGTAGGTAGGTAGCCAGTTGACCGGAGCGAAGCCGCGTGGGATAGCTAGTATTGAATAAGCATTGATCATCTTTTTTACTTCTTAAGTAGGTAATTACTCTAGTTTTCCATACTATGTTTTCCTTCATCTTAGTCAAAAATATTTTCTTTTTTCTATGTTTGCATTGCTAAGGCATTCTACTGGTTATTCTAAATTCAAAACATTACGAGTTACTGAAATTAGCAGGTTACGCTGAGGTAATCTGTGCACTGAAGCCATTGAATTTACTTAGAAATCTTTAAACACCCGCAGGCTTATTACGTATCTTTTACAAGAGCAAAATTATAGCGATTTCAATAATTGCTCTTCAATACAGAAGTTTTAGAGTTGCTGGCGATTTTCTTTAGTCTGTGTTTCCAGATAGCTACAACCTCGGGGTCTTTAAGTCAAGAGTGTATAGGTTACTTCCAGGCAAGCGTGTTACACCGTCGACCACATCATGTGAGATAGTGGTCAAGCGCTAGCCTATCTATATTAAAAAAAAATAATAATAAGTGCATTTGACAAACAGCGAACGATTAGCAAACTATTTTGTAAAACCTGCCATATCTACACTGCAGGTAATTCCGACTTTTATGACATATAGCGCTTGTTCGCTATCGTTTTGCTCTTGCAAAAGATACGTAATAAGCCTGCAGATTGTCTTGAGCAAGCCATTACCTAACCCGCAAACGAATCTGCATTCACATTTTCTAATAAAAATAACATCATCTGATTAGTTAAATTTCTTAACTTGTATTTGGATCTTAACCTGTAAAAAATAAAGTCCAGTATCACAAAGCAAGTCGTGACGTAATGTAGCAGATAGTAGTGATTCAGTAGTTCGTGTTAATGCGGATATAATCAGGCAATTGTGATAAGATTGTGGCCTATTAGTATTGTGTGTGATAAACAGAACGAACTCATTCGAATAATTTTAGGAATATTTTTTTAAAAGCCATTTTAAATGTACCCTTGGGAAATAGATAGAAATTACAATAACAAAAACCGGCCAAGTGCGAGTCGGACTCGCGTACGAAGGGTTCCGTACCATTATCGCAAAAATCGGCAAAAATATCACATTTGTTGTATGGGAGCCCCACTTAAATATTTATTTTATTCTGTTGTTAGTATTTGTTGTTATAGCGGCAACAGAAATACATCATCTGTGAAAATTTCAACTGTCTAGCTATAACGATCATGAGATACAGACTGGTGACAGACAGACAGACAGACGGACCGCGGAGTCTTAGTAATAGGGTCCCGTTTTACCCTTTAGGTACGGAACCCTAAAAAGCCGCCTGCTATGATTCATAAACCTATGTTCACACTGTGCCCTTTTTCGTGCATCATAGCGCAGTCAACAGCGCACGTGGGGCATGCCCTTTTTCCATGGGAAAAGGCGTAATTCTAGTTACGGAGTAGGAATTTTAACATAAGTCTTGAAAACCATCTCTGGCTACACCTTATAAGAATACATGCATAATGCTCTGCTTGCGAATGTAATTTTAATAGATTCACTCATCCTAGTCTAGATTGAGATCCGACGTTGGTCGTCAACACAAAATTAGTTTAAATACGGCTTTGCATTGCAAATGAAACGCCCGTGTACAGTTTTAGGGATCAGTACCCGAAGGATAAAAACGGGACCCTATTACTAAGACTCTGCGGTCCCTCTGTCTGTCTGTCATCAGGCTGTATCTCATGAACCGTGATAGCTAGACAGTTAAAAATTTCACAGATGAAGTATTTCTGTTGCCGCTATAAGAACAAATACTAAAAACAGAATAAAATAAATATTTAAGTGGGGATCCCATACATCAAACGTGACCTTTTTGCCGTTTTTTTGCGATAATGGTACGGAAACCTTCGTGCGCGAGTCCCACTCGCGCTTGGGCGGTTTTTATCCCTGTTTGTCCTTCTCGGGATATCGGTTAACAACCAATTAGCACGGATCCTCCGGCAATACAAAGACAGAGAAAAACAAAGAAAATAATATAATAAACAAATTGATCATCATCTGTTTGCTTCTTCATCCTTTATCTCATATTACTTGGGGTCGATGCAACATGATTTCTTCTTCCATTTTCTAATTCGTAGGAAATAGGTTGTTACCTGGATGATGGAAGCACAGAATATCAGCAGTGGGGTTATTCTAGGTTGATATGATGATGAATAACGTCAGTTTTTAGACTAGACTAGGATAGTCGGATCTATCGAAATTCAGTATAGATAGTTCAACCAGCAGCCTAATTGCGTAAGTGAATTCTTCAAAGCAAACAAGTTGGAACCTTCCCAAAAACGACTTTTCGTATTGCATATTGCACTCTGAAACGGAAAGGTTATACTCCTTTCATTACCAATATTTTGACGTAGAATTGATTGTAAAAGAATGAATGAAAGCGGAAGAATCGAGATAAAGCTTCACTATTGGTATTGTGTAATGCAAATGTCACATATCTTCAACTCCGTAGTATCTCTAAGTAGTCTGTGTTCAACTCAAAGGATTTGGAAAGCTAACGCTAGCGTTCCAAATTAGTTTCGCAATACCGAAAAAGTTGAAAGAAATGATTCTGATTCTTTGAAAGAATCGACTTGTTTCCTTTGCAGAATTCACTTACGCAATTAGGCTGCAGTTCAACTCATATTTGCGCGCGGCGCTATGTGTGGGTAAGCATGTTTGGGTGGTTGTTTGCTCAGACGACGACTGCCGCGTCACTGCCACACAAATGCATAACGTATAATTACAAAAGCGCATGCACACATGCGTGTTGAACTATCTATACCTATATTCTTTCAAGAATCCTCTTACAATCCATCCGTATTTTCTTTGGCCTTTCTCTACCTATACTTTAATCATTCTGCATAGCTCCACTTGTACTTACAATTTTTTGTCTTCTGCCCAACTCGCCTTTTTAGGGTTCCGTACCCAAAAGGTAAAAACTGGACCCTATTACTAAGACCCCTCGGTCCGTATGTCTGTCTGTCTGTCCGTCTGTCCGTCTGTCAACAGGCTGGTATATCATGAACCTTGATAGCTAGACATTACAAATGTTCACACAGATGATGTATTTATGTTGCCGCTATAACAACAAATACTAAAAACAGAATAAAATAAACATTTACGTGGGGCTCCCATACAACTAACGTATTATTTTGCTGTTTTTACCCGACTGCCGAAGGAGGGTAATGTGTTTATCATTCTATGTATGTATGTATATATGTATGTATGTATGCATGTATGTTTGTTCCTATGTGGCGTTCTAGAGACCAAACGCGTTGGCCCATTTTGATGGTTCTTACGTCAATCGATTCGTCTTAACCCTGCGGGTGTCACTGGCTACATTACAATTTTTAAAATAGTAAAATGGCGGCCTTTGGGCGCCATATTGTGGGAACCCCAATCTTTTTTTCTTTCTTACCTATCGTATGAGGTATCAAAATAAAGGGCTTTAAGAGGTGATTTCAAAAATATATACTCTTATATGTTTAAATGTACCTAATTCTAAAAAAAGATAACTAAAAAGTTATAAATAAAAAAAGTTAATAAAAAAAACTAAAAACTCGACTAAAAGCGAACTAAAAGATGTAAACAAGAAGAAAATCATGCATGCAGCTGGCTGACCAAAACCAGATGTAACCTCCGACTGCACAGCATGATTTTCTTCTTGTTTAGATCTTTTTAGTTCGCTTTTTAAGCAGTCGGGTATTTTGATTTTTATAAACCACTTTTTTTTGCGATAACGGTACGGAAACCATCGTGCGCGAGTGAGACTCGCACTTGGCCGGTTTTTCTTCCTTACGTTGCTATCAAGTCATGCACATTTCCCTAGCAATATTATCTTTCATACAATCCATCTATAATGTGATTTATTATTTCGTGGACTAAACTGACATTTGGAGGGTTTTCACTTTATCGTTACATTAAAATAGTGTCGTACCCTAACTATCCTGAGTGATCGAAAGTTAATCGAAAATCGAAGTAGATCGAAAATGAAACTATTTCACGGAATAAAAAAATAATTTGTTTAGAAACTAGCGGCCCATATTTAGTTTCTACTCATTTATGTCAGACTTAATTTTATTGATTGCATTTATTTTATTGTTGATTTCATATTTAACACAATAAAAGCATATTTAGTTTCTACTCATTTATGTCAGACTTAATTTTATTGATTGCATTTATTTTATTGTTGATTTCATATTTAACACAATAAAAGTTCATGTACTATGTGTATGAATACTGTTATATTTAAATATATTACGTTTATATTCATAAAACATTTATTTACACCAATTAGTAAAAATAAATTCAGGAGTCATGTCACATCGATTCGATGAATCACTTATGATTGAGCCTTACCTACAACACTATGCTCCGCGCTTGCAACATTTAAAAAAAATAAGGTCAATAGCAGCTGTCAGTTTAGTCCACGAAATTAAAAATCACAGTTATACATTCTTATCGCATTTATTTCATCTCAAGTAAGTATAAGAATAATTAAGAAACTATTTCATTATTATAATAACATGTTATACACAACATCAACATTGGCTCATTGTTTGTTGAACACAATGTGTTCAAGTGGCTATCTTGTCTTGCGTTAACCAATGCAATGCGAAGGTTAACTCTATCCTTCAACAGCTGCGCAAACACAGGAAAATTGGGCTAACTAAAATGTTCAAAATGTTTTAGTAACCTTACTACCGCTCTTGGTTGACAATTACAATAGTCGTACTAAGTGCTTCTCTTCCCAATTTTGTATGTGAAGACCTTGTAAATATACTACTCAAAAGAAAATAAGGGCCACCTAAAATTTATCAATAAATTCAATATTGTCCAAATGTTTCTAATGATACTGGCTGAAATTAATTAAATTAATTGTCATAACCAAAATGTGGTTTATTTAGTTAAAAAAAAAACAAAATTAAATGTAAAACCGGTCAAGTGCGAGTTGGCCTCGCGTACGAAGGATTTCGTACCATTATCGCAAAAAACAGCTAAAACATCACGATTGTTGTATGGGAGCCCCACTTAAATATTTATTTTATTCCGTTTTTAGTATTTGTTATTATAGCGGCAACAGAAATACATCATCTGTGAAAATTTCAACTGTCTAGCTATAACGTTTCATGAGATACAGCCTGGTGACAGACAGACAGACGGACCGCGAAGTCTTAGTAATAGGATCCCGTTTTTACCCTTTGGGTACGGAACCCTAAAAACCAGCAATTTTTTGGTTATTCAAAGTTTCATAATACATATGCAACACTTCCAAATAAACGTTTTCAAGTTAATAGTTTTACATATTCTAAACTCATACTTTCAAAACGCATCAAAACTGTACTGCGAAATTCACAGACATACATCTAACTAGATACGCAAGATCATCCATCTGTATGAAAACCTAGCGTGTTACTATTCACACACAATTTAAGAACAAATTTACTTACCGATGAAAGAAAATGTTTCCTCTGACTCTGCCAACATTTTTTGTAGTTTTTATGGCTCAGTACGGCCATAATAAATAGGCATATTTTCTAGATTTCGGTTGATGTCCGGTGCCGATAACGCTAAATGAAACAGCTCAAAGTAAGAGCATTGTTCTCACTTTTACTTATTTTAACCGAAGAAAAAAAACGGAGGAGATTCTCAATTCGACATGACATTGTATATTTTTATGTATGACCACGCATAACTTTTTAAAGAGTGATCAGATTTCAAAAAATATTTTTCTATTGGAAAGGTACCTCAAAGTTGGTCACATTTAAATATTAGAAATTAAATCCACCTCTACAGGTAGAAAAAAAAATTTATTGATAATTTCTCCACTGAATTTTTGAAATTAAGTAAACTGAAAAGCGAACGATAAATAATTTACACATACAAAATATTTTAATAAAAACAAGCTTTTTTCGTATACTTCTCAGCAAATCCTTTCATTTGATACCCATATCATTGCAGTGCACAAAAAATAACTAGCCTAACTTATGTTAGATAAGTGACGTCAATCTAAATCCAAAATGGCGGACGGCCCAAGATGGTGGGCTAGTTATTTTGCGTTTTAGTTATCTTGCGTTGTCATCCAAACTAAATGTATGCAAATTTTCATCTTAATCGGTGGAGGATAACTGTTTTAAAATTAAGTAGCAAGATTTGACCCGAACACACTTACATACATACAAACATACATATATACATTGTAAGTTTAGCTTTCGTATCTACAAACCATCAACGAAGATCAACCTAGCTGCAATCATTCTACGGTTTAGGTAATTAATTTGCATGTTTGTTTGTTTGGTGCCAACTCGAAACGCTAGACTATTTTTTTCTGCTTTTTGGTTCCTTATTTCGTCGGTAATTTTTTCTTTAAAAATGGTATTTTTTTGACACCCGAGGCGAGGCCGCAACTGTATAGATGTCTCAAATAGCATCAACAATATCGCAGTCCATTGAGAGCTATAAACTATTTAGATAGTGAACTCTTAGTTAGTTGGCTAATAACTAATTATTGGTCTATGACAGCCACATTATTTGGTGAGCTACAAACTTTAAGATGAGAGCTAACGCGGGAACATCGGCAAGCTATTAGCGAGTGTGCTCTTAAATAGAAGTCCGTGCTCCCGCTAAACTTCCACTCTGCAAGTTCTAATCAATCTGCAAGAGATTAGATACGGATCGACAGCGAAATAGCTCATAGCCACTAATTAATAGCTCTCAACAGAACGGCACACTAAGCTCCATATTCGCTTCCTCGAATCTTCCCTAACTTGGCTCGGCATGCAAAGAGGACTTATCAAACATCAGTTGGCGCCAAAGTCTTTGGCAACTTACCTTGCCATGACTTGTGTCAAGTCAAATAAACGACTGAGGATGGTGCTAGTATTGGCTCTTAAACTCCATACTGCCAAAGCCTCAAACTACTATTAACGAAACATCCTTTGGTGAAATAAAATTCAAGGCATATACTAATGACGTATCGATTTGTAGCATCAGAACTTGACAAAGGCATGTATGTAAGTTGCCCAGATCAGGCTTTCGTGAAACTAGGTGTACCCAATCCCGTTGTCTTGTCTGAGAGAGAGAGAAAGAAAGAGTCTTTGCTGAACTGCACTACGCTCGTAACCAATAACAGTAGCGCTATTATTTTATTCTGATGTCGTATCATGTAACCTGTATTCCTTGAAATGGTAGGATGAATCGTTAGTACATCGATATATCGCGAGTATTGTACTCTCTTAATTAATGACAATAATCCCGCCACCGCGAGGTTATTGACATTAATCTGGAACGAGTCCAGCCTCCGGGTTGATACTGAGTATTTACTAACTTTTAAGGCTAACGTACTTTAGAGCGGAGGGCTCCATTACATAAATCCTACTGCATTAATTACCCGACTGCCGAAGGAGGGTAATGTGTTTATCAGTCTATGTATGTATGTATATATGTATGTATGTTTATTCCTATGTGGCGTTCTAGAGACCAAACGCGTTGGTCGATTTTGATTATTCTTACGTCAACCGTGCGAGTGTCACTGGCTACATTAAAATTGGAAAACAAAAAAAGTCGGCTTTTGGGCGCCATATTGTGAGGCACCCAATTTTTTTATTCCTCCAAACCCATCGTGTGCGGTATCAAAATATAGGGCTTTAAGGTGATTTCAAAAATATATAACACTTATATGTTTAAATGAACATAATTCTAAAAAAAATAACTTAAACTTTATAAATAAAAAAAGTTAATTAAAAAAATCAGTAAACCCGACTACTTAAAAAGCGAACTAAAAAGACGTAAACTAGAAGAAAATTATGCTGTGCAGTTGGAGGATACATCTGGTTTTGGTCAGAATACTACGGAAGACCACACGCACCGAACATTGTTGTTATCTAATGTGATTTGTTGGGGCTCGCTGTTGTTATTGAGTGTGGTTCGCTTGGCTTACTAGTTAAACCCATTATTATGGCCTAGATATATCGCTAACGATCCCATCATTCAATTTCATCTTCGCTACTCTCAAAACGGTTAAGTACATAATTCTGAAAAAAAAACCGGCCAAGTGCGAGTCGGACTCGCGCACTAAGGGTTCCGTACCATTATCGCAAAAAACGGCAAAAAATCACGTTTGTTGTATGGGAGCCCCACTTAATATTTTTTTTTTCTGTTTTTAGTATTTGTTGTTATAGCGGCAACAGATTTACATAATCTGTGAAAATTTCAACAGTCTAGGTATCGCGGTTCATGAGATACAGCCTGGTGACAGACAGACAGACAGACGGACCGCGGAGTCTCAGTAATAGGGTCCCGTTTTTACCCTTTGGGTACGGAACCCTAAAAAAAACACAAGTAAAGTGATGGGAATGGCTGTTGAAAATTCATTCAGCCAACTAACGCGCGGGTGACAATTTGACACATTACTTTTGCGATAATTTTCTTTACTAAAACTGGCACCAAGGCTTAATAAATTCGCGCTCATTTAAAACTTCACCAAGAAAATCCTCTAGGTACGTTAAGTAGATAATAATAATTATAACGTTTATTTATTTCTCCTTACAAGAGCAAGACCATATGAAACAATTTATAAATTCTATTCACTTAGGGGGGAACTTGGTGGCTGTTTTGGTACCTGTATTACAGATCACCAGAAGTAGATGCTGCAGTGAAGCTCTCATGGAACCCCTTGATAACTTGCTAATTATCTTATGCTGCATCAGTAGTGTAATTAACACTTCAGATTGTTGCGTCAAGATCCATTAAGACGACGACTAACGCCAACGACCTTGAGGGAACAAAACGCGCACTCGTTTCACACCCGCGCGACTTAAAATTTAGTAGATTTTTGTACTTTCCTTATTATTCTATGACTTAAAAAAAAACCTCAGATTAAAATGTAGATAATTAAATTGTCTTTGAGATGGTGTTGATTTCATTAAAATACGCCCAGCGGTTTTGGTGCGATTGTCGTGTTTTTGTCCGTTTTAGACATAACTTTACAAATTAATAATTTCTTTAAGAAAACTCATAGATGAATTGAAATATTAATTATTTTACAACTTTCTTTAGCGGACCCAAAATGACAAGTCATGACAATGTCATGCAAATTTTCTTAGCCCAACCATCTACCTTCATAATATTGAATATAAAAAAAAACCGGCCAAGTGCGTGTTGAGCCACGCGCAGTAATAGGGTTCCGAAGTTGCATAATAATGCGGACTAAAAAGAGGGTTTTTTTGTTGTTACATGAACATTAGAATGGTTTCAGCGGCTCACAAAGTCTAAAAACGGGCCCACATAGGATATTTTAGTCTCGCGTTTGACCACTATCTCGCCTGATGATAAGCGATGATGTGGTCTACGGTGAAGCACGCTTGCCTAGATGTAGGGTGGGTGCACCAGTGCCACACCAGGAACCAGTATTACACCATTTCAATCTTTTAATCGAAATATTAACCTTCTGTTGAATTTCCCGCAACTTTTTTTACGTTTGGTAGCCCTGCCGTACCTCTACCATTCATGTAAGCATAGATAAAACAGATGTACACGCCATCTACATCAGTAAAAAATACAAAATCCGAAATGACAATCGTTCAGTTCGTTCCGGGCGGCCATTTTAGTAAGCACGCGTACGACGATAATATTTTTAATCCTTTTATATCTTGGTTAAAATCAATCATTGTAACCTAATGTGCAATTAACTGCATAGTAAAATGAATAAAGCAATAATATTACTTCTTATTTCATTAGAAAATGCTAATTTAAATCATTGGTTGTCATTGGTAAACTAATGGAACACGAATTCAATGGTGTTCTAGTAATATTCCATTTGGTCTACGACTGGTGATTGAACCATTTTAGTAATTTTTTACTTTTTCTTTTACATTTATACTCACTTAAGTACTGCAATAAATTATAATAATAAACTCCTAAAAAAATCTCAATGTTCCAGTTGTAGACCAGTGGTTTGTTACTGGTAACATCTATACTACGAGTTTGTTCCAGTTGTAGACCAGTGGTTTGTTACTGGTAACATCTATACTCTCGAGTTTGTTCCAATAATTGGCCACGTACACTTTTTTTATAGACACAATGCCACAGAAAAGAACATTTTTCAAATATAAAGAGGAAGATATCCTAAAAGCGATAGACGAGACAAGCAATGGCGCAAAAAATATGCATAAATAAATAAAAAAATCATATGTAAAAAAGGCCTTCGCACGCCTTTCAAAGGACCGGGAGCCCCAGGGTCCTGTAGCATTTCAGTATTACATGAAACTTGTACCCTGATTAAAAGTTGTGATGATTATTAAGTACAGAACTTAATTAAATTAATTAGTATCAATAATAAAATTATATTACATTAAAAACATTCGTTTTATTTACTGGTTCACTATTGGCACTTTGTCTGGTCTATTACTGGTACAATCTGGTCCACCTTAGGCACATTGCGACTTTCCACATTAATTTTAAAATAAAAAAAAACTTAATTATTATTAAGAAAATCGGATTAAGCTACATGATTCTATGGTAGATAAGGAGTATGATGATTTTTTTTTGCAAAGATTGATGCAATAATTGAGTTTATGCAATTTTTTTTTATTCAAAATGTCGCTTAATCGGTTTGTTACTGGTGCACCCACCCTAATCTATTCACTCTTGACTTAAACTAAATAAGGACTAACTGGTAACTGAAGAAAGAGTTATAAAATCCAACTTCGCAACTGAAGTTAGAAAAATATTATCTATTTGAGTACCACCGCGGGTGCGAATTGCGAAAGGAGCCGATACGAGCGTGCGTTAGAGTCACGGGGAATGGTATATTATCTATTTGAGTACCACCGCGGGTGCAAATTGCGAAAGGAGCCGATACGAGCGCGCGTTAGAGCCACGGGGAATGGTATAGTTCGTTCCTGGATCCTTGCGTGCACGCACCTTGTTTATTTCTCTTTCGGAATTAGAAAAAAATCGTATGTATTTACCTCTAATCTTCTCTAATACCGCAGATTCACCTCTAATCCTCTAATCTGCGGTATTCACTATTTCATTCTGGAAAGTTTTACGCTACTCAATTAGTGATGAAGTCGGGTCGAATATTGACTTTGTAGAAGGATATCGACAAAAGAAAATAAGTAATTTGCTTGGAAATCGAACCTAATTTGACTTTACTTTTACGTTTTAATTACAAAACGTCGAAAACATTTCTGCACTAACACAAAATAGACTCCACCGCGCGCATGCGCCGTATGGCAGGCCCTGGTACTGCCACTCCAATGCGTTATTCGAGCTTAAACATTATTAATTTAGAAATCATTATTATTAAGGATGTTATGATTTTATTTTTGTATATTTTTACAGGGTTCATAAGCATATATTTACTATCTGTTTTACACAGCTAACAACGCTATTTAAGTAATTTTTCAATGGCATTTGTACAAAAATTTTACTGTGCCAAGTACATTTTATAAGTTGGTCGACTATTACTCGTAAACTTGTAAAGCCTGTTATGATTTCATTTTTGTATATTTTTACATGGTTCGTAAGCATTATATTTACTCTGTTTTCCACAGCTATCAACTTTATTTTAGTCATTTTTCAATGGCATTTTTATAAAATTTTTACTGTTCCAAGTACATTTTTTAAGTTGGTCGACTATTACTCTTAAACTTGTAAAGCCTTGTTATCCGTGATAATTGTCCTTTTAATTTCATTATATTTACTACTGCCGTGATTTTTTTCACATAGCCAAGAGCAACCATTTCGCTGGCAGGGGGGGGGGACACTTGACTCTAACATAAATTTGCAACTTAAAGTTTACTTTTACGCAAACGAATCTCTGAATCCAAAAATGGTTTAAACAAACCCATAATATTTTTGAATGGCCTATCCAACGATACCCCACACCATGGGATAGATGAGAAAAAAAAAATACATCCCCATTTTACGTCTATGGGAGGTACCCGAAAAAAAAATATTTTTCATGATTTTATGTTACCACTTTGTCGGAATTATTAATATGTATATACATGCCAAGTTATAGCTTTCTAGTACTTAGATTCTCTGAGCTAAGCTGCGGACGGACAGACGGACAGAGCGAAACTATAAGGGTTCCTTGTTGACTTCGGAACCCTAAAAATGGCTGTAGACGCAAAACACACAAATAATGATTTGCTCTCAAAACAAGAGCAGGCGCGTACTATGTTATAGGAATAAAACTCAAAATTTGCTCAGATCAAACCATTAAGAAAATGGTCTAATATAACATATATTTTTTCCAAAAAATGACGATTTAGACGTGATTCTGATTTTAAAATCAGTTACTCAAGGGAATCTGCGCCTTACCGTCCACTTGGTCTCACAGTCGGTAATGCACTTATAACTCGCACGCGATCTTTTGCTAATGTAGGATGTATGTATTACGAGCTGATTACTAGGACTACAATACTAGAGTATGAGACAACTAATTATCTTGTAACTAGGATGGTAGCGCACCTACGATGCACTTGGTACTGTTACGCACGGGGTATCCATCCTATTAAATTAAATCACCAACAAATTCATATTTGTGTATTGATTAAAAAGCTTTGCCACCGAAGGCCTTTACAAGAAAGCCTTTCTAAACAAAATGCATCAATTCCAAAATATTCGAATCCTATTAGAAGTATGGGAAAACCCTAAAACGGAAGCATTTCGTGCCAGTACAAACTTAAGGCTTGAACTTAATGCAAATGCCTCTTACAAAAGTCAAATAGGAGTCGGCGAATTTACTATTAGAGTCATAATCTTTCTTATATATAAAATTCTCGTGTCACAATGTTCGTTCCCGTACTCCTCCGAAACGGCTTGACCGATTCTCATGAAATTTTGTGAGCATATTGAGTAGGTCTGAGAATCGGCTAACATCTATTTTTCATACCCCTAAGTGGGTAGGGTAGGGTAGGTTTTTTTTTTTTTTTTTTTTTTTTATTATTGATAGGCTTGCGCTTGACCACTATCTCACCTGATGGTAAGTGATGGTGTGGTTAGCGTAGGGTAGGGTAGGTAGTGTAGGGATGTTAGGGCAGGGTAGGTAGGGTAGATGAATGTTTGGTGTTTTTATGGCAAAACAAAGTTTGCCGGGTCAGCTAGTCTATATATATAAAAATGAATCCCTATTTCCCTTGGTCACGGCATCACGCTTGAACGGCTGGACCGATTTCGCTTATTATTTTTTTGTTGTGTTTGTCATTGTTAGGAGAAGGTTCTTACGAAAAAGAAATAAGAAATAAAACTGGTACCTTACCTACATAGGTAGGGTAGGTATGTAGGTAGTTTGGGGTAGGTAAGGTAGGGTAAGTAGGGTAGGCTAGGTAGGGTAGTGTAGGTAGGGTAGGTAGGGTATGGTAGGTAGGTTAGAGTAGATAGGGTAGGTTAGGGTAGGTAGAGTAGGGTAGGTAGGGTAGAGTAGGTAGGGTAGAGTAGGTAGGGTAGGTAGTGTAGGGTACGATAGCTAGGGTAGGGTAGGTAGGTAGGGTAGATGAATGTTTGGTGTTTTTATGCCAGAACAAAGTTTGCTGGGTCACCTAGTTATTTAATAAAACCGACACGAATAAAGTCGTGTCAATTTTGTAAGTTTCTTTCATACATTTTTTGCTACATACTGAGGGCTGATCAAAAAGTATCCGAAATATTGTACATAGCATCTTAACTCCCACAACCTACAAAACACTAATCTGAAAAAATAAAAAAATATGAACCCGAAGCCGAACTGAAAGAAGAAATCATAAGATATGGGCGCAAGAAATAAAAACTACTAACTAACAAGGACTAAAAATAAACTAGTATAAAAAATGGCGTCGAAAACTCTTCTCCTCATTGTCATTGTACCCAAAGGTCTGGCGACTGTCCACTACGCGTAATCCCCAATCATCTTCTCCGTGGCCTGAAACTAATAGATTTAGAATAATCACTTCATTTCATCATCTATACTAATATACTAATAATCTATACTATCTATACTAATATTATAAAGAGGAAAGATTTTTTTGTTTGTTTGTACCGAATAGGCTCCGAAACTACTGGACCGATTTAAAAAATTCTTTCACCAATAGAAACCTACATTATTCCTGAGTGGCATAGGCTATTTTTTATCCCGGCAATACGTACTGTGGGGTGGTCCACGGAAGGGAAGCCGCGGGGAACAGCCAGTTTTATATAAAACAAGAACCTCCCATATTCAACATGAACATCTAAGGGTCAAAAGTGCTATCACTCTCTACCAAAACAGCAGCGGAAATCTTTTATTATTCATAAGAATTTCAACTTTTTACGGTTAGTAGGTATAATCTATACTTTAATTTCTATAAAGCATATTATAATACTCACAATGGATCTTTGTGTCTCTGAATTGTCTGCAAAACCATGCGCAGTAGCTATTTTTGTGTCAATGTTCGAGGAGAAGATAGCATTGTATAACTGTCTCTTTCACTCGCTTACGTTTGTCGCATCGTCCTGTCTCGCTTATTCTATGCAGTATACTCGACGAAAAACTTATTCCTGCGCAATGGTTGGCAGAGCCAACTTCAGAGACACAAAGATCCGTTGTGATTATTACCAAAAAAAATTTACTGTTATTAAATCAGTTATGGAATTTTTACAAACTTCTACAAAAACTTGCCATTTGAGTTTTGGGAGAGTAAGACTGCACTTTTAACCATATCCATACTAATATTATAAATTCGAAAGTAACTCTGTCTGTCTGTCGGTCACCTTTTCACGCCTAAACAGGAACGGATTTCAATTGAATTTGGCAAGGGCAAATCTTCACCAAATTAAAATGGGACCAATTTCGAAACATACCGTTTCAAACAAAAAATATTTTTCAAAATCGGTCCAAAATTGACGGAGATAAGCGTGAACTTACACAAAAAAAAAATAACAAACATAATGTCGAACATAGAATCTCCTTCTTTTTGGTAAGTCGGTTAAAAATACAAACAGATGCAGTGCCAATGAATGGCTGGAATATTATGTGTGCAGCTGACATTGCTGACCTGTACTGAAAATACATAACCATAAATTTCCTAAACGTTATTACTTTTTACAAAGTAACTACTGTTATCGTGCAAAAAAAAAAAAAAAATTTTGTAAGCAAACGGTTTATATTTTGACCCATTGTTAAAAATTCACACTCATTATCAGAAGTGCTCCTTTTGAAAAGTGCTTATTTTGCGAAGTGCACATTTTGCGTCAAGAGCGCATTCTGCGTCAAACACGTTATAAGTATCCTACGTCGCATTTGCCAATGTTATTTGTTTATTTAAATTAAGTCAATTAAGACTTCATAATTATGTTCATCATGGCTGACTGAAAACAATATTATTGTGAGCTTTTGTTGCCCACCGTACCTCAAAATAAGTTGGACGTAGTTATGCGACAACGTTCCAATCCACACGCAGGTCGAACTGAGTAAATCGCGTTTTTGTAATTTTGTGGTACGCTTTTTTTTGGTAGCGAGTACAACTAAGTAGTATGTATTACATCAACTAAATAAATAAACATTATTTTACTATATACTTGTCATTAAAATGTATTAATATTTCTCATACAAATGATGAAGAAAATGCACTTGGAACGTTTTTAAAAAAAGGCTTTTTGTATGGAAGTAGCTTATAGCTTAATTTGCAAAAACGATCCAATATCTGAAAACTGGTATATTTTGGTAGTTAATATATATTTTTTCTAAAACATAAGTATAACAATGAAACAACATTATTAAAAAAATATTTATTAAGACGCCTGCGTACAGCGCGCGCTATCTCGTGTTATGACAAAATAAAATACGTTTTTGAGGTTGATGGAATCAAAGCATGGAAAATCATCACAATTTATTCATCATCTAGATCGAAATCCAGCTCCTTACCAAATCCATCGATATCGTCAATGGCGTCATTAGACGCTTTCAATGTTTTATAAAAACTAAGGCAATCAGCTGGAATAAACTTGTATACAGATCGTAAATCAGCCAATTTAGCTGGAGCAATGGGTTTCCCGTTAGCCCATAACTGTTTCAGATCAGATCTATGTATAGTCGAAATCTCTCCTTTTGTCGTTTTTTTAATGTTTAGTTCATTATAATCCTCATCAAGGGACGTTTTCATAAAAATAGAATATAATTTAGCTTATAATTTAGAATAGAAAGTCACGTTTTAAGATTTAAAATTAGTTATTTTTAAAACGTTTCAAGATGATTGGATACTAATTTTAATTGCATTCAGTCCAAAATGAATTAAAATAATACGATCCAAATGTAATGTCACTTTATAAGATTATATTTAGATCTTTTGGTTCGTTTTATCATTTAGACCGCTTAATTATTTCAATAGTTATTGTCGTAAGAGAGTCAGTGTCTTCAGCACTAGATAGAACGATCCAAAATACCTAGCTTGGGCTCATAAACTCAATTTTGACTACCTTGTGGATTGGAACGTTGTCGCATAACTACGTCCAGTTTTAAAATGAAATTGGTACAAAAATATCTATTAATTTGTTTTCAATAATGCTCTTACGATTTTAATGCGGAAACGTAGTTAATGGAACCTTTTAACAAGCATTTTAATCCGATACCTCAGAGCACTTTGCATTAAAAGTGCCACGGTTTTTACTAGTTAAATGACTTAATTACGCAGACGAATTAAAATTATATCTGTTACTAGCTGACCCGGCAAACTTTGTTTTGCCATAAAAACACCAAACATTCATCTACCTTACCTACCCTAACAACCCTACACTACCTACCCTACCCTAACTACCCTACACTACCTATCCTACCCTACCCTACCCTACCCTACCTACGCTACCTACCCTACCCTACCCTACCCTACCTACCCTACCCTACCTACCCTACCCTACCCTACCTATCCTACCCTACCTACCCTACCCTACCTACCCTACCCTACCCTACCTACCCTACCCTACCTACCCTACCCTACCTACCCTACCCTACCTACCCTACACTACCTATCCTACCCTACCCTACCCTACCCTACCTACGCTACCTACCCTACCCTACCCTACCCTACCTACCCTACCCTACCTACCCTACCCTACCTACCCTACCCTACCCTACCTATCCTACCCTACCTACCCTACCCTACCTACCCTACCCTACCCTACCCTACCTACCCTACCTACCCTACCCTACCTACCCTACCCTACCTACCCTACCCTACCCTACCTACCCTACCCTACCTACCCTACCCTACCTACCCTACCCTACCTACCCTACCCTACCTACCCTACCCTACCTACCCTACCCTACCTACCCTACCCTACCTACCCTACCCTACCTACCCTACCCTACCTACCCTACCCTACCTACCCTACCCTACCTACCCTACCCTACCCTACCTACTTACCCTACCCTACCCACTTAGGGGTATGAAAAATAGATGTTAGCCGATTCTCAGACCTACTCAATATGCTCACAAAATTTCATGAGAATCGGTCAAGCCGTTTCGGAGGAGTACGGGAACGAACAATTTTATATATAAGATGAACTGCGAAGTCTTCCTTTCATCATCATTGTGTTCTAGAATGTGTTTATTTGCCGGAATTAGTATCAACATCTCCACCGATATTCATGATCTTGATGTTATTTGATTGTGCATTTGTGCAATCATGATCTGCACAATTAATTATCATCATCATCACCTACATCACTTTTGTCTTTTTGCTTTGAAAAATGCTCATGCATACTGCGCAACCGAAGCGAAGAGCAGTGGTGGCCCAGTGGTATCGGCCGCGACTTACAAGTTGTAGGTCGTGGGTTCGAACCCAGGCAGGCGCTTTACTTTGTTTTAATTATTTCATCACCACTGCTCTCAAAACGGTGTAGGAAAACATCGTGAGGAAACCGGCGTGTTCTAGAACCAAATATTCGAAGACAAGTGACATCCACCAAACCCGCACTGGGCCCGCGTGGTGGATTACGGCCCATTCCCTCTCACAGAGAGGAGGCCTGTGTCCCAGCAGTGGGAACATTAATAGGCTGATGATATGATACTGCGCAACCACGGGGAGATAGTGCAATTATGTGAGATTCCTAACTAGTAAAGCTCCACGGAGTCCTTCTGAGCTGCGGCGGGATCAGCATCTTTTATCACATCACACACATCATCTCCTCTCGGTGACAGGGAATGGGCCGTAATCCACCACGCGGGCCCAGTGCTGGTTGGTGGATGTCACATGTCTTCGAATTTTTGGTTCTAGGACATGCCGGTTTCCTCACGATGTTTTCCTTCACCGTTTTGAGAGCAGTGGTGATGAAATCACCATCAGTGACCATCTTTTATGTATGTCATCAATTATAACATCTGCAACAAATTAGAAAAAATAAACGTAAGTGTCACTGTTCACTTGGTCAGAAGCACCAAATATACAATCGTCGCCCTGATGATACTAATCTATCAATACATATAACAAATCTATAGAAAAGTCGTTTTTAAGCATCGAATATATTTCCAAAAAAAATTGCTAGGCTGTTAAAGGAACAAACAGAACCCATTTCCAGCATTTATGGATTTTTGTCTGTCTGTTTAGTTGTGCACGCATCACGTGAAATGTATGAAACCAATTTAGGTAACTTATATACATAAAATTGTGCATAAATTAAAGTATTACTTAGGTTTTGTATAACCGCAATCGGCTCCCTCTATAAAAAGTTAAATGTATTTCAAGTGTTCACGAAGTAAAATATCACAACACACGCAATTGAGATACTCGGTCAGTTGAAATCCATATTCGATAGATAGCGTTGTGCATTTGAGGTCATTTTCTGAATGGCGGTATGAAGATGCTTCGCGGAAGAATTACCCTAGAACAAAATTGCTAGTTAGGTAGGGTAGGGCAGGCAGTTGACGTGAGGGAAGCCGCGGGCACAACCAGTCTTACATAAGAAAATGAAACCAAAATTAATAATTCCCAAAAAAAATACCCACCAAACCAAGAATGAGTGAGCTTTAACGTGATCATTCAAAAGAAAACAACAATGAAAAGAAACATCACTTGTAGGTAGCGTTGGGCAATAACCTTAGTCAATGTCGAAGAATAAAAATAATTTTGCATTAATTGTTTCCTCTTCAACGTTGAACCAATCACAGCACATCAGATGCATGTCTGAAAATAACAGTGTGGTTGTTGGAACACACCGTCTGGAACACTTCAGCTCTTCTTCTGTTTCAATACTTGTTGTGCTAGCTCGTTCAAATGTCTTTCAATTGCTAAATTGATGACAAGGAATATTACATCTAGGGGGTGTTCAGAGTTTCCGTTCTACGAATTCAATTATATGATTCGAGTTACGTACTGGAGGTGAGATGCAGTAGTACCCGTTTGAGTGACTTTATTGCTCTAAAATAATGGTGATTTACGTCAATATTTGGGTATTCGGCGTTGATTTTAAGAATAAATAGTATATCTTCCTAAAAGAACATGGAATTAGCAACCAGTCATATGAAATTTTGTTAAATATTTACTTTAAATTCTGATTCATTCGTGCGCTAATAGCATTACACAGCTCTTTAGCGCAGTAAAAATATACAAACAGTATGGAAACTACCTACAAACGCTCGAAACGGCACACTCACACAAACATAAGTGACCACTCGTCGCGTCGCGGTGCTCAGTACTGACACACTCACAGCACCGCAGAAGTGCCCGAGCGGTCTCGTCGGTGCGTATGTTTGTGTGAGTGTGCCGTTTCGAGCATTTGTAGATAGTTTCCATACTGTTTGTATATTTTTACTGTGTCTTTAGCGACGGTGCTATACCTACTAATGCGCTTGTCTACGATGTAATACTTTGTCTCTACACATTGATAAAAATGTTTGGCAGTCACAATTGCCAAAAATAATGATTGAAGTGGGTAGACTATTCACGCTTTCTACTTTGTACCTGGGTGGTGACCCATAAGCTCTTAGAATAAGGTTATTTTGAGTGTGTGTAAGCGACAGATGTATATGACTTGCATACATCTGTCACTTAGGCGATCTCAAAATAACCTTACTCTACGAGCTTATGGTCACCCCCCAGTAGTCTTTTAAGGTGTGATCATAAAATCATCATCATCAAATTTTCGCCCGAAAGTTTTTCACTGCTGGACATAGACCTCCCATGCTCACAGGCGTCTCTCATCCATTGGATTGCCCCAGCCTTAACCAGGTCTTATCATAAAATATGGTTAACAATTTTATTACGACCGAAGTAATAAGATTTATATATCACATTTGACCTCCTTCAAAGTACTTACCCTGGCTAACAATGCACTAATTCCCACGTTGATTTCATGATTGGAAGCATTTCTGGCAACGAGTTTTTGTGAGAGCCTTCAGCTACCGTGTCGTGACCCTTTCAGTCTCGGCAATGATGACAAAAAGTTGTTCTTTCAGCACAGTTTTTAGTTTAGGAAGAGCCAGAAGACGCATGGTATTTATTCTGAAGATTGAATGTGGACCGATAGTAGACCGGTTTTTTTTGCCTCCGTACTGAAGTGGTGTAAGAAAAATTTAATTAGGAAAAATTCATAAATTTGGTGGTACGAAGTACAGCGATTCTTTTAATGATCATCAGCCTATTAATGTTACCACTGCTGGGAAATAGGGCTCCTCTCTCTATACTGAATTGTTATCGCGACGACTATACCATTTATTGTATAAATTATTGCTAATATTGTATTAAATCCTACCTGAATCCTGTCTCTCAAGATACAGGTTGCCCTAGTTTGAGAGGCAGGGGTTACAATGGAATAATTCTTACAATATAGCTGTACTTAAACTGTAGTGTAACCTTTTTTGCACCAATAAACATATTTTTTTTTCTCTACTCTGTCGGTTCGTTTCCTTCTTTAGGCTTCTTAAGCATCAATAATCAACGTGTTCAAAAGTTAAACATCACGCAAGTTAAGGCGCACTTCTCACAAATCAGCAAACAAGCGCCATCCATCAAAAATTTCCACAGTCGCACGCGCACGAAGTGACGCGACGATCCTAAACAACTTAGACCTTCTGAATGTTTCTTGTCTCTGTATGTAAATAAATCATGTGCTGTTGATATATGCAGCTCCCTCCGATGCGTAGTATCTTCGGCTTGATTCGAAGATTACAATAGTGCATACCCGGTGACAGGTAGCCCTATACAATAATGATCGAGTTCCTGATTCTGGGAGCTTGATAAACGAACGCTCCTGGAGCGAAGTCGCCATTATTCACCGTGGCTTCGGGCGGGATTGACGTTTACTGCTGTGTCATTTGTGATTCAGTAATAAAGTGTATATTTATCCTTCGCCGGCGCGCACCTATTCGAGATGGTACGTATTGCGGGCTTGCGCGGTTTGATTTGAAGCTAACTTGATGATTCTTTCTATCTAGAGTTGGTGATCTTTCCTCTATTTTAGCAGCGATTTTCTTGTGTTATGTGGGTTTGAATTAGTTTTTTGTCTTTTGTTTTACAATGTTGCTTTGCGATTTCTGACGTTGCCGGCCTGGTCATTGAAGGTGTTAGCTGCGTCTCTGGGTTGCAAAGTCATGGCAATGTTCGAATTTTTAGTGGTCCGTACTCAGGCAGCCTATACCATTTCGAACTACTTCTATCGCGTTGATTCTAATCCGCTGCTTTAGGGTTCGTTTCTTTTATGCTAGCCTACACTGTGCCACTGCTGAGCAAAGGCCTCCCCAAATCCCTCCACGTATTTTTTTCTTGGGCCACCTCGAACCACGTCTTGCAGTAGCCGTCTTCTCGCCAACTCTTTCAAGGGTAGTTTAGAAAATTATTACCGCCGAATTGTTAGGACCTGTTTTGTTGATTTCTTCTCGGATATGATTGTTATTTGTTTTTTCGAAGAGATCGGAATTAATCGACATTTAAACTTCTCTTTTAAATAAACCTTGAAGTGCAATAAAGCTTTAAAGAAGTTGGCCGTTATTTTTTTTAAAGCGCTCTATAATCTTTTCTATATCTAACAGATTGCCGAATATTATCTAAAGTAGAAAAATAAATTCAGGTTGATTTAGTAGTTCGTCTATAACCATTATTAAATATTTGTTTTTGTTTGTCCATCAGGTCGGCGGGAACGGGAAAGCCCGGGAGTTCTTCGAGAGCTCTCCTGACTTCAAGCCGGGGCTGACAATACCGCAGAAGTACAACACCAAGGCGGCAGCTATGTACCGGCAGAAGGTAAGCATACAACAAGCATTGCCGTTCAGACAGCGAAGCTTGTCCGTGATTTTGATTTCTAGCGGACGGCGAAGATTTTCTCAGAAGTGCTAGCGCGTTTACATTGTACCTTGCGGCTCTTCTCATCTCGCCTTCGACTCGCTGACTGTGACAGTGTGAGAGTGGCTTTCTTGCTGTTGTTTTCGAGATTTGGGACTATGTATTATTTCAGATTTAGAAAGCAAAATTTGAACTGCATTTGGCACTCAACTCTTGTTCTTTTTAACGTTATTGTGTGTTAGAATGCCGTGTGTATAATCTTTTTATCAGAAGCCTCCGGTCTTCGTAGTTTCGTACTTTGTACGTGTCACGGGCCAGTTAAGGTAGTGTTAGGGTAGGGTAGTGTTAATCCAAATTTGCAATTTAGAAAAACGAGTGCGCGCAACACGCTGAATATAACGAAAATTTTGGGACGATTTTCACATTTTGCTTTTAAAGTCATAAACTTTGCGTTTTTCGTTCAAAGTTCCGTACTTTTTTAAAGTTCAATAAATTTGCAAGAATTTACGCCCAACCGCAGCTTTTAGCCTTTTTCGATTTATACTGGGCTATAGATCGAATGCCATTGTCCTTGAATAGAAGCTATTATTGACATAAAATAAAATTAAAATAAATAAATAAGTTGTTTAAGGTTTACGGGCCTACTCCTTTTTATCTCGGATTGGGCATCGATGGAAACGCTGATGACACCAGCGTTCCTCAAGGATGTTCGTTTGGACCTGTTATAATGTCAGGGAAAATGGCACTTTAGTAAATGTTCTTTCTGTAAATTTGAATATAATATTAATTCGTATATTCGGTATTATGCACTTCGGCACTTTAACATTCTTACGATAACAATGTTGTCACAAAATTTCAAAAAAATAATTTATTTGCTAGTCAAGTACAGAATCTACTTGTAATACTCGTTTTTACTTGTAAAATTGTTGGTATTGGAATCTTTGGTAAGTAGGAAAATAACAAAGCTTCAGCCGGGATGTAGGATGACTAGGATCTTATAAATTTAGTCAGAGCCACGAGCATTCAAGAGGCGATCCCAGAAAGGTAAGTTACTTTTTGTTTTCCCACCACATATTTTCAGGTACTAGTTCTCGCCAAACTTCTGGGCCGCCTTGAAGTTAGCGTTCCGATGCGCAAGGCACGGGTCGGTGCTGTTTATGTATGAGATTTACTATTGCGCAGCCATTGTAGCCAACTTCAAGGCGGCCAAGAAGTTTGGCGAGAACTATAGTTGTAGCGGGCATCCCTTTGGTGAACTTAGACTTTATAGGTACTTAGGCTAAGTTTTACAGCAGTGCAAACGCAGCTCGTGGGGGTATGTGCTTGGCAAATTATTTAAAATTATTTTTTTCAAAAGAAATGTCATAAACGTTAGGGAACTTTTTCTGTAATCGGTTTTCACTAAGCACCTCACCTATACACCACTCACCTATACTACCTATATTACCCGGTATACCTATATTTTCATTGGCAGTAGAATCAATTTGGTATTACATTATCTAGGTATATTGAGTTAATTTTATTGACACTATTGCTGGTAAGGAAAGCGATTTTGCATAGATGCATTACGGGCCAACTCCCGCAGACAAGCGCGCCGTGACGATGCGACGACCATTTTCTATAGGAATAGTTTAGCGGATATTTTATCTGTGGAACAAATTTCTATGGAAAATGGTAGTCTGATGGGACCTTCAGGTCATTGAATGTGGCACAAAAAGATTACCAATAGCCCATGATATTTATTATAAATTCGGATATATTAATAACATTCGATGCGACGCGGACGGTTCTATTAACGAAATATTCGCTTGAATTGAATATATTTTACAAAGGCATTGTTTTAATGAATACCTACCTCCAAACTTCGGTGCAGGTAGCATCCGCTAATAGATTGGAATTCTGTTCAGACTTGAGTTGATTTTCGTAAAAATTAACTACAATACAAACTCAATACTAACTTTATTTTTGGCTAGCTATTTCGCGCGGCTTCGCATCCCGAGAGCGAAAGGGCGTGAATGCACGGTATGCATTCACGCAGCGTGAATGCCGCAGACACCGTGCATTTTTTCTAAATAATAATAGTGTATTCACTACTTTTATGCCGAAAAATGCATCAGATTGGTTTTTTATCAGTGACAGAATAAAATAATCGTTTTCGGTGCACTTATATAAAATTAGTCAAGTATTTAATTTTAAAATTTTCTAGGAACCTTTGGCTTAAGAAAGTAAATTAAGCAAAAGAATATTAGTTTCGAAGTAAAAGCTAGCGGTCTGTAGTTCTACCCACATGGCAAAAAGTCTTTTCTATACCAAAGATTTAAAATATTACAGATGGGACAAACCGCTTCTGCCTTCCCGAAGCACGAACAGGTTAAACAGAAAGAAATGATTATATTTAAAAAAACCGGCAAAGTGCGAGTCGGACTCGCGCACGAAGGGTTCCGTACCATTATCCCAAAAAACGGCAAAAAAATGCACGTTTGTTTATAGGAGCCCACTTATATATTTATTTTATTCTGTTTTTAGTATGTTGTTATAGCGGCAACAGAAATACATCATCTGTGAAAATTTCAACTGCGTAGCTGTCACAGTTCATGAGATACAGCCTGGTGACAGACAGACAATAATAGGATCCCGTTTTTACCCTTTGGGTACAGAATCCTAAAAACGAAAAACTGAATTAAGAATCTGCTTAAGATAATTAATCAATGGTATAAGTCTAGTCATAAAATGTTTTTTTGTTCAACTGTTCAGCAGTCTAGGAAAAATATAAACAAGGTGTTAGGTATTCGTTTTGGAATAGCAAACAGGTGATTTTTAAACAAAATAAAGTTCTGCACGCAAAAATTGCAACAGTTATAAACAATTTTCTGAAAAACAAAAAGTGGGTTTGGTTTTTTGCAAATACCTCAAAAACTTATTAAGATCTTTGGAATCTAAAAAAAAATTAAAACCAAAGAGGAAATTTTCTTAAAGAAAGTCCAGCAGCCTAATTGCGTAAGTGAATTCTGCAAAGCAAACAAGTTGGAACCTTCCCAAAAACAACTTTTCGTATTGCATATTACACTCTGAACGGAAAGGTTATGCTCCTTTCATTACCAATATTTTGACGTAGAATTGATTGTAAAAGAATGAATGAAAGCGGAAGAATCGAGATAAAACTTCACTATTGGTATTGTGTAATGCAAATGTCATATATCTTCAACTCCGTAGTATCTCTAAGTAGTCTGTGTTCAACTCAAAGGAAGATTTGGAAAGCTAACGCTAGCTTTCCAAATTAGTTTCGCAATTTCGAAAAATTTGAAAGAAATGATTCTGATTCTTTGAAAGAACCGACTTGTTTCCTTTGCAGAATTCACTTACGCAATTAGGCTGCCGGCTATCATAAATGTAGGGTCAATATTTAGAATTTTCCCGAAGGGATGAAAACGGGAACTCTGGCTTGCGCAAGCCACGGCCAGCTCGGACACTTTTACTTTAAAAAAACTTTTTTACAAAAAAATACAACCGACTTCCAAATAAGAAAACTAGAAAGTGAAAAATAACTTTTTTTTTGGAAGTCGGTGTCTTTAGTAGGTACCAAATTTTTAAGTTATGGACACCGACTTCCAAAAAAAAAGTTACTTTTCACTTTCTAGTTTTCTTATTTGGAAGTCGGTAGTATTTTTTTGTAAAAAAGCTTTTTATTTTTCACTTTTTAGTTGTACCTACCTAATAGGGAAGTAGTTAAGTAAGTACCTATAACGACAGAATAGATTACCCGAATAACATGAAAAATGAATATAATCGGTGAAATGAGAGATCTGCATACCCCTTTCGAGCGTACTGGCGTGATGTTATGTTATGAAATAGTATAAACAATAAACAGACATGCGTTTGCAGCAATCCTGAGAGATTTGCCGTTATTTATTGAAGAGTTCTGTTGTATATCTCCGAAGTTCTTAATCAGATCTTCACCAAATTAAAATGGGACCAATTTCGGCATATAATCTTTCAAAAAAAAAAGAATTTTCAAAATCGGTCCACAATTGACGGAGATATCGGTGAACATACATAAAAAAAAAAAAAAAAAAAAACTTACTTAATGTCGAACATAGAACCTCCTCCTTTTTTGGTAGTCGGTTAAAAATTTATTTGAACATGTGAAATATTAAAATTAAGAAATGAAATAATTCGACCACTTACATATAAATAATCCACGGGATTTATTTTTATCTCAAATTTTCTTTAGTTATGCAATAGTTAATGTTAAATAGTTAATGTTTTAGTTATGCAATAGTTAATGAACAATTTTTTGTTGCTTGAACATGAACATTGCAAGTGTGATAATTCTTAAACTATAAACCTGAGATGTTTTTCCCTTCCTTGGAGCTCTTCTTAAAAGGCTTCTGAACAACCACGTTAAAATAATTAAAAGAGAAGAATAACAATTTTTTTGTAACAATTTACGAAGTTGCAAAATTAAAAACTTTAATTAATCATTGAAATTATTAGATATTTAAAAATATATTTTTTTTGTTTTTTTTTAATCTGATTTGGAATTTGCATAGAAATGATTTATTTGTACAAGCTTTTTATTAACTTGCAATGTATGTATGTATTGTATGTGTGTTCGGGTCAAATCTTGCAACTGAATTTTAAAGCAGGTATCCTCAACCGATTAAGATGAAATTTTGGTTTGGATGACAATGCATGGTAAGCTAAAAAGCATGTTTAAAAAAAGTTTTTTTTTATTGGAAAATCATATTTATAACACCGTCTTAACAATAGATAATATTCACTCGCGTAATAAGATGAGTCTTGATCCGTGCGAACTACTGTTGGGATGAAAGAGATAGCCGGCTCACATAAATAGGAGCATCCTGTTGTAATTTGTTGCGACGCGGACTAACAGACTACTGTGTATAAGTACAATAGTGTCTCGACTCTCGCTTGCATGTATTACGTACATACATAAACTCACGGGATTTTCCCATAAGGGTAGGCAGAAACTACAGTACGCCATCTGCTACGATTCGTACAGTCAGTCGTAAAATAATAATAATACATTTTATAGCCGTGTAAATTATCAGTGTTCAGGCAGGGGCCAATAGTCCTTCTATAGTTTTGGGTAAACCCATAGCCCAATGTGTTTTGTCTCCATATTCTGCAATAGTCGTGCACCAGCCGGGGATTGTCCTTGGGTGCTCTTGCATAGTGATTAGTGCATACAGGGATTATCGCCGGTTGGTGTCACATTTCATCCTACATGTCTAACAAGGCATCTGCGTGTTGGTTTCGGTCCCTGGTACGCATTTCAAAGGTCCGGGACCCCAGAGTCCCGAGATTGTTAAACATATATAATATATACTAATATTATAAAGAGGAATGATTTGTATTTTTGTATGTCTATACTAATCTAATATATATAAATCTCTTGTCACGATGTTTGTCCGCGATGGATTCCTAAACTACATAAGCGATTTTAAATTAAATTGGCACACCGTGAGCAGTCTGGTCCAACTTGAGATATAGGGTAGGGTAGGGTAGGTAGGGTAGGGTAGGGTAGGGTAGGGGAGGATAGGGTAGGTAGGGTAGGGTAGGGTAGGTAGGGTAGGGTAGGTAGGGTAGGGTAGGTAGGGTAGGGTAGATAGTTAGGGTAGGTAGGGTAGATGAATGTTTGGTGTTTTTATGGCAAAACAAAGTTTGCCGGGTCAGCTAGTAATATTATTAAGAGGAAAGATTTGTTTGTTTGTTTGTTTGTACAGAATAGGCTCCGAAACTACAGGATCGATTTAAACAATTCTTTCACCAATAGAAAGCTACATTATTCCTGAGTGATATAGGCTATTTTTTATCCCGAAAACGGGTCCTGTGGCACTCCACAAGACCACTGTCCACTGGAGCGAAGCCGCGGGGAACAGCTATTAATTAATAAAATTAAACAACTACTGGACCGATTGCAAAAAGTCATTGGGAAGCTACACTATCCCCAAGTGACATAGGCTACTTTTTATCCCTAAATTCCCACGGGAACGGGAACTACGCGGGTGAAACCGCGAGGCGTCCGCTAGGCATATATATATTTGGCAAGCAGTACACAATTACATCCCCTCTCACAGAGAGGAGACCTGTGTCCCAGAAGTGGGAACATTAAAAAAGGCTAATGATGACACAATTACAGGTAACAATAATTAAGAAGGTTTTAATAACTGGCGAGACACAAAATACCATGATTAATTACCCCCATGCTAGGAAAACCTGTGTTACAGTTATTGTGCACTTAACGTAACGTAACGTTAACGTTAATTAGCGATATATATATCCTCAGGAGAAAAACCTGTATTCAATTGAACAGACCCCGAGACGTCCTCAAGGGAACAAACCTGTTGATTCACAGGCATATTTGTCTTTGAGTTCTAGCGTCTAGACCACGCACAAAGCAAAGGGGTCCAAAGAAATTATTCCTTATATTGTTTAAAGTCATGACAATCTAAGAAGTCGGATTTGACAGCTTTAAAAACATTATATAAAAACTGATGGTAAAGAGTGTCCGTGGAGTTTCTTGCACATTATTCTCCATACGGACTACAGACCTACGGACGCTTGCGAATGTGCAACCAGATTCATATTTTGTTTGACAATTCAAAAGTACGAAGTATAAGTAAGTTTGGTTAAATTAAAAAATATTTTTGATTTAGATTTTATGAGTTTTATGCACAATACAAAAACTTCAACAATAAAAAAGTTAATTAAAAAAATCAAAATACCCGACTGCTTAAAAAGCGAACTAAAAAGACGTAAACAAGAAGACAATCATGCTGTGCAGTCGGAGGATACATATTCGCTAGCTGGCTGACCAAAACCAGATGTATCCTCCGACTGCACAGCATGATTGTCTTCTTGTTTACGTCTTTTTAGTTCGCTTTTTAAGCAGTCGGGTATTTTGATTTTTTTAATTAACTTTTTTATTTTTAACTTTTTAGTTAACATTTTTTTCGAATTAGGTACATTTAAATATATAAGTGTTATATATTTTTGAAATCACCTCTTGAAACCCTTTATTTTGATACCCCACACGATGGGTTTGGAAGAAAATATAAATTTGGCCCCCCACAATATGGCGCCCAAAAGCCGCCATTTTTCTATTTTCCAATTTTAATGTAGCCTATGACACTCGCAAGGTTAAGACGAATCGATTGACGTATGAATCATCAAAATCGGTCAACGCGTTTGGTCTCTGGAACGCCACATAGGAACAAACATACATACATACATACATACATACATACATACATACATACATACATATATACATACATACATACATAGACTGATAAACACATTACCCTCCTTCGGCAGTCGGGTAAAAATAACAAACACACACACACACAAACACACACGTACGTGTGTGTGTTGTTTTTGTTGACTGTACCTTTAAAGTACTTGTAATATGGGACGAAACACAACTTCAATAGTGATATGGGACAAACTAAGAATTTTTTGAATGTGGGACAAAACTTCAAGACGAACGAATAATAAATTAAGTTAAACTTTATGCTTACGAATGGTTAATATAGTAATTAATTATATTGCGTCCATCCTATAATTTCACATTTGACATAAGCCTGTCTATGAAGTTCCATAATTATTGACAGGCAACCTTTGACAATCAAATGCAAGCGATTTTTACGCAATAATTGCTCTCAAATACAATAGTTTTTGAGTTGTTGGCGGTTTTATTTTTAAATAAGTGCATTTGACAAATAGCGAGTGATTAGCAAACGATTGTGTAGGACCTACCATACCTACACTGCAGGTAATGCCGACTTTTATGTCAAGCGTTTGATCGCTATCGTTTTGCTCTTGCAAAAGATACGTAATAAGCCTGCGGATTGATTTGAAACTATGCACACTTATCAAGGACCGATGACAATGCAATAATATAAATTATTTGTCCCATTATCCTCACCAGGATCTACAGGATAAGCGACTTTTTAGTTCAATTTACCAGTAAAGCGTGTTGTTTAGTTTTTAGAACCACAATTTATTCCCTTTGAGGTACGGCACCCTAAAAATAGTTATTCCTTTATTGTCAGCAGACGGCGATTTTTCAGTTTATAAATGGAACCTTACGATGATGCGATTAAGTACGTCTAAAAACATTAGCACCTAGGAAGCGTCAAATTTTCCGAAATTTTTCGGCGTGGCGGCGCTCTACTTTTACCCACGCGCCGTTCTTTCCTCAGATACTGAAATCTAATGCATACTTGAAATTATATTATATCTTGTTGCAATGCATAATTATTATATCAAGTACAAAGTGTCGTGATTGCGCGGTTACAACGTGATTTCTATTTTAGCGTTGAGCGTGTGCGGCGTGCTTGATCATGTCTCTAATTATTGCATTCACAATCATTCAAGATTGAGGCAACCCTTAATAATTACCCTTATGTAATTAGCAATACTTGTGTTGCAGTCGTCGCTCTTTCCCTTATTTGAATATTTAGCAGCTATATTTAGTACAATCAAAATGTGGTTGTACCTGACACAAATCTACAAAAATAAAAAAAATATTTCTTTATACTTTCCTAAACCATTGATTTAATTGTGATTAAACTTTGGTGGGTTATTCTGCGTACGCCCGCGAAAGTACCTGGCCCAAAAATATATATACATACACTTTTACTTTACGTGGCATTGCAACGCATGCCGTGTACAGCTAGTATAAAGTAAAACATAAAATACAAATTAAAAACGTCAAAACATATTCTGTTTTAATATTACAGCTTTGCTAGCAAGACGCGTAATAGTAATTTATGAAACTGTTGCATAATAGGGGGTAGTAAAACATGAGTGTGTGCCGCCGTGCTGTAGACAATGTTTTAAAGAGTATCACACGAATGTTTTAATACCTAGTTATGTGCAGTTTCATACACTACTTTATCTACACTCATACATTGGAATTGAACCTACTAAATAAAATAAAAAAGTCAAAAGAGTAAGAAACATTCAGTACAGCAAAACGTATGAATGGCGCCAAAACCCAGCACAGAACATCGCCACAATAACCGCGCATGCGCTAAAGAGGGCGTTGCCACAGACAAGTAAAAATTGGAATCAAAACTTTTTATAATAGGTAATTTTAAAATATTTCCCTTCCGCAGTCGGGTAAAAATGGCGCGCCCCGCATATAAAAAAATAATTGATGGCAACTCCTTGTTGATATTATCTTCTTGGATTTGCCCTGTATCGTAATAGAACAAATATTGATTTTTTTGCATTATTCTGTTGGAGAAAAAGTGTTATAATAGAATAGATAAGATATTATATTTTGCAAATATGGGTAATACACAATAGTTGTTATGATATCAAAGCTCAGCTATATTTTACCATTCGGCATGCAAACATTTACATTATTTATGCAACATGAACTTACATTTTAAAATCAGATAAATTGATAATTTATCATTACAAATATCATTCAATGGATCAATTAATATATTATCATTACAATTATCATTCAATGGATCAATTAAGATATTATCATTACAATTATCATTCAATAGATCAATGAATAAATTATCATTATCCTCACAGGTATAATTCAATTCAATAGATCACTTAATAAATTATCATTATCATCACAATTACAATTCAATTAAATAGATCATTTAATAAATTATCATTGTCATCACAATTACAATTCAATTTAATAGATCAATTAATAAATTATCATTATCATTACAATTATCGTGCAATAGTTATGTGATTGCAAAAATTCAGTCACACAAATTGTAGTACGATATAATAAGATTCCATTTTTTAGGTATTGTGTTTATAAAGTATGTCCATATAAACTCGTTTTGAAGTTTATAATTCGAATATATTATATTATATAATTCGATATGAGAGTACATAAAGTATTAATCTTTATCTTCGAGAAAAAACCTGCACCAAAAATTATCCCAAGGGAACATATTACCGGGATAAAAAGTATCCTATGTGCTAATCTAAACTATAATCTATCTCTGTGCTATGCTTCATCCAGATCCATTCAGTAGTTTTTGTGTGAAAGAGTAACAAACATATAAACACACTCACAAACTTTCTCCTTTATAATATTATTGTTATATTGTTATTTTGCAGTCACTTAATGCGTGTTGCTGACGAGACTTTCAAATTCTTGTTGCTCTTCTTTGGAAGAAGCATAAATATCGTGTCAGAGACTTTATAATTGTAAGAAAATATTATTTTTCTCTGTAGAAAATATGGACAAAGAGGATTATATAATTTTTCAAACAATTTTGAATGAACATCATTCAAAAATAGGAAGGAAGAATGAGTTTTTATTTGCTACAGAACGACTTACAGAAGTGTTTTCTCAGTAAAAATCTAAAATAAGTATAAAAGAAGACTTGCAATTTGTAAGTCGTTTGGTTCTTGATTTGTTTATGGACAATGAAAAAACTGAATTGTGTATGCGATAGATTCGTGGTTTACCATCTACAAAATATGTATCGATTAATAATTGGCAATATATTGATCACGAACTCTAACTCAGATGATTTAATATCTAACTAAATGGAGAATCTGTGAAACCTAATTAAAACGTCAACCACGAGTATGTTACCAAAAACTGGCCAAGTGTGAGTCGGACTCGCGAAACGGCGAAAATCACGTTTGTTGTATGGGAGCCCCACTCAAATAGTCTGTTTTTAGTATTTGTTGTTAAAGCGGCAACAGAATTACATCATCTGTGAAAATTTCAACTGTCTAGCTGTCACGGATCATGAGATACAGCCTGGTGACAGACAGACGGATCGTGGAGTATTAGTAATAGGGTCCCGTTTTTACCCTTTGGGTACGGAACCCTAAATGTGTAGTGCAACAATTAATGGGAGCTCGAGTTTCGAACACGACCAATCGCCCGTACAAAGTATCTCGATACTCCAGAATAGGCACTCTGGAATATCGAGACGACATTTTATTTTATTGATGCTTGTCGAACTATTCTCGTTACACAGTTTTGATTGGTCTGGAATTATTTGTGTATTCTGTGACCTACTGACTAGAAATTGTCCTGGATTCATAACGTGTGATTGTCCACTCACTTTTTAACCCCCTAAGGAAAAAGAGGAGTGTTATAAGTTTGATGTGTATACCTGTGTGTTTGTGTATCTGTCAATGGCATCATAGCTCTTAAACGGATGAACTGATTTTGATGTAGTTTGTTTTGCTTGGAAGGTGACTTTATCGAGAGTGTTCTTAGCTATGTTGCATGAATCGGTTTAACCGTTCAAAAGTTATAGGCGTTTTACTGTTTGAATCGGGGTGTTTTTGGCAGATATCGTGTCATAATTACGTGTTCAATAAGATTGTCGATCAAAACGTGTCTACGACTAGTTAAATATGTAGCATGAATTAAAAATGAGTCGGTGTTTTTAATTTGACTGGTTTGTAAATATATTGTAAGAAAAAGCTACGTGAGTTTTTTTTCGCACGGTGTTTCGCTATGCCAAACAAGTCATGTTTAGATTAACAATTTAATTTGCGAAAACACCCCGATTTTAACATTAAAACGCCCATATCTTTTGAATGGCTGAACCTATTCTCAAAGATCAAACATAGCTAAGAACACTCTCGATAAAGCCACCTTTCAACCAAAAATAAACAACTAAGTTGAAATCGGTTCATCCGTTTAAGAGGTATGATGTAACAGATAGATACACAAATACACAAACACACAGATACACACGTCAAACTTATGAAACCCTTCTTTTCCGGTTGGAGGTTAAAAATTAAGGAATATAGGGCGAACCAAATTTCGAGAACGTTGCAAGGCACTTATATATCGTACCCCGCGACCATGCGCGCCCACACAAGTTAAGATTTGTCTACACAGTCTAAGCTTCTTCTTCTTCTTCTTCCTACTTTCTTAGGTAATAAAGTACAGTGTGACAAAGCCGTTTATTTAAAATTTAAAAACTGGTTTTAATTCATCATCAGCCTTATAATGTTCCCACTGCTGGGACACAGGCATCCTCTCTGTGAGACAGGTAATGGGACTTAATCCACCACGCGGGCCCAGTGCGGGTTGGTGGATGTCACATGTCTTCGAATTTTTGGTTCTAAGACATGCCGGTTTCCTCACGATGTTTTCCTTCACCGTATTAAGAGCAATGGTAATGAAATTATTACAAAGTAAAGCGCCTACCTGGGTTCGAACTCATGACCTACGACACGTAAGTCAGGGCCGTTACCACTGGGCCACCACTGCTCTCGGTTTTAATGACATAGTTATAATGCAGTCCTACGAATGCCACCTACGAATCATTATTATATTAATATTTATAACTAGTCTGTCCCACTGCTGGTCAAAGGTCAGTTCGAAGCTATGATGGCGTTGCTACTGAAGAGTGAAACATTTTAGGGCTAGTACTCTTATGGAACACATTAATAAAAAATAGAATTCGTCTAAATTACGCAATTTGTCACTCACTGATCAATCCTCATCCACTAAACTGTCGTAACAATTCCACCTTATCAAATACGTTTCACATCTGAACCTTTGTTGGTGCAGATGCTTTCTAGATACAGACCATGAAGCCTTCATTAAAGTGATTGTGGATACCATAGCAAGGCCGTACCCTCTAAACTACAGATCCTCTCCATTCCATTAACCAAGTATTAAGTAATTATGGAATACTTAGAATTTCAGTTCCCAATCACTATACACTTGCATGGGCTATACAAAAGCCTTTGACGGTATAAATAATTGCTCAAAGTTTAATGTCCGAAAAAAAGAAATCATTTATCCATTTGTTTATTTAACGATACTGAAGAAAATATAATTGTTAAATGCGATTTATTTTCGTTGGATCCCACTTTTAGATCCCATTTTTTAGGAATTGGCGATGGGTCCCATTTGCTATTCCCATTGAATCCCATGTTATAACAACATGTGTACTTGTCAAAAGAAAAGTGATTTACCTCTGCAAACATATAAAAAGCAGCGTGTGTTTTCGGCCCACCGACTATTAAATGATTAAACGAATGAAAGACAGAACAATGAACCATGAATGAATTCATACTTTATTTGCACACAAATCATGTACTTTAGTGTTAAAAGGTCAGGTCACGTGTTTACACTAAAGTACCTGGGTGACCGACCTATGCTCGGGTGAAAATAAAGAAAAATAGAGAGAGAAATAAATAAATAGAGAAAACGACGTTTTCTAAAAATTCAACCTAGCTAGATCGATTTACGCCCCAGAAACCTCCTGCATACTAAAGGACAATGGCAGAAGCTCATAACTACATTGTTTTAGCTGAGATTAAACTCCTACGTCATTAAATGAAAAATATCTGGTTTATCTTCGGGTCATGTTCTGAGTTAGTTTGTGCAAAAATTTTTGCTCGGGAACGTCGAGATTAATACATATTCAGTCATGAACTTTTGTAGGTTATTTGTGGTTACTCTTTGGAAAGAGTATTTATTAATGCGACTTTGATTTGTATTGTATCAAAAGGTTGTTGTTGTTGGTTGATTTTATTTTACCACTTTGTCGGAATTATTAATATTTATATCCATACCAAATTATAGCTTTCTAGTACTAAGAGCCTCTGAGCTAAGCTGCGGATGGACATACCGAAACTATAAGGGTTTCTTGTTGACTTCGGAACCCTAAAAACGAGTAAAAACTCATAAATATATAAAGAGGTCGCAAAACCTACTGGATTTTGGCATTCCAGTACGGCTAACTTTCTATCGGGCCCCTTCAGCGTTCGGCCTTTAGTGACAACGTCAGTAACAGCCAAATGACGATAACCGTCTCCTTGCTGCCTCTTTGTCTTGAGAAGGGGTAAGTATTCCTTGAGCCACCTGCTCCAATAAATCTCAGAGAGACTAAGAGCTTTTTTCACACTTTTCTTAATGAAAAAACTCCATCGTCCAGAGAGGTAGATAACTGCTGATTTGATGAGCTGTCTATTAGAAAATGAAAAGGTTTGAGGCTTTCATATTCATTATTAGCAATTACCAATTGATTTGGCTTCTAATAGAAGCGTGTGTAGCAGCTCTTCTCGTGGGGCTTTTTCTCTTAAAGTAACCTGAAAGCCTGTCTTCATGGAGTCTTTCCCACACACACAGTCACCCATAAAGCACGACGCAGGTGGAATGAAGCTCCATTCGATTTGATTATTGGCAACATAATCTTGAAACGCGTCGCAAAAATAACAGTTACATAACTGATGGTTTGTCCCAATAAAAGCGGTGCCGTTATCTGACAGTATTTTTCTTGGAACACCTGAACGGGCCATAAACCGACGTAAGCAGGAGATGGCGGAGTCTGTAAAAAGATTTGCTGTTCACGTAGCAGCAGTTGCTTTTCCCTTTCTAGCGAACTTCCAGTTAAAAGTGCCTCTGCGGTCAACTTACTTGCCTTGATAGTGGCTGATGACCGTGAAGAACGTAACACACTAGATCTAGAACTTGATTTAGAAGGTTCAGTGCTAATAGTGGGGTTTTGGCGTGATGCTACAAAGACCGGATCGACGTTCGCGGGTGTATTGGTAGCTTCGATCGAAAAGCGGTCCAATTCTGGGGACCAACCGAGCCCACCCACGACGGGCACATCCGACTCCGAATGCTTTTCGTCAGTATACCGGAGCTGTGCCAGCTGCTTCGTTTTGGATCTCGTGTATGTAGGCAAAATGTGGACTTTAATATGGACAGTCAATATAATCTCATTGTATTATAAACAATTTTGTTGTTGAAAGTACCCGCATTCAGATTTTTTTAAGCATTTGGGATCCAACGGAAATTGTTTTTGGGATTCAACGACAATAAAACGTAATTTTCTTGCATTTTTAAAATTCGGGATCCAACGGAAATACTTAATAATGTTTTGTGGGATCCAACGCCAAAAATATTAAAATGGGATTCAAAAGTGGGATCCATCGAAAATAAATCTTAAATGCCTGTATGTTATGCAAATCAAAAACGAAATCAAAGCACTCTTTTAGATACGTTGATTGCATCACACTGCGGAAACCTAGTTTTCCTAAAGTCGAGATATCCAAACGGTTATCGCGCCGCGCCAGCCTAGAAAACTCGTGAAACATGAAGTCAACGAAGTCATCCTAATAATGCTTTGAATGATTCTGAAAAATAGATGCATCAGTGGTTCTGTACAGTTTTTTTTGCATACCTGAAAATTATAGGAAACAGACTGTATTTGTTGTCAATGACAAAATATAAAAATAAAAAATGAAATGCGTCGCCATCCGTTTTTCACTCCAGCTGTTCGTTTATCTTCAAAATTGAAATCATATTCATAGGTATGTATTGCTGGCTTCATATAAGTCTCATTTACAGACATGGCCTAACTGAAACCACGCCATTCCTGTAACTATCCTTTAGTGAAAGGTATAGGTCCTAAAATTTAGTTCAGTTAGTTCCGCTATGCTCTAGTCCCGCTATGCTCGACTCGAAAAAATTTAGTTCGGTTAGTTCCGCTATGCTCTAGTCCCGCAATGCTCGACTCGAAAAAATTTTGTTCGGTTAGTTCCGCTATGCTAGCTATGCTCTAGTCCCGCTATGCTCTAGTCCCGCTATGCTCGACTCGAATAATACCTACCAAAAAGAGCCGCTGTGCACGAAATCACATTCGCGGGCAGTGATGAAGAAAAGTCTTACAGTGTAATATTTTATTTAACCATTTAAAAAGTAACTTAAGAAAACCTAGCATGTAAATACCCTTAGTTTCGCAATAATAAAGTTAATAAACGTTCTGTTTCATCATACTAACACTCGCCTCGCCGCCAGTCAACACGTCGCATCATTCATTTTAATAACAAAGTTTCCATCCAATCCATAGAACTGTGAAAAACGAAACTTCTTTCCGTAAAAGACAAACTTAACCTAAAAATATTTCGAGCTAAGATTTCGATATTTTTTGTTTAATTTCAATATTACTCAGCTTCCTGCTCAGTTTAATTGAATTCAAACACTTGTCTTTCCAACTGTTACTTCCATTGTTTACGTAGCATCGAAGAATTTCGTGCATAGCGGGACGTTTTAGTAGGTATTTTTCAAGTCGAGCATAGCGGGACTAACCGATTTAGTTAGTTGTAGAATGATGAGTACAATGACCCCTCTTCAGGAATTGTGTTATTCTCTTACAACTTGTATATGCTGTGATTGAAACTTTATTTACTAACAAAGAAAGGACGTAGGATATCTTATTCCGGTGGTGTGTAAACAAGATATGATAACTTTGCTTTTTCTCTGATAATAAAATGTTATTTTATGTTAAAAAAGAAACACTGTTGAACAAAAAAAAGAAAGAAGTTATCCACTAATACAGTTAGAACTTGATATTAGCTATCTTCTAATTAATTAACCGTGCTATGCTCAATGACTTGAGTAGTAGCAACGATAATATTCTGCCAATTAAAGATAAAAAATCTTCAAAGATGTTTTAAATTATCTAATATAAATAAACGTAAACATAAGCTCTGCTTACCGCAAAGCACGCTCGAATTGTATAAAAGGAACTCGTACATAAATGCTGTAAAGGTATATAATAAATTACCGGACGCCTTTAAAGATTTACCTTTGACAATGTTTAAAACAAAGTTAACGCAATGGTTAAAAGAAAAATGCTTTTACGATCTCAATGAATACATGTCAGATCGTGGTGAAGGAAACTGAAATATATAATACTAGCTTCTGCCAGCGGCTTCGCCCGCGTGAATGTCGAAAATTGTCCCATGGGAACATATTCCCGGAATATAAAGTATCCTATGTGTATTCCTGACTACAATCTATCTCTGTGCCAAATTTCTTCCAGATCCGTTTAGTAGATTTTGCGTGAAAGAGTAACAAACATACATACATCCATCCATCCTCACAAACTTTCACATTTATAATATTATCTATATATATAAAAATGAATCCCTATTTCCCTTGGTCACGGCATCACGCGTGAACGGCTGGACCGATTTCGATTTTTTTTTTGTTGTGTTTGTTATTGTTAGGAAAAGGTTCTTATGAAAAAAAAATGGTACCTTACCTTAGGTAGGGTAGGTAGGGTAGGTATGGTTGGGTAGGTATGGTAGGGTAGGGTATGTAGGGTAGGGTAGGGTAGGTAGGTTAGGGTAGGGTAGGTAGGATAGATGAATGTTTGGTGTTTTTATGGCAAAACAAAGTTTGCCGGGTCAGCTAGTATTATATATTATTATATTATATTAAGTAGGTTAGTTGGATTGGTGTATACCTTATAATAATTCATTGATGTTAAAAATGTACGGAATGAACACTCTGAGATTAAAATAGTTATCAATAACAATTTACAATATTTTTTTATAATAGTTATGACATTATCAATTAAATTTGCAATAATTTATAACTGTATTCTTGATCTGACATTGTTTGCACAGACATCGGTATAATAATGTAACTTTGACATTAATTAATTAATTTGTTCCATAAAAAGCCTAATGCATGAGGTATTTTTGTTAGTACTGTCTATTTTCTTAATTTAATAAAAATAAGTTTAGATGATAGTAAAAGCTAAAATTAAATATTTGCACGCCATATTTGATGGTAGAATGTAAAGGCACGTCATAGATTTAAGATCATACATTCTAGCAAATAAATGAATTTGAATTTAAAAACTTTACAGGAATTTATAAATGCACATACAAAAATAAAATCCAGCCTGTTCTGCTGGGCAGCCATATAACTAAGGCTAATAATAACAACAGAGACAGACAACACTATCAGAGGAACAAAATATTTAATTTAATAGTTCATTCGTCCGTGCTGAAATGCCATGAAAAAGTCAGGCTGAGTTTAAGAGGCAGCAGAATGTAATGTGCCATGGATGCGACAAAAGCCAAATTCAACCGACTCAAACTCAGAGAGTAACAAGTGTAACTTTTTTTAAAACTTCATTTGAATTTCGAACCCATTTTCGTACTATGTCGGGGAGCCCAGCCTACTGAAGCCGAACTATTGGCTTTTGAGCCTGCACGCCTTTACTCAGAAAGCGAGTTAATCCAAATCATGCACGCTGTGATCGAACGCTGCGCTATTGTCACGTTATCACTGACGTCCTTTGTTGCAAGCTATTTTTTTTTGTTTCTCCTGTCCCGTTGTCTGTGTGCAGTCATAGCTTGCAAGTTAAAAACCTACCATTCATTCATTCATTTCATTTCCTGATTTTCTCGCTTACCATCAGGTGAGATAGTGGTCAAGCGCGAGCCTATCAAAAACAAAATAATAATAATTTGTACCAGTTCCCGGTGTTCGGTTTAGATGTAATTTTGTACAACCGTTTGTTTCTCGTGACAATGCAATTTTTAGGATTCCGTACCCGAAGAGTCCAAACGGAGCCCTATTGCTGTCACACACGTGTCCGTCTGTCTGTCGTTTGTCACACAGGTTTTTACAGCCAAACGGTTTGCGCTAGAGTCTTCAAATCACAGTATAAGCATCTTGTTGACCCAAAACCATACAAACAAGTTTTTCTTGAACTAATTGTTGCACAAAAGACATAAAATGTCAACAACAAACAACACAACATGACATGTGACATGTGACATGTGTAACATGTCATGTGTGTGTGTGTGTGTGTATGTGTGTTGTGTGTGTGTGTGTAAATGTGTGTGTGTGAATGTGTGTGTGTGTGTATGTGTGTGTGTGTGTGTGTGTGTGGCTATCGTGCTATTGTATCTCCTAAGATTTTTCGCAGCATGTAACACAATCAATTTAATTTAACTTTTACTACAGTTCAAAGTAACTACAACTCAGAGAAAGGACGAGCAAAGTCTTCAGCGTAATATTTATTCCTCATTCCATTTTCTATTTACTTTCTAAGTCTTCTTCAAGTAAGTTTTTATGCAGTCTTTATTGCAATATTGCAAACATTTTGAATAGAAAAGTACTATATAAATACCTAGATATCTAGAAATATCGATCAACTCATCGAATATTATTTTTACTAAGCCTCCAAGAAAAACTCAGGAAAATATAGACCTGTAAAGTGTCTTTGAAGACTGCGGTGACCCACTGGATGAGGGACGCACGGGACCGGTGAATGTGGCGCTTGGAGGAGGCCTATGTCCAGCAGTGGACGTCTTTCGGCTGATATGATGAATGTGGCTTTTATAATATGTACATTATGATAAGAAACTCGAAATGTCCCACTGCGTACATAAACATCATAATTAGAAAAACAAATCTATAAAAAAAAATATTTATCAATCTATACAAATAAATAAAATTTAAGTGTCTGTATGTAATATCAAAATAACAACGTTTTATTGAATGCACGTGAAAGTATATACGGTATTAACAACAAATAAGCAATTTTAAGATTTTTGTCTGTCTATCTGTCTATCTGTCTGTCTGTCTGTTTGTTCCGGGTAATCCCCGAAACGGCTGGACCGATTTTGACGGGACTTTCACTGGTAGATAGCTGATGTAATAACGAGTAACATAGGCTACGTTTGATCACGAGAAAATTCATAGTACCGGAGGGAAACTAAAAAATAAAATTTACGAGTTTGACGCGGACGAAGTCGCGTGCAATAGCTAGTAATAAATAAATAAAAAGCAAGGATTGCATGAAAGACGTATTATATTATCTGTGGAAAGACGAAGAGGTTAAAAAATAGGTTAATTTCCTTTATTATTATCCCCAAGCCGGGGCGGGAAACTAGTGTGAAATCAAACTATCCGTCTTATTAATAAACGTGGACTAAGGTAAGATTAACATTATTCCAAGCATTAGCTTGGCACTAACAAATTTCCGTATTAATAAACACGGAATAAGGAGGGATTATACTAATCTGATTCTAGTCTCGGACTAAAAGTTACACCATGGTGCTAGCTAGTTTAAGGTCGGAATAAAGGCAACTACAAATATTATTATGTTTGATTGACATTTTTTTCGTTGTGTTTTAATGATATTTTATTTTTGTTTACGATAAATATATTGTATTTATATTCCCAATCATTCCATATTTTATTGTTTTTAATTCTTCTATTTATATATAAAAATAACACAGCGTAAGACTAGACAGGAAACACTATTTCAGGAATTGGCACTTAGGAGATGTGGTTAATACTTAGGTATTTTATTAACATTAGTATGAGGGATACACTCGTCATCAGATCTATCAAGGCACTACGAATATTAAATACTAGGTGTTGCCCGCGACTTCGTCTGCATAGCATTTAGTACTTCTAATAGCCTATCTATACTAATATTATAAAGAGGAAAGATTTTTTTTTTTGTTTGTTTGTACCGAATAGGCTTCGAAACCACTGGACCGATTAAAAAAATTCTTTCACCAATAGAAAGCTACATTATTCCTGAGTGACATAGGCTATTTTTTTATCCCGAAACGGGTCCTGTGGGGTGGTCCACGGGAGCGAAGCCGAGGGGAACAGCTAGTTTTTAATAATATTGTAGGTATGTGGGCCGGCTTACTTGAGAAATTATTAGTACATCATACAAATTTCCACCTCCCTTGCCACCCCCATAGGGATGGTTTCCGGGATAAAAACTAACCTATGCCCTAACCTTCCCAGGGTCTAAAACTCTAACTCCATTGAGGTAATTATGTAGTACATATTAGCTCAATGACTAACTCCATCCAAAATCGGTTCAGCGGTTTAAGCGTGAAACGGTAACAGACAGACAGAGCTACTTTCGCATTTATAATATCTTATTATATACGACTAGCTGTTCCCCGCGGCTTCGCTCCCGTGGGCCACCCCACAGGACCCGTTTTCGGGATAAAAAAATAGCCTATGTCACTCAGGAATAATGTAGCTTTCTATTGGTGAAATAATTTTTAAATCGGTCCAGTAGTTTCGGAGCCTATTCGGTACAAACAAACAAACAAATAAACTAACAAAAAAAAAAATCTTTCCTCTTTATAATATTAGTATAGATATAGATTAAAGTTGAAATGGTTGGGATACATTTAAAATCGCCTCCTTAACTTTCATAACTGTATGACAGATGTCACATTGTCCGCTATTTTTTTTCTACTTTATGTCATCAACTTCCTTGGTTTCATTCACTGGTTCATTTTTTTTACTTGAAAATTGAACTGGGTTGCCATAGCTTACGCCTAAATCCAAGAGTATTCCATGTTTATTACTAACATTAATAAACCCAATTTAATCCTTCGTTACTTCGGGATTAAGTCCAAGAGTAACTTCGGAGTAAGCTGGTAATACGCCATTTTTATTAATAAGACGGTACAAGCTGAATGTATGAATATCCAGTGGCAATAAAAATGCAGGCAAATATTGATGTTCTCTAATTATCCATTTACATTCAAATCCAACGTTTGATATCTCTCTATTTGCTCCCAATAAAGGGAAGTACATAAACAAGCAAATTAAATAGCGCTCAAATGAAAACTTACTCGACCACATATTTTTTTTAAATATTGAAGTCGAAGTAGAAATCCCAGGCAAGGATCAATTTACAAAAAAAAGTTAATTTAAAAATCAAAAACCCGACTGCTTAAGAAGCGAACTAAAAAGCTGTAAACAAGAAAAAATCATGCTGTGCAGTCGGAGGATACATATTCTCGAACTGGCTGACCACTTGATCCTCCGACTGCTCGGCATGATTTTTTCATGTTTACAGCTTTTTAGTTCGCTTCTTAAGCGGTCGGGTTTTTGATTTTTAAATTAACTTTTTTTATTTATAACTTTTTAGTTTATTGTTTTTTTAGTATTACTTTTAAACATATAAGTGGTATGAATTTTTGTAATCAGCACTTGAAACCCTTCAATTTGATACCCCATTCGATGGGTTTAGAAGAAAGAAAAAATTGGGACCAGCACAATATGGCGCCCAAAATCCGCCAATTTTGTTTTTTTTTAACTTCACCTATCTAAGAACACTTGGGCGGTCAAGACTTATCTAACGATGTCTTAATTATAAAAATCCGTCAAGTGGTTTGGAAGATACAAGGTAATAAAGAATATTATATACATACAAACATACATACAAACATACATACATACAAGATACGCGCGAAACACATAACCCTTTCCTTGCAGCCGGGTAAAAATAGAGAAGTAGACATTTAAATCACGAAAAACTTATTAACTTCCATATGGAGGGAATCCAAAGACTGATGAAAACCAAATCGGGTGATACAGTTTGGTGTTGCAGCTCCATATCTACGAGTATCATCGACATCCACAATTTAGTTACACCACTCGATAGCTAAAGGATCAAATAATAATAAAATTAAGCATGAAAATCAGTAGCCCCATTACGTACACATATTCGCGTAAAACACATGGATGACGGATGTGTCCACGACTCAGCCACAGCCTGATTTTTATCACTCACAAAATATTAACAATTAAAAGAGAAAAAGATACCGGCTGATGATGTGCTATCGTGGTTCGTATAAATTATGTTTAGTTTTTGTTACACGCACAGGAGACACAAAAAAGAATAAACAAAATTCAACCATGCTCCTGGCCTTATCCCATTTTTTCCAAGTCGATGCAGCACGATTTCTTTGTTTTCATTGATATCTATTTGCTGTCATTTAAATTATCACCACTTTTCTAACCGTACCCTTCATACAATCCATCCATCGTTTGGCCTTCCTCTACCCTTATAACCGGTCATATCTAGCCCCTCGAAACATTCCTCGCGACATCAACAATCCAATATTAGTGTACTTATATCTAGGAATGCGTCTACACGAGCGCTTTCCCCAGGGCTTCTTCATTTAAGTGCTTTCTGGAAATATATAGGAAAATAAATACGTTGTTGCACAACACGTGTCTTTCCAGGTTGCTGCGTTCCGTTTAACGCTGCGATCGCATAGTTGAACTTCTGAGAAGCTTTTTACACGCTAAAGCACACAAAGACTCATATTTTCCTATTTTTAGAAAACCTTGCTGTTTTGATTTAGATTTATTTAGTGCCGTAAAGGATTTCTTAGGCTAGGTTTAGAAAAATTAAGTTGAGGTGAATTATAGTTGAACGTCTACAATCGATCTGATTTTGTTTCCACAAGGTACAAATGTAGGCCCTATTGTAAACATTTTCCTAGACTTTATTCAGATGATGGCATTTTCAGATTTTTTTCGCGACTATTCGTGGTTATAGTGTGCCCGAAACTGTGTTAATTTTAAAGATTTTTCCATCCAATACAAATTTAAAAATCTTTTTGATACAACTGTTTCCCGAAGCACGGCTCGCGTGGCAAATTTGCCTATCTCTTTTCGGATGTAACCTATTACCCATTTATTTAACGAATTTTGGAACGGTGTTAATTGCCGTCAAAGGATGTGAAATCCATTTCGACCACGGAACATTAAAAAAACAGATTTTGACGCCTTTAACAGCTACACTCCCTTGACAAGGATTGAGTTAGCCTTTGATGGAAATGCCATTGGTCAGGGGGCACCGGTTTGCGGCAGCAAAACTGAAAACTGTAGTGAGGGTGACTGTGATGCATGGATTATGTAATTGTACCGAAAACACTATGCGATGGCTGTTCTGTGCCGAGCTTGTTATCTTGATGCGTGGATAAATAATTGAAACGCAAATACTGGACAACCCGCTACCGTTCCATAAAATAAATATACTGAATTCGGCGTACCAAATAAATGGAGTTAACTTATGCGAGGTAGATATTGTACAAGATGAGTTTTCTTGGACTTTAAACTCACATTTGTACCACATATTGAGAACATAATCAGTCAATCCCAACGTATGCTTGGTTTTGTTTATTCGTATTGGAAAGGTATTTCAACGCCCACATACTAAATTAGTTCTTTACAATAGCTTTATAAGAAGCATCCTGGAATACTGCAGTGTAATATGGAGGCCTCAATACCCAAAAAAGGTTTACCTGGTTGAAGTCCACGCAGACTCAATATCGAAGTTTGTTAGATGTAATTAGTATTATTATTAGTATTTAATATAATATAACTATCTAGAATTTCTCTCTGCAAGCTAGCTGCACGCTCGACTTGCAGAGTTGCAGCTCAAATGCAGTTGGTCCCTTCCCCCGAAATTCCATTATAATTGCATTTCCTGTCTTGTAACTTTCATCATAGTACCTGGGCGACCGAGCTCTGCTCGGGTGAAAATAGAGAAAACTATTTTTTTCACGAAAACTTATTTGTCCAGATATGTGACCTAGCTAGATCGATTTTTCGGCCCCGTAAAGTCCTAAATTGCAAATTTTATCGAAATCTTTAGAGCCGGAAAACATGATTAGTAATATATATATAAATATTGCTCGTATAGGATTAATGAATTGGCACATATATCGACTACAACAGCGATGCTTTGGCCTATCTCCTTTTGCTATACCTATATAGTTCCTTTACTTGTTGCTTTCCGCCTTAGTTTTTAGGGTTCCGTACCCAAAGGGTAAAAACGGGACACTATTACTAAGACTCCACGATCCGTCTGTCTGTCAGTCCGCCTGTCACCAGGCCGTATCTTATGAGCCGTGATAGCAAGACAATTGAAATTTTCACAGATGATGTATTTCTGTTGCCGCTATAAAAACAACAAACACTAAAAACAGAATAAAATAAATATTTAAGGGGGCTCCCATACAACAAACATTTATGTCGTTTTTTGCGGTAGTGGTACGGAACCCGTCGTGCGCGTGTCCGACTCGCACTTGGCCAGTTTGTAATTTCTACTTCCTAGTTATCATATGCAGGACGCTAGTAAGTGATTGCGATAGTCGTATTTTTCCAGCTTCATATTCCTTCAATGCCACCTTTACCTGAATGCTGCGCTACGGAAAATACGGAAATTGAATACAAAAATTATATATTAAACTTTTTTTGAATTCTTGTGTCAAAATCGCGCACTAAATACTATTCAAATACATTTGAAACTATTAACTACTATTAACTATTAAAGGTATTACCTATAATATCGGAACAATGTTGCTTTTACCACAGAGCACGGCAACATTTCTGGGACCGCTGCTAGAGGCGGTGTTGTCAATACTTCCAATACGTAACGAGCGTGTCAGTGTCTGTCACTCATAAAACCTGACGGCCCGTGAAAATTCTGGCTAAACAGTCGAAAATTGCACAAGAAGAATATTTAGTTACATTGCTGTTGGATTCTGCCGTTGGCGCAGCGATTCCGTGTAGACTGTAAGTTCAGTGAAATTCACCGAATATGAAATGTACTATGTACTATTGAAAGTTCATCCCGCTGCGTTTACGGATGCTTTGTCTAAAATGTCCACTACTCATAGTTCATAATTGACCTAAAACTGCATGTTTCAACTCTGACAAGAGTGAATCGTGAGTAAACATGGACTTATAGTTTATATTAGGTCCTTACCTATGAAATTGGCATTTTGTCGTACTGGTTACTTTGATCTCAAATATCTCCTCTTTGGTTTGGAATTCCAATTTTAAATTTATACAGCTATTTACTCATGCTTTTGTGTTTGGAAAATCGTAATTCATTTGTTTTTTCCTCTTTTGGTTTTTTCTTTGCGCCAGTCAGTTTACAAAATGGAAAACTTGAAATAACGCGATATTTACGAGTACGAGTTCCATCGTGGCACCAGTGCTGTAGAAACGGCTCGAAGGATTAATGATGTGTATGGTGACGGTGTCGCAAAAGAAAACACAGTGCGTTTTTGCAACGTTTTTCCAACGTTTTCGTTCTGGAAATTTCGACCTGCAGAAGAAGCCCCGTGGACGGCCGGAGACCAAAGTTGATAATGAAGAATTGAAGGCTATTGTGGAAGCGGATCCATCGCAAACCACGTCCGAGTTAGAAGGTGGGTACTTCATGAATTGAGTGGAGCAAACCACAGAACAGAGAAGACAGTAGAAATCGTATATCGCTTCATTAGTATCGGAACCAGCGTACCCAAACTCACACATATACAGGTTAATTGTATTTCGTAACACTAAGAAATCTTTGGTGTGATTGGTATTTTGAAAGTAGGAAATATGTCAGTCGTCGCTTATTTGAAAATAAACCACATTTTAATGATCATAGAGTTGTTAATTGACTACTCTTTTTAAGTATTTATTACATTTTTCGTTAAAATCGCACATGGAATAGTTTAATAACCAAGTTACGCTACCCGCCGCTAAATGTCACTATACTAAATGCATTCAATTTAAAGCTGTATTTCGTTATTAATAAGATTTATATTTGCGTAATGAGGTCATTACAATTCGTATTCCTCTAGAGATGTACCACCGTCGTTGTCTTATTTATCGACAATCCGTTTTATTTTGAAACAAAACAAAATCAACAGCTAGTTTCGATAAATATTATTATGCTTGAAATCAAGTGTATATATACAACTGAATATTTCTAATCTTATGACTAATAACAAAACAAACTTACATACAAAGGGGAGAGGGAAAAGGGCTCATAGTGCATCAAAAAATTCGCCCACATCGATGTCAATGGGAAACGTGCCCAGAACGCTGGCAGCATTGCTACGTTGAATGGCAATGCTGATTCTCTGGCTGAAGAAAAGACCAGCACTCTGGTCACGCGAACAGTCAACTAACCGTTTACTTATGTCTCGAAGCACTCGATGAGCACTCGGACTCCATGGACATTATTATTAATGTCTCAATCCCAAACGGGTCATACATATAACTGCCAATAAGGTTGTTATATTTGCGCCGTTTGAGGTTTTCTGAACCAGCAGCAGCTGCCCCAGCACAGCCCGCCGTGCTAAGGGATGGCGCAAGGGTATCGACACATTTTGCATCCCACACCACAGGCCTACCCAACTTCCAAGGCATTATGGCCATCCCATCCGGTCTCTTCCCACCGTCGCGTGCCAAGCCATTGGGTTCTAAAACAGCTGACACCCCGGCGGTGACAAGAGCTAGACGTATGATGTCATTAATGACGGCACCGGCGCCCGCAGCTGCGCCGTCTGCAGCGACGTCTGCAGCCCACCTCGGGCGCCGCCCAGTTTAAGAAGCGCGAGCCTTTCCTTACCAGAAACTCAAGAGCGGTTCCGTTTCTAATACTTACGATTTATAGAAAATATAATTAAGAATTGTCATGTTAGACTACTAATCCGTTTTTGAAAATCAATCTATTGATATAAAAATACACCCTGTGGCGTTTACGCGATAGATATTAAACTATAGTCTGATTTTTAATTTCGTACACTAAACTGACATTTGGAGGTTGCCACTTTATCGTTACATTAAAATACTAATTAAACAATAATTAATTAAAATATTAATTATTCGATTAACCGTTTTTTCGATTAGAATACTACCAATAGATTACCCATATCCATGCTTTATTCATTTTAAACTTGGTTAAGGCAGAATTCGAAAAAAAAGGGTTTGAACATGGAAATGACATGTATTTGATTACTAATACTGAATCACCAAAAAAAACCGCACCACACTGGTTTAATTTTTTTCAGAAAGTTATATCATAGAACACAGAGAACATTGTAAGTTTAAAATATCGATAACTCATTATCGATAACGGCAATCTCTAATTGAGTAGCTGACTGTGACATGTGCATAGTTGGAATCTTCGAGAACAATATGTTTGAATTTAAAAGAAAGTAGACCTTAAATTTAACAACATAAAATCAACTTTTACTTTTGTGTGGGCGGGGCAGCAGACATATGCGGAATTGTGCAAATCCCGGGGTACGCGGGCCCCGCCTACTTGCGACTTCTACTGTAGAAGGCGTTTTTTCTGTTCTGTGGAGCAAACCGACAAACGCGCGTCGACTGCTGCGTTACATTACTCAACCGGCACAATAATGAAGGGATTTTAAATCGAATCATTACCTGTGATGAAAAGTGGATCCTGTACAATAATCGGAAACGCTCATCGCAATGGCTGAACCCTGGCGAACCAGCCAAATCCTGCCCCAAGCGAAAATTGACTCAAATAAAATTACTTGTGAGCGTTTGGTGGACTAGTGCCGGTGTCGTTCACTACAGCTTTCTTAAATCTGGCCATCTGGCGGGTGTCTATTGTCAGCAACTGCAAACCATGATGGAAAAGCTAGCTGCTAAACAGCCGAGGCTGGTCAATCGCTCTAGGCTACTGCTGCTTCAATACAACGCTAGACCACACACTGCACAACAGGCGGCTACCAAATTAGAGGAGCTTCAATTGGAATGTCTAAGACATCCACCGTACTCTCCGGACCTTGCTCCAACAGATTACCATTTTTTTCGAAATTTGGAAAAATTCTTGCAAGGGAAAAAATCAATTCCGATGGGGCAGTCCAAAGCGCCTTCAAAGATTTTATTGATTCCCGTCCGAAAGGTTTTTTTAGTAAAGGGATCAATGAACTACCAATGAGATGGCAAAAGTGCATATATAGCAATGGTACATACATTGATTAAATAAATATATTATATTTAAAAAAAAAACTTTTATGTTCCTCCCTTACAAAACGCCAGTTCATATGTAATGACCTAATATTAGTTTATGCTCCATTGGTGTATTTGCTTTAAGGCGTTCCAGTGCGAGGACGGAAGAACAAATAAACAATAATACATCTTTCTGAGAGACGTGTAATAGAGTGAAATTTGTATATTATTTATTTGCATTTACTTAATTTTTCGTGGCTTTCAACGTTCTCATTGAAATGTTACAATACTTTTGCCGTCGCTTAACAAACCGCATACGCGCTTCTAGCCCGTCAAACTAATTGAGGGCTTGTTTGAGAATTTGTTTCTATGTATATGCGGTCAAGAGCCTGCAGTATCATCATGATCAGTGTTTCCTGAAGGTGGGACACAATTTAAATGTCGTCTGTAGGCGACATCGAGCACGAATTTTCAAAAAAAAAATCTAGTGCAAGTCGGTTAAATTGCATTGCTTTGCCATGAGAACGTAGGTACTTTCAATGCTTAGTAAAAATACCTCACAGGTGAGTTATACATCGAATCGCATCGATCCATCAGGCACGTCGCTTAATGTATGTTGACCTAAAATACTATGTTATCTACTCAAATTAATTGCTGCACTAAAATAACCCCTTTTGCCTTGGTTCTAATGTCCGCCCTCTTGATGATATCGATATTACTCGTATTTTATTGAACCAAATGCAACTTTATAAAAACTACAAAGTCGAGCATATAGATAACTAGGGTATGGGTATCCGACCGGAATAAAGTATTTAAACTTATTTGTGTTGGATCAGACCGGCATAAAAATATATTAAAAAAAAAACCGGCCAAGTGCGAGACGGACTCGCACACGAAGTTATAGCGGCAACAGTTATACATCATCTGTGAAAATTTCAACTGTCTAACTATCACGGTTCATGAGATACAGCCTGGTGACAGACAGACAGACAGACGGACAGCGAAGTCTCAGTAATAGGGTCCCGTTTTTACCCTTTGGGTACGGAACCCTAAAAATGATCCCCCAGGATATCAACGACCGGAATAAATCGTTCAAATTTTCTTTGTAGTTAGGAATAAGAAATGGAATTCGTTTATTCAATTCAGATTCAGCACAAATGTAACAAACACAAAGTAAAAGAGCAGCATAGCAAAAGATGATACAGTAAAATTGCATAGAGCGTGGGACATGCCCATACAATAAGTACCAACACCTAGTATTTGCAGGGTATCAGACACCCAGCGCTGGTTCTCAGTTGGCACCCCGAAGCGACACACTGACGAGGGGATAGGACTGCAGGTAACGCACGGTAGTAGTAGGCTCTCAGAGCGGTGCATTCTGGTGCCCTACACATGCCCATTAGTATATATGTCATGGACCAAGTGATTAATCAGGGCACCAGTACCTATAATGCCCGGGCAATATGTAATCAAGCCAAATCGAGCAATACACTGAGAGCAGTGGTGGCTCAGTGGTACGGACCCGACTTATGTCTTATGTCGTGAGTTCGAACCCAGGCAGGCCTTACTTTATGTTAATTATTTCATCACCACTGCTCTTAAAACGGTGAAGGGAAACATCGTGAGGAAACCGGCATGTCCTAGAACCAAAAATTCGATGACATGTGACATCCACCTACCCGCACTGGGCCTGCGTGGTGGATTAAGGTCCATTTCCTCTCTCACAGAGAGGAGGCCTGTGTCCCAGCAGTAGGATTATTATAAGGCTGATGATGAAATCGGGCAATATAATGAATACTGATTTAAACTTTTATATTTATCACATTGTCTGGTCATTATGAATATTGCTACGTAACGGGGTAATTCGATAATTATGGTCATTGAATTAGTCCAAGAGCTACCGAAGCGAGCTCGACTCGGATAGGTTAGGTTCGATTCTAGTTTTAGTAGTTTTTACCCGACTGCCGAAGGAGGGTAATATGTTTATCAGTCTATGTATGTATGTATATTTGTTCCTATGTGGCGTTCCAGAGGCCAAACGCGTTGGCCGATTTTGATGATTCGTACGTCAATCGATTCGTTTTAACCTTGCGAGTGTCACTGGTAACATTAAAATTACAATATAGAAAAATGGCGGCTATGGGCGCCATATCGTGGGGGCCTAATTTTTCTTTTATCTAAATCCATCATGTGGGGTATCAAAATAAAGAGTTTTAAGAGGTGATTTTAAAAATATATAACAATTATATGTTTAAATGTACCTAACTAGAAAAAAAAAATGTTAACTAAAAAGTTATCAATAAAAATGTTAATTAGGAGGATACATCTGGTTTTGGTCAGCCAGCTCGCTAATTTGTATCCTCCGACTGCACAGCATGATTTTCTTCTTGTTAACGTCTTTTTAGTTCACTTTTTAAGCATTCAGTTTTTTTTTATCATATTGCCTATATAATGGTAATTTTTCAAATTGCCCAAGCATTATGAATAATGCCGTATTAATCACTTTGCCCATAAGGCGCAGGCCACATAGAAACGGCGTCGGGCGCGGACATGGCACGGGCGGCTTTCTATTCCATTAAAATTTCATACAAAATGCATGGAAATAAAGACATAATAAGGACATATACATTTCAATTAACCAGTCTCCATTACAGAAGTTTAATTAGTTGATGAGAGCGTGGTAATGGCAAGCAAAGCTATTCTGGCGCATAGGTCATTAGTTATTAATATCAGGCATTGACAAGATAGTTCATTGAACCTCAACCAAAAGTGCAACGGGTGCAGAAACATTTAAATCCATACCTAGTTGCCGCCACTTAGAATAACTTTTTTGTTAGCTAAAAAAGCAGAGATCTGAAAGCTCTAAATTAAAATCTTACTTAGTGTAAAAGAATTTTCTTAATAACTAGCTTGCTTATTACAGCAGACTTACGCAACAATAGCATTCCGACGTTCAGTAAAAAAAATCCTATCTCGAGATGAATTTTAATAAAAAAAACCGGCCAAGTGCGAGTCGGACTCGCGCACAAAGGGTTCCGTACCATTATCGCAAAAAACGGCAAAAAAATCACGTTTGTTGTATGGGAGCCCTACTTAAATATTTATTTTATTCTGTTTTTAGTATTTGTTGTTATAGCGGCAACAGAAATACATCATCTCTGAAAATTTCAACTGTGTAGCTATCACGGTTCATGAGATACACCCTGGTGACAGACAGACAGACAGACGGACCGGGAAGTCTCAGTAATAGGGTCACGTTTTTACCCTTTTGGTACGGAACCCTAAAAAGACAAACTAATCAAGCCAAGCAATAGCAAGAGTAAAGCTATGTCAGTCATAATTAGCGTTTGCCTTTGCATTTCCTTTTGCTTTTCGAATTTCCCCGACGCAATTATAATATCTGCATCTAAAACTGAAACCAAATATCGGATTGACGAATTGTTGTACGCCTTTGTTCTCGCGAATTTTCCGTCATTGGTCGAATAGTTGGCGACTCTTTATCCCAAGCCCTTTCCGTGGCTAAGCTAGGTCGCACGGGCAGGTTAGGCGGACGGTGCGCATGCGTGAAACTTGCGTTTCGTGCGGCAACGGACCCGGCAAAACAAGGCGCGCTAGTTCGAATCACCCCTACAGTTCTTTTCGTGACTCCGCCGCGAATAGACCTCATCTTAAAAGGTCCTCGGGAACCCTCGCGCCCTTGCTGATACACCCAGGATACTGGTAAGTAACTTTGTCCCTTGACTACTTTAACATATCAAAAAATTCCGAAAATATATTTTTGGTGCAAAAGTACTTTATACTTTGTTCTAAAGGGAAAAATTTTGTATTTTTTTTTAAATTTCTGAAATTAGTTAAATTTTTCTAAATCTCTGAAAATATTAAAACTAACGGAAAAAAACTGACATTATTATGTTTTTAAATGGACTTCACTTAACTAGTTAGTTTTTTTTTGACGTGAATGTTTTTAATTCTGGTATTTTTTATTGAAAACGGTCAACTTTCCTCAAGTAAAGTCGAAGTCTATGATTTGAAAATGAAAGTGAATTAAACTCATAGATAAAAATAATACATCTTCAAGAAAATTACAATTCTATAACTTATTTATTTCAGATTTTATTTATTAAAACTTATGTGCGGGTTGCATAAGGCGGAATTAATGCTATCAGTTAGTTTCTACCAGCAAACGAGTTAAAACAAAAATCCCAAAAATAAAATATCTACTAATATTTTGATTTGTGATTTTATAACTCAAGATAAAAAAAAATTGTACAACGTAATTGAATGTTGCCAACAAAGTTTAAAAAAGTTAAACTGAAGTCGTATGGCAATTGAGAGCAGTTTTGATCACATTGTGAGCGCTTCATGAACTTTGTCACCGGCAGATAAAGTAACACCGTACAGTTTAATTGAATCGTCTGCCAAACAATAGACGACACGGTTGGCGTAATGGTTAGCGCGGGTTCAATTCCTGCTCGGAACACATATTTTTGTAATCTACAGATAGTTGTTCCGGATCTGGGTGTCTTGTGTTAGTTTAAATATTTGTAAATGCACTCACGATACAGGCAGAAATTTCTAGTGTGGGGCAATGTTTTTTAAGTCAAAATAAAAATAATGCGCACGGGATATGGAATTTCTGACGGTCGACGCTATACTGCGTCTGAACCTTAGATAAAGTACCTATAGATTAAGCCTTAAAATGAGCTTGATTGATAGAGCGAGATGGCTAATTGGCAGCTCCATGTAAATAATAAGGACAAAAGATTATTTTTTGTCTTTGTCACCATGGCCGGTTTCTGTTGTTTGTCAAACTCTAATATAATGGCAGGTTTGACAAACAAACTCGGTTTTGTTTGATTTTCTGTGATTTCGTGTTATTATGTGTTAATTGAGACAAGGAATTTGGGTTATTTATAGATAATAAGTGTCAGTGCGATGGTGGGTTGTAGTGTTCTTGTTCTTGTTGTAACACCAGAACTAACTATTGCTGTCTCATGTGCGGCCACGCCAGTGCTTAATCTATAGGTACTTTATCTAAGGTCTGAACAGTTTAATCACCCCACGCACGGTTGATTAATTTGGAGGTTTGTCGAACCCTTCGGTTCACCGTTTTCTCTCGAACTGCAGACTATTGTGGGTTATTTTAATTCATCATCAGCCTTTTAATGTTCCCACTGCTGGGGCAAAGACCTCCTCTCTGTGAGAGGGAATGGGCCGTAATCCACCACGCGGGTTGGTGGATATCAATTCGGCGAATTTTTGGTTCTAAGATTTCCTCACGATATGTTTTCCGTCACCGTTTTGAGAGCAGTGGTGATGAAATAATTTACACAAAGTAAAGCGCTTGCCTGGGTTCGAACCCATGACCTGCAACTTGTAAGCCGCGGCCGCTATCACTGGGCCAATAGTTATTTTAATTAAGGTTATACTAGCCGTTCATTCTTCCATACAAACTTAGTCTGGCGATTACTCCAATGTTTGACGATGTTACGTTCAAAATGAAAAATGATATCAATTTGTCTCATAATTATCTAGCCCTGTATGGAAACAAAAAAGTTAAAAAAAAAAATTAGTAGGTATTATGACCGTCGAAAGTTCCATATTTCAACACTAATTTTAACGCATCTTTGGGCGAAATAAATACCATAAGAAGAAGGAAAATTGTAAAACGGCCGCCATATAGGGATAGATTAGTAGTTCAGCAATGCAAATAATTTTATTTTGAAAATATACATTTTGTCGTTTTTTCATGATATCTAGACTCCCAAAGGTCTGTTTATAAAATTTCGCGCGCTCGTTTTCTTCCTTAATCATCATCCATTTCGCTAAAAACTTGCAAAAGTGCTAATTCGTACGCGAACTAGCTTCTTACTGCTCATCACAGCATCTATCTCTTACGCACGTGTTGTCGAATGAAATAGCATGCATTTTAACCCCGTGCACAAAATAGTTCGTGTCGTCGCGTCGACTAGGGGAACCTTAAACGGCCCTTAAACACGTTGAAGAATTTTCTTTGGAAATTGTTTATTTAGAAATTGTTCTATAGAAAATATATCCTACTAATAAAGACGAAAGTTTGTGAGTGTGTAAGTGTGTTTGTATGTTTGTTACTCTTTCACGCAATAATCACTTACACTCACTTATCGGTACATGGTGGACATCCCACCCATACGCACAAAACGTTTTGGGGACACTTTTATTATGCGTACAGCTAAGGAGTGAAATTCCCTGCCGGAGTCTGTGTTTCCCGATAGCTAAAATCTAGGGGTCTTTAAGTCAAGAGTGAATGGGTTTTTTCTAGGCAAGCGTGCTTCACCGTCGACCGCATCATCGCTTACTATCAGGTGAGATAGTGGTCAAGCGCGAGTCTATTGATAATTAAAAAAAAGAAATAATCACTTAACGGAACAGCCCCCTAGCCAAGTTTCAAACGTTTCGTATCGAATATCTTTCTACAATCGTTAAAGTCTTCTATTTGTAGGATTTGATCACGTGACTTAACGTTCAGATGTGTCATCCCCGTACATTGATTCGGTTTCTACTAGCGTTATCCATTGTAGATTGTCAACTTGGCTACAGGTGCTGGATGAAACTTGACACAGAGGTAGATTATACACTGAGAAAAATTTCCTTTGCCGCGCTACGTAAAATAAGGACAAAAATCGACCACAATGACGTGTGTAACCCGGTCCATTACGCGTAAGTAGTCAGTCATACGTAGTCGGCATACTGACGCTCATCATGGAGCGGGTTACGTAATTTACTCGTGGTCGATTTTTGTACGTACGTACGTAGCCCGACGTCCGGTTACGTAATACGTAGTGCGCAAGTCGCACTGAATACTCCTGAAACTACGACTGCAACACCCGTATACTATTGTTGCGAGCACAGTAGAACACGGTGAACCTTACGTGTGTACCATGGCGGCTTACGTACGATACTGTAGCGGGCTAAGTAAATAATGATGAGCCATATGTGTGCACCGCGATGGCATACGTACAATACTGTGGCGGACACAGTAAATCACGATGAGCCGTACGTGTGTACCACGGCGGCATACGTACGATACTGTAGCGGGCATAGTAAATAATGATGAGCTATATGTGTGCACCGCGGTGGCATACGTACAATACTGTGGCGGACACAGTAAATCACGATGAGCCGTACTTGTGTACCACGGCGGCATACGTACGATACTGTAGCGGGCATAGTAAATAATGATGAGCTATATGTGTGCACCGCGGTGGCATACGTACAATACTGTGGCGGACACAGTAAATCACGATGAGCCGTACGTGTGTACCACGGCGGCATACGTACGATACTGTAGCGGGCATAGTAAATAATGATGAGCTATATGTGTGCACCGCGGTGGCATACGTACAATACTGTGGCGGACACAGTAAATCACGATGAGCCGTACGTGTGTACCACGGCGGCATACGTACGACACTGTAGTGGGCACAGTAAATAATGGTGAGCCATATGTGTGCACCGCGGTGGCATACGTACAATACTGTGGCGGACACAGTAAATCACGATGAGCCGTACGTGTGTACCACGGCGGCATACGTACGACACTGTAGTGGGCACAGTAAATAATGGTGAGCCATATGTGTGCACCGCGGTGGCATACGTACAATACTGTGGCGGACACAGTTAATCACGATGAGCCGTACGTGTGTACCACGGCGGCATACGTACGATACTGTAGCGGGCATAGTAAATAATGATGAGCCATATGTGTGCACCGCGGTGGCATACGTACAATACTGTGGCGGACACAGTAAATCACGATGAGCCGTACGTGTGTACCACGGCGGCATACGTACGATACTGTAGCGGGCATAGTAAATAATGATGAGCCATATGTGTGCACCGCGGTGGCATACGTACAATACTGTGGCGGACACAGTTAATCACGATGAGCTGTACGTGTGTACCACGGCGGCATACGTACGATACTGTAGCGAGCATAGTAAATAATGATGAGCCATATGTGTGTACCGCGGTGGCATACTTACGATACTATGGCGGACACGGTGAATCATGGTGAGACACACGTGTACACCACGGCGGCATACTTACGATACTATGGCGGACACGGTGAATCATGGTGCGTCATACGTGTGCAGCATGGCGGCATACGTAGGATACTGTGGCAGACACAGTAAAGCATGATGTACCAGACGTATTAACTGTCGTAGTAGAGGTAAGGTACCGTTGCCGGTACAGTAAGGCATGATGAACCGTGCGTATGTACCACGGCAGTGGACGTACGATACTGGTGCGGGACCAGTAAAGCACGGTGAACCATACTTATGTACCACGCTAGCGTACGTACGATACTGCTGCGGGTATAGTAAGGCATACCTTACTATACCCGCAGCAGTATCGTACGTACGCTAGCATGGTACATAAGTATGGTTCGAAGGAACTCCTCAAATATTATAGGCAAACGGCTCGCGTGCTACATCGCCCGGTTATTGAGCAGGCGGTCGAGCGATGCGGGGCAGAGGGGATGGGACGGGGCAAGGAAAGAACGCTTGCTGACTTGCCAAGCTTTAAATTCGCTGCTAATTACTTTTAACGACGATATCTCAAAAACTATTCATCTGATTGATATAGTGTAAAAGGCAATTTTAAGTGAATAGACCATAAAGGATTCATATTATTTATTTTCAATCGTAAAATTGAGACATACAAAAAAAACACAAGCTTAATTATTGTCAGTCACATAATTAATTATCAGTCTCAATGCTGTTTAGCAATTCAGGGGAGGAACGAGACAACCCCAACACAAGTGTTATTGACTACTTACTGGAGCTTTTTCAATCACATTTGTTATGTAAATCTAATGCCGGCCATACACGGTACAAGTATACTTGCGCAAATCAAGACTTGCGCAAGTATACTGTAACGTGTGTGGCTCAATAAACAATTTATTATTAATTAATCATTCTATTCTAGAATTACATGGTAGTATAAACAATATCTTAGATCTCAGGTATTTGTTGTAAGAGCAACCTAGGATTTCCGACCAAAGAATCACTAGTAAGAGCCAGTCCACACGGCGCGTTGCGGCTCCGTTGCGTCGACACAGCGCTGCCGTTGCGTCATTTTACATACTAATAATCATAATGTACACACGGTGCGCTGCGTCGACGCAACGCACACACGACGGCACGGCAGCGCTCAGTTGCTTGTGCGTTGATAGGAAGGATACACGCAACCCCATATAATTTTTGACGTACATATTTTGTATTCAGTTTTATTTGCAAAGTATAGTTGCAATGCCAGACGTCTTTTCCGATCCATGCTTTGTATAGACTGATGCGATGTTTTTATAAAATGCTTGCCGCAACTGTGCGTCGCTGCTGCGATGTCGGAACGTTATTACTGCGACGTCATGTGGACTGGCTCTAAGGGTACCTTGGCATCAATGGAGTCCGCGTGGTCGTCGCTGGAAACCAATGCGTCTAGGCCTACGGTAAACTTAACTTAAAGGTCGTTCGCATACGAACGCTAATACATACGCATTAACTTAACTAGTTGCGGAACCTATGTCGCCAGGCCCGACTTTAAACTATAACCGGTATTCTACAAAAAAAAAACAAAATGTGGGGATCGCCCCGTTTTGGTAGCGATCCGAGAGCCACCTTTTGGCAGTAGGGGCGGTTGTTTCGTTTGTGTTCCGAATCTAAATTCCCAAACGCATCGCTGAACGCGCTAATTATATTTTTTAAAGCATTTTTAACATGAACATTATCTTGGTCTGGTGGTACCAGATCATTAAACTGTCGCTCTATAATGCATTGTGATTTAGAATGAAATAATTGAAGATTTTCTACAAGAACTTGTACGGTTTTACGCGGTATTATTGGGTTAGCATATAGAGTGGAGATGAGACATGCAGCATAGTGACCAAGAGAGTTTTCGTCTCTTAGAGTTGGTAGAGATTCCATTGTATTTGCTGTTTCGTAAGTTTCTTTGCTTGACGTTGAAGGTAAATTTGAGATATTGGCTTCTGTATCTGTATCAATCGGTTTGTTACTATTTGGATGAGGCAAGACTGACAATGATGACTGGTGGTCTCTAACTAAGTGCTTTTTGAAAGATGCAGAGGAAATATAATGACGATAACACTCTTGTTCACCACACCGAAATCCGGCAAATCCTACCGTTAATTTACAGAAAGTTCGCACATGAGTTATAAGTAAACTCGGAGACACACTGGCTTTTTTGCAATAGTAACAGGTAAACATTTTTAAAGTATTAACTCTAGATCAGTTAAAAGACTATTCACAGCCTGTGTGGGCCTGTCAAAATTAGTTTCAATATTGTAGAAACCCAATTGAATAAAAAGCCATATGTCTCCAGCTTCCTCCGGGTAACAAGCTCCTATCGATTGAAATACTTTAAATGCACAGTCTACAGCCGTTACTAATTTGTTGAAACTATACAATGTGTCATTTATTACCACATATGCTACTTTTACCTCAGTAACGGTAGGGCCAACAAAAATTACGTAGGGTTGAACTGTGCGGCCTAGCCTCTGCAGGTTCTCCTTTTTTTGAATGATCTTGTTGGTAACGTCGGCTTCAGAAGCAGCTTGCGATATATAGCCGTCGCATACCTCTGCTCTGGATGGCTTCCATGCTGGCTTTCCTTTCATTTTCCGTGCAGGTGAAATGTTGATGACATAAGCCAGTAACATCAAAGCAACATTGCTAGATGTCTCTGGTTCATCTTCTGTATTCAAAGAAAAAAAAGATTCGGTTATTTTTGAGACTTAATTTTATGAAGGTTTAACCTTCAACTAAAATAAAAAAAAAAAACACTATGGACGTCATTTTTCAATACACTAACTGAGCGGCTCAGTGCTGAGGGGAAGGGGGAAGTCACAAATCTGTGCGATTTCTAGAATGGGCAGGGACTGAGACTTCACTCCATAGTTAAAGGTTAATAATAAGAAACTTCTTACCGTCAATCAGTGCAACTATATTTGCTATTTTTGTTCTCGTGTCTTGGTCTCTAATTTTTCTTAATTTTAATGAAGCATATTTTATAATTTCTTCTTTTTTGAGGGTGATGGAGGAAAATAATTTGTTTTCCTTTCCCGGATACAGACGACTGAAATCGTTCATTAGCTGAAAAAAAGAATACAATAAATGTACAGTATGTTATTTCCACTGGTGAGAAAGGTCCGGATCGCTACCACAGAGACCAGAGAGATAGTTATTGGGTTGTTGAGCGAGAACTAGAATAGCTTGTCTCTTTTAGTGCCTGCACAATATCTCGTTCTGCTATGTCGGCAGCGCGCGAGTGTTGCAAGTGACTTAGAGTCTGTGCGAATAGAGAAGAATCGTGGCAGATACGGGAACTAACATTATGAATTTTACATGGCAATCGAAATTCAGACAATTGTCTTATAAGCCCTTGTTTTCACCAAGATATAATACATATATTTTACAAATTGAATGCAATGTTTTCGTTTTGGCATGTATTAAATATGTTGTATACAAAACATGTTATGGAACTATATTTCATATATAAAACTTGTTGTAAGTATACAAAACTTGTATGAAACTTGTTGGTTGAAAACTTCTAGTCGCCTACATGTTTATGATCTTATGTACAGAAATTGCAATAAAATAAACAATAATTGTCTAAACCACGTTTGTATTTTGTAGGTGAGAACGCTGTCAATGTATCAGACGAGTTAATACATGTCACAGACTTCAGTGTAAACGCAAATGTGTTTTATACTTGTAAAAATACTTGTTGGCTACGCTGTTGAACGAAGTAATGTTTGAGACAGTTTTGACAAGTATTCTACAAGTCTTTTTTTTTACATAATCCTTGTGGTTTTTTATAGAAAAACCACAAGGATTATGTAAAAAATAAGCGGCTGCGGTATATGCTTACCAAGGTATAGCCTTGCGATTGTTTTAAGGCTGGGAAATCCTTGAAGTAATCCGCTATATCACCTTTTCCACATTGGATGCGATTTAGGCGGTGATCTGCAGTTTCTGCCCACTTTTCTTCAACAGATTTCCATGGATCAACATTGTTTTTCAGCCATAGTAATGTTTCTTCATAGACAACACCTGTAATTTATATGTGTATGGTGGGTTGAGTCAACAAGAGGAAGGGCACCATAGTACAGTCGCCCGTGGTACATTTAAATCACGAAAAAGGTGACTAGCGATTATTTGCTTACCACTTTCCAGAAATTCCAGGCTATAAATGTCATCATCTGTGATAGTTGGCGTGGATCTGAGCGATGATCTGGACGACTTCGAGGATGAACGGCTAGTTCCCGGCAACTGTCCACTTTCTCGCAACTTTCTTCTTCGAGCTATATAGCTCTCGTAGAGCTTTCCACTAGCATTTTTTTTAGCTACTTTATTTGTAGCTGATAAATATGCAGAATAATACACCACAACGCGTTCCTTGTGGAATACTTCCACAATTTCGGTAGCTAGTTTGTAAAATTCTTCACTGGAAATTTTCTTTGCACAATTGTTTTCAAGTTGGTGGTGTATTAGCAGCTGGCTCAATTTCCTTCGGGAACCCTCCGTGAGTAAGCCTCCTTTTCCCTCTTTGAGTATTGCTCTGCCGTCTAAACTTTCCTGTATGTAAAACACAAACACAATAAGTTGTTGAACAAATTGATAAATGAATGAGTAAATGGTCCAGTTGGAGTATAGCCTTCGGGGCTCTTGGGAGTTGTAATAATACGGGTTTTAATAACATTTTTGCTGGTTAAACAATATACCTAAACTACGTATCTACTAGCACACTAACTTTGACTAGTGCCTTCTAAATACTCATAAATTCTACTAAAGAAAATAACATTACATTTAATAGTTTCAATACCTGAAACAAAAAAAACGTAATCTTAGAATTATTACACCCGGTCATATCTTAATCATATCTTAAGCAAGGTTTACACTGGTCGCGGGACTTATCACCGTGACCTCGGAACGTAAAGGGCCATCGAAGGACACCGTGGATTTTAGTAAGTACCAGTCTGACAATCCTTCCCGCCCTGCCCTGGATGGGAGGACTCATTCGATGATTTTACCACGAAAAAAAAAGCAAGGTTTACATAAGGCCATCGCTGGCTGCCAGTCACAGCGATGGCTTGGTATTGGCCTTGTCTAAACAGTTTTTATGGTACCGTACCTCAAAAGGAAAAACGGAAACCCTTATAGGATCACTCGAGTGTCAGTCTGTCTGTCCGTCTGTCACAGCCATTTACTCTGAAACTACTGGACCGATCGAGTTGAAATTGATCATACTGTACAAGGCCTAAACTTTTCAAAAAAATTGAATAAATAGTTCTTTGCCTAATAGATTACAGGAAAACCTATAAGAAAGCCATAACAACAACCAATAAATTAAAAAAAAAAAAGGATCGCCTACTACGATTGTCTACGATGGTGCGGAACCCTTCATGCACGAGTCCGACTCGCACTTGGCCGGTTTTTCAAGCCAAGCCACAACGCTGGCGAGAATAGAGCGCCCGTCTATTTTTCAAGCCAGTGAGACTGGCAGCCAGCGATGGCCTTGTGTAAACAATGCTTTTGGTCCATATCACAAACATAAAGTACCTACCAAATTAAGCTACAAAATGAAAAATTAAGTGAGCACCAAAAAAGGGTAGGGCCGCCTGTCAGTATTGTATTACAATTACTGTAAACTATGCAAAAATGGACTTAGCAGGTTAACGAATTAATGTTAGTATAATGAGTAACTCACAGTGTTATTATCTGCAATAGTACAATCTGTAGAGATTTTTGCATTATCACTGACATCAGTGTCCCGTATAGCGTTTTGAGTTGAGTCGTTTAGCTCAGCATTCTTAATTTCAAGATTCTAGAAAAATAATTTAAAAGCTTTATTACAATGCATTACAAAAGTATGCGGCATGGCATCGGTCCAAGAGAAAAAAACAAAGAAAACATTTTTATTTGCTAAAATACAAGTAAACAGTTTAGGTACGTACATTGACACCGGTCGTTTTTTGATGTTGTTGAAGCCAATTTTTAAATTTTATTCTGGGGCCAATCTTTGGAATCAGTTCTTTCAAATCTCCATCGTTTAACAGAATGGCAGTTTCAAGCGTTGTTATATGATTGTCTGAAAAATACAAATACAAACATGTACAAAACTTGTTATGTAGGTAGGTACTACTTGTAATTGCATACATGTTCTGTCAGGTTCGGGGCGGTCTCCTGGTTTTCAACAAAAAAAAAACCTTTTTAACAAAAAATTGAACCGACGAAAAAGTAACAAAAACGCAAAAAATAAAATCTAATGATGGAGACGCCATTATCAGATCCGTGAGTTGTGGTGTCATCATACATCATGTTTGGTTAATTTCAACAGAATCGGTCCACATTTGAAAATTTAGTAGGAGAATTATCAATAATCAATAAAAACAAAACTTATTAAAACTAAAACAATAGAAGTACCTACCTACTTGTCAAAAATAGGTCTGTCTGTTGTTTGTGGGTGAAAAAGCTAGCAAACAAGTTCAAACATGCCACACCAGAGAAAAAGAAATCTTGACTAAATAAAATCGAGAAACTGGCTTACATACCTTCAAGGAATGGTATTATTTCATCTAAACCGGCGTTTAATATCTCTTCCATAAATTCCATGATGGCTACGCTCCAACGCGTTTTAGCACAAAAACACTCCAACTTCAGAAGACTGCAGGATCAGACTAACGACTGACTTACGTACGCGGGCGAATTAACCCAAGCCGCGCCCGCGGGGCGGGCGGGGCTGATGCAACACATTACCATATTTGGTCACGTTTCGTGAGCTTCGCGATGCTTCTTTTTTTTTTCTTACCCTTGCGGGAAGGCAAAGGGGGATAGCCCATGCAGCCTGATCTTATGTTATTGATTAAAATATTTTGTAATCAAAGGCAAAATGAAAAGTCTTTTTTTTACATAAACATTCGTCTCAGAAACGAACTTTTAAAGATATCGTTATTTATGATTTTGTCAATAAAAGAAAAATAATAAATTATTTTATTGTTTAACTTCGAGCTATTTAAAACTCATGAGATAAAACAAAAAAAGACGTGTGGCACTCGGGGACTGCCGCGGTAAAGCTATTGCATAGCATTTTGTATCAACTTATGCAATTATATTTTTTTTTTATTTTATTCATGCAGTATTGCTTTGCTTTGTATTATACATATATATTTATATTTAGTTTCGTAGAGTCGTACAATACGTCTAATCGCACACAACGCCGTGTCGAAGACTGCCGAACTGAAACGACGTTAGACGATGCACGGCCTTCAAGCCACACCTCCTTGCCCGTCGGAGTGGGGAGCGTGAGGTTTTTTCGTTACGGAATTTCTGGATTCGGTCCCCGCGCTCAAGGCCCGCGATAGAAGCTATGCAATAGCTTAAAAAAAAATATTCATTCTGATCATTCCAGACACATCAGGCCACGGTGGTCCATACCACGGGCGTAGCCAGGTTTTAGATTCGGGGGGGAGGGGGGGGGGTTGTTCAGGAAAATAAAACGACTAAAAGTGCCTGCAGTGCCGTAAATAGCCTTTTCTGCGCCCTGTGCTAGTTGGTTGAACAATTAATTATCTAATATTTTGGAAGAAAAGTAGAACTGATGTGAGCCATACACAGGGGCGGTCCCAGCCTACGATTTGAGGGGGAGGGGTCACAAAGAGCCGAACTTATGAAAACCAAAAGTTTACTCGTTAGAATGCTAATAAAAGATGATGCTTCTTCCATTAATTTTATTTTCAACTAGCTGAGCTCGCGGCTGCGCTCCCGTCTAATGGCTACCAACCCAACCTTTTTTTTTTTTATTTCGCTGGAAAAAATGCGTTACGCATGGCCCTCCCTCGGGGGAGGGAGGGGTATGTGGGACTCCCTGGTCAGAGCCGTTATACCCACTAAACAACCCAGCGGCGCTCCCGCATCGTCTGAGTGGCGAAGGACTGGGCAGCCAGCAGAGCCTTTACTTACGTTCAATCCTCCGCCGACGATCTTGCTATTCATTTTTATATTATAATTGATTGTTTGTTTACAAATCATTTTACAGTCCGTTCAACCGGTTTTGAGTTCCATCACGTAAACATAAGGATGACAAAAAAAGCATAAAAAATGTCACCAAAACCTACTTTTTACTACAGCTACCATTTGTCGTATCACCAAGGCAATAGAAGTCAAATTCGGTTAAACGGGCTGTAAAATGGCCTTATTTAAATGTCTAATGTTATCGCAAATGGAGTTTAGGTTCATTTAATTTTTGCAAGGCACGCTCAAGAGGCATCTGGTCTATCTGTAATGGGTACATGGAAAGCATTTATCATGGCCCCTGCTATTCGAAAATCAGTTATTAGATGGGTAGCGGCATTGTTGCTGAAATCATTTCTTATTAGTTTATAACCTCTCTTAAATACAATACAATTTACAACCTCCACTACCCAACTACACATTGTTACACGTCTCGACTTATTTGCTCTTAATGTAGGCAACTGTGTCTCACCAGATTGCAGGGATTCAGGTTTACAAACATTATAATTTAGAGATGTTAACAATGGAATAATTGTAACATTATATCAGAATCTGACACAGTTGCCGCATAGGAGCCATAAATATCAAGTATGTGACCGTCTGTTGTTACCATTAAGAAAGGCTTAACCAAGTTTCTGAATTTATGTAAACTCTAAGATTGTTTTTTAATAAATCATTCGATGTTTTTTTATATTATTTTGTTTACGTTATGTCAAAATAACATGATTAAATTATTGGCCCTGGAGCACTGTCTTTTAGCTACTTGATAACCAAACGCAAAAAATAATCTGAAATGTGAAATAAATGATTTTTTATGTTGGATTGAACCAAACATGTCTTGCTGCGGCATTACTTAATGAGACGGATTCAGTACAATGATTTGGCAACCAGTTACTGTTTTAAAGAGCCTGGATACTGAAATAAGGCGGCTGTATAACGTCGTACGTATAGCGCATACATATTTCATGCTACGGGTTAAGTAAATTACGTATGCTGCTCTGTGCGGAATCAATGAACCGCGTACGTAAATGTTAAGAGTGCGCCACAGTAATTTCATGATGCGGCTGACGTCATAAAGATTATACGCACCGAACACAGTCAGTAAGTAAACCGAGTTCGTAAAATGAGCCAGGATACGTAATAACTGATGATGTAGGCGGAGACATTATTAGTGTGCGTATAATGTATCGGCATATCCCCTACTCTGCTTGTACATTATGAGTACGTAACCGGGACCATTACCTATGAGACGGATTCAGTACAATGATTTGGCAACCAGTTACTGTTTTAAAGAGCCTGGATACTGAAATAAGGCGGCTGTATAACGTCGTACGTATAGCGCATACATATCTCATGTTACGGGTTAAGTAAATTACGTATGCTGCTCTGTGCGGAATCAATGAACCGCATACGTAAATGTTAAGAGTGCGCCACAGTAATTTCATGATGCGGCTGACGTCATAAAGATTATACGCACCGAACACAGTCAGTAAGTAAACGGAGTTCGTAAAATGAGCCAGGATACGTAATAACTGATGATGTAGGCGGAGACATTATTAATTATCCAGTGTGCGTAAAATGTATCGGCATATCCCCTACTCTGCTTGTACATTATGAGTACGTAACCGGGACCATTACCTATGAGACGGATTCAGTACAATGATTTGGCAACCAGTTACTGTTTTAAAGAGCCTGGATACTGAAATAAGGCGGCTGTATAACGTCGTACGTATAGCGCATACATATTTTATGTTACGGGTTAAGTAAATTACGTATGCTGCTCTGTGCGGAATCAATGAACCGCATACGTAAATGTTAAGAGTGCGCCACAGTAATTTCATGATGCGGCTGACGTCATAAAGATTATACGCACCGAACACAGTCAGTAAGTAAACGGAGTTCGTAAAATGAGCCAGGATACGTAAATGATTATGTAGGTGGAGACATTATTAATTATCCAGTGTGCGTAAAATGTATTGGCATATCCCCTACTCTGCTTGTACATTATGAGTACGTAACCGGGACCATTACCTAGTGAGACGGATTCAGTACAATGATTTGGCAAGCAGTTACTGTTTTAAAGAGCCTGGATACTGAAATAAGGCGGCTGTATAACGTCGTACGTATAGCGCATACATATTTTATGTTACGGGTTAAGTAAATTACGTATGCTGCTCTGTGCGGAATCATTAAACCGCATACGTAAGTGTTAAGAGTGCGGCACAGTAATTTCATGATGCGGCTGACGTCGTAAAGATTATACGCACCGAACACAGTCAGTAAGTAAACGGAGTTCGTAAAATGAGCCAGGATACGTAAATGATTATGTAGGCGGAGACATTATTAATTATCCAGTGTGCGTAAAATGTATCGGCATATCCCCGACGCATGCTCGTACATTATGTACGTAACCGGGACCATTACTTAATGAGTCGGAGTCAGTACAATGATTTGGGAACCAGTTACTGTTGTAAAGAGCCTGGATACTGAAATAATGCGGCTGTATAACTTCGTTCGTATAGCGCATACATTTTTCCTGGTTCCGGGTAAGTAAATTACGTATGCTGCTCTGTTAATACATATGCGGCATCATTAAACCGCATACGTAAACGTTAATAATGCGGGCACAGTAATTTCATGATGCGGCCTCATTACAAGTAACTTGTTTACATTGTCTTTACAGAGCATTATGCCGCATACTTACTTAACATGGTGTCGTTTCATTATAAGTATGGCTCTTATAATTTTCATGTGAAAAGCACATTATACGTATCTGGCAGCCGGTACATTACAAATTTGCCAATTTTAAGTAGCCCGTTTTTCTCAGTGTAGTCTGGACTAGAACATAGGATACTTTTTATCCCGGGCATATGCTCTCTTGGGCTAATTTTCGACATACACGCGGGTGAAGCCGCTGGCAGAAGCTAGTCGATAATAAATTTTCCTTTTCCTCTGGTCTCCAGCGCTACTGCTGAGCATGAGAACCTGGGTTCAATTCCCGGCATTTTTTCATCTGAAATTTCACACTGTCTATCCTCCTGCAGGATTACTTTCTCGGATTATGTGTCACGATGCATTTCGCTGTCGAACTTAAATGGTTATTGTCGATCGACGCGTAGTTTTTAGGGTTCCGTAATCAACAAGGAACCCTTATATTTTCGCCATGTCCGTCTGTCCGCAGCTTAGCTCAGACTCTTAGTACTAGGAAGCTATAATTAGGCATGGATATACATATTAATCACGCCGATAAAGTGGTAAAATAAAATAAAGGGAAACATTTCTTTTAGGTTATCACCTGGTATCGTTAGATAGGCCATTCAAAAATATTACGGGTCTGTGAAAACCATTTTTAGATTCAGGGATTCGTTTGATTTTTGTTAGAGTCAAGTGTCCCTCGTCCCTGCCAGAGAAATGGTTGCTTTTTGTATATGTGAAAAAATTCACGGTAGTAGTATATATAACGAAATTAAAAGGAAAACTATCACAGCTAAGTAGGCTTTACAAGTTTACGAGTAATGGTCGACCAACTTATAAAATGTACTTGAAATAAAATATAAATATGGGGACCACAGTTTTCGAACAGCAAAGTTAATTTCGCTTCTTCGTTAGGGCAATGTTCGGTGCTTTCATTGTTTATGAACGTTAGTAATGTTACCTATTTATTTTGGTGAACGTAGCTGTTTATACGGAACCCTCTGTGCGCGAGTCAGACTTGCACTTGGCCGGTTTTTAATTTTACCACCAAATTGATTCCGTCGCGTTGTCTATATAAACTTGAATTAAAGACTTCATTTTGTGTAGTATTCCAAGTGATCGTCGTCCTTTGTCGCCCGCAAAAGTCTGTCACTTGAAGCCCGCCACAAATGACAGAATCCTAGCGGAAAACAAAAGAAACGATATATTTGAAAATGAGACTAAGTGACTCTTTTTGGAGAACTTAGAAGATTTTGATTATCTTGGTCTGCTCTTTTTAAGGATTATAATTTGGGTTAGTTCCGTGAAAATGCCATAACCAGGTTTTTAGTTATGTGCTATCACGTTTTGGGTACGTCTACCACGTAGAAATAATTATTATTCGAGGTTAACGTCGAATCTTTATACAAGAGGATAATTTTGTATTTTTAAAATCTAAAGTTCCGTGAAAAGTCCGTTAGAGTCTCTCTCATGGTCCGCTCTAAGTGCATTATTAGTTAACGCCCAAACTTTTTCAGAGGAATAGTGGAGTATTTTTAAATCGGACCTTCCATATTTCCAACTCTGTAGTTCCATGAAAATCGGATACCTGGTTTTTACATTTAATTTAGGTTGACGGGTACGGCCAGATTTTTTTGCATCACTTTTGGTGTTCCTGTGTCGAACTAAAATATTATGTTTCATTCAAACCTTTTGGATGCAGATTTAAATTTTTACGGACTGAATTTTCACCGGTAGATAATAGCAGCTGTAGTTACAGGTAACGTTACCTGTTTTTTTTTTATTACGTTGAGTCAATTTCTATAAAATAATTAAAAAAGCGAATAACTAAAACACTGGACGAAAACCAGCCCAAACAACAGGCTGGCTTCAGAGCAGGATACTCAAAATTGGACCACATACTTACTGTAAGGCAAACTTTCGAGAAAACAAAGAATTTAATCTACCACTATACTGCTGCTTCATCGACTTCAACAAGACATTCGACTGAATAGAGCACGAAAATATCTGGCAATGTCTAAAGAACCAAGGAGTCGATCACAAGTACATCAGGATCTTAAAAAAACTAATACACTAATAGTTCAGCTAGAATTAAACTAGAAAAAGAAGGGAAATTAATTAAAATAAATATACTTCAAGTAGACCCGCTATCACATAAACTCTTCACAGCTGTATTAAAACACACACCAACACAAAAAAAAACTATGAGTACGTAATTTTATTGTCTTATAGTTGTCTGACAGCGATATCTAACAGACCACATATCCAAATGTGGACTGAAAGAAGTTTTTAAACGAGCTTTTTAGCTTACTGTGTAGTGTGTATTGTCATAAACCAAACGTGTATGCAAAATTTCATCTTAATCGGTTGAGGATAACTAACTGCTTTGAAGTCAGTTGCAAGATATGACCCGAACACACATACTTACATTACAAGTTAATAAAAAGATTGTAAAAAAGGCATAGTCCGCGGTGTAATAAATAACCATTATATAGCTATATAAAAAAGTAAATAAAGAATAAGAAGATGAAAGTAAATAATTTGTAGTAATTGTCAGAGCGACACTTGTACAGAGAGCCAGCGGTATCGGCCGCGACTTACAATTTGTATTTACTACTCATACTCGTAGTATAGTGTGTACTTGTGTAGTGCTATTTTTGGGTGCATCGTCCTCACATAAATTAATTTATTAATGTACGTACATAAGTAAATATTGTAAAACACAATTTTTTTTTAAAAGATTTAGTATGGAGTTTCTTGTGCGTTCTTCTCCATAAGAAGCTACTTTTCCGAATGCAAGGTAGAATAAATTTTTATTACTTGTAAATTTTTAATTTAAATTTATTATTGTTTGACGTTCGAAAGTGCCGTTTATTGGCCTAGTTGAAATAAATATATTTGACTTTACTTTGTGTAAATTATTTCATCACCACTGCTCTCAAAACGGTGAAGGAAAACATCGTGAGGAAACAGGCATGTCCTAGAACCAAAAATCCGCACTGTGCCAGCGTGGCGGCCCATTCCCTCTCACAGAGAGGAGGCCTGTATTCCAGCAGTGGGAACATTATAGGATGATGATGAGTACTTGTCAAACTCTCCTTTAGACTGAAAACCTGTCAAGCAAAAGCATTAAAGTAGGCTTAGATAATTGTTCCTAAATCCAAACACTTAATTCAGAAATCGGTCCTTAGACTGCTTATAGATACTTATTTTCAAAAGTATAAAATCTGAAATATTTATTAATCTAAATATGATTTTAAAGGTTACTACTCGTAGTTAACTTACAAATAAAATTTTAAAATTTATATTACCTACCCTCGACAAATTTTTATTTCATGCTACATGATTTATCTAGTACATAGTAGACACGCTTCGATCGACAATCTATTGAACACGTAATTATGACACTATATCTTGCGAAAACACCCCGATTTAAACAGTAAAAAGCCCATAACTTTTGAACGGCTGAACCGATTTTATTCAAACATAGCTAAGAACACTATCGACAAAATCACATTTCAAACTCGGCAAAAAATAAATCAAAATCGGCTCACCCGTTTCGACGCTATGCCACAGATAGACACACAAATACACAGCAACACACGTCAAAAAACCAACATTCCTTAAACGGCCACCGCTTAAGACATCGCGCTCCTAAGTATGTCAGCTGCACCACCAGTGGTCAGACGTTACAGATAAGTACCTTACCTGGGCGACCGAGCTCTGCTCGGGTGAAAATAGAGAAAACGACGTTTTCTAAAAATGAAACCTAGCTAGATAGATTTATCGCCCCCGAAACACCCTGCATACTAAATTTCATGAAAATCGTTGGAGCCGTTTCCGAGATTTAGATTATATATTTATACATATATACAAGAATTTCTCAAGTAAAGGTATTAGATAGATATGTAAGATAGGACGCGTTTCCGTAACGCATACACCACCACTAACAAGCCTCTTGTCTCAAATTGTTACACGTGACTGCACCGCGCCAATGAGCCACGTAAACGCTGCGTGAATGCTGCTAATTACATTACAATAATTAACCAAATTGATTACATTCTTGCACGCTAGGTACTTAGTACTTCGGCTGAACAATTAGTGCTCAGTCGTTACTGGCATGTAAGATGGTATGCGTTTCTCTAACGCATACACCACCACTAACAAGCCTCTTGTCTTGTTTCACGTGCTTACACCGTGCGTTTGAGCCACGTACACGCTGCGTGAATGCTGCTAGTAACATAACAATATAAACCAAATTAATTACAGTCTGAACACAACTGTTGCTTTCGTTAACTATAAATAATATTATAACGAATATGAGGAGGCATTGTGCTATCTGCCAGGTTACAGAAATTAAGTATGGTATTATGTTTAATTGTCTTAACGTTTACGCGGCGTCCAAAGCCTTCACTGACACATCAACGTTTACTAGAACAAGCGATTACGCGTGGTATTAATACTTCACCCAATATTTTTATAAATAAAAAAATAAATATAACCTGTGTGTTATTCTGATGTATAAGCTATATTTCTGTAAAGTTTCATCAAAATCTGTTCAGTAGGTTTTGCGTGAATGAAAACAAACATCCATCCATCCACACAAACTTTCACGTTTATAATAGAAGTAGGATATGCAAAGTTATCTGATTATGATTTTCTTCTTTTATTTTCATTAATCCTACTTTAAAACTATTTCGGATCCTGGTTACATCCCGTCAGCAAGGAAAACAGTCAACATTATGAACGTCCTTTCTGGAAAATAAAATTAAGAATAAGAAAACATACAAGTGTTAAGTTTCTAACAAATATAAGAGCAAAACCTTTTTATTTTTTTTGGGTGGGAAGTCATCGAATGACTTCTCCCGCTCTTTTTTTTGGGTGGGAAATCATCCAATGACTTCACCCGCTCTTTTTTTTTGGGTGGGAAATCATCCAATGACTTCACCCGCTCTTTTTTTTTGGGTGGGTAATCATCCAATGACTTCTCCCGCTCTTTTTTTTTGGGTGGGTAAACATCCAATGACTTCTCCCGCTCTGGGCTGGACAGTCTTCGGTGAAAACTATTTTAAGGAACAAAATTGTGCCAAGTTTTTGAAGGCTTGCAAGAATCTTTACACGAGTAATGTTGCCGACTGTACATAGTATATAGGTTTAAGCTTTAGTATCTTGACCTTAACGCACAACACTGCTGTATGCGGTGCCGGACACATAAAAACCGGCCAACTGCGAGTCGGAATCGCGCACGATGGGTTCCGTACAATTACCGCTAAAAATATCACGTTTGTTGTATGGGATGTCACTTAAATAATGATTGTATTCTATTTGTAGTATTTGTTGTTATAGCGGCAACAGAAATACATCATCTGTGAAAATTTTTGCTGTCTAGCTATCACGGTTCATGAGATACAGCCTGGTGACAGACAGACAGACGGACCGCGGTGTCTTAGTAATAGGGTCCGGTTTTTGCCCTTTGGGTACGGAGCCCTAAAAAATCATATGAATAGCGTCTTGAATTGCCTTTTGTTCCGTCGCAGTAGGCTTAAACATATACTGCACCTTCACAGTGATATATAGTGCAATATGAAAATTGTCAACGGTTAGGTCGTATTAAAGGGATTCATTTCAAAAACGTTAGTACATTTTGGGTCAACTTACGTGCCGCGCACTATAGGTACTAGGCACGTAGACATACGGTGAAGAGGATTATATGTCGGGCACCGTAAACCGCATAGTTGCGCCGGTTGCGCGTACCAATCAAGACACCAAAGCATTAGTCACCCATGACTGCGTCCACTAGTAATCGTATTTACGCTCCACTGAAACTAATTACTTACCTAGGACGTGTCTGCTATATCTGTCTGGGCTTAATACTCATCTTGTTAGGGATGCAGCGCGACAAACGTATTATTATCAAACGGCGCTTCGCCATTAGACGCCCATACCGCCCCCCACCATGGGTTAACCAAATTACTGGATGCATTATATATACTGCACCTAAGCGTGCTTACAGGGTGACCACGTAAGATGAATTTAACTGGTTATCTATTTTGGGGTGAAAGTACTCTAGTACATGAAGGCTACTTTTAGGGTAGACCCATTGAGGACTTTTTTCTTCACAGTATCATACTCACCCTTTTTAGGGATCCGTACCCAAAGGGTCCAAACGGAAACCTATTGCTGTCACTCAAGTGTCCGTCTGTCACACATATTATTCCGACGAAATTTTTTAACTTCCCATTGACCTATGCACTTGAAATTTGGTGATAATGTTTATTATTACGTATATTTTACTAACAAATACAAATATATTGATAAAATGTGCGAAGTCCGATACGCAATTGGCCGGTAATTTTTTTTTTCAGCTTTCTTTCTGGAGTTTTTCTATTGTATGTAAGAAGACTGTGAAGATCTAAGTTGTGGCAAAACGTTTTTTTTATTATTATTTTTTGTCATTGGCGACACGGGATGTAGTCAATATGAGTAATTTACTATGGAACCAACATTGAAATCGTGAATTTTATGATTTTTTTTTTGGTGTTTGCTAACAATAACGTACTGAATACCTGTATTTTCCCAAGCTTTTTATATTAACTTGTAATGTATGTATGTGAGTTCGGGTCAAATCTTGCAACTGCATTTTAAAGTAGTTATCCTCAACCGATTTAGATGAAATTTTGCATACTCGTTTGGTTTGGATGACAATGCACGGTAAGCTAAAAATTGATTTTTATTTGGAAAAATCTTATTTTCGTATAATTATCATAATTGGTTCGATTATAAAATATGTTTTTATTAATGAGTACTTTCTCCCCCCTCTTTTTTCGGGTTGATTTGACTCAAGTTTTATCCGATCCCCAGAAATATTGTCAATTCAAAAATATATTGTAAATATGATACAGTGAAGGGCTCGGAGCTTCAACTGTATTTTTGCTGCAGGCAGACTTGACACTCTTAATTAGGTTAAGTTCACCTGGCAAGTAGATTCCCATCGAGGCGTAATTAATGGCAAGTATTTAGCTACATAAAACTTGGTATACGGGAAAACAGCACGTCCAGCAGCGTTCCAAAGTAATAAGTTTACTGATTATTAGAGTAGGACCATATTATGTTATTTTAATAGCTAACATGTTCAGAGGAAAGAAGTATTCCAGTAAGTAGCCTGGTAGAGTTCTTGACTGTACTTCTAGGATTCTCCGGAGTGAGTTGTGGGTGTGTTGCATTCCTAGTCACTCCTAAACCACCTCAGGATATTCCCGATACAGGAACGCAGGTCGAACAGCTTCAGGATACGGGAAAACAGCGACGTAACTGAGCACAGTCAGCAACGCTTTACATATCGCCAAATCAACAACATTAATTGCGTCATTTACGTGGACTTTGAAATAATCTTTTATTTTTACAAGCTTTTAATTAACTTGCAATGTATGTATGTATGTAAGTGTGTTCGGGTCAAATCTTGCAACTGAATTTTAAAGCAGTTATCCCCAAGTTTTTCCTTTAATTTGGATGACAATGCATGGTTAGTTAAGTGACGTCATTATAAATCCAATATGGCGGACGGCCGAAGATGGTGAACTAGTTATTTTTTGTGCACTGCCATGATATGGGTATCAAATGAAATTGTTTGCTGAGCAGAATACGAAAACGGCGTGTTTTAAAAAAAAACTTTTTAATTAATAAATTATTATACGAAAGTCTCTGGTAGTATAGTTCTCGCAAAACTTTTTGGCGCCGTGATGTTGGCTACAATAGCTGCGCAATAGTAAATCTCATACAAAAACAGCACCGTTTCGTGCTTAGCGCATCGGCAAGCCAACTTCAGGGCGGCACAACTCATTTACTTCTTGCATACCGTCCTGTCTTCCGTCACGCTATCGCTGACTCCCTTCTCTTTCATATCACTACTCACACAGTCCATCCATCTTTTCTTTGGCCTTCCTCTCCCTCTCCATCCATCCACATTTATATTCAAAACTCTTTTTAACCCCCGACGGAAAACGAGGGGTTTTATAAGTTTGACGTGTGTATCTGTGTATTTGTGTGTCTGTATGTGGCATCATAGCGTCCAAACGGGTGAACCGATTTTGATTTAGTTTTTTTTTGTTTGAAAGATGATTTTGACGAGAGTGTTCTTAGCTATGTTTGAATAAAATCGGTTCAGCCTTTCAAAAGTTATGGGCGTTTTACTTTTTGAATCGAGGTGTTCTCGCAAGATATCGTGTTATAATTACATGTTCATCCCTCCTCATCACATGACCATACCAGGTATACTTAGAAAGCACATATGAATTGAAAAAGTCACATTGGTAATTTTTTTATTTCGGATTTGAGCCCACCACCTCAAGCACGAAAGGCAAAGTCTGGGCCACCTCTACATAATTACCAGATAGCAGTTCAAATTCTTGCTTAAGACCACTCAAATGTTGCAGACGCCATTCATTTCTAACGAAGCAACAAGCAAAGAAACCTAGATTTATTTTTATATTTCTACAAACTCAATTTCACGCTGTGAACATGCAATCGATAAAACATTAATAAAGCGCACATAGATTACCTATTAAATAGCAATGTTTTCTTTCATATCTAACGAGGCACCCCGTTGCTGTATGAATTGTTTAGTCTCACCTATTCTGCTGTTATTTTCTATACGATGCCCATGACGACAAGTGTCGCCAACGACATTGAGGGAACAAAACGCGCACTCGTTTCGAGAAGGGAGTCAGCGATAGCGGGACAGGACGGTATGCAAGAAGTAAATGTGTTGCGCCGCCCTGAAGTTGGCTTGCCGATGCGCTAGGCACGGCTTGGTTCTGTTTTGTATGAGATTTACTACTGCGCAGCCATGGTAGCCAACATCAGGCGGGCAAGAAGTTTGGCGAAAACTACACTGGTATTCACACACTGGAAGCCGCCCATACATAGTTGAGAAAAGGCTTGGCAGATCTATTGACTTACTGCGTAGTATAACTTAGCGGGATGTCATGGGACAAAACCTCAGGTCAGGGATCAGGGATTAGTGAGAGAAGTAAGGGTGAAGTAACTTTACCTACATAAATATATATTGACGGTGCATGAGGGCCACCACTTATTATAAGAATGCCGCAAATAAAACATAAGCACGGACACTGTACCGTTGTTTTTATAACATCAACTGGCCGTTAAAGAAATATACCTATTCTTTTTTTAAGCTATTGCATAGCTTTTATCGCGGACTTTGAGCGCGGCGACCGAATCAAGAAATTCCGTAACGAAAATAAACTTGACACCCCGAAAACCTGACACCCCGAGCTGCTCCGAAATCGGACGATGGATTCCGAGTGTGTGAGCGGGTGAGGGGGGAAGGGCAGGAGGGGATTATAGTGCGATTTTATAGAAGTTGCATTTTGATATATGTAGATTGAAATAAAAAAAAATTGCGGGGTGGAAGGTAACGAGTTTAGGGAGGGGTTATGCTATCTTGTTCTCCGGCCTGAAGTGACGGACCATCCCTACCACATTCACCGCATGTGCGCCCCGTAAGTATACATGTAGGTATATATGTATACATAGGTGTACCTAGAGCTATGTACAACAGTGAATAGCAGTTGCTGGTGAATAGCTGTACGCGTAAAATTTGTGTATAAAGTGTTTTAAATATGAATAAACAAAGTGCATTTGTTAATGAAGAAAGTGATGAAAAAATAGTGAAAGAAAATGAGTGAGGACTTTTATATTCTGACATTTTTATATTCTGACACACCTCTGACTTGACATTTGTCTGTCTAATTTATTTTCATATAGGCCATAGACATAATATACCATGGACTAGATCTCCTTTAAGCTCGTTCTTAGGCCATAGACATAATATACCCTCCTCTAAGACCTCCTTTAAGCTCGTTCTACATTATAATTTTCATTCCCTTTGTAAACCGTTTTTATTCGTTCTGGTCTTTATTTTTTAATTGAGATTTAGCATAAATAAAAAATAAATAAATAATTATAATTACATAAGTTGATAAAAAATGCTATGCAATAGCTTTACCGCGGCAGTCCCCGAGTGCCAGACGTCTTTTTTATTAAAGAGAATATTTTTATGATATGTACAAACTATGTTTCGCTTTGCAAGTGGACTGAAAGCAAACAACCGACGTTTGCTTGGAGTCGTTTGTAAGCTTGTCAACGCTGTTTGGATAAAATAATATAAAAAAGTATGCTTTGGCAATTTATTTGCGCACAACGTTAATTTATTTATTGACAGACGTACTTTTATAATGTTGGAATTTCATGTAACTAGAAACCCTCGATCGATGAAAGCACTCAATAATGGCGTTTGGGCGGATCACAGGCGCTTTGCGCGATCGATACTGAGCGGATTGCAAGTAAAAGGGACATGCATGGAGATCACGACTACGCGCGTTGTTAAATATTGGAATTGCAACTTAAAGACACGTATTTGCAAATGTGTTTGACAAAAACTAAGCTGTTTATTGGTAGATGGTAGATTTTGCGATTTAATCAAGCGTATTAAGCTGACACTTCGACGCCTGTGTGTGGTTTTTACCAGACTGCAATCAAAGGGTTATGTTTTTCGCGCGTATCTTGTACGTTTGTATGTATGTAATATTCTTTATAACCTCATATCTTGCAAATCACTAGACGGATTTACATAATTAAGACATCGTTAGATACATCTTGACCGCCCAAGTGTCCTTAGGTGAAGTTAAAAAAAACAAACACGACGTATTTTGGACGCCATATTGTGGCGGTCTCAATTTTTTTTTCTTCAAGAACTAAAAATATGTAAACAAGAATGTTTAGTTCGCTTCTTAAGCAGTCGGGTTTTTTATATTATTAATTTTTTTTAGCTAGGTTTTTCTTGTGCATTTACGATGGCCTGTAGGAATTTCAACATGGTATCCGACACTGAAAGCAGCATCTGAAATTGAAACAAAATGTTAGTTTACATATTTCACAAAAACATCTAACCTACTAATCAATGCCGCAGTACATGCCGAACTCAGGCAATCCAGCACAGACCGCCTGAGGAGAGGAGAAAGCTGTGGGTGGAGAAGTTTCCACCACCCCATGACTTTGTTAAGCCCAAGGAACATCTACCGCTTGGTCATGAATTGCAGCGGCCTACTTGGGTACGTAGCCGATTCACGCCACCCGCACTTTTTTTCTTTGTCGGCGACCGAAGTGCTTAATTAAAAATCTAGTTGAGCTAGATAGGAATATCGATTTTGAACTGATAACAAAAAATAAAATGAAGACTTCTTCAAAAATTACTTTTTTTAAATGTAATATTATTAATTTAAAAAAAAAAAGTTCTTTTTATTTAGGTTGTAATTTTTGCAAACATGACTTTTTTATTTTATTTTTTTAGTTGTACCTACCTAGGTACTTATAATGCCAGAATAGATTACCCGAATATCATGAAACTGAACATAACCGGTGAAATTAGAGTGTACCAAAGTGAACTCTGTACACATCTGCGTACCCCTTTAGAGGGTACTGGCGTGATGTTATGTTATGAAATGGTATAACCAATAAACAGACATGCGATTGCAGCAATCCCGAGAGATTTGCCGTTATTTATTGAAGATTACTGATGTATATCTCCGAAATTCTTTATCAAATCTTCACCAAATTAAAAGGGGACCGGGGGACATACTCTTTCTAACAAAACAAGAATTTTCAAAATCGGTACACAATTGACGGAGATAACGGTGAACATACATAAAAAAAAACAGACATAATGTCGAACATAGAAACTCCTCCTTTTTGGTAAGTCGGTTAAAAAACAATAGAAAGTTGAGTCTATTCCAAATGTTCGAAAACAGTCCAGCAATCCAAATTGTGTAAGTTCAAAGAGGGTACGGATTGTTTCCCTTGCATTAATTGCTTCATAATTATGTTAAAAAATCCGTTTTTTCGACAGCGTAAAACACAAGATGAGTATTGTCGAGTTACCAAAAAAACTGATACGCAATTAGGTGATCACGATGTTTTCCTTCACTGTTGTCACCGATGTCAAAGATAAACTTAGAAAGTATATGTAAATTTCAAAAGTCACATTGGTACGTGACTACTTGCCCAGATTCGAACCCACGTACCACTTGCCTTGTCAATAGGGCCCCATTGCCTTGTCAATGGGGCCCTATTGACAAGGCAATTGACTCGCAATAGGCATTTTCTGAGCACAGATGTTTATGATTAGTTTGTACGGCTTACGGCATATGGTTGTTTTCAGACGGTTGGTCATGTCTACAGAATATACAACTCACCGTGATGACTAAGGTGAAATGATCTCGAAGTAACCGTCATTCCGACCGATATGCTAAGGATTCTCAGCTCACCTTGGTCTTCACTTCACCCAATTTTTCACGATGTGATTTTTACAGAACATTTTGTTGCGTATTTCAACTCTGGCGAAATCTGATTGACTGTTTTTGTACAACGTATCAATTACACCACATAATCGAAAACTATTTCTTGTTGTACCGATGCCAGAGGGAAACAATAGGACTTACCGCAGCTCGAAGCTTTTAAACTAACAGAAATACGCGTAGCATGTATTATGTTTTTAATTAATGATACTGCAAGCTCGATCGGTTGTTACTGCGAGTGCAGTACTTGTTATGTAGTTTGTATGTTGCATTTGCATAGTTATTAATTATTGTCAATGCACAGTGATGGCGTGATTCGCTATCATAGGAGGAGCGATCTGCAGCTATTGAAGTATCAAATTATGCAAAACAGATTACCCACTGATTTGAATTGAAGGAAAGAAAAATTACGGGTACTCGTTTAATGGGAGACCTAATGAAGATATCGAAATACACTTCATTTATTATAACTACGTATCTACCAAAACTGACTGCTTAACTTGGTAGAGGATTTATTTTGGTTCTAATGGAATTTATTTTGGTCATGCTCAGTAATCTATAATGCATCCGTTGAGCGGTTTCGCTTGTGATCGGTAAACCTTATTGACGTATGAACTGGCAGATATTTCCGAAATACATTATTCCGCCTTGTCTACATATGCACTTATAAGCTAAGTACCTACACGTATATATTTAGCAGGTTGGGAGTCGAACAAATTTGGTCGAAAACCAAGTTCTTCGTCCTTAAGCAGTTACTTCTTAATAATCAAACTCATCGAACGCCACCAAAGCAACAACATGGACAGCAGTGACGAACCGAATAAGTTTGAAAAGGTAAGCGTGCATACGACACGATACCTGTGCTGAGTCCGCAGCAGCGATATTATCTAAATCTGTTTATCTTCTACGATGTAAAGGTTATAATGGATCCGCGCGGTCGCTGGATGTCCGTGCCGGCGCTGGTGACGCTGTCTAGCAGCGAATCCGACAACATTGTTGATCGTCGCCGCAGGATCATTCTACCCACGCGTCATGTGTCTGTAAGTTAGATGTCGACTGTCCACAAAAGGGGGGCGCACAGTTGGCGCAGTGTTTGAGCGATTGACTGCGCTGCCCGCATGGAACAAATATTTGTATGACCTACAGATAGTTGTTCCGGCTCTGGGTGTTCGGCGCATACGCGAGTCGGTTGGCGTCTAACTCGAGTCTTAGTACAGCGTGATGTTCCACATTAATTGGAAACATTTAAAGGATGGTTCGGGTCAAAATTGGATAGTCTCATGTATATATTGGTGGTTGCTGGTTGATTGTCTTGTAAAGCGGAATAAAAATTCTCCCCTCTTTTTCAGTGTTCAATGTAATCATATCAGTCATTCGCATTAGCGGTGCATATAGTTATCATTTAGATAGATTTCTAACGAGTAAGAATTGATACAAATTGGATTATTTGCCGTGGTACGAAATGGTAGTGGACACAGCCTGACCGAGTTGCAGCCGATCTGTGTATCGCATACTGTCTTTGTTTGCAGCTGTAGAATGAATGTTCTTGTTTTTATTTTAATGTCTGTTACCTTCTTATTTATTTTCGTATTCTTTTGTTTTAAGTTATGCTTCGTAAGTTAAGATGTTTTTAATTAAGAATGTTGTGTTTATTATTTGATAGTGTTATATCGCGTGCCTGGCAATACTTGCTGTGCTCCTTCAAATTGTGATGTCCTTTATTTGTACATTAATGTTGTTAAGAACTGTTTTTATTTTATTTAGGGCCGATTTTCGATCATCACGTAACTTTTATTTGAAGAACAAATATGGCGGTTTGACATATTTTCTATACAGAACCTGTCAAAGTGCAATTTTTATTCCTTATATGAAAGTTGTCTGAAAATTAAATAAATCGACCCTTATATGTACAAGTAGAGTAAGTTATCTATGTGTTTTATTTAATCTAGATTTTAATCTTTGTGTCTATTTATAGCTCTGCGTATACATTTCTATAGTTTTAGCATCGGCGAGCGTTTCTGCCACTGCAATGAGATTTACTTGCGAGCGATATTATCGCATTTTTTATTTATTAATGAAGTGCAGAATTGATGAAATAATTCAGAGCTTAAAGTACAAACTATATTTGGGCGCCGAATGTGTAAGCCAAAAAATATCCCATTGGTAAACGCCACTGGGATAATAAAGTAACCTACTTAAGCACTAATCGTACATGCCATGTTCCACCCTTAAGACGACGACTAACGCCAACGACCTTGATGGAACAAAACGCGCACTCGTTTCACACCCCCGCGACCTTAAATTAAGTAGTTTTTTGTACTTTCCTTAATATTCTAAGACTTTAAAAAAAAGCCTCAGATCAAAATGTAGATAATTAAATTGTCTTTGAGATTGTGTCGATTTCATTGAAATACGCCCAGCGGTATTGGTGCAATTGTCCGTTTTAGACATAACTTTACAAATAAATTACACTATGTTATACGAATAAAACTCAAAATTTTCTCAGATCATATTATTAAGAAAATGGTCTAATGTAACATATATTTTTCCAAAAGATTACGACTAGCCGTTTAGACGTGATTCTCATTTTAAAATCAGGTACTCAAGGGAATCTGCGCCTTAACGTGCAAGGGCGTTAAAGTTTATTTAATCGGCTGCTTGAAGGAAAACAACAATTATGAAAATCTATCAAAGAAATTGTGGGCTTTCTCTAAATAGGCTGCCATCAATTTTTGAAATCGTATTCGTAGGTGTCCTTTTTGGAAATGTGGCACCCGCCTGACCATACATTTTGTATCTGAAACTTTGCATAATTATTATCGTTGTTCTTTCAACAAGCCGCACCTGCTCAGCTATCAAGTTTCCGCCCTGCTAGCTCCCCCTATAACCTTAGTTAATGTTTTAAACTAGCTTGCTTTATCCTGCTCGCCGGTGCTACAACAAAAGGTTTTGATACTTCAACATCGATGTTAACGTCTTCTTCTGTTCCAGATCGCCTCGCTGGCGGAAGGGCGACCCTGGGATACTACAGACTACAAGCCGGAGGTAATAGAAAGGACACCCAAAGAGTGGCCTGTCGCCAGCGACTGCTTTTCCTCCGAGGCGAGTACGTTCCACACGTCCGGGAGTGATAATAACATATCTTATCAGTAAGTTTTATTATATTACTCAATGACTCCGTGAACTTCGTAGCCACATCTTTTTTAGTTTTTTACCCGACTGCAAGGCAAGAGTTATGTTTTTCGCGCGTATCTTTATATTCTATGTGTTTCTATGTGTGTATTGTGTATGTGTGTTCTTCTTGTATGTGATATTCTATATTACCTCATATCTTTCAAACCATTAGACGGATTTATATAATTCAAGACATTGTTAGGTATGTCTTGACCGGGTCGTGGATAAATTTGAAAAAGAGTTACCGCGGCCCTGACTCAAGCAACTGGAGGAACACGGGTAGGTTTTAGTCAGTAAAAGTCTGACACGTCCTCCTTCCTCACCCAGAGCGGAAGAAGTCATTGCAAGATTTGCCAAACAAAAAAAAAAAGGTGTGTCTTGACCACCCAAGTGTTCAAAAACAAAAATGGCGGTTTTTGAGTGCCATAATATTGTGGGGGTCCAAATTTATATTTTCATCCAAACCCATCAAGTGTGGTACCAAAATGAAGAGTTGTAAGAGGTGGTTCCAAAACTATATATCAAATGAATGTTTAAAAGTAATTCGAAAAAAAATTATAACTTAACACTTTTAAATAAAAAAGTTAATTTAAAAATAAAAAACCCCGACCGCTTAAGAAGGGAACTAAAAAGATGTAAGCAAGAAGAAAATCATCTCGTGACCCATCACGCAGGTTATTGCTTACAGAATGAACAGTAGCCACTTCGTGATAATACTGAGAGTGTAGCTTTCTGACTGTCAAAGAAGTCAGGGATCAGCACTGCAAGCCATTACCCGTTACAAACATACAAGTTTACCTCTTTATAATATACTAGCTGACCCCTGGGGCTTCGCTCCCGTCAACTGGCTACCCTGCCTACCCTGCATACCCCACCAACCCTGCCTACCCAGCCTACCCTGCCTACCCAGCCTGAGACGTACCTAAACAAGAAGAAATTCATGCTGTGCAGTCGGAGGATACATATTCGCAAGCTGGCTGTCCAAAACCAGATGTGTGCTCAGACAGGACAGACACAGCATGAATTTCTTCTTGTTTACATCTTTTCAGTTAATATTTTTTAGAGTTACGTACATTTAAACATACGAGTGTTATATATTTTTGAAATTACCTCTTAAAACCCTTTATTGGATTGATACCCCCCACGATGGGTTTGGAAGTCCGCCATTTTTTTCTGTTACAATTTTAATGCAGCCAGTGACACTCGCAGGGTTAAGAAGAATTGATTGATGTAAGATTCATCAAAATCGACCAAAGAGTTTGGTCTCTAGAACGCCACATAGGAGCAAACATACATACATGCATAGACTGATAAACACATTACCCTCCTTCGGCACTCGGTTAAAAAGGGGACAGCCTGCGGTGCACTACTACATAATTTTTTTTATACCTAGTAAAACTGTATGTTACACAATTAATTAATAAAAGAGAGAGAAATATAAAAGGCCGGGTTTATTAAGAAACGAAAAGAGATAGAAACGGAAAAGCGTCATCATTCATCAGTTATCTATAATTTAATTAATTTATTGTTTTCTTTTAGCAACTCACACAGCGGTGAACAACACGGTGGCCGCTACACGGGCTTCGGAAATCAGCGAGCCAACTCAACTCCGATGAGCCCCGTACATTCGGGCAACGAAACTTTTGATAACACTTTAGCGTCTCTGGCTACCGTAAGTACTCACTACATAATATTAATTACAGGGTTCCACATTTCTTTTATAAATCCTCTTGCTTTGTTTTTAGATGGCAAAGGGCTCGTCCTCTATCTTTAAAATATAATTGACACAATCATCCCTGCCTAACCTTCTAGGCAATGTAGGCGTGATGTTATGTAGTGTGCCAAGGCTCGTTCTTTACAACTTTTGTCAGATCTCAGCAGGTTCTAAGTTATTTAAAGACCAAGTTTGAAGAAATATGTAGGTTTTATATTACAAGATAAAATTCCAAATTTCATAATACCCCGATTTTTATTTTCATTTCATGCTTTTTAAACTACATATAATATACTTAGTAGCAGACACGCTTCAATCGACAATTTATCGAAACACGTAATAATGACACGATATCTTGCGACAGAATCCAGGTTCAAAGAGTAAAATTCAAATCAAAATCACTAAATCAATATCGGTTCATCCGTTTAGGCGCTATGATGCCACAGAAAGACACACAGATACACAAGCAACACACGTCAAACTTATAACACTCCTCTTTTTCCATCGGGGGTTAAAAATGAACTGTGATCTGTCTTCAAGCACTAGAGTTTCAACTAAAGACGACAAGAGTTCCCCAGCTTCCACAAGATTGTCGGTTATTTCGGTTTCGATACCAATTCCATTTCGGTGTTAAGTTCAGTTCCTTGCCACATTTCAGCAGTTTCTATAAGTAGCAAGCCATAATGGGATATGAATTTGCGATGTGCCGTCACTTAAGACGACGATACTCGACAACGACACCCGCGCGATCCAAAATTTATTAGTTTTTTATACTTTCCTTATTATTTTATGAATTAAAACAAAGCCTTAGATCAAAATGTAGATAATTAAATTGTCTTTGAGATGATGATATTGTTATCAAAATACGCCAAGCGGATTTGGTGCGATTGTCCATGTTAGACACAAATTTACAAATGAATTGCACTATGATTTACGAATAAAATCATAATTTTCTTAGATCAAATTATCAAGAAAATGGTCTAAAGTAACATTTTTTTTTTAATATTTCGACTAGCCGCTTAGACGTAATTCTCATTTTAAAATCAGTTACTGGGGTATCTGCGCCTTAAGTGAGCGGTGCCCCCAATACAGGCAATCATAGCTTGATAACTGGCGATTTGCATTTTGTATAAATGTCAGAGATGTTTCGTAGACATACTCCTTCTTTTTAAAGACGAATAGGTTTTATACAAGCTTTTATTTAATTTGCCTTGTTAGTTGTCAAATACACGTTCGGTTTGGATGACAAATCATGGTTAGCTAAGTGAGTTAATTCTAAATCTCATATGGTGGACCAATTATTTGTATGCACCCCCCATGACATGTGTGTCAATAAAAAGGTTTGCTGATAATAACATGAAAAGGCTTATATTTTATTATCTTTAATATATTATTTGTCCTGTGGTTTTTGGACGTTTTCTGCGCGCGGAGTTAACTTTGGTCTAACTTTCAACGAAGTCGTGAGCTTCACTGTCGACTCTTACTTTAATAAACTCAAACTTATTTCAAGTTCAAATAGTAATGGATGAATGGATCTCATGAGTTGCCCGCGATCTTTAGCCATCTTGACAATCTTTCCTTCAACTTTCTTCCCGTCTTTTGATATCCAATTAAATGATTGATTGTACAGAAATGGACTTTCCACCTGCTGAAAACTGACTAAAGTTCTAGACATGAGTTAGCAGCTAAAAGCTATACTTTGTTAATAAAGGGCAAGTTCGGACGGTCGCGCAAAAAGTTTAACGAAGAAAAAGAGCGGTTTGTCCCGCGCAAACCGAAATCATACCGCCGGTCGTTGCGTATCGTATGTATTAATTTTATAAAACGTTCGGAAACATTCGCATGGTATCGCACGACCTTCTGAACTTACCTTTGTGCTTGGAGCCTTCTCATTATCTATCCATGCATTTTGGACCCGTTCAAAATATACCTACGTTTTCACCAAGTAACAACAGAGTTATTCTTCCCAAACATCAACGTCTATGTACATTTACTGTGATTGGTTTAAAGTTAAGACAAACCAAGGTGGAAATGTGAGCTCTATCTATCTCTTAATACTAATAAATCTCTATTCCAAGACTGAATGCATTCGTTTCTCGAATTTTCCTACCACCCTAATTTATCTTTTTTTACGCATGCAGTCATCCTAACTGTATGATGTCACAAGATAAAATTATAAATTAAAAAAAAACTCGATTTTAATTTTTATTCCTTGCTTTTTAAACTACATATAATATACCTAGTAGCAGACACGCTTCAATCGACAATCTATCGAAACACATAATAATGACACGATATCTTGCGAAAGAATCGAGATTCAAAGAGTAAAATGCGAATAACATGAACGGCCAAAACCGATTTTATTCAAACATAGCTATGAACACTCTCGACAAAGTCACCTTTCAAACAAAGAAAAACTAAATCAAAATCGATTCATCCGTTTAGGCGCTATGATGCCACAGACAGACACACAGATACACAGCAACACACGTCAAACTTATAACACCCCTCTTTTTCTGTCGGGGGTTAAAATAAACCATGACAAGACGAATGGAGGATTAACATACGCTGTCATCTTCTATCTTCACTTGGATTACTAGTTATTCGTATCGTCCTGAATCTACTATGTCCTCAAGCACAATGTGTCTTTCTACCTAATTAAGAATCCATGCATGTGCGGGACAATACTTATAGTTGTTGCATTTCACGAGTGCGCATGTGAAATAAGCGTCACATGAGGCGCGCTCGTTAATTGAAAGGACTTGCATGATATATTCAAAGATCCTGTCCCATCGTCGACGAGGAAGCGACTGGCTATCGAATGTTCTCTTCGTTCAAAATATTTACAACTAGCTGACCCCCCTGGGCGTCGCTCCCGTCAGTTGGCTACCTACCTATCCTACTCTACCTACCATACCCTACCTACCCTACCCACCCTACCATACCTAATCATGTAGTACATATTTTTATGTATCATCAATAGTTTTCTCAGCGCACGCCAAATAATGAATTTTATATGCAACATTTTGCTACTTTGTGATACATTATTGCAATTTTCATAAAGATCTCTAATTCTTTTGAAAATATATTAAAGCCCAATGACACTCAGGAATAATGTAGCTTTCTACCAGTGATAGAATTTTCAAAATCGGTTCCAGAGATTACCCCCTACAACGTCACAAACTCACAATTCATAAACTACCGTAACTTACTTATTTACAATATTAGTATAGATAAATTTAGGTCCCGTATCAGTTGGTAGCTGTTCACACTGCCGGCAAAGACTGCCTCCACTAGTTGATCGCAGTGAAAAATCTCACTTAGCGGAGAGAACTCACGTTTCTAGTTGCTCGTTCCTCTTTCGGCGGTGGTGTTGGAAGCTTTGCACGTGTAGATGCTCCTACATAGCAGTTATTTATCGTTATAGAACTTTGTGTAGCACGATAAAATTCCAAAAAAAAAAAAAAACAACAAATTAAATGCAACATTCTGTAACGATTTTTTTCTGCAGGGCTGGTCGCTCTTCGCCTCGTCCGTGACCAAGGCGGCCCGAACGGCTACAGAGAGCGCCGTGCGCTATGGCGGCATAGCTACGCAGAAGGTGTCTGAAATGGCGTCGACCGTGACGGAAAAGGTAAGAAAATAAACTTATGATTTGTAAAAAAACGTAACTATCTATCTAACAAACTAAATTAACTTTATACGAAAAATAAAATCATTTTTACAAAAAAATACAACTCAAAATAACGACTTCAAAATAAAAACACAACAAAGTGAAAAATTACTTCAATTTCGCAAGTAGGTGTTTCTCTTTTTGATTCTTCGTTTTTTGACACCGACTTTTTTTTTGTTTTTACTAAACAAAATCAAAAATCAAAAGCGGATTTTTATAATTAAGATATCGTTAGATAGGTCTTGACCGCCCAAGTGTTCTTAGCTAAGTGCCTTTAAAAAAAATGAACATGGCGGATTTTGGGCGCCATATTATGGGGGATAATATTTTTTTTTCTTCGTTACCCATCGAGTGGGGTATCAAAATAAAGAGTTTTTAGAGGAGATTTCAAAAATATATAACACTTATATGTTTAAATGTACCTAATTCGAAAAAAAAATAACTAAAAAGTTAGAAATAAAAAAAGTTAATTCAAAAAATCAAAAAAAAAACATCTCGTATTAGTCAGCCAGCTCGCGAATATATATCCTCCGACTGCAAAACTTTATTTTCTTCTTGTTTACGTCTTTTTAGTTCGCTTTTTAAGCAGTCGGGAATTTTGATTTTTTGAATTAACTTTTTTTTTATTTTACACGTTTTAGTTGTGTACATAATGGGCAAGTTGTATAATAACGTACATACCTACAATTCTCAAAGTTATGCCAGAATAGATATCCCGTAAAATATAACTTGAACATAACCGGTGAAATGAGTGTTCCAGAGTTTACAATATGTACCTCTTTAGAGTGTACCGGCGTTATATTATGTTATGATATGGTAAACAAAAACAGACATGAGATTGGAGCAATCCCGAGAGATTTGCCGTCATTTTTAGGGTTCCGTACCCAAAGGGTAAAAACGGGACCCTATTACTGAGACTTCACGGTCCGTCTGTCTGTCTGTCTGTCTGTCTGTCACCAGGCTTTATCTCATGAACCGTGATAGTCAGACAGTTAAAACAGAATAAAATAAATATTTTTGTGGGGCTCCCATACAACATTTTGCCGTTTATTGCGATAATGGTACGGAACCGGTTTTTTTATTTGATTAGCTCTATTCTATATCTCCGAAGTTCTTCATGAGATCTTCACCAAATTATATGAGTCCAATTCGGAAACGTACCCTTTGAAACAAAATTCCAATTTTCGAAATCGGTGGCATTGGCCTTGGCTCTCCATTGAAAGAGGGTTATACCTGAAGTTTCATTGCATGATCAAATCAGAAATGAAGATAGGTATCCGCCGGATAATCAAGGTCACAGTTATTAATAGAGATAATCAGATAATAACCAGATAATCAGTTTGGCAATTTATTCTTCGGGCTATCACATCACATCATCAGCCTATTAATGTTCCCACCGCTGGGACACAGGCCTCCTCTCATAGAGAGGGAATGGGCCGTAATCCACCACGCGGGCCCAGTGCGGGTTGGTGGATATCGTATGTCTTTGAATTTTTGGTCCTAGGACATGCCTGTTTCCTCACGATGTTTTCCTTCACCGTTTTGAGAGCAGTGGTGATGAAATAATTTACACAAATTAAGTCGCGGCCGATACCACTGGGCTACCACTGCTCCGCCGCTGCTCCTACCACTGCTTCGGGCTATGTCAGTGGTAAATAGCCTGAAGCCTGCCAGAATTGCCAAACTTTGGCTTTGGCTAGAGCACATTGCTCACAGAACGTGTAGTCGACGGTCTTCTGCATGGTTGGCTGATGACATGGTGAAGGCAGCATGAATCCGCTGGATGTGAGAGGATGCACAGGACCGGTCGACTTTGCGGTACTTGGGGGAGACCTGTGTCCAGCTGTGGGTGATTTTTGGCTAAAATGGTGATGATGAAGTGACATGCAACAATACATTGCCTACAGCAGTGCGATTCTATAAAAATCTCACCGTGACAATATAGGTGATGTGAGCTGTCATATGTATCGATCTACGTGGGTCTCAAATTAGTTATTAGGTACTTACTTGTCGTTTGTAAGCTCGAGCTAGCTCAACGCTAGGTTATTTTGTGCAGCCACTTTTTTTTTTCGCGTATTAATAAACGTTTTTTGTTAACATGATTTTAAATGTTATTTTAAACAAACAAAGGAAACATAGAAGAACCAAATTTGCATATTGTTTTGGGCAACTGTCGAACAGTTTTGAATGGCGTACAAAAAAGAGTTTCAGAAGTTACTACGTAACACAAGGAAATACCTTTCAAGTCAGACTGGAGTCAACTGCCTACTAGTTTCAAGTTAATTTAAACTTTAATAAATAAAGCAATTGTTTCCGGAAACTTTTTCGCGGACTTTGGTAGGCTTCGCGGTTGTTTGCGTGAAACCAGCAGCGGGCTAGGAATAATTATTTTTGTTACGCTACTAAGTTAATTGTTCGACTACAAACTTAAATTGTTCGTATATCCAAATCACAACTATAATTCTTTGACAGTTATATGAAATGGCTATAACACGACAAATTGATGTAGTGTGTCGACTAATAATTAATTCGTCTGACTGCATTCCGAGCAGATTTTTTTTTTTAGTCTTTCTGCCGCACTCAGACGCATTTAACGGTTACTTAAGGCACTTTAGGATAGCTTTAAGGAATCGTTAACGTCTCTGAGTGTGGCAGTATCTTTGCAGACAATCTTAGTGGGTATTAGTAGGTTTGCAGATTAATTTATTGAGAAGTATTTGTTTCTCCGCGGCTAGAGAAACAAATACTTTGCGGTTTGTTTTCGAATTTTTGGTTTTAGAACATGTCGGTTCTCTCACATTTCGAGAGCAGTGGTGATGAAGTATTCCCGTTTGAGCGCCTATTCTTAGAGCACCAAAGGCTTGGTGCTCAATGGGGAACAATAAAATATATTCAATTTTATTCCCTTTTGAGCACCTGTGGTAGCTTCTAGTGATGGAATATGTCATAAAACATATCGATAAAATTGGCAATACTTTTATTATCATATTAATTTTAAAATCTAATATATATAAATCTCCTGTCACGATGTTTGTCCGCGATGGATTCCTAAACTACATAACCGATTTTAAATTAAATTGGCACACCGTGAGCAGTCTGGTCCAACTTGAGAGATAGGGTAGGGTAGGGTAGGGTAGGTAGGGTAGGTAGTTAGGAAAGGTTAGGTAGGGTAGATGAATGTTTGGTGTTTTTATGGCAAAACAAAGTTTGCCGGGTCAGCTAGTATATAATATTTTTATCCTGTAGATACAGCATTCGTACAGGAGTCATTTTGAGGCAACCTGTGGCAGTCCGACACATCTCATTTAGAGCTGTATCCAATCATTTAGAGAGGGCAGAGTGGCTCCATACTGGACTCGCATATTCACCAGCGGATAAATAGAGCGCCATCCAGGCATTCGCAGGACTTGAGGAGACTCCCCCATCTGGTGGAGGTTAGGCGCCGAAGCAAGTTATTCCTTGAGTGCACCTTCCACTTGACACTCGCAGTTCTTTCTGTAGTTAAGGGACCTGTCTAGAGTAATACCTTCTTCGACTTTCACAGGTTGCCTCAAAATGACTCCTGTACGAATGCTGTATCTACGGGATAAAAATATTATATATTTTAAAATTAATATGATAATTAAAGTATTGCCAATTGTATCGATATGTTTTATGATATATTCCATCACCACAGGTGCTCAAAAGGGAATAAAATTGAATATTTTTTATTGTTCCCCATTGAGCACCAAGCTATTATATTAATTGGTGCTCAAATGGGAATACCTTTGGTGCTCTAAAAATAGGTGCTCAAACGGGAATACTTCGTGGTGATGAAAATATTTAGACAAAGTAAAGCGCCTGCCTGGGTTCGTAACCACGACCTACACCTTGTAAGTCGCGGCTCTTAGCACTGGACCACCACTACTCTTCTGGTTGAGGGAAATTAGTGTGAAACCCTTTTATTGCATTCTCTTTCTTGTATCTGTTATTAACGAGTGTCTATCGCAGGTCAACACGAGGGGAGGGTGGTCCACCCTAGGAGGGACCACCGACCAACGCCGTGCGTCTAACGCCAGCGGATCCAATTATCAAGGATCGGGATATGGGGCGATGAAAAGTTCAACTTCTGAACCATACTCTTCCTGGTACGTATGATTCTTATTGATAATTCCTCCGAGGATTGTTATTGTCTAGATCGTACGTCAGCGGTTTCAATCGCATTTTAAAGGAAATTCTTCTTGAAGTTGTAGTGAGCATGATGTTTTATGTCAAAAATATTTCGGAAAATTAGCAATTTAAGAAGATATAACAAGTAGAATAGTAAACGTTGTATGAATACTTCTAAAATATAAGACGAAACACGTATAAGTGACCTCAGATTAGTTAAAAACACAGGTTCAGACTTGCACCCAATCTAAAGCAGACACATGCATACAGTTTCTATTCTGTCTCTCCCCATACTAAATGGCTTGCACTCTGATGCCGCTTGCCAAACTTCGTATTTGACACCGGGTTAAAGATTAGTTTGAGTGTAAGTTTTGGTGCACATAAGTTAGTGATACGACTGTCTCGTTGCACTTACGACGAACTTAGACGGTTTAAATTGAAATAGAGTGCTTTCCCCGTGTGTATGTATCACTTGGCAAATTACTTGTTTCAAATACGGTTATGAAGTGTATCCGATGGGATTTCCTATCGGCAAAGATGAGGAACTTCCATACAATCTTCCATCTCCTATTCGTAGATAATTTTGTCTTTGATGGTGAAATAAACGATGGATGAACTGTGTGAAAGAAGATATGGCAAGAAATGGAGTGAATACTGAGATGATGAATAATACAGAAGTATTGAAAAAGATATGCCGCGCCGACCCCTAGTAATTGGGACGAGGGTATGAGAAATACAATGGCGATTATGTACTTATTGGACGTGTTGAAACAGGTCGAATATGGCCTGAGCTGTTACCGATTGTATATCGCGATTAACCAAAAACTTCTCAGCCTCAGTAAAAATAACCTTAGAGTAATTATAGGAACAATTACGGCACATAACCCCGTTAACAAACATCTTTTTAACATAGCAGGGGCTGCTTTAACGTCGATGAATCAGCCGCCCACGACATCCTGATTTACGAGGCCGTGGTTTCTCAACGTGAATACATTCTTGGAACAGTGAGGGCGCTCCGCGAAGCCTGTGAAGTCCCCAGGCAGCTTCTGTGCTTCTGGACGGTGCTAGGCTGGCTAAATTAGTCCGAACCTCCAAGTACAACGGACCAAATGGGAGTGTAACTGCGGATAAAGGAGTCCCTACCATCATCAAGACCAAAGCTGCCTCAATCTGACCAAAACCTTCAAAAATTTTCAGGAACGAGAAGGTTCCAGAGGAATCTGTGACCACCCGTAACGTGGATGGTCGCGATCTCTCCCGGCTGGGCAGGGTACCCACCCCACCTGCCAACAACGCCCAAAGGAGACAGGAGGAGGAGTCTTGGGACTGGCTGAACCAGTAAGCTGCCCAGGTATGGACATACATCATCATCTACAACATCGTACACACCACGCTCCTGTACTAACGTCATCCATACAAGCATACTAACATACTATCATCATCAATACGGTTTGGAAAGGCTCATGATGACGATCAAGTCACAGCATTCTTCTGAATACTAATCAGCTATGTTAAAACTAAAATTAAAATATAAACTGTACAACTTTCCTTTGTATATTATATTTGCGAGAACATAGTAATTTTAAACATTTTATATAGCAACATTGGTTTTATATTCGATATTCGTCTATGATGTCTTGTCACCTAGCCATATTCATTAAATTTTATTTTTTTCTAACTTTGTAACAACTTTTACAACTGACAATATTATCGATTATCGAAATCAAAAGCTCGATAAAATCTAGCTGTAAATATCGATTTTCAAGTGGATTGTGTACAAAGTAAAAAAATAATAGAAACTAACTTCACAACCACAATAAATCAAGCCAACTGAACTTGCACAAAGATAATAAATGCGGGTAGGAACAGGAAGCCGCTTGGTTGCGCCGGAGATAAGCTGGCAGCCAACCAATAGTTTTGATAACCTGGCTTGTGCCAAAATATTCTGGAGAGAATCAACTAACTTTAATCGTTTTTCGAGTCGAAGATTCAACGGACGGGAAGTGGTAAAAATGTGACCCTATTACTAAGACGCCGTGGTCCGTCTGTCTGTCTGCCACCAGGCTGTATCGATATGCTGTAACTGTAGTATGTGGTTTGTTTTTAGCGTTTATTTATATATAGCACATACCTACATAAACATATTGATAGACTCATGATAGCACAAGTTTAAACCTTAGTGGTTTATGGTTGCTATTTAATATGAATAATCGTGTACTGTTTTGTAGAATTGATAATAAAAGAAAAAAAAAAACCGTGAAAGCTAGACAGTTTAATTTTCACAGATGATGTATTTCTGTTGCCACTATTACAACAAGTACTAAAAACAGAATTAAATAAATATTTAAGTGGGGCTCCCAAAACGGCATAAAAATCACGTTTGTTGTATAGGAGCCCATGCAACAAACGTGATATTATGCCGTTTTTTGCAATAATGGTACAGAACCCTTCGTGCGCGAGTCCGACTCGCACTTGGACGGTTTTTTATTGATTTGATTAAGCAAAAAAAAAGCATAAAGTTTGTTTTTCCTCTCTTTCCAGAATAGCTCGCCGCTCTTCGCTTCTGTCATCTGAGCAAGGAGAGTTAGTAGGAGATGCCGTACGGCGTACACCATTCTATAGTTTAACAACGTTTAAAATGTCCATCGTGTATCTTCGGAAGAACCGAAATATGCCGAATAGAATATGGCTATCGACCAATCCAATTTGATTTACATTCCAGCCTCAGTCGTAATAGGGACGCATTAGTTCTATCATTCCCCTATTGGACAAGTCTTATTTTATTCGACTTCGTCCGTTTCTTCCGAATTTACAATATCTTATTAATTTTATATTCTTCTCTATTTTGTGACAGGTGTAAGTCCTCATTAATATGAATAACTTTTTACAATGGGATCAACATTAAAATATGAGAAAATAAATAAATTGTTCAGTACAACTCGGGATATCTAGGGAACTGAATGATTTTATTTTTCATATTTTAGAGATGTTTCCTTAGTTTAAATGGTTTATATTCTCGAATACTTTCATCCACTCCAAGAAAATAGCTAATTAATTAAACATCACCATATAGAGGAGCTACAAGGATATTTAAACCGGGTTTCTCAACGCTAAATTTTCACAGAATTAATGTGACAAATTGTCAAGCACGCGTTATCTGCTGTGGTTGGTTGAATGAATTTTTAACAGCCAATCACAGCAGATAACCGGCGATTATTTGTCGATTACGTTAATAGCCCGATAAACGAGTGTTGAGAAACTGGGGGTTACACTGAACTGACGCGACTATCTTGTTTTTGAAACAAGTACCCACATAAAATTCACAAATGTTAATCAAGAGCTCTAACAATGTCGTTTCAGCGTCAATTGACCCTTGTATCCATACACAGAGAAAACTGGACAAGAAAAATGCTTATCACAAATAGTAATAATACCAGCCGGTTACAGTCCACTGCTGGGCAAATGCCTCTTCTCATAAAAAAGACACGAGCATCAATCACCATGCTGCCTCAATGCGGGTTGGCGATTACAGTCACAAAATAGAATTATCTGTAGAAAGAGTCAAAGCAAATTTGCTGCTATTACAAAGTTGTCACTGACGATGTGACGTCATCCCGTCAGATATCTAAAAAACGGACAATTTGTGACCATATTCACTTGACGAAGCTTAATCCAGTTCTTTAAGTCTATCCTGTAAACGACAAAACTCTTGAACGTTGTCTAACTATAAGCATTTAGAGCCTTATTTTTTTATGTTTGAATCATAGGATTGGTGTAAGCACTGATTAGTAGATTCTGAATTCAAATTTTTATAGTGAATTTGTATTTAGAATCTGCTAATCTGTATTCAAACTATGGTTAGATTTTTTTTTAAATAAGGCTTTTAGTTACTTTATCGTCTCCCATTTTATCACAGACTAAATTCAAAATTACCCACATCTAGGAGAAATATGTACCGTTTTAGTGTCGGGTTTTTGACAGTGGTATACGTTGACGGTTTTGTTGCATACTTCTGGAGTGGCTGGAGTAGTAAGGGTCAGAGCGTCCGGAAGATTATTTTTAAATCTGGCAACCGTTTTAAGTTTTTTTTCTAATGGCTGAAGTTTTTGAAAGCCAATAAGCGCCAGGTTCAGGCCATGTCTCGTTGAGATAAAACATTAAGTTTGAAGCAGAAAATGTCCACAGTCAAAATTACAAATTGAATATGTTTTTAACTTTTTTTGCACTGCTATTTTACTCCGTCGTCCAAGTTGTTACGCAAAAAGGTCAATGTGAACCAAGTATTCGAATTTTAGTTGAACAAATTCTATTATGTATTATATATAGATTATAAAAAAAAATCGTTTTAGGAAGTTGTATAAAATATATATTACTTATTGTTATAATTCTGTCCATACTAGGTGCCACATTATGTTAAAGTTTTTCGTTGAGTATAATAATTTGAATGTCATGCTGAAAAGGCGCACATTATATCCGTGCGCACTTGCTAAAACTTTACCGCTCGTCCGAAGGTTATAATAGGGCTTTGTAATGGATAAAACTCTTTTGTAAAACTGTAACTTTGTACCTTTAACTCCTTTTGTTAAATTTCGATTGTCAGCCCTTTCGGACGAGGTTCCCTGCAGTAGCTGTAATGGCCTACATATGTTTGTCACTGGGCCTATATTTATTATTGTAATGTTAGATTTTAAGGATTGGTTAAGTTGGTCGCACGTTGGTAGCCTTTAATAAAGACGAAGTCGGATTTCAATGGTAAACCGCGTGCATGGAGTGATTGAAACTTGATATTTTGTACTGAAGCTCAGCCAGTACTCTAGTTATAAAAATAATAAAATTGAATCATAATTTTTTCTTTGTAACTATGATCTGCGACCGGTACACAAGACATATCAAGTTTATCACGCTTTAAATGTCACGAAATATCACACTTTTTAATATCAGTATCGGTTGCATTTGCAACATGTTGAGATGTAAGCCGGTTTTATTCCAATTATTTTAAGGTTTTAGTAAATTTTAAAAGTACCTTCGTTTTATAGTTTTATCAGGCATACATAATGTCTTATATAATAATAATTATCATGATTGTAATAAAATAAGAAGATTTTTTTACTTATAAAATTGAAATCTCTCAAATTATTTTTTTATTAACGTTTGCTCTTATGTTTTCCTGTTGCCTTCCGAAGTCGATAGATAAAATCTAAAAAACTATAACATTTTAACTCTGCCTTTCTACCGTCCTCATGTGATTCTTAAGACTAACAAACAAAAATATTCGAATATTATTTACTATTTAGAAGAATTTTATCAAAAATATTTTATATCTTTATCGACTAATTTGTCTATCGACTTCGATAAAAAGTTGGTAGCCTTTAATTCCTATGATATTATATTTTTTTTCCAAGTCTAATTTATTATAAGATCAAGTATACTTTGCAATATGTACAAATATTTATAATTTATTTTTAAGACTCTGTATATTTTTATAGTATACTATTAGGTTCTTTTACATTATATACGTTCATCGATCTTTATGGTCCGGACAGAATTATGTTTAGATAATTATTTCCAATTCATATTATAACACAATTCATTCAAATAATAAACTAGATTAAAGATTATTTTTGTTTTATTTGTGACCCAGAACTTATATTTACTCGCTAAACCATTGTGGTAGCGCTATGAAAGCATATTTGGGGCAACGTTTTTTTTTTTTTTAAACAAATTAAAAAAAAAAAAAAAATTGAAAGTAGACTAGTATCTCAAAAAAAAATACAAGTTCACACGCAGTCTGGTTAATTTCCATAAAATTGTTGTCAATAATGTAATGTCACCTTCTGATTTCATACTGTCAGAATCACTAAGCCCCGAATTCTCAATTAAGAATTTGAAGTTGCGTATTTGTCAAACTACTATATCCTGAACGCCTGCCAATTTGGCATTAATATAAGCTTTGATACGTCCTTTGCATTTATAAAACCGACCCTAGTAATAACAAGCTTTTATTTAACTCGCAATGTATATATGTGTTCGGGTCAAATCATACAACTGAAATTTAAAGCCGTTATCCTCAACTGATTAAGATGAAGTTTTGCATACCCGTATGGTTTGACAATGCACGGTAAGCTAAAAAGCAGGTATATTTTTTTTGTTGTGTATTTTTTATAGAGTATGGACTCAAAGTAAGTAAGCGGCGGCGTTTTATTTTGTGGTATGGATGATGACAAATGTATGACAGCTTTCTCATTTATAGTGTGTAGTGCAGCGCCTGTATCTCTTTTAATAGTGTCTATGGTCCTAACCGCTTTCTTTCCGCCGTAATCTTTTTTGAATCTAAGGACCTCATTGTGCCCAACTAAACCCAAGCTGAGAGGGTCAGGGCACTTGAAATTAGAAAGAGAGAGAAATGATTAAACCTAAAGAATGATGTGCTGATTCATCATTTGCCTGTTCCAATCATTCATTTCAGTTTTCAATGATTTAGAGACACATGAGGTGATCAGTGCAAGGCAATAACCATGTGTTTCTGACAGGAATATCGTTTCATTCAGTTTCGCGTTCGCAAAAACTCGCATTTAAGGTCTTTCAAGCACAAATAACACCTATCGTTGAGTAGTTCCAGTGGTGACCTCGGGGGTGACCATGAGCAAGATTATTTTCAGTGTGCTTAAGGGACAGTTTTATATGACTTGTATACATCTGTCACAATATTGACACGTCAAAAAAAACAAAAATGAAAAGGGTACGAGGGCTGTTGTCGTCTTCTTAAGTGATGACGAGCACTTCAGCAAATGATACTTTCTAAATGCAAATGCATGCCATCTTGATGAAAATACCCAACTCGCTATAATATGTATGCCTATAAAATTTGAGGCATTTCCTTGTTTTCCAAGGGATCATCAGATTCTGTCTTGCTAACTATGGGACCACCTCGTGAGGAATCTAAATATTTTTTTCTAAATCGGTCCCAAATTGACAGAAAAATCGGTAATCGAACAAAGGGGAGGTCCTTTTTTGAAAGTCGGATAATGAAAACACTGTTATATCATTTCCACCGCAACATTTTTTTTATTAGGAATTGTATCTAGTATAAATTATAATTTACTTCGGCACGTTTTAAATCCATTATTATAGTATTACATGATAATAATATACATTTTCAGATGTAAGCAGATAGGTACTAATGTCAATATTTCCATAAGTGCACTACTTATTCAGAGTTTTTTAACGTACTCTTTCGTGATAACGTAAGCGATCTCTTATATCAAAATGTATACAAAAAACCGGCCAAGTGCGAATCGGACTCGCGCACGAAGGGTTCCATACCAATATCGCAAGAAACGGCAAAAAAATCACGTTTGTTGTATGGGAGCCCTACCTAAATATTAATTTTATTCTGTTTTTAGTATTTGTTGTTATAGAGGCAACAGAAATACATCATCTGTGAAAATTTCAACTGTGTAGTTATCACGGTTCATGAGATACAGCCTGGTGACAGACAGACAGACGGACCGCGAAGTCTCAGTAATAGGGTCCCGTTTTTGCCCTTTGGGTACGGAACCCTAAAAAAGAGGTTTCTCCTTACAGTTTCAATACAAAATAAAGTTTACGTTAACGCGATTGAGCGAGAATAAAAACTCGCACTATGGCCTCTGATATATCATTAGTAGGTAGGTATGTATTTTATAGATGCAATTTATAGGTTCAATATGCATTTATTAGGTACATTATCTAAAAGGCACATATGTGTTTGGATTCTAAATAGACTTTACAAAAAAATACATATAAATTTTATTTGTAATACAGGCATATCTGCATGTTCCTCAAGAAACTTACGGAATATGTGTACAAGGCAGCAATCACTTGTGAGCCAGTAGTTTAAGAAATAGATATGTAATGTATTGTGATTATTTTTTGCATTCTTGTAACTGTAAACGGCGAGTGCCGTGGCAAAAAGCTTGTAATGCAGATATCCCTTAATGTGATACTTGCTCAAAAAATTCTGCTATCTATACAGAAAATAATAAAACTCAGAGCAGAAACAGAGCCATCTATAAAAGGACCTGCAAAACTCAATCACGCATACGCGAAACTACCGAGCAAATATAGTCCTCGCCAAACTTCTTGGCCGCCCTGAAGTTCATTTACCGCATGCGCGAGGCAGGAAACGGTGCTGTTTTTGTATGAGATTTACTACTGCGCAGCTATTGTAGCCAACTACAGGGCGGCCAAGAAGATTGGCGAGAACTATACAAAGCGCGAAAATGTATCCTTCGAACAATGTAGTTCGTTTGAAAAACATGGATGTCGCTAGTTGCTACTTATTTTCACAAAGCCTTTCCATAATCTAACAATCATATATTATTAATATAATCATTTGCCTTAGTGCATTTTAGCAGTTGAAACAGTAACCATATAATATAAGAAATTAGTTCCAATAAAAATACCAATTACAATTCACAATAGTATAGAAAACTGACCAAACCAAGACTTACACTAATCATACCTAAGTTAATTAGGTACATGCCAATCCTTACATTACAAGGCCTACACTAAGCCAGGGATAACCAACCTTATTGTCAGCAAATATTGCTGGGGGCAGAGATGCTCAACATTTTAATTTAACATACATTTTATTTACAGATCTCTTAGAAAACACTAACCATTTGTTAGCCCCATGAGAGCCTTATATCCTCTGGCTATGCTGTGTAAATAAACACATTTTAATACAAATTTTATGACAGGTTTCCACCACCATTTTGTTCAATTCATAATTACATCTAATCATTATAAATTTTATATTGGAGCTTCTTCAGTGTTTGGGGCTACCATCATTAATTGACTAACACTAAAAACAAGTGATCTTTACAACAACTTACTTATTAATAATAGGTATAGTTCTCGCCAAACTTCTTGGCCACCTTGAAGTTGGCTACAATGGCTGCGCAGTAGTAAATCTAATAAAAAATCAGTACCGTTTCGTGCCCTGCGCATCGGAAAGCCAACTTCAGGGCGGCCCAGAAGTTTGGCGAGTACTATACACATATATCGTCATAAATATCCATTTTGATAAGTGAAAAGCGATTTCTAAGCAAGAACTATATTATAGAACAGAATGATGCTCTTGTGTTTGCTTGACATCACACAAGTTAAAAACTTAGCATTTTTCATCAATATCTAAGAAACATTGAAAACTTCAAGAATCACAACAATCCAACAACCCATAATAAAACAATACAACACATTATAATTATTATTAAAAAGATATCGATATTTACAGTTTAATGGAATGTTTAGATTTTCTACCATAAATATTCATTTATAATTAATGTATCTATCCCATGTATATTTAAAAAAAATACTCTGCACAACACAGAAGAAAATACCTACAAAGTATGTCATTTTGAGCACAGCGCATGAAACAAAAAAATTTTCAATAAGTTTTATGCATAATATATAGTAAACATTTTCTGGCTGATAAACATTCAAAATATTTCTCTGATAAAACACCCATTAATTTGTTTGATCTCATATTATCGCATAGTTGTGTTGATTAATGCAAAACAGTACTACTAGAAACAACTAATGAGTTTCTTTTAAATTTTAATACGTGCACATTTTAGTCAAGTGATAAAACAATTAGAGTGATATTTTAAATTATGTTGGCAGTATTATACCTACTGATAATAAGAATTCTGTAAGTATACTTATCTTGGTCTAATACAACTAATCTTCGAGCATAAGCACCCAAATCTATTTCATTACTTAGATATACAAGTGAGAATTGGCACTAATACCTTATAACAAGGCTATTGTATTGTATTATTACAGAACCTACTAGTGCAGAGTGCAAATAATTATAGAATATTTTATTTATATTCCATACTCACAAATAGAACAAAAATATGTATAGACTCTACATATCAAGCTTCATAATTACTTCAAATAAAAATTCACGGAATAAATTAGCAGAGTTAAATATAATACGCAAAATATTGTTAATTTCTCGCTAACCTATATGTCTCTCTATAAAGAGTATATAGCCATGATTTTATGAAGATCGTACAGAAAATACTAGTTAACATCCTTGTTTCTACTAAATAAGTATAAGTGTTAAGGATGTGTCATACAAATGTAAACATTATGTGCAAATACTGGACAAGAATATGAAGGCTAAGTGAGGCTAAGTGTTAAACAGTCTAGTAATACATGAGATGTGACATAATAAATGCAATAAATTATTATGTGAAGATAGATGTGCTCACTATGCTTAGATTTCGCGAGAGTTTTCAAACAGAGAAGAGTAAACGCACACATCCGAATTAGAATAATAGATATAGTTCTCACCAAACTTCTGGGCAGCCCTGAAGTTGGCTTGCCGATGCGCAAGGCACGGATCGGTCCTCTTTATGTATGAGATTTACTACTGCGCAGTCATTTTAGCCAACTTCAGGGCGGCCGAGAGTTGTGGCGAGAACTATACTTTAGATTTTCAGTATGAGCGAGCACAGCAATACTTCAAATATACAGAAAACTGACCATATGTTAATGAGTAAAAGATGTTTTTGATAAAAACAATGATCAATAGGGATCTTGATAGGGACCAATCAATAACATTGCTGTCCTTGAAATTGTGTCCTTGAAGTGTGTAATAGTGAAATGTTTAATGCTGAAGCCATGACATCAAAACAATAGAGAATATGCATGTGATTTTTTTATTTGCTAAATGAAATACTTAATAACAAATATGAAAGATTTTTATGAAATATCTCGATCAGAGACAGAGAAGTTAAAAAGTGTCAAATTTGAGAATTAAATAGAGAAGTACGGCGATGCGTCATCGGTACATAGTGGACATCCCACCCATACGAACCAAACGTTTTGGGAATACTTTTATTATGCATACAGCAAAGGAGTGGAATTCCCTGCCGGAGTCTGTATTTCCTGATAGCTACAACCTGAGAGTCTTTAAGTCAAGAGTGAATAGGCTTCTAGGCAAGCGTGCTTCATCGTCAACCACATCATCACTTACCATCAGATGAGATAATGGTCAAGCGCAAGCCTATCAATAATTAACAATAAAAAAATAACCGTCTGACTACATGGCACGATGCATACAAGTGCTATAGAAAACGGTGTTTTCGTAGAGAGAGACCAATAAATTTCAAATTATAACGGAAAAACTGGTCAAATCCCTATTTAATTGGTTGATCAGTTGTTTATACAGTAATATCTGGGTAAGAAGCTGCATTACCTCATATCTGGTGGATCACTACTTGACTGCTACTTCAAACAACCAGTGACATTAAACATAACAATTGACAATGAAACACTAGCTGAAGCTCACTGCTGAACAGTGAGCATTGTCAAGTGATCTTGTGTACATAAGACTCAACTGTAAATTAAAGTATACCCACAGTAGATACAATTATGAAAATTAATAATATAATCAACCGCACAGCAAACATATAATACTGGCAGATTTGACAATGTTGTTAGTTATCTGAAGCATTGGATGCTCAAAGCAATCTGATAACTATTGCTCCATATATGATTATGGTCACTTTTAATATGCAGCTCTATGTGGACATCTAACTTGCTTAGATGCAGGCTGTACAAGCAGACTGACTCGTGTACACATATAAACACAAAGCAGGAGATGCATTTTTAAATATCTCCGCTATTTGAAACACTTGCATCAACCAATTAGCTACTAACATGTTATATGTTCAGCACTTTAGTGCATCTGACAATTCGCTAATGCAACTAAGTTAAAAAAAGTGAAAGTGATGGGCAGTATTTAACAGAGTCGTACCGTCATATGTTAATTTCAATAATATTTAATTGCATATATTGTATTGGAATTGAAAAGCTTGCATTCGCTTCGTTTCACTTTTGCATTCAAATTAAATAAAAAAATAGTTTTGGCTTTTGTTCAATGTGCTATGCAAATTCTCATGATTGAATAAAATATTCTCACATTATTAACGCCTGATAACAGGTTTAAAAATAATGTCAAAGACAATGTTGTGAACACAAGTTCAGGGTCAACAACCACAAAATTGTATGCCATAGAATCAACTGTCATGAATATAAACATTATAATACCTTATTTAAACTACACCACTTAAATATATCCTATTAGTAATGTCCAATTCATGATTTCCATATCCATTATTGTCACAAACTGCCTATGAAGCCCACATGTAGAAGTAGATATCTTGCCAGTGGCTCAGATACTGTATGATTGGTGAACAAATAAATGACATGGCAGGTACCTTTTTGGCCATAGATGTCAATGTATTCTCAATGACATTCTTTGAATAACCATTGTACATTGGACTCCTCAATAAGTACAAAACTAAGCTCAACTTTCTACGGCTTATCTCAAGCCGCTGCTCATAAGTCAAGTCTTGCATGTATTTGCTGTACATCCTCATACTTGCTACATCCACACAGAGGGCTATGACCCACTGCTTCCAAGCCTTTGTTCCAAACACCCTCATGGATGCTAAATGTATCAGGGGTTTCAAGATATGCAGTGACTCAGCATAAACCAAATCTTTCACATTGGCAGCTGCTCCAGGCCTGTCATCCTTTATCTTCACGGGTTCCCAGTCACGGAATGCTACCGAGGGGGCGCCATCAACTCGTCGGATGAGTCGTCCTGATCTCCGAAGTGTAAAGAATGAGTTGGAATTCTCATCTGTCTCTTTACCTTCTGTAAACTTCTTTCTCTGCAGTGCTGCTACTGGGGGATGCGCAATTGGTAGCTCTTTGAATCTGAAGAGCAGCACAAGTGCAGAGGAGCACTTGAATACCTGCAGCAAGGTGGCTATGGTCCACTTCCCTCGCGTGCCCCATCTATTCTTCACAAGCAGCTCTACGAACACTTCACAGTAATGCACGACTGTCAGCCACAGCTTGATCTGTTCCCGGAGCCCGTAGTACGGCTCGTCCGTGCCGTACGCCTCTCTTATAAGCCTGTCGTTGAACAGTGACACTAGCTTGGACAGCGAGTAAACCAGCTCGGATACAATGGGCGATTTATTTATCTTCCCAGCCACGAAGTAAGAAGACCAGGTTGCTACTGTCTCGACGTCCGTCACTACCCCAGGATTGTTAATCACCCATCGCTTGTAAATTGCGTATAGTTCTTGTAAAGATAATCTTTTATCCATTTTGCTTACACGATCACGTCAGCTCAGAAGATAAACACCAACACAATGGGATCTAGCGACTAACTGTTCAGTAATATAAAGATACTCTAGTAACCAGCAATAACAATTGATTTATGTAAGAAGTAAACTAGATAGTTTAATGGAATTATTGTAAATTAAATTTTGGCTAGGCACCGCACTCACTCGGGCTTGACTTTTGCCCCCAGCTAGCCAATGACAATCTTTTGCGTCTGGCGTCATCGGTTGTCATTGCTGTCAAGTAATAAGTTGTCATCTTGACATTTACACGTAACGTTCTGAAATTGTTTAGTAAATATTATTTACGAATTATTAACATAAATAATATAACTTAAAAAATCATTAACTGCATTGCAAGTTCGTCGAAAACTATGTTAAAAAATATTTCGTCATTAGCGGCAACATTATTGTTTTAAGATATCAGTAAAACAAAAAGCACTTGGAATGTAATTTGACTTAAGCGACGCTCGCACCTTCCCGCACCCCAGCCGACATGCTTTTAAAAGGATCTCCATGCGTATTGAGCAGACAAATAGTGGAATTTGATTCTCTCATTCATCTCAATCGTCATATATTTAACAAGATAACAGAAACATTAAAAAAACGACTTCTAAGGCAAAACACTACTTGCACTGTTTTGCTTTAGAAGTCGGTTTTACTTTAAAAAAAAAGATTTTTATTTTTCACTTTTTAATGGTACATAATGGACCAGTTCTATAATAAGGTATCTATAATGCCCACATTGATGCCAGAATAGATTACCCAAATAACATGTAACTTGAACATAACCGGTGGAATGAGGGAGTACCAGGGTGAACTGGTACAGATCTGCGTACACGTTTAGAGCATACTGGCGTGATGGTATGTTATGAAATGGTGTAAACAATAAACAGACATACGATTGCAGCAATCCCGAGAGATTTGCCGTCATTTATTGAAGAGTTCGGTTGTATATCTCCGAAGTTCTTCATCAGATCTTTACCAAATTTAAATGAGACCATTTTGGAATGAACTTCTCGCAAACAAAAAAAAATTGCATATCCGTTCATATATGACGGACTTATGCCCCAACTTAAATAAAAAATAATAACCATTCGAATTGAGAAGTCCTTTTTGAGCACATATAATAATATAACGGTGGCGGGGGCTGAAACAAAGGAAGTACCTATCCATGACGCGGCGACGCGGGAGTAACATGCAACACAACGCTACAATAATAGTATATTATGCACCTAGCTCAGACACCTAGTGAATAAAGGACGGATTTAAAGCGAGGGCCATAGATGAATCATGAACAAGTGAAGGATTCTAACAACTGAATAACGACCGTAGGGAGTGAATCATGATGATTGAATCACGAGCATAACGAGTGATTCAAGTGTTAGAACTCTGAGCGACGCGAGTGATTCATGGCCCTCGATATAAATCCGTTTTATTCAAGAGTTGCATACTATATTAAATAGCATGACTACGAGAAAAAGAAAGCAAAAAGCAAAAGAAATAATAATCTATAAATAAATGGTTTATTACCTTCAAAATTGACAAAAAATGCTAGCTAGTAGTTCTCGCCAAACTTCTTGGCCGCCCTGAAGTTGGCTACAATGGCTGCGCAGTAGTAAATCTCATAAAAATACAGCACCGTTTCGTGCCTCGCGCATGCGGTAAACCAACTTCAGGGCGGCCAAGAAGTTTGGAGAGGATTTTAATAGCAACTGTGTTTCAGGGGCCAGTGACCACCTCCGTGCGCAAAAAATAATCGATACAAACTTCTTGTGCAGAGAATACTCGACTTTCAAATTCCTTCTTCGATAAAAATTTTCAGTTTGTTTATATTTAGGATTTTAATAATGATTTTGGTTTTAGTCTAGGATTTTTATTGAATACTTATTTGGATTGTAATTCTAATATTAATTGCAATGGTGTTTAATTAATTATATTTATGTAACCGGAGGTGGTCACTGGCCCCTGAAACACAGGTGCTGTTACCTAGCTCAGGGGTCAGGGTTTCAAATTTTGTATAATTTGTGGTTTAGTGGTGTTTGAGTTCGGGGTTTTAATTAATAATTTATTATGGTATGTTGCATTATGTATTACTAAACACTATTAGCTGGTAGATTTAGTATTAATTGATTTCGATCGGCATTGTTTATGGTAATCGCCGTCACTATCAAAAAAATGTTGTGCAAGTTCAGTGCACCTGGAACAAAACCTTTTGCATTGCCAGCATTAACGATGAGTATACGTTCTCCTATCCAAGATATCCTTTTTGAGTGCGATGCGACGTACATATGATTCACTCATGAAGACAATATTTTTGCCACCGGCCCCAACCCTTTGAATTTCTCGACGATCCTTAGCAAGGCCGTCTTAAACTATGCTGGGGCCCTTGGGCACACAAGAATTTGGGGCCCTTTCGGAAAGTAAAGAAAGCGTATTATACTAACATTTTTCTACTATGCTCTTCTATTTATTATGGGTAATCAAATATATTATTATAATATAAATATATAATTTGTCCTTAATGATATTAGTATGCTGCGGGTTTTTTGGTTACGATTACGATAGTGGTTTCTTTCGGGATTTCTGTTGAGCAAAATCTTCTATTATATCATCAAAGTAATTTTTTTGAAGAATGACACTTAATTTTGACAAGAAATTTAAGACTAAAGTAAGTTTTATTTTCGACCAAGGCGCTCACTGTTAATGTGCCCGACAAAAATGTTTTGAGATTAAATGAGAGAGAAATTGACGGGCCTTCGGGGCCCCTGAGGATGGGGGCCTCGTCTTTACCGCACGGGCCCCGTGTGCCCGTATGGTAAAGACGGCACTGATCCTTAGGCCTTTTAAGTTGAATATCATGCTTTTCAATTAGTATTTTCGGATTGCTTTTTATATCGAAAACCAATAACTTTCGAAAAAAATCTTGTTGTCTCCAGACAGCCTCCAAATTGGATAACATCAACCTACTTCGATTATAAAATTCTCAAATATGGTATTTTCTTAAAGCGTAAATGAAAATCATAAATCATGTTACTGACGCAATTAGTCCGGTCAAATTAGACCAAAAAATAGGGGTAGGTTTACAGTAATTCGCATAGAGCTGAAAATTGGTACGAATGTTCGGAACAACACATAAATGAAATGTAAAAAGTCGCAAGTCGCACTACGCCCTCAGTAGGTTTTGCGTGAAATAGTAACAAACATACAAACACACACATCAACTTTCGCCTTTTTAATATTATTATAATGATTATTAGAAAACTTGAATGATAACAGAATTTGAAAATCGTTACACAAAAGAAAATAAACGTGATGACTCTTTCGTCAAAAGTATTCAGTCGAGGCGACAGCGCGTTGGAATGAAAGTCTACTTCCAAACATCTAATATCCAAATATCTACAACAGGCAAAGGTTTCGAACCCAATATAGCAACTCATGGCAAAGCAAGCTGTTTAGGCTATAGACTTCAGAGCGTGAAATAGACTGGAAATAGAGATATACATCAAAATCAAAATCAAAAAATCTAAAGAACAATGGCGAAATTTTAGCTGACTTAAATTTGAGCGTCTGAAAGTGAGTTATATACGAAAGACATTCTATCAATTGTCTATGTTTTTTAAAGTATAATAAGGCCTGGTCGAAAATAGATAAAAAAAAATATAATAAATAAAAAGTTATCTGATTTTTTAGTTCATTTCTTTAGCATAGTGTTGCCATTATATATTTTATCTGCTAAGTGACAAATAGTAACTATATTAAGTAATAATATCATTATTGTATTTATTGCAGTAAATGAGTTAACAATACAGTTTATGTCTAAGTGTAGATGTTCCTACCTACCTGCAGGTAATAATATTGTAGTGTAGTAGAAATAAATGAATTACTTTCAATTAATGATTGGCAAAAAGACTAGTACCCAAGTCTAAAAAAAATATAGCTTGATTATTGACGACAACATTTTGATATGAGTCAAAGTCACTTAGTTTAAATAAATATACTCTTTCCAAAGAGTATACTACACATTTCATGCTAAAATAACTAGATAAGGGAAATACTACTGCGATATTCCCCTTCCCCTGAATATCTTCCACGAAATCCCTGAATGATATTACCTATTAAACACATTATTAAAAGTTACCCAGACGTAACCTACAAAAGTTTATAACTGAATATCTATTATTCTCTACATTCTCGAACAAAAATTTTTGCACAAACTAATTCAGAACATCACCCTGAGTTAAACCAGATATTTTTCATATACAGACTTTCGAATTCAATCTCAGCTAAAACAATGTATGGGTACCTGCCATTGTTCTTTCTTTATTAAATTAAGCCATTAAGCGGCACTTTTGAACGTCAAAAAAATTATAATTCAAAAGTAACAATAATTGATTCTACCGTCCATTCGGAAATGTAGCTTGTTATGGAGAAGAATGGGCAAGAAATTCCATACTTACTCTTTTAAAATAAAAAATACACATATGTGAGAATGATGTCAAAAGACGTGCACGTAAAAGCGTCTAAAGTAAAACAAACAATTAAAAAAAATATCAATACATAGGTAATTAAAAACAGGCCGAGGCAGCTAAGTTATGACCAATGCCAACTGATGGCGCCCGTTCACGAACATGACACATAGATCGGCACCATTCAGATCAACCATCATGAAGGGAACCGAATGATCCAACACATTTGCCACATACAGACACTCGAAAGATTTCCCTTCTTTTGGGGCTGTTAGGTAAATTCCAATACCCCGTAAAGGTAAGGTTTTCTTCTGACCATTATTACTTGAAGTACTTTGACGACTTCGGCACGAAACTAGATAATCTAATATGACCCAATAAGCAAGCGAATCGCGATTGAAAATTTATGCACCCTGCACTACTACGAACTATTGTCAAAAAACATGGTGACTATAGTGGTACTGCGTAGACCGTCCAACAGCGGGGTTCGTGAGCAACTGCACGCTCGAACGCAAACCAGACCACTTGAACGCTTGACCGCGTGACCGCTCTCTGTCTGATAGACATAGAACCCTTTTTTTAGCTACTTACGGGGAAGATTACAGGTACAACTATTTTCTTACTGTCCCTCGGTAAACTTCGTGTTTCGTCAGTCGTTGGATTTCTATCAGTTGCCCTTTGCACTTGGTCAATCAACTTGGAAGTATTTAGAGTTGTTACTCTTTTAACTTAATATTTATTTATTTTAAAATGGGAGGTAATCTGCTATAGTCGCAGGCACTACAGATAATTTTAAGCGTATACTTGTATTTTTTTACAAGAAGCCGATAGATTCAAGAAAGAAAGCAATGGTTATTTTCAAAAAGTTTAAAAACGTTTTTCTGGGACTTGTGGTGTTTCAGTTGGAACTATAGAGAATATTGTAAAAGAATATGATAAAAAAGATAAATCGGCTCCCTTACCGTCACCAAAAAGAGTAAAAATGACCAAACATTTTCGTTTTTATAGGACTATTTCGATATTGTAGTCCGGTCAAATTAGACATATCAAATTGCGTAAATTCGCATAGAGCTGAAAATTGATACGAATGTTCGGAACACAATTATAAATGAAATGAAAAAAGTTTTTGGTGTCGGTAAGGGAGCCGATTTATCTTTTATATTTATCATCTTATTTTTTTCTGGTGTCATTAAGGAGAAAACACTTTTTTTTGTATAGAAATATTAGACATTAACAGAGATAGAGTATAGTTCTCGCCAAACTTTTTGGCCGCCCTGAAGTTGGCTACAATGGCTGCGCAGTAGTAAATCTCATACAAAAACAGCACCGTTTCGTGCCTCGCTCATCCGGTAAACTAACTTCAGGGCGGCCAAGAAGTTTGGCGAGGGCTATACCTACGTTAAAAAAATTGCTTTAAGCACACAGAACGGATCCTAAATGAAATTTGGCACATAGGATTCTTTTATCCCGGGTATATGTTCCTTTGGGATAATTTACGGACTTCACGCGGGCGAAGCCGTTGGTAGAAGCTAGTATTCATGAATAATTGTTGTTTTTTTTTTATTTTGTGGCACGATTCCCTTCAAGTTTTAAGTTTTTTAAGCTGGCAACATTGAGTGGCTCTCTGTCTCTGGAATTTATTCAGTTCGTCTATGGAGCACGCCTCAGATGTAAGTGGATTAAAGTGTAGTCCTTGTTTTGATTTATTATTTTGAAAATGGTTATTCTTTTAAAAACGTGATATTAACATACATAATTATTGTGTAGATATAAGTGCGCCGCAACAAACCTTCAAAATGGATGAGAGTCCTCCGGACGACCCCGAAGCATCGGGGATGTTCGAGGGGAAGCTCCAAGGATGTTTTCCAACCTTGGAAGAAACACAAAAAGAGGAAGAAGACAAGAAGAAGTTATTATGGATGGGAGGAGTCATGGAGTGCTTCTCCACCGTCTTCTCCCTCTTCAGCCAGGCCGACCAGAAGCCGCAAGGTGAGCTACTTAATAATTTTATTTGTTTGGGTCTTCTGCATTTTATTCTAATAATAGATCGGTGTTGGAGGGCGCAGAGCTGCATCGATTGGGTATGTTTCTAGAATAATTGTATGCAATGCAGGGGGTGAGTGGTTAGGAAGCGTGCGTGGGCGTGCGAGCGAGCCTCCGCCTGCTCGGAGGTGTCGCTCGCGGGGCTGCGGTGCATCATTCTAGCTAAAGAGTCCGCGCAGGTCACATAGCCTTGACCTATTTTCGCAATTTACCTGTAAACAGGTTATTGATGCGTTTTTACACCCTTCTACTTTCTTTACTCCTACCTTCAAAGAATATTTTATCTTTTATTTTCTAGTTAGATTCTAATTAGTTAAACTGATGTTTAGGTAATTTCTGTTTATTTGTATTTTAACCATTAACAGAACCAAAGAAAATAATAACAATCCATGTCACTGAACATCTATGTATTATTTATAGTAATCATAACATACTAAACTAACTTACTAAAATAACTTCCAATTCCACCCACTAATTACAACAGGAACTATTGCATTCCCAGGTATTGACCTAGACATTAAACCAAATAAAAGCAGATACATGGGAAATAGATAACTGAAATTTTAATTAATAAAGAAAATATTAAACACTATTCTTCTCGTTTAGACATTTGTTCCTATGTCTAGACTGTATAATGTTGCTGTGCCTGACAGGCCCCATAAATGTTACTGTAACTTTTATATACTACCTGTATGTACATTATGGATGCAATAAAGGACATTGAGCAACTATATATGGGAGCTGGTCTAAATACTTAAATGTTGTCCAGACTTGTTCGAAGTACTTATGTACTTACAATACTCATTCCTGAACATTATGTGCAGGAACAAGTAAGTAACATCTGGGGGCTCTGGGATCTTGGACTAACCAAACGAATCCAAAATAATAAAACAACGGCTATTTGAAAGTGCTTTTGGACCTTAAATTTTTAAACCTGGGACTTTCTTTTTATTATTATGTATAAATTGATGCCATGAAACATTTGAAAGCACTCCCATGCCTGGACAGCGTTTGTACTAAACCTACTGAATGTCCTTTAATTTGAATTTAGTTAAATGTAGTTCGAACTCAGACTTCTGATATATAGGACAGGGCATTACAGGGCATCTGTGCTCCAATTTGAGGTAAAACCAGGTAATTATTTCCCTGATAACGACTAGGACTTTGATGAGCTTTGTTCTAACATTCCTGGAAGCCTCATATTAACTAGGGCAGTCGACTAGGTGTTTATCTAACAGATTCTATACAAATATATGAAGTATAAAATGCATTAGATAACCCAGCGTGAAGTCCCACAAAAGACAAATGTTATTACAACCTTCGCATATAAAAGCCCTTCAAATATTAAATAGATGCTGTAGAAGGAAAGTGAGGAGAGTCTTATTGAAAATTTTAATATCAAAGAGTCCTAGGGCTCCAACAAGAATTTAATTGTCTTGTTGAAAATTAAGGAAACAGTCTTATCATTAAACATTATATAGGTACAGGAGATTTATAAGGATTAAAATAAATAAAAATAAAATAGCCTTTAATTGCTGATTTTGTTTTTACATTTCTTACTAACTAGCCGCCTTACTAATTTTCCTATTGCTAATACTTAATTCTTTTTGTACACAATATGTTCTAAAAAATTGGTAACACCAACATTAATTATTCATCAGGTTGTCCTCCCTGGACATAGGCCTCCTCTAGAATTCGCCATTTATGTCTGTCCATTGCTGATCTGAGCCATCCTTGTGGCAAATTATCTTCCCATCTTCTTAGTGGCCATCCTCTTGTTCTCTTTACATCTCTGGGGTACCAGGATATGACCTCTTTGGTCCATTTTCTTTGGTAGATCTAACCACATGACCAATCCAACGCCATTTAAGTCTCTTGATTTTCTTTGAGACATCTGTCACACCTGTGATCTTTCTGATTTTGGTCAGTCTCCACTTGTCTTTCGGCTTGGTGTGTAGCATGCTTCTCTCTGCCCTGTTGGCATACCATTAATTTTTGACTGTGAGACTTTGTCAGGCCCCAGGTTTGGCACCCGTAAGTAAGTATTGGTAGGATGTACATGTTGAATACTTTATGCTTGATTGGCATTGGAGTGTTTTTGTTCTTCAATATTTCTTTCAGCAACCAGTAGCGAGCCCAGGTGTTTGGTGGATGTCACATGTCTCCGAATTTTTGGTTCTAGAACATGCCGGTTTCGTCAAGATGTTTTCTTTCACCGTTTTGAGAGCAGTGGTGATGAAATAATTTACACAAAGTAAAGTGCCTTCGTGGGTTCTAACCCACGACCTATAACTTGCCAGTTATATTAAACTGAATTAACACATGATTCTATTGTAGACTTTTTCATAAATCATTCTTAGCAGACTTGTCTAATAGATCCTCGTTTTCCTTTTATAACCGTACTTAATTAAAAAAACAACTACTACCTTGTCTTTGCTGTGACAGACTGACCTGACTGCCTGACTTTACTGGATTTCATGTGTTGGAACATTGGGTTTTAATGAATTCAGCACCATCATTTCATATCATAACTTTACGCCTGTGTTGCCTGTTGGGCGGAGGTACACATGTAGTACTGTGTCAGTAGTTGGTATTATTAACACGGACCAAAGAGTGTATTCATAAGACTTAGATCTTAAAGACTAGCCTTGACCACTGAAATAGTAAATTCATTATTGAGAAGGACCTTTTTGTCCAATTGCTCCATGGCTAGTAACATCTTTCAAAATAAAAAAGTTAATTAAAAAAATCAAAATACCCGACTGCTTAAAAAGCGAACTAAAAAGACGTAAACAAGAAGAAAATCATGCTGTGCAGTCGGAGGATACATATTCGCGAGCTGGCTGACCAAAACCAGATGTATCCTCCGACTGCACAGCTTGATTTTCTTCTTGTTTACGTCTTTTTAGTTCGCTTTTTAAGCAGTCGGGTATTTTGATTTTTTTAATTAACTTTTTTATTTATAACTTTTCAGTTAATTTTTTTTTCGAATTAGGTACATTTAAATATATAAGTGGTATATATTTTTGAAATCACCTCTTGAAACCCTTTATTTTGATACCCCACACGATGGATTTGGAAGAAAAAATAAAATTGGCACCCCACAATATAGCGCCCAAAAGCCGCCATTTTTCTATTTTCCAATTTTAATGTAGCCTATGACACTCGCAAGGTTAAGACGAATCGATTGACGTATGAATCATTAAAATCGGCCAACGCGTTAGGTCTCTGGAACGCCACATAGGAACAAACATACATACATACATACAAACATACATACATACATACATAGAATGATAAACACATTACCCTCCTTCTGCAATCGGGTAACGAGAATTATCTTAATAAAACTCACAGCTCAAAGAGAGACAACTCTTTGAGCTGTGAGTATTGGTCTGAGGTATTGATAAATAATCATAATACCAGCCTGCAACTGTCCCACTGCAGGGCAAAAGCCTCTTCTCATACAGAGAAGGCACGAGCATTGATCACCATGCTCGCTTGGTCAATGCGGGTTGGGGATTTCAGACTTACATAACCTGTTTTGCCAATGCCTTTACAATAATTAGTTAGCAGTTATGATAGATTATTATCTTCCAGAGATTTTAATTACCTCTTATATTAGTATTTTTTTAATCAGGAAATTTTACCATTTCACTTCAAAGATTGATTGAAAACCTGCCTTTTTTATTCATATTCATTCAAAAGACCCAATAGTAAAATATTTCCGATGTTTACATCCCGTCATGGTAATCCTAACATAATTGATATTGGGGATAACCGGGTTTGGTATCCGTTTACGTGGACACCGTCGGGTCGCATCGAGGGTGGGATTCGAAACTCACCCACACATCGTCGCACTAAAAATAATTAATCCTTCTGTGTGTGTCATCCCTTTGTGATACCGTAAGAGCGGATACGCACTGCATCTGTAAAGCAACCCTAAGGGTGTTAACGTACTGCATCCGATCTTTATCCGAATTCGAGAGCCGAGTTCCATCCGAATTGGGAATGCTTGTCTTATCAGCATTTATTTAGACTTAGTGAATTATATTGAAGCCAATTATTTACAATAATGAATCCGTGCTGCGCAAGTTTGTAAACTTCATTTTCCGTGTCATCCTCAAAAAATAGAGCGAAATCTTCAGCGTAAGATACGATTATGCCATACTTCTACCTATAGGTTACAAAGGTAATTTATATATAAACAAAACAGTGTAATATAATTTACAGATAATGTCAGCGGTTTCAAAATGCATTTTGGTGCAATTTAGATGCTTTATCGCGATGGTAGTTATTGCTAGAGCTTTTCGAAATAAAGCTGTTATTCCGTAGCATTGTACTGAAGCGAGCGTTCAAAGGTCAAAGTTCTGAAATCCACATGATGATGCAGGACAAGTTCTAGCAGTCAGGTTGTGGTCTAAAACCATAACCACAACAAACAGTACGAATTTCAGCTCAATCACCTTCGATTATTTATCTTCATCATCAACTGCTAGAAATAGACCTCTCCAATTGCACGCCATTTGTTTTAATTTTCGAAAATTCTCATCCAGCTGCTACCAGACACCTTCCATCCAGACACACACATACCAGACACGATCCACCTTACCTGAAGGCATCCTACCTTAAAATGCGATTGCCTGCCTTCGATTAATACTGTGGCAAATGCCTTAATGGAGTTTCTTATAAGATATCAGGCATATTTCGGGTTTCTGGTTGCTGTCAGTCAGTATCCCACTACTGGGCGAGGGCCCTATGGATGTCAAGATTTTTCGATACTGGGCTAATGTGGACTACTGGTTTGTTTTGTCCAGCTCTACCTGCATCTATCAAACACCTTAGTACATATACTGTGAAATATAATAGCGGCTCAATAATTAAAAGCACACTTTGTAAACAAGCATAATACAAATTAGATGATTATATTCAAGATAAAAATGCTTGGAAACATGCTGGTCCTGCTCCATAGGGCAAACTTTAGTGTAGAAAAAATCAAACTGGTTAATTTGTATTCGGTATATTCATAATTATTATAGTAACGCTTTATTCTTATTTATTTTCTTCTCTATTTGTATAAAAAAAAATTGACCCGCACACTGTTCCGTTGTTGTTGAATTAGGTAATTTACCTATGTTTGCAATATTTGTAAGTATGTGAGAACCATGTCCCTATTTATCAAGTGAATGAATTTACCTGTTAGTGCTTGTAATCTATATATATAAAAGAAGAAACTGACTGACTGATCGATCAACGCACAGCCAAAACCACTAGGCCTAGAAGCATGAAATTTGGCAGAAAGGTTCCTCGAGTGACGTAAGTGAGCACTAAGAAAGGATTTTTGGAAATTCCTCCCCTAAGGGGGTAAAAAGGGGGTTGAAAGTTTGTATGTAATTTCTATAGTTTGTAAGTTGGACACGTGAAATTTTAGATTTACACTCTTGGTTGATAAAAAGAATGAATGTGTTTATTGGTTTTTGGAAATTCGACCCCTAAGGGGGTAAAAAGGGGGTTGAAAGTTTGTATGAAATATTTACAGTTTGTAAGTTGAAGACGTGAAATTTTAGATTTATGCTCATGGTTGATAAAAAGAATGAATGTGTTTATTGGTTTTTGGAAATTCGACCCCTAAGGGGGTAAAAAGGGGGTTGAAAGTTTGTATGTAATTTCTACAGTTTGTAAGATGGAAACGTAAAACTTTAGATTTACGCTCTTAGTTGATAAAAATAATTAATGTATTTATAGGTATTTAGAAATTCTACCCCTAAGGGGGTAAAACGGGGGTTGAAAGTTTGTATGTAATTTCTACAGTTTGTAAGTTGGACACCTAAAACTTTAGATTTACGCTCTTGGTTAATAAGAAAAATTAAAGTATTTATTGGTTTTTGGAAATTCCACCCCTAGGTGGTACACAGGGGTTGAAACTTTATAAGAAATTTCTTCGGTTTGGAAGGTAAAACATCTGAAATCGTAGGTTTACGCTCTTGATTAATAAAAAAAACAATGAGTTTGTTGATTTCGGGCAATTCTACCCCTAAGGGGGTTAAAGGTGGCAATTTGTTGGGCTTATATATTTGAAACTTCGCATACATACTAACAGCAAATAGTAAAGGTTGTCATTACAAGTTTTTCAAAACTGCTCCTAAAATACGATTTAGGGGGTGTTAAAGATTTTTGAAGAATTTTACTGTACAAGGCTTCTTTTTATGATTTAGGGGAGCAAACGAGAGATATTTGTTTGGATGAAAAGTCTAATTCCTTGGGAAAAATAATAAAGGTAACATTAGTTATGAAACTTATCGGACACGTCATTAAAGTTTCGTAAATCCTAACTTAAACAATAGCTTATTTTTAGTCGCCTTCACTAACCGCATATAATAAAGTCATCTGTTCCTACTTAGTTGAATAAAATACGATATCATGCGAACGAAGTCGCGGGCGGAGTGCTAGTACTTTATACCTATATTTAGTATAGTGCTGGGTGCATCGTTCTCTAGTATATGAATTTATTAATGTATGTACTAATGTAAATATTGTAAAAAGCCTATATTTTTAAAAGAGTAAGTATAGAGTGTCTTGTGCATTCTTCTCCATAACAACCTACTTTTCCGAATACACGGTAGAATACATTTTTTATTACATGTAAATTTTAAATGTTTTGACGTTCAAAAGTGCTGCATAATCCTAATTTTTATTATTATTAATGAATCTAATATTTTTAATTTCACTTGGTATGATATGGACTGGTTCTGAAATAAATGAATTTTAATTTAATTTAATAATGGCCTAGTTGAAATAAATACATTTGACTTTGAATTTCATATTATTATTCTTTATTGCACACAAAACATACATTGAAGATACAAATACAATGGACATCTATGTGCAAAGGCAAACTTAACCCATAATTGGGATCTCTAACAGCAAACCTCTGTTGTTAAAGGAAATTTGCGTATGAGGACATTACATCCAAGTGCATAACAAATTCTTGAACAGTCTCGGAACATTGTTCGAGTCTATGATGTAATAACGGGCGTGAGAACAGAACTTCCCAGATCTCATTGACTTCGACCTCTAATACTTATTAGAAAACCTTACCTAACACCCTGTTATTGTCAACAGAAGAAGAATGGGATATCCCATACGAGAAGTTGTCGCACCTGGTGTACCTGGGGGCAGGCGCCCAGGGCATAGTGTTCGGCGGCCACTACCGCAACGAGCTGGTTGCCGTAAAGCAGCTGCGCGACAGAAACGACGTCAACGTCAAGCACTTGCGCAAGCTGAATCACGAAAATATCGGTAAGTCTTCCTTAGAGATAGAAGACGTCTTCTTTGTTGGAGTTGTGGTGTCGGAGCTGGTGGTGGAAAGAAGATTTCTGTAGGGGCTTTAGGGCTATCATTGATTGAGAGGCTCAATCAATAATTCAGCGGAAATTCGTTTTTTGAACTTCAAAGGTGACAAATAAGTCTGTAAAGCGAACTTTTTCCTTTGTAAAATTGTCACTTAATTTTTTGCTTGATAATTCAATAGTATCTTTAATGGTTTTTAGCCACGGAACAATGATGACCTTAAAGCTTCTACGGTCGGCCCAGATTTTGGCTAGGTGCGCAAGTAAACTTAATCTAACGGCTTTTTAATTTAGAGGCTTTTTTAATTCTGAGAGTTAGTTGCTGAGGAGGTTAAATTGACAGTTTGTCATACAATATGGAAAGTTTAACCTCGTCTTAGCAACTAACTCTGAGTTAGGTTTTTCGTGTAAGTGGGCCTTACAGTTTAATCTGCAAAGCCTTTTTCCTACAGTGTTGGCGTCGGTTTCCAGTCTTAACTGGATGAAGTGTAATAACAGTATTTTATATGGAGCGAATGCCTATCAATGTGGCGACGCTTGGGGGAGGCCTATGTCCAGCAGTGGACGTCTTTCGGCTGAAATGATGATGATGATGAATGCCTATCTGACCTCCGTACACATAAATAACTGGGTAACACGATGCCTCCTGTTAAGTCTAGCAGTTAGTCTATCAGTTTAAGAGTAACTTAATTACTAAATTTATTGATAAAAACTAAGTCTTGATTTAGTTAGCTTGCGCATAAAGCCCATTGTTTTTTTCTAGCTTTTGAATTCTGACTGCAGCGGCTATTCGTTGAAGATTATTTTTATTTCCAGAAAAAGAGAATATTTTTTACTTTTGCAATTAATACAGCTGGATAATAATTTTTTTGCTAAAAATAATGCTGTGTTTCTTACCTTTACGTACGTCGACGTCATTTTCGACAGCATTTTAAAATAACGGAACGGATTTTTAAATAATTAATTAAATACAACGTATTTATCGGTGAATTTAAATTATTTTAACGTCAAAATTATTTGTTACGTCAACACGGTAATGGTTTTCATTTAAACGAAAACTTCAATGGAAATACATATTCGGTTTGAAACAGTTTTAATTAAAACTATTTCAATAAAAGGTTTAACTACGATTCGGTAAACAGATTCGTTGAAAACCGTGTGTTTATGCAAATAAATACACGGACCAATATTTAATTTAGGATTTACTAAAGTGGTGTTATTTGTGTTTATTGTGCTTGAACATTAAGCCGGTTTCAGACAAAAGGGTATGGCCGGAAACCCACTGGCAGGCATGATAAGCTAGTTGCCTGGCGAGTAGCAAAGTAGAACTAGCTTTTAATTTATTTTGTTAACTGGCGCTAGGCTCTTGGAGCTAAGCAAGCCGCCTCCCAGTGCGTTTCCGGCTTTAGCTCTAGGTCAGAAACCAGTTATGTAGTAGACTCAAAAAGAAGAAGCCAGTCAACAAGGTGTTAACAAACCTGAAATATGTGTCATCGACTCGAAAAGACGAAGAAGCCAATGAACAAGCTGTTAGCGGGTCTGAAATTTATATCTTATAGTCGAAATGAAGAAAAAGCCAATTAACAAGTTGTTAGCAGGGCTGAAATATATATAGTCGAAAAGAAGAAGCCAGCTGACAAGGTGTTAGCAGACCTGAAATACATGTCATGAAGTCGAAAAGAAAAGCTAGTCACCAAGGTGTTAGAAGGGCTAAAATATATGTGGTCGACTCGAAATGAAAAAGAAGCCAATTAACAAAGTGTAAGCTGGGTTGAAATATGTCATCGACTTGGAAAAGAACAAGCCGTGCTGGCTGCCTAGTATCCTTCGAGCTCCATCTTCAACTATGGTTGCCGATGGAATATGGCTCCAAACACAATGCCAGCGTGGAGCCTCTTCTCAGGACATGCGTCACCTATTATGGTGCTCGTCATGCACAATATCCTGCATCTTCAATGGTGGAACTGTATCCGAGAAAACTTTGAACAATCGACACGAAAAAAATAATTGATAATGTATAAGATTATGCATATTATTTGTGTGACTCTCTTTAGCAGTAGAATTATTTACTAAAGGCTCACAATGTATAACAAACATACATTTGATTTGCGAACCTAACATGTTACTGTAGAAAGGTCAATTAAGTTTCTGCAAAATTTGATCTATTTAGGCATGTCGCAGGGAAATGAGGATACTAGGAATACCACGAAATTACGGCAGATGTCGAATATTCTTGTTTATTACCTCTTCTTAATAAAAATGTTTAATGATATGATAAAATCATAATCTGTCAGACCAGTCTGATAGACCCTTCCGCCTGCCCCAGGGTGGAGAACATCCATATGAATGTCTGCATTTGGACCGTTTTATAGCTTAAACTGGAAATTATCATTTACGACCTGAAAAAAATATACATAATTATATAATTTATTTATTAAAAAAAATATATAATTGAAAAATCTCCTCCTTTTTTGAAGTCTGCTAAAAAGGAACACATTACATTTGGATATCACTGTTTTTTAAGTAAACAGTCCCAATACAATTTTTTTTTTTTTTAAGGAATCTTCGCCCCACACTAGGAATTTCTTCCTGTATCGTGGGTGCGTTTACAAACATATAAACTCACATACACAACACCCAGAGCCGGAACAACTATCTGTAGATCATACAAATATTTGTTCCGTGCGGGAATCGAACCCGCGACACGCAGCGCAGCAGTCAATCGCTCAACCACTGCGCCAACCGTGCGCCACACGCGTCTCACTCAGGTCATCTGCTCACGTCCACACGTGACAATTATTTCTTTAGAAATCTCATATTTGTGTGGTAGGTTTACACCATACTCATTCTTTTGGTTTATGCACGTTTTGCTAATAGGTCATTTTGAGAATAAGGCTTTCTTTTCATAGGACGTTTTGCGAGTAGGGCGTTTTGATACGGAGTCGACAAAAGCACGCGTAGAATGACCACATACAACGTTGATGTCTGTCGCTCAGGCCAGAAACCGTCTATAGTTCGCCTATACAATTTGTAATTTAGTCTTTCATATCTTCCGTTTCTACAGTGGTCACACTACGCGAACTACACACGCCAGAAGTAAGTGCCCGGTTTTAAGCATAACTGTGACATCACAAACTGGCGTCACATTAATACTTCTTTTTTAAAATAATGCATTATGGACCTTCCTGACGGCGCGAGCGCGCGACTCAATTTAAATTTCTTCAACGGCTATATCGGTCGGATATCGCGTGTGTTATTATAAATCGGATCGCGTCGAGTCATCAGGAAGATCACTTACAAATTTTGTATTATTTTATTTCAGAATGGAAGTTACAAATACACTGTGTATTAAAAATATGTATGTTTGTAGTATAGGTGGTGGAGTAATAAATGCCGCACGGGCCGATATTCCAGGTTAAGCAACGCTTGTCGAGGCCGGTCTGTGGGTGGGTGACCATTACATACCGAACTACCTCAGTGCCTCAGGCACGGCACCGGCTCTGTAATTTGTATACCTTTGTCAGTCGTTAGGGCTTGTGAAAAGACAGAAAATCGGACACCAGATTTGCTAAGGGATATCGTGTTATCCAGTTCCTGTGTTGTGGAGTTCAGATAGGCAGTTGCTCCATGTAATATTGCTGGTTATCTCTGGGTGTACTCAGACACCCAACATCCACGTTGGGTTGGCTTACAGTATAAGGATGCTGACCCTAACATAGTTGGCTAATGGCGCCGGCATATTGATTGCTTAAGTAATAAGATTCTAGTTTTAGTGTCACTCAACCAATTTAAACTTATTTTAATGCATTTTAAGGTCGTGCTTGGCCTCTCGTGAGTGCTGGTTATCTCTGGATATACTGATCCGTTTACGAACATTATTTCACTGATAGAAAGAATAAGCTTATTTAGCCCAAAAAATTGGTGATGACGGGTCAATGATCGTGGTCTGCGGTGGTGGTCGCTCTAGGTCTATAACGGTGGATCAATGTTGATCCTTACGCAACTCAGGTTTTTTTTTCTTTTTTTATTTATCGATAGGCTCGCGTTTGACCACTATCTCGCCTGATGGTAAGCGATGATGTGGTCGATGGTGAAGCACGGTATTCACTGACTCCAAGGTTGTAGCTATCAGGAAACAAAGACTCCGGCAGGGAATTCCACTCCTTAGCTGTGCGTACAATGAAAGTAATCGCAAATCGCTTTGTACGTATGGGTGGGATGTCCACCATGTACCGGTGGCGCATTGCCGTGCGTCTAGTTGTCCGGTGATGGAAAGGGCTAGGCGGAATAAAATTGTGCAGTTCCATCGCACACTCTCCGAAATGTAACCGAGAAAAAACCGAAAGACTGGCGTCGATGTTCAAGGCTCTATGTTGATTTTCACGTTACGTGTGTATACGGGTTTGGTTAAGACGGTTGTTGCGCTAAACGATTAATTTGGCTGTCGCGGTACCGGTCTACGACAGTGTTCGTGCTACGTGGGTTTAAGACGGTGTTCATGCTACATGGGGCTACGACAGTGTCCGTGCCACGCCGCTATGTGACGGTGTCCATGCTACGCGGATATTGACGGTACCCGCGTAGCGCGGGTCGACGAGTCCTGGTGTCTATGCTACGCGGTTCTACGACGGCGTCTATGCTACGCGTGTCTACGACGGCGTCTATGCTACGCGTGTCTACGACGGCATCTATGCTACGCGTGTCTACGACGGTGTAAATGCTATGCGGGACTACGACGGCACCCGTGCTACATGAGTCTACGACATGTCAATGCTACGCGGGTCTACGAAAAGGTGTCATTGTTCCTCGGAGCTACGATGGTGCCCGTGCTGCACGGACCTGCTACTTTATTACTCTCTACTCTATTAGTCGGTCGCGCAGCGCTGTGTGACTTCACGAAGTCCTTCCTGACGCATCTTTGTCGTCGGTCCCTTAATATTTGTTTAAGTCATCATCATCATCAGCCTTTTATGTTCCCACTGCTGGGAAACAGACATCCGCTGTAAGAGAGGGAATTGGCCTTAATCAAAGCACCACTGCTCTTTTGTAAAGCTTAAGTACGTACTGCCTTCGAAATTGCAATTTCTGTAAAATACATCAATAACACTACAAATTAAAAAACAAACACGCCTACTCTTGAATATTGCAAGGCGACTAGTTCATGCGAACTTAACTTTGCAAACACGTTGGTATCGCTGATATTGGTTCCGGTCGGCTGCGCTGATTCAGTACGCAGTACCCGGTAACCGGTGTTGACATTGACTTACTTGCTAACTTGATTACAGCTCGGAATGTCGAGGGTATAAGCCTTTATAAGGGAAGCTGCAAAGGGATTATACATTCGGTTTTTATTTCAAACAAGGTGATCCGATAGATATTGTCTATTTACTGATTTCATGTAAAGCCCACACTAAAACGTAGTTCATTTTCAAGTGAGAGTAGTTTCTCATATTTTATTCCCTCTTCTTCTTCTTTTCGTGCGAGGATGTGGCCACCTCTGGTGTCAGAGTTAATTAATTCCTCTGGGAACCCCACAGGCCTCTGATTTGGCTATTTCAGACCTACATTAAATATATAAGTTCAGGTTTCCTCACGATGTTTTCCTTCACCGTTGTCTGCTTTGTCCAAGATAAACTTAGAAAGTACATATGAATTTGAAAAAGTCACATTGGTATTTGCCCAGATTTGAACCCACAACAAAGTACATATGAATTTGAAAAAGTCACATTGGTATTTGCCCAGATTTGAACCCACAACAAAGTACATATGAATTTGAAAAAGTCACATTGGTATTTGCCCAGATTTGAACCCACAACAAAGTACATATGAATTTGAAAAAGTCACATTTGTATTTGTCCAGATTTGAACCCACAACCGCAAGCACAAGAGGCGAGGTCTTAGCCACGGGGTCGCCACGAAAAATCTGTAAAAATCTTATTGTTTAAAAATGTTGTAATACTCCGAGTATTACAACACAAACCGAACGTCAACAAATTACAAATGACAACCGGAACCAACTGCTTAACGTGCTTTCCGAGGCCTGGCTCACCCATCCACGGACTGACCGCAGCAAGCGGTACCTCGCAAATTGACCAGCGCGAATGTTATTATTTAACCACGGGATCTTATACAACATACTCTAAAGGTAATATTAGAATTTATGTAATTTTTCACCCCGGGAAAACCTGGGCCGGGTTGAATAAAGAATAAAATGCATCTATAGCTGCCGAGGCAACTGAAGGCTATTAATTACAATTTGCCCCTTTATCTCAGCCTCGTTTTTAACCCCCGACAGAAAATAAGGGGTGTAACCGTAACAAACTAACATTCGCATTTGTAATATTACTTAGGATTTATATGGTTCAATGAAAACATATACTGTATTACATTTCCTGGTTGTTCTACTTGCCTTATCATCTTTTAAGTATACAGGCATGCAGATGAATTCACGCTCACGGGTAGGCAGAAACAACTGATCGATGACCTTAAATTGTGCGCTGGGCGTTTTATAGCTTCTTTACCCAGACCCTTAAAACTGCTAGCCGTACAGCAGTTCACGAGTCTCAATCTGATGTCATCTGCAAGTCTAAAGCCGAAGTAGAATCTCAGAGTAGGTTCATTATTATCGTGACGGTAGCACCAACATTTCCTAAATCAGACATTTAAGTGGTAGTAGCTAGTATTAATCATTTATTCTGTGACAAATAAACACAGTTTCTTTCTTTTTGTCACCCATTCACTCAATTCAATGTTGACTTTACCACGGTGCAGCAGATTTCTCTCTCATGTCTTTGTGGTCAACTCTCAGAATATAACATCAAGTTGTGCAATACAGACCCAACCTTGATTCTCGATGGCATACACATAAAATTGTCAATGTCTAAAGGACACCACGTACAAATTATATGATAAATAAACCGATAGGCTGAATAACATTTATAATTCAACAAAACGTCTATACGATTGTCCTCGTTTGTGGAGGCTCGGAATGAATGTACTCCGTAAAAGCACATAAACATACAGACGCTCGTCTCGACATTGGCCGAGTTACCTACATCACAAGGTTTTATATATTTCACTTTTTCTAATAGATATACCTAACTATTCTTTATAATAGTTGAGCTCCTCAAATTCTGAGTTGAGCTGCAAGTTTATTGACAAATGCTTGCACTGACTGGACAGGTCCACTCAATCTGGCTGGTTCTTTTCTCAAAAGACCATTTCAGTCTCCATGGTCTAACCAAGATTTTGTCTGGACCTCTGGACCTTTGTGACCTCTGAGTTTGTTTCGGCCTTTCTTCTCAGAGTAGTCAGACAGGAAACGCCGACCTCATCTAGTTTTAAAAAATATGATCGACATGTAAAAGTGTTTGTACAAACCAACTTGCAGAAATAAAATCATTTATTATTTATAATTAAAAAAAAATAACATTGAATTAGACAAGTACCAAAACGCAGAACTGATGGCCGGTGTGGCCGAAAATTTCTGGAGTGGCGACTGTGTACCGGCAGACACTGCATTGGAAGGTTTCCCACTAGTTGGTGGACGTGGGTAAGGTTGCGGGAACCTGCAGGATGCTAGACGTACTGGACCGGTCAATGTGGCGACACTTGGAAGAGTAGTTGACGTCAGTAGTCGTCTTTCGGCTGTAATGATAATGATGATGAGACAAGTACCTTGTCGTTTATGTCAAAAAGTTCTTAATATGTGGGTGAAGACTGGTCTTTAGAGTTATAAGTAGGTGTTACACAATGCTATAAGCATTCCGTTAAAGTTTAGGCAACTGCTGTCTGTTTTAAAGCTAAAGTTCGGGCTAGCTGAAGACGAATCTCCTAAATAAATCTGGCTAGCCTTTTTCCAACTACGCTGAGTAACAGTATTTTATAGTGAGCGAATACAAATCTAATCACCATTACACAGTAACTGATTCACACGATACTCATTGGCAAGACCTTAAAGAGATTACCAACCCCCACTGGTCCCGCGTGGTAATATATGGCTCATACATTCTCACACTAGCCTTGTGTCCCAACAGTGGGCACATTAAAGGCTTATTATACTAATGCATTAGGAAGACTGGTGACAGATTTTCTGAGTTCTGACTACTCGTAACGTCACAAAGATGTTCAAAATGTCAGCCGAGACCAACGGCTTAATGTGCTCGAAGATGAATTTCCTAGACTCCACAAATTCAATTTCACGTTCTCGCTCGAGCAGCAGCCTTTTAAATTTGCGTTTATTTTTCTAAATATATTCTAATGAATGCTTATGTAGCTGGCTGGTACGATCCAACAGGTTGTAGACCTCTGAATGAGCTCTCTACGGGCGTGCTTGGTACGCGTACCCGACATTGACCTAGTAACATACTTGTGTAGCACCGGGGTTCGCGGCAACTGGGCTCGTGACATTGAAACTGCCTTCACGAAGGGTCTAAGATCCCCGGAAATGATAGCGGTGTGCGTACGCCCGTTTTTACAAGTTTTGTATTATATTTTCTTGCTTTAGTTTGTGTGTCCGGCAACTATTAATCCGTTTTATCCGTATCCGATTAAAACTTTTGAAACATAAATAATATGGCACTATGGAGCTGGTCTCATGATGGAGTCGGAAGGTGGCTATAGCAACTCCTCAATCAGATAAGATAGCACCATCGTGTTTGGACTCATTGGATGTGTATTGTAAGTATACAAGTGACGTATGTCCTTGTGCTGTTAGTTAACATTTAATTTTTGTGCCGCATTATTAAAGTAATTTAAAAGTAATTATCATCTGCCTATGCTAGTTAAACGCAGTCATGCTTAGCTTAGTGCGATCGCAATTTCTCATTGCGGCAATGCCCAACTCGCAAATAATTTTGCGGACGCGGAAAAGCTGCGCGGTCCGCTAAGATACATTTAAGAGAATGTCCGGGCTCTAAAGATTTTCTATTCTATGGTAATCATCTTTGTGTTTCTGTTTTCTTCATTTGATGATCGGAATTATCTTTCAGGCAAAACATATTACCAGGTAGGATAGATGGAGCCCCTTTTACGCACTTGGACTCCCATTTGGTCCGTAGTGCGTGCAGGGCTCCGGTCTGTGAGAGAGAATGACCCGTAATCCACCACGTAGGCCAGTGCGGATTGGTGGATGTCACATGTCTTCAAATTTGAAAACAGGATTTTTAACGTGTCTGGTTCCTCACGATGTATTCCTTCACCGTTTTGAGAGCAGTGGTGATGAAATAATTTACACAAAGTAAAGTGACTGCCTGGGTTCGAACCCACGACTTAAAACTTGTAACTCGCGGCCGATACCAATAGGCCACCACTGCTCTAAACATATTACTATATTTTTATTATCTTTAAAACTTATACTTACTTACCAAGGTATTTTTTTGACCATTCCGTCTCTTTCTCAGCCTATCCAAAGTCTCCAGCAGACCCTTTTGTAACTGTATATTAATACCAGCCTGTAACTGTCTCACTGCAGGGCAAAGGCCTCTTCTCATACAGAGAAGGCACGAGCATTGATTACCACGCTTGCTTAATGCGGGTTGGCGATTTCAGACTTGAATTACCTATAAGTCAAGGTTTACTGACGATGTTTGTCTTCTCTTTTTTTTGTAAAATGGTTTATTTTTTTTAACAAAAGTTATATAGATTTTATTTTTCTCTTTTTAGTTTTGGTACCTCAAATTACCATGTGCTTAAATCATTTATAGTCAAAGTACACAGTACACACAGACACACACACACACAGACAGTACACAGTAGTTGTAGTACATCTCATGACAATTACTATAAGCCCAAACACGACTAGGATACATTGTTTTATTTCGGAGTTCCAGTGCCTACCACCCGGCATCATCATCAGTTCAGTTCGATGGTACCATTTTCATCAGTACCATTTATTTAAAGTATGTATATGGTTCATGATAGTCGGTTCACTATTCGAAATATCTTATACCCGTGACATACTTATGATTAAGTATCCACTCCACTTCACAAAATGATACATTCTGTATACAAATGATTGCATTGTTGATGAAAATACCAAAATCGCTATATGTATGCCTATAATATTTGAGGAGTTTCCTCGATTTCCCTGGGCTCCCATCATCAGATTCTGATTTGGTCACAATGGGAACACCTCGGGAGTATACCTTTCAAACAAAAAAATAATTTTCAGAATCTGTCCACAATGGGCGGAGTAATAATCGCGTAACCTCTCAAGAGTAAAATTAAAAACTAAGACACGGCTATGGAAAAAACTAAAACAAAATTGCCGATAACCTATATTAAAAGAACTAATTAAAGCTAGAATACTAGGCTAAATAAAAAAGATTTGTACGATTTTGTCTTGTTATTACTTTGTTATTTACCAGCTTGAAATGTTTTTAATGTTGACTAATTTATGATCTTTGACCTTTCTCCTCTTTCGTTTGACGTCACACTCGAAGCGATAGCAAAAACAAACTACCTGCCGGATTTGTCGTAGTCAGGTAAAAATTTTGCATAAATATCTCATAGGAATAGCTAAGAATATGTCGCCTCCATAATACAGTTTAAAAACGGTTCAACCGGTTTTAATTAAACATAGCTAAGAACACTCGACGAAGTCATAATTCAAAAATAAATAGTTCATTCGTTTGGGAGCTACGATGACACAGGCAGACACACAGAGACTCACGTCAATCTTATAATACCCCTCTTTTCCCGTCGTTGGTTAACAAGTGTCATATTGCAGTGGTCACAAAATTAGAAAACTAAAACGCAATATTCAAACATTATGGTAAACAAACAAGGTAGATCTATTTCTAGAAACACCACACGAGCACTAACTGGTAACGAAATGTCATGGCGCCAATCGATACTCCAACTGCAAACAATGTTTGCGAATAGCGTATACTTTTGGAGCGTGGGATTTCTACCACATTAAAACCACCCCGGTGATCACCACCAACACATTGAATCTCTTAAAATCCCTGGAACTCTGGAACTACTCTACTCTGGAACCCCTTCTGTGCAACGCCTGTTAGGGCACATCCCTGGGAAGACGCACAAGCGTCTCCCCTGAGCCTCGCTGTGCAGGGGAGGAGTCACTTGCTGGTCAGACAGAGTTCCCCCATTTGAATGACCCCGGATCATGGAGTTCCGCCTGCCTATAATGCAGGAGGAATTTCGACGCATTAGGCGTCGAGGCGGTACTTCTCCGAGCGGGATTCATAAAAATCCTTTTTTGGTAGGAATACACGTGGAAAATCTCTGTTGTATCTTCAGAATATTTTATGTCGAAGCGAAGTACATACCTAGTAAAGCCTTAAAGGATCTATTCCTTTCACGCTACAATGGTTTCCGAGAGTACTTTGCTACGGCAGATCGTGAAAACTTAATAAAGCAACTAATCTTTTTTGTAGGAAAGCTCGTGGAAAATCTTTGTGCATTTCAATAAAGTTTGCACCTCAGTAGCTTTTATCACAAAACAAATATTCAGTACATTCTTCAAAGTGTCTATTTCTGTAAAGTAACAATGGTTTACTTTTAAAAGAATGTTTTGCTGCTGCAAATTCACAGAAAAACTTAATAAGGGAATAACTGGAAAAGGAATCATTATATTTTGGCATATGGTCTCAAAAAAGATCTTTCGGTTGTCAATTCCTTACATCTTTTCACGAGTTATGCCCGATTCGTCATTAATACAGAAGATTAAGATTCATAACTGTTTAGTAGTAGTAAAAAAAAACACTCGCAGAACATTATAACCAAATTATTCATATTTAAAAGCATTTAATTACGACGTATTAATGGTGACAAACTCGCAAGGTTGAGGTCTGGCGGTCTGGCTATTGGCAGGAATGCTTGTTACTACTCTAGCCGTGTGTGAACGTGCAACACCGTGCATTAGTCGAAACAATCCCCACCGCATCAATCTGAGCATTGAGGTTGCCCCTGATCCAAATGAGATCGGTTCTTCCACCGATTCAAATACTGGACCATTATTTTTCCTCCTCCATATGATCCTTTCCTCGACCACGCTACCTGTGATACGATAGCTTGTCCAGAGGCGGCTTATGACGCTCTTTGTAGTGCGCGACAACCACAGTTGTACGAAACCAGTTTGCAACATTCCGATGGCTTTCATAATCTATTCTTTTGTCAAATGATGTCGTCGCTCCATATTGATGCAATTTTTTTCAGTTCCGATGCTGAAATTGTAAGGGTTTTGTGGTATTTCACATTTATTTAGGCATCCTGATTGACAGTTGTATTTCTATAAATATTTTATTTAAGAAAATTAAAATTTTCTAAAAAGAAACAATAACGATCCAAAAAAGTTATAATAATGATACTCAATTGCGAAAAATCACTTGAACACATATCACCGAAACACATATCTAAATCCGTACATGCGCGACTGCTTAGTGATTATTACATATTTCCGTTCATTATTAAATTAAGTATCATGCGTGATTATAAGTAAAAATACTATATTTACAAATTTCAAAGTCATTGAAATCCTCGAATCAAACTCCAGAACTTTAAACAACGCCAGAACTTTAAACCACAACGTATTGTTTCGTAATCCTCATGTGCACGATCAAGAATAAGAATGTTTGCAATTTACATAGGTACGTAAACAATGTCTTATTTTGTCCAGTCTGATCATCCCAGGTTGCAATGCAATCAAGTGAATTGATTAAAACATCTCGAACAGGCATCCGGACGCATGTAGGTGCGGTGATATTGAACTGTATCTACCGGACACTTCGCCGCGACTTTCAATTATTCTTAGAATGCAATATGTCTAAAGCAAAAGCATTTTTATTACTTTAACTCTCTAAAATCAATTTTGCGTTTGTTTACTCTTGCAACCAATATGTGGAAAATCTTTTCAACGAGTTTTCCAATGTAATTTTTCTTTGATTTAATGTTGTTTCGTGTTATGCTCAGCGATGCATGAAGCTTCGCGTCTGAAGTTGAAGCTTAAGGTTCCCGCAAAAAGGCGCGAGCCGACAGCGCATTTTCATAGAAATAGAGACAACTTTTACTATTGGAGCATCCCTGAAACCGCGAAAACTCTCTTAGTCCGGTCAAATTAGACATTGCATTAATTCGCATAGAGCTGAACATTGGTACGAATGTTAGGAACACCATTATAAATGAAATGTAAAATGTCCCCATCGATCCCACACTTGTCCAATAGTACCAGTTTTTACATAATTTTGAATAGTATTGAATTAAACAGGATCACAACAGATTGTTGAATAAGCCTATCGGGGAAACCACGTAAAACAAAGACGCGCCAAGTACACTACCTGCCAGGTGGCGTGAAAACGTGTGTATATTATGTAGAATACATCTTTTTCAACTTTTCAACCATTGTATCTCAGAAACGGTGACGTTTAGGAGAAACATTTTAGAGACCATTTTTATTGATAATTGCATAATCTACAATTTTTTTAACCTATTTTTATCATAAAACTTACCGTTCGGCTAAAAAACGCAATAAACCCATATTTGTGACATTTAATAAAAAAAATTGCTAGTGTCGGATCGATGGGACTTTTTACATTTCATTTATAATGGTGTTCCGAACATTCGTACCAATTTTCAGCTCTATGCGAATTACTGCAAACCTAACCCTATTTTTTAGTCTATTTTGAACGGACTATCTACATTTTGTTGAGTTTTTGAACCTAAATTTAGTTTTGTATAACTGTTTCACTCTCATATTTCGGATTTGATCCCATGGAAAAGGTAGTTCAATTTCATGTGCAAGTCATATTATATATATTCGTAGATAAATTTTGTCGAGATGTCGCGACGCGGCTTTCCGCGACAGCCTTTAACTGTATGGATATATACGTAAATATGTATTGTTAGGTACTGTGCTTTCGGTTTATTCAATATCTACTTTTGAATAGGTATTCAAATTAGTACGTAAAGTTTCGTTCGTACCTTCAGGGTGAATTTCGCTAGTGAAATGAAAAAAAAATATTTAATATTATAACTAGCCTGTACTTCCCACTGGTGGGTATAGGCCAAATGCCTCTCTCTGTTATTTCCTGTTTTGTGCCACTTATTGCCAGACCCTAAGGAAGTAATCTAAGAGCCATTACACACTGTCGATTTGTCGCCGGAGACTTGGTCTCTTGGCTACCAAAATATAGGCAACTAGGGCCAGGAGACCAAACCGAGCGTAGTTTTTCTTGTACATTCGTACAGAATGACGTCGAAGAAACTACATTAGTAATGGTCGTCTCGATAGTTGCTCGCAGTGTGAACGCTTTCATTTGAACTCGTGCTCCTATTGGTCGCCGTCGACAAATTAGTCGACAGTGCGTAATTGGTTCTAAGACTCCCGCCATCTCCTTCGTGGTCTTCGTGATTTGCCACACGCCATCGATCTGTGTTTTGGAACGCAAAATTTTGGTTTGTTGCAACGTGTGATTATTTAAAGATCAAAGGGCATCACATAATTTTACCACCACTAATAAAGAAAGCCGTTGCACCATCCAATCTTTGTGTGTTCATAGCCATAGATGCGATTAAATTGATGCAGTTCCGTTTGCCATGTCAAAATAGAGGATTCAATACCAACAGATCTTTGTGTGAAAAGAGCAACGAAATATGTACACTGCTCTTGTCCGCCTTGATATTCGTGTAAGACCTCCGGTCGGTCGCTATCCGATTGAGTATTTAGAGCATTTTGATATATCCTGCAACAGATAGCCGAGCCAATTGCAATGGATCTCTCTGGCTCCTTTCTCTGACGCTTTGATTATGTTTCGATATTGAATGGACGTGAGCCCACTCTAATTCAAATCAAATCAAATGTATTTATTTCAACTAGGCCATTATGCGGCACTTTTGAACGTTAAAAAAATTTACATGTTATATAAAATATTGATTCTACCGTGCATTCGGAAATGTAGGTTGATATGGAGAAGAATGCACAAGAAACTCCATACTTACTCTTTAAAAAAAAATAAAGGCTTTTTACAATATTAACATAAATAGTACATACATTAATAAATTCTTATACGTGAGAACGATGCACCCAGCACTACTATACTAAATATAGGTATAAAGTATTACAAGCACTAACAGGAAAATCCCTTCACTTGATAAATAGGGACATGGTTCTCACATACTTACAAATATAATTTATGACCGAACAATATTACGACCGAAGAGTCATTGAATATGCAATTTATTCTCCAGGCTGGCTTGCATTGGTTTGTTTAGCTTTATAGGTAACATGTTGGATTCAAAAATGCAATTAATGTGAAGGCACTTTAAAAAGATGGCGAACGAATGTTGTGGTTAGTTCGCCTTACGATAAAAGCCGCTGGTTTTTCTTTGAAGCAGTAAATTAAATTATATGTCGTTAACGCATAAGTGCACGGTGCTATCGACTCATATTTATGTGGCAAATCTTTTTGAACACGTTACTTCCGCCAATAAATTACTCCGGGATTACTCCATTCGGTATTGAAATACCGGGTATTTACGTAGCTAACCGGGAATGTATGTATGGTATGTAGCTTAAAGTTACACACGCCTCAGGTTAAGTTAAATTGATGCGGTTCCGTTTGCTGGCTGTGTGTGCAGGACAAACATTAAACATCTTAACTCCGTTTGCGATAACATTAGACGTTTAATTTTGCCCATTTTACAGCCCGTTCAACCGAATTTGACTTCTATTGCGTTGGTAATACGACATATGGTAGCTGTAGTAAACAGTTGGTTTTGGTAACAGGTTTATGCTTTTTATGTCCTCCTTATGTTTACGGGATACAACTCAAAATCGATTGAAAGGACTGTAAAAAGATTTGGAAACATGTCTAATGTTATTTCAAATGGAGTATAGTGGAACTAATGAAACGCAAATAACAGCAATAAGTCTAGTGGAAATATGAACATGTTTCGTTTATTAAACAATATACACATCCGTTATAAAATATATAGCTTTTAAAATGTTGCATCATTTATACCGATTTTCGTCATTGGGAAATATATCTTAATTGAGTTTAAATCGTTTGCGTAAATATTTGTGTATTCCACCAAGTGCTACTGCGTTTCGAATACTCCATAAATTGAATCGTCATTTGTGACTTTTTTCACTGTTTATTTAATTTTGTAATATTGCTTTGCTCTCCAGAGGCTATAATTATTGTACCTATTGCTGTAAGACGTTATATATTATACTATGGAACGCAAATAAAGATATGAGTGTGACTTATTTGTGTGTATAATTCGTTTCACCTTCCTTTCATTGTATTATGTTCGTCTGTCATGTTTTAATTAAACCTTCTTTTCTTTTCTTCCCTTAGTGCAATTCAAAGGGGTCAGCACCAACGGCCCCAGCTCGTGCATCATCATGGAATTTTGTCAATATGGGCCACTTTTCGAATATATTCACAGTGGCCAATGCTTCTTACCAGCCCAGGTCCTTAAATGGTCGAAAGAGATCGCCCGTGGTATGTCTTATTTACACGTAAATAAGATCATCCACAGGGATTTGAAATCCCCCAAGTAAGTTGTTTATTATTATTATTATTTTATTTTTTATTCCTATTGTACTCCTCATCGTTGTCACTGTGGCGAAGTTGTCAACAGCCTCGGTCACCACGGTCTATCATACAGCCGAAGTGCGGGTCGCATAGCGCATCACGGAAACTTAAACGATATCATCCGACGTGCTCTCGTTACCGTCGGCGTTCCGGCCGTATTGGAACCCCATGGCCTGGCACGTGACGATGGCAAAAGACCGGAGGGGATGTCTTTGTTTCCATGGAAGATGGGTACGCCTTTAGTGTGAGACGCTACTTGTGTCGATACTCTTGCGCCGTCCCATCTTCCTAGCTCGTCGTGCTGTGCTGGCGCTGCCGCTGCGGCTGCAGAGAACCTCAAGCGGCGGAAATATAATAACCTCATCGGTAGTTATATTTTCGAGCCGTTTGGGGTTGAAACTCTTGGTCCGCGGGGTCTGAGTGCTCACGCTTTGTTTAAAGATCTTTCCAAACGCTTAGTTGAGACTTCGCGTGACCCAAGGGCTGGCTTTTACCTCGGTCAGAGAATAAGCATTGCCATACAACGTGGCCATGCTGCCAGTCTTTTGGGCACATTACCAGTGGACAACGATGTGGAGAAGTTTTTCGACGCCATATTTTAGATTAGGTTGGTGAGTAGTTTTTGGTTTAAGTGTTTATGTTTGTAGTCTTAGTTAATTTTATTATTATTAAACCTAAAGTTACGAGTTTTTTGTAAAGTGTACCTTTTTGCTGTATTTAAAATGCCTTCTTCTTTAATATTTTATAAGCCGATTGCACAAGCTACAATTTTTCAAATAAGACTTCTTATTTAATTCAATTTGTACTCGGTCTAGAAATTGCATTAGAGACAATGAAAATACGTCAGTAATGTTTACAGGGAATGTTTACTCGGAAATGCTAAGACTTAATTTCCTTCCATTATGCTCCTACTGTGGTAATATTATTATACTTCTAATCAGTCGATACAAAGACAACAGCCCACTTCTGTCCACCGACAGCGTCTCTTTACAAAAAGCTGTTAATTTAGCTGTTATTTCTTTAAGCATATTTTCTTTGTGCGTGGAATTTGAAGGTACGTCAATGGAAAATTATGAAGTCCAGCTAGCCTGTAGCCGCTATTATGTCGTGTGTGTTGAACTGATTAAAAACATTTTCTATTTGCTTGAATACTCGACGTGTTGTTATTGTATATATCTATACATATCACTACATAGTATAAAACAAAGTCGCTTCCCGCTGTCTGTCTGTCCCTATGTAGGCTTAAGTCTTTTAAACTACACAACGGGTTTTAATGCGGTTTCCATCAATAGACAGAGTGATTCAAGAGGATTTTTTATAAATGTGTAATACATGCCTACTATAGTAGAGAAAAGCCGAGAATTTAAAAGATTTGTAACGTGATGTCACTGATGTCGTAAAAACATGTTTTGTGAGAAAACTTGTTGCAAGCAACATGTAGTATAAGGACGGGTAGATAATGAGTTATCAAAATGTTGGTTGCTGTTTATGAACTCATTGGGACTTGTTAACGTTGTCTTATTAGCAACAAAACAGACTTGCTATTTAGTTTTGTATTATTTTAGTAAAGTTTATTTTCTAATAATTAAAGTTTGCTTAAATTTAAACTTACAAAACTGTTATCCTTTTTACGGTTCCGTACCCAAAGGGTAAAAGCGGGACCCTATTACTAAGACTTCGCGATCCGTCTGTCTGTCTGTCTGTCTGTCTGTCTGTCTGTCTATCCGTCTGTCACCAGGCTGTATCTCATGAACCGTGATAGCTAGACAGTTGAAATTTTCACAGATGTATTTCTGTTGCCGCTATAACAACAAATACTAAAAACAGTATAAAATAAATATTTAAGGGGGCTCCCATACAACAAACGTGATATTTTTGCTGTTTTTTGCTCGATATTAATAACGGCAACAGGTAGACGCTTGAAATATTCACAGAATATTTAGTTGAATATTTACTTCAAAAACTAACAATTATTAAATTAAAATAAAATAAAATAAATTAAGGGGGGCTCCCATACAACAAACGTGATATTTTGGCAGTATTTTGCGATAATGGTACGGAACCCTTCGTGTGCGAGTCCGACTCGCACTTGGCCGGTTTTTTTTAAATGTCATAGGTAGGAAAATATAGGTTACATAGCATGAAGCACGTTTTATATAAGGTTAGTATCAAACAAAGCCAGCTCACATAAAACTTAACCCATATTTTTTTCATAAAACTTGAGCAATAATCGATTCACAAAATAAAAGTCAAATGAGTAAAAAAGTAAGTACAACATAAAGGGAAAACCCCCAAAACGACCGCTCGTCAACATTGCCTGGTGTAGGTATACATTTTAAAACAATACCCTTTCAAACTAATTACCGGACATACAATAGAACACGTACAATACGAGTAGTAGCACGATTCTAATAGGGTTATTAGGGCTTCCGATGAGCTTTGCGCTTAGTACCAATTAATACAATATTCACTATAAGGTCGCTGGAGCGAACTGAGATATTAACAGAGAATGAACGGTCTTAGGGTCAGCTCACACAGAGATTATTAAAACTGCTTTGATCGGAACGCACAACGCTGCGGTATGTGATTCTTGATCGGAACGCACTATGTGGTATCCTCATTATACATCCTTGTCCTGTATTATATATACTCTGCAGGCAACTCTGCGGAAACATAATGCTTATCAGTGATTAACGACGGAACAAAATAACATTCTGGGCATTTTTCATATGATTATGTGTCCAGAAATGCATACCGCAGCGTTGTGCGTTCCGAATATTCCGTTACGTCGCGTCGTGTCGTGTCGTGTTTCGGTTGTAAGCTGACCTCCATACGAGTAACTGTAAGCCCTGCAAGTGATGTCGAATCTCTTATCAAAGTGTTCTGTAAGGCATCTACTTCTGTTTGAGGATAACGAAAAGCATGCAAGCTAAAAAGGATCTAAACAAAAGGACATTATATCAGCAATGTTTGTTAGAAAGTCCAAATGTGCGGACTATCAATCCCAAACATTTTGGACATTTCATTTGACATTAGTTGCCACTGATATAATTATTTATTTATTTATTTATAATCCACAATTATAACATCTTTACAGATTACTCCAATATGATGCTACAAGTCACCAACACACAAAAATACATAAATCTTAAATAAACTAGCAACAAAATTGTTCACAATAAAATAATAATAAATATTAATTTATACATTAATCAATTAAATTAACCATGCCAAAGTTTATAGCTCCAGGCCTCTTTCAACAATTATTTGAGCCCTTTGGAGAAATCTCCGCAGGCTTTGCCCAAATATGTCTTCCGACACTGTAATAGCATTAATAATACGCACGGCTCGTGAGATAGGGGCAAACTTGAGGAGGTTGGTCCTAGCCGATGGGACGTCTAAGAGAGCGGGTCGGCGGCGCGCGCCCACGCACCCCTCCGGCGCGCGCAGCCGCAGCGCTTCCAGCACCTCCGGGTGGTGCAGCAACCCTAGTAGTATGCCACTTTAACAGTATAATGTCACTTTGTGTGCAGGCGCTGGTATGCGTATTCCCAGCTTAACGTGTAAGCAGTATTGCCGTCATTTATAGATTTCTGTTGTATATCTCCGAAGTTCTTCATCAGATCATGATCAAATTTCAATGGGACCACAAGAGAAGCACCAGTTTTCAATTTATATAATATAATTTTGTTTTTTTTTTTTTTTTTTACTCCCTCATTTCTGAGGTAAAACACTTAAAAAAATACAGTCGAATTGAGAACCTCCTCCTTTTTAAAGTCGGTTAAAAATAGTTTACTAACTAATAGCTTACGTGTTAGTAAGATAAACTATTATTTAAACTATATTGTTTATCAATCTGTGTAAAAAGCGTTAACTTTGCTCCCAAAATAAAACAAAAATTATACAGCCTGAATCTCCATTTCAATGAACCAGAATTTAACATTGTTGGCTAGTCGAATGCCCAGACGAAGCAATTAAGGCTTTGTCACACTGGATGCGTTCTGCGTTCTGCGGTTCGTTCACTCGAATATTTGATGCGGGAAATGTTCGAGTGACCGGACCGCAGGACGCAGAACGCATCCAGTGTGACAAAAGCCTTAACATGCATTTGCAATATAAATGAACAATGGCTAGCCTGCAGATCCTATCATCCCGGCTTAAATAGTCCTATGAACTATTTTGGTTACCAGACGCAGGTGTCGGCCATTCCCTAATAGTATGGCCAACAGAGCCACTTTGTAAATGCTTCTAAATTACTGCGGCGCTTCTACGAGGCTAAGTCGATACTCGGAAATCAATAACTTTGTTTCATTTTGACCAGACTCTTGTCTTTTATCTGTGATATATTTACCTGATAAATAAAGTAGATCTCTTTTCATATGAAATTATTATCTGCGCGATTGATTGTACCTTCACTTTTCTGATTATATTTGGTCATCAATTTAGCTGCTACCAGAAGGAAAGAAGTCTCTTATCTTAATTCATTGTTTAGAAGGATTTAGAATAATTGAAAAAGACGAGTGAAAATCTAGGCTGCCCGGGGGACGCCGGACGTACCTACTTGAATGTGACCGAAGTTGCACTCCCTATCTCAAGAATTTTTTTATTATATTTAAAAATCTATCATACTTGTTATTAATCATTTTTACCCGACTCTTGTATGTATGTATGTCATATTCTTTATTACCTCATATCTTGCAAACCGCTAGATGGGTTTATATAGTTAAGACATCGTTAGATACGTCTTCACCGCCCAATTGTTCTTAGATAAGAGACGTTAAAAAAAAACATAAATTGCGCCTTTTGGGCGCCATATTGCGGGCGTCTCAATTTTTTTCTCCCTAATATCGAGTGGGGTTACAAAAAAGTGAAAAAGAAAAAACCTTTCCAAAAAAGTTTTTTTCTTTTGCACTTTTTAGTTGTACCTATCTAATAGGCAAGTTGTTTAGTAAGGTACCTATAACGCCAGAATAGATTACCCGAATATCATGAAACTTGAACATAATCGGTGAAATGAGAGATCTGCGTACCCCTTAAGAGCGTACTGGCGTTTTGTTATGTTATGAAATGGTATAAACAATGAACAGACATGCGATTGCAGCAATCCCGAGAGGCCGAGATCTTCACCAAATTAAAATGGGACTAATTTGGGAACATACTCATTCAAATAAAAAAAAAAAACAAAATCGGTCTCCAAATGACGGAAATATCGGTGAACATACATAAAAAAAAACAAAAAGAAAACATACATGAAGTCGAACATAGAACCTCCTCCTTTTTGGTAAGTTGGTTAAAAATATATAAGTACCACTTATATATTTAATAGATATTCGAAAAAAAAGCTAGTTAAAAAGTTAATTTAAAAAAAGGTTCAGGTGGTCAGCCAGCTCGCGAATATGTATCCTCCGATTGCATAGCATGATTTTCTACTTGATAACATATTTTTAGTTCGTTTCTTAAGCAGTGGGGTTTTTGATTTTTAAATTAACTTTTATATCATTCTACGCATAACCCTAGGTACATTCTGTCAGACTTATTCGAAGGTTACAATCGCTATCAGATCAATTCGGGTCCATTCTAATTGAAAAAGAATACATTTTTCCTTATCACTTTATATACTTGCACTATAGTATTGGTACCAGTGATCGTGTAGTCGCCATTTTCGAAATCTTCGTATGCCTCAAAGTACTGCATGTTTGTCCTTACCTACAAGGTTGTAAGTCTATTCCCCTACTTTCTAGGTTAGTTCTGTGATTAAACTGCATGCGGTATCCCCGCGGTATTAGCACAAGGTTTTTATTACAAACCTTTACGTTTACACCTAAGACGTAAACGCTTACAAATTATAGCAGTCGCTTCAAGGTAAAAAATGGTTAGACTAAAAATTTTTCTTATGAGTTTAAATTGAATCTTGTTTAAAGAAATAGTCGTGTATTATTCAAACCGTTCATTATTTTTTACCGGCTTTAAAAAAAGGAGGTAAGCAATTCGATATGTATGTAATATTGTTGGAACTATACAATACGAGTATTCACAAAATAATATGCTCTCTGTGTGGGCTTCTAATTCTAAACATGTGTGCCAAATCTCATAAGTTAAGTATGTATGTTTCCCCAAGCATTTCTCCGATACTACTTTTGGATCGTGATCATTGTTTTTTTGTTGGATTGGGTATCGCCCAATTTAGGGAATAGTGCAAGTTTCATCAAAATTGGTTCTGCAGTTTTCAAGATATGGAGCATACAACCGAACTCTTTGTCAAACGGCACGAATGTGTTAATGGAGTTATTGTAGGTATTGTATCAATCCTTTAGGTACCTTAATATAGACCTTATAAAGTAAAAGCGGGACCCTATTACTAAGACTTCGCGATCCGTCTGTCTGTCTGTCTGTCTGTCTGTCTGTCTGTCTATCCGTCTGTCACCAGGCTGTATCTCATGAACCGTGATAGCTAGACAGTTGAAATTTTCACAGATGTATTTCTGTTGCCGCTATAACAACAAATACTAAAAACAGTATAAAATAAATATTTAAGGGGGCTCCCATACAACAAACGTGATATTTTTGCTGTTTTTTGCTCGATATTAATAACGGCAACAGGTAGACGCTTGAAATATTCACAGAATATTTAGTTGAATATTTACTTCAAAAACTAACAATTATTAAATTAAAATAAAATAAAATAAATTAAGGGGGGCTCCCATACAACAAACGTGATATTTTGGCAGTATTTTGCGATAATGGTACGGAACCCTTCGTGTGCGAGTCCGACTCGCACTTGGCCGGTTTTTTTTAAATGTCATAGGTAGGAAAATATAGGTTACATAGCATGAAGCACGTTTTATATAAGGTTAGTATCAAACAAAGCCAGCTCACATAAAACTTAACCCATATTTTTTTCATAAAACTTGAGCAATAATCGATTCACAAAATAAAAGTCAAATGAGTAAAAAAGTAAGTACAACATAAAGGGAAAACCCCCAAAACGACCGCTCGTCAACATTGCCTGGTGTAGGTATACATTTTAAAACAATACCCTTTCAAACTAATTACCGGACATACAATAGAACACGTACAATACGAGTAGTAGCACGATTCTAATAGGGTTATTAGGGCTTCCGATGAGCTTTGCGCTTAGTACCAATTAATACAATATTCACTATAAGGTCGCTGGAGCGAACTGAGATATTAACAGAGAATGAACGGTCTTAGGGTCAGCTCACACAGAGATTATTAAAACTGCTTTGATCGGAACGCACAACGCTGCGGTATGTGATTCTTGATCGGAACGCACTATGTGGTATCCTCATTATACATCCTTGTCCTGTATTATATATACTCTGCAGGCAACTCTGCGGAAACATAATGCTTATCAGTGATTAACGACGGAACAAAATAACATTCTGGGCATTTTTCATATGATTATGTGTCCAGAAATGCATACCGCAGCGTTGTGCGTTCCGAATATTCCGTTACGTCGCGTCGTGTCGTGTCGTGTTTCGGTTGTAAGCTGACCTCCATACGAGTAACTGTAAGCCCTGCAAGTGATGTCGAATCTCTTATCAAAGTGTTCTGTAAGGCATCTACTTCTGTTTGAGGATAACGAAAAGCATGCAAGCTAAAAAGGATCTAAACAAAAGGACATTATATCAGCAATGTTTGTTAGAAAGTCCAAATGTGCGGACTATCAATCCCAAACATTTTGGACATTTCATTTGACATTAGTTGCCACTGATATAATTATTTATTTATTTATTTATAATCCACAATTATAACATCTTTACAGATTACTCCAATATGATGCTACAAGTCACCAACACACAAAAATACATAAATCTTAAATAAACTAGCAACAAAATTGTTCACAATAAAATAATAATAAATATTAATTTATACATTAATCAATTAAATTAACCATGCCAAAGTTTATAGCTCCAGGCCTCTTTCAACAATTATTTGAGCCCTTTGGAGAAATCTCCGCAGGCTTTGCCCAAATATGTCTTCCGACACTGTAATAGCATTAATAATACGCACGGCTCGTGAGATAGGGGCAAACTTGAGGAGGTTGGTCCTAGCCGATGGGACGTCTAAGAGAGCGGGTCGGCGGCGCGCGCCCACGCACCCCTCCGGCGCGCGCAGCCGCAGCGCTTCCAGCACCTCCGGGTGGTGCAGCAACCCTAGTAGTATGCCACTTTAACAGTATAATGTCACTTTGTGTGCAGGCGCTGGTATGCGTATTCCCAGCTTAACGTGTAAGCAGTATTGCCGTCATTTATAGATTTCTGTTGTATATCTCCGAAGTTCTTCATCAGATCATGATCAAATTTCAATGGGACCACAAGAGAAGCACCAGTTTTCAATTTATATAATATAATTTTGTTTTTTTTTTTTTTTTTTACTCCCTCATTTCTGAGGTAAAACACTTAAAAAAATACAGTCGAATTGAGAACCTCCTCCTTTTTAAAGTCGGTTAAAAATAGTTTACTAACTAATAGCTTACGTGTTAGTAAGATAAACTATTATTTAAACTATATTGTTTATCAATCTGTGTAAAAAGCGTTAACTTTGCTCCCAAAATAAAACAAAAATTATACAGCCTGAATCTCCATTTCAATGAACCAGAATTTAACATTGTTGGCTAGTCGAATGCCCAGACGAAGCAATTAAGGCTTTGTCACACTGGATGCGTTCTGCGTTCTGCGGTTCGTTCACTCGAATATTTGATGCGGGAAATGTTCGAGTGACCGGACCGCAGGACGCAGAACGCATCCAGTGTGACAAAAGCCTTAACATGCATTTGCAATATAAATGAACAATGGCTAGCCTGCAGATCCTATCATCCCGGCTTAAATAGTCCTATGAACTATTTTGGTTACCAGACGCAGGTGTCGGCCATTCCCTAATAGTATGGCCAACAGAGCCACTTTGTAAATGCTTCTAAATTACTGCGGCGCTTCTACGAGGCTAAGTCGATACTCGGAAATCAATAACTTTGTTTCATTTTGACCAGACTCTTGTCTTTTATCTGTGATATATTTACCTGATAAATAAAGTAGATCTCTTTTCATATGAAATTATTATCTGCGCGATTGATTGTACGTTCACTTTTCTGATTATATTTGGTCATCAATTTAGCTGCTACCAGAAGGAAAGAAGTCTCTTATCTTAATTCATTGTTTAGAAGGATTTAGAATAATTGAAAAAGACGAGTGAAAATCTAGGCTGCCCGGGGGACGCCGGACGTACCTACTTGAATGTGACCGAAGTTGCACTCCCTATCTCAAGAATTTTTTTATTATATTTAAAAATCTATCATACTTGTTATTAATCATTTTTACCCGACTCTTGTATGTATGTATGTCATATTCTTTATTACCTCATATCTTGCAAACCGCTAGATGGGTTTATATAGTTAAGACATCGTTAGATACGTCTTCACCGCCCAATTGTTCTTAGATAAGAGACGTTAAAAAAAAACATAAATTGCGCCTTTTGGGCGCCATATTGCGGGCGTCTCAATTTTTTTCTCCCTAATATCGAGTGGGGTTACAAAAAAGTGAAAAAGAAAAAACCTTTCCAAAAAAGTTTTTTTCTTTTGCACTTTTTAGTTGTACCTATCTAATAGGCAAGTTGTTTAGTAAGGTACCTATAACGCCAGAATAGATTACCCGAATATCATGAAACTTGAACATAATCGGTGAAATGAGAGATCTGCGTACCCCTTAAGAGCGTACTGGCGTTTTGTTATGTTATGAAATGGTATAAACAATGAACAGACATGCGATTGCAGCAATCCCGAGAGGCCGAGATCTTCACCAAATTAAAATGGGACTAATTTGGGAACATACTCATTCAAATAAAAAAAAAAAACAAAATCGGTCTCCAAATGACGGAAATATCGGTGAACATACATAAAAAAAAACAAAAAGAAAACATACATGAAGTCGAACATAGAACCTCCTCCTTTTTGGTAAGTTGGTTAAAAATATATAAGTACCACTTATATATTTAATAGATATTCGAAAAAAAAGCTAGTTAAAAAGTTAATTTAAAAAAAGGTTCAGGTGGTCAGCCAGCTCGCGAATATGTATCCTCCGATTGCATAGCATGATTTTCTACTTGATAACATATTTTTAGTTCGTTTCTTAAGCAGTGGGGTTTTTGATTTTTAAATTAACTTTTATATCATTCTACGCATAACCCTAGGTACATTCTGTCAGACTTATTCGAAGGTTACAATCGCTATCAGATCAATTCGGGTCCATTCTAATTGAAAAAGAATACATTTTTCCTTATCACTTTATATACTTGCACTATAGTATTGGTACCAGTGATCGTGTAGTCGCCATTTTCGAAATCTTCGTATGCCTCAAAGTACTGCATGTTTGTCCTTACCTACAAGGTTGTAAGTCTATTCCCCTACTTTCTAGGTTAGTTCTGTGATTAAACTGCATGCGGTATCCCCGCGGTATTAGCACAAGGTTTTTATTACAAACCTTTACGTTTACACCTAAGACGTAAACGCTTACAAATTATAGCAGTCGCTTCAAGGTAAAAAATGGTTAGACTAAAAATTTTTCTTATGAGTTTAAATTGAATCTTGTTTAAAGAAATAGTCGTGTATTATTCAAACCGTTCATTATTTTTTACCGGCTTTAAAAAAAGGAGGTAAGCAATTCGATATGTATGTAATATTGTTGGAACTATACAATACGAGTATTCACAAAATAATATGCTCTCTGTGTGGGCTTCTAATTCTAAACATGTGTGCCAAATCTCATAAGTTAAGTATGTATGTTTCCCCAAGCATTTCTCCGATACTACTTTTGGATCGTGATCATTGTTTTTTTGTTGGATTGGGTATCGCCCAATTTAGGGAATAGTGCAAGTTTCATCAAAATTGGTTCTGCAGTTTTCAAGATATGGAGCATACAACCGAACTCTTTGTCAAACGGCACGAATGTGTTAATGGAGTTATTGTAGGTATTGTATCAATCCTTTAGGTACCTTAATATAGACCTTGCTCATTTTTTGATGGTGTACTAAAACTGAAAAGAGATAAATAAAACTTTCCCACAAAAACGACATCCAAAGCAAAACACTAAAAGGTGCAAAATAACTAAAAGGTTTCGGAAGTCGGTGTTGAAAAACGATACAAGCAAGAGGTACCAAAGACACCGACTGCCTGAAACTGTATTTTTTTTTGGGCTGTGTGTTGTCCATCTCAGTGCAGTCTAATTTGGATTTGTCTGAAACTTCCGGTATAACTTTATCATTAGCACATACAGGTATCGGGCACGCTAAAACATAATCTAAAATAATCCATGTAACATATACCTAACTTGGATTCGTTCATAAATTCCCAGTTCGTGTCCGTAGATCTTTTCACGGGCGCCTGAAGTTCCATTCGAGTATTGCTAGTTACCAGGTTCCGCGACGTAAAACCTCTACCGCGTCGTTAAGGTTATCTCAAGTACTTCTAGGGCTCGCAAAGGCGATAAAGTTGATCGTTAGACAGCATTATAATACTCAAGTGTCAAAATGCTGAAGTAAAAGAAAATCATGAGGAAACCGGCATGTCCTAGAAGTAAACATTCGAAGACATGTGATATCCGCACTGGACCAGCGTGATATATTAGGACTAGGACAAAAAGCCGGACTTTTGAAAAATGTCCGGACATTTTAGCCAAGTCATAGGCTTGTGGAGTTTCCCAGAGGCGGCTTAATTAACTCTTGACACCAGACGTGGCCACACCTCACACGAAAAGATGAAGTTACGAAAAAAAGTTAGTTTAAACATTACAAAAAATCGCGATGGAACAAGAAAATATGTAAAACAAATTTAAAGACAGATTTAAAAAAAAAAATTGCTAATATAAAGTCCGGACAAATTAGAAAGCCAGAAAAAGTCTGGATCCGGACACAAGGCCAAATATCCGTACATGTCAGGATAAAGCCGGACGGATGGTAACCCTAATTATGACCCATTTCCTCACAGAGAAGAGGCATGTGACCCTTACAACATAATAGGTTGATTATGTACACAAGTATTCTTTCTCCATTATTATATATTTAAATGTACCTGCCTGTTGATCACTCAGCGATGCTGTTTATATTACATGATCCTAGCCTAGTAACTTCGGAATACTTTCCAGTGCCCTGGACTGTTCAACTTTGCCATGTCAAACTTTGACTACATAATATTTTACTATTGAATTCTTGTTGCCAACAAGTTTGTTATCGGATGGTGTATGTTTTATGAGAAGCTACTATAGTTTGGGTAGCAGAATTCTGTAAAAGTTGTCCCTCTATTTCACATATCTGAAAAGTAAATGTTAATACAGCAGAAGTCAGACTGAAGCTAGTTTAGAGTTATTGAAGATAAACAAAATAAAAATTCTTCTATTACGAAATTCAAAATACTAGGTAATTGTAATCTCGTTAGTTGGTAGGTAATATGAAATCTTGCTTATTGGCATAATTCTGCTTACCTACATCGTCTTTAAGCGGCCTCCACGTATTTTCTTTACTATGTAAATTATTCTCAAAAACACCTAAAGAATCATCTGCCTATCCTTTTTCCCAATTATTGTTGGGGTCGGCTAGTCTACCGGATTCAGCTGAGTACCAATGTTTTACATGGAGCGACTGCCTATCTGACCTCCACAACCCAGTATACTGGGTAACACGATATCCCTTGGCAAGACTGGTGTCAGATCTCAGGTTTCTGACTACCCGTAACGACTGTCAAAGATCTTCAAATGACAGCCGGGACCAACGGCTTAACGTGCTTTCCGAGGAAATTCGGAAAAAAAAATTACTTTGTGTTTTTTTATCGATTTGGTAAAGCAAAATATACGTATCCAATTTTATTTGATAATCTCACTGACGGACTAAATAGATTTATCATTTTTCTACCCAGGAAACATTCCTATTGCACACGCTTCATCATTACGTGGAAATTCAAAGTAATATTGTTTCACTGCAGACTCAAGTAAGTCGATAACTTTCGCGTCTCAGTCGAAAACTTTTGCGTCAAACTCCGTGTTCATAGGTATATAAAAGGGCTAACTTAGAACTTGCCAGGATTTTAGCTAGTTAGGTACGCGTGCATATGTTTAGCCCACCCAATTTTCACTAAATCGATACCGCATTGAATCATTGATTTAATTTTGAAGTAACAGCGTTTAGTATCGATATACTCACCTTCATTTTCCATGCATGTTAAACTATGTAAAAGATAAATACGCGAATACATTTTTTATCCTGGTTAAACAACTTGGATAGTGAAATGTATTCACACTATTTACCAACAAACCCGTGTTGCAACAAACACTTTTTTTTCAGCATCCTGATCGCCGATAACCTTGTGGTAAAAGTAAGTGACTTTGGAACGAGTCGCGAATGGAATAACGTGAGTGCCGTCATGAGTTTCACAGGCACCGTAGCCTGGATGGCACCTGAAGTTATACGACATGAACCGTGTTCTGAACGTGTAGACGTTTGGTCCTACGGGGTCGTACTTTGGGAACTTCTCACACAAGAAGTCCCGTATAAGAATCTCGAAACACATGCTATAATGTGGGGGGTCGGCACAGATACAATCGCGTTGCCGATTCCCTCGACGTTTCCGAGTAGCATGCAGCTACTCATGAACCAATGCTGGAATAGGACGCCCAGAAATAGGTAAGTGCTATTTTTAATCAATTAGATTCCCTGTGAAGCTCCGTATTTGCCGAGTAGAAGCACACTGACCGGACGTTAGGTTACTCTTACAACGTACTAGGTTATTTTTGCCTCGCTATGTTCTAAACGGGTTGACTTAATTTGATGTAATTAAATAATCTAAACGGTTAAAGAAATTGTCAGATAAATTAGTAGTTTTAAATGTATTAAATTATAAAGAATACACTTATATCCGCAACTAGTGCGTTGTAAAAGGACGCTCAGAATTTACATACAGAAAAATGTATGTATAAACTATTATAATGAACCAAATTCATCAAAATAAATGTCCATATCAATCGCCATCTTTTAGGCACAGCGAAAAGACAAATCCAATTTACATAATAATAATACCAGCCTATACCCACAGAATAAATATACAAACAGTATGGAAACTACCTACAAATGCTCGAAACGGCACACTCACACAAACATGCGCATCGGCGAGACCCCTAAGCGGCTCGCACTACTGACAGCACTGCAGAATTGCCTTAATGGTCTCGTCGGTGCGTATGTTTGTGTGAGTGTGCCGTTTCGAGCGTTTATGTGTAGTTTCCATACTGTTTGTATATTTTTACTGTGCTATAACTGTCCAACTGCAGGGCAAAGACCACTTCTTATACACAGAAGGCACGATCATTGATCACCAAGCTTGCTCAATGCGGGTTGGCGATTTCAGACTTATATTAACTATAAGTCCAGCAGCCGAATTGCGCAAGTGAATTCGGCAAGGCGAAGGGTTTGACCGCTATCATATCGACCAATCACACAGACGGAAATCCACATCGCGTCATTCATCTCGCATGTGATTAGTCGATTTGATAGCGGTCAGACCTTTCCCTTGCCGAACTCACTTGCGCAATTCGGCTGCAGGTTTCCTCACGATGTTTTCCTTCACTGTTGTCAGCGATGTCCAAGATAAACTTAGAAAGTGTATATGGAAAAAGTTACGTCGGTATTTGCCCGGATTTGAACCAATGACCTAAATCACGAGAGGGGACGTCTTTAGTCACTGGACAATTAAAATATTGGAAAAAAATTACACGTGGCGGTTGCGAGAAGCTTTAGAATTGTCATATCACAGTTCTAAAATCTTAACTAAAACGGCCGTCATCCATCGCCGCAGTTTGTCTATCTGTCTGTGTTCAACGTAATAGTTTTACGTTTTTCCATCCAAGCTCGCTATTTTCGCAAAAAGTGCAGTGGGTATTTTTTGATTTGTCTGTCTATATTAATTTATTTTACGATGTTTCTATTAGTAAATGAGTTATTCGATAGGTACTCGTTTTACATAAAGGCAGAAATGGATACAAATTGCCCAGAATATCAATGTTTCCATCATCCAATAAATTCGCGTAATTGCCTCGTAACTATCGAGATAGAAAATATCCCCGCTTTTGCATGTCCACGAAAATATCATTAATAGTACGGCTTCAAGAACTAAAAAGTATTTAACAGACACTGCACGACTGTACCCGCCGTCATTTTTATTCCGTCAAAAACGTAAAATATGTCTTGATTCATTATTACCAATCCGCATTGGGCCCGCGTAGTGCATTATAGCCCACTCCCTCTTGTCTCTTCTCTACGAAAGGAGGCCTGAGTCCCAACAGTGGGAACATTAAAATATGTTTATTTAATAATGATGATGATTAATTAATTATACCATTATAATAATACGATAATGTATTATTAACTAAATCGTTGTCATTTTCCTGAAATGTAATCTTAAGGGAAATAATTTCTTCAAGAAATACCCACGTTACGTCCCAAATGCATTAAAGATGCAAAATCATGACATAAAAGTGAGAACTGGTAGTTACGTTGTTATCCTCTTAATTAGCTCTGTAGACATGCGCAGTAAAGATAAAATCGTACCCCGCTACAGCCTATCATTTAGACAGCTGCACCGTTTGATGCACTGGGCACATCACCGGTACGCAATCGGCATCGCACACGGGTTCCGGTCAGTTGTCTTTCGCTCGGTGTCGACACACGGCCCGCTTGCATTCGTAAACTGAAAACAGTTTTCGTGAATATTTATTTTATTCTGATAGTGCAATTCAGTGTTCTGTTTCTGTTTTCCTAGGCCTCCATTTAAAATAATTGCCGCCAATTTGGAAATTGCGGGCGACGAGTTGGCGAATTATCCCATCGACGAATTCAAGAAGTCTCAAACTATGTGGCGACAAGAAATCAAGGAATGCATGAAGCGTTTTTTTGCTAAGTAAGTATTGTGGGTTGTTTTTAAAATTTTAAGTAGATTTTTTTTTGTTAATAAAAAATTCAGAAGGCATAGTTTTTTAATATTTGGCTAGAGTTTTTATTTTACGAAATTGGCTGTTCTCTAGTTGTTGAAGTATAGATTTTTAGTGGCGCGTTTTTCATTTTTATTTGTGAATTGTTGTTTGTTAAAGAAAAATTCGTTGAAACATAGTTATTACATATTTAAATAAGGCTTTTATTTTATGGATTATGCAGCGGGTTAGTAGGCCGTGTTTTAGTGCATTCGTGTTTTTTGGAATGTTTAGGATTTATTTTGGCTCGTTTTTTCGTATTTCTGTGTAGATTGATGTTTAAAAATTCTCATTCGGATTTAGTATATTCACGCAATAGTCCCGCTGCTGTTAGTAGGTAGGTAGGTGGTAGGTAGAATAGTAAACTTTTAGATTTATACATAGGATTTGAGAATTTTTTGGTAAGTTTTGTGTAAATATAAAAGCTCGAAATTTAACTTAGTTATTAAATAATGCCGCAGTTTCTATGTAAAGTTTTTGTTTTTTCGAACAATACTTTTTAAGACAATAAAAAAAAAGATATAACTAAGTCAAAATATGATTTATTTGTTTAATATAAATAAGATTTTTACTATTTGCGCCTGAGTCTGTTTCTTGTTAATAGGTAGGCGGAATCATACCTTTGAAAGTTATTTATACGATTGCAACAAGTTTTACTTTACTAAAATGTTAACTTTGTATTCTTTTATTTCGGTCGTTATAAAATGTCCAGATTCTTCTTAAAATCCGAAAGTATTCGTGACTTTTGAAACTTCAACTTTGTGGACTTTTGCGTCGTTGATCTATTTTTTATTTAGAGTTTGTTTAGTTTTTGTCTGAAGTATCAAATCATCAGTATATTTTTCTAAGTTAGCAAAAGGGGAAGGTGGCCAATTTGGCAAATGTGCCATTATTCTCAAATGCCAAGATTTCATAATTATAATTAGTCATTAAATCTGGTAACTTTGAACTCAGATAGTTGTATCGATGATTTTAATGCTTTAATAATAATATTACATAAATCAACTTTATTATATTCGGTAAATTCATAAATGTTACGGTGCAAAACTTTTGTTATTAACATACAACTTAGTACTGACCAGCGCATCTACTTGAACAGGATTACCCATAGAGGTAACGTGGGCGAGCCCCAAGAGGCTGCAGCCGGCGACAGCGGCAGCGGAGGCACCAGTGGCTGCTGGAACGAGACCAACCGCCGCGAAGAACTGAAGGCGGCTCGCAACATGCGCAGAATATACGAGAACCAACTCTCGCATGCCAACGACCTCTTTCTGGAGGTCTGCGCCGTCCGTCTTCAACTCGAACAACGGGAGAAGGAGGTCGAGGAGTAAGTACATTTGATTTCTTCCTTTATTTGGATTCTGAATCTGATCGTTTTCAAGTTTTGTAAATTCAATGTCTTCATGGCATAGTTCAAATTCTATTACTACCAAGTATAAAGATTTTTTTTTTCATCTTGCAAGAGACCAGCGTAATATTTTAAGACAGCGCTCAATTATACAGTTGATTCAGTGGAGTACACTGAATCAACTGTATAACGAGTGAGAGTACACTGTTTGTCTATTTAGTCGCAATTGTAAATTATCTGATATTTAAAATTGAAATAAGATGTCGTAAGAAATTGTTACATTTAGTATACAGATAGGTCGTCGAGATGTGATGTCGTCTTCATTAATCAACTTCTCAGAAATACCTTGTTTTATTTGATGCAAAATTGTGTTTGTTTGTCAATACCTATGGTACTCGATCGGTTTTCGCGGCCGGTACTTACTGATTGAGGTACGTCGCAATCTCGGCGAGAGAGCAAAGCTACAGGTTGAGTACGATTGGTATTTGCATTTTCAGCTCGCCCTATGTATACTAGGCTATTAAGCGTTGTAGCCTTGCGACGAATACCACAATCAAAGCCTTTATTTATAAAAATCTCTACAGTATTACATTTATTTATAAGAATCTGCTTATCACTTGTAGAGTATGGTTGCTAGCAGGGTTTTCGAAGAAAGATTCAGGGCAAAACGTTGTTGATAGCTGAGTAGGTGCTGAGAGAAAACTGGAAAAAAACTTTCAGATAGGAGCCGTTGGTCAGGGTCTTTCAATTTTCCAAAAAGGACACTGAACGTGCGGGTGATAAATAGACAAATGACGAAGAAATTGTTGTCTGTGTGTTCTTTCAGCAAGCCGCAACTACTTGGCTATCAGCGGTTCGCCCTGAATATGCTAGTTTAAAAACGCTACCATCTCTCCCTCTATAGCTCAGAGAATTTATAAATAAGGCTCCAAGGGTCACAAAATACAAACGAATTATGGTGTAAAACGTATTAATATGGCACACGCGCAATTGTACTAGCTGTTCTGTTAGTTGACCACTGATATTGATTCTTAAGGTTGCCCCAGTCGACGGTACGAACAATTTTGTGCGCGGGGTTAAAATGCATGCTATCTCATTCGACAACACGTGCGAAAGAGATAGATTCTGTGATGAGCAGTAAGAAGCTAGTTCGCGTACGAATACGCAAAATTTTATAAACAGACCTTTGGGAGTATGGACATTATGAAAAAAACTACTAAATGTATCTCTTCAAAATAAAATTATTTGCATTGTTGAACTATTAATCTATCCCTGTATGGTGACTGTTTTGCAATTTCACGTCTTCTTATGGTATTTATTTGCGCCCAAAGATGCGTTAAAATTAGTGTTGAAATATGGAAATTTCGACGCTCACAACTTTCAAATATATATATTTATTACTTTTTTGTTTCCTTACTGCGCTAGGTAATGATAGACAAATTTATATCATTTTTGTTTTGAACGTATACCGTCAAACAGTGGAGTAATCGCCAGACTACCTTTGTAGGGCAGAATGATCGACTTGGGCAACCTTAAATAATAGAAGTGCTGCATTCAATATTTATTGCGAATGTTCTGTCTGGCGCGTTTCTTATGGGTTTCTAATAGGTACACTCAGGAGTATAAATATGAGACAAATACTTAGGCAAAATTCAACAGCGGTTTACTCTTATTGATAGAAATTGTGGGTAAAACGAACATAGAATTTTCTGTTCTCGAAGACATTTAACATCTACCAAGCCTGACTGGCTCCGCGTTGTAGATTATGACCCATTCCCTCTCACAAAGAGGAGGCCTGTGTCCCACCACTGGGTATTTTATATGCTGATTATACTGTACTATGTGAATTGTAAGGTGTTTATGCTGGTGACTGTAACTATACTTTTAGTTTGTCAATTACCTGCTCACATTCTCGGCAATAGTTCTCGCCAAACTTCTACGCCGCCCTGAAGTTTGGCGAGAACTATATATTGTATCTTTATAAGTACCCTAGCTGTGCGCGCGGCTTCGCTTCCGTCAACAGCCACACGGATCGACCAACAAGGTTAAGCAACGCTTACCGAAGGTGGTGAGTGGATGGGTGACCATCTTAACATACCGATATTCCTCCGTACTTCTGCAAGCACGTTAAGCTGTTAGTCCCGGACATCTGAAACCAGCCCCCTGCTTCCGGTTAGACTTGAAGCGGACTTGAACATGTAGGGAAAAAGTTAGGCAGATTTTTTGGCAGCTATACGCCAACACAACTATAATTTCACGTACTATTTGACAATTACACAAATTCCGGATACCCCATTGTGGTTGAATGCCGCTAAAGTATCCATGGATCAAATGAACGAATAATTATAGCAAAATAATATTGTACCTAATAAAGCTTTTTTTATAATCAAAATTGTTGATTTAATCAAAGTTATGCTGTGCAATGAGTGGGTAGTTCGACGTAAAGCTTTAGTGAGCCGACCCAGCAATGTTCAACGTTCGCTATTGTTGATGAGGACAGGATGGACTCTAAATGATAATAATAATCATAATTGTAATATTTCCTTTGATACTATCATATTGAAACTGTAATTAATGTCAAATCAAAAGGATTATTGCGATAAATCTCATTAGGATTTCCAGTTATTGCATAATTGCAGTTAAGGCATGTTTTGGCGGTTCGAGCATCGCTTTCGCTGACATCGAATGATACTTGTCTAGAACCGGGGGCACGGTAGCGCTCCCGCCAAGTTTACAAAAACATTTACTTATTTTATTATTGATTTTTTAAATACTAAGAAATGCTGGTTATCCTTTAACTCCCTTGCTATTTTTTAGGGTTCCGAAGTCAACAAGGAACCCTTATAGTTTCGCTCTGTCCGTCTGTCCGTCCGCAGCTTAGCTCAGAGAATCTGAGTACTAGAAAGCTATAATTTGGCATGTATATACATATTAATAATTCCGACAAAGTGGTAACATAAAATCATGAAAAATATTTTTTTTTCGGGTACCTCCCATAGACGTAAAGAGGGGATGTATTTTTTTCTCATCTATCCCATGGTGTGGGGTATCGTTGGATAGGCCATTCAAAAATATTACGGGTTTGTTAAAACCATTTTTCGATTCAGAGATTCGTTTGCGTAAAATTAAGCTTTAAGTTGCAAATTTATGTTAGAGTCAAGTGTCCCCCCCCCTGCCAGCGAAATGGTTGCTCTTGGCTATGTGAAAAAATTCACGGCAGTAGTAAATATAACGAAATTAAAAGGAAAATTATCACGGATAATAAGGCTTTACAAGTTTACGGGTAATAGTCGACCAACTTATAAAATGTACTTGAAACAGTTAAAATTTTGTACAAATGTCATTGAAAAATTACTTAAATAACGTTGTTAGCTGTGTAAAATAGATAGTAAATATATGCTTATGAACCTTGTAAAAATATACAAAAATAAAATCATAACATCCTTAATAATAATGATTTCTAAATTAATATTGTTTAAGCTCGAATAACGCATTGGACAAAGCGTTTTTAGACTTTGTGAGCCGCTGAAACCGTTCTAATGTTCATGTAACAACATCAAAACCATCTTTTTAGTCCGCATTATTATGCAACTTCGGAACCCTATTACTGCACGTGGCCCGACACGCATTTGGCCGCTATTTTAAAAATATTTTCGATGTCAAAAACGACTTTTCTACAGATTTATTATAATATGTATTGATACGCAACGTCTTTTGCCTTACGACTGAATCTATTACTATGTAAAATATACAGGCGAATGAAAGTTTTCAGTTTAAGATATACCTGTTTGTATTGACCAGTTAAGCAGATCGATTTGAGTAGGTATAAGCATTATCGTGTGGCGAAACTTGGGGCAAGCATATGTTCAGCAGAGGACGTCTTTCGGCTGAAACGTTGATGACTATTGTGAGCAAAGCAACGGAAAGAAAGTTTTTTTTTAAAATTATTATTATTTGTTTTAAAAGACAATCTCTGGCAGCACGATTCCTGTGGCATAGACCACGGGGGCGAAGACGCGCGAAAAAGTAAAACATAACGTTGACAACCGATAGGTACAATTTTCATCTTTGGAACTAGAAGCTTGTGTATATATCTGATATTATGCGTAAAAGGCGTTAAAGCCTCTCTCACAGAGATGAGGGCTGTGTCCCAGCAGTGGAAACATTAGAAAGCTGATGATGATGATTCGTAACAATGGATTTAATTATGAATGTCGCAGTATTTTTCTAAAAGCTGAGCGAGAATGAGACAGCGACTGTATACGGCTATCTAATTTATATATATTCCTAAGCGATAAACATCAACGTGTATCTATGCAAGCAAATTGTAAAGCGTTTTACAAACAAGCTCAGCTATATGCAAAGCATCGCTATTTTTTTTGGTCATTGCTAAGCGTTATGAGGGTCTATAATATGTAAAGGTGTTATAATATGTATAATTATGCTGTGTGACAGATTTGTTTAACCTTAGTGAAGTTTTTATTCACTGGAGATTGGTGTCAGTGCTAAAGCAATCAACCCAAAAGACGTGATGTCTGTTACTCCCTATGATAAAGTTATTGCCAGTCTAACCTATTATTTCTTTACAGGCGGGAATCTGCTTTGAAAGCCTGCCGTTGTGGCATACGCAATAAGCTGAAATACCACTACCAGCCTTCGAGCTCGTCTTCTGACCTCGCGGCGAACGACCCCCGCCGTCGTCTGATGAAGAAGGAACCGGCTCAAGTGGTGGTTCAATTTAATGAGAAGAAACCCAATAAGACCGTCAAGTCTGTTGCCGTGACCGGGGACGACATTGACACTGTCATGAAGGACGTGACATGCGTCTGTGGTACGAGTACCACAGCCGAGAAAAATAACAACATGGCGGCACCGAACAGGAAAGATACTGTCGTCGAGAAGAACGGCAATATTGATATCAAGCCAAAGGGCCGTCGCCGCACCGACAACAACCACAAGATCCCTGACATCGCTCACGTGTAAATCGTCTTTAGGTACCTAGGTGCCTATTTTTTTTTTCTTCTCATCCGCATGTGTGCTCGTGCCTGCACCCATCTTGATGATCTCTGTTCTTAAGAGGCTCAATTAGTGAGTCCATTTGGTGTTTGCGGGGCAATGCCCGCTGTTCGTAGTGAGTTGGAGGAAAGGATCTCTCTTCTGTGTCAACTATCTTTATTTTTGTGTAACAGATGTGAAAAAAAAAACAAAAGTAACAAAAAAATATGTGCGTGTTGTTAGGCTAGGACATGTCTTTGCTTGATTGTGATGGTTGAAAACTGAGTTCTTGACCAAAGTCTTGCAATCTCATCTCTTAGTCTATGTCGATGTCTATACCAATATCAGTATGCTAGGAGGTAGCTTTGCTCGCCATTTGAACGAAATTACGAACTGAGGCATCTGGAGGTCTTCCGTCACTCTCACATATCTGAGCAACTGCCTCCTGCACTTAAACATTTAAGTCATTGATTATCTATTTATTAGTATTGCTCTACATTCCGAAATAATTAGCAAACATAATGATCCTTTCCTGCTTCGTGGAGCAGACTGAAAGTTTGGATGCCTCTGAGACGCACGGCAGAGGCCGCCAAGCCCATATATATCTTTTTATTTAAAAGCCCCGCCAGCTCCAGCCACCCTTATATCTTGTACCGTAAGGTATCAATTGGTTTACAATAGGTAACAGGGGCTTATAGCTTTTGTGATTACGAATAAAGTAAATGCAAACTCACGTCAGATTTTTGATCTACTTTCAGTCTGCGTTTAGTATTTTTAAATCATTTTTAGAAATAGTAAGAAGTAAAGTAAGTAATTTTTTTTTTTAGTTTTCCTTTCAGTTGATCTAGTTTACGTTTCCCCATTTTTTCTTAAAACCCGATTTCCGATATATTTTTCGCTCATGTCGAAGTTCAAACTAATGAAAAAATCATCAATCAGCCAAAAAAATATTAATAATACCAATTATTTTGGTATAACTTATTGCAGTACTCGCACGAATCTCAAAAATAGAACTGCTTATACTATTACGATAATTATACAAAATCATTCGTATTCACACATTTTCGCATTCCACATATTCTTACTTTAAAAAAAATATATTCGTAAGACGTCGTTTTGTTTTAGAATTAATAATTAACTTACCATTTATTTATGTTATTATTTGTAAAACAGTTTTAGCTGGCCTAAAACTACTTATTTTGAGTTCCAAGGACTTAGTTTAATTATTTTATTCAGTGATTTAAATATTATTAAGCCGATTAGTTCGAGGAGGGTAGGAGGACCAATTCATCGGCTATGACTAGAATTTGTGTTGTACACAAACTGTAGCGTCAGCAGATGGTTGGTGGGTGTACCCTTCTTTTATCCCCATTTAGCTTGTCAACCCTATTTTTGTAAAAACCTTAAGATTAGCGTGTAGTGAGAAATAATATTTTTATAACATATTTTTTGCTAAGCGTTTCGCGTTTGCATCTACAGTGTAGATTTTACGCGGCAGGATCCTACATAGTACTATCAAAGTTCGAATATTACATTATTTTTCTGATCAATCAAATTAACAAAGTTTCCGTATAAAGCCGGTTTCTGTTTAATCATTGATGAGCTCTGTTTTCAAAGATACTGTTAAAAAGTTAATATTAGAATAACATCTGGTAAATACTATGTCGTTTTCTGCATGATGCACACACGCGGCAAGATCGATATAATGGGGGTAGGTAAGGAATAAAGTATTAAATTATTACTATAAGGCCATGCTTCTGTCGAACCATGGCAATAGAAATTAACTGCTGTATTTAAGAGCTTTGACGCTAATTTATTTAGGTTATTTGGAAGCGGTCGGTTTTCGAACCGGGCGGATGACGCTAACTCTATGAGTTAGCAGTCCACGCCGGCTGAGAAAACTGTGGCTCTGTCTCGCACATGAGCCCCAGCATTAGGCACCAGCTATAGAAGTCTCATAAGTTTCTTCTAAAACGCTTTCACCAAATGTAAAGGACCTAACACCAAATGCAACCAACCAAAAATAATATACTCAAATAAAAAAATTAAACCAAACATTAAAAAAAATGCGTCTTGCACGCTTACAGACAAGTTGTATTCGACCGCTTTCAAATCAATATTAGATACGAATAAGGAGTGAATTGCTAACTTTTGTAAATATATTGTCACGCGAGCTAATACTTGCCATAAGCAAAAAATATGTTACCTACAATAAAATTATTATTTCTGTTTATTTTTTTTGTTTTAAATAATCTTATTTTTGGGTTCCGTGCATTTTAACTATTTTATAATAAGAGCTCAATTTTTTTATATTTAAGTTTATTTAAGGAGTTTTGTGAGGGTCCAAAATTTGAGATCTCAAAATATTGCATTTATTTTATATAATTTGAGATTGATTTTTGTGGTTCTGTGCGGAACCCTGGGCGCGAGTTTGACTTGCGCCATTTTGTGATTATAGATTTTTATTTAATTTAAAATATACCAGTTGGTTGTATCAGAGTAGATGGGAATAAACAGTTGACAATTGACGACTTTCAACTTATTGACACCTAACAACATGTCAAGACAAGTCCTAGTAATACCAAAGATCCTCAGTGATGTCCCATTCATCGCCTGGTATAACTCGATCTATGCACCATCTTCACGAGAAGGCTTTTCTTCACTTGACTATGAAAATTGTATAGACTGCACTTAGTCTGAACATATTTTTTAAACTTTACTGTAATAACTTATAATCTCCTATGACTTCTTGGCACTGTTCTTACATGTTCGAATTTATCGAGGAAGCACATTTTGGTATCAAAAATTTATACGAGACGTTTTTACGAATTTTATAAATTACAAAAAGGTTTTTTTTTGTTTTTTAGAAATAAAACGTTAAATCTTTTCCAAATCTTTGTTCCTGATGGTGAAGTCACTATTTTAGATACTTGGCAGTGCCAATTTGTCAATCTACAGCTAAACCCTTGTACCTCCTCCACTTAATACTTAGTGTACGGTAAGGTAAGGCATCTGTCATTAATACTTTTTAGACAAAATATTCAAAATTATATCTCCAGTTCCCTTAAATTGAAAATGACAAAAACATATTTTTCCATTACCTTGTCTATTATGCAACACATTTCCTAAGAAATTAATTTCGAAATATGAACATTTAGACACAAGATTATAAAAAACATAAAAAACAATTTTACATAATGACAGTTACTAAATGACTTTTGTATGGATCATTGCGCACCTGGAAGAATGATACTGAAACTGTTACCTCTCGAAAAAGCGCGCGTTGATTGTGTGTATATAGTCTGTGGTTTTTAGTCTGAACGTTTCTTATAAATTGTTGTTGGAACTTATTTGCATTTAATTAAGTAAGCTCATCAGGTAGTGAACAGGCATCGTTCGTGTCTCGCATAAAAAGGCTTTATTTTAACACTCGCATGTAGCTTTCGACGTTCAATCGGCTCACATTGAAATTGACTACATCGCTCGTGTTAAAATCTGGACTTTTTATGCTCGACAAGAAATGTACTATTTTAACACGGTCAAAATATGTGTGCACCTGGCGCTGTCCATGCCACACTGACTTTTCTATTGGCGCACAACTCACAAGGCGAATGCGGGGTACCGCGCGGCGTAGGCGGGAATGGGGTCGCTGATACATAGTTAATTTGACCATGTTGTTGACGGTACCTTATATATTGCAAAAAAGTACAAACAAATGGAAAGTTTTTTACTAAATGGCAAAAAGCCAAGATTCACACGTTCAGATTATTACGACAAATTAAATATGCATAAAAATTTATCGCGTCACTTTTGTCGGTTTACAATTACACTCGATTCAGATTTTGGAAGAAAAGTATTTTTAGCAGATGCAATAGTTGGTTAAGAATGGTATTAAGTCCCATTTTCTTTGAAAACTACTGGATTTTCGTTATTATAAAAGGCGAGATAATAAAAAAATGCGTTGGCAACTTTGACGCCAAATATAAATTACGGTACTCTTCAAGTTATAATTTTATATACATTTATCTATTCCACCAGGGCCCTTTCTATACCAGCTACTTGTCCCAATTATTAAGTCACTGCGTTTATATTTTGCAAAATATTGTTCTTCATTATAAGTACATTTTTCGGCCCTGGTTATACAATAATAGATTAGCCTATAGCATTGGTCTAGTCCATTTAATTTTTAGTGCAATTTTGTCTGTTTTGTTGTGGTGACATATTCACCTAAAATTAATCTCATTAATCTCTCACAAGAAGAGAAATAAAAGTTTGAATAACATCAGACTAAACAGTCATCACTATTGTGTTGCTGCTTGTGGCGTTTATTTAATAATGTCCGTTATTTTGTGTATTTATGATTTATGTTTGACAAAATAAATAATATACTGAATCACGTTTTTTATTCAAAGACCTGTTTGAACTTTAATACCTACACAATAATAATAAATATACATAATATATATATATATATACACACACAAATTTTAAATTTGGGGTACGTAATATACCTACGTACAAAAAAAAAGTTATCGGCACCTACTGAAAAAACCCTGCTATATCTTATAGCAGGGTTGGGTACCTACCCATAGTATAGTGTTTTTCACTGACATTACTAAAGGAAAAAGGGTGTACCTAAAGCTATAGGTGCAGTTCTGCCTATCCTTGCAGGTAATATAGGCATGATGATAAGTAGTTTGTGTGTTGACAACAAGTAAAATTACAAAATTTATAAAAAACTTTTTTACAAGAAAATACTACCGACTTCCAAATAAGAAAACTAGAAAAAAAAACTTTTGGTTTTGGAAGTCGGTGAATGGCGATGAAAAATTTGGTACCTACCAAAGATAGGTACCAAATTTTTAAGTTATGGACACCGACTTCCAAAAATAAGGTTTTTTTTTTTTCTAGTTTTCTACCGAATAAAATAAATATTTAAGTGGGGCTCCCATACAACAAACGTGTTTTTTGCCGTTTTTGCGATAATGGTACGGAACCCTAAAAACTGTCTTCTACCTAGGTATAGTTGTTCTATCTCACGAAGGAGATTGAATCGTAGCAAAATGACTCTTATTTCGACGTCATAAAAGTCACGTAACCCTTCTTCGTGAGATAGAACAACTATAACAATTTCTGAGAAATCAACAATAGAAAAAGTAATTTGTTAAACAGCGTAGGCGAGGGTTATGCTCGGCGTTTTCTTGTTTGACCTAATCAAAAATGAAGAAATCTGCAGAAGAAGCAACAAGGCTATAGGCATAGCCCGAAGAAATGCCTAATTTCGGTACTTGCCCGTGGAACCCCCTGAATAACAATCTTCTTATCAAATATATTTTTATTGACCGTGGTACCCCATCTCAAACATTTAAATTTGTCAAAAAAAAAAACATTTAAAAAACGAACTGTTGCTTGACAAATAAATAAATACAAATAAATAATTATTTACCCACTGGTAAACAATTATTTATTCGTAGTTCATATGAGATTTTTCAATAAAAAAACAATGTTGACGCTGGAATAATATAAAAAAAAAACGTAAGACAGAGTTTGAAGAAGAAAATGGACCCATTATTTTTTAATCTTTGCGAAACGAAATAAGAATTAAAGAGAAAATAGTAAAAACTTAAAGCCATGAATTTCTTAAACGTGAATTAAAACTGTTATTATTAAATTACTTGGGCCCTCAATCCAGACGCTTGCATAAAGTGGCATAACCAAAATCTCAGAAAGTATTAATCTCTGGATTAATCATTTTTGTTTTATTTAGGAGTTTAGTTAAGATTTTCTTTAATATTTTAAGAAATTCCCAAATCTGGAGAATATGACATTACAGATTTTTTTTTTTTACTTATGAATGTTTTGATAATGTACGGTTACATTACAAAGTGACTAATCACATTATATAATGGAGAATAAAGTAAATGATTGTAATTCTTTTTCTCTGAACAAAGCTATCGTGTTACCATAGCGGGGGTACCACGGGTCAAATAATTTGCCCATGGTACCCCTTTGTCCCCCTTGGGGTTACCACGGGCAAAAATATTTGTTCGTGGTACCCCGAGGGGGACTAGACTGGGGGACCACGGGCAAGTACCACCCAATTTTATTGGCTGTGGGTAGGCCACATTGCAAGTTGAAACTAAAAGTCTGCTACAAAGTGGAATGATGACCTGTTGAAAGCAACGAGTCTGATAGATGCGACAAGCTCAAGACCGATCAATGTCAGGCCTTTTGGGGAAAGGTCTATGTCCAGCAGTAGTTGGCTTTCAGCTGTAATGATGCGCGTTAATAAGCGTTTTACAGGGTAGTAATTTCGGTCCTAGTTTTCCAACAATTTGTGCCTGATTAACGGCATTGGGCACCCTCCTCGCTGCCATTACATGGACTTAAACATAACTGGCTAAATAGGGGTATACCTTTATCTTAACCTTTTTATTTTTCAACTATATTCTGCCTCTATATCTATTAATAAAGAGCTACTTAGGAACAGGCTACAGGTTCAGACAACTTTACTGAAGCATACGATATATATACGCAATCAGTGGCTAGTTTTGAAGGAGCAATGACCTGCCTGAAGTAGGTACGCTACGCAGGCGGATTAGACCTGGGGGATCCGGGAGATATGCCCAGTGCAACAGGAGGCAAGACGTGTCGGGACGGGACTCAGCCTACAGGTATGTCAAAATATATTTCATTTTTTAAGAGAAAATGCGGTCGCAGCCATCCGACTGAATATCCTAAGTAAAAAGTCATAATTTGAGGTTTGGTTCTCGCCTATTTCCTCCTCCAATATTGGACTAATTTAAAATATATTCCATAAACTGATAAAGAAAGATATATACTGTGCCCCTATGTTTTCCAAAAAATGCTCAAAATTGCGCTGTCAACAGAGGCCTGTTGTATAAATTTGACAACTAAAATAAAAAAAAGAATAACTTTTTTCCGAAGTCGGTTTTCGGTTTTTAGTGGCACATAAGGGACCAAATGAAAACTACTAAAAAAGCCGTACACAAACTAAAATTACATCGTCCCCGTAAACAAAAATGTTCAAAAATTAAAAACAAAAAGCTTAAAATGAAAACTACTGGGCCAAACTATGTTAAATTTTTATGGGACCAAATGACAACTATTCCGCATCAAACTAAAGAAAAATCACGTAAATCGGTAATCGGTGTAAATACATTTAAAAAAAAAACGAATTGAAAACCTCCTCCTCCTTTTTGAAGTCGGTTATAAACATAGAAGCGTAACGTATATCTTTTTCCAAAGAGGATTAAAAAAGTGCCAGCTGCATGCAGTGTAGTTGGAATTCTTAAAAAATCAATCATGGATTTTCTTCCTCATAATAGGTAACTTAGGTATTCCTTTAATGAAAGATAATAATAAGCATCTACTTTTTCTGGGAAATCTATTTTATGTGATTTCTTTGAAATCATTTGAATTCAAATTTAACATCTGATGCGGTTACTACCTCGTACACGCAGTACTCTTTGTTTGTTTGTATCACGTTGAGCGCCTGACGAAAAAGTCGGGCTATATAATATAGCACACTTTAAACACTATATCCAAAACCGTAGGCGTCCGATATCATTGCAATTGATATACTAGAACTTAAGTCCTGATTAGGTATAAAAGTACCTTATTTTTCATTTAGCTTATTGAAAATATCTTAAGATGTTTTGCAATTAAAACCAACAACAGAACTATTTAGTCAAAAACCTTTTCTATAACATTGCAAAATTTACTTAATGATAATTAATCTAAATGGTCACAATTCTAAATCATCTAAAAAATCATCAATAAAAACATGTAAAAAATATAGAGGAATAACACTCCCAACTTCCCACTACTTGAATTGTTTTAGGTAAATACCTGCTGGGATGAATAAAAGTAATTACTATAGTTATATTTCTTCAAGGGCGTCGCCAAGGGGGGGCAGGGAGGGGCAGCTGCCCCCCCCTAGAGATTCTAAAAAACTTGACAAATGTATAGCAGCCAAATTCCTCCCCAGTCTTTGACTTACGGTAAAGCGATCGTTTAGCAGCCTCAGGAGACTAAAAACCTGTCTAAGAAGCACTATGGGTGAAAATTGCCTCAATAGTATGGCCATAATGACAGAAAAACTAAATAAGCATGGAAACTTACAAGATTTTCATAATAAAGTGGTTGATTTTTTTTTAAAATTCTTCAAAGATTATGTTTTAATTAACCTAATCAAAAAAATAATCTTCTGGGACCACTATAATATTAAAATCTAGTACCTAATTACAAAAAAATACACTGTGTATTCAAATTCAAACTCCCAAATTATTATTTTTTTCTAACAGTAATAACTTATTTATAAGTTTTATCATATTATTTATTTTACAGTCAAGAACTCGTGATGCTTTACACGTTGGACTCTGTACCGTTATTATTACAATCGCTGTAGATGTAAGGCTCGTACTACAAGTGAAAAGTTTCATGTGCTCTCGACTTTACCTACAATTCACATTTTTCTCATTCTCCATATCAACTTGCCCCCCCCTTAGCCATCGGCTGGCGACGCCCTTGTATTTCTTGTAGATCACAATATTGGGCTGTGAAAAAGATGGATGAAAAGAGATTGCATGTTGCCATACCATGTTTCATTGCATGTTGGATGAAAAGAGACGAGAATATTGAGATGGATGTGCTCCGCACATGACGAGAATGGATAAGGTGAGAAATAAGTATATTAGAGGAAGATTGAAAGTGGCGCCCCAGTGACGGAAAAGTTGAAAGGTCCTGGTCAGGCTCGGATCCAGAATTTCTCTCTAGGGGGAGTGTCATTGAAAAAATGCTGTACCTGTTTCGTATTATTATCCTCCTTGGTTTTGTTTTCTAGTAGGAATTTTGATGAAATGTAATCTAGAAAAGCATTGTGTTCAAGAGCGAGCGAAGGGACCTTGAAAATTTTAGAACGGCATACTTCAAAAGTATTTGAATGAAGGAAATTTTAGCGCCCTGCCTCGGCAATAAATGTGTTTATCTCTGAGGCAGAGCGCAAACATTTTCTTAGGAGGCCCAGGTAGTGGGCAATTGCCCCCGTTGCACCCACCATGTATCCGCGCCTGATTATGGTATGGTCATGTGATGAGGACGGATGAAACGCATGTTAATTGTTACTAAAAGAGTTATGAATATAGATGTGGATGGATGGAGAGGTAAGGGAGACAGCCAAAGAAAAGATGAGAGGAGTGATCAGTGTGAGGGGTGATATGACAGAAAAGGGAGTCAATGATATTGTAGTAAAGGGAGATATAAGTAAAGGGAATGTGTGACGGGGGCCAGGACGGTATGGAAGAAGTAAACGTGTTGCGCCGACACCAAGTAACATGGAACAAGGGCAGGAAGATGATGACTTTGTATTCTACCTAGCTATTTTAATTATTATAAATAGTAAGTTATATTAATTATTATAAATGAAGTTTCGATGTAATATCCAAGTCTCGATCTCATTATCTCAAGTTAGTAGCATATTCACATAGGTTCCTAAATGTCTAGCAAGAAAATCTCAAACCGAAATATCACATTCAGTTGCTGCAGTTATCTAGGTACCCATCTACTGAAACAATTTTCCATAAACTGCGTAGAGCTTTTAAGTTGTAAAAGAATCTCATGCGCTCATCCGAAAATCCGTCCGCACAGTGGATCAGCTGTTCGCGTACAGTCGTACTGACTCCAGCTGCGTACCAGAGGTATTGGCGAAATATTCGCGTCGTACGAATTTCGGTGGCGCGCGCGTTACATTTTTCCGTATTATTTTTAGATAGGCGGCGGGCGGGCGTCGTCGCGCGCACACGGCAAGTCGCGCGCGGCCCGAGTGGACCGGAGCCCTATGGAGCCCCCGGCGTTCCCTCCCAGCGGCCTGCTCACGGTACGAGCGGCCCCCGGGAGCGACGCGACCCTCGTCCTGCCTCTGCCCTCCGGCACACCACCGTTCAACTACCAGTGGTACGTTTTTCACCATATTTCCGTCCAGCTGAACAGATTTAGGTTATAATTTCGTCCTGTACTACGATCACAATGGATCGCGCAGCGTTCGGCGCGAGCGCATGTAGCTAGCACAGCGAGCAGCGCCGCGCCGGCAAGCGTTGTTTGTTTTTCGTGTGTCGATTATAAATACAACACCAGGAAGCTAGCAAAGACACTTGACACTTCGGCGCTTACTGTTATAATAATTTGGGGCATTTCGTAATAGAAAAATGTGTAGTACTGCATGAACGAGGTGTTATTATTAAAAATAAAGTCGGGATGCAGAGCTTTCCGTGAGCTCGCTGCGAACGAGAGTGTTTTTGCTTAAATATATTTTTAAAATTTTAATGCAGCTATTAAATGGTTTAACAGCGATGTTTTTTTGGTTGTCAATGTCAGTTCGCTATCGATCGATGAATACAGTATGTTGTGTATAGGTATGTTTGAGCATATACTAGGCGTGTGTCTAACTACATGTGGTGTATGATTTATGAGTAATACCGACGTTTGCCAAACGTTACTGGAGCTGAATACTTTCTCGCTTTCTCGCGTATCGTGCTCGATCGTAATTTGTAGTCATCGCTAATATTTTAGCTTGAATTTAGAGCGATATCTTGCAAGCCACATTTATAATTCAACGTAAACAATTTATTCTACAGATGGTCACCATAGTGGCAATATGTTTATGACTTTTGTACTTAGTAACTTACTTCAGTGTGCGCGGGTGGTGATGAGAACTAATAATCTGTAGAGAGTGAAATGACTTCAAAACATTTTGCATAAGTAGAACTTAGAACAAGAATATTAATGCTTCTAACAAGGATGGTCTAGGTGATACATTAAAAGGGCACATCAAAACGTTGTACGATACCTGTTGGATAGGTTTCTACATGGTTGCTATGTATATTCAGGTGATAAAAGATCTGACCTTTAGAATATTTTGTTAAGTTAACAGTAGGTTTCTAAGAGCTCTTAACAAGAAGATGAATATGTCTTATAAAGGGCAAAATAGAAATATGTCTTATAAAGGCAATCCACGTGGGTTTTATTATTCATTGTTTAACAAGAGCACTCATATTTGAGTCAAAGCTGTTAACAACAAGTTTTCTACCAATGTATGTAATATTGCTACCTTTAGTTGAGTTAGTTCGAGCCTCGTCCGGTTTTTACGGATCATTGCACCCGCGCTTTCCATTACAATGCCCTGAAAATATTTGTCTATTTACAAACATGTTCAATGGTTCTAGTCTAGCTTTTTTTAAATACTATGCAAAAAGTATTATTCCCCTTTAGATGATAATGTAAATTATAGTTTTTGGAAACTCAATTACCTACTAAAGTGATGAGTATGCCTAATCCCCTTTGGAAAGTCCAGCTTCGATCGGCAATCTATTGAACACGTAATTATGAGTATTATGACGCGACATCTTGCGAAAACACCCCGATTGAAACAGTAAAATTCACATAACTTTAGAACGCCTGAACCGATTTTCATAAAACATAGCTAAGAACACTCTCGAAAAAATCACCAAAAAAAAAAAAAATCAAAATCAGTCCATCCGTTTATGAGCTATGAGCCACAGACAGATACACAAATACACAGGTACACACGTCAAACTTATAACACCCCTCTTTTTCTTCTCTTTTTCTATTTTGAAATCTTAAATAAAATTCTAACACAGGTGCAAAGTTGTGGTACATAATGTTATTTATAAAAATTACTTATCACTATGTGCTGCCGCCGGCGCTTATGTACATTGTGATGCTGCCTTGCAAGGAGTACAAATATTGTACCTACATACAATAGGGCTTTAAATTGGTTAAGGTATTTTTTTTAGGGTTCCGTACCCAAAGGGTAAAAACGGGACCCTATTACTAAGACTTCGCGATCCGTCTGTCTGTCTGTCCGTCTGTCTCCAGGCTGTATCTCATGAACCGTGATAGCTAGACAATTGACATTTTCACAGATGATGTATTTCTGTTGCCGCTATAACAACAAATACTAAAAACAGTATAAAGTAAATATTAAAGGGGGGCTCCTATACAACAAACGTGATATTTTTGCCGTTTTTTGCTCGATGTTAATAACGGCAACAGGTAGACGCTTGAAATATTCACAGAATGTTTAGTTGTATATTTAATTCAAAAAATAATAATTAATAAATTAAAATAAAAAAAATTAAGGGGGGCTCCCATACAACAAACGTGATTTTTATGCAGTGTTTTGCGATAATAGTACGGAACCCTTCGTGTGCGAGTCTGACTCGCACTTGGCCGGTTTTTTTATGAATATGACAACTTCATGAATATATAGGGAGGTGTTATAAATCTCAGATAGATAAAATAAGCTTTTGCAACAATCAGTACTTTAGATCATGAATACTGCACGAAGACATATTTTTTAAACTTTAAACGCCATATTATCTCTATCTAGTTACCCCAGAATATAATAAAAATGAGACCTTCGAAAAACCGAACGCGCTTTTTACTCTATAAGTACGAATAAGCGAATCGAAGCGGTTGTGCGAATAAGAATGTACCTGGCTTCATGTAAATCTTCTTGAAGAACATTTTAAGCATAATTAACTCATGAAAAAACTTATCCTACTTATAATGTAAATGTGATAGTTTATGAGGATGGATATACGTTTTTTTTATAATTTACAAAACTGAAATAGTATCACGCGAGCAAAAAAAAGGTCCAACATTAAAAGGCTGATTGACATCTACAAGATGTGAATCTAACATGCACATATTCACATAATAGTTAAAACACTTAAAGTTTGTGATATGTATAAAAAAGTAAAATTAAAACAATATAAAAAAAAAACAATAAAAATTAAATCCAATCACAAATAAAATAAAATCAAATCAAGTTGAAATTAAATTATCCACAATGAAACTAAAATTAAATTAGATTAAAATGTCTATAGTAAATATGTTACTCTTTCACGCAAAAACTACAGAACGGATCTCGATGAAACTATCGCGGACGGCAGCTACTGCATAATATTTATCGAAATATAAATGGACTATCTGCCACCCGCGGCTCCGCCCGCGTTGTATTTGTACTTCTACCAATATCTATATAAATTAAAGCCTATGTATTATTCTGATGTATAAACTATATTACTGTAAAGTTTCATCAATATCAGTTCAGTAGTTATACTCACTAACTTTTACATTTATAATAGTACCTAGTAGGATAATACGATTTCTTGGACTTTTCACTCTAATAAATGTAATTCCAAACTAGGATTTATTTCGCAGATTGGCCTTTTATCAATCCTGTGCTATTCGTGCATTCGCATTGTGCCCTCTTGTCAATGAAATTGTCAGGATTTTCAGCTTTACTTGATTTTAAATACTGAATTGCTTCGGCGTAAAGCTGAATGTTAGCTGATTGTCAAAGCCCGCGTTACTGAGAGGTTCTCGTGATACCGTGTAGGGATATTTTCCTGGGTGTCATGTACAATAGAGTCAAAGGATATCAACGTATTGATCAACGTTTGTTCGCATTTATTAAATTCCATTCAATATTAAAGTCCAGTTCTGGTCCATACATCGAAGCAAAGAGTAAACTGGCTGCCAAAAAGGTACGTACTTCACGCCGGACACAGCGCCCCAAGCTTCATCAAGCGCAATTTCTATCATGTATGGAGTACTGGGGGGTGACCATAAGCTCTTAGAATAAGGATATTTTTGTAAAAATCTGTCCCTTACGCACACTCAAAATAACCTTACTCTAAGAGCTTATGGTCACCTCCCAGCTCTCATCTCTGGGTCGGCACTGCTAACTATCAGCCGGCAACGGGCCAAGAGGCTCATCAACAATGGTGCTCTGGCAAAATCAAGAGCCAGAGCCTTTAATATCCCCGCGGAGTTGTCAGCCTGTTGGTTTTATTTGATTACATTTCAGTTTCAGTATACATTTAAATTGTTTCGATATCTATCGCATCTAAGAACATCGGTCAATATTGCAACTAGTGCAACTCATTACGTCTATGCAAATGTACTTACAATTTCGCTGTAAACACGCTTATTGATGTGATATAAAACGAATCGCTTTCGCGAGCGATTAGTGATGTGCCGGCTAATTGGCGACTATTCGGTAAAGCCGACTATCCGACTTCTTACTTTGTATGTATTTCCACCACGAGAATTTATCTTTTGGCATCGGCACTGATTGAGGACTATGGGAGTATATGAGTTTTTCACTTTATGACCTATTCGCCAAAAAATGCCATACAAGAGACTTTTTCTTTGAAAAAATTATGTTTTAATTGAGCTCTTTCACTTGAATGAACAATAACATTATCGTCATTATTTTTTTACACAAAATCAACGCTCTGACTTGTGCAAAAGCAAAAATGAAAAGAAACAATGCGAGGTAAACAAAACATGTGCTGACCCGATCGCGAGCGGCGGCGGTTGCGACTTGCGCGCGAATCAGCTGTAAACAAAACGTCACGGAAATTGCCGAAAAGCCCCGAAACCGTGATCGGCTTGGGCGACTAGTCGGCCACTGACTATTCGGCACATCTCTAATTAGTATGGATTTGTCTTGTGTATATAGGTAGGTAGTTACTACTCACCTCAATCGCAAACATGAGCTTTTCAGGATCAATTCTCAGCTAGCCATCTTAGTACCTACATAATATTTCCGTCAGTTGGCATCGTACCGTTCTCGAGATTTATATACCTACCTCCCGGCGGCATTCAACCTCCATCGAAATTCTCTGCTGCATATAAACGCATCGCGTACCTAATGGAAATTTATTACGGGCTATCTTCACGCTATCGCTTCTAATGGATGGACAGACGTGGTTGGCACTACGGTTTGCCACATTTACGTGGAATATGTGATTTTATTTATCGAATTTCAAGGTTATGCAACTTTTACCGAGATTGGTCCAAGAATGGGTGACCATATATTTTTATCGAGATGCCTCGGAAAGCACGTTAAGCTATTACGAAGGAGTATGAACATTATGAACAATCGACCAATCTCATGCGAGATGCAAGACGTGATGTGGATTTCCTTTAATGTGATTTTATTGCCCTTTTGCCTTGCCGAATTCATTACGCAATAAGGCTGCAGGATGTCATTTGTCGATCTTGTATTGCCGTTCGATTGTCAGAAGTCTTACAATGAGTCTTGCCAAGGGGTAGAGGTACCTATCAGTCTGCGAAGTCCAGTTAAAACACGGGGTCTCATTGCTAAGAAAGAAAATTTGGTTCAAATAAATCTCACTAGATGACGCGATATGTACCTCCTATATCTGTTAATGAATGTGTGTAAAATTAACATTTTCTGGAAATGAACACAAACATTGTATGTTCTTGTTTAATCAACTCTCCTAAGTACAAAATTATGGAATATTGGGCTCTTAATTCACATTTCAAAGATTATTAGACGGATCATTTAAAATTGATGCCAATAGATGGCGCATTTTTAAATTTATGAGGAATTCCACTCGATTGTTAAAGTTTGCATTTTAACACATTTTGGTGCAAAAAAGAACTGTAAAAACGTGCAAATAAATACTAGAAAACAAGCCTTCACTGTATTTAAAGAAAAAGATATTCACGAACCTAGTAAACCCTTTTACTTGCAAGTCGCTGCTAACACCATCTATCTACCACCGTGAAACAGAACCGAATGCGTTCGATGTACAAAAAATTGCCAGATTAAGCAGACGAAAAACGCTAGTTACGTCGGCACGGTTTCTTTGTATGGGATGAGTTATCTGTGTGCTAGTATTATATTATAGAAAGAAAGAAAGAAAGAAAGAAAAATTGTTTATTCTGCACAAACTAAACGCACAATACAAAATAAAGAGTGGCATTCACCAAATTCACAAATTAGCCAAAAGCCTCGTATTCAAAACAAAAATTTATAAAAGTTTGTCAAATTTTGTCTATCTGTGGTTAAAACCAGCGTCAGGCAACTATGTACTAGTTGTCTGGTATTCTGCTAAACTGGTGCAGCTGTGACGCATACTTTCTCTTTATTGCCTCTAAATTTGTGCAAAAATATATTTCCTTATTCTTTTATTTTCTGAATTGTTAATTTTCATTTACTGGGTTGTGTGGTTAGATATGCAGTCGCTCCAAGCAAAATACTTGTATTCTGCTGAATTGATTTAAACTGGATACTGATTCCATCATACATTTATTGACTGGGGATTGATGCAAGGGATCCTGTTAATATTATTACTCGAATAGCCGATGACGAATAGGGAATATGCATGGATGATTTATTTGATAAATAAAATGTACTGCAACTACCATTGTAGGAGAAAACACATTGGCCAGATGGAATAATATTTTCAGCTTATTCAACGTCGAGGTTCAATGGGACTCAGTTTCTATGGCAGGATTACCGAATATATATTTAAACAAAAACTTTTCAAACAATAGCCGAATAGGGCATAAAAAGAATTAAAAAAAATTGTGGATATGGAAAATTGTACAGAGTGTAGTGGTTCCAGGATTTTTATTTGTGGACGCACATGTCCACGATTAACAAACATTCCTATAAAATAAGTAAAAAAAGCTTTCGTCCAACAGGCAAAGAATAGCTAATTAATTTAATAGTAAAAAAAATGAACGAAATATTCCACGGAACACAACGCTCGGTGTTCCATGGAATTTCATATCGACTTTGAGGGCACAAAACGCGCACTAGTTTCACACCCGCGCGATCCAAAATTATGTAGATTTTTGTACTTTTCTTATTATTCTATTTAGACTTAAAAAAAAGCTTCAGTTCAAAATGTAGATAATTAAATTACCTTTGAGATGGTGACCGTTTCAAAATACGCCCGGCGGTTATGGTGCGATTGTCGTAGTTTTGTACGTGTTTGATATAACTTTACCAATTAATTACACTATGTTATACGAATTAAACTCAAAATATTATTTAACCAAATTATTAAGAAAATGGTTAAATGTAACATATATTTTTTTTGTAAATTACGACTAGCCGTTTAGACGTGATTCTCATTTTAAAATCAGCTATTGAGGGGTATCTGCGCCTTATTAGCTCTTTCTTGTACAGAGCGCCAAGTGATCCAGAAACACAGACTTCAGCGAGAATTTTGTCTAGAGTATTGACCAATCTACGGAGTCGTTCTCACCCTACACGTCCTGGTGTTGTGAAATATTTCTTCCTTTCGTGCCGATGGTAAATGCATAATATTTTGTTATGACATAACTGAATGAGTTGGGCCCATTTTAGGAAATATAATTTATTATGTTTTTGTATAGAGACACACTTCTTTCGCATAAGAACGTAACAAGAATAAAAAGCTTTTTACAAAAAAATAAAACCGACTTCCAATTAAAAAAGTCGGTGTCTTTTGTAGGTAGGTACCCATTTTTTGCGTTATGGACACAGACTTCCAAAAATAAAGTTATTTTTCACTTTGTAGTTTTTTTTATTTGGAAGTCGGTTTTATTTTTTTGTAAAAAGCTTTTTATTTTTCACTTATTAGTTGTACCTACATAATGGCCAAGTTGTTTAGTAACGCCAGAATAGATTACCCGAATATCATGAAACTTGAACATAACCGGTGAAATGAGATATCTGCGTACCCCTTTAGAGCGTACTGGCGTGATGTTATGTTATGAAATGGTATAAACAATAAACAGACATGCGATAGCAGCAATCCCGAGATTTGCCGTAATTTATTGAAGAGTTCTGTTGTATATCTGCGAAGTTCTTCATCAGATCGTCACCAAACTAAAATGGGACCAATTTCGAAACATGCTTTTTCAAACAAAAAAAGAATTTTCAAAATCGGTCCAAAATTGACGGAGATATGCGTGAACATACTCTAAAAAAAAAAAAAACAGACATAATGTCGAACATAGAACCTCCTCCTTTTTGGTAAGTCGGTTAATAAAATAGAAAGCATGTATATAAATAGAAAATTCTTCAGTTAATACAACTAATACAATTTAGGCTATCCGATTGAATTGGCTCTGATGAGCCTTTGTAGAGTCATCGTGGTGAGAAGATTGGCCAGCTGGACTCTGAGTTACCGAGAGCCAGCTGTTAGAAGGGTGCGCCGGACACCGCACGCATTGATATTGAAAGTTTTATTATTACCTTGCTTTCGTATGTGTGACCAATTGTGTGCAATTAGTAATCGATTTTTTAAGCAATTCCTGGTATGCGATTAAAGCTGGATTTATTCGAGCCTGTAGGCGTCAAAAAGGCTACCTGCACTTGCGGCTCCTTATATACGACTTATGTAACATTCGATTTGATAACCGCTGACCTCTTCGCGGAATATCTTGTTAGGAGTGATCTAGACGCCGCCCGCTCGTGGTGGTTCTTCTCGTGCACCCCATTCATTAAATGCTTATCAAATTGTTATTCTGTAAGATGCAGCATAATTAGTATAAATCAAAAACACATTGAACTAAGAGGTAATTTCGTGATGATTTTGTATCAGATAATTTTGTTATTTTAAGTTTTTATCTTATTATGAATTTATTTATAAGACTTTCTTAGTAAAATACATGAAACTATTCAAGTTACGGTAAGTTACCTTATCATGAGGACACATTTTTAGCTAGGAAATTTAAAAATAAACTTATTATGTTGTTCTCTTATAGTTGTTCTATCTCACGAAGAAGCGTAACGTGACTTTTACGACATCGAAATAAGAGTCATTTTGCTACGATTCATCCTTCTTCGTGAGATAGAACAACTATGCACGTACAATCAAATTTACTACTAGCCTGGTTTAGTTTGCTACGTCATAGCCGCGTAGCACCGTAGCGGTCCCGTAGCGGACCCTCTACGAAAGGCTAGTAAATTACCTTGTACTAACGAAAACACGTAATACAAACAAAATATTAATTACATAGGAAGAGAATATGAATCAATATTGGATGTAGTTCATTAGATTCAAAGTTAATTGTATTTGATTTAGATTTGCTCGTAAACAAATTTTTCTTTTTGTCAATTTTTATTTAAACTGGATAAGTCCCGTCTGGTGACGGTAAGGAGAAACCTCTTTTTTTTGTAAGAGTAAACATATAGATTTGGATAAGGAGGGTATTCTATGATTCGTATGAATGCTCCGCGTAATAATGACTAGATGATGTATCATTGGTTGGCAAAGAGCAGTGGTGGCCCAGCGGTATCAGCCGCGACTTACAAGTTGTTGTTCGTGGGTTCAAACCCAGGCAGGCGCTTTACTTTGTGTAAATTATTTTCATCACCACTGCTCTCAAAACGGTGAAGGAAAACATCGTGGAAACCGGCATGTCCTAGAACCAAACCTTCGAAGACATGTGACATCCACCAAACCGCACTGGGCCCGCGTTGTGGCCCATCTCTTCTCACAGAGAGGAGGCCTGTGTCCCAGCAGTGGGAATCATTAAATCTACTGAAGTGGCAAAAAAATACTAAATATCCGACGCAAATAAAATGCACAATTTGGTAAACATTAAAAAACGCACTGAATCTGTTTCTTCTTAAGCCAGATTTAAGTTTATTTAATCTTGTTACATCAAGATTACGTCTCTACAATGTTGCCAGCAGCTTGTGATAATATTGCCAGCCTCGTCGATCACAAAACAGAGTAACAGTTCACCTGCTCTTAAAAGCTGCTGCTATATTATATAACAGCTAAAATCCAATCGCTGGTGAAAGTTCGACGTTCTATACTGATTATTCTGATTATTTTTTGTACATCGATCGCGTTCGGTTCCGTTCCGTTCCGTTCCACGGATATAGATGGTGATCTATCTATCGCCGATTAGCGATCGATTTGCAAAAAATTCTCGGTATAATCAGATGAAAAACGCTAGTTACGTCGGCACGGTTTCTTTGTATGGGATGAGGCATCAGTATGGTAGTATTATTTTATCTATGCTACTGTTTAGATATATTTTAAGGTTATAGAGTAGAAAAATCCTGGTAAAGTGCGTGTTTAATATATTTGTAATATATTACGGGACTTTTCAGTATTAAGATTCCTAGGAAGGCCCATTTCTAGATTCAGTAAAGCAATTTGTAAACAAGCACTGCTTACTAGAATAGGTCATATTGTTTATGTGACGATCGATCGGTTTATGTGAGTTGACGCCGTCAATGCCACATTGAAAATGTATCTAGGAGGCCGTACGTCAGTACACAGTAGAGCTATTAGAAGATTTCACTTAGATTTTTGAATAAAATTTATTCTACGATTATGAGGAAGGTTTTTTGGACTAGTAGATGTTTTGATGTATGTACGAGTATTTCGATTGGGCTGAAAGATTTTCAATACACAGCGTTGGAAGGACACGAGATGGAACGATGAGACATGAGGACCGCGGCCGTCTACTGGATGCGAGAAGCACTAGACCAGCACCCTAATTGTGGATGTTTTGTTGGATACCTACTAATTGAAATACACATGTTATTTACGTATATTTCTTTATTGTAAACATGTTTACCCATTGAGTGCTATTAGCAAACACAATAGGAAAACAATCTTTCTATATACCTCGCATATCACTGTCACAATACCAACATATTGCGACTGCTCAGCGACCGTATGCCACTACAGGGATCCAGTAGAATATCAGCGTCAGGTGTGTTTGCCTGACACGTGCTGGACTCCCATTTGGTGCAACCTTGAGACGCCGCCGCTCTGTGTTTTAATCATTATACCTAATAATTGAAGTAGGCTTGTTACTTGTGTCACTTTTATTTGTATTATGTATTTTTTACATTTTCTTCCTTTTTAGGGTTCCGTACCCAAAGGGTAAAAACCGGACCCTATTACTGAGACTTCGCGGTCCGTCCGTCTGTCTGTCTGTCTGTCTGTCACCAGGCTGTATCTCATGAACCGTGATAGCTACACAGTTGAAATTTTCAGAGATGATGTATTTCTGTTGCCGCTATAACAACAAATACTAAAAACAGAATAAAATAAATATTTAAGTAGGGCTCTCATACAACAAACGTGATTTTTTGCCGTTTTTTGCGATAATGGTACGGAACCCTTCGTGCGCGAGTCCGACTCGCACTTGGCCGGTTTTTTTCTATTTTAGCACCTTGTTTCCATGTAATCTACATGTCAATTAAAATAATTGAAATTGTGATTTTTTGTTGTGCTGTGTATTTTGTGTGCACTGAATAAATGGTTTATGTATCTATCTATCCAATTATGTAACTCCAAATAGTTGAGTACGGATTGTTTACCTTGCATTCATTGCTTCATATGTTCAAAAATCTGTATACTCGACAAAGTAAAACACGCAATGAATATTGTTGTACGTACAACAAAGTCCAATGCCACCATGATTTTGTTGTGATAAAAGGATGGTGCTCTTAAACATGTGTGGCTCCGGCACTCTCACACACGGGAATCATGATGTTTTTAAGACGTTAGTTAAGCATATGGCGACACTTTTTACAAAAATAATTATTTGTCCGATTAACTAGTCGTTATTTTTGCACCACCGTAGACCCGGCGTGTACCCGGCGGTCGGTTGCCGGACAAATTACGCCGCGCGCCGGTACGTGTTAAAGCTTACGTACATGGCTATACACTTCGCCGCCGGTTACCCGGCAACCGGAGCGTGTGAAAAGTTTTGTTAAGAATGGGTAAAAACATTAATCCTTTTTGCAGTGAACATTCAGCCAGTGAATTAGCTTTTTACTAACGATTAATTTGTTTAATCCCGTGCCTTCATTAGCGTGGTCCGTCCCGTAGGAACCATTTTACTTGATTACAGATAATTTTTTTCCGAACATTTTTTTTTGTTGCAATATTGTAGTGTTCATCAGTGAAATATTTTTGGAATCAAATCAGTATGATCTACCAGAGATTACAATTTTTAGGGTTCCGTACCCAAAGGGTAAAAACGGGACCCTATTACTAAGACTTCACGATCCGTCTGTCTGTCTGTCTGTCTGTCTGTCCGTGTGTCTCCAGGCTGTATCTCATGAACCGTGATAGCTAGACAGTTGAAATTTTCACAGATGATGTATTTCTGTTGCCGCTATAACAAAAAATACTAAAAACAGTATAAAGTAAATATTAAAGGGGGGCTCCCATACAACAATCGTGATATTTTTGCCGTTTTTTGCTCGATATTAATAACGGCAACAGGTAGACGCTTGAAATATTCACATAATGTTCAGTTGTATATTTACTTCAAAAAATAATAATTAATTAATTAAAATAAAATAAATTAAGGGGGGCTCCCATACAACAAACGTGATTTTTATGCAGTGTTTTGCGATAATGGTACGGAACCCTTCGTGTGCGTCTGACTCGCACTTGGCCGGTTTTTTAAACATAGAAAACAATTTTACCTTTTATAATATTACGAGCGCCTACCCACGGCTCCGCTCGCTTATGTGTTATTCTGATGCATAAGCTTATTAATGTAAATTTTCATCACAATCCGTTCAGTAGTTTTTGCGTGGAAGAGTAACAAACATCTATACATCCATCCTCACAAACTTTCGCATTTATAATAATAGATAGATAGATAGATAAACCATTTATTTAGTGCACACAAAAAACACAGCACAACACAAAATCAAACGTTTTATTTTTTACCCGACTGCCGAAGGAGGGTAATGTGTTTATCAGTCTATGTATGTATGTATGTATGTAAGTATGTATGTATGTATATTTGTTCCTATGTGGCGTTCTAGAGACCAAACGCGTTGGCCGATTTTGATGATTCTTTCGTCAATCGATTCGTCTTAATCCTGCGAGTGTCACTGGCTACATTAAAATTGGAAAATACAAAAATGGCGGATTTTGGGCGCCATTTTGTGGGGAAAAATACAATATTTTTCTTCCAAACCCATCGTGTGGGGTATCAAAATAAAGGATTTAAAGAGGCGATTTCAAAAATATAGAACACTTATATGTTTAAATGTACCTAATACTAAAAAAAGTAAAAATAAGTTTTAAATAAAAAAAGTTAATTAAAAAAATCTAAAAACCCGACTGCTTAAAAAGCAAACTAAAAAGACGTAAACAAGAAGAAAATCATGATGTGCAGTCGGAGGATACATCTGGTTTTGGTCGGCCAGCTCGCGAATATATATCCTCCGACTGCACAGCATGATTTTCTTCTTGTTTACGTCTTTTTAGTTTGCTTTTTAAGCAGTCGGGTTTTTTGATTTTTTTAATTAACTTTTTTTTTTCTATTCCCGTTCTATGCCCGTGCTAGGTAGTACCTACGTGCGTTTCCGTAGGTGAGTGTACTTTAAGACGACGACTAACGCCAACGACCTTGAGGGAACAAAACGCGCACCCGTTTCGCACCCGCGCGACCCATAATTTAGTAGTTTTTTGTACTTTCCTTATTATTCTACGACTTTAAAAAAAAAGCTTCAGATCAAAATGTAGGTAATTAAATTGTCTTTGAGATGGTGTCAATTTAATTAAAATACGCCCAGTGGTTTTGGTGCGATTGTCGTGTTTTTGTCCGTTTTAGACATAACTTTACTAATTAATTACACTGTGTTATACGAATAAAACTTAAAATGTGCTTAGATCAAATTATTAAGAAAATAGTCTTATGTAACATATATTTTTTCCAAAAAATAACGATTAGCCGTTTAGACGTGATTCTCATTTTAAAATCAGCTACTCAAGGGAATCTGCGCCTTAAGTGAAACTCTGCCTAGCCCCGCAGGGCATACAGGCGCGAATTTATGTATATATACTTACATGACCTTACTATCGTTTCAATAACCCAAAATCTCAGTTACCCTAATAATCTTCGTGTATTCTGAATAGGCGATCGACACTCATTAAATATGAATTATCTCTGTCGATTGCGCCGATATTTATTGCTTCAATGAAAATAAACTAGGCTACGCGTGCGCCATCTTGCGGCCGGCGGCACCTAAATAGACTCGGTTCCGTTGCCTATCTGTATGATATCTGCGCCGTGCACGCTACTGCATCTGTCATTATTAGGAGTAGCTAAATTCTAGATTTGGCTGGTTTGATTAAAAGGCTAGGGGCAATATTAAAAAAAAAAACCACTATGATCAGTTCAAATATTGATTAGTAGATTCTAAGTTCAAACTCTCCATAGAAAATTTAAACAGGGTCAATTTTGATTTTGATTTAATAAAACAAATAAAAAATCTTTTTCCAATAAAATACTACCGACTTCCAAAAAACAAAACTACAAAGTGAAAAATAACTTTATTTTTGCAAGTCGGTGTTTTTGGTAGCTACCAATTTTTTGCGTTATGGACACCGACTTTCAAAACTAAAGTTATTTTTCACTTTGTAGTTTTGTTATTTGGAAGTCGGTAGTATTTTTTTGGAAAAAGGTTTTTTTTATTTTTCACTTTTTTCTTGTACCTACCTAATTAGGCAAGTAGTTCCGTAAGGTACCTATAATGCCAGAATAGATTACCAAAAACCAAAAAACCCGACTGCTTAAAAAGCGAACTAAAAAGACGTAATCAAGAATCATGCATGGAACGCCACATAGGAACAAACATACATACATAGACTGATGAAAACATTACCCCCCTTCAGCAGTCGGGTAAAAATCTTTATAAAACAATCTTTAAATGGACAAAAAATTACATAACTTATCTTCACTTCCCAATACATAAACAAAGAGCCCTAACACGATGGTACAATCTTGTCTGGTTGAGGAGTTACTATGGCCTTCCGACTCCATCATGAGTCCAGCTCCATAGAACCATATCATTTTCAGCTTAATCGGATGCTAGGCAGTGCATGATTAATCGATTATTAGTTGTCGGACACTCATACGAAACCAAGTTTTAAAACTTGTAATTATAATGAGCTTGTAAAAAGCTTTTATATATTAGGTCCTTACCTATGAAATTGGCGTTTTGTCGTACTACACATCATCGCTTACCATCAGGTGTGATAGTGGTCAAGCGCGAGCCTATAATAGATTTAAAAAAAAAAGTACTGGCCACTTTGATCTCAAATCTCTTTGGTTTGGAGTTCCAATTTTAAATTTATACAGCTATGCTTATGCTATTTGCTTTTGTGTTTGGAAAACCGTAATTCATTTGCTTTTTCCTCTTCTGGTTTTTTCTTTGCGCCAGTCAGTTTACAAAATGGAAAACTTGAAATATCTCGTTATTTGCGAGTACGAGTTCCATCGTGGCACCAGTACTGCAAAAACGGCTCGAAGGATTAATGATGTGAACGACGGTGTCGTAAAAGAAAACACAGTGCGTTTTTGGTTCCAACGTTTTCGTTCTGGAAACTTCGACCTGCAGAACAAGCCCCGTGGACGGCCGCAGCGTATGTATGTGGTCTACGTTGCTAAAGCCTTTTCGGAATCCGGCTTGTTCGGGTGGCTGGAAATCGTCAAACCTGCGCGCGAGACGATTCGAGAACAACTTGTAGACATGGCTAAGAAGTGAGATGGGCCTATAGTTCTTTACCGGGCATTGTCGCCCTTCTTGAAGAAGAGTACCTCCACACCATGCACCATGCCTGTGGCCTTTTGCTCTCGAGTATGACGGAATCAAACAGCTTCTGAAGGGCCTTAAGGATCGGTTTTCCACCCGCCTTCAGGAGTTCAGCCGTGATTCCGTCGCCTTGTTGTTTTTAGCTGTTTCAGAGCCATCCTGATCTCGTACAGGCTGACTTCCGGGATATCTTCGGTATAGTGTCGGGTCAATCTAGCTCTTGGGTCGTTTGCTAGACTCGCAACGGGCTTGCTGATTGATGTGTACAACTGCCCATAGAATGTCTCAATCTCCTTTAGAAGCTCCGGTTTGGCGGGTACGATCCTGCCATCTTCTGTCTTCAGTCTCGTGAGCTGGCTCTGCCCAATAGCCAGATCCCTTGAAAATACCTTGGAGCCTTTATTTCGCTCAATCACATCTTTAATACGCTCGGTATTAAAGCGGTGCAGGTCTCTTTTCAAGGATTTGGCCTTGTGGACGATAACTGACTGCCGGTCACCCTCTCGGAAATAGAGCAGGTTACCGGATTTGAGAATTATCGAGTCCTCCCCTTCTCTTCGGGCTTCAGATAACCCTATAATACTCCATCGCAACCTGCTCAATTCCTCTTCGAGTTCGGTGATCTTTTCGTCGGTCCGAAGTGTGCGCGTGTTGTACGTTGCCAGTTTCAGTCGTCGGTGTTTGGTAGGGTGTGTCGGGGTAGCCGGATCTCGTCCGAAGATTCTTGGCACCCCTTGCCATGCCGTAACCTCGACCGCTATAGTAGTCGAGGGTAGGCAGGCTGCCGGGCACTAGGGGCCATTTTTTATTTGTGCTATTCATGGGGGGGTTTTGCCATAATCGCCACGCTTGGCAGGCGGGTTGGCGATCGCAGTATGGTTGTTATAGAAGCACAGAGAACGCTGCTGCCCATTCTCTGGTTTGTCCCTTAGTCGCCTTTTACGACACCCACGGGAAGACATGGGCATAGAAATCTCCCCCGTGCGAGTTAAAAATAAATACTCGTAAATTTTCTTTCTTTTATTTTGGTTCGCTTTCGCTATATAGAGAACAGCATATTTTTTTAATCTTTTTAAGGCCAATGTTATTGATTGATACGTAATGCCTGGCAAAAATAAAGTTGCATAGACGAATAATTTTAATTGTATTGTTGCGTGATTTGAACTGCACATAACTGTACAAATGAGTTTTAAAATTTGTTTTCTAATGGTGTATACTGCATGTCCATTACTGTTTATAACAAATTACCTGATGGCTTCAAAACTCTCAGCCTCAGAACATTTAAATTTAAATTATTTAACTTTCTTTTAAGCAAATGTTATTACTCAACTGAAGATTTTATGAATGAAAAATTTACCTAAATATTTGACTTTAAATCATATTTTATCTCCATGACTTCATTGAATTTTGACTTATATAATTAATCTCTTTTACAACTATATTATTGTTCAATTTATTAAAATTATTTGTAATTCTAATTCTAATGACTTAATTTTAATGTAATGATGCCCCATAATTTTACAAACCATATTTGTACGCCGGAAACGGCAGAATATTATGATCGTAATGTATAATTCTCATAACAGCTTTGTACAATATTCTGACAAATAAATGCATTCTATTCTATTCTTCTATTCTAAAAATTGGTGGTTACTGCCAGAGTGGCGAAGTTCCGTACTCTTTGGCAATACCGCAGTTTGTAAAGTATCTTGTTCATTATAATTGAACGAGCTCATAAAAGATCGTTTTGAAATCTATTGTTGTATTCAGGCTGCGCTGTTCTTTGATACCCACTTACGTCTATTAGCGGAGAAACAATTCGTTTGCTTATTGCAATTTGCTAATGATGATGATCCTAAACTATTAAAGAGTAAATATATATATATATTTGTAATCACTTTCACGAAAACGGCTCTAATATATATATATATATATACGATTTCGAGGTTTTTGGGGACGACAAATCGATCTAGCTAGGTCTCATATCTGGGAGAATATTGAGAGGAGTGCTATGCCAGAAAAGATGTAAACCGTCTATGAATTTCATGCTTTGTTAAAACATTTTATTTTATACCCAAATTGATGTATCGTGTTTAATAATATAGGCAATCCAGACCTGTCATGTCTATCTGTCTTATTGCATGTTACATTCTCACGCCTAATGCGCTGATTAAATTTTACATCAGGTATTTTTTATCCTTGAAGTATTCTTTCCTTGGGATAATTTTCGACGTTCACGCGGGTGATACCACTGGCTGAGTAGTTTAGAAACCTAGTTATAAACATTTAGTTATCACTGCAACAGGTACCTGCTATTATGATATCTTGATTTAATGCATTAATTAGTAATATAAATAGTACCTACTAATTTAAGCAACATCTGGGTAAACAAGACAATGCGCTATCGGTACATGATGGACATCCCACCCATGTACAGAAAAAAGCATTTTGCGAATACTTTCAATGTGCACTCCGCTGAGGAGTTGAATTCCCTGCCGGAGTCTTTGTTTCCTGATAGCTACAACCTAGGGGACTTTAAGTCAAGAGTGAATAGGTTACTTCTAGGCAAGCGTACTTCACCGTCCACAACATCATCGCTTACCATCAGACGAGAATCGAGATAGTGTTCACACACGAGTCTACTAATAATTAAAAAAATACCTAGTCACTAACAAAGAAAATCTGCATGACCGTGTTTTCATTTATTAGTGAAACAGCAATATTATTTTATTAGTACGAAAGCAAAATTGCAAATATATCACTAGAAATCCTTGTAATTTAAAGTGAACTACAACTATAATATTATAGATACTTAAAATGGCACTACAATAGTACTATAAGTAATTGTTAGTAGAAACGCCGCACCGAATCCCGCGCATACCTCAACCGGCGTAAAATAGTCAGCTGACTGCCCGCTCCGAGCCAAAAATCTTATCTAATTTAAATAAGTGCCAAACATAGCTGTAGGTAACTGAACTTCCCTAATTTCCCCCGGATTATCGGACTAATATAAAACGTTTAAATTAGAATGATGCCCGCCAACCTGTTTACCTTTTATAACCAAAAATAAATGCGAGTATCCCAAGCCGTGACGCTAGCAGCGCCATCTAGCTCGTTACGGTGGAAACGCATTAGTACTGTGACCTAGTAAATGTTTGTTTGTTTAACGCCATCTGTTGGCGCGAGCATGAACTAGTTTCCTGGCAGTTTATTTTTATAGCCAGATCATTGTTAGGCAATATAATTTTAGGAGCTTGATTTCTCGGAAAAGCTTGTTGCTTTTACTTTTGAAGCCGTTGCCTTGCTCTACTTTTATAAAAGGAACAGGATTCCGGAGACTTGCGCATGCGCATACTATCGTTAAGTGTCTAAATTTTTGCGTATGAGAACATTTCTTAATGACTTACAATATAGTCATTAATTTTAGCACTAGTAGAGCTCGTTTGTAAAGGAGTTTTGCCGGGGGCGAACCATCTACTACTACGTTCGCCAAGCAGCATAATATATATGTGTCCAGTTTGAAGTATTTGTTTAGAGACTTCCAGTATAGTTACTAGCATAATCCGCCGGCACCACTGTCCACCCAACCAATAAGCATATAGCACTGTTTAACTGGCACCGGCCGGACCAGACTGACCCGACTCCCTGACTGACTGGCCTGACTGGGGCCGGACTGGTGCCGGTGCCAGTTTCCAAGTCTTCTTCTTTAAATCGGCACGAGTTAGTTAAAAATAGCTAAGGCTCTGACAGAAATGCAGTCTCACTTAAGGGTATTTATAGAAAATGACCGGAGAAGGATGGAAGAGCACAAGACTAACAAACATTAAAAAAAACTCAGGCGAATTGCGAACCTCTTTCTTTTCGAAGTCGGTGAAACAAGCACAAAATTTTATAAAATAATAATTAGCATGCTTAAGGCTTATTAAGAGTGTCAATTTCTCACAGGGCATGGTAACTTTAAAAGTAAATTGTTTTCCTTCAAGCTCGTTGCCTCGCCTTTATGTCAGTGTTCTACATCTGACTGCGAATATGTACAATCTGCACATCATATCTTATGGGAGTGTATTCTTTGGCAGAATGAACGTAATATTATGTTGAATAATGTAGAGGCTACCTCAGGAGTTGTTTACTATACGGACCTTGTGGAAACTAGAACAAATTTCCGTGCGTTCAAGCGTTTTTGCCATACCTATTATTGGAATCAAACATAACAGCTCACAATGTTAGGACCCATTAATATTAATTCTTATTTTTATCCGTGGTGCTAGGCAACTGGGCTTATCCCAGTTGTAAACGACCCTTTGTGCCTAGTGGCCTTGTTTGTTCTGTCTCCTGCTTGAAATGGAGGGAAGTGGAAATTTATGTTTTTTCCTACTCCTCCGTTATTCTTTTCTGATTAATTTCGTTGCGGGATCACAGACAGTTAAATTCATTCTCCGGGACTTCGTCGAGCTTCATTGCCTCGGCGCTTTTCTGGTGGTCGCCACTGTTGATTCTGGCTTTCAGGAGTTGCAGTGGTTTGGGAATAGTGCGGTGGGATTGTCACAAAAAAAAAATAGTATCATCAACATTATCATTTCAGCACAAAAACATGTTTCGATATACATCGCCCTCCCCCATGCATCAAGTCGCCACATCGATCGGAGAGAGAGGGAGATTTATGTAAAAGAATACATACATACATAAACTCACGCTTATTCCCGTGGGCAGAAACTACAGAACGCCACCTGCTACGATCCTTACATACTTCTTTTGTTTCACTCACATTCTTACATCTAGTTATACACACACGCTGGTTATGAGTCCTGCGCACCTGGCCTTTCTGAAGAACATCACCTATAAAGTCTAGTATGTCTTTCTAGGGCGTCCCTCCCAGCGTTTCCATTCACGTATGCCTTGTAAACTTTTCGTTAGTCGCCTTTCATTCATCCTCTCAACATGCCCAAACCATCTTAACATAGAGTATGTTAAGATGGTTTGGGCAAAGTCACTACATCTTCTTTTAAACCACAACGTAAAAGAATGTAAATGTAAAAGAATTACCTTATTTATTCATGTGAGCCCCGCTCTTGACCCTAACTAGATACCAATTCAGAACACTGGAGAAAGATACACTGAGAGAAAAAGACAGGGTAATGGAATAAAGCAAAAATCTTACGACACGATACATTTTCACCCTAATGACACCCATTTTTTTATTTATTTTTCCGTGGGGGAAAGTCCTCGTAGGAACTCCGCCCTGGGAGGGTGGAGGGGACTGTCAGACTCGTACTGACTAAATACAACCCGGTGTTCCATATCACACCTACGCTAGGGCTCGTGGGAACAACGATGCTAGTGCCGGCCCGCCTCTGCGGCCTCGATCTCGGTATGGGGGGGGAGTAAGGTGTTAGACTCCCCCCGCGACGTCTAAGAGGGGCGCGTGTGTAACACTACGCGCCGCCACCTCGGGACCCGAATCATACCTACCACAAGCCGTGTTAAGGAACTTCGTTCTAAAAATCAAAATTTTATACCTGCAGCCTAATTCACATAAACATTGTTCGCTCATAGAACCCGTGCACGTGCGATATCATTTAGCATACTATCACACTAATATTATAAAGATGAAAGTTTGTGTGTGTGTGCGTGTGTGTGTGTTTGCATGTTTGTTACCTCTTCACGCTGAAACGGCTGGACGAATCTGGATGAAATTTGGCACAGAGATATGTAAGTCTGAAATAAATCCCTAGGGGTTAATTTTCGGGCGAAGCCGCTGGCAGAAGCTATTACTTCATATATTTAAAATCCGCCTACTCCGCAGCGTAAAACACACAATGAATATTGATGAATAGTCAAAATGAAAGAGTTTGCGACCGATGCCTTGAATTAACATATATGTATACTGTAACCCATACAGATGCTACAGCATAGCATACAGAGAAATTGTGCCGACGAACTTGCGTTTTTCGACGGATTATCGTATTTTTTCCTAAAAGTAGGTACATCGAGCGCGTTCGGTTCCCTTTGTTCGTTCGTTCCAAACGGTACCGTGTTACCCCGTTACTATTGAGTGGTGGAGATCAATTCAGTAGCATGCATCCTCAACATGGGGAGAAGACTAAGTAGATTGACAATTTATATTTTTTAGGGATCTGCCCGATTGCGCCGCGCAATTTAAATTGCGGTGATAGGCTATATCGGGCACGCATTTTCTAAGAAAATTTCAAGTGAAATTCGGTCGAATTGTATCGCATTGTGTCCGTGTGAACGCACTTTCAATATCGCTTAGTAATAGTCGCTAATCATAATCATCATTTCAGCCGAAAGACGTCCACTTCTGGACATTGGCCTCCCCCAAGCGTCACCACTCTGATCGGTCTTGTCAGTGCGTCTTGCTTCCACCGGACTCCCGCAGCCTTGACCAGGTCGTCGACTCGTCGCTCCACCTAGATGCCTTCCAACGTTACGTCTGACGATATGTGGAAAAAATCGAATCGAATCACGTGGAGCTATAACTAGGAAAGTCGCTTAAACTTTCTAAAAGTAGTTGCTATCTACTACTTAGATTAACTGCATTTCATAGCTTGTCGATAACAAACACAGGCTCTTTCTGTTAAATCCCTTGCCTGACCCTGTATTCCGCCACAGCAACGCCGATGGGATGGCAAACATAGACAGCACTTAGGTAGGTGAAGATTTGACGGGTAGATGAACAATAGGCAAAATTATAAAACAAGCTTTTTTCCATATATCATGGGAGTGCACAAAAAATAACTAGTCCGCCATCTTAGGTCGTCCGCCATATTGCATTTTGACTGACGTCACTTAGCTAACCATTCATTGTCATCCAAACTAAACGTGTATGCAAAATTTCATCTTAATCGGTGGAGGATAACTGCTTTCAAATTCAGTTACAAGATTTGACCCGAACACACTTATATACATTGCAAGTTAAATAATAGCTTGTAAAAACGTTAGATTTTCAAACCTCGTATTCAATTAACCCGCCTCTTCTTAACTTGTACATACATATTATGATAAATATTGTTTTAAAATTAACATTGCAATTAGTTATTTTGTTGGGTAACCGCTAAGACCGCTACATTAGTACTACACAACACAGTCTATTTTTTCCGAGTGTAGTATAGTAATGTATTATACTATGTATAGGTTATAGGGTTCTTTTCTCTTCATGTGCCAGGGTTACATTGACTAAGGTAGGGTAGGCCGGCTACACGCTTGCGATTTTTATCACACGGCGTTTAAATGAACGAAAGATTTGAATTCGGTATCATTAATTCTAATCTTACTATTTTTATATATGTTGTATGTGAGGATGATTGTATGTGAGCATTGGTGGCCCAGTGGTATCGGAAAACGGACATCTTCGCGAGCTGGCTGACCAAAACCAGACGTATCCTCCGACTGCACAGCATGATTTTCTCCTTGTTTACGTCTTTTTAGTTCGCTTTTCAAGCAGACGGGTTTTTTGATTTTTTTAATAAACTTTTTTTATTTGTAACTTTTTAGTTATTTTTTTTTCGTATTAGTTACATTTAAACATATAAGTGTTACATATTTTTGACCTCTTAAAATCCTTTATTTTGATACCCCACACGATAGGATTGGAAGAAAAAAAAAATGGGCTCCCACAATATGGCGCCCAAAAACCGCCATATTCCTATTTTCCAATTATCATGTAGCCAGTGACACTCGCGGGGTTAAGACGAATCGATTGACGTAAGAACCATCAAAATCGGCCCACGCGTTTGGTCTCTAGAACGCCACATAGGAACAAACATACATACATACATACATATTTACATACATACATACATACATACATAGACTGATAAACACATTATCCTCCTTCGGCAGTCGGGTAAAAATAAAGGTATTTTTCACTTTGTAGTTTTTTATTTGGAAGTCGGTAGTATTTTTTTTGCATAAAGTTTTTTTTATTTTTTCCTTTTTAGTTTTATCTACCTAATATGCAAGTTTCTTAGTAAGTACATATAACGCAAGAATAGATTACCCGAATAACATGAAACTTGAACATGACCGGTGAAATGAGAGATCTGCGTACCACTTTCGAGCGTACTGGCGTTATGTTATGTTATGAAATGGTATAAACAATAAACAGACATGCGATTGCAAGCAATCCCGAGTGATTTGCCGTAATTTATTGAAGAGTTCTATTTTAAATCTTCGAAGTTCTTCATCAGATCTTCACCAAATTAAAATGGGACCAATTTCGAAACATACTTTTACTTTTTAGCTATTTCTCTATTACTATCTTATAATCGCCATCTTGGACTCAGGTTTTTGATCCGTAGTTAACTCAATCAATGGTTAAAGCTAACCAAAGTTTAAAATTTCGGTAAAACGCTTTTATTCGTCATTTGTTAGTCTAACACATGGTTAAAAATTAACTCTCCAACTTATTTGACCTTTTGTGAGGCTAACGAGACAAACAACGAAGAAAAACCGGCCAAGTGCGAGTCGGACTTGCACACGAAGGGTTCCGTACCATTATCGCAAAACACTGCAAAAAAATCACGTTTGTTGTATGGGAACCCCTCTTAAATATTTATGTTATTCTGTTTTTAGTATTTGCTGTTATAGCAGCAACAGAAATACATCATCTGTGAAAATTTCAACTGTCTAGCTATCACGGTTCATGAGATACAGCCTGATGACAGACGGACCGACAGACAGACGGATCGCGAAGTCTTAGTAATAGGGTCCCGTTTTTATCCTTTGGGTACGGAACCCTAAAAATGGTGATTAAGCGTAATTTGCAACCATTGTTTATCATATCTTAACCATTGGTTGAGTTAATTACAGATCAAAAAGCTGGGCCTGATTAGTCATCACTTTCTAGTTATTCAAACTTTTAACCAAAAAATGTATCTTACCATGTGAACTTAGGTGAACCAACATAGACTGCAAGTAATGTTTGGTCAAATTTACCTAAGGTTTGGTTACTGCCATGCTGGTTACGAAAGTATTGGGACTTGCGAACTATGTCTTAATATCCACAAAATGGAGTTTTTGTATTTCCTAATTTAGTTTCGTTTTTACTTATATTTTTTTTCTTTTAATTCAAATTAAATTAAATAAATTTATATGTATAGTTACAAAACTTTTTTTGGTTATTAATTTGTCTTCGGTGTATCTTCTCAGTCACCGGTGGTACTTTCAAGATCATCAATCATAAATCCCTCCACATAAATCCCTCTCATGCTCACCTCAGCTGAGTTGCCAAGTGCATTTCATTCATCCGTTTTGTGATCCATCACTCTAATCCATACAAGACTGTAGTCTGTTGTTTATTGAAACATCATCATTTATCTAACTATCTATCTAATACATTTAAAAGAGAAATTTTCGTATATATATAATCTGAATCTCGGAAACGGCTCCAACGATTTTCATGAAATTTAGTATGCAGGAGGTTTTGGGGTTAATAATTCGATCCAGCTATGTTTCATTTTTATAAAATGTCGTTTTCTCTATTTTAACAATCCTATTCAAATTATATATGTAAAAGATTGTATGTTTGTGTTTCAATCACGCAAAAATGAAGAATTTCGAAGAAGTTATGCACTTACATATAGGTACTTGCATTAAAACATAAATATTTGTCATCCCTTTATATTTTTTCATTCGTATAACAAAATACTTTTTAAGCGGGCGAAACCGTGGGCAGACTAAACTTTCGGCTGTACTAAACAACACCAAACTCGAAAATATGAAGTAATTTTTTTTAAACTACAAATTACAAATTATGTCGCATAGTCTTCTTCTTTCTCGGCACTTCTCGTTACTAGGAGAAGGTTTTCCTGGTCATGAAGTCCCACTTGTTCTGTTGATAAGCATCCTTAGTAGGTAGACCGCACTTCTTCATGCCATTCTGAACACTCTTCATCCAAGACGTCAATGGTTTATTTATTTATTTAGGATCACCAATGAGTTACACAACATTAATTTATATAGACAATATAAAAATAGATACACGTCTTGTTATGCACACTCAATTACAGGTAACCGAGTTTACACGCTCTATATAAATATAATTAATAACATTAGGTACAATAAAATAAAAAAATACAAAATTAAAATAACTGAAAACAAAAAAAAACTGAATTTATACATAAAATTATAAAGATTAAATTAAAATACAGGTTATGTCAGGTTCAATTAAAATAAAGAAAAGATTCTGCCATATATGTACATCAACCCAATCATCATTATTAATATTAAAAAAAATACAATTATAAATGTCAAATCAAAATACAGTTTATGTCAATTATAATTAAAATATAGAAAATGTCAAATCAAAACGGTAATGTCAATTAAATTAAAATACAGATAATGTCAATACAATTCAGATTAAATTAAATTAAAATCAACATTAATAATAAAATATAGATTCAATTAAACATTAAAGATCAAAGCGATGTTATTATTTATTATTGGTCACTTCCCAATGGCAATTTTGTTATTTATTACCTGCTGTAATTACGTCGCATTATTACTGTAACAGAAAAAAAAAAACATACTGAACAAACATTTTCAAAAACAAAGTGTACAATGGGCGGTCTTATTGCACAAGGCAATCTCTTTTGGACTGATAGATAGGAGTAGAATTTAGGGCTGCCAGTGTACAATAGATCACAATAGTACATTGTGATACAAGGGTGGAAAGTAGGTTATTGCAAACGAGCTGTCTTTAACAAGCCCGAGCCGAAGGCGAGGGTTTTTAATGACACGAGTTTGCAATAACCTACACGCCCGTGTATCACACGATATTTTTCAATACAGTTGTGGGAAATAGTAAATACAAATCAAAGAATTAGATTTGTTAATCCACAAAAAAAAAAATTTGCATCTTCACATTTTTTTTTTACAACGAAAACAGCCTACACAGCCTATTCGATTTTTGACAAATGTTGATGTGAAAATAATTAAATTGAAACTGGTAATTAAATATATTAAACAACCATTTACAAGACTTTTGAGAGTTCAATGCTAAAACGTACGTAATCATTCATTTTTCCTCGTATAAAATCTATCCCATTTTATTCTATGTATGAAAACTCTTTGCTACTAAACTTTTTAAATTGACTTATAAATTTAAAACTAAACTGCAAAACTAATGATCGAGCTCGTAAACAAAAGTCACGACCGCGTAACAGAAAGATGCCTATGCATAAGATTTAATTTTCGAATCATAATTATAGCCTCTGAAAGTACGCCATGTTTAACAACTGTATTGAAATAGTACATTGTGATACAAGGGTGGAAAGTAGGTTATTGCAAACGAGCTGTCATTAACAAGCCCGAGCCGAAGGTGAGGGTTTTTAATGACACGAGTTTGCAATAACCTACACGCCCGTGTATCACACGATATTTTTCAATACAGTTGTGGGAAATAGTAAAAACAAATCAAAGAATTAGAATTGTTAATTCACAAATAAAATAAAATTTTCGCACGTTTTTGCAACTGCACATATTTTTTTTACAACGAAAACAGCCTACACAGCCTATTCGATTTTTGACAAATGTTGATGTGAAAATATTTAAATTGAAACTGGTAATTAAATATATTAAACAACCATTTAAAAGACTTTTGAGAATTAAATGCTAAAACGTACGGAATCATTAATTTTTCCTCGTATAAAATCTATCCCATTTTATTCTATGTATGAAAACTCTATGCTACTAAACTTTTTAAATTGACTTATAAATTTAAAACTAAACTGCAAAACTAATGATCGAGCTCGTAAACAAAAGTCACGACCGCGTAACAGAAAGATGCCTATGCGTAAGATTTAATTTTCGAATCATAATTATAGCCTCTGAAAGTACGTCATGTTTAACAACTGTATTGAAAATAATATTACTTACTTATACATAAGTAATATTATTTATGATACTTCATATCCAATATACTAATAAATAAATAAAATATAATAAAGTCAGTTATATTAATCTAGCTGTTGCCTGCGACTTAGTCTGCGTAGCATTATACTTCAAATAGAATATTTTTATATCGCGCAATAATATAGTAAGTGTGTGACTTGAGAAATTGTTAGTTCACCATACAAACTTCCACCCCTCTTTCCACCCCCTTAATTATGATTGTCGGAATAAAACTATCCCTTGACCTGCCCAGGTTCTCAAACTATCTCCATACCAAATTTCATCTAAATCGGTTCAGCGGTTTAAGCGTGAAAAGGTAACTACAGACAGACAGAGTTACTTTCGCATTTATAATATTACTAGCTTCTGCGTTCTGCCAGCGGCTTCGCCTGCGTGGATGTCGAAAATTAACCCCAGGGAACATATTCCCGGGATAAAGAGTATCCTATGTGCTAATCCAGTCTATAATCTATTACTGTGCCAAATTTCATCCAGAACCGTCCTGCCGTTTGAGCTTGAAGAAGTAACAAACATACAAACACACACTCACAAACTGTCGCCTTTATAATATTAAGTGAGATTTCAAAACAAATGAATTCGTGCACAGCAAAATGATCTTTACAGAATATTACCATTCTATCTCTCTTTATGACAACACTTTCCAAGACTCTTAAAAGAGAATTGAAAATAAAAGGTATCGCCTCCGTCTTACAAAACCTTTACGTTTCTATTTAATGAAGAAATTCTTGGAATTAAGTTATTACTTTCGGAACTAAAAGCTTTCGGACCGGAGGAGACACCCTACTTTTATTTTTATTAAGTTTAATTAGTAAGTAATTTCCTAGAAATAAGTTAAAATTAGGAACGCTAGACGGAAAAAGGTTTCGTTGGAAATCGAGCTCATGGTTGCCAAGATTGTGATAATAATATTTTTTTTTTTCCCCTAGCGTTGTTTTCTCGTGTAGCTTCTTTACAAAACACGCTAAATGACCACAGAGTCAATGGTTTGAAAGTAATTTTTCTGCCCTTATCCCAATATATTTGGAGTGGACACAAAGTTCAAATAATTTGAGAATATACCTACTTATATATATTTTTTTTTTTTTTTTCTGCCTTTGCCCCACACTAGGAATTTCTTCCTGTATCGTGGGTGCGTTTACAAACATATAAATTCACATACACAAACACCCAGAGCCGAAACAACTATCTGTAGGTCATACAAATATTTGTTCCGTGCGGGAATCGAACCCGCGACACGCAGCGCAGCAGTCAATCGCTCAACCACTGCGCCAACCGTGCGCCCAAATATGCCTATGCCCTTTCTCTTGGTCACTGAAAATTCAGGTTTATCCACAACGAATTTACAGGAGGTCGATAATGTCCTGAACAGGTTCAAGAAAAAGATCGTACGGCCTTTTTGTTTTAACTACACTTAATGTTTAATTTTTCTTATCTCTATTTGCCATTATCACAATAATTGATCACCTATTATCTAGTAATTTCTTCTTTCATACAAGTCATCAATAGTTTGTGAGCCTTCTTCTGCCCTTATAAATATCTATCTACATTCATATTAAAACTTGCCTTTCGACTTGTTTGTTATTCCTCTGAATCACATATAATAATCACCTTTTTGGTCACTAGTGCAATGCCATTATCATTCTTCCCCTTCGCATTAAGCCAAGCATAAAATCCCATGTATCTTGAATGGTTTATAATTTGCAGATCTAAGCACTATCTTTGGATCAACTCATTTTGTTTATATCAGAAACTGTTAGTTACTTCTGGTTTAAATCCCGTTTGTTCTGTTTATTGAACGGTACAACAATTGTCATTATTACAATCTCACTCTAATGGTAGTCCATTGGAGGGAGATTTAAAGACATACCTACAGTAAGGCGAGTAACATTGAACTGCATATATGTACTTCAATACCATAACCCACAAGATAGTTGAATTCATGTAGCGCTTGCGTTTTACTTTTCTCCCAAGCCCGCTGTGAATTAAATCTCGAAATACCTAATGCCAGCACTTCGCATTCTTACAACAGACCCTCAAAACACGGAACTTCAACAAACAAACATATAATCGAGAAACGATAAAACTATAAACCCGAATCGTTCGTCTGGCAACATTGTCTGTCGCGAGACGCGTCGGACGCGCGCGTGTGGCGAGCCTGTTGCAAACCGCGCGGCGCTACAGTCGCTCACACGAAAATAAGTCTGCGCCCGCGCAGTGATCGCCCGGCCCCGCGGGTATTCGAACGAAATGCGCCCTCATTATGGGCAGCAACTGTTGCAAAGGCGATGCCGGCGGTAGACCAATCAGGTCTAACTCCTCTATATACAGCAGGTATTTCTTGCTGGCTATAACCATACTCCAGGAGTTCTTCGGCGTACCATGGGTCCTCAGACCTTTACGTCCGTACGTAGTGTAGTGATAGTGCACCAGTGTAGTGTTGTGCTTGAGGTAGTATAGCCCTAGTTATGTAATTAAGGTCGGGTACCAGTGACAACTAAAGCATGGCTCGCTGAAATCGAACGGTAACATTTTTCAAGCTGAGTTCGAATTTCGTGTGTTACGATTGGCTTTGTTTTTTTTTTTCTGAGCGAATTTACTGGTCTTTATTGATTTTTATATTTGTGTCATAAAATCTGTCGATAACACTCCGGATGGTACAGGTGTCGATTGTTGTCTAGTAGCCAAAGTGCGTAGTTTTATTTGTGTCATAAATTAATGAGTTCATCTCTTTGAGAGTCGTGTTATTTTTATAGATAATTTGACGTCGTATATTTATCTGGTCGATTTGTTGCGCTGATGTCCGTGATGATACAGTGGGCAGATTTGTTCGGCGTTGGGAACATTGCATGGCGACTTTATTAAAAAAATATTATGTAATATAACGTGAATTATTTTTTTTGGGTTTATCTAGGCGGCTCTTGGCGTAGATATTTGTTTACATGAACTATTTATTTAACATTATTGCAAGATTTAATGTAATAAAATCAGGAATGGCAATTTTACCTGTTCTATTCACAATAAATACATAAACATAAATTGGTTTACAGCCGGAGCACTCCATCAAACCGTTACTTATTATTTACAACAGCTTACTGAGAATTATTTAGAGCCGTAGTCATTAAATCTTTCTAAACACGAGAGGCGATTATATTTGATTCATAGATCTCGAGAGCAATGGCGGACGAACATACGTAAGCCTTGCTATCTCTGCAAACCAAAGCATCATTGACTGAGCTTTTAATAGCCCAAACTTTTGTCGTAACGCGTAAATACTACGACTGTATTTTCATTATTAAATTTAGTTTTAAAAACTTTAAGACAAATTGTGTTTACGATTTTAGGCACTGTTATATTTTATTTAAGGTTAATTCGAACGCAGCCCTTAATCTTACTTCTTGATAATATTATTAGTAGTATTATAAATGCAAAAGCTTAGATGGATGTATGTTTGTTACTCAATCATGCTAGAACGGCTTAACGGATCTGAATGAAATTTGGCACAGATTTAGATTATAGTGTAGAATAGCACATAGGCTACTTTAAATACCGTTATAATGTTCCGTTGCGATAAGAAACCACTTTTTAAGCGGCCGAAGCCGCTGGCCGCAGCTACGCCAGTGTGTTATTCAGAAATTATCCAAAGGGAACCCAAAGGATAAATGTCATATTATGTCCTTCTCAAAGGCACAATATATTACCAAAATTGGTTCAGCAGTTTAGACATGACAACGTAAAAAACAGGCATACAGTGTTACTTTCGTGTTTATAATATGGATGTAAATATAATTTTGATTTAATATGGATGATAAAAAAGTGTAGTTTATTTTAAGTGTAAAATAATTTGAACGCGAAGTTTATTTGTCACAATAATGTACACACAATGGGGTTGACGTATCCTTGTGGATAAAAACCCCCAAACTAATAAATCAGATTAAAAAAAAATACACAGAGTTCCCTATGTTAAAGGGTTGACATGCAGCAATGTAGTATCTCATTATTCACATGGCATAGTCTGCCCTAGTAAAGTTTATGTTATAAACTAAGATGACAGTGTAAGAACCCTTTTCTCAACTATGTTGCTAAGCGATACAGCTAAATACCAGTATTTGAATACCTGTCTTACCTTTACAACCCAGTTATTTGGTAACCCGATTCCCCTATGCAAGCCTGGTTACCAGAACTTCGGGCTTCGGACTATCCGTAACAACTATCAAAAAACGCCGAATGGCAGCCAGAATGGACGGTTAGTCAAGCATATTCTCTTATATATAAAATTCTCGTGTCACAATGTTCGTTCCCGGACTACTCCGAAACGGATTGACCGATTCTCATGAAATTTTGTGAGCATATTGAGTTGGTCTGAGAATCGGCTAACATCTATTTTTCATACCCCTAAGTGGGTAGGGTAGGGTAGGGTAGGTAGGGTAGGTAGGGTAGGGTAGGGAAGGTAGGGTAGGTAGGGTAGGTAGGGTAGGGTAGGTAGGGTAGGTAGGGTAGGGTAGGGTAGGTAGGGTAGGTAGTGTAGGGTTGTTAGGGTAGGGTAGGTAGGGTAGATGAATGTTTGGTGTTTTTATGGCAAAACAAAGTTTGCCGGGTCAGCTAGTAACGGTATCAAAAACTCTGCTGGTATAGTTAAGCCAAAAAAATAAACAAATTTAATCATTGAACATTCAAATTTCAACTCCAATTCAAACAACAAAATTCTGTCCAAATGCTGAAATCCGTCATGGAGTATGGACAACAGTATTATGAATGTCAGTAGACTCTATCTTCATAATTAAAATCTCCTTTGTAAGTAAAAAGTACTGAATACTGAATATCTCATTCGTATTGGAACTGAAATTTTTGCTTCGAAATTGAATTTCGTCATAGGATGGAACCATTGTGCATGTCTATACCTACCCATATTTCTATAGGTTCATATTTCATTGCATTTGCGGCAGTCCTTTGAAGCCGTACGCAAAATACGCGCTCGGTTGTGGAGTTGCGGCAACCAGCCGGGTTTAACCTAACTCTGAGAGCATTCTGACCTTTGATAAAGGAAATGGACAAAAACCAACTTGACTCTTTGCATGTGCAACCGAATTTTTGAATATGATATCACTGCTAATTTTTTCTCTTGGATTAGTATTAATGGTATTACCATACAAGGTCTCAAGACGCGTTCCAATTAATATTCAAACGAAATAGAAAATATTTAACATGTTAAAGAAACTTTGGCAACATTATAACACTATTCCTAATAAGTTACCTTATCTGATCCTGTATTTCTAACTTTTACTTACTAAATCAAGTAAAAAAAAAAACGTCGATTTTTTTTTTCATGCTACATAATTTATCTGTTATTAGACAAGCTTCGATCGACAATTTATTGATAACGTAATTATGACACGATATCTGTCGAAAACACACCCGATTCAAACAGTAAAACGCATTTCATGCTAAGAACACTCTCGATAAAGCCACCAAACAATTATAAAAAAAACAATCAAAATCGGTTAACCCGTTAAGGAGCTATGATGGCACAGGCAGATACACAAACACACAGTACACACATCAAACTTATAACAACTCTCTTTTTCCGTCGGGGGTTGTAAAGAATAGCGCTGCAACCGGTCGATTCTATAAAAAATCCAACGTGAAATTATGGCCGAAGTGAACTGACATGCCACATTTGTTGTTATTTCATACTAGAGACTGACTCTCCAATCTCAATTCAAGTTTTCACGATGACATGTTTACAGAATAGCACTGCAGATCCACGTTCAATGTCCAATTTCCCCACCTATGGCTGGCAGTACTACCAACATTTAAAATTAGAAACGCTATCAGCGCACAATAAAAATAACCACTTAAACATGTCATCATGGCTTTTTATATCATCTCTTAGTAACCTTGTCTCTTGTATTTGGGTCATTATGTCAGATTCCTCCGTGTAAGTATGTTCAACGGGCAAGGTCTTCGTGACTTTTCTTTTAAAAGAATAATTTTGTGGATGGCCGTGTGTAAGATAAATGATTTACAGTTGTGTGTAGGCAAGCGTAATAGTACATTTCGTGTCGAGCATAAAAAGACGAGATTTTAACACGAGCGATGTAGCCAATTTTTTTTTATGCGGTACACGAACGATTATTTTTCTATTATCTGATGAACTTACTTAATTAAATGCAAATAAGTTCCAACAACAATTTATTAGAAACGTTCAGACTAAAAACCACAGACTATATCAACGCGCACTTTTTCGAGAGGTAACAGGTGCAGTATCATTCTGCCAGTTACATAATGATTCAAACAAAAGTCATATTGTATCTGTTATTATCTTGTTATTATGTAACTTTTTATTTTATTTTATAATCTTGTGTCTAAATGTTCATATTTCGAAACGAATTTCTTAGGCAATTTGTTATATATTAGACAAGGTAGTAGAAAAATATTTTTTCTATAGCTAGGGCCGTTCTGAGTCTATTACGAAGCTTCATATTTCTGATCGACCGACATTGACAGTTCAAAAGTACCTGTCATTGTTTTAATTGAAATACTTTGGAATTAAGTTTAATAATTCATGCTTTGTCGTGATACATGGGGATCTGACCTAAACACTGTACCAAACTAACAAAGATAAAGAAAGTAATAAAATAATATATTCCAAGTCGAGTGGATGCATTTTAGAACATAAATGAAGCTTTGAATGAAGCAAAGCACGCGTACGCAATTCTTTGAAGTTACGTAATTAGGGTGATGGTCTCAGAAAACTGCAAAGGTGTCCGACTATCAAAATGATTCGTCCTTTGACGCTAACATGTTCAAACATATTCATACAACAAACATCACAAATATCAAACATAAATATTTTCATATCATGTATTTTTTGGGCCAAAGAGTTACCCTCTTACTAAACACGGAATAAAGTTATACCAGGAATCAAAATCAAAATCAAATGTTTTTTATTTCACATTGGCCTGGGCACTTATAAAACGTCGACAAAAGGTGCACGGTTCGGGTTAGTCGTTTCCTGTGGAGAAGAACCGGCAAGAAACTCAACGGTTACTCTTTTAAAAAAAATTGGTTTGTTTTTACAATATTTCCATGTTACAGTATTAGTGCTTAGATATGGGGGGACAATGTAGGCCCGACAATAAGTCGTAAAAATCAAAAAAAAAATTGTATAAACGAGAGAGTTAACAAATGTTAACAAGCGTGTAGAAATCTAGAAGGCCTACAATGTTCACACATTCACAAAACAATCAGTAAAATAATCTATACAAAGGAAAAAATAAATAAAAATTATTAACAAGACTAAATTTAACATGTGGCACAAATGTTGTTATCAGTGCTGTAACTATTCATAGCAAAGGGCTATAAAGATTATTGAAATCATTGTAAAAAGTCTAATAAAAAGAAAGAAAAAAAGTAAAAATGAGATTGAGAATAGTTAGAGACATCCACATATTTGTGCCGTTTATGAGTTACCAGGGAAGCCGCATGCGCAGGAGCTAAAATTTTTATCTTCAACGTAGTCCTTGATTTTGTAATATGCTTTTTTAATAAGGACACGTTTGATGTAGTTTTTGAACTTTCCATCGGTCAATTCTATAACTGGCTTTGGCAACTTGTTATAAAAGCGTATACTGTTTATAAGAAAAGACTTGCTAGTTTTCGTTAATCTTAATTTGGGTATTACAATTTCATGCTTACTGCGTGTATTTAAATTATGGAAATCGCTTCTAGTTTTGAAAAGCCCTCGATTTTTGCGGACATACAAAATACATTCCAATATATAAAGAGAAGGTAGAGTCAGTATATCGATCTCTTTAAATTTTTCTCTGAGGGACTCTCTTGGACTCATTTTATAGATTGCGCGGATTGCCCTTTTTTGTAAGATGAAAATTGAGTCAACGTCTGCTGCTGATCCCCACAGCAGAATGCCATAAGACATAATACTGTGGAAATAAGCATAGTATACTAACCTAGCTGTGGCTACATCGGTTAACTGCCTTATTTTCCTTACTGCATATGCAGCTGAACTTAACCGACCCGAAAGAGTTCTAATGTGCGCGCCCCACTGCAATTTTGAATCGATAGTAATCCCTAAGAATAACAAAGGAATAACCATACATTTTCATAGGTTTATACTTGGTATAACTTTATTCCGTGTTTATTAGTAAGAGGGATAGAGATTATTAACTCTCAAACAGAAAGAGAGAAACAATCAAGTATGCATTAGATGATTCAGTCATGTTGAAAGGATGAATGACACCACAATGACACCCGAAAAAATGTATTTACAAGGCAGAAGTGAGTGGTAAACTGGGACGGGAGGGGACGCCCTAGAAGTCCATTTTAGGGCGATCCCTCCCGTCCATTTCTCCAAATATCTAAATGGTGATGTTCTACGGAAAAGCTAGATGTATGATGTATGATTGTCAAAGAAACAAAAGGAATATGTAAGGATCGTAGCAGGTGTCGTTATGTAGGTAGTTTCTGCCTACCCCCGTGGGAAAAAGGCGTGAGTTTATGAATGTATATCAGTTAGAATGCTCTCAGAGTTATCAAACACTGGCATTGAATGTAGCATGTTTACAGAACCATCCTGTAAATTCTCGTTAAGTTAACATTTTAGTTTATTAAACTAAGAGTAAACTAAATGCGGAATCTTGGTGCTAGCATGACCTCATATTAACTAACATGATGCCAAAGTTATGTTTCACATTTCATACTACATAAATTCATCACGGAACGAGCCACGCAATGCTGCGGCGGAATGGATGGATAATAATTAGACTTCGAAACAGACTTGTTTCTTGGTATAGTGAAATAATATTAAAATAACCTTAGAACTCTCTACCACAATAGGGTCTAAGCTCTGTACCACAATAATAAGTAGCTATTTGGTCCAGCAAAAGCTTTAATAAAAAAAGGTTTGTTGCTTACTGGCAGCTCACAAAAAGATTTGCCATTGCTTAAAAAAAATATTGACAGGTGTCATAAAATGGCGGGAATGGGGGCTACCGCATTAGAATTCGCCGCTGGAGGCGTTGGTGTAGCTTGGTCTCCGATATGTCAAACTCCACTGTTTGTGTTTTGTGTGGGCGGGTTTTATCCTAATTATATTATTGTTGTTAATATTTCTCGATACCTCAGATTAGTTATGGCAAATATGATCAATGAATGTCAGTGCTTTAAGGTATTTAATATGATTTAAAAACTTAATTTTCACGACCGTAGTAGGTACGTATCAACCTTTGACAGCTATACCTGGACCTTAGTCAACGTCCAAATTTAAACTGACGTTAATTAGTTCATCCTTATTTATTTAGATTTTTCTGTTCTAATAGAACAGAAAGATTAGTTAAGATTAGTTTAGTTTCTTTAATTAAAATTCGTCATTTACATAATAACTAGAGATGCCACAAATAGTTGTTATAGCGAATAGTCGAATACCGATTAATAGCCATTCCCTATGGCGAATAGCCAACTTATACTCGCCATTATTACTCGACATAAAAATTAACATAAAAAATTGTTTATTTATTTTCAAATAATATTATTACACTTGTAGTAGTGTCTTGAACTTACCATTTTCATAGGTAAAGACCTAATAATATATTTACAGTACGTTAAATAATTTACAATAAAACTCTAAATCGCAGATAAAAACCTGACCAATGCTTGAATGATGCAACAAGTGCAGCAGCATTTTTCAAAATTCATGCATGTTCGAAATTCGAAACGAAACGCGGCAGAAGTCACATAACATATTTGAAAAAGCCACAACGTTCAAAATTAATGCTTCAATTTAATTTATGTACTTAATATGAACGAGTTCTCAAAATAAATCACACAAGTATGTAGGAAATGTGGAGTATGGTTTGAAATGTTTGAATCAACAACTACCCACACGGGTTTCGGCGATTTGGGATGGTACAGTATGTACCTGCATTTTCCCCGTCTACGAAACGCCAACGCTAATATTATTTTACATCTTCCATGGACCAAATGGTTTCGAGAAAATTAAATTAAATTTACTGCGTGTAGTCGGTCGTAAGAGCAGTGGTGGCCCAGTGGTAACGGTCCCGGCTTAAGGGTACACTAGTCGAAAATTCTTCCATACAAACGTAGTCTGGCTTTTACTCCACCACTGTTTGACGAAGTACGTTCAAAATAAAAAAATGGTATCAATTTGTCTCATCATTATCTAGCCCTGTATGGAAGAAAAAACCAAAAAAAAAAATTAACTTGAAAGTTATGAGCTTCGAAAGTTCCATATTTTTTTTAAACTCATTTTAACGCATCTTTGGGCGCAAATAAGTACCATAAGAAGAAGGAAAATTGAAAAACGGCCTCCATACTGGGATAGATTAGTAGTTCAACAATGCAAATAATTTTATTTTGAACAGACACATTCAGTCGTTTTTTCATGATATCCAGACTCCCAAAGGTCTGTTTATAAAATTCTAATTCTTCTTCTTCGCTCGTTTTCGTTCTAAATCATCATCCATTTCGCTACAAATTTGCAAAAGTGTGTATTCATACGCGTACTAGCTTCTTACTGCTCATAACAGCATCTATCTGTTCCGCACGTGTTGTCGGTTGATGTAGCACGCATTTACCCCCGCGCACAAAATAGTTCGTGCCGTCGACTAGTATACCCTTAAGTGTACTTTGTGTAAATTATTTCGTCAACACTGATCTAAAAACTCTAGCATCAAATTTTGAAAGTCTCATACAATCTTCCATCTCCTAGTTTAAGGTGTTGGGGGGTAAAAGTTCCAAGTTTTAGACAATTTTGTTGTTTGTGTACTAGGTAATACTAGCTTACATACCAAATTTCACCTTTCTAGGACTTCAGGAAGTACCCTAATAATCTTGATGGTCATCAGTGAGTGCGTCAGTGTCGAAATCAATTTTTTTTTAGATATTAATAAAATCTAAAGTATAAGAGCTATGCAATTGAAACTTTATATTTTTAATAAGTCTACTATTGACATCATATCCCGAGAATTTTGTTTATATGGTATAATCCAAATCCAAGTTATGAGGGTTCAACAAAAAGACGAAACGCTTCGAGAAATGCTAGGTAGTGCCCTTCCGCTTCGCTTGGCTTGTCTTGGCGGGCACCCTTAGATTTAAGCAAAATACGGCCTTATTGTATTACAATATCTTTAGTAATATAGGCTTTGGATGGGTCATAAATTAATCTGGTCGACTCTGGTCCGATTGATATTTTTTTCCTACTCCTCTGTTATTTTTTTCTGATTAATTTCGTTGCGGGATCCAAGACAGTTAAATTCATTCTCCGGGACTTCGTCGAGCTTCAATGCCTCGGCGCTTTTCTGGTGGTCGCCACTGTTGATTCTGGCTTTCAGGAGTTGCAGTGGTTTGGGAATAGTGCGGTGGGATTGGTCGACTCTACGTAGGCACAATAACATAAATGAAAATAAACCGTTTAAAAAAAATGGTATCATATCATTCACAAAAATAATTGGTGCGACATCTCTGGTAGTCCGCCATATTTGATCTAGAATCATGTCATTTAGCTCAATCGGCTGAAGAAAACAGTTGTTTTAAAATTCCATTGCAGGATAACTTACAAAGGCAGTAAAATTAAAAGCTTATAAAACAGAAAAATAGTTTTTAAATGTCGATATGATCTGTACACTCATTTATATATTTAAAAACCGTTTTTCTTTCCTATTGTACATTTTCATTTATGTATTATAATATCACTATGTGTGATGGCATTTAATAATACACACCTAACTTATGAAATACAAGGAACCAAGTACCAGTAGTTGCTTAAGTAAATTGGACATAACATGGCCAGTCCTATAAATTAATATTATTTTTCGAAATAGAAACGTACGAGTATACCACCGATATATAATGTACCTTACTACTTTGTAACATTGCAAAATAAACCTTATACTGTAAATAAATCTCTTGCGCCATGTTGAAGTGAGGTAATATTCCCACAGCGATACCAAGAATTGAGAACTTGTATTGTTTTGTAAATATCATTTCATTATTAGCTGGTAAGTACGGTAAACATAGCCATTCACGTGGTTAGGAGGAACACTATAAGTACTTACCTATGGCGGACCATGGACCACCCAAAGACAATACGAGCTTGTTTTTTTTTTTAACATTGATTGGGTCATCCAACTAAATTTTTTGGTGACATATTTATAGTTTTGATGACAAAATTTAAATCTAAAGTTTAGGCAATTGGCAAAGTTTTTGTAAGGGTGTTAAAAACCTTAAAAAACGGTGCGGTCGGGGGACCGCCGCCAAGAACGAAATTTTTTCACTGTAATTTGTATTCTTTTTCCCCAAAAGACACATTTAACTAACAAAATGAGGTCAACAAGTAGGCCAGTGTTTGACGATAATATCCAAACTACACCAGATCGGACCAAACGTCCCAAGAGTAGGTATAACGCTTTTTCGTTACGTGACGGTTTCTATTAAGCAACTCCTACAGCAAGTCGCGTTAAGGAACTTCGTTGAAATATTCAACCACTACCTCATCATTATTGTCACAGTTTTGTTTTGCGTCAAACAGGTGTTTCAGTAGGTACATTTTGTCTACTTTGACTATGGACAGTTTTGTAACGACTGTCTAAAATCTAGTTTATATTATATCATAATTCAGAGGAATACTAATGGCCGATTTCTGATTTGAGTATTTGACGCTAAGTATGTGCTTATCTCGATTTAAACATCTGTCATTCTTGATCATCTGTCACTTTAAGTTTTCTGCGATGCTGAGCAAGGTTTGAGTAAACGTTGTCTAGTCATGCCAAAGTATACCCTATGTCATACAAAAAACCTTCATTGACGTTCAATTGGGTTTCACAACTGAGAAAAACACATTTGATCATTCTCAAATTCTCAAACCGTTGTCAACGTTACATCATCGGTGTAGCCAGATTGGGCGCCTTTTTGCCATTTAGGCTACTTGGTATGGTGCCGGGGCGACCAATTTTTACGAGCGGCGCCAATTAGGCTACCTCAGAAAAAACAAATGGGGCGATTTTATGCGATTTTGGAATGAGACTATCTAATACAACATTATCTGAGGAATGATGAAATTAACTGGAAACCAAAATGCTTTTAGCAGTTCATCACTATTTTTCATTATACTTCAGTGCGCAACAACACAGGGAAATAAAGAAATAATAAATGATTCTTGTGGCTAACGCATTTAAGTTTCGAAGAATGTTTCGTGGTTTTAGTGAATAATGGTCGTCTTGAGTTTTTTTATAAATGGACATACGAAATTTTCGCCGACTTTGAGCTCGTCGAATCTGGCTACACTGGTTACATTTGGCAGTTGATAGTTGACAAGCCCGTGCTTAAACGGTGATCAAGCGAAATAAATACAAAATAATATATAAACTGATAAAACGAGTGATAAAGAAGACCTTGTCTTCCTTGGAGATGCCTCCACGAAGACCGATGCGTGGAAGAAGAGTGTTCGCCCTGAATTATCGAAAACATTAGATTGGATGCAAATATTTCACGCCTGATAGATCTCAGATGCTCGAAGAACGGATGGTCAATGGGGCAAGTTCTGCAGTGGTGCCTGCGTGGCTGATTACGCAGCGCTTTAAGGCCTGTATACCGATGACCTGGTTAAGGTCACGGAAATCCGATGTATGAAAGACGCACAGGACCGGTTGATGTGGTGACGCTGGGGAAGTCCTTCGGCAGAAATGATGACGATGATGATTAATAACTTCAAGAGAAATATTCAAAAAGTGCCAGTTTTTGTGTGTGTGGTCGCCAGTAGCTTTTCCTGCGCGAAAACCGAGAGTTATCCAACAGAAACTATGTGAAAACTGGAGATGGACCGGTCATATGATGCGCAATAACCAAGGGACATGGAGAAAAGTGAAAAAGTGGTAACCAAGAGATGGGAAAAGAAGCCGTTGAAGACAGTGTCAGAGATGGGAATGGGATATGGGAAAGACTGCTGGTCCAAGACGTAGGCAAAAAGTGTAAGCAATGGCGCGCTGTGGTGTTGGCGAGTAGGTCAGGACAGACCCCACTGGAAACTGTTAGTGTAGGCCTATGCGAAGAGGCACACTGAGATTTGGAACATTTTATAAACTATAAACATGTATTGAAGACGACTATGACGACGATTATGTATTGTATTGATGTATTGTAATGATTGTAGTTTTGTATCTATGATTTCAGAATAAAAGGCTTTGTTATTCCGTTTATTTTATTATTATATTTATTTTTTGTTATTATGTCCTAGGTTCTAATTCTGGTCATTGTATAATTGTTTTCCAAAGTATATACTTCCAAATACGTTCAACCATTGAAGTGTGATTAACAAATATCCAAACATACAGACTTTCATACCTATATAAAATAGGTATTAGTAGAATCCACAAGACAAGAAGTGCTTACAACGGATTATTTGGTTTAGGACAGCGATGAAATTGTGTACAGAATTTGGCTTTTGTATGATACGATTTTTGTATCAGAACAGTAAAAGATGATATAAAACAACATGACAAGTCTCATTTATTTATTATTTTACAAAATAAGTAGGCAGATATTATATTGCTTGTTAACACATATTTAAACACAGTCCTCTTTCATTATATCAGACACATATCCAATGGCGCCGACCCTGGCTAATATTGTTTTTCTTCGGAGGTTCTTCGATGGCTAGCAAAGCCTTCGGTCTTGAAAACCCAGGTCAGCCATTAAAAATTGCATCACAATAGTCCACATTTGTTGGTAAATCACAATTGCAATCAGATTCCAATGCAGATGCACAAGTGCCCTCTTGAGAGATCTTATGAAATTATGAGTAAAACACATTGAGGTAAAAATGTACGTAAAATATTCTGTAGTTCTATGAGATATCACAAGAACCAGCAACTGCTCGCTCTAAACATATTCACTTCTAGTAATTATAAGCTTCAATTCTTGATTTTGGAAATAACAAATTATATTGTATATTATTTTCTTACGATAAGACATCATTGACAAAATAAATACGCACAGAGAAAAATAATATATAGTAAATACGGTTGCCATGACAATCTTGAAGTAATTGACTAGTACCTACGATTCATTTCATAGTTTCATAATAAGGTTGTATACATTTCAAATATTTTATTTTATTTTATTTTATTTGGAACAACAAACAATTACATAATAAAGCATAAAGACATAAAACTTAAAATTAACAATTATGTAATCAACAGCGTTATTCACAGCATACAAGCAAAATATTAATAACACGCTTCAAAGAAGAATTTAAAGCAATAAATATATTAATACAAAAAAGACAGTGATTTTAAACTTTTAAATAACTAGTATGTGCATAGAATCTAATAACATGTACATGTGCATTGAATAAAAAACATATTGACCTATAATAACCTAAGATGAAAAGGATAATACTAGCTTTTCAACATACGATTTCTGTCTAGTTCCTTGATCGCATTGCGAGTCGTATTTCGGAATTTTCCACGTGTTGCACAGAATAGATCGATGTCAAGAAAGTGCTTATTATAATTGTCAACAAGACGTCGCAACGGTGCTCGAACACCAGCATTCGTTCTACATGCTCTCACCGCAAACAACGGTTGCTTGCGCGCTGCACGCAAATGTATTCTCCTGGGAACTAAATAACAAATTCTGTTACAAATATCGGAACAGTCATAAGTATTTCTGCAGAAATCGTACAGGAGCACGGTCTCCAGAAACATACGACGGCCCGTAAGGCTTAGAAGATTATATTTTCTCAGTAAATCGGCATAAGACGCAGAAGAGTAAAAGCATCTGTAAGTCATAGATCTTAAAAATTTCTTTTGTACCATTTCTAGGCAGTTAGAATATTTCATGTATAGGGGATTCCACACCGCAACTGCATACTCCAACTGGGATCTAATTAAGGTCTTGTATAGATAGAGGTAGGTCTGAGGGCGCACGAATTCAGTGGCTGATCGCATAACAAATCCGTACATGCGCCAAGCCTTGTTAATGATTGTATTGATGTGAACATCAAGATGAAGTTTGTCGTCAAACATTATACCCAGATCGCGAACCATGGTAACTCTATTTAAAGTGACATCATTTAGAGAGTACTGGTAACTGATAATGTTTCTGTTTTTGGTAATGCTCAAATAACAACATTTAGGCACGCTTAATTTTAGTTTATTACTCACGCAGTATTCAGACAGTCTATTTAAGTCACTCTGCAAAGCAAGACAATCGCTAGGGTCTTTAATAGGTCTAAATATTTTTAAGTCATCTGCGTATAAAAGAAATTTAGAATTTTGGAAACATTTGCCTATATCGTTAATGAATAGTATAAAGAGAAGGGGTCCTAAAATCGATCCTTGAGGAACACCCGATGTCACGGCTATAGAAGATGATTGATAACCATTTATCACAACACGCTGCGTCCTGTTGGAAACATACGACGAAAACCACCTCAACAGGTTCCCACGTATGCCATTAAACGCAATTTTTCTCAATAGCAGCTCGTGGTCGACCTTATCGAACGCCTTCTGGAAATCAGTATAGACTGAATCCAGCTGAATACCTGCATCCATATCATTAAAAATGTATTCTGAATATGCTACTAGATTAGTTACCGTTGATCTTTTTTTAACAAAACCGTGTTGTTGTGGAGCAATAATATTATGAAGCAACGGATAAAGTACACTATGTACAAGCTTTTCAAAGATTTTCGATAAGGTCGACAATATTGATATCGGGCGATAGTTCTCGACGTCATCTGAAGGGCCTGACTTAAGCACCGGTGTTACGTTTGCTCGCTTCCAAGCATCAGGAAATATTCCTTGTGACAGGGATCAAAATAGGTATCTATTAAATTGCTTAAATTTGAAAAATCAAGTTATTAAAGATTATAATATCTTTAATAACTTGAGTTTTTTAATCTTGAATGATTTAATATAATACTAACGTACTCTTTATAGCTGTATAAAATTTATATCAGTAAATTTTATGCAATCTTGTAATGTCTCTTTTTCGTTTGTAAAATGGAACGTAAGGATGAAAGAGAAAGTAAATGGAACTATGACAGGTCCATACATAAGTAGGTACTTACTTAACTGATCTAGGTATATTCTCAATTGTGAAACGTAAAATACTCAAAGGCTTCCTAAATTATTTGACACTGACATGACAATACTCAACTGATTATTCCTGCTTTACTTAAATCAGAAATCGGGCCATAGTGCCGTTCTATCAGCAATGGTGATGGTTGAAACGTCAAAATGTTTTGATTACGTGTCATTTTGATAATCCTTGGCATTCCCATACATTTTTTACGTATTTCTGCCCATACCTGCCCTTCCTGCCCTATCTGCGCTACCTGCCCTACCTGCCCTACCTGCCATACCTGCCCTACATGCCCTACCTGCCCTACATGCCCTACCTGCCCTACCTGCTCTACGTGCCCTACCTACCCTACCAACCCTATATATAAAGACTGCTAAAATAGTAGAAATAATAGATTAATAAGATAATAATAGAGTAATATATAGATTGCTAAAAGTATCCTGTTTCAAAAACAGATCTATATTCGAATTGGTCACATTAAATTCGTTATGTGTCAAATTAGTTCACATTATGATCGCGTCATTTATTCTTCGGCCATTTTGTATTCTATTATTGTTCCCTATTAGGACTGGCTAGTATTAAAATTCGACAATTTCTTTTTTTAAATACTTTTCAAAAATAGCACTTTGAATGGATAAATTGATAATGTCGACCAAAATTTGGAAAAGCTGGTTGACGCTTTAGACTTTATGGGCGTGTTTGGTCTTTTTTAGGCTTTTCTCTCTTAGTTGCAAATAATTGCAATATAAATTACATTAAAATACTTTAGATTTACAAGTTTTTATTTACTTTCACCTGTCCCGGTCTGTTACAAAATCTCGCAAGTAATATTGATCGACATCCCAGTGTCCGATATCAGCAGAAATGTTGCACACATGATTGTTTCTCGTGACAATGTAATTTTCACAAATGATGTATTTCTGTTGCCGCTATAACAACAAATACTAAAAACAGAATAAAATAAATATTTAAGTGGGGCTCCCATACAACAAACGTGATTTCTTTGCAGTTTTTTGCGATAATAGTACGGAACCCTACGTGTGCGAGTCCAACTCGCACTTGGCCGGTTTTTTTTAATATAAAAGGTACGTTGCAAGTCGAGGGTTCAACCTCAGGCAGGTGCTTTACTCCGTGCAATTTATTTCATTACCACTTCTATCAAAACGGTAAAAGTAAACAGTGTGAGGAAACCAGCATGTCCCAGAAAAAAATAAGTTAAGTGACATATAAAATTCGCACTGGGCCCACGTGGTGGTTTGCTTTACGGGCCACTACCTCTCCAAGATATTAGGTCTGTGTCCCAGCAGTGGGAAAACTAGAGGCTTAATATACTTCTACCTCCTGCTCCATTTCAAATGTATTCAGACGGATTCTACTTATTGCATAATAATAATAAAAAACCGTTTTCCATTAAAAAGATTCTGAGATTTAATAAAACCGTTCGACTGAGATAAGTGACGACTATCTGCGTCTAGACTTTATAGGTTCGATCAATCCTACAGCGCAGGCCTCAACATTGGAATTATATGAAAATAGCTGATAAACGGGTTTAGTGGGTCGTTCAAATAGGGCTTTCATATTTTTGCTTCATAATAAGTGCTTTGCAAACAGGCATTTACAGAAATAAGACCGCCCACTACGTCGCTCTATGTATTTTTTCCTTAATAGAATAGAATTTACGTTATTTTAAACCAAATTATTCACATACATTTTTGGCGGCGTTCTGTTAGGATGGCTGCCTGCGGGTAATTTGAAATAAGAACACTGGTTGCGACTACACAAATTTAATTGAATTAAGAAAACTGTGCATGAAATGTTACGTTGTAATATAGTCATCATTTTACAATAAATTAGTTTACTTATTTTTTTTTTTTTACTTTTGTTTGTTATTCTATTTAGCCTTATTATAAAGTATGGCCAGTAGTTTTATACCACATTGATTGGAGTGTCAGCAAATAGTGACGCAAATAAGATCTTAAAATTTATAACAGCTCGTAGATATACACATGTGTTGCCACATTGCAGCCAGATCCGAACAGGGCTAGATACTGTCGAGACATATTGATCGAATTGTCGGTTCTTTGTTTTGATTCGTCGTCCTTGCCATATATTGCCATGTATGGAAGGATGGCCCAAACACAAAACTGCGGTGCCACGTCGCATCGTATAAATCTACGAGCTTGCTGCTTGTTGTTGCTTAGCAGGTTTCTGCGTTGCGAATTCGCATCGCTTCAATTCGCCGTTTTGTTTTTACAATATTACGAATCGGTTCGAAATCCTATAACACTACGATTGATTGTTGCCAGATTGGGTTTAGACGAGCTAATGTTTACGTTTTAAATGATATAGCTAATAGCTTTCGATCCAGTTCTTTATCCCTTATACACTTTGTCTGGAGCGAAATGCCAAATGTAAGGGATTAATGTAAGGTAAGGGACAGTTCCGGGGTAGTCAATATTTCTCTAGTAATTCAAATTAAGTTTTTTTTTTTGGTTTTCGAAGAACGCTAAAGCAGCCTAAGGTAAGTCCTAATATTATAGGTAAGGTAAATGGGTTTTGATTAAATTTAATTTCGATCTTGCCGATTGATTTTTTGTTCTGTTCATAATAATTGTCAGGACAAGGTTTGTGTGTAACAAAATTCTCATTTATATCATTAGTAAAATGAAGTCCAAATGTTTAAGACCACTGCCTAATTGCCAGTAGCATAAAAATAAATAGCACGATTTTATTTTATACAGTTATATTTTATTCTTGGATCCTAGTTTACGTCACTTTATAGTTGAAAACGGTGTGCAATATTATATTTTATCTACACTCACAACGTAATGTTCCAAATACGAATTCAAAAAATATTGTATAAACACGTACTTTATATTCGTGGATAGGTAAAATTAAAAAAAAAACCATTACAGTTCAACATTTTCCTTCGATTTTCAAACAACTGCATCATAAAATAACTTTTTAATTTTTATAGCACACTTTTACTTTTTAATTTTCTGGCGCGTATGGGCTGTAGTAAAGAAGTTTCATTGTCTGTGGATGCGCGCGCTGCGCAACGAGAATCTAAATTGCCCGCCATACCAAATATTTTTCCAATTCCACTTTTGTTTTATTTCAACTGTATGAGTGAAGATAAAGTAGTGTATGCAACGGCATATAATTAGGTATTAAAACACTCGCGTAATATTATTATCAAATTCGGCTTCGCCTCATTTGATAAACCTACGCTCGTGTTTTAATAACCCCTATTATATGGCCATTGCATAAACTACTATTATCTACACTCACAACGTAATGTTCCAAATACGAATTCAAAAAATATTGCATAAACACATACTTTATATTCGTGGATAGGTAAAATTAAAAAAAAAAACCATTACAGTTCAACATTTTCCTTCGATTTTCAAACAACTGCATCATAAAATAACTTTTTAATTTTGATAGCACACTTTTACTTTTTAATTTTCTGGCGCGTATGGGCTGTAGTAAAGAAGTTTCATTGTCTGTGGATGCGCGCGCTGCACAATGAGAATCTAAATTTCCCGCCATGCCAAAGATTTTTCCCTTTCCACTTTAGTTTTATTTCAACTGTATGAGTGAAGATAAAGTAGTGTATGCAACGGCATATAATTAGGTATTAAAACACTCGCGTAATATTATTATCAAATTCGGCTTCGCCTCATTTGGTAAACCTACGCTCGTGTTTTAATAACCCCTATTATATGGTCATTGCATAAACTACTATTATCTGTTCAAAATATGCCTACAATTTTAGCACCATATTACAGTACTATTCGGCAAATTGCACAATTGAGGTTATTATTTAAAATTGGCAACACCTTTGTTTACATTGTTGATCTCGAATTCAATTTCTTAGTATAGTGTATATTTTCCCCATACTTTCATGACACCGCTGCGCTGTCAGGCATGAGAAAACTTGTTGCGTGCTGAAAAATACTAAGACCAAGTCCACAACGGCGCCAATCGAGACCACTTGATTGTATTTTATTTTTATACAATACTAGCTGACCCGGCAAACATTGTTTTGCCATAAAAACACCAAACATTCATCTACCCTACCTACCCTACCTACCCTACATACCCTACCCTAACTACCCTACACTACCTACCCTACCCTACCTACATACCTACCCTACCCTACCCTACTTACCCTACCCTAAACGGGATAAAAATGTATCCTATGTCCTTCTCCTGGTTCTTAGCTACCTCCCTACCAATTTTCAGCCAAATCGGTTCAGCTGTTCTTGAGTTAGAAATAGTGTAACTAACACGACTTTCTTTTATATATATAGATTTTCCTATGAACTTTGTCGGTTGCAAATAAACTTATTTACCAAAAACAGTAAATTAGTCTTCAGAGAGATGAAAGGATAATGACGATGCAATATGGACATTCCATTCTAGCAAAATAGTCTTCAATGACAAGGTAATACTGAATCGGTAAATATCTTTGGAACTGGTTGAAATTCTATTCACCAGTCTTGCCGTGCAGTATCGTATTATCCAATTAGTATAATGTGGATATCAGACAGGCTGTCGCTATTCGGAAAACAATGGTAGAAGCCGATGCATTAAATGAACGAATATAGAATGGCGGCGTGTACTTGCGTTGACAGATAGTACAGTTAGCATATAAAATTTCAGATTAATGACATTTTCTCAAAAAACAAAAAAACAAGACCGGGTCGTATGACCAGCTTCAAAAGATGACTAAAGACGTACACACATTCATTATATACAACACTAGCTGTTCCCCGCGGCTTCGCGCCCGTGGACCACCCACAGGGCCCGTTTCCGGGATTAAAAAATAGCCTATGTTACTCAGGAATAATGTAGCTTTCTATCGGTGAAAGAATTTTTTAAATCAGTCCAGTAATTTCGGAGCCTAATCGGTACAAAACAAACAAACAAAAATATATTTCTTTTTTATAATATTGGCATAGATCTATCTACACCCACGTGCTTGGAAGATTACCGACATACCTTCCTGCTTATATGAGATACCTGCATCAAAAAACGAGTAGAAACAATCCTTATGTTGGTTAAAATAAAGAAAGAATATTAGTATCTTTCTAATTTCAAATCAAATGCAAATCAAGACTGTTTTTTTTTCTGCCTACGGTACGTGCGTGAATGAGTATAGTATAGACGGCACTAGTGTGCAAGCGAGACAACATGTTAAGCACCGCCATTTTAGATTCGTTTCTTTAATGAACCGGATCTCAGTTGCATCAGTTTCGATTGGTAGCCAAAGCCAACTTGATGGAAATGGCTAGGATCTGCCCATTTTTAACGATTTCCAAAAAGAAGGAGGTTCTCAATTCAACTGTATGTTTGTTACACGATTACTCCGCCACTAAAAAATTGATTTTGGGTTCCCGAATTGATCCCATTTAAATTTGGAAAAGATCTGATGAAGAACTTCCAATATATACAATACTATGTAATTTCATGTAATTCGGGTAATTTATTCTGGCATAACTTTTGGCACTATATGTCCATTATGTACCAAAACAAAAAAGTGAAAAATAAAAACCTTGTTTGATGGAATTTTAGTATGTCCGCTGATCTTTATTCTTTTGGGTGTCAATAACAATCGGTAACGAAAAAGTACGGATCAAAGTTATGTATAGAGTTCATTATCATTGCAGCCGTAAGACGTCCACTGCTGGACGTAGACCTCCGCCAAGGCCGCCACACTGATCGGTCCTGTGCGTTTGACTTCGCAAAATATTCACAACAATAATATTAGGAAAAAACCCGCTTACTCACAACACAAACAGGAAACTCAATTTCCCATATCGGAGACCTTACGCTACACTAGTGCATCTAGCTGTGAATTCATACGCGGTAGCCCCCATTGACAGATTAGAACACAGAGATTTCAATTTGTCTATGCCCTGAGCTTGCTTTGTTCACTGCTCTTTGAAAAGCCACATGTGTGTGGCAGCTTCACTTCAACAAAAATTCATCAGCGATGTAGAATGTTGACATGCCAAAAGGTATGGGATTGGTCACGTGCTTCAATGTAGCTTAGCTTTCCTAGACATTTTTAACATTTTACCAATCGGTATCGTGGCGCTCACGTTGATAGAATGTCGCTTGTTTAGAGCCTCCTTCAAAAAGGCGGAGGTTCTCAATGCAACAATTTTTTTTTTGTTTTTGTATCTCATCAGTTTTTTACTATACTTAATAAAATATAGCTTGATCTCTGCGACATATGTCAAACTGACGTATACGTTATTGTTAGCCTGTCAAGCGCTATTGTTATTGTATTGATACTGACTGCTGTCGCAGAGATCAAGCTATCTTTTATGAAGTATAGGTGGACCGATTTTGATGATTCTTTGTTATTAGAAATTAGTGCTAGTGCTATTCATGTGAATCCATTTAAATTTGATCAACCAAAACTAAAAAGAGAAAAATAAAAATTATTTTAACAAAAACATTAAACCGACATCTAAAACAAAACACTACAAAAGCGAAAACTAATTTTCTTTTCGGAAGTCAGTATAAAAAAACGAAAAAAAAAAATTGGTACCAAAGGCCAATCCGACATCCTAAAAAAAGATAGTTATTTTTCGCTTTGCAGTGTTTTGTTTTTGGAAGTCGGGTATAGAAAAAGCTTTTATTCGGGAGAAAATGTCGAAATTAATATTGGCTTGTGAACAAGGGAATCGGCACTAATTATTGTCGTTAAGTTTTAAGCTATTTAAACCATCGAACAATACAGAAAGTTAACTATACTATTAACAAGCACTAATAAACATTTTATTACATATTTTCGTCACGGCCCGTCCACTCTCGATGCCAAGCTGTATTACGATAAAAATAATGAATGACGCAAGCACAGTTATAAATGAACTTTAGAATTCTTTATTGTATGTAAACATTATGAGCAATTACTCAAGAATTTGGAACTAGGAGAGCAGCGGTGTCCCAGTTGTAACGGTCCTGACTTATGTTTCGTAGGTCGTGGGTTCGAAACCAGGCAGACGCTTTACTTTGTGTAAATTATTTTATCACCACTGCTCTAAAAACGGTGAAGGAAAACATCGTAAGGAAACTGGCATGTCCTAGAACCAAAAATTCGAAGACATGTGATATCCATCAACCCGCACTAGGCCTGCGTGGTAGATTAAGGCCCACTCCTTCTCTCACAGAGAGGAGGCCTGCGTCCCAGCAGTGGGAACATAAAAAGGCTGATGATGATTCAAGAATTTTATCATTTGGTGCAGATGTATATTGATCGAATATTATGTTTTTGTGTTAGGTACGTACCGCAGAACATATACTGCTGGTCTGCTATACTTGAGCGTCTGGGTTCGTTTCGAGGGTCGGGCAAAGTTTATTGAATGTTTCCATCTGAAATTTCACAGTAGCACCGCGGAGTTAGAATCAGCCTGTCTGCGTCGGAATTTGTGCAGGTTGACGAAAAAAGCTCACCCCTAACTACATGGAACTTTACCGAAACGTGGACAATAGGTACACCTACAGAGGTGTACCTATTGTCCACGTTTCGGTAAAGTACAGACACCCATCGGGGAAAAATTGATTGTATCGCGAATCTCAGACCAGACACCACATACCATGCATACATTCAGAACAGGAACAAAGCCAGCCAGATATTTGCTTAGAACGGGAATCGGTCCTGTCAACCATCAGGATACAGGGAGTAAATTTTTGATTACGTACTCAAGTAACACAAGTAAATTGTACTCAGTACTGTTTACTGGTCCACACAAAAGTGGTCGGCGCGGCGGTTCGAAAACGGACCGCGGTCCGCCATTTGGTGAACCCTGATATATTATTAGGTTATATGAAATTAGCGTTTTTTGAAACGGTTCACTTTAAACTGTGACAAATTCGGTTCGACTTGGAATTATAAGTTCAAATAGACTTTGTGTTTAAGGCATGTTATTCCCTTTAAACAATATGTTATTTATTTGTTTCGCAGGGTTTAGTCTTTCTGTAATATTGACATATTCATTACCAAGAAAAACTTTAGTTATCATAGTTTAAAGTGACCCGTTTAAAAAATGCCAATTTCATTAATGCATGAACCTAATGTTATAAAGTAGTGTAAATATTTATTTTTATTGTTAATATCTTTAAATAAAATGTGTTTAAGAAAAGTATCAGGCAGACTAGTTGAATAGATTATTATCTACTCGTTGGTTTTCATCACAATTTTGTACGTAATTTGTAGTCTAGTAGTCAGTTTCAGACAGAGACAATGTTGTCGAAGGTTAGGAGAAGAACAGATTTCTGTTCATTCGTCGGACTTGAATGTATTTATACAGTATAATCTATATTTGTGATTCTAGACGTTGAAACCTTGACATTATGAGCATCTATGTCATTGATACTTTAATAGCCTGTGAGGCTCCCTACTAAATAATACGCGTTATTGCGATCAATATAAAGGATTTATTAAAGGATATTTTTACAATATTATAAAATCATCCGCGCCTACCGCTCTCTAGCGCCCTGACCATTTTTGACAATTAATCCATTCTAAATACGATTTACTCTTTAGAAGTCACTCAGCCAATTAATAAAAGGTAGGCAACTTATGCAACCTCGTTGCAATACCTATTTCAGTTAAGTAAATTTTTTCCCTCTAACCTTCACTGGTGAAAAATAAAAGTTAATTCAAAAAACCCGACTGCTTAAAAAGCGAACTAAAAAGATATAAACAAGAAGAAAATCATGCTGTGCAGTCGGAGGATACATCTGATTTTGGTCAGCCAACTCGCGAACATGTATCCTCCGACTGCACAGCATGATTTTCTTCTTGTTTACATCTTTTTAGTTCGCTTTTTAAGCAGTCGGGTTTTTTGAATTTTTGAATTAACTTTTTTTATTTCTATCTTTTTAGTTAACTTTTTTAGAATTAGGTACATTTTAACATATAAGTGTTATATATTTTTGAAATCAACTCTTAAAGCCCTTTATTTTGATACCCCACTCGATAGGTTTGGAAGATTGAGAAATTTTGGTACCCCACAATATGGCGCCCAAAATCCGCCATTTCTCTTTTTTCCAATTTTAATGTAGCCAGTGACACTCGCAGGGTTAAGACGAATCGATTGACGTAAGAACCATCAAAATCGGCAGACGCGTTTGGTCTCTAGAACGCCACATAGGAACAAACATACATACATACATACATTAAGTACATTACCCTCCTTCGGCAGTCGGGTAAAAAGAGTACTTTTCTGCGTGCTAGTGGCATTCGGTTAGAATGGCGGCTCACCATAAATAAGTTGGGAAGAAGCTAGGCTGAAGATGAACTCTCGCTGGAGAAATTGAAAGGCCATTAATCATTTCCAAGTTTGCAGGCTCCAATTTTGATTGATGGTAGTTTTAGACCAAGTTGAGACTAAGTATAGACCCATTACAGTATACTAATTAACAACGTCAAGGCTCTTCTTCTATTTACAAATAGACAGGTTTCTTTAGAAATAAGCCTCACTTTTGTACCTAGTTTTCTGTTATTTCTTCTTGTTATTGTATGTTTAGTATGTGTGTGTTAATTAATTGATATATTTGTTATGGTTCAAGTGATTAATACGGCATTATTTGATTATTCATATTGCCCGAGCAGTTTCAAAAATTATTAATATGATAAAATCTATTGAAATTATTAAAATAATCGGGCTTTCTGAATTATGCCTTTCACTTATTGGGCAGGGTAATATGTGTTTTATTAAATTATTTTAATGTTGACATTGATTTTAATATAGAACAGGTAAGTACGATTACTTTATTTTTGTGTCCAGGGTCTAAAAAGTAACCCATGCTGGGCTCCCGTGCTCACTTCGCTCGCTCTTGGACTAATTAATTCATTGACGCTAATTATCGCACTGTTACGTTGCAATATTCATAATGACCAGGCAAAGTGATAAATCATATAGAAGTTTAAATCGGTATTCATTACATTGCCCGATTTGACTGACTAGATTCATAATACCCGGGCATTATGCATAGTGCACTACTGCACTACTTGCTCCATGACATATTATATAAATATGTGAAAATAGTGGGTAACTGATAATGTATTGGCAATCTATCAGGGGTTTAGGTACTTTTACAAGCTTTTATTTAACTTGTAATGTATGTATGTAAGTGTGTTCGGGTCAAATCTTGCAACTGAATTTTAAAGCAGTTATCCTGCACCGAGTGATATGAAATTTTGCATACACATTTAGTTTGGATGACAATGCATGGTTAGCTAAGTGACGTCATTCTAAATCTAATATGGCGGACGGCCCAAGATGGCGGACTAGTTATTTTAGGTGCACTGCCATGATATATCAAATGAATGTGTTCGTTGAGACGAATACGAAAAAACTTTGTTTAAAAATATTTTTGAATGAATATTTTTTTTATGTTGATTTACCCTATATTGTCCCATTGATGGACAAAAGCCTACACCATATTCCTCCATAAACTTAGGTATTTACTTATTAATATGATTATTTTTAATGTGAGACCAATATTTTGTTGCGCTATGCAAACATAAATGTGTATTTTAATATTTTTTGTATTTGGGGGTGGATCACATACATTCTAAGTTTATCTTTGACTTCGCTGACTACGGTGAAGGAAATCATCGTGAGGAAACCAGGACATATAGTTAATATAAGTTCGAAAACACCAATCCGTATCGAGCGGTGGTGATTAATGCTCGTGTCTTCTCTGTATAAGAAGAGGCCTTTTTCCTGCAGTGGGACGGTGGGACGGCAGTATTCCAGTATTTACTGCTTCTAGCAGAGAACCACGAGAGTCGATTGATCGTATGTAGATATTTGTTTATTTATCGCACGGCACAGATATGCAGCGGCCTTTAGATCTGCACTATGTAGTCAGTTATTTATAAAACATGCCTGTCTGACTATTTTTAACTGCCACTAAAATCATTTTGGAACATTATCGGGACACTTGCTAGCGGATTTTATGCGTTGATATCCTCTGGTAGTGCTGTCAAGACTGGGTTACTAAGTACTGCTGTGGCGTTTCTTATCCGGTATTCTCCATATCAAGCTGGCTTTGCGAATGGACAGTAAAATTTACTATTTTTTTTTTTCAAACTTTTCAAATTCAAATGTGCCGCTTAAAGCGCTGTCCACACATTTCCGGGTTCCCGTCCCTGACGGAACACTCACATACAATTTATATGAACGATCCGGATTGCCCTGATACGCAGATGTGTGAACAAGTTCGTATCAATCGTATGTAACCGATTCCTGCCATGTTACGTCATGGCCGAATTGAAATAGATGATTTGACATGCATTACAAAATAGGGATAAAGTACCACCATAAAAAATAACAAAGCTACGATTTTTTAAATTGATTGTCGAGTTGAGATTCCGAGTACATTTTGAATTACGTCTGGGCGTCTGAAGTCTAGCACACTCTGGGGGAAATTACATCAGGATCCTGAATAGAGTATGTGGGTGAGTTGCGGGTAAGGAAAGGAAGCTATATAATGAATGAAACCATTATTATTAGGGTCATTTTCATTAATTAAATTGAGCGACGCTAGCAGTTCTTGAATTCGGCTTAGTTGTGCTAATTGTGTTCTGTTTTCTTGGTGAAATTGTCTCCTCTTATAAATGCGTTTGGATGTGTGCATGTTTGTAACGCCAGAACTGTTGTACGGATCTCGACGAAATTTAGCACATAAATAGATTATAGTCAGGAATAGCACATAGGATACTACTTATCCCGGGCATATGTGTCCTCTGGGTAATTTTCGAATCTTACGCGGGCGAAGCCGCTGGCAGACAGCAGTTCTAACATAACTAATAAATCGATCCTCTCTACTACCGCGGATGCTGAAGTAACTATTTTCGGGTTTATAGCTTACTGAAAATAACATTGTATACGTGTAAAAGCAGTCACTGCATCGGTCGTGGTCTTTAACAACAGTCGGTAATTACAAGATACTATAGATATACCATTTACATGCGTAGACCATAGACAAGTGACTTTCTATCATCGAAAGCGTAGCGAAAGCCATTGCCAAAAAGGCAAAATTGTATGGGATTGACAAGTGATATCGAAAAATCACATGATCAATCCCTTACATTTTGATATTTCGACTATCGCCTTCCCGGACATCGAACTTTAATATTTAGAAACAAGATAAAATTACATAATTTAAAAAGAATTTAATTTTTATTTCATACTTTTTAAACTACATATAAATATATAATATACCTAGTAGTAGACCCGCTTCAATCGACAATCTATCGAAACACGTAATAATGACACGATATTTTGCTAAAAAATCCAGATTTAAAGAGTAAAATGCGAATAACTTTTAAACGGCCAAACCGATTTTATTCAAACATAGCATAGAACACTCTCGATAAAGTCACCTTTCAAACAAAAAAAATACTAAATCATAATCGGTTCTTCCGTTTAGGCGCTATGATGCCACAGATAGACACACATATAGCAACACACGTCAAACTTATAACTCTTTTGCCGGGGTTAACTAACTATTTCTAAACAAGCTTTTTAGCTTACTGTGCATGTACTTGAATGATCCCTATTAGAATAAATGCACCAAATTAGGAATGTATGCCTTTGGGGTTCCGCGTACAAATTACTCCCAGCGCTCAGAGCCTTTGAGAGTAGGACATAGGAATAAGTATCAATTTTACTGATTAATACCTATGTTTGTTTGACATCAATAGGGACACGGAATGCTGCTAGTCAAAGCTAAGCTCTCAATAAACCGAAATAGCCACCAGCAACATAATATCGGGTGCCCAAATCAAAGAGATTGCTTTTGACAAATCGATGGCTTATATTATTAACTAACTTCTGCCAGCGGCTTCGCCCACGTGAAAGTATTTTGTTATCAAGGGAACATTATATCGTGGTTAAAAGCCAATGCGCTATTCCAGATTATAATCTATCTCTGTGCCAAATTTCATCCAGATCCGTGTAGCCATTCTGGCGTGATTGAGTAACAAACAAACATCCATCCATTTAAACTTTCGCATTTATAATATTAGTAAAATTTTATTGGTATCTGTTATGTTTTATTTGGAGCACGAAAATTGGATAAAATTTGTTGCCGTTTTAACCTATTCGGTCCAATTAATTTCGAATATCAAAAATTTGCATTGCTTAATTAAAAAAAAAAAGCTTTTTTTTACAAAAAAATACTATCGACTTCCAAATTAAAAAACTACATTATTTTTCACTTTGTAGTTTTTTTAATTTGGAAGTCGGTAGTATTTTTTTGTAAAAAAGCTTTTTATTTTTCACTTTTTAGTTGTACCTAATAGGCAAGTTGTTTAGTAAGGTATCTATAACGCCAGAATAGATAACCCGAATGTCATGAAACTTGAACATAACCGGTGAAATGAGTGATCTGCGTACCCCTTTACTGGAGTGATGTTATGTTGTGAAATGGTGTAATCTATAAAATATTGAAGAGTTCTGATGTTTATCTCCGAAGTTCTTCACCAGATCTTCACCAAATTAAAATGGGATCAATTTCGGAACATAGTCTTTCAAACAAAACAAGAATTTTCAAAATCGGTCTAAAATTGACAGAGATATGCGTGAAAATACACAAAAAAAAAAACAAACATAACATAGAACTTCCTCCTTTTTGGTAAGTCGGTTAAAAATAAACTGCCATTTCAATAGTGTCACGGAAAATATGTTAGAATTTGTTAACCAAAGTAAACTAAAACCGGCCAAGTGCGAGTCGGACTTCGCACATTTAAGGTTCCGTACCAAACCGCAAAAACATGTGGTTTTGATTTGTTGCTTCCGACGCAGCTCTAACAGTATCCTGAGCGTATTGTCCGAGCGGTGGGACTCGGTGTTGTTGGAGAGGTGGATGCACCTACATGCCAGTTCCTCACCATTTATTAAGTGACAATTGTTTTATAATTATTATTATTTTATTAAATGAATAAATAATATATTAAATGCTATTAAATACATTTTGACCTAATAACTATAATATTGTAATTTTCAATCAATTTTATATTTTGCATGCAATGTTATTAATGTGTTAATTAATGTATATGAATTCTTATGTATATTCAATGTAATTTTGTAGTGCTTTATATGTGGAAAACTTCCTGAAATAAATGGTAATTTATTTATTATATTGGTATGTGTTACTAAAATATACGTAATAATAAACATTATTACCAAATTTTAGGTTCATAGGTCAAAAATTGTTCGGCACAAAATTTTGTAAAAATGCTTGCTTTGGTGGCTCCTCATTCCATTGATTTCCAATATTTTTTAAAACAAAAAATACAGCATTTATCTACTCAACGAGTTCTAAACAACGATACCCCATTCAAAGGGGCAGGTCAAATCTTTTGTCACTTCCTCTTTATTTTTTTCTATTTGTTATACTGTTCACTTATACTGTTAAAATTTGAAGACTTTAGCTCCAAACGTTTGACTGTAAAACCTGTATGACAGACGAAGGGCATACATACAAATAAACGGACAGACAGACACGCAAGTGACAGCAATATGACTCGGTTTGGACCCTTCGGGTACGTAACCCTAAAAATCGTCTTTGAACTAAATCTATTATGGGCTCATTGCCCATTGTGAAAATGTGAATAAATCGCTGAGGTGGGACGTGGTGTAGATAATGTAACTAAAGTATTTGCTGCAAAGATATACAAGTTTTCTTGCCATAACCAGTAATGTCAGTAAGTTTACTAGATATATATAATATTTTTAGGTACCGTTTCCTCCCAATAGCTAAGTAATTAATGTAGTTATTTGGAAATAAAACCTAAACCTTTTATATATTTATTGGCCAACCAACAATGGTAAATGTTAAAATAACGTTTTCTATATCTAAATTTCTTAGGCCTACTTGCGCCACCCTGGGTTACTTTACTAACTCCGAGTTAGTAGGTAACACGGCCAATTATTTATGACTTTCTTTTTTTAACTCTCCTTTAATCAACTATCTGAGTTAAGTTTTTGGCACAAAGGACCTCAAACTTACTTACACTTACTTAATGTTAAATATTGACACGTTTCACTTTTCATTATAAATGCTATATGTATAACTTTTAACGGAGTGACTTGCAACACGTCTCAGGCCTCGTTTCTGGCGTTGTATGAGAGTGTTTTCAGAGAAGCAAATTTCCACGCGTTAGCTTGAGATGCAGGCGGAGCCAGTCTTGTTTGGAAATGGCACAACGCAGACGTGAGCCACCGTCACCAATTCGATGTTAATTATTTAATATAAGAAGTGACCCGATTCTAATTCCCGCTGCCGCGTTTTCGCCGCGTTCGCAGCCGCGTGCGCCGCGCCGCCGCCGCTTTTTACGCTACACGCTAGAGGGTCAGGCACGGACGCAATGGCAGCCATTGCCACTCTTAATCACTTAACGCACCATAAACAACATCGTACATTGCCATAAGTTCGTGTTTGCGACAGCACGCAAGACGCCACGCGGGCGCCGCGCGGCTTTGAGTAGCGCGGGTGATAATATTATTAACTATCGGTTATTATTATCTAAACTCCATTTGAAATAACATTAGACATGTTTCCAAATCTTTTTACAGTCCGTTCAACCGATTTTGAGTTCTATCCCGTAAACATAAGGATAACATAAAAAGCATAAACCTGTTACCAAAACCAACTGTTTACTACAGCTACCATTTGTCGTATCACCAACGCAATAGAATTCAAAATCGGTTGAACGGGCTGTAAAATGGGCTAATTTAAACGTGTTATCGCAAATGGAGTATAGGCGGTACTATTCTTTTTTAATTGGGGTCGGTGCAACATGTCTTCTTCTTCTATTCCGTCTTGTCAACCATCACACTTTCAGTGCTATCACTGACCCTTCTTTATTTACCTAAATCATTCTTCACATAATTAATTCATCCATGGTTTTATTTATTACTCTGCCACAAAGGTGCCTTACAGAATGTGGTAAATCCTTTGTGGGAGACTGGTATCTATCTAGTATATCTTGTCACACAGATTACCATGTCATATTATTGTAAAAAGCCGGTAACACGGTCACATTACCTTGCTATTTTGAGGGTTCCGTACCCGAAGGGTCCAAACTGAGCCCGTTAGTATAGTTGTCACTCACGTGTCCGTCTGTCCGTCTGTCTATTCATTCTTGACTTGCATAAGAGTGTCCACATCTCTGCCGTATCCGAATGCTATTAAACCAACGGTTAGTTTATATCGTGCGCATCTGTCAATCGTTTGTATTGCACGACGTTTGGACGTTATCCAGCGGTTGTGCGAACTTGCGCAACTGGTGGCTTTCGCCAGGGAGCGTGTACTTTACACCTTTGTGAAACTGGCTGAAGAATCAGATATGGAAGGAAGTTTGTGACGTGCAAATCCCACTCATTTCGAGCGGAATTTCGAGGAATGGGTCTCGTAAAAATGCCACTCAAAATTAATCTTCGAATCATTTAAATATTAAAATTTATTCTGACAGATCTATTAATACAACAGCATTCTGCGCAACGAAATGAATTTGTTGTACATTTAGAATTTGATAGTTTATTTTGATGCTGAAACCTTTAAAACATAAGTTACTATAATAACCTGAATCTCGGAAACGGCTCCAACGATTTTCTTGAAATTTAGTATGGGGTTTCGGGGCTGAAAAATCGATCTAGATAGGTTTCATTTTTAGAAAACGTCGTTTTCTCTATTTTCAGCCGAGCAGAGCTCAGTCACCCAGGTATTAGTTATTAATTTGTGAAAAATTAATGCGAATAGTTGAATCGAGGTAACATTGGAGTGGCTGACTGAAAGCACAGCGTAATATTTTAAACTAGATATTGTGTTTCTCAACTGCAACGGCTGTAAGAAGAAAATCATAATAAATTATACCTAGATGTCTCTCGCTATTTTTATTATAATTCAAGCCAAGTTTATCGAACTTGAGTTAACATTCTTCCGTTGTTTAGCCTTGGTAGAGTAGATTCGTAGGCGTATGAAGTAGATATGTAGGCCAGTACAAAGAAATTCAGCCTTCCGATCTGCGAACCGTTTTGATCGTGTGTACAATATTTATTATTTTCTTAATTGGCCCTTTCTCTTTGACAAATTGTGCAGTGACAATTTCACAATATGTCATATTGACACAGCGTTTTACAAAGTGGCAGTCAATTTCATTGAGTAAATAAACTTTTATTCTAATAATCATTTTGTAGGAATAATGAATCGAGTTATTATTTTATTAATTTTCCAAAGGTATTGATGCAGTTAATTTGTTTTTAATGAAGAAGTTGCTTGCTTTCCTTTTTTTGGTTGAATTTTCGTGTGTTACTTTTTTGGCTGTTTTCAGGTTTATTTTTAAATGTGTTCAGGCTTTTTGGTGTTTGGTTTTTAAATTGGGGTTCAAGCTTTTCCGGTTAATCTAATGCAGTATTTCCAAATTATTTCATGTTTAATTTTCATAAATCCTTTTTTTGATGTAGTTTGGGTTCTGCAAGATTAATTTAAAATATGGTATGTAGGTTAAAAGGGCTTTATGCGCCATGAAATTTTAAATGTGTAGGTAACAACTTGCAATGTATCAATTAAATAATAATAATACTAGCTTGTGACTGTCAAATCACTTCTCATAAAGAGAAGATACGAGCATTGATCACCCCGCTAGCTCAAGACGGGTTAGCGATTTCAAACTTATATTCGTCCGTCCGTTCAACCGTCAAAGTTATTTTTGCAATTTTTAGGCCCAGTTTTTTTAATTCGTAGGTAGCTCTACCAATGGTTAAATATATCATGCTAACCAATGGTTGCAAATTTCGGTAGAACAACATTATTCTTCAGTTGTTAGCCCTACAAAAGGTCAAAATAGTTGAAGAGTTATTATATTTCATCATTTGTAAGACTAACAATTGATGATAAAAAGGATCTTACCGAATTTTGAAACCATTGGTTAACATATTTAACTAATGTTTGAGTTAACTAGGGATAAAAATGACGGGTTTTTTTTTTGGAAATCTGATATATTTCTATCTGGAGATATTGCCACGGCCAGCCAGCGGAATTGATGGGCAGGGGAAGTCGGGTTCGAAATAACAAAACTGCGTCCAAATCTCCTCGTTTATTAAAGGTTTATAAAGGTGCCTAAAACAATAAAAATTATAAATGATTACAAAATGGATACTCGTTCAAGCCTCAATACATAGACACAATTACAAAATAACTTACCCAAAGGGCACCTTGAAGTAGGTACTAGAAATCACAATATAACGCAATACACACAGTTCATAAACCGAATATATTAATATAATATAATAATTTTTCCAATATAAAATTTAAATTAATGCCTTGAGTGTCAGCAGGCCAGAGCTATTTTTCTTGACAGCTCCCTTGAAAAAACGAGGCTTTTTGACAGACATTCCATCAATGAATTTTGAATTTTTATTTTTAAGAGATCGCCAAAATGATTTGAACCAAAAAAAAGGTCGACATGGTCACAATACCCCGCCGCCCCTTGAAAAAATTTGGAGGTAGGCCGAGAAATTTGATGAGGAGAGGAAAAAAAAAAAAAAAAAAAAAATTACAAAATGCTAAATTTAGAGATGGGGGTGATATTTACAATGTGAATATTACAACAGAGTCTGAGTCCTACAAGCACTCAATCATACAATCATACAACCTATCAATATTAGTCTTAGGTATAAAATATTGCCCTAAAACATCACGCAAATGAAGTAGCTGAAAACTGTGTACAGGCTACTCCGACGCAACTCTGCAATCAGTGTAGGCTTATTTAAAGAGTCACCATCCGCTCTATAATGGTGAATGATGTAAAGTATTTACAAAATGTGTGCCCAAATGCGCAAAAGGTCTTTAGAATCATTTCTTCTTTTATTATTATAGAAGAAAAGTAATAAGAGGGTGATGTTTTAGGTTTACATCATATAAATATAATTAAATTAAACTTGAGAAACTCGCGTAATATTAATTAATTAAAAGAAATATGTATAAATTAAGAAAAATTTGAGACAATGTTAATGAAACCGAAAGAAAATAAATGAATAAAAGAACAATTATTGTAAAACACTAGGTCTAGGTTTGATATCTTTAACATGCCATCGACCTATAGGACGACCTGTTAAGTCTGCTAAATCATAAACAAGAGGAGAGATTTTTTGTATGATTTTGCATTTAATAAATTTGGGAGCTAATTTAGCTGAATAATATCTGCCGGCCGCACTTAGTGCGTAATTACGTTTCCACACTATGTCGCCTGCATTGAAAACTATATGTTGGCGTTTCTCATCGTACCGAGCAGCATTATTTTGATGAGAAAGCCAGAGCCTATTCTGAACTTCAGCAAGAATAGGGCTAAGAGAACCTACGTTATCAGCGAAAACGTCACGAGGAGCGAAAATCAAATCTTCCAAGGTGTCATGATTTGGGTAAATTGAACCACACGAAACGAGTTCACGACCATAAACAAGGAAGGCAGGTGTGAATTTAGTGACTTCATTTACTGCGGTATTTATTGCAAATTGTATTTTATGTAATTGTAAGTCCCAAGTCCTATGGTCTTGATCGACAAAGGATGCTACGGCTGTAATTATGGTTTTATTGTAACGTTCGACTGTATTGACTTGTGGGCAATATAGCGGTGTAAAGCTAATTTTTGGGATGTTGTAACGTCTAAGCATGTCGGCAAGTTCATTGCTAGCGAATTGGGGCCCGTTATCAAGGATAACCGTTTCGGGAATACCGTGGCTCATGAAGACTAGATTTTCTAAAATGTGTGCAATAATAGCAGAAGTTGCCCGCTTAATTGGAAACAAAAGGCAATATTTACTAAAGCAACAAGTAACAACGAAAATATAACGATTTAACTTCCTGGACATAGGAAGAGGACCAATCAAGTCAATAGATATAGCTTGAAAAGGTCTTGAACAAACCTTAGGTTTTCCCATTAGACCGATAGTAGCTTGTGTTTGATGTTTGTAAGCAAGGCATGTCTCACACTTGGCAACAAAATTTGCAACGTCCCTATACATACCTTTCCAGAAGTATCTAAGTTTCAGTCTGTTATACGTTTTAAGAAGACCAAAATGAGCAGTGGTAGGTGTAGAGTGATTTTCGACTATATGAGCCGTCGTATGCTCAGCCGGTATCACTTCTTTCCAATTGTACTCGGAAGTAAGAATAGTGCTAGTGCGAGTATACCTGTATAATTTGTTATTCCTAACTATATACTCAGGACAAGCAGCAGGATTGTTTATACATTTAGCCCTGATTTCATTATACCAAGCATCAGCTGATTGACTAGGGTCATAATTTATTAAAGAAATAGGAACAGAACGTGAAAGAACATCAGGAACCAGATGGTCTTTACCTTTTTTGTGTTTCATTTCAAAATTAAAAGCAGATAATCGAATACTCCAGCGAGCTAAACGACCGGTAGGGTTATTTAAATTAAGAAACCACTGTAGAGAAGAGTGATCAGTGTAAATTGTAAATTTCTGGCCGTTGTCTAAATAACAACGCCAGTGTTCAAGGGCTGTAATAACGCTAAGTAATTCGCGCTCAGTAATAGAGTAATTCTTTTGAGCACCAGTTAATGATTTGCTCATGTAAGCAATAGGTTTTTCAACGCCATCGATGTCCTGCGTAAGTATAGCTCCAATACCAAAGCTAGACGCGTCACAATGTACCGCAAAAGGATCATTAAAATTAGGACGTGACAATACCGGGGTAGTAGTCAACGCTTGTTTTAGCTTAATAAAAGCATTATTATGTTCAACCGTCCATTTGAAAGGAGGAGCTTTTTTACTGGTAGAGGTTAACGCGTTAAGTGGTGCAGTTAAAGTACTGAAGTTTGGTAAAAACCTACGGTACCAACTTGCAGTGCCTAAAAATTTCTTAACTTCTCTTCGAGAAGTGGGGGCAGGTATGTCAAGAATAGCTTTGACTTTATCTGGGTCTGTGCGTAATCCGTACTCGTCAACGATAAATCCTAGGTATTTTAGTTCTTTCTTAAAGAATGAACACTTATTAAAATTGACGGTAATGTTCGCCTGAATAAGTTTGTTTAAAACCTTCTGAAGAAGAGATATATGTTCCTCAAAAGTATTAGAAACGATTACAATATCGTCGAGATAACAAAAGACTTTGTTATCAAATTCATCAGAAAGTAAGTTATCTATAAACCTCTGTTGTGTTGCAGGTGCATTAGTTAAACCAAAAGGCATAACTTTGAAACAAAACATCCCACGACCGGGAACGTGAAATGCGGTTTTCAACCTATCATCCTTATGTAAGGGAATCTCCCAAAAAGCTTTAGCGATGTCAATAGAAGACAAATATTTTGCATCTCTTAAATTATCTAATATATCAGCAATAAAAGGCAGTTTATATGCGTCTTTCATAGTAATTGAATTTAGTTTCCTACTATCAATACAAAAACGCCAAGAGCCATCTTTTTTAAGAGTAATTAAAACAGGACTCAACCATGGGCTCTCGCAAGGTTCGATTACATCTAGTTTAAGCATCATATCAACCTCGTGTGAAAGTGCTCTTAGCTTTTCAGGTGATAAGCGGTAGGTACGTTGCCTAATAGGAGCGTGATCACCAGTATCAATGCGGTGTACCGCTAAATGCGTCCTACCTAAAGGTCGTGTTTCCGTAGAATTTATTTTAAATTGTTCTATAATATGATCCGCTGCCATTTTTGTACAGGGGTCAAGGTGTCGTAATGTGAAACTTTAGAAGCTTCAACAGTAGCAAGAAAGTTTGACGGGTTAGTATTTTTAGAAAAAGATATAAGTTCTAGAATATCAGTAGCTAGGTTAAAAGATTTCCAAAAATCCATTCCAAAAATAAGGGGTTGAGTAATAGAAGGAATCACGTGAGCAGTAATAATCTTAAATTGTTTTTTAAAAATAATAGGTAATTCAATCGTACCTATAGAGTTAATAGGTTGGCCGTTAGCTACCGAGCCACTTATTTTATATTTTGTATTAATAATAAAATCATGTTTGAGAAGTTCTTTATAAGCATTATTGCCAATAATAGTAATCGGACTACCACTGTCGAGTAGTCCACAAAGAGTAAGGTGTTTAAGCTGAACATTGCAGTACGGTCTCAAAGTATCAGTATCATTTTTAAACAGGACTGTAGAGGTCTTATAAGAATTCATGAATACCTTAATGTAATTAAGCCATTGTTGCCACTCTCCACAATCCTGACTTATGCGTTTTTTGAACTTGGTTCAGTTTTACTAGTAACGCAATTAGGACAGTTGGTGGCTTTAAAATCCTTTAAACCACACTTAAAACAAACTATGTCCTTCTTCGGACATGATCTCAAAGAGTGTTGATTGTTCCTGCATCTGGGGCAGAACTGATTGTTAGAATTATTGACCACGTGAATAGAGTGAGTACCAGAGTAGCTTGGAGTAGATTGTACCCAGACTTGGCCTAAAGTCATTGATTCGTACCACTTGCACGCTTTGAATAGGTTAGAGACCGAAGAAATATTTTCCGGTAATAAACGAGATTTAAGAGACGGGTAGAGATTACGAACCAAAGTATCAATTTTCTTTTGTTCGGAAAGCGGCTCCTTAAGTTTACTAAATAAAGTTTCAATCTCAGTAAAAAAACAGGCGACACGTTCGCCAGGCTTTTGCTTCCGTTCATCGATTTGTTTGAGCACTTTATAGTCGTAGTCATCGATTTCAAAATCATTAAGTAATTGATTTTTAAAAGATTCCCAAGTAGTAAGGGTGTTGACCCTACAACGGTACCATTCGAGTGCCGTGCCTGCGAGGATATCATAAATGTACTTATGTAGTTTGTCGTATTTAATTTCCCTAGCAGTAGCGAATTCCTCAACTTGACGAATAAAATCCCTAGGGCAGGTATCACCTTTAAACGTAAATCGTTTTATTTCGTTAACACGAGGTCTGTCTTGCAGAGAGGCAAACGTCTCTACAAGTTTATCAACAACAGAAGTAGTATGATCTTTGTCCTGTGCCGACACAAAAGTAGCCTGAGAGGACGAAGAAGAAGGAAATATGGTCAAAGAATTAAAAGTTTTATGCAGTAGTGAAAGAGATTTGCAAGCTTCGTTAAATATGGTTAACACTTCAGTAGTAGCTTCAGAAGTGTCGATCCTGTTAAGCCGGTCTTGTAGGTGAGAAAGGTAAGTTAAAATTTTATTTTTCGAACTTTCTGTTGGTTTGTTTTCAAAGAGTAAGATTTTTGCGTTTAAATCCACCAAACATTTGTTTATTTGTAACAAGTCCTGGTCTAAATCGAGAGGACTTGCATCAGATACTACAGAATTGGTAGAAACGAGATCTGATAATTGTTGACGGAGTAAGTTCGCAGTAATCGCCGGAATAGCACCCCTTAACAAAACTTCGTAAGTTAGTTCATTTTTATTGAGTAAGTTTAAGTCCATATTTAAAAATTGGGTAATATTTTAAAGTTGTTAAAAATTACGTTAAGTAACGTTAGGGTGTAAGTAAGAAACGATAAAAGTCAGAATATTAAAAAGATAATACGCATAAGTCGTATGTACCGTTGTAGCAAGTGTGTAACTACCCTAATGCAACAAGTCCGTAATAAAAATTAAAAATTTCTTTTAAGTAAAAACTTTTTAAGAAAAGCGGCCAGCAGATATCAGGAATCAACAAACAAGAATAAAATATGTCAAATGTCAATTCAAATTGTTTACAATTTGATGTCGGTGTGACGATAAACAACAAAAATAAATTATGGTAATGTTATGGCATGTAAAATCCCTCAAATAAATTGTTGTTGAATTAATAGTTAATTACAACACAATAATAAAATCAACATAAAGGTACAAGTAGGTAAATCAAATTGGTGATTACGAGAGTGGGTTTAAGTTAGGTTCTTAAATTAAGTAATTCTATTTGTATATAGCTAATAGCTAAATAAAAGTATGCATCTATTGCCAAAGAAGGAGGGTCAGGAAAAAAAAGGTGCGCAAGGCTTTTGGAATTTAGAAAATGAGGACTAACAGTTTGACTCCAGCGAAACAGTGTTGGTTCTTCAGTAGGTCCTGAGAGCCTTAAAAACGTTGAGGCGCCACTGCCACGGCCAGCCAGCGGAATTGATGGGCAGGGGAAGTCGGGTTCGAAATAACAAAACTGCGTCCAAATCTCCTCGTTTATTAAAGGTTTATAAAGGTGCCTAAAACAATAAAAATTATAAATGATTACAAAATGGATACTCGTTCAAGCCTCAATACATAGACACAATTACAAAATAACTTACCCAAAGGGCACCTTGAAGTAGGTACTAGAAATCACAATATAACGCAATACACACAGTTCATAAACCGAATATATTAATATAATATAATAATTTTTCCAATATAAAATTTAAATTAATGCCTTGAGTGTCAGCAGGCCAGAGCTATTTTTCTTGACAGCTCCCTTGAAAAAACGAGGCTTTTTGACAGACATTCCATCAATGAATTTTGAATTTTTATTTTTAAGAGATCGCCAAAATGATTTGAACCAAAAAAAAGGTCGACATGGTCACAATATATATAGATCAAATGTCGGTCAGTCTATAGCCTCAAGGTTTGAAATGCTCGTGGACCTACGGACATTTCAGCGAGGGAAGTAGACTGCAACAACAACTCGCTGCTATACAATTCCAAATACACGAAGGATGCATTAGCGAGCAGTTGTAAAATATAAACTACGAATGTAAACGCGAAATGAACCGTAAAATTAGTTTATTTCCAATGAACTGTTCGCCTAAATATTTGGTGAATTTATGAGACTGTGCATAGTAAATCTAGTGTAATGTTTTCGATGTTCCTAAGCAAAGAAAAATAATAGTAGTCATGGTGAATATAATAATACAATAAAATAATGTTTATTGCCAATAATTTCTTAACAAAGGTTACAGGTAATATGATACAACATAATGTGCATAAAGAAATATCTGCAGGCTCCCGACATTAAAACCACAGTATAAATATAAAAAAAGTATTGAAACTACCTTCAAACGCTTGAAACGGCACACTCACACAAACATGCGCACTAACGAGACCCCTAAGCAGTATCTTCGGTGCTGTCAGTAGTGCGAGCCACTTATGTGGCTTGTCGATGCGTGTTTGTGTGAGTGTGCCGTTTCGAGCGTTTGTAGGTAGTTTCCGTACTGTTCGTCCATATGTATACTGTGTTAAAACTTTGGTATAAGTTATTCCGTTACACGTCACATTAGCATGTCGCTGACGCTGTCACTGACGTTAACCCGCCCGTGAGCCCTATCAAAAATCTGTATTCCTTCTTTTCTGTGTTAATTGTTTTGTGTGTACATAAATAAATAAAAAAATAGAGTAACTTTTTTGAGCGATCGGACTGTTACTCTGCCACGAGTCTTATCAAAAAGAATATTGGTCAGTTTTAAAAATAAAAAGCCCTATCTTTTTCTGGATTAGGTTTGTTTTTAATTCTAAATTCTAATGACTGTTCGGGGCATGAACTTAAGGTTACACTAGTCGATCATTCTTCCATACAAACGCAGTCTGGCGATTACTCCACTGTTTGACAATGTACGTGCAAAATAAAAATATATATCAGTTTGTCTCATCATTATCTAGCCCTGTATGGAAATAAAAAGTAAAAAAAGGCTTATGTTTAACTTACCACCAGATATAGTAACATATAACAGACAAAAATAGTAAATGATCACCAAAATTAAACCCGCATCTTATTGTAAAATTATAACCAAAGTTTTAACATCTCGCTATCCTGTTTAGGCAAAATGACTCCAAATAAATCATTGTTAACCCAAAAGTAGTAAATGATCACCAAAAGTAGTAAATGATCACCAAAATTAAACCAATGACCAAAAAGATTATAAAATTTCTGGGAGCAACTTGGAAGTAGCGCTCGCCGGCCGCTGCCGCGGCACCGCTCGCTTTGCTCGCTCGGCTCGCGCGCGGTTGGTCACAGTTCTAACCTTTTTTTTTTTTTTTTTTTTTTTTTTTTTTTTTTTGCGTGGAGAAATGCTCATGCATACTGCACTACCACGGGGAGATAGTGCAGTTATGTGGGACTCTAACCCACTAAAACTCCACGGTGTCCTCCTGTGCCGCTTATGGCGGGAGCACGGGTACGCGTTAGCACTCACCGCGAACCCGCCGCGGCTGTCCGTCACCGGACCCTCCTCGGGGGAGTCCCCCCATCACCGGCGCACCAGAACACACTGCACGCCATGACCACCCTAGGGACCAATCAGCACATGGGCGCCAGACGACCCCGTGTATGGCACCCTTGGTCCCCCTGTGACGGGTCAAGGTCAATGGCCCCGCCACCTACCATTGTTCGGCCGCAGGGGATAGGGAGAGCGGCTAACGCAATACCGACACTCCTCCTCCCCTGCGGCCCCACCGCGTCCGCCATCAGACGGTGGCGACCCCGTCCGGGCCGCGGAAGGTAGGGAGAGCGGCGCACCGCAATACCGGCACTCCTCTCCCACCGCGGCCTCCAACCCTCAGCCGCGACATCGTATGGGACCTGGGAATCTCCATAAGACATCGCGGCCCGCCTCAGTTGCAATGTCGCCTGTTACCAAGCGGCACCGCAACCTACTAGTTGGCCGCTACGTCGTCGGCTTAATCGGCAAAAGCCCTGACGAGCGGCCCCTCCTCGGGTTCCTCTTCGCTTCACCGTGGGTGACCAAGCCACGGTTACTAAGCCCCCCCGCATCGACAAAGCGGGAACCCACCGGGGGGGGTCACAGTTCTAACCTAACCTAACCTATTTTACAACATTAAATAGCGCAATAATTTGCTATTAAAATTTGGTGATCAATTTACTAAATTTGGTGATCAATTTACTAAATTTGGGTTTCATAGTACAATTTTAGGTAATAGAGGTTATGGTCACAAAGTAATTTTAGGTGGTCATTATATTTATCCCCGTAAAAAAACAAATAATTGATAGTTATGAGCGTCGAAATTCCATATTTCAACACTAATTTTAACGCATCTTTGGGCGGAAATAAATACTATAAGAAGAAAGAAAATTGTAAAACGGCCACCATACAGGTATTGATTAGTAGTTCAACAATGCAAATAATTTTATATTGAAAATATACATTTAGTCGTTTTTTGATGATATATGATTCCCAAAGGTCTGTTTATAAAATTTCGCGCGCTCGTTTTCGTCCTAAATCATTATCCATTTCGCTACAAACTTGCAAAAGTGCTAATTCGTACGCGAACTGTCTTCTTGCTGCTCATCACAGCATCTATCTCTTTCGCACGTGTTGTCGGATGAGATAGCATGCATTTTAACCCCGCACACAAAATAGATCGTGCCGTCGACTAGGCCAACCATAATTGCAACAAATCTTCGCTTCCAGCCTCCGCAAGATTCTAGCGGAATTGTAACCGAGTTACATAAGCGAAGACGTTTAGTTGCAACTTCATGCTCGTGTGATACATGTTTTTGGTCCTGATACTTTGTTATCACTACATTCAGTATCAAGTGAATAACAGTTTAGTGGTGCAACTTTATTTTAGGGCTACACCTATCGAAGCTAGTGTTCTCTATTTTCAAACTAGTATTATTATTGCCCTTTCAGTCTAACATTTCATTTATTTATTTATTTAAACGAGCACAAAGGTACGATGGTGGTCTTAATGCCTTAGGTGTTGTCTATCAATAAACCAAGGGTGGTGTAGAGTCAACATGGCAGATGCATTGTTGAAAACATGGCAACAATTTCTTTTTACAAAAAATTCATAACTTCTAAACTACTTATTATTATTTGACAAATAAGTGTCGTTCATTGCGTCTTGTTTGTCGGCTAGTTATAGGTTATGTGACGTCAGATTAAATTGAATATGGCGTCGTCTAGGGGGAACGAAGTAAAGAAGAAAATAATAATTCACCCCAACCCATCATGTCTGATATCACTGAACAGGGCTTTTAGAATAAAGGTATGGTTTGGTACCTTATAAAAATATAAGTCAAGAGTGCCAATTTTTTTTAAATTATGTTGGGTAAGCTCTTGACTCTAGTCTAGGTCAGAGGTGACAGAGACAAAGACGACGATGGAGTGAGCTTACCCAGAAGAAGCCTGTTCACTTTAACTTTGAAGAGATTCGGGTATGCGAGATACGAGTATGCCTTCAAAATCATGAAAACCAGCGTATACAAATATGAATCGAAAATTTCCCAAAACAACTACTTTATCGTTATACGTTATCTAGAGTCCACTCTTGTAACTTATGCTTTATCTAAACTCCATTTGAAATAACATTAGACATGTTTCTAAATCTTTTTACAGTCCGTTCAACCGATTTTGGGTTCTATCCCGTAAACATAAGGATGACATAAAAAGCATAACACTGTTACCAAAACCAACTGTTTACTACAGCTACCATTTGTCGTATCACCAATGCAATAGAAGTCAAAATTGGTTGAACGGGCTGTAAAATGGGCTAATTTAAACGTATAATGTTATCGCAAATGGAGTATTATACATGAAAAACAACAAACCCTAAACAGAAAATTTTGAATTTCAGATGAGAATATTTTCTTGTTTCATAATTTTTAGAGCGTCATTTTTTAGTAGTCGGGTTTTTGAACTTATTTTTTATTTAATCGTGTATTCATTTGACAAAAAGTTAGAATTACTTAATAATAATAATATTACTTTTTAATTTAATAGATCGATACATACCGATACCCAAATAGCAGAGACACTGCAAATGTTATCGTTTTTGTTTTTTTGTATGTGTAATAGTTACTCGTGCGTAAATATGATGTATCGAGGTTTGGGAAAAAGCTGTTAGTCTGGTTATAGAAAAGACAGCCGGACACAATGGCGAAGTTTTTATGAAATTTGATGCTGTAGCTGTCTATACAAAAATGTGTGGGTGTTTTTTGTCAGGTTCGCCGTATCTGTTAATGTTATACAAAAGCATTAATAGTACATTATGGTACATGTGTGTAATGTTGGTGATTACCACTGAGGCGCCATTGAGACCCGAGCCGTTAGGTGAGGGTCTTAAGAGAGCCGAGGACGGTAATCATCAATACACACGTGTCATACGACGTTTTTCAACACACTTGTGAAGAAAATAATACGAAAAAATCATTTTCAACAGTGAAAACGAGTTGTGAAAATTTTCGCAATGGCGGGAAAAAATTATCAGTTTTCCTATGCGCGCGCATCTAACAATAGCGATCGGCCATAGACCATAAGAATGAGGTTTCTTTTTTTAGGGTTCCGTACCCAAAGGGTAAAAACGGGACCCTATTACTAAGACTTCGCGATCCGTCTGTCTGTCTGTCTGTCTGTCTGTCCGTCTGTCTCCAGGCTGTATCTTATGAACCGTGATAGCTAGACAGTTGAAATTTTCACAGATGATGTATTTCTGTTGCCGCTATAACAACAAATACTAAAAACAGTATAAAATAAATATTAAAGGGAGCCCCCCTTACAACAAACGTGATATTTTTTCCATTTATTGCTCGATATTAATAACGGCAACAGGTAGACGCTTGAAATATTCACAGAATGTTTAGTTGTATATTTACTTCATAAAATAATAATTAATAAATAAAAATAAAATAAATTAAGGGGGGCTCCCATACAACAAACGTGATTTTTATGCAGTGTTTTGCGATAATGGTACGGAACCCTTCGTGTGCGAGTCCGACTCGCACTTGGCCGGTTTTATTTTGCTTATCGCGGATAGCGTTTTAGCCACGTACAAAATGGGGAATTTCAAGTTTTTTTTATTACAGATATAACAAAAGTTATATTTCAGTGAAAGTTTTATTTATTAAACACGTTAGTTGAAATTATCTATTTAAATACGAGGTTGCATGAAATGAGCAAGCAATAGGTACATTAATTAATTTGTACTATTGAGAACGATATTTTTTGTATCGAAACTTTTTTAAGAACGAAGCAACAATTAAATAAAAGAAAAAGCTATAACTCACTTGTGAATAATAGCAATGTAAAAGTCACAGTTTGATTACAGGTGTCATTTTGTGCCTAATTGCGGTGAAATTAGAGCCACTTTATGAGAAAGTGTGTTGAAAAAACACAGTATTACATATACTTGGTAGGTATAATGTTAATGATTTTGCATCTTACTGGAGGCTTTTTTGCGATGAAATACATATATATAGTTTTTACGTACGTATCAACGCACTTATATCCAGAAAACTTGATGAAGATGCAGGTACTCCTACATCTCAAAGTAGCTCAGATTACGCCAACAAATAATTATTTATTTCCACTGCATTACAAATAATTAACCATTAAATAAAACTGTAAACGCCTCATTTCACGGCGAGTGAAAGAAAAAACAAAACTCTACCTCAAAGAAATTGGGTCTTTGAACGACCGCTTCCTGACTCATTCCACGTACTGCACATTTTTTATTAGCTAAGATATGTGGATATTGAGATCTCGATACTTTAATATGAAATATGGAGTATTTCAATCTCGTTTCCGACATTGTAATCTCGTTATATCGAAAATCGATATTTGTTTTTCGAGGAATTACTATAACTATTACCACAGATAATATAATACTGGCATACTATTACTTAAGGTGTGAGTTCGCCGCGCGACCTACGACAATAGCAAAACGATAACAATTTTTGCGCAATAATTGATTCAATAAAATAAATATATGAATTCAATACAGAAATTTATGAGTTTTTGGCGGTGTTTTTAGAAATAAGTGCATTTGACAAACAGCGAGCGATCAGCAAACAATTTTGTGGGACCTACCATACCTACACTGTAGGTAATGCCGACTTTTATGACAAAACACGTTTCTCATAGGCGTTTGATCGCGCGATGAGTGCTTACGTAATTGGCCTGCGGGGCAGGATACGCGCGACTCTACTTGTCCTATGCTTTGTATGGAAGTGAGTTAGCACGCGATACCGCGACGCGTGACCGCGACTGAAGATCGCTTTCGCTAGCCGGTCTCGCCCACGGACGAGTGGTGTCGCGCGTCGCGCTCCATTTTGCCATTTAACAAGAGAAGAAATATTTTTTGATAATGATAGTTTTTGGCCTCTATTTTTATATATAGCGTTTATAGCTAATCTTTGTTTATTTTTATTATAACAATACGATATAATATCATCCTATTCTTCGTCTTACAATGGTAACTTGATAACTTGGCTTTCCATTACAATAAGGAATAATAATTTTCAACAATATTACTGAATTTAACGATTACAATTGACAAGCGTTTATATGAGATACGTGTCGCGGTCTCGCCCTAAGCACACTCTCGGAGACAATGACGCGCGACCGAGGCAGGATGTCTCGACCACTCGTCTCGGACGCGCAGCAAACTCGCACCTTATAGTAGCCTAGTGTCAAATTGTATACGTTGCTTAATTATATACTTAATATTAGATGGATCCCAAATTTAAAAAAAGGTGAATATGAAATATTTAGAATTTTATTTAAATACATGTTGGAAACACCTTAAAAAACCACTTTAAAAAACCATCAGCCAAGTGCGAGTCGGACTCGCGCACGGTGGGTTCCTTACCAATATCGCACAACGCGGCAAAAAAAACACGTTTGTTGTATCGGAGCCCCACTTAAATATTTATTTTATTCGGTTTTTAGTATTTGTTGTTATAGCGGCAACAGAAATAAATCACCTTTGTAAATTTCAACTACCTAGCTATGACGGTTCATGAGATACCACCTGATGACAGACAGACGGACAGACAGACAGACGAACCGCGGAGTCTTAATAATAGGGTACGGAACCCTAAAAAGTAGCACTGTTTGAGCCAGAAAGGTATATCGATTTTTTTTATCCTATAAATATCGTTATTACTTCTCTGATTTTTATCGAGACATTTTTCGTTACCCACTAAAAATAGTCATCTTCATCATCGAACTGTGTACATACAAGTTACACGCATTGTTACTAAAGCCGACTTTGTACTTGTACTGCTTTACCGGACACGTTCCGAATGGCGGAAGCTCTATTTCAGTTCTGGGTATTGGGGAATTTTAACCGTATTCGTGCGTGTGCATGTTGTAGGGAGCGATTTTGATTCAAGCTAAAAATAAGCTTATTTATACACCAGAATAGATTACGGAAAACCGAGGTTTTTTTATAGGGAACGAACATTCAAGTGAAATCTGCGAGATTATACAGTGCTTAATTAACTAGTACCTGGACGAACGAGCTCTGCTCGGGTGAAAATAGAGAAGACTACGTTTTCTAAATATGCAACCTAGCTAGATCGATTTATCGCCCCCGACACCCCGCATACTAAATTTCATGAAAAGCCGTATCCGAGATTCAGATTATATACAAGAATTGCTCGTTTAAAGGTAGTTAACTACTTACATTTACTTTTAAAACAAAACTACTAAATAGCAAAGTTAATAAATAAGTCTAGTCTGCCTAGCCTTTTCCCAACTATATTGGGGTCGGCTTCCAGTCTTATCGGACTCAGCTGAGTACCAGTTTTTTACATGGAGCGACTGCCTATCTGACCTTCACAGTCCAATAACTGGGCAACACCATAGAGTGGAATTAAATGGGCAAGTTTATTAATAATGCTAAAATACCACATTTAGTTAGGAAGTTTTTTTTGAGGATTAAATGAAAACATTAATTTCAAACGTATCCTGTAAATTTTTATTACTTTTTGACGTGTTTGCGATGTCATCAAAAATTCGTCGGGACAACTGAGGCATAAAGTTGGAATAGCCTAAATTTCGAGGTGCAAATTTCGTTTTTGTGTCGGACTTTTCGCATGGTCCAGTGTGAATTGTCACTTTTGAAAGCACTGTGAGTGTGTGAGAGGCTTGGCACGGCTTTCCTCAAACGCTGTGTGCTAGTCTCCTAATCAGTGGAGCGCCATGCGCCACATCCCGGATAGAATAAAGTGTTCCTATACACGAAAGTAAGTTAGCTGTAGCGTACGTTCAGCTTGACTTTTTTCGTGCAAAGGGAGCTGTAGCGTACGTTCAGCTTGACTTTTTTCGTGCACTAGAAAATTGGTATACGTTTCTGTTACTCAAAGGTACTAAAACGCACATATTCCAAATAATAGCCTAGAATTAAGGTTTAGATTTTAATACAGATTATATAAATTTATAACAATTTTATTAAACTGTATAAAATGTACCATAAATATTGCAACATTCCTCCGAACTCCCGACCAAACCCGGAGTAAAACTTGAACATAATTACTCCTCTGTGTATGAAAACAAAGACGAGTAGGTACTTAGTCTACTTTACACGGTGGGGGGTTTTACCTAGTGCCGTACTAAAACTAATGCCGATTAAAGGCTTAAGAAACTATATATCTGTAGCTTAATTTGAGAACAATTTACATGCAAAATAAGTTGTCACAATGTCGCGTCGCAACTGTCTGCGGGAACCTCAACTAAATAAAATTGTTGGTAACAGAAATACATCACTAGAAAATTCGTTGATTGCTCGTCCAGGAAATATGTTCGCTGAGAAAAAAATAGGTTGTACGAAATTTTAGTCGAAATGAAATAACTTGTTTCATTTCGACTAAAATTTCTACACTGGCATTATTAGTTTACACGAAACTACACAGGCATTATTAGTTTACACGAATTTGAGTTTACAGAACTACGAAACAATAAAAGTTTACGGTTTGAAATATATAACATTTTGCTCTAGTTTTATTTAGACCTAGAATGCCATATATAACTGAAATTCAACATACCAAACTAAACAAATCATTTCAGTTTCAATAAACAAATATAACTAATTAAGCATTACGTAGAATATTATTAACCTAATTCTGGTATTCCGTTGATGAATTCCAGTTCTATTTGTATAAGGCTATTAGCGATGAAATGGTCTAATTAAGTAGCTATTTCGATATGAAATTCCCCGTAGCTCGAAATAGCGGATATGCAAACACCTACGAACTAGCTCTGATTGCATTGACCCTAACTATTAAGTAGTGATCGAATGCAAGGGAGTAGCAGAATTGAGGTCTATTTATAGATCATTCAATAGTATCTATATACGAATAGATATTTACTTAGTTGGAAGTAAGATGGAAAATGCGGTATATTGACGTCAACTTCCATATTTTTTATTTAAATTGACGTCTTGGTCTTCTTCGTGTTCTTTATGATTCTTTGTTCTTTAAATATTGACGTGATAATAGAAAAAATAAACCGGCCAAGTGCGAGTAGTACTCGCGCACGAAGGGTTTCGTAGCATTATCGCAAAACATCACTTAAATATTTATTTTATTCTGTTTTTAGTATTTATTGTTATAGCGGCAACAGAAATATATCAGCTGTGGTAATTTCAACTGTCTAGCTACTGTCTATTTCTACTGTCATGAGATACTGCCTGGCAACAGACAGACGGACCGTGGAGTTTTAATAATAGGGTCCCGTTTTTACCCTTTGGGTACGGAACCCTAAAAACAAACTAAATTAATACATATTTTTGATACATCAACAAGGGGTTCTTTGATTTGACATCCCTGTTGACTCTAGTTTTCAAGAGTTACAGTGATTGGGAGTAGTTTACGCTTGCCTCTTCAAACGTCTTTGAATTTCAGTTTTTTTGAAAAAAGGATGGGAAGCTTCCAAATTAAAGTGTTCTATCAAAATCAGAAAAAAGAAACTGTATTCACTTTTGACTGATGAAGCCATCACTGCCACATTCAAAGGCAAAGATGAGTGTTCCGTTTACATGATTCGCAGAAGCACGCGAATCGTTCATTGAAAGAGACGGAACTTTTTAAAACACCCATTTTAGTTAAAATTTCACTTCCAATCATAGTCGCTCACTATTGCCGGCAGTGACACCGTCACTATTTTTACGGTTTAGTAGATTCTAAATCATTGGACAGCCAGTTTCAACTGATGCCGGCGTCACGCTGTTCAGAAGTTGTGCTGGCACAGAGCTGCTGCAGCACAGCATCGTCGCATCAATGTCGCTGCACTCGAATGCTACCCCATACATATCCATAGTTATCATCATCATTTCAGCCGTAAGAGGTCCTATGTTGGTCAAAGGCCTACCCCAAGGTATCTCCACATCGATCGGTCCTGTGCGTGTCGCATCCAGCGCATTCCCCAGGTCATCAGTTTACCTAGATGAAGGCCGGCCAATGCTGCATCTTCGGTACGCAGTCAGGACTCTGGAGCTTTTCAGCCCCATCGACCATCTGTACTGTGAGCAATGCACCCTGACCATTTTTTTATTTTTTTGGTTTTTTAGTCATCCAATGACTTCTCCTTCTTCTTCACCCGCGCGACCCAAAATCTAGTAGTTTTTTGTACTTTCCTTATTATTCTAAGACTTTAAAAAAAACCCAGATGAAAATGTAGATAATTAAATTGTCTTTGAAATGGTGTTGATTTCATTAAAATACGCCCAGCGGTTTTGGTGCGATTGTCGTATTTTTGTCCTTTTTAGACATAACTTTACAAATTAATTACAATATGTTATACGAATAAAACTCAAAATTTGCTTAAATCAAATTATTAAGAATATAGTCTAATATAACATAAGTTTTTTCCAAAAAAATATGACTTGCCATTTAGATGTGATTCTCATTTTAAAATCAGCTACTCAAGGGAATCAATTCTTGGGACATACTGCATAAAACTTATCGCTTACCATCAGGTGAGATAGTGGTCAAGCGCGAGCCTATCAATAATAATTTAAAAAAACTGTCGCTCTATCGCCATATCAGAGTCGCTGCGACAGTGAAGTCGATGTAATCGGAAGAGAGTCGCTGCGACAGTGAAGTCGATGTAATCGGAAGTGAGTCTTAACTATTTTCGGTACAGTGTCAATAATAGTTAAAGCTCACTACCAATCAGATTTATTTTTCCAACTTTGTTGTAACATATTATGTAAGAACAAAGTTGGGAAAAAAAATCTCATTCGTTAACTTTGTTTATTTTCATCTATTTTTATTCTGATAGTATGCAGCGATGTTTGCTACGAGATAAAAGAATGTGACGGGAAATTAAGGATGTTTAACATTGATTTATGTCGTGTTCTGTATTCAAAAGAACTTTTCAGCTACAAATCAGGAGTTGACAAGCCTTTTTGTCTACAAGTATTTCGACATTTATTGTTTTTTATATTAGCTTTAATACAATAAAACATTTAGAGAAACATGAGCTGATAACTTTGCAGTCGTCAAGGGAAGGGGAAGTTTTTGACTCATGATTTTGTTTTAATAAGACTTTAACCTTAGGAAACCCTATGAGGTATTTCTTCAAGGAATACGACGTCACGTTTAGCAACGCCTTGTAACAAAGCATTAAAAAGTACTCAATAAATATATCCATTATGATATTCAGAGAAAGGTACTGTAGAGTTTTCGCTTTTAGTTCTGAATATACTGTAAGCAGATCAGTCGGTCAACTAGTCCAGCTCCGTTGGGAACTTGTTGTACGAACTACAGTAGTCAAACTAGCTTTACGTCACAACCAGGCAGTATCAAATATCTGAATGCCTTAATACTGGAATATTCCTTACAGATAGGATTGTAATTCTTGACGTCGTTGACTAGGAAACGGATATTGGATTCCTTTGTATTCAGGTTTCTGGAAACTTGAAGTTATCAATACTCTGCAACGCTCATTATCTGCCTCGCCTTTTCCAATTATGATGGTAGTCGCTTTCTACTCAAACCAGATACACGGTATACCAGAGAACCTCTCGTTTATACAAACTTTTTTTTTAGTTTCTTACGACTTATTGTCGGACCTACGTTGTCCCCCCATATCTAAGCACTAATGCTGTAACATGGAAATATTGTAAAAACAAACCAATTTTTTTAAAAGAGTAACCGTGGAGTTTCTTTCCGGTTCTTCTCCACAGGAAACGACCAACCCGAACCATGCACCTTTTGTCCACGTTTTATAAGTGCCCATGTAGGCCTATGTGAAATAAGAAAGTAAAAACCGGCCAAGTGCGAGTCGGACTCGCGCACTAAGGGTTCCGTACCATTATCGCAAAAAACGGCAAAAAAATCACGTTTGTTGTATGGGAGTCCCACTTAAATATTTACGGAACCTTAAAAAATATTTGATTTGATTTGACCCTAGACAAGTGACATTCTGTCATCAAAAGCGTGGCGATAGCGATAGTCAAAAAATTAAAAAGTAATTAGCCCCAAATTTATTTAAACTAAGTACATAATTTATCTAGTAGAAAACACGCTTTGATCAACAATCTATCAAACACGTAATTATGACATCCTATTGTATTGAAACCTACATTTACGAATAAATATGATTTGATTTGATTTGATTTGACTTGATATCTTGCGAAAATACCCCGATTCAAACAGTAAAATGCCCATAAATATTGAACGGCTAAACCGGCATTCATACTGACATAGCTAAGAACACTCCCGATAATATCACCTTTCAAACAATGAAAACTAAATCAAAATCGGGTCATCCGTTTAGGAGCTATGATGTCACAGACAGATACACAAATACACATATACACAAACACACAGGTACACACGTCAAAATTATAATAAAATTATCTTTTTATCCCCTAGAGTCTAGAATCTCAGTATTTTACAAGAAGCGACTGTCTACCTGACTTTTGCACCCCACCACAAGCTCTTAGAGTAAGGTTATTTTGAGTTTGCGTATACAACTCATATACATCTGTCCCTTTTTTACAGTCGATCTATGATAGTTTTGACACGTCACGGTACAGGGGCAGTGCCTGGTTAGCAAAATATCCCTTTGGTAAGACCGATTGTCAGGATTTCCGGCCCACAAAAAATATCCGTGAAACTGTGTGTTACTTAATCAATAATGCTTCAACGTCTAAAAGGATTTCGGTGTTTAAAACACAGGTATATCGAAGTCTGGATTAGGAGATAGTAGATTTTTATCCCGTTAAGCTGTAAGAATGGAGTTGGCATCTATATTTATAGCCACAAACCAACTGGAACTAAAGTTACTAAAATCCCACATCGCGTAATGTAAGTGTTTCGCGCTATTGGAACCCGACAAACGTTGTTGCGTCTTTGCCCACCAGAGCAGACACAATACCCGTCTGTACGAACGATCCTCCTTCCACACCCTTTTCAATGGAGCTTACAGGACTGCTCATGTCTCTCCATGTCTCTGAATAAAATAATTGGGACTTGTGTGGGATGTTTGTGGTGTGATGAGTGGGTTTTTTTCTTACTACTTAGCAACAAAACTAGTTACGAATAACTAAAGTTTGCTTTAATTGAAAGTCACATAACTTGTTCGATTTTAAATGAATAAAATTTAAACAAACTTTAGTTTTTAGAAAATTAACTTTAATAATATTACAGGTATACAACGAATTATCAAATAGCAAAACTCTGTTTTTTTATTTAGAATAGACTCGCGCTTGACCACTATATCACCTGATGGTAAGCGATGATGTGGTCGACGGTGAAGCACGCTTGCCTAGAAGTAACCTATTCACTCTTGACTTAAGACCCCTAGATTGTAGCTATCGGGAAACACAGACTCCGGCAGGCTGCCATTTTTTAGCTGTACGCATAATGAAAGTATTTCCAAAACGTTTAGTGCATATGGGTGGGATGTCCACCATGTACCGATGGCGCATCGCCGTACGTCTTGTAGTCCAATGATTTTGCTAGTAAGAAATAGGTTCGCAAGTTCCAATTACATTTTCAGTGGTCCCGCGGGGTAATTTTAGACAACGTGATCGAATTGAATTAATTTTTTACCAAATTAATGAATTTTACCTGAGCCCATATTAATAAAGTGGAAATCACCACAATTTTTATAATGAGAGTGGATGTTTAATATGTTTATATGTATAGAAAGCTGCGGTTCTCAATGGTTCGACGGTTACCTATCGCGGGTAACTATTTGATCGACGTCCGTGGCTTTCGAGCTTTTGTAATTCACAATTTGAATAATAAATGGTCCATACCATACACTAATTTGAATATTCCATATTTATTTATTCCGTTAGTAGATTTATTCAGTTTTGTCCTGGGGTGTCGTGTTATCCCGTTTAGGCTGTAGAGTTTCAATATCGATATATCGTACCTCTACAGCCTCTATGTATAAGCGGATAGACATTTGTAGCCGTTCGAGCGCGCTCGAAATGGAATACCGCTTTTTCATTTTGCGTGATTTTCATTTCATATACCTGTTCCTTGATCGTATATAGATATGGTGGTATGGTAAGGTACGATCATGGTACGACTGGGAAAAGGGACAAATATATACAAGTCATATACATCTGTCCTTTACGCAAACTTGAAATAAGCTTGCTCTAAGAGCTTGTGATTACCTCCCTGTCTGACTAGGTGCATCCAAGCGAGTGGAACCGCGGCCATTATTGTTCTAGTAAAATACATCCTTCGAGATCCCTTTCTCTCTGTCTGTCTGTCTGTCTGAAATTTTCACAGATGATATATTTCTGTTGCCGCTATAACAACAAATACTAAAAACAGAAAAAAAAATATTTAAGTGGGGCTCCCATACAACAAACGTATTTTTTGCCGTTTTTTGCGATAATGGTACGGAACCCTTCGTGTGCGAGTCCGACTCGCATTTGGCCGGTTTTCTCAATACACGAAACACTTCACCACTTTATCGCGCCGATAGATTCGAAGATACATCGCTAGTTTCAGTGCTACAAATAGGCACACTTGACGCTAGTAAATTCTTATTCCCAGCACCATGTTTGTTTAGATCCATGGGGATCTATTTAGGCGGGTTCGCTGACCTCTTTAATGCCAAGCTCTATATTCGTTATTCCGCCATAAATTATACTGATACGCATATTTTTAAACATTTATGGTTGAGTTCAAAAATGTCGGAAATAGGAAGAAAGTTTTGAAATGCTTTTATCCTGTTTATGGTAGGTTAAATAATGTTTGTTTAATAGCGGTTTGTTTAAAGTTATTGTTATAATGTTCTAGTTTTGGCACGAACTATGTGTTAAAAGTATTACATTTAAGGAAACGGGACCCTATTACTAAGACTCCACTGTCCATCTGTCTGTCACCAGGCTGTATCTCATGATCCGTGATAGCTAGACAGTTGACATTTTCACAGATGATGTATTTCTGTTGCCGCTATAACAACAAATACTAAAAATAGAATACAACAAACGTGTTTTTTTGTCGTTTTATGCGATAATGGTACGGAACCCTTCGTGCGCGGGTCCGACTCGCACATGGCCGGTTTTTTTATCTCTTCTGTAGGCTAACGCTTGACCACTATCTCAACTGATGTTAAGCGATGATGTGGTAGACGGTGAAGCAAGCTTGCGGTTACGGATTTTCAAAAGTGTTTTCAATAGTCAGTCAGTAATAAGGCAAAATAGTGTAAAGGTAAATCAAAGTAAGGATTTTTTTTTTTCCTTTATTTATCAATTCTACAAAACAGTACAGGATTATTCATATTAAATAGCAACCAAAAACCACTAAGGTAAGTATTGATGCCCTGTGTGGAAAGTAATTTTGCTAGAAAGGACCTGCCTACTGAGATAACGAATCGAATAATAGAGAAGTCTAGCAGTAGACGACATGATGTGCCGACCCCATATAAATTGGTTTACACATGGCGGTTACGCACTCACGCATCATTATTACAATATACTAATATATATATACTATCAATCATCATTATACTACGGCTATTTTGGAACCGATATTTCACGAACACGGATCTTGATCTGATCGGAGAATGATGATGAAGTATCTAGTTTCATCACCGATTATGTTTCTCATATCGTCATAAGATACAAATTTTAAATTCAAACCCACTATTGATTTCACGTTATTCGGGAATGCTGCATCAACGCCACATTCGAACAATAAAAGCAAATGTTTAAATAAAAATAAAAGAAGAAAAACAAATTAAACCCAACGCGAAACATTGTCTTCAACAAAAAAGAAAAGATAAAACTACTGCGCCAATAACTGTTGGCAATGATTTGTTACTTGACGCCATGACGCTTTCTGGCGTCAGACTTTACCAATACATACGTGCCAATATACCTACATACCTACATACTAATACAACTATGTTCTACAAACGCATATGCGTGGAATTCAACGCCTCGACGCGGACGTGGGACGAACCCGGCTAGGACAATGACTACTGCCCAATATTGCAGTCATTCTCTTCAAGCTCAGTAAATTTCACGTATTTTTACCCGACTGCCGAAGGAGGGTAATGTGTTTATCAGTCTATGTATGTATGTATGTAAGTATGTATGTATGTATGTTTGTTCCTATGTGGCGTTCGAGAGACCAAACGCGTGGGCCGATTTTGATGGTTCTTACGTCAATCGATTCGTCTTAACTCCGCGAGTGTCACTGACTACATAAAAATTGGCAAATAGGAAAATAGCGGTTCTTGGGCGCCATATTGTGGGGGCCCATTTTCTTCCAAACTTATCGTGTGGGGTATCAAAGTAAAGGATTTTAAGCGGTGATTTCAAAAATGTATAACACTTATATGTTTAAATGTACCTAATTCGAAAAAACAAATAGCTAAAAAGTTACAAATAAAAAAATAAAAATAAGTAAATCGAAAATCATGCTGTGCTGTCGGAGGATACATCTTCGTGAGCTGGCTGACCAAAACCAGACGTATCCTCCGACTGCACAGCATGATTTTCTCATTGTTTACGTCTTTTTAGTTCGCTTTTCAATCAGTCGGGTTTTTTGATTTTTTTAATTAACTTTTTTTTAATGAAATACCGATCATGTTCATAGATATAAATAGTAAAGATACAGTCACTATGCAATATGGGATTTTATGAATCTGTCTGATGTGAGTGCGGTGCCATTGTGCAGAATGGGACACAGATTTAGGAGAGTCCCAAGTGACATCACAAATGCACTTTCGAGGACAGAGAACGTCACTGGTGCTGCAATAAATTTGGCTTTAGTTCTTTTTAAGAACAAGTAAAGGTACGGTCGTCCCAACATTTGCTTATACGCGTTCACCATACAAGAAACATGACATTTTTGATGTCTCGCGCACACTCCACTCCACTCCCGAGGAAAGCCGACCGCGTGGCAACTTTGCTTCGGTCTAGTATGGCCTGTGTGTGACCAAATATGTGCCGCACTACGCCCGATTAACGTTACTATTCCTCACTATAAAGGTCCATAATCTAGTTGCAGTGTAAGATTACATAAAGTTTTATTCCTGATAAAGCTAGAAATTCGGGCAGATCGTGCCAAATTAACTTTGGGAACCTCTGGTCTAGCTGTACAATCTATCAGAAATATAATAATAAGAGTAGTATACCAGCCTATTACAGCCAAGGCACGAGCAATATTAGTGATAACGAGCTTCGAAAAATTCTATATCTATGATTAAGTGACAATTTGGTAGCGCCTATTAATCCTATTCAATCAATTTGTTTAGAACCCGACTCTGACAGCGCTGGAACTGGAAAACACGCAACGCGTTGTTTTGGTCGAAACCCAACTGGAACTAAAGTTCTATAGTATGTTAGAAATTCTATAATAATATTGTAAAAAGTAATGTGGTCTGAAACTTTGATGAACTAACTCCGAAAAAATAACGCTTCCTTCGTTTTTGACATTTTGTAAGTCTGCGGTCACTTGATTGAGTTCGAAATTTGAAGTATTAATAACAGTAACAATAAATGCATTTTTCCATATTTTGCAATAGTCCAACCGGTGATTGTACTTGGGTGCAGTTGCAGTGTTTTTTTCACGCCTTTCAAAGGACCGGGACCCCGGGCGCCCGCGCCCCGGTGTTCCCGAGATTGTCAAAGTTAAAAAAATCTAATTGCTTTTACTTTTATGTATAGCAGAGTTCTTTATAATGAAGTTTACTACTGAAAATGGGTAAACTGCGATGAAAGTCCTTTACTTAATTACATTCGTTTACAATTTTGACATTGAAATCTTAATTAAATATATTAATCAATTAAGTGTCTTACATATAAAGCCTAGGCCAATTTAGGAAATTGTATGATATATATTGCTAAAATATTATTCGATTGCAAACTGTAATCTTGCACAAGTAAGTCAGAAGTGAAGATGAAAAAGTACGTAAAACGTAGGGCTCAACTATTTAATACAGAAAAAAATGCCTGCAACATCAACTATTTAAAATTAGTTTCTATTGACAGCCAAAAAGCAATCGCATGTCAGATAACTAGGGCATTGGTTTCCGATCAGTATGACACACAATAATTGGCCTACGATTTTGGCGACCAATAGATATATCGCAATCATTATTTTGGGACGCTTTGAGCTCGGTCTCGTGTGTCGAAAGGGGCGCAACATCACGGGTTATCTTCCAAGTTCTTGAGCTAAAGACCTATTGACCTTTTGGTCTTCAGTAAAACGAATACTAGCAATGAGAACATTGAGAGGATTAGGTGCAGTACTGTTCCCTCTCCGACCCTTCAGGCTCTCAATGTTATAGGTTTAATGCTTGTTCATCTTAATATTGGTTCAGAACAGATCCTTCTGAGCTGGTCGTCTGTGATATGGTGTCGGAGATAATGAGGGAGTTGGGTGTAATGTTGCCTCACTATCCTCTGAAGCCCTCAGTGTTTTGGGGCTCATGTTTTATTTTGTTAGTAATGTATGAGAACTCGTCCTTCTGAGTTGGGCTTTAATAAAATGAAGACGATTAAGATTAAGCAATTTGCTGTATGCATTGCCGTCCTTTTATGCCTTCAATGTCTTAGGTCTAATAGTCGTCTTGCTCTTGTCCCATAGTACTTGAGGTCGAGTCGACACGTTTTCTCTATTCTCCTTTGTCATCCTTGACGCTATCATGCACACTCTTATCTTTTATTTTGTATGCTCCATCCATCTCTTCTTTAACCTTCTGGAATATTTGCAGAGTGCGCCATGAGGCATGACTGGTAACGATTGACAGTGGTCTGATTTCCTTAACCAGCGGCTTATACTTTGTATTTCTTTTTTGTATATCAATATGTATTTATTTTAACGTATTACTAAATTGATACTTTCTACCTCGTTAAAATCGTTTTATAAAAGCGAAATTTATTTGTTGCTGGTAAAAGTTTGCGAGCGAGCTCATAGGTATGGAAACGCTCACGGAACCTTGGGACATAGAGGAGTATTAGCAATTCTGATTTTTAACGATTATACAAAATATATGGTAGCTTTGTAAAGGTGTAAGTGTAATACTAACACACACACAGTGTGTACACTTTATTAAGACCTCCGCGACCCAAATTGATACGTAAATAAAATTGGGGTACAGGCAGAATAGTGGTTATGCTTAATTCCTTAGTCCTATAAGTAAATGCGGCTTGGAGATAACTTACACAAATATCTATTTATGATAATAATATAAAGTTATACAGCTACTGATGTCCGAATAATTTCGTCTGTCATAGTCAAGGTGCACTCTAAATTCCAAGAATAGTTGCGTCCAATCCATTTTCAAAGTAGTTAGAGTCGGCAGGCCGTCAAAACTAAATATCAAACGACCGTTGAGCGTAACTAGAAATAAATTAACTCGGCCGACCGCTTCCATTCATCACCACGTCATCTCTATTTAGGACTATTTGCATAATCAGTGACTCGTCTATTTCTTTTTAGACGGTGGAAGTTTTAATTGTGTCAGCAGCCCACTGCCCAGAACTGTTTAATATTATCTGTGGTATTATCAATGGCGTCTCTAATAGGACACTCCAGGGGGATGACCATAAGCTCTTAGAGTAAGGTTATTTTGAGTGTATGTAAGGGACAGATGTATATGACTTGTATACATCTGTCACTTACGCGATCTCAAAATAACCTTACTCTAAGAGCTTATGGTCAACCCCCTGGAGTGTCCTATAAAACTATAAACATTAAAATAAAAAAAACAAAGGCACTAAAATAACATTGATCCATTCAAAAATTTATTTGTATTCGCAACATTATTTAAGTGAAGGATCATGTAAGATTATTTAACTTGAAAATAAAATTCAATCCTGTTCGTTGGTAAGCGCAATTATAGACAACGGCGGGACCGATATTGCAATATTTTTTTGGTAAAATTAATAGTCCGAGTAAGGTTCACCTGTAAGTCCTATAAACTAAATTGGACAGGACGTCTTTTGGGTCCACCAAGTAGTTCCAAGTAGTTACCAAATAAATGTCGTTCCCATAGAAATATAAATATATCTATGGTCGTTCCATTAGCTAAGATATTCCCGACATATCGCGGCATTTTAAACCTGTCACATTATCTGTCTCTTACTACTTTACGGTAATAGTTATAGATAACTCAATTAAGACGACTACAGACGCCAACGACCTTGAGGGAAATTCAAAATGCCGTTTTTTGTAATTTCCTTATTATTCTATGATTAAAAAAAAAGAACCTTTGATCAAAATGTAGGTGATTAAATTGTCTATGAGATGGTGAAAATTTCATTAAAATATATCCGGCGATTTTGGTGTGAATTTCGTCGTTTTGTCCGTGTTAGACATAACTTTACAAATTAATTATACTATGTTATATAAATAAAACTCAAAATGTTCTTGGATCAAATTATTACAAAAATGGTCTAATGTAACATATATTTTATCCAAAAAAATACGACTAGCCATTTAGATGTGATTCTCATTTTAATATCAGCTACTGAGGGGTATCTGCGCCTTAATGCCGATTTTCACGATCACTGGGTTTCATACAAATGTGATGCTTAAACGTAGTGCACAAAACATTTCACTAATTACTAGGCGATTATTTACTTGAAAACACCGATTCTCCAAAGCGAATACTAATACTACTTTGGAGAATCGGAGTATCCTTACTGGACCCAATTTAATATTAATAGATACAAATTATTTATTTCTTGAAACATGTGTTTAAATAAAATGGCCATGCAGGATGTATTACTTATTATTTAGCGATTATTTATTTATTTATTTATTTGGGAAAACAAACGGTTACACATTACACTAATAAAATAAATTTTGAACAACAGAGCGTGACAAATGTACAACCCATGACATTTTCCACAGAATACAAAACCATTTTACATAATAAATGCGCCGTGCGCTTATAATTCATATCCTAAAAAAAATCAAATTTACCTGATTAAATCTTTCAAGTAAAACTAAATAGGCATGCATAAGAAGAATGAAAAGTAAAAAATTATATAAAAATTAATTAAATTAAATTATTATTATGTCATTATTATACAAAATCAACAACAAAAGTCCAGGAATTACAAATGTCATATAAAATCAGGCAGTTATATATCTGTAAAAAAGAAACAATAATAACTACATCCATTAAATTACTATAAAGTCATTGTTAACATTAAAATTAAAATCAGAATTAAAATCAAAATAAAAATCATAATCAAAATCAAAATTTTAATCATAATTAAAATCAAAATCAATATCAAAATCAAAATTAAAATAAAATAAAAAAAAGAAGAAGATTATAAACATACAACAACAATAACTGATAATGTGACATATTTGTATAAATGTCACTCTTTTGTGACAGGTGCTGTTGACTAAAGCATAAAATGTATGAAAGAAACGTAAACGACAAGCCACATGTGCCTGTCGGTTTTATTAAATGGGTCCCTAGTTGTTTAGCAACAGACTTTATGTAGACAAAATTTTGACATACCAAACTTCTAAAAATCACAGACATTCTGTGAAAAATGTAGATATTGAAATTTGAGTTCCCTCCCTTATGAGAAAGATGGTGAAGTGAAATTGGTTATATTAAATTGGTATAAATTATTAAGTAAATAAAACAGTGTACCTAATCGCTATACCTAATTCACACAACATCCAATCAACAATATCCGAAAAACTCAGTAAGTACCAAGAACTAGCCATTGAAATTAAAACCCAGTGGCAAGAACAAACCGTCCACATAGTCCCTATAGTACTTTCATCTACCGGTGTAATACCAAAAACTCTCACGCAAACTCTTGACACTCTACACATGCCTTCTCACACACTATATATGCTCCAAAAAGCCACCATTCTCAATACTTGTCGCATAACCCGGACGTTCCTGACTTCCTCTACATTATCATCCACCTTTTCAATTTAATTTTCCCCTCACACACTTGGTCCTGGCCCGTGTGTAAGGTCGTATACTCTCTTAAAAGAGAAGAAAAGTAAAGAACTCCATATAATAATAATAATATTTATTTATATTATTATTAAATTGGTTACTTAGAAATCTTATATTTGATGATACCTAACTCTACATTGCTTTGCATGTCTTGAGTAAAAACGGTCAATATTTTTCTCAAGTATTCTTGGAAATTCTTTTCACGTTTGTGTGACTGCGAAGGTTCGTAGAAATCAAGCCAGCGACCTCTTTGTAACCCTATCTGTGAGACGTTTGTATCCATTGTCTTTTATACGCTCGCGTGATCTTGTATGCGCCGTGCAATTCTTATCTCCGGTTTAAGGGAGACTGTACATTGGTTTGTGTGCGGATATCTTTGATGGATATCAGCGAGGAGTTATCGGCGACTTTTCCAAGTTTTATTCTGGTCTTCTACGTGCCATACAAGCACAGTTATCTAAGGGAGACTGTATATTGGTTTAAGAGCGGATATTTTTGCGGATCTTGTGGACAGTAGCAAGCAATGATCAATGACTTTGACAAGTTTTATTAGTATTAGTCTGGAAGTTTTCATTAGTATTTTTGTGTAGTTTAGGTATAGATAGATATATTTTGTGTATGGTTCATTGTTATATTAAATTAGAGTTTAAGTGTTTCAGTGTCTTTCATGGGTCATTATAACAATCACGAATACCTTATCATTTCATCTTTATGTCTCATCTGTTAATCATGAAAATACATAGAATGCAATAGAGTAGTCCCAAATTGAATCAAAATGATGTATGAAAAGGAATGAAGATTATTTAATAAATATTTTCAATTCTAGTTTAATTCTAGCAGATTTTCTTAATTTGAAAAGTTATTATGATAATGCTCCCTATACTCGTATTGAAGAAGTGGAGGAGCTCGTGGTTAAATATTAACAGCCGCACGGGTCGATCTTCAAGGTTAAGCAACGCTTGACGAGGTCGGTCCGTGGATGGGTGACCATTTCAACCGAGTATCCTCCGTGCCTCGGCAAGCACGTTAAGCCGTTACTCCCTGCTGTCATTTGAATATCTTTGACAGTCGTTACGAGTAGTCAGAAGCTTGAGATCTGACACCAGTCTAGCCAAGGGGTACCGTGTTACCCAGTTACTGGTTTGTGGAGGTCAGATAGGCAGTTAGACTGAAAGCCGACCCCAATATAGCTGGGAAAAGGCTAGGCAGATTGATTGATTCGTATTGAAGAAGAGTTGAAATTATTCTTAACAGTCATTTGTACTTGTCTTTTCCATTTCACCAAAAATACATTCAAAACCGATTCCTTTCTTCTAGAACCTTTCCTAATAATAAAATTTTCTTATGCGATGTGCAGGAGTCGCGCAGGGGCGTCGTTAGATGAACGATTCACGGCGAGTGACGATGCGGGCGGTGTCCGGCTGACGGTATCCGCAGCCCGGACCGGCGACACCAACGTGTACACGCTACAAGTGAGTATTTATTTATTTACATACTAGCTTCTGCCAGCGGCTTCGCCCGCGTGAATTTCGAAAATTGTCTCGAGGGAACATATTTCCGGGATAAAAAGTATCCTATGTGCTATTCCTGACTATAATCTATCCAAGTTTGTGCCAAATTTCATCCAGATCCGTTCAGTAGTTTTTGCGTGAAAGAGTAACAAACATACATATATCCATCCTCACAAACTTTTTTCATTTATAATATTAGTAGGACTTGCGTAAATAAAGAAATAAAAATATGCGATCAAAACCATAACCCGTAAAAAACACAAATCTCGCGGCGCAGTTCTTCTACCGCATAAAGTTGTAAGATCGAATGTAAAACCAAATCGGATAATTTGTTCAGTAGGTACCTTATTAATTTGGTTATAAACAAACACTTTAACCGACTTGGTCACGAGACTTGTTTTTACATGTTATATTTTTGATGACTGCGAAGGAGGACTGTGTACGCAGCTACGGTCTATGTTTCATTATGTAGGTACTTAGTCCATATGTAAAACAGTTTGTTTATGAAATTCAAATACTAACCTAACCTAATACAAGTAAAATTTTAAAATTTTAGAATCGTCCGCCATATTTTTATTTCATACTTGCGGGTGCCTCGCGGTAACACCCGCGAAGTCCCGTTCCCGTGGTAATACAGGGATAAAAAGTAGCCTATGTCACCCGGGGATAGTGTAGCCATCCAACGGTGAAAGAATTTTTGAAATCGGTCCAGTAGTTTATAAGTTTATTCGTTACATACAAAAATACAAATCTTTCCTCTTTATAAGATAAGTATAGGCTACATAATGTATCTAGTAATAGACACGCTTCGATAGTGAATCTATTGAACACGTAATTATGACACGATATCTTGCCGGAGCAGACCAATTCAAAAAATAAAACGCCCATAACTTTGAACTTTAATTAAACATAGCCAAGAACAATCCCGATAATGTCAACTTTCAAACAAAAAAAAACAGTTCATCCGTTTAGGAGCTATGATGCCACAGACAGATACACAAATACACACAGGTACACGCATCAAACTTACAACACCCCTCTTTTTCCGTAGGAAGTTAAAAATGTTGTCTGCTATAAGATCGTTATGATCACAATCTCATTACTTGCCTTCGACTTATCGACTCGTAAGTACTTATGGTATTTAAATAGGTTTATTGGCATCAGGTATATTAAAGGAGACATCGTCTACTCAACTGTACCTAACTAAACTGCCGAGCAATGAAAAAGTTCCACCCACAAAATGCAGACAAACACCTTAATTTAAATTTTTCACATTTAATTTAAAATTTGAACACAATATTTACGTTTTTACTTGGTAATATTCTGATGCGCTGTTAAATGTACTTCAATATTGCAGACGGCGTCATTAAGCTAGCCTTTTCCGTTTAGGAGTAATTTGGTGCTATGTCACTGGAACTTTTTCATTGCTTGCGAGTGTATATTCACTAGTTACCTACCTAGAAAAGCAGTCTAGGTGACGAAAAATAGTATGAACTGTAAAATTTAACTTTCTGATCCCATATATTGGATGACTTTTTGTTTAAAAAGTTACTTATGCAGTTTATATATCTAGAAAAAAGGATGGATTTCGACATTATTATAACGACACACATAGAGCCTGGCAAACGAAAGTAAAGACTGAAAACGCGCGGCAAATTTAAAAAATATCAGCATAGCAACCCCAAAACTAGTATGAAATACCTGGAATAACCTAATTTGATACTTTAGAATTATTAAATTTACTTCGTCTGAATAAAAATACTATAGGTACTTTAGGTAGGTAATACTTTAGATAAATTATGTAGGTATCTATCAATCTGAATAAAAAGAAAACAACAGTTTTATATAATAATTTTGGTTTATTCAAAATCTGATATTCTGAATCTAAGACTTCCATGTGAAAAGATTCATTAAGTCACTGGAGTCGTCTTCCTCCTGTTGTTTTTCTTGAAATTTACACATCATGCGAAACAACATCTCGCGTAATGCACTTTTAATTGTTTTATATATTTTTCACTGAATAAATGCTATTATCAAGACCGTAACCATTGATTTTTTTATATGGCAATGCTATACTAATGTCAACCACATTAGTATAGCATTGCCATATAAAAAAAATCTCGAGGAGCTCGTGGCTTAATAATAACAGCCGCACGGGTCGATCTTCAAGGTTAAGCAACGCTTGACGAGGTCAGACCTTGGATGGTAGACCATTTCAACATACCGAGTTTCCTTCGTGCCTTGGAAAGCATGTTAAGCCGATGGTCCCGGCTGTCATTTGAAGATTTTTGACAGTCGTTACGGGTAGTCAGAAGCCTGAGATATGACACCAGTCTTGCCAAGGGGTATCGTGTTACCCAGTTACTGGGTTGTGGAGGTCAGATAGGCAGTCGCTCCATGTAAAACACTGGTACTCAGCTAAATCCTGTAAGACTGGAAGCCGACCCCAATATAGTTGGGAAAAGGCTAGGCAGATGATGATGATATAAAAAATTCCAAATAATTCGAGTGTCTACTTTCGTTTGCCAGACTCTAGACACATAATTAATTGATTAAAATTACATCACAAAATTATAACATTAGCTGTAAATTTTATATGCTCCATGTGTATGCTCCTTTATCTTTGAAATTTAGATACCATTGTAACATCGCCGTATTCAACAGTCCCGAATGTATTGTAGTATGGAGTGATCTTGCAGTGCGATGATCTGGCCAATGATTTAGAGGACCTTCGGCAGATCATTGATTTGGTTGTGACTATTGTTTATTGCTATGTTGGGAATAAACGGCTGAAACGCAGGGGTTTTGAGTGACCATTTACTAATTATCTATTGTGTCTTTGATTGATTATAGTTCATGTAGATGGGATTAATTATAACGTTCTAAACAAATCCACGAATAAGAAAGAGAGAAAACATATTTATTTATTTGCCTAAACATAAAATGCGATATACAATGTCAAATATCTAATTTCAAAGAAAAATCTTAAATTTTACACAGCAACATTGTGTGCTTCACAGCTACACAACGCGACGACACGATCAAATAGGTCCACTACAGCAATATGCCAGACCACACACTATTGTACATACTATTTGCCTATTTGCCTGAGGTCTTAAGGTCGTAGCTCACTTACACGACCTCGCTCCAATACCGCTCCCGGACAACACCGCATCTAACGGAGATGACTGGTGCTCGCTGTGCGACAGCTAGCATTCAACTGTCTGTCCACGCGCCGACTGCTTTCGCCTTCATTTTTCGACAAGCTAGCGTGATTCAAGCGAGCCGTCTGCTTGCGTACAGCGCGTGGGCCCTTCGCTTGAAGCGCGTGGTAAGTATGCGTTAAGCGAGACGTCAACCATTGTGGGGTACGATGGCGGTAAACTCGCCTACAGCGAACTTTCTGCTATTTTGTGTTGTCAATGTAAAGTATGTCTGCAGAGGACGCCCTGAAGTTCACATTTCAATGAACATTATTTTGCCAAATATTGCCTCATATTTATATTATTTTCAGGTCATCCTCGATCCTTAGTTTCGAGACTTCTCCTTTGACGTAGTTTCACCCATTGCATTTGTAAATCCGTTCGCAGGTCATTGGGGCTGTTTAATTCCATTACGGATATCACTTGCTTGAGAGATCTGATAGGAGCGGTCAGTACTTGGAATCCGTTTCGACTTTTACACTACAGTAGGTAAACAAAGCATAAGAGTTAATATATCTCCCTACATGTGAAGGTGCCTACAGTTAGCAAAGGAGAATGCCCATACACAGGCCCCTTATCAGGTACCGTATCTGTGATTTCAATATTTTCCAAAAATACGATTTATAATTTGTTTTTTTTTCCATCCATGTCCTTCACTTTATATGTACAGACAACAACAGATCGGGTTCCTTTATTTGGACATTTGTATGCACCTTATTGCATTGTAATAAGGGTTCATTTCAAGAACAGAAACATCGTTATAACTCGTGAACACCGATTTTTTTTTTTTCAAGGTACAAAATGGGCACTCTCTTTTTTTTTTGATAATTTGAATAAAGAATCTGCTCAACGGGTGGAGTTAGATGCCTACAGATTATCTATAGAGAATCCCCTTAGTCGGTGCTAGACGGTTCAGAGATTTTTATGAATAAGAATCAAGGTGCAACGTTGGTAAACATTTCTGAAATTGTTTGTTGATGTTGTATTACAATAAAAACATTTTTTACAATACAACCGACTTCCAAATAAAAACACTACAAAGTGAAAAATAACTTCAATTTCGGCAAAGTCAGTGTTGTTTTTGTTTCTTCGTTTTTGACACCGAATTCAGAAATTGTAGTTATTTTTAAATTTGTAGTGTTTTTATTTGGAACTCGGTCGCATGTTGAAATAAAAAATATTTTCTCTTTCTAGTTGTGGCACATAGTGAGCAATTTCAATAGTAAGGTACCTATAATGCCCAATAGTACCATTTATGCCTGAATAGATCACCAGAATAACATAAAACTAATATAAACGGTTAAATGAGAGTGTACCCCGGTAAACTGTACATGTCTACGTACCCCTTTAGAGCGTACCGGCGTGATGTTATGTTATGAAATGGCGTAAACAATAAACAGACATGCAAATGCAGAAATCCCGAGAGATTTTCCGTTGTTTATTGAAGAGTTCTGTTGTATATCTCCGAAGTCCTTCATCAGATCTAGATCAAATTTAAATGTGACCACACGAGAAACACCAGCTAAAAAACGAAAAAAAATGAAAAAGAGTCATCAAAATCGGTTCACCTAGTAAAAAGTTTTGAGGTAACTAACACACATGAAAAAAACCGTCGTAATGAGAAACTCGTCCTTTTTTAAAGTCGGTTAAAACTAAAACTTCATTTTGTTGAAGTGACTCCATAACCATCTAATAACGTAGTTACAACTATTTTCATAATGCACTTCGGCAATCATCGCATTTCCGAATACTAACGAATGCTAATTTCCATATCCATCAATTATTAGGTTAATCATGTATAATAATTTGAATTCAGAACTAAGTACTTTAAGGTTGTTTTGTTTTGATTTCCGTGTGAAATATATAGAGCTGTAAAACTACCAGCTTCAGCAGCTTTCTTCCATTTTTAAAATAAATTACATTAAGTTAAAACAGTATTAATAACTTTATATACTTCCAAATTGATTGAGAGCGTCCGGTGTACACCCAAGTGCAAAGGGCGACTAATAGAAATCCGACGACTGACGAACTTCGATGAAGAATAAACTTCATCGAAGCGTATTCTTCATCGAAGCTGACGAAACACGAAGTTTGCCGAGGGACAACTGAAGATCGAACTTTACTCACTAGCTGACTCAATAACAACTCCTTTAAAACCGAATACCTTTATAACTTTGTCGACGGTACCCGGACCTCTCTGGCCTAAACATTGCCAATTTCCAAGAAAGGCCTTTCTGCGTTCGTACGAGACTTTGAATGGACGGAGAATATAGACTCGTGCAAACTGATACCCTGCATGAGAATATTCGATATTATTTTGGTGGAGGTGCTACAGAAATTGCACGGGCGTACCTTTTGTTAAAGTTTACCGGAGCGGTCTGGAGTAACGAACTAGTTTGTAGGAGCTAACGCAATGCAACCGTGGTTTAACAAGTAAAAACCGCCATCTCACTGCGAATACCTATGTACAATCTGCACATCATATCTTATTTATTTATTTATATATACTTTATTGTACACCAAGATAAAAAACAATAATACATATGGAAACCTTAAAATTAAAACAAACATACAACAGGCGGCCTTATCGCGTTCTGCGATCTCTTCCAGGCAACCCAGAATGGAGAGAGATAGCCTGGACACGACATGGGGTTGCACTTGGTGCAAGTTTGAATAAAACAATAAGTAACAAACATAGTAACCACTAAATACAAACAAAATACTAAAACAGATACATAAATACATACATACATATAAATATACAGTCAAGAAAACAATACAGCTCCAACAAGTAGAAGATTAACTTATGTGTATTCTTTGGCGGAATGAACGCAATATTATGTTGGATAATGCACAGGCTGCATCTAGAGTTGTTTACTATACGGCACTTGTACAAACTAGAACAAATTTCCGTGCGTCAAGCGTTTTGCCATATTATTGAAATCAAATATGTTAGGACCAATTAATATTAATGATAATTTTTATCCGTGGTGCTAGGCAACTGGGCTTATCCCAGTTGTAAACGACCCTTTGTGCCTATTGGCCTTGTTTGTTCTATCTCCTGCTTGGTATGGAGAGAAGTGGAAATTTGTATTTCCTCAAACCATGGCCCTCTCCATCCCCTGGCGGTTCACGCGCGCGCCATTTGGGCTCAAGCCCTGGGCCAGAGCAAAGCTGCGTCTTTGATCTGGATCAAGGCCCACGCGGGCCTGCCGGGGAATGAGCGAGCGGACGATTTGGCAAAGAAGGCAGCATTGTCGTTACGGAGGAAGTGTGAATCTGTATGTGACATCATAGCTCCTAAGGGACTGAATTTGATTGTTATTTTTTGTTTTGGTAGGTGACTTTATCGAAAGTTTACTTAGCTATGTTTGATGACAATCGGTTCAGCCGTTCTAAAGTTATGGGCGTTTTACAGTTTGAATCGGGGTGTTTTCGCAAGGTTTCGTGTCATAATTTCCGATGAATGAACTCGTATGAATGCCACAAAATAACGATGATACATAGCGTTGAAATTTCGCGTGACGTCACGTTTCAGTACACTTTTTACTCACAATTGACGACACAAGGCCCACTCCTGAACTTTGAAGGGCTTTATCGTTGTCAATATGAATTGATTTGATAAAGCAAAAAATACGTGGCCGGTATATTTGATAATCTGACAGACTAAATATGAATATTATTTTTTTACTACGGTATTATCCCTATTGTCTCTTATTTATGCTTATGTACATTGAAATAAATTCAAAATATGTATAACCATAACAAAGAGAACATTATTAAAAACCAACAATAATTATGAAATATATCCAACAACAAATCAGCCATCTATTAGCGACAAAAAAGCTGTATCTATTTTATCAATTTTAACAAAGTGATGACAAAGTCAGCATAAACAAAGAAAAAAGCCATTTATTAATTGTCTATGAACTGCAACAAAGCTACGATCGCACGTAAAAACAGGTTTATTACTTCATAATTAATGTACTAATAGAACAAAGTAACACGCCTTAATTGTCAAAGAGAAATTAAACTCTAGGTTACAGGCAGAGGTTCATCTATCTATACTTGTATTATGAATATTCTGATTAAAGATATTTATTTCTCTTAAGGGTACACTAGTCGACGGTACGAACTATTTTGTGCGCGGGGTTAAAATGCATTTTATATCAACCGACAACACGTCCGGAAGATATAGATGCTGTGATGAGCAGTAGAAAGCTAGTTCGCGTACGAATATACACTTTGCAAATTTGTAGCGAAATGGATGATGATTTAGAACAAAAACGAGCGAGCGAAATTTTTTAAACAGACCTTTGGGAGTCTGGATATCATGAAAAAACGACTAAACGTATGTGTTCAAAATAAAATTATTTGCATTGTTGAACTACTAATCTATCCCTGTATGTAATATCCGCTTTGCAATTTTTCGTCTTCTTATGGTATTTATTTGCGCCCAAAAATGCGTTAAAATTAGTATCGAAATGTGGAACTTTCGACGCTCATAACTTTCAAACATATTTATAATTTTTGTTTTTCGTTTGCATACAGGGCTAGATAATGGTGAGACAAATTGATATAATTTTTTATTTTGAATGTACATCGTCAAACAGTGGAGTAATCGCCAGACTACGTTTGTATGGAAGAATGATCGACTAGTGTTACCTTAAAGAGAGCATTTCAAATTCAAAGACAAAGCCAATTATTTGCATTAAATGCGGTACAAAAGATGGTATATACATTATTAGCACGGTCGATGTTTTTGGTGCATGGTAAAACTCTAATGAGTTTATGTTGGCATCAACTTAAATATATAAAATGTATGTACTAAAACTGAATAAAAAAAAAATGACACATTTCGCCATAAGTTGGCAAACAAATATTACGATAATTTAAGATGAGGTGCTTACAATAAGCAGATCTCTATCTATTTCACCTAAATGACAACAATAATTAATTACAACTGGACATAAAAAGCTACCAGAGTTTACTGTACACATCTGCGTACCCCTTTAGAGCATATCGGCGTGATGTAATATTATGAGCAGTGGTGGCCCAGTGGTATCGGCCGCGACTTACAAGTTGTAGGTCGTGGGTTCGAGCCCAGGCAGGCGCTTTACTTTGTGTAAATTATTTCATCACCACTGCTCTCAAAACGGTGAAGGAAAACATCGTGAGGAAACCGGCATATCCTAGAACAAAAATATCGAAGATATGTGACATCCACCAACCGGCATTGGGCCCGCGTGGTGGATTACGGCCCATTCCCTCTCACAGAGAGGAGGACTGTGTCCCAGCAGTGGAAACATTAATAGGCTGATGATGTGATGTGTAATATTATGAAACGGTGTAAACAATAAACAGATATGCGATTGCAGCAATTCCGAGAGATTTGTCGTCAATTTTTGAGGAGTTCTGTTCCATATCTCCGAAGTTCTTCATCAGATCTTCACCAAATTTAAATGGGAACATTTCGGGAATATACTTTTTCATACAAAAAGAGAATTAACAAAGTCGGACCTCATTTGATGGAGAAATCGGTGAAAATATAGGAAAAAAAGAAGCGGCCAAGTTCGTATCGGACTTCGTACGTTTAGGGTTCCGTAAAGAAGAAAACATCAATTTTATCAATAATTTAGTATTTTTTTGTAAAGTTTACGTAATAATAAACATTCCACAATTTCAAGTTCGTAGGTTCAATGGACAGTTAAAAAATTCATCGGTACAAAATTGTGTGACAAACGACGGACAGACGGACACGTGAGTGACAGCAATAGGGCTCCGTTTGGACCCTTCTGGTACGGAACTCTAAAAAGCAACAGTCGAACAACCTCATCCTTTTTGAAAGTCGGTCAAAAAGGACAGTTAGTTACCTTGATTCTTGACCGCACGGCGAAGCGCGATGATTTTAATACATTCTTCTCTTTGAAACTTTTACCACTGAAACCTTTATTTTTAGGCAACTTTGGCCCATTTTTTGACTCGACTGAATCCATAAGATCTTTGCAAGGCAAAGGTGTTTGACAAACTCTTATTAAAAGTAATCACGAGTTACTCTACCCCTATAGCCTGATTATTTTCTCTATAGCGATCGACTACAATTCTAATTCCCTTTTCACACGCTCCGGTTGACGGGTAGCCGGTGCCGGGTAACCGGCGGCAAATGTATAGCCATGTACGCGTACGTGCGAAAGCTAACGTACATGGCTATACACTTCGCCGCCGGTTACCCGGCACCCGCTACACGGAAACCGGTGCGTGTGAAAATTGACTAACTGGTCAATATGAATAGGTATTGTAAAAACCATGTTGGTTTAAATGTTAATCTTTTGTCCTCAGGCAAGCAATGCAGCTGGAAGCGACACCAACCGTCTCCGTTTGGAGGTGTGCGCTGATGAGGCTCCAACTGGCGAGGATCCCCCGACCTTCCTGCGACGTCTGCAGGATCTCACCGTGAAGGTCGGGACCAGGACCCGGTTCCTCGTCGAGATTGTCAGCTCCACCGAGTGTAAGGTGAGTCGAGTTCAAAAGACATTTCATTGTAATCAAAAAAAATAAAAAAATCTATAAAACATTCCATTGTCACGAGACAAAAACGTATGTGTATAATTTTAGCTCATTTGAACACCTGCAACCGTTTGACGTTTGCAAAGGGTTTGACCGCTATCAATAAACTAATCACACAGAAGGAAATCCACATCGCGTCATTCAACTCTCATGTGTTTGGTCGATTTGATAGCGGTCAAACCCTTCGTCTTGCCGAATTCACTTGCGCAATTCGGCAGCTGAGAGTGGGTTAATATCTTGCAATCTTTGATACACACAGCCACCGGGACTGGTAAAACTAAATAAAATCTTCCAAAAATAAAATCAAAATTGCTTCATCCCTTTATGAGGTACGATGCCACAGACAGACAAAACACGGACAGTCAGATACACAGATTCACAAATACACTTCAAATTAATCTCTTATTTATTAAAACACTGTTTAGCGGGTGGTTGAAAAACCTTTGCAACGCAATATTGCAAAGAAATTAATATAATAGATTTTTTTTTTTTTAGGGATAAAAATTTATTTACAAAGATACAAGTATATACAATGTATAAAATACTTAATTAACTAAGACTACAAACATAAACACTTAAACCAAAAACTACTCAATTACCTAATCTAAAATATGGAGTCGAAAAACTCCTCCACATCGTTGTCCACTGGTAATGTGCCCAAAAGACTAGCAGCATGGCCACGTTGTATGGCAATGCTTATTCTCTGACCGAGGTAAAAGCCAGCCCTTGGGTCACGCGAAGTGTCAACTAAGCGTTTGGAAAGATCTTTAAACAAAGCGTGAGCACTCGGACCCCGCGGACCAAGAGTTTCAACCCCAAACGGCTCGAAAATATAACTACCGATGAGGTTATTATATTTCCGCCGCTTGAGGTTCTCTGCAGCATATTAGAATTATATATAAATTTCTTGGCCGTACTGAAGTTGGCTAAAGTGCCTGCGCAGTAGTAAATCTCATACAAAAACAGCACCGCGCCGTGCCTTGCGCATCGGAAAGCCAACTTCAGGGTGGCCAAGAAGTTTGGTGAGTACTTATGCAACAAAACCGCAGCGCAGTAGGTGTGCAGTTCCAATGAAAGCAGATTTTCGACCTTTAGCTGCGCGATTCATTTGTTTTCGAGCCACGTATTCATTTTCATGCGCAGCGAGGCCTTCACACGATCCTGTGGCGTTTCGTGGTGTTTTGATACAAAACGAAGTTACATACACGTGCGTAAAATTTAGTTGTAAAGTTGACGTGGACTGTGTTTAAAACGTAGCTGTGCTCGAAGCGAGCTTGGAAATTTGAAAATAAATAACCTCGCCTCGGATAGTTAAGATTTTCTTTTACCATTCATACTGGCAGATATAGAAGTCGACTTCAGCATAAAAGCGACAGAACTAATAATATAGGAGCTAGTGAAGTGAGCTCGAAAATGTTAGCACCTCACCATGTATCACAGATATAGCATTTTGTAAAGTTTAAGATGCATAATTGACGTCATTTATACACGGTGCATGAATTCACAAAATAACTCGAACTCGAACTAACTAAACTTTTTAAAGTGCTGCCGGTTTTGCCAGTGAATTTTGTCAGCAGATTTCGTTTGTTTGATCAAGACCCTTGCCGAAAGAAATATACAAATAACTGTTGAAAATTGATGGAAATTTTCCTATATTCTTTCACATGAGTGGCTTTGATTTAACCTATTTTATTCTACTCCGAAGATGGGAGAAATTTTCGATAGTTTCTGAGGTTGCTGGTCAGGGCCCGGGGGCCCCCTGAGCTTGGAGGCCCCGGTGACCGGCTAGCCCTCCGACAGCTACGCCCCTGAATAATAGTCATCACGAAAAGATTCTACCATAATATGGATAGAGTTATAAGCAATATAGGAACCCAGTATATGCCTATACTTATTAACTTCACAATCATCTTGGTTCAACCTTTAGCAAATTGGATTATCTAAGCCATAAGACCGTTTCAAGGGCAATACTTCAATAAGCCCCTTAGGAAAAGAAAATAAAACACTGATTGCGCTCCGATAAAGTATTAATTAATATTAAAGCCGTCTAAATCCATTTTGCTTCATTCAGATAAAGCAGTGTTTCCTAACCTATGGTTCGCGGACCCCTAGAGGTTCACGAGTGTATGTATGGGGTCCGCAGTCTCATATATGTACCATTTAAGACTAATAAATAAATGCCACCAATGGTCTCGTAACCGCTTACTTAGCACGGCATACGGAAATATCAGAAGAAGCACTGAAATATTTACTGATTTTCTCAACCGCTTCCCTCTGTGAAATGTATTCTCTTCTCTTGTATATACTAAAAATAGATACAGAAAAAGATTACAAGTGGAATCCGATTTGAGATTACAACTAAATATAAAAATCAACGAAAAGTCTCTAATTTAGTTGAGGGAGAGCAGCACCAACCTTCACATTAACGAATAAATTTTTATGAATAAGTATTTTTTTGTATTTATAGTACAAAAATGAATGGTCCGAAATTACTGTTTTTTTATTAAGGGGGTCCTTAAAATTGAGACTGAAAAAGGTTAGGAAACGCTGATATAGAGGTATAGAAAGAAAGTAAAAATTTTGTGCCCTTATAGTCGCTGAGTAAAGTTACGCAATACTTAAACCTCGAAAATTTTATGGTTAATACAAGTTGTAACTTTACTCAGAGTTTATTGATAAGAGGTATTTAATTAATTAGTCTATAGAGCATTAGAGGGCCTAGATAATGTGACATTTGGACAAGCAAGTTGACATTGACAGCGCTAAAGATTGTCAAAAAGTTCAAAATGTCCCGAACATTATGGAAATTTGATAATCATTATTGATGATAGAATAGAATATCACTTTTCTAGAATTTCTAACAGAAAACTCTGTCTCTAATAGGTCTAATCCAATGTTCATACGCTATTTTTATTATTAACCGACTTCAAAAAAAGGAGGAGGTTCTCAATTCGTCGGAATCATTTGTTTTTTTTTATGTATGTTCCCAGATTACTGTAAGACGCCTGGACCGATTTGGAAAATTCTTCTTTTGTTTGAAAGGGTATACTTCCCAGTTGGTCCCATAGTCATCAGGTCAGGATCTGATGATGGAATCTTGGAGAAATCGAGGGAAAGCCTCAAATATTATAGGCATACATATAGCGATTTTGGTATTTTTATCAACAATGCAATCATCTGCACTCAGAAAGTAACATTTGGTGAAGTGGAACTGGTGAAGAAGACCACAGATGGCCAATATAATTCCTTAATGCTAAGTATGTCATGGGTTATAAGATATATCGAATAGTTTAACGACTATGATGAAGCAAATACTTATAAATACATAGTGCTGATGAAAATGGTACCATCGAACTGATCTGATGATGAAACCGGCAGGTAGGCACTGGTACTCCGAAATAAAACAATGTATCCTAGTCGTGTATGGGCTTATTGGAATCGTCATGAGATGTACTTTGGCTACATATAAATTTTATGGATTTGGAAGTACCTATCAAAACTAAAAAGAGATAAATAAAAAACTTTTTAACAAAAAAATAAACCTACTTCCAAAAAAATAAACCTACTTCCAAAAAAACACTGCAAAACGAAAAATAACTTTTTTTCCGAAGTCGGTGTCGAAACATAGAAAACAATAGGTACCAAAGACACCGACTTCGGAAAAGAAAGTTATTTTTCGTTTTGCAGTGTTTTTTTGGAAGTCGGTTTGATTTTTTGTATAAAGTTTTTTTTATAAAAGCAAAACTAAGCCTTTTCCTAAACAAAACAAACTATTTTTTAATTTCATACTTTTTTGTTTGTAGTGAGTGTAAAATTCTGCGAATCCTTCTCTGCTGTGTATTGAAAAAGCAGGTGTTTAGGATTATGTATGGAGGCCGTTTTTCAATTTTCCTTCTTCTTACGGTATTTATTTCCGCACAAAGATGCGTTAAAAATAGTGTTGAAATATGGAACTTTCGATGCTCATATCTTTCAAATAGGTATATATATTTTTTTTGTTTCCATACAGGGCTAGATAATGATGAGATAAATTGATATCATTTTTTTATTTTGAACGTACATCGTCAAACAGAGGAGTAATCGCCAGACTACGTTTGTATGGAAGAATGATCGACTAGTGTAACCTTAAGCAGATTCTGCTAAATACATATAGATACTAGGACCTAATTATACATGAAGCGACGGACTACCTGACTTCCAAAACTCAGTGACTGGGTAACACGGTATCTCTTGATTAGGTTAGTCACTTTATATGTTACTAGCTGTTCCCCGCGGTTTCGCTCCCGTGGGCCACCACACAGGACCCGTTTTCGGGATTAAAAAATAGCCTATGTTACTCAGGAATAACGTAGCTTTCTATTGATGAAAGAATTTTTCAAATCGGTCCTGTTGTTTCGGAGCCTATTCGGTACAAACAAACAAAAAAATCTTTCCTCTTTATAATATTAGTATAGAAAAAGTGTTAATTTCCTTTCGAGTAAAGACTGAATTAACTTAGTAAAAAGTCATAATTTGAGGTTTGGCTCTTGCCTATTTCCTCCTCCAATATTAGACCAATTTAAAAGATATTCTATAAACTGAAAAATAAAGATATTCACTGTGTTTTCCTTTTTAATGATACATTATCTTTAGAAGCACTAGGACCCTCAAAAAATGCTCAAAATTGCGCTGTCATCAGAGGCCTAGTGTACAAATTTGACAACTATATATGAAAAAAAAGTTTATTAAAAAAATCAAAATACCCGACTGCTTAAAAAGCGAACTTAAAAGACGTAAACAAGAAGAAAATCATGCTGTGCAGTCGGAGGATACATATTCGCGAGCTGGCTGACCAAAACCAGATGTATCCTCCGACTGCACAGCATGATTTTCTTCTTGTTTACGTCTTTTAAGTTCGCTTTTTAAGCAGTCGGGTATTTTGTTTTTTTTAATAAACTTTTTTATTTATAACTTTTTAGTTAACATTTTTTTCGAATTAGGTACATTTAAATATATAAGTGTTATATATTTTTGAAATCACCTCTTGAAACCCTTTATTTTGATACCCCACACGATGGGTTTGGAAGAAAAAATAAAATTGGCCCCCCACAATATGGCGCCCAAAAGCCGCCATTTTTCTATTTTCCAATTTTAATGTAGCCTATGACACTCGCAAGGTTAAGACGAATCGATTGACGTATGATTCATCAAAATCGGTCAACGCGTTTGGTCTCTGGAACGCCACATAGGAACAAACATACATACATACATACATACATACATACATACATACATAGACTGATAAACACATTACCCTCCTTCGGCAGTCGGGTAAAAAAGAAAAATAGGGGCACAATATATGTCTTTCTTTTATATTTTATGGAATAAAATAAATACTACTTGTCCTATGTTCGGGTAATTAGGGCTGATTGTCCTTAATACAGGCTACTTAGTAACCTAGCTAGAGCATCAGATCGTGAAATTGTATTGTTACCTACTCATCACAGATGTAAACTATTCCTAATTTGTCATCCTACTTTGTAACAGACTGTACCACTTTTTATGAAATAAATAAATTATTATTGAATATTTTTAAATTGGTCCAATATTGGAGGAGGAAATAGTCGAGAGCCAAACCTCGAATTATACCTGTTTACTTGGATATTCAGTCGGATATCTGCGAACACATTTCCTCTTTTAAACTAGGTAATTTTAGAACATTTTTTACCAAGTTGGATACGTCAACCGCATTGTTTTAACATAGTACACTTAAATACTTAGTTACATTTATTATGTAATAGGAAAGGAAATTTCTGACCAGACTTCTGAATCAAGCCATATATTATAAGTTTTATCGTCTCTGTTTGAGGGTATGCCAAAATATTTGGGCTTACTCTAGCATCTCACATGTTTCACTCGAATTACACGTACATAGAGTCAAAGATTTCTTTTCAACATTTTAATGTTCCCACTGCTGGGACCATAACAGGGAAATTCACTGAAATATGGGCGTTATAATTCAGACATAAATAAATAGGAGATAGTACGTAAGTGGGTATATTTGTTGGCTGTCTTGAGCCAAAGTCTGTCATCGAGGCCAATAATTTGGCACATAAAAGCTTTTATCCCCAAATTTACAACTAAGGGCTACATTCCATTTAACCGAATATAACTGAGATCGAAATAACGTTTTTAATTTAATTAAAAATAAATTTATAGTACGAGACGAAAATAGCCGCCAGCGTAGCTTTGCGTCGCGGTGATACACAGAATTAAGACCATTGAGTAAATGTCACTGACTTTGATTAAAAACTCTCTTTGGCTATTAGCCTTTTTCCCACTCAACATTTTGCTAAATTTTCTGATAAATTTATAAAATATGTAACATGAATAATAAAGAAATTTTAACACTTTGAAAAAAATATCATATTCGAGCACTTCGGCAATAGTAATACTTGGAAATATTGGTCCTTTTCAAAGTGTATTTACAGATGTTTAATAGCGGCTTTTTTCGAATAAATGTTTTTGTTATTCGCTTTAATAGATACCTACCTACATATTACAACTTTTGAAATTCGAACGAACTCGTCGAAAGTGAACATAGATAATGCATGTGTCCAGAAATAATGTGTGTATGAAAAACAATAATTGAGACAGTATTGCTGTATAAAAATACGAGTGATAAAATTCTCGAAATACAAAAATATCTAACATCTTACCCACGCATTTCCTTTATTGCTTAAAGAAAAATGCAATAAAATATTATTACATCTGGACACAATTGTGATTAAATTATGCAAGAAAACTAACTACTGTCTTAGTATGTAGGTACATTATAATGACCATTGAAGAGCAGCCAACTCCGACCAAACAGAAGTAGGAAGGAGTTTTACAAATCGTCAACTTTTCTTTCGCGTCTCGTAAAACCCACGTTTACCCGCAACACTATTTCATTAACGCCACGCATGAACCTTGAGAAACATCGGAATGTCCAACAAAAGCTACCCGTGACATAATTCGTCTATTTCAAACCGCATCCGTTGTAAGTATTTATAATCTGTTATTCAGTTTCGCGCGCTTCTCTTAGTCTTGACGTTGACAGCTCCCGGAAAAACGAAAATGGCGTCGGAAGCACGCGAATTATGCAAAGGGGTTATTTTTAAAATGATTTGCGCGGATTCTTTTACTGAAATGAGCTTTTTATGTCAGTCAATTTATTAAAACTTTTCGAAGTTCGACCGTAGTTTTTTTATTTTTAAGTTTCAACTTTCTGCACAGCTTAAAATAAAGTTTATAATATACGTGATAGCACCCGCTGTAGGACATATACCTCTTCTCATATAGAGAAGGCACGAGCAATCACCTCGCTTGCTCAAGAAGGGTTTGCAATTACAGACTTATATAGGTACTACTAGTTTAAATAAAATAAATAAAATAAAATTTATTCATCATTAATGGGTACAATTAATCTATCCTAGACAAAAACACAAAAATAATAAGGTTTGTTTGTTTTTAAAGATAGAGTGAACGACGATGTCTGTACTAGTATAAACTGTGTTACAGACACCGGCGCCTTCCTCCTACAGCTAAAAGTTACAAGTCAATCTACACTTTAGTTTATTGGATGCCAAAATTATAATAATACAAAATTACAATTTTAATTATGCTAATAGAGATAATTGAATTTAAAATAATATATTATAATTTAATAATAATAATTTGTTACATGACAGAATAATTTTATTTAATAAAATAATATAACTAATTAATACCATGAACTTAATTTACAAGCATGCATGGGAATACATAAATATGCTAATAAAGTTAATTGAAATTAAAATATTACAGTATAATTTAATAATAATAATTAGTTACATGACAGAATAATTTAATATAATTTAATTCAATAAAATAATCTAATTTAATCAGTACTATGAACTTAATTTACAAGCATGCATGGGAATACATAAATGTGTATGTGTTAGCGCTTATTACCTAGAGAACAGACCTTCAGTTTCGTCATAAGTTAGGGCCTGAAGATAATCATTCACAACACTCCTACACCTGTATTTTGGAATGAGTATATTTTGCAAGTCTTATTAATTACATTGTAGAGGTAGCCACTCAGGCTCACATAGTGTCGGCGCGCCAGGACAGTATTAGCCTTGACAGAAGGGCATACAAGGTCATTACGACGTTTGTTTCTAAGCAAGTTTGGTTCATACGTTAGGGAAGAATGCTTACGCAAGACTATTTGGGGAGCACAGAGTTGCCTGACTGTAAGTACAGAAATGTCCTTGTATAACTGAGTTGTCGAATAGCGATACGGTTTGCAAAGCATCACCTTTAAAACGGCTCTCTGCGCTCTCTCAAGACGAAGCATAAAAGTCTTAAATGTGCCACCCCAGACCGAGATGCAATAGCTGACCCGGCAAACTTTGTTTTGCCATAAAAACACCAAACATTCATCTACCCTACCTACCCTACCCTACCTACCCTACCTACCCTACCTACCCTACCTACCCTACCTACCCTACCTACCCTACCTACCCTACCTACCCTACCTACCCTACCTACCCTACCTACCCTACCTACCCTACCTACCCTACCTACCCTACCTACCCTACCTACCCTACCTACCCTACCTACCCTACCTACCCTACCTACCCTACCTACCCTACCTACCCTACCTACCCTACCTACCCTACCTACCCTACCTACCCTACCTACCCTACCTACCCTACCTACCCTACCTACCCTACCTACCCTACCTACCCTACCTACCCTACCTACCCTACCTACCCTACCTACCCTACCTACCCTACCTACCCTACCTACCCTACCTACCCTACCTACCCTACCTACCCTACCTACCCTACCTACCCTACCTACCCTACCTACCCTACCTACCCTACCTACCCTACCTACCCTACCTACCCTACCTACCCTACCTACCCTACCTACCCTACCTACCCTACCTACCCTACCTACCCTACCTACCCTACCTACCCTACCTACCCTACCTACCCTACCTACCCTACCTACCCTACCTACCCTACCTACCCTACCTACCCTACCTACCCTACCTACCCTACCTACCCTACCTACCCTACCTACCCTACCTACCCTACCTACCCTACCTACCCTACCTACCCTACCTACCCTACCTACCCTACCTACCCTACCTACCCTACCTACCCTACCTACCCTACCTACCCTACCTACCCTACCTACCCTACCTACCCTACCTACCCTACCTACCCTACCTACCCTACCTACCCTACCTACCCTACCTACCCTACCTACCCTACCTACCCTACCTACCCTACCTACCCTACCTACCCTACCTACCCTACCTACCCTACCTACCCTACCTACCCTACCTACCCTACCTACCCTACCTACCCTACCTACCCTACCTACCCTACCTACCCTACCTACCCTACCTACCCTACCTACCCTACCTACCCTACCTACCCTACCTACCCTACCTACCCTACCTACCCTACCTACCCTACCTACCCTACCTACCCTACCTACCCTACCTACCCTACCTACCCTACCTACCCTACCTACCCTACCTACCCTACCTACCCTACCTACCCTACCTACCCTACCTACCCTACCTACCCTACCTACCCTACCTACCCTACCTACCCTACCTACCCTACCTACCCTACCTACCCTACCTACCCTACCTACCCTACCTACCCTACCTACCCTACCTACCCTACCTACCCTACCTACCCTACCTACCCTACCTACCCTACCTACCCTACCTACCCTACCTACCCTACCTACCCTACCTACCCTACCTACCCTACCTACCCTACCTACCCTACCTACCCTACCTACCCTACCTACCCTACCTACCCTACCTACCCTACCTACCCTACCTACCCTACCTACCCTACCTACCCTACCTACCCTACCTACCCTACCTACCCTACCTACCCTACCTACCCTACCTACCCTACCTACCCTACCTACCCTACCTACCCTACCTACCCTACCTACCCTACCTACCCTACCTACCCTACCTACCCTACCTACCCTACCTACCCTACCTACCCTACCTACCCTACCTACCCTACCTACCCTACCTACCCTACCTACCCTACCTACCCTACCTACCCTACCTACCCTACCTACCCTACCTACCCTACCTACCCTACCTACCCTACCTACCCTACCTACCCTACCTACCCTACCTACCCTACCTACCCTACCTACCCTACCTACCCTACCTACCCTACCTACCCTACCTACCCTACCTACCCTACCTACCCTACCTACCCTACCTACCCTACCTACCCTACCTACCCTACCTACCCTACCTACCCTACCTACCCTACCTACCCTACCTACCCTACCTACCCTACCTACCCTACCTACCCTACCTACCCTACCTACCCTACCTACCCTACCTACCCTACCTACCCTACCTACCCTACCTACCCTACCTACCCTACCTACCCTACCTACCCTACCTACCCTACCTACCCTACCTACCCTACCTACCCTACCTACCCTACCTACCCTACCTACCCTACCTACCCTACCTACCCTACCTACCCTACCTACCCTACCTACCCTACCTACCCTACCTACCCTACCTACCCTACCTACCCTACCTACCCTACCTACCCTACCTACCCTACCTACCCTACCTACCCTACCTACCCTACCTACCCTACCTACCCTACCTACCCTACCTACCCTACCTACCCTACCTACCCTACCTACCCTACCTACCCTACCTACCCTACCTACCCTACCTACCCTACCTACCCTACCTACCCTACCTACCCTACCTACCCTACCTACCCTACCTACCCTACCTACCCTACCTACCCTACCTACCCTACCTACCCTACCTACCCTACCTACCCTACCTACCCTACCTACCCTACCTACCCTACCTACCCTACCTACCCTACCTACCCTACCTACCCTACCTACCCTACCTACCCTACCTACCCTACCTACCCTACCTACCCTACCTACCCTACCTACCCTACCTACCCTACCTACCCTACCTACCCTACCTACCCTACCTACCCTACCTACCCTACCTACCCTACCTACCCTACCTACCCTACCTACCCTACCTACCCTACCTACCCTACCTACCCTACCTACCCTACCTACCCTACCTACCCTACCTACCCTACCTACCCTACCTACCCTACCTACCCTACCTACCCTACCTACCCTACCTACCCTACCTACCCTACCTACCCTACCTACCCTACCTACCCTACCTACCCTACCTACCCTACCTACCCTACCTACCCTACCTACCCTACCTACCCTACCTACCCTACCTACCCTACCTACCCTACCTACCCTACCTACCCTACCTACCCTACCTACCCTACCTACCCTACCTACCCTACCTACCCTACCTACCCTACCTACCCTACCTACCCTACCTACCCTACCTACCCTACCTACCCTACCTACCCTACCTACCCTACCTACCCTACCTACCCTACCTACCCTACCTACCCTACCTACCCTACCTACCCTACCTACCCTACCTACCCTACCTACCCTACCTACCCTACCTACCCTACCTACCCTACCTACCCTACCTACCCTACCTACCCTACCTACCCTACCTACCCTACCTACCCTACCTACCCTACCTACCCTACCTACCCTACCTACCCTACCTACCCTACCTACCCTACCTACCCTACCTACCCTACCTACCCTACCTACCCTACCTACCCTACCTACCCTACCTACCCTACCTACCCTACCTACCCTACCTACCCTACCTACCCTACCTACCCTACCTACCCTACCTACCCTACCTACCCTACCTACCCTACCTACCCTACCTACCCTACCTACCCTACCTACCCTACCTACCCTACCTACCCTACCTACCCTACCTACCCTACCTACCCTACCTACCCTACCTACCCTACCTACCCTACCTACCCTACCTACCCTACCTACCCTACCTACCCTACCTACCCTACCTACCCTACCTACCCTACCTACCCTACCTACCCTACCTACCCTACCTACCCTACCTACCCTACCTACCCTACCTACCCTACCTACCCTACCTACCCTACCTACCCTACCTACCCTACCTACCCTACCTACCCTACCTACCCTACCTACCCTACCTACCCTACCTACCCTACCTACCCTACCCTACCCACTAAGGGGTATGAAAAATAGATGTTAGCCGATTCTCAGACCTACTCAATATGTTCACAAAATTTCATAAGAATCGGTCAAGCCGTTTCGGAGGAGTACGGGAACGAACATTGTGACACGAGAATTTTATATATAAGATAGATTCAGCATCCTTAATGCGTAATAAACTCGAAAAGGCAAAGAATATGAACACTCGACCCACCTGCGAGATGAAAGACGCGGAAGATGTGATATTTCCATCTATGTGATTGGTCGATTGTTCATACTCGTTGACCTTTACGTTGCCGGAGTTCATTACGCAATAAGGCTGCAGGTTGCCTCTTGATGACGTTTTCCTTCACAGTTGCCAGCGATGTCTAAGTTAAACTTAGAAAGTGAATTGAAAAGTTAAACTTAAATTAAGCCAAATGTTACTCTCTTCCGTGCAAAGCAAGCTTAAACATGTACAAAGTTTGCTCTGCCCATATCTTAATATATATATTTCTTGTGTGCGTGTGTATGTGACTGAACTCCTCCTAAACGACTGGACCAATTTTGATGAAATTTTTTGTGTGTGTTCGTGGAGATTCAAGAATGGTTTAGATTTACAAAAAAAAAAAAAAAAAAAATGGAAAATTAGGGTAGGGTAGGTAGGGTAGGGTAGGTAGGGTAGGGTAGGTAGGGTAGGGTAGGTAGGGTAGGGTAGGTAGGGTAGGGTAGGTAGGGTAGGGTAGGTAGGGTAGGGTAGGTTAGGTAGGGTAGGGTAGGTAGGGTAGGGTAGGTAGGGTAAGTAGGGTAGGTAGGGTAGGGTAGGGTAGGTAGGGTAGGGTAGGTAGGGTAGGGTAGGGTAGGTAGGGTAGGGTAGGGTAGGTAGGGTAGATGCATATTAGGTGTTTTTATGGCAAAACAAAGTTTGCCGGGTCAGCTAGTTTAAATATAGATTAATTTCATTGCCATTAGCAGTATTGTAATGCTTTCATAATGATTAAATACAACATTTCAACATTTTAACTCTCTTGACCATTTAACAGAAATGTAGCAGTGGTTGATTTTAAAGTGTAGTTATTCGCAATATAAACATTATTTGCTCTACAATTAATTAATAAAACCCAATATTGCGTCTCTTAATGAAGCGTGTAATTTAATAAAAGCTTTGAGAGCCGGCCGAGCCGAGTGGATGCGAACTCATGTAATATGTGTTGGTCAGCTGTGTCAGAGGCAGTAATTGATATTAATATGTTGCTGTGAATATTAATATTTTACTGTGATTAATAATTTATATTAGGGGTTAAACTAAAAATGGATAAAATATATATAATAAACTGGAGGAGCTTGTGGCTTAATAATAACAGCCGCACGGGTCGATCTTCAAGGTTAAGCAACGCTTGACGAGGTCAGTCCTTGGATGGGTGACCATTTCAACATACCGAGTTTCCTCCGTGCCTCGGAAAGCACGTTTGAAGAACTTTGACAGTAGGTACGGGTAGTCAGAAGCCTGAGATCTGACACCAGTCTTGCCAAGGGGTATCGTGTTACCCAGTTACTGGGTTGTGGAGGTCAGATAGGCAGTCGCTCCATGTAAAACACTGATACTCAGCTGAATCCGGTAAGACTGGAAGCCGACCCCAATATACTTGGGAAAAGGCTAGGCAGATGATGATGATTAGGGGTTAAAGTATGAAATTGCCGATTTGTACTGAAAATTGAAAAGAGTATTTTTTTTTAAATTTAACATATTTATTTAATCAAAATAATTACCATTCTTATCTATACATTGCTGCCATCTAATAGGAAGGTCATTAATGTCTTTGCGATAGAACTCTGGTGATTTTAGATTCCAGAATCTGTGTGAAAGCATATTGTACAGCCTCTTGAGAAGAAAACTTTTTATCACGTAGAAAATTTTCCAAATCACGAAAAAAATTGTCGTCCGTTGGAGCAAGGTCTGGCGAATACGGAGGGTGACGAATTGTTTTCTAATTGGATTTCCTGTAGAGTTAAAGCGGTTTCTCGTGTTGTATGAGGTCTCGCGTTATCATGGAGCAATAATGGTTAAGATTCATTCATTCGTCATTCATGAGTCTGGGCTGTTTCACTGCTAGTTTTGCTATCATTGTTCGGAGTTCGGCACAGTAGACATCTGCCGTTATTGATTGTCCAGATCGGAGATAGCTATAGTGAATAACACCATGCTGAGACCACCAAACATTTACCATTACCTTTTTATTGCTAAGTTTGGTTTAGGACACTGTTGCGGCGTTTGACCTGGGGTCAGCCATTGCATTTTTCGCTTAAGGGTATCGTAAAGAATCCACTTTTTATCACATATCACAATTCAATCCAATATTCTTTCATTTTTGTATCGATTCAACAAGGCAACACAAGTTTCAACACGCGTTTCTTTCTGCAGATCAGTCAAATCATTAGGCACAAATTTTGCATATTTTTTTATTTTAATGATTTGACGCATATGAGTCAATATTGTTGGTAAGGTAACGTTAAACCATGCCGCTAATTCCTGGGTAGTTTGGCTCGGATCGGCTTCCACCATCTCTATCAATTCATTTACCTGTGTGGGCGGTCTTCCACGTGGTTCGTTCTTCAAATCAAAGCTTCCATCACGAAAGCGTTTAAACCAAAATCGCACGGTGCGTTCATTAGCAGTCCCCTCTCCAAACACAACATTGATATTGAGAGCTGTTTCTGCCGCGTTAGTTCCGCGTCGGAACTCGTATTCGAAATCACTCGAATTTTCGAAGTATCCATCTTTCTTGTCTAAGCTGAATAAAAAAAACAACTGAAATTAGATAATCGAATGTTGCATATTTTTAAAAGAAGAACTTCATAGGTACCATGTGAAAAAAGTTTCACTCAAAAATCTCAAACCATGAAGGTTCTATTAGATGTCAATTCGAAATACCTATAACATCAAAACGGCAATTTCATACATTAACCCCTATTATTACTGTGATTTATTTAGGTAAAGTTGTACAAAATATTGTATCTTTTTTGTACGTGTAAGGGCATAATACAGGGTGGATATTTGAGACGGGGCAGTAACGTATTTTATCATTTAATTAGTTCTATCTTACTTTACATGGTAAGTGTACACTGGATCACTGCCCTCTATTATGAACAGTACTCTATCACTCAAATGTTTACTGTACGAAAATTGAAAACTCCACTTGGAGTTAAGCTCGCCATTGTACATGCATTTTTTTTTAAATTATGTTCTTTTGGTGTGAATAAACCATTAAGAATTAATGGCAGGTTACCTTAACCAAAATATCTTTAGGAAAACTTTCTGAAGTCACGGCCTTAACTTTTTAAGTTATTGGTAACTGCATTCACAGATTTTAAAAAAAATACAGTCAGCAAGAAAATGGGCCAATCATACAAATTATTATCATGATGCCAATGGATCCTGTTTGTAATAAGGATCATAAAAGTGAAGCTGATCTTTAGGTTATAAAAAACCAGAAATTGCAATAAAACTTTTCTACAACAGTTATGGTAATCAAATCAAATCAAATTAAATGTATTTATTTCAACTAGGCCATTATGCGGCACTTTTAAACGTGAAAAAAACTAGGTAGGTACTATAATTACGTAATAGATCAATGAAATAATTTATTTTACGAGAAAAAGATAATATTTGTATGCTTGCTTGCAGGCAGTGTACTTTTAGGTTGTGAGATATTTCCTTGAAAACATTGTTTTTCTTGCGAATAAACATTTTGTTTTAAGATAAATGATATTTATTTTACAAATAGGTTAAAATAACACCTTTCCAAGTTATTATTTTTTTATCTAGGCAGATTTGATTTAGAATAGAATAGAATAGAATAGAAAACATTTATTCGACATAGACTCAACACAACAACAACAATCACAAAGTAACAGAGAAGAACAGTAAAAAAAGTACAAACAAGTTTAAAAAATTATTGCGCCGGGCGTGCCCATACCGAAAGGGTTACCAACTCAGCATTTGCTGGATTTGATTTTGATTTACCTACCATTAATACCCCGTGTCAACCTCCCCTAACAATCCCCTAAATCCAACAACAATATTAACAGTTGCATTCAATTCAACTCACGTATTAATTAATACATCATTGTCCAGTTTCCGGTATACCTGATACAGTGTCCATCGAAATAATTAGCTCGTAATTGGACAAAGCGATCCAGAATGACGATGCCAAGCCACTGGGCCGAAAATCCATTGACATTATTAGTATAATGTCTAAAGACTCACTACCGGGCAGAACGGGCCACTGAATTACGCGGATAGAAGTGTAATGCGCGTAGGTCTAGATTACTTAGCAAGTTTAAATGAGACAGGTAATACTGGGAATAACATTCAGACCTGTAGAGTAGAACTGAAACAGTGATGGTGACACAATTTATATGAAACACAAGGTACAAAATTGGTTGGATAGAGGAGTAATCCTCTTTAACTATTGCAACCAATTAGAGAACCGCCTTCCAAGTTGGGCTATCGTCATTCACTGCTGTTTTGAAACACACCAGTGAATGTTTCCAGGGATCGGTTGTTATGGCCTCTAACTCCTGACTATTATAAGCGACACGTAAAACACTGCGCTTATGACCCTTTCCACTAATTAAGTCAGTGTTGCCGGAGCCGCTTTGCTCGGAAGTGAAACTAAGGGCGGTCGTCCAAGGCTTTTTGCAGCCATACAGCCGCAAAATAAACACGATTCAGTCGCTATGATGTCAAAGGTCTTAAACCATCGCCCACGTTATTACGATTCTGCATCGTGACTAATGCGATACAACATTGATACATACGCGATGCAATGCGATTACCTGCGTGTGTGAATAGAAATCGTTGCGCGAAATAGTCGCATCTGCATCGATCAATGCAAACAGTATCGCTTCTATATCGATGCAAACGCGTTGCTGAAACTATACCGTCGCGAGTTGCCAAACCGTACGCCGCCGTGGGCAACGTTTGACAATGCAATTCAACGTCACTTCAATAGCTACTTCATTACCAGAAATGCTACAGCAAACTTAATATTTCGACAGAATTGCGAATGCTCTGCGCTTTCTTTGGTGAAATACTATTGTTTTAATTTCTATTGTATTATTTAATAACAATAGGTCGGCTCCCTTTTGTTATAAATAATACAATAGAAATTAAAACTCACTAGTTATGATAGGCGAAATTGCAATTAAAATTTAGTGCAGAAGATTCTCTGTTACTCAGTATTTCACCAAGATTTCAGATTTAAATGCAATCCAAATGTTGAACGTTATATTCTGATAATGATCTTAGATTTTAGCGAATGAATTCAAAGCTCTGCGGTTGCTTTATTTCTATCATTTTGTGCACAAAAATGTAGGTATTTCAGAATACAGATATTTCACTAGTTTGCTGTAAATGAATATTCGTAATTTAACGTTTTGTAGGTTATATCGGTTATAGTTATTTGTTTGTCCAACATATTGCGTATAACTATTCAGTTTCGCTCACTGTTTTATTTTGTTCGATTGAAATAAATTGGCTGTGGAAATAATACTGCAGTAAACATTTTTCAGCGTATAAATACGATCTTCTTTCCGCGATCAATGGTTTTTCGGACTTGTCATCAGTCAAACATTTATCCATGGTATAAATTTAATTTAACCGTATTTCGGTAACGTTTCCCGTATAATAGTAATAATCCTAACGTATTTTTTGTGAAAAACCCTCTTATTCATGCTAATTAAAGTAATTAGTACACTATTACCAACTCAACATCTGATCTAGTTGGAATCTGTTTTTAATGTTTGCGAATGTTTGGATAGATGGATGTACGTTTGTTACTCAATCACGCCAGAACGGCTGAACGGATCTGGATGAAATTTGGCACTGAGATAGATTATAGTCTGAAAGCACATAGGCTACTCTGTTGATCCTGGTATAATGTTACCTTGGGATGATTAAATACTATTTACGCGGGCGAAGCCGCTGGCAGATGCTATTTTATCGTATTATTGCATATAAATAACCGGTCGGCAGCTCTGCATCCGGAGAGCGCGCCGCGGTTAGTCGATCCCGCTCTGAATTACTAGTGCAAAGTACCAGGCGCTCAGAGAATGCAAGAGGAGTTAATTACTATCGCTGTTCCCTTCACGGGCAGAGCCTACAATATCGATCAGTATTCCATCAGTCTGACCAACTGTTTTGTACGGAACGCCAAAACATGTTCGTAGACAGTGGCGCCATACGTCAATGAAATTTTAGTACGACACTACACTATATCCTGCGTTCCACTCGCATTCCACATTTCATTCACAAGACTAGTGACATTCTATCTTCGAAAACGTGGTGATAGCGATTGTCACAAGATAAAATACAAATTTAGAAAACCCCCGATTGTAATTTTAATGCATGCTTTTTAAACTACATATAATATACCTAGTAGCAGACACGCTTCAATCGACAATCTATCGAAACAAGTAACAATGACATGATATCTTGCGAAAAAATCCAGATACAAAGATTAAAATGCGAATAACTTTTGAACGGAAACCGATCAATTTTCCGAATTTTTTTGTTCGAATTTCATTTTACCGAAAACTATTGAACTACGTATTTTTTGCTATATGCATTATTTGACATATTTTCAAATCATCGAAGTATCATGTGGCATATGTTTTATTTTACCGAACTACATTTCACCGATTTACAAAATAACTTTTTGCTTTTGGCCGAAGCTTCTTTTGAACTTTTTTCATTTGACATATTTTTTCCAAACCGAAACCACATTATAGGGAATATTATTTAGTCACAAATATATAGCCGGTTACTTGGTAGCATATTCAATTTAAAATTGAAATAGTGTCATATAGAAAGAAAAGTAGTCCGTCCACCGACAATTTCTTTTTTCAAGTGGCTGTTTTAAGCATTTGTATTCGTTCACTGTTTCTCTCTTACTTAGAATTTTGACATGCGTTTAAAAATAAATATTTCGTACAAATGTTATTTCAGCTAAGTGTAACTTCGGTAAAAAGTTTTTCGACCAAGTGAAACGTCTAAAAAACGAAAAAACTCGAATTGATAATAGGTCTACTGAGACAGTGGCAGATGTGACTTCGATGAAGTAAAAAAAAAACAAATGACAACACCTCACTAACCTGTATTATGCAAATAAATTATTTGATTTGATTTGATAATAGTTGAAAGTTTTAGGTGAAAAGAAAATCGGTGAAATGTTTTTCGAACTTATGATAGGTAACCCTTTTGAACGGCTAAACCGATTTTATTCAAACATAGGTAAAAACACTCTCGAAAAAGTCGAATTTCAAACAAAAAAAAACTAAATCAAAATCGGTTCATCTGTTTAGGCCCTATGATGCCACAGACAGACACACAAATACACAGATACACAGCAACACACGTCAAACTTAAAACACCCTTGTTTTTTCGTCGTGGGTTAAAAATGCAAAATTATATGGGATTAACAAGTGATATCTAAAAATCACGTGATCAATCCCTTACATTTGGACATTTCAACTATCCCCTTCGCTGACATCGAATGCCCTTGTTACCAAAATGTATAGTAATTACATGTAGGTATTATTATGTGCATATTGCATAACTATTATTATGATTTCTGTGAATATTACCTATCTCGAACCGGTTTCTCTGATTTTTCAAGCACCTTACGGATGTTGGGGTAACCTGTGAGTACGCTGACGCGAATACCGACGATTTTTCCCAATCCCGATGTCTGTATTCAAATCTTGTTAGTAAAATTTGACGGACATCCCATTATTCTAAACAAAAAATTTGCGTACGCGTTTGTTTCTTTAATATAAAAGCTTGTTTAACCGGTTTAATGCTGTAATTCCTTAAAAAATATTAAAAGACCATGGAGTTTCGCGTGGATCCATGTTTCAGGCATCGGCAGCATTATTAGTGAAAACCGTATCCAAATCCGTGGCGAGGTTTAGAAGTAAATGAAGAAACAGACGGAGGCAGAGAGCGAGTTTCTTTTGTACTATTAGGAGCTTGGGCGACAATTAAATAGTATAAAATGCATATCTGTATCTACATATATTAAAACGTATCTATATCAAAAACTATTTACTAACTAAGCCTAAAAATGTATATGTTAAAATAAAGCGTCGAAAAACTCCTCCACATCGTTGTCCACTGCCCAAAAGACTGGCAGCATTGCCACGTTGCTTACCCTCTGACCAAGGTAAAAGCCAGTGTTTGTGCCACGCGAAGTGTTATCTAGGCAGACCTTTGAATAATGCGTGAGCACTCGGACCTCACAGACCAGGAGTCTTAACTCCAGACAGCTCGAAAATATAAATAATATACATCTTATTAGTAAAAACAGCGATAGACATAATTATGTTACTAGAAATAGGGACCAATTAATTCAACCAGGTTTCAGGCTGGCTAAAGTAGCGTCATTTTTTATGGGGTACTGTATAAAATGTTACAATAAAATACCTCCCCACATTCTAGAACTGAATGAGGCGAAATTCAAAACTTGTATAAAACGCACACTATGCAGGCAGCCATATTATAGGTTCGGGGATTACATCGCTGATAAAAATGCTTGGCTCGGCGCTAGTCCTGCTCCACAGCCACTAGGGCACAAAAACAAGTGATAAACAGAAAAGTACTGAAGTATTGTTGGACCCACTGAAGACTATATGAATATATTTGTGTTGTATAAACTCAATTTATTTTAGTATTATATAACTGCACAGCACATATGTGAGTACTATGTACCAACTGTAAATCTACCATTTAATGTACCTATATGTCGTTTGTTGACTATACTAGTGTGCCCTGGCAGATAATAGTGTGTCATGCTCTCTCTAATGTCTCTCTGATGGTGGCACATGTGTTGGATCATTCGGTTCCCTTCATGATGGTTGATCTGAGTGGTGCCGATCTATGTGTCATGTTCGTGAACGGGCGTCATCAGTTGGGATTGGTCATAACTTAGCTGCCTCGGCCTGTTTTAATTATTACCTATGTATTGATATTATTTTTAATTGTTTGTTTTACTCTAGACGCTTTTACGTGCACGTCTTTAATTCCAACAAGAAATGATGTAACCAAATACTTGTAAAACACTTTTTATTTTAAAAGAGTAAGTGTGGCGTTTCTTGTCCATTCTTCTCCATAACAAGCTACATTTCCGAATGGATATTAGAATCAATTATTGTTACTTTTAAATTATTATTTTTTGACGTTCGAAAGTGCCGCTTAATGGCTTAATTGAATAAAGAAATTTTGATTGATTGATTGATTTGATTGAATAAGAGAATAAAAATTATACATTTCTCTATTTTCTCTTTCCCAGGTGACATGGTTCCGAAACGAGCGTCGTCTCCTGGAAGCGGAGCGGGTGGCGCTAGCCCGCGATGGCAACTTTTGGTGTGCAGACGTGGCAGCCATCAGCGTGGACGATGCTGGAAGGTGGACATGCACCGCGGAGAACGCCGGTGGTCGGGCCAGCTGTTCTGCGCATCTTAATGTACTTGGTGAGTTTGAAAGCTACACTGCACAAAATACGTCTTGTGTGTATTTAGTATGTGAGATGCATTATTTACATTAGGAATGTAATAGGCACCACGAGTGGCGTTATTTATCTTAGTTACTATCTAGTTTTACTTAAAAGTATGACAATGAGGTAAATATGCTTTACAAAGTCAACACGTAGCGTGATAACTAATAAAACTATTTAGGTAGGCAAACCATCTCTTTTTTTAAACATTATAGCAAAAATAACACCAGCTTACTTAAAAACTGGCCAAGTGCGTGTCGGATTACGCACATTTAGGATTCCGTACCTAATGTAGAATCGTGCCGCCGAACTGCCCGTTTGTGCTACGCATTTGACCGCAAAAACAAGTTAGTTGTAATAGGAAAAAAAAGAGTACATTTCAAAGAAAACATCTGATTTATCAATGTATTAGTATATGTTAGTAAAATATACGTAATAATAGACATTATCATCAAATTTCAAGTTATTCGGAACTTATTATTTTTTGTAAAAAAAGCTGTTTTTGGTGGCTTCTTATTCGTTTGTAGTCCAATATTTTTTTAAACAAAAAGTATAGTAATTATCTTCTCAACGAGCTCTAAACAACTCGTACTTTGAGGGGACCTCAAATTTTGCCGCGTTTTTATCTTTATGTGAGACTCCAATAAAAATATTTTAAAAACATTGTCAGTTTGTATGGCTTTGGGTCAACAAGATGCTTATACCTTGAAAATTTGAAGACTGTAGCTCTAACCGTTTGGCTGAAAATCCGTGTGCCAGATGACGGACAGACGGACACCTTAGTGACAGCAATAAACGGAGTCCTCGTTTGGACCCTTCGGGTATGGAACCCTAAAGATGACCTCCTATTTTCTACACTTATTTACGTAATCATATAAAATACAGACATTGTATACCACCGCAAAATTGCGACAACAGCTTACAAAAAGAAAATCTAATCTCAAACCATTTCTGCCCGCAGTACCAAAAGCGTACAAGCGCCCTGAATTCGTGGAAGAACTGCGCGCGCTTCTGACTGAACAGGGGACCGTCTCGTTGGAGTGCAAGGTTGTCGGCGTACCCACTCCCGTGCTGCGATGGTTCAAGGTAAGCGTCTTTTAAATATTAGTTTAGTTTTAAGTACATTGAATTCGGCCGTCGTTTGAAGATCTTTGACAATAATTCGTTACGGGTATTATGATAATATAGACAAGTGAAATTATATCGACGAAAGCACCGCGATCGAGTTTGTTGACAATGACAAAAATGTATGGGATTGTCAAGCGTTATCGAAATTCATATGATTAATCAATCCATTTTGGCATTTCAACCATCGCTTTTGTTTTGAAAATAAATACGCAATTGCTGCTTGAATGCATACCGACTGGTGGCCGTCCTGATCTCGGGAGGAAGCGCATTCCAGAGAAGAATCGACTGGATATGAAAGGAAGAGTGAACAAAATCAGTAGTATGAGAAGGACAGAATAAGAGGATGTTCTTGGAAGAACTTAGATATTGAAAGTTAGACTTAAGATAGGAACGAGGTGTGGGAGAATTAAGTAGAGAGAAAAGCATGGTCAAAGAGCGTAAGCTTTTCCTCTGGCGAATGAGCAACTATTTTAAATCAGACCTGAAGTTCGATACATGGTCATATTCTCGAAGATTAAATATGAAAATAATACAGTTGTTTAAGACCCTATCGATAAATTATAAAGGTCTATCCACACATATTAGGGACGTGCCCGGGACGTGACAGGGCCGGGCTCAATCATTGAAGCTTCGTCACTGGCCCGTGAATGGCCCGTGCACGGACGTGTGTGAACGAGTTCATATAAAATGTACACAAAGATATTTTTTTGATCCTCTGACGGGGCACGGTCTGTCCACGTCCCGTGCACGTCCCGGGCACGGCCCTGATATGTGTGGATAGACCTTTAAATAATGCACCTGCCATGTTGTCTCTTCACCGCCCTTGGTTGACTGGTAGGGATTGCCTAAAGCATTAGGTCCGCCTTTGTAACTTTGTGCATGAAGCCTAAATAAATATTGGTTAGGTACATGATATTTATATCTTTGCCTTCCCTATCACATTTATAATAACGAAAGCTCGTGGTCTTCAAACAGAACAGAACAGATTTTATAATTGCATCATCAAACTGCGTCTAATAAATACAGCACTGGGTTTGGCCGTCTACACTATTCTAGTGGCGCTGGAATGGGCGAGCTGGAATGAAAAAGTAGACCGTCAATCCAGTTACTGGACTGGATTGCTTACTGGAATGGGCACATTTCAGGGCTGGTTCTCTTTTTTGCATTGGCATTCCAGCGCTGGATTCGATCGCTGGATTAGAATGCTACTGGAATAATGTGTGCCACGCCTAAGATCTACCCTAATTCTCTAACTTTAAATTTACAGGACAGTCGCGAGATAAAAGCAGGTGATGTGTTCGCACTCACAGCGAACGCTGAGGACCCGACGTCTCTCGGCACCTACACCTGCGAGGCTGTCAACTGCATGGGCAGGGCCTACTCCTCATCTAAGGTCCACGTCGTCGGCCGCGGCAGCAGGGAAGGATCTGCCAGACCTAGTTCCAGGTACAATCATTTTTTCTGTGAAACCAAGGGCTCGCGTCAGCGACATGCTAATGTGACAACATCATCGATATATAAATATGAGGTGTGACGGAATAACTGTGTTTTTGTGTGACTGAAGGGCCACGCACAGGGTTGCCAGTCTGTCACACAAAAATAGTTATTCTGTCCCCGTGACTGCCTAATTTTTTTTATCAAAATCTTTACATATAACATCTGCCAAACTGCAAAGTAGTTTGTCGACAGTCTCGTGAATTTCACACGAGGTCATAACTAAACAAAATAAATTCAAATAATATCTATGTAAATTAATACTAAAACTACTTAATTCTCACGAATTTCAGCTTTAAGTCCACTGCCTCAAGGCAGCTGGCATATGATAGCGTTATCAAGCGCCTACAAGACCTGAAAAGCCTGGATTTGTTTGGGGTCGGTTTGCGCGCGAGAACCGGGCTTTCTACGTGATTTTATCTCCCCCAAGCGTCACAATCTCGTCATAAAATATTAAAATAGACTGCGAGTTTAGTATTTAATGTATGTAGACAAGTAAAATTAAAAGCCCATTATTTTTTAACGGCTGAACTGATTTTCTTCAAACCAAGTTAAAACACTATCGATAAAAAAAAATATCATAAATGGTTCATCTTATCAATAAAATAAAAGGTTTGTATAAACGAGATAAAGAGTTAACAAATGATAATAAGCATCTAGAAAATATCTAGAAGGCCTACAATGTTCACACATTCACAAAACAATCGCTAAAAGAATGTATAAAAAAAAAAAATATTACAAGACTAAATTTAACATGTGGCACAACCACACTCCTAAACCACAATCAAATTCTAAAACAGTAATTGCACATATTTGTCACGATGCAGCATCTTGCAACTATACTTGTCTGACTATGGTCCGAAGCATTAAATACTTAGGTGTTCATATTGACGAAAGGCGTGATCTTGCTTCATAAACTTATGTATTTGTTTAAGGAGCTCAGACACTCGGCTGACATTAAAACGGCTTCTCTTGTGTATCTTTCCCTGTGTGAGTCTATACTAAGTTACTGCATTCCTGTGTGGGGTGGGACTTTTAAAACCGTGATGCTTAGGGTGGAACGAGCTCTGCGGGCTGTACTCAAAGTGATGTGTTTCCGTCAAAGAGACCTCCCCACCACCCAGCTGTACTCCGATGCCAAGGTACTAACGGTGAGACAGCTATTCATTCTCCGCACTGTCTTGCGTCGTCATTCCAAGATGCCATTAGACAGTAACATCACTAGTCGACGAATAGGCTTGCCTTTATGTCCGTCCGTTCAATGTCGCGACGACACTTTGGTGCCCAAAGCTCCCACATTTACAACCGAATAAACAAGATTCTAGCTATATACAAACTAACTGCGCATAGGGTCAAACAGAACCTTAGGTCATGGCTAATGTCTCTCAGATACGAAGAAACTGAGCAGATTTCAATAACGCTCTTGTGATACCAATCCTTTCCTCAGTACATACAATTGATGTAGGTACACAGCACACATACGCAACACACACACTCACCATTACAGTTATTACTTTTATTTTTCTGTTTTTGTCTTTACAACTTTGGTTTTAATTTCATTTTGATAATTATTGCATAAGATTAAACTGTATTCGCCGGTGCCGGGAGAGGGCACTGGCTCCTGTAACACAGGTTAATCACCTAGCACAGGAGTCAGGGACATCACTGAATTGTATTCTTTTTCTTATGTAAATAAAGCTATATTATAAAGGGTCTTTCAACAAGGACGGGTCGATGTTAAATTTGAATAAAACAAGATTTGTGTGAGATATTAACGAAATTTATTTTTTATTTAAAAGGCCCATTTATGCCATTATGGATGGAATATGACATCGTTCAAATGTCCGCCGTGGCTTCGTATGGTGGCACGAATCCGAGAGGTCCAATTTTTAATGACTCTGCTGCATAGATCCGGCTGAATCCGAGCGATGGCCTGCGTTATGTTGGCTTTCAGGGCAACGGTCGAATGTGGTTTATCGGCATAGACCTGCGACTTCAGAAAACCCCACAAGAAAAAGTCTAGCGGAGTCAAATCACACGATCTTGGTGGCCAATTCACGTCACCTCTGCGAGAGATAACTCTACCCTCAAACCGTTCATGCGATTGTGTGCGATTGTGTCGTTCGCTGTGTGGCAAGAAGCGCCATCTTGCTGGAACCACATGTCGTTCACGTCCATATTGTTCAATTCAAGCCAAAAGAAATTGTTTATCATTGATCTGTAGCGCTCGCCGTTGACGGTGATCTGAACGATGAAGTTTTTAAAAGATGAAGTTTTATCATTTGCACATGCTGCTCAACCGTGTAACTTGCCATGGTGATTTGGCATCAGTGACTGAATAAGAAAAAACAGATTTGACAGATGCCGCCAAAACAAAATGGCCGCCACAGATTATTAACATCGACCCGTCCTTGTTGAAAGACTCTTTATTATGTGCCTATGAACATTTAAAGAAACAAAACAATGTAGTTATTGGCTTCATATAACACAAAACAAACATAAGAAAATATCAAGTTTGGTATAATGTTAATTAATATTGTTTTGTCTATGTGGCTAAACCAAAATAACATTAATGAGACAAATATTGGTGGCAAGATACTATTACGTATTGAACACACAGTTTGTATCATAGTTGCTACTGCGCTATCTCCCCGTAATAGCGCAGTATGCATGAGCATTTCTCCACGCTAAAAACAAATAAACATAAGTGTGAGTGTTATTGACCCCCGGTTTCTCAACACTCGATTATGGGGCTGGTAACGTAATCAACGAATAATCGCCGATTATCTGCTGTGATTGGCTGTTGAAAGTTCATTCAACCAATGAGAGCAGATAACGCGCGCTTGACAATTTGTCACATTAATTTTGCATTAATTTATCGCTGCGAAACCCGGCCTGAGTGTTTCAAATGTCATTTATTAGAAGAAGTCCGGATTCTGGCTTTGTGCCGGTTTGATGGCAATAGACTCGCTCATAACTGGCGATATGTGTGTGTAACTACTATAGATGAACCTCTGCCAAACCTTTTGGCGAATAATGGCGTGATGTTATGTTATTTTTTAATGTATTATTCACATGAGTTAACACACCGCAGCATATATATTCATAATTATTGTATTGCTTTTTATTTGATTTAAGAAATTGACTCCGACACTGTTCCGTTGTTGTTGGATTAGGTAATTTACTTATGTTTGCAATATTTGTAATAATGTGAGAACCATGTCCCTATTCATCAAATGAAGGCATTTGCCCGTAAGTTTTATACTGGATACATCATCCTCGCGTATACGAACTAATATATGTATGTGAATATAATAAAACACATTTTAAACAATTAAATAATACAATTTGCCAAATCCCGCGACAATGTTTGTATCTCTTAGTTTTTAAACTACATACTTTATCTAGTAGTAGACACGCTTCAAATTCAAATTTACAATTTCAAATATTTTTATTTGTAGAACATAGGTAAGTAAAATAAAAATTAAAGAAGTCTTGCCGTCAACGGCGTACAAATACTATAATTATAATTTCTAATTAATAATTGGTAAGAAATAATAATACATTCAAAAATAATAAATAAAATTTCAAAAGATTACAATTTGTCTTCCAGGTACTCATTGACTGTATAGTAAGCTTTCTCGCCCAATTGATCAAGAGCCTTTTTGAAGTTGTTTATGCTGTCAAGATCTCTTATTGTAATAGGCAACTTATTATATGATATACGCTGAATAGATTTTCATTAAACATAGCTAAGAACTCGATAAAGTCACCTATCAAACAAAAAAACTCAATCATAATTGGTTCATCCGTTTAGGAGCTATAACACTCCTCTTTATCCGTTAGGGGCTAAAAAAAAAGGCAAGTGTAGAGTTTATTGTCTGCTCTTCTCCACAACAACAGTAACAGAAATTAAGAATTTGACTTTGGCTTTAGTAGTTACGTAATCTCCAAATTTTTATTAAAATATCCTTTTTTTGTCTCGGTTTTTCAGTGGTGTGACTCCAGAACCACCTCCGATCTTCACGAAGGAGCTGGAAGATCAGTACGTGAGGATCTGCGAGCCTCTGACCCTTGGCTGCCATATCGTGGTGCCACCATGGCCTCGCAACGTCGTCTGGTACAACAAGGAGGGGAAGATTGAGCCTAGTGAAAGGTCAGTTTTATTTATTTGAACTTTAAGGTTTCTTTTTAATATTATCTGAAAATATGTATAGCTCAGTCTTGCGAAATAATGAACCTTGCGTGATGCCGATAAATTGCGTCGATAGGCGTTATAGGTTGGATATTGCGAACACGTAGTTTCTAAGAAAATCGATAATTGTGATGAAAAATTTATGATGGATTGAGCAATGATGTGATAGGACAATTTTATGGTTTAAAAGAACATGACATGACCAAATTGAAAAGAGAATGCGCAGATATGCAGTTTGGTCATGTTGAGAGGATGAAAAAAAAGTGATACAAAATGTAAGGCAGAATTGAGTGCAAACGCCGGGCAGGACATAGATCTTATTGGTAGTATAGTCTTCAGAAAGGACAAGTGCGCATTACCCATATCCGGCGTGCATGTATGACTAGGTGTATGAATTTAAATGTTGTGTGTGTTCAAAAGTTTTTTAAAATGTAGAAATTTTAATAACTGAAATTTACTTAAACTTTTAAACTTTTGCCTAGCCAAAGCCTAGGCTAGGCAAAAGTTGTTAGTTGGGCAAGTACGACCAAACAAGATGGTGACCAGATTTTCTAATCTGGACACCATCTTGTTTGGTCGTACTCGCATTCAAAAAGCCCAACTATATCCAGCATTATCCGAACGCCTGACAACCGTGGAGTAGTTTGTTTGGTACTCACAAAATTTCGGCTTATACCTAAAGCCCATAGCCACTTTGGCTTATACCTAATGCACGCGTAGGAATAATTAATTTCTCGTTTGCAACAGAAGTTTCCTGTACAACGGCAGTCTGTTCATATTCATGATTTTAGCAACAGCAGACAGCAAATATATATAAATATAATAATAACATAATAATATTTATTTCTCCAAATAATTGTACAAATTGAACATTATAATTAAATTATTAAAGCTATTAAATATACACACAAAAATAAAGATGAGCAACTGCGCCTGAGCTAGGCCGAGCCTGTATTTCAGGAGTATAGAGCCTGTATTTTAAACGTATTGTGATTGACGATGCTGTCTAGTCAACAAAGGCTTTTTTGTTCAACTTTTAACAGCATGCTCGGCAAAATATGAACGAGGTGACATTCGATTTGGCATAGCATGCAGATGATTTTTGAAAAATTTAGTTTTGCTCGCAAAAATTGCAAAAGTTAGAACCAATTTACTGAAAAATAAAAAAGGGGTTTGGTTTTTTTGCAAATATTTCAAAAAATCATTAAGATTTTTGAAATCTAAAAAGATAATCAAATACAAGAGGAGATTTCATTAAAGAAAGTCTCAACTATCAGGGCCAATATTTATAATTTTACCAGAGGGATGATAAAAGGTAGTTAAGAAAAAAAAAGAGATAAAAATGTATTTGTTTGAAACAATGAAAAATTAAATTAAATCCATTTTTCTATCGTTTTGCAAGTTACATTAAAATTATTCTTTAAAAAAATGGTTCCTTAATATGATTAATTAAAGTTTCTAATTTTGAAACTAAGTAAATTTTAACATTAGAAACGGGATATTTACCATGTTTTTTTTTTATTTTTTTTATCTAAAAAACTGTTAAACTGTTGTTCTGTTTACTGTTTGTTGCGAGTTTCCGATTTCGGATTTCGGTTTAATGTTGGTGTGTTAGTAGTGTGTGTCCATGACAGTTTAAAGATTTTTAATAAAAAAGAGAAAAATATTTTCTTTTTTGATTTTTCATTGGGCGTCAATTCTGAAACCTTTCAAGAATAGCTCCAATGAAGGAAAAAGGTTTCAGATTTATAGTTTAACAATTATCACACTTGCAAAGTTTATTGCAATAGAAAAAAAGCAAAATTTAAAATTTGCCGGCGGATATTTATTGTTTATTCATCTATCCAGTTAGTGATTGAATTTTTTCATTACTTAATATATTTGAATAATGTTTAAAGTTGAAGTGTCCGAAATGGCCGTGGCTTGCGCAAGCCAGATTTGTGATGTGTTTTCGGCTTTATTTTCACCCGTCTCGGAAAATTATAAATATTAATCCTATAGTTGAGACTTTCTCTTAGGTTATTTTTTCTTCAATATGAATCTTTTATTATATTTGAAATATCTTAATTAGTTTTTGAGATATTTGCAAAAAACCAAACACCCCTGTGAATTTTTCAGTACAAGACTGGTGTAATTTTTCCTGGCTTATGACTATCCGTAACGACTATTATAAAATATTTAAATGACAGCAGTGATCAACGGCTTCACACGCTTTCCGAGACTCAGAGGAATCTCGGTATGTTAGGATGGTCAACATCCACGGACCGATCGCGTCAAACGTTGCTTAACCTTGAAGCTCCTATTGATATTGATTGATCAGATAGCGGTGTAGATATGGGATTTAAAATTGGGATTTGTTTTATTGTCACTTGCATAAAACCGTAAGAGGTGATATTCTGTAATAACGTTTGTCTTAAAGTCAAAAACACTATTGAAATGTCACGTGTTTTATGCCTTGCTTTGAAGACAGTAATTCAAATAGTATGTCACTTTTTCTGCAGTTCTGTATCTAAGGCCTCCTAAGGTTCATCTAATTATAAACCGATTTCATTTCAATCGCAGTATCATTAAAATTGCATTGGACAATATTGGCCTTCTGACAGTTTCAGTTGCAATTCCTATTATCTAAATTGAAACTTCGCTAGGGTCTAGCGAAGTTTCAATTTAGATAATAGGAATTGTTGTCAGATAAGGACTAACAAAAGCTTTGCCCAACAATCATTATTATTTTTCTAATAAAAAACAATCACAATATTTATATTAAAAACAATCATTATATTTTTCTAAAAAAAATATTGTTATGGTGAACTTTTAAAGAACTGGCATGGACCATTTCAACGAATAACGTATAACCAGAAAGTTCGTCACACACATATGAAAAAGAAACGAGTGTTTGTAACAAAGTTGATTAAGGCGACCTTTCACTGCGAAGCTTTCAAAATTCACGCAATATTTTTTTGTCGAACAGCGTTCGTATTTTGTTCTGCTCCAATATTTGATTCTCTTTGAATACGGTTACAGTTGGCGAATATTTTCATTATTTTGTTCGTCGCTGTTATTCTTAATTACTTTATTTACATCTGTGTAGCTGGCTGTATTTGCCTTTTTAACTGACTTGAAAAAGGAGGCGATTCTCAGCTAAATGTTTTTTTGTATTTTCTCCGCGGTGTTTTCGTCAATTGTTAACCGATTAAGATGATTTCTCTTTCTATTTAAATTTCAAAGTCGGTGACAAAAACCAAGACCGACCTAGAATATTTTTTTTGCCAAATTGCAGTTACTTTGCACTTTGTAGTGTTTTTATTTGGAAGCCAGTTATATTTTTTTTTTTGAAACAGGTTTTTTATTGCCGCATTTGAATGAGAGTATTGGTGGCCAAGTGAGAGCAGTGGTAGCCCAATGGTAACGACCGCGACTTACAAATTGTAGGTCTTGGGTTCGAACCCAGGCAGGCGCTTTACTTTGTGTAATTTATTTCATCACTCTGCTTTAAAAAACGGTGAAGGAAAACATCGTGAGAAAACCGGCATGTCCTAGAACCAAAAATTCGATCACATGTGGCATCCACCAACCCGCACTGGGCCCGGGTGGTGGATTACTGCCCATTCCCTCTCCAAGAGAGGAGGCTTGTGTCCCGGCAGTGAGAAAATTAAAAGGCTGATGATGATTATGATGATTTGGATGCCAACCATGCGTTGAGAGGCATTGTGTAATCTAGTACTCTCACTGAGTTGTGGTAGTCAGTTAGGCAGTCGATCCATGTAAAATACTTTCGATGGCATCCTGTTAGACTGACTGCTTACCAATAACAATAGAGGCAAGGCTAGGCAGATGATGACAATTCTAATACTTGTATAACTTTATCGGAAGTAATATTGCCAAAACCTGCCGAGGTTCGTCAAAGTAGCGAAAAATTTAATAGAAAAAGGTTTGAACATCTAAATGTATGTATTGTAATCTATACTATAATATTATAAAGAGGAAAGATTTTTTTGTTTGTTTGTATGTTTGTTTGTTTGTACCGAATAGGCTCCGAAACTACTGGACCGATTTTAAAAATTATTTCACCAATGGAAAGCTACATTATTCCTGAGTGACATAGGCTATTTTTTTATGCAGAAAACGGGCCCTGTGGGGTGGTCCACGGGAGCGAAGCCGCGGGCAACAGCTAGTGTTTTATAATTGTATTGTAATGTTTTATATGTAAGTTATAACAACGCCACGGAAGTTTCTGTAAAGGTGTTATAATAATTAATGAGTAAATAAATCAATAAAATAAAATAAATTCGAAGATATGACTGTGACATCTACCAACCCGCACTAAGTTAGCATGGTGAATCCTCTCACAGGTAGAAAATCTGTATAAGATAGGAACATAATGCTAGAGCCTGTATCCCAGTAGAAGTGGTGTGTATATAGGATGATTATGCTGGAGCCTCTCAAAACGGTGAAGGAAAACATCGTGAGGAAACCGGCAAGTCCTAGAACCAAAAATTCGAAGACATGTGACATCCACCAACCCGCACTGGGCCCGCGTAGTGGTTAACGGCCCATTCCCTCTCACAGAGAGGAGGCCTGTGTCGCAGCAGTGGGAACATTAATAGGCTGATGATGTGTGATGTGATGCTGGAGCCTGTGTCCCAAAAGCTGGCATGTTATAGGTTAATTTGCGAGATTTTGTATTCTAGCAGAGGGTACATTAAAAGGTTGCTGTGTCTGTATGTCTGGAGTATTGTAAGATAAGCGTTTAACTGCCGATTAGTTATAGTTATTAATTGTTATTTTGTTCATTGAAACACGTTCTTAACAATTGGGTTTTGACCGTGCTATGTAAACGTAAAAATAAATAAATCCTAGCAGTTGGAATCTAAGCTGATGATGCCAGGCATCTGCCATCATGAATGATCGTTGGTCGTTGATCGTCGGATGAACGTTCTTCTTTCCTCATTCCAGATATCACGTACTAGAAGACGGTGCTGGTGGCTACCTGCTGGAGGTGGGCTCCGCCGAGTGGCCGGACGAGGGCGAGTGGAAGTGCGTAGCGACCAGCACGGGCGGCCGCATCGGCATCTCCACTTGCTATGTCACCATGGATGGTGAGATGAGGCTTTCTACTTATTCTATTTTCATATGACTGCTTGAAATAATATGTTGGCTATAGTAGTCACACGGATCTTTATGTTACTGAAGTTGGCTCTGCCAACCATTGCGCAAGAAACAGTTTGTCATTGAGTATACTGCAAAGAGTACGCGAGATAGGACGATGCGACAAACGTAAGCGAGTAAAAGAGACAGTTATAAAATAATATCATCACCTTCAACGTTGACACAAAAATAGATTACTGAGCAGGGTCTTGCAGCCAATTCAGAGACACAAAGATCCGCTATAAGTATTAAACCAATTTTTTTTAATTGAGTCACGGATATCACTAGAATAAAATTTAAATCCAACCTTACTATCTAATGGTAAATGTAAATTTACTTTGTGATAGCACTACACCGATAAATTAATTTTGAGGTTATTAAAAAATAACACAAATGACATTACATTAGTATTCAATAAATCTGATATCAAATAAATAATAATATGTTATCAATATCAAACATTCGAAGGCATGTTAATTCCACCAACTCGCACTGGGCCCGCGTGATGGATTACGGCCCATTCCCTCTCACAGAGAGCAGGCCAGTGTCCCAGCAGTGGTAACATTAATAGGCTTATGATGTGAATAAATCTGATTACGGATAAATAGTAAATTAATATATGTTAAAATATATTTTGAATTTAGTTTAACTCGTATAGATGTAAGCTTACTGAGTTATTAATTCCTACGAATCATTAAAATTCGTACATATCATTATAACATTGTGTCAAATTACTACATTTGTATTAAAACAAATTTAGTCGCTTATTTTAATGAGGTTTATTTTCATGTTCCGCAGTGCCCAAAAACTACCGAAAGCCTAGATTCATGGAGAACCTTCAAGCCGTACTGACAGAAGAGGGGCTAGTCTCCTTCGAGTGCAAAGTTGTGGGCTTCCCCACTCCGGTCCTCAGCTGGTTCAAGGATGGCCAAGAGCTAAAGCCTGGAGACGTCTACCAACTTACGGGCACCAACTCCTTGGGATCTTACTGCTGTATAGCCAGGAATTGCATGGGCCAAGCCAGCAGTTCTGCGGAACTGACCGTGGAAGACATCCAGAATCAGCTGAATGAGGAAGAGAAACTGCAGCTGTTCTCCAAGAATCAGGCGCCGAAGTTCATTCAGGGATTAAAGAGCGTCGAAGCGAAAATTGATGAGCCATTCCGTTTTACAGTAAAAGGTGATCTTGGGTTTTAAAATCTTTAGTCTTATTTTAAATCGCATAAACGCATGGTTGTGGGATTAAGTCGTGGGTTGAAAAATAATACGCAATGAAGGTGCATTGTAGGTATATTTTTAAATGCAAAGTAAATTATTTCTATTTTAATATTATTATTCGTTCTTTTTTTATAATGAATGCAATACATTTTATGCTAGCAATGCGGCTAACAGCTATTAATATCAGAAACAAATGAGTTTGATTTTTACAAACTTGCAATATTTGTCTGAATTTTAAATTGACAATGAAATTTTGCATACACGTTTGGTTTGGATAGCATTACTCGTACACGGTAATTTTTGTAATTGGAAATAAATATTACATTCGAATTGGTTTGAAGATCGGAGTAATCATTATTAGAAAAATCTCATTAGAAGTTGTCTGCATTTATTCTTCGTTTAATCTTAACATGTTTTGTGTTTGGTTTCAGTCGCCATTCCGCCTGAACCATCGGTACTTTGGTATCGAGACGATCAGCCGGTGGACGAGTCCTCTCGCTGCCACCTCGGCCGGGAAGAGCGCGGCGTGTGCTACCTCGACATACAGAGCCTTGAGTTCCTCGACCAGGCCGAGTGGAAGTGTGTCGCCATGAACGACTTCGGCCATAGCGTCACCTCATGTTTCCTCAAACTAATCATACCTAGACATTACAAGAAACCGAGATTCTTAGAAAACCTACAAGCCATACTATCTGACGAAGGAGCCGTAAACCTTGAGTGTAAGGTCATCGGTGTCCCACAACCTGTCCTCAAATGGTACAAAGATGGCGAGGAATTAAAACCTGGTGATATTCACAGGATAATATCCGGCCAAGACGGGACCTGCTGTCTTGGAACTTACACTTGTGAAGCACAGAACTGTATGGGCATTGCTGCCAGTTCTGCCTCACTATTAGGATTCGATGATTCAATGAAAGCCAAGAAGAAGAAAGCTGAAGAACAAGCTCTACAAAGGAATTTGTCTCTTAGCACGATACATGAAGAAAGAACTTCACAGATGTACGACACACCTGTCGGTGACGTCACCACTCTTGACGATAAGGGAGAGATATCTTTCTCATTCGATGGCAAAGAAGTTTCTGTATCTCTTTACGAAACGCCAGACTTGACCGAAGAAGAAGCTTTACAAATAGTGGAAATGTACGCTGATCAATTATCGGAAAATATTACAGAACACAATGTGGTTGAACTTCCACCGTTAAGATTCGTTAAAGAAACATCTACGTCAGGTAATTTGTTGATGGAGGCAGTTATTATTGACGTCTCACCAGATTACTTTGTGTCGCCTGATGAGGATATGCGTACAGAAGCTGATCTCGAAGACTTATCCATAGCTGATGAAAACGGCCCACCTCAGCTGTCATTAGATCAAGAGTTTGATATCGGTGGAGAGGATTACTTAGAAAAAACTATGGCGTTGTTATCGGATGAAAGATCGGATCTAAAACTGGGAAGAAAGAAGTCAGATTCCCAGAGAAGTGCCGACGACTTCTTCAGTTTATCACGTGATCAATCACTGTCGGAAGAAAAGAGGGACGATGACACTCAAGCCATATCTGATTTGCAAAGCTTTGCGAGTGCACACAGTTCCGGAAAACCTAAATCAAAATCTTTGAAACCATCAGGGGAAGAAGGTCCAGAGTCATCAGAGCCCACTAAAACTATTCTATTTAAAGATGAAGCTTTGAAGCACTTGGACACCGAGCCAGTTCCTGTTGTAAAACCTAAAAGAGAACGCCGTACTAGCCGGAGTTCTAGACGTTCCAGTTCTGGTAGTGAGAAGTCTGTAAGCAAATCAAGAGAAGAAGCCCTACGGAAAAAAGAATCAATTGAAATGGAAATGCCCAAGAAGCCCAAAATTACTGATGAAGAATTCAAGACTAAAATGGTTAGCATCAGTACCTCATTATCTAAAGTTATAAACGATGTTCAAATTATTGAAAGAGATATAATTCTCAAATCAGAACTGATGTCATCGGCAGCAACTGCTTCAAGAAGTTTGGAAATTATCAGTAGTTTGATATCTCCACTGTCGGAAATCCACAGTATTGCAGATGCTGCCAAAGAATCAGCTTTAGATTCAAAAGAAGTTAGCAGTACATTATTCAATAGTTTACCCCAGCCATTGAAAGCTCTTCAGCAGTCGCTGACTATTATTGAAAAATGCATTGACATGGAAAGTGACAGCAAAACCCTTGTTAAGAAAACTTGCGTAGCATTTGTCGAAACATGCGGCAGTGAAATGCAGATATTAATCTCAGAGATCAATTCCGTTACGTCCAAAGACTACCTACTCATTGAAGAAAGAGTTCTTACAGAAATCGAGTCGTTGAATAATGAAATGAGCACAGTTATCAAATTCTCTGCTGACACTATCAAAGCCAGGAATCTTCTTAGCGAAGCCAGTGAAATTAAAGTGGATGAACCTTCTCTTGAGGTTAAGCATCTGAGAGACACACAAAAAGCAGTGTTCGAATTAAAAAGTCCTCTTGTATCTTTACTTTGTATAGCTGAGAGTGCTGATAGTGGAAAGTTAATAGATGTCCTTAAGGTGCGCAACAATGAAGTTTTACTCAATGATATGTCTGCTTCTATACAAGACCTGCAAACGGCTTTGGAACAAATTGAAACACTCTCAGTAAAGGAATCAACTGCGCCTTTACATAAATATAATACTGAAATTATTGAAACTGTTATGGAGTCCGTTGTTAAACTAAGAAGTTCTTTCGAGCAATTATCTACAGAATCTGAAGGCGAAGATGAAGCCGTTCTAAAACGGGCAGTAGCTTCTATTAAAGAAAACCTGTATAAAATATCAACACAAATAGAGGTTATTGAGAAGAACGTTGGAACATTTGATGTTCTGCAAAGTGAAAATAAACTGGATTGTCTGCAAAAGATGGCCCAAATCCTTATCGCTTTAGAAAATAATCTGCCGAGATTAGAACCAACGCCAGAAATTAAGAATCACATGACTGTATTCCATAAAAACTTAACTAAAGTCTTGGAAAATGTAATAGAGAGTAATGAGTCCAAGAAATACTTTGCACTGATGGAAATTTGTGATGCAGTTAACAGAATCAATGCCTCAATCAAGAATTTAGATGTTGACAACGTGTTGTCTCTTGCCAGCCTCAACAACACCTTAAGAATTATTCAAGATCAGTTTATTTCAAACGTTTTTGATTCAGAGCTTAATTGTTCTCTTCTTACAAATATCTCTGATACTTTAGTTAATATTCAAGAGGCTATTAACACAGCTGAGGAAATCAGCATTCATGTTGATTCCGGACACATACAATCCATAGCTCTTCATGAGTATGACGAAACAAAAGCCAAAATTGTAATGGAACACATCGACCACGCAATAGCCGCAATCGAAAATGTTACGGCAATTGAATCGACACAGGATTTCAAGACAAGCATTGCTCCTACATTAGAGAACATTTGTCCCATTCTAGAGGAACTAAAACGAAGTGTAGCTTCTATTAAAGCTAGTGGAGTTGACGAAGAACATATTTCTGATATTTCAGAAGTTTCATCTTTTGCTCAGACTTTTGCTACGCCACTTTGTGAACTAAACCAGAACATTATTGTACTAAACCAACAAATTGTTGAAAATCTAGAAAGTTTGAAACAAAACAGTGAAGTTATGTCTACGATAGCTGAACCTATTCACGAGCTCCACATGACACTTGAAATATTACAGCAAGATGTTATTTCTCAATACGGTGAAGATCTTACTCCGTATGATGTCAGTGTTAACATGGCCAGCGCAGTACAAAATCTCCAAAGTTGTATTTTAATGATACGAGAACAGGCAGGAGTAGAAGCGGCAGACGATATGTCTACTCTTGAAGATATATCGGGAATAAAGACTACAGCAGACATACTCCCATCTGACCGCTTAGTACTACCAGCTGCCGAAGAAACTGCGGTAGAGCAGGCCATATCACTATTCAACCAGGAACTGCAAACTACTGCAACGGCACAAGCATTACAAACATTGCACGAACACATTACTGTATTACAAAATCCTGAAATCATTGACGCGTTAGATACATTATCTGAAGTCAGTGATTATTCTAGTTTAAAATCATTCGTTATAGGTTTAGGTGAATTGCATTCTGGAATAGAAGAGGTTCTTCACCCTCTACTGATGGAGGGATCAAATGAGATCCAAGCCAACTTAATCAATCCCTCAAAACTTACAGCTATTGCTGAGCCGATGCAGGAACTACGGCAAAGTTTGTCGGTGTTAGACACAAGTAACATTCCAATATATGAAAATTTATTAGAGATGCCGACGGAAAGAATACATTCCGTGATTCAGAGCGTATCTGAATTCAAAGAGCATTTAGATAAGTGTATGCTCGCTGTGTTCCCTGCCATGCAAACTGCTGACAATACCGTCGAAATAGCGAACAAAGTCGGTGCACTTAGAGAAGTGTGTGAGCATTTAAAAGACATTATTGAAACTACTAAAGCAGTAGAGACTATTCCAGTGCCAGAAGAAGTAAATGCTTTGGTACGCACTGTTGACAGTTTACTAGATGCTACTGATGTTTCCAAAGGAATCAGGATTGAACAAGTTAAAATGATTACCGAAGATTTATATGCAAAAGTAGCTACCGTGCAAGAGGAGTTGATTCAATTTACTCCACAAGCCTCGGAGAAATTGGCTCAAGAGGCAAAACTAATTCAAACTATTGATGAAGTACAAAGCAACATTGCTGTGCTAGAGCAATATGATTTCGTTGATCTTTCTCGAGCTTCAGATTTGACAAGCACCACACCTCAGGTTGCAGTTGAAATGGAATCGGACTCTCTTATGTTAATGGAAGATATCGTAGACAGTGCTGTTAACGTGGTGCAAGATTCCACAAATGAAATGCCAATGGCTGATCTTATGATAGTAGAAGACTTCTTCAAGATTTGCAAAAATGAATTTACCATTCTCCGCTGTCTTATATCTAAAGCAACAACTCATAAAAAGATTATAAGATTATTACAAGAGTTCAGTACTTTGCAAAGTACAATCAATGACTTTAAAACGAAGAAGTTAGAATTGAAATTGACTGATGACGTTAACGGCTGTTTGGCTACTTTTCTGCTTCATGCCGATGACTGCCTCCAAAATGTTCAAAATTCTCTAGTAAAGATAGTTAATTCTCAAGCAGAACTTTTGATTGAAACGCCTTTGGCTAAGTTTGAAAACTCGGCACAAGTACTCAAAGCGGTAAAAGAAAAAAAACATGATAAACAAATTTTCGAAACTATTGACAAATTTGTGGCAATATTAGAAACAGCTAAACCTTCTGTAGAAAATGTACAAGCAGAAATTTTAGAAGAAATCAAAAGTTCCAAACCTAATGTGGTTGAAGACAGTACTTTGGCTAATATGATTGAAGAATTCGCTACATTTGTTGAAGAAGTCAAAATGCAGACCATGGATGAAGTTGCAAAAGACATGTTAGAAAAGGTTTCAATTGTGATTGAGAAACATCACGATTTCAAAGATGCGAGTGGTACAGGTAAAACTTTAATATTACTAAAATGTTTGTCTGACTGCACGGATGTGTTACAAGAGAGCCTCCTTGAAGTGAAAATTCCAAAACCAAAGTTGGAAGAAGGACCTTTGAAATCAGTTTTGACAGAAATGTTAGAGCCTCTACAAGCATTACACAGCCAATTAGCAAATGTTCAAGAGCAAGTTCTTAGAGGTGTAGATGAAGATTCGATATCCGTCGATATAACAACTACGGAGTCTCTTGTTCAAACAATGACTGAAAAACATAAAGAAATGATGGAAAGGATGGAAACTGAAGACGCTATAGCAAACGAAGAGATTTCTCTAATAATGGAAGTAGATAAGGAGATACACTCCATACAAGACAGCTTGCGGTCTATAGAAAACGTTCAAGTTGCTCAGGTTGTCAAAGAAATTGCCAAGCCCGTTGAAGAAATTGAGAAGTCAATGCAAGGTATTTTGTTTTCGGAAAAAGCCAACATTTACAGTGAAGATAAACTTCCTAAAGGTGAGTTTTATATATATATATAAATATAAGTAAGGAATTATGGGTTTATGGGTGGGTTCGAGCCCAGGCAGGCGCTTCACTTTGTGTAAATTATTTCATCACCACTGCTCTCAAAACGGTGAAGGAAAACATCGTGAGGAAACCGGCACGTCCTAGAACCAAAAATACGAAGACATGTGACATCCACCAACCCACACTGGGTCTGCGTGATGGATTACGGCTCATTCCCTCTCACAGAGAGGAGGCCTGTGTCCCAGCAGTGGGAACATTAATAGGCTGATGATGTAATGTGTGATGTGAAGGAATTATTGACAATCATAAACAACTGGTATCTAAGTTACTAAAATTAATTGCATATTCGTAAAGCTATTGCGTAAAAATAAAAGTACCGTTTCAATATAAGGCAATCTTATGTTTTACAAAATTATTAATAAATATTTCTATCGAAATTTTTTATAGATGTCAATTCGAATATCGATTCATTGGAAAACGCAATAGACCGTTTCATAGGTATTGAAATGGACTTATTAGTCGCGTCAGGTACATTCAGCGACGCTGATTTGAACGAAAGCTTGACTATTGCTACTGAACTACAAGGACTATTGGCACTTAACCCGGAAGAGATGGCTTTTTCCAAAATATCAAATTTAAAAGTCAAAAAAATTAAGTCACTAAAAGCTATTATGTCCAAATTTGATTGGCAAAGTACAGATGCGTACAATGGAAAGGACCAATTAGAAACAGAAAATATGAAGCTAGTATTCCTTGCGGCTTATCAGCTATTGGTCGAGTTGGAAAAAAATGATATATTGGAAAATATAGAAGTTAAAGAAGGTAAAGTGCGAGTGGATGTCAATAATCTGGCTTAGTCGATATTAATCAGAGCTTTGTACAAACGCCATCGTGACGCGAAAGTGATATTATTAAGCTTTAATGTGTTTCGTCAAATGAATAACTATATTACAGCACCTTTTTATCAAACACAATCTTCAAAATCATCGTGATCAACAGAATCAGTTCAATAACATTGCATTATTTCGTGGTTTCCATATTTCTTTCTAGATTTTAATAAGAAACGTCGACTTTGCCGAGAGATCAGCCATTTTACCGTTTTTATAATGCTTTATTCTACTTGTGTTTATAATTTTAAAGCCATTAATATTTAACTAAATAAAATATCCCATTTTCAGAAAAAGCTAAACAAATCATTCAGCACATCGACCAATATATAGAACTAATCGAAATAGTGGAAGAAATATCTGCTATTATAAAGATTGATGATATAAAAGAGACCATGGATATTGCGAAAGAGTTACGAGAAAGTATTGCTGCCTCAGAAATTATCCCAGAAGGAGAAGAAAGCCTTGAACGAGTGAAAGAAGTTCGCAAAGAACAGAACAGGTTGGCTTTAAAACTCCATACTGCATTATCTGCATTGCAAGTTCAAGTATTTGACAGCGTACAAGAGTTAGCACCAGCACTCAGTACAGAAGTAATTCAGCGAATTGCTAGAGTTACTGCACAGTTACAAGCAGATTTAGTCGCAGTCACTGGCATCAGAGTGGCGCTACAAGCTCCTGCAGAATCTTTAATTGAAACTCTAAAACAGATTGAGGATGAAGAGAGTCAAGCTACCATCAATACCTCAGAGTTAGTAACAGCCGCGGTAGGATCAGAAGCAACCATTTTAGAACAAATTGGTGTTGTCGAGCAAGTTTCATCGTCTGAACAATTAATTGCTACAACGGAAATGTTAGAAACGTCAATCGCTGAAACTAAAGAAATTGTCACAGTAGAAGACGCCCAGCTTATACCTTCAGAAACGACCATTGTGTCGGGTCAAACCGAAACGGAAGAAGCTCTTGCCATCCAGGGCACCGAAGTGGTTGTTCTGGAACAAACTGAAGCAGTTTTTACAGAAAGTGTTCCCAAAGAAGATGCTGCGTTGAGTTTAGTTGTAGGAGACCAAGCCCAAGAAGTGGCATCCGTAGAGAAATGGAAGTTAGAATCAGAAAGTGCCGTTATTATTGAAGATTTCGGACCAGTATTGTATGAGGTTGCCGCCGATGAGCAGCAGGTTGATGTTGAAATAAGTCAAGCCGAGCTAAAAGAGGCTCCTAAAGCATCCATTGGTAATAATCTTATTCTAACTTTTGTTATTTTGATGTTTTCGTTACATACTCGTATTTATCTCTGTTTATAATGCAAAATATGTTACTGTTTGTAATTTTACTTTCTGTATGTTTAAGTTCTCTTTTGAACACATCTAATTTTATTTTTCAGAAATGTTAATTCTGCATATAGATCAGTTTATATCTGATGATATAACAGAATTGATCAATGAACTAGCCAACGTCACCAAAGCTGAAGAATTGAAGCAATCGATTAGTATTGCTAAAGAAATGCGTGAGAACATCGCTGCTTCTGAAGTCGAATTAAAAGCAGAAACTAGTGATGTTCTGCAAGACGAATTGAACAAACAACATGCACAACTAGCGCAACAGCTGCAAACTGCTCTGGAAACATTGGAAGACCTGCCTTTGGACACTTTAGCAGAAATCCCGTCAATCAACAAAGATACCTTACAGCAAGTTGCTGAAATTACTGAAAACTTGCGTGCTGACCTCGTAGGGGTAAAAACAACACCAAAATTATTTGATCAACTTAAAGATGTCAAGCTTAAAAACGTTTCATCTGATGTTACGCAGTCGAAAACTTCAGAGACCAAAATAGTTGAAGCATCTGTATCAGCCGAAAAAATTGAAATTAAAACGGTTGATGTTGCTTCTGTAGAACCTACTGTATCCGAAGACAAAGAGAGTGTAGCAGCTAAAGTACAACGAGCAATGGAAGATGCTGAAGTGCAAGAAATAAAACATGAAGGAGAAACAATAGGTTTATTGGTAACCACTCAACCATCCTTTGAATTGCCTGAAGCAGAATCAGCGGAAGTCAGTACTAAAGTAGGTGAAGCAATAGCAGTTACTAAAGAAACTGAACCTATTATTTTAGAAGAAGTGACAGTAAGTGACAAGCAGGTGGTGGCTGCACAAAAGGCCATTCAGAAATCTGAGGAACCACTACCAAAAGCAACAAAAGGTAATTCTCTCATTTTAATCAGCTTGCTCTGTGACATATCGGATTTATTTTCACTGTTGTGCGACATTGTTATTGATGCAAAAACTGCTATTTAATAAAGTGGGTCTGTAAAGCAAACGTTTTATCAAACGTAAACGCGTTTGGTAACATTTTGTATATCTTTTCTACAATATACTTTTGATTACAGCACTAATCCGTAAGTGTTTCGATAAATATCTGCAAAATAAATTTAAAAAACAATATTACGATGAAAATGTTCAATGAAAGTGGATATTGGTTTAAGCGCATTTACTATAAGTATTACTTATTAGATCGCAATTATCGCGGATTATTATTATTTAAATACATGTAACACTAGACATAGTTATCTCATTATCACACATTAATCTCACTATAGATTTTAATTAAACCAAAACTTGACTGCACACTACATTAAAGTTACATATTTTCAGAAACACTGTTACAAAACATCAATGAATTCTTATCAGACAACATTGTCCAAACTATCGATAAAATTGCTGCGATTGTGAATGTCGAAGAACTTAAAAAATCGGTAGCAGTTGCATGTGACTTACGTAAGACTATCGAGAGAGCTGCAGATAATACTGCCGCTATAGTAAGTGTGGCGAAAGCTGAACAATATCAACAACTTCAAAATGCTTTATCTACGGTACGAATACTTGCATTGGACTCAGCCGATGAATTAAAAAAAGTGATTGGAAAAGAAGCACTGCAACAGCTCGCCAAAACTAGTACACATCTATCTTTGGTAGTTTCTGCTGTAATATCTCAAGAACAAGTACAACAAGACACACTACAAGAAAAGGAAGAAGTGAAAGAATTAACCGTTGAAATTGCCCAGATATCTGATAAAGCTGAGACCACAACTGATGCGGGAGAAATTCTTAAACAAACCAAAAGTTTGCCTATAAATGTGGCACAAATAAGCTTTGAAGCTGATAATTTACAAGGAAAAACTGAAGATTTGACTACTACAGAAACTGTTGAAGATCTTACTTCTGGTGTAACTAAAATAGTAGACCAAGAAACTATCGAAGTAGTGCCGGCACCAATCCTAGAGGATAATATAACAGCGGTTATTGCATCAACCGTCAAGGAAAAAGTAGCAGAAACAGCTGATATTACTACTGTCCTAGATACAGAAAGTATCAAGCCCCTGATAGAACGTGAACATGAAACCATAGCGGACACAACAATAACTGAAGTAGACACCCTACAGATATTGGAGCAGGCTCATGCATCAACACAACGAGCTGTGTTGCTGGGAGATAATAAACCAATTACAGTGCAAGTGAAAACTGCAAGCGATTTAGTTAAAGAAGATTCCTTGCTGGAACCAGAAGTGACAATAGAATCTACAAGTGAATCGCTTGAAACCACTCAGGTTACAACCGTGGAGCTGCCTGAAGATGCTTTGAAAACTCCTGTTGCTGTTATAGAACAACAAATTCAAAATGCACCCGAAAATATTTTACATGTTGAAAATCAGGAAAGCATTAGTTCAGACTTAGTAACCGATGAACTTTCGGTAAGTAAAAAGACAATGAGTGCGGAAATACTGTCCCAAAAAGAACAGGCAACAGAGAGTCAGACAGCCAGCGAAAGTGTGGAAACTGATGTAGTTGCTGAAAAAGTAACTTTACAGCAAGCAGAGGTGATAGTGCCTGAAGAGCCCACAGTGAAACAAATTTTAGATAGTGACTGCGCAGTCACTACAAGCACTGTCGTTGAAAACACTGTAAAACCTTTAAAACAAGAAGTTTCACCAACTGTTACCACTATTAATGAATTTGCTGACGAAGTTGTCAATACAGCGATTGTTACAGTTGAAGAAGCAATTCAGCCTTTAGTTTTAGAAATAAAAGAGGTTCTTGACTCACAAATACCTTTGAAAGAAAGTGAACTTGCAATTGATATCACAAAAGTAGAAATAGGAGTCCACGAATCCGCAGAAACAATTTCACCAATTATTGAAGAACAGTCCAAGGATATGGAAGCATTGGTTAAGGACAGCGAACATGTTGATGTTAAACTAACTGAAGAGTGTTCTTTAGATTTGACGGCCCAAACAACAGCTTTAGTTGATCAGTTAGAATCCGAAAATGGTGCTCCTCAAAAATCTGTTGTAAAAATTATAGAGACTGAAACTATCACTGTTGAAAAAATTGAAAACATAGAGTCTATAGACGATAAACCTACCACAGTTGAATCTTTGGTTTCCGAAAACATTAAACCTATTTCTGCTATTAGTACCGATGAGTGTTTAGAACAAGGCATAGCCGTTAGAGGTATAATAGATCCATCTGTAGCTGTCGGCAAAGAAACTACAACTTACTTTGACGTGGAACAGGTTAAACTACTAAATCAAGAAGAGATATCAACTGAATTTGTAGACAAATCAGTTCATCAGAAAATTGCTGAAACTGGAACACAAATGGTTACTGATACTTTTGAAATAATTGCGGCTACTGATGTTGTAGAGTCTCAACCTTTGGAACAAGACAATACTGTTAGTAAAGCCATCATAACAGAGCAACCCGTTGTTGGTAAAGAAACTACTGATTCTTCTGACGCTGAGGTAATAAATCCATTACAACAAGATAAAAGTAAATCTCTTGAATTTGAACCAAAAGTTATTGAATCAAAATTAGATATAGAAAGTGTTGGATTATTTACTTCTGCCGAGGTAGTAGAGCCTCAATCTGTAGAGCAAGTAAAGGTAGTAACTACATCGAGTGCGGCAACAGCGATTACAGAAACTGTTGAACCGATAACCGAAATTGAATCTGTAGTAACAGAACCGCTTACGCAAGAAAAGGTAGTTGGCACCGAAGCAACCAAAGTATCAGTAACTGATAACGTACAAACTATTGCTGCTACCGCAAAAGTAGCAGAAAAACAGACAATTCAAGAAAAAAATGTTGGCGACGATGTACAAAAGCCACAAAAAGACAATTTTGTTTTAAGTTCAGAGAAGGTGGAAGATGCTAAAGTTCCTGAACCAGTTACTGAGCCTGAGCATGAAGTTTTTGAAGATGCTCAAATGTCTGAACCTTCTTCTGATTTACTTCTGCAGGAAACTATTGAAACAGTTTCTGAACAGCCTTCTGAAGAAACCGCTCCTCAACCAAAGGAAAGAGAGAAGATAGCTCTTGGTAATGAAAATAAATGTTGTGACGCTAGTATTAACGATTTGATTAATTATGTAGTGCTTTTGATACTCTAAAACGCTAAATAGCTACACAGTATGATTTATAGACGATATATAATAATAAGAATAATGTTTCTTTTTTCATTAGTATTCACTGCTAACTGTAATGTGTCTACTTTTCTGTACATTGCTAAGGATATCTAAGGCTCTAGACCAGAAGTCACCAATTACGTTCATTTAGGGTCCATTTTTTAATAATATGACCGTCGCGGTCCGTAAGGTGTAAAGCCACCTACCGTCCACCCTTCCGGCCTTTACTTTGTCAAAATTGATAGGTAAACTTAAATATGGATATAATATCAACGAAGATTTTGATCAGATTATTAAATTACGTACTCAAATAAAATTAAATTATATTGTATTGTTTACAGGTGGTCCGCCATTTGGGGTCACCAAATGGCGGACCGCCTGTAAACGCCTGTTCTAGACAGTGTCATTTTATCAGAGATGGCGAATGTCGAAATGCCAAAATTTATCACGTGATATTTCGATGCACTTGGCAATCCCATACATTTTTGACATTTTACCGTCGTTGTTTTCGTTGATAGAATATGACTTCTCTAGAGCCTCTTGTTGGCTTTAAACACGGGTTAAGGTCAGTATGAAAGCTGTCATACGGCGTCGGTCACTCTATTTATGATAATAATTTGTAGTTGTTACTCGGACATTAAATCTGCCATACTGTGTAGTTATTCCATATAGAGTAACTCTTAATTTTAATAAGCGGCATATCAAGCCTAATACACAAAATAATAAATTGCAATTGCACGGCTGGCATACGTAAAAATACATTATTATGAGATCAGTGTAAATACTTTCTTCTTCTTTGCAGCAGTTATTATCGAAGAGCACAGCTATGCTTTTATTTTACGTTTAAATTTTATGTAAATATAGATATATCGCATCTATACTAGGCAATTTATTAATTTTCATTTAGCATTATTAACATTGATGCTCTCTCTTTGCTTATATTTTGTAATATTATGGTACTTAGTTGTGGTTGGCACAAACGAAAAGAGACCTAGCAGTTAGTGAATTTGGACTGAGGACATTGTTTTTGATGAGCAGGGAATTATCCCGTCTTCAGTTCTTAGAGCCTTAGCTCTCACTTCATAATTGTTTATAGGGCGTAACGGAAAGTTGCAAAAATACAGTAAATTTTTGAAGTATTTAAAATATGATAGCATCTTTCTTTTACACTCTGTATATTTAAGCGCGAACTATCGCATAAAGTAAATAATAACATACTTTAAGCTTTTTTGACTTCGACACCTATATTTTAATGTATACTGTGATTTTTAATTTCGTGGACTAAACTGACAGCTGCTATTGACCTTATTTTTTTTTAATGTTGCAAGCGCGGAGCATAGTGTTGTAGGTAAGGCTCAATCATAAGTGATTCATCGAATCGATGTGACATGACTCCTGAATTTATTTTTACTAATGGGTGTAAATAAATGTGTTATGAATATAAACGTAATATATTTAAATATAACAGTATTCATGTACATAGTACATGAACTTTTATTGTGTTAAATATGAAATCAACAATAAAATAAATGCAATCGATAAAATAATCGATAAATTCTGACATAAATGAGTAGAAACTAAATATGGGCCGCTAGTTTCTAAACAAATTGATTTTTATGCCGTGAAATAGTTTCATTTTCGATCTACTTCGATTTTCGATTAACTTTCGATCACTCAGGATAGTTAGGGTACAACACTATTTTAATGTAACGATAAAGTGACAACCCCCCAAATGTCAGTTTAGTCCACGAAATAAAAAATCACATTATAGTTAATGGCACTCATTACCATGATAACTCACTCTCTCATTTTGCAACCTACAACTACACACACTTTTAACACCCAGCCATGTTATACTGCTTCTTACTTATTGCCTTGGTAGATCTTAACGATATACGACTAAAAAAAAAAAAAAACATATATATACTATAAATATTAAAATTCTTTTACATAAATTAGGAATATACAAAGTATTATATCTCTACTTTTACAAGTATCTACTTTTCTCCGAAAATATTGGAGTCGATCCTGTGATTTAATATTTGTGATTCGCGAATATCGCAATTTTAAAACTGTGTTTACTACAGCAAAACTAGGAATGGTCCTTAAAATACTACAAGTAAAAGAGCTAGGATACTAAAACACAAATTTTAAAGATAATGCTTACTATTATCTCACTTATAATACAATAACTAAGTTTTCCAGTCTCACACGTCTTAATTTTATCGCATTAAAATATATTCTATGATTTTTTACAGACACACTATTACACATCATTGATCACTACTTATCCGACGGTATAACTGAAATAGTCAATAAATTGTCAACTGATTCAGAAAATACAGAACTCGCTCAATCAATTACAGTAGCTCTTCAGTTACGCGAAAGTTTAGCTCTTCAAGAAACACTTAGCGAAAACACACAAATTAGTCATGACCAAGTTTCCTTAGTACAAGACCTAAATAGTGCTTTGTTAGCATTACAATTAGTAGCTCTAGAAGGTGTAGAACAATCAGATCCAGTAATAAACAAAGAAGCGTTGCTTAATATTCTCGATATTGCAGAATGTTTTGCTAGTAAACTTGATGCCGTAATATCACAAAGTTCTGTGCTTCTTTCGGATGATAAATGCATTGAAGACTCAAATGATATTAACGAAGAAGAAACTATGCCCGAAGTTGACACAATGCATAGTGTTATTGATCAATCGAAGGCGGATGCATTTGATGGAGACGCTGGTGATAGAAGCTCTGAAAATGGTGAAAATAATAGTCTTTCTAAGGAAGAAATACAAGAAGACAAGAAAGTTGATGATATATCAGAACCTACAATGCCATATGTTGATGTGAATATAAATTCAATTGTAGATGTACTTTCAGAAGATGAAGCGATCACAAAAATAACAGTTAAAAATCAAACAATTACAACCACTGATAAAGTTACAGAGACTGCTGCTCGAAGTGACGCAATAGAATCATTGCTAATGGAAACTGCTAAAACTATTATAATTCCAGTAGTGGGTGACATTCTTAAAGAAGAGTTGCCAGCTACTGTTCAAGCAACTGGTGAAGATACTGCTGAAGCCATATGTCTAAGCAAGACTGTAGAAGAAGCTCTGAATGAAAACTTTTTGAAAGAATTTGATAGTAGTTTTGAATTGATTGAATTGGATAATGAAAAAATAAGCTTGCAAGGTCTAGAAGAGACATCGGATTCACTCAAATTTACCGGTAAATTAAAACAACTAATACTACGTAACATCGTTACTTATTTTAAAAGAAACTAAGAAAGCTTTATAGCTTTTTATTAAATCTTTTAAGTCTTAACAAATGATCGAGTGCAGTAAAATTTTCGTAGATAAAAATAATTCTAATAAAACATAGATAAGTGTAATATTAATAAAGTAAGACAATTTTGCGTTAATAAGATAGCATCTAATAATTTGATACATGCTTTAAATATTACTTTATAAAATATAATATATATTTGTCAGTATTTCGTAATAACTCTAACAACTATAACGGCATTTCATATCTCAATCTTTATTCGCCATGTCTAAACAAACCATTTAACATCAAAAACGTTTAAGGATATATATAAGCTTTATAAAAAATCAACAATTTCAGAACCAAATTTGACATATGACGAAAATAAAGAAATAACCAATGACATAAAGTCGGCAGAAAAAGCAGTACTATTCGATTTGAACAATCAGTCATACAATGAAGTAAATGTACTAGAACTGCCTCCAGGAACAGTGCCAGGTTTGCAAGGTGAATCTGCTGTATTAGAAGATCAAAAAGGCATTATTTTTGCTGAGGTCCAAATTGATAATATTCACTGTGAACTCCTTACTAAAGACAGAAATGTGGAAGTTAGAGATGAGTCCGAAATAATGTCCACAACTATAATAACAGAAAAAGCAAAAGCTGCTAATGCAGAGGATAATAAACAAGGTGATAATATTGCGGCATATGATATTAATATACAAACGAAACGAGAACAAAACGAATGGGTTTGCGATAAATTAGAGTTAACGCAAAATCATGACGGTAAAAGACGAAGAATTATTTACATAACTCATTTAATGGCGTTGTAGTTAGCATAATAACATATTTATTAAAATAATAACAAATATTTTATGGTCATGTTGGCAGGGCGAAATATGTTTTTGGAAACACTAGTATTCGATAATAATTCTTCACATCGTGGTAAAAGTATTTATCACAAATAATAACTAAGTCAATGATAAATATATAAGATTAACGTCGTAGATAGTTTTAATACGCATAATCATGAGAAAACGAAAGATCTTTACGATAAAATACTTAAAATACTACTTAACTTTTCCGAGATAATAACGCTTACACTTTCGCATGCACTTTACATAAATATTCAATAGATTTACATATTTTCAGACAAACTCTCTGAAAGTGTTGAGAAGACACTGGAAGATACATCTCTATTAGTTCACGAGACTACCAACACAAACGATGAGATTAAAATTGCACATGAACACACACAAGCTATTAATGTATTAGAGACCAACGAAAAGCCTATGTTTTTAGTATTTTCCTCTAATGAAGAAATCATTGATACACAAATCTCCGAGCCAGCTTTGCAAAAAATTGAACCTTTTATTTTATCAGAAAGTGTAAATCTGGTGGGCAATAGCACAGGAGCAGAGGTAGCTTTGTGTGAAACTTGTCAGCCAATGGTTATAGAACCTTTGACTCTTACTAAAGATCTACGTTCTGTGGCTGCTGTTCAATTAGACACGGACATTCATGCAATGGTGCTTCCTGCACAAGAAGCCAAACCAGTCATATTAGAAAGTGTCATCAATGGCACTAATCGAAATATTGCTGATGTACAAGATAAAAGATTTCATGAAGATATTAGTGAATCATCTCGACCTATCGTTTTTGGATTTGTAACATCTATAACAGAAAATACTTCTATTGACAATGAAGTCGTATCAGGCCAAGAAATTGGTTCTATTATTCCTGAAACCATCCACGCAAGTTCGAATATTGAGGTTGATGTAAACAAAGTTACACCTGTTACGGCAAAAGTGATAAGTCAAACTTCTCCGCCCATGTTTCTAGGATCTGTTACACATGTAACTGAAACGAAGCCAATGATTGCTAACCAATCAACAGAAATCAAATTCGAAATTGTGGTTCCAGTTCTTGAAAATGAACCGGTCCTTTTGGAAGAAATTGTTTCTACTGAAATCGAAGCTACCATTTTAATTGATGAAGGCGAATTCGATCTGACATCTGTTGAAGAAACCGCACTTAAAGAAATGAATTTAACTCAAACAGATGAGGTAATATTATCAGAATCTGTTAGTGTAAATGAAGTTCCAAACGTTGCAACTATTTTAGAACAAGAGCAAAAGGTAGGGAATGCTTTCAGTGAAACCTATCTACCTCTTGTTTTAGAACCAATAACACCTATTGACACGTACGCAGAGGTAACGTATCAAACTGATGTTTCTGAAGACCAAAATATTGTTCCAACTCAAGTTGAATCAGTCATACTTGAGCAAATAGAAGAATACAATAAAACAGCTATTGACAAAATAGAAGAAACTCGAACAATTGCTGTTAAAGAAGACATTCTACCCAGTTTAGAACAAATAGTACCAATTGAAGAAGCAAGAACCTCTGGTGAAAAAACTGAAATCAGTGTAACCGATACAACGGAAAATTTGTTGTTAATTGAAAGTTTGCAACCATTTATTTTGGAATCCTTAACACCAGTTGAAGAAAAAACTATTGAATTCGCTCATACAAATGTTGAGGAAACCGCTCTAAAAGAGATGAATTTAAGTCAAACAGATGAAGTGATTTTATCAGAATCTGTTAATGTTGATGAAGTTTCCACCGTTGCTACTGTTATTGAACAAGATCAAAAGGTAGCGAATGCTTTCAGTGAAACCTGTCAACCTCTTGTTTTAGAACCAGTGACACCTATTGACACGTACGCAGAGGTATTGTATCAAAGTGATGTTGCTGAAGATAAAAATATTGTTCCAACTCAAGTTGAATCAGTCATACTTGAGCAAATAGAAGAATACAATAAAACAGCTATTGACAAAATAGAAGAAACTCGAACAATTGCTGTTAAAGAAGACATGATACCCAGTTTAGAACAAATAGTACCAATTGAAGAAGCAAGAACCTCTGGTGAAAAAACTGAAATCACTGTAACCGATACAACGGAAAATTTGTTGTCAAGTGAAAGTTTGCAACCATTTATTTTGGAATCCTTAACACCAGTTGAAGAAAAGAGTATTGAATTTGCTAATACAAATGTTGAGGAAACCGCTCTAAAAGAGATGAATTTAAGTCAAACAGATGAAGTGATTTTATCAGAATCTGTTAATGTTGATGAAGTTTCCACCGTTGCTACTGTTATTGAACAAGATCAAAAGGTAGCGAATGCTTTCAGTGAAACCTATCAACGTCTTGTTTTAGAACCAGTGACACCTATTGACACGTACGCAGAGGTAACGTATCAAACTGATGTTTCTGAAGACCAAAATATTGTTCCAACTCAAGTTGAATCAGTCATACTTGAGCAAATAGAAGAATACAATAAAACAGCTATTGACAAAATAGAAGAAACTCGAACAATTGCTGTTAAAGAAGACATTCTACCCAGTTTAGAACAAATAGTACCAATTGAAGAAGCAAGAACCTCTAGTGAAAAAACTGAAATCAGTGTAACCGATACAACGGAAAATTTGTTGTTAAGTGAAAATTTGCAACCATTTATTTTGGAATCCTTAACGCCAGTTGAAGAAAAGAGTATTGAATTCGCTCATACAAATGTTGAGGAAACCGCTCTAAAAGAGATGAATTTAAGTCAAACAGATGAAGTGATTTTATCAGAATCTGTTAATGTTGATGAAGTTTCCACCGTTGCTACTGTTATTGAACAAGATCAAAAGGTAGCGAATGCTTTCAGTGAAACCTGTCAACCTCTTGTTTTAGAACCAGTGACACCTATTGACACGTACGCAGAGGTATTGTATCAAACTGATGTTGCTGAAGATAAAAATATTGTTCCAACTCAAGTTGAATCAGTCATACTTGAGCAAATAGAAGAATACAATAAAACAGCTATTGACAAAATAGAAGAAACTCGAACAATTGCTGTTAAAGAAGACATGATACCCAGTTTAGAACAAATAGTACCAATTGAAGAAGCAAGAACCTCTGGTGAAAAAACTGAAATCAGTGTAACCGATACAACGGAAAATTTGTTGTCAAGTGAAAGTTTGCAACCATTTATTTTGGAATCCTTAACACCAGTTGAAGAAAAAAGTATTGAATTTGCTAATACAAATGTTGAGGAAACCGCTCTAAAAGAGATGAATTTAAGTCAAACAGATGAAGTGATTTTATCAGAATCTGTTAATGTTGATGAAGTTTCCACCGTTGCTACTGTTATTGAACAAGATCAAAAGGTAGCGAATGCTTTCAGTGAAACCTATCAACGTCTTGTTTTAGAACCAGTGACACCTATTGACACGTACGCAGAGGTAACGTATCAAACTGATGTTTCTGAAGACCAAAATATTGTTCCAACTCAAGTTGAATCAGTCATACTTGAGCAAATAGAAGAATACAATAAAACAGCTATTGACAAAATAGAAGAAACTCGAACAATTGCTGTTAAAGAAGACATTCTACCCAGTTTAGAACAAATAGTACCAATTGAAGAAGCAAGAACCTCTAGTGAAAAAACTGAAATCAGTGTAACCGATACAACGGAAAATTTGTTGTTAAGTGAAAATTTGCAACCATTTATTTTGGAATCCTTAACGCCAGTTGAAGAAAAGAGTATTGAATTCGCTCATACAAATGTTGAGGAAACCGCTCTAAAAGAGATGAATTTAAGTCAAACAGATGAAGTGATTTTATCAGAATCTGTTAATGTTGATGAAGTTTCCACCGTTGCTACTGTTATTGAACAAGATCAAAAGGTAGCGAATGCTTTCAGTGAAACCTGTCAACCTCTTGTTTTAGAACCAGTGACACCTATTGACACGTACGCAGAGGTATTGTATCAAACTGATGTTGCTAAAGATCAAAATACTGTTCCAACTCAAGTTGAATCAGTCATACTTGAGCAAATAGAAGAATACAATAAAACAGCTATTGACAAAATAGAAGAAACTCGAACAATTGCTGTTAAAGAAGACATTCTACCCAGTTTAGAACAAATAGTACCAATTGAAGAAGCAAGAACCTCTGGTGAAAAAACTGAAATCAGTGTAACCGATACAACGGAAAATTTGTTGTTAAGTGAAAGTTTGCAACCATTTATTTTGGAATCCTTAACGCCAGTTGAAGAAAAGAGTATTGAATTCGCTCAAACAAATGTTGAGGAAACCGCTCTAAAAGAGATGAATCTAAGTCAAACAGATGAAGTGATTTTATCAGAATCTGTTAATGTTGATGAAGTTTCCACCGTTGCTACTGTTATTGAACAAGATCAAAAGGTAGCGAATGCTTTCAGTGAAACCTATCAATCTCTTGTTTTAGAACCAGTGACACCTATTGACACGTACGCAGAGGTATTGTATCAAACTGAAGTTGCTGAAGATCAAAATATTGTTCCAACTCAAGTTGAATCAGTCATACTTGAGCAAATAGAAGAATACAATAAAACAGCTATTGACAAAATAGAAGAAATTCGAACAATTGCTGTTAAAGAAGACATTCCACCCAGTTTAGAACAAATAGTACCAATTGAAGAAGCAAGAACCTCTGGTGAAAAAACTGAAATCAGTGTAGCCGATACAACGGAAAAATTGTTGTCAAGTGGAAGTTTGCAACCATTTATTTTGGAATCCTTAACACCAGTTGAAGAAAAGAGTATTGAATTCGCTCATACAAATGTTGAGGAAACCGCTCTAAAAGAGATGAATCTAAGTCAAACAGATGAAGTGATTTTATCAGAATCTGTTAATGTTGATGAAGTTTCCACCGTTGCTACTGTTATTGAACAAGATCAAAAGGTAGCGAATGCTTTCAGTGAAACCTGTCAACCTCTTGTTTTAGAACCAGTGACACCTATTGACACGTACACAGAGGTATTGTATCAAACTGATGTTGCTGAAGATCAAAATATTGTTCCAACTCAAGTTGAATCAGTCATACTTGAGCAAATAGAAGAATACAATAAAACAGCTATTGACATAATAGAAGAAACTCGAACAATTGCTGTTAAAGAAGATATTCTACCTAGTTTAGAACAAATAGTACCAATTGAAGAAGCAAGTACCCCTGGTGAAAAAACTATTATCAGTGTTACCGATACAATGGTAAAAAAATTGTCAAATGAAAATTTGCAACCTTTTATTTTGGAATCCTTAACACCAGTTGAAGAAAAACGTATTGAATTCGCTCATACAAATGTTGAGGCAACCACACTAAATGAGATGAATTTAATTCAAACAGATGAGGTGATTTTATCAGAATCTGTTAATGTTGATGAAGTTTCCACTGCTGCAACTGTTATCGAACAGGAGCAAAAGGTAGAAAATGCTTTTAGTGAAAACTCTCAACCTCTAGTTTTAGAACCAGTGTTACCCACTGACACGTTCGCAGAGGTATCGTACCAAAGTGATAAAGTTGATGACCAAAACATTGTTCCATGTCAAGTTGAATCAGTCATACTTGAGCAAATTGAAGACAATGGTAAAATAGCTGTTAACAGCGTAAAAGAAGCTCATGGAACAATTGCTGTCATAGAAAACATTCTACCGACCTTAGAACAAGTAGTACCTGTTAAAGCATCAAGTACTTCTGTAGAAATTACTGATATCAGTGTAACCAGCGGAACACCTGATGGAACCGATAATAATTTGGTGGCAAGCGAGAATCTGCAAACTCTAATTTTGGAATCCTTAACACCTGTTGAAGAAAAAGAACTAAATTTTTTTACAGCCCAATCTATAGAAAATATTGAAAAATCTGTTGTTTGTCAGACAACTGAACCTGTTTGCTTAGAAAACATCAGTTCTGACGAAACTGAAAATTTTGCTACAGAACTTAAAATCACATTTAATGAAAAAACAGTGCCAAGTGAGGACTTACAATCTGGTGTATTAGAAAATCCAATCCCATTGAAGTTTGTTTCTAGCCGTGAAGCTGAATTGATAGTTCTTCGTCAAATTGAAGAAATTATCAAAGATGCTATCCAAACTGTTGAAAATGAGAAAAATTCCATAAATGAAGAAATCCCGCCACTTATTTTTGAGGAAGTCCAATCTCCTGATCATCTACAAAATCTTAGTCAAAACAATGTAACTCAATTAAAATTAAATGAACAGTTATCTGAGCATAATAAAATACCCGTCAATTTAAATGTAAGCCAGGAAATCTTACCGTCTGTAAATAATGTTACTGAAAGTTTTCAGGATTCTAAGTCTTTAAGTTTAGATGCTAAAGAATCTTTAGAAAATAAATCTCATGAAAACTTGCAGGGATTTGAATCACGTTTACTTGAAAATGTCAAATGTGATGAAGTTCAATCTGCAAGTGCTGTTTCTTTAGTATCAGCACTTTCAGAAATATTCGCTGTAAATCAAGAAACTTCGCCAATACTTTTAGAGAGGTTAAATCTTGATAAATCGAAAGTAATTCACATGATAACTGCTATCGATACAGCTACATCTATGATTCAAGATGCAGTTTCGACATCACTGATAGTAATTCCATGCTCAGAATTACAAGTATCGGCCCCTATGGAAATCTCTCAACCTTTAATTGTAGAACAATCGACACCCAATACAGATATACCTCTATTAATTGAAAAGGCTTTGTTGGAGAACTCTGAACTAGAATCCGTAGACGTAAACAATGATTGTGCTTCTATAGAAAAAATGGACAATTGTGCTAACGAAACATTTAGCAATGAGTCTGTTTTTAGACCAAATAATTTATCAGAAATATCTGATTTAAAAGTTGAAGTAGGTGCAAAATCTTGTGAAAGCAAAAAAGATGAGACTATGATGCATATTTTGGTAGCGATAACGGGTAAACAAGATTATTTACTAAGTCATCTGTTTGGAGTTTTACCTCATACCTTAATTCATGACATTTCTACAAACCATGTTTTTTTCAGTATTTAACCCTTTTACTTTCTAGCGTGGCCTGTTAGGTAGATTATGTTAATGGTATTTCAAAATCAGTCCTATTCTTCCGGCTTCTTGAATCGGTAATTTAAACGTAACTCACATTACCACGCACACACAAACACATGCACACTCTTACAGGCATATAATAATTGTATAGCGGCTGCAAGTATCGCTTTTGATGTCATCAAGATTATTCGATCAAAAATAACATTTTTTTTTGTTTCTAGAACATGGAGGCCTCATTCATCACATTGATGAGTTTATATCGGATGAAATATCACAACTAGTCGGTGTGATATCTGAATTAACTAACTCTCAAGAATTGAACGCGTCGGTTGAAATGGCTAAAGTCTTGAAAGAGAGTATAGAATTTGTAGATGTAGCAGAAGATCCTGGTTTATTGGAAGAGGCTAAAGTAGAACAGGCTAAATTAGCACAAAAGCTGCAAGATGCTTTATCAATTCTGCATACTAAAGCATTAGAGAGTGCGGAGGAGATCGCACCGATTACAAAACCTAACGCCCTTCAAAGAGTGTCGGAGATCATCACGCATCTTCAGGAAGATTTGGAAAAAGCGGTCGTTTCTGGGGTGCCACTTGTTGTCAAGACAGCTGAGATAGGTAAACAATTTTCATGACCACAATTTTTTTTTTCATAATATACTTGCCATACAAGGTATCCTAGTTTTGACTAGTTTTTAATGACCCTTAATAACAGACTACAATAACTCCATAGTTAAAATAAACTGTTTAATTATTTTCAGTTGAACTCCCTGAAATAGAAGAAAACTCAATGAAACAACTGGAAGTGTTACTGCAAGAGGTGACAGATAAAATAAATCTACCAACTGTCAGAGAAGTGGAAGACAATGAAGCTCTTAGAGATGCACTTGATGAAGTACAGACTGTAATTATAAAGCTCAAGCGGGATTATGACGGAGCTGCAAATGACACACTCAATGAGACTCTTGAAGATTTAGAGTGCAGTGTGAGGAGTGTTCAGCTACAGATTAATGAAGACAGTCCACCAGAATTACTTCAAGAAGCGTGTGCCACATTACAGCTACTAGTCAATAATATGAGTGAAACGCAAGAGGTTAAAGTTGCTGAAACCTTATCTGTGGAAGTCAAAAATGAAAACATTCTAGAGCAATGTTCCACAGAGGCAGATGAAACAGTCAAACTCTTAGAACAGGCCTCTAAAGTTAATATAAAAGCAGATAATTTAGCTGGTATTGTGGCGAGTTTGAATAATCTTAAAGATACAATTAAAACACTAAAGCTAAGCTTTGCGGATAGCGCTGATGTTTTGATAGAAAAAGGCGTTGATGTTGTACAAATTCTTGATCAATTAGAAGACAAAGTGTTTACGCTTGAAAAGGATTTGGCTGAAGTAAATTTAAGAACAGAAGTACGCGATCAAATACTTACAGCTGTTCATTCTGTTTACGGAAGTATATCTAACATGCGGGGTACTATTTCGAGCATACAAAAGATTTATATGTTCGAAAACTACGGTAAACCATCCGAAACTCTTTTACGCTCTATCAAGAATGTATCAGCAATATTAGAAATTAACGAATCGTGTCAACTAAACTGGAAGATATTTAAAAAATCATTGCGCAAGGTTTTGAACCATTTTGAAGACATCAAGTTTTATATCAATCTAGACAAAACAGCTAGATTGCCAAGTGATGCAGCATTTACTAAGATTATACTTGAAGAACTAAAATCGAATATTTGTGAAATAATGGTGCCACAAGCTTCGATATTAGGCTCAGAGGCAACTGAAAGGGTTGAGGATCTCCTTGAATGTGTCAATAGATGTCTTCATAACATAGAATCGAAATCTACCTTAGAAGTCAAGGAAAAAATTCCTGTATTCAAAGAACTTTCTTTACAAATATTTGATGCGACCGATTTCATAAAAACTAAAATACAAGAACTATCCGAAAAAACTAAACTGCGAGAAATAGAGCAACAGCCAAAAATATTAGAACAACAAGAATTAACTGCTGTTAAACTAGAAACTGCCGAAGTTAAGGTTGAATTTGATTCTAAAAAAGAAGATGACTTCAGTAATACTGTCCAAGAAATTGATCAAATTACAGAAGTTAAGAAAGCAGAAGATACAGAATCAGAGTCACTTAGTACAAGTAAAACTGAAGGCGAAGGGAAAAAGCGAAAAGTAAAAAAACAGGTAATGATACAGGCAACTGACATTAAAACTGAAATAGAACACATTGCTTCTGAACTTGTAGAAGAAATAGCAGCCCAAGCTATTGCTGCTGTACAGAATTTAGAAGAATTAGGAATGGTTTTATCGAGTGAAGCAGTACTGCCTGAGGCCATGGTACAATCTATTGAAGTGGAAGAACTACAAGAGACTGAAATTTCTGAAGTGAATGAAGGAACAGTAGAGGAAAGTACTTTTGTACCTGAAGAAAAACAGACTTTACCTGCAACAGAGTCCGACGAATCCAAAGACTCTCTCCCAATCGAAGATGAACAAATAGCAAGTGTGTCTCCTAAAGATGAAAAATCAATTGTTTCCAAAACAGAAGAGGAAAAAGAAAAACCGGATACATCTGAAGAATATGCACCTGGACCTGTAGTAAAAGAACAACAAAAAATTGAAGCTTTGGAACTTCAAGATGTTGAAACTTTGCAGCTAGTAAGTGAAGAAGAGACTAAGGAACCTATGACTGAGGTTTCAAAAGTCTCTGATGATACATCAAAAGAAAAAGAAAAGAAACCTGAAAAGAAAGAAGACAAGCAGGTGCAGGAAGAGGAACTCATTAAGGAAAAACTTGAAGATGATACTTCAAAACATGAAAAACAAACAAAAAGTGGAGTTTTAGGTCCTTCTACGATTAAAAAACAGGCATCAGACGAAACAGCATCACAAGAATCAGATAAGGAACAGGAAGGCGCTGAAAAAGATTCCCAAGTAGAAACAGAGCAAACTGATGAAATAGAGCGGCCACGTGAAGTCCATGAAAAGTCAGATGAAAAGCTTCAGCCACAAAAAGAGCTTCCCGCAGAAGAAGTATTTAAAAAGCCAGAAAACGAGCAGCAGGAGACTAAAGTAGAGCTTCAAGAAGAAGTGGAAGATAAGAACAAAGCAAAAGAAGTCACTGAAAACGCCAAACAAGAAAAACAGAAAGCAACAGAGACTCTCTTACAAAAAGATGTAGCAATTATTCAGAAAGAGGAAACTGAAAACTTAGAAAAATATTGGCAGGAACAAGAAACAATTGAGAGGGAAAAAGAAGAAGCCTCCAAATTGGAGGAAAAAGACTCATTTGAAAAAGAAAATCCACATCAAACAGAAAATCTCGATCAAGAGACTAATAATCAAGGTCAAGAATTACCGCAAAAGGAAACTGTACAAAATCTTATGGAAGAAAAAACTATAGCAATAAAAGAAACAGATGACCAGTTAAAGACAGAAACTGAAAAAGATACTATAGAAACTGAACCTAAAAAGACTAAGAAAAAATCAAGGGGGACAGAAAAAGAAATTAAAGGAGAGGAAATCAAAAAAGCTGAACAAGCGGAAGCTGAGCAGAAACAAAATGAGAAACTTGTAACCGGAGAAGCTCATGATGTTGAAAAAACCAAGAAAGACGCTGAAATGGAAGAAAGAAAACAAGAAGAGGCTCTGTTACAAACACAAGTAGAAACTAAACAAACCGATGTCAAAATGAAACAAGAAGAATTTTTCGAGAAAGAAAGGGCAGAGCTTGAAAAAGAACGGGTCGAGGCTGCAGAAATTGAAAAAGAACAAAACGAGGGTGAATTAAAACAACAAATAGATGAAGATCAGGATAAAAACGCAAAAGAACAAGCTGAGGAAATAAAGCTCTCAAAAGAAGAAGAACAAGCAAAATTGGAACCCGATATAAAACAAAACGAAAAAGCTGAAAATATTGAGGAGCCAGTTGAAGCAGAAAAGAAACGTCAGCAAAATGAAGATCAAGCTAAGAAGGAGAACGAGAAAGCTGATAAGAAAAAAATCATCAAAAAGAAGAAAAAAGAGGAAAAAGAAAATGCGAAATTGGAAGCCGAAACGAAACAAAATAAAAACGCTGAAACGATTGAGAAGGAGCAAGTCGAAGCAAAACAGAAACGACAGGTAGATGAAGATCGAGCTAAGAAGGAGAAAGAACAGGCAGATATGAAAAAACACAACCTAAAGAAGAAGAAAGAGGAAGAAGATAATTCGAAATTGGAATCCGAAAAGAAGCAAAAAGAAGAAGCTGAAAATATTGAAAAAGAGCGAGTTGAGGCTGAACAACTGGAGAAGGAGCGCGTTGAGGCTGAACAGCCTGAGAAAGGGCAAGTCAAGGCTGAAAAGGTCGAGAAGGAGCGGATTGAAACTGAAAAACTCGAGAAGGAGCAAGTTGAAGCTGAAAAACTAGAGAAAGAACGGGCTGAGGATGAGAGGCTCGAGAAGGTGCGAATTGAAGCTGAAAAACTTGAGAAGGAGCAAGTTGAAGCTGAAAAACTAGAGAAAGAACGGGCTGAAGCTAAGAGGCTCGAGAAGGAGCGAATTGAAGCTGAAAAGCTCGAGAAGGAGCGAGTTGAAGCTAAAAAACTCGAGCAGGAGCAAGTTGAAGCTGAAAAACTAGAGAAAGAACGGGCTGAAGCTAAGAGGCTCGAAAAGGAGCGAATCGAAACGGAAAAACTCGAGAAGGAGCAAGTTGAAGCTGCAAAACTAGAGAAAGAACGGGTTGAGGCTGAGAGGCTCGAGAAGGAGCGAATTGAAGCTGAAAAACTAGAGAAAGAACGGGCTGAGGCTGAGAGGCTCCGTAAGGAGCGACTTGAAGCTGAAAAGCTCGAGAAGGAGCGAGTTGAAGCTGAAAAACTAGAGAAAGAACGGGTTGAGGCTGAGAGGCTCGAGAAGGAGCGAATTGAAGCTGTAAAACTAGAGAAAGAACGGGCTGAGGCTGAGAGGCTCCGTAAGGAGCGACATGAAGCTGAAAAGCTCGAGAAGGAGCGAGTTGAAGCTGAAAAACTAGAGAAAGAACGGGCTGAGGCTGAGAGGCTCGAGAAGGAGCGAGTTGAAGCTGAAAAACTAGAGAAAGAACGGGCTGAGGTTGAGAGGCTCCGTAAGGAGCGACTTGAAGCGGAAAAACTCGAGAAGGAGCGAGTTGAAGCTGAAAAACTAGAGAAAGAACGGGCTGAGGCTGAGAGGCTCCGTAAGGAGCGACTTGAAGCTGAAAAGCTCGAGAAGGAGCGAGTTGAAGCTGAAAAACTAGAGAAAGAACGGGTTGAGGCTGAGAGGCTCAAGAAGGAGCGAATTGAAGCTGAAAAACTAGAGAAAGAACGGGCTGAGGCTGAGAGGCTCCGTAAGGAGCGACATGAAGCTGAAAAGCTCGAGAAGGAGCGAGTTGAAGCTGAAAAACTAGAGAAAGAACGGGCTGAGGCTGAGAGGCTCGAGAAGGAGCGAGTTGAAGCTGAAAAACTAGAGAAAGAACAGGCTGAGGCTGAGAGGCTCCGTAAGGAGCGACTTGAAGCTGAAAAGCTCGAGAAGGAGCGAGTTGAAGCTGTAAAACTAGAGAAAGAACGGGCTGAGGCTGAGAGGCTCGAGAAGGAACGAATTGAAGCTGAAAAACTAGAGAAAGAACGGGCTGAGGCTGAGAGGCTCCGTAAGGAGCGACTTGAAGCGGAAAAACTCGAAAAGGAGCGAGTTGAAGCTGAAAAACTAGAGAAAGAACGGGCTGAGACTGAGAGGCTCGAGAAGAAGCGAATTGAAGCTGAAAAACTCGAGAAGGAGCAAGTTGGAGCTGAAAAACTAAAGAAAGAACAGGCTGAGACCGAGAGGCTCGAGAAGGAGCGAATCGAAGCTGAAAAACTGGAGAAAGAACAAGCTGAGGCTGAGAAGCTTGAGAAAGAGCGCATTGAAGCTGAAAAATTGGAAAACGAACGAGCTGAGACAGAAAAACTCGACAAGGAGCGAGTTGAAGCTGAAAAACTGGAAAAAGAACGAGCTGAGGCTGAAAAGCTCGAGAAAGAGCAGATTAAGGCTGAGGAGCTTGAAAAGCAGCGAGTTGAGGCTGAAAACCTCGAAAAAAAACGAGTTGAGGCTGAAAAACTTGAGAAGGATAAGGTTGAGGCTGAAAAGCTTGAGAAAGAGCGAAAAGAGTCTAAAAAGCTAGAAAAAGAGCGAAAAATTACTGAAAATCTCGAAAAGGAACAAAATGAAGCTGAAAAGCTAAAGAAAGAACGAATTAAGGCTGAGGAGCTTGTAAAAGAAAGAGTTGAAACTGAGAAACTAAAAAAAGAGCGCGTTAAGGCTGAAAAGCTTGAGAAAGATCGATTTGAAGCTGAAAAGCTCGAGAAAGAACGGGTTGAAGCTGAAAAGCTCGAGAAAGAACGGGTTGAAGCTGAAACGATCAAGAAAGAACAAGTAGAGGTAGAGAAGGCTGACCAAGAGCAAATAAAAACCGAAAAGAAACCTAAACACGAAGATAAAAAACTCGCGAAACAGAAGAAAAAGGAGGAAGATGAAGTAAAATTAGAAGCTGAAAGAAAACAGAAAGTAGAGGCCGTAATGCTCGAAAAAGAGCGTATTGAAACTAAAAAGCAAGACATAAAAGGGAACGAAGAGCTAGAAATACTTACCAGGAAGAATATAGAAGAACAAGAAGAAAAGGCCAAAATAGAAGCCGAAAGAACAAAAAAGGAAGAATCTGAAAATAAACGATTAGAAGTTGAAGAGCAAAGTAAAAAAGAAAAGAAGGAGGCTGGAAAGAAAAAGCTCATTAAGAAGAAGAAAAAAGATGAAGACAAAGTGAAAATGGAAACCGATAAAAAACAAAAGGAAGAACAGCTTGTAGAGGAGAAAGAACAAAAGCTAAAACTTGACCAATCTCAAATTGAAAAGCAAGAAAAAGAAAGGCTTGAACAACAACGCACTTCAAAAGAAAAAGAGGACTCAGAACTAAAATCAACAAAAGAACAAGAAGAAGGTGAAAAGATAAATATTGAAGAAAAATTACAACGAGAGAAAGATGAATCCGACAAGCTTAAAAAAGAAAAAGGTCAAAATAGTAAAGAGATAGAAGATACGGCTACAAAAGAGGCTAAAATAAAACAGGCAGCAGTTGCCAAAGTAGAACAAACAAATGCAGAGCTAGAAGCTAAAGCTCTGAAAGAAAAGCAAGAAACTGAAAAGCGTGAGCAAGAACTTGAAAAGAAGCGCCAAGAAGTAAAAATAGTAGAGGATGAAATGACAAAACAGGAAGAACTTACCAAAAAGCAAAAAGACGAAGCCGATAAAATCAAAAAGGCTAAAACTAAGAAGCGTAAGGAAGACGAAGAAGCTAGATTAGAAAATGAAAAGGAGAAACTGGAACAAGAAATTATAGATAAGAAAGAAAAGGCAGAATCAGAAAAAGGTGAAAAGGAAAAGATCGAAACTGAACGACTTGAAAAGAAGGAAGAGACTAAAATAAAAGAACAAGATAAAGAAAAATCAGAAGCTGAAAAGAAAAGCCTAGAAGTGGAAAATATTAAAAAAGAAAAAGAAGCTGAAAAACAGGCAAAAGATAAAAAGGCAGCTGAAAAGAAACGCAAGCAAGAAGAAAAGTTGAAACAAGAGCAGGAAGAAAAAGCTCGAAAAGAAAATGAAGAAGCTGAAAGAAAACGTATAGATGATGAAAAGTTAAAAGAAAAAGAAAAGCATGAAGCTCAAGAAAAGGAAGAACACCTAAAACACGAAGAAGATAAAAAACAAGATAAAGAAAAGAAACAAATCGAGATACTTGAAAAAGAAAAACAAGAAGAAAAATTACGTGAAGACGAAGAAAAGTCCAGGTTGGAAAAGAAAAGAATTACTAAAAAGAAAAGAGAAGAAGAGGAAGCACGCTTGAAAGCAGAAGCTGAAGAAGCAGAAAATACTAGAAAAGATGTTGCTAAAAAGAAAAAAGAAGAAGAAAAGCTCCGTATGATAAAAGAACAAGAACATTATGAAAAACGCGAACAAGAACTAAGGGAAACCGAGAGAGGAATAAGAGAAGAGAGGCGACGAGAAATAGAGAAAGATTTATATGAAACAACACAAAAAACGATCTCAATCTCAGAGGAAGACACTTTTAGAGAATCTAAACCTAAAATGAAACAAAATGGTGACGCCTGTGCAAGCCGAGGAACAGAGGGTGATGATCACTATATAAGAGAATATCATTATGAACCATCGCGACAAAAGTCAGATGAACGAACCAAATTTGTTGATCACAACCACAGAGATTACACCATGGAGTTCAGTAGACCTTCTGGCTATAGAGAGAAGACATTTGAACACGAAAAGTTTTCTGAAAGGGAATCCTTGGGTAGAAGTGCTACGATTTACAAGGCTCAAACTATAATGTTGGACTCTCAGCTGAGAACTTCACTGCCACCACAGCCTGACAGAAGCGAATCAGAGAGAAGAACAGAGAGGTATGACAGAAGCGATTCTGAGAGACGAGTTGAAAGACACAGATCAAAAGCTCTTAGCGAAGCCAGAAGCCTGATATCTGAAAAACGTTCAGGGCATTCTAGAGACTTGAAGAGAAAACCAGTATTTTCTACTTACCTCACTGACAGAACTGCCGTCGAAGGTTCCCGTGTCAAACTTACATGTAGCGTCCTATCATCATCGGATCCAAAAATTACGTGGTATAAGAACGGCTTGCTGTTGGACAACAAATTGAAGTATAGAACTAAGTTCATGGATGGACTCATAACTCTTGAGGTGTTGAATGCAGTTGTCAGTGACTCGGCTGAGTACAGTTGCACAGTGGAGAATGAGAACGGATCTGTCAACACTTCTGCTAATCTGAAGGTCTACCCGAGCTTCGAAGCCTCACCTATACCGCCGACCTTTACGAGATCTATTCGCGGTGAGTGCTACCTTGTTTTAGTTCATATTCCACTTCGAGAAAACATTTGAGAATTGAATAATTTACGAGTTCGCCGTCAAAATTGGCCCCTACTTTTTACACCTATTAATGAAACAATGAACAGACAGCTTTGTAAATAGGACCTCACTCAAGGTGGGGACACGCTCTTACATCACATTTTATAAGTAATATTTATAAACAAAAAAAAATATGATGAATGTGCTGAGTTTACACTGTACAATGCCTTATTCGTTTCCTTGCGGTTGTGTTTTTATTATTATCCGTATCGCTTTATATTAACAAACAAAGTCCCGCGCCGCGTTTGTCTGTCTGTTCGCGATAAACTCAAAAACTATTGAAGGAATTTTACCAATAGACATAGATATATTCATGAAGAAGTTTTAGGTGTATAATTTGTTAAGGTTTTGTATAAATCGATTGAATTAAGACGATAATTGCAGAAAATTTCATAAAATATCAAGCCGCCTATCTCTAATCGAAATCGCTGCTTAATCCCTTTGAGATAATTATAACAAAACAATGTATGGTGGCATTGTTCCTCTTTTATAGGACTACATAAAAATCCGCGGTGGTATATATCTATATTTTAATGATAGCTTACTATACCCATTATAGCTTCTGAAAGAATGTTCGTAATTGGAAAACTATTTAGACGGAAGCCACACCATATAATTTAAATGAATATCTGTGAGTTATTAAATATATTCAAACGGGCGGGCTTTACATCAATGACGGGATCCTACAAAAGAAAATACGTGGTAGGTATGCTCTACTATAAGAAATAGTAAAAAAACTGTGTTTTCAGTTTCTGTAAAAAAGCTAGAATACAGTATTCGACGAATTCTGTCGAGCCGAGACTGGATTAACACCTATAATATATTAGTGCCTGAAACGTGTATCCACGCTAGACTAAAAGGCATTTCTATTGTTTCACCGGTTAAAAGAGCAAGCACAATAAAGATGTGCATGACGCGCATCTTCGTAATGTCTCAGGCCTTTGTTCATACACACGAATGTTCTCTCACTACCGCCACATTATTGCATGTTGCCGAAGAATTTGAATGTTGTCATTTAGTAAATAGAATCCACATTCGCCCTTAGCATTCTGAGCTTAATTCCAACCGTGTCGTTTAAGTTTATATGATTTCCAGAATTGTGAAACAATTTTACGTTTAGATTAATCTCTCCGACAAAACAGACATTGAACAATAATCATCATTTTATTTTCAAGTATCAGGCCTCAAACAAAAATAAAAATTTATTTACGAGCTATGTTAGTAGAACGATACAAAAACCAAACAAAAACAATACGAAAATACCTAATCGTAGTCCGATAAACTGCTACTGCGTCACAAGCGCATCCGAAATCTTATAGCAATGGTTCTCAAACACACAGTGTACTGTTGGAGTTGATCCACAACATACCCGTAAAAATCCCCGATGCAGTGTAGTACCGGACCAGTCTCATAAGCACCCTGAATGCGTTAATGTATGGAACGCGAAGAGTGCTGTGACTTTTGAGTATAATGAGGCCACATGTTGTACGAATAAAATAAGAACAGCAAGCACTAAAAATATTGGCTTCACCTCCGTTGAAACACTCCTTATTCTACTGACAATCATGAGCTAGAGTTCGCACCTAAAATATACTTACTCGTACTCGTGACGAAAAGATGACTCACTCCGAATTCCCCAAACTGAAGTTAACTTCCCGGTACATTCTGAAGGTCACGGCCCCGTGTGACTCATCGAGGCTTTCCTTACGCAGCCACTAGCGCCATCTTTAAGCCACGACAACAAACTGAACTACAGTCTCTGAAATTCCAAGCAAACAAATTTCAACATTAACGTGGAGTGGATACAATTGATTTCAGAATAACTGTACGATTGGAAATCTCGCGTAAAAAATATAAAAGCGGAATAAAGTTTATAGGTCTTAGAGGTATTTTTAAATATGGAAATCAAAATTATCAATGCTTTGACAAGCTTTAATTTAGTTTCACTTTTCCCGGTATCTGTAAACAAATCTTGTTAATTAAATTTGACTCCTTCCCGGTGTTCTATTGTGATTGTTATTCGTGAAAAAAAAAATTTTTATACAAAAAATTGTTTACAAAATAAAATAATTAAATAAAAAGCTTATGTTTTCTGTAACTGTTAAGTGTTTACAAAACGCGACACATGAAAGAGTCGCCCTCTATCAACAAACTGTTGAGTGAACTACACTGTACGTTTAAGGGCTAATTTGAAGCAATTTCTATAGGTGGCGGTTATATTTACTTTGTTAACATCATTGTATCTTTTTGAAACACTGGTTAACTGGTCCCACATATATTTGTTTAGTTTTTGGGAGCAGAGAGAACAGCGTGTGCAAATGGTTGACCGTAACTTATAAAATAATAATATACATAGATGAATAATATGAAATCTTCTAATTTTCTACGCAGACACTTATCACCTCGCCGAAAACGAGCTAGTTCTCGAATGCCGAATCCGCGGCCAGCCTCTTCCTACAATCACTTGGCTAAAGGACGACAAACTAGTGTCCACCAACGAGAGGTACCAGGCCTATTATTTGGCCGATGGAGTCTGCAGGCTGGCCATCAGTTCACCTACTCCTGATGACAGCGGGAAGTACACCTGTAAAGCTGAGAATTCCGTGTGGACGGATCAGATCACCCACGTTGTCAGTTTTACCGGTAAGTTGGATAATACACTTAAGTATAATTCGATTAATCAGCCTACATTTTTCCCTGCAATGTTGGGGGTCAGCTTCTTATCTAACTGAATGAAAAAATTATAGAAAATAATAATTGTTAATTGTTAATTTGCGCCAGGCAAGACGCATGCCTTAAAGAGAACAAAAGGGAAAACAGAACAGATGCAGTTGAATATCAGCATTTTACTTGTACGACTGCCTTCCTGACCTTCTCAATCCAGTAACCCCTCTAAGTACTGTGTGTGCAGGCGGGTAGGTGTAGCTAGGTACCTTTAAGTTGCATGAAGTTTTAAAAAAAAAACTGGTTCCACGGACCTTTGTTTCAAATTGTCTGGCATTTAACTAAACTATATGCAAATTTTAATGACAGCTTTCGGATCAACATCTGCTTTCCTAAGCACAAGTGGGTCACCCCTCCTAGGACCGCCCTCGATGACAGTGCCTTAACCTTGAAAATTTAATTGTGAGTTTATTCAGCCACAATCCCTTCACTCTGACCTGTTTTCAATCAAAACCGTTGCTAAACTAAAATGCATTGTTTTTCTATTAAAATTCAGTTATTAGGAAACCTCCTAAGTTACTATATGTACCAAGGTGCCAACAAGGTTCACCACAAAATATTTTTGGCTCACAAAACAATAATCCTCACCCACCTAAATAGCTTTGTAAATGTTAGTAATTTTAACTAATGAAAAGAAATTTGTACTCATTTTTGCAAGTCAAGAGTGGTTTTGGGCCTGCTTAGCCGACACAAACATTGTTTACACGCTAATTTTGACCAATCAGCGCGCTCGAAAATCGCGTCATATTTCAAGGGCTCCGTCGGAGGTTCCGGCGTACCGGGCCCTACAGCAGTAAAGCTCAGTCTTGCGGGAATCAGGGCCGTGCCGGCACGTTGCCAATCTGCACCGATAACTTTTATACTACCCGTATAAAATCGCTCGTTCTAAATTCAAAACTATGTTTCGAACTTATTAGAGAGATCTATCATACCCAGTTTAATTGCCTACTAATATTGGTTCGACTAGTTAGATGAGCATTATTTTTTATTGTAGACCTGATTTTGATTGATCTTGTCTAGACTTACAATATCCCTCTCCCCCTAACGCGTCGTTTCGTGGTTTATACATGTGTTTATTAGGTCACGTTTACACACATTCAAATCGGCAAGCAATTTTACGGGTACCTTTCATTCATCCCGAGTTACTAAGCCCTTTTTTTAATAAACTTTGGGTAATTTTATAAAGATTTTATGACATCTTTTGTAACTAATAAAGATTTTATTAGCTCTTGTTGTGCCATGTTAATATTTTGGTGTGTACTTAAATATTACATTGAGTAAAATAATACGGAAAATAACATAAATAATTACTACTGTATTACTTAGACTAATATTATAATGAGGTAAAGTTTGTAAACTACTTAAAAGTTTGAAAAATACTTACATAAGGGGAAAAATACACACTAGATTTAAGTTCTGTACCTACTGCTATTTGACTTGGAAATCTGCCCGGTTCCTGAAAAATTAGACACGGAAGTCAAATAGCGAGAAAATGCTGGTAAAATCAATGAGATTTTACCATAGAGACGTCATATTCATTACAAAGAAATTAAACATGGCGATATTTTATTATAGTTTTATTTCTATCACTGAGTAGGTTAAAAGATCACAAAGATATGAATAGAGTTGAACCCCGTTGTCAGAAAGAGATAAAGACCTGTCGCAGCCAGATGCAATATGGAGTTCATTCAAGCTGGTCAGCTTGTGTTTGTATTACCGCGCTGAGGTAGTCGGTATAACGTATCTACCTCAGTATATAGATAACATTATTGGGTAAAATACTTATTGTAATTCCTTGATTTTGCTTTTACCTTACACATTTATAAGAATACTGTTAGGAAATAATATTTGGGTCTAGTTGCCATCTAAATATTTAATTTCCCGATACCCAGCATGTTAGAATAGTAGCAGGCGTTGTTCTTTAGTGTCTACTTACAAGGCCGACGTCAGTGAAAACACCGGGAGGGGATGCTCTTTATTCAGAATAACTAGGTGCGCAGTACTCATAACGGCGGCTCGGCGGCGTGCGTATATGACTGATATATGAACGTAAATTAAGCAAAAAGAGTATGTATAGTAGTCACAGTGGATCTTTGTGTCTCGGAAGTTGGCTGCAAGAACCTACGCAATTGCTATTTTTTCGCCCCACCCCATCATGTGTGGTATCATCGAACAGGGATTTTAAATTGAAGGTAGGGTTTGGTACATCATATTTTTGTTAAGCGTACCGCTTGCGAGGTACATCCCGTCAAAGTCATGAAAACTATTTTATCTACTCTCATATCGTAATATTCGAATTATAAACTTCAAAACGAGTTTATATTGACATACTTTATAAACACAATACCGAAATTTAAAAATAGAATCTTATTATAACACTTTTTCTCTAACAAAATAATGCTATAATACAATTTTTTTTCTATTACGATACAGGACAAATCCAAGAAGTTAATCACAAGAAGTTTTCATCAATTATTTTTTGAAATGCCATTTTTATAGTACCTATTTAAAAAGATTTTATTCTAATTTTTACTTGTCTATGACAATGCCCGCTTCAGGCTTAGCACGCACTGCGAATTTTATTCGCGCGAATTTTGTCTCTTTCTATATGTTCATAGAGCTCAAAATATTCGCGCGAATTAAATTCGCGCCGCGGTGCGGTGGATTCTGTGGCAAAACACGGATTTCTTGCGGTATTATTTCTGCACGATTTTTTACAGCAATGCAAGCAACTTCATAAAATTCCATAGGTCGCAGAATAGGCGAAAAAAAATCGCTCAAATAAAAATCGCAGTGCGTGCTAAACCGTAGCGCATGCGCAATGCGGTGATGTGCTGGGTTTTGGCGCCATTAATATTTTGCAGGTTTAGTTGTATTGAATTTCATGAGTTTTTTGAATTCTTGTTTAAAAATGTCTGATAATCAGTGAATGTGAAGAAAATTTGACTTCGCCCGATATTTTAGATGCGGCGAAGGAAATTACTCATAATTTATTACCAGCAAAGTGGAGAAAATTATATGATAAATGCTATCACGACTTTATGGCATGGAAAATGCAAAAAAGGTATTTAGTAGCTTCAATCCCAATGTATGAGTGTAGATAAAGTAGTGTATGAAACTGCACATAACTAGGTATTAAAACATTCGTGTGAATACTATTAAAAACCTCGCCTACGGCTCGGTTTTTAAACACACACTCATGTTTTAATACCCCTTATTATGCAACAGTTTCATAAACTACTATTATTATACGACTACTGTGTTTCAAAGTCCACTCTTGTAACTTATGCATTATCTAGATACATGTAAAACAACAAACCCTGAACAGAAAAAATGTGATGTGGCTCTGCGAAACCCCAAAGTACTTTAAATAAAAAATAAGTTCAAAAACTAAAACCCGACTACTGAAAAATCACACTCTAAAAATATGAAACAAGAAAATCTTCTCATCTGAAATTGTTTAGTACAACTATTCCGTAGAGAATAACCGTGGTCGTATGTAATTTTGCAGAATGTATTGTTTTATTACGGTAACTGCCTCTTTACCCCTAAAGCTTTTCGCATCGTCCTATCTCTCTTACTCTATGAAGTATACTCGATGACAAACTGTTTCTTGCGCAATGAATAGAATAGAAATTCGCAAAACTAACTTCAGAGACACAAAGATCCGCTGTGACTGATATAAGAATAGTAAAAGATGGCGTTCTATAGTTTCTGCCTATCCTCGTGGAAAAAAGGCGTGAGTTTATGTATGTATGTGCAATAATTTTTAATTCATGTTAATTTCAGGTAAGGAGAGCCGCCTCAGTCCAAACATAGCAACTAGAGAACGATCCCACTTCAACCGCCAAGCTTTAGAGTCCCGGCGTCCTCATTTCACCAACGTTCTTGCCGACTATAAGGTCGCCAAGGGAGGCACTATAGGCCTACAAGTCGAGATCAGAGGAAGTCCTACCAGGGTAGAATGGCTCCGAGAAGGTCGCTCCGTCACCGAAGTGTACAGAAACGCAAGAACTTTTGTCGAACAGGAATTGTACACTCTAGCACTTTCGGATGTCACCGAAAAAGAGTCAGGAATGTATACCTGCAGAGCCTGGAGTAATCATGGCAATGTAGATATGAATGCGGCCATCGTAGTGGTGAACAATGAGATGGAAGGCAAGCCTGCCATCATTGCTGGCAGACCGGAGAAAGATATCCTCATTTCTGTTGGCGAAGACGTCAATATTTCGTTCAGGGTTCAAGGAGAGCCTAAGCCTAAAGGTGAGAATTTTTTATTGGTTTATTATTTTTGTAAACACAGCCATAGATATGTTTAAGACGTTTTTTTTACGTGTAGGGTTGAGTACCAGCAATTTGTGTTCAGGTACTGTTACCGATGAATAAAATCGGTTTATTTTATGTTCATTTAGGTTAAATTTTTAGATGTAGGTAACTTTTTATTGATCTTCTTCAATAATTTTACTTTACACAGTCATGTTTATTACAAGTTGCTTTAGGCTATATTTTTTTTTTTCTGACGAGAATACTAAAAACTTCAAAAAGCTTATTGGTACAATAAAAGTCACAAAAAATACACAAACAAGTAAAATTAAATAACCCCCGACACATTTTTGTTTCACAAATTTATCTAGATATAGACACGCTTCGATCGACAATCAATTGAACACGTAATTATGACATGATATTCTCCGAAAACACCCTGATTCAAACAATAAAACACCCATAACTTTTGAACGGCTGAACAGATTCTCTTTAAACATAGCACTCTCGATAAAGTTACCTTTCCAACAAAAAGGAGCTATCATGCCACAGACAGACACACAGATACACACGTCAAACTTATTGACCCGCCTTTTTTCCGTCGGCGGTTAAAAACAGGTTTCTGTTGGCATTTTTCCTTTATTATTTTCTAGTTTTGTCTACACCCACCATAGCTGCGGTCTTTCGCTATCTTATTTAAGCGAACCCCGTATTTCAACTGCTTAGTTTCGTAGTAATTAATTTTAATATTTTACAAAACATAACAATACACTTCTTATTCCATAATATTGTCCACAGTTGTGTTCATGAAAGGCATACGCGACATCACAACCAACCAGAGAGTCTGCAAGATGACTTCAGATGACTACGTCAAGTTTACACTGAAGAGGTCCGTAGTATCGGACGCCGGAACCTACTGCATACTCGTTAGGAACGCGTATGGATGCGACCGAGCCTTTGTCACTGTTGTGGTAAGTGTACTACAGTATTATGTCATACGACACTATGTTTTCAACAAGAGGTCCGTAGTATCGGACGCGGGTACCTACTACATACTAGCTAGGGACGCTATGGATGCGACCGAGCCTTTGTCACTGTTGTGGTACGTGTATTACATCGTATAATACTAGTTTGCCACTTAGAGATCCGTAGTATCGGACGTGGGGACCTACTGCATACTAGTTAGGAACGCGTATGTATGCGATAGAGCCTTTGTCACTCAACAGTGCCGTAAAGGCTGGTTTTATTATTAGGATTTACACTTACCAGTTGTGGCAGTCTTCTACTGTTCCACTGCAGGGTAAAGGCATTTTCTCTCATAATACTCAAGCAGAAAAATCTCACCGTGAGACTTGGGGGAAGTGAGAATTATCTTTTACAGAATCAAAAGGCTGACTTATTTTGTTTATTAAGTCGAGGTTTCCTCACAATGTTTGTCAATCTAATTACATGTTTAATTAATTGTACAGTCGGTAATACCTGTTGTCAGACCCACCCTGTCGTTAGCTGATTCACTAAAAGTTAGACGTTTTAGAACCTTCTGCAATTAGCAGTAGATAAGTGTAAATTGATACGTATGAGCTTATCTAACAAGAACGACTTGTTCAAGGTAGGCAAATAGTATAGAATACAGTTATGCCAATTTGATTTTTAACACGTAACATTAGGGTAGATAAGCGTTTGAATATTGTTTAGTCACCATGATGGACTTGTAAATTTTAACAATACTTCATAAGTCGATTTGGTTTAGTGGTTGCATCAGTGAACCTATGTCAACGTGGTTGCGAGTTAAAAACTAACCTTCAAGTTATTTTTGCTTTATGTTTACATTCAATTATAAAAAACATAATTCAAAATATTTTAATTTTATCAACTATTGAAATACAAATAACAACAGAAATGAAAAACAATAATGATTATGATAACAGTTTTATTCCATATAAATATTAAATTATACTTACTAACAAAAATAAATATTTGTCATATATTTAAAGTTAAAACATGAAAAAGAATTTAGAATACTAAACTAATTATGACAAGCTTGAATTTTTTTATTTAAGTCGTTACCGCAGCAAAAAAACAGTTTCTTCGTTTCAATTAGTGCCTACAAAATACCTATTTTTTTTTTAAATGGTAATAGGTTAGGTAGGTTTTATTTTCTTACCCTTAACCTTAGTAACATTTGACTACAAGTTAGCCAAAAATAATACTAATTTATAAATTTTATATTTGAAGAATGTGTCCGTCTATAGTCCGTTAGTCTTTACAATAATGCAAGAAATAATGATTGAATACATTCTAAATTGAAAGCAAAACAATATATCCTTGACGCAGGATTTGAACTCGCATCACGTTCGTCTCACGAACGCGCCTTAAACACGAACCACGAGACCAGATCTAAATGAATGTAATGATTGATTGATGATGTGATGATTAAGCTATTAGCAGCAATACCAATACAATACCATACTCTGATAAACTTTTAGTTTTACGCCATAAAAATCAAAATCGAAAACAAATAGTTATAAATATCCTAACGCTAACGTTTTAAAGATCAAATTTGCATATCTGTATTATTATTGTATTTGTACATCGTGTAACGCTAGTCTGATAAACTCATATAAATTAAATAATCCTTAATGGTACTGGCAGAGGGTTCAAAATCGTTCGTTTTTAGGTTGGGTCAGGTAAAAGCTAATACCGACTGTATAGTTGATGTTATTTTCTCTCGTTTCGTTTCTCAGGTGAGACAGCGAGCTTCTTCTGAAAATCTTATATCGGACTGGACTTATCCTATGGATGACGCCTCTATGGCTATTGGTGAAAGGAGGTATAAATGTAAGTATAAAAAAATATCTCATCATTGATCCCAAGATCAGCTTGGAAAATGTCCCAGTGGCTACTGAAAAATTGGTCACCTGCCCGTGGACAAGAATTATGTTCCAGTTTAAAGGCCTGTAAAAAAAAATCTTATGGCAATGATTTGTAAAATATGCATACAAAACAAAATATCTTCTCTTCTCTTTTGAAAGCACTAGTTCCCCAGCTACTGCTAATAAATTTTTTCATTTCCATTCTAAATTTAATAATTTTGTGTTTTCAGTTTACTGATTAATAACTTTAAATATGCTTCTAAAAACTCGACAGTCTAATGTCAAACCTTACAGTCGTTACCTCAAATAATAACGAATGATGCGTCAGCCGAGAAACCTGCCAGGAGTTAAACTCATAGTGTTATGTAATAGACTCTTGCCGATAGGAACCCACTCACGCGTCATCTATCAATCAGTCTTGGGCACTCAGCAACTAATCATTAGGTCATACACACTATTTATATTTAGCCTAACCTGCCAATTCTGGCTCGATCAATCTCAAATCAATACTATAAGTCATCTGGCAGTCTCGGCTGGCATATCGTCAAGTATTCTTTAAGGTCAGTGCCGCATCGGTTCTCGTTTTAGCCGTGCCGGACCGCATCCCGGGTGAACCGAGCGTCGTGGACGGAGGCAACAACTGGGTGTCTCTCGCCTGGCCGAAAGCCGACTCTCGGGAAACCGCGCCTGTCCTCGCCTACAAGATAGAGAGCTGGCTGCTGGGCAAAGAAGGTGGCGCACGCTGGACTGAACTCGGAATCACACCTCTAAATTCTTTCGACGTATTCAACTTGAAACAAGGAGAAGAATACCACTTCCGAGTGACCCCTAGAAACAGATACGGGTGGGGAGAGTCAGTGCAGACGTCCTCCCCATTCGGCATCGGCCTTGCTGGTGATAGGCCGGAGTTCGTCGACATCCTGCCGGGTCAACTGAAGGTGTTAGCTGGCGCGACGGCGAACCTCAGTTGCAGTGTGAAGGGCAAGCCTTTGCCTGAAATAGTTTGGATGAAGAATGGGCACGAGATTGAGGAAGAGAGCCGGATGACGACTCTGTACAACGGCCAAGACTGTTCGTTGACCATCAAGGATGTGTGCATCGAGGATGAAGCTCGGTACAGCTGCGAGGCTTCGAATGTCCACGGAAGGGCGTCCACGTATGCGAGGGTAGCTGTTGTCACCGATAGACTGATCTGGGAAGCTGATGCTAAGCTTAAGAGGTGAGTTTTAAAACCACTATGTGTTATTTTAATATAAGGATATTGGCAGATTCACTACGATTGAAATAATTATGAGTTGGTTGTATGCGCTTGCGAATTTATTGTATGAATGGGGTAGTTTGCTTTGCACCGTATAGTATAATTTACCTTTTAAGATACCTATTTATCATTCGAAACCTACATGTTCATGACTTTAGTTATATTGTATATGTTAAAAAATGCCCTACCTAAATCTTTCAATTTCAATTTCATGAACATTGAACACGGAACTCACAACAATGTTTTGTTTTTGATGTTTGTAAATAGGAAAGTTTTATCGCTGTCACGGTTCCAATAAATGAATGACGGACGTACTACACTGGTTGATAAAAATGCCTGACATTTCAGAATACAATACCAATAAAAATACATAGGTACATGTTTGCACATTATATAAGTAGATAGATAAGACGTATATAAGTGAGACAGAACACGATTTTTCCTTGGATTGATTTGAAGTCATCACCATCTTCTTGAATGAAACTTTTCGCGAGAGAATTAAGTGGCCTTAAACTTAAGTAACCTACGATAAAACATTAGATAAATGTATATGTACCTATGGTTATTACCTACATATATAGATACTTAGCTGTAATGTTTATTTATTTTGGGTGATATTATAGGTTAATTAAGTTCCCGTAATGATGTAGTTAGTCGTTCCCAGAAGAGGTCAATGGCCATGGTTGGAAGGTTTCCAACGCAGTGTGCAGCGTTGATAGATAGGTGTACCTTTATATATCTTTCACTATCTCTAGCACTTGCATTGACTTTTGAATAAAGAATCTGATATTAGTTTTTTAAATGCTACTTTAGCTTAAAAGCCTCAGCAATCAGCTGTACGTAACATCTATCATGTTTGTCGAAAAAGCTACAGTAATGTCACGTATTTTTTCGAACGCGTGATTAACGTTTTTGACAAATTTGCTAGTGGCGCCAGTGACACAAAAGTTAAAAGCAATCCGTATGTCCTGGTATGGTCATGTGATGAGGAGGGATGAAACGCATGCTACTATAATAGTTATGAATATAAATGTGGACAGATGGAGAAGGAGGGGACAGCCAAAGAAAAGATGGATGGACTGTGTGAGGAGTGATATGAAAGAAAAAAAATTAATAAAAAAAATCAAAATACCCGACTGCTTAAAAAGCAAACTAAAAAGACGTAAACAAGAAGAAAATCATGCTGTGCAGTCGGAGGATACATATTCGCGAGCTGGCGGACCAAAACCAGATGTATCCTCCGACTGCACAGCATGATTTTCTTCTTGTTTACGTCTTTTTAGTTTGCTTTTTAAGCAGTCGGGTATTTTGACTTTTTTAATTAAGTTTTTTTATTTACAACTTTTTATGTATTTTTTTTTAGAATTAGGTATATTTAAACATATAAGTTTTATATATTTTTGAAATCGCCTCTTAAAATCCTTTATTTTGATACCCCACACGATGGATCTGGAAGATTTTTTTTTATATTTCACCCCAAAATGGCGCCCAAAAGCCGCCAATTTTGTATTTTCCAATTTTAATGTAGCCAGTGACACTCGCAAGATTAAGACGAATCGATTGACGTAAGAATCATCAAAATCGGCCAACGCGTTTGGTCTCTAGAACGCCACATAGGAACAAACATACATACATACAAACATACATACATACATACCTACATACATACATACATACATATACTGATAAACACATTACCCTCCTTCGGCAGTCGGGTAAAAGGGGATGCAGTGATAGCGTAACGGGCGACAGGACAGTATGGAAGAGGAAAACGTGTTGCGCCGATCCCAAGTAACATACAACAAGGGCAGGGAGATGATGATTATGATGGTTGACAATTTTGATATCTGTTATTGCTGATAGAATGTAATTTTGTCTAGGCCTTATTGGCGGACATAACTGTTTCTGTGACAGATTATAGGTAGTTCATTTATGCTGATACTTTGTTTGAACTCGGTTGGGTACTATTAAATCGAAAAACTTAATCTGGACACCCAAAGGAGAATACAGCTTGCATATTGTTAGGATTTACACTAAAATTTACATTCAATAGTTACAACTTTAGTAAAAATAGTTACCAAACCCAAAGAGAAAGAGCTGCACTTAATATATTGTTCCAGTCCCTCTGAGGTTAGAAAGCCAATATAATTATTGATCTTTACTGTATATTTTAGGCTCAAAGATCGTGAATCGGGTTGTGGTCGTATGTTGGCGTTCGGGACGCGTTCAGGCTTTTTTGCACTACCAGAACGCGTTGTGGTCGAATATTTTGAAATCCACAACACGAATTCGCGTTGTGGCAATGTTTCAATTTAACATAACACGTTGTGGCCAATTTTTAAGGTGCCATAACACGAAATTCGCGTTTTGGCCATTTGTAAGAAGCCACAGCGCATTCGGAGCTATTTTTTTCGATCAAAGAGCGGTTTCGATCTTAGAGCTTAACAAATAGAATAATTCGAATCAAATTCGATTCGACTTACAACATACAGGATCTGCGTAGATAGGTTGATATTGTTAGAGCTTTGTAACTCTTGGGATCGGGTCGAAGGGGCTCAAACGATAAAATGACGCTCGGGCGAAGTATTTTATAATAATGATAATAGCTACTACCTCGGGGTCTTTAAGTCAATAGTGAAAAGATTACTTCTAGGCAAGCGTGCTATACCGTCGACCACACCATCGCTTACCATCAGCAACCCACCAATAATAAACAAAAAAAATCATTGAAACATTTCAGAAAAAATCTGGCATCACCTAAACTAAATAATCGATAGCATTACTCTTTTTAAATTGATTCCAAATAAAAAAAGGTAACAGAAGTATTTTCTTACAGCCTGAAAAGATCCATGCAACATATCACCACACACAACACACAACTCTTATAAACTTCATCGCTGCGCCCAAGTCACAGTAGTGCCAGGGACCTGATTGGTTGGCTATATTGCAGTCTGTATGCAACTTATTAGATCAACCTTAGGCACCTCGATTCTAGTTCGACAAAGCGACATAATATGATCAGCGATAACGGTTGCCAAAAAATCCAAACGTAACTTTACCGAAATATTCCGTAGTCTAATGTCACATTTGACTTGAATGAGCTTCCAGTTTGTAAATACGTACCGCTCATAAATAGTATACAGTAGCGCGCAGCTGAAGAAAAAGCAAAGTATAGTAGTACCAGGAACCTGATTGGTCGGCTCTATGACCTGTTGCAGACTGCAGTTCCATCCACACCCCCCAAGCTATACTATGTCACTGTGTGGTACAATGCAGCAATTTGTACGCAGTTTCACAGCTTAACGGAAAGTAGGACGCGCGGTTTCAACGTTTAATAGGACGTATCCAATGATTTTAGTGAAAGTAGGCCTGTAAACGCATCTTTAATTAAGGATGTATTTCACCAATTAAATTAATGACAGCACATTTTTATCGAGTTTGAGAGCTGTTAGTGTCAACGTTCTTGTGGCATATTGATACTGACAGCTCCTGAACATGTTTAAGGTTTCGCGTTCTGTGTTACTGTTGAAATTCGCTCTTATTGTTCAAATAACAGTATTGATATTCGTGTCTATATATAGGTCGTTCAAGCTGCATGTATACCTAAAATCCGCTTGTCCAATAGAATCGCAGCGATTGCCAGCCAATCCTGAACGCGAATTTGCAAAAATATGCTGCACCTAATAGCTTAGCTGCACATCCACAAGTTCATGCTATATCTACTGTAAATTCAATGACGTAAGCTCGAAACTTTATGTGTACCTACTAAAATTTAAGACCAGAACGGTTTTCTACCGCGATCCAATATAAATTTGAATGATATCCATAAGCTCCAAACATCATTAATTTGTAGTTGTCGTAATAGTTTTCTTCTACAAATATGTGTTTATACACTCGTATATTTTTAGAAGAAAACTATTACGACAACTACGTGTAAATCACTCACACGTACTTATACACTCGTATATTTGTAAAGACAACAGCAGAATTAGCCTTTCAGAAGCTAGAGTTAGGTATATTTATCTTAGGATGCCTCTTTTTTCAGTCTGTCGAAAACCGTCTGTATTCCAGAACATTGTATAACATTATACACGAACAATCAACCCGGAAAGCTTAGACGCTTTTGTTCTAAACAAGCTCCAAACTTTTTAATTCTTAACTAGCTTGTCTCTTAATAAAGTATATCTGTCTTCATTCCCAGGGAGCGGTCCCAAGATGCGGAAGGCGACTACCCACCCCAGTTCACGATGCGTCTGCGAGACAGACGGGTGCAGGCCACATACCCGGTCCGATTGACCTGTCAGGTGGTGGGTAACCCGCCCCCGACGCTCACCTGGTTCAAGGATGGCGACACCCTTGTGTTTGACAGTAAGTAAATATTGTTTATTACTTGTTACATTGTAACGCCGGTCATTGCTTGTCGGTCATCAAGGTTAAACGATGCTTGCTGAGGATGACCCGTGGATGGGTCACCCTTCTTTACAAAGCAAGATTCCTCCTTGCCTAGGAAAGCAAAGTTCCCGGCTGACATTTTTAGAGCTCTGAAAGTCGTTCTGGAATCTGTCATAAGTCTTGGCTATGGGTATCGTGTTACCCAGTTACTGAGTTGTGGAGGTCAGATAGGCAGTCCCACTACGTGGAATACTGGTACTCAGCTGCATGGACCCAACATAGTTAGGATTAGGTTAGACTTATTGATTGGTGGCACCTTTTATATCAATTTTTTGTGTCAAAAATAGTAACTCATTATTGCAAACCTATATAACCGGAACCATATTTTAAAACTACCTACAACTTTCAGGTCGCCGCAACACCTATCAGGACGAGCACTTCCACACCTTGGAGATCGCCCCCACGACCCTGGAGGATGGAGGGGTGTACGAAGCGATGGCTCGGAACAGTTCCGGGGCAGTCAGCTGCCGCTGCAGCCTGGTGGTGGATAAGGGCATCAGAGCGTATGTGGCGCCAGAGTTCTGTTGCGGATTGGAACCGCTGTATAGGCTTTCTGAAGGTAACTTATAAAATTGCTTTTTGTAATTCGTTTCAAACCGGGTGAGAGTAGGTCCAAGGATTTCCGTTGCAAAATGTATCTCAGTGTGTCATTAATGCGATGTGTGTTTCTACATACATAGTTGAGCACTTTAATGTTGATTGATTGTTACTCTCCGCTGAGATTGGCGGTACACGGGGCTATCTATAATCTATAATCTATAATCTATAATAATATTATAAAGAGGAAAGATTTTTTTGTTTGTTTGTTTGTTTGTACCGAATAGGCTCCGAAACTACTGGACCGATTTGAAAAATTCTTTCACCAATAGAAAGCTACATTATTTCTGAGTGACATAGGCTATTTTTTTATCCCGAAAACGGGTCCTGTGGGGTGGTCCACGGGAGCGAAGCCGCGGGGAACAGCTAGTATAAAATAAAGGGGAAAGACTTAATGTAAGCTCACTGGCATACATATGTTATATCTAGCTTTAATCAGTATCACACAAATGGCAAATGTCTGAATTTAAATAATGTCAAACCACCTCGTAGTCCCGCGAAACAACAGCTGAATGACAAGCTAAAATTGTTATATGAATATTTGCTTACCTCCAAACAAATGCTCATTTGAATTCATTCATGCAAGAAATAAACCCAAAATTCATTCATAATCCTCCATCCAATTTTCAGGTGAAGAGCTCCGGATCTCGGCCGTGGTAGAGGCATACCCTTCAGTAGGAGTCACCTGGTACCGCGACGGCGTCCGCCTCCGTCCGAGTAGACGCGCCATCATGACCCTAGACCGAGACGGTCAGATAGAACTGGCTCTAGCCTTCGTGACCTACCGTGATGCTGGGGTCTACACCTGCACGGCTTCCAATGAAGTCGGACGGGCTTCAACTTCTGGGAAAGTGATCGTGGTTGAAGGAACACAGCCGAGAGAGAAAAGGACACCCCCAGTTGTGATCAGTGCTCCTGATGAACCGTAAGTTTTTGTTAATAATAACTAATCTTAGTATTCCGCTCGTATGTAACGAGCGGAATACTAAGATTTTACATGGAGCGACTCATAATCTAGGGACTGGGTAACCTCTTGGGTGATACCTATTTTAATACACCTGGTTGTCTAGAGAGGAAGAGCCAAAGAAGTAGTAGTATGGTATATTTTAGAATAAGAATTTATAAAATAATAAAATAAACGACAAAGTTTTTTCGATTTCGACACACGACTTCTAGAAACTGACAAAAAACCAATAACACGTTGAACGGAAATAAGGAATATAAGGCAATCGTAAAATGTTGCTAAATAATAACAATGTCAATATACCAAACACCGCTTTTTGTGACATGTTCATGGCATATATTTAAGTTATTGGATACAAACAAGCTGATGGCCGTCCCGCCGTCTCTTGATATCTGCAATGCCTGTGCCAATACATTGGATAAAGTGCCTGTTATTACATACTAGCTGTGCCCGCGACTTCGTTCGCGTGGTTGTCGAGAGCAAAACAACGTCGTTTAGATAAGAGTATATCACCTTTTTGATGATTTAGATAAGAGTCCTGACTTTGGTATAGTTGATTACGTTAATGCTTCTCTATATACTATGTTAGCGGTGGAATTACCCGGAGCATATACAAAAAGGTTGTTTGGGTTGCTAACACGTGATAGAGAAACATAGAGTTGGCCGTGTGAAAAACAATCAAAAGTAAGGTCTACACCCGCAACGGATAACGTCTGGCCTTGGGCTTTATTAATAGTCATAGCGTAACAGAGGCTTACAGGAAATTGCACACGTTTGAAAGTAAACGGAAAATTATTGGGGATAATGGGTATCCTGGGAATGAAAACAACATCACCGGAGCCGCAACCTGTTAAGATTTCGGCTTCGATGACATTTCGTTGGAGATTTGTTACTCTCAACCGAGTTCCATTGCATAGTTTTGGTGGGCTTAAATTTCTGAGTAGAATGATTGGTACTCCGACTTTTAAATAAATTTTGTGTGCTGGAAGACCTGGTGTATTTAGAGAGTCTAAAAACTCTACTGGATAGTGGGTGGCATCTCCTTCTTCTAAAACCGTGTTAATAGATAAATATTCCCTACTTTCTCCAGAAACATGTACCAATATTTGAGAATTTATTGCTGCTGCTTGGTCGTTGCGAGGTGCCAAAATAGCTCGTTGGCATAGCCAAGCAGCGTCATGGTTCGAGATCTCTGATGGATCTCCGTATACAGAGGAAATGAGTTCCTGCTGTGAGGCAACAGAAGAACACAGGCTTTCGACTAAAGTTACTTTACCTCCTTCTTGAGTCGGGTATGTGCCGTTACCAATTTGAAGTAGTAAATTTGAGAAAACCTGCGCGTTTGCGTCACCTCCCAAATATGCTCGCATATTAAAGCTCAAATTAGTTAATATGACACTACGCCATAAAATAGAGCTCTTTAAACAGGCACCTATTTCATCGGCCCTCGTTCCTCTGGGTATTATAGGGAGTGTCTGCCTGAAGTCTCCACAGAATAGCACCGTTAAGCCTCCCATCGGTCGGTCATTTTGTCTTATATCTCGCAACGTTCTATCTACAGCTTCCACAGCTTTACGATTTGCCATCGTACACTCGTCCCAAACGATAAGGGCGCAATCGCGTAAAACCCTTGCTTTATCACTATTGCGAGACACGTTGCAAACAGGGTTTTCTGTGCGGTCCAAGTCGATTGGTATTTTAAATGTTGTATGTGCAGTTTTTCCTCCTGGTAATAAAGTGGCAGCTATTCCTGAGGAAGCGACGGCAAGGGCAATTTTGTTTTGGCTCCTTATTTGAGCCAAGATAACTTTAGTGAGGAAAGTTTTACCTGTTCCACCAGGTGCATCTAAAAACAGCATTTCTCCTAATGAATGTTCTACACTACAGCATACTCTATCAAAGATTTGACGTTGTTCTGACGTCAAATTTGAACAGCCATTTCGCAATATTTCTGCTAACTCTTCGGGGTTGTAATTTATTTCAGATGTATACTCCCTATTAATTCGTTCCCCACCAACTGTCGGTGTCGGCAAGCCGTATTGACTGAGGGGGTTCCCTCCTATACTTGTAACTATATCTTGTATAGCCAGCAAAGCCCTATTATGGCAGCTTTCACGTACTTGGTCAGAAGTTTCACTATTTATATTTTGCTGTCTCAAAAAATCTTCGGCAAACGCGTCTTTATATTTTTGCCACAACTGCCCAGCGTCCGATAGGCCACAAAATGTCAACAAAATGGCAAATAAATGGCGCAAACGATGTGGACTATCACTGACGCATGCTTCGGCTAAAGCATCATCCCAATGCTGATCGCCATCTAATAAATGCCGTGCGCGGCAAGCAGCTTGAAATGTGGGATATTCTATATCGTCCACTTTGCGGAGCTCAGCAAAAGAAGTAGGTCCTCGCACTGTGTGAAGAAGAAGGCGTAAATAATAACACTCTGCATTATTTGGGTGCACCGTGTATACTCTTCCAATCACGTGTTCTTTAAAAATGCCGGACTCGCCTTCTACAGCAGTTCCACGTCTCCTGCGATTAAAAACACCTTGCTGCTTGTTATAAGTATAATAATGTGGCACTTCATTGTACAACAGAGACTTAGCGAAATTGTCTCTTTCGCAAAGGCGAAAGAATGCGAGCAAGGTGGTTTGTCTTGGGTTGTTCATTCTTTCTGCCACATTTTCTGGCTGAAAGTAAACTCGCTGCCCGCCTTCCAGGTGCACGTCAAGATGGATGACTGGCGGATACCTTTCATGAATAGGGAAACTCAAAATGCGCCAAACTGCCTCCGAAGAGCTTATGTATCGGCCAGATTGATACCTTGTCACTTCATCAAATTGGTTGTTATTTCTTAGTGCTATCATGGCTTGATCACTACCTTTATTAACATATTTACATATATATTTTATAGATTCGACGCTATTACAAATTTCAACATTAATGTGTGCTTGAAAAGCGTTTGACAAAACTGGAGAATACGGTACCACCCAACTATTATTTAGAATTATTTCTTGTCCACGGAATCTGACAGTAGCTGTGAAACCACCTTGTGACGGTGATCTTCGCCGGTATTGCGGATACCCATTTTCCCCAGCCATAGTTAGTTCTTTCAGTGCTCTGGGGTATTTTTTTGAGCATTGACCATCTTTCATGCACGGTGATTCCCTGTTTAAGAGGCCACATGGCCCGTGAACCATATGTGTTTTTACTATGTCATGCAAAATCGGATCTGCATTATAGTCCGGAAATTCTGCACTTATGACACTGTCTATAGCATCGGGACGAATTTTTTCTTCCAGCCACAGAAGAATGTGCGCGTGGGGTAAACCACGCTTTTGCCACTCGACGCTATACATAAAACAAAGAGTTGAACCGAAAACTTTCTCCTTTGTAAGTAGATTAATCAAGACTTTGAGTTTTAAATGAAAAATCCTAGCAATAATGTCATGTCTGTCGTATGACGCCTGTCCTGTGAGAAGTGCCTGGCAAATCTCCGTCCACTTTGGATTTGTTGTAAATGTTATAAAAAGGTCCGGCCGGCCGTATTTACGGACGTAACAAAAAGCATCTTGCGTTCGTTCGTGCATATACCGCGGACCGCCTGTGAAACTGGATGGCAAAATAACCAATCGACCCAAGTTTTCGACGTTATTATCTGATTGCATGGCGTCCCGCAAGTGCACGTATTCTTCAGCGCGTAACCGTCGCTGGTTAGTGCGAATATACACTAAACGTTCAGTTTCTATTTTTGCGTACATGTCCACAATAAATTGGCTGAACAAACCACGAAATCGTTGCAAATATACGAAACTGTTTTGCCTTATTTGTAAAAGGTAGGAATAGTATTGTTGAGCAGATATTTTTTTTTGATAATTAGTGACTCTCGTAGTAGGGTTCACTTGGTACAGCCCAAAATTGTACCCATCTTCACCATGACAATAGATTAGTGGATATTGCAGGGCGTCGTAAGCTCGGTGGGTTTCCAAAATGCGTTGAAGGCGATCGTCGCGTGTACGCAACACGATATCACGTCTCTCACACTCCTGGTCGACTAAAACAACTGCAACTTCATCTGCGACGGGTGCATTGTGTCTTCCACGGTGTTCACCCACAGGACGTCTATCGGCACTTATAACAATTTTGAAATCATTGCTGCCTTGTGGAATTGACTCCAATGCAGCTTTGAATTCACGAACGTACTGGTTAACGCGATGCAGCAATTCTTGAAGTTGACCCAAAAGCTCAGCATTGAGCTGGGGAAAATTGTGATTTCTAACATTGAGCTGTTGCGTGTAATCGGATACAAAATAAATTTGGAGAAATTTGGGTTCATTTTCTGGCAGCAAAGATCCAATAAGGTGATAAACTTGACCTTGTACTTTGAAGGTTGGCATGAACGGTCCTTCCGTTATTTGTTTTGCCCCAAAGGAAGTCATTTGGAAAGCACTGTTATATAAACGAATATTATCCAAAAAACGGTTCGACTGGGGATGATCGCCATTCAGGAGACTTATAAGTAAGTGTGGTGGATCTTGGAAATTTGGAAGAACAATTTTTCCATTTGAGCAGCACATTCCATCTGTCTCTTTCCTCCATTTCAAAGCATGACAAAAATTACAAATTTCTCTCATGTCACCCACGAAAGTAAAGCCAGCATAATTAATTCTAGACGAATATGTGAACCCTGATTTTTCCCTATTGTCCCAAGGTAATAAAATATTTGCATCGTCATTTTCCATGGACTCATCAGCTCCGCTATTTGTTTCTCTATTCATATGGTATCGAGCTCGTTCTATTTCTAGGCGAGATTGACGTTGTTCTGCTGTTTCTGCTCGTCTTAGTTCATCTATTCTTTCCCTTTCAGATGCAAGATAACTTTCATTGTTTCTTTGTACACCTACATAGTTATGTCTAGCTATTTCTAATCGTTCTTCTCTTTGGGAGAGAGATTCAGACTCGCGCGAGAGAGCGTGTCGCTCTCGGTCAGATGACAGACGTGCTTGGCGTTCCTCGATACTCTCTTGAGAACGCAAAGTCGCGGTCCGAGTTCTTTGCGAACTTAAGCGCGACTCCCTTTCTGTGAAAGTCTCTGACTCGCGTGAGAGAGACTGGCGCTCCCGATCAGCAGACAGCCGAACTTCGCGTTCCTGGATATTCTCTTGAGAACGCAAAGTCGCGGTCCGAGTTCTTTGCGAACTTAAGCGCGACTCCCTTTCTGTGAATGTCTCTGACTCACGTGAGAGAGAGTGGCGCTCCCGATCAGCAGACAGCCGAACTTCGCGTTCCTGGATATTCTCTTGAGAACGCAAAGTCGCGGTCCGAGTTCTTTGCGAACTTAAGCGCGACTCCCTTTCTGTGAATGTCTCTGACTCACGTGAGAGAGAGTGGCGCTCCCGATCAGCAGACAGCCGGTCTTCGCGTTCCTGGATACTCTCTTGAGACCGCAAAGTCGCGGTCCGTGTTCTTTGTGAACTTAAACGTGACTCCCTTTCGGTGAACGTTTCCGATTCACGTGAAAGAGCGATGTGCTCTCGGTTAGCAGATAACCGTGCTTCACGATCTTCTTCCGATTCCTGAGACCTACAAAGTCTCATCCTTTTCGCATTTCGGCTACGCAGCGAAAGGTTAGTTTTTTTTCTTTGAGGCATTTTCAAGGAAAATTAAAGCAATAAACAAAACTAACAACACTTATGACTGAATAGCCTACAAACTTAAAAGAACGGTGCGTCGAACAGTCTAGTGTGACAACGTATCGTCTGTTCGTGGTCGTGACTCAACGAATTGGCAACACTAACTTACTGTATAACGATTGGCACTATTGGATTCAAACTACGAAGTAAATCAAATACAATCTTAACTTCGTACTTCAAACCAATGACCAAAGTTGACCAAACGAAACCAATAAGATAAGCAAATACTTTTTTTTCGACCAATTTAGAAAATCGATAAACCAAGCAACCAAAGAACTTTTACGACACACGCAAGAACTTTTAAGACACCTAACGAAACCCAATTTGCCTAGTAAACACGGTGGACGTCATCCTCGCGCGGAAAATCTTAACACCGCGATTCAGAAAATGACGTCATTTGCACAACGCCATCTATCGGATTTAGATTTCAACTATCAACATTAGTTCTCGTAACGTAATATTTTACTTCTTGAACTCACTAAATTAATCATATCTTTTGATAGAGTGAACCGATTTCGATGAAACAAAAACTAAGTTAAACCTCAAGTTGCGTATAATTTTTGTATATAAACATTGTCAGCATTGAATTCGTAGATTTTACGTGATGTGCGCACAAACAAACAGACAAACAGACAAACAGACAAACAGACAAAAATTTCAAAAATGATGGAAATGGGTTCTGTTACTTATCTTTTCACACGCTGGCTATTTTTTGTTTCAATTTCTTCAATGTACAAAAATGACTTTTCTACAGATTTATTATATGTATAGATTATACACCGGTTCCCGTGCCCTGCCTTATTTTGAGGATTATGCTTGTAATCCCTCTGAGGGATCGCATCCACAATAAGGTGATCTGACGGAGAACCAAAGTTGTCGACATAGCTTACAGAATAAGAAGACTGAAGTGACACTATATTAGCCGTAGAACGATAACCATTTGGGGTCGCCGAGTTCTTTTGTATAGAGGACGTGTGCAGGCTCAGAGGTGATCTTCCCAGGGTGGCTGTTAGCAGTTGGATGACCGTTACCACGAATCGAGATAAATGACGTCAACTGTTATAGGCTGATGATGATTATAACTCTACCAAGAGACGCTACTTGTCAAATACCTCCGCTAAAACCTACTTCTATGATTCTACGTACTGTGAGAGATTCTTGAAAACCTAAAGCCAAATCTTTACCATTGCAGATACTCCAAAGAGCCGATGTTCATTAGAAAACCGCGTTCAAGCGAGGCCAGAGAAGGAGATACGGTTATAATCGCGTGCGAGGTCATCGGAGACCCTAAACCTGATGTGTACTGGCTCAGGGATTTCCTTAAGGTGAGAATAATTACTAGATAAACTCTTCAAAGGACGAATAATTTAGTGTTATGGGCCCTGAATACTTCCATCCGTTTCTGTGGCTTCCATTAAATGTGACTCCTTCCTTTTGCTTTTATTATTATCTGCCTGTATTGTCCCAGTGCAGTGCAGAAGTCTTCCTTCCCTCCTTCCACTAGCTCCGGTCTTCTACGATCTTGGCCCATTCCTTTGAGGATGAGTCCAGTTCATCCCACCGTCTCTTTCTGGGTCTGCTGCATTGTCGTTTTCTTGCTGTGTGTGTTTATTTCGTTTGAACCCGAAATTTGGCACATTTCGAACAAGTCACGGTTATTTTTGTTGATCCTAATTGTAATTAAATAATGTATACTAACAATAAATAATTACTTTCTATTGTAGGAACACTATAGTTAATTATCTACATGTTGATCTAAGTTTGTTAAGTTCGTTTAATTTTAAAAGCTTATCACTGAGTAGTAGAAAAAAAAAAGAAAACTTAGGACCAAAAGCTTGAGCAACGAGACAGGTAATACTTGTCTCTAAAGATATGATTCCAAGCCACGCTGCACGCAGCAGTGCTGCCGCAGCAGTACTACTGGTCTCCATACAATTTCTATAAGCTTATATGAGATTACATTCCGAGCTAGGCAGCAATGTCACGTGTGCAGCGTGGTTCGGCATCATACCTTTATACTAAAGGTCTAACTAAAGTAACTGTGTGTCACTAGTGTCACTGTGTGTCACTAGTGTGACACGACGTGTCTACAAGTGCTACAATTGGGCATGCGGCCCTGGGTTCGATTCCCAGGTCAAATTAAGTTTTATTGGGTTACTCCATCAAGACTTTCTTAGTAACAGCCCAGCCCTTGCTGTGTGTCCGGTTAATGACATGGAACGTAGGATAGTATTTAAACGAGCGAAAATGAATTCAAATTAAAGGTGTCAAAAAAACTGACTATATTCCTTACAGAAATACTAAGTGGGCGACAAATAGTGGGCGAATACAAATGTTTAAAACAGTGACTTGCAAATTAAAATATGTCTACGCGGGGCTTTTTAACTATAGATAGTCTCGCACTTCACCACTATCTAACCTGATGGTAAGCGATGATATGGTCGACGGTGTAACCTAACTTGAAGGAGATGACGGGAGCTGAGTTCGTTTGCTTTGCTCGCTCACTTCAGCTCCCATCATCCCCTTCGAACCTAACCTATCCATGTCGGGGAGCTCGCTCATGGACCAATTCATTAAAAACACGAATACAGCCGAACTCACAGCGATGTCGCCTCGTCGGTTGTTCTGCTATTTTCAACAGAATAATATGCTAAAATAGTAAAATAGCAACCCAAATATGTATGTAACAATATTATTACCGCAGTTCACAAAATCCTCCCTAAAAGATATTACTCAAACCACAATTGCAATTTTGTATAATAGTCACCCATTCAGTGTTTTTTCGCTCGGTTAATAATTTCCCTATTAAAATTGACTACCTACAATAAAACTTAAACACTTACCCATAGCCGGATTACTACCGTGACGCAACACACTTCAAACGAGTGGGAGACGGGCCGGAGTACCGGTTCGAGATACCGCATGCCAAGCTGGACTACACCGGAGCCTACTCCGTGGTCGCTAGGAACGTACACGGAGAGGCTAAGGCAATTATATCGCTGCAGATCAAGGCGAAAGGTGAGTGTTTTACTTTTTGAGACGTTGACTCACATCTACATTGTGTTTTATAAGAGTTGCACGATAAACGAAGAAAACAGCGCGTGCTCGAACTTTCAATTAAGTTACTCAATTCGGGTGCTGGACATCTTCTGGCTGAAATATTCCAATTTAGCTCTTCATCATTACGTAAATCCATGGAGTATAGCTGAAACGGCCCTACACGCATTTAGAGTCCAGATAATTAGATGGTATCCATGGCATTGTTACAATAAGTATATTATCTATTTTCTTGTATCATTTCAGATCCATCTTCAACGGACGATTCACACAACATCAGATATGGGTAAGCAGAAATTATGTATTACTTACATGGATGGATTTTAGTAAAAATAGTATAATCCGAAGCATAATTTATTTATTACGTTCACACTAGCTAACTTCCCGTTGTACGATGTTGATTGGATAGTATTAAGCCCGGTTTTCAAGGTAAAACCGACCTTGGAAAGTTTTGTTTAACCTGGCGGCTTCAACACTCCGGCCGCTCAAGGTAATACAATGACCCATCCAAAAACCGACCTTGGTAAAAATAGAGTCAATATCTGATAACGGGAAGTCCATTTGATTTGTAACTCTATGATATATACGTGAGTTGTGTAAGTACTGGCATCCAACCGGCCAATGAGGGAAGTGTACAGATTGTAGACTGGTGCATTGTTTCGTCGTATTAGTCTGTTCGAAATTTACAGCTCACAACTTATCGATAGTTTATACAATCCGGTGATATTTCATAATCTAACGAGTATGACAATAATCCGGTTACATATATATATACATTTAAAAACATTAACCATGCTTTTTGTCGTTCCAGCCGCGTGGAAGTGATCCCTCGCTTCGAGAGAGAGCTGACGGACCTGCTGTCGTACGACGGCGACGCGATCGAGTTCGAGTGCCGCGTCAGTGGCAACCCCGAGCCGGACATCCGGTGGTTCCATTACAATGAGGTATGATGAGCTGTTGAACTATTTAGTGTAATTTCAGGCTTCTGGTGTAACCAATAGTTGAATAGAGTCTGAAAAACGAAAGTAGAGACTGAAAAAGCGCGGAAAGTTTAAAAAATATTAGCATAGCAACCCCAAATATGATATATAAGTATGAAGTACCTCATAACATCATCAGCCTATTAATGTTTCCACTGCTGGGACACAGGCCTCCTCTCTGTGAGAGGGAATGGGCCGTTATCCACTACGCGGGCCCAGTGCGGGTTGGTGGATGTCACATGTCTTCGAATTTTTGGTTCTAGGACATGCCGGTTTCCTCACGATGTTTTCCTTCACCGTTTTGAGAGCAGTGGTGATGAAATAATTTACACAAAGTAATGCGCCTGCCTGGGCTCGAACCCACGACAACTTGTAAGTCACGGCAGATACCACTGGGCCACCACTGCTGTCCTTGGCCTTAGTGCGAGTTTTTACTCACGCTAACTCGTGATAAGGTAAACGATCTCTTATGTCAAAATTTATACAAAAAAGAGGTTTATCCTTACCGTCACAAGACGGCGCTTATCCAGTTTCAATAAAAATTGACGTTAACGTGAGTGAGCGTGAGTAAAAACTCACACTAAGTCCACTGATATATTTTCGGTTGTGTCGCATTGCTGTCCTATCGGACTATGAAAGTGAGGGACCAGAGAGCGCACCTGTATATGCGCGCACATTTGTGATCTTAATACCTCCAGCGCCGACGGCTAGTCACCACTCACCACTGAGGCTTAGGCCGAAAATCGGTAATATTTTTATTATAAAATTTGTATCATTTTAATTTTCCAGTTAATACACGACTGCCCAGACTTCGAATCCTCGTTCGACGATGGCGCCGCGCGCCTGAAGATCAAACAAGTGACTGCTGAGGATGAGGGCACGTACTCCTGCGAGGCCTCCAACAATCTCGGCAAGGCCAAGTCCAGTGCCTGTCTTGTAGTGTACCGTAAGTTTCACAAGTGAATTGGTTTCGTATTCTGGTACTGCTTCACCATTCTCTAACCCGATACATTAGCTAGCCTCTGCTGCCTATACAATAGAAATAGGTTTATATATAGGTCTTTGGTATATATATATATTTGTATCATTAATCGCGCTCACTTGTCCTAGTCACCAAGCGTTCGCTCTGGATGAAGCCTTTAAATTTTGTAAATATGAGAGAATAGTTCATATAATTTATAACGTTGCTGTTCATCTTAAGAAAAGTACTTCCCGAGAGCATTCTCCTTTGAGAGAATTAACAGAGGTACGCTGGCAGATAAACTTTATACATATACTTGACTAAATTGTACTAAAACTCAAAGATTAAAGTTGGTGGGTAAAGCAAGTGTTTCTTTTGGATCACGAACTTGGCTGATACACAGCTGTGTATCGAAATAATGTATTTCGACGAACGCCACAAAATTGAATGCATTTTGAATTGCCGCTTGATGAATTTGATCAATATACAATGCTTAATAGTTTGCAAACTGCAAACAATACCTAAGTTTTTTTTTTGTTAACCCAGGTAGTGATATTCACAACGTCAGTTACTGAGATACTGTAATTATTGACTATAATATGTAAGGCGAGTGAGGTGAACCGCTAAAGAAATGATTAAGACTTTAAAATTCCTCTGCGTCACGAGATGGTAACGGCAAGACAGGAAGAGCAGATTAAATTCTACTTAACTACCAATGTGTCAATACTTCCAACCATTTTATTTGGAATGAAAGGGGGAATGAAATGTATTGACCTGGTGAGGGCTGCGAGAGACCGCTGGCAGTGAGAAGCACAGAACCGATCGATGAGACGACGCTTGAGGGCGGCCTGTGTCCAGTATTAGTCATCTTTTGGATAAAATTACGATATTTTTCAATGCATAACCGTTTCTCCTCAGCTCCTGGCGAGCCGAACACCCTGAGTCAGCGCTTACGGCGTCCACCTGCCTTGTTGTCAGCTGCATCGACACCTCGCTCCACGCCACGCAGCACGCCCGCTAGATCCGTCTCCAGGACACCTGGTAAATCTTCCTGACTTTTGAGATCCGTTTTTATCGATTAAAATGTACTACCCAATCTAATCTATGCGATCCATTGCATGCCATCAATCATGTCTCATTAGTGACATTATCACCGATAACGTTTGTCAAACATCCTTAATGAATGGGATTTATATTTTGTTGCCAATTCCACAAAACATCGTAATTCTGCCCGTTTCAAAATGAAAATGCAAATGGCTGAAACCTTTCTAACTTGCAATTAGTTAACTTTCCACCGTTCCACGTATCAGATGTTCATGCTTGTGCCAAACCAGTAAACGATTAAAACTCTGACTTGAACAAATTTGCTTACAGGCCCTGATACCCGCCGCCTTTGCAGTCCATCGCGGCAGATGGCACCTTCCTTCTACACGTATCCCTTCAACAAGGTGGTGGAGGAGGGCGACCCCGTGACCTTCAAGTGTGCTGTCAAGGGCCAGCCCGCCCCGTGGGCCACGTGGGACAAGGACGGGATCATCATCACACCATCGGCTAGGTTCACTATTAGGGAGAAGGATGAGCTGCTCAGGATACTCGAAATAGAACAGGTTGGTTTTCTCAAGTGCCTACCTTTACTGATCTTGTTGCATTTTACTTTCAGTCGGCAAACACGCTTCCTTCAAGAAGAAAAAAAATGATTATATCATTCTTCGTTCTTCATTATTTATCTTTCATATCATTCTTCGCATTATTCAACCACCTATCTTTCTTTTTGGTTTTGTTTTTTATAAATATATTCATATTAAAAAAAACTCACTCCAAAGAATAAATAACCTTTGTAGTATTATGGTACTTAAAAGGAAATGCGGTCGTAGACATTCAACTGAATATCCAAATAAAAAGCCATAATTCGAAGTTTGGCTCTCGCCTATTTCCTCCTCCAATATTGGACGAATTTGAAAGATATTCCATAAACTGATAAAGAAAGATATCTACTGTAAAAAATATATACTTTTTTTCAATTAAAGTTGTCAAATTTGGACACTAGGCCTCTGTTGACACTGTTGACATCGCAATTTTGAGCATGTTTTGAGGGTTCTAGTGCTTCTAAAGACAATGGATCATCAAAAAGGAACACATAGGGGCACAGTATATCATTATCTTTTTTTTTTTGTATATGGAATATCTTTTAAATTAGTCCAATATTGGAGGAGAAAACAGGCGAGAGCCAAGCCTCGAATTATGACAGTCTGATGTCTGCGACCGCATTTGCTCATAAAATGATTGAAAGGCTTGATAGAGAATCTGTGAGACTCTGTTGTGACTCTCCCCTATTGAGACTCGTAAATTCGATCCCTAAAGCAAGCAAGGTGCTTTTAGAGTAATCTATAGATAATTAAGAAAAGTAGCAGTCTTCAGACAGTCTGTATTTTTGTGTTTAGAGTGGCAGGCGACCCAAACGTAGTTAGGAAAATGCTAGGCAGATTGAATGGCTAAAACAATGATTAATTCATCGCTATGGGCTTGCCGCATACATGATACTCAAACGTAACTGGCAGAATGGCTGTGGTGATACGAACACCATGAGCCTATAATAATTCGGAGAACGCAGATTTATTTAAAAATAAAATGTTTCCAGGTTACAATCGAGGATGTCGGTATCTACAGGATAACTATCGAGAACGAGTTTGGCAGGGCCGAAGCCTCAGCTCGCTTGGAGGTGATCACCCAGAAGGGCAAGTTCTACGCCGGAGTGAGGGCTTACAGCCCCTCCCCGAGGAAGTCGCTGTCCTATCGGAGGTGCCCCTCGGTTCCCAGGCAAGACTGAACCCCTGGATCGGTATGATTATGTAAGTTGTTTAATGGGCGATTCCTAGTAGTCTCGAAATGTTGATTGATTTCGCTTTCTCGGTAACGATTTTGTGGTTTATTGGAAATCAATCATCATTTCGAATACCTAGTAAGTAAGCGACGCGAATTCGGGTACCCATTTTTCTGTGTCCGCTTTGCAATTTACGGCAATGCGAATTTCAATAGGATTGCAATATAATTTTCTCATGTAAAATATTTATTTCAGGAAAGGAAACATCGCGCGTGAAGATAATAACAATAATTTAATTTAATTATTTTGTTTTTTTTTTCTATTGTAATTTATTTTCTGTGCATTTTATTTATTACTTTTTTACTCGTAAGACGTAACTTTCGTTTTTAATGGCGAAGTAAGAAATATTAAGTTTTATGTTTTTTTTTCTGTTAGGTTATTTTTTAAGGTCGGTTTACATGTCTCATCTAAACTGAATCTATAAGAAACTAGATTTTTATTTTATTTTTGTAGATTTATTTCTAAGAATTGTGTTTTTAATTGCATAATTATAAACGTTTGTATATGGGAATAGTAAAGAATTTTTTTAAATAATATATGCACAAGTCACTATAAATATTTAACTAATTTTTGTTGTAACTTTAATTGACCGAATTATTTGTAATTAAGTACATAGTTTGGTACAATACAATTTTACCAAAAAATTATCAAATTGTAGCTAAAGTACTTAAGAAAGCGAATTATAATTCATTAATTAGGTATTTACAACTTTAGTTTTATTTGTTTAAAAAAATATATGATACCAGTCTTAATTATATAGACTAAAATATCGAAATCAAGTGTTTTTAGATATTTAAATCCTTATTGGGCATTTTGTTTTGTTTTGTTTTATTTGCCTTCGCTCTAAAAATCAAAGGGTCCTGGATATTAGAGCAAGGCAAAGATTTTGCCAGCTACGCGTTAGAAAGTGAGATAAAATGTAGCGATCTAGTCTTGAGTGAAACTTCCGACATGTAAATCGACCTAAGCGACAATAGTTCTTAGTAACATTATTATAAAGTATTATTTGTAAAGATTTATTCAGCGTTGCCTAAGTTAGCTAGTCGAAGGTAGCACCTCGGGGTATTGGGGATTTCAAATAAATTTTATGACGAGTTAAAGAGTTGTTTGATCATTTTTACTAACAGTTCTGGCCCTATACTAACTTGTGTATTCGCTTTAAAAAAATGTTTACTGTGTCTCAAATATTGCATTTGCATAAAAATTGAGGCATTGCCATTAAGTTATTAATAATATCTGTGTTGCTGTTGTCTTTTAAGCGCCACACCGCCAGCTAGCGGGTGAGCATCATTTCACCTCTTTTCATACTTAGGTTCACACCCCGAAAAGAGATAAGCTATGACAGCGATACAAACGAAGCGAACAAAATATCCCACGATGGCAGCGATGCTATTGGTCCACCTCGTTAGCGTAACTTAGCTCTATAGTTCCGCCCTCTTCGCTCGGTGCACCCTCCCGCTCCCGCTTTGGCGATCTTCTTCGGAATAATCGACGCTGGTCTTTCAAATAGGAGTGTAGTTACGCCTGCTCGCTCGCCCGTCCATTCTTAGTTTTTGGTGTGGCCCGCATAGTTTAGCTCGCCAATAAGCTTCGCTCATTTCATATAGTTTCCCTCGCGCCAGCTCGATCGCTCGCTCGCTATCTGGCGGTGTGGCCTGTGAATAATAAGTGTCTAAAGAGGACTGGCTTAGTGATAGCAGCTTAGGTTTGAGCTACGATAGCCACGCTCGATATGCGAGTGGATAGCGATCCGTTTCGAGAGCCTTCCGTGTCGCGCACGTGAATCAGTTGAACAGGAATGTCATTCGTAGACTTTAGTTACGGACAGTCAGAAGCTTAATGTTTTATAATCAGTCTTGCCCAGAGATAGCCAGTTACTCAATAACTGGGTTATAAAAGGCGCCCGCTTCGAGTTATTTATAGAGAATTTGAATTTATAATCTGCTTAGTATGGCGGGCCGATACATAACGGGGGTAAGGTTGTTGAAAAAAATATCTCTTTAGTCCGTCAGTTAGACAACCTAAAATATTGGACACGTAATTTTTTTGCACGTAAACAAAATATTACGATGGTACACTGCGTTGAAGTATTGTGTGACGTAATGGTGTGCTATAGCACAATATTATACTGATAAAGTGACGTCACAAGCCCCAACTCCTGAACTTTGATGCACTTTATCTTTGTCAATTTTTATTTATTTATTAAAGCAAAAAATACGGGTCAAATATTATTTTAAAATCTCACTGTCGGACTAAATATAATTATAATTTTTCTACCCCGTAAACATCCCTATTGTATCCCGGGCCCCGGCACATGGTAGGGTGGTACTGTAGTAGGGTTTGGTCGGTTTGGAGTCAGCCATAACCCTCCGTTCCCCAGATGAAAGATATTTTTGAGGATTTCTTCACAATAAAAAAGATGCGGCTGGCGGGCGGGGATTCCGGCCACGGCAATACCCGCGCCGTAACATAATTGTGAACCTATGTAGAAAAATGGGTCGGCAAAGTGGGGTTTTTGTAGAGCCATCTGATACCAATGTGAGTACGATGCCCATGCAGAATATGACACACTTACTGGAGTGCTCCAAGTGACCGCACACCGGGACTTTAGAGGACGAACGAACGCTACTGACGCTGCAATTAACTGCACCCAAAACTGTTAAAGAGATTTCAATCGACTTAAGAAGAAAAAGAAAGTACCAATTGTAAATATTTATGGCAATGCAATTGCCTAAGTAAGCTAGTTGAAAGGTATCTCGGGGTATTGGGGATTTCAAATAAATTTTATGACGAGTTGTTTGATCATTTATTCTAACAATTCTAGCCCAATACTAACATGTATATTCGCCCTTTCAAACAGTAATTCTAGATATTTTGGAATAATAAGAATAAGGGCATTGGACCTTCTGATGGCGCGGCGCAATTTCAAATTGCGTTGATGTGCGATATCGCACACTTAAACCAGTAGAATTACTTTGTATTGCGTCCATGTGATGGTACTTGCAATTTCGCTTAGTAAAAATCGTTTATTGGAGTGTTCGAATAACGTCGAGCAATAAGAAACGTCGGGTGAAATAGGTAAATAAATAATCGAAACCATCGCGTTAAATTCCCATGATATATTGGTTTTTCAATCATGTGAGCATAGCGAACTTCCTAGGAAGAGATGCCGTTAGTAATTAATAGCAGCTTAGGTTAAGGGCCTACAAACGCTTTTGTGCCATAAAACAGTAACTTCCTAAACCATACTCTTCAGTAACGGCTAGGTTAGAAGGTTTGAAAATTTTTTTATGTACATTATTTTTAAACAAGGTTTTTTCGTGTTTCTAATAGTTTTGCTTTAAAAAAATAATTAACCACACAATGTGTTTTCGCAACTTTATATTGATGGAGTATTTTGAAGAGTTAGCAATCTCAACTGCATCGACGTCACTTAGACTATGGAAAAGATACGTTGATGATGTGTATGCCATAGTTAAAGGGGACGAGCGTGATGTGCAAGGCTGCCTTCAACACCTGAACGGCATACATGAGAAAATTCGTTTTACCTGCGAAATGGAACAAAACAGGACTATCGCCTTTCTGGACGTAACAATAAAAGTACGCGAGGACGGTTCTCTAAGCCACTCAGTTTACAGGAAACCTACTCATACTGACCGGTATCTACACGGGGACTCACACCATCATCCACGGCATCTAAATTCTGTAGTGATGTCACTCACTAAACGTGCTTATGATCTTTGCGACGACGATCATATTACTGGCGAACTAGCGCATGTAAAACAAGTCCTACAGAGGAATGGATACGGGATAAAGATCTTGCCACATGATCGGGGATCGTCAAATAAACAATTGAAGTACAAGGTCGAGAGACAACCAGCATTTTTGCCATACGTGAAGGGAGTGACAGACAAAGTCGCAAACATTCTTAGTAAGTACTGCATAAAAACTATTTTCACTCCTTTCAAGAAAGTATCCCAAATGTTGCGTTCGCCTAAAGATGACTTTCCATTGGAAAAGCCTGGGGTTTATAAGATTATCTGCAGTTGTGGGTAATCATATATTGGACAGACGAAGCGAACTGTTGCTTGCCGAATCAAAGAACACATTAGGGCAGTGAAAAATAACGATCCCCAAAAATCGGCCATAGCAGAACATCTTCTCGAATCAGGGCCAAACCACTGGATCGATTTACATGACCCACAGGTTATCTCGACTGAACGCCATTACATACCTAGAATGGTACGGGAAGCAATTGAAATAACCAAGTGCAGAAACTTCAATAGGGACGACGGTTTTCAATTGTCGAGAGCCTGGAATCCAGTGGTTCAACTATGTAAAGGTCGTAAAACTACTGAACGAGTGTCAAAAGTTGATACAGTGAGCATCGTCTGTCGTGAACAGTGTCGAGTAACTAGTGAGAAAAGTTCTGGTAGTAGCGGCATCGTGCGTGAAAAACGTGTGAGGAAGAGGGTAGACAGATATGTCAGCTCGTAAATATCACCCACCCGCAAAGACTTTAGTTCTCGTGATCATGGCGCTTGTAACGGTGCCGAAATATCGAGCTCTCAATCAAAATCAAAATATACATGGTAAATATCCCGAAACAAATATTAATTCTAATGATTGTGACCATGTCAGCTTAAAAACTTATATATAGTCAATGTATTTATTTTAATAGTTTTATCATATTGCCTACTCATATTGGGCATTTTTCAAATTGCCATTGTGAATAATGCCGTATTAATAACTTGGTCTATAATCACTTGTTCTTGGTTGCATTAAGTCCGTGTACCTTGTAGCTGTATGTTCCGCGAAGTTTAAATAAATATAAATTAAAAAATATTGTAACCGCTCAGACCAACAAAAAAAGATGTTGTAATATAGCTTACATATAGTTTGTGTGTTTTACTGTCATCTATTATGTCATAATTTTTTTGATGATCGAAACAGTATTGACTTTTTTTCTGCGATGTCTTGTTGACTAGCGTTACATCGAATGGTGCTGGGTTGTAACCGCCATAAAACAAATACGTTTCCAAAAAGAGTTCTTATTCTCAATTCAGAAATCGTGCGATCTAGAATAATTATAATTAGCTATTCGCCCGTATTCACAGAAGTGCCCTGACCAGAATGAACGAACGTTAACAAGGGCGGGCGCGAGTAGGTGGCCAGTATATTTTTCGATGTTCTCCGCTTCTTATATGTTATTGCATACTTATTAAAGTTTTGAGAGCAGTATCGGGCGGCAGGTATCGGTCGCGACTTACAAGTTGTAAGGTCGTGGGTTCGATCCCAGGCAGGCGCTTTACTTTGTGTAAATTATTTCATCACCACTGCTCTCAAAACGGTGAAGGAAAACATCGTGAGGAAACCGGCATGTCCTAGAACCAAAAATTCGAAGGCGTGTGACATCCACCAACCCGCACTGGGCCCGCGTGGTGGATTACGGCCCATCCCCTCTCACAGAGAGGAGGCCTGTGTCCCAGCAGTGGGAACATAAATAGGCTGATGATGTGAGATGTGTGTGATACTTATTAAAGTAGTTTTAGTTTATGTATTGTGATATAATGTCACTGGCAATTGTATTGAAATTCGGGAGCACTGTTGCTGTTTTGACAGCCTTTTTTGTTTCGCTTTCAACAGCGCCAAAAATGAAAATCGGTATTATAACCACCAAGAAACATAGCCACTCCCCGAAATATTATATATCTGTCACCCGTTCCTCCATAAATCAAACAAACGTTTACCCAAACCCGCCCCCAACGTCCCATCCTATACAATGCACAATAACGAACCCACACCAAAGAGAGACGGAGCTATTTGTCTTGTATAGCTGTCACTCTCTCACAGTGGAACCATGACAGTTTTGATACGTCATCAGAAGGTCCCAGTTCTCATAAAAACGTACTCGTAAAGTGCCTATATCACATCGAGGTACCTACCTACTTGTTTAAGTTAACTGGGTCACTGGGTCCACGCAGTTTATTTTCGGGGGCTGTTAGACATTTGTCAAAGTGATTGTGTGGGCAGGGCAAGTGTTTTGTGGGGAGGAGACTGACCGACCGAGAACAATGGCGGGTAACAGATTTGAACTTAGAATGATGGTGAAGTGCTTGTCTTTCAGGCCTGGACATGCCTCTAACAGGCATTTCTCTATATTTTATGCCTGGTGTGTTATCAAGACATTACCTCATAAAATGGCTCGTATTGCACTGGTTTTAGATTGAAAATGCTTATTCCCATACGCCCGTTTTATTTTGCATTAATATGCCATAACAAAATACACATAATTGTGCCTCTAGGTGGAGCGACCACCTGGTCAAGGCTGCGGGTGTCCGGTAGATGCAAAACTCACCAATCAGTGTGGTGAACTGGTGACGCTTGTGGGAGTCCTATGTCCAGCAGTGGACATCTTTCGGCTGAAATGATGATGTTGATTATGTGCCTTTTAATTTTTAGATTATTAGGCTAAATTCTTCAGCTTTTGTCTCAGCTCATCATACCTTATTGAAACCTAGATGTCTGATTCGGGGTTGCTGCTGACGCGGCACTCGAACTCTATTGCGTCACCTTCTCACTTCACCTTTCTCTACCCAAATTTAGGTTTTGCATAAAAAATATTTTGGCATATAAATTTAAATAATATAATGTTATACAATAATATAATATTGAATTGTCACTTCTTTGTATTGTGTGAACTTCTGGTTGTACTGTAACTTAGATTAATTTACGTGTATATCAATCTGTGGAAACTGTTTCTGGATTGTGTTGAACTAATTGTATGCTTATGTTTGATTATGCATCTGTTTGTTTCCCAAATAAAAAAAAATAAAAAAAAAAAAAACATGGAACGGTTCAAGGATCTTTCCTCGAGCCGACTGAGCACCTACTATATATTAACGATAGGTGTAACTTATTCCGGCATGACTCTGTCTACCAATTTGCTGACGTCACATGTCTTATTACAGCTCACAGGGATCTAAGTACTGCGAAACTGAGTTTAAACTGCACGACGCACACGACGTTGGCAAGCAATCAACTACCAAAAAACTGAACTCATGCACATTCATTCATCGTATTTAAAAACTCAAGGGACACCAAGAGTTTTGGCTGTGACACTAGTGTATGCATCGGTGCTCTGATGTCTGTGACTGTAAGCCGATAGAAAATGTTAAACAACATGTAAATTTAGGTCTTAAGAATGATCATAAATTTAACTGGGGCACACATGTGGACCAGGTATGTATTGAGCTTAGAGCTATCATGTCAAAATTGCACATATTGAAGCACAAATTCCCTTATAGTCCTATATGAGATCGTTGTATATAGCATTGGCCGACGCTGCTGTCAATTATGGTATAACCAGTTATGGAAGAACTTATAAAACTTACCTTCAAAAGATATATAATATACAAATACGATTATTAAAGATAGTTACCCCTATAAAACCATATAAAAATAAACTCAAATATAAACCCGATTATGATAAGTTATTCCAATATTGTTAAGTCTTAAATGTATTTGATAAAGTAAAATTAGCTGTTGCCTCTGATTACTGTGAACACAATATAAGTAAGTTAGAGAAAATAAGTAGTCCTAATTTTGTTCATAACCTGTCGTACTTGCCTCTGTATAAACTACGGAATTAACCGGAAGTAAATAATGAATACGGTAAAACGATCTGGACGTATGCTCTTCAAAAAATTCTGAACAAATTACCTAAGGAAGTAGCCAAAAAAATCAAAAAACCTCGACAAATAAAAAACATTTAGAAAATCTACTTTACCGTTGATAAGTCTAGAATGTGGAAGGGGGCTACGTGCGGGTCGACTACCAGATAAATTGTGAGCCAGTTACTGTAAACCTGAATCGATAGCGCACATAATCTTACCTCAAAAATATTGAGCGTTATTTACTATGTAAAAATTGTATGAATGTGTTAGAATCATGAATGGAACATTATATAAAAGTATTGGTATCTACCAAGATAGCAAGCTTTGAATGTCAAGATGGTCGTTGGTTATTTACTGTGTATCAGAGTTCCAATGTATGTGGTGTGTAAGGAAAGGGATTTATGAATAAAAGTACAGAAAGACAAGACTAGGTATGTATTTAAATAAGGCTTGTCAATTAATTCATATTGAGAAGGCTCAGTGAGCTTACCACAATTTCGCTAGACTAGTCCTCATGGAGAAGAAGGGCAAAAAACTCCACGGAAGCTCTTTCTTAGTATTTATCGATACCTTTTACAATCACATAAAGTATTTACAATATTATAGAATCAAAATAGGGATAAGGCAAAGAACATATACCAGCTCTTAAATCAATTTAACATAATAGTAATAAAGGCCATAATATGATATAGATACAGTTTCAACACAACCAATAAAGCACAGCAATAATAAAGTTATAATATCAAATAACTTATGTTAGTCTTGTGTAGTCGATCTTTCACAAAGTATTAAGACACCTAAATAATAATATCTGGCCTGTACTGGCTTTTCACAAAAACGTTAGTTAGGTTATCAATTACGAAATATTTTATAATAACGGATCTATCTGTGTCTCAATACGTCCAATATGAGACGCGGTATCCCGCCATTTTCTATATTGCTTTATATAATCTCACAATTAGGTGAACAATAATTACTTCACGTGTAATGAAACAGTTTTAAAACGTAACAAGACAACTAAGGAATTTAAAATCGCATCTTTTGTCATACTTAATCATTATTCGAAAGAATATTGATATTACCAGACAGTATTGTTTCAAAAAACTTATAATACTAAAATAGCAAGATAAAATCCAGAGTACATCGCAATGATCATTACAAATTACGTAATAATTTATAGGAATATCATCAATGTGACTCAAATATAAGTTTAGAGTTATTTCCTGTAAAATATTTATTTAGGTGGGTACTATTTTACATTTGTAGGTAGTTGTCAACACAATAATAATTTAGTTTGGTACTTAACAATTTGTCGGTAGGCGCTTAATAAATATGACAGGTATGTATTATGTAGCAAACCATTGTGATTTGAAAAATTAAAATACATGATTTAATGACGTCACACATACTTCAAATTCTAACAAATGCATGTGGAAATAAAATAGTTTGAAAATTTAAACTAAGTGTCCAGGCGACAGAGTTTGTGTGAACCCTCGAGAACAAGGTTTAATTAACTAAATAAACGAACGCCAAAAAGTGACGTTCGGTTTCAAAAATTACGATAGGTACGAGCGATGAGTCTGAGTCCTGGTACTGACCTTGCGGTGAATATTTCTCCCAGTCTGTATAAGGAAAGCGCGGTATCGAAACCATATCGGCAACCACTCTGCTTCCTCTTGAAATAGCACATCGCGCAATTCTAAAAGTTAGCTCCTTCCGACCCATAGATTACCCAACACATCTTTTGTATCAATCGTGGAACCTACCAACCGTTCGACAACTCTACATCATAACCACAATCCTAAAACAACACTCCCTTACCCGTCTTGACAGGAATACTCTTCGTAAGCGTCGTCGAAATGCTGTGGTTCCCCAGTCCTCTCAATTTAAACATTCATTTACAAATAGGTTTTTCTGCTTCACCGGTCCATATCTATACAATAAATTAAATACTACCCTTAATTTCTATGCACTAAGTAAACGTGAATGCAAAATCAAACTACTGAACTTTCTAATTACTTGTGATTACGAAACTACAGAAGAACTTCTTAAAACATTAAGATAAATAGAACTTTTAAACACACCTAACACTACCACACAACACTCACTCAAACAATCAACACAAGCACACCACACAGAACACTCACTTAACACTGTCTGTTTGTTGTAAAATATTATTTTTGCTTTAAAATGATATAATTATTGTTAACGTAACCACTGTTGTATTGTTCATAATGTCTGTAAAGTGAACTGCGTCCTGAAATACAGGCTCGGCCTAGCTCAGGCGCAGTTGCTCATCTTTATTTTTGTTTTTGTATTTAATAGCTTTAATATTTTAATTATAATGATCAATTTGTACAATTTTTTGGCGAATAAATATATTATTATTATATTATTATTATTATTATCTAATTCGACGCCAACGCCATCTAGGGAGCAATGGCGAACTAAAGATTGAAGAATTCGACGAAGTGACTGTTATGTGTACGCTTCACGAATTCGTTTTGGAAATATTTCCTTTCGCGAGCTTTTGTTATAATATTATTATTTTATAACAATTGCCATATGATTAATTTGATCAATGTACAATACGAAATACTGCTTAAAAACTTAAGATTTTTCAAATTTCTGTGCCGTCTGAGTTAGATGAGTTCACAACTACTGAACCCGCGGCTATCTTGTCAACAGGATTGTACTCACATTACATACTGGCTATTGCCAATTCCATACTTTACCAATTTAGATTTTTGGTTATTCCTTAGCGTATTTCCTAATTTTATCTTACCTAGTAGGTGTTTTAATGGTTTTGATGGATGTATATTTGTTAAACAATCACACCAGGGCCCTGTTTAATAAAGCTGACAATTCGACATATATTTCAAAAAATTACAAAATTGTCGCGCTGCTGTTTTACTGACAAATATGCCAAAAACCAACAGGTAAAATCTTGACATATTTGTCATTTCAAAACGTGTATATCTGCTTTTAACAAATTTCGACATCTGTAAAAAAACTACAGTCAAATTAGTTCTGACAATTATCGGTAGCAATTGACGGATTGTCGTGAAAGATAGCTTGATCGCGTAGCAAAAAAATTCTAAATCTATGGCTTGATCTCTGCGACAGCTGTCAGTATCAATACAGTAACAATAGCGCTTGACAGGCTAAGAATAACGTAAAAATAACGTATACGTCAGTTTGACATATTATTATGTCGCAGAGATCAAGTTATATTTTAAGAAGTATAGTGCAACTTCGATTGTTTGTTTTAAATTTAAATTTAAAGAATATAATTTTAAATTGACATGTCAAAAATTTAAATCAGCAAAAATGTTTTGATCGCGTTTAAAATGGAAATGCACGAAACGATAACCATTTTAGGCCTTAGTTACGAAAATCGAAGAAGAATCGAAGGAAATAGCCGAACAATTAATAGCATTAGGTACTTTCAATAAAGACTGCATATAAGTATTTGTTCCAAGTATTCATTAACTCACTGCTCGATGTAAGTAAAGTACCATTTTTAGGGTTCCGTAGCCAAATGGCAAAAAACGGAACCCTTATGGATTCGTCATGTCTGTCTATCTGTCCGTCCGTATGTCACAGCCACTTTTTCCGAAACCATAAGAACTATGCTGTTGAAATTTGGTAAGTAGTGTGAACCGCATTAAGGTTGTTGCTTCAACGGTTGTATTTTTGACATCCTTTTCCACGCTTTTTTCAATAGAAGGTCAGGTGTCTTTTGTGATTGCTTCAATTGCCTTTTTAAGCAACAGGAGACCACGACCCCTCATCATCTGCCAAATAACTAATACAAAATTAATTAATTCAACAATAGTGCATTTTCTAAAAAAAAATATTAATCTTCTTGTAAATAACGTGAAAAATACATCGTGAATTCATTTCTCTTAATTTATAATGTAAATTACAATTATTTGTATAAAACAGTATGTATTTAAGATTTTTAACAAAATTAGGACATAATTTATATCTACCATCAATAGTGCATCATTTTACTGATTTTCACCGTTTACGAACAATACATACTAAACCATTTTGGAATAATACAAAACAAAATACATATAGGTCTCCCCAAACTTCTTGGCCGCCCTGAAGTTGGCTGTGCAGTAGAAAATCTCATTCAAAAACAGCACCGTTTCGTGCCTCGCGCATCTGGTAAACCAACTTCAGGGCGGCCAAGAAGTTTGGCGAGGGCTATACCTTTGTCAACAACAGAGTACTATTTTGAAATAGTATCAAACACGTAGTATAAACACAGTCACCAACACTGAATTAAAACTAAATAATTTGGAGTAATTTTCGTTCTACATTCAACAAACCGCATTATACCAAATTATTCACTGTTGCGTAAAGGATCTGCGTGCGGTTCCTAAGGCGGACAAGTTGCAACTGGAAATAGTTTTGTGTTGATGGTATGACTTTGGCAGCGCGTCGTCACCAATAGAAAGTTAGCACGCCATCTTTTGGACAATTTTGTAGATATAAATACGCCTGTCTTTGTGGTATATGCGGCAAATTCTTGCCTATTCGTTGATAGGTAAAAGTCGATTTTGAGATTTTTCGACATAATGCAGTGTTGTTCTAGGTGTGCGATATTATTCTAATCTTCTACGATGGAACGCTCCCCACAAGGTGGACCGTTGACCTGGTGAGGGCTGCAGCAGTCCGCTGCTTAGGACGATCGATGAGACGATGCTTGAGGGAGGCTATTCTCCGACATTGGAACGTCCAATGGATAGTCGTAGTCATATCCATAGGATAAGATGAAGACAATAATTTTTCAATGCATAACAGCTCATGGCAAACCGAAAAATCTACATGCACTCAGCATGTAGATTTTTCGGTTTGCCATGAGCTGTCCTGCGGTGTCTTGCGTAGTTCGACTCCTCGCTCCACGCCGCGCAGCACGCCTGCTAGTTCCGCCTCCCTGGAACCTGGTAAGCCTTCAAGACCTTCTAAATCAGTTTTCATCGATAAACGTTGGGAAGTCATCTACCCAACTGATTGAAACATCGTAATTGTGCCCCCTTCACACACACACACACACATCATCAGCCTATTAATGTTCCCAATGCTGGGACACAGGCCTCCTCTCTGCGAGAGGGAATGGGCCGTTATCCACCACGCGGGCCCAGTGCGGGTTGGTGGATGTCACATGTCTTCGAATTTTTGGTTCTAGGACATGCCGGTTTCCTCACGATGTTTTCCTTCACAAAATCAAAATATTTTTTTTTATTTCACATAGGCCTAGATGGGCAAAGTAAGTAAGTATAAAGTCGACAAAAGGTGCACAACTACAGATGATTAAAACATTTATGTCTTGAAATTAATTAATGCAGGACTTTCCAGACATCAGATGTTCTTGTCTATTTCAAAACAGTAGACGATTAAGACCTTGACAAAACTACATCCATTTTGGCTTACTGGCAGAGTGGCTGTAATATTATGAACACCATGAACACTTCGGTGAATGCAATCATCTGTTTTATTATTTCCAGGTTGCAATCGAAGACATCGGTATCTACAGGATAACTGTTGGGAACATGTTTGGAAGGGCCGAAGCCTCAGCTCGCTTGGAGGTGATCACCCAGAAGGGCAAATTCATCTTAAATGAATTTCTATGAAACTATTATATTATTGATATTGACTTATTTCTAAGGTTTGCGTTTTTAATTGTCATGTAAAATGATTTAAAAAACATAGATACTTTTATCAATATATAGTTTTGTTTGTAAAGATTATGCAACATTGCCTCAGTTAGTTCTGATCTGTACCCTTGGGCGACCCTCATAAGACACCCATGGGAGGAGCGAGTTGCCTTATTCCACGGGGTTGTTACATCATGTTGACGTAGAAAATATACGTACGATAGAGGAAAAATGCCTAGCTACACTAAAAAATATTGCGGCTAGATACTACCAGGAAACCCTGCAGTATCCTAATATAAGTATCATTCGTGAAAATTAAGTTTTATCAAAAACAAAAAACCTGCTAATTTTTGTGGTGAGAACTATATACGAATAGATAAGATAATATACGGTACAAGATTACGAAATAATATAACCATATATTGTCATAAATTTTATTTCAATGTACTGTCTGTGGGATCCTGGCTTACATGGAATAGAATAGGTCTGGATTTGCTTAGAATGTAGGTACATAAAAATAAGTTTTCACATTATAAAACAGGACTCATGTACATTCTGCCTTAACTATATTAAGGCAGAATGTACATGGGTCATCATATGCAAATATGATACAAAGTAGAGGTTAATAAAAAACATTTATCTACAAGTAATTCAGAGAAACATTTTTAAAATTTTTGCAACTGTATCTTTTTAAGTTGATTAGGTATTTTATTAAACTTTACAGGAGCCATACAGTTAAGATTTATTTATATTAAGCAAGTTTTAAGAGCGCCCGTGATTCTGGTATGGAGATCTCATAGCTGTACTTCGTTTTCTAGTTTCTAATGTTGCAAATAGACATCGATTTGTTATTACAAATATTGCCAATTCAAGTATGTAAAGTTATGGGCAGATTAACCATGTATGAGACTTAAATATAGGTGCGCGTCTGTCTATTACTTTAAGACCAAATATAGCTCTTAGGATCGCTTTTGATCTCTGAAAATGCTTCTTCGTTCACTACAATGGCCCCAAAATATTATACCAAGTCTTAAGATGGAAATTTCTAGACCATGGTAAGCCACTAATATTGTGGGTATATTTTTTATGACAATTTTTGCAACATAAATGCGGTTGTGCTTAAACGTTTACATATGTCTTCCTCTTGCGACTTCCTTTAAGTTAACTGGCTGTCAATTATGATTCCTAAAAATATTGAAATGTTTACTTTTTATATAGTTTGACCATTGTAGTTTATATCCATATCTCCCGCAGGTATTCGTTGGTAAAAGTGCATGATTTTAGTTTTTTGCAGATTGATAACTAAATGATTACTGTCAAGCCACTTTATTAAACTACTAATTGTATTGTTAATGCCATTAACATGATTCTTTATCGATACATGAAACAATTGATGTGCTATCATCTGCAAATAATGTATAGGATGGATTATATGATGTGGCAGATCATTTATATATAATATAAATAACAAAGAGTCAAGGACGCGGCCCCTGCGGCACACCATATTTTATTTCTATAAAAAACGATCTAGATTTTAATTCCATTCTTTATATATATTTCTAAACACAGGCTCGATATCTCCGTACATTGTTTTCGTCCTTTTAGATACGTTTTTATTAAATTAAGAGCATTGCCACGAATACCGTATGCGTGCATTTTTGTTAGAAAGGTATCGTGATCCACACATATCCGGCATATATTGCGCATACAGGTATTTTAAAGTCTCCTTTTAGCATTATTCTCTGAATAAAGTCAAAAATAGCCATGTTGATGGTTTTATTTTTCCTGAAACCCTTTTGTTCGTCACATAGTATGTGTGTTTTGTTTAATAAGATTGTAGAGAGATTCATAGATAATTTTTTCTATGATCTTTGAGAAGATGGGAGTTAGAGCAATTGGTCTATAGTTTGTTATTTCGTCTTTATCATTCTTTTAATATAGTGGTTTAACTATTACAGTTTTTAGAGTTTTTAGAAATACTCCAGAGCTTTCGTTAATTATATGAGCAAGGAGCGCAGCTTTAGAAATAAATTTTATAACTGTGGTTGAATGCCACCGTAGCCAAAGCTTTTTATTTATTATTTTTTTTTATTACACGCGTGACGTCTTAAGGAATAATATATATAAACATTGTTCTTTTTTAATTTAATAGGGTTCATAAACATTGAATGTAGGTTGATATTTATGTATAACTGTGTCCCCTGACATATGATTTGGTATACTCGAAATCTGGTCAATGAAGAAATTATTAAAAGATTCTGCTATTATAATTATTTTTATATTGGGATTGATATTATTACATCTCCTTTTTTTATTTGAATTATGGGTTCTCTTATTGTTATCAATAATTTGCTAGGCAGTTTTTGATTTATTTTTGGAGTTATTTATTAAGTAGTTATTCTGAGCTTTCTCATTCTTATTAAGTAGATATTGAGAAAATCATTAAACCCGTTTAATGATTTTCTTAAATCTCCTTTTATTTTCACAAGTTGGTGTCTCTGTTTCTGCAGTAATTGATTGTCGTTGTCTCTTGCTTCTTCTCTGTCGTTTCGCTCTTGGCAGAGCGGTCGTGGTCACGTCGAGGCGTCCACGTCGGTGGTAGATACGGACACAGCTCTCCGCACAATCTCCCGCGCTTTCAGAATACGGCCTCCCACTGCGGATTACACTTGGTCAGTCCAGCGCATAGGTGACCTGCCGCGCGATCTGGTTCCCTCCACTTTCCCCTGTACGACCAGCCGCTCTATGGAGCCGCCATCCCGCCTAGAGACGTGTCCAAAAAAATTGTAGTATCCGCGACTGTACTACGTTAAACAAACGCTGCGTGATGCCGAGATCCTGGAGTATGGACACATCATCATCATCATCATCATAGCGGATTCCCGCAACCTTCACCAGGTCATCGGTCCACCTGGTGGGAGGCCTTCCAACGCAACGTCTTCCAGTATGGACACGTTAGTGCGGAAATCCGCGTTAGTGCGGCAATCCGTCTCTTGCTACTTATTCCTATCCCCCGAGAAACACATTTATATTTTTTCTAAGATTGTATAGTAAGTTTTTACTAATTTGTGAGGGAAACAGAGATCATGTAAAATTAGGATCATTTCCAAAAAGTTATCATAGGCTTTGTTATATACATCAGAAAACGATAGGCTTTGGAGATGCGTTCTAAATTTAATAAGATTTTCCTCAGTTATATCTCGTCTTAATGTTCTCCACGATTTTATTTGGCTGGTTTTATTAACCTTCACTATTTGGGTTGTGTGGTCAGATAAACTGAAATCGATTGAAGTAATCGATTTAAGATTATATGTTGACAGTTTTGCTACAAGTATTAATAATATTTAGAGTCAGTTGATTAATTTCTAGTTTGAGCTTGTAGCTCTTGAAATCATTCAAATTCCAACATCATTCTATTCCTGTTTAAAATATCTATATTTAGGTCTCCACATAAAATTACTTTTTAGAAAGGCAGCCACACTTTTTATTAAATAAGATCTAAGTTTTCATAAAACTTACTTAGGTTACACAGTTTGGGAGGTCTATAAACACATATAAATATATATTATTAGAAAGATAATACAGCGGCACAACATTCTATAATTCCTGGTATCGAGCACTTCTTTATGTCAGGTAGTTCTTTATACTCATGCCCACCTCTTATTGGGATACAGGCATCACCACAGTTTCTATTCTGCCTAGCAAACCATGCCGCTAACCTGTAATTAGGTATATATAATATTTTTTCTTGGCCTGACATTATAAAATGCTCGGTTATACTTACGTCCACAACTTACTGTTTACTTAACAATTCTTGACTGTAAATATTTAAGTCTGATTTGTGAAGAAGCCCAGCAATGTTTTGGTATAGAACTAACATGTTATCAACGAAAAACTCACGACTTGTAGACACAGTGTTAACATTTTCGTTGAATATAAACATAACAGCAAGTTGTGAAATATATTGCGCATACCACGGTCGTTTATCTTTCTATTAAGTTACATACATAGCCACCCTCGTTCCACCCAGAAACACACAAGCGTCCTGCATGGGAGTTTCACAGGTTTCGCAGAGCGACTCACAGTTCCGAGCTGCCGTCCTATAGCTAAAGTGGGGTTATCTGACAATTGGCTGATTTTAGTTTTTGCGTAATCAGCCAATTGTCTAAAGGAACGTCCTCGCTGAGAGCATTCACGTGTAATGGGCATTTGACGTCGAATATTCGAGTGGTGTGGACGTTGAGCCGATCGTTACAAAGCTTACATCCAAGCGCGAACTTCGGCCGGTGTAGACGTCGCCGTCGCAACGAGTTTCGCGGAAACGGCTTGCATTCGAATGTTCACGCAAATAAAATGCTCGAAAGCGAGTACTCAGATAATGAAATCATTAAGTATGTATGTAGGAATAGTACTGGCCACTTGTAAAGCAAGGAACAGTTCTTATGTCTTAAGAGTTTGTGACCTTCTTGGTCAATCGTATTATCGAATGAATGACATTTAACGAAATCGTATTCGAATGCTCCAAGCTCGCAAGGGAATGTTCGACTCGAACGTTCATAGTTTTGCTCGAAAGTGATTACTGGGCTCGCTTGGAAGTATTTTTTGCTCGCCTACGATTGCTTGTTTACAAATGCCCTCGAAAGAATGCTCCCAATGAGGGCTCTCCTTTATCAATAGTTTCGGGAAAAACAAACAAAAAGAAACAATTTGCTGCAATTGTTTACAAATCTATTATTGACACGATAACGTCATTGATTTATCTATGGAAAGTATGACTGAACAATGTGCCTATTCGAAAGTGCGCAATTAGATCTATTGTTTGACATCGGAATGTCTCGCATATGATTTATAATTGATAAACAGCATCGATTTATATTATTTCGTGGCTATATGTTTTTCTTTTTGAGCTACGGCTTCGCTTGCAGCATGACTTGGGTGGCTGATATGTATACTATATTCTTAAGATTTCTTAGTACAATATCATACTGTGAAGTCAATACATAAAACTTTTATCATTTGTTAGTCTTTTTATTCTATCACGCATATAGCTTTCATCGCATATGTTCACTAAAACACTGAGTTTTTCACGTTTTGTCACTAGACAACCGTGATCATTGTTTTATTTATCACCACCATACCATGCGCAACTTCAGTTCATAAAATGTCCTTTAATCAGTTTGCATGTATGATTAAAGTTCAAATTTTTAAAGCACACGTAACCTGCTTACTTTTTGTCACTTGTACAGTTCGTATTTAAAAAGATTGAATATTTTATATTAAACTAAGCTAATTGTGCAAAACTTATCACTCTGTTGCATCTCGTTTTATCGTACCACATAATATTTCGCCAAGTTAATGTTTCTCTTTTCTAGCCTTTACTAGAAACTGTTTAGAAAGTTGTATTTCACCTTCATACACAAATTAGCTTCGTATTGTTTTAGACATAGCACATATTGAGTTCGCAATGTTTATCCACTCCACTCAAACTGAGTTCTTTTCTTTCAACGTTAACACTTATTTAAGATCTAAAACACACTATTTTAACTTTAAGTTTGTGTTGATTTAGTTATTATTTAATATTTTAGTTCACAGTCACAGTCAAAGTCAAATCTATTTACTTTAACTAGGCCAATAAGCGACACTTTTGAACGTCAAAAAATTAAACAATAAAATTAAAATTTACAAGTATAATGTGCAAGTTGCATTCAGCAAAGTAGCTTGACATTGTATGATTCCACTTTGTTTTACACTAAATTAATAATACACTGATAAGCACTAACTTCGTTCATGGGAATTGTTTATGCACTTTATTTTTTTCGATTAAGTCCAAAAAGCCAGGATCTGAAAAAAACAAGAAAATGTTAAATCGGAACCAATCGATGACACTTTGTGCTATACACAAAGTGAAATTCTGTCAGCGAAAACGACTATCGATAAATCAAAATGTCAGGGATGAAGTAGGTCGCTTTTTTGATCTCCCCAGTGATGTGCCCTAACATGCGATGCACAGAGGACTCCGGGGTGTTCTTTTGAGAGATCACGGGACCCCTTTTACGTACTGTTGGTGATCACCAGCATGGTTATAGTGAGGTAAAAATCCCACACTCCCTGGTCTTAGCCCCGAAATTCTGGGCGCTTTTTGAAGGTTTGCCCCCCCGTTAACAAAAAAAACCGGCCAAGTGCGAATCGGACTCGCGCACGAAGGGACGGAACCCTTCGGAACGGTTTTTTGCTATAATGGTACGGAACGAAGGGTTCCGTACCATTATAGCAAAAAACGGCAAAAATATCACGTTTGTTGTATGGGAGCCCTACTTAAATATTTATTTAATTCTGTTTTATTTGTTGTTATAGCGGCAACAGAAATACATCATCTTTGAAAATTTCAACTGTGTAGCTATCACGGTTCATGAGATACAGCCTGGTGACAGACAGACAGAAAGACGGACCGTGAAGTCTCAGTAATAGGGTCCCGTTTTTACCATTTGGGTACGGAACCCTAAAAAGATATGTAACATATCGGAAGCACTTGTTAATTTTAGACTTTTGACAATCGTTGTCGCTGATATAATGTCAGAGACATATTCCGTCTCCTCTCCCGATTAGTTGGATATACACCGTGGCATTTTAGGCGTATTTCAAAAGCAGATCATTTATTTTACCATTTATTTATTACAACTTTGTCCATGGAAGTCATAGCCAATTCTCAAAAAAAAATACTTTCGATCAGCTGACGACAATTTTGTACAGAAAAAAATCGCTCTGGGTTCCATGGAGAAAGTAGCCCTATATATAGCAGAAGAAGTGGGCTGCTTTTGTAAGACGATTAAAATGCCACGGTGTAAGTATACAATCCAACTTACCATAGAGTCTCGAGACGAAAGTCTATAACCAGTATGTGTTGCCAGTGATTACTTACGGGACAGAGACGTGGTCGCTCTTAATGGGCCACATCAGACTTAAAGTCGCCCAAAGGGCATTGGAGAGAGCTATGCTGCCTTGCGTGGTCGAATTAGAAATGAAGACATCAGCAAGAGAACCAGGGTTACCGACGTTGACCGAAGAATTGCCAATCTTAAGTGGCAGTGGACAGGGCACATTGCTCGCAGAACGGATGGGGCCATAAAGTTCTAGAGTGGCGATCGCGTACCGGAAGACGCAGCGTTGGAAGGCCTCCCGGTGGAGCGACGACCTGGTCAAGGCTGCGGGAAATCAGTGAATGTGAGATGCACAGGCCTGGTCAGTGTGGCGACGCTTGGGGGAGGGTCCAGCAGTGGACGTCTTTGGGCTGAAATGATGATGATGAGGTATACAATATAAAAACTTAAGTTACCGCTGTCTTTAACTTGTACTACCAAATGCATGGTGTTGAGGGGAAATTTTCAAGGGATTTTTCTCTGTTTTCCTTATACAAGTAGTATGAACATTACTATTAGAACATAAAATCATTTCAAGAGAACTCATTCAACTTTCGCTCTTATTTGCACGTTTTTGAGAGCTAATGAACGCTTTTTATTTTATGTAACACGATACTTAGAGAAGCATGGAAAGTTACAAGGAAGACGTTTGCCGGGCAGTGTGACAGAATAGGTTGATTACTAAAAAAATATGAGCGCTGTGATTCGCTTTAATGTGCGTAGCAGAAGCATTTACTAGCACTCAGAGTATGTTATGTTAGTAACGCAATCTGTACAAACTCGAATCGCTGAGCATACAGAGGTTATAAGAAAACTTAATTTTATTGGTGGTAATTACAAGAGAGAAAGTTAAGCACAAATTTAAAAAAAATACAATATGCGTCTTACTTAATTAATAAACGTGAAAGTAAAAAAGCCTATTGCTAAGGGAAAGTCGGATACGTGACCTCATTTTTAATTACATTCAACTTATGACAATGCAATAGTAGTGTTTTAAGTGGCTCTGAAACTGAAAATGTATTTATTTTCAAATTTAATTCATAGCTAATAAGTTCGCATTTTATGCCATATTCGTCGCATTCTGCATACTTTTGAGGATAAGTTACGCTGCGCAGCACATGTTGAAGTATTAAGTTCTTATAATAATTTGAATCTATTTGCCAGTAGCAGACAAACTTATCTCTAATCCAATTCAGTAGGCTATGGAGCAAGGATTTGCGAAGCGAGCGCAGTGACTTGGTAGAGCACTAATCTTATCAATCAAATGAACTCTATTTCGCAAGATATGAAGCAGAACGCATGAGTTCATACTTAAGGTGCGAGTTCACCACGGGACTGCGACGCGAGACCGTGAAACGCGACCGAGGCAGGCGACGCGCGTCACCACATGTCCTTTGTATGGAATTGAGTTTGCGGGCGAGACCACGCGACCGAAGATCGCTAGCCGGTCTCGCTCACGGACGAGTGGTGTCGCGCGTCCCGCTCGTATAGTTCTCGCCAAACTTCTTAGCCGCCTTGAAGTTGGCTACAATGGCTGCGCAGTAGATAATTTCATACAAAATCAGCACCGTTTCGTGCCTCGCGCATCCGGAAAACCATCTTCAGGGCGGCCCAGAAGTTTGGCGAGAACTTTAATGCCCAAACATGACTTCCATACTGAAAATGAATTTGTTTGGCCTCTAGTTGTATTTAATTTGTTGATAGCCAATCTTTGTTTATTTTTATAATAATAATATAATAATTATCATATCGACGTATTCTTCCTCCTGCAATAGTAATTTGATAACTTGGCTTGCCATTGCTATGTGGAATAATAATTTTCAACAATATAACTGATTTTAACGACTAAATCGAGGAGAGTTTGTGTGCGACACATGTTTCGCTCTCGCCCGCGAACAAATTCCCCAAGACCGAACCCGTGACCAAGGAAGGCTCGGTCGCATGTCTCGGTCTCGCGTCGCAGTCGCGCGTTTAACTCTTACCTTTACAGGCAGTCAGGCTTCCGAGACAACCTCTCAACGGTGGACAAAGTCCCTTGCTGTCCTGACATCGCATTACGGTCAGATCAGACTCCCTGGAAAAGGCTGGGCTGGATGGCAATAATGTCTTGTCTTAGAAATAGATTGACAAGTTTTTTTATTGTCCCACAGAGTAAAGGCCACCTCGAACTAAGTCCACAATAAAGAGATATGGGTGAACTTATATTATTATTTCAAACCAAGGCCCCATATCTTAGCACATTAACATAAATACACAAATAACTTAAACCATTTAAACTATTGTCAGGTAGCACAGCGCTGTATAAACATAGCAGAGCCTTTCACAAATGCAATATCTAATTAACCTAAATACACTAACGAGCAATGAAAAATAGCATAGCACCAAATTGCTCCTAAACGGGAAAGGCTAGCTTAATGACGCCGTCTGCAATATTGAAGTACATTTAACAGCTCATCAGAATATTACCAACTAAAAACGTAAGTAAATATTGTGTTCAAATTTTAAATTAAATGTGAAAAAATTTAATTAAGGTGTTTGTCGGCATTTTGTGGGTGGAACTTTTTCATTGCTCGGCAGTTTATATATTTTCCATATTATCCTAATTTAATAAATTATAAATGTAAAAGTCTGTGAGGATGAAACAAACATCTCGTTTGTAACTCATAAAGGCAATAACTATTAAACGAATTCTGTTGAATCTTCACGGTAACATTATTTAATATAATAAGTTTTTCTTTGTTACGAACACTAGGTAATAAGTTTTTATATGTTACTAACACTAGGTAATAATTTTTTCTATGTTACTATGGATTTTTGCATCCGAAATAAAGATATTCTATTCTATCATATTCTATTATTTATATGTACATTAGAATAACAAATTGGTTGGCATGTATGTTGCCACACTTTAAAATATTTTTTCACTTGTTAACCATATTGGAACTACAGCTAAGACCGTATCCGTATGACGGAGCTCCTCAACTATCAATATCACTACAAGCTTGTGATTTTACTAAGATAATGGCGTGGTGGCCCAGTGGCTGAAGACCTCTCGAGCTTGAGGTTGTGGGTTCAAATCCGGGCAAGGACCAATGTGACTTTTTAATCATATGTACTTTCTAAGTCTATCATGGCAATCGCTGACAACGGTGAAGGAAAACATCGTATAAAAACCTGAACTTATAACACACACACACACACACACACACACACTTGAACACACACACACACACACACACACTTTGAACTGGTTTATTATAGGTCTGCTCTAAGTAATTGCTGCAAGACGTTTAAGTGTAAAGATAAATAAATAAATAAATGAATAAATAACATCTTGTGCTGCTGTCAGGTTCTCGAACCCATCGAAAAAGCTTAGGAGTATAAATTATCGGTAAGAAAGTGCTACAAGCGGCTCTCAACAAGTGTCATACATAACATACACACATGACATGACACATGGTGACATGGTGACATGGCGATCGTTGAAATACCAAGATGCACGGGATTGATCACGTTACATATTCATAGCGTTTGAAATACCCTTAAAGTTGCCACGCCTTCGGTCATAGCATGTCACTTGTCTAGTGCCTAAAGTTGGGTAAATTAATCTTTATCACTGACCCATCACATTCGCATTCTCATCTGCTGTCCCCACAGTCGCTTGTACTAGCAGTCGACGTTGGCGACGGACGTACACTCTCCGCTCGGCTGGGTCGCTCTGTAGATTGTGATAGGCGATCCAAAGACACCGTCAGCAGTTCACAGTCAGATGAACTTGATAGCCTTTCATCTGACCTGTCTTTCCATGCCAAATCTTCTCACATATCAAAATTAAATATTAGGGGACTCTCTGATCTTGGGTGAGATCTGACGGTGCCGAATGACTTAAAAATAAAGATTTTGTCACTCTCTGAGTCAAAAACATTATTTATAGTTTTGGAGCTTCTCTCCCTCTCTAGTTTCTCTATTCTTTTCCTCCTTTCAGGAGAAGGAACATGGGGCAGTTTCCTACGAGGTCTCTGATGGTCGATCTCTCTCAGTCGCATTCTATTGCATACGTTTGGTACCGGGGGGAATTCCGGGGTGCCGAATGACTTAAAAATAAAGGTTTTGTCACTCTCTGTATCAAAAACATTATTTATAGTTTTGGAGCTTCTCTCCCTCTCTAGTTTCTCTATTATTTTCCTCCTTTCAGGAAAAGGAATATGGGGCAGTTTCCTACGAGGTCTCTGATGGTCGATCTCTCTCAATCGCATTCTATTGCATTCGTTTGGTACCGGATGGAATTCCGGATCGGCTTGTCTGCTGAAAAATCCGTAGGACCGTTCCATCGTAGCTGCAAGTAAAACAAGTAAAATTAAAAAAGCCTTTATCTAGACCATTCATTATCTACTTGTAGACACGCTTCGATCGACAATCTATTAATTATGACATGATATCTTGCGAAAACAACCTCATTCAAACAGTAAAACGTTTTTATGATAAAGTTACCTTTCAAACAAAAAACGTTCATCCGTCTAGGAGCTATGATGCTACAGACATACAGAAAAACACAGGTACACACGTCAAACTTATAACACCCGTCTTTTTCCGTCGGGGGTTGAAAAATACCTTGTGTAGGTACTTAGTACTTAGAAGGTAGAAAAAATATTCCTATGTATTATTTTGCGACTTGGAAGTTCGGACCACGACGCGAGTGTCTATAGTAACAAACTCAAGTGAAGGTCGCATGTCACTGTCGCCATCGTCATTAATTTTGAATCGGACCTAGGGAAGGTGCTACCTAGGGAAGGTGCTACTATGGTGATTCTTTAGACGAGCTTTATTAGTAATAGTTTTCACTACCAATCAAAGGCTGCTGTCTGTTATCGTAAGTCCCAATTATTTTTTTCTGTGAACCTTGGTTTAGGGGCCCAGAATGCAGGTAAAGCCGGTATATATAAATAAAATGGGTCAATGGCCTCATCGTTTAGGTACTGTAAAGTTCTCAAGGGCGAAGGATCTTCAAACAGGCAGGATGACAAAAAACACTTCTGGCTGGTTTTAAATAGTTTTGCTTATCTAGAAGAAGTTTATACGGGCGGCCCATACAAGGTGGCTACTCGTAAACTGAACATTATCTTCAAGATCGTTAACAGCTCATAGATTTTTTATTTGGATATTGAATCTTATGAACATTTACTTACGACCCGCGGCAGAGCATACAGATTTAATATTGTGGGTGTTAAAGTTTTATTGTAAACCCATTGTAAAGATTGATAAGTTCACAGAATATTGTAAAATTAGAAACTGGAAACGGAGACTGGGAGAATAGAATAGAATATTCTTTATACTTTGTTTATACAGGGTGGGCAAAAAATCGTGGATCAAACGAAACAGAGCGATAGCTGGGGTCAAAAGGCGTAAAAAAAAATTTCAAAAACACGAAATAGGGCTAAATTCCTCCCCGAAGGGGAACCTACACCTGTTATTAACTGCGATCCCTTTTCCACCGAACCTAAGCGTTTTTATTCTTTTTTTTTTTTTCTTAAACTTTTAATCGTGATTGCCACATATCGAGATCATCATTTCAGACGAAAAACGTCCACAGCTGGACTAAGACCGGACCAAGCGTAGTCACTTTGCAACCGGTCCTGTGCGTCTCACCGAATGGAGGGAAGAAAACCTTCTAGAGTGACGACCGTGTACCGGCAGACGTAGCTTTTTTTTTGGAAGGCCTCCCTTTAGGTAGACTGGTGACCTAGTTAAAGCTGCAGGACTCATGTGGAGTATCCATTAGCTGTTTCTTTTTATTTGTAGAGACTTACCTTTGTGGTCCATAACAATCATTAGGGAGTCGCTCTTCGGGATTGGAGGCTGAGGGGACACCTGTTCCTCCTCCCAGGAGTTAACAGCCGATGTTGGCCGATCGTCTCTATTTCGGAAGAACTTCTGCGGGCAAAGAGAAGTATACCCGTTACCGCGAACAGTGATAAGTTCACACCGAGACGAGATGCGACAATGCTTGGAGAAGCCTGAATTATGAATTGTAACATTTGCTAGCGAGCAATTTAACGCCGAGTCTAACGACAAAGACATGCCGCAAGGTCCAGCGCGATGCTGCGAGGAGTATTTTTTTATTCTCACTCACGAATATGTACAATAATGTTAAAAATAAAAAAAATGGGCCGTAGAAGTCTTAAAACCATTTTATTTGATTTTTACAGCTGTTTAAATTAATTTTCTATAGATTATTCGTCGTTCACATCAATCAAAAATTCAGCTCAGTCAGTTGAGGGTTAGTTTTAATATTCTTGGTTTTTATTGACATTTTAAATGGTTTAATGTCACATTTTTTTTTCCTTTAATTAGGTTATTGTACCTAATTTAATTTCTAATCAAGTTTTTATAATAATAAAATATAACATTATTAACTTACCTTGAACGAGTTGTGATCTCGTCTGGAAATCACCAGGCACTCCGATACCATCCGGCATATTTCTGTGTGGTTTTGCGAACTGTGGATGGATCCTGTTAAGTAGGCACAAAGGTAAATTGGGCCGTCACAGCTATCGTCCAAAAGGACGTAACCTTGTACCATGTAACCAGAGGGAGACCGCTGAAACAAAGAAAGAGATATTAGGCGCTATAGACAAAGCGATATGAACGATATCTATCTTAATATAGCGAAACCTTTGCGAGGCAAGCGCTAGGGCTTTTGACGTGGTTGAGTACTACAGCCTAATTGCGTAAGTGAATTCGGCAATCCAAAGAGTTTGACTTCATAAAAGAGTTTATCTTTAAATAAATAGGTATTGCCAAAAACCACTGAAGGTTTCCAATATTTTTTAGCAATACTTAGGTATTTAAATATAATTTGTCTTATTCTTTCATGGGGACAAACCTGTTTGTAAACGCACCCACGATACAGTAAGAAATTCCTAGTGTGGGGCAACGGTTTAAAAAAAATTAGCCTTGCAGAATTTACTTACGCAGTTAGGCAATTTTTTTTTTCTTTATGCTTCTCTTGACCACTATCTCACCTGATGGTAAGCGATGATGAGGTCGACGGTGAAGCACGCTTGCCTAGAAGAAACCCATTCACTCTTGACTTAAAGACCCCTAGATTGTAGCTATCGGGAAACACAGACTCCGGCAGGGAATTCCACACCTTAGCTGTACGCATAATAAAAGTGTCCCCAAAACGTTTTGTGCGTATGGGTGGGATGTCCACCATGTACCGATGACGCATCACCGTACGTCTGGTAGTCTGATGATGGAACGGGCTGGGCGGAATTAAATCATGCAATTCCATCGCACACTCCCCGAAATGTAACCGATAAAAAACCGACAAGCTGGCAACTCGGCGACGATGTTCAAGGCTAAGGTCTAGCCTTTGACTTGACCAGTGCCTCATTGCCGATGAGTTTGTTAGACCGCCGTTTGTTGACTCTAGTGCATCAAGCTGGTATTTGGCAGATCCGTCCCAGAGGCTGCTGGAGCTGTAGACAAAAAGTCCTTCAATGTCAGCGATGGTGATGGTCAAAATGGTAAAATGATAAGGATTAACCACTCGACATTTCAGTAGTGTTTGGAATTCCCATTCATTTTAGAAATTTTACCAATCGCTATCGCGTAGCCTCTTGGCGAATAAAATTTAAATTAAGAACAAGGAAACATCGACACGACGAAGAAGATCTTAGATTGAATTGTCAAAATAGACAGAAATGATCATAAACCCTAAGATTGTTAAAATTGACCGAAATGATTATTGAACTTAAGTTTGATTGTCAAATTAGACTACTAAATGATCATTAACATTATGGTTGATTGTCAAAATAGACCGAAATGATCATTAACAATATGTTTGATTGTCAAAATAGACCGAAATGATTATTAACCTTAAGTTTGATTGTCAAAATAGGCCGAAATGATCATTAACATTATGATTGATTGTCAAAGTAGACCGTAATGATCAATAACATTATGTTTGATCGTCGAAATAGACCGAAATGATTATTAACCTTAAGTTTGATTGACAAAATAGGCCGAAATGATCAATAACATTATGTTTGATCGTCGAAATATACCGAAATGATCATTAACATTATGTTTGATGGTCAAAATAGTCAGAAATGATCGTTAACATTTTATGTGCAGGGTGGACCACGCATTTTGCTGATGTCACTATTTGGTCATACATAGGTCGTACCAGCGGGTTTTTAGGAGCGATTGTGTGCGCGAGACATAAAAATGCCGTGTTTCTTGTGTGGAGAACGTGCAAAGGCAAATGTTTGGACGGCCGTATAATTACTATTTAAATCATTTGCAAGCATTTTGAAGAGCGCTATAGCGCTAAAAGCGACTTTATCAAGTCACGTACGTCTAAGCACTTAAAGTAGGCATTGTTACACTTTCTATCAGTGATCTAAGTTTATTAGTTACCGTCTACAGACATAGACCATTTCCCTCCTTTATATTGGTTAAGTTAGTTAAGATTTTCTAACCAAATAGAAATGTTTTAAGATTGAATACTTTGATACTTACACATAGGATCGGTGGATCTTCAATCGTACAACGGCCCAAATTAAACTCAACACATAAGTCGCTTATACTGTGGGCAGTTCTCAATTCGGACCGTATGTTTAAGCTGTCGCCGTCAAAGCCCCAAACCAGTTTATTTTTTTTTATATAGTCTATAATCTGCCTGAGACTCCTTTCTGGATCTGAAAGTGAAAAACAGCATTAAAACCAAGTTTGTTGGTTGTGTTAAGGACATAGCACAATTATCAACTCGAATAGAGATCGTAACTGTGAAACTTTTTGGTTGGAACAACATTTCAAATAGATGGCAAATTTTGTGACTGGGGCCACGTACGGTGAATCTCGGTATATGCTAGTTATTTTAGATGCTTTTACACGAAAATCTTTTGTATTTTTCCTTAAATCAAAAGATCAGGTTCTCGATCATTTTAAAGATTTTCTAGCTAGTGTAGAGGTTGAAACCGGGTTAAAGGTGAAGTGCATACGCACGGACAATGGAACAGAATTTGTGAACAGAAAGTTTGATGGATTTCTACGTCAAAAAGGTATAAAACATCAGTTGACTGTTCCCTACACTCCAGAACAGAATGGCGTAGTGGAGCGAGCAAACCGCACTATTGTGGAGATGGCTCGAGCTATGTTGTCGGAAAAGGATCTGAGTGTGAAACTGTGGGGAGAGGCATGTAATACGGCTGTTTATATAAAGAACAGGCTGCCTCATAGTGGCAATAATGGTAAGATTCCTGAGGAGTTGTGGACAGGGAAGGCTCAGTCATTCGATCATTTCAGAGTTTTTGGAACGAAGGCGTTTGTGCACGTGCCCAAGGAAACTCGGAAGAAATGGAGCCCTAAAGCGGTAGAACATATCTTTGTTGGTTACTGTGAAGAAACCAAGGGATATCGTTTCATAAAGCCCAATAATCCTCGCGTCATTGTTAGAGCAAGGGATGTAGTATTCTTAGAGGACTATATAGCAGCAGTTTCTGAGGATCCTAGTCGGCTCGTGAGTAGCGGCGACAAAGGTGCTGAAGTAATCTGGGAACTTGCAAAATTAGAAGGCCAGTCAGGTTCGTCGCCTGGTAGTACAGAAGCTGCTCAAGGGCCGAGTTCCACAGATGAGGCTGAAGAATATGAAGACGCGGAAGTGGAGGTGGGAGAAACGGGTGACAGCGGAGCGAAAAATGTCGTGGTGGAAAACGAAGGAGAATGTCGTTATCCTCTACGTAGTAGAATCCGAGAAGGAAATCTTCATGGACTTGCATGCTGTACAGAAGAGCAAGAGCCTTTGACAGTTAAGGAAGCCTTAAGTCGGGAAGATAAGGATAACTGGAAGGAAGCCATAAAGAAAGAGATGGATTCAATGTACGAGAACAAGGTCTGGAAGCTCGTCGACAAGCCACCTGGAGCTAAAGTCGTGGGAAACAAGTGGATATTCAAGTATAAGTTTGATGTGGATGGTAACAAGACCTATAAAGCTCGACTTGTGGCGAAGGGTTTCACTCAGTCCTACGGGGTCGACTACTTCGAAACTTATTCACCGGTGGTGAGAAGATCGACAGTTAGATTGCTGCTATCGTTGGCTGTTGAAAAGGATTTGTTCATCAGTCACTTCGATGTGAACACCGCCTTTCTGAGCGGTGATTTACATGAAAAAGTTTATATGCGACAGCCGGAGGGTTGCATAGACGAAAACTCGAAGGAAAAAGTTTGCTTACTAGAAAAAGCGATATACGGCCTCAAACAAGCTTCACGGTCTTGGAATGAAAAAGTAAATGAAGTCTTATTGTCTTTGAACTTCAAGCGCTGTGACTTTGATAGCTGTCTTTACAAAAATAATAATTTTTATATCGCTCTATACGTTGACGATTTTTTATTATTTTACAAAGACAAACAGCAGAAGGAAGTTTTATTACACAATCTTTGTAAACATTTCAAGATAAAGGATTTAGGGGAAGCGAGACAAGTATTGGGTATGCTTTTGTTTAAGTTGGATACGGGAATATATTTGAATCAAGAAAGGCTTATTTCGAAGATTTTGGTTGAATATGGTATGTCCGACTGCAAACCAGTAAAAACTCCGACGGAAATGGATTTCCATAAAACCTTGACGGAAGGGGAAGGAGGTAAGCTATTATCCTGCCAAGGTTCTCGTAGTTATCAGGCACTCATAGGCTCGCTGAACTATTTGGCCTGTAACACACGCCCGGATATTGCAGCTGCGGTTAATTTTTTGGCGCAATATAACTCATGTTGTGAGGAACGTCAATGGAAGGCTGCTAAACATATCTTGAGATACCTTAAGGGTACAAAGGATCTATGTTTGATATTTCCCAAGTCGCCGGTGCAGGATATCACGGGATTCGTAGATGCTGACTGGGGAGGGAACGTCAAAGATAGGAAATCTTATTCTGGGTTTATTTTTAGATGTGGCAACTCGTTGATTAACTGGGAATGCCGGAAACAAGCTTGTGTGGCACTGTCGTCAACGGAAGCTGAGTATATTGCACTTTCGGAGGCAATCAAGGAGGCAGTTCACTTGCGGCAGCTGAATGCATTTATAAGAGGTGAATATCTTGGGTCTATTTGCATTTTCGTAGATAATCAGAGTGCTATTAAACTTGCGTACAATCCTGTAGCGCATAGAAGGACGAAACATATAGACATAAGGGCGCACTATGTCAGAGATTGCATTGCTAAGAATGTTGTGCGTCTGGACTATGTGTGTACTGAAGATAACCCAGCAGATGTACTGACAAAACCATTAGGTCGTGTGGCATTTAATAAATGTGTGCGCGATCTGAATTTGAGTGTGTCTGGTGTGGTGTGATGTGAGGATATCTGATGATGGATGTTGTTTGAGGGGAAGTGTGAAACTTTTTGGTTGGAACAACATTTCAAATTGATATTCGAACATGTGGTTTTTGATATTGACTTGTGTCACTTACTTGCAATAAAATTTACTCTGTGCAAACAACGTTTTTAGTTCCATATCCTAGTTATCTAGTTTATTTCATCAAAAGTAACTGTATCGCCTTTCGCCTCCCTCGACGTCTAACAGGTGTCAACTCTAACATAAATTTGCAATTTAAAGCTTACTGCCGGTTTCCCAGCTCAGAATTATCGGGCTGTTAACGTAATCGACGAATAATCGCCGGTTAATACTACTTTCAGTTTCTCAACACCCAAGTGTGACAAGTCGTTGACAATTTGTCACATTTGAGAAAAATCTCGAATTAACCACATGTTACAGCAGTTTTGGGTTTCTGAACACCTTTTTCAATGTTAATCTCTTGTCAACGAGCCTAATGTATAATTCTTGGAAATTGGTCGATTATTCGCAGATTAAAATTAATATTATGATTTTAAAGGCTTATATTACGATACAAAGATAATAGGGGTCGGCTAAAACTATGGTATGGGTTGAGTTATAAAACATATGTTAATTAAGATCAATTATTTAATTATCAAGATTTAAAATAAATAGGTTATTACAATTTTTTTAAATTAATTACTTTATAAAAACTTGACACAATTATCAAAAATAGTTATTTTGTATTTATGTAAATAAAAAATAAAAAAACAAACTGTTACTGACCTGGGAATCGAACCTTCCTCACTCTAATGCGCGTGAGGAAGGTTCGATCCCCAGGTCAGTGTTGACTGTACCCTGTACTTAGTACTTATCAAGGTCAAATTCTGGATAGGTTTGTGTTTAACTTGAAGCGGCTGGGGTGGTGATCGCGCCAGGGAAAGCAACACTTACCAAGGTCAGTCTTGGGATGGGTGACCACTTTTTTTTGGATCGCTTGTTTATGGACAGGTGACTCCGCCAGGGTAAGCAACACTAACCAAGGTCAGTCTTTGGATGGGTAACCACTTTTTTTTGGATCGCTTGTTTATGGATAGGTGACTCCGCCAGGGTAAGCAACAATAACCAAGGTCAGTCTTTGGATGGGACCCATAACCACAAAAATTTTGATCACCCATCCTAAAGTCACCCCGCTAGGTTAAATAACATCTAACAAGGTCACCCATCCAAAAACAAGCGAACCCAAAAAAAGTGGTCACCCATCCAAACAGTGACCTTGATAAGTGTTGCTTACCATGGCAGGGTCAAACATCCAAAAACAAGTGATCCAAAAAAAAGTGGTCACCCATCCCAAGAATGACCTCGGTAAGTGTTGCTTACCCTGGCGGTGTCAGCCATCCAAAACAAACAAACCAAAAAAAGCGGTCACCCATCCAAAGAATAACCTTGGTAAGTGTTGCTTAACCTGTGTGGGGTCACCTATCCAAAAATAAGCAAACCAAAAAAAAAGTGGTTACCCATCCAAAAATCGACCTTGGTAAGGTTTGCTTAACTTGGCGGCTACACCAACCCAGCCTCTCAAGATAAAATACTATTTAAAGTTACTGATTACGTCATAGTAGTGAATGAAGTGAATGAATACCAGCTAGGGTAGCCAACCGAAATAAATTAATGTCGATTATTTAATGTAACAAGCGATTACGTAATTTCTCGATGATGAAGTGTTGAGAAACTCACTGACAACTGACGGCTGGTTAATTTGTGACAAATTGTCAGCTGATTTGAGATGTGACGTCGACTTCAGAAACTGGCCCTTATTAATTTTACGGAAACGGATCTCTGAATCGAAAAATGGAAAAATGTTTTTCATGATTTTATTTTATTTATTTATTTATTATATGCTTTATTGTACACCTTTAAATACATTTATAAAAAGAAACTTAAAATTAAGACACATACAATGGGCGGCCTTATCGCGTTCCGCGATCTCTTCCAGGAAACCTGGTAATCACTTTTTCGGAATTATTAATATGTATATCCATGCCAAATTATAGCTTTCTAGTACTTAGATTCTCTGAGCTAAGATGCGGACGGACTGACGGACAGAGGGAAAGTATTCTTAATAAAATACCTAACTATTATAGCAGTATATATACATTCACAAAGAGTAGAAATTGATTAAAGCAGAATAGTATTTGAAATAAAGATGACGACAACGACATGTTTTAAATTAATGAAATTGTTGTTAATTACATAATAGACTAGCTCTTGCCCGCAACTTCGTCTGCGTAGCATTAGTAATTCGTATAGCTAATTTTGTATATCGCTGAATAATATTCTAGGTTTTCCATACAAACTTCTACCCCTCTTTCCACCACTTAAGTATGATTTACGGGATAACAACTGTCGTATGTTATGCCCAGGGTCTCAAAATATATCCGAACCACATTGCATCTAAATTGGTTCGGTGGTTTAAGCGTGACAATGAAGACAGAGAGACAGACAGAGTTACTTTCACATTTATAATATTAACACCGTCCGCGACTTCATTCGCTTGATTTCGTATTTTATACCTCCTACAGGTGACTTTCTTATGTGCAGTTAGTGAAGGTAACCAAAAATAAACTGTTATTAAACCAAATAAAAATGTGATTTCGTAGAGTTCTACGGTTTATAGGTTTGGGTCGATTCGGTATTTCACTTAAAGAATAATAAATTTTAGGATACCGGCACAAAGCAAAATCAAAAAAAAAAAAAAATGAAAATAAAAAAAAACTAAAATGCTCCATTGAAGGTTGAGTTTTAACAACCCAGATATGTTACTTATTCACTCTTTTCTTTATTATTTTTCGATTGTGTTAGTTAGATTGCTCAGGAAGATGCCTCAAAAAACTTTAACACCCCTTAACCCTATCAAGGGGAGAGGGGGTGGTTAGTTTTAAAAACGTATTATGCAATTTTGTTTATTCACTTTATCCCCAAGGAATGAGATTTTTCATACAACCAATTATTTAAAGGTTGTCAGTTCTAAAGTGGCGACTGCGTACCAGGAAACGCAAAGTAAGAAGTCCGACCTGGTCAGGCTGCGGTAGTCCAGTGGATGCGAAACGCACAGGACCGATCAGTGTGGTGACGCTTGGGGAAGACATATGTCCATCAGTGGACAGTTTTTGCTGAAATAATGATGATGGTGAAAGGTTGATTTTCCGTAAATTCCTTCTTAGTGCTCCCCTAGATCCCTACATACAAAACGAAACCTTGTCCAGTAAGATTCATAGCAAACTTTAACACCCGCTTAATCGTATTTTGGGGGTAGTTTAAAAAAAATGTAATGACAATCTTTTATTATTTACCTAGATTGGTATTTATGTCAACTTTCAAGTTTATTAACCCAAGACATAAAATTCTTCAAAAAAACTTTATCAACTGTTAAAACGTATTTTGGAGGAAGTTTTGAAAATCTAATAATATCAACCTTTATTGTTTTTTGAGGTTGTGTCAACTTTCAAGTTTATTAGCCCAAGAAGTAAGATTCTTCAAAAAAAAAAAACAAATAGTCTTTTGGGGGTATTTTTGAAAAACTAATAATAGCAACCTTTTGTTGCTTACTTAGTTTGGTATTTATGCCAAGTTTCAAGTTTATTAACCCAAGTAAGTAGATTAAAAAAAAAATAACAGACCCTAAATCGTCTTTTGGGGGTAACTAATAATAACAACCTTTATTATTTATTTATTTTAGTATTTGTGCAATGTTTCATTTTTAGTTACCCATGAAATAAGATTCTGCAATACAAACTAATAATGTTAATCTTTACTTAGATTATAATTTGTGCCAAGTTTCAAAAATATTAGCCGAAGGATTTTCATACAAATTTTGCCCCCCTTTTTAATCCCCGTAGGGGTAGAATTTCGGAAAATCCTTTCTTATCGGTTGCCTACGTCATACAAAGAATACACCTTTCAAGTTTTAGGTCTCTATGATCAGCGGTTTGGTCTGTGCGTTGATCAGTCATTCAGGCCAAAGCATTTTATATGTATAGATAGATAGATTATGGAATGAAAGACGAAAACGTATTGCAGTGACCTCAAGTAACATGGGCCAAGAGCAGCAATATGATCATAATATATAAGGGATATATAATTTCCAAAATAAATACTATTCTAGAATTCGGAGATGATTAAATACAAAAATTTAACAACTGTAAAAATATCTATCCGGCGAAGAAAACTGACGTCCTATTAGCAATAACGTCAAAAGTATAAAAAAAAAAAACAATAAAAATATTATAGCATACAAACATAATCAGCCTACAATATTGCATATTATATTAGAGAGAATGGACCGTAATCCACCATTCGCTAGTGGCAAATTCGTGGCTATCAACATGTCTTAATTTTCTTTTGAGAGCAGCGGTGATGAAATAAAAGTAAAGTGAAAAAACTAAAAACTCCTTGGGGTCTTTAAGTCAAGAGTGAATAGGTTACTTCTAGGCAAGCGTGCTTCACCGTCGACCGCATCATCGCTTACCATCAGGCGAGATCGTGGCCAAACGCGAGCATATAGATAACCAAAAAAAAAAAATTAAGTGCCAGCCTAAGCTCGAACCACGACCGCATTTTAAGACAGGACCGTAACCACTACTCCACCACTGCTCCCTTTTATTTATATGTAAATATTTGTTTTAATTGTGTTTATAATTATAATCCTAGTGTCTTGTAAAAGCTTCAAAGCGCAGAATTTAAACATAGCGGTGCGTTTAAATGAAATAGAAGTTTTTCAAACAAAGTAAAATTTTAACCGTCTTCAAAAATATAGGTTTCCAATTCGAAAAAGATACAGAATAATTCAGCAATTTTGAAGTTTTTAGGGTTCCGTACCTCGAAAGGAAAAAACGAAACCCTATAAGATCACTTTGTTGTCCGTCCGTCTGTCTGTCAATACCCTTTTTACCCGAAGGAGGGTAATGTGTTTATCAGTCTATGTATGTATGTATGTAAGTATGTATGTATGTATGTAAGTATGTATGTATGTATGTATGTATGTATGTTTGTTCCTATGTGGCGTTCTAGAGACCAAACGCGTGGGCCGATTTTGATGGTTCTTACGTCAATCGATTCGTCTTAACCCCGCGAGTGTCACTGGCTACATGAAAATTGGAAAATAGGAAAATGGCGGTTTTTGGGCGCCATATTGAGGGGGCTCAAATTTTTTTTTCTTCCAAACCTATCGTGTGGGGTATCAAAATAAAGGATTTTAAGAAGAGATTTCAAAAATATATAACACTTATATGTTTAAATGTACCTAATGCTAAAAAAAAAAAAACAAAAAGTTGTAAGTAAAAAAAGTTAATTAAAAAAAACAAAAAACCCGACTGCTTACAAAGCAAACTAAAAAGACGTAAACAAGAAGAAAATCAAGCTGTGCAGTCGGAGGATACATCTGGTTTTGGTCCGCCAGCTCGTGAATATGTATGCTCCGACTGCTTGGCCGGATTATATTTTAGCGATAAAGCGCTGTCGTCGAAAGTTTTGTGGTACTGGAACGCGTCTACCGGGACTATATAACTTTGACTGAGGGATGCTGAGGCCTGGTTGTTGAGTCGAGTGGAAGAAATGACATAGAATATAGGAGTTGCCTGATTCGGCGAAAATCAAACCATGTGTATACTGAACAAGCTAGGCTTGTCCGAGGTGGTCAATGTTAGAGTATTTTCAACAATTCGTTATTTGACTTGAAAAGACCCTCTCCTCTCTTGTGTATGCTTGTTTTGCCAAACAATGGGACTTAAAGTTTGAAACAGAATATTGAGATAAAATTAATGCTTCTAACATTAACCAATATGTAAACTGCCTCTTCTTAAATAAAAACTTACTGTCACTGTTAGACTGATTGCCTTCTTGCTGGGGCGATGCAGGGCGTGGAGTTATGGTAATGCACTCGGCATACTGGTAGTTATGTCTGCTGACGGAAGGCTGGTTACTCTGGCTTACATTGTGTTCGTCATCGCTATCTGACCATTGCTGATCACAAGTGTAACCTCTGCTCGTTGACGGCTTCTGGTCGTCTTGCATGGTTCTTAAGAACCTAGAAATAAGAACTAAATTTAAAAGTTACATTCATAAAGGTGCTCCCTCACCTGGAGCGTTCGTCTGTAAAGTAACATTTCAGATTCGATTTTGAGCATTACATTACGATACTGCCGCCCTGACTGACGAGCATTCACCTGTAATGTAACATTAGATTCGATTGATTCCACAATGTTTACAAGTGGTGCGCATTGTTGTTACAAGGTGTATCAAAATATTACACATTGTATTGTGAAGTTGCGCACTGTAATGCTCGGTTCTTTTCCCTCACCAATATAATGCTCGAATCTGTAACATTACAGGTTGCGCACTGTAATGCTCGATTCTACTCTCTCACTGATGTAATGCTCGACTCTGTAACATTACATTACAAGCGAATGCTCCAATTGAGAGGAGCACCTATAGGTTTAAATATTTGCAGTTCGTTTTTGTGACTGTTTCAGGTCGAAACTTGACTTCCACAAGAAATCAAATATATTTGTTTCTTCGAAAACCTTTCAACGACATCTATATAATGCCGACGCCTTGTTAAATCGACGTCTTGTTTCTGCGATATTTCGTTACATCGAAAAACAGTACTGTGAAACTATTTATTTTATTCCTTCAAGCCAGATAAGAAATCCGGATCCACAAATAAACTGTTAATTTATAAGTTATTTTATTATAAAACTCAAGTCGTGACTTACAGACCGTTTAGAAACTATAAGTCGGTCCAAAACACAAGTAGTGGACGTTGGCCGCATAGCTGCGAGGTTAATGTGGAACTCTGCTGGTCGCTTCTACCAATGGGCGAAGATTATCACACATTGGATCCCAATCGCTTAAAAAGAACAACGCGGCTGTCTCAGAAAGATGGTGGAATGATCCTAAATCGCAGATGACCAGGAAAAGTGGAAGGAGGAAGGCCTTTGCCCTTTGCAGGCAAAAGAGCAGATAAAAAACGGGTCGGTCATCAAAGTTAAGCAACGCTTACTGATGACGGTTCGTAGATGATTGAAAATTCATTTAAGCCGAGACACCTCTGTCCGTCAAAGATCCTTGACAGCCGTTACGGGTTGTCAGACGCTCATAATTCAGACAAGCAGTCTAACCAAGGGGTTTGTGTTACCCATTCACTGGGTTGTGGAGGTCAGATAAATATGAGTCGATGAATCGATCGACAACATTTAGCTTTTTTAAGTAAGATCTGAATTTAAATTAATAGTAAGTTGGTATTAGTTAGTGCGGTTAGGGGTAAGTATGTAGATAACGTGAGTATTTTTTCACAATCACAATAGTATTTTATTGTAAAAAGTTTATTTATTTTTCAATTTTTAGTTGTACCTACCTAATAGGCAAGTAGTTTAGTAAGGTACCTATAATGCCAGAATAGTTTGCCCGAATATCATGAAACTGAACATAACCGGTGAAATGAGAGTGTACCAAGGTGAACTATACACATCTGCGTACTCCTTTAGACCGTACTGGCGAGATGTTATGTTATGAAATGGTATAAACAATAAATAGACTTGCGATTGCAGCAGTCCCGAGAGATTTGCCATTATTTATTGAAGAGTTCTGTTGTATATCTCCGAAGTTCTTCATCGGATCTTCACCAAATTAAAATGGGGCCAATTTCGGAACATACTCCTTCAAACATAAAAAGTTTTTTTTAATATCGGTGAACATAAAAAAAAACAAACATAAAGTTGAACTCCTCCTTTTTGGTAAGTCAGAAGAAATATTCATTCTATCTTATATATTACAACATTTAGCTTTTTTAATAAATCAATACTGATGTTTATTTATTAATATGTACAACTGACTATTTCTAATCTTATGACTAATAACAAAACAAACTTACATACAAAAGGGAGAGGGAAAAGGACTTACAGCGCATCATAAAATTCTTCCACATCGATGTCAATGGGAAACGTGCCCAGAACGCTGGCAGCATTGCCACGTTGAATAGCAATGCTGATTCTCTGGCTGAAGAAAAGGCCAGCCCTCTGGTCACGCGAACAGTCGACTAACCGTTTACTTATGTCTCGAAAAACTCGATGAGCACTCGGACCCCATGGACCTAATGTCTCAACCCCAAACGGCTCAAACATATAACTGCCAATAAGGTTGTTATATTTGCGCCGTTTGAGGTTTTCTGCACCAGCAGCAGCTGCCCCAGCACAGCCCGCCGTGCTAAGAAGATGGGATGGCGCAAGGGTATCGACACATGTTGCATCCCACACCAAAGGCCTACCCAACTTCCAAGGCATTATGGTCATCCCATCCGGTCTCTTCCCATCGTCGCGTGCCAAGCCATTGGGTTCTAAAACAGCTGGCACCCCGGCGGTGACAAGAGCTCGACGTATGATGTCATTAATGCTGGCGTGCCGTGCTATCCGACCAGCGCTCCTACTGCAGGATAGGCCATGGTGTCCGAGGCGGTCGACTGCTTCACCACATTGACAGCGATGTGGAGCTCCGCTGGGAGTACCTAGTCGCAGACATGTAGCGATCCGGAAGGTAGTGTCACTCAACATTGTGCCTATGTTGGGTGACGGTAAAGCCTGTAGCCAGAGGCCCGACTCCCACTCACCCACAGCCAGTAGGCGAGCACGCTCAGCAGTATTGGTGGACGTATTTATGAGTTTATTCCGTACCAATCTGCAGAGCGGCTCATCCCACTGTCTTTGGGAAGATGGATTTTCGGGCAACGCCGTATTCGGGCAAGCCACTTTCCAAGCGCACACTGCGTCGGTCGAGCACGGCACTTCACAGTTAACCAGCGACAGGGATAAAATTTTAGTGGTTAACGTTTTAGTGCTGTGGACCGAAGACAGGAACGCCGGTAGGCTTATACTAGAAATTTTGCGGAAGCTAGCTTTAGCTTTTTTAAGTAAGATCTGAATTTAAATTAATAGTAAGTTGGTATTAGTTAGTGCAGTTAGGTAAGTATGTATATATATATATATATATATACGTGAGTATTTTTTCACAATCAAAGTTAATACAATACGGGGCAGCACAATATTATAGTTGTACGAAGCATTGACAAGCGGCCAAGTAAGATTCTGACTAGCGCACAGAGGGTTCCATATAAACAGCTATATTCTCCAAAATAAAAAGGTAACATTACTAACGTTCCTAAACAATGAAAGTACAGAATATTGTTCTAACGAAGGGACAACATTAACTTTGCCGTTCGAAAACCGTTGTCCCCACATCACAAAAAGTTTATTTTATTTAAACTTTTTACAAAAAAATATTACCAACTTCCAAATAAGAAAACTACAAACTTAAAAATAACTTTAAATTTGGAAGTCGGTGTCCATAACGCACAAAATTGCTACCTACCATAGACACCAACTTTCAAAAATATTGTTATTTTTCACTTTGTAGTTTTCTTATTTGGAAGTCGGTAGTATTTTATTGTAAAAAGTTTATTTATTTTTCACTTTTTAGTTGTACCTACCTAATAAGCAAGTAGTTTAGTAAGGTACATATAAACCAGAATAGTTTGCCCGAATATCATGAAACTGAACATAACCGGTGAAATGAGAGTGTACCAACGTGAACTATACACATCTACGTACTCCTTTAGACCGTACTGGCGTGATGTTATGTTATGAAATGGTATAAACAATAAACAGACTTGCGATTGCAGCAGTCCCGAGAGATTTGCCACTATTTATTGAAGAGTTCTGTTGTATATCTCCGATGTTCTTCATCAGATCTTCACCAAATTAAAATAGGACCAATTTCGGAACATACTCTTCCAAACAAAAAAGAATTTTCGAAATCGGTCCAAAATTGACGTAGACATCGGTGTATATAAATAAAAAAATATAAAAAAATATTTGCCTTTATTTATTGTAGAGTTCTGTTGTATATCTCCGAAATTCTACATCAGATCTTCACCAAATTAAAATGGAACCAATTTCGGAACATAAACAAAAAAAAACAAACATAAAGTTGAACATAGAACCTCCTCCTTTTTGGTAAGTCAGTTTAAAACAAACAGTAGCACAAAAAGAAATAGTCATACCATCTTAAATATTACATTTATACAATTATGCTACCCAGTACATTCTCCACAGATTACAATTTAAAACAAGCTATTAACACAGATAAAACACTTTAAAAGTCATTGTCCTAGAACTCATATCTGGTATTTTGAAATAATATATATGTCGGAGTTGGTTATCAATTAAAATTGCGGGTAGTCAACAGAATTTGTAATAATAAGATTTCTTATTACTAATTTAAGTGATTTTACTATCAATTATTGCCTAATAAATCAAATCATAATTTATTGAGTACTCTGTGTACGCACCAATTGATTTTGGCAACTTATTTCGATAATTGTAATCGATGGTAAAGTTCAAAACAATTGTTGACATGTTAATTTGATTATTCTTTGTGTTATCACTATTATTAGCTTACGACAATTATTCTTTTATTACTTGATGATTTTAGAATCTAAGTTTAATTTGATTTAGCACGTTTTAGTGTTTTCTATCAAGTAAACACGTGACGTACTTCCGTATGTCATCGGACAGAGTTGCTGTGGAGGGATAGCAAGGTATAAGAGAGCTTGCAACTATATGCAAGTCAGTCTATCTTCGGATTAGACTCGATAAAGAGCTCCCCTGCTCCCGACAAAACTGTCGGTTTATTTGGTACAGCGCTGCTGTATATTCACATAGCTGTATTGGCTTGCTGATGGCGAACGATACACTTTGTATTTGGGTGGCTTAGGCTGCTGTACGAACTGTAACCTTAAAAGGTTTGTTCGTGTAACTGTATTGTTTTGTTGGTGAAACTGGTACTGTAATTAACAACCTTGTTATTGGTAGTACAGTTCTTGTTTATACAACAAAAATGGGAACGCCCAAATCCTGACCATATATACCCCTAGGCCCCTCTCGATCCTACATATATAAGAAAAAAAGAAAAGTAAATTTGTGTGCGTATATTATTAAACATTGCCTTATTATATATTCATTTGCTGATCCTTTAAGGTTTTGCTTCTTAAATGCATTTTTACTAGAAATTAATGTCGATTGAATTAAACTCATTGCTACATGTCTCAACCAAACGGGGAAGTGGAGAACGAGAGCCAGCGTTGGATTTAAAGAGGCTAGTAGCAAATAGATGTCGAGTGCGTACCTCACGTACATGAACTGTTTGAGAAACCAGGTAACTCAGACACCTAACTAGATCCGGACAATCAAAATGATTGCGGCACGCGTTGAACAAGTTCATAACTTCCAGAAGATTTCGTCTTGACTTTAAGGCCAGAAGATCCTCTTTGATGATACATTATCTTTAGAAGCACTAGAACCCTCAAAAGATAGTAAGGAAAACATAGGGCACAGTATATCTCTCTTTTTCAGTTTATGGAATATCTTTTAAATTAGTCCAATATTGGAGGAGGAAATAGGTGAGAGCCAAACCTCTAATTATGACTGTGACCGCTTTTCCTCTTACGAGGAGTCACGATTGAGGCGATCAGAAAGAAGCTTTTACCAGGCGCTGAATGTCAATACTATCGGGCGCATAGTAGCGAGATGAAAAGTACCTAGTACATGGTTAACATGGTCAGCCGTTCAGGCGTGTTCAGTTAATAAACATTCCTCGACCAGGTCGTCGCTCCACCAAGAGGGAGGCCTTCCAACGCTGCTTCTTGCGGTACCCGGTCGCCTCTCTAAAACCTCTCGGACCCAACGGCCATCCGTTAGACAAATACTGGATCTCAAATTCCATATTCAGAAATCGCGGGTATCCATCCGTTTTCGCTAGCTTTAAGAAATCTACCTTCTGTAAATTTTACTTTGTCGTGGTTTGCCAATGAGGGGTTTTCCTAGTACTTAGCGTAGCAGACGTGTCTGATCGCTAAGGGTAAGATTACAACTAGATGCTTCGCGATACTACGATTTTTATAGAGGCCTGTTGTGAATCGTGACCATGGGGTGCCTACTGGCGGCGCATCTTTGCGTCGCGACGAATTCGCGCTGCGTCCTTCTATGCCTCGAGATGTGTGTTGACAAGGTTTTTGCGTAGTGTGGGTAAGGGTGCGCATATTCCGCGAACTGACCAACCACCATATAGCGCAAACGGAACGTGGACGCGACACGATTGGTCAGTCGATCCTTGTGTCAACTGACCAAAAAAATCACGCGCTCGGAAACGGTCCTAAACGTTCCCCGCAACCCGCTACACTACCAAAGATACCTAAAAACGACATTTTCGCATCTAACGACTCTTGCCAACTTACGTGCCAGGGATTATTATATTCGAATTCCCTTACTTAAATGTGTACCTAACTGGTTTGTATTTTAAGGGTAAATATGGATTGGTGAGTTGACTAGCTTGAGACTTGAATAGAATAGTAAGTCTTTTATGGTGTTTATTGGCAACTAAATTATTAAGTACATATAGATCAAACGTTTTACGTTATAAGTTTGATCTTTATGCTTCCTTTTGAGCTTTGCCACAGTCGGGTAAAAATATCAATACATCATATTCAATACAATCGACGGCTAGCTACTGAGGTACTGTTATTAAATTTGTGCTGTATGTTTGTTTGTACAACCGTTCAAAAGTGCTTCAACAGTACTTTTTGTGTAGAATAATGTTTTATTTGTATAACTATCTAGTGTGCAGCGTTGCTTCGAGTACGTTTTAGTGTAGAAGTTAAATCAAGTTCTATAATGTATCGCCAAGAGTCGCATCGCTTAGAATCTCGGTGGGCGTTAAACCTAAATAAACGCGTCTATGTGTGCGTTCGCTCACAGCATTTCACTCGCTGTGTGAATCCGAACCGAGGGGTTTTCCCACGAACTCGGGGCAGACATGTCTGCCTCGGTAGACTGTGGCGCGTACCACGAGTCTGGATTTGCATAAATAGGTTACCCGGTAAATTAGTACGCGGGAATTTCATTTTGTCGGCTACCCTACTGTGTGTACCTACGCGTTCGTTCACTTTGATGTCGGTTAATGACTAAGTTTGTATGATTTGTGGGTTAGAGAGAATGTTAATCTTCAGTTTAGTTTGTTTTTATTAGAAATTAGTTAGTAGTTCAATTTAAGATGTATTATGTTTGTAGTTATAGTTAACTATTTTGTACACTGTGTTTACTATTTGGAACACGGGTAGACCACGGCCTAGATCCTAATCCTGTAATCCTATGTCCCAATACTTAATACTTTTTATCCTAGTCAATAGAAAAAGGAAAACATCGCATGGGATCATAGACGTGTAATCTTTCTGTATGAGAGATCATCACCTGAGAACGGCTCGACCTGTATTTAATATTTCTATGGGCTCGACCGATATGGCTGTTTGTTTTTGTAGTTTTCGTAATTGGCAGGAAAAGGTTTTAGAGGGAAATTGCGAAGCCGCGGCAGGTCGCTAGTAAATAATAACTACTACCTAACTAGTTCCCGCCTGCGGCTTCTCCCGCTTGAAAGTCAAAAGTTGTCCCACAGGATCCGTGACGACATGACGTGATCCGAGCGTGCCTGGCTAACATAGCCAGCCTAGCTCCGTCCAAAAGCACAGAAGCTTCTTGGGTGCTTCACAGGCTTCACAGAGCGACCTCACTGTTCCGAGGATTTCTTGGCGTTGAGATGCCACGGCCTCGCATTCCAGGATTACGTGGGCGGCTGATTATTCGGCGTTAAAACAGCCCCTGCAAAGTGGGCTGTCCGTGGCGCCTATGTTGAACAGATGTTTGTTAAGAAAAGTGTCACTCGTTATTATTGTTATAATTATTTTTAGGTTATTTCCACTCAGGCTGAGAAGCTTTTTAGTAAGACGCGGGTGTTCGTTTGGCAAAGCCATTTTTGACTGTCTGTAGTCTGTTGCCCGTGACCATCTGTTATTATGTATTTTTGTCGATCTTTGGCGAATCCACGCACGAAATTGCGAGAAAGGCAAGGGGAGAAGTCGCTACGGGCCTAGCACTAACATCTCGGAGCCCCTCGTTGTAAAAATCATCTGCGGCATCATTGCCTAGGCAGGAGTTAAACTAAAAGAAGGATTATAATGTTACAAATAAACTAAAAGGCGTTTTGGAACATTCCGCGAGCCGCTGCGCTATAGAAAATTTATGTGACAGCGACGGATATGCACTACATCCGATCCGAGTCCGTGATATGAGTTCCGAATTCTATACGGATTGAAAATGTTCTGAATTATGACGGATAGAGTTCGGATGTAGTGCATAAGCTTCCCTACAAGGATGCAGTGCGTAACCGCTCAGTGGCGGGGAACGTCACATACGTCATGAACTTTAAATTGACCTATAAGAACCTGATACAAAATGTATATCCGAGGCTATTCACAGAGCCAATAAGGTTGCAGCAAATAAATTTATAGCCTCTGCGACCCCACTTTAATGATGCTATCCAGCCAGCATTTTATATTAATGTTCTTTTCGCTGCTGTGATTGGCTACCGTATCTCGTTTGCGACCGTCCTATTGGTTGAATTCTTAATGTTATACTGCGCTCCGCTCATAATGGAAATTTATACTTTTGGGCGGAATAAATTTCTGTTGTGGTTTTGATTGGTTTAAACATATTACGTAAGTACCTACACTAGTAGAGCCGGCTTCCAGTCTAATTGGATTCTGAATGTGACTGAATGCCCGACTTTTACAACAATCCAGTAACTGGATTACTAGATACCTTTGGTAAGACTGTTGGCAGATCATCTGGCGTCTGACAACCAATAATGACTGTGAAATATCAACGCATGACAGCCGGAACCAACGTGCCCAAGCACGGAGAGGTCTCGCTACCCATAAAGTCACGGCACATTTCAATGTTAAAATATTTAAGTTACAAAAAAAAAACTAAAAAAATTGTTCAATTCTTGTTCACACATACCAAATAACAATTTGGAGCAAGTAATATCAGCTTGTTACTTGCCTATTGTAGGGCCAGAACATCTTCTCATAAGAAGAAGGCACGAGCATTAATCTCGCTTGTTCAACGTGGGTTGACGATTTCTTCGAAGAAAAGGGACATATTATGCCCCTTTCCTTCTAATTTAATTTTAAGTTATTGGGATATGCTTACTTTCCGAAGCTGTTGAAACTAAGTGGCAGTGGCAGAGCTGCAACAAAAAAATATTTTGTTATCAAAAAAATACCCTACAATTTACCTAAAAATGTGTATGACTCTAGAATGCAATGGCGCAATGGAACCCGAACTGAATATTTAAAGTGAGTTCAGGAGCTTTCAGTGTCATCATTGTTGTGAAATATTGGCATTCACAACTCTTGACCGAAGTTTAGCTCGCGTTTATACTGTGTTCAAATTAGCTCTCTATATTTAACCAAGGGCGTTTGTGCATTCACTCGTATTCGTGATTTGTACGAATAGTTTCGCATCAATCATTATTATTTCATCCGAAAGACGTCCACTGCTGGACATAGGCCTCCCCCAAGCGTCGCGTCAACGTACGTCTCTCATCCATCATTTCGCATCCTATCTATCAATTATACAAGTGAGTACAAAAACGCCGCACCTCTCTATGAAAATGCTTACCGGTAAAAGAAGAAGTTTTATTTAATTAGAAAGTAGTCTTGCGGTGAACAATGTTCCCTCTGATGTGGATCACGCCGTCGGTACGTAGGTCTCCGATGAGAATTAACTCGCCATGCAGGAAGGCTTCCTCGGTAAATCGGACTGCTCCAGCGGTTCGAAACTCTCCGACAAGGTAGACAAACTCGCCGTAGATGTAAACGTTGCCGTTGAAATGTCCTAGAAGAAACAGACATAATTGACCACTGAAATAGCATGAAATAGAATGGTCCCAGACACCCCAGGCAGTTTATATTTTTTCTACGCAAAATGTGTGGAATACAGTTAGAATGTACTTCGTTGACTGAGGCCCAGTTTTTTTATCAGCTGTTAACTCAACGAATGGTTGAATATTGTACGTGTGGGACTTAATTTCTAGCAAAAAGAGAATAATATGCCTACTAGATATGTTTAGTTTGGCTTCTCCATCGAATGTGATGCCCCCAATAAGCACCTTGCCAATAAGATTTTCTCCTGTTCCGTCGTGGTGAATCTTTTTGAGACTTCTGCAACAAAAGAAAAATACAATTAATATTTTACCTATATAGCTAGGTAACCTAGGAGCTATAAGTTTGTAAAATGGCTACTTCTATATTATCTCGCTCTCTATATTCTATGTAGACCAGTGCAATTAGTCATTATAAATGAAAAATGACGGAACTTAGTTAAAATAAATGGATTTGAATTTTATTTATGTGGCTTTTTAATACCATAGACTAAAAAGTTTACCCTTAAAAATTAACGCATTTTTAAAAGAACCAGTAATTAAAAAAAAAAATGTCCTCGTAAAATACAATCAGCATTTTTATACATTTAGTTTAAGAAAATAATAAATGTTGTTGAGTTTGTTTATACATTTCTGAAAATATTTGTGAGTCAACTTATTATATTTAATTTGGAAATGGTTGATTATCAAAAAAAAAACGTAAATTAAAAAAATAAGATTAAATCAACAAATGCATCAATTTTAATAAAAACAAATTTATTAACAACTTATGCAAATAAAAATTGTTATTTTTTTAAATAAATAATTATATTTCTATACTAATATTATAAAGAATTGATGAAATGAAAGATATTTTTGTATGTTTGTTTGTTTGTACCGAATAGGCTCCGAAACTACTGGACCGATTTAAAAAAATCATTCACCAATAGAAAGCTACATTATTCCTGAGTGACATAGGCTATTTTTATCCCGAAAACGGGTCCTGTAGGGTGGCCCACGGGAGCGAAGCCGCGGGCAACAGCTAGTTTTATTATAAAAATGATGATCATGTAAATTAAATGTCATAAATGTTTTTTCGATCTCATTCATGAATAACATTGATGGAACATTTAAGCAGCTAACTGCTTTACAATTAAAATGCTGTAAAACAATTTAAGCCACTTTTTCTACAACCTCAAGCAGAGCCACATCCAGTTTTACAAGAATTTTTATTTTTTTATTAAATTTAATTTTCCGAAGGTTTCTTGGATTATTTTTTTTATTTCCATCCCCTTTCTTTTGGCAGTTTTTGATGTCTCTTCCATAACAGTACTGATCATAAGGCATATGTCATATATTTCTTATCAATATACATACATTGTGTAGACAGTAATAAGTAAAATAGAAAAAAAACACATAAAAAACGAATTAAAATGTGAGACTAAAAGAAAGTTTTTTAATCATTACACACACAGGTACATAAGGACAACACATCAAAACACTAGAGTGCATACAAAGGCACTGCTTATTTCTTAAGAAAATTCTACCAGCAAAAAAGCATCATATAATGCTAAAATGCATAAAACACCCGATTGCAAAATATCAGTGACTTCAGCATATTCATTAGTAAAGATAACAGTAGCATCTTGTAAATCTGTACGACTTTCGAACAATTTAGCAAATTTATTTTCACTCTTAATGTAAAACGCTGAAGTCGTATCTTATCCAGTTAATGCATGTACGAGTAAAAACAAAATATGCTTACACATTGGTAATCTAGGCTTTAATTATAATATTTTTTTTGCAGATACCGTTCCTTTGGCTGCTTTGAGAAAATATATTTCTTTATGAGAAGGCGTTAAAGCTGTTAATAAAACTAACACATCAATATCTTCAGCAACAACTACAACATTTTCTGATACATTATCAAGCGCCGTTTGTATAATTAATGTATCCTCATACTGCTTGACATGAAAAAATATTATTATCTGCTAGTTTCTTCCTTAGCATTTTGATTAATCTACTGTTGTCATTGTTGTTTGCAAGGAACTCTTCACTATCCCAAATCCCCCTACATAGTCTCTTTTATATGCCTGCAATACCTACTTTTGAAGGACGTTTGTTGTACCTTTATATATTTTATATAGAAACTGAGTTATTATTGAAACAAAAAATAAATATAGCTCTATAAGGAAAGTACTGTACTAGAGGTAGCATCATTTTCATGGAACAAATTTAAAAAAAGAACATTAGCGGGAGGTTTCCAAAGGAAAACATTTTACACAGTCAACAATGCATAGTAAAAAATTAATTTAAAAAATCAAAATACCCGACTGCTTAAAAAGCGAACTAAAAAGACGTAAACAAGAAGAAAATCATGCTGTGCAGTCGGAGGATACATATTCGCGAGCTGGCTGACCAAAACCAGATGTATCCTCCGACTGCACAGCATGATTTTCTTCTTGTTTACGTCTTTTTAGTTCGCTTTTTAAGCAGTCGGGTATTTTGATTTTTTAAATTAATTTTTTTATTTATAACTTTTTAGTTAACATTTTTTTCGAATTAGGTACATTTAAATATATAAGTGATATATATTTTTGAAATCACCTCTTGAAACCCTTTATTTTGATACCCCACACGATGGGTTGGGAAGAAAAAATAAAATTGGCCCCCCACAATATGGCGCCCAAAAGCCGCCATTTTCCTATTTGCCAATTTTAATGTAGCCTATGACACTCGCAAGGTTAAGACGGATCGATTGACGTATGAATCATCAAAATCGGCCAACGCGTTAGGTCTCTGGAACGCCACATAGGAACAAACATACATACATACATACATACATACATACATACATAGACTGATAAACACATTACCCTCCTTCGGCAGTCGGGTAAAAAAACATACCTTGGTCTTCACATAAACAAATACTTAATATATTTTATGCAATATCACAATCATACACAAAAAAATAAATAAAAACAAATAACAAATCTTCGGTTCCTCTTCTGTCGCTGAAATAATCACAAGAAAGTTTCTAAGTTAGAAATGACAATATGTTATTTCTACATATAAGACAATCTAACTCAGAAAACCTCTATGTGCTGTCTCCAAGATGCACGAATGATAACTACAATAAACCATATCTCCAGAACCTAAAGGGAATAAAACACAAAGTTTATTTTGAAAACTAATTTAACAGGTACCCGTTACAAATATCATTGAAAGGGGACCAAATATGGGCTTGTGGAACAGTCAATTCTAATAAGAAATACTTGCCACAATTAAAAGACTACAATAGTAAGATATCTTTAAAAAAAAAAAGAAGATCTATGTAATCAAAGGCTGTTAATCCATTGACAGAAAAGCTTAAAATAATGGCATCGATTTTTTTTCATTTTCTGATTTGTTCTGTGGTGAATGCTTTTTTGATTTTATAAAGAACTAGCTGACCCGGCAAACTTTGTTTTGCCATAAAAACACCAAACATTCATCTACCCAACACTACTCCACCTACCCAACACTAAGCCACCTACCCTACCCTACCTACCCTACCCTACCTATGCTACCCTACCTACCCTACCCTACCTACACTACCCTACCAACCCTACCCTACCTACACTACCTACCCTACCTACCCTAACCTACCCTACCCAACCTACCCTACCCTACCTACCCTGCCCTACCTACCCTACCCTACCTACCCTACCCTACCTACCCTACCCTACCTACCCTACCCTACCCTACATAAGAACCTTCTCCCAACAATAACGAACACAACAAAAAAAGAATAAGCGAAATCAGTCCAGCCGTTCACGCGTGATGCCGTGACAACGGAAAACGGGTTTCATTTTTATATATATAGACTTCAAGCAACTTCACGACCAGGTCTTTGTAAGTTTATGTAATTTTATCTTATGGAGGCCTCCATTAAATATTGAAATTGTCGTCGTGAATTTTATTCTAAAACTTGTAACGTTCTGTAGTACACATTATTGTCATACTTTTGTATGTTTTGAAATTTTACCTTTAACTAGACTAATATAGACTATCAATGACGTCGGAAAAATCGGATTCATATTCAATTGATCGATCTTACTATTTATTTAAGTACACCTCAAACTTAACCAAAATTGGTTGCCTTACTGCCTTCTTATGCAAAAATTGTTTTCAGAAAAAATGCTAATAATTTTCCTGTTTCTCTTGCAGGTCAAGACGTCCAGTTCGGACTATCGAAAAAAAATATACTCATTCCCCTTAAAAATTACTAAGAATATGCCCCTTTTCTTGTAATTTAATTTTAAGCTATTGAGATATCCTTACCTACCGAAGCCGTTGAAACCAAGTGGCAGTGGCTGAGAGCTGCAACAAAAAAAGATAATTTGATCAAAAAAACACCTACAATTTACTTAAAAATCTGTATGACTCGAGAATGCAATGGCGCAATGGAACCCGAACTGAATATTCAAAGTGCTTTCAGTGTCATCATTGTTGTAAAATATTGGCATTGACAACTCTTAACCGAAGTTTAGCTCGCGTTCGGATTCATTGGTCAAATTAACCCCCTATATTTAACCACGGGCGTCTATGCATTCACTCGTATTGGTGATCTGTACGAATAGTTTCGCATCTATCATCATCATTTCAGCCGAATGACGTCCACTGCTGGACAATTCCCTGCCCCAAGCGTCGCCACTAGGACGTACGTCTCTCATCCATCATTACGCATCCTTTTTATTAAAGTTCCGAAAAAGATACGAATTTATACAAGTGAGTACAAAGACGCCGCACCTCTCTAAAAAAATGCTTACCGGTAAAAGAAGAATTTTTATTTAATTAGAAAGTAGTCTTGCGGTGAACAATGTTCCCTCTGATGTGGATCTCGCCGTCGAAAGGAATTAACTCTCCATGCAGGACTCTTCTGCAACAAATGAAAAATACAATTAATATTTTAACTATATAGAGTAGCTGACCTAGGAGCTATACGTTTATTAAATGTTTTTACACTTCTATAATATCTCGATCTCTATCTTCTATGTAGACCAATTAGTCAATCATTTTTCATCACAAATGAAAAATGATACCATAAATCAAAACAATTACGTATTTTTAAAAGAACAAGTAAATTAATATATCCTCGTAAAATACAATCAGCATTTTTAAACATTTATTTGAAGAAAATAATAACTGTTAAAGTTGTTGAGTTTGTTTATATATTTCTGAAAATATTTGTGAGTCAAATTTTTATATTTAATTAGGAAATGGTTAAATATAAAAAAAAATAAAAAAATAAGATTAAATAATACAAATGCATCAATTTTAATCAAAAATAATTTATTAACAACTTATGCTAAATAAAAAGTGTTAAATTTTTTAATAAATAATTTTTATAAAAAGTTTTTTTATAAAAATGATGATCTTATAAATTAATTGTCATCAAAATTTTCAGTTTCGATCTCATCCATGAATAACATTGATGGAACATTTAAGCAGCTAATTCCTTTACAATTCAAACCTCAATCAGAGCCGCATCTATTTTTACTAGATTTTTTATTTAATTTAATTTTCTGATGGTTTCTTGAATTATTTATTTTATTTCCATCCCCATTCTTTTGGCAACTTTTGATGTCTTGTCCATAACTGGGGGGTAACCATAAGATCTTAGAGTAAGGTTATTTTGAGAGTAAGTGACAGATGTATACATGTCATATACATATGTCCGTTACACACACTCAGAATAACCTTACTCTAAAAGCTTATTTATGGTCGGCCCCCTGTACTGGTCATAAGTCATATGTCATTTATTTCTTATCAATATACCTACATTGTTTAGACAGTAATAAGTAAAATAGAAACAAAACCATGGAAAGACCGATTAAAATGAGAGACAAAAATAAAGTTTTTTAATAATTAATGTACACACAGATACATAAGGACAACACATCTAAACAATAGAGTACATACAAAGGCACTGCTTATTTCTTAAGAAATTTATACCCGCAAAAAAGCATCATATAATAATAACTGTTAAAGTGCATAAAACACCCGATTGCAAAATATCAGCGACTTCAGCATATTCATCAGTAAAGATAACAGCAGCATCTTGTAAATCTGTACGACTTTCGAACAATTTAGCAAATTTATTTTCACTCTTAATGTAAAACGCTGAAGTCGTATCTTATCCAGTTAATGCATGTACGAGTAAAAACAAAATATGCTTACACATTGGTAATCTGGGCTTTAATTATAATATTTTTTTTGCAGATACCGTTCCTTTGGCTGCTTTGAGAAAATATATTTCTTTATGAGAAGGCGTTAAAGCTGTTAATAAAACTAACACATCAATATCTTCAGCAACAACTACAACATTTTCTGATTCATTATCAAGCGCCGTTTGTATTATTAGTCCAGTGTTTTTCAACCTGTGGGTCGCGACCCCCTGGGGGTCGCGAAGCCTCTACTGGGGGGTCGCGAGGGGTCGCGAAAACTACCAAAGTATAAAAAAAAAGTTTAAAAATATATTAATAATAAGATTTATTAAGAAAATGTTAACTAAAGGATATAAACATTTGTATGCTAATACAAATTAACAGAAAATAACCTACGAGTAGTTTTCCTGTGAAGGTTGCGTTTGTTTCTCAGTAATAAATTTCTACCAAAACGGATCCGTTTTTGCTAGATTGAGAATTAAATCGTCTTCCAAATTTAAGCGATTTATTTGTTAACTTTTTTTTTGGGCCATTGATGAAAATGTTGACTTGCACAGGTACCAGGTGGCAAATAGAATCAAACACCTCAAACCCTGTGTTATTAATTTGGGTATTATGTTTTTCTTTTTAACCAAAATGAATCCAAATTGGCAGACTTGAATTCCAAGAGCAACATCCCATCGGCAGATAAAGACAGCAGAGACCAGAATTTGAGCTTGGTTGCCAAATTTGCGTCATTTATAGCTGCATTTGCCTCATTTAAATGCAGATTTTAGATCCACCTTTGCCCAGTGGTATCCGATATTTCTTGCACTGAGAAGTAATACACAATTCTTCTTTCAAAGAACATCTCATGAAAATTCCAATAAGCTCAAACACGACTAGGATATATTGTTTTATTTCGGAGTTCCAATGCCTACCTTCCGGCTTCATCATCTGATCAGTTCAATGGTACCATTTTTATCAGTACCATTTATTTATGAGTAGGAATATGCTTCATCATTCGAGATATCTTATACTCGTGACACCCTTATCAGTAAGGAGTTCCAGTGGCCATCTGTGGTCTTCTTCCTCAATTCCACTTCACAAAATGATACATTCTGAGTGCAAATAATTGCATTGTTGATGAAAAATATATAATACCAAAATTGCTATATGTATGCCTATAATATTTGAGGAGTTCCATTGATTTCCTAGGGATCTCATCAGATACTGACTTAGTGTGAGACCACCTCGGGAGTATATACTCCCAACCGACGAAAATACTTGAAAGTGGGTGAAAGGATATCCTTACACCCACTTTCATGAATTTTCATAATCGGTCCACAATCGGTAGAGTAATTGTGGAACAAACGTACAAAAAATAAAGAAAACATACATTCGAATTGTTAAACCTCGTCATTTTTGAAATCGGTTGAAAAAAAGCGAAGTGTCGGGGGTCGCGAAATATTTTTTCATACTGGGGGGGTCGTGTCATGAAAAAGGTTGAAAAACATTGAATTAATGTATCCTCATACTGCTTGACATGAAAAAATATTATTATCTGTTAGTTTCTGCCTTATCAATTTGATTAATCTACTGTTGTCATTGTTGTTTGCAAGGAACTCTTCACTATCCCAAATCCCCCTACATACTCTCTTTTATATGCCTGCAATACCTACTTTTGAAGGACCTTTCCTGTACCTTAGTATATTTTATATAGAAACTGAGTTATTCTTGAAAGAAAAAATAAATATAGCTGTATAAGGAATGTACCTACTGTACTAGAGGTAAGCATCATTTTCATGGGACTAACTTAAAAAAAAACATTAGCGGGAGGTTTCAAAAGGTTAACATTTTACACAGTCAACAATGCATAGTAAAAAACATACCTTGGTCTTCACATAGACAAATACTTAATATATTTTATGCAATTTCACAATGATACACAAAAAAATAAATAAATCTTCGGTTCCTCTTCTGTTGCTGAATTAGTCACAAGAAAGTTTCTAAGTTAGAAATGACAATATGTTATTTCTACATATAAGTCAATCTAACTCAGAAAACCTCTATGTGCTGTCTCCAAGATGCACGCATGATAACTACAATAAACCATATCTGCAGAGCCTAAAGAGAATAAAACATAAAAAAAACTTAAACATAACGTCTTTGGTAGGTACCAATTTTTTGCGTTATGGTCACCGACTTCCAAAAACAAAGTTATTTTTCACTTTGTAGTTTTCTTATTTGGATGTCGGTAGTATTTTTTTTAGCAAAAAAGTTCTTTTATTTTTACTTTTTAGTTGTACATACCTAATAGTATAGTAGTACCTAATAGTATAGTAAATAATAAAAAAAATATTTATCATTAAAGAGTTAATACCAGAATGGTTCGCGGTAAAAAGCTTCTCAAGAATCCAATGCAACATGATTGCTACTAGAATATTTAAACATTCAATACATTTAACATAATATACTTAATATATTTTTGTACAATTTCACAATTAAACAAATCTTCGGTTCCTCTTCTGTCGCTGAATTAGTCACAAGAAAGTTTCTAAATTAAAAAGCTCGATATGTTATTTCTACATATAAAACAATCTAACTCAGAAAACCTCTATGTGCTGTCACCAAGATACACGCATGATAACTACAATAAACAATATCTCCGGGTCCAATTATTTCTTCTTCGTTGAAAAATTTGTCACAAACAAGCAAGGTAAGACAAGAGAGCCGATTTGTACATGGGACTCATTATCTAATTGAAGAACTTCTAAGTACTCGATGCACGAATTCTCCAAGATGCACTGAAGATGTTGCTGAAGACCATATTTTTGCTACAAGATCTATAAATAATATTTGTAAATTTAAACTAAAATATTTTAAACATTAAAGAGTCAATGCCAGGATGTTTCGCGTTAAAATACTTCTCGAGAATATTACAAATAAGTTTACAATCAACATCAATACACAGTAAAATAAACTAGCACAAGCAATACGGCATCCCACATTGTTAAAAATAATACAGAAGAAAGCAAAGAAACAAATCTTCGATTGATCTTCTTGCATCTTCTCTCTTCTATCGATGAATAGCCACAAAGAAGTCTTTAGTACCTACCGATACACAAATAGATCTCCCGCGCTCAGCGCCCTATACTGTGCATCTACACTAAAAGCCTCCATGAGCTGTTTCTTCTTTCTTCAGTGACGTTCATTCTTCTTTGACAACAGAGCATTGTATAAGACGAATACATTATTTAACATTATAGAGTAAATGTCAGGACGGTATTCACCTCGTTTCGTTTCTCGAGTGAGTATCACCCGTCACACAAGCCACACAGAGAGAACATTACACTTTATTTAACAATCAACATTAGAGATAAAACTTCGGTTAATCTTCTTTTTTTGTCTTCTGGTGCTGAATACGCCACAAAGAAGTCTTTAGTAATAATGCACGAATAGATCTCACGCCGTATACTATGCATATATACTAAAAACCTCCATGAGCTGTTTCTTCTTTCTTCTATGTCTCTTTGAGAACAGAGCATTGATAAAGAAGCAAATGTTTGATTGATCTTCTTTCATCTTTTCTCTTCTATCGATGAATAAGCCACAAAGAAGTATTCAGTGATAATACATAAAATAGATATCACGAGCTTAGCTCTCTATACTAAAATAAATAATGGTGTTTTTCATGAAATTCGACTGAATGATGCAACGTCAGTGTCCCAAAAATGTGAAAACGGAGACTGTATCAAAACCAGTCGAAACGTGTTCATTTCGTAAGAATGACGAATGAACGAATGACGTGTATTGCAAAACAACGATTTTAAGGGTATATTAATAAAAACAAATATATTACTTATTGTCAGACAGTGACATCACAACGGCGGTCATATAAAGCATTATAGACGTATTGATAGATAGTGGATCACGCGTATGCACTAATTTCAGAATCTGTACCACGGACACCCAACGCTAAGAAAGAAAATTTGTTTCAAATAATTGCACTAGATGGCGTGATACGCTTCCATTTGTTATCGTGTTTTGTGAAATATTAAGATTTTCTAGAGACAATCATAAAAAATGTAGAAATAAATTCCACGAGGTTGATGTTGAACTTTCATTGTGTATAAAATAATCCGGTTCAAATCATCGAAACATTAACTATAGCTGGGTTACGAGGTATAAACCTAATTGCACTGGACTAATAAACCCTCTAAACAAACCACACCGCATAAAGATCACACATTATTGAACAATTAACAACAATGCATAGTAATTAACATATCTTGGGCTCCACTTTTTCCTTGTCTCCCGTCGTTGCATATAAGTCCCAAAGAAGTCATTCAGTTAGATTTGTTACACGATATATCTACGATAATCATTATCTAGCTGAACCAACATTATCTGCTGTATCCAATGCAACATGATTGCTACTAGAATATTTAAACATTCAATACATTGAACATAATATACTTAATATATTTTATACAGTTTCACAATTAAACAAATCTTCGGTTCCTCTTCTGTCGCTGAATTAGTCACAAGAAAGTTTCTAAATTAAAAAGCTCGATATGTTATTTCTACATATAAAGCAATCTAACTCAGAAAACCTCTATGTGCTGTCACCAAGATACACGCATGATAACTACAATAAACCATATCTCCGGGTCCAATTATTTCTTCTTCGTTGAAAAATTAGTCACAAACAAGCAAGGTAAGACAAGAGAGCCGATTTGTACACGGGACTCATTATCTAATTGAAGAACTTCTAAGTACTCGATGCACGAATTCTCCAAGATGCACGATAGTTGCTGAAGACCATATTTTTGCTACAAGATCTATAAATAATATTAGTAAATTTAAACTAAAATATTTTAAACATTAAAGAGTCAATGCCAGGATGGTTCACCGTAAAATACTTCTCGAGAATATTACAAATAATTTTACAATCAACATGAATACACAGTAAAATAAACTAGCACAAGCAATACGGCATCACACATTGTTAAAAATAATACAGATGAAAGTAAAGAAACAAATGTTGTTTTTCTTTTCTATCGATGAAAAAGCCACAAAGAAGTCTTTAGAGAAGATACGCAAAATAGATCTCCCGCGCTCATAACAAATAAAAAAAACCGGCCAAGTGCGTGTCGGGCCACGTGCAGTAATAGGGTGCCGAAGTTGCATAATAATGCGGACTAAAAAGAGAGTTTTGTTGTTGTTACATGACCATTAGAACGGTTTCAGCGGCTCACAAAGTCTAAAAACGGGCTCACATAGGTGATGTTTTTTTATCTATATTCTCGCGTTTGACCACTATCTCGCCTGATGGTAAGCGATGATGTGGTCTACGGTGAAGCAAGCTTGCCTAGATCTATCTATAGATATCTATTTGAGTACCACCGCGAGTGCGAATTGCGAAAGGAGCCGATACGAGCGCGCGTTAGAGCCACGGGGAATGGTATAGTTCGTTCCCGGATCCTTGCGTGCACGCTCCTTGTTTATTTCTCTTTCGGAATTAGTAAAAAATCGTATGTATTCACTTCTAATCTCCTCTAATCCGCATATTAGAGGTGAATCCTCTAATCTGGAACTATTTTATTCTGGAAAGTTTTACGCTACTCAATTAGTGATGAAGTCGGGTCGAATATTGACTTTATAGAAGGATATCGACAAAAGAAAATAAGTAATTTGCTTGTAAATCGAATCTAATTTGACTTTACTTTTACGTTTTAATTACAAAACGTCGAAAATACTTCTGAACTAATACAAAATAGATAACGGGCGGTAGAGCGCGCATGCGCCGTATGGACTACGGACTGGTACTGCCAACGACTCCGGCCATTCCAATGCGTTATTCGAGCTTAAACATTATTAATTTTGAAATAATTATTATTAAGGATGTTAAATTTAATTTTTGTATATTTTTACATGGTTCATAAGCATATATTTACTATCTGTTTTACACAGCTAACAACTTTATTTATGTCATTTTTCAATGGCATTTGTACAAAAAATTTACCGTGCCAAGTATATTTTATAAGTTGGTCGACTATTACTCGTAAACTTGTAAAGCCTGTTATGATTTCATTTTTGTATATTTTTACATGGTTCGTAAGCATTATATTTACTTTGTTTTACACAGCTATCAACTTTATTTAAGTAATTTTTCAATGGCATTTGTACAAAATTTTTACTGTTCCAAGTACATTTTATAAGTTGGTCGACTATTACTCGTAAACTTGTAAAGCCTTGTTATCCGTGATAATTTTCCTTTTAATTTCGTTATATTTACTACTGCCGTAAATTTTTTCACATAGCCAAGAACAACCATTTCGCTGGCAGGGGGGGGGACACTTGGCTCTAACATAAATTTGCAACTTTAAGCTTAATTTTTCGCAAACGAATCTCTAAATCGAAAAATAGTTGTAACAAACACATCATATTTTTGAATGGCCTATCCAACGATACCCCACACCATGGGACAGATGAGAAAAAAAAATTACATCCCTACTTTACGTCTATGGGAGGTACCCGAAAAAAAAATATTTTTCATGATTTTATGTTACCACTTTGTCGGAATTATTAATATGTGTATACATGTCAAATTATAGCTTTCTAGTACTTAGATTCTCTGAGCTAAACTGCGGACGGACAGACGGACAGAGCGAAACTATAAGGGTTCCTTGTTGACTTCGGAACCCTAAAAAATGGCCTTTAGTACCCGGTAGCCTGTCTACTCTCGACTACGGTAGTGGTCGAGGTTACGGCATGGCAAGGGGTGCTAAGAATCTCCGGACGAGGTCCGGCTCCCCAACAAACACTGACGACTGAACCCGGCAAATTACTCGAACTTTCCGGTTGCCGGGTAGCTGCTACCGAGTAATCGGCGGCGAATGTATAGGCATGTATGCCGCCGCCGGTACATGTGAAAGCTTATATATATGCCGATACACTTCGCCGCCGGTTACCCGGAAACCGGGGCGTGTGAAAAGGGACTTAAGATCAAGGACCTGTCCCTTGCTTTACAAGTGGCCTGTAATATTCCTGCAACATACTCATTCATTTAATTATCTGAGTACTCTCTTTCGAGCGTTTTATTAGCGAGAACATTCGAATGCGAGCCGTTTCCGCGAAAATCGTTGCGACGTCGACCCCGGCCAAAGTACGCGCTTGCGTGTAAGCTTTGTAACGCTCGGCTCGACGTCCACACCACTCGAATATTCGACGTCGAATGCTCATTACACGTGAATGCTCTCAGTGAGGACGTTCCTTATGAGGAATTGAGCAGGTTACGATGAAGTATTGCAGGGTTATCTGAAGTTCTCTCGATAATCCTCAAATCCGTTAATTTGCGAGAGGGTGTCTGGCAGTCCCAGGGTGGTGTCGGTTTTATAGTCCACAGGTCCCTTGTGAATAACGTGGTGAAGATCGAGAGTGTGTCGACCAGGATGGCGTACCTTATACTCAGTATATCCTCGAGATATTCGTTGAATGTCGTACAGGTCTACGACCTGATCTTAGCACTCCCCGACGACGAGGTGTCTCCACCTATACGAGCGCGCGTTAGAGCCACGGGGAATGGTATAGTTCGTTCCCGGATCCTTGCGTGCACGCTCCTTGTTTATTTCTCTTTCGGAATTAGTAAAAAATCGTATGTATTCACTTCTAATCTCCTCTAATCCGCATATTAGAGGTGAATCCTCTAATCTGGAACTATTTTATTCTGGAAAGTTTTACGCTACTCAATTAGTGATGAAGTCGGGTCGAATATTGACTTTATAGAAGGATATCGACAAAAGAAAATAAGTAATTTGCTTGTAAATCGAATCTAATTTGACTTTACTTTTACGTTTTAATTACAAAACGTCGAAAATACTTCTGAACTAATACAAAATAGATAACGGGCGGTAGAGCGCGCATGCGCCGTATGGACTACGGACTGGTACTGCCAACGACTCCGGCCATTCCAATGCGTTATTCGAGCTTAAACATTATTAATTTTGAAATAATTATTATTAAGGATGTTAAATTTAATTTTTGTATATTTTTACATGGTTCATAAGCATATATTTACTATCTGTTTTACACAGCTAACAACTTTATTTATGTCATTTTTCAATGGCATTTGTACAAAAAATTTACCGTGCCAAGTATATTTTATAAGTTGGTCGACTATTACTCGTAAACTTGTAAAGCCTGTTATGATTTCATTTTTGTATATTTTTACATGGTTCGTAAGCATTATATTTACTTTGTTTTACACAGCTATCAACTTTATTTAAGTAATTTTTCAATGGCATTTGTACAAAATTTTTACTGTTCCAAGTACATTTTATAAGTTGGTCGACTATTACTCGTAAACTTGTAAAGCCTTGTTATCCGTGATAATTTTCCTTTTAATTTCGTTATATTTACTACTGCCGTAAATTTTTTCACATAGCCAAGAACAACCATTTCGCTGGCAGGGGGGGGGACACTTGGCTCTAACATAAATTTGCAACTTTAAGCTTAATTTTTCGCAAACGAATCTCTAAATCGAAAAATAGTTGTAACAAACACATCATATTTTTGAATGGCCTATCCAACGATACCCCACACCATGGGACAGATGAGAAAAAAAAATTACATCCCTACTTTACGTCTATGGGAGGTACCCGAAAAAAAAATATTTTTCATGATTTTATGTTACCACTTTGTCGGAATTATTAATATGTGTATACATGTCAAATTATAGCTTTCTAGTACTTAGATTCTCTGAGCTAAACTGCGGACGGACAGACGGACAGAGCGAAACTATAAGGGTTCCTTGTTGACTTCGGAACCCTAAAAAATGGCCTTTAGTACCCGGTAGCCTGTCTACTCTCGACTACGGTAGTGGTCGAGGTTACGGCATGGCAAGGGGTGCTAAGAATCTCCGGACGAGGTCCGGCTCCCCAACAAACACTGACGACTGAACCCGGCAAATTACTCGAACTTTCCGGTTGCCGGGTAGCTGCTACCGAGTAATCGGCGGCGAATGTATAGGCATGTATGCCGCCGCCGGTACATGTGAAAGCTTATATATATGCCGATACACTTCGCCGCCGGTTACCCGGAAACCGGGGCGTGTGAAAAGGGACTTAAGATCAAGGACCTGTCCCTTGCTTTACAAGTGGCCTGTAATATTCCTGCAACATACTCATTCATTTAATTATCTGAGTACTCTCTTTCGAGCGTTTTATTAGCGAGAACATTCGAATGCGAGCCGTTTCCGCGAAAATCGTTGCGACGTCGACCCCGGCCAAAGTACGCGCTTGCGTGTAAGCTTTGTAACGCTCGGCTCGACGTCCACACCACTCGAATATTCGACGTCGAATGCTCATTACACGTGAATGCTCTCAGTGAGGACGTTCCTTATGAGGAATTGAGCAGGTTACGATGAAGTATTGCAGGGTTATCTGAAGTTCTCTCGATAATCCTCAAATCCGTTAATTTGCGAGAGGGTGTCTGGCAGTCCCAGGGTGGTGTCGGTTTTATAGTCCACAGGTCCCTTGTGAATAACGTGGTGAAGATCGAGAGTGTGTCGACCAGGATGGCGTACCTTATACTCAGTATATCCTCGAGATATTCGTTGAATGTCGTACAGGTCTACGACCTGATCTTAGCACTCCCCGACGACGAGGTGGAGACCAAGTATGAGGATATTTCTAGAGCCATGCACGGTTTCAAAACTCACTTCACCGTTGTCATGGAGGACTTCAACGCAAAACTGGGTAAATGATGAGTTGCAAGTGGGGCAATTTGGAGTTGGACGACGGAACCACCGGGGTCACCTACTGGGCAGTTTGACTTAATTTATTTCAGAGTAAAGTTAAAATTAATAGTACCAAAAGCTCGGCTGAGGTCTAGAAAACACGAGTACACGGATGTTTTTCTACTAGTATAAACGGTATTTGTAGTGCGAAAATAGCCAAATCAGTGTATAAGCCCCGACGGAACCCAAACTGTGCGTGCGTCCCATTAAGTGAAATATTCTTTTCGTCAAAATGTTGCATCATCAGATTTTCGAAAAGTCAATAAAAATATTTAAGTCAATATCTAATCTAATCTATATATATAAAAGAGAAAGTTTGTATGTATGTGCCTTATAGACTCCGAAACAGCTGGACCGATTTTAATGAAATTTTCAGACAATCTTTAGATTGACCCAGCGAATAACCATGTATAGTTTGGTGGCGATCGGAGCATTTTTTTAAACTTTGAACGCGGGCGAAGCTGCGAGCAGAAGCTAGTTACCTATATCAGATCACACTGGACCACTAACTCAATACAAAATTGCCCAACTAATTTGTTATTTGTAACTTAATTTAGTTTGGATAAACTAAATGTCAAATAAATACTAAATCTATACTTCTATACTAATATTATAAAGAGGTAAAGTTTGCGAATTGTGAGTTTATGACGTTGTAGGGGGTAATCTCTGGATCTACTGAACCGATTTTGAAAATTTTTTCACCAGTAGAAAGCTTAATTATATTAATAATTATTTAAGTGTCACAGGCTATAATATATTTTCAAAAAAATAAGAGATCCTTGTGAAAATTGCAATAATGTAACCCAAAGTAGCAAAATGTTGCATATAAAATTCATTCTTTGGCGTGCGCTGTGAAAACTATTGATGATACATAAAAATTATGTACTACATGATTAGGTAGGGTAGGGAAAGTAGTGTAGGGTAGGTAGGGTAGAGTAAGCAGGGTAGGGTAGGTAGGGTAGGGTAGGTGGGTAGAGTAGGTATGGCAGGTAGGTAGCCAATTGACTGGAGCAAAGCCGCGGGAGTCAGCTAGTTAAATATAAACATAGAATTAATACACAATCGTTGTTCTATTTATATTTGACCATTCCACCACATTATATAATGCATATCTTCGAATTTCAAATGCCAAACGTATCATTCAATAGATATGTTTGGCATTAAAATTCGATGCATTTTGGTTTAGGTAGCATCAATAATGCGGCTTATTTTCTATTCATGTGCTGATTACAATGAATACCAAGCTCTGACCTGTTCGCCCGGGCATTCGAGCTAGATTCAATTCGAACTAGAGCTCACTAATAGGCAGTTCTCTGAAACACTCAATAGCGGTAAATCCCTCGTTCAATGGGTAAACTGCAACATAGCATAAATTCATATTTGAATCTACGCTTATATTACAGATGCGAGTGTATCATTCTGTTACACGGGTACCTAGATATCTTGTCCTGAATTAGGAAATAGGATATTTTTTACACTTAACACAACAAGGAAACATACTTTCCTTGATACAATTTTCTAATATTACGCGGTCGAAGCTGTTAGTTTAAAGAACTAAAACTAAATATTTATCTAATGACCTCGCCTCTCGTGCTTGAGATCGTGCGTTCGAATCCGGGCAAGTGCCAATGTGTATTTTTCAATCCATTATTACTTTCTAAGTTAACCTTGGACATCGTTGACAACGGTGAAGGAAAACATCGTGAGGAAACCTGGAATTACAGTGAGTTCAATATAAGATTGCGCTCAATTGGTGTAATTGCTGCAAGGCGTTCCAGTGCGAGGATAAACTAATAAATCTTGCTATCAGTTTTTGAATCTATGAGCAGATAAGTTGAACCCTGTCGCACTTCCACTTCTCTTCTCCTTCGTACCCCACGTCACACCTCCAGCCGTTATGATGGCTCCTTCTCTGTTACTGCAGTGCGTCTCTGGAACTCTCTGCACATTCCCTACGCGACAGCCCTTCTCTGAATATCTTCAAAAGGAAAATCAAAGATCATTTTCTTTCGGAATGACATAATATTAGTATATGTATATATTTTTTTTTTCTTGTACTTATGTATGTATGTATATTTAGGATTTATTTTATTTTATTCTAAAATTGTACACTGGACTACTTCTCTTCTTCCTTTTGTAAACTCTCTCTATCACTCTTAGGTTTGCTGGTAGAAAACCCTTCTTTGAGTTAAGCTCGCCTTTGTACGTCAACTTTAAAATCACTCATGTTGTATATGTAATTATTTTTTGTGTACAATAAAGAATTAAGAATTAAGAAGGATTTAGCAGTCTGTATGTGAGTTTATATGTTTGTAAACGCACCCACGATACAGGAAGAAATTCCTAGTGTGGGGCAACGTTTTAAAAAATAAAATAAATAAAAAAGCAGGTAAGATCTATTCGCCATTAGGAGCAAAGACAACTGTCCACAAATTATCTTGTTGTAGGATGTTGCGTCTTTTGAGTCTGCTGACACAATCTTATATTGCAAGCTGAGCGGCCAACCAGTTGGGTAGTCTACTTAAGTCTGGACTTGTAAGGGTTCCGTACCTCAAAAGTTAAAAAAGGAACCTTATAAGATCACTTTCTTGTCCGTCTGACTGTCTGTCCGTCTGTCCATGTGTCACCACCGATTTTCTCAGGAACGGGTGGACCTAGGAGGTTGAACCAGATACTAAGGTATATAGTCCCTATTAGGTGTATAAAACTGAAGATCCTGAGTCAACACGATAAAAAGATATAAGCAAATTTAGGATTTTGCGAAACCTTGTAATACCAAAATTTACCTTAATTTTCAACTTTTTATTTTTTTGTCTTTACGTGTGCTGAAAATTGACAATTCTAGGTCAATTGGAAGTACCATAAAGGTTTTGGGTCGAAAACCTATATGGTAGTTGCCGTTGATCAATCAGGAATTTTGGCAAAAAGTAAGGTCTTACAGCACAAATAAAGGATAAATTCCAAAAAATAAAATAAGTTTAAAATTAAGGTAAATTTTGGTACTTACAAGTTTTCGCGAAAATCAAAATTTGCCCATAGCTTTAAAACTTAGCCACCAATAAAAATTATACCAATTTTATTATGGCGGTATAATGGGTAGGTTCAGTTCACAAAAAATGGTGCACGTCAGAATCATTCTACTTTTTAAAAAGGGCAATCCGCAATAAATAGGAAACTACAGGCCAATCAGTCTCGTAATAAGCACTTACAAACTCTTTGCCTCAATAGTACTCAAACGAATAACCCAAGAAATTGACAACGCACAACCTATGGAGCAAGCGGGTTTCAGTACTATCGATCACATACAGACAATCGAACAAATAATAGAAAAATACAGAGAATTTAACAGATCCCTCTACGTGGCGTTCATAGATTACAGCAAAGCCTTCGACAGCATTAGTCACAGCCCCAACTGGAAGATACTTATCTCACTTAAAATCAACCAAAAATATATCAACATAATAAAAAACGTGTATAAAAACAGTACAAGCAAAGTATAACTTGAGACCAGTGGAGAACCCTTCAAAATAGAACGAGGTATAAGACAGGGTGACCCGCTGCTACCAAAACTTTCGATAGCGGTTCTTCAAGTTATTTTCAGCAAAATGAATTGGGCACAGAAAGGCACACAGATAAACGGAAAGCACCTCAATTATCTAAGATTTGCAGACGGCATTGTGATACTGGCTGAATCACCTAAAGACTTAGAGGAAATGGTAACGGCACTCGATCAGGAAAGTAATAGAGTCGGACTTAATATGAACATAAATAAGACAAAAATAATGACTAACAATTATAAAAGACCAATACAAGTAAACAGACACAATAGAATATTTTGACAATTATATATATTTCGGAAAACAAGTCGCATTCAATGCAAACAGTAACGAGAATAATAACGTTAACATGGAACAAGTTTTGGTCGCTAAAAGAGATATTAAAAAGCAACTATAGCCTACAGCATACCCACAATTATTTCCAACGCTTCAATTTTCTGAAATACGTTGGTTCATCCAAAATAATTTGCATTGGAATCCATCCATTGGAATCAAAGGCTAAACAATACTGCAATCCTCCTATGAACAGTTAATTGCGAAATTCTCATGTTCAATACCAACCATATTCATAGACCAAATCACGGCCAGTCAATAGAGTCGTATTCCGTATGTAACAAATATCTACTAAACCCAATAAATTCATTTCCCGGAATGCCTTTGACAAAAAAATAATAAATTCCAGAATTCAATGGAGTTCCTTTTATTACTTGGATTATTAATAATCCGAAATCTGATGATGAAATGGGATGAAATGAAACATATCCTGTCGTTTTAAATAAACTCATTTCAATTCAATACGTTATTAAATGTTTTCAAAATTGTACTCGGAATCAGTATTTTACATGGTGAAATTGCCTATCGGAATTCCATAAGACAATTTATTTTTTATTAAAAAATCTTTGCCCCGCAATAGGATTTTTTTTCCTGTTTCGTGGGTGCGGTTATAAACATATAAACTCACATACACAACACCCAGAGCCGGAACAACTATCTGTAGGTCATACAAATATTTGTACCGTGCGGGAATCGAACCCGCGACACGCAGCGCAGCAGTCAATCGCTCGACCACTGCGCCAACCGTGAGCCCTAGTTATTGCCGCCGTAGTTATTGGGACAGATGTAGACAAGTCATATACATCAGACACAATCAAAATAACCTTATTCAAAGTGCACCCCCCTCAGAATTCCCGGGGCGGGTATAACACGACGAACATTTCAAAGTTTGAAAAAACTCAATCAGCCGCTTCATCTTGTAACGTACTAAACAACATTATCTAAAAACTTAAAAAAATAAAACCTAAAGATTTGATACCTACGAGACTAAGAAGCTCAATGTGCACATAGACAAAGGGATAAAAATGCGCTACTAAAATCATAGTGGCCAACCATTATCATTTTGCACTTCTGAGAAACCTTATTCTAAGAGAGAATAACTTTGAGTTTTGAGTAACTCAGGTAGACCGCCTCGAGAATGTCCAACATATCAAAACGTAATAAGTAGGTAAGCATAATTATAGCAACAACGGACGGACGGACGGGCGGATTATAATATTCGGACGCGCGCCCGCCTTTTGTTTCGATTTTATTCAGCCTTACTTACATGTTTCAATACAAAGGGATAGACTCGCTTTCATATCGAAAATTATTATAATAGTTTAAAAAAACACGCTTTTATAGAAAAGAAACCAAACTAAAAGGTAGAAAATAATTTTCAATAAATTAAAATTAAGAATATTGTGAATAATAATAATATGTATTTTATTACAAAGAAGCATGGGGTGCTTTTTAAGATATTTTTAACCGACTTACCAAAAGGGAGGAGGTTCTATGTTCGACTTTATGTATGTTTTTTTTTTTATAATATCAACAATATCTCCGTCAATTGTAGACCGATTTAGGAAATTCTTTTATGTTTGCAAGAGTATGTACCGAAATTGGTTCCATTTTAACTTGGTGAAGATCTGATGAAAAACTTCGGAGCTATACAACAGAACTCTTCGATAAATAGCGGCAAATCTCTCGGGATTGCTGCAATCGCATGTCTGTTTATTGTTTATACCATTTCATAACATAACATTACGCCAGTACGCTCTTAAGGGGTCCGTAGATCTGTAATTTCACCGATTATGTTCAAGATTCATGATATTCGGGTAATCTATTCTGGCGTTATAGGTACCTTACTAAACAACTTACCTATTAGGTAGGTGCACCTAAAAAGTGAAAAATTCAAAAAATATTTTGCGAAAATATACTACCGACTTCCAAATAGAAAACTACAAAGTGAAAAATAATCTTATTTTTGGAAGTCGGTGTCCATAACGCAAAAAAATTGGTCCTGCGAAAGACACCGACTTTCAAAAATAAAGTTATTTTTCAGTTTGTAGTTTTTTATTTGGAAGTCGGTAGTATTTTTTTTGCAAATTTTTTTTTTCTATTTTACTCTACTTTTACCAATAAATGTCATTCAAATATTATAACAATCAACTTCAAGCATCCCACGCTTTTTTAAAATAAGATACATTTATTGTTAATCACACTTAATTAAAATTAATTGAAGTTTATTTTCTAATTTTTAGATTGGTTTTGTTTTCTATTAAAGCGTGTTTTTAATTTTTTCTATACTATTTTTTTTTACTTTTTAGTTTTAAAATAAGACAAATTTATTTTTGCTTTTTATTATTATATTTTTTTACACATTGCATTGTCATCGGTCCTTGATAAGTGTGCACATTTTCTAATTAATCCTATGTTTTGAAGGGGGTAAAAATCACGTTAAAAGATTCCGGTACATAGATACATACTAAGCATTTCTTCTTTTTGATTGGGTGAATATTACACGTGTGTATGGGGAGAAATAATGCTTCATATACAATAAGAAACAATATGACTGTAATAGGTTTACCATTTTCATAATTACTTATACGAATTCTACAAACAAAGGTAGGTAATCTACGCAAGCAGTGATTTCTTTTTTTCCGAGAATTGCTGCACTGATACAAGAAAACCTCTTTAATATCCCAAAAATTCCACTGTTTGCCAGTGTCACGGGAGTGAAGCCGCGGAAAACGCTAGACGTTAATATCCTGTTACGGGTTTCCGTTTTTTGTATTGTAACTTTTTATTTGACGAACGCAATAAAACTGGGCTGCAGCGTTTATTTGATTTTAGAATGGAATAATTTATTTTTTTATACACCGATCAATACGGTTTCGGTTTGAAAAATAAAAATATGGCTTCATACGACTGGAGCTAGTATTTCAAATCAAATAAAGCTAAATACTCTTCATATTTATGGTTTCAAAGCTTTATATTTCATGAACAATAAAATGTAGTAGCACGGAAAGCGCATATGAGGCCACTTTTCCGGGAAATAGAAATCGGTTTCATATTAGTGGGAATTATGATATTTCGGTGTCTAAAAAAAGACCTTTGGTTATGAGTTAATGTATTTTAGTCATCAAATTTAGCTCGGTTGTGTTTAGTGGTTAAATTTTGTCCATGGTTTTTCGTTAAAATGCACTTTACATGCAAAAGTAAATCAGAATTGCCTTACAAGGTGTCGATGGCAACACAAAGTATTTATTATTTCTAGTTTTATCTATGATAATTTGTGCTCTGGTGTAAAAAGCTGGTCTCTTCCTATTTCCTGTGGTCTATGACCAACACGTATTTATGCGAGTAATCTATACTAATAATATTATAAAGAGGAAAGATTTTTTTGTTTGTTTGTACCGAATAGGCGCCGAAACTACTGGACCGATTTAAAAAATTCTTTCACCAGTAGAAAGCTACATTATTCTTGTGTAACATAGGCTATTTTTTTATCCCGAAAACGGGTCCTGTGGGTGGTCCACGGGAGCGAAGCCGCGGGCAACAGCTAGTAGTAAATAATTAATAAAACAAGCAAATTGTATCTTTTTACCAGCTAATTCCCACAGCACGAGTGAAAGTGTTTGCAAAGGATGGAACTGAGGTCCACATAAAGTATAAATTAGACACGGGCTCTCAGGCGTCGCAGATCACCACAAAAGCAGTGAAGGTCTTGCGATATATTCCTCAGCGAAATGATATTCACGTCATTCGTGTGACAGAGATGCATAACAAATTCGGCAATCGGCTATCGTATTCTATTGAAATACATTATTTGACATCCCAATTTAATCATTTACAGACAATAAAAACGCAAGGCTTGGCCATGTCATCGCAGGAACATTGACACCTAACATCAAAACAACTTTATTTTTGGAAGTCGACTTCCAAAAATAAAGTTATTTTTCACTTTGTAGTTTTTTATTTGGAAGTCAGTAGTGTTTTATTGCAAAAAGTATTTTTTTGTTTTTCTCATTTTAGTTGTATCTACCTAATAGGCAAGTTGTTTAGTAAGATTCCTATAACGCCAGAATAGATTACCCGAATATCTATATTCGAAATGAGAGTTCTGCGTACCCCTTAAGAGCGTACTGGCGGGATGTTATGTTATGAAATGGTATAAACAATGAACATGAACAGACATGCGATTGCAGCAATCCCGAGAGGTTTGCCGTTATTTATCGAAGAGTTCTGTTGTATATCTTCGAAGCCCTTAATGAGATCTTCACCAAATTAAAATGGGACCAATTTGGCAACATATTCTTTCAAACAAAAAAGAATTTTCAGAATCGGTCCCCAAATGACGGAGAAATAGAAGAAAAAAAATCATTCATGATGTCGAACATAGAACCTCCTCCTTTTTGGTAAGTCGATTAATAAAAAATCAGATTGTATCTTAAATTTGTACAAAATGTACTTAGCGACAGTGTCAGGAACCTTTGCAAGGTGGAAAGCGTTCCAGAGTTATTCGTGGAAAGATATCTTGCTATTATGACCAATTGCACACAGTAGAAACTCGACAAACATACAATCCACATTTATTCTTCAGAAGAAATGTCTTAAAACAATATATAACATGAATCATTAAGAGATGTCTTCAGAACGGAGGGTTTCCTGACACTGAGTGGTATTTATATACTGGAATTGTGTTTATTTGTTAAAAATTAAATTTTAATTTCAAATCAAATTCAAATAGAAACATTAGAAAACAATATAAATACGACATTAATTTACCGTCTATTAACAATATGATGTATTATAAAAAGTACCTATGTTACTGCTATTCGTGTGTACAATAAGTTACCGCCAGCAATCAAGCAATTAAATGGAAATATGTTTAAAACTAAATTGAAAAAAATGTTAATTGATAATGTATTTTATAATCTGCATGAGATTTTTGATAAAAAATAATATTTGTAAGTACTTAATTTCTAAATACTATTGCATATCCGACTTGGATAGACTGTTGAATCTAAAAATGTAATGTTTATTAATAAGAAACTTAATGTACACAGTTATGCAATAAATATATCTTTATCTTTATCTTTATTGTGTCAGATAGAGGCTGTGCTTAATTCACACCCTATTTTACCTCTTTCAGGGGACGTCAATGAGTACTGTCACCTGACTCCAGGCCAGTTTCTTATAGGCACGGCAACTAAAAGCTGCTATGGTAAGCTATATACTAGGTCATTACAAGGCATAAGTGTATTACCTATGGGGCATAGTATAGGATGTATTTGTCTCTTTGGGCACTTAATCACATTCCAAAGATTATTTGAACGGATCATTTAAAATTGGTGCCAAAAGATGGCGTGGTTTAAAATTTCTGAGGCATTCCACTCGATTGTTTAAATTTGCATTGTTTATAACACATTTTGGTGCAAAGAAACTGTAAAAACATGCAAAAAAATACTATAAAACAAACCTTCACTGTATTTAAAGAAAAAATATTCACGAACGAGTAAACCCTTTTATTTGCAAGTCGCTGCTAACACCATCTATCTATCGCCGTGGAACGGAACCGAACGCGATTGATGGACAAATAATCGGTTTGATCAGACGAAAAACGCTAGTTACGTCGGCACGATTTCTTTGTATGGGATGAGGCATCTGTATGCTAGCATTATATTATCTGTGGTTGAGGTAAGGCTTGTAAACCTATATGGAACATAATTATGTATTTATATTATTATCTAAATCATTGTTTATTTTTTAACAGAATTAATAATTTATTTGCTCATTAAGTCATATGGTTAAGGCAGGGTAGGAGTTAGTCAAATAATAGTACATTGTTCACCGAGAGGAGAAAGTGACCGATTACCGTCGAGGGTGTCGTTTGAAGCCCGAGCCGTAGGCGAGGGCTTTAAAACACCCGAGATCGGGAATCGCACTTTCTCTCGAGTGATACATAGTGCTTTATACTACACCTACGAGGAAAATAGTTTTATACTACACCTGCTCGGAAAGTACCTTGATACTTTATCAAATTTACGGTAGAAAGTACGTCATTGCAGATCGAACAAATATGCGGCGAGAAAACGCATCTGAGCGGGAGAGAAAAGTGTATGAAAATCCATTTCTTACGTGGTTTTTCTTTTTTAATTTTGGGTAAGACTATGCGCTGGTAACCTAAATATCAAAAGCCAAAAAGTTTTTACAGTGAGTTTTTATCCCCAAGTTCGCAAAATGACACTGGCCACTAGCTGTGTGTTGGATGGTGTCAAATAATTTGAAAAAAGAACATGTGAAAATTGCCCGTTTGGCACCACAGCCTTCTACGAGCGCAGTGCCAACAGCACAGCCAGTTATTCCTCCTACATTGTCGCAAACATCTCAAACAAACATTAATGGAAAAAGTGTTACATTAAGCTTCACTAACTGCAACAATTTCAATTAGTAAAGATTTAGTTTTTTATTTTCCTCGTAGGTGTAGTATAAAGCACTATGTATCACTCGAGAGAAAGTGCGATTCCCGATCTCGGGTGTTTTAAAGCCCTCGCCTACGGCTCGGGCTTCAAACGACACCCTCGACGGTAATCGGTCACTTTCTCCTCTCGGTGAACAATGTACTATTATTTTACTTTTCTACGAAAACTGAATCCTCAAACAACACACAAATTGAAAATGGCGCCAATGGCGTCTGCAATTTTCATATGTTCTTTTTTCAAATTGTTTGACACCATCCAACACACAGCTAGTGGCCAGTGTCATTTTGCGAACTTGGAGATAAAAACTCACTGTAAAACCTTTTTGGCTTTTGATATTAAGGTTACCAGCGCATAGTCTTACCCAAAATTAAAAAAGAAAACCACGTAAGAAATGGATTTTCATACACTTTTCTCTCCCGCTCAGATGCGTTTTCTCGCCGCATATTTGTTCGATCTGCAATGACGTACTTTCTACCGTAAATTTGATAAAGTATCAAGGTACTTTCCGAGCAGGTGTAGTATAAAATACATTATTTATTTTGTGAACTCAGTTTATCCGATTTTTTTCATGCGGGTTAGTCGGGCCGATTTTTCAACAGCCTGATAACTTTTAACTGAGGAATAATAAAAACCAGCCAAGTGCGAGTCGGACTCGCGCACGAAGGGTTCCGTACCATTATCGCAAAAATCGGCAAAAAATACTAAAAACAGAATAAAATATATATTTTATTCTGTTTTTAGTATTTGTTGTTATAGCGGCAACATAAATACATCATCTGTGAATTTCAACTGCTTATAGCTATCACGGTTCATGAGAAACAGCCTGGTGACAGACGGACAGACAGTCAGACAGGCAGACGGATCGCGGAGTGTTAGTAATAGGGTCCCGTTTTTACCCTTTGAGTACGGAACCCTAAAAATGGCCGTTTGACATATTTTCTATACAAAAGCTGTCAAACCGCCATTTTTATTCCTCACTTAAAAGTTATCAGGCTATTGTAAAATCGGGCCACTTAGTGTTTTACTTTTGGATTTGTGTTTGAACACACTTGTTATGTAAGAGTTCTCAGAGATAGTTTTTCGGTCTCATTTAAATTTAACTGATGTATTGTGACTAGAATGAGAACAGCTTGGGGCCATAAGATGATGACAACCCAAAGTATTTATCATTTCTAGTTTTATCTATGATAATTTGTGCTCTACTGTAAAGAGCTGTCATATGTCTCTTCTGTCCCTTCTTGCGTTATTTCCTGTGGTCTATGACCAACAAGTATTTATGTTATGAGTTATAGTAAATAATTAACAAAAAAGCAAATTGTATCAATTTACCAGCCAATAAAACAAACAAATACAACATACTTCCATGTTGAACGAAGCTTCAAACACGATATAGCAACACCGCCAGTCTTTTGAGCACATAACAGTTCTATATTCCCTGAAAGCATGAACAAAGGAGGATCTATATATACTTACGTTTCGCCGTTAAAGACCCATTGTAATAGGAGGTGAGCCCCTTGTCATCAACCGGTTCTCTAGCCTACTACAGAAATATTTCAAACTAGCTGTTGCCCGCGGCTTCGCTCCCGTGGACCACCCCACAGGACCCGTTTTCGGGTTTAAAAATAGCCTATGTTATTCAGGAATAATGTAGCTTTCTATTGGTGAAAGAATTTTTTAAATCGGTCCAGTAGTTTCGAAGCCTATTCGGTACAAACAAACAAAAAAATTGAAAAATCCAATAACACTTAGCCCGAGTAGGGAATCGAAACCAGAACTACATGCGCCGCATTTGCGACCAGTATTCCAACGAGGTACTTATAGTTAATTAAACATTTTGTACATTGAACATTTTCTATCAAACAAAAATATTATAAAAGCAATATTGAAAATAATTAAGCTCCATGTTAATAGAGTGTCCGAATACATCGCCCATTATTTATATTTCCATAAATAATATGCTTCAAAAAAAAATCTCAACTGCAGCGTAAAATAAAAATGATTCAGCTCAATGTAAATGTTCTGATAATTAAAAGGAATTGATGAAATGTTTTTGTTTATTTTATAAAAGCAGATTGGATTTCCCATTGGTGCGCCCGATTGGATTTCCCATTGGTGACGAATTTACGTACTAACATCATTCGGTCTTGTCTTGGTTTGTTATTTTTTCGAGTTTGTATCTCCTCTCCTGTGCAGGTCACAAAAAAATATTTTTGAGTATTTAACACCGTTGCATTTGTGTCATGCATGCATGCGGTTGTTTCAAAAAGTCTTCCTTTGTCATCATCATCTTCTTACCCTTATCCCATGTTACTTGGGGTCGGCGCAACACGTTTCCTTCTTCCATAACGTACTGTCCCCCGTCACGGTATCACTGAATCCCTTTTCTTTCATATCAGGATATAATTCTGGGCAGTAATGTCGTACGGCATACTTGAGAAAAGACCTCATTCAAAAAAAAAAAAACAAAAAACCCACCTCATTGTGTGTGGTGGGTTTTTTGTTTTTTTTTAGGTAGACGTACTAAAAAAATATTTTTTTTAGTACGTCTACGAAGACTCGTATTATGCAATTGATGACATGAAAAAATGTTTGGAGAATATTCTAAACGGAATCAACATCATTGTAGTGCTGAATGTAGTACAATGCTTCAGTTTTCGAAGCCTGCTATTTGTTGAAAATAATGGTCATCATTTCATCACTTAGGATATAATAGGGATATATTAGGAGGGATCAAAAAGTAGTGAGAACGAAATACTGCTAGGTAAGTATAAAAAAATACTGGCAGGCATGGCTCAGATACATATTAAAAAAAAAAAAAAAAAAAATCTTCGATTCTCTTTTGTTTTTTTCTGAATATAGTTGTTTGCTTCGTGTCGGAACGTGTTCTCGAAAATTGAGAAAAACGAAGTGCGAGCCGTTATTAAATACCTCTGTTTAAAAAAGTTAACGACGCAAGAGATTCATTGCGATTTGGAGGCAACATTAGGAGAGTCTGCTCCGCCGTATTCCACTGTCGCAAGGTGAGCTTCATAATTTCGAGTAGGGAGAACGAGCACGGAAGACGAACATCGTTGCGGCCGTCCATCGACGTCGGTCACCCAAGAAAATGTTGTGAAAGACGAGAAAATTGAATTGAGCGATCGAAGAGTTACCATACGATACTTAACTCAAGAAACGGGCATTTCATGTGGAAGTATTCAATCTATATTGAAACAATCTTTGAATATGAGAAAAGTCTACGCAAGATGAGTGCCGAGAATGTTAACCGACAGTCAAAAACAAAATTGTCTTGACATTTCGAAGATATTGTTGGACAAGTTTCAAGAAGATTCTGAAAACTTTTTGTCTCGTTTCATAACAATGGACGAAACATGGGTCCATCATTTTGATCCCGAGACAAAACAGAAATCTTCGCAATGGAAACGGCCATCATCACCGACCCCGAAGAAGTTTCGTGTCGTGGCATCGGCTGGCAAGGTTATGGTCTCAATATTTTGGGACTCAGAAGGGATATTGTTGATTGATCACCTGGAGCGTGGAACCACTATTACAGGCCAATATTATGCAGGTTTAATTCCCAAGTTGAGGAATGCCATCAAAGAGAAAAGGAGAGCGAAGGGGCGTGCTGTTTCATCACGACAACGCACCCGCGCACAGGTCGGCAGTTGCGATAGCTGTGTCATGCCGTGGAGAGCTTTTTTGGTCCTCCAAGGCAAAACTTTTTTTCTGAAAGGTATTGAAGCCTTGGAAAAGCGCTGGACTCGGTGTGTAGAGAGACTCGAAAACTATGCATAAAAATAAATTATTAAGTTATCAATAGTCATTATATTCTATCTCATTCTCACTACTTTTTGATCCCTCCTCGTACATAGCGTAGTAAAAAAAACGAGCCCTTTCCTTATGTTTGCCGTATATCATTATTTCCCAGAATTTGACCCTTATCAGCGACACTATCGAATAGTATATTAATAGAGCATGTTCTTTTTTGGCAAAATTGACGGGATCAAACTCACCCCGTACATCAATTGTAATTAATCGTAGAATTTATACCAATGCGCTTGCGCATATGCCACAAATAAACACGTATCGTGAATTATTTACCATAACTTTCGTGGGAGACACACATACGACATTTTTAACGACTTTACGAATTGACAATGACAATTGAAAAATAGATCAATATTTTTTTGAATCACGATATCACCACGTGACCAACTTACTAAAATGGTCTCCTTTCGAGTCCGAAAGCATACGGAGTTTAAAACGATCTCACAAGCGATAAAAACGGCCTCGTCAATTCTGACACGAAAACGGAATTTACGTAAAAAATATGTAATTTCGTGAATTTCTTTCGAGTTTCTTTCAGAGCACGATACGTAATACAGGAGCCACTTGTTGCTCCGGGATTAACAGCCAGCCAGCTCACCGACGACGTCAGACGGGCGGTAGTGGAACTGACCTTCACAACTGTCGGCGTGTTGCGTAAGCTCTACGCGACGAGTTTGCACGAACGTCGACGATGTGTTTGTACGAGCATTTTGTCGGCTGGATTTACCGCTTTCATGGTTCCGTGTTATTCCGTTGAGCTTTTCAATTGAGGTTGTTTAAGTTGGATTATTTGAGCTGGTTGGTAAGTTGATTTGGCAGTTTTTGAGAAGCTTATTGTGAATAAGCATATGTTTTCATTATTATGTACACTAAGTAGTGTGTGACTGTGTGGTATGCTTTGCATATGCGCTTGCGCACCGTAACTGCAAAGGTTGCAAAAATTACGTCGCGCTATCCTCCGTCTCTCATTCTAATTTATTCCAGTGTATCTTCTATATCCGAACACCATAGCCGTCATCTGACTCTCAGTAGTAGTCCTTTCTAGCCATTTCCTAATGAGTAAGTGTAGCTGATTATAATATTCGATAAATGTGTACGGATAAAAAAATAAATAAAAAGAAAGTAGATCGCTTTGTGTATGTCCTTTGTGTATAAGAAATCGCAATTTTTTTTTTGTGTGCTTGAATATGTTTTTTTTTCTATTTCAAGTAGATACGAAATTGAGTTACCAATTTGTTTTTACCACGGCACGAATTTATATATCCCTGTACGGTGGATCAGACCAGAATAAAAAATATTATAAAATAAAACTGATCCAACCGGAATAAATCGCCAAAAGATATCGTGATACCCAGTTACTGGAATCTGTAAGGAATAAATCGCCAAAAGATATCGTGATACCCAGTTACTGGAATCTGTAAGTCTATTTGGCAGCCGCTCCGTATAAAATACTGCAGTGGCTTCAACTGGTTAAACTCGAAGCCGTTCATAAGATAGAAATGGGCTTAGCAGAATGATTGCCAGCATCAAACTTTTTTCAAGTAATCGCCATCCATCCTGATAATCATAAATTATACTGATATTTGAAAGGAAAATTCCATTGTAATACCACTTAGGTTCCCTTCAAAGGCTGTTTATTTTTATGTTATTATTATTTTTAGACCGAATCGTCCCACGGCAGAGTAAAGACCGAATCGTCCCACGGCAGAGTAAAGACCGAATCGTCCCACGGCAGAGTAAAGACCGAATCGTCCCACGGCAGAGTAAAGACCGAATCATCCCACGGCAGAGTAAAGACCGAATCGTCCCACGGCAGAGTAAAGACCGAAATGTCCCACGGCAGAGTAAAGACCGAATCATCCCACGGCAGAGTAAAGACCGAATCGTCCCACGGCAGTGTAAAGGCCTACCCTTCTGTTCTGCCTATCTTTTCGCCCGGTGTAGACCAGTCCTTTTTGTAGGTGTCAAGCTCGTCCCGCCATCTATTAAAATTAACAACACACAAACACTTTTGCCCACATTACCTCGGCAAAATGTGCAGAACTACTGTTTTTTTTTCTTTTTTGGGAGTTGATTTCTGCATAAACCGTTCTTTGATTGATACCTAATTCCTGGCAAAAATTGGCTGGTCATTGAAGATTAACTTGGTATACGGGCTTGACCACGTGACGTATCAGTAGTGCAATACCACCATGCTGTGAGAGACGGCGACCAGTCCGCTGGTTGAACGCGTCCCAAAGGGTCATGGCCATACGGCTGGTCCGGGGATACCGCACGGTCTCCAGTGAGGTGGCGAGCCTCCTTGCCGGATTGCCGCCATGGTATCTGGAGGCAATTTGAAACACCGGGGCGAAACTCCGTTGCTGTGACAAATCGCGGCTCGGCGTACAGAGCTCCGGCAGGATCTTATGGTGACGAGCGACTGTTGCAACCCAGTGCTGGGCAGGCAACAATTGCGGCGATAAGGCTCCTCTTTGAAGAGTGGCTTGAGAGGTGCCACGGCATCCTCACCTTCCGCCTGACGCAGGTCCTCACCTGACACAGCTTTTTTGGGAGGTTCCTGTTCAGGATAAGGCGGGAGGAAACACCCGGGTGTCACCATTGTGTGTATCGCCTGTAGGACACGGTGGAGCATACGGTGGAGGCCTGCCCCGCTTGGGCGGAGCACCGTCGTGTCTCCGTGGAGGCGATCAGCGGTGGCGATCTCTCGCGTCTGGCCCTGGTTCAGGCCATGGTACAGAGTGAGATGGCATGGAAAGCTATCACCTCATTCTGCGAAGCAGTAATGCTCGATTAAGAGGAGGCGGAACGCGTGAGGGGGACGCAACGGAGGACGCCCTCACGCGCCTAGTCACCGCAGGAGACGCCCAGGGTGTCGAGAGTCGGTGGGCTTGCGGACAGCTAGTAATGGGTAGCTCGCCGTCCGATAAGGACCAGGTCCGAGTCGGCGGCGCGTAGTGTTCCAAGCGCGCCTCAAAGTGATGTCAACAAAAACTGACGGGGTCCGCTAGGGCCGATACCGTTGCGGATAAATTTGAAATAGAGTTACCATGGCTCTGGCACAACCAACTGAAGGAACACGGGTGGGTTTTATTCACTAAAAGTCTGACTAGCCCACCCGCTTCACCCAGAGTGGGCGAAGTCATTGGATGAAATACCACGACAAAAAAAAATATAGTAGCCAAAATACTGCGTGAAGTTAGGGTTGTCCCGATTCGGTTTTGGAATAGATTCGTCCTATTTTAACCATGAAGTGTCATGAACTACAAGGGGAACGAAATAAATGACATGCCATATCTAGCCACTGACACACAAAATAGCGGCAAACGTTCCGTTTCATGATCGTCCAAATAATTATTTTTTAATTTATGTTTTATTAATCTGACAGGACACCGGTATCAATATATATGTCGTGGTGGCCCAGTGGCTTAGATCTCGCCTCTCGTGCTTGAGGTCGTGGGTTCGAATCCGGGCAAGTACCAATGTGACTTTTTCAAGTCATATGTACTTTCTAAGTTTGTCTTGGACATTGCTGACAACGGTGAAGGAAAACATCGTGAGAAAACCTGGACTTATAGTGAGTTTATTATAAGATTGTGCTCCATTGGTGTAATTGCTGCAAGGCGTTCCAGTGCGAGGGTAAACGAATAAATAAATAAATAAATATTTTACACGATAGACCTGATTCTCGTTAAGCAACGTTTGACGAGGTTGGTCCGTGGATGGGTGACCATTTCAACATACCGAGTTTCCTCCGTGCCTCGGAAAGCACGTTAAGCCGTTGGTCCCGGCTGCCATTTGAAGATCTTTGACAGTCGTTACGGGTAGTCAGAAGCCTGAGGTCTGACACCAGTCTTGCCAAGGGGTATCGTGTTACCCAGTTACTGGGTTGTGGAGGTCTGATAGGCAGTCGCTCCATGTAAAACACTGGTATTCAGCTGAATCCGGTAAGACTGGAAGCCGACCCCAACAATAATTGGGAAAAAGGCAGATGATGACACGATAGACCTGATGATTTCCGATTAAATAAACGTACATAAATGTATATGTAAAGAAACTGTATCAACAGTTGGTATATCTCACGTTTATTACAACTTGTGAACGTTATTCAAATGAAAATATGCCAAATAACTTTATATGATATGAGACGCACCCGTTTTATTAGATTTTTCCATCTGGATTTTGTCAATACCAGCCTAGTCTAGATTCCGGGGAATACACGTGTTAGATGTTGGTATGTAGATAATCACAAAGGCACCTTGAATTTTATTAAACTCAGCGTTAGTGTAGCTTTATTATAGCAGTAAGCACCATAGATATAATAAACAAAGTTATATGCCCGGTAGACGAAAATATATCTTAAACCTGTGTCTCCAGTTTTCCCCTACCACACGGCAATTACTACACATGCAGTTCAGTAAAGGCAATAGATACGCAGTCGCGCACACACCCGCATTTCTTAAATCAGCACGTACTACAAAATCAAATAAACTTTAGGTATCCCATCAAACACAGAGTGTATTACCGTACAACTTAGTGAGCGATAAAGACGATATCGAGCACGTTTTCGCTAAGAAATTTTCAAGTGCAAATGGATCGAATTGCATAAAATTGCGTCCTTGTGAAACTACTTACAAGTTCGTTTAGTAAAAATTGCCCGCATAGTGGTGTGATTGTAACGTTACGTATAGCTCAGTCGAGTTAAACGTAAGCCACGATAATAAAAAAAAAGTTGATTAAAAAAATCAAAAAACCCGACTGCGTCTTTGAATCTAGACTATATGACAGAGAACGAAAAAAACGGGCGTCACTTTTTAGTTTGGTTCTGGCGGTGAACGCCGAAAGACGATCATATTTACCTAGAAATACTAAGTGTTTGGTCTTATCTGCAAACAAGTCTGTATTATAACCAGTATGGTTTTGGTGGCGGCATTTGAACGTCACATATTTTAGCCTTGAATTACAAAGTATATCCTTGTCCACGGAGTGCTAATGAATTTGTAATGAATTCAGTTTGTGAACCAGTGTTACGAGTCCCTGAAGACTGTAAATAAATACCGTTTATACTCTCAAGTGATCTTTTACTGTTGTAATATCGAGATGTGCCAATCTGGCACGTGGTGTATGAGCTGAGGCGGACGGGTCCTCAGCGGCGCGGCGGTGTGCACGCGCACCCTCCAGCAGTGCGCGTGCTGAAAACAATCACCCGCATCTCGCGGTGGAGCTCCGCCGGCCGTCCCATCGCGCAGTACCACGCCACCCTGGTCTGCAGTTGCCCCTTCACCAACTTGGAAGAGGCGAGCGGCAACGGCCGTAGCTGAACCCTCAGTCAGTCGTTTGGTGCGTGCGACACGTCGTACGAAGCCGGCCCTTATTTTTATCTTTTTACCCGACTGCCGAAGGAGGGTAATGTGTTTATCAGTCTATGTATGTATGTATGTAAGTATGTATGTATGTATGTATGTATGTATGTTTGTTCCTATGTGGCGTTCTAGAGACCAAACGCGTGGGCCGATTTTGATGGTTCTTACGTCAATCGTTTCGTCTTAACCCCGCGAGTGTCACTGGCTACATAAAAATTGGCAAATAGGAAAATAGCGTTTCTTGGGCGCCATATTATGGGGGCCCAAATTTTTTTTTTCTTCCAAACCTATCGTGTGGGGTATCAAAATAAAGGATTTTAAGAGGTGATTTCAAAAATATATAACACTTATATGTTTAAATGTACCAGATTCGAAAAAAAAAATTACTAAAAAGTTATAAATAAAAAAAGTTAATTAAAAAAATCAAAAAACCCGACTGCTTGAAAAGCGAACTAAAAAGACGTAAATAAGGAGAAAACCATGCTGTGCTGTCGGAGGATACTGGCGAGCCGGCTGACCAAAACCAGACGTATCCTCCGACTGCACAGCATGATTTTCTCCTTATTTACGTCTTTTTAGTTCGATTTTCAAGCAGTCGGGTTTTTTGATTTTTTTAATTAACTTTTTTTTTTATGTGTGTTCACCGATATCTCCGTCATTTGGGGACCGATTTAAAAAAATCTTTTTTTGTTTGAAAGAATTTGTTCCCAAATTTGTCCAATTTTAATTTGGTGAAGATCTGATTAAGGACTGCGAAGATATACAACAGAACTCTTCAATAAATAACAGCAAACTTCTCGGGATTGCTTTCATAACATAACATCACGCCAGTACGCTCTTAAGGAGTACGCAGATCTCTCATTTTACTAGTTATGTTCAAGTTTCATGATATTCGGGTAATCTATTCTAAGGTTATAGGTACCTTACTAAACAACTTGTCTATTTGGTAGGTACAACAAAAAAGTAAAAATAAATAAACCTCCATAACGCAAAACATTGGTACCTACCAAAGACACCGACTTCCAAAATTAAAGTTATTTTTCACTTTGTAGTTTTTTATTTGGAAGTCGGTAGTATTTTTTTGCTAAAATGTTTTTTTTTTATTATGGCATCATTTGTATAGAATCTATGGTTAGTTCAAAAAGAGTAGGAGACATTTTGAAACACTATGAATAGACACTCCTGGGGTGTCTCGGCCCTTTTTGCGCTGGTCATCAGAACTATCTCGATCGCAGGACTCGTAAAGTTATGTATTTAGCTATTATTTGTCTTATTGTAGCCACTGTTTTATAATATTGCCTATTAATTTTTTTTTGCCATATTTGTGTGTTAACTGTTGTGTAAACCAAATAAATAATCAGTTGTTTTTTTTTTGTTTGTTTTCTACTTCCCTTCATGAAGTGAGTGTACTATTCAGCCTAGTAGCTTTAAGAGCTTGCTTTAAGCTACTGTTTCTTTGTATGAGTCAGTTATTTCGATTAGTCGTTTTACATTTAAAGTATATTCTTGTGGCTTATAGTTAAAATCTACCAAACGCAAGGTACAAAGAAATGTTACAGGTAATTGCTCACTCGCCGCGAGCATTACGTCGAACGCAGCGTCGATCATTCGCTGGAACTTTACATTACATGGTAATGTTTTAAGGTGGGTACTGACCAACGTTACGAGCTATAATGTAACAAGTTACACAGCGAGCACTCGTGCAGTCAGTACGTCGTGTTACAGGGAAACCAGCGAGCAACGAGCCGCTCGTTGCTCTTTTGAAGTGCTCCACCCGGCTGACGGTTTTTTGGCAAAACTTTTGACTGTTACGCGGTTCTGTCAGTACGCTGTCGTCAAGTCGTCACGAGTACACGCGATGCGTCGCACGTCGCAAGTGACTACACGTCGTTCCTCTCGTAATTATTTCATCTTTTTTATGTACATTTGGTCCAATTAAATTCAAGAATTCTTCAAAATCGGTCGGCGACATGCGTACAAAGTTTTTATACTGTCCAGTAATCATTTGTTTTTTTAAATTGCTATCAATGACAAACCACCACATACACCTCTGTATTTAAATAAGTTTGATGTCCAGTAACGTTTTTTCTTCTTCTTAATTTGTATGAAACAATAATTAAGTAAAATCAAAGATACCAACGCGACCTCGCTGTCGGCCATCTTGAGTGAACTGGCGGCGAAAGCGGAGCACAGAGTTTTGAAGAGCATGTTACGCTGATTTTAGAAAACAGCGTAACACGCTCGATGCGAATGTTACATTACACCTCGTAACGTTGGTCAGTACCCACCTTTAGGATACTGATCATTTGTCTGTATTGTACCATTCGTAAGAACGTTACATTATATTGAAATGCTCGCGAAAATGCTGCCCGATATTACCTTCGGGAAGTATTAGTTACGACAATTATTTTACATTGTGAATGTACAAACATTAAACAGACAAACTATTCGTTCTAGGCATTGGTTTATATAAACACACAAACCGTTAATCAAACACGCTAGTTTCAAGCCTCAAAAAAGATATTCCGTATTCCATTTTTTCATGTTTTCATATTTACACCCCTTCATCTGTTTACTCATACGAGTAGCTACTATCAAACGGGCTGTAAAATTGAGTGGTGTGCTTGCCGATGAAGCCATATCGTTTTGCGATTCAGTAATATTTGCTTTTGGCACATGCCATGCATCAATCAGACGAGCCGTGTCTTTGTACACGGAATGGGGTGCGTTTACGTACGAAATATCCGTAGTTCGCGGAACTTCGAACGCTCTATTACGTGTGCAGATGTGTTGAAGTTAATAACGAAACTCTATTAGGTGTTCATGGCAAGAGTGCGGCAAGACTAAAAAACGATGAGTGGACTGCGTCACATCACACACACACATCATCAGCCTATTAATGTTCCCACTGCTGGGACACAGGCCTCCTCTCTGTGAGAGGGGATGTCCACCTCGCGGGCCCAGTTTGGGTTGGTCTAACCCGCACTGCGAGTGGACTGCGTGAAATATGATATTTCTGAAAATAGTAAAATAATAAATTTTATGCTAAAATTATGTTTTTGGAGTTTTAAGGCGTTATCGCGCCACCAAAATTGAAAACACCGACCAAAGGACCATGGGACAAATTGGGCTCAGTGTCCAACAGAGTTATGGCATATGTCATTGTAAAGGATTTTGTTAGTACTTAAATTATTACTATGGACACCACCTTCAGTTCCATTGCAGAAAAAAGATATGCACCTAAATAGCTTTTGTAGAAAAAGACAATTGGTAGTCATAAAACTGTTATTGTAACAACAAATTCATAAATTTTTAGTAATGGTAACATGGCGCATCTATTGTTTACCCATATCTACTACGCAAGTGTTTTGCGATACTCTCCATCCCTCTCACACCTCTCGGAGGGATGCCAGGGTGCCCGCCCGCTCTCTCAATAAGTCAACTCGTGCGCACACGTTGTTAACTGTTTGTTTCCGTGTATCCTCTCTTGTTCTGTGACTTACTGACCCTAGCTTTTTTTTTGGACTCTGTTTTTATGCTTTCGTATTGGTGCACTTCGTGATTTGTTTGTTACCTTAAACCCTTGACCTGGACTGTTTATGGACACTGATTTATCTATCTATTTCTGCAATGGCTGCTGAAGGACGGCGTTGTGTGATGTGCCCACATTCTGTTTTGCGACAACGGCGGCATATTTTAGATGAACACTTGCCAGAAAGACAACCTTTATATTTCAGAGAAGAACTTATAGCTTCCATAAGTTTCAAAATCTTTTGAAACCTTTCGTGATGTTATGTAGTAACGGCTATATTATCGACGTTTATGAACCATATGCAGCTACGGCCTCTGAAGCATCAATAATGAATTACATTTTATATAACGAGGCAAATCCTTTCCACTGGATGTTTCACCAGAATGATGTGTTCATCTTGGACAGGGGCTTTCGAGATAGCCTAGCAAACTTACAGGCATTGGGATATGAGGCACACAACCCTCCGACAAAAAACAGATTTGAAACTCAATTAACAACAAATCAAGCGAACAAATCACGATTATAACATTGTGTCGTTGGGTTGTAGAAGCCGGTATTGGGTAGTTTAAAAATAGGTTTAAACTACTGCGACGGGACTATTTTAATAGAGCATTGCCGCATTTACTTGTTGATTTTAAAATTGCGGCCGCTTATTAACGCATTTTACAAGGTAGCTTATGATAATGAACTTGCAAATGATATTTTAAGGATAGCCAATGAAAGGCTCCATACACCTAATCTTTTGAGCGACTATGTACAACTAAGGAACCTTTAATAGACAAAGAGCCGCATTTCTTGCAATGGAAGCAAATCAGTTGGAAGACTTTCCTCGGCTAACAATTAATGAGATTTTTATGATATCCCTTGGGTCTCAAGTCGAACTTGCTAAGTCATATTGCAGCGAACATTTACGCAATGGTTTATATACGATAGAAGTATATCGTGAAAATGAATTACATGATTTAGCAGCATGCAATATCCAAAACCAGCAGGTGTGGTTATTAAGAGGAAGAATACAGTCAAGACATGTTCGAGCACGTACATATTACGTATATATTCTGGTTGACAGAAATCAAATCGGACCAGATGCCATCGCTCAATGTGTAAAGTAGCTAAGGATTTATACATTGGCAATAAGGTTAAATTCGCAGAAAATAAAATCAAGACAGTTTGGAAAATTATAAACAATGAAACGAACAGTAACAAAAGAAATAATACTGACTACATGCTTGAAACTACACATGCACACCAAAAACACCACAACACAACAAAAAAGACACCAAAAAAAGTTGCTCAATAATTTGTAAATTTCATTACCAGCATCCCAATTAAAACTACTGAAACCTTAAATTCTTCGCCCTCGCTTGCTTCTGGTTTATTAAACGCTAACGTTTCAGCCAGAACCTTATCTCCTTACGGACACCTACTAGAATTGACAGAGGCACTAAAAAATATAAAATACGACATAATTGGATTATCGGAAACGCGTCGCCTGGGTACAAAAATAGAAAAATATGGTAATTGTATATTCTGGTCATACGGGTCTTACGCAAGGAAAATATGTGGTCGGTTTTTTTATTAACTTAAACCAGAGGAAAAACAACGAAAGCTTCGTCGGAATTTCCGATAGACTTGCACTACTAAACTTGAATATACAAGGCAACAAAATCTCGCTTATACAGGTATATGCTCCCACAGAAGCTACAAAAGAAGAAGAAATCTAAACGTTTTATGAAAATTTGTATAAAGCCATGGACCTTGCACATAGCATATATATAATAATTATGGGGGACCTAAATGCCAAAATAGACCAACCTAAAATGGAGTAATACTTGATAATGAAACCAAATGGATATGGCATAAGGAATCCAAAAGGACAAAGACTCATCGACTTCGCACTCGAAAATAAAATTTCAATTTTAAATACATACTTCAAGAAAAAACCTAACCGTAGATGGACATGGCGCTCACCAAACGGAGAGTATAAAAACGAAATCAACTATATGCTGTCAAACAGGCCTAGTATGGTTTATAACATTGATGTTTTGAATCTCAATTTTTCATCAGACCACCGACCAGTTAGAGCAACAATAACCCTCTCAAAAGGAAAGAGGAACCGAACAGGACTTAAACATATCCAAAACGCCACACTGAGGAGTGTGGAAGAAATAAACAGATACAAGGAGTGCATCACAGCCTATCTACCAAACCTAATAAAAACTCAAGAAAACACTTCAGTCCAAACCCATCACGATAATATACTAAGAGCAATCACACAAAGCCTACAAGAATACCTAATAATAATACGAGACATAAAATTTTATCAGAACGTACTCTAGCCCTTTTGAAGAGGAGACAGCTACTGCAAAATACCAAGAATAAAACTAGGTCAATGAAAAATGAGCTCTCAGCGTTATACAAGTTAGTAAACAAACGCATAAAAAGCGATTATACAAGATACAGATCGGAAGCTCTCGAGAAGCATCTAATACAGACAGGAAGTTCAAAAAAAGCCTATAAAGAGTTGAAGACAAATAAGACATGGATAGACGGATTGAAAAACAATGGAAACATCCTAAATAACCGAATAGATGTAATAGGAATCGCAACAGAGAGCAGAGAGCGAAAATACCGACGACAACGACTACCAGTTGGACGAAATTCCAACGAGATATACACCATTCGCTGTATCAGAAGTTGCCCTAGCAATAAACGGACTAAAAAGCAATAAAAGCCCTGGCTGGAGAGTGCCCATACACCTGCACTTTGGAAGACCTTATGCTCGCCACTGACGCCGCAATCGGCGTGGCCACCTACTGGGCCCAAAATTTATAAAGAGTTTCCCATCGACCCGAAAAGAAGAAGAAGAAGCCCTGGCTCAGACAACATCACCAACGAGTCTATAAAATTGGCCCACTCACTAATACCTCTACCGCTTAATCAGTTGTTTAACCGTATTCTGGAAAATTCTAAAAGGGGACTATATTTCTTGTCACCAAAATTTATATTTGTCATCAAGTTGTATCACCTAATAAATAGATCTATCGACACGAAATATTTTCGTTCTCAGATAAACATAAAGTGTTCCCAGGTATGAATTATCAAATTAATGTTAATATATATGTAAAATAAGAGATGGATTACCAATAAAATGTTAGTGCATTCGATGAATATAAACTTCGTTCTTATAATAATAGTTTTATTACTTAAATAATAGGTTTGTGCTCAGAATGGTAGATCTGTCACCAAATGTCCAAGGGCAAGCGAAGCGAGCTCGGGAGCTTAGGGCACCTCAACACGGACAGGTTAGGTTCGAAGGAGATGACGGGAGCTGAAGTGAGCGAGCAAAGCGAGCTAACTCAGCTCCCGTCATCTCCTTCGTGTTAGGTTACTTTAGACCCTGCCCGTCGACGAGGACAAACCTATTATAATACATACAAAAACATTTATGTGGTACTAGACCCTATATCGCCATGATTTTAGGTGATTTATTGTGGAATTGATTTTATATTGTTTGGTGACTACATTTTGGTGAAAAAACTACTATTTTGCGGGCAAACCCTATTATTTAAGAAACACAAAACGAATTAAATTGGCGATAGCTTAAATGACACCCATTCTAAAACACCAAAACAATGGTCAGAGTCAGACATAATAATCATTTACAAAAAAGGCAACCCCGGAGATACAAATTATAGGGCAATAAGCTTACTGCCATGTTTGTATAAATTATTGTCCTCGCTCATAAACCAAAGAATTACGAGTAGTATCCCATTAGAAGCAGAACAACCCATCGAACAAGCGGGATTCAGAAAGAGTTTCTCGACTATAGATCATATCCACACCTTGGAACTACTGATAGAGAAATATCAAGAAAGACAAAGAGCTCTCTACATTGCCTTCATAGACTACAAAAAAGCTTTCGACACCGTATCGCATCAAACCATTTGGAAAGCGTTACTAGAGCAAGGGGTAGAGAAGGAGTACACACAGGTTTTAAAAACTATCTATAGCAACATTATGGGGAGAGTTAAACTAGAAAGAGTTGGCCCAAGCTTCCCTATTGAAAGAGGAGACAAGGTGACCCGACCTCCCCAAAGCTGTTCATAGCTATCCTGGAGTCTGTAATAAGTAGGCTGGACTGGGGAACGCAGGGCCTGTACATAGACAGCAAATACCTCAGCCACCTCAGATTTGCGGACGACTTAGTGCTTTTTTCGGAATCTAGTTCACAACTACAAGTTATGATCCAATCACTAAACGAGGCTAGTAAGAAGGTGGGACTAGAGATGAACCTCGCAAAGACAATGTTAATGACCAACAGCACGGAAAAGACAATTTCGGTTGACACGGGTGAATTTAAATACACAAACAAATATGTGTACCTTTTTTTTTTGCGTGGGAAATCATCCAATGACTTCTCCCACTCTGGGTTAAGCGGGAGGGGGTGTCAGACTTTTACTGACTAAAACCCACCCATGTTCCTTCAGTTGCATGAGCCACTGGGAAAACAAATCAGCTTCGACAAGGATAGTAACTACTCAGAAATCGATAGGAGAATTCAGCTTACTTGGAACAAATATTGGAGCCTAAAAGAAATTTTCAAAAGCAATATGCCAGTAGAGCTAAAAACTAACGCCATGTCGAGCCGTCTTTTACCATGACTAACTTATGCCTGCCAGACTTGGAAATACACAGTAACAATAAGAAGAAAAATTACAACTTGTCAACGGGGCTTAGAACGGAGCATGCTCAAAATCAAAAGAATCAATAAAATAAGACACTCAAAGATAAGGAGCGTAACCAAGGCCAGCGATGCTCTGAACTATGCAAAAAAGCTGAAATGGAAATGGGCGGGGCATGTTGCAAGACTTTCAGATGAGCGATGGACCATAAGGATGACTCGGTGGAGAGGCCCAGGTGGAAAACGATACAGAGGAAGGCCGCTTACAAGATGGGCGGACGATATTATAAAAACGGCTGGTTCTAGTTGGTTGCAAACAGCCCAAGCTAGAGAAAACTGGGGTTCTTTGGAGGAGGCCTATACCTGCGGAGGGGTTCTTGCAAATGCACGATATATTTGTAATAAAAATTTAGGACTAAGTTAGTTCCAATCACTTTGTTTATTTTTTTGTTTTGCAATAAATAAAAGGCTTTTTTATTTTATTTTTATAACGTTTCAGCCTCCCCGACTGAATTTAACTTTTCACATATAAACCCAATAACAGTAATATACTTTTTAACCAAATCAAGATTAAACTGACCGAAGATCTATGGGGAATGTCCATCAAAGTTTGTACGTCCATTATACGGACTATAGCGCCGATCTAATGTAACATAGTAAGGTTCACATTTTAAATCCGGGGACAGTAAAGACAGAAGTAATTAAAGACCAGTATCTGTGCTGTCGGTTTTCAGCAAGGTTTTCAAATAAAGATAATGCTATATCAAATGCTCATTCATTTTAATACGAATAACAATACATATATGGTAAGACACATAGGTGTCTACTGCGACCTGTCGAAAGCGTTAATCATGAAACGAGCCGAGCCTCCCCGAGTGGCGTTAATCTTAATCGCATCGCGATTCCAAACGCTCGGCGCACCCTGGACAGCTAGCACTCGGAAACGCAGAGTCTAGCTGACTAATCCTTTCACCACGATGGTAAACTCAAACGGCTCTCCCGAGAGTCATGACCAACCCCCTTCCCCCCCTCTCCCTCCTCCTCCCCTCCTCCTCTCCTCCTTCCTTCCCTTTCCCTTCTTCGTCCCTTCTTAGGGATAGACTCGAAAAGAAGAAGAAGAATCATGAAACATTACGCGGATTATGGGCTAGGCCAATCAACGTTAAGTTTAGTAAAATCGTATTTAAATGATAGATAGCAATTAGTTCAAATAAACGGCTTCAATTCGTCGGGGTTAACAGTGAAAATGGGGGTACCCCAGGGTTCAATTTTGGGTCCATTCTTATTTTTAGTCTACATTAACGATTTAACCCATCTATTGAAAAACAATCTAAACAGAAACATTATTATTTGCTGATGACACTTCTTTGATTTTTAAGATACGACGAACGAGTAACGTTGACGACGTAAATAACGTCTTACGACAGGTTCAAAATTGGTTTACAGCTAATAATTTAGTTTTAAATGTGACATTATATTAAACAGGGACATTATATTAGAGCAGTGGTGGCCCAGTGGTATCAGCCGCGACTTACAAATTGTAGGTCGAATTTTTGGTTACAGTGCCAAAAATTCGAAGACATGTGACATCCATCAACCCGCACTGGGCCCGCGTGGTGGATTACGGCTCATTCCCTCTCACAGGGAGGAGGCCTGTGTCCCAGCAGTGGGAACATTAATAGGCTAATGATGTGATGTGATGAGATTAAACAGGGAGAAGCTGGAATTCGTTGATAAAACGGTTTACCTAGGGATCACGCTAGACTCACTATGGGGTCACAATGGGGTCCTCATTTACAGAGCGGCTAAGTTCGGCAGCCTATGCTGTTAGAAAAATTCGTCAGTTTACTGATGTAGATACCACGAGGCTAGTCTATTTTAGTTACTTTCATAGTATAATGTCTTACGGTATCTTACTATGGGGAAGGCCTGCAGACATTAAGTCAAATTTTATTCTGCAAAAACGAGCCACTAGAGCGATATACAATCTTCGCCGGCGCGATTCTCTAAGGGAACTGTTTAATGACATTAACATTATGACGGTACCATGTCAATATATTTATGAAAACATCATGTACACACAGCAAATCTGATAGGTTTGCAGGGCGAACAATAATACAATCACAAATGAACAATCTTTAACATGTGGATTATTTAAACATATTTAACTTCAAATGTTTTAAGTTTAATATGTTTAAATAATCTACATTTTTTTACTCACCGATGGCGATATCATTAAACGCCTCGCAATTTCACTAATTGAAACGTTTTTTTTTAATTTGACACACAAATAAAACCACTACTCAAAATTTGCAGGGTATAATGTCCAAAAACGTAACGAAAGCCCGATAGTCAATAGCATTATGACGATAAACAACTACAAAATTATGTATGATTTGTCATTTCTATAGGGTAGTAAATTAATATATTCCAACCCAAATATAAAGAAGACTTGCTAATAGTTTAGCAATCAATTGAACAAACAAATGTAAAATATTTTATTGCTGTTGGCTTATTATATTTTGTTGCTGTTGGCTTATTATATTTTGTTGCTGTTAGCAGTCGGATTCGATCTTACGGCGCCAGAGCGTAAGATATTATAAACCGCACGCTCGATTAATGCGCCACGGAGGCGATTGTTACATTAGCTAAACAGAAGTAATACTCCCATTGATTTTACGCACATTAACATCTATGTTGGTGTGCCCTGCAAACCTATCCAGTTTGCTTTGTGTACGTTAGAAAGAATTTACATTTGTTTTGCAAAAACGGCGACAGACATAATTATGTCACTAGAAATAGTGACAAATTAATTCAACCAGGTTTCAGGTTGGCTAAAGCAGCATCATCTTTTATGGGGTACTGTATAAAATATTTCTAAAATACCTTCCCACATGTAGAACTCAATGAAACGAAATTTAAAACAATGCAGGCAAGCATATTATTATATAAGTTGGAGGATTACATAGCTGATAAAAATGCTTGGCTCAATGCTAGTCCTGCTTCGCAGCCACTAGGGCGCAAAAACAAGCGATGGGAAGAAAAGTTTTGAAGTATTGTTGGACCTGCTGAAGACCGTATGAATAGGTATATTTGTATTGTATAAACTCAATTTCTATTAGTATTAAATAACTGCACAGCACATGAGTGATTACTATGGACCGACTGTAAATCTACCATTCACTGTACGCTACGTACATTCATGAGGCCTTTGCCCTGCAGTGGGACAATACAGGCTGAATTATTATTATTATGTGAATGAACGATCGTGGTGTACTCTGTTATCTTCTGTGTGCCCTGGCAGTTGAGCGCGTCATGCTCTCTCCAATGTATCTCTGATGGTGGCACATGTGTTGGATTATTCGGTTCCCTTCATGATGGTTGAGCTGAGTGGTGCCGATCCATGCGTCATGTTTGAACGGGCGCCATCAATTGGGATTGGTCATTACTTAGCTGCCTCGGCCTATTATTGGATTTTTTTACTGTTTGTTACTCTAGATGCTTATACGTGCACGTCTTTTTACATCGTTCTTACATATAATTATGTAATTTTTCAACAAGAATTATGTAACCAAATACTTGTAAAACTGATGGAAAAGAGTGTTCGTGGAGTTTATTGCAAATCCTTCTCCATTGAGACCTACTTTCGCTTGCGAATTTGCTACTAGAGTCATCCTTCTTTTTTATGTTTGACAATTCAAAAGTACCTCTATCTATGGTTTGTTTGATGTAAACTATTTGTATATCCAGTTTTAACGTTGCAAGATAGTTTGATTAGCAAACAAATCAATGTTATGTACATGGCTGACTGCCAAGTACATAACATTGATTTAGAAGAGTAAGACTATTATAATAAGGGTCGCATACTAATGATCAAGTTTCTTATTCATATATCTTATTTTTTTTGCACTTTAGAATTCCAAAACAGACCAGCGAATAGAGGCTGCTGAAAAGAATAAAAGCAAGAATAACGAGCAACCCCGAACAGGCTGAAACACTACGTAAAAGAGAAAGGGAGAGATATCACCAAAAAAAAGGGAGAAGGTAAAGTCGTTTCACAGCAACAAAAATCATAAAGCGAGCGTCGAGCTTTACAAAGAAGAAATAAAATATATCAATTAGAATATCATCAAAGAAAAAGCAACAAAAAGGCTCGCAAGAGAAGCAGAAACAAATGCGTCACAACAACATGTACTTTTTTGCACAGCAGTGAGATAGCGTAGGCCAAAACCAATAAGTAATAAAAGCCATACGGAATTATTTGACGGATCGCCGAAGGATATGGATGAATGATTGAAAAAGCTCAATTTGTTTTAAAACCTTGTTTCCTATTGATGGTTTTTCCGTGTAAAGGTTTGTTTTTTTCTTTCCTGCGATTATAAACTTGAAAGTTCGTAAGAATGGATGGATGAGCGTTTGTTAATCTTTCACGCAAAAACTACTGAATGGATTTTGAAGAATCTTTACAGAAATATAGCTTATACATCAGAATAAAACATAGGCATTTATAAAGATATTGGGCGAAGTACTAATACCACGTGGGTGGAGTCGCGGGCGGCAGTTTGTATTCTCATTAATGATTATTTTCCAACATCGTTGTAAAATGCAGTAAATCTTGTGCACAGTCAGTTGATCTTTCGTTCGTTAACAAGATAAAAATCTAATAGCCGCCTGCAGTGCGAATTACTTTCTATAAGAGGTCGTTCCAGGAGTCCACCAATATCAGAGGAAAGTAGTTTTTTTTTTTAATTCATTTAATGAAAATATACTTCGATAAATCATAATGCACTTTACATCGTGTAAGTTATTTCATCACCACTGCTCTCAAAACGGTGAAGGAAAACATCGTGAGGAAACCGACAAGTCATAAAATCAAAAATTCTAAGACTTCATATTAGAATTGATGATTAAATAAAATTAATGTTAGATTTCATGATCTTTTGATTCCCGGTTTAGAGAAATCTATGAATGCAGTTTTGTTTCTTTCTAAAAATAAAGGAATGTTTCTTTTAATTAATATAATCTGTCTTAAGGATATAAAATGGTTTCCCTTCAGGGCCGATATTTTGTACCCAATGTGTAAGTAAGCATTAGTCTTGAGATTTCAGATGTCATAATCGCCAAATTATATTTAATTAATTTGTGATTAGACTAAGTTGAAAATCACCCTCTAGAAATCGCTAACCCGCATTTATTTGGCTAAAATAAATATTGAATACACTACCTAACATCGGAGTTTGATAGATTGAAATCTGATTTTCAAAACAAAGAAATCCTAAAAATTTGGTACCATCCATTTCGTTGAATTTGTTTTATAAAACCCTTGTGGCGATTCGTTGTATCGGATTTCAAAATTCTTGGTAAATCTGTCCAGTATTTTGTCATAGTTTTATTTTTATTTTGTAACAACGATGCTTGGCAAAATACTCGAATCCTTTGTCGAATAGGAAAATTGGTATGTTTTCCTGACGTTGATTTCAAAAAAACGTATCGGAAATATTAAGGTTGTCGATGTAAGGACAAAGGAACAAAGAAACTTTCAAATGTCAAATATCATGAATTAATTATATCTTGATTTTAAATCCGTCATGAGAACTCTTAAAATTGTTTTATCATAGACCCATACTATTTAATACAATCAGGAGGCCGGAAATTTACAAAAATCCTCACTGCAGTTTGCCGTCGGTTACACGGCCCAGATCACTGCCTTTCAGCCAGCTTATAACTCGTTTATTTTATCGATAAAAACCGAATGTCACTTCCAAATAAAAAAAAACCATCGAGAGAGCACTCAATATTTTAAGCCGAGTTGACAAAGTTAACGGCGTACCACTCACTCAAGATATTTTCGTTGCAACATGCAACATAATTTAAACCAAATTTTTATAATAAGCTTCCAACACACGTACAAGATCTAAGTCTTAATAAATTCAAATCAATCATTAAACGTAAGTTGTGCCAGGAAGCGTTTTATACCATTAAAGATTACGTTGAGGACAAAAAAGCTTGGGATTGAGCTGCTCCAATTGATTTTGCCGCACCGTAGCGGTGAAACACAATGGTAATTTCTATTGTGTCTGCTAATTAGCGGTTGACAGGTTATGCGGCCTACCCGAATGTCCCTTCTTTGGTACTGTTCGTCGAATCGGTGAGCTCCTTAAATTCTTAGTTGAACTGCACGGTTATTGACAAATGCGTGCGCTGACTGAACAGGTCCACTCAATCTGGCTGGTTCTTTCCTCATAAGACCATTTCAGATATCAGTCTACATGGTCTTCACATGATCTAACCAAGATTTTGTCTGGACTTAAAAAGAGACTGTGACCTCTGAGTTTGTTTCGGCCTTTCTTCTCAGAGTAGCCAGATAGGAATCGCCTACCTCATCTGGTTTTTAAAAATATGATCTACAAAAAACTTACAGAGATAAAATCATTTATCACTTAACCATCTTTAAAAATCTATAGCATCCGATCTATTGAATGATAATTATAATGATAATATATTAATTGATCCATTGAATGATAATTGTAATGATAATTTATTAATTTATCTGGCTTTTAAATGAAAGTTCATGTTGCATAAATAATGTAAATGTTTGCATGCCGAATGGTATAATATGGTTGAGCCTTGATATCTTAACAACTATTGTATATTACCCATATTTGCAAAATAAAATGATATTCTATTCTATTCTATTCTTTTTTAGAGTTATCAACAATAACTATCTTACGAATCTATTTCTCTATTGTTCAAGTATTTCAAGATCCAAACATAAATGGCGTTGCATGGCATTGCATGGCGTTGCATGGCATTGCATGGCGTTGCATGGCATTGCATGGCGTTACATGGCGTTACTAGGTGTCACTAGGCGTCACTAGGTGTCACTAGGCGTCACTAGGTGTCACTAGGTGTCACTAGGCGTCACTAGGTGTCACTAGGCGTCACTAGGTGTCACTAGGCGTCACTAAGCGTTACCCGATATCTTTTGAAAATAAGTAATTGCTGGAAATTTTCATACGATAGTTGAGATCTTAGGTTTGAAGCTTATTTTGCAGTGGGATTGTAATACTAACAGCATACAAATTTTGACAAAGAAATTGATATCGAGGTGGTGCATAAATCACTTCAAAGGATATACAATAAGCTTATCAACAGTTTAAAAAAATCTTTCCTTCGGCCGTGACTCCTCTCCGTCAGGCAAAGTTAAAAATGTATCTATAATAATTAATTATTTATTTATAGTTGATCGCCTATCGCTGACCGTTGTAGGGTAGCTGGAAAGGATCGGGTTCTATTCCAAAAATAAAGAAACCAGGATTGACGTAAATATTTATTCCAGTTTAATAATACATACAAGTAATTTTAAATTAATGAATCTATAACAATCGGCGTTTCGTTGTTATATTTTTGCATCTTCAGAAAATTACCTTCAAATTCAGGAACAAGGTTTTACTCAAGTCAAGTCAAGTCAAATATATTTATTTCAACTAGGCCAATAAGCGGCACTTTTGAACGTCAAACATTATTAAATCTAAATTAAAAATGTACAAGTAATAAAAATTGACTCTACCGTGCATTCGGCAAGTAGCTTGTTATGGAGAAGTACGCACAAGAAACTCCATACTGAAGGATTTGCTGAAACTGCCTGCGAATTCACTCCTTTATTTTACCGTTGAATATAATATTCACACCTTGTTAAATATAAGAAACTAAAGAACTAGAACTAAAAATTAGCAATTTTTCACCATAAAATTAAATTTAATAAATATTTTATTTAATTTTGCACTAAACTTTGTTTAACGCTGCTTTTAGATACTTAAGGAGCCGGGCAGAAAGATAGAGAATTATAGGACACCGTAAAAAAATATTCGCCGGCGTAAATTTGTAATTAAATACCGTAAATTATATACTAAAATAACCGCTGGTATATATTACAAGACTTTATTTAGTTTTTATCCGGTTAGAAGTTGAATATTTATTTAAAATATTAAGTTTTGAAAACACTTTTTAACACTTGAGAAAATAGTGAAAAAAATCATAAAAATTAGCAAAACGCGGTAAGTTAAAAGTGCAAAGAATTATTATTAAACTTACCAATTTCTTGAATTTTCTGGTATATTTCACTTGGCTGCTTCAGAAGTGGAGACCGGACCGGAATTAGTGGCGTTTCGCAAATATGCAATGAGTGCAGTGCGCGCAGACTGACCGCTCGTCGGGACCCGACTGCGAGTTATGGGGCTCGGGCTAGGGCCTCTTCCTTAAATACCTGGCTGCGTACTGATGCAGCTACAAACACAACTGCACATATCCTATGTATTGTTAGCTCAAACCCTCGCCCGGGATTCATACGAAATTTAATCCGACAGATTTTAAGAGTTTCGCATCCTAGGCAGTGGGTTCTGAAATGTTACCTGAAAATATATATTTTTGGGAATAATATTGATTTAGCGAATTTAAATACGATCCATTGACCTATTTTTTATATACAAAGAGTCCAGTACCAAAAGATAATAAGTAAACTGCAAGTTCATATTGCAAAGTGTTTTATGTCTATGTAATAATGTTTATTTTTCTTTACGAATTTTTTGGGAAATATTATTTTGTGAGATGAGATACGAAACTTGAACGTCCCATGGTTTTCTTAAATGTGTGGAGATATTTTTGGTCATGCGAAAGAATGTACGACAGCAATATTCTTGCAATATTCTTTTTCTACTAACAAATTACTTTTTAGGGTTCCGTACCCAAAGGGTAAAAACGGGACCCTATTACTAAGACTTCGCGATCCGTCTGTCTGTCTGTCCGTCTGTCACCAGGCTGTATCTCATGAACCGTGATAGCTACACAGTTGAAATTTTCACAGATGATGTATTTCTGTTGCCGCTATAACAACAAATACTAAAAAAAGAATAAAATAAATATTTAAGTGGGGCTCCAATACAACAAAAGTGATTTCTTTGACGTTTTTTGCGATAATGGTACGGAACCATTCGTGCGCGAGTCCGACTCGCACTTGGCCGGTTTTTTTTTTTGTTAAATTGTCTATTTTTAGGCGGTATTTGTGCACGCTTTTTTCCTGTTTACTCTTAGGTTTAGAACTGCGAAAGGCTATGAGTTCAATCTGTGTGAGCCGACGAATCTTCAAGAAAGTTTCCTTAACTTTTCAATGCCTACGTGAATAAGAATTTTTAAATACGCGATGTGGCTTATATTACAGTTAAAATTAAAAATAGAGTAATTAAATAAATAAAAAGCTAGGCAAACTTCTCGAATTGACGTTTTCGTATCGCTTTTCAATGTTTCTGACAGCTTCCATCGTTCATTTCTGAAATGCGACCCAAGAATTATGTTGAACCATCTTCGTTAGCGCTTCCTTTGTTTATTATTTTTTTCCGAGTACTAGATAATCTTGTTTATTACGAGTACTAGATAATCTTATTTATTAATATATTGGTTTATGAATTAATTAACTCGGTATTAATATAGGACAAGACATTGTACAAATGTGTTTTCTTTCTTTGAATACTAATTTTATTGTATTAATATTAAAATACCACGAAGGTAGTAATAGTTCGAGGTGGCGCAAGAAAAGAGTTTCCGAAGAGCCTTACAGGTTTTAGGCCTTTAACCAGCTGTGGGACAGTATACGATAAACAGAAAAGGATTTTTAGCGAAGTTTTTTGGCTAGATATCGGACCGTATAGGCTGAACACAATAAAAAATAAAAATGTTCAGGCAACATTTTTGGACAAGGCCTTTGTCCAGCAGTGGGGCAGTAGACTACATCTTTTTTATTGTTATTACAATGTCATTGTAGCTATAGGAATGTAAAAATATAATTAAAAAAATCTAATAACACGACTGCTTAAAAAGCAAACTAAAAAGACGTAAACAAGAAGAAAATCATGCTGTGCAGTCGGAGGATACATATTCGCGAGCTGGCGGACCAAAACCAGATGTATCCTCCGACTGCACAGCATGATTTTCTTCTTGTTTACGTCTTTTTAGTTTGCTTTTCAAGCAGTCGGGTTTTTTGATTTTTTTAATTAACTTTTTTTATTTACAACTTTTTAGTTATTTTTTTTTCGAATTAGGTACATTTAAACATATAAGTGTTATATATTTTTGAAATCGCCTCTTAAAATCCTTTATTTTGATACCCAACAAGATGGGTATGGAAGAAACAAAAAATATTTTTCCCACAAAATGGCGCCCAAAAGCCGCCATTTTTGTATTTTCCAATTTTAACGTAGCCAGTGACACTCGCAGGATTAAGACGAATCGATTGACGTAAGAGTCATCAAAATCGGCCAACGCGTTTGGTCTCTAGAACGCCACATAGTAACAAACATACATACATACATACATATATACATACATACATACATAGACTGATAAACACATTACCCTCTTTCGGCAGTCGGGTATAAACTCGTAAACACGCGTAGCAAGTTGTAGCTCCGTAGCCACAATATTTAGCTGCTTATCTCGTAGCAAACCGTAGCCGCGTAGCGCATAGGTGCGTAGCACTTAGTGCGGCGTAGCACGGATTAGGCTCGTAGCGCGTAGCACACCGTAGCGGCGCAGCACTAAGCTGAGTGGCCGCGTTGTGTAGCGAAATTCACGATATACTCGAATATTCCAAATCAACCTTAACTATAGAATTGCTTGTAGAATTTAAATGTAGGTATCTCGCTTCCGCTGCAACGGATTGAAGTGAATAATGAAATGATTTGAAGTTGATAAGTATATACTTCATATCATTTCATTATTCACTAATAGGATTATCCTTTTTTAGATACCTATTTACATAAATAAAAAAAGAACAGTGTGTTTTTACCAAATTATTGTAATCTTTATCTTTAATAGGTATGCGCAGCATGGGCAAGACGAACAAATTTGTTGTAGTCTAGAATCAAACTTAAGGTTCCCCTAGTCGACGGCACAAACTATTTTGTGTGCGGGGTTAAAATGCTTGCTATCTCATCCAACAACACGTGTGAAAGAGATAGATGCTGTGATGAGCAGTAAGAAGCTAGATCGTGAACGAATTAGCACTTTTGCAAGTTTGTAGCGAAATGGATGGTGATTTCGGACGAAAAAGAGCGCTCGAAATTTTATAAACAGACCTTTGGGAGTCTAGATATCATGAAAAAACGAGTAATTTTATATTTTCGAAATAAAATTATTTGCATTGTTGAACTACTAATCTATCCCTGTATCGAGGCCGTTTTGCAATTTTCCTTCTTCTGATGGTATTTATTTGCGCCCAAAGTGCGTTAAAATTTTTGTTGAAACATGGAACTTTCGACGCTCATAACTTTCAAATATTTTTCTTTTTTACTTTTTTGTTTCTATACAGGGCTAGATAATGATGAGACAAATTGATATTATTTATATATTTTGAACGTACATCGTCAAACAGTGGAGTAATCGCCAGACTACGTTTGTATGGAAGAATTATCGACTAGTGTAACCTTAATGGCGACTCGCAACAGACACTGCATAGTAAAAATATTGAGCCAGCGGGGCTTAGGAGTTTGCAGCGATTCATGTAGTGTTCCGAGCCGCCTTTAAGTTTGAATCGTACGAGTAGTAGAGCCGGCAGTTTACAAGAAAAAAAAATGTATCAACCGCGTGCCTATATTTACTTACGGACCGTCGACTCGAACCTAATAATGTTTATAAAATTCGCTACACACTGCGCAGAAGCTTACACCAAACTGCCGCTGTCATATTAAATTGCTACTACGCAGTAACTCGCGAAGTATTCCGAGCCATCATTTAGTTTGAATCGAACTGTATTATTTTCTTACGGACCGTCGATTCGAACTTAATAATGTTTGTAAAATTCACTACACACTGCGCAGAAGCCCAGCCCCCGCAGTCAAATTAAATTGCTACTTCGCAGTGGCTCGCGAAGTGTTCCGCACCGCCATTAAGTTTATGTGAAGGAAAACGCAGACAGTTTTTACACTTTGCTTACGAAGTTACGAACTGGTACAAACGACGAGGAGGAATTTGATTTGATTGGTGGCGGCTCGCGCCGGCGGCATCCGCCACCAGCCTTTTACATGAATGTACTCTAGAAAGATAAGTACGATAATCTGCCACCCCATAAGATAAGTACGATAATCTGCCACCCCATAAGCCGCCATTTTCAGCGAATGTAGCAAGGTCAGTTGATAATCATCAAAGAATCAAATATAGTTTGATTCTTTTTGTCTGTATCATATCACTTATTTATAATATTAGATTAATTTAGCAGAGCCAATGGAGTTGGCTAATAAGGAAAACTATTTTTAACAGGGGAAAAAACGTATATTCATTTTACATAGATATAAGAAGAGCAGTGACAGATAATTTAAATAGCTGTCAAAGCAGCCAGGGTGTACTTATTAAAATAAAAAGGTTTTAACAATATCTCTCTTGTGCTCGGTTTTCATTTCTTCTTTTTAACTCCCGTCGAAAAAGAGGGGTGTTCTAAGTTTGACGTGTGTACCTGTGTGTGTGTGTGTATTTGTGTATCTGTCTGTGGCATCATAGCTCCTAAACGAATGAACCGATTTTGATTTCGTTTGTTTGAAAGGTGACTTTATCGAGAGTGTTCTTAGCTATCTTTGATGAAAATCGTGTCATAATGTGTTCGTAGTCGCAGCGGAACAATGTCGAATTTCTTCATTTCAGTTTAGCAGATATTTAGTGTATGACGTCGTGTAATTGTGAATAATAAGTACAAATTTGTGTATCCAACCATTGTGGACCTATTCAATTAAAACTGTTTCCGCTGGAACTACGTCATCCTAGCGGCACTTTTTTTTCCTATGGACGTACAAGAAAAAATACATACAATAATTGGTGTGTAACGAGTGGTAAATGTGTATGTTTAAATGAAATTTGTGTGACATAAAACTGCGGAAATAATCAAGATTCCGCTGACGTTTGGCTATTTGATGAATATGGGTTTAGTGCAGAGTTGTAATTTTTTACGCACGTTGCTTTGAATTTGAGTATAATGTTTGTGAAAACAGAATTTGCAAAAACCATACCGTTCAGAAGTTATACACGTAAACGTAAAATAAGGTACAATTACTTAAAATAGGAACTCCAGAGCCTAACTTATTACGTTTATTTTTATCTTGTAAGGGTCTACAATGCCTTGCCAAGTTGCATATATGTGGTCTTAGTAATTAATGAGCAATGGCATAATTTACTACGACTGGACCACTATATTTTATGACATCCGATTGTAGGACTTTTAATGGAAAAGCAAATTAACATATTCCGATAATTTGTGTATTAATGCAACTATTCACGTGTAAAATTTCAGCTCATTACAATAAATAATAAAGAGATATAATAAAAATACCAGAACAACCGCAATTTATGGATAAAATTTGCAGTATAGCATCGATATTGTGTTTAATAGTTTCGTACAGGTGCGTACACAAAAGTATTTGTCAGTTTGTGACTAAAAAAAAATATTTAAAAAAACCGGCCAGGTGCGAATCGGACTCGCGCACGAATGCGCAGTTCCAATATCGCAAAAAACGGCAATAAAATCACGTTTGTTGTATGGGAGCCCCACTGAAATATTTATTTTAATCGTTTTTAGTATTTGTTGATATAGCGGCAACAAAAATACATCATCTGTGAAAATTTCAACTGTCTAGCTATCACGGTTCATGAGATACAGCCTGGTGACAGACAGACAGACGGAATAAGGAATCTAAGTTAACATTCTTAAGATTAACTACAGGTAAGTTTGATACAATGTTATTAAATGCTACAATATTTTAATATTTTAAATGATTCATGTTGTAGAATAATTTAAAATGTTAAAGTCAGAAACAATAATTTGCAGTTGGATTTTACGATTTCCATGCAAGGTTAAACAAGGCACTGGTCCTTGCAATAGGCGACACATTCAGAAGGTTAGTACAATACACCATTTCCACTAAATTCTTCAGTAGATTGAGAGTTATTACATTCAATACTTATTTTAGTTTTTTCTGACATTACATATAACCATCCACTATTGCTTAGTGGCTGCCAGATGCTAACATGACCATGAATAAATTTGTTTTCAAAAATCGAAGGCATTGAGGTAAGTACTTTAATAATAATTTCAGTTTCACAGGAAGGTGTCGCGGAAGAGGAATATAATATTGATGGCTCACAAAGGTAATGATCATTATCAATTATCTTACAATAACCTAGATTATCTAACTTACAGTACATTGACCTATCTCTACTGATACCAATATATTTGGAGGATGGGATGATGGTCGAATATGACTTTGGATTGAACCAAAATAATATTATTTAGGACAACAGCTCGTAATAAAGAAAATATGACGATCGCACTTAATGAATTTAAAATTGACATAGTTAATGAGGTAAAGTTTCTAAACTAGATACTTCTGATATATTTAAAATAGTATGCATGTTATCAAGGTTTAAGGGAACTGGAAGTGGTACTTACGAATTTATTATGCATTTTATTTACATAGATACAAGTATATACAGTGTATAAAATATTTAATTAACTAAGACCACAAACATAAACACTTACCCTCTTACAAATAAACGCGGTATAAAGTTATACCAGGTATAACAAAGGTATAACCATACATTTTCATAGGTTTATACTTGGTATAACTTTATACCGCGTTTATTTGTAAGAGGGTTAAACCAAAAACTACTCACTAACTAAACCAAAAATATATTAATCTAAAATATGGCGTCGAAAAACTCCTCCACATCGTTGTCCACTGGTAATGTGCCCAAAAGACTGGTAGCATTGCCACGTTGTATGGCAATGCTTATTCTCTGACCGAGGTAAAAGCCAGCCCTTGGGTCACGCGAAACGTCAACTAAGCGTTTGGAAAGATCTTTAAACAAAGCGTGAGCACTCGGACCCCACGGACAAAGAGTTTCAACCCCAAACGGCTCGAAAATATAACTACCGATGAGGTTATTATATTTCCGCCGCTTGAGGTTCTGTGCAGCCGCAGGGGCCGCGTATGCACAGCACGACGAGCTAGGAAAAACGTGCTATTTCTTTTTATTTTCGGAAAATAGTACGGAATACTTTAAGTTTTTCTACGGGATGTATAAAGTTTAACGTTTGTGGTGTTGAAAATAGAAAGGAATTGTTCCTTTCTTAGATTCATTTATATGGGCTTTTAGTTTAAGGCTTGGTTTGTTACTCGCTATCCTCTTAATAAGTTCTCTTGGGTTTAAATAGTTCTCGCTGTAGTCATTATAATCTATAAGGTAATTAATTTTGTTACAAATGCCGTATGTGGTAGTGGTTACACATTCTAAAAATTTACACTTTTTGTAGCGTTTACACAAATTTCTGATACGACAGTTAAGATTATTTACATCTAAATTCTCATTTTTAAATACATTCATTTAATCATGATGTTATAAAAATGTATCTAAAACAATTCGTAGTTGCGATAAAATAAAATTTAAGTTATGATCGTTTTCTCCCACACAAATTGCAAGTTTAACTTAGTATGATGACAGTTCATTATTATTTCGTTACTTAAACCATTAGGTTTTGTTTCAGAGATTATTTTATACCTTTCATATGGAGTATATTTCCTTGATTGAATGATGATAGCTGCAGCTAGGCCAACACATTGTTGAGAACCAAAGATAAGGATTCTATTTGGCAATTCACTTTGTTATTCTCGAGTACAAGCAGACATTTGTGGGCAGATTTTCGAAACGCGGGTTTTTTGATGGTTGTTATTTATATATGGCTTATGTTTAACTTACCACCAGATATAGTAACATATAACAGACAAAAATAGTAAATGATCACCAAAATTAAACCCGCATCTTATTGTAAAATTATAACCAAAAGTAGTAAATGATCACCAAAAGTAGTAAATGATCACCAAAATTAAACCAATGACCAAAAAGATTATAAAATTTCTGGGAGCAACTTGGAAGTAGCGCTCGCCGGCCGCTGCCGCGGCACCGCTCGCTTTGCTCGCTCGGCTCGCGCGCGGTTGGTCACAGTTCTAACCTAACCTAACCTATTTTACAACATTAAATAGCGCAATAATTTGCTATTAAAATTTGGTGATCAATTTACTAAATTTGGTGATCATTTACTATTTTTGTCAGTATATTACTAGATTTGGTGGTTAGGGGTTATCGTCACAAAGTTTTTTTTGGTGGTCATTATATTTATTCCCTTTAGATATTACAGTGTTTGAGCGCGTCTATTTGTTTCTTGAAAGTTGTAAGCTGTTCTTGTGCGTTTTCGAATTATTGTTGTAGGCCTGTAATTTTCTGTTGAAGCAACATTATTTTGATGCTTTTGTTATCACGTACATAAGTTTTGCTAGTGAGTGGGGTGGAAGGTGTAGAGAAAGTCTGTTGTAGTAGGGACTGTTTTCTTCCTCTAATGATATCTGTGTTGTTTTCGTTATAAATGTTAAAAACACTTTGCAATACTCCCAAGTATTGCAAAGTGTTTTTAACATTTTTATTTCAGCTTGTGAAGCTTTTTATTTTCTAATATCGTATTTTCTAGCTCATTCTCAGTGCTATCAAGCTTATTTGTAAGTTTGCGTATAACGTATTTCATTTCTAAAATTGATAAAGTTTCAGATATTGTCCCGTCGACGCATTTAGACAGTTTATTAGGCAAGTTGTACGATTCCGTCGAGGTTTCGTATTCGGACAGTATATGGGAGTATAGAAATTCGGACATATTAGCTTCAGACTGTTGGTTTTTCTCAGCAGATTTGCATATCTTTGCCGGGGAAGAGCGGCTTGCTTGAGGTTTTTTCCTTGATGTGATGTTAGATATGTAGCTTGTATTAGAGATTTTTTTTATTTTTGATGCATGTCTGACATCTCCATTTTTTCCTAGACTCTTGGTCCATAAGTCGGTAGTTTTGTTCCGGATATCCAATGCGCGATAATTCATAGCGCATTACATGTTGAACATAAGGCTGTTTTTTTTAATATCAACAGATTTTTTGCATTTAAAGCAAATCACTTTCTTGCGGTCATTTCTCGTACTCGTTTTAGCTGACACTGTGTTTTTGTGCGTATTTTCCCTATTTATTTAATTCTTTATTGAAAAACAATATACAATACAATGTGATAATAAAGTACATGTACAAAGGCGAGCTTAACTCAATGTTGAGTTCTCTTACAGCAAACCCTAGGGTGACAGAGAATGATGACAAAAGAGGGTAGGATCCAGTGTACAATTTTAAAATAACATAATAATCATAAAAATAAATCACAAATAAATACATACATACATAAATACAAATATATATATCTACTAACATTGCTTTAAAAGGAAAAGCTCTTTAATTTTCCTCTTGAAGACACCGAGAGAAGGGCTATCGCGTAGGGAGTGTGGGAGAGAAATCCAGAGGTGCACTGCAGTTACAGAGAAGGAACCGTCATAACGGCTGGAAGTGTGACGTGGAGTACGAAGGAGAAGCGAAGTGGCCGTGCGACAAGGTTTGCCCCTCGGGACGAGGTACTCAAACCGTTCGCGAAGGTATTGGGGAGAAGTGGGATTGTGCAGGATATTATAGAGAAGGGATAGGATATGGGTATCTCGTCGACGCCGAATCGGCAGCCACTTCAATCTGGTCCGAAATTCCGACACATGGTCGTACTTGCGGAGGCCGAAAATAAAGCGGATGCACAAGTTCTGCAATCGCTCGAGTTTGTTTAGGAGAACCTCTGTTGCATCAAGATAACAGACATCCGCATAGTAATTTATATTCTTTTTTTATAAGTGGTAATAACTAATGACGGAAAAACGGAGTTGAATAATATGGCAACACATCTATGCACGAATTTCTTTTGATGTGCCAAAATTTGGGTTGGGTGGGTATGGGATCTACCTCCTAGCGGTCCATCCCGGGCAACGGCACCACAGGCTTGCCTGTGGTATGGCTGAACGATCCCACTGAAGCGGTGGTAGGCTCCGCAAGGGGCCGCCAGGCTCGCGACCACTATCCCACCGGAGTCCGGCGCAAAACAGCTTGCTGTGTTCCATCGGTGTGTGGGACTGCCAGTGCCTTTGGGGGAGAAGGAGGATGTCAGTTGCGCTGTTAAGAACCGGTCTTGGTTTCTGGGCAAAACTTGCCGGGTAACTCATTTTGGAGGGAAGCGGGATCCGAAGCACGGTGCAAGCCGTTAGCCGACCGTAGTCAGTAGGGGGCCCAAGTAGCACGCCAGCCACGTGCCAAAAGCTGCCCCACCAACTCGCGAAAAATCCCGGGTGGCCATATCCGGGGGGGTTCGGGTGTCCCCGCAGTCTCCAAATGAGTTCTCCATAGGTTGGGTTAGATCCAGTGTTCCACTTGGTTTACTGAGCAGCGCCTCGACAGTTCGACTTCTTCCCCAGCAAACTCTGAAACTAAAAATATGACCAAAGCAAAGAAGAATATGGTGAAACAACGGCTGCACTTCCTCCCACTAAAAGTGCACCTCACTAACATCAGGGGGTTGCACTCTAATCTCGATCCGGTCCACTACCACCTTGAGACCGAGAAGCCGCACCAGTTTTTCCTAACGGAGACGAAGATAACAACCCCGTCGGACGTGGCGTACCTCAACTACCCGGGTTACTCTCTTGAACGCTAATTCAAGAAGCAAGCTGGGGTCTGTGTGTACGTCCGCGATGGCATTTGTTGTCGTCGTCTCCGTTGCTTTGAGAAATCGGGATTTTCTGCCATATCGCTACTTGTGGACACTGGCGTGGAGAAGTCTCTCTACATCGGCGTCTACCGATCGCACGCTGGTGACCAGGAGACGACAGCGCTTTTTAATTTACTCGTGGAGTCGGCTGACATAGCCCAGCAACGGTACCCAACAGCGAAGCTTAATTTTCTGGGGGACTTTAACGCCCAAATAAAGAGTGGTTGTACCCGTACCGGAAAACTGACTATGCCGGGTTGGAGGCGCGCAAGTTTTGTCTATCGCTAGATCTAACTCAGCTGGTGAATGTGGCAACGCGGGTACCGGATGTTGACGGCCATACACCCAATTGCTTAGACCTTCTGCTGACAACTGATCCGGACAGTCATTCAGTGTCGGTCTCAGCCCCGCTGGGAACGTCTGACCACTGTCTGGTAAAATCCGTGTCGACTTGCTCTCCTCCAGATGAGAGTCCTAGAGGCACGAGACGAGTATGGCGATACGAGTCAGCAGACTGGGACGAGATGCGGCACTTTTTTGCGTCTTATCCTTGGCGGCATGTGTGCTTCTCCTCGGGTGACCTCTCGAGCTGTGCAGACGCAGTTGGCGTTGTGATTCGACAGGGAATGGAGTATTTCATTCCATTCTCCGACATTCCGCTCGGTCACAAATCCCGACCTTGGTATAATGCAGAATGCGCCCACGCAGAGGCCCGAAAAGAGTCTGACTACAAAGCCTGGGTCGGGGCCCGCGACCGCAGAGTTAGAGCTCGTAGGGTTCGCGCGAGGAAAAGAGCCTTTAATTCTGCCGCCAAGTTCTGCAAGCGGGTTCTGAGTCGGGCACGTTTTGACCATATTGGACGTATTGGGGCCAAGCTGGCATCGCACCGTCAGTTTTGGTCCCTGTCTAAAGCGGTTGAAACGAATATCTGTCGTCCCACTTTACCTCCAAAGCTGAAACCTGATGGGTCGCTGGCTCACTCTGCGAGTGAGAAAGCAAATTTATTTGCATCTCTCTTTGTCAGCAATTCACGTCTGGACGCTGGCTCCAAGCAACTACCTACTGTACCTCAATGTGACTCGCGTGATCTTGTAGTGTACCTCTTGAGATCTGCACTCAAGAGGCCTGGAGAGTATTGTGCAGTCTAGAGGTGAACAAGGCCAGCGGGCCTAACGGCATACCAGCGAGAGTGCTGAGGCAGTGTGTGCCTGAACTGTCTCCTGTGTTGACACGCTTGTTGTGGAAAGTTAAGGAAAGGGTTATAAAAAGAGTTAAATTTAAATGGAATCAATTCGGGAACATACGCTTTCAATCAAAAAAGAATTTTCGGGATCGGTCCACATTTGACTAAGAACACACTTACTGCCAACCATAGAAACACCCCCTTTTTGGAAGGTCGGTTAATAAACAAGTGAATACGATTGAATGTGATTCTGCTGGTACCCAGCTGAATCCGGTAAGACTGGAAGCCGACCCCAACAATAATTGGGAAAAAGGCTAGGCAGATGATGGTTAATAAACAAGTGACCAAGTGAAAATTTTCGTGGTTTTATCACGAAAATTATTAGTTTATTTATTTATTCAGGACCTCCAACGAAAGATTTAGGTACTTAAAAAACACAATAAATAATCAATATGAAGTAATGATAAGTGCAGTCCCTCAAATATAGGAGGAATAGCATGCTTTTTAGGGTATCAACTAAATAAAAACTAAAATATAAACTCTTATTACAAGGTAATAGTAAAACATATTAATATATGCAAACAGTATATTAGTGACTTGTTCAAGAATTGAGTGTCCACCTGTACCAATCCAATAATGGTGCTACACTGGAAATTTTAGAACGTTAGCTCTATATACTGCACGGCCGCTTTTTTGTAGCCATTCAAACTTGGTCGGTTTATCCGTGAATTGCGGTTGTTCTGGTATTTTTATTATATCTCTTTAATTATTTAGTGTGTAGTTAACTATGACGAAGACCAAGCTATGTATGAGAGGACAAATAATAGTTCCGGATTCAACGCTTAAATGTCAAGGGGAAGCGTTCCAGAGTTTTATAGTTGAGACAGTGTAAGAATTCGATAGAAACCCAGTGCGGTGAGAAGGAATTTGGAGAAGTAAGTTTTTGGAAGCTCGAAGGTTAAGATCGTGAGAAATGCCTAACACTATAAAATAATCGGGAGTACAAGGATCGTTCATGATGGTGAAGAGCATGCAGAGGGATCTGAGGGACCTCTGATGGATAGTCAGCCACTTAAGCTGAGAGCGGAAGGAGGAAATATGATCATATTTACGAAGGCCGAAAATAAAGTGAATACAGTTAGTTGTTAAAAAGTCGATCCATTTTGTTAAGAAGTTCTCGGGATAGATCAGAGTAACAAACATCAGCATTGTTGATTATAGGCAACACAAGAGCTTGAACTAAAGTGCTTTAAGTGCTAGACGGAAGAAAATGTTAGAATCTATAGAGAGACCGCGGTGCGAATGTGACTCTCTAACTATTCAAAGTGACCTGCTTATTCCAGCTTAACCTGTCATCAATGTATAGGCCTAAGTCTTTAACGTGAGGCGAGAGAAGGATGACGGTATTGACGAAAATAAGCGGCAATAGTAGGCTAGTGCCCACTGTGGTACTTGCCCGAATTTAACCGAAGACCCCAACCAAGCACGAGAGGCGCAGTCTTTAGCCACTGGGCCACCACGACTTTAGTTGCAACATGAATTCGAAGATTGTAACTTCAATTCTGTAAAAAATATAAATATGATATTGCTTTGGGTAAATAAAGAGAATACCAATAAAGAGTATATTTTAATGGAAAACATTTTTTAATGTTTTTTTTTAAGTAAACATTCGAAATATTACAAACCAGTAATGCGCCTCAAATGGAATATTTACGAATCTGAATTTCTCGGCACAAAGAGAGTTCCTCTTTATTTATTTTTCATCCGATACTTCCAACTGTGGGCAGTTGGAAGTATGGGCTATCCATTCAAATAATGTATCGAATTTTTCAAAGTATTTTTTCATTAATATTACTACTAATGAAGAATTCTTATGACAAAATAACTATAAACTGCACAAAACCGGTAAATTGACAGATATGTTTTTAGGACAACTACTTTAGAAGTCCAGAGTATTTTGCATGTATTTCATTATATAAAGTTTTATTTTTATTTATCTCACATAGTGATAAATGTTATCCATATTTTTGTACACCATTTTGGCACTATAATGATCTATCTTTTTATCAAGTACAAATAAGCTACCAATATAAACTTAGAGCTCTGTGCATGGAAAGTGGAGCACTAACCTACTGCTTAATTTGTTTTGCTTGTGCTTGCTTGTTGTACAACGCAATTACATTTAAATAGATTAATGGAATAGGGCAGAATAGTAAAAATTAAAATAAAGTGGGCTGAAACTAGTGATCTGAATCGAAAAATAAAACATTTTGCTGGCAGAAAACTACGCTTCAAATCAAAAAAACAAAATCCATGTGGACGAATTTCAAAGAAGTGTGGTAGGTACTACATTTTGAAGGCCAATCCCACCGCACTATTCCCAAACCATTGCAACTCCTGAAAGCCAGAATCAACAGTGGCGACCAACAGAAAAGCGCCGAGGCAATGAAGCTCGACGAAGTCCCGTATAATGAATTTAACTGTCTTGGATGCCGCAACGAGATTAATTAGAAAAGAATAACGGAGGAGTAGGATTAATTACAAATTTCCACTTCCCTCCATATCAAGCAGGAGACAGAACAAACTAGGCCAATAGGCACAAAGGGTCGTTTACAACTGAGATAAGCCCAGTTGCCTAGCACCACGGATAAAAATTTGCATTAATATTAATGGGTGGTTTTGAAGGCCAGTGCAATATCACGTACCACAGCATTTTACAGTACTTATGTCAATATCATCACCAGATACCACACAACTGCCCGAACGCTGCCCAGCCTAGGATTCGACGATTAACCTCTTTCTCGAAGTAAGACCTACCTAACTGATTGTTTGCGTAGAAATAATTATCTACAACTTCTTTTGTCTCCGACTTTGACAGCACTGGGTGTTAAATGGGCATTTAATATTACCTTGGTTACTATGTGGTAGATATCTTTGTATTAACAAAACCTATGTTTGACTCATATTATATCATCTTTCTTCCAATCTAATAAATATTTACAATTTAAAAACACATCTATTTTTATACAAGCCTTTTAGCTTACAGCTTTGAGCGCAGCGCTGCGCCAGTTACGAAACTACTACTTTTGTACTAGTTTCATCGCTGTATCCTTAGACAATAGGATTACTGTAGCGCTGTAACTGTACCAAAAGCGAAACAGCACAAAACAGCAGCTGCTTTTATACAATATGTTCACTCATTAGCAGTTCAAAAAATTCCTTTTCAACACGTACACTTAATATCGCTACTAATTACGGGAAACTCACTTGTAACTCGCGCGTAAAACAAGACTCGTAGTCACTGTGGGTTACGATTTTTGTTCTTGTTTCACTTTTTTATACTCGATTTCATATGATGGAAAGCGATGGATGAGGTTTGTGATATGTCTGTTCACTTTTGCTTAGAAGGGTGTACGGTTATAAGGCTCGGCACAAACGGGCCACCAACCACTGCCATCGGTGGCCAGCTACAGCGACTTAACACACTTTTCCATATATTTTGAGTAGATGGTGCCGGCCACTCGTCGGTCGCTACACAGCAGTGTCCGCGACTCGCCACTTGTGGTCGCTGTGCGGCCACACAAGACGCCAACACCCGCCACACCTGCCCGTCGCACTGCTACACACCCGCGCATTTAGGCGTTAGGCGTACTTCGTTTAGGCGTTAGGGATTCCGATTTCGGTATCCATTCCAATTGGAATGGATTGCGATCCAATAACGTACCGCTATTTGGGATTCACATTCTGATCTACACGATACAGCAATAGAAACGTGGCGACTTTCGAACACCGGTGGCTGTCGCGCACTTCTGCCACTACAAATGTTGCGGTAGCGTGCGACAGCCACTGCTGGCTGTGGTCGGTGGCCCGTATGCGCCGTGTATAAGTGGTAGGAAATACAGACGCTGCTTTGTAAAAGTTTTATACTTTACCGGTATCTATAAAAATGTGAAGGACAATCGTAGTACTAGTCGGGATATCAACATTATCAACAAATGAGCATTTAAAAAGACTAAACAAAAACGTCGTCAGCGTCGAGTTGTTTGGAACTCCTTTGTGTAAACTTCTATTACTACATAAGTATAGCCTTTCGTAGTACAGTGCGCTTATGCCGAGATTTTTAACGTACTCGATCGTGATAACGTAAACGATCTCTTATATTATACAAAAAAAGTGGTGTCTCTTTTGGTACTGTCACCAGACGCCACTTATCCAGTTTCAATACAAATTGACGTTTACGTTAACGCGAATGAGCGTGAGTAAAAACTCACACTAAGCCACAGTATAAAGTTGATTACTAAGTATCATGCCAATGTTTGTCAAGTTTGTAGGCTAAATAACCAAATTCAAATTCTTATTTCAGAAATCCGAGTTTAGTAATAATTTAAGTAAGAAATTATTATTTTTTTAAATAAAAATGTAACCTAAGTTCTTTCTTAGATACAATATAAATAGGCCCAAAAATAAAGGACGATGAGCCGATTTAGTTTCCATCACAAGTTTAAATAACACGACGACTGGTAATGTCAATCTATGCATTTTTACGGGGAAGGATCAATTTTGCGGACGCCTTTTTGTCCCTCGATATCGACCCTAACACGTCTGCCGATGGGTAATTAACTTAACCTGTTGCTGCAGCAAATGCGGGCAGACAGAAACTAAAATGTCTGATACCAGACTTGCCAAGGTGTATCTTGTAACGTATTGTGGCGGGCAAATTTTCGTCCTGCCAAGTAATTTACTGTTTAGCTGCTGTTTAGACTGGCAATCGACAACAAAATAGTTGGAAATAATCTATACAGAATGATTTATTTGATTGTAGCAAATAAAAAGTTCGTTTTTCATACCGTCGAATTCGAGTTCACCATCGAGTTGTATTCGAATTGGAATCCCGCCTAGCGCGCAATTCCACGAATAAATGCTATTGCTTTTTGTTTATTTTTGTATTTTTAGGGTGTTTGTGTAACTTCCCCAGGTGTGGCGAAAATTAAACTCTTTTACAAGCTTCATGTTACTTTTTCCGGGAACTAGTGATCCTTTTTTTAAGCACTTACTGGCATCCTATTAAACCTAGCGCAATTAGGTAAGTAACGTTAAAAACATAGAAATTATTTTTGAGACGAGTTTGTTTTACCTGTTTGTCATCAGCTGATTGGCAGGCTCAATGATCAATAATATTAGTTATGCGGACGACATGGTTCTGCTGAGCCCGTCAGTGAGTGCACTCAGAAGGCTTCTGGGCATTTGTGAATCGTATACCCTGTCACATGGACTCAAATATAGTGCTAGTAAGAGTGTTCTCATGCTATACAAAGCAGGGAACAAGGCTCCCTCGAAAGTTCCACCAAATAAGATCGGTGGGTCGGTTCTAGAGAAGTTGTCTAAAGTAAAATATTTGGGTCACATACTGACAGATCGGCTACAGGACGATGAGGACCTAGAGAGGGAAAGGAGGGCGTTGGTAGTCCGCTGCAATATGTTGGCTCGCAGATTTGCACGATGTACCTTAGATGTAAAACTGCTACTATTCAGTGCCTTCTGTCAGTCTTTTTACACGTGCAGTCTGTGGATCAGCTTTACGCGGCGGGCTTACAACGCCCTGCGTGTTCAGTACAATGACGCTCTGAGGGCAGTGTTAAAAAAGCCCAGGTACTGCAGTGCTTCCGCAATGTTTGCGGATGCTTCTATTGATGATTTCTTTTCCATAATTAGGAAAAGAAATGCGTCGATGATGGTCAGGGTCCGGGGTAGCACCAACACTGTCCTCGAAACGTTAGGATGGAAGGACATACAACATAGTATATAACAGCGTCCTAAAATTTGTACCCATGATTAACGGTATAATTATGGAATTTCAATTAACTGTAGATAAAATTGATGATACAGAGGTATCTTCAATTCGCAGCAAAGCAGAACCTATGACTCTATAGTTTATTTGTTTCCTTTTGTAACTACGAGTATTTAACCTATACTTGTATTGACCAACGTCTTCAATATTTTCGTTTTTCTTTAATGGTGGCTCTACCTAGGTATACAGGCTGAGTTTTCTAAGTGGGCGTGGATGACCAAATCATCACTATGAAGAATAGCACAAAGCCATCGAAGGAGTCAAGGGCCCGATTTCGATTAAAACTAAAACTGCAACATTGGAGTATTTCTCACCCGAGGCCCTAGCACGAGTTGCTGCGTAATTGGATCGACTACGTTAACGTATCGCCTCCGACAATTTTTGCATGCAAAATTAATCAGCGCCATGTGTCCGTATTTGGAACTAACAAATCGGTAGCACAAGTTTTTGACAATTGCCTTCGTATCGAGTTCACGTATTTACGTTTAGTCCGATAGCCAGAGAAATATAATAATAAAAAAATAAAAAAAACAAATGTTTTTTATTTTTGCTGGGTATACCTGTATACCTTATGTGAATTCATTGCTATGTACAAAAATGCCAACAGTTTAGAGTTATGCAATAGATATTAAGTAGGTATTTCCTATTATTTCGTGTAATAATATAAAATTTAAAGCAATAATATAAAATTTAAATTTAAATAATTAGCTATTTCTTTATTAGTACTATCTAAACTTTATATTAGTGAAAATACTAACAGATAGGTACTGTGGAGTAATGGCAAACTGAAAATGGCTCGTAACTCTTTTAATAAAAGATTTAAGTTTTTCGAATCATTTCCTATATGCATAGAGGGATTAGTTATACCTTACAACAAAAGTTCTAACAACTAAGTATAATGCTGCACAGGTTATTGTATTTTTACATTGTGATATGGAAAATATTGAATTTAAGTTTATAATTTTGCGCCTATATATTCAAAATAGTTAACTCTGCCGCCATACAAAAGTTTAAACACTTATGTGCTAAGCCTTTAGTTTAATAAACCAAATACAATTTGGGTATTGCGGGGCGCGGTATAGGTATGTACGATCAGTATAAATTCTTTGAACCATACAGACCACAGAGGCCCACATCATAATCGGACTCTTCTGATGATTTTTAGAAAAACATTACCGTGCAAATTCTTATTTCAAACTGGCGTCTAGTATCTGACAGACCGTTCATTGTTATTTTGCCTATGAATGCAACCTTATTGCTACGAAAATAAAGAGCACTAAAAAAGATAATCTGGCATGTGTTATACAAGCCTTCCCCATGTCTGGTACTAAATCGATTGACATTAACGTAACAGCTAGTAATAAATAAATTAAGCACAGGATTAAAAAATATTCTTATAGTTAAACGATTAAATGCTTTGTAGATAAAATTTTATTCATCAAAACCTGATGGAAAATCGCTAATAAAGAAAAATCCTCTTCAACGAGTTCGCTCCTTTTATTAATACTTAATTCGCAGTTCCTAGAATTATCGAGCAGGATCAGCGCATTATTGCTTTGCACTGACCTGGTTCTGAAAAAAAAATAACGGACCAGGTAAACGAACGGAGCAGAAAATATTTATGAACGATGATTATCAAAAGTTGTTTTTAATAAATCTATATCTTTTAATTTGCCTTGGTCACGCCATAACTTGAGAACGACTTTACTAATTTGATTAATTCTTTTTACGTTTCATTCGCCAGAATAAAGAAAAGGCTTAAAAAAACAAAAAGGGTGGACAAACGCTCTTAGCCCCTCCGTACACGGATCGTAAACGTAGTCGTCTCGTAAGCGTATCGTCATGACGCATCGAGTACGAAGCATGCAGAGTTTTACTAACTAATCGTCGCGTAGATGTATCGTTTTGTAAGAGAAAACTCATTTTTTGAAATCATGGCGTCACAAGAACCAGATGCTTTCGATAGATTCATTGATGATTTTACTTTTTCTTTAGACAAAGAAGTAAAAATTTAATCACAATATTTGAAACTGATTCATTCAGGGTACTACAATATTATTGTTTTGGCAAGATGGCAAACTCCTCAAATTTCATTTAGTCTACGGAATAAAAAATCAGAGATTAAAGTTTTAATTTTTACATAAAAAGTATTTTTTACACACGCTACGACTATCGTAATGACAATAAAAACCTCGTATTGCTCTCGTCCTATTACAATACGACGCGTTATCTGCTGTTATTGGCTGTTGAAAATTCATTCAATCAATCACAGCAGATAACGCGTGCTTGACAATTTGTCACATTAATTGTTACTCGTTTGGCTGAGTTCGGCGCAAAGACGCAGTCGGGACGAAGTTTCTGGGTTGGAGAAAATACGTCTCACACCTGTTGCGTCCTAAAGACTCACACCCCCCGAATAAATTTGAGCCGGGACCGCTATAAGAACTCTGAAATGTCTAGAGATGGAGCCAATGAGGAATATTTGCGTATGGACTGAGGAGCCAGGATTGGTACTAAAACGTGGGTAGTACCTAAGCTAAACATCAGCTTTATCACTATTAAATATTGGAAGTTCCATTGTAGGCATGTTTGTAGAATTTGTAATCTATGCCTGGCCTGCCAAATCCAACATAACCGGAGTCCACTATTTAAAATACTGTCGACGCAGTTTATATTGCATAGCATCAGGTCCTTTAATAATAAAAAAGTTAAATTTAGTCTTGTTATATTTATATATTTTTACCTTTGTATAGATTATTTTACCGATTGTTTTGTGAATGTGTGAACATTGTAGGCCTTCTAGATTTCTAGAAGCTTGTTAACATTTGTTAACTCTTATCTCGTTTATACAATTTATTTTTTTATTTTTTAGTTTCATACGACTTATTGTCGGGCCTAAGTTGGTCCCCCCTTATCTAAGCACTAATGTTGTAACATGGAAATATTGTAAAAATAAACCAATTTATTTTAAAGGAGAAACCGTGGAGTTTCTTGCCGGTTCTTCTCCATAGGAAACGTTTATAAGTGCCCATGTAGACCTATGAGAAACAAACAAAAAAAAACATAAACATTTTTTTTTCTTTTTTAATTCCTATTTTTTTAATACATTTGATTTGATTGATTGATTTGATTTAAATAATTACTGATGAATCAACATAACATATTAAAGGGTTCGACTTGCATAGCGATGATGTCAATCCACTGTCTGACAATTTTGCAGTTTCATATGATATTAAATTATGTATTAGCTAGCAAAATGTGTTCCTTCAAAGGTTAGGTAACCTAACCTAAAAGATCGTAAAGTGTAGCTATCGATTTTGTTTTAGTATGCAGGGTGTAAAATCACAAACATAATATATAGTGTCGATTTCAGACCGAAACCGAAGCCTATTAATTGCCTATCACCACAACCTTCTGCCGGAACCGTAAGGTTGAATAACCCAAGGAATTCAGTTTAGGATTGAGTACTTTTTCTTTTGTTTTCTATTTGGATGTTTTCTGGCGATGCATGGTCACTGCCCGGCGCAACGGAGTACGCCCCCCCCCCTCCTCCGCCCCTCTTACATCACGCTCTCGTTCATAATTTTTCGTATGGGACTTTTTTATTTTTGGACATTTTTCGTATTGGACGTTTATAATTTATGGCATTATTACAGTAATCCTTTTATTTTATTTACTTTGCTAATTAAATTATTTAAGCATTAAGTATACCTATGAACCGGTATGGTGCAGGCAGTTTTGCATAAATAAATTCATAAATTATTTGTTCGTTTTTATTTCCATACATGGCGTGAATAGGTTGATAAATCGACTAGCACAAATATTTTTTGGAAAATCAACTTGAATTAATTACCTACTTGTTAATTTATTAATCTTAGGCAATAATTATACATACATAGGTTCCTTTTTTAGGTTTTAAGGGAAGTGCTGGTCATCTGTGCGACAGGATTTCCTAGTGCAGATACCATTTTCCTACAAAGGATTGATAAAACAAATATGAGTAATATAACACTTTTATGTATAATTTGTTTGTTTGTTTTATGTTTAGTTTGTTTCTGTTTGACTTTTCAAAAGTAGGAACCTTGGTTTATTTGAAATAAACTGTTTTTGATTTTTTTTACACCTTTGTGAAATACAAAATAAATATTTATGTTTATTATTTTTAATTATGTTATTAAAAAAAATAAAAAACCGGCCAAGTGCGAGTCAGACTCGCGCACGAAGGGTTTCGTACCATTAGCGCAAAAAAACGGCAAAAAAACACGTTTGTTGTATGGGAGCCCCACTTAAATATTTATTTTATTCTGTTTTTAGTATTTGTTGTTATAGTGGCAACAAAAATACATCATCTGTGTAAATTTCAACTGTCTAGCTATCACGGTTCATGAGATACAGCCTGGTGACAGACAGACAGACGGACCGCGGAGTCTCAGTAATAGGGTCCCGTTTTTACCCTTTGGGTACGGAACCCTAAAAAGAAGAAATTTTGTACCTAGTAGGATTATTGGTGATGTTCTACAGAAAGGCCAGGCGCGCAGTACTCATAACCAGCGTGCGTGTATCACTAGATGTATGAACGTGAGTGAAGCAAAAGAAGTATGTAAGGATCGTAGCAGGTGGCGTTCTGTAGTTTCTGCCTACCCCCATCCATGGAAAAAAGGCGTGAGTCTATGTATGTATGTATATAAGTAGAAGGACACTTAGGCGTCGAAGTAGGCAGGTACTTCTCATCATTCATTATTTTTCGTCGAATAAACTAATAATTGTATTAATAATTATAAAAATGTATTTTAAATCTAAAAATAAGAAAACTCTACATTTGTTGGCTTTATTTACTACAGAACTTAAGTAACTAAAATATTATGAAGTATATCTATATACAAACAAATGTAAAACATATAAAACAAGCGCGTATAAAAAGGAGAGAGGGCAAGAACTCTTATTATTATAAATTGAATTGATCCGGGTTTGCTATGAGAGTGGTTTCATTTAATCTTCTATTGAGCTCTTCACAATTAAGACCGCACTATTTTTTGGCTGATTTATTAAATATTTGAGAATTTTTAACTTTACTCATCGATTATTGCGGTCTATCAACTTTATCAACAATTATTGCGGTCGGAAACCGCAATAATTGTTTGAGTGAATGGAAACAACAATAATTTATTTCACTATTTGTAACTTTATCCGGCAATAGCGAGTAGCGACATCCAACGGCGATGTGGCGATTTGTGGATATTACCCTAGGCTAAAATATTGACTGAATGAGAACTGAGGAAGTCTTGCAGCGAGTTCATTTGTCTCAAGCCTCGTCCGTGAAGACAGGATAAGTAACTTTTGCCAAGATCATACATGCCTCAAGGTGCCTCAAGATTTTCAAATTCTAATAAGTAATGCGTATCCGAAAAAAAAAAAATTAGGTATGTGTCAGAAAAATCGTACAGTGCATTAAAATCTTGATGATGGTATTAGATTCCAAATGGTTGCTACAAAATCTTGCACTAAAAGTCACGTAATAACTAACTGATATGACGTAATAATGAACATGATGTGTATCATATCTATGGACTAATTGGCTACACATACATCTTTCCTGAAATTCTCCGCTTTGACATTATTCTGCACATACCATTTGACATGAGTTAGAACAGTTTAGAGCTCTTGATAGTCTCAGTTGAGAGCAGTAGTGGCCCAGTTGTAACGGCCACGACTTACAAGTTGTAGGTCGTGAAATGTCGTGAGGAAACCGGCAAGTTCTAGAACCAAACATTCGAAGACATGTAACATCCACCAACCCGCACTGAGCCCGCGTGGTGGATTACGGCCCGTGCCCTCATTCAGAGAGGAGGCCTGTGTCCCAGCAGTGGGAACATTAAAAAAGGCTGATGATGATGATAATAGCTCTTGATTACTCGGAAATACTTAATGGCTCCAATAGCAGCAAAGTATATGCCGGTGGTGGTTATACGAGCTCTGCCAGCTGTGCAGCATCATTTTTTTTCAACTGGTTGTGACGTCTAATAATGATGAATGACGTCTCTTATGGTTCCGCTACAGGATCTAAGGAGCCCTTAGTGCTCTTAATTAGCATGGACGACAAATATATTCATTATCGTTGCATTCAATCTAAAAATAAAATGTATGTACATAATTATATCATCATAATCTCAGCTAAAAGATGCACACCGTTGAACATAGGCCGCGGGAACAACGATACATCCGCAACCCCCGCCTCTGCGGGCCACGACCTCGGGTTGAAGGGGAAATGAGGTGTTGGACTCCCCCCGCGACGTCTAAGAGGGACGCGCGTGGAACACTACGCGCCACCACCTCGGGTCCTGATGTGTGGTGGACGACGGACGTCCCCGAGTCCATCGCCCCTGCATTTAGGGGGGCTGGAAGAGGGCGTTGTCCGTCCTCCACCGACGCCCGGCGCGTCTGCTGCGGATCGGGTTACCGGATGAAATCTCCCTCTCCGCAGCCTCCTTCTGCGAGACGACTGTTTCGCAGAAGGATACCACCGCGTCCCAGGACTCCTCGCTGCCAACCATAGACTCGACTACGGCCGGCAGCGACAGGTCACTGCCAACTTCGCTGAACATAAGCCTCGCGCAACTTTCCCGTACCGACCGGTATTGTGCCTTTCGCATCCAGCAGATTCTCGAAACCTGAACTAGGCCATCGGTCCACATAGTGGGAGGCGGCTTTCAGTACGCAGTCGCCGCCCCAAAACTGTCCGGCCTCATTGAACTAATTATACAACATGTAAATATTTTTGGAACTATTGAAAAGTTGTATGAAAGTCGCTTACCTTAGTATGGGCGTCTACATGAAGGAATGTGGAAGTGGCGAAAAAGTCGTGAGGATATTTGAATTTCAGTGGAAAGCCAAAGAAATGATATAGGTAGACTGTGTGAAAGATGAATTTGATGTCTAATGATGATGATGATGTGAGAAGTCGTGTTGCGCCGACTCCAATTGAATTACGATACGAAAAAGAAAAGTACAATTTCCACCAAACGGCACGCATCGCATCGTTATATACGGACGGATGCGGCGACAGCCGATCGCGTCCGACATGATATTGACGCATGCGAACGGCTCCGTACGGCTTCCGTCGCTTGCGTATGTATCCGTAACTACGCATGTATGTTCAATTCTGGTAGTGCAGTCAGTCTGGTAGTGAAATCAGTTTTTAGTGTTCCGTACCCAAAGGGTAAAAACGGGACCCTATTACTAAGACTTCGCGGTCCGTCTGTCTGTCTGTCACCAGGCTGTATCTCATGAACCGTGATAGCTAGATAGTTGAAATTTACACAGATGATGTATTTCTATTGCCGCTATAACAATACATACTAAAAACATAATAAAATAAATATTTAAGTGGGGCTCCCATACAACAAACGTTTTTTTGCCGATTTTTGCGATTATGGTACGGAACCCTTCGTGCGCGAGTCCGACTCGCACTTGGCCGGCTTTTCTTTTAAATCCATGATTGCATGAGTGACATCAAATGACAGTGCACTCTCGAGAATGAGTGGTGCCGCCGCCCGCCACCCGGCCACACACAACTACGAACGCTCGCGATGGCACGTGAACGAAGCCGACCGCGCGACGCAACATGCTTTCGGCCACGAATGCAGATCGCTGACGACGCCCGCGGTCAAGCTGTTGTGCGCGGCTTGGGGAGACTAAGACTTACTTACTTACCAAGACGACTTTCAATTTAATTTCGTTTAAGGATTGTAAAATGCGTTCGGATTCGATACGATGTGTACCGTTTGGTAGAAATTGTACAAAAGTTGACTTTTTTGTTATATACATTAAGATGTTATTGTTCATAATGTCTAGAAAGTGAACTGCTTTCTGAAATACTGACTCGGCCTAGCTCAGGCGCAGTTGCTCATCTTTATTCATAAGCATATATTTAATAATTTAGTTATAATGTTCAATATATAATGATTTATTTAATTTTAATTTGATATATTATTATATTATATGTTGTATTTATTTTATGTTTTATATATGTAGTTAAGGTATATGTGTAATTTCTATATATTTAGTTTAGTTATTATTGTCTATTTTAAGTTTCTTTATTTCTTTCTACACACTGTGTCTTCGTCTATCATCCAACTTTCCTGTCGCAGGTCTGCTGGAAGAAATTTCTACTGAAATAAGCAGTACCTTTGTGCTCTTCTATCTGTATTCCTTCTTTCTCTGTTAATTGTTTTGTGTGTACATAAATAAATAAATAAATAAATATAATTTTTTTGACGAAATAAATATTATATTATATTATTTTAAACATATACGAGTAGCTCGCTCCTATTGGAAATAACTAAAATTACTGGAAAAATGTAAGTACAAAAATATTTACTAAGAAACATAACTTCAACAAATACACCATAATGTCACCATAAATAACTTTAAGAATTGGATGAGAACTAGATAGTTAAAGTATGTAAAAAATCATAAGTAACCAACTTACTTTAGAAAAAAGTTTCCTTTGAATAAAAACTGCTAAACTCGGCAGAGCAGTCAAGTCTCGGTGTATATTTCTCTGAACCGATCTGTGTCCGTATATAAATTTCTCTGTGCCTATAATTTATATGTATATATATTTCTCTATCGCAAACAAGACACCACACCAGTCAAGGCTTTCATCAAAATTTCAATCAGAGTGCAGTAGTTGTGAAGTATCGAGAATACCAAAAAAAAACCGGCCAAGTGCGAGTCGGACTCGCACAAGAAGGGTTCCGTACCATTATCGCAAAACACTGCATAAAAATCACGTTTGTTGTATGGGAGCCCCCCTTAATTTATTTTATTTTAATTTATTAATTATTATTTTTTGAATTAAATGTACAACTAAACATTCTGTGAATATTTCAAGCATCTACCTGTTGCCGTTATTAATATCGAGCAAAAATATCACGTTTGTTGTATGGGAGCCCCCCTTTAATATTTATTTTATACTGTTTTTAGTATTTGTTGTTATAGCGGCAACAGAAATACATCATCTGTGAAAATTTCAACTGTCTTGCTATCACGGTTCATGAGATACAGCCTGGAGACAGACGGACAGACAGACAGACAGACGGATCGCGAAGTCTTAGTAATAGGGTCCCGTTTTTACCCTTTGGGTACGGAACCCTAAAAAGCTAAAATAATCGTCAGAGCAACAAACCAAGTAGGTCCAACGAGAAAATCTAAATAGGAAAGGCAAAATTAAAAACTATATAGGCATTTTTATGAGCTTCATAAATATTAAGTAGGTACTCTGAGGTCATAGTTTCCTTGCTTCAAAGTCTTCCATACTGGCTGTTAAAGCTTTTACTATGCGCATAACTTCTGTCACAAAACAGAATCTAATTAAATCTGACAGTAACAAGGTAAAATTTTCACATTTGACAAAATTTACGTAAGTCAAAGAAAAATTCCAAGTAAAATCAATGTAGATAAAACAATATGGAAACATTAAATCGGATTACGACCACATTCGAAAGCGTGAGATCCAATATTAAGAGCAAAAACTCTTCTGAGCGCCTCCAAAACCTGAAGAAAGATATTCAATCGCTCACCAATGAACTGATAGTCCTGGGTAAGGAGAACCACGATCAATATGTAAGGTCCATAGCTATGGAAGGGTACCTGGCCCTTCTCTCTGCTAAAACCATGCCTTTATCTATTATCGAGAAAAGAAATATACTCCAAGCGTCATTTGAAAAATTGAAACAATTTGCCCTGAGAGACGAATGTCTCTTTATTTTATTAAGAATACAGAATCTTCTATGCTATTACATGATCCAACTAGACCAGACCACTCTGGCGCGGGAAATCCTCGAGAGCATGGAAGACCTATACGACCAGATCAGTAAGGCGGAGCCCGACAAGTTCCTCGACGCTGAGGACTTATTCACGGCAGAGCCGATCGAAAACATCAAGCGGGTGAATCCTGAGAAAGTTGACAAAGTTATTACTAACAACGTTCAGATGCAGGCGTTCTTGTACAATAAAATAAATATGCCTCAAAAATACACTTTATACAACCATACAGCTCTTCGCAGGCAATTGGAAATGAAGGAAGGTACGCCACAAGACTGGGCTTTGAGGACGGCACGACTTGGAAACTATTTTACGTACCTTAACCAGATTGGCAATGCACGCCACCACCTGTGCGCTGCCTACCACGTGTTGAGAACCTGCCACGACAATTGCAAACTCATGCCTGAAGAATTCGTATTACAGAAGGCAGATTTCGAAATACACTTTTTAGAGTTGAGCCACCACTGGGTTAAATTCGGATTGACGCTTTTTAAAATGTCTAAAAAGAAAATCCTGAACAAGTACTTCACGCAGCCGTCGTCGGGGGCAGATTTGTGGAAGACCGTGGACTTGCTGGAAGACAGACTGGACAACTCGGAGAGCTTGACAGATGATAACTTGAAAGATTTGGGTGCAGAAAAGTCAGGTAAGGGAGATTACAGCAACCCAGAGAAATTGTTTACTTTTCCGTCTTTGGATTTGAAAGAGATGGAGGGTAAAGTCCCCTTAGAAAGCGTTTGCAACGTCGACGAAGCTAGAAAGCTGTTCGCGTTTGCATACAAATGGCTGATGAGGGCGAAGCACTACTACGACTTCGAGCATCACTCGGCGCAATACATCTCCTGCTCGCTGCAGCTGGCGGAGCTGTACGAGCACCTAGCTTTCTTCGAGCGAAACATAGACAACCAGTATAGTATCCAAAAGAGACGAGCCAACGTTCTAGAAACGCTGAATTCTTTACTGAAGACGTGTGACAACGTGATGTCGGTGCAGATCGACGTAATCAGGGAGCTGTCGCAAGTCCAGCTGGAGTTAATGGCGTTAAACTTGCAGAAGCTGTGGCGTGAGGAGTCTCACACCAATATATTTAATATGGATACGGATGCAGACTCAATCATTAATTCTCTAGGTTCAGAATCCAACAAGACATTGACGGAGAAAACTCTGAACACTTCTAGTAAGAATATGTTTTTGAGGAAGATGGAGGCAGCTACTTCGATCAACGGCAAGCTGTTTCGTCTTAGCGGACAGCTGGTTGCTCGAACACCATCGCAGCTTAGCTTTGGCACAGGAATCCTTAAAAACTGAATTTCTGAAATAAAACTTTCTGTCCCATGTAAATAGTAGGTACTGCAAATATTGGCGACACAAAATTTTTGGGAGTGAATACTTTACAAAATAAACTCTGATATTATTGTGACGAAATAATAAAATGAAAATTTTTGTATTATATTGGTTTTATTTTCCTGGTTTACCTCTGTGATGTGGCACAAGGGAATAATAGAGAACCGTGCTTCTTGCACCTGACTGAGATTGTCAGAACCGTTTGGTCGCACGTGATTACTTGGCCAATATGTATTTAGTAAGCGCTTGCGGGGTGAGGCTAAACGAACGTAATTTTATGAGTTGAGTCGCGTAAAATCGGTACTTGCCCGTGGTCCCCCAGTCTAGTTCCCCTTGGGGTACCACGAGCAAATATTTTTGCCCGTGGAACCCCCTGAATAACAATCTTCTTATCAAATACATTTTTATTGCCCGTGGTACCCCATCTCAAACATTTAAATTTTTCATAAAAAAACCATTTCAAAAACGAACTGTTGCTTGACAAATAAAGAAATACAAATAAATAAATAATTGTTTACCCACTGGTAAACAATTATTTATTTGTAGTTCATATGAGATTTTTCAATAAAAAACAATGTTGACGCTGGAATAATATAAAAAAACGTAAGACAGAATTTGAAGAAGAAAATGGAATGAGCATCTTGATCGAGGACCTATTATTTTTTTCAATATTTGCGAAACGAAATAAGAATTATTGAGAAAATTGTAAAAACTAAGCCATGAATTTCTTAAACGTGAATTAAAACTGTTATTATTACTGTTGTGTTTACCTGGGCCCTCAATCCAAACGCTTGCATAAAGTGGCATAGCCAAAATCTCAGAAAGTACTAATCTCTGGATTAATCACTTTTATTTTATTTAGGAGTTTAGTTAAGATTTTCTTTAATATTTTAAGACATTCCCAAATCTGTATCTGACATAATAGTTTTTTTTATTTTTATTTATGAATGTTTTGATAATGTACACACAAAGTGACTAAAAACATTACGTAATGGAGAATAACGTAAATCATAGTAATTCTTTTTCTTTGAACAAAACTATCGTGTTACCATAGCGGGGGTACCACGGGTCAAATAATTTGCCCATGGTACCCCTTTGTTCCCCTTGGGGGTACCACGGGCAAAATTATTTGTTCGTGGTACCCCGAGGGGGACTTTATTGGGGGACCACGGGCAAGTACTGCGTAAAATGAGTGGGGAAATTTACATTCAACTACTGCCAGATGAACGGAAGTAATTTCAGTTGCTATTCTACGTTTTTACGGGGCGCTAAAACTTACCTCGCTACCCTCCCTCACCTCGAGCGCAATTCGTTTAAAAATATAGCGTTAGTCTGCAGACAACTCATTTTGCGTCGGACAAACAGGGCTTTATTATGAAACCGAATGCTCGCAACTCACAAAATTACGTTCGTTTCACCTCACCCTTAGATGCGTCGCTTTGATCTGATGTTAGGAAGGTAGGTATTGACTTAGACCCGATGATCAATATTAATTTCATAACCTTATCCTACCTGCCTGTTTTTAACTAGGTAAAATATCGGACTACTGAGTACACAATCACCTATCCTAAACTAGCATGGCCCATCAAATTTCCTACTACTACTAAACTTTCGTTCTTGCAATTCTATCCTCTATCTAATTCAGAAGCCAGCCAGTTACACCTTTGGCTAGATTCCTATCCGATATGAAAGTGATTCATGTTAGTTCTGGTGACTCTTCCTGTAGACGTACACAATTAGGAGTGCAAGTGTACCTCTATTGGTATGTTCGCTCTTGGGGTAAGTGTAGTCTCGCGTGTAATTGTTAGTGTGTTAGTGGGGGTAGGTTTGGTTATTTTAGCGGTGGTAGGTTGCTGTTGTTGATATTGTAACTAAGTTGACGCCGTTGACTGCCTCGACACTTGTATGCAGACCGCAAAGTATGTAGTACTCATGCTAGTACCTATTATATCATATAAACCATTAGTCAGGACTGAAAAGTTTAGAAACGGCACTCGTAGTTTACGATACATTTATGTCAGTTATTCTATAAATAACAACCTGACAGAGCGTTCGTCTCACAATTTTGTAGCGTCAATAATGGCGGTCACCGCCTATCATTCAAACATGCATCGGCTTTTTATATTATTACAATAAATTAATATTAACGTTATTATGAAGTTGAATTTCTTAATAAAATAACTAATATTAAATTACAATTATTGCCAGTACTATAAGAATCATGCGTAATTATTAACTTTACTTGATACCCCAAAGACTAACAAGCGGATGTAGACCGGCTCCACACGTTGGTCCCAGCGCTCGTACCAACGTTGGTCGGTTAATTGTTGAAGCGTACACACGTTGGCTAATACACTAGTTCTATCTCGTCAGAGCCAATGTGAAGATGTCCTATACGGCAATTTCTGTAAGCGCTTTTACAGTAGGTACTGAGTGCATATTTTATTTTATATATGTTACTGAATATAAAGAAAAAACGGCGATATGTGCTCATCAATGATTCCCGCTTTTTTAGGGTTCCGTATTTAAGTGGGGCTCCCATACAACAGACGTGATGTGGGCCTCCAAGATACAGGCTGTGCCTAGTTTGGGGCCCCTTGCCACTTAAATTTTGTAACAAGTTTATCATATCTCGTTGTGCAAAATGTTTCTTTGTGGTAACTTGTGTGTGTGTCAATACATAAAAAAATCAAATTAAATTAATTATATAAGGGCGGCTAGGTGTCGTAATAAAACGATTTCAGTTCATGCCACGATTAACACTTTTAATACACACAACACTGTACATAAATGTCCTTACGCGCTAACAACAGTATATAACTAACTACTCGTACAACTAAACTTAAAGTTACGACAAAAGTTATGGCGGGAACGAGCTAGAACCGTAAAATACCCGATCTATCTAGCGTGCGCGACTGGACTCGAATGTCTACTGACTGGCCGGCCAGCGGGCCCGGGGCCAGCGCGGGCGCCTGGACGGGGCTCATGCCGCACATCTGGCGGCCATCCGTTATAGCGGTCTCTGTACCTGCGGCTCTCCTAACTGTAGGCGTGCACACTGAGCGTTATAGACTCCCCCTCTAACCCTAACGAACGTCCTCGCGTTTGGGTTAGCTTCTACGAGGCCTTCCCCTCTTACGCTTCTCTTGTACTGGAGCTTGGATGCGACCAACGAAGGGTGTCAGCACGGAAGCGTGATACTTACCTAGCACCGTGCCATCGCTGAGGCGCTCTAGTATGTAAGTGGTGGGGCTGACCACGGCCTGGACCTTGTATGGTCCGTCGCGGCGAGGGATGAACTTAGATGTCTGCCCTCTTCCGGTGTCATTAGCCCCTTGCGTTTTCAGCAAGACCAGGTCACCAACCTCATAATCCGGCGCAGGACGACGATGTTCATCAGCATACTTTTTACGCGCTGCCTGGGCGTTCTCATAGACGTCGCGGGCATCTAGGAGTACTGATGAAATTCTCTTTAAATAATTTGTAATGTCACCTATGTAGTTATCGTTCTCGATAATGGCGCGCATCTCAGACATGGCGTCTGCTGGCGCGCGCATGTCTCGCGCGAAGTTCAAATAGGCGGGCGAGTAGCCCGTTCCTGAGGTGACTGCCGAGTTCATGGCGAAGCGGATTGCTGGTAAGTGAATATCCCACGTACCGTGGTCTTTACCTACCAGGATCGCCAGCTGCGGTTTGAGGTCCCGGTTCTTGCGTTCCACCGGATTAGCTTCCGGGTGGTAATACGAGGTGAGTGACTGCGTAATTCCCATTGCGTGGCAGGTCTGCTGCATCACCTCGCTTATAAACTGGACGCCGTTGTCACTAACAAGGCGCCTGGGAACCCCGAAACGTAAATAAACTTCTGATACAAGTACCTTTGCACACTCCTCACTGGTAGCTGAAGCGAGGGCGAATAGCTCCACCCAGCGCGTGCAGGTGTCCTCGACTATCAGGATCCATTTGTGTCCCTTTGCTGTTTCAGGTAAAGGGCCGAACAGGTCCACGGCCAACACCTCAAAACGGCGTGTAGAAGCGGGTGTTTGCAACAATCCAGCCGGCTTCCTGGTGTCCGCCTTGTAACGTTGGCAAGGTACACAATTTTTAATGTATTGGGTAACGTAGGAACGCATCCCTGGCCAGTAATACTTACCGACTAAGCGTTGCAGCGTACGTTCCGCGCCCATGTGACCAGCGGTGGGTGCATCATGGTACTCAGCCAATACTTTAGCACGCTCGGGTTCTGGGACCACTAAACTGGCGTCGTCATGTTCCTCGTTTTCAGGACAATACCGGTACAGGACACCTTCGGCGAGCACGTACCCTTTGTTTGCCCATACTCTCCCCCTAGAGGGATCGTCGGACTCCAGAGCTTCAACGATCTTACTCACCTCCGGGTCTTTGTTTTGGTTCTCGCGCAGGTCTTTCAGACTGCGAGACGGTATGTCAGCCGCCGCGCAGCACAGGTCACAATCGGCGTCTTCAGCACAGGCCGGGCGTGACAAAGTGTCGGCTATAACATTTGCCTTACCTGGAGTATACTCTATCTTCAGGTTGTATTCCTGGAGGAGCAGGGCCCATCTTGCTAGGCGGCCGCTCGGAGACTTCATGCTCATCAGCCATCTGAGCGGTTGATGGTCTGATTTGATCACGACTTCGGCACCATCTATGTACCCCCTGAACTTGGAGACCGCCCAGACGACGGCAAGGGCCTCCCTCTCCGTCGTGCTGTAGTTCCTCTCGGCTGCTATCAAGAGTCGGCTGGCATATTCAATTGGGCGCTCGTCAGCCCCCTCCCCCTGGAGTAGAACTGCCCCGAGAGCATACCCACTGCTATCAGTTCTGAGGACGAAGGGTAACGTCGCATCAGCCTGACGCAGGATCGGAGCCGATACCAGCAGTTGCTTAATCTGCTCGAAAGCAGCCTGCTGTTCCGGGCCCCATTTCCATACACTTACCTTTTTCAGTAGCACTGTCAACGGTTTGGCGACTTCGGCGTAGTCGGGAATAAATCGCCGGAACCAACTAGACGTCTGCAAGAAACATTTGAGATGTTTCACGTTCCGAGGCTTCGGCATCTCCGCGATTGCTGCGGTCTTCCCTGGATCGACGTGAATACCACCTGGTAAGATAACATGCCCTAAAAACTTAACTGATTCCCTCGCGAAGTGACTCTTCTCGCGATTTATTCGCAAGTTGAACATAGCGAGTCGCTCAAACACGCCGCTGAGGTCGGTGAGATGCTTCTCGAAGCTCTCGTCGGTCATTATCAGTAGGTCATCTAAGTATGCTAAAAGAGTGATACCTGGCAGGTTTGACTTGAACCGATCGATCAGTCTCTGGAAGGTAGCGCCTGAGTTGCGCAAACCCATCGGCATGCGCTTAAATCTATACGTGCCGAGCGGGGTCGTGAATGCTGTCTTGTCTCTGTCATTGGGGTCCACAGGCACCTGGAAATACCCGGCTCGAAGGTCAAGCGTGGTCATATACTTAGCTGTTTTTGCATCGTGAAGAATGTCCTCGATCCTTGGGAGAGGGTACCGGTCGGGCTCAGTGACTGCATTGAGCTTACGGTAGTCAACGCACAGTCTGAAGCTGCCGTCTTTCTTCTTGACGAGAACGACATTCGATGCCCACGGTGACTCGCATTCCTCAATGACCTCAGAGTTCATAAGATGATGCAGCTCCTTCTCGAGTGCCTCTCTCTTAGGCGGTGATAATCTAAAGGGAGGAGAAGCCAGAGGTTCTTGTGTGTCACTTACCTTAATTTTATGAACAGCGAAGTCCGTAGGAGGTCCGACCGAAGCGAACTGAGCGACTCTATGTTGTAGAAACTCGTTGAGTGCGGCCCTGTGCTCCGGTGATAACGTCGTACCTTCCTCTGGCCGCAATGAAACGTCACAGATGTCTGTGTGCATCACGGCTGCGCTACTCAATACGTAAGAGTGCATAAACGGGAACCGGTCTCCTGGACTATCAGCAAAATGCCATGACTCCTGGCCTATGTCGATTACGATACCTGCGTTTGCGATGAAATCGCGACCTAAAAGTGTCTTGGTGTCGTCACCGGGGAACACCATAAACTCTGTGTCGATTCTCCGACCACCTAGGGTGACAGGTACTGTAGCCGTCTTTACCATTTTCCTATGACGGGAGCCATCGGCAAGTCCGATATAACGTTCTGTCTCTTCAAACTGCACGTTGTTAGCCACTAACAACGAGTATAATGATGGGCTAGCAACACTAAGCGTAGCCCCGGTGTCGACGATCGCTACCCCTTCTTTATCTACTACCCCTATTGTTACCAAAGGGTGCGATGACGTCATTGTGCAACAGTCGCCTTTTACGACGTTGAAGTCGGAGAGTCTGGCAGGTGCGGCTTTATCCGAACAAGTCTCACACTTGGACTTGACTACCCCTGGCTGGCCGCATCCGTAACAACGTAATGTACTTTTACCGTTGCTCGTACTTGCATTCACCGCGCTTTTAATGTCGCTAGTATTCGGTTTATCGGTGTTATCACTACCGAATTTCCTAACTTTCCGACATTCGTTAGTCGGGTGACCGAATGCTTTGCAGTACGAGCATCGAATGCGATTTCGTTTATCGTTAGAGTTAGAGGTGGGACTGGAACCTAAGGTTGCGCTCGGGCTGGAAATACCGCTGTCAACGACTTTAGGTAGGTTCGGATTATCCGCGGAAACAATCGCGTTGCTACTAAGTTCTACGATCGAATCTTCCACGGTTCTCGCTCGCTCTAACAAAAGATCAATATTACTAACACTATCTCGCGACAAACGTTTACGTATTCGACGGTGTAAAAGGCCGTACACTATATCTACTATCATAACACTAGGAACAACATATGGTAATTTAACTAATAAAGAGCGTACCTTAGATATAAAAACTTCAGCACGTTCACTTTCACATTGTTCGTGCGCGAATATCTCGCGCAGCACCCGGTATGCAGGCCTTTGTACGCCGTAGGCAGCGCGTAGGCGCGCCAGCGCGTCCGTCCACGTGGTGACGCCGGTCCGCGCGCCACGCCACCACACCGCCGCGTCGCCGCTCAGCAACATGGAGAGGCCGCGTAGCGCGTGCTCATCGGTCACGTCGGCACACTCCTTGTAGACCTCCACTGCATCTATGAATGCCTCCAGTACCTCGGTGTCGCGTGACTGCCCGTCGAATCTCGCGGTACATTTCGCGAAGTTACCGCCGCTGGAAGTCGCGGGCGCGTTCGCCGTGGGCGATGCCGCCGCCACGTGGTTGCCATGTGGTAGGGATCGTAGGCCTTCCATTAATGTGCGGTTGGTCTCCGCCTGCATTCTAGCGAACGACTCCATCATGGTGGACAGAAGCCGTTCAGTGTTGAACGTTGCGGCAGGCGCGCCGATATGGGCCCCGCTGAGCGTGTAGTCTGCTGAGGCAGGAGCGCCGGTACGGGCCCCGCCAAGCATGTGGTCCGCTGCAGCAGGAGCTCCAATGTGGGCCCCGCCGAGCGTGTGGTCGAGGGCGGCGCCCCCCTGGGCGCGCGTCTCCTCGGTCGCGTATGCGTGGGTGGTAGCGGCGCCCGCATGGGCGCGCGACTCCACCATCGATTCGCAGTCCTCGTCGGAATAACTGTCGTTATTCTGTTCCATCGCCTTGCTGTTGATAGCTCTGGTTGCGCGCGTCGTTCGTGGCATGTTAAACTTTAGGGTTGGTTCGTTCACACACTGTTACACTTAACTGCGTTTTCAACACCACGTGGTTATCACGCGGTTTTTGACAGCACGTGTTATTTGACAGTATGTGGCCGCAAGTTGGGCGTCACTATAAGGGCGGCTAGGTGTCGTAATAAAACGATTTCAGTTCATGCCACGATTAACACTTTTAATACACACAACACTGTACATAAATGTCCTTACGCGCTAACAACAGTATATAACTAACTACTCGTACAACTAAACTTAAAGTTACGACAAAAGTTATGGCGGGAACGAGCTAGAACCGTAAAATACCCGATCTATCTAGCGTGCGCGACTGGACTCGAATGTCTACTGACTGGCCGGCCAGCGGGCCCGGGGCCAGCGCGGGCGCCTGGACGGGGCTCATGCCGCACATCTGGCGGCCATCCGTTATAGCGGTCTCTGTACCTGCGGCTCTCCTAACTGTAGGCGTGCACACTGAGCGTTATAATTATCTTTTTGCCGTTTTTGCGATAATGGTACGGAACTATTCGTGCGCGCGTCCGACTCGCACTTGGCCGGTATTTAAAAAAATCTTATGTCGAGTAAATCATGCCCATATTCTGTGGAATGGTGCGCCATGCATCAGCTGATAAGTTTTTATTTTTATGATTCTGCCGAGATGCGTTCCATATTTCCATGCGCGTGACGTATTTGTGGATGGGAATACCATTTTCGCTCGACGTATGCACTCGATGCGTGTTGCAACAGGACTGATCAAATCGCCAACGAGTGGACGGATCGCGAATGTTGGCAATTCCTTTGATAAAACCGACACGCGCCTGTCAACTACCAACGCTGGCCCCAATGTTGGCAATTTTCTAGATCCACATGTTGGACGAGTACCGTTGGGACCTACGTTGGGGCCAACGTGTGGAGCCGGCGTATATGATTCGTATTGACCAAGAATAAATAAATTGAATCAAGTAACTGTAAAAATAAACTAATAACTGTAACTTAACTGTATAAATAATTGAAAAAAAATTAAAATTAAGGATGACCTACATATTAAGTCGAGCTGGTATATCCGGACCAAAAGTTGAAGTTGTTAAAACACGGCCATAATGTCTATGCCGAGTCCCACGGCGATCAGCACTTCCATTTGCGCCTGATCTGTTGCTGGTACTTGGTGTCTGAAATAGAAATAGTATTGAAAAACCGGCCATGTGCGAATTGGACTCGCGCACGAAGGGTTTCGTACCATAATCGCAAAAAAACGGCAAAAAATCACGTTTGTTGTATGGTAGCCCCACTTAAATATTTATTTTAATTATGTTTTTAGTATTTGTTGTTATAGCGGCAACAGAAATACATCATCTGTGATGATGAATTTCAACAGTCTAGCTATCACGGTTCATGAGATACAGCCTAGTGACAGACAGACAGACGGACCGCGGAGTCTCAGTAATAGGGTCCCTTTTTTACCCTTTGGGTACGGAACCCTGAAAAGAAATTCATGAAATTAATAGATGTGGTAAAACTGAAGTAGTATTTGATAAATAGTGTTGTTTAATAAATTGCTATTATTTTACATAGCTTTTATTTATGACAAAGTTTCGTAGTATAATCATTTAATTCAATACTGTTTATAGCTTTAATTTTTCCATTCATAGTTGGCTCTCCGATGCGCAAGGCTGTTTTTGTATGAGATTTAGGTGCTCCAGGGCGGCCAAGAAGTTTGGCAAGAACTATACATGTCATATAATTTTTAACATACAACGGAATTTGAAGCATCGTTTCGCCTTGACTTTGTCTCGGTGTGCGTTGACCCTTAAGTAATTCATGATGTATAAATGGCTTGCTTGATACAGTCAAACTGTTCAAATCTGTACCTAGATATTTTTCTTCTCATCAACTAAATCTTTATTAATCACATACAAGACTAAAATCTCCCGTTTCCTAATATAAAGGGTCTTTCAACAAGGACGGGTCGATGTTAAAATTGAATAAAACAAGATGTGTGTGAGATATTAACGAAATTTATTTTTTATTTAAAAGGCCCATTTATGCCATTATGGATGGAATATGACATCGTTCAAATGTCCGCCGCGGCTTCGTATGGTGGCACGAATCCGAGAGGTCCAATTTTTAATGACTCTGCTGCATAGATCCGGCTGAATCCGAGCGATGGCCTGCGTTATGATGGCTTTCAGGGCAACGGTCGAATGTGGTTTATTGGCATAGACCTGCGACTTCAGAAAACCCCACAAGAAAAAGTCTAGCGGAACTCTAACTCTACCCTCAAACCGTTCATGCAGAATGTTGATTGTGTCGTTCGCTGTGTGGCAAGTAGCTCCATCTTGCTGGAAACACATGTCGTTCACGTCCATATTGTTCAATTCAAGCCAAAAGAAATTGTTTATAATTGATCTGTAGCGCTTGCTCGATCTATGCAGCAGAGTCATTAAAAATTGGACCTCTCGGATTCGTGCCACCATACGAAGCCGCGGCGGACATTTGAACGATGTCATATTCCATCCATAATGGCATCAATGGGCCTTTTAAATAAAAAATAAATTTCGTTAATATCTCACACACATCTTGTTTTATTCAATTTTAACATCGACCCGTCCTTGTTGAAAGACCCTTTAGTAAGTAATAGTAATATTTATTTATCTCCCACAAAGTACAATTTTGTTTCTATATATGTTACAAATATTGGGGGTACATAGGTTTGTGGGAGTCAGGAATCCAAACTAGGATACCCTGTGCTATGGACTCCTGGCTCCCCTCGCCGAGATTGGGATTTACACAAATTGTATAACGTAGGCCATGTAGGACTATTGTAAGAAGGAAAACAATAAAAAAAGGAACCAAAAATAATAAATAATAAAATTCTTAAATAAAATAATAATTTAAATTAAAAACGCATGTGTATGTTTGTAAGTATGCGAAGTGTGAGTGTGAAGTGGAAGGTGTCGTGTGCGTGGTGTGGTGTTGTGTGACATAGAGAGAGTAGAATGGTGTTCTGTGTGAGTAGGTACGTATAAAGATGGATGTGTGTATGAATGTGTGCGTAAAAGGGTGGCGGTATGTGTTTATGAAAAACGCTAAACTAGGATAAGATAGTAAGCAATTTTTCCGTTTCTTCATAATCAAGTTCTAAAAGCCACTTTGTAAGCTTCTTTTTACATTCTACCCTAGACAATTTAACAACTTCGAGAACTTTGTTAATCTTATTGTATAGTCTGCTTGCTTTGACATTCTGGGCAAAAGATGTTCTTACCGGAGTTGTTTCACAGACTACATAGAATCTGACCTGAATAATATGTCTGACCTACCTCACTAGATAACAGATTTACCTAGGAAACAGAGATAACGCGATCATAGCGGTCACTCCCCTGCATACCCTTCTCGCGAACGATATACGCGTGAGCGTGACCTAGATTTTTACTCACACCACTGCCTTACAGACTGGGTTGTTCGGTACGCCTGTACTGCCGAAAAGCTGAAAGCTAGTAGCGCCATCTACCGATGCAACTTCAAAACATTCGATTGTAAACACTGCCAGTTAGCAGTGTTCACAAGTTATGTATACCTTTTTTTTTTTTTTGCTTGGAGTAATGCTCATGCATACTGCGCTACCACGGGGAGATAGCGCAGTTATGTGGGACTCTAACCCACTAAAACTCCACGGTGTCCTCCTGTGCCGCTTATGGCAGGAACACGGGTACGCGTTAGCACTCACCGCGAACCCACCGCGGCTGTCCGTCACCGGACCCTCCTCTGGGGATTACCCCCCATCACCGGCGCACCAGAGTATACCTGGGATTTGTAAAAGGAGCTTCACTCTTTTTATATATGACTAGTGGACTCCTCCCGTTTTAACCGGCGTAGTTCCCGTTCCCGTGGGAATACAGGGATAAATAGCCTATGTCACCCGGGAATAGTGGAGCTTCCCAACGTTGAACAAATTTTTAAGTAGTAGTTTTTAAGTTTATTCGTTACATACAAAAATACAAATCTTTCCTCTTTATAATATTAGTATAGAAATGAAAGTTAAAGATTTTCGATTGACGGAACTAAAAAATCCATCGCCGCGCCATTGAAACGGTGAAAAACACGTTATCGCCGATATCTCGCTGAAAAAGCATCGCAGAAGACTGAAGTTTTTTGTAAAACCTAGATTTGAATTTGTCAAAGTATGTAAAAATACACAAAAAAATCCTAGGTTTATATTTTAGGAGCTGTAAGACTAAAACCCCATGGCCGCGCCATTGAAACGGTGAAAAACACGTTATCACCGATATCTCGCTGAAAAAGCATCGCAGAAGTCAGAAACTTTTTGTAATACCTAGATTTGAATTTGTCGAAATAGGTAAAAATACACAAAAAAATCGTAGGTCTATATTTCAAGAGCTATAAGACCAAAACCCTATGGCCGCGCCATTGAAACAGTGAAAAATACGTTATCGCCGATTTCTCGCTGATAAAGCATCGCAGAGGTCTGAAGTTTTTTGTAAACGCTAGATTTGAATTTGTCAAAACATGTAAAAATACACAAAAATATCCCAGGTTTATATTTCAGGAGCTCATCGCAGAGGGCGATGCTTTTTCAGCGAGATATCGGCGATAACGTGTTTTTCACCGTTTCAATGGCGCGGCCATAAGGTTTTGGTCTTATAGCTCCTGAAATATAAACCTAGGGTTTTTTTCTATATTTTTAAAAATTTTTTACAAATTCAATCTGTCATTGCCCTAAATTTCAGGTCTCTGCAACGCTTAGTTTTAAAGATCTCCGTGGCCGCGTGGTTCGCCGCGTTTCAATGGCGCGGAAACGTTCAAACCCTTAAAACTTTTTAACCATAACTTTGACAAATTTATGGTTTTGGGAATCAACTTTTACAAATTTTTACATAATCTTGGCACAGTTTTTTTTTTTAAATCGCCTAGGCCGCGCCATCGAAACGCATACACGGCATTAAGGTACCTGTGCACACCAGCTGCTTAGCTAGCTACAACATCAAAATACATAAGCGGCGGCGCCATATCTATTTTGTGGTTCTACGATGAAAAGCTGGTAACTAGCAGCACCATCTACCAGTTCAAAAGGAAAACATCACTTTGAAATCACTGCCATCTATGATTATAATTTGACATCACTTTGAAATCACTGCCATCTATGATTATAATTTGACATAACAGCTTTTACGCAACTTGGTAGGCGAAACATTTGAAACGAGCGTCCCGCCTTAAGGCGCAGATTCCCTTGAGTAGCTGATTTTAAAATCAGAATCACGTCTAAATGGCTGGTCGTAATTTTTTGGAAAAAATATGTGTTATATTTGACCATTTTCTTAACGATTTGAACTGAGCAAATTTTGAATTTTATTTGTATAACATAGTGTAATTAATTTGTAAAGTTATGTCTAAAACGGACAAAACACGACAATCGCACCAAAACCGCTGGGCGTATTTTAATAAAATCAACACCATCTCAAAGACAATTTAATTATCTTCATTTTGATCTGAGGCTTTTTTTTTAAAGTCATAGAATAATAAGGAAAGTACAAAAAACTACAAAACTTTTGGTCGCGCGGGTGTGAAACGTGTGCGCGTTTTGTTCCCTCAAGGTCGTTGGCGTTAGTCGTCGTCTTAAGGGCGCGGCGAAGCATGAATTGTCCATACAAACGTAATACCTAAATCATTTGTAAGTTGAGCATATTTCCACCAAATTATGCTAATATTCGGATTCAGACAGTATTTATCTAGGTTCCTACGTCTTTTTTTTTTCAAAATACTTACCTAAAATGAAGTTTAAGCGAATTCCATTTCGTACATTTTTACAGCGTAAATGACATGTTTTCTTATTGATTTTTCTATCTTAAAAAAAACAATATCTATAAAATTGTCAACGCTATAACATAGCTCATATTATCAAGAAACAAATTATCGAAAAAAAATTAAAAAAACATTAAGTTTTCATTCATCATTTTTGGTATTACGGAACACATAAAAATAATCATACATTTTCAATAGCTAGTATTGCTGTCGCGTCGAGCACGTCATGTCAATGTGTGTGTAGTCGTGCTTCATACGGTTGAGTAGGTATCGCTCGTACGGCTTTTGTTCGGGGCACTTCGGGGTTGTTTACTGTTTGTTGTATTGTATATTTTTTACCCGACTGCCGAAGGAGGGTAATGTGTTTATCAGTCTATTTATGTATGTATGTTTGTTCCTATGTGGCGTTCTAGAAACCAAACGCGTGGGCCGATTTTGATGGTTCTTACGTCAATCGATTCGCCTTAACCCCGCGAGTGTCACTGGCTACATAAAAATTGGCAAATAGGAAAATAGCGGTTCTTGGGCGCCATATTGTGGGGGCCCAAATTTGTTTTTTCGTATCGTGTGGGGTATCAAAATAAAGGATTTTAAGAGGTGATTTCAAAAATATATAACACTTATATGTTTAAATGTACCTGATTCGAAAAAAAAAATAACCAAAAAGTTATAAATAAAAAACGTCTGGTTTTGGTCAGCCAGCTCGCGAAGATGTATCCTCCGACAGCACAGCATGATTTTCTCCTTGTTTACGTCTTTTTAGTTCGCTTTTCAAGCAGTCGGGTTTTTTTATTTTTTTAATTAACTTTTTTTTTTGTGGTTTGTTGTCAGTGTTAGACGATTACTTTACTGTGCTGCTCGTGCGTATTTATTTATTTTCTAAGTACTTATTGTAATATTTCTGACACTATTGACCTAAGCTATGAACTTGGATTTAGATTTGCCTTGTGATTTGAACTTTGATATTGAGTAATCTACTTTCTTACGAACTTTGTGTTGTTTACGGACTTTATTATTTACGATTTGGTTTGGTTGCCGACATGGACTCCGAGCGTTGGGATGTTTCTCACAGTAAGTACCTATATCCCAATGATATAATACAATAAGTTACTATTTTTACCAGATACAAGGACAATTGCAAATAACAAACCGCAAATACTGTATTTTTATAATATGGACGCCTAAAGGACTGGCATATGAAAAAAATTACACGACGAATTTTGGCATTCAATAGTCTTAAAATTAGAAGAGTTTTATTTTAAATGTATATTGCCTGAATTAATAGATCCCCGTTTACCTAGAAATCTGCCTATCAGAGACAGAATATAAACTTTTTTTTTTCTTTACCTGCGTAATGTACAATTATTACAATGTACATTTGTAGGTACATATAAACTAAAAAGCGTGCGTAAAAATGTTTTCTGATTATCATTATTGTATTTTTGTATTTCGTTCAGTCGATAATATTTATGGTCACCCTACACGACTTTATCACGTTTTGATTTATATTTTTTAAATAGATGAATGATGATCTATAAAGTAAAACATAACTAAATAAATGTTTATACGAAATTCTTGTTTTTATTTTGAATATTCTTAGATCAGAGCGCTGTTATTTGTCTGTACCTACGTATGCGTAAATAGGCATAAATTATTGGAAGATTTGTCTTGTACTAATACTTTGCCTAAGTAACATTTGTATTATTTTACTTGCATTCATTATTTATTATAACAATACATATTTGAGGTTTCGTAAAAGGCATAGTTACCTACATAAATAAGACAAAAGAACGCCGGCGCAGTTCGCGTTGGCCGGCTTGCCGGCTTTCGAGTCGTTATGAATGGAAGCCTATCTACTCGCACACACACGGCTGCGCACGGCGCACCGCGTGTGTGTGCAAAGCGAGATAGCAATACTCTGAACGAATTCTTTCACTCGTCTCGAATTGCATTTGCGAGCTCCGTTCGCCGCGCTCTTAAGTTCTGGATTCGTCTGTTTTAAATTATTACGAGCCTATCGTATACTGACATTCCAATGATTCCTTTTAAAGCTCGTAGCGTCGCTAGTTTTTCGTACAATTTCAATTGTTTACCTGTTCAGCAAGTACTTAAATAGCAACTTGAACAACTCTGTTGGCCGCTGTTTGGGATAGCTCAATGTTACGTCATTGGTCTTGATTGTTTCTACAGCGGCCAACCTGAGCCTGCAATCGCTTAAAGATATTGCCAGATAAATTGGCAACTGATATCCGTGTACATGGGGAAGATATTCTGCTGGAGTGATGAAGTGTGGTTATTGTGTGTGTTCTTACACAGTACGCATCTCTCGTCTCTCGCAGCCCGTAATGTATCGTGAAGCAAGCTAACATTTTAGTAGTATTTCAAGCAAAACATCAAAATATCAGCAGAGCCATAAATAAATAAATCATAATAAGCATCATCTTCACTTCAGTCGAAATACGTCCACTGCTGAACATAGGCCTCCTCCAACTGCCGCTTATTCCCCCAATTTTAACCAGGTCACCAATAAAACAATGCGGGTACTTAAGTAATATATTTCTTATAGAACATGTAGTATTACAATATCAAATTACACTGGTACAATACTCGTACAATCAGGTAACGAAAACGTTGATCACTTTGTCATTGTGTCTTGACGAGAGTATGGTCAGTGTTTTCATAGGCTGACTGTACAAAACAAGTCATCCGATAAACTGGTCCGAACCACTACATAATTTAATTTTGTAGTAGCTAGAACCTGTTGTAATGAGACAACGAAAATCGAGGGTAGTTTCACATTTGACAGACCAAAAACACTCGAAAGAAAGTGTTTAGATTACAAAATGACGACGATTTAAACAGTTTTTTTTATTACATAATCTCATTAAAAATCTCATGATTATTTTTCAAAGTGCCTTGGATCCTGTCTGTCTTACAAGTTGCAAACTACCCTTTTATATAAACTGACTATATTCCACACTTATAAGCTTTTACTATACATACACATTGAAAACGTTTTTGGAGGTGCATTGAGATCAATGATAACAACAACATAGTGGCCTATATACTTCGACTCGACATTTTGAATTTGGAACAATCAAGCCAATAATTGAGTACACCCCCATCTAGCGGTGGTGAATCGAAATCAGTGTACGTTACGGCGGGCATTTCAAATGTCGAAAGTGCCAACGTTTTCAACGTAAATAGCAACATAATTATAGCATATCTTTATTTAAATAATAACTTATAATAATAAATTATTAAAGTAAAGTCTTACAATCGCCAACAGAATTCGATTTTCTTATAGTTTATTTAGATATTATAGACATCATGAATTATAATTATGTTCTTCAAAAGACAGCTATAACAATCAAACAAAAATGATATAGATAACGGAAAAACAAAGAGAGTACAGCAAAATGCTTTGCTGAGCTGAGTCGGCGATTAACATAGGAAAACATTTACTTAATAAATGCTGAAATACACAAGTCACTACATTCGATTACGTATTATAATGTTCAATACAGATATATGTACTCGGTTATTATGTCGAGTCAAGAATATTCATCACCAGCAGTTTTTGAAAATAAATTAAGTAGGCTTCGCGTAATGGGATTCACTGTTAAATGCTTACTAACGTGTGTTAGAAAATTAGTCACATTAATTTAGCGTCAATTTTCGTACCAGAAACTGAACCATTATCAACCTTTCATCAAAAAATTTCAGAAAACCTGATTCTTAAAAGAACAGAAGCTTAGTAAAATTGTACTTTTGAAATAAATACGGTACAACAATTTTCTTAATGTCCCTCGGCAAACTTCGTGTTTAATCGGTCGTCGGGTTTCTATCAGTTGCCATTTGCAAAAGGCGCAAATCGGACGCTCTCAATCAACATTGAATTATATAGAGTGCTTAATACCCTTTTAACTTAATGTCATTTATTTTAAAAATAGGAAAGCTACTTAAGCCGCAGGCAAAGTTTTACAGCTCTATATAGTTCACACGAAAATCAAAACAAAACAACAATAAAGTACTTAGTTCTAGATTCAAATTATTATACACGATAAACCTAATCATTGATGGACATGGAAATAAACATTCGTTTGTATTCGGATATGCGATGATTGCCGAGGGGCATTAAGAAAATAGTTGTACTGTATATGAGTTTTACCCGTTATTAGCATTTCGAGGTGTTTTTGTAAATGCTAGAGGAATCTTTGTGAAATGAGAAAGGATGCCTATTCAATGTGTTTTAATTTATTTATATAGCTAGATTATAATAATAACTTGTCCGTACCCGGTTTTTCAGAAGCAAATCAACACAAAAAAATGCCAACAGACGGTCAAATTCATTTATTTGGTCTAATTGGTTCAATATATACAATATTGTTTTAATTTGTAACGTGTGTTCTTTAAACTGGATATAACCGAAATAATAAAGAAAGAACTGGCCAAGAGTTTGTCCATTTATTAGTAAGGGTTCAGAAACCGGATGAGACATACAATTGTTTTTATCAAGGTCAAATAATTATGTACAATAAACTTAAAGTCGGGGACTTACAGGACTATCACACTATTATTCTAAAACACTTAGGAATGTTATTATTAGGAAAACTTTGTAACTGTTATTGGAATATAAGGACTAAGTCTAAGTTTAAAACTTAGCATATGGTTAATTTAAAGCCCCTACAGACAGGAGCGACAGTGTTTGGTACCCCGACAACCATGCTACGACCCCATTTCATTGTAATTATTTTACTTGTAATATATGCGTAGTATCATATGTATAAAAAACTGGCCAAGTGCGATTCAGACTCGCGCACGAAGGGTTCCGTACCATTATCACAAAAAACGAAAAAAACACACGTTTGTTGTATGGGAGCCCCATTTAAATATTTATTATATTCTGTTTTTAGTATTTGTTGTTATAGCGGCCACAGAAATACATCATTTGTGAAAATTTCAACTGTCTAGCTATCACGGTTCATGAGATACAGCCTGGTGACAGACAGACGGACCGCGGCGTCTTAGTAATAGGGTCCCGTTTTTACCCTTTGAGTACAGAACACTAACAAGCGTTGTCGGTTATCCGCGTCGCGCCTGTCTGCGGGAGGCTTTATGTACAGTCAGACATTAATTATGATTATTAGTAATATTATATACTTATTTGAAAAGTCTCGTTATCAATACACATATTACTGTCAAAAGGAACGGGAATTTTATCGTTAATATTAATATATTAATCTAACACACACATACAATATGGATAACAGTAAACATGTAAAGCGATTTGTAAATGTATTACAATACTACTAAGGTTGGACAACACCAAATAATTTCAAGGGTTATTGGAATGTATTTTATGTATAATCACAAATATCAAATTAAAATCGACGGATTGCATTTACTTACGAGCTTAATTTAATAAGATTTAACAAAAAAAAACACTGACCAGTAGCGTATTTAACCTCGGGCAAAGAGGGACATGGCCCGGGGCGGCAGACTACGAGAGGCTGTTTTTTTATTGGTATATTTTGGGGCGGCTACATAATGTAGCCCGGACCTTTAAATACGCCACTGACTCTGAAGTACAAAGACATTGCATTAAATTACAGGGAAGCTTTCAAGGGTTTACTGTTCGGTGCAGGGCATGCTTTTGTGACGGAGATGGATCGCAGAAGAGCCCAGCATCGAGGTCGGACCATGTAAAGTGTCTTGCAATCATGCATACATGCATAATTAGCCCATAATATTCTCACTATTCTCTAAGAGAGAGAGTGGACCGCAATCCATCACGCGGGCCCAGTGCGGGTTGGTGGATGCCACATGTATTCGATGTTTTCCTTCACCGTTTGGAGGCAGTTACGGACGGAACCCCGTTTTTTGAAAGCTACCCTTTATTTTAAAGCAGTTTTATTGAACGTGAGTAATTTTGTAAGTAAATGCAATTTAACATAATACTTTGTTACCAAGTAATATAAATTGTAAATGTAATTCATATAAAATTGTATAAAGTAGATACACAATGTAGCTTAAACACTCGTAATGTATAATTTCAAGAGAATTTCGGGCAGTATAAAATCAGAACAACCTTTTTTATAATCTATTTATTTTTGTGTTTGAAAAGCAAACTCTGGAATCTCTCTCGTACGTCTTATATTTAAAACAAACAAAAACAGTTTTAACAATAAAAAAAAACAAATTACACAGTTTTCTAAACTTATAATAATTAGGAAGTATAAAAATATCAATATATTAAAAAATACTATTTCCATAGAAAGCTTTGCTTCGTCATGCAGAGTTCCGATTGGTAGCTTCAATAGAATCGTGCGTTTTGGACAGAGAATTCAAAGAAAAAAAATACGCAAATGAAATCAGAGTAAAGTGGAGAACCATAATATATATTTGGTCCCCAAAAATAAAATGCGAATAGAAATGGAGAAGTATCTACGGTCACAAATAACTACACATCAATATATTAATATTATGTTCCTATATGAAAAATGTTGGCAGTGCTTTTTCGAAGCTACGGTTTCAAAATCACAACGAAGTTGGACTATTACTCTAACGCCTACATATTTTAAATATTCATTGTGATTTTCCAAAAAGTCTTTAGTCTTTGAATTGTCAGATTTTTATTGAGGTCAACAAAATGATGACCAATGATTGTCATTAAAAATGACCGTCTTTGATATATTTGTTTTACAAAAGTTCTTTAGTCTTTGAATCAGTTTTTATTTAGTTATCCATTACCATTTTGATGGTAAAAACCAAAGTAATTTAATTATAACTAATGTCGCTTCTGAGGTTAATGTCAGTCCCCATCGGGGAATACAGGTGTCATATTACGTTATATTATTGTCACTTATGTATAAAACATTAAAAATTACTATCTTGGATATACTTCACTTACATAAACGTGAAAGTTTGTGAGAATGGATGGATGGATGAATGTTTGTTACTCTCACGCAAAAACTCCTAAACGGTTTTTGATGAAATTTTACAGAAATATAACTTATTTATCAGATAAACACATTGGCTATAATTTTTTGTTTTTATAAATGTACCAGCCGCTTCGCACGCGTAAATGTCGAAAATTTAATCAAAGGAGCATATTCTCGGGATAAAAAGTATACTATGATTGTGCTATTCCTGTCTATAATCTATCTCTGTGCCAAATTTCATCCAGATCCGTTCAGTAGTTATTACGTGAGCAAGAGTAGCAACCATACAAAAACACTTACACACTCAAAAACTTTCGCCTTTATAATATTAGTGTTATTGTGCGAAGTACTATCTACCAAGCGGGCGGAGCTGCGGGCGGTAGCTAGTATAATTATATAAACCACTATATGGTTGCAAACAATAAGTTTGAAAACCTTTTAAAATTGATTTTGAAGTAAAAACTTCTTTAACAGATTGAGCAATTTTTTGTAGAAGCAAAACTTTTCATAACGCATCACAAAACGCATCACAGACATTCTAATGTGTCTGTTTTCACTTCTGGCCCCATAACTGTTTATATTTATTATAAAATAGTAAATGAAATGAAAACGGATAACCATCAATATAGCAATAAAACCCGTTGATCCATTTCTTTGATAAATTCGTTTGTTAAGGTTACTTTTAATTCACAAACAATATTTCAGGGTCTGAAAGAATTAATATCTATTACCAATTTTTACTATGGGACCGAATTGGAAATATGAAATAAAACTTATCTGTTCAGTACATATTTGTTAGTGTAACTTGACAAACTTGCCTTCTCTGTATGAGAAGATGCCTTTACCCTGCATTGGGACAGTAAAAGGCTGGTATTATTATTTTAGTATTACCTTGGCAATACGTACTACAGCAATTGTATTTCTTCAGAGTTGTTCCCATATGTTGCTCGTATTCTTATACTAGACTGATCCCCGCGGCTTCGCTCCCGTGGACCACCCCACAGGACCAGTTACCGGGTTAAAAAAGAATCGCCTATGTCACTAAGGAATAATGTAGTTTTCTATTGGTGAAATAATTTTTTTAATCGGTCCAGTAGTTTCGGAGCCTATTCGGTACAAACAAACAAACAAAAAAATCTTTCCTCTTTATAATATTATAGTATAGATTAAGGTGACGACTGATATGAGCATTTTCTCGATATGAATATTTGCATCGAGAATTGGTCATGACACCTGAATGTTCGCGACATATATATATTCTTGACTGTGCTTCATCCCCAGTATAAGTAGTCAAAATGCAAAGAAGCATGCAATGCTCTTCGCTAAGATGCAAGCAGGCTAGTTATTTTTCTTTTGCATTCTTCTACGTTTTCGTTAATTTCATTAGCTATATCGCTTTTCTTAAGTTTATTGAAATGGTCTTGTTGTGTAGATTCCCATAGCTGGAGATAACTGCGGTATGTATCAAAAACAAAAGCGTTTTTTCCCACTACCTTGTCTATTATTACACATTGCCTAAGAAATTTGTTTCGAAATAATTATGAACATTTAGATACAAGATTATAAAATAAAAACATACAAAATTACCAAATAACAGTTACGAAATGACTTTTGTATGGAGTTTTGATATCATTATGTAACTGGCAGAATGATACTGAATCTGTTACCTCTCGAATAAGCGCGCGTTGATTGTATGTATATATTCTGTGGATTTTATTCTGAAAGTTTCTAATAAATTGTTGTTGGAACTTATTTAATTAAGTAAGCTCATCAGGTAGTCGAAAAATAATCGTTCGTGACTCGCACAAAAAGGCATTATTTTAACACTCGCATATAGTAAATTGGCTACATTGAAATCTCGACTTTTTATGCTCGACACGAAATGTGCTATTGCCTGACTCCACTGCATTTTACCCAACGCATAAAAAAACACGACACAAACAGAGTAACGTATGCGAAACGTTGAACGCAAGCGCCCCGGGCAGTGCTCGTGCTAGCGACTGACTCGTAATGGAACATTCAAAGAGATTCCCAAAAAACCGACACCCAGGTGGAGCGCGCTCGTGTGCTCGGCGCTCGACATCGAGCTGCTCGGCTCGCTGTACTGACATGCTGAATATTCGACATGTAACATGCTCACATCGAGCGAATATTTATGTCAGTCGCCACCTTTAAAAGTTAAAATTCTAAGATCTTGGTCTCGTTACATAATAGTATTAGATACAATACAGTATTTATAGTCAAAGCTATATTTACAATTTCAGTACTTTTTGTGTCTTCGGTATAGTTAATACCTTATTTAATGGTATCAGTCTACATTAACACAGTATTGGGAAATGAATAGGCAATCTGGGTATCTGCCTAGTCTTTTTAACCCCTACGGAAAAAGAGGTGTGTTGTTAGTTTAACCTCTGTTTGTGTATATCTGTCCTTGTCATCATAACCCCAGGGGCTTAGCTACCGCGGTATCAGCCGTATCAATGATACGGGGCCCCTAATCCACAGGGGCCCCAACATCTGGAAGCATCAATTCGTACAATGTTGCCCAAAACCTCCCATTTTAATAGATAAGTGGGTTGTAATGGATACATTAAGATGATGAAAGCTCTTTGTTATGATGGCAGCTTAATCTATGCGAGTGGGGATACTCCAATTGTCTAGTTTCCTTTGCTCGCTCTAAATTAAAACAGATGGATTTTCGATTCAAGAATCCTGACTTGGATAGCTTAAGCTTTCATTGTCATTTTTTATTTACTTGTTAAAAAAAAACTTGCCTTTGTTTTGCTATATTCGGGTAAGAAGGGCCCACAACAAAATCTGTTACACGGCCCCCTTAAGACTAGCTACGCCACTGCATAGCTCCTAAACGGATGAACCGATTTTGACTAAGTTTTTTTTTTATGTGAAGAGTGACTTTACCGAGAGTTGTCTTTGCTATGTTTGATGAAAATCGGTTTAGCCGTTCAAAAGTTATGGGCGTTTTACTGTTTGAATCGGGGGTATATCGGAAGATATCTTGGCATATTTACGTGTTCGACAGATTGTCAGACACGTAATTTTAAATTTTTACTTGACTAGAATAAGTATTTAAATAATACAACCCGCAAGTCAGTTTTTATAGTCATGGATCTTTTTATTATTTATTTATTAATCTTGTTAGTTTTGAATGTGGAAAACACTGCTCTTTAGGTTATTCACAGATGTTTTGTGATATTGATACAGTTTAGGATAAGGTCGTTCTTAGAGAGATGGTACTTTTACGTAACAAGAGGTTACTATATTTTTTAAATATCTTAGTTATTACACAGATACATGCGCATGCAACAGATTTATTGACACGTCCAGTACATTCATATTTTTACTACAGTTTTGATAAGTCAGGCACTTTTTAACACTTACAATCAGTCGTTTACAAACTTTAAATGTTAAAGGCTCTGGCTTTTATTACATTTATTAAAATTAATACATACGGTTCTGTCTATTGTAATAAGCCTGTTCATTCTCGGTCCAGTGGCGCCACCTCTTAGCTACGAATAAACCAAGAAACATTCCCATAAATATTGTTAAATACCTGCAATAGAACTTTACTTATGAAAGCCTCCGGTTTAAGGAAATAAACCATCGACGCGTCACAAATTATACGTAACGCCAAGTGATGCGATTGGCCGTTTAAATTGACAAATCAGAGCAGCACACGCGTCTTTGACAATTTGTCACATTATTTTCGCGATAATTTTCTTGGCAGAAACTGGGCTTAAGTGCTTTTGTGTGTGAACGCCTAGTGTACAGTATACTATGCATCCCGTTATGACGCGGTTGAACCCACGGGCAGAAGCTAGTATGAAAATAATAAGCTTGTGACTGATTATACTGACATAATATTATACTATGTACTGTATGGGTGAACACACATAATATACAAGAATTCCAAATAAAAATTATTAATGCAGATTTCTTAATTGTAAAGGGCTTTTCGATATTTGAAGAAGACTACTCATTATAAACCTTTTTTAAAAGAAAAGGACTACTTGTGCTTACCGAATCAAACTCAATTAAGGTTAAAATTCATGAACGAATGTTTCTTACCTTGACCACAAAAATAATACAACGTAATGTATATCACTGCCTGAGATTTAATTGTAACTTTGTCAATTAATTTAAAGTCATTTGCTGTCGACAATAAACATATGTCAAACTGACGTATACTATAATGTTACGTTAATGTTAGCCTGTCAAGCGCTATTTTTACTGTATTGACACTGACAGCTGTCGCGGAGTTCAAGCTATCTTTTATGAAATATAGGTACAATATTTGAAGAAATAGCAGAAACGGGAGATAGTGGTCAAACGTGAGCCTATAACAACTAAAAATAAAACTATTTTTGACTACAGGTCTAGCGCCTAACTGTGTCAAATCCTGAGGTATGGGAGCGGTACGGGAGGGGTGACAAGTGACGTGACATGACGTGTCCTAACTATCTCGCTATACACGTGATACATTTTAATGCAGATATCTCTTACGATATGCTTATGATATTTACGAGCGTGTACCTAAGTCTAATTGATTAATATTTCGGCGTGTGACAATAAAAACAATTGACAATCCGTATTACGCTTCTTGCCGAAAATCCTGTAGCCATGGCAACTGTTTTATGTATGTTAATGTCATCTTTAAATTCAGCAGAATTGGGATCAAATTTTTGTGTTTTAAAATATTCGTACACTTTATAAACAACTTGTTTAGTTTGAGACCTTATTGGAGGACTCATCTTTGGTTGCGAATACCGTGTGCATTTTACTTGAAGCGACCTGTCCAATTAACACGCGTTGACGACAGCAAGCCTGACGCCCAACTGAAGTTACGCGTCGTTTGACTTTTCGTAAACACACCCCTCCCGTACCGCTCCAATACCTCAGGAACTGACATAGTTAGGCGCTAGACCTGTAGTATTATTATTGGTTTTCTCGAAAAGTAGAAAAAGTTAAGTAAACATTTTATACTGTTGCAGTAAAAAAAATGTTTAAAATATATGTCAAAAAAATTGCGTAGCTGTAAACGTTTTAGGTATCTGTCAGTCAAGTTTTCTTCTTGCCATAAAGTATGGCAAAACTGTTGCTACAGTAAAAAATCTGATGATATATATATTTTTTTAAACTATGCATCATCATTTGAAATAACATTAAAAATGTTTACAACCTATTGTACAGTACGTTCAACTGATTTTGGGTTCTATTCCGTAAAAATAGCGATGGCATTAAAAATAATAACAGTTTTATGCTTTTTATGCCATCTTCATATTACCAAACTAACTGTTTACTACAGCTGCCATTTTGTCATATCACCAGCGCAATAGAAGTCAAAATTTGTTGAACGGGCTGCAAAAAGGGATTATCTAAATGTCTACTCTCCAGCCAGTAAGCAATCCATCCTGCGATTTTATATTTGACTGTCCCAAACTAATAATTTACTGATGTAATAATGCGGTACTGATTCCTTGACAGCTCAAAAACTAATCATTTAGTGATGAACTAATGCGGTACCGATTCTTTGACCTCTCAAAAACAAATAATTTAGTAATGAACTAATGCGGTACCGATAGTTTGACAGCTCAAAAACTAGTCGTTTAGTGATGAACTAATGCGGTACCGATTCTTTAACAGCTCAAAAACAAAAAAAAATTGTAATGAAATATTACGGTACCGATTCTTTGACAGCTCAAAAACAAATAATTTAGTAATGAACTAACGCGGCACCGATAGTTTGACAGCTCAAAAACAAATAATTTAGTAATGAACTAACGCGCCACCGATAGTTTGACAGCTCAAAAACAAATAATTTAGTAATGAACTAACGCGGCACCGATAGTTTGACAGCTCAAAAACAAATAATTTAGTAATGAACTAACGCGGCACCGATAGTTTGACAGCTCAAAAACAAATAATTTAGTAATGAACTAACGCGGCACCGATAGTTTGACAGCTCAAAAACAAATAATTTAGTAATGAACTAACGCGGTACCGATAGTTTGACATCCCAAAAACTAATCATTTAGTGATGAACTAATGCGGTACCGATTCGATTTCCTATAACAATCGACTTTATCAATTAAGAAATTTTAATCGATTTAACCGAAGGATTTAAAAACATTGTTATGCACAATTTGTGCACTCGATAATTAATAATTAATATTACTGAGGATTCAATTGATGATGTCAGTTTATACGGAGAAAAATCCAATGATTCATCATAATAAAATCGTAACTATTCTTCACCACTCTTGGTTGACTAGTAGAGAATCATTATGGCTTAAATCTGCCATTATCCCTTTGTGGATGAAGTTATAAATAAAAATATTTGAATCAATATTTTGCTAAAGGCTACAATTGAAATTGTAAATTATTAAGTCCTGTAGGCTTGCTTGCCTACAATAAAATGTTTAATTTTTACAAGCTGAATAAATGTATGAAAAAATCTTCATATTAATTTTTCCTTAATTGTTCGAAGTTTATTAGTAAATCTGCTATTCGGGGGCGAAGACAAATCCAACATAACAGAGGTCACGAAAATCGGTCCAGTCGTTCTTGACTTAAAAGTGGTGTTAGAAACTCGACTTTGTTTTATAAAAATATAAAAAATCATAAAAATTCCCATCTCGCTTCAAAAATCAAGCTAAAACCAATCGGAACCCTTACAAACTGCAGTCTACCTACCGTCACGACGCTGTAACACTTCGAACAGCACCACATTGCTGTCAAAGTCACTCTCCTCGCTAGCTGGCCAAGGTTGTTCTTCAAGGAGCGGCTTACCATGCTCGCCCCTCACTTTCGGAGTCCGACGAACGGGAGTCGTGAATTCTCTGTTGGCATCAAAGTCCTGGTCGATGGAGTGAACGGTGCCGGTGACGGACTTGATGAAGAGCAGCTTGTGCACTATGTGGCCGCAGATGCCTAGTAGGCAGACCCCCAGCCCCACCACGTTGATGGGAGACAGCACATCGCCGCTGACTTCTACCGCAAGGACTAGGATGCACATTTCCTGGAAAGGTTAAAGAAGATATTATAGACAAGGAACGTTTTTTTTTATAGAATTCATTTCATGCACACAGACTGCTCGCTTGAAGCACGTTGCTAGCTTGTCGAAAAAGATAAGGCGAAAGCGGTCGGCGCGGAGACAGCTAGCTAGCTATATCCACCTCTAATATTGGATCAATTTAAAGGATATTCCAGAAACTGAAAATGTAAGATATATACTGTGCCCCTATGTTTTTCTTTTTAATGATACATTATCTTTAGAAGCACTAGAACCCTCAAAAAATGCTTAAAATTGCGCTGTCAACAGAGGCTTAGTGTACAAATTTGACAAATATAAATGAAAAAAGGAAAACATAAGGGCATAGTATATATCTTACTTTTCCAGTTTTTGGAATATATTTTAAATTGGTCCAATATTGGAGGAGGAAATAGACGAAAACCAAACTTCGAATTATGACAATTTACTAAGGAATTTCAGTCGGCGCTCTCTGCCCATATTTCGTCTTAAGGGTACACTAGTCGACGGCACGAACTATTTTGTACGCGGGTAGATACTGTTATGAGCAGTAAGAAGCTAGTTCGCGTACAAATACACAATTTGGCAAATATGTAGCGAAATGGATGATGATTTAGAACGAAAACGAGCGCGCGAAATTTTATAAACAGACCTTTGGAAGTCTGGATATCATGAAAAAACGACTTAATGTATCTGTTCAAAATAATATTATTTGCATTGTTGAACAACTAGTCTATCCCTGTATGGAGGCCGTTTTTCAATTTTCCTTCTTCTTATGGTACTTATTTGCGCACAAAGATGCGTTAAAATTAGTGTTAAAATATGGAACTTTCGAAGCCCATTACTTTCAAGTAAATATTTGTTTTACTTTTTTGTTTCCATACAGGGCTAGATAATGATGAGACAAATTGATATCATTTTTTATTTTGAACGTACATCGTCAAACAGTGGAGTAAAAGACAGACTACGTTTGTATGGAAGAATTTTCGACTAGTGTACCCTTAAGGCAGTGTTATGAGGGAGCGTTGTTGGAGCGGGGTCGTGTATTTGAGCTATGAGCTTTAGTCCTACCAATATGCCTATATTCCTAACTACATATGTTGGAGTCTGGTGCCAGTATAACCGGGTACCGCTAGACACCAATATTTTCCCAAATAAATAGTTTAACAAATTGGTAGATAGGTAGGTAGGTAGAGTAGATAGGTAGGTAGGAAAGGTTAGGGTAGGTAGGTGGTAGGTAGCCAGTTGACGGGAGCGAAGCCACGGGGGTCAGGTAGTGTTATATGTTCTCATAGGTACCTTAAATATGCCAGAGATGGAGAGAGTGAGACTAGAAGTGTACGTGACCACGAGGAACTCGCTGATCTCCATCGCGAAAGCTATGGTGGCGCCGACAGATACCTTCATTAACGTAGGCATTAGCTTCTCCTGCGGCATCTTCATCAGGTGGTCGTAGCACGCGGAACCTGGAATTGCCAAAGATCTAAATTAGGAATCATTTTCTACTTATATTACAAATGTATAAGTTTGTGAGTATTGATGGATTGATGATTGCCACATTTGCACGCGAAAACTACTAAACAGATCTGGATGAAAGGACACAGATATTTTATAAACTTTTTATCCAGTTAACAGTAGGTCCCAGGCGCGGATCCAGGATTTAATTCAGGTGGGGACAAATGTATCTCAGGGAAGGGAGGTTAATTGAAAAAATACCGCGGTATTTGTATTTCTGATCGGATTAATAACCCTTTGTTTTCCGGTAGATTTGTTAGTGAAATTGTCGACCACATCATCGCTTACCAGCCAATCAATAATAATAAAAAACTGAAGTTGAAACTTAAAAAATATTGTGCACTACAACGAGCGAAGTGAGCTCGAAAATTTTAGCATCTCATGGATAAACAGGATTAACATTGTGCTGAAAAGTTGCAAAATAAAGAGAATTTCGGTTGCCAGAGCGAGCGAAGCGATTTCGAAAGTTTTTGCTTACCGTCCCCGTCTATGTCAGTCGACCACTCATATTACTAAAGACGTATCTTTGTTAACATTATTACGCCTCAAAGGTTCCCGCTCCTTCACTATTACTTCTGCAAGTAATGGTAAATCAGCGAGCGGAGCGAGCTCCAAAATTTTTAACAATAACCTCGGGTAGATTAGTTTTTATTTTATGACCAGTCATACCTTTATCTACTAGGAAGTTATAATAGAGTGGAAGGCTCGAAGACTAGTCGTGTTTGTAGCAGCCGATGGCGATTATGCCTGACAAAGTGACCCGAGCGAGAAAAACATCTGGCAGTTAGGCCGATTTCAGTAAACTTGAAATTGCCCCCAATCCATGGACAACGACAAGTTATCAATATCTAAGTAGGTAATATATCCACGAATGAAAATAAATGTTAAAGATATATTTTTGTCAGATTTGGAGTTTAAGACTAAGTTTGGTCGAGGCCGAGGTCGAGGTTCTAAACGCGTTTGTTAAAGGATTTCTTCGACATCATTTTTACGACAAACGGCTGTCGGAGACAAGAAACACCAAAGAAGCTTTCAGCCTCATATTTAGGTGTTATAGAATCGTCAAGAACATAAAAGATTTGTGAAAATAATCTTAATTTTTCGTCCATGCCCCGTTACGTACACTCCAACCGAATATGCTGGACGCGAGACACTTAGGACCGGTCGATGCAGCGATACTTAGGGGAAGCGTATATCCAGCACTGGACGTCTTTTAGTTGAAAATGATAACCCAATTTATAATACAAGACACATCAAACCAATGTGAGACCATAGCAAAATGTTAATCCAAATAAATACCTGATAAAGGCTCACTTCAGAGGCGCGGAGACACTGAAATTGAGGTCAGGTGCTTTGCTTATAATCTACCTTTATAAACCTTTAAAAAGTTACGTTCAACAATTGAAAAAGTCGACGAGTTGACAAGAAATATAGAAAACAAATCGAATTAAATGCTGTGTGGTTTTCTGTGTCATGTTTGAAGTCAGCAGCTTGAAGATTATTAGGTTGCTGCATCATTTCCGAAGCGATCATCCAAAGCGTCTTTGCTAGCATCCGTCCTAAGGTCTATTTCCTTGCGACCGCGATGTGACGGACTGGTAGGCAGGAGATTGCCTCCCGACGTCGACGTACCATTCCAGTCTAATATAATAAAGAGTTGAAATTGCTTGTTGATATGTTCTCATGAGTTTGTTGTTTGACTCTCACCGAAAGATCAAATTATTGGCAAAATGGGTTTTTAAAGACCATTCTGATACCCAAACCGAGTGCGGTGCTCCTGTGCAGAATATGACACATATGCTAGAGCGCCCGAAGTTCCCACCCAGAGGACCTTATGAACGCCACTGGTACTGCAATTGGCGTCATCACCTACTGGGCTCAAAATCATCGACTTGAAAAGTAGAAGACCGAAAGGTCTCTGTCCCTTAAGGTGAAAAAACGGATAACCGAACGGTTTTGTAACTTTAAATTTAAGCAAACTTGAGTCATTAGAAAATAAAATAATATCATCATCATCATCAATACATATTATAAATCCGTAGAAAAATCGTTTTTGTACATCGAAAATATGCCCAAAAAAAAATTGCCAGGGTGTTAAAGAATAACCAACAGAACTAATTTCTAGCATTTTTGGGAATTTTATCCGTTTATCTGTTGATTTGTGCACACATCAAGTAAAATTTACGAAAGCAACGTAGATAACGTTTAAACATACAAATTATGCGTAACTTGAAGTATTACTTGTTTCATCGCAATCAGTTCACTCTATCAAAAGTTAGATGAATTTAAAGTGTTTAAGAAGTAAAATATCACAACACACCCAATTCTGATACTCGGACTGTTGAACTCCATATTCAATAGATGGCGTTGTGCATTTGGCATTTTCTGAATGGCGGTGTTAAGGTATTCCCGGCAGAATGAAAAAATTGGTGGGTAGGTAGGGTGCCTAGAACCTACCCGCCGCGTTCCCTTACGGGGACGAAGCGACCCATTATGGGCTATTTCAACTTTTCAAATATGGCTAGAGTAAAAATAATAATTGGGGCCTAATGCAAGAGACTAAACAAATTTCGGCGCCGCTACTACCCGTCTGAATAGCCTGATGATAATCACGGTGGCCCACTACGCTCAAGGTTGCGAGTTCGAGTCCCAGCTATGGATAGGTATCTTTTCGTTTCGGTGTGGTGTTCTGGAGTGCTACTAGATGGCGCGCAGCAAATCTGTCTTTTTATACTTATCTTGCTTTTTTTTGTATGAAGTCGATATTCTTCTCCCAAGAGTAAATAGTATTCTGTGCAACGAACGCTCGATATAGGTAGGTAGCAAGGTAAGATGGTTAGGTACAGGTAGGTAAGTAGGGTATAGGGTAGGCAGATAACGGGAGCGAAGCCGCGGGCACAGCTAGTAATATAATAATTTCGCTGCATATGCTGTGATAGGAGCTTTTATGGAATTTTGTAAAATTGAGGCCATCCTCAATTCGCGACCTCTCTGTCGGATCTCCTCAGACCCAAATGACCTGGAAGTTTTGACCCCTGGTCATTCTTTTGTTTTGAGTTGCTCCAACAGACGACCCAAAGTTTCTGGCATCGTTGGTCCTTGGAATATTTGCATATTTTGCAGCAGCGCGTTTACTGGACTGACAAAACTGACCCTCCCAAAGTCGGAGATCATGTATTTGCTAAAGAATCTATTTTGTTGCCTTTGTATTGGCGTCGTGGACGCATTGTCGATTAATTTTATGGGTCTGAAGGAGTTCCCAGAGTTGTGGAGGTTATGGTCGGAGATTCGGTTTTGCAGTTTAGCACGCTTGTCCATTTATTAGCGGACATAACTCCACAGCGACACAAGGATCCTTGTCCTTAGCGGACATAAGGATGTCCGAGACGGGGGGATGTTTGAAACCAATCAACGTTTCGTTCTTTTTTTTGTTATTTTTTTGCACCACTGCACAGTGTTTTATAGACCCAAAAAAAGTGACATCGGCTTTTTATTGGCTATTTCTACTTAATAGTTCATTACAAATGCACGAGTAGAACACCCATGTGCCAATTTTAAATACCTGATTTTTTAAAAATTCGCAAAGTTTTTGTGACCTTTAAGGTCAAAAGAACAAAAAAAAGTCGTATAAAAAAACTGTACACAATTGAATTTTGTTCGTATTGCAGTTTTATTAAGCAAGTCAAGGAGAAAATTATGCCGTGATTAAATAATCAAAAACGATAATAGAACTCGCAAAAAAAAATGTTTTACCGAAATCAGTATTTATTTTTTTATTCATATTCTAGCTCGAAGTAGAACCTCTGTCGGGTACAAACAGATTCCTTATACTAAGGTTTATCATCCATAAAAATATTACTTGCAACTTGGGCCTAGGTTTTGAGTAAATGATTTTCAAAAATATGTGTTAGGGTTGTCCCTATTTTGACCATTTGTGACGATTAGTTTTTATCATATAAAATCAGCAGATCTTTTATCTTCTATAATGGTATAATTCTAACAATTGATTTTAAAACACTTTTCACGTGAAATTGCATACAAAATATATAACCAACGAAGTAAATTTAATTGAATAATAATCAAGTAATTCTAATTCCCATTTTTTCCGATGGGAACACAATATAAATCTCACATAAACTAATTATAGTTATATAGTATTAATAAAGGCTTAATTAATTTTTATTTTATTCCATTTAATACACGCAATTATTTTATTTATTCAAATGATGGCAGAGATTTCTCTTTTGACAACTGTCCCTATAGTCCCGTGACTCTAGCTTCATTTTTGCTGACAATTCAAAAGTAACTTTTATACGAGTCAAAATAAAAATGTATAAATATTTTTATTTCAACTAATCCAAGTTGTAATAATTTTTTTTGAGTTTTTGATTTTGACTAGTACAAAAGTTGCTTCAGCGATGTAGGATCGAACCAACTTTGATGTACCTAGGCTGTAGGCTTGTGGAAGACATGTTACCGACTCGTATAATGACGTTCTCTGCGACGAGAAACACTAAAAACAGCATTAACATTTTCACAGTTTGAAAAAATTCACTCTAGTAAAACTCGATCCCTGTCTGTCTATATACACAGGAGTCCCCGCGATTACCTTCTACTTAACCTATCCGTGTTATCATGGGTGTTGTTGTTTACGATTCAATAGACTATATCTGCAACGTGCACTTTGATCGATAAGTCATAAATACTTTTAAACTAAATTATAATTTTTTTTTTTTATTTTTTTTTAAAGCAAATCTTCCTTTAAAACTTAAAAAGAACGTTGTGGATTCCTGTCTGTTACCATGTCTGTCATATGGAGCACAAACTTGGATTTTTCAAGAGAGAACTAAACATAAAATTCGTTCGTGCCAGCGTGCTATAGAAAGAAGTATGCTAGAAATTAGGCTTAGCGATAAAATCATGAGCGAAGATATTCGCAAAAAAACAAAATTAATAGACGCAGAACGTCACGCACAACAGCTAAAATGGAGATGGGCTGGTCACGTCGCCCGCAGTACAGACAAGAGATGGACTAAACGAGTCACTAAATGGAAGGGACCCAGTGGAAAAAGGCACAGAGGAAGACCTAAAGATCGATGGGTCGATGAAATTAAAAACACAGCCGGCGAAGACTGGATGACGAAGGCGGCAAATCGAAAACTATGGAAACAGTTGGAGGAGGCCTATATCCGGAGAGGAGCCATGCCCTAAACACACCTTTTTATATATTTAGTAGTAGTTTTGTTAAACTCAATGTAATGTGCATGGAAAATAAAAGGCTTTATTATTATTATTCCATTTATTTATTTTATTTACATATCTTTACATTTTTAAATATTATTCTATAAAAAAATTAAATAAAAAACATTTAAAAATAAAAAATAGTAGCCCACCGGTATCGGGAACAGGGTCCAAGCTACCGGTGGTCAGGGCTCCTGAGAGAGGAACCTCCTAACGATACGCGCCGTGTCCAGGAGTACCGCTTTCTGGATCAAGCCCTTGATCCAGCTGCCCAACGAGAGCCTCCTCAGATGTTCGTCAAGGCTCTTGGCTATTATGCCATTGGCCGTAACGACTATCGGCACAATGACTGCTGTATTCACATCCCACATGTCGACAACCTCGCGAGCCAGATCAAGATATTTGCTTTTCTTATCTCTCTCAGCCTTCACGAGGTTCTCGTCATGGGGAACCGCTATATCAACAATCATTGCGCGACGCTCTAGTCGGTCTATCACCACTATGTCAGGCTTATTGGCAACAATAGTCCTGTCAGTGATGATAGACTGATCCCAATACAACGTGACATTGCCATTTTCGAGAACTGGGTCGGGCTCATACTTATAGTAAGGCACTTCCGATTCAACAAGATTGTATTTCAGAGCAAGTTGTTGATGGATAATCTTGGCTACAAGGTTGTGTCTATGCAAATAGTCTCCGTTAGCTAGACTAGAACAACCGGAGATAATGTGACGGATGGATTCCCCCGGCCGGTGACATGCCCGACAGATGTCAACCGTGCCGTCTTTCACAATATATTTCCGGTAGTTGTTCGTCATCATAACTTCGTCCATAATCGCAAAGACAAAACCTTCGGTTTCCCCGAAAAGGTCACCAAATCGCAGCCAGGCCACGGACGCTAAAAGATCTACATCAGGCCCATGTAGGACCCGGTAGAAGCGTCCGTGAAGCTCCTTGCTCTGCCATACCTCCCTGCGATCATTAGTATCTAATACTATAGGTTTGCGCCAGTTCTCGTTAGCCAAGGAGAGCGGGGTAAGGCCCTTATCCACCGCTACCACATCTCGATGCATACCCACGTCAGCTGCCTGGAAATATTCCCTAAGACTGCATACCTCGCGGTTGTGCAGGGTCTTAGCATTTAAAAAGCCACGACCCCCGCACTTCCGAGGGATATACAGTCTCATAACCGATGACCGTGGGTGATGCATACGATTTGCGGTAAGCAATGTGCGGACTCTCCTATCCAGGGCGTCAAGTTCTGTCTGAGTCCATTTGAGTATGCCGAAAGAATACATCAAGACCGGCATGACCCAGCCGTTGAAGGCGCGCACCTTGTTCCCGCCTGATAAAAGACTATTTAGTACTTTTTTCAGGCGGCCAAAGAAGCGTTCCTTCAACGACTGTTTCACGTCAGTTACATTGATGCCTAATGCTTCCGACATACCCAAATACTTGTAAGTTTCGGTTGAGGAAAGGGATCGAAGGTGTATGGAATCCGAGAGTTGTATTCCCACGGATTCCATAATCTCCCCACGCTTTACATGCATGACAGCACATTTGTCCACACCAAATTCCATCCTGATGGCGTCACTAAAGGTTTCTGTAACCTTCAGTAGCTTCATCAGTTGCAAGTTGTTGGGGGCAAAGAGCTTGAGATCATCCATGTAAAGGAGGTGAGATATGACCTGACCTCCTCTTCTCAACCGATAGACCAGGCCCGAACCCTCCAGCAGTGTACTAAGAGGGTTCAGGGCTAAACAAAACCACAGTGGACTCAGACTATCGCCCTGAAATATTCCACGCTCGATCCTTATAGGTTCGCTGTCCTCTTGAATCTGTCGACATCCTGGATAGCGAAGGACCGTCCTCCACTGCCCCATACACGACATCAGGAAGGTGCGCAGAGTTGCATCAATTTTATACAACTCCAGCACCCTCATGAGCCATGTATGTGGCACTGAGTCATAGGCCTTCTTGTAGTCTATCCAACATGTCACCAGATCCCTTCGGGAACGGCGAACCTGCTGGCTAATAGCAATGTCTATAAGGAGCAGCTCCTTAGTACCGCGGGACCCGTTCCTACATCCATTCTGAGAAGCAGACATGATTGAATTCGTATCAATTTAATTATTATTATAATTAACTTTAGTTGATTATAAAACGCCAATATTAATTGTCCTTTGTGACACCCCTAAATTTGGAATTTTGACCTCGGTACATAAAAATCTATTTCTCGAAACCTAGGCCCAAGTTGAAAGTAATATTTTTATGGGTGATAAACCTAAGTAAAAGCAATCTATTTGTACCAGACAGAGGTTCTACTTCGAGCTAGAATATGAATAAAAAAATAAATAGTGATTTCGATAAAACATTTTTTTTCGTGTGTTCTATTATCATTTTTGATTACATAATTACGGGATAATTTTCTCCTTAAATTGCTTAATAAACCTGCAATATGAATAAAGCTCAATTATGTACAGTTTATTTTTTACGAATTTTTTTTGGTCTTTTGGGCTTCAAGGTTACGAAAACATTACGATTTTTTTAAAAATCAACGACACAAAATTGACACATGGGAATTCTACTCGTGCATTTGTAATAAACTATTAAGTAGAAATAGCCAATAAAAAGCCGATGTCACTTTTTTTGGGTCTATAAAACACTGTGCACTGTGTCAGCTCTCTCAAAAATCTGCTCTTTTGAAAATCTGTCGCCAAGCACCTTCCGGTGTGTTCCGACAGCAGCACTTGAGAGCCAATTCCTTTCTAGGCTTTGTGTGCTTTGCTTACCACCATCGGCCACATCATCACTGACCACGGTGAGATTGTGGTCAAACACAGGCCTAAATATAGTAAAAAAAAAAAAAAAAAAAAACTCGCTGTCATCGAGATTTGGCAGTCTTCGGTTGAGTTGACGTTGACAATGACTAGTAAAAATGTGATTGCCGGCGCGATACGGAAAAAAAATGTCGGTCTTGGTATTTTGAAATTGATTTGTAACCAGCCGATCATTATTCGAAATTGTGTCCGCCACCCGCGAGTGGTAAGGGGAATCGCCCGTGCATTTGTTTGTGCAGATATTTCGCGCGCAGCTAATTATTTTGTGTCGGAAACGTGTCTAGGTGCCTGCTGGCTGCCGAGAACCCCGGCTCAGATCACGTAGGGTGTACCTTATTTCCCTAATATTACATATATATCTTCCCCCGACCACACGGGATTGACCAGGAGACCACCGCGGGCATAAACGTGAGTAATAGTTGTAATTTGTGCCTTCGTGTATCACTTTCCACTTGTCTGATAGGAATCGGTATCTCAAAGAACAAATCCCTAGTTTACCGCTGCTGCGTATTGCAGTTTCGCGGTTATAGACCTGGTAGGATCCAAGAGTATCAGCATTGCTAATGGGCCCCAGTGTTTACCTCTTGGTTGTGATCCGAAGACTTGTATACAAAAAAAGCAACATAAATATTAAATCAGATTTAACTGTTACTACAAGTGTTAAAAGTGTTTGTTTAAGTGTTATGTGAGTTTAGTGTTAATATGTGTAATTTTCCAACAAGAATGATGTAACCAAATACTTGTAATTACAATTTATTGATGGAAAAGAGTGACCGTGGAGTTTCGTTCTTCTCCATAGATACTTACTGACGCTTGTGAATATGCAACGACTTCATTTTCTTTTTGTTGACTTTTCAAAAGTACCTTTTCATAAGTAAATGGTTTAGTTTTTTTTTTTTTTAAACAAGTAGATCAACAGTGGTCAGACCAGTAGTCCTCCTATAGTTTTCGGCAATCGAGCCACTAAACCTACCAGACCCATAGCCCAATACAGTTTTCTCTATATTTTGCAATAGTCCTGCACCAACCGGGGATTGCCCTTGGGTGCACTTGCGTAGTGCATACAGGGATAATCGTCGGTTGGTGTCACATTTCCTGATACATGCCTAACAAGGCCTCTGCGAGTTGGCTTCGGCTCCTCGCATGTCTTTTAAAGGACCGGGACCCCAGAAGCCGTATTGCGTAAGTGCGCAAAGAAGTTAAACTCTATCCAACAGACCAAATCGACCAATCACATGCGAGGTGAATGACGCGACCGTTTTGTGTGATTGGCCGATTTGGTCGGTTGGATAGAGTTTAACTTCTTTGGGCGTTTGCTTCTTACGCAATACGGCTGCAGGTTTCCGAGACAGTCAAAGTCATATAAATAAAAATTAAGATTATATTTTTTTTAATATGTTTTATATTGAATTTAATTTTATATTTATTATCCACTCTCATAGACACTGCATCTAGAACGTTGATGTGCCCGACAGCGTCCATAATATTGTTTCTGAAACTTATATTTACCACCTGTATTAGGGATGCAATAAATTGAATTGGTTGCTCATCCATGAACCTGGCAAGCGTTGTTCAACCTTGAGATCCACACTAGCCCCGTATTAAGGTAAATAAACGTGTGACTACACAGTTGACAAGCTGAGCTGTATAAATTATGAAGATTATGTAAATAGCTGTCGTACGCCATGTGTGTTGTCTGAAGAACAAAACAGTGTGGTGAATGCGAGTGAGCAAAAGGTCATGGAGGGGAGCCTTAATGACATTGTAGCAGAAAGGTGTGACACGACAATGAGACAACCACAGATATAAATCTAACTAGATGACGCGGTTGTATGTACTTCGCGTGTCAAAAAACGGAGTAAAATTAAGATCAATGATCGTAATTTGAGCTTTTCTATTAGCATTATCGGCACCGGTAATCCACCGAAATCTAGAAAAATGCGTTATTATGCCATATTAAGCTGTAAAGACTGTATAGAAAAAGTTGTCCGAGGCATTGGAAATGTTTTTTATATTGGTAAATAAATTTGTTTTTATATTGTGTGTGTAAAAGTGGCACGCTTGGTTTTCATACAGATGGAGGGAGACTTGCATTATGTAGTTAGATTTTTGTCTGTGGCAACAACGCTTTTTCATATAAATCGCTCTAAAATTGTTGTTTATATAGATATAACAATTTCCCTTTAAACTTTCCTGCGGGAGCCTTTAATCTAAGGTTAATAAAGTCTTTTTAGAGGCACATAATAAAATAACAAGCCGATATGGCCTGTGCACTGCAGAGCAAAGACTTCCGTTCATAAAGATTTTAATTACGAAATCTTTCCGATTTTGATCAAACTTGGTCTGATTGTTAGTTATATACCAAAAGGCCAGGGAAAAACCTTAAAAAAATCACAGAGTTGGAAAAGTGGGTTTTCTTAATGCGCTATACATAGTACACCAGCGGGGCTAGCACGGCCTACTGTGGCAGGCTTGAGTCACACATTTTTATCACAGTTTGGGAGCAAAAACCGTGACAAAATGCGCGACTCAATCCTGTCACAGAGGTCGTGCTCGCCCGGTACAGGTGTGAAATGAGAAAAAAATAAAGTAATTTGGAGTTACGAATCATTAATAAAATTATCAAAATACTAAGTGTTTTTTTACAATATGTATTGTTTTAAACATATCTTCATCTTTATAAAAATAAACATAAATATGCACTTTTCTGCATTAACTTGAAAAAATGTACTATACACGTCTAGCCTAGTCAGGTTTTTCTTAGGTTTGAGTAAAAAACCTAATTTCTTTTTTCTAATATTTGATAAATTATGTGCTATCAACAATTTCAGCCAATTTTTTCCTTGATATCTGTCAGTTTAGTATCTACATTTGTTCTACTCTTGTTTAGCTATTATGAACAGATACCTTACTCCTCATCGAAATCATCATCAGGAAAACGACTTTGATCATTACCAGCTGATTGATCTTGCTCAGAATCGTCCAAATATTTCATATTTTTTTAAAAAAACGTTGTCCCACACTCGGAATTTCATCCTGTATCGTGGGTGCGTTTACAAACATACAAACTCACATACACAACACCCAGAGCCGGAACAACTATCTGTAGGTCATACAAATTTTTGTATGACCTACAGATAAAAAAATATTCATAGCAAAATAGCCTAAAATACGTTGAGAATATCATCATTAATTCAACCACAATTAAAAACATACAAAACAAACAAAAAATATTCGTCAAGATTTTTAACGATAAAAAAATTGCTCCCAGCGGATATGCGATCATCAGTCTACGCGTGTTCATAAAATACTTATTTCCACGGTAAACTTTCCTAACTGTTGTGCAAAATTTTGTAATTTAAAATGTACTATGTATAGGACGCCAGGGATAAGGAGGAACGTTCCTGTTTTTTGGGTTTAAGTATATTCAGAAACTATTATTCTACCAGGTTACAGTGTGTTAACATTGTTTTGTGTAATGCTAAGTTGTTGGTATTCAAAGTTTACTATTATTCAACTTGGTAACATTGTTTGCAGGTTAATGAAGCCGGCAAGTACTTAAGCAGACAGGTGCAATGTGTGTCTTGTTTCCTTTCTTCAGATTAGTAATATACAACACACATATACTAAAAACGTACAGTGCCAGTTTCTGAATAAGAATTGGAAATTAAGATCGTGTCTCTAATGCCGTTAAGTATTCAAATACTTAACTTCAAATTCTTAATTCAGAAACAGGCGGTTTGTATTGCAGCTCTATGCGAATTAGTATAACCTTACCCCTATGTGTTGAGCTAACTTGACCGGACTAAACTTTAGGGCCTTACTATATCGTGTCAACACCATCAGAATTCCCTTGTGAATAAGGGGTAAAGCGCACGCACAACGGACCAAATAATAATAATATATTCATTCAATCATTTCTCACAATGCAACCACTTTTGACATGTCATAGTAAGGCCTCTGGTAGGTTTTTAGGTATTTGGTGAACCCGCAACACGCAGCGCTGCAGCCGATCGCTCAACCCCTACGCCAACCGTGTCGTCAAATGTCATTCTGATAACTTCATTTTGTAACTCTCGTCACAAACGAACTAATGACCTGACGGCACACACGCAGGCAAAGTTTTCGACGTGATTTGAACATATACAACAGTTCGACAAAAACAGTTGGCAAGTTGCCCGAACCAGACACAACATCCGTCTGGTCAAAGGATCCTCCCTTTTCAATTGAGGTTGCCAGGACTTCCCGAATACCTCCATACTGGCGACCTCTCCATAATTGAATACCTAGCTGGGATACCTCCATAATTTGATACCTATAGTTCCGCTAGCCTCTTTCTACCTGAATAGGTACTTTTACATGCTGAAAGCAAGAGATGCGGGCGAGGAATGTGTGCCAGGGGCGCGAGCGAGAAATGTGGGGGCGCAGAGGTGAAAAGACTTCACTACACTGAAAAAAATAATTGGGACTTGATAACTAACAATTTTTGTAACTTTAAATTTAAACAAATTTTAGTCTATGACAAAATAAACTTGAATAAAATAATATTACAATTCAGAGCAAAACTATCGCACAGGCCAGCTATTTTGAACTTGCATCGCCTTGCATCAGAAAATAAACCTTATATTATAATCAAATAATACTGCAATGTGATTTTGAAGTATGTTTGAAATTGCCGGACACACAAAAAAAAATTACACGAATTTTACCTACCTTCAAACAGGACGGCGAACGGCAACAGCGAGACGAACATCCAGGGTTGCACGTGGAATACCATATCCACGGGATTGTGGAGGCCCAGCTTGGACTTCTGCATGAGCAACTGCGCGAACGTCCAGCGCAAGCCCGCCGCGAACGATGCGATGATCAGAAAGTTGAAGCCGAGGAGGTTGAACTGCGTGGCCTTGTACGTAAACATGATGAGGCCGGCTGCTATCATCATCACGATCCCGACGAGAGACCATGACTGGAAAACAAATGGTATGGGGATTAGGGTACATAGATATACATAAAATAAGGGCTGTATTCTATAAAAACAAATAGAAAAAGCAGAGGTACATCTATAATATACCTCCACTTCGTCAGTTGTGTTTAAGGCCCATTTTATAGGGTAAAACCAGGATAGTTGCCCGAGGGGTATAGTTGCCCTAGGGGTATAGTTGCCCTAGGGGTATAGTTGCCCTAGGGGTATAGTTGCCCCAGGGGTATAGTAGCCCCGATTGTAAGTACTCTAGTTTCACGGATGAATCGCATGCTATTTTATTAATCTATTTTAAGATTCTTCAGCTACTACTAAGTAGACCGTATCTCATGTCTCTGTGCGATTGCATGAAAAAGCAAAATGCGTTCAAAGTTTTTGCGGGATAGATGTCCTATTTCTTGGCATCTCTCCTGAACGTAATTTACATGGATTAAGGCAAATGAGATGTCCCAAAATATAGAGGTCCACAAGAATCGCTAAAACTCTGGCAATATTAAAGATAATGTTTTATACTTTTTACCCGACTGCCGATGGAGGGTAACGTGTTTATAAGTCAATGTATGTATTAGGATACTGTTTATCGCGGCATTATATTGCCTTGGAACATACACTCTGAGCCCACCCGTCCGTGTGGTGGATTACGGCTCATTCTCTCAAAGATAGGAGGACAGAACCGCAGCAGTGGGGAAATTATACCCTGATTATGCTTGACTGATCCGTGACAGTAAGTCTTCTCATAGCGAGGGTTGCCAGGCGTCCGGGTACTGTGTAGAGCCGGATATAGTTTAAAAGCTCTTTGACAGCTTGACCGACCAAGTACACCGTGACCGGCTTTAAATCAGTCACTTTGGTTTGGGTGGAAGACAGAATAATTCATGATTTTATTAGAAGTTAAAGATGATTTTATCATGAAGGATTACAAAGGCCTGGTTTTACATACAACGTTTACCATTTTATAACTAATATACAAAAACACCTTAAAACTTATTTCAATTCATTCAATTTTAAGCCAGACGTTCTGATAAGTTTTTGTGATCAGTTGTTATCATAGAACCAAAAAAACTGGTAACGCAATCCTAGAAAGCAATGCCTGCAAGTCACCTATTTCTGTTATAATATATAAAAACCGGCCAAGTGCGAGTCGGACTCGCGCACGAAGGGTTCCGTAACATTATCGCAAAAAACTGCAAAAAAATCACGTATTTGTATGGGAGCCCAATTTAAATATTTATTTTATTCTGTTTTTAGTATTTGTTGTTATAGCGGCAACAGAAATACATCATCTGTGAAAAGTTCAACTGCCTATCTATCACGGTACAGATATACAGAGATACAGCCTGGTGACAGACGGACAGACAGACAGACAGACGGACCGCGGAGTCCCGTTTTTACCCTTTGGGTACGGAACCCTAAAAACATTGCCAGGAATGTTTGTCAACGCCGATAGTCTTGTCAGACGCCCTTGTTTAATGAACACAAGCATGTTGCTCCAGTACCTGCATACATTAGGTATGCGTAAAGACAAAATTATATAAAAAATTGATTTCACTGGCCGTACCTAAACAAGCACAATGACGTAAAAGGTAAAATAGTTTGGGTAGTATTTAAACGCAAATCAAAAAATATCCTTTTTCTATGCAATAAGATTCCGAATTCCCATCAAAATTACTGATTGCACAGCAAAATATTCAACTCAAAATATCACTAAACACACTACAATTTATTTTCGCAGCGTACAGCGATTTTTCCTAAAGCAAAAGCTTTTTCATCAATACACAGCTAATAATCTTAATGCACATTATACATGTTAACTCTTTTTCTTTTAAATATAGCTTCTATTTTTATATTATTTACAGCAGTTTTTCTAAATAAAACAGCATTTTATTAGTCACAGTCTTCTTATTATTTATTAATTACCACATAATGAGATCAGCAAAAAAAAATATAAAATGAGATACAAAATTGTAATTTATTGAATTATTAAAGCGGGTCTTGCTTTCGCGGGGCGTCCACGCTTCCTTTTTTGCCCAATAGGCACATTTTTAGCTTCTGCAGGTGGCGCCACGTACTTGAGTCGGAGAGAAACAGTGGGCGATACAAATGTTTAAAACAAGGACCTGAAAAAAAAATGTCGACGGAGCCCCGCTCCGCGGGGCACCTATTTCTGTCTGCAGGGTCTAAAGTAACCTAACACGAAGGAGATGACGGGAGCTAAGTTCGCTCGCTTTGCTCGCTCACTTCACCTCCCGTCATCCCCTTCGAACCTAACCTATCTGTGTCGGGGTGCCCTAAATTCCCGAACAAAGTCAAAATTTACGAACCTTTTGACAAATATCCAGTCTAGTGACGAAAAAGCGCGCGAAGCCGCGAACCTTTTTCAGTTAATTTGTTCTGCTTTTAGAAATAATGCAATGTGACAGGATTTTTTTGTTATAATAATCATCAAATTTGCCGAGCATGGCTTCTTGAAAATTAAGACAAATATGATGAACAGGTTTTGTTGTACTTACTGGTTAATATGCGACTGGGATAGTTATTTTGCTATGAAATATGGAAAATTTGCTGTGCAGTCAGTATTTATGCTATGTATGTAGTATTTTTGTACAAAACTAAATTTAACTGTATTGCATTATGAGGAAAATAGTAATGTCATATTGATGTATAATTTCGAATTATCTGCAGTTTGAGTTTTGTTAAACATTTAGTTTATTTGTAGTGAAGTAAGTTATTTGATGTAAAAAAGAATATAAATGATGAGTATGTATTGATAGGCGATTATTTATTTGATATGCAATTTATAATATCCCAAATAGTTTAAGAACGTTTTAGTATTCCCCACACCACAAAGAAAAAATCGGCCAAGTGCGACTTTGACACTCGCACAGAGGGTTCCGTATAAACAGCTATAGTCTATCAGGCGCTGTGTCAGTCGGTTTTGAATTTTTGCAACTCCACTTGGGTCGGTGCTGCCAAGTTTAACCTTATCAAGGTTGAGCGCGCCCAAAGAGCGGTCCTCAAGGTTTGCTGTTTCAAACCTCGCCTATTTCCTACGGTCGAACTTTATGAATACTGCCAAGTGTTGACTGTACGGCAGTTGTTTGTTCTTGCGATCATGATCAAGCAATACTCCTTGACACAGTACACTCCAGCGCTCACGCGTCGTAACCACCATTCTTTGTTTGTCTTGGTCCGTACAATAAAATACACGAAACGTTAAACGTGCACCAACTTAATCCACACAATCTTATATTTCTTGTTCAGGATTGGCTCCTCAAGCAATCATACACCGCAACAGAAGAACTTTTACAGGTTCTGGCTTAGCCAATTTAAACCCATAGGCACACCTTACATACATCACACACTCACACACACTCATACACTCTCACTCACGCACTTACACACTCTACACCATATCACTTATACTATTTTGTTCCGTAATGTTACTTTGGTTTTTATATTCTGTTCGAATTTAATTTTATTTAGATTTCATTTTGTCATAATTTCATTTAATTGTTATTATATATATTTCTTTTTTATGCTTGCCTCCCTTGATTTTATTGGTATCACAAATTGAAAATGTGTTTCAATTGATAGGGGATGGAATTCTGATGACCTGTAATACTGGTTCTCATTACCTACCACGGGCACCAGAGTTTCGTGACCATAATTTGTTTTTATGCAAAACAAATTATTAAAATTACTATTAAATTCAAATTTTGAGCATTAGTTAATTCTAGTTTTAACAAAGGCATTTAGTAAAAACTAGTTCGAACTAGGGCAAACGCGTTCTATCTAAAAACTGGTTTTAACTGTAACATATATACTACTGCCGTGATTATTTTCACATATCCAAAAGCAACCATTTAGCTGGCAGGGGAGGGGGACACCGGACACTTGACTCTAACACAAAATAGTCATTTAAAGCGTAAAGTTACGCAAACGGATCCCTGAATCCCCTGAAAAATGGTTTTGAAAGACCCGTAATATTTTTTATTGTCCTATCCAACGATACCCCACAGCAAGGGACAGACGAGAAAGAAAAACATACCTACATTACATGTACAGGAGGTAGGTAAAATTTTTATTTTTGGTTTATTTTATCCATGCCAAATTATAGCTTTCTATTACTTTGAGTCTCTGAGCTAAGCTGCGAATGGCAGACGGACATGGCGAAACTATAAAAGGTTCCTTATTGACTACGGAACCCTGGAAAGTAGACGCCCGCACAATCACAATCACAATTTCTAAAGTAACGAGTTCGTCGTTACTTTAGAAATTGTGACAGTGCGGGCTAAAGACGTATATGTATATTTCCCAATGTTAACGCGGTACTGACCGCTCGGTGCCCGAATATGAATATTGGAACTCCTTTTGAGATTTAGTTGCAAAATATTTTATACCATTCTCCTTCTAAAAAGCTTATTTTATTCACTGAAAACAGTGAATAAAAGCACTTTTAATCACTGTTTTGGTGTTTGAATTTAGAACACACTAAGGCGGTTTACACAAGGTGACACGGCACCGCGCACCGCCGCTGATGCGGAGGGGAGAGCATCGCTCGACCCGCGCGGTGTACGTGTAAGGCATCAACGGATTTATTAGAAAAATATGTATTAACCGACGTAATTATAATATAATCATTACAAAATTAACACATCTATTAAAAATATTCGATTGAATGACTATACCAACTAAGGGCCAATTTTAACAAAACAGTGTTGTATTAATGATTTTAAAGATATAACTTCGTTGAACACAAATACAAATTATTAACGACAGGCGTAACTTGAAATTGTAGCGCTGCATTACTTTGTGTTATTAAAAAATAACACACAGAGTAATGCAGCGCTACAATTTATAAAAAATTGTAAGCACTTAATTCCGCAGACTACTCAGTCGCTACCGCCTTAAGTGAAAAGTTTATTTCGAGATAAAATCATAAAATATTCGCCGAGAGTTACCGAGAAAACTCTATTCAGTAAAAAGTGAATGAAAAGAAACGGTACTCTGCAGAACGTCAAAGAACTTTGATTTGAAAGCTTGAATAACTGCAAAGAGCCACTGAAACGCACTACCAGTAACCAGTATAATTGGAAGACTTTGCTGCAAAGGGGAACATTTCTAGAAGCAAATAAAACTCTCATTTTATACCGATATAACTCGAAGGTAAAAAACAGCTACGATTCTACAGCTAGATTCCAGATTAGCTTCATCTAAATGTACTTTTCAAGACTCAAATAAATATTAAAGGTTTTGCTACTGACCGTCGCCATCTGCACGAAAAAATGAGGCAACGCCATGAGTAAATGAGTTTATATTTTTTTAGGTACGCTCGCTTTAGACCACTATCTCACCTGATGGTAGACGATGATGTGGTAGTGTGGATGGTGTTGTATGAATGTATGACTCCTCCTCGCGTCGTGTTCCTCATTACTGAGGGTCGTGATTCCCCCGACAGGAGATCAACTTTTCTCTGACGATGATTCTCCATCTGTGTCTGTCCTTAGCGACATGGAGCGCATCGTGCAGCTTGGTGTTCAGCGTTGTACGTATTTGGTCAGACCATCTGATCGGGCTACGGCCCCTCGGCCTCTTGCCTTCGACCTTGCCTGTGATCATTAGCTGTTCGAGGTTATGACCATCCTTACGGGAAATGTGACCAAAGAACTCCAGGATTCTTTGCAGGCAGGTGGTGGAGAGCCTGGCCTTGACGTTCAGTTGTCGAAGGATAGACTCGTTTGTGCGGAATGCAGTCCATGGAATTTGAAGCATCCTTCGCCAACACCACATCTCGAAAGCATCAATGCGATCACGATCAGCCTTCTTTAGCGTCCACGTTTCCGAGCCGTAACTAAAGATGGAGAACACAAAGAGAATTCACCAGCTTCATCTTTGTCTTGCGAGATACGTTACGGTCTCTCCAGATTCGCTGCAGTTGGGACATTGCGCTTTTGGCCATACCGATTCGTCTCCTGATTTCTTTCTCACAAGACCCTGTGTTGCTGATGGTAGCGCCCAGGTAAACAAACTCATCTACCTTTTCGAGGGACAGGGCACCTGTGATATGGAGTGAGTTGGCGCGGTCCACCACCATAACTTTGGTTTTGGAATGGTTGATTTGAAGACCCAGTTCCATGCTGATCCTTTCAACCCTCTCCAGCAGCCTTACCATTTCAGCTTCGTTAGCCGCTAAAAGCGTTGTGTCGTCTGCGTAACGGAGGTTTGTGATTCTAGTGCCACCAACAGTGACACCTCCCTCCCAGTTCTCAAATGTTCGCCGGATGATGTACTCCCCATACACGTTAAATAGAATGGGGGATAGGATGCAACCCTGGCGTACACCTTTTTCAAACCTAAAGGGCTCAGATGACGTCCTCTCAACCCTCACAACGCCCTGGTTGTTTTGGTAGAGCGATTGGATCAGAAAAACCAGGTGCTTAGGTACTCCGAGTTCTTCTAACACTTTCCACAGATCCGACCAGATAACACAGTCGAAAGCTTTACTATAATCAATAAAACACAAGATGACAGGAGTGTTGAATTCATAGGACTTTTCGATCAGTTGGCGAATATTCAAGATTTGTTCGCGAGTCCCCTTGCCCTTAACGAAACCAGCCTGCTCCTGTGGTATTTGCCAGTCCAAGAAGTAGCGAATTCTGTTATTGATTATGTGTAAGAGGATCTTACTGGCATGTGATATGAGTGCCAGAATTCTGTAATTGTCACACCTGGAGGTTGATCCTTTTTTGTGCAGCGGCAAGATAATTGATTGTGCCCAGTCTCCGGGCCATTCGCCCGTACGCCAGATACTGTCACATATTTTATGTATTGAATGAATGTATGACAGTATGGCTATAATAGACATCGTTGCCAGAATGTAAGTTTTGTCACATTTTACGTTACTTTTTTTGACCTTCTCATGTAACCTTCAAGTAACACGACTCAAAATGTAACTTTTACGTTACTTTTAGGACTTAATACAAATATTGAAATATTTATCAGCAAATAAAAAATAATCGTGAAACGGACCGCATCTAATAAAGTTTTCGTTCGTCCTGTTGTTACACCTGATTTTGTGACACACAAATTGACGTATTGCATATTCACTCACTCACTCACGTGTATTTCTAAGTTTTCCATCCCGCTTACACCGTCGAGAGAGTGAGCATATTGAGCGTATGAGTGTCTTTTTCCACATAAAATAAGGTAATGTATCTTTTCTCCTGAAAGTATGACTTTTAGAGATGTCTTATGTAATATATGATTATCTGCCACTGGCATCACCTATACTAGTAGGGGAAGAAACCCGATTGCTTAAGAAGCGAACTAAAATGACGGAAACAAGAAGAAAATCATGCTGTGCAGTAGGACGATACATACTATGATTTTGGTCAGTCAGCTCAAAGTCAATCTGGGCGCACGGTTGGCGCAGTGGTTGAGCAATTGACTGCTGCGCTGCGTGTCGCGGGTTCGATTCCCGCACGGAACAAATATTTATATGACCTACAAATAGTTGTTCCGGCTCTGGGTGTTTGTGTATGTGAGTTTATATGTTTGTAAACGCACCCACGATACAGGAAGAAATTCCTAGTGTGGGGCAAGATATCGGTATCCCGACTACACATTTCTTCTTCATTATTTATTTGTTCTGTATCTACTTCTTCATTATCTTGTCCCATATTATTACGGGTCGGCGCAACATGTTTTCGCCTTCCATTTCGTCCTTACAACTGTCACGCTATCACTGACTCCTTTTATGTTATTGTATCTATGAATATAATTATCGACTGATTCTTGCACAGCAGAGTATAAAAAGTCGCAATGCCATACATTATTCCCACAGATAAATAATCGCAAAGTCGCAAGAAGCACAAAAGCTATATAGATAAGTGACATTCTTTCAACGAAAGCGGCGCCATAGCGATTAGAAAATTAGGAATACCAAGAGTTATCAAAATGTCACGTGATCAATCCAAAACATTTTGGTATTTCGACCATCGCCATAACTGGTACAATGATACGTTTTCTACAGCCTCAGGACCGCTCGATGTGGCACCGCTTGGTGAGACCTATGTCCAGCAGTGGACGTCTTTAGGCTGGAAGGATGCTGACGCTGAGCCGCAAGCTTGAGCTGATGCTGATGATTTCAACTTTAGAAACGCTACTCACTTAGTTGCATTCCCATAGAAATAAAAGATTACTTTCACCATAAAGATATATAAGATAGTAATCTTAAATAGTTGACACTACCCTCTAAAGTTTGTGTGGTTGAAGGTGAAACTTTTTCAATATTAATATTGTTTGGTACATAAAAGTATAGATAGTTCAAATTAAAGGTGCGCGCGACGCCATGTGTGCGTGCCTGTGCGTACGCTTGTAATTGTACTTAATGCATTTGTGTGGCAGTGACGCGGCAGTCGTCGTCCGAGCAAACAACCACCCACACATGCTTACCCACACATGCTTACCCACACATAGCGCCGCGCGCAAAGATGTGTTGAAATATCTATACGTAAATCGACTTTCTAGGCTACTCGTACTTTTAACGCTTAAACTGATGGAATTAGCACTATTTAGTTTATGAAAAAAAAATTTCTTACTGTAGTGTCAACCCTGCAACCTGCAGCCTTTCTAGTACTACGTATGGTACGTATATAAAACAACTCCTAAATTCAATAACTTATTCATCTAAGCAAGAGCAAGCAGATAAAATCAAAAATTTTTGCTTAGAATCCTGCCAACACCAAATTTAAGCAATTCTGTAAATCTCGAGACCGTAGTATTTAGAGTCAGGGAAAATAATTGCTTAGCAGATTGACACAAAACGTTTTTGTCATTTCATGCAACTTTCATTTGAATTTAGGGAAGATTTAAGTAGTTATACCTATTACATATGTATACACCTACAAGTTTAGAGAATGTACATAAAGGTACAGATAACACTAATCTTCAAACCTCCATTGAAAAGGAAGAATCCTTAGACCAGACGGGTGTTGTGTCTGGTCCGGGCAACTGCCCAACGGTTATTGACGGACTGTTGTATGTGTTCAAATCGCGCCGAAAACTTTGCTTGCGCGATGCAGGATTTGTGTGACGTCATGTCATTAGTTCATAAATAGCGGCGTTGATGCCGCTACATGCTTAAATTTGCTATCCGGGGCTCGCAGGAGTCTCGGTGCGTAATTATTGGTAACCAATCCACGAACCGACTTCGCGTTGCTTAACCTTGGAGATCGACCTGTGTAACTGCTATTAATTGGCTACGAGCTCCTTTTGTCAATACACATGTTATTTTACAAAACAATACACCCACGCCGCTTTCAATAAAGTCATAGGTGACAAGGGGAGGGGAGGGGGGGGGCTTGATACGCTGATAACAACAGACTCACTTTTATGAGTGTCTAGACACGAGACGATGGTTACCGAAGACTGTGATTAGAAAACCACCCACGTAAGTGAAGAGTGTCAATACGACATATGGGGATTGAATGTAAGCTCTCTGTTTATGTATCTTTGTTTTATGTACAGTCGACATACCAATACCTTGACCAAACGTTGTTCAAATGCGGGTACAATGTACCAATGTGACTCTTTCAATTCATATTATGTTCTTTCTTAGAATATCTCAGACATCGCCTAACATCGGTGAAGGAACACATCGTGAGGAAACCTGGACTTATAGTAGTTAATATTAGTGGCTTTCTGAGCTGTAGACCTCGCGAGTATGTCTTTTTGAGATTTTTGTCGAATCAACATGAAGAATATAGAATAGATCACAAAATTTCACGAGAATCGGTCCAGGAATGCAGAGGAGAACAGCCGGACATCCGAGAGTTCCAGACAAATGAATTTGAAACGGCTGCTTCGCGCTCGCTCGTTCATAAAGTTTGAAATCGCCAACCCACCTTGAGCAAACGTGGTTTATTTACAATTCTTGTGCCTTCTCTGCATGAGAAGAGGCCTTTGGCCTGCAGTGAGACGATAACAGGCTGGTATTATTATTACCAGCGACCAGCCCCGCACGAGTGCATTTTAATGTACACGGGATTGGCCAAAAATGTGCATGCAAATGTGTGCATTAAAAACGTTTTCCGGACGAAATAAAAAATAACAATGACCCAATTCGGTCGAACCGTTCTCAAGTGATGATTTATCATAATATGCGGTAGGTAATTGATTTTTATTGATATTGATTAATGATTATATCTCACCTGATCAATGTCAAGGTCAAATTCAAATAATTTATTTCTATTAGGCCATCAAACGGCATTTTTGAATGTCAACATTTACAGTTAACAAACAAATAATTATAATTGATTTTACCGTCCATTCGCAAAAGTAGTTTGTATGGGGATAACAGACAAAAAACAATGATATAAAGTATGATGTTATATATATACTGAGATAGATACGTTTAACCGACATCTGCGCGGCAATACAAACACAAGCTGACCAGCTTGAGTGTATTCAGTCCGTACTGCGCCTGGCCGCGGCACGAACGTACGTTTGAACAGTACGTTTATCTCTTTCTGACAACGGAATCTTATTTATATCTCTGTGATCTTTTAACCTACACTCAGTTATATAAATAAAGTTCCAAGTTCCACCTATGTATGTAGCTAAAGATTCGCCATGATTTCTTTATAATGAGTATTACGTCTCTATAAGAAAAAATCTCTTTATATACATATTACAATAACTACGTATGGTAATCATATATTAAAAGTCATTGCACTTGAAGGTAAGCGATGATATACTCTACGATGGAGCACACTTTTCTCAGAAGTAAACTGCTCACTTTTGATTGAAAGGAAAGAGGAAACAGACTCCGGCATGGAAAGCCACTCCTCTGCTGTTCGCACGGCTTAGTAGGCGTTTCGGCCGCTGAGTTTCGTCCGATCCGGTCACAATGGAACTATTCCCAAAAAGTTTCGTAGAGTTAGAATGACGTTTTAAGCGAAAATTACCGATTGCGATCGAAATTATTTTTCTTTTCTTTCAGCGTGTCCATGTGAACGTACTAACAATTTAAATCGTCTCTTAGCGTGATATAAATCGCGTCGACCTATCAGAAAGATCGCTAATCGCGATCGGATTGTGAGACGAATGACATGAAAAAAGTTAATTCAAAAAATCAAAAGACCCGACTGCTTCAGAAGCGATCTAAAAAGACGTAAACGAAAAGAAAATCATGCTGTGCTGTCGGTGGATACATATTTGCGAGCCGGCTGACCAAAACCAGAGGTATCCTCCGACTGCACAGCATGATTTATCCGGCAATTGATTTTTATTTAAAAAGATAAACTGAAAAAGAAAAATATATACTGTGTCCGTATATTTTTCTTATTTTTTTTAATAGTTGTCTTTGTACAGTTAGCTTCTGTTGACGACGCAATTTTAAGCATTTTGAGCGTTATAGCTGATAAAGATAACTTACTTAACATTAATAAAAAAACTTTTTTACAAAAAAAATCTACCGACTTCCAAATAAGAAACTACAAAGTGAAACATAACTTTATGCTAACTAACTCGGAGTTAGTAAGATAACCCATGGTGGCGCAAGCGGGCTTTATTCGTTTATAAAATATCTTTTAAATTGTTCAATAGTCGAGGAGTAAATAGACGAGATCTGCTGCACTGAATGAAACTGAATTTCCCCAATGCCGAGGTATGCCTCGGCATTGGGGAAATTCAGTTTCATTCAGTGCAGCAGCTCTATGTCCGCGTTTTGCTCAAACAATGTGAAGCGTGTCAAAGCTAGTTATCGGACTAGCTAAGCCAGTGATTTCCAAACTGGGGGGCGCGCTCCACTATGGGCGCGATGACATGTACAGGGGTGGCGAGTGGATAGTAGGTACTCCGTCGCCCGCGCAATCTTGATAATGCTAATTTTCTACAATACCTATGCACTTTCTTCTATTCAACCCAGAACTGGGAATCTTGTCATAAGCATACATTTGGAGTAACCTGCACCAAAACGACCTCTACCCCTCCCTAACTCCCTAACTTTTCCTAACTCTTCAATAACTTAAGAATTGTTGTTTATAACTGTTTGTTACATAAATACAAACACAAATATAAACGGGAGGGCGGTATTTTTCATAGTAGGGACACCGTCCAAAACAGGTCTGACAAAAAAACTTTGGGAGCCCCTGAGCTAGGCCTTTATGCAGATTGCTGCAAAGCCATTAGTGGTTTCGCACAATCGGATTACGTATTTGTACCTGGCACAAGCTGTTATACTGATTAATTGGGAAATGTAATGAGAGATCAAAGTAATGTCCTCTTGGAATTAAGATAATTGCGACTAGATATTTCTAGGTAATACTGCAGCAATCTATTCTACAATCAAGTATCATTCATGAAAATTTAAAACAGAAATACCTGTGTGGGATCTTAGAAAAAGAACTTACATATATATAAAAATGAATCCCTATTTCCCTAGGTCACGGCATCACGCCTGAACGGCTGGACGGATTTAGCTTATTCTTTTTTTGTTGTGTTTGTTAGGAGAAGATTTTTATGAAAAAAAAATTAAAAAAAAATTGGTACCTTACCTACATACGTAGGGTAGGTATTTAGCTAGGGTAGGATAGGTAAGGTAGGGTAGGTATGTTAGGTTAGATAGGGTAGGGTAGGGTAGGTAGGGTAAATGAATGTTTGGTGGTTTTGTGGCAAAACAACGTTTGCCGGGTCAGCTAGTTATAAAATAAAAAAGTATCAAGCAATCTGCTTCAATCTAGCTTGAAAGACATCGGAAGGCTTCCACTGCCTCGGAAGCAATTAAACTTTTTATACGATTGACGATCAGGGAACAAAAAAAGATTTTCTTCTAATAGTAACCGCAGACTTCTGAAGCGTAAACTGAAGGCTAGAGATGCCGTCAATGATTATATTCACTATTTGAACTCGCAAGGTGAGCTGCTCTCAAGGTCGTAATGTAGAAAGCAGACTAATTGATTAAATAGGAAATAATTTACGTACTTTATTGTATTTAAAGAAAGGGGCTGTCGAAGGGTGCTTGATCAGATTAACCTCCGATTTAAGAATAAAAAATTCAAGTTGAGTATTTGTCGTACTCACTATTTGTCTATTTTTGCCCCTTTCTCCTTTGTGACGCTGGCACGAAAGTAATACAGATTTTTTGGACTTCGTTGGTGGCAGCACATAGGTTACTTTGGCTGCATGTTTTGGGCTACAGAGGGCAGGATAGGGTTCATGCTGCTGTTCCATCAAGGTAGCCCAAGTTTGCGACGTTGGAGTTACACTTTCCTACTAGGGTTCTGTCTGAGGTTATTCAGGGATTTTCAAGTGGACCACGGAAGATTAGACCCTGCGAGAAAATGCTCGCTTGGAGATATACAATGAGTGCGTGAGATTTTTGAGTTAAAATCTGTCAAACATTGATATAATAACACGTTCTTAATTCCAAACATACATTCAGAAACCGGTCCCTAGTCAAGATAGCGTTCGTTCTGAATTTGAAATAGAATTGTATTTTAGTATCTACTCGAGAGTTCCTATTTGTAAAGCAATAGTGGAACTATTTGTATAAAACCGCGTCGTCGCATCGTATTGCATTGTCAAGTAGGAACCGCCTGCGGAAGTGCTAATGCTTCCTATAATGATCTGTATTAAACTCAACTTTGAGTTAATCTGGCTTTTAATAGCTTTTTAAGGGTACACTAGTCAACGGCACGAACTATATTGTGCGCGGGGTTAAAATGCATGCTATATCAACCGACAACACGTGCGGAACAGATAGATGCTTTTATGAGCAGTAAGAAGCTAGTTCGCGTACGAATACACACTTTTGCAAATTTGTAGCGAAATGGATGATGATTTAGAACAAAAACGAGCGCGCGAAATTTTATAAACAGACCTTTGGGAGTCTGGATATCATGAAAAAACGACTAAATGTATCTGTTCAAAATTAAATTATTTGGATTGTTGAACTACTAATCTATCCCTGTAAGGAGGCCGTTTTTCAGTTTTCCTTCTTCTTATGGTACTTATTTGCGCCCAAAAATGCGTTAAAACTAGTGTTGAAATATGGAACTTCCAAAGCTCATAACTTTCAAGTTATTTTTTTTTTTCCTTTTTGCTTCCATACAGGGCTAGATAATGATGAGACTAATTGATATATTTTTTTATTTTGAACGTACATCGTCAAACAGTGGAGTAAAAGCCAGACTACGTTTGTATGGAAGAATTTTCTACTAGTGTACCCTTAAGAACAAAGACTGGCCAAGTGCGAGTTTGACTCGCGCTTTTCTACTCGCGTATAAACACACACACACATACAATAACCAAAATAAATCGGTATCATTACTATATCTTAATATATATATTTCTTGTGTGCGTGTGTATGTGACTGAACTCCTCCTAAACGACTGGACCGATTTTGATGAAATTTTTTGTGTGTGTTCGTGGAGATTCGAGAATGGTTTAGATTTACAAAAAAAAAAAAAAAAAAAGGAAAATTAGGGTAGGGTAGGTAGGGTAGGGTAGGTAGGGTAGGGTAGGTAGGGTAGGGTAGGTAGGGTAGGGTAGGTAGGGTAGGGTAGGTAGGGTAGGGTAGGTAGGGTAGGGTAGGTAGGGTAGGGTAGGTAGGGTAGGGTAGGTAGGGTAGGGTAGGTAGGGTAGGGTAGGTAGGGTAGGGTAGGTAGGGTAGGGTAGGTAGGGTAGGGTAGGTAGGGTAGGGTAGGTAGGGTAGGGTAGGTAGGGTAGGGTAGGTAGGGTAGGGTAGGTAGGGTAGGGTAGGTAGGGTAGGGTAGGTAGGGTAGGGTAGGTAGGGTAGGGTAGGTAGGGTAGGGTAGGTAGGGTAGGGTAGGTAGGGTAGGGTAGGTAGGGTAGGGTAGGTAGGGTAGGGTAGGTAGGGTAGGGTAGGTAGGGTAGGGTAGGTAGGGTAGGGTAGGTAGGGTAGGGTAGGTAGGGTAGGGTAGGTAGGGTAGGGTAGGTAGGGTAGGGTAGGTAGGGTAGGGTAGGTAGGGTAGGGTAGGTAGGGTAGGGTAGGTAGGGTAGGGTAGGTAGGGTAGGGTAGGTAGGGTAGGGTAGGTAGGGTAGGGTAGGTAGGGTAGGTAGGGTAGGGTAGGTAGGTTAGGGTAGGTAGGGTAGGGTAGGTAGGGTAAGTAGGGTAGGTAGGGTAGGGTAGGGTAGGGTAGGTAGGGTAGATGCATATTAGGTGTTTTTATGGCAAAACAAAGTTTGCCGGGTCAGCTAGTTACTGTATAGTTTTATCAAAATCCGTACATTAGTTTTTGCATGAAACAGTGTCTAACATCTTAACAATCTTTAACGTTTATATTCGTAGGATTAAGAACCCTATCCAGGTTATACCACCTTAATTCATGGGACTTTACTGGATATAAGAACTCATCAAATATTTCCATATAAAACATCGTGTAGGTACTTTCTTGCGACTTATTCAAACGTAAATGAGATTTTTGCAAGAGTAGGTCAGTTCGTTGCATATGTGGGCCAGAGTGCCATATTAACCTATTTTCCTCGTCTAATTTTTGAAAGCTATTAAATAACTGTTTAACCGCAAATTTGTAGTGCTGAACCGGGTTTATAACAAAGTTGTTGTGAGTGGAAACGTCAGGAGGGGACGCACTAAAAGGGCATACACGGATCTTATTGGTTAAACTAGCTGAGCCCGCGGCTTCGCTCCCGTCAACCGACTGCCTACCCAGCCAGGTGGGGTCCTGCCTACCCTACCTGCCTACCACTTTTTTTTCTAGGATCATTCTATCGCGGGGAATCTTAACACCGCCATTCATAAAATGACATTAAACGCACAACGCCATCTATCGAATATGGAGTTTAACTGTCCGAGTATCTGAATTGCGTGTGTTGTGATAATTTTATAACTAAGTAATACTTCAAGTTACGCATGTTTATATATAAAAGTTATCTACATTAGTTTGGTAAATTTTACGTGATGCGTGCACAAATAAAAAGACAAAAATTCCAAAAATACTGGATATGCGTTCTGTTGGTTATGTTTTAACACCCTAGCTACTTTTTTTAGAAATATTTTCATAAATTTATTATATGTATTGATGATGTTCTTGAGAATGTAACATAACATAAGTAAATGCATTTAGCTCTACTTGAGTTTTACTACCATACATACATAAACTCACGCCATTTTACCATAGAGGATGGCAGAAGCCACAGAATGCCACCTTCTACGATGGTTGATTTACGCAAAAAAAAAGAACACTTTTGTCTCGCGCTTGACCTCTATCTCACCTGATGGTAAGCGATGATGTGGTCGACGGTGTAGCACGCTTGCCTAGAAAAATCCTATTCACTCTTGACTTAAAGACCCCTAAATTGTAGCTGTCGGGCAACACAAACTCATACAACCACGCAGTTTATAAGTACTACGCGCCTGGCCTTTCTGAAAAACATCACCAGTAACAAAACTCACCATAAGATCTGGGTCCTTATAGTTCAATTTTTTTTTATAATATATTGGTTACATCCAATCAAACCTTTAGGAGGAGACTTTATGTACAATAATTGTAAACAAAAAGATGAAAAGATTTGATTCATGATCACAAAATGGCCAGTCGATTAAAAACGTTCACGATGGTTATATAGATCCCTATGCAGTAGTTTACTCAGTACCGTAGCTTCAAAATGTATTATGACTCCGGAATTGATAAAGGACAATAATTGAAATCTGACGAAGGTTTAAACAACTCGTCTGTTATAGGTTTAGACACGAAGAATGCATTACTTGCACAGTTTCATCGCTGATAAGAAATGAGAAGACACATTAGGTTCCAAGAACGTTGCTTTCAACTATCAAGTGTTATGATGTTAGTGTTTGCAGAAGCCGTAACTGCCGCAAGATACTGGAAATCTTGACAAACTCAGAAGTTTATTTTCTAGTATCTTTGTTGGTATGAATTTTATATCAATAACCAGCACTTCACGAGTTCGACCGCGTGGTTTTCGTATTTAACTCCTTTTATAGTTTTGGAAAATAATCATTGCAATCTCCATTAAATATCTAGACAAATATTTTTGCTACGTCTCTAAATCGAAGGGATGCGCTTCATAAAAAGCCGTTCTGCCCTGTTTTCCCCGACGCGCGTACGCGTAAGGAGTTCTATAGGCCTTTGCATCTTGGGTTACATTATTGAATTTTCCGTACAGATACTCAGCGATACTATCGAATTCTGATGTTTTCCCAAGCAATGTCTTATTTTCCTGGATCTTTTACAACGTTGATTGAAGAATCCTTGCAGGAGTTTAACTTCATAAACTTGCAACAAGAAGCCTGTTCAGTGCCTACTCTAAACTACGACGCTCACTTTGATTAAATGTCAAAGGATGATTCTTGTCTCTGCAAACTAATATTTTATGGAGATTAAATAGTTTGTTTGCAGGATGAGATTACCGTTACTGGATGCAGTAGAAGTGCTAATCCTATTTCAAACATTATTTCGCTGTTAGAAAGCTTTGTACCTTTGTGAATGAAGTCTAAATAAATAAAGCTTACTACCATAGGCCTGTCGCTGAGTACCATAGATTTTACTCCAGAAATATTTATAGTTCCTGTGGGATATGTTATGAGAGTAAAGACGCGGTAAAATTATTATTCCTTCTCTGTATGAGAAGAGGCCATTCCCCTGTAGTGGGACAGTTACAGCACGGAGCACGGGCACCCAACGCGAAGAGAGAAAATTTGGTTCAAATAAATTGCACTAGATGGCGTGATAAGCATCGATATGTTATTGAGTTTTGTAAAAAATTTAGATTTTCTAGAGACGATCATAAAAAATGATGTTCTTGTTTAATTAACTCTCCTAAGCACAAAATTAAAGAATATTGAGCTCTTAATTCAAATTTCAAAGATTATTTGAATGGATCATGGAAAATTGATTCCAATAGATGGCGCGGTTTTAAATTTCTGAGGCATGCATTCTACTTTTAAGATTTGTTTTGTAACACATTTTGGTTCAATGAAACTGTAAAAACGTGCAAAATCGCTGTATTAAAAAAAAGTATTCACGAACCGACTAAACCCTTTTACTTTCGAATCGACGCTAACACCATCTATATACATGGAACGGAACCGAACGCGATCGAAGTTCTTAGAAAAATAATTAGCTTAATCAGACGAAAAACTGTAGTTACGTCGGCACGGTTTCTTTGTATGGAATGAGACATCTGTATGCTAGTATTACATTATCTGTAGTTACAGTAACAATACAGTAAGTAAAGATCCGATTTAAAAAAATATGGCTCCGATAAAAGCTTACCTACTATTATCAAAATTCACTTTTCCGGTGACGACCACCAGATTTAAGGTGCGGGAAAAACTACGAAAAGTTAGATTTTAATGTTCAAAACTTGACGTAGCGTAGGCAGGTGATACAGATATTCCATCGCACGTTAGTGTAGACCGATAGCGCTAGGTTTTGAGGTTTCAAAAATATTAAAGTTATTCGTGTTTCGCATATAGTTTCCGGACCATTTGCCCAACCTAATACCTAAGTTTGTGTCATCCTAGGTACTTGCATAGGTAGAAATTTAGGTATTTGTCTTTTCGTTAAATACTGGTCGAAAAGAAAATTAGAGATAATAATTTTACTTTCATGATAATAACGCAGTATTAACTGATGTACATAGGCATTTTGTGTCATCCTTGTCCACGGGAATCCTAGTAATTAACCAGTACCTAACACGTCGCCCAACTAGCTCTAAAAGAATATTACAATAGGTTAAATATGTGTTACTCGTTTTAGAGTACTGATATCTGTTTGTTAAAATATTTTGTGTCGAATTCATCCACGGCTTTTATAGATATTTTATTTTTTTATTACAATACCCTGTAAAATACACAAAAGAAAATGCAAGTTATTAGAGTTTACGTGTTTTTGATTATTATGGTGTAAGAAAACACTATTCATAATTTGTGTCGTTTTTATCCACGAAATCTTATTATTTAAATAAAAAATACTAGACTTTTACGCACGAAGGGCGAGCGCAGGGAAAAGAGTGGGCGCGCGCGGCGGGTGCCGGCCAGCCAGACTCGCGGCGCTTTTATTTGTTTACATTAGGTCTTTGCAAGTTGCAACAAAGAAGTGCGTACGTTATTTATGATGTATTTGATTGATTAATGCCCACTTGCACTAAAAACTAAACTCAGAATTAGTTGCTAACACGAGGTTAAATTGACAATATTGTATAACAAACAGTCAATTTAACCTAGTGTTAGCAACTAACTCTGAGTTAAGTTTTATGCGCACGTGGGCCTTAAAAGTTAGTTATGAAGCTATGAAAGACTAAAATGGAGGTTGAATATAATAAATGTGTTATATCGACACCCAATATTATTAAAATTGTAACTCAATATAGCATGGTACAATTTTAGGTTTCTTGTTACTTATTTTAATTGCTCTTTCAGTTTTGATAAAACCACTGCAAGTATGATTTTTGCAATGCCACAATGTACAGATTGTAAAGAATTTTTAATATGAAAAGCATTGTAACGACACTGGGGTCATGATGACATTTGAAGAAAGATTTTTTCTGTGAATATTATTGTATCTTATTGTACGATTACCAATTATACCGACAAAAAAATCATTAAAAAATATTATTGTAAGCAACAATTAAATGCGTGTCATTGTTACATTCGGATAAAAAGACATGTTAATTGCTATGGAAGAGCTAATAAAAATCGCTTTTCAATATTCATAACGCTTCAGGCTCTGGTGGACACAGGTCTTGATAAAATTATCTATGCCTGTGTCTACCGTTCGCACAGCGGAGATCAGGAGACAAGCAGGCTGATGCGGCACAGCAGTGGTACCCTTCCGCCCTATTAGTGATACGGGGTAACTTTAATGCTCACCACCAGGAGTGGCTCTTCCCATGGAGGGGAGATAAATAAGCTTTCGTTAGCGCTAATCAGCCAGCTGGTTCAGGGGGCAACGGCAACGGGGGATGTTGATTCGCACACGGCTAATTGCTTGGACCTTCTGCTGATAACAGATACAGACCGATACTCTGTGTCGATAGTTTACCTTGGGTTGCGAGTCACGTATGTCAGAAAAGAAGGCCTTCAACAGCGCTGCCAAGTCCTGCAAAAAGGTGTTGCAACGGCCGAATAGGGACATAAGTTGCTTCTTACCCAGCAGGTAGTAAAGTGTTTTGGTCCCTGGGTAAGTCGGTTAAGTCGAACTTCTGCCATCCTTCATTACCACCACTCTGCGGGTGACGGGTCGCTGGCCCGCTTCACTGAGGAGAATGCAAAATTATTTGCCTCTTTTTGCGGCATCTTTGCGTCTGCATTCTGATGATGCGCGGCCCTTTCTTTTTCGCCTGGTAGGCGTGAGACATATGTCAGACATTCGCATCCATCAAAAGGACGTTCGTAGAGTGCTGGGCAACCTCAACTTGAATAAAGCTAGTGACCCCGACGGAATACTAGCATTTGTCCTTAAAACTTGTGCGCTCGAACTGTCTCCCATCTTGACACGTCTATTTCACCTTTCGTATGCAACTGGAAAAGTGCCGAATGCTTGGAAGGAAGCTAACGTACAGCCCGAGCCCAAGAAGCACAGTCGTGCTAACCTGGGCAATTACAGACCCATCTCTACGTGTGCTTAATATTAAGCTCCTGGCATACCTAGAAGCTAATGACATCCTAAGTGATTGCCACTATGGTTGCCGCTGAACTCGTTCTACAGGGAATCTTCTAGCGTGTGCCATTCACATCTGGAGTGAGGCAATCGAGAGGCGCTTGCCGTCTCCCTCGACATCTCGAAAGCTTTCGACAGGGTCTGGCACGGAAGCCTTATTAGTAAGCTACCTTCATTCGGTTTGCCTGGTGATGGTATATGTGATTGGATTGCAGAATTTGAGTGGTTATCGAAGGGTGCTCGTTGGACCAATTATTGGATATTAATGCCGGAGTCCCTCAAGGGTTTGTACTCTCAGCAGCATTATTTTTGCTGCATATAAACGATCTGCTAAAAACTTGGGTATGCAGACGACAGCACTGTTGCTGAGAGGTACTTGTCCATCCTTGTCCTTTGTGAGGCTATGGTGGAGCGTTTGATCTTATCCTTGAAGCCAGTCTCCAAATGGGGCGATGCCAATTTGGTCAGGTTATTTGCTGCTAAAACCCAGGCGTGTCTTTTATCTGTTAAAATGACCCAATACCACTCGGTTCCTTACTTCTGAGGTGTAAACGAGCTGATACTGGACCATCTTGAGCAGAAGCCAAGTTTGGCGTAACGTTCAACAGGATCCTCGATTTCGGTTCATACATTTAGGCAAAGGCTCAGCTGGCTGCTATAAAGTTGGGTATCCTCGCAAAGGTAAGACGGTTCTTCACGCCAGAACAGTTGCTCAAATTGTATCAAGCGCAAGTTCGATGATGTATGGAGTACTGTTCTTATTTCTGGGAAGGATCTGCCAAATACCAGCTTGATGCACTTAAGTTGATAATAAAACGGGCCAAGAAGCTCATCGGCAATGAGGAACTCGTAAAGTCAAAGCTCCAGAGCCTTGAACATCGTCGCCGAGTTGCCAGCTTATCGGTTTTTTATCAGTTGTATTTCGGGGAGTGTGCAATGGAATCACATCATCTAATTCCACCTAGCCCGTTTCATCATCAGACTACAAGACGCACGGCGATGTGCCATCGGTACATGGTAGACATCCCACGTTTAAACGTTTTGGTAATACGTACAATGTGCGTACAGCTAAAGAGTGGAATTCCCTGCCACAATCTGTTTTGCCCGATAGCTACAACTTATTAGTCTTTAAGTTAAGAGTGAATAATCATCGCCAACGCTCTTCGCAACCGTCATCGCTTACCATCAGGTGAGGTAGTGGTCAAGCGCAAGCCTACCAAATATAAAAAAATTAATTCCCCATATTGCAAATTGTCCACCCAGTGGACAGTAGAACATAGAGCAGTGATAGCCCAGTGGTAACGGACGCGACTTACAAGTATGGTCGTGGGCTCGACCCTAGGCAAGCGCTTTACTATGTGTAAATTATTTCATCAATGCTCTCAAAAAACTAAAGTAAAAAAAAAGCTGACACATGTAACATCCATCAACCCACACTGGGTCTGCGTGGTGGATTACGGCCCATTCCCTCTCACGGAGAGGAGGCCTACACGCACAATGGACCAAATGGGAGTCTAAGTTCGGAAAAGGGGGTCCATCTATCCTATCCTTATGCTTATCACGCCTTTCGTTTGCAATTACTTCTTCACACTTTTTTTATTATACTACTTTTTATTTTTTTTATTTGACATAGTCTCGCGCTTGACCACCATCTCACCTGATGGTAAGCGATGATGTGGTCGACGATGGATCGCGCTTGCCTAGAAGTAACCTATTCACTCTTGACTTAAAGACCCCTTTTTTTTTTTTTTTTTGGGTTGGATATCATCCAATGACTTCTCCCGCTCTGGGTGAGGCGGGAGGGCGTGTCAGACTTTTACTGACTAAAACCCACCCGTGTTCCTTCAGTTGCTTGAGCCAGGGCCGCGGTAACTCTTTTTCAAATTTATCCGCGACCCAGACAGGCATCGGCCCTCGCGGACCCCGTCAGTTCTGCTGACATCTCTTTGAGGCGCGCGTGGAACACAACGCGCCGTCGACTCGGGCCTGGTCCTTATCGGACGGCGAGCTACCCATTACTCGCCGTCCGCAGGCCCGCGCCTACGGTGGCCGGGAATCGGCTTGCGACTCCCGACGCCCAGGGCGTCTCCTGCGGTGGCTAGGGGCGTGAGGGCGTCTCCGTTGCATCTCCCTCACGCGTTCCGCCTCCTCCTTTGCGAGCATTACTGCTTCGCAGAAGGAGGAGACAGCTTCCCATGCCCTCTCGCTCCGTAACATGGCCTGAACCAGGGCCGGACGCGAGAGGTTGCCACCGCCGATGGCCTCCACGAGGACACGGCGGTGCCCAGCCCAAGCGGGGCAGATCTCCACCGTATGCTCCACCGTGTCCTCCGGGGACTTAAAGACCCCTAGATTGTAGCTATCGGGAAACACAGACTCCGGCAGAGAGTTCCACTCCTTAGCTGTACGCATAATAAAAGTATTCTCAATACGTTTAGTGCGTATGGGTGGGATGTCCACCATGTACCGATGGCGCATCGCCGTACGTCTGGTAGTCCGATGATGAAACGGGCTGGGCGGAATTAGATCATGTAATTCCATCGCACACTCCCCGAAATGTAATCGATAAAAAACCGATAAACTGGCAACTCGGCGACGATGTTCAAGGCTCTGGAGCTTTGACTTAACCGATCGACTCTAGTGCATCAAGCTGGTATTTGGCAGATCCGTCCCAGAGATGAGAGCAGTACTCCATGCATGACCGAAATTGCGCTTTATACAAGCTGAGCAGCTGTTCTGACGTGAAGTACCTTCTCACCTTTGCAAGGATCCCCAGCTTTTTGGCAGCTAGCCGAGCCTTTGCCTCAATGTATGGGCCAAAATTGAGAGTCGCTGTCAACGTAACGCCAAGAAGCTCAAGATGGTCAGTTATTGGCACGGTCACATCTCGGAAAGGTTAGTATAAACTCAATTTCTTTTAGTATTATATAACTGCACAGCACATGTGTGAGTACTACGTTCCGACTGTATAAATCTACCATTCACTGTACCTATGTGTCGTTATTTGACTTCTGTGTGCTCTGGCAGTTGAATGTGTTATGCTCTCTCTAATTTCTCTCTGACGGTGGCACATGTGTTGGATCATTCGGTACCCTTCATGATGGTTGAGCTGAGTGGTGCCGATCCATGCGTCATGTTCGTGAACGGGCGCCATCAGTTTCGATTGGTCATAACTTAGCTGTCTCAGCCTATTAAAGTACTTTTTTTTATTGATTTTTACTCTGGACGCTTTTACGTACACGTCTTTTTACATCGTTCTCACATATATGTATTTTATCAACAAGAATGATGTAAACAGAAACTTGTAATTAAAACTGATGGAAAAGAGTGTCCGTGCAGTTTCTTGCAAATTCTTCTCCATTGGGAACTACAGACGCTTGCGAATTTGCAACTAGACTCATATTTTTATAAATTTTTTGTTTGACAATTCAAAAGTACCTATAAGGTTTACTTGAAATAAACTATACTCCATTTACTATAGCATTAGACAGAAGTTAAAAAAGGCTCTTTTAGGTGCACACTTTGTAATAAAAATACAACAAACACTATTACAGTCAAGATTGATGTGGAGTTAAATATAATCAATTTAAATGACAGCTGTCACACTTAATTGCATCTATTTAACCTATCTACCTTCTGAAGTTACAAGGCCTTAATTTAATATTATTTAGTTTTTACATAAAATAATGTCGTGTCAATGTTTAAAATCTAAAAGAAGCAGGGGCGGACAGTACCGGAAACGTTTTTCATGTCACTATAACTCAACCAAATCTAAAATGTTACCTGTTCCGTTCATAAGTTGTGGCTGCGCGTGTTTTTTTATTTTGTCGGTTTATGATGTCATCTATCCGTCAAATTGCGTAAATAATCTGCAGTTGTCAATTGTCATACTGTCATTCGCTTGTGGATACATGTGAATGCTACGCTTTTACAAGTTGTTATTGCTGGCTTTTCGTGGTTTAGTTGTTATTTGTTACTTTTTTTCTGTTGTTGTTGTTTTGTTATCGTTATTAGTTTTGTGTTGTTCGTACAAAGCGGTACGTTTTGTTGAACTATGGACAGGGACGATCCCGGTGCAGGCCCGAGTGGCTTGCAAGCGCAAAATGTACGCTCTGTAACTGTAACGCTGATCAGTATCAACAGCGAAAAATACGTGGCCCCAACGTTGATCACGACGTTAAAATATGTATCCCAAGAAAAAGAGAACAAAGCAAACACTGCTTCGTGCTGCAGAAAAAAAAACAGTCATAAATATTTATAAAGATGTTAAGGGGTCCAGGCCCGTAGGTACTCCTGCTTATAGGACGCAGTTAATTAACAAAACTGCAGAAATTGCAGGTAAGGATCATAAAATTATTATTATAAATAAATGTATTTGAAAGTAACATGCTTTGTGAGGTAATAACATACATTATTAATCTTATTTTATAGGCATATCTCGTGCAACAGTCTATAATGTACTGAAAGAGTACAATACAGAAGGTCGCCTGCAATCACCCCCTCCTCGCCAACGGAAATACTCAAAATCTGACGATTATGATGATATAACGTTAAGTGGAATACGAAGAAAAATTCATTCTTTTTTCTTTGATAATAAGTTACCAACATTGGACAAGATTCTGGAAGCCGTTATAGCGATGAGACAAATTAATCAAGAACAAATTGGAAGACGGCTTATCAGTGGCCATATTGGTAAAACTTTATTTAAATGTATTTTTTTTGATAATTTCAAATATATATATATATATATATTTAAATCAAGAATTGAACAACAAGTGATCATTTTATTAATGATTTGGTAATGTGACATTACCATTAATAAATAAAATTATTATTAATAAAATGATCACTCCGTTCTCCGTCACTGAAAACTGGTTAAGTCTTAATGCCTCCCCTCGAAGAAAGATGTTTATGGTTGTAGATTAACCTGTTCAATGACAGTAATGATGCAGTTTTTGCTACTTAAAGGTTAAAATCTATTTCCAGCGATCCAGTAATCTACGCCACCGGTACACAATTATTGATTTGCTTTTATTTCATTTCACAGGATCAACGGATGGGTTTTTGATGGATGGTGAGTTAATATTTGAAGCCAAAAAGAGTGATGGAGACTACCAATCTGAAATGGATGCACACAACTTTGAAAAGTGGTTCAAATTAATATTATCAAAAGTCGAGTGTTGGGATGAGGTTTGAATAACAAACTCTTTCAAGTACTGGCTGAACATAATACTTTATGTTCAGCATTTATTGTCAATCAACAGCACTGTCAGAATTCATTTATGTCTGCTGATGTCATGTTCATGAGATTCAGCAAGTATTCAGCTGTAAAGCATTTACCTAATTTTGATAAGAATATTTTAATTACCACTCGGACTCTGTTATGATTTACATGAATATATGGCTATCCCAAACCCCGCACCTGGATTTTAATTTTACAACAGAGAGTGGTGCAGTTATTGTTATGGATAATGCGCCATATCATTCGAGGACATTGGAGAAGCTGCCAACTACAGCCACAAGAAAGGCTGATATTCAGGAGTGGCTAAAAAACAAAAATATTCCTTATGAGGAAAAAGATCTTAGGGTCACTTTATTATTATAGTTAAAATTATGACTTTTGTTACCACCCATGATAAAAGTTGTTGTTGTGATATATTATCAATTAATTATTATAATTTGTGATGACTGATGGTAGCAGTGACTAAATTGTTAAGTGGTGTTTTGTATCGTATTTATTTGGTTTATTGAAAACATAATATGGAGATATTGTGATAAAGTTGTTTTTAATAAACTGATTGTTACTAACTTTATTTTCATTTCATGTACCTATCCAAGCATCGTGAAGAGTAGATAGATAGAATACGCTTTATTGTATGCCATACATTGTTACTTACAAAAAAATCACATACATTATTTATTAAAATTGTTTGAACTTGACTTGAAAATAAAAGGTTTCGTACTCCTGCTTCTGCGAGCCTCTTTTGTCTAATGTTATAATAAATGGAGTATACTTGATTTTGATTTATGTATTAATTTAATTATTATATGCTATAATATACACCTTAATATACAATTATAAAAAGAAAATAAAAACACATACAATGGGCGGCCTTATCGCTTATTTAATTAAATTGTTAATCAACAATGATAGGTATTTAAAGGCTTTTATTTAGTATACCATTATTTATATTGTGATTTAGTGTGTGATTAAATGTGGAATACATCAGATGAAGATGTATTCCACATTTGGCTCCCATTTTAACGACACTTGAGGTATTCCACATACGGCACCTTCCGATATTTTTCGCGGATGCCATTAGTGGAATACTTTATTATTATAATTTTATTCTACGTTTGGCACCAACGGATCAGTAGGCGTTTATATTTTTAAGAGGTCGAAATAAAAAAATCGTTTAAATTAGTAAAGAGTTTAATAACATGATGTCTATGAGTAATTAAAGCTTGCATGTTAAATTTAACCAACTTCCCGCAGCTTAATTGCATATGTGAATTCAGCTAGGCAAATGGTTTGACCGCCATCAATCGGCCAATCACATAGACGGAATCCGTATTGCATCTTTCATTTCGCATTTGATTGGTCGATTGATGGCGTCAAAACGCTTTGCCTTGCTGAATTCAGTTACACAATTAGGCTGCCGGTGTTCGATTGCGCTGAAGTTTCCACACACGTTTGTTCTTCGCCACAATGCCATCTTTAACATAAAGCTTTCTTTTTTTAGGATCTATGAAATCTTGCATGCTTGTTCAGTTCTAAAGACAATTTTTGCCAGAAAGCGTTTTATACCATTTAAGATTTCGTTTAGGACAAAAAGGCTTGGGATTGAGCTGCTCCAATTAATTTAAATTTTTTATATTTAACACCGTGAATTTTGTTTTTTTTTGGTTTTCTTGTAATGACAAGAATATTTACTTTTTAAAGTATTATATTATTTTAAATATTGTGAATGTGAAGACTATGTGCATCATTATTTTTTTTGTTTTTAATTTTAATTTATCTAAGTTAGTTTTTAATCAATGTCTGCCAGTTTGAGTAGTTTATGCGGCCTACCCGAATGTCCTTTCTTTGGTATTATTCGTCGTATCGTTGAGCTGAACGGTTATTGACAAATGCGTGCACTGACTGGACAGGTCCACTCAATCTGGCTGGTTCTTTTCTCAAAAGACTATTTCAGACATCAGCCTACATGGTCTTCACATGATCTAACCAAGATTTTGTCTGGACTTTAAAAGAGACTGACCTCTGAGGTTGTTTCGGCCTTTCTTCTCAGAGTAGTCAGATTGGAAACACCGACTCTAGTTTTAAAAGATATGATAAACGTGTTTGTACAAACCAACTTACAGAAATAATATCATTTATCATTTATTTATCAATAAAATTATAGAAATGATAAAAGCGAAGCTTTTAGTGAACTATAAACTACTCTATAAAACAAACCTACAGTAAAAATCAACTGAAAACTTTTATGTTTCCTTAAAAGCATGAAGGCTTATTATTAAAAGCTTTATTTATTCTGTTTTTAGGGTTCCGTACCCAAAGGGTAAAAACGGGACCCTATTACTAAGACTTCGCGATCCGTCTGTCTGTCTGTCTGTCTGTCCGTCTGTCTCCAGGCTGTATCTCATGAACCGTGATAGCTAGACAGTTGAAATTTTCACAGATGATGTATTTCTGTTGCCGCTATAACAACAAATACTAAAAACAGTATAAAATAAATATTAAAGGGGGGGCTCCCATACAACAAACGTGATATTTTTGCTGTTTTTTGCTCGATATTAATAACGGCAACAGGTAGACGCTTGAAATATTCACAGAATGTTTAGTTGTATATTTACTTCAAAAAATAATAATTAATAAATAAAAAATTTAAAAATTATTTACACAGATGATGTATTTCTGTTGCCGCTATAACAACAAATACTAAAAACAGGATAAAATAAATATTTAAGTGGGGCTCCCATACAACAAACGTGATTTTTATGCAGTATTTTGCGATAATGGTACGGAACCCTTCGTGTGCGAGTCCGACTCGCACTTGGCCGGTTTTTTTTTATACGAAGTACGTTTCGCGCTGCCATTACGTACTTTTTAATTATAGTTAGTTATATAAATAGATATCGGTACTTTAAACACCCTTTTTTAATACCGTTTAAATAATTTTGTTAGTTTCTGACGATTTTCTGTATTCATCGAACTAAAAAGTACTTGTACCCTCATATACCCAGACTAGAAATTATATGTATCGTAGCTATTAGCTTTTATTTTTCATTTTAGCCTGCGCACTTGAGTATAACTATTTTTAGCTTGTTTTCAAAATAGGAATTTAAGTAAAAACATATTGTTTATTGTTGAGTAGTAATGATGTCACATAGTGTAATTACTGTAATTAGCAGCTCTAGGTTATTATTATTATTTTGTTGACTGACTTTCTTATCGCTGACAGCGATATGTACTAGATAACCTTTGGATGAACTGAAAGAACTTCATAAAACACGAAATACTCGTATAAAAGCACTGAACGGAAAAGCACATTCGCGGGATTTAGTGACCGTTATCATACCATGGACATGCCTTCTCAATCCCGGGAAATATATTATTTGTTTATTTTATTAAATCGGTTTTTTTACGAGAAATATTTTAGGAATTCGTATTTTACATAGTACGTTTTCAGCTTTACGCAAATATTGTATTGATCACTAAAATCATGCCTTATCCTCGCGCGGTGGACATTATACATTAGTTTAACTTTCCATCTCATCATCATCATCATCATATCAGCCGAAAGACGTCCACTGCTGGACATAGACCTCCCCCAAGCGTCGCCATATTGACCGGTCCCGTGCGTCTCGCAACCAGCGGATTCCCGCAACCTTCACCAGGTCATCAGTCCACCTGGTGGGAGGCCTTCCAACGCAACGTCTTCCGGTTCGCGGTCGACACTCTAGAACCTTTCTGCCCCATCGGCCATCCGTTCTGCGAGCAATGTGCCCTGCCCACTGCCACTTAAGTTTGGCAATTCTTCGGGCTATGTCGGTAAACTTGGTTCTCTTGCGGATCTCTACATTTCTGATTCGATCACGCAAGGAAATTCCGAGCATAGTCCTCTCCATTGCCCTTTGAGTGACTGTAAGTTTTCTGATGAGGCCCATTGTAAGCGACCACGTCTCAGAGCCATATGTCATCACTGGCAACACACACTGGTCATAGACTTTCGTCTTGAGACACTGTGGTAAGTTGGACGAGAAGATACCGCGCAACTTCCCGAACGCTGCCCAGCCGAGTCGGATTCGACGGTTGACCTCTTTCTCGAAGTTGGCCCTACCCAACTGGATCGTTTGTCCCAGGTAGACATAGTCGCCCACAACTTCGAGTGTAGAGTCTCCTACCTTGATAGGAGTGGGTGTAACATGGGCATTCAACATTCCATCTATTTAAAATAAAAGCTGATGGTTCACCTTGGACAAATTTGTATTATAAAAAAACCGGCCAAGTGCAAGTCGGACTCGCGCACGAAGGGTTCCGTACCATTATCGCAAAAAACGGCAAAAAATCACGTTTGTTGTATGGGAGCCCCACTTAAATATTTATTTTATCCTGTTTTTAGTATTTGTTGTTATAGCGGCAACAGAAATACATCATCTGTGTAAATTTTAACTGCCTAGCTATAACGGTTCATGAGATACAGCCTGGTGACAGACGGACAGACAGAGAGAAGGTCCGCGGAGTCTTAGTAATAGGGTCCCGTTTTTACCCTTTAGATACGGAACCCTAAAAATCAAGAAATAAGCTTAAAATTACGCGAGCAGCACAAAATAGTGAGGCGGCAAAATCCCGGGGCATGTCCATATTAATATTATCATTCAGGTTCATTGACCCAAAATAGCACTACATATTCCAATCCCTGTATATAAGCTACTACTAGCATCGGCAACGCGTTCCACAATCGCAGTCGACCGTGAACGATATGTCGTAGGTAGAACTTGGTAGAATGCGAGGGCATCCAAGTTTCAAATTCTCCGATGATCTCAACTCAAGTGAACTTAAAACGTTATTTGGGATAAGAGCGGGTTGTAGGAATCTTGCACAAATTGACTTGTATAGTAAGGACAGGACCAACCACACACGTTTTAGCTATAAATTGGTCGTACATAAATATACCGAAGCGAATTTGCCACTGGGTCGGCTATCTTCGGTAGCGCGAGCCATTAAAACCCGCACTGGGCTCGCGTGGATTAGCCAAGTCCCTCTCACACAGAGTAGAGCCCCGTGTCACACTAAAAGGCTGATGATAAAGATGATTAATTGGTTCCTCATATTTAACAGTCCACCACATTGTATTTAGAAAGATGTCACTTAGCTAACCGTGCTATCATCTAAACCAAGCGTGTACAGTAAATCAGCAGATCTTTGTGTCTCTGAAGTTGGCTCTGCGAACCAATGCGCAAGAAACAGTTTGTCATCGAGTATACTGCATAGATAGTAAGTCGTTTTGGAGGAGTTTCCAACAGTTGCGAAAAAATATCGCGTTGTTAATTTTTTTTTAAAGCAAAACTATTAGTTACACGAAAAAACCTTTTGTTCAAAATAATGTACATGAATCAATAATTAATATAATATTTTATTTAAACCTTTTAACCTAGCCGTTACTAAGGAGTATGCTTTAGAAAGTTACCGTTTTACGGCACTAAAGCGTATGTAAGCCCTTAAAGAAAGTGCAATAAACAAGGAAGATTTTTTGTATACAATGTTTCCCGTGCGAAGACGGAATGGGTCGATAGATTTTACTAAACCCCCGCGAAGCCGCTAGATAATAAATGTAAATAATATAATATAATTAACATACAGCAAATATTCAATAGCATATTGTATCGATAACCTTGATATGAATCATCGTGAACCGCCAACGTGGAGCGCCTTATCAACGCACTTTACAAACTTAGGTTCGGATATCTCATTGTTTTAATATGTTATGATACGATCGGATCGGTGATAGTGTGGTTATGTGCAACTATACGATTCAAAATATATTCAAATTTACATACATTAACGGCTGATCGGATGTCGATGAAATTTGGGACTCTATTATAATTGTGCTAGGAAATTCAGTAGGTAATTTTTAACCCAATAGTTTAAATGGGATAATTTCTGAGTTTCATGTCGACATAGGCTCTGGCAGAGCTAGTTTAGCATCACAACTGTATTGCCCAAAATGGTAGGTTGAAGCGTTTTAGCACTAGATGCTCTATCTGCAGGGTCATCATAGACCTTATATATGATGTTATCAATATATAACATAAGGACTTAATCTTGTCGACCTCTATTTTTATAAATTCATATTCAAACAATTTTACATAGTTTCGAACAAATGAAAATTTAAAACATCAATTTAATTTCCATTACAAATGCCAATTAAAAAAATATAAAGTTAGTCACACAGAGAAAGACTATCATTTGAAATAAATAATATAAAATCAAATGAATTCAAATTCCACCAATACAAATAAAAAAAGTCAAATGAAAATATAAAATATTCAATTCAATTTCCTTTACAAAGGATGGGTAAAAGCGATTTTTAAAGCAATTTACAGCAATCATTTACCACAATTTGTGTCACCTATACAGAAAAAACCCTGAAAAAAAACAAGTAAGCAAATAGAGACGAAAGTGGAAACAGATGAGGTGATGCCAGACCCACAAATACAATGCTAAAGACCAGACAACAAAAGGATAGAAAAAAGTTAAGAAAGATTCAAGTCCAGAAATGTCCGTAAAAATGGTCAGATAACACCAGAGTGAGGATGAATTGGAAATGCAAAGCCTGACTCCGGGTAAAACAGCGTAAAATGGAGGAAACTTAGTGACTTTTCACACGCTCCAGTTGCCGGGTAGCCGTGCCGGATAACCGGCGGCGAATCTATCAAAATCAAAAATCAAAATCATTTTTTTTTATTTTACGTAGACCTACATGGGCACTTATAAAACATCGACAAAAGGCACACGGTTCGGGTTGGTCGTTTCCTATGGAGAAGAACGCGCAAGAAACTCCATGGTTACTCTTTTAAAAATATGGTTTGTTTTTACAATATTTCCATGTTACAGCATTACTTAGATATGGGAGGACCACGTAGGCCCGACAATAAAACGTTAGAAACTAAAAATAAAAATTAAAACGAGATAAAAAGTTATCAAATGTTATCAAGCATCTAGAAATCTAGAAGGCCAACAATGTTCACACATTCACAAAACAATCGGTAAAAGCATCTTTACAAGGGTAAAAAAAATAAAAGAAAAAATGTATAACAAGACTAAATTTAACATGTGGCACAAATGTAGTTATCAGTGCTGTAACTATTCTTAGCAAATGGTTATTAAGATGATTGAACACCATTGTAAAAAGTCCAATTAAAAGAAGAGAAAAAGAAAAATGTGATTGAGAATAGTTAGAGACATCCACATATTTGTACCGTTGATGAGTTACCAGGGAAGCCGCATGCGCAGAAGGAGCTAAAATTTTTATCTTCAATGTAGTCCTTGATTTTATAATATGCTTTTTTAATAAGGACACTTTTGATGAAGTTTTTGAACTTTCCATCGGTCAGTTCTATAAATGACTTTGGCAACTTGTTACAGAAGCGTATACAGTTTATAAGAAAAGACTTGCTAGTTTTCGTTAATCTGATTTTGGGTATTACAATTTCGTGCGTACTTTTTTTTTCTCTGAGGGACTCGCGTGGACCCATTTTATAGATCGCGCGGATTGCCCTCTTTTGTAAGACGAAAATTGAGTCAACTTCCGCTGCAGATCCCCACAGCAGAATGCCATAAGACATAATACTGTGGAAGTAAGCATAGTATACTAGCCTAGCCGTAGCTACATCGGTTAACTGCCTTATCTTCCTTACTGCATACGCAGCCGAACTTAACCTACCCGAAAGAGTGCTAACGTGCGCGCCCCACTGCAATTTAGAATCGATTGTAATCCCCAAGAATACTGTATGTATAGCCATATACGTGTGAAAGCTAATATACATGGCTATACACTTCGCCGCCGGATACCCGGCACTGGCTACCGGGCAACCGGGGCGTATGAAAAGGCACTTACACTGAATAAAGAACAGTTAAAAGAGGCCGGTAGACAAAAACCGGCCAAGTGCGAGTCGGACTCGCACACGAAGGATTCCGTACCATTATCGCAAAACACTGCAAAAACACGTTTGTTGTATGGGAGCCCCCCTTAATTTATTTTATTTTAATTTAATAAATATTATTTTTTGAAGTGAATATACAACTAAACATTCTGTGAATATTTCAAGCGTCTACCTATTGCCGTTATTAATATTGAGCAAAAAACGGCCAAAAAATCACGTTTGTTGTATGGCAGCCCCCCTTAAATATTTATTTTATACTGTTTTTAGTATTTGTTGTTATAGCGGCAACAGAAATACATCATCTGTGAAAATTTCAACTGTCTAGCTATTACGGTTCATGAGTTACAGCCTGGTGACAGACGGACAGACAGACAGACGGATCGCGAAGTCTTAGTAATAGGGTCCCGTTTTTACCCTTTGGGTACGGAACCCTAAAGACAACGATAGGTGACGCGGGCCACCTAGTTGAAACGAAGTTCCTTTCGCTATATAATAACAGGCGTAATGCAATTTTTTTCTTTATTTTTCAGATTATATTCTCGTTCATTTAACATCGTGGGTAAAGTGAACGAGGATATCATCCATCACTCTATCAAGATCTTTTCCATCAAAAGCACACGCATGAGTTCAAGAGTCAAGACATATCATATACCAGTACGCCAATCCCAAATAAACTGGGATAATAAAGGTAAAATAACGATGAATTTAAATCCCTAGTGGAAAACATTCTATCTATGCTGTATACAAAAAAATTACCATATGAAATAAACAGTAGTAGAGAGACCACAAAAGGAACAGAGGCCGACATCGCTGAAAGTTAACACATAAGTGCGGTAGGTCGGGTACACACACACGGTGCGGTAGAGAAGCGGTTAGGGTTGCAACAGCACACAAAACATGAGTTTTATAGTCCCCGGCATATAACTTGGTAATGTTTTAGTGTAGTGCGGATAAGTTCACGCATAGTACGCAAACTGACCAACCACCATATAGAGCGAACGTTACGTGGACGCAACGCGATTGGTCTGTCGATCCTTGTGTCAACTGACCAACCAATCGCGCGCTTGGAGCGTTGCTAAACGTCCCCTGCGTCCCGCTTGGTAACCAAAGAGACCTACAAAACTTCTTGTGCGCATTTTATGACTCTTGCCAAATTACGTGCCGACAACTATACTAATATGGCAACTATACTAATATATACTTTGTAGGGTCTTCAAAGGAGTATTCTTGAAACTTATCGACCGGTTCTCATTTACATATACCCACAATTTCACAATAAATTTGCCAGCGCGATCTTCTTCTTAGCGTGACGATGACAAACTTTTTAACTAAATTCTTTGCCTGGCCAAGCATTCGGTCACATCTGCTGACGCAGCCACAAGGTCCTCACGAGCACGATGTGATGGGAACGCATAATATCCAGTAAAAACCACTGGTGACAGTATTTGGCATAAAACTTATGTCTGAACTTTGACATTGAGAGATTGAGAAGACTTAGGTACTGTTAGCCTTTACCATCCCACTGCTGGGAAACCCATATATAATATGAATGCGTCTTGCTCTTTTTATTTTGTCCCAAAAACAAGGCAATCTAAATCTATACCACAGATAATATAATACTAGTCTATAGCTATACTAATATTATAAAGAGGAAAGATTTGTATTTTTGTAAACGAATAAACTCTACTGGACCGATTTCAAAAATTCTTTCACCGTTGGGAAGCTACACTATCCCTGGGTGACATAGGCTATTTTTATCCCTGTATGCCCACGGGAACGGAAACAACGCGGGTGAAACCGCGAGGCGTCCACACATCACATATCACATCATCAGCCTATTAATGTTCCCACTGCTGGGACACAGGCCTCCTCTCTGTGAGAGGGAATGGGCCGTAATCCACCCGCGGGCCCAGTGCGGGTTGGTGGATGCCACATGTCTTCGAATTTTTGGTTCTAGGACATGCCGGTTTCCTCACGATGTTTTCCTTCACCGTTTTGAGAGCAGTGGTGATGAAATATTTACACAAAGTAAAGCGCCTGCCTCCGCCTCGAACCCACGACCTACAACTTGTAAGTCGCGGCCGATACCACTGGGCCACCACTGCTCTCACTGGCGAGGCGTCCGCTAGAACTAAAATAAAGGAAGCTTAAATAGCTTCCACGTGTGACGACAGACGCTTCATTCGTCAAATAAGAGAAAAATATAACGAATATGTGAAAAAAGGAAGTGATTAAGTAACAATAATAACTGTCGCCGGTTAATAATAATTATAATAATTGACGCCCACTAAGAGCAAATTCGTGTTAAATGAGGTTAGCACAATACTGGGCTAGCAGATATGCCCACTCAGCCACTCAGTCTCACAATTACACCAAGCACTCAGTCTTGACTTGAGCTTAGCCCTTAGCCCTCTCCATTGTTACGTAAAATCGGTGTAATACAGGCCTCACCACTACTTTCACCCTCGAGGACTTAAATGTGGCCAACGCCAGCCAGAGCTTTCCAGGGACTCTAGACAAATTGGCATTATATCGACGAAAGCGATTGTCTAAATTCCAATATGACTGAATTTACTACGAGACATTTCAGCAGCATTACTCAATCCTATCTATACTAATATTATAAAGCTGAAGAGTTTGTTTGAACGCGCTAATGGAGGAGGAGGTCAGGAACTACTGGATGGAATTGAAAAAATATTTTTGTGTTGGGTAGTCCATTTATCCAGGCAGGTATAGACTATATAACATCACGCTACAACCAATAGAAGCGGGGCATCAATGAAAAATGTTCTAAAAACGGAGAAAATTTATTCTTTTTGAGAGCTTCCGTGGCGTGCAATGCGTAAACGTTTAAGGTTACGCAACAATCATGTATGTAGGTTAGGAAGGGTAGATGGGTAGGTAGCCAGTGGGGCAGCTAGTAAAAAATCATCATCTTCCTGCCCTTATCCCATGTTACTTGGGGTCGGCGCAACACGTTTGCTTCTTCCATACCGTCCTGTCCCCCGTCACGTTATCACTGATTCCCTTTTCTTTCATATCACTCCTCACACAGTCCATCCATCTTTTCTTTGGCCTTCCTCTCCATCCATCCACATTTATATTCATAACTCTTTTAGTAACATGCGTTTCATCCCTCCTCGTCACATGACCATACCAGGACAAACGGTTTCCTTTCAACGTTTCTGCCACTGGCGCCACTTTCAAACTGCCTCTAATATACTCGTTTCTCACTTTATCCAATCTCGTCACGCCACACATCCATCTCAACATTCTCATCTCTGCTACATGCAATCTCCTTTCATCCATCTTTTTCACAGCCCAACATTCTGATCTATACAGTATGACAGGTCTAATCACGGACTTGTGGATTTTCCCCTTTAACAAACAGCTAGTAACTAATAAAAAAACCGGCCAAGTGCGAGTTGGACTCGCGCACGAAGGGTTCCGTACCATAATCGCAAAAAAACGGCAAAAAATCAGGTTAATTGTATGGGAGCCCCACTTAAATATTTATTTTATTCTGTTTTTAGTATTTGTTGTTATAGCGGCAACAGAAATACATCATCTGTGAAAATTTCAACAGTCTAGCTATCACGGTTCATGAGATACAGCCTGGTGACAGACAGACAGACAGACAGACAGACAGACAGACAGACAGACAGACAGACAGACAGACAGACAGACAGACAGACAGACAGACAGACAGACAGACAGACAGACAGACAGACAGACAGACAGACAGACAGACAGACAGACAGACAGACAGACAGACAGACAGACAGACAGACAGACAGACAGACAGACAGACAGACAGACAGACAGACAGACAGACAGACAGACAGACAGACAGACAGACAGACAGACAGACAGACAGACAGACAGACAGACAGACAGACAGACAGACAGACAGACAGACAGACAGACAGACAGACAGACAGACAGACAGACAGACAGACAGACAGACAGACAGACAGACAGACAGACAGACAGACAGACAGACAGACAGACAGACAGACAGACAGACAGACAGACAGACAGACAGACAGACAGACAGACAGACAGACAGACAGACAGACAGACAGACAGACAGACAGACAGACAGACAGACAGACAGACAGACAGACAGACAGACAGACAGACAGACAGACAGACAGACAGACAGACAGACAGACAGACAGACAGACAGACAGACAGACAGACAGACAGACAGACAGACAGACAGACAGACAGACAGACAGACAGACAGACAGACAGACAGACAGACAGACAGACAGACAGACAGACAGACAGACAGACAGACAGACAGACAGACAGACAGACAGACAGACAGACAGACAGACAGACAGACAGACAGACAGACAGACAGACAGACAGACAGACAGACAGACAGACAGACAGACAGACAGACAGACAGACAGACAGACAGACAGACAGACAGACAGACAGACAGACAGACAGACAGACAGACAGACAGACAGACAGACAGACAGACAGACAGACGGACAGACGGACCGCGGAGTCTCAGTAATAGGGTTCCGTTTTTATCCTTTGGGTAAGGAACCCTAAAAATTATATATATATAAGATTTGTCGTTATTGTAGCTATATCGTTACTTTATCTAAAGGCTTAACTAGGCGGGACAAACATCGTCTAAACAATAAGATACCTTGATTAACATGACGATGATAAGAGACGGATCTTGATTACATTATAGTGATCCTCTCCATCAGGACAATGTAATCAAGGTATCTATCTTGGAACGTTGGAATAGATGTCGTTGCTAATCAATATATGTAACCAGTACCAATCGAGACATATGTCTTGACAACCCTATATCCCCACGCCATGCCTATACAATAGTCTGGAACGCAATTATATGAAGCATCGTGCGCCACCCAATCGAGCGGATGCTGCTTCGTAGTTCAGTAGCAAGCGATTAGAATCGTGCACATGTAGATAGCACAGATTGATTGCAGTATAATGCTCAACGACGTGCATTATGAACGTAAACAAAGCAAGGAGCTTACTTGCCTATGGAAAGGAATCTAAGGATCGTAGCAGGTGGCGGATCATTTTGTAATTTGTAAATTTTCTTCTTTTCACCTGACTGCCGAAGGAGTGTAATGTGTTTATCAGTCTTTGTATGTATGTATGTATGTTTGTAAACCAAACGCGATGACTGATTTTGATGATTCTTTCGGCAATCCTTTCGTCATAACCATGCGAGTATCACTGGTTACATTAAAATTGGAAAATAGAAAAATTGCGGATTTTGGAAGCCATCTTGTGGGGGATCAAAATAAATTGTTTTAAGAGGTGATTTCAAAAATGTATAACACTTATATGTTTAAATGTTAGGTACATTCAAAAAGTTATAAATAAAAAAATAAAAGAAAAATATATATAGCACGTGTAAGTTTAAATGAAAATTATTCGAAAAAAAAAAATTTACTCAAAAGTTATAAACAAAAAAACTTAATTCTAAAAATTTAAAATATCCGACTGCATAAGAAATGAACTTAAAAGACGTAAACAAGAAGAAAATCATGCTGTGCAGTCCAAGGATACATCTGGTGCATGCATGGTTTTCTTCCTGTTTACGTCTTTTTAGTTCGATTCTTATGCAATCAGTTTTTTTTGCTATATTTTTTATATAGGGCCTTGCAGTTTCCGTCTATCCTCATGGGAAAATAGCATGAATTTATGTGTCTATACTACTCAAATAATCGCGTCAGATTAGGACACAATATTCAGCATGATATTGAATAAACTATTGTACAAATATCGCTGTTTTTGTACGGAAGCCAGTTCGTCCGTATTTATGGCATGATAAAGTGTTTTAGATAAGTGAATTCGGTAATCACCAGTGTAATAAAACTAAAATAATGACAGAAATTTATTTATGCTCTAGCTGCCTCACATAATGTGAACACACCGTACAATATTTTTATGTTATTTATTTATTAAAAAACCGGCCAAGTGCGAGTCGGACTCGCGCACGAAGGGTTCCGTACCATTATCGCAAAAAAACGGCAAAAAAACACGTTTGTTGTATGGGAGCCCCACTTAAATATTTATTTTATTCTGTTTTTAGTATTTGTAGCGGCACTTGCTTTTATGTTTTTTGTCCTGTGTATATATTTTTGTGGTGTACAATAAAGAATATAATAATAATAATAACAGTTGAAATTTTCACAGATGAATGACATTTCTGTTGCCGCTATAACAACAAATACTAAAAACAGTATAAAGTAAATATTAAAGGGGGGCTCCCATACAACAAACGTGATTTTTATGCAGTGTTTTGCGATAATGGTACGGAACCCTCCGTGTGCGAGTCCGACTCGCACTTGGCCGGTTTTTTATTTGTTCAAGTTAGGTATGTCATAGTATATGCAAATTATAACAACCTATTTGTACTGTTGTGTACGTTTGATGTTATCTCTTACTCTTACTCTGTGTGTACACTAAATCTACACTAATATTATAAAGAGGAGTTTCGATTATTTGTAAGTTTATTTGTAATGGATAAACTCAAAAAATGCTTAACCGATTTTGAAAATTCTTTCACCAGTAGAATGCTACATTATTCCTGTGCGATATAGGCTATTTTTATACCGAAAACTGGCCACGGTATCGAAGCCGCGGGGAAAGCTATTAAATAATAAAATAAGAATTATATTTTTTTAAATATAAACTGCCGAACAACGAAAAAGTTGCAGCCACAAAATGCCGACAAACACCTTTTGAACAAATTTATTTACGTTTTTAGTTGGTAATATTTTGATGCGCTGTTAAATGTACTTCAATATTGCAGACGGCGTCATTAAGCTAGCCTTTCCCGTTTAGGAGTAATTTGGTGCTATGTCACTGGAACTTTTTCATTGCTCGTTAGTGTATTTTGGAACTGAAAGGAATAATTGTAATATCATTTGTCAATACCCAGCACAAACACGGTGATGTTATTTTATCGGCTTGAGGAGTTGCTATGGCCGTCTTCCGACTCCATCATGAGAACAGCTCCACAGTACCGAATTATTTAAATGTTTCCAAAGTTACATAAGTACACCAAGTTTCAGCTTAATCGCTTGCCAGGAAGTGCTTGAAAAATCGATTACTAGTTGCTGGAAATACTTACGAAAACAAGGTAGGTAATTTAATTATTGTAATAAATAAATATACGAGTACCTCGGTATTAATAAATACAGAACGATATCTTTTTACCTGCCTTTGAAATTAATTGGGTTATCGACGGTTTTTAATTTAATATTTAGTACTGTTATAAACTATTATTGGAAAACAGTACTAAATATAAAATATTATTTATGATTTGATTAAGTGTTCTCTTTATGACCATGTTAATTACAAACAGATCATTAAAAAATTGTAATTGCAACGTAATGTTAATTACTCAAATCGTTAGCGCGGGCGACGGCCACGATTCTGTGGTTTAATATTAATTAAATATGACTTTAAAATTCATTAAATTAAACATAACTTTGATTTACAAGTTTGAACAATGTGGTTTGGCACACCCAGCGATGCACCGACGACGATACGTCAAAGCCTAATACGAGTATCGGTGGCAAGTTTCGCTGAGCGCAACTTTCAGCTATCAAACGCATAGTTAGTACCTTACTACTGCCACAGACTGTCAATATCTCGTGTAGACAGTTACACTAAATGACAAACGTAGTTTGTACGGAAACTTTGCACAATGTGGTTAGCACATCCAGCCAGGCAGTTACTATATACAAGGGCGTCGCCAAGGGGGGCAGGTAGGGGCAGTTGCGGGCCTTACTGCCCCTAGAGATTAAGACATAAGTAGCCAATTGGAAATAAATCAAAGTCCTAAGTCAACATAAACCCAACCCAACAAATCTAGCCATTTGTTGATGTCCTAAAAGAGTACCTACTAAAAGCGTTGAAAATTTTGGTCGGTCTACCAAAATCAATTGTAATGCAACCTCAGGAGACTAAAAACCCGGTTAAGAAGTACTTATGGGGGAAAATCGCCTCAGTGGTCTGGCCATGATGAATGTGCACAGAAAACTTATAAGATTTACATAATTAAGTGGTTGAAAGTTTACCCAAAACCCCCGATGATTGAGCTTGTGGAATGTTACCCATTGGACTTTATACCGTTCTTATAACAATCGCCGTAGGGGTAAAGAATCGTACTACCAGTTAAAAGCTTTATATGCTTTTGACTGTACCGTATTTAAAATTCATACTTTTCCCATCCTACATATATCAACTTGCTCGCCCCTGGTCCATCGGCTGGCGAAGTCCTTGACTATATCTAACCTATTAATAATATTAGAGAAGCTACGCTGGGCGCAAGCTGCAGTTGCCACCGGCATCACAGGCTTCAGGCCTTCACTAACTACGATGACACTTGCTGATACGCTTGATTTGTATGGAAACTGTTGAAAGTGCCGTCTGTAGCTGTGGCCGGCCAGGCCTCTCCTTGCTCTGCGGATCTCCCAGACTCACTGTTTATTCATATTGCTTGAAGCCAAACAAATATGGACCAATTGAATTTTGCGAATACCGTGCGGATTAGATTAATTGAACAAATATTGGTTTCATCAGGAAAGCTCCATATTTTTCATTTCATGGAACGTCTAATCATGGATTTATTTGTTTAAGGATATTGGATGTACTGGATGCACATCACTATTTGCTCATCAAATGAATTTATAAAACCGCGTATCGAGGGGTGAAATGAATACGTTCGAGGCGAGGTGGGGGTGTACAACAACCTTACTTCCGGCGAGTGGCCGGGTGACCAGCGTTCTGATTTTAAAACTTAGCCGGTACAGCTTTAATTTTTTTATAGTGGTCAGGTTGAGAGAGGTTAGTAGAATATTGTTTATTGTGTTTCAAATCAATGTGTTTGGATTATTAATCAAGTTTTAATAATTTACTAGCTGTTTCCCGCGACTTTGTCTGCGTAGCATTAGCAATTCGATTTTTTTATATCGAGCAATATAGGTGTGTGGGCCGACTTACTTGAGTAATTTTTAGTTCACCATACAAACATCCATCCCCCCTTTCCACTCCTTAATTATGATTTCCGGTATATAAACTATCCCATCCCCAGGGTCTCAAAGTATCTTCATATTAAAATTAATCTAAATCGGTTCAGCGGTTTAAGCGTGAAAATGTAACAGACAGAGTTACTTTCGAATTAATAATATTAGTATGGATTACATCGAACTAATCAACTATTTAACGTCATCCACAAAGAGATATTGTTTACAGAAATTAGTGATTGTATTTCCTCATCTAAGACATATTAAGAACTAGAAAAATATTTATTATTATCTTATTTCTTATGAATGTAGGTTGCATGCATGCCCAACATGTGCGTGAGCAAGAGGGAAGGAGCGAGCTATAATAAGACCAAGATGTAAGACGCAATTGTTTTTGGTTAAGAAATTTAAAATCAATTAGGCTGCGTTTCCACCAGAGATGTGCGAGGATGCGTAGCGCGGGATGTTTTAGTTAAGAACCAGTAGAATCACTTAATTTACCTAGCCTCTTCCAGCGCAGCTCTAGTGGAAATGGCTCAGCCGCACGAGATTTTTGTACATACAAAACAAGTGAAGGATGTGTGATTGTGTGCAAGGGACATGTTTTTTTTTTTTTATTTTTTTTATTTGTAATTCACAAAACTGATGTACAATCGAGTATGCAAAAAAAATTATGTTCAACAAAAAAAGTCTGATTGACATCTACTAGATGTGAATCTTACATGCACATTATAAAAACACTTATTAATCGAAAAATTATAAGAATTTAAGAAAGCAAAACAAAAAAATAATTTTCTTACCGCTAACAGATGATAGAAAATAACAACAAAAATTAAAATGATAACAAAATTAAATTAAAATTATAACAAAATTAAATCAAAAATAAAATTATAATAAATCAAATTTAAATCATAATTAAATAAAAATCAAATTAATAAGTCAAAATTAAAATAGGTAAAATGAGTTAAAATTAACCAAATTTCCTTGCAAAATTAACTTAAAATAAATCAAAATTAAAACAAAACTGAAACAAATTACAAATCTAAATCAAATCAACACCAATTCATAAATTAATTGAAATAAATAAAAAACCAAATTATAATAATATTAACTAAAACAAAATCAAATCAAAATTAAATAAAAACAAATCAAAATTAAATTAAAATAAATCAAACTAAAACTGAATAATCAAACATATAAATTCCTGAGTTTCCTTCTCACTGAGGCTACGGAACCAGCAAAGACATCTATTTCGCTACGAATACCATTGGCAAGAGATAGCATGCGGCATAAGGGTGAAAAACTACCTATATTAGTACGACTATGAGGTAGGTCGAAAGTTTTACGGTTGATTAAGCGGCTACCACTACGTGGGATACTAATATTTACTTTCCCCAAGAGCTCGGGAGAATCGATCAGACCATTAATTAATTTAAAAAGAAACATAAAATCTAATGATTTCCTACGAGCACCTAAAGATTGCATTTTGTAATGACTCAACCTCATGCTATAGGAATGCAAACTACGACATCTATTATCTGCGTAACATAGGTGATAAAGAAATCGCTTTTGAACGCGCTCTATTCTTTCTGAGTGTACCTGATAATAAGGGTTCCATGCCGCACTACAATACTCCAGAATACTGCGAATAACGCTGTTGTAGATGGTAATAGTCAGGATTGGCTCTCTAAATATTTTCATCTCTCTGACGATGAAACCTGATAGTTTGGATGCTCGACTAATTATTTGGTCGTAATGACCTCTAAAACTTAAACTGCTATCCACTAGAACTCCAAGGTCCCTAATAGTATCGACTTCTTGGAGAGGGCTATTATTAATTGTATAATAAGTATGACATGTTTTTCTTTTCCTGCTAAATTTAATGTAATAACACTTGCTTTCATTTAAATACATTTTATTTTGTAAGCACCAGTTGTGAACGCTATTTAGATCTTGCTGAAGCTGAGCAACGTCGGACTCGTTGTGTATGGTTCGATATAGCTTTAAGTCGTCAGCAAAAAGTTTATATTTCGAATTAATTTTGCGGCCCAAATCATTTATGAAAACTAAGAAAAATAAAGGCCCCAAGTGTGACCCTTGAGGCACGCCTGATGGTATGTAGCACTGTTTGGATTTAAAACCCTTTAGATACACCAATTGCGATCGATTCTTTAGGTACGATTCGCACCAACGCAGCAATGACCCATGAACACCCATACTTTCCAATTTAGCAATAAGTAAGACGTGGTCTACTAGATCAAAGGCTTTTTTAAAGTCAGTGTATATTGCATGAACTACACTACCATTGTCTAATGCAGATGATATATATGAAACATACTCAACTAGATTCGTGAGTGTTGATTTTTTGGGGCGAAAGCCGTGCTGGTTATCATCTAGGACATGCTTAAAATGAGAAAACATTTTTCTCTGAACAAGTGATTCAATAATTTTACCACATGCGGAAAGAATTGAAACCGGTCTGTAGTTTGCAACATCATCCACACTACCAGATTTAAAAATTGGCGTGATGTGCGCTATTTTCCATTGATCAGGGAAAATGCTCTGGGACAAAGAATAGTTATAAATTGTGGTCAGAGGATCAGCCAGGTTCGCTGCACACTTTCTAAGAAATTGAATCAGGCCCTGGACCTTTATCACATTCCAAGTTAATCAAGTAATCGAAAACTTCTTTAACTTGAAGTTCGCAGTGGATGAAAATGTTGTTGTTTCCGGGAATGGGTTCAATTGGCGCTAATGAGTGAATGTTACTGCTTACTCCATATATGGACTGAAAGTTTTCGGCAAACAAATCACTAATTTCCTGTCCGCCTCTGGCAACCCTAGTGTTGTTTAAAGTCATTTTGTTAGGAATACAATTGTCACATATCCGTTTATTTTTTAAGTACTTCCAGACATGCTTAGGATTGGTACGCAGATGTTCGGCTATATTCCTCTTAAAGTTTGCATAACAGTCATGTGTTAACTTACTGCACCGCGTTCTTAGGCATTCAAACGTAATTTTATCTCTAGGGTTGCCGTATTTTTTATATAACTTATGATATTTAGCTTTCTCCTTAATTACTTTTATTAAAGCTCGGGTATACCAAACAGGATAGCGTTCATCTCGTGGTTTTGTAATTGGAGTATGCTGTTTTATTATTGGCATGAGTATGTCATAGAATTTCTGCAGCATCCCGTTAATACTACTTATAGCATTCCATTCATCAGACCAAGAAATCGCCGCTAGTTCAGCGTTAACCACTTCGTAATTGCAAAGGTAAAAGTTCAAGTACGGAACTTTTTTTTGCGTTAGAGGTTTGCTATTATTGGTTGTAAACGATATCTCTAGCGCTGGATGATGAGGATCAGTCTGTATGAGTGGACTTGAGGCCTGAGTTACCAGTACAGTGTTATTACTACTACTAAGGACTAGATCTAAAACTCGATTTGAAGCATTAACTATTGTGTTGCATTGATGGAGATCATTAAAGGCTAACATATCTATTAACATGTTTTCCTGACTACCGCTTGACCCTTTGGGGACCAAAAGACCAGAATCCGCATTATATTCCCAAGAGATACTACCCATATTAAAATCACCGATTAGTAGGTTGATTGAACTCATTCTACTCTTTTTGTTTATTACCTCTGTAAAGTTTCTAAATAATTCATCGATATAATCTTGTTTGGTTGGAGGTGGGATATAAACGGCACAAACATTAATATTTAAACCACTCTCACATTTGATTGTGATCCACAATTCCTCGCAACGGGACTCCCAGCTTAATTTCCGTGAGACCTCATATTTGTCCAGAATTGCAATAAAGACCCCTCCGCCATCCCTTTTTGTAGACGAGGACACCGTAGATGACCTATCGCGCCTAAACACTCTGTATCTGTTATCTAAAATTTCATGGTCAAACACCGTATCATTAAGCCAGCTTTCAGTGCCGATTATTATATCATAATTAAAATTCAAAGATGCTGCATAGAAATCCTCTGTCTTGGTTCGTAAGCCTCTTACATTTTGATAATATATTTCAAAACTGAATTTTAATTCAATTACACAAAAAAAGCGTGCTAAATATGGTAACAATTTAGTTCAAGAGCTACAAAGATTCCAGACATTCAAAATTTTTTACGAGCTGAGATTTGGTTGTTACATCTTTTCTCACAAATATGCGACCATTCCGAACCCATACAAAGTTGTATTTCCTTTCCTTAGCAGCGATTCTTGTCGCTGCATGTAGTTTTTTATTGGCCATAGTCAGATTTTCCGTTACAAAAATCGGCTGCTTCTCTCCACCAATGCCAATGTGGCTGCAGTCAAAAACTTCTCCGACTCATTCTTCTTATTGAAGTTTCTGACTGCAGCGAGAAGATTATCGCGAACGCGAGGACTGATCAGCTTGACGACTATACTACGTGGACGATTTGTTTCTGCATTTAATTTGGCAACTCTATGAAATGATTGGATTTCACCATCGTGAAGTTCATTTCCCACAACTCTACCCAGCTGTTGCACGATTGTTAAAAGGTTTTCAGTTTTGTGTTCAGGCACGCACTGTATCTCAATATTACTCTCACGGGCCAATTGATCCATTTGGTGCAGTTTAGTGTCTAATTCCCTCACTTGGGCACCCAACGAGGCGTTGTTTTTTAGGAGTTCAGCACTACAGTTGTTATACTTAGCATTCAAATCGGCTTGATCATCATAAGCATCGGAGAGAAAAGCCACAGTCTTCTTAAACTCTTCTAAGTCTTTGTACATTGAAGAAAATCGCGAGGTTAGGTCACTTACATTCCTTTGGACCGTAGAAAGAGTGTTTTCAAATTTCGCTAGTGAGGCCTGCTGACTATCGAACTTTTCGTTCATTTCTTGGCGTAACTTACGAATTTCTGCGAGTATCGTGTCTTGCAAATTGAGCTCAGCACCAAATTGTGCCACTCTGGGCGTAACTGGTGAATTCTCAGCTGGTGTAAGTCTCTGACCAAGTTTTGGCTTATTTTGGCTAATGCTAGGTGATACCGATTTAGGAGAAAGCGCTGGAATCGGTTCAGGAGCCACGTGATCAGTGTGACCCTTAGCGTGTCGGCCAGAGACGCAGATTGGACAAGTCCATTTGGTCCTAGGTGTTGATGCTTCATCGTACTTAACACATTCCAAATGGTACTGGAGGGCACATTTGCTTAAACAGCATTTAATTCTCTTTTGTGTAACGAGAATAGTAGCATTACAACCCGCGCAGAGTATTTTGTGAAAAAAACAATAATGAAAAATAAAAAAAAAATGCGAAAAGCAATTCCTGTTCTGGGGATCGAACTCGAATCCTCACGAGTCACAGTCGTCGTTTAACGAACCTGCCCACATACACTTAGAAAAAACGTTCGAAATATATGTATTGGTGTGTCGTCGCGCTATCAGCGTTCAAGTGACGTCTCGGTTGGATGACAAAATTTATGACAAAACAAAAATTTTTTTCGAAGCACCCACTTTCACATGAACTAGAATTTGCAAAGTCACTTTCTTTGAAATGTTTACTTATTGTATATGTTAAAGTACAGTCACCAATTACTCTGCAAACGTTAGCACGTATGCCACATACACTTGTCTTCAGTTTTCACACAATGTTTATATTGTACGGACAGTTCTAACAATATTAATACTTTGCTGTTTACGGAACGACAAAAAATAAGTGTTTTCACGTAGTTAGCTTCTCAATGTTGCGAAGGGTGTGTGTGCAAGGGACGGATGCGAGCTCTGTTACCGTTCTAGAGACTTTGTCGCAACTTCTAGTGGATTTCATGGGTGGTTATTAGCGACATAAACATAATTATGAGTTAGCGACCAAAAATAATTCACCGACTTCTAGCTACTTTTGATCAATCCATCGGGCAAACCAAGGCTAAAAGCAACTGGTGGAGATATGGCGATACCTATATACTTAGTCTTGCCATAAATTTAGTAACAAAGAAATATAGTTTTTTCTATTGCAAATTACATTTATTACTATTACAATGTGTTCGTTTAATACACAAATATAAAACAATTTAAAATATAAAGAGCTTATTCGAAGTGGTCCCCATTGGGTGCAATACAGTCCTTTAAACGTTGAGGCCAGTTATAAATAGAAGCACGCTCTCTTTCCATGGGAAAATTCTTGACTGCCAATCTTATGGATTGTTTTAGGGACTCCAAATTATCATGGCGTTTAGAGCAAGCCGTACTCTCTAAAACTGACCATAAATCATAATCCAGCGGATTAAGATCGGGACTAGACGACGGCCAGTCTTCAGCTCTGATGAAGTCGGACACGTACGATTCCAACCAAGACTGCGTGGACCGAGCTTTGTGACCCGGCGTCAAGTCTTGCTGGAAGGACCATTCTTGGTTATTGAACATGGTGTTGTTAAGGAGCTTAACTACCGTCTCAAGAATGGTATCTTGATACACTTGTGCCGATGTTTTGATACCTTTTTCACAAAAGTATGGCTCAGTCACTCCTTCATAGCTAACACCCCACCAAACCATCACTGAAGTCGGATAATGCCCACGTTGCACTCTGTCGACTAAATGGAAAGCTTCCTCAGAGCTTTGAGCATAATTACGGTCATTTTGTTTGTTAAAATATTGGTCAATTGTAAAAAAAATCTCATCCGTAAACAAAATATTTCTGTGACCTCCCTTTGCGTTCCGCTTCAGTAGTTGTTTCGATTTTGCCACCCTATTCTTTTTTAAATTATCAGTTAAGAAATGACCAGTACGTCTCTTATAGGCTGCAAGTCCTAAGTCATCTTTCAAAATACTCGACATGATTCTAGGTGCTATCTTCATCTCCCGAGATAAAATCTTCTGCTTTCGGACAGGATTTCTTCGTATTCTTTCCCTTACTGCTTTTACCACCTTTTTCGTACGAACACTACGTGGACGGCCAGATCTTTTTCTGTCACAAACAGAGGAGGTCTCATTGTACCTATTGATAGCCCGGTACACAAACATTTGACTAATACCAAGCGTATGGAGAGTTTTAAAAATTGCATTTGGCTCCATACCTATACTGTGATTTTTAATTTCGTGGACTAAACTGACAGCTGCTATTGACCTTATTTTTTTTTAATGTTGCAAGCGCGGAGAATAGTGTTGTAGGTAAGGCTCAATCATAAGTGATTCATCGAATCGATGTGACATGACTCCTGAATTTATTTTTACTAATTGGTGTAAATAAATGTTTTATGAATATAAACGTAATATATTTAAATATAACAGTATTCATACACATGGTACATGAACTTTTATTGTGTTAAATATGAAATCAACAATAAAATAAATGCAATCGATAAAATTAAGTCTGACATAAATGAATAGAAACTAAATATGGGCCGAAAGTTTCTAAACAAATTATTTTTTTATGCCGTGAAATAGTTTCATTTTCGATCTACTTCGATTTTCGATTAACTTTCGATCACTCAGGATAGTAAGGGCACGACACTATTTTTATGGGACGATAAAGTGACAACCCCCCAAATGTCAGTTTAGTCCACGAAATAAAAAATCACATTATACTTTGTGTAATGCAATCACAGCGATTCGGTTCTCTTTATGCCCCCACTCTTTTTTAATATCGCAAAATATTGTACAATCTATCGGCGCCAAAATAAGAAAACACAATGAAAATTTTTTTTAAATTGACAGATTCCAAATTTAAATGTAATATTTTGTTTATTTTTAATTCTAACAGTATTTATGGCCAGACATATCGCCATATATATTATATTATGATTATATTCAATACGGCGCGCGCGCTCCGCTCCCACCACATCCTCGCACCGCTCATCTGCGCACCGTTTCGTTTATGATACAATTCACAAACTGCGACACGAAAGCGATGAATGGAGTCCATCGAGCATAAACACGTTGCATATAGATAGCTATGCGAGGCGGATCAGTTTCATTGTATGCTATTGGCTTAACTAATTGGACCGAAATGGTGGCAGATAATTAGCAGTGATTGTGACATCCCGACCGTATATCACTGATTATGGTGACCTCAATATATGTAACAGTTTTAATCACCAAACGGGCATCTTCCCGCAGCGTCTAACTCTCCGTCCACTAAGAAGTTTTTGAAAGCGCCAGAACCCAAGCTAGGGTTAGCATTCCAACACGCAAGTAGGTCTACCTTAATGGAACTCCTGTGATTTGTGGCGATAAAGAATGTCATAAGTTGCCGCACGGTTGAGAGATTGACTGCTGCGCTGCGTGTCGCGGGTTCAATTCCCGCACGGAACAAATATTTGTATGTCTACAGATAGTTGTGCCGGCTTTGGATGTTTATGTATGTGAGTTTATATGTTTGTAAACGCAACCACGATACAGGAAGAAATTCCTAGTGTGTGGCAACGTTATTTAGAAAGAAAAAAAAAATCAATAAAAAAATTATAAGTTGTTTATGATTGGTCCTTGACCTTGACATTTCGGTAGTGCATGAACCAAATGTCAATTCCGTCCATTATGAACTTTTTGTCAATCGTTATCCTGATTGAATGTAACTTTGTTTAAAGAATTTATTAATGGGCGCTAGTTTCTTATCAAATGAAATTTTTTGTCGTGAAATATTTCAATTTTTCGATCTATTTCGATTTTCGGTTGACTTTCGATCACAGGATACAACACTATTTTACCTTTTTTTATTATTATTTAACTTGCAATGTATGTATGTGTTCGGGACAAATCTTGCTACTGAATTTTTATCCTCAACCAATTAAGATGAAATTTTGCATACACGTTTAGTTTGGATAACAATGCATGGTTAGCGAAGTTACGTCATTCTAAATCCAGTATGGCGGTCGGCCTAAGAAGGCGGAATATGTTATATGTTTGGGGCACTGCCATGATTTTGGTATCAAATGGAAGAATTTTCTGAGAAGATTACGAAAAAAGTGTTTATTTTTTTAAATTATTTTTGTTACGATAAAGTGGCAACCTACCAAATGTCATTTTAGTCCAGGAAATTATTAATCAGAGTTTAGATGTAGTGTTTATGTCTTTGTAAAGGTACAGAAAGAGAGAGAGCCATGTAATAGACTGAGACAAGCCCAAATCCAGCCTCAAAGTTGCTGTTTAGTATTTCCAAATGCAAGTTTTCACCTGGGGCGAAATACCTAATCGTAAATTTCAACCACTGTCTCAACCGGTTCCGTGGTGTAGTGGTTATCACATCTGCTTTACACGCAGAAGGCCGCCAGTTCGATCCTGGCCGGAATCATATCTTTTTGTATTTTATTCTCAAAATAAAAATTCATTTATACAGACTAGGCGGAGAATCCAGCACTATTTTAACGTCGAAATTCGTTAAAAGTTTAATTAAAAACAATATTTTTGCTGTAGTAAAGAAATGAAATAGGAACTCCACAGCACCACACCTCTAACTGTGTGGTCTACGTGAAGAACTTTTTGGTCACAACAAAATATTAGGTGCAATTTAAAATTTTTTGCACATATTATTATACCAGCAAAAACATTTTTCTTTCTTTTCATGTTGATGTTTTTGTTCTTACTTAGTCAATTTTGTCATTAATTTGCCACGTTTAGCAAAAAATGCTTACTGCAGGTGGTATCACAATGCGAATGCTTCTGAACCTCGATCTTCAGGCCCAAAAATTTTTTTCACTTGTTCTATAAAATAAAATGAAAATATCTGAAAGCCGAAATTCAGCCCACCGTGCGCCGCGGAGGGCGAAGCGCGAGTGATTTTGTATATGGAAAAAAAACAAAAGAATAGGATGAATTCCTACATACATCGCAAGTAACGCATATTATTACCCGGCTGCAAGAAGAAGGGAAGGCTGGATGTTTTTCGCGCGTATCTTGTATGTAAGTATGTTTGTATATAAGTATATGTATGTAATATTCTTTATTACCTCACATCTTTCAAACCGCTAGACGGATTCATAAAATTAAGACATCGTTAGATAGGTCTTGACCACCCAAGTGTTCATAAAGAGATGAAGTAAGAAAAAAAGGTGGCTTTTGGGCGCCACAATATGTCCGGGTCCCAATTTTTTTTTGTTCCGAACCCATCGAGTAGGGTATCAAAATGAAGGGTTTTAAAAGGTGATTACAAAAATACATACCAGTTATATGTTTAAAATTAATTCGAAAAAAAAAATGATAACTAATAAATAAAAAAAGTTATTTTAAAAATCAAAAACCCGACTGCTTAAGAAACGAACTAAAAAGCACAAGAAAATCATGCTGTGCAGTCGGAATATACAACTTTTTTTTTAGTAGATAGCTTCATATGCTATTACGAAATCATCAGGGCAGGATATTGATGCTAAAATGGAAGACCTTCCATTCTTTCATAAGAAGAAAACATTCCAGCTTCTTCATTGTTATCTGTAACCCCTGAAATAAATCGGGGGTTACAGGTTATCATCATCGCTTACCATCAGGTGAGATAGTGGTCAAGCGCGAGCCTATTAATAAAAAATTAAAAAAAAATTAGAGATTTGCATCGAAAACCATAGATTTTCTAAAAACGTCACTGATTGCATTCATAACTCGAGTCACAATCTTCGACAGGCTTTATGTGTATGAAGGGGTCGTGAAAAGGATAAAAAGGTCACCATAGCTTCGCAGACCAAGTCACTGACATGCCGCCGACACTCGAACCGCTCTTGCAGAATACCCTTTGCTTTTTCCAGTCTCAAGTTTATTCCAAGATCGTCTTGAAATAGAATTTTCTTATTTATTTTCTGCAATCAGTATTAATGCGCACTTCCGCAGGAAATATGAAATAGTTCGTAAATATTTCAAGAGAATTGAAAGAAATTTTTTAGTGCTTGATTCAATTTAATGGAAAGCTTTTACCTAGGTGCGGCAGATACTTCGCAGAACAATTCTGACGCTGAGTGGAGGCTTTATTCGGTGAAGCAACTTACAACGAGCTTAAGACAGCCATCCTCTACTTAACAAATAAACCAGTTAGGTGCCTTTAAAACTCATGTAAAGAGATTTAATTAGCTGATGTTATGATGCTTTGCTTGAACATGTTTCAGCAAAATTATAAATGAATACGTGAAGGAAAAACTTTGTACGCCTTTTCAAGCGCAGAGGCGTGTCAGATTTGAGTTCGTTAAAGTTTATATGCAGAAGTGCAGAAAGCACTTTTGGCGAAATTTGAACACTGGCGATCTACTCGTATTTGTGATGATTAGCCTTTCAGACAGCTGTTTTAAGATTAACGATTCTTTATACAGAAGTTTTTTACATAAGTATAAGTATCATCACATCATCAGTATTAGTATAACATAGTCTGATTGATATTCAGCCGATGTGTCTAATACAACATCTTAATGAACTAGCTGGCTGATGCTTAGGTCATTCCTACAATAGGCTGATCTGCCTGCAGGGTTTATAGAGTTCCCGAGCTAGCTTCACTCGCTCTTGAACAGAGTAAGTTTTTTTTTTTTTTTTTTTTGCCTCTGATCCCAGAAGGGTCAGATAGAGGTAGACCGAAAGCACATCCACATTGCGCCAGCTATGTTTAAGTTCCATCCACCTAATAGGGGTCAAGTCTGTTGCCGTCAACCGATTACAAACCCAAACTCCGGGCTACTACGATTTATTATTGGCTACATTTATTTAATGATTTTTTATTGGTTAGAAAACAGGTTGCGTATGCAATGGTTTTCCATCAGCCTTACCGAAATAGGAACAAATCTTATGTACTGGACTAATACGCGGCTATCAGCAATCTAACAAAATCAGTTACTAATCGGAGTGCGGACCACTATCGGACGCTAGACTTACCATCATTAATGCAATTTTCACTTCGGACATCAGATAAATGTCAGGTGTCGTGTTTTACGTCAGATTCTGCTTCAGTCACTTTGTAATTAAGTTTCATCGCTGGTAAACTGAATTCGCACTGAAATTCGTCATGCCCACGGTCAGAATTAAGTTAGGGTCCAATTTCAACGCGCTTTCGATAGCCCGATATGTTTTGGTATTGATTATTTAGTTTCAGGGAACCATTCCGGTAGTGGCATATACCACAACTCACAAATTTTAAAAGATATCAAAACTGCATTACGTTCTGGTCAGTTCCTGTACGGTGTACCCCATGAGGCGTCGTTCGCACACCATGTGTGCGTAAGATAGTGTTTTTCTATTGTGTCTATAATTAGACGCTCAATAGTTTAAAGCTCTAATTCAAGTCGCCATTGCATCTCGGCGACAATCAATGAAAAATCTTAAAACTTTTAGGGATACTTATATTTTTTGACAGATTGAGTGGAGTATTTGGATTTAAGAACGTGTTTAAAAGTGAAATAAGAGTATGACAGATACTCTATTTTATATTTTTATTAAAATATCGGGAATATTATTTCACTGCGATCGTTGTCTTCAGAAAAAGATAAAGTCTTTCTCACGAAAGACGTCCTGCAGCAATAAACCGAACTAACCAGGCACCTTAAGCACGAAGTCCGTAGTTTTGTCCTTCGTTACGGGCATTTCCTACTCCGTATTACATACGGACGCATGATTCATTCAGGGCCCGAACTGCTTATGAATGACAACACAATTTGGCAGTTGTACCTACTCCCGATGTGTTTTTACCCGTCCGAAAAATGTAATCATTACGGAGTAGGTTTCACTCCGAAGTTCCGGAGTACTTTCGGACGGGACCGTAACTTCGTTGACGGAGTTAGGGAGTAGACCCCCTGATTCGTTAGAGGTTACCATTCAGCCGTTTATCTCCTAACGAAAGCTATACCCCAAAAAAAGAAGTTTCGCAGATGCGGATCTGCGAAACTTATTTTTTTGGGGTATTGGACGATTCGCCCGAATTTAACTCGCCCGAAAAGTGCGAATCGATCACTTTTAAAAATATCAATTTATCTGTGGCGATTCGTCCGAAGTTAATTTATCGGTGCGCGAATCGACCACTCCAAAATTATGAAGGAGGCAATTCGCCCAAATTTTATTTTAGAGAGCAAACAACAAAATAAGTACAGTCGTGCTCACCCGTCTCGGAAATAATATGAAGAATTAAACGAAGTTAACAGATATTTTACTAGAAACTAGTAAAGTAATTCATTAAATAAGTAATTACCACTTAAAACGTGGAGATATTATAGGGCATGCATTTCGAAACTTCATAGTATCGAAATTTCGGACCATATTTGCATGTTTATTAATTTAGAAATTGACACCCCTAATTTCGAAATTTCGAAACTGGTTTTAATTTAATTAATATGTTATTTTTATACAATTATGTAATTTATTATTGAAACCAAAAGAGGATCATATGAAAATGAGTCTGAATATGAATTTGAATTTGGGCCACCTTGTGACCATGTGTGCTAACATTACAATAAAATAAAACCTAACCATGGTGTTAAATAAATAAAGAAGAGTGAAGGAAGCTCGGCCATATAGAATAACCGAACTTTATTATAATGGTGGCCAGTGAGGGAAATACTTTGACAAGGTCTAGAATCGTTTGCTGGGAATGCACATATTTTTTTGCTACCGGGGGGAAACCTTCGCTTGAACTTTTTTGCATAAAAAATAGAAATAATTATTTCTAATGTTATCTCTCCACCATCCTTGGTTGACTGGTAGAGAATGCCTCAGGCATTAAGTCGACCTATGTACCTGTATGTTGCATGAAGTTTTAATAAATAAATAAACATTTAGGGGAAAAAACCAGGCAGTGTGGTATTTTTACCTCATTAAAACCAAACCAGTGATCATCATCAGCACTTTTTAAAATAACACATTCTTGGGGAGACTATAAAGGAGTCTCCCTTGAGCCTCGCTGTGCACGGCAGCACATGATCACTGTGCCACTGTCTTTCCTGGGGTGACTCGGTGGACGGACAGAGACCCCACACTGAGCGCCCGAAACCCCGAAGTTCCACCTGCCTTAAATGATACAGGCGGGCCTTCGGCGTGTCTACATCGAGGTGGTTGCCTCCACGATGCCTTCTCACGATTCCACTCGGTGGCTATTTTATTCTACTTTTCTGTCTCAGTCAGCGTATTCCTCACTAATACTGGTAGAAACAGGTCTCGCCCGATCCTGGCGATTAAGACCCACCGCTCAAAGGCCCAAGAAGGCAGTCCTCTAGCGTGTGCTGTGCAGGTTCCAAGTTGCCTCTACAATGATGGCAATTTACCGTGGCCTCTCACCCAATACTGTTCAGGTAGGTACTCATCGAAGCAACCGTGCCCGATCAGTACCTGAATGTGCATGAAGGAGATGCGCTCCGCTCTTTACAGCCAGCCACTTGCTGCAGGCTGTTGATTTTAGTCGTGCAGCATCGAACATCTGACAGTCTATTTCTGCCTCCAAGATTGGGCAGCAGTCTATGCAAAGCACTCACTGACCTACCAATGCAGGAAAAAAGGCGCTCGAAATGCTTTTCGAAACCTCACCGTACATGATTAAACCAAGACAGTGAACTTGCGCTGCTTGCGCATCTCCTATTGTCACTAACGAGCTGGGTGTAATTTTATGAGGCGCTATCTGTAACTATCCTTAAATCCAGCTCGGAAAGCTGGATGGTATCGTCGAAAGTGTCCCCAGTAGTGGAGTATTTGTAGTAGAAGTCTTGAGAAAAAGAAAGTCCACTTTGTTTAAATATAAATTGCACTTAGGCACCTCTCCAGACTACAAATTTTGCATTTTGGGTTTAGTTTAAGTATTATTCTGATTTTCCATTATATTTGGCTGCTCAGTTTCGAAATTTCGAAACTAATAAGCTAATTTCGTAAGCTAATTTCGAAATTGAAAATTAACGAAACTGCATGCCCTACGAGATATGCCAGTGAGATAAGATAGACAGGCGACATAACAATAAGAGGGAGACAGCAATATTCGCTACAAAAAATAATAAAGAAAAGCTCTAAGCGCTATCAGTTCATTCCGGTACCGGTAAAGACTAACTTAAGTACCAGGAGTTTATAATCATGAGGAAGCTAAGCTGGAATCATGAGCGGTAAAAAGAGTACCGGGCGATTTTCGATTCTGAAATCCTAGTACTCCGTTAGACTCTACCGCTTATGATTCTAGCCCTGCAAATATTTCTTCATGATTCTGGCCTCCTGGTAGTTTGGGTATATATGCTTATAATGTCAACATCTACCTAAAAAAGCAAAAGAGGAAGCTAAATTAAAAAAAAAAAATGAAAAATGTCGTCCAATAAGCCCTTTTTTTAAACGCGGTGACTTTATCGAGAGTTCTTAGCTATGTTTGATGGGTGTTTTAACACCCATAAGTTTTGAATGGCTGAACCGATTTTTAAATCGGGGTATTTTCGCAAGATATCGTAATAATTACGTTTTTCGATGGATTTTACTTGTAGGAGACACGCTTCGATCGAAAATCGACAGGTTAGTACATATCGCCTCAGGGGATATTAATTTTATTTTATAAAAATCTGCATACATGTCATCGGACTACAAGGCATACGGCAATGCGCCATTGGTACACCCATAAACACAAAGCGTTTTGCGAATACTGTCATTGTACGTACAGCGAAGGAGTTGCATTCACTGCCGGACTGTTTGTTCAAGAGTGAATAAGTTACTTGTACTTCGACCACATCATCACTTGACATCAGGCGAGGTAGTGGTCAAACGCGAGCCTAAAAATAATAAACATCATAATGGCGGGACCAACTCTTGTAATTGAAAGATTCTTGGAGGTACTAAATCCGGTACTATATACTGGTTTAATCAGAATTATTTAATTATTTGTAGTTTTGTAGTACAGGCATGGTCTCGCCATTATGATGCATCATAATGGCGGGACCAGTGTTATCGTGAAATGCCACTTACGCCGTGTGACGTACAAAAATTTCAGGATAGGTACAAAATAGTACTAAATGGGTGCTAAATATACGTGGTAGAATCTTTTAATTACAAGAGTTGGTCCCGCCATTATGATGTTTATTAAAAATAAGACAACATGTTCAACTCAATTTATACCCAAAATATTCCAACTGGGCGAGCTATTAAGGTGCGCGGTGTTGGGAATGAATTAAGCGTCATCAACAGCAGCTAAAATCCTAGCACATGAGTTTTTGCACCGCAATTAAAATGGATTTCATAATGAGGGCAAGCGCGCATATTATAATGATCTCGTTCGTGATATACAAAGCGAGTGAGGAATCACTGCAATTAATACACCATCGTTAAAGACCATAAAACCACAAAGAAAATTAATAAACATATTAACAACCAATCAGGGCGGTTTGAACGACGCTACGTGCAGCGCAACCGCGTCAAAGGCTCTTTCAGTGCCCATAACCCAATAATAGAATATCCATAGACGAGCATAGACTATAAAGCACTCACCAGTCAATGCAGCAATCACGTTATGCTAAAATGTATGCTAATGCAATTTCACTGCCAGAGAGCACCACAACCAACGCGACACGATGGCAAATAGATTTATTTTCTGCTTCGTTAAATACACAACTTGATCACGGTAACGGTATAAAATACAAAAGTGGCATAACATTGTTAGCAATTGACACGATATTCTGTGAAAAATTACGCTGCATGTTCTAGTGTTTATGTCCAAAGTAGGAGGATTCTTCCATCTTGCCTGCGGGCCCTGTCTGTTAGACTTTGCTACTTGGTGGTGGATACGTGGGATTTACTACTGCATCCGAGCAGCCGAACCGAGGGCTAAATGCAAGTTTTAAACTCACTCGATCAAGTTAAGTTAAACGTTCATTTATGTCAAATCGTATGGAATAAAAGTGTTTCACTGTACATTATCCAGCCGTTTTATTCTGTAAAAATCTCACCGCGTAAACTTAGGTGAAGACGAAATATTCCAGCCCCGCAAATTAAGACTGCTTCATGATTCGACCACCTGGTACTTTGGGTATAAATGCATATAATGTTCAACATCTAACTAAAAAAGCAAAAGCGAAGGTCATATGTTTATTATGTAAGTAACTAACCCGGCAAACTTTGTTTTGCCATAAAAATAGCAAACATTCATCTATCCTACCTACCCTACCCTACCCTACCCTACCCTAACTACCCTACCCTACCTACCCTACGCTACCTACCCTTCCTACCTACCCAACCTATGCGACCTACCCTACCCTACCTTACCTACCCTACCTATGTAGGATGTATGTATGGTACATTTTTTTTTATTTATTCGGAACTTATCCCAACAATAACAAACACAACAAAAAAAGAATAAGCGAATTCGGTCCAGCCGTTTACGATTCTATAAAGGACGTAAGTACAGACAAACAATTATTTTTATATACATAGATTAAACTCTACTGATTTTTTACCGATTTTTTTTATTTTGGAGTACTAAAATAAATAAACTTACCAACACTTGTACCTACAGAACCGTAGGTGCCAAATGTGGAAAAAAGAATGATAAATTATTCCACTAATGGGACCTGCGAAAAATATCGATAGGTGCCGTATGTGGCGTCAGGTGCCATTATCTCAGGTGCCGTTAAAACGGGTGCCCAATGTTGAATACGTCGAAAACTCGATGGTTGATCAGATTGACAAAATACTTCACTTGGCTCTACCAAATTTCTATCTTCTTGGCTATACAAAAAACACCGCCAACGATCAGCGAGCAGCGAGTAGAGCTGGAGCCAAGAATCGAGTTGCGTGAGCAGCGAGAAGCAAGTGTGTAGTTCCGATAGTTTTATCGCTCGGCTATGAGCGAGTATTTTTGTGCGACGGGCGATTACTCGCACTAATCGCTCAGGCGGTCTGTCCTGCACGCGTTGTTGGTTGATTGGTCTTTCGGCTTGAGTTCTGACCCCGAAGCGAGCATCGCCGAGCGAGTATAACTTTGATAGCTCTTGTCGCTGCGGCAAACTTATGTCGAGAGAGTACTCGCCAGCAGTGTGAAAAGCCAGCGATCAACTATTACTATATCATCATCCTCCATACCGTCATGTTCCCTTACACAGTCCATCCATCTTTTCTTTGGCCTTCCTCTCCCTCTCAATCCATCCACATTTATATTCATAACTCTTTTAGTAACATGCGTTTCATCCCTCCACGGTTTCCTTTCAACTTTTCTGTCACTAGCGCCACTTTGAAACTTCCTCTAATAAACTTATTTCTCACTTTATCCAATCTCGTCACGCCGCACATCCACCTATGATATGTATCTCTTTTATTGACATGGAATCTTACGTCTATACATCTTTTTTACGTTTATACAGCGAGAAAATAATCGATAGCTTAGCCTTTATCTATATTTTGCTTATCAATCAAGATGCCACTTATGCTGTCGCACATTTTATATCGGTGTCCTTTGCTTCTACTAAGCATAATTAATTAGAACCTTTTAGTTTAGAGGCGCTTATTAAAAAATAAATAATTAATCAGTGAAGATCATTTAAAAGAGTGACGATACGTATGCAAACGATTGATTGCCGGATTCCTATCGAACGATCATGTTTTACAGTGAAATTGTAGATAAGAGATTGAAATTGTATATAAATAAAATATTGTTATCAGAATTCAACGTGTACCTAGTTAAAACATTGCTAACATAATAACGTGCCGCAAAAACTAAGGTTTTACACTGAAATATAATACAGGAATAGGTACTTCCTCGAATTCTGTTTGAAAATTTTCTAGGAAATCGAAACGGCATACTGGACTCTAGTTAAATAACAGTAGCTATTAGGCCCTTTCCAGAAGGCGCGATGCCATTCGATTAATATCACACTGATAAGTGATTTTTACTAAGTGAAAGCGCCATCAGGAAAGGGCCTTACGCTTTCTATCAGATGAACAAAAATAAGCTTACCTTTTTCTCAAGCCCCAGCAGGATCGCAAAGCTGAGAATGAAGATGATAGTGGTGGACTTCGTCATGGTGTACAGGGATATGGTGACCAATTCAAGGCCCCAGTTTGAGAAGCCGACATCGATCCCGCTAGCCAGTCCTGTCGGCCCCACGGATTTGAGGCAGGTCATGAACGGCAGCATCAGTTGAGGAGTGCCCGTGACGCAGCGTAGCACCAGTCGCACGATCACTGACAAGATCCACTTCACTACGAGGTGGTACATCACCACTGTGAGTGGGAACTTGAAGTCCTGGAAATGAGGAGGTGCGTTAGGCATAGAAGGTGCAAATATAGATATAACGTAATGTACATTTTTTATTAGTGATCAAAGGGCTCCCCCAAACACCGTAGGCATGATGCAGCAGAGTCATTAAAAATTGGACCTATCGGATTCGTGCCACCATACGAAGCCGCGGCGGACATTTGAACGATGTCATATTCCATCCATAATGGCATAAATGGGCCTTTTAAATAAAAAATAAATTTCGTTAATATCTCACACACATCTTGTTTTATTCAATTTTAACATCGACCCGTCCTTGTTGAAAGACCCTTTATTATGTTTAATTCAACTTATCAGTACAATTAATATTGTTTGCATCATCATAATCCTTTTTAATGTTCCCACTGCTGGAAAACAAGAGAGGAGGCCTCTTCTCTGTGAGAGGGAATGGGCCATAATCCACCACGCGGGCCCAATGCGGGTTGGTGAATGTCACATGTATTCGATTTTTTGTTTCTAGGACATGCCGGTTTCCTCACGATATTTTCCTTGACCGTTTTGAGAGCAGTGGTGGTGAAATAATTTACACAAAGTAACGCACCTGCCTGGGTTTGAACCCACGACCTACAACTTATAATTCGCGGCCGATACCTCTAAGTCACCACTGCTCTCAATCCACAATCTCTTTATTATTTATTTATATACACTTTATTGTACACCATAATAAACAAGAAAAAAAAGAAACTTAATACTATAGTATACAATGGGCGGCCTTATCGCATTCCGCGATCTCTTCCAGGCAACCTGGAATGGACAGAAATTACCTGGACATGACATGGGGTTGTCAGTGGTGCGACAATACCAACAATAAACATAAAATAGATACTCACTAGAAACAAAAATACATACATACCTATGCTAAATAATAGATACATAAACATGCATACTTAATATATAAGCAATGAAAATAAATGATCTACGACAATCAGCACATTATGTCAAAAACCAAGAGCACAATCACAGCGATAGGTAATGTTCTTTGATGAGTTTTTTAAATACAGGCAACGACTGAGCACGTTTTATTGAGTCAGGCAATGCATTCCACAGACGAGCAGCCTGGATAGTAAAAGATTTATCCATGAAAGTCAATTATTATTATTGTTTGCATGAAGCTGCATAACTGTCTGAACATGACAGGCCACTGACATTGATTGTGTTACGCAAAGCAACTACCCCGCAGGCCTCCTTTACCCGAACCACCTCGAATGTTGGGTATTAATTTACTACAAAATACCAGGCAGATACTTTTCATTGTATTTTATTTCACTAGACAGATAATTGAACTCGAGTTATGATAATGGGAATTAGTTCAACGAAGGTCTGCCTTTGACTTTTTAATTTTCCGCTGTTACGAACACTTTGAAGTGTTTACAATGAAATTATCATAAACGTTGAGCGGATAAATGGAAATAAAAAAAAACCTTATCTCAGAGCCGCGGACTAATTGGAAATGTTGAATTTGATGTATTTGTAGTTTTTAACTGTTGCAAGGAGGCTGTGTACAGGCTTCAAGTTGCACAGAGCCATGGAGCGTTCCATGCTTGGCATACGGCTAATAGACCGAGTTGAGATCCGAAGACGTACGAAGGTTTCCGACGTCGGAAAACGAATTTCGGAACTGAAATGAAACTGGGCAGGGCACCTGGCAAGGCGCGGTTATGACCTATCATAAAAGAGAGGAGTAAGGTGGTGACTGAATGGCGTCCAACTACTGGCAGAAGAAGTATTGGTCGTCCAGCGGCGAGATGGGCAGGTGACATTGTTGCCATTACGGGTAGAACCTGGATGAGGTTGCCACTGGAACGTGGTGATTGGTACAAGAAGAGAGAGGCCTTTGCTCAGCAGTGGGCGAAGTCGGGCTGTGGATGATGATGATGATGAACTGTTGCATTTCTTTTTATTATTTTGTTGTTAGCCTAATATATCGAAAGTTCTAATTATTGAGCGAAAAAAATGCTCACTACAGTGTTGCAGTGTTGTTTCAAACGGCCACATCGCGAATTTTGTTTCTTGGCACTATACAAATCGGCTAGGATTTTCATAATAATTGACCACAACGCTGTGTGGCAATGAAGAAGAATCATAACGCATTCTTAATCCTTACATTTTTGGTGTTTGTTTTTGTGCCACCAAGTTTCTGTTAAATGACACAACGCAAAATTCGCGATGTGGGTGTTTGAAACAACACTGCAACATACCATGTTACTCGGAACATATTGTGCAGCTATCCCTATAATAAAAAGGACAAAGATAAGGTTTTGAAACATTAAGATGTTACTAGACATTCAATCGTCTTGGTATAACACATACGAGTACACAAATTATGTCAACTTTATCAATAACATTGACTAATCGATTACTAAACACAGCGAATTCGCGTCAATTAGCTATTATTTGCTGCCTACAACAATTCGATTAAGCAAAACATTCGCAAAGCAAATGAAAAACATAAAATTAGCAACACAAAAACAATTTAAAAAATTAAAATGTAATGATGTGTGTGTATGAATAAGTCTAGTGTTCGCTATTTCACCTGCTAAGCATTCGGTCTTGGATTTGATTCCCGGATCACGCAGCGTTATTGGGTATTGCCATTCGAAATATAGTACCACAACAATCAGTCAAAGTCAATAACTTCTTACTTTGTTGGATTTTTAAGAACATAATTATGAAGCAATGGGTTTAAGAAGTTTCCTTCAATATTCTTAGAAAGAGTTCTTAGAAAGTGTTTTACGCTATTTATATTATATACCTTTGTAGTCCGGTCAAATTAGACATTGATTGTCTAATTTGACCGGACTACAAAAGTAGATAAAAAACTTTTTTACAAAAAAATACTACCGACTTCCAAACTACAAAGTGAAAAATAACTTTATTTAAGTCGGTGTCTTTCGTAGGTACAATTAATAGCGTTATGGACACAGACTTCCAAAAATAAAGTTATTTTTCACTTTGTAGTTTGGAAGTCGGTAGTATTTTTTTTAAAAAAGTTTTTTATTTTTCAATTTTTAGTTGTACCTACCTAATAGGCAATAATGCCAGAATAGATCACCCGAATATCATGAAACTGGACATAACCGGTGAAATGACAGTGTACCAAGGTGAATTGTACACATCTGCGTACCCCTTTAGAGCGTACTGGCGTGATGTTATGTTATGAAATGGTATAAACAATAAACAGACATGCGATTTCAGCAATCCCGAGAGATTTGCCGTTATTTATTGAAGAGTTCTGTTGTATATCTCCGAAGTTCTTCATCAGATCTTCACCAAATTAAAATGGGACCAATTTCGAAACATACTTCTTCAAACAAAAAAAGAATTTTCAAAATCGGTCCAAAATTGACGGAGATATGCGTGAACATACAAAAAAAAAAAAAAAAACAAACATAATGTCGAACATAGAACCTCCTCCTTTTTGGTAAGTCGGTTAAAAAAGGAATATATATCAAGGCTTGCCGAAAGGCTCAAATCAGCCATTCCACGAATAGACTAAATTACCGACCTTAACTTTAAGATAAGACGCCAAATCTCCTGTCGCAGGTCTGCTGGAAGAAATTTCTCTAGAAATAAGCAGCACTTTTGTGCTTTTCTATGTTTACATGAATTTTCTCTTTTAAGTGTTTTGTGTGTACATAAATAAATAATAAGACTTATTTTTACCTTGAATAAATTATTTATTTATTTGCTACAATACAGGTACATAAAGTGGTAATACGTCTATTTCATAAATCAATTAATTTTGGTAAATGACGCGGGATAATTATTGGATCAGTATAGTGTAATAAATCAGTGAATAACATTCCTGTGATGTTTTGGGGGATATTGCAACACAGAGAGGGCCGTGGTCAGTCGCTGTGGTGTTCCGTAGAATAAACAATGACCAAACTGCTTACATGTGTGATGTTATCTACAATAATATATGATGTATGTATGTATATATCTAGTAGGTAGGATGCTTGAATCCTGCCTACATTTACTTATGTCTTAAACTTTTCTGTATTATAGCAATATATAACGCATGTTACTAAAAGAGTTATAAATATAAATGTGGATGGATGGAGAGGGAGGGGACGGCCAAAGAAAAGATGGATGGACTGTGTGAGGAGTGATAGGAAAGCAAAGGGAGTCAGTGATGGCGTTACGGAGGACAGGACGGTATGGAAGAAGAAAACGTGTTGCGCCGATCCCATATGTAACATAAGGACAAGGGCAAACAGATGATGATGATTATAGCAATTATTTTGGAACTTAGGCCCTTTTTTATCCGTATTTAACTCAACCAATGGTTAAATAATGCCAACCAATGCTTTCAAATTTCGGTAAAACGCGTTTGTTCATCAATTGTTAGCAATTGACATCACAAATGGTAAAATAAGTCAAAGAATGACAATGATTTGACCATTTGTTAGACTAAAAATTGTTACCGAAATTTTAAACCAGTGGTTAGCATATTTTTAGCCATTGTTTGAGTTAACTACGGATTAAAAACTGGGCCTTTCATTCCTTCTCATCGCGCGTTGCCCGGATGGGAAAAGGTGTCCGATCGACACTTTTGCTATAGAAGGCATGTTTGTAAATTTGAATGCAGTTTTTTACGGATGGCCAGAGTGATGGATGTTGTTCTCGTTCACTTAACCAACGTTATGAAACGAACGATAATATCATCAAATAACAAGCAACACTAGTTAAAGCCCCCATGCCACATGAACTGCGCCGCTAATATAATAATAATAGACATACCTACGTGCAGCCAGCTCCAATCGTTCATCAATTATTTTATCCAAGGCCAGATTTTATAGAAATGTAGTTGGTTTTATTTTTCCATAATGCATTCGGGTATAGCAAATCGCGGCTTACTTTTTAAATATATATAGGACTGCCAGCTAATGCATTTCCATAACGCAGAAACAATATGTAGAAAATACTTCGGCCTCATTGCGAAGAAAACATAGCAGCCTCGAAAATCAGAATATTGTTGCCAGTAACAAAGGTAAATGACACGATGCTCTGACCAAGTGATTGAAGTTACGCAAATTTTAACAGGTGGTGATAGCACCTTTAAACCGACGCGACTCGATGAAGACAGATTGTTCGCTTAGTGGGATACAGTGACCACATTGAAGATGTAGAAAATTGCCAATTATAAGTTTCCACAGTATGATAAGAATTAAGTTGGGGTTATATGAAACTTTGTATGCCGCGGTCCCACCATCTGATTTAGCAAAGGCCAGATTGCGCCAGCCTAGGCTGACAGGCCGTGGATACCATCGCAAGTCGCATCCGATGAAGCCCGCGGTGGCCTGACATCGCCCGTCCGATCCATCGGGATTCGGTATTTCAAAGGCGCGACACGGCGCGGCGCGATTGCGCCTGTCGCGACCTGAAAATTGAGATATTGTCGTATTGACGTGGGATCACACGGCACGGGCCGCGACAGGCCGCGCCAGGCTTTGCCACGTCTGGCGCGGCCTGTCAATTAACGGGCCGAGCTTTAGAAATTCATCACTGATGGAAAAGGTTAAGGAGCCTACTCAGGCACTTATCATCTGCCAAATCTTTTCGGATTATGTTGTGGTCAGCTTCTACTCCAACCGCAACTCGCAGCTGAAAATGTACATAGAGTGACTTCCTATCGGTCCGAGTAACTGGGTAGTACAGTAGACATTGTAGTCCAATAACCCTTTGGTGGTCGCAAACGCATGAGCTCCTGGGTTCGATTCCTGGGTCGGCCAAAGTGATATTGGGTTTAGGGTGCCTTACCACCAGAGATATGCTATGCTACGTTGCTATGGACGCGTTTGATATCCACCAATCTTATTCATTGGTCCATATAGCATAGCACTGGTGGAAACGGGTTCTGCTAAGCTGTTTTTATATGGATGGATGCATGATCTGGTTGCATGCTCTGGATGCGTGCTATGGATGGCCGCGAGTGGTGTAGCTATGTGCAGCCCGTGCCTTCCCTACTGTCGGTACATCACATAGCTCGAGCTGTGCATCTTCCTCGCACAGCTACCTCGCGGCGGCGCATCTTACTAGCCCGCTACATAGCTTAGCTTCAGTGGAAACGGTCACATAGTTTCGTAGCTTAGCTTTCACATCCTCGCAGCATAGCACATCTCTGGTGGAAATGCACCCAACCTCGTATAACATGAGACTTAAACATAACTTGCAATATGTTTGTGTTTAGGTGCACTGCCAAACCCTTCGGGACACATAAGCGTGATGTTATTTTAAGACTGGTTGAAGACAAACATTGCATAAACTCAAATATACAATGAATATACTCCAAATGATCTGATAAAGGGTAAATTAGTTACAATGAAACATTGCTATCGTAATTATCGTTACAAATTGAGACCCGACTGCCTTGAACGCGCACACGTCTAACATTTTAGTCCGGGTGGCAAAGTGAATTTAAATAAGAATTTCATACTGACTGAAAATTTCAAAATTTGTAATTTCGCCCGTATAACTCTAAACATCAGCCGCGCCAATAGTATTCAAATATGCATATTGACTGACGTATATTATCTTTTATTATATTTTGTTGGTTCACCAACAATTGTTTACACTACTTTTATGCTAATGGTGGCATGCAACAGTACAACAATCGCTTACAGGAACTCCACATGCTTTAAGGAGTTTTACAAAAATTTATCTAGTTATAAAATAATTACATATCTAAAATATATCTAAAGTATAATCCCCCATTATCAATGCAGCAAACTTTTTTTTTGTTTGAAATGATCTGAAGAACCATCTCATGAATTTTGGTGCGGTATGAAAACACTCTAAGGTCTTTTTTTTGTCCAACTTTAACGTTCTGTAACTTCTCATTTTGCTGATTATTGAAAGTAGGTATTTTATTGATATATATTAAAATTATTCGGGATAAATTTACTAGCAAAAATGCCAAGCTAGCAATGCAAGTGATTATAAAACCACTGATGAAGTGGTGACGTTCTAGAATAGCTACTTAGGCTACGTCTGCATTTTTGGTAAGCTGGCTTCAAGGTGGACCAACGACCTGACAAGTGACATTCCACAAGCGATGCCGATAGTCAAAATGCCAAAATAAAGACACTAGTCCCACTGCCAACGAGGAAGCTATCGACTATTTTCTCTTTAAAAATATATACTCCGTATCAATAAAAGAGACACATATGTTAGGTCCTTACCTATGAAATAGGCGTTTTGTCGTACTGGCCACTTTGATCTCAAATATCTCCTCTTTGGTTTGGAATTCCAATTTTAAATTTATACATTTTTTTAAAGTACAAATTATTAACATTTCCTAGTTTATATATTTTTGAGGTAGCTGTATTTGTTAAGACCAATCCAGACCTGTTTACCAGAATATCATTTTATAATAAACGAACTCGACCACAGAACAATGACTTGTGCGTAAAAAGGTCCAACACAGCGTTGATGCAAAAAAGTGTTTTTTGCATGGCGCCAATCATATACAACCACTTACCTATTTCAATTAAACAGTTAAACATAAACTTATTTAAGATAAGGCTTAAATCTTTACTATTGCATAAAGCATATTACAGCATTTCAGAATTTTTGACAGACAAATGTGATGAATGTGTTGTTGCCCATAGTTGTAATCGTTGACATGTTAAGTTATTAATAATAGGCTAATTTCTTTCTTTTTGACATTGCACGTGACATTTTTTGTATTATTTGAAACTTTTCGTAATTGACATTTTTTATATTTTTTGTTGACATTATTTTATATTTTTCCTTTTGACATTTTTGTAATATATTTTAACTTGTTTTTTGTGTTTTGTTTTTATTATAATTTTTTAAGAATCTATTGCAATTAACTAATGTAATTATTATATCAATTTTAATATCCATTAATATTTGTACGCCTTCTGGCATAACATAGCGCGCTTGTATTTTTTTATAACAACCATTTTTTTGTACCTATGTTAACAAATGAATAAATGAATTATGAATTACAGCTATTTACTCATGCTTTTGTGTTTGGAAAACCGTAATTTATTTGTTTTTTCCTTTTTTGGTTTTTCTTTGCGCCAGTCAGTTTACAAAATAGAAAACTTGTTATATCGCGTTATTTACGAGTACGAGTTCCATCGTGGCACCAGTGCTGCAGAAACGGCTCGAAGGATTAATGATGTGTATGGCGACGGTATTGCAAAAGAAAACACAGTGCGTTTTTGGTTCCAACATTTTCGTTCTGGAAATTTCGACCTGCAGAACAAGCTATTGTGGAAGCGGATCCATCACAAACCACGTCCGAATTAGCTGCAGGTTGCGGTGTTAGTGATAAAACTGTTTTAATCCACTTGAAGCAAATTGGGAAGGTGAAAAAGTTTGAAAGGTGGTTACCTCATGAATTAAGTGCAGCAAACCATGATGGAAAAGCTAGCTGCTAAACAGCCGAGGCTGTGGTCAATCGCTCTAGGCCACTGCTGCTTCAGGACAACGCTAGACCACACACTGCACAACAGACGGCTACCAAATTAGAGGAGCTTCAATTGGAATGTCTAAGACATCCACCGTACTCCCCGGAATATGCTCCAACAGATTACCATTTTTTTCGAAATTTGGATAACTTCTTGCAAGGGAAAAATTCAACTCCGATGGAGCAGTCCAAAGCGCCTTCCAAGATTTGATTGATTCCCGTCCGAATGGTATTTTAGTAAAGGGATCAATGAACTACCTATGAGATGGCAAAAGTGCATAGATAGCAATGGTACATACTTTGATTAAATAGATATATTATATTTAAAAAAAACGACTTTATGTTCCTCCCTTACAAAACGCCAATTTCATATGTAATGACCTAATATTAATAGTTGATCGCTGGCTGTTCACACTGCCGGCGAGAACTCTCTCAACATTAGTTTGTCGCAGCGACAAGAGCTATCAAAGAGAATACTCGCTCAGCGATGCTTGCTTGACGGTCAGAACTCACGCCGAGAGACCAAGCAGCTGCCGGCATCCAGCAACCGGCAGCCCCGAGCGAGTTGTGCGAGTAATCGTCCGTCGCACAAGAACACTCGCTTTTAGTCACTTATAGCCGAGCGACGAAACTACACACTCGCTTCTCGCTGCTCGGCCAGTCGTATCTAGTGTCTAACTCTACTCGCTTCTCGCTGATCGGATTGATCATGTGACATTTCGATAGCGCATGACAATCCCATTATAATTCTCACAGCGGATCTTTGTGTCTCTGAACTTGGCTGCAAAACCCTGCGAAGTAGCTATTTTTGTGTTAATGTTGAAGTAGAAGATAGCATTGTATAACTGCCTCTTTTACTCGCTTAAGTTTTTCGCATCGTCCTGTCCAGCTTACTCTATGCAGTATACTCGATGACAAACTATTTATTGCTGTTCGCAGTGCCAAAGATCTTCTACGACTACTATACTTTTTTGGTTTTCCTCACAGAGAAGAGCAGCCTTAGGCCTCCGTCTGTGTCCCAGGCAAGGCCAGACTGATAGACACGATTCCCGTCATGTTGATAAACGCAACATACACTAATGCACCCCTGCTCCGAGCTGCAGTCACAGTCACAGTACATATAGAATAACAGCGGGACGTTAATAATAAATTGCATTACAGTCACCAGTGTTCATGCAATTGTGGCGTTGGATATAAGTGACCGTTTCCTTCTTCTAAGTCTGAGTGACAGCTGGGGGCTTTTCTTTTATAGACGTCAACAATTAATTTGTTTACTGTTGGTATTGGAACCAGTAAAGTAAGTCTTGAAGTCCTGGGGGGTAGTTGCGTAACACGTATTTTAACGCGGCGAGTGGACGGATTTATTAACATAACTAGCTGTACCCGCGGGTTCGCTCCCGTCAACTGCCTACCCTACCCTACTCACCTACCTCACCTATTTACCTACCTATAAATTTATTTTTTAAGTTATTCTTCCGCGGAGAATCTTAACACCATTCAGAAAATGACAAATGCACAACGACATCTATCGAATATGGAGTTCAACTGTCCGAGTATCTGAATTGCGTGTCTTGTGATATTTCTTTGTTGAAAACTTTAAATTCATATAGCTTTTGATAGAGTGAACGGATTGCGTTGAAACAAAAACTAAGGAATACTTCTAGTTACGCACAATAGTACTTCTAGTTACGTTTTTTTGTATAACATTTATCTACACTGGTTTCGTACATTTTACGCAAATCACATGAGAGCACATAACAGAGCAGCAAATCTGAGCTCTCAATCACATTGAGTAGCCATTGAATGCGGTCGCTGTGGCCGTAACAGGCTAGATGGCATCACCATGATCACAATTTTCGTAATGCGAGCACAACTAAACAGACAAAAGTGCTGACATTGGGTCCTGTTGGTTACTCTTTAACAGTTTTTTTTTCTGGTGTATTTTCGATGTCCAAAAACGCAAAAAACAGATTTATTATATGTATTGATGATAATATGAAGCAATTAAACATACACCCGCGAGAGTTTTGATGTTACGCAATTAGGGTGCTGATGAGTGGGACTCATCAGTAGAGACCGTATTAGTTATACGCATTTGCATGTTGCATATGCATTTGCATATTTAGCCCTTTTCTACAGTATATTGCATATTAACTTAGGCCAAGACGGCCATGCCATGGTGGGAGACAGCGAGGGCCGACGGAAGCCAGCACTACAAGCATGGCATATTTTTTTGAGACAAGCTCTACTAGGCTCTTCAAGCCTGCTACTCCGTCGACAAGTTCAAACCTATCCGAGGCAGGATGCTTACAATTTTCAAGTCGCTTCGCTCGCTCTTGCATCCTCGTTTATCAAGACTTTTGGATAAGTCGACACAACAACACAGTAACCTCTGTGGATACAGATATAGAAGACGCCTCAGGATATAAAATTTTCGAGCTCGCTTGACCCTGTCAGCGCCTTTGTCGGTAGCAGGAAGGAGGACTTTCGTAGTTCGAACTGACTGACCGCACAAAATACGCGTTATTGCAGAAACTATCCCTAAATGACGTACGGTTGAGCCACAGGGTACGGAATCACGACCGCTCCCGAAGATAGCGGTCCGCGTGTCGCGATCTCTTCGGTTTAGTATGACCAAAGTAGACCGATGGGCGACCAAATTGTGGCATCAGAAACCCACCCGGTGGACCCTGCCCTGCCCTTCTATACTATCTATACTAATATTATGAAGAGGAAGGATTTTTTTGTAGGTTTGCTTGTACCGAATAGGCTCCGAAACTACTGAAGGACGGATTTAAAAAATTCTTTCACCAATAGAAAGCTACATTATTCCTGAGTGACATAGGCTATTTTTTAATCCCGAAAACGGGTCCTGTGGGGTGGTCCACGGGAGCGAAGCCGCGGGGAACAGCTAGTTTTATATAAATCAATGGTTAGGTGTATAAAAGCGCTCAGTTTCCATACCTCATTTGGGTCTTAGTACGAGTAAACATTTACATGGTCTGTGGGTTGGCTTAATTTTAAAGTTGCCGTTTTGCGTTTATAAATCACAACTTAGGAACCTTCCCTATTGCGCGACGCAATTTAAATTGTGTCGATAGGCGACATCGGCGATCAAATTAAAATTATTTTATTCCTTTTCCTTGTTTTTTTTTAATATTTATGAAAATTGTCCTCTTCTTATTGAAAATATATAAGAAACATATTTTTTTTTCTTTTTCCTTTAGATATTATATTGTCTTTTTTTAATTTATGGTAATTTTGGATTCAGATAAAATCTGTCAATAAGAACAGAATGTAATTATTTTAATTTTAGAATAATAATTCAGTGTTCCAGTTGTTGTATGGTAAAATATAAAGAAATATGATTGATTTATTTTCAACCTTTTCTGCCCACTGAAGGGCTTCCCAAAATAGTATGAGTAATCAGCAGTGGTTAAAAAATATTTAATTTTAAGTAGTTACATTGGACTATTGAAACTAGGAGTCTTATACCTACTCAGTTCTAATTTGTGGTGAAATCTGAAATGTACTATTTTATCACTTTAAAACGAAAAAAAAATATATAAATGAAATAATAAATTATAATTTTGATGTTTTCAATTAGGTACCTGTTATACAAATTATATTATAATACATTATTACTTTACCAAATTCTAAGTCTATTAAACCCTACTAATAAACCTAACTACCTATCTCTACATCTAACATAACTAAATGGTTCATATTTTATTACTGCTATTAAAGATATTAGTAACCGTCCTGTAAATTATAAAAATAAGACATTTTTTAAGTGACATAGTGGCCTTTACTTTTTTATGAATCTAAAGTGAATATCTTATTCACTTTCCACAATTCACACATCTTACCACAATTTACTGTATTCAAATAAAAACCTGCAACTATCTCTGATTTTATATTAAACTCAATATATAAATAATTATCTTATAGCTGAAGTTTACAGAAAGAGATTTTTTTTTTCTTCAGATAACTGATTGGATAATTATAATCCTATTCGTGAATATTAAAATTGTTTTTTTGTAATATAATTTAGATAAACCTGCTAAAGTAATTTAATTTGATAAAAAGTTCGAAATTAAATTTATATAAAAAAAAGCAAATCATGGATGACCTACCTAATTATTATTTATTATTATATTATAACTAATAAACAAATAAGTGTATGTACTACAAAATAGTGTGCCATACAAAAAAAATAGACTAAAAAATGACAAAATGTTAATAAAATTATTCTAATTGGAACAAAAAGTAAGTGAAATATCACAGCAAAACAGTACAGCATACAACTATAATCAAAGAGTTCATTAGACTATAATCTTTCTTAATGTCTTTAGGACCATGGATTAATAGTTCTGCAATACTTATCATATTAAACATTGGATGACATAAGTGTATCAAGGGGAATCCCAGGGGATGAGATACTGTCTTGCAAGATAAACAACACAACAACTAGAAAAATATAAAAATTCGTAACAGCACATCAAAAATCTCCGCAAATTTTCACGCCAAAGTACGCAAAGCGGCAAACTTAAGTTCAAACATAGCAAGCATCTTATATATACACAAAAAAGAAAACAGGCAAAATATAAAGCAAACAGTTACATAGGTACTGATAACAGAATTCTTACCGTCAAGAGCCATCTCTGGTAAAATGTGAGCCCGATAGACAAAGAAAAGTAGAGCAGGATCAGTCCCAAAGACATGACGCTCTTCTGCACGCACACTTCAGGCCATTTCGATCTAGGCCTGGTTGTAAACACGTCCTCATCAGCATCTGACTTCAAAGGCAGCTGTACATACTTTGCGCCTGGCATGATTAGCGCAGGACGACGAAACTGCTTTCAGAAACTCACTATGGAGCATATCAGAAAAGATTTTCGTTCGAAAGAATTTTTACAACTTTAAAATACGACTTGCATTAAAGTTTCCCCGATTCCCGTTCCAGACCGAGATGCACCTTATCTGACGTTGTACCACAGACTAACTATACTACTATGACAACCATCATGACGTTTACGATTACATTGATAACAATGTTGCCGTTCATGAAAATAAAATGTCAACTGGGATCGGAATTTTTTAAACGAATGTTTATAAGAAAACGCAAAATAATAATTTAAGTATCAAATAATATATTGAAGATTGTCAAAAAAGTTGTCAGCAATACGATAAAATATATTGAGTATTTTAGTAAACAGATTTTTATTCAACGTGTCATAGAGAGGCAGTAAAAATCATTGCCAAATCCAATCCAACTAAAATTTCGAAAAGAAAACATTGTGCTTGCCTATGGTAGTTTTATCGATTTCTCAACATTCCTGTCCTTTCGTAAACAAAAATAAAGATAACACAAAAAATATGACCCTACTTGTTGTAATGACGCATTAATTTCATAAATCCTATAAATTTATCGCGTAGTGTATGTGGTGCAGTGTTTTGTTTTGTATCATGTCCAAAATTTTTGTTTGACTTTGGGAACAAAGGTGATTGTTATTCAAGATGACTGATTCAAGTTCGTTTACGTCTCTTTTTGCTTTGGTGGATAGCCATTTATCCAAGTGTAATTTGAATGACAGTCCCAGTGATGATGGGAGGGTGGGATCGTTGCCAATGCCAATGTTAAATCTCCCTCGGGGATTGTCAGATACTAGGCTCTCATCTCCACCTGAAAGATTACCCATCCCGACGTTCAGTTTGAGTGAGAGCCCCATCGCCAATGTCCTCTCAGAGCAGTTGTCCAACATGCTCAAAGCTAAAGAGCTCAAAAAGCAACAAGAGATGGAACAAGAGAAACTACATGAAGAGATGAGAAAAATGGCAATCGAGGAGAAAAGCTGTGTGATTGATCTGATGAAAGCTGTGCAGAAGCCTGGACAACCAGAACTGAAGCAAACACAGGAAGATGCAGTCATCAGCCCCAGCAGTTCCTTTGAGTCACTGGTTTTGGACTACAAAGATTTTGTGAGCAATTCACCAAACAGAGCAAGATCAGTGGATTTGATACCACCACCAGAGCCGGAGCCATTACTACCAATTAAGACAGACATGTCATACATAATGAAACAAAAAATCAAGATGGGAAAGTGCTCACCCTTTGGTAAAGTGTTAACTTCACGGTTGAGGCCTGTGGCTGCACCATATTTGCGGGAGAAGGTCCCAATGAATATCGTCAGATTTGACTTCAGCACAAAGTCTCCGTGTGACTTGATCAAAGAGAAGCTGAAGAGGAAGCCCGTGCACACTTCAAGTAACACATATCATGACTTTTTCTGATTGCTACTGAACGCCCACTGTGTTGCTATTGAAGACAGTGATTCTGAATAGTAACATTAAAACAAACAGTTTCATTTGGTACCACGTTTATTATTGATTGGAGCTACTTCAGTCAATAGCAGTTTTTATTCAGTTATTTATTTGTCTAGATGTAGTATATATTGGGTTAAGGGTACCTAAGTTATATTTTTGTCTTTTGTTATGTAGTATTTTGATGATAAAAATTCAGCATTTACATCATTATTAAATATTTGTTTCCTAGACTGTTGCATATAGTGCGTGAATGCGAATTGAATTTGACTTAGATCGAAATTTTATTTTTATTTTGAATTCATTATTAAATTACTCATCATACAAAGCACTTTAAGACATATATTCTCCAAATATATTATTGTTCCGCAGTATGCCGTGGATAGGTTAAAAACTTTGATCAATTCATTATTCAATACTTTATATATACTTACTATTTGCTCAATTATTTAGTGGTATATACTCATTTAACTTTTAAATAACATTATTCTGTATAGCCAGAAATATCACTCATAGATTTAGTATTTTTCCTTCTAAGGGTATTTTTGTGTTGTTATTTGGTAACATTATAGTTTATCAAAACTTCTTAGCCACAATACACCTATTTAGTCAAGTAGAAAGTTGGCAAAATAAGTGTATGAGTTAGTCCTCACCAAACTTCTGGGCCGCCCTGAAGTTAATTTACCAGGATGCACGAGGCACCATACAGTGCTGTTTTCGTATCAGATTTACTACTGCGCAGCCATTGTAGCCATGTTCAGGGCAGCCAAGAAGTTTGGCGAGAACTATATAAAATGAAAGCTATTAAATAGACCATTACAAATTTATATATATATATATATCGTAACACTTTTATGTAGGTATCTAAGATATAAATGTGGCTAAGCTGTAGAGATTCTGGCCAAGACTGCCACCTAATAACTTTGAACCTGTGACCAACAGATTCTGTTATTTGGCGACTGATTCCAACAAATTAGTGAGAAAATTTGGGATAAAACGGATCTTCGATCGATCCTAACTTTTGAGATTCAAATTGAGCCAAGCTGGGGAGATGCTCCCCAGATTGGTAGCTTATAAACCCTTATAAATTTTTAATCAGTGACCGACAATGTCTGATTTTGGCGCCAAATTTAGACTAATTTTATGTGTTATCAAAATTAAAATCCCTGATGGTGGCCATGCCAGTATCAGTCACACGTCTATTCAATGTCATTTTAAACAATTCTGACTGAATTGACTGATTCATTAAGTTAAATCGTAGTGTTAAATGGATTTGCCACAAATTTCATGCCCTCTTACAAATAAACGCGGAATAAAGTTATACCGTTTATAACAAAGGAATAACCATACATTTTCATAGGTTTATACTTGGTATAACTTTATGCCGCGTTTATTTGTAAGAGGGTTAATGTTTAAAATTCTTTGTGTAAAAATAAGAAGTAACATTGTAACAAGTAAATGAATAACGAACTTAGTAATGTTAAGGGACTATAATCATTTTTTAATGATTAGTATTATTCGAGTTAGTATGATGTAATCATGATTTATATTAAATTCATAATATAGTGCAATCTTTTATATGTTAAATAAAATAGCGTTAAGGACAAGCAAAATAGGTATGTGGGATTGAAATGTCTGACACTTTTATGTTAAGTGGCAGTCTTTCAATCCACATAAAGAACAAAATTTAAATGTAATGGCAATTTTGATGAAACAACCGTTATTATTTCTATATAAAGTACCTATTTTATTAACTACACTGTGAGTTGTGACTATACTTCATCCTGCAGTAGCAATGATTAAAAACTATTTTTTACAGTAGTGTTTGTGTATTACATTACCTTTTTGGATGTTAGTGGTGACTCTATTAACCACGCAGAATATTTCCTGTGACGGGAATACAACCAAAATGTTACTACACAAAAGAAAACTATGTAACTTATTTGTAAATAAAACTCTGATTTTTAACTTTTGGATTTTATTTCTGCCGAAATTGCTTCGTTCTCTAATAATAAACGAAGGGTCACAGGAAGGTAGGTACTTCGTGATATACCGCCATAGTTGTGCGAGTTTTTTAATGTAGGTAGGCAGTACAACTATTTTTCTTAATCTCCCTCGGCAAACTTCGTGTTTCGGATTTCTATCAGTTGCCCTTTGCACTTGGTGCCTCAGATCAAATAAAAAGTCAAGATGGAACGTTGCAAACAACTAGGTGACGCCGGTTAAAACTACGCCTTGCCGTATACATACACAATTACACGCATACACGTACAACGAAACTACGCCTTAGCTTGTCAGTAGCTCAAATAAAAAGCTAGACTGACAAGCTAAGGCGTAATTTCGTTGTACTTGTGTGACACCAACGTTCCATCTTGACTTTTTATTTGATCTGAGCTTGGTGAAGACCGGACGCTCTCAATCAAGTTGGAAGTTGTCAGAAATCCGACGACTGACGAAACACGAAGTTTGCCGAGGAACATTTAAAAAATAGTTATACTGTACTTGACAAATAAGAATGTCTACGACTCTACATTAACACAATCGAGTTGGAAAACTCGCACCAAGGCCTTTGATCAACAAGGAGAATTGCAGAGTATTGCTTAATAACTAGGTCTACAAAGATTGCTCAAAATACATGTATGGCAAGAATTTAATCTACTAATAATAAAATTAAACATTCTTGGAAGCCACTACTTATTATATAAAGGAAAATGCCCTCTAAAGCTACAAAAAATCATTAAAATCGAATCAGAAAATATAAAATGGACTTAGACATATGTACAAAAAACTGCTCCGAACCAAATTTATGAATAACTCCTAGTTATTCATAAATTTGGTTCGTATATATAGGGCTATTAAATAATATTATAAAACAGCTAAGTTAATTGGAAGCGTTTCACTGATTTATAGAGGAAGACTTATATTTACGAAGTCGGTATTACCATAATTACAGTTCAAACTTGCTCGTCGGTACAATAAACAGACACTGAGCGAATACAATGACGACAACGAATGTGAATGATGTGTGTGAGTAATATAACAGTTTGTTTTCAATCTAAATACACTTATCTGTTGGATAGCTTACAGATACCCAATTAAACACCTAACATGAAATTTGAATTAGGTACAATTTATCAAATTGGGTTACTTTTCTTTCATATGTGTAATCGTTCTGTCTAGGTGTAAAGCGGGACGTCTATAAACCAAAACTATACAATCCTGATTATTTAACTATATCTATGTATGTGTTTATAATTATACTAGGCTATTGTAGCACGAGGCTTCTTGTATAAGCTATGGCGAGGTTCTATTTCCCTTTTAGAACAACCGAAACGTGATCTGTGAGTTACAGAAACTTGCTAAATTTTGTGACAAAAACTGAACTTTGAACCAATAATCCACTTATCTATTTATTAGTACTAATTTTATTGTTATTATATTAACTTATGTATTAGACTTACGGTGAATATTTCTATCTTGTCTAACCAGTTCATAAATAGAGAATGATTTAAATCACAAACAGTATTTTGATATATATAGAGGCTACTTATATATTGTATCATCGGAACTCTCTTTTTTAATGTTTGTAGGCTTACGTTTCGCCAATACCTTTCGTGTTGGTTAGCGAGGAAGTGGTCGACAATGGAAATTGCACCAGCCGGCAGACATGGCTTACTGTAGATATGAACTAGTTAGCAAATATCATTTTCCCAATGATCTGCAGCTGTTTTCGACTCTTCTATTCAATTTATTCAAAAATCTTCACATTTATAAATATAAAAGGCTCTTAGGCAGATATAATATTTATGTTAAGGCAGTACCTACTCCTATCTAATACTAAATTTTGTGGTTTACTATATCCTAATCTACACTAATATTGAGATTTTAGTACCTACAGCATTGGTATAATTTTATTTAAGTACATATAATATCATAATTGTTATACAAAGGCTAATACAACATTTTAACATATTTCGTTATTTAATACATAATTGTAAAACATCAATAATAAGTGCACTACAATGGCAAAAACTTTTAAAATATTAAAAAACAAGAACACTTGTATTAAATAGTAAATATTGGGCTTTATTGTATAAATATACATTACAAGAAAGTTTATTATGGTATAAATAACAATTTTCACATAATTATCATGGATAAAATCTATTTTTAAATGGATCGTTTTTTTTTATAAAATATTAATCTCTCAAAAAAGAATTTAATTTTGGTAAAACCATCAGGTTACTTCACAACACAAATTAAAAAATCGGCCTGTAATTGTATTATTGGCCTTTTGTTTATAATTTTTAAATTTTATGTAATATTAAAGCCAACTGTTGACCCACTAATACTGTGCACTGCCCAACAAGACAATAAATAAGGAAGAATCTCGCAAATCATATTTATTGAATAAAGGAGAATGGGCAATATTGTATGGAGCCGCGACCAAACTTTAGTTTGTTATTTTTGAAGTAGTGTAATCCTATAATTACTGTGTAGAAGATTCATTGCGGCGACGTATCGTAGGAAATAGCATTACTCACACGAAATATAGTGCTCGCCAAACTTTTGGGCCGCACTGATGTTAGCTTTCCGATGCGCAAGGCACGAAACGGTGCTGTTTTTGTATGAGATATCCTACTGCGCAGTCATTGTAGCAATCTGCAGGGCGGCCAAGAAGTTTGGCGAGAACTATAATTGTTATTATGTTCTATGCAATTCCATCAGGTTTACTTGTACTTATATTTTTTTCGCAAAATGGATTGCAGTGAAAAGTTCATAATAAAAGTTGTTCCTAGTGCCCATTCTCTTTTATTGTAAATTAATACTATGTGTCTGCCCTCTACTCGTTTCGAGGTAGATTTGTATTAACGTTGCTTCTCAATGAGCCAATCGCTTAAAATTGAATTCTTACATAAAACTTATAGTGTCAATATCAATTAATTACAATACTCCATCTAATTGGACGTGCTTACTAAATTTAAGACTAGGCACTGTGGGACCTATACTAAAAATGAATTGTGAAGTTGTGAATGAAACATTATAATATCAATGTAGTTATTATTAAATACCGCTCCGATATCACCATTTCTCTCCTCGATTATACAGTATTTTTAGGCCTTTGTATTTACGAAAAACCCTCACCGGTTGTTTGAATCACAGTGGGGACGTGAAACGTATTTTTAATGAACACGATCGCGTTAACTGGAATGACTCCCCAACGGAAGCATGGTCACACCGTGTTCGTTGAAGCGATGAGCGTCGGAATGACGTGGAGCGAGGTGAAGCGCGAAGCTCAAGACCGGTCTCGATGGAGGACTACTGTGGACGCCCTCTGCCCCATCCAGGGGACATAGGACATTTAAGGCCTTTTCAATAGTCTAATAACTTTTAAATGGCTATTCGACATTATTGTCTATACAAAAGCTGTCAAAACATTAAAATGATGTACAGTACAACTATTTTCTTACTGTCCCTCGGCAAACTTCGTGTTTCGTCAGTCGTCGGCTTTCTATCAGTTGCCTTTTGCACTTGGACCGTACGCTCCCAATCAACTTGGAAGTATTTAGAGTTGTTAATACTCTTTTAACTCAATGTAATTTATTTTAATAAATGGGAGCAAAGCAGCTAAAGGAAAATAGGCAAATAGTTTTACAGCTCTATATATATAGTTCACACAGAAATCAAAACAATAAATTAATTAGTTCTGAATTCAAATTAATGTAAACGATAAATCTAATAATTGATGGACATGGAAATTAACATTCGTTTGTATTCGGAAATGCGATGATTGCCGAGGGACATTAAGAAAATAGTTGTTCTGTAAATAAGTTAACGCGATCGTGAACGAGTAAAACCTTTTTCTATACATGCCCACTAATTTACTAGGAGACTCGCGGTGTGCTTAAAGTATTTCTTACTAACTAGATCTACAAAAATTGCTCAAAATACATGTATGGCAAGAAATTAATCTACTAATAACATAAAGATGAATTCCCTCTGTAATTATTGTTAATACCGCTCCGATTATCATCATATCACTCCTCGATTATTTACAGTATTTTAGGGCTCCTTATTTACATATATTTGAGCTGTTTCTAAAAACTAAGATATATATACATACAATAATATCGCAAACTGATTCTTAGCTTATAATTTATCATTGGACGTGAAACAACCTTTTAATTTCATATACGGAGTAATCCTGCTCAATAAAAATTGATTATTGTAATATACTGTAAAAACTGTTCTTTTATTAACAAGAAGAGTGATAACTTTAGCTATGTATTCAGGTATAAAGATACAATGTTTAGAAAGCTAGATATTTATAAACATATGAATCATGTCGCCTTTGATAATTTTGTCTTTTTTAGATAGGATCCTATGTATGATCCTAGATATATGATAGCTCTTAGAAAAAATTAACTATCGAAAGTGTCCACTAACCTGAGAGACGTAAACTTACGAAAGAATTCAGTTTTTAACCCCCGACGAAAAAAGAGTGGTGTTATACGTTTGACGTGTGTATTTGTGTATATGTCTGTGGCATCATACCTCCTAAACGGATGAACCGATATTGACGTCGTTTTTTTGTTTGAAAGGTGACTTTATCGAGAGTGTCCTTAGCTATGTTTGATGAAAATCGTTTCAGCCGTTCAAAAGTTATGGGCGTTTTACTGTTTGAATCGAAGTGTTTTCGCAAGATATCGTATCGTAACTACGTATTCAATAGATTTTCGATCGAAGCGCGTCTACTACTAGATAAATAATATAGCATGCAATAAAAATATGTCGGGGGTTTTTTTAATTTGACTTGTACATAATGACTCTTGCACATAACGTGTGTGTCATATCATCCTGGTTGATTTACATGTTTAGAAAAAAACCATCGCGTTTCAAAAAAGGTGGTCATTTAAATCCGTTGTTGGAAATAAGAGTCATAAATATGTACCTGGCCGTAAATATGACACATCAATCTTGGTCTTCTATAGAGTAAAAACCTGCGACGATCTGACCTTCGTCATTTTATAAAAGTTGAAAGTTTGTGTATGTACCCAATACAGGTCTGAACGATCACCGAATATGAAGTTTGGATCAAGATGGCTTTGGGAGATATCTTTCAAAATATGAAAATATGCCAGAAATCATCAATTTAAATGTTAAACGGAACTCTTGAGCTTAAAGAACGCCGCGCGGCGGCGTGAGTTGGCACGGTGCGCCCTACTGGCCACTACTCAATTTTGTGCAATATTGATCAGCTGACCGGCAATTTACTATGTGCCTTTGAACTTACCGACTCCCGATGGATCGGACGGCCGATGTCAGGCCACCGCGGCCTTCCTCAGATACGACGGTTCCCACGGCCTATCAGTCTGGCCTGTGATAAATCAGGCCGTGTGACCGCGGCATTAGATGGACGACTATCGGGGTATGGATTTCGCTAAACTATACTTGCAGCGGTCCATTTAAGTACGCAGTCGATCCAAAGCTTCTAAATAGGCCTTTACTATTCACACGAGTATGAATGAAGATGGACTTATATATAATTGTGAAATCGCCAACACACCTTGAGCAAGCGTGGTGTGATCAATGCTCGTGTCTTCTCTGTATGAGAAGAGGCCTTTGACCTGCAGTGGGACAGTTACGGGCTGGCACTATGAGTTTTTACTAGCACGTTTTTTTTCTGAAACTCGATATGTCATATTTATGGTCGCGTACTGTAAGTTCATGAATCTATGGTTGGTAGTGTCGCCCTAAGAACTCCTTTTGCTCGTTGGGTTTCCTGGTGGCCTTGTAGACATCGCGTTCCTTGTCGGGGTACTTGGTAGGCAGGTTCGGAGAGTGCAGGTTCAACTTGGCTGCGTACCTGCGGCAAGATAACGTCGTGATTTAGTTGAGAAACTACAAAATATCATTGCTGGGGGCTTTATTTTCACATGTCAAAGCTATCATGTTCTAATGTGAGAGGGAGACGGAGCTATACTTGACGGAGAGCACTATCCCTTTTTCACATAGGCATCGTGATGGCGTTAGCACGTTATGCACTCATCTCGCGTAATTACAGACATAAAATAGTAAAGCATTTTATGTACACTCACAACGTCATGTTCCAAATATGAATTAAAAAAATATTGTATAAACACGTACTTTATATTCATGGATAGGTAAAATTTAAAAAAAAAACCATTACAGTGCAACATTTTCCTTCGATTTTCAAACAACTGCATCATAAAATAACTTCTAAATTTTATAGTACACTTATATTTTTAATTTACTGGCGCGTATGGGCTTATTGAATTGAAAGAAGAAAAGAAGTGTCATTGTCTATGGATACGCGCGCTGCGCAGTCATGCTCAATGAGAATCTAAATTGCCCGCCATACCACAAATTTTTCCGTTTCCACTTTTGTTTTATTTCAACTGTATGAGTGAAGATAAAGTACACTACTTTGTACGCACTACTTTGTATGCAACGGTATATAATTAGGTATTAAAACACTCGCGTAATATTATTATCAAATTCGGCTTCGCCTCATGTGATATACCTACGCTCGTGTTTCAATAACCCCTATCTCGCGCCGGTTGAGGGGAGTACAGCCCCTGAGCGACGATTAAAAATCTGTATCAATAATTTTACTAACTACCCATCAAAACGATTAGCTATACTAATATTATAAATCTATACTAATTATTATTAAGAGGTAAAAACACGATTAGCTATACTAATATTATAAATCTATACTAATTATTATAAAGAGGTGAAGTTTGTGACTTTGTGACCGATTTAAAAAATTCTTTCACCAGTAGAAAGCTACATTATTCCTGAGTGTCATAGGCTATAATTATTTTTTTTTAAATAGAGATCCTTATGAAAATTGCAATAATGTAACCTAAAGTAGCAAACTGTTGCCTATAAAATTCATTCTTTGGCGTGCACTGAGAAAACTATTGATGATACATAAAAATTATTAGGTAGGTAGGGTAGGATTCGGTAGGTCGAGTAGGGTAGGTAAGGTATGGTAGGTAGGGTAGGATTCGGTAGGTCGAGTAGGGTAGGTAAGGTATGGTAGGTAGGGTAGGGTAGGAGGGTAGCCAGTTGACGGGAGCGAAGCCGCGGGGGTCAGCTAGTTGTCTATATAATCGTTTTGGTAATTTAGAAGTATGGTTGATTACCTATGTGTGCTACAAAGTGGGTATACTGATACAGAAAGTGTTAGAATATAATATATTTTATTTTATACCGATATAGTTACAAATCTTGACAAAGGTGACATTTTCAGTTGACTACTATAAAATAATCTGTGTCAATTTAATGTAGAAAGTGCGTGCGTAATTAAGGAGCGTCCTCACTGGGAGCATTCGTTCGTGAGCATTTGTAAACAAGCAATCGTAGGCGAGCAACAAATGCTTCCCAGTGAGCCCAGCATTCGCGTTCGAGCAAAACTATGAACTTTCGAGTCGAACATTCCCTTACGAGCTTGGAGCATTCTCATACGATCTCGTTAAATGTCATTCATTTCAAAATAGAGCGATTGTGGCTGCAGCATTTTTGTTTTTTTATTGACCTCGAAGGTCACAAACACGTAAGATCAAGAAACTGTTCCTTGCTTTGCAAGTGGCCAGTAATATTCCTACATACATACTCATTCATTTCATCATCTGAGTACTCGCTTTCGAGCGTTTTATTTGCGTAAACATTCGAATGCGAGCCGTTTCCGCGAAAATCGTTGCGCCGTCCAAACCGGCCGAAGTTCGCGCTTGCGTGTAAGCTTTGTAACGCTCGGCTCAACGTCCACATCACTCGAATATTCGACGTCGAATGCCCATTACAAGTGAATGCTCTCAGTGAGGACGCTCCTTAACGAGCTCGAAAATTTTAACAACCCTCCTCAGGTAGACTAGTTTTAATTTTTTGACCAGTCATTTTATAATCTAGAAGATATAGGCAGCCTCGAAAACTATGAAGTGCTGCTTGTAGCAAGCCGTGGTCCTTATTTATGACCATATGGATCTGACCAAGTGCCCCGAGTGGAAAAACCTCACAATTAACCGACTTTTGGCATCTATTTTCTATAAACTAGATAAATTGCCAAGGCAAAGACAACGATGTGGTTTAAAAGAAGATGTAGTAAATAAAATTTAAAAGAGTATGTTTAGATGGTTTGGCCATGTTGAGAGAAAGAATGAGGGGATGCCCTAGAAAGACATACATAGACCATATTGCCCATATTGGTGATGTTCTTCAGAAAGGCCAGGCGCGCAGTACTCATAACCGTCGTGTGTATGACTAGATGTTTGAACGTGAGTGAAACGAAAGAAGTATGTAAGGATCGTAGCAGGTGGCGTTCTGTAGTTTCTGCCTACCCACATGGGAAAAAGGCGAGAGTTTATGTATGTATGTAGATAAATTGCTCCAGCTTTGCCCATCCTTCCAAGGATAACGACAATATATCAATGTCTAACTAATAGATATATTACCAAATGAAAAGATAGGTTAGAATTATCTCTGTCTAATATGAAGTCTTAGACTCAGTTTGGTCTTGGCCCGGGGAGGGAGGGGGAAGGGAATTGCCCCGTTGCCCTGCCCTTGTATTCGTGCCTGTATTAGGGTAAGCAGAAGGATGAAGAGATAATCCATAGTGATACAGTCGATCTCACCTTATACCACCGATATCAATCTCGTAGTGTCCAGCGAGGACATATTCCGTGCTGATCGGCTGCGGCACTCCGGCTTCGTTCAGCTTCTCGACGAAACCCAAGCAAACCTACACAGAAAACAAACAAATATTATAATATACAAAGATTGGAGAAATTATTATTAAAAAAAAACCCGACTGCAAAGATGTAAACAAGAAGAAAATCATGGTATGCAGTAACTTTTCTTATTTACAACTTCTTAGTTATACTTTTTTTTGAATGACTTAGGTTAGGTTAGGTTAAAACGGGCTAGGGGCGACGGACTCGGGGACGTCCGTCGCCTCCCAAACATCAGGACCCGAGGTGGTGCCGCGTAGTGTTCCACGCGCGCCCGTCTCTAAGACGTCGCGGGGGGAGTCCAACACCTCACTCCCCCCCAACCCGAGGTCGTGGCCCGCAAAGGCGGGCCGGCACTAGCCGGGGGTTGCGGAAGTATCGTTGTTCCCGCGACCCCCAGCGTAGGTGTGGGATGGAACACCGGGGTGGTTTTTAGTCAGTACGAGTCTGACAATGAGGATTTTCCACCAAGAAAAAAAAAAAAAAAAAAAGTGTTTAAACGGGCTGGTTTCCGCAACTCCACGACTAAGCGCGTATTTTGCGACTTTTAAACATATTAAGTGGTATATATTTTTGTAATCACCTCCAAATCCCTTAATTTTGATACCCTCAATGTGTTCCTCGATGTGTTTCAAATAAAAAAATATAGCGCCCAAAAGCCGTAAAGCTCCTTTTTTTAACGGCTTACTACAGAACACTTGAGCGGCCAAAAATCCGTGAAGTGGTTTGAAAGGTACGAGGTAAAAACCGACTTCCAAAAAAACACTGCAAAACGAAAAAGTACTTTCTTTTCCGAAGTCGGTGTCTTTGGTACCTATTGTTTTCCGTGTTTCGACACCGACTTCGGAAAAGAAAGTAATTTTTCGTTTCGCAGTGTTTTTTTGGAAGTCGGTTTGATTTTTTGTTAAAAAGTTTTTTATTTATCTTTTTTTAGTTTTGATAGGTACTTCCAATTGCCATAAAATTCATATATGGCCAAAGTACATCTCATGACGACTCCAATAAGCCCATACACGACTAGGATATATTGTTTTATTTCGGAGTACCAGTGCCTACCTGCCGGCTTCATCATCAGATCAGTTTCATCAGCACTATGTATTTATAAGTATTTGCTTCATCATAGTCGTTAAACTATTCGAGATATCTTATAACCCATGACATACTTAGCATTAAGGAATTCTATTGACCATCTGTGGTCTTCTTCACCAGTTCCACTTCACCAAATGTTACTTGCTGAGTGCAGATAGATGATTGCATTGTTGATAAAAATACCAAAATCGCTATATGTATGCCTATAATATTTGAGGAGTTCCCTCGATTTCTCCAAGATCCCATCATCAGATCCTGACATGATGACTATGGGACCAACCATTCCTTTCAAACAAAAGAAGAATTTTCCAAATCGGTCCAGGCGTCTTACAGTAATCGGGGAACATACATAAAAAAAAAAAAGATTCCGACGAATTGAGAACCTCCTCCTTTTTTTGAAGTCAGTTAATAAAGAATATTACATACATACAAGATACGCGCGAAAAACATAACCCTTTCCTTGCAGCCGGGTAAAAATACCAACTAAATTTTAAGTATTTTGAGCAACATGAACACGGAGCGACTGCCTATCTGACCTCCACAACCCAGTAACTGGGTAACACTATACCTCTTGGCAAGACTGTTATTATATTGCCTGGGTTTTGACTACCCTTGACGACGTTCAGAAAAACAACACCCACAGCGAAAAATCAATGCGCACTTATATTATAATACTAGCATACAGATGCCTCATCCCATACAAAGAAACCGTGCCGACGTAACTAGCGTTTTTCGTCTAATTAAACTGATTATTTTCTATGAACATCGATCACGTTCGGTTCCACGGATAGAGATGGTGTTAGCAGCGACTTGCAAGTAAATGGGTTTTTTCGGTATACTTTTTTTTGAAATACACGATTTGTTTTATAGTATTTTTTGCACGGTTTTACAGTTTCATTGTACCAAAATGTATAACAAAGCAAAATTCGAATTTTTGTTTCTAGGACATGTCGGTTTCCTCACAATGTTTTCCTTCACCGTTTTGAGAGCAGTGGTGGTAAAATAATTGACACAAAGTAAAGCGCCTGCCTGGGTTTGATACCACTACTTACAACTTATAAGTCGCGGCCGATACCACTAAGCCACCACTGCCTTGTTGACTACGGAACCTTAAAAAAATAAAACAAAGGAAGAAACTAGACACACCGTCTACTCCTGCACGTCTTGTAGTCCGATGATGGAAAGAGCCAGGCGGAATCAAATTGTGCAGTTCCATCGCTCACTCCCCGAAATACAGCTTATTTACCTGTTTCTTGAAAGTGAAGCCATAGCTGGTGGTGGTGGTCTGGCCGCAGTAGTTGCCGTCCCTGTAGATGGGCTCGCCGCCCCACGACCACATGTCGAGCTCGTGGTCGTGGTCCGTCAGCAGCAGCTGCACGTATTGACGACAGATGCCTTCCTCTCGCTGGCGCTCCAGGGCGTCGCGACCGATGAACTTTATGTCTTTCTGTTACGAGTAAGAGGTTTTAGACTTTTGGGTGAACATAAATCAGGTATGTGGCAGGGTGTGCATTACAAGGAAGGTTCATCTGGTTGATATGACAGGAAACGTCTACTGTTGGACATAAGCGTCAAAGAAGAAGCGGAGAAAAAAGTAAAATTTAATAAACATAATTTTTGTAACTGTAAATATTTGTACGAAATGACTATGTCTCGCGGGTTTTATATCTATATATAAAAAAACCGGCCAAGTGCGTGCCGGGTCACGCGCAGTAATAGGGTTCCGAAGTTGCACAATAATGCGGACTAAAAAGAGGGTTTTGTTGTTGTTACATGAACATTAGAAGGGTTTCAGAGGCACACAACGTCTAAAAACGGGCCCACATAGTATGATGTTTTTTTTAATCTATATTCTCGCGTTTGACCACTATCTCGCCTGATGGTAAGCGATGATGTGGTCTACGGTGAAGCACGCTTGCCTAGATGTATTCACTCTTGACTTAAACTAAATAAGGACTAACTGGTAACTGAAGAAGGAGTTATAAAATCCAACTTCGCAACTGAAGTTAGAAAAATATTATTTATTTGAGTACCACCGCGGTTGCGAATCGCGAAAGGAGCCGATACGAACGCGCGTTAGAGCCACGGGGAATGGTATAGTTCGTTCCTGGATACTTGCGTGCACGCTCCTTGTTTATTTCTCTTTCGGAATTAGAAAAAGATCGTATGTATTCACCTATTTAAGGCGATGATAGCTCAGTGGTAGTGACGTCGGATACCGAGACGAAGGTCGCGGGTTCGAATCCTACAATGAGCTTGAGCTTTCGGTGAAGGAAAACATCGTGAGGAAACCATAGCACGGTGGTAGGGTACTTTGTAGTACCCGCCTGGCTGGCAACCACCCTCAAGTTGAAAATCTGTCGCCAAGCACCTTCCGGTGTGTTCCGACAGCAGCACTTGAGAGCCAGTTCCCTTCTAGGCTTTGTGTGCTTACCATCATCGGCCACATCATCACTGACCACGGTGAGATTATGGTCAAACACAGGCCTATACATAGTAAAAAAAAAAAAAAAAAAAAAAAAAAAACCTCTAATCTCCTGTAATACCGCAGATTAGAGGTAAATCCTCTAATCTGCGGTATTCACTATTTCATTCTAGAAAGTTTTACGCTACTCAATTAGTGATTAGTATAGAAGGATATCGACAAAATAAAATAAGTAATTTGCTTGAAAATCGAATCTAATTTGATTTTACTTTTACGTTTTAATTACAAAAAGACGAAAATACTTCTGCATTAACACAAAATAGACTCCACCGCGCAAATGCGCCGTATGGACTACGGACTGGTACTGCCAACGACTCCGGCCAATGCGTTATTCGAGCTTAAAAATTATTAATTTAGAAATCATTATTATTAAGGATGTTATGATTTTATTTTTGTATATTTTTACATGGTTCATAAGCATATATATACTATCTGTTTTACACAGCTAACAAAGTTATTTAAGTAATTTTGTAATGGCATTCGTACAAAAACTTTACTGTGCCAAGTACATTTTATAAGTTGGTCGACTATTACTCGTAAACTTGTAATAGACCAGGGTCGATAATTTTTAAAACCAAAAAAAATAATAGTAGGATGAAACCCATTAGAAAAGGAGGGGAATATTATAAAAATGAAAGGAAAAATAATTTACGGGCGATCTGAGGTCGGGAAGGGGATGGGGGTGAGTTTTTAAGGGTAAAAAACGGTTTTTCTCGATTTCCGGCAAAACTAAAAGTCCTATCGAAAAAAGTCAAATGGCAAAGTTGTAGGTAATAAAAAGATCTAAAACTTTTGTATTTACACTTTTTTCACATAACCTCAAAATTTATGTGAAAAATTCAAAAAAACAAGTTTTTGGTTTTTTATTTTTATCTTTTGCAAAAATTTTTCGTTTTTTACGAAATTTGGTGAAAACTTACCTTTTTATGTCCCAAATACGCTGTAATTTATTTGATTAAAAATATTTATTTTTTCAACTTATTTTGAATTAATATCGAAAAAACACCCTAATTTTCAATCGAAAATTCACCCGTCAAAATATCAGCTTTTTTTAAAAATTTGGTATGTTTTCTGTTCGTTGAAATCTCTACTTTCCGATGGTGAAAAAAAAATATATGTTACCTTAGTAAATCTTCTCAGAAAATGCAAAAAACCGATAAATAATTTTGAGCTATTTATTAAAATTAACACTTTAATTACTCGAAAAACGTTAGATTACATGTAATATTGATAAAAAAAAATTGCAAATAAAAATATACTACTATTATGGTCGATTTTCATATATATTTTATACATTTCAAATATATTTCAGATATATTCAAAATATATGAAATATATATGAAAATCATATATATTTCATATATTTACGATATATATTTTTTATAGATTTTTAATATATTTTTTATGTATTTTGAAATATATTTTTTTTCATGCTAAATTTGTTTGTGCAAAATTAAGGAGATTATTATTTTTTTATCTTGTATTAAAATATAATTTAATTTCAATCTTTAGGTTATGTTACGTTAAACATACTATTTTTTAAAGAAAATATTACGATTTTTATGTTTGAGTTGATTGATACACATAAACATAGAGATAGTATTTACCTTCCTATGCAGATTCGAAAAGTTTTTTTTTTTAAGTAAACTTGTCACAATTATCTTCAAGAAACTCAGCGTGCACGTGTATTTTTATAAACGATGTTGTATACTGTACTGTATTTCGAATACTGGTTAGGCTAACGGTTGTAACAGCTGCTACGAAATAGTAGGTATGTATGTAGTAAGACCCAGACCCGCCTAGCCCCTTCCCCACTTCTCCATGAAATACCTTTTGATGGGCTACAATTTTTCGTAGGTCACTCAGGTATATAATTTATCTTAAAATAGTTATAAATAGGCATCTACGCATATAATTTAAAGAAGATTCGACAACTTTCTCCAAATATTGTAGATGTCTTATTAAATATTAATTTTATTAACTTATTTGTTTGTTAATTATAGTAGCATATTTTTATTTGCAATTTTTTTTTATCAATGTAACATGTAATCTAACGTTTTTCGAGTAATTAAAGTGTTAATTTTAATAAATAGCTCAAAATTATTTATAATAATAAAAAAAAATCGAATTCGAGTTTTTTGCATTTTCTGAGAAGATTTACTATGGTAACATATTTTTTTTTTTCACCATCGGAAAGTAGAGATTTCAACGAACAGAAAACATACCAACTTTTTATAAAACGCTGATATTTTGACGGGTGAATTTTCGATTGAAAATTAGGGTGTTTTTTCGATATTAATTCAAAATAAGGTGAAAAAATAAATATTTTTAATCAAATAAATTACAGCGTATTTGGGACATAAAAAGGTAAGTTTTCACCAAATTTCGTAAAAAAATAAAAAAAATTGTAAAAGATAAAAATAAAAAACCAAAAACTTGGTTTTTTGAATTTTTCACATAAATTTTGAGGTTATGTGAAAAAAGTGTAAATACAAAAGTTTTAGATCTTTTTATTACCTATAACTTTGCCATTTGACTTTTTTCGATAGGACTTTTAGTTTTGCCGGAAATCGAGAAAATCCGTTTTTTACCCTTAAAAACTCACCCCCATCCCCTTCCCGACCTCAGATCGCCCGTAAATTATTTTTCCTTTCATTTTTATAATATTTCCCTCCTTTTCTAATGGGTTTCATCCTACTATTATTTTTTTTCACTTTTTATTATTTTTAAAGGCTTCTCTACCCTGGTCTATAAAGCCTTGTTATCCGTGATATTTTTCCTTTTAATTTCGTTATATTTACTACTGCCGTGAATTTTTTCACATAGCCAAGAGGAACCATTTCGCTGGCAGGGGGGGGGGGGGACACTTGACTCTTACATAAATTTGCAACTTAAAGCTTAATTTTACGTAAACGAATCTCTGAATCGAAAAATGGTTTTAACAAACCCTTAATATTTTTGAATGGCCTATCCAACGATACCCCACTACATGTGATAGATAAGAAAAAAAACATACATCCCCACTTTACGTCTATGGGAGGTACCCGAAAAAAATTATTTTTCATAATATTATGTTACCACTTTGTCGGAATTATTAATATGTATATACATGCCAATTTATAGCTTTCTAGTACTTAGATGAGCTAAGCTGCGGACGGACAGACGGACAGAGCGAAACTATAAGGGTTCCTTGTTGACTTCGGAACCCTAAAAACTGGCCCAGTGTGAGTCGGACTCACGCAAAAACGGAAAAAAAATCATGTTTGTTGTATCGGAGCCCCACTTAAATATCTATTTTTAGTATTTGTTGTTACAGCGGCAACATAAATACATCATCTGTGAAACTGTTTATATAGCTATCACGGTTCATGAGATACAGCCTGGTGAAAGACGGACAGACAGACAGACGGATCGTGGAGTCTTAGTAATAGGGTCCCGATCTTACGCTTTGGGTACAGAATCCTAATAAAAATGAATCCCTATTTCCCTTGGTCACGGCATCACGCGTGAGTGGATGGACCGATTTCGCTAATTTCTTTTTTGTTTTGTTTGTTATTGTTAGCAGAAAGTTTTTGTGAAAGAAAAATTAAGAAAAAGAATTGGTAGTTAGGTATGTAGCTAGGGTAGGGTAAGTAGGATAGCGTAGGCAAGGTAGGGTAGGGTGGGTAGGTAGGTAGTTTATAGTAGGGTTGGCAGTTGACGAGGGTGAAGCCGCGGGCGCAGCTAGTAATAAATATATTTAGCTGAATAGTGGGGGCTAGCTGCACACGTTCCTAGGTTTAGAAAAATATCATTACGTGATATACACTTATTTATCTATACTAATAGTATAAAAAAAATAAAAAGAGGAAAGATTTTTTAGTTTGTTTGTTTGTACCGGCTAATAGGCTCCGAAACTACTGGACCGAATTAAAAAAATTCTTTCACCAATAGAAAGCTACGTTATTCCTGAGTAACATAGGCTATTTTTTCATCCCGAAAACGGGTCCTATGGGGTGGCCCACGGGAGCGAAGCCGCGGGGAACAGCTAGTTTATTATAACACTTAATTGTGCGTCAGAAGCCAGTTTACGAGCTAAAGCGTAAACTGGCTTCTGTATGGCATAGACAGCCTGATTGAAGCAGGCAGTGCCAGTCCGTGTATTGCGAAAGCCAATTTTGTATTCAAAATGCAAATTGCTCAATATCTACCGCTTGAAACTGTCGGCACTTATTTCAAGCAGTCTGTCTATGGACGCTATAATTATTGTTCAAAATGATTCTCACATCGAACTTGACGCGCCAGGTGCGGCCACACTCGAGGGGTGTGGTAATGGTGTCCAGGTCCTGGCCCCAGAACGCGAAGAACTTCTCGACGCGGAGTGCGCGCGACGCGTAGTAGCCCACGTGCGAGATGCCGTACCTCTCGCCGATAGTCATCAACCGGTTGTACACGTGGAGGGCGAACTGTAACCGATATACAAGCGTAATTAACCTTTACAATGCATGTCCTCGAAAAGGGCGTTTTCCAAGCAGTCAAACTGTGCGGAAAGTGTCACTTTTTTTCACTAGTGCTTTTTACTTTTCTGAATGTTTTAAATTTTTCACGCCAACTTCAGCCCGACGGATAGAGCTTTTATTATTTGGGAAAAGTTTTACAAATTAGTTAAGTACAGATTATCATTCATATAAAAGGTAAAATAAAACTAATACTTCATTAAAGTCGTTTTTATTTACTCTAGATTTAGATATTGATCAATAAAATGATTTTAAATATTCATTAAATATGTTAGGCAGAACGTATATTTAGCTCGTGCTTTTTTGCGTTACGACGTGACAGCTATTTGCACATGCGCAGTAGATATGCCCGAGGAACTATTAGTTAATCTGTGGATATGCTGAGCGCGCTTGAATAAGCCCGCCAATTTATTAATTAATTGCTTGGTTTAGATAATTTTTTTTATTTCCTCGCACAATGCATAGTAAAATGTTGTATGATACACGTACGCAAGATGATTTCCGACTCGTGTCGATTGAAATCGAAAATGCCACTCATCGGAAATCACCTACCTTCCGCACTTGTAGCATAAATAACTATTTTCCACTACCTTTTTCTATTATGTAACACATTGCCTAAAAAATTGTTTCGATAATAATAACCGTTACGAAATGAATTTTGTATAGATCATTATGTAACTGGCAGAATGGTACTTTACCTGTTCCCTCTCTCGAAAAAGCGCGCGTTGATTGTGTATATAGTCTGTGGTTTTTAGTCTGAACGTTTCTAATAAATTGTTGTTGGAACTTATTTGCATTTAATTAAGTAAGCTCATCAGGTAAAAGAAACGTTTCTTGTCTCGCATAAAAAGGCTTTATATTAACACTCGTATGTAGCTTGGCTACATCGCTCGTGTTAAAATCTCGACATTTTATGCTCGACACGAAATGTACTATTTACTTACTACATTCCCATTGTTGAATCAAACATGTCTTCGCGTTTTTGGGTCTAAAACATCATTTACTCACTATGTATGCATTTACCGTTTCTAGAGCAGTGGTGATGAAATAATTTACACAAAGTAAAGCGCCTGCCTGGGTTCGAAGACACGACACGTAAGTCGATGCCGTTAGCACCGATATGTCAACAAATAAATAACACTATCACTATCACAACATACTTTTTATAGTACGCGGTACCATCAAAAAAAATTGATACTGGCTACTTTCACTACACAGCAGTTCACTAGAACTACTAGTAAACTATTATATTGTCACTTCTGTTTTAATTTTAAGTCATTCACCCACTGCCTTTTCATTCATACCATTCCTGACACAATCCGCAGTGGTTGAGGAAATGACTGCTGCGCTGCGTGTCGCGGGTTCGATTCCCGCACGGAACAAATATTTGTATGACCTACAGGTAGTTGTTCCGGCTCTGGGTGTTTGTGTATGTGAGTTTATATGTTTGTAAACGCACCCACGATACAGGAAGAAATTCCTAGTGTGGGGCAACGATTTTTTTTTAAAAAAAAAAAGGAAAAAAAAGATCCTTTCATATTTTCATAAGCGAGAGGCTTCTCTATTCAACCACAGTTAGATTCATCATAACTCACCTTGGTCGCCTAAGCCACCTTATTAGATTAGTTCTAAACACTTAAATTTAAACTGATCATATAGTTTTGTGTATTCGGCTATCCGATCTGGCACCAGCAGCCTGTGAATTTGGCAAGGCAATGGGTTTGACCGCCATCAATTGACCAATCACATAGACGGAAATTCAAATCGCGTCTTTCATCTCATTCTTCAATGTTGATGTCACACCAATGACAACCCCACTTCAAGTACAAACAATTACTGCCCATACCCGGTTGCCTGGAAGAGTTCGCCGAATGCGATAAGGCCGCCCATTGTATTTGTATTAATTTTAAGTTTCTTTTTATAATTGTATTTTATGGTGTACTAGCTGACCCGGCAAACTTTGTTTTGCCATAAAAACACCAAACATTCATCTACCCTACCCTAACAACCCTACACTACCTACCCTACCCTAAACGGGATAAAAATCCTATGTCCTTCTCCTGGTTCTTAGCTACCTCCCTACCAATTTTCAGCCAAATCGGTTCAGCCGTTCTTGAGTTATAAATAGTGTAACTAACACGACTTTCTTTTATATATATATATTTATATATATAGATTATAAAGCATATAATAAATAAAACTCGCATGTGATTGGTCGATTGATGGCGGCCATACCCTTTGCCTTGTAGAATTCATTTACGAAATTAGGCTACAGTTATCGGATCACTCTACAAATAAATAAAACTTACCTCATTAGGAATATACAGCACATAACCCAACTCGCCAGTGTGAGTCAAATTCATAGCCCGGATCCCATTCGCGAGTCCAACATCGATCTCCTTGAAGGTGAAGAAGGGGAAGTTCGACGGAGACAGATCCGTATCCGTCAGTTCAGATAGGAGGTTCCTGGTGAACGGACCCATGATACAGATGGCCGTGTACATGGAGGTGACGTCGGAGAGCGTGACGGAGCCGTTGGCGGGGAGGTGGCGCTTCAACCAAGCCTTGCAACGGGTCTGCTGAATTGTTGGCGCGATCATCATGTAGCTGGAAGAGAGGGTTTGAATTAGTGTCGATTCTTGGTATAATAATATTAATTTACAGCAATCCCCAATATTTTTGGCCGGGCTTAACTTAGGTTTGCCGATGCGCATTGCATGGCGCCCTGCTGTTTTAGTATTTTGCTACTGTGCAGCCATTGTAGCCAACTTCAGACAGGTCGAAAAGATTGTGGATACTATCATCATCATCAATACATATAATAAATCCGTAAAAAAGTTTTTGTCTGTTTATCTGTTTGTTTGTGCACGCATCACGTAAAATGTACATTACTTATTTTTGTTTCATCGCAAACGGTTCTAACAAAAATTAGAAGAATTTAAAGTGTTCAAGAAGGAAAATTATCACAAAACACGCAATTCAGATACTCGGACTATTGAACTCCAAATTCGATAAATGGTGTTGTGCATTTGAAGTTATGTTCTGAATAGCGGTGTTAAAATTCTCCATAAAAGAATGACCTTAGCTAAAAAATAGGTAGGTAGACAGGAAGGTGAGTACGGTAAGGCAGGCAGTTGACGGGAGCGAAGCCGCGGGCACAGCTAGTACATAATAAAATTTTGGTAAGTTAAAGTGGTAATCATAAAACATCTTGACGAAAACTAGGATAAAGTGGTAATCATACAAGATCTTGTTGAAAACTAGGGCTATTTTATTTAGACCTATGTTTCTCGGATTCATATCGGTTGCGAAGGTTGCGTTGCTTGTACTCTTTAAGGGCGAAAATCACCAATTAAATTGAACGCAGTTTTGAAGTGCTAATAACGTGTAGATTCAATGGTAAAATTCACCCTAAAAGATGTGGTCAGTATGAGTGTACCTCAATTGAGGTTGCTGGATCAGATCAGATCTTGGTCAGATCTTGCAGAATCGATCATGATATGATCGATTCTCTTGTGCCAAACACTCTTATATCATCATCATCATTTCAGCCGAAAGACGTCCACAGTTGAACATAGGCCTTACCCAAGTGTCACCACATCGACCAGTCCTGAGCGTCTCGCATCCAGCAGATTCCACAGAGAAAAAAAGAAAAAAATCCAAGAACAACAATGACGTCTGTCATGTCTGTGACAGACGCAAATTACAAGGAAAATTACAAGATAAAATGGAATGAATAAGATTTAATAATGTTGACGAGAGCTGCCGCCGCAAGGAAAGCACGCCTACCACCTCCGGCCTCGTCGCCCAGCTCCGCCTCGCCGCCGCCGGAAACCAGCCCCACTGTGAGTGCTGTGACACCGGCCGTGGCAGTTGCGTCGAGCTCGAGCGACGAGTACTTCTCTCCGCCGACGACACCACCACCTGCGCGTCGACGGGGAGGACGCCGGCCGCCGGACCGCTTAGGACCTCAAGGCTTACCGGTCTCTGATAGGGTCCCAGCACCCGGCGGAAGTGTGCAGCGCATGAAATGGACACAATCCATTAACGAAAATGTCATGCGCGCATACTTTGGGGCTACAGAGGGAGGAAACAACCTGACCGCGTACCGTGTCCGGATGCTCTCTTTGTTTCAGGTGCTTGAGCCAGCCGTCAACTTTTCTTTCCAACCTTACTACAACCATCCCGGTGATCACCATCAGCACATAGAAGAGGCACCGTGACCTCTCTAAAGACCAACCCGGAACCCCCTCCGTAAAGCACCTGTCAGGACACATCCTAGTGGAAATACTTACTGGTTGTCAGATATCCTGGCAATGCTGCAGTCGTTCTCGTAGCCTCCGCGCTCGTTCTGCATGCCAGTGTGTATGATGCTGCCCACCGGGACATCCACGTCGTTGGAGCACAGGTACTGCAGCAGATCCACGACTTCACGACCTTGGGACTGAAGAAAAAAAGCCTTTTAGTAAGACTACTGTGCTACTAGTTTAGTTTAGAGATCCCTCGCTTCCGGCCTTGATCAAATATATGGTCGGAATCGACAATTAATGGCAAGCAGTGGCTGCCATTATTTGTGGAGAGGGCTTTGCTCGGAGTTTCCTTGCATGATCGAATCAGAAATGTAAAGATCCGTAAGAGAACCAGGGTTATCAAAAAAGATCGAAAAAAAAAAAATGCCGGTTGCAGTGGGCAGGGCACATTTCTCGCAGAACAGATGGCCAACGGGGCAGAAAGGTTCTGGAGTGGCGACCGCGAACCGGAAGACGTTGCGTTGGAAGGCCTCCCCCACCACCGAAGAAGGTTGAAGGTTGCGGGGATCCGCTAGTTGCGAGACGCACGGGACCGGTCGATGTGGCGACTCTTGGTGGAGGCCTATGTCCAGCAATCGACGTCTTTCGGCTGGTATGATGATGATGAGTGGCTGCGTTCGCTGAACAGGTGATGGCAACAAAAAGAGGCAGCAGTAAGGGAATGGGAGATGTCCTCCATTCTGCCAAACACACATCCGACGGACCGGGCGGAAGAGGGCCGAAACTGCCCTTTTCGGCTTGGAGAAGTCTGTCAAACAAGTACATAGGCCCGAGTTGGTGTCGCATGGTGTATCCGCCTGCCTCTCCCAAATGAAGACACGGTGATGAGCAGCTCACTCCTCCCCTCGGCCAGAAATGGGGTTTGCTAGGGTAAACCATCACCGCTGTGTTGATTATGGATCCAGCAGCCTTATTGCGTAATGAATTCGGCAAGGGCGAAGAGTATGAAAAATCGACAGATCGCGATTGGTCGATTGATGGCGGTCAAACCTGTTGCCTTGGCGAATTCACTTACGCAATTAAGCTGCTGGTCGCCTGGAGTGTGCAGGTTAGAGCGGAAGGTAATAGACCAGGCGGTAAGTCACCGACGATGTGGACTGATCAGATTAAATGTGACTGAAGGCTCTATTAACAATGCGTAAAGTCAATATCCAAAGCTACCAAGACCGCTTTGTCAAGAGCGAAACGAAGAAGATAACAAAAGGTCGTATTCACCTGTATAGCTATCTTAGCAAAGGAAGAGTAATCAGAAGTCTCTTTACCGACAGGCACAGTATTCACGTGTAGTTTAACAATTACTATAACCATAAGGTAGTATTTACCTGTATATCGATCTTAGTAAACGAAGAATAGTCAGCAAGCCCCACTCTTTCACGACAGGCCCAGTATTCCCGCTGCACTGTCTCGAACCAATGAGGTTTGTTGAAGGTCTTCGTGTATGCCACCTTGAATGGGCGAGGCTTGTCGCCTGCTTCTTTGGGATCTGGCAAAAAAAAATAGATAGTTGGTGAGTTTTAGGGAGTATTGGGACGATAAGCTGTCTGTAGATAGAACAATCTTTAACGTCAGACAGTCAGGGAATTGAATTATTCAACACCATAAGGCTTAAGGTCGATTCTGACTTGCACATCAAACAATGACAATGACTATTTGTGTCATAGTTTCATGTTATTAAAATTTATATTTTCTGTAAGTTTCTCCGAACATTATATACCATGTTCAACATTTCAGATTAATTGACGGCAGACTTACTTCTCTGTTCTCTAAAGGTGAACGCGCACCTAGGCGCACCGCAGGAGCCGCACGCGCCGCAGTCATCACATTTTATAAATCTTTATATGAAATCGTATGCAGCCTCGCGCACCTATCCGCGCCGCACTACCCGCATTACAGAAAAATGCTGTAGGTATACGGATTCCACCAGCGCATGCGGATGACGTCATCAGATTCGGAGCGTTCCATGCTTGCGGCGGGTTTGGTGCGGGCGGCGCAGAGACATCATGCGAACAGTGATGCCAACTTTGCTACTATTTATCTAAATCAAGCAATTTTTCGGCTATTTAATAAAATGGTAGCAAAATTTTTAGCTATAATTACTAAATTTTTTTTATATAACATGAATGCTTTCGAGAGTCTGTAGTGGGGCACCGGATCTTAATTAAAATTATCTCAAGTCAGGAAATATACTATAATATATATGCGATACTCTCCAAACTGTTCTCTTTTTAAGTTATCGTCTCGAACCCATTTTTTTTCTTTCATTTTCTTCTTCAAACAATAAGCAACCGACAATAACAGGATCAAGTGCCGTAGTTCACTACGTACGTTCGTTTTATTCAGAAAATATTCATATAATAAGATTTACAGAAGTGAATATGATTCTGACAACACTGTGCGTGCGGCGCTTTCGGCCATTCCGCGCGGATAGCGCGGGGCCTTGAGAAAATGCGATGAATGCGGCGCGTGCGGCTCCTGCGGCGCGGATAGGTGCGCGTTCACCTTACCACACCAACAGTTTCGAACCACGTAGGTCTCTCGTTGTCCACGACCAGTCCGAAGACGGCGTCAATGTCGCGGAGCGTCGGGTAGATCGATAGTCGAAGGTTGATCATACTTCTCTCTGCTCTTACATACCAACAGTTTCGAACCACGTAGGTCTCTCGTAGCCCATGACCTGCCCGAACACGGCGCCGTTGTCACGCAGAGTCGGGTAGATAGGTGATAGTCGTAGATTGCGACCAGTCTCAAATTCGGCGAACGGGTACGGAAGGCCGTAGTGTACACCTGGGAATAATGGTAAGTTTAGATTTACATAGATTTATATAAAATAGATGTGTATATCTTCCTCGTTTGTCCATTAGTCGAGCATGAGGTTTTAGGTACGGTCCTGGTTATAGCAAATAGTGTTACTGGGTTTTTTCATCTAGGATTTCTCAGTAGCAACTTAGTCTGGTCTGGTGCCCTGTTGATGTGAATAGACACGTCTTCGTCAATTCGCGAGCTGGCTGACCAAAACCAGTTGTATCCTCCGACTGCACAGCATGATTTTCTTCTTGTTTACGTATTTTTAGTTCGCTTCTTAATCAGTTCGGTTTTTTGATTTTTCAATTAACTTTTTTTATTTATAACTTGCTAGATATTTTGTTTTTTCGAATTTTGTACATTTAACCATATTTTGATACCACACACGATGGGTCTGGAAGAAAACAAAATTGGGCTGCCATAAGCCCCCATTTTTTTTTTCATCTTTAATATAGCCAGTGACACTCGCAAGGTTAAGACGAATCGATTGACGTAAGAATCATCAAATTCGGCCAACGCGTTTGGTCTCTAGAACGCCAAATAGAAACAAACAAACATACATAGACTGATAAACACATTACCCTCATTCGGCAGTCGGGTAAAAAGGGGACGAACGCTACTAACCAGGCACTTCCTTGACCCGATCCCGGAGGAACCTCTTGTTGTTGTGAAGACCCAGAAATCGGTTGAGGCCCAGCTCGTACATATCATACTTGGAGTAGCCGTCGACGATCTCGTCTGCCGTAGCTTCGGCGACGCCTCCAGCAGCTGATATGCCGACCGTCTTCATACCGGCTGCGACATGGTAGTTGAACATCTGGGACACAAGGGATTTTTGTGTCAATTTTGGAAGAAGAAGAAAGAACGGAAACAAGAAGAAATGATTACAAAACAAACATCAAGAAAAAGGAATAAAAAAGAACATACATAAACTGTAACAGTTTATTTAAAGAATTGTTTCTAAAAGAATGCGTAGTGCGAAATTCTTAATTATACAAAACTAGATTCTGCCCGCGGCTTCGCTCGCGTAGAAAGTGTTTTATAATATCAAGGGAACACAACACCGGGATGAAAACTATTTTATGTCCTCTCCAGGGTCTCAAACTATCTCCATACCAAATTTAATTTAATCGATTCAGCGGTTTAAGCGTAAAAAGGTAGCAGATACACAGACAGATATTGTTACTTTAGCATTTATAATTTTAGTATTAATGAAATCAATCTGCCTAGCCTTTTCCCATGATATTGGGGTCAGCTGCCAGTCTTACCGGATTATGACGAGTACCAGTGTTTCACATGGAGCGACTGCCTGTCTGACCTCCATAACCCAGTAACTGGGTAACACGTTACCTTGGCAAGACTGGTGTCAGATTAATGATTTTTTTAAGATAATCATTTAAGTCATCGACTTTTTTGTATCTAACAGCTGCGCCGACGCGATGGTTTTCTGCTAACACATCTGACATTTGAATTCTTGTATTTAATTACGTACAAGAATTGCGCCTCAAATGTTGTGTCATCCTTTAAGACAAATAGTAGTAGCGTCTCTATCTGAAATATAACTTTAGACCGAGATTAAACTTAGAACAGTTAAGTGTTTGTTTAGTCCTGTCATTCAATCGACAGGGCAAGTCAAAATGCATCAACCTGCTTCCTCAAACCTTTCTGTTACGTTTTAATGCCGTTTCGGCTGTACGGATCCGTACAAAACTGATACTAGACTGACGGCATATTGATGGACCATTACCTGACTTAGAACATTAGGATAGTTTTGTTCCCGTTACAAACACTCGTTAACACTCTTACTTTTTAGGATTCCGTACCCAAAGGGTCCAAACGGAACCCTATTGCTGTCACTCACGTGTCTGTCTGTCTGTCACACATTTTGCTCCGAAGAATTTTTATCTTCCCATTGAAATTTGGTGATAATGTTTATTATTACGTATATTTTACTAACAAATACCAACCTATACTAATATTATAAAGAGGTAAAAGTTTTTGAATTTGTGAGGTTGTAGAGGGTAATCTCTGGATCTACTGAACCGATTTAGATGAAATTTGGCATGTAGATAGTTTGAGACTCTGGGCAGGACATAGGATAGCTTATATTCTCTTGGGATGATACAATACTTTTAAGGCAGAAGATAGTATATTAATAAATTGGTACGGAACGCTAAATGTGCGAAGTCCGACACGCACTCGGCCGGTTTTTTTAACTAGTAAGACCCCCTTGCGCTACCCCAGATTAACTCAGAGTTAGGAGCAAACACGTCCAATTATGTATGACATATTTGTTATTGCTAAATAACAACGGCCACTGGGTCGATCTTTAAGGTTAAGCAACGCTTGAAGAGGTCGGTCCGTGGATGGGTGACCAGTTCAATATACCGAGTTTCCTCCGTGCCTCGGAAAGCACGTTAAGCCGTTGGTCCCGGCTGTCATTTGAAGATCTTTGACAGTAGTTTCGGGTAGTCAGACGCCTGAGATCTGACACCAGTTTTGCCAAGGGGTATCGTGTTACCCAGTTACTGGGTTGTGGAGGTCTGATAGGCAGTCGCTCCATGTAAAACACTGATACTCAGCTGAATCCGGTAAGACTGGAAGCCGACCCCAACAATAACTGGGCAAAAGGCTGGGCAGGTGATGATGATATTTGTTATTTGACCATCTTATTAGCAACTAACTCGGAGTAAAAAAAATCTTGAAGTCGCTGGTAGGTATTTAGTTAAAAACAGCATTATTTCTTCTTGTTGCTTCTCTTCGACTGATGCTTCCCCTTCCCTTCAAAACATTCGATGTCACGAATTTAGCGTATTTAATCACAGCTATAATCCATGAAATCAAATGCTCTGAAGAGAAGGATATCTTCTTTTTTCTCTCTTCTGGTGATGATAGAGGATGGATGAAAAGTTCAATGAATAGTTTGTTTTTACAAGATCGAATTGACGTAAACCATTGGATGGCAAAATCCTATAGCGTATATCAACCCGAGCCTGCAAACGACGCGATGAGGTTTTCATCTTCTTTCAAAGAAAGTAAATTAAAGAAGGGAAACATGTTTATTTGGCACAAACAATGGATGCTCACAATGAAGCTATGGAAGGACACAAATATAAGAACACACATGACAATGGGCACTTCTGAACTAAATATTTTTTGCATTGTAAATAAGATTGGAAACTAAGATTCGTTCTTCCAATGAAGGTTAAATTTAGAAAAAAGTAATATTGGATATTAAAATAAAGAAAAACAGCAAATAAAATATTTGCGATTTTATTATGATGAATTGTTGGATTCTTCTGCATATAAACTGGAATCTTCACTCGAATAAAATCATGTGTTATCGTATGTTAAATCGATTAAATCCTTCATTAATAAAGTCGACTGTTATAAGAAATCGAATTGGTACCGCATTAGTACATCACTTAATCAATAATTTTTGAGCTGTCAAAAGTAAAACTACAGGTTGGAGTGTAACAAAAGGTATTTTGACTAGCACAAGCTGGAAACGTGGCAACACGCCCTACAACAGACTACAAGCGTATAATAAAACCAAATACTAATTAATTATGCACTTTGTCTCATTTATATTTACTGTGTATATATGTTCATATGAGGAGCTTGTGGCTAAATAATAACAGCCGCACGGCTCGATCTTCAAGGTTAAGCAACACTTGATGAGGTCGGTCCGTGGATGGGTGACCATTTCAACATACCGAGTTTCCTCTGTGCCTCGGAAAGCACGTTAAGCCGTTGGTCCCGGCTGTCATTTGAAGATCTTTGACAGTCGTTACGAGTAGTCAGAAGCCTGAAATCTGACACCAGTCTTGCCAAGGGGTATCGTGTTACCCAGTTACTGGGTTGTGGAGGTCTGATAGGCAGTCGCTCCATGTAAAACACTGGTACTCAGCTGAATCCGGTAAGACTGGAAGCCGACCCCAACAATAATTGGTAAAAAGGCTAGGCAGATGATGATGGTTAGGTTAGGTTAGGTTAAAACGGGCTGGTTTCCGCAACTCCACGACTAAGCGCGTATTTTGCGTACGGGGCAGATGATGATATGTTCATATGAACGTAGTGTGTAACGAAAGGGTTTTATGAAGAAAAGCAGAGAAAGATTTCAATTGGGCTTGTCAAGCATACAGAAAGCTAGTTGTCCGTTCGCAAAATCAGGACTTCGTGGAGAAGAAGGACAACAAAAACCACGTTTCACTGTTTGAATCGGGGTGTTTACGCAAGATATCGTGTCATAATTACGTGTGCAAAAGAATGCCGATCGAAGGTATCTACTATGTACCAGATAAATTATATAGTATGAAATAAAAATGTGCCGGGGGTTTTTAAATTTTGAAATTTTACTTGTCTTAAAGTATCGGTTAAGTATGACAACAAACATCTAATTCTAAGATCCATAACACTGTGTCATCACAATGATATATAAATTTAATAGAACATTTATTGACTCAATTTAGCATATTAGAAGTAAAGGCTGATGATACATATACAGAAACAACCATAAGCAATAATGAAGTTATAATATCAAATGACTGGAGATACGCTAGCTTGCACAGCCAAACCTTCAGATCTAGAACTTTTCAAAAAGTTTACTCAACATCGTTTAGCCTCTAATAACAGGCGATGTTAATGCCACGAACGTTGGACACAGAGTGAGCTCTCAAAACGACGAAATTGTTTTGCACCAAAAATACATTTTGTAGGTAATTAACAAAAGAAAGATCATAATGGTGATGTTTTGAGCAAAGTCATATGTTTGGTCTTGTCAAGCGCTATCGGAATTTTGACAATCTCTTATATTTAGGTATTTCGACCATCGCCATTGGTGATAGAAATGATACTTTGGCTATCTATAACCTCAAATGTATAAACTTAACGTACCCCATAGGAAAAAAGGTGTGAGTTTATGTATGACTAGCTGCCCCCGGGGCTTCGCTCCCGTCAATTGGCTACCTACCTACCTACCCTACGTGCCATACCTACTCTACCCACCTACTCTACCATACCTATCCTACCCTACTCTACCTACCATACCCTAACTACTACCCCCTGCCTACCAGGCTCAGCCTACCCAACCCTACCCTACCTAATCATGTAATACATATTTTTAATGTATAATCAATAGTTTTCTCAGCGCACGCCAAAGAATGAATTTTATATGCAACTTTTTGCTACTTTGGGTTACATTATTGCAATTTTCATTTTTTTTTCTCTATTCTCTATTTTCAATTCTCTATTTTTTTTTAAATAGCCTATGCCACTCAGGAATAATGTAGTTTTTTACTGGTGAAAGAATTTTCAAAATCGGTTCAGTAGATCCAGAGATTACCCCCTACAACGCCACAAAATCACAATTCACAAACTTTACCTCTTTATAATATTAGTATAGATTAAGCTGAGTGGTGCCAATCCAGGCGTCATGTTCGTAAACGGGCGCCGTCAGTTGGGATTGGTCATTACTTAGCTCTCTCGGCCTGTTTTAATTACTTTGGGTTCTTTGTTTCAAGGACAATGATGAAACCAAATACTTTGCACTTAAATTCTACTGATGTAACAGAGTGTCTGTGGAGTTTCTTGCAAATTCTTTTTCATAGAGACCTACTGACGCTTGCGAATGTGCAACCAGCTTCATATTTTGCTTGGCAATTCAAAAGTACCTAACCTATATATGGTTTAATTTAAATAAATGATTTTGAGTTTGCATGTAACTACCGCCAACTGCATCGGACGGACTGTTTGAAAAGTGATCTTGTATGGAACTTTTTGTTTATTTTTTTCTGTGTATCTAGAAGGAAACCGCTGCACCTAAGAATATGCCCCAACCTACCTCGGGTGCCTCTCCAACAATCCACTTGCAGTCAGGCGAGAAAGCTTCTAATCCGTTGCAGAGCTTATGCAGCACCGCTTGGCTAAGACTTGGCACACGTTTGAGCAATTGTTGCAGGAGCACGTGGAAATGGTCCCAATCTTCGGGCACGCAGCGCTGGGACATAGATGTTACTGCGGATTGGGAGAGAGAATTATTGGAGTTTTGAAGAAGAAAGAGTCAACTGGTAAGTGACAAGATCAACTATTGGCAACTGTACTGCGATAGACATCCTAACAACAAACTTGAAAGTCTACCTATTCGTGTTTTTTAGGGATCCGTACGCATAGGGTAAAAACGGGACCCTATTACTAAGACTCCACTGTCCGTCTGTCATCATATCTCATGAACCGTGATAGCTAGGACATTTGAAATATTCAGAGATGATGTATTTCTGTTGCCACTATAACAACAAATACTAAAAACAAAATAAAATAAATATTTATATATATAGTGGAGCTCTCATACAACAAACGTGTTTTTTTTGCGATAATGGTGCCCTTGGTGCGCGAGTCCACCTCGCACTTGTCCGTTTTTTTTTTTAATTTATTTAAATGGAATATAGCAACGCTCAATGCTCGACGGCATAAATAGTAATGGCGGTAGTTTTTCCCGGATAGACTTTACATTGCTCTACAAGTACTCCAAGTTTTGCGCGGCGACATATATCACATCACATCGCATCATCAGCCTATTATGTTCCCACTGCTGGGAAACATGCCTCCTCTCTGTGAGAGGGAATGGGCCGTAATCCACCACGCGGGCCCAGTGCGGGTTGGTGGATGTCACATGTCTTCGAATTTTTGGTTCTAGGACATGCCGGTTTCCTTACGATGTTTTCCTTCACTGTTTTTGAGAGCAGTGGTGATGAAATAATTTACACAAAGTAAGCGCCTGCCTGGGCTCGAACCCACGACCTACAACTTGTAAGTCGCGGCCGAAACCACTGGGCCACCACTGCTCGACATACATGTTTAAGTATATCTAAAGAACTTTCCTCTGCTGCAGATTTTTTAAATTAAATTCCTTTCCAACAGATTCTACGGTGGTCATCAAACAAAAAAATCACTATAAGTCCGGAACTGAGCGTCGAGATGTAGTTTAATTCTTGCGGAAGACAATTATTGATTGCAATGTTTGTTTGTTTAGTTGCCTGACATTTTTACTTAGGTTGGGTTTGCTCTTAAATCTAGTCTAAGTCAGAGGTGACAGAGACAAAGTCGACGATGGAGTGAGCTTACCCAGAAGAAGCCTGTTCTGGGGGGTGACCATAAGCTCTTAGAGTAAGGTTATTTTGAGTGTGTGAAGGGACAGATGTATATGACTGATGTATGTTACTTACACTATCTCAAAATAACCTTACTCTAAAAGCTTATGGTCACCCCTCTGTTCACTAACTTTGAAGAGATTGGGGTTGTATGCGTTCGGAAACACAGACGCAGGCAGTGAGTTCCGCTCTGTTGCTGTGCGCATTATGAAGGATGTTTGAAAAATCTTGTACCAAAAACATGTAGAACTTACTTTCTTCTTCGTAGACAGGTTTCGCGATGGGTTCGAAGCCACCAGCCAGGATGCAGCCGTCTCGTTCTCGCAGATAGATGTAGCCATCAGGATCACGGATAACTAGAATAAGCGAAATACCATTCTCTTTAAATCATATTCAACTACATATTCGTATGCAACTATTTCAATGGTTTAGTATTTTAATTAAACTATTTAGTATAAGCACTTTTGAATAATTGTCATGGAGTCGGTCAGTCTGATAATTGAACCTAATTTTGTTTCCCATTATTGTCCCAATCCTGGGCAAAAGCCTCCCCCATTCCCTCCATTTTGCTCTTCAATCTAATTGCATAATAATTATAATAAGGTAGTTGACAAAAAAACATCTATTTAGTCCGTCAGTTATTACCTATACGTTTTTTTAGGGTTTCGTACCCAAAGGATAAAAACGGAACCCTATTACTAAGACTCCGTGGTCCGTCTGTCTGTCCGTCAGTCACCAGGCTGTATCTCATAAACCGTGATAGCTAGACAGTTGAAATTTTCACAGATGATGTATTTATGTTGCCGCTATAACAACAAATACACGTGCCGCTAAAAATAGAATAAAATAAATATTTAAGTGGGGCTCCCATACAACATACGTGATTTGTTTGCAGCTTTTTGCGATATCGGTACGGAACCCTTCATGCGCGAGTCCGACTCGCACTTGGCCGATTTTTGCTTTTACCACGTAAACAAAAAAATACGACGATGAACTATCGTGTGACGTCACGGTGTGCTACACTTTATACTGACAAAGTGACGTCACAAGCCCCACTCCTGAACTTTGATGCGATCTTTGGCAATTTTTATTTATTTGATACAGCAAAAAGTACAGGTCCAATATTATTTGGTAACCTCACTGACGGACTAATTAGAATTATCATTTTTCTACTCAGGCAACATCCCTATTACTAAATAATAATACGTACCAGGCGTCATAGGATCCAAGTTTTCTATAGGTTTGGTGTGTAGGTAGTAGTGCTCGCAGGGCAGAAGGGGTACTTTAATTTGAGGACGAGCGAGTTGGCCAACCTGAAAGAAATAATTTTTATTTCATTAAAACTATTCGAAAAGTAAAGCTCGATGGTTAGAGGGAAAACTGACCTTTCAAGACCATTGTACATCTATATTGAAAATAAATAGTACACAGAAAACTGTCTCTTAATTGACAGACAATGAAAAGCCAAAGAAGTTACAAACATATCATTCATTACATATAATTAATCTGTACAAAAGTCGTTTTTGTACATCGAAAATATTTCCAAAAAAATACACACATAACAGAACCCATTTGCAGCATTTTTGGAATGTTTGTCTGTTTGTCGATTTATCTGTGCACGCATCACGTAAAATGTACGTATCCAATGTAGATAACTTTTATGTGTAAAAATTGTAACTTGAAGTATTACTTAGTTTTTGCTTCATCGCAATAGGCCCACTCTATTAAAAGTTAGATGAATTTGAAATATGCAAGAAGTAAAATTATCACAATACACGCTATTCAGATACTCTGATAGTTGGACTCCATATTCTACAAATTGCGTTGTGTATTAGAAGTCATTTTCTGAATGGCGGTGTTCAAATTCTCAGCGAAAGAATGACCCGATAAAAAAATTGGTAGATATGTTGCGTAGGCAGGAAGGTAAGTAGAGTAGGGTAGGTAGTTGACGGGAGCGAAGCTGCGGGCACAGCTAGTTAAAAATATAATAATAATCTTCATTGAAAGGCATTTGAAATATATTTTGAATCTTCGAAGGTTTTCTCGAAGAAGACTTTTTCTTATAAGATTATTCAATAGTAATACCTACATTGTCGATAATCGTTAAAAAATGTTTGCCAAACACGTAATAATAATGACAAAAACCAGAAAAAGAGGCAGGACTGTATCGTCAAAATAATTAACATTATGCAGTACAAACTATACACAGTAACGTTATTCATCTTTTGGCAAAGGCAGACCAAAAGGCAGACTAAGTCGCAGACCGCAATAGCAAATAGGCAGAACAGGTTAAAGAAGCAAGACAATAAAAACAAGAAATTCGCAGAATAAATTGCAGTTCTAAAAACTAAAAAACACGCTTTAATGGTAAATTGCTAATCCTGAAGATCCTGGTAAGGATAATGGGACAAACTATTTAAACTATTGCATTGTCATCGGTCCTTGATAAGTGTGCAAAGTTTCAAATCAATCCGACGTTTTGAAGGGGTTGATAATCACTTTCAAAGATTCCGTTACATTTATACCAAGCTAATAAAAGCATGTTAATAAAACAGTTTTACAATTATTCAGAAACAAGTGACTACGCAGAGCGAAGTTGATGTGTCAAATATCGAAGCTGTCTTTAAAATAAAGTCTCCTAGCCCTGGCGTGCCCTGCCCTTTTAAATATTCATGGAATCTTCTAGAAACATGCAAACACCATATCAATAACATGACTGCGTCAGCCCCTAACTTCTTTATAAAAGCCCTAAGTTCTTTATAATCGTTTAGTAAATACAGAGGGCGAACTGTGTGCATTCGTCCACTTAAAACTTATTGAGACAGAGACGAACTTAATTTCTATTAATGGGCATAGCATATTGACCCCTATCTCCACAACGTAATGCACATACTTCTATCACATTAAAAACAAACTACTACTGCGTCAGTGCCTAATTCTTTGATGCATTAGTCCGCTTCTGTTCGAATAAGTCATATACTGAGGGCGAATTGTATACATTAGTCTACAGCTTTTTGAGATAAGGACGAAGCTAATTCCTGTGAATATACATAGCATATTGACTCTTATATCCTCAATGCAAAGCACACATTCCTATTTCGACAAAAAGCACTCACTCGACTTTGGAATGTTTGTATGCTATCGTCCTTTTTATTTTTAAAGATACGTTTTGACTCTCATTACGGTTTTCCCCCGATTCCTGAATTAAGGGCCAGTTTAAAATTTTTAAATTCAGAAATCTGAGGTATGAATTTGAAGTTAGGTATTATTCAAGCTCTACTAAGGCTGAAAACCTAATTAATACTGTAAAACTTAAGCATGAAAGTAGTCAATTCTCTGTCTCAGTATTCTTTGAGCCTAAGTCCGCTTATTCAAAGTCCTTGTCAGGCCTTGAGCGAGCTCCCCCTGCACGTAGGTCTAACAATAAATTGCTCAGGCAATATTATAAGCGACATAAATTGGTCACAACATCCGCGATGCAGATCAAGAGATGGGCATGAATAATAAAATTGCAGCAGTTCAGCATGAGTGTCATTCCTGTGCAATCTGCATTATACAATGATGCTAAGTATATACAGTACATAGCTTATGTCGCCCTTTTGTTGGGGCATATGCTCACAGCGTTTATTTCGACCGCGTACGCGCACTTCAAACGCAATAAGCGCTGTTATTTGATAGCAGCAAACGCGCTGCTGAAACGTGGGTATAAAAAATGCTGTGTGCATAAGCCCTTAGGCAGAGATATTATCTTGTCTTTAACATCGCCAGCTTTTATTTGTTTATATAATAACAGAATATTCCCAGACATGTTACTGGAAACACGGTCACAGGTAGAGCAATAAGAAACACATATTCAAAATTACCAAATCATATATTTCAATGCGCAAGCTGATAAAATTTTTATAAGTCCGCAAACTACAGTCTGTTTAGCGGCCGATAGTTTTATGTGATTAAAAATTACATTCATTACTAAATCGTTGTAATGTGCGCACTTGCTTACTACCTCATACTGATTAAAGGCCCGGACAAGTAATCGGCCGATAAAGTCTGTAGTTTGCAAGAGCTCTAAAATAGATTGAAATAAAATTATTCATTAAAAACTCTTTTTATAAAACAACCCTTTTTCGTATTCTTCTCAACAAACCTTTTCATTAAAAATAACTAGTCCACCATCTTGGGCGGTCCGCCATATTGGATTTAGAATGACGTCACTTTAATAACCATGTTATGGAGTTTCTTGTGCATTCTTCTCCATAACAAGCTACTTTCCGAATGCACGGTAGAATCATTTTTATGTACGTTCAAAAGTGCCGCTTGGTGGCCTAGTTGAAATAAAATATCTTTGTCTTTGTCTTTGTCATGCACTGTCATCGAAACTAAAGGTGTATGCAAAATTTCATCTTAATCGTTTGAGGATATCTGCTTGTAAACTCAGTTGCAATATTAGACCGGAACACACATACATTGCAAGTTAAATAAAAGCTTGTAAAAGACTGACGTTGACGCCTTTGGTTAGTTTCGATATTTACCCAGGAGCTAAATTGAATTGGAAAAGCCAGGCTTCACTGTCAAATTCATTTTAGTTGTATTGCAAACCTAAGTTTCAGTAAGAAATGTTGTATTTTCTACGCTCATTACTGTTGATTTTAAAGAATAATAAATATCTATTCTAAGTTTGAATTTATTTTTACATTAACACAAGTTTTAAAATGGGGTCTAAATTTCTTGTCACCAAAATTTATATTTGTCATCAAGTTGTATCACCTAATAAATAGATCTGTCGCCACGAAATATTTTCGTTCTCAGATAAACAAAAAGTGTTCCCAGGTATGAATTATCAAATTAATGTTAATATATGTGTAAAATAAGATATGGATTACCAATAAAATTATAGTTTTATTACTTAAATAAATAATAGATTTGTGCTCAGAATGGTAGATCTGTCACCAAATAAATCGATCTCTGTCTGCGACTCCTTTTTATTCGTTATTTTTTCACCAATACAGTAGTTACATTTTATTTCGTTCAGTTATAAAATAATAGTATTCGTTACCAATTTAATACATCAATTTATAATTTTAATGAAAATATGTTCAAAGAGGCGGAGACAAATTGGCGCGCTTTTAAATATTGGCCAATCTGGCCTCAACGATGGGTCATAGGGGGATGGTAGATGGGCTGCACCTATTCGAATATTAAAACCAATGTCAACATTAAAATAACAAATTATGGACAATGAATCGGTCCAAGAGCGAGCGAAGCGAGCTCGGGAGCATAGGGCACCCCGACACGGACAGGTTAGGTTCGAAGGAGAACACAGGAGCTGAAGTGAGCGAACTCAGCTCCCGTCACGTCATCTCCTTCGTGTTAGGTTACTTTAGACCCTGCATTCAGAAATAGGGCTCCTTCGACTCTATTGCATATACACTAATCTAACTTTAGGTGCAAGTTTCTATATTAAAATCCATAAATAAATAAAAATAGAAAAGCCTTTTATTTCATGCCTCAAAGGGGGCGCCCTTCAAAATCAAAACCAGCGCTGATTATTCAGTGATTATTATTTTTAACAATAAATATTGATTATTTTGACTTTAATTAAGTGTTTTATTTACTATTCGGCTAGAAATTTTATTGAAATATATTTATACTACCTGTGGAAATTAAGATCCTTGGGGAAGGCATATGTCCAGTTAACTTTATGAAATTTTCTAGTGACATAATATATTATTTATTGGTGATCTCTTTAAATTAGTTTGCCTAAATACTTATTAGGACAAACCTTTTATAATACATACAAAAACATTTATTTGGTACTAGACCCTATATCTCCATGATTTTAGGTGATTTATTGTGGAATTGATTTTATATTGTTTGGTGACTACATTTTGGTGACAAATCTACTATTGTGCGGGCAAACCTTATTATTTAAGAAACACAAAACTAATTAAATTGGCGATAGCTTAAAGGATACCCTTTTAAAATTATCTTCCGGACTTCTGGGGGGTGACCATAGCTCTTAGTGTAAGGTTATTTTGAGATCGCGTAAGTGACAGATGTATACAAGTCATATACACCTGTCCCTTACACATACTCAAAATAATCTTACTCTAAGAGCTTATGGTCACCCCCCAGGTCTCTGCTAACAACAAAGAAATCAAAGTGGTCCCATGTTAAAAAGGCTGGGCGCCACTGCTTACGATAAGCCAGTTTTGTTCAGAAAAAAAAAACTTACTAAAATATTTATTAAGTTCATAGATAGATTTTATCGCAAGCTAGTGAGTACGTTTAGTCATTGCACATGTTTCTAAATTAAGAATTTGTTTTTGAAATTATTTTTTAAATTTCTCGTTTAACCCGAAACCCTGTCATATTTTGTCATTATAGTAGGGTTTGATAAGTTCAACACTAAATATGCCTAAGAAATAAATATCTATGAAAGACTAGGCAGTATGGTTGAAAGATTATAGCCTGACCGAAGGGCGAAAAAAATATACAACTGTAAATACTTTAAACAGGAACCGGCCCTTATTCTTAAAAATCTACCCGCTAAGCATTATTTTAATTAAAGCCCAAACCGAGGTTTTCAAAGTCGTCAGATTTAGGTAATGCCCACAATTTTTACGTAAGATTTGCCTATTTATGTCAATCGAATCGTCTTAACCTTGCGAGTGTCACTCGCTACATTAAAATACGAAAATGGCGGCTTTTGCGCGCCATATTGTAGGGGGGCAATTTTCTTTTTTCTTCCAAACCCATTGTGTGGGGTATCAAAATAAAGGTTTTCAAGAGATGATTTCAAACATATATAACACTTATATGTTTAAATGTAACAAATTAAAAAAAAAATGTTATTAATAAAAAAAGTTAATTCAAAAAATAAATCTGCTTCAAAAGAAAACTAAATAGACGTAAATAAGAAGAAAAACATGCTGTGCAGTCGGAGGATACATATTCGCGAGCTGGCTGACCAAAACCAGATGTAACCAACTTTTTTAGAAATACTAACGTGGACCTCTGACCACAGGGCACGTATTTAAAACTTTCCAGATATTATATTCTCAGTTTTCACTCAGCAAACATCACCTACTCCGTTACCTTTAATATGCTTGCTCAAAAGCCCTTTTATTTATACAAGGTAAATATTTCAAGTAGTCGTTTTTGCGCCCCCTCTCCCCCTCCTTTAAACAACCAATCCCATCGAGTAGGGTATCGTTGTTAAGAGCTCGTTGAGTAGATAAATACAGTATTTATTGTTTAAAAATATTGGCGTACAAAGGAATGAGAAGCCACCAATGGCAGGTTTTGTTACAAAATTTTGATCCGAATAATTTTTAACTTCCCATTGACCTATGAACTTCAAATTTGGTTTTAATTATATACTAAACCTAGGAACTTAGTTCCAAAAACCTGTGTCAGTAATAATATAATAACAATGATAACTTGCCTGCCTTGCCCAGAAGCCAGCGCAGTTGACAAAGTATTCGCATTCGATTGCTCCGTGGTTCGTCTCGACTCCGCACACTCGATCGTTCTTCGAAAGCACAGCGGTCACAGAGCAGTCTTCCATCACGCCGACGCCTAAAAAAATAAACAAATTATTATATAAATAAAAAAACCGGCCAAGTGCGTGTCGGGCCACGCGCAGTAATAGGGTTCCGAAGTTGAATAATAATGCGGACTAAAAAGAGGTTTTTGTTGTTGTTACATGGACATTAGAACGGTTTCAGCGGCTCACAAAGTCTAAAAACCGGCCAAGTGCGAGTCGGACTCGCACACGAAGGGTTCCGTACCATTATCGCAAAACACTGCAAAAAAATCACGTTTGTTGTATGGGAGCCCCCCTTAATTTATTTTATTTTAATTTAATAATTATTATTTTTTGAAGAAAATATACAACTAAATATTCTGTGAATATTTCAAGCGTCTACCTGTTGCCGTTATTAATATCGAGCAAAAAACGGCAAAAATATCACGTTTGTTGTATGGGAGCCCCCCTTAAATATTTATTTTATACTGTTTTTAGTATTTGTTGTTATAGCGGCAACAGGAATACATCATCTGTGAAAATTTCATCTGTCTAACTATCACGGTTCATGAGATACAGCCTGGTGACAGACAGACAGACAGACAGACAGACAGACAGACAGACAGACAGACGGACAGCGAAGTCTCAGTAATAGGGTCCCGTTTTTACCCTTTGGGTACGGAACCCTAAAAACGGGCCCACATAGGATTTTTTAATCTATATTCTCGCGTTTGACCACTATCTCGCCTGATGGTAAGCGATGATGTGGTCTACGGTGAAGCACGCTTGCCTAGATGTAATCTATTCACTCTTGACTTAAACTAAATAAGGACTAACTGGTAACTGAAGAAGGAGTTATAAAATCCAACTTCGCAACTGAAGTTAGAAAAATATTATCTATTAGAGGTGAATCCTCTAATCTGCAGTATTCACTATTTCATTCTGGAAAGTTTTACGCTACTCAATTAGTGATGAAGTCGGGTCGAATATTGACTTTATAGAAGGATATCGACAAAAAAAAAAAGTAATTTGCTTGGAAATAGAATCTAATTTGACTTTACTTTTATGTTTTAATTACAAAACGTCGAAAATACTTCTGCACTAACACAAAATAGACTCCACCGCGCGCATGCGCCGTATGGACTACGTTCTGGTACTGCCAACGACTCCGGCCACTCCAATGCGTTATTCGAGGTTAAACATTATTAATTTAGAAATAATTATTATTAAGGATGTTTAGATTTAATTTTTTTATATTTTTACATGGTTCATAAGCATATATTTACTATCTGTTTTACACAGCTAACAACGTTATTTAAGTAATTTTTCAATGACATTTGTACAAAAATTTTACTGTGCCAAGTACATTTTATAAGTTGGTCGACTATTACTCGTAAACTTGTAAAGCCTGTTATGATTTCATTTTTGTATATTTTTACATGGTTTGTAAGCATTATATTTACTCTGTTTTACACAGCTATCAACTTTATTTTAGTAATTTTTCAATGGCATTTGTACAAAAATTTTACTGTTCCAAGTACATTTTATAAGTTGGTCGACTATTACTCATAAACTTGTAAAGCCTTGTTATCCGTGATAATTTTCCTTTTAATTTCGTTATATTTACTACTGCCTTGAATTTTTTCACATAGCCAAGTGCAACCATTTCGCTGGCAGTGGGGGGGGACACTTGACTCTAACATAAATTTGCAACTTAAAGCTTAATTTTACGCAAACGAATCTCGGAATCGAAAAATAGTTTTTACAAACCCATAATATTTTTGAATGGCCTATCCAACGATGCCCCACACCATGGGATAAATGAGAAAAAAAAAATACATCCCCACTTTACGTCTATGGGAGGTACCCGAAAAAAAAAATATTTTTCATGATTTTATGTTACCACTTTGTCGGAATTATGAATATGTATACACATGCCAAATTATAGCTTTCTAGTACTTAGATTCTCTGAGCTAAGCTGCGGACGGACAGACGGACAGAGCGAAACTATAAGGGTTCCTTGTTGACTTCGGAACCCTAAAAAACAACATAGCAGATTCCTTCAAAACCTACCGGGCGAGCACGGCCTCTGTGATAGACTTGAGTCACGCATTTTATCACGGTTTGTGCTCCCGAACTGTAATAAAAATATGTGACGCAAGCCTGTCACAGTAGACCGTGCTCGCCCGACTAGTCGCAGTTACATGTCAGCAACAATCTCTGTCATAAACATATCAAAACTAAATAAAATAAAATGCGAAAATTCTCAAAAATACAGGAAGGCCCCTCTAATTTGAAAGGAAATAATATTAATAATGATACTCACTGTGTCATCCGCTTATAACCAGAAAACATAATTTCCCAGCAAGAAACAACGACAGCGTATCAAAAACGGTGCATGAACTATTTTAAACCCACAACGGACAGGGATCAATGCTGATATAGTGGTGACGTGCGTCCCTAGGCAGTCCTGGCCGCGATCTAGCCGAGGGGACACCAGACCCACTCTTATACATTATATAGCCGCCGTAGGTACCTAGTACACGAGCTCGCTGCATACACACGCAGCGCAGATCAGACTTGCACAGGGGAGCCTAGCGCAGGGATGCAATTGGATTTTAGTAAAGTATTATTATTTATTTATTATTATAGGGAAAACAAACAGTAGTATACTAAAAATATACAAAGTGTCTTAAACATATGACTTAACAATAATACTACTCACTACATTTTTCACAGATTACTACTTATACTAAGACAAACTGATTAGCAAACGTTATTGTAGTCATGATATGTAGAAACATTAGAAACTACTAAAGTATTATTATTACAAATTGTTGCGTCTGTCGGACGGTTTGCTGAGATTAGTAACGGAATCCCAAAGGGTAAATAAAAACGGGACCCTATTACTAAGACTCACCTTCACCCGGCTGCGGTTCGAGAGAAACATCTGTGATTAACCCCACAAAAAATACCATGTTTCTTAGCCCAGTCGACGGATGCGAAGTAAACCGGATCTTAAAAAACTTAAAAAATAAAAACAGTCACGGCATAGACGAACTCCCACCAACTCTTTTCAGACAGTGCGCTGACGAACTCACCATCCCATTTTATCAATTAGTTAATCAATCGTTTGAAGAAGGCATTTTCCCAAATCAACTAAAAACATCTTTAATAAAGCCGATTCATAAAAAAGATGCCAAAACAGACCCGAATAATTATAGACCTATCGCCCTTCTGCCCACAGCATCTAAAGTCTTTGAAAGAGCAATGTGCGATCGTGTATATTCGTTTTGTGAAAAATATAAGATTTTTGACGATTGTCAAAACGGATTTCGTAAAAATAGATCCACAACGTTAGCAGTTTATAAATACATTCAAGAAGCTTTAAATATTCTAAATAATAAACAATACGCAATAGGAATACTACTCGACATGTCAAAAGCCTATGATAAGGTGCAATTTAAAATATTATTGAATAAGCTGTACGGAATAGGCGTACGCGGAAAAGCTCATGAATGGTTTGCATCATATTTACAAGGCAGAGAGCAATTTGTTGAGGTGGAGTACTATAATAAAGAAATAAAAGAAGTACAGCTCATTAGGTCAGATGTCAGATCAATATACGGTTCAATTCCCCAGGGAAGTGTAGTAGGCTGCCTATTATTCCTAATATACATAAATGACCTTCCCAAAACCATAGACGGGCCATGTGTTCTGTTTGCAGATGATATTTCCATCCTCACCTCATGCCAAACAAATGCTAATTTGAACGAAAAACTTACCACTATTCTTAATATAATAATAAACTGGATGAACGAGCACAACCTTGAAATCAACTTTACAAAGACCAAATTAATTACTTTTTACCCCCGGCAAAAAAACCAAATTGATTTAAACTTCACATACAACCAACAAAAAATAGAAGTAGTTAACGATTTCACTCTTCTAGGTTTGACAATAGACACACACATAAACTGGAAAACCCACATACAGAAAGTTAAATCGAAAATTTCAAAGTTTTCTTATGCCCTACGAGAAATAAAAAAAACTACCAATCTACAAACCGCACTAGTTACATACTACGCATATGCCCACTCTTGGTTAAGCTATGGCGTAATATTATGGGGAAATAGCACGGACGCTCCCTCCCTATTTATACTACAAAAAAAACTGATACGAATAATAACTAACATAGAACAAACAGATAGTTGCAAGCCTTGCTTTCAGAAACATAAAATCCTCACCTTAGTTAATATTTATATTTTAGAATTGTGTAAACTAGTCCGCAAATACCCAGAGTCTTACAACACACGGGAAGACATGCAAAATAATTATTCGTTGCGCCACAAAAACAGACTTGATCTACCCTCCTCCCGCCTCAAATTACACTCTTCTAGTCCGTATGCTATGTCGATAAAAATATATAACAAATTACCGGAATACATAAAACAAATAAATAAAACCAATATTTTTATTAATAAATTAAAACAATTCTTAATTAGTAAAAGCTATTACACAATTGACGAATATCTGACGGATAAATTCAATTAAAAATAATGACTACTGTTAACTCGATAAGTGAAATGACATTATTAAATAATTGACTCAAAATATAATATGGACATTTTAAATTTTATTATGTATTAATTTTATTAAATATAAACTATCTAAATCAAATATGCTTATTGTAATATAAAAATTAAAACGAATAATTAATATTTAAGAATAATATTTAATTCGACATAAAATAAAAGGGATACGTATTAGTGCATTAAACCAAATAAAAACAGATAGATAGGGAATAGATAACTAAAATGTTAATAGATAAGGAAATATTGAGCGCTATTCCTCTCTCCTAGACACTGACTGTATCTAGAATGTTGCTGTGCCCGACAGGGTCCATAATTGTTTCTGTAACTTATATTTACCACCTGTATGTACATTATGGATGCAATAAATTTAATTTGAATTTGAATTTGAATTTGACTCCGCGGTCCGTCTGTCTGTCAGTCACCAGGCTGTGTCTCATGAACCGTGATAGCTAGGCAGTTGAAATTTTCACAGATGATGTATTTTTGTTGCCGCTATAACAACAAATACTAAAAACAGAATAAAATTAATATTAAAGTGGGGCTCCCATACAACAAACGTGAACGAAAAAGAGCTGTACTCAATGGGATGTAATTCTTGCTCAGTAATTTTTCTGTTCACTATTTTTTTTCTGTGTTTATGTTATATTTTATTGTTTTTAATTTGTTATTGAATTATGTCTTATCTAGTTTAATTTAGTTTGATTTGATTTGATATAATTTGATTTAATTTGAGTTGATTTGGTTTGGTTTGATTTAATTTTATTTGTTTTGGTTTAATTTGTTTTAATTTTATTTAATTTGGTTTGATTTAATTTGATTTGATTTAATATAATTTAATTTAGGGTTCTAATGATTATAATTGTGATAGATTATTGATATGTACGATATTATTGTTATCCACCATAATGCTGATTATTATTGTGTAGTGAGTTCTATATAAATTGCTGTGCTTACCTATAATTTAGATGCATGCAGTGCTATTATATTTATTAATGATAATTATTATGAATGTACTTGTGTGTATTTAGTTGGTTTGCCTAAATAAATAAATAAATTTGTGATACGGAACCATTCGTGCGCGAATCCGACTCGCACTTGGCCGGTTTTTAAAGGAAAGAAAACTGCGATATTCGTTAAATAATAACTTGAGGATCAGTACTATTCAAAGCACGAAAGTTACTCCATATGCTTATTCCGTTATCATACACAACAGTCCGTGCTATACAAATCCATCACTGATCTAGGTGGGTCTTTGAAATTCAAATTCAAATCAAATATGTATTGCTCAACACAGTACAATCATATATTGCCAGATGTCAAGGGAATGCGCAGTCCACTGTGTTGCACCAATTCAGGCATGCAAAATTAACATTAAAATTATACAATACCATAAATTCTAATTAATATCCTATGCAATGTTATATATTCATAATTTGATCGTTCTCTTTATTTAAAAAACCGGCCAAATGCGAGTCGAACTCGCGCACGAAGGGTTCCGTACCATTAACGCAAAAAACGGCAAAAAAATCACGTTTGTTGTATGGGAGCCCTACTTAAATATTCATTTTATTCTGTTTTTAGTATTTGTTGTTATAGCGGCAACAGAAATACATCATCTGTGAAAATTTCAACTGTGTAGCTATGACGGTTCATGACATACAGCCTGGTGACAGACAGACAGACAGACTGACGGACCGCGAAGTCTCAGTAATAGGGTCCCGTTTTTACCCTTTGGGTACGGAACCTTAATAAAAATATATATATATATATAAAGTCGCCCTGAATCGACGCTTATCCTGATCCTCAACATTTATAACTACTGATAAACGAAACATAGTTAACTGTTCTTGTTCGTACGAAGAAATATTATGGCTACGGCAGTAAGGGAGAAGTGGTATTACAAACTCTTTGGCAACACATTTCAGTCTGTTCCACTTCAGTCATTGAATAAGCTCGAGTAGGTATATACCAAAAAATTTGACGTCAACATTCACGTTCAATATCAAAGACTGCTTACCCCAAAGCGAAAGATAAAGGTATACTACACAGACATATCGCCAGTTCCGTTTGATTCCTTTACTAATATGATATCAAAGAGGACAACAAAATTTCACTATCCGAGTTCAAAGCCAACCGGTTGCAAGGTAGAGGAACTAGAATCAACAGTGGCGACCACCATAAGAGCCCCGAAGCAATGGAGCTTGACGAGTTACCCTGATGGCTACTAACACATAACCTCAAGCCTTAATTCCCTTAGGAAGTCGACTGAGGTGTATTGTTGCAACTGCGGAAAGCCAGAATCAACAGCGGCGACCACTGCAAAAACGCAGAGACAATGAAGCTCGACGAATCCCGAAGAAAAGATTTACCTGTCTAGGATACCGTAGCGAAATTAATCAGTAAAGAACAACAGAGGAGTAAGAAAAATATTCATTTCAGGCTTTCATTCATGTCCAGCAGTGGACGTCTTTCGGCTGAAATGATTATGATGGATGTCAATGTGAAGTTCAAAATTCTTCGACCAAAGGAGTTGTTCCAAAAATGTATTGAGCCTGGGCTAGCACTATGTACACTATTTGTAAATATTATATAACTAGCTGACCCGGCAAACTTTGTTTTGCCATAAAAACACCAAGCAGTCATCTATCCTACCCAACCCTACCCTACCTACATACCTACCCTACCTATGTAGGTAAGGTACCAATGTTTTCATTTTCTTTATTTTTTTACTAATAAATTTTAAGACTGTAGCTCCAACCGTTAAGCTGTAAAAACTGTGTGACAGAGGACGGATAGACCGGCAGACGCAATAGGGCCGTTTGAACTTTTCGGGTACGGAACCCTAAATAAACAAGTTGCCACTTACCGTTCTCCACACATTCCCTCATGAGGGCCATGCACAGCAAGTGAGGGTCTCCCACGCCATCGCCAGGTATCCACAGCCCGCCTAGCAAGTCATCGACGTTTAGCAGCGGCCACAGTTCCTGGCACTTCCTCGGGGTGACCAGCTCGCAAGGTATGCCCCAAGAACTGTTGGAGAAAAGGGCTTATGATTATTCGGCACAGGATAAAAGAATCAGTGTCATTTTTTGACGTGATCATAATATATGGCAAAACATTTTTTTTTTTTTGTATAAAACTTTGCCTCACACCAGGAATTTCTTCCTGTATCGTGGGTGCGTTTACAAACATATAAACTAACATACGCAAACACCCAGAGCCGGAACAAATACCAAAATAAAAATAAAAAAAACAAAAAATCAAAATCAATTTTTTTATTTTACGTAGGCCTACATGGCCACTTATAAAACGTCGACAAAAGGCGCACGGTTCGGGTTGGTCGTTTCCTATGGAGAAGAACCGGCAAGAAACTCCATGGTTACTCTTTTAAAAATATGGTTTGTTTTGACAATATTTCCATGTTACAGCATTACTTAAATATGGGAGGACAACGTAGGCCCGACAATAAAACGTTAGAAACTAAAAATTAAAAGTAAAACGAGATATAAAGTTATCAAATGTTATCTAGCATCTAGAAAGCCTACAATGTTCACACATTCACAAAACAATCGGTAAAAGCATATATACAAAGGTAAAAAAAATAAAAATAAATGTATAACAAGACTAAATTTAACATGTGGCACAAATGTAGTTATCAGTATCGTATGCGTTTCGATGGCGCGGCCACGGCGATTTAAAAAAAAAAAAAACTATGCCAAGATTATGTAAAAAAAATATGTTTGTCAAAGTTGATTCCCAAAACCATAAATTTGTCAAAGTTATGGTTAAAAAGTTTTAAGGGTTTGAATGTGGCCGCGCCATTGAATCGCGCCGGCGAACCGCGCGGCCATGGAGATCTTTAAAATTAAGCGTTGCAGAGACCTGAAATTTAGGGAAATTTGGGAAATAAAAAAAATGTAAAAATATAGAAAAAAATCCTAGGTTTATATTTCAGGAGCTGTAAGACTAAAACCCCATGGCCGCGCCATTGAAACGGTGAAAATAAATTGGGAATCAACTTTTACAAATTTTTCTTGGCATAGTTTTTTTTTTTTTTAATCGCCGTGGCCGCGCCATCGAAACGCATACTCAGTATCTGTAGGTCATAAAAATTTTTGTTCCGTGCGGGAATCGAACCCGCGACACGCAGCGCAGCAGTCAATTGCTCAACCACTGCGCCAACCGTGCGCCGACTCATGACAGTTTAATGGATCGTAGTAGATCTGTAGCGGGCTAGCTATAAGTCTATTCCAGAAAGTTCACTCTACCTTATTCCCTCCAATCATCATGCCACCAATTGGTAACCAAGATACACAAGCTCATAACGCTTTTACTGGTAAAAAGTTATCAGATCGCGAGTGGAGCCACGCGCAATTGCTCTAGAACGACAATTCTACAAGCATTTGTTTTTGCCGGGGTTTCAGTTTTTTTAATCGTTCTTTTTTCGATTTTAATCTTATACAGACTATATTGCCTGCGCTATTCATTTTCCCACCGCAATGTCCCTATCGTTTCACCTTTTTAGCAGTATTAAAATCGCGACAGTAAGGAAGGATTCGAGGGTGAAAGTTAGATATTTTTTTTATTGTTTATGGGCAATTCCTAGCCTGCACCAGCCTGTCTAGTAAATTGCCCCACTTCCTTTGGCTAGCCCCTGAGGGGGCACTGGCGTGCAACCACGTATTACAAGCCTTTTTGATAACTAATTACATTAGGGTCGGCCCTCCTATATAATCCGATGCAGCAATTATACCAGTCTTTTACAGGGAACCAGGGCTGATTACGGCAATTACTGGATCAAACGATGGCCCTTGGTAAGACTCGCTGGTAGACTTTTAGGATTGTGCCGAGATACTATCATTTAGTCCTCATTGGTGCAGTGTTTTATATTCTCGAATAGGTCCCTGCATGTTAATTAATTTGACTATTTAAAACGAATGACATTTGAATCCTCCAGTTGTGTACAACCAAGGGTTAATTACATTTTGTGCCATAAAACACAAAAATTGCAATATCCCTTTATTGATATTCGATCGAATTTGAAGTATCAAATGGTATCAAGTGGTAAACTGGTAATACAGCCAACTTGATACTTGAAATGTCTCGAAAGAGAAAATCACAATACGCGTATTCTTTTACCATGCTGAATGGTTTTAAGTTTGAATTGCGACGGGTACATTGTAATGCTTATTCGAAGAGGAATAATCGAGATATGCTTAGTATAATAAGAGCAAGTAAGTGGCACCGGTGGCTGAAAACATGTGTGTGAAAATCAGTTGTCGTGTGAACATGTCGTAAGGAATGTTTTGAGTATGAATGAAGTGGATTTGAGAAAAAAGGTGAATATTGTGATGACGAGAAATAAAGATGTCTTAATTTCGAATCTAGGATATGTGCAAGAGGGTGATGACTCGTTGAAATACTAGTCCCTCATCTGATTACACTGGAAGCCAAATCAAGCGTACGAGAAGGAAAAAGCTAGGTAATTGGTGATATATACTCCCAAGAGACTGTCTTTTGTACTATGAGGTCTACTCAGACGTGGCAATATTTCATGAAATGACGAGGTAATTATCAGCCTGTAATGTCCCCACTGCTGAATCCCTTCTTTAAGATAGAAATGCTGGTTAATGCAGATTTATAGATGCCAAACATGAGAAGCATAATTTTATTTACTGAGGTTTGGGCAGAACTAACTAGTCTATTGTTCGAATACTAATAAGTGTATATTGTCTTCATAATTTCTTTTGCAACAAATGCAGAAGACGACTCGAAATTTTGATGGTTTGGTCCACAAAACAGACAGCCCACTTTGCAAGGGCTGCTCTAACGCCGAGGAGTCAGCCGCCCATTCTGATATGCAAGGCTGTGGTTTCTCAACGTGCAGAAAGCCTCGGAACAGTGACGTCGCTCCGCGAAGTCTGTGAAGTCCACATGCAGCTTCTGTGGTTTTGGGCGAAGCTAGGCTGGCTATGTTAACCAGAACCCCAACGCACAGCGGGCCAAATTCGAGTCTCAAGTTCGGAAAAGGGAGTACCATTAGTAATTGGATTACAAAAAAATGACTAACCTTCAACCCGAATTCGATCCTGTTCTGTCCATTTTGGATGCATAATCAGACGGGGTTGCGTGCCCTTAATTAAGGCTAAAAGTTTTACAAACTTCGTTTTGTTTTAGCGCGCTGACAAGGATTTGGCGCAAGGGCGTTGCCAGCCGGTGGCCCAGAGGTAATTTTAAATACACTCAAAAGCATATGGAAAAAAAAGGCTCCGTGAGCTCTTGGCCATCCTATGAATAAAACTTGTAAACAAAAATAATAATAATATTAATAGGTAATGTGTCCAAAATTATGGAATTTAAAAAAATGTAGGCTGTAAAATACAGTTAATTTCGTTGATAAAAATTCCCCACTTAAGGGGTGAAATCGACACACCCTCAAAGATATAGTAATGTTACGATATCCACATAGTCTAACAACCATAACTTTGGGCCTAGGTCTCACAGAGGCGTACAATTAATGTTATTTTTACGGTCATGGCATAGGGAATCCAAAAAATATACAACTAACACTCAAAACTTTTAAATGTAATTTCACAAGAATTTTTACATTTCCTAAAAATCTGCAATATTATTAGGTATTAACACACGTCTTTTATGGTTTTTTTTTGTTTGTCTTTGAGTTGGTCTACACACTGACCAAAGAATCACAGCTTTAAGCCAATTCGTTGTTATTGTATTTTTGCCTAAAAAGAAACTTGCGCACTTTTGCCTTGTATCTTTGCCAAATTTTAGGAAATGCATATAAAAAGGGGGGATTATACTTCTTATGTGGGTTGTTTTTATCGATAAAATCAAGTGTATTTTTTTAGGTTTATATTATAATATTGTTTATATTCGATACAAGCAAAAATTAAAAATTTCCAAAACCCCCGACAATTTTGTTTTATTTAATACTTTTTAAACTACATATTTTATCTAGTAGTACACACGCTTCGATCAACAATCTATCAAACTCGTAATTATGACACGATATCTTGCGATAATACTCCGTTTCAAACAGAAAACAGCCCATAACTTTTGAACGGCTAAACCGATTTTCACCAAACATAGCTAAGAACACTCTCGACAAGGTCGCCTTTCAAACAAAAAAATCTCGTTTAGGCGCATTATGTCCAATTCGCAAAATGTCCAATGGGCTCAAAATGTCCAAATCGCAAATTGTCCAATTCGCAACTTGTCCAATTCGCAATTTGTCCAATTTGCAATTTGTCCAAATCGCAAATTGTATAATTAGCAAATGGTCCAGTAAGCAAATTGACCAATTCAAATTATAGTCGTTAATTAGGTATAGATATCCTTGTTAGGTATTTTAATCCTCCTAAATCTTTTTCATACGCATAATAAAACACATATTACAAACAAATATTATTGAGCTTTATAACCGCATCGTAGTAGAATAGTTTTAAGGCATTAAAAAACATTGTTCACGAAGTTTAGTAGATAGATAATACGTTTCTGTTTCCTTTAATTTCGTTTTCTGATATTTTTATTAAAAAAAAACGTATGTATTAATATGATACTATTTATTAATAAGTACATACTACTATTATTAATTCAATTGTGTTCTGTTCTGCCCGCCCTTCACCACACGGCTAGTAACCTCATTTTTAGTAACTAAACGAAGTGATTTTTATGTCTTTTTTGGGTGATTTGAGTGTTTTTAATTAAATTAAATACCGATATGTGTTGTTTTTCTAATATGTGTTGATCAATAATCATATACATTTTTACTACGAGCCGAATCTCACCCAGCCTCACGTGGGGTCGTCTAAATACGTCTCTCGTTATCAAGGACGCCTGGACCAATTGCGAATTGGACTTATTGCAAACTGGACAAGTTGCGAATTGGACCTATTGCGAATTGGACCAAATGCGAACTGGACCAATTGCGAATTAGGCAGCTGGATATTTTGCGAATTGGACATAATGCGCCTAAACGAAAAATCTAAATCAAAATCGGTTCATCCGTTTAGGCGCCATGATGTCACAGACAGACACACAGATACATAGCAACACACGTCAAACTTATAACACCCCTCTTTTTCCGTCGGGGGTTAATAAGCTGACCTATTACTGTATAGAAAGCCGATACAATACGGGGGATTTTATACTGGGCGGTTTACATTGTGCAGTAGAGACGTCTTTTCCTAGAGGTGAGTGGCATTTCCAATACGACGGCTGCACTAAAAGTATCGGCAATGGAATATTGCCACTGTTCCTGTCATATTAAAATATTTTTATTTGAAAACTCCCTGGTTTTAAAAATCGAATACCATTTATTTATTTAAAAAAAGATTCTCGGTCTTGTCACAAGGTTTTGTCAAACTTGTTTAGTCGTTGAGAAAATGGAATTGACTCGAGAAAATTCAAGAGCGATGATTTATTATGACTTTCGAAGTGGTTTATCACAAAAACAGTGTGTTGACCGGATGATTTCTGCATTTGGTGATGAAGCCCCATCCAAGACCACAATTTATCGCTGGTTTGCTGAATTTCAACGTGGACGTGTCAAGCTCAGTGATGATCCCCGTCAAGGTCGTCCAAAAACTGCTGTCACCCAAGAAAACGTTGATGCTGTGCGTAAGCTGATTGAGGAAGATCGTCATGTGACATACTGCGAAATTCAGGCAACTTTTGACATTGGCATGAGTCAAATACAAATAATCTTGCATGAACAATTAGGTGTAAAAAAGTTGTTTTCCCGATGGATACCGCATTCGCTCTGTGAAGAGCAAAAAGCGGCTCGCGTTTATCCTGGATACGAGTATACGCGTACGAACCCGAAACAAAAAACCAGTCACAAGTTTGGGTGTTCGAAAATGAGTTAAAGCCAACAAAAATTGTTCGTTCACGGAGTGTTGCAAAAAAAATGGTGGCCACGTTTGTCTCCAAAACCGGCCATGTTGCGACTATTCCTCTTGAGGGACAAAGAACGGTTAATGCAGAATGATATGCTAGAGCATTTGTTTGCCACAGGTCGTTTCTGAACTCCGTAAAGAGAACTGCAACCGCCGCATCATCCTCCATCACGACAATGCGAGTTCTCACACCGCGCACAGAACAAAAGTGTTTTTAGAGCAAGAAAACATAGAATTATTAGACCATCCGCCATACAGCCCCGACCTAATCCCTAATGATTTCTATACTTTCCCTAAAATAAAGAATAAATTGCGTGGTAATTTTCATCACCTGAAGAAGCTGTGGACGCCTACAAAACGGCCATTTGGGAGACCCCAACTTCCCAATGGAATGGTTGCTTCAATGATTGGTTCCATCGTATGGCAAAATGTGTCAAATTTCGCGGAGAATACTTCGAAAAGCAATAAATACATTTTTAAATAGTAATGTTGTGTCACTTCCTTGTTTCCCGTAATTTTCAGTGCCGCCCTCGTAGTGCAATCATTAGGAATTGAAAATCATTATAATGTAAACAAATATTTCCACCACAACACGGAATAGCTCTAAGAGCTAATCTTTATTGACGTGACCTTAATTTTCTCCTCTTCCATATGTGTAACTCTCAAGTTAGATTTCTAGGGCAGACAAAGCGCATTTGTTTAGAATTTCAGTGGAAGCTTGGTGTCTAGATTTGTAACAATTTGTTGGCAATAGCTCCCGGGAATCAAACATAGGTGTTCAATACAAAGTGACTTTAAATTATTTGGCAACATTCCAGGCGGCGAAAGTACTCAAGCACGTAAACAACAATGATTATGCAATCATCTAATCTATATATATAAAACATAAATCCCTATTTCCCTTGGTCACGGCATCACGCGTGAAAGGCTGGACCGATTTCGCTTATTCTTTTTTGTTGTGTTTGTTATTGTTAGGAGAAGGAACCTATGAAAAAAAAAAAAGAAAAAGAAAATTGGTACCTTACCTTCATACGTAGGGTAGGTATGTAGGTAGGGTAGGTAGGGTAGGGTAGGGTAGTTACGGTAGGGTAGGTTGGGTAGGTTAGGTAGGGCAGGGTAGGTAGGGTAGGTAGAGTAGGGTAGGTAGGGTAGAATAGGTAGGATAGGGTAGAATAGGTAGGATAGGGTAGATAGGGTTAGGTTGGGTAGGGTAGGTAGGGTAGGTAGGGTAGGGTAGGTAGGGTAGGGTAGGTAGGGTAGGGTAGGGTAGGTAGGGTAGGGTAGGGTAGGTAGGGTAGGGTAGGTAGGGTAGGTAGGGTAGTGTAGGTAGGGTAGATGAATGTGTGGTGTTTTTATGGCAAAACAAAGTTTGCCGGGTCAGCTAGTGAAATATAAAAAGGGGATAAATATAATGACCACCTAAAATTACTTTGTGACCATAACCTCTATTACCTAAAATTGTACTATGAAACCCAAATTTAGTAAATTGATCACCAAATTTAGTAAATTGATCACCAAATTTTAATAGCAAATTATTGCGCTATTTAATGTTGTAAAATAGGTTAGGTTAGGTTAGAACTGTGACCAACCGCGCGCGAGCCGAGCGAGCAAAGCGAGCGGTGCCGCGGCAGCGGCCGGCGAGCGCTACTTCCAAGTTGCTCCCAGAAATTTTATAATCTTTTTGGTCATTGGTTTAATTTTGGTGATCATTTACTACTTTTGGTGATCATTTACTACTTTTGGGTTAACAATGATTTATTTGGAGTCATTTTGCCTAAACAGGATAGCGAGATGTTAAAACTTTGGTTATAATTTTACAATAAGATGCGGGTTTAATTTTGGTGATCATTTACTATTTTTGTCTGTTATATGTTACTATATCTGGTGGTAAGTTAAACATAAGCCATATAAAAAGACCGTCCAAGTGCGTGTCGGACTACGCACATTTAGAAATTATCAAAGAAAAAATCTGATTCATCAATATATTGGTATTTGTTAATAAAATATACAGCAGGGTTAAGGGCTTGTATGGGAATTTCGTACCGCTAGTAAAATTTCGTGTTTTGGGATATTTATTGTTTTAATTGGTAGTTATTATGATAGATAAGCCCTTTTTAAATTCTTACATTTTTAGAACTTGGAACGTAAAAGTTATAACTAGTTTTATTTTTTAAGGTTATGTACTAGTGTACCAATGTAGATTGTAATATATAGGTAAATGTTACATATTGTTACATAATGTGTAAAGTAAATTGTTGCTATCTTTGTAGTGTTTTACTTACCATTAAGTAGGTAGATTGAGATGAGAATCGTACCTACTCAGGGCATTAGGAGATACAGTCCAGCAGCGGACTGCAACAGTTTGATAATGATGAGTTTGATTATATTTAATGTTATTTCTATTTCTAAATAATTAATTATCATTTCAATATTTGTGTTATTTTACATAAGGCAATTTCTTAAAACATAACTGCGTTTAGTGAAGGATTTTATTACGTTTATATATTAAAATCTTTTTATTTATACCGAAGTTCTAAAAATAGTAAACTAACATGAAAAAAAAATGGCTTAGTTGCCATAATAAGTGGTACAAATTCTATAACAGAACAACAAAAAAATTATGCGGTACAGAATCTGCCATTCAACCTTTCAAGTTCGTAGGTCAATGGAAAGTTAAAAATTTCTTCGGTACAAAATTTTGTAAAAAAAGCTGACTAAGTGTGGCTTCTCATTCCTTTGATTAAGAAGATTAAAAAATGGTATTTATCTACTTAACGAGTTCTGAACAACCCCACTCGATGTTGTTTTTCAATTCCCTTTAGCTGTAAAAAAATATTAAAAATATAATATAATATTTTTTGACAATTTGCATGGCTTTGGGTCAATACCGTGAAAAAATGAAGACTGTAGCTACAACCGTTTGGCCGTAAAACCCGTGTGACAGACGACGGACAGACGGACAAGTGACAGCAATAGGGCCCCGGACCCTTCGGGTACTACACAATACATATTGACAAAAAAGTCATTAAGAAATACTTTGTGTTTTATGTTATGATACGTCCAAGTTATCAGTTAAGTTAACTATCTTTATTTTTATTGTGACTTCTGCGTAAAGTTAGTTACATTTTGTTAAATAGTTATCGATTTTTAGGATTTGAAAAAAATGGTGCATATTAATGAAGCAGAAATCACAATAAAACTGATAACTTGGACGTACCATATACACACAAAGTATTTCTTAATGACTTTTTTGTCAATATGTATTGTGTAGTAGATAGTACTAAACAGATTAAAGTATTTTTTTTAACCTGCCCTCAACTTGAGAATTATGATTTTCGTACCGCTAATTCCTCGAAATTGAACACTGTGCGTCTGTCGGCTATAGTCCGGGCAATACTACAGAGGCAACGAATCTATTGAGCGGCTTGTCGACTGAACTGTTTGCCCCTGCGGCTATAGTGGAAGGAACGAGAGCCAACCAGATCAAATCTGCAGTAGGCGGCCCATCGCATGAGGAGTGCACACGAATCACAGCCGACAGGCTAATAAACGACGTTGCTCTCACCCTTAAGAGGATGGCCGCCTGGAGGGGAGCGCAAGGCGGGCAACCATTCAACAATATAAAAAGTTTCATATAATAGAACCTAGCATACCTGAAACAAAATGCGAAAAATTTCGAGTTCGCTTCACTCGCTCTTTATTCTTTAGTTCTCACACTTTGCTGCATAAGTGGAAAAGCTTTTCGAGGCGGAGTGCTGAAAACACACCTCCTGAAAATAGCCCATGCTTATGAGTCAAGTCAGCGTGGAAGCTGGGGCGACGTTTTGACTAAAGTGAGTAGAAAAGGTAGCGCCTCAACTCTAATAAAATTATGTAGAAAATCTCATCGCGACGCCTACGCCGGTGGCGTGGCGACCCGATTTAGGAGTTAAGCAGTGAGGGTTCTCCTAAAGTGCGAGTTCGCACCGCGACACCGACCGGAGACCGAGACTCGATAGCGAGGCAGGAGTCGCGCGTCAATATATTATGTCCTTAGGCTTTGTACGGGGTCATAAGAGAAATACAAATTGGAACTGACGTAAATAAATCCTAGTAGAATCCACTTCAATTTTGAAAATATACACCGACTTTAGAAAAGAAAGTTATTTTTCGTTTTGTAGTGTTTTGTTTTGGAAGACGGTTTGAAATTTTGTTAAAATTTTTTTACTAGCGAGTTTGCGAACGAGACCGAGACATGAGACAGAGACGCAAGACAGACGCCTCGCGTCGTTGCGCTTACTCATACCTTCGCAGTTTCAAAAATGTCGTACTATATAAACAAAGTAATACGTACACAGATTGGCTCTTCATCCTCCTGTACACCGTCATCCGGTCTCGGTTCCTCGCCAGCAGTAAGGATCCACATTGCTTCCAACCGGTGTCTCTGCCCTTAGCTTCCAGGTCTTGCAGGAGTCTAATCGAGGACTGTGTGAGGCGAACTTGTGCGAGGGTAGGCTTGAAGGCGCCAACCAGACCCGAGGAGTGCCAGCGGCTGCCACTACCGACTCTGTAGACAAATATACTAGGTTCAGAATTTGTGGAAGAAAGCAAAATCTCTAACAATCCTTTTTAAAGTCCCCTTGCTCTTATACTAGTACGATGAGTCTTTTTGTTACTTAAATCTCTAGCAAGCGTCATCTTAGAGATCACTCCTTATACATCCATGATTCATACATTCATCCATCTTCTTGTTATTCGGCCTCTTTTCTAAAAGTTTGTTGTTTTTAAGAATGTTTGTTTAATCTTTAAAGTTGTCCTTGATTTGACTTTGTTTGGCTCAATTCAAACGGTAGTCGAGCTTAATTAAGACCAGAAATACCTGTGGGATCCGATTCGACGTCATACCAAAAAATAATTTACTTAAGCACGAAACTATTCTAAAGTTGCATTTAAATCACGAATACTGTATGCAAAGACGTGTCTCTGAATTGGCTGCAAGACCCTGCGCAGTAGCTATTTTTGTGTCAATATTTCAACATTGACACAATGCACATATAAGCATTGTATATCTGCCTCTTTCACTCACTTACGTTTGTCGCATCGTCCTATCTCGCTTACTCTATGCAGTATACTCGATGACAAACTGTTTCTTGCGCAATGGTTCGCAGAGCCAACTTCAGAGACACAAAGATCCGCTGTGACTACTACAATTTCGTTTCACTGTAGTGACGAACTGGGTTTGTTAAGCTTCATGTAAATACTATTAATAAGTACCTTAGTATTCAAATTAGGTGAAATATGTACGAGTATGAGGCTCACACGGCTCCCAGCCTCACATAAATCATATTCTAAAACGCGCTTTCTTCTAGAACATCAACGAATATTCATGCCAAAATTAATAATAATGATAGCCTGTAACTGTCCCATATCAGGGCAAGAGCCTCTTCTCGTACAGAGAAGACACGAGCATTAATCATCACGCTTACTCGGGGACGGGATAATTGACATTTAAACTGGCCGCATACGTACGTTTTCCGCATTCGATTTCCGAATACGGAATACAGATTCGGAAATCGAACGCGGAAAACGTACGTATGCGGCCAGCCTTAATGTCCAGGACAGAAACTACAAGTTAGAAAGGACATTTTTGCACTGATGAGGTGGGTGGAAAGGACATGGACCATTTAAAAAAAACCGGTCAAGTGAGAGTCGGACTCGCGCACGAAGGGTTCCGTACCATTATCGCAAAAAACGGCAAAAAAAAAACTTTTGTGGTATGGAAGCCCCACTTAAATATTTGTTTTATTGTGTTTTTAGTATTTGTTGTTATAGCGGCAAGTCTGTGAAAATTTCAACTGTCTAGCTATCACGGTTCATGAGATACAGCCTGGTGACAGACAGACAGACGGACCGCGGAGTCTTAGTAATAGGGTCCCGTTTTTACCCTATGGGTACGGAACCCTAAAAAAACAAATGTTCATATTATACAAGAATCTCTGCCGCTTAAATCCATCCCGGAAAACGAAGACGAAGACTGACGCGAGGATTATTGCGTCGAGAGCACTTTGCCTCCATTCTAGCGCTTGTTAGAGTTAAACAGTATACGATCAATTGCATGAAGAGGTACCGCATTAATGCACCGATTGTGATGCACATCCGCCGCTTAGGGGCCTAACTCCTGTCAGCATTGTGAGCAGGAACTAACAACTCTAGCATGTCACAGAATACCGAGGCAGTGGCCACTGGTAGGTCTCTAGCAGTGTAGTAAAACTTTCCATACTACACGTATAATTAAATAACTGTGCACTTTGAGCTGTCAATGTCACTCTGACGTTCGACTCTCGCAATAGGGATGTTTCCTGGGTAGAAAAATGCTATTTCTATTTAGTCCGTCAGTGAGATCATCAAATAATATTGAACAAGTATTTTTTGCTTTACCAAATCAATAAAATTTTACAAAGTAAAAACGCATCAAAGTGGGGGCTTGTGTCGTCACTAAGGCAGTATAAAGTGTACTAGCAGCCTGAAATTTCACGATATTTCAACCCATTCTAACGTCTTCTCTTTATGTTTAGGTACGTGTCAAAAGAAAAAATACGTGTCCATTTTTTGATTAATCTTGACAAAAAAACTAATTTTAAGTAAAGTACCGTATTGGCGCACGAGACAAACGCTGAGCGCCGCGCGGATATGCGGGATTGGGGTTCTTTAACATTTCGTGTGCACATATAATTTGACAGTAGGTACAAAACAAACATTAAATGTTACATGATAGGTTACCAAGTATACGTGGTTCGCAAGTCTGCCGCGAGCAACCAGCGATTTTGTAGACATCTCCCCGTGATAAAGGGGATTGCCCATACACAGGCACCTTATGAGATATCGTGCCTGCGATTTCAATATTATCCAAAATTAGGATTGATATTTTGTGTTTTTTTTCATCTGTGTCCTTTACTTTATAAGTACAGACAACAACAGATCAGGTTACATCACTTGGACATTTGTATGCACCTTATTGCATTGTAATAAGGGTTCATTTCAAGAACAGAAACATCCTTATATATCGTGAACCCCGCAAAATAAATAAAAAATGTTTTCTAATTATGAATATAACGTGTTTTTTCTACAATATACACCCAAATTCATCAACATACAACCAATTTATCAAAGGGGCCCAAGTTCCCTTACAAAATGGGCATTCTCCTTTGGTGAAATGAGCTGTCATTCCAACCGATGCTAGGGATTGAAAGGTCACTTCGAGTTCATTTTCTTGTTGGTATCTGCCCTCCAGTTACTTATATTGATTGGGATCCGTCATGAAAACAAACGGTCTTTCACATGTTTAATTTATTTGTAAGGAAAAATATTCTTTACTTTAAAAGATCATGACACTAAAAATTATAACACACTTATAAAATAAAACTCATCTCTACTCAATACTCGTCGGTGCTCTCAGCAACTTTGTTCTTGCTGCACATTAACGATTTGCTAAAACCCGGTACCTTTGGGTATGCAGACGACAGCACAGTTGCTGAGAGATACATGTCCAACGCTCGTGCTACCAGGCCTCAGATCCAGTCTCTCCGGGAGGCCATGGTGGAGCGCTTGAACCTGTCCTTGCAGGCAGTCTCCGAATGGGGCGATGCCAATCTGGTCAGGTTTAATGCTGCTAAAAATCAGGCGTGTCTTTTTTCGGCTAAAAAGAGCCAATTTCACCCGGCTCCAAATTTCCGAGATGTAACCGTGCCAATAACTGACCATCTTGAGCTTCTTGGCGTTACGTTGACATCAACGCTCAATTTTGGCCCATACATTGAGGCAAAGGCCCAACTGGCTGCCAAAAAGCTGGGGATCCTTGCAAAGGTGAGAAGGTACTTCACGCCGGAACAGCTGCTCAGTTTGTATCAAACGCAAGTTCGATCCTGCATGAAGTACAGCAGATCCGTCCCAGAGATGAGAACACATCTCTGGGACGGATCTGCCAAATATCAGCTTGATGCACTAGAGTCGATTGAAAAGCGGGCCAAGAAGCTCATCGGCGATGAGGCACTGGTTAAGTCAAAGCTCCAGAGCCTTGAACATCGTCGCCGAGTTGCCAGCTTGTCAGTTTTTTATCGGTTACATTTCGGGGAGTGTGCGATGGAATTGCATGATCTACTTCCGCACTTTCCGATCGCAGTTAAAAGGTGAAAACGAAAAAAAATATATGGTGCTAGCAAACAGCAGCTAATTTAAATAATAATATAATAAAATTAATAATAATTTAAAGGTTAAAAATCTAAAGGGTCTAAGTGCCAATTTTAAACTATTCAGCTTTAAAAGTGAAGTGAAAATTCATGGGCACTAACGTATTAGCCTATTCTCTTTGTTTGTTTAAAAATGTAATGAAAATAAGCAGTTTGTTCTTTTACATACTTCATTTCATTTCTTCAATAACAATTTACATTATTTCTGAATGTTATACAAAATAATAATGAGAAAAGCTAAAAGCTGCTTCTGGTAGTCTTTCTCTCTTGCAGGTTGAATCCTTCTATTTGCATTATTTTCCACAGCTCGATCTCCATTATTCTCCACAACTCGATTTTCAATATTCTCCACAGCTCGACTCTCATTACTCACAACTTATTTTTGGTCTACTATCTTTGTCCATTGCTATAACCATAACCTATTCAATTAAACCAGGTGGGGCTAGGGCAAACATATAATTATGTAACAAGACTCTGCGTCTTCAACCACCCAACTTTATGCTACACAGGTGAAAAATCTATTGAATCTGAAGACATGACATGACATAACCAGTTAACTTAGAACAACAATTTAAATATGACAAGTGCACTTGATTGAAAATAAATAATGAACATTAAATATTCTGTTCTGCCAGGACTTAAATGAGTTTGATAACCAAACCTCATTCCAACAGAAAAGAAAACAATGTTATAGGATGGGTTGTAGGTCCCTGAAGGCATAGCATCATACTGAATGGGTACTTGTCAGTCACAATGTGAATCTACCCACTATGTCTATTCCAAGCTTAAGAGTTGAAAGACTATAGTTTTATTTAAGACAGAATAAATTTTGCTCATAATGAACAGTAAACCACAAACAAACATATTTTTTTGAATTACGCTGTTTTATACTTTCATATGAAGCGTTAACTTTAGAAATAATATTTACTGTTGTAAGAGAAGTCATGAAAAAGCAGTTTTCAGTACTGTAAGAAGATGGTAATTGTTATGCTGGTACTATAAGTTTAAGAATAAATTGTTAAATTCATAGAATGAACAATTACTAAAATAATAGCTATTTATATTGTAGCATCCCTTTAAATAGATAATTATTTTAATAATATGACTACTACAGACTTTATGAAGGTAGTGTGCCCAAAAATGAAATAGAACATAATTTGAGAAATAACAAGGCATTGCTTAACTAATATAGGGCTTGGAACTGAGAACCACACAAATTATGGCCGCCGCAACCTTCTTGCTGAATAGCCGGTCTGAAACAAAGCTAGTTGTACGAACGTACTTACTTCTCTTTCTCTACGACGATGGTGTTCTCGCCCCAGCCGCGGCGCGCCAGGTGGTACGCCACGGCTGCTCCCATCATACCTCCGCCACATATCACCACTTTAGCCTTCGGAGGCAACGCCGACAAACACCCCTCTAATCTTTCTACATGGTCTAGCGCATCCAATCGACTCGAAAACTCCCTACATGCTATACCTATACATTTATGTGCGTTATACCTCTTTACCCCCCGGAAACCTTTTATTAACATTTTATCTATTATTTAAGCTTATGTGAAACTAAATAAAATAAAAATCTGAGTAAAATACATATTACATCTACAAAAGAATATGCAACAAGAATCTAAAAATAATCAACGAGTATCAGGAATATCTGTGGCCACTTTTGTTTTGACAGCTCGCTCTGGCGTAAGCCTGACAGACAGACGGGCACGGGCAATACAGTGTTGTCGGTGCAAAAAAACGACATTATATATGATACATTATGATAAAGAAAATAATAAAAAAACAATGCACATCTCCAAATCTTTAACTTATTACAAGTACCAGCGCAATCGAGATATGATAGCGTTATATAGTGTCTAGAACAATAATCCGCTTCACCTTTTATACTTCCATATCGATTAACTCTATTTCTGTCATTATGCATCCGATTACAATTTTTGCGCCTAATTGACTTCACCGTTTAGCCTTAGATTATTTACTTTACATAATCTAAGCGTTTAGCGTCCTCTTTCTTTAAACTATTTTAATCAATTAAACACTTCCATAGATTTTAAACTATGAAAAAAAAAACAATGTAACCGTTTATTGTTACATTGTTACCTTGTTTCTATAGCAACCGACGGGGGTAACCCTAGAGCTCAGATTTTTATAATTTTTTAAGTTCTGTTTTTTGCCTATCTTTGCTTTAGTTAAAAATATGTCGTTAGTAGAAATAATTCAACACGACGAAGTCATCTATACGATTTTGGATAAACCACCTCCAGAGCCACCCAAAACTCCTAGGTAATTAAATTAAAGCTTAAATTGTTCTTGAACCATTGCATGTTTGTATCTATTTACTTTGCCTAGGTAAGGCGCCGTATTCTATGTAAAACCATTTCTATTTCTAGGTACCCAAACCACTTAGAATTACGTATATATCTACTAGGTAATTAAATGTAAAATTACCTGGTAATTTATTTTGTCTGACTTCTGTCAGATAATAATATGTCTGCCAACCTCGTTGGCATCGCGGTCGCAAGTGCAAATGTTAAGTGTGAGGTCCCAGGCTTGCTTTACAGGTCGAGATATTTTTGGTTTTTTCACTAGGATTTAAATTAGTAGAACCATAGGTAGTTGGAAGTTTTCGGTGTGACACCCCCATGCCCCCCACACGCTTGGTGATTGCCACAAACAGTGGCAAACACCAAACACGTGCCAAACACTGACCACAGTTATCCAACACATACACGGCATCCACAGGCTTGGTGAACGTGCTAGTATATTCGTCGTCTGCCATGTTTGCCGGATTGGCAAACATGGCAGACGACGAGCTTGTTGTGGCAGCGATTACTTTCGGGTTAACCTCCTCAGACCAATCAGACAATTTTCCTTACAATTTAGCTTCGGATACACAAAATGTCGATTCGTAAATTTGACCACTGGCGCGTACTACTGAACTGAACATGCGTCTGGATACATCGCAAACACGTTTGTCAAACACACTTTGTTTTGTGCATACGGGCGATTACAAACAAAAACAGGCAAACACAAACACCCATCCACATGTTCGTGTTTGTTGTTTTGTGTTTGCTGTTTGCCATTGTTCGCCAATCATGTGGAGCCGGCTTTTAGCTTTCGGTCCTACGCCTGATATATCTGGTCGAATGATCGTGTCGGATTGCCTGCCCATCGGACTATGATTGAGTGCCACATTGAGAGAACAGAGAGTGCACCTGTTTGCGCACACGCCTGTTCCTCCTCGCTCGGTGCCGCAAGCCTCCTTATGCGAGCGGAGGTTCCTAAAAACTTGATTTATTAATGTTGGTGTAATTGTAGCCATTTAATGCCGGTTATTCTCTATGAGCTGATCAATATTAAAGAATAGAATAGAAAACATTTATTCGACACAGACACAACACAACAACAATAATCACAAAGTAACAGAGAAGAATAGTAAAAAAACCGGCCAAGTGCGAGTCGGACTCGCACACGAAGGGTTCCGTACCATTATCGCAAAACACTGCAAAAAAATCACGTTTGTTGTATGGGAGCCCCCCTTAATTTATTTTATTTTAATTTATTAATTATTATTTTTTGAAGAGAACATACAACTAAATATTCTGTGAATATTTCAAGCGTCTACCTGTTGCCGCTATTAATATCGAGCAAGAAACGGCAAAAATATCACGTTTGTTGTATGGGAGCCCCACTTAAATATTTATTTTATTCTGATTTTAGTATTTGTTGTTATAGCGGCAACAGAAATACATCATCTGTGAAAATTTCAACTGTCTAACTTTTACGATTCATGAGATACAGCCTGGTGACAGACAGACAGACGGACCGCGAAATCTCAGTAATAGAGTCCCGTTTTTACCCTTTGGGTACGGAACCCACTGCCAATTATGTTAATAATGTTCCCACTTGTGCCGCTTGTCCCACTATGTACCATATTCCATGACGTGGGTCGCAGGCCCAGTGCGTGTTGGTGGATGTCGCATGTATTTGAACTGTTGGATGCCGGTTTCCTGACGATGTTTTCCTTCACCGTTTTGAGAGCAGTGGTGATGAAATAGTAAAGAAAAAACAAAATATCAAACATCCCTTAAAAAGACGTAAACAAGAGAAAATTATGCTGTGCAGTCGAAGGATAAATATTCGCGAGCTGGCTGGCCAAAACCAGATGTATCCTCCGACTGCACAGCATGATTTTCTTCTTGTTTACGTATTATTAGTTCGCGTCTTATGCAGTCGGGATTTTTTATCTTTTTGAATTAACTTTTTGTTTAACATTTTTTGTTTGTTATGTTTTCGAATTAGCTAATTTAAACATATTAGTGTTATACATTTTTGAAATCGCTTCTTAAACTCTTTATTTTGATACCCCACAAAATAAGCCAGGAAAAAAAAAATTGGGCCCCCACAATATGGGGCCCAAAAGCCGCCATTTATCTATTAACCAATTTTAATGTAGCCAGTGATACTCGCAAGGTTACGACGAAACAATTGACGTAAGAATCATCAAAACACATTTGGTCTCTAGATTGCCACATAGGAACAAACATACAAAGATTGATAAACACATTACCCTCCTTCAGCAGTCGGGTAAAAAGTAAAGCGCCTGCCTAGGTTACCCACGACCTACAACTTTTAAGCCGCGGCCGGTACCACTGATCTCTCCACTGTTACAAAGTCCCAATAAAAAGCTTTTTTACAAAAAAATACTACCGACTTCCAAATAAGAAAACTAGAAAGTGAAAAATAACTTTATTTTTGGAAGTCGGTGTCTTTGGTACGTACCAAATTTTTAAGTTATGGACACCGACTTCCAAAAATAAAGTTATTTTTCACTTTCTAGTTTTCTTATTTGGAAGTCGGTAGTATTTTTTTGTAAAAAAGCTTTTTATTTTTCACTTTTTAGTTGTACCTACCTAATAGGGAAGTAGTTAAGTAAGTACCTATAACGATAGAATAGATTACCCGAATAACATGAAACTTGAATATAACCGGTGAAATGAGAGATCTGCATACCCCTTTCGAGCGTACTGGCGTGATGTTATGTTATGAAATAGTATAAACAATAAACAGACATGCGTTTGCAGCAATCCCGAGAGATTTGCCGTTATTTATTGAAGAGTTCTGTTGTATATCTCCGAAGTTCTTTATCAGATCTTCACCAAATTAAAATGGGACCAATTTCGGAATATAATCTTTCATACAAAAAAAGAATTTTCAAAATCGGTCCACAATTGACGGAGATATCGGTGAACATACATAAAAAAAAAAAAAAAAAAAAAAAAACATACATAATGTCGAACATAGAACCTCCTCCTTTTTTGGTAGTCGGTTAATAAAAATAGTTTACAACCTATTGCTTGCTTAAGAAAATATAAACAGCAGAGGCAATATCTCTTGTTTATTTTGAATAAAAATAAAATAGTTTTACTGCCATTATATTTACAGATACGAATCCAAACTAGAAAAGGAATTGAGATTAGCTAAGATACCGCAACTACGACGCACATTTGGTTACGCTGAAACACCAGTCAAAGCGCCCACTGACTTTTTAAAAAAGGGTGAAGGAATAGGTCAGCCTATCAAGAAGAGTGATCACAAATGCTTGGTCACCGGTAGTCTTCCACCAGTACCAAAACGCCCCCCGCCGGGAAAGAAACCGGAGAAGCCAACAGTCAACTTCAGAGTTGTTAACATAAAGAAAGCTACAAAGATAAAAGGCAAACCTGTGGAGCCGAGGTAAAAATATATTATAACCCCCGATTTTTTAATAAAGCATTTGAAGTGGAGTATTTGCCAAACTGTAGGAACTTTACACTGAAATGCTGTGAAAACTTTTGGAACAGTAGGATTTGACACGTTCTTATCTCCAAATACTTAATTCAGAATTCAGTCCTTAGATATACGCAGCGATGGTGCCTAAGTGAATTCGGCAAGGCAGAGGGTTTGACCTAATGAAAGAGTATGGCAAATTCTCTTTAAATTATTAGGTAGGTATTGCACAAAAATTTTGGACCCTTTCATTGGTGAAGACTAAAGGTGCTTTTTTTTGATTGGGTACCCTTGACGGGGGTCATACTCTTCTCTTTACAAAGGTACTTCTGCTGTAGAACTAACTTAATAAAAAAACCGGCCAAGTGCGAGTCGGACTCGCGCGCGAAGGGTTCCGTACCATTATCGCAAAAAAACACGTTTGTTGTATGGGAGCCCCACTTAAATATTTATTTTATCCTGTTTTTAGTATTTGTTGTTATAGCAGCAACAGAAATTCATCATGTGTGAAAATTTCAACTGTCTAGCTATCACGGTTCATGAGATACAGCCTGGTGACAGACAGACAGACAGACGGACCGCGGAGTCTCAGTAATAGGGTCCTGTTTTTAACCTTTGGGTACGGAACCCTAAAAAAGTTGACATATATTAACTCACATCTTTTGCCGAGGGGTGGTAGGCGGCAACTGAAGTGCGGCAGCCTAATTGCGTTAGTGAATTCGGCAAGGCAAAAAGTTCGAACGCCATCAAACGACCAATAACATAGACGGAAATTATACGTCTTTCATCTCGCATGTGATTGGTCAATTCCTAGCCCTTGCCGAATTCACTTACGCAATTAGGCTGCAAACGATCTACGATCCTTATGTATAATATACCTTCTGCTTCATAAAATATAGAGGTGAGATAGGCTAGAGTAGAGCATTTACTTGTAACAGAACATCGAATTAACTCGAGCCACACTTCCAACATGGAGCTCGATGTTTTGTTACAATCTGATTTTAAAAACAAAGAAACGCTCGTTTTGGAGTAACATTTTATCGAGCAAAGGCACGAGCGCGGCGAAGCGACGTAGAGTGATGTCAATAATGAACGCAAGTTATAGCTCTCGCCAAACTTCTGGCCCGCCCTAAAGTTGCCTGAAGCATGCGGAAAGCCAACTTCTAGGCAGCCCAGAAGTTGGCTTTCCGCATGCGCGAGGCACAAACGGTGCCGTGTTTGTATGAGATTTAATACTGCGCAGCCATTGTAGCCAACTTCAGGGCGGCCAAGAAGTTTGGCGAGAACTATACAAAGATATGTTACAGGTAATTGCTCACTCGCCGCGAGCATTGCGTCGAACGAAGCGTCGCACATTCGCAAGAATGTTACATTACGTTGTAATGCTTACGAAAATGCTCTAGTATATACTCACTTATACATACAATTTTCCATATATAGGTTGGTCGACACGCGAGACGGCCATATAAAAAAGATCAAGGGTTCCGGAGAGGTTCCAGAATACTGCCTCAGGCCAGACTTTGGTCAGATGCCAGCATACCTGGTGAAGAGAAATAGAAGGAACCAGAAGGCCGCTGAAAAATTGCAATACGCGGAGGACCACAGGGAAAGTCTGTGCAAGCTCATTAGCGAAGAAGATCGCACGAAACTCCTCGACGTAAGTTGTTCTTATAACATTTCAATCAGAATATCAGCTCGAAATAAAAGGCCATTGCTTTATATCTCAGGTAAGATAACGTCAAGAAGATTACATCAAAGAGATTCTCTTCTTCCCAAAATGATTCGAAAACGTACCTTGCGTTGAACCCTATCAGCACACTCTCAAAAAGGGGCCTGCTTGTGACTATTGCTTCTGATTAATTCTTTCGGACAGGCTCTCCTTTTGTTGTCTGTAGGGACAACGGCTTGCATCGCTGTGATGTGATCTTTTTCTGCGAGAATGCTACGCTCCAAAAGGTCTTCATACAGTGGGATCGAGAGACGAGTGTTAGCCATAGTGTCACCCGCCGCCGCAGCGCCGTGGTGGTGTGATGCTGAAACTGCTGCTGAATGCTGAACTGCTCGGCACGGGAATCTCAAGAACGTACCCAAACAGATTGAAGAGTCAAAGCGTCTCCCAAACTGCCGTGTCCATAAATTATTAGATTTATCGTGTATAATAATTTGATTTCAGAACTAAGTACTTTATTGTTGTTTTGTTTTGATTTCCGTGTGAAATATATAGAGCTGTAGAAATAGCAGCTTTCCCCCCATTTTTTTTATTAAATTACATTATGTTAAAAGAGTAGTGTAGTATAACTCTATTACTTCCAAGTTGATAGAGACCGTCCGGCAGGCTTATTACGTATGGCATAAAGCGTTTAAAAGATAGCGTTCAAAAGCTTTATATCATAAAAGTCAGAAATTCGGAATTACCTGCAGTGTAGGTATGGTAGATCCTACACAATCGTTTACTAATCGCTCGCTGTTTGTCAAATGCACTTATTTAAAAAAAATACCGCCAATAACTCTTGTTTGGTAGAGCAATTATTGTGCAAAAATCGCTATCGTTTTGCTCTTGCAAAACATACGTAATATGCCTGCGGTTTGCACCAAGTGCAAAGGGCAACGTAACTGTTAGAAATCCGACGACTGATGAAACACAAAGTTTGCCGAGGAACATAAAGAAAATGTTTGTACTGCACTTTCTCTCAGAAAGTGCTCAGCTGTTCTTGTACTACTTTACAACTTTCAACTAAATATTCTTTCACAGGCTCTGAAGCACAACTGGTCACTGATGCAGAAGGCTTTTCTTCAACTACCCATGCTTACCGATACAATACCCAAGATACTTCGCAAGACTAAAATGGAGATGGAACTGAGGCAGTTGGAAAAAGACATCGCTTTGGTTGAAAGCAATCCCTACATTTACATTTACGAATAAGATCTCGCCTGGCCTCGAGACAAGACTGCTGTTTCAACACAGGTGTAACAGCAATTTCTTTGATTAATATCTATTAATTTTAGATACTTTTGTATATTTAGAAATAATAATCATGATATTACATAATAATTTATACTTTTTGAATACTCGAATTTAGATTGTCGGCCAGTGAAAACTGTTTCCAATTTGTTTTTGCATCTGGCTGCCCTTGAGCTAAGTATGATTTGTCCTATTTTGCATAAGCCGTCTGTTGCCGGACTGTTTTGATTTTGAACCTCGGGAGATCAGCATTGGACTTGAAGCTCGGTATTTAGAATTAGTCCCAAGCATATCTATGTGAAGGTCTATGCATCTTCATATCACATATGGCTGTGCACCTATTTCTATCGGTAGGTAAGTGCCCATGCGTCTAGAGTTCTGCAACCGAATTGATAGCGGTCAAACTCTTTGCGTTGTCGTATTCACTTACGCATTAAGGCTGCTAGACGCTAAAAGAAATCGAATTGATCGCATATTGTGAATTTGACGGTATTCATTGGCAACGCTTTTAAACGATTTTGCTTTAACTTAAAATTGGAATTAGACAGACTTAAATTTTAATTTTGCTCTTAATTGAGACTATACGGCCTTTTGTTATTTAGTACCTACCTATTTATAAATAGTATAACGTTAAGTGCACTAAGCGATTGAACACTGTGTGTTTACCTGCGTGCAAAATTAATTAGTTTCTGATATTTTATTTTTGAATAAATTGGTGTGAAGGAATATTTGTCTTTAATTTTCAACCAACGACTTATTACCTAATAAATTCCAGTAGGTAGTAATTTAATATCGATCGCGTCTAGGAAGATAGTATTACCAATTACCTATAGCCAAAAGCATAGGTTACGATGAGAAACGCAGACACAGTATAATTGCACATATATGACAATGAGGTAATGAAAATATGCGACAATTAATTTTAGAAACGATTAAGGCTGCTTTTCCACCAGAGATGTGCGAGGATGCGTAGCGAGGGATGTGTTTAAGAACCAATGGAGCTCTTCATTTACCTAGCTTCTCTCAGCGCAGCTCTAGTGGAAACCATTTGTTCCCACTAGTTCTACTGAACAGTTCTACGGTAGAACTAATGGTATATTTTGTTCTCATTAGTACTACGTTTTACCGGTATATAGAGGTGTTGAAGTGTTTGTACAAAAACGCATCCATGTCAGTCCGTCTTTAGGATCAGTCCTCGAAACCAATCCTTCTCTGGCGCGACGTGAGACAGGGAGACGATGACGATGTCAACGTGAACCAAATGAGAACCAAAGTTACCGACATAGCTCGAAGAATTGCCAAACTTAAGTGGCAGTGGGCAGGGCACATTGCTCGCAGAACGGATGGCCGATAGGGCCGAAAAGTTCTGGAATGGCGACCGCGAACCGGAAGACGATAAGTTGGAAGGCCAAACTCGGCCACTCGCGACAAAGTCGCCTTTAAAACAACAAAAACCAAATCAAAACTGGCAACACACACTGGTCATAGACTTTTGTCTTGAGACACTGCGGTAAATTGGACGAGAAAATACCACGCAACTTCCCGAACGCCGACAGATTCGAAATTCAAATAGAAAATTTGAATTATGAATCGAATAATCAGCGATTAATAAGTATGAATAGTGTCTTCTAATTGGTTCATTATTAGAGACAGTTTTGGCTCATGACTTAGCCGAGGCCTGCCAAAACGCGCCGCCCAGCCAAGTCGGATTCGACGGTTGACCTCTTTCTCGAAGTTAGTCCTACCCAACCGGACCGTTTGTCCCAGGTAGACATATTCATCTACAACTTCGAGTGTAGAGTCTCCGACCTTGATAGGAGTGGGTGTTACATTCACCATGACCTTGGTTTTGTCCATGTTCATTTTTTTGTTGTTTTTGTTTTTGTTTTTCGGAAGCTCTACTGAGGTCATCGAGCCTTGAAGCCACCTTCAACCACCACTGCCTTCAAAAAAGTTTGGAAAATTATAAATAATGAAACGAATAGGAATAAAAGAAATAATACTGATTACACGCTTGAGACCACACACGGACTTAATCGAGATAACAAAAAAGTTGCGCAAGAATTTGTAATTTTTTTTACCAACATCCCAATTAAAACGACTGAAACCTTAAATTCTTCGCCCTTGCTTGCTTTTGGATTATTAAACGCGAACGTTTTAGCCTGCCCGAACGTATTTAACTTTTCACATATAAACCCCATAACAGTAATAAAAGCTTTTAAGCAACTCAAGATCAAACCGACTGAAGATCTGTGGGGAATGTCCATCAAAGCTTGTACCTCTATTATTCAGACTATAGCGCCATACTTGGCTTTGATTTTCAATTTGTGTGTGGATCAAGGAGTCTTTTCGGATCTAATGAAATATAGTAAAGTTATACCACTTTTTAAATCTGGGGACAGTAAAGACACAAATAATTATAGACCAGTATCCGTGTTGCCGGTTTTCAGCAAGGTATTAAATAGCCAAGTCAGAGGCCTGTGGTGTTTCCCAGAGGCGGCTTAATTAACTCTGACACCAGAGGTGGCCACACCTCACACGAAAAGAAGAAGCAAGGTATTTGAGAAGATAATGCTAAATCAAATGCTCATTAATTTTAATACGAATAACATCTTGCATGATAAACAGTATATGGTTTCACCAGAGGACGTACTACTGACGCTGGTGTCAATCTATTAAAACACATCTTTAATTTAATGCAAAGTCAAAGTCAAATATATTTATTTCAACTAGGCCAATAAGCGGCACTTTTGAACGTCAAAAATCGCCATAAATCTAAATTAAAAATGTTACATAAAAATTGACTCTACCGTGCATTCGGAAAGTAGCTTGTTATGGAGAAGAACGCACAAGAAACTCCATACTTACTCTTTTAAAAAAAGTATGTTTTACAATGTTTACTTATGTACATACATTAATAAATTCGTATATGTGAGGACGATGCACCCAAAAATAGCACTACACACTATACAACGTACAGGTATAAAGTAATAAAAGCACTAACAGGTAAATTCATTAATTTTATAAATAGGAACATGGTTCTCACATACTTACAAATATTGCAAACATAGGTAAAATACCTAATTCAACAACAACGGAACCGTGTGTGAGTCAAATTCTGGAAAAATATAAAAAATAACCTAAGAATACAATAACTATGAATAGGAATACAAATTAGCAAATTTGATTTTGTCTACACCAAAAATTTCCCTACGGAGCGGGACCAACATGTTGCCAAGCATTCTTATCTTGAATATAATCATCTAATTTGTAATATGCTTGTTTACAAAGTGTGCTTTTAACTAAAGTTTTAAATTTACTTTCATTTAGTTTTAAAATATCACAAGGTATTTTGTTGAATGCGTGGGAAGAGTCGCAAGATGCCATAGGTATCTTTTGCGACCTGTCGAAGGCGTTTGATTGCGTTAATCATGAAACATTACTTCTGAAACTTGAGCATTACGAGCTAGGTCAATCAGCATTAAGTTTGGTTAAATCTTATTTGAATGATAGACAGCAATTAGTTCAAATAAACGGTGTGAATTCGTCGAGGTTAAACGTAAAAATGAAGGTACCTCAGGGCTCAATTTTAGGTCCTTTCTTATTTTTAATATACATAAACGATTTACCTCGTTTATTGGAAACCAAACTAAACATGGTGTTATGTCGTATTTGTCGGGTTGACGACTTAAATAACGCGCTACGGCAGGTTCAGAATTGGTTCACTGCCAATAATTTAGTTTTAAATGGTAAAAAAACCAAGTGTGTAAATTTTTTTTTGCCGAATGTCATAAGTACTGATTGTGATATTATATTAAACAAGGAGAAGCTAGAATTCGTCGAAAAACGGTTTTCCTGGGCATCACGCTAGACTCAAGGTTGGAATGGGGTCCTCATTTGGTATCCCTTGCGAGGCGGCTGAGTTCGGCAGCTTATGCTGTTGGAAAGATTCGTCGGTTGACCGATGTGGATACCGCGAGACTAGTCTATTTTAGATATTTTCATAGTATAATGTCTTACGGTATCCTACTATGGGGAAGGGCTGCAGACATTGAGTTAATTTTTATTCTGCAAAAACGAGCCATCAGAGCGATATATAATCTTCGCCGGCGCGATTCTCTAAGGGAACTGTTTAAGGACATTAACATCATGACGGTTCATTGTCAATATATTTATGATAACATCATGTACGTGAGAAAGAATTTACATCTTTTTAGTAAAGGTTAGGCTAACGTAGCCTCATCTTTCATGGGGTACTGTACAAAATGTTACAATAAAATTCCTCCCCACATTCTTGAACTGAATGAGACGAAGTTTAAAACCTGTATAAAACGCACATTATGTAGGCTGGCATATTATAAGCGGGATTACATCACTGAAAAAAATGCTTGGCTCAATGCTATGCCTGCTCCACAATCCACAACCACTAGGGCGCAATAACAAGTGATATGCAGAACATTATTGTTTTGAGGTATTGTTGGACCTGCTGAAGACTGTATGAATATATTTGTATTGTATAAACTCAATTTCCTTAGTATTATATAACTGCAAAGCACGTGTGTGAATACTATGTACCCAACTGTAAATCTACCATTTACTGTACCTATGTGTCGTTCTTTGACTTGTGTGTGCCCTGGCTGTTGAGTGTGTCATGCTCTCTCAAATGTCTCTTTGATGGTGGCGCGTGTGTTGGATCGTCCGGTTCCCTTCATGATGGTTGAGCTGGGTGGTGCCAATTCATGCGTCATATTCGTGAACGGACGCCGTCGGTTGGGATTGGTCATAAGTTAACCGCTTCGGATGTTAATGTTTTTCTAGTATCTATTATATAACTGCCCAGTACATGTGTGAGTACATTTAATACTTTATGCCTGTAGGTGGTATATAGTCCAGTAGGGATACAATTATTTTCCATATAACCTTTGATAATTCAAAAGTTTTTTATTTTCGTTGGGTGGATACCTTATGTGAATTCAACGCTATGTACAAAAATGCTAACAGTTTAGAGTAATGCAATAGGCATAAAGTAGGTATTTCCTATTATTTCGTGTTATAACAATAATATAAAATTTAAATTTAAATAATTTACTGTTTCTTTATTAGTACTATCTAAACTTTATATTAGTGAAAATGCTAACAGATACGTACTGTGGAACAATGGAAAACTGAAAATGGCTCGTAACTCTTTCAATAAAAGATTTAAGTTTTCAAAACATTTCCTATATGCATAGAGGGCTTAGTTATACGTTACAACAAAAGTTCTAACAACTAAGTATAATGCTGCACAGGTTATTGTATTTTTACATTGTGATTTGCGTAATATATAATTTATGTTTATAAATTTGCGCCTACATATTCGAAATAATAAACTCTGCCACCATACAAAAGTTTAAACACTTATGTGCTATGCTAGTTTAATAAATAAAATACAATTGGGTATTGCGGGGCGCGGTGACACTCCACTCCGAATGTATTGAATGAGGCGCGAAACCGAATACGATTTCAACCTTCTTTGTTCCTATAAAAAGAATAAGAAAGAAATATTCACAGAACACGGAATAGTCGAACCTGCCGTGCTGACAGTATATCGAGATGACAGAATAATAAAATTCTCCGTATCGTGAATCTTTGACAGTCGTTACGGGTCGTCAGAAACCCGAAAGTCTGCGGCCACCCTAACAAAAGGGTACCGTATTATCCAGTAGGATTACCGTATAATCTGGGTTGGCAGGGTAGGCAGTCACTTCATATAAAACACTGATATTCAGATGCGTCTGGTTCGACTGAAAACAGTGGAAGTCAACCCCAACATATTAGGGAACAGTCTAAGCAAATGCCTTTTCCAAACATATGTGACTGTAGAAATATCAAAAATCTTATAACCGGTGCAACTTTCACATAACTAAATTGACTACATCGCTGGTCCTAGGACCTAATACAATAAAGGCAGTGTTACCCACTAAGCCTTAGTAGATGACACTGTAAGCATGATATGATGTATGCTTAAACAAATCGATGTATTTATGTTTGTAAAATATTACCTACTCATTTTTTTATTCAGAATCAATATAGTAGCAACCCTAGTGAGTCCGGCAAGTTTAGGTGTCAATTTTGTGATACGCTTACCAAGATTTAGAACATTTTTTATTTTAAAGGTAGATCAATTTTATATAATCGTGTCTATTGCGCCCTATCTATTAGTTTTTAAACTCTATTATAACGAAAAATCGGCACCACGTGACCTTACCACACGATTGCTGTACATCAAAACCTAGTAAATGCCATAAAATATTATATTCCAGGATAGCGCAAAAATATTATTTAAATTAGCCTATGGAATGTCATCTTGTGTTAGGTAACTAAACGAAAAAAATAAAAATAAGCGAGTACTAAACAAGGCTTACGGGTGATCTGTACGTAATAACACAAATGATATTAATGGTGTCCTAAATCTATTAAATATTTTACATATCTCTAAACAAGATAATTCAATACCTATTAAGAGCCGGACATTTGCTAATTTAAGGTGTTTTTACAACTTGAAGGGACTTTCCTATTGTAAATAATGATAAAATTTATTAATTAAAGCACCAAATCTCAATTCAAATTATAAATTTCCTGGTTAAAATTACACAGTCCATCGCAGCACATTAAAACTCATTAAAATAATATAAATAAGATTATCAGGGTATAAAACCATTATAAAAATATGTCACCTACTGCGTTCTTATATGGGGCAGTCGTACAGTACCAGACATAATTTTAATATATATTCGATTCGCACGGGGAAGGCTTGTATAACACATGCCAGATTACCTATTTTAGTGATCTTTATTTTCGTAGCAATAAGGTTGCATTCATAGGCAAAATAACAGTGAACGATCTGTCAGATACTAGACGCCAGTTTGAAATAAGAATTTGCGCGGTAATGTTTTTCTAAAAATCATCAGAAGAGTCCGTTTATGATGTGGGCCTCTGTGGTCTGTATGGTTCGAAGAATTTATACTGATCGTACATACCTACACCGCGCCCCGCAATACCCAAATTGTATTTGATTTATTAAACTAGCATAGCACATAAGTGTTTAAACTTTTGTATGGTGGTAGAGTTTATTATTTCGAATATGTAGGCGCAAATTTATAAACATAAATTCAATATTTCGCAAATCACAATGTAAAAATACAATAATCTGTGCAGCATTATACTTAGTTGTTTGAACTTTTGTTGTAACGTATAACTAATCCCTCTATGCATATAGGAAATAATTTGAAAACTTAAATCTTTTATTGAAAGAGTTACGAGCCATTTTCAGTTTTCCTTTGTTCCATAGTACGTGTCTGTTAGCATTTTCACTAATATAAAGTTTAGATAGTACTAATAAAGAAACAGTAAATTATTTAAATTTAAATTTTATATTATCGTTATAACACGAAATAATAGGAAATACCTACTTTATGCCTATTGCATAACTCTAAACTGTTAGCATTTTTGTACATAGCGTTGAATTCACATAAGGTATCCACCCAGCGAAAATAAAAAACTTTTGAATTATCAAAGGGCATATTCTTCTGGCTACTGGACTAATAGTGTGTAGTGCTATTCTGTGTGCATTAACTATATTTTTTTTCTAATAGATTAAGTATGGAGTTTCTTGTGCATTCTGCTCCATAACAAGCTACTTTCCGAATGCACGGTAGAATCATTTTTATGTAACGTTCAAAAGTGCCGCTTGGTGGCCTAGTTGAAATAAAATATCTTTGTCTATTACACACGGCGCGCGCGCTCCGCTGCACATCCTCGCACCGCCCATCTGCGTTCGTTTCTCGCACATCTTTGGTGGAAACACACATCGTTGTACAGCCTCGCAGCACCCAGCTACCTCGCACGTCTGATGGACGTGAACGCAGCCGTAGTGCAATAATAAAACAACGCAGGCAGCTTTCGTCATGCCATTTAATTTTTACTCCTCGTACTACACCCGTTTACAGAACAAAGTTGTAATATTTGGGTTTTTTTGTCTATTGCTTTATACAGGGACATACCTAATATCACGACTGTGTTCTCCGAAGGATGAGGCAGAGCCATCGCCACCCATATCTAAGCCTCATGCATCAACCAAATTCCAGATGAAAACACAATAACCCGAAAATCTAACAGAACCTCAACCTCTGCAGCAGTGCTTGCGAACACCAGACGTCCAGACCAACGAGACATGTACATACTTTGGTGATAAATGGTATGGCAGTGAGCTGAAGAGATTTTCCAAAAATAACTCTAGGATAGCGATATAACTACAGGGATTTTCGTTAAATAACACACATTTTGGACAAAACCAACAGTTTTATTCAGAATATTCACAAAAATAATGTGTGATCGCTACAATATATTATCCTAATTGACTAGATTTAGAACTAGACTAGAGAGAGACTGAGCCTCAAAAGATATGTCCGTATGGCCAAAGTCCGATTTAACACTTAATACTACTAATTGTCATAAGGCCGCGTTTCCACCTGCTATATATCTCGCAAACGCTTGACAAATTGTCACGAGAGCACTTGCTACTCCTTCAAGCTGCTATCTGACACTTCTTGCAGAAGTTTTCTTGCAGGTGGAAACGCGGCCCAAGATTACAACTACTTACCTGAAGACGGACTCTTTACTTTTTATTACTACTTTAGTTCTCACCTTTTTGATTAAGCAGAATGTGGTTTCCTAGTTTTAGAGTAGATAGGTAGATAAAGGATTAGATTTATTGCACCTTAAGAGGTAATGTGTTCGCAGACATCTGACTGAATTTCCAAAACAAAGTTTTTTTTTTTTTAAAAGTGTCCTTGCCCCACACTAGGCACCTGCCACACACTTCCTATATCGTGGGTGCGTTTACAAACATATAAACTCACATATACAAACACCCAGAGCCGGAACAACTATCTGTAGGTCATACAAATATTACACAGTGTGGGAACCGAACCCGCGACACGCAGCGCAGCAGTCAATCGCTCAACCACTGCGCCAACCGTGCGCCCGATAATTCAAGGTTTGGTTATAGCCTATTCCCTTCTCAAATACAGGACTAAATTAAAATATATTCCATAAACAGAAAAAGAAAGATATATACTGTGTCGCTATATTTTCCTTTTTTCATTTACAGTTGTCAAATTTGTACACTGGGCCACTGTTGACTTGACAGCGCAATTTTGAGCATCTTTTGAAGGTTCTATTCTAGTGCTTCGAAATTCAGTCGGATGTCTGCTACCGAATTTCCTCTTAATACAGTTATTTAGTTTGATCGCACACTAATAAAGACGCACGCCTTCCCAACATGAAAAACATTTCATATTCATAATTTATAATCCGTTAACGTGTTCTTGGTTTTTTGAGAGAAGATTGAATAAATACAATATAATCTGCATTCCTTTTCAAAAAATATTTGGGTTTGAGTAGTGTTAGTATTTATTTTGAACGTACGCATACTTGCTAACTGTACTGTATTGTATGTCGTTTTGTGGCAATTAAATACTTTTTCTTTTTTCTTTAAGGCGGCGGCCAATTTACAGGTGCTAAGTCTAGGTACTCAATCCCACACATTTTGTGTATAAAGAATCAGACACTTCTAGGGGCTCTGGGATCTTGGACCACTAGTTCCACCTGTCATAAAATCAATAACCCGTTGGCCGGACTATAGCTTATTTAAACCTGTCTACAATGTAGGTAGTCAAACAAATGGAAGAAACGTTCGATGTCTATGGATTTGCAGGTACATTATGATACTAAAATAGGCACACAACATCGAGACGTGTATGATTGATAAAATTGGCACAACATAATTTCTGTAATACTTGAAAAGATCCTATGGACTAGATAATACATAGAAAATGTCTATTGTATACAAGTAATATTAATTAATAAGTCGGATATCTATATAAAACTGTAGATACGAAATTATGAAAATAGTAGTACCATACATTATTTTATTATAATAAAATGTGTGTGTATTATTTGTCGTTTGATCTAGTTAAGAGAGAAACAGAGGGAGGGAAACAATCTCTTAATATTTGCCACTGGATATGGCGTTACACGTACGGAACCCGGCCGTTAGTATAGCTCATCGCTTAAAAGAGAATGAAAGATTGGTGTGTTTAGTCTTAAACCTGATGAACTATATCTAACTTGGATTACTACTTAGTCTATACACCCAAAATACTACTGTAATCTCTCGTAAGAAAATAGAAATAAAGTCTAATTTGTCCAATCAAATTCATAAGTATATGTTCCTAATAAACTAAGAGTTTATAAGCCAAACGGCAATGATATTGCACAGACATTTCAATACATAATCACACTTTCTTAAAGGAATTAATTTACAAAAATAATTTATTATTCTAATTAGCGCCACGAATTGTAATACTCAATGGCGAATGCAGATTTAAAGTTTATTAAATAGTCGGTTCTCAACGAAACGCGACGGTATACAATATTATACTTTATTTACTACATCAAAAGGTGCGCATTTCAGTGAGTGAATACGAATATAGCCCGCGGAATTTCAAATTTGAAAATAGAATATTATATTCAATGCGCACAGCGTCGCGTTTCGTTGTAAGCTGATATAGTCGATCAAAAAATTGCTTTATCACATAGAAAGAAAAAATATAATATTTATAGCCAAGTACAGTACAACTATTTTCTTAATGTCCCTCGGCAATCATCGCATTTCCGAATACAAATGAATGCTTATTTCCAATCAATCTGCCTAGCCTTTTCCCAACTATATTGGGGTCGGCTTCCAGTCTTACCGGATTCTGCTGCTGAGTACTAGTGTTTTACATGAAGCAACTGCCTATCTGACCTACACAACCCAGTAACTGGGTAACACGGTACCCCTTGGCAAGACTGGTGTCAGATCTCAAGCTTCTGACTACTCGTAACGACTGTCAAAGATCTTCAAATGACATCCGGGACCAACGGCTTAACGTGCTTTCCGAGGCACGGAGGAAACTCGGTATGTTGAAATGGTCACCCATCCACGGACCGACATCGTCAAGCGTTGCTTAACCTTGATCATCGACCAGTGCGGCTGTTATTATTTAGCCACGAGCTCCTCCATGTCCATCATTTGTTAAATTCATCGTATTTAATAATTTGAATTCAAAACTAAGTATTTTATTGTTGTTTTGTTTTGATTTCCGTGTGAACTATATAGTCCTTTAGCATCTTAACCCACATTTTTAAAATTAATTACATTAAGTTAAAAGAGTATTAACAACTCTATATAATTCAAAGAAGATTGAGAGCGTCCAGTATGCACCAAGTGCAACTGACAAAAATCCGACGACTGACGAAACACGAAGTTTGCCGAGGGACATTAAGAAAATAGTTGTACTGTACTTCTTGTTAACTTCTTTGAAGGTTTTTGTAGTACCATTCATTATAGACATAATCTGAGGTTAAATTACTCTCTCATTCAGGACAGTTACCTAACGTATCTGTTGTTACAATAATTTATGTATACTGATACGAAACACGAAGTTCGCCGAGGGACATTAATAAAATAGTTGTACTGTACTGCTATGTTAACTACTTTGACTGCACAAGGTTTTTGTAGTAGGTGCCGTTTATTATAGACATAATCTGAGGTTAGTTTGCTCTCTCATTCAGGACAATTACCTAACGTATCTGTTGTTACAATAATTTATCTATACTGATATTAAAGAGTGCTACTTTTAGTGTTTATGTGGCAGACAACACCTAATCTTATTACCTTTCATCATTTTTTTAACATTCTTGATGCCTAATCTATATATTTCCTAGCAAACAGGTCACACTCCGGTGGTGGTGTCAAAATACACCATGGCAAATGTCCAATATTCCAGATGAAAATATGTAGAATGTATATTGTGTACTTAAAATGTCGGGCTACTAGTGGTAGTATAAAGTAGAATAGTATAAGATCCCACTGTAAAAATCTGCAGGTATACTGTTTTTGATGGAACTTGTTTTTTTATGAATGGTTCTAGATTCTAGGCTAGATATTTCCAGGCAACCACGCAGCAACCTATTCTACTATTAAGAGAAAATATTGGGCAGAGGTCTGACTGAATTTCCTTAGTAAAAGTCATAATTCGAGGTTTGGCTCTCGCCTATTTCCTCCTCCAATATTGGACCAATTTAAAAGATATTCGATAAACTGGAAAATAAAGATATATATTATGCCCCTATATTTTTTTTCGTTTATCGTTGTCAAATTTGTATAGGTATTAGGTCTCTCTAGGCGACAGTAGTGCTTCTAAAAATAATATATCATCAAAAAGGAAAACATAGGGACATACATTGATGTATTAAAAAGGGGAAGATACGTTACGCGCTAACATCGCGAGCAGAAAACCTGGGCTCGGCGCACGACTACATGCACCGAAACTCACACATCTGTATTCAGTGTCATCACCAGTCCCAAACCTACAGTTACCGATAGACAAGGACCAATCAATCAATCAATCAATCATCATTTATTTGTCAACTATAGGAGACGGCGCTGTAGTGCGTGCGAAATCGCGTTAGCTGCCGAATGTTAACCGAATGTTTACTATTGTGAATGAAATGACACGTATCGTGTCTCTCACGCATGTTTTTAATATCTATCTCGCTCTCGCCATATTGGCGAAGCAAACATTAAAAATTATTGTAATTTTCAACAAATTAACATTTTTGACTGTACTTACGAGTGGTGAGTGGTAAGTGATCGCGTGTGACTTATTTTTCTTCCTGGTATTATTTAAACAGTGTTTAGCTACACAAGAAGTCATTTTGATGCGTATTTATTGCAAAAAAAAACACAAAAACACTGAAATTATTGAGCTGTGAGATCAACCCTGTGCCGTGCGCGACTGAGTGCCCGCTACGGGCATTCACTTAGTTTAATAGGACCAAGCGCTGTGTCCAGTACCGTATCTTCCCCTTTTTAATACATCAATGGGGACATAGAATATATATTTCTTTTTCAGTTTATGGAAATATCTTTTAAATTGGTCCAATATTGGAGGAGGAAATAGGCGAGAACCAAACCTCGAATTACGACTTTTTACTTAGGACGTTCAGGCGGAGCTGTCTGCCCACATTTTCTCTTAAGTACCTATAAATCATGAGTATTACGTTTATAAACATAAACGCTGATTCCTGCAGTCGGGTGATCGGGTCTTAGGCTACAACCCCGTCGACTTAACTGTGCACTTCGCTGAAATGCTCACCCCTCCCCCCAACACGCGCGGCGCCCCGCGTTCACCTCATGCGCCAACAGCGATAGTCGAACGTCAGAGTGACGTCACAGCGTCAGGTGCACAGTTAAATAAACCGTGTTGTATGTAGTTTAAAATCACGTGCATTAACTTTCTACTATAAACTTGTGAGGCTATTATTTTATTCTACAGATAAAGCAATAACTTACACGGAAGACACTAAAATTATTAATGACTATCTATTATACCCTTACTGACTGTAGCCATACTTGATTTATCATTGCCAGTGGACCAGCAATATTAGCAAATGCCCACCAGATTTTACTAAGAATATTTTTTTATTTTATTATTAATTTTCAATCGTGGACAAAATAGATTTTTTTTTTTTGCTTTGTAGATTTTTTGAGTCGAGTTTGAGTGATTTTTAATTACGAGAATAGGGAATATGCATGTATTTCTTTTTTCAAAATAAAATACTTATTAGCTCTAAAAATATCTTTATCAGCGAAGAAGTTATTGATCATAAGAAAAAGACGTCCAATAAAAACTCTGACGTCAAAGTCTAGAATACCTATACACCTACACGCACGCTTGTTATAAGTACTGCGCCCAAGTGCGCCGATCTGAAGAATATCACCAATATGGTTCGTGAATGTCCTTCTAGGGCTAACTTAATATAAAAACACAAATATAACGAAATTACAGTAAAAAAAAGTAAATTATGACTAAACTATTAAAAAAAAGGACATAAAAAAGGAATCTAAAACTAAATAATTAACCAACAAAAAAAAAATATGCATTCAAAAAAGAAATTAACAGTAGCCTTGGTCTCGTGGGTGTAGCTACAGAACTTCACAAACATACACGCACGCTTGTTATGAGTACAGCGCCCTTCTAAAGAACATTACCAATATGATTCGTTAAAACGAAATGAGTACATACAAAAAAGAAAAAAAAAATACACCCACTACATTACACTAGAGAAACGCATTCCTGCGGCCATTGTCTTATATCGTCATTCGTTATTCCGAGGCCCATGGAAACTGTGCCATGGGCTTCGGAATGACATGTGCAGAGCCGCCTGCGCATCCACTAATGTTCCATAAAAGTGGCCTCAAGACCGAGCCCTGTGGAACACCACACCAACACCTCCGGCTTATCGCCGCTATCTCATAATCATTTGTCGTCGCCATAGATAAACAAGACAGTGCGCGGGCGCAGGCGAAAAGCTATAGTCGGCTGTCAAAAATGTCTATACAGTCATACCTGGTTTTTACACAAGTCATGGAGAAACATAAGGCGTCTAGATTTTAATAAGCTTAACAACCCGGTATTCCTTTGGGGTGAATTGGGGGAAGTTAGTCTAGGGGGTAGCGATATTTATGGGCCTTGAGAGTTAAAAAACTGTATTGGCGTTCTAGAATGACGTCAGAGACTGCCGTAGAAAATGGCGCTTTCGCGAGGGACAGCTACATTTGTTTAAAATTATTGTGTGTCGTTTGTTTTTCGATTAATTTTAGTCCTGTTTCCATTGTTAGTATTAACTTTATGTACATTTATAAATCTTGTTTATTTCCACAGAAAGATTGGAGTGTGCAATTAGCTTCACCTTTTTGACTGACTGACTCCTTGACAGTTCAAAATTGACTTAATTCAAATCTCAAAATCATATCAATTAAAGCATAAACCGTTTAACTGATATGATTTTGAGATTTCCATGCATATTCCCTACTGACCTTCTGGTCGAACTTTTTGTAAAACTAGATATGCAAGTTTTAATTCTTATTACAGTACGTGTCGGATTTTAACATTTCCACCTATTTCTCCATTGAAACGGTGATTTTATGACTAAAGGTACAATTTCGTGCATCGCGGCCGGTCGGCCGAGTGTGTTAGCCGCATGGCTAACGACAGATGTCGGCCATACATTCTCATACCCTGACTATACTATTGTCGCATCAGCCGCATGCGAACAATCGCGCGCGGCTGCGATCGGCCGCGATGCATGGAATTGTACCTTAAAGAATAATCATTATTTAGGGCCACATTCTCCTAACAACTTAGCGCAAGCAAAGCTTTACATCCACCACGTTCATAATTTCACAAAATATTTCCAAATCGTCACACTCTTTTTACAATTTTTTCAATACACATCTTTGGCCGGATACAGAATCCCTGATATAGTAATATTATAATTACTAATTATTTTTCTTAAAATAATACAAGAGGTCGGAAGAACTGGTCACAACGCAAGTCTATTGAATATTGTTGGTGGTTTATTAATTTCATTTATACATTTATCTTACAACTTTGAAAATAGTAAGGGCGATGTCCCATTGAGAGCTATTGTCTAGTAGATTTGTAGTTCAAGAAGAACTACACTACAATTAGATCTATAAGGCTAAACAGGAATGGCAATATTATAATAATTTACTAGTTTGGAAGCAAGAAAACTGCTAATAGCTCTCAACGGGACCGCATATGGACCCGTTTTTGAATTGAGTATTTAGAGTTAAGAGTGAGTCAAAATCGCCTTTAATGACAAAGTTTGACAGTGTTTTCAGATTAAAGTAGTGTTAGACAAAAACTTAACTTTGAAGTCTTAATTCAGAAATCGAGGGTAAAACATTTAAATTAAACAGCAAAGTCCAGTACCGTATCTTCCCCTTTTTAATACATCAATGGGGACATAGAATATATATTTCTTTTTCAGTTTATGGAAATATCTTTTAAATTGGTCCAATATTGGAGGAGGAAATAGGCGAGAACCAAACCTCGAATTACGACTTTTTACTTAGGACGTTCAGGCGGAGCTGTCTGCCCACATTTTCTCTTAAGTACCTATAAATCATGAGTATTACGTTTATAAACATAAACGCTGATTCCTGCAGTCGGGTGATCGGGTCTTAGGCTACAACCCCGTCGACTTAACTGTGCACTTCGCTGAAATGCTCACCCCTCCCCCCAACACGCGCGGCGCCCCGCGTTCACCTCATGCGCCAACAGCGATAGTCGAACGTCAGAGTGACGTCACAGCGTCAGGTGCACAGTTAAATAAACCGTGTTGTATGTAGTTTAAAATCACGTGCATTAACTTTCTACTATAAACTTGTGAGGCTATTATTTTATTCTACAGATAAAGCAATAACTTACACGGAAGACACTAAAATTATTAATGACTATCTATTATACCCTTACTGACTGTAGCCATACTTGATTTATCATTGCCAGTGGACCAGCAATATTAGCAAATGCCCACCAGATTTTACTAAGAATATTTTTTTATTTTATTATTAATTTTCAATCGTGGACAAAATAGATTTTTTTTTTTTGCTTTGTAGATTTTTTGAGTCGAGTTTGAGTGATTTTTAATTACGAGAATAGGGAATATGCATGTATTTCTTTTTTCAAAATAAAATACTTATTAGCTCTAAAAATATACACATCTTTGGCCGGATACAGAATCCCTGATATAGTAATATTATAATTACTAATTATTTTTCTTAAAATAATACAAGAGGTCGGAAGAACTGGTCACAACGCAAGTCTATTGAATATTGTTGGTGGTTTATTAATTTCATTTATACATTTATCTTACAACTTTGAAAATAGTAAGGGCGATGTCCCATTGAGAGCTATTGTCTAGTAGATTTGTAGTTCAAGAAGAACTACACTACAATTAGATCTATAAGGCTAAACAGGAATGGCAATATTATAATAATTTACTAGTTTGGAAGCAAGAAAACTGCTAATAGCTCTCAACGGGACCGCATATGGACCCGTTTTTGAATTGAGTATTTAGAGTTAAGAGTGAGTCAAAATCGCCTTTAATGACAAAGTTTGACAGTGTTTTCAGATTAAAGTAGTGTTAGACAAAAACTTAACTTTGAAGTCTTAATTCAGAAATCGAGGGTAAAACATTTAAATTAAACAGCAAAATCTTCAAGACGAGATGAAAAGACGATTGAATTATTTGCAATATAATTCACATCATTATCAGCCTTTTAATTATCCCCCTGCTGGGACACAGGCCTCCTTTCTGTGAGAGGGAATGGGCCGTAATCCACCACGCAGGCCCAGTGAGGGTTGGTGGATGTCACATGTCTTAGAATTTTTGGTTCTAGAAGATGCCTGTTTCCTCACTATGTTTTCCTTCACCGTTTTGAGAGCAATGGTGATGAAAAAATTTACACAAAGTGCCTGCCTGGGTTCGAACCCACGACCTACAACTTTTAAGTGGCAGCCGGTACCACTGGGCCACCACTGCTCCACCACTCCATATATGATAAAGGGTACTATTTCACCACGTCCAAATAACTTCTCAATGAATTCCTTGGCAGATGAAAAACGATACAGGCCAAAGATGGATACAATTAATAAACCACAACAATATTTATTTTGGCAATAATCAATTTATATTCTAAGTTGTATTGATATCCGATATAGAAAGAAGTTTTATCGAAGGACCACTAATTTAATTACATTCCCTAATATTGAACGTCTTAGGAAATAATTTCGATATTTTTAGATCACATCATCTGCCAGAGAAGTTCTAGATTCGTTCATTTATCTGAGAGATAGCGGTTATACAAGGGCAGTGCCTTCGATAAAACTTAGCTGGTTAAACCCGTTTACGTACAACGAAGCGACACCTAAAATATATGGCAATAGTTATTTATGATACAAGTGCGGAAGGTAGGTGATTTCTGAAATCATCTTACGTATGTGTATCATAAAACATTTTACTAGGCATTGTGCGAGAAAATAAAAAAATATATCTGAACCAAGCAAAAATTAATAAAATGGCGGACTTAGTCAAGCGCGCTCAGCATAACCACAGATTAACTAAAAGTTCCTCGGGCATATCTACTTCGCATGTGCAAATAGCTGTCACGTTGTAACGCAAAAAGGCACGAGTAAAATATACGTTCTGCCAAACAAATTTATTGAATATTTAAAATTATTAATTTTTGATCAAAATCTTAATCTAGAGTAATTAATAACGCCTTTAATGAAGTATTAGTTTTATTTTACCTTTTATATGAATGATAATCTGTACTTAACTAATTTTTAAAACTTTCCTCAAATCATAAAATCTCTATGCGTCAGGCTGACGTTGGAGTTAAAAATTAAAAAAAAGCACTAGTGAAAAAAAGTGACACTTTCCGCACAGTTTGGATGCTTGGAAAACGCTCTTTTCGAGGACATGCATTGTAAAATATTTTTGCGTTTTGTTTACGCATTATATTTAGGTATCGCCTAGTGTCGGTGAAAACGGGCATTTATTTTCCTTGAATTCATAATTCGAGATAATATCAATCTATCACCACGAATTCAATTATGGACTTTGTCTTGTTCGACATACGAATTTAAATTTATATTTTGATAATGATCTCGAATTCTGAATTCAAAATGTAGTTTTGTTTTCGATATTCAAATACATAGAACAACAAAAGAGTATAAAAATCGGGTCCAGTAGTTGGTACAGTATAAAAAAAAATATAATTCCTAGATTAGGCAAGATTTAATTTAAGTTAATATAGAATGGCCTATATAACTATCGATATTTATTGACTTGAGCAACATTTTTATTCAGGAATGTTTTTAAAATAATGAGATCATATTTTCTTACTTATAAGCAATATAAAGTTGGGGGTTCATTTAGCAGCAGGCTTGAGTGGAGGAGTTTGGTACTTTATCGAAGAATTGGTTTAACCATGGTGATAAAATGAATTATTCTTTTTTTATAATTAAAAATACGTATGCGGTCGAGGACCCCCGTCAGGAACGAAGTTCCTCACGCCTTTTCTTCAACTGCGAATGTCAATCATACCTGCTACTAAAATCAACCCTTCTACTTCATACATTACAATACATACTACCATTTACATACGTTCATGTATAATATACAGCGCAGACGGTTCTTGATTTAAGCTCGTTCCATTTAGCCGATGCTAGAAAAATAAAATAAATACGTGTAAATAAACGCACGCCTTTTTCCCATGGGGGTAGGCAGAAACTGCAGAACGCCACCTGCTACGATCCATACATACGTGATTGGTTATGAGTGCTGCGCACCTGGGGGATGACCATAAGCTCTTAGAGTAAGGTTATTTTGAGTGTGCGTAAGTGACAGATGTATACAAGTCATATACATCTGTCCCTTACACGCACTCAAAGTAACCTTACTCTAAGAGCTTATGGTCACCCCCCTGTTCACAAACTTTGAAGAGATTCGGGTTGTATGCGTTCGGAAACACAGACGCAGACAGCGAGTTTGCGATGCCGAACTTATATATTTAAGGCCTTAAATATATAAGTTCGGCATCGCAAACTCGCTTTGAGCAAGCGTCGAGATACTCGAGATTAATACTCTTGTATTCTCTTTAAGAGATGAGACTTTTATTCTGCAATTGTAAAGATCATACCACAGATATAAATCTAACTAGATGACGCGCTTGTATGTACTTCGCGTGTCAAAAAACGGAGTAAAATTACGATCGATGATGGAAATCCACCGAAATCTAGAAAAATGCCTTTTATGCCATATTGAGCTGTAAAGACTGCATAGAAAAAGTTGGCCGAGGCATTAGTATTAGTAAATTTGTTTTTAAATTGTGTGTGAAAAAGTGGCACGCTTAGTTTTCATACAGATGGAGGGTCTTGCGTTAACTGTTAGTTTTATGTCTGTGAATCATATCAATCTTTTTTATACTGTGACTCCCTTTCCAAAGCGTTTTTATTTTTCGACGCCCTTCTAGTATTGATTATAAACTGCTTAGTCAATGAGATCGCTTTTCAGAGCATAACTTTTCAAATCGGAGCTAAATTTTTAAAAAAGTTACTCGTTTACGACGCCCGTGAGAGAGCACCACGTCGCATCGGAACGTCGAGACGCACAGTTTGCGATCCCCTGCCCTACGGTGTCTAAAGGCTGTTTTTTTCAATAGTCAGATAACCTTTAATTGAAGAAGTGAAAGCTAATTACCTCCACAACCCAGTATCTGGGTAACGCGGTACCGTTGGGCAAGACTAGTGTCAGTGCGACTAGTGCTCCAATCCGGGCAAGCGTTGCTTAACATTGAAAATTGACCCGTGTGTATATTGTGATAAATATCGAAGTAATACAAAAACCGCCAATAGTACTTACATTTTAGCAGACTTCTTGCTCAATTTCTGATATAAAGAGCCTTTAGCGATACCGGAAGGGCCTTTCGCGAGGCCAGTCGGGCCGCGGGCATTGGGGACTGGCCTGTCTCGAGGCTGCGGCCCTTCGGCCTTGACAGGTGGGGCACTGCGGAGCTCTGGGTCAGGGCCTTTCCAAGGAGTGTAGTCTGGCCTGAAAGTTTAAAGTACCAGTGAAAACAAATGCAAGTCTATATACTACAGCCATTTTGAAGATACAATGTTTACTAGCAAAGTAAAACAGCATTTTTTTACGGCTATCCACTAGGTACGCCTGAATTTAACTGTATCCCGGGCTCCCGACGCATTATAGCGGTAGCAATTTTGGGGTTTTAGCTGGTTAGAGACCAACATAACCCTTCGTTCCCCAGACGGAAAGTTTCTATGAGGATATCACCACAAAAAAGGGCTACCCTCTACTCAACAAAATCAAAAATCAAATGGTTTATTTCAAATAAATCTTAGAGGTACTTTAGATTTGTCAAACAAAAAAAAACCGGCCAAGTGCGAGTCGGACTCGCACACGAAGGGTTCCGTACCATTATCGCAAAACACTGCATAAAAATCACGTTTGTTGTATGGGAGCCCCCCTTAATTTATTTTATTTTAATTTATTAATTATTATTTTTTGAAGTAAATATATAACTAAACATTCTGTGAATATTTCAAGCGTCTACCTGTTGCCGTTATTAATATCGAGCAAAAAACGGCAAAAATATCACGTTTGTTGTATGGGAGCCCCCTTTAATATTTACTTTATACCGTTTTTAGTATTTGTTGTTATGGCGGCAACAGAAATACATCATCTGTGAAAATTTTAACTGTCTAGCTATCACGGTTGATGAGATACAGCCTGGAGACAGACGGACAGACAGACAGACAGACGGAACGCGAAGTCTTAGTAATAGGGTCCCGTTTTTACCCTTTGGGTACGGAACCCTAAAAAGATGACTCTAGTTGCAAGCGTCAGTAGATCTCAATGGAGAAGTATTTGCAAGAAACTTCACGGATACTCTTTTCGATCTGTTTTAATTCCAACTATTTAGTCACATCATTATTGTTGAAAAAATACATATATATGAGAGAACGATGTAAAAAGCGTCTAGAGTAACAAACAATTAAAAAAATACAATAACAGGCCGAGGCAGCTAAGTTATGATGACCAATGCCAACTGATGGAGCCCGTTCACGAACATGATGCATGGATCGGCATCACTCAGCTCAACCATAATGAAGGAAACCGAATGATTCAACACATGTGCCACCATCAGAGAGACAATATAGAGAGCATGACACACTCAACAGCCAAGGCACACAAGACAACAAATGACTTATAGGCACAGTAATTGGTAGATTTACAGTTGGTACATAGTAAAAAAAAACAACATTATAATTTTTTTTCCAAAGAATTGAGAAACTCCTCCTTTTTTTGAAGTCGGTTATCAAATTCGACGTAGAATGTTATATCTGTTGTACATCCGACTTTACTGAGTTAGTACAGACGAAAGATAGTTTACATTATGCAAGGTCAAAGGACTAAAATATGGTTTGTTCCCAATAGTTCTACTGAACAGTTCTACGGTAGAACTATAAAATATTAGATTAGACCGAACCTAAAATGTTCACCCGTGCTGTCAACTGATTGAGTTGTCAGTTGTTTTTTAGTTAATATTGTACCTTCATCTTGGCCAGAGTATAATAAGGTCTTTTATCACTTTTAGGCCCGCTAGACCCTGGGTTATCTTACTAAGCCGTACCCGGCCAATTGGGTTGTTGAATTTAAAAAAAAATACGATTTTTTAAATTTATTTTGAAACTTTACATATCATAAATTATATTGTCGTTGCAAAAATCTCTTAAATATTTTTTTTCAATTTATTATAAGCAATTGAAAATCGATAAAATTTTAAAAAGAACCACTTGTCTACGAACGGGCCATAATTGGTCGCCATGTTTTGACGTCATAACGTTCAAGGAATTTCACCATAGTACAGTGTCACGTAAATTTACTAAAAATATCCGAAAATTAGTGCAAAAATATTATTTATAACAGCAAATTTTATTTAGACATGTGTGATAAAGGATTCATAAAGGCAAATTTCGAAAAGATATCCATCTGATGGACGATTTGGAAAAATTGAGCTTAAGTAAAGTAGTCGTAATGAATATTACGCGATAGTGGACCGCGACCGGTGTTTGTCATTGTTGTTCATTGTACACATTACATTTAGAAACATAATTGTCATAATGTAATTGTTGCTACATATGGGTAGGTGATATTCGTGTAAAATAAAAAGCTAACAAACACGATTGGCGCGCAACTTCGACTTTAGATATCAAAAAACTTCATATGTACCACTAAATATTATACAACCCGAAATCTGTGGAGCCTTTATTTTTATTTATTTTTAAAATTTTCGGTATTTTTTATTATTTGCATATCCCTTTATAATATTAAACACAAATATCTATATAATATAATTAGAAACACTAAAAAACTTTGTAGAACAAAAACGTGAAAATATTAATTCGGTACATTTTCAAATATCTCTTAAATGCGTCGACCGATTTTCACAATTCAAACAGAAATATTAGTTTTACGCCTATATCCGTCATTTAAAATTAAAATAATGAATATATCTCCATAAACAAAAAATCATGTTTTCAAGTTACGTAATTATACTAAAATGTCAACTTTGCTCGAAAGTTCCCTTAAAAATTTACTTTTCTCAATCTTTAATGATCAAATTAAGAGTTTAATCAGAATCTAATACTAAATTTGAACAAGATAACAACATAATTAACATATTCTAATTGGAATCTAGTTAGACATAGAACATTTCTCAAAACTTTAGTACAGTTTGCTAGGTTGGGTATTGCGCGAATCACATAATAATGGGGAGTTATTTGTAATATTCGTACATAATGATGTGAAGCAAGCACGATAACTTTTAAGGTTCCATATTTATGATCAATGTATTCGATATTCATCAATATATTGACGATAATAACAAGATGGAATTGGTTATAAGTCAAAACACTGTATAGGCTATGTGCCACAATGAGTAGAAATGAACGTTGTGACGTCACACGGGCTCGGCTTTGTTCGGAAAACTGTCGGGGTGTTTTCGGTACTGCATTCAAAAAAATATTTTCGATTGGATTTTACTTTGTAATTACAATGAAAAAAAAAACTAAAAATAGTTTTGTATGAAAACTTATATATGATCTTTCCATTTATTACAAAAAAAAAGTTGGTTCAACAAACCAATTATGCATGACTTTTTTGTTATTTAACCTCGTGTTAGTAACTAACTCTGTTATTTCTTTAGCGCAAGTGGGCCTTAGGTTAGGTTAGGGTGATTATAGATATAACAGAGATTTCCAGTGAATTTGGTTTGCCAAGCGCATTAGTGTGGTGACAGAATCAAGTAACGTGCAGGCCCACGACACATGAAAAGAAGCTGTGTCAAGGAAAAAGTTTCATAAGGCAATATTATATAAGTACGAGATATCACACTGTGTTTGCAAAAACTTCAGTATTTGATCATACAAACTTTTAACTTTCGTTTAGGTGCTGCTGTTAAACTTGCTGTTAAAAACAGTGAACAAGTGCGATTTTTCAAAGCTTGCACACGACCCACACAAATAATACTCCTCTTGGCAATAAATGTTGACCGAACTGTGGGCTGACAGTCTGGGCTACTTTGTCGTCGCATTGGAACTTCAGAAACATGGCCCACATCAACATATCCAGGCTCTTTAGATCCTGTTGAATTCCTACATATTAATTCGTCTACCGATAAGAAAAGAATGAAGAATCATCATACAACTAAATTGTCTTACTTATAAAAATCTTTGATGTAAGTATTTAGCAAATGATTCTAAGTTCGAATTTTCTGTATGGATTTTAAATTTAGAATTCACTAAGCAGTTGCTAACCAGTACCAAGATTTATATAAATAAGGCCTTATAATATAACAATATCATCTAAATACATACAGTAACAAACTGTCCTTATGTCCTTGTCGCAGCGAAGAGTTAGGCCCATTCGTTGGCGAACTATACTGAGACTTGAACTTGGGCTCCACTCTGCTACTGCTCTTCAATATAGGCCTGCAACATTCGCAGACCAACTTTACAACCAACATTTGTAACAAGCAAACCAATCGCATGCAATACACCTAAGGACTAAAGACTAGTATTTTTATTATTATTCTAAGGTTTGGAAACTATTGTGCTTCTGAAGTAATCAGTGATAAAGAGTGACTCTGAGGAAGCTAAATAATAATAAAATGATCATGAATGTGATGGCTACTTACTAGCGAGATCTAGGTATGATGATCTAAATCTAGTCGGTAACATTTTTATTTATCAGACAATCAGTCTCATTCCTTTTGTGATAATTTTGCATTTCTAAACAAAATCGTGATAGAAATTAAACTAAGATTATATGTAAATCTATTTTTATGAAAACGTCTAAGACGTCCTTGATGTCGAAAAATATACAATGAATCCATCAGTCTATACTTTTGAACTGCTAAGGATTTAATTTATTCTAAGGGTCATTTAGAATACAAACTATAGTTTCCATAAACAATACAAATCACAACACACATTGCTAAAGATATTGTTATCAGTCGGCTAACAAATTCAAACTTAGTACAAAGACAAACGAATAAAAAACTCAACTGTAAAGCTATTTTGCTTATTCATTTTATCGCATTAATCTGTGTAATCATACTTCAAAAGCGATTCACTTCTAGGCATCTACTAGTTTTTATAAAAGAAATTATTTAGTATATATAAATAAAAACCGTTTCAGAGACAGCATGCCTTATATTTTAATTTTTAAATTAACTGTACCTTTTAATTATTTAATATTATATTTCTTACAAATAACTATTATTTTTGCTGTTAAAAGTTAACTTCATTGTTACAACATATAAAGCTGTTACATCAGAAAACTCAACATAAGCCTTTGACTAATACACACACCATGCTTAGTAAAAAAACTCTTTTAAAACACACATTTCACACAGCTAACTAAACTTAACAGTCACAAAAGACATTAACGAAACATTCGCGATACATTTAGTTAATTTGTATCAACACACACGTTTTAATTTGTACCATCACAATATGGTGCACTGCAAAGGTCGATGCTGGGTCCTATTTTATTTTTATATTGAAATGTACGCAAATACTACAATCAATTATAATATTTTATTAGTTGACTAAATTGTTCACGACGACACCAATTTTTTAAGAATATCGCTTTTAATCATTGGGTAAGTACACTCCAGATAAAAGGCGATAGTAAGTTTGTACTTGCGAGATATCAAGTGTTTCTTTTTCTCTGTAAAGAAAGTTGATAGGACTCGTACGTAGACTATCAACGTTCGAGAACACTAATATTGAACGCTTATATTTTATATATACATTTTTATGAATAGGTTATTCGTTTTGCGCTTACTACTCGGTACTTGAATTATCTGGAATGCTCTTGTAATTAAACCAAATATTTTTGCGATTTCTTTTTGAACAATGATGTTTCATTCTCTTTTGTCAGCCTCCAATTAGTTTATTTTTACATAGTGTTTCATTCATTTATTTGATTTGGGGCAGCGACCACACAGTCCGTAGACGCCTAATAACAGGCAAGCGATGTCTGACAACTCATATGACTTAAAGATCTAATATAGGTCGCTACTAGACAATTACGAATTGGTAGCGACCATTTCTTTGAGCCGTAAACATTTCCGTGTCAGTTTAAAAAAAAAAAAATGTAAGTGCGCTTTGTACAATACGTTGGTGTGGTAACAACAGCCAGACTTCGATATTTAGGGAAAATGGCATAACATTTATTTGATAAGGTAATAGTTTCATAAACATAATTAGATTTATTTTCTGATATTATTTATCGGAGTTCACATTATACTGGTCATGTTTGTCGATGAAAACGCCCACCGCAAGTTTGCGTCTCTTTCTTTTTAAAGCAGGTTTTCGCTATATCTTCTCCTCTATAATTTCGTAAACAAAACTAATGATGCACCATATCCTATGCCCAAATCTGTTATCGATAGAACTTGAAATTTAGAAATAAAGACATTAAATTAAATTGTTTATTAATTCGTGAAACGATTTATTGATTACGTTTTTTACTAATATTAAATATTATACCTTTAGAATTTTGATAATTAGTTTTTAGTTTTAACATTTTATGTTATTACTTTAAGTATAATTAATTATAAAAAAGGTAATATTAACTATAAAAATTAAGTACAATTACTATTTAAAGAAATATCGATACCTTCCTGGTTTTATTTAAACCTGTCCCATCCTTAATGAGGCGTATGACCTTGGTAAGGGACCAAACAGACAGATTTTTTTTGATGTTAGATCAAGCAATAGGCGTCTAGTGGCTATGTGGTCGATGCTTTGGGGTGATCCGAACATGTTGGTGCTTCGAGATGGATTTCTATCTTCAACTCCAAAAAATATGTGTTACGTAAATACGAAGAATTAGTGGAACATGAAAAATAGTTGAAAACTTGATGTGTAAATTAAAAAAATAACAAATAGAACTCCAAAATGAATGCAAGAATGAATAGTTGCTATCTTTTAACGGTAACAGACGAGTGACCCGGCTTCAATGCGGCGGCGGCGTATGCTGAATCACACCACAATTTTGAAACATTGAAATTGAAAACTACAAAGGAAACTGTTAGCTGTTTAGTATTAAGCCAGCCTGATCCAGAAGTCGTCATAAATAATTGGAGAGAAGGTTCGGTAAATCGGAAGCTCACATCTACGTCGCAAGGAGAAGTAATAGACACTGAACCAAGTCACTAATAATCTAAAAGATTTGTGTATCCTCGCAGGATGCGTAGTATGTTTTTGAGTTAAAGGAAGTCAGTAGAAGATGATTCCAGCGACACAAATCATGTTACTACACCAATGGCGCTGGCGGAGGTTCTAATTGGAGGCGCTTCCTAAATATCAACTTTAACCGAAGCGACGCTGCGCGCACTTTTTAAAACAGCAATACAATATAGAACTTTATTTAGTGCACAAAAAGAACAATATGCAACTAAAAAATAATCTGCTATATTGGGGTCGGCTTACAGTCTAACCGGACTCAGCTGAGTACCAGTGTTTTACATGGAGCGCCTGCCTATCAGACCTCCACAACCCAGTAACTGAGTCACACGATACCTCTTAGCAAAACTGGTGTCGGCTTTTCCTGGATTCTTACTTTCCGTAACGAGACAACTTATTATTCAAATTGATGTCTGCTCAAAGTACGACCCCATTTCGTTTCCAGGCTTTCTCTGTTCATTCTAGATTGCCTGGAAGAGATCGCGGGATGCGATAAGGCCGTCTGCTGTATGCTTCTTTTATTTAATGGTTTCTTTTATGTAATGTTTTTATTTTAGTATAGATAAAACAACAATAGATAAAATATGATTTCGACTGCACATTTCATTGAGAGAATTTGAATACACCGCGGGATTGAATTTATTTGAATTCATTCTTTCTATTTTACTTTGTTACAACCTTTTATTTAGTTTTACCTGTCCCCGTATAAAAGCTTGATAAAAAAAAACATATTTTATATTGTAACGCTATCTTAGAAATAGCTCGCAGCATCCCAAACTCTTAGTATAACAAACAGGACCCAGCATCCGTAACACAAGCGTTCGTAACGTACTTCAGGTGCTCGGTCCACGTCTTGATGCGGCGCGAGGCGGGGGGCGCGGGCGCCGGGCTCGGCTGGGGCGCTGCCTCCACACTGGCGCACGCGCGGACAATGAGTCGCGAGGGCGGAGGCGATGAGCATGTTTTTACAACTGTACTATGTCCATGGACGTTGTTGGGCAAAGGTGTGGGAGGATTCGGGCAGTTGTTACAAATTTGGGGACAGTTGCGGTAGGAATAGGAGGAGAAAAATGTCGCCAAAACTGGAAGGAGGAATCGTGGCCTCGAGAAATGTGTGAAGGTATCGAGGGAGGTAATTGTCCACGAGTCGTACAAACTAAAAAGATTATGGACTTGTTCGGTCAAAATATGGGATTAATTGGGGATATGGGATTTGAGGCAATTATTGAAAAGTCCCCAGTGTGAAATTTTAACGTAATACGCACAAAGCGTTTTGCTTGCTGATAGCTACAACCTTGGGTTCTTTAAGTCAAGAGCGAATAGTTTTCTTCTAGGCAAGCTTGCTTCACCGTAGGCCACATCATCGCTTAAAATCAGGCGAGATAGTGGTCTAACGCGAGCTTATAGATTATAAAAAAGCACTTAATTTTATATAGGGGACTATTCAATAATAATCCTATTTTTCAGTGGTGAAAGTGCTTATTAATATGAACAACTTTGACTATGGCTCTCACTCGAAAAATATTGACAAAAATCTGATGTTTAATTAAATGTCAAGGTTGCTCTCATAGTGAAAGTTGCTCAACATTATGAATCCTGTCACCCCATGAAAGATTGCCAACAAATTAAAAGTCACCCCCTGAATGGATGGTGTATGGGATCTGACTTGAATTTAAATTGGTATTTTACAATCATGGAAAAATAACAAGGGACAAAGGAAATCAAGGATGGGTAATGTCAAACTATAATAATATAGGGAAAATTGGAATCCACTTTTTGTAATTATGATTTTGAGTATACTCATCAACTCCGCCGAATTAAAAATAATTTTCTCATGTATGTTAAAGTGTTGCGAAAATATCATCGAATGAATAATGCAATGTTATTATTATTAATGAAAATCAATACATTGAATAGTGCTGTTTGAATGTGATGTTCATGTATTTGCTTGTAATAATGAAAAATTATGAAAGTGAATCAGTACTCTTTACATATTTTTTTATAGATTTTATTACTTGCATCCCACTTACCTACAAGAACTTGGGCTACAGTCAGTACCGTCTTTACCATAAGGGCACATGGGGCCCGTGCCCAGGGCCCCCATCCTCAGGGGGCCCCGAAGGACAGACAATTTATCTCATATTTATTCTCAAAACATTTTTGTCGGGCACAGTAGTAGTGAGCACCGGGGTCGAAAATAAAACTTACTTTTATCTTAAAATTCATGGCAAAATTATGACGATTTTGTGTAACCAAATAAAGGCAAAGTCAAGTCAAACTTACTTAACGAAACCCTTAAGTAAGTCTTAGAAATAGGGTCCCGTTTTTACCCTTTCGGTACAGAACCCTAAAAAAACCAGCAGCATACTAATATAACTAATGACATATTATATTATATATTTGATTACCCATAATAAATAGAAGATCATCAGTAGGAAAAATTTAGTATAATTCGCTTTCTTTACTTTCCAAAAGGGCCCCAAAATCTTGTGTGCCCAAGGGCCCCGGCTTAGTTTAAGGCGGCCTTGGCTACAGTTACATAAAATTATATTTTTAGCAGAACATTGGTTATTTATCTATTATCCTGATGTATGTAATCCAGGATTATTACTTAGATATTTAAGCAACACCGTAGTGTGAGAAGCTAAGAAGCATTAGGATTTAGGTTGGATTTTGAAAGTGACCACAGATTTCATCTATCGTGAAGAGAAAAAAAGTTATGGACATGGAGATTTTTTTAACATTATGTCTCTTTATCAAAAGACGCATAATATGATAATGTATATTTATATCGATGGCATGTTTTGGCCGTTTCCGAATATGTACAACTTGAGCCAATCTAGAGCAGCGTAGCAGAGCGTGGATAAGCCTTTATATTGTCTATTGTCCATTTTTCTCAACACGACAGAAGGACAGACACATACAGGACTCCCAGCAGGATAGCACACACAAAACGGAACTATTGTGTTCAGCTTTCGTGTGTGCTTATCTGTGTAGGCAATTAAGTAAGGAATCTGTGGTAATTGTGTTGGGGTTGTGGCCACTGAATGACTACTGTAACGTTGGCAACAACCGTGTCAAGTACAAGAGTACAGTAGTTGAAGAAAACATACAGATCGTGTGAGTAATTTGAGCTAGTCTTTGAATTTTCATCTTTATAAACTTGGTATCTACTTTCCCGAGTTTGAATGTAAAGTAAATAAACAGTTAATACTGAAAACTTAAGATTTAGCTCAAATTTTAAAGCAGTGATTATTCAATGACACGAATATTTGTTGAACTGATTTTTCAATATCTAGTCAGATAACTTTTATCGGAGGAATAAATATGATAGATTGACATAATATACAAACGCTGTCAAACTCCTGAGATAAAAATTATCAGACCGTTGAAAAAGGTCTTGGCTCAAAACGAGAACAACGGTAACAATCAGGAATGATATCAAATGTGTCAATAACATAATAATCTCTGCTTTAATTTGGAACATCGGGATCTAGAAGGTAAATTAAGATAGTAAGACAAGGATAAAAAATTGACCCGATGCCCGAGTGTGTTATTTATGAACAACTTGGCCTTACAAATGTTTTAAGTCTCTAGCTCCACGAGTAAATGCATCGTAGTTCAAATTCTCCATACAAAATTTGATTTAAGAATCTTCTATAATGTGATTTTTTATTACGTGGACTATACTGACATTTCGGGGGTTGTCACTTTATCGTTACATTAAAATAGTGTCGTACCCTAACTATCCTGAGTGATCGAAAGTTAATCAAAAATGAAACTATTTCACGGCAAAAAAACTAAATTTGTTTAGAAACTAGCGGCTCTTATTTAGTTTCTACTCATTTATGTCAGACTTCATTTTATCGATTGCATTTATTTTATTGTTTATTTCATATTTAACACAATAAAAGTTTATTTACTATGTGTATGAATACTGTTATATTTAAATATATTACGTTTATATTTATAAAACATTTATTTACACCAATTAGTAAAAATAAATTGAGGAGTCATGTCACATCGATTCGATGAATCACTTATGATTGAGCCTTACCTACAACACTATGCTCCGCGCTTCCAACATTTAAAAAAAAATAAGGTCAATAGCAGCTGTCAGTTTAGTCTACGAAATAAAAAATCACAGTATAATCAGTGTTTAACCTAACCATTTGAATAGAAAGGTTTTTGTAAATAAAGCCTAAATTAAAGCTTATATTATAATTTATGCTTTAATTTAGCGACAATTGCTACCGAGTGTATTCTTGCAATACTTCTGACGAAATCCTTCAGTCGTGCGACTAATCTTTTAACTTTAGTCATTTTTAACCCCCCACGGAAAAAGAAGGGTGTTATAAGTTTGAGGTGTGTTGCTGTGCATCTGTGTATATGTGAGTCTGTCTGAGGCATCGTAGCGTCCAAACGGGTTAACCGATTTTGATTTAGTTTTTTTTGTTTGAAAGGTAATTTTATCGTGAGTGTTCTTAGCTATATTTGTTGAATAAAATCGGTTCAGCCGTTCAAAAGTTATGGGCGATTCACTGTTTGAATCGGGGTGTTTACGCAAGATATCGTGTCATAATTACGTGTTCAATAGATTGCCGATCGAAGCGTATCTACTATGTACCAGATAAATTATGTAGCATGATATAAAAATGTGCCGGGGGTTTTTTAAATTTTGAAATTTTACTTGTACAACAAACACATTTTGTCTGACTTCAGACATTTAGTTCGCACAGCCATTTTTTTATCTCGAGTCTTACTATCCCACGTCCCTTCGTCCCATACTCCAGGTCCACCATCATCTCCTAACATCGAACAGCCATGCAACTTACCCCTTCTTCGGCTCCGCAGTGCTGGGCCGCGGCGTCTCCTTCACGACCACTTTCACGACCTTGGGAGCCGCCTCCTCCTTCAGCACATTAATCAGCATCTTCTCTGCCCTGTCCTCGTTGAAGTCCACGGTTTCCAGAGCGAGGGCTATCACCCGTTCTGCTATGCCACTGTATTTCTTCTGGAGCTTTTCTTTTACTAAAATGGTCGGCTATTATTAATATTGGTATCATAACAAGCTTTTTGTAAAGGTTGAGGTAGAGTTTATCGCGTCCTCGGAGGGTTTCACATTGTCGAGGAGGGGGGCTCAGTAGCCGTGGCTTAGTCAACCATGGTGAAACGAAGAGGAAGCCGAGGAGGGGCCGCTCGTCAGGTTTATGCCGACGAGGTAGCGGCCAGCAAGTAGGATGCGGTGCCACTTGGCCGCCATCGGCTGAGAGTTGGAGGCCGCGGCGGGAGAGGAGTGCCGGTATTACGGTGCGTCACTCTCCCTATCCTCCGCGGCCTGCACGGACGGTGGGGCCGCAGGGGATGAGGAGTGACGGTATAGCGTTGACCGCTCTCCCTATCCCCTGCGGCCGAAAAGTGGTAGGTGGCGGGGCCACTATCCTGACCCGTCACAGGGGGACCACGGGTACAAGGGCTTCATTCACGGGGTCTTCTGGCGCCCATGTGCTAGTTTGGTCTCTAGGGTGGTCACGGCGTGCAACGTGTTCTGGTGCGCCGGTGATGGGGGGTGCTCTCCGGAGGAGAGTGCGGTAACGGACAGCCAATCGGGTGTCAATCCCTAGTTTCAAGTGGGAAAGTTCAATTCAAACTCCCTTCACCTAAGTTTTCATGGACGGATGTATACAGAAAAAACTCGCAGTATATTTTATGATCTTTTATTCTAATGCTTTCATGATATTCTCATCACAGGAGTTTCATTTAGGCTGATGGTCGTTTTATCCGACTGCCGAAGGGGGGTAATGTGTTTATCAGTCTATGTATGTATGTTTGTTCCTATTTGGCGTTCCAGAGACCTAACGCGTCGGCCGACTTTGATGATTCTTACGTCGATTGATTCGTCTTAACCTTGCAAGTGTCACTGGATACATTCAAATTTGAATCTCGAACTATCGTTTCGTGATCATATTTCGAGGAGCTGTAAAAGCGCGTTTAGAAACTTGGGATTTGTTCTGAGGCAGACAAGGCACTTCACTAATATCGCAACAGTCGGGGTCATGTATGACGCACTTGTCAGGAGTCATCTGGAACATAGTGCTGTTATATGGGCTCCGCATGAGGCCAAGTACTCTAGAATGCTGGAACGCGTACAGAAAAATTTCGCGCGCCACTTGTTCAAGAAACTATACGGGGTACATCAACGCGTAAAACGGATATACCGTTGATGTACCCCGCTCTGTTTGTGCGCGGTATGGTCGGGCACAACCAACTGAGAGTACGACGGGAATTCACGCTTGTTTCGTATCTGGTTAGGTTACTTAGTGGCATTGAGCATAACCCAGGAGTGCTGCAGCACCTGAGTTTATGTGTACCGGACCGCCCGCCGCTGCTGACAGTGCCGGTAGCCAGGACCAAATTTCTCGCCAAAACACCATTGACCCAAGCAATTCGGGTTCTTATCGATCTTCACGTCAAGATCTATGTATTTACATGCCATTTGAGTGAATTGAAATACTGTTGTTTATTTTATGTTATAGTGAAGATTAGAGTAGGTTTTATGTTATTGTTTTGTATTTTAAATATTGTGTTTATTTATTTAGGGAACCTAGTTTATTAGTTATTTTTATTAGATCTTATTATAAGGACTACTAGATTATTACGTTTTAATAGTTTTATATTGTATATAAGTTAATTTTAAGACCGCGCTATCGCATCAGGTATACCTACCTGTAATGATAGTTGTTAGGGAGATTTTAATAATAAATAAATTGAAAATAAAAAATTGCGGATTTTGGGTGCCATATTGTGGGGTTCCAAGTTATTTTTTTCTTCCAAACCCATCGTGTGGCGAGGTGATTTCAAAAATATATAACACTTATATGTTTAAATGTATATAATTCGAAAAATAAAATATAAATTAAAAAAGTTAATTCAAAAAATCAAAGACCCCGACTGCTTATAAAGCGAACTAAAAAGAAGTAAAGAAGAAGAAAATCATGCTGTGCAGTCGGATGATACATCTGGTTTTGGTCAGCCAGCTCGCGAAAATGTATCCTCCTACTGCACAGCATGATTTTCTTCTTCTTTACGTCTTTTTAGTTCGCTTTTTAAGCAGTCGGGTTTTTTGATTTTTTTCTTCTTGGCGTGTCGATGGCAAATATTGCTTTTAATTATGTTAAGACCAAAAATATTTTTTTTAATTATAATAAAGTACACACAGTAAGAATTGGCCATTGGCAAGACATGGCCCACCTCCTTGTCTGCCCTTCATGCCCGACCACCTGCACCTTGCGGGATTTGAACGTAGCAAATGAAAGAGCTGTCCGAGTAGCTACATACTGGTCGGACAAAATCTGAATGGTTGTATAGTTTGAGTTAATCGACACGAAAGAAGAAGAAGTAAGAATTTCTCCTATATTACGGGTGCGAATAAAACATTTAACTTCACAAACAGCCAGATCCGGAACAACTATCTGTAGGCCAAATAAATATTATTTCGGAGCGAGAATCGAACCCACGACACGCAGCAATCGGCTACTGGCCGATCGCTCAACCCCTGCGCCAACCGATGATGTCACTTACACTCTTTCTTCTCCGCCTTAGTCTTCATGATGGTGACGACTTTCTTCTGCGGTAACGGTGTAGCTTCCTTCTCCTTTTTCTTGGCGATAGTCTCCTTCTTGGTAAACCCCATGCCGATGAGCTCCTCGCTGGCCTTCTGTACATTGTTGTCCTTGTTTGCTAACACGTCTAGGATCAACGTTTCTTCTGCTTTTGGGAATATGCTCTTGAGGTATCTGAAAGTTTAAATAGATGTTTTAGCTTGGTCATCGTTGAAAGAAAACATCTTGAGGTAACCTAGAATTTATGACACTCACACTAATATCATAAAAGCGAAAGTTTGTGAGTGTGCTTGTATGTTTGTTACTTCTTCACGCTCAAACGGCTGAACGGTGATGGATAAAATTAGACACAGAGATAGATTTTAGTCACGAATAGCACATAGGATACTTTTTATTCCGGGAATATGTTCCTTTGGGATAATTTTCACCTTTCACGCGGGCGAATCCGCTGGCGGAAGCTAGTAGTTACTACAAGTTTGAAATCGCGATCTTGAGCAAGCGTGATGATCAATGTTCGAGCCTTCTCTGTATGAGAAGATGCCTTTGCCCTGCAGTGGGACAGTAAAAGGCTGGTATTATTATTTACTTAAGTTTGGTAATATGAACTATTCGGCTTCGCTTCCGTCAACTGGTTACCTACCTACCTACCTACCTACCTCTACTCTACCTACCAATCTTCTACCCTATCCTACCTACCCTACTCTACCTACCAAACCTACCCTACCTAACTACCCACCTACCCTACCTACCTATCCACCTAACAACCTACCTATCCTACCCTACCTGGCTACCTATCAATTTGTTATTTATTTATTTGGTCTAAGAGCTTTGACTGCTACATAAATACCTTTGATGATGAAACTACTAATACTAGGATAGTGGAATTCCCTGGCGAAATCTGTTTCCTGATAACTACAACCTGGGGGTTACTTCTAGGCAAGCGTGCTTCTCCGTCGACCACATCATCGCTTACCATCAGGTGAGATAGTGGTCAAACGCGAGGCTATATAAATAATAAATATTTAAATATGTCTGTCTGGATGTATGCACAGAACATTTTAAAGTAATACATCAATAGCTGACCTGTCTTGAACACCAGTATCATCCATTTTTATGTAAGCTTCCTCAGGTTCTTTATCCGCATTTCCACTAACACATGACTGCAATGTTTTCAATATTTCTGCGTCACGATCTATACGAAAAAGTTGTCTAAATGATAGCTTTCTTCCTATCAATTCCAACATTTTGCACAATCTTAAATATATCCCACAAGAAGACTTTATTTGGGAATCGTCCGTGATTGCCAAAGAATCTAAACATTGTAATGGTGATAATAAAATTATCTTAAGTTATTGACATTTCAATAATATGAGATTAAATTGATAACTATGATAGTCTTAGGAGCAGCTCACACCACGAGGTGACGTCACGGCATGACACTGCATGTAAAACTTTCTTATATTAAATACAAACAAACCAATATGACAGGGGTAATAAGGGGGTATATAAGGGGTAAAACACCCTTTATTTATAAAAACTTTTTACCTGACTGCCGGAGGAGGGTAATGTGTTTATCAGTCTATGTATGTATGTTTGTTCCTATGTGGCGTTCTAGAGACCAAACGCGTTGGCCGATTTAGATCATTCTTCGTCAATCGATTCGTCTTAACCTTGCTATTGTCACTAGTTACATTAAAATTGGAAAATAAAAAACGGCTTTTGTTCGCCATTATTGTTGGAGCCCAACTCAATTTTTCTGCCGAACCCATCGTGTGTGATATCAAAATAAAGGGTTTTAAGAGGTGGTTTTAAAAATACACAATACCTATAGTTATGTATACATTTCTTAAAAAAAACTAAAATGTTAAATACAAAAAAACAATATCAAAAAACCCGACTGCTTAGGAAGCGAACGAAAAGGACATAAACAAGAAGAAAATCATGATGTGCAGTCGGAAGATACATCTAGTTTTAGTGAGCCAGCTCGCAAATATGTATCTTCCGACTGCACAACATGATTTTCTTCTTGTTAACGTCTTTTTAGTTCGCTTCTTAAGCAGTCGGGTTTTTGAAACGTCTAAAAACGGGGTCATTTGTACAAAATTTATACTGTTCCAAGTACATTTTATAAGTTGGTCGACTACTCATATTACTCGTAAACTTGTAAAGCTGTTATAGTTTTTCTTTTAGTTTAGTTGTATATACTACTGCCGTGATTTTTGTCACATAGTCAAAAGCAACCATTTCGCTAGCAGGGGGGGGACGCTTGACTCTGATAAAAATTTGCAATATAAAGCTTAATTTTATGCAAACGGATATCATCAAATCGAAAAATGGTTTTAACAAACCCGTATTATTTTTGAATGGCTTATCCAACGATACCCCACACCATAGGAAAGACGAGAAAAAAAAAACATGCCCACTTTACGTCTATAGTATATATCAAATACACAAAAAAAAATTGTTTTCCTGATTTTATTTTACCACTTTGTTGGAATTATTAATATTTTTATTTTTATTATTCCATGCCAAATTATAGGTTTCTAGTACTAAGAGTTTCTTAGCTAAGCTGCGGACGGACAGACGGACAGCGAAACTATAAGGGTTCCTTGTTGACTTCGGAACCCTAAAAAGGAAATATAAGGTTCATCCCATCTTTGCGGAGCGTAATGATGTTGGAACATTTCAAAGGTAACAACATTTAGGCGCACGGTTGGCGCAGTGGTTGAGCTATTGACTGCTGCGCTGCGTGTCGCGGGTTCGATTCCCGCACGGAACAAATATTTGTATGACCTACAGATAGTTGTTTCGGCTCTGGGTGTTTGTGATTGTGAGTTTATATGTTTGTAAACGCACCCACGATACAGGAAGAAATTCCTAGAGTGGGGCAACGTTTTAAAAAAATAAATAAAAAAAAGCGATTTAAGAACTGATGAGCTAAAGTTTATTATGACCTACTTTAGGATGTCTATTCGTTCCTTTGTTTGATATTGCGAAAGTTAAAGGAAGCGTAAGTAAGAGCACATAAGTCGGTTAAAAATAATACAAGATTCATTGATTGTATTAGGCTACGAGCCGACAAGTGTGAACGGTGCTATACAAAGCAGTATGCCAATATTATGTCCGACCCGACAGAAATCGTGGTTGAATGTCCAGTAAATGTGTCGTCGCCGAAAGTATTATCGGGTAGCCCTTATGTGAACAGCGCTATTGAAATACATATACCAATTTGCTTCCGACACCTTTGTCGTTCCGGTAAAACAGTCAGTGCGACACGACCTAATGTGAACCCGCACTAAGGCCGCGCGCACTTTGGACACGAATTTGTATCGTACGTAAACGTGTGATCGTGGTGGTACGAATTAAGTGCGCACATTGAATACGTCTTCTCCGTCAAACAGGTAGTTTTCCGGCGATAACGCAGATTCTCTAAGAACTCGGCGACTCGACTCGAGAGAATCGAAAATTATTTAATTTTCAACGCACGAACGTGTTTTAAATCCCAACAAGTTCGGATTGTTTTCTGAAATCGGAACTACACGCACGTATAAGTACGACTAAGGCTTATACGCGCCATTTTTTTCCGGCCATTCTGCGATCTAAAAATTGTATGAAGCCGCACGCATTGCGAAAAAAAAATCGCGCGGAAATAATATCGCAAGAAAGCTGTTTTGCCACAGAATCCACCGTACCGCGGCGCGGATTGAATTCGCGCGAATAATCTGAACTCTATTAACAGGTAGAAAGAGACAAAAATCGCGCGGCGTTTTATCCGCAGTGCGTGTTAGTTAAATTCAGTACGCGGACAAAAAATCGAGCAAATAATATTCGAGCGAATAAAAATCGCAATGCGTGTTAAGCCAAACTCGCACCCAGTCTCCGCGCTCCCACAGTAATTGAAAGGCCGAGATAAAACGTATCCAAAGTGCGCCCGGGCCTAAGTTTGAATATTACTTAAAGCTCTAACTCACTTGAGCTTCATCTTAGGAGAATGGTGTCTGGGTGGCTGGCTGTCTGATCTTGCGCCGTAGTAGCTGGAAGCACCGGATGCTGGTCGGAGTAGAGATGGAGACCCTGGAACATGTTTAAGTTATATGAATTCGGTTTAACACAATACATAATATGAATGAATGATCACGTGCCATTACTAGAAAAGATAGTAAATATAGACACGGTGACGGGAGGTCACGGGGGTGGTGATAGCTATGAATTGAGGGTATCTTATTTAAGAGTTTACTTCTAGGCAAACGTGCTCCATCTTCGATCCCATCAGATGAGATAGTGTTTGACAAATTTGTAGTAATATAAAATAACCGTCAGTTTTGGCACATTTCTGGTAGATTCAGAATGGATGGTTGGATTGTGAGGATTTGCATTAGTCAGCCTTTTGACTTAATTGTAGGATTATTTACAAACATATTGTACTGATTTTCATTAGTCGGACAACTTTTTGTTGCTTTGATAAAAGATATCTTACGATTGAGAGTTACGATTTAAGACCACAAAAACTTGGAAACATGTTTACACTAGCCGATCATTCTTCCATACAAACGTAATCTTGCGATTACTCACTCCACTGTTTGACGATGTACGTTCAAAATATAAAAATAATATCAATATGTCTCATCATTATCTAGCCCTGTATGGAAACAAAAAGTAAAAATAAAAAATTTAAAGTTATGAGCGTCGAATGTTCTATATTTGAACACAAATTTTAAACCGTCTTTGGACGGAAATAAATACCATAAGAAAAAGTCTGATGGCCACCATACAATGGTGGCCGTTTTGCAATTTTCCTAGGATAGATTATTAGTCAGAATCAGAATCTTTATTTGTAGTTCAACAATGCAAATATTTTTTTTTTGAAAATATACATTTAGTCGTTCTTCACAGCATCTACCTGTTTCGCACGTGTTGTCGGATGAGATAGCATGCATTTTCACCCCGCACACAAAATAGTTCGTGCCGTCGATTTTAGACATTATTGCTAATTTGATTTTTTTTAACCGTTTGAAAATAAAATGATCCTAACCGTGTGGTGTGCCCGTCATAGGTGTATAGTGACTAGATCCCGGTATAGACCCAGACATGCCTTTAGCGAGTTGCAATGCCGAGTGGAGCCCTGGGGCTCCCTTCTGCAGACGCACAGCTGATGGCGACATGGTCAGGGGCCCTGGCGTCGTGATGGGATGCTTCTCAACCTGCAGCGCTGATATGACCACCGCTTCCCTGTTATAGTACCTGAGAACAGTTTGGGTATAGAACTATTTGCAATGCCTTTCGCTTGAGCAAAAACATTAGCTAAACTCTAAAACAGACAAGCCACATACATTTAAATTAAATAAGTATATAGAAAGTCGCATTTTATCACAATTAAACAGTAACGATGAAAACAAACAAGTGTGGTTCGCCACTGGCAAATATTTTTGTGCGCCAACTGAGATTCTGATCAGAGAAGAGTAAAAGAGATTCTGATTAAACAAAAATGTTTAAATAGACAACTAAGGGTAAGTTCACACATAACAACAGTATTTCCAGGATCGTTTTAAACAGATCCGTCGTCGTTACTGGGGGTAATGTTCACACCTCATTTAGTCAGTGTACCACAAACTTTCAAACAAAACATGGATCAGTATTTTAATACTGTTGTGCGACTGACCTCGCTCATAACAACTAGATACGTCAGCGCCGAATAAAAAAATATACGATAAAGCCGATCTATAAAACGGACCTCTGTGTGAACGAGCACTTACTTCTTCAGCAGTATCTTGATATGAGTCTCGCTGACAGTCGGGAACATCGCGCTTATCTTCGCCACCAGAGCATCGGTGTCTGCAGTCAACGTCAGGGAGTCTTGAAACTTCTCGTTGAGGTGGGAGACCCTACCCGGGATCGGGCTGCCTCGGGGCGTGAGGCATAGCGCCCGACCCAGAATAGGGCTGTCATTCGGGGTTCCATATGCGCGAGGATCCTGGCGACAGGTTATTAGGTGAAAGATCAGTACAGCATAAATTAATTTAGCCTGATGTTTCCAGAAAATGTATAATAATAAAGTGCACATTGCCGTAATATTATTAGTCATTAATTTAAGAGTAGGTTAGTGACTTCAGTGTATCTAAGACCTAAATTGTATGCATTTAAGAAAGCAAGTGTCGTAATCACTGTGACTTTACTTTCCAAAGGAAAACATAAGCTTTATATTCAAGCAAAAATAGCAGTGTTGTCAGTGCTTGGTGCCTGAATTTAAATATGCAAAACGGTCAAGTTTACATACCTCTATAGTTGATGGAACCACATTCTTACTTATGAAATTGTATTTTAGAAAAACTTTCTTCCTATATTTCACAATATGAACTCCAACGAGAATTAGACAGAGGTAACACCATCAATTTGAAGTTAATTTGATTGGAAACCTTAATTACATTGACAATCATCTGACGACTGTGTATTGCATAGAAGTTTTTAAATGACAAACAGTTCTTCTGAAAGTTACAGTTTCAGACTTTGAAGCAAAGCTTGAGCAAAACAAAACATTAAATTGTTTTGACACTAAATTGATGGTGTAAGCTCCGTTTAACAAAACAATATGCGATAGCCAAGCGTGTACTTACGAGGTGCGGTTTGAGCCCCTTTGGATGGAACATCTTGGGGCTGTGCTGTGTGTTCTGGAACGCATGCTGGAGCCGAACTGGGGAGGGGTACGGGTGCACGTGATACGGTGACCCGTGTGCCGCCTGCTAGTTCCAATGCACAGACATGGGTGGACAAATACCACTGTGAACAACCGTGCAGTGTTGGCATAACTAAGCTTTTATTGATTTCATACTCTCCCCTCTGTGACTAACGTACAGTAAATGATGCTATCGTCTGTCTGTGCTATATACCTCACCCTAAACTTTTGGGGAATAAAAGCGATATGGAATGTTCTGGTGCTTCAAGACCAGCTATGCCAACTTGTGCTTCCAAACTGTAAATTTCAAACAAAAAGTTTTATATTTATGATGCTTCACAAGCCAAAATGATCAACTTTCACACACAGAATATATTGACAATGTTACTCAGACTGTAAATCAGAGCCCTCAACAATTGTCTCACATTGTATGACTAATTCATCAAAATATGAAATCTCTGCAGTTCTAGGGAGGCAAAGGGTATTTCATTATCAGTTCAGACTAACGTTTTCCCTACTACTATGTTGGGCTCGGCTACCAGTCTAACCAGATTCAGCTGGATACTAGTATTTTTACATGGAGCGACTGCCTATTTTACCTCGACAACCCACTAATTTATAATCCAAATACCTGTCCCGGCAAACTTGTTTTGCTAGTTTTGCTATAAAAACACCAAACATTCATCTACCCTACCTACCCTACCTTACCTACCCTACCTACCCTAACCTACCGTACCTACCTTACCCTACCTACCCTACCCTACATACCCTACTCTACCTATCCTACCCTATCTACCCTACCCTACCTACCCTACCCTACCTACCCTATCCTACCTACCCTACCTACCCTATCCTACCTTTATTTACTCATTTTTTTTTCTTAAGAATCTTCTCCTAACAATAAAAAACAACAAAAAAAGAATAAGCGAAATCGGTCCAGCCGTTCACGCGAAATGCCGTGACCAAGGGACATAGGGATTCATTTTTATATATGTAGATAGATAGATAAATAAAATAGATATCCTACCTTGAAAACTTTTCTTTCTCCATTTTGGCTTTTGAGACATCATAAAATATCTGTAGCTCTTTCAGGGAAGCAAGACACTTAATATATAGAAACAAGCTGTATTACTATTTGATATTATATAATTTTTCTTCTAGGTAGGTAGACCAATATTCTCATATCCTCCCCTGACTAAATATTTAACTGTCAAGTGTGTCAAAATAATTTATTAATATACCTGCTGCAATAGCATGTGTAAAAGACTGAATGAATTTCATTCCTACAAGCCAAAGCAAGTTTTAACTCTGTTATAAAAATCTACACTGGTCAATAGAAGTAGAAGACATCTACATGACACTGAAAGAATAGGCGACGGCAAGTTCGACGGCTCGCCTCACCGCTCTGTCATATCTACATGACATTGCAGAATAGTCGGCATCAGCTCAGTTGCCTAAGAAAAAAAAAAGTAGAAGACATCAAAACGGAATAACTATACCTCGGGTATGAACCTGATTAGAAAGCACCCAAATATTCTTATAGTGTGCAGCACATAAGTTGAACAAAAATGTACTAACGTTTTATAGAAATTAGACAAATAAAGCAAAATGATTTAATGCCTTATAAATGATTTAACCTATTTAGGTTAGGTCATATAAAAAGAAGAAAATTCGGTTTAAATCGTTTAATTTTAATAAAATGTTTACATTTTAGTTCAACTTATATGCCACCCACTATACAGGGCTTCTTATGACAAGAAGGCCTCCTGTTATAAGTCTCAGGCACAGAAGCATACCCTAAGTCAAAATGGTTAACACTAAAAAGGGTTGTATCATCGGATGCATGCCCAGCCAACCTAATTTATATCTGTACCTAACTTAAGACATATTGCAGTTGATAGATGAAGAAAGATTTTTATGGACACAAATAAAGTGGGTATTACATAACTCACCGCTCGAGTCATTGAGAAAACCTTAAAAGAGAGTGCAAAAACTGAATCATTTATTGTAACCAAAATACTGAGGAGCTATTAGTTTAGTTTAGTTTCGATGGGCTGTTTCCGCAACTCCATGACCAAACGCATATTTTGGATTAGGGTTGAACTGAGGAGCTGTGAAAATTATTAAAATACTAGACTGTGCCTGGTTAATTGCTTTACAACACAAACACAAGAACATACATCACAGACATAGGCATTACAGCCACAAAACTAAAATAGAACTGGGCAGGCCGCATCTGCCACATGTCTCAACAGAATTGGGCGAAAGTTGCCACTGATTGGTTTCCCAACAACCTGGACCATCTATGCGATAAACTCAGAAAGAAATGAGTTAGCCTTCTATCTAAAGGATTGGCCAGATGTAGCAAAAGAAAGAAAAAAGGCAAGACGATAGGGAAGCCTTGACAGACAAGCAGTGAGACAACAGGCTCATAATAACTATGACTAACGACTCTTGCCAAGTTACGTGCCGATGACTATACTTGCCTATCAAAGCCCTTCGCACACCTTTCAAAGGACCGGGACCCCAGGGTCCCGAGATTGTCAGCCGAAAATATTTTCAGTTTGTAGAAAATAATAATATGAAACAAAAAGCTCCATCCAAAGACAATTAAAAGTGTAAACTGAAAAAATTTTTCTTGAGCAGTGTTGGCAGATAAACAATGAATTGTCAATTTTTTTATAGTATTGCCTAAACCATCCCTCTCCCTCTGGGAAAATTGTCTCTTGCTCCCCTAAATTAACTTTAATCAGTGTCAGCGGTGTAAAATGTATGTACATAATAATGGCAGTGCTATTATCTATTATGTAAATTGCACACACAAATGTGCAGTTTATTAAATTATAGTACTTTGTAGCAGCTGGCCTGGTAGGTGTTATGGCTGAGTCCCCAGCGAATCCGGCTCTTCATGGCGATAAACAATTCTTAAACCACTACTAAATCACATCTGAAAATTTATTAAATGGTATATTATATTTATCGAATAAAACCGTGGTTAGTTGTTGAACACACACCGAAATTTGATAACCAAAAGAAACTGCAGGAAAGCTGCTGACCAACAGTTCGTCTTGAAGCCTAATCGAGACACCTAAGTAGTGCCGAGTAGTTCTGTATAATTAGTGTTATAGGTACCTGTGGGTGAATGCATTCTAGGGCAATGTGGTGAGCCGCACTCTGCAGCGACTTATGTTTTGATCTCAACTCCTCCATTTCATCTAGGTTATCGTAAATTACACAAAACACACAAGTAGGTAATTTGCACTCAACTATTATAACAACTCATATAAGGAAACTGAAATAATTCACATTTCGCCTCAAAATTAACAAATTAGAAACATTTCATTTTAATTATTTTGATTCTATTCACGACCGATAATATTTGAAATATTTTTTTAAATATTTCCCTCCTCTTTGTTTTCGTCGTAAAATCAGGAAGCCACCATTGATAAAACTACTAAAATTAAAAGTGCGTACTACAACCACTATGAACTGCTAAATTGAGCTTTTTAAATCGGTCATCTTATATTGCGTAGGAAAATGGCGTTCGGAAAATCAATAATTCCACGCAGATGTCAGTCATTCGCATTTACACGGCTCCCGCGAAATTCAATTTTCTTCATGTTCATACACAAACATTGTTTAAATGCCGAATATTTTTAACCAATCGTTGGTTTTATTTGACCGAGATTTGACCTTATTGTATTTTTTTTTGTGATGTCTTTATCATTCTAAAGAATATAGTATTGTATGAAGTTTTCTGTGGTAGTTAATTAGGTACCTACTATGAACCGCAGGTCACGACGAGAGTAAAACAATGTTTAATAAAATCTAATAATAAATAGATAAAAGATAAAACTCGTTTAAGGCTGAATAAATAACAATTAGGCTCTACACTGACTGGCAAGTGGCATTAATATTTTTGAACGAACGAAATAATGTCATTGTTATTATTTGACATTGACATTTACTTTTGAATTACGTTTACCACAGCCCACAGGCGGATTTTCCTAGAAAATTGGTCCTTTTTAATACCTGCCTATCTTTTTATTGTTTAAAACGTTCGAAAAGTCGTAGGAATTGATGAAAAAAAATTAGTAGCTTTATTTAACTTTTTAATAGTTTGTAATATTTTTAACTGTTATTCATTTTTTAGGTTTCCGTACCCGAAGGGTAAAAACGGGACCCTATTACTAAGACTTCGCGATCCGTCTGTCCGTCTGTCTCCAGGCTGTATCTCATGAACCGTGATAGCTAGACCGTTGAAATTTTCACAGATTATGTATTTCTGTTGCCGCTATAACAAACAAATACTAAAAACAGTATAAAATAAATATTAAAGGGGGGTTCCCATACAACAAACGTGATATTTTTTCCGTTTTTGCTCGATATTAATAACGGCAACAGGTAGACGCTTGAAATATTCACAGAATGTTTAGTTGTATATTTACTTCCTAAAATAATAATTAATAAATTAAAATAAAATAAATTAAGGGGGGCTCCCATACAACAAACGTGATTTTTATGCAGTGTTTTGCGATAATGGTACGGAACCCTTCGTGTGCGAGTCCGACTCGCACTTGGCTGGTTTATAAATATCCGTATCTACTAAACACTTCTATTCTTTTGGTTATTAATTTATTTTAGGATCGATCTTGTAATGTTATCGCGAAATATCACAGAAGATGAACGTAAAAATAAAGGAAAAATATAATATAAAAATATTATTATAATATTCAATTCGCTAATAAAAATGGTAATTTAGCAACTGCAACTAACACAGATGATAAGCTAAGACATGTCACTTCATTGTATTATTTAAAAAGCAGTCGGATTCTAACGAATTTGTAACTTTTTGTCTTAATAACATCTATTTTTACGTAAAACTTAGCACAAAAAAAAAAAAAAAAAAATACAATGTTGAATATATAGATACATTCCTCCAGGTTCACAATCCACGATTAAAGATACTTCAAACACTTTTAAAACTTGACACTACTTTTTTTTTAAACCTCTATTTTAAACTTTTTATTAAATACTAACAATTAAAACATTCGTTAAAAATATTATACAAACAGAAATTGATTAAAGGAATCCTTAAGATTCGAAAAATAAAGTCGTGTGACTGTTATAGCTAACTTCATTGTCCGCGAATATGTACTTATCCGCCTGTGTGCAGCCGGGGGATTGGAAAGAAACCCAAAATGATTCTATACTTTAATTATTAAAGTTGATTAAAATTATCCTAAAAATGGCCATTCCAAGTTGAGGTTGGAACATGGAATGGTTACAACTACAATACTACAACTAGCTAACCTACAGATGTCCATTCCAAGCCGATATTAGGACATGGAATGGTTACAATAATTAAATAGACTAACTAGCCTACCAGAATCCATCCTACTCGAAGTAGGAATATGGAATGCCTTCTTCTTACAGGAAATGATCTTAAATATTAGTTCGATATCGATGGATTCCTTGACGTCATGGCAGCATCGGTTTCGAGGTAATTGCACCGCCAGTAACTTCCTATATCGATGCTACGCAATATGAATATGAATTATACACGGATCTTTATTATGCTGAAAACGCTGGCGCTTTCTACCCCTTCTCCCAGGCACAAAATGGACTTTCTCACTCACAATTTCACAACAATAATTCAGTCATTACCCCAGATTTCTGATTGAGGTACCTACACTGCGCGCAATCTGACAAAAACTCTTAAAATCGCAGAGCCCATATTGCTTCCACACATCACAAATTTAAGGAAGGCCAGTCTGTGCTTTGCATAGACTGCTGCCCAATCTCGGAGGCAGAAATAAACTGTCAGACGCTGCAGGACTAAAATCAACAGCCTGCAGTGGAAAATGGTTACCGAAATAGCACGTGGCTGGCTAAAAAGAGCGGAGCGAGTCTCCTCTAGGCACATTCAGGTACTGATCGGGCATGGTTGCTTCCGTGAGTACCTGAATAAGATTGGGTGAGAGGCCACGGTAAATTTGTAGGGGCAACTTGGATTCTGAAGAGTGACTTCTTGGGTCTTTGGGTGGTGGGTCTTAGTTGTCAGGATCGGGTGAGACTTGTCTCTGCCAGTATTAGTGAGGAATATGCTGGCGGAGACAGAAAACTAGAGTGAAATAGCCACTGAGCGGAAACTTGAGAAGGCCACTCGGAGAAGAAGGCATCGTGGAGGCAACCATCTCGATGTAGGTATGCCGAAACCCCGCCTGTATCATGTAAGGCATGTGGATCACCGGGGTTTCGGGTGCTCAGAGTGGGGACTCTGTCCGTCCACCGAGTGACCTCATGCAAGACAGTGGCACATCGATCACGGGCTGCCGTGCACAGTGAGGCTCACGGGAGACTCCTTTATTGTCTTCCCGAGGATGTGGTATTTTAAGAAATACCAGAAACTTCACCCTTCCGATATGAAAACCAATATTCTTTATCCGTTACCAAAACGGAAAATGTCAGACAACCCATTGGAAAAAATTAGTTTTCGGGTATGCCTCAGGCTCAGACCAACAAAAAAAGACTTCTTCTTTTTTTGTTGGTCTGAGGCCTCAGGCAATCGCTACTTATTTAAAGTTACCTGATGTTAAGCTGTATACAGATCACTGTTTCTGGAGAACATCTGCCACTCTCTTAGCCGATTCGGGAGTGGACATGTCCGTTTTAAAGAGACATGGAGGGTGGAAATCATCTACGGTAGCTGAAGGATATACTCGTTTATAAGAATCTATTCAAAACAAAGCCAAAATTTGCCACCGAATTGTTGAAAACATCAATTTAAAAGAGCCGTCTCCGCACCCATCCACGTGTAAAGAACATCGTGAACCATCACCCATGCCAGAAAATAATCAAGTTTCTCAAAAACTACATCCTGAGACACCGTTTTCTGAGACTATTTCTAATTCTCAATCTGTAAATAAATCTACAACTGTAACGGATGGTAATAACTAGTATTATATTATCTGTGGTAATAATTATGATGCTAGTATTATATTATCTGTGGTAATAATAAAATTGTTATAGGTACTTCCATAATTGTTCAAATATAAACATAAGCCTCTAATTATTTATATTTTATATCTTATGGTTCCTAATTGTAAGTAAATAAATTCTTATTCATAAGTTGCACTTACTTATTTTTTTTGCTCATAGAGGGTGATAAAAAGTAGAGTGTCCACCTCGGGAGCAACACTATTTTAAGCTCGAGAGTGACATACTTTTAATCCCTCGCTGCGCTCAGGATTCTAGGTGATAGGGCGATATATACGCCCCAATGTTAACGCAGTACTGGCCGTGCGCCCGCCCAAAATATCAATATTGAACCTACTTTTGAACAGTTTTGTATGCAAAATATTATTTGATTTCCATATGCTATGTTAGTTATGAAGAAATTCCAGCCATCAATTATTCTGTGTAAAAATATTTGTAAACATCCAAGTCGTTTTGGAGGAGTTTCCAAAAGTAGAGAAAACATATCGTGTTGTTAATTATTTTTATAAATTTAATTTAATAACATATATACAATTGATTATTCTAAAAAAAAACCTTTATACAAATACAAAAGGGAGACGGCAAAAAAGCTCATTGTGAATCAAAAAATTCGTCCACATCGATGTCAATGGGAAACGTGCCCAGAACGCTGGCTTGACCAGATTCTCTGGCCGAAGACAAGGCCAGCCCTCTGGTCACGTGAAGAGTCGACGAGCTTTGTGCTAATTTCTCGAAATACTCGATGCGCAATTGCGCACTCGGACCCCATGGACCTAATGTTTCAACCCCAAACGGCTCAAACATATAACTTCCAATAAAGTTGTTCTATTTGCGCCGTTTGAGGTTTTCTGCACCGGCAGCAGCCGCCCCAGCACAGCCCGCCGTGCTAAGAAGATGGGGTGGCGCAAGGGTGTTGACACATGTTGCATCCCACACCAAAGGCCTACCCACCTTCCAAGGCATTATGGTCATCCCCTCTGGTCTCTTCCCATCGTCGCGTGCCAAGCCCTTGGGTTCTAAAACAGCTGGCACCCCGGCGGTGACAAGAGCCCGACGTATGATGTCATTAATGCTGGCGTGCCGTGCCTATCCGGCCAGCGCTCCTACTGCAGGATAGGCCATGGTGACCGAGGCGGCCGACGACTGCTTCACCACATTGACAACGATGTGGAGCTCCACTAGGAGCACCCAAACGCAGACATGTAGTGTTCCGGAAGGTGTTGTTGGAAGGCAGTGCCTGTAGCCAGAAGCTCGACTCCCACTCTCCCACAGCCAGCAGGCGGGCACGCTCAGCAGTATTGGTGGACGTATTTGTAAGTTTATTCCGTACCAACCTGCAGAGCGGCTCATCCCACTGTCTCTGGGTAGATGGGTTCTCAGCAAGCTCAGAGAAACTGGTGAAGACTAGAGCCTGTCTGAAAATCTAGCTGGCTATTTCAAATAAAATCGACGCTTTTAACAGCTGCTATAAAAATACCAATAAGTAATTTGTATGTTTAGAGGCAATCCCCTTGCCTATTATAAAACTGGCAACAAATAACTATTCAGTTTTGGAAGATGATTGAAACACAGGATTGAAATCAGAACGTTAAGAAAATATTTCAAGATATTTTTGTTTAGCTTTTCTTGTCAATTCTGAGCGGGAATAGCGTGAAGGCTATGATAAAAATATAACATCATTACCAGCATCGTCATTCTAGCCGAAAGACGTCCACTGTTCGACTTATGCCTTCCCAAGCGTCGTCGCCAGTCGCCACACTGATCGGTCCTGTGAAAATATAACGTACCTATCAAAGTAATTTGACTCTTTAATTTAACTGCTTCTGGCTATAGCCCTAGCCAAACTTCTTGGCCGCCCTGAAGTTGGTTTACCGCATGCGCGAGGCACGAAACGGTACTATTTTTGTATGAGATTTTCTACTGCGCAGCCATTGTAGCCAACTTCAGGGCGGCCAAGAAGTTTGGCGAGAACTATACCCCCTTAGGTACCTACGTATTTCAACAACCGGCTCACCCACTTCTTACTTCCACGGCTTACTTAACTGATTCTGATGCCCAGTTTTTGGAACGAAAATGGTCGCAAAATGAATGTGAAAATTAAAAAGCGCGTTAGCTGCTGGGATTGGTAGAAAGATTTTTCAAAGATTTTTCAGTTTTTTTTTTTACCTTCGCATCGCATCACTTGACTTGCATTGCATTTAAGACGCGCCGCATTTAGTAAATTTCCTTCCAAAAAAAAGGTTCTCTTCTCTATCCGGGTTTATGCTACGTGAGCTTGACCACCTCCGCTCCCCATCCCAGATTACTTGGCTCTTATTGGTGGTCGAGCGCAGAGGTTTTTTGCCCCCGGGCACACACGTTTGTCACGGACAATAAGAGGATTAACAATTGCATAAAAGGATTAGCAAACTATTTTTATCCGTAAGGCAGTTCGGATTGCAATGCGTGTAGTTATTCCACTAAAAGCATCGCCAAAGAGTATGTCACACATGGACTGGTACTCAGTTATATTACAAAACGCAATTAAACATAAGCACCTGGTCGACCGAGCTCTCCTCAGATGAAAATAGAGAAAACGACGTTTTCTAAAAATGAAACCTACCTATATAGATCGTTTTATCTCCCCCGAAAGGCCCTACTTACTAAATTTCATGATTGGAGCCGTTTACGAGATTCAGATTATCTATATACATAAATTGTATACAAGAATTGCTCGTTTTATAGGTATTAGATTATATTAATCGTTTTTATAATTAATAGATCCTTCTAATAGAGCCATTTATCTGCAATTTTTTTTTTACAGTTCTACCTACCGCGAAGGAATTTTAAGGTTATTTTGATAAAACAGCGTCGTTAGTGATGTAATAACTTATCACTTACGGCGCAAATTTTAAACAAAGCAGCGTTTACTTATCACTGAAGTAGCCATAGTAGCGCTGCTTTGTTTAAAATTCGGCGCGAATTTTAAACAAAGCAGCGCTACTATGGCTCCTTGAGGAATAACTACGCAGTGTTGCCAGTGCCAAAATATATCCGTTGCCATATCATCAATGATTTCCACGATACAGTGTGGATCAGAGAGTTTGTGTTTGTGGATCATGTAAAACAACAATGAATTACAAACAAGACCAATAAAAACAGTAAAGAAGAAAAGTCTATACATCTTCGAACAGAAATCCTTAACTAAATGCTAGCTTTTACTGAAACTATTACAAAGTATTAGTTTGGATAAAGTTTTGTTATTTAATAATGTAAAAGATGTAAAAATAAACTAAAATATATTATGAAAGAGCTTCATATAAAATTCAACGTTAATAATGAATAACAGCCGATCGAGAAAATAATTGAATTGATTAAAAACTCTTTTTTGCAAAAAAAAAATACAATGCATAGTCTGCTATTGTTTAGCACAAAAAATGCTACATTGTAGTTTTAGCAACTTAATTATTAATAACTATCGGAAGATCATATTAAAACTTTTAGAACGGTATATGGAGATAAGTAAATGATTCATTTAAATCATTTAAATATACCTAATTTAAAATTCCCGCCATAACCTAAGTAGCGTACATGAATGAAATGTTTTTTTCATTTTTCGATTTAATTATGGCGGACCATAGTTTGTGTGTGAAAGAAGTTTATAATCGTCTAGTGCGTTTAGTGTGAGTGCATAAAAGTTGTTAAACGTTCATGTGATTGTTAAAATTCATCCGCACCGCAAGGGTGTATGCCTGGGTGGGCGGAAACAAGATATGGCGGAGAATAGAGGTTCGGACAACGTCGTTATGCCGGACATTACCGAAGTTTCCGAAGCCGATCCCCTGTCGTCGGGGGCCGAGCACGACGCCGGACGATCTGATGGCGGGGCTGTTTTGTCGACTGCAATCAAAAATACAAGATTGTCTAGTGAATCTAATGGCGTGGTCACGGTGCCAGTGTCCCTGCCGGTCGGCACGCTTATTACTGGCACGACATTTAACGTGATAACGTCAGATCAGCTGCCACACTTCAAGCCCATGATATGTGTTGATAATGGTTTTATATCAGGCGGGCCAGTGTCAGATGACATAAAGCCGACTCATATTGTGATACAGAACCCTCCATCGCCTACGAATAGGCAAGAGGAGAGCAGCTCGAGTGCAGCCAGCGCCAGGCACACCTCACGGGGATGGGCTAACATGCCCATACTACCGATCCGCTGCAAAAACACGCCAGCAGAACTACACAAAAAGAAGTTTGGTTCTGGGGGAAGGGGAAGATGTATAAAGTATGGAATGGAATGGTACACACCAAGTGAATTTGAGGCCTTATGTGGGAGGGCTTCAAGTAAAGACTGGAAGAGATCTATTAGGTTTGGAGGGCGAAGTATCCAGACCCTGATAGATGAGGGAATACTGACCCCTCATGCCACAAGCTGTACTTGTGGGGCATGCTGTGATGATCAGTCAGGTGGGGCCTGTGACAGTTCTTAATTAAGATACAGTAAGTCAGTAATTAGCCAGGCATAAACATATCAACTAGTACAACACTAATAAATAAAGTAGGCATTAGGCATGCAGACATGAGCATAGGCAAGATAACAACAAACAGGAAACTAGGCCAAATTGCAAATACTTGTATTTATACCAATATGTAAACAGTTCACATCAATAAATAAATATAAACTTATAAATGAAAAGAGAATCCGAATTATATCTCTGTCTCTGACTAGGTGCTCGGCATGCTCTGCAATGCCACTTATAGTAAAAAAGTGTGTTTGTATAGATTTTTTAGGTCAGTAACCAGAGCCATATTTTCATCACAATGGGATCAATAGTTAGGAATGCATAAAAGACAAATATTTTTATTTATATTATTTTATATCCCCTGAAACTGCCTATTTTGGAGTAAGATGGTAAAGATACGATTTTACTTTAGAAGGTAATGGTATAGGTAATCAGAATGAGAAACCTAAGAAGCTAGTAATTTTAAGACATCATATCAATACAAGCATAGATAAATATATCGCACACTTGGCGACACTTAAGGGAAACTCAGACAGAAATAGTATGTTGAAGGCATTTACTGTAGTTGATATTAGTAGTAATACTAATTTACAGGTGGTCAATAAGTTTAATAATGTAAGCACTTCTGCTATTAATATTTATAGTTTAAACTAGTTTGTAGGACAAGGGAGGGAACCAACAACAAAATAGTTACAAGTACATCCACCATCAAGAAGGTACCTTCTTGCTCTCACATAGTTAATTTAAAAAAAGAGGCTATGTCCAGCATTGGCCGTCCAGCGTTGGTGTCCAGCGTTGGCGTTGGGTGTTGGCATAAAATGGTGTGATGATAGATATATGGAATAATATTATAGTTTATTGTAAAACAACACACAAAAACGTAGCATAAGAAACCATTCTATGAAAGCATAGTTTTGGTGCAGTAATTTATTATACTGAAGAAGCTAGTCATTGTAGAACAACAGATTAATACATGCATAGATAAATAGAATATGATTTATTGTAAACTAACATACATACACATAGCATAACAAACCATTCTGTGGAAAGGCATAATTTGGTACAGTAATTTATTAAACTTAAGGGCTTATTACACTACATGGTATTCAGGGCTCAAAACTCTAATTTAGGGTAATAACTGTTAGGGAGTTTGGGTTCTCAAATTATCGACCTTATTGACACGGAATGGTGAAGTGACCCAGTATTCAGGGCCCTGAATACCGTGTAGTGTATTAAGCCCTTTAAGAAACTAGTCATTGTAAGTCAACAGATCAATGCACATATAGTTATAAATAGAATATGGTTTATTGTAAACCAACACACATACACACACTGCAAATAGCATAACAAATCATTCTATGGTAAAGCATAGTTTTGCTATGTTAATTTTATTAACCGGGACACAGTTCTTACCAATTTCAGATTGCTTATTAACAAAACATATAATTATAAATGTTATAACATTTACATAAGTGTATCAAAATATCATAATGTTGGTCCGGCTGTACCGATGATAAGCCAGAACAAAGAGAAAGACAAAAAAATTAAAAACTGTTTTTTTTTGTTTCTACCATACGGTACCAAACTTACATAAGCTTTTATTGAAAGCGGTAATTTTGGCTTTACAAACAGAAACTTCAACTTGATTCATTTGTATAGATAATAACAACATACGTAATAAATAATAAGACATGTATAAGTATCAAATTATCACAATATGTCACATAAAAGTAGTAATATTGTGAAAATGATACTGAATTTTCATGAAAATTTGCAATTTAAGTAGAATCCCTATACCTATTTACAAAATATCAACACAAAGTGTAGGTGTTATTGCTGAATCTCCCCATTACTTGGCATCTAATAACAACAAATAATAAATTAATACATTTATACAAAATATCTCGACTGTATTTCCTGTAGGGTTGGGCAGAAGTGCCCTTATTGTAATAAATATAAATTAATATATAACAGAATAACAAATGAAGACTCATTTAGGTACCTGGAATCAAAAGGGAAAATTATTTTATCAAACACAAGCAACACCACATCTTTTACATCTCTAAAATGCAACAATTTATACAGCTAAAAGCCTATTTGTATAGCCCTACATATATATTACTAGCGGACGCCTCGCGGTTTCACCCACATAGTTCCTGTTCCTGTGGGAATACAGGGATAAAAAGTAGCCTATGTCACCTGCGGATAGTGTAGCTTCCCAACAGTGAAAGAATTTTTTAAATCGGTGCAGTAGTTTAAAGTTTTATAATATTAGTATAGACTATGTATAAAATTTCTATCCTCATATTTCATTTGAACTGGGCAAAGCATTTAACACAAACATATATTAAGTGACCTTTTCTCATGGGGCTAGGCAGAAACTACTAAACGCTGGTATGATCCTTACATGCTCCTCTTAAAGCATTTAAGTCTCTTACGATAGCAATGTTTCTCTGAAACACATCAAGATGTGAATATGAGATTATTTAAGGTTGTTGATTGCTGCTGAGGGGGTGTGGTATAAAAAGTTTTTGTTAGAAGACTCTTGATACATTATAAGGAGTGTAATGATGGATAGGTGTGCTCATACTTTAAAAACTTCTTTTTTTATTGTCTATAGGCTTGCGCTTGACCACTATCTCACCTGATGGTAAACGATGATGTGGTCGACGGTTTTGGGCATTGCCTTTAACTTCCTTAGTGAATATGTGGACTACGTAGCGACTATGTGGACTATGTAATAAAGAAACCTATAGGATCAAACACAGTATGTTTAGGTGTAATAAATAATAAATGAGTACCTAGATGATTTGATATACTTAAATAATTTTGTGTGCCTTAGAAATACATATTATTTTAATATTATAGTTGTGAAGAAGATGTTGAAGAAACAATGCATTTTAAGAAACTAGGAATATTGTGTCTAATAAGGCAGATAATCAAAATTAGGTATTTTGATTTCTAAATACAAATATGAAAATTGGTACTTTGGTTACTTAGGTCTTATCCAAATTTTTCATGGCTTATTATTTAAAGTTATATCATTACTAAATTGTTACTAATTATTCTTAATTTACTTGAATCTTTCTTTCTGTTGTGTTTGATTATTAGTTGCCTGAACAGGAGCAATTTTTTGAAATGATGACAGAATAAAAAGAGTGTTCCATACCATTATCAAAACAAACGGCAATAATATCACGTTTGTTGTATGGGAGCCCCTCTTAAATATTTATTTTATTCTGTTTTTAGTATTTGTTGTTATAGCGGCCACAGAAATACATCATGTGTGAAAATTTCAACTGTCTAGCTATCACGGTTCATGAGATACAGCCTGGTGACAGGCGGACAGACAGACAGACAGACAGGCCGCGGAGTCTTAGTAATAGGGTCCCGTTTTTACCCTTTGGGTACGGAACTATAAAAAGGTCCTCTGATTTTGAAAAGAGTTCCTGAAGGTATAGTTTTGCCCACTATTACATGGAATTTAAACATAGCCGGCAAAATCTGTATGCTTCAGGTACTCTGCTTATCCCTTTGGGTATGCAGGCATTGTGTTATGTTTGCTTATGGTGCAGTCCTATAGTCCTACAGAGTTATTAACTAGAAGTTTTGTAGTCCAAGAAAACCTGCTCTGAAAATAGATCCGCAAGGTTAGACAGAATTAGCAATACACATCAGCCCGCACTGGGCCCGCGTGGTGGATTACGGCCCATTCCCTCTCACAGAGAGGAGGCCTGTGTTCCAGCAGGCCAATTCATGGCATTGGCATGCATTTTTTGTTCACTAGTTTGGAAGTAAAGTAAACCAGCTAATAGCTCTTGATGAGACCGCAACCTTAGATTTCAGTTTATTTAGCAAAGAGTGATCTACTGTACATCACTGGTAACATTTGCAGTGAAAATCGCCGACGAAAATCGGCGACGCCCTTGACTGTACAGAAAAGTACAGTCAGAGAAATTAATTGTTTATCTTTTTGTACTTGAAGATCATAAAATGATAAGATATATTTGTCTGTGTGACATATATATACTTTCAATGTTGGTGTTGTTTCATTGAATGGAAATAAAATTGTTGTCAAAAATGGTAAACAATTAATTGCCCTGACTAGGTCCAAGTTCTCACTTAGTTCAGTTATATTTTTCTTTACAAAAAACAGTCAATATGGAAAGCCTAATTTAATATTCTCATTTTCCACTTTCCAGCAATGGGCCCTGTGCGGCTGTTCACACCCTACAAGAGGAGAAGACGACACAACCAAGATGCTGAAGAGAAGAAGCCGAAACTAAAGAGAGAGTCTAGCATAGGAGACGGAGATGTAGATAATATACACCAGAGCAGCAACAATAGTAATAATTCCAAGGAAGCGTGGCAAACTATTGCTGACGGCTTGGATACCAATGCTGACTACCACTTATTAGAGAATCCTGATACCAACAATGAATCTATATCAGGTAAGATTAATTTATAAATGGAACTGACAGGAAATTTGATCAAATAAATGTAGGATTATTTACTTTGTGCTCTGTTACATAAAGACTGATGTTGATTGGATTAAGTTATTCTAGTTGTAAAATTGATAAAAAACTGTAAGATTGTAGACCTTAAGTCCTGTTACATAGAGTTGAAGTCTCAAGCCTCCGTAAGTGAGATTTCTCTTTTTAGTAGATAACCCATTTCTTTTTCAATTAAGAATGTGCTGAAGGATTATAAACTTTATGCCTTATTACTTTAAGGTTACTGTTGGTTGGGTTAACCTTAACATTTGTTGTAACATTGGTTACAATAAATATTAGCTTACTGTGCATTATCATCCAAACCAAAAATATATGCAAAATTTCATCTTAATTGGTTGAGGATAACTGCTTTAAAATTCAGTTTCAAGATTTGGCCTGAACATACATTGCAAGTTAATAAAGCTTGTGAAAATAAATTTTGTTGAGGCTTCATTGCAATCTGGGTGACTATGCCGTACCACCAGCTTTGCCAAACATACTATGACACAGTTACTAAGCATGTTGTGCAGCTGGTTGTATGGTGATACTACCAGCTGCACCATCCTAGTGCCCACTAACATAATTATTATTAGCATAATCACCCTATAAAGTTCCCACTCCTGGAACACAGGTCTCCTCTCTGTGAGAGGGAATGGGCTTTAATCTACGTGGGCCCAGTGCGGGTTGGTAGATGTCACATGGCCAGGATTATTTAGTTCTAGGACATGCCCGTTTCCTTCCCACACTTAAAAATTATTAAATGATTGTCTAGTCCGCATTCAGTCTTTATAAGTAGGCAAGGTATAAAATAATCAATAAATTTGCTTTTATTTCCAAACAACGTACTTACCAGAGTGAAACGGGTGAATTGACATGTCAGGAGAATACAGAGATTCTTACATTTTAACCATTATAATTTTAATGTTGAAATTCTTTGCACAGTCGAAATCTATTATATTTCCTTGCAATTCTATTCACCTTTTTTGTGGTACTTACTACATAAGAAAATAACTAGATATTATTTTGTTTTGGTTATGTTTGTATGGTCAGCAACGAAAGTATGTTGATTAACGAATATCTATAGTTTTAGGAAGATGAAAATTCAAAACTTATAAAATGATTTCATGTTTGTTACAAAATTACTAGAGTAGACTATACTTTGACTAGCATAGCTCACACATACAGGCTCGATGAGAGAATGTGGAAACGATGTGACAGCGTCACATAGAGCCGATATTGGTAAAACAATTTCCATAAAAAGTGGTGCCACAATTTTAAGATTAGCATATTTAATAACTAAAACATTCAGATTCTATCAACAACTTTATTTGCTGACTCTACTCGCACTGAATGCACTTGCCAATTTAATCCTCTCCTTTGTAAAAGGTCTGCATTGTTAGAGGATTAAATCAAATAAAAGGGTCCACCATGTATGATGAAATAATGCCCGTCTTTCCATGTACCAGTCATTCAGAAAAGTATTTATTAAAAGGGTTTTTTTGATAGATAAAGGCCAAAGGGCTGTTTGCAAGTAGAGCGTGTGTATTTTTTTTTATGCCGCTGCCGCGTGTAATGTTTATAGTTAGGGGAGATTGGGCATAATTGTTTGCAAAGTGATCTATGCTATGTGCCAATAGATGTTAGAGGCTGAGGGCGACTGGGCGTATTTACATATCTTTATTTTTTCTCAACCCATCTATAGGTCGGTTTACCATTAGAATTGTTGTTGTTATGGTACATATTATATTTTTGAAGAGGTCTATGTATTGTTGTTGTGTATGTTTTTGTAGATGTTAGGGGTTGAGAAGGTTTTTTTTCTACTACACATCTATTGTTCGAGGCACCATTACGAGTAGAATTGTGGTAGATGTACCTACATGTATATTTTTCTATCGGAGGGGTGTTACTTTATGTAGGGATAGAGCTGTTGCGTTAATGTCTCTATTGCTCTCTCTTGTACGATTACCTACATACATAAACTTACGCCCTATTCCCATGGAGGTAGACAGAAAAATACAGAACGCCACCTGCTACGATTCTTAAGCATGACCTTGCTTAAATTAAGAAAACCATAAATTAGTGTTAATGTCCATGGCTAATGCGAAACTGCTCTTATTATACCGATGCGAATATACTTTTTGTCTGATCCTTGATGAGTATACCGCAAACATTTGGACGTTCATTTTTATTAAATCGGCCATAGAAAATAATCTCATCAATAGTCCACGTGCTATGTTTTATTGTCTAGTGTAAAATGAAAAGCAAAATCGCTAATGCAAACAATGCCGTAGCTGATAAAAAACCAATTAATTTATTTTCTTCACCCAAACAGCCATGTAGCGAGTTACGCACAGCTTACGTAAATATCCCAAGTTTGGCATTCTAAAAATAAAATTAGAAAACCTTTGTGCTTTTCCAGGTAAGTTAATAGTATATATTTTTTCGCATTGTTCAAAATAACAAGGCTTGCGAAAACTCCTGCTATTATGGTTGTGAAACACTAGAAATTGTTTATATAACTTTCTTTAAATTGAAGCTTGCTAATTAGGCGAAATCTACTAACTGTAAAATGCCAAATCTCGGTGATTATCCTTGATCTTGAAGCCCCCTAGCTCTACTCTCGCCTGTAGGTAACAGTAAGATAAGGTATTATCAGAGAATAACACTTAGAAAAAAAAACACGTTACTCTGATAGGTGTTATTCAAATGATAATTTCACTAACGGTCAACAAGAAAACTGCGAATATAAGTAAAGCACAGCTCTTGTCTCTAGCCTAACGCGACTTACAATGGTTTTCTGCGCATTTTTTACTGCAAAGCACTTTAAATAATAATAGAAATTAATACAGGATTAAATGAAGTCCTATCAGGTCCGTTGCAGTTCGCATGACATAATATTTACTATTGATTTATGGTGTATTTATTGTGAAATTTACCTCTCCTTTGCGACAATCTATCGTCGGCTCTTACTCTGCTTTTGCGAATTTTATAATATAAGCGATGCTTGGCGTGTTTTTTTTTGTACATGGTTGGACCCTTTTATTAATTGGATTTCGTCGCATTTTCTTTATGTATCATTCTTTATATTGATATGTATGGATAAATGCCAGATGATGATGATGACAGTCACATGATAAGCTGCATCAAATCTTAGCTCTCAACTCTCAACCATGAAAGTGAGGAATACGGTCACTCTGGCCGAAATCGGCGAAATGGCATTATCATCATCATGGATTGTAATGTTTTGAAATTACCGTTGGGTGAATAATTAAGAAACCTCGACCACGCGACCATGTTTACTCTAGTTGCTGCGACAAAGGCCGTCTTTGCTGCCTGTGGTGTAGATTCGACGAATTCTCGGCAATTAATGTTGGGTCTAGGATTTTACAGGAATGCTTTTTTAGTCCTGCATTTATTACGTTAGCTTGTAAATTCGACGAAGGCTCGAACAAACCGCAAAGGATTTTACCGGAACGTTTTTATGCCACGTACATTTAAAACTTATTTTTCCTTACCTACCTTCCCGAGTCCTGTCCTAAACGATGATTGATTCATCACGCATACTTAAACATAATACTCATACTTATGATCAACTTGAACATAACTCTGGTTAATTACTTGATCGAATTGAATCGTCAAAGTGAATATTGGGTCTGAAAATTACTGGATTTCTAGTACAATAACTATTTAGGTTCGTCCTAGCATATCATGATATCATTGTATTGTTGTCACGATATTATAAGTACGAGGGGAGGTCCTAAAAGGCTAACTGTATATTTTGTAAATACACATCTACTTTTTAATGATAATATACCGCGAACTTTTAGACTTCCCTAGGTACGTATTTATCGGCGTATAATATTAATGTTGTTGATATTGTCAAGTAACAGTCTTTCTCGATGCCATAAATAAACAATCTTGGTGTTCTCATTTCTCGACTCTTCCAATTCTCCTAGTTATCTTTAAATACATTTGCGCCAACTACAATAAAAATCTATGGTCATCACATAACCGTCTTCTTCAATGTCCCACTCACCGTAGTCACTTCATTCACTGTTCTTTCTTCGTTCAGTCTATTTCTCTGTGGAAAGCCCTCCCCCAGGAAATCAGGATGGCAACCAATCGGGTTAACCTTCGAAATTAAAGTTCGCGAGCACATTCGTAAGAAGTTGGTAGTACTCGTAGTATCGTTAAAGCGCTAATATTTTTCAATTATTTATCAGTTACTATTAATGTTTAAGTATATTTATATATCTAGTTTATTCTTTTCAGTATATATGGTATATTATAATGTATTTTTCTCAAACATGCTTGGAAATATGAGCATTATTTTGACAACCTTCTTCGAGATATATCGCAATTGCTGTACTGGCCAAATACATGCGAGCAGCGGCCGGCAAAAGTTGTATGAAAATCCATATCTGTCGTGTCTAGCGGCCAAATAAATTACATAGTAAACTCATATCTGTCCTGTTATTTAAAAATGGAACGATCTTTTACTCCAAAACATGGCAACCAAGGAGGTAACTTATCAAAGGTTTTATTTAAATTTCGAACTGCCTTGCAAATAGAACGCTGTTTATCGAAAAAAAAAAACAAAAGAACACTTTAACGCGGGAACAATTATTGTTGTTCGACATTGATTTTGACAAAATGAGTTCTAGGTACTACTTACTTTTAATTTCCGCGCATTATTTGAGAAAAGTACTATTCAAGCCTTGGCCACAACTAGGCATTGATGGACTTACGTATGTGTGCCTCGGCTTCGCCTCGGCCCACATTTCCACGTTCGTCCATCAATGCCTCTTTTGCTGGCCGCTGCAGTAATGTACTATAAACTTTATATGTATATTTAAATAAACCTTATTCGTTTAACTGTCAATATTGCTCCTACCACTAGTTGTCTCTGCATCACACAAAGGTTGCTGAAAAAAATTGCCCAAGGCATTAAGTCCGCGTCTATACGTTTGTGTGCATGAAGTATGAAATAAATAAATACACGGCCCAAGTAACACATCAAAGCAGTATAACGGCCGACTTACAGCATTTCTGTATCGTTTTCGCATTTTGAGTTAGTTCTTTAGTAGCATTACAAACGATTATACGGCTACTGTAATGCTTATTTGGGCACAAATTATACGGCTTTAGATCCTAAATAGGTTCACAAGAGTTGTTTAATTGCATTACAGGAGCATTATATTAGCATTATTGTGGTCAATGAAGTTGCCTATCGCATTAAAGAAGCTATATTATGGTCAATGAAGTTGCCGATCGCATTACAGAAGCATTATACTAGCAATATTATTGATAATGAAGATGTTAATTGCATTACATAAGCATTAGACTAGCATTAGAATGTAGTAAAAGAATTATTGGAGCTATTTAAGTGTTCACAGTTAGAACTTAATTAAACCCTACATCATTGCAAAAACATCTCTAATACCACGGTACAAATGTTATAATACAATTATCGTTGTAATTTAACTACTTTGTCTCGCAATATAATATGGACGAAGAGGGTCAAAACTGAGGGAGTGACTCCATATTTGTTTGCATCAAAACGAAATATATAATACTGTTTAAGTTTTTGACTCTTTTGTTATTTCATGCCTTCAAATATTACTGCGCAATGTAGTTTACTGTAAATGTTTATATAAGATTCATTGAAAATTTTCACGGGCCCTCGATACTATGTGGTTTTGTTAAAAAATGTTATATAAATATATGCGTAAAATAACCAAAAAAATTGTGTATTTTTAGTATAGAACGAATTTTGCATAATTAACATAATAGTATTGGTTGGACAGTATTAAATTAAGTTATATTATTACTATATAGGCCTAATGCTTTTATAAATAGGTCCGAAAGATAATACTTTTTGGTTATAAAATATTTACAAAATGGTGTCGGTCTGTAGCAGCCCGGTGAGCCTTTAAAAAGGCTAATTAATGCCGCCAGCAGTATAAATACTCACACGTAAACAATTATTAAGCCAGAGGGTAGATAGAAGACTTTTGATGAACCACTGTAGTGCTATTGTCTATAAAGTAGTTCTATATGGGTTCACCAGTATACCAGTAGAATTGATCTAGACTGAAATAGTGCTATTACTTGAACGAAATTTTGGGGATCCTTGAGCAAAACAAAAAAACCAATTTCAGAATTTTTGTACAACTTGTATCCGTTTGCCAAGAGTCTGTTGACAAAATAGCTTTCTGAACGCATGATCTCCATATATGCCTGCGCGTGGCTTATTAAAATAAGTATGCTGCCGTCAACAAAAAAAAACATGTATATAGCGAATATTGTGCTTTTCCTCAAGATGGCCTCAAATGGTTTTACGAATATAGTAAAATGAACCTGTATACAGCTTTAAGCATTACAATAACTCACTTGTATTTGATTAACGAGCTGTTAGCTATACAACAGAACTCAGTTAATCTTTAAAAATGCAAGCTTTAAATTGATTCACGTTTATGCTGTTCAGCAGGTCTAGGCTTTGACTAACCACTTAAAAGTGCTATTATACAACAAAGGGCACCAAAAATAGCTCAAAGCTGTATAACGGATTTACGGTGCATTATAATGGTACAAGTTTATGCTATTAAGCAGCATTAGACATTATCTTACTACTTAAAAATGCTATTGTAGACCTTAAGGCACTAAAAACAGCTGAAAGTTGTATAGCGGATTTACGTGGCATTATAATGGTTCATGTATATGCTGTTAAACAGCATTAAACATTTATTTCCTACTTAAAAATGCTATTGTAAATCCAAATGCACTAAAAGCAGCTGAAAGCTATACAGTTGCTTTGTGGTTTGCTGCACCAAAACTAAAGGCTTTACAAAAGCATTTTCATATGCCATTATCCAAACGTTATACAGTGTTAAGCATTATAATGGTTTAAAAATGCCAGTATAAAGCATCAAGATGCTCGGTGAACTTATATAAGAGTTTATACGGACCTTAAGTTCTACATAAGTTTACTAGTCGTTTGTTAAAATGCTTCCTGTGTTACTTGGGGGGTAATCGAAGCCAATTAATTATCAGGATCACACGTTGTTATCGCGCCCACGTTTTTATTATTATTAGTGTCGTTTCCGCCACGGTATTGTCTTAAGGCATTAATATCCTAACATACCTAGGTACCTAGTAGGGTTTGGTTATTATAACTATGCATTATTAAAAAAAAAAGAATTGACCCGACGCTATACCGAAGATATCCCGGACGTCAGCCTATACGAGATTAGGATGGTTCTGAAACAGCTTAAAAACAACAATGCGCCGGGTGACGACGGAATCACAGCCGAACTCCTGAAGGCGGGTGGGAAACCGGTCTTTAAGGCCCTTCAGAAGCTGTTTGATTCAGTCATACTCGAGCGCAAAACGCCACAGGCGGGGGTGTGGTAGTACTTTTCTTCAAGAAGGGCGACAATGCCCGGCTGAAGAACCTTAGGCCCATCTCACTTCTTAGCCATGTCTACAATTTGTTTTCAAGAGTCATCACGAATCGTCTCGCGCGCATGTTTGACAATTTCCAGCCTCGCCTCCCGAACAAACCGGATTCCGAAAAGGCTTTAGCACCGTAGACCTCTTACATACGCTGCGGCAGGTTATACAGAAGACCGAAGAGTATTACCTGCCTCTGTGTTTAGCGTTTGTGGACTACGAGAAAGCCTCCGATTCGATCGAGATTTGGGCTGTACTGCAGTCTCTCCCACGGTGCCAGATCGACTACCAGTACATTGAGGTGTTGAAGTGTTTGTACTAAAACGACACTATGTCAGTCCGTCTTCAGGTTTAGACCTCGAAACCAATACATCTCCAGCGTGGCGTGAGACAGGGAGACGTCATTCCGCCGAAACTGTTCACTGCTGCGCTGGAGGATGTATTCAAGGTTCTGGACTGGAGGGGGCTAGGCATCAACGTTAAAGGCGAGTACATCACGCACCTTCGGTTTGCTGTCGACATAGTGGTCATAGCTGAGACCATGGAGAGCCTCAGTACAATGCTCGATGACCTCAGTAGAGCTTTCAGAAGAGTGGGTCCTAAAATGAACATGGACAAAACCAAGGTCATGGTGAATGACCATGTAACACCCATTCCTATCAAGATCGCAGACTATACACGCGAAGTTGTGGGCGAAAATGTCTACCTGGGACAAACGATGCAGTTGGATAGGGCCAACTTCGAGTAAGAGGTTAAACATCGAAGCTGACTCGGCTGGGCAGACTTCGGGAAGTTGCGCGGTATCTTCTCGTCCAACATACCACAGTGTCTCAAACGAAAGTCTATGACTAGTGTGTGTTACCTGTGATACCATATGGCTCTGAGACATGGTCGCTTACAATAGGCTTCATCAGAAAGCTTACAGTCACTCAAAGAGCAATGGAGAAGGCTATGCTCGGCGTTTCCTTGCGTGATCGAATTAGAAATGTAGAGATACGTAATTGCCAAACTTAAGTGGCAGTGGGCAGGGCACAACGGATGGCCGATGGGGCAGAAAGGTTCTGAAGTGGCGACCGCGAACCGGAAGACGTTGCGTTAGAAGGCCTCCCACCAGGTGAACCGATGATCTAGTTAAGGTTGCGGGGATCCGCTGGTTGCGAGACGCACGGGACCGGTCAATGTGGTGACGCTTGGACGAGGCCTATGTCCAGCAGTGGACGTCTTTCGGCTGATATGATGATGATAATGATGATTCAGAAAATGTAGGAAACCGAAAATTTGTGTAATACTATGAAAATTGATTTTGATAGTTCCTGATAAAGAATAGTCATTTTAGTACGATGTAGTGTGGGTTTAAAACAGGTTTATCACTGTGATAGACCGTTTTATCAGAGTGTGATTACTGCAAAACTACAATGTTTGTTGTTTTATTTCATAATGTTGTAATTTGACACGATCTTCTGGTAAACAACATAACAGGCATATGAGTATTCGAAGTAATGTTCTTAGTTAAATAATCTATTAGGCAAAAATCAAAAGGCATATCAAAATCATTAGCTCGAAGTACACGTCAATGTTGCGATATCTTGTAAATATTGTCATTTTTGGCTAAAAACGACATCGTGCTGTTCCTTCACATCTTGGAATTTACATAACATGTAATATAATAACGCCCGCAATCCACTTCTAATAAGTTCAACCATTTTTCTAATTGGATTAATGAAAAACAAAGCTGTACATTGTAAGCAATTTGACAACTCAAGTATCACGAAAGTGACAGATGCAAAAGCATACCACATCAAAACTTTTTCGTGATACCAATTGTGAGTTCTGCATAGTTATAATAGCCAGAGTCTATGTTTCTAATTTGACTATCGCAAACTTCACTTACCGTTTTCTAGCTCTTATCTCAATTTATTTGGGGTCTATTTTATTTGTCAAAGTCTAGGCACTACAAAATTGAAATTCGTTTTCATCGTTTTTTTTCTATTTTTATTATTATTGTTTCCGTTCTTAATAGTAAGCGATGATAAGTACGCTTGCCTAAAAGTAACCTTTTCACTGTTGATTTAATAATACCTAGGTTGTAGCTAGTTTGACCACCAGCGCACGGTTGGCGCAGTGGTTGAGCGATTGACTGCTGCGCTGCTTGTCGCGGGTTCGATTCCGGCACGGAACAAATATTTGTATGACCTACAGATAGTTGTTTCGGCTCTGTATGTGAGTTTATATGTTTGTAAACGCACCCACGATACAGGAAGAAATTCCTAGTGTGGGGCAGTCTTTAAAAAAAAAGAAAGCTATCTGGAAAAACACTCCGGCTGGGTATTCCACTCTTTACTTAACCGCAATGTTTAGTGCATATGGGTGAGTTGTATACAATGTACCGATGGCACATCGCCGATGTCTTAAAGTCCGATCACACGCGCTCGATCGCGCGCGGCCGCGATGCACGGAATTGTACCTTTAAACATAACTGGCAAAATGTGGGTGTCATTAATATAGTTGCACCTCTGTCCAACCCTTTGGAGGATACAGGTGTGATGTTATGTATTAACTAATACTTTCGGTGGGAATAGTGTAATTTTTATTCACACACACTGATCCACTGCTGGGCAAATGCTTCCCCCGAATCTTTCCAAGTAGTCTTTTCCTGAATCGCATCGTCCAAAAAGAAAGGTTCATTCTCGGTAGCAAATAACCTGCTCCTAATAACTCTTACCGAGCTTTAATTCAATCTTAATTACTCATTCAGACACACATTGCATCAAATCATCAGTATTTTTTGCACGTTGTTCGAACATACGACTTGATACGACGCCATACATTGAACACGTATTTATTAATACAATGAGATAGTGGGTGATCGATCGGATACCCCCGTGTTGGAAGGGTGGGTCAATTAGGGAGTCTGATTGAATCTGGACGCACACATCAAAACGCAATGATGCACCCCCGGTTTTCCGCAGTGAAATCCTCTGCCGCATTGCCTTATATGGTAACGAAACGCCGGCAAAACACAGGGCCCTAGTAACGAAAGGGATGGGAAGTAGAATGCACCCCCTGCACACACAAATATGAATTTGTGTGCGTCGTGTACCCACTCAGGTTGTCGAGAGCAAGCATGAAATAGTGTGCGTCGCTGTACCAACTCAATTTGTGCAGAGCAAAGTGCGACGAGACAAATGATTTTGATCGTTGGTTTTCAATGTACGGGTGACTGCCTCGTTGGTCTAGGACTAGAGGCTGAACATGAGAACCTGGGTTAGATTCTTATTGAGGTGTAATCTGACGAATTGCATCGCATTGCGTACATTTGATCGTACTTGCAATTTTACTTTTAAATCGTTTATCGGTGTGATATAAATAGAATCTCGTCGAGCCATCAGTATAGTCGCTGAGATTGGATCTAACGCTGTCATTTGCATTGGCAAGATTTTAGCTAGTGCGCTCATAATTAAATAGTAGACCGCTTCTAGTCTCGAAGTAGACATCAATCTGTAAGCGAGTAGGTCGATACGAGACGAGATATGTTTTGAAGTGAAACTTCTTTATCGACGTATGGGAGAAAATTTTGTACGTAGAGTCCGTCCAACGAAAAAAGTCCCGCGGAAATACATGGAACTAACAAGATTTGTTAGAGGACAGCGTACAGTCGCATAGAAACTAGCGCCGCGTCTACGGGACTTCTTTCGTTGGACGGACTCTATCGTCACGTTTTTCGGTTACGCGCCATGTTGCTTTTTTATCAAAGTTTAGTAAAAAGACTTATTCATATTTAAGTGAATTTACAAGAAAAGTGAGTGATTATATATTTCGTTTTATAAATTCAACACGTATGAGCATGATTTTAATATTTATAAATTAATTAATTTAAAATATAAATTACTCATTAATTGTATGCATGTCTATAATAATAAAATAGCTTTAATTTAATACGGAAAAAATTGTTTTTCTTAAGGCTTAAAGCCTTATCTACCCCATTTTCGTGAAGTTGCAAATAGTAGAAAAATGATATGTCGTAAAGAAGTTTCACTTCTTACCTGTGTACTCTGGTACACACACACATTTTTTTTTTAGTTTATATACAATGAACAGAAAACGAATGCACTATTGTCATTTCTGTATATCCTTGTTAAATCGAAATGCAAAATCCTAAACTGCAAAATCTCTTCGTGCTGTTAGTTAATAATATCTCTCTTTGGGATCACGACCTTACATCTCGCTCAACTGCTACCACAAAGTACCATGCAATGGCGGAACCCTGTATATGAACAACGATATTGAATTAATAATGAATTTACATAGCATCACGCCTGTTTTGCCCGAACGGTTAGGCAGACCAAAACATTTTTGATGGACCTATTTGTGTAATTAAAATTTTAAGTATGTAACTTAGATTACACTGGGTTCGTAAAAAAATAATTTGACTTGTTTTGCCAGGATAATATTTTTTGATACTTGTCTCCATGAATTTGTAGCCATGTCGCTTGATATTGCATTTGAGCTCATTTAATAAATGTTACTTCAAGACCGTTATAGACTCGCAAAAGGCATGAGGTCCTTAGTCGATTCCTGCAAAGCGTTACTGGGTTATCAGGGATTTTCCGGTAACAAATCGGAATCTGGATATGTTGGTGGTTGAAGGCAAAAGGCGCGCCACCTAATACATGAACTTAATCATATTATACCTGACGAAATGAAGATGTACTTTAACCTCTGTCTAACGCTGCGTGGGCATCAGGCGTGATGTAATGTAATGTACAAATTAATTAATTTGTATAGCTGGGCTCTGCCCGGGCGAGCAGGCATATATGCACTTTTATGATCGTTTATAGATTCGATAGCGGATATAGGGGGCAACCCATCCCACGTACTGGTTCTCATCCCCTTTTGTCTTTGAGGGAGGTTGCAATCCCGGGCGCTTCGAGAATATTATATTATGCACTCCCCGCACTGCACCCCTCTTGCACTGCGCTCGTCTGTTAGTTACGTGGTATTATGTACTGCTTTGTTCAGTATGTATTTAATAAGCTGCTTGTTTACGCTTATTTATTTTGGAAATCAAACTATTGTCGACACAATCTAACTGCCCTATCTTGATTGCTAAGTAATAAACAAATAAACTAATAAAATTGGTTGTGAAATCTTTGAAAAACCACTTCTCGGCAGAACTTGTTTCTACATTCCTGATTTGCGTTTCACAACGATCATAAGGGTGCAACTAGACCGCGGTCGATCGACGACATGACAGTTTTTGAGACCCCGTACGCAAAATACGCGCTTAGCCGTGGAGTTGCGGATACCAGCCCGTCTTGACTTAAGTTAACAGTTTTTTAGACATAATTATATCTTAGGTGACACATTTGTGAGTCGGCAATGGGACGGTGATCTAGATGCACCCTAAATAAGCACTTCGTCTATTCGCGAAGACAAAGCGTCTCTTATTCCCCTAACATTCCTGACCTAGCCATCGCATTGTAACGTACGTTTGTTTGAACCCGTTACTAACTTGCGATTCAAGTGTTTTTAGAACCCCGGAAACCTATGCTTACCTGTGCCCGGGAAGCACGCAATAGATTATGCAAAGCGCTCCCCAGCCCCTCGTGACCGAGAACTTGGCTCTGTTGGCAACGCGCCATATCTGCGGCCATCAGGAATGGAATTTGCTTTCACTTTAAAAACGAATGCACACGATGTAGACTTGAATGAATGTCTTATACCTAGGGTCAAATTCTGAAGTCCTTTTTTTTATGACTCTATCAGAAAGATTCATAATACGAAGCTCATAGTACGCGTCTAAAATCATCTTGCCACCTTTTTCACAAAAGTCAAATTAAGTATGATTTATTCAAAATCGATTACGCCTAACAAGATCTTAAACTCGATAATTCTCTTTTGGATAGTTGTTAGCCCAATTAAATGAATTTATAATGTTGAAAATAAAGATAATATCTATGCATATGTAAATTAATTGGTATAGTACGCTAGCTATGCCCGGGCGAGCGTGGACGAGCAAATATACTAATATGCAACTCTATGTACGCGGATGTTGCGTCGCAGTGCCGCTAAAAGCCTGTCCTCCCCTTACCCGCGCAAAGGCCACCCTTCCCATACCAACAGCCTCTGCGGCAGAGGTAGTAGTAGGGGGAGGGTGGTAAAATTGCGACGCAGTTTCGACCCCGCTGTTTCATGCCTCAATCTTCGACCCCGCTGTATATAGTATGACGATCTCTTTGTTTACTGAAGTACAAAATATTAAATCCTTTATTTGCTTAATGATGAATACAAAGAGATGACAGGATAACATCTTAATGATCCGTGTTGCCCATATGTTAAATTGATGCAGGGTTTCTTAAGAAAACCTATCTCTTAAGAAGACCTGACCTACGTTTGACAACATTACCATTAATATTCACATTGAGCATAGCTTAACCTCATTGCTAAGTTCAATGTTATATCGCAACATGTCTTGTAACCCTGGTAGGGTGTCGGGCGTCCAAATGGTTGTTGCCACTGTGTTATGATAACACCATCAGCCCAGCTTGGTAGTGCTCTAGAACTTGGCACAGTTGGAAACGCGCCAATGTTCCTGGCGACGGCAGTGGAATTTACATTCACTATAAACGATTTGTCATCAGATGTATCTAAATTATGATTATTATTCTCTGGCCCTTATCTCATTTTAATTGTGGTTCTTCCATACTTCTCTGTAAGTAGTCTTCACAAGTTCTAGAGATTAAAACAAAATTAAGTTGCAGTGTATAAAGGTGCACTTCTGTCTGCCCAACCCTTCGGCAATTACAGGCGTGATGTTATGTTTAATGATTCAGCAATTGATAATAGGATGGTACTGACCAGCCTAAAAACCCAAAAATCAACGAAAGCAAACTACGGCCAGTACTTTTTCGTTGGTTTTTTTGACATTTATATAAATAGATGTCATGATTTAAATCTTTGTTTTTGAGAACTATTAAATGACCAAAATTCTTAACTCCGTGTAAAAAGAAACACAAATGAACGGTTTTAATTCCTGTCTACCATATTAACTGCCTAAGAGCTTCTTCGATCACATTTTTCAGGTAGTAAACTTTCCATAACGTTAAGGGTTTGAAATCTAATATCGGGCGGTGTACAACATAAATAATTTACTGCGTACTTGTATACATTTTAATTATTAAATAACTGTAATTTCAACAGTGAAAACTAGTCTACTGCTGGATATGGGCCTCTCCAATTGCATTGCATTTAACCGTCCGTCAGCTACTCCAGATTTTAACAAAGAGCTAATCCCAGAAAAACCTTATAATAAATAATTATATAAGTTCTGTTTCGTTCTTAAGGGCGTAGCTAGGGTATCTAGGGCGAAGGTGTGTCCGGGCTAGCAATCATTTTATTGAGCCACCCTCCTACACAGATGTGCCACGCGGAATTTAGCGCACGTCCTGACAAGGACATAAAGCAACACAACACGTCAACGATTAAAAATATTTTTATGGCATTTCAATATGAATGTTGAACATAATCATAAAGTTAAGCTTACGCAGACGTTATAAGCATAAGTGATCAGAACAACAAAACCGAAAAAAAAAGACTATAGCTGAATTCACAGAATTTGTTGACAAAGCAACGCAACAAAGCACAGTTACTATAACTACAAAGACACCAGCCGTTACCAACAACGCCTGTTGCGCAACTCACAGACGAGAGATAACGTTACGAACACGCAATAATTGAAATGTTACTCCCCGTTTCTACTCACCCCAGGGAAAGATTTACAGGCCCATAACTCATTGTTAATCCCCAATGAGCGCATTGCTAAGCATGCGCAGTACTATCGCACATTATCCCTGAATGGAAAGGTTGCCGGCGGCCAAGCGGTTTGTTGTGACTGAAAAAACGATGACGTCAGCAGCGTTTCACTTCGTTTCCCCTAGACACGAACCCCGACCTACGTAGTGTGACGTCATGGATGACGGAGCCATCGGTGCTTGTGGCCATAGGTACAAGGTCAAGTTCTTGTCCCCCTAGAGCCCCGGAGCTCAGGAGCGGTGGCAACCGTGGTGGCAAGTCTGGAATGTGGGTGGAATCGTTTTGCATGACTTTTAGCACGTGCGCATCATTTATGATGTCTTGAAAACTTGTTGATTCTGCGGGGGTTTGTGCTTAGGAATGGGGAGCACGAACATTCTGATGTTCGTAGGGGCGGGGAGGGGGTGCAAAGTTGTCATTTTTCTTTGATGTTCATTCATGAGCGTGTCTATTTATGTTACTTTAGGTTGATGCACCGTGAAACGGTGCAGTGTAATGCAGCGGTGCATTTTTGTGCATTGGTTTTTTTGTGAATTTGGAGTTAAGTAGTTGTTTTTCTTTTTTTATTTATTATTTGTTTATGTTATTTGATAGCGATTAGTAGGTATTTTGTAATCGGTTATGATGATTAGTATTTTTTTTTAATAATCGAGAAGTCAGCAAGCAGAATAAAATTGGCATCTATTGTTATAACATGGGATTCAATGGGAATAGTAAATGGGACCCATCGCCAATACCTAAAAAAATGGGATCTAAAAGTGGGATCCAACGAAAATAAATCTCGAATAAGGATCAAATGAACTGTTTTTAATCATTGTTTCAAAATTTCACACGAGTACGCTTATAGTTTCGTGAGGCGTATCTAGATTAACTAGGGCGTTGCAACCGGTCTGCATTTCCGCTTACCCCTCGCGTCGTAAGTCTCGGGCAAATTGAAAGTGGATATTAATTTTAAATCACACACAAAGAGAGGAGTATGAGCAGAAATAAAGCTGAATAGATTATGTTAAGTAGGTTTAATTAATAAAAGGGTTATCCAAACGATTTAAATAAAAGAAATATCAATTTAATTATTAATAATAATGACATCAGATAGATTATTACATGAATTGTTTTTTTTTAATCAATATTAATTCGAGCGAAATGATGCAGATATTATTCTTATTTGTTACGTCCTACATGTCTACGTACATGTCGATTTTATTTTGTTTAAAATCAACTTATCATCACAGCAATTTCTCGTGTTGGGTAGGCAGAAAGTGATAACAATTCAATTTATTTAATTTAATTAATTAGTTTTATGTTTCTACAGCTGGGTCGGGTTATTATTTTTATTTTTTTCTTTGAAAAATAAATGTTTCTTGTTATTTCTTTGTTCTTTGAAACCGTTTTATATATAGGTAGATGGGTGTCAGAATTTTCAAATTGGCAAACATTTGATAAGACATTGACCATTTAAGTACCTGGGGTAATATTTATTTACATAGATAAAAGTATATACAGTGTATAAAATACTAGGTTAAGTACCTATAGGTTATTTTCTGAAAAGCAAAATAATTGTAGAGATTTTATTATTATTTTAGTAAAAGTTATTGTGTTCAAAATGACGATTTACATTTTCATAAAAAAATATTAGAGGCATCTAATTAAAACAAGTCTGAGACGGATATAGGTGACATTTAAGTAAGCAAACAAATTATTTCTTGTACTTACTCCACTTAATACAAAAAAGAACGGTGCCGAAATCCTGGAAGGTTGCAAATGTACAACCAGTACCCAAAAAGGGCAACCGTGCAGACCCTGCCCACTACCGTCCGATAGCCATTACCTCCATACTGTGCAAGGTTTTGGAAAGGGTACTGAACAGTAAGTTGCTGACCTACCTTGAACACAATAATCTCCTCAGTGACCGACAATATAGCTTTCGCCGGGGACGGTCAACTGGCGATCTTATTGTGTTTGTCACGCACTGCTGGGGCGAAGCCATTGAGAAACACGGCGAAGCTCTTGCTGTATCGCTCGATATCTCAAAGGCCTTTGACAGGGTCTGGCACGCTATTCTACTCAGCAAGCTTCCTGCTTATGGCATCCCAGCTGGTTTTTGTAGCTGGATATCAGATTTCCTCAGTGAACGATAGATCCGAGTAGTCATTGACAGCTGCTCCTCTGAACTTAAGGCTATTAATGCCGGAGTTCCTCAGGGGTCTGTTCTCTCTGCAACTCTTTTCCTGCTGCACATCAATGACCTATTTCTGCCTGGTATTGTTGGGTATACGGATGACAGTACTGTTTCAGAGAGATACTTGTCCAGCGCAAAAACCAACGGGGATGAAGTTCGTTCCTTTAGAGAGGCTATGGTGGCGCGGACAGATTTGACCTTAAGCCATGTCTCCCAGTGGGGTGATGACAATCTGGTCGCTTTTAACGCCACCAAAACACAGGCATGTCTTTTTACCACAAAGAGGACTCATTTCACCCAAACGCCTACTTTTCGGGGTGCATCTGTTCCTGTAACTGATCGGCTCGAGCTCCTTGGCATGGAGTTGACATCCAGTCTTAACTTCGACGCCACCATTGAGTACAAAGCCCAAATTGCGGCAAAAAAACTGGGCATCTTAAACAGAGTGAAGCGATACTTTACGTCTGGACAGCTTTTAACTCTTTACAAGGCGCAAGTTCGATCCTGCATGGAGTAATGCATCATCTCTGGGATGGCTCAGCTAAATATCAGCTTGCCGCGCTTGACTCGGTGGAACGCAGAGCTAAGAGACTAATTGGCGACGTCAAACTGGTGGATGCCAAGCTTCACAGCTTGGCTCATCGCCGTAAGTTTGCCTGCTTGTCGGTCTTCTACAGACTATACTTTGGTGAGTGTGCTCAGGAACTCTACGACCTCATCCCACCGGCCCCCTTCTACCATCGGACATCTAGACGCACTACAAGTTACCATCCTCACTTAGTTGCCATTCCGCCGATTCGCACCAAGCGCTTCTAAACATCCTTCATAATGCGCACAGCAAAAGAGTGGAACTCACTACCTGCGTCTGTGTTTCCAAACGCATACAACACGAATCTCTTCAAAGTTAGAGTGAACAGGCTTCTTCTGGGTAAGCTCACTCCATCGTCGACTTTGTCTCCGTCACCTCTGACCTAGGCTAGAGTCAAGAGCAAACACATAATAAATAAAAATAAAAAAAAACTAAAATCATTGTTTTGACTGGGTTATTTAATTTAAAGAATACCTGAAAGACACAAAATGAAAAAATAAAATTAGCGTTCGAATCATCTAAAGCCTGTCCTACATCCCAAAATTGCTATGTCAAGGTCATTAGAAGCATAATTAACTAAAAACATGTTGCTTTGTTCTTGAACTAAGTACTGGAGCTGAGTCCGGATGCCCGGGCGTGGTCGATAATGCAAACCTATATAACATTCTGGAATACAGTTCGAGGTTTTAAACCTCCCTCCGCGTCCCTCAATGCAGTACCTTATACTGCATTTTGGAATGGGGAGGGAGGATGCAGCCCTATAGAATATTCTGGAAAATGCGGAGGTGTTAAACCTCCCTTCCCATTCCCTGCCTATCTGCTAGACGTGATCGATAACTGCACCCGCACAGGTAAAGGTTTCATCTGAGCCGCGCCCTCGTTATAATTGCACGCTATCTATTTCGAAACAAGAATGGGCAGAGGTAATATTTTTTACAAAATAAAATCTGACGAGATAGCTTCGTCCGTCGAGCATATTGTGCTGATTAGAAACATCATGTTTATAAAAAACCTGTGTCCTCCAAATAATTTCAATGACCTTACGAAATATCTCTTACGTCATTCCCGGACCTACCCTAAGGTCGGCCAGGTAGAGGTTAAGATTGCGGAAAACTTGAATGGAGTTCGCTCTGAAGGCCGACGGCGCCGTTAAATATCTATGAATAATTTGCCATTGTAGGCTGTATGGGACATAAGTAGATAGAACAGATATTTATAACATAACATCATGCAGTTGGGCAGAGTTGCATCTAGGTACAGTAAACCCACAAGAGAGCAGTGGTGACCCAGTGGTAACGGCCGCGACTTACAAGTAGTAGGTCGTGGGTTCCAACCCAGGCAGGCGCTTTAATATGTGTAAATTATTTCATCACTACTGCTCTCAAAACGGTGAAGGAAAACATCGCGAGGAAACCGGCCACCAAACCGCACTGGGCCCGCTCATGCCCTTTCACAGAGAGAAGGCCTGTGTCCCAGCAGTGGGAACATTAAAAGGCTAATGATGATAATACACCCACATTTCGCCAGCTTATAGTTAAGTCCAATGTCATGTACATTGGACTTAACTATAACTACTACTAACAACATCACGATGTTTTCTTAAAGGCGTTGGTAGAGAAGTGCATCACTCGCGCTTTGATAGCTTTACGATTAAGTCCGATTTAGCTGAGAATACTAAGTTCGCCTATAAAATCATCAATAAAAACCAGCTAAGAATTACAAGCGAAGACATAAATATCTATAGGCAATTAATGACAGTGATCCGAGAACACAACATGATAGGTCATACCTTTAATCGAAAAGATGGAAGAAATCTCAGACTTGTTATCAAAAATTTACACCACACAACCCCACATCAAGCTATTAAGGAGGCATTCGAAAATACCGGAAACATAGTACTGGGTGAAATCATAAACTCCAGATATGGACCCGAGAAAATACCCACATCCACCTTCTTCATTAATCTGCAATCGGGACCAAATAACAAAGCAGCAAAACAGGTGAAAGTGATTTATCATCAGGCAGTTGTTATAGAGGACCCTAAGAAAAGGACAGCCCCGGTGCAATGTCAGAGGTGTCAGCAGTATGGTCACTCAAAAAACTACTGCATGAGACCTTACCGTTGTCTAAAATGCGCAGAATCGCACAACACCAAGGAATGTCCAAAGACTGATCGCACTTCCCCAGCCACTTGTGCCTTATGCCTAGGTCCACACCCAGCAAACTACAAGGGATGTGAGGTCTATAAAGAAATCCTGGCCAGAAAGACGCGAAAGCCAAACTACTCAAAAAGCAGACCCCCACAAAACACACAGATCACCAACAAAAATGAAGAACCTTACTCACAGGACAAATACAAAGAAGCTACGAACAAACGCAAACAATACTCAGATGCAGTAAAAGCAATACCGCATGAAAGAACCTCAACTCAAACATCATATGAACAAACCACACAACACACCACCAGCAAGCTGGAAGAGATGTTCCTAAAACAAAGTGAAAAAATTGACATTATTCTACAACAGATGAGCACCCTTTTAGGACTCATAACTACGCTCGTCAATAAAATCACAAAATGATCAATACAATCAAAATAGCCACCTGGAACATCAACGGACTATCTCCCAACAAAAGTGAAGTCGAGACCCTGATAAACCTCCATAGACTCGATGTCCTACTTATATCTGAAACACACTTTACATCCACAAGTCAAATCATAATAAAAAACTACAACATATACTCTACAAATCACCCTGATGGCACTGCGCACGGTGGAACAGCTGTCATAATAAGAGATTCCATCAAACATCACGAACTGCCCCAATTCAGCACGGAGCATATACAGGCAACTTCAATAGCCATCCATGACAATAATGGAGATATCACCGTGTCTTCTGTGTATTGTCCTCCAAAACACAAACTTAAAGAAGAGCAATTTACCATTTATATGAGGAGTCTTGGGCCTCGCTTTGTATCAGGAGGAGACTGGAACTCAAAGCATGTCCACTGGGGCTCGCGACTAAACACGACCAGAGGGAGAGAGCTCAAAAACTGCGTTGATGTGAATCATTTGACTACAATTTCCACATCCGAGCCAACCCACTGGCCGACGGATCCCAACAAACTGCCTGACGTTCTGGATTTCTTCATTATGAAGGGACTCAGCAGCCTCTTCTTTAGCATAGAATCATGTTTGGACGGCTCGTCAAATCACATTCCTGTCATTCTAACAATTGGCGCGACTGTTCTAAATCGTCAAAAAAGTCCTACACTGTACAATAGCAGAACAGACTGGACCGAATTCCGCAATATTGTTGATACGAGACTCAACCTCAAAATAGCTATGAAAAATAATGAGGATATAGACAATGCAGTTATGGATTTCACCAAAATAATTCAGGACACATGTTGGAAGTGCACACATGAAGCTAATAAATGTAGACCAAGACATAATACAGTGCCGCTGGAAATTCGTCAAATGATCTTTGAAAAGCGAAGATTGCGTCGTGTGTGGCACATTAGCCGCCATCCAGACGATAAACGGGCCTTCAATAAGGCTATAGTGGACCTCAAACAAGCCATCAAAGATACAGAGGATACTACTTTACAAGCACACTTGCAATCCCTGTCTGCAACCAGCGCCACTGCTTATTCACTTTGGAAGGTATGCAGAAGCAAAAATCAGCCAAAACACCCAAAACCACCTATTCGACTAGAAGGAAGACTTTGGGCTAGAACAAACCAAGAAAAAGCAAACGCCTTCGCTGAACATCTCACGAACGTTTTTGTCCCAAACGACCCGGTACCTGGTATAGAAGATAGCGATATAGATGATACACTGAAGCATGATTTCCAGCTGGATTTGCCAATTAAACCTGTATCGCCTCAAGAGACTAAGCGAGTAATCCGAGCGTTGGATGAGAATAAAGCCCCAGGGTTCGATCTCATAGACAGAAAGGTCCTCGTGGAACTGCCTAAGAAAGCGATCGTTTACCTAACAACTATCTTCAATAGTATGCTAAGAGTGGGTTATTTTCCTATGCTGAGGAAAGTATCACAAATTATTATGATTCACAAGCCGGGAAAACCACCCCATGAAATGACGTCCTATAGGCCCATTAGTTTGCTGCCTGTACTTTCCAAGCTTTTTGAGAAAATTCTGTTACGCCGGCTCCTTAATTCAATGTCAATCATCCCTGATCATCAGTTTGGCTTCAGACCAGAACATGCCACTACAGAACAAATTCACAGAGTGTGTCGCGTCATCAGAAATGCTTTGGAAACTAAACAATACTGTTCCTCAGTCTTCCTCGACGTACAACAGGCCTTCGACAGAGTTTGGCATAAGGGACTACTATGCAAGATAAAATCACACTTGTCACACTCCTTTTACAACATTCTGGAATCGTACCTATCCGATAGAATATTCCAGGTTAAGGAAGATAATAGTACCTCTGGTTTCCATAACATACTAGCGGGAGTACCCCAGGGCTCAGTTCTTGGTCCAGTACTGTACACTATCTTCACGGCAGACCTACCGCAAACCCCTGGAGTGACAATTGCCACATATGCAGATGACACCGCAGTCCTGGCATGTAGCAGTTGCCCCAACAAAGCGTCGCAAATACTTCAAGAGAGTCTGGATGAAATTCAACACTGGCTTGCCAAATGGAGGATTCGTGCCAACACCTTGAAATCGGTTCAGGTCGCCTTTACGCTCAGACGCCAGCAATGTCCACCCGTGAAACTTGGTCCTAATCAACTCCCACAAAGCGACTGCGTCAGGTACCTAGGTATGCACCTGGATCAGCGACTAACATGGAGAAAACACATTGAATCAAAGCGAAAAGAGCTCGACATTAAATACAAAGGCATGTACTGGCTCCTGGGTAGAAACTCCAAACTGTCCGTAGACAATAAAGTCTTGATTTATAAGACCATACTAAAACCTATCTGGACTTACGGCATTCAACTGTGGGGCACCGCGTCTGACTCAAATATCAGCATAATTCAAAGAACTCAAAACAACATCTTAAAACAGATTTCAAATGCTCCATGGTTTATTAAGAACGCTGAAGTACACGAACACCTGCACATGAACACGGTAAAGGAAGAAATAAGGTTGTTTTCTCAAAAATACAAGTCCAGACTGGAGAGACACCCTAACCAATTGGCCGCTCAACTCACAATACCAGATTGTGTCAGCAGACTAAAAAGACGCAACATCCTACAACTAGATGATATGTAGACAGTTGTATTACTAGTAAGAGAGTTGCTCCTAATGGGGAATGGCTCTTACCCGCTAAATCCTCCTTCAACTCATCTGCTCATAGTTTTAAACTGATTGCAAGATAAGAAAAGAACAAAAAAATAAAAAAGTCCGATATAGGTATTAACCTATTTAATTATATATATATTATTTTAAGGGTCTAACCAAAACTCTACTGAGTTTTTTCTGCCATTTGGACCCCTGTCCGAACTGGGACTCAAACCCGAGTTCCTACTATCCATGGACCGAAACCGGTATGATTAATACCGGTATGTTTCGGTTAGGTACAGGTATTTTAAAAGGTTACCTTAATTTTTAAATATTGAAAACAACCTTTATTAATACCGGTTACCGAAATAAAAATTACCTCTATCTTACACGTGCCGTCCGTCGGCATTAGTCAAACTGTCAAAGGGCGCGCATCGCCTGTGTGTGTGTCAAAGAATCGAGCCAAACCGCGCGCGCCGGCAAACGCCGACCAATCACGGCTCTGGCTGGCACGGCGACGTGTCTCTCAGATTACTAGCGAGGCGTGTGTTGGATAGTTTTGTTGGCTTGGCATAATTTATATAGATAAAACATATTATTTTACTTAGAAATGGGACGAAAGCAAAAACATATTTTTTATGGATATTTTACCTACCAAAAGGAAACAAATACCTCTAAAGGCCGATTTCACCAATGAAACTAATCGCAATTAGTTCAACTAAACTCATTTTATACAACAGTTTGCGCACCAGGCAACTTCGCTACAACTCTTGCAAATCTAATGCTGGTGTGCGCTCACCGCTAAGCCGTTTAGTCTATACATACAATAAGTGTGTGTGTCTTCTTCTTTTCGTGTGAGGTGGCCACACCTCACACGAAAAGAAGAAGGAGATAAGTAATTTTGTGCAATTTGCATATTATTTGTAAGTAGATATATCTTTAGAACTAACATAATCAAAATGTTTAAGGATCAACATTAGTTGCTTATGTTTCTACATGCCCTGACTACAATAACGTTTGCTAATCAGTTTGTCTTACTTGTGTAAGTAGTAATCTGTAGAAAATGTACTGGGTAGTATATTTGTTAAGTCATATGTTTAAGACACTTTGTATATTTTTAGTATACTACTGTTTGTTTTCCCTATAAAAATAAATAAAAACGTTCTGATTTGTTTGATACAGTGAAGAATGCAGTTTTGGCATTCTTCACTGTATCGTTCGCAGCGTTGTGTCTTGGTTTTTTTTAATTTGGTCTGAGGCTGTGGCTAACATTTGTTAGTGTAATGTTTTTTGTTTTAATTTATGCTTTCGGGCAAGTGAAGGTAGTCAAACAGAACACGAGTGTGGCTAACAATTGTGCATTTGTCGTGACCAGATCTTAGAATTGATTATTTTATGAAGGTGTTGGACCATTTCATGAAATAGAACATCGAACGCTCATGATGTGGTTAGACGCACGACTACTTCATGATGTGGTTAAATATTCGTGATCATAATTCATTTTCCGATCTTGATAGGAGTGGATGTAACATGGGCCTTCAACATCACCTTGGTTTCGTCCATGTTCATCCTAAGACCCACTCTTTCGGAAGCTCTACTGAGGTCATCGAGCATTGTACTGAGGTCCTCCATGGTCTCAGCCATGACCACTAAATCGTCGGCAAACCGAAGGTGAGTGATGTACTCGCCAGTGACGTTGATGCCTAGCCCTTTCCAGTCCAGAAACTTGAAGACATCCTCCAGTGCAGGGGTGAATAGTTTCGGAGATATGACTTCTCCCTGTCTCACAACTCGCTGCAGAAGGACGGTTTTCGAGGTTTGATCCTGAAGTCGAACTGCCATGGTGGCGTTTTTTTACAAACACTTCAACACTTCGATGTACCAGTAGTCATTTTGGCACCGTTGGAGAGACTGCAGTACAGCCCAAGTCTCGATCGAATCGAAGGCGTTCACTTAGTCCACAAACGCTAAACAGAGAGGCAGGTTGTACTCTTCAGTCTTCTGTATTACCTGCCGCAGCGTATGTATGTGGTCTACGGTGCTGAAGCCTTTACGGGATCCAGCTTGTTCGGGCGGCTGGAAATCGTCAAACTAGCCCGCTAGACGATTCGTGATGTCTCTTTAAAACAGCTTGTAGACATGACTAAGAAGTGAGATGGGCTTATAGTTATTTAGTAGGGCATTGTCACCTTCCTTGAAGAAGAGTACCACCACACCCCTGCACCATACCTGTGGCGTTTTCCCGTCAAGTATGACGGAATCAATCAGCTTCTGAAGTGCTTAAGTACTGGTTTTCCATTCGTTTTCAGGAGTTCGGGCCGTAATTCTGTCATTACACTGTGCATTGTTGTTCTTAAGCTGTTTCAGAGCCATCCTTATCTCATATAGGCTGATATCCGGAATGTTTTCGGTATAGTATCGGGTCAATCTAGCTCTAGGGTCATTTGCTAGATTCGCAACGGGTTTACTGGTTGACGTGTACAACTGCCCATAGAATCTCTCGATCTCCCTCAGAATCTCTGCAGGCTTATTAGCAGTATCTTTCCAGCAGTATCTTTTGCAAGAGCAAAACGATAGCGATTTTTGCGCAATAATTGCGCTTCAATAAAGAAGTTTTAGATTTGTTGGCGGTTTTTTTAAATAAATGCATTTGACAAATAGCGAGCGATTAGCAAACGATTGTGTAGGACCTACCATACCTACACTGTAGGTGATGTCGACTTTTATGACATAAAAGTAGGCACATTGCTCGCAGAACGGATGGCCGATGGGGCAGAAAGGTTCTGGAGTGGCGACCGCGAACCGGAACACGTTGCGTTGGAAGGCCTCCCACTAGGTGGACCGATGGCCTGGTGAAGGTTGCGGGGATCCGCTCCGATCCGATCGCACGGGACCGGTCAATGTGGCGACGCTTGGGGGAGGCCTATGTCCAGCAGTGGACGTCTTTCGGACGATATGATGATGATGACATAAAGCGTTCGACCGCTATCGTTTTGCTCTTGCAAAAGATACGTAATAAGCCTGCCGGTTTGGCGGATACGATCCTGCAATCATCGGTCTTCAGTTTCGTGTGCTGGCTCTGCCTAATAGACAGATTTCTTGCAAAGACTTTGGAGCCGTTATTCCGCTCAATCGCGTCTTTTATACTTTCGGCATTGAATCGGTTGGGGTCGTTTTTCAAGGACTTTGAGATCCGTCTATTTAGCTGCCGGTATTTCAACGCATCGTCTGAAGACTGCAGGAACATCTCACGCCTCTCTTTCATGAGCTTAAGAGTAGGATCATAGAGCTTTTTGTTCCTATCTGTACGGCGGGCCTTGAAAAACTTCGATCCGACCGCGTGGACAGCTTCCACAAACCCATCGCTGTATTCGTCCACGGAGCTCCATAGGCACTTGAAACGATGGTGGATTTCGAGCTGAAAGGTGTCGGGGTTTTGAATCTGTATCTGTGCTGGACGGAGCGTAGACTTCATCAGTCGAGACCTTTCAAGCATGATATTAATTATTAATGTTCAATGTGCCTCTTACCATGCGGTGATCGCGCCTGGTTTTCACCGAATTGATCACAGAGACATCATTGAACATTTGCTTCCTGGTTGACATGATGAAGTCGATCAGAAATTATATAGTACTTTTTTATTTAGTTTTGTCAAGTTTTGGCATCTAATGCCCAAATATTTTTTATTTATTTATTTAACTTACACACACTATCTTACAAGTTGAACCCAATACAATAGAGTGGTTAAAAACTTAATCTAAAATCAGACTTTACTTACTCGACTTAAATGTATAATAATTATATAAACCTAAACTTCTAACACTATTAAAATCTTCTAAACTTATATAAAATAAAACTTAACTTATCAAAATTTTAATTATAACTAACAAAATTCAACAAAACTCTTGCGAATTCACTCCAATTGCACGAAAATAGGTCCAGCCTCTCATGTAATTCGTTGAGCACACAGATTGTGCGGGTGAGAGGTGTTTTTGCCAATAGATTGGTTCTAGCAGCAGGTACGGCCAGCAGTGGCGGCCGCCGCCGCCTCCACAAGTACCGGTCTGGGACGTACAGCTTCAGGTGATACAGCACATCCGGGTTATGTGCTACTCCACGCAGGAGCTTTAGTGCATACGCCGCGAGTGTAAATTCCCGGCGCACTCTGAGTTCGTTGTACCCCACCATTCCCAGTACAAACAGTGTAGGATACATTAGTGGGTAAAATGGGTAAACTCCATAAAGTTTGAAATACAACACATTGTATTTGGCTTCATGAGGAGCCCAAATCACCGCACTGTGCTCCAAGTGACTCCTTACCAAAGCGTCATACAGCACATATTAAAACGCTAGTCAATTTTAAGTTAAGTCTCTTGCTGTTTCTATCACTTTAAGTCAAAGTGACTGTATCACCACGAGACTTAAGCACTATTTACACGATGCAAGTTTTTTGCTTGTAGCAATAAACTTCGTGTAAATAGGGCTTCAAGGGCATCTCAACATCGAGTAGCGTTTGAATATTTGGCCACAAGTCCTGTAATAATAAACATATTATGACTAATTTGCACAAAGGTTTCGCCATCTTGTCATCTTCCATACTTTGTACAGTTTGGCAAGTTTCCGTTTCTGTATTCACAAAAACACTTCACTTCACTGTATTCACAAAAAACCGTAACCTAACCCATTTGCCCCGACATCAACTCCTCTACCGGCGGATAATCTATCTATTTTATTTTACGATATAATCACTTATATTTGGCCACATTATGAATTAGTCGTGCGTTTACAACTGTCCATATCGTCCAACGTTGAGTATTCAATAATCTGGCCAGCACCCTAGTTGCGTAACACACGATCAATCAAAACAATTCTGAATCATTCAGATCATTCTATTGCTTCATAAGTTCGAAAAATTTGTCTTCTCAACAACGTAAATAACGCAATGAAAGTTGTTAAACTGTCGAAATGAAACAGATTATGTCGATTAGCTGACTGCTGACCACATCATTATACGACCATTTCATGAAGTGGTCGATCATGACAGTGTTTTAATATAAAAAGTGTAGGTACTGTGCTACCGCGCTCAAACAAATTGCAAGCAAAAAAGATAAGCGCTTTGTTTACAAGGAAGTTCTGCCCTCTATTAGTAAAACGGGCGTGTACGTTTCTCCGCATGTTAAATAAACAAACTACCGAGTTGATTTCTATGATGAGAGAAAAAGATAACCAAATGGTATTTTACCAATTTACGCCGCAAAAAGGCGAACTAAATAAACGTAAACAGTACTTGCGTGCAGACGCACACACACGTACTACAGCACGCACGACGATCTCTCTGGTAAGGTATTCTCTAATGCCAACAAATTGTCGGTATTGCGATATTCTGTTTCTTTCTAATCGAGGTTTTTTAGGTAACCGGTATTATAGCGGTTACTTAAATCGTATAGGGGTAACCGAAATACGTCGATACCGGTACCGTAATTTATAAGGGTTTTCGGTCCCTGCTATTATCATACCAACAACGACAACATAACATCACGCCTTTGTTCCCCGAAAGGTTAGGCAGAGATGCACCTACAGTATGTACACCCACATTTCACCAGTTATGTTTAATTCCCATATTAAGACTACGACCACAGCAGCCTAAGTTATTAAACGTTACATAGTTTTTGCACATGTATTGGATCATTTTGTTCCCCTTATGATGGTTGGTTGAGCTGAGTGGTGCCAATTCATGCGTCATGTTCGTGAACGGGCGCCATCAGTTGGGATTGGTCATAACTTAACTGCTACGGCCTGCTTTTAATTACGTACTTATTTTATTTATGAATTGTTTATTTACTCTAGATGCTTTTACGTGCACGTCTTTTTACATCGTTCTCACATATGTATTTTCCAATAAGAATGATGTAGCCAAATAATTGTAATTAAAACTGATGGAAGAGAGTGTCCGTGGAGTTTCTTGGACGTTCGTCCCCATAGAAACCTAATGACGCTTGCGAATGTGCAACTAGATTCATATTTTGTTCGATAGTTCAAAAGTACTTATGTATGGTTTTGATTTTATTTTGTTACAACCAATTTGATTAATGAAACACTAAATAATAAGGTCGGTTAAAAACATACAACATGCCAAAAATTACGCCAAAATTTCCTTACCGAACGGTCCCCTAACTAACGCACCCTACACGATTATGTTTGTAAACAAGAGAATCTTTGCGTGCCCAATAATCTTAAAACTACTAGGCCTTGTTCTTTGTTTCGTAATTGCGCAGCAACGTCCCGGGCAGGCACGGCCGAGCTGTATCGATCATCCTTCCGCAGTGTCCTAAATAGGAAATACAGGATGAAAACAACCGAATCTAGATTTGCTAGGGTCCCTTTTCGCCTGCTTCAAGACCTAGCCCAGCCGCGGGGGCACGCAGGCGCGGAAGGGCGAGCGCGGCACCGAGGCTCGCAGCGCGGCCAGCGGAGCCGCACTTCGTTTCGTTTAGTTGTTCAGTTCGGTCGTGTATTAATATTTTGGTTTTTTGGCCATCACTTTGCCCCATCCAGTCTTAAAAATCTGTGTTTTATTCTCTATTTTACGTTGTCTTAAATTCGGGAGTGCCGCGTTTTAAATTTTTTCCTATATTTTTCTAAAATTATAATTAGTTGCGATGGGTCTCGTTTCGTATAAAGAGTACCTTGAGGACGTTAGATACAATAGAACTCTTCTTTTCGTACGCAATCAATTAGTTCGTTACCGTATTTTATCTCCTGAAGATGCGCTTCGAGTTTCGTTCAATCCGTATAAGTAAGTATATCATTTCCCTTCACCAGTCCTCTCTCAGACTCCTATTTATCATCCCGTGCACTGGTAATCCCCACACACCTCCCACCGCCCGCCAACCCACAGCCAACCCCACTGCCCGCCAACCCACAGCCAACCCCACCGCTCGCCACCCACACCTGCCACCCACACCCGCCTCCCTCCAGCCCACGCCCCCACCGCACTGCGCCCGCCGCCCACCGCCCACCGCTCTCCGCCCACCGACCGGCACCCGCTACCCAGCGCCTCCCCCGCCCTGCTGCACCGGTTAGGCGATCCGTGCTCCAGCATTGCGTTCATTTCCGAGTCAGACGTCGCCGCGTTCAGTCGTGTCTTGCTAGGGCCATCCACGGCCCTACTTGGCCGTGGATGGCCTTACAGTTTTCTGTGTATAGATAACGGTACCTAGCTTAAATATTCACTCTTCGCGATTAATTTCATCCATCCAGTGTTTTGATCTCTATTTCGCATTATGACTGTGTTCAATTCGGGAGTGCCGCGTTTTAATTATTTCTATATTTTCTGAAAACTGTAACTAGATTCGATGGATTTTGTTTCGTATAAAGAATACCTTGAACATGTTAGATTCAATAAACTATTCCTTTCGTGCGCATTTAATTAGTAACCGTATTATGACTCTCGAAGATGCACTTCGCCGCGCTCCCTCCATCCCACGCCCACCACCCCACACCTGAAGTATACCCCGACGCCCAGCGACTCCCTCCGCCCAGCTGCAACGGTTAGAAGCCCAAGGTCTAGCGAGGGCTCGCTCATTTCCGACTTTTCTGAATCAAACATCGCTGCATTTAGTAGTGTCTTGCTATGGCCATATACTATGTCGCGTATAGTATAGATAACGGTAGCTTAAATATTCACCCCTCGCGATTAACTTTAAATTTTACTATTATATTCAAATGCGGGTCGTGGTTTCTAAAAAAGGAAATGATTTTAGGGCTTCCCGATATGAGCGGAGTTCTCAAAAGACTGGACGACATAGGTCAATCCCTCGTGAGGCTAGCCAGCGACTTAAAATCCGTCGTCGAAGATGTGCGTGTCGTGAATGCTCGGCAACTCGAGCGCCTAGAGCAAGAGCGAGCTACCGCGTTGCTTGCCGCGAGTGTTGACGCGCACGTCGATGCCGAGCAAGTGTCTCTTCACAACGTGGACGACACAGAAGCTAAAAAGGTTAGTGTATAATTAAGTTTTTATAGGTGCTGGTTCCATCATGCTTACTAACATCGGGGATCGAAATCTTAGAATGTTTTGTGCTATTTTCATGTAATAGGCGCTGCATTTTTTTCATGTACTACGCGTTAATCTTCCTAGCGATTGGACATAAGCGACGCCATTTTGTGATAAGTAAGGCCATCCGCTATTATGAGTCGCCATATCGCTTGTAGTCCCTGAGCATGTCGGTGCCGCCATCTTTGATGCTGTCACTGCACATGAGTGCCGCCATATTTAAAACTATCACTGGCGACATCTTGCGCTTACTGACACCGTATAGAGTTCCGCCATTTTCTATAGAGTGACGCGCCGGCGTTTTGAAAGCAGCCAAACAGCGCAAGCATGTCACACGTGTGCTGTTTGATTTATTTAATGTGTTGCTAACGTAAACACGCATATTCACCCTTTTGGAAACGCACTAAAAAACGTCACGGCTCACGACACCATTAGGCACACGTTGCCATTTGACTTTTATCATTTCGCTTGCCATTTTAGAACCATACTAATAAATAACTAATAATCAGTATTTAGTATTTGGGGCAAACATTTTTTGCAACTTACAAACATACATTCTCAAACGCACAATTACTAACATACACTTACAGCCGCAGGTATACAGGTACGTATGTAGGTACAGGTATACACGTACATACAGGTGCATATGTAGATACAGGTATACAGGTACATATGTAGGTATAAGTATACAGGTACAAATGTAGATACCGGTTTACAGGTACATATGTAGATAGAGGTATATAGGTACAAAAGTAGGTACCGGTTTACAGGTGAATATGTAGATACAGGTATACAGATATGTAAGCACCTATACCTACATATCTGTATACAGGTACATATGTAGGTACAGGTATACATTTACAAATGTAGGTAACGGTATAAAGGTACATATGTAGATACAGGTATACAGGTACTAATGTAGTTACCGGTTTACAGGTGCATATGTAGATACAGGTATACAGGTATGTAAGTACCTGTACCTACATATCTGTATACAGGTACATATGTAGGTCCAGGTATACATTTACAAATGTAGGTACCGGTATTGAGGTACATATGTAGATACAGGTATACAGGTAAAAAAGTAGGTACTGGTTTACAGGTGCATATGTAGATACAGGTATACAGATATGTAAGTACCTATACCTACATATCTGTATACAGGTACATATGTAGGTACAGGTATACAGGTACATATGTAGGTATAGGTATACAGGTACATACGTAGGTACAGGTATACATTTACAAATACCGGGGTACATATGTAGATACAGGTATACAAATACAAATTTTGGTACCGGTATTCAGGTACATATGTCGGTACAGGTATACAGGTACATATGTAGATACAGATATACAGGAACATATGTAGGTACAGGTATTGGTACATATGTAGGTACAGTTATACAGGTACATATGTAGGTACCGGTTTACAGGTGCATATGTAGATACAGGTACCTATACCTACATAACTGTGTACAGGTACATATGTAGGTACAGGTATACATTTACAAATACCGGGGTACATATGTAGATACAGGTATACAGGTACAAATTTTGGTACCGGTTTACAGGTGCATATGTAGATACAGGTATATGAGATATGTAAGTACCTGTACCTACATATCTGTATACACCTGTATACATATGTACCTACATATGTAGGTCCAGGTATACATTTACAAATGTAGATACAGATATACAGGTACTGGTATACAGGTACATATGTAAGTACAGGTATACAGGTACATATGTAGGTACAGGTATACAGGTACATATATAGATACAGGTATACAGATTCAGACATACTCTTGTCATAAATAGGGACAGGCATACTATCGCATGGATATAGGCACATGGACTGCTACTAGCATACGGCTGCATAGATACAGAGACAAGGATACTGCTACTGACATACGGACGCATAGATAATGGCACAAGGATACTGCTACTGACATACGGACTCATTAGATACTGGGACATGGATACTGCTACTGGCATGCTGCCGCATCGGTACAAGCACATGGATATTAATACTTAGAGGTATCTGTGCCGCCGCCTCATACGAACTACAAGAAAAAGACCTGAAGTCACACAAATCTTACAATGTGAAGTCATAGTTTTCCGCGCGATTTGAAAACAACGGGCCCACAGCAACCATCTGGTGGGAGGATCCTCCTTTTTCATTGGAGTTTGCACTTTTCTTTGGACAATGAACATCAGCGGAGTCTTCGTGTAGCTACTTTATCGTGCCGTCATCATCACTACTTCCTCATGCTCTCGAGTATCAAGTCGTCTTGAATGTAGCGGAACGCATGCCTGGACATCACCCTCAGCCTCTTTCATCAGCGACCTCGGCACGGAATACTACACCTTCGGCCGATCAATAAGAACAGGGGCCATCGGGCCCATCCAGTGGTGCCTACGCATCATCCTGACCTATTGACATATCATCACTCCAACTCACTGGAGCATCATCCCTACTCACTGGGACATCATCTCCCCGACATTCTGGGATACTACCGCAGACAGTTCCGACTTATTGAAAACTATGCGGCTTCCGGTACCGACTCACTGGAATAAATCTTCCACTGGCCCGACAAGCATCGCCCTGACCCACGGGACCCTGCAGCACCACTCCTATCCACTGGAGCCTGCAGCATCATCCAGACTCACTGGGATATCATCACCCCGAATTACTGGGATATTAGCCCTACAAACAAGAACATCATGCCTACTCACTGGGACAACATCCCTACTCACTGGGACATCATCCCTACACATTGGGGCATCATCAACCCGACTTACTGGGGCACCACTGCAGAGATTTCAGACTTATACAAAACTATGTGGCTTCCGGTTTCGACCCCATGGAACCAGCCTTCCACTAGCCCGTCATGCATAGGATGATTCATCTACTACGGTCTCCGGACAGAAGTGATGTAGCGGCATCGATTCCGTTTCATACGAACTACAAAAAAAGGCCTGACGTCACTCATCTTACATCGCGCAATCAAATTTCGCCGCGCGATTTGTCTATCAACAAAGTGCACACGCCCGAGATTAGGATGCTGAGATGGGCAGGGGTGTCACTGTTAAGGACAGTGTAAGAAAAGAATATGTCGAAGAAAGTTTTAAGATCCGCCCAGTCGTGGATGAGTGGTGATGTGGTATGGCCTTGCAAAGAGAAAGCCTGAAGAACACATGACGAAGCAAGTCCTCTTAATTAATGCAGGTCCAAAGAAGCGAGATAGACCCCTTTCCACTTGGATTTCTGTAGTCAACAACGACCTGAAGCAAGCCCAAGCGATAGCGAATGACTCAACGACCCAGAACCGAAATTTTTGGCAAAGAATAATGAGGAGAGTTCCTTCCCATTTCTTTGGGGTCAAATGTAATGGGATAAAGCTATGCAAAGAGAGAGAAGGAGACCGGCCTGACAACAACCATTCGCCAGTTACCTGGACCAGACACAACACCCGTCTGGTTGGAGGATCCGCCCTTTTCTGTTCCGAATATCTCTACTGCCATAATTATGGATACTGGCCCAAGAATACTATACACACAGACACTCCGTGACTTAGTCAGTGACATAAGAAAGAAAATAAAGAAAAGAACGTAAAGGAAGATAAGAAAGAAAATAAAGAAAAGTAAGAAAAGAAAGAAATAAAGGAAATAAAGAAAGATAAGAAAGAAAAAGAATGAAAATAAAGAAAAATAAGAAAAGGAAGAATAGAAAGAAAGAAAATATATTTATTTGTGAACCGCACAGGTGACACAAAATCAGTTACATAGTACACTTATGATATACAGTTATGACATACACTATTGACGTACACTCAAGACATACATTCACAACATATACTTATGACATACAAACATCCGTCATCCATTCATTAGCCAACTTCCATGTTACCTGGGGTCGGCGCAACACGTTTTCTTCTTCCATACCGTTCATCCATTCCTTAGTCATTGACATAAAATACACAGTACATACACGCATGGGTTTGTAGACTAGGCCATTTATTAACTAACTCTAGCACGATATTCGTAGATGCTAAATTACTAACCCATTTAGAAATAACTATCTAACATATAAATCAAATTAATGCATCACCAATAACCATTCCATATACTTAGGCCCAGTTTTTTGATTCGTAGTTAACTCAACCAATGATTAAATACAGCTAACTGTGGTTTCTTATATTGATTTTCTATCAAATGATTCAATAATTAACTCGTAAACTTATTTGACAAATTGATGAAAAATCGCATTTTACCAAAATTTTAAACCATTCGGCTCTAGAAACTGGGACTTTTCTAAAATCATCACGTTCATGATGTATTTCATCAACTGGCGCCCATTTTCACAGACATGAGGCAACATATGAATATAGTTTAAAATTATGTATATTATTAAAGCGCGCTATTGGGTTTTCAATGACCGCGCGGTTCAACGCCAGAAGTTGAAAATCCAACTACGCACTTTTGGTTAGGCATTAATTTAGTTGGCCTCTAGTGTTAGTGAAAACGGCCATAGAAATGTTACCAGCGCGCGGGCATTTCTTAATATAGCGTCACAAGTCGCAACTATTGGAAGATGAAAGGCATTAAGTCCGCCTCTGTACGTTTGTGTGCTTAAAGTGTTGAAAAGAATAAATAAATAATACTACTTCAAATAATATAATAGCTTTTTAAATCGTTATGCCTACTTGTACAACAAATGAGTAAATGCATAATATGGTCAAGTTGTGCAACTTAATATGATTCTAGTTCAATTAACTATCGACCTAGGCATCCAATTGCGTTTAATGACCGGCCTAGGCGTCCAATTAGTTGGCTTATTTAACTAGATGGCTGCGACACATACATACGCTAACGTAGGTAAAAAATAATTCAATAAATCTGCTTAATCTTTTCCTAAATATGTTGTTGGGGTCAGCATATAGTCTAACCGGATGTAACCGAGTACTATTATTTTACATAAAGCGGCTGCCTATCTGGCCTTAAAACTCAGTAACTGGGTATCACGATACCCCTTGGCCAGAACAGTGTAGGGATAAAGAATCTTTATTTCTCGCGTAAACATGATTCAGTTAAATTGATGAGACTTCAATTATTTCATAAATAAATCGTCGTCTAATGAGGAGACATGTAAAGTTATGGCATGTATAAATTACAACAAAATATCAGTCACAAACCAAGAAAAAGTGTATAATATAAACCAAGTTAACACAGCTGGCTAATTGGTCGTCACCAAGGTACATCATTTATTTTGTTAGGACCTTAAAGGCCAGTTGATACGAAAACCAGTGCGTGAATATGTATGTTAGTGTATAGCAGCGCTCATCCAGCATAGTGTTTTGTTGTTTCATCGAGATAGCTACGTAGTAATAAAGAAGTTTTTACAATATGTCCGGGCGTGGTGATACAAATTAAAGGCCGTTAAATACACTAAACTGAACGATAACAAAAACACCCCAAATAAGTTGTGCAATTACCATACCCTCAAAGTTAGAGCCATTTAGTACTCAGGTACTTATTACGATATCCACATATCCTAAAAACCATAACGTTGGACCTAGGTCTCCCATAGTAGTACATGATGTTATTTTTACGGCCATAGCATAGACAATTTAAATGAATGTACTAGGACAAATTAAAAAAACAAAGAAATTGTAACATATGTCGCTTACGTAATTATATCTATATAATATATTATGTATATAAAGTACAAAAGAAAACTCCCTTGTCCGTTATAGACGTTTTGAAACCATCCAACTGATGTGCCCCAAACCGGTTAAATTAATGCAAAAACAAAAAGGCAATAATGCAAAAATGGTTTTAAAAAGAGAACTGTATTTCCTTTTTTCCAAATAAACCAAAATATATTTATTTTTTAGGCGTAGTAGCACACGCCGGTATCCGCTAATAATAAAGCCGTAAGTAATAAAGCCTTTCACTCAGTTTGAACTTCATGAAACACAAAAGTACACAGTCGGACTTAATGCCTTAGTTAGATATTATTTACAAGTCAAAGGAGTGTGTTGACCAAAAAAAAAAAGAAATCAATGTTTAAAATAAAATGGTACAGAATACTTCTTACTTCTTCTTATTTACCTCCGAGACGTAGGTGAAGACTAGGATTTGACAGGGATGACACTCCATATCCCGAAGAAAATTGTCTCTATTTAAAACAAGTACAAAACAGGCTGCAATTAATCATATTTTTTGAAAAAAAGCCCTCTCGTTAAATCTCGGTAAATCATCCATAAATAATATAAGGTTTTACAAAAATATTGTAAATATTTAAAGATTACCAGATATAAATAAGTAAGTTAGGACAGAACTAGTACTGTACCATGGACGGTTTTTTTTACTAATTACTGAAACAACATTGTTGCCAGTTAAATATAAATAGTGTTGCCGAGCACACTTATGTTTGTTTGTGAATTTTATTTTGATTATAATTTTTAAATTTGTCTGAAGCTATTGCGACTATCTAGTATAAGCGATTGTTTCTTATATATAGCCTACCGAATTGTCTATTAAAATATTTTGCGGCTTTTTCTAAGACCTTATATTTTTAATTATGTTTGAAATTTGCGGAGAGGTGTATTCTACTGTCCTAGTTGTTCTATACCAAAGAGTTTGTCCATATAGTGTGCGAATTGCAACCGGGCAGCTTCTGCGGAGTGCTCTCTCTGTCGACGCACGCCGTACTGCTCTACGTATTGTCAGAAGAAAGACTGGGCCGCTCATCAGATCGAGTGCTTGCGTTCCGTGCCCACCATCCATGCGGACCCGCAACAACACCAGTCCATCATGCTGATAGTCGAGAGCCAACATCAATAGCCGGGTCAGTATCAACCTCTTCTAGTTTACTGGCTTGCAGCCTTACAACAATACGAGCGAACACTATGCGAAGCTATTGTCTTTAATAATGTTGTCTTCCCTCTTGTGTTGCCACAGCAGTGAATTTACTATTGCCTTGCTAATGAATTACTCTATACTCTGATTTTTAATTTCGTAGACTTAACTGACATTTGGGGGTTGTCACTTTATAGTTGCATAAAAATATTGACGTATCCTGACTAGCGTGAGTGATCGAAAATCGAAGTAGATCGAAAATGGAAATATTTCACGACAAAAAATACATTTAATTTGTTAAGAAACTAGCCGCCCTTGTTTAGTTTCTTCCCATTTATGTCAGACATCGTTTTATCGATCGCATTTATTTTATTGTTGATTTCATTTTTAACACTATAAAAGTGTATGAATATTTAAATATATTACGTTTATATTCATAAAACATTTATTTACACCAATTAGTAAAATTAAATTGAAGCGTCATGTCATTTCGATTCGATGAATCACTTATGATTGATTCTTACCTACAAAACTATGCTCCGCGCTTGCAACATTTAAATAAAAATAGGTCATGTTGTCAGCTGTCAGTTTAGTCTACGAAATTAAAAATCACAGTATAGCCATGTTGTTACGAACTTACGAAAACTTAAGTCTCTATGATAACCAATTTCTTTTTTGTTTCAGGGCAATAACATCTTTGATCTTATAACATCAAGCCTTCGACATCTATACGCAGAAGACACTCTCAATACCTCTTGTTGCAATATTTTGTTTATTAATGTATAATTTATTTAGGTGTAAGGTATTGTAAATATAATTTTTGGTGTTAGGTTAATCTTCTATGTGTATTAATTTGAGTATAGCCCCTAAGTCACAATAGTCGAGGCTGCTGCCTGCGCTCGTGACTTACGTTCTATTCTATGTTCGTGTCGACTGTAATTATCAATTCTGCACGTTGACAGTTACAGTCTTTGTGTCCTGTCCCTTTTAAATGTAACATATAGCTATGGTAGGGATACCACATACAAACGATCCTAAATTGGTCTGAAAGTCAGCGAGATTAGAGCATAGGACGTACATCAACACAGTCCCCCAAACAACTCTCGCCGACCAGATCAGTTTGTTATCGGTTCTATGTGTAGCACAAGGACTGACGAACAAGTGAACACTCCCAACGACGGACATAAGAAGGCCGCTTGTATTTGGTTGCCGACCTCACTGACTGAGGCTGCGGTTGATCTGCAGCGTAAGCGACGCGGTGTTCGGCAGGCGTCGTCGTCTTGTACTACGGTAGGCGCTCGGGCGGGGGAGCGGCTACATTAGAACACACGGCGGCCGCTGCCGAGCTGACCTCTCAGTCTCGCAGTCGCTATAGTCGCGATATTGGCCGAAGCTTAAAGTCAGAGAACCGGTCACCGACAGGTACTGGTAGTTCTTAATTCAACCTTAATCAGTTCTTGTTCGTGTTGGTAATAGCTATATGATTTTTCTACTAGAATAATATTAGCAATAAGAAAGTAGTAATTCATCAACGGTCTTTGAAATATTACTTGCATTATTCCTTAGATCATTATGAAACTTTTGTGTAATTTATCGATGTCTATACCTAATATCTTTACGATAGGCGTTGCAACTGTTTTATTTTGGCGTTCAACATCTTTGAACGAAGTCAAACGACATCAATGTGTCAATGATTTTGAACGCTCGTTAAGTTGATACAAAACTGATTTCCAATGTTATTGGCCAAAGTTTTATATCTGAAGTACATTATATGTTCATGTTCCGAGTCTCTCAGGGCCGGCGCATACGTGGCGACGCGCAGCGCAGCGCGGTTCTTACTGCCAAACTCCAATCCGTACCTCAATCCAGTGTGATATGCGAAAATAACTGCAATTCGCATCTCGGACCAGCCTCGGGCAGCTTATTTGTTTTATTGGAATGCCACGCCTGGTCTGAGATGCACGCCACAAACATCTCAGATGAGACAGTTTAATAAAATTTTTTCTACAAACCCCGCCTGGTCTGAGATGGACGCCAGAAAGAAGCGCATTGCGCTGCGCATCGTCAGCTTGCGCTGATGAGAGACCGTGAACATGGAGATATAATCCCCCTTATGCAAACGGCGTCTAGGTCTAGCGTGCCGAGTCACTGATATCATGCCCCATCGAGAGAGAACTGAATGGTATTACAAAGCATATCTCGTATGTTTTGGAAGGCGTAGTCTTCGGGATGAGCTATGGAAGAGCATGCAGGTTTAGACTGAGCCAATCGCTATCGGTACGTCTACGCTATGAACGTATCTATAGGGTGGACTCACCAAAACAGACGCGGGTGCGAAGCGGCTACGCGCCTGCCCTCAGGGCCGGCCGTAAACGCTACGTGTCTGCTTGGCTTTATCTCCTTATTGGGTCGGTAAAGAAGAAAAATAAAACGCGCTTGCCTTAAAAGCAGTAGGGCAACAACTCCCTCTTGTTTATTTGGTTAGCAGTTATTCGAGTATAATGCACTTGTTCTGGGCGGCGACTCACAGAACACGCTTATATTCGTACATTTTGAGTTTTTCTTGGTTCTGCCAGGAAGGGCTCATAATGCCTGGCAGTGATAGTGTGCATATTCGTCCCCGAGTATGTATATTATTGCTCCAGAAGGCCTTGGTCGGGATTATGAACATCTATTTCGCCGTAATACCAAGGCACATGCCTCCAGAGTTTACGCACTGAAGACGGTAAAAATGGCTGCTTTCCTTATGGTAGGCGCTTTGCATAAGGATCGCAAGGAGTGAGTTTCAGGGAAGATGATTGAGATTGATGTTAAATTGATGGGGGGGGGGGGGGCGGAGTTATTCGGCTAGAATTAGTAACTCGGCACATGCACTATATCGTTTTATTGACACTCGGTTGCTGATGCCAGTAAGACTTCATCGACGCATAGCATGGTGGAGTCTTCTTGTCACAGGGGGTTCTATTACTGTTGGACTGAGAATGGTAATGGGATGATGAAATTCTTTTGTTGCTTTTTGTCGTATGTTTTGTTACCAGTTGCAATCTTATTTATTTGTAAGTGTAGCGGTAAGATATCGATGTATTTTCTCATGTCATTTACTATCACTATTTAAATTTATTTTAGTCGCTCTGCCTCGCTTCACGACCGTGAGGCTAGAGCGGCCCAGGGACAGTAGGGGGCGAGTATTTTTGTAATAAGCGCCATCTATCAATACATTGTAAGATGATCGTCCCTTGCACCTTGCAACGTGTTGATCCGTAAAGTTAGCCTCGGCGCTGTACTGGCAGTTTTCTGTCATCGTCGTCTACGCATAATATTAATCGGCTAGTCTATAATCAATGTTTTGGACTAAATAGTAATAAATTAGTTAATACAAATCAATAACCTACATGATATGGACATCTACGCCTTATGTATAATTTTGTTTCATTCCTTAGTATAAATTCTTCAGTTATAAAGGGCAGTAATTGGTGTTTTTATTTTTCTTTAAATGGTGTGAAGGGTCAGGCGGAGTTACTTCGACTGCGGGTGGGAGTGCTTGCACTGGGCGGGTGGGTCGGTAGTTACAACTAATAATTATGAGGAACATCATTAGTTGTAATTACCGAGCTGGCGAACCAACTCCGCCTGGCCAAACTCATCCGTGAGCAATGCGCTCGTTCATATGGCACATAGAGTTTCAGAAAACTGGCGAAAACTCCGCTTGTAGAGCGTTGGCTTTTTACTGTCGATGAGTGTTAAGTCGACGGAGACTACTCTCTACCGAAAGAATATTTTCTGAAACGAAGGCATACCCGTATTTTTAAGAACGTTCACAATCTAATAATGTCAGAGTTAATGTGTTCGAATGTGTAGAGACGAATGTACAATATTTTGCCATATTTCGCTGACATGAGATTGCGGCAGTTTGATCTTTTAACTATGGGAATGATGACTTCTGAAGTGCGATATGAACGGGCACAGAACGCACGTCGGGCTCGCACACTAGGATGTAAGACTGCAGGTAGCAGATGGAAGGGTACGACTGGCTCGGGGACTCTGCTTCCATGCAGTGTAGATGGATCTCTTTCGTTTCTGTTCAGTCCCTTTAATTCAAATTAGCATCTAAACTAAATGTTGACGCTTCGGCCTCTGCATAGAGTTATTAAAGGCGCCTACAGGTTTTGCTCGATTTTCGGCGATCGCCCGTGTTCTCTTCATCAAATACGGAGCGATGAAGTCAACAGGTCATCCTCGTCAGGACATCTGTAGGCACCATCTAATTTCTTCATACTTACGGCAGGTGATTTGTGACGGTTGCACATCACGGTAAGAGGTACGGGGAATGTAAAAAGTGAGTGCTTTAGAGCAGTTTGAGAACCATCACAGAACATTGACATGGACGGATTGATGAAGACACATTTTTCACGGTTTCGGGGCATCCTGTCATTCCATCTTAACTAACCATCGTGACGGACGGTGTCTTCTCTGACTGATTCTGACTTCTTCCTTCTAAATTGACTTTTATTAAAATCTGTCATTAATTTTCTAAATCTTCGTCTTCATACTATGCGAGTCCCATGCCAGCACAGCATGCGAACTACTATTAGGGACATTTTTGTTCGTCGTAAGTCCACACTATACCTTATGTGTTGGTTTCCCTTAGCAAGTCGATGCGTCAGCTTTTAGTGTTAAATTTTTCAGAATACGATTTCTTATTTATTTCTCATCCAAACCCAATTATTGCCTAAGATAAACTGAATTATAAATAATTACAATATGTTTGTGTATTTTGATAAACTCGGATGTAGTATTTTGTTCTATTTCGATTAAACGTTGTTTGAATGTTATTTAATTGTTATTGACGTTACTTATTAGTTATATGGTTACCAATTACAAGTGAAAAGCGTTTTTTTTCAAGTGTTACCAAATATTATTGTATCATTTAGGTTTATTTGTGCGTGTACTATTTGTACATGAATTTCTTTGTTACGTTGTTGATCGTGTACGTGGTATAATTTACAATGTTTGCATTATTTTTAAGACGTTTATTACTCGGGGGATAGATAAGATGTGCCGTTTTCCTGAATATGGTGCATTGAAGTGAAGTTCGTAAAACGATTCCTCTTATCTATCCACTGATCCATATCTGTGTTCTAATATAATATCCAACAGTGTTAAGTATGTACGTTTTAGCGCTGCTCCTTTTAAAATTCTTTATCCAAAAAATATGTGTTGTTTCTTCCTTGACTATCTACTGCAGCGTCTTCTTTCTATTTTCCAAATTAGGTGAATTCTCTGCTTAGGAACTTCCTAATATCGGTGTTTACATTCAGCTTACGTTAACACGTCTTCGGGGCCATCTAATGTCGCCTACAACACCTTGTCTCGCCAGGTTGGTTAATCGCGACTAAGCAGCCTGTGTCGTTCCGGTACTCCAGAGAGCCAGTATCTCTTCGGGGCAATCTCAAATCGTCCACGCCACCTTTTCCCCAGGTTGGTTAATCGAGACTTAGCAGCCTGTCCTCTCCCGACACTCCAGCGACTGTCCACCAGACCTCTATAATTCCAACAATTTCACTTGGTTTTGGAGAGCCTAGCCATCTTCCTCAATATTTCCCTAATATTCTGGGTTTACAACCCGAATACTAGTTGTCTTCTTCACATGTTTTCAATGAGCCCTCATAAAAAACAAGAACTTAAGATGTTTTCTGCCTTCAATATTCCGGGTGGCACCTCGTTCAGCTTGCACAGAAGTTGACATGACTTGCCGTTTAACTTCATCTGTCTCCATCACTTAACTGATCTCAATAATATCTTGATCTAGGACAACTAACTTCATCTCTCTGCCTGGCTTCTCTTTGAAGATTCAAAGTGCCTGTAAAGGTACTTTAATTGCTAATTTATTTTAAAAAAAAGTGTATCCCCGTTGTTGTCAGTGTCCACCTCTATTAAGATTGTTATTTATGACGAACAATCTTGTTCAGCCCCGTTGCTATCCCTCGGTTTTGACGATTTCCTTCTGTGTTCTCCTTCTCTCTTTTCCTTCTTCCCCATTTCTTAGCATTTCACGTTACCTTTGTTCTTGATAAATTTGTTCTACTATTCCTCTTTCCTCTTGTATTGCAACTATTCCTTCTCCTTTCCTTACATTCCTAACACACAAGTAAAGGCCGTCTTCCAAATTCGAACCTGGAAAATGTTCTTAAAACTGCGTGCAAGGAATGTCTCACTTATTTTGCGCACTTCTTCTTGGTGTTTTTCTGTTGTGATTGTCTAGTCTAATCATTTTTCTTGTGTGTATTCTTAGCGGTGAACGTTCTGACTCTCTTGTTAACTACGAAATTATTCACATCACAAATTGACATTTCGAAGTGCTGCGAAATAGAAGAATAATTTTCTCCTACATATCGGTTGATATGTTGAAATATGATGTGTTCATAACTCCTGCACGTCTTTATCATTATGTCAATCGATATATAAGAAAGAGTTGTTTTTTTATTTCCCTTAGTGTACGTGATACCTTTGGCGTCAAGCCTTTTTTATAAAATCTTTTTCAATTTTTCTACGGAAAATTTGAATTAAGAACTAATCTACCATAAGATTAGAATATGTTTATTTTTTTAAATAGTGGGGCCGCCTCAGACTGGATGGCAAAGTTGTCCCGCTACGAGCATTTTGAGATGTCAAATTGTTATGTGAAACATTCGTAAAGCGTTAAAATGTACATACATAATGATTTGCACTACCACTACTGAATAATCAGCACGAATTAATTCAGCATAATAAAAACTAAGAAATATCCCTGTTTTTTATTTTACACAGCAGCAAGTTACACAGGTTGATGAAGTTGAATGTTCGAAAAACCATATTATTATTCAAACTGTATTATCGCAATGAATTACTCTGTATAGGAACCACTTTAAGCACCCTTCACTAGGTAGGTACCTACTTCAAAAGATTTTTGTCAACCAATGGAATGCTATTTACCACATTTTTATAAACATTACCCACATATACTCTATGGATACTAGTCACTCTTAAGGTTCATTACTCTTACCTTATCTTAAAAAATATTCCAGCAGCCTAATTGCGTAAGTAAATTCTGCAAAGCAAACAAGTTGGAACCTTCCCAAAAACGACTTTTCGTATTACATATTACACTCTGAAACGGAAAGGTTATGCTCCTTTCATTACCAATATTTTGTCGTAGAATTGATTGTAAAGAATGAATGAAAGCGGAAGAATCGAGATAAAACTTCACTATTGGTATTGTGTAATGCAAATGTCATATATCTTCAACTCCGTAGTATCTCTAAGTAGTCTGTGTTCAACTCAAAGGAGTATTTGGAAAGCTAACTAACTTGCTTTCCAAATTAGTTTCGCAGTACCGAATTTTTTTTTTTTTTTTTTCTGTTTTAGGCTTGCGCTTGACCACTATCTCACCTGATGGTAAGCGATGATGTGGTCCACGATGGAGCACGCTTGCCTAGAAGTAACCTATTCACTCTTGATTTAAAGACCCCTAGATTGTAGCTATCGGGAAACACAGACTCCGGCAGGGAATTCCACTCCTTAGCTGTACGCACAATAAAAGTATTCTCAAAACGCTTAGTGCGTATGGGTGGGATGTCCACCATGTACCGATGGCGCATCGCCGTACGTCTGGTAGTCCGATGATGAAACTGGCTGGGTGGGATTAGATTATATATATATTTGAAAGAAATGATTCTGATTCTTTGAAAGAATCGACTTGTTTCCTTTGCAGAATTCACTTACGCAATTAGGCTGCAGGACCCAGTAAGCCTGCGTCGCAGTCTGTCAAAGTCATAGGACTGTAGGTATCTTTAAATGTAATAACATGGTACACAAATGTATTACTATGGTTTTAAGGTAACAAAAGTAGTAAACTTGATAATAATTTATCAGCCAGAGTTATGCATAGAGGATTCTGTCTGAAATATTGTTATAAATCTATGATAATAATGATACACTTTCCACCGTATTTTAGTTACCTCACTATTTGGTATCAGATTGGACGCAAAGCAAAATGATAACGTCTAAAAACTTCAAGCAACATCTCAAGAGGCTCTGCCGGGGGTACCTGATGCGGAAAGCAGTAGATATTACATCCAGATAAGGCTTAAAGGCTCAAACACATCTTCCGTGCGTCTTGCAGCTCTGATGACCTTAACTTAGGCCGTGTTCCAGATGTTGGTGCGCTATTGTCGTCTAGCTACGTACCTATAATAATTACCAGCCGGCACTGCCCAACAGCAGGCCAAAAGCGTCTTCCTGTACACAGAAGGCACGAGCATTAATTACGTGCCTAAGAAGGGTTGGTCGGTTCAGACTTATTATGTTAAATTCTGGTGGTCAAGCGCAAGCCTATCAATAATAATAATATAAACTTATATTTACATACGTGTTAAATGCTGTCTAGTTTACTCCAAATAAATTCATTAGCACACAATGCGATGGGATCTGTTGAGCAGTAGGTATTGTAGGTATCTCTTAAATCTTTTAAGCTGTTAACAGAACAAGAGTTAACACAGCTTTGCTAAAATAGCTTAGCGAAAGTATGCTAGTATTATATTATATGTGGCGAAAGTAAGTATCTAATTAACAATGTATTTAGCAAAAATAAAATAGGTGAAATGATTGCGTCGTCGGTCCAGAATTTCCAAGAGCTGATTAGCAGTGAGGTCCTAGGGTCTATCCCCGGGTCGCTCATTAGTATTGTTCCTACAGTCCTACGCGTCTGCTTAACCTTTCGGACTATACTCCCTGGACATAGTAACGAACTCGTATTTATGACGAAAAATAGTTTGTTATAGAAAATATCCATGAAAAAAATAAATAGAGTACTAATATTGAAAATAGAATCAAAATTGATCGTAAACCTAACGAGATATAACAATTTAAAAATAACATATCTGACCCTCTCGTGAAAACGCCGTTTTCCATGCCAAGTTTAAGGACGTACTGTGCTACACCTTGATCTCAGAGTATATACCTACTGGACTTCTCTTATTAATTATCAAATTAAAGACCTCATAACTTCAACTTTGTCGCTGATAATGACATTTTAAAAACTCTTGCATATTTGTTTGAGTTAATAATTACTTAAATTCTCTAAGATTGATACTTCTCCAGAAAAATGGTACTACTATTAGCACCTGGAACAATGTGACATTGAAGAATTATGTTTTTTTTTGTCTTTATGCCTGTAAAAATATTATGATAACCAAACACTTGGATCAGTTTGGTTCTTCAGTCAGTTTAGCACAAAATTATGAAGAATTATATAATATTGCAGATGTGCTTGTAGGGCGAAAGCTTTTTCAGGGAATGGGGCAATATATAGCTACAATAATTATTATCTAACTGAAAAAATAAGTATAGGTACTGTGAGAACTCCTTGCCTATATTAAGACTGGCAACCGATAAACAGTCTTGAAAGGTAATTGAATTTCGGTCATAAAATAAATGAAGATGTTTTTGCTTGACTTTTTCCATGTATATAAAGACACCTCTGTGCTTTGATGGATTTCGATAGAAGGCAGGCACGCTGCTTCTCAATATATAAGTTCAAAGTAAATTATTTCTTTCATTACGTAGCGCCCTGGCTACGTCCCCTACGGTACCTAATAATAACAGCCTCGTTGGTCGAGCTAATTCGAAGCGCTGCTGCTTGAAAATTGGGTTTTTCGTCTATAATTTCTCAGCGGCATCCTGTCTGGATCTGGGCCCGGTTGATGCCAAAGGCTCGCCATTTAGGGCGCGATCCCAAGAGTATGATGCTGCTCTCAAGAGAATTGCTAAGGATCATGTCTAGGTAAGAGCATTATGCTGCTCTCAAGAGAATTGCTAAGGACCATGTCTAGGTAAGAGCATGAAGCTGCTCTCAAGAGAATTGCTAAGGATCATGTCTAGGTAAGAGCATTATGCTGCTCTCAAGAGAATTGCTATGGACCATGTCTAGGTAAGAGCATGATGCTGCTCTCAAGAGAATTGATATGGACCATGTCTAGGTAAGAGCATGATGCTGCTCTCAAGAGAATTGCTATGGACCATGTCTAGATAAGAGCATGATGCTGCTCTCAAGAGAATTGATATGGACCATGTCTAGGTAAGAGCATGATGCTGCTCTCAAGAGAATTGATATGGACCATGTCTAGATAAGAGCATGATGCTGCTCTCAAGAGAATTGCTAAGGATCATGTCTAGGTAAAGCATGATGCTGCTCTCAAGAGAATTGCTAAGGATGATGTCTAGGTAAGAGCATGATGATGCTCTCAAGAGAATAGCTAAGGACCATGTCTAGGTAAGAGCATGATGCTGCTCTCAAGAGAATTGATATGGACCATGTCTAGGAAAGAGCATGATGTTGCTCTAAAGAGAATTGATGGGGACCATGTCTAGGAAAGAGCATGATGTTGCTCTCAAGAGAATTGCTAAGGACCATGTCTAGGTAAGAGAATGACGCTGCTGTTAAGAATAATGCTAGGGTACATTCTAGGTAAGAGCATGATGCAGATCTCAAGAGAATTGCAGGACCATGTCTAGGTATGAGCATGATGCTACTGTTAAGAGAATTGTTAGGGACCATATCTAGGTAAGAGCATAAGACTGCTCTCAAGAGAATTGCTAAGGATGATGTCTAGGTAAGAGCATGAAGCTGCTCTCAAGAGAATTGCTAAGGATCATGTCTAGGTAAGAGCATTATGCTGCTCTCAAGAGAATTGCTATGGACCATGTCTAGATAAGAGCATGATGCTGCTCTCAAGAGAATTGATATGGACCATGTCTAGGTAAGAGCATGATGCTGCTCTCAAGAGAATTGATATGGACCATGTCTAGGTAAGAGCATGATGCTGCTCTCAAGAGAATTGCTAAGGATGATGTCTAGGTAAGAGCATGATGCTGCTCTCAAGAGAATTGCTATGGACCATGTCTAGATAAGAGCATGATGCTGCTCTCAAGAGAATTGATATGGACCATGTCTAGGTAAGAGCATGATGCTGCTCTCAAGAGAATTGATATGGACCATGTCTAGGTAAGAGCATGATGCTGCTCTCAAGAGAATTGCTAAGGATGATGTCTAGGTAAGAGCATGATGCTGCTCTCAAGAGAATTGCTAAGGATGATGTCTAGGTAAGAGCATTATGCTGCTCTTAAGAGAATTGCTAAGGATCATGTCTATTTGAGAGCATTATGCTGCTGTCAAGAAAATTGCTAAGGACCATGTCTAGGTAAGAGCATTATGCTGCTCTCAAGAGAATTGCTAAGGATCATATCTAGGTAAGAGCATAATGCTGCTCTCAAGAGAATTGCTAAGGATGATGTCTAGGTAAGAGCATGAAGCTGCTCTCAAGAGAATTGCTAAGGATCATGTCTAGGTAAGAGCATTATGCTGCTCTCAAGAGAATTGCTATGGACCATGTCTAGATAAGAGCATGATGCTGCTCTCAAGAGAATTGATATGGACCATGTCTAGGTAAGAGCATGATGCTGCTCTCAAGAGAATTGATATGGACCATGTCTAGGTAAGAGCATGATGCTGCTCTCAAGAGAATTGCTAAGGATGATGTCTAGGTAAGAGCATGATGCTGCTCTCAAGAGAATTGCTATGGACCATGTCTAGATAAGAGCATGATGCTGCTCTCAAGAGAATTGATATGGACCATGTCTAGGTAAGAGCATGATGCTGCTCTCAAGAGAATTGATATGGACCATGTCTAGGTAAGAGCATGATGCTGCTCTCAAGAGAATTGCTAAGGATGATGTCTAGGTAAGAGCATGATGCTGCTCTCAAGAGAATTGCTAAGGATGATGTCTAGGTAAGAGCATTATGCTGCTCTTAAGAGAATTGCTAAGGATCATGTCTATGTGAGAGCATTATGCTGCTGTCAAGAAAATTGCTAAGGACCATGTCTAGGTAAGAGCATTATGCTGCTCTCAAGAGAATTGCTAAGGATCATGTCTAGGTAAGAGCATTATGCTGCTCTCAAGAGAATTGCTAAGGATCATGTCTAGGTAAAGCATGATGCTGCTCTCATGAGAATGGCTAAGGATCATGTCTAGGTAAGAGCATTATGCTGCTCTTAAGAGAATTGCTAAGGATCATGTCTAGGTGAGAGCATTATGCTGCTGTCAAGAAAATTGCTAAGGACCATGTCTAGGTAAGAGCATTATGCTGCTCTCAAGAGAATTGCTAAGGATCATGTCTAGGTAAGAGCATTATGCTGCTCTCAAGAGAATTGCTAAGGATCATGTCTAGGTAAAGCATGATGCTGCTCTCAAGAGAATTGCTAAGGATCATGTCTAGGTAAGAGCATTATGCTGCTCTCAAGAGAATTGCTATGGACCATGTCTAGGTAAGAGCATGATGCTGCTCTCAAGAGAATTGATATGGACCATGTCTAGGTAAGAGCATGATGCTGCTCTCAAGAGAATTGCTATGGACCATGTCTAGATAAGAGCATGATGCTGCTCTCAAGAGAATTGCTAAGGATCATGTCTAGGTAAGAGCATTATGCTGCTCTCAAGAGAATTGCTAAGGATCATGTCTAGGTAAAGCATGATGCTGCTCTCAAGAGAATTGCTAAGGATCATGTCTAGGTAAGAGCATTATGCTGCTCTCAAGAGAATTGCTAAGGATCATGTCTAGGTAAGAGCATTATGCTGCTCTCAGGAGAATTGCTAAGGATGATGTCTAGGTAAGAGCATGATGATGCTCTCAAGAGAATAGCTAAGGACCATGTCTAGGTAAGAGCATGATGCTGCTCTCAAGAGAATTGATATGGACCATGTCTAGGAAAGAGCATGATGTTGCTCTAAAGAGAATTGATGGGGACCATGTCTAGGAAAGAGCATGATGTTGCTCTCAAGAGAATTGCTAAGGACCATGTCTAGGTAAGAGAATGATGCTGCTGTTAAGAATAATGCTAGGGTACATTCTAGGTAAGAGCATGATGCAGATCTCAAGAGAATTGCAGGACCATGTCTAGGTATGAGCATGATGCTACTGTTAAGAGAATTGTTAGGGACCATATCTAGGTAAGAGCATAAGACTGCTCTCAAGAGAATTGCTAAGGATGATGTCTAGGTAAGAGCATGAAGCTGCTCTCAAGAGAATTGCTAAGGATCATGTCTAGGTAAGAGCATTATGCTGCTCTCAAGAGAATTGCTATGGACCATGTCTAGATAAGAGCATGATGCTGCTCTCAAGAGAATTGATATGGACCATGTCTAGGTAATAGCATGATGCTGCTCTCAAGAGAATTGATATGGACCATGTCTAGGTAAGAGCATGATGCTGCTCTCAAGAGAATTGCTAAGGATGATGTCTAGGTAAGAGCATGATGCTGCTCTCAAGAGAATTGCTATGGACCATGTCTAGATAAGAGCATGATGCTGCTCTCAAGAGAATTGATATGGACCATGTCTAGGTAAGAGCATGATGCTGCTCTCAAGAGAATTGCTAAGGATGATGTCTAGGTAAGAGCATGATGCTGCTCTCAAGAGAATTGCTAAGGGCCATGTCTAGGTAAGAGAATGATGCTGCTGTTAAGAAAATTGCTAGGGTACATTCTAGGTAAGAGCATGATGCTGCTCTCAAGAGAATTGCAGGACCATGTCTAGGTAAGAGCATGATGCTACTGTTAAGAGAATTGTTAGGGACCATATCTAGGTAAGAGCATAAGGCAGCTCTCAAGAGAATTTCTAAGGACCATGTCTAGGTAAGAGCATTATGCTGCTCTCAAGAGAATTGCTAAGGATCATGTCTAGGTAAGAGCATTATGCTGCTCTCAAGAGAATTGCTAAGGATCATGTCTAGGTAAAGCATGATGCTGCTCTCATGAGAATGGCTAAGGATCATGTCTAGGTAAGAGCATTATGCTGCTCTTAAGAGAATTGCTAAGGATCATGTCTAGGTGAGAGCATTATGCTGCTGTCAAGAAAATTGCTAAGGACCATGTCTAGGTAAGAGCATTATGCTGCTCTCAAGAGAATTGCTAAGGATGATGTCTAGGTAAGAGCATGATGATGCTCTCAAGAGAATAGCTAAGGACGATGTCTAGGTAAGAGCATGATGCTGCTCTCAAGAGAATTGATATGGACCATGTCTAGGAAAGAGCATGATGTTGCTCTAAAGAGAATTGATGGGGACCATGTCTAGGAAAGAGCATGATGTTGCTCTCAAGAGAATTGCTAAGGACCATGTCTAGGTAAGAGAATGATGCTGCTGTTAAGAAAATTGCTAGGGTACATTCTAGGTAAGAGCATGATGCAGATCTCAAGAGAATTGCAGGACCATGTCTAGATATGAGCATGATGCTACTGTTAAGAGAATTGTTAGGGACCATATCTAGGTAAGAGCATAAGGCTGCTCTCAAGAGAATTGCTAAGGATGATGTCTAGGTAAGAGAATGATGCTGCTGTTAAGAAAATTGCTAGGGTACATTCTAGGTAAGAGCATGATGCTGCTCTCAAGAGAATTGTAGGACCATGTCTAGGTAAGAGCATGATGCTACTGTTAAGAGAATTGTTAGGGACCATATCTAGGTAAGAGCATAAGGCAGCTCTCAAGAGAATTTCTAAGGACCATGTCTAGGTAAGAGCATGATGCTGCTCTCAAGAGAATTGCTAAGGACTATGTCTAGGAAAGAGCATGATGTTGCTCTCAAGAGAATTGATGTGGGCCATGTCTAGGAAAGAGCATGATGTTGCTCTCAAGAGAATTGATGTGGGCCATGTCTAGGAAAGAGCATGATGTTGCTCTCAAGAGAATTGATGTGGGCCATGTCTAGGAAAGAGCATGATGTTGCTCTCAAGAGAATTGATGTGGGTCATGTCTAGGAAAGAGCATGATGTTGCTCTCAAGAGAATTGCTAAGGACCATGTCTAGGTAAGAGAATGATGCTGCTGTTAAGAGAATTGTTAGGGACCATATCTAGGTAAGAGCATAAGGCAGCTCTCAAGAGAATTGCTAAGGATCTTGTCTAGGTAAGAGCATGATGCTGCTCTCAAGAGAATTGCAGGACCATGTCTAGATAAGAGCATGATGCTGCTCTCAAGAGAATTGCTAAGGATCATGTCTAGGTAATGAGAATGATGCTGCTGTTAAGAGAATTGTTAGGGACCATATCTAGGTAAGAGCATAAGGTAGCTCTCAAGAGAATTGCTAAGGATCATGTCTAGGTAAGAGCATGATGCTGCTCTCAAGAGAATTGCTAAGGATCATGTCTAGGTAATGAGAATGATGCTGCTGTTAAGAGAATTGTTAGGGACCATATCTAGGTAAGAGCATAAGGTAGCTCTCAAGAGAATTGCTAAGGATCATGTCTAGGTAAGAGCATGATGCTGCTCTCAAGACAATTGCTAAGGATCATGTCTAGGTAAGAGAATGATGCTGCTGTTAAGAATAATGCTAGGGTACATTCTAGGTAAGAGCATGATGCAGATCTCAAGAGAATTGCAGGACCATGTCTAGATATGAGCATGATGCTACTGTTAAGAGAATTGTTAGGGACCATATCTAGGTAAGAGCATAAGGCTGCTCTCAAGAGAATTGCTAAGGATGATGTCTAGGTAAGAGAATGATGCTGCTGTTAAGAAAATTGCTAGGGTACATTCTAGGTAAGAGCATGATGCTGCTCTCAAGAGAATTGTAGGACCATGTCTAGGTAAGAGCATGATGCTACTGTTAAGAGAATTGTTAGGGACCATATCTAGGTAAGAGCATAAGGCAGCTCTCAAGAGAATTTCTAAGGACCATGTCTAGGTAAGAGCATGATGCTGCTCTCAAGAGAATTGCAAGACCATGTCTAGATAAGAGCATGATGCTGCTCGCATGAGAATTGCTAAGGATCATGTCTAGGTAAGAGCATGATGCTGCTCTCAAGACAATTGCTAAGGATCATGTCTAGGTAAGAGCATGATGCTGCTCTCAAGAGAATTGCTAAGGATCATGTCTAGGTAAGAGCATGATGCTGCTCTCAAGAGAATTGCTAAGAATCATGTCTAGGTAAGAGCATGATGCTGCTCTCAAGAGAATTGCTAAGGACCATGTCTAGGTAAGAGCATGATGCTGCTCTCAAGACAATTGCTAAGGATCATGTCTAGGTAAGAGCATGATGCTGCTCTCAAGAGAATTGCTAAGGATCATGTCTAGGTAAGAGCATGATGCTGCTCTCAAGAGAATTGCTAAGAATCATGTCTAGGTAAGAGCATGATGCTGCTCTCAAGAGAATTGCTAAGGACCATGTCTAGGTAAGAGCATGATGCTGCTCTCAAGAGAATTGATATGGACCATGTCTAGGTAAGAGCTTGAATACACCGTTGGTCGCACGAAAGTCGTGGAAAGAAAAGAGAGTGTAAGAATTCTGCCTACCTTCCTTACGCACTTTCTACCCTTCTGGATGGCCTCTAACGTGCTTAATAAGACTGTCTCACTGACTTTCTCTTACTACAGTGTCGGGATCGCAATTAAGACACTCACGAAAACATAAAATATGGTCAGATATCCTCACCCCATCTTCTTGCTAATATTTGCCTTAGTATGTTCCTTTTAGCCAAATGATGGCAACTTCTAATTGGGTAATCCCCATGTTTATACATTTACAAGTAGTAATTTACTTTGTTGACTGAGTAAATACAATTTGTTATTACAATAACCGGTCCTGCGGGGTGGGCCGCGGGTGCGAAGCCGCTGAAAGGAAGCTAGTCGGTTAAGGTGTATATGTATGTAATATATTCCCGGTATAGTTCACGCTAAACTTCTTGGCCGCCCTGAAGTTGGCTAAAATGGCTGCGCAGTAGAAAATCTCATACAAAAACAGCACCGTTTCGTGCCTCGCGCATCCGTAAGAAGTTTCGCGAGGGCTATATATACTGGCCGTGCCCCCGCTCGGTGCCAGAATATTAATATTGGACCTCCTTTTGGACAGTTTTGTTTACAAAATAGTAAGTAAACTGTATTATTGTACATGGGGATAAGTCAGTGCGGCTATTGCTTTAGTTTAGTTTGCGTGTCGAATTTTTGCTGGTGACGGACGGACGGACAGACAGACAGACAGACGGACAGACAGACAGACGGATCGCGGACTCTTAGTAATAGGGTCCCGTTTTTACCCTTTGGGTACGGAACCCTAAAAAGTAAACAAAAGTTCCACTTTAGTGAAAACGTAAAGTGGAACTTTTGTTTACTTTTTAGGGTTCCGTACCGTAGAGAGAAAATACAATGCAAATAAATAATTTATTTATATAGTTTTTAATAATTCAGTGTTCAAAACTAAAAGAAGGTAAATTATATTTTATATAGATAAGTTTTGCTGCTTTTGGACCCAGCAATCTGCTTTGGTGCTTTTCATAAATTGGTAGTCCACTTGCGCGCCCAAGCGACACCCTTAATGTTCATAATGTTCCGTTAAAACCGTTGAAAAGTTGTGGAAGCAGAAGCAGAAACGGATGTAACAAAGCAAGTGGAACATCCGCAATTGTGGTAGCAAAAGCTGCGGTAGTAATCTACTGCATCACTAATTTATGTATGATATAAAATTATTTTCAAATAAATCTATTTTATTAATTTTACCATCAATTGATTTTATATCTAATTTTTTATTACAGCCAAATGTAATTATTGTATCAATTGTAATAATATCTTATTTATAATTATAGCCAAATATGAAAATATAAATTTTATCATCAATTGTAATTATACATACTTAAATTTGTATCGTAGGTATGTATTTGTATCTTCTTAGCGTTTGTCGTTGACAAACATACTTTTTATAGTTAAATGCCTTGCCTGGCCCAGTATTCATCCACGGCGACGCCCTCTGCTGACGCAGTCATAAGGTCCTCACGTGAACAGACAACAGGACCGTGAAAGATGGGTCATGATCTGCGGAGAGACGTTGCACAAATATCAAAGATCGGTACTATCAGAGAACCCTAACCTATGCAGATGGTCTTTGCTGCGGCTGACCTAAGCAGGCAGTGTGGTGTGGGCGTTGTGAGAAGTGTTTATGTGAGTGTGTTGGTGTGAGCGTTGTGAGAAGTGTTTATGTGTGTGTGTTGGTGTGAGCTTTGTCTAATGTTAACCGGTACACTGTCCAACTGGTAAAGCAATTGAATGAATCATATATGATTCATTGGACAGGGAAACTGTTAATATAATTATTTGATAACTCAAATATACTGGCAATAAATTAATTAAATTATGGAATTATTCTAATTATATCTAATTTTATAATTTAATTTAAGTAATACAGTTTATTCATTTAATTTAATGATAAAATATTATCCCATAGTTTTCTTTTGTAAATGACTTTTACAATTATTATACTTTTAGAATAGGTAGATAGATTGTATGACTAGTACTTTTACCAGTGCATTTTTTCAACATTCTTTTATTAATCTGAAATATAATATTATTATGAGCAGTCTTCAGCAGCTTCTGGCCTAGGGGTGGGCATGTCAGATTTTTTAGGTCGGATCATCCGCGGCTGTTTTGTCATACACACTACACAAACACACCTACATGAAACATTAGGTATATGTAGTGTAGTGTGTAGGGCAAACAGCCGCAAATGATCCAGCTTATTTCATATAAATGCTAGTCGCTCGCAAATCCCTACAGAAGATCTTCACGCGCGGTTTTTAGGCAATTGCACCGTGCATTTTGCCAGAGTATACTGCGCGGTTTATTTAAAATTTAGAGCATAAGGCCCCGTTTACACTTTCATTAGTAATTAGGCGAGTTCATACATGTTCTGCGAGATTTCCAGGGGGGGGGGGGGGCAGCCGCCCCTCCCTGCCCCCCTGGGTACGCCCATGAGTCTTATAATAAAAGGATGCTGAAAAGATTCTCAGTTCCAAAAGGAAACAAGTTGTTACTGTATGAAACGAAAATATTCTAACTTATGATAAAAATTTGGGTGTAACAGCTAAACAGCATTCACTTATCGACTTGTTTCTCTTTGGAAATGGTGGGTAATCGTTTAAGGAATAATTTCGCATATATATCTCAAACTCACTGAATTTCCGACTTGTTACACTTTGGAACTGAGGTATCGAATGCATCACTATGATGACAATATTCGAAGCTATGTACCTATTAGTAGAGACGTTACCTATGTCACATTTCGGTGGGAGAGCGTCTCACGGAATTGTAGATATTCCGTGGGAGAGCCACAGCGGGCGGCGCTCTACAGAGCCGCGCGCTGGCGGAGCGCGGCTCCTTCACCCGAGGGGAAGCCAATAGTGATGAATAAAATATGTATATGACTTGTATACATCTGTCTCTTACGCACTCTCAAAATAACCTTACTCTAAGAGCTTATGGTCACTCCCCTGAGTGGAAACGCCAGGAGGGACAGGCCAGTTGTGCAGTACCTATAACCGGCGTGCTTATGACAGATATTTGAACGTTAATGAAGCGAAAGGATTATGTATCTACAATCTGTCCCGGCGAACATCGTACCAACTCAGACAAATGTATGGGAAAATGGTGTAATTAAACTGACTTTGTTTTATAATTTAGATATTGGATAAATTTCAGAAAAATCGACGAAGCCATCTACTGACATTACCGGAACCAGCGAGGAACCAGCAGAAAACGCCATGTTCATTTTTGTCCGTATTTTGTGTCAGCCATGCATCAGAGTTTTTTTTTTATAGTCTTTAGGCTCGCGTTTGGCCACTATCTCGCCTGATGTTAAGCGATGATGTAGTCTACGGTGAACTGTATTTTGTATTTCAATGACGGTGAAGCACGCTTACCTAGAAGAAACCTATTCACTCTTGACTTAAAGACCCCAAGGTTGTAGCTATCAGGGAAGAGATGGCGCTGTGTTCGCAATATGTTATTATGTTGTTGTTGTGTTTGTTGTTGTTGTAGTTTGTGTTCTTATTATATACTTTGTATATTTTTTAATGATAGTTATTCTGTTATTTGGGGCGGCAAATATATCAAAGTTCATGAAAACGATCTAGCCGTACTAGAGTAATAAATGCTGTAACGACTTATGGTTTCCAATATGTGAAAGTAGTGTAGTGTAGTGAAAAGAGCCAAAAGAAAGATTTGAATAATACTTTCCAAGGGTCTGTATTAACATACTTTATAAATTTCAGTGAATAAAGAATTACGTGCATAACTAATATTAGTCATGAATGCGCTGATTCGTCCCACTAACATTGAAAAACTTAAAAAAGGTGATAAAAACAACAACCAACTACCTATTCCTTCTCTAAAGGTAAGATTCACACACAGTTAACTGTAACAACTCTTGAAATCTATCATAACATTGTCTACATTTTTGTTGCAGGGCTCGTTTTGGGCAGTATTCAATGCAGCTGGTACCCGTCCATGAGTATGAGCGCGATAGTACAACTCGTTCTCATGAAAACTAGATACTGATTGCGGCTTCCAAAACAAATGGCGAATAAAACAAACTGTAGTGGCGGTTGCAGCTTCTCGATATAGTGACTGTGCTTGTGATAGTTGCACAACTGAAATTGCAAGCGTCTTATGTAAACATTCTAGCAGACTATTGACTGAACAAAATGCCGCTTCCAAAGCATTTGGTGAATATAACAAACTATTTTACCATGGAATCAGTGTTTTTCACGGCTTTGTTGCTACTTTCAATGGCATTTTTTTTTATGAAATGGTTTACATTAATTTTTAAATCAAATACTGAGGCAGAATTAGAACAACGGTGGTATGGCTCGCAGTATAACTTAAAGTGTAACTTGAACTGTAATTCGAAGTGTTTGAACTGTGACTCAAAATATTACTCGGAGTATAACTCAAAGAGTAGCTCGAAGAGAAAATTAAAGTCTAACCCAAAGTGTAAATCAAAGACTAGTTCAAAGAGTAAATCAAAGTGTAATTCAAAGTGTAACTCAAAGTTCACTTAAAGTATAACTCAAAGTTCACTTAAAGTGTAACTCAAAGTTCACTTAAAGTGTAACTCAAAGACTGTGGCAAAGCAGAACTAAAACAACGGCTGTGATTGGCGGAACTTAAACAAAGTGTAAATTAAAGTGTAACTCACAGTGAACATAAATTTTACTTGACTGTGGCAGAACTAAAACAAAGTGTAAAACAAAGTGTAAAACAAAGTGTAACTCACAGTGAACCTAAAGTGCAGGTACCCAACTCAAATACTGTGGCAGAACTAAAACAAAGTGTTACTCACAGTGAACCTAAAGTGCAGGTACCCAACTTAAATACTGTGGCAGAACTAAAACAAAGTGTTACTTACAGTGAATCTAAAGTGCAGGTACCCAACTCAAATACTGTGGCAGAACTAGAACAAAAGCACACAGGTACATTTGTACAACCTGCTGGAAACCTATCATAACATTGTCTACGTTTTTGTTGGCGGAGTCATACGTCGGGAAGTAGTAACGGCTTCCAGGACAAATGGTGAGTATATCACTGTAATTACTTTTTCTGTAGGTGTGCTACAGTAGTGTAGGTAAATTGTGTTACGTTTACCTTGAGCATTCTTAAAACATTTTGTTTCATCATTGATCAGTGGGGTGAGAGTGCGTATGGGACAGATGTATTCAAGTTATATACATCTGTCCCTTACATACACTCAAAATAACCTTACTTTAGAGCTTATGGTCACCCCCCAGAAAAAAGTGAACAAAAACTTTTCATCTTCAGAAGCCGTTACGTATAGCCTTCGAAATTTTCGAAAGTAACTCAGATTGTTGTACTGGTATATCTACCGATTCAGATTTTTTTGCTATGTTGTATTTATTTTCAAAATAATCTCTTGATTACTCATAATATATTTAATTACAGTTTGATTATCATTATCTTTTCCCTCACAAACACCTGGTAATTCTTCTTGATAACAATGCTTTCTATTTGGCATTCATTTGATATGCTGATGTGCTCTGTTGGACTCATATTATACCCGATCCACTGTAACCGGCCTTTGTTTAGTTGAGGTTTAGTCTGTAAAAGATTGCTAACAGTATTAGAAATAAAAAAAAGTTAATTTCGCTTTTCATCGTATCAAATATAGTCGGCAACGAAAATATTTGATAATATGATCTTATATGTTCCGTAACAGTAATCTGGTAGATTTTACAGAACAACTCTGGCGGGACGGATTTATCTGGTTTTTCACAAAACTCGCAGTAGTGCTCTCTTGGCCTGAAAGGGGTCTCTGCAGGAGACTGGGACCCAACATTGGCTTGCAAACCTTCCTGCAACGTGGCTAGTCCTACTCAAGATTCAAAAAAAAATGTCCAAGGCTCCCAAAGAAGAAATGAGTATAAACCACTGTAACGGATTCAAATTCAAATACATTTCTATGTTACGCACAGGTACGAGTACCTACAATGTTGTGGTACATGGTGTTATTTATAAAAATGACGTATCACTATGTGTTGCCTTGCTAGGCGTACCTAAGTACCTATGCACAGTAGGTAGGTATTAAGGTGCAAAGGTAAAAAATAAAGATGGAAAATTATTTTTTCGGGGCTGTCATAAAATATTTGTTACATTTTATTAGTAACAATGCAAAGAATTTATATATTTTTTTATTCTAATATTTTTGTTATAAATTGTAATTTAGTTTTTACTTATACTCCATACTCAGAAAGATTATACATATTGCGAACAATAAGTTTTTTTTGCGCCGTTTAAATCCAACCATGCAAAAATATTTAGGCATTTAATTCGGCGTCGCCAAGTGCTTTCGAAACATGGCATAATGAAAATTTGTGTATTTAGGTTTGAAGAGCGGCATCGTTCGCAGTAGCACGCGCACCCCTCCGTCGGACGACACCGGCCCGCATATGCCGAGCCCCGGCCATTCATGCCGGCAGGTGCTGGTGATGGGGACAGCAATGATAGTACAAAATATCTATCTAACTGTATCAGGTATACGCCCCTTTTTTCAGTATCGTATAACAGTAAGCTAATTTACAATTTGTAATGATCGAAAAAGTTTAAATAACATACAGACTTAATTAAATCAGCAATACTTCATTCTAAGAATACAGAAGTCTTAAAAGTGATACAAACGTTATGGTACGCATATTCATAGTATGAGTAACATAATATAGTCCGTGGGCCGAAAAATATAACATGTAATAACATTCCTAATATACGAGTAGGTACGACAACAGTATTGATCGATACTGTTAGTATTTTGGACTGCTTCCTAAAGCAACACACCACTCAAGTTTTAGGTTTCTCATGTTCGCTGGTTGTAGCATGTGGTTTGGCTTTGTTTGACGGTAAATCTCCCTAATTATAGTTATAAGTAAAACATATCGTTTGTTTGCGTGTGTAATATGTGTATAACAACACTGACAGCCCTAAATTCTTCTCCTAGCGTTCAGTCAAAGAAAACTTGCAGCCTAATTGCGTAAGTGAATTCTGCAAAGCAAACCAGTTGGAACCTTCCCAAAAACAACTTTTCGTATTGCATAGTACACTCTGAAACGGAAAGGTTATGCTCCTTTCATTACCCATATATTTCCTTATATTACGTAGAATTGATTGTAAAAGAATGAATGAAAGCGGAAGAACCGAGTTAAAATTTCACTATTGGTATTGTGTAATGCAAATGTCATATATCTTCAACTCCGTAGTATCTCTGAGTAGTCTGTGTTCATCTCAAAGGAGGATTTGGAAAGCTAACGCTAGCGTTCCAAATTAGTTTCGCAACACCGAAAAAGTAGAAAGAAATGATTCTGATTCTTTCAAAGAATCGACTTGTTTCTTTTGCAGAATTCACTTACGCAATTAGGCTGCTGGTTTGCTTTCAGATTGCAGAATATGGTGTGAATCGCAAGTCGACCCGCATCCCTCCGAGACGAAGACGAAAGTTGAAACAAGGAACATTGGGGAAAAATCTTGCCCTCATCTACATATAGCTCTATAACCTCTGCAGGTAAATATATGTATATACTTGCATAATATATTTATTATCTATTTGTTACTAGTCAGCTATGGAAAGTTAACTTTCTGATATATGTCTTTTTATTAACAGGCAATCATCTTCAGCTCAGCTTCTAGTGTAACCAGAAGGAATTCTGTTTATGGGTAAAAGGATACTCGAAGAAGCACATTACTTGTACATTTGACCCAGATGACGACCATGCTTGATGACGCTAATGACGCGGGTCGGCAAACAGAAAGGCATGGTCGTCCAACCAGAGATCTGTTGAGTCGATGACCCATTTCTTGGGAGCCCAACGATAACATTGAGACTGAAATACGCTCTGACAATGCTCCATGCAGACTGTGATATTACGAATAAGAGAGTGTTTATTGGACAACCTATTAAAGTTACCTCAAAATTACAAATTAAGCATTGTCAAAGCTATTCTTCTAACCTAAGTAAGATTCCCAGTAGTCAATGACTGGCATTTTTCAAAAATAAACTACTGCATTCTAATCACTTTGCTCTGAAGAAAGTGTAAATAGGTGATTCGCAAATATTGCAGAGATACCTTGGAGGGATTCAAAAATATAATAATTCAAATCAGCACGTTATACTACGAAGATACTTTTCAGGAAACATATTGATTGCAGACATAAATTTGGGCTTACCCATGTGTCAATTACACATTTTAGATTTACTGATAATCTCTATCGCCACCTGGACATTACTTCACTTCTCCAGTATCTGGTGAGACACATGCTTCTTGGAAGGGCGCGGGCGGCGCGGCGCGGTGGCGGGGTCGAATTGCTCGGCGAAGGTAGGAGGGATAGCGGTAACGGGGTTGATCAGCAAGATGCGATGAGACAACCAGATAACCAGGATTTAGGGTATAGCAGGAAAGGATGGACGCGATGTTTAATGTTGAAGACTACGATCAAGCAAAAGATTTCAATGACAAAATAATTAACTCCATAAACATCCATGCTCACAAACTTCGACATTTATGATATTGTAGGATTGCAATTTTAAATGAACAATGTACTTACAAACGATTGCATTTGATATATTAAAAGCTTTCTGTGGAACACGCCTGACCTAGCGCAGGAAATCTTTGAAAATTCCTCTTATGTATAATTTCTAATCGAAACTAAATGTTGTAGTGAAACACATTTTCTGGAACCCCATATTTATTAAATTTTAACAAATTAAACACTACTTTACCGTAATTAACTACAGAAGAGTCTCAGTAATCCGGCACTTCAGTAGTTTCTCCGCCCGCGTTTTCCCCACAGTTTACTAAATAATTCCGTTACTAAATTGGTACACGATGATAGTTTTCTTTTATTCGTCTTGATTGTTCTGTATAAATCCAGTAATCTGAACATAATCAGTTCCCTGCTTTTCAATAGTGCCAGATACTGAGACTCTAATGTATTGTTTTTCATTGCTTTCACCCGTGTCGATCCTCGCTTCCGCTTCAGGTAAGGAATACTTCTGTGTTGATTTAGAATAAAAACTGATCCTATGTCTCACACTAATCAATGTTTTTATTTATAGATGGAACAGCTCAGCAATACTCTTTGCTGGGAACTGCACAGAGTAGCTGAGGGATGTGGATGTGTGTTTTGCAGTGGGGACAGCGTGCAGCCAGTGCGAGTTATTGATATGTTGTTGTGTTTAAAGGTATTACTTAGAAATTATGATGTATTCACCTAATTCAGTGTGCGGTGTACGTTTAAATTTACTTTAAGTATATATATATGTAAGAGCGGGAGTACTCAGGGTTCTCAAATGATAATGATCAGACATCTTTTAAAACACTTTTTATTACTCACACCAATAGTAAGTCACACAAATTAATTTTATAAGTGCACAGTTCAAAATACAATTCAATCCTGAGTTCTTTAGACTAGAACCAGCCTATTTATACGTTTAAACAAATAACAAGACGTCACACAGCAACAACTACCGGTGATATTAGTTTATCAATTAATTTTAGATTTACTTTTGTAAAAATACAGTAATTGTGTACAATATTCGATTAGTAATTAATAACACTTTTTACAAATATTCTGAATAGATTTAGCTACCAATTATTTTATTTGAATGAACTAACAGTCAGTGATCTACCTTCCATTTTTGATTTCTAAAATATTACTAAATAAAAACAAATCGTACATTAACAATACTTAATTCATGTTTCCGCCGAGTTATCTGCCTCTTTGACGTTTGATTTCGTCTGTGGTACCATTTTCATTTACCAGCGCCATCACGGCCATACTGACGAGCGGGCCTTGCTAGGCCCAGCGAATCTTTCTGAAAATCATAGAAAAATATTAAAATATAGAAAAACCTTTTAGCTAACTGTCAAACTCAGAGATCGCAGATCGTGGCTTGACCATTAAGATTCAGAGGCCCGTCTTTGACTTGTTTTGACTAAAATGTATTGAATCAACCAACTTAAACCATAGCCATAACCAAGGCCTTTTTAAACTTCCATTATACTAACTCAAATCAAATTCAGAGGTCGCAGATCGTAGCTTGATCATAAAGATTCAGAGGCCAGTCTTTAGACTTGTTTTGACAGAATTTTATTTCACCAACTAACTGTCAAACTCAGAGGTCGCAGATCGTTGCTTGATCATATAGATTCAGAGGCCCGTCTTTGACTTGTTTTGACAGAATTTTATTTAACCAACTAACTGTCAAATTCAGAGGTCGCAGATCGTTGCTTGATCATAAAGATTCAGAGGCCCGTCTTTGACTTGTTTTGACAGAATTTTATTTAACCAACTAACTGTCAAATTCAGAGGTCGCAGATCGTTGCTTGATCATAAAGATTCAGAGGCCCGTCTTTGACTTGTTTCGACAGTTTTTTTTTTTTTTAACTTAACAACTCCAACAAATCATTCATTATTTTATCCATAAGCTTAACTTTTCATTATTATTTATTCATAATCATTATTAGTTTTAACCCTTTTTCATTATTATTTATTCTTGCTATCACGGTCTATTCGTTCAGTAAAAATTAGTATTTAGCACCTATCTTGTACTATTTACTTATTACGTATAGTTTATTATTTGATAGGTTTCCAGATATTTTGGTCCTACTTTGAAACGCGATCATTGAGTGAACAAAGTCTTTTTCTAAAACCAAAATGTTATTTTTTTGTTTTTCCTGCCGTTCCGGCCATTCTGTTCTTAGGGTCTGAATGAATTTGGCGTTTTCAATTGCAAGGGACGGCTATTTTACCTAATAGGAGTTCTAAAGGGCCATACGGAAGCCTTAGATTTCTTAAATAATATATCCAATTATAATGCACCTATTTTATTAACCCAAACCTTTTCAGATTCACTGTTAGTTCTACGTGTACCGCGAGTAAAAAGAAAAGAAAAAAAAGGCTTTAATCTGTTCCCATAGTAGCGGATACCCCATTTGAAATATTTCGACATGAGGTACCAAAATGTTAATTTCGCAGTGGCTTTTTAGTATTATACGTCTGCGTAGCATTAGTAATTCGTATAGCTTACGCGGAATAATATTCTAAGTTATCCATAAAAACTTCTACCCCTCTTACCACCACTTAAGTATGATTTCCGGGATAAAAACGATCGTATGTTCTGCCCAGAGTCTCAAAATATCTCCGAACGAAATTGCATCTAAATCGGTTCAGTGGTTTAAGCGTCAAAATGAAGACAGACAGACATACAGAGTTACTTTCACATTTAAAATATTAACTCCGCCCGCGACTTCGTTCGCGTGATTTCGTATTGTATACCTCCTACAGGTGACTTTCTTATGTGTAGTTAGTGAAGGCAACCAAAAATAAGCTGTTCTTAAACCAAATAAAAATGTGATTTCGTAGAGTTCTACGGTTTATAGGTTTGGGAAGATTCGTTATTTGAGTTAAAGATTAATAAATTTTAGGTTACCGGCACAAAGTAAACATCCTCCCCTAAAAACTTAATAACCCCTTTATGCCCCATTGAGGTTTGAGTTTTAACAACCCAAATATGTTACTTATTCACTCTTTTCTTTTCTTTATTATTTTTCGATTATGTTAGTTAGATTGCTCAGTAAGATGCCTCAATAAAACTAAACTAACAATAACAATCATTATTATTTATTTGTGTTAGTATTTGTGCAATGTTTCAAGTTTAATATCTCATGAAATAAGATCCTGCCATACAAATTTTAACACCCCCTAAATCGACTTGAGGAGGGGTAGTTTCAAAAAACTAATAATGTCAATCTTTATCATTTACTTAGATTACTATTTGTGCCAAGTTTCAAAAATATTAGCTGAAGGATTTAGATTTTTCATACAAACTTTGCCCCCCTTTTTAATCCCCTTAGGGATAGAATTTCGGAAAATCCTTTCTTATCGGATGCCTACGTCATACAAAGAATACACCTTTCAAGTTTCAGGTCTCTACGATTAGCAGTTCTGGCTGTGCGTTGATCCGTCAGTCAGTCATTCAGGACAAAGCATTTTAAATGTATAGATTATTTTTAGTACTTTTATCTACCAGTGGATACAAAAGTAAATTTAAGGTAGTTTTTCCTCCAGTAAGATTACACGTAAGGCTTACGTTTATCGGAAAGTATACTTATTCAATGATCATCAATGGGGTGAACTTCGAAAAACAAAATATGCTAATCTATCCACTCATAAACTCATAAGCTCTGGAACGCGCTACCCTTTGGCATTAAAAAGGCTGAAAGCAAATTCACTTTCAAAAGAAGAGTTCGTGACCACTATTTAAGTCAGAATAAATAGCTCTCATCTAGAGACAGGAGTCTAGTCATAGTGATTATTAATAGGTTTCTCGTTTTTTATATATATATATATATATATTTTTTTCATTTGTTATATGTTGAAGTATTTATTAGTCTATTTTATTTGTATATGTGTATCATTAATATTTATGTATATGTAAGTTTCATTAATATATAAGTAAGTTTATACATTTTCGCATACAAGTTGTTATTTTTCGACATTATTTTGTACCCGTTTCACAATGTTGTCCTTTTTAACCCAAAGGTTGACTGGTAGAGAATGCCTTGTGGCATTAAGTCCGCCTATGTACCACTATTGTACATGAAGTTTAAATAAATAAATAAATAAATGAACAAACAAATGATTCAGGGACTACGAGTACTGTATGTACGAGTTGATGATTCTCTAATTTAATTATAATAGTTGCATGAGAAATTCGATCAAATACTACCTTACGACGACCCACTGATCCTAAATGTATAATAGTCTCAAGGCGTATGGCGTTGCAAGTTTACATATTTTTTTTTTTTGCCTTCCTTTGTAAAAATAAATATTTTAATACTAGGTACCTTAAAAGAGTCTGTCCTAGAATGACATCTTAATTTAAATCATTAACAATATAAAGTTTTACTTCAAACGTCACGTCATCGAATGTGTTAATGGATTTAATCGATGGTATGCTACTACCCCCAAACACTCATAATACAAAAGTTCTAATTGGCGTTTACCTTTAAATTGACCCAGAAACATTTCTTATTAAGCGAAAATTTAGAAATACTATCAAATAAACAAGAAAGATATCACCTCTTTGTAGTCGCCTGCCCGGCGTGAAGGTGGTGGTGCAGCGGATGAAGCAGAGCTTGTCTCGGAATGTTCCTAGTTTTTCTTTGTATACCAGCAGCCCTCAAATGGATGAACTAGTTTCTTGTAGACTTCACAAACAATGTTCCTGCAATCACGAGAAATATGTGGTTTAATGCAATTGTAATACGTCACAGATGATAGCGAGCCTTGGTTGTTTAACACGGGGTTCTTCTTATATTACATCGGCGGGTTGTTTACGATAGTTCCCCAATGTAGCAAATCAGTTTCATTTGTGATCTCGGTGCTTGACCCGAGGGGTTCAGCTTTGTAAAACTTTGGTCTTATGCCATTGGAGCATTAGGAGAAATTCTTTAAAATAAACGTTATGATTCGGTACCATATTCAGAAAAAGATTATGCTTGATTTGAAGTCTATTCAATACACACACAATTTCAATAGACAATATTAATATCTAGTTTCACTACTAAATTATGCTATGAGTGCAAGAGAATGAGCATTAGTGTCTACCAATTGCTTGGTGCGTCTTTGCATGTATGAAAATCCCTTCATCCTAGCAACAGACAACTACCTCGCATAGCTGTTAGACACCTTATAACTTGTTTACTCAATTGTTATTGTATGCTAGTTAAGATCATAATTAGGTTAATAAATTTCACTTAGCTTGTGGGGACTGGTGTTTTGTTTTTGAACACCGTCCTTTTCAGCAACTTGATCTGGCAGCGAAGTAAATTCAGCTCATCCGAATGTCCTGGTCGAGTGGTCGGTAGGCTGGGCGAGTGCGGTCTAGTTGAGGCACGAGTTGATCCCTTTCTTCTGATGTAAGAGCGGGAGTACTCAGGGTTCTCAAATGATAATGATCAGACATCTTTTAAAACACTTTTTATTACTCACACCAATAGTAAGTCACACAAATTAATTTTATAAGTGCACAGTTCAAAATACAATTCAATCCTGAGTTCTTTAGACTAGAACCAGCCTATTTATACGTTTAAACAAATAACAAGACGTCACACAGCAACAACTACCGGTGATATTAGTTTATCAATTAATTTTAGATTTACTTTTGTAAAAATACAGTAATTGTGTACAATATTCGATACACAATTAATAACACTTTTTACAAATATTCTGAATAGATTTAGCTACCAATTATTTTATTTGAATGAACTAACAGTCAGTGATCTACCTTCCATTTTTGATTTCTAAAATATTACTAAATAAAAACAAATCGTACATTAACAATACTTAATTCATGTTTCCGCCGAGTTATCTGCCTCTTTGACGTTTGATTTCGTCTGTGGTACCATTTTCATTTACCAGCGCCATCATATATATACATTTATAATAAGGTGTAAAAATTAACTCTAATTCGTGAGGATACTCGGTATCGATAAACAAAAGGATCACAAACAAAAAATCATCGATTTCAATACTTCACAAAAATAGCCTATCTACCTACTACCTACGAACACTACCTACTTATTCCAGTACCTACCTACTACGCTCTGTGGCGCGGGTCGCTAACGGCCAGACTGCCTGGGCGGTGGGCGTTGCAAATTCAATCATATACGCGTAATACAAATAATTGCATATCTTTGGAACGGTTGCTTATTTTTATTGTTAATATTTTTCATCGAGATTATTTATTAAATATTATATTACACAACTCCTTAAACTTCTAAGAGTTAATTTACTAAAATCTTATATCATCATCATATCAGCCTAAAGACGTCCACTGCTGGACATAGGCCTCCCCCAAGCGTCGCCATTGAACGGTCCCGTGTGTCCCGCATCCAGCGGATCCCCGCAACCTTACATATAACCTACTACTCCATAAATATCCATTATATTTAAAAAAACCTGCCAAGTGCGAGTCGTACACGCACACGAAGAGTTCCGAAACATTATCGCAAATAACGGTAAGAAACTCACGTTAGTAGTACGGGAGCCCCACTTAAATATTTATTTTATTCTGTTATTAGTATTTGTTGTTATAGCGGCAACAGAAATACATCATCTGTGAATTTCGACTGCCTAGCTATTACAGTTAATGAGATACAGCCTGGTGACAGACGGACAGACAGACAGACGGATCGCGGAGTCTTAGTAATAGGGTCCCGTTTTTACCCTTTGGTTACGGAACCCTAAAAACGGCTGGACCGATTTGAACTTTTTTTTTTGTTATTTTTTCGCCCGAATACAGGGAGGGATTGAAAAAATAGTTAGGGTAGATAGCTAGGTAGGTAGGGTAGATAGGTGGGAAGGGTAGTTATGAAGGTAAGTACGTAGGGTTAGGGTAGGTAGAGTAGGGTAAGTATGTAGGGTCGGTAGAGGTGGGTAGGTAGGTAGGTAGTCAGTTGACGGGAGCGAAACCGCGGCCACTGCTAGTAGTAGCAGAATTCAAAGAATTATATACTGGAAATTTAGATGTTTAATATGCAACTATATGCCGTGCGTGGTTTAGCACGTCTATGTATCGTAACTACCTAAATTTAAGTGTAGTTGGTGTGCTTATTATAAATAAATAAATAAATAAATATAACGGCTTTTTTTGGTGGAAAGGCGGTGTGCCAACAGCTGGTGGCGCCCTACAGAGCCGCGCGTTGGCGGGGCGCGGCTCCTTCCCCCGAGGGGAAGCCACTCTAGGTTTAACTAATTAAGTTTTTCTTAATTAACTAGAAAAATATTAAGAAAAACTAGATAGAGATAGAATAATCGTATTAAACGATTTATAACGTACTCATAGGTATAGCTATAAACAAATTTTGTTTTTCAGAGGATAAGCTTCATACGTGGCAGATCGGATGGAAGAATCGAATTGCAAATTCGGAAAATGGAGAGCGCATGAAAGAAATAGGTACATTACAGTGAACAGTCGAAAGATTTCTTTAAAGGCAAAACTTTTAAAGTATCGCCATTAAATTCTTTAATATATTTTGATAATTCACTAGGCAGTGTAGCGCGTTTTACTATGTATCAAATCAAATATTTATATGCTAGAAATACATTGTTCAGAAGGGAAGATCTTAAATATAGTATTAATGTATCTTATGTAAGTACCTACTAAATAAAATATAAAAGCCCTTTATTTATACTACATTATAACATACTGACTGTGTCTCTGTATTATGTATCTGTATTTGTTCAACTTCGATTATAGTTCAATGCAATCTATTGATCTTAATAATAACTGAACTCAATTGACTTAACTCTTTTCTTAACTTACTTGAGCTCAATAAAAAATCTTGTATCTCTTAATATTTTTTATTAATATTTTTATTCTAAATATTTATATTTATAGGTTGTCTGTAAGAGATTGCCTAGTGCGATAAGACCGCCCATTGTAGAATATTCTGGTGGGAGGGCGGAGTGCTAACAGCGGGTGGCGCCCTACAGGGCCGCGCGCTGGCGGAGCGCGACTCCTTCCCTTGAGGCACGGTAATGATATCTAACAGAATTGTGATTCGGCCCTGTCACAGATAATATAATACTACAGTACACCCTGTCCTTGAAATAATAACCAACAAGCGCGCGTCACGTAAACACCTACCTACTTGAGTTTCACTCTAGTTTTGTGATTGTAACTATTATATTTCTATTATACTTATTTTAAATCTTACTTAATAGGTAGGTTTGTATAGTCTTGCCTTTCGGAGGTTCCAGGCAGTTTAAAAAATGTTATCCCTGGGTGCGTTATAGGAGAATTCAAGCAACCGAAAACAGCACAATATAGTCTATAATTGCTCTCTGCCATATTAAGTAAGTACTTGTACTTATTTCAATCAAATATTCACAAATCGCACGCTTACTGCTTACAAAACCATCACTCCATTAGTTTGTCAGCGACTGTTGTAGATCAGTTATGGACCAAGTGATTAATATGTGCATTATGTATAATGCCCCGGCATTATGAAACAAGTCAAGTCAAATTGGACAATGTAATGAATACTAATTTAAACTTCTATATTTATCACATGGTCTGGTCATTGTAAATATTGCTACGTAACGGTTGAGTAATTCGATAATTATGGTCAATAAATTAGTCCAAGAGCAAACGTAGCGAGCTCGGAAGCTTAGCGCAATCCGACACGGATAGGTTAGATTCGAAGGAGATCACCCGTCATCACCTTCGTGTTAGGTTACTTAAGACCCTGCAGATAGAAATAGGAGCTCCGCATACCGCATAATTTGTTGCTTAAATAGTAATCGTAATTACCTGTTCTGTATTAAAATAAAAGTTGATATTAAAAAAAAAATATGAAAAATATGTTTTATTACCCTGCCCAATAAGTGATGGACAATATTCAGAAAGCCTGGTCAATTTAATTATTTATATAGGTTTATCATTATTGCCTACTCATATTGGGCATTATGAATAATGCTATATTAATCTCTTGGTCCATAACATATCGAGTGCGTATCGAACTCGAGGCACGTAGGTATGTATGTCTCGCGTTCTGACCGTTTGTATGAAGATATTATACCTAGGTACTGTTAGATAACATTACCGTGACCGAGTGGAAGCCACTCTAGGTTTTCCTAAATAAGTTGTTGTTGTGTGTGACTGTAACTCCATTCCATCGCCATCGTTGCCCGCAAAGACCTTGACGGGTGACATTTTGGGACAATCATAATGATGCGGTTAATGTTTATTCCAAAATGTCACCCGTCCGGGTAATTTTTAAGGGCATTGTCTGGAGGGTGAAAAATTTGCAAACGGCGGACAGGGAAGGATACCGTCAAACTTGCTGCTGCTCCCGACTGTTCATCGATCATCTCTAAAGGCTTCCTGTATGTATTTGATTTAAGTGTGTATGTTAGGCTCAAAGATCGAAAACACTCAATGAGCGAAAAAATATAGAACACGTTGTGGCCTCTAATAATCGGTCACAAAGTGAATTTCATGTCGTGGCACCTTGAAAGCCAGCCACAATGCATTCTGTTAAATTTAAACAGGCCACAACAAATTCGTAAATTTGTTGTGGCCTGTTTTAAATCCAAGATGGCGCCGACTAACATTGTGAAATCTGTTTTAAATTTAATGTTTTTACTCTATGTATCGTAACTACCTAAATTTAAGTGTAGTTGGTGTGCTTATTATAAATAAATTAATAAATAAATAATTATAACGGCTTTTTTGGTGGAAAGGCGGTGTGCCAACAGCTGGTGGTTCCCTACAGAGCCGCACGTTGGCGGGGCGCGGCTCCTTCCCCCGAGGAGAAGCCACTCTAGGTTTTCCTAATTAAGATTTACTTAATAAGAAAAAAAAAAACGATAAAAAAAAGAAAAGTAGGTAGAGATAGAATAATCGTATTAAACGATTTAAAACGTACTCATAGGGATAGCTATAAACAAATTTTGTTTTTCAGAGGATAAGCTTCGTGCGTGGCAGATCGGATGGAAGAATCGAATTGCAAAATTCGGTAAATGGAGAGCGCATGAAAGAAATAGGTACAATCATAGATATAATAAACAAGGAGATATGTCCGCTAGACGAAAATATATCGGAAACCAGTGTATCCAGTTTGCCCCTACCACACGGCAACTACTACACATGCAATTCAGTAAAGGCCATAGATATAATAAACAAGAAGATATGCCCGGTAGACGAAAATATATCGGAAACCAGTGTCTCCAGTTTGCCCCTACCACACGGCAACTACTACAGATGCAATTCAGTAAAGGCAATAGATCGCGCACACACGGGATTTCTTAAATCAGAACGTACTACACAATCAATTATAAACCTTGTATCATCAAACACAGCGTGTATTTACCATGCACCGCACAACTTACACACACAAAAACATCCGTCTATATCGTTGTGCTGTGCAAAAGCAAATTATTTTACATTTACGCTAGTGATTGACTAAATCGAAAAGTTATCGATTGTCCCATGTATTATAGAATATTCTTTTTTTAAATATTATAGTAAAAATAAACAATACGTACCTAAAAATATATATTATTAAGTAAATCAAAATATTCAAACAATCAAAAATCCGGTTATGTTGGTTTAGGCTGACATAGCGTATTGAAACAGGAGATATTGTTGAACCCTGCTATGGTGTTTACTCAATGACCTGTAGAGTCGAGGAATTTGTGCAGCACTTGACACTTTCGTATTACTAGGGTGGCATTTTTTGACAAAATGTTGGTAACGCATTTCTCTACTATCGTTTTGTGATTTTTACATTGCTTGTCCAGTCACTCAGCGACAAACTTAGGTAGTGGTTAAGAAGCAATGTATTTAATGCAAAAGTCGCTGCGCTATTTGAAAATCAAAATAACATAGTATAAGCAATAAATATTTTACGATTTGTTGTTTTTCGTGATTATATAGACATATATAGTAAAACATTTGTATTTAAATATGGTGATTCCATGATTTACAAAATATTGTTTTAGGCTTCGGTTTTTACAAGAAACCACTGAACAACACGGCATTCTTATAACTTGTCTCGATTACGGTCGAAAGCGCACTAGTTCGCGGAGACGGCCATTTGTCTATGACATGCTCAGTCAGACCACGTCGCGCGGACACCGACACGCTCCCTTGCCACTTCTCCTGTATTTTATATTTCTATGGGTACAATACATTGAACAGTCGAAAGATTTCTTTAAAGTCAAAACTTTCAAAGCAGCGCCATTAAAATGTTTAATATATTTTGATAATTCAGTAGGCAGTGTAGCGCGTTTTACTATGTATCTTATGTAAGTACCTACTAAATAAAATATAAAAACCCTGTACTATAATACATTATAACATACTGTGTCTCTGTATTATGTGTCTGTATTTGTTCAACTTCGATTATAGTTCTATGCAATCAATTGCTCTTAATAATAATTTAACTCAATTGACTTAACTCGTTTCTTAACTTACTTGAGCTCAAAAAATAATCTTGTATCTCTTAATATTTTTATTCTAAATATTTATATTTATAGGTTGTCTGTAAGAGATTGCCTAGTGCGATAAGACCGCCCATTGTACAATATTCTGGTGGGAGGGCGGAGTGCTAACAGCGGGTGGCGCCCTACAGGGCCGCGCACTGACGGAGCGGAGCGCGGCTCCTTCCCCTGAGGCACGGTAATGATATCTAACAGAATTGTGACTCGGCCCTGTCACAGATAATATAATACTACAGTACACCCCTGTCCTTGAAATAATAACCAACAAGCGCGCGTCACGTAAACACCTACCTAATTGAGTTTCTTTCTAGTTTTGTGATTGTAAATATTATATTTTTATTATACTTATTTTAAATCTTATTTAATAGGTAGGTTTGTGTAGTCTTGCATTTCGGAGGTTCCAGGCAGTTTAAAAAATGTTATCCCTGGGTGCGTTATAGGAGAATTCAAGCATCCGAAAACAGCACAATGTAGTCTATAATTGCTCTCTGCCATATTAAGTAAGTACTTGTACTTATTTCAATCAAATATTCACAAATCGCACGCTTACTGCCAAAACCATCACACCATTAATTTGTCAGCGACTGTTGTAGATCAGTCATGGACCAAGTGATTAATATGTGCATTATGTATAATGCCCCGGCATTATGAAACAAGTCAAGTCAAATTGGACAATGTAATGAATACTAATTTAAACTTCTATATTTATCACATGGTCTGGTCATTGTGAATATTGCTACGTAACGGTTGGGTAATTCGATAATTATGGTCAATAAATTAGTCCAAGAGCAAACGTAGCGAGCTCGGAAGCTTAGGGCAATCCGACACGGATAGGATAGATTCGAAGGAGATCACCCGTCATCAGCTTCATGTTAGGTTACTTTAGAGCCTGCAGATAGAAATAGGAGCTCCGCATACCGCATTCTTTGTTGCTTAAATAGTAATCAGTTACCTGTTCTGTATTAAAATCAATGTCAACATTAAAATAATTTAATAAAACATATTTTTATTACCCTGCCCAATAAGTGATGGGCATTATTCAGAAAGCCTGGTCAATTTAATTATTTCAATAGGTTTATCATTAATGCCTACTCATATTGGGCATTATGAATAATGCTATATTAATCTCTTGGTCCATAACATATCGAGTGCGTATCTGCGTTAGCGTTCTGACCGTTTGTATGAAGATAGTATACCTAGGTACTGTTAGATAACATTACCGTGACCGAGTGGAAGCCACTCTAGGTTTTCCTAAATAAGTTGTTGTTGTGTGTGAGGCAACAGCTAGTGGCATCGTACAGAGCCGCTTGCTGGCGGAGTGCGGCTCGTTCTTATGAGAGGTAGCCACTCTAAGTTTCCTAATTATGTTCATATTGTGTTGCCGTTGTGTTGTTATTGTAGTTTTAGTTATTTTTTCCCTTTTTTATTTGTATACGCTTGTTTCTTGTACAATAAATAATTACATGTGAATAATTATTTCTTAGTTGCGGAAGAAATGACAGAGATTGTCGATTGTGACATTGCGCGACTGCAGGAAGAAATGGCCAACACCGTCTCGAACACCACACCATCACCGAGAAACTCACATAATGACTGGCCGAGAATGGAGAAGGAAGTTAGACTTGCCGATGGTTCCGCCTCCTCCTAACTCCGTTCCATCGCTATCGTTGCCCGCAAAGACCTTGACGGGTGACATTTTGGAACAATCATAATGATGCGGTTAATGTTTATTCCAAAATGTCACCCGTCCGGGTAATTTTTAAGGGCAATGTCTGGAGGGTGGACAATTTGCAAGCGGCGGACAGGGAAGGAGCACGACAAACTTGCTGCTGCTCCCGACTGTTCATCGATCATCTCTAAAGGCTTCCTGTATGTATTTGATTTAAGTGTGTATGTTAGGCTCAAAGATCGAAAACACTCAATGAGCGAAAATATAGCTCAGAACGCGTTGTGGCTTCTAATAAACGGCCACAAAGTGAATTTCGTGTTGTGGCTCCTTGAAGCCACCAGCCACAATGCATTCTGTTAAATTTAAACAGGCCACAACGAATTCGTAAATTTCTTGTGGCCTGTTTTAAATCCAAGATGGCGCTGACTAACATTGTGAAATCTATCTATAATAGAATAGGTCGAATATTGTGAAAGCCACAACAAGAATTCGCGTTTGAATATAAAAAAATAAGTGTTTTACTTAAAATAAGATAACATTATATAGAAGACAAAACGGCAGCCTAATTGCGTAAGTGAATTCTGAAAAGCAAACAAGTCGGAACCTTCCCAAAAACGACTTTAAGTATTGTATATTACACTCTGAAAAGGAAAGGTTATGCTTCTTCCATTTGAAGGAATCGACTTGTTTGCTTTGCAGACTTCACTTACGCAATTAGGCTGCGGATGCCTTTATTAAGTTAGTATAATTTCACTGTAAATAAACACAACATTATGTTAAAATTAAGACCTAGTAGGAATAATCAGCCATTTCTAGTGGTCTACTGAAAATCATGCTGCTATTCCTACCAGGTCTTAGATTTTTCTTAGAAATTGTTTTTGTTATTCCATCTCACATGGATTGCCCGTAGCGATGTTCCACTGATACTTGTTTGTTTTTCTATTGCCGAGTCTTGACGATGCCAAAGATGAAGATAGCCTGCCGGGACACAGGCCACCCTCTCTGCTAGAAGGAGTGGGCAGTAATCCTCCTGATGGGCGGGTATGTATAGCACATTCATGCATGCATGCATTTTAATGTACAATATCGATAACATATTGTAGTATGCCATTGTTCTAGAAGGATCTAAGCACAGACGAGGCACAACTCAAGAAGATCGCATATCAAGATACAATAACGCAGCTTCAAAAGGAGCTGAGGTTTTTTGTTGTGGCGCACTTCCAAAAAGATGTTTGTTACAGCAATACAAAATCCCACGATCAGATGTATTGATGCAATTCTATAAGAGATCTTTTGAAGAATTTTTTGAGTATTGATACAATTCTAGAAGAGATCTTTTTACGAATGTTTTTGATGCAATTCTAGAAGAGTTTTTATTCCGAATGTTTTGATCCAACTTCGAAAAGACCACAGTAGATACTGTTGAATACTGTAAGTAATGACAAGAAAATAAGACATCCATTTTTAATGGTAATTATATATTTTATTATTTTTTGGTTTACATTTATTAAACAATTAACTACAGTTATTTTCAATAGTCGACGTAACTAGTGGTTATTTTCTACTTTTGTAAGTTGAGCCGTTTTAGACAATACAGGGATTATTATTACAGTGCTTTATTGATATTTTGTCGCAAGGATGACATCGTGTGGGTGGCGCGCAAAAAACAAGATGGCAGCCATGTTTGGCACGCAAAAAAACAAGATGGCGGCCATGTTTGGTCCGCAAATATCAAGATGGCGGTCAAGTTTGGTTTTGCGCCAAAATAACCTTTTACAACTATGAGGTGGGTATATTTCACTATTAATCGAAGTGACACATCGCCGACATGAGTGTTTCTGTAGGCGGCCGTGAAGGATACTTTGACGGATGATTTTCCAATGACAATGTTCTTGTTGCAGCCAGTGAAGCCGCGTTGCGAGCACTTGCCGTGCACATTGCTGAGGCAGCAGAAGTGGCCTCGGCCGTCAAAGCAGACTGGGATTGCGTCGACCAGTCCCGACCTAGCCACAGCTTCGAAAAGTTCTCGTCGACACCCACGGACAACGAGACTTCAAGACTATTCCGATAAATTAGTATTTATATATATGTATATATAAAAAAAACATATGCTTCTGTAGTTTCAACCCTGAGAAAATGCGAGACTACTCGTATATATATGTATCTATGTAATCATCAAAATCATCATATCCGCCAAGCGTAGCCACAAGTCGTATTTATGCATATGTAGAAACTGTTTATGTAGGTAAGTCTAAATTCATAAATTTCATGATATAGAAATAAGAAAAAAATTATGTGATGTATAAAAAATCAATGTGCACAAATCTGTTGCTGTTGTAGGTACTCCATTATTTTTGTTCTAGAAATTAGATATTAAAAACCTTTTGAATTAAAAATAAACTGCTGCATATTTTAATTCAACACAATTGGAAGGCTAATTATGCAGATGATGAGAAAGAACCATTTTTAAGCAATGTAGCATAATTTTGATTATAATATTTATTTTATCGAGGACTCCTTTCCAATTGTTTTTTTTTAAATAATTGTGTAGGGGAACATTATTATTGTAGCCCACCGGTATCGGGAACAGGGTCCAAGCTACCGGTGGTCAGGGCTCCTGAGAGAGGAACCTCCTGACTACACGCGCCGTGTCCAGGAGTACCGCTTTCTGGATCAAGCCCTTGATCCAGCTGCCCAACGAGAGCCTCCTCAGATGTTCGTCGAGGCTCTTGGCTATTATACCATTGGCCGTCACGACTATCGGCACAATGACTGCTGTATTCACATCCCACATGTCGACAACCTCGCGAGCCAGATCAAGATACTTGCTTTTCTTATCTCTCTCAGCCTTCACGAGGTTCTCGTCATGGGGGACCGCTATATCAACAATCATTGCGCGACGCTCTGGTCGGTCTATCACCACTATGTCAGGTTTATTGGCAACAATAGTCCTGTCAGTGATGATAGACCGATCCCAATACAACGTGACATTGCCATTTTCGAGAACTGGGTCGGGCACATACTTATAGTAAGGCACTTCCGATTCCACAAGATTGTATTTAGAAAATTTCTGCGACAATGTTCCCCTACACATCAACATCTGGGAAAAAGGCTAGGCAGATGATGATGTGTAGGGGAACATTGTCGCAGATATTTTCTTTTAAGTTATATTTAATATCAAGACGGTACCTCCAGGAAAGCTATCCGCACTGGGCATATTATAATAAGATAAAATGATTGTGATTTTTATGTGGAATTTACATTTTGTGTTCATGGTGGGCTTGTAGGTGATTCAGGCCCTGCTGGGCATCACCGCATCATCGTGGTAGGGTGATGCGATAACCACGATGATGCGCACAAGAGAGGACAGCAGAATGTAAGCGAAGCTATAATTTTACCTAAGTTGGGCACCTGCATAATAAATAATGATATTCTATATGTATGTTGGCTTACTACTGGCGGTACACCCACTGGAAATGGAAGCGTGATATTTAGACTAAAAACTTACAATATTGTAACATGATTACATTGTAACTTATAATTAAGGCGGAAACACATTTACGGCGCGGCGCGGGATCCACCAATCAAACGACTCTGGTCCAGCCTACTTCATAACACAACGAGTTTTGTAGTCAATCAACTGCGTCAAATAGCGGCACGCCACGATATTTAAGTGTTTCCGTCTCAAGTTTAGTGTTTTTCGCACACCTGTAAGATATATCTGCAAGTCATCATCTTCCTGCCCTTTTCCCATGTCACTTGGGGTCGGCGCAACACGTTTTTTCTTCCATACCGTCCTGTCCTCCGTCACGCTATCACTCACTACCTTTTCTTTCATATCACTCCTCACACAGTCCATCCATCTTTTCTTTGGCCGTCCCCACCCTCGCCATCCAACCACATTTATATTTAGAACTCTTTTAGTAACATGCGTTTCATCCCTCCTCATCAGGTGACCATATCAGGACAAACGGTTTCCTTTCATCTTTTCTGTTACTGGCGCCACTTTCAAACCTCCTCTAATATACTCATTTCTCACTTTATCCATTCTCGTCTCTCCGCACATCCATCTCAACTCAATATTCTCATCTCTGCTACATGCAATCTCTTTTCATCCATCTTTTTCACAGCCCAACATTCTGATCTATACAGTACGACAGGTCTAATCACGCAACTACGAGGATTTATTGTATTATGGCAGTTGGTGTTTAAATAAATAAATTGTTATTCAAGTAGTGGAAATTAGTTACTTCTACAAACCTCTCCTTTATTAGAAGTACCTATACTTCTGTACAACGGCACTCTTATTTAATTAATTTATAATATATAGAACGCTTTTCGTCGCCTTGAAAGATGGCATATTCGCTATACTAACTTTACCCTTTTGATATTATAGTACCGAAACATTTATTGTAAATAGTCGGGATCGGTCTAAATTCTTCGCACTTAACTTTATTTCTGCATTCTTGTTCCGCCAAGTAAATTTAAATTTACTTTAAGTTTCATACCTACTCGTATTGCACGACCCTGCATGTTTAGTTCGCGGCACTATTCTATTATCGTAAAGAAAAACAAATAAACAGTTAACTAATATTAAAATATGACTAATAATTAAGAAGTAAATAAAAATATTGTTTGTACTTTAATGGTTACATAGCCACCACATTTATTTTTACTCCAATCACTACATCGCCACAATACCGCGCCTTTTTTGTAAGTTTTTTTTTGGTATATTTTATAATATTCACAGCGGATCTTTGTGTCTCTGAAGTTGGCTCTGTCAATGTCAACTATTGCGCAAGAAACAGTTTTATTTCATAGAGTAAGCGAGAAAGAGAAAGTGAAAGAGACAGGTATACAATGCTATCTTCACTTTCAATATTGACACAAAAAGCGCGACTCTTGCAGCCAATTCAGAGACACAAAGATCCGTTGTGAATATTATACCATCATGTAAATGCGCTTCTAGAAGGGAAGTGTAAGTACCTCTTCTTTGTACCTATAATTTTAAACTCTTCAGACATGATGTTGATTATATAATTAAAGTACCTAATTCTATTTATTATTAATCATTTAGTATTGACCAATGACATGCGAAATGAATGACGCGATGTCGATTTCCGTGTTTTGTGGTTGGCTGATTTGGTCGTTTGGATAGAGTTTAAACTCTTTGCGCACTTACGCAATACGGCTGCTGGTCTAGGGGACTTTAGTGGAATGAACGCTTTGATAGGGGTTAGATTAAAAGCGCCGATCTACCTAAAGTCTATCTAAATAAAACTTTCCTAAATAAAAACAATATTAGAAAATAAAAGGCATTATTACAACAATATTAGGGGAAACTGGTCGCCCTTCGTACGCGGGGCACACTGGTACAGTGTGTTTAACAGAAAAACTAAATGGCACACAAACACCCCTTTGCACTCCTTTTACTTAACCTTAATTCATAATTGTAAGTAGAAATTTCATGTTTTTGACAAAATTGTGATGATGAACTGTTTATTTTGAGCTTTAATTGTAATATTTCTCATACCTACTAAATTAGAATTTATATAAAGTTGTAATTTAATTTTGTGCAGGGGCACAATCGGACAGTACTACATGGGGAAAATTTGTGTTAGTAATTTCATTGTGTAACTATATACATATTTTTTATGTGTAATTATATCAAAAGTAACAACCAAATGTTTAATTACCTATTATAAGTTCAAAGATTAATTGCAATAATCTCATACAGAATGTGAATGTGAAAATATGTTTTGTTAAGCTCCCAAGAACAATTGCTTAACTAAGAGTCAAGTCAGGGGCGGCCTTAGCCGCTGCGAGGATCTGGGCGGGCGGCAGATATTTGGGAGGCCCTTGTCCTTTTTACAATGTATGAGATATACGAGAAATGGAAAACTTGGCACTTATTGTATTTATTATTATACATTCCCATATTTTTCATACATATTTTCATATACATATTATTCATACATATTTTACATTCCCGCGGCTTCGCCCAAGGGAACATATTCCCAGGGCCTGTGTACTATTCCAGACTGAAATCTATATCTGTGCCAAATTTCATCCAGATTCGTCCAGCCGTTTGAGCGTGAAGAAGTAAATAACATACAAACACATACACACTCACAAACTTTCGCCTTTATAATATTAGTGTGATTATTAATACTCGACCCCAAATCGACCAACTTTATTTTATCGTTTGCTAAGGATACAATTGTAAGCTTTTTGGGTTGTAGCGCGAGGCCCCTGCAAGAGCGGGGCCCCGGGCGATTGCCCTGTTCGCCACCCCCTAAGGCCGCCACTGAGTCAAGTTATATGATAGTTAATGTTGAATGATGTTAGTTTTATGATAAGACAATAAAAAACAAAGAACATGTCATGATCTTTGTGAAATAATAAAAGATAATGAGTTTAATTGGTTTTATAATTATCCTGTTCGAAAGTACTCCACACGTGGGGTGCAATCGTACAAATATCTTATCGTAGAAAAATGGATATAATTTTTTAATCTTTTGATATAATACTTTCAGACTTTTTTGTAGCTACAATATATTTGTTATACTTAGGGGCATATACTAGATAATTGCTGGGGCATAGTTAAATATATTATCTTCCTATAGATGTTGTGAATTTTATAGGAATGTTTTTAAAAACACTTGTTATCTGTTCTTTTTTTGTGTGTTCCCGTTTTAATTTGGTGAAGATCTGATGAATAATTTCGGAGATATATGTATAACAGCACTCTTCAATAAATGACGGCAAATCTCTCGGGATTGCTGCAATTGCATGTCTGTTTATTGTTTATACCATTACATAACATAACATCACGCCAGTGCGCTCTAAAGGGGTACATAGATGTGTACAGATCACCTTGGTTCACCGGTTGATTAGTTCACCGGTTATTTTTAAGTTTCATGACATTCGGGTAATCTATTCTGGCATTACAGGTACCTTACTCAATAGGTACATTATTACCTCAATGACTTAACTAAAGAACTTGCCTATTAGGTACAACTAAAAAGTGAAAAATAAAAACATTTTTAAAATTCTAGTCGGTATATCCTTTATTTATTTTTTTGATTATTTATTTATATAACATCCTTCATACGTAGTATCTCTAAGTAGTCTATGATGCATCATTCTATGCTGCCTCATTTCTTGAGCAAACCCAGAGAGCAAACCGTAGTTTACCCTATATATTATTTTTCTCTGTGATATACGGACAGTTTTTATTTAGAATGTGACACGGGTTGTCATCACAGAGAAAAATAATATATAGGGTAGTTGTCATAGCATGTCAACGTTTAAAATTGTAGACAGTTATTAAAATATTTTTCTGCATATTAAATTATTGCTCTAAAATGTCCATTAACATACATAAGTATTTAACTGTCTGGGTGGTGTGCCTACTTATGATACAAACAAAAAAGCCGTACGGCAAGCGGCAGCAAGTTTTCTGGCGTCTTGAATGTGAGCTGGGCACCGTGACTGACCCTGACTGCCCTATAGACGGAGGGTGGTCACCTTGGAACCCCTGGTCTTATTGTCAGGGCACCTGCGACGACGTAGGACATCGCCACAGGATGAGGGAATGCACCAACCCCCCACCCTCTCAAGACGGGGCGCCATGTACAGGCTCTTATGAACAAACAGACATTTGCTATCTCACAAACTGTACTTCCACTGATTTCCGCGAACTTGTCAAAGGGGACACCGCTAGAATGGAAGCCCTAATTCAACTAGAAGCCGCTCCAGCTCTAATGGAACGCTGCCTACAAATGGAATGTCCTTTTGAGGCAATCGAGGCCGCCCTAGCCTTTGACAACACGTGGCAACTTAATTCTGAAACACTGTGGAATGCATTACAGTGCGTCAAACGGAATCTGGGATGTCCTGTGGCCGGCGAGTGGGGAGCGTGGGGCGCGTGGTCGTCTTGTGGCTCTCGTTGCGGACGAGGTTTGAGATGGAGACTACGACGATGTGACACACCGCCACCTTCTGACGCGCGTCTGGCTTGCGACGGCTCACCCCTTGTAGCTGAAGTTTGTGTAGGTGAACAATGCGCTAGCACGAGCAAAGATTCTGGAGGAAGTTGGGGAGAGTGGAGCTCATGGTCACAATGTTCAGAGAAATGTGGAGCCGGAGTTAGACGGCGAAAACGAGTCTGTCACGAAACTGACACTCCACCCTCTTCAGTAACATGGGGAACACATTGTCAAGGACAGCACGACCAATTAGAAATTTGTCAAAATAGTCTGTGTTCATTAGACGGCGGATGGACGGGGTGGGCCAGTTGGGGACCATGCTCGCAAACGTGTGGAGCCGGGCGACGGACTCGATCGAGGACTTGCACCAGACCACAGCCTCAAGGAACCGGCGAGCTTTGCGTTGGCCAAAGAACTGAAGTTGGAACTTGCAATTTATATCCTTGTGAAACGCTTTCCCATGGGGTTGCCATTTTTCATGGTGATTCGTCTCTTTATTACAACTTTGAAAATAAACGTGCATCGCTATATCATTTTTACATAAGATTTATGCCTTTGGCGCCTCATGGGACGCTGGTCCGTAGAGAATCCGGACAAAAGTCGTACGTTCGTCTTAGCCTACAGAAATGGCATGTCTGCCTGGATGCGTGCGACTCTAGTCGGTCATGTTGTCTACCCAGATCATGTGCACATGTGGAGGTAGAACCGGCGGAGTGGCACTCTGTACTCGTCACACTTACAAGTGAAGCGGGTGTTTTAAGATTAGATGACGCTGTTGCACCATTAAAAATCGTATGGCCATGCGATCCAGATTTACCTGATGATAAATTGAAAATAAATGTCGGCGACAAGTATCAGGGACAAGTTCAAGAATTAATTTTAAATTTTATTCCCTTAAATATGGTTATAAACCGAAATCTAAGATCTAGAAAGTCAGTCGAGTTCCATCCGACCGCCGCCTCAAACATTGAATACGAAAAAGCAGGCACGGAAGAAGCATACCTGCACGTTTTTAACGATCATTACTTACGTTTGCCGTGCTTTCAAGACCAACAAAGTTGGCAATTGGAATTTACTTTGAAAACTAAAGAAGAGGCGGGAACTGTTCTATTTCTAATAAATGAGACTAGCAACAATTGGTTACATCTATATTTACAAAACAGGAGATTAAAGATGAAGTTGGCTCTTGAAGAGTTCCGGTCAGAAAGCAGTAGTGCAACAGATTGTTTGTCCGATCAGTGGCTTGACGTGATTCTTACAAAAAAACAAGACACAAATGCGATTGAAGCTTCTATTAATGCTGGAGAACGATTGCATGTACTGTTCGACGAAGAAGCGACTCGAAAAAGACGCTTTCTGTTTAGACACCGAACCACCAACACATCAACTACCATTTCGTCTAAGGCATGTACACTATTTATGAATAAATCTATAGCAACTATCCCTGATAAACTTGACGACTTTGTGGTCTCAAAATCAAAGGAAATCGCACTGTGCTCTGATGAGTTCTACATTGGTGGCGTACCTAATAACATAAAGAAACATGTGAACGAGGAATTTGCTCCCTTCACTGGAATAATAGCATCAATAAGACTGAATGGAGTGCTTTTAGATTTACATGACTATAGTAGAGAAAGATACAAGGAAGACAAAGTTCAGATATCTTCAAGAACTGCGAGTGTTTCTGGATCTTACCATGAAACTGCTTGGGGTAAATCTAACCGGCTAAACTTAACATGTCTTCATGCAAGGACGGCGAGGTTTCCACATGATGCTAGCTGGTTTTTCTTAGACACCGCTGTTACCGCTATGTTAAGGGACAAGCCGGTGAGATCGATCGACGACGGCCGCGTACTGAGGCTTGTAGCAACAGCTGACCAAGATTTGAGAGGATTTTATACATGTCGTGCACATAATAATAGACACACTCTAAACATTGTGACATATGGTGTGATTGGCAAGATTCAATACAAACTGGAAGGTCCTGACACCACCACTGCCATTGCTGTTGTAACAACGTTCATTCTTGTATTAAGCACTTTAACTTGGCTTGCCATCGAATGTTTTCAAGACTTTCGAAACGGTTACGGCTTCTTTAGAGATGCACATTTGTCTCCGAAAGAAGAAGCCGAAGCAGTTTGCAGATACATCGACCAAAACATGCACTTGTATAGTTCAAAAAGTGCTGCTAAACTGGCAAAGGCTCGTGCAAGAAGGAGAGGTAGGCTATTAGCGAGTCGGTCAAGTTTTGCCGCTCAAGAGCCACAAGGTCTGATGCAAGAAAGTCTGCAGCAGGAGCAAAATGAGAACTCGCCGAGCGAACATGAAGTATTGCCAGCGTTGCCTGAAGCGAGAAGCTCTACTGCCGAGCCCTCTCACGAGGTGTACAGAATGGAACCATGTTACGTTAGCTCGCCATGTCATGGGACAGGATCGTCACCGAAGGGGAAATGCACGTCATCGTCATCTTTCGATTTGGTGTCACCGAGAGTACTTTGCTCCCGGCTGCTAATGTCTAAACGCAGCAGTTCCAAGGATAGCTTCGTTTCCAAAAAGAAATCGGCTCGTAGCACTGTGTCCCAACGAAGGACTAGAGCTAGTCTAATGACTATAAAGTCTTCTTCTTTCGTATCTCTATCGCCTGCACAAAAGATTCTGTACAAGTTCCAGCAATTAAAACCCGACGATTCATAGACAATATTTCTAATAATTTTGTAATGTTAATTATGTCGAAATCGGCATTAATAGCAGTGATACGAGGTGTTAGTAGAGGGTTGGAACTCGAGCAGATACAGGTAAACTTTATTTGTGCAATTTGGTTTTTCACCATTACGTAGTCTCAGGACTCTCAGGTGAAGGAAAACATTCTGACAAAACCAGTCCCGTGATGAATTAGGGTCGGATCTCTTCCTCTCTCAGACAGGACGCCTGTGTCTTAGCAATAGGAACATATAATATTATTGTAGTATATAATAGTAACATAGTTATTTTAATAATGCTTGTATCTGTCAAGTGTTAATTTTAGCAGACACAATAGAAATTACCATAGTTTTAATCCGATTCGGCACGATGGACATTCAAAGGGCGGTTGAATGCCGTAATTCAACCGCCGCAAATCTGTGTCTCGCGTGAATCCACGTTTCGGACATTCAGGTGTTAATCGTGTATGGGGGTCTACTCCCTAAGCACGAAGTCCGTAGTTTCAGCCTTCGTTACGGGCGTTTGAATGACAACACAATTTGACAGTTGTGTTTTTCAACACTCTCGATGTGTTTTTACCCGTTCGAAAAAATTAACTTGGTACTTGTTTTAACGTATCAACGAATGCGGATAACTTTCGGACGGGGCCGTTACTTCGTTGATGGAGTTAGGGAGTAGACCTCCCTGCTACTCGGCATCACCCAAAGGATAAATATAATAATAATGCCATTTAACCGAAGATTAATACCAGTTTTATTAAATATTATTACAAGCTTTTTACTTACTTTGCTTTTTTATGTGTCCAGCAAATAGTAATCGATTTATCAAGCACTTCCTGGCATTCGATTAAGCTGAGGCGTAGGTACTTATGCGAGTTTGGAAACCTTGTAATAATGTGGTAATACGGCATTGCCCCCGTACCCTGACGTGTCAAAACTATCATAGTTCGACTGTGAAAAAGGGACAGATGTATACAATTCATATACATCTTCCCTTAGGCACACTCAAAATAACCTTGCTCCAAGAGCTTATGGTCACCGGTGGTCTTATAATGAAGTCGGAAGTTGGCCATAGCAACTCCTCAACCAGACAAGATAGCACCAGGATTCATTGGATATGTATTGTATTGCTACCAATATTGGTAGCAATACAATACATATCCACATTTAGTTAATTAAAATCTTGTCTTAAGAATTTTTTACTTTTAATTATTAATTTAGTAAGAAAATGTAAGCTTAATAAAAAAGTGCAATAAAAAACTGTTTACATCATTTATTCAATATCATTTATTTGAAATAAGGTCAGTAACATTTTCAGTGAAATAATTACCTTTGACTTACAAATAGGATTCAAACAACATTCAATAAAAGAATTCAAAATAACGGATACAAAAATTATAAAGGACACTTACATTCTATGAAATAATTCAAATAACGGATACAACAATTTTAAAGGATACATACATTCAATGAAATAATTCAAATAACGGGTACAACAAATTATCTTTGACTTGTAGTCATTCACATTGGATTAACATGTTCATTTCGATGAGTTTCTGGTATACCAACTCATTCTTATTGTTTCTTATCTCTACTAATGGCATTGAATCATCATAGCTGATAACCTTCACACGGAATGGTCTCTGGTCCAAGAATACTTTACTGTACTCTTTTGTAATATCTTTAATATCTACATCTGGATTTCGTCGCACTCCAAATAGTTTGGCTGAGATAGTAGCTGGCGGGAGTTTTGCCCATTCATCACAAATTTCCCTTATGTCAGCTAAAGAAATGATACCATTATTTCCATAATCAACATACCTAACTTTTACTAGGTTTTTCGTTTCGCTAAACTGCAAAATAGATGCACGGTACCATTGATTGTCTTCAGGGAAGAGTGCCACACACGCTTTATTCTCGTATATACCGTTCAGAGGCGACATGTTTACACTTTCAGCTTGCATTTCTTCGGACATTTCCTCATAAAGTCTAGTGGTATCGTTATGAAAAATTAAACTTAGTTCTAATATATTAATATCATTAATGATTGTGATTGTACAAGAGAATTCTTCCTCTATATTGGTTGGGTATGTATTGTAATGTTCTTCAAGCTCATCAGAGCTTGAACTATTATTTTTTTCTTCCATTAATTTGTTCCAGTCCGATGAATCTGATGCAATTAGACCTTCGTTTACTTGTTCCTTACTGTTTCCAGAAGGAGCGTATTTCCTGACAAGGGCTTTGCTGCCATCTGTGTACGCCGCCATCGCCATTTCCACCATGTGATCATTAATACATAGCTTGTCGTATACCAACTCTATCGGTAAAACTCCTTTTACTGGTTCACCGGTTACTTTTACGTGACATTGTTTTTCAACAACAGATTTATGTATGTAGTCCAATGATTGTCCGTCCCACTGTTTGCCAATGGGACGTATACGATTTAAAATACATTTGCGTGCTTGCGTTGGGATTTGGTGGAGCGGAACACATTTTCTCATATTTGCAAAGGAACAATTCTCTTCGTTGCCATAATCAATGTAATGAACGTCACATGTCGAGTTTTCATTGTTTACTTGTATTACCCTGCCTCTGTAATAGCGGTTGTCTAAATAGAACAAAGCAACACATGGCTCTCCCACAGTCCATTTGTTGAATTTAGCTTTGGGATCGGGATCTTTGAAGCGAACATCGAGAGCCTTGCCAATGAGGTCTAATGTACCTTGGTGACTTACATCATGTAAGTAGATTACGCCATTGTTGTCAATGTGCCTGTAAATAAAATAAAATCATCTTAATATATAGGGAAGGTTTAAAAACTAAATAAAAATGTAGGTAAGTAGGGTAGGGTAAAGCAGGGTAGGTTAGGGTAGTTAGGTAGGGCAGGGTATGTTGGATAGGTTTCCCGTTTTTACCCTTTGGGTACGGAACCCTAAAAAATTAAGGTAGGTTAGGTATGTAGGTAAAATTAGGGGGTAGGTAGGTAAGGGTAGGTAGGGTAGGGTAGGGTAGGTAAGGGTAGGTAGGGTAGGGTAGGTAAGGTAGGGTGTGGTAGGTAAGGTAGGGTATGGTAGGTAAGGTAGGGTATATATGGTAGGTAGGGTAGGGTAGGTAGGATAGTGTAGGTAGGGTAGATTAATGTTTGGTGTTTTTATGGCAAAACAAAGTTTGCTGGGTGAGCTAGTAATAATATATAATGTAGCTTTACATTTCAAAAACCCTTTTAATAGCAAAAACAATTAAAAAACAATGTTTCCCAATACATAACGATTTATCATCGTAAGTAAAAAAAAAGCAGTTAATGATAGATGGCATAAAAGTGCTTACGTTGGCATTGCAGTAAACTCCTCGCAAGACAGGGGTTCCGCTGGTAACCAGTCACCTATATACATAACGTTTGAAGATTCTGCGCCGTCGCTAGGCAAAGGATGGTTATCTTCACTCTCTGGGAGCGATGAGGCCAAATTTGCATTGATATCGTCATCAGATTTGATCGTTTCCAGGGGAACCATAGGCGTTGGTTCCAACTGTAACCATTCACTGACAGATCCCGTGATGTTAAGGAAAGATAACGTGTCTCCATTGTCAGTTTTGTCTTCAGTTGTTACCTGGGGACAAAGGAAGGTAAATGTATCATATAAAACATTAAGTTTGAAGGCCAGCACCAAGCGGCGGACGGCATGTGAGGCGAGCAGTCGTTGCACTCAATAGCAAAAAAAACCCGACTGCTAAAATGTATTAAATGAAAAGAGAAAAACAAGTACTAGATATAATTTATATATTAAACTAGCTGACCCGGCAAACACCACCAAACATTCATCTACTCTACCTACCCTACCCTAACTACCCTACACTACCTACCTATGTAGGTAAGGTACCAATTTTCTTTTTCTATTTTTTTTTTGAGAGCCTTCTCCTAACAATAACGAACACAACAAAAAAAGAATAAGCGAAATCGGTCCCGCCGTTCACGCGTGATTCCGTGACCAAGGGAAATAGGGATTCATTTTAATTTATTTATTTATTTAAAGACTATGGAAGACTTACAGCTAAATACAACAGTGATAAATAACAGTAAGACAATCTGACAGCCAATTACAAATCTTCACGTCTAGAGCTTGTCTGGTATAAATGTACTGTAGAAACAAAATATACACACTGCCAAATAAGCCAAATTAAAAAAAAAAATAAAATGAGAAGATTAAAAAACATACAGGTAGATCATCACTTTAGATGTTTCAAAATTAATATAATAGCTACATGTTATTAACTATGTGAACAAACTTGTTAAAAATTCGATTTAAAAAATAAAAAACAAAATCTATAGAATCTAAGCATTAAAAACTCCTTAGATAAACACTTTTTTGCCGAGGTCACACTTGTTTCAAAAATATCAAAGTCGAACCGTTTGCACACCTCATTAAAGTACCTACTCACACGCACAACGTAGGAATTTTGTCTGTAGTTAGTAGTTGCAGATGGCACCCGTAATGGTGGATTGAACCGTTTGGACTTGCTTGGAAAGTTGAAGTAGAAAGTTGATAAAATATCCGAACAATTTATGTCACCTTGAACCGTCTTTAATAAAAATATACAGTCGGAGATCTCACGACGATTTATCAATGGTAAGAGATGATATTTTTTACAGAGACTGTAATAGTTACCGGACTGATACGGTACCCGTTGATGAAAGCATAAAAATTTTATAAATCTTTTTTGTATTCGTTCGATACGGTCAATATATTTATGATAAACTGGATTCCATATTTCAGATGCGTACTCCAAGTGGCTTCTGACAAAAGTACAGTATAAAATTTTGAGCGTTTTAGCTTGTGTGAAGCACTTGGATAGTCGCATTATGAAACCGAGGGACCTCGAGGCCTTAGCGACTATGGTATCCACATGCTTATCAAAAATGAGTTTGGCATCGTGATGAACCCCCAGGTCACGAATAGTACTACATCTAGGTAATATATGACCACTAAGAGTATATGTTGTGGCTAGGACTGACCGTCCACGGGAATACGTTACAACTGAGCATTTTTTGGGATTAAGATCAAGCTTGCTTTTTTGGCAGTAAGCTTCAAGACACTGTAAGTCAGATTGAAGTGCAATCATATCTGCAGTCGAGGATATGATAGCATAAATCTTCATATCGTCGGCGAAGCACAGCAATTTGGATGAGGCCAGACAAGAATCGGTGTCGTTTACATAGATAATAAATAATAACGGACCGAGCAACGAGCCTTGGGGGACTCCGCTGGGGACTAAAACCCAGCTAGATATGTAATTATTCAGTACCACAGCTTGCGACCTGTTTTCTATATAGGAGGAAAACCATCTGAGTAAGTCCCCGCGTATACCGATGCCCTCCAGCTTCTGTAATAGGATGACGTGATCGATTCGGTCGAAACACTTACTATAGTCAGTGTAGACAACATCGACCTGCTTACCGTGGTCCATTGCGTCAGTGATGTAGTTATTAAGCAAAATAATATTGGTGACAGTGGATCTACCTTTAAGAAAGCCGTGTTGGAAGGGACTAAACGATTGTTCCAGAGCAGAATAGACCTGGTTATAAATAATCCTTTCGAAAACCTTAGCGATAATACACAATTTGGAGATCACCTCATAATATCTATATATTTATTTATCAATTATGGACGACTTACAGCTAAAACAAACAGAATAACAAATAGTACGTGAGACTGACAGCCAATTAAAAGTCATCACTTATAAAAATAGATTAAAAAGAAAGAGTGTGAACAACACAACACAGCTACCAAAAAAGAAAACAAAACAGTATAACATTCAAGCTCAAACCAAATTAACATTTTAAATTTCTTTCAATGATAAAAACCTAAACATACAAAATCTAATTAAAAAAGCTAAGGCTCAGGCACTTTCTGGCCGAGGACACACCTGTTAAGAAAGGATCAAAATCATGCCGCTTACATAAGTCATTAAAGCCTCTACTTGCACGCACTATAAATGAATTCTGTCTGTAATTCGTAGAGGTAGATGGAACACGCAACGGTGCGTACCATCGCTTCGACCTTCCGGGAACGTTAAAATAAAATTTGGATAGAATATCGGCGTTATTGATAGAATTGTTGAAATTTTTTAATAATGTAGTACAGTCAGAGACTGCTCGCCGATTAATTAGGGGTAATAAATGATACTTCTTGCAGAGATTGAGGTAATCTTCAGAACGGTAGGGCACTTTCTGATGATAACACAAATACTTGATGAACCTTTTCTGAATGCTCTCTATACGATCAATGTACTTGTGATAACACGGATTCCAGATTTCCGACGCATATTCCAAGTTGCTTCTAACAAAAGTACAGTAAAGTATTTTTAAAGTTTTGGCTTGAGTAAAGCACTTGGATAGCCGCATTATGAAACCTAGTGCTTTAGATGCTCTAGCGACTATGGCATTGACATGAAATTCAAACGTAAGCATAGAATCATGATATACCCCCAGATCTCGGATGCAATTCGTTCTAGGTAGTACTTGATCACCTAAGATATACGATGAAGGTATAATTGAGCGCTTTCGAGAATATGTTAGAACCGAACATTTAGCAGGGTTAAGATCAAGCTTACTCCCACGACAATAAGCCTCCAGACGATGTAAATCATCCTGAAGTGCAATTACGTCCGCATGTGATGATATTGTGGCATAGATCTTCATATCGTCAGCAAAACACAACAGTTTGGATGAAAGCAAGCAAGAGTTGATGTCGTTTATGTAGATAATGAAAAGTAATGGGCCGAGCAATGAACCCTGGGGGACCCCACTGGGGACAGGTACCCAACCAGACATATAATTGCTTAATACTACTGCTTGGGACCTGTTCTCCAGATAAGAAGAAAACCATCTGAGTAAATCGCCTCGTATTCCCATACCATATAACTTAGATAGTAAGATATCATGGTCAATTCGATCAAAAGCTTTACTGTAATCAGTATAAACGACATCAACCTGCCGACCGCCATCCATGGCGTCAGTAATAAAGTCATTGAGTAATATTAAGTTGGTAACGGTAGACCTTCCCTTCAAAAAACCATGTTGAAAGGAACTAAACGAATTTCTTAGAGCACTATACACCTGGTTATAGATGATCCTTTCGAAGATTTTTGCAACAATACAGAGTTTGGATATCGGCCTATAGTTTACAATTTCAGTTTTGACTCCTTTTTTGTGAATAGGCGTTATGAAAGCCGATTTACAAAGTTCAGGCACAATACAAGTATCTAAGGATTTCCTAAAGAGAATCGAGATAGGACGGGCAATCGAAGTCGAACATCGTACAAGAAATTTGGATGAAATATTATCCGGGCCAGCCGCTTTAGAAGTATCCAACTTGCGAAGCAAGTTAGAAACCTCCTCAACGTTCACCACAATGCTACATATATCAGATAGGCTGGAAGATTCAGTAGAGAGAATGGGTGAAGAAATTCCATGACCAGAGCTAGTATCTAGAAATGTAGAATGGAAGTACGTAGAAAACGCTTCGCATATTTTTTCTCCGGTACGCAACGCTTCGTTATTATAGTGTAAAGTGCTCGGCACTGCATTTGAGTTGTATATATTTTATATATATAGATATTATGAGGTGCTGCCAGCGGTGACGCAAGAAGTTTTGTTCGGTTATTCGGCAGCACCTCATAATATTTAATCTATAAATTAGTTTTAGAAAACGGGATGTTGTTTTTAAAGGGTCTTTCAACAAGGACGGGTCGATGTTAAAATTGAATAAAACAAGATGTGTGTGAGATATTAACGAAGTTTATTTTTTATTTAAAAGACCCATTTATGCCATTATGGATGGAATATGACATCGTTCAAATGTCCGCCGCGGCTTCGTATGGTGGCACGAATCCGAGAGGTCCAATTTTTGATGACTCTGCTGCATAGATCCGGCTGAATCCGAGCGATGGCCTGCGTTATGTTGGCTATCGGGACAACGGTCGAATGTGGTTTATTGGCATAGACCTGCGACTTCAGAAAACCCCACAAGAAAAAGTGTAGCGGAACTCTAACTCTACCCTCAAACCGTTCATGCAGAATGTCGATTGTGTTGTTGACCCTTTATAATAATTTGTTTTATTTCAGACTTTTTAGTTTTAGTTATGAACGAGTTCTCTAAATACGTTATGTGGTAAAAGATTATTTATTTTGCTATAAAAGTTATGCTTATCATGAATTTGTGCCAAAATAGGAACATAAAAGTGTTATCATATATATCCTTTTGGAATGGCCTATTTTGTATCTTTATTTTGATACCCATATTTTAAGGACAAAGAATTTTAAAAAAATCACGCCCTTTTTTTTCCCACATATTTTGCATGCCTCAAGCGCGAGCGTAGGTATGCTCTACTCACGCCTAAAAATTTATAAATTATATAGCCTATGTCACTTCCACAATTGAGACGAATCCAACGACACCTCATATGTCACAATCCGTCAAGCCGTTTGGGTTGTAGAGCGTGCTATAGAAATGGACATACACATATACATACGCTCGAAAAACATTACTCTCCCACAGTTGGGTGATAATTACAAAATGAAACTTACCTGCGTTCGATCACGTACACAAAGACCTTGTTCAAGTATTTTCTCGTTAATACAAAGCCAGGTCGATTTATCCGGTTCCAAAGCATCGCCATGAATAATGTGATATACCCATAGCTGGATACTAATACTTTTATCTTCGACGCTGCCCAATTTAGTTATAAAAAACCGTTTGTACTCATTAATCATATCTTTTAAATATTCCTTTGTAATTGAAGGCCAGTCATCGCCCCCAGCCGGCATAATTCCTGATAGATGACTCTGTATAGCCGCGTCACGGAACTTGGAAAACTCTGAAGTTAGTTCTTTCAATGCGGACTTTGGAACTGTTTCAGAACAAGCGAAATCACTGAAAAACACTTTGGCGTTGTCTTTTTCCAGTTCGATTATAACAGCACGACGCCATGTCTGCGATTGATTGCATAGTGTGCTACATCTGTCGCCAACTTTCCAGTCTTCTTTATTTATTTTATCATTGTTCTTTGAGTAATATTTTTGCATTCTTTCGAACAAGTCATTAAAAAAATCTTGTTGATGAAGTAACGATATGTACATCAATGAGGGTGACTGACAATTAAGTATTTTAACTTCCAGTCTCAGAGGACCCTTATTTATCGCCTGTAAATCTTTGTCGTTTCTCTTTTCAGCCATATCTTCCTTCAAAATGGTTACTTTCAATTTAGGCCGAGCAGGTTCTGGTTTATCCAGCGGAGACTTATTTGTTAAAAACTGCTCTTCAACAGTTGTCTCGTTAAACCTGTGAATTCTGAAAGGAATATATTATTTGTTAAAAATTTATATGTCTGTAAAAATAACTTAACATGTATACAGATAAAAAAAATAAAATGATGAAAAAAAAAAAAAAAAAAGATAAGAAATATATCCTATATATATATATATCCTATCCTTTATCCTTTTTTTTTTTTTTCTTTTTTTTTTTGATTGCAATAAAGTTAGTTATTGCCTACTTTCGTAAGTCATATTTTTCTATTACTAACATATTTTTTTGACATTGCCCCACACTAGGAATTTCACCTGTATCGTGGGTGCATTTACAAACATTATACTCATATACATAAATAGCCAGACCCGGAACAATTATCTGTAGGCCATACATATATTCGATTCGTGCGGAAATCGAACCCGCGACAAGCGGCACATCAGCCGATCGCTCAACCACTGCGCCAAAAGTGTCGTGATAAAAAAGGACACAATCAAGCACAGTCTATCTGAAGCAAACACTGCCGGGTGAAGGCTTTATTCTGAGAGAATCAGAGAAACACTTACCCAAACGAAACTGCAAATTTGTTTATGATCATCTCTTTGTTAATGCAAACCACGTTGCCATTGTATACTCTTTTATTAAGAATAACGCCAAGGGATTCTCGACCGCAGTTAGATCTGCTATGGTTGTCTTCTACTTGAACTTCCAGCATATCGCCAAAGTATTGCTGAATATATTCTACCGACGCAGTGCTCCATTTGTTACAGGGTGGTGTGATGCCCGCGAGATGGCACTTTGTCGCCTGTAATTAAAAAAACAAAAATCCTTGATAAAAGACACGAATATACACACAGAAGCAAGTTTCCTGCTCAGCCATCTAAAAATACACGATTATTCCCGTTGTCCACCACTGGGGGACAGCGGGAAAACTTTTAAAAAATATTCCCACTGGCCACCACTGGGGGACAGCGGGAAAACTTTTAAAAAATATTCTCACTGGCCACCACTGGGGAACAGCGACACGGATTTTTTAATTATGCTCGTTGTCCACCACGCGTCTGATACAGACTTTTAAATTATTCTCGCTACCACCACCACTGGGGCACAATGACACAACTTTTGATCCAATTCCCATTGGCCATCAATCTAAATTATTTTGTAAATGTAGTGAAGTTTTCTTTGAGTTAGCTACATTTAAATCTTTTTGATATTTAATAGATTAAAGATCAGATTGACATCAAATGATAAATGTTTCTATCATTTGATGTCAAAACATACTTTGAAATAAAAGAACCATTGACATATATATTACTTGAGAACTAAATGTTTTTACAGTTAATTCTCTTATCGCGTTATATCAGCTCCCATAACCGACCATGTGCGATTTAAATACTAGTGTACTAGTAATAGTCATCAGGAAAAGAGCATTTAACATATGTAAATAGAAGAGTCGGGCAAATTTTATTACACGGAGGACATGAATATATAACAAAACGAAAACATAAAAGTGGTTTAATAGTCTGGGAGTGCACTAACAGGAAGAAGAACAAATGTAAAGGACTTATCAGAATCAAGGTATGTCCATAATAATAATATTATATCATCTGCGGCAGAAATCCCCAATGATGAGAACCTCGTGAAGGTTGAAAGAGATAGGGAAAGTAACTATCGTGATCTGGCCCACGAGGTTGTTGATATGTTGGATGTGAATGCAGCAGTCATTGTGCCGATAGTCGTGACGGCCAATGGCATAATAGCCAAGAGAGGTGACAGTGGTGTGAGATATAAGGATGAATGAGAATAAGTAACAACTGTGCGAATTGGTAACAATTGCGCTTGGTGCGAATTGGTGGAATGGAAACCTGGTAAGGATGGTAACTTGCAGTGCGTCTAAATGTCCAATGGTAGAAGAGGGCCGGTGGGATGAGGTCGTGGAGTTCTTGAGCATACTCACTGTAGTAAGTGTAGAAGTATGTTGTTGCTGTAAAAATATTATGTCAGTTAATTAACCAATTCATTCAAAAAATAAGCAATCAAACCTTTAATAGGTAGTAGTTAGGATGATTTTTCTTTTAATTTAATTGAAACATTTAATAAAAGTTGATTTTAAGAATATAAATGACTTTAATAATTACCTACCATATAATTTAGGAAATTAATTTAGTCTCAAACCTAGCATTATTAGCTAAAAGACCAAATCCGTAAATATATTAAGCTATCCTTTACTGGTCTCTAGAAAAAATAATTTAGATTGATGGCCAATGGGAATTGGATCAAAAGTTGTGTCATTGTGCCCCAGTGGTGGTGGTGGCGAGAATAATTTAAAAGTCTGTATCAGCCCCGTGGTGGACAACGAGCATAATTAAAAAATTTATTTATTATTATATACTTTATTGTACACCACAAAAATATGTACAGGACAAACATTCACAAAAACAAGTGTACAATGGGCGGTCTTATCGCACAGGGCAATCTCTTACAGACAACCTTTGGATGGACTGTTCGATAGGAGAAGAATTTAGGGCTGTCAGTGTACAAAACTACATACTTAAATAATATTACTTAGACATAATAACATACAATACATACCTACAATATTATATAATATACTAATACATATCAAACATAGAAAGGAGAAGAATAAAAATTACAGTGACAGGTAATGCTCTTTTACCATTTTCTTAAAAGTTGGCAGTGTTTGAGCACGTCTTATTTCAATTGGCAATACATTCCACAACCGAGCCGCTTGAATCGTGAAAGATTTGTCAAAAAAGGAAGTGGAATGCATACGAATATTTAATTTTAGATTTTCCGATGATCTCAAGGACCTAGAAAATCCGTGTCGCTGTCCCCCAGTGGTGGCCAGTGAGAATATTTTTTAAAAGTTTTCCCGCTGTCCCCCAGTGGTGGCCAGTGGGAATATTTTTTAAAAGTTTTCCCGTTGTCCCCCAGTGGTGGCCAACTAGGTGGTGGACAACGGGAATAATCGAAAATACATACCATTACGTTTGCTAGGAATACTGTTTGCTAAAGCGGGTAGTTCTACAATACCTAAATAAAACACATAATGCACAAGAGTGATAGCAGAGGCCGTACAGATGTGGAAAACCGTACAGATATGACACGTCTGTGATAGGGTCACTAAATCCGTTAAGCACGGGTATGATACGCTGTTGATACGTTCTAGTGGGCATAGCAGTCCGTATCATCTATCTGACCTGCAGCTTATTTGCGTAAGTGAATTCGGCAAGGCAAAGGGTTTGACCGCCATCAATCGACATTTCTCATAGATGGAAAGCCACATCGCGTCTTTCATCTCGGATGTGATTGGTCGATTGATGGCGTCAAAACGCTTTTCCTTGCCGAATTATCAAAAGCAATTAGGCTGCTGACGTCATGTAGCGACATCTATGGCCACAACATATTATGAACTAATGATATGACGTCAAAAAACCCTGCATCGCGCAAGAAAAGTTTTCGGAGCCATGTAAACACATACATCAATCTTACACCACCCATCTGGTTACTTTTCAATGGAAGTTTGCGGCATTTCAAACATCTTCTTCCGCATACCTCTATATGTGAGCATCCAAACAAAAACCGGCAAAGTGCGAGTCGGACTCGCACACTAAGGGTTCCGTACCATTACCGCAAAACACTGTATAAAATTCACGTTTGTTGTATGGGAGCCCCCCTTAATAAATTTTATTTTAATTTATTAATTATTATTTTTTGAAGTAAATATACAACTAAACATTCTGTGAATATTTCAAGCGTCTACCTGTTGCCGTTATTAATATCGAGCAAAAAACGGCAAAAATATCACGTTTGTTGTATGGGAGCCCCCCTTTAATATTTATTTTATACTGTTTTTAGTATTTGTTGTTATAGCGGCAACAGAAATACATCATCTGTGAAAATTTTAACTGTCTAGCTATCACGGTTCATGAGATACAGCCTGGAGACAGACGGACAGACAGACAGACAGACAGACGGATCGCGAAGTCTTAGTAATAGGTTCCCGTTTTTACCCTTTGGGTACGGAACCCTAAAAAGGATCACTTCTCGGCATTTATGTCTCCGAGGTACACGCAGTTGTAAACGACCCTTTGCGCTTATTGGCCTTGTTTTGTTCTGTCTCCTGCTTGATATGGAGAGAAGTGGAAATTTGTATTTTTTGCTACTTCTTATTGTATTCTTTTCTGATTAATTTCGTTGCGGGATCCAAAACAGTTAAATTAATTATCCGGGACTTCGTCGAGCTTCATTGCCTCGGCGCTTTTCTGGTGGTCGCCACTGTTGATTCTGGCTTTCAGGAGTTGCAGTGGTTTGGTAATAGTGCGGTGGGATTGTCCCAAAAAAATACTCACTTTTGTAAAGGTGCCCCCTCTTACCAACACAAGTACAGTTTCAACTTCAAGCATATGATAAAAAATAATGTGCCAGTTTTTGAATATTTATTAATCCTTATTCTCAATACAACACTACTGGACCCTTTTTGCTTTGAAGCCCACAAATGTGTTTCTTTCCATGCCTGATACAGTTATAGCAGACAGGCCAGGCAAGTCGTTGGAGAGCTGGTATTACTTGAATGGTACTCACAAGAGCACTGAGCGTGGTGAACTTGGCGTGCAAATAGCGCAGCTTGGTAAAGTGCACCTGTACGACGTGGCCGCTGTCGGGCAGCTGCACCAGCACGCGCGAGCAGCCCTCCACCGCCTCCACTACGCCACGCAACCACGTGGCGTTCGGCGCTCCTGGGCCGCAGTCCTCCACGTTAACCGCGCAAACCATCCCTGTAATATCACATCCTAGAATATCAACAACCACCATCAAAGTGATTCCTTATCATTGTCACCGGATTATTGCAGACACCGTTATGGACTTCACCTAAGGGTCTTTAAGTCAAGAGCGAATAGGTTACTTCTAGTCATCGACCACTCAGCCCCTAGACGCCTAATAACAGGCGAGCGATGTCTGTCAACACATATGACTAAAAGATCATATACAGGTATTATAGGTCGCCACTCGACAATTTCGAATTAGTAGCGACCACTTCTGTGAGCCGTAAACACTTCCGCGTCAGGCAATTACAAATTGGTAAAATAAATATTTTTCAATACAGTTGTTAAACATGGCGTACTTTCAGAGGCTATAATTATGATTCGAAAATTAAATCTTAAGCATAGGCATCTTTCTGTTACGCGGTCGTGACTTTTGTTTACGAGCTCGATCATTAGTTTTGCAGTTTAGTTTTAAATTTATAAGTCAATTTAAAAAGTTTAGTAGCAAAGAGTTTTCATACATAGAATAAAATGGGATAGATTTTATACGAGGAAAAATGAATGATTACGTACGTTTTAGCATTGAACTATCAAAAGTCTTTTAAATGGTTGTTTAATATATTTAATTACCAGTTTTAATTTAATTATTTTCACATCAACATTTGTCTAAAATCAAATAGGCTGTATAGACTGTTTTCGTTGTAAAAAATGTCCAGTTGCAAAAACGCGCCTTTAGTTTTAAGTCAATTTAAAAAAGTTTAGTAGCAAGGAGTTTTCATACATAGAATAAAATGGAATAGATTTTATACGAGGAAAAATGAATGATTCCGTACGTTTTAGCATTTAATTCTCAAAAGTCTTTTAAATGGTTGTTTAATATATTTAATTACCAGTTTAAATTTAATTATTTTCACATCAACATTTGTCAAAAATCGAATAGGCTGTGTAGGCTGTTTTCGTTGTAAAAAATAAGTCCAGCTGCAAAAACGCGCGAAATTTTTATTTTTTTGTGAATTAACAAATCTAATTCTTTGATTTATTTTTACTATTTCCCACAACTGTATTGAAAAATATCGTAAAATAAAAAATATAGTAAATAATGTAGCTCGTTTGCAATAACCTACTTTCCACCCTTGTATCACAATGTACTAATAATGGCCCCTTGTACAATACGTTGGTGTGGTAATAATTGATGAACTTTGATTACAGTGCATCGGTCATGCGCCCGGCACAAGCCGAACCCGTTATTTTTCTCACCTCTTTCCGGTAAATAAACAGTTCCAGTAGTAACAGCGAGATTATACTCTTGATCTAAATCTTCAGTAAGTTTCTCGTAAAGCTCATGGTGACTTTCCTGAAAGGATTAACATTTATCATTCACACGAGTCAGCGTAAAATTGTAGTAATGAAAATGATGCACTGGTCGAATCAAAGCGCATCGACACACCTAGTTGCCAGCCTGTGGTTTTTTTATAGATTAGATTGTGGAGTGTGCGATGGAATTGCACAATTTGTACGTGCCATACGCACTAAAGATTTTGAAAATACTTCTATATATACACTCACAACGTTATGTTCCAAATATGAATTAAAAAAATATTGTATAAACACGTACTTTACGAGTACATTCGTGGATTGGTAAATTTAAAAAAGTGCAACATTTTCCTTATATTTTCAAACAACTGGATCATAAAATAACTTTTTAATTTTTATTGCACACTTTTATTTTTTAATTTACTGGCGCTCAAACGCTCATTGCACTTGTGTCATTGTCTATGGATGTGCGCGCAATGAGAATCTAAATTGCCCGCCATACCACATTTTATTCCCGTTTTCACTTTTGTTTTATTGCAACTGTATGAGTGAAGATAAAATATTGCAACGTGAACGTGCAACGGCATATAATTAGGTATTAAACACGAGCGTGGGTTTATCACATGAGGCGAAGCCGAATTTGGTAATAATAACACGCGAGTGAAACCCTATTGTATTATGGCCATTGCATAAACTACTATAATTGTGCGTAAAGCTAAGGACAGGAATACTCTGCCGGAGTCTGTTTTTCCTGATAGCTACAATGTAGGAGTCTTTAAGTCAATAGTGAATAGGTTACTGCTACAATAGTGAATAGGTTACTGCTACAATAGTGAATAGGTTACTGCTAGGCTAGTTAGTGTGCTTCATCGTCGACCACACCATCGTTTATTTTGAAAAGATATATACGTACTTTTCTCACGTAAATTATGTCAGGGCTGACAACGTGTGTCATGTAAACTAATTCCGGATTGTCACTACTAAACTCATAGTGGCTTGTGTACAGCTTGAGATTGTCCTTCACACCCATGTATGCTGGATACTGAAATAAACATAGGAAGATTGAATATTTTTGTAATATGGATAAGGAATCCTTGCAAAGGCGAGACAGTACTTCACGCTTAAACAGCTGCTCAAATTGTATCAAGCGCAAGTTCAATCATGCATGGAGTACTGCTCTCATATCTGGGACGGATCTGCCAAATACCACCTTGATGCACTAGAGTCGATCAAAAACGGGCCAGGCAGTGAGGTACTGGTCGAGTCCAAAGCTCCAGAGCCTTGAACAGTGTCGCTAAATAATTAAAATTAGAGGAATTTCGGTATGTTAAGATGATCACTCATCCACTGATCGAGCTTTGCTTAACCTCGAAGGTAGACCAGTGCCGCTATTATTATTTAGCCACGCGAGCCGATCAATATTATAAAATAAAGAATATATTTGATAAAAAAAATGTAAAAAGCATTACCTTTATTCTTGGATTTGTTTTGGCACGTTCATGGAACACCAACGCGTGAACAAGACTGATTCCTTGATCGAATGTGTAGACGTCACACTCTAATTTAAAATCCTCGTTAGACGTAGATACAATCCGGCGGACATGCATCACTGCTTGTTGGCTGTAATAAAAATAACTCATTTATGTGAAAAAATAAATCTCAACTAGAGATATAATGCTCAAGTAATATGGAAGAAAAACCCAAAAATCAATAATTGTCGATCACAACGATACCTTTGTCCATGAGCGTACCCAGCTTCTGGCCTAGGCCAAGTCAGATTTTTTAGTCCGGATCGTCCGCGACTGTTTTGTCATACACACTACACAAACACACCTACATGAAACATTAGATATATGTAGTGTAGTGTGTAGGGCAAACAGCTGCAAATGATCCTGCTTTATAGGTAGTTAAATAAATAAAAGTAATTTATTTAAAAAATTGAGCATAAGGCCCCGTTTACACTTTGATTAGTAATTAGGCGAGTTCATACATGTTCTGCGAGGTTTCCAGGGGGGGGCACCTGCCCCTGCCCCTCCCCCCTGGGTACGCCCATGGCCTTTGTCAATCAATGAGTTGCCATCATCATCAGCTTTTTAATGTTTCTACTGCTGGGATACAGGCCTCCTCTCTGTGAGATAGAATGGGCCGTAATCCACCACGCGGGCCCAGAGCGGGTTGGTGAATGTCACACGTTGTCGAATTTTTGGTTTTAGGACACGCCGGTTTCCTCACGATGTTTTCTGTCACCGTTTTGAGAGCAGTGGTGATGAAATAATTTACACAAACTGCCTGCCTGGGTCCGAACCCACGACCTACAACTTGTAGGTCGCGGCAATTACCACTGGTACGCCACTGCTCCATAATCAATGAGTCACATCACATCATCAGCCTATTAATGTTCCCACTGCTGGGACACAGGCCTCCTCTCTGTGAGAGGGAATGGCCCGTAATCCTCCACGCGGGCCCAGAGGGGGTTGGTGAATGTCACACGTTGTCGAATTTTTGGTTTAAGGACACGCCGGTTTCCTCACGATGTTTTCTTTCACCGTTTTGAGAGCAGTGGTGATGAAATAATTTACACAAAGTGCCTGCCTACAACTTATAAGTCGCGGCACTTACCACTGGGCCACCACTGCTCCATAATCAATTAGTAATAATAAGTTATTATATCTGTCTTAGTGGCATAAGCGAAATCCAAGGGGTATAGGAGATATTTAACAAAACTTTGAAATGTTGTTTTCAACATTTTCTTAGGTATCTCCTATCTATCGGTAGAAACTGTAGTTCAAGGTTTTCGTTTGCAAATAATCTCAGGACCTATCAGAGCACCTTAATGCCTATTTGGACATACGGATACAGCTGTGGGGCACGGCAGCCAATTCAAACATAGACTTACTTCAAAGGTTGCAATAAAATTTATTAAAAAAAGTTTATTCAAAAAATCAAAAAGCCCGACTGCTTAAAAAGCGAACTAAAAAGACGTAAACAAGAAGAAAATCATTCTGTGCAGATTCTTTGAATAAACTTTTTTTTTATATACATTCTTTACTACTTAATATGGCATAAAAAGGCAGTTTTCTAGATTTCGGCGGCTTTCCAATGCCGATAATGCTACATGAAAAGCTCAGATTACGATTATTGGTCGTAACTTTACTCCGTGTTTTGGCACGCGATGTACATACAAACGTGTCATCTAGTTGGATTTATGTCTGTGGGTAGTAGTACTATTGGGAACAAATAGTCAGTACCACTAATATTAATTAATATAAATGGTGGTACTATAGAGAACGAGATTTCACGCTAGTACCACCAGTGGTACAGTTCGATGGTATTAGTGGGAACAAAGGTAAAAAAAACACGAACTTACTTGTCTATAATATTTTTCATCAGTAATGAGTCGTCACTGGTCCACTTGCCCGTTATTGGTGCACAATTAAATAAAGAACAATGAATGGCCAGCGGATAAGGACACTCTATTTTGGATGGTTGCATAACACGCAACCTGAAATATAAAAACGATAGTTCTTGATGTAATCAACCAATTTTTCACACTTACGATTCGTCAAATTAAATAAAAAAGTATTAATTATAGTAAAACTAGCTTCTGCCAGCGGCTCCGCCCGCGTGAATGTCGAAAATTATCCCAAAGGAACATACTCCCGGTAAAAAAAGGATCATATGTGCTATTCCAGACTGTAATCTATCTCTGTGCCAAATTTTATCCAGATCCATCCAGCCGTTTGAGCGTGAAGAAGTAACAAACATACACACTCACAGACTTTCGCCTTTATAATATTAGTGTGATAATTGTATTATAGTATAGTAAAAACAAGCTCTTAAACAAAAAAATTAAAAAAAACAAGCATTTATGTTAAAAAAAATGCATTGTCACGAGAAACAAACATTCTAAATTTTCAGCTTAATTGGACACTGGGAATTGGATCTTTAATTTACAAGATTCGATTACAGAAACTGGTAGGCTTATTACGTATCTTTTGCAAGAGCAAAACGATAGCGATCAAACGCTTTATGTCTTAAAAGTCGCAATTACCTGTAGTGTAGGTATGGTAGGTCCTGACTTAGCGACACGCGGGGTTGCGACAGTCGTTGAGAGGATCCGGCAATTGGGACTCGAGGTGGCCTTGCACAAGTCCGAGGCCATGTGTTTTATCGGAACGCGCCACCGCCGGGTTCCCAAATAACGGTAGGAGGGGTTCACATCGGCGTCGGGTCGACGATGAAGTACCTGGGCCTCGTCCTCGACAGCCGGTGGAATTTCGTGGAGCATTTCCGACGTTTGGCTCCCAGACTGGAGCGGGCGGGGGCAATCTAGGGGGTCCAAACGCCTTTTGGGGATGAAAATTTGGGAGTGGCGTGAGGAGCCGAAACGCCGGGGCGAAACTCCGCTGCCACGACAAATCGTGGCTCGGCGGACAGAGCTCCGGCAGGATCTCATGGCGACATGGAGAGAGCGACTGTCGCAACCCAGTGCTGGGCACGCCACAATTGCGGCGATAAGGCCCCTCTTTGAGGAGTGGCTTGAGAGGCGCCACGGCGTCCTCACCTTCCGCCTGACACAGGTCCTCACCGGACATGGCTGTTTTGGGCGGTTCCTGTTAAGGCGGTGATAAGGCGGGAGGGAACGCCCGGGTGTCATCATTGTGTGGATCGCCCGGAGGACACGGTGGAGCATACGGTGGAGGTCTGCCCCGCTTGGGCGGAGCACCGCCGTGTCCTCGTGGAGGCGATCAGCGGTGGCGACCTCTCGCGTCCGGCCCTGGTTCAGGCCATGGTACGGAGCGAGAGAGCATGGGAAGCTGTCACCTCCTTCTGCGAAGCAGTAATGCTCGTGAAGGAGGAGGCGAAACGCGTGAGGGAGACGCAACGGAGACGCCCTCACGCCCCAAGCCACCGCAGGAGACGCCCTGGGCGTCGGGAGTCGCAAGCCGATTTAGCTCGCCGTCCGATAAGGACCGGGCCCGAGTCGACGGCGCGTAGTGTTAAACGCGCGCCTCAAAGAGATGTCAGCAAAACTGAAGGGGTCCGCTAGGGCCAATGCCTGTCTGAGTCGCGGATAAATTTGAAAAAGAGTTAGAGTTACCGCGGCCCTGGCTCCAGCAACTGAAGGAACACGAGTGGGTTTTAGTCAGTAAAAGTTTGACACGCCCTTCCGTTTCACCCAGAGCGGGAGAAGTCATTCGATGATATAAGCGATGATGTGGTCGACGATGAAGCACGCTTGCCTAGAAGAAACCTATTCACTCTTGACTTGAAGACTCCCAGGTTGTAGCTATCAGGAAACACAGACTCCGGCAGGGAATTCCACTCCTTTGCTGTACGCATAATAAAAGTATTCCCAAAACGTTTGGTGCGTATGGGTGGGATGTCCACCATGTACCGATGACGCATCGCCGTACGTCTTGTAGTCCGATGATGGAACGGGCTAGAAGGAATTAGTGCATGCAATTCCAACGCACACTCCCCGAAATGTAACCGATAAAAAACCGAGAGGCTGGCAACTCGGCGCCGATGTATGGTAGGTCCTACACAGCTAATCGCTCGCTGTTTGTCAAATGCACTAATTTAAAAAAAAACCGCCATCAACTCTAAAACTTTTGTACTGAAGAGCAATTATTGCGCAAAAATCGCTATCGTTTTGCTCGTGCAAAAGACACGTAATAAGCTTGCGGGACAAGTGAAATTTTATAAAAAGCTTGTAATAAATACATAATATCTGTCATATACAAAGACAAGAGATTTACTTATCGACAGTAACAAACTCGAGGCTTCCGTAATCAATACAGAAAACTTGGATGATGGGATTATCAAGTTTCGTGTCCACACTGAGTACGCGGCATCTTTGCCACATCTTATCGGCTTTGATGAAAACCAAATAAGTTTCACCTGCACATTAAACAACATTATTACAAAACCTGCTGTCCCAAACGTAGTTACATAACAGAAACTTGGTAGCGAAACATTATATGTACTGTATGTGTTGATTTATTTATTTTATTAAAAATTATAGGCAACAATTACAGTAACTAAATATTCTAGAAACAATTAACAGACATAATAAAAAAAACAAAATGAAATAATAATAATAACAAAATAAAAAAACATCAAAAAAGAGGAAATAAAATCAAATCAAATAATATGGTGCCACATTTCATTCTTCTTGTCTAACAAGGCCTCTGCGAGTTGGTCTGGGAACCTAGGGTCCCGAGAATCTCTAAAAAAATGTGGAAAAGGTAAATAACACTTTCGTAATTCTCTCACAGTACTTCTGACATCCCTAAAAATCTTTGTCCATTCATCCGCAAACAGACCTTTTGTTGGATTAGAATCCAAGAGATCATTGAGCGTGGCCAATGTGCGAAGTATTGGAGACTTGGCACTTGCAACGGTGCGACATAGACGCACAAAAATCATCCTGTGCTTTTTGCCCTGGCGGTAACAGGGATGTATATATATTTTTTATTTTTTGTTGGTGACCTTTGACCAGCAGTGGACGTCTTTCGGCTGATATGATGTTGATGATGATATATATTTTTACCCGACTACCGAAGGGGGATAATGTGTTTAACAGTCTATGTATGTTTGTTCCTATGTGGCGTTCTAGAGACCAAACGCGTCGGCTGATTTTGATGACTCTTACGTCAATCGATTCGTCTTAACCTTGCGAGTGTCACTGGCTACATTAAAATTGGAAAATAGAAAAATGGCGGCTTTCGGGCGCCATATTGTGGGGCATGATATTCTTCTTGTTTACGACTTTTTAGTTCGCTTCGGTTCGCAGTCGGGTTTTCGATTTTTAAGCTATTGCATAGCTTTTCCAAGATATGGGACTTTTTAGTTTTTATGATTTGGTCACCGGTTCGTTCTTGGTGGCGGCTCGAGGTCGGTTCTAGAAAAGTGTCAGCTCGGGTCGTCATGTGATGGAGGATTTTGTACGTCTGGCGTTTAATAATATTGGTATTCAAAGAAAACGACCTTATGTCCCTAAGAATACGGGTCACTTTTGCGTGGCAATTAAAAGTGGCCTTATGCCAGTGGTAATAAGGGTCCCTCAGAATTTGGTGCCGCGTTTTCCAGTTCGGAGGTTCGGTTCCGGTTGACAAAGAAGTTTTTTATTCTTGCTAAAGAAGTTTTTACAACTGATGGGTGAACATTTTTTAATTGAGATTTAGCATAAATAAAAAATAAATAAATAATTATAATTTGCATAAGTTGATAAAAAATGCTATGCTTTACCGCGGCAGTCCCCGAGTGCCACACGTCTTTTTTATTTGCAATAAAATGAAATACACGGTGCGACATAGACGCGCGAAAACCAAGCTTGTGCTTTTTGCCCTGACGGTAATAGGGAATGTATTTCTTTTTTTATTTGCTATGTAAAATATTTATTAACTATAGAAAATTAGCAAACAACTATGAAAGATTTTTGGAACGGAGTTCCTTATCGAACGTTATAGTTTAATTTGTTTGCGGGCTGAGGAGCGAGACTGAAAAAAAAAATTAACATTGAGAAAAAAAACGACACCTTTATGCAGTGATCTTTGAGACACTTCCCGACCACCTAGGAACATATATATAACTTTAAATTGTTATACCTCTCGTTTTTTGATCAATTTTGATTCTGGTTTCACTTTAGTATTATCGATAAACTAGACAAATAACAAATATTTTTTCATGCATATTTTCTAATCAACATAGCATGCAGACTCTTATCATCAGAACATCATCATCATCAGCCTATAGCAGTACACTGCTGCACATAGGCCACTCCAATTGCACGCCATTTGATTCGACTGTCATCCAGCCGTCGGTCGTCGCTCCACTTAGCCTGAGGACGTCCTACCTTACGTTTACCCGTTCGCGGTCTTCACTCAAGAACACGTTTACCCCAACGGATGTATTATAATAATTATCAGATACTATAATGTGATTTTTTATTTCGTGGACTAAGCTGACATTTGGGGGGTTGTCACTTTATCGTTACATTAAAATAGTGTCGTACCCTAACTATCCTGAGTGATCGAAAGTTAATCGAAAATCGAAGTAGATCGAAAATTAAATTATTTCACGGCATAAAAAAAAAATTGTTTAGGAACTAGCGGCCCATATTTAGCTTCTACTCATTTATGTCAGACTTAATTTTATCGATTGCATTTATTTTATTGTTGATTTCATATTTAACACAATAAAAGTTCATGTACTATGTGTATGAATACTGTTATATTTAAATATATTACGTTTATATTCATAAAACATTTATTTACTCCAATTAGTAAAAATAAATTCAGGAGTCATATCACATCGATTCGATGAATCACTTATGATTGAGCCTTACCTACAACACTATGCTCCGCGCTTGCAACATTTAAAAAAAAAATGTCTGTAGCAGCTGTCAGTTTAGTCCACGAAATTAAAAATCACAGTATAGGTATAGTCATCGGCACGTAACTTGGCAAGAGTCGTTAGATGCGCATAAGTCATTTTTTAGGTCTCTTTGGTTACCAAGCGGGACGCGGGGTACGTTTAGCACCGTTCCGAGCGCGTTATTGGTTGGTCAGTTGACACAAGGATCGACTGACCAATCACGTCGCGTCCACGTCCCGTTCGCTCTATATGGTGATTGGTCAGTTCGCGCATTATGCGCGAGCTTACCCCCACTACGCCAAAACCTTGCCAAGTTACGTGCCGATAACTATACACACAAAAACACCTATACACAACACACAACACAGGCACACACACACTACACACAAAATTTTTCTTTCTATACTAAACAATAAGATCAATTAATACATATTTTCAAAATGCTTACCCGGCGCAATATGGTTCAGAGCGGGTGTATAAAATGATACGGCATTTCGGAATTCCCGTATCATATCTTTGAGCAGCCCTTGGCTGCTTGCTCTTTGCACAAAGAAATTGTGGGGATCCACAATATGTGTAATGTATATTAGCTCTTGGGAACCTGGAATTTTTAATGACTCATATTGTTATGACTAATTAACTTGATAACATCATACAACACAACATGATGCCTGTATGATCCGAAAGGTACTACCAAGTGCAAAAGTGGCAGGGGGTAGAGAAGGAGACCCCACTTGGGATTGGAAAGTAATCACCTGCGGCCCCATCCCACTAGCACGGGCACCTAACGCGAAGAAAGAAAATTTGGTTCAAATAAATTGCACTAGATGGCGTGATAAGCTACTATTTGTTATTGAGTTTTGTGAAATATTAAGATTTTCTAGACAACATTGACACAAAAATAGCTACTGCGCAGGGACTTGCAGCCAACTTGAAAGGCACAAAGATCCGCTGTGCTACTGTACTTTTTTTAAAATTCATCAAATTTGAATAATAGGGATTTTTCCTGGGTAGAAGAATGTATATTTAATTCTATTTAGTCCGTTAGATTAATATTGCACACGTATTTTATGCTTTACCAAATCAATAAAAATTAACAAAGTTAAAGCGCATCAAAGTTGAGGAGTGGAGGCTTGTGACGTCCCTAAGGCAGTATAAAGTGTGCTAGCAGCGTGACATCACACGATATTTCAACGCATTATATCGTCGTCACTTTATGTTTACGTGTCAAAAGAAAAATACGTGTCCAATATTTATTATTAATCTACCTGACGGACAAAAAACGAATTTTCATTAAACTACCCTATTTAAACCCAACCGAAGCTCTATAGACAGGGACAGGTGCACTAGTATACCCATATTTACCCAACCGAAGCTCTATAGACAGGGACAGGTGCACTAGTATACCCATATTTACCCAACCGAAGCTCTATAGACAGGGACAGGTGCACTAGTATACCCATATTTACCCAACCGAAGCTCTATAGACAGGGACAGGTGCACTAGTATACCCATATTTACCCAACCGAAGCTCTATAGACAGGGACAGGTGCACTAGTATACCCATATTTAAACCCTACCGCAGCTCTATAGACAGGGACAGGTGCACTAGTATACCCATATTTAAACCCTACCGCAGCTCTATAGACAGGGACAGCTGCACTAGTATACCCATATTTACCCAACCGAAGCTCTATAGACAGGGACAGGTGCACTAGTATACCCATATTTAAACACTACCGCAGCTCTATAGACAGGGACAGGTGCACTAGTATACCCATATTTACCCAACCAAAGCTCTATAGACAGGGACAGGTGCACTAGTATACCCATATTTAAACCCTACCGCAGCTCTATAGACAGGGACAGGTGCACTAGTATACCCATATTTACCCAACCGAAGCTCTATAGACAGGGACAGGTGCACTAGTATACCCATATTGACCCAACCGAAGCTCTATAGACAGGGACAGGTGCACTAGTATACCCTTATTTAAACCCTACCGCAGCTCTATAGACAGGGACAGATGCACTAGTATACCCATATTTAAACCCTACCGCAGCTCTATAGACAGGGACAGGTGCACTAGTATACCCATATTTAAACACAACCGCAGCTCTATAGACAGGGACAGGTGCACTAGTATACCCATATTTAAACCCTACCGCAGCTCTATAGACAGGGACAGGTGCACTAGTATACCCATATTTAAACACAACCGCAGCTCTATAGACAGGGACAGGTGCACTAGTATACCCATATTTAAACCCTACCGCAGCTCTATAGACAGGGACAGGTGCACTAGTATACCCATATTTAAACCCAACCGCAGCTCTATAGACAGGGACAGGTGCACTAGTATACCCATATTTAAACCCAACCGCAGCTCTATAGACAGGGACAGGTGCACTAGTATACCCATATTTAAACCCAACCGCAGCTCTATAGACAGGGACAGGTGCACTAGTATACCCATATTTAAACCCTACCGCAGCTCTATAGACAGGGACAGGTGCACTAGTATACCCATATTTACCCAACCGAAGCTCTATAGACAGGGACAGGTGCACTAGTATACCCATATTTAAACCCAACCGCAGCTCTATAGACAGGGACAGGTGCACTAGTATACCCATATTTCGTCAGCTATGTTTAAGTTCCATTTAACCTCTAGGGATTAAATGGGACTCGGCCTGTTGCTATCAACTGGGTACTAATCCAGACTCAGGGCTGTTACTGACAAATTCCAGATGGAAAAGCTCATTAACACTTTGAATAACCCGGCAATCAAACCCAGGACCTCATACTCAGTTGTAGCCCTTGTGACCACTAGACCAACGAGGCAGTGATTTAACTTGATATATGTTTAACCTTCGACGGAAAAAGAGGTGTGTCTATCTGTGGCATCATAGCTCCTAAACGGATGAACCGATTGTGATTTAGTTTTTTTGGCTTGAAAGGTGACTTTGTCGAGAATGCTCTTAGCTATGTTTGATTATAATCGGTTCGGCCGTTCAAAAGTTACCCGCATTTTACTCTTTAAATCTGGGTATTTTCGTATGACGATGTCATAATTACGTGTTTTGATAGATTTTCGATTGAAGCGTGTCTACTGCTATGTATATTATATGTAGTTTAAAAAGCATGAAATAAAATAAACTGCTGTAAAGGTTAGCGGTTCCCCGACGCGAGCACGAGTATTATTTTTGTTTTTAGATGTTTTTGTGTAGGGGATTATATATATTTTTTATATATAATCTAAAGAATACCTTCCAATAGTTCTTGGGGATAATCATTTTCTTGATATGGAGAAACCCGTTGGGCCACTACCTGCTGCTGAAATTTACCTGCAAAAATAATAGCGTTATGGTTAAAATCATAGGAAATGAACTAAATACTTTGCTAGAATAGCATTGAAATGGGACGATACGATCAAGCCAATAAAATTTAAAATTTTGCACATAAATACGCTCTATGAGATTACCGCTGGAAAGCTGTAAATCTACTTTTGTAGGTAGAATCTCTAAATGAAATACAGTGTAAACTCTTTGCACCGTTATTCTTTATAACGAACTGCCTATAGCGTAGAAATGAGCAAAATTTAGTTGATTTATTTAACCCATATATTTTATAGTATATCTAAATTTCCGGTGACAGCCGCATTGCTTTTGTTATTGTTGAACTCTGAGTTCAAGGCAATTAATAATTAACAATAAATGCTTTTCTTGAATCGCACTATCACATAACTATATACTTTCAAATAACGATCACTCTCTATAGCGATAAAAAATGCTCGATATCTTGAGTTTCGTCATAAAGAGTTTACACTATTATTAATATATATAATAACTATTATTTTAATTGTTTCAGAAAAACGGCTTAAAACTGATATAAAGCTGACATGAAAAACCATTAAAAAATGACATAGTTAACTATTATTTTAGTTGTTTCAGAAAAACATATTAGTATATTTTCAGTATCCATAAAAAAATAAAATAAAAATAAAAAATAAGAATAAAGAATGTAAAAAAATAACTTTGTGCAATGTTACTCTTACTGGAGTTCACACAGTGAATAGAATTTAGAGATGATACTGATCCACTCTTGCTTCGGTATTTAGGAGCAGCCTTGTATGAAGCTGTAGTTTTGTACTTGTTGTCTTTCTCTTCTTTAGATATCGATTGCCTTGCATCTGTAACAAAATTATTAACATGGTAATTTATTATCAACTTACAAAAGTATCTGATTAATTCTATGAAGTGCCATTGTGCATTTTTTTTACCCGACTGCCGAAGGAGGGTAATGTGTTTATCAGTCTATGTATGTATGTATGTTTGTTCCTATGTGGCGTTCTAGAGACCAAACGCGTTGATCCGATTTTGATGATTCTTACGTCAATCGATTCGTCTTAATTTTGCGAGTGTCACTGGCTACATTAAAATTGGAAAATACAAAAATGGCGGATTTTGGGCGCCATTTTGTGGGAAAAAAAATGTTTTTTTTTCTTCCAAACCCATCGTGTGGGGTATCAAATTAAAGGATTTTAAGAGGCAATTTCAAAAATATATAACTCTTATATGTTTAAATGTACCTAATAGTAACTAATAAAATAAATAAAACGTTGAAAATTTAAAAAAAAAAAAATTAAGATTAAGCGCGTAAGTTTATTAACAAGTTTAATAAACTTGCGCGCTTAATCTTAAAAAAAATATTGGTGCTAACAAGTAAGCTATCCAATCCAATTGTTTTAATTAACGCCCCCAAATAAGTTTCTTTAGGTATCTTAATCAATAATTACGTTATTAATTAGGATGTCGTATGACCTAAATTTGGGGTCCAAAATGAACCACTGCTGAGCCAGCGGAGGTATACTTGTCGCGTCCCAAAGTGTACCCCGTCCGAACTATACGGTTAATAACATGCAATGAAGAATATAAAATAATTGTCATAATGTGTATTGTCAAAAAGCTTAATGTCATAATGTTTAATGTCAAAATATTCTATAACAACAACAATCACAACTAATACTACAGATTGAAGATAATGTCGTAGTGTGAAGATAAAGCAGTTCCAGTTGTACAGCTGACTATTTCCATGGCTTTATTTTATATGTTTAGGAATCAAAAGCATACCTTTAGGCATCGCCGGTGGATAGACGGGAGCATTTGGCGCCGGCGGTACTTCTACATCATCGCCTAGTTCTGACGTCGCGTGCAGCTTGTACGCAGACTTGACGCTGCCCTCCAAGCGCACATAGTCACTCACCAAGGAACACAAATCCTCATTCACTGTCACCCTGTTAATAAATAATAAAGCAGTTTTTTATAATAAGAAGTTGTGTTTATTATTCCTGTATATAATCACGCATGTACTTCCCAAGGGCACAGTAAAAATATACATACAGTATGGAAACTACCTACAAACGCTCGAAACGGCACACTCACACAAACATACGCACCGACGAGACCATTAAGGCACTACTGCAGTGCTGTCAGTAGTGCGAACCGCTTAGGGGTCTCGTCGATACGCATGTTTGTGTGAGTGTGCCTTTTCGAGCGTTTGTAGATAGTTCCAATACTGTTTGTATATTTATTCTGTGCCTAAGGGTTGGGTAGATGTGCACCGATAATACACCCACATTTTGCAAGTTATGTTTAAGGTTGCACTAGTCAGTCATTCTTTCATACAAAGCTAGTAAGGCGATTACTCCAATGTTTGACGGTTTACGCTCAAAATAAAAAAAAAACTATTTGTCTCATCATTATCTAGTCCTTTAAGGAAACAAAAAAGTAAAAAGAAAGTGAATTTGAAAGTTATGAGCGTCGGAAGTTCCATATTTCAACACTAATTTTAACGCATGTTTGTGCGGAAATAAATACCATAAGAAGAAGGAAAATTGAAAAACAGCCGCCATACATGGATAGATTAGTAATTCAACAATGTTATAATTTTGTTTTGAAAATATACATTTAGTAGTTTTTTCATGATATCCATACTCCCGAAGGTCTGTTTATAACATTTCGCGCGCTCGTTTTCGTCCTAAATCATCATCCATTTCGATACAAATTTGCAAAAGTGCTAATCCGTACGCGAACTAGCTTCTTACTGCTCATCACAGCATCTATCTCTTTCGCACGTGTTGTCGGATGAGATAGCATGTATATACACCCCGCGCACAAAATATTTCGTGCCGTCGACTAGTGTAACCTTAAGTGGCACATTTGAATTTCAATTTTTTTTATTTATTTAAAATATAATAATAAACCAGCTCGTTACTGTCCCACTGCAGGGCAAAGGCCCCTTCTCATACAGAGAAGGCAAGAACATAAATCCCGCTTACTCAATGCGGGAATAATAATGATGAAAATTAAAAATGTATATTCTCAAATGATAGCAGCACACATACAAAAAAGATTTTACTTTTGTCAAAACTGTAGGACAGTTTGTTGGCAGACGAACACAAATATTTTTATTTATCTAAAATTACAATTTTTCGCTTAATTGCTAAGTATTTGAAATGTTAGTAATATTCAATATAAATTGGTTAGTTATTGTTAGTTAAGTATATTTTTCTAATTAATTCTACTGCTAATTGTTTCTACTGTCAACTAGGCAGAAAGTAATTATTAAGAACAAAGATTGACTTGCATGTTCTAATTTTATTAACTATTATTACTATTTTTTTTTATTTGTTTTTGGCTCGCGTTTGACCACTATCTTGCCTGATGCTAATAATGTGGTCAAGGTGAAGCACGCTTGCCTAGAAGTAACCTATTCAATCTTGACTTGAATACCCCTAGGTTGTAGCTATCAGGAAACAAAGACGCCGGCAGGGAATTCCACTCCTTAGCTGTACGCACAATGAAAGTATTTTCAAAACGCTTTGCGCGTATGGGTGGGATGTCATTCATGTACCGATGGCGCATTGCCGTACGTCTTGTAGTCCGATGATGGAAAGGGCTAGGCGGAATTAAATTGAGCAGTTCCATCGCACACTCTCCGAAATGTAACCGACTATTACCTAACTACGGCCACATCCTAAACTTTGCAGCTTACATAGGATAGTATTTCATTTCAATTACTTACTTTAGAGATTCTTCGATTGTTTCCGTTCTATTTAGATACCAGGCGGTATTTGCTACTTCTTTAGCTTCCTCCAAGAGAGCTGGTAAATCAATCTGAAATTTGAAAAAAAAGACAAGGAAAATTACAATTAAGGGTACACTAGTCGAAAATTCTTCCATACAAACGTAGTCTGTCTTTTACTCCTCTGTTTGACGATGTACGTTCAAAATAAAAAATGATATCAATTTGTCTCATCATTATCTAGCCCTGTATGGAAGCAAAAAGTAAAAAAAAAAATTACTTGAAAGTTATGAGCTTCGAAAGTTCCATATTTCAACACTAATTTTAACGCATCTTTGGGCGCAAATAAGTACCATAAGAAGAAGGAAAATTGAAAAACGGCCTCCATACAGGGATAGATTAGTAGTTCAACAATGCAAATAATTTTATTTTGAACAGATACATCCAGTCCACCGTTTTTTCATGATATCCAGACTCCCAAAAGCCTGTTTATAAAATTTCGCGCGCCCGTTTTCGTTCTAAATCATCATCCATTTCGCTACAAATTTGCAAAAGTGTGTATTTTCAAATCAAATCAAATCAAATGTTTTTTTATTTCACATAGGCCTACATGGGCACTTATAAAACGTCGACAAAAGGTGCACGGTTCGGGTTAGTCGTTTCCTGTGGAGAAGAACCGGCAAGAAACTCCACGGTTACTCTTTTAAAAAAAATTGGTTTGTTTTACAATATTTCCACGTTACAGTATTAGTGCTTAGATATGGGGGGACAACGTAGGCCCGACAATAAGACGTAAGAAACTAAAAAAAAAAATTGTATAAACGAGAGAGTTAACAAATGTTAACAAGCGTCTAGAAATCTAGAAGGCCTACAATGTTCACACATTCACAAAACAATCAGTAAAAGAATCTATACAAAGGAAAAAATAAATAAAAATATATAACAAGACTAAATTTAACATGTGGCACAAATGTTGTTATCAGTGCTGTAACTATTCATAGCAAAGGGCTATAGAGATTATTGAAATCATTGTAAAAAGTCTAATTAAAAGAAAGAAAAAAAAGTAAAAATGAGATTGAGAATAGTTAGAGACATCCACATATTTGTGCCGTTTATGAGTTACCAGGGAAGCCGCATTCGCAGAAGGAGCTAAAATTTTTATCTTCAACGTAGTCCTTCATTTTGTAATATGCTTTTTTAATAAGCACACGTTTGATGTAGTTTTTGAACTATTCGTACGCGAACTAGCTTCTTACTGCTCATAACAGCAACAATCTGTTCCGCGCGTGTTGTCGGTTGATATAGCATGCATTTTAACCCCGCGCACATAATAGTTCGTGCCGTCGACTAGTGTACCCTTAACTGAGAGATAGTACAGTGTTCTTTGTGTTTTTTTTTAGTTTTTGTTGTGCAATTGGTTATACTGTCCTCATTAGCAAATCTCTCTATGGCACTTGGGTTCGCTGTTAGAGAACCCAATTATGATTTAAGCTCGGTTTTGTACATAAGCTGTCCTATTGTATTTGAATATGTTTGTTTCGTGCACAATATATAATATAAATAAGAAAAAAAAAAAATACAAAAAACCCGACTGCTTAAAAAGCGAACTGAAAAGACGTAAACAAGAAAAAAATCATGCTGTGCAGTCGGAGGATACATATGCGCGAGCTGGCTGACCAAAACCAGATGTATACGCCGACTGCACAGCATGATTTTCTTCTTGTTTACGTCTTTTTAGTTCGCTTTTTAAGCAGTCGGGTTTCTTATTATTTTTAAATATTATTTTTATTTGCTACATTTTAGTTCTTTTTTTTTTGAACATATAAGTGTTATATTTTTGTAATCATCTCTTAAAACCCTTTATTTTGATACCCCACACGATGGGATCGGAAGAAAAAAAATATTTTGGCCCCCACAATATGGCGCCCAAAACCCGCCATATTTCTATTTTCCAATTTTAATGTAGTCAGTGACACTCGCAGGGTTAAGACGAATCGATTGGCGTGAGAATCATCAAAATCGGCCAACGCGTTTGGTCTCTAGAACGACACATAGGAACAAACATACATACATACATAGACTGATAAACACATTACCCTCCTTCGGCAGTCGGGTAAAAATAAAACTGTATTACTCAACCAATTAACACTTTATGTTCCCTTAACACCCTGGCGTTATTCTGACAACAAACTTTAAAGAGACCGCCATGATTTAAGTGACAGAGACACCACCCTATAAAGACAAACTTTTCCTGATGCTTAATGTGTAGTATTTCTGCCCAGATACAGTGTTAATACACCCTTATTTTCTAGTTCTTTATCTTAGGCTATCATCTTTCTAATAAAATTGTACTAAGAAATAATGTACTTGCCATCGACAAAACGACAAACTACTAAGCAGAATCTATCAATACCAATGAAACAACCTACGTAGACCTGTGTGTTTTAGTATATTATAGAGCCACAAAAGTGTGCATGAATCAACTTTTGGAATAGTAAGTAATGTTTTTGCGAACCCTTAGCACATTGTAGCTGTAAATTGGACGTTTTTGCGAAGCCTTAGCACATGCTAGCTGTAAATTGGACGTTTTTGCGAACCCTTAGCACATGGTAGCTGTAAATTGGAAGTTTTTGCGAACCCTTAGCACATGGTAGCTGTAAATTGGACGTTTTTGCGGACCCTTAGCACATGGTAGCTGTAAATTGGACGTTTTTGCGAACCCTTAGCACATGGTAGCTGTAAATTGGACGTTTTTGCAAACCCTTAGCACATGGTAGATGTAAATTGGACGTTTTTGCGAACCCTTAGCACATGGTAGCTGTAAATTGGACCCGGTAAGTCGACCCAAAGTTGCAAATATGCTTACGTTCAAATTACATACTAATACTACTATATCTCACACGTTTTGTGAAGAAAGAACTCTACTGAGAGCCCGAGACGCCCAAGACGAGGGCGTCTGGGCTTTTGCCCTTACAGATATCAAGCCAAATAAAAAAAAAAATTACCTGTTTTATGTTGTTGGCATCTGTAGCATCCGTTATCATCCTCAAGACATTTTTAGCTTTCTTGATAGAATTTTCGACTTCAGATTTAGCTTTCTGCAAGGAGTCCTTTTCAAATAAGTTTAAATTCAAAATTCTATTCATGATTTCGTCTTTATGCTTTTGTAACACAGAAAACAGCTTTGAGAAATGTTGTTCAACACTCGCAGTTATTTTAAATCGTTCCTTGACGGATCCAGTCTCACTTTCGTAGTTGTAGAGCAAATGTCCAATATCCTAGAAAATGTAAAACGTAATTAAGAATAACTAATAAATGAAACTCTCAGGTTATTTATGAATTTAATAAGAAAATATACAACCGCCAGCGTCAATGGAACAATTCAGGCTAAAAATTAAATAAAAAGTAAAATAATAATAAGAAAACATACAACAGCTGTTTTTGTGAGTCTTCTGAAGGTTTCATCTACTTGTGGAGTTAACTCAGTCAAATCCTCCAAAATGGTTTCATTCTGCAAAAAACGTCAACATGAACTTAAAGCAATAATATTGAATCTCCATAATAATTAGCTTTTTTGATACATATGTGCATACTTAAACGCACGCCTTTTCCCATGGGGGTAGGCAGAAACAACAGAACGCCACCTGCTGCGATCCTTATATACTTCTTTTGTTTTACTCACGTTCAAACATCTAGTCATACACGCACGCCGGTTATGAGTACTGCGCGCCTGGCTTTTCTGAAGAATATCACCAATAGGGTCTATCTATGTATGTCTTTCTAAGGCGGGACCCTCCCGGCATTCAAGTGTGCCTTGTAGAAACCTTTTGTTAATCGCTTTTCATTCATCCTCTCAACATGGCCAAACCATCTTAGCATACTCTTTAAAATTTTTGTCACTACATCTTCTTTTGGGGTTTAAGTTTCGGTTATACGCGTTTTTCGAGTGCGTTACAAACGTTACCGCAGCAGGATTTCAAATATCTTCGCAACCATAGCAAATACAAATACAAATTAAGTTGTATCATTTATTTCAAATTGATATCTAATTATTTAGATAACATTTATTTCAACATACCCATTAGAAAACAAAAGATCTGGCTGCGGTAACGTTACTCCAGCCGGCACTGTTTTTATCAAATAATTAAAAAACTATCAGCTTACCAAATTAATAAATCTGCTTACCAATTACAGAAGCTGTATATCTAATTATCTATTGCACTTAGATGACGATTTTCGACATTATCTGGCTGTAGTAACGCACTCCGTTTTTCAGCCTCACAAATGGCCAAATAATCAACTCTTCAATTTACTATAAACTGGGCCTAAGAGTGCAAATACCTGGGCGAGGTACAAAATACCTGATCAATGACCCCCATGCTAGGAAAAGCCTGAGTTACAGGGGTCATCCATCCGTCCATTACGTTAATGACAAAAATAAATACATTAGCCTAGTACGATTTTGGGAGTAGGGAAGGAGCAACAGTTAACTAAATATAAATTGTGAAAAAGAGGAAAAGAAAATAACTTTGTGAATTGGGTGTGATGTGACTTTTTATGGCCTAAGAAATGTCTTCCGTCAGTGGGATGATATACTTTTAACTTATGCATCGGAACTTTTTCATTTATATTCTGTTTCCTGTAAAATTATCCACGTAAGTAGCGATTAAGTGCGAAGGTGGTATTAGTGCAAGCTCTGGGAGAAACTGGTTTGAGTCTTATTCTGCCCCCATACCATGACGTGTCAAAACTATCATAGTTCGACTGTGAAATAGGGACAGATGTATACAAGTCATATACATCTGTCCCTTACGCACACTGGAAATAACCTAGCTCTAAGAGCTTTTGGTTACCCCCCCTGATCTTAGGTCATCTAATGATTTGAAAGAGGGGGAGATAGGATAGGATAGGATAGATGGACGCGTTTTCCGCACTTAGATATCCATTTGGTCCGTTATGCATACAGGCCTCCACCCTGTGAGAGAGAATGGGTCATAATCCACCACGCGGGCCCAGGAGGGGTTGGTGGATGTCACATGTCTTCATATTTTTGGTTCTAGGACATGCCGGTTTCCTCATGATGAGAGAGCAGTTGTGAAGAAAAAATCTACACAAAGTAAAGCGCCTGCCTGGGTTCGAACCCACGACCTACAACTTGTAATTCGCGGCCGTTATCACTGGGCTAACACTGCTCCAAAAGAGGAGAGTGAGGAGACTTAAGGCACACCGATATCTAGTTCAAAGAACATTCATGTAAAACCATTTGTTCAAATGCATCATTATTTATGTTATCTAATCAAACTATTAAGGTTACACTAGTCCAAAATTCTTCCATACAAACGTAGTTTGGGTTTTACTCCACTGTTTGACGATGTACGTTCAAAATAAAAAATTATATCAATTTGTCTCATCATTATCTAGTCCTGTATGGAAGCAAAAAGTACAAAAAAAAAATAGCTTGAAAGTTATGAGCTTCGAAAGTTCCATATTTCAACACCAATTTTAACGCATCTTTGGGCGCAAATAAGTACCATAAGAAGAAAGAAAATTGAAAAACGGCCTCCATACAGGGATAGATTAGTTGTTCAACAATGCAAATAATTTTATTTTGAACAGATACATTCAGTGGTTTTTTCATGATATCCAGACTCCCAAAGGTCTGTTTATAAAATTTCGCGCGCTCGTTTTCGTTCTAAATCATCATCCATCTCGCTACAAATTTCCTCCCCGGTCAGTGGGGCGGAGGGGTGCGCGTGCGGCGCATATACACCTACACACACACACGCTCACTAGTTTAGCTACCGCCCGGCGCCCGCGCCCCGCTGCCCCATAGGGGCCTCAATCGTCTGCTGTATATATACGTCACCGTAATTACGCGCGTGCGGTGTATGTTATTGATATTGTGATATCGACGATAACGTATTCGTATAATATTTTATAACATTGACCCCTGGCTTGAACTTTGGATTCCGATATGCCTTTATGTTTTGTGTTGATTATTTTGAATTGGTCCGAAATTTTGCTTTTTTTTTATTTATTCTTTTCTTTTTTTTATTCATGAGGGCGCTTGACATGACTTTTATACCTAAATAAACACAGACTTGTAATTCTAATGTTTCACGCGCATTTATAAAATTACAAACTGCCTATCTTTATCTATAATTAGAAAATCTTTTTTTTAAAATACTACCGACTTCCAAATAAAAACACTACAAAGTGAAAAATAACTTCAATTTCGGAAGTCGGTGTTCTTGTTTTTGTTTCTTCGTTTTTTTTTTTTTTTTTTGTGGTACGTAAAGATCAAGTTCAATAAGGTACCTATAATCTCAGATTAGAGAATCTTGAATCTTGAAATCTGAGCCTAAAATGCCCAAATAACCGAAAAAAACTAACATAACCGGGGCAATGAGAGTGTGAGGGTGAACTGTACATATCTGCGTACCCCTTTAGAGCGTACCGGCTTGACGTTATGTTATCAAAAGGCCTAAACAATAAACAGTTTTGCGATCGCAGCAACCCCGAGAGATTTGCCGTTGTTTATTGAAGAATTCTGTTGTATATATTAGGATATTAGATTCCAATTAGATTAGGTATTTTAAGATTTTCGATAGTCGTGCCTACTTATATCGAAAGTTCATTATTATGTAGGTACCTATCTGTTATATCGGCTCGGCTTCAGCGGCGGACAAACACAAAAGGAAGCTATTTTTTAACCGACTTCAAAAAGGAGGAGGTTCTCAATTTGACTGTATTTTTTTTATGTTACTTACCTCAATACTTTTTTAATGTGAACCGATTTTGATGATTCTTTTTAGGGTTCCGTACCCGAAGGGTAAAAACGGGACCCTATTACTGAGACTTCGCGGTCCGTCTGTCTGTCTGTTTGTCTGTCACCAGGCTGTATCTCATGAACCGTGATAGCTAAACCGGTGAAATTTTCACAAATGATGTATTTCTTTATAACAACAAATATTAAAAACAGAATAAAATTAATATATAAGTGGGGCTCCCATACAACAAACGTGATGTTTTTTGCGATAATCGTACGGAACCCTTCATGCGCGAGTCCGACTCGCACTTGGCCGGTTTTTTATTTGTATACCTACTTTGCGCGCCGACACTCACAAGCTCGGCTCAGCCACCCGAAGCTATTATATTGTATTGTGATAACAAAGAGAATATTTCAAACTGCTATTGTAAACAAACAATCCATAAACAATTTACAAAATAACATTATTTTTTATTTGATGAACCTAATTACCTAGAAAACAAGTCTCACATCAAAGTGGCGCTGTCGAAAAAGCAGTTATCCTGACTGGCTGGTATGAAATACCTACTTACGGGGAGGCGCCTGTAGGTTCTAGCTAACTAGCTAAGGTAAGTAAATACCTATTTAACACACATTGTAATATTTGCACAACCTGCAATAAAATACAAAAACATAAAGACATGACCTACACCCGTGCGCATAGAGCCTAGCTTTCCGCACGCGCTGGTACGATACCTACAGTCAGCGAAGCCCTGGCGCCCGCTCTGCCAACGTAAAATCTACCGACTTGACGCTCGAAAACTTTTCATTCTTATAACTAAGGGCATAAGGTTCAATAAGCGCGCAAGCGGCTCGCGCTGCTCTGCCGTCGCCGCCGCCAAAAATAATTAAAAAGTCAAATCTAACATTACTTGTCGATAATAACATTATCTATGTAAATTCACATTTTCGCAAAAGATCTTATTGTCAAGTTGGCAAAGTCGCGGGTAAGTATAGGTGCATAACAACAAGTAAATTGAGTGCCTTCTAATTACGTTACACACAGTAATAATCCAAAGTTCTAACACCTATTTTTTTATGTTTATGTTGTCAATGAATTGCATACGCGACACCGCACCGGCGGCGGCGATTACACTGCAACCACACACAAGTATATTATAGTAATCTTTGCACACACACCGCCGCGCTGTCGGCGCTCTGCAATGAAATTGCGCATGTGTGCGTCACACAGCGTTATGAGTGTGTATACGAACACGATCTAGCTTCTTACTGCTCATCACAGCGTCTATCTCTTTCCTGCGTGATGTCGGATGAGATAGCAAATATTTTAACTCCGCCGCCAAATAGTTCGTGCCGTTGACTAGTGTAACCTTAATACATGCAGCGCTAGATCGCTTATAGAGTTTAGTTTATTCGCGATCAAATGTCGTAAGCCCCATAAAATTCATGGCGCTTACGCGTTCTGTTCAATATAGTGTAAAGTAAGGTATACAGATTGTAGTACAGTTCAGTCGAACAGAGTGTTCGGATTGCCAAATACACCGCGTAGAACGATGTCTAGTACATAATTATTTTAACACATTCTAGAATATAAATCTGAAAAAAAGTACTGAAACAATTTGACAGCTATGCCACATATTCCATTCCGTTCCAGTTTCCCAGATAAAATAATAGTAGGGTGTTCGTAAATACTTACAACTTCCCGTAAAGACACAACCTCATGATTCTTGCAGGATTTTTCACCACCAAGCAACATGCAGTCTGTACATATAGACTTTTTGCAATCATTACAATAGTAATCAAGTGGTTTTCCAATATGTAACTTACAAGTTTTGGGCTCAATAGTGGATTCTGAAAGGCAAACGCACATATAAGTACAATTTAATAAAAAAATAAATAACTAAGCATAATAATAAACCATCGACCACATAGCCACTAGACGCCTAATGCTTGATCTAATACATCAAAACAATTCTGTCAACTAGCTGAGGTATGAGGCACGGGGGTACTGCGCTCTGATTGGTCCCTTACCAAGGTCATGCGCCTCATTAAGGGTGGGACAGGTTTAAATAAAACCAGGCAGGTATCGATATTTTATAAATAGTATTTGTACTTATTTTTATTTTATTAAAATTACCTTCTTTATTATTAATTATACGGCGTTTTAACATTTTAGTAATAAAATAAAATGTTAAAACTAAAAAAAGAAATATCAAAATTCTTAAGGAAACATACTTTTTTGGTTGTTGGTTCTTAAATATAGTTATAAACGTAATCAATAAAATATTAGTAAAAAACGTAATCAAAACATCGTTTCACAATTAATAAACTTTTTAAATTAATGTCTTTATTTGTAAGGTTTCTAGTTTTATCGATAACAGATTTGGTCATAGGATATAGTGCATCACTAGTTCTATTTACGAAATTATAGAGGAGAAGAGATAGCCAAAAATTACTTTAAAAAGAAAGAGACGCAAACATGCGGTGGGCGTTTTCACCTACAAAATTGACCAGTATAATATGAACTCCGACAAATAATATCAGAAAATAAATCTAATTATGTTTATGTAACTATTAACTTATCAATGAAATGTTATGCCATTTTTTAGGAAACTTGAAGTCTGGATGTTGTTACCATACCAAAGTATTGTTCAAGAAGCCATTATAATATTTATGAAATATTTTTTTTGTTGACGGATGCCGAAGTATTTACGGCTCACAGAAGTGGTCGCTACTAATTCGAAATTGTCAAGTGGCGACCTTTATTACCTCGATATGATCTTTTAGTCATATGTGTTGACAGACATCGCTCGCCTGTTATTAGGCGTCTATGGGCTGTGTGGTCGCTGTAATAAACTAATCTGAAATATTGAGTCAAAAACTACTCTGCATTGCTGTCCACTGGTCTTGTGCCCAAAAAGCTGGCAGCATTGCTACATTTCATACTAATGCTAGTCTGACTAAGGTAAAAGCCAGTCTTATTACAGGCTTTCATTTAACTTGCAATGTATGTATGTATATAAGTATGTAAGTAACAATAGTATGTATGGTATATAAGTGTGTTCAGGTCAAATCTTGCAACTGAATTTTTAAGCAGTTATCCTCCACCAATTAAAATGAATTTTGCATACACGTTTAGTTTGGATGACAATGCATGGTTACATAAGTGACGTCATTCTAAATCCAATATGGCGGACGGCCCAAGATAGCGGACATGTTATTTTTTGACTAGGTATCAAATGAAAAAGGTTTTGCTAAGAAGAATACGAAAAAAGCTTGTTTTAAAATAGTTCATCACCATTTTCATCAGCCTATTAAATGCCCACTGCTGGGACATAGGCCTCCTCTCTGTGAGAGGGAATGGGCCGTAATCCACCACGCGGGCCCAGTGCGGGTTGGTGGATATCCCATGTGTTCGATTTTTTGGTTCTAGGACATGCCGGTTTCCTCTCGATGTTTTCCATCACCGTTTTGAGAGCGGTGATGATGAAATAATTTACACAAAGTAAAGCGCCTGCCTGGGCTCGAACCCACGACCTACAACTTGTAAGTCGCGGCCGATACCACTGGGCCACCACTGCTTTATATTGCTAGCTGACCCGGCAAACTTTGTTTTTCCATAAAAACACCAAACATTTATCTACCTTATCTACCCTACCTACCCTACCCTACCTACCCTAAACTACCTACCTACCCTGCCCTACCTATGTAGGTAAGGTACCATTTTTACTTTTTCTTTATATTTTTTTTCGCCTATCAATAACAAACACAACAAAAAAAGAACAATCAAAATCGGACCAGCCATTTACGATTCTATAAAGGACATACAGACAAACATTAATTTTTATATATAGATATTGTTATTTAGCTTGAATTGAAAAGTGTGCCGTATGGTGACGGACTTAAAGAAATTCACCATCCCATACCTTCCCGTGGGTGTCGTAAGAGGCGACTGAGGGACACACCTGAGAATGGGCAGCAGTGTTCTCTGTGCATTTTAATAACTAACTGCGGTCGCCAACCCTCCTGCCAAGCGTGGCGATTATGGCAAACCCCCCCCAAACCTAATGAATAGCACACATAAAAAACGGTCCCGAGTGCCCGGCAGCCCGTCTACCCTCAGCTACTGTAGCGGTCGAGGCGGTGGCGTGGCAAGGGGTGCTAAGAATCCCCGGAGTGTACCCGGCTACCCCAATAAACACCGACAACTGGACCTGGGAGACCCCGAGAGCTTTCCGATAGAACTCCAGAATCGTTTCGAGTGCCTAGGGAGCTCCGTGGACGAATACAGCGATGGGTTCGTGGAAGCTGTCCTTACGGTCGGGTCTAAGTTTTTCAAGACCCGCCGTACAGATAGGAACAAAAAGCTCTCTGATCCTACTCTCAAGCTCATGAAGGAGAGGCGTGAGATGATCTTGCAGTCTTCAGACGATGCGGTAAAATACCGACAGCTAAATAGACGGATCTCAAAGTCTTTGAAAAGCGACCGCCGCCGCTTTAATACTGAAAGTATTCAAGACGCGATTGAGCGGAATAAGGGCTCCAAGGTCTTTGCAAGAGATTTGCTTGCCTATTGGGCAGAGCCAGCTCACGAAACTGAAGACCGATGATGGCAGGATCGTGTCCGCCAAACCGGAGCTTCTGAGGGAGATCGAGAGATTCTATGGTGTGGTGTTCATTCCACTTGGCTACATGGCTAGTCTACTTACGTTTTATACTTACTTAACAAATATCATCATTATAATTTTTGACTATTAGTTCAGCAGCCTTGACCATCCATCTGTGTGCCTGCCTACTCTACAGCCTAGCTCGATTGCCTGGTTCACCGTTGTGGTGACTGCTCACCTGCCTACCTCGGGCATTCCGACTTCCTGCCCGATCAACTGCCTGGATAACTGCCCACGTCGTGCGAAGCCGGACCTTAATTTGTTATATATATCCTTTTTCTTAGTTTTAATTTATAATTACTTTACTTTTATTAACGTGGCTTACGTATAGCTCTTCTGAGCTATACGTAACGTTACAATGGACAGTTTTACACGCCAACCAGTAAACCCGTCGCGAATCTAGCGAATGACCCTAGAGCTAGATTGACCCGACACTATACCGAAAAAATTCCGGACGTCAGCCTGTATGAGATTAGGATGGCTGTGAAACAGCTTAAGAACAACAAGGCACCGGGTGATGACGGAATTACGGCCGAACTGCTGAAGGCGGGTGGAAAACCAGTACTTAAGGCCCTTCAGAAGCTGTTTGATTCCGTCATACTCGAGGGGAAAACGCCACAGGCATGGTGCAGGGGTGTGGTGGTACTCTTCTTCAAGAAGGTTGACAATGCCCTACTTAAGAACTATAGGCCTATCCCATCTAACTTCTTAGCCATGTCTACAAGCTGTTTTCAAGAGTCATCACGAATCGACTCGCGCGCAGGTTTAACGATTTCCAGCCTCCCGAACAAGCCGGATTCCGTAAAGGCTTCAGCAATGGCGAGTACATCACTCACCTTCGGTTTGCCGACGATATAGTGGTTATGGCTGAGACCATGGAGAACCTCAGTACAATGCTCGATGATCTCAGTAGAGCTTCCGAAAGAGTGGGTCTTAGGATGAATATGGACAAAACCAAGGTGATGTTGAATGCCCATGTTACACCCACTCCTATCATGTTCGGAGACTCAACACTCGAAGTTGTGGGCGACTATGTCTACCTGGGACAAACGATCCAATTGGGTAGGGCCAACTTCGAGAAAGAGGTCAACCGTCGAATCCGACTCGGCTGGACAGCGTTCGGGAAGTTGCGCGGTGTCTTCTCGTCCAACTTGGTAAGTTGTCTAAGAACTTGGCAGTGTCTCAAGACGAAAGTCTATGACCAGTGTGTGTTGCCAGTGATGACATATGGCTCTGAGACGTGGTCGTTTACAGTGGGCCTCATCAGAAAGCTTACAGTCACTCAAAGGGCAATGGAGAGGGCTATGCTTAGCGTTTCCTTGTGTGATCGAATCAGCAATGTAGAGATCCGCAAGAGGGGCTATGTTGGTAACCCTGGGTGGTTACCAACATAGCCCGAATAATTGCCAAACTTAAGTGGCAGTGGGCAGGGCACATTGCTCGCAGAACGGATGGCCGATGGGGCAGAAAAGTTCTGGAGTGGCGACCGCGAACCGGAAGACGTTGCGTTGGAAGGCCTCCCACCAGGTGGACCGACGGCCTGGTGAGGGTTGCGGGGATCCGCTGGTTGCGAGACGCACGGGACCGGTCAATGTAAAAGCTTGGGGGAGGCCTATGTCCAGCAGTGGACGTCTTTCGGCTGATATGATGATGATGAAAAGAAAACTTTGTTACACAACTTTGAAACAAGGTTTCTGAAAACTGTGTTGGTGTTTTGATGACACACAAAGCTTACATAAAGAATTAATAAATAAATATTAGTTCCCTCCTATGTCCAAGGTTACTAAAGCTAACATTTTAACTGATTTTATAGGGTTAGATACATTGTTTATAGGAAATCTACAGTGGCCTAATTTTGTTAATAAAGGATATTGCAAAAAATATGAGAATATGAAATTTATTTTGTTTAGAAAATAAACTCTTTGACTCAGTATAAGCAGTATAAGAATACTACACCATGCATTTAGCTAATTTATTAGTCATTGATTGACATCAACCAATCTTAGACCAGAAAAATATTAAACATACTTACAAAGGTTAGTGGGTTGTTAGTCATTTATTTTTTATTAATGTATTATTAATCATTAACAAACCTATATCTTGCAGCACATGGTTCCTAAATATAACATAACTCTTATGAGTTTTATTGAAGCAGGTATCACACAAAACAATAACACACTGTTTGCACATTTTCGAAGTTGTAGCATTACATTCTAAACAACTGCCTGTAAAAAAAATATGTTTTTAAGCTGGGAACATTTTAATTTTGATTACATTTTCTCATTATAATAAAGAATCAACACAAGTCTTTCTCAGAATCGATTGATCAAAGACACTTGGTATTTGATAATCAAAACAATAATCAAAATCAAATATCACTAAACGAGTAACAAAAAACAATGGGTTTTAATTACCTTGAGCAGGATCATTCTTTAGCAAAGCTTCTAAATCAACAAAACTCTCTTCTTCATTTTTCTTTTGTGTTTTTACTGGAGTCTAGAGCATGTAGAAAAATATATTTTATTACAACTCAATTTAAACTTTTTTACCTATGAGATATATAATATGACATAATTATTTACCTTCATCATATGCATAGCTATTTCACCATACATCAGAACATTCACAGGAAACATTTGATATAACTTAGATTTATTTTGAATCAATTCATCTCGATCAGTGGTCTTGACTTCTTCTTCCCGGTGGCAAACCTTGCACTCTATTGGTTCTGTACACCTCATTATTTGGACAATGCAAATTTCACACATGGTATGGCCACATGGTAGAAACAATGGCAAGTTCTCTTGCACCTTGCTTGATTTCACTGAGAAATGTTTAAATCCATTGCTAGATTAGATAACTTCACATCATACATCATCAGCCTATTAATGTTCCCACTGCTGGGACACAGGCCTCCTCTCTGTGAGAGGGGATGGGCCGTAATCCACCATGCGGGCCCAGTGTGGGTTGGTGGATGTCACATGTCTTCGAATGTTTGGTTCTAGGACATGCCGGTTTCCTCACAATGTTTTCCTTCACCATTTTTGAGAGCAGTGGTGATGAAATAGAACTAGAATTAGATAACTTATTTCTTTTAATTTATTTATTTATACTTTATTGTACACCAAGATAAAAACAAATAAATACATACAGAAACCTTAAAATAAAAACAAACATACAGCAGGTGGCACATTCTGTGATTTCTTCCAGGCAACCTCATAAACTCAAAAATACAGGAATGTTCTTATAGAAAATAATGAAAGCAGATTAGGTATTTATTAAAGTGTGAATCCTATTCTAGTAGTCTCCTGTACACTGAGAAGCAACTACTTATCTTCATGATTATATCAAAGTAGAAAAAAATATAGTACCTAATTTGTTATTTATTTAAAACCGTGATTGGTCATTGATGTATTAAAAAAGGGGAAGATACGGTACTGAACACAGCACTTGGTCCTACTAGACTAGGTGAATGCCCGTAGCGGGCACTCAGGCGATTTCGCTCGCACTACAGCGCCGTCTACTATCTCTGTCCTTTTTCCATGTCTATCCAGGTTTTTTGATCGCGATGTTAGCGCGTAACGTATCTTCCCCTTTTTAATACATCAATGTGATTGGTACATATATTTTATTTTTTGTGTTAAGTTCTGTTATTTGGCAGGAATGACAGGATCATATACTATGCCCGATAATGCTCATTGACTATGCCTGCCTACACAACACATCTATTGTTTACATGTTACCAGCTAAGTTCGCAATCACAAGTTTACAACTTTTGTACCTATTTCTATTTTATGTATGTTCATAACTGTTTCTAAATTATATTAAAATTCTGTTTCTTAATGTGTATTTTGATGCTTAGTTATCATGAAACATTGAAATAGGTAGCCTCAAGCCTAGAAATTGTTGTTATTTATACACCGCAAGAGTTTTATCTATAGCAAATTAGGTAAATACACGTCGTGAAAAATGCCGATTAGACCGACAAACAATAAATAACAAATAACGACTGATTGAGGACTGCGAGTAGTTCATTTTAACTGCTATCAGTAATTTATTAGAATTACTGAGAGTTCGTAGGACTTTTATTTGCAGTGCAAAAGAAAACTTTTACTTACATGGTATATAATAAAGTGTCCGACTTATTTCTCGGCCTCTCCAAAATATATAATAAAGTTGACAGCAACTTGGGCAGACTTTTTTCAAGTCGTCGTCCATTGTTATTATATTTGGAGATATTTATTCCTCCACTAGAATGAAAAACTCATGAATAATATTTACGAGACGATTTAATAAAATACACATTACTCACTCAGCCATTGGTTAAATTCAGTGTTGCCAGATTTGCAGATTTGTTGAGCCAACCAACTTCACTATAATAAAAGAAGAATTCGACATTCAACAATTTTTTTTGTATTCTATTTCTATTAGTAGCAAAATTTCACAGAAATAGGTCAAATTAGCTTTGTTTATCATCAAAAATCTGTAACTGCTTTTGGTAAACAAATCTACCAATATTTTTATAGAAAGAAGTCATTTATATACCTTGTAATAAAATTTAGTTCAGTTTAGTTCCAGTTGATTAAAAAGAAATGTGGGAAAAGATTTATATAAATAAATACATAGTTTCTAATTTCTTCACAACCTTTACTGAAAATAATGATGATCATGGCCCACTTTTAATAATATTTAATATATTTTTCAAGCTTGGCCCATTTATAAAACACAAGACGACCACGTCGATTCACAAAAACCACAAGACATTCTTCGAAACTTTAATTTCAATTGTTTTGTTGTTGCGTACTTAAAAGTGAATTGGAATATCTGACATCATTCAACACGCTGCAAGCTAATGCTGACTTTATTTCGTTAGTCACAAGACCCGTTAATGATTCTCCATAAAACATTTACCTAAAGTCGCGACCATGTCGCGACTGAAGTGTTAACAAAAATACTGATGAATTGTTAAATATTACCAGTAATTTTCATCGTTCCTCAGATAATGTTGTATTAAAGTTAGACAGTCTAATCTTGAAGTCACCTAAAAATGGCCATTTTTTTTTGAACTAGTCTCTTTCGTGACTAGTCGCCGATCGTAAAAAATGGACACCTCGCCGCCCTTCTGGGTAGCCTAAATGGCGAAGATCTGGCAGCATTGGTTAAATTGTATAGTTCTTGCCCATAGACATTGCCAAACTTCTGGGCCGCCCTGAAGTTGACTTGCCGGATGCGCGAGGCACGAAAGTCCCTTTTCACACGCTCCGGTTGCCGGTTAGCCGCTACCGGGTAACCGGCGGCGAATGTATAGGCATGTACACATCGGTACGTGTGAAAGCTTATATACATGGCTAAACACTTCGCCGCCGGTTACCCGGTAGCGGCTACCCGACAACCGGAGCGTGTGAAAAGGGACAAACGGTGCTGTTTTTTTATCTGGTCTGAAGTAGCCTATATTCGCAAAGTAGCTGAATATTATAAGGCTGGCCACACGTTTCATCAAATTTTATTTTTATTTTTTAGAAACTTATATCTTGAAACTTTTTTATAAGTATTTTTCGATGGTTTTTATTTTACCACTTTGTCGGCGTGATTAAAATCAAATTATAGCTATCTGCTACTAAGAGACAGACGGACATGGCAAAACTATATTGGACGTGGAATTTGGTTGCACTTCCCTAATAGCCTCTATCGCTATATCCTTAAAAATACGTCTAAGGCAGACCGAACAAATAGAACTGACTATGGAGACTGGGGTAACTTGGTTCTACAAAGGGACGTCTTAATCCATGCGGGGGCCCCTGGGCACACAGAGTTTGGTGAAGGGCCCCAATGCCAATGGAAATAAAATTCGGTCACGGGTAGTAGGGCCCCATACTCAAGTTATTATTCTTCGTGCTTTCAGCGTTAGAACATTACTTTTCCTGTCTGCTTATTTTATTCTAAGAAAAACAATTTTGTGCGAGACCTCTAGTAGTCGAAATAGGTAGGTATATTATGTTGTCAAGATAATCCTATCAAATAAGAACACTTGTAATAATATTATTGTGAAATTCATAAAATAGTCCGTTCCTTAATGCCAGTGCACTTTATTTTAAAACAAAACTCGCTGTTCACAATTTTTCAGTATACAATCTAGGCAATAATGAAGTCACATGCTACTGGTTTGACGAGACGGTATGCGATATGAAAGCCACTACATACGCATCGTTTTTTGTAAATTATTTGACAAAATTACTTGAAAACGATCCCAAAGATGTTGTAATATTTACAGATGGCTGTACCGCTCAGAATAGGAATAATGTAGTGTCAAATGCGTTGTTGCGTTTGGCTATGGCCAAGAACATTGTCATAACACAAAAATATTTAGAGAAAGGACACACACAAATGGAAGTGGACTCGGTTCACTCCGTGATTGAGAGGAAGCTGAAGAACCGGGAATTTTTTTTACCGTCACAATATGCAACTATTACAAAGGAAGCCAGAAAAGTACCAAGTCCTTACGAAGTTATAACACCTGATTATACGTTTTTTAATGACTTCAGTCTTAAGAATTACCTGATTTATGAATCAATAAGACCTGGTCGTGGGGCGGGTGATCACTGTGTCGTAGATATAAGGGCTCTGAGGTATAATCCAAGTGGAACAATCGACTATAAGCTCCATTTTGCTGATGACTTTATTCCTTTGCCTAGAAGACCAAAGAAAATAACATGTCTGATTGACAGTGTGCCGTCACTTTATGAATCTAGACAACCAATAACTAAAACAAAGTATGACCACCTACAGGAGCTGAAGAGTGTCATACCTAGAGACTGTCATAGTTTTTATGATAATTTACCTTATACATAAAATAGTAATGTTTAATGTTAATTTTACTGAGATTTTAAAGACTGTGATTACCTGATTAAGTATAATTATTTTTTAGAAGTTTGTACCACACAGATTATTGTTTGGAATGTTAATTTAATAAGAATATTTTACTAATTAAGATTTAAAAAGAAAAAGAAGTGCTAATTGAGGAGCAGAAAAGCTGATTATATTTGAATTCAATGAATAATTATTAGCATCATTGATAAAAGGTACTTTTACTATACCAGCTAAATACTTTGCTGTTATAGTAAAATTACCTTTACTTTTATTAGGTAGGTACCTACACATATTTGTGGCCAATATTCAAAGTGCAACTACTACTTGGTACTAAAGTACAACTTATTGGACTGATTATTTTTATTATTTATAATTAGTTAATAGCAAGAAATATTGCTGAGATTATTAAGAATAGTTTTTTTATGTTTACGTTTAAGAAGCGTTTTTTGTTATTTCATTTTAATAATAAATTCATTCATAAATAATAAGCATATTTCATTTCAAATCCGCGTACCTACTAAAAGTACAATTAAAATTTTTGCAACTTATTGCAACAAAACCGCGTAAGTGATTTTACTCGGAATCCGATCAAGTTTTAGGTAAAATTACTTCATTTTCCAATAAAGTAAGTAGTTAAGACATGTCCACAAAGTTCAGTCAGTAAAATATAAATAAATGGCTAAGTTATTAAGTTTTTTCTTCCTCCTGTAAAATCGTGGAAACACAGTTACGCGGTATTTACAAATAACTCTTCCGCGGTTTTGCACGCGCAACGACGATATATTTTTCAAGCTTGGCCCATTTATAAAACACAAGACGACCACGTCGATTCACAAAAACCACAAGACATTCTTCGAAACTTTAATTTCAATTGTTTTGTTGTTGCGTACTTAAAAGTGAATTGGAATATCTGACATCATTCAACACGCTGCAAGCTAATGCTGACTTTATTTCGTTAATCACAAGACCCGTTATTGATTCTCCATAAAACATTTACCTAATGTGGTCGCGACTGAAGTATTAACAAAAATACTGATGAATTGTTAAATATTACCAGTAATTTTCATCGTTCCTCAGATAATGTTGTATTAAAGTTAGACAGTCTAATCTTGAAGTCACCTAAAAATGGCCATTTTTTTTTTTGACCTAGTCTCTTTCGTGACTAGTCGCCGATCGTAAAAAATGGATACCTCGCCGCCCTTCTGGGTAGCCTAAATGGCGAAGATCTGACAGCATTGGTTAAATTGTATAGTTCTTGCCGCCCTGAAGTTGACTTGCCGGATGCGCGAGGCACGAAAGTCCCTTTTCACACGCTCCGGTTGCCGGTTAGCCGCTACCGGGTAACCGGCGGCGAATGTATAGGCATGTACACATCGGTACGTGTGAAAGCTTATATACATGGCTAAACACTTCGCCGCCGGTTACCCGGTAGCGGCTACCCGACAACCGGAGCGTGTGAAAAGGGACAAACGGTGCTGTTTTTTTATCTGGTCTGAAGTAGCCTATATTCGCAAAGTAGCTGAATATTATAAGGCTGGCCACACGTTTCATCAAATTTTATTTTTATTTTTTAGAAACTTATATCTTGAAACTTTTTTATAAGTATTTTTCGATGGTTTTTATTTTACCACTTTGTCGGCGTGATTAAAATCAAATTATAGCTATCTGCTACTAAGAGACAGACGGACATGGCAAAACTATATTGGACGTGGAATTTGGTTGCACTTCCCTAATAGCCTCTATCGCTATATCCTTAAAAATACGTCTAAGGCAGACCGAACAAATAGAACTGACTATGGAGACTGGGGTAACTTGGTTCTACAAAGGGACGTCTTAATCCATGCGGGGGCCCCTGGGCACACAGAGTTTGGTGAAGGGCCCCAATGCCAATGGAAATAAAATTCGGTCACGGGTAGTAGGGCCCCATACTCAAGTTATTATTCTTCGTGCTTTCAGCGTTAGAACATTACTTTTCCTGTCTGCTTATTTTATTCTAAGAAAAACAATTTTGTGCGAGACCTCTAGTAGTCGAAATAGGTAGGTATATTATGTTGTCAAGATAATCCTATCAAATAAGAACACTTGTAATAATATTATTGTGAAATTCATAAAATACTCGTACCTAAATTGTATCTAACTAAATTAAATGGATTGTTTTTCACATCCAGCAGCTTTTTTTTTTTCACTTAGTTTTATTTTAATCTCATGATATTTTGGGGACCTCCAATGAACCGGGGCCCAGGCCACGTGCCCCTTGTGCCCCTATGGTAAAGACGGAACTGGTTCTACGGGAGGCTTGCTACCTACATAAAAATTATGAAGCCCCTAAACATAATCATTTGATTTAAAAATCATAACAATACCATTCTTCCAATCAGGCCTTGAATTGGAATCCTGTAAGGAAAAAGGAAGCGTGGCCGTCCCGGTCAGACCTGGCGACGCACCGTATTGGTTGAAGTGACCAGTATCGGAATGACGTGGAGCGAGGAGAAGTGCAAAGCTCAAGACCGGTCGTGATAGATGACTATTGTGGACGCCCTCTGCCCCAGCCAGGGGTCATAGGATCTTTAGTCTAAAATCAATGTCTCTAATAGCACAAGTAAAGGAAAAAATATGTAAACGGTATAATAAAAAAAAGGTAAAAATGATTATTTACTTATTTGCAGTTAGAAAACTGATCGCGACCTATGTCGAGGCACAGTCTAAACGGCCCGCACTACTGACAGCATCGCGAAATCTACTTAGAGGTCTCGTCGATGCGCATGTTTGTGTAAGTGTGCCGTTTCGAGCGTTTGTAGGTAGTTTCCGTACTGCCTGTGCACTGTTATACTGTGGTCGAGGTATGGAGACAACGGCAAAGTTAATTTAGTCCCTCAATCCAGTTTATCTTTTCGTTATAGCAATGTTCGGTGCTTTCATTGTTCATGAACATCATAAACAACGTTATTATGTTACCTATTATTTTAATTAATGTAGCTGGGTGGATCTCCTTAAAATCGTCTCCTTGATAACAATTCTTCATTCGACACATTCAATTAACCAAAACATTTAAGTGACCAACATTCTCACATCTTCAGCATTTAAACAAAATAGGATGCATCACGACTTTAATCATAGCCACTCATTAGAAAGAAAACAGGGGAATTCCCAACAAGTCTCGAACTTCAGTTCGATCTTACGATATCTGTGATACGTCCATATACAGGGCCGGATATATGGCTTTTTGGGCTTCAGCCCAGGGCCCCGTGGATTCAAGGGGCCCCCAGCTAAGTCAAGTTAAAGTCAAAAACAGACGATATTGTGAAAAAATCCATAATTTTATTAAATGAAACAGATCGTAAGGTTTGCAACCCTGCGAATCCTACGACTGATCAAACTTATTCAATTCATTTAATTCTTAGATAAAGTACCTATAGATTAAGCCTTAAAATGAGCTTGATTGATAGAGCGAGATGGCTAATTGGCAGCTCCATGTAAATAATAAGGACAAAAGATTATTTTTTGTCTTAGTCACCATGGCCGGTTTCTGTTGTTTGTCAAACTCTAATACAATGGCAGGTTTGACAAACAAACTCGGTTTTGTTTGATTTTCTGTGATTTCGTGGTATTATTTGTTAATTGAGACAAGGAATTTGGGTTATTTATAGATAATAAGTGTCAGTGCGATGGTGGGTTGTAGTGTTCTTGTTCTTGTTGTAACACCAGAACTAACTATTGTTGTCTCATGTGCGGCCACGCCAGTGCTTAATCTATAGGTACTTTATCTAAGATTTAATTCAACTCTACGTTCAGGTGTTGGTACTTCGAACTGACAGTTAAAATGTTCGGCTGCCATTGCCATGTCAAACGGATCGGGGATTTCCGGGTCGATTTTTTACGGACGACAGTACATTTACTTAATTTTCTAGAATTGTGGATAACTGCTTAAATAATTTTACACGTTACGATTTAATATTTTAATAACGATTTTGCTCACATATTTAATATATTAACATAGTTTTCATTCCTCTTAAGAGTTTTACCAAATTAAATTAAAATACCTAAAATATTCCTAAATACCAAGTGACAATAACTACGTTCCGCTAATAATACCCACAGTATACAGTGTACAGTATTCTTTTTTTGAGAGTGAGTAAGCATATTTGGCTCATATATCTTGCTACCAGGCCATAAAAACAAAAAAAATCTGAGTGAATCTATTACGAATACGGGGGAATGCTCGCCCCTTATCACCTAGCATAATTTTGTTCTCCTGTTCTTTTTTGCGGTTCTGTTCTCTTCTTCAAAGTGACTGGTATTATTACTGTTTATGAGAAATTAATGAATTTGCCAAAGGAAAGTGCAGAAAGGTTGCTTTGTAATTTGCCAATTTATTTACGGTTGTATTTAACAAACACTAAGGCATAATATATTATAATATAAATCAAATAAATTATTGTCTTAATTTTTTCTTATACTTTGGAGTAATTAGATGGGCCCCTCAGTAGTATTAGCCCAGGGCCCCCTAAACTCACGGTCCGGGCCTGTCCATATACCTAGATAAACGATCCGAGGCAGATGATAAAGTAGCTTTACATCTATAAAGTATTTATATTTTGACTTTATCAAACCTAAACAGTTCAGTTAGGAGCCCAGTGTCTTTTTGCACCAGGGCCTTTAGCTACGCCTTTGGGCTGAAGGACTTGTTTCAGAAAACAATACTTCTGGACACGGCTCGGATTGCTAGGAGGTTCCACTCTCTGGAGCCCTGACCCAATACAGGTGGGCCACTAGTTATTAATTATTTAATGTTTTCTTAAAGTGTCTCACCAATGGGTTGTGGCTATAACTAATTTAGCGAACTTTTTGTTAACGCGACTTCGGTGAACATCACTAATTTAGATAACATTCCCGCGCTTTCTTTTCGGTGGTTATTTTTTGCCTAGGGTATGCCTACACGTGCGGAGTGATTCTATTCTGTCGCAGGCATAGACAATGATGACAGAAATTCATTCAAATATCCGGCAACACCGATATTCACTCCTTGAAGATTTTTCAAAGTCGCGGCGTTCAGTACGCGTCCGGGACGCGTACTGAACGCGGCGAAAAAGGGACGCGGCGTCCCGGACTGTACTAAGCGTGCACGCTGCCTAATTTTGGTGCCAATTTTTTTCCCAAATTTATATTGTGAGTGTGTGGCCAGGAATTAAAAGAGATAATTAAAAAATATTAGATAAGAATAAGTTGAATAAAGGATTTATTAATCAAATTAAAGTACATCCATCGCTAAGCATAATATTGCATCGTGGTATGATTAACACCAAAAAATCTGACGCCTAGCCATAGTTACCCTCTATTTTAAGGTTGTAAGATCACCATCCCGATTAAGTCGTAAGTTCAGAAATAATAAAAGTTTTTCGTTACCAGGAAAACATTTTTACTTTGCCAACTTTTAGAATATTTTGTAATAACGGTGTAAAAGATTTACAAATGCTTTAATACAGAAATTTTAAATTGTCGCGTCGTACTAGGAGACGTCCAAATTATTACAAAAAGGAAAATAACATTATCTTATTTTTGGTTTCAATCTGGACATACAGGGTCTTCTTGAGAAGCATTTTCAAATCCATCTGGGGCCGCCTTTACTTCCAGTTCATTGGATACAATGTCACTGCATGAATTAGCGTTTAGTTCTGGATATCTGGGTATCAGCTCAAAACTATTAATATCATACATTTCATCTATATTTGTTTTCCACTTACTTACGATAATTTGTAATGGTTCCAAACATTGCAAACTTTGCTTTACCCTTAGCAATTCAATATTGCATTGGTTTTCCACTTCTAAAAGCTTCAGTCGATAAGCTTTAGCTAGCATTTGCTTTCTAATAGCATTTTTCTTTTCTAATTGTGCAAGATTGAGAGTATTCTGATATTTTTTAAGTTGTTTTTCATATTCCATTAAGTTTTCATCACAGTTAAGCTTGCTGTCCACACACTCGCTGTACATGTTGGTGGTATCTGACAAGTCCGCTACAAACACATTCGATGTAGACACGCATTGATAATCAGTGCTCGTGGATTTCGGGGGAGAGCCAGGGCATACAGCACTTTTGCTTTGTTTTTCTAGTTTCGCTTTTTCTTCGTTAAGCTCGATTTTTAATGACTCAATAATGTTTTTACAATGAGCTATTCTTTCCTTCATATTAGCTTCATTATCTTCAATCATCTGTGGCGTCACTTCAACCTGTCCCACTTCTTCATTACCATTTTCTGTCAGCTGATCTTTACGTCTAGGCGATTGCATATCATCTTCTGCTTGATCTGGATCTAGTTTTGTGGCATTTACAAGCTTTGGAGATATACAATTTTTATTATCACCGGATGCAAGTTTAATAGGATCCATGTAAATAATGTCTATATACTAATTGTAAATTCAAATAAGATTCAATAAATACCAAATTCTGACAAAAGCTAACTGTCAAAAATACCAGAGATTTTGTTGCTAAAAGAAATCTAAACAGTTGCCGGTTGTAGAGGTTGTATACGTAGAAAGTTAACCTTAACTGTTCGTTTCTTATTTTTCTGTCCCGGTGTGGTAAATCCTCAATGGATGTAGGAGTTTGACAGACCCCTCCATCCCCACTGGGTGGAAAGTTCTCTGTCAGACTCCTATTGATTAAAAACCGTCCCCGTGTTCCAACTCACACCTATGGGTTTGCGGACACGTACGATCTATCCGCGACCCCCGGCTGGTGCAGGGCTGGTCGGGAGAAGGGAGGGAAGTGTTTGACTCCCTGCGTGACGACTAAATTGATGGAACGTGTAAATGTAGAATAGAATAGAATATTCTTTATTATGTACACCATATAAGTTACAGAAATTATAGACGAAGAAAATATTACACTGGGTGACACAATGGGCGGCCTTATCGCTAAAGACAACCTTTGGATGGATTTTAAAAATGTAAGGAAAGACAGTACTGTGGGTTGTCTTTGGTGTACAAAAGCATAGAAATCAAGAAATACAACTATTAAAGAGAGAGGTAGAGGCGAAACCGAGGCACACATACGTAAGTCCATCAATGCCTAGTTGTGGCCAAGGCTTGTATAGTACTTTTTTCAAATAATGCGCGGAAATTAAAACTATGTAGGTAGCACCTAGAACTCATTTTATCAATTATTTTACTTTTCGAAATCAATGACGAACAAAGAACAACAACAATTATCCCCGAGTTAAAGTGTACATTTTCTTTCTGTAAACAGCTTTCTATATGCAAGCAGGTTCGAAATTTAATGAGAATAAATGAATTTGATAAGTTACCTCCTTGAGGTGAACGCGCACCTATCCGCGCCGCAGGAGCCGCACGCGCCGCAGGCATCGCATTTTCTCAAGGCCCCGCGCTATCCGCGCCGAACGCGCCGAACGCGCCGAACGCGCCGAATGGCCGAAAGCGCCGCACGCACAGTGTTGTCAGAATCATATTCACTTCTGTAAATCTTATTAGATGAATATTTTCTGTATAGAACGAACGTACATAGTGTACTACGGCACTTGATCCTGTTATTGTCGGTTGCTTATTGATAGAAGAAGAAAATGAAAGAAAAAAAAAATGGGTTCGAGACATTAACTTAAAAAGAGCTGTTCTCTTTTTAAGTTAATGTCTCGAACCCATTTTTGGAGTTTTGAGATAATTTAAATTAAGATCCGGTGCCCCACTACAGACTCTCAAAAGCATTCATGTCATATAAAAAAAAAATTGAAATGATGATGATGATTTGAATGGCATCACTGTACGCATGATGTCTCCGCGCCGCCCGCACCGCACTCGCCGCAAGCATCGAACGCGCCGAATCTGATGACGTCATCAGCACGCGCTGGTGGAATCCGTATACCTACAGCATTTTGCTGAAATGCGGCTCGTGCGGCGCGGATAGGTGCGCGAGGCTGCATACGATTTCATATAAAGATTTATAAAATGCGATGACTGCGGCGCGTGCGGCTCCTGCGGTGCGGATAGGTGCGCGTTCACCTTTGGTTGCCATTTTTCGGAGTAAAAGATCGTTCCATTTTTAAATTAAACGACATATGACAGATATCAATTTACTGTGTAATTTATTTCTTACTAGCTGACCCGGCAAACTTTGTTTTGCCATAAAAACACCAAACATTCATTCACCCTACCCTACCTTACCTACCCTACCCTACCTACCCTACTCTATCTACCCTACCCTACCTACCCTACCCTACCTACCCTACCCTACCTACCCTACCCTACCCTACCTACCCTACCCACCCTACCCTACCCTACCCTACCTACCCTACCCACCCTACCCTACCTACCCTACCCTACCTTACCTACACTACCCTCCTACCCTACCCTACCTTACCTACCCTACCCTACCTACCCTACCCTACCCTACCTACCCTACCCTACCCTACCTACCCTACCCTACCCTACATACCCTACCTACCCTACCCTACCCTACATACCCTACCTACCCTACCTACCCTACCCTACATACACTACCTACCCTACCCTACATACCCTACCTACCCTACCCTACCTATGTAGACAAGGGCGTCGCCAGCCGATGGCCCAGGGGGGGGCAAGTTGATATGGAGAATGAGAAAAGTATGAATTGTAGGTAAAGTCGAGAGCACATGAATCTTTTCACTTGTAGTACGAGCCTTACATCTACAGCGATAATCGATCGAGAAATAATATCGGTATAGTTCTCGCCAAACTTCTTGGCCGTCTCGAAGTTGGCTGCAATGTCTGCGCAGTAGTAAATCATACAAAAACAGTACCGATCCGTGCCTTGCGCATCGGAAAGCCAACTGCAGGGTGGCCCAGAAGTTTGGCGACTCACTATTCAGAGTCCAACGTGTAAAGCTACGCAACTCTACCGTACACGTTGTGCACGGAAGAGCGATCAAAATTTTCAACGCTTTTCCGTGTCGGGAAAGAAGGTTTTTGCCTATTTTAGGATATCAACAACGCTTCGATCTGTTGGGTTTGGTTTATATATATTCATTCGCGACGTACGGGAATGATCAATCAAGCAAGTCAAGTCAAAGACTTAGGACTGTGGTTGCTTTACATTAGGCCTCTTAGGCATTAGAATCTCTAGGGGGGGGGCAGCAGCCCCCCCCTGCCCCCCCCATTGGCGACGCCCTTGTATGTAGATAAGGTACAATTTTTTTTTTCTTAATATTTTTTTTCTTATGAACCTTCTCGTAACAATAACAAACACAACAAAAAAAGAATAATCGAAATCGGTCCAGCCGTTCACGCGTGATGCCGTGACCAAGGGAAATAGGGATTCATTTTTATATATATAGATACCGCATTTACACAATCGTGTTCGCCATTCGCCTCGTCACTCGACGAACATTCGACGAAACATTCGTATACGAGTGCCGCCGTCGCGAACTACTGTTCACACATTCGCGGAGTGAATTATTATGATACCGCATTTACACAATCGTGTTCGCCATTCGCCTCGTCACTCGCCGAACATTCGACGAAACATTCTTATACGAGTGCCGTCGCAAACTACTGTTCACACATTCGCGGAGTGAATTATTTTGACATTCGCACACGAACATGGAGGTCGTGAAAATCATATCGGCATGCATGCTACCTCTAATGAGTTTATAAAATTATAAAGATATCCTGCGTAAAAAAGAACCGTCGACGCAGACGACGTAGAAAAAAACAAAAAAAACAGGCCATTAATGAATTAATGGGTCGGGCGATACCTGTCAACTGAATGCAGGCGAATGTGTGAACAGTAACTTCGTGTTCGCCATTCGTGCCCTTTGATTCGCGTCCGAAAAACCGCTTCCAACGCGAGCGCTCGAATCGCGAGGCGAGGCACGAAGCGAATAGCGAGCGTACTGTTTACATATGCGTGTTCGTTGTTCGCCTCACCATTCGCCTCGCGATTCGCACGAATGTGTAAATGCGGCATGACATTCGCACACGAACATGGATGACGTGATAATAATTGCAGCATGCATGCTACATCTAATGAGTTTATAAAATTATATAGATATCCTGCGTAAAAAAGAACCGTCGACGCAGACGATGGAGAAAAAAAAAATTAAACAGGTCATTAATGAATTAATGGCTCGGGCGCTAGCTGTCAACTGGATGCAGGCGAATGTGTGAACGTAACTTCGTGTTCGCCATTCGTGCCCTTTGATTCGCATCCGAAAAACCGCTCCCAACGCGAGCGCTCGAATCGCGAGGCGAGGCACGAAGCGAATAGCGAGCGTACTGTTTACATATGCGTGTTCGTTATTCGCCTCACCATTCGCCTCGCGATTCGCACGAATGTGTAAATGCGGCATTATAGATAATGTGCTTTATCTAAGATTTGGCCGCTAAACACGACAGATATGGATTTCCATACAACTTTTGCCGGCCGCTGCTCGCATGTATATGGCCCATAGAAAAAAAAAATTCTAGCGCATTGAGTTATACTATGTACGTAAATAGTACATTATAACTCAATGCTCTAGCGAGATATGGCCAGTACAGCAAATTCTATTTATCTCGAAGAAGGTCGTCAAAATAACTTAAATTTCCAAGCATGTTTGAGAAAACATAAAAAGTAGGTCCCATGTATATAACAATAACGTAACAGCCACAAAATTTCTACTGAAATAACTACCTACAAAGGTTTCTCGTTAAATATTTGTTTATTAGCTTCCTTGTGCCACCTGAGCATTTTGTGTGTCTTCATTCGGTCTAGATATTATTTGAGAGCTATGAGACACCCAGACGAACGTTGATATCAAAAGTAAATATTTATTAATTTGTACCCCGTTACCTTAGCAACCGAGACGCCCTCCCCTCCGTTAACCCTTTCTTAGCAACAGGCTATTCGTACCCGCGGCCTCCATCCAGTGGCTTTTCAAAAGCTCGACTATAGTGTCGTCTCTGTCTGCGGAACCGATTCGAAAAGGACAGTCGGATAGAAAATTGCTTGTAGCAGATATTAAATTAGTACCTATAACAGATTTTTCTTAAAAAACCTGATAAAATAAAAAGCAAGTCGCTTACGCCAACGCGCAGAGCTTTGCTCTTTTCCAGAGGAAACGCGCGGTGTAGAGCGGAGGCGAGAGTGCGTCGCGAGTCATAGCGGTACTTGGGCGTTTACGCCGTTTACCCAGTGGTTATAAATAATTGACGAATATTTCTTGCAGTTACCAGATAACTAAATAATCTGTAAATAAATATGATTAGAGAAAGAAGTAATGTTTTTTTAAATGATTAATTTGTTCATTTATCCTGCAAAATTCTTCGCATTTCTCCTTGTGTCTTTTGTGGTCCCCTGGTAGTTTAAGAATCTTTACTACTCATGATTCCAACACCGGTATTTCTTTTACTTCTTGATTTTGGTCTCCTGGTACTCTGTAAGTAATCGAATTGGACGTCATAATAAGAAGTTGCATCCGAATACCCCTCCATTTCGCTCCCTTCCATATTTATGCAAAAGGAGCTTATAGCTGATTCCAGGGACCCAACTATCTCTGTACCAAAATTCATCAAAATCGGTTCTGTGATTTAGGCGTCAAGAGGCGTAACAAACAAACAAAGTCACTTTAGTTTTTATAAAACTTATTAATTAGTTTGTCATCATTAGCCTTTTAACGTTGCCATTGCTGTGATACAGGCTTCCTCACTTTAAGAGGGAATGGGCCTTAATCCACCACGTGGGCCCAGTGCGGGTCCAATGGTTATGTCACATATCTTCATTATTTGGTTCTAGGACATGCCGGTTTCCTCACGATGTTTTCCTCCACCGTTTTTAGAGCAGTGGTGATGAAATAATTTACCAAAGTAGTGGGCCTGCCGTGATTCGAACCCACGTTCTATGACACGTAATTCGGGATCGTTACCCCTGCCCTGAACTAGGCGGAGTTGGACTGTGAATCTCCATAATTATAAAGCTAAAATAGAAAGTGAAGTTAAGGAAAACCTCAAAAAGAAAACTAAACGTAACGAGGCAAGTCTCTAACTAAACAGATAATTTTAATTTCGAAAGTCGGTGCCAAAATAGGTAAATGAACTAAATTTCTTCCAGAAACACAGACTGTCAAAATTAAAATTATTTTGCACTTTGTATAGTGTTTCTGGTTGTATTTTTTGCAAAACCTAGCTATACAATAAAGAACGCGTGTATTCGCCAAAAACACAAAAAGGGCCGAAATTGAATTCTTTCACCGAAATACTAGTGTAAGTCTAGCGTTAGCGATTATGAACGTGGCCGTACCTTAGTAATGTCGCCGGTCCGGGAACGTCAGGGTAGTAGCCTGGTGCCTACCGTGCGGCAGTTTCGTTTCGCGGAGCGCGTATTCAGTTCTGTATCTAAATTACTGAATAAATACTGAAACAAGGGAATATCTGATACGTATCGATGTCGATTTCACCGCCCTCTCCATCTTCTTCCGAGCTGTCGGACTACGATTCATCCTCGAGCATGGAGATAGTTGTAACTCCTAAAAAACTAAAGGAAGAGCTGGACAAAGCGCTGGAAATAGAACGGAAAGCCGCTGCCGCAAAAGAACAACAAACATACAATGACGGTACCGCAATACAGTTTGGTGACGATGGCAGGGTCCGAAGTGCAAAGGTAGTGCGCCTCGAAAGGATCAAGAGTAAGTTTACTTATCTTATTAATTTGCATCAAGAAAAAGTGCGATGTGTGAAACGAATACTGGTATTTTACAAGTGTTTATAGCCTTGTGGTTTAATTGCGATGTGGCTGGCGAAGAGGAATGCGAGTCTCCATATTTCTATCTATAATTAATTTCGTGGACTAAACTGACATTTGGGGGGTTGTCACTTTATCGTCCCATAAAAATAGTGTCGTACCCTAACTATCCTGAGTGATCGAAAGTTAATCGAAAATCGAAGTAGATCGAAAATGAAACTACTTCAAGGCAAAAAAAAATATTTGTTTTGGAACTTATTTAGTTTCTAGTCATTTATGTTAGACTCATTTATTTTATCGATCGCATTTATTTTATTGTTGATTTCATATTTAACACAATAAAAGTTCATGTACTATGTGTATGAATACTGTTATATTTAAATATATTACGTTTATATTCATAAAACATTTATTTACACCAATTAGTAAAAATAAATTGAAGACTCATGTCACATCGATTCGATGAATCACATATGATTGAGCCTTACCTACAACACTATGTTCCGCGCTTGCAACATTTAAAAAAAATAAGGTCATTGGCAGCTGTCAGTTTGGTCCACGAAATTAAAAATCACAGTTTATGTAGTTGTGTGCAAAGAGGCTTTACTCTATAAACAGTGTTTCTTGGTTCACCGTCGTTGCTAATTACAGTCTAAAGGTCAACAATTTGATATCATACAAATGAATCCGATACTTTATGTAATAAATCAATAACGATTTCAGGGTACATCTGCGCATGTGCCCCTCCCCGTGGTGCGCAACATCACTCACACACAAACACAACAAAAACAGCATTTCTGCGAAAACGTTCGCGATGGCCTAGATTTATTTATTTATTTTTACCTTTGAATCATTGATTTAATTTTATATTTTTATGCTTTGAATTGATAAATGAATCTCTGAAGGTCTAACATTACGTAAATATTCTAATGGAGATGAATATATCAATGAAACAATTATGCTAGCCATCCCTCCTCTATGAGAAAGCCTTTGCTGAAACACTTTGTAGATCATTATCGCGTCTCAGCTCTTGTTGACTCTGTCTTTTTATGGTATCTCGGCGATCCCAAGGAAGCTTGTCCTTGCTATTTCACTATGCGCGCCTACGTAACTACGTATTTAGCGATAAGCGACTATTTACTTCAAGTCTCCATGCGATATTATCTACAATGAATATATAACTGCTGCCAGTCGCTATGCTCGCGTGGAATTAGTATCTACTTTCTCCGATATCTTTATAAATTATGGACCCATGTGTCATTTACAAGCTATATAAATTCATCATAATACGTTTAACAGCTCGTATTAGTAGTTTATGCGTGAACGAGTAACAAAAATATTAGTTGATTGATTGTTTTATAAATAAACTAGCGATCCGCTCCAGCTTCGTTATGGGACAAATAATATAAGGTATTAAAAATATACTCATGAAAAACAACGTGATACGTCGTGCAAACTTGTGCATTGGACTAGGTAGTTTACTTTTGTAAATACTTTTGTTATTAATCATTATAAATTGGATCGACAAATTGAAATTTAACCTACGAACTGTGCCTACGTATCGTTAATACCTAAGTTCGCATCAAGCGGGTCGTTGACCCCCTAAATTATTTAATGTGCATAGTTGCATACAGTACTGACCGCCTGCGTTCGGTACTGTATGCACGAGTATGCACATTCAATCATTTACGCGTAATGCAAATAATTGCATATCTTGACACAATTACTTTAAAAAATAATAAATATTATATTAATATTACATAACTCCTTAAATTTCTAAGAGCAAATTTTTTAACACCTTATACAAAAACCGTCCTCGTTTATCGCTCTTGTTGTTAGTGAAAACTTTTTCAAACCACGCCACGTAACGGATTTTTCCGTGGTTCGTGGTTTGAAAAAGTTAGTATAGAAACAGAAATGATTTTATATCTATACATATCTATACAAATTAATAAAATTGAAGTGTCTGTATGTAATATCAAAATAACAACGTTTTATTGAATGCACGTGAAAGTATATACGGTACTAACAACAAATAAGCAATTTTAAGATTTTTGTCTGTCTGCCTGTCTGTTTGTTCCGGGTAATCTCCGAAACGGCTGGACCGATTTTGACGGGACTTTCACTGGTAGATAGATGATGTAATAACGAGTAACATAGGCTACGTTTGATCACGAGAAAATTCATAGCTCCGGCAAAACATAATAAAATAAAAATATATTTTTTACGAGTTTGACGCGGACGAAATCGCGGGCAACAGCTAGTTAATAATATAAATAGATATATTCTATAGATTATATCTACGGTATATTCATGTGACGATGTTGTTGCAGGGGCACGTCTGATGGTGAAAGCTAAGGTGATGAAGAACGTGGCACAGCACTTGCAAAAGGCGTACGTGCGCAACACCTTACTACGTGGTATGCCACCAAAAAGTAAGTAATGTTTTGTTACAAATATTTAGACTTAAGAATTATGGCCGGTTTCTGATTTAAGTATTTGAGGTTAAGAACGTGTCAAACCCTGGGTACTTTAGAGCCAAAACTTGTCAGTTGTTGACAGTTTCATAAATACCTACTCAGCTCGTTCTTAACCTTAAATACTTAAATCAGAAACCGGCATTAAATACAGAGACATAAATTATGGCACCGGGATACAAGGATGGTGTCGCGATATAATAATAATAATAATAACCCCACCGACGTATCTCTACGTTGACGACGCGACGTGGTGGGGCTTGCGTGCTCCAGTGAACCCAGGTCTGTGTCGGTAGAGGTAACTTAAGTTACCTTCTACCGACACATTGTTGAGATAGATCTAGGGTGAGGGGCCAGACTAAGAGAGATACAAATCCAAGTCAAGGTCGTGCATGCCGAGGATGGTCATGCATTCACAACTGGAAATCGCCAGGCACAGACAACATTCACAACTACTGGTATAAGAAATTCACTAGCATACATCCATTCATATTTAATCACCTCAACACCTTCATTAAATCACCAAATTTGCTCCCAACACACAAAACACTGGGAGTCACATACATGATACCTAAGGACATGAATGATACCACAAACCCAGCCAAATACCGATCAATCACCTGCTTGCAAACGCTCTATAAAATCCTTACAGCCTGTGTAAGTGAAGTAATTTACGAACACTTAAATAAAAAACCGGCCAAGTGCGAGTCGGACTCGCGCACGAAGGGTTCCGTACCATTATCGCAAAAAACTGCAAAAAAATCACGTTTGTTGTATGGAAGCCCCTCTTAAATATTTATTTTATTCTGTTTTTATAGCGGCAACAGAAATACATCATCTGTGAAAATTTCAACTATCTAACTATCACGGTTCATGAGATACAGCCTGGTGACAGACAGAAAGACAGACGGACCGCGAAGTCTCAGTAATAGGGTCCCGTTTTTACCCTTTGGGTACGGAACCCTAATAAAACCGGCCAAGTGCGAGTCAGACTCGCACACGAAGGGTTCCGTACCGTTATCGCAAAACACTGCATAAAAATCACGTTTGTTGTATGGGAGCCCCCCTTAATTTATTTTATTTTAATTAATTAATTATTATTTTTTGAAGTAAATATACAACTAAACATTCTGTGAATATTTCAAGCGTCTATCTGTTGCCGTTATTAATATCGAGCAAATAACGGCAAAAATATCACGTTTGTTGTATGGGAGCCCCCCTTAAATATTTATTTTATACTGTTTTTAGTATTTGTTGTTATAGCGGCAACAGAAATACATCATCTGTGAAAATTTCAACTGTCTAGCTATCACGGTTCATGAGATACAGCCTGGAGACTGACGGACAGACAGACAGACAGACAGACAGACGGATCGCGAAGTCTTAGTACGGAACCCTAAAAAATTACATTCTTGCAGAGCAACAAAAGGGATGTCGTAAAAATAGCCAAGGAAGTAAGGAACAGCTCACGATTGTAGCCATTGCTATGAACAGCGCAGTTAAAAACAAACAAGATATTCATACCATGTTCATCGATTACCAGAAGGCATTTGATTCAGTCCCGCATAGCTGGTTGCTGTATATCCAATATATCTATAAAATCCACCCCACACTCAGATCGTTCTTAGAATCTACCATGCAAAATTGGCAAACTGTACTCAAAATAAATCAAGCCTCCATGGCTTTAGCAACTGAACCTATTCAAATAAAATGAGGCATCTTTCAAGGCGATGCCCTAAGTCCTTTAAGGTTTTGCATGGATCTCAATCCTCTCTCACACCTATTAGATAAAGCTAACACAGGATTTACCTTGACACATCTTATGTATATGGATGACATAAAATTGTACGCAGCAGATAAAAATTCCCTTTTTCATTTAGCAGATACAACACAAAAATTTTCAAACGATAGCAATTCGGGGTAGATAAATGCAAAATTTTCTCAATAGTTAAAGGAAAAATTCAAAATAACAGCTACACACTCGAGTCAGGTAAAATTATTGAGCCTATGGATGAACAAACTACATACAAATATCTAGGTTTCAAACAATCTAGACAGATCGAACAAAAGATAACAAAACAAAAACTGCTCAAAAAGTTTACACATCGTCTTAACCTAATCTTAAAAAGTAATCTAAACTCTAGAAACACAATTAAAGCTATCAACACATTCGCAATACCCATCCTTACATACTCTTTCAGAATTATACGATGGTCAAAATCCGATATAAAAAAACTACAACGTACTATCAATACTCTCCTTACCAAACATAATATGAAACACCACCCGAAATCATGCATTCAGCGACTTACTCTACCACGCCAAGAAGGAGGAAGAGGATTGATTGACATACACAATTTACACAACAAACAGATACTTTCACTCAGATCTTACTTGCATAACAAATCAGAACATTCACCACTACATAAAAATGTAACAGAAGCAGATAAAAAACTTACGCCACTCAACTTGCAAAATAAAAAAATCAAATTAATGAAAATATTATAAGCACACAGCAAAAAATTGCAGCATGGGCTGGAAAAGTTTTACATGGAAGACACCGAGCGACCCTGAGCCAGCCACACGTCAATAAATTAAAGTCAAACGAATGGTTCAAACGAGGTGAATTGTTTCCCGAAACTGAAGGTTTCATGCTCGCGATCCAGGATCAAATAATTGCAACACGTAATTACAGAAAGTACATAATTAAAGACTCTAATCAACCGACTGACACATGCAGACATAGCTACAGTGCCTCTGAGCTGAGACCATACAACACATAACAGGGGCCTGTAAATCTCTCGCACAGACAGATTATCAACATCCGCAAACATGACCAAGTTGCCGCCATTATACACCAATCAAATATAATCTTATAGGCGAGATGATTCCATATTATAAATATAAACCTGATATAATTTTAGAAAACAGAAATCAGAAAATTTTTTGGGACAGAACAATAATTACAGACAAAATACTATAATAGACCTGACATCACTGTACACGACAAAGTAAATAAAACAGTGTACCTAATCGATATCGCTATATCTAATTCACACAACATCCAATCAACAATATCCAAAAAACTCAGTAAGTACCAAGAACTCGCCATTGAAATTAAAACCCAGTGGAAAGTACATACCGTCCACATAGTCCCTATAGTACTTTCATCTACCGGTGTAATACCAAAAGCTCTCACGCTAACTCTTGACACTCATCTATACATGCCTTCACATACACTATAAATGCTCCAAAAAGCCACCATACTTGTCGCATAACCCGGAAGTTCCTGACTTCCTCTACATTATCATCCACCTTTTCAATTTAATTTTTCCCTCACACACTTGGTCCTGGCCCTTGTGTAAGGTCGTATACTCTCTTAAAAGAGAAGAAAAGTAAAGAACTCTATATAATAATAAAAATCTTTATTCAAACTTCAAATTGGTAAACTATACTAATAGGTCTTATATATAAAGTAGGTACAAATATGTTAGGTGCCTGTACTAGGTAATCCTGTATCACAGGCGGCAGGGGCTTAAACAATGTAAGGATAAGGAATTTATACAATATTTTCTTAACATTAGAATAGTGACAGAGATTTATTGATTTATTGTTAATCTTAATTACTAAAACAGATGAAATTTAAAATGAAATTCTATTAATAGTGATAAACAGATGATTCCTAACTTATTATAGCTTAGTTTACTTAAAATTGTTTGCAGTTAATTAATTACACACACGGACAACGAACTTTGAGCGTCAACACATATTTGAGCTGTGTTAACCACTATTGCAAAATGTTTTCAAGCCATTTTGCCAAAGTACGACAAATGATTACATGTCATATCACGATATATCATTATATATCATGACATTTCGTGATAAGTCATGACACATCATGACATATCATAACATATCACGAAATATCATGAACAGTTATCAAAAATATTAATGGCATTGTGTTTACTTTATCGCAGATGACCTGTGGGCTGATGAGTACAAGAGGAAGATGTTTATTCACGCGGATGAGAACCAGCTTTGTGTGAAGGTTGTGAATCTTCCTTATTCACAAGTACTGCGTTAAATAAAGTAAGGTTCTACAACGTAAGGAATTAGGACATTTTATTGCTATTAATACGTCGTTTTTACAGTGAACTAATCGATGTTTTTTTTTTATTTTCAGACGTCCGGTGCCTTCGACTGAAAATCTGTTTTTTTTTGCTTTCAAGTTTCATGATATTCGGGTTATCTATTCTGGCGTTATAGGTACCTTACTAAACAACTTGCCTAATATGTAGGTCCAACTAAAAAGTGAAAAATAAAAAGCTTTTTTACAAAAAAATACTACCGACTTCCAAATAAAAAAACTACAAATTGAAAAATAACTTTATTTTTGGAAGTCGGTGTCCATAACGCAAAAAAATGGTACCTACCTACAAAAGACACCGACTTCCAAAAAAAGCTTTTTACCCGACTGCCGAAGGAGGGTAATGTGTTTATCAGTCTATGTATGTATGTATTTATGTATGTATGTATGTATGTATGTATGTAAGTATGTATGTATGTATGTATGTATGTATGTATGTATGTTTGTTCCTATGTGGCGTTCCAGAGACCTAACGCGTTGGCCGATTTTGATGATTCATACGTCAATCGATTCGTCTTAACCTTGCGAGTGTCATAGGCTACATTAAAATTGGAAAATAGAAAAATGGCGGCTTTTGGGCGCCATATTGTGGGGGGCCAATTTTATTTTTTCTTCCAAACCCATCGTGTGGGGTATCAAAATAAAGGGTTTCAAGAGGTGATTTCAAAAATATATAACACTTATATGTTTAAATGTACCTAATTCGAAAAAAATGGTAACTAAAAAGTTATAAATAAAAAAGTTAATTAAAAAAATCAAAATACCCGACTGCTTAAAAAGCGAACTAAAAAGACGTAAACAAGAAGAAAATCATGCTGTGCAGTCGGAGGATACATCTGGTTTTGGTCAGCCAGCTCGCGAATATGTATTTTCGCTTTTTAAGCAGTCGGGTATTTTGATTTTTTTAATTAACTTTTTTATTTACAAAAATATACTTCATATTTTTGTAAAAAACCTTTTCTAGTGTAATATTGCTGCACTATTGATGAGCATGAAGTTCTCTAGTGGAAAAGTGTTGTCGAGTTTTTCCACTTGGAAGTTGTCAATAGCAGCCTGGAATCTGGTCTTGTGCTCGGCATATGATCTGTGGCTCGGCTGATGGTAATTGACTAGCCCGGACTACTAATTACATCGGACAATATATCTGACAAAATGTGAGTGGGCTATTGTCACACTACTGCCTGCCCCTTGGAGGAATGCAAGCGTGATGTTATGTTATTGTATTTATAGTTCTCATCAAACTTCTTGGCCGCCCTGAAGTTGGCTACAACGGCGGAGCAGTAGTAAATCTCGTAGAAAAACAGCACCGTTTCGTGCCTTGCGCAAAGCCAACTTCAGGGCGGCGTAGACGTTTGGCGTGCAATGTACTACTCCAAGCTTAGATAAAGTACCTATAGATTAAGCACTGGCGTGGCCGCACATGAGACAGCAATAGTTAGTTCTGGTGTTACAACAAGAACAAGAACACTACAACCCACCATCGCACTGACACTTATTATCTATAAATAACCCAAATTCCTTGTCTCAATTAACACATAATACCACGAAATCATAGAAAATCAAACAAAACCGAGTTTGTTTGTCAAACCTGCCATTGTATTAGAGTTTGACAAACAACAGAAACCGGCCACGGTGACAAAGACAAAAAATTATCTTTTGTCCTTATTATTTACATGGAGCTGCCAATTAGCCATCTCGCTCTATCAATCAAGGTCATTTTAAGGCTTAATCTATAGGTACTTTATCTAAGACTCCAAGATATTCTCTTGGAGTGGTGTCTTAAGTTATCTCCAATCTCGAGTAGCGGCATATTAAGTGACCCCCCACTCTTGAGGAAAGGCTTTTATTTGATTCGTTTATTATAATATAATTCATATAGGCATTTAAAAAAAAAAAAGTATTATAATATAATTCATATAGGCATTAAAAAAAAGTATTATGATGTGATTATTGATGTTAGGTTAAATGTATATTATTTTGATCCAATTGCCAAATGGTAAAACTAGAGAGGTTATTAATTAAATTAGTATATATTCAAATAGCATCTAAGTAATATAATTATTATTATACAATATAATTTCCGATGTCTATGTTCTGACTTTTGAAAATAAAGTTTTGGACATTTTAGTTTTTAATTTCGATTTTCTTATGGTTTTTATTTCTCTGGCAATAGCTCCCCTCCCCTCCTTATTACATAGGCGAACAAATGTGGCTGCTCTATAGATATTTGCACGACAGAACCAATGTTACCGACATAGCCCGAAGATTTGCCAAACTTAGTGGCACATTGCACGCAGTACGGACCGCCTTTGGGGCCGATAAGTTTTAGAGAGCGACTACCTACATACCAGAAGATGCAGCATTGGAGCGAGGACCTCCCGCTAGGTGGAGCGAGGACCTGGTCAAGGCTGCGGAAGTCCGTGGATACGAATCGCACAGGACCGATCAGTGTGGCTACGCATGGGGAAGACCTATGTCCAGCAGTGCACTTCTTTCGGCTGAAATGATGATGATAATGATGTCTACCAACCCTCACCGGGCCCGCGTGGTAGAATATGGTCCATTCCCCTTTCACAGAGAGGAGGCCTGCGGGTTGACGATGTTTTAACAGGACGGGGCACACTCCTTCGCTTCCATTTTGGTAACCATATTCTTTGCTCCCTAGCATATCGGTTGGAATGACATGCTCACTACATCTGGTCATCACGGTGAGATATCTTCAGAATCGACCAGCAGGACTCATGACTCATGCGTTTTATGCTCGGTATAAAAATTCGCAACAAAAGAAGACGCTTTAATTTGCATACATCCGATTCAACATGATCAAAGTTTGGACATGGATGCGATACTTTATTATGCTTGAGCTATTATAATTCCAAATAACAGACATGTTAGAAAGGGGTTAAAACGAAGGTCTATCATTTAGGATACACGTGGCATCTTTAACCTTGAAACGAGATTAATTCGCTCCTGTCTGCGAGGGGATGGAATAAATAATGTACCTGGTGCAGACATATAAGGGTGCAGGCATAGGGGGTGCCGGTATCAAAGCAGACTATTATTGATATCATCCCGCAGTCATCCCAGCCTCCACATTAATCAACTATGAATTTATTAAAATCTTGGGTGTACTGAGGGCAGACTAATTGCATCTATCCAGGGGAGTGCGGCTTTTTGTTTGCATCTAGGAACTTAGAAAAATCTCGGTTTTGATAAAAAAATAGTTTCAGTTTTGTAGTAGAGTTTGACACGTAAAAATGATGCCTAAGAAATATATATATTTTAGGATCTTTTTAAGTTTCTGCTTTAAGGCTACGTTGGTGGAAACGATACTAATATAATAATAACAGGTTCACTGTCCACATAGCGAAATCGTTAGTTAAAACAATGACAAATACTATAATTAGTGCGTAACTACATTGTGATCCCGATAATTGGCATTATTGCCCGTGTACCGTGTAGTCATGGTGATTTATTTATGGCACGAGAAAGATTGTTGTTTGTAAAGCTTTTATCTTCGAATACGTAACGTACCTACCTCTAGAGGAGCTCGTGGCTAAATAATAACAGCCGCACGGGTCGATCTTCAAGGTTAAGCAACGCTTGACGAGGTCCGTCCGTGGATAGGTGACCATTTCAACATACCGAGTTTCCTCCGTGCCTCGGAAAGCACGCCGTTGGTCCCGGCTGTCATTTGAAGATCTTTGACAGTCGTTACGGGTAGTCAGAAGCCTGAGACCTGACACCAGTCTTGCCAAGGGGTATCGTGTTACCCAGTTACTGGGTCGTGGAGGTCAGATAGGCAGTCGCTCCATGTAAAACACTGGTACTCAGCTGAATCCGGTAAGACTGGAAGCCGACCCCGACAATAATTGGGAAAAAGGCAGATGATGACGTAACCTACCTACCTGCAAAATCAATAAAACATTTTTTACGATGATATGAAAAGCCATTTTCATAAAATCAATGTCAAATCTTATCATTATTGTAGGATGCATTAGAAATCGTTATTTCAGTGTCAAGGATAGCTTTAACAATACTCTGGTAACTCGATTCAATACAAGAGTTGTGAGTCAGGTAAACCCGATCATTTAGGATAGGAATTGGCAAGGTAACGATAAATAATAAGTAAATGTATGCAGGTCTAAAGACATTCCTGTAAAATGCTAAACCTTGCGTTAATTTCCAAGACTTCGTCAGATCTACACAGGTGATAAAAAAACCGGCCAAGTGAGAGTCGGAGTAGCGCACGAAGGGTTCCGTACCATTATCGCAAAATACAGCAAATAAAACACGTTTGTTGTCTGTCTGTCACCAGTCTATATCTAATGAACCGTGTTAGCTAGACAGTTGAATTGACAGATGATGTATTTCTATAACACCAAATACTAAAAATAGAATAACATAATAATTTAAGTGGGGCTCCCATACAACAAACGTGATTTTTTGCCGTCATTTGCGATAATGGTACGGAACCCTTCGTGCGCGAGACCTACTCGCACTTGGCCAGTTTTTTTCTTGTTTTCAGATTTTAGTTCGCTTCTGAAGCAGTCGGGTTTTTGATTTTTAAATAAACTTTTTTTTCCGACTTCACAAAAGAAGGAGGTAATCAATTCGATACGTATGTTTGTAATATTGTTGGAACTTTACAATATTCATATATTATTCTATGTAGGCTTCTAAACACGTGTTCCCAATTTCATAAGTGTATGTTTGTATGTATGTATGTTTGTCCAAGCATTTCGCCGAAACTACTTATCGGATCGTGGTCACTCTTTTTGTGTTGTATTGAGTATCTTTTAACTTAGGAAATAGTGCAAGTTTCATCAAAATCGATCCAGCAGTTTTCAAGATATGGAGCATACAACCGAACTCCTTAACAACAAACAGCACGAATGTGTATATTGAGTTATTATGGGTATTTTAGAAATTGCTAATTTTTAGTGATGGTGTAATAAAATTAAAAAGAGAGAAATAAAAAATGTTTTCACATTTTTTACCCGACTGCAAGGAAAGGGTTATGTTTTTCGCGCGTACCTTGTATGTTTGTATGTATTTAATATTGTTTATTACGTCATTATCTTTCAAACCGCTAGACGCATTTATATAATTAAGACATAGTCAAGACGTACTTATCTACCGTCTAGACCACCCAAGTGTTCTTAGATAAGTTCAAAATAAAACAAACATGGCGGATTTTGGTCGCCATATTATTATTTTTCTTCCAAACCCGTCGAGTGGGGTGTCAAACAAAATGAAGGGTTTACAAAAATATATTACCACTTACATGTTTAAAATTAATTCGAAAAAGCAATTACAACTATAAAGTTGTAAAAAAAAAGTTTATTTAAAAATCAAAAACCCGACTGCTTCAGAAGCGAACTAAAATCTGAAAACAAGAAAAAAACTGGCCAAGTGCGAGTAGGTCTCGCGCACGAAGGGTTCCGTACCATTATCGCAAATGACGGCAAAAAATCACGTTTGTTGTATGGGAGCCCCACTTAAATTATTATGTTATTCTATTTTTAGTATTTGGTGTTATAGAAATACATCATCTGTCAATTCAACTGTCTAGCTAACACGGTTCATTAGATATAGACTGGTGACAGACAGACAACAAACGTGTTTTATTTGCTGTATTTTGCGATAATGGTACGGAACCCTTCGTGCGCTACTCCGACTCTCACTTGGCCGGTTTTTTTATCACCTGTGTAGATCTGACGAAGTCTTGGAAATTAACGCAAGGTTTAGCATTTTACAGGAATGTCTTTAGACCTGCATACATTTACTTATTATTTATCGTTACCTTGCCAATTCCTATCCTAAATGATCGGGTTTACCTGACTCACAACTCTTGTATTGAATCGAGTTACCAGAGTATTGTTAAAGCTATCCTTGACACTGAAATAACGATTTCTAATGCATCCTACAATAATGATAAGATTTGACATTGATTTTATGAAAATGGCTTTTCATATCATCGTAAAAAATGTTTTATTGATTTTGCAGGTAGGTAGGTTACGTCATCATCTGCCTTTTTCCCAATTATTGTCGGGGTCGGCTTCCAGTCTTACCGGATTCAGCTGAGTACCAGTGTTTTACATGGAGCGACTGCCTATCTGACCTCCACGACCCAGTAACTGGGTAACACGATACCCCTTGGCAAGACTGGTGTCAGGTCTCAGGCTTCTGACTACCCGTAACGACTGTCAAAGATCTTCAAATGACAGCCGGGACCAACGGCGTGCTTTCCGAGGCACGGAGGAAACTCGGTATGTTGAAATGGTCACCTATCCACGGACGGACCTCGTCAAGCGTTGCTTAACCTTGAAGATCGACCCGTGCGGCTGTTATTATTTAGCCACGAGCTCCTCTAGAGGTAGGTACGTTACGTATTCGAAGATAAAAGCTTTACAAACAACAATCTTTCTCGTGCCATAAATAAATCACCATGACTACACGGTACACGGGCAATAATGCCAATTATCGGGATCACAATGTAGTTACGCACTAATTATAGTATTTGTCATTGTTTTAACTAACGATTTCGCTATGTGGACAGTGAACCTGTTATTATTATATTAGTATCGTTTCCACCAACGTAGCCTTAAAGCAGAAACTTAAAAAGATCCTAAAATATATATATTTCTTAGGCATCATTTTTACGTGTCAAACTCTACTACAAAACTGAAACTATTTTTTTATCAAAACCGAGATTTTTCTAAGTTCCTAGATGCAAACAAAAAGCCGCACTCCCCTGGATAGATGCAATTAGTCTGCCCTCAGTACACCCAAGATTTTAATAAATTCATAGTTGATTAATGTGGAGGCTGGGATGACTGCGGGATGATATCAATAATAGTCTGCTTTGATACCGGCACCCCCTATGCCTGCACCCTTATATGTCTGCACCAGGTACATTATTTATTCCATCCCCTCGCAGACAGGAGCGAATTAATCTCGTTTCAAGGTTAAAGATGCCACGTGTATCCTAAATGATAGACCTTCGTTTTAACCCCTTTCTAACATGTCTGTTATTTGGAATTATAATAGCTCAAGCATAATAAAGTATCGCATCCATGTCCAAACTTTGATCATGTTGAATCGGATGTATGCAAATTAAAGCGTCTTCTTTTGTTGCGAATTTTTATACCGAGCATAAAACGCATGAGTCATGAGTCCTGCTGGTCGATTCTGAAGATATCTCACCGTGATGACCAGATGTAGTGAGCATGTCATTCCAACCGATATGCTAGGGAGCAAAGAATATGGTTACCAAAATGGAAGCGAAGGAGTGTGCCCCGTCCTGTTAAAACATCGTCAACCCGCAGGCCTCCTCTCTGTGAAAGGGGAATGGACCATATTCTACCACGCGGGCCCGGTGAGGGTTGGTAGACATCATTATCATCATCATTTCAGCCGAAAGAAGTGCACTGCTGGACATAGGTCTTCCCCATGCGTAGCCACACTGATCGGTCCTGTGCGATTCGTATCCACGGACTTCCGCAGCCTTGACCAGGTCCTCGCTCCACCTAGCGGGAGGTCCTCGCTCCAATGCTGCATCTTCTGGTATGTAGGTAGTCGCTCTCTAAAACTTATCGGCCCCAAAGGCGGTCCGTACTGCGTGCAATGTGCCACTAAGTTTGGCAAATCTTCGGGCTATGTCGGTAACATTGGTTCTGTCGTGCAAATATCTATAGAGCAGCCACATTTGTTCGCCTATGTAATAAGGAGGGGAGGGGAGCTATTGCCAGAGAAATAAAAACCATAAGAAAATCGAAATTAAAAACTAAAATGTCCAAAACTTTATTTTCAAAAGTCAGAACATAGACATCGGAAATTATATTGTATAATTATATTACTTAGATGCTATTTGAATATATACTAATTTAATTAATAACCTCTCTAGTTTTACCATTTGGCAATTGGATCAAAATAATATACATTTAACCTAACATCAATAATCACATCATAATACTTTTTTTTAATGCCTATATGAATTATATTATAATACTTTTTTTTTTTTAAATGCCTATATGAATTATATTATAATAAACGAATCAAATAAAAGCCTTTCCTCAAGAGTGGGGGGTCACTTAATATGCCGCTACTCGAGATTGGAGATAACTTAAGACACCACTCCAAGAGAATATCTTGGAGTCTTAGATAAAGTACCTATAGATTAAGCCTTAAAATGACCTTGATTGATAGAGCGAGATGGCTAATTGGCAGCTCCATGTAAATAATAAGGACAAAAGATAATTTTTTGTCTTTGTCACCGTGGCCGGTTTCTGTTGTTTGTCAAACTCTAATACAATGGCAGGTTTGACAAACAAACTCGGTTTTGTTTGATTTTCTATGATTTCGTGGTATTATGTGTTAATTGAGACAAGGAATTTGGGTTATTTATAGATAATAAGTGTCAGTGCGATGGTGGGTTGTAGTGTTCTTGTTCTTGTTGTAACACCAGAACTAACTATTGCTGTCTCATGTGCGGCCACGCCAGTGCTTAATCTATAGGTACTTTATCTAAGCTTGGAGTAGTACATTGCACGCCAAACGTCTACGCCGCCCTGAAGTTGGCTTTGCGCAAGGCACGAAACGGTGCTGTTTTTCTACGAGATTTACTACTGCTCCGCCGTTGTAGCCAACTTCAGGGCGGCCAAGAAGTTTGATGAGAACTATAAATACAATAACATAACATCACGCTTGCATTCCTCCAAGGGGCAGGCAGTAGTGTGACAATAGCCCACTCACATTTTGTCAGATATATTGTCCGATGTAATTAGTAGTCCGGGCTAGTCAATTACCATCAGCCGAGCCACAGATCATATGCCGAGCACAAGACCAGATTCCAGGCTGCTATTGACAACTTCCAAGTGGAAAAACTCGACAACACTTTTCCACTAGAGAACTTCATGCTCATCAATAGTGCAGCAATATTACACTAGAAAAGGTTTTTTACAAAAATATGAAGTATATTTTTGTAAATAAAAAAGTTAATTAAAAAAATCAAAATACCCGACTGCTTAAAAAGCGAAAATACATATTCGCGAGCTGGCTGACCAAAACCAGATGTATCCTCCGACTGCACAGCATGATTTTCTTCTTGTTTACGTCTTTTTAGTTCGCTTTTTAAGCAGTCGGGTATTTTGATTTTTTTAATTAACTTTTTTATTTATAACTTTTTAGTTACCATTTTTTTCGAATTAGGTACATTTAAACATATAAGTGTTATATATTTTTGAAATCACCTCTTGAAACCCTTTATTTTGATACCCCACACGATGGGTTTGGAAGAAAAAATAAAATTGGCCCCCCACAATATGGCGCCCAAAAGCCGCCATTTTTCTATTTTCCAATTTTAATGTAGCCTATGACACTCGCAAGGTTAAGACGAATCGATTGACGTATGAATCATCAAAATCGGCCAACGCGTTAGGTCTCTGGAACGCCACATAGGAACAAACATACATACATACATACATACATACATACATACATACTTACATACATACATACATACATACATACATAAATACATACATACATAGACTGATAAACACATTACCCTCCTTCGGCAGTCGGGTAAAAATAGTGAACGCTTCCGTTCGCAGCGACTCGAGCGCGTGTTGTGTATATTTATTGATATTGATTATATAGTCATTTAAAAGCAAGAGTCAAGCCTGTACCATCCTTAGAATAGCAATTTAAAACATGCGTATAAGTGTGCAATAATGGCTTTATTTCTATTGGTCGAATGGTTTACTTTCCACGACGGACTAAAGATTTTTTTTAGTACATTTATGTAACAACCCTTAGTTTGAAAAAATATATCGCCAATGGTAGGCGTAACGCCCAATAAGAAAACTTGTAGAAAAAAAAACAATAGAAATGTTGTAAATACGGCCAGTCTCCCTCAACCCCTAACACTTCTATTGTTACATATACCAATTCGCATCCAATTATGCCCAGTCTCCCCCAATAATATAGAAGACACGCGGCAGCTGCACAAAAAAACCGGCCAAGTGCGAGTCGGACTCGCGCACGAAGGGTTTCGTACTTGGTAAATTGCGGTTTACGATTTATGACGTTTTTAAAAAAACTACTTACTAGATCGCGTTCAAACTAATTTTCGGTGGAAGTTTACATGGTAATATATTTTTTTAGTTTTATCATTCTATTATTTTAGAAGTTACAGGGGACACACACACATTTTACCACTTTGGAAGTGTCTCTCGCGCAAACTATTCAGTTTAGAAAAAAATTATATTAGAAACCTCAATATCATTTTTGAAGACCTATCCATAGATACCCCAATAGGATGGTTTTGATGAAAAAAAAAATTGTGTTTCTGTTCTAAGTATGGGGAAACCCCATTTTTTTTTCTATTTTTGTGTGAAAATCTTAATGCGGTTCACAGAATACATCTACTTACCAAGTTTCAACAGCATAGTTCTTATAGTTTCGGAAAAAATTGGCTGTGACATACGGACGGTCAGACAGTCATGACGAATCCATAAGGGTTCCGTTTTTTTCCCTTTGGCTACGGAACCCTAAAAACTCCGAAATATAACAAAGGGAAATAGTACCACCCTCTATTTTAAAACGGCCCTTTATCTGTCATAAACATTTCTGAATGACTATATACTTTTTTGAATGACCGGTACATGGACGGACTGGAAACGCTTGCCGAGGTCCGTGGATAGGTCTGGACGGATTATCTTCAAGGTTATATAAGAAACGCTTGCCGAGGTCCGTGGATAGGTCTGGACGGATTATCTTCAAGGTTATATAAGAAACGCTTGCCGAGGTCCGTGGATAGGTCTGGACGGATTATCTTCAAGGTTATATAAGAAACGCTTGCCGAGGTCAGTGGATGGGTCTGGACGGATTATCTTCAAGGTTATATAAGAAACGCTTGCCGAGGTCCGTGGATGGGTCTGGACGGATTATCTTCAAGGTTATATAAGAAACGCTTGCTGAGGTCCGTGGATGGGTCTGGACAGATTATCTTCAAGGTTATATAAGAAACGCTTGCCGAGGTCAGTGGATGGGTCTGGACGGATTATCTTCAAGGTTATATAAGAAACGCTTGCCGATGTCCGTGGATGGGTCTGGACGGATTATCTTCAAGGTTATATAAGAAACGCTTGCCGAGGTCAGTGGATGGGTCTGGACGGATTATCTTCAAGGTTATATAAGAAACGCTTGCCGAGGTCCGTGGATGGGTCTGGACCGATTATCTTCAAGGTTATATAAGAAACGCTTGCCAAAGTCCGTAGATGGGTCTGGACGGATCATCTTCAAGGTTAATAACGCTTGCCGAGGTCCGTGGATGGGTCTGAATGGATTATCTTTCTCAAGATTCCTCCGTACCTTGTATTGTGTTACCCAATTACTGGGTTACTCATGTAAAATACTGGTAACAAGACGATCCAAGCTGAATCCGGTAAGGCTGGAAGCCGACCACAATATAGTTGGAAAAGGCTAGGCAGATTGATTCAAAAGGAGCGAGCTCGTGGCTAAATAATATCACCTGTAAGGTTCGCAAGGACCGAAGGAGGAGGGTGGTTGTAAGGACCGATTTTGATTATATATGATTTGATTAGATATGATTTTTTTTAGGTGGCGCTAGTTGTCACGTCAACATTGGCTCCGTATTTAAATCTTGTAAAAAATAATAAACATTAGTATTTCAGACTAATTATGTAATATACCAGTCAATGTATATGTAGTGATTAATGTGTATTGTTGGCAACAACAGTTTTAAAGTTTTAAGTGAATAAAAGCGTGATAAAATGCTCTTCGCATCTAACACAGTGTTTACAAACAATATTGTGCATCTAAATAAGTGTACAACGTTTAAACCGAATGATAAATAAAAACAACCACTTCTATAAGGTACTTATAATAACAGTGACACATTTTTTATAATAAAAGTAAATAACAAGTGAATCTTGAAATTAATGCACCGTTATCATTTATTCAAAAGTAGTGACGAGAGACGCTCATCTTTCGACCAATCAAAACAAACGTACTTTCATTTAACGGAACCGAACGAAACGCATATTACATACACCAATTTCGCAAATGTCGTCAAGTGACAGTGTGGCTGACTGTGTAAGGCGTCGTGTCAACGATAGATCGTTTTCAAAGTGTCTCGAGTTCAAATCTCATTGAGTGAAATCTCTTTTTGGAACTTTTAATTTCTTTTATGACTTTTTTTTTACATTAAACAGCTTATTTTATAGTTTGCTGCTTTTGTGACTTTCTTCTGCTCTATATAGGAAAGTTCCTACAAATTTAAGAAATATTAAAAAAAAAAAAAAACTCGGAAAACATGGAAACCTGCAGTAACGTAACTTTCAGGAAAAGGCGCATACGACGCTCTCTTTCTCGTCTGTCCAGTGAATCCCTTGACAGTTTGGCATCAAACTTAAGCGTCAAAAGTATGATGGACCTATCTACACACCTTAAAAGTGATGAAACATTTCACTTAAAAAATACGATTGAGAATCTTAAGGAGCAGATATTGAATTTAAATCTGAAAATTGAAACACTTGGCTTAGAGAATGTTTCATTGAAACAACAGTTAGCTGATCAAAAGATCAAAACTGAATATTTTAAGAAAATGTACATTACGAGCCAAAATCCCAAAAGTACTACCTCTTCGTGCAACACAGGAATCTACAAAAAATATTTTCCAAATAAAAACGGACTATCGGCTAGAAAATTAGACTTGGACATCGACTTCCATACCCCCGAACCGGCTTGCAGCAATACTGTTACTGACAGTCTTAGAGAAGAAAATGAAACTAAAGTGTCCAACACTAAAGTTGCAATAGCAACCGATTGCATTGCAATTACGCATGATAAAATGGAGGATAAATCACAAAAGCTGAACTTGCACGATGAAGGTAAATCACACAAATTAAGTTGCCAATCTCGAAATGGAAACATACTTATTCTGTCAGATGACCAAGGGAAAGGTATTGTTCAAGGGCTACTGAAGAAGGAAAAAGATAACAGATTTATCTTAAAGAACTACGCCATAACGGGTATAAGGAAACCAGGTGCGACTACAGAAGAAGTCTTGTTGTGTTGTGATAAATTATCCAAAAACTATACAAAAAATGACAGTGTGATCATAATGACCGGTAGAAATGACACAAACCCTATTAAATTTATGGCTGAAATGGCTGCAGCAGTTAGGCTATTGAAAAACTGTAATATATTTATTGTAAATGTTAAGTATAATGCATTCCTGAAGGAACGTAAACTTAACTATGAATTAAAATTGCTTTCACAAAACTATCACAATTGTAACTTCATCAAAGCAAATAGCTACAATAGCGTTATCCATCAACTTGTACACAAAATTAACGATGTAGAATACTACAACAAGTACCTATTTTATAATATTAATGTAACAACCGGCAAACCTAATGGTTCAGAACATATTATACATGAAACTACGAAAACTTCATCACTTCAAGTAATCAGCACGTTGGAACCTGTAAAAGTTCCACATAAAGGTACTATTCCCTACTATTTTTCTAAGATTGTCAAACCACAAATGTCACCCATAAATATTTCTATTGACAATGTTGTGGAAGAACCATTTTTTCGTAACTAATAATAAACTTAGCAATAGTAGTAGTAAAAAACAGAGTAGGAATATTTTTTCAGTAATGCATCAAAATATTGCAGGGGCTTTAAATAAACTACAAGATATTGATTTAACTATTAACGAGATGCGTGACTCTAATATAAACATTGACGTTTTATGCCTGAGCGAACATTTTGTTATAAGAGGTGAAGAAAAATACCTTAATCTTAACAACTTTTATGTCGGTGCGATTTATTCACGACCTGATCAGCGGCGAGGGGGAACGTGTATACTATGCAAAAACCATCTTCAAAGTACTGAATTGAAAGAAGTAACAGAATTTTGCATTGATAAACATTACGAGATTTGTGGTCTTGAAATTAAATCTATGCATGTTATAATATTATGTATATACAGGACACCCTCATCTAATATAAATATATTTTTTGAAAACTTACACAAAACGTTACTTAAATTACAAAATAAAAAAAGCAAAATAATAATAGCTGGGGATTTTAATATAAACTTTCTAAACAATGATAATAATTGTACAAAATTGAAAGAATTAATCTCAAATTATGGTATGAGATGTCATATTCATAAAGCCACCAGGTTGAACACATGTATTGATAACATCATTAGTAATATTCCAAACGTAATAGGCAAAACTTACAATGTTTGTTTATCTGATCACAACACTGCTCAGGTTGTGAATTTCGAATGTAATCAAAAACCCATATCAGGCTATTACTTCATGACCGTAAATGACCTGAGTAAAGACAATGTTAGCAAATTCATTGAACACATAAGTAAATTATCTTTTTCGGATATTTACAAAATTTCAGACACGAATAATGCTTTCGATTCGTTTCATGACACTTTGACATTATTTTATAAGCTATGCTTCCCTCTGATTAAAGTAAAAAAACTGTTCAAAGATAACAAACTGAAATGGATAACAAAAGGAGTTAAAATTAGTAGTAGCACTAAACGAACATTAAGATATAAATATTATGTAAACAGAACGCTTGAAAACAAAAATAGATTTAAGGTGTACTCCAAAATGTTAAGGAAATGTATTCATAATATGCAATCCTTATGTAATCTTAAGCACATTGCATACTCAAAAAATAAAGGTAAAGCTTCTTGGGATATTGTTAAAAGCTGCACTGGTAACGAACGATCTCGAGAGTATATTAATTGTATAATAGATAGTGGTGTTACTGCTACATCAGGTTCAGATATAGCAAACATATTTAACAACTTTTTTATTGATATTGTTGAAAACAGCGCTACTTTACAGAACAGCACATGTAACCAAGATATTAAAAGCAATGACAATAGCATTTTTCTAAATCCTACAAATCCAGCTGAAATTTTTAGTATCTTAAAATCATTAAAAAATACAAAATCCACTGGTTATGATGACTTATCTACAGACCTTTTAAAAAAAATATCCCCATTCATTGCAGAACCTCTTTCATATATTATTAATTTATCTTTAGAACAAGGCTGCTTCCCGGATAAACTCAAAATATCTATTATAAAACCATTGCATAAAAAAGGCTCTAAAACTAATAAAAACAACTACCGACCAATTGCTCTAATTCCAATTCTATCCAAGGTTTTTGAAAGAATCATGTACAAAAGAGTCCTTTCTTTCTTAGACAAATATAATATGCTTGCAAAAGAGCAATACGGTTTTCGAAAAAATAAATCCACCTCACTAGCAGCATTTAATTTAGTTAAATCTATAATAAATAACATTAACTCTAAAAGTGTAACCTCAGCTTTGTTTTTAGACCTTAGTAAAGCCTTCGACTTCGTAAATCATTCCATTCTTATAGATAAATTATCTAGAATTGGTATTAGGGGACCTGCCCTGGAATGGTTTAAATCGTACTTATTAAATAGAACTCAGACAACCCGAATTACAAAATTTGATGACAAAGTGAACAGTCTCATCAACTTCAACTCTCAGCCTCGGCAAAATTACTTTGGAGTTCCACAGGGAAGCATCTTGGGGCCTCCATTATTCCTTGTATATATCAATGATCTTCCTCAAAAAATAGAACAAGAGTGTGTTTTATTTGCAGATGACACAACAGTTATCCTAGATGGTAAAAACCATGAAGCACACGAGACCAATATAAATTCTAGTTTAAATAAAATAATCACATGGTTAGATATAAATGCATTAAAAGTAAACGTTGATAAAACTAAAATATTAAATTTTAAAACACGGAAGAGTAAAAATATCCATCTTAAAATAAAACATAGGGACCAAATAGTAGAACAGATACACAAAACAAAATTTCTGGGTATAACACTGGATGAACATTTCACCTGGAGGGAGCATATCAATGAAATATGCATAAAGATTAATAGGTTTGTTTTTGCTCTAAAAAAAGTCAAAGATGAGGCATCCAAACCTACTGCGCTAATGGTATATCATGCCTATGTTTGCTCCGTCATCCGTTACGGCATCATTGTCTGGGGAAACTCCTCTGAAGTTTGTAGAGTTCTGTTGGCACAGAAAAAATGTATCCGCACCATTTTTAATATGGACTGGACTGATTCCTGCAGACCAGTATATAAAGCACACAATCTCCTCACCGTTCCTTGTATGTATATATATGAAATTGCTAAGTTTGTAAAAACTAATTTTTCACTTTTTAATACTAAAAATAACAATAATAAACGAAAAGTTACACAGTATGTATTAGAATTACCTGTACCCAGAATCGAATTATTTAGGCGTAGTTGTGTCTACATGGCACCTCTTATTTATAATTCTATACCTTCCTTTATAACCGATCTCCCTTACAGAAAATTCTGTATAGTTTTAAAAAAGTGGCTCATATCTCACAGCTTTTATTCTATAAACGAATTTCTAAAAAAATCTCCATGTCAATCTTATCATTACAGGAATGCTTTGTAGATTATCTTGTTATTAGTTGTTGTAATTCCTACCTACTGCCTTTTATAATATTGTTTGTTTTATATTTTATGTGTTGTTTACCATATAATTTCATTTAATCTACTTTAGTATGTAAATTAAGTGTTTTGAAGTGTTTATTAAACTTAACAGGTTAAATACCTAACAAAAATAATTTGTTATTAGAATAATAGAGATCTGCTTATTGTAAGTCTCATATCATATTTGCATGCCAACTTATGGCGAAATGTGTCATTGTGCTAATAATTTATTTATACCATCTTTTGTACCGCATTTAATGCAAATAAATGGCTTTGACTTTGACTTTGACTTTGACTTGATTTGCTCAGATTTTGTTACCATACTGTCACGCCAGTTGCGTGAGCTTTATTGCTAGGAATATTTAATTACTAAAAAATATTTGGAATCTATTTACAACTTTAGTTGCTGACCCAACTTTTATTGAATGTACATTCAGTGAAAGTATGGTCAGTACTTTCCAATCCATGCTATACTAACTAACATTATAAATGCGAAAGTAACTCTGTCTGTCTGTCTGTTACCTTCTCAAGCTTAAACCGCTGAACCGATTTAGATAAAATTTGGTATGGAGATAGTTTGAGATCCTAGCCTAGGAAGGACAAAGACTACTGTTTTTTAAATAAAACACGAAGGGGGAGAAATAGGGGTTGGGGCGTTAGTTTTGTATGAAACTTTTTAATAGGGATTAAACCGATGAACCGATTTAGATGGAATATATGGCAACAGGTTCACCCTTATTAGGTACATGGGACTTTAACATCACTGACAAAATTTTGGTGTTCTGTAAGTATATCTCTGTCTTACCTTTCAGAGATTACAGGCGTGATGATCATTCATCATCATTATTTCAGCCGAAAGACGTCCACTGCTGGACATAAACCTCCCCCATGCGTCGCCACACTGATCGGTCCCGTCCTGTGGGTTTCGTATCCACGGACTTGTGGAGCGAGGACCTGGTCAAGGCTGCGGGCCTTGACCAGGTCCTCGCTCCACCTAGCGGGAGGCCATCCAACGCTGCGTCTTCCGGTACGTCGTACGTCATCACTCTCCAAAACTTTTCGCCCAATAAGCCATCCGTTCTGCGTGCAATGTGCCGTGGTCACTGCCACGTAAGTTTGGCAATTCTTCGGGATATATCGGTAACCTTGGTTCTCAGGCGTGATGATGTTATGTTCTAACTCAGAGATAAGTTTTTAAGAGTTCGTCTGAAGTGCAATTATTATGAGTTCTTTGTGAGCCAGCTTACTTCTAGGTCATTGGCTCAAAAAAGAGACTATTAGGATATCACTCGCAGAACATCTTTCTAAAAGGCATCACAAATCTGACAATCCAGCACGAGGATATATTTTCAAGAGCAAGTTACGCATATTATTGTCAAATGGAAAAAAGTTAATTCAAAAAATCAAAATTCCCTCGCGAATATGTATCCTCCGACTGCACAGCATGCTTTTCTTCTTGTTTACATCTTTTCAGTTCAGCTTTTAGATTTTTTGAATTAACATATTTTTTTCGAATAAGGTAATAATCCAACATAAATAAAAAAAAAAGAAACAAACGGTACTTTTAAACATTAACCCCGAGTGTCTCAGCTCTAAATTATCGCAGAATTAATGTGACAAATTGTCAAGCACGCGTTATCTGCTGTGATTGGTTGAATGAATTTTCAACAGCTACAGGGTAAGTGTTATATACCTATTTTTTTAATCAACTCTTAAAACACTTCATTTTGATCACCTACGCGATGGGATTGAAACAAAAAAAATTGGGCCGCGCGTAGGAAAAAACATACATACATGCATACATAGGCTGATAAACACATTACTGTCCTTCGGCAGTCGGGTAAAAATAGTCACAGCACCATAAGCCCCGCGACATATTATTATATCAATAAATGAAATGCTACAGGTTGTTTAACATTTGTACAATATAAGTTTTTAAACTGTCATGGTCACTAACACTAACATTAACATTAGAAACTCGAAACAAACAGTAAACATGGTAAATATCCCGTTTCTAATGTTAATTTGTACAATAATTCAGCAAGTAGAATCGAAACCATTAAAAAAAAAGTTAATTAAAAAAATTCAAGCAGTCGGGTTTTTTGATTTTTTTAATTACAACCGATTTTTGATTTTTTTTTATTTTTATTTATAACTTTTTAGTTATTTTTTTTTTCGAATTAGGTACATTTAAATATATAAGTGTTATTTATTTTTGAAATCACCTCTTAAAATCCTTTATTTTGATACCCGACACGATAGGTTTGGATTTTGTATTTAAGAAAAAAAAATTTGGTCCACCACAATAAGGAGCCCAAAAACCGCCATTTTCCTATTTTCCAATTTTAATGTAGCCAGTGACACTCGCGGGGTTAAGACGAATCGATTGACGTAATAAGAACCATCAAAATCGGCCCACGCGTTTGGTCTCTAGAACGCCACATAGGAACAAACATATATACATACATACATATATACTTACATACTTACATACATACATACATACATAGACTGATAAACACATTACCCTCCTTCGGCAGTCGGGTAAAAAGACATCAATATGGACGATGAAAAATGAGAGGGAAAACTTGCATCGTGTCAACTATGAGCTGTTTCGTTCCAACACCCCTTCGGTTCCCCTCGGGTCGGCTGGCTGGACCGCACAGCGGATGGTTTTGTATGCAACGTAACCATTCAATTAATGTCTATTGTATAATTATGCCACGGCAACTATAACCACATACAAACTAATGACCTGCAGCCTAATTGTGTAAGTGAATTCGGCAACGCAAAGCGTTTTGATGCCATCAATTGACCAAATGCGAGATGAAAGACGTGTGTGGATTTCCGTCTTTGTGATTTGTCGATAATCGATTGATGGCGGTGAAACCTTTTGCCTTGCCGAATTCACTTATGCAATTAGGCTGCTGACATTACACAAATCCTGCATCGTGCATGCAGAGTTTTCGGCGCGATTTAATTAAAGACACATACAATCTGACACCCACGGGGTTTTGCCAAGACCAGACATAACACCCGTCTGGTTGGAGGATCCTATCTTCTCAATTAAAGTTTGTGGGACTTTCCATCCTGTTCCGCATATCTCCAAGCATATTTTTTTTATTGTTCGTACAGCTAAGGAGAGAATGGAGGAGTGACAATTTTTTTTTCAAGTCGCTGTTTTAAACATTTGTATTCGCCCACAGTTTCCCTCTCACTTAGTATTTTGATATGCGTTTAAAATAAATAGATCGAACAAATGTTATTTCGGTAAAAAGATTTTCGACCAAGTGAAACGTCGGAGTAAAAAAAAAATCAAATTGATAATACGAGTAGGTCAACTGAGACAGTGGCAGATGTGACTTCGATGAAGTAAAAAACAAAACCGGCCAAGTGCGTGTCGGGCCACGCGCAGTAATAGGGTTCCGAAGTTGCATACTAATGCGGACTAAAAAGAGGGTTTTGTTGTTGTTTCATGAACATTAGAACGGTTTCAGCGGCTCATAAAGTCTAAAAACGGGCCCACATAGGATGATGTTTTTTTTTTAATCTATATTCTCGAGTTTGACCACTATCTCGCCTGATGGTAAGCGATAATGTGGTCTACGGTGAAGCATGCTTGCCTAGATGTAATCTATACACTCTTGCTTGACTTAAACTAAATAAGGACTAACTGGTAACTGAAGAAGGAGTTATTAAATCCAACTTCGTAACTGAAGTTAGAAAAATATTATCTATTTGAGTACCACAGCGGGTGCGAATTGCGAAAGGAGCCGATACGAGCGCGCGTTAGAGCCACGGGGAACGGTATAGTTTGTTCCTGGATCCTTGCTTGCACGCTCCTTGTTTATTTATCTTTCAGAATTAGAAAAAAATCGTATGTATTCACCTCTAATCTCCTCTATTTCATTCTGGAAAGTTTTACGCTACTCAATTAGTGATGAAGTCGGGTCGAATATTGACTTTATAGAAGGATATCGACAAAAGAAAATAAGTAATTTGCTTGGAAAACGAATCTAATTTGACTTTACTTTTACGTTTTAATTTCTAAACGTCAGTGATGGAGCTTCAATGCCTGGGCCCGGCCCTGTCACGTCCCGGGCACGGCCCTGATATGTGTGGTTCTAATTTGAAAGACGTATCACGTCAAACCCTAAATAAATATATCTAATAAAAAAAAACCGGTCAAGTGCAAATCGGACTCGCGCACCGAGGGTTCCGTACAAACAGCTACATTCACCAACGTAATCAGGTAATTAGGTCAACGGGTACTACCATGTAGGTTTTCGACCCAAAACCTATAGTGTACTTCCGGTTGACCTAGAATTTTCAATTTTTGTTAAAAGCAAAATAAAAAATGCCGAAAAATAAATAACTTGAAAATTAAGGTAATAAATTTTGGTACTTACAAGTTTTCGCGAAAATGTAAATTTATCCATATCTTTTATCGTGTTGACTCAGGACCTTGATTTTTATACACCTAATAGGGAGTAGACCTCAGTATCTGGTATAAATTTCAACTTGCTAGGTCCACCCGTTCCTGAGAAAATCGGTGGTGACACACGGACAAGAGAGTGATCATAAAAGGGTTCCTTTTTTATCTTTTGAGGTACGGAACCCTAAAAACAGCAGTGGTATTCTATTACAATCTCACCGTTATTACTTAGGTAAAGTCAGCTGTCAATCCCTAGCACCTATATATTATTTATATTATTTTTTTTATTTATCAATTATTATTCTTAATTCTTTATTGTACACCGACAACAATATTCAATACAATCTGATAATAAAGAACATGTACAAAGGCGAGCTTAACTCAATGTTGAGCACTCCTACAGCAAACCCTAAAGAGTGACATATAATGATGACAAAAGAGGGTAGGATACAATAAAAAAAAAGAGAACAAACATAATGTCGAACATAGAACCTCCTCCTTTTAGGTAAATCGGTTAAAATTTACATAATTACAAAAATAGATCATAAATATATACGTACGTACACAAATTCAAATATGTATATATCTACTAAAATTGCGTCACAAGGAAATGCTCTTCAATTTTCCTTTTGAAGACATCGAGAGAATAGCCCTATCGCGTCGGGAGTGCACTGCGGTAACAGAGTAGGTGCCATCATAACGGCTGGAAGTTTGATGTGGAGTACGAAAGAGAAGCGAAGTGTGAGTGGCCGTGCGACAAGGTTTGCCTTCGCCTCGGCATGAAGTACTCAAACCATTCGCGAAGGTATTGGGGAGAAGTAGGATAGTATAGAGAAGGAATAGGATATGGGTATCTCGTCGACGTCGAATCGGCAGCCACTTTAATCTGGTCCGAAATTCCAACACATGAAAAATAATGAGGCCGAAAATAAAGCGGATGCACAAGTTCTGTAATCGCTCGAGTACCTCCGTTGCATCTAGAAAACAGACATCCGCATAGTCTATGCTATGAGCGGTAGAAGAAATGAAGAGATTGAGCAAGGGTGACCTTTGAGTTTTGTATCGTACATCTCATTATTTCGTAAATGAAGTGGACGTAATACTTTCTATCTGTTTATTTACTTATCTTCTGGTTTAAAACAATACAGAACAAAGCCTACTCTCGTGGCTGGCAGCATAAACCTTTCCTTGCCGGTTTCTATGAAATATGTTATTTTGTATGAACAGCAGTATTTCTAAATACTGGACAAGACGAAAAAATATGCATACATAACTTATAGGTACCAATATTTCTCAAACAGAAAGTCAATAAATAACCTTTCGATAGAAAACGACATAAAAATGTTCATTAATCAAATTCAAATTAAATTTATTGCATCCATAATGTACATACAGGTGGTAAATATAAGTTACAGAAACAATCATGGACCCTGTCGGGCACAGCAACTTTCTAGATACAGTCAGTGTCTAGGAGAGAGGAATAGCGCTCAATATTTCCTTATCTATTAACATTTTGGTTATCTATTCCCTTTCTATCTGTTTTTATTTGGTTTAATGCACTAATGCGTATATCTTTTTATTTTCATGTCAAATTAAATATTATTCTTAAATATTAATTATTTGTTTAAGTTTTTATATTACAATAAGTATATTAATAGTTTGTTAATCATCACATGGCTGCTTTCTGCATAACACCGTCCAATTTATAATGCAGTTTTGTGTTCGTTGGGCAGCGCGCAGGCGCGGAGCTTGCATCGAGGGCGGAGCCCGACGTGAGGTTCCCGAAGCGCCCTGCGGCACTGCACTTCAGTCCGGTCAGTCGTTCGGTGCGGCTGCAGGCGTGTCGCAATTTTTAAGATTTCTGGCCGCCATTTTCCCCATCCAGTCTTTCAAATCAGTATTTAGAGGTCTAGTTTGCGTTATTAAATTAGTTTTGAATTCAGGTGTGGTGCGTTGGTGCGTTATATGTTCATACAATTAAAAAAAAACAACTGAAATTTTAGTTTAGTTACAATGGGTCACATTTCGTGCAATGAATACTACAACAACATTCGATTAAATAGAATTCTGCGTCAAGAACGCAATCGAATAGCTCGTTACCATAATGTGACTCCTGAACAGTTACTTCGACGAGCTGCCTACTACCAGCCTCGGTAAGTAGGTATATCCTTCACCAGTCTCCTTGCCGGCTTCTAATCATCATCCTATGGACTGGTCATGCCCCCACTACCCACCGACCCACCGTCCGCCGATCAAAACCCGCCACTCACCGCCTCCGCCTGTCCTGTTCCAACAGTTAGGACTTTGGTTGTGCCAAAGTTTTCCAATGAAATTCAATTCAAATCGGAGTGTGGTTTACAAAAACAAAATGTTTTTAGGCCTGACCGGTATGCGACGTTGCTGCGGTTTGTTGCTGCTCAAAAGACTGAACGACAGTCAATGTTTCGTGCGTCTAGCCGTAGCCAGCGCACACGACATGTGCGTGAAGTGAATAATGGGCAGGTCGAGCTACCAGTGCAAAACGTGAATGATTGGCAGCTCGAACGACCAGTCCGATACGAGCATGTTTTGCAGCTCGGGGCGCTACAGCGAGCAATTGGGATTCCGCCCGCGAGCGCCGAGCCCAGCAGAGAATCTGTTCACAACGTAGACGACACAGAAACTAAAAAGGTCAGTGTGGAATTAAGTTTTCATAGGTGCTGGTTTTCATCGTGCTTACTTAAATCAAGCAAGGAATGTTATCTGCTTTTTTATGTAATTTTAATAGGTGCTGCATTATTCATCCTAGCGATTGCACTTGTACGACGCCATATATAGTGCATGTGCTTGTGGGGGCAAAGGGGTTTTTTTGTTAAGGTCTCAAACATAGTCTTCTTGGATAAACAATTACAGAAATATTACAGTTGTAGAGAAACCATTTTAAACGCGCTAGCATATTTACACTCACAGACAAAGGTTTACAGGCACGTACATAATATACAGACCTAGACATACAATTACAACCAAAGTTATACAGCTATATAATATAGACACAAGTGCATAATATTATGTACTTAGATACTTGTATACTTAAGCCGTGTTTTGTTTCAGCCACAAGTATACAGGTACATACATAATACATACATCAAGGTACATAATATAGAGACCCAGACATACATTTACAGCTACAAGCATATAGGTACATACATAATACGGATACAAGCATCCAGGTACATAGGTTAATATACAGCCCCAGAGATACACTTTCAGCCAAAGATATACAAGGGGCCGTCCACAACCATCCACGATGCAGTATTGTTTTGATCTTACTTCGCGTTATCTTACCTTGACATCATTAAAACGAACTTACATCAATGCTGCTACAATGTTGTTTTCAACACACTTGCTCGTAAAGTGAGCCTTATTACATCGCTTTTAGTTCCATAACCCGAGCGTTCCATAACACACACGTGCGTAATAGAATTATCCCTACAAAGTTAAATTAGTACCTTTCTGCAAGTTATATCCGAGTAAACAGAGCATTTTCAATTTAACCGGTTATTAGATAATTTTTTTTAGTAACAACTTAACAATGGTTTCATGCCGCTGAAAATCCATATACATTTATGGAATAAATAAATGTGTACATCCTTGCAGGAGGACCTTGAGGAGCAGTGGTGGCCCAGTGGTATCGGCCGCGACTTACAAGTTGTAGGTCGTGGGTTCGAACCCAGGCAGGCGCTTTACTTTGTGTAAATTATTTCATCACAACTGCTCTCAAAAACGGTGAAGGAAAACATCGTGAGGAAACCGGCATGTCCTAGAACCAAAAATTCGAAGACATGTGACATCCATCAATCCGCACTGGGCCCGCGTGGTGGATTACGGCCCATCCCCCTCTCACAGAGAGGAGGCCTGTGTCCCAGCAGTGGGAACATTAATAGGCTGATGATGATGATTGATGATGATGTACATCCTTAATTAAGTCAAATAAACATTTATTATTATCAAATATAATAAGCAACACATACGTGTCCAATATTTTTTGATAATTTAACCGGCGGACTAATAGAATTTGCTGTTTCGTACCCCGTCATCATCCCTATTCTTAGTGTGGCGAAACTCATAAAAAAAAAAAATTAGTTTAACAATATCAATGGGTTAGCAAACCCATTATTGTAGCTTGTTATCATTTGGGATTTTTAGTTACGAGAAACACAGAGATGATCGATTCCTGGGGAGCTTTATGTCATGTTGAAGGTTGAAGTTGAATCTCGAAGATTCGTAAAAAAATGTCTAACAACATAACACTCACCTACGTTGGTGAAGCTAATCAATCAGGACCTATTATATATTGTTCTCATCATTTCGTATCATACGATTTTGGCAGGTCGAGAACCCAGAGCAAGAGCAAGCTAACGCCGACGCCGAGCCCAGCAGTCAGTCTCTTAACAACGTGGACGACACAGAAGCTAAAAAGGTTAGTGTAGAAATAAGTTTTCATAGCCACCAACCCGCACTGGGCCCGCATGGTGGATTAAGACTGCTGGCATTGGGGCCTTTGTCCCAGCAGTGGCAACATTAAAAGGCTTATAATGATGATAATGAGGCGCTGTCAATATACCTAGCCTTTGTCCAACTATATGTGGATTGGCTTCCAGTTTCTTTATCTGCCACCTTCAAGCTTGCCACCGGAGTGGTGGATGGCACTATACTAGTGGCGTTTGCCACCCCGGTGGTCAGTGGATAACCGGATGGAGCTGAGTGCCAGTACCTACTTTACATGGAGCGACTGCCTATCTGACTTCCACAACCCAGTAACTGGATAACACGATACCCCTTGGCAAGCCTGGTGTCAGTTTTCAGCATGTTGTTAGATATCTCCTATAACCACATGGATTTGGCCATTGATACTCATACTTAATTACTATTTGGGATAACTTTCAGATGGTCGATAGCAAATTTGATGACTGATCTTAGGCTGTTATGGTGTTCTAATCGCAAATATGTACTTAATTTTTCATCTTTTGGCAGGTCGAGGGTCCAGAGAAAGAGCTAGCTAACGCGATAGTGAAGCGCACGTCGACGTCGAACCCAGCACACAGTCTCTTAACAACGTGAACAAAACAAAAGCTAAAAAGGTCAGTGTAGAATAAACTTTCCATAGGTACTGGTATCCACCATGTTTACCATCAGTTAACGAATTTTTTGTACTATTATGATGTATGCAATTGCAATAATTGCTGCGATTTGTTCATGACTAGCGATTGCACTTGTACGATGCCATTTTTACCCGACTGCCGAACGAGGGTAATGTGTTTATCAGTCTATGTATGTATGTATGTAAGTATATATGTATGTATGTTTGTTCCTATGTGGCGTTCTAGAGACCAAACGCTTGGGCCGATTTTGATGGTTCTTACGTCAATCGATTCGTCTTAACCCCGCGAGTGTCACGGGCTACATGAAAATTGGAAAATAAAAAATGGCGGTTCTTGGGCGCCATAGTGTGGGGTCCCAAATTTATATTTTCTTCCAAACCTATCGTGTGGGCTATCAAAATAAAGGATTTTAAGAGGTGATTTCAAAAATATATAACAATTATATGTTTAAAAGTACCTAATTCGAAAAAAAAACAACTAAAAAGTTATAAATAAAAAAGTTAATTAAAAAAATCAAAAAACCCGACTGCTTGAAAAGCGTACAACTTCGCGAGCTGGCTGACCAAAACCAGACGTATCCTCCGACAGCACAGCATGATTTACCTCCATGTTTACGTCTTTTTAGTTTGCTTTTCAAGCAGTCGGGTTTTTTTGATTTTTTTAATTAACTTTTTTTTACGTGTAGCCATGCGCGGTGCCACTTATGCGGCGCTTTATGAAATTGAAATGCGTCGCCATTTGTCAAACGCTGACATTTGGCTTTCACCATTTTCAATAGTAGGTATTCTAAAGCACAGTTTATGAAGCAATGGATTTAGAGTTTATGCAATAATCCTAATTGCTTCTATTTCAATCTTATCATACTATCTCAAAAAATACCTTTAGACAGTAAGTGTTACTAATAATGTCTTATGGAACTTATATACTAAAATATGCTTGCCATATGTCGACGCACGTCTTACTACATAACCTACTACTGGAAAAAATACTGTCCTGTTCATAAGTATGAAAGCTTGCGCGCCCGTGCCCACGAGCCACGCGACATTCACGAACCAGCATCAGTAGCGAGCTCAGAATCAACATCCGCTAACTGGCTTGCTGTCTTACCTTAATACTTGCGAACACTGTTATAAGCTACTCTTTTGCCACAGCAATGAATTGATTATTAAATAAATATTTAGTTAATGCATTTTTATGTTGTTTCAAAAAAAGTCCTTAGGATAACCTATTTTTCTTTTTTTTCCAGGAAAATTGCATCTTTGATCTTTTAACATCAAGCCTTGGACATTTATACGCAGAAGACACTCTGAACACCTCGTGATGCAATATTTTGTTTATTAATGTATAATTTTGAATTAAATTTTATTTTTGTGTTAGGCTAATCTTCTATGTGTATTATTACTTGGAGTATCTACCTATACGTAGTTTTATTTTCTCTGTGCTACCTATCTAACCCCCTAAGCTCCCATATTTATTATTTTAGTCTTTGCCCCTAAGATGCAATAGTCGAGATGAAAGTTATCATCGTTGATTTCTCGGTAAATACAAACGTTTCAGATCTGTTTTTTTTACGAAATAAAACACATTTATGGGTAGTAATTATTTGTATACTTAGAATAGCAGTAGCATGCCCCCTTTTTCGGCGCTCAGGTTGTCCTATTGAATGGAGCGTGACTACCGCAGGACCACCTTCAAAGTCGATTTTCTCGAAAACTACTAAGGTACCAATTTTGTTGTTCGAGTACTAATTGGTACCAATTGAGTAGTAATTATTTACCAAATATGGAAGCGATTGGCCTCGTGGTCCTGCGGTAGTCACGGACATTGCTAAAACCCAGGCGTGTCTTTTGCCGCTAAAAAGAGCCAATTTCACCCGGCTCCAACTTTCCGTGATGTAACCGTGCCAATAACCGGTACTTGCCCGTGGTCCCCCAGTCTAGTTCCCCTTGGGGTACCACGAGCAAATATTTTTGCCCGTGGAACCCCCTGAACAACAATCTTCCTGTCAAATATATTTTTGTTGCCCGTGGTACCCCATCTCAAACATTTAAATTTGTCATAAAAAAAACATTTCAAAAACGAACTGTTGCTTGACAAATAAAGAAATACAAATAAATAATTGTTTACCCACTGGTAAACATATTATTAATTTGTAGTTCATATGAGATTTTTCAATAAAAAACAATGTTGACGCTGGAATAATATAAAAAACGTAAGACAAGAGTTTGAAGAAGAAAATGGAATGAGCATCTTGATCGAGGAACCATTATTTTTTAATCTTTGCGAAACGAAATAAGAATTAAAGAGAAAATTGTAAAAACTTAAAGCCGTAAATTTCTTAAACGTGAATTAAAACTGTTATTATTAAATTACTTGGGTCTTCAATCCAGACGCTTGCCTAAAGTGGCATAGCCAAAATCTCAGAAAGTACTAATCTCTGCATAATTTTTTAGGAGCTTAGTTAAGATTTTTTTTAATATTTTAAGAAATGCCCAAATCTGTAGAACATGACATTACAGATTTTTTTTTTACTTATGTATGTTTTGATAATGTAGGTACGGTTACATTACAAAGTGAATAATCACATTATGTAATGGAGAATAACGTAAATGATAGTAATTCTTTTTCTCTGAACAAAACTCGTGTTACCATAGTGGGGGTACCACGGGTCAAATAATTTGCCCATGATACCCCTTTGTCCCCCTTGGGGGTACCACGGGCAAAAATATTTGTTCGTGGTACCCCGAGGGGGACTAGACTGGGGGACCACGGGCAAGTACTGCCAATAACGGACCATCTTGAGCTTCTTGGCGTTATGTTGACATCGACTCTCAATTTTGGGCCGTACATTGAGGCAAAGGCTCAGCTGGCTGCCAAAAAGTTGGGGATCCTTGCGAAGGTGAGAAAGAACTTCACGCCGGAACAGCTGCTCAACTTGTATCAAGCGCAAGTTCGATCGTGCATGGAGTACTGCTCTCATCTCTGGGACGGATCTGCCAAATACCAGCTTGATGCACTAGTCGATCGAAAAGCGGGCCAAGAGACTCATCGGCAATGAGGCACTGGTCAAATCAAAGCTCCAGAGCCTTGAACATCGTCGCCGAGTTGCCAGCTTGTCGGTTTTTTATCGGTTACATTTCTGGGAGTGTGCGATGGAATTGCATGATTTAATTCCGCCTAGCCCGTTCCATCATCGGACTACCAGACGCACGGCGATGCGTCATCGGTACATGGTAGACATCCCACCCATACGCACAAAACGTTTTGGGGATACTTTTATTATGCGTACAGCTAAGGAGTGGAATTCCCTGTCGGAGTCTGTGTTTCCCGATAGCTACAATCTAGGGGTCTTTAAGTCAAGAGTGAATGGGTTTTTTCTAGGCAAGCGTGCTTCACCGTCGACCGCGTCATCGCTTACCATCAGGTGAGATAGTGGTCAAGCGCGAGCCTATTGATAATAAAAAAAATATAAGAAACTTACGATCTTGTCTACGGTTATGTTGGGCACAGATAATCTAATACTAACTAGCATACAGATGCTTCATCCCATACAAAGATACCGTGCCAACGTAACTACCGTTTTTTTGTCAGATTAAGATGATTATTTTACTATGTACTTTGATTGCGTTCGGTTCCGATCCACGCCTCAGAAATTCAAAACCACGCAATTGGATACAATTTTAAATAATCCGTTCAAATAACCATTGAAATGTGAATTAAGAGCCCAATATTCCATGCTTTTCTGTTTAGGAGAGTTGATTAAAAACATACAATGTTTATGATCAATTCTAGAAAATGTTAATTTTACACACAATTCAATAACACATCGATGCATATCGCGCCATTTATTTGAACCAAATTTTCTTTGTTAGCGAGCGCTAAGGTCGAGTGGTCAGGAGTTAGTTATACAATGGAAAATTTGGAATTGTTTTTTTGCACTAAATATTATAAGTTTGTTTTGGGTTATTATTAGTTTATCTTTAGCAGGTTATATTGAAACCAAATGGATAAAGTCTTCTTGGGCATGACTCGTTTTGAATTTTCTCGCCGAAGTAGAAGAGGCAAGTGTCATCGGAATATAGTGTGACGTCTGCAGCGTCTAGGCCTTTTATATTATTAATATAAATTAAGAAGAGCAAGGACCCAAAGAGGGACCCTTGTGGTACTCCAAAAGTAATAGTTCAGGCGTGGTTTTGGTCTCACCAATTTTCACTATCTGATATCTATTGGAGAGTGATGTGACTCAATAATTTTCAATGAGGTTCCCTTAATGCCAATATCGCGTAGTTTTTGTAGAAGTAGTTTGTGGCTTATCTTGTCAAAAGCTTTATTTAAATCTATAGTTTAAGTAGAAATGATATATGACGATAATTACCCGGGTCATTCCTTGCCAGATTTAAAGATTGGGCCAAATTAAGCTATCTTGAGAGAGTCAGGGACATATCCAGCTCTAATGCAGTCGTTAAATCAGATTGTTAGTTCCTCGAGTATAAGTTCTTTAACAGCTTTCTTGATTTTGCTAGATATACCGTCTAGACCAGTTGGGTATTGCGTTTAGGCTATCGATAATATTGCTAACTTCTTGTAACGTGGTAGGGGTAATTACGCAAAGTTCAGTTATTTTGAAACTGTTGGTATTTTATTATTATTTGTACACGATGTATGTATTTGGCATTATTTTACAGTAATAATGTTTTGTTACTGCTGGGTGACAGCACTCGACCGTTGCTACGTCCACGGATATAAGGTAAGCATAACTTCATTAGAACACGATATGTCTCACACTAATCAATGACTTCATTTATAAGTAAGTTACGTAAAAACACAACTAATGACTACACATGAACCTCTGAACTTAGATGCCAACTGCTTGGTATTTTGCTTAAACAACACAGCTGTATTGCTGTGCATAGTTCACCATAACCTTGCTATTTTGTACTCGTATTAGTGAAATAATAACGTTAGTAAATTCCAAAAATAGACACAAAGACGAGGTGCCACTCAAGAAGATCGTATCTTAAGATACAATAGCGCAGCTTCAAATGGATCTATGTGCAGATGTGCAGCAATACAATAACCCATGTTGAGATATATTGGCGCAATAGGGTGTTTTTGTCCGTCAGGTAGATTAATAAAAATATTGGACACGTATTTTTTCTAAAAAGTACGACGATACAGTGCCTTGAAATATATATAGTGTGACGTCACGGTGTGCTACACTTCATACTGACAAAGTGACGTCACAGAACTCCTGAACTTTGATGCGTTTTATCTTTGTAAATTTTTATTTATTTGATAAATCTAAAAATACGGGTCAAATATTATTTGATAATCTCACTGCCGGACTAAATAGAATTATAATTTTTCTACCCAGGAAACATCCCTGTTCTAAAAGAGGTCTATGCACGGATATTCACAAGAAAATAAGACATCCATTTTATTGGTAAATATACTTATATATTATTATTTTGGTTTACATAAACAATTACAGTTATGTTCTATAGAGTCGGTGTAGTAGTTATAATTAATATGAACGCATAAATACATAATTAATAATAATTTATTATATAAACTGTTGGCTTTACTGCGAGTAATGAAAGTAAAGTAATTTTGAGCTGACGCTTTCATAGAAATGAAAGCGTCAGCTCAAAATTATATTTTATACAAAAAATCGATACAAAATTATGATTCGCCTATTAAATCCGTCTTTGGATAATACGGTGATTATTGTTACAATGGTCCAACGATCTTTTGGCGCAAGGATATCATTGTGAGGGTGGCACGCAAAAAACAAAATGGCGGCCATGTTTGGCGCGTGAAAAACAAGATGACGGCCATGTTTGGCGAAACAAGATGGCGGCCATGTGTGTGTGGCTAATCGCCAAAAGAACCTTCTGAACTATAAGATGGATATATTTCGCTATTAGTCGATGGGACACACACCGACATGGGTATTTCTGTAGGCAGCCGTGATGGGTATTTTGACGGCTGATTCGCCAATGACGATGTTCTTGATGCAGCCAGTGAAGCCGCGCTGCGAGCGCTTGCCGTGCACCTTGCTGAGGTGGCGGATGTGGCCTCCGCCGATGAACAGAGCGGACTGGGTTTGCGTCGAGGATCCGCGACCCAGCCCCGGCTTCGAGAAGTGCCCGTCGACACCCACGGACACCACGTACAGCGACTTCACAACTATAACAAAAATTAGGGTTCATAAATAAAAATGTACTGGTTGTGCTATTTAAGTATATTTATTGTGGCTATACTGTTTTGTGTTTAATAAAAATAAACACAGGTACTGAAACCGCAACCTATTTTAATTGAAAGCAAAAAAAATATAATCGTTACTATATAACAATTAAAGTGTCAGTAATCGAATCGAAATGTTACGTTGCTGAAATCATATGTTTTCTCTATCAAAAAGTTTAACCTACTGGGTCAGACAAAGTTTGAGAATAGTTGAGTCAAAATTTGAGTTTATCGACACGAAAAAAAGAAGAAGTATAACCCTTTGGACGGAATATATAAACGAAATATAGAAAATATTCACTGGAGGAGACTGACAGGTGATAACAGACCAACAGATCAGACACTTTGTATATGGTCAAGTCATACTAATACTTCCAACACAACACTAACTAACAATTATTAACACTACTGTATTGTATTCTTTTTTATTTTGTTGCCTTATGCCAGGAAAATACGAATTATTAAGTATAACATAAAAACTACTCGTCAGATCTTGGAACAATTTGGGTCGGTGTGATCAACTTTGATCATTTTATATGGGGCCACATGAGAAGCACTTTCAAATAAAAAAGAATCATCAAAATCGGTTCATAATTGGCGGAGTAATCGCGTAAAAACATACAGTCGAATTGAGAACCTCCTCCTTTTTGGAATCGGTTGAAAATAAAATTAAGGGGGCGTGCTTCGTGTTGCCATAATTTTTCTCTAAGATAGACAGCTAGTGATCAATTTGGCGAAACTTGGGGGAGGCCTGTGTTTAGCAAAGGACGTCTTCCGGCTATAATGATAATGTGATGTGACGGCTAGCTAGCTTACCATGTATCTTGTGCCAGTTGCCGTCGCAGAGCGCGAACTTGTTGCTGCCGAGCGAGTAGCTGGCGCGGAATGGACCGTGGCCATTGTCCACGGTAGCCACCACCTCGTTGTCCAGCAGTTCCAGGACCAGGTAGTGCTTCTTGCCGGTCACGCTGAGCAGCAGGCCGGTGCTGTTCCGAGGACGGATCTCCATGGAGATTGATACCTCTTCGCCCACGTTGAACTTTTCAAGGAGCTGTAATTAAAATGTGTTTTAGATATCTAAGTTTGAAACCGCTAAAGCGAATTTAGCAAGCGTGGTAACATAACCCGCCCTTCTCTTTATGAGAATAGGCCTTAGTCCAGCAGTGAGACCGCGGGGTATCCTATCTGTCCACACTGTACAGGACATCAAATGCCTCTGATGCAGCAATAAACGTGGCCACCTGCTGAGCGTAATTATTATGACCAAATGTACCACGAAACTCCAAAAAGAAAATGTTACCTTCAAGTAGTTGCTGTCGTTGAGGCTGGTTGAGGGCCCGAAGTACACGCCCTCCTCCACGTTGTCGGAGCAGCGCAGCGAGTTGACGCGGTAGGCTGCCTCTTGCGACACCTGCTGCCCATTCATCTGCAGCCCCTTGAGGCAGCCCTTGAACGGCTGGTAGAAGCCCTGCAAAAAACATTAAGATATAATTAACAATCTATATTTTATTATCATAATATCACGTTTAAACTAACTCAAACCAGCCCCGTACCCTGACGTGTCAAAACTAACATGGTTCGACTGTGAAAAAAGGGACAGATGTATACAAGTCATATATATCTGTCTTTTACACACACAGAAAATAACTTTACTTAATATCACGCTTGTATCTCCTTAGGATTAGACAGGAGTGCAACAGTTGCACACCTACTATCGCCAGTATGAATAAGTGCAAAAAAATACCCCGTCTCCGGGCTGTAACAGAGAAATTCCAGGTGGAAAAACCAATAACACTCTGCTCGACCCGGGTATTGAATCTCATGCTCAGCAGTAGCGCTAGTGACCAGTAGACCAACGAATCTGTATTTGCAATCTTAAGTGCCACTGCGTAAAAGCTCTGCTTACTAGGCACTTTGATTGCATCTCAGGAGGTAGTACGCTGCCCGAAAGGGTAATTGACAAAAAAAAAAACAATTTAGTCCGTCAGTTAGGTAACCAAAAAATATTGGAGACGTATTTTTTTCTTCTGCCATGTAAATAGAAATTAACGACGATACAGTGCGTTGAAATATCGTGTGACGTCACCTTGTACTTGTGATCGTGTGACGTCACCGTGTGCTTGTGACGTCACTTTATACTGACATAGTGACGTCACAATCCCCCACTCCAGAACTTCGATGGGCTTTATCTTTGTCAATTTGTATTTATTTGATAAAGCAAAAAATACGGGTGCAATATTATTTAATAATCTCACTGACGGACCGAATAGATTTATCAGTTTTCTACCCAGGAAATATCCCTAATACATAATACGGATTGACATTAAACTTTTTAATCTTTTATTCCCAGTTAAATCAAGAATTAAAAAAAAAACACATGAGCCAAACATGAAGTGCCTGCCTCCTCCCAACTAAGTTATGGACGGCTTTTAGGCTTCTTCTCAAATGGGATGTAACAATCCAATATTTCAGATATTTCATTCACAAGGAACGCCTGTTTTGCACGATGAGGCTGGCTGCGAGACGTTCAGCATTCTGATTGTTCTCAATATATGTATAGACGACAAAAAAGTTAATTAAAAATATCAAAAAACCCGACTGCTTAAAAAGCAAACTAAAAAGACGTAAACAAGAAGAAAATCATGCTGTGCAGTCGGAGGATACATATTCGCGAGCTGGCGGACCAAAACCAGATGTATCCTCCGACTGCACAGCATGATTTTCTTCTTGTTTACGTCTTTTTAGTTTGCTTTTTAAGCAGTCGGGTTTTTTGATATTTTTAATTAACTTTTTTATTTACAACTTTTTTTTTTTTTTTTTTTTGGAATTAGGTACATTTAAACATATAAGTGTTGTATATTTTTGAAATCGCCTCTTAAAATCCTTTTTTTTGATACCCCACACGATGGGTTTGGAAGGAAAAAAAAAATTTATTCCCCACAAAATGGCGCCCAAAATCCGCCATTTTTGTTTTTTCCAATTTTAATGTAGCCAGTGACACTCGCAGGATTAAGACGAATCGATTGACGTAAGAATCATCAAAATCGGCCAACGCGTTTGATCTTTAGAACGCCACATAGGAACAAACATACATACATACATACATACATACATATATACATACATACATAGACTGATAAACACATTACCCTCCTTCGGCAGTCGGGTAAAAATGTGAAAAAGAGAGACAGGCTAGCTGAACCCGGTGGATGCGAGACGCACGGGACTAGTTTATGCGAAGACACTTGGGAGGCCTATGCAGTAGACATCTTTCGACTGAAATGTTGATGATGATATAGATATTTAGAGGTCTACCTTAAGGTTAGTGTTGATTTGCGGAGTGACAGCCCGCAGTCCTCCATAGTAGTAGGGCGCGGCCAGAGCGGCGGGCGCGCGACAGATGGCGCTGGTTTGGCCGACCAGCTCGGAGTCCACGGCCAGCTTGCCGTGCCCCTCGGAGCGCGTGAGCGTCACGGTGTGCCACTCGGTGTCGTTGTACGTCTGCGTCGACGAGATCAGCGCCGTCGCGCCGCCGCAGTTGAATGTGAAGTGCAGCTGCAAAAAAAGGATATACGTAATGTCACAGATAATATAATACTAGCATACAGATGTGCCGACGTAACTAGCATTTTTCGTCTGACTAAACTGATTATTTTTCGATCGCGTCTGGTTCCGTTCCACGAATATAAATAGTGTTAGCAGCGACTTGCAAGTAAAAAGGTTTACGCGGTTCGTGAAAACTTTTTATTTTAAAATACAGCGAAAAGTTGTTTTATAGTATTTTTTTGCACGTTTTTGCATGTGCCATTGTATCAAAATGTGCTACAATATAAGGATGCTTCAGAAATTTAAAACCGCGCCATCTATTGGAATCAATTTTAAATGATACATTCAAATAATCTTTGAAATGTGAATTAAGACCCCAATATACCTTACTTTTAAGCTTAGGAGAGTTGATTAAACAAGAATCTATTTTTTTTTATGATCGTCTCTAGAAAATCTTAATATTTCACTCAATAACAAATCGAAGCTTATCACGCCATCTAGTGCAATTTACTTGAACCAAATTTTCTTTCTTCCCGTTGGCTGCCTGAGGTAATGTAGATTTAGTATTTGCTTAACAATTTGTTATCATGTCCAGTGTCTCTTTGCATTATATCAAACGCACATGTAACAATATCTTCGATCTTAGGTTTGCCGGTAGGTAATAATTCCACGGACGAGCTCAGACATAGAACTCTACTACAAAAAAAAACTTTATTCAATCTGCATAGTCTTTGCTAAGTATGTGGGGTTCCCTGCCCATTGCGCTGATGAGTGTTTCAGATAGCTCGGAAACCTCTCCAATCTATTCTCAAAGCAGTTCAGTATGGGAGCTGTCACAACACTTTCCGGAGGCCTATTCATTACGGGGTTAGACATGAATTGTTTCAAAGCTTCTTCCTTAATGAATTTCATCATAACTTGTTACCTTAGCGTCCTTCATATAGAAGGCGAGGAACTGCGAGGGGTTCTTGTCAGCGGCGGCGTAGAACACCAGGCCGCCGTGCTGGTCGAAGGTGCGGAACGCGATGGTGAGGTCGAAGCCCTGCATGTGGCGCCCCGGCAGCTTCGAGTACTCGATGCGGCTGTCGTTGCGCGTTCCTGGAAGAACATATTCTTTATAGAACGAAACTTTAAACTTAAAAAATAATGTGAAGGTGCGGTTGAAAGTCATGGTGGCCAAATGGAGTCCAAGACCTCTCGAGCTTGAGGTCAAAGCTGGACAAATGGACGTTTTGAAATTCACATGTGTATCTAAGTTAATCTTGTACAACGCTGGCTACGGTAAAGGAAAACATCGTGAGGATTTTTTTTATATTTATAAGTCAGAAATCATCGACCCGCATTGAACAAGCTTGGTGATAAATGAGAACAGACCTTTGCCCAGCAGTGGGATAGTTATAGGCCAGTATTATTACAGATGCAGTTCAAACCCGCGCTGTGGTTTCGTGAAAACGTGTTGCAAAGTAATGACAAGTTTCCTTTACGATGTTATATGAGCCAAGAAAGCGAAGCAAGTCCACAATCCAACCGCACATTAACTGAACAAGCGAGCTCTCTCGAGCCAGCATAATCAGACATCCGACTGAATTTCCTCTGTAAAAAATATTGGACCAATTAAAAGATATTCCATAGATAGAAAAAGAAAGATATATACTGTGCCCCTATGTTTTCCTTTTTTCATTTATAGTTGACAAATTTGTACACTAGGCCTCTGTTGACCGCGCAATTTTGAGCATCTTTTGAGGGTTCTAGTGCTTCTAAAGATAATGTATCATCAAAAAGGAAAACATAGGTGCTTAGTATATATCTTTATTTTTCTATCTATAGAATATCTTTTAAATTCGTCCAATATTGGAGGACGAAACAGGCGGGAGCCAAATCTCGAATTATGACTCAGGAAAGTCAGACGAATGTCTGCGACCGCATTACATATACATCGGACGGTTTGCAAACCTATTTTTGGTTCCAATGCTGAAGTAGATTTCTTATTTATTTATTTATTTAAACTTCATGTACAATAGTGGTACATAGGCGGCCTTAATGCCACAAGGCATTCTCTATCAGCCAACCCTTTCCTTTCTTATTCATTTGTTATTAAATAGAAGGTCTTATTAAGGTTACCCTAGTAGACGGCACGAACTATTTTGTGCGCGGGGTTAAAATGCGTGCTATCTCATCCGACAACACGTACGAAAGAGATAGATGCTGTGATGAGCAGTAAGAAGCTAGTCGTGTACGAATTAGCACTTTTGCAAGTTTGTAGCGAAATGGATGATGATTTAGGACGAAAATGAGCAGAGTATTTTATAAACAGACCTTTGGGAGTCTAGATATCATGAAAAAACAACTAAAGGTATATTTTCAAAATAAAATTATTTACATTCTTGAGCTACTAATCTATCCCTGTATGGTGGCCGTTTTGAATTTTTCCTTTCTCTTATGGTATTTATTTCCGCCCAAAGGTGCGTTAAAATTAGTGTTGAAATATGGAACTGTCGACGCTCATATCTTCCAAATATATATATTTTTTACTTTTTGTTTCCATACAGGGCTAGATAATGATGATACAAATTGATATCCTTTTTTATTTTGAATGACCATCGTCAAACAGTGGAGTAATCCCTAGAATATGTTTGTATGGAAGAATTATCGACTAGTGTAATCTTAATATTACATTATTTACGATGCAAACTGTTGTGCGAGTTTAATCCAATTCAATAGCCTCAAGGGCCTGAATATTGTAGCAACCAGCTGAAAATAGTGGGAGGTACACAATATGGGCTGATGACTTACCGAATCTGTATCCCACATCAGGATCCCCGGTGGTGTACTCGGGGTCGTAGGCGAGTGCGCATCCGGGCTCGGGTTTGGGCGGCGGACGGCGCGTAGTGGTTGTGGGCGGGAAAGCAGTCGTGGTCGTGCTGGTGGTCGTGATGGGCGCGACTGTCGTGTCTTCCACCACCGGCACGGGCAGCACCGCGTTGTGGAACACGGGGTCTCCTGTTGTACAGTAATGATAGCTTATTATACATATCCAAAACGACAAGAATACTATAAATCTGATAATGGAATATTGAGTGGCTAAAAGCAATTAAAGAGTGAGCTTTTCAAGTGTGTCTCGGGCCCGATGTTGATGAAAACTAAAACTCTATCATTGGATTTTCGAAAAATCAATATTCTTAACCTTGGCTAGGAATATTGATTTTTTGAACATTAACGGTTTCGATTCGACGTAATGACATGCTATTTTAATTATTGTATTATTCATAGACTATATTGGATGACATTATTAATGATCTCTTGTAATAATTTAAATTTTTATATTCAACATTTTTTTCTTTTTTTATTCTTATACTATTAGATGACATATTATTGACCTTTTTATAACAATTTGTTTTTTTTTATACTTGACATTCTATTCTTATTATTGTTTAATTAATGGGCATTTATTGAACTTTTATTGATTTCTTGTATTTTTTTGTATCATTGACATTCTATTTTTATTATTTTTTATCTTTGACCTATTTTTATTATTGTATTATTGATTATTTTAAATGGAATGTACATGATTATTGATTTGAATTTGTTGCATTTTATATTAGTATTTTTACTTTCTTTGTTGATCGGAATGTTTTAATGGTACTTGCTTATTTTACAAAGTTTTCTACACAATGTATATTGTTCCGAAATAAATGACTTATAATGGCATACATATGGCAAATTTATTAAATGATCTCATTTAAAAAAATAACTTAATCTTCTTACATATACACGAAATGCAAATGACGAGACATTTATGAGGAGAAATGTTATACGAAAATGTGTCTTGTGTTAAAGATATAATATTACCTCTGACTGGTGGGGATTCGCTAGCGCCGGGCAGTCCGGGCGTCGGCAGCACGTCGGGGCGAGGCGTGGCGGCCCACTGTGCTTGGTCTGGACGGAAATAATTACAATGTATACACATAACTATACGTCTTTTTTCCATGGGGGTAGGTAGAAAATAAATAAATTCTTCCCAATAATGGGTCCCGCCTATTAAAGCCGCTGTTCCCCAATATTACTTACAGAATTCTAGACTACCGGACTTCTTTCTGTTTTTATTTAACATTTAGTTTTTACGCAGATGAGTATTTTGATTTTTAAATATACACTTTAGATTAATTCTAGTTATTTATACAAGCTGTGTTCTTCTATAACGGAAGGAGGAAACGTACAATAATTTGTTAAATCCCGCTGGGAATCCTTTGTATGGCTGCAGCAGCCAACAGAACGGCCCTACTTGCACGGCAGCCCTTTGGCAGATCTAGTATAGCAATTGTATGTGGCTGCTGTTAGTCTCCATTCACATTTCGTAGTACTTCAGTAGTTTGACACGTTCTCACAAAATGATTTTCGATACAACTGGCCGTCGATTGGCTGCTATAACTGGTTGTTCTATATTGCAGCCGCTGTAGCCTGGCTGCCTAGAGCGAGGGTTGATTTAGTGCATCCTTTCGTGTACATTCAAATTGATAAACATACCTTGCACTGTATCGGCTCACGAGACAGGAATCAACTCATAATTGAGTACAGAAAGCTCACCTGGGCTAATTCCACCAGTAGTGGTAGTACTGCCGCACCTTCCGAAGGTGGTGCTGCTGTTACTGAAGGGCTCCAGCAAGTTAAGCACGCGGCCGTTGATGGTGGCGTCGGCGATGCAGCCGTTGAAGGGCGTCTTGGTGCCCACCTTGCCGCCCACCACGTAGCCGGGCTGCACGCCACCCACAAACAGAACGCCGTCCAGAATGTGCAGCGGCGCAGGCGCTGTGTCCGTACTGGAGTATAGGAGGACAAGTGTGGATATAAGAGACTGGTTTAAGTATTAGATTGAATTTTTGAAACTAGCTTTAGAACTGAAAGGTACTATCACTAGTAAATACACATCCAATGAGCCTAAACACGATGGTACTATCTTATCTGGTTGAGGAGTTCCTATGGCCACAGATAATCTTCTACTAGCATACAGATGCCTTATCCCATAAAAAAAAACCGAACGTGCCGAAGTAACTAGCGTTTTTCGTCCGATTAAGCTGATTATTTTTATAAGCACTTCGATCGCGTTCGGTTCCGTTTCACGGCTATAGATGGTGTTAGCAGCGACTTGCAAGTAAAAGGGTTTTCTCGGGTCGTGACAATTATTTCTTTAAATACAGTGACGACTTGTTTTATATTATTTATCAAAATGTGTTACAATATAAAATAAAAAAAATCGAGTGGAATTCTCAGAAATTAAAAAATTGCGCCATCTATTGGAATCAATTTTGACATGAAAAAAAATGACCCGTTCTTTGAAATGTGATTTAAGAGCCCAATATCCCATAATTTTGTGCTTAGACGAGTTGAATAAACAAGAACATACAATTTTTACGACCAAATTCTATAAAATGATAATTTTACACACAATTCAATAACAAATCGCTGCATATAGCGCCATCTAGTGACATCTATTTGAACCAAATTTTCTTTGTTAGCTCTGGGACCCCGTGCTATGGCCACCTTCCGGCTCCATCATAATACCAGCTCCATAGCACCATACTATTTAAATGATTCCAAAGTTATATACCTGAAGTAGTCAAAGTCGTCGACCACCAGGCGCAGCGCGTTGTTGTTGTGTGTGACGGTGACCACGTGCCACTGTGAGTCGTTGTACGTGCTCAGGCCCGTGTCCAGCTGCTCGCGTTGACTCATCAGCACCAGTTTGCCTGGGAAGTAATAAATTAGGACAGGTTTAGTGATATTATTTGGAATAAATTATTCATTAAAAAATCTTTTTTTTAAATAACTAGTCCGCAAACTTGGGACGTCCGCCATATTGGATTTAGAATGACGTCACTTAGCTAACCATGCATTGTCATCCAAACTAAATCTGTATTCAAAATTTCATCTTAATCGGTGGACGACAACTGCTTTAAAATTCAGTTGCAAGATTTGACCCGAACACACTTACATACACACTTACATACATACATACATTGCAAGTTAAATAAAAGCTTGTAAAAATAAACTTTCACAAGGCTATCAGATCACTTGGCGATACTAGTAAGTCAACTGTCTCTAGTAAGTGAATTGTCTAGGCCTGGATTATTTATTGGCCTTTCATAAACTGAACTTAAACGATTACTTATGTCAATATGTATTAAAAATACCTAACTGCTTAAAAAGCGAACTAAAAAAGAATGAAAATACTTGACTGAAAGAGAGAAGAAAATCATGCTGTGCAGTCGGAGGATACATATTTGCGAGCTGACTGACCAAAACCAGGTGTATCCTCCGACGCCACAACTTGATTTTCTTCTCATTTTCAGTCAAGTATTTTCATTCTTTTTTATATAAGTTTTTAGTTAAAAAAAAATCGAATTAGGTACATTTAACATATGTTTTATATATTTTTAAAATAACCCTTTATTTTGATATCCCGCACGATGGGTTTAGAAGAAAAAAAGAATTGGGTCCCCACAATATGGCGCCCAAAAGCCACTATTTTACAATTTGAATGTAGCCAGTGACACACGCAAGGTTAAGACGAATCGATTGACGCAAGATTCATCAAAATCGGCCAACGCGTTTGGTCTCTAGAACACCACATAGGAACAAACATACATACATAGACTGATAAACACATTACCTATCCTTGGCAGGGTTTTACATTAAAGTCAATTTGTCATCTAGAGATAAACAGTTTTAGTTCAAATTGTAGTTTACATAAATGCGATCGAATACCTTTAAATCACGTTTTTAATAGGGGTAATTTTTCCTGCTACTCGTCGCCCAACACGATATTTACGGTTGACGCTGGATCACGTCGCTAGTCGCAGCTCTAGACGCGACACGCGACACCACCGGACTCGCTTTGAATAGAGAGGAGGCGTGTCTCTGTGTTCCATCACCTCAAGGTGCGTACGGATAGCGCGTTCCTGTGTTACGCGTAGTTGGGAAACACTGTCCACGCGTACATTGGGTACGCGTATAGCTCCTGTACGGACCGCCGCGAACCTATACGCGAGGTCAGGCGTGTCTCTGTGTTCCATCACCTCAAGGTGCGTACGGATAGCGCGTTCCTGTGTTACGCGTAGTTGGGAAACACTGTCCACGCGTACATTGGGTACGCGTATAGCTCCTGTACGGACCGCCGCGAACCTATACGCGAGGTCAATCGATCCAGAGAATTTTAGTTTTTTTTTTTTTTTTATTAATTTTCTGTTCATTTGAAATTGCCTTCCATGCATCTTGGCGTAAATCGTTATTTCGATAATCAGTAAGTGTGCTATCCCACAAGACGCGGTGAAATTCATAAAGTTGAATCAATCTGATAATATTTTCATTATTGAAACTCAAAGAACACGCATGTCTATTCATTTTGCCGTCCAAATATAGCGTACCAGGTCGTGTGCGTCCTCTTTGACGCACGACCAAAAACCGACTGACGGCGGCTCGCGCGGTACGCGTTCCCCAAGAGTGTACGCGTAGCTGCAAGTATGGACATGACGTTCCGGACACGCGTAAACTGACTATGCGTACCAGTGTACGCGCTATCCGTACGCACCTTCACGCGACATTTCAATCACTACGATGCTCGATGATCACGCGACATCGTCTCGTAAACTCGCAGAGACATACCATAAAGCCACGGTTATATGATTATGTCTCTCCAACATGTCCCTTAGTGAAAACGCTGCTTTACAAACTGTTACTCGCGCTCACGGTTGTAGCACTACGTACCTCTGATGAGCGACAGTGAGATGCTGTCGGACATGGCGGCGGTCTGCGTGCGGCTGACGTACACGAACAGCAGCCCGTCCGGACTCGACGTCTTGAACTTGAGCGTCAGCTGCAGGTTCTCCGTCGTGATGTCCACGTAGCGCAGGTAGCTGTCCTTGCCCGATAGGGATACCAGGGACGCGAACTGTGGGAGGGAGCGAAGGTTTATTTCAATGAACTGAATTGAACAACAAGACTACTCTCTAATAATTTACGATGTATAATTATAGGTTGAAAAAGTGATAATCTTGTGAAGGGTTACCACTGCTCTTTGTTTATATTATTTAATAATTCATAATACGAAAAAAATGCTGCAATTAAAGATTATAGCAAGAATTTTGTTCTGAAACGGCACGGCTGGTCGGCGCGAGGTCGATAAGTGTTATATGGTGTTTAATTAAACCCAATTATTAACTACTAGCTGACCCCCGGGGCTTCGCTCCCGTCAATTGGCTACCTACCTATCTACCCACCTACCCTACCCTACCTATCCTACTTTACCCTACCTACCTTTCCATATCCTACTCAACCCTACCTACCCCAGCTACCGTACCTCACCTACCCTACCTACCCAAACTTACCTACTCTACCCTACCTAATCATGTACATAATTTTTATGTATCATCAATAGTTTTCTCAGCGCACGACAAAGAATGAATTTATTATGCAACATTTTTCTACTTTGGGTTACATTATTGCAATTTTGATAAGGATCTCTATTTTTTTTGAAAATATTTTATAGCTTATGACATACAGGAATAATGTAGCTTTCTACTGGTAAAAGAATTTTCATAATCGGTTCAGTAGAACCAGAGATTATCCCCTACAACGTCCCAAACTCACAAACTTTACCTCTTTATAATATTAGTATAGATCTATAGTTTGAACCAGCTAGTGGCCTTTGCATACCAGTACCCACTAGATGGCATAGTCTTCGCCGTGCACGTTTTTGGACTCACACTCAGAAATCCGTACTATGCGTTTTAAATAGGAATAGTAACGTAGTTATTGCTCACCCTACCTGATTTGACAGATTTTTTTTTTATTATCGTCCTTGCCCCACACTAGGAATTCCTTCCTGTATCGTGGTTACGTTACAAACATATAAACTCACATACATAACACCCAGAACCGAAACAACTATCTGTAGGTAATACAAATATTTGATCCGTGCGGGGATCGAACCCACAAAAGCGCATTGTGAGTAAGTCAGTACAAGATCCCATGTTGTCTTACCTGACAGCCGTAAGCGATGCCGATGGACTCCAGGTTCTCGCTGAGGTCGATGTTGACGCCGTCCATGCTGATCTGGCGGATGCAGCCGTCGAACCCGGCGCGCGTCACCTGCAGGATGCCCTTGTTGTTGCCGCCGAAGTTCATCGTGTCCAGGGCTCCTGTACATTACACATTGGTTGGTAACTAGCTGAACGAGAGATGGATGGACTATACTCATAGATAGAAATAAAAATAGTATTTTTTTTCCACAGCCCATTCAGCCAATTTTGACTTCTATTGCGTTAGTTATATAACAAACTAGATGTTGCCCGCGGCTTCGCTCCCGTGGACCACCCCACAGGACCCGTTTTTGGGATGAAAAAATATGCCTATGTCACTCAGGAATAATGTAGCTTTCTATTAGTGAAAGAATTTTTCAAATCGGTCCAGTAGTTTCGGAGCCTATTAGGTACAAACAAACAAACAAAAAAAATCTTTTCTCTTTATAATATTAGTATAGATGACAGCTGTAATAAGCAGTTGGTTTTAGTAACAGGTTTATGCTTTTTATACCATCCTAATGTTTACTAAATAGAACTCAAAATCGGTTGAACGGACTGTAAAAAGTGTTGTAAAAATTTGTAATCCTTTTTTATATGGAGTATAGTGACATGACGACTAAAAGAGAAGTACAGTACAATTTGCTTAAAGTCCCTCGGCAATCATCGCATTGCCGAATATAAAATAATGCTAATTTCAATGTCCATCAATTATTAGATTTATCATGTACTAGCTGACCCGGCAAACTTTGTTTTTCCATAAAAACACCAAACATTCATCTACCCTACCTACCCTACCCTAACAACCCTACACTACATACCCTACCCTAACTACCCTACCCTCCCTACCTTACCTACTCTACCTTACCCTACCCTTTGAATTCAGAGCTGCTTAATTTATTGTTGTTTTGTTTTGATTGTGTGTGATCTATATAGAGCTGTAAAATTATTTTCCTTTAGCAGTTTGCCCCAATTTTTTAAATAAATTACATAAGAGTATTAACAACTCTACATACATCCAAGTTGATTGAGGGCGTCCGGTCTGCACCAAGTGCAACGGGCAACTGATAGAAACACGAAAAGCGCCGAGGGACATTAAGAAAATAGTTGTACTATATACATGTTGTGCCGGCTCTCAATATCAATGCCTGCTGCGAAAGTAGGAACCTTACCCTTAGCCTTGCAATCTACGAGGGTACATATTTCTGCATATCAGGGTGATGGATTGGTCCGTATACGTGCCGCGTCCAGCCTGTGCCACTTACCTATAGAGTCCTCTCTAGCAGTGGAGTCCATCTTGAGTATCTCGCGGTCTACCTTAAGCGAGCACTTGTTCTGTATGCGCGCCGCGTCCAGCCTGTGCCACTTGCCGTCATTGTACGAGTTAGCCGTGCCGATGATCAGCAGGTCTTGTGTGTCGCCGAGAGACACCTGCAATATACATGGTTGTGATGGATATCGGAAGGTTAACAATACAGCATATTGACGTACAGCCGAAGCCAATTGCTAACGTTAAACAAGACGCCAAAAAGACCTAGACAGAAGTGGTGGGATGATTTAGACGTCGACTGCAAGGACTGGTTAGAGGTGTTTCAAGAAAAGAATACTTGTAGGGATTTGGGGGAGGCCTTTGCCCAGCAGTTGGGACAGTATAGGCTAATTATATTTAAAGAAAACCGGCCAAGTGCGAGTCGGACTCGCGCACGAAGGGTTCAGTACCATTATCGCAAATAAACGGCAAAAAAATCACGTTTGTTGTATGAGAGCCTCAATCAAATAGTTTAGTATTCTGTTTTAGGATTTGTTGTTATAGCGGCAACAGAAATACATCATCTGTGGCATTTTCAATTGTCTAGATATCACGGTTCATGAGATACAGCCTGGTGATAGACAGACGGACAGTGGAGTCTTAGTAATAGTGCCCCGTTTTTACCCTTTGGGTACGGGACGCTAAAACTACGAATTTTCGAATGCGGTTTCCTTATTTATATGGATAGAAATGTATCATTACGATGCGGAGATAGGGGTCAATATGCTACGTTTAGTTTTATTAATTCACTTCGGCACTATCTGTGTATGCTTTGAGCCAAAGAAATTCAGTTCAATATTGTTTATTTTTTTATATAATTTATTGGGGATAGCGGCTCGTCTCCACGCGTCACATCTTCTATCGTACTCCCGCGCTTTATGTACGGTTCGTTCAATTTCGGCTTATATCGGCTGAAGCCGGCTGTTTGGCCGAAGGTGGTCGAAACCGAAACCGAAGATTCGGTCGGACATCAATATTAAGTATATATATTGGTAGACAATAATATATTCATCGTAGTGAATCCTCTCTAAGAGAGTCCGATTTGTATTTTACTGATTTTTTATTAGTAAAAGAACGTTCCGGACCACGATGGATGTCAATTAAAGACAATTACTTAAGAGGTCAATGACCAGTACTGGCATCATACACAACAGTACATCTTAGTGTAAGTCTCACCTGCAAGTACACCTTTCCATCTTGCATCTGAATGGAGAAGAAGTAGGCGCCTTCTCCGACCAGGTATATCAGTCCGTCGGGGGCATAGGTCCTGAAGAACAGCAGCACCTGGTTTTTCTGCGGAGTCAGGTATCCTCGGCCGGGCATGGTGACGTGTGAGCGGCCGTTGAAGCGGTACTCCTGGGGACCCGTGGAAGGGGGTAGCAGCTTGTCTCTGGAGGAGGGGAGGGGGGGAGGAAAGTTGGCATTACTTGTGTTTATTTTAAGTTGAGATTAATAAACGCTACCTAGTGTGTGCTTTATTGCTGGCACAGTTGCATTATCAACTCAGAGGGTCTTAATTCTAATCTATGAATCTGTTCATTGAAAGCTGCAGGCGAACTCGAATGAAAATTTACATCTATCCATCTAAATTCTAAATGACATAATAATAAATAATAATTAGTTGCTATAATGCTGGTTCATGTCGGCTCGTTCTAGAAGCAAAAATTCGTCGACAACATCTACCAAATCGCACTGGGCCCGCGTGACGGATTACGGCCCATTCCCTCTCACAGAGAGGAGGCCTATGCCCCAGCAGTGGGAACATTAATAGGCTGATGATGACTGCTCATTTAACCAATTTTAACGTCTATTGGGTTGGTTATATGACAAACGACAGCTGTAGTAAACAGTTGGTTTTGGTAATAGGTTTATGCTTATTAAGTCATCCTTATGTTGACGGAATAGAACTCAGAATCGGTTAAACTCTAAATGGAATATATAATGGAGAGCCGCTTTATTTACTGGAGAAGGCGGCTCTCGTCGGGGAGCTGTTCTTTCGTCATATCTTACCTCTGTCTCGCACCCTTCAAATTTTCAGCGCCGGCAAAGTTCCACAAACCAACAGGCGTATCACCAATCATCAGCTCCTCAATCTGCCCTTCGAAGGCCGGGAAGCTGACCGACTGCAGCTTGGCATCCGACGGGGCGCCTCCCACGTACAGCTTGGACTTCTGCCTGTCCAAGTTGAAGATCGTGTGCTGTCCTGGTAATACTGCTTCTTTGGAATGCACGTAATCTGCTGATCCATTGTCGAGAGGCTCCCGGATTGATAGTTTCACGTTGCGTCCGACCCTGGAAAACAAGATTAGGTAATTCTAAAGATTTTTTTCGTAGAGTTAAAATAATAAATATATAAGGTACTTTCGGTAGTGATAAATAAATTATGAAATGTAATACAATTTAAAATTTATGTAGGAACTAGCTGACCCGGCAAACTTTGTTTTGCCATAAAAACACCAAACATTTATCTACCCTACCTACCCTACCCTAACAACCCTACACTACCTACCCTACCCTAACTACCTACCCTACCCTACCCTACCTACCCTACCCTACCCACTTAGGGGTATGAAAAATAGATGTTAGCTGATTCTCAGACCTATTCAATATGCTCACAAAATTTCATGAGAATCGGTCAAGCCGTTTCGGAGGAGTACGGGAACGAACATTGTGACACGAGAATTTTATATATAAGATATATTTAAATATTCTGTTTTTGGTTAATGGGTTGTAGAGTGACGACCGCGTACTGGCAGACGCTGTGTTGGAAGGCCTCTCATTAGGTGGACCGACGACCTTTTTAAGGTTAATGCGATGCAAGACGCACGGGACTGGTCTATGTAGAAGGTAGGTACTTGAGGAAGAAACATAGGCTTCTCCTACTCTCAGCCATGAACGTCTTTCAACTGCAATAATGATAAAACTGTTTAAAGCCCCACTCACCTGTCAACGACGACCTGGTACCAGCGGTTGTCGGCGACGTATTTGTCGCTGCCGATCCTGGCGGGCTCCCGACCTGACTCTGCGCTGTCTCCGATATCCATCTTCAGATAAGGGTAACCGTTCTCTACGCCAACCACCATGAAGTCATCCTAAGGAACAAATGTTACATTAACAACTAAAGAGATTGCAAAATATTAATTTACAGATATACGGACAAAAAAATTACTTAGTATATGTCTCACCACATTATAGTCTATGATTATGATTTGTCTATGAACTAGAGAGATTTTATAAATACTCGATAAATTGTGAAGTAAACATTTCGAATAAAATAATACGACCAATCAGTGCACCAGTCTACAATCCACCCGTTTCAGTGACAGTAAAATTGTAAACAAACCCTCATTGGTCGGTTTGGTGCCAGTACTTATACACTGCATAAGTACTGGCACCAAACGAAAATGTATCTAATCTAATACCTTTAAACGACCAATTCTTGTATTTATGTATGTATATATCGCCTGAATCTCGGCAACGGCTCTAACGATTTTCATGAAAGTTAGTATGCAGGGGTTCCGGGGGCGATATTTATATCGATCTAGCTAGGTTTCATTTTTAGAAAACGTCGTTTTCTATATTTTCACCCGGGCAGAGCTCGGTCGCCCAGGTACCGTATAGTAAACAGCTCACGTAAATGCTATGGAGTTACGATTTTGTGCAAGCGGAATAAAAAGGGACCTTACCTCCCACTTTTTAGCCCGCTTATCTAAGTAGGTGTCATTGGTGTAAAGCCAAGCCAATGGCACCTACTTAGATAAGGAGTATTACGAGGCGTAAATGAGTATTACGTCGCTTCGTCATCGTTGGTCGAATGCGATCGTCATTTTTATCTGGATATAAAAAATGTGTCCACTACGTGCTTTGTGGAGATAGGCGTCAACATGCTATGGATTGTTTCTTTCAATTTCCTATGAGCCTAAGTCAGAATAGATGGACCTTAAGTTGGATATATCTAGAGTCTGGTGGGAACTATACCGATTTGGTCCTCCTGAGCATGGTGTCCTTAGGGTTCCCGAGGTACAGGATGAGACCGTCCTTCTCCTTGGTCTTGAAGTAGACGGACACGTGTGTGGAGGTGGACATCTCGTCCACTGTGTCCGGCAGGCGCGGCTGTAGCGTAGTGCGTCGGTCGAATGTCACTCCTACTTGGATGCGGTTCGCTACGGTGCGGGCCTGAAACAAAAATGAGTAATGAGTTTATTGGAATAAGTACATTAAAGCGGCTTGCGGTAGGAATTCGACATGTTATGAAAAAGCGCCTAACACAAGACGTTTGGTTCCGTCCGACGTTTGGATATTATCGGCAAGCGCTGGCCGTTAAACTTGTTTAAATGGCCGCAAGTATTAGTTTAATGTGACACGAAGAAGCTTTTTTTTAAGAAGATTGTGAGTTGAAGAAAAATGGGTCTCCCAACCGAACACATCATTAGTTGTGCTGTGTGGACGATGTATGTTTTTTATTTTTACTTATTTTTATTTATGATGGGTTTGCTCTTGACTCTAGTCTAGATCAGAGGTGACAGAGACAGAGTCGACGATGGAGTGAGCTTACCCAGAAAGAAGCCTGTTCTGGGGGGTGCCCATAAGCTCTTTCATTTTGAATGTATGAAGGGACAGATGTATATGACTTGTATACATCTGTTACTTACACAATCTCAAAATAACCTTACTCTAAGAGCTCATGGTCACCCCCATGTTCACAAACTTTGAAGAGCGCAGGCAGTGAGTTCCACTCCTTTGCTGTTCGCATTATGAATGATGTTTGGAAGCGCTTGGTGCGAATTGGTGGAATGGCAACCAGGTAAGGATGGTAACTCGCAGTGCGTCTAGATGTCCGATGGTAGAAGGGTTTTATCAAATGAACCATATTACGCATGAATAAAGACTAAAACTGCGTGGCATACCTGTTCGATGAGCTCCTTTAGCTTGAGCAGCTTCTCATCAGCCTCCTTGCGGCGATGTTCCAGGTCGTCCTGTCTGATCTTCACGGTGCGATATGTCTGCGTGATCGTCGGGTTCAGCTTCTCGATGTCCTTTACTGTAGAGGAGGAATGTTTTGTTAGATAATATGGATCATTAAAGGTTCATCATCATCAACCTTTTAATGCTCCCACTGCTAGGATACAGGCCGTAATCCCACGCGGGCCCAGTACGGGTTGGTGGATGTCACATGTCTTCTAAATTTTGGTTCTAAGGACATGCCGGTTTACTCACGATGTTTTTCTTCACCGTTTTGAGAGCATGAAATAATTTACACAAAGTAAAGCGCCTGCCTGTGTCCGAAACCACGACATACAACTTGTAAGTCGCGGCCGTTACCACTGGGACACCACTGCTGTCATCAAAGGTGGGTTATTAAAGGTTATCGCACACAATATAATACCAGGAATCAGATCGTCACCGTCTCGCCTTTTGCCTCGGCGTCAACCAAATGTCGTAACGTAAGCACGTAACCGAAGCGGATCAGTAGCTCCGACACATCGTCTCGGCTAAGGATTGATGACGTCGCGGCTAGGCCTCACCTGGGGAACAACTCGATCTCAACGAGCATACTTTCAATCAGTTTGAACTCTGACTTGAAAGGTAGCGGATAGAGGTGAGCGGTGACGACTGGCCATAAGTTCGTGAGATGGCTCGAGGCGACGTAATGTCGTTACGATGCTGATTAGTGTGCGTTGCAGTAGGGAAATTCATACAAAGCATACAAATTTTCCTAGGCGGAGGTGACCAGGTACTATCGGACGGGTCTGCTGCTTGTTCGCCACTATGACATACAAAAATTCCTTGTAGCACTGTACAAACCTAAGCTGTCAACGTTGGCCGTATCCTTCTGCGCGTCATTGGCCAGCAAAGGCAGCGTCTGCGCCCACGCCTTGCTGGCGGCCAGGTCCACACCCAGCTGCGACATGACGTCCAGCGTTGATTTGACGGTGCTGTTCACCTGGTCAGCCTGGTCCACCTCGTCGGCTAAGGAGAACGGCGGCGGCGGCTTTGGAAGGGAACTGTAAGAAGATAACTCGTAATTATTGTATCGTTTGTTGTTTGTTTTTGGGTTTTTTCTGTTGATGGCAATAGGCTCCTCCCCTTTTACATGGGTTTTAAACAAAACTGGTGAATTGTGGATATACGTTAGGTGCACCTCTGCGTTATTCTTCGAGTAACACAAGCATGACCTCGTCATGTTATGTATTTACAAAAACTTCATGTACAAAGAAGGTACATAGGCGGATTTAATGCCACAAGGCGTTCTCTACCAGCCAAACTTTGGGTTAAAAAGACAGCATTATCAGAGGCAATAGAACTCAAAAAAATTCTTACACTAGTAGGATAGGATAGATGGACCCCTTTTCCGCACTTGGTCACTTGGACTCGCATTTGTACAGTTGTACGTGAATAGGGAATGGGCCGTAATCCATCACGCGGGCCCAGTGCATGTTGGTGAATGTCACATGTCTTCGAATTTTTGGTTCTAGGACATGGCGGTTTCCTCACGATGTTTTCCTTCACCGTTTTGAGAGCAGTGGTGATGAAATAATTTAACACAAAGTAAAGCGCCTGCCTGGGTTCGAACTTACAACTTGTAGTAAGTCGCGGCCGTTACCACTGGGCCACCACTGCTCTAACACACCAGCATACCACCCCTTCTGACACCAGTATTTTATGGGGTATCGTTTTACCCCTTGTTGGGTTATGGAGGTTTACCGGACCCATGTAAAATATTGGTATTCACTCAGCTCAATCCAGTTAGGCTGGATCCGATCCCGACATAATTAGTTTTTTTTTTGCCAAATCTATAGATATGACACATAATGATGTTTCAAAGTCATCCACATTACTTACTAAAGTATAGCATTGTTGTCATCGTCAGCGGATTCCTTGGTCTGCCAGGCTTGCTGTAGCTTCTCTTCCGCTCTCGTCAAGTTAGGGCTGAGGGCTAGCTCCACGGTGTTCTGTGCTTTAGTGGCTCCTTCTAGAAGTCTGCTGGATCTGTCTCGTGCTGGTACCACGCGGTTGTTGAGTTCGTTCGTCTGAAAGGAGAATATTTGGTTAATTAATTTGGTGAAGTTTCTTAAACCATTGCTCCCAGGTGTCATTTGTAGATCTTTGTTAGCTGTTTTGATCCTCCCATAAGATCCGTATTCGATCCGTATTCACTTGCGATTGTGTGTCTACAATGTCTCTTGTTTAATTACCAAAGCCCAAATTTTAACAAAATTAATCTGTTACTTTCCACTCCACTTCCACGCACGCTTGCTCAAGGTGGATTGGCCAAATCACACTTACAATAACTATAAGTCCCAGTTTCCTCACGATGTTTTCCTTCACCGATGTCAAAAATGTCCAAGATGACACCCGAAATAGTATTTTTAATGTCGAGCATAAAAAGTCGAGATTTTAACACGAGCATGCGATTGCTAAAATCTCGAACACGAACGATTCTTTTACCACTACCTGATGAACTTACTTAAGTACTTTTTAGCCAAGCTTCGCTGTGCTAGTCATTACTACAATACAATTCTAAGCTCCATTTCAAAGAGATTGTATATTTGGCCAGTTGCGATACAAGTTTATTATTGGTTTGAACAGCTTGGTTATCAATTTTATCTACAGCTGACAGAATAGTTAAAATTACTAAGAAACTTAATGTACCTAATAGTCTTGGCAAGGTTTAAGCATTCCAGCCTGGGGCGGCAGTATGTTGATGGCAACAAAACGATATTTATTTCTAGTTTAATCTGTTATAATATGTTATCTGTGTAAGGAACTGACATACGTTCCCTTCTCTATAGCCTGTCGTCTATGACCAACACGTTTCATGTGAGTTATAGTAAAATATTAATAAAACAAGCAAGCTTGTATCAATTTACCAGCCTAAATACAAACTACAGTCCGCTTATCATTTCACCACATAAAGAGCATGGATTTTCCTAGCTCAAGGTGAACGAAGCTCCAAACATTGCTTCTCCAAACATTGCAGTATAAAGCTGATATACATCCGTCACCTCACACATCAGGTCCAGTTGAAAACCAGCGTCAGACACTAGTTGTCTGACATTTTTGCTGAACTGGGCCTATTTGGCGCAGCCGTGAGGCACACTTTCCTGCAAACTCCTTGCGTCAGATTTTATACTTTTTTGTTTATTTTTATTTTATCTGATGTTAATATTTATTTTGAATGTATTACTTATATTGTGTGTCTTTTAGTCTGTGCTAAATAAATTTATTTTCTTTCTTTCTTGGTTTCTAGGTCTTGGGTACTTTTGCCCGATCTCCTCAACTCTCGAGAAATTTAAGTTTATCATCCTGATTATTATAAATTGCCACTCGCAAAAACATTTTCTAGGGATGTAATTATCAGTTTTAGAGTAGTGAAACCTAGACTAAATGGTCACCCGTCAAGTTAAATACCGGGTTATAGTACTCGTATTTCACTAATAAAAATTTATTTTTTTAATAATCCCTGACTCATAAACTCTAAAAGTAAATAAGTAAAATTTAAAGAACCATCGACACATTTTTATTTCTTGCTACATAATTTATTTAGCAGAAGACACGCTTCGATCGACAATCTATTTAACACGTAATTATGACACGATACCTTGCGAATACACCCTGATTCAAACAGTAAAACGCCCATAACTTTTGAACGGCTTAACCGATTTTCATCAAACATAGCTAACAACACTCTCGATATAGTTACCTTTCAAAGTCGAAATCAAAGTCGGGTCATCCGTTTAGAGGCTATGATGGCAGATACACAAATACACTTTTTCCGACGGCGGTTAAGAATCTGTTTGTCTTCGACACGCTAAGGAGACGATAAATAAAAAAATCCGGTCAAGTGCGAGTCGGACTCGCGCACGAAGGGTTTCGTACCATTATTGCAAAAAAACGGCAAAAAAATCAAGTTTGTTGTTTGGGAACCCCACTTAAGTATTTATTTTATTCTGTTTTTAGTATTTGTTGCCATAGCGGCAACAGACATACATCATCTGGGAAAATTGCAACTATCTAGCTATCACGGTACATGAAATACAGCCTGGTGGCAGACAGACAGACGGGCCGCGGAGTCATAGTAATAGGATCCCGTTTTTACCCTTTGGGTACGGAACCCTAAACTAACAGAATATTTTGCATTTTTAACTTACCAGCTCAGTGATGTTCCTGACGCCCTGCTCGGCGTCGTCGGCCGCCTTCTTGGCGTCGCCTATCTCGGTGACGATGGAGGAGTACGCCGAGGCCGCGGTGTAGGCGTGCTGCGTGCGCGAGTTGTTGTTCTCTCGCTCCGCCAGGTCGCGTAAGTTGTCCGCCTGGATGGAATACATCGGTTGAAATAAAGTTTAAGAGAAGCGTGAAATACATAAACATGTTTTCTAGTTTGCTAAATATAGCCCTCGTTGGCAGTACCTTAATTCAAATACAAAACAAAGTACTCGCAAACGCGTCCGAGGGCGCCTCCAAATAAAAGTTCATCCAGCCGAAATATTAAATTCATTCATCACAATTTCTATCCAAATAGGCTACCCACGTGAATATCGGAACATCCAAACAAATAGGTAAGGTTACTTCTAGACAAGCGTGCTACACCGTCGACCACATCATCACTTACCATCATGGACATACCATATGGACTCGAGAACTTGGCTGACACTTGCCTACGATTGGTATCTCAGTGGGGCGATCGAAACCGCCTGACCTTTGCTCCGCACAAAACTTATCAACTCATTTTGAAGGGTAATCTTAAATCGTGTCCTACTATTAAATTTAATAACGTTCCCGTAAAAAGGAAGCAGTCCGTGTGCTATCTTGGTCTCGTGTTAGAGAGGAATTTTGCATTTATAGATCATATTAAAATAGTCGGTGAAAAAGCAAAAAAAAATTTCTATGCCTTAACGAGAATATCTAAATCTACGTGGGGTCTGTCTTTTTTAACTTTAAAAACTATTTATGGGGCTACTTACTTGGGTTGTATTTGCTACGGGGCGCCAGTTTGGGCTGATAGGGCCACCATAGGGGCGGTGCGACGTAAGTTGCTTCAGAGTCAGCGTTTGGCTTTGATATTCTTATGCAAAGCGTACAGGACGGTTAGTACTGAGGCCTTACCGGTACTTGCTGGCGTACTTCCGGTCGACCTTGAAGTGCAGCGACGTGCTGCAATGTACTATTCCGCACGAGAGACCACGGACGCGAACTTTTTAACGCGGAGTGACCGTGAGAAAATCTCTAGATTATTTAAACCACCTATTGACGTCTGGGAGGAACTTTTATCCGAATGGCAATGTAGGTGGGATAATTCTATCAAGGGCCGACATCTCCACCAATTCTTTCCATCCGTTCGCGTTCGGCTGGCCAGGACGTGGCTGGAGGTGGATCACTGTGTTGCCCAATTTCTCACAGGGCATGGTAACTTTAAAAGTAAATTGTTTTCCTTCAAGCTCGTTGCCTCGCCTTTATGTCAGTGTTCTACATCTGACTGCGAATATGTACAATCTGCACATCATATCTTATGGGAGTGTATTCTTTGGCAGAATGAACGTAATATTATGTTGAATAATGTAGAGGCTACCTCAGGAGTTGTTTACTATACGGACCTTGTGGAAACTAGAACAAATTTCCGTGCGTTCAAGCGTTTTTGCCATACCTATTATTGGAATCAAACATAGCAGCTCACAATGTTAGGACCCATTAATTATTAATTCTTATTTTTATCCGTGGTGCTAGGCAACTGGGCTTATCCCAGTTGTAATCGACCCTTTGTGCCTAGTGGCCTTGTTTGTTCTGTCTCCTGCTTGATATGGAGGGAAGTGGAAATTTATGTTTTTTCCTACTCCTCCGTTATTCTTTTCTGATTAATTTCGTTGCGGGATCCAAGACAGTTAAATTCATTCTCCGGGACTTCGTCGAGCTTCATTGCCTCGGCGCTTTTCTGGTGGTCGCCACTGTTGATTCTGGCTTTCAGGAGTTGCAGTGGTTTGGGAATAGTGCGGTGGGTTTTTACCATCAGGTGAGATAGTGGTCAAGCGCAACCCTATCTACAATAAATAAAATAATAAATAAATAAATAGTATAGATTTAAATAGTGAAGATATGGCCGTGCGAACGCTTTGCCCGTAAAACCGCTCCCGAAGCAAAGCCGACCGCATGGCGAATTCGCTTCGGCTAGTCCTTACGGCAACTTCGAGAAATAGGTCAACCGTCGAATCCGACTCGGCTGGGCAGCGTTCGGGAAGTTGCGCGGTGTCTTCTCATCCATCTTACCACAGTGTCTCAAGACGAAAGTCTATGACCAGTGTGTGTTGCCAGTGATGACATATGGCTCTGAGACGGTCGCTTACAATGGGCCTCATTGCTCGCAGAACGGATGGCCGATGGGGCAGGATGGTTCAGGAGTGGCGACCGCGAACCGGAAGACGTTGCGTTGGAAGGCTTCCCACTAGGTGGACCGATGACCTGGTGAAGGTTGCGGGGATCCGCTGGTTGCGAGACGCACGGGACCGGTCAAAGTGGCGACGCTTGGGGGAGGCCTATGTCCAGCAGTGGACGTCTTTCGGCTGATATGATGATGATGAGTCCTTACGAAACTAGCCAATGGTAGGACAGGACAGTTCCAACTCACCCTATTCCTCAACATAGACGTATGCTGATAAGCCACATCAGTCAAGTTCCTCAGCTCAGGCATCTTCTGTTCAAGATCATCGAGTCTATCAACCATGTCTTGGTTGGCTGTGCGGATGTCACCCAGCGCCTGCGTAGAGTTGTTCACCACCTCTTTGGCGACTACATTGAAGAGGGTCGTGTTGCCGATGTCGTAGCCAGCGTCTATGAGGTCCGTCATCGCAGCTGTGTTCAATTTCGTCACTGATGTCACTTTGTTGCCGAATTTAGAATGTCTGAAATAAATAACGTATTGGTTAGAAGATCCTTTTCTTGCAATGATTATCTATTTTTTGTTCTGTCTCACTATAGGGCAACCCCTCCCTTTCTTCCTTCAAATGTTCCCAGTTCATAAAAAGTTAATTAAAAAAATCAAAAACCCGACTGCTTAAAAAGTGAACTAAAAAGACGTAAACAAGGAGAAAATCATGCTGTGCAGTCGGAGGATACGTCTGGTTTTGGTCAGCCAGCTCGCGAAGATGTATCCTCCGACAGCACAGAATGATTTTCTCCTTGTTTACGTCTTTTTAGTTCGCTTTTCAAGCAGTCGGGTTTTTTGTTTTTTTTTAATTTGTTTTTTTTATCTGATTATACAGACATTATACAGTATTATTTGTAAATCGATCGCGTTCGGTTCCGTTCCACAGCGATGTACAAAAAATAATCAGTAAAATCAGTACAGTACGTCGGCACGGTTTCTTTACATGGGATGAGATACCACTATTAAACATGATTTAAATGTGACCTAGATTTTCACGACCATGGTAGGTACGTAACAAACTTTGACAGCTATAATTCTGAACCTTAGTAAACGTTCCAAGTTTAAACTGACGTTAATTAGTTCACAACACAACAGACATTAAGCTTTTCCCGCCATGTTTACCTGGGTCTGCCGCGATATCGACGGGCTTTGCTTTCAAGTGTTCAAATATGAATGTTATATGTTCGAATTATTATTTGTTTCGGGATCCCGAATCAAAAAATTAATTCTAATGATTGTGACCATGCCAGCTTAAAAAAATATATTGTTCTTTATTATGATGGACAAAGTTCGGGCCTAGTGCACAAACCCTTCTACAAGTAGTACTACGACTACTCCGGACCGATATTTCTCGGATTCAGTGCGGAACCACCCTTGCTCGCTCCAAATCTATCTCAGTGAACTTTGAGTGACGGTACCTGTTCTTAGTGTTGAGTTGCTCGGCGCTGTCGGCGGTGTGCTGCGCCAGGTCGGTGTACTGCAGCATCTCGTCTAGCTTGGCCTTCAGGTCGCGGGTGTCGTTCACCAGTATGTGGAATTTCTGTCAAAGGGAAGCAAGGGAGTTCAGTTGTAAGTTAATAGGTAAATTACGCTTTCGGTATGGGCAAGCAAGTGTATATGTGGAGGGTAGTCTACGGACCACAGCTATTCTTTTTTATCTAAAATCCTTTTAGCTACCAAAAATAAAAGGGTAGATGATATGCGTCATCTGTGGTATGGTATGGTAGTGGTGTGTGTGTATGTGTATGAGCAAGTGTGTGGTGTGTGTGTAGAGGATTATTGTGTTGGTAAGTGTGTTTGTGTATGTGTGTGGGGATTAGTGTGTGGGGCTGTGTGTGTGGGTATGTTTGTGTGTGGCTTAAGTGTATGTATGTGTGTCGTGATATTTTGGTTTACAATAAATTAGGTACATATTTTCTATTCTATTGTAGAAAGGAGTATGTACCTGCGCCTGTTCGTTGACGGGTTGCACGAACACGTTCATGCGCTCGATCTGTTTAGTCGCATTGACGAACGCGCTGTCCGCTTGCAGCTTCTTCGGTGCCAAGTCTTTAGCTAGAAAAATAAATTAGGACTTTGTAACAAACTTTGGACCGTATTTATAAAAATCTGTGATCAATTTTTTATTATATTAACTTTTTTGTTTTAAGGTAGAGCCGATGTCGATTATTTTGCCAATCTAAATTAAAATGGCCAAGCAAGTGTGCATGTTTTGGGTACGCCACAATTGCGGCGATGAGGCCTTTCTTTGAGGAGTTGCTTGAGAGGCGCCACGGCGTCCTCACCTTTCACCTGTCACAGGTCCTCACTGGACACGGCTGTTTCGGGAGATTCCTGTTCAGGATAAAGCAGGAGGAAACGGCCGGCTGTCACCATTGTGTGAATCCCCGGAGGACATGGTGGAGCCTATGGCGGAGCCCCGCCGTGTCCTCGTAGAGGCGATCGGTGGTGGCGACCTCTCGCGTACGGCCCTGGTTCAGGCCATTGTACGGAGCGAGAGGGCATGGGAAGCTGTCACCTCCTTCTGCGAAGCAGTAGTGCTCGTGAAGGGGAGGCGGAACGCGTGAAGGAGATGCCCTCACGGGAGTCGCAATCCGACTCCAGGCCACCGCTGGCGCGGGTTTGCGGATGGTGAGTAATGGGTAGCTCACCGCCAGATAAGAACCAGGCCCGACGGCGCTTAGTGTTACACGCGTGCCTCAAAGAGATTGCAAAAACTGGGTAGAAAAAGCCTAAGAATAATCTAATATATATAAATCTCCTGTCACGATGTTTGTCCGCGATGGATTCCTAAACTACATAACCGATTTTAAATTAAATTGGCACACCGTGAGCAGTCTGGTCCAACTTGAGATATAGGGTAGGGTAGGGTAGGGTATGGTAGGTAGGGTATGTAGGGTAGGTAGGGTAGGTAGGGTAGGGTAGGTAGGGTAGGTAGGGTAGGTAGGGTAGGTAGGGTAGGTAGGGTAGGTAGGGTAGGTAGGGTAGGTAGGGTAGGTAGGGTAGGTAGGGTAGGTAGGGTAGGTAGGGTAGCTAGGGTAGGTAGGGTAGGTAGGGTAGGTAGGGTAGGTAGGGTAGGTAGGGTAGGTAGGGTAGGTAGGGTAGGTAGGGTGGGTAGGGTAGGGTAGGGTAGGGTAGGTAGTTAGGGTAGGTAGGGTAGGTAGGGTAGATGAATGTTTGGTGTTTTTATGGCAAAACAAAGTTTGCCGGGTCAGCTAGTTAAAAATATAAAGTTGTCTGTCCTTCCACTTACCAGCAATATCGCCCTTAATCTGCCTGGCCTCAGTCAGCGCGCTGTCCACCTTGGGCTGCTGGCTGAGCTCGAGGCCGGTGGCCAGCTCGGACACGTGCTGCACGATGGCCTGCGCCTCCTGGCTAGAGCCGCGCACCGAGGCCAGTATCGTGTCGGCGTCGGCGGCTAGGTCGGCCGCACGCGTAATCTGCTTGTCGGAGTCTGTGGCTGCGAATTCAGCCTGTGGAAAGGGAGGGGTAAGAATCACAGATAATATAATAATAGCATACAGCTGCCTCATGTCATACAAAGAAACCGTGCCGACGTAACACGTTTTTCGTGTGATTAAGATGATTATTTTTGTAAGTACTTAGATCGCGTTCGGCTCCGTTCCACGGCTATAGATGGTGTTAGTAGCGACTTGCAAGTAAAAGGGTTTTCGCGGTTCGTGACTATTTTTTTCTTTAAATACAATGACCATTAGTTTTATAGTATTTTTTGCACGTTTTTACAGTTTTATTTCTATTACAGTACAAAATTCAAAAATCGAGTGGCTTGCCTTAGAAATTTAAAACCGCACCATCTATTGGAAGCAATTTTAAATTATCCGTTCGAATATTCTTTAGCATGTGAATTAATATACCAGTATCCCATAATTTTGGGCTTAGGAGTTGATTAAAAAAGATCATACAATTTGTATGATCAATTCTAGAAAACTTAGATAAAGTACCTATAGATTTCGCCATGGCGTGGCCGCACATGAGACAAAAATAGTTAGTTCTGGTGTTACAACAAGAACAAGAACACTACAACCCACTATCGCACTGACACTTATTATCTATAAATAACCCAATTCCTTGTTTCAATTAACACATAATACCACGAAATCACAGAAAATCTAACAAAACCGAGTTTGTTTGTCAAACCTGCCATTTATATTAGAGTTTGACAAACAACAGAAACCGGCCATGGTGACAAAGACAAAAAATAATCTGTTGTCCTTATTATTTACATGGGGCTGCCAACTTGCGATCTCGCTCTATCAATCAAGCTCATTTTAAGGCTTAATCTATAGGTACTTTATCTAAGGAGTTTACTATGTAATTTATTTGGTCGCTAGACACGACAGATATGGATTTCCATATAAAGTTTGCCGCTGCTCGCATGTATTTGGCCAGTACAGCAATTTCGATTTATCTCGAAGAATGTTGTCAAAATAATGCTCAAATATCCAAGCATGTTTGAGAAAAATAACAAATGATATCAGCAAGTAACTTGGTAAGAGTCGTTAGATTTACGGTAGAATCAATTATTATTAATTTATTAACTGTAAATTTTGACATCCAAGTGCCGTTTGAAGGCCTAATTAAAATAAATGTTATGATTTTGACTTTGAAATCTGGACTCCGGGCTGCTACTGAGAAATTACGGATGGAAAAACCCAATAACACTGCCCGACCCGGGCATCGAACTCAGGACCCCATGCTCAGTAGTAGGGTTTACGCCGCTACACCTACAAGGCAGTCAGTAAGACCGACATACGTGAAAAACTTTACTCATGAGTTAGGGCCGATTTCACCAATGAAACTAATCGCATCAATTCAACTTAACACAGTTTAAGCAAAAAAAGCGTACTGATTGGTTGAGACTGCTGAGATACTACCAATTCAGAACACTGTATTTCCATAAACTGAGGTTATTTGTATAAATCATGATTAGTTTCATTGGTGAAATCGGCCCTCACTTCAAATCTTTACTAATATTATAAAGCTGAAGAGTTTGTTTGAACGCGCTAATCTCAGGAACTACTGGTTGGAATTAAAAAAAATCTTTTTGTGTTGGATAGTCCATTTATCGAGGAAGGCTATAGGCTATTATAGCATCGCGCTACGACCAGTAGGCGCGGCGCATGAATGAAAAATGTTGCATAAACGGGAAAAATATTCCTTTTTGAGAGCTTCCGTTGCGTGCGTTGCGTACAATCATGTATGTAGGGTAGAGTAGGTAGATAGGGTAGGGTAGGGTGGAGTAGGTAGGTAGATAGGGTAGGCTAGGGTAGGTAGGTAGATTAGGTTAGGTAGCCAGTTGACGGGAGCGAAGCCGCGGGGGACAGCTAGTTAATACATAAATAGCACGGAATTAACTACTAACTCGGAGTTAGTAAAATAACCCAGGGTGGCACAAGCCTAATTAGAACAAATTACTTACAGATCGTAGCAGGTTCTTGGCGCTGTTCTCCAGCGTCTTGACGGCGGCGGTGACGTCCACCACGTCCACGTTCCTGAGCTCCACGACCTTCGGCTGCAGCAGCTTCGTCTGGTTCGCGATGTAGTTGAGACGCTGCGTCGTGAAGAACGAGTCAGCCTTGTCCTGAAAGAGGGCGGTATTGTCAAATTCAAATATTTAATCATTTCTAGGTACGTCCTATGAATATCTATCCTATTAGGGCTCTAATATGCCTTATCTAGTGGCTCTGTGAGCTGTAGACCTCGCGAGTCTTTCTTTTTGTTTTTAATGTCTATTCAGTTTTTAGAAATTTTGAATGCAAAAATGTAAATTTTCAACGCCATTTAAAAAAAATATCAAAATTGACAAAAAAATACATATAATTGTCGAATCTGCTCACAAAATTTTACGAAAATCGGTTGAGTAATGCGACCTGTAGAGAAGAACAGCCGTATATCTATTGGACATGCGGACATACGAAACCATTTTTGTCCAAGAAAAAACGGAGACGCTTTGCGCTCGCTCTGTCAAAACTACATGTAGACAAATAGGTAAACTAAAGAACAATGAAAACGAAATCTGTAATGTGCTCCCAATTCATGAAAAAATAAAGTTAAGCATTTTATCTGAACAACTTAATAATGCTGGAGCATGCCTAAAATACGTTGGCATCACGATTCTAGAGTATACCTTATCGTACTTACTTTAAAGTCTTTAGTTTCGTTAGCAAGCAGCGCGCTCATGTCCTCGATGGTGATCAGCAGTGCATCCGTGCAAGAGTCACACTCCAGGCAACCTTCGCTTGGTATCAGGACCCACCTGAGAATATTCACACATATATTTAATTTTTTGTACTTAGGTTTAATTAAAAAGAAAATGAATACATGGATAGAACAGGGAGTTCTTTGGCTAATATCGAGAGAGTGAAACGACATAATAAGAATAGAGTCTGGCCAACGAAAGTGATCTGAAAAAAGCGGCAAATTCAAAAAATCTTAATGTGGTCTCTATCTATACCTCTGTTTAAATGTTTTGATACTTGTATTATTTGTATTCATTATAATTGAATTTTTTGATTTTATTGGCTCCGTTTGGTGAACGTGACTGTCATGGATGTGAGTTAAAAAACGAGTGTGTAGATTTATTTATTAGTATGTACATAATATTAACCCACCTAACATTTAATTTATTAATTACTTAATCATCATACTCAAAATCAGAGTCCAAAAATTCAACCTCTTAGGATTCATCTGTACCTGCATCATCATCTACAATTATTATAAATTTTTCCAATACTTCTGATATGTGATCTCTTTGTTTATATTTATTTTCTACATGGTCCGTCAATTTTCCCAGTCTTCTGCAGTTATTCGACCAAATGAGGAACATTGAAACATAAACATAAGAAAATGTATCATCATATCGTAAATATATAACAATCAGCCAACATGGATCAAGATTACCAAGTCATACTACTAACAATCGCAATCACAGACTTTGACGTACCTTTGACAGCTTAATAATGTTGCCATAATAAAACTTTGGAAATACCCCAAATCACGCTTTCGTTGGCCAGACTCTAACTTGAAAACAATTTTCGCGTATTATATGCTCTCTCTGGAAAAATCTATTTAACAAAAAACTAAACCGACGTAATAACGAACTAAATAGCAAAAATAAAAAATAAAATTTTGGTCTAGCTGTTTGTGTTGGCGCCAAACAAACAAATATGCAAATTAATTATCTCATGTGTAGAATGTTTGTACATAGGTTGATTGTTCGTTTGGCGCCGCCGCCTCAAAATGCTAGATTAAAAGCTTTTTTTTTTGCTTTCCATTTTTATCGGTTTAGGTTTTTCTAAAAAAAGATCTTTTTCGCTTTTCAGTTACTTAATTTTAACAGAATTATGGGAATTCATCAATAAATGCTTTTATTAAACCGTTTTTTGAACCTCCTCCTTTTTTTCGTCGGTTAAAAAACGGGCATCGAGTACAAATTACAACTCTCGTAGCCATAATCCGAATTGTCACAGTCCGCCAACTTATATGAATAACCTTGAAGAAATTCAGCAAATTTTGACGATGTGCAGTGACCGCCGAGGATTGTGGCCGGTGCTTAGTGCTATGTAAACCACATATGCCTCGCATTTTTACTACCAATATTCATAGTTTTCAGATATTTTCATTTAAGTAATAAATGCGACCTGAAAATAAATTTTATTGGCAATCGCAGATAACGGCGAAATTACTTCTAGGTCATTATAGACCCACTGGGCTTATAAGGGTTAAGATAGAAAATTACTTTAGTAGGTTTTGCAAATTATTATACAATTCACCTGCGCTGTTATCTCTTCATTACCCTTGGTTGAATGGAAGAGAATGCCCAAGCCGCCTTTGTACCTTTGTGCATGAAATAAATATAGAAAGAAAATAACAGTATACCTTTCCGGACATCTATCGCACTTCTCTCCGACGACGCCGGGCAGACACTCGCACTGCCCCGTGGCGTTGCACGTGAACCCGAGCGAGTAGCCCGTGTTGCAGTTACAATCTGTAGTATGGAAATGTGTACAAGATTTAGCTTAGCAGAAATACAAATAAACATAAAGGCGCTACATACTCGGAAGTAATTCTATATTTAATTTCTGGTCTTAGGCCGCGTTTCCACGTTCAAGCGACTCGCATGCAAGTTGCATTATTTTTTTTTTCTTTGAAAATTAATACGGGGCATCGCACACTAGGAATTTCTTCCTGTATCGCGGGTGCGTTTACAAACATTTAAACTCACATACAAACATCCAGAGCCGGAACAAGTATCTGTAGGCCATACAAATATTTGTGCCGTGCGGGAATCGAACCCGCGACATGCAGCGCAGCAGTCAATCATCTTTAAAAAACAAAATACCTAGTATTTCAGTGGTTTGATTAGGATATATAAATTGTACCAATTTTAGATAAATATTTTTTTATATTTTATATATTCACTCGATCGTACCCTGCAATATAATTAAACTTGCATGTGAGATGCTTGCAGGTGGAAATGCAGCCTTATAGGAAGAAGTTTACTTACGGTCGCATCCCTCCTTGGTGTAGTTCCAGTATCCCGCTGCGCACTGGTCGCAATGTTTACCAGTCACACCCTTAGCGCAACTGGAATTACAAAAAAAAAAACATGTTTAATTCAGTGGCTTATACGTTGCTCTAGTAAGGTGATGGACTATCTATAAATACTCAAAAACAAAGACGCTATCGGCGTTTGTCGAGCTCATTCCTGTTTTCCCGAAACTTCTTCTAAACCACTCAACGTATTTTGATAAGGTTTTCACTAATAGGAAGAACGATAAATGAGGAAGGTTTGTGTATATACATTAAATACTTTTGTCCCGTGCGAAGCCAGGGCGTGCCACCAGTTGATCTATAACTCAATTAACTGCAGAGGTATTGTAATGTCATCGCCATTTCAAGACGAAAACGAGACCATGAAAAGCGCACATTAATCGCCCACGAAGTTCATGGCGCTTACGCGTTTCGTTCAACATAGCGTAACAACAAGGTGTACGGATTGCAGTACAGTTCCGTCAAACAGCGTGAGTGTTCGGATCGCCAAATCTATATTACATAATATATATAGATGCCTTGTTTCGCGTTTTTGCTAAATTGTGGTAGTTCAGGTAGGCGGTAGCTTCCTAGTAAATACTGGTAATCGGTTAGACTGGAACCTGACTCTACCATAGTTAGGATAAGGCTAGACAAATTGATTCTTCTTCTTAGTGTGTCGACAGCAACTATTAAATACTAGCTGCCGCCAGCGGATTCACCCACGTGCAAAGTGTTTTATCATCCTAAGGGAAGACTATACCCGGATTAAAACCAGACTAGACCCCAGACTATAATCTATCTCTGTGTCATTCATCCAGATCCGTCAGCCAATCTGGCGTGATTGAGTAACAAAATATTGTTCTTTCGTCATATCTTTGAATTCTTCGCGCTACTTTTCTATTAAATGTGCTGCATATGTCACGATTCGTAAATAAGACCACCACTATTAACTCCGTCCGCGCCGCCCGCAAGCTCGCGCGTACTACTGAGTCTCCAAACTTTCGTATTTATTATATTAGTAAGATTATGTTTGGCGCAAAACTCAGCTACAGAACACCATTTGGTAACGCAATCATGAGGTCTTCGCACGTACAAGCGCACTCCGTAACATGGGCCATGGTTTGCAGAGAGATGCCGCACAAGCACTGAAGATTAGAGCCAACAAACAAGGCTTCTTTATGTCAATGAGGCCATTAAGCGGCACTTTTGAACGTAAAAACATTAAATTTTAAAGCAATAATAATTTATTCAGACGTCCGTTCGAAAAAGTAGCTTATTATGGAGAAGAACGGACAAGAAACTTCATTCTTACTCCTTTAAAAAAAGGTGTTTTTCAACATTTACATACATACATTAATTTATATAGGTGAAGACAATGCACCCAAACTAATACTACTATACTACGTATAGATAGACAAGAGAGGTAGATACTACTATATTACAAGCACTAAAAGGTAAATTAATTCATTTGATGAATAGGAACATGGTTCTCGCCATCCGAGAACCCCCACCTGTGGAGGTTGTCCTTGCTGCGGCTTCTCGTCTATAATGTGATTTTTAATTTCGTGGACTAAACTGAACTAACTAACTGGACTAACTGGGGTTGTCACTTTATCCGCCCATAAAAATAGTGTCGTACCCTAACTATTCTGAGTGATCGAAAGTTAATCGAAAATCAAAGTAGATCAAAAATGAAACTACTTCACGGCAAAAAAAAAAACTTGTTTTAAAACTAGCGACCCTAGTCATTTATGTCAGACTTCATTTTTTTTATTTATATTTTTTTTTTCTTGCTGCGGCTTCCCGTCTATTTAGAGTAAATACTTACGCGCACTGTCCAGTGTTGTGGTCGCACTGCGCGGACTCCGAGGCGATGCCGCAGTCGCACGGCGTGCAGCCCTGGCCGCTGTTCAGGCCGTAGTGGTTGGGCGCGCACTGGTCGCAGCGGTCGCCGATGACGCCGGGCCGACACACGCACGTACCAGTGCCGGGGTCGCAGCGTTCCATACCGAATTCGTCGCAGCTGCAGGCTGGTGGGAGATAGTTGGTTTAGTTTTGGTATACAACTCCGAAATGTCGAAGACAAAGCTGATGACGAATAGGACCAAACGCAATCTAGAAATTGGGAGTGTGAGGGTTGAGTATGTCAATATATTTACCTCGGCCTAAAACTAACCTTCCAGGCGAGACAGGACAATAAAGAAGCTGTTTAATTAAAAAGGAACCAGGCTGGCCAATCTACCGTATGTCGCAGTAGCAAATAAAACTACCACACAGAAGAGATGGCGACATGAGTTTGATTCGTTTTTAAAGGATTGGCTCGCATTCGCAGTAGACTGGGGGAAGTGGATGGAGAGAAGGGAGACCTTTGCCCTGCAGAGGGACAAAGTAGGCTCATAATAATGGCCGACTTCCAAAATAAGAGATGTAAACAAAAACGAGTCAAACTTCTAATTTAATGGCAATTTAAGACAGGTTTTGAAGTTTACAAATTATATAATATTCAAAATCGAATTCTTTATTCTCAAACCTCTGTTACCTACCATTAATAACATGAAATTGCATTTTCGACAAGGAAAGACTTTGGCAAAACAATGTGGGGAAAGCAAGGGAAGGGATGCTTATGGCCCACATGAGTCTCTTTTATAAAAAAACTCCAACGTAATATCTTCAATTATTGAAATATTTACATCGTCAATAAGAATGGCGGCTTTAGGCAAAATCCTAGTGTTACCTGAGGAGAACAATTTAGGCAAACGACCCGGTGAAGGTCTTTGAAATTCAGATCCGGTTATTGTGATGATGCTTGGTAGATGCCTATGCCTATGCAGCAATGGACGACTTTGATAAATGCTGGTGTTGTTCCAACATAGGCTCCACAGACAGCCCACTTTGCAGGGGCTGCTTTAACGCCGAGGAATCAGCCACCCACTTCATCCTAGAATGCGAGGACGTAGCTTCTCAACGTGCAGAAATCCTCGAAACAGTGAGGTCGGTTTGCAAAGCCCCCAGGAATATTCTTTACTTTTGGGTGGAGCTAGCTGGGTATGTTAGCCAGAACCTCCACGCACATAGTACCAAATGAGAATCTTATTGCAGATAAGAAAGTCTCATTATGTATCTATCTAAATGCTGATGTGAACTCATACCGGTGCAGTTCTTGGAGAAGATGGCGTCGCCGAAGAAGCCGGGCGCGCACAGATTGCAGGCGGCGCCAGCCGTGTTGTTGACGCACTTGAGGCAGTCACCCGAGATGCTGTCGCACGAGCCGGGGTCGTTGGGGTTGATGTTGCCGGAGCAGTTGCACGGTTTGCAGTAGTCGCCTGGGGAATTAACAGAAATATTAAGAATGTGGCGGCATCAAATCAGCACACAAATTATTTGTGAGATATTTATATACAGGTTAAATGAAATAAACAAAAAAAGAATTCAAATCTTTGTTGGGACAAGTTTCTCACGCGGTTTACGGTAAGAGTTGGCTGGTAGGAATCGTCACGTCACGAAAAAGCGTTATGCCCACTCTCGAGACGTTCGGATGTGAGTTTTGTCTGATGGTTGAAGAAAAGACGAAGAACTTCGTTGCTGACGGAGTCCCCCGACTGCACACGACTTTTTTCACATTTTTTGTGAAATATCGCATGTCACAAAAATACACAAGAACAAACAACACAGATTGGATAAGGAATGGTTTCCTCAGGTAAGTAACTCACCGATCTGTTCAGGCACGCCGTAGTATCCAGCGGCACAGAACTCGCAGCGCGCGCCGCCGTACCCAGGCTTGCACTGGCACGAGATCAGCGAACCATTCTCACTCAGGTCACAGCCGATGGCGAAGCTGCAAACAGATTATAACAATATAGTTTTAGTTGATATTAGTAACAGTAGCCTGCATATATTCCACTGCTGGAGTCAGATATGGACGGAAGTGGAAATTTATATTATTTTTTTCCCACTCCTCCGTTATTCTTTTCTTATTAATCTCGTTGCGGGATCCAATACAGTTAAATTCATTCGCCGGGACTTCGTCGAGCTTCATTGTCGCGGCGCTTTTCTGGTGATAGCAACTGTTGATTCTGGCTATCAGGAGTTGCAGTGGTTTGAGAATAGTGCGGTGCTGGAGTCACGAGGGAATAATGCTCCCATCGAGCGCACTTAGATAGATTTTTTTAGTTCTATACTAGATATATAGCTCGGTTCAGATTATTCCAATAGCATTTCAGGCAAAACCAGCACTGGAATGCCACTGGAATAATGTTAACCTGCACTGGAATGTGCCCATTCCAGTAACCAAATATAATCCAGTGACTGGAATGACGGTATACGTTTTCATTCCAGAGACTGGAATAATGTACTCGATGTGATCCAGTCCAGAAGTGGACCGGATTAACTCACTGGATAACGTGACCCGTGCGTAAGCGATGCCAGTAGAGGTGATGACTTACTTGTTAGACACATAAGGCATGGGGCAGGCGCAGATGAGGCAGTCGCGCATGGTGCCGACGGTCGCGTCACCATGGTAGCCGGGAATGCACTGCTCGCAGTGATCGCCCATCGTGTTTTCTGTGCACTCCTGAGGATACCAAGAAAATTTTATTTTTCAATGTACAACAATATACATACATAAACTCATGCCCTTTTCCCATGAGGGTAGGCAGAAACTACAGAACGCCACCTGCTGCGATCCTTACATACTTATTTTGCTTCACTCACATTCATACATCTAGTCATACACACACGCTGGTTATGAGTACTGCACACCTGGCCTTTCTGAAGAACATCACCAATAAGGTCTATGTATGTCTTTCTAGGGCGTCCCCTCCCGGCGTTTCCATTCACGTCTGCCTTGTACAACAACATATCCCATATATACATGGCAAAATACTTCGGTGATCCAGGTGTCCGTTACACTGGCAGGGGACGCAGAACCTGTAGTAGCACTCCGTACATTGTTCACAAAAAAAAGATAGAAAATACACTACACTCACCAGACACACTCCCGTGTTGACATCGCACTCCCTGGAGTGTCCGTTGCACTGGCAGGGCACACAGAAGCCGGAGCTCAGCCGGTAGTAGCCCTCCGCACATTGCTCGCAGGACAGTCCGCGGTACGCCTTTGGACATTGACACTCCTCGACGGATGACGCGCGTTTGGAGTACTCGTCGTAATCTTCTACGCCGATGTCTAAGGTTACTGCTATCAGGCTGTGGAGGAGAATGTTATGTGAGAAGTGAGGCTAGATTACGTGTTAAAACTTCAGCTATTTGCCAATGAAAGTTTCGTCAAGATCGGTTCAGCCACTTTGAAGATTACCATCGCACATTAAATAAACAGTCAGAAAGAAAGACAAACAATAATTTAATAAATTTTTATTTGATTATAAGTGACATGATAGAATTTTGTAAAAATCTATTATTTTGAAGTCTTTGTGACTTCAAGATAATAGACACATTGTATTTATTTGTGTAGATATTAAAATCCAGCTTACCTAGTTTCAATCGACTGGTCCCAATACGTCGCTCTGATGTAGATGCTGGTGACATTGACGAGCGTGTTCATGAACTGTTCCCGGGTCACGGGCGAGCCGTCAGCGTTGCTGAACTCGTCTTCTGACAGTCTGACGGGATGCAACCATGACGTCAGCGACGGAGGCTGTTCGACGCTGTTGTGGACCAAGTACCTGGAGGGAAACAACAGAGATATTTAGTTATTGTATGTGAGTTTGTTGAGACCGCTCCTCTCAACACCGTCCACGCGGGGACAGCGGGGTGCCATCGCCGCGCCTCATAGCCAGGACAGTCAGCTGTCACCTCCATATCTTTATTATTATTCACGTACAGTACAAACATTTTCTTATTGTCCCTCGGCAAACTTCGTGTTTCTACAGTCGTCGGATTTCTATCAGTTTCCCTTTGCACTTGGTGCAGACCGGACACTCTCAATCAAATTAAAAATATATAGAGTTGTTAATACTCTTTTAACATAATGTAATTTATTTTAAAATGGGAGGAAAGCTGATAAAGCTGCTAATTTTACAGCTCTATATATTTCACATGGAAATCAAAACAAAACAATAATAAAGAACTTAGTTCTGAATTCAAATTATTATACACGAAAAATCTAAAAACTGATGGACATGGAAATTAGCATTCGTTTGTATTCGGAAATGCGATGATCGCCGAGAGACATTAAGTAAATAGTTGTACTGTATAAGCCAACCGCACCATTTGTAATTTCACCTTCTTCTTCTTCTTTTCGTGTGAGGTGTAGCCACCTCTGGTGTCAGAGTTAATTAAGCCGCCTCTGGGAATCCCCACAGGCCTCTGACTTGGCTAATATTATTTGGCTAATTTCACCTTTTATCATTATACATGTCATACAGTCCACTATTACTTTTATTTGATTTATCACGACTAGAGTGACTTCGTCGCGATTAGAGTGACATATCACAAATATAACAAAATAACGAGTTTACTGTGACAAAGTTCTAAAGTATTGTCGACTTCGTTAAGTTTGATATTGCTGGCTGGCTAATGAAATATTTTACTTTGATTCTTCTAGTGTCAGGTAGCCACCGTAAGACGTACGACGTTTTGGGAGAACGCAGTAATACATTGGAAGTAAGCACTTACCCGTCAGAGCCTCCAATGATGACATCAGCGGCCGCGATTGCTCTGCCGTTGGGGCCGGTCTCGTAGTATATCGAGTACGTCAGGTAGCCACCGTATGACGTCAGACGTTTGCCTGGATATTAATAGACTTCCGGTTAGAAGAGGTGCAGATTATAGCCAACTTTCAATTTGAGTTACACACATCCAATGTCGTGGTGGCCCAGTGGTTAAGACATAGCTCCACGTGGGTTCAAATCCTGGGAACTACCAATGTGACTTTTACAATTAATAGATACTTTCTAAGTTTATCTTGGACTTCACAGGGAACGGTGAAGGAAAAAAACGTGGGGAAACCTGAACTTATAATTAATATATTAAACTAGCTTCTGATTGCGGCTTCACCCACGTAAAAAGTGTACTGTGGTTTCAAGGCAACGCCCAACCGCGATGTAAATAATATATGTCCTATGTACTTTTCAGGGTTTCAAACTATCTGTATACCAAATTTCATCTAAATCGGTTCAGCCCTTTAGCGTTAACAAACCAGCAAACAAAGTTACTTTTGCATTTACAATATTAACTAACTAATTAAATTCGACGGCACGAATTATTTTGTGCGCGGGGTTAAAATGCGTACTATTTCATCCGACAACACGCGCGAAACAGATAGATGCTGTGATGAGCAGTAAGAAGCTAGTTCGCGTACGAATTAGCACTTTTGCAAATTTGTAGCGAAATGGATGATGATTTAGGATGAAAACGAACGCGCGGAATTTTATAAACATTTGGGCGTATGGATATCATGAAAATACGACTAAATGTATCTGTTCAAAATAAAATTATTTGCATTGTTGAACTACTAATCTATCCCTGTATGGTGGTTGTTTTGCACTTTTCCTTCTTGTGGTATTTATTTCCGCCCAAAGATGCGTTAAAATTAGTGTTGAAATATGGAACTTTCGACGCTCAATAGGGCTAGATAATGATGAGACAATTCGATATCATTTATTTTTATTTTGAACGTACATCGTTGTCGTCAAACAGTGGAGTAATCGCCAGACTACGTTTGTTTGGAAAAATTATTGACGAGTGCAACCTTAATAATCAAATATGGATTCCAGGTTTTCTTACGCTGTTTTCTGACACCGTTTTCGTGAAAATACTTCCAGCCTAAAGAAAGACGTCCACTGCTGGTCCCCCATAAGCGTCACCATATCCACCAGGTCCTGTGCTTTTCGCATCCAGCAGCTTAAAAGACTTACCAAGATAATAATCAGGAGCTCCGAAGTACACGACCTTCTGGCCGCTGTCGTCACCAACCAAGTCAGCCTTGATCACCGAGTCGTTCACCATCACTGGCGCGATGGTGCGCGGGAAGATGTTCAGCGTTCTGTTCGCGTCCACGTTCACGAGGTACCAGTCTCTCATGCCGTCGATCTGTGGGGAGAAAGTTTTTAATGATAGCTACAACCTAGCGGCCTTTAAGTCGAGAGTGAATAGTTTACTTCTAGCCAAGCGTGCATATCTTATTTATTTCTAAAGTTCGATTATTTCAGCGGGATTGTATTGTAATTCGTGGAAACTAATAGAGATATCACGAATATTCGGCTACTATTCGATATTAGGCCAGTCTATTCAGCTGTTGTTTTTACTATTCGGTTTTCAGCCGAACTTGCGAACCATTCGGCCGAATACCAAATACCTAATAATGAAAAAAAAACACACAATATAATAAATTATAAAAAGTTCAGCATAATTATTATACTTAAAATCTATCAGTGTTCAGTAATGATATATAAAAACATCAGCATTTGTTGATAGGAACGATTGCAATTTGCTTCACAAATAATCCCTGCATCCGAAAATAGCCGCACACTATGTACACTACCACCGGGAGAAGATATATTTATTTTTCTTCACCCGGTAGCAGTGTATATAGTAAGCGGGTAAGCATAGCACATTCTGCTAGGCTTTGACACTGTTTGCGTTTGCTGACCACGACTTGTAAGGTGCAGGTTTTATCCTGTCACCCGCGAAATGTACTGCCGTCTCGCTGAATGTTCAGCCGCCGAATATGCGGCGGTTCGGCCGCGAGACTAGCCGAATATTTGGTATGCAGCAAAATCACTATTCGTAGCATCCCTACTCTTTATTGTGCACACACCTACATTTTACTAAAAATATAAGCAAAATACCATAATTATACTTACGCCTGCCCAAGACAAGTAGGAGCTGGAACATCTGGTGGTCTTCCCAAAGCAATAGCACTTGGTGCATCCTTCCGGGTTCGAAGACTGCAGGTTGAAGAACTCCTCCACGCAAGTGTCGCAAGCCTGAACAGAATTAAAGGCTGTTTAATATCACAAATCATCAAATATCCATCACTTAGTTACACCAATAAAGTTGTACACCGTGTAGCTAGATTTGGTTGATCCACTTCCATTAAATGATACGCATACATGAATTTCACCTTATTGCTGTGGGAGTAGGTAGAAACTACTGAACGAAGTAGCCAGGTCGCATACGTCGATGGTAGTGCCATCTCGCTCGCACTATGTTAGTCAATACAACACTAACCTGTCCAGTAACATATCTCTTGCAGTAGCACAGCGCGGTGCCCTGGTCGCACACATCGTCAGTAGTGCCGTCTCGCTCGCACTACGTTAGTCAGTACATCACTAACCTGTCCAGTAACATATCTCTTGCAGTAGCACTGCGCGGTGCCCTGGTCGCACACGTCGTAGGTAGTGCCGTCTCGCTCGCACTATGTTATTCAGTACAAAACTAACCTGTCCAGTAATATATCTCTTGCAGTAGCACTGCGCGGTGCCCTGGTCGCACACGTCGTCGGTCGCTCGCACTATGTTAGTCAGTACAACACTAACCTGTCCAGTAACATATCTCTTGCAGTAGCACTGCGCGGTGCCCTGGTCGCACACGTCGTCGGTAGTGCCGTCTCGCTCGCACTATGTTATTCAGTACAAAACTAACCTGTCCAGTAACATATCTCTTGCAGTAGCACTGCGCGGTGCCCTGGTCGCACACGTCGTCGGTCGCTCGCACTATGTTAGTCAGTACAACACTAACCTGTCCAGTAACATATCTTTTGCAGTAGCACTGCGCGGTGCCCTGGTCGCACACGTCGTCGGTAGTGCCGTCTCGCTCGCACTATGTTAGTCAGTACAACACTAACCTGTCCAGTAACATATCTCTTGCAGTAGCACTGCGCGGTGCCCTGGTCGCACACGTCGTCGGTAGTGCCGTCTCGCTCGCACTATGTTAGTCAGTACAACACTAACCTGTCCAGTAACATATCTCTTGCAGTAGCACTGCGCGGTGCCCTGGTCGCACACGTCGTCGGTAGTGCCGTCTCGCTCGCACTATGTTAGTCAGTACAACACTAACCTGTCCAGTAACATATCTCTTGCAGTAGCACTGCGCGGTGCCCTGGTCGCACACGTCGTCGGTAGTGCCGTCTCGCTCGCACTATGTTAGTCAGTACAACACTAACCTGTCCAGTAACATATCTCTTGCAGTAGCACTGCGCGGTGCCCTGGTCGCACACGTCGTCGGTAGTGCCGTCTCGCTCGCACTATGTTAGTCAGTACAACACTAACCTGTCCAGTAACATATCTCTTGCAGTAGCACTGCGCGGTGCCCTGGTCGCACACGTCGTCGGTAGTGCCGTCTCGCTCGCACGTGCACGGCACGCACTCGGGGAAAGCGTAGTGTCCGGGCACGCAGTGGTCGCATGTGCGGCCGATCACATTTTCGCGACAACTAGAAAGCAAGTATTGATTAAGTCAGTGAGTTAGAGATTCTAATGCTAAAAATGAAATAATAGTTGGTGAAGAAATCGCCGATATTCCGTCAAACGGGTTATTGGATTTTTGACAGCTGTCAATAATCCAATGCAATGGTCCTTGATCCCAGAGTTCCTAGATCGTATCTGATTATTTCTACACAAAATGTGTGGGCTTGAGTTGTACCTTTAGCACCTGGAACCTGTGAATTGGCCGTCGTGTCGCCCCGAGTTAGAAAGTATGCATACGCTCAAAGGACATACTAATCAAATCAAATCAAATCAAAAATATTTATTTGCTAGAATATGGTACATAAGGTGTTATACTAAATTTATTTCAGCATATCCTGCCATAACATGGCGTGCAAATGTATTGACAATCAGTGATGTCACTTAATCTAACTTACAAATTTCAGACTCAATTGACTTGTCTTCCAAATAGTCCTTAATGCTATAATATCTTTTATTTAATAATAGTTTGAAAAGTATTTTTTTAAACATGGTCAGCGGTAGGTCTTGAAAACTATTAGGTAAATGATTGTAAATAATAATCGACATGCAGTATACATTTTTCTTAAATAATTCTAATTTTATTGATGGCATCTGAAGTCTATCTTTATGCCGTGTTCTGCTATTTGGCCTGTCAGTGTTAATTTCAAATAAATTGTAGTTCATCTTTACAAAAGTACATACTTCAAAAATATATAAACATGGCAAGGATAGAATTTTTAGTTTTAGAAATAGTGGCTTACAGCTGTCTAAAAAGTGAGCACCACAAATTGCTAGGATACATTTTTTTTGAGCTTTAAAAACTCTGTCGAATACTACTGAGTTACCCCATATTATAATGCCGTATCTAAGTACGGATAATACATATCCATGATAAGCCAGCATTGCAGTGTTAAAGTTTACTGTTTGTCTAATTATTTTCAAGACATATATAAAACGATCAATTTTTGTAAGAATTTTATCTATGTGTATTTTCCAATTACAATTTTTATCGACCGTTATACCCAAGAATACACAATTATCGACAGTGGTCAAGTGAGAATCTTTATAAAGAATATCTAATTTATTTATGTTTGCATTGTACGTTTGAAATTGTATTATGTTTGTTTTAGTCATATTTATTTGTAAGTTATTTTTCTCTAGCCAATCGATTGCCTTATCAAGAGTTTGTACGATTTCATTCTCTAAGTTTTTGTTATCATCACTCTTAATAATTATTGTCGTGTCATCAGCGAATAGTATGCAATCTTTGTCTATCGGTTCTGGAATGTCGTTGATGTAAACTAGAAAGAGTTGTGGGGATAGAATACCTCCCTGTGGCGTGCCATAATTATTTTGTTTATATGCCGACCTATAGGTTTTTTTTTCCTTTTGACAAGTTTTTGTTATTTCCACGCATTGTATTCTTTCAGAAAGATAACTTTTGATCCAGACGTTGGCCTTACCCCGGATTCCATAATGCTCAAGCTTTGAGAGTAGTGTTTTATGGCAGACAAAATCAAAGGCTTTTGACTAACACTACTCAATCCCATATATTTTTAACAAAGAATTCGGAAACGTCTATGAGCTCTGGGATCTTGCTCTGTACCTTTATAGTGATTGTAGCGACGTAAAATTTGATATAATTCGATTATTGATAGCTTATTGGTACGTAGTATCGATTATAACAGGTTGCGATTTCTGCTCTTGTGTATGTTTTTATTAATTCATACTTAACTTTTTCTGTCTGACACCTTATTCATCGAAATCGGATGAATAGTTTAGGCGCTACGGAGGAACATACGTAAATACAAACATACATAGACTGCTAAAATCATAACTCTTCCCTAAGGCTGATGGTGAAGATGATATATCAATTCACGAAGTACTCACGCGCAGTTCCCGCTGTCAGCCTCACACTGCAGCCTGTTATCGACCACTCCAAGCGGGTTGCAGTTGCAGTCGTCGCAGCCGCGCTGCACGTCAAAGTTGAACGTGTACGGCTTGCAGCGGTCACAGTTCTCGCCTTCTACGTTCTTCGGGCAGATGCACATTCCTACACGAATACAAATACCGTTTTAAATGTACATATTCAAGGCCTATATAAACTTGATAAACATGTTATTGGTCGACAAAATGACCAAAATCTGTAAAGTAAAAAAGTACTTGTTATTTGCTGCGCAGATACTTTACCGGTGGCTGTAAAGTTGCTGAAGCCTCGTTCAGCACACATGCATCTTCTAAGTATTCAGTATTCTATTATATTTATAACATGATGATAATGTATTTTTCAACACACTTGCTCATAAAGTGGCTCTAATTTCACCGCAATTAGGCACATAATGAGACTCGTAATCAAACTGTAACTTTTTCATTGCTATTATTCACAAGTGAGTTATAGAGCTTTTTATTTCATGTTATTGATTGAGCTGCTTTGTTCTTAAAAAAGTTTCGATACAAAAAAGATCGTGCGCAATAGTACAAATAAATTAATGTACCTAGTGCTTGCTCATTTCATGCAACTTCGTATTTAAATAGATAATTTCAACTAATACGTATTTAATAAATAAAACTTTCACTCAAATATAACTTTTGTTTTCTCTGTAATAAAGAAAACTTGAAATTCTCCATTTTGTACGTGGCTAAAACGCTATACGCGAAAAGCCAAAATAAAGAAACCTCATTCTTTTAGTCTATGGCCGATCGCCATTGTTAGATGCGCGCGCTTAGGAAAACTGATAATTTTTTCCCGCCATTGCGAAAACATTTTCACAAGTCGTTATCACTGTTGAAAATGATTTTTTTGTATTATTTTCTTCACAAGTGTGTTGTAAAACGTCGTATGATGCACGTGTGTATTATAAACCTCAAAATCAATTATCAAAATCAATCAATCAACAAAATGTACTAATAAAAAATGGTGATGCCGGCAGCACACCCGCGCGGCAAATTCCAGCTGCATACCAGTCCTCACTCACCGTTATCATCACAAATAGCTGTCGAGGGACAATGGCAGGGCCTGCAGTTGGGGAAGCCGTAGTAGCCAGTACGACAGGCGGTGCAGGAGCGTCCGATGACGTTGGGCTTGCAGGGACACTGGCCGCCGAAGGTGTTGCACTCCAGCTCGGTGGAACCCATGAAGTCGCACACGCAGGCTAGAGCGCCGCTGTTGTATTCAGCAGTGATCGAAAACATGGCGTCCCGACAGAAACCTGTAGGGAAATATGTGGTTAGATATGAAGTTGACAGTACACTATTACTATTACAATATTATGCTTTTTAGAATTCCGTACCCAAAGGGTAAAAACGGGACCCTATTACTAAGACTCCACGATCCATCTGTCTGTCCGTCTGTCACCAGGCTGTATCTCATGAACCGTGGTAGCTAGCCAGTTAAAATTTTCACAGATGATGTATTTCTGTTGCCGCTATAACAACAAAAACTAAAAACAGAATAAAATAAATATTTAAGTTGGTCTCCAATACAACAAACGTGTTTTTTTTGCCGTTTTTTGCGATAATGGTGCGGAACCCTTCGTGCGCGAGTTCGACTCGCACTTGGCCGGTTTTTTTTAAAACAATATCTATGTAAAGTATATAATGCAGTGATTTTTTTTTGTTTGCACTAAAATGTACGAAATGTAATATCGCTTGTCAGTACATATCCAATGAGCCCAAACACGATGGTGCTCGCTTGTCTGGTTGAGGAGTTGCTTTGGCCACCGACTCCATCATGAGATCAGCTCCATAGTACCGTATTATTATAATGTTTCCGAAGTTACATAAGAACGCAAAGTTATAGCATAATCCAATTATTAGCCAGGAACTGCTTGAAAAATCGATTATATGTTGCCGAACACACACAAAAACAAGGTAATATAAAGCTTGTACAGTTCAACTATTTTCTTAATGTCCCTGTCAACTGATCCCTACATTTTGTAGAGTTATGCGAATAAAAACGTAACACAGTTGATATATTTTTTCATTATGATATAAAAAACATTGCGTGATAAAAAACGTGTTAAAAAAACACTTAGTTTAGCTATATTTTTGCACTCGTGAGCAAGGGCCTTACTCTGACGTGTCAAAACTATCATGGTTCTACTGTGAGAGAGAAACGATATCTATACATGACAAATATCGCTATCCCTTTTTCACAATGGAATTATGATAGCGATACCCCTGACCCAAGTAAAAGCAGTCAAACTTACCAGTCTCGTTGGATTGTATGTGGAAGTGGTTGTTGGCGCACTTCTCAATGAACTCGCGCGTGTAGTCGATAACGTTGGCCTCGGTGAGCGCTGTGTCCACGAAGTCGGGCGTAGCGATGACCAGCACGTAGTCTATCCAGAGACCCTTGCTGTTGTTGCCCTAAAAATAAACAAGATAGGTAAAATACTAAGTAAATAAAGAATTGGGTTGATGAAATAAAAATAAAAAACGATTTTTGTATGTATTTTAAAACTTGGCATATCATAAATTATAATGTCGTTACAAAAAACTCTTTAAATATTTTTTTACAATTTAGTAAAAGCAATTTAAAATCGATAACATTTAAGAAAGAGCCAGGTGACAAAGAGCGGACCATGAATGGTCGCGTCAAAATTCTCAAGGAATTTTTTGTCAATTGACGTGTATTTGACACTTGAAATACACGTGAATTGACTAAAAATGTCCGAATTAGTGCAAAAATATTATTTATTTAGTGAAGTGTGATAAAGGATTCATAAAGCCTAATTTCGGTAAAAGGTTCAATTTGATATTACTTTGTAAATAGCGGAAAAAAAATTGTTTTGTAATAAAACTTATGTATGATCTTTCTATTTACTACAACAAATAGTTTGTGTAACAACCCAATTGTCAAACTTAAGTGACAACGGGAAGCATATTGTTAAAGCATATTGCACGCAGAACGGGTGGTCAATGGGGCTGAATAGTTCTGGGGTGGCGACCGTATACAGGAAGACGTGGCGTTGGAAGACCTTCCTCTGCTGGACCGACGACCTAGTAAAAGCTGCGGGAATCTGCTGGATGCGGGACGCACAAAATCGATCGAGGTGGCGACACTTGGGGGCTGGGTAAGTGGCTGGTGCCGCCAGCTAGCTTGAGCAGTCATCAGTAGCCAGTGCTGGAGGGACAGTGCTGCATGTGTCACTTACCAGGAAAGTGATAGTAAAGTTGTCGGCGACGGGGAAGTGGCTGGTGCCGTCAGCTAGCTTGAGCAGCGATCTGCAGCCAGTGCTGGAGGGACAGTGCTGCACTTGCATGCTGGTGTCGAACTGTTGGGCGTCTGTCTTTATTACTGCGTCGAGGGTGCTTTCTGGAAAAAACACATAAGTTGAATTGGAAAACTTTAAATTAATGTTATTTAAATTGACTCTAACGAGAAATGGAGGTGAAATTAGGAGTGATTTTCGAATAGGCTATTGATTTTGCTTGGGTTTTTGAAATCTTGCTATGCGGAAGATGGGCTATGGAGCTATTTTCTGTTTTCGTTCTTGTGCGCTATATTGATGTTTACAATCAAAATATGAGTGTGTATAAATAAGTGTGCATTTTATTGAAAACCATGAAAACGCTAACCATAACGAAAAATTGCCAAAGTTTCGTCATCATCTTGGATTTTGATCCCGATTCTTTATTGACAACCCCAAAAACCACACCCATGACGATAACTTGTCAAATATTTATCGGCACTATCTTGTATTTTGATTTCGACACCATATTCGTTACTATCGACACAAAACCATGAAAATTACACCCATGACAAAATACTATAAAATAACGTCCGCGACATCTTGAATTTTGATATCGACATCATATTCTTTATTACCGACCCCGAAAACCAGGCAAATATATGACGAAATATAATATGACGAAAAATATGCAATTCGTCGGCGCCCTTTCGTCCATTGCGAATTCGCGTTGCGGCCGCATCAGTTAGGGCTCAGAACGCGTTCTGACTTTTGTTCACTGCCACAAAGCGTTTTAAAAGTCCACAAAGCGAAATTCGCGTTGTGGCCGTTTGTAAGAAGTCACAAAGCGTTCTGAGCTATTTTTTCGCTCAATGAGCATTTTCGATCTTTGAGCCTAACATACATTTAAATTTTCAGTCAAATAATATTCAACTAGCTATAACCATAATTTACCTGGATGCACTGGCTGGTAATAATGCACCATGAACATGTAGTCTCCAGGCGGAGTCTTGGACTCGATCCTCAGAGGCTCCACGTCCGCAGTCAAGTACACCACCGCGGTGGAGTTGTCTAGAGCTGGAGGTCGGATGTCGCGGTCACCACCGGTACCAGACTCTACTTCCACCTGGAAAGTAAGAGATAAACGAAGATATATCAGGACAATGCCAGCTATTGCCTTGCTAACACGAGACCACTAAACCACCATACCTTTTAACTGAACTCAGGGTCCAGTGGTCGCACCACTGGACCAACAAGTAAATATTTTGGAACGAAGTTCCTTACCGCGGCTTGTGGTAGAAGTTGCCTGGTAGAAATCGTCACGTCACGAAAAAGCTTTATGTCTCTCGAATACGTTCGGTTCCATCCGGCTCAGTTCGGATATTATTCATGCGCAGGCTGCATTTAAAAGTGACTTTTATCGATGTCAAATTACATTCGTATTTGAACTTCGTTCCTGACGGAGGTCCTTCGACCGCATACGTTTCTTTTCTTTCCCGTAGTATTATCAGGTAAGTATGTTAGTGAAGCGTTTAATAAAAAAAACTGCTTTTACCTTCTTAGAATCGACAGCGGACGTGAACACCGAAGGCGCGCACTTGCCGTTGCGCCTCAAGCAGTAGGGACGAGGGGTGATGTAGTCTAGATGCCACTCCGACTCGGGGATCGCTACTATGGACTTGATGCCTACCAAAGTGTCTCGGTCGCCCTAAAACAGAAATAATGGAGAAGAATATCAATACATGAAACGGTAAGAACTTACGAGGTGAAAATGGGGCGCCGCGCGGGTAAGCGAGAGTGGGGTCGCTTTCAAGCGAGGAGCACAGTTAAGTTGGTGGTGTTGTACGCCAAAAACTTAGCGCATAATAAAAAACGGCATCCAAACAAATTTAACTACACTTTTTACAAGCTTATGCACAACGTGATGACGCACTATTGCAAAACAAAAAAAGGCTGCTTTAAAACAAGAACGAAAAATTACTGTGCGGCCAGTTACATTTTGTGCGTTGATGAACTTCTGCATAAAAACTATTTTGTAAGTTACTCTAGTCAAGAATGCAGACGCTTATCCCAGCACTGGACTAAGCAGGGTTAAGTTAAAGGCTTGTATCCACTACGCAACATTTCACGAGCTACACTTCACGCTCAACATGTTCGGCGACGTTGCCAGCTGGCGCGCAACAGACGCAACGTTAATAAACAAAAGTTCGTTCTAGCTCTTCATCATGATGAACAACATGTTTTGCATCATGTCGTGCATCAAATGATGCCTACTGGATACGAGGCTTTATAGAAGTCAGCGTTATATTGATGATATTTACACCTAAACTTTCAAAGCAACTACACACATGAATCCTTCTAAACACATGAGTCCTGCTTTTTTTTGTTTTTCCATAGGGAAATTGAATTTCTTCACCTTCATCAACCTGTACTAGACCCAAAACAATCATACATATAATCATCCAATACTGGGTATAGGATTCCTTTTCTTTGCATCATTTGGAAATACTTTCATTGTGCGTACAACTAAGGAGTGGAATTCCCTGCGAAGTCTGTGTTTCCTGACAGCTACAACCTTTAAGGCAAGCGTGCTTCACCGTCAGCCTCATCATCGGTTACCATCAGGTGAGACAGAGGTCACACGCAAGCCTATCGAAAATAAATAAAAAACTATGCTTCCCGATTAGGTTTTTTCGGACCTGAGACTTACCACATAAATTCTAATAAAAAGATCAACTTACCATCAAATAAACAACATTATTCGCATCATGTACATTAAACACTTGTATCTTCGACACATCATCGACCACCGCCTGTCGGCAAGCCGCCGTATACGGACAATCGTTGAGGTTCACAAGCGCGTCCGTCTCCTGCTGATCACCGGACTGGAACCGGACGGTAATCGGGCTGCGTCTCACGAAGGAATAGCTGGAATTGTAGGCCTCGATCTCATTGGAGCTGTCCACAGTTCTGTTGATAGGTGTGACGTACTCGATGACAAGGATGTAGGCACCCGGAGGATCGATCTTCATGTTGTATTGTATCTCGTCGTCGGTTAAGATCGGGATGGAATCGGCTGATGCTTGGAGCTCGTTCAGTTGCTGTGGAAAAGTGACGGATTTAACTTGGTTGTTTTTAAAATGTGGAAGCGTCGATGAGTCTGTTACGTTTTCACGTCTAAATTGCTGGGCGGATTTAGATGCAACTTGGCGCACGGGTAGACCATGCATGTCCTGGATTAGTTTATATCAGGGGTTCCCAAACTGTGCGCTGCAATGCCTCGGGGCGTCGTGATGCTCTCTCTTGGGCTTCGTCCTACATATGCTAACTGGCTATTTGCAATTGCAGTAATAAAGTCGTAATACAGATTACAAATCAATTGAGATAATAATGGGAGAGTAAACCGAAATTCTCACCTCTAAATTATTGCAGAATTAATGTGACAAATTGTCAAGCACGCGTTATCTGCTGTGATTGGTTGGACGAATTTTCAACAGCCAAATCACAGCAGATAGCGTGAGTATTTAAAAAGTTTAGCTCTGATTTTAAAAGTTATGCACAGAAAAGCGAGCTCATTTGTTAATAACCAATGTTTTTTCAAGTAACAAGAAAAACACAGTAAGTTATTAAGGTAAAAGGGCGTAGCAAAAAAAAAAAAAACACTATGTAAAGAGCGTCACAGTATAAAAAGATTGGGAAGCCCTGCATTATATGATACGTTTTATTTCTGGACTACGTCCCTTTCGGGATAGTTTTAGACTGAAACAAAGGTGAATTCGCTGGTAGATATATAATTATGATAATGTGTCTGTATGATTGCTACGTTTTCACGTCTAAACCCCTGAACGGATCTTGATGAAACTTAGCACGTGGATAAACTATGACCTGGTTTAGGAGATAAGATGCCTTTCATCCCGGTAGTAAGTTCCTTTGGGATAATATAACACTTTTAATGCTGGCTATGTGGCATGAGGATTGCAAAAGTAGGCAGGGTAGGTAGGGTAGGCAGGATAAGTAGGGTAGGCAGGGTGGGCAGGATAGGTAGGGTATAGCCAGTTTATTATAGAAATCCCCCTCACCTCAACGTCATCGATGTACCCGCTGACGGACGTACTCAGTCCGCTGACATCAGCAGTAGGTCTGCCGAACAGGCTCGGGTACGCGAAGTGGCGGCACAGCTTCCTGTCGCCGATCACGCACGGCTTGTCCACCAGCTTCGTGAGCACTGTGGCCTCGTAGTACGCTTCGGGGATGAGGACGAAGTAATCCTGGATAAGAAATGGACAGATTATAGTTCTAGTTGTATTCAATCATTCACTGACAGACGTCGCGACGCTGGATCTAGAAGCATAAATTTTGTAAAAGATTTGCAATAAAGAGTGTAACGCAAAAGTACGATGACATATTAAAAACTACTTCTTTTTAGGGTTCCGTACCTCAAAAGGTAAATTAAGGAACCCTTATAAGATCACTCTCTTGTCTTGTCCGTCTGTCACCACCGATTTTCTCAAGCACGGGTGGACCTAACAAGTTGAATACCAAAAAAAGATAGTAAGGTCTATAGTCCCTATTAGGTGTATAAAAATCATCATGAAAAGATATGGGCAAATTTAGATTTTCGCAAAAACTTGTAAGTACTAAAATTTACCTTCTTTTTCAACTAAAAACAAAATTGACAATTCTAGGTCAACAGGTAAGTACCCTATAGGTTTTGGGTCGAAAACCTATATGGTAATTACCATTGATCTAGAATCACGAAATTTGTCAAAAAGTAAGGTCTTACAGCACAAGTAAAGGAAAAATTCCAAAAAATATGAAATTAATATACAATATTTTTATTGAGAAATGTTGTGTTTTTTTAGTTTAACAACTTTCTCCAAGGCAATCATACGGACTGTCTGTGGATAAAGTTGTTCATATACATGCGCAGGAGCAGTTTTTAAATTATAATCGCACCATTCCGTTAATCCCTGGATTTGGCGAAGGTGAGTCCTAAGAGGATTTTTGACAAGCACAAGGTATTTTACATAGTTTTTATATTGTTCTCAGTCTGCACACATGTATAAAAATACTTCGGATATGCGGGCTAAGCTTGAACAAGCTTACCAACCGGATACTTAACAACTGAATTTATTGTATTATAATACATAGATGTAGGGGTACCCTTGACCTATCCCAAACACGGTGCCAATGTTGAGCTCCTTTATAGGATATGAACCGAGGTGGTTTCATTCCTGGCACAACTTAAACAAGGCCAGCAATTCAGGTAGCCACATTTTGGTCGGACAAAATTTGAGTAAAATCTACACGTAAAGCAGAATACATAGTTGAAGTGGCTCACAATCATGACTTCTTTGTTGGTCTTGATGGTGATCATCCAGCTGCCGGGGTTCATGACGAAGGGAGACGGCGCCACGCCCTTGTCGCCGGCCACCGTCACCAGCTGTGGCTTGTTCGTCGGCCGGAGAGCCACGTTGAACCTGGAATATTTGCAGTTTAGCTTTAAGGGATCCTGATTTTCTGTTCGTTTGCTTTCTGGAGATCTTAATCTTACTAATATTATTAATGTGAAAATTTGGATGGCTGGATGTATGTTTGTTACTCAATCACGCCAGAACGGCTAAACGGATCTGGATGAAATTTGGCACATAGATAGATTATAGTCTTGTATAACTCATAGACTTTAATCCCGGTATAATGTTCCTCTGTGATAAAACATTTCACGCGGGCGAAGCCGCTGGCAGATACTAGTTATATTACAAACGTTAGAATTTGCTTCTTCTGGGGCCTTACCATGAAGTGTCAAAACTATCATTGTTCCACCGTGAGAGAGAGAGAGAGAGAGAGAAAGATGGAACTATACAAGAAAAATATCTCCGTCTCTCTCTCTCACAATTAAACTATGATAGCTTTGATACGTCATGGTAAAGCCCCTGGAGACCCAACTAATATTATAACCGTAAAATTGGCATGTTTTGGCGCTCTAGTTCCATTCAGCGATGTCGATGGTCAAAATGCCAATATGTTAGGTATTGATCACGTGACATTTCGATAGCGTTTGACATACCCATACATTATTGACATTTTCCAATCGCTATCGCCACGCCTTCGTTGATAGAATGTCACTTGTATTACTATTGAGCTGTGACTATGCGTCAACGGCTGAACGAGTTCGGATATCACTGAAGAGTACAGCCGTACAGTACTACTTTCTGTGTTTGATTGAGAAGTGTGTTTTTTATTTTACTTATTACATTGCTTACTTATCGAATTTGGATGTTTCATTACTATATTTGTAGATTTTTATAAATCCAACCCAGTTTGGTCCATAAATCTACCTCTTTCCTGACAAACGCAATTTGTATGGGACGAGATGCGAATGGGACTAACTGCGACTGGGACCAGCCGCGAATGGGACCAACTGCGAATAGGACTAACCGCGAATGGGACCTACTGCGAACGCGGGACGTAGTGCAAATGGGACGAAGTGAGAATGTGACGAAGTGAGAATGGGACGAAGTGCGCATAACCCCATCCAAGAACTCTTATTACGTTCTTGTTACTTAATACGTTCTTGTTAATTATATAAATTCAAACGGTTAATATGACCAAATACATTACCAAATGTTATTTTAAGACCATGCAAATCTATTGTACACTCATGTTTTACAAAAATAAATATCTTATCTTATCTAACTCGCACCTGTGGAAGTTGCGGGTCGATCATAACAAACGACCCGAGTGTGGAGTCTAAAGAGTCTTACAGGTCGGCCACGGCAACACGTGCCTACGTCCACTCCGATGGCTCGAAGAATGATGATGTAGAAAGACTAGTACTTACTTCTGTTGTATATCCACGACGCTGTCGGGTGTGATGACGATGCTGGCGATGACCGGGTCTTGCAGAGGGTTCGCGTACTTCACCACCATGCGGTACAGCGACGACTTGGGTATCATCACTCTGTTTGTCACCTCGTTCTAGGAAAAAGGGTGGGTTAGTGTGAGTTGGTATACTTCGATGAGTTTTGGTAGCTTGGTAATGTGTTTCAGACGAAAATTTAACAGGTACGCAATTTGTTAAAATGGAGAAACTTAAAATATATAAGTTGCTTGATACAGCTTATTTTATATATATAATAATAATATAGACATAGTCCATATTCATACAAACATTAAAATCAAAAAAATAAAATAAAAATTCAAAAGTTTTAACTTAAAATTGCCAATAAATTAATTAAAACGGTTGATAAAGGTGATAAAAAAAATAAAAACAACCGAAAATAAAATTGTCAAATAATTTTTGAGGTAACATTTTTGGACAAAATCCTTTGTTAGTAAGGCAGCTGCTTATACGCCAAAAATTCTATGTTTACAGATTTCGAGAGCCAGCAAATGTGTTTGGTTTACTTTTTTTTAAAAGACAACGCTACATCTTGTATAACTCGCCTGTCTCACTCTAAACAAAAAACAAACTGCGTACTAGCTAAACTTCTGCCTGCAAACTTCTGTTTATCACACTGCTGTTTCGAACATGAAATAAACTGTCAACCCATTTAATCAAAGTGGAATGTCTTTTTATTTTAAACTTACTCTACCTAAATTTCACGGTGAAGTTCAGTACTCTCACGGTTTCAACAAAATTCCTTACAAAAGAACACCAACCTGCAGCATAGAAAACACGACATATCCCTTCCAGGAATACCCGGGGAAGACCTCATCGGAGTTCCTGTAGCGGACGGGGCCGGACTGCGTGTAGCCCTCCTCGATTTCGTATTGGAACTGGTGCAGCGTAGGGAAGTAGTGCGCGCGGATGGGCCGGTCGCAGCGGCGGCCTTCCACGCGAGAGTGGCAGCGGCACTGGCCGGAGAGCTTGTCGCAGTTGTTGTCGATCGAGCCGCCGATGTCGCAGTCGCATTCTGGAGGATTTGATATGTTATGAATACTTTACAAAAACTCACGCCTTTTTGTCCTCTGGGGTTTGGCAGGAACTACAGCACCCTAATTTCGTAACTGTTTTGATAGCTCCCTTTCATTTTGACATTCATTGCGTGTTTTATGTTTATAAATGTGTTTTAGGATTTTTGAACACTTGCAATGTTGAACATGACCTAACCCGGCAGTTACCACATACATATAATAAACCCCGCCCCATCTCCTCCCCCGCCTAACCCGCGTTCGCCTCGTGCGTCAATAGCCGGAGTCAAACGTCAGAGTGACGTCACAGCACCAGACGCCCTAGACAAGTGACATTCTATCATCGAAAGCGTGGCGATAGCGATTGAAAAAATGTATGGGCATATCAAACGCTATCGAAATTTCACGTGTTCAATCCCTTACATTTTGGCATTTCGACCAACGCCGTCGCTGACATCGAATAACACTTCTCTAGAGCCTCAGGTGCACAGTTATATTACAACAGCATTCTGGGAACGTTAGCGGAAAGGTGGGACCGCCGCATACTGGGACATTGGATACGCCTATATGCCAGCGAGGCGTATAACAAGTCTCACAAACAATAATTGTTTCTGGTAAGTTATAAGTACTAATATTATTTTCTAAGTTTATGTGTATATTAACCAAATGTGTAATGTTATTTGTATATTTGCATTTAAATTAATTTTTAATATTAAAACAAAAATGTTGACATTTTAAATTAATTTTTAATGTTTTTATAGACATTTTAATTTTTTGACATTTTTACATTATTTTTGACATTTTTAATATTTAATTCGAAATTTATATTATTTGGTTGTAATTTTTAATTTATTGTTAATTTTTTGTTCAATATTTATTTTTAATTGTTTGTTGTACCAATTTGTATTGTTACTAACAATAGTTCTAAGGTGTTTCTACTAACAAATAATGGATCAAGTTATTTGATGAATAAATAAATTAAATTATATTCTCCGTGTTGTAGACTTCCTATTAACACCTAAACACAAAAGAGACAGCCACAGTACTTACCAGTACATCCGAACACATTGTTAGTATCGAGCTTGTAGAATCCGTCCTGGCACTGGTTACACTGCCGGTCCCCTACGTTCATCTTACAGGTACACTGTCCGGAGCGGGTGTTGCAGGCGCCCAAGCCTCCCAGGGTACCGGCCAGGTGGCAGTTGCAGTCTGTTGGGAAGAAACAATATGATGACTAACAGTTTTAAAAATTTCATCAAAATTAAAACTCTTTATTAAGCAAGCCTAAAAAGACCCAATTCACTTAGACAACAAGTTTTTAACATAACAGTGTAATTACCTTCGCATCCATACGGATTGTACTCCTGTAAGTTCCAGAACAGAGGCTTGCAGTCGTTACAGATGCGTCCTTGAACTCGGTCTTTGCACTGGCATAGTTCACCAGCCGGGACTGAACCGCAACCTGCACGGAAATGTATGGTTAGTATAAAAGAAGCAATTATGACCCGCATTGTAATTGAAATTTAGAAATTATGTCCTACATTGTACTTGTAATTAAGAAGCTATGACCTAAATTGCACTTGTAATTTTGATATTTTACTTGTAATTTAGAAGCTTTGACCTTAATTGTCATTGTAATTTTGAAATTCAACTTCATTTTACTTGTAATTTATACTTATATTATAATAGTAATTTAGAATTTATGACCTATATTGTAATAGTCATTTAGAAATTATGACACATATTTATTACATACTTTATTGTACACCACAAAATATGTACAGGCCAAACATTCAAGAAAATAAGCGTACAATGGGCAGTCTTATCGCACAGGGCAATCTCTTACAGACAACCTATGGATGGAATGAACGATAGGAGAAGATTTAGGGCTGTCAGTGTACAAAATTACTGTGTTTAAATAATATGAATATAGAAATTATGATCTACATTGTAATAGTTATTTATTAATTATGACCTACAGTGTAATAGTAATTTAGAAATTATTACTTTTATTATAATAGTAATTATATCACAACTTACCAGCAAAGCTAGCGATGACTCCCCTCGGGTCACAGTTGCACTCCTCGCAGGCCGGGTAGTTGTAATACTGCTCCTTGCACCGGTCGCACTTGGTGCCGTCGAAGTTGGGCTTGCAGTGACATTGGCCGTTGTCGTCGCAGGTGGAGCCGATGGAACCAGACACGTCGCAGTTGCAGGCTGAGGGAAATAGATATTTAATCTTCTCTAAATCTGTCCTAATAAATAATCTCGGCCTTAGGCCGGTTAGGCATTGTACTGTCTTGTAACTGGCTCTGGATGCAAGATCTTAATTTGAATTTACGCCTAAGGATACTTTGTTATTTAATAACATGGCCGCCATTGCGAGTTGGCCTTTGATCACCCTGATCCGAACTTGGACAAAGAGACAAGTAAAGAAAGGCCAAAGCTTAGCAGCGTTTGAAGTTATGCTGTGATAATGACAAACACACTTAATTTTGACCTGGCTCGCGAGTTTGGCGACATGTGGGATATGGTCTCAATGATCATTGTACCGATAGTCGTATCAGCCAATGGCTTAATAGTTACCGAGCCTCATCCAACATCTTGGGGGCTCTCGTTTAGGCAGCTGGATCAATGGCTTGATTCCTAAAGCAGTACATCAGGACACGGCGCGTATCATTAGGCGGTTCCTCTCTCAGAAGCCCTAACCATCCACCGATCAACTTTGTACTCGGGACCGATGGGCCACTATTTTTTTTATTTTTTTTTGATAATAATGGACAAAAACTTACACAAACACTCCGGATACTTGTAATAGCCGGGCGAGCACTGGTCGCACTGCTTGCCACCGAAGTTGGAGAGGCAGTTGCACTTGCCGTCCGCGGAACAGCTGGTCGAGGTGGAGCCTGTGGAGTCGCAGTTACAGGGCACGCAGAGACGCTCCCGACCACGGACCTCCATGTAGTATCTGGGAATGATGCTCATTTATGTATCTCTAATTCTCTATGTTATTTGGGACAATCCCACCACACTATTCCTAAACCACTGCAACTCCTGAAAGCCAGAATCAACAGTAAAGCGCCGCGGCAATGAAGCTCGACGAATGAATTTAACTGGCTTGGATCCCACAACGAAATTAATCAGAAAAGAATAACGGAGGAGTAGAAAAAATATAAATTTCCACTTCCCTCCATATTAAGCAGGAGACAGAACAAACTGATTTTAACTGCAACTAACTTTAATTCTCTATGTTAGTTATACATATCTAAGAGACTGTGGCTCCTCAGATATCCCCCTCCAACTGACTATGTTGACCCGCAGAAAAGCTCCCTGCAAGGCCCCCAAAGTCCGTGGTTCACGTATGGAAATCTCTAAACCGACTACGAAACCGCGGGGGGCGCTGCAGGCACAACTTACTTAAATGTCGTGCCCTCTGTGCAACAACACCCGCCCCCACCTTTGTGAGGCAATTCTGGTTAAAAAGTTTTTAATTTTGGAATCATCGATACGACGAAGGAGAATAATAGTCCAGTAGGGATACAATTATTTTCCACATAACCTTTGATAATTCAAAAGTTTGTTATTTTCGCTGGGTGGATACCTTATGTGAATTCAACGCTATGTACAAAAATGCTAACAGTTTAGAGTGATGCAATAGGCATAAAGTAGGTATTTCCTATTATTTCGTGTTATAACAATAATATAAAATTTAAATTTAAATAATTTAATGTTTCTTTATTAGTACTATCTAAACTTTATATTAGTGAAAATGCTAACAGATACGTACTGTGGAACAATGGAAAACTGAAAATGGCTCGTAACTCTTTCAATAAAAGATTTAAGTTTTCAAATCATTTCCTATATGCGTAGAGGGATTAGTTACACCTTACAACAAAAGTTCTAACAACTAAGTATAATGCTGCACAGGTTATTGTATTTTTACATTGTGATTTGCGAAATATTGAATTTAAGTTTATAAATTTGCGCCTACATATTCGAAATAATAAACTCTGCCACCATACAAAAGTTTAAACACTTATGTGCTATGCTAGTTTAATAAATCAAATACAATTGGGTATTGCGGGGCGCGGTGACACTCCACCATATATATTATTTTTCTCTGTGCACTCCACTCTGAATGTATTGAATGAGGCGCGAAACCATTTCATTACTGTCACATCAGTATTTAAACCTCGTTCATAAAATCTAATTTTATGGCAATTTGTTATTTTTAATGTTGAGGTCGAATACGATTTCTAACTTCTTTGTTCTTATAAAAAGAATAAGAAAGAAATATTCACAGAACACGGAATAGTCGTACCTGCCGTGCTGTCAGTACATCGAGATGACAGAATAATAAAATTCTCCATATCGTGAATCTTTGAAAGTCGTTACGGATCTTCAGAAACCCGAAAGTCTGCGGCCACCCTAACAAAAGGGTACCGTATTATCCAGTAGGATTACCGTATAATCTGGGTTGGCAGGGTAGGCAGTCACTTCATATAAAACACTGGTATTCAGATGCGTCTGGTTCGACTGAAAACAGTGGAAGTCAACCCCAACATATTAGGGAAAAGTCCAAGCAAATGCCTTTTCCAAACAGATGTGACTGTAGAAATATCAAACATCTTATAACTGGTGCAACTGTCACAACTAAATTGACTACATCGCTGGTCCTAAGACCTAATACAATAAAGGCGGTGTTACCCATTAAGCCTTAGTGGATGACACTGTAAGCATGATATGATGTATGCTTATACAAATCGATGTATTTATGTTTGTAAAATATTACCTACTCATTTATTTTATTCAGAATCAATATAGTAGCAACCCTAGTGAGTCCGGCAAGTTTAGGTGTCAGTTTTGTGATACGCTTACCAAGATTTAGAACATTTTTTTATTTTAAAGGTAGATAAATTTTACATGATCGTGTCTATTGCGCCCTATCTATTAGTTTTTAAACTCTATTATAACGAAAAATCGGCACCACGTGACCTTACCACACTATTACTGTACATCAAAACCTAGTAAATGCCATAAAATATTATATTCCAGGAAAGCGCAAAAATATTAGGTAACTAAACGAAAAAAAATAAAATAAGCGAGTACTAAACAAGGCTTACGGGTGAACTGTACGTAATAACACAAATGATAATAATGGTGTCCTAAATCTATTAAATATTTTACATATCTCTAAACAAGATAATTCAATACCTATTAAGTACCGGACATTTAAGGTGTTTTTACAATTTGAAGGGACTTTCCTATTGTAAATAATGATAAAATGTATTAATTAAAGCACCAAATCTCAATTCAAATTATAAATTTCCTGGTTAAAATCACACAGTCCATCGCAGCATATTAAAACTCATTAAAATAATATAAATAAGATTATCAGGGTATAAAACCATTATAAAAATATGTCACCTACTGCGTTCTTATATAGGGCAGTCGTACAGTACCAGACATAATTTTAATATTTATTCGATTAGCACGGGGAAGGCTTGTATAACACATGCCAGATTACCTATTTTAGTGATCTTTATTATCGTAGCAATAAGGTTGCATTCATACGCAAAATAACAGTGAACGATATGTCAGATACTAGACGCCAGTTTAAAATAAGAATTTGCGCGGTAATGTTTTTCTAAAAATCATCAGAAGAGTCCGTTTATGATGTGGGCCTCTGTGGTCTGTATGGTTCGAAGAATTTATACTGATCGTACATACCTACACCGCGCCCCGCAATACCCAAATTGTATTTGATTTATTAAACTAGCATAGCACATAAGTGTTTAAACTTTTGTATGGTGGCAGAGTTTATTATTTCGAATATGTAGGCGCAAATTTATAAACTTAAATTCAATATTTCGCAAATCACAATGTAAAAATACAATAACCTGTGCAGCATTATACTTAGTTGTTAGAACTTTTGTTGTAAGGTATAACTAATCCCTCTATGCATACAGGAAATGATTTGAAAACTTAAATCTTTTATTGAAAGAGTTACGAGCCATTTTCAGTTTTCCATTGTTCCACAGTATGTATCTGTTAGCATTTTCACTAATATAAAGTTTAGATAGTACTAATAAAGAAAGAGTAAATTATTTAAATTTAAATTTTATATTATTGTTATAACACGAAATAATAGGAAATACCTACTTTATGCCTATTGCATAACTCTAAACTGTTAGCATTTTTGTACATAGCGTTGAATTCACATAAGGTATCCACCCAGCGAAAATTAAAAACTTTTGAATTATCAAAGGGCATATTCTTCTGGCTACTGGACTATAAGATGATTCCTGTCTCTAAAACATCCTTTGATAGAGCAAGAAAGATTGCATGACAGGGCTAGAGCCCCGCGCCCAGGTCCGATTCCATAATAAGTTTTAGATGAAAATGAAATAGAGATATGGAAAAATGATTTTATTAACAACCCATCCCTGCCAGCGGAACTAGTGACTTATGTGTTTTGAATTTACATTCAGAAAAATAAGGTAAAGTTAATTCTATTCTGTTCTATCCAGACTCTGGTAAGACCTCAAAATTTTGATAGGTTTTGGCATTTTGAAAAGGGATGAAAATGTTTCTCCATTTTCATCCCTTTTCAAAATGCTTCACTGGAGATTAACTACCTCATCAGCACAATTAAACGAACACCAATAATGATACAATTTTAAGTGGGTAGTGTTAGCATTTCTTTCGCTCTACAAATACCTTAAAATCATAAACAATAAGTGCGGTTCCCCACTGATCAGTGCCGAATCCGAATTTTAAGTGCCGAGTTCTATCCGAAATGTTCTGTATTATGACGGATAGAGTTCGGATCTAGTGCGCAACCCCTGCTACATGTAGTACTACGACTACTTTGGAGCGACATTGTCCGAATTCGAACCACTCTTAAGTTACGCGGTTACGCACTACATCCGATTCGAAGCCGAGAAATTTAGGTTCCAAAGTAGGCATAGTACTTCTTGTAGGAAAGCTTACGCACTGCATCCGAGCTCTATCCGTCATAACATAATTCAGAACATTTGAAAGTCGGACCTCAAATCACGGACTCGGATCGGATGTAGTGCGTGATGCCCTTAAGGGTACAGTAGTCGACGGCACGAACTGCATGCTATATCAACCGACAACACGTGCGGAACAGATAGATGCTGTTATGAGCAGTAAGAAGCTAGTTCGCGTACGAATACACACTTTTGCAAATTTGTAGCCAAATGGATGATGATTTAGAACGAAAACGAGCGCACGAAATTTTATAAACAGACCTTTGGGAGTCTGGATATCATGAAAAAACGACTGAATGTATCTGTTCAAAATAAAATTATTTGCATTGTTGAACTACTAATCTATCCCTGTATGGAGGCCGTTTTTCAATTTTCCTTCTTCTTATGGTACTTATTTGCGCCCAAAGATGCGTATCATTTTTTATTTTAAACGTACATCGCCAAACAGTGGAAGAAGGAGGTTTGAATGGCAGAATTTTCGACTAGTGTACCCTTAAGCACGAGTCCTTAAAACCTTAAAAAATTACAAACAGGCTAATTTGAAAGGGTAGCTGGTAAATTGTGCCGATTAGTGTATTACAAACCCAAATTAAATGTTTGACAATCTATAAAACGACGCCTGTTTACAAAATTGAAGGGAAACATATAGAAAAATTATCCGATCTCTTACCCATTCAAGCACTGGTCGCACCGAGCTCCTCCAAAGCCAGTCTTGCAGATACACGAGCCGGTGACGTCATCACAGATGCTGGGCTCTGTGCCGCTCACGTCGCAGTTGCAGTCTGAGAAACAATTAATATTAAGCATAGATTTGTGACAGATGTTTGTCGAACAGCTGAAAAAATAAGAAACTAACAAAAGAAATATGTAAGGATCATTAAACTCTTTGGAATTACCATTAACATAACTAAATACTTACCAAACTAGCTGCCCAGCCTTTTCTCCAACTTTATTAGAATCGGATTCCAGCCTAACCGGATGTATCTGATTACCGGTATTTTACATGGAACTTCTGCCTGTCTGACCTCCACAACCCAGTAACTGGGTAACACGGTACCCCTTGGCAAGACTGGTGTCAGATTTATTGATGTCTGACTATCTGTATCGTCTATCAAAGATCTACAAATAACCAATCACTGGACCAATTGCTTAATGTACTTTTAGAGTCATGGATGAGTCTAGATATTTACAGTATAACTATTTTCTTTATGTCCCTCGTTAAACTTCGTGTTTCGTCAGTCGTCGGAGGTCTATCAGTTGCCTTTTGCACTTGGTGCAAACCGGACGCAACTTTGAATTATATAGAGTTGTTAATACTGTTTTTATTTAAAAAATGGGCCGAAAGCGGCTAAAGGAAAATTGTTTTACAGCTCTATATAGTTCACACGGAAATTAAAACAAAACAACAATAAGTACTTCGTAGTAGTTCTGAATTCAAATTATTATACACGACAAATCTAATAAATGATGGAGATGGAAATGAGCATTCGTTTGTATTCGGAAATCCGATGATTGCCGAGGGACATTAAGAAAATAGTTGTACTGTTATTGATGGTCACCCATCCATGGACCAATCTCGGCAAACGTTGCTTAACCTCAAAGATCAAATCGTGCGGCTATTTAGCCACAAATTCTTCCTCACATAACATAACTAAATACCAAAAAAGTGGTAAAAGGTAAATTTAGAATGACTTACGTTTGCAAGTTGGATAGTTGTAATAACCAGCTTCGCACTGGTTGCATGTCCGTCCGCTATACTTGCTCTTGCAGGTGCAGTTCCCGCTGACCTTGTCGCACACTGTTGACACGGAACCCACGGAGTTGCACTCACAATCTGTAGGAAAGAGACAGTATTAGTTTTGTAAAGTCAACAAAATGGAAAAGTAAAATTTTGTGAGGAAAGTAGCTTGAAAAAATATTAGTATATTTTTTTTTAATGCCTACAAATCATCTCACCAACCTCTTTTTTAATGATAAAGAATTTTATTTTATTATAAGAAATAAAAATTCGTCAGGATATCCTATTGTCCAAATCCCATCTTCCAACCTGCTCTGGTGGTTTACGAGAGATGAGGATGAGCTTGAGGCTGATTATGCCTTTTGAAGGCAAATTTCACTTATAACAAATGTTTGATTTTTCCAATGGTTATGCAGAATAAGACAATCTTGGGGAAGTCTTTCTCAATCAGTGGATGACTTGTTGCTGAATGACGGTAATTTTGTCAATCTCAGTCACCTCATATCCACCAGATGATTATCAGCTCATTTTTATATGCGATTCACATAATAGCAAGATCAGAGGCTGTAGGCAAGTGACATTCTACCAACCATAACAGCGATTGAATAAAGTAAATAAATAAGTAAATAAAAAAAAAAATATACAAGCTTTTTTCGTATACTTCTCAGCAAACACTTTAATTTGATACCCATATCATAACAGTGCACAAAAACATAACTAGTCCGCCATCTTGGGCCATCCACCATATTGGATTTAGAATGACGTCACTTAGCTAACCATGCAATGTCATCCAAAATAAATTTTCATCAAAAAAAATTCGTCTTAATCGGTGGAGGATAACTGCTTCAAAATATAGTTGAAGATTTGACCCGAACATACATGTCATACATACATACATTGCAAGTTAAATAAAATCTTATAAATGTATGGGTTTGTCAAGCACTACCGCGAAATGTCAAATGACACTTTGTTTAGTGCCTATGATGTCAGTTTCAGAGAAATTAATAGTAGTTTGTTACTTACTTTTACATTCCGGAGAATAGTATCCATCACCACAAACCTCACAGGACTTGCCAGCGTAGTTGTATTTGCAGGGGCACTGTGGACATTTAATTTTGATATCACTGATCATTCAACATAGGATTTCATTAACGCACATTTAAAACAAACTTTTTGGTTATTTTCTAGAAAGTCACAAAGATTTCTTTTTTAATAAGATTGAATCAGGGTTTCATTAGATTTCCTAGGGATTGAAGGGCAGTTGGGCAATTATTTTTAAAGGGAACTCGAAATATTGTTTATTGCCATATTAAACAATTAGGATAGAATACAAAACATTTATTCAACACAGACACAAGAGCAACAATCACAAAATAACAAGACCAGTGAACAAAAAGTACAATGAAAAACTGCACTGAGCATGTCCATACCGGAAGGGTTACCAAGTCAGCAGTTGCTGGACATAAAACACCCAGTGCAGATTTTCAGTTGGCACCCTCCACTGACACACAGATGTGGGTAAATAAAATAGATACTTAATAAAATACTAATATTATGAAGGTGCTGAAAAACTTCATTTGTAACAAACTTTAACAACACAATCTTGAAATCCCGTTCATAGTTATTTCATTATCTAAGTACCCCTGTGCATCTATTAAAATATAATCAAATTTATTAAACAAATTGAACATTAAAAATTAGGATGGATGGTGACCCCAAACTAGGTATTAGTCTAGATCTTGGGGGTCAGAGTTGCAACATTTTAGGAGTTACAATATACATCGAAGGAAAAGCAATTCTCCACCACTTACCAGGCCATCAACAGGCGTGCACTGCTGTCCATCAGTTCCGTTCAGGTTACAGGTGCAAGGTTTGCAGTCAGGATAGTCGAAGTAGCCGTAAGCGCAAGAGTCGCAGTTGGGCGGGTTGAACTCGACCCGGCACTCGCAGCGGCCAGTCTCCTCCTCGCAGTTGCCGGTCGAATAGTGCAGGTCGCAGTTACAGGCTGAATTAGAAAGTGGTGCCGATTAAAATGGTATTCGAGTCAAGTTTTGGAGAAACATTCAGGTTAGATTCTTAATAACAATGAATGGTTGTCTATAAGTTAACTTACGAGATTACTGGAAAAGGTTTAACAATTAGTATCACCTTTCTCTAATAATTTCAATAAATTATTATGATTTTTAATTGAAAAGAAATAATTTTGGTTTTTTGTTTACAATGGAATGTTTTGACATCTGTCAAAAACAGGGAATTATGCAAACACTTGACTATCTTGAAACTTTTATAGTGATTATTTTAATTTGATGAACTTTATCTGGAACGTGAATCGATCAAATTAAAAAACAATTTTTTATTTTATTTTGTAAGTCAGATTATAGAGAAAGTTTGGACATCAATACGAGTGACGCCAACATATTCATGTTATATTGTCTATTTGAAGTCATCATCGCCAATCTGTTAAAAACTAATAAATGCTAGTTAATTCATAATGATTTTAAGTAATTAAGATATAATTTAATAATTTTTATACTCACGCTGGCACACATCAGTCTCATTCCAGCTCTTTCCATAAGGCCTGTAGAAGGTCGGCACGCACTTGTTACAGTTGATGCCCTGGGTGTTGTGCTGGCAGTTTTTGCAGACGCCACCGCCCTCGTACCGGCCGTGGATGTCAATGGAAAGCCTCTTCCTGTCTATTTCGGGATCGTACTCGCATTCCGTTGAGTGGTCGTGGCAATTGCAAGCTGCAAGAGGGTAGATAGTATTACATATTTTGTATGTACGTCTGTCTTCATAATAAGTGTGTTGTTCCCCCAACGCAACAAATGCGATTACCCGTGTTTCTGAATCGCGGTACGGTTTCGTTACCGGCAAACATAATAAAGCAGCTAGGCTTGTTTTGCCTTCAGTTCATCGTAGGCGACCGTACTTCCGTAGAAAGATATTTATCCGTATTGTGTATTTTTGAAAAAGCTAGAACCGATTACTTGACCCTTGAAAAACAAACCGTGCGGCTGTTATTATTTCACTACGAGCTCCACTAAAATGTAGGCTCATCCTCGACCCTCCTCTAGTTACGTCACTGAGTAAGATATTCGATATTAAGCCTGTGCTACACGGTTGCCGACCAAGCCAAAAACCAAGGTCACCTTGGTCGGAAGCGGCCGTTCCCGACCGTGTAGACAGTGGTTGCCAACCAAATTTAGCATGACCTTCCAACGCCCTTGGTCGGCGTGCGTGCGTTGCCAACGAGTTGGTCGGCGACTTGTTTGATGCCGTGTAGACGCTTGTTGACAACCACGCGTATGACAGTCGCGCTTCTGCAGGCGGCGAGCGCAGACGCACGCGCAAAAAATGGCTCAACAGAGCGAACGCAATGTAATAACGGAACTTATCGATATAAACAGATACTTGTCCTGTCTTTGGGATTAGACATCAGAGTCATGTATAGACGCAACTGAAAAAAAAAATGCATAGGATATTTTTTTTAAAGTATATTCTTTTACTTTAAATGTACCTATATTAAATATACGATCTTCTGCCAGCGGCTCCGCCCGCGTGAAAGTGTTTTCTTATCCCAAGGGAGCATTATACCGGGATGAAGAGATGCATACGTGCTATTCCAGATTATAATCTACCTCTGTGGCAAAATTCATCCTGATCCGCTCAACAATTTTAGCTTGATTGAGCAACAAACATACATACATCCATCCAAACTTTCGCATTTATAATATTAGTAAGATTAGAGTTTAGTTTTTAAAGTGTATTAGTATATTCTTTTTGAAGTTTTGATAGGCAAGGCGCCATGACGTCGTTGTAATGAATGTACGGTACGAGCGTAAATACGTCCTCTCTGCGCGGCGTTCTAAACATACTGAGGTTGGGCGCTTGTCGCAGACCGTGTAGCCGGCATCGCCCGACACGCTTCCGACCAAGGTGACCTTGGTTTTTGTCGCGGTCGGCGACCGTGTAGCACAGGCTTTAGGGACGATGAATAATTTAAACATAGCACTTCCGATCCGATTTATAGGGTTCGTCTAGATACTAATGTTTATTGGATTGCCTCCCAAAGCGGCAATATAGAAGTATGAATAGGTTGCCAGGCAAGCGTGCTTCATCGTCGACCACATCGTCGCTTTACCATCAGGCGAGATAGTGGTCAAACACAAGCCTAACAATAATATAAAATAACAAATAAGCACTGGTGGATACCAATGTGGGTAAAACGCTTTGCCTAGAGGTCTTTTTTTCGACTTGCAGGAATGTCAAATAGTTACTCGTACTTATTTCAAATAAACTTACGTTCACAGGAAAACCTGTCCCAATGCTGCGAGATCCTCCATTTCTTCTGCTCGTACCCTTTGCAGCAATACGAGCACTGTTGCCCGCAGGTGTTGTGTTGGCACACACACTCCAGTATGTTGGTGTTGGTAGCCGGGTCAGAAGGCTCGCAAGTGTCCGCGTGACCGTTGCACATGCAACGACCTCCGATACTGATGTCTTTGATACTGTAGAAATACTGGGGGGAGAAAATTGCGAAATAAAATAAATAAACTTGCCTTTTAAAAATCTACTGCAATGGGGCCATACTTAAGGGAGTTTTATGGGACAGAAATATGCATAGACACACAATGACTTCAGTGTATATGTTAAGGAATAATGCCTTGACAATTTAAAAATGCCCAATATGATTAGGCAATATAATAAAAACTATTGAAATAATTAAATTTATCGAGTTTCCTGAATACTGCCCGCCCTTCACTTATTGGGCAGGGTAACCATCGTGGAACTGTTAATGGTACTAGTGGCAACGAAGCATAAAAATAAGTGTTTTGTTTAATTATTTGAATGTTGACTTTGGTTTTAATATAGAATAGGTAAGTTTGATTACAATTTAAGTAACAAAGTCGACAGAGCTCCGCTGCGTGGTTCGTCGGGTTTTTTTAATAAATGTAAACGGGAATAAACATGCGAACTAATCGCTAAAATCTTGCATCGCCCAAGCAATGATTTCGGAATGATTTGAACATTACCGTCGGGTCCCCGCCCGGACCAGACACAACACGTGTGTCCGAAGTTATCTCTCTTTTCAATGAAGGTGCCTGGATTTTACACCTTTTACCGCATCCTACCACACACCGTCTTTACCTAACTACATAATATACATTAGTAAAAGGTGAACGTCGAAGCATGAATTGACCTTATAACCCTAAACCAGACGCACATAACGAAAGTCAAAAGTCCTGTGTTGTTTTGCCATAAAAACCAAGTGAGTTATGCGCTCATTGCTTTTAACATGAGCAGTATTGAAACATGACACCGGCTACCGACGTTCATAGGCATTTGCACTTTTCAAATAACAGGTGATTCTTATTACAGCCTTTTCATAGGACCATTTTCTGACTTGGACTTACGGTGCGTTGTCACAATGCACCTAGGTATCTATGTGGTGTCGTTTATACCTACCTGCCTCTACCTGTCAGCAATATTCATAAAAACTTATTTTTAATAAGTTTTAGCTTACTGTGCATTGTCATCCAAACGAAATACATATCTACTTACTTAATAAGCAAGTTAAATAAAAGCTTGAAAAATAATTTCGCCAGAAGCCAACATTATTTTATACTAACCTATTTATAAGTTATAGCCCGAAATTTATAACGATACAAGATAAAATTACAAATCTAAAAAAACCCCGATTTATTTTTTTATTTCATGCTTTTTAAACTACATATAATATACCTAGTAGCAGACACGCTTCAATCGACAATCTAACGAAACACTTAATAATGACACGATAAGTAACTGTGAAGAAAGGATAGTGTTCTTCGACCTTTATAGCTCCATCTCACTTGCACAGTGAAACCATGATAGTTCTAGTACGTCAGGGTAAGGCTTCTGGGCTGTGGTTTGGACTTTTTATAGCAACTGTTTCATACAAGATCAAAGCTCAACTTACACGTCTGGTAACAGTAGGATCCTGCCTGGCCACGGACATGAGATGTCCAAGCAAGTTCTTGGTCCTGAGGAGACGGAGCCGAACGTTCGTGGCCCTAGTCCACTCCTGCAGTACTGAAGAGTTGAAGTAGGTGTTCGCAGACGGACGGTAGTTTAGTAGAGATATCGGGATCTAGGAACAGAAAACAAATGGTTACTTATAGGAAGATTCAAACCTAGATGCGGCTAGGAAGTTCGGACCACACCGCGAGTTGCTGCGCTGTACTACAAGATAAGTACCTAGTACTATTCATGTGACAGCACGGATAAGGGTTGGAGTGCGGGTGCGCAGCGAAACGTGAACTTCAGACGGACGTCATTAACTTTGATTCGACCAAAAACCTAGTAGAAAGTTTTTACTATTTAGGAACTTCGCGTAGGAAGCGGCTGCGACCACGACTGACCGCCATCATCGTCACAGAAGCTTCATCCAAGAAGTAAGTTTGGCCGCAACGTTTTGAAAGGCCTGTCGTGCACGAGGTCCTCAATCATTGGTACATTAAAACGCGTTGGTGACAGATTGACGTTGAAAGCATCCTGATTTGCATTTCGCAGCTGTTTATCAAATTCAAGTGTTGTGACTGATATGCAGTTGAATAATATACGATAAAACATAGGTAATATATCTATTTCGAGTTTTCAACTCTCCACCGCCAATCAGTCGTCCAACAATAATTTTTTTTTTATTTGTGATAAGTTTGCTCTTGAATCTAGAGAGGACCTAATGAAGAAAGTAATGTAGGGTGGCGGCGCAAAAGAATGTGCTTATTTTGTGTTGAATGTTCTTTTTTGCGAGGTATCCTGGGCGCGATTGAAATGTGTATAGTGCATTTGATTCGTGGAACTCGTGCAGTTTAAGTAGCCATGAGTTAGTTTGACGAGAAGCATACCGAATTTGGTGAACGACCGTTTTACGAAAACGGTACCCATAAGAACATCGCAGCACGGTCACTGATTTACTTACGACAAAATCGTGAAGCACTGAGGGCAAATTATTTACAAAAAACAATTGGGGAATTTAAAAATTCGCCCGCAAAGTTCTAAAGCACTTTTAACATGTGCGTTTCCCTGGACACGGTTCCAGACCTGCTTTGCTTCCTATTCAGCTAGTGAGTCTTCACCCAGAAGCGTATTTAAAATAGATATAACCCTTAGGCTAAGAAGTTATGACGGGCGACAGCGAGGGGTGGGAAACAAACAGATTAGCAAAAAAAAAGGCTAGGCTGGTAGGGCTCTACCATAGACATTGCCTACATATTTTTCAAAAAACAAGCACTTCTATGCTCTTCTAGCCTGCTGTTCAGTCTTCCTGATTTTTGTTCTTCTTGAGTTCTGGATACTGATAAGTATCAGAACTAAGACATTAGCAAAACTGTGAAATTTAAAATTTGGTTTTGTATTCTCCGGCTGGAGTCTGGACAGGCACAGGTACAGGCAGAACAGGCCGGGGAGGGGGCGCATGTTTAAAGTTAGCCCTGGGCAGCCAGAACTCTAAACATAGTCCTGCCCGTGTGGATTATTACATCACCCTGTATAATTCATTGGACAAGCTGTCGTAACTGGCTAATTCTACGTAGACAGATATTTCCTAAAATTTTATGACGTCACCGTTGTCTCCAATATGATAAAACAATCAATTAGACTGACCTCACCGCCCTCTAAAGGCACAATCTTTGAGTATTCGGTGCTGCAAATAACTGAGTCATCCTTGGTGATGGGCTGTAGACTCTCCTTGCCGAAGTAACGCTCACAGTCCCTGAAGAATGAAGAAACTATTAGCTATAGCATTGTTTAACACAGTATTGAAAAGGAATTGTGACTGCTAGAGTGCTAGCCATTTGCGTGGAACAACCAGGAATTGCATGGAGTCACCATCATCATCCGCTGTCCGACTTCGCCCGCTGCTGAGCATATACCTCTCTTTTCTTGTACCAATCCCCACGCTCCTGCGACAACTTCATCCAGGTTCTGCCCGGGATATCAACAATGTCGTCAGCCCATAATCTGTCATAATACATAGAGTGGCCAGTACTAAAATATATCGTGTTGTGTGATAAAAACTCGTTTGAGTGACCTGATAAAATATATTTTTGCCTTGTCCTTGGTGTAAAATAGTTCAAAGGGCAACTTTGGTCCTGGGTTTGACCCCAAGGATGGTTTCCTAGTAGCAATTTGGTATGTGAAAGGTTAGGCTAAACGGCTTGCTCTCCATTCCACTCCATCCTGAGTGGTGAGAAGGGGCAGTCTGGTAGACGATGAAATGGGAGACCTACACGCAGCAGTGTGTGATTTAATACTTTATTGTACATAAAAATGACATACAACATAAAGTGATTATAAAGATTATGTACAAAGGCGAGCTTAACTCAAACCTTAGAATGATAAGGGTGAGTTTAGAAAAGAAAGAAGAGAAGTAGTCCAGCGGTGATACTGGCCGCTAAGTAGTGTGATTATGGGACTGTTGTACTATACATTTCTGGCACCTCATTTTTAGAACACAGGCGTGAATGTGCACTAATGATCGGGGTTCTCAGATCCCAGTCCTTTAGATACTCACTGAGGTGAATCCGAAAAGTACTGCCAAGGCTTGAAGGTCTTCCCGTAATCCGTTGACTTCTCCAGCATCCAGAGACCAGGTCGGGGCGAGTTGCCCATCTTCACGAATACGTAAGCCACGTGGAATTCCTGAAGCAAACAAGATAGGCACCGGTTATATATGTTTCTCAATAGATCAGGTTTCTGGGCTAAAATAATTATTTACGAACATACGCACGGGATGTAATATACAAGGGGATTTCCCGGAAGTCATTTATGAACAAGTATTGCATACAAATAGATATTTATGTGTAGGTAAGCATGCACTATACAGATACAACCACAGTATAAAATAGATAATAAACGAGATATGAAGGTTTTGTTGCCAAATTTGAGATAAACGAAGCAAAAGAAAAAATTAAGCACTTATGCAGTTTCTGCATACCCCCAGAAAAATGGCGTGAGTTTATGTATATAGGTTTTGAGATATTTCATCTTAGTTCCAGGTTCTATTATATAGGATTCTATTTTTAAAATCGACAAGAACGTTTACTCATGGAGATAATGCCATTGCTCTTGACAGCGCGGCAGCAGCACGAAATTTATCGCTCATCATCCCATTATTAGACACGTGTATCTAATAAACTAAATTATAGTTTATCATAAAAAATTATCACATTTTACGAGTTGCCTGATCTATTTGAGACATCGACATAATCGTGGTATGAACTATTAACCCCGCCCTTTGGGCACATAAAGTTTTTTTATCTCTATTCACTATCGTTGCCTACGCAGACACACATCCTCTTGGCCACGCTGGCAACGAGTGATACGGTCCTAATACCTATTAAACGAATTCGAAGCAAATTTTTCTGGTATCGTCGGCAAAAATGGATATATGGATCATATGTGGAGAGAGAGGGAAAGGCCAAAGAAAAGATTCGACTGTGTGAAGCGTGATTTGATAGAAATGGGAATCGGTGATAGTGTGGCAGTTGATAGGAAGAAGAAAATGGAAGGAAGATGATGATGTCGGAAAAATGGATGGCAATCTGTTGTTAAGGTATGAGCATTCGCATGAGGAGGAATTATGAAAATGTCTGTGCCTATAAGAGTACCTAGGGGAAGATCAGGGACGATGCATGTATTGGGTAAAATATAATATGGCTTGACAGTCGACCACCAAACTGAGACAACATCTTTTTGTTGAATATGAACAAGCAAATAAAATAGACTTTAAATTATTATGGACATAAAGCCATTTGTGTTTTACCACTGTCGCAGTCACTTATTTTATTTAGATTCATAGTTAGATGTTTTTATTGGCCTTGTATTTTATTCGAATTTAGATTTTTTTTAAATAAGACTATTTTGGCTGCTTTCTCGGTGCCTAATCTGTTTCTTATTTTGCTGTGCACTAAAGTCATCATTTTTAGCTGATTTGTTCGCAGTAAAAAAGTATTAATTTAAATAAATGATTTCTTTTTTTTTAATCTGTTGATTTTAATCGCGATTTAAATCACTGATTTAAATCATATCAACCCTGATTCAAATTAACGACTTCATAATAAACTAGGGAATACCACTAAACGGACAAAATGGATCAGACGCAAGCAAGTCGCACTAACAAAGTAAAAGAAAATTTCTACTTTGTATCAAAATTAGGGGAGGTATTCCCAAATACATTTGAGAACAAAACTATCGCATAGTCACCCTATTTGAAACTATCGCAGTTATAAGAAAATAAAATAATATGCGCTTATGAAGAACGGTAAGTTCTTGTTAGAAACACATAAAATGATTGCATCCAGTCGGTATATTCAATAGTTTCCGACGTTTTTTCTGAAACAATTTTCTTTAATTACTTAAATCAATAACCTGAGTAGATTCTGTGGGTATAGTGTAAATTTTTCGGTATCTAACAATAAGAAGCTTCACTTGTAATCGGTTGATATCACAACAATGCACAATCAGCAACGATCAACCCAATTATGCTAACGTAATTAAGAGAGTGGTTTCGGATAAAGCGTCACAAACTGTCGAATATACCGACTTTTACACTCGACTAACAAGAACTTACCATTCTTCTAAACTCATATAGTATTAATTGATCATAAACTTTATTTTCACATAATATTTGCGATTTAAGTCTACACTTGAGCACTAAAACTACCACAGGCACCATATTCTAAATATGGTACCTGTCATAGTTTTGCTCTAAAGTGTAGTTTTTTTACAAAATGTCGCTACATTCAGCTCATACCTAAATAATCTTAGTGTTTTACGCACGCAGCAGGGTAATCAGTAGCAGTCCATGGTATTACTTTTTATAATATAAAATCACGACCGAATTCCTCGAAAGGAAAGGCAGAGTTAGGCGCCTATAGTAGGTACACCCTCATTTCACCAGTTATATTAACCTCTTCCCTGTCCAATGAGTCATATATGACTCACGTGATTGTGATATGTGGACAGTGAAAGGGGGCGAGCCTATTGCCAACAATCAGGCATAAATCCAGAATCCAGTGACTCAGAAATTCTAGATGAAAAAACCCCATAGTATTTTTCCCCGAACCAGGACTCGAACCCAGAACCTCATGATCAGCACACTAGACACAACGAGGCAGCAGTACTTTTTATATATTGTTTAATCTATATAAACCACCACCACACTTGCATATCAAATTGTTGACAGTAAGTCGCATTGCATAATTATTATCTACTCAAATTACAAAACTTGCCTTCTGCTATCTGACACATAAATGCACTTACTTATAGATGCTGCGTTTTAGCGTGACAATAGCGGTTATTGCCATTGCTCAAATATTTTTCCGGTGGAAACAATATTAATTATGTACATGTTACTTTAAAAGCCCGAATTACGGTAAAACCTAGGATTTACCAATTGTTACTGGTAAAAGTCCGAAAGAATTTTCTTAATCGCTAATTTCGGACTTATAATAGGAAATCACGCGGTAAATATTAGGATGTAGCTCAGTTACTGTCATGTCTGTATCACAGTATGATGCGAAATTATTAGAACAGTTAAGGACTGATTGATTAGTTTCACTTATTAATTAATTAACAGTAAAATATTAACTTGATATTAAAACATTTTCAGTTGTTTTTAATAGGATATTTTTTAAAACCATGTTGGTATTTTTAAAAGGGTGCTAATTAAACAGGCTTCTTTTTAATATCATTATTCGCCCCCAAAAATGTATGTTGCCTTCTAAATTACTAAGTCAGCCACAATTAACGAGCATCTAAATAATACTATGTTAGCCACTAGTTATCTTCTATGTAAACCACTCTAAATACAACTCAGCATGATGGTTATTTTTCAGCATCAAAATTTTTAACATGCATTCTAACAGTAAATTTCTAAAATACTATTAAATGACATCAAAAAATATATTTATTTAGCTTCTAATTTTTTAACTCAGTACGTTTAAAATGTAACTTACGTGTAAAATTTTTAACATGCATTCTAACAGTAAATTTCTAAAATACTATTAAATGACATCAAAAAATATATTTATTTAGCTTCTAATTTTTTAACTCAGTACGTTTAAAATGTAACTCATCCCATATTAATTGATCGTAAAAAAATTGCAAAAACATTTCATCAAATAGTATATTGGCCACTAATATTACCAGAAGCTATTGAGGAGAGACAAAATAAAAGACTATATTTTTTGGTTTTAATATAGAATAGGTGCAAGTTGGATTAGTATTTATGCGACAGAGTCGACGGAGCCCCGCTGCGCGGGGCTCCTATTTCTGTATGCAGGGTTTAAAGTAACCTAACACGAAGGAGATGACGGGAGCTGAGTTCGCTCGCTTTGCTCGCTCACTTCAGCTCCCGTCATCTCCTTCGAACCTAACCTGTCCGTGTCGGGGTGCCCTAAGCTCCCGAGCTCGCTACGCTCGCTCTTGGACTTATTCATTGACCGTCATTTATTATTTTAAATATAATCAACTCGTCGAATCGAGATGTGATCAACTCAACTCGTCGTCACATGAATCGAATGGCGCTCTCTGATTGGTGCAAATGGCCGGTCGCTGTCGTCTCGCGTACTCGCGCCAAATCATGCAGTGGCTATTTTCACGATAAAAGAATATGATGTATTGTTTTACATGCTAAGTTATAATAAATTATGCTTTCTTTCTTTCTTCGATAGAAGCTTGAATTATATTTTTTTGAGGATATTGCGTTGAAGCTGTAAAACGTAAAATGGTGACAAGATATAAAATCCGTGGCCGAGTTAGTAAATTACGTGGCAATGTATAAATAAGAAGGACAAGTCACAATAATTGATGATCTTTACTTGACGCTTTCTGTAGAATATTTAGTTGGCGTTGCAAAAAAGACGAATTAGTTTATTAGAGGCTATGTCATTTTCCCGTTGCTTAGTTATAAAATTAGAAGTTTAATCACGTGTCCAATAAATAATTTTGTGGCTAGACTTATTATTTCCCTTTTTAAAACATGTTCGAAAATTACCGATAGTAATTTTTCAACTTTAAGATCATTTCGGAGTTTTACCAGTAAGACTTGATAAATCCTAGGTTTTACCATAGTTGGGGCTTTACAGTAACATACATATTACATTTAATTTGGAACGAAATAAAGAACACAAAACAAATGGTCGTGAAACCCTGGTGCCTGAGCTAGGTATCAACGAAGCGTCGCGACAGCGTTTGGAAAAATGTCAGAAATTTATGGGAATCCCATGCGGCTATAGAAATGTCATGTGAATCACTTACATTTTGGCATTTCAATCACCGCTTTCGCTAATTGAATGACAATTTGTATAGAGGCTCTAGTGGTGTTGATGATAACTGATCTCGATTTTGTTATTAAGCAGCTCAATAAATATAGGTGGGTCAATGACCGCTATTGTTATGCTAAAACGTCTTAAGTATACTAAAGTGAGTCATCAGCATTAGCTAATTGAATATGATAGTATTCGCTTGGCAATAGATAGGTAGTCAAGAGTCGCATCGCATCGCATGGTAGTTAAATTTCGCAGTATCATCATTCGCAGAGTGCATTGCTTGCAAAAAAAGACAGTGTAGATAAGTTTAATGTACACTCGGCTTAAAGTAGGCGCCTAAGTAATATAATTCTCAATATGAAAGACGAAACATAATTATGCATATCCGAAACTTTGCTGCTTAGGTCTCTTAATAAAATTTTAATACAGAAAAATAATGCTTGTAGTGGAGATGAGAATGTCGCATATAATATAACGGATAAACGTAACCGTAACCATAACGGATAAAGAAATAAGTATATCGAGGAAGTTTGAAAGTAACGGCAGTGGCAGAAAAATTGAAAGGGTATCGTTTGTCTTGGTATGTGATTGTTGAAAAAGGATGAAACTCAAGTTACGAATAGATATAGATATAAATGTGAATGGATGGATAGGAAGAGATGGCAAAAGAAGAGATAGATGGATTTTGTGGCAAGAATGTTAAAAAAGGAGTCAGCGTTAGCGTGACGGACAGGACAAAATATAAGAAGGAACATGGGGGAAGGGCAGGTAATGTCATTTTACGAAATAAACTTCACTTAAGTCCTTGATCAAGGCATTGAACTGAATAATACGCTTAGATTTGTGCTGACGCGGAAGCAAAACCAGCACCAAATAAACTCATGTCTAGTCAAAATTCAAAGGGATTAGTTCCAGTGAAAACATTCGGCTAGGCTCGTAAATGTGTTCTATAATTATTTAATGTCCCACCACCATTGCATGGAGGCGGGGTCGACGCCCTGACAAACGTTACGTTATTCCTGGAGTGTCCTGAATAGCCCCGTTGGACATATGGCTCGAAAGATTCTACGGAATTAGAAACAAAACGAGATTTACTTGGCAATACTTAGCGGTGCTGTAACATGCAAATAACAAATCATAAGACCGTCATTAATGCTCTTTTTGAGAAAATGTATTGCTCTGTAGTGGGACGGTAACAGGCTTTTATTATAAGAAAGAAAAACAGAGTCATTTTGTTGTAAAAAATCACCTAATAGTAATTAGGTTCAGGTAAGCAGTTCGAAAAACAAGATAATATATGATAGATTGAGGAATGATGTTGTGACAACGTTGTGGTTTTAAAGAAGATTTAGTTACAAACATATAAAATAGTATTGCTTAAATGGTTTAGCCATGTGGAGAGGAAGAAGTAGAGTCTGTGCGGCAAGAGAACCGTCATAAGATTTGAGGGCGCAGCTGTGTTTAATTACTGTTTTTTTTATATTGACAACACTTACGTCATTATAGTGCGACTGTAACATCTTGATATTTTGAAACTATGTTAGAAATATTATTATTTTAATGTGTGTTTTTTGTAATATTATTAGTGTTTTATAAAAATCATCATCGCGACGGTTCTCTTTCCGCAAATACTCTAGTATGTAAGGAAAGTAGCAGGTGGTGTTCTGTAGATTCTGCCTACTATTCAGGAAAAAGGCCTGAGTTACGTATCTATGTAGAAATATATTATGTAGAACAACAAATTTCTGTTAATGATGCTGACGTCCAGTCTCCTGCCTGACACTATAATATATACATTAATGATTGTTCGTCAACAAATCTCGGTAAAATGGAGCGTAATGGTGGAGCACTCAGCATTGGGCAGCTGTATACGGGAGAAGGATGGGTAACTTGTAAATGTGCATATTTTTTTTTACAACAAAATGAATCAACTATCAGTGAATCTGTTACAGTTAAGTAAATGATGGGAAAGAGTTGGTGGGATGAGCTGAACTCTTAAAGGACTGGCCCAAAATAGCAAAGACCGAACCCCTGATCGCGTAACAGTTTTGACAGGTCGAAGCACGTGTGCTCCCTTTCATATTGATAACCCAACAGTATTTATTGCGTGTTTACGCTATCTTTTTGAACATATGAAAATTAAATGTAAGCAAAGCACGGTACGCTGCGGCAGGTTATACAGAAGACCGAAGAGTACAACCTGCCTCTCTGTTTAGCGTTTGTGGACTACGAGAAAGCCTTCGATTCGATCGAGACTTGGGCTGTACTGCAGTCTCTCCAACGGTGCCATATTGACTACCGGTACATCGAAGTGTTGAAGTGTTTATACAAAAACGCCACCATGTCAGTTCGACTTCAGGATCAGACCTCGGAACCAGTCCTTCTGCAGCGAGGTGTGAGACAGGGAGACGTCATATCTCCGAAGCTGTTTACCGCTGCACTGGAGGATGTCTTCAAGGTTCTGGACTGGAGAGGGCTAGGCATCAACGTCAATGGCGAGTACATCACTCACCTTCGGTTTGTTGACGATATAGTGGTTATGGCTGAGACCATGGAGGACCTCAGTACAATGCTCGATGACCTCAGTAGTGCTTCCGAAAGAGTGGGTCTTAGAATGAACATGGACAAAACCAAGGTGATGTTGAATGCCCATGTTACACCCACTCCTATCAAGGTAGGAGACTCTACACTCGAAGTTGTGGGCGACTATGTCTACCTGGGACAAACGATCCAGTTGGGTAGGGCCAACTTCGAGAAAGAGGTCAACCGTCGAATCCGACTCGGCTGGGCAGCGTTCGGGAAGTTGCGCGGTATCTTCTCGTCCAACTTACCACAGTGTCTCAAGACGAAAGTCTATGACCAGTGTGTGTTGCCAGTGATGACATATGGCTCTGAGACGTGGTCGCTTACAATGGGCCTCATCAGAAAACTTACAGTCACTCAAAGGGCAATGGAGAGGGCTATGCTCGGAATTTCCTTGCGTGATCGAATCAGAAATGTAGAGATCCGCAAGAGAACCAAGGTTACCGACATAGCCCGAAGAATTGCCAAACTTAAGTGGCAGTGGGCAGGGCACATTGCTCGCAGAACGGATGGCCGATGGGGCAGAAAAGTTCTGGAGTGGCGACCGCGAACCGGAAGACGTTGCGTTGGAAGGCCTCCCACCAGGTGGACCGATGACCTGGTGAAGGTTGCGGGAATCCGCTGGTTGCGGGACGCACGGGACCGGTCAATGTGGCGACGCTTGGGGGAGGCCTATATCCAGCAGTGGACGTCTTTCGGCTGATATGATGATGATGATGATGATGATGAAAGCACGGTGCTCCGTGAAAGCACGCTTATTATGCGCATTCTTTCAAGTTACGCAACTAGTGTGCAACAACGCGGCAGAAGGGAGCCTTTACCTTTCAGTGGTCACAAGCGCGTAATAAAAAACACAAGTAAATTATGTCTTTGATAATAAGCCAACGAATAGTATAAAACATTGACGCCAGGATGACCTCATCAGATTAGTCTGTCTGGAATATATTCATGAGAACAAACATTGCAGATCCTAGACCGTAAGCTGTTATACGTTAGCACATGTTCAATAGTTTCCAACTGTTGGAGAATGACGATGACGTGATCAAGATAGAAAAGATGACGATATGTATACTCTTAGCTCATAAATACTTCAATAAAAATATATTTAGTATCGTTTTGGCAGAGATTTCTTTTTCTAGTCCCTGTATATCTCTTACTTATGTAAGATCCCTTGCATCTTAAGATCGTTCTAAACTTATGTAATATTCCTTCAATATAGGAAATCATCATTAACAAATATAATAAAATGAAAATTCTAACAAAATTATTTCTCATCAGTTAAATGCAGTACAGCGTGTCAAGTTTAGTCTAAACTTCGGATGCAAAGCAAAAATTTCATTTTTCACATTCATATTTGAAAAACATCGTAAAAGGTAGTTTGGTTTAAACCATACGAACTACGACGGGCATATTATATTTTTAAGAAACGGATCCCAAATGAAAGTAATTGGTGACCCCTGCTATAAACTTTTATGACCAATACATACGAAGAATTTTGCTGATTGGTAAAAACAGTATTGTCACTGACTGCGGTGGGTATAAAGTCTGAGAATGCATTTTTATCTTAGAACTGCAATGATGCAGAGTCGTTAAAAATAGTAGTTCCCATTGTATGCTTTCTTAGACCTCCCAAGATTCTTATTCTAAGCTCGACAACAATATTGGCCACATCTTTGTCTCTCATTTATGAAAGCGATGACATTGGGCCTTGTAATTTAACTGTTAAGCCTTTGTCTTTGCCGAGTCGTGACCCTAACGGTCTTGCTTGGAATCCCGGAATATCAGTGTTAGTGACCGGGATATCGAATGCCTCGTAGGTCAGGCGGCAACCGAACACTAAGTCTTAGGTTTGTTTTCCAAGTCGGCAACGTATTATTGGAATTTATCAGTTTTAACCAGTTTTTTGGTTCTTGTGCCCGATTAATAGCTCTAGGCTCGCCTTCTACTACATGATTGTTGAACTAAAATGTCTACCTAACCATCCTGAAAATACAGACGTGATTTAATGTGTTATATTTTGGCATAAATGATGAGATTTTCTAAGCAAATTTATTTAGTTTTTCATCCTTATGTCTGCCGTCCACCCTGAGGCATGCGCAGGTGTCTGTCAGACTCTCAATGACTGACCCCACATGTTATTCCAGCTCTTCTTTATTCTGTATATTGAGCTTTTCAAGCTCTGGCTAGATTGAAGCGAATCCTGCAGGGGATCCAGGACAAAATGTACCTTTCTCAAACATGCGCGAGTACCCACGTGACTTCCCAATCATAAAAACAATTGACACACGCAATCGTGGTCTTCCTCTCCCCTCGGGATTCGATCAAATTCTCTCTTTCTTACCTGTCCAAGGTCGATGGTCAGGTTGACCTCGTTATATTTCATCCCCCTGGATAACGGGGGACTCTGCCACCAGGTCTCGGAGCTGTCCACCGCATACTCCGGAGGATGCTTCTTGGCTTCGTTCGTGGCATCGCATATGTCACACACCTGGGGATTAGACAAAAGATTAATAATATTGAACTGGCATCGTTAACCACAGCATAGCTTACCATCAAGTGACATAATGGTCAAAGAAGACACAAAAAAAAATAAAAATAAAAGGGTGGATTTGACTAAACGAACTAAATTAAAGCAGAAATAAGATACAAATAATAAAGTTGTGCTATAAGTAGTAAAAATACAATACCGTATTTTTAATTAGGCATAAGTTTAAGACGTTTGATAGTGAAAACGGGCTTAGGAGTTATTTAAAACGGCCAGGAAACATATGCTCAAAGACTGTTGGCGTACCCTAGAGAAGGTACTCTACCATTGATATCCGAGGACTTACATTACTTTCTGACAAATAAATTATGTCATAATAGTTCAAAAATGCCAAACGACATCTTGTAAAATTAAAACAAAGCAAATTTTGGAATCAGCAGACGTGGTCCCAAAATTTGCTTTGTTTCTACTTCACATTCTCCAACATTTGTATTCAACACCATTCATGAAACTCCTAATTCCAGCAACTAAATAAAAAACTCGTAGCAATCGAGAATTCGAAACCATTGTGTTAGTAAAAACAAAGGAGCTTAGTTGAATAGGATGCGCGCGCGCATTTGGCCGCCATATGTCCGCAAAAAGGCCACGAGGGTTGCCGAAGTCTGGCGGAATTCGCCGAACTTGCTAAGAACTTGGCGTGATTGTAAAGAACGATGATAGGTCTGTAAATATTGTGTTACAAACTTACCATGAAAGCAGATGTTTGTAATAATAAATCCTGATACTATAAACAATTTGTTATGCAGTGTAACTATATAAGTATACCATTATTGGACAGAAGGCAAGAAACGCATGAAAATATTTGGAAAAAAGTTTGGCACATGGCAGAGGCCCATGGGGGTCACCACAAGCTCTTAGAGCAAGATTATTTTTAGTGTGCGTAAGAAGTATATGACTTGTATACATCTGTCCCTTTTTTACAGTCATACCATGATATTTTTGACACGTCATGGTACGGGGGCAGGTCATTAGGGTAAAGAATACTCATTAACCAGTAGATAAGGTCTCGTGGGCCAAATTTTCGACATACACAAGCTATGGCAAAAACTAATCCGACTAAATGATTCAATGCTTATTTTTGTTCTCAATGAATTCTGTCTGAAATAAAACATGGTCCTCATAAAACGTTAAGAATTTAAATGAGTAACAGCACAATAACCCAGTCAAAAATAAACAGTCACTAATGTGTGAGATAGAGGGTTCAAAGTTGACAGATAACGCAGATATTTTAACTACTTACGAACGTTATACTTATCTTACCTAAATTCAACTAAAAACGTTATATTTGGAAGTATTTAGGATATAATGGTTGCAGAACAAGAGTCAGTAAGCTAGCTCATAGCTCACACAGCTGATCTTAACGACTTGATTGGTAGTTTCTCAGCGGTCTTAACCAATAAGAACGTAGTATTTGCATAAACTGAGTTTAGTTGAACTAATCGCGATTAGATTCATATGTGAAATTCGGCCCTAGAAGCGTTTACCGGAGATTGGCCGGCGAAGGTGAAACAGGATTAAAAGGCTATGGGGCAGACTTTTGCCTAGTAGTGGGACAATATAGGGTAATACATAACAAATATAGCTAAGATTAATTTGCAAATAGCTTGAATAATATATATTATATTTAAGTGTTTACAAGCTTTAATGCCTTGCTTTTGTGTGGGTGTCGCAACTAGTAATCGATTTTTCTCGCACTCCCTTACAACCGATTAAACTGAAACTTGGGCTAATTACGTAACTTTAGAAACATTAAACTAATATGGTACCTACTATGGAGCTGGTCTCGTGATAGAGCCCGCAGGTGTCCATAGCAACTTCTCAAACAGACTAGATATCGTATTCGGGCCCATTGGATGTGTATTGACGACCGATTTTACATTGCGTACTTCTTAGTCCATTAATAGCTTGTTTTAAAACTATTTTTACATTTAATATTGTTATTGCTTTCCCTTTTGTTCACTTCTCAGCCATTATTGTGATTATTGAAGTTGTCAAGCGTCCGCTTTGTAGGCAAGAAAAGTGCTCTGACTGTACAATAGTGTCCGATCGAACATTGGAATCGGCTTTGGGTTCGGCCGTTTTCGACAAAAACTGATGCCGAAAACGTTTTCTAACAAGTGCCGAAATTTAACCAACTGTTATGAATCCGTGATGGCAAATATACATCTTGATGTACACGTATTTTGATCTTTTTTACAAGCTTTTATTTAACTGCAATGTATGCATGTAAGTGTGTTCGGGTCAAATCTTGCAATTAAATTTTAAAGCAGTTATCCTGCACCGATTAAGATGAAATTTTGCATACACGTTTGGTTTAGATGACAATGCATGGTTAGCTAAGTGACGTCATTCTAAATCCAATATGGCGAACAACCCAAGATGGCGGACTATTTACTTTTTGTGCACCGCCATGATATGGGTATCAAATGAAAGGTTTTGCTGAGAAGAATACGAAAAAAATTTGTTTTAAAAAAAGAGTTTTAATGAAGATTTATTGTCAATCAAAATCGCTGACATAATTTCACTTTGTTAGTGTTATTAAGATTTGAAGCTATTTGTGACAATATCCCTGTCTTCGAGCCTATTTGGGCTTTTCCCTATTTTACGTCAGTTGTCATGGGTACCATGGAAGCTTATGGAACGGTCTGTGATCTAAAGTAATGATCCATTTCACAACATCAACCCAGATTACATTAGTCTTAGAGCTTTCAGCGCTGCCGGAGCATCGAACCCGTTATCAGACGGACGCTGGGGCAGCGGAACGGAGATAGCTTATCAGCCGCTTATCAGGCGGTAGCTGATTGTTCTACTCTGTATTCAGCTTATTATAAACTGTTGTACTTTATAATTTAATTGTTTAAGCTGAATTAGCAACGTATGTGCTTTAAAGAAGCTCCTGATCATAGCTTATACACATACACATGTATATGGTTTTGAGATTATTTTTAAGCTCTAATCTACCTGGAGAATATTAAGTGTTAATGCGGTCTCACAGATCCGACTTAATTTCCTTAGTATAAGTCATAATTCGAGGTTTGGCACTCGCCTCTTTCCTCCTCCAATATTGGACCAATTTAAAAGATATTCAATAAACTGATAATTATATATACTGTGCCCCTGTTTTCCTTTTTACCCGACTGCCGAAGGAGGGTAATGTGTTTATCAGTCTATGTATGTATGTATGTATGTATGTATGTATGTTTGTTCCTATGTGGCGTTCTAGAGACCAAACGCGTGGGCCGATTTTGATGGTTCTTATGTCAATCGATTCGTCTTAACCCCGCAAGTGTCACTGGCTACATTAAAATTGTAAAATAGGAAAATGGCGGTTCTTGGGCGCCATATTGTGCGGGCCCAAATATTTTTTTTCTTCCAAACCTATCGTGTGGGGTATCAAAATAAAGGGTTTTGAGAGGTGATTTTAATAATGTATAACACTTATATGTTTAAATGTACCTAATTCGAAAAAAAATAACTTAAAAGTTAAAAATAAAAAAAGTTAATTAAAGATATCAAAAAACCCGACTGCTTGAAAAGCGAACTAAAAAGACGTAAACAAGAAGAAAATCATGCTGTGCAGTCGGAGGATATATCTGGTTATGGTCAGCCAGCTCGCGAATATGTATCCTCCGACTGCACAGCATGATTTTCTTCTTGTTTACGTCTTTTTAGTTCGCTTTTCAAGCAGTCGGGTTTTTTGATATTTTTAATTAACTTTTTTTATTTCATTTATAGTTGTCAAATTTGTACATTAGGCCTCTGTTGACAACGCAATTTTGAGCATATTTTGAGGGTCTAGTGCTTCTAAAGATAATGTAGGCCTTATACCTGACACAACATGGTCCATAATAGGTTTACCCAATCAAGCAAGCTTATAACCGCCGTCGAGTTAGCCGCTTGTTATTTATATTTAAAGAGAGTTAATAGAGAAAAGAGTCTGGATCCGCCATAACAAAACATACTTAGCTAATGTATTATAGCTCTGACTGCAAATGGCCGTTTATAAAACCAAATTATGACTAATTATTAAATAACTTGTTAGTTAAAGTCAGAGGCGAGGGAACCATGGTATCTGTGCGCGTGGGCAGCGGAAGGGACGATTAGGTTATAATAATATTGTAAAACGGTTGATTTATAACAGACAATTTTGTTGTCAGCGTCACAATAAATACCGTTATTTCAATTAAACTTACGAGCAAAACTAGCATCTCAAAAGCATTCTTCACCAATCATACTTGTATAAAGATTAAAACAACTAAACCGATCATCCTGTTGAGGTAAAATTTGCAGTAAAAACTCTCTCGGATCAGAGTCATTATCTCTTTCAGACTAATTCCACAAAAGAACGTGCCTGTAGCAAATGAAGAAGAATCGAAAAATATAAGCATACATCTTACTAAGCGTAACCGCACAAAATAATAAGTCAACCAAAACTGTATAAAAACTATGTAAATTAAAGCACACAGACAGAACCCATTCACACACAAAAATATAAACAATCTCACCTGTCCTTGGATCACATGTTCATCATGATCGGCATTCGCGCCGACCAATTTGCAGTACAGCTCCGGACCCTCGTCGCCGCAGGTAGCCGTGGCCGTAATCTTCTTTTTAGACGCCAAGTTAAAATATCTCGGAGTCAACACTTCTGTGTGGACGAGCGCCGTGTATACTAGAATTAGGAGCGGTATGAATGCGCTTACGCCGGCCATGTTGCGCGGACGGCGGCCCGGCCCCGAATGCCGGCTGCGTGCGCAAGGGTAGCGTTCGTTTTTTTCTGGACCCATTATCTGTAGGGATTTATTTTGACCATTCTTTAGTGGATGGTAGATTATTATGGGATGGGATTTTTGACGGTTGGTGCCTGCAAATCGTTGTTCTGTAGTCTAGAAAACAGTCTTTTTATGATGAAATATGTGTTGCTTAAGAACACAAAAGGTAATTAGACTTTTCTATTCCAAATTTTTGAGACCGTGTTCATCGATTTTGGTTGTTCGCAGCGCGGTTTTAGACCAAACTAGGATAGTTATGGTTACCCAGGAGAAGTAGATATAGAGGTTGGAAGGGTTAAAATATAATGGTGCCTCTATTACGCCTGCCTCTTTTACTTATAGTGAGAAGAAAATGTATTATTAAATGATTATAAGTTACTGAAAAAAATATATTTTGTTTCTCTCATTACCTAGGTATGTACTTATATTCAAACACTCAAACGAATGCCGGAGTTCACTGTGGTGCAATTATAATTTGCATAATACAAAGTGCATCCTGAATTCCTGATTTAAAATGTACCTACTTAACAATGTATCTGAATTTTTTTTTGTTAAGCGACTATGTAGATTTGAAATATGCATAACGTATAATGTTACGACATGCGATAGTAAGTGAATTTTGAGTTCTGAAAGTCTAACCACTTGGGTAGATAATATCAAGGGATCTTAAATAGAAAACTTGGTGAAACAAGTAATGTGGACAGCATTTTAGTTTTTCATATTATTTATTTTTACGAGTAAATACATCAATAAAATCAATGTTAAGCCATTGTCTTTGTTTTGGTATATTTATGGTTCGTAGGGTTCCTAATTTAAATAAAAGTGTCTAGAAACAAGACTTATGAACGTGAGTGAATCAAAAGAAGTATGTAAGGATCTTAGCAGGTGGTGTTCTGTAGTTTCTGCCTATATCCATGTGAAAAAGGCGTTTTGAGTTTTTGTACGTACGGAGTCAATAGACATAATTCACTTTTATCAATGGGTACTCTCCTAATCTGAGTAGATAAGTAAATTCTAGGAGTTTACTGCTTGTTTCCGAATCTCATATCCCCGATGGTTAATTCCCCGAAGTCATCAGATTGAACGTCTGAATCGCCGAAATTCCATAGCATCGATTTACCACAATTTCGAATAGCCATTAGATCGAGCGTAAGTTTTGCCGAAAAGCCATTGCAACGATAGTTCTATGCATCGAATGTCTATTGACTCGATGTGCCAGTAAGTCGAAAGCTATTCAACCTAAAATATTCAAGAAGACTAAAAGAAGGAATAAAAAATTAAAAATAAACAAACCAGCAGGGTTTAATCAACATAGTATGATATAGGCAATTTATTAAAACCAGGAATTGTATAACACTGTTGATTAAACACTGCTGGTTTGATTTGTATCCCATTTTATATTCCTTCTTTTAGTCTTCTTGAATATTTTAGATTGAATAGCTTTTGACTTACTGGCACGTCGAGCCAATAGACGTTCGATGGATAGGACTATCTTTGCAATGGCTTTTCGGCGAAACGGACGCTCGATCTGGCTATTCGAAATTGTGGTAAATCGATGCTATGGAATTTCGGCGATTCGGACGTTCGATCTGATGACTTCGGGGAATTAGCCATCGGGGATATGACATTCGGAAACAATCAGTAAATCCAAATTCTAGTCGTGCACACAATTTGTGGAAGTACTTAACACGGCATACACAGGTCTCGTAAATCATGATTTTCTGCCGACATTCCCACATTATTAATGGTAAATAAATGTGAGGGAGCAGCACGGGTCGATCTTCAAGGTTACGCAACTCTTACACACCTCCGCGCTACATAAAGAACGGTAAGCCGTTGGCTGTTAAAGATCTATGACAATCGTTGTATTGTACTTAGCCACAAGACATGCATCAGCTGCATCCGATAAAACTGGATACTAAAGCCGACATAGTTGATAAAATGCAAATGAAGAACGTCAGAGAATTAGCATGCAAGTCGTTTCCATGGTTGCAGTATCGTCCGACACACACACAGACGTGGTATCTAGCGAACAATGATATTGCTCTGCTGAAGGGTGTCAGCGAAGCATGTGGGCTGGAGAAGCATCCTTGTTCCATTTCATGCATGGATTCTTCGAGGTGTGCCAATCTACGGGAAGCGAAGCTCACGCCTTCAAGTGGTGGCAACGTCCGGCAACCCCTTTCGTCGTACACACCACCAATGTCCAGAAACCGCCTGAAGCAACCGCCTGGAGCAGAAAGATACACTTTTAAACAGGAATAATTTGTAATTCTTTGAAAGGTCGTTGTAATTATACAGATTTTAGCCATTTCGCCGGCCTAATTCGTTAATCTACTTAGTCCATTTTTAGGGGTCCGTACCCAAAGGGTAAAAACGGGACCTTATTACTAAGATTCCGCGGTCCGTTGTCTGTCTGTCTGTCACCAGGCTGTATCTGACGAACCGAGATAGCTAGACAGTTGAAATTTTCACAGATGATGTATTTCTGTTGCCGCTATAACAACAAGTACTAAAAATTATATAAAAATAATAAAAAACCCGACTGCTTAAAAAGCGAACTAAAAAGACGTAAACAAGAAGAAAATCATGCTGTGCAGTCGGAGGATACATATGCGCGAGTTGGCTGACCAAAACCAGATGCTCCCATACAACAAACGTGATTTTGTGCCGTTTTTTGCGATAATGGTACGGACTAATTTCAAAATATCTTCTTTTGTTTGAAAGGGTATATATGTCGCAGGGATATGATGAAAACAGGGAATTGATCAAATCTCTAAGCGATTTCATCAAATCACGGAGGATGTTAAAATTACAACACGTTTTTATCATTTCCCTAAGCAAATCTAGTGATTTGAACAAACCCCTAAATTGATTCAGTGAAAAGATAATAAAACATGTCCAGTTCTTGTTTACGTCGCGCTCGCGCTTGCTTGTCAGTTACCGCGCCCCCTGCTCCACCCCGCGCTCACCCGCGGCCCAATTTCGATGGTATGGATGATAGTATTTGTGTGGCAGAGCCGACGGAGCCCCGCTGCGCGGGGCTCCTATTTCTGTATGCAGGGTCTAAAGTAACCTAACACGAAGGAGATGACGGGAGCTGAGTTCGCTCGCTTTGCTCGCTCACTTCAGCTCCCGTCATCCCCTTCGAACCTAACCTGTCCGTGTCGGGGTGCCCTAAGCCACATAATAAATAATAGTACAAGTACAGAAGACTCACTTCGTGCAACAATTCATTGAAATAGAGACTCCTGCTAGTTAACAACAAAGTGCAATTCAGCTCGCATAAGCGCTCAGTGCCTAACGTGATATTCACCTAAACATTGCCATTCTCTTCTAACGCGTATCTCCGTCGCTGTCTGGCGCGGTTTGACTCGGCTCGTAAGGGTTGTCGACTTGCCGCTTTCGCTTACATCCACTATCTACCTACTTGACTATCTTTCTTATGTTTGATGCCTATGATTACACGGTGAAGTAGGTAGATAGACAATGAATATTAAAGACCGTCATTTTGTTTGGTACTTAACAAATGAAAACTAGGTTACCTAAACTTCATTTACTATAACATTAGACATTTAAATAAGCCCATTTTACAGGTCAATCGATTTTGACTTCTATTGCGTTGGTGATACGACAAATGGAAGCTGTAGTAAACAGTTGGTTTTGGTAACAGATTTGTGCTTTTTATATCATCCTTATGTGTACGAGATAGAACACAAAATCGATTGAACGGACTGTAAAACGAGTTGTAAAGACGTCTAATGTTATTTCAAATTGTGTATAGGTACCTGTACCTCTTTGTTTACTCTTTAGTGATATTTTTTGTTAGTTTATTTAAAGTTGGCTTGAAGAACTCTTAGCAAATATTTTTTGTTTGTTCGTTAGGTATAAGTAAGTACCTAATTTTATATACAAACGTTAACTTTAACAAGAGCGTACACTTACTCAGGCTATAGGTAAATTCATAGGCTAAGTAGGTAACTGCTTAGGCAATTATAATTTATTTTAAACTGGATCTAAAGCGTTTATTTTTATGTTAACTAAACGGTAACCATTCAATAAAAAAAGAAATCAAATTATGTTTGTGAACAACACGAAAATCTAAAATATCTAAGTAGGTAGGTACCTAATTATTAGTATTTCACACATTATTTTATTCATTCTTTTAGGAACACCAAAATGCTTAAATTTTTATACAAAACTCGTACTCATTATGCACCTACTACCGATAGTTACAGATTATTTATGTAATTATTTGTTGGCTTACCTTTCAAAATCTTTCGGTACTTTAAAAAAACTTAATATCGATTCATTGTTTTTTGCTTTATTTAAACACCCGTAAACACAACAATATCTTTTAAAGGCCTTAGAAGTACGTTTAGAAGTCATCGTTATTCGCTGCATAATAGATTAAATAACGTGGCTAACGTGCGAGCCGAGCGGTAAGCGGCAACCTAATGCGTTATTCCCTCTGCAAGGTACCGCCGGCCGATCGTACCTAAACTGCGGAGTGACACCCCCCTGCCTAAGCTCCCGAGCTCGCTACGCTCGCTCTTGGACTTATCCATTGACCATCATTTATTATTTGAATGTTAATAGGCATATCATACGTTACGTTTTTCTATTTTTTAATACATTTTTGTTTCTCTTTTTCAAATAATTATGTTCTAGTTGTGATTTTTGAGATCTATATTACATTTTGTGTGCGAAGCCGGGGTGGGTTGCTAGTACAAAATAAACCTTTAAATTACTACAGAAAAGTTATTTTTGTCATTTCACTGAACCAATTTTGAGATTTGTTCAAATCACTAGATTTCTTTATTGGGATTTGTCAAATCACCAGATTTGTTTAGGGAAATGATAAAAACGTGTTATTATTTTAACATTCTCCGTGATTTGATCAAATCGCTTAGAGATTTGATCAATTCCCTGTTTTCATCATATCCCTGCGACATATATACTTCCCAGGTGGTCCCATCGTCATCAGGTCAGGATCTGATGATGGGATTTAGGAGAAATCGAGGGATCTCCTCAAATGTTATAGGTATACATATAGCGATTTTGGTATTTTCATCAATAACGCAATGATTTTTGCATTAAGAAAGTATCATTTGGTGAAGTGAAACTGATAAATAAGACCACAGATAGCCACTGGAAATCCTTAATGCTAAGTATATCACGGTTATAAGTTGAATAGTTAACCGACTATGATGAGGCGAATACATAGAAACAAAGTGGTACCATGGAACTGATCTGATGATGAAGCCAGAAGGTAGGCACTGGAACTCCGTTATTAAACATGGGCTACTAACTACCTACCTTGTTCTTATTTCTAGACTCTTTCAATTTCACTAGTTATCTGACCCCTCCCTTTAAATACATTTGCGCCAACCACAATAAAAAACTACGGTCATCACACTACCTACCAGGAGAACAGGAACATAAAGAAAAGAAGTCATTTTTCTGTTTTTTTTTTAAAACGGGCGGGCAGCTAGTTTTAAATAAAATGCCAGAAAAGAAACGAACGTCTATACTTTTTAAACACCTACCCGCGAAAACGAAATAATGCCAAATAAAACACTTATAATTCCAAATCAAACTATAGCTGTAACATAGTAATTACTTTTTCTCAGTTAAATACAAAGTGACCGGTTTCAGAAAACGCCAATTACATATTTTAAATAGGACCTAATATAAAAAATGTGATATATGTATAAATGGTTGGATCTTTGTTACTGTTTCACGCAAAAACTCCTTTACAGATTTGGATGAAATTTCGGACACAAGATAGCTTATAACCAGGATACATAGAATTCCTGGAATATAGGAATGCAGGTAGGTTCCTATATTATTTTTGGGATAATACTCGATTTTTACGCGGTTGAAGTCCATAGCAAATTAAGACGGCCCACTGACCAAAGCTATTAATTTTTCTTGGGAAAACTTAAATTGTTTTTGCGACCATTAAAAAGATGTAGGTTTAAATGGCTACTCTATATTTGATAAACATAGTGATCTTTGTAGATCTCTATTACACCACAAATAAATATTTTACTTTGACTTTGCTTTGATGTCTTATCTTAGAAGAAGCTACCAGAACTTTTCATCTATATGCCCAAAATCGAAGAATGTGTGGGCTGCATAAAATAGTGTAATTTTGAAACTGCTTCAAACGAGTAGATGTTGTGAAGTTTTGCTTTTAATGTCGGATTGGTGCATAAAACAATTATTTTTACCTCTATATACTTTTCTCGGTGCCGGGATATTTTTTTCTTCGCAAATAAATTTGAACTTAGCTCTCTTATGATAATAAGTTCTTTCATTGCTTTGAAATACGTGGTAACAAGACGGTGCGATGGGGATTTCGGTGACATTCAAGCCGCACTGATAGCACCGCGGCACTTCGGACGACGTGGAATTTGTTGAATTTCCACCCTGTCTTCGCAGATTTCGCCAATTTGGCTGATTTGGTCGATTTCGCCAATTTGGCTGATCTGGTCGATTTCGCCAATTTGGCTGATTTGGTCTATTTCGCCGATTTGGTCTATTTGGCTGATTTGGTCTATTTAGCTGATTTCCATATTGCTCTCCCATTTGCATATTTTGCCAGTTGTTTTCTCGTAGTGGTTGTCGTAGATCAACAGCAGCGTTAACCACTGGAGTTTTTGTTGGTTCTTTTACTGTTTTTCTTTTCGTTTTTGTAGTAATTACATCCACCCGTCTCTTAACATCAATTATATTTTCAGCTTCTTTCATCTCCTCAGCTTTTTCTTTTCCTACAACACTAACATTTTTGACAACTCTCTTGGAACTGGGTGGAATCCAATACTTAACAAATTCGATGGTTTCAGAAGTCTCCGCAGGGGTATCGTCTACTACATCTTCAGTATTTGTATTTGCTGTAGTAATGTATCTGTAATTCAATTGCGGAAAGTAGCTAGCAAACGTTTTTTTATTTTTTTTCTTTGATGTAGTTGTTCTTTCCGTGCTTGATAAAACTAGTTCAACTTTTGGCCAAGCGTCCTCGTCATCATTAAAATGATGCCAATAAGACAGCATCGTTGAGCTGTCCCTGTGCTGGCCTTCTAACCGCGATCGGTACTGTTGTTGTGTTACTCTGGGTTTCGTTATAGAAGAAGATTCCTCTTGTTTTAACGAAGCTCTATTTGTTGACGTTGGGCTCCATAATGTCCTGTGCCCTGTAATAATGAATTGTTCGTACATTTGCCATATTGTACGTATTAATATGAGTGTCTCCTAACGGAACGGGGACCTACATCGTCTGTTGAATGTATAGTGCATTAACTGATTATCATGTTATGGACTCTCAGATAAAGCAAATGGAAAAGCCATTTTCCATATAAAAGTATCTACTTAATTACTTAAAGCCTAAATAATGTAGTGGGCATTGGTAACGTTGTGCTATACCTACCACAAATTATAACAAAACGATAAGGCCATAGGCGTATAACGGGGGAGGAGATCGGTGGGTCTCTGTACTTTTGAATTTCCCATAGTGACAAGCGGGCGCTGTGAACCGTCGACAAACAGTCGAAGTCCGTTGTTAGTATTGTTGCTTCCATATAGGATCACCTATTGATTTATCCAAAGCCTAACCAGGCTTGAGCCTGGGCGCAAGGATAGAGGGGGCGCCAAGCTTGCCTTTGCCAGTATCACTTAATCTTATATATAAAATTCTCGTGTCACAATGTTCGTTCCCGTACTCCTCCGAAACGGCTTGACCGATTCTGATGAAATTTTGTGAGCATATTGAGTAGGTCTGAGAATCGGCTAACATCTATTTTTCATACCCCTAAGTGGGTAGGGTAGGGTAGGTAGGGTAGGGTAGGCATGTAGGTAGGGTAGGCATGTAGGTAGGGTAGGGTAGGTAGGGTAGGGTAGGGGTAGGGTAGGGTAGTTAGTTAGGGTAGGGTAGGTAGTGTAGGGTTGTTAGGGTAGGGTAGGTAGGGTAGATGAATGTTTTGTGTTTTTATGGCAAAACAAAGTTTGCCGGGTCAGCTAGTTAGACAATAAAATTCAGATATTTAAAAATTAGCCCGGCAATACTAAAGAACGCATTTCACAACTTTGCTTCCTATATAGCTAGTGCGCCGCTTATTGCACTATTCAGTCCATTATATTTGCCATGTTCTACCTCAGTCAGTCTCAGGCCAGGTCAGGTCTTGACCTAAGCCAAGAGAGCCATGGCCGGAGACAACGAAATCTAGGCTTTCCTAGCTCACCGCCCCGTCTTATATGTCAAAAGTAAACCTAACCTAACCGTGGCAGGTTTATAAAAAATTCGAGCACGCTTCGCTAGTCCTTAAGGTGGCACTTCACATCGCTATTCGATGTTCGCGTTTTTTTCGTTATTGTTTGGTGTATTCGTGTTGAATGCCGAATAACACGAATACACCGACTACACATCGTTCATGAACAGAAAATATGCCGAACATTTACGAATATTTTTGCTACAGTTTACGATGGACGTAGTAACTGCAGCAGTAGCTTATTATTTCCATTGTGCTAATTACCAGTACATGTTATGCGTAAGTAAAACAAAGTTGTTAAAAGAACATGGAGAAGAAGACGCTGGTGGGTGTTAAAAATTCACAAAAATCGTATTATGGCCGGTAAACGAACATATTCGCAAAATCGCCATATTCGCAATCCTTTGATATGCTGCAAAAAACCGACAGCCGGGCGGATACGGGTGTTCGGGTATTTGGCGTATTTCGTCTTGTTCGTGAGAATAGGCAAATATAGACGAATATAGCTACTACACATCGTTCTATTTGGGCGATGTGAAGTGCCACCTTTACATTCTAATTTGTCAAGATTTTTGCATGCGGCGACACAGTGACCTCTTTGAATAAAAATATAGAAGTAGCCTGAGGTATGCTAGTATAATATTATCTGTGCCTGAGAGCCATTACGCACTGTCGACTGGTCGCCGGAGACTTGGTCGACAGTGACTGTGAGGTTCTATAGTTTAATTAGGTGTTTACGCACTTTGAATCGCCGCGCAGTGACAAAGCACAAGCGACTGCTATTAAATCGCAGCACGATTTTTATGCGTGCGTATTTTTATCCGCGTACTGAATCTAACTAACACGCACTGCGGATTAAATTCCGCGCGATTTTTTTATCTTCCTGTTCATAGAGTTCAAAATGTTCGCGCAAATTTAATCCGCGCCGCGGTGCGATAGATTCTGTGGGAAAACAAGGATTTTTTGCGGTATTATTAGATATACTGAAAATTCGCCAATGTATAAGGGGCAAAAATAGTATAAAAAATTACCTCTATACGGTTCATAATATCTATAAATGTTTTCTTGTAGCTCACTTGACGCTCCTGCAGTTGTGGTTAAAATATGTTCCACTGGGTTCTTGACGCGGGATAACAATGAGCATTTAGTAAATATAAATTCATTTTGTATATAAATTAATATAAAAAAATTGTGATAAAAAATATTCGTAGAAAACATTTTGTAAAAGACAATAGAAAACTACAAAAACTATACGCTCATAGATAATGACAAATATAGATGAATAAATAGGTACATAAATAGTAAGCAACAAAGAGTATGGAACTGTAAAATGGGTACCATGCATGGAACCATAAGTATCTCTAAGTAGTCTGTGCATGGAACTATGATGATAACTAACATTATCATCATCAATTCAGCCGAAAGACGTCCACGGCTAGACATTTGTCTCCCTCAAGCGCCCCCCAAGCAGTCTCGCATCCTGCAGACCCCGCGAATCCTGCCACCAACACTAAGTCATCGGTCCATCTTATGGGAGGCCTTCAATGGTAGTAAACCTTATGAGTGGTAAGCGAGAATAAGACAGGTAAGCGATGATGACAGGAATTGAGGTCTTTTCAGATTTCTTACTTCCATGTGTAAGCTAGGTACCCAAGTGCGATCAGCTGAGCTTTGTTGGCCCTTTTCCCTGAGAATGAGGCAACAGAGGGTGCAATGACTGCGTTTAAATTTGCTGCTAGAGCGCTTATGTAGAGTGGCGTCTTCAAAATATCAAATTGTATTGTTTTTTTGTCTTTTAGCGCGAGTTTATTTTCAATTTTTGTATTGTTGTTAATTTTTTCCAAATATAGCAGATTAACATCATTAGATTAACAGATTGATGGTTACGGGTTTTGCCGTCATCATCATCAGCTTTTTAATGTGCCCACTGCTGGGAGTGAGGCCATTAGGGCATGCAGTTTCGAACATTTTCAATTTTGAAATTAGTTTTACGAAATTGGCAAATTCAGTTTCGAAATTTCGAAACTGGGGTGCCTAATATAATGGGAAATCAAAGTAATACTTTACAAGTGGCAATTTTTTTTTCTTTTCCAATAAAGTAAATCACATTTTAAAAAAACTACACTAAATCGCCTCCACCACCACTGCGGGGGATACCATCCATTCGAAACACTTTTGTGTATCGTGTTAATCCGTGAGATGGGTTTACAGAAAGCGGGTCATAAAACTGAGGCGCTATGGATACATAAACTGCCGAGGAGCAGAGAGTCAACCAGCTCAGCAGCATAGCAAGTCCAGTAACTTGGCCTAACCCTGGGTCATCTTTTTCAAATGAAAAAGATAGACATTTAAAAAATATTGGAAATGAGGTAACCCCCCCGCATGTACCATCTGTTAAAGAATATTCAAAGCCTGGAAATACTTATCATTCTGATTTGCAAGAGTTTGAGAAAAGTACTTCTAAAAAAATAACTCGTTATATGAAACCTTATATTATTCAACGCGCAGATGACGAAAACTATCGTAAAGCAGGGACATCATATTATAACAATATAATCATAATCCTTACTTAGCTGAAATCAATGAGTTTAGAGGAATTAATTCCACAGAAAACACTACCGCGGAAAGGATCCCTTTTCAGAATTGTTAAATCTTGGGAGCACTTATCCTACTCATAAAACATAATCTCAGAAACCTCAGTATAAGAAGCCATCATACACTATGCAACGTGCAGATGATGAGAACTATCGTAACACAGGAGCATCATATTATAAGAATCCATATTTAGATGAAATTAATGAATTTAGAAGAATGAATGCCACAGAAAAAGCATACTACAGAATGGATCCTCTAACAATTCTAAATTTTGGGAGAACTTAACCTACAAATAAAATATCATTAAAGAAGCCTCACTATCTAGAAAAGGAAAATCACAGAAAAGCGTTGTTTTCCGATAAACCTGATTTTAGGGCATCTGAAAACCATACAGAATTTTCTGATAAAGAAAGTTCAATTCCTAATAAAACTACTACAGAAATGTTAAGTTTCGGAAAAACTATTCCTGAAGAAATAACCGGTTAGTCCCGCTAAGTTCTACTCCAGCTATGCTCGACTCAAAAAATACCTACTAAAAAGGCCCGCAATGCACGGAATCACATACGCGGGTAGTGATGAAGAAAAGTGTTACAGTGTAATCTTTTATATAACTATAAAAGTAAATTAAGAAAACCTAGTATGTAAATTCTGTTACTTTCGCGAAAGTTAATAAACGTTCCGTTTCATCATACTAACGCACTCTAGCCTCGCCGCAACTCAACTCGTCGCGTCATTCATTTTGAAAACAAAGAGTCCATCCATTCCGTAGAACTGTGAAAAATTAAACGTATTTCCGTAAAAGAGAAACTCAACCTAATAAGTAAGAAGTTCAATTTAAATATTTTTCAGCTTCCTGCTCAATTTAATTGAATTCAAACACTTTTATTTCCAACTGTACCTTCCATTGTTTACGTAGAATCAAATAATTTCGTGCATAGCGGAACATTTTAGTATATATTTTTTGAGTCGAGCAAAGCGGGACTAGAGCTTAAGGTTACACTAGTCAACGGCACGAACTATTTGGCGGCGGAGTTAAAATATTTGCTATCTCATCCGACATCACGCAGGAAAGAGATAGACGCTGTGATGAGCAGTAAGAAGCTAGATCGTGTTCGTATACACACTCATAACGCTGTGTGACGCACACATGCGCAATTTCATTGCAGAGCGCCGACAGCGCGGCGGTGTGTGTGCAAAGATTACTATAATATACTTGTGTGTGGTTGCGGTGTCAAAGCTAACACCTATTTTTTATGTTTATGTTGTCAATGAATTGCATACGCGCCACCGCACCGGCGTGCCGGTAGAACTTTGGATTATTACTGTGTGTAACGTAATTAGAAGGCACTCAATTTACTTGTTGTTATGCACCTATACTTACCCGCGACTTTGCCAACTTGACAATAAGATGTTTTGCGAAAATGTGAATTTACATAGATATTGTTATTATCGACAAGTAATGTTAGATTTGACTTTTTAATTATTTTTGGCGGCGGCGACGGCAGAGCAGCGCGAGCCGCTTGCGCGCTTATTGAACCTTAGTTATAAGAATGAAAAGTGTTCGAGCGTCAAGTCGGTAGATTTTACGTTGGCAGAGCGGGCGCCAGGGCTTCGCTGACTGTAGGTATCGTACCAGCGCGTGCGAAAAGCTAGGCTCTATGCGCACGGGTGTAGGTCATGTCTTTATGTTTTTGTATTTTATTGCAGGTTTTGCAATTATTACAATGTGTGTTAAATAGGTATTTACTTACCTTAGCTAGTAAGCTATAACCTACAGGCGCCTCCCCGTAAGTAGGTATTTCATACCAGCCAGAGTCAGGATAACTGCTTTTTCGACAGCGCCACTTTGATGTGAGACTTGTTTTCTAGGTAATTAGGTTCATCAAATAAAAAATAATGTTATTTTGTAAATTGTTTATTGATTGTTTGTTTACAATAGCAGTTTGAAATATTCTCTTTGTTATCACAATACAATATAATAGCTTCGGGTGGCTGAGCCGAGCTTGTGAGTGTCAGCGCGCATAGTAGGTATACAAATAAAAAACCGGCCAAGTGCGAGTCGGACTCGCGCATGAAGGGTTCCGTACCATTATCGCAAAAAACATCACGTTTGTTGTATGGGAGCCCCACTTATATATTAATTTTATTCTGTTTTTAATATTTGTTGTTATAAAGAAATACATCATTTGTGAAAATTTCACCGGTTTAGCTATCACGGTTCATGAGATGCAGCCTGGTGACAGACAGACAGACAGACAGACAGACCGCGAAGTCTCAGTAATAGGGTCCCGTTTTTACCCTTCGGGTACGGAACCCTAAAAAGAATCATCAAAATCGGTTCACATTAAAAAAGTATTGAGGTAAGTAACAAAAAAAATACAGTCAAATTGAGAACCTCCTCCTTTTTGAAGTCGGTTAAAAAATAGCTTCCTTTTGTGTTTGTCCGCCGCTGAAGCCGAGCCGATATCGATATAACAGATAGGTACCTACATAATAATGAACTTTCGATATAAGTAGGCACGACTATCGAAAATCTTAAAATACCTAATCTAATTGGAATCTAATATCCTAATATATACAACAGAACTCTTCAATAAACAACGGCAAATCTCTCGGGATTGCTGCGATCGCAAAACTGTTTATTGGTTAGGCCTTTTGATAACATAACGTCAAGCCGGTACGCTCTAAAGGGGTACGCAGATTTGTACAGTTCACCCTGAAAGATACACTCTCATTGCACCGGTTATGTTAGTTTTATGTTCGGTATTCAGGTAATCTATTCAGGCATAAATTTGGGCATTTTAGGCCCAGATTTTCTCTAATCTGAGATTATAGGTATTATTGAACTTGATCTTTATGTACCACAACTAAAAAAAAAAAAATTACGAAGAAACAAAAACAAGAACACCGACTTCCGAAATTAGTTATTTTTCACTTTGTAGTGTTTTTATTTGGAAGTCGGTAGTATTTTTAAAAAAGATTTTCTAATTATAGATAAAGATAGGCAGTTTGTAATTTTAAAATTTTATAAATGCGCGTGAAATATTAGAATTACAAGTCTGTGTTTATTTAGGTATAAAAGTCAAGTCAAGCGCCCTCATGAATTGTACAAACTAAATTCGATAAAAGATTCAACTTACCCATTGTTACTTGAACTGCTGAAGATCACTTCACCTACGCAACAAGTTCAAATTCAAACGCCATGTTAATCAGTATGAAATCCCACGAACGCCAGGGTCAGTAAAATTTCGGACCAATTCAAAATAATCAACACAACACATAAAGGAATATCGGAATCCAAAATTCAAGCCAAGGGTCAATGTTATAAAATATTATACGAATACGTTATCGTCGATATCACAATATCAATAACATACACCGCACGCGCGTAATTACGGTGACGTATATATTATGCAGCAGACGATTGAGGCCCCTCTGGGGCAGCGGGGCGCGGGCGCCGGGCGGTAGCTAAACTAGTGAGCGTGTGTGTGTGTAGGTGTAAATGCGACGCACGCGCACCCCTCCGCCCCACTGACCGGGGAGGAAATTTGTAGCGAGATGGATGATGATTTAGAACGAAAACGAGCGCGCGAAATTTTATAAACAGACCTTTGGTAGTCTGGATATCATGAAAAAACCACTGAATGTATCTGTTCAAAATAAAATTATTTGCATTGTTGAACAACTAATCTATCCCTGTATGGAGGCCGTTTTTCAATTTTCTTTCTTCTTATGGTACTTATTTGCGCCCAAAGATGCGTTAAAATTGGTGTTGAAATATGGAACTTTCGAAGCTCATAACTTTCAAGCTAATTTTTTTTTGTACTTTTTGCTTCCATACAGGACTAGATAATGATGAGACAAATTGATATAATTTTTTATTTTGAACGTACATCGTCAAACAGTGGAGTAAAACCCAAACTACGTTTGTATGGAAGAATTTTGGACTAGTGCAACCTTAAGGACTAACCGGAAATTACACCTACCAAAATCTTTTTTTCTATATAAATGGATGGTTTCAGAAGACTTAATTTTATAAGAAATAAATGCAAGGGATTTGCGTTAGAAATGCCAAATTATGAGATATCTTATACAAGGAACCTAAAACTAAAAAAAAAATATACAAAAAGAACACTGTATAGAACTTATACTACAGAAAATAGACTTTATAGAAAACCTTATTCCGTTGATATTGATGAATTCAGAAGAAGTATTTCTACAGAAACAGCAAACAAGGGATTTGTTACAGAAATTTTACATTGAGGAGATTTATCGTACAGAAAATACACTTGATAGCAAATCTTCCTCCATAAAAATGTTTTCCACAGGCAAACTAAATGAAAAATTAGATACAGAAATATTACATTATGAAAATTATCCTACAGAAGAGACTCACCCTATTCTATTGAAAGGGATGATTTCAGAAAACTTATGGAACCAGATACAATAATGCCTTTTTACAAAGGACAATATACGAAGAAAAAAGCTTATCAAAATAAACCTTATCATATTAACACGGACTATGAAAACAATTTATTTCCAAGGCAACGCTTTAAATTCAGAGGGAAAGAAATATCCGAAGATGTGTGCTATCAATGTCGTTTTAATGAAACAGGTGTTGAGGATTTAAGTAATAGCGAATGTTATGATGTCTTTGATGATCCGGCTTCTAAAGGTAGCTACCGGAAGAGGAAATATAAGGTGCACTGAAATCAGAAAAACTATATATGTTTTGTTTAACGTTTTTTGTACATATTTATATAAGTCATAAATATTTGTTTAATTGTCTTTAAAAAGGAATTTATTTGCATAGAAAGCTGCAGTTTATATCGGTACTAATAAATGTTTAGCTTGCTTGCATCTAGGACCCACCAGGTCAACTGGCACCTTCGGCTTGTAACTTCGGATGCCCGAAAGAGGCAGTGGAAGCGCTAGTTTTTACTGATTTGACTGCCCGACAGTCTAGAAGATTGATTGAGTGACTTTGAGGCTTCAAATCGAGTCAACAGGTTTATCATCATCATAATCATTTCAGCCGAAGGGCGTCCACTGCTGAACATAGGCCTCCCCCAAGTGTCCCATTGGTTGTCCCCTGGACATACGCGAACATCAGCAGCTATATGTAGCTGGCCGTGGGTACAGCATGGATTTACCAAATGCACCCCTGTTACCCTTAAAGAGTAATAGCAACACTAAGTTTAAATGGAAACTGGAGTCTTTTGAATTGAAATGATAGGTCAGTGGGGATTATTGGGATTCGACGTAGGAACACGCTTTACCCTTTTCTCTCATACCTGTTAATTTGTTAATACCTATTATATTTTGCCCTTTTGTGTAATACAAAGCCTTATCCCATTAAATAATCTAAATAAATATGCAGATCTCAATCACTTGTTATCAAAAATATGCCTGCAAAGTTTCAACCAAATTGGAAGCTGCAATAAAAAGTTTACTACAAAGTTCAGCTTGCTTCATTTACCCCCGTAAAATTCGTTACAAAAATCCTTTCTTAACTAACGTTTACTATCTATAAACTATCTTATATCAAAATTCAGCTTCATGAAGAAAATTTCTACATCTTGTCTTTATAACCCCAACCTCCTTTAAGGGATAATAAAAAAAAACAATGTATTATTTCCGCTAAGTTTGAAGCGAATCGATCCCCATAATAAGTTTCATACAAAAAAATAAACCTCTCCCATTCGATTTTTATGCACAAGGAATAGGCCTATGTCCTTCTTAGAGTCTCAAACTATCTCCATACCAAATTTCATCTAAATCGGTTCATAATAAGAAGAAGTTGCATCATAAGAACACAACATTACTACAAAATTAACCCTACCCCCATTTCTTCCCCTTCGTGTTTTATGCAAAAAAAGTAGCCTATCTCCTTCCCAGGGTCTCAAACTATCTCCACACCAAATTCCATCTAAATCGGTTCATCTGTTTAAGCCCTATTAAGAAGTTTCATACAAAGCTAACGCCCCATCCCCCATTTCGCCCGCTTCATGTTTTATTAAAAAAAATAGTCTTTGTCCTTCCTAGGATCTGAAACTATCTCCATACCAAATTTAATCTAAATCAGTTCAGCGGTTTAAGCGTGAAAAGGTGACAGACAGACAGAGTTAATTTCGCATTTAAAATAATATTATGGATTTTCATAGTCACACTTTTATCAAAAACGTTTCTGTACTCTTCTCTCTTTTTATAGATACGAAAAACAATGATTCTCAACACGCCCTCTGCGAAAATGGAAGATATATAGCGATATATCTATAGGATACAGACCATCCTAGAAAAACCATATAATGTACTGCTGTACCCCGCGGCTTCGCTCCCGTCAACTGGCTACCTATCTACCCACTTACCCCGCCTACCCACCTACTAGACCTATTCTACCCTACATGATTGTTGCGTAATTTAAACCGTTTACGCAGCGCACGCAACGGAAGCTCTCAAAAAGGATTGATTTTTCCCGTTTTGCAACATTTTTCATTTATGCTCCGCTCTTATTGTTCGTAGCGTTATGTACAGCCTATAACCTTCCTCGATAAATGGACTATCCAACACAAAAATAATTTTTCAATTCCAACCAGTAGTTCCTGAGATTAGCGCGTTCAAACTAACAAACAAACTCTTCAGCTTTATAATATTTATTAGTATAGATGAGAAACAAGCTGCGTGAAGAATATACTCACCATCACCTGAATTTGTGCCTTGAGTAACTATCATCGTTTTAGCTTATGGCTGACATCCATTATAGCCAATAGACCTCCTCCAAGTGTTAAAACATCCAGCCTGTGCCTATGCTTCTTGCATTTTTTTTTTAATGGCCCATACCTGCCACTTTATTCCCAACCACTGCAACTCCAGGGGGGTGACCATAAGCTCTCAGAGTAAGGTTATTTTGAGTGTGTGTAAGGGACAGATGTATATGACTTGTATACATCTGTCACTTACGCGATCTCAAAATAACCTTACTCTAAGAGCTTATGGTCACCCCCCTGAAAGCCAGAATCAACACTAGTTCCGGAGAAACTTTTCAAATGTTTTTAATCCTGCAATTTCTGCAGTCTACCTACGCTGCGCCTTTCAGTATGTAGTCGCCTCTCCAGAGGCACCGAAAGTCGACAATCCTCATATTTAGGTTACCATGAATGAAAAGCCAATAGAACTACAAAGTTGAACATTTATTTAAATTATATTACTACGTGATATAACGATTTTTACAATGAGTATTGATATTTGTGACCTTCCTCTTGTCTCTTTTCTTGGGACGGTTTATTTTCACTAATACTTTCCACACTGCTTTGTCGTCGGAGAGACTTAAGATCTGGCGTTTTCCTCGGTTTTCCTTCACTCTTTACTTTCTGTCCATTTTTATCGTCATTGTCTTTGTGGGATACCAATTCTTCGTCACTCTCTGTGGTACTTATAGTTATGACCGGTATAACAGAACCAACTGAGTCGGACTGTTTTGACTGCGTACTGGATTGAGAAGTTTGCTTTTCATGAATTTTTTTACCATTATTTTTTTCTTTAGACATTTCTTTTACAATTTTGGGTTTTGTTGCTTCTTTTGCATCCAGTATTTGCTTTTCAATTACAGCTTTCTTTTCAGTACGATCATCAACTTTCTCGAGCTTAACTTTTAAGCCTTTATTAAATATTTCATTGATTTTGTGCTTTTTCGTTCCATCCGTTTTGAATTCAACACTATTTCTGGTTTTCTTATCAGGCTTGAGAATAAAAATATCTTTTATTTTTAAAACTTCTCTTGGTAGAGTTTCGTGAAAATCTGTATCGGTTTCATCGTCTACGTTATTTGGTGAAGGCGACGGACCATCGACTTCTGAAACAGCTTCCACGTCACATTTTTTATCGACCGCCATACCAACTATTTTGGCAAAAATACCACCTGAAACCACAATTAAATTATGACGGATAAATCTACGCAACGCAAACGCAACCAGAAGACTAGTCGTCGTTTTCACTAACACTAGGCGATAATATAATTAAAGGAATGCCTCAATAAAAACGCACTACTGGTAAGGTAAACATCCAGGCCGTGATTCGTTTTATGGTGATTAGACTTTTAGCTGATCATTCCACAGTAGCAATATTAAAACACGATTAGAAAAGAGAAAGAAATAAATATGTTAAAAGTTATACCTTTTTTCTTGGTCATCTTTATCGGTTCATTCATCTCCTCTGTCAAAGTTTTGCGGTCATCGGAATCAATAGATTTGCTCATTGGCAGTGATGGCAGTGCCTTCTTCCATCTTGCAAAAGGCGTGTTGTCCATAGCTGTCGAGCCTGCTCTTCTCCTGGTGTCCGCTAATTGGAACATCTTCCTCCGCTCTTCAGTTCTCTCACGACGTAACTGAATCTAAAAAAGGCAGTAGACATTAATTTGAAAGTTGTGCGGGTTTAAAAATTAATCAGGTAGGAAAGAAGTCACTTTGAGCGGTTCCTTGAAGGTATTTCGTACACCCTCCTTTCGTACTTATAAGTTACAGTACAGGAGAGAAACAAAGGTCCTGACTAGGTCTGGTAGTTTAAGGACATACTTAATGCTATATCTTTGGAAGGGTTTAAATAACATAAGATTATAAACGTAATGTAGTAAAATCTAATATGTCATAGATATTAAAAAAAATATGTAATAATATCGTCTCATCAACCGACCTTTAAATCATTATTGGCTTCCCGCAAAGAGTTCGTCAGTGACGTCAAGTAGTAAATAATAAGTATCAGCAACACCAACAAGGGAATAACGATAGCAGGCGACGCAATATATTCCAATATAAAATTCAAGCTATCTGGCAATAATTTGTAGATATTAATCGTCAATATATAGTAGATCTTGTCATATTCGGAGAAAGGTCCACAATGCCATGAGGGCTTAACCCAGACTATTGTGTAGCCGACTGGTAGGACGCAGAGGAACAGCATTGTTAGCAACAGGGCTAGATAGAAGTTGTTGCTTTTTGAGACCCTGAAGACCACCTCGTGGGGGACGTTACAGGTCATGACTGCCCATGACCGTAAGTACATCATGATCATTAGTTTGGCAACATTCAACACAACGAGGCCTGGTGAGAAGAACATTCCCATCCAAACCATCCCCTGGTTGTTGATGAGGTGCAGAATGTTCTCAGCGATCTTAAAGTCTCCGTACTCTGGGAACTTCTTCTCCAGGTCCCAGCACCAACAGCGATTCATGTATCGAACGAACAGTGCGCGGAAGAAGTCCATGAATAATGTGCCAAGGAGGACGAACACCTGAAATAAATAAATAAATGAGGATTATTATTTAACATTTATCTATCTTTCATCACTGCCAAGTAATCTTGCGTTATAAATTGTTCTATTATTTTAAAACAAGTAGAAGTATCATAAAGTTACAATACGACACGACTAAAAAATACGGCGATATACATATTAGGAACCCTTATAGGATAACTCCAACCTTGTCTATCTTTCTGTCAAGACCTTTTTCTCTCTCATTAATATCATATACTCAAGTCTGCAATCCCTTGTGAGATGTAAAAAAAAACGAATTTCTAAATAAACACAATCAAAAGATACGGCCACATATTTGACACTCGCATATGCGATAGGGAAGACATGTGACATCCACCAACCCGCACTGGGCCCGCGTGATGGATTATGGCCCATTCCCTCTCACAGAGAGGAGGCCTGTGTCCCAGCAGTGGGAACATTAATAGGCTGATGATGTGATGTGATGTATGCGATAGGGTACTTCCCGTGGAACTAATATCATGAAATTTGGCAAGTGCAATGTTTATAGCACAATACAAAAACGCAAATTTTTATTACATTAAAAAAAACGATTATTAACTTATTTGCAGTCTGTAAACTGACCGCGACCTATGTATCGACAACAGTTTTCTAACGGCATATTTAATTTTGATCCTGAATCCAGTTGATCTTTTCGTTAGTGAAAAGTCCGGTGATTTCATTGTTTGCAAATGTGGCAGTTTGTACTTCAATCTCACACTTGACCAGTTTTTGCCTCATGTTTGACAATTTTACAATGCATGTTTGCAATTACTCTCCGTCCGTCGTAATTTTACATTAAAATTTGACAGCTCAAAAACTAATAATTTTGTGATGAACTAATGTGATTCGATTACTTTTAACAATCGACTTTATGAAGATATTTTAATCTATTTAACACATTGTTATTTTTATTTGCATCACATTTTGTATTGTTAAAATCAAATCAAATTTATTACATCCTTGCACATCTATGTGGTAAATATTAATAACAGTATCAATGTATTTATTGTTTTGCAATATCATTTGGAGTTAAGCTAACCTTAGTGCATGACTTTTGTTATCATATTGTTTAAATGTACTGTGTGTAAACAACATCCAACCATTTTTAACCGACTTACCAAAAAGGAGGAGGTTCTATGTTCGACATTATGTTTGTTTTTTTTTTTTTTTATGTTCACGCATATCTCCGTCACTTTTGGACCGATTTTGAAAATTCTTTTTTTGTTTGAAAGAGTATGTTTCGAAATTGGTCCCATTTTAATTTGGTGAAGATCTGATGAAGGACTTCGAAGATATACAACAGAACTCTTCAATAAATTACGGCAAATCTCTCGGAATTGCTGCAATCGCATGTCTGTTTATTGTTTACGCCATTTCATAACATAACATCACGCCAGTACGCTCTAAAGGGGTACGCAGATCTCTCATTTCACCGGTAATACTCTAGTTTCATGATATTCGGGTAATCTATTCTGGCTTTATAGGTACCTTACTAAACAACTTGTACAACTAAAAAGTGAAAAATAAAAAGCTTTTTACAAAAAAATACTACCGACTTCCAAATAAAAAGACTACAAAGTGAAAAATAACTTTATTTTTGGAAGTCGGTGTCTATAACGCAAAAAAATGGTACCTACCAAAGACACCGACTTCCAAAAATAAAGTTATTTTTCACTTTGTAGTCTTTTTATTTGGAAGTCGGTAGTATTTTTTTGTAAAAAGCTTTTTTAGTATTTTATTTTTGCTCAATATTCTATATTTATATATCGAATATTACTTTTTCAAAATGTAACTGTGAATTTTAATTTATCGGAATAATAGAGCGAATAAGCACGTCGCTTTACTGCTGTAAGCGACCATAAAAAATTGCATTATATTGTCTATGGTTGCCTATTAATAATTTTATTATGGAATTTCTTAAGAGTGCATCTGTCAAATGTAAAAAAAAATTGGACGGAGAGTAGTCACAAATATCTTACTCACCAAATCCATCATAGTCAATTTGACAAGTTCCTGCCCAAACATGGTTTCCCAACATAATTTCAGCAACTTCTTTTTAGTAGGCTTAGACAAATTGTACATCTTCCTATTATTTTCATCTTCATACACAAAATCTATAGTACTAATATTTACATTAGTGCCATTCTTCGAATTAACGACTGCACTAATATTTGCAGGACAAACCATCGCATAGCAGACTCTTTTCACTATGGTACAGTTTGACATAAAGAATACTTGTTTCACATTCGTCCCATTACAATTTATAGTACAATTGAAGGTAAAGTCAGGACAAATTTCGACATTTGCAATCGTTTTTGAATTTAAAGTTGTTGCCATAGTTGATTCTGTAGATATTTCAGTAGGTATGTCATATTTCCTAGCATCATTAGTAGTTGTTGTTAGATATTGTGGTGTTATATATGGCCTAGAAGTCTCTAATACATCGTTTTTAGTAATGTATTTTGATGTACTATCTGTTACATCCAAATCAGTACTCGTATCTATTGAATAAGTGGTAGTATCTGAAAATTCATTCCGTGATGTATCTGTTATATCTTCAGATGCCAGGTTTATTATACCAGTTGTTGTTTCAAAAATGTTAAAATACGTAGAACCAAAGCCAGGCAATGATGCTATGTCAGTGAGTGTCGTATCACTATCCGTAGTTGTATCTGTATTACTGCTGAATTCATCAGTAGTAAATGGTGTTTCTGAACTTTCCGTGACGGTTGGCGTCTCAGTGTCCACACTGTTTTCAGTAGTCATGAAATCTGATGAACTGTAATCAGTTATTGTGCTCGAGTAGTCAATATTTGTGTAATCAAACGTGGTATCTGTTTTAGTTCCAGAAGTAGACTCCACAGTGTCATAAGGTGTATCTTCGTAATCATCTGTTTCTGATGTAGTATCATTTTCATTATAATTGTCGTTCGTTATATTTTCTGGTAGTTGAATCCGTATGTTTCTTAACCTTTGTAGTTCTCTTATCCCCGCTAAAATACTATCCAATGTAGTGGTTTCTGTTTTATGAAAATCACTCTTATTAACATTGTTTATTTGTATCAATGCTTCTTCACGTGGACGTCTCAATAGTATTTTAGGATTGATTTTTTTCGGAGATGGCACTGACCTTGTTTTCAAAACTATAACGTCTCCTAGACTTTTCGGAGGAATAATTTGGGCGTCACAAGGTCCGCAGGAGACTTCCTTTTCGACGCAGAAATCAGGTAAAATCGTAGTAAAAGATTCACTTAGATTTAGCGTTTCATTTTGTATGATTGTCGCATTCAAACTCAGTGTCGGTTTTAATGAATCCAGTTCTTTGCTCATTCCCTCAATTTTGCTGAATAAAGCGAAGATAAGAGAGTAAAGATTGAGCAGATTCAATAGCATGATCCTACAACAACCAGAAAAAATGTTAGTGTTTCTAATTGGAAAAAAAATACAGTTTGTCAAAATATAAATACCTTGCTAGTTGTAACCGTAGCTGCTTTCTCGGATGGTAATGCTCCAAAAATCCAAGCAACTCAAAGAATACAGGAAATGTGATAGAGATAACTGTGACAACTATAGTCGTCTCGTTCTCGCGCCACCAGCTCCTCACTTTGTGGTTATCGTCAGAGCGAGATACAACTGTGACAACGGCATATGCTGACACTGCCAGCAGGATAATCACACAAATGTTGACAAGCGCACGAAGGGATATAATGCGCCAGCTGAAAGGAAAAAGAATGAGCCGGGTTGGGAATGTGGCAAAAGAAGATGCTTAATTTTTGAAATACAACCTGATTTGCAAGTTTATTACCATCTTATAGAGAATATGAAATTCGGAAACAAGCAGTAAACCCGTTTTATGGGCTTACTGCTTGTTTGCGAATGTCATATTGCCGATGGCTAATTTCCCGAAGTCATCAGATCAAACGTCCGAATCGCAGAAAACCCATAGCATCGATTTACCACAATTTCGAATAGCCAATAGCACAATGTAAATTTTTCAAGAATAAAAATTGAATTGAATTGAATTTGAATACAATAAAAACTAAAGCACTTACTTCCGTAAATCCTTTTTCTTTTCAGCTTCCTCAAGCAACGCTTCTTTGAATCCTAATATAACGGAGGCGATCCGATTATGTGCCGTTTCCGTATTGCCAATCATGAAGTCCCAACCAGTGAACAGTTTCCAGGAAAATATACATTCGTCTTCTTTCTCTGACAACTTTGACATTCTAGAGTTTTCCGCCATTCTGAAAAAATATTTTTATTAGGTAAATGCAAGACAGTTAGTTTTTTAACGATGAAGTAATGTTTATAATCGTTATGTGATGATTTTCTGGGCTAAAATATATGTAAGTACAGATAAGGCATAAATGCCTATCTTAAAATTTCACAAACAATCGTCATTATTGAGTCATAAAATTATTAATTATAAAATATTTTTTTATAGAATGCTTTTTTGTATTCTTCTCAGCAAACCCTTTCATTTGATACCCATATCATGGCAGTGCACATAAAATAACTAGTCCGCCATCTTGGGCCATCCGCCAGATTGGATTAAGAATGACGTCACTTAGCTAACCATGCATTGCTATGATGATGATGATGATGAAGCAAAATTTCATCTTAATCGGTGGTGGATGACTGCTTTAAAATTCAGTTGCAAGATTTGCAAGTTAAATAAAAGCTTGTAATAAAGACGTCCATTGCTGGACATAAGCCGCCGTCAAACATCTCAACAACGACCATCCTGTGCTCCAGTAGGTTCATTAAAATTTTCACAATTAATCTGTATTACGCAATTCTGTTAGCGTCGGCTTACAGTCTAACCAGATTCAGCTGAGTACCAGTATTTTACTCCAGTCCAGTCCAGTACTGACCTCCACTACCCAATAACTGGGTTACACGATACCTCTCGAAAGGACTGGAGTCTAATTTTATGGAATCTGACCACCGTAAATATTGTCATCATCATCATCAGCCTATTAATGTTCCCACTGCTGGGACACAGGCCTCCTCTGTGAGAGGGAATGGACCGTAATCCACCACGCGGACCCAGTGCTGGTTGGTGGATGCCAAATGTCTTCTAATTTTTGTTCTAGGGAACGCGTGAAGGGAGAGGCAATGGAGGCGCCCTCACGCTCCAAACCACCGCAAGAGACGCCCTGGGCGTCGGGAGTCGCAAGCACATTCCCGGCCACCGTAGGCGCGGGCTTGCGGACGGCGAGTAATTGGTAGCTCGCCGTCCGATAAGGACCAGGCCCGAGTCGACGGCGCATTGTGTTCCACGCGCGCCTCAAAGAGATATCAGCAAATTGACGGGGTCCGCTAGGGCCGATGCCTGTCTGGGTCGCAGATAAATTTGAAAAAGAGTTACCGCGGCCCTGGCTCAAGCAACTGAAGGAACACGGGTGGGTTTTAGTCAGTAAAAGTCTGACACGCCCTCCCGCTTAACCTAGAGTGGGAGAAGTCATTGGATGATTTCCCACACACAAAAAAAGGGCATGCCGGTTTCCTCACGATGTTTTCCTCCACCGTGTTGAGAACAGTGGAGATGAAATAATTTACTCAAAGAAAAGCGTCTGCCTGGGCTCGAACCCACGACCTACAACTTGTAAGTTGCGGCCGATACCACTGGGTCTCCACTGCTCTCGACGACTATCAAAGATTTTTTAATGACAGACGGGACCAACGGCTTGACGTGATTTCGAGGCACGGAGGAGTCGGCATGCAGCGATGGTCACCCAACCACGGCCCAACCTCGGCATTCGTCTTTTAACCTTCAAGTAAAACCGTCAAGTTTGTGTGTGAGGCTGTCATTATTTAACCCCGAGTTCAATAGCAGTGGTTAATACTTAGCCACTCACAAGATAGTGAAATAAATCCAAAATAACTTACTTTCTCAGTATGGCGACGAAGCTATAAATATACACGGCGAGTCCTGTGAGGAAGTATGCCAGCGGCATTCGGTACTGAGCCCTCTCGAGGTTACTGTAATACCCGTAGAAGATTGGAGAGAATTTCAGGACTCCCTCGAATTCCCACAGAGTCAGGAGGTTCGAAGCATTCAGCTTTTCTTCCTCCGTGATGATCTTTCGTTGGCCGTCTTGCTGTGGGTTAGCTGTTAGATACTGCAATGGAATTTTAAATTTGAGTATGAACAGAATAGAGCCGGTTATAAAAAAACCGCAGCGCTATCATTCGCAAACTCTGTCACTTTGTCAATTAAACAGTATTCATTGCGTGTTTTACGTTTACGAACAGATGAATTATTGAACATTATGAAGCAATGTTTTTTTTTTTATTTGTACAAACCCACCGCACTATTCCCAAACCACTGCAACTCCTGAAAGCTAGAATCAACAGTGGCAACCACCAGAAAAGCGCCGAGGCAATGAAGCTCGACGACGTCCCGGAGAATGAATTTAACTGTCTTGGATCCCGTAACGAAATTAATCAGAAAAGAAAAATGGAGGAGAAGGAAAAAAAATACGAATTTCCACTTCCCTCCATATCAAGCAGGAGACAGAACAAACAAACAAGACCAAAAGGCACAAAGGGTCGTTTACAACTGGGATAAGCCCAGTTGCCTAGCACCAAGGATAAAAATTAGCATTAATATTAATGGGTGCTAACATTGTGAGCTGTTATATTTGATGCCAATAATAGGTATGGCAAAAACGCTTGAACGCACGGCGAATTGTTCTAGTTTCCACAAGGTCCGTATAGTAAACAACTCCTGATACAGCCTGTACATTCTTCAACATAGTATTGCATTCATTCTGCCAAATAATACACTCCCATAAGATATAGATATAAGATATGATGTGCAGATTGTACATATTCGCAGTCAGATGTAGAACACTGACATAAAGGCGAGGCAACAAGCTTGAACAAAAATAATTTACTTTTAAAGTTACCATGCCCTGTGAGAAATTGGGCAACACAGTGATCCACCTCCAGCCACGTCCTGGCCAGCCGCACGCGAACGGATGGAAAGAATTGGTGGAGGTGTCGGCCCTTGATGGAATTATCCCACCTACATTGCCATTCAAAGCAATGGATTGCGAACTTCATTCGGTTGTGCTTGAAACTGTACTGCGAACCGCGATTAGGATGCAGTTTTGATTGAGGAAATTAAACAAATCATGACCAAAGCAAAGGGCAAGCATTAAGCTGCGGTAATATTAATAACTAAAATAATAGATAATAATGAAAACTGCCCGGATCCCCGGAGGGATAGTACGTCGACATGGTGGTTGATGATTAAAGAAGATATTACAACTACATTCACAAACCTCAGGTACAATAACAAAGACGAGCAGTATGAAGCCGATGACAAGGTTGACCCAGAACAGCCAGCGTAGGAAGGTGAAGTAGGAGGCCACCACAGACCCGAAGTGAGATTCGATCTCCTTGATGCGCAGCTCCCAGGGTATGAGCAGGTTGGACGTGTTGGCTGCCTCGCGCTTCATTTGCTGCCAATACTGGACAGAGAAGAGTGATCAGAGAGATTAAAACATATTACGGTATTCTCCATAGGATAATATGTCATTGAAATAAACATTTTTAGCCCCGAGCCCGTTATGATTATTATAATAGATATAAGAAATAAAGATAAGTTAGAACAACCATCTTCACACACATTTTTCATGGGGTACTTTGTTGAATTCTATAACAAAATACCTTGTGATATATTAAAACTAAATGAAAGAAAATTTAAAACTTTTGTTAAAAGCAAACAAGCCGATTACAAAATTAGATGATTATATTCAAGATAAGAATGCTTGGAAACATGCTGATCCTGCTCCATAGGGTAATCTTTAGTGTAGACAAAATCAAACTGGTTAATTTTTTATTTTTTTATTATTATAGTATTGCTTTTTAGGGTTCCGTACCCAAAGGGTAAAAACGGGACCCTATTACTAAGACTTCGCGATCCGTCTGTCTGTCTGTCTGTCTGTCCGTCTGTTTCCAGGCTGTATCTCATGAACCGTGATAGCTAGACAGTTGAAATTTTCACAGATGATGTATTTCTGTTGCCGCTTTAACAACAAATACTAAAAACAGTATAAAATAAATATTAAAAGGTGGCTCTCATACAACAAACGTGATATTTTTGCCGTTTTTTGCTCGATAATAATAACGGCAACAGGTAGAAGCTTTAAATATTCACAGAATGTTTAGTTGTATATTTACTTCAAAAAATAATCATGAATAAATATAAATAAAAAAAAATAAGGGTTATAAAAATCACGTTTGTTGTAAGGGAGCCGCCCTTACAACAAACGTGATTTTTATTCAGTATTTTGCGATAATGGTACGGAACCCTTCGTGTGCGAGTCCGACTCGCACATGGCCGGTTCTTTTTCTTTTCTTCTCTTTTTGTTTAAGAAATTGACTGAAACACTGTTGTTTTTGAATTAGGTAATTTACGTATGATTGGAATATTTGTAAGTATGTGAGAACCATGTTGCTATTTATCAAATGAATGAGTGCTTGTAATACTTAATACCCATACATAGTACAGTAGTGTTAGTAGTAGTGCATCGTTCATTCATCATGCACGGTAGAGTAAATTTTTATTACTTGTACATTTTTTATTTACATTTAATTTTTGACGTTCAAAAGTGCCGCTTATTGGCCTAATTGAAATAAATATATTTGACTTTGACTTTGTTCTCACTTATTGTATATGAATTAATGTATATATGTAAATGTTCTAAAACACTTATTTTTTAAAGAATATATATGGAGTTTCTTGTCCTTTCTTCTCCATAACAAGCTACTTTTTCGAATGGACGGTAGAATCAATTATTACTACTTAAATTTAAATTTCTGACGTTCAATGAAATATTTTTTTTTGACTTTGACTGATTCAAAACTCGAAGAAACGTAAAAGCAACAGTAAATAGAGACGAAACACATACATCTATAGGATTTATCGTGTGAAAGAAATACAGTATTGCTTCTTCCACTTCTTACACGTGTGAACAGCAATGCAAACATATTTTTATTTCTTTTAGCCCATGCTTTCCTGGACAAAGGCCTCCCCAATATCCTTCCAGCCAAATTTGCCTCTTGCCTTATCCTGTCTAACGACGGATGTCGTAATTGAGGCAGACCTAAATAACGTTAGCGTGATGACTTGGACTCATGCCTGCCGTTCTTGTTGATATTTAAACAACAAAACTTTTTCCATTTAATTTAAGTAGCTTCCAATTAAAAACACTACAATATGGAACATAATTTTAATTTCGGAACACAGCACGAAATTTGCGTTGTGGCCGTTTGGCAGAAGCTACAACGCGTTCTGAGCCATTTTTTGCTCAATGAGCGTTTAGTTCTTTGAGCCTAACTCAGGTTCAGTTTTTGCCACCCAAAGCTGAACACGTTACATTCCAGCAAGGACTTTTATTAAATTAAGAAAAATATGTTTTCGTTTGTTTGTCCTGAAAACATGCTGTGTACCAATAAGTTTTTACCAAATATCTTTGTTTCCTCTTTATATTTTTACACTCTTATCTTAGGCTAAGAATAGTTAGAGAAAATTAAAATAAGTCTACTTACAGTATTCAACAGGATGTTAAATCTAGCGTAGATATCTCTGGTGCTCTTAGACTGCGCCAGTCTTTCTTGAAGCTGGCCTTCGTGGCGTTTGATGTACGCCTTCGCCTGTTGGTATGAGCAGTTAAATCTTTAAGAAACAATACCTAATGTACCTACCTAGGATGATGACTAAACATTTAATTTTATCTTTGAGTCGTTACGTTACGTTTTAGTGCCACACTTTTTACTCACCAGTGACACAAGACCCCTGAACTTTGATGTGCTCTACCTTTTTAATTTCTTTTGATTTGATAAAGCATAAAATACATGTTTAAGATTTTTTTATAATCTTACTGATGGACTGAATAGTTCTTTTTTATTCCAGAATCCAGGAATCTTTCTAATTATTTTTTAACTTGCTTTGCAACCGGTCTAGACCGCAGTCACGCCTGGTAAAAAGCGATGGATGATCCCTACGATGGAACAAGTATGTACCCGTTCCTTGCCTTAAAGTCAAGAGTGAACGGGCACACTAGTTCCCGTATGTCGTATTATAGGTGATATGGAACACAGACGCTGGCAAAGAAGTTGGCACTTTGGCTAGGAGCTTAATAAATGTGGAGGAGAAGCGCTTAGCACGACTAGTTAGGATGTGAACCAAGGGCAGATTGAAAGTCCTGATAGTGAAACGGCGATAGTAGAAAATATATTCAACATCCCTGCCCTCACCCCGATTTAATCGACCCAAAATTTGCTTTTCCGCTTCTTCCATACATCTGTATTCACCGTCATTCTGAACAGTCACCCCCTTCCAAGTTATATCATCTTTCGCACTCATCATGCGTCATTTCTTAATCGCGAAGGAGGAGGCGGAACGCGTGAGGGAGACGCAACGGAGACGCCCTCACGCCCCATTGGTCTTCCTCCTCATTCATACTCTCTTCTTCTATTCCACATGTATGATATTCATCAGCTTAAAAAACGTTCGCAACATTTCATACATCATCAAATCAGCCGAAAGACGTCACATTGATCGGTCCCGTGTCCCGTCTAACTGGATGTTGCGGTGACAATACAACATGCAAAAACGAACTTAGAAGTGAAAGAAATAGGTTTATAACCTGATGCACGATCTTGAGTTTCCTCCTCATTCCCAGAGGCTGCTGCTTCACGGAGCCCAGCACCTCCTTGTGCAGGTGGATGTTCTCGAAGATCTGTTCCTGAGTCACCACGGCCGCTAGCTGAGCGTCCTCCATTGATATTGCTGTGCTGTTTAACAGAGAAAAGATAATTTGTGATTGACACCATAATTGGATGCCGTAATGTTATTTTGATTAAGAACTTTATAGATTTTATTTACGGTTATATTTTTAGGCATAAATTTCTAACAGTCCATCCATCCGTCCGTCTTTCTATTATAAGGACCTTTTTTATTTATTTTTTTTGTGTGGAGAAATGCTCATGCATACTGCACTACCACAGGGAGATAGTGCAGGTATGTGGGACTCTAACCCATTGAAACTCCACGGTGTCCTCCTGTGCCGCTTATGGCGGGAACACGGGCACACGTTAGCCGTTAACACTAACCGCGAACCCGCCGCAGCTGCCCGTCACCGGACCCTCCTCGGGGGACTAAATAAGCACATGGGTGCCAGACGACCCCGTGTATGGCACCCTTGGTCCCCCTGTGACGGGTCAAGGTCAATGGCCCCGTCACCTACCGCTTTCATTTTTCGGCCGCAAGGGATAGGGAGAGCGGCTAACACTATACCGACACTCCTCCTCCCCTGCGGCCCCGCACCTCGTCCGCCATCAGACGGTGGCGACTCCGTCTAGGCCGCGGAAGGTAGGGAGAGCGGCGCACCGCAATACCGGCACTCCTCTCCCGCCGGCCTCCAACCCTCAGCTGCGATATCGTATGGGACCTGGGACGCTCCATAAGACATCGCGGCCAGCCTCAGTTGCGATGTCGCCTGTTACCAAACGGCACCGAAACCTACTAGTTGGCCGCTAGGTCTTCGGCTTAATCGGCAAAAGCCCTGACGAGCGCTCCCTCCTCGGGTTCCTCTTCGCTTCATCGTGGGTGATTGCGAACATAGATTCTCTTTATGAATCACCATAAATTTTCTATATGAAACTTTTTAATAACGGGCGCACGGTTGGCGCAGTGATTGAGCGATTGACTGCTGCGCTGCGTGTCGCGGGTTCTATTCCCGCGTGTAACAAATATTTGTATGACCTACATATAGTTATTCCGGCTCTGAGTGTTTGTGTATGTGAGTTTATTTGTTTGTAAACGCACCCACGAATATACTCCATTGAGGTAATAATGTACTAGTACATATTATCTCAATGCGATACGCGAGAAGTTCCTAGTGTGGGACAATGGGTTGTTAAAAAATAAAATAAAGGATTGTATTTAAAACAACAGTAAGTGGGTATATTTCAGGTCAACTCATTTATATAGGTACTTTATTGTACATAAGATCATAAAACAACATGCAACGTGTGCCCTTCTCGAATTCAGCGATCTCTTCCATGCATGCGGTTTAAATATATAAATAAATTAGGATAATACTTACTCTCCAGAGCTAGTAGTGAAGACGGAAGATCGTCGCCTGGGCCTGTTCTCGTCGGCGAGGAAGGGCGAGGACGGTCGCCTGGCTCGACCCTTACGAGACCTCCTGACGCTCGCCCGGCGCTGACGCAACACCGCGCTCAAGCTCGCCGAGTAGTCTTCGTCTTCTGAGACATCTGGAAAAAAATATATGCTCAGTTTCTTTCTTTTTAACAAGCTTTTATTTACTCCGACCAGCCACAATGTGACTGCGGAACCACTCCACAGACGATGCCCTATCTACTGTTCTGCCCATTATGCGAAAACTTCTGCGTCCTGCACCATGCGAGACCTTTGCGAACGAACCAGCGCTATCAACGTGGCTGAGTGTAAATATTGCCAAGTCGAAACCATATGGCTCGCACTGAGTAAAAGTTGTCAGATCTCATGTAGAGCCAAGCTTCTAACTCTACTCGTCCTAACTCTACTCTTTCACTTCTTTTTAGGGTTCCGTAACCCTATTACTAAGACTCCAGTGTCCGTCTGTCTATCTGTCTGTCTGTCACCAGGTTGTATCTCATGAACCGTAATAGCTAGACAGTTGAAATTTTCACAGATGATGTATTTCTGTTGCCGCTATAACAACATAATATTTATTTTATACTACAAACAGAATAAAATAAATATTTAAGTGGGGCTCGCATACAACAAACCTGTTTTTTTTTGCAATAGAAGTACGGAACCCTTCGTGCGCGAGTCCGACTCGCAATTGGCAAGTTTTTTTGTGAGTTGCTTATGTCAATATTTTTTTATTTTGTTAATTTTTTCCATCTCCTAATTTAAAGGGTGGGGGGTTATTTAAAAAGTAAAAGTTACAAGTTTTAGAATTCTTTGTTGTTTGTGTACTAATATTAGCTTACATATCAAATTTCAGCTTTCTAGGACCTCAGAAAGTACCCTAAGAATTTTGATGATCATCAGTGAGTGTGTCAGTGACGAAATCGGATTTTTTTTAGATATCAATAAAATTCAAAGTATAGGAGCTATGCAATTGAAACTTTATATGTTTAATAAGTCCACAATTGATATCACATCCCGAGAATTTCGTTTATCTGGTATGATCTAAACTCAAGTTATGAGGGATCAAAAAAACGATGAAGCGCTTCGAGAAAAGGTTGCGCTTCGCTTGGTTCGTCTTGGCGGGGGCACTAACGTACCGCCAGATTAAGAACAAGAAATTATCGAACACGAAGAAGAAGATGAAGACCATCTTTTTCTTGTTTTTTTCTTTTGCTTGTTTTTTTTTACTCGCCTTGTAGTAAATATGTGTATGGCTGAAAGCTGAAATTTTGCATACACGTTTGGTTTAGATAAAAAAGCACGGTTAATTAAGTGTAATCATTCTAATCCAATATGGCAGCCTAAGATGGCGGACCAATTATATTTAAGCACCCCCATGATTTTTGTATCAAATGAAAGAAAAACGAAAAGGTTTCTTAATTAATAATTGTTATTTGTTATTCCTAACGGCGTAACGGCTCTTGGCTTCAATCGACGAATCGAAATGCGATGGAGTGAGCTAGCCTGTTCAGTCTTGGCTGACGGGTAGGGAACAAAAATGCTGGCAGAGAGTTCCACATTTTGGCTGAGCGCATAATCATTCTTGAGAAGAGGCGGTTTGTTCGACTAGCAATTCTTGAGGAGAAGGATATTCTACAATAAGTATAAGGTAATACTTGTGTGGTCGCTGGTAATACTAAATTGTCTAGATCAGCCCGCTGAATCCATCGTCATTATCAGGTTGTGTGTTGATCAGAACATTGCAATTTCACACACACATACCAACTTGTTTTGTTGTTTTTATTGCCGAACACTTTGCCGAAACTAGGTGAAAACGAAGCTTGTTTTTAGAGCACTTTACTGAAACGTAAGTTTGAAACACTGAGCAATGAGGATACGCGGGTAGCTTCCAAATGTGGGTTTACCTTCACAGAAGAAGTAGTAGCCATGTATTCAAAACAATGGCAGTCTTTCAATGATAGTTTAGAAATTCAACTTTTATTCTAATACTCACCTAAAAGATATTGTGTTGATTAAGCTACCACATTATGCATTCCTCGTATAGACCTATGTAACAACTTTTATATACGTTGAACGAACGTAATTAAATTGTAAGTATTTTGTTTACAAGTCATTATAAGTTGTCTCATGAGTTTAATGTCTTATCTTGTCAGATCGACAGAAATTACAGTTTCACAAAACAGACCAAAGCTCAGCCAGCCAGTGCGATTCACTTCTTAAAATTATATTTCTTATCGAAGTTTGCGAGGATGGATGCCTGTTACTCTTTTATGCAAAAACTACTGAACTGATTTTAATGAAACTTTACAGTAATATAGCTTACATACCTCAGAATAACATACTGGCTATAATTTATTTATTTATTATTGTCTATAGGCTCTTACTTGAGGACTATCTCACCTGAGCCTGATCCTCGCTAAAGTAAATATGTTCTGTGCAACTAATGGTAAGCGAAGAGTGGTCGACGATTTATAAAGTTTAAAGTACTAATTTAATGCGGGCGGAGCCGCGGGCGACTGTTAGTCACGAAATAAAAGTCATTCATGGGGAATGAGGAGTACCCTAGAACTGCATGTGAATTTCTGCAGACGTGTCAAAAAGTTAAGAAAATTCAAATGCTTTCAAATTTGCATAAAACAACTTCGTCTGTAGCTAAAAATCCAATCATAGCAAGCAATCTGGCGGAGAATGCACAAAAAGTAGGAACAAGATAAAAGGGAAAAGATTGGTGTTACCCTAAACCGGTTGGATTCCAACCAATTCTACCCGAGCTTAGCAATTATACCAATATAAAGCCAGTTTTGAATCTGGAATCCGCAAAAAAGTTAAAAAGAGTGTCAACACGAAATTAAGCGTCTGTTTAGGTACACGACACGAAAGTATCCGTGCGGCTAAATCTTGACACAATACGAAGATGTGCTACGTACATAATTATGTATCTTCACACTTTTAATGTATATCTTAGCTGTCAAATAAATTATTCATAGTCGACCAAGACGGACGGAAATCTTCTCGTATAAACGCGCCCTTGCAGTAAACCCTTCTCTGTTGAAATTATTCCAGCTTAATTATTTTAAAAGGATTTTCTAGATAGATAATGTTTATTGATGACAATAATATATTTAAGTTTCTCTGTGCAGTATATTTTCTATAAAGCATTAATCAATACACGTAAAAAACGCGGTGCAAAAATACATTCTACTAGGGACGCATTTTTAGTAGTTTATTATTAATAGTGTAGTCATTAACAGTATCTTAAAAATACGATTATTCAGTAAACCTAGAAGATACAGGTAGGTACAGATTTTTATCAAATTATTATGTCTTATAGGCACTGTCAATGACAAAATGTAACTGATTATTTCTGAATTTTAAAACGCTAAAAGGTTTTTTTATGCATTCAGGTATTAAGTAATTATATTCAAGTATATTATAATGAGATGTAAGACTTTTTAGATCTTATAGGTGATGTTCTTCAGAAAGACCAGGTGCGTAGTACTCATAACCGGCGTGTGTGAAGACACACAAAATAAGTATGTAAGGATCGTAGCAGGTGGTGTTCTGTAGTTTCTGCCAATCCCCATGGAAAAAAGGCGTGAGTTTATGTATGTGTAAGAATTTTTAAACTGCCTACTAGTAATTAGATTCTATTCTATTTCTACCTAATACTTTGAACAGCCGGTGTCACCAGACTTATGTAGATAGCTGACTGCACATAGCCATATACGCACGTTTAGAATTCGCAAAGCATTTCAATATACAATTTCGCCAACATATCAACTTACATCTACTATCACTAGACTTTAAAGTAATTATATGATAGTTATCTTACCTCCAGCAGAAGGTGAAAACTTGACCTCATTGCTGACCGGAGTCTCCGAAGGCAGGTGGAACAGGTTGACTCCTGACGAAGACATGCTGCCGGGGTCCGCCCACGTCACCGACAGCCGGTCTACCGACGGCTGCGGAGACGATGGAGGTGGGTCGCAGGAACCCTGTGAAGAAAACGGAACAGATTTTCTCATCATCATCATCTGCTGAACATTGGCCTTCTTCAAGTGTCACCACATTGACCGATCCCGTGCGTCTCGCATCCAGGGTATGCCCGCAACCTTAAACTAACTAACTTTATTGAGGTACAGTCAGAAAAAAGAAAAGCTATGTTTTTAGGGTTCCGTGCCCAAAGGGTAAAAACGGGACCCTATTACTGAGACTTCGCGGTCCATCTGTCTGTCTGTCTGTCACCAGGCTGTATCTCATGAACCGTAATAGTTAGACAGTTGAAATTTTCACAGATGATGTATTTCTGTTGCCGCTATAACAACAAATACTAAAAACAGAATAAAATAAATATTTAAGTGGGGCTCCTATACAACAAACGTGATTTTTTTGCCGCTTTTTACGATAATGGTACGGAACCATTCGTGCGCGAGTCAGACTCGCACTTAGCCGGTTTTTTTAACTGCCCTATGATCTATGATCTATGATGAGCTATGATCTTGAAATTTGGTGATAAAGTTTATTATTACGTATATTTTACTAACAAATACCAATATATTCTACATTTTACAAAATGTAGAATCCTAAATGTGCGAAGTCTAACAAATCATAGACAGATAAAGAATATCAATTGATTAAGTTCGCCTATGTATAACCATTGTATATGAAGTTTAAATAAACCGCGATTTGAATAAATGGACAAGTTGATAGATCTAGTGTTTATGTTTTACAATCCGTTTCCATAACTGTACCAGCAGGTGGCCAACCATAATATGGTTAGTTGTCACCGCCAGTTTTGGGGTCTGTTACACAAGAAGCAACCCAGGTTTAATAGAAAACTGACTGAGACGCCTGATCAGGTCGGTGCATTTTCGTTTCTGTACCGAGAAGCGTGTATGCGCTTGGTAAAGATTATTTACCGAAACGACTCAGTCCGGAAGCTCTCAGTTAATTGCCCATTGCACAAAACCGCACTCGGTAAAGAATCTGTACAGAATTGGTATAGAAACGAAGATGAAACAAAAACGCATCGACCCGCTTAGGAAGGCGCCTTTTACTCTTCAAATCGGCCCGTCAAAACTTGACCGGGGTAGCACGACCACCACACTATCTTCACTGCCAAGTAGCGTTATTGTGTTCCAATTTGAACATTATGGGTGCCAGTGCAAGTTCAAGCACATCATAACATGAATATAAACTTTATCTCTGCGTTGATAGCGCACCTGCACCTGTAGCCAAGTTGACAATCTACAATCGATAACGCTAGTAGAAAAATAAATCAATCTATCGGAATTAAACATCTGTACGTTAAGTCACGTGGACAGACCATACAAATAGAAGGCGATACGAAAATATATATATAAAATATATATATAATAAATACGTTTGTAAATTGGCTAGGGGGCTGCGATGCCTCTGGGGCCCTAGAAAGTGTTATTCTAACAGCGGTTGCCAAAATGAAAGGGATTGATCTGGTGATATTTCTATAGCGCTTGACAAACCCATACATTTGTAACATTTTGCCAATCGCTTTCGCTATGGTTTCGTTTATATTAAGTCACATGTCTATAATAGAGACTCTTGATTTGCTAATATCTATAGACAGAATCGGCGATGCCGATTTAACTTCAGGGGACCATTGTTAAGCTTTCCACTAATATACATAATTAAGTAATAAAAGTAAATAGGTAGGTATTACATATAGGCACTTATTGGTATCACTGTCTGAACTATTGGCAACAATAGGTTTATTTAGTTGACAAAATATTTTTTATTAATAGGAGAAAATTAGTAAAACGGGCATTTATAAGCTATTAGTAAATTGAAAAAAAAAAAACAAAAGTAATTCATATGTGTAATTCTTGTAATTTAGTTTTCATTACTTAGCAACACTACGACAATTATTATCACTCAAGTTCATGTCAGATTTTAATTATTCGTAGTTTTTAATTTTGCACCTTTCTAGTTTATAGCTCGACTAATTGTTTTTTGGATTGCCACAAAGTAATTGAAAACACTATCACGAAAATTTTGTTTTTTAACTAACAATACTGGGTTGTTTTAATTTATAATTCACTGGTTTGGTTTAAAAATATTTTAAAAATATAAAATCTTATAGAAAGAACCTTTATACAAAAGCACTAAAAAAAAATATTAAAATTACCGTCCACAAAAATTCGAATAAAAAAATTCAAAGTTCGAACAGACAGATGTATTATTTGGACCAATCGGAGAAAGGTACTGCGGCGGATTATCGAGAAACGACTGACGCAAGGCTAGTCGCACACGGACAACATGAAGTCCTGCGATTTATGTTGACTTCAGAGGCTTTTCTTGTAGCTATGTGTGGGTAGGTAAAACCACTCCATCTGAATGGCGATTGTACACGCATTGTCATGTACTCCTCCTACCTATATATGGAATTTGATCAGAAACAAAGGTAAATGACCCTTTCTTAATTTGAATAATTAATGCTTAGTTTTGGTGTAGTGGATTCGTACCTATGTGCTGAGCGCGGGTACCTAGGTTCAATCCCTTGGTTTCCTAGATTAAGCTTAGTGCTATTGGATTTCTATAATAAAGCCATTTCGGCCAGCTATTGTGTCTGTAGTTGTCATCTCACTCTTTCGGTGGAGGCGTGAGATGATGTTGGTAAAAATGTCTCGGACTACAAGACGTACGGCAATGCGCCATCGGTACATGATGGTAGAATGAATACCACCTAGGGTAGCCCACCGAAATAAATTAATGCCGATTATTTAATGTAACAAGCGATTAGGTACGTAATTTCTCGATGATGAAGTGTTGAGAAACTCACTGACAACTGAGGGCTGATTAATTTGTGACAAATTGTTGTGCAGCTGATTTAAGATGTGACGTCGACTTCAGAAACCGAGCCTAAGTCTGCTGGGGGTTCTTTAAGTCAAGAGTGAATAGATTACTTCTAGGTTAGCGTGCTTCACAGTCGATCACATCATCGCTTACCATCAGTTGAGATGTCGGTCAGGTCTACGACTATCATCAAAATAAAAATAATAAAAAGGGAATAAGTTCTAGTAATAAATAATAATTATTTAGTTATTTTCGGCTGGGCAGCGTTCGGGCAGTTGCGGTATCTTTTCGTCCAACTTACCATAGTGTCTCTAGACGAAAGTCTATGTCCAGTGTGTGTTGCCAGTGATGACCTATGGCTCTGAGACGTGGTCGCTCACAATGGGCCTCATCAGAAAGCTAACAGTCACCCAAAGGGCTATGGAGAGGGCTATGCTTGGAGTTTCATTGAGTGATCGAATCAGAAATGTAGAGATCCGCAAGAGAATCAGGGTTACCGACATAGCCCGAAGAATTGCCAAACTTAAGTGGCAGTGGACAGGGCACATTGCTCGCAGAAAGGATGGCTTATGGGGCCGAAAAGTTCTGAATTGGCGACCGCGAACTGTAAGACGTTGCGCTGGAAGGCCTCTCCACCGGGTGAACGTTGTGGGGATCCGCTGGATGCGGGACTCACGGGAACGGTCAATGTGGAAATGCTTGGGGTAGGCCTATGTTCAGCAGTAGACTTCTTTCGGCTGATTTGATGATTATTTATTTATTTTATCAAAAGATCCACACTGACTAAAACAAAAATACATGAAGCAAAAAATGAATAAACTAGGATTGTATTCCAGTGTGCGCTCAGCCTCTCGATACTAAATTAATATAGACTGTGCCCTGTTATTGTAAGGTGTGGTCAAGCTACTTATGTACACTCGCGGACGCAACTGAAACCTTAGTATAAAAAAAAAGCTTCTATTGGAAGGTACTTTTGCTTTTTCCTGTTTGCTTGATGGCCTAAAACATCATCTGAAGATGATTATATTACTTACCAAAGGCTAAATAACACATACTTTGAAAATTATACATAAAAAAGACGCAGTAAATGAACTCGAAATTAAAGGACATCGAAAAGAGCTTTAAGTTTCTACCTCGAGGTCATCAAACTACTAATTTATTTAAGTAAATAAATTATGTGAAAGTAGTTACGTTTATTTCGCTCACATTCAGTAGGGACTCACATCATAAAAACACATGCATGTTACCTTGATTACTAAACAAACAATACAGCCGCGACATTGGACAGGGTAATTGAATTAAAATGCCATATTTGTAACACCGCTGTCGGCGACTGCCCTCGATGATAAAGTTGTGGCCATCACGCACATTAAGCTACATGCCGTCGGAAAATGAACCAGAACGGCGAATTTATAGACACTATTGACTATGGTGATTTTTTTAACGCTGAGCTAACTAATGAGTCCATGGGGATCTCTGTGTGCCTAGCCTTTCCCCAAATATATTGGGGTTGGTGTCCAGTCTAACCAGATGTAGCTGAGTATATATGTAGCTAGTAGCTATTTTTAACCCCCGACGCAAAACGACGGGGTGTTATAAGTTTGACGTGTCTGTGTGTGTGTCTGTCTGTGGCATCGTAGCTCCCGAACGGATGAACCGATTTTGATATTGTTTTTTTTGTTTGAAAGGTGACTTTGTGGATCTGGGTTTTTTCAGAAGATATCATGTCATAATTGCGTGTTTCGATAGATTGTTGAATGAAGCGTGTCTACTACTAGGTAAAATAAATGTAGTTTAAAAGGCATGAAATTAGCCTCGTACTCGCGTCGAGGAACCTGCTGTAAACGTAAATTAAATAAACTGCGGCGGTTCCCCGACGCGAGTACGAGGCTTATTTTCTAGATTTTACATGCAGCGATTGCCTATCTGACTTCTGACTTGTACAACCCTGCAACTGGGTAACACAATACCCCTTGGCAAGACCGGTGTCAGGCTTTTTTCTTTTCCTGGCATCTGGCTATCCGTAAAGACTTTCAAAAGTTGGGCAAAAGGCCAAGATTCATGATGAATATTGTCTATCAACGGAACTGGACTATTTTCTGGCGCTTGGGAGAGGCTAGTGACCGTCTTGAAAATGATCTCATCTTCCTCAAGTCTTGTCTTCTAATGGGCAAATACCCAGAGCATTGTTGGCCTCCGCGATGCTTGAAAATAATAATAATAATATAGCTTTATTTACATAAGAAAAAGACTACAATTCAGTGAAGTCCCTGACTCCTGTGCTAGGTGATTAACCTGTGTTACAGGAACCAGTGCCCTCTCCCGGCAACAAATACAGCTTTATCTTATGCAATAATTATCAAAATGAAATTAAAATCAAAATTGTAAAGAGAAAAACAGAAAAAAATAAAAGGTTTCTTAGTAATCGCTGTAATGGTGAGTGTGTGTGTGTGCGTGTGTGTGTGTGTTGTGTATGTGTCGTGTGTACCTACATCAATTGTATGTACTGAGGAAAAGATTAAAACGTGGTATCACAAGAGTGTTATTAAAATCTGCTCAGTTTCTTCGTATCTGAGAGACATTAGCCATGACCTAAGGTTCTGTTTGACCCTAAACGCAGTTAGTTTGTAAAATGTACGCAGAAAGAACAGTTGCTCCAAATAATTGGGATGGTTCCAGTTGGTTAAGTAAAGGAATATTTCGATGAAAGATGTTAACGAATGTTCTATCTTCAGTTCTGTTAATCGGGATGGGGAATCATGACGAGTGGAATTTTACAGGCTTGCCCTGACTAGAACCCACTTCGTTCCTTCCTTCTATCGTCAAGAAAAGTAAACCACTTCGTTGCTATGCATCTGAATCTGGAGATCTGAATCGAAGATCTGTGACAGATTACAAAATCATCAAAGCAGCTTTGATTGAATACCTATGTATCTTGAAAAAGACTACTGTCTTAGATTGGGTGAAGACGATAATCTCCAGGCAAATTTTGACAAAAATCTCGCTCGTTGAAAATGGAATGCAAAGCATGGGCCACGCCCATCGGCCACAGTGGTCACGAATGGCCAGTGACGTGACATGCCGCAGTCCATCTTGTAGTGCCAATGAGTGCCAGTCGGTCCCGCGCTGATTAACTACGCAGGGCTGGTACTAGACGATTTTGTATTTTTGGAAGATCATCTTATTTCAGAAAGCAATAGAATGAATGTTTGTTTACGCAGACAACGTTTACGTTGTGTTTGATTAACACATTCAATACTTTTATCCTTGTAAGCTCATTACCGTAGGTTCCTTCGTGAGCGGCACATATGATTAATACTAATAATACCAGCCTGTTAGTGTCCCACTACAAGGAAAAGGCTAACATTTTAACTATACCTAAGTCGAAGGTCTCCCACGTTGTTTTCCTTCACCGCTGTTAGCGATGTCCACGATAAACTCAGACAGTACATATTATGATATTATGAATTACAATAGTCACTTTGATACTTGCCCGGTAGGCCTAATACGTATGAAACAGAAATCAGCAATAATTGCGCAGCGATAGCGCAGTCATCACGCGATCGATCGCTATATGTCAAAAACATCGGGATTGCGTAAGGTATTATTAGCTAATCGCTCGCTGTTGAATAAAAGCTTTTCGAAAAATAAACCGCCATAGTCTCTAAAACTTCTTTATTTAGCAATTTGGGAGCGGTTGGCAATCGTCTAACAACAAGGGAAAAAGTAATCATAATTTGACAGCAAAATTTGCTCGCTATAATCGCGTTTATCCTGCGTTCAAATGAACTTAATTGTTTCATTGCAGCACTGTCGAAAAATTGCTATGGCGTGGCTATCGCTGATATCTTATTCGGATTCGCGATTGAAGAGCAATTATTGCGTAATAATTGCTATCGTTTTGCACTTGCAAGATACGTAATAAACCTGCGGATTTGATTTCATGACCGAGCACGACGGGCGCGGTCTCGGTCACTGGACCACCACGTCGTTTCATTAGATACAATTTATTTAAATTTTTCAATTCTATATGTCCGTATGGCACCCCTGAAGGCTCATTCCATTATCTCGCGTCGTACCGTTTCTATTACTCCAAATAATAATTAAGAAGTGATTTTTCACCAAAGATAGTGAGCGCGATATCATTCTACTAATTCGTGGAAACGAAAGCTTTTTGATACGTTTGGAGCCATTATGATAATTTATGAAGTCGTATTAATTCATGTGCCGGGCACACGCATCATTATTGGTAGGTTTTTATATTGTTGATAGGCTCGCGTTTGACCTCTATCTCACCTGATGGTAAGCGATGATGTGGTCGACGGTGAGCACGCTTGTCTAGAAGTAACCTATTTACTCTTGACAGATTGTAGGTATCGGGAACACAATCGATGCAAGGAATACCACCCCTTGTCTGTACGCACACTGAAAGATGAGATTAGAATGCTTGGAAACATGCTGGTCCTGCTCCATAGGGCAATCTTTAGTGTAGACAAAATCAAACGGGTTGTTTTATATTTTTTTAATTATAGTATCGTTTTTTTTCTTCTCTCGTATTTTAAGAAATTGACTCGCACACTGTTCCGTTTTTGTTGAATTAGGTAATTTATCAATATTTGCAATATTTGTAAGTATGTGAGAAGCATGTTCCTATTTATGAAATTAATGAATTTACCTGTTAGTATTAGTTTGGGTACGTGAGGCGATGCATGACACATGATACATGTATGTATGTAAATATTGTAAAACACTTTTATTTTTGTAGAGTAAGTATGGAGTTCCTAATTGTCCGATCTCCCTAACAAGCTACTTTGCCGAATGGACGGTAGAATCAATTATTATTATTTTTAATTTTTATTTTTTGACGTTCAGAAGTGCCGCATAATATCCTAATTTAAATAAAGAATTTGACTTTTGAATTTTGAAAGAACTGCCATTGGTTTAGTGCATATGGGTGGGATGACCACCATGTACCGATTGCGCATGGCTTTACGTCTTGTCTTGTAATTTTCGGTTAATTTGCATAACAAACCTCATGGCAATATTCTTTACAGGGAGGGCAGAGGTGTGCATGGTGCACTCACCGTTGGCCAGTTTTTATGCTTAACTTATATAGTCATAGCTCATAGGTCGTTTTGCGAATAGGACCGCGCGTTTCTAACGCCACAGTTTGGTCATACATAGGTTATAGACCAAAGCAAACTCGTCACGCGGTAGGCTAGCTTCGGGAGTAGTCGTGTGCGCGAATCATATGTTTTTTTATATGGTGAACGCGTATGTTTGCTTGTAATGTTTGCTTACATTCGGACTACTACTATTTAAATCTATGTCTAAACTAGGACCTAGGACATTTGCACTAATTTAAAAAAATAAAATAATTAAAAAAGTAATTATCTAACGACTTACTAAGTAATTAATAATAATTAAGTACTGAATAAATTATTATTTTTCAACTACATATAAAGTGATCATTAATCACTACTAAACCGATCATACGGGACGTATTTTTTGCTTAGAACCAAAACAGTGTAGAAATGTAATAGGTATGTAATCTCATTGTTGCACAGCTTTTATTTTTTTTATTTAGGTATAAATTTACCACGGAGGTTTAATGTCTTCCATTAAGTTGCATATAAAATGTATGCATTAGATCAAAAAGACACTGGCTGAAAATAAAAATCGGTTGAATAAAATCGATTTTGTACCATTGTTTAACTGATACTTCATATTTAGCAAGAAAAGTTTAAAAAAAAAGTTAATAAAAAAATCAAAAAACCCGACTGCTGAAAAAGCAAACTAAAAAGACGTAAACAAGAAGAAAATCATGCTGTGCATTCGGAGGATACATATTCGCGAGCTGGCGGACCAAAACCAGATGTATCCTCCGACTGCACAGCATGATTTTCTTCTTGTTTACGTCTTTTTAGTTTGCTTTTTCAGCAGTCGGGTTTTTTGATTTTTTCAATTAACTTTTTTTATTTACAACTTTTAAGTTATTTTTTTTTTTGAATTAGGTACATTTAAACATATAAGAGTTATATATTTTTGAAATCGCCTCTTAAAATCCTTTATTTCGATACCCCACACGATGGGTTTGGAAGAAAAACATTTTTCCCCCCCCCACAAAATGGCGCCCAAAATCCGCCATTTTTGTTTTTTCCAATTTTAATGTAGCCAGTGACATTCGCAGGATTAAGACGAATCGATTGACATATAAATCATCAAAATCGGCCAACGCGTTTGGTCTCTGGAGCGCCACATAGGAACAAACATACATACATACATACATACATACATACATACATACATACATAGACTGATAAACACATTACCCTCCTTCGGCAGTCGGGTAAAAATAAAGTTATTTTTCAATTTCTAGATTTTTTATTTGGAAGTCAGTAGTATTTCTTTGTAAAAAGTTTTTTATTTTTCACTTTTTAGTTGTACCTACCTAATAGGGAAGTAGTTAAGTAAGTACCTATAACGACAGAATAGATTATCTGAATAACATGAAACTTGAATATAACCGGTGAAATGAGAGATCTGCAAACCCCTTTCGAGCGTACTGGCGTGATGTTATGTTATGAAATGGTATAAACAACAAACAGACTTGCGATTGCAGCAATCCCGAAAGATTTGCCGTTATTTATTGAAGAGTTCTGTTGTATTTCTTCGAAGTACTTCATCAGATCTTCACCAAATTAAAATGGGACCAATTTCGAAACATACTTTTTCAAACAAAGGATTTTCAAAATCGGTCTACAATTGACGGAGATATCGGTGAACATACATAAAAAAAAACATACATAATGTCGGACATAGAACCTCCTCCTTTTTTGGTAAGTCGGTTAAAAATGGGGGATTATCAATCCATTAAACACCTGGTGCGAGCCCCTGTGCAGACTATGCTCCCCTCTGCTGGAGTGTCCCGATTGTCTACTCACTTGCACCCTGGATGACCTGTACAATGGATCTAACGCTGCAATAAGCGTGGCCACCTACTGGGCCCAAATAGTTTGATCAAATGTACCATCGAAACAAAAAAGAAAAACCGGCCAATTGCGAGTCGGGCTTCGCACATTTAGGGTTCCGTACCAAACCGCAAAATCAAGTTGGTTGTAATAGGAAAAATAAGAGGTTTTCAAAGAAAAATCAGATTCATCAATGTATTGGTATTTGTTAGTAAAATATACGTAATAATAAACATTATCACCAAATTTGAAGTTAATAGGTCAATGGGAAGTTAAACACTCTTCGGAACAAAATTTTGCAAAATATGCTGACTTTGGTGACTTCTCATTCCTTTGTTTTCTAATATTTTTAAAAACAAAAAATACAGATTTATCTACGCAATAAGCTCTAAAAAACGATACCCAACTCGATCGATCATATTTATTTTTATTTCGCGTCCCACTTTCGCTGTATGTTGTTACATGTTCTTAAGGGGTCACTCTTAAAACATAAAAAATATTTATTTATTTATTTCAACCATAACACATACATCTTTACAGGATTGCACCCAATACGATACATGCGCTTATCAAGTTACTTCCCATCCCACAGTAAACTACACTACTAGGTACTACTTAGTAGTGTAGTAGCTTTGGGTCAACAAGATGCTCATACTGTGAAAATTTGAACAGACGACCGACGGACAGACAGACAGACACGTCAGTGACAGCAATATGGCTCCGTTTGGACCCTTCGGGTACGGAACCCTAAAAAAGAGTGACTTTGTTCTATACTAATTATTTAGTGATGCCCTACTCAGTGACATAAAATTAAGTTGAAAAGAAATTCTAAATCAAAGACAACAGTCTAAAAGTCTACCGGCGCGTTGCCCGACTGCGCGAGGTATTACATTTCGTTAATTGGCTCCGTTTAGAGGCCGGGGAGTGCCCTGATTGTATGTAATTACACTTTGTGTACCTTTCTCAGTAATGGCGACGCCGCTAAATGTATTCACAATTTTGGGTGTTTGTATGCGGGAATTAGAATGTTAGAATGTGAGCACAGAAACAATACAGAAACACACACTCACATAACATCACGCCTGAGGTCCCCCTTTTCCTAAGGTCTAGGCAGAGTGTACCCATAGGCAATTTCAAAAGACTAACTTTTGCCTGAGGCTTGGCTACCAGGTCTACCCCACAGGAATCAATTGTGCTTTTCTTTGTAGCTTTCTATCGGTGAAAGAATTTTATAATTTACTACGTTCTGCCCGCGGTAGAGAAATTAAAGAAGACTTCCGAAATTAAAGTAATTAAAAAATAACTTTAATTTCGGCAATCAGTATCGACAACGAAGATATAAAACTAGAAACACCGACTTCTTAAATTAAGCTATTTTGCATTTTGTATTGTAGTGTTTTTATTTGGAAGTATTTAACTTTTTTAATTAATCGCGACATGATTGTGTTGATGGAAATTGTGCAATTGCTTTCCGCGACGAGTCTTGACTTTTGACTATTTCTTAATTATCATGTTCCATAACCATATAAAATATGAGGAGAGGCACACATATAGCTAACAACACTCCATGGAGTGGCGCATTGAGACAAGTCATGTACCTTGATGGGATTTCCTATTTGGACTTATAGGGCAATGATCTCACTTACTTTGAAGAAGTACAACCGTGTTTCTAACTTCTATAAATTTCAGTTCTAAAAAAATACGCTTTAATGGTAAATTTAACTAAAAAGTCGCCAATCCTGAAGATCATGGTAAGGATAATGGGACAAACTATTTAAACTATGTACGTGTACAAAGTTTCAAATCAATCCGACGTTTTGAAGGGGGTGAAAATCACTTTCAAAGATTCCGTTACATTGATACATAGATACATACCAAGCTAATAAAAGCGTGAAAAAAAAGTATAAACTTTGATCCGATATTATTGTGTACTAGACCCAGCGACTTAATATTCTGCGTGTGGCCTGTCAATGAAATTGAGAAATTTGTTTAATCAGCCTTTTTTTAACGTACCCACTGCTGGGACACAGAGAGAGAATGGGTCTTAATCTACTACTCAGGCCCAGTGCGGGTTGGTGGATGTCATAAGTCTTCGAATTTTTGGTTATAGGACGTACCGGTTTTTTATTTTTTTATTTGTGATGTGTTTGCTCTTGACTCTACTCTAGGTTTGAGAACAGTGGTGCTGCAATAATTTACACAAACTAAACCGCGTACCTGGGTTCAAACCCATTAACTTCATAAGTCGGGGCCATAAACACTGGGTCATCACTGCTCTCCAATTATTTAATAACCAATGATGAAAAGGAGTGTTGCTGTAACATGAGTGAGGTTCGAAGTACACTTACAGAATAGATCTTCGGAAAGAACTAAGTACATACCTGTGGAGTCAGCTCCGATTTCGTGGTGTCGATCACCACTCTCGGTCGGGGCTCCAGCTTCAAGATTCCACGTTCTCTACCCTGCATAAGAAGATATTTATCAGATTTAGGGATGGGTTTAATTATTTTCAAGAACTTAAGAAGAAGTAATATAATATATCATAATCTGTCCAAATGAAAATTGTATTGAAACTTTTGTATCTAATAAAGTAAAGTAATCTATAGTTAAACAGATAGGGTTAAGTTTGGTGGTTACAATATTGTGAATTTGCGCTACGCAGATGACACCACTGTTTTTGCATCTGGTGCTCGCCATATGGAAGAAATACTACGCAAAATGAAACAAGAGAAATGCAATGCCTTGAATTCGGAGCAAGACCAATGTGATGATTGAAGAATCATCACGTTGGTCTTGCTGCAATCTCACCGGCACGGTCCTCACCGTGCTAACAATAATTCACCAGAAGTTACTCAGATCGAAAACTGCGACGTAGTCCAATCTTACGTATATCTAAGAGCATTAATCTCGAACAACGGCGGCTGCATTGACGGGATAAAGAGACGTATGGGGATCACAAGAACTGCAATAGACAATATGAAAAAATATGGAGGCACAAAGACATCACCAAAACCACGAAGACCAGGCGCTGCGCTGCAGAAACGTGGACGTTGCGAGAGCTGGAAAGAAAAAAATAGAGAAATTCTGGAGATGTAGTGCTGGAGAAGCTTGGAGTGTCGTGGACAGAGTTACAAACAATACTCGAAGTACTCCAAATCAAGCAGCATCTGTCCACAATAGTACAGTCCCTAATATTCACTTTCTTCGGACACGTTTCAAGGCGAGACAGTCAATCCATATAGTGGTTAGTCGTTCAAACCTTCCAAGCGGTCTAGAGCCCTCCACTTACTGGAAGGCACTAGATCGCGTGGAAGATCACCCATGCGATGGACCGACCAGACCAAGTCTGCTGTGGGCAGTCCCGTGCATGAATGTAGCCGGAGGACTTCTAATCGGGCAATTGTGAGACGCTTTACATCTGCCGCAAATACTAACAACACTTCAGGACGATCACGACCGCTCTATCAAGAGCGTAATGACAGAGAAGAAGAAACTTTAGTTTAAGCATAATTAATTGATATGAGAGTTTCTGTGACAATAATTATTTTTCTTTCTTTCGTTTCTTTTCTAAAGAGAATATTAATGACATTTTGAATAGTACCTATGAAACATTGACTCAACTTATTGATGATTGATAAACATAAGTTTTTATACTATTAGTATAGCTCTACCGGAATCTCATGGCATAAAGAGCAATACAAATTTGTGCAATATTGGGTAAATTGGATTAAAAGATCTTGATACTTTTTTTTTTATTTATGTCTTTAGTATTAATGAACATGAAGTATATTAGGTATGTGTATGAAGATAAAGATGTAAGATATTTTTTATGCCATGAGATTCCGGTAAAACTATAGTACGTTACTAAAATATGTTAGTAAAGAATTAAAAACAACAACTAGGCAGATGCATGTTGTGACTGTGACCAGAAAGCTCCTACTCAGAATGATGCTGTGCCATGGGGGACGCACGGCACGGCACTGACATTCAGTAGCCGCCTAAAACACGATGTACCCACGGAAGTAGGCTGAGTATGCTAAATCGATACAAAAATTATAAATAAATACAACTAGCTGTAAGTCTAGTGCTTTGTATTAAAGTGCATCGATAAACGACAGTACTTTGTCGACCTGACAACTTAAACTGCACTTATTGCAATAAGCTTTTACCGCTAGCGAGGGACACTTTAATACAGACAAAGATAGAGAATCAACGGCATTGTTTACAGGGAAACCAGAAGGCTGTCTTTGAGAAACCTGTGATAAAAATATGGAAATAGCTGTATAAGCAAAATTGGACACGTCGTAAGCATAAATGCATAAGCGTGAAGGCAAACTCTAGAAACGATAATTGAACTACGTGAACGTGATGTTTATAGCTGAAAGAGTTTATAAACCTCCCACAAAAAACAGTCTTAAAATATTTACTGCACTGAAACCACAACAGAGTCACAAGCAAAAGCCAGAAGTATTTAGTGCTTGTTTCCGGAAACCGTGTCTCATTTAACATTATTCTAGAAGCTCAAACACAACTTCGTCAATTTTACAACACAAAAATATCGCAAGTACACTGAAATACACACCGCAATATCAAATGGTAACACTTCAATCACAAAGGAGGACAACGAAATAGGAACTAATCAATGAATCTTCAATTTACCTTCAGAAAAAAAACAGAAATAACAACGCCGACCCAACTGAAACCCTTATATCTTACATCAGGGGTCACCAATTACTTTAATTTGGGGTCCCTTTTTTAATAATTTAACCGTCGTGGTCCGGAAGGTTTATTTAAAGCCATCAACCCCTCCCCCCTGAAGATCCTTTTGAAATGATTTGACCGTTATCGGCTCGACGACAGTAAAGATAAAACGCGGGATGAATTATTCACTTACGAACTCAAGTAACACAAATATATAATATTGTAATGTTTACTTATGGTCCACACAAAATAGATCCAGCCCACGGTCCGCCATTGATGACCCCTGGCATACACTAACAAAACATCTAACCACTGTAAAATGTAAAGATAAAGAATTATTTACAGGCACCAAGAAACCAAATAAAGAGGGACAGTCGAAAGTTTTTCAATCACATGTATAATAATAAGGGTTGTAACTCAAGTACACAAATACAAATTTACTGTTCGATCACAAACAAAAGAACGTTACGAGAAAACTTTACCAAGCACGCGTATTAAATTAAAAGAGTTGGCAGTACCTTTGCGTCCATCGTGGGCCGCGGCTCAGACAGCGGTGGCTACTGCTTTGACGGCTTCTGGCGTGCGTTGAACGGGTTGCCTGCGAAAAGGGGTGTAAGTCTTATTTTCAAATTTTCCTCTAGTACATGCTATTCTGCAGCTTCGTTTCCGTGGCGTTTCCCACATGTGTTGTGCGTTTTTCGGATAAGTCTATAATACTCAGCAATAGTATTGCTTGCTATTAGTAAAAGCCGTTACTTAATCGGATCAGTACTTCTAGAAGTTACCTTTTACAAACCAAATACCCATCTTACTAATATTGTAAATGCGGAAGTTAGGATGGATGTTTGTTTGTACCTCAATCACGCCAGGACGGCTGAACGGATCTGGATGAAATTTGGCACAGAGATAGATTATCGTCTGGAATAGCAAGCGGGTGAAGCCGCTGGCAGAAGCTAGTATTTCATAAAAAATAAATTTACTCAGTTTCACAAGTGAAAGCTTGCTGCTCTCGTTTTTTGTATGTCTCTGTCTATGTCTGCAACTTGAACCCTATGGGGTTATAGTTAATATAAGTTTGAAATCGCCAACCCGTCTTCAGCAAGCGTGGTGATTAATGCTCGTGCCTTCTCTGTAAGAGAAGAGGCCTTTGTCCTGCAGTGGGATATTAACAGTCTAGTATTATTATAAAAGGTAGATACCATTATTTTCTCCCGTTCACCTAACAGTCGATTGCCACATTTAAATGGTTCCTCAAAGTTAAGGCTCAAAATTATCATAACACCACCGTCACTTTCACCAACACTAGTATCTTTACCTTTACCAACGAATCACATATTTCTGTACATTCTCGGAGCACCTCATCATCATCAGCCTATTAAGGCGCAGATATCCTTGAGTAGCTGATTTTAAAATGAGAATCACATCTAAACAGCCAGTCGTAATTTTTTGGAAAACATATATGTTACAAAAGACCATTTTTCTAATAATTTGATCTAAGAAAATTTTGAGATTTATTCGTATAACATATTGTTATTAATTTGTAAAGTTATGTCTAACACGGACAAAAACACGACAGTCGCACCAAAACCGCCGGGCGTATTTTAATGAAATTCACACCATCTGAAAGATAATTTACCTGAGGTTTTTTTTAAAGTCATAGTATAATAAAGAAAGTATAAAAAGCTACAGAATTTTGGGTCGCGTGGGTGTGAAACGAGTGCGCGTTTTGTTCCCTCAAGGTCGTTGGCGATTGTCATCCTCTTAAGGAGTGTACTTCTAGGAAAAAAAAATAATGTACTTCTAAATCCTTTAAAATCTTCTATTTATTTTTATCTGTTTAGACTAAATATCTGTCGGTCAGTCATGAAAACAATGTACATCTAATCGGAATGAACTGCCGTTCTACAGAACATTTCACCGTGAAAACCTAGAAGCCACAGATATAAATCTAACTAGATAACGCAAGTCCCTCCATCTGTATGAAAACCAAGCGTGCCACTTTCTCACAAACAATTTAAAAACAAATTTACTTACCAATGAAAGAAAACATTTCCAATACCTCGGCCAACTTTTTCTATACAGTCTCTACAGCTCAAAATGGCATAAAAAGGGCATTTTTCCACTAACTTTTATATTATGTAACATATTACCTAAGAAATTCGTTTCGAAATATGAACAGTTTGAAACAAGATACAAAAAAAGAAAACCAAAATTACGTAATAACAGTTACGAAATGACTTTTGTATGGAGCTTTGATATCATTATGTAACTGGCAGAATGATACTGAACCTGTTACCTCTCGAAAAAGCGTGCGTTGATGGTGTATATATTCTGTGGTTTTTAGTCTGAACGTTTCTAATAAATTGTTGTTGGAATTTATTTGCATTTAATTAATTAAGCTCATCAGGTAGTGGTAAAATAATCGTTCGTGTCTCGCATAAAAAGGCTTTATTTTAACACTCGCATGTAGCTTTGTATTGTGTAAATTGGCTACATCGCTCGTGTTAAAGTCTCGACTTATTATGCTCGACACAAAATGTACTATTTCTACATTTCGGGGGATTTAGGTTCAGATAATGATTAACTCCGTTTTTTGGCACGCGAAGTACATACAATCACGTCATCTAGTTAGATGTATACCTGTGTTTTAGACTAAATATCCGTCGGTCAGTCATTCTGTAGGTCATTCATGAAAACAATGTATATCTAACGAAAAGCCAATGCGTAACCTGAAAGAACTACCGTCCTATTCTGTAAACTTTACACCGTGAAACCTGGATGCAATTTGAAGAGAACTGTCATTTCAACTCGATTGGATGGATTAAAACCTCACTTCATGTTTACGTTTACTTCACTAAAGTTATCACGTTGCGTTTTTTACAGATTAACTCTACTGCAACTTTGTTTTTATCTTCCAAGCAACACTTTGAAGCACGCGTGCTGAAAGTCCGAATGTAAACAACGTTATGATGCCATTCCAGTCGTTAAAGTGATTAATGTCGAGTGTATGTGTGTTATTAAGCTATGTGAATTTCATGGCGGTATAGAACATCGGCGAATCTTTTATCGTTAATACATAGGTTACCTATCTGTTATCACCTTTCTAGCCTTCAAAGTTTTTATTTATAATGGGATTTACGGCTTATCTTTGCATTTCCGATTTGTTTTACAGAATAAATCTCATGTAACTATTCATGGAAGAAGAAAGGAAAAAGCCGGCCAAGTGCGAGTCGGACTCGTGCTCGTGCAAGAGCAAAACGAAGGCGATCAAACGCTTTATGTCTTAATAATCGGAATTACCTGCAGTGTAGGTATGTCCCACACAATCGTTTGCTAATCGCTCGCTGTTTGCGCTCTAAGGGTTCCGTACCATTATCGCAAAAATCGGCAAAAATATCACGATTGTTGTATGGGAGCCCCACTTAAATATTTATTTTATGCTGTTTTTAGTATTTGTTGTTATAGTGGCAATAGAAATACATCATCTATGAAAATTTCAACTGTCTAGCTGTCACGGTTTATAAGATACATCCTGGTGGCAGACAGACAGACAGACGGACAGTGGAGTCTTAGCAATAAGATCCCGTTTTTATCCTTTGGGTACGGAACCTTAAAAAGTGTTAGTTCGTCACAAAAACAAAATTAATTACCCAGTAATTAACAAAAAAACAAATACAAGAAAAAAAAATAGAAAAAAATGGGGTGTCTACCAGTCAAATTTTATAGGTTAAAAAGACAGCATGTCAATGCAAATAAAAGTAAAAAAAAACAAACACCAATTTTACCAAGGAGTATCGTGTTACCCAGTTACTGGGTAGTAAAGGTCTGATAGGCAGCCATTCCATGTAAAATACTGATATCCAATTGAAGCCGGTTAGCCTGGAAGCCGGCCTCAATAAAGTTGGGTAAAGGCTATAGTCCATTTGAAATACATACATACATACATAAACTCACGCCTTTTTCCCATGGGGGTAGGCAGAAACTACAGAACGCCACCTGCTACGATCCTTACATACTTCTTTTGCTTCACTCACATTCATACATCTAGTCATACACACACGCAATAACATTAGAAATTTTCACATCCCTTTTCTACATTCCGTTCAACCGATTTTGAGTTCCATCCCGTAAATATAAGGATAGCATAAAAAGCATAAACGTGTTACCAAAACTATCTGTTAAATACAGCTGCCATTTGTCATATCGCCAACGCAATAGAAGTCAAAATCGGTTGAAAAAGCTGTTAAATGGGATTATTTAAATGGTTAATGTTATCTCAAACGGAGAATAGGCAGATTAATTTACATATAAAATTATTTTCATCAAAAAGTAACAGTAGAGGTTTTTCAAAGCATAAACAAATAGCACTAAAAATATTTTTGATTTTAGGGTTATGTCACTTTACAGCTAGCCTCTCAGTAATTAGTGGAAAACTGCGCAAAGGTGGGTAGTTAAAAGGGGTGAAGCGAGCGGGTTGCTAAACATCGCTCATCCACTGCTATTAAATACAACAACCATTTAAAATTAAAACAAACTCTCTGGGGTGAGTTAGTACAGGGCTTTTAATTCATTGGAAAATTGGCTCTTGTTACATAAATAAATATATGTCTGCCCCAGCCCACCCGGACTCCGTACTATAATATATGACGTGTCAAAACTATCATAGTTCGACTGTGATAAAGTGACAAATGTATAAAAGTCATATAAATCTGTCCCTTACGCACACTCAAAATGACCTTGCTCTAAGAGTTTATAGTCACCCCCCTTTTTATTGTTATTCCTTTATCAAAAAACGCTATTAAAATAAATAAATAAAACATTGAAGTAAAAAGTCTTAGTAGATGGAGGACTATGGCTTGTCATATCACTTGTCGTGGCTGTCAGCTACTCGTAAAGACATGGCTTTTGACATGTTGTTCTTTGAGGCGCCACCCGCATTCACCCACTGCTCTTTAAAAGGCTCAGCAGAAAGAAAGGGTCAGTTTGTTAATTATTTATTTGGCCTTTTTAGGGTGCCGGAGGAAGACGTCACCTGCCCACCACATCGCTACAAAATGTTGTCATTCTTAGTACTTTCCTTATTATTCGTTGGCTTTGAAAAAAAACCCGTAGACTAAAATGTAGACAATTAATTTATCTTTGATATGGTGAAAATTTCATAAAAATACACCTAGTGGTTTTCGTGCGATTTTCGTTTTTTGTCCGGTTAGAAATAACTTTACAAATTAATTACACTAATAAAGAAAATTTATTTATTTTATTTATTTATTTCTCACCACAATAAACGTTACAGACTGAAATGGTCTAGTATAAACATATTCTTTAAAAAAAAATACGACTTGATTAGTTGTGATGTTAAGAAAAGCGAATGAAGGGTAATCAAGGTGTTTAAGCTATGAACCGCTACGATAAAAATACATTCCAAAAGAGAATTAAGTACATACAAAGAGTATCTACTCAACGGCTTGAAATGACCCGTAGGTAGGCTTATTACGTATCTTTTGCAAGAGCAAAACGAAGGCAAATCAAACGCTTTATGTCGTAATAGTCGGAATTACCTGCAGTGTATGTCGGTATGTCCTACACAATCGTTTGCTAATCGCTCGCTGTTTGTCAAATGCACTTATTTAAAATAAAAAACCGACCAAGTGCGAGTCGGACTCGCGCACTAAGGGTTCCGTACCATTATCGCAAAAAACGGCACAAAAATCACGTTTGTTGTATGGGATCCCCACTTAAATATTTATTTTATTCTGTTTATAGTATTTGTTGTTATAGCGGCAACATATATACATCATCTGTGAAAATTTCAACTGTCTAGCTATCGCGGTTCATGAGATACAGCCTGGTGACAAACAGACAGACGGACCGCGGAGTCTCAGTAATAGGGTCCCGTTTTTACCCTTTGGGTACGGAACCCTAAAAACCACCAACAACTCTAAATCTGTTGTATTGAAGAGCAATTATTGCGCAAAAACAATCTTAAAGGTACTGGCACATACAGGCCATGTTGAATACCGTTAAGGCAATTTTAACAAAATTCTACTGCCTTTACCCCAAATTCTTTCAATGGTCGTTGCTAAATATCTTGTTTCATACTTCATTATTAGTCGGTCATCTCCGTTGTTCTGACATAATAAGTAATAATCATCTCTCACACAGTTCATCCAACATTTGCTCGGTCATCCCGCACTCTTTTAGCCATCCACATACATAGTTGAAACTTTCCTAACGGCATTAGATACATCAAGTTTACGATAGTAAAAAATATAACCCTGGTATTATATTATCTGTGCCCTGACTTTGTTGTCGTGCTGTTGGGTAAAAAGACAAAACTCTTATCACATATAGTGCCATCTACCTATTCGAAAGCGATCCAACTGAAATGAGGGGTGACTAGGGGGTGCTAGCCACCCTTAGAGGTAGTTAGGGGAGCTCCTAATGGTACCCGAATAAACTGTGGGATGGCGCTTTCCAAGCTTTGATTTTACACTCTCCGGCTTTAATCTTGTTGTGACTATACTTTATTTTTCGTTGGATTAGATTCGTTTTAGATCCCATTTTTTAGGTATTAACGATGGGTCTCATTTGCTGTTTCCATGGAATCCCATGTTAGGATCTATTATTACTCAAGTCTTGTGTTCTTCCTTTAAAATATACTTATACAAGCTTCAGCCTGCGAAAGCGCCCACGTGGAATTAGTACTTCCCAATTATATATCTTTATCTATATCAATATAATAAACCGAGTACGGGGGAGCCCGGATAACGTCCCAAGGATGATTGGCGAGAGAACCGATAATGTTCTGCTCAGTAGGTTCATTGGATTCCATGTGTTGCGAGACCAATGAGACTACTGTGCAGGGGTAGACGGTGTGTCTAGTTCTTCTTGTATTTGGTTCTCAGGGTTCCGTAGTCAACAAACCTTATTAATTACTAACATAGTTTCTTAAAGATTCTTGTTACTAACAAACTTGCCTTGCCTTGTATATGGACTTTTTTGTTTGTTTTTTTTTTTATTACCTATAGGCTCGCGTTTGACCACTGTTTCGCCTGATGTTAAGCGATGATGCGGTCTACGGTGAAGCACGCTTACCTAGAAGAAACCTATTCACTCTTAACTTGATATCCCTGATAGCTACAACCTTGGGGTCTTTATCCCAAGGTTGTAGCTATCAGGGAACAAAGACTCCGGAAGGGAGTTCCACTCCTTAGCTGTGCGCACAATGAAAACGCTTTGTGCGTATGGGAGGGATGTCCACCATGTACCGATGGCGCATGGCCGTACGTCTTGTAAACCGATGATGGAAAGGGCTAGGTGGAATCAAATTGTGCAGTTCCGTCGCAATCTCCCCAAAATGTAACCGATAAAAAACCCGCTGGCAACTCGGCGTCGATGTTCGAGGCTCTGGAGCTTTGAGGCGACCAGTGCATCGTTGCCAATAAGCCTTTTGGCCCGTCTGTCAATCGACTCAAGTGCATCAAGCTGGTATTTGGCTGATCCATCCCAGAGGTGAGAGCAGTACTCCATGCATGACCGAACTTGCGCTTTATACAAATTGAGCAGCTGTTCAGGCGTCAAGTACCGTCTCACCTTTGCAAGAATCCCCAACTTTCTTGCAGCTAACTGAGCTTTTGCCTCAATGAATGGACCGAAGTTGAGGGTGGAAGTTAAAGGATTTTTATTTACTATTTATAATGAGAAAAAAATTGTGTTTGTTTGTTTGTACCGAATAGGCTTCGAAACCACTGGACCGATTATAAAAATTCTTTCACTTATGCAAAGCTACATAAGTACCATAGGCTATAATTTTGACGGGAGCGAAGCCGCGGGGGTCAACTAGTAAATTATATCTTTATAGTCATTGTGATATCCCCATGTATAAGCTAAATAAGTTTCATCACACTCCCTTCAGTAGTTTTTGTGTGAAACATCTATCTATCCTCAAAAACTTTCTCGTTTAATAGTAGAATTTACTTCCGTTGTCTCCTGTAAGTAGTCCTGCTTACCTAACAGCATCATAAAACTGAGATTAAACTGTAATAGTGTCAGTGAGAGTTCTTTGGCCTCTTATCAGCAACGGTTTAAAGCTTCCGTTAGTCTAAAATTAGGCGGTCAGGATTTATCTCAAGTGATAAGTCACATGCGTGGTAGGTACAACTTATTGAAATTCTTTTGTGACGCGACGATCTTTGTTGTTCAAATTAAGATTGTTTTTAATGAATATATTCTCGTAAATTCTCAACTACTTTGGGTACAACTTCTAAAGTAACTGGAAGCAGATGGATACACGTATTGGTTTAGTCCCATCTCGGCACCTTCTCATCTCGGCACCCTGTCCCAAATCATGTAAGGTTCACAAAAAAAATAGGAACATTTTAATTTTTTCAATTTTTATGTGATACGGTGTCGAGGTGGGAAGGTGGCGATATGGTATTACACCAGCCGTGTAAGGGTTATCCGCTTCTTTAGTAGACAGATTATACCCTTTGAACGAAAGCCGCTGACCAGTACGGCACCTAATCAAGTTTGGCATAAATCAGTGTTGAGTAAAAATGGTTTTTAGGTTTACATTTATGTAGAGTCCCATCTCGACACCGTATCACATATATATTGAAAAAAACTTAATTCAAAAAATCAAAAAACCTGACTGCTTAAAAAGCGAACTAAAAAGACGTAAACAAGAAGAAAATAATGCTGTGCAGTCGGAGGATATTTATTCGCGAGCTGGCTGACTAATACGAGATGTATCCTCCGACTGCACAGCATTATTTTCTTCTTGTTTACCTCTTTTTTGTTCGCTTTTTAAGCAGTCGGGATTTTTGATTTTTTGAATTAACTTTTTTATTTATAACTTCTTAGTTATTTTTTTTTTCGAATTAGTTACATTTAAACATATAAGTGTTATATATTTTTGAAATCTCCTCTAAAAACCCTTTATTTTGATACCCCGCTCGATGGGTATGGCAGAAAAAAAAATTTAACCCCCATAATATGGCGGCCAAAATCCGCCATGTGCCTTTTTTTTAAAGGCACGTGGGTTCTAGGCAGCTAAGAACACTTGGGCGGCCAAGACCTATCTAACGATATCTTAATTATAAAAATCCGCCAAGTGGTTTGATAGATATGAGGTAATAAAGAATATTACATACATACAAACATACAAGATACGCTTGAAAAACATAACCCTTTCCTTGCAGCCGGGTAAAAAAAAACTAATCAAATAAAAATAAAAAATATCAAATCAACAAAATAAAATAAAAATTTGATTAAATCAAATTAATTGAATAAATAATCAAGCTGATTTAGCCAATAGAATACTGTGTTTCTATTTTGTATGTGAACCTTCCATGATTTTTGACAAGGTGCCGAGATGGGAAGGTGCCGAGATGGGAAGGTGCCGAGACGTGACTATACCCACGTATTTTAAATGGACTGACACCCATGACCTGAGCTCTATATCCCATTTATTGGCACACAATCACAAGAGTCCTTGGCAACACTGTTTATAAGATTATCAGGCTTTTGACCACCCTTACCGACAGATGGGCAGGATTCCTATTACTTGAGACCGTGGGAGTTAAGACTTTCCTAAACATAACTGGGCCGTTACTGACCGGTGTACAATAGGTAAAAGGTACCTGTGGTACACACTTAAAATATACGTAGCAGAGCACTTGAATGTTTATGTCTATTCATTATTAGATCGCACCAGCGGTGCTCAGACGTGCCATTCAGTGTTGTATACTTACTAATAAATCTGGTTGTTTTATTATAAATCCCAAACCCTAACTACTGTTACTAGAGAACGTCACAGTGCCTAAGGGAAATATATCTGTGCCTAATCGTTCGGGGCATGCAGGCGTGTTGTTTGTACTCTAATGCATAATAATTTATTAATCTTTTGTTACGAAAATATAACGATCATCCTAACAATTATTTAAGTATTTGATTTAAATAAGCTACATATATGTATGAGTATGAATTCTTACGAAGTCTGGCATTTACATTTTCAAAAAACCTATATAAATCGCCGATCGTCATGGTGCACAACTAATGTAACTTATTTGACTACAACATATTCACATATGGTCGACATCTGCTAGACATAACTATTTTGTTTATTTAGGTATGTAGGCAGAACTGATATGTATGCAACTACCAACGAGTTCTGCGTCTGAAGGTCATCTTCAACCTTACTGATGGCGCGATAGGCTACTGTATCATATCTTCTAAGACAATTTCAATTGCAAATCAGTCGAATTGTATCGCATTGCGTCATTGCATCGATGCAATAATCGCTTATTGGTACTATTATAAACGTGAAAGTTTGTGACGATGGACGGATGGATGTTTATATTTATGTATGTTCCTCCGTAGCTCCCAAACTATTAATCCGATTTTGATGAATAAGGTGTCAATTTAAAATGGACTAAAAATTTAGTCCATTTATAGTTTTTAAATTTTATGCTTGTTAAACTTTCTGCTTGTAGCAATCTATGTATGTAACTTTGTATTTACGTGTGTTCCTCCGTAGCGCCTAAACTATTCAACCAGTTTTGATAAATAAGGTTTCAATCGATTCGTTATTATGGCCCGGGCAACAAAGGCTAAAAACAAAAACAAAACTGAAATCTGGTTACAGATTTTAAACTATTTTAACATTGTCAAATTCGCCCTAGAATCGGTTAACAGTGTCGCTGACGTTCTTCTATAACAATACTGCTCACAGTTTGGTATATTCAATATGTTACTATCTGCTTCGGCATACCTACCTTTTTTTCGCAATCACTACTCTGACTGAGTATGAGGTCTTTGGTTCGATACCCGGGTCGGCCAAAGTGCTTTTGGGATTTTCTTTCTGGAATTTCCGAGTAGCAGCCTGGAGTCTGGTTTCATGCCCAGTGGATGATGGGAATAGGCTCGACATCATGAGACATGAGACTTAAACATAACTGGAGGAATTTGGATGTGCTCGTAATATAGATGCATCTCTACCCAAACATGTTCTGTTTGTCTTTAGTAAAGGTTGTGACCGTGCAAAAGGCAATGGGCAGAGAGCGCCGACCGAACATCCTTAGTAAATTCAATTCAATTCAATCATTTATTTCGGACCATGATCCATAATTTGTTAGTAAACACTTATGACTATGTTAGTAAATTTACATAATATAATAATATGTAAGAAAATGTCAAACTAGAAAAACAATAAAAATAAACAAATAACAAATAAATTATGAAATAATCCAAATCAGATCATATACCTATTTCCCGTTGCACTGGAGCCGCCGCTGTGCAAGCGGGTCCAGTACCCCAGGAAAGGGCAGTCCGGTTTATCCGCAATAATCTTCAGGACACCGTTTACGCTCCCCCGCATGATGTGCATCAGGGATGCTGACCTCCCTCCCTCCTTCCTATAAAAAGTCATAATCCGAAGTTTGGCTCTCGCCTATTTCCTCCTCCAATACTGTAGGTACCAATTTAAGAGATATTCCATAAACTGAAAAATAAAGATATATGTTGCGCCCCTACTTTTTTCATTTAGATGATACATTATCAATAGATCCCTCAAAAGTTGCTCAAAATTGCGCTCTCAACAGAGGCCTAGTGTACAAATTTGACAACTATAAATGAAAAACGGAAAACATAGGGGCACAGTATATAATTATTTTACCATGGTATATATTTTAAATTGGCCAAACATTGGAGGAGGAAACAGGCGAGACCCAAATCTCGAATTATGACTTTTTACGGATGTCTGCAACCGCATATCTCTTAATTACCCTGAAAGAAAATAATGAGTTAATGAATCAGTTTTATTTAATTCATAGATTCCACAAGTCAACTACGACAATCTTTGGCAACTATTGATAAAGTAATATTTATAGGTGCGGGGTCTATTTGACGTCACCATTTTATCATACAGCTAAAGTACATGATTCTACAGGTCGCCAGAGGTCAGCTATCTGCTTAGAAAATGATAAAATGCACAAAAATGTCTGATGTTATTGTCCAAGCTGCTGGTGTGATTACAATGATTAATGTTCTCATTCGCGTTTCTAGGTAATTTAATATGTAGGACAAATCTGGGTACAAGGGCCGTACCATAACTTAACGTGTCAACGCATTTCTGATTCCGCTGTGAAACTATGATAGTTTTGCAATGACAGAGTAGGTATCTACGTTATTCTGAATAGTACTGAACATAGCCCAAAATATAAGCAACTATACAGACAACGGCGTGCCATAAAAATATTTTGTTTTTTTATAAAAGTTACAATCGGCTTCCAAACTAAAAAACTACAAAGTGAAAAATAAATAGATATAAATATAAAGATTTTTTTTCACTTTGTAAGTGAAAAATATAAAGATATTTATCACTTACAAAGTGTTTTAGTTAGGAAGTCGGTTGTAATTTTTGTAAAAAAGTTTTTTATTTTTCACTTTTTAGTTGTGGTACATAATGGACCAGTTCTATAGGCTATGTACCAATAATGCCCAAAGTAAAGCCAGAACAGATTAACTCAATAACATGAAACTTAAATAAATAAAACCGGTGGAATGAGAGTCTACCAGGGTGAACTGTTCACACCTGCGTACCCTTTAGAGCGTACCAGTGTAATGTTATGTTATGAAATGTTGTAAACAATAAACAGACATGCGATTGCAGCTATCCCAAGTGATTTGCCGTCATTTATTGAAGAGTTCTGATGTATATCTCCGAAGTTTTTCATCAAATCTTGATAAAAATTAAATAGGACCTTATGACAAGCACCAGCATTTTAATAAAAAAAGAATCATCAAAATCGGTTCACCCAATAAAAAGTTCTGAGGTAATACACATAAAAAAAATACAGTCGAATTAAAACCTCCTCCTTTTTGCGAAGTCGGTTAAAAGTCTACTGGAGTTTTAAATCCAAAGGGTAAAGGAAAACATCGTGAGGATGATGTACCATCGAATCGAAGATATCTGACATATACCAACGCGAACAGGGCCCGTGTGTCCTTTAAAAATGCTGAGCATCCCTGTAAATTAGAGTCAACTCGCAATTGGTCCATTACGAACATATGTGAATTGTGTGCTACTAGCAACCCGCCCCAGCTTCGCACGGGACAGCAAAATCTTCCTTGCTTAACGCACTTCCTATTAGGGCCGATTTCACCAACGAAACTAATCGCAATTAGTGCAACTAAACTCAGTTTAAGCAAATACAGCGTTCTGATTGGTAGTTTCTAAGTGGTCTCAACCAATCAGAAAGCTGTAGTTGCTTAGTTTAGAAGAAGTTAGCGAAAAAACAGAAAAAAACGTCGACAGACGCGGACAGCGACATTGTAACTATTAAGATAATTATTAGAGATTCCACATTCAGGCAGGTACAGATATCAGGGGACTTTTATACATCTGTCCCTTACGCACACTCAAAATAACCTTACTCTAAGAGCTTATGGTCACCCCCCTGAACTAATTGGATGGCACTCAAACAATAAATTATCGATAAACAATCCTATTGATATTACTAACGTGAATGTTTGTGAGGATGGATGCTTGGATGGATGTATGTTACTCTTTCACGCAAAAACTACTGAACGGATTTTGATGAAACTTTACAGAAATATAGCTTATACAACAAAATAACTCAGGCTATCTATACCAATATTATAAAGAGGAAAGATTTTTTTGTTTGTTTGTACCGAATAGGCTCCGAAACTACTGGACCGATTTGAAAAATTCTTTCACCAATAGGAAGCTACATTATTCCTGAGTGACATAGGCTATTTTTCTATCTCGAAAACGGGTCCTGTGGGGTGGTCCACGGGAGCGAAGCCGCGGGCAACAGCTAGTAATTTATAAAGATATTGGGCGAAGTACTAATACAACGCGGGCGGAGCCGTGGGCGGCAGCTAGTTAATTATATTAGTGTTTTTCGGTGCTTTCTGCTTAACCCCTTACGTAAAGAAAGCTTTACGAAAGGCATTGAGGGTGAATGTGAATGGAAATAAAGGTAGAGTACATCACACTTTTTTTTAAATTAATTTTGTGTTTCTGACCATATGGTGTAAGCTGCGTCTACCTGTAGTTGGCATACATACCAGCACCTTTATTTTTTCATTGTTTACTACAAACTGTTTCGTATGTAATGTTGTTGGTGTACCATATAATAAATAAATAAATAAATAGAGGAATATGTAGAAATGATTGATGGACTCTGTAAAAAATTATATGGCTAGAGATATATCGAAGTAGAAGACATCCGACCCCCAAAATAAGGGCAAAATATAGAAAGAGCTTTACAAAGTTGAGACAAAGATCACTTTTGTACACTTTCCAAAGCTTTTACCTACCTGATTAAAGGAGGGACTATTGTACCATATTAAACATACCTACAGTAGACAAACATATTATTTGTAATGTTCGTGTTAATAATTTTCACATCTATTCAATAATTTGAACTCAACATATTTTTTGCGAATGCTTAACATTTAGCTTCAACTAAGCATCAAGCCTTTGCGCGAACGAGACGAGGGTACTTGAGAGAACGAGACAGTGACATGAATGACCTAATGCACTGGTACGCTAAGCCGAAGACTATTCATGTGAAATAGTCGGACTAGGGAAACGGCATAGAGTACATTATTAGCGATAGATGTGACATTTGGAGCACCTTATGCGCTAGACATACTATCAATAAAAGTATCGCGATAACTTGGATTATTGGATAATTGAAAACGGGGTAAGTGTAATACCATCATTCCAGCAACAAAATTAGACATCGTTTTTCGAAAGTTAGGGCCAGGAAATTCTATGTAGCTAACTATGTACCTAACTTTACGCAGGTGGTTAATAGAGAATTCCTTCTATACTATAAAAGAGTTCCTTCAGTTTATATTTAAATGACTTAACTGTATACTAACCAAAAATTTCCATGCCATTATGCTATGATTAAATATGTTAAGCTACTATTATACTACATTGTAAGAACTTTTGTAACCATAATTATCTGCAAATAAATCTTTGACTTTGACGTACTTTCTAAGTTTATGTTGGATATCGCTGACAATGGTGAAGGAAAACATCGTGCGGAAACCTGGAAGTATGGTTTATATAATTCTGTAATCGCCAACCCACTTGAGCAAGCGTTGTGATCAATGCTCGTGCCTTCTCATAATTATTAGGCTGGTATTAATATTATTAAGATTAAGATCAACATATTTACTTCAGCTTAAAATAACTCAGCTAATAAAAGGGACATCATAATGTTTGACGATAAATTAGGGAACCAAAACATTAAAATCAGTCGGTAGGTAATCCCAGTGCGTCAGCTGCTGTTATTTTAAGATTTTATTACATTATTACATAAACAAAATCGATCAGAGAAGGAGCGTATCATTAAAATTAATCACACTGATATATGCGTTGGTATAATGTTGTAGGGAGGTATTCATGACTAAAAAGCCAACGGTCACGCGGTGTTCCCAGGCGGTCACCCATCCAAGTACTGACCGCGCCAGTAAAATACTCAGGTTTCTGATCTGCGAATTTGTAATTAAGGACTCAACAAAGTTTAATTTAATGCTAAGGTTCTCAATATTAGGAATATAAATATGTCAAAGTAAACGAACAGAAGGTAACATAAATAATTATATACATAATCACAAAAGTGGCAGGGTTGGTAACGTAAATCAGTTGTTAACTAGTGAAAAAACATTTATAATTAAAATTAACCAAAGTATTTATAATAAAAATAAAGTGTTCTTTAATATAATTATTTGAGGAATAGCTACCTTTCTTGACGAAAGCAACAGAACGAGCAAGCGGATTTCCACAGTAATTTTTCATGACCACATTCATGTTTTAAGACAAGTTGTATAAAATACAAACAATACTTTATTGTTTACTATTTTACTTGGCGTCTATAGATTTTAACAAAGCATTCGATTCTCTAGAGCATGAATAAATTTGAAAAGCAACTACAGACAAAGGGAGTGCAAGAAAAGTAAATGAGAATTCTAAGTATATTTTTACTCAAGAAGCACTACACATGTAAAGCTAGACAGATGATGGAAGGAATTTTACATCAACAGAGGAGTTCGTCAAGGGGATCCTATCGTGCCTAAGCTGTTATCTGAAGTTCTAAAAGCAATATTTAGAATTATGGGTTTGGTTAAAAAAGGGTTTAACATAAATGGCGAAAACTAAACCCATTTACGATTCACAGACGACATAATCTTGTTTTCAGAATTTCCAGGTAATTTAGAAATAATGATATAGGTACCGATATACTATACTTAACCACTGTCAGATGAAAGTGGTATTGCAGGGATGTATAAAAACTCCGTGTTCACCCCTTTTAGCGAACTCGAAGCTAAACGGTAACTATCCTTACTAATATTGTATATGTGAAAGAGTTAAAGTAACTCTTTTTTATTGTCTTTTCACTTCGATCAATTAGTGATCAAGTTGAGAAGTTATCAAATCTGCTTTAGAATGAGCACGTGTCAAAATATTGCAGGGTTTGACAAGTTCTTAAGTTCATATTCTCAATTCAAAAACCAGGTAAGTATCAGAAGCAAAATATAGCGCCGCCGCTTACGTACGTACTTACCTACTTTGTGTCAGAAGTCATCGAAAATACTTATCAATATCTACCTAACGATCGAAATATGGCAGATACAATATTTTTCTTTTTCATTATTCTTACAAATCTAATAAATTAAGTTATTATCAATATCATCTTTAACTAATTAACATAAGAAAGAACATTCGGCAACTAGATCGCAGAGCTTTCAAAATGCTTGTATCTCAACAACTCAACGTTGTAAATCTAAAATCGGGAGCATCATCAATGCCCTTTGCACGGCTGGCGGAGTCCTTCCCGCTGACCGCACATGTTGGCATTCAACAGAAAACAAAAGACGGACCTTTTCAGGTTTGTTCACAAAAAACTGTCGGTATGGGGCCACGTTCCCCGCCTCTGCTGGGCTCGCAAAGATTAACGAGCTTGTAGATATGGAACTTAAGTTGAGTTTTTTTTCTTAATTTTTTAATGTACACCAAGTTGATTCATGTACAAAGGCGAGCTTAACTGCAAATGAAGTGAGTTTATTTGATGTTTGTTTTTAATAATTTGCTCAGTTTCATGTTAGATTTTTTGTTCTTTATCTAACTAGCATAATTTGCCTGCTGCTTCCTTTTATATTGATAGTTAATAATATAAATAATAATTACTTACTTAATATAAATAATAATAATTTTTAGTTTACATGTATGAAAATTACTGTTGCTGTGACCTAACAGGGCCCATATGTGTACTTAAGCCTGTTTGTAACATCTATAAAGCAATATGGAATGCAATAAATGAAAATGAAATTTAAATTAAGAACTTGTAAAACTATCGTAATGTTAGGACATGTTTTCTGTGACAAATACTACGTTAACGTAGTTGGAACTCATAAGCTTTTTATGGCCTTCGATAATTAAAGAAATGCGCTAATCATAACTCATTGTATTTTTGCGTACCTACATTTATTTAATAATTAATGTACACACACAGTAAAATACATAAAGACAACACATCAAGACAATAGAGTACAAGGGCACTACATCTTTCGTTGGCAGTACTAAATAAATACACTGGACAGAAAATATGTTCTCTGTATTGTTAATGCAGGCTATAGTGTCTGTCACACTGTGACATCAAATACGTGCAACCGTTAAATTGCTTGGGAAATAAACTTCCAACATAAGCGCTACACGTCCAAATTCACACCATCCAAAGTCATGAAGTCGCAAACATCCAGACTCAAGGTCAAAATCATCAAAAACTCATAAACATCCAATCTGACAAAGCAACAAACATCCAAACCCACAAACATTTTGATTCAAAACATTATCTACTTCGTCAAGTCCAGCCTCTTTCCTCTCAGAGGCAAAAACCATCTGATGTCTCTCGTCCGCTTAATCTGTGGTCGAGTGTTGTGAAACCGGCGCGCGTCACTCAGTACTAGCTGAGAGCGCGCGGGCTCACGTCGCGTCGCGCAAAATGGCGGACGCACCCTCACTACTCATCACATTTATATCTATAATACTGTCCACAACCGCACAGGATTACTACCACACACCCCGGATTGGCTCCAAACAACTGGCTTCGTGTTACAACAGTGAAGGAATACCACAAGTAAGTCGAGCTTTTAGAATACACTTATTTTTTGTCTTATTTGTTCGGCTTTCGAGCGTAACTGTATGTTTCGTTTTAGTGCTTTTAGAGTTTGTTGTGTTGTTCTAAAGTTGTGATTCTGAAGAGTTTATCTTAAGAATTCGTAACATAGTCGTATCATGTAGATTGTGAAGTATTTTGAGTTAGAAGCTTTGCAAAGTAAACTTCTGTTTGGAAAGCTTTTAGTGGAATGAGTCTAAACTTAATAGTGGCCGTTAAAAGGGACACCGATTATAGAAACTTTTAGTGTTGGACGTTGTTCAAGTAGTTCATATCAATCTTTATATCAATAAAGACTTATAAATGAATGGAATATATGTTTATTTTAAGCTCAAAAGCTCGTAAAAGATGACTTTCCTTATTTAGTGATACGTTTGATCCATAGCCACATGAAGACCAATTACTTTACCAAGTAAAGCGATGCCTAGTGCCATATGGATTTGTAAGTCTCAAATGTGCCCAGTTGAGCAAATTCCTACACACATGATCTTTAAGTGAACAATGATTTACTGTAATGACAACCAGATGTTGTACTAATACAACTACAACTACTAAACTAAGTAGGTTTATATCATCTCAATACCCAAAGATCATCTTCACTGAGGAATATTGTAAAAGCGGCTACAATAAGTCAAGTCGTGATAATACTGCTATCCCCCAAAATAACAACATAGCCGTCTACTGTGGGATGCTACGGTCTATATATGAAAATCTATTCGGGTTTAATCTTATCCCCATGGAAAGAGAAGTAATAGAATCCGTCTCATTTCGTCAACTTTACTATTTACAACTAAGTTTCTAGCCTTTGGAACAGGTGCTAGTGTTCCTTATTTTCAAGTATTGACACAACCTTGAAGCATACTGCATTCCAGTCCAGACCTAATATATCACAACGCCACGATTGCAAGAACGCACTGGCTCCTACATTCAAGCCGATCCCTTCGAAACTCAAGCGTGATAATCCAATCAAAATTAATATGAATGAACTACAAGAACAGATAAAAGAAGTAACCCTGTCAGTTGCTAGTTACTTTTTGGGAGATCGAAGGTTATCGAGCGAGTCGGGTGCTCTGTAATGAGTTCGTTAGCTCTCAGCCTAATGTACCGTTATCAGTGTAAACGGAACATACTTATCGCATCCGTCATGCTTATTTTATTGTCTACATGTAAATTGTGTCATTATTATTGTAGCTTAACGCTGCCCTTTTTGGGGTGTAAGTTGGGAGCTATGGTCTAACTATAGTTGAAGATTTGGACATTTACTGTAAACCTATTCAGGGTAAAACTGCAAGTTTCTTACTGAACAATCATTACGCTGACAGTGTTATCATCGTTGAACAATATAAACCATAAGAACTTATCGAAAATGATACAAAGATTCAACGACCATCAATCTGATCCATCACATACCTATATCTTTTAGCTAAACGATTGTTAATAGGTTCAGAACATTCTGGATATGGTTGACGACGAGAAATAAGCACAAGCAAAAAAACTTCTTTGAGCAAAAGATTAAAGATACTTAATATGTAATATCGCCGGGTTAAAGGCAAAACCAACTATCTGCGTTTTTTCTAAGTTTTTCACTTTAATATACCATTCGAATCAGCATTTGATTCTTTATCTAATGGTAAAACCAACTAAACAATAGGACTTACCGTTCCCGAGTTACCGAATGTAAAAACCGATTATATAGTCATTTTACTGAATTAAGAACCAAGTAAATCGAAAAAGTTTATCTTTAAAGAATAAAAAACCAATAATTCGTAATAATTTGACCAAAATGTATCAAAATATAGATGCAAAAAATACCAAACTTTTTTAGTAGGTTTTAGTTTCATAATAATTCCAAAGGAAGATCTTAGTCACTAATGGTAAAAAATAATATTTTTGATTAGCACCTTTTTGTTCTTGAACATTAAAACTAAATAAATATTATATAAATATATTCGATTTTGGCATTCGGTTTTTCGGTTTCTTTTTAGCGAATTGCGTAGAAGCAAAACCGATTAAATTGTTATAGTCGGTAGTTCCCCGCGCTGCCGCTGTCCCTCGCCCGCTTTACGGGGATTTAGTCAAATCTTACGCAGACGATTATAGCCGCCACCACCGCTATAAACGAAATCATTGAGAGAGCTTGGAAAATTATTAAAACCCAAAAGTCACTGGAGTATGCCATATGCCAGATCCTACCACCTGGAAGAGAAATGTAAAAAGAAAAGGAAAGTTGATGGTCTCTCTTACATAACTGCAAAAAAATATTGACCGGCTGAAATACCAAAGGCTGTAGACTGCTCAAAACGTAGATTCAAAGACACCGTAAACTTCAGTGAAACTGATCGTGAGAGATGTTGTAGGAAATACTGGGCTCAAAGAAAAGCATGTAAAGCAGTAATTTTTTCTATAAATAAGGCGTAAAATTTCAAATATAACAAAACTTTTTCTGCAAATCTCTGTGCATTTCTGCTTCAGTTATATAGAATATAGATGCGATGGGATTTTATTTAAGAGATTGGGATCCGCGAGGACGATATCAGCCCCACAACAAAACGTCACCAGAAAAGCTAAAGAAATCTGGCGTCATATCAAAGCTTTCCCTACGATGGAAAGCCATTATATGCGCAAAGATATTAAACACCAACATCTAGACTATAGTCTGTCAATTACAAAAATGTATGCATTGTGTGTGTAGGATTGTGAGAAGCAGAGTTTTACACCCGTGTCGGAGGCTACATATCGAAATGTAGTTTGCACCGAATTCAACTTGGGGTTTTTGTTCCCAAAAAAGACTAGTGTCTTTTGTGCACCAAGTATCGTCGTTTGGGTACCAACGAGAAAATTAAAGAAAAACACATAAACAGCACATTTAAAGAACAAATAAATGAAATAGCGAGACCTTGTTTCTCGCTATTTCATTCATTCTGCTCGCGACAATTAGAGATCAGAAAAAGAAACGATCTTCACTTCGGCATCCTTTGCAGGCAATTTTACAAATGCCTAGTGGAGATGTAGGTCTTTGTATTATTGCAAGGAACTTACACTATACAACCTGCGCTTTTCCAAATGAAGCATTTTGTTATGCGTGGAAGAGCAGTGGTGGCTCAGTGGTATCGGGCGCGACTAACAAGTTGTAGGTCGTGGGTTAGAGCCCAGGCAGGCACTTTACTTTGTGTAAATTATTTCATCACCACTGCTCTCAAAACGGTGAAGGAAAACATCGTGAGGAAACCGGCATGTCCTAGAACCAAAAATTCGAAGACATGTGACATCCACCAAACCGCACTGGGCCCGCGTGGTGGATTATGGCCCATTCCCTCTCACAGAGAGGAGGCCTGTGTCCCAGCAGTGGGAACATTAATAGGCTGATGATGTGATGTGATGTGATGTGATGTTACGCGTGGACGGAAATTAATGGCAAGAAAGGAAGCTTTGAGATTGGATCGATAGTTTTACATTACTTAAGCAAAATTTTAGAATCGGAGCACACACATGGAGGTAAATTCTATGCACAGCAGCATAGAACCAGCCCGAAAATACTCAAACTTATACTCAATTACAGAGTGGTTGAATATTTTTCGACAGGCCCGATCATCAAGTCAATGCAAGGGAAAAAGTAAGGGCCAAACAAAAAACATCCTATCATGTAAAAAAATTAAGTACACGGACTTCAAACATCTTAAGAGACTAGCCATCAGTATGATGATGACTAAAGCAAAAACAAGTAGAGGATAACGTGAACGTTGAACGTGTCAGGTGGTGTAAAATAAAGAGAATGCGATACATTAAAAGTTAATCAAAAATATTTTTTAATTACGACATGTCTGAAACTTTTTTATATAGGTCTCGAAAATGTAAAACCCTCTTTGGAATCACAGTCAATAACACAAGACACAAGAACCTGAAAAAAAAAATTGCCATCTTTACGGTACTCGACTCGTCTAAGTACGTCGAGCCAGTCCAAAAAGGTGTGACAGAACCACCACCACAAGCCAAAAATTACCCATGTTTTCGACAGATACTGTACCCGTTATATAAAGAACCATTATGCATTTCAGAAGCCAAAAAAGCCGATTTATTGAAACTTTGTGACGAAGGAGTCATGCCCGACGATTATCATGGATGGTTCCAAAGTTTGAGAGCTGTAGGCCAAAAAGTGGATCGTATACTTGATTTTACGGTTTCTGATGAATCAGAGGACTCGGAGAATGACTCTGAGTGATACTTTTTTTTTTAATATTTTTTTTATAGACCCATTATTGTTTGTTTAGATTACGAAACTTTTATATCCATACAAAGTAAAAAATAATAAAATAAATGCTTCTTGTTGTTACCAGTCAGTTTTATCTTTTGTATGTTTTCTTGTACTGGATGAGATTACACAATTTGAATGATTTAAGCCATACAAATCAGTAACTTGTAGTGTTAGTACAATTTTGCATTCTACATTCAAAGACATTTACTGGGAAATAGAAAGGCAAAACCAACTATCTTTTCGTATTTTTTAAAATTGTTTCAAAACGGATGTTTCAACAATCAGCCTTACAAGCAAATTATCAAAACAATACTTTAACTCACGTAAATGCAAAGTCTGTTAGAAACAGGACAAGTAGTTTTCCAGATATGCTTGTATTTGTACTATACAGGCAAAACCAACTAAAAGGAGGGAGTTAAAATTAGTTTAATTTTTTTTGGACAAATGAATTACATTTTTGTGTTTAGTATGCAACAGTTTGAAACTCAGATAATTATAGAACACGCTCTTATATTTGCGACGGACATAATTTTATTATTAAGGACTTCATTTTAATCTCAAACTTTCCAAATGCGCTTACGCAAAACTTTATATTGACTTTTTTGGGCTAAATAATTGGTTTTGCCTTTAACCCGGCGATATGTATCTGGTTCGCTATAAGTTTTATCATCAAAACAAACGCTATTGAACATGGCTTAATGCATATGATGAAAGTGTTTTATTAGAGCTTCTAATTCTTTAGGCTATTGAACTAAGTTACATACAGATAACGCAAGCAGATCACTAGCGTATTCCGCCAGCATCGCAAAGTTTTAAGATAAACTCTATCAAACGGTTATTCTTAAACAAAACGCCGCATTCTGTCCATCCACGTCTATTGTTGGTAGACAAAAACAAAGGACACATCTGTTTTGCATTCTATTGATTCTTACATGTCTAGGAATACCTCAGGCACATTTATTGTGCTTGTGTTACAACTTGCCTTTGTTCTTAATAATGTTTCTTCGCCGAATGAATTCGAAAGCTTATATTAGTGCCAAGAGACCCGCAAATTATATACAAAATTCTTCCTCGTTTATCACTATTTATATTAGTGAAATCCTTATCAAAATCCGTGGTTTAGGAGAAGTTAGCAGCGAAACAGAATGTCATCGACAGACGCCGAAAGCGACTCGTGACTATTTAGAGAAGTTACTCTTAGTAATGGCGATCGATCTTTTATAACTATAAAAATATATCAAAGAGAAATCTCCTTGTTGTGATGTTATATTCACACTGAATGATTCATAAGCATAAACCATACTAAAAACGACCCTAACGGGAACGTAGGCGTCAATAGAGAGAATTGTATTGTAAAATGAATTGTAATGAAACGATCAATACAGTGATTACACGCCTCATTGGTCTTCGTCAGAAAAGCACCAATAATGCTAATAGCTCAGACCAAGAGGCTAATAGACAATGCAATAACTAACAAGCACATACAAATATGTCATCTAGATAGAAATGCGCCAATTCTACCGAGAATGAGACCTGCGGCCGCGGCTAGACTTATTCCTAGATTGTTTACAAATCTGTATTCCGCTTTGCCCTGAGAAGCTTGTTAAGCTAACATTATTCTGGTACAAAAGCTCCTCTCCAAGGAACTGGCAGTTTAGTTAGTAGCAAGCAAATTCCTATGAAGGTCAGATATTCGGATAATATATGTAGTTGTATAATCAACCTATAATGCTCACACTGCTGGGACACTGGCCTCCTATATGTAAGAGGGAGTGGGCCGTAACCCACCACGCGGCTCCAGAGGGTTGGTGGATGTCACGTGTCTTCGAATTTTTGGTTCTAGGACATGCCGGAGTTTCCTCACGATGTTTTCCTTCACCGAAAAATATGTAATGCATTGATCTAATAGTAGACTTGGATAGTAATGACGACTGTATGCGCTGATGGCGACTATAGAAAGTTAAACGGTTACATTTGAAAAGCACTAGATTGTCGGTGCCAATTTCAATAATTTGAAGAAATACAATTTAATTAGGTGTTACATTAATTAACGAGCTCTTTACTTAATTTTTTTTTCTCTTTACTTTTCTGTTCATTCTATAGTGATTTCAGTGTTGGAGAGTTCCACACGATGCATGCAAAAATACCACGTGTTTTCCACAATGCATTTACTCAACTAAGTAGACATCTTTGTTAGATTATGACTACATATATACTATAATATTTATTCAGCCGGAAAGTGTTGATTTCAAGTTAGAGGATAGCATTTTCAAGACATATTACAAATCTCTATAGAGTAAAAAAAACATCATTGTCTCTGTCCGCGTCTGTCACGTCATTTTTGTTTCGCCGTTAACTTCGTCTAAACCAAGCAACGGATTTTGATACGTTTTTTTTTTCACTAATAGAAACAGCAATAAACAGGGAAGATTTATGTAAAATTTGTCCCGCGAGGAGCCGGGGTGGGTAGCTAGTGCTTACAATTCTTTTTTTAAACTAGCTTTTTAGCTTATCTTGCATTGTCATCCCCAAACGTATAATATGCAAAATTTGAGCTCAATCGGTTGAGTTGGGGTCTGGGGATAACTTTCCAAATTCTGTTGCAAGATTTTATCCCTACTATCAAACTTATGTATAAGGCAAGTTCAATAAAAGCTTGTAAACACAGTACTAAGGTTTCTCTGTAGGTACTTATATCGATTTTGTGAACAAATTTCGTTTTGAATTACTCTTTCCTTTAAACTGCGTAAACTAATTATAAGGGTTTTAAATAAGGGTGCAAATATTTCCTATGATGACGTCTACCTGAGAAACTGCACAACTAGGTAGGTCTAACTTTGAGAAACAGAGGCCCTAATAAAGTGACATTCTAACATCGAAAGCGTGGCGATAGCGATTGTCAAAAAGGTAAAATTTGACAAGCGATGTCGAAAAATCACATGATCAATCCCTAACATTTTGACATTTTGGCGAAGGCGATACACTTGTCTTAAGCATCAGGGTCGACCATCGAATCCGACTCGGCTTGGCAGCTTTCGGGAAGTGCCGCGGTATCTGCTCATCCAACTTACCACAGTGTCTCAAGACGAAAGTCTATGAACAGTGTGTGTTACTAGTGATGACCTATGGCTTTGAGACGTGGTCGCTCGCAATGGGGTCAGAATCAGAAAGCTTACAGTCACCCAAAGGGCTATGCTCGGAGTTTCCTCGCGTGATCGAATTAGAAATGTAGAGATCCGCAAGAGGACCAAGGTTACCGACATAGCTCGAAGAATTGCCAAACTTAAGAGGCAGTGGGCAGGGCACATTGCTCGCGGAACGGATGGTCGATGCAGCTGAAAAGTTCTGGATTGGCGACCGCCAACCAGAATACGTTGCGTTGGAAGTTCTCCGACCAAGTGTACAGATGACCTGGTGAGGGTAGCGGGAGTCCGCTGCATGTGAGACGCACGGGACCGGTCAATGAAGCAATGCTTTGGGGAGGCCCATGATGATGAAATATTTTATAAACTAACTCGTCTTCCTAACCAATTAATTTGATGAGTATTCTTATTCATTATTGAACACAAAAAATAAAAAATCTGATACAAATTCAATAGGACAGCTTGTATACAAAAGCGAGCTTCACTCATATTTGGGTTCTCTAACAGCGAACTCAGTTGCATAGGTAAATTAGAGAGAAATGAGTCCGTTTTTCCGTTATTATCCATACCCCATTTTTCATTTGTTTGGTTTGGATTCATAATTTAATTTACACTGCTACTCCCCACTCCAGTTAAAAACGTAAACTCACACGTTTACGTAAAAACACACAACTTTTAAGTTTACGTTTAGGTTGTCTTGATGTAATAGCACGTAATAGTGAGCGAAATCCTTACGTATAGTGCAAGAAAGGTGTATGGGTGAATGTCCTATGAGTCGGTGCTATATATAGCTGCACTATTTCGGCTGGGACCATGTGTCGCGATATGAAGCTAGTTTCCTTGTCTTTCTTATTTATTTTGCTTTTTGAAGGGTACGTTTGTTTGTTTGTAGAAAGAGATATTACAGATACTGGTCAATAAATAGTTTTATGATTGCATTGGTATTCACTAAAGACTTCATTCATCACCGCGAATATATGTAGTACTTATTACACACGTATAACATTCAAACTATAAATAATTAATTATTTAATTTCAACATTAAAAATTCGCTCGTTATGACTAAACAACATTATGCCGCATAATCAAGTGAGTAGGCTTTGTACTTACCTACATTAGTACCTACTTTATTTACTTATGTAAATAACGCTGCAACAGATAATCCCAGATCACATTACTTATGACTAAACATAATTCCAGTTGCAGTTAGACGGGTAAATAGGACGTTCTGGGAACTCGCTCAGATGAAGCATATTATTCACGCCGTGGTTCGAGAGCCACTAATGGCGGCCAGTACTCGGGATGGTAGGAATAAAGATAAAGGGAGACATTGTTGAATGAACGAGCGTTTTAAACCTTATCTCTCTCGTGTCGGCACGACATATGGAGGAATACATTATTAATGAATAACATGCGCTCGTAAAATATTCAGTACTATAGTTTATAAATGTAGGGAGGTTCTGTTATTGAAAACTTGTGGTATATCATGATGTGGACTGCATGTTTTCCAGCTCCAGGCAGTACTTATTGTGTCTATTAGGTTGCAGGCAAAGTGACATACTATCAACTTCTAGAACGAATGTCGAAAAGTTAAAATGAGGCCATTTTAACTCATGTTTACATGACAATAATGTTTTCGTGCGGAAGACGCGCGGCGACCGCGCGGGCTAGATAATATGTTAATGGCGAATATGGATTCTATTTACTAAAAGACAACATACAAATGCCTCGGCAATATGCAAATTTGCAGCAACCGCACGAAAACTTCGTGTCGTATAAACAGAAGTCTGAGGACGCGTTCAAACGCGAAGAATTCCGTCCGCGTGGCGACCGCGCGGTCGACCACATATACAGCAAAATATCAGCGAAAGCCGCGCGGACGATATTTCTTCTCGTATAAACGTGCTTAGGATTGCCCATGTCTTGCCCACGTGATATTTCGGTAGCGCATGTCCATCGCCATTTACACTTATTGACAATCGTTATAGTTGATGTAATGTTATTATGTTACTGCTTAGAGCCATAGGCCCTTATACCAAGTCAGTTCCTCTACTTAAATCGAAAGAATTGACAGTTATATCGTGTTATTTTATTGATATTATTCGTTTTTATCCGTTGTTATGTATGGTGACTGAGTCGAATTTCTTCGAACGGACTTACAATATGGGTCTTAGATTCTTAATCAGAAGGTAGCATTAGGCATTTTTGTCTACGGAGCAGCTTAGGCGTTACTACTACATAATATATTGTCTCCTGAACACCACACATAGGTAATCGGTAAAATTATATCCTGTAAGTAAAGGAAAAAATTTATCACTATTATGTACTTGTGCCGCGAATGGTTTATTTGGTGATTCATATTCATGAAGCAAACGAAACAAGTCCCAGTTAAATGATCTTCAAGCTTATCATTTATGTAGATTAACGTTGAAAACATCTTGAGGAAACTGCCATGTCCTAAAACCGAAAACTCGAGGGCATGGTGGCATGATGTCACCAACCCGCACTAGGCCCAAGTGGCCCATTTCCTTTCTCAAGAAGAGCGCTGTGTCCCAGCTGTGGGAAAGTTTAAAGGCTGATAAAGCTTCATAAAGAATTTTACTGCTGAGTCTCAACCTGGTCTGTGAGCAGGACTGGGCCGTAATGCATCACGTGGGCTCGGTATTGGTTGGTGGAAGTCACATAAGTCAGTGCTCTCGCGATGTTAAGAGGTTATCAAGGTTTCGTACCCAACTGCCCACGACCTAGTCTTCTCAATATTCTTCTTACGTCTTGATGAACTCAAATTATAGTCTCAACTACTCAGATTTTGTCCGAGCAATATGCAGCTACTTGGAGTGCTCTGTCATTCACCACATTCAAATCCTGAAAGGTGCAGATGGTTGGGCATGAAGGGCAGACAACGAGGTGGGCCATGTCCTGCGAAAGGGACACTGTGCCACTGTGTTTTGAATGGGTCTATGATATTGTTTTGTGTGTTCTGGATGGGTCATTTGTATTGCCAGGTTGTTTCTATCACAACTGTTCTCAATGTGATCAATACTTACTTCATCTCTATCTTAGCAGTGTGTCTGCATTTCAGTCATTTAATAAAATAAAGGCGCTTGGTCTAGTTTAGGAGACAGCAGTTCGTCCTCGATTTGATCTCTATGTACAACATTTATTTATCGTAACTGAGTACATAATTATTTTAATGTAGGTAAATGTTCTAATTCTTTCTCTTTTTGTATTTACAGAGATGTATACCGGAATTCGAGAACGCCGCGTTCATGGTGCAGATGGAGGTCACCAACACCTGCGGAGAGAACGGCAACAAGGTGTACTGCATCCAGACATCAGCAGGCACATCCACTAGGTACGCGCGTGACTAGCTCTTCAATATAAGTCAACTTTTAAGTTGTCATGCTGATGCCGCGCTTCACCAAATGGCACTGGCGATTATAGCGAATGTGGATTCTATTCAATAAATGACACGTCGTTGCGCGTCGTGACGTGTAAACAAAAGCCTGAGACAATACAAAATTGCGCGTAGTGGATTCGATTGTTCTGCTTTCTCTTTTTTACAAAATTTTGCCCCACACTAGGCATTTCTTCCTGTATCGTGGGTGCGTTTACAAACACCCAGATCCGGAACAACTATCTGCAGGCCATAAAAATATTTGTTCCGTGCGGGAATCGAACCCACGACACGTAGCGCAGCAGTCGACCACTACGCCAACCGTGTCGTTTCCCGTCGTCAACCGTCTTTTGCTCTTTTAATTTAAATCTTAGGGTGTCAAATAAATAGAGCCACCACGTTGTCACAGCAAACTATATTGCTGTGACAACGTGGTTTTCGATCAGTTGTTGGAGATCGTACACGGAATCCTTCGGGTGTTACCAAACCAATGCATAAACGATCGATGCCTCGAGCCAATAATCAATGGTGAAATGGATAAAATATAGCAAACCGACCAACAACGTCGATCAAAGTGATAAACCCTAAAAGTTAATTGGCATGATACAAAAACGAACATATACACTTATGAAATTTGGCACACGTGTTTAAAAGCCCATACAGAGTAACATATGTGAATATTGTGCAATGCCAACAATATTACTTACTAAGACTACTTACTTTAATCATCCTTTTCTCTTACAGGTCTTGTGACACCTGCCAAGGGAGCCAGTTCTCCAGCTATTACTTGACTGATCTCCACTACGAACAGGATAACCAGACATGGTGGCAGTCGGAGACCATGAAGGAAGGGATCCAGTATCCCAACCAGGTCAACTTGACGCTGCATTTGGGTAAGCTGATTTTTATTAACTTATCGGTTGCAGATATAGACCTTGGCTAACAAGCTCAGCAGCTTTTAGGTACATACATCTTCATACACGGAAACAGTTTAAGAGTGCTGCTCACCATCAATCATCAATATCGAACGACATCAATATATATAATAATTCTGTAGGGTTTACTGCTTGATTTCGAATGTCATATGCTTGATGGCTGATTCCGCGAAGTCATCAGATCGAACGTCCGAATCGCCGAAATTCCATAGCATCCATGTACCATAATTTCGAATAGCCATTAGAACCAGCGTCCGTTTCGCCGAAAAGCCATTGCGCCATCGTCCTATCCATCGAGTGTCTTTTGGCTCGACATACCAGTAAGAAAGCTATTTAACCTAAAATATTCAAGAAGACTAAAAGATAGAATATGAACAGGATGAAAAATACCATCAGGGTTAATCAACATAATAATTGTTATAGGCAATTTATGAAAACAGGAATTGTATAGGTACAGTTCCTAGGAAATCTATGGAATTCTGTAAAAGTTTCAAGAAGAGTAACAGAAGGAATATAAAAGGTCTGGCTGGTCTTCTCGTTCAATTGAAGAACTTGGTAAATCTAAGGTGTTACCGCTAAATCCCAAGCTACAAATATATTGATTAAACCCCGTGATTGTTTTAGCCCATTTTACATGAGACCTAGCTAGATCGATTTTTCTTTTTGAAACTTTTTAATTGAAACCCCGTGTATTACAAATTTTATCGAAATCGTTAGAACCGTTTTCGAGAACGTGATTACAAATCTATACTAATATTATAAAGAGGAAAGATTTTTTTGTTTGTTTGTACCGAATAGGCTCCGAAACTACTGGACCGATTAAAAAAATTCTTTCACCAATAGAAAGCTAAGTTATTCCTGAGTAACATAGGCTATTTTATTATCCCGAAAACGGGTCCTGTGGGGTGGCCCACGGGAGCGAAGCCGCGCGAAGCAGCTAGTATATTATACAAATATTGCTCGATTTGTTAGTATAGGATTTACAGACCCTCTACGTCCGATTTAATACGATTAGTGCTTATTCGCGAGAACGATTGACGAATCGTAATTTTTCACGAATCGTGTTTTTTTGACGGCGCGGCTTCAATGCTTTTTATGAAATGCCCGTGTTCACACGCATCACACACAAATCTACAAATCGTCAATGTCGCGACCCGTGTGAACACGGCCTTACCTATCTAAACACTTATACTTATGAATACATGCCTAATGCTACTTATGTTAAGATGTGAATGTTGACTATTTCAGATAAGGCGTACGATATCACATATGTGAGGATTGTGTTCTACTCGCCCAGGCCTCAGAGTTTCGCCATTTATAAGAAGACTGATGAAAAAAGGGTTTGGGAACCATTCCAATACTTCAGGTGATTAATTTCATGCCACACCATCATATTCAATAAGCAAATTATTTTCAAATAAACGGTGTAACGGACAAAAACAATTCTGAAAATATTTACCGTAAGAACGGTTACGCATTGCACCCGATCCGAATCCGAGAAATTTCGGTTCCGAAGTAGTCGTAGTACTTCTTGTAGGGGAGGTTACGCATTACATCGGAACTTCGTCCGACCTAATTCAGAACATTTTCAATTCGGAAAGAACACGGAACTGAAATCACAGATTCGGATGTAGTGAATCATCGCCCTATCGATGCATATCATTTGAGTGCCGATTACGCCAGATTTCGCTCGTTGTTCCATCTCAGAAATAAATAATTCTTTGTTTGAGTAGAGCCCAAGACGTGAGCAATCAGAGTGATAACAATTGTCGAAATGCCAAGATTTTGTTATTGTCCATGTGACATTCTGTTATAGCATGTTTAAATCTCACTGTCAATGTTATAATGTCATTTTGACTAGAGCTCTTTGAAGCTAGCTAAATACCTTCCTTATCAACGGTCTATTCCTGGCTAGAAATATCAATTTTTCAAAAATCCAATGACGCTGTTTTAGTTTTCAACAAAATCGGCCTCGTGACTCCTTTCAGTGTTTTCCGCTGTACCTCATGATTTCGGATTTTGCCATCCACGTCCACTTAAAAAACTCAACCTGTATAGTCGCAGGCAGAGAATAAATTAACAAAATCTCTTATTGCATTAAGGCAACAGGAAGGTGCCTTCCTTATCGGGTCGGTGCATTTTTGTTTATGTTAACGACTCAGTCAGGAAGGCTCCTGAGTCCTTTCGGTACAGATTCTTTACCGAGTGCATACGCATACAGCACACCTGTACAGATTTGGTACAGGAACAAGACCTTCTTTATTACCGACCCGGTAAGGAGGTGCCTAATATCAGTATTTTCTGCTCCCCAGTGCATCCTGTCGAGACACCTATGGAGTCCAAGAGCAGAGGGCTGCGGAGCTTGGTGCCGAGACCCGGGCCCTATGCACGAGCGAGTACTCGGACATCTCGCCCCTGACTGGAGGCAACGTGCTGTTCTCCACTCTCGAAGGACGACCCTCGGCCTTCACTTTTGACAACAGCCCTGAGTTGCAGGTAAAGCGATGTTTCTTTTTAAGCCACTTCAAAGGCAGTTCGCAATTTGACAGAATATTTTTGAAGTTAAAACTTCTATAGCCCACGTTACGTGATTTTGGTTAGAGGGGGAAAATATGGATTCTTTCAATTATTTAAACACCACTGCTCTTAAAAATGTGAAGGAAAACATCGTGAGCAAACCGGCATGTCCTAGAACCAATCTAACTTCTTTCAATATAATTGACTATTCCATCGAAACATTATTAAACACCTTCAAAATCCACGAGAACGTAGTCAATTATAGGTAGATAAATATAATTAAAGGCCATCCTCGAAATAGAGCCTGATGAAGATATTTTTTAAAATAAGTGCAATATTTTGTGAAAGGACCACAAATAAATCACGTGGGTTTATGTTAAAAGTTCGAGATCCCAGGCTTCCAGACGTTCTTTTCTTTATACCTTCAGGATGACCCGAACTTAGCTCAGCTTATAATGAATGGTCAAAAGGATGTTGTGGAAAAAAACCATTATTCTACAAACAAGAAAACTTTAATCGAATTCTTCCAAACTAATCTTACTTTTGAAACTAGGAATGGGTAACCGCTACTGACCTCCGAATCTCTCTGGACCGGCTGAACACCTTCGGAGACGAGATCTTTGGGGACGTCCAGGTGCTGCAGTCCTATTGGTACGCCATAGCTGACGTGGCTGTTGGAGCCAGGTGCAAGTGTAACGGCCATGCTTCAGTCTGCGAGACACAGGAACAGCCCAATGGCATCAGGACTAGGGCTTGCAGGTAATTGTGCCGTGCTTCACTGGGCTTTAGAGCGAATTAGCACTGTAATAGAAATTTATTCTCAGGTATACTTGCACAAAAATGCTAACTCAGAGTTGGTAGCTAACACGAGGTTACATTATCAGTTTGTCGATTTAACCTCGTTTCAGCAACAAGTTAGTGCAAGATATAAATATGTCTTTCTAACAAATCTTACCTATATCACAGATAATATAATACTAGCATAGAGATGCCTCATCCCTTACAAAGAAACCGTGCCTACGTAACTAGCGTTTTTCATCTGATTATACCGATAATTTTTTGTAAATCGATCGCGTTCGGTTCCATTCCACGGCGATAGATCACCATGTATATCTGTGGAACGGAACCGATCGCTTTCGATGGACAAAAAATAATCAGTACAGTACGTTGGCACGGTTTCTTTGTATGGGATGAGACACCACTGCCTATGTACTGCTGCTAAATTAGTATGAGCGTTCAGAATGAGCCAGACCCTATTTTCTGATAGAACTGCTAACGTACGAACTACATACATACATAAACTCACGCAGCATTATGCTGAGTGGAAGCCTTATTGTCACAACCACGACATGCATCTGCCTACATATTTTTCACCCTATTTCTTTTTTGATATAATCAAAATGTGGGTAGTATATGTTATTATTATTTGTTTATTTCTCGTTTTTACTAACTTAATTTAAGTACTGCTAATACTATTTTAAGGGTTTAGCTTAAGTATGTTCCTATATTGTATGTCGTTTTGTGACAAATAAACACTTTTTCTTTCTTTTCTTTCTTTTTTTCCTTTTTCCCATGGGGGTAGGCAGAAACTACAGAACGCCACCTGCTACGAACTAAGTGCCACCAATGCCACTATTGCTTCTTTGCCACCAAGTAACCAAACTATTATTTCCAGATGTGAACACAACACAGCCGGCAGGGAATGCGAGAGGTGTTTAGACTTCTACAACGACGCGCCTTGGGGCAGAGCTTCCCCGACCAACGTACACGAGTGCAAGGGTTAGTGTCACGTACATTGCTTGCTGTATGCGCTGCGAATTTGATGTACAATGCGAAAGTCTATAGTTAGCGGGTGATGGATGGGTAGATAGAAAACCTTACTGAATCTTTTGGTTAATAACAATCTGCCTAGAATGTGCCCAACTATGTCAGCTTCCAGTCCAACCAAAAGTAGTGAATTATCTTAGAGTAATCTTTGTGGTAGTCATCGGGGCTGCATAAATTAGTAAAAACACACTCGTCACATTAGCGAACTCATAATATTTGCTTCTACCAAAAATCGCTCAACGCGGCTAAAGAAATTTTCACTTTAAAAATGATGTTCGTAATTTTTGTCGGGATTTTAAACTTCTACATTGAGATAAAGCTTCAGCAATCATGATGGTGGAGGATAACGAGCGAGTCAGGCCTTTGATCAGCTTTATGTCTAAATATATTCAAAATACATATTATCCAACTGTGAACTCAGAATACCTAAGTTCTACTCCGATTCAATAATACAACTAGATGATTTTATAATTGCCTGCCTCTTTTCTTCCCATTTCTTCTAAAAAATAATATTGTATTTTTGTAAGACTCCAACAATAACTGATTTATGTTTAGTTTTTAATATTCTCATGTAAGTGAATGAATGTATTCTTATGAGAATAAAGCTATTTCAAACCTCAAGTAATGCCACGCGAATTTAAAAATCCTATGAATTTATTTATTCACGGTGTCTGTTACGCCTGCCTGTAAGCGACCTTCCTGAAAGCTCGACGCGATTCGATTATTATACAACGCGATTTTACTAAGCGAAATTGCAAGTACGTTCACATGCGGTAACGACCTCTCGCATCCGGCCGGTAAAGAGTGAGAGGGAAGCTTTCACCTCCTTCTGCGAATCAGTAATGCTCGCGAAGGAGGAGGCGGAACGTGTGAGGGAGACACAACGCCCCTATCCGCCACAGGAGATGCCGTGGGCTTCGGGAGTCGCAAGCCGATTCCCGGCCACCACCGTAGCGTGGGTTTGCGGACTGCGAGTAATGGGTAGCTCGCAGTCTGATAAGGACCAGAGCCGAGTCGACGGCGCGTAGTATTCCACGCGCGCCTCAAAGAGATGTCAGCAAAAACAGACGGGGTCCGCTAGGGCCTATGCCTATCTGGGTCGCGGATAAATTTGAAAGGGACTTACCGCGGCGCTGACAACAACTACAAGCAACTGAAGGAACTGGGGTGGGTTTTAGTCATGCGTTGCAAATCGGCCAATTTGCACTAGAAATGTAATCATCTAAAGACGCATTTTAAATTATGTTGTGCTATCAGGAAGGTCCCTAAGAGCTTGCTACATTCATCGTAGAAGTTAGCAGCCAATAGACAAAAGTCAGTATAACCATACAACATACATGCCACTGTTGAATCGTTTTCAACTTTACTGGAATCGCGTGGGTGTATCCGTTCCTGACATTATGGCGTTTAGATTACGCACCCACAAGTTCAAAATGATATAAGCAATGTAACTATATATAAAAGATAACAAAGTACTTTGTACAACATTTGGCAATTCTTATATTTGACCAAGCGAATTGTTTGCTTTGCGAAAAGTAAAAATAATAATTTGGGCTTTGCCACAGTCAGGTAAAAATACCTCAACATTTGTCTCGCTCCTTGGCCTTGTTTCTTGACCATGACAACACCAAATTTAAAACCATTACATGTGTCACAGATAAATAAACGTCGAGGCTTTAGACATGCGGCATTCGATGTCAGCGAAGGCAATAGCCGAAATGTCAAAATGTAAGGGATTGATCACGTGATTTATCGATATCGCTTGTCAATACCATACAATGCCGCCTTTTTAACGCCCGACGGAAAAATAGGGGTGTTATAAGTTTGACGTGTGTGTCTGTATGTGGCACCATAGCGCCTAAACGGATGAACCGATTTTGTCTTTTTTTTTAAATCGATTTTGTTTGTTTGAAAGGTGACTTTGTCGAGAGTGTTCTTAGCTATGTTTGAATAAAATCGGTTTAGCCGTTCAAAAGTTATTCGCATTTTACTCTTTGAATATGGATTTTTTCGCAAGATATCGTGTCATTATTACGTGTTTCGATAGATTGTCGATTGAAGCGTGTCTGCTACTAGGTATATTATATGTAGTTTAAAAAGCATGAAATAAAAATTAAATACGGGGGTTTTTTAAATTTGTAATCTTATCTTGTTGACAATCGCATCGCCACGATTTCGATGATAGAATATCACTTGTATCCCTAGACATCTATTTTATATTTTTGTAACACGAAATGAACTCAGCTCATGCCTATGCGAAAGCCCAACAACACCATCACACCCTGATTAATCTCTGGTTACAGCCTGCAACTGCAATGGATTCTCGAACAAGTGCGAGTTCGATAAGGACCTGTATGAGAGGACTGGCCACGGAGGACGCTGCAAGGATTGCGCGGAGAACAGGGACGGCGCCAACTGCGAGCGATGCAAGGAGAACTTCTTCCAGGGCTCTGGAGACATCTGCTTGCCATGCAATTGTAATCCTACTGGTGAGTACATTTATGGACCTTCCTAAGATATTTGTGTGCACTGACAGCCCTATGTATATCGCCTCTCGTTCAGTCCATCCAAAGGTTGTCTGTAAGAGATTTCTCTGTGCGATAAGACCGCCCATTGTACACTTATCTTTATAAATGTTTGTCCTGTCATTATTTAAGTGGTTTACAGTAAATTATATAATAAATAACTTCAAAAGAAAGCAAACAGAAACATAAGTAACAAGTTTTAAATCAAATCATGTTATACTCAATAGTTTTGAGACGTGTGCGTGTACTATGCAACGTAAACATATAAGCAGTCAGGCTTATACCACTTAAGACCGATTTCACCAATGAAACTAACCGCGATTAGTTCAACTAAACTCAGTTTATGCAAATACAGCGTTCTGATATACTGTCACTTGTCTAGGGCCTCAGTACTCAGCTATAGTTCATTCGCGTTAAGAAAATAGTGGGTTATCGTTTTCTGAAGGTCTCATAGCCTTAGCAGTGGCCTCCTAAAGGTTGTATCGTGCAGGTATTTTTGCATAAGGAGCAGGATAGGAGATGGAGCATCGTCTGTGGAGTGGTTGCGCAGTCACATTGTGCCTGATCGGAGTACCCGGATAAGTTATGCCTACAGCGGCTCACTTGGCTTCGTAGCCTGTTCAGATATTTCTAGGTACGCCATGGTAGTTTACCCCCGCGTGGCCCGCTGGGAGCTTTTCTACAAGCTCAAGTCAGTTCAATTGAGTCAGTTTTAGGGTATTTGAGGAGCCACTGTTTCTTGCATGCTTCGCTAGGTGTCGTGACCACTAAATTAATATAACCAAAAAGCTGGCATTTATAATAAGTTAATTCCCAGGATCCCGCAGCCTCCAATGTAACGCGGAAGGCAGGTGTCAGTGCAAGCCCGGCGTGACGGGTGACAAGTGCGACGTCTGCGCCCCGAACCACTACGAGTTCACGGTCCAGGGCTGCAAGCCTTGTGGGTGCAACGAGTCCGGCTCGTACGCCAACATGCCGCAGTGCGACCCACAGACTGGAGTGTGTCTGTGCAAGCAGAACGTGGAAGGAAGACGTTGTAGAGAGTTAGTATCCATTCATTTGCAACACAACTTCTGCTTCGCCTACGCCTGAATATCAATATTTGCATTGGAGCATTTTTTGCAACTATAATTTCTAATATATCCGCCATCTTCTGAAACACTTTTCCCAATCCTAACCTCTCCTCATGTTCCAGATGCAAGCCAGGTTTCTTTAACCTGGACATGAGCAACGAGTTCGGCTGCACGCCGTGCTTCTGCTTCGGGCACTCCTCGCAGTGTAGCTCAGCTCCCTACTACCAGGCGCACGAGGCCAGCGCGCACTTCATCAGAGATGCGGAGAAGTGGTCTGCAGAAGACGAACAGGAAAGAACCGCAAAACTACAATTCAATGCTAACACACAGAATATAGGTGAGAGTTAACCAATTTATTAACCGACTTACCAAAAAGGAGGAGGTTCTATGTTCGACTTCATGTATGTTTTTAATTTGGTGAAGATCTGATTAAGGACTTCGAAGATATACAACAGAACTTTTCAATGAATAACGGCAAATCTCTCAGGATTGCTGCAATCGCATGTCTGTTCATTGTTTATACCATTTCACAACATGACATCACGCCAGTACGCTCTTAAGGGGTACGCAGATCTCTCATTTCACTGGTTATGTTCAAGTTAAAACTACAAAGTGAAAAATAACTTTATTTTTGGAAGTCTGCGTCGACGTCTTAAATCGTAAACCGCAATTTACCAAGTACGGAACCCTTCGTGCCGGCCAAGCGCGAGTCCGACTCGCACTTGGGCGGTTTTTTTATTCATGACTTCATGTCCTCTAGAGGGCATCAAGATCATCATCATCATGATGCCCTCTAGAGGATATGAAGTCATGACTAAGAAAAAACATGTCCTCTAGAGGGCGCCACATTTGAATTTGTTGTGATTTCACATAACCTATAGCCAGCGGACGATCAAAACGATTATCGCGATACCCAATTTCTCATATTATGATAAGTTTTTTGAAGTTATGAGGGCACAGATGTACATGTAAACTGGTTAAAATCATAACCCCCTATTGGCTTCGTCGTAGTCGGGTAAAATATAGTTCTATCTTTAACTAACCAATCATCTTGCCTACAGCCGTCGCGTCCCAAGGAGCCGAGATGCTCTACTTCATCGCTTCAAGCCAGTTCCTGGGAGACCAACGACAGTCGTACAACCATGACTTGAAGTTCTCTCTGCGACTCGGAGAAGTTCGGGGCTACCCATCGGCTCAAGACATTATCCTCGAAGGACCTCGGGCGTCCGTATCCATCAATATCTACGCTCAGAATAATCCGGAACCTACCAATCAGGTATGTTTATTTCAAGATCACTTTGTTGCTATGTGCGAATCTTTTTTATGTTCTTTAATACTTAAGTTTCCAGTAGTCAGTAATTTAGTTGATTTTTACTGTTTTGCACTGTATTAATTAACAATCAGCGATTGTGTAAACTATTTCTTTGTGGATGCTATTGCAAGCAACATGCGATTGTTAAAATGGTGTGAAATACGTTTATATGCTCATAACTGCAATATGGACGTTTGCTTGACTAATGTTTTTAAACAGTTTTGTTACTTTGAACTACCATGGATTTCTTGAATATGCTTCGCGGTTTAGACTATGCTCAATACTGGTTAGATATCATTACAACCTAATCAAGAAGATTTGCTACTACTGTTACTGCTTCTTCCACTTCTCATCTTAAAAATTTTTGCAGGCTCAAGAGTACACATTCAGACTACACGAAGACCCTCGCTACGGCTGGTCTCCAACCCTATCCAACTTCGAATTCATGTCTCTTCTCCAAAATCTGACCGCTATCAAGATCAGGGGTACTTACAACAAGCCTGGCGAAGGTTACATGATGAACTTCAAGCTGGAAACTGCCAAGATTGGGAGGGAGAAGGGTTCTGCACCAGCAAACTGGGTGGAGAAGTGCTCCTGTCCAAAGGCATACGTTGGTGACTATTGTGAGGAGTGTGCCCCGGGGTTCAAGCATGAGCCCGCTAATGGAGGACCTTACTCGACGTGTATTCCTTGTGACTGTAACGGACATGCACATATCTGTGATACTGCTACCGGTGAGTTCCTTTTAATGATATTTGAGTACATTTGTCGTCAATTTTAAGGAGTGCATAAGACAAAATAGCGGCAGCTGACTCACACATTTCACACCAATATAAACATCATTACAGAAACAGAAGGCTATATGCTCTACACTTATTTTATACGCTTTTCCCAGGATTCTGTATCTGTAAACACAACACAACGGGCAGCAACTGCGAGCTTTGTGCCAAGGGTTTTTACGGCAACGCCATCGCCGGCACCCCTGATGACTGCAAGCCCTGCCCGTGTCCTAAAGACAGCGGCTGTATTCAGCTCATGGATTCCAGCATCGTGTGTACCGACTGTCCTGAGGGCTATGCTGGTAAGAAAATTGTATAATTTTACTAGATTTTAATTTGTTTCACCTGTCTCGGTACCGTAAACAAAACTTGCAAGTTATTTTGATTCACTTCGCATTTTTCTGCTGATATGAAGTTATGCACTCATGTTGGCTTATCGCGTCAATCTATTTTTAACCGACTTACCAAAAAGGAGGAGGTTCTATGTTCGACATTATGTTTGTTTTTTTTTTTTTTTTTTTTTTTTTTTTTGTGTATGTTCACGCATATCTCCGTCAATTTTGGGCCGATTTTGAAAATTCTTTTTTTGTTTGAATGAGTATGTTTCGAAATTGGTCCCATTTTAATTTGGTGAAGATCTGATGAAGGACTTCGAAGATATACAACAGAACTCTTCAATAAATTACGGCAAATCTCTCGGAATTGCTGCAATCGCATGTCTGTTTATTGTTTACGCCATTTCATAACATAACATCACGCCAGTACGCTCTAAAGGGGTACGCAGATCTCTCATTTCATCGGTAATACTCGAGTTTCATGATATTCGGGTAATCTATTCTGGCGTTATAGGTACCTTACTATATAACTTGTACAACTAAAAAGTGAAAAATAAAAAGCTTTTTACAAAAAAATACTACCGACTTCCAAATAAAAAGACTACAAAGTGAAAAATAACTTTATTTTTGGAAGTCGGTGTCTATAACGTAAAAAAAATGGTACCTACCAAAGACACCGACTTCCAAAAATAAAGTTATTTTTCACTTTGTAGTCTTTTTATTTGGAAGTCGGTAGTATTTTTTTGTAAAAAGCTTTTTATTTAGTATAGATTGTTTAAACAAAAATTAAGTACTTGTTTAAAGGATAAATACAAATAGCTTTAGGGTCGGTTCTGTTTACGCAAAATACGCACTTCAATATGGAGTTGCGTACACCAGGCCGTTAACCAGGGTACTTTAGACCTTGCCGAGCAGACTAATGATGAATAAATATTTCGGTAAAACGCGACTATTAATCAATTGCTAGTCTATCAAATGGTAAAATTATCAACTCCCCAACCTATTTGACCATTTGTGAGGCTAACAACTGAAGAAAATGGTGATTTAGCGAAATTTGCAGATATTGGTTAGCATAATTATTTAACCATTGGTTGAGTTAACTCATCATCTGCCTAGCCTTTTTCCCAATTATTTTTGGGGTCGGCTTCCAGTCTAACCGGATTCAGCTGAGTACCAGTGTTTTACATGGAGCGACTGCCTATCTGACCTCCACAACCCAGTAACTGGGTAACACGATACCCCTTGGCAAGACTGGTGTCAGATCTCAGGCTTCTGACTACATGTAACGACTGTCAAAGATCTTCAAATGACAGCCGGGACCAACGGCTTAACGTGCTTTCCGAGGCACGGAGGAAACTCGGTATGTTGAAATGGTCACCCATCCACGAACCGACCTCGTCAAGCGTTGCTTAACCTTAAAGATCGACCCGTGCGGCTGTTATTATTTAGCCACGAGCTCCTCATTTATTGAGTACTAGTAGTAGTATAACCATTGGTTGAGTTAACTACCGATAAATAAACTAGGTCTAAGACTCTGATCCTTAGTAATTTTTTTTTTTTTGTTTTGCACAATTTGAAAAATACATTTATGTACTGAAGCCTCCGGGGTTTAAAGAACTATGATCTGGTTTTTAGGGTTCCGTACCCAAAGGGTAAAAACGAGACCCTATTACTAAGACTCCACTGTCAGTCTGTCTGTCTCTCATGAACCGTGATAGCTAGACAGTTGAAATTTTCACAGATTATGTATGTTGCCGCTATAATAACAAATACTAAAAACAGAATAAAATAAATATTTAAGTGGAGCTCCCATACAAACCTGATATTTTGCCGTTTTTTGCGACAATGGTACGGAACTCTTCGTGCAAGAGTCCGACTCGCACTTGGCTGGTTTTTTTATCAATCTGTATTTCCAGGACCAAAATGCGAGGTTTGTGCCGACGGTTACTTCGGGGACCCGACCGGTCAGTTCGGACCCCCGCAGCAGTGCGAGCTCTGCCAGTGCAACGGCAACGTGGACCCCAACGCGGTCGGCAACTGCAACAGGACCACTGGGGAGTGTCTCAAGTGTATCTACAATACGGCGGGAGATCATTGTGACAAGTGCTTGAGCGGTAAGTCGAAAAGAAAGTTAAATGCTACCACTATCCTACTATCCTTCCTACTTCCTACTATATAATATTATAGCGAAAGTTTGTGAGGATGTATGTTTGTTACACTTTCACGCAAAAACTACTGAATGGATCTGGATGAAATTTGGCACAGAGATAGATTATAGTCTGGAATAGCACATAGGATACATTTTATCCCGGGAATATATTCCCTTGGGATTATTTCGACATCCACGCGGGTGAAGCCGCTGGCAGAAGCTAGTAGTATATACGAGAAAGTTTGTTATGGATGGATGTATTTTTGTTACTCTTTCACACAAAAACTACTGAATGGATTTTGATAAAACTTTACAGAAATATAGCTTATACATCAGAAGAACTACCTAACACAAAGCGGGTGGATATGGCTATTAATGTTATAAATGCGAAAGTTTGGATGCATTTATGGATGTTTTTTACTCAATCACGCTAGAAAGGTTCTGGATGAATTTTGGCACAAAGATACAGAGATTATAGTCTGGAATAGCACATAGAGGCTCGTTCATCCCGGTATAATATTTCCTTGAGATAAGAAAACGCCTTAAAACGCCGGCGAAGCCGAATAATGATAATAACGTTTCACTTGTACCACTAACGCTAAGAAACAAATCACCAAGATCATTCTGTCCACAGTCTTCAAGTGATAAACAAAAATATAACGATATTTTAAACTCGTTTAGCTCTTAATGCATTTTGGCATTTGTGATGCAATTGGGCATGATCTTCCTCCCCTATACGACCCATAATACTGAAAGTAATACCAATAGTACCCCTTATAGTCGGCGTAACAGTTATCCTTTTACATTCCGTCCTGTCAACCATCACGCTATTACTGACTCCCTTTAAATATGTAAGATCGTAAGGTTTTATAAATAAACCTCAAAGAAAGACTGGTCTGTTTAGTAAAAACAAAACAGTTAACATGAGGAGAAACAAAAACGTTGCGGCAGGGATCTTCTGGGTAATACAGACGCGATCTTGTATACCTTTCTTAGATATAGATAAAAGAAGTTTATGGAATACGGATGATTCCTGGGTAGAAAAATGATAATTCTATTGAGTCCGTCAGCGAGATTATCAACTAATATTTAACACATATTTTTGCTTTATGAAATCAATATAAACTGATAAAGATAAAGCGCATCATAGTTCAGGACGACGTGAGGACGAGGAGGCTCGTGACAAGAGTACTAAAACGTGAAGTCACGCGAAATTTCAACGCACTGTATCGTCGTCATTTTGGACAAAATAAAAAATACGAGTTCAATATTTGTTATTAATCTTGGTACCTGACAGGCTAAAAATAGTTTTAGTCATCATCACTATTCTAAATCCACTTACTGCTTACACTACAACTATTTTCTTGATATCCCTCGGCAATCTTCGTTTTCGTTAGTCGTTGGATTTCTATCAGTTGCCCTTTGCATTTGGTGCAGACCGGACGCTCTCAATCAACTTGGAAGTATAATACAGAATTGTTAAACTTAATGTAATTTAAGTTTTTAAACTGTCATGGTCACTAACATTAACATTAGAAACGGGATATTTACCATTTCGGTGCTGTTGCAAGCACCATGATCACGCACCGTGATCATGGTGCTTGCAACAGCACCGAAATATCGGAAACTCACAACAAACAGTAAACATGGTAAATATCCCGTTTCTAATGTTAATGTTAATGTAATTTATTTTAAAAATGGGAGGAAAACTGCTAAAGTCGATAACTATCGAGAGACATTAAGAAAATAGTTGTACTGTACTACCATGTACCATGAGAATGAATGAGAAGAGGCCTACAATCTACATTGAGTCAGTTATAGGCTGGTATGGTTACCATTACGTAGTAACGCGCATAGCAGCGCACTTCTGTTTTAGTATGAGATTTAGTACTGCGCCGCCGCGCCATTTGTACGCTCTCAATCAACTTGGAAGTATAATACAGAATTGTTAAACTTAATGTAATTTAAGTTTTTAAACTGTCATGGTCACTAACATTAACATTAGAAACGGGATATTTACCATTTCGGTGCTGTTGCAAGCACCATGATCACGCACCGTGATCATGGTGCTTGCAACAGCACCGAAATATCGGAAACTCACAACAAACAGTAAACATGGTAAATATCCCGTTTCTAATGTTAATGTTAATGTAATTTATTTTAAAAATGGGAGGAAAACTGCTAAAGTCGATAACTATCGAGAGACATTAAGAAAATAGTTGTACTGTACTACCATGTACCATGAGAATGAATGAGAAGAGGCCTACAATCTACATTGAGTCAGTTATAGGCTGGTATGGTTACCATTACGTAGTAACGCGCATAGCAGCGCACTTCTGTTTTAGTATGAGATTTAGTACTGCGCCGCCGCGCCATTTGTTAACTTCAGACCGACCAAAAAGTTTGAGGATTACTGTACATGATTTTATTATAATTTGGCACCTCCAGGTTACTTCGGCGACGCCCTAGATCCCAAGAAGAAGGGCGACTGCAAACCTTGCCAGTGCCACGAAGCGGGTACAATAGAGAGTGCTGAAGGTCCTCCTCAGTGCGAGGGGCTTACTGGCTTGTGTTCCTGTCACCCACATGTCATCGGCAGGAACTGTGATAAGTGCGAGGTGAGTTGACAAAGAAGCCATAGACACTTTAAAATAAATGTAGAGAAATGAAAAGTGCCCTTCTACTTATTTTCGAGTCTATGGTGATTTAACCCTTAGCCCAGTTGCACGAAAAACTTAACACAATAACAATGATTAAATTGATAATATTGTATGATAAACTGTCAATTGAAGCTCGTGTTAGTAACTAACTCTGAATTAAGTTTTCTTTCAAGGTGGCCTTAGACAGTTTGGGCACAGTAGGTTGTCACGTTTTTAGCGGCATCAATGGTAGTCCTCCAAAGTGCTCCTACAGGCACTTGGAGCACTCCAACGAGGGGGTCAGGGACACCTCAATCATAACCCAAAAGAGCACATAGTTGCATTTAAGCAATACAGATCCTGACATATAAAGAATTTCGGCGTTTATATTGCGAAAAGAACAAACAAATAACTTATCCGATACCGACTTTTGAATAGTCATATAACTTTTAACTAAGAATTGAAAATGGTGGTTTGACGGGTTTTGTACAGAAATTATTAAAAGTTATCGTGAATATTGAAAAATTAGCTATATGTATATTGCAAGCTTTTATTTAGTTTCAGCTGTCCCAGTGTGTAATCAAATCTTGCAAGTTAAATTTGATCCGCTTCCCGGTTCCTTTAGCTGAAATTATGAACACGCTTTTGTTACTTGTTACAATGCAAGTTTTTGTATAGCCCTATATACAAAAAATTGCATTGTCACAAGTAAGTGCTTAAATTTTTTTTTAAATTATGATTGCTTGTTTTATTCTGTTCCTATTCAAAAGAGCAAAACTAAAGGGATGATGACGGGGTACGAAACAGCGAATTCTATTTAGTCCGCCGATAAAATTATCAAAAAATATTGGATACGTATTTTTGGCTTATTCAAATCAATAAAAAATCGTGTGACGTCAATTCTATGTAAAAATTCATGATGCCTTGGTGGCATCATGTCGTCATGCGATATTTTAAATAATTTTTACAATAAATCATGTCAAAGTACATTCAATTAATAGCATCTAATATAAATTGTAAATTCTACTTTGACTGCCTCGTTGGTCTAGTGGACGCAAGTGCTAATGCTGAGCATGACTTTCTGGGTTCGATTCCTGGGTCGGGCAAAGTGTTACTGGGTTTTTTATCTGTAATATCGCCCCCTTTTACATGGGAGTTCAACATAACTGGGGCAATGTAGGTTGACTGTAGGTGCACCTGCACAACTCTTCGACGAATACAGTCGTGAAGATATATTAATGTTTTATATGTATACTCTGTGAGTTTCTATAATGACGATAAGTTTAATGTGATTGGACATCTACTCTCTAATAATAATGTTTGTATGATTCAGGACGGCTACTACAACATCAACTCAGGCACAGGCTGCGAGACTTGTGACTGCAACATGGAGGGCTCCTACAACAACACCTGCGACCCCTACAACGGACAGTGTTACTGCAAGCCTGGTATCGATGGGTAAGCATTCAAACTGATATTCATCAATATGGATAGTTTTGTATTCAAACAAACTTGTTTTTAAAAAAGCACGACCCGTTCGAACTGCCGCATGTCGCAACAGAATTGAGCAAAAGGTTGCCAAACAACAGGAAACGGCTACGCGGAAGGACAAGAAAGATATAAAAAGAAAGGACAGATATGGCAAGAGATAGAAAAATAATGAAAGACGGAAGGCAGGCTTTGCCCTCCAGTGGGACACAATAACCTCACAATAAGGATGATGATATTTACTTTAACTGAATTCAACGTTCTGAGTTCAATTCTTCAAGAAAATACACAGCGTACTATGTTTAAGGTTCTCTTTTTTTTCCTGAAGAAGCTATTATTATTTAGATGAAACATAGCACGATTGGATTAACCGTATTAACCTGATAAAAATTGTCCTTAAAAATTAACTAAAATATCTTTCAAAATAACAATGAAGTTCTGTGTTCCAGTAAACACTGCGACGTGTGCCGCGCCTACCACTACGGGTTCTCGGTGGAGGGATGCCGAGACTGCGACTGCGACGAGTGGGGCTCCACCAACTACCAGTGCGACATGTCCGGCCAGTGCTCCTGCCAGGAGAACGTCGAGGGACGGCGCTGTGACAGGTCAGTGTTACAGTACTTATTTACTTAAGATCCTATGTCTCCTGACTGGGACAGAGGGTGTCCACAATTAGTCCTTCATCGCGACCGGCATTGAGCTTCGCGCTTCACCTCGGTCCACATCATTCCGATACTCGTCACTTCAGCCAATACTGTGCGTCGCTAGGTTTGACGGGAGTTTCACGAGGATTCAAATCCATGGCATGTTTAGGGATGTGATCGTAATCCCTCCGGAACGTGTGACCAATACATCTCCATTTACGACTCGATCTGGCGGTCAATCTGGCGGTCGATCTCTCCAACAGGCATATACTGGTCCGACATTATTTCTAATGTAGAGAAACATTAGAAATAATCTCGGACCAGTATATGCCATAAGTATGCGATGAAGAAATCGGCTGACGAAGACCTGGATTTCTTGTTAAATTCTACTTTTCGCACCCGTATAGCAGCACGGATTTGACATTGGATCCGAAGATTCGGGGTTTTACCCTTTGGATCAGTTCTACAGGCTGGCTACAAACACTACTTTGCATCACACTCATTTTAAACGATAGCAGCAACCTTTTCCAGTTGGGAAACTTGAACTACAAACAATTTCGCACGTCTGTTCATGTTCATACAATTACTAGAAACGTACTTCTAGTAATTGTATGAACAATAAAGTAGATTGTTTTATATCTCGAATACATGTACAAGCTCATAAAGTCACTTGTGGTGGGCACCCATCGTCTTCCCCGCCAGGCTACCATGAGCACCGTAATAATTATGGTAAACTGTTCTAATTGGCTAAATGGGGGTCGCACCTAAATCTAACCACATCCTGGCTTGGCAATGCTTATAATAGTAGACGATCTCAAGAACGTCACGGATGACTATTAATAAATCCCTTGAAATTCTAGGTGTATGGAGAACAAGAAGCGTCGCGCTGACGGCCAGGGTTGCGAGGACTGTCCTCCTTGCTACAATCTGGTATCGGATGCTGTCAACCAGCACAGGAGAGAGCTGAGGGAACTTGATGACGTGAGTATTACCTATAGTGCTATTCTTTATAATATCACCGTGAAATTAGCTGTTATTTCAACATATCGATAGGGATTGACAGCTCAGGTCAACTTAGTCTGTCCGGTGAGATTTTTTCACCGATTAAAATTATCAAGAAGACCGAAAAGTACGGGGTTACGTTTCCGAAACTTCTCTCTTAGGGCGAAAACAAACTAGTGTTTTTTGTGAGACTTGAGTCGCGTATTTTGATTAGTATTTTGTATTTGATTAAGGACATAACTTCAGTTGCTACCCAACGTTTGTACGGGGCGTTGACGGTTGCCTAGCTGCTCTCACTCACCCCGAGCGCAACTCGGTTGAAATAAGGCGCGTGAGTCAGAAAATTCACCGCGTCGCCGTGTGGTACAAACAGGACTTTAGTATGAAATATGAATGCGAACAACGCCGAATGCAGCGTAAATTCTGCGACTCATTTTACGCGACTCACAGCTCAAAAAATTACGCTCGTTTGGGGACTGTCGAAGTCATGTAAGGGTGAGTCCCTTACATGACTTCGACAGTCGCTAGTGCTGTTAGAATGTCACTTTTTGTAGAACCTCAGGTCTATCTCTCATATGGGCAATTTACTGTTTTAAAATATGCGTTTTTATCATCCTGTATTACTATTGTCATTGTCCAACTGCTGGCCAGAGGTCATCCCCACAGTATTTCTCTTTACCCTGTGTGTACCCACCTCTGGGCAATCTCCCACAAATGTTTCTAAGGGGTTCCAAGGACGGCGCAGCGTGATGGCTGAACAACGTGAACATCTTAAGTCTTGCTAATATAATAATTCTGGTCAGCAAGATGGTAACAAAACTAACACTTCAGATTGACCTGAAGTTCTGGGCCTGAACATACATTCGAATTTCACGGCACGGTTGGGTCAGTGACTAAGCGATTGGCTGCTGCGCTGCATGTTTGGGTTCGATTCCCACATCATCATCATCCGCAGCCTGACTTCGACCACTGCTGTGCATAAGCCTCTTTTTTCTTGAGGCAATCCTACGGATCCCACGCAGAGCAAATATTTGTAAGGCACAGATCCAGAACAATAAATATATACAAACAGCCAACAGAACAGATCTGTTGGTTGTTTGTGAATGTGAGTTTATACACCGTAAAATTTTGATTGTTTAAATCCCGTGGAGGTTCGATCCGGTACATACACATCTCTTGTTTTATCATTTTGCAACACCGACTTCCAAAACGACAGTTTCAGTGTTTACGCATCGTTTCTGTTTTATGTATCGGATCGAATCGCCAACGGAATTTAACAAAAAAAATTACGGTGTATGTTTTACAGGATTCGTTCCTAGAGTGGAGCAACAACTTTCAAAAACTATTTTTTTTATCTGTGCAGATTCTAGCAAAAATCTCGAAATCTCCGACCGTTGTTGAAAACGCAGACTTCGACAATGAACTGCAACAAGTGAGGGGTGAGATCGAGCGCCTGTCGCAGGACGCTCAGGCAGAGCTGGGCAACGGGCCTGGTGACAGCCTGACCGACAACCTCGCCGAATTGGCTGATAGACTTGCTGATGTCAGGTAAGCTATCTGACCAGACGGTTCTATACTTTTTTATTGTAGATAGGCTCGCGCTTGACCACTATCTCACCTGGTGTAAGCGATGATGTGGTCGACGATGAAACACGATTGCTTAGAAGTAACCTATTCACTTTTGTCTTAAAGATCCCTAGGTTGTAGCTATCGAGAAACACAAACTCGGGCAGGAAATTCCACTCCTTAAGCTGTACGCATAATACAAGTAATCCCAAAACGTTAAGTACCTATGAGTGTGATGTCCACCATGTACCATGCTTAGCCTTTCTCCAACTATGTTGGTCGGTTTTTATTCCAAACTAATGCTGATGAGTACCTACTGGAGAGACAGACTGCCTGTCTGATCTCTACAGCCAGTTTCTGGGTAAGTGGGTAATACGATAGACTGGGATTTAAGAGATAAATTGAAGTAAGAATAAAAATGGTTGAGTTTAAATACTAGAGAGGCAGGTAGTGCAACCCTGAAGCTCTAGACAAGAGACATTCTATCTTCGAAACCGCCGCAATAGCGTTTGATAAAACGTCTAAAATGATTGCGCTATCCAAGCGCTTTCGAAATGTCACGTGATCGATTCCTTACATTTTGCCCATAGCTAGCGCTGACAGAATTACACTTTGTCTTGTGCCTCTGTTATAGAGCATATCTCGAGACCTGGTTGGTGGGCAAAATCATTGGCCAGTCAACCAGGATGTTAGCAAATAGTGCTAGAGATATCTACGTTCCAGAGAACTATGCTATACTATCACAGATAAACTCAGCCAAAACTATCGTTACTTTAGTAATACTTTTTGTTAAGATGAATGTATGTGCCACTTACACATAGATAATACAAATCGCTGTATATCCACAGAAACATGCTGTTCAAGATTGAAGATGAGAGCTATGATGGAAACGAGGCCGTTGAGAAGAGCAAGGGCAACGTGTCCAAAGCAGAAGATACCATAGAGGCCGCACAGAAGGAGATCAATGTAAGACTACTTAAACTTATGAGGACTGAAAATCTCGAATTGAATCGCTGAACAGGGGTATTTCTGAAAGCCCTAAGCGTGACATCACATATCTTTTCACATAATCGTTTTGTTTCTTGCGCTAGTTTTAGATAATACCGATTAAAATTTTTAACTAGGATTGGTTTTACAGAAAATTACTTGTTTTCGTGTGCTTTATATATTCCCTGTCCTATTGTTCCAACCTCGGTAATTTTCTTTTAATATCTTATCTTGTTTGTATGTTTTTTCAATTGTACACCACTGAGATCAATCTAGTCTCTCCAATGGATTATCAACATCTTTGCTAAATTCGCCATTATATTTCCTTTTAGCTAATTATATACTTATCTTCCTTCCTAGAGTGCACTGGAATACATGGATGGAGAAGGAGCAGCAGCTTTATCCAAGGCTCGCAACCGATCAGACCAGTTCGGCAAACAGTCCGTGGACATGTCCGCGCTGGCAAAGGAGTCCAGATTGTTGGCAGAGAAACTGGAGAACGAGGCAAAGAACATTCGAGAAATAGCCGATAAAGCTTTCAATACTTCGATTACAGCAAACAACATTGCTAAGGATGGAATCACTAAACAGGCTAACATAAGGTACTTACTACTTACCTAACATTTTTGTTTTAATGTTTGAGTATATTCATATACCAGAAATGCTAGAATGCGGAAAAGTTCTAGAGTTTACCTGAATTTAACCTAACAGGTACACGATTACGAAATACGTGTGGTGTATCTTTCAATGATAGATTGAGGAATGATTTAAAATTTATTTCAAATTTTATTTTTAGACAACGTTGTGGTTTAAAAGAAGATGTAGTGACTTAAATTAAAAAGAGTATATTAAGATGATTTGGCCATGTTGAGAGGATGAATGAAAGGTGACTAACGAAAGGTATTTACAAGGCACACGTGAATGGAAACGCTGGCGAAGGGGGAGCCCTAGAAAGACATACAGATTATTATTATTTATTATTGGTGATGTTCTTCAGAAAGGCCAAGTGCGCAGTACTCATAACCGGCGTGTGTGTATGAATAGATGAATGAATGTGAGTGAAGCAAAATAAGTATGTAAGGATCGTAGCAGGTGGCGTTCTGTAATTTCTGCCTACACCCATGGAAAAAAGGTGTGAGTTTATGTTTGTATGTATGTAGGTACACGTTTACTAAGTTTTAACAGTTTCTTAACATTAATCTCCCATATTTTTCAGCAACGAGGTCCAAATCTTGACGAACGAGCTGAACGCAGCGTCAGGTAAACTGAACAGTATGACAGAACTGGCAGACCAGGCCCTCAAGCGAGCCAAGGAGGTGTACGAAGAAGCTCTGGGCTTGTATGCGGAGGTGAACACCACGCTCTTGCCGGACATCAAGCTGAACAAGCTCAAGGAAACAGCGAGGGAGATGAACAAGACGGTAAGGTGGCGACGTCATGCGTTTAAGATTCCTAAGAATATTTGGTCATTCAGAGACGATTCATTTACACCTATATAGGCAAACGTAGGTAATACTGTATTTAAACATAATTTAATAAAGCCGAAGGTTGTTTTTTTTGAACGCGCTAATTGTTTGTAGTTACCAAACAAACCAAACAAGCCAAATTCTTGAGAAAGGTTGATAGGCTATTTAACGTTAAGCGGGTGAAACCGCGAGGCTTACCTAGCTTAGTTAATAATCTCTGTATAAGTTTGGATGTGGTTGGCTCCAAGAGAACAATAAATAAATATGCGATGATGGGTACATCATCATTGTGAAACATAATGTCCCATCATCATCATCATCATATCAGCCGAAAGACGTCCACTGCTGGACATAGGCCTCCCCCAAGCGTCGCCACATTGACCGGTCCCGTGCAAATATAATGTCTAAATTCGTGACAATTTAGGAAATCGGATTTGACAGCTATAAAAATACTTAATAATAATTAAACTTGATGCTTAGAATGATACTTGTTGTTATAGTGTACATATATGGATAGAAATTAATTAGGATTATAAATTTGATTTTTCAATTTCTTACGTACAAAGTTATCGCGGCATGTAAAATGAGAAACGTCATCGGACTTCTTTAGATTGTCACAATTAAGGCTTTGCCACACTGGATGCGTTCTGCGTCCTGCGATCCGCACCAAATATTCGAGTGACCGGATCGCAAGACGCAGAACGCATCCAGTGTGACAAATGCCTTAAAGTTAGGAGGTAACTTAGAGGATAAATAGAGAAGTACCTACTCGTATGAAAGAAGAGATGTTGAGCCGACTACAAATAAATTGGGACAACTATTAAACTATTTTACTTACTTTCCAGATAGATGAAAAAACCTCCGAGCTAGAACAGCTAATGGCCGACAACGAGGACACTCTAGACCAGCTAGAGAACGCCTACAAACAAGGCCTCGGTCTCCTCGATCAGGGTCACGATAGCCAGGACGAGCTGAATGACCTCTTTGCAAGGCTGGATGAGCTGCAGGCACAGGCCAAAAACGATGTGAACCTCACCAATCAGACGCTGAAGGATGCTAACGAGATATATAAGACTCTAAAAGGTATGCTTGGAATGGATTTCATGTATCTTTTAACGTGGCGTTACTTGTTTAGAAAACAAAAGAGTTTGCGTCGGTTTTCCTTATTTCCATTAAAGTAGTTTACTAGATAAATAAATATAATAGAGTAAGAGCCTGCGACGTTTTGACCTTCGTCATTTATTAAATTTAGCTGTAAGATTATCTGTGTTTGTACCCAATACAGGTTCCCCGCAAAATAATGTTTGGATCAGGGTGGTTTTCGGAGATATCTGTCAAAACATGAAACTATACCAGAAACCATCAACTTGAATGTTAAACGGAACTTTTGAGCACAAAACTTAATTTAAATAGCCTAAATTACCACACGTACAGATTTAGTACAAAAAATAAACACCAAGAAGAAACAATAAGAATATTATTGTGTGCACAATTGAACAAATAATTAACTTGCCCTAGCATAAGTTGCAGTAAAATCAAAAATTTGGAAAATTAAGCTAAACACTGATTTTGGGCCCTTTTACTGACCATTTTTGTTCGCTGTGTTTGGATTTGTATGAACTCTTCAGGCAACATTACTACTACCATAATAATGAACATAATTCCGGTGAAAGTACTTAACTAGGATCTTTTTCACAGTAAATGTCTTTATTTTTGGGCTACTACGGTTTACTTTCAATGTCTGACAAGACTTAAGAACCATCGAAATTGTCTGACTGCTGAGGAAACATCTTTTGATAGTTCCTCAAGTAAAATATAATAAAATTCAACTTTTGAACTATGACGAAAGTTCCATTACAATCTCATGTCTGGCAGAGGGTTACAAACGAACTAAGTGTCTGACAACGGACGAAGTGGTTTCTAATGTCATTCCAAACAAATTAAATAAAAAAACCAGCCAAGTGCGAGTCGGACTCGCGCACTTAAGGTTCCGTACCATTATTGTAAAAAATCACGTTTGTTGTATGGGAGCCCCACTTAAATTTTTATTTATTTCTGATTTTAGTATTTGTTGTTATAGCGGCAACAGAAATAAATCATTTGTGAAAATTTCAACTGTCTAGCTATCACGGTTCATGAGATACAGCTCGGTGACAGTCGGACAGACAGATATGGACCGCGGAGTCTTAGTAATAGGGTCCCGTTTTTACTTTTTGGGTACGGAACCCTAAAAACAGAGTTATACTTCAACGAAAGAGAGATGCAATTTTATACACCTTTGGTACCTGATATCTCCCAAAGCCAACTTGATCAAAACTTCATATTCGGGGATCGTTCTTATCTGTATTAGGTACAAACACAGATAAATTGTCAGATTTTATATAATGACGAAAATCAGTTCGTCGCAGGCTCTTGGGGTATAATATATCTAGCATTAAAGAAGGAATAGGTATATGAAGACATCTGCCCTTTTTAAACGAACTCAAATATGTCTAAGAGTTGATATTCCAAGGGCTAAATAAATAGAAGCTCTGACCCTAAACTTGTTGGCAAAGTGAAAAGACTAGATTCGTCGGCAGAAAAGAAGTTTGTTTGGCTTTGTTCAGATAAATCCGGAAGGTCTTGGACGTATGTATTTTAAACTATTTCCTCAAAAGTAATAAGGTAGGCAACGCACTTGTGGTTCCTCTGGTATTGCAGATGTACATCAGAAGGACTGCCTGATTGCCACTCTATGACATTAAGAAGCTGAACTTTTCACTAATCCTTCTCTTGACCCCATAGAGTTCAGCGACAAAGTGACACAATCCCGTCAGTTGGCGGAGCAGGCCGCTCTGGACGTGCCTGCAGTGCAGCATAAGATCGCCGCGGCTGAGGACAACGTCAACAGCATCACGGAACAGCTGTACACCGCCAGTGACAAGGCCAAGGAGGCCAGGGACTTGGCGCAGCAAGCACAGAAGGATTACGCTGATAAGGCCTCCAAGGTAAACTATCAAGATGATATTGAAATATATTGAAAAGTTCACATTCGTCATCATCATCTTAGCCCGCTTTCACCTACTGGTTCCTCATCTAGGTGGCCTCCCCTGTCTTCTGGTACATTTCACGGTTCAGGCGTTCATCCAGCAGCCTAATTGCGTAAGTGAATTCTGCAAAGGAAACAAGTCGATTCATTCAAAGAATCAGAATCATTTCTTTCAACTTTTTCGGTATTGCGAAACTTATTTGGAAAGCTAGCGTTAGCTTTGCATATCCTCCTTTGAGTTGAACACAGACTACTTAGAGATACTACAGAGTTGAAGATATATTTCAGGGTGGTATATGCAATACGAAAAGTCGTTTTTGGGAAGGTTCCAACTTGTTTGATTTGCCGAATTCACTTACGCAATTAGGCTGCAGGTGTTCCGGGCTTTAGAGCCCTGGCATTAAATATAAATATTTCGGTAGTGCATATAAATCCCATATTGAATTGATTTGCGGCTAGATATTGCCAGATAAAGTTGCAGCAATCTCAAGCATCACTCATAAAAAATCAGTTTTATCAAACCACCTGCAGATTTTAGCGGTGGAACTTAGTCTATGATTTTGACACCCAATAGCACAGAATGAAATAAAATACAAGCCAATAGTTAGATCATTGTACTAAAGGTTCTATCAGACAGAGAGCGGTCACGCTGTCAAGCATTCAAAAGGTCAGTTTTGCGTTCGAGCGTGCATTTGCTCCCGAATCCCGCTGTTGGACGGTCTACACGGTACCACTATTGTCACCATGTTTTTTGATGATAGTTCTTCATCGGACGACGGAGTATTGATTTTGTGGTCATTATCAGCATCAAGACGGAATAAGAAATATCTATGGCAGACTTAGCTTAACGTTTTGACGATTAGGTAGAGACAGTTTCCCCTTCTCAATCTGAACATAGAATTTTCGAAAAATAACTATTACGATTAAGTAATTCGATTTGTTTTTCAGGCGGCGTCTGAAGTAAGGAAGAAGTCAACAACATCTAGAGCGGAGGCTTCCAAGTTACGATTTGAAGCTGAAAAACTGTCCAGTAAGTTTTAAACAGTCGCTGTTTCTTGCTAAACCTGCACCCTATATCACGAAGCACGCGCGCTGTCTTGCATTTTGACAACAAATGTGTGTTAATTATACAAATGAATCTTGTTTGATTAGCTCGCGTCCAAGAAACAGCCACTCAGATCGGCAGCTTGGAGAAGGATGCGGCCGACAACATGCAGCTCACCAGAGATGCTAAAATGAAGGTAGGTACAACAGCAAAAAAAACGGTCAACACATTGAATCTAGAGCGAAAAGTGGCCGATGTTAAAAAACTAAAACCAGACCACTGAAATATTGCACTCTGAAAAGTATGAAATTAGAAAATATTCTTGTATGCGGCTATATACCTCCTTGCCATAAATATTGTCGTGTTATTATAAACAACCCGCAAGTGTACATAATATACCGGTTAAAATCATAAACCTCCACCGGTTAAAATTATAGTTTCATGACTGATTGGATTACAAAGTGACAATGAACAAGTTCAACAACTGCTTATGCTAACGGAGCTGATTGTTTTATTTTTTGAAGTATGTACCAGCAATAGGAAGGTCCAAACCTGTGTTCAGATAATAAGAAACTGAGACCTATGTCCTTTTGGAAGTACAAACTCGATTCAATCGCAATGACAAAATAAGCCCTCGGTTTTAGGTATAGGACCATAATTATAAATATAGTGTTATTTGTATTAAGAAACACGTCTTAAATATACACGGTAGATGTAGGTATCTCCAAATCAGTCATTCTTTTACTTCAAAAAACTGTATACCTAAACAAGCTGTCATATTAAAACATTTCCAGCTAAATCCAAAACGGGCAGCCTTATTGCGTAATAAATTCGGAAAGAGTAAAGCGTAAAGAGTATGAAAAATCGGTCAATCGGATAGACGGAAAGCCACATCGCGTCATTAATCTCGCATTTGATTAATCGATTTTTATACTCTTTGCCCTTTGCTCTTGCCAAATTCATTACGCAATAAGGCTGCGGGAAGCGAGTCAAATTGAACTTGCTCGATATGATTACAGACACCAGCAGACTAATTGCGTAAGTGAATTCAACTATCACTTATAGGTAAGGACGAAAACACCTTTAAAATGACGACTTTCGTATTGCGTAATACACTCGACCTATCTCCTAGGTCATGGAAGGGATATGTGAAATTCAACTCATAGGAGGACATAGTCTTTCAAAATTATTTACGCAATACCGAAAACATTTAAAGGTAACGTATCATTCTCTTTCATAGAGTTGTTACCTTTGCCTTACCGAACTCACTTCTGCAATTAGGCTGCGGGACAGGGGAAAGTAAATACAAGCGTCTAAAATCAACAAAAGTTCTAGAGTAAAAATCTGTATAAGGATATCTATTTTTACTATTATCTGTCTCCAATAGGTTGGCCAAGCGAATACCGATGCTCGGGAAGCCGAGAAGCAGGTCTCCAAAGGCCTGGAAGACTTGAAGGTCATCATGGACGAGCTGCAGAACCTGCCCACGCTGGATGACCAGGCGCTCGAACGATTACGTGAGTATAGTTCTCTACTACTTACCGATTATATTTTCATGCAGTTTAATTGCCATTTAACATTGCACACTTTGTGCACGTCTAGTAAGACTGCCAAGCAACGCTGGCTCCGGGGTATGAGTTCATGACGAGTTGACATCGATAATATTATGCTACTGTCGCCGCGTCTGTGTCCCATACTAAATAACTGTGCACTTGGCGCTGTCACGTCACCCTGACGTTCGACACTCGCTATTGGCGCACGAGACGAACACGGGAGCCGCGGAGGGGGAGGGGGGTAGCAGGCATTGGGTTCGATGTGCACAGTTAAATAGACCGCGTTGTACATTCAGAAAGTCTACCTTTAAATATCACTGAGAAGATACTTAGTAGAATTATATTCGGAGAATCAAAGGCTAAGCTACGGTTAATGGGTGACCAATGACCATCCATAACATACCAATACCCCTCATTATATATAAAATACGTTCAACCGTTTAACCCTGCTGTCATTCGCAAATCGGAATAGAATAAGAGAGATGGGGTCCCTTTGCTGCACTTACGACTCACATTTGGTCCTTTGTGCCTTCTCTCTGTGAGAGGGAATGGGCTGTAATCCAACACGCGGGCCTAGTGCGGATTGGTGTCACATGTCTTTGAATTTTTGGTTCTAAGACATGGCGGTTTCCTCGCGATGTCGATTTCCTTTATCTTTTTGAGAGCATACGTAGATAATACGACAATGGGGAAATTTTTATCAAGAAACTAGGTTCTGGTCAGAATGGTAGTCACTTATTCAGCTACATCCGGGTAGATTCCAATCTGACCCCAACGTAGTTGGGAAAAGGCTTGGCTAAACTACGACACGGTTGGCGCAGTGGTTAAGGGATCGGCTGCTGCGCAATGTGACGCGGGCTCGTTTCCTGCATGGAACAAATTTTTGTATGGTCTACAGACGGTTGTTCCGGATCTGGGTGTTTGTGTTTGTGAGATTAAATGTTTGTAAACGCACCCACGAGAAATTCAACAGTGGGGCAACGTTTTATAACATCCAAACTGAAAAACAAATCTCACTGTTATGGCATCGTGCTGTATCAATTATGAATTTTCTGTAGGAGTTTAACGAAATACCTACTGACGTTATTTAATGTATGATTTATTTTCAGAGGAGAGCTTAGACAAGGCAGAGAGCGACCTCATTGCTGTCGACTTGGACGGCAAGATCAAGAGTTTGACTGAAGCGAAGAATAATCATCAAAGGTAAATATTTCAAAGATTTTATTAAGTCTACATTTTAGTAATCTGAGTAGCTACATTTTATAAGAGCCTCGTAAAAATAGGCTAAAGTGCAGTCTTCTCTCGATTTCTTTTACAGTCTAATGAAATCCATTATGTTAACCTCTTCATCTTTTCTCCCTTTCATCTTCCATAGACGTCTTTCATAGTTCCAATCTGCACAAATGCTCTGTTCCATATTCCATTTCAGTATTTTTATTACTTTAGTGACATTTGTACTATAGGGTGGTCAGGAAATTTGGCGAGAACTGTGTCAAATTTCATCCAAATCCGATCAGCCGTTTTGGCGTGATTGAGTCACAAACATCATACGTCACACTTAGAAGGATTTTAAATGAAAATATTGTCTTTCTCAACAGGTGGATGAAACAGTACGAGGATGAGCACGACCACCTTCGTCTGGAGGTGGATAACATCAAGGAGATCCTCGACCAGTTGCCGAAGGGCTGCTTCAAGAGGATTGTTCTAGAGCCCACTGAGGGGCCCAGTCGGTCACCCAGCTTGAGGTAGATGGCGCCAATAGGGGCCGGAGTACGACATTAAAGAGTTGACAAGGAAATATATTTGGTGTTTTAGATTGTGGGGGAAGAATAGTGTGAAAAAAATATAGGTGCTGTTACGCAATTTTTTGAGTTGTACCAGATTGGTTACAAAAAGCTAAGAATATAATAATAACTTAAAATAGATACTATTTTGATTAAAAGTGATGTTTCAAAATCATTAATTACTGACAGATATTAAATAACCGGCTTCTCTAAAGCTGGATTTTGAATGATCAATTTTTATTATGCAGACAAATACTATTTCGAAATATACATATTTGAAACAAGCACAAAACAGAAACACCACAATGCCTTAAATATTTCTTGTCTGTACCTTAAAAAAGTGCCTTAAGATACTATAGTTATAACTTAAAATGATGACTTCCTGTACAATGACTTATGAATGACCATTGAATACGTTGCTTTTTCCTTAAAATAATGAAATATTTTCATTTTCCAACTAGAACTGGGCGTAATCACGGTGAAGTCACGTACTAACCGCCCTTTTCGTATTCCTAAGTCTGTGACAACAAACATTCTATGTTTTTTTTTATTCTCTTGTACTTAGAGATTTGCATTTACTCTGCATTTTCGTACTTAGAATTATTAATAACTTAAAATATTAAAATAGGTCATGAGGCTTTTCTATGTTTAAAAATTGTGCCATAATTTTATATTGGTACCTTTGTAAATATAACATAAACATAAGTACTGTTTTCGTAAGTGCCTTAAGTCTTTTTGAATTCGGTTTTTATAAAAATATTCCTTTTTAAAGTTCGCCAAAGAATTGACGATATGTGTGTTATTTAGATTTTTTTACTATAATTTTTATGTTTCTTTACTGAACGATAATTTTGTGAGTAATATAATTTGTATTGTAGCGTTTGTAGTATTTATTTATAATAAAACATGGACAAAATACCGCCAAGTCGTTCTTTTATTTGATGTTTCTCCCAGGGATGTTATGGGTATAAATTTTCGGATCTGGATACGGATATGGATATATAAATAATATTAAACCGGTTTTGGATGTGAAATATCTCGACTTAATCTTTACTTTCGTTTAGTATCGGTTACGGATACTAGATATTTAAGAAATTGTAAAAGTAAAACACAAAGACTACAAACGTGCAACGTGTACAAGTGTGTTGGCACGGCAGGGTAGAAAAACCTGTCTTAACGTGTCTCATTTAGATTCAACCCCTATCCGAAATTATCCGACACTATTATTTTGAAATCGGTTACGGTGACGTATAGATTTTTATTTCGGATATCCTATAGTTTCGGTTACGGTTACGGAGCTCCTTATCATCCCTGGGTTTTCCTGAGCCGTAACCACCTATTCCTCGATCAATAAGGGCGTTTAGAAGAAACAAGAGAACAAAGCTAAAAAAGATAAATTGCTAAAAACACTCGATAAAGTCACCATTCAAACAAAAACAAACTAAATCAAAATCGGTTCATCCGTTTCTATGATGCAGCCAGAACAGCCAAATACACAAATACACACATATACACGTCAAACTTATAACACCCCTATTTTTCCGTCGGGGGTTAAAAACGAACTTAGTTACGAAAGCTGAGATGTAGCATCCTCGTCTCGTTTGCCCAGTTTCGCGTAGAAGTCCCCATTGAAAACGGTGTAGTGAGTTTTGCATGGCTCTAGAGATATCCTCATACATTATCTCTACCTCGTCGTCGGGGTGTGCCAAGGTCGGAGCGGGTCTACGCTCCTTCAGCGAATATCTAGCGCATATTCTGAGTATAATGTACGCCACCCTGGTCGACACAATCTCGATCTTCGCTACGTTGTTCACAAGGGACTTGTGGACGATAAACCCGACACCACCCTGGGACTGCCGGTCACCATCTCGGAAATACAGCAGGTTACCGGATTTGAGGATTATCAAATCGCGAGATGTGTAATTACCTACCATTATTGGTGTTAAGGTTACACACCCTACAAACATCCTTGATAAAACCTGTATGCTTTTGTAGAGGATCTACCTTCCTATGTAGCCAGATATGGTTACATTTTCTTTTTATTTATTTTTTTAGCGGAGGGAAAACCTTCAAAAGGCGCCTGGACTTTGGGGAAAAGACCAGGGAGTTTTACCTCACTAAAACCACCCCGGTGATCACCATCAGCACGAAAAAGGGGCCCCGTGACCTTTCAACAGACCACGCCAGAACCCCTTCTGTGCAACGCCTGTTAGGGCACATCCCTGGGGAGGCTAAAAAAGCACCTCCCCTGAGCCTCGCTGTGCACGACAGCACGTGATCACTGTGCCACCATCTTGCCTGGAGTTACTGGGTGGGCGAACAGAGTCCCCAAACAGAGCACCCACGACCCCGGCGCTCCGCCTGCTTTCATGGAGGTGGGGTTTCGGCGTTTTAGGCATCGGAGCGGTTACTTCCCGACGCCTTCTTCTCCGAGAGGGATCGGCTCTCTCACGAGCCCAGTCAGCGGCCTCCTTCTGGACATTACTGTCTCACAGAAGGAGGCCGTTTCCCTCCAGTTTACTGTCTCTGCCAGCATGGCCCTCACAACAGCTGGCAAAAACAGGTCTGCGACCAAGACCTGCCGCTCAGAGGCCCATGAGAGCATTCTTCAGCGTGCGCTGTTCAGAGTCAAGGTCGCCTCCGCAGTGGTGTCAATTTGCCGTGGTCTCTTGCCCAATCTTGAAGCAACCGTGCTCAGTCGTCAGTCCTACCTGAGTGAGCCTGTAGGAGATACGTTCCTCTCTTTTCAGCCAGCCTTCAAAGTGCGGCAGGATGGCTTCGACAACGCGCTTGCGCGTTAGTTGCGGCTGCCGTAGCCGCTCGTGCAACCGCTCGAGCGCGTGTCGCTGTTCCTGCCGCCTCAGCCTTACGCTGATTGCGCGAATTCGATTATAAACCCTCGCGTCCATGTCCGCCAGAATGTCCAGCGGAGGAAAGTGTGCCAGGAGAGTTGCCGCCTCAAAAGACACCGTTCGGTATCCTCGTGCGATACGAATGGCCATTTTCCACTGCGGTTACCTATTAAATGATAAGACATGAAAGGTGGTGTTTGTTTTTATTTTTGCTCTCACTCAACTCCATAACAGCTGAATTAAAGACAAAACCTAATAAAATCGCGTTATGTCGTACTTTATCCTACAGATAAGTTTATATGTGCAGTTAGTGAAGACGACCAAAAATAAGTTTTTGTTACATCAATAAAATATCGTAGATATCTAAAGTTTAATTGTTTGGGAAGTATCATTATTTGATTTAAAGAGTAAACTTTAGGTTACCACCACAAAGTAAAATCCTCTCCTAAAATACTTACTAACCCTTTTTATCCCGTTGAGGGTCGAATTTTTAAAAAACCAAACATGTTATTGCTCATTCTTCCCTTTTTATTTTGCATTTATGTTAGTCACATTTCGCATTTAGATTCCTCAAAAAATAGTTTGTTCCCAAGGCTTTCATAAAAACAAATTGCCCCCTTTTCAACCCCGTAAAGGTTGTATTTTCATAAACTTCTTAATGCTCCGCTAGGCATCTTATCTACATCAAAAACGAAGCGACTTTTACTATTTACATACTCATGTTGGTAATTATGCCAAGTTTCAGATTTATTAACCGAAGAAATTAGATTCTTCCATACAAAGTTGAACACCGCCTAATCAGTTTCAAAAAAGTAATAATGAATTAATGAAAATTATTATTATTTAGATTACTATTTGTGCCAAGTTTCAAGAATATTATCCGAAGGAATTAAATTTTTCATACAAACTTGAAAAAGGGACCCCCAGGAAATATCCTTTCTTAGTGGTCACTTTCAGTACTTATGGGGGTGAATTGGGACCAAGAAGAATTTTTGGAAATCAATAAACCCATTGTTTGTTTTTATCAACTAAGATTACGCTCAACCTACAAATTTCACATGTTTTACCTCCATAACCAAAGAAATTTCACATAAAGTTTCAACCCCTATTTTATTGTAGAAATATTAAAAACTAATAAATACATGAACCATTTCTAGGGTTCCGTACCAAAAGGGGGAATAAAAACGGGACCCTATTACTAAGACTTCGCGGTCCGTCTGTCTGTCCGTCTGTCACCAGGCTGTATCTCATGAACCGTGGTAGCTAGACAGTTGACATTTTCACAGATGATGTATTTCTGTTGCCACTATAACAACAAATACTAAAAACAGAAGAAAATAAATAATTAAGTGGGGCTCCCCATACCACAAACGTGTTTCTTTTGCCGTTTTTTGAGATAATGGTTCGGAACCCTTCGTGCGTGAGTCCGACTCGCACTTGGCCGGTTTTATCAACCAAGAGCGTAAACCTTTAATATTACGTATAGAAATATAGTCGGAACATAGTACTTACACATGTGCTGTGCAGTTATACAATACTATAAGAAATTAAGTTTATAGTTTATACAATGCAAATATATTCATAGAGTCTTGAGCAGGTCCAACAATATTTCGAAACTTTTCTACCCATCACTTGTTTTTGTACCCTAGCTTGCTGCTATGCTTGCCTGCATAGTGTGCGTTAAACAAGTTTAAAATTTCGTGTCATTCAGTTCTAGAGTGTGGGTTCTAGAATATATATGCTAATCGAACTCCCACGTAAAAACAAAACACAGGCAAGCTTCCAAGCAGTCAAAAAGACGTACCTACACAAGATAAAAGCTTAAGCATCGGCCTCATCCAGGGCTGGTCCATGTGGGAAATCATGTTGTACCGGCTGGGAGCGTCGAGCGGGGCGAGCGGAGCACATAGTGCGCGCGGCCCTAAACAGACGCCTGTGAGAGACGTGTGAGGGCGGTGTGAGTGTGTGCGTGCATGTAGGGTGGCTACAATACAGGAGAATCGCTTAGTTTTTTAAATTATTATTGGCAGGCTCGCGCTTGATCATTATCTCGCCTGATGTTAAGCGATGATGTGGTTGACAGTGAAGTACACTTTGTTTGAAGTAACCTATTCACTCTTGACTTAGACACCCGGGTTGTAGGGACTTGCATTGTAAAAGATTTTTTTTACCCTTTTTGCAGACCAAGAGCTAAGCTCGCATAGTTTGTGCTATTAATTGGGAGCCCAGGGTCCCGAATCATTGCAAGGGCGAAAGATAGATGACAAGGTGGCTGCTATTACTCACAGAGCATTATAGAAACTGTTAATATTATGGGCACCAACCACTGACAATTACTATTCAAATGCACTTGACTGTCAGCCGTTGGTGTCTAGAAGCAGTTATCCAAGGGCAACATAGAATAAATAAATAGATAACAGAATTTATATTTAAAGTCACGCGTTTTTTTTCGATCATGGATAGGAATCACAGAATCTTTACATACTCATATTTTATTGTTATAATAGAATGTTTGTAATGAGAAGTCCTGAATTCTCCTAAATGAAGCATCCCCTACTCGGCGGGTATGCAAAAGCTAGCTCCCACGAGCAGAACAATTTATGTCGGGCATTCCTTGAATTTTCTTTTGTTTTTTTTTCTCAAAAGTAACGCCACTCCTTGGCTGTAGCCTCTAGGGTGCCAGTTATGTAGAAATGATTGAAATAATATTCACGTTTGGGTACAGAAGGAACTGCTGTAGTTTACTACAGACTTTACATTTTTAAGGGGAGGTTTTTTATGCAGTATGACTGAAGGCAGATAAGTACAAAGCTACTTTCTTGATCTTATTTTTAAAATAATTTTGCACTAGACAGGGCCTTGAATTCCTAGCAGTTAAAATGAACCAATATCCAGTCCCCAATTACCTATAGCAAAGGATTTTGAATGCTGAAAATAATGTATAGGGTTTTAATTTGAAGTTAATCTTTGTGTAAGAGAAAACCTAACTATTAAAATTACATACTAAACAATTTTTCAGCTAAAAAACTATGAGCTTAATCGTCATAGTGTTGTTGCAAGTAAATTACTACCGCAATGTTTAGTGTGTTAAAAATCGAGCTGCTAACATGCGGTGTCGCCGCAAGCTCGTGGAAAACAAGCCGACAACAAAACAAATTTGCAACTACGAAATTAGCGAATATCTCACTGTCTGGGGGCGAGGAGTTTCCGAAACACCGTAACTAAACTAAAACTAAATAAGTGGCCGAAAAATGTTGTGACAACAACCGTTTTTCACAGACCCCCATTGCTTAAACAAAAACCGTCAAACCCTCGCGTTTAGTACAACACAAAGGGGGTCAGAAGACCAACTTACATTGGTTGTTACAAGTGGAAAAACAAGGTGGTTAATCCGAAAAGTTTCCTTAATTACGTTCGTACGAAACTAATTCCCTGAACGAATTAAGTGCGAACTGAATTTGGGTGAAATCCTGGATCAGATTATGAATGTAGGTCCCGGGCGGGAGAGAACGCGCCGAACTTTTTGTTTTAAAAACTGCACAAAGGGGAGCTTTGTAAAAAACTACATGAAGATGAAACATTGGGGAATGAAACAGTGGAAATTCACGGAACGTGTGGTTAGTTTGATGGAGATATAGAGAACATTGTGCTCTCTATGCAACAACACCTGCACCTTAAAAGACCTTTGTGAGGCAAATGACAACGCTGTTGGCGTGGCTGTATTCTGGTCAAATTATATTTAATTATGGAATCATCGTTACGACTAAGAAGAAGAAGAGATCATTTTGCTTGTGTCTGAATTCTAGTCAAAATATATTTAATTTTGGAATCATCGTTACGAATAAGAAGAAGAGAACATTTTGCTTTTAAGGAACCAATATCGAGCGAGACAACGCCATAATACTACTTGCACAGTACAGCATGAGTCTTTCTTAGCTGCAACTGCTGCAAGATCAGATGCTGTTAAGAGGTCTCCAAAATCACAACAAAACACATAAAACCATAGCCAATTTTCCTATAAATAACAAACCAAGTTTCAAAACTCAATCACTAAATTTTTAAAAGACTTAGCTTTAAAAACATCCAACGAACCGAATAAAATAAAATAAGAACTCGTTCAAAACTCGATTCGAAAAAATTGGCAAAATTAATTGCAAAAAAAGATGGTGATTAAAAAACAGCCCGGAGTAATGAAACGGCGCGTAAATTTTCCAATTATGGCGGGAACTTCGGTGGCCGTTATTCGGGCGGTTCCCAAAAAAAATTAATTAGTCCTTCGCGCCCAGTCCCTCCGACTTCTAAGTAACTTAATGTCGTAAAAAGAAATTAGAATTTTTTCTTCGGCGACTTTAGAAATAAAAATTCGTTGTCCCCATGTGGACTTATTTTCACTCGCGTCTAATTGGAGTTTACAGACGCGGGGAACTTTTTAATCTGTGGTTGTAGCTTTTTTTTAATAAACAGAGGTAACAATTTTTTTATTGGCGGGCACGCGATGCCTTCGGGGAGTGTTTACGCCCCATCCCCTATTAAAAACTATTTTGTTTATTTTGTGCGTAATGTCGTGGATAAATTAAAAAAACTGGTCAAGTGCGAGTCGGTTTGAGCACCGAGGGTAGCAATTATAATTTATCTGGGCTTTCTTTACAGTACTTCATATTACTTCTACCTGCGTACCCCTTTAGAGCGTACTGGAGTGATGTTATGTTATGAAATGGTATAAACAATAAACACATGTGATTGCAGCAATCCAGAGAGATTTGCCGTCATTTATTTGCAGAGTTCTATTGTATATCTCCAAAATTCTTCATCAGATATTCACCAAATTGAAATGGGACCAATTTGGGAACATACTCATTCAAGATTTTTTGTTTAAGAAAATTTTAAAAAAGAATTTTCTAAATCGCTCCACATTTGACAAAGAAATCGGTGAACATACACAAAAAAAAACATAAAGTCGAACATCCGCCTTTTTGGCAAGTCGGTTAAAAATAGTCTTCGCTGTCTATGATTCAACGATATATAAATAATCTGTTCAGAACACAATCGTTTAGTGATAAATGTTCCAGTCCAGTTAAGTCCTTTTGCAGCACATATTACTTACCGAGAAATGCCATCCTACACATTAGATATTCTTTCAGGATTTTAATGACGTCTTGCGATTTTCCACAGTGGAATATTTAAAGAATCATTTTTGTACTTACATACTTGTACGGCACTTGTAAAGGTGATTGACCACTCATTAAACCCTCTAATAAAAAACCCTGTTTGAAACCTAATTCTGGTGATATAAAAAAAATGTTTACCTCCAGTACTCAGGGTACACTAGTCGAAAATTCTTCCATACAAACGTAGTCTGGCTTTTACTCCACTGTTTGACGATGTACGTTCAAAATAAAAAATGATATCAATTTGTCTCATCATTATCTAGTCCTGTATGGAAGCAAAAAAGTAAAAAAAAAAATACTTGAAAGTTATGAGCTTCGAAAGTTCCATATTTTAACACAAATTTTAACGCATCTTTGGGCGCAAATAAGTACCATAAGAAGAAGGAAAATTGAAAAACGGCCTCCATACAGGGATAGATTAGTAGTTCAACAATGCAAATATTTTGAACAGATACATTCAGTCGTTTTTTCATGATATCCAGACTCCCTAAGGTCTGTTTATAAAATTTCGCGCGCTCGTTTTCGTTCTAAATCATCATCCATTTCGCTACAAATTTGCAAAAGTGTGTATTCGTACGCGAACTAGCTTCCTACTGCTCATAACAGCATCTATCTGTTCCGCACGTGTTGTCGGTTGATATAGCACGCATTTTAACCCCGCGCACAAAATAGTTCGTGCCGTCGACTAGTGTAACCATAAAGTCCTGTCGTCGGTCCAAATCCGAGCAAATAACCATATATTTTTTAATTCATATGTACACATATAATAGGTACACCTCTGTCCAGCTGTTCGGAGCATACATATTATATTATTATATTATTTTATTTTAATTATTGTGAATGTGAAGACTATGTGGATAATTATTTTTTGTTTTTAATTTTTAGTTAGTTTTTAATCATGGTCTGGCAGTTTGAGTAGTAGCGGCCTACTAGTTTTTTTTTTTTTTTTTTTTATCTTTTGTAGGCTTGCGCTTGACCACTATCTCACCTGATGGTAAGCGATGATGTGGTCCACGATGGATCACGCTTGCCTAGAAGTAACCTATTCACTCTTGATTTAAAGAATGTCCTTTCTTTGGAATTGTTCGTCGAATCGTTGAGCTCCTTAAATTCTGAGTTGAGCTGCACGGTTATTGACTCGAATGTCCTTTCTTTGGTATTGTTCGTCGAATCGTTGAGCTCCTTAAATTCTGAGTTGAGCTGCACGGTTATTGACTCGAATGTCCTTTCTTTGGTATTGTTTGTCGAATCGTTGAGCTCCTTAAATTCTGAGTTGAGCTGCACGGTTATTGACAAATGCGTGCACTGACTGGACAGGTCCACTCAATCTGGCTGTTTCTTTCCTCAAAAGACCATTTCAGACATCAGTCTACATGGTCTTCACATGATCTAACCAAGATTTTGTCTGGACTTTAAAAGAGACTGTGACCTCTGACCTTCGGCCTTTCTTCTCAGAGTAGTCAGATAGGAAACGCCGACCTAATCTAGTATTATCGATCGACATACAAAAATGTTTGTACAAACCAACTTACAGAACAAAATCATTTATCATTATCATTTACAGGCATGATATTAGTATTTATAGGTACTCGTAGTTGTTGAGGCCCTCACTCCGCTTTACTGCAGTGAAACGCTTACTTTCTAAGGCATACTCCTTAATAGCACCTAGGTTAAAAGGTTTGAAATTGTATATATTTATTATTGATTCATGTCTATTATTTGTGAAAAATGTCTTTTTCATAGATATGACTAATACTTTTGCTTTAAAAAATAATTAACAACACGATATTTTTTCGCTTTTTTGGAGCAGTATGCAAAATTAACGAAAATGATGGATTTTAAATATTTTTACACAGAAGAATTGATGATTAGAATTTCTTCTTAACCTACAGAGGATAAGTAAATCAAAAAATATTTTGAAAACAAAACTGTCCAGAAGGATGTTCAATATTGAAATTCTGGCACCGAGCAGTGCGACTGCCAGGGGGGTGGACCAAGGTTATTTTTAGTGTGCTTAAGTGACAGATGTACCTGACTTTTATATAACTGTCTCTTTTTCACAGTCGAACCATAATAGTTTTGATACGTCATGGTACGGGGACTGCACCGCGTTAATATTGGGGAATATATAGGCCTTAGGTACTCGTAGGTTCGAAATCACCAACCCATCTTGAGCAAACGAGTTCTTTAATACTCGTGCCTTATCTTATCTTATCTTATGAGAAGAGGCCTTTGGTCTGCAGTTTGGTTAACTGTACGGTATTATAAAAATACAGTTAACTGCCACCGCAGCTAATTTAAGTAGATTTTGCTCTGCAGCTACAGGCTTTCTAAGGGCTCCCAAAAATAAATGCGAATTCTCAATGCATCGCAAATATCTGCGAGCTCGCACGTACTAAATAAATAGATATCGCGGCGTATCGCATCGCATCGCAGTTATGTGTGGGAACCCTAAATAGGCAGCTTAGAAGACGAATTTGAAGTTGAATATTTGTCAATCCCTAGTATCAAATTTTGACAGGTAACTTTGATATTAAAGAAGGATTTGAAACATTCTCCAACTCAAATAATAGTATATGGTAAAAGTTAAAGTTAAAGTCTTGAATTATAAGGTAAATAACTATATTGAATCCCTATATAACACTTAGATACACGAAATAGTAAATTATGGTAAACTATATAATTATATAGCCTTAGGGGCGGTACGACGTAAATTACTTCAGAGTCAGCGTTTAGCTTTGACATTCATATGCAAAGCGTACAGGACGGTTAGTATTGAGGCCTTACCGGTACTTGCTGGCGTACTTCCGGTCGACCTTGAAGTGCAGCGACGTGCTGCAATGTACTATTCCGCACGAGAGACCATGGACGCGAATTGTTTAACGCGGAGTGACCGTGAGAAAATCTCTAGATTATTTAAACCACCTATTGACGTCTGGGAGGAACTTTTATCCGAATGGCAATGTAGGTGGGATAATTCCATCAAGGGCCGACACCTCCACCAATTCTTTCCATCCGTTCGCGTGCGGCTGGCCAGGACGTGGCTGGAGGTGGATCACTGTGTTGCCCAATTTCTTACAGGGCATGGTAACTTTAAAAGTAAATTGTTTTACTTCAAGCTCGTTGCCTCGCCTTTATGTCAGTGTTCTACATCTGACTGCGAATATGTACAATCTGCACATCATATCTTATGGGAGTGTATTCTTTGGCAGAATGAACGCAATACTATGTTGAATAATGTACAAGCTGCATCAAGAGTTGTTTACTATACGGACAAAGACTAGAACAAATTGCCGTGCGTTCAAGCATTTTCGCCTATTGTAGTATTTTATTATCTGTGCCACTGTTGAATCTGGCTTTCAGGAGTTGCAGTGGTTTGGGAATAGTGCGGTGGGATTGTCCCAAAAAAAAAACTATATACCTAATTAAATTAATGGTAAATAGTCTGGTAAAAATGGCTATGGTTTTGGTTATGAGTACGTGGTGTATCTGACGAGATCTGAACGCGAAGTCAATTCCGTCCCTACCGTACCCAATGGGGAATACCGCGCTTGAATTTTCCGCTAGGGGCGCTGGTGTAGATTGAGGTCTTCAAAATGTCAAATTTTATAGCTTTTTCTGCATTATTTTTATTGTTTAAATATTTTCCAAATATGGCAGATTAAGTTATTTGCGGGATTTACCAACCACTGCGTTAATAGAGTTTTATGTTTCGGAAAATTTTATCCTCCTTTTTTTCTAACAAAAAAGGCTGCGTAAAACTGCGGCATGCATACTCGATTTTATATTTATTCGCACTTTTACGGCATTAGAAATATATATTTTAATTCAAAATTTGCTTCGATGCGCGTTATAACAACGTTTAACAGCTATATTTATAGACCTTATTCAACAGTGGCGCCAACTGATGACCAAGCAAACGTTAGCCTCCATTAATACCGGTTTATGGCACTAGAATCTCGGAATTTTCCTAGCTGGCAGTCAGTTTCCACTCCTACTTCCTCCTTTTCCACTGTTTCTTATAATTCACAGAAAAGTGAAAATCGTTAGACTTTCCACTTTATTTAAAAAAACGGTTGTGTTCAAAACAACCCGATAGCGATAGTACTGTTTCCTTGCGAGACAGATCAGACATTCTCGCGTGTCACTATAATAGGCGATAGTTTACTTTACTTGTTGAAACTAAAAACATACCTTATAGTCTTTATGTTTGTAGATATAGAGGTCATTTGAACGGTAAATTTAAGACTTGTATCCTAACAGTCGCCCACAAGCTTGGGTAAAATCACGGGCCAGCCTACTGAAGTATTCACATGAAAAAACGTAATGAGGGGGCCTCATTAAACTTTTACGTGCCTAAGGATGTGATTAACAGTTACTTAATTATATCGATAATATTAAATTCAAATTTGCTATAAATTGAAAAAGCAGGATCTACTGCCACAAGGCTTTATACGTTTATTAAAAACTAGCAACCCGGGGTCGGGTTGCTAGTTTTTAATAAACGTATAAAGCTCTTCGCCCGTGATAAACTTTACACAGAAACCTTCCTCGTTTCTCACTCTTTCAATTGATGAAAATCCGTTCAGTAGTTTTTGAGCTAATTGCGTACAAACGCGGCGGGGAACTTTATTTTATAATATGTAAAGATTAATGGCTACATGTAAGTGCTCGTTGACACAGAGGTCCGTTTTACAGGTCCACTTTATCGTATACGTTTTTATTTGGCCACGTATGTATTTGTTCACACACATGACAGTATTCCAGATCCAGTAAAAAAATCCGATCCAGCAAAATATACAGCGGTCCGTTTTATCGTATAGGTACGTTTTTATTCGTCAATGGCGTAGGTAGTTATAGAGCGAGTTCACACACACAACAATATTAATTAACAGTAATATTATTAAGTTGTACACTAACTAAATGAGGTGTGAACATTAGCCCCAGTAGCGACGGATCCGTTTAAAACGATCCTGGAAATACAGTGCTCTGTGTGAACGTACCCTTACTAATCATTTTTACATAACTAGCTATACCTAAATATTATTCGTTGCAAAACTTGAGAACGGCTGTACCAATTTTTAAATATTCGTTGATGTCCGGGGAAGGTTCTTATGGAGATAAAAATTGCAAAAACTTCACGTAATAACCACAACAAACGGTTCCAAGTGTAGTGTAAAACTCGAACACATTTTCTGGAACGCAAATTATCGCAATGTTATTAATGTTACGCATGGTCCACTGAGCGTTAACTGCTGTGATTAGTTCAATTAATTAATTATAAGAATCAACAGCCAAACGCATCACTTGACTTGACTTTAGTTGGTGACGCGTCGATGATTTCGTTCCAGTGAACAAGATAGGCATAATCAATTCTCAAACAATATTTACATTTTAACTCTTAATGTACACATTCCAGTCTGTCGACGTCATTTATCTTTCTTTTTTAAACCACGCAATGGATTTTGATACATGAATGTATTCCACATTAATAGAAATTTCGATACCTAAACAAGGAAGGTTTTTGTATATAACTTGTCCCGGATAAATCTGGGGCCTGTCGCTAGTCTACGAATAGAAATACCATTTGGATGTTTTAGTTGGAAAAAAAAAATATTACTATCGATAGACGGGTGTAAAAATCGACAGTGGCCAGCCCTACCCGTGATACGTCGGCGAAGCTTGTAACCGGGTGCACCTCCGTGCAAGGCGGTGTGGTACCTCGTGCATAGAGGGCTAGCTAACTGCTGCATTCTTGACTATGTTAATTTGTTGATCTAGTTATTTTAACCCTGTTTTCTCTGAAGGGTTGTCAGGATGCAGATGTGGTGCGCCCACATTTTGAAATCCCGTTATTATTACACGGATCTAATTATACACATCACATCATCAGCCTATTAATGTTCCCACTGCTGGGACACAGGCCTCCTCTCTGTGAGAGGGGATGGGCCGTAATCCACCACGCGGGCCCAGTGCGGGTTGGTGGATGTCACATGTCTTCGAATTTTTGGTTCTGGGACATGCCGGTTTCCTCACGATGTTTTCCTTCACCGTTTTTGAGAGCAGTGGTAATGAAATAATTTAAACAGAGTAAAGCGCCTGCCTGGGTTCGAACCTACGACCTACAACTTGTAAGTCGCGGCCGATACCACTGGGCCACCACTGCTCTCTGGTCTAATTATAGGTAACTAATTATTATATATTGCCATCAACAGGGCACACTTCTAAAGTCCGGACTGTTATTGCGAAAATACAGATGGAAAATCCCAACATTTTGCCCGATATGAATCGAACTCAGAGCCTCATGCTCAGAAGTAGCGCTTGCGGCCCCTAGACCAACGAGGAAGTCTCGCAGTGTTCCAATTTATTGTATTACTAGCTGTGCCCGCGGCTTCGCTCCCGTCAACTGCCTACCCTACTTATCTGCCTACCTTCCAGATATATAGTATACAATATGATGCGATAGACACAGCATGCAAAAGCAAAATGATAACATCAATAAAATTACAATAATGGTTTACTCCTTGCCCTCTAGAGGGTGCCATATTCAATTTAATGTGACGTCACATAGCCATCGACGCTTCCAATGACATGTCGTATGTCAAATTATGATAATCAGTTTAGAAGTTATGAGGGAACAGATTAATATACTTGCATACACACGTACCTGTCATAAACATAACCCTCCCTTTTGCTTCGCCGTAGTCGGGCAAAAAAAGTCACGTTGAAATTTGCAGTAACCGCTTCATGCGTCTGCACTAGCATTGTTCGACGACCGAGCTCTCGACACATTGTCTTGCGACTTGGTTGCCGTGTCTATATACTGGTGCCATATTAGTCGCATTTATTTGTTTTCATATCCACTGCACCTTAGAAATAAGTAGGTTTAATGTCTGAAAGGATTTTCAGAAGAAACTTATTAATGGTTTGGCACTTAATAGCCGACTATAATAATTTTCTGGCTCGTTGAAATGTCAAAACGATTAACAAATTTTAAAAAATGGTCATGAGTGACCACGTAACAGAGGAGGTTCCCAGATGGTCTTACTGCTGGTGATCACCAGGGAGGTTATCATATTCAATTAGCTAATGCTGATGACTAACTTTAGTATACTTAATACGTTTTAGCATAACAATAGCGGTCATTGACCCACCTATATTTATTGAGCTGCTTAATAGCAAAATCGAGATATGTTATCATCATCACCACCAGAGGCTCTATACAAATTGTCATTCAATTAGCGAAAGCGGTGATTGAAATGCCAAAATGTAAGGGAATCACATGATATTTCTAAAGCCGCATGGGATTCCCATACATTTCTGACATTAACGCTGTCGCGACGCTTCATTGATACCTACTCCAAAAGTCCAAGCGAATTTTAAAGGTTTCCCACGAAAACAATTAAAAAAAAAGTTAAATAAAAGTTAGGACACAGATAATATAATACTAGCATACAGATGCCTTGATATAGATCATCATCTTTATCCGTGGAACGGAACCGAACGCGATCGGTGTACAAAAAATAATCAGTACAGTACGTCGGCACGGTTTCTTTGTATGGGATGACACATCTGTATGCTAGTATTATATTATCTGTGGTTAGGATAAGCGTCATGTCGCATTGGACAATCTTGTAATGACAGACATGATAAATAATAATGAACGTCTTAATTTATCTGAACTTAGCCATGCATGCAAACCTTAAGCACTCTTTCAGCCAGCTTGCCAAGCCACTAACTTGAAATCCTTCTCTCCGTTCTAAACTACATAAAATACCAGTGAAATTCCTTTGACCATTCGCAAGAGTACGTACAATGTACCTACATTCAACAATAACGGGTGATTTAGTGACACCCTCGAAGAATTTAGGGTTCCCCAGGCGCGGTGGACACCCCAAGCGGTTTTGAATTGATTTATTTACAGCGTAGTGAGTACGGGTTCCGTACCAGGTACACTACTTAGCTTTCTAAATTGAATTGATAGGGTGCCGTTGTTTTAGCCGATTTTCAAGACGGTAGTATTGTGTTTTGGGGAGGAAATTGATTCAGAAGAAGTGTAAAATTATTTGTAGGAAGAATGTTATCCCGTGTCTAGCTTCACTTAGCTCACGAACGCAATATTGTCAAATTTGTCATAATATGTGAAATAATACTTGGCCTCATGGATGATATGATTCATTTATAAATCATTATTGTTTTCTCGCCAGCTCGTGCTAAAATGACTTTTTAAATTCATATGTACTTTCTAAGTTTATCTTGGAGATCGCTGACAACGGTGAAGGAAATCATCGTGAGGAAACCTGCAGCCTAATTGCTTAAGTGAATTCTGCAAAGCAAACAAGTCGGAACCTTCCCAAAAACGACTTTGCGTATTGCATATTACACTCTGAAAAGGAAAGGTTATGCTCCTTTCCATTACCAATATTTCGACGTAGAATTGATTGTAAAGAATGAACGAAAGCGGAAGAATCGAGATAAAACTTCATTATTGGTATTGTGTAATGAAATTATGTCCTAATGATTTGGAAATAAATCATTCGAGTTTGATGAAACATAACGCAGTATATGAACTTCAACTCAAAGGAGGACGTTTGTACTCTTTCCAAATACGGATCGGCCTGAGAACACATTTTCCCAGAGACAGTGGGATGAGCCGCTCTGCAGGTTGGTACGGAATAACCTTATTTATTTATTTATTTAGACTTCATGCACAAAAAAAAAGGTACAAAGGCGGACTTAATGCCTTAGGCATTCTCTACCAGTCAACCAAGGGTGGTGAAGAGATATCAAGGCAGGTGCATTGTTTAAACAATTTAAAAAGAAAAAAAAATTGTTATTAACATACTAAAATAGGTAAAATACACGTACATATATATTGAAATATAATATATACTTATATAAAATATATATTTATGAAGTAACATAAAGAAAGAGAGATGACTCTTCTTAGTTGTGCTGAAAATAAATCCGCAATTTCCGCTTGAATGCAAACCGACTTGTGGCCGTCCTGATCTCGAGAGGAAGCGCGTTCCAGAGAAGAATGGACTGAATATTGAAGGAAGAGTGAACAAAATCAGTAGTATGAGAAGGACAAAGCAAGAGGAGATTATTGGAAGAACGCAGATTCCGAGCATGTGAAGAACATAGATATTGAAATTTAGAAATAAGATAGGAAGGAGGGGTGGGAGAATTGAGTAGGGTGAAAAGCGTAGTCAAAGCGCGTAAACTTCTTCTCTGGCGAATCGGCAACCATTTTAGCTCAGACCTGTAGTTTGACACATGGTCATACTTTCTGAGGTTAAATATGAATCTAATACAGTTGTTCAAGACCCTATCTAGCTTATCCAGTAAGACCGCGCTCAAGTCAAAGCAGCACACGTCACCATAGTCAACTACTGGGAAAATTAAAGTCTGCACAAGCATAGTTTTCGTTTTGGCTGGCAAGAACCTCCTCAAACGATACAAGGATCGCAAAGTGCCGCTGGCTCTCTGACTGATACTGGACACCTGACTTTGCCAGCTAAGTGTTGAGTCAAGATGCAAACCGAGATCTTTCACACTAGGGCTAATGGGGATGACGGAACCATTGAAAATTATCGGGGGAAGAGAGCCAACCGCCACTCTACCCATCATGCGCGGGCTTCCAATAATAATGGCCTGACATTTTGTGGGGTTTACGGACACCCCAAATCTGTCAGACCAATCCTTGACAGCATTCAAGTCCCGGTTTACATCTTCTATGGCGTCAGATAATTCTTCGATCCGCGCCGCTGTGTATAGTTGCAGATCATCGGCATAAAGATGATACGAACACCGAAGACAGTGAGTTATAAAATTAATGAAGATGGAGAATAATAATGGAGATAGAATACCGCCCTGTGGAACACCAGCATCCAGGTCACGCCAATTCGACGAAGTCTCATCGACACGAACCGACTGCTGACGTCCCCGAAGATAAGAGGAGAACCATTCCAGCGCCTCAGAAGAAACCTTAAGATGGGAGAGGATAGATAGGAGTATATCGTGACTGACAGCGTTAAAGGCATTGGAGAAATCAATTAATACTAACACAGTGACCTTAGTATCCTCCACTGCTTCTCTAACGTCGCCAGTCACTTTAAGGAGTGCGGTGGCAGTACTGTGGCCAGGTCTGAATCCAGACTGGAATGAGCTTATAAGATTGTTTCGGTGAATAAATTCTGAAAATTGCTTGTGAACGCAAGCTTCGAGCACTTTGGATAGGAACGGGAGAATGGAAATTGGACGATAATGACTAGGGAGGGAGGGATTTGAAATTTTTGGAAGTGGACGTACGTAGGCCATACGCCACAGGGATGGGAATTGACCGGAATCCAGAGAGTAATTGATGATATGGGTAATAGGTGGGAGAAGAAGGTCGAGGATCAAGGTGACCATGTAACGACTAATGTCATCATGGCCCACAGCCTTGGATTTTATGGACAGGATCATCTTTTTAATTTCTTCCTCGGCAGCCGGAGAAAAGCGAAATGGTTCTATGATAGGACCAGGTAGGCTAGTAATGGAATCAACCGTCTGAGACAAGATTTGGGGATCCAAATGGCAAGTGGTTGTGAAGTGACGGTTGATTTCATCCAGACCAATCGTCATGTGGAAATCCACATGACGATTCCTACCGATACCGAGAGTTCCGAGGAATTTCCAGATATCGGCAGGAGAAGAGGCAGAAATGTTTTCGAGAATATGGCGGCGTTTGGCGTTGCGTATCATCTGATTACATCGATTTCTTGCAACCCTGAAGAGACACTTATTTTCTTCACTGCGATCCTTTTTAAATTTACGAAATGCCCGATCCCTGCGTCTCATTGCCACACGTACCCCCGTCGTCAACCATGGAGCAGGTGGACGCCTAAGCTTAACTTTCTTTACAGGAGCATGTCTGTCGTAGAGGGCAAGGATCGTCCGATTAAAGATACTCAGTTTGTCGTCAACCCCTATTGCCGCTGCAAGATGACCCCAATCAAGTTCCGAAGCATCTTGACGCAGCTTCTCAACATCCAAACGTGCAAAACAACGTATGCGCAGAACTTTAGGGAGAGGTTTAGGTGGTTTTAGGACATATGAAAGGAAAATGAGGTCATGGTGGGAAAAGCCAGGTGCAGGACACTGACCATGAGAGGAAACAAGGGAAGGAGTGGATGTAAGGATTAAGTCGAGCCACGTGTCGTCACCCAAGACATTGAGATGAGTAGGCTGCAGTGGAAGAACATGGAGACTAACGGACTCAATGATTTGAAGGAGTTTATGGGAACGAGAGGATGGATGACTAAGGTCTGTGTTAAAATCGCCCATGACGATACAGTGTGCATACTCTGACCCTATCGATTCCAGTGCCAATTCAAGGTTGGAAAAGTAGTCAACACCGGGCGGACAGTAAACTACACCAAGTAGGGTCTTGACACCCTTGACATAGATTTCCAGAAAGAGGTACTCAGCAAAAGCACTATAGGGTGAAGGAGAAGAGGCAACGATTTTGAAAGGGAAATCACTACGGAGATAGATAGCGACACCACCTCCTCCCTTTCCAATTCTATCGTTGCGGATGAGAATGAAACCGGGAAGAGGGTAGGTGGTAGAGAGAAGATGTGGTTTAAGCCAACTCTCCGAGATCAGCACGGCGTGGACATTTGCGTCAGCAAAAGTGTCATACAAATCAGTGTAGTGACTTGGCACACTCTGTGCATTAATATGACAGACATTAAATAATTTATCATTTTGTCGATCAAAGCTCCGACGCACAAAGTCACCAAGGGTGTCGGTCAAGGATGTGAAACTTGCATAAGCGGAAGAGATAACGGATTCAACGGCCGAGTGAAAAGAATCATCGTTAGAAGACATAAAATAAAATTAATATAAATACTTAACAAAAATACAATTAAATAATACCTGATGATGCAACACCACTATCTGTGCACCACCCACCAGCCGCACCAGTATTATATACATATATACCAATACAACAGCATAAAAGAGAGACAATCGAATATGAAACAAAAATAAATCAAACACCAACGAAAGAAAGGATACTTGAAACGGTTACATTATGCAATAACGAAAATACGTTGACAAATACACAAAACAAACATGGGACGAACATATACTATACAAAGTTACATTAAGCAATAACAAGACGCAATTGACAAAACACAAAACAAACATTGTACAGCAAAACATATGACGTCACATTAGCATTACAAGAATATAATATTATATTTTATCGAAGGACGGGCGACAGTGTATGATAAATTCAAAACATTTAGACAAAAACAAAAAAAAAAACTATTCATATACCCTCACAATATTTTTACAGAAACATAAAAGTAAAATTAAAAAAAAAAAAAAATTAAGTGGGTAGACGTGCAATATAGATATGTTTACGTGAATTATGTCGACCCTAACACAACTAAATAAGTGTAAATAATTATATCGTGTAAATAGTGTAAATAGTGTATATCGTGTAGGTAAATAGTATAAATAGTGTATATATTGAGCAAATCGTGTAAATAGTATAACAGTGTTAATATACTACTGATGTCTACGCACTTCACTACCTGGCCTGCTCCCTGCTGCAGCAGTTAATTCCCCAGTCTTTTTCGGGTACTTCGCCACCAAGGGATTGAGTTCCTCCATGGAAGAAATTTTGTGCCGTGCTCCGTCGGGCGATCTGACAATGATTAACCCGTCCTGAGTCCAGCATGCCTGCATCCCAAAGTGCGAACGCGCCGAACCAAAAACAGCTTGTCTTGTTCTGGTCAAGAACTCCTTGACTGTAACCATGGAGCCCTTCAAGGCAGTTTTCGCCCGCCAGACCGCAGACTTGTGGTCCACATTGGAGAACCTCACCAATACTGGCCTGCTGCGCGTGGGACCTTTACTCGGTGACCCCAGCCTGTGACATGCTTTGATGGAGGAAGCAGTAATATTCGGCAGAGCCAGTTTACTGTGCAGTATGTCCAGCACCAAAGCCTTGCAGTCCTCCTTGTCGGCCTCAGGAAATCCGGTAAATATCAGGGCTTTACGACGAGAGCGGGTCTCTAACCCGTCCACCATACTGGAGCACTCTGTGATCTGCCTCCGTAAAAGTCTCAGCATTCCGAACATCAGCTCTCTGAATGTCCGGAACTCTTCAGCGATCTTGGCGACGGTGTCCTTCGCGGGTCCAGCACACTGGATCTGCGCCTCCAGCTCATTCATCTTCCTGGCAAAACACTCTTCCAAGTTCTTCTGCGCAGATTGGATGTCGTCCAGCTGAGACATTATGACGTAAGTAGTATCTCTCTCCTCTCAGTAGTTCTAGTAGTATCTTCTTATAGTGTCGTTGAAAGCACTAGTGAACAGCTGGTAGGTGATGAAGTTTTGCTTTATTACATGGACTGTATTGAAAATATAGGGATGTTGTTATTAGTGGCTTATAAAACCAATAATAATATAGAAATTGTTGAAAAATACTTAATTATAATTTAAATCAAAATTGCGCAAAAAAAACGCGTCTTTACTTTATTTTCACCTACCGCCGAAAAAAAAACCTTATTAATACGTCTACCAATACTGCTGAGCGTGCCCGCCTGCTGGATGTGGGTGAGTGGGAGACGGGCCTCTGGCTTCAGGCACTACCGTCACCTAACATAGGCAATGTGTTAGGTGACACAACCTTCCGACTCGCTACATGACTGCGATTGGGCGCTCCTTGTGGGGCTCCTTCCATGGCATTATGGTCATACCATCTGGTCTCTTCCCATCGACACGTGCCAGGCCATTGGGTTCTAAGACAGCTGGCACCCCGGCGGTGGTAAGAGCACGACGGATGAGATCATTAATGCTAGCGTGCCGCGCAATCCGACCTGCACTCTTACTACAGGAAAGGCAATGATGTCCGAGGCAGTCGACTGCTTCACCGCATTGACAGCGATGTGGACAAATTTTTTGACGCCCCGTAATTGTACGTATTAGTTTTTCTTACTTTAGTTCTAATATTAGTTTGTTAATAATGTACATATGTGAATAAATAAAAAAAAATCCAAATTAGTTTTTCAATTCCGAAAAATTTGGAAGAAATGATTCTAATTCTTTGAAGGAATCGACTTGTTTGCTTTGCAGAATTCACTTACGAAATTATGCTGCCTGGACTAACTATAAAGTTGGTATTTGATGCTTTGTATTGTATTGTATTGTTATATGTATTTGTAAGTTTGTGCTCTATTGGTGTAATTGCTACAAAGCGTTCCAGTGCGAGGGTAAGCAAATAAATAAATGTCACTAGCACACCTACCTAATTCATTTGTTTTTACTGTATGCTACTTTTGCTTAGTATGAAAGGAATTCTTATCACATTGTTTTTATCTTTTTTCTTCTCATAGAAATGGGCAAAATAAAAAAAAACATAGACAAGCAGTCAAGCAGACCTGCGCAACACATCGTATTGGCATCAGTGACGCGAACTCACAATTAAGTTTTGCCCCTACCATAAATATTTTCTATAATCTTCATCTTCTACCTAACATTTGCGACTAATTTCATCTTTGTATGAAATGACGTAGATTGGGGGTGCGAATCGTTACGGTTGAAACAGTCTGCCGAGCACTTTCGACCATACAGGAACTGGCAGACAAGATTTTTCTGTAACTACCAATATAGTGCTATTTGGTGCCACAAGTATCCTCTCGGTATGACGTAAGTGCCATTTATTTTTTTCACCAGAAATAGTATTTTTATTTAACTTTTGGCCAATTCTAATTATTGCTACCGATTTTTCGAAACTTAGAATCACTTTTTAACCGACTTACCAAAAAAGGAGGAGGTTCTATGTTCGACATTATGTATGTTTTTTTTTTTTTTTTTTTTTTTTTTTTTTTATGTATGTTCACCGATATCTCCGTGAACCGATTTTGAAAATTCTTTTTTTGTTTGAAAGAGTATATGCTGAAATTGGTCCCATTTTAATTTGGTGAAGATCTGATGAAGAACTTCGGAGATATACAACGGAACTCTTCAATAAATAACGGCAAATCTCTCGGGATTGCTGCAATCGCATGTCTGTTTATTGTTTATACCATTTCATAACTTAACATCACGCCAGTACGCTCGAAAGGGGTATTCAGGTCTCACTTCACCGGTTATATTTAAGTTTCTTGTATTCAGGTCTCACTTCACCGGTTATATTTAAGTTTCTTGTTATTCGGGTAATATATTCTGCGTTATAGGTACTTACTTAACTCCTTTCATTAGGTAGGTACAACTAAAAAGTGAAAAATAAAAAACTTTTTTCAAAAAAATACTACCGACTTCCAAATAAGAAAACTAGAAAGTGAAAAATAACTTTATTTTTGGAAGTCGGTGTCCATATCTTAAAAGTTTGGTACCGACCAAAGACACCGAGTTCCAAAAATAAAGTTATTTTTCACTTTCTAGTTTTCTTATTTGGAAGTCGGTAGTATTTTTTTGAAAAAAGTTTTTTAATACCATTACTTCAAATTAGAGATCACATTTTCGCATACTTTTCCATTTGGCCTTTCTACGATAGTTATTCTAGGTAAGTTTTTATTGTTGATAGGCTCGCTTTTGACCACTTTCTCATCTGATGGTAAGCAATGATGTGTTCGACGGTAGATATGATCATTGATCAATCATCTATAACCATTTATGACTCAGTCGGCTTAAACAACACATAGGCTATATAACATTACGCTACGACCAATAGGAGACGAGCATAAATGAAAAATGCTGCAAAAACGGGTATTTTTTTTCCTTTTTGACAGCTTCCGTTGCGTGCGCTGCGCAAGCGGGTATAGATCAACATTCATGTATGTAGGGTAGGTAGCCAGAAGACGGGAGCGAAGCCGCGTGGGACAGCTAGTAAAAGATAATTCAAAAAATCTAAATCTGGGTTTGGTTAGTCAGCTCGTGAAGATGTATCTTCCGACTGCACAGCATGATTTTCTTTTTGTTTATGTCTTTTTAGTTCGCTTTATAAACAGTAGGGTTTTTAGATTTTTTTTAATTAACTTTTTTTATCGTTGATATTTTATTCGAAATCGGATCAGCAAACCTTCCTACATACAAACAAACACTTTAACACCTCTATAATATTACTTTAAATACTAATTAAAGAATCAAAATCCAAAATTACACTAGCACTTCAAATACTATCACAGGAACGCAGTAAATCAAACCACGTCGACTTCTGGCCACCCCTCAAATATTCATAGCGCAATAAAGTGGTAGATACACCAGCGAATTACCCTGTTTGTGTGGAGCAAGCAGTGGAAACCATTGCGTGAATTATTATTACGGATAGATGACATACGGCTGGGTGGTTTGAGCAAGGAGGTTCTAGATAGGACTGGTTTGGAAATAGTATTATGTGGTATGTGGGCTGGTTAGAACTATACTACTGTATATGTAGCAAGCAGACTACCGGATTAGGTCAACCAACTATTGAGATTCTGTACTCACGCTTTCCAAACAACGATAGTCCTAATAATTTTATACAATTAAAAAAACTTTTTTAAACAAGCTTTTTAGCTTACTGTGCATTGTTATCCAAGCCAAACGTGTATGCAAAAAATTATATTAATCGGTTGAGGATAACTGCTTTAAAACTTCAGTTGCATGATTTGATCCGAACACTCAAACATACATACATTGCAAATTAGTAAAAAGCTTTATAAAAAGTGAGCTCGTAGTCAGCCGTCAATCGGTTACATAGATAGCTCACTTCGAGCTGGATTCACCTAAGTCATCACCCAGCGATAAAAAACAGAACGAACAATAACAAATATTCTATGACCAATTTCAACACAAATCTCACTGATTCAGAACACACAGCACATCAATGGTGCATCACTGAGCTAGGCAACAAAGCTGTATTTGAGACCTACATATGCTACGTAGCTAGGCATAACCCACAAGGGCCAAGTTTCAACAATAGACTGCTGCAATGTTTGCCCATGATCGCCCCCTAATATCGAATGTATCGTGATTCGGGCACCATTGTTACACAAACATTATTTGGTTAATCTCCAGATGTTTACTCTGCCGTCTAATTGGATGAACCGCTGTTTGGAGAGCTCTGCGGGGGGATTGAATGCCTAAGGCTAATCATTAAGGGTAATACTGTTGATTGAAGAAATGTGTTGTTAATGCTGTAATTGAATGTGGGGATAAAAGTTGGGTTTCATAAAAAAGTTGTTTGGGTGCAATACTAACCGACAAGTCCGGGGCAATACGGGGAAACAGTTGAATTTTTTCTTTAGTTGCTGAGGCACTAAACAAGTGTTAATTCTATCAAAGAAAGCGTGATAGCGTATGGAAAAATTACAAAATTGTTTAGCAATGTCAAGATCTATCGCTTATTTATTTATTTTTTTTGTCCTCGCACTGGAACTGGCAGTAATTACACCAATGGAGCATCGACTATATAAGTCCAGGATTCCTTACGATGTTGTCGATGATGTGGCCACTAATATTGATTCTGGATTTCAAGAGTTGACTGAAAAAAAAACATCGATGTTTCGACATTTCGCTCAGACGTTAGCTTGAAGTAATTTATAGATCTTTAGCAGTCGTAACGGGTAGGTAGTCCAAAGCCAAAAAGCTTGACAACTAGTCTTAAGAGCTTTCGTGTTACCCAATTACTGGTCAGATAGACTGTCGCTCCAGTCAGTCCGGTGCTGTGTCGTGTCATAATGTAGATTAGCTCCCTAGGGTTACCTAACTTAAGGGTACCTAGATACCCTTTTGGTATTATTAGGCTCAACAGAACAGTGTTACAATTGCTACGCGACCACGTGGGCTCAGTGTGGGTTGATGGATGTCACATGTCTTAGATATTTTGGTTCTAAGACATCTTTCCTCAGTTTCCTCAAGATGCCTTACCTTCACCGTTTTTAGAGCAGTGGTGAATAAATAAAGTTCTGGTGCTCATTCGGTTAGACTGGAAGCTGATCCAAGACTAGTTGGTAAAAGGCAGATAAAATAATGGGGTTGCTAGAACAATTACTTGCCATCTACAAGTATTGGTGGTAAACCTATAAATTCTTTCCGAAATTAATTGAAAGAACTACACGCAGCCCTATGCAACAAAAAACTTTTTATACAAAAATATTAACCAACTTCAAAAGCATAACACTAAGAAGTCGGTGTCTTTGGTAAGTACCTCTTGATTTTATCGTTTTCCGACACCGACTTCCGAAACGAAAGTTATTTTGCACTTTTTAGGGTATTTGTCCACTTGGCGCGGCGCGGAGAAAAGAAGAGCAGAGCCCACCAATCGCATTGCATAAAAACTCCGCTTCGATGCGCGAGCGGGGGTTTTTCTATCGCCAAGTGGACAGACAGCCTTAGTGTTTTACTTTTGAAGTGGTGTCATATATGTTGTTGAGAATATTGTTCTATTCCTACTTATTCCTTTTTACGTATCGAATTGATTAACTCCTTTTATTTTGTAGTGTAGTTGTATGAGCGAGACACGATCAAATTCTGATTTGTTTCAAAGTTGGCGGTACACTAATTAAATGTGCTGTGATAATTACCCCAGTAGCAGCGGATCCGTTAAAACGGTGCTGTAAATACGGATGTTCTGTGTCCCCGCACTACATTAATTACACATTGAAAACAGCTTATAAACGTATTCTAAATTTTAGAAGAGATAGGCTTTTAACGATTTTCAAAAGTCAAGAAAAAACAGTTCTTTGGGTGAAGAGAATGCAAGGGCTTGGATGGAGCATTATTGTTTTATCCATTTATTTCAAACGTACATAAAATAAAGATATGAAATAGATAATTATAACTGTCATGTGTGTAGATCATAGATATCGTTGGCTTTTAAGTATGTTGCGTCAAAGCCTCAGGACCGATTCAGAAAGCTCCAGGCAAGAGAGCGATGCCACGTTCCTATATCTGCTTTATAAGCTGTCAAAGGATCCCAGATGAAGTGGTATTTTATCAGCGGTTACGATTATTAATAGTGGAAATTAAACGGGAGTGACCACCTGACATTTCGTGGCCTTATTCAAAATCGCTAGTGCAACAGGCATAATTTGTGAGGCAGTGACGCACAACCACCCACACATACTTACCCACACATAGAGGCGCGCGCAAAGATGACTTGAACTAATACATCACGTGTCAAAAAAGAGAGTTCAAGTTGAAAGCTGTTTAATTTCGCGTTATCAGCACCGGACATCAAACGAAATCTAGAAAAATGCCCAATTATGCCGAGAGGTTTAAAACTCTTCAAAAAAGTTGGCCGAGACAGTGGAAACATTGTTTTTGGTGCAGGTGGAAGGACCAGCTAGCTAGATTTATGTCTGTGGTTACAGGTGATAGACAATCACTTTTTCTGAAGACAAATTGTGTCTTGAGGTTCTAGCTTTAGAATTTAGATCCTTCATGAAGTCCCTAAGGACACACTTAACATTTTAAAAAGATACAACACTTTCCACTTACCTACAAGCTAATAAGAGAAACACCAAAGATGTTTTATCTTAACTAGTTAATTAACCAGTAATGAGGATTTAAGTTTACATCGTTCAAGTAAAACGAAACTACAAAAACCACATCGAGTTACTCAACGCACCCAATAAATGAATACAAACAAAATGCCAAGCGTTATTTAAACTAGTTAGGCTCCGAATTAAGAGGAACAAATATATTCACTAGCTAAATGCTGCAGGCACTTTTACCCTTCAATTTTAATGTAAACCGAGCAGCGAACGGTTTTGTATTATAAGTACACAATTTTATTAACAATTGTGCCAATTGATTTGATGTTTGATTTTCATTTGGATTTTTGTTGAAATTATTTTTTGTATTTTAATGTGGATGACTAGTTTTTGCGTGTGTACCTGTTAGTCCCATTAGCATAGTGTTTATCACAGACATAATAATATGTGTGTGATTTTCCATGTGAATCATAGATACGGTAGTGATAGCGTTACATGTGATACAAAAGGAAGCTGTCGCTGGTCTTATACCATGTAACCATGACTCTTCATCACTAATATGCATGATCTAATTCCGCCCAGCCCGTTTCATCATCGGACTACCAGACGTACGGCGATGCGCCATCGGTACATGGTGGACATCCCACCCATACGCACTAAACGTTTTGAGAATACTTTTATTATGCGTACAGCTAAGGAGTGTAATTCCCTGCCGGAGTCTGTCTTTCCCGATAGCTACAATCTAGGGTTCTTTAAGTCAAGAGTGAATAGGTTACTACTAGGCAAGCGTTCTCCATCGTAGACCACATCATCGCTTACCATCAGGTGAGATAGTGGTCAAGCGCGAGCCGATAATAGTTTAAAAAAAAAAATCACCATTCAGCATTGATAGAATTGCGAAGCAGTATTTTACTAGTAAGTGCACCTCCCCGTTCTCCCTTTACCATACGTCGTCCGAAACAGTAGCGTATTAGTAGCGATGTTGCAGCAATGTTAATTCAATACATCGCGTCTTTCGTGTGTTGTAAAAGCGATATAGCGCATAGAAGCTGTGCACCGGTAACTGCTTAACAAAATTCGACCTAATTTATCAAGACCAATATCTAGTAGCAAATAATATTATTATGTTACGTAGCCAAACTTCTGGAGTGACCCACTAAGAGGACCGATGGCATCAGCGGCTTAATTGCTCAAGTGAATTCGGCAAGGCAAAGGGTTTGACTGCCATTAATCGACCAATCACAAGCGAGATGAAACATGCGATGTGGATTTTCGTCTATGTTCGGTCAAAGCTGCGGGCATCCGTTGGATGCAGACGAACAGTTCCGATCGATGTAGTGTGAATTCACTTACGCAATAAGGCTGCTGATAATGATTGACCCCTCGCTTCCTCTTCTTTTTACCCGACTGCCGAAGGAGGGTAATGTGTTTATCAGTCTATGTATGTATGTATGTATGTATGTTTGTTCCTATGTGGCGTTCTAGAGACCAAACGCGTTGACCGATTTTGATGGTTCTTACGTTAATCGATTCGTCTTAACCCAGCGAGTGTCACTGGCTACATTAAAATATGAAAATAGAAAAATGGCGGTATTTGGGCGCCATATTGTGGGGACCCAAAATTTTTTTTTCTTCCTAACCCATCGTATGGGGTATCAAAATAAAGGGTTTTAAGAGATGATTTCAAAAATATATAACACTCATATGTTTAAATGTACCTAATTCTAAAATATAAGTTAATTGAAAACATCAAAAAACCCGACTGCTTAAAAAGCAAACTAAAAAGATGCAAACAAGAAGAAAATCATGCTGTGCAGTCGGAGGATACGTCTGGTTATGTCAGACAGCTCGCGAACATGTATTTCTAAGAAGAGTTCAGGCAATGCAGGGCACTGACTGCATGCTTACATGCCAAATTGCATGTTACCTTTATAACCAGCTTGTTACCTACACTTAACTTCGATGTCGATGGCCGCAGTCTTCACAACAAGTTACAAACTCATTTATAATGCTGTCAGGTACTAAACGGGCAATTTATATGTCCATGGCAATAGCGCATTTATGCCGTTTGACCAAACCTCACTGCTTTTATATTCTGCCTGGGAATATGGAAAATGGATATTTGTTTTTTTAATTTATATTATCGGCATCCACTGATATAGGTACGTAACATACTTGGATGAAATATTTTTAACAGTAAACAAGTTTTTCTTTTTTCAACCTTTTTTGTCCCATTGATGGGCAAAGGTCTTCCCCATAGCTTTTTAGTCTGCCCGATTTCTTGCCATCTCCTGCCAATCTACCGTAACCGGCTCAAAGTCATCACGCCAGTTTCCTAGGCAACCCCGACGACGACACCTATCTTCAGGCTCCCACTATTTGACGATTCTGGCCCATCTATCATTATGCATTCTGCATATAATCCCACTTCAGCCCAGCAGACTGGCTGCTCACATCAGCGATATACGTATTCGCCTCCCAATACCCAATATTCCCAATACTCTACGCAACAACAAGAAAAACAACCAGAACAAGATAATGCCAGAAAAATTTAAGTGTATCAACGAAATCGGCAGAAAAACCTCAAAAAAAATGCATGAGATTACCAAGCACTAGCGAAATGTCACGTGACCAATGTAATTGACATTAGGTATTTTGACCATCACCATCACTAATGACAAAATTCATTCAATTATCTATATATAGGTACTATAATGTGCACCAAGACAGAACAATACAAAAATAAACATAAATATAACATAACACGTTATCGCGTTCCCAGGCAACCGTGAATAGGACACGATATGGAGTTGTACTTTGCGAAAATTTCAAAGTTTCAGTTATCTATGTAGGTACTCGCTTGTGATATTTCGCACAGAAATGTGGCCTATTGGCCTATCTTATACAATACTAGCGTTTGCCCGCGACTTCGTCTGCGTAGCATTAGGACTTCGAATAGTCTAATTTTTATAGCGGACAATACTATAGTAGCACTATATATGCGTAGTTGTGTGAGCCGACTTACTTGAGAAATTATTGCCATACAAATTTCCCCTCGAAGGTGATTTTCGGGATAAAAACTTATCCTATGTCCTTCCTGGGTCTCAAAATATTTCCATACCAAATTTCATTTGAATCGGTTCAGCGGTTTATCCGTGGGCTCACCTTGCCCAATGTATTTCCTCGAAAGATCTGATGCAGTCAAGTGCCACCTACTCCTTAAATTCCGAGGTCACGTACATAAATAAGTAGTTATAGTTAATTACAATCTGTGCAGGCATTCAGCCAATATTCGCAGTGACCGCGTCGCTGTCCAGGGTAAGCAAGGAGGTATGGTTGGATAGACACACCATCTGACCAAACACGAGATGACGCATCTCGTATTGATTTCGTACTTAGTCCTGCCTTATTAACATTGTACTCGTAGCTATAACATCAAACTTGTAATCCCTGAAGACGGCAGATATGTTTAAGGCCTAAGTAGTTTTACTGGTGGTAGGTTTCGGCCGAAGGCTTGCGACCACCCACCGTGCAAAGACGTAACCACAAGACGAGTTGGGTCGAGATAGTTGTTCCATTGCATGCTGATCAGCCTGACTCGCGCTGTTTTGGGCGTATCGGGCGGCTTGTCGCGGAGAGAAGTTAAAAAAGTAAAATGTGGCGAGCCTGCTGCCATCAATCGGGCACAAATCTAAACATCGAGTTGCTATTGAGAATTCCAGATGGAGAAACCCAACAGCACTCTCTGACCTTGGAATCGAACCCAGAACCCGGCAGCCTTATTTCGTAATGAATTCGGAAAAACAAAGGGCAAAGAATATGAAACATCAACCAATCACAAAGACGGAAATCCACATCGCGTCTTTCATCTCGCAGGTGAATGGTCGATTTTTCATACTCTTTGCCTTGCCGAATTCATTACGCAATAAGGCTGCAGGTCTGAGGTCCTGGACTGAGCCGGAGGGCTCAGCTGTAGCGCATACTTGCTTGGTCTTTCTTATGGCTAATGACGAAATTCTTACCAGTATGCTTAGGATACCGTCTTGTAAAATACCTAAGATAAACCATAATTCAGGCTAACACTAACGCCACAGATCTAAAGCAAGTACGTGTTGGTCCAGGGTACGAACAAGCCATCTCCAGCTCGAGTACTGTAGCTACAACTACACATAGTTATACAATATAATTCGGTGCCGTCCGACAATAAAATGTATTGCCCAAGATACACGGACGGTGTCTGTAGGACGTAAACTATTGCGTGAAAATAGACTAACTATGGGGTGAAAAAAACCTTTTCAACAAAAAATAGGACCGACCAAATCTTTTGGTCTAGCATTTGGTGGCGCCAAACAAACAAACAAGCAAATTAATTTTAACCGTAGAATAATTGTAGTTAGCTAGGTAGATCCTCGTTGATGGTTTATTGGCACCGCCTCAAAATGCTGGACTAAAAGTTTCTTATTAATTTTTGCTTTTTAGTTCCTTATTTCGTTGGCAATTTTTTTGTTGCACAAGGTCTTTTTATCGCCTTTTCAGTGTACTTAATTCCAACAGAATCTGTTCACAATTGAAAAATTTGTGGCAAATTTATTAATAAATCCATTTGATACATTGTTTTATTATATCTCAAAGGAATTAGGCAGCGTTTTCGATAAAAGCTCCCGGGTGACTTGACTTTTACCGACATTTTCAACAATTATCGTCATATTTCTACCAATTTACACAAAACCTTAACAAATTTCACACCTAAATCTTCCTCATGAATCACTATTGTGTCTTCATGTATTGCCGTCTTTTGGTGAAAACCGCTTTAAAATCCGTTCTGTAGTTTTTAGGGTTCCGTACCCAAAGGGTAAAAACGGGACCCTATTACTGAGACTTCGCGGTCCGTCTGTCTGTCTGTCACCAATGCTGGCTGAATCTCATGAACCGTGGTAGTTAGACAGTTGAAATTTTCACAGATGATGTATTTCTGTTGCCGCTATAACAACAAATACTAAAATAGAATAAAAAAAAGACGTGTGGCACTCGGGGACTGCCGCGGTAAAGCTATTGCATAGCATTTTGTATCAACTTATGCAATTATAAAAATGTTGGCTTCTGACAGTTCTGACTATCCTTAACAGCTGTCAAAGGCTGACAGCTGCCAGATAACAGCCGGGACCTACAGTTTAAGACGACGACTAACGCCAACCTTGAGGGAACAAAACGCGCACTCGTTTCACACCCCGCGAACTAAAATTTAGTAGTTTTTGTACTTTTCTTATTATTCTATGACTTTAAAAAAAAGCCGGTGATCAAAATATAGATAATTTAATTGTCTTTGAGATGGTGTCGATTTAATTAAAATACGCCCAGCAGTTTTGGTGCGATTGTCGTGTTTTCGTCCGTTTTAGACATAAATTTACAAAGTAATCATACTATGTTATACGAATAACACTCAAAATATTCTTATATCAAATTTAAATGCACTTTGTTCATTCATATTCAAAACACTTTATACACAAATTTTACAAGTACAGCTATTCACTGTTGTACATAAATACCTATATACTTTCTCATAAACAGCTGCTTATGTATTCGTCCGATTTCGTAGCAGCTCGTCTCGATTCGTGCGAGTTTCGTAGAGTCGTACAATACGTCTAATCGCACACAACGCCGTGTCGAAGACTGCCGAACTGAAACGACGTTAGACGATGCACGGCCTTCAAGCCACACCTCCTTGCCCGTCGGAGTGGGGAGCGTGAAGTTTTTTCGTTACGGAATTTCTGGATTCGGTCCCCGCGCTCAAGGCCCGCGATAGAAGCTATGCAATAGCTTAATAAATATTTAAGTGGGGCTCCCATACAACAAACGTGATATTTTGCAGTTTTTTGCGATAATGGTACGGAACCCTTCGTGCGCGAGTCTGCATCGCACTTGGCCGATTTTATTGAGACTATCGCGTATAACGCTTTTATTTTATAATATATATTAGGTAGTGGTAGTGATGATACATCATTAGTTCTTTTGTTACTTTAAACGCATTTCTAATTAGAAAAGTGTGAAATCAGTATTTTTTCAAAACCGTCCGTAACAATAATGCATGGTTATAAAACAAAGAAACCTACCCAACTCCTGAACTACGAATTCTCAAAAACTGAAGCTCACGTCTTCCAAAGTCGAGCGAAGCACGTCGGGTTACGTGCTATGCGCTATTCCCTGGAGGCGGGTGACGTATGGCGCGGGGCGGCCCTAACTCAGTCACGTGCTTACAGCAGCTTGCCCACTATTGCCCACTATGCCCAGCTTAGCGGTACATGGAATTAACTGCACGTTCTCAGGTACTGCCTATTGCACAGTTTCAGGAATGGAATGTTAGCTTGCATGAATAGAATAAGTCGGTTTTCCCAAAAGGGTTATGCGGAGGCTTTTAGTTCTGTATTGTTTTGACTGTTTAGTTCTAGTAGCCCTAAGATCCGCTTGCGTTACCCCATCTAACTAATTCTGAGTTAGAAGCTAATACATGTAAGCTCGTGTACCCAACTAACTCTGATTTAAGTATTAGGTGTAAGTCGCCGACATATTTTTATTTCATACTTTATAATTTATCTAGGAGTAGACATGCTTCGATCTACATTCAATTGAACACGTAATTACGACACGATATCTTGCGGGAGCAGCCAGATTCAAACAGTAAAACGCCAATAACTTTTGAACGGTTGTAACGATTTTTATCAAACACTCTCGATAAAGTCACCTTTCTAACAAAGAAACGGAATCAAAATTGGTTTATCCGTTTAAGAGCTATGATGACACAAACATACAGTTACGGACATCAAACTTATTCCACCTCACTTTTTACGTCGGGTGTTAAAAACAAAGTCACTGTCCACGCCTTTCGACGTCAACTCTTATTACCCGCTAACTTCTTTAAAACCACGCAACGGATTTTGATAATGTTTTCACTATTAAAAAAAAATTAATTCATGAAATCTAAAAACCCGACTACTTGAAAAGCGAACTAAAAAACGTAAACAAGAAGAAAATCATGCTGTGCAGTCGGAGGATACATATTCGCGAGCTGGCTGACCAAAACCAGATGTATCCTCCTTCCCTTTTTTTTATAACTTTTTAATTATTTATTTTTTCGAATTAGGTACATTTAAACATATAAGAGTTATATATTTTTGAAAATCTTTATTTTGATTCCCACACGATGGGTTTGGAAGAAAAAAGAAAATTGGCCCCCCACAATATGGCGCCCAAAAGCCATATTTCTATTTTCCAATTTTAATGTAGCCAGTGATACTCGCAAGGTTAAGACGAATCGATGGACATATGAATCATCAAAATCGGCCAACGCGTTTGATCTCTGGAACGCGACATAGGAACAAACATACATACATAGACTGATAAACACATTACCCTCCTTCAGCAGTCAGGTAAAAAGAGCGATAACCAAAGAAGGTTTGTGTTGGTACTTATATAATTTGTCCAGTGCGAAGCCGGTACGGGTCGCTAATCGGTAGTTATAAAATAAGGGTAAACGTACAATGGTACCTAATATGCTCGCGCTCGCCTCGAAGAATTAATCGGCACCAAATCGCACTGTACAAAAAACCGGCCAATTACGTCGGACTAAGCACATTTAGGGTACCGTACCAAATGCAGAATATATTGATATTTGTTTGTATAATATACGTAATAAATAAATTATATGTAAAATATACATCGTCACCAAATTTCAAGTTCATAGGTCAACGGGAATAAAAAAGAATTCGGAACAAAATTTTGTGGCAGAGGACGGACAGACAGATGGACACGTGAGTGACAGCAATAGGGCTGTTTGGACCCTTCGGGTACGGAACCCTAAAAAGTAGTTTTTAGCTGATATTATTTGGAATCTAGATAATTATGTAGGTGCATGCATAACCAGTTTGCCTTTTGATTTTGATGAATTTCCATACATAAATGCACGCCTTTTCCCTGTGGGGGTACACACAAACTACAGGCACAAGCTACAGGACGCTGGCACCCTAAACACAAGTTAAATCTTACATTGGGTGCCAGAGTTCATCGTAAACACTCTTTTTTTTCCCTAATTGTAACGCTACGTGTTTAGATAAGTGTTTATTTTGTACAATTGAAGTAAATAAAAACTTATTTTTTTTTTGCAAACTACAGAACACCACCTGCTACAATCCTTACACACTCCTTTTGTTTCGTTTCCTTCATATAGTAATCTAAGCATAACACACACTTATAAATATGTGATATTAACTTTCATCTCCTATTTAACCACAGACGTAAATCCATCACACATCCATCAAACTAACTCCATCTGTATGAAAACCAAGCGTGCCATTTTTTCACACACAATTTAAAAACAAATTTACTTACCAATGAAAGAAAACATGTCCAATGCCTTGGCCAACTTTTTCTATGCAGTCTTTACAGCTCAATATGGCATAAAAGGCATTCTAGATTTCGGTGGATTTCCGGTGGCGATAATGCCAAATGAAAAGCTCAAATTATGATCATTGATCGTAATTAAACTCCGTTTTTTGACACGCGAAGTACATACAATACCACGAATACGAATAGCAGAGTCGTCTCAATATGCGCCTTTCTAATAATTTATATATATACTAGCTGACCCGGCAAACTTTGTTTTGCCATAAAAACACCTAATATGCATCTACCCTACCTACCCTACCCTACCCTACCTACCCTACCCTACCCTACCTACCCTACCCTACCTACCCTACCCTACCCTACCTACCCTACTTACCCTACCTACCCTACCCTACCTACCCTACCCTACCTACCCTACCCTACCTACCCTACCCTAATTTTCAATAATTTTTTTTTTTTTTTGTAAATCTAAACCATTCTCGAATCTCCACGAACACACACAAAAAATTTCATCAAAATCGGTCCAGTCGTTTAGGAGGAGTTCAGTCACATACACACGCACACAAGAAATATATATATTAAGATAAATATTATTTTATATATAGTACATATTTAAGTATGTTTATTTTAACTATATAATTTTGTACTAATTTTGCGTTGATATTATTATTATTTCATTTTTATGCACCTGCCATGCTATCTCTTCACCACCCTTGGTTGACTGGTAGAGAATGCCTCAGGCATTAAGTCCGCCTATGTACTTTTATGTTGCATGAAGTTTTAATAAATAAATAAATACAATCACATTATCTAGATTTAACCATTTTAAGGCGAGTGAATATCTGTAAAATCCTTCTTTTATCGCTGGGCGTTTTATACTGTGCGATGTCTATCATTGAATTAACGAATTTAAGTTTTTTATCAAGTAGCTTCTTGCCGCGGCTGCAACCGCATGGAAACTGTTTTATTTTCTTTACGGGACTTTATATTGGGATGAAAAGTATCCTAGGACATAGGATCCAAGTTCTGGTCTATCCATACGTCATGTTTCATCCTAATCCGTTTAACGTAATAAATAAACAAATAAACAAACTCTTATAATATTAAGTTAGGATTATATGCTCAAAGTAAAGTGACTGAATAATCAAATAATATCAAATTCTCATACTGAGTTCGTGTCACACACTTTTTCGCAAATAATTTTCTAATTTGGGTACCAACCAGGCCAGATGAGACTGTATATTAGAATTCGTCCCCAAAAACCTAGTATAGGTTTTGATATAAGCCTAGATGTAAGAAGAAAATAGCTCTAGTGGTCAAGATACGTTACGGCCGTCCGAACGTATTTCCGTTCGTTCAGCGCACAAGAAACACGGCATATTTAACACACGACCGCTCCCGAAGTTAGCCCACTGCGTCACGGGTTCGCTTCGGTCTAGTATGACCTATTTATGACCAAATTTTGGGGACAGAAAAACTCACGGTCCTTACTATATAAGTCAATGTAGCCAAGCTAAACATACAGACGACAGGCAGTTCAATTGTCTTCCTGTGTGACGAATGTTAACCTACCCAAGCTTGAACTGTTACAAGCTACATGTACAGACAAACAAGCTATTTGCTTAACAGGCTTAAAAAGTAGGTATATCTTACCACTAAACTATAAATATTCGTCTTAGCTGTCTACATAGTAACTTTCTAAGCTAGAGAGTGATGTGGTATTCAGCATACTTACAGCACTTTTTGAAGGTAAAACTACCACCGACCATGCAGTCAATGGTCAGTCACGTCAGAAAATATAACTTTGGTAGGATTCGTAGGATATCGGCCATACACGTCAATCACCGCACTACTGGCGCGGCTCTATCATTTACTTATCAGTGATCGGCGACGTAACGGTGACATGGCTGACGTATTGTATGACCCTACAGGGTAGTTGCATGTTAGTGGCATGAGGCTCTTGACAAGGGACATTCTATCAACTAAATGCTCGTCATAGCAACTGGAAAAAGCTCAAAAATGTATGAGAATGCCAACGTAAATAAATTTATACATTTTGATATTTCGACCATCGCGAACGCTAGTATAGTAACATTTTGTTGTACTGTACAAGCGCCGTCATTGTTTACTATCACTCAAAACGCGATCAAGCGCGTGACGGCTCACTTACTCCGGTAAAGCGCGAATATATGTAAGTCCTGACATAAAAAAATACTTGAAGCAGAATAACGATTGTCAGAAACGTCTGTCTGTCATACTGTCTGGAGAACAAAAGTCGGAGATTTTCTCTGAGAAAAATACAGTTTTTTAAACGTTTTAGAACAGTATATTAAACGGAACAGACTCTTGACTAGCAACAGAATATCTCCAGTACTTTTCGTACATTTGTAAAACATACCATCTTTCTGTCCATAGTTCCAGAGTCATTTCTCCGATTCACGGAATTTTTAATTTGATTCAATTGGTTCACACAGACCACTTACTTGTAAAAATTTGTGTACATAGGGGGAACTCTGAAAATGGTACCAGTGCCTGAAAAGTTGTGTGAAAATCGTTTGTCAATTTATGGGTATACTAGTTTCAGCCCGCGGTTTCACACGCATGAAAATCTTCAAGGGAAAATGATACCGATATAAAAATTATCCAGGTTCTAGCCAATCTATATGCCAAGTTTCGTTCAGCCGTTAAGGCGTGAAAGCGTAACAAACAAACGCACATTCGTATCTATACCAATATTATAAAGAGGAAAGATTTTTTTGTTTGTTTGTACCGAATAGGCTCCGAAACTACTAAATCAATTTTAAATAATCTTTCACCTATGGAAAGCTACATTATTCTCGAGTAATGTAGGCCACAAATTATTTACAAAAAAAATAGATATCCTTGCGAAAATTTCAATCAAGTAACCCAAAGTAGCAAATTTTTGTCTATAAAATTCATTATTGCGCATTATAAGCACATGCCAGCGCTGAGAAAACTATTGATGATACATAAAAATTCAAATTCAAAAATTTGGTTACAAATTCAAATTAAATTTATATTATATTAATAATAATAATTATATTATTTTATTAATTTTTATTATTATTTTTATTTTTTATTTTTTATTTTTTTTATTTATTACATTCATAATGTAGTATTAATTTTTATTCAAATAAATAGTTTTACAAATTGGTAGGTAGAGTAGGTGGGTAGGTAGGTAGAAGATAGATAGGTAGATAGCCAGTTGACGGGAGCGAAGCCGCGGGGATTAACTATTTTATAATATAAATAAAAAATAGGATCATGCCGAACACTTCATCGCCGAATAACTTCTGCTTACCTACTAAAAAATAGGCAAGTCGGTTGATCAAGAAAAGCCGACCAATATAGATCGCATGGATGAGATAACTTGTCATACCTATCATCGTCATCATATCAGCCGAAAGACGTCCACTGCTGGACATAGGCCTACCCAAGCGTCGCCACATTGACCGGTCCCGTGCGTCCCGCATCCAGCGGATCCCTGCAATTTTCACCAGGTCACACTCAGGTCATACTTATACAAACCGCAAAACTACATAAGGAAACCAAGCTGTTTTACATAACATAACATCACGGCTAATTTCCTCGAAAGATCATAAGGCAGAGGTGTTCCTATACTCACATTTCACCAGTGACGTTAAGTCTCATGTCACAGGGGCGAGCATATTGCCAACAACTGGTTACAAATCCAAAAACCGGGCTGCTACTCAGAAATTCCAGATATTTAAAGCCAGGATCTCATGCTTGAACCCAGAACCTCACGCTCCGCGGTAGCGCTTGAGATCACTAAAGTCACCGCCAAATAACCAAAAAATAGTACGCCAACGCCAAATAAAAATATAAAAAAATAAATAATAAAAGGCTGTGTCTTATTAATCCCTCTATTATGTCGCACATTTTTCAAAATACTGGAACTATTTGATACTTTTTTTTTTCTATATAATAACACACAAAAAAGTATTATTATCATAACTATAACTAACATAGATCATAAGCCACATTGTTACTAACATCCTAGTATATAAGTACTAACGTAGGTCATAAGATAAATTGTCACTAACATCTTAGTATGTAAGCACTAACATAGATTATAAGTTATTATATTGTTACTAACACCCATTAATTATGTTATTTTGTCATTATGGATCTTTTTGCTGTCCGAATATTGGTATGTTTCCTTTATTTTGGAGGATAATGAATAGAAAAACACATAAAATATTTTTTTTTTGTCGAGTTGTGTTATGCCGAATGACCTTTTTTACTAAGCTTCTCGTGTTAAAGTTTACATAACGTAATTATGTTTCAGAAACAAAAAAAAAATGGAATTCAATCAGGAATAACGATTGCTAAGAGTCCTAAATGATATTGGCACGCGCTACCGAAGGTTTACTCGGTCAATCCCAAACATTTTCAATTTTGACAATCGTGTTGTCGCTTCTGCTTCGTGCTGTCGATTGTCGCTGAAGAATGTATTTTCTGTAAAGGATACTACGATCCTTACTTCAGTGACCACACACAATTCGGCAACAAACTTATTTGTTTCTTTGACACCGTTTGAATTTCGAAGTGATGTTTAGAGAATAAGGGCGTCGGCATCGATAGGCGATATCGCTGACGGCTTTTCTAAGAAAATTTCAACTGCAAATCGGTACAATTGCATCGCTTTGCGTTCATGTGAACATATTTGCAATTTTGCTTAGTAACAATCATCGGGTCGGCCATCAAGAAGGTTGCTAACACTACAACAGGGCTATCTATCCCTGTATTTTTAAACAACGTGCGCTCTAAACTTCGGCTCGGGTCGGTCAGTCTTTTAAAAGAAAACTTTCTCCGCACTGATCGAATCAGTCGCCAAGCTGACGGAAAGCAACCTATCAATGCCTATAAATAACAATATAACAGGCAATTTGATTGTATCTAGTGGAGAAAATTAATTAGAATTTAAGGATCAATTTTAATCTGTCAAAACACATCTAAATTCCAAACAAAACAAAAAACATCTATGACATCCAATGATTTCTCCCGCTTGAGTCATTTGAGATCAGCCATGGCGCCAGTTGAAATGCCAAAAGTCGCGATACATACATACGATAATAAATCACACCTCCCCGAAACTAGTATTTAAGCCTGTCCAAAAAAAGCATGCATTAAACTCCGTTAATATTGCTATATCTACTGAAAGTATTTTTAATGACCTTTAGATTAACAACAGTTAGATTTCATAAACAATTTTTCAGATCACGACCCGTTAAATTACTGTTGTTAAAATACGCATTACAGGTGCCACTTAATCGGACTACACAAGAAGAGTGAAAAACGGCTGATCAAGGCCCAATGTGAGTCATTCGTCATCCAGACTTAGGTTAGGTTAAAACGGGCTGGTATCCGCAACTCCACGACCAAGCGCGTATTTTGCGTACGGGACATTGAACAGACTTTGAAGCGAACACAATTGAAGAAGTCCAGTAAGAAAAACAATCCTTAAGGGTACACTAGTCGAAAATTCTTACATACAAACGTAGTCTGGCTTTTACTCCACTGTTTGACGATGGACGTTCAAAATAAATAATGATATCAATTTTTTTCATCATTATCTAGCCCTGTATGGAAACACAAAAGTAAAAAAAAAAAAAACTTGAAAGCTTCGAAAGTTCCATATTTTAACACTTATTTTAACGCATCTTTGGGCGCAAATAAGTACCATAAGAAGAAGGAAAATTAAAAAACGGCCTCCATACAGGAATAGATTAGTAGTTCAACAATGCAAATAATTTTATTTTAAACAGATACATTCAGTCGTTTTTTCATGATATCCAGACTCCCAAAGGCCTGTTTATAAAATTTCGCGCGCTCGTTTTCGTTCTAAATCATCATCCATTTCGCTACAAATTTGCAAAAGTGTGTATTCGTACGCGTACTAGCTTCTTACTGCTCATCACAGCATCTATCTGTTCCGCACGTGTTGTCGGTTAATATAGCACGCATTTTAACCCCGCACACAAAATAGTTCGTGCCGTCGACTAGTGTACCCTTAACTTAATTTTCTTGCATTCAGTTAACCGGTTTTATTTCACGCCTTGGTTAATAAAACCAAAAAACTTAAAAATTTTATGAGAGCTGAATGAATTGTCTTTGAAATGGTGTACCATAGTCATGTTGCCATTGAATTATTATGGTTCAAATAATTATTTGGCAGATTAGGAGAAAAAGGTGTGATTTCTATGACGCTGAATGTATTTAATATTGATTGTCATCGAGAGTAGATTGCGACATGAACAAACGTTTTTTTAAGTACAAGAATTGCCCTTCAAATTACTCTCATTCATCAACCAAATACAAACCCAGCAACGTTAAGTATCAGCAGCTTGATGATACCTACGGAATGAGCTCCCACCCACGGGTTGAGCGCTCGCAGCGAGCGGAGCGCTTTGAGCTAATCAACTGTCTGCGAGCGATTACCCGTGTCTTTACGACCTGGGCGGCGAAATTAGATGCGACGTGGAACTAGGAAATAAAATGGAGGGAGGATTTAAATAATATTTGTGAATGTAGAAGTTTTAGGGTTACGCTATTTTATGTTGTACCTAGATACTTGTGTTTTTATTGCTTTACTAAAGGCATATTTATGCCTGCTGTTTAAGTTCAAATTAATATTTATGACATTGTATAATTTTGTAATATTGTTTTGCTTGTAATAGATTTAGAAATAAACGATAATATACTATAAATGATAACTGTAATGTCTATCTTATGCTTTTATTAATATTTTATTAGTGGTAACATTTATTAAGGTTTTGCAACACCAAAATTGACAATTACTTGTATAGGATTTATGATTAGTAAATAAATAAACAAACCCTTCTGTGCTGGGATTGTTCCCACGTTTCTAATATTCACGCTATTATTGTTTTAAAATGTCTACGATGCTCCTTGGAAATAAGAATAGATAAAAAAAGATTCTATACAAGTAATTGTCAGTGTTGGTGTTGCAACACCTTAATAAATGATACCACTAAAACAATATTTAAAAAACTGGCCAAGTGCGAGTCGGACTAGCGCACGAAGGGTTCCGTACCATTATCGCAAAATACGGCAAATAAATCACGTTTGTTGTATGGGAGCCCCACTTAAATATTTATTTTATTCTGTTTTTATTATTTGTTGTTATAGCGGCAACAGAAATACATCATTTGTGAAAATTTCAACTGATTAGCTATCACAGTTCATGAGATACAGCCTGGTGATAGACGGACAGACAGACAGACAGACAGACTTCAGTAATAGGGTCCCGTTTTTACCCTTTGGGTACGGAACCCTAAAAAGCATTAGTTAGTCATTACAGTTATCAATTATAGTATATTATCATGTATTCTCCTAAATTTGTTACATATTTAGATTGGCACACACATAGAACTTAGCAATCACCTACCATCTGGAAATGCATAATTGGGTTAAGCAATCAAAAAATTAATTTGAAGTAAAAAGGCTTACAATCAGAAACTACTCAAGCACTTCGCAAGTGCTACTGCTGAACATGAGGTCCTGAGTTCGATTCCTGGATCGGGCAGAGTGTAATCGGATTTTTCCATCTGGAATTCCCCGTATCAGCCCGGAGTCTGGACTTGACGGCAATAGGGTAGCCCCTATTACATGGGACTTAGGTTCACCTCTGCCCAACCCTTCAGGGAATATCGGCGTGATGTTACGTTATTTATTAGTCTTCAAGAACTCTGTAAAATAAATACTAATCTCGTAGACGTATACTTATCTCGTAGACGTTGCTACGCATTCCGTAGCACCTCTACGGCGTAGCTTCGTAGCTCTCCGCCGCTCAAATGTTACAACACAACATAATATTGCCTTCGTTTGAAGCCGACTGTAATTATTTTTTATAACACCTAGATATCCGACGCTGAACTAATTATTTTAGTAATTTTAAAAGAATTTCGTTTTAGTCTGTATTTGAATAAATACGTTCAGCCATGTTTATGTGGCACGGTTTATATAAAAACAGTCATCATCTACCTAGCCTTTTTCCCAATTATTGTTGGGGTCGGCTTCCAGTCTTACGGGATTCAGCTGAGTACCAGTGTTTTACATGTAGCGACTGCCTATCAGACATCCACAACCCAGTAACTGGGTAACACGATACCCCTTGGCAAGACTGGTGTCATATCTCAGGCTTCTGACTACCCGTAACGACTGTCAAAGATCTTCAAATGACAGCCGGGACCAATGTTGAAATGGTTACCCATCCACGGACCGACCTCGTCAAGCGTTGCTTAACCTTGAAGATCGACCCGTGCGGCTGTTATAATTTAGCAACGAGCTCCTTAGTTTATATAAAAACAGAGTTTTCGATAAAAAAAAACTTTTTCTTTAATCTGTTTTGTTATACGAGCGGCTTACCGTAATATATTTTCCAATAGCTCAAAACTCTAAACTGTGAGTGAACAGGTAACTTTTCATTGTATTAGTATTGGTTATCTCGCGTTTGACCACTATCTCACTTGATGATAAGTGATGATGTGGTCAACGATTGAGCACGCCTTGTCTAGAGCTAACCTATTCATTCTACTCTTAAAGACCCCTAGGTTGTAGTTATCTGAAAACACAGACTCCGACTAGGAATTCTGTTCCTTAGCTGTGCGCACTTTGAAAGTATCTACCGCGTAAGGCTGCCTGTCCACTTCGTCGGAGCGGAGTTTTTATGCAATTCAGTTGGTTGGCTCCGCTCCTCTTTTCTCTCCTCCACCCCAAGTGGACAGGGAGCCTAAGGGTGATGATCCGCTACTGCTTAATAACTGAGCATACCTTTACATTAAGTACCACTGCACTTAACATCAGATAAGATAATGATTACCCAGAGAAGAATAACAAAAAAATAAATTTGCCCATATCTTTATCTTGTTGACTGAGGACCTTGATTTTTATACACCTAATAGGGACTATAGACCTCAGTATCTGGTATAAATGTCAACTTGCTAGGTCCACCAGTTCCTGTGAAAATCGGTGGTGACACCCGGGCAGACAGACGGACAGACGGACAAGAGAGTGATGTTATAAGGGCTCCTTTTTTACCATTTGAGGTACGGAACCATAACAATCAATTCGAACATAGAACCAGAAAAGTCGGCAGTTTGGAGTTTGGAAAGTCGGTTAATAAAACATAACATAACATCACACCTGTATGCCCGGCAAGGTTAGGCAGAGGTGCACCCGAATTTCTTCATTAATTTTTAAGTCCCGTGAAATAGGAGCAAGTCTATTGCCTTCAACCGGGCACAAATCCAGACTCGAGGCTGTTACTATAAAATTCCAGATGTAAATTCCAGATGTAAATTCCAGATGTAAATTCCAGATGTAAATTCCAGATGTAAATTCCAGATATAAATTCCAGATGTAAATTTCAGATGTAAATTCCCAAAACAACTTTGCCCGACCCAGGCATCGAACCCAGGACCTTTTGCTAAGCAGTAGCGCTTGCTACCAAAGACCAACGAGGCAGTCTAAATCTAAATTACAAAATCACAGCATTCTCAATCTATCTGAAAATATACCGGTCCAATCCTGGCCGACCATGGCCGTGAAGTCACACTTGTAACGTGTCTATTTCGACGCCTGTCCAACAAGTTCAGAGCATCGCTAGTTGGTAGAAAGTTGGAGTGAAACTTTGTGATCTAACGCAAACTACAGACGTTTTAGTTGACTAACATTTTGATCAGCGAAGTGTGTAAAGATCGTGGATGTGGCGTTCTCTAGTTACTGCTTAACCCCATTGGTGGATCATCCACATCATCATCATTTCAGCCGAAAGACGTCCACTGCTGGACATAGGCCTACCATAGACGTTGCCACGTTGACCGAACCCGTGCGTCTCGCAACCAGCGCGTTCCCGCAATATTAACCAGGTCTTCGGGCCACCTAATGGGATACCTTCCAACGTTTCGTCTTCCGGTTCGCGGTCGCCATTCCAGAAGTTCTCGGCCCCATCGGCCATCCGTTCTGCATTCTTCGGGCTATGTGGGATCCCTTGTATTTTGGCATTTCAACTATCGCCAATGCTCTGAGAGTCTCTGGTAACTTGTAGTTTTTTGTAACCTGTGCCTTTGTAATTCACGGGCCAAAATATCAACGACTGCTTTTTGATTTTTTGGCCCGTGAATTATTAATAACGTGAGTCTGAAGAAACATTACTCTTTCCTGGGAATTGAACCCAGTTCATGCTTTTATTAGGCATCATCATCTTCATATCAAACGTTCAGCAATGGACGTCTTTCGATTGATATGAGGCCTCCCCCAAGCGCACATTAACTAGTCTCGTGCATCCCGCATCCAGCAGATCCTCGCAACATTCACCAGGTCATCGGTCCACCTAGTGGGAGGCCTTCCAACACAATGTCTTCCGGTTCACGGTCGCCACTCCTGAACTTTTCTGCCCCATCGGCCATCCGTTCTGGGAGCAATGTGCCCTGCTCACTGCCACTTAAGTTTGGAAATTCTTCGGGCTATGTCGGCAACCCTGGTTCTCTTGCGGATCTCTATATTTCTGATTCGATCACGCAAGGAAACTCCAAGAATAGCCCTTTGGGTGATGAGGCCCATTGTGAGCGACCATGTCTCAGAGTCATAGGCCATCACTGGCAACACACACTGGTCATAAGACTTTCGTCTTGAGGCTTGATTAGGCATAAAATATAATAATGTGAGATGGAGGAATCATCCAGCACCCTAATTGCGTAACTGGTTGGACAGTTTGAGAGCGCGTCGCACCCTTTAATTTTGAAAACTCAACAGTATTCATTTTTTGTTGTCGATTAGACGAATTTTTGAATATATATGAAGCCGTTTATGGAAGCGCGCATTCTTTAATGGTATCAAGGTGCTATTTTTAGTGTAATGTCATTTGCAGAGGGATGCGGATGGTGTGATGGAATAATGAAACAACAGGTTTTACTAATATTTCTATTTTCAATTGATTGTTTATTGGTTTTCGAAATAAGATTGTCTTCTTTTTATTATTAATAATAATAATTAATTATGAATTAATAATTGCAAGAGAAACTTTTTCTAATGTCTACTTAAAATTATTACTGACTTAGTTACCAGAACTAATAGTAATAATAGTTACGTTCGGTCTATTATTAATTATTCTCATTTTATTTACAAATTAAAATAGTTAATAAATTAATTTTGTACATAGCTTACGTCACAATTTAGTAAGGTTTGTTTTCTTATGTTTTCATTCGATCATTTATTTACAAGTACGATAATTCTGTATTCGTTAAGAGTATTTCTCCCTTCTATACCAATTTAAGAGTTCGTAAATCCACTTTTCCTATATTACAGTAAAAAATATTATAACAAAAAATGCGTAATTATTTCTAATTTTAACGCTGTAATATCACGAATCTTAGTTCATATTAGGTTGAGTGGTGACGTAAGGTATCGTACAGTTCAGAATGCCAATAAGTACTAAATTTCAACAAAAAGGGTACATCTTCCATCTTATTTCCTTAATAAATACACTTAAAATTTGGTAAAATTGTACATCGGAATAAAAAAATATTTAACAACAATAAATTATAAAAATTATCAAGTCTTTTGAAAACAATAAAATAAAGATTGAAATATAAATAAAGCTATACATGACTAGATTGTTTACAAAGAATAACGTGTGGTTCACGGTCTGTGGTAGATCCCATTAATTCCTAGCAGTTATTTTTATAATTACCGAGGTCTAAATTGCACGTTTCATTACTTAAGTCTTTTTATTAAATCTATATTTACAAAATATCTTTTAAAAATATTATTTATAATTCGCAAAATTTTTATGTTTTTTTTTTTCGGATTTTCTATTACTTAAGCTGTGGTGCATAACACCATTTTGGATTCATGCAGGGAACAACCGAGGGTAGTCACAAATTAATTTTAATTTAATTTCATTATCGTCAATACTTTGGCCGCATTTCAATTTAGAATTTATTGACGTTTCAAATTAAGATTTTGGCATCGAGTGATTTTGTAACATCGCCGTTCCTAATCATCTACATCTCATTACAAAAGTGACAGACAAACAAAACGTTCTATATGTCGTGCATGAATCCAAGCGCGTTGTACTAATTCCTTTTGTTTAGTAACTATGTGTATTAAACTAACGCCTACTTGTTAATTGAAAGGTGAGTTATTTACAAATGAATTGTTAATACTATTTTGGCTAAATGTCACTAATAACCTCTTAAACTAGAAATTGTGCCATTTCGTGAAAAATTTAATAATAATCATACAAAATTAACAAACGAACAGAAATTAAAATAAAATATCGTAATATAGTACAAAACCCTACCGAATATTATCTACAAATTAGGCTTGAAACTATAATTTCTTACAATTATTTTGTACAGTATTAATATAATGAGAACAAAACGCCTAACGAATTTATCATTAAATATTTAAACATTAGACTGCGCGTGCACAGAGCACCGGCGGTAACTCGGCAAGTTCTTGGCTTCTTCTAAATAATGAGCAAAGTCTGGGAAATTATACTTAATTCTACATTTAAAAGGAAGCCTCGGTCTCGCATGTTACCGTCCGGGCCGCGCGCCGCACCGTGTTGCGACCGGACCGGACGCCGGACAACCGGACGTCCGGCTGTCTGGTGCGACTCCTGTGACTCGCAGCAATGAAGTTACTAACATTAAAACACAGAATATTGATTATTTGCAAGGCACATTCTCTTAAAAATCCTGAATTTCAATTTTTTATTCATGTACATATTCGATGCTCCGAAAACTTTGAAAATACGGCGCGCACGAACTGAACGATTGAAGCGACATCTATTCACTGTAATGATATGTATATAATCGATTATTATATACCCTGTGTCTCGAAAAATATATAAGAATACGTGGAACGTGTAAACAAACTCAAGAACGGTATAATATCTACACTAAAGACTAAATTGCTCGACTCGAAGGGAGTTTAAGAATGAGATCGGAATGAGATCCTTATTGCTGTGAGTGGGTATGGAGGGCGTGCCACATGCCGGAGGCGCGCAGCGGCGTGCTCAGTAGCCGTACCCGGGGCCCGGGTAGAGCAGAGCCGCGCCGCCGCCCGCCGGTCAGTGCTGCGCCGCAAACTTCATCCGCTTCTGTTTCTGTCGCTGGTTGCAGAACCACACTCTCACCACGTTTTTCTTCAGGTCCAACTTCTCCGCGATCGCCGTGATCTTTTCCCCGGACGGCCGAGGTTGCACCGCGAAGTACGCCTCCAGACTTCTCTTCTCCGGCGCCGCGATGGAAGTTCTCTTACGTTTCTTCTCACCAGCGGGCAGAACGCTCGGTGCGTCGGGGTCCCGTCTCTTGTTCTTGGCCTGCGCCTCTGCCTCCTCGAGCCATGCCTGCAATATAGGCTTAAGTGCTATCATGTTGTTGTGACTTAGTGTGAGGCTCTCGAAGCGGCAGATGGTGCTTTGTGAGAGGGCTCCTACGCCGGGAAGTTTGAGGTTGGCGAGAGCTTTGCCGACGTCTGCTTGTGTGACTCCAAGTTTGATTCTTCGTTGTTTGAATCTCTCGGCAAAGGCCTCGAGCTCGCGCGGGTCTGTGTCGGTGTCCGGGTGGAGCGCGGCGGCGGGGTGGCCGAGGTGCGCAGGGGGCGCGTGTGACAGCCCGCCCGCGTGGTGGTGGTGGTTCATCACGTGGTTCATGGCGCCGTAGCCGTGCAGCTGGTGATGAGGAGGAGCCGCCTCTCCCATCGGTGCCAAGGTGGTCATCGAGGAGGAAGTCAGCGGGTCGAGCATATCCAGCCCCTCCATGCCGTGGTGGCCCATCTGCGGACAGAAGCACTCGTTAGTTCCCTGTCAATATTTTAATGATTAAGAGGATTATGAGGGGCGTCGTCGCCATTATACTCGTCCGCCGTATTAACTTCTGCATTCATGTTAAATCGTACGTTTCATTGTAAATAAAAGGAGGGTGCTCGTCGCAACAATGGTGCTCGGGACGATATGGAAACATAAACAATCATTGTGCAGATTTGCACTCATTCTTTATGAGAGCAAACACTTGTTTTTTATAGACGGGGGCGATGTTGTGACGTTGATTGGGAGTGAGTGTTCAGCCAATATGCTTAAGTTGTTGACCGGCATTGTTGCCGAAATGAATGTTTGTCGTGTCGCCGTCGCATATGCGCTCGCTATAAATATTGCAGCCCCTGTCGGTCGGGCGCTTTGATTTTTTATGATGAAACTTCTTTTGTTAGTTAGCTAATCAAAATGTTATTGTGAAGTATTCTATTGAAAATGAACAGGATTTTGTAATATTGCTTCGCTGGGTATCCAAATAACTATGGTAGTTTTCTTCAAAAATATGTAATGGTCCGGGAGGTAGCATTGCATTTTTACGCTGATCAATTGCCATATTTGCCAAAAGAGCTCGAATGACACTAATAAGTGAACCAAGCGTCAGCTGACGCACCCTCGGTGGAAGTCGGATTAGAAGGTTGCGGCATTGGTAAAAAAAAAGTAATAGTATGCCGGCTGAATTTTTTCACAAATAGTTGACATAATACGGGGCTGAAAAAATGTATTATCTTTTTTTTACAAGTTCATGCGAGCAACTTAGCCAGTATGATGTTAAATATTAACGAAAAAAGTTTCAGCCAGCGTACTATTACTTATTTTTTACCACTTTCGCAACCACCCACACCTACTTGAGCAGCTAACGGTCGGTTCACTTATGAGTCACATAAGATCAACTATCGTTGTCAATATCAGCCGATTTACTGTGACTTTTGTATATCTCTAAAACAATTAAGGTATACATTTAATTTTAAAGTAGGAAGCATAGAGAACTTGTTATACGGATTTCTGATATTATTACGTTCGGTTGCTTGATCGTTAGTTTGTGACAGAAATGGAATAAGACGTAACTTCAAATTGAGTTGTGTTTGTTATTTCAGCCGTAAATTTCCTAATACGTCCATAATCAATATCCCTGCTCACCCAACTTCTCAAACGTCGCGTTAGACCGAAAGGAAAAAATAAAAAGTGCACTATCTATTACCCACGGTCCGGGGCTCATGTCTGGCTCCGTCCCGAGGGCGCACTAACTCACAATTAGGAATCCTCACGTTATTGCAATGTTGCTGCACGAAATATACATTTTTACGGTCCTCAGTTCGGCTTCGGGTTTGGTACACCTTTAGTTTATTTAGGTACACGGTTTATTACTAAGGGGTTTAATTGACAGATATGTTTACGAAAACGCTATCAAGTTTATTTTATAAAGTGTAACTTTCAGCTAATTAAGATTCTTTCAAGAGGTAAAATTATTTATGAATATGAACTAAGGAATAAACTCTGCATTCTGCAATATGAAAAAGAAACAGCTAATCACTACCTTTATGACCGCATAACTCGACACAATTCATAGCACAGCTGTTTTTTTTTTCTCAATTTCATAGTTGTTATGTGGTACAAGTAGATGTACAAACATAATTATGTATATACAGATATAAACCTTTTTTACGGAACAAGTGCTTTTTCAATTTTATTTTATTATTTTTCGTCTCATGATTAAAATAAACTCGACGGACGAACAAATGAGAAAAAAATCTCAGTACAAGTAGTTCTACGATCGAACAATTGAGAAAAAAAAAGCTCACTAGTTCGACGATCGAACCAATCAATTTAACTAGTGAGTACAAACGCACTGGTTAACATTCCTACTCTACTGCTAGGCAAGCGAGCTTCACCGTTGATCAGATCATAGCTTACCATCAGGTGAAATAGTGGCCAAACAAGAGTCTATCAATAATAAAAAAAGAAGATAAACCTTCACGAGAACTTTCGTCCCTGAAAGATAATTAACAAATATAGAGACATCCTGTTTCATGGTCACCACCCACGAAATGTGCAATTTGCACTAGCTTCGATGGTGCGTTGACGTCGCAGACAACTGAAACGGCACTAAACTATTCATGGGATTCGACGATCATCCTTGACGGTACCACAACCTATAGACACCTGGCATTTACGTTGTCAATCTGTGAAACGAAGTCAGCTACCCTAGTAACTGAACGTTTCTGTTCAGGACAAGGTAAATCTCCTTGACTTTAGAATTAGTACTTACTAGATCGGATTCGTTCTCGAGAAGCTTTGCAATTAGTAATGCTAGTGATAGATCTCTAACTCCACAAACTAAATTGTCAAAATTGTGTGACGCGTCTGTCAACGTCATTTCTGTTTCTCTGCTAACTTCTTTTCAACAACGCAACGGATATTGATAAAGTTTTAAGTATTAGAGAGCGATAAACCAGGAAGGTTTTTTTATAATTATTCCCGTGCGAAGCTGAGGCTGGTCGCTAACATTTTATAAAGAAGAAAACCCTCTTGACGAGAATACACTAATTGACGTGTTTCAAAGACTTTTTCATTCTTCGCTAAGATAATGAAAATTACTAATGCTCTACGGTTCTTTCTCTTAGTTAAGCTATGATTAGAAAGTGGCTTTGGAAGTCGGTACTATTAATTTCTGACGTAGTAAAACGAAAGCTTAGGCACATGTCCCACCGCGGACGATCAGCGAGAGGCGAGCAGTGAGAAACGATCAGTGTGTAGTTCAGAGACCTTAGTGCTAGTTTTTACTCACGCTCAATCGCGTTAACGTTAACGCCAATTTGTATTGAAACTGGATAAGCACCGTCTGGTGACGGCAAGGCAAACCTGTTTTTTTGTATACATTTTGACATAAGAGATCGTTTACGTTAACGCGATTGAGCGTAAGTAAAAACTCGCACTAAGGGCACTGAGGCCTTAGTGCGAATTTTAACTCACACTCAATTGCGTTAACGTAAACGTCAATTAGTATTGAAACGATAAGCGCCGTCTGGGGACAGTAACGAGAAACCTCTTTTTTGTAAACATTTTGACATAAGGGATCGTTTATGTTATCACGTGTGAGTACCTACGTTAAAAAGCACACTGATAGTTTTACCGCACGACTGTGAGCTAGTGTTTTTGTGCGACGGGCGATTATTCGCACCACTCGCTCGGGCAGTCCTGCAGGCGTTGGTTGGTTGGTCCCTCGGCGTGAGTTCTGACTACCAAGCGAGCATCGCTGAGCGAGTATAATTTTGATAGCTCTTGTCGCTGCGACAAACTTATGGTAACAGAGTACTCGCCGGCAGTGTGAACAGCCAGCGATCAACTATTACTATACGTGTCTCTTTTATTGACACGGGATGTTATATCTTTTGTACGTTTCATCAGCGAGAAAATAGTCGATATCTAATCGTTTACTCGTCAGCGGTGGGACCAGTGCCTTAGTTACGAAGTAAATAAAGGTGCATTGAAATCTCGTTTTAGACTGATAATTTGCCACTTGTAAAAAATGCCACTTCTTCTTCTTTATCTAGGTTTCTTAGGGTCTGTAAAATTGACATTGCATCAACGAAAGCGACACGATAGTGATTATAAAAATGTATGGGGATTGTTAAGTGCTATGGAAATGTCACGTGATCAATCCCTTACATTATGGTATTTTTACCATGGCTTAAAACTTATCTAGAGCGTCTTGACAAGGTGCTTCCAAGTGACGTTCGAAGGCAATTGTCTACTCAAAACTTCTAAGTACTCAAATAAATTTAACACTTTCACTATTCATTACCATTCATTTTAAATTCATAATTTCACAATGGTAATTAAGTTGTAACCACATTAGATTCACAGGTGCAGTATACCACTATAATATTCAAACGGTGCTCCCCCAATATTTGATACACGCGTGTAACAGGGGACACACGTATGTCATTGTGTAGTGATGGGACACGTAAGCTTTTATAAATCTATCGATAAAATTAATTATTTTATTGTTGGGGTGCTATTCAAAGATTTTTTTTGTATTATTTAAAAATATACTGGTATTCTGATACATCCGGTTTGACTGAAAGCGGATACATATTTAAGGGTTCGTTATTCTGACTATTTTTAGAGTAATGTTTTAAAAAAAGAGCCCTTGAAACCATTTTTTTCTATTATGCTCGTTAATAAAGACAATGCTAAAGTTATTGAATCACTATACGTAACCTGCCAGTACAATTACCCATCCATATTCTAGACATAAGCCACGATATTCACAGACTGACCGATCGAGGTAATAAAGGTGGATAGTTGGATACTATTTTGATGAATCCCATCAAAAACTTATAGTGTTTCAAGTAGGTCAGGTTATGATGACTCCTAAAGGTCAGCGCAATATTCGTGACGGGCCGGACACGAGCGTGTATCAAAAAATCCATGAATGTAGAAGAAACTCGGAGGGCGTATAAACTCGGCGGGCGTATAAAAAATGCGGTATGTGACCGGTTTGTTCCATATCGTGCTTTTATTTCTAATTCGATCGCGATTCTCGTAATTATTAATGATTGGCCCAATACCCGATTTTTTGATATACTACCGATACCTTACTAATATTATAAATGTGAAGTATGTGAGTATGTTTGTTACTCTTTCACGTTAAAACTGCTGAACGGCAAAATAACACATACAATAAATAATTCTTAATTCTTTATTTTACACCAAAAACAATATTACATACAGTGTGTGTGTGTGTGTGTGTGTATAATGTATATGTTATTGTATAAAAACCGTTCGGTTTTTTGCTGATGGCAAGAAACAATATGGACACTGGACATCATTCGAAATGGTTAAAATTGTTATTGCCTGGGCAACTTTAGTATTACTTAGAAGAAAAGCCAATCATCATCATTCCGATTCGATCATTCTCCTTCCGATTGGAGAATGACCGATACTGACTCTGCCTCTCATAAGACAGTTATTAAAATGTCATCCAGTTATTTGTTTCAGATATGCTTAACCAACATTATTGACTATCACTTGGGTCATGGTGGCCCTGTTGCTAAGACCTCGCCTCTCGTGAGTTCAAATCCGGGCGAGTACCAATGTGACTTTTTCAAATTCATATGTACTTTCTACGTTTATCTTGGACATCACAGGCAACGGTGATGGAAAACATCGTGAGGAAACCTGGACTGATGTAGTTAATGTAAGTCTGAAATAGCCAAGTCAGAGGCCTGTGGGGTTCCCAGAGGCGGCTTCATCTACAGATATAAATCTAACTAGATAACGCAAACGTCCCTCCATCTGTATGTAAACCAAGCGTGCCACTTTTTCACGCACAATTTTAAAATAAATTTAATTACCAATGAAAGAAAACATATTGGAAATGTTTTCTGCCTCGGCCAACTTTTTCTTTACTTAGTATTTACAGCTCAATATGGCATAAAAAGGGCATTTATCTAGATTTTCGGTGGCGATAATGGTAAATGAAAAGCTCAATTTACGATCATTGATAGTAATTTTACTCCGTTTTTTGACACGCGAAGTACGTACAATCGCTTCATCTAGTTAGGTTTGTATCTGTGACTTCATCTAACAAAATAGGGTTTGTTTATAACCAACCTACTCTTTTTGAGAACCGGGTCGTGTCTTGAATAGCTAGCAAATTGGATGGGTGTAGGTACTAGCGTCTTCGCTATTTCCAGATTGATTCAAAACTCGTAGATAGATGAGGTTACATTCTTCAGGCTTCCGTTTCTCGTTTTGTAAAATATAGTGTTGTTTTTAGTACTTACCTACAGTCTATACTAATAAATCCTACTATACTCATTTGAAATAATATTAGGCCTAGAAGTAATCCCAATTTGTAGCCCATTGAACCAATTTTGACTTCTATTGCGTTGGTGGAATGATAAATTGTAATAAACAGTTGTTTTGTTTACAGGTTTATGCTCTTTATGCTATAATTATTTTTATGGAATAGATACTCAAAATCGGTTGAACGGACTGTAAATATTCCATTATGTCTTTTAAGGCAAAAGACATAATGCTAACCCATATTTTAAACTTTCTTGGCTAAGACCGCTCGTTCTTTTTCCTTTCATACTTACTCGAATACTTAGTAAAGTATAGAGCCATATGATTATAGTTCCATAAATATCAAAGGTTGTTAACATGAGTAACATGTAATCGCATGTCTTACATTTTCTGTCCTGTAATAACACTATTGGCGCAATAACAGATGTTTAGCTTCTTTTATGGCATTATGGAAAACGCGAAAGAATGTGCGGCATATGAAATAAATTTCTTTATTCGTTTGCTTTGCACCAATTACTTACTTTTTAGTAACTTTAAACAAACTGACGGTTGAATTCAGTCCATCAGATTTAATTAACAAATAATTTTATCACTAGACAGACCGATATTACAAACATCGACAATAGTAATTAAATTACTTTAATTTATCGATAGCCTCCCCCTCCCTATGCAATCGGATTGCAAGTGGATATTAAATAAATTATATTCCTTTAATAGTGATTTGTATCGGTACATTATGATTGGGACAAGTGGCCAAATTTGTCCGAGGGGTGGCCACGAATCATGCGAGAATATATAGGAGACGCTCGTGATAGCGATTTGTAGATGTTTATAAAGTTTTGTAAAATACTTATGTATTACTGGTCTAATCTATTAAATAATTGTTCAATTGGTTACAAAAAAATAATGTTTAAAGTAGATCTAAAATATATAGGTACCTATAATCAGAAAATCTTAGCTAGGTGACTATGAATTAGAGTAAAGTAGATCTTAAACATACACTGCACCGCCTAAACAGCTGGGTCTGTCTCAAAAGACGACATTTGGTACAAGAGTTTCTTTTGTTAAAATACAACACCTAGAGGGTGCAAAATACCAACTCAAGGAAACTTACAAAAGTATTCGGTGTCCTAATCCAGGTCACCTGTGTGCCAAGTCTCATCAAAAGAGTTTCGCATTTGTGATATAGGAATTCAAGTTCATTATTTTTGCGTAAGGGAAATCCCATCGAATCGGGCTCACTGCTCGTACTTACCTTCTTCATAATAAATTGTAGTTCTAAGAACTAAAAAACACGCTTTAATTGTAAATTAAACTAAAAAGTCGTTAATCCTGAAGATCCTGGTAAGGATAATGAGACAAACTATTTAAATTATTGCATTGTCATCGGTCCTTGATAAGTGTGCAAAGTTTCAAATCAATCCGACGTTTTGAAGGGGATAAAAATCACGTTCTAAAAATCTCGTTACATTGATACATAGATACCAAGCTAATAAAAGAATGTTAAAAAATGGCAACAATACTCATAAAAACCGAAACTTTACCGATTTTTATTACCTTCAAATAATATTAGGTAGTTAGTTTTCTAATCTCAACCAAACTTCATGGCCGCACTGTAACCATTGCTACCCCACGGTTGATACACCGTCGTACAATTCGATAACTTTAACACACATCACTCTCCTATCCCAAAGAAATAAGGTTGATTATCCCATGGCAGCCGCCAAACATCACTCAGCCACCTTTATTGCTACGAACTTATGAATCAATTTCGCTTGACATCTGTGCGATTACTATTGAATTGTGTTTTGACTGCTCCTGGTTGGGGTTACGTGTTGTTATGGTATATATAGGCTTGCTTTCCGGAAATGGGTGGGCAGAGATCTGAGCGAACCTATTTGAAATGCATTGGCGGATGTAAATGATGTAGGTAGGTAAGTCTGCCTATCACGAATTGTACCTACATGTTTTAAAGTTGTTTTTGCTCGAGCCTTTTGTAAGAGAACACTTACTACTTACTATTGTTCTACTATATCAGTTCGTATATTGTAGGTACTAAGCTCGAAGGTACCACCAAATAACTTGATGTCAAATGGCTTACAATTGCAATATGCCACAGCCAGAAAGAAGCGCCAAAAATAATATCAATAGAACTTCGCAATTTTTGCTTCGGCTTCCCTTAAGCATTTTCTCAGCTTTCGCCACCGAAGGTAGGAACTAGATACATAGCATAAGTATGTACTTCAACGCAAGGTTCAGTTGAAAACCAGCGTCAGGCAACTCCTAGTTGTCTGGCATTTTGCTGAATTGGACCTATTTGGTGCAGCCGCGGGGCTCACTATATATGTAATTGTTTTAGAATTAAGTTCCCTTTTATTTGTACCTACATTGTGTGTATCTGTGTGTGCCAAATTAGCTAGTATTTTTTTTTCTACTATCTGTAAGTTAGAACTTAAAACCTGCCCATAGCAGAACATTGTTCTTTTTATTCCCATAAAAATCGGGTTATTGGACGACTCGCCCGAATTTAACTCGCCCGAATCGGGCGAATTGTCCACTATTAAAAATATTCATTTTTCTGTGTCGATTCGCCCGAAGTTATTTTATCGGTGGGCGAATCGACCACTCCAATATTATTTAGTGGACGACTCGCCCGAATTTTATTTTAGAGAACAAACAATATAAAAGTACAGTCGTGCTCACCCATCGATCACATCGGTACCTGTTTATCATATCTAACGTTCAAATCTCAACGTACTCTCGTACTCTTTTTACCGCTCATGATTCTTTTGATTCATTGGCGACAAAACACTAAGAGGGAGACAGCAATATTCGCTACAAAAAAAAAAAATAAAGATAAAGTTTCTATACGCTATCAGGTCATTTCGGTACCGGTAAAGACTAACTTAAGTACCAGGAGATTATAATCATGAGGAAGCTAGGCTGGAATCATGAGCGGTAAAAAGAGTACCGGGCAATTTTCGATTCTGAAGCCCTAGTATTCCGTTAGTCTCTACCGCTAAAGATTCTAGCTCTGCAAATACTTCTTCATGATTCTGGCCTCCTGGTAGTTTGAATTTCTTTTTTTAGTTTCTAGTACAATATCTATTAACTTCGATTAATTCTTCATATTATTACCGATACGGGTGAGCACGACTGTACTTTTATATTGTTTGTTCTCTAAAATAAAATTCGGGCGAGTCGTCCACTAAATAATATTGGAGTGGTCGATTCGCCCACCGATAAAATAACTTCGGGCGAATCGACACAGAAAAATAAATATTTTTAATAGTGGACAATTCGCCCGATTCGGGCGAGTTAAATTCGGGCGAGTCGTCCAATAACCCTAAAAATCAAGCCGCTCTGGCAGCAGTAAACCAGTATTTTTTCCACATGAGACACTCTGCTCTATTTATACACTGGACGGACAGGACTTCAAAGAAATGTAGTTGAAAAGATAATGATAGGCAAAGTTTGTAAGAAAGCCAGCAGTAAGCGGAAAGTCTGTGTCGAAGGAAATTATAGCAGGTTGACTGAGGCTCTAAATAAAGGAAGTGATTGGAAGCCAGGATTGGTAAGAAACAGGCCATTTATGTCAACAATCCTTACTTTTCAGGTGCGTCTTGCAATATCACCTATACACAAGACGCACCTATGTAAATATATGCAGAAAATGCAATGATTGTCAGTTAGTGCTCAACGGGCATGAATCTGAATAAAAAAAAACCCGGCTCAAACCGGGTCTAATTGAATACTAAATTTAAATTATCTGCAAAAAGCATCATCTTTGCTCAATGAATTTAAACTCGTCAGTCGCTATTATCATCATCTGCCAAGCCTTTTTCTAAAGGAATCCACAGGCTGAACGGGCGGCCGAAACTTAGTGCTCGTTCACAGAGAGGTCCATTTTACAGGTCCGTTTTATCATTTACGTTTTTATTCGGCGTTGACTTATGAGTTGTATGAGCCAGGCACACACATTACAGTATTCCAGATCCACTAAAAATACCGATCGACTGATAGGAGGCATTAAGTCCGCCTTTGCACAGTGGTTTTTCTTGTGCAAAAAGTTTGTATACCTACATAAAATAAATGGCAAATAAATGCCAAAAATGGTTAGCTATATTGCGTCTAGTCTATAATTTTACGTTTGACAGCTCAAAAACCGATTCGATTTGTTACAACAATCGACTTTAGTAGGAAGAAATTTTAATCGATTTATCAAATTAGTATTTTATTTTCCTCAATATTTTGAATTGTTTTATAAACATACCCAGGCGTTTAAATGACAATTTTTTATGTATTAAAATGATCTGTTACATTGTGTATAACTTTTATCTATCTAAATGTATATTACATATCCAATTTTACTTTTTTAAATATATTAGATTATTATATTTTGATAGTAAAATGAAAATATTTAATTTGTACTGCTTTATTTACTGATTCATATTTCGATTCGATAGTAAATTTTAATTCATTGGAATGTCGGGGATAAAGAGCACGTCGTTTCAATATTGACGTATTGCATTTTACTGTCTATAAAAATAATAATAAAACAAACAAAACCTTTTTATTTCAATTCGGCCTTTCAACCTTTTTAAGCGGCACATTTGAACGTCAAAAATTTAAATTTAAAAGTATTAATAATTGATTCTACCGTCCATTCGGAAAAGTAGCTTGTTATGGAGAAGAACGGACAAGAAACTAAATTTTTCATAAATGGAGTTTCTTGTCCGTTCTTCTCCTCCGTTCTTTTTTTTTCATCCATCGTCCTCCATGGAGTATCCATTAATAAAAAACTCCAATTATGAAACTTCATAAGGATGGACGCAATAAAAATAAAAACATCTAGGTACACAAAAAAATAACTAGCTAAACTATTCATCAAACTCTAGCTTTTTCAAAACAATTCCCCGAAAGCTCACTCCTAGTTACCCCCAAGCAATAAACCCTTCACATTACACGGTCGATTTTTAAACAAAAGTAAAAAAAAAACTGTCATGAAGGTCCCTTGTGACCAGAGTGACAATAGTGCAGTAAAATACAGAACTTACCCTTGTGTTGTTTACCCTTTGTACAAGTTGTTTAAGTTCCAACGTTTGTAGCACGAATAGGGTTATCTTCACGCTCGTATCTTAGAGGGAGGGCTGTGTTTGAGCTGGCCAGCAGGTTTGAAATAAAAGCGGATTGTGGTGTTGAAAGTTTCAGAAAAATATTAGGATACTTTAAAATTATGTTTAATAGATTTAGTGTTATGTCATGATGTCATGCCTAAAATTAATATAGAAGTTTGGAAGCGGAAGATAATATGGTGCGCCGACCCCAAATAAATTGATATAACGCCAAGAGGATAGCGATGAATTAAATGTAGCCAATGGAAATGTATGAAATGAGGTATTCAATCAGGAATAGTAGTATACAATTCGATCGGAAAAGTATGGAATATATTGTATATCACACATTTCCTAGGAATTGTATAAAATTCCTAAACGGCAATAGGGAATCTGTTAAAAACAGAGTATCGGCCCGTTATTATACGGGGCGATACTCTGTTTTTAACAGCTCAGGGAGTGCAGGCGTCATGCGAAATGGTTTGGTTCATTATGGTATCCGCATCTCGCTCACCAAGTTCTGAAGAAAACGCTTATTTTTAATTTTAAAACTATTGATTGTGTTCTGATTGAAGAGCTCGTGTCTAAATTATAACAGCCGGGTGGGTCGATTTCACGGGTCTGTGGTTAGTTAGCCATCCTTACATAGCAGGATTCCTTCGTGCCTCGGTAAGCAAGTTAAGCCGTTGGTCTCGGGTTTTATTTATAGATTTTTGACAGTCGTTAAAGATAGTCAACCAGGCCATCAGGCAATGACACCAGTCTTTCCAAATGGCATCGTACTACCCAGTTACTGGGTTGTGGAGGTCAGATAGGCAGTCGATCCATGTGAAAAAGTAACTGGAAGCCGACCCCAATGTTGTTGGGAAAAGGCTAGCCAGATTGATTGTTTGACTGAATATTTTTAATTGTTACTAAGTCTTATAAAGATTTAATGTTTTTTGTGTGACCAATTATTTTTAGGATTGCATAATAGGAATGAAAATATTACACTGAGAATCTTAATAAAAACAAGTTTTGCGTGTTGATATATTATTGGATTTATTAATTATTTCTTTCATTTAACGCATTTCCTTGAACCATTTAGGAATTGTATACAAATCCTAGGATATGTATACATTGCCTAGGAAATGTGTACATTATTTAATGTTTGAATTATTATTTCACACGTTTCCTAAATAAGCCCTGTATTCTATAGATTTCCTAGGAATTGTATACAATTCCTGGTTTTTACAGATTTCCAACCAACCCGAACAAAAACGGCGCCATCTAGGAACTAAAGAACCCATATATTCATCCAAGCACATATATTGTGAATTTTAAATGACTTGCCAGATAACTAGGTTTACTGATGTACCCCGAAGAATTGCCAAACCCAAATGGCAGCGGGCAGAACACATTGTTCGCAAAACGGATGGTCGATGGGGCTGAAAGTTTCTGGAGTGGCGACTGCGTACCGCTGGAAGGCCTCCCTCTCGGTTGGCCGATAACCTGGTTAAGGTTGCGAGAATCCACTGGGTTAGAGACACACAGAACCGACCGATGTGGTGACACTTAGGGGATGCCTATGTCCAGCAGTCTTTAGGGTGAAATAGTGATGATGATGAAACTAAAAAGCTTTGACGTGCCCATACTTCACATTTGCATCGATACTTACTACGAGATAATAACTTACGATACTCTTGCAATATGCAACTAAATTAGACCACTTCTTTTTAATTATCCTGAAACCGAAGATCAAATGTAATAAAATACAACTCACTTGATTCAAATGAAAATTAAACAGAAGACGGTTATAATCGATGCAATAATTTAAATATTCGTAGTAGCTCCAAGGGAAATGTCGCCAAGACATCGTCTACGGCCAACTGAGGGGTAACTGAGTACTGCTATGTGCCCACATCATTAGGCTATTCTAAACTTCCTACCACCCTATAATATCGATATATTCACAGCAAATAATGACTTGCACACTCGAAGGGAAATTACTCCTAAATGCACCTAAGTTTAGGTTCAGTTTTCGAAAACAATTCTTTCGTTTTATTTCAATAGGTCAAGGGAGGTGCAGGTGTGCGCTGAAAATTTAAGAAATGCTTGAATGATGTAAAAGACTTCGGCTTTTTGAATTTTTATGTGTTCTACAAGGTTTCTTGATGGCAATACGACTGTAGCCTTGAGTCTAATGCACAGAGATAAATTTAGTAATATCTATAAAACTTTCCTCATCGGTAAGTTTTGTTCATAAATTGGGTGTGAAAAGTGGCACGCTTGGTTTTCATACTGATGGAGGGACTTGCGTTATCTAGTCTGTAGATAGATTTATGTCTTAGTCATTAGCCGTTATTACTGATATCACACTTAAAAGTTTTTAATGATTGTAACATGACTACGCCGACGGCTAGCTTTCCGAGAACGCTACTGCGACTTTAGAAATATTTATGGTAATTAAATAAAACCAGACGTTTTAGTTCATTATATAAAATTGTTTGTTTACATGTTTATAAAAGATAATCTCTGGAAGGTAGGTACGAATATTCTTTATTGCACTAGTAGAAAGGTTTACAATAGTCTTTCATATCCGGCACTATAGACATCCAGGGAGTACCGCTTTATTAGCATTTTCGGATTACTAGATTGGATATAAAAAATCAAGATAAATAAAATTAAGCTATCATAATGTACCGATTTAATAAGGACTACTGGATGTGGAGACGTACTGAAGTGCTGGATCTGACTGTTCGGTACTACTACTTACGGTTTTTTTTTAGATAAGGTCGTTCCCTAACTCACAGGCATCGTGCCTTCTTAGGAACAAGAAGAGGCCTATGATAGCACGGGGTAGTGTAGGGTAAAACCAGGATAGCTGCCCCAAGGGTACAGTTGCCCCGATTGTAATAATTACTCTAGTTTCGCGGATGAATCGCATGCTATTTTATCAATATATCGAAAGATTCTCCAACTATCACTAAGTTGTACGTGTCTCATGTCTCTGTGCGATTGCATGGGAAGGCAAATGCGATCAAAGTGTTTGCGGGATAGATGCCCTGTTTCTCAGCGTATATCTATCCTAAACGTAATTTACATGTATGAGGTAGCTATCCCCTGTGTGGGTTAGATGTCCCAAAATATAGAGGCAAAAATCGCTAATACTCTGGCAATATAAAAGATATTCTTTTTTTCTTTTCATAAATTTGATGATAAAAAACCAAAGTACCGGCCAGTATCACAAATACTCTATTTTGCTTTTTGTGCTAAGAAATATAGAATGATTTCAAAAAGTTTGGCAACTATCCGGTTTCTACCCTACATTACTTTAATCTTAAAGAATTTTGTAATCAGATGAGTTGTTCCATAGATAAGCTCCTAGAAACAAACAAACAATTTAATCACCACACAATATTAGATTAGATAATCTCACCCCGATTTTAAACTAATATCCATAAAATACATCATCAAAACTACCGGGTACCACTTTACAAGCTCCCAACTACCCCCAACAACTACATTTACAGATTACCGACATGTAGGGAACCCCAAACGGCTACCGTTTGGGTTCCGTGGGCAATAAAGAACGCATTACGTGGGCTGCAACCCTCCTTGGGAGGGGAACGAGAAAAATTGCAAACACATTCCTCGTATGTTAGTTTATCATATTAACTGTATTATTTATAAATTGTGTTCTTGTAACTGTTGTGCAAATTTTTGATGTGTGAATGAAATGTTTAATTAAGTTAATTGAATAGATGATTGCCTCGTTGGTCTAGTGGTCGCAAGCAAGAGGTGCTGGGTTCGATACCCGGGTCGGGCTAAGTCTCATTGGGTTTTTACAACTGGAATTAGTCAATAGCTGCCCTGAGCTCTGTGTCCGGTTGATGGCAATAGGCCTGACCACTTTTTTATATTTTGTTGACTTGCGCTTGACCACTATCTCACCTGATGGTAAGCGATGTTATGGTCAACGGTGAAACACGCTTGCCTAGAAAAAACCTATTCACACTTGACTTAAAGACTCCTAGATTGTAGCTGTCGGGAAAACAGATTCCGGCAGGGAATTTCACTCTTTAGCTTTAAGACGCATAATAAAAGTGTTTCCAAAAAGTATTGTGCATATGGGTGGGATGTCATCCATGTACCGATGGCGCATCGCCGTACTTCTGGTAGACCAATGATGAAACGGGCTGGGCGGAATTAGATCGTGCAATTCCATCGCACGCTCCCCGAAATATAACCGATAAAAAACCGACAAGCTTGAAACTCGGCGACGGTGTTCAAGGGTCTGGAGTATTGACTTGACCAGTGCCACATCACCGATGAGCCACTTAGCTCGCTTTTCGATCGACTCTAGTGCGTCAAGCTGGTATTTGGCAGATCCGTCCCAGAGATGAGAACAGTATTCCATGCATGATCGAACTTGCGATTGACCCCCATTAATGTAACTGGCGAAATGTGGGTGAACTGTAGGTGGTGTCTGCTTAGCTTTTCGTGGAATACAGGCGTGATATTATTTGTATGTTCAACCTCGCGTGTGTGTAAGACGTGGATCCACGCGAGACACAATAGCTTTTCTATTGTTTCACTAATTCCATGCACACGCAAAGTTAATTTGTTCTTGTAACAATAGTGCAAATAAATCTGCGAGTGTAATGTTCAATCAATTGATATCCATTAATTTTATTGTCTGTTTATGATTTTACCTTCACAAAGTTACATCATATCAGTGAGAATTGACAAAAACTTTAAACAAACAAATTAAAAAGTGTTTTTGTCTTTTTAGTGTCGATATCTTATATTGCCATGACAATGCAGATTATTAAGGATAACTTAAAAACTACTCGTCAGATATTGATATGATTTAAATTGGACCACATCAGAAGCACCAGCATTCAAATAATAAAATTACTTAAATCAATTCATAATCAGCGGAGTAATCGCATAACAAACATACAAAAAAAAAACAGAGAACCTGCTTCACTTTGAAGTCGGTTGAAAATTCCACAATGTATTGTTGTCAGCGATGGCAATGTCGGAATGCCAAAATTTAAGGGACTGGCTTGGCAACCTCACATTTCAGACTAATTCTTAATCGCTTTCGCCACGGTATTGCTGTTAGAATGCCACGTGCCTAGGGCCTCTTGTCTAGAGAACAAGGTTACTTTTAACAGGGTTGTTTTCAGCAATTCTTCACATACAATGCAAAGTGCATATTAATTATTTATTTTCAACCTATTCTGTCCCACTGCAGGGCAAAGGCGTCCCTCTATTCCCTCTTATCCTCCCGGTTCAGGGCAATTGTGGACCAATCCTGTCGATAGGCATCAAGTTCATGCCGCCATCTTCGTCTGGGTCTGCCGTGGTGTCTCGCCTGACATTTTCCGGGACCCACATTTTTTATTGATTTTTTGCAGTTGTTCTTTACCGATTTGTATAAAGAGAATTCTACAATTAATGCTGTGCGATGATATTCCCGAAAAATCTATTAACAAAAAAATTCGTTGGAACTTTTTGAGGTCAAATATTACCAAAATTTCGTTTTTAAGGACTAAAGAATTCCCGTCTGCCTCAGAGCAACTTAAAAACTATTTTTCATTGAGCATAAAATGGATATAAATAATTTATGAGATCGACATCTTCTCTATACTTATAATTTTCCACTTACAAAAGTTTCCTTGGCTTTAAATATAAAAAAAACCTGTGTTTTCCTACTGTGAGGGATTAAGTTGGTGCTGAAAGGTGAGTTAAATGTGAAAGCATAAGCAGAAAGCGTCAAAAAGTGAGGTTCGTAACTTTAAGATCCCGAACATTTAAAGTTTTAAAGATCGAATTACTAGACACGATGTATTGTAAAAGAAAGACGGTTGTGGTTTCTTCAGGTGCCTGTCACAATATCTCGCTGTCTGTATGTCAGGATGTCTAGATGTTTGACATCAAAGGCTGAACGCATTTGGGTGAGATACACGAATAGACCTGGATTAAGACGTAGGATACTTTTCATCCCGGTATAAGGCTCCCTTAGGATACCGAACTGCATCCGAGTTATGCCGCTGGCGAAAGCGCACACAAAGTCAAAAAATATTGATATAAAAATAAATAAATATAATAATTAAATTGATAATAATACTATTCATAATATTGATCTGGCTCGCGAGGTTGTTGACATGTGGTATATGAATACAGCAGTAATTGTGCCGATAATCGTGACGGCCGGTAATCGACCGGTATAATAGCCAAGAGCTTCAACGAACATCTGAGGAGGCTCTCGTTGGGCAGCTGAATCAAGGGCTTGATCCAGAAAGCGGTACTCCTGGACACGGCGCGTATAGTGAGGAGGTTTCTCTCACAGGAGCCATGACCACCAGTAGCTTGGACCCTGTTCCCAATACCGGTTGGCTATGTGGTGTGATTTCTAATGTTTTTTTTTATTTCATTTTTTTATAGAATTATATTGAAAAAATTAAAAATATGTTAATATAATAAATAAATGGAATAAATTCACAGAATGAATAGTGTTGTATGAACACCTCCGTCACTCCACAACAGTTTAAAACAAGACGATATTCTGTCGTTACGGATCAACAATAAAACAGTCGTAAGGCTCCAGGGTCTACCCTTCTCCCTACATGTCTTAGTCACAATAATCCTCTATACCTACCCTCAAAACAAGCAATTCCATTCGCCATTACAGCGAATAGTGCATAATATTAGTTCATTTTTATAGCACAAGGCACATATTTCTTGCGTTCGCGGCCCCTTTTGGTCCCCAAGGAGCAGGCCCCGTTGGTTCGAAGATTTCCTACACGCATACAGAAATGCATTTGTTATTATTATTTATGTTGTTGTTTTCGGGGAGTACATCTTGGGATTGGTCAATGGATATGACTTGTACAACAATGACAATACTTTTTTTTATCATTTTTGTTAAAAAGTAAGAACACTCAGAATAATTATTAGTTTCTCAAAATTCTGTATACGAGTTTCCACTCCTAGGGCTTTTTATCAGTAACAAACGGTTAAACATGCTAACCATTGGTTTTAAATTTAGTTAAAAAACTTTTATTCATGAATAATTGTCAGTCTAACAAATGGTTAAATAATTAACTCTTCAACTTATTGGATTAACAAAATGTTTTATAAACGCATTTTAACGGACGTTTATTCTTCAGTTGTTAGTCTTAAAAGTTGTCAAATAAATTAACTCAAAAAATATTAAAGCGGTAAGATACAAGCCGGCAACCCTGCAGTAATCAATTCTAAGCCAAGAGTCATTCATAAAAATCAAGTGGGATCTCAGTATAAAGTGGCCTTCTATCATCGATGAGATCTTGAAGATTCTTGTTCTTCATTTCGAGTCGATGGAAAACTCTTTAGAAATTTGGGTGTGGCTGCACCAATAGCAGCGTCAGTGGCGTTCATTAGGTGCTCCAAAGTGCAGGTGTGTGGGTACATGAGGCACTCCAGCATCTTTGGGATTGACCACGTGATATTACTACAGTACAGTTAAGGGTCGCAAGTGCAGTCACACTCTACCAAAACAGCAGCGACAATATTTTATTAGGCAGATGAATTTCACCTTTTCACCGTTAGTAGGTATAGTCTATACTTTAATTTCAATACTACATCAATCAGTTGTGTATAATTTAACTTCTTCTACAAAAACTAGCCATTTGAGTTTTGGGAGAGTAGGACTGCACTTTTGACCCTTGACTGTACATATTAATCCCGTACATTGTGGAATATCGTTAAAACGATGAAAGATTTTCCATGCCCTCTCAAAAATTTTCATAATTTGCCAAAACTCCAACTAAACCTCAATTAATTACCACACATATCAATTAACTGAAGTTAAGTAATTCATATTTCTTTTTAATAACGTCAAACCGTCTATAAGTCACGCCATTCATAAGTCAGGCTTTAAAATGTGATGCATATTGCTGAAATCACCATGAAGGTATATGCAAGGGAGTTTTACGAGGGGTAGGCAGGCGAGGAGCGGTCGAATTTGCGAAGAATTTGATCGACTTTATGATATCCCTTAGTTTTATTGATGTTAAACTCGATTTTCTATGATATGTATGGATTTTGAGGGCGTTAGGTTATGACGTCAAGGGGTAAGTTAAGTGTATCTGTTTGTATGGGGTGAGTTTCAAGTTTTGAAGTTTCTTTTGACATGGTGTAACATACACTGTCACATTATTACTTTTACTATTTTACTACTCTTATTGTCTGTAGCTTTCAGAAAAAGGCCAAGCATTTTTTTATCGACTTTCCTAAAAGTAGGAGGTTCTCAATTCGGATGTTTATATTATTTTTTGTTTGTGTTCGGGTCATCTTATATGCTCCGTCATATATAAACGGATTTGCAAAATCCTGTTTTTGTTCGAAGGAAGTTTATTCCGAAATGGTCCCATTTAAATTTGGAAAAGATCTGATGAAGAATTTCGGAGATATACAGCAGATCTCTTCAGGTAAATGACGGCAAATCTCTCGGGATTGCTGCAATCGCATATAAACAATAAACATATTGTTTATACCATTTCATAACATGCAATCACGCCAGTACGATCTAAACGGGTACCCAGATGTGTACAGTTCACCTTGGTACACTCTCATTTCACCATTTATGTTCTATCTATTCATTCTGGTATCACTGTGGGCATTATAGGTAACTTACTATAGAATTTGCCCATTATGAACTAATAGAAAGTGAAAATAAAATGATTTTTTTACAAAAATATACAACCGACATCCAAATAAAAACACTACAAAGTGAAAAATAGCTTCATTTTCGGAAGTCGGTGTCAAAAACTACTTTATTTTTATTTTATAATACCCAGTCCGCATACTTTTTTTATTTATTTTATAATACCTACTTCGCATACTTTTTTTATTTATTTTATAATACCTACTTCGCATACTTTTTTAATTCATTATACCTAGTCCGTATGCTTTTTAAGTACCTTTAGATTTTTCTAACAGTACCGTTCAACATTTTGAAATGTAGAGGAATCTTTCATAATCTAATTTTATCTATCTGATTTATCATGAATTCCGAATTACGGAAAATAGATGTTTCAAACAACACTTTATCGTGAGCCTAAAGAGTTGGAATCCACTAACTTTTCAACAATTTAGAAGTATATCAAGTTCTACTTAGAGTGACAAAGACGCAGCCTCGGACAAGAGGGATCTGGTGTAGGCTGCGGGCATCCGGTGGATACCAGACACACAAGACCTGTCCACCAGACCACGCTTGGGTGAGTCCTATGTCCAGCGGTAGACGTCTGTCTGCTGAACTGATTATGATGAGAACTTAAAAGTTTACCTGATGTGGTCTGGCGTTGTGTGGCGAGGGTCCCCCGACCCCGTGATGGTACACCATGTCGTGCTTGAGCTGCGGCAGTGGGGGCCCTGGCTGGGGCCCCGATTGGTGCTTGCTGATGTCCACCGCAGCCAGCGCCTCTGCCCTGCTCAGGAGTCCATCGTTGAGGCCCCCAAATAGGTCGCCCTGGACAAAGGAGGTGGGAAATTGAGACCGGCTGGTAACTGCTTTTAAGTGTTGTGTTCTAGAATGATGCTCAAGCTTTTATATCGTCTTTTGTTTTTAATATGGCTTCTCGGTGGCAGTTTTAAGGTCTATCCACACATATAAGGGCCGTGCCCGGGAAGTGACAGGGCTGGCCCTTGGCAGATTCGTCACTGGCCCGTGCACGGGTTCATATAAAATGTACACACCGATATTTTTTTGAGCCACTGACGGGGCACGGTCCGTCCACGTCCCTGGCCCGGCCCTGATATGTGTGGATAGACTTTTAATAGGGTAAGTCCATCAACAAATAAACGAACTGTGCCACTCATAAATTACAAATGTCATGCAAATCATCATTGAAATGAAGATAGACAAGCTTGAGCATATTTCTAGACTAAAATATGGGCAGGAGTCTCACTTTATATATTTATCAAAATGACTAAATTACATTTGGGACAAGCCTAAGACTAGTTAGACTTTGCTAGCACGTAAAATGTAAAGATCTAATTTTAAATAACGTGACATATGTTTAGGTAAAGCATAAATAAACATGTATAAATAAACAACAAGCGATTTTTTCAAAATTGAGTCTACAATCCATTGCATTGCTATTTCTAATTATTACCCTGGATTTTACTATTCATATTCAAACCTATTTGAAAAAATCACCCTGTATAATCTACAGCAGTAATAGTTGGCAATAATAGGTAATAAGAAATTAATAAATAATTAAATACAACAAATGTCAAAATATTTAATTATTTTATTAATCAAGAAGAAAAACTTAAATGTATACAACAAATTATGTTCATCTACTACCTACCTACTAATTTAAGCAATATAAAAAAATAAATAATGAAAACAAAACTACAGGCTGTTCTTTTAATCTACGAGCATTTTAATGTTAGTAAAAATGGCGCCGTTTATCTAGTGGAACCGTTTAGTTTAGCTAATACGTGTCTGACATGCACTGCTACGTAAATATTGTACGTAATGTTATTTATAATTCATGCGTTTTCCTGTACAAGGTTAATAGAGCCTTCGTTGAAGCAGACATCCTGCGAGAGTTATTTTATGTCACTATAGCTAACCGTCATTTTTGCGATAAATTATCGTAGTTTGACCTCAATATTAGGTGAGTCAAAAGTCCAAGACCGTTATTGAAAATGGATAAACGGCCAAAGATTTTAATACGATATAAAATATTTATTTTTTTAAGTGACTCTACTTATTACCGACATTTCTAAAAGTCTAAATTCCTTCGTAGTTGTTCGATTATTTACCTATCGGACCTCCTAAATGCTCGAATCGTTCGAACAGATTATTATTTATTTACGTTTACGATTCTAACCTCAACATTCCGGTAAATGAAGTAAAAACACATGCATAATTTAGATTTAATAATATTGTACTAGTACACACTAAAAAAAGAAGCAGACCCTCCATTACATTACACGGAAAATTAATTTCGTCACGGCATGACAAAAATTAACATTCAAACCGTACGAGACCAGAAACCTTCGCCAACTCTAATTTGGAACGCAATATGTGGCACATAAATAAATAAAATACAACTACGTAAGGCGGCCGCGGACAGGGGTTTTTCCCGGATTATTTTAAATAATTTATGAGAAATTCTGACCCATGAGTTACTCCGAGACTTGTTATTTTGCGCCGGGTTTACTCTCACCCGAACCCGGACCTTAGACCTCGCACTACGGACTTAAAATTCAATTGGTCAGCGTAATTGATATTTGTTGAATTCGGACGCTGTTTTGTAGGATTAAATGGTTTGCTGATTGCAAATATGAGTATTAAATAAAGAGACTTCGTTTTTAATCACGTTTATGCGCTGTTTGCGGGTATGTTTTTGGATGAAACTGGGAGTGCCTATTTCTTACAAATAATTGAAAAGTTTTAACTATTACATTTTACGATTGATAATAATTCATTTATTATTAGCTAATTATGGGTATTCCAAAATAAGGAATAAATGTAGTGAAAATTTCAAAGTCACAGTATACCTACAACTTCTAGTCAAGGACGAATATTTTTACTATAATCTGATTACGGAGCCAGAGCTAACGTAACGTACAAAATCTATCCTCAAAATTAACCACAGACAATCTTCCTTGAAACCGTTTAACATTAAAAAGTTCGAGTCCATTCCATAAGTCTTGTGTAAATGTGGCCTGAGGCTGAGTCTCGATAGATGTTCGCCGCGCGGCCCGACTCCCAAGCAGGCAGTTTTATGGAGCCAGACCTCTTAAAACCCGCTAGTTCTCCGCTTTGCCAATGCCAGCACGTTTGGCAGTGGCAAGCACGTCGGCTAGTTTTATTTGGCAGGCCCCCGGTGATTTTGTTTGCATTGGAATTTTGCGGGCTTAAATCGATTCGATTTTCGGTTGGCTCTCCGTGTTTTGACGCGATAATGGAAGTGGTAGGTTTCGTAGGGTGAAGGGAGGTGCCTTTTTGAGAAAAAAATAAAAGTTTGATGGAAGTTGGGTGTTGGAAGTTTTTCGTGAATAGTTTAAAATAAGAGACCTAGATGTTGATCGTTCTGTGTGAACACAGAACGTTACACAAAAAGTAGGAGTATCAATGAGCTATAGTATCGAAAGACTTGAAGTTCCAGCCAAAATACAAATACATTTTACTAAGAACAATTTGCTTCCAAATACATTACTTCTAGTACTACTTAATTGTCGTATTTTGTAAAATCTTAAGTTTCCACCAAACTTACATTAAAGTTTAAAAACACCAAAACAGCTTCACTTTTTAACAAAAATAAAGTAATCAACCCTCAACTGCCAAGTGTCCGAAATTCGAAATCGGAATCATAATCCGGAGCAATTGAGCGTGGGAATAGGAGGTTGTTCGCATGCTCTCACTGAAGCCATTACATCGCATAACCCCTCATTGTAATTGCTAACAAGTGCCCGTTTGATATACGAAGCGCCGCGTAATTTGTCGCCGGGCACCGCCCGGACCGGCGAAGGGTTAGGTGTCAAAGACTGTGTTTTATTTTATTAGAATGCACTTTTGTTTTTCTCAGTCTATTATTTTATGTTTGATTTTGTAAATTCTATTTAGTTTGAAAACAACACCCTATAGGTTTTATGTTTAGGAACTTTTTATAAAATACTTTATATTTCTTTTTTTTTTCAAACTCATATGCATAACCGTAGTTGTATTATCATTAAGTAAGTATTACTTATGTCGTTGTCATAAATGTTCCAAAAATCTTAAAATAACCAACCAACTAGACAACACACAAAAAATTTCGCAAGACGAAAGTCTATGACCAGTGTGAGTTGCCAGTGATGACATATGGCACTGAGACGAGGTCGCTCACAATGGGACCTTATTCTATGGCCTTATCAGAAGGCTTAAAGTCACCTAAAGGGCAAAGGAGAGGACTATGCTCGGAGTTGCGTGATCGAATCAGAAATGAAGACATCCGCAAGAGAACCAGGGTTACCGACATAGCCCAATTGCTAAACTTAAGTGACAGTGGGCAGGGCACATTGCTCGCAGAACGGATATCGATAGGGCCGAAAATTTCTGGAGTGGCGATTCTGCTGGATGGGAGACGCACAAGACCGATCGAGATAACACTTAGGCAGGCCTTTGTCCAGCAGTGGACGTCTTTCAGGTGAAATGATGGATGAATGATAGAACAAAGTCTAATTTCGGCCAAACAAAAAATAATTCCAAATGTTACAAAAATGTTATTAAACTTAAAACTACGAATGGTTAAATCTAGACACAACAAAGACTAAATTCGGCCCTTATAACGAATTAACTAGTGTCGAAATCGGCCTACTTGAACAAATGAACGGCATAATTTCGAATTAAAGCAAAAGCGCTGCGATACCTAGATATTAAAAGCTTTTGATATAACAGACATAATACAAAATGGTACAAGAATATTTTGTATATCCATTTCGGTGCCTAAAAATACTGCCCCGTCTGTGAATTCCGATAGTCGATCGCAATTTCAGAATTATTGAAACTCCAGTTGTGAATATTGTTCTGGCAGTTTACAAATTGTGAATGGCGTCTGTAATTTTACCTATGAGAGTTTTTAGAAAAGCTGTATAATTAAAAATGAACGTTTGTAAGAGCGTCACTTAAGAACGGCTGGATTGATTAGATTTTTTTATAAGAATATCGCATGTATCATTTTTAGGGAAAGAAAACTAGAACAGTTGCCTTGTAAGTTGGAAAAACGGAACGTATTTTTTCGGTGAGATTTTCGTATGAACTTTTTGAACAGGATAATTTGTCGGGTCCGCTGGAAAAATTCATTATTACTTAAAATATTATAAAAAACTAATTTATTTGTTAAAAAAGTACTCTGGTTTAAGTTAAACAAACTTAATTTTTAGGGTTCCGTACCTGAAGGGTCCAAACGGAGCCCTATTGCTGTCACTCACGTGTCCGTCTGTCTGGCCGTCGTCTGTCACACGGGTTTTTTAAGTGGGACATACCACATAGTAAGCAGCGCATACAAAATATTTTTTAAGGATTGATTAGATTTTTTTTATAAGAATATCGCATGTATAATTTTTAGGGAAAGAAAACTAGAACAGTTGCCTTGTAAGTTGGAAAAACGGAACGTATTTTTTCGGTGAGACTTTCGTATGAACTTTTTGAACAGGATAATTTGTCGGGTCCGCTGGAAAAATTCATTATTACTTAAAATATCATAAAAAACTAATTTATTTGTTAAAAAAGTACTCTGGTTTAAGTTAAACAAACTTAATTTTTAGGGTTCCGTACCTGAAGGGTCCAAACGGAGCCTTATTGCTGTCACTCACGTGTCCGTCTGTCTGGCCGTCGTCTGTCACACGGGTTTTTTAAGTGGGACATACCACATAGTAAGGAGCGCATACAAAATATAATTCAAAAAACCCCATCGAGTGGGATATCGTTGTTTAAAACTCGTTGAATTGTTAAATACTATATTTCTTGTTTAAAAAAATATTGGAATACAAAGGAATGAAAAGCCACCAAAGTAAGTATTTTTATAAAATTTTGCTCCGATGATTTTTTTAACTTCTCTTCTCTCTTCAAAATTTGGTGATAATGTTTATTATTACGTATATATTACTAACAAATACCGATATATTGATAAATCAGATTTTATCTTTGAAATGCCCTAATTTTTCCTATTACAACCAACTTAATTTTGTTGTTTGGTACGGAACCCTAAATGTCCGAAGTTCGACTCGCACTTGGCCGGCTTTTTTATATGTTCACTAATAACAAACATCACAATTCTTATCACCATCCAATCGAACACAAGTTCACCCATTCACTCATTCGCTGAGTCATTCAATACTCATTCCTATAGTAAAATAAACTGATGAACTAGCATAAGTTAATCAATTAGACATAACATTCAGAGGGGAGTAAGCAGGGGTCCAGGCCTAATTCAATTGCTGAGCCGGGTCCCTAGTCAAACAGCAATTATTACTGTCGCAGTTTGTATAGTAATTGTCAGTAGCTTTAAATAACGGAACTTGAGAGATTATGTTAATAGGAATTTGATATTTTTATTGCTTTGACATTGGAGACTATGGGAATGACGTTGGAAACTCGGTATAAAATAATTGGGACCACTGATGTTTTTGTATCTAGCAACTAAGCAGTTTTGTAAAAAAATAAGCAATATTTATTGATACAAAAAGTTTTATTAAGTTATTTAAGAAAAATTAAAAAGCTGTAAATAAAATAAAGTCATGGCGTGCAGTCTGAGAATATACATTCGCGAGCTGCCTGACCCCCATATCCTCCGACTGCACAGCATGATTTTTTTTCTTGTTTTCAGCTTCTTATATCTTCTCTTCTTATATATATTAGGGTTTTTGAATCTTAAGGCGCCGATTCCCTTGAGTAGCTGATTTTAAAATGAGAATCACGTCTAAACGGCTAGTCGTAATTTATTGGAGAAAATATATGTTACATTAGACCATTTTCCTAATAATTTGATCTAAGAAAATGTTGAGTTTTATTCGTATAACATAGTGTAATTAATTTGTAAAGTTATGTCTAAAATGGACAAAAACACGACAATCGTACCAAAACCGCTGGGCGTATTTTAATTAAATGGAAACCATCTCAAAGACAATTTAATTATCTACATTTTGATCTGAGGGTTTTTTTTAAAGTCATAGAATAATAAGGCAAGTACAAAAAACTACTAAATTTAGGGTCGCGCGGGTGTGAAACGGGTGCGCGTTTTGTTTCCTCAAGGTCGTTGGCGTTAGTCGTCGTCTTAAATTAACTTTTTATTTCTTTCTTTTTTTTGTTTGATATAGGCTCGCGCTTGACCACCATCTCACCTGATGATAAGGGATGATGTGGTCGACGATGGATCACGCTTGCCTAGGAGTAACCTATTCACTCTTGACTTAAAGACCCCTTTATTTACAACTTTTTAGTTATCATTTTGTTTTCGAATTACTTTTAAACATAATAGTGGTATATATTTTTTCAATACAGTTGTTAAACATGGCGTACTTCCAGAAGCTATAATTATGATTCGAAAATTAAATCTTTTGCATAGGCATCTTTCTTTTACGCGGTCGTGACTTTTGTTTACGAGCTCGATCATTAGTTTTGCAGTTTAGTTTTAAATTTATAAGTCAATTTAAAAACTTTAGTAGCAAAGAGTTTTCATACATAAAATAAAATGGGATAGATTTTAAACGAGGAAAAATGAATGATTCCGTACGTTTTAGCATTGAACTCTCAAAAGTCTTTTAAATGGTTGTTTAATATATTTAATTACCAGTTTTAATTTAATTATTTTCACATCAACATTTGTCTAAAATCGAATAAGCTGTATAGACTGTTTTCGTTGTAAAAAATGACCAGTTGCAAAAAAACGCCTTTAGTTATAAGTCAATTTATAAAAGTTTAGTAGCAAGGAGTTTTCATACATAGAATAAAATGGAATAGATTTTATACGAGGAAAAATGAATAATTCCGTACGTTTTAGCATTTAATTCTCAAAAGTCTTTTTAATGGTTGTTTAATATATTTAATTACCAGTTTCAATTTAATTATTTTCACATCTACATTTGTCAAAAATCGAATAGGCTGTGTAGGCGGTTTTCGTTGTAAAAAAAATATGTCTAGTTGCAAAAACGCGCGAAAATTTTATTTTTTTGTGAATTAACAAATCTAATTCTTTGATTTGTTTTTACTATTTCCCACAACTGTATTGAAAAACGTCGTGTGATACACGGGTGTGTAGGTTATTGCAAACTCGTGTCATTAAAAACCCTCGCCTTCGACTCGGGCTTGTTAATGACAGCTCGTTTGCAATAACCTACTTTCCACCCTTGTATCACAATGTACTATTGTAATTACCTCTTAAAACCCTTCATTCTGATACCCCACTCGATGCGATCGCAAGAAAAAAATAATTGCGACCCGCATAATATGGCGCCCAAACTAATTCAATCAATCACACCTATCTAAGACCACTTGGGTAGTCAATAATAATTATATAAATCCGTCTAGTGGTTTGAAAGTTATGAGGTAATAAAGAATATTACATTCATAAAAACATACACACACATACATACAAGATACGCGCGAAAAAAACAACCATTTCTTTGCAGTCGAGTAAAAAATATACAGAACTAGTTTTGTTGCTAGCAAGTAATAAAAAAGTTCGCAAGTCCGAATATTTTTTTTCAGTGAATTAGCTTATTGTTGTTGATTTTAAATTAATAAAAAAACACAATGAGACAGTGGAGTCTTATTTCCCGTTTTTATTCTTTGGGTACGGAACCCTAAAAATTGCTTCCAAGACACTACAGTGGTTCTTGTGAACTGACAGAATAATTATTTTATTCATATCCGGCTTAATTTTTTCTCTAACAGATAGTTCCTACTCAGACTTGAACATAAAAATACGTTTTCTTTCAATTTGCAACCAAAAATAGTATATAATTTCTACTCTCTTTGGAAACTCTATTTGGTGTTAAAATCGTCATTGTATATGTACTTACTATATCTTGGTATACAATAAAGAATCTACTATTTAATTCTCCGAATAATGACAAAATCGCTCCCTCTCCCAACCCTCAGCTGTGTCGAGCCACTAGAACTTATCGCTAAGAGCTGAACGCATTAGTCCCGGTCTAATCCGCGCTATTATTACTCATCAGCCAGCGTTTTAGGGTTAAGAGCCGCGTGATCCCGGCTGACTGTATCAAATGTCACAGAGATATCGCGACCGGTCGATTAGACCGCTCGTGTACTGTCGCCGGCACAACTGTTGGTGACGGAGATTTATTTTGTCACTGTAGTTTCAGCCGATGTTTTCGGGAATCCAAGTCAAATAATTAATTTAAAATAGTCCATTAAACGGCACTTTTGAATGTTAACAATTTTGTGTTTTAAATAATATAATTGTTTCTACGGTCCACTCGCATAGGTAGTTTGTTATTGAGAAGAACGGACTAGAAACTCTACATCATTTACTATATGAGACCAATTTGACGAAATTGCGTTGATTTATTTCTGGAACAATCAATTGTTTTTCTGATAATCTTTCATGTAAGCCAAGTATCATTTTGATTTTGCGATGACAGGGAAGAAAGGTGACTTTTTTAAGATTGATCTCAATAAATAAAATCTCCTGTTTGGGTTAGCAAATAATTAATAAAAATAATCAACCCAACGATCAAAACAAATCATACATAACTAGTTCAAATCCTAGTTGAATTACGCTTACAAATGCGCGTTAGCTTTTTTTTATACAAACCTTTACTGATTGGTTGATTGCATTATCAATAGCCACTCAATGCCAATCGCAAAATTTGACTTGCATTTAATTAAGAAAGAAAGAAAGAAAGAAAACATTTTTATTTGTGACCCGCACAGGAGACACGAGATAAGAAAAACACAAACAATAACAAAAAAACAATCAACAACAACAATCAACAACAATTCATTCATCAACAATTCGTTGATCATTAATTTCCAGAATCCGGTTATTATTCTCCGGGAATCACACTTTCATAGCATTCAGCATAAATCTGTCCATTTTCGTCTTAAGCACTTTACTGTGCGAGTGTACAGCAGTCGTTGCGTCGGGATTACGCGCCGTGCACTTAGTACTTCAATCACTGGGGTGGCGCGCGAGGGTTGCCTGTCTCGGCTTGACGTAAAATATACAAATTATATCGATAATTATTCAGAATTATTCATGTATTTAATGTGTATCTGCTTTTGCTCATTTTCGTTAAGGTAGCTGCTGTATTTTTTAATAATTATCTACCTGTTAAGAAAATTATGAATTATCGTGTTAGAAAATGATTTTTATGCTAGTTTATCTTAGGTTATCTTGTCACTTTTGTTTGTGCTAACAATAAACTAATAGATGAATCCCTGAAATTTGACTCGGACTTAATAAGAGGCGGTACTTACATGGTAATCGGACGGTTATGGTATTAATTGTTTACATCTTAAGGTTGACACTTGCACGGCATAAACCGACAAGATGAACAGACTTTGTCGGTTTATGACAAGCAAGTCCACGTCTACGGGATAGCTAGACAGTTTCAACCTTACTGAAGATTCAATTAACCAGAAATTGCTGAAGAAATAGTCATGGTCAACATAACTTAGTTATGACATGAACATAGGGCAATACTTAATCCCACTAAAGTCAGGATCGTTTCTAACTGAACAACTTAAAATATTATTAGCTATATTGTAAAAGTATTATAGTTTTGATGCTCAACAAAGAATACATATTCTACTTAATTAAAAAAGTAGTTCCTTGTCCATTCATCTGCATGACAAGCTTTTCCGAATCGACGGTAGAATCAAGTATAATTTTAAGTTTTAATTGTTGACGTTCTAAAGTGCCTATACTTCATAAAAGATAGCTTGATCTCTGCGACAGCTGTCAGTATCAATACAGTAACAATAGCGCTTGACAGGCTAACAATTACGTAACAATAACGTATACGTCAGTTTGACATAATCATGTCGCAGAGATCAAGCTATCTTTTATGAAGTATAGTTGAAATCAATATTGTTGACTTTGGTTTCAAAGGATAATTGAAATAATAGGAGAATTCCTAAGTTTTTTGCAGAAGACCGGATTATTGGAAACTGACAAATAATTTCTGCATAAGACTAGCTAATATTAAGATCTTTGCAAACTCAGATGTACCTAATAGCCATTGTCATGTAGATTTTGACATTAAATTCGCAAAGTTTGATTTAGTTCTGGCTTTTTTTTGTATTATATATGGGCCAGAGGGTAGTGTTAACCCAAAGAAGGCTCGTCACGGTCCAAGCAAAAATTACCCAGCGCGCAAAAGGTAGTATTCTCAAAATTTTGTTCTGTGATTCGTCATTGCCAAAAATAATGGCTAACATGCTAAAATTAGCGTCTATGGATATGTATTTAGGGGATAATTAAATTAGAGATAAATTTATATTTAATTTTTTTATGTGCTGGGATTTAAAAATTAAATGATATTAAACAATATACAGTATCGGCCGCGATTTACAAGTTGTAGGTCGTGGGTTCGAGCCCAGGCGTGCGCTTTACTTTGTGTAAATTATTTCATCACCACTGCTCTCCAAAAGGTGAAAGAAAACATCGTGAGGAAACCGGCATGTCCTAGAACCAAAATTTGGAGACATGTGACATCCACGAACCCGCACTGGGCCCACGTGGTGGATTACGGCCCATTCCCTCTCACAGAGAAGAGGCCTGTGTCCTAGCAGTGGGAACATTAATAGGCTGATGATGTGATGTGTGTTATGTCTTCTCCTCAAAATAAAATCTTTTTTAAAGCTATTTGCTGGAAGATTATACTCTAAAACCCTATTTTCATCGTGTCTGCAAAGGTGGCAAGTTTATTTATTATTCCGTAATACCAATTTATTATTACGTAACTAATAAAAATTATTATAGTAAGTAAATTTGTTGTGTTTTATTTAACAACGTGTTAAACAAGTTAGTATTTACTATTGATAAAAACTCAAGAAAGTATTAAGCGCTAAGAAGAAATGCTATAAATTATAATAAGTCATACATAATTATTATTCCTGCTTAAAAATCTAATGCAATATGATTTTGTCAATAATTCTTTAATAGTCTTCATGATAGCTATTTAAATAAAAAATATATTTTAGGCATATATTTTATTTCATTTTTGGCTGGGCTTGTCGATTTTTGGGTCACGTTTGACGTGTCTTCTTTAGAAGCAACTTCGAAAAACGTGTGCTCGCTGGCAAAATGTTGTAACTTTTTCTCTTTTTGCTGTAATACTCATAAACTAAGCGTTTTTCGACAAATAAAATTGGATACTTTTTAAAGTTCATTAAATTTACAACAATTTAAGATCAACCGCAGACTCATTAACACTGCAGGGACCATGCTATGGTCCTTCGATGATTTCCAAGATTTATTTACGTTCTGCACCTACCACCAAGTGTAAAAGTAGCTGGGGTTAGAGACTTATAAAGTATGTGTGACTAATAGAAATTTCACTCGCAATATTGAAAAAACGAAAAGAAGGTAAAATGTTTTATTAAAGAAATGACAGTTGAGACAAAGCCGTCTGAATACGGTATTTGTGTGCATAGTAAAAAGGCATACAATTATGTAAACAAGCAAGTACACACCCTCCTGCATCCTTTTTAACCGACAACCCAAAAAGAGGAGGTTATCAATTCGTCTGTATTTTTTTAATGTATGTCACCGCAAAACTTTTTACTTGGTCAACCGATTTTGATGATTCTTTTTTTTATTTGAAAACTGGTGATGAATCTCGTGTGGTCCCATTTAATCAAGATCCAGATCTGATGAAGAACTTCGGCGATATAGAACAGAACTATTCAATAAACAACGGCAAATCTCTCAGGATTGCTGCAATCGCCGGTCTAAAAGGGTACGCAGATATGTACAGACCCTGGTACATTCTCTTTTCACCGGTTATGTTAGTTTTATGTTATTTGGGTAATCTATTCAAGCATAACTTTGAGCATTATAGGTACCTTACAACTGAACTTGCTCATTATGTACCATAACTAAAAAGAGATAAATAAAAAACATTTTACAAAAAAATACAACCGACTTACAAAAAATTGACCAAGTGCGAGTCGGGCTCGCGCACGCAGGGTTCCGTACCATTATCGTAAAAAACGGCAATACAAACACGTTTGTTGTATGGGAGCCCCACTTAAATATTAATTTTATCGGTTTTTAATATTTTTTGTTATAGCGGCAATAGAAATACATCATCTGTGAAAATTTTAACTGTCTAGCTATCACGGTTCATGAGATACAGCCTGGTGACAGACAGACAGACAGATGGACTGCGGGGTCTTAGTAATAGGGTCCCGTTTTTACCCTTTGGGTACGGAACCCTAAAAATGACTTTAATTTCGGAAGCCGGTGTTTAAAAACGAGGAAACAAAAATAGGAACACCGACTTCCGATAATGAAGTTATTTTTCACTTAGTAGTGTTTTTATTTGGAACTCGGTTGTATTTATAAGTAAAATGATTATTTTCTGTTCTTGCATTTGCAGACTTTGTTTTGAGAAGGTCGGTCCCTATAGGGTTTATAGAGCTGCGGTTGGGCATACATTGTTGCAAGTTTAATGAACTTTAAAAAAGTCCAGCATGTTGTTTGCCGGAAATCGCATAGTTTAAGACTTTTAGAGCAAAAAGTGAAAATAAGTAAAAAAATTCACAGTTTTCACTTGGTACGCAGCGATTACAAGTTACACAATACCCTAACTGGTTTTTCCAAATAACAATAAATCAGAACTACATCAACCTTTGCGATTCTAGCCTTTTTTACAAGGTTTTATTTAACTTGCAATGTATACTATGTATGTGGAGAGCAGTGGTGGCCCAGAGGTATCGGCCGCGACTTACAAGTTGTAGGTCGTGGGTTCGAGCCCAGGCAGGCGCTTTACTTTGTGTAAATTATTTCATCACCACTGCTCTCAAAACGGTGAAGGAAAACATCGTGAGGAAACCGGCATGTCCTAGAACCAAAAATTCGAAGACATGTGACATCTACCAACCCGCATTGGGCCCGCGTGGTGGATTACGGCCCATTCCCTCTCACAGAGAGGAGGCCTGTGTCCCAGCAGTGGGAACATTAATAGGCTGATGATGTGATGTGATGTGATGTATACTATGTATATTAAGTGTGTTCGGGTCAAATTTTGCAACTGAATTTGCAGTTCTCCTCCACCGATTAAGATGAAATTTCGCATACACGTTTAGTTTGGATGACAATCCGGTTAGCTTAGTTACTTCATTCTAAATCCAATATGGTGGACGGCCCAAGATGGTGGACTAGTTATTTTTTGTGCACTGCCATGATATGGGTATCAAATGAAAAGGTTTGATGAGGATAATACGAAAAAACAAGTTTAAAAAAATATATGAGTAATTATATTTAGTGTCAATTTCTACTGGGCTATAAATAAGTATTTTTTTGTATTTAAACTACCGTCCTACCCCGGCTTCGCACGAGACCAATTGTATACAAAAATCTTTCTTCTTTATGACTCTTTCAATCAGTGAAACCGTCTTAAAGTTTTTGTGTATTCTTCTCAGCAAACCCTTGCCATCCAAACTAAACCATGCATTGTCATCCAAACTTAACGTGTATGCAAAATTTCATCTTAATCGGTGGAGGATAACTGCTTTAAAATTCAGTTGCAAGATTTGACCTGAACACACTTACATACATACATTGCAAGTTAATTAAAAGCTTGTGAAAAAGTTGGCGGTGAAACAGAAATGGCGTCGACAGATGCGGTCAGCGTCATTGTTTTATACTATTTAAAGATAATACTGCAAATTAATAATACTGTCCTAAATATAATAAGCACCTAATAAAATTACGTAATAAATAAATAACGTTTCTAATCAACTGTTAGATTTTACAGGCGATTCGTGGAATTATAACGAAACCTCTTATTAGCCGCTACTCGGGGGTGGCCTTCAACCTGGCATATCACGATACACACTGGGTCAATTTATTTTCAGCTACTTCTAAGAAATCAGTATAGCGCACATAATTATTTTGTTCGTGTAAATTAGTTTTTGGATTACTTACACCTGACTGACTTGAGTGAATTTTATTTGCTTATTCGTCACCTACTCCAGATAAGTTCATGGTTTTCTGTTTCGCATTTTCGAATAAAAAAGATATACCTACAATACAATTTTCATTTGAACAGCTATTTCATCTTATAGGTAGAAAGTATTTTTCTCATCCGCATACTTTATACAGGTCATTACTCTTCTTAGTTCCGAATTTATGGTTTATTTACGACAATTTTGGTAAAAAAATGTGTTCCAAATGATACAATTTACGTTTTTACGTTTCATTAGTAAGAATGTTCTCGTACACCTTCACGTGCAGATATACATGATACAAAACTCAGTACTTTCACAAACATCTTATGAAGGGCTTCTCACCGCTAAATCATCGCTAAATTAATGTGACAACCGGCGATTATTCGTCGAATACGTTAACAGCCTGATAATCGAGTGATGAGAAACCGGGAGGGGGGGGTTGTTAATTAGTTCTTATGCAGCTATAAAAACTACCTTCGTTAGTATAAATACTACATCATTAAAGCTTAATATTTGATGTTTTTGTAAGCAATACTAAGTAATAAGCTCTTGCCTGGAAACATTTTGAGTTTATATTACCGGTTTGCAGTCCAGAACGGCCGTATATTCCACATATTCGCAAATCCGAGGGAATACATCTATTAGTGCCTGTTTTCATTAGGATATTCTGACACAACTGTTGTAAATTATTAAAGTATAGTCTAGACGGAATTAATTGCAGTATTTGTAGCTATCCGTTCATGTAAAGTAGATTATTGGAAGTCATTTTTATTTTAGGTATGCCAATGTATGTTTAAGGACTATCAAATTACGTCTTTATAGGTTTTCGAGCTTGATGCACTATCAAAAGCCTTCAAGATATCGAGGAAGACGGAAACCTCTGTCCCAAGCCTCTCGATGGCTTCAATCCAGATGTAAATGGCATATATACGCTTGAAGATCCCCAGTAGACCGATTTCAGTAGAAGCCGTATTGGCGGTCACTAAGGATGTCGTTAGCTTCTAGGTATGCAGGAGCTTAGTACTATTAAGTACGCGTTGGACGTTACAGAGATGGCTATCGTTGGCCGGGTCAGCTCACGGACTGTACGTTGGCTTGCTTCCAAGCATTCGGCACTTTTCCAGTCTCATACGAAAGGTAAAACAGGCGTGTCATGATCAGAGACAATACAGGCGCACAGGTTCTAAGAACAATTGCTGGTATACCGTCGGGCCGCTAGCCTTATTCGCAGCACCCTACGTACGTTCTTTTGATGGTTCTTTTGAGGGTTCTTTCCGCCGTACAAGTCTCGCATACATCAGGTGAAACAGGGACGCGCCACCAGGATTCAGACGCTAAGATTTCGCAAAAAGAGAGGTAACAAGTTTGCTTTCTGACCCGTCGGGTTTCAACAGCGGTGGTAGTGAGGGACGGCAGAAGTTCTATTCAACCGATTTAGCCAGGGACCAAAACGCTTTACTACTTGCTGGGTAGGAAGCAAGTTTGATCCCTATTCGGCTAATGTGGTCGAACCGAGCCCTTCGCAACACCTTCTTGCAGGACTTGGCTGCCCTGTAGTAGGCCCACTTCCTCTGACCCACGTCATTCTTTCCACGTCAGTCGGTCTTCGCTAGGCATTTTTACGTCAGAGAACGGAATTTTGTGCTCCATTCCCTGACGCAACACATCCGTCACGGTGTCCGCGCCCGACGTAGGATCAGCCGAAGAAAAGCAAGTATGCTGCCAAGGATAGCATGCAAAGAAAGATCACATCCCATCTCAATCTGCTGACTTGTACCGCCATACCCCTGTATGCCATGCCATGCTGTATGCCCTGTATCCAACATTTGAATTGGGCAAAACACATGAACCATATCACCACAAAAGCCAGCATATCCCTGTGGCAGTGCAAACGACTGCTAGGCAGGAATTGGGGGATTAGCCCCATGGTCACCTACTGGCTATACACCACAGTTATCCGACCAATCATTACATATGGCTCGCTGGTCTGGTGGCCCAGGACAGACCTCAGCACAGCCCAAAGAGATCTCGAAAAACTACAGCGGTTCGCCTGTGTTGCAATCACTAGTAGTATGAGAACCACACCAACTGCCGCCCTACAGGCAATGCTGGGACTCCCACCTCTACACCTAATTGTGAGGGAGGAGGCAGCCCTAGCCACCTTTAGACTCCACCTATCAGGTTCCCTAAATAAAGACTCCAGAATTAAGCACACACGCATAAGAGATGATGCGATCAAGCGTAAACCGATGTTAGCATCACCATGTGACAAAGCCCCGAAATCACACCACTTTCACAGACACTACAACATAACACTCACAGAGGAAAGATGTGACTATTCTGGCCCGAAAGAGATGAGAATATACACCGACGGATCGAAAACTGACTCAGGTACCGGAGTCGGAGTCTTCTCATACGATTTCAATATAAATATATCCAGACCGCTAGCAGGGTTCAACACCGTCTACCAGGCGGAGTGTGTTGGCATCATACAAGCGGTCCATGCCCTAGAAGCCAGGAGGGTTACGGACACCCACATACGGATTCTCTCCGACAGCGCATAAGTCCTCCAATCCTTACGGAAAGAATACATTACATCAAAACTAATACTAGAATGTCACAACGCGCTAGAACAAATAACCGTATCTAGCCGTAACACGGTGACACTACAATGGATAAAGGGACACAGCGGATCGCTGGGCAACGACGCGGCTGACGAGCTTGCGAGGCGCGGATCCAGCTCGACGGTCTATGGACCCGAACCTGTTGTACCCATCCCCTTCAACCAAATACGCAGGTGGCTACAGGAATTCACCCAGACACAGGCGGAGAACTGGTGGGTCTCGACACCGGGCTGTAGGCAATACAAAGAAGCTCTGCCATCCTTGGACAGTAGGCTTACCAGGCGTCTTTTACGCCTGGACAGGAATGGCCTCCGCCTGGTGACGGGGACCATCACGGGACACTGCTCACTTAACAAACACTTCCACACAATAGGCATAACGGACAGTCCTCTGTGCAGGACATGTATGGAGGCTGAGGAAACCGTTGCGCACGTTCTTTTTGAATGCACAGGTGTCACCCAGATAAGAGCACAAACCCTCGGGTCACCCAGATCTTACACGGATGTTCTGAAGAAACCAGGAGCTCTAATTGACTTCTGGAGGGAGGTGGGCTGGTTGGAATGACCCACCCAACGGCCGCCATGGCCCACGTATAAAGGTCCATTTGAGGGACTAAGTGCGGAAACCAAACCCCCTAACATAGAACATAGAACCCCTGTATGCCTCTTGAGCTGGGATCGGGCGGGGAGCAGACGGATATAGACTTCACCGTGGTCGAAACTACCCAAAGGTGGAGATACCGACACCGAGTAACGGTCTGGTTCTGTGGTCAGCAGAAGTTCCAAGCTATTAGCCATTTACAACATTCGGCATCCTCGTTGCTCCTGGATCAGCTGAGTGAGATTTAACTTCGCGTCTCTCATTAAATATTTCTTCTAAACGCCTGGGTTCTTCCGTTATTTTTATAAGCAGTTTTCAAATAAAAAAGCTAAAAAAAAAAATAGCTTATTGTGAATATCGTATTCTTTTTAAAACCCAATAACACACATTAAATTGTTAGTCATCAAAATTCACACTAATTGAACGCAATCCGATATTAATTACTGAGTCATGAAGCCGATATGCTACGGAAACTTACCTACTTTAGTAGGAATGACGTATACGTTGATAGTGACGTCATACACGAGACAATTTCACGGCAAAGTCAAATCAAGTATCTATCTATAAAACAAAGTGTAGGTTTAAATCAGACTAGTTCTACGAAAACATACCTACGTTTTAAACTGCAGGTTTCAATCTACAAAGGCAAGGAGATATCAAAGAGGATACAAAATTACCATATCCGCAAAAAAAATCGCTTAGCAAAATGAAAAAAATAGAAGAAGTACAAACATCTTTGGCCAAAGATGAACGCAAGCGTTTTCGCAAGGCATGTCACAGTGCAACCTAAAAATCAGACAAAAGAAATTTTTCTGGTTTCATTTTTCTAGGGATTTTGACTTACGTTGTGCCTTGGTGACCATGAGTTGCACATCAACGATGCATCTTCCAGTATCCGACTCTGCAAAGAAAAATCTTCGTTTTTTTACAAACACATGTTTTTTGCATGCAGTTTTTTTTTGTAGATAGGTCTGAATAGTTATTCAGAACCGAAATAGATTTAGAAAATAATTAGATTCATGCATTTTTCTTTATTCAATTTTATTTAAATTTAAATTAATATGTTTTATTGAAAGAATATTTAATTTATTTAAATAATCATGGTTTTATTTTAAAAATTTTGTCCGCTGCATCTAGTTTGTTTCCAATATTTAAAAATTGTTATAAAATTCTACAATCAATGAAACGGAATAATAATAGGGAAATTATAAGTCTAGCCACAAAATTATTTATTGGACACGTGGTTAAACTTCTTATTTTATAACTAAGCAACGGGAAAATGACATAGCCTCTAATAAACTAATTCGTCTTTTTTGCAACGCCAACTAAATATTCTACAGAAAACGTCAAGTAAAGATCATCAATTATTGTGACTTGTCCTTCTTATTTATACATTGCCACGTAATTTACTAACTCGGCCACGGATTTTACATCTTGTCACCATTTTACGTTTTACAGCTTCAACGCAATATCCTCAAAAAAATATAATTCAAGCTTCTACAGAAAGCATCATTTATTATAACTTAGCATGTAAAGCAATACATCATATTCTTTTATCGTGAAAATAGCCACTGCATGATTTGGCGCGAGTACGCGAGACGACAGCGACCGGCCATTTGCACCAATCAGAGAGCGCCATTCGATTCCTGTGACGAAGAGTTGAGTTGATCACATGTAATTGTTTATTGTCGTTCGTGCGTTCGTATTGCAATTGTTTTCGCTGTAATTAAATTAAAGTTTTCGATGAGTAATAATTAGTTATGACGTCTAAAAGTGAAAATGAAGTACCACTGTACTGTTCTGACGAGGAATTTTAAATAATATATTATATTTAAAATAATAAATGACGGTTAATGAATAAGTCCAAGAACGAGCGTAGCGAGCTCGGGAGCATAGGGCACCCCGACACGGACAGTTTAGGTTCGAAGGAGATGACGGCAGCTGAAGTGAGCGAGCAAAGCGAGCGAACTCAGCTCCCGTCATCTCCTTCGTGTTAGGTTACTTTAAACCCTGCATACACTCTGACTCTGACTCTGTCGCATAAATACTAATCCAACAATCCAAATTTTTAGCAAATTTTTTACGATCAATTAATATGGGATGAGTTACATTTTAAACGTACTGAGTTAAAAAATTAGAAGCTAAATAAATATATTTTTTTATGTCATTTAATAGTATTTTAGAAATTTACTGTTAGAATGCATGTTAAAAATTTAGATGCTAAAAAATAACCATCATGCTGAGTTGTATTTAGAGTGGAGTGGTTAAGAAGATAACTAGTGGCTAACATAGTATTATTTAGATGCTCGTTAATTGTGGCTGACTTAGTAATTTAGAAGGCAACATACATTTTTGGGGGCGAATAATGATATTAAAAAGAATCTGTTTAATTAGCACCCATAATAATATAATGAAAAAATTTTTTTTTTCTTAACTTGTCTTTGGATTTTGCTGGGTTTTATGGGCTAACTTAGTTATATATTATTACTAATGTCTGTTATTGATTAATGAGATAATAAGCTGAGAAACCTTCAACCGTTTCCTACAGTGAAGCCGATTTTCCTTCAAAACTCTGCAACACAAACCCACATATTATAGCAACAAAACCACTTAGAAGTACAAAACAAGATTACCGTAGGGCGTACTGCCCACATAGCAAATATAATAGCGTACTCGAAACACGACTTATATTATTTTATAAAAAATTTGGATCTTTGGCATCCGCAATTTCAATATAATTATTACAATAAATCTAGGTAACGAAGTACTAAATAAAATAACCGACAACGCATTTTATTTTTAAGATACCCAGTAAACTAATTCGAAAGTACCTAATCAAATCATAAAATTATTCAAAGTAAGGTTTAGGAAGTAGAGAGTAGAGAAATGCTTTCTGTTCTGTAATGTATGATTTATTGTTTAAACTGCAATAAACTTACAACTGCCCCACTATATTCATTGCGATACCCTTAATAATTCAAGACGCTTGTTGTATCTGCTAAACGCATACAATCAGCCCGTTAACCAGCAACGTTGAATATTTTAATCGACAACGGCCACCGATGTTGCACACAAAATAAAAAATAAGACAACTAAGTAAATGACCAACTTAAGCACTGCTTAAAATTTCATTTGGCTAACAGGCGTGGCTGGTTGCACTCGATACGTGAGTAATGGCTGCCCGTCGTCCGTTTATTTGTTGGGCCAATATATTTGTTTATTCTCCTAAATAATCAACGAGCTCACTGTGTACTTTTAGACATTGTTAGTCAATGACTTGTTTGTTTGACTTTCTACTAAAGAGGTAACGTTAACGATACAAATGTTCTTTGCTGGGCTAGAATAGAATGAATCTAGCCGTTTGTACGTTTAAAATCCATTAAAAAGACCGTTGTGAGGCCACTGGAAAACCTTAAGTGGGTCGTTTAGCTCATTATGCTATGCATTATTAGTGCATCGTTCGTTCGAGTAATGTCAATAGAATTTTGTTCGGTCAATGAACGAAGGAACGATATTATTGTAATGATCATTCGATCACACCGTCACAGAGCTGACTTGCAGTAAGTAAAATAAGTAAACGTTTATTTGCATAGATTGTAGGTGCAGTAAATAAGATGTAATAGTTAAAACATGGGTGAGCCTTGTACAATCTACCATATATTAGGCATGCAAACATTATTTAATGATGCCTTGTATCTAGGTACCATGTGTCTCTTAGGACCGATTTCAACAATGAAACTAATTGCAATTAGTTCAACTGAACTCAGTTTATGCACAGCGTTCTGATTAGTTTCATTGGTGAAATCGGGCCTTAGAATGAAATGGTACCTAATAAAAACTTGATCACTGGGTAGGTCAACATGAACAGGAAACAAGTAGAGCACAACATTACAAAAATAATATGAATTTATTCTTTATGTTATTACACATAACAAAGGTGCAACACTAATGAGAAATGACGAGTAAATACCGTTCGTGATAAATATGACGTAATACAGCAATATGATTGATTGTAGTACGTCAGCGTTAAGAAGGACAAACAAACCGATTAGTGTAACACGTCCATGTACTTTTATTTGCTAGTTTAGCTAGCCAATGACAAATTACCATCGATATTATGTACTTAGGGAGTGTTTAAATTATGAATTGATCGACTGAGCTGTCACGGAGGTTAGCCTTGAAGACAGTTTAAAATGGTCGAGTTTCAGTTATATAAGTATGAAACGTAAAGCCTTCTGTATAGGACTGTTATTGCAATAACAAAAAAATAACTGAAATTGTTTAAAAAAAACTGATGGTATCAAGGATCAATGTTCTCTGTTTAAAATCGAAGTTTCTAGTCATTTGAAAAAATTACTAAATCTTAAATAACTGCGACTTAACTTAGAGGATTTGACCTCTATAATTGTGACTTATTAGCTCAATAGCCACAATTAGTAAGGCAATTAATTACTAATTATCCAGTAAATAAAACCATCCACTATTTGGTAAATGAAAACCTTCTATAAGTGGTAATAATCCTAGGTCCCTTGAGATCCTAGTTATTCAAGTTTACACAGTATTAAATTACCAATATAAGTAGTATTAAGTTAATCTCTTATTTGATGATCTTAAGTTCTTGTAGGCTACTGAAAAGTCTTAGAAAATTGTGTTATTCTCTATTTTATTTATAAGTGAAGACCTGTAATTGGCTGACCGGCAATATATTTACTGATTTTGGTTGGTTATTTTTAACTACGACGATAAAAGAGGGGTGGTATAAGTTTGACGTGTGTATCTGTGTTTTTGTGTATCTATCTGTCGCATCATATCTCCTAAAAAGATGAACCGATTTGGATTTATGTATTTTTGTTTGAAAGTTGACTTTATCGAGTGTTCTTAGCTATGTTTGATAAAAATCAGTTAAGCCGTTCAAAAACTATGCGTATTTCTCGTACTCTTAGAATTAATTTATTTTTTATTTCTTTATTTTCTCGTATTTCCGCAAGATATCGTGTTATAATTACGATTTCGTATCGATTCGATTGCGTGTTTGCTACTAGAAAAATAAATATAGTTTAAAGAGCTATTTGTGCCTTTTGTATATATTTATATGAAATAAGTATATGTAGGTATATCTAAATCTGTAGCCATTACAAATGTTTCAATCCCAATCAAGTAAAAGTATCAACGGAGGCTGTATCGCGGAATATGACCAGCTAACACTTTGAGTGACATCTTCCTACAGTACAAGGGCCTTTAATAATTAATCCACAGCCCTTTGCCTCGGCGGCGTAATGGCGTGACTAAATAAGGGAGGGCCGACCCACCCCCTCCCCCTCTACCCTCACTGAAAACTTTTAATACTGAACGTTTGTTTGAGGGCAATTTTGAGTGCAGGTCAAAGAACATCGATAAATGGGCTCTGTTTTAGCTTAATATTTTTAGCTTGATGGCCCTTTTTTGACAGAGAAATATTATAGAGATGAAAAATGTTAGCCATAAAGTACATTTTCGTAACGTGTTTTGGTTTTTAGCTGGTTAGGGATAGGGAATCAAAATCAAACAGGATGACGAAAAGATTTTGAGGGGCGTGTCTGAGTGTGACCATTTGTGACTAAATTTGTTGGCTAAGTCTGTTCTGTATGTGAATAAATAAATAAAATGGCTTTCAACATACCCATAAGATACTTAAAAGGACTATTTTTAGCTTTAAATTGAAATAAATATATAGACTTAATTTAAAAAAATAATTATAATTGAAATAATAAATTATAATAACATATTTACATTTTTCCAAGCTGATTTTAAATATTAAAGTACATTGCTACCAATGCATAAAAACAGGAAACAAGCTTTACATACTTTTTATCACCGTCATCAACATATCAAGGCCATGTAGTCTTAAATAACGAAAGAAAATACCTATATATAAACAAAATTCTTCACATTTTCTTCGCAACATCAAACAATATAATATAAAAGTAAGTAGCTAAGTAAAATAAAACAATTTCGTTTCAAAGCAGCCATTACCTGAGCGACATCTGCGATTTTTCACACGAAACAATAAAAAAGTATCTCACGAAACTCATTCTACAATTACAGAAACATAATAGTCTCGGAGAATTCAATCTGACACGACAGAATGAGCCTTAAATTCGTCGGACTTTAAGGTGGAAAGGGATGGGAATACTTAAGCTGTTGAAATCCAATACGAGTGAAGGAGACGACTATAAGATTATGATAATGATAAAAATGCTCGATGAGGGTGGAGGTACTTACGAGCAATTTAAAGATATGTATTTAATGTTCGGAGCGGGGTTCTCGAGACGGAATAAGAGGGATTTGAATTCATAATTGGGGTGCACTCTATCGCTTCGGTTTTTAGGGATTTTCCTATTCGCGTGCCGAGTGAGAACTTAGTTAGGCTTTTAGCCGAACGAAGGGTTATTTTTCGAATTCCGTGTGTACGGGAATCCGGCGTGCTTAGCACAGGGTGTTTGCTTATGTTTTACATAGGTCGGATTATTTTTTGTTTTGTAGCCTAGTGCTTTGAGCACTAGGCTGAAATACGCTCCGGTAGTGCTTTGGTTGCCTAAATCGAAAGCATTTGCGAAAATCTTTTGATTTTAGAAGACAGAAAAATCGATTTTTTATTCATTTAGCTGCCGTGCGCGGCTCCACCCGCTTTTTTATATATTAGTACTTCTACCAATATCTTTATAAATATGTATTATTCTGATTCTATATTTCTGCGGTGTTTCATCAAAATCCATTTTGAAGTTTTTGCGTGAAAGAGTAGCAAACATCCATCCCTCCTCACAAACTGTCAAGTTTATTAGTAAACAAGTTAAGTTTATTAGTTTTTAATATTGAAATTGTGTTAAATTTAACTTATAACAAACTAATTTATTACACAACGAAGGCTATAAAAATTGTATGGTACCTATATTCAATGGTGGACAACTAATTAAGGACAAGCAAAAATTTAGGACCTAACCAAAACCTGTAGCTCAATGAGCTGTAGAGTACATAAAAACTACACAAACTTTTTCCATTATTCTAAAAAAAAATACTACCTAATTAAGAACCTACAGTACAACTATTTTCTTAATGTCGCTCGGCAATCATCGCATTTCCGAATACAAACGAATGCTAATTTCCAAGTTCATCAATTATTTGTCCTGTACATATATTTTTGTGGTGTACAATAAAGAATATTATAAATAATTAATCGCGTATAATAATTTGAATTAAGAACTAAGTACTCGTACTTTATTGTTGTTTTGTTTTGATTTCCCTGTGAACTATATAGAGGTGTAAAAATAATTTAATTTTTGACCGCAGCAGCTATCCTACACTTTTAAAAATAAATTACATTTAGTTAAAAGAGTATTAACAACTCTACATTCTTCAAAGTTGATTGTTAATTTTCGGTCTTCACCGAGTGCAAAAGGCAACTGATAGAAAGTCGACGACTGACGAAACACGAAGTTTGCCGAGGGACATGAAGAAAATTGTTGTACTGTACTTACTTATGTATATCAAGAAAGTCCACTCTACCACAAAGTACTTAAGCGACGGTGTACTTTCTATTTTGTGCCTCTACCCTATTTACTAGCGCAAGCATTTACCGAAATCGAACGCATACAGCCTCGTAGGTACTATGTACTACATATCTATTATATCCCCCCTTTAATGCGAGCGGGTAATCAGCAGGCAAGCTATAACAATAACAGTTAACGAGTTTCATTAGAGAGGCCCATTCACTCCGCGACGTAGTCGTGCTGTGTGTTTCTGCGGATAAAGCTCGCCACTCTCGCTAAGACTATAAGAAATAAACAGTGTGAATATTAGTTCTAAGGCTTCTACAGTTTGTTCTATACGAGCGATTAACAAATTTTATAAAAAAAAAGGAACATTTAAACTTTCGGAAACCTGTCAAAAGCCGATAAAAATTGAACAGTCCCAAATATAAATCACAAATACATGATTAATCAAATCACAACAAGGAAACATTTGCATCAGAAACTATCAAAGTTCAGAAGCATTTGATACAGCAAAGAATATCAATAAAGATAGAAATCATAGCTTACAGAGGGATCCGATGTGCTCACTGAATATTTAATGTGCTCGCTCTCCGCCATGAGTAACGGGACTCAGCTGATATTGTTACTCTCTGTCTTATTGCATCTTTGAGCTCAATTAATGCCGTGTTTGCAAATCTAATCATTTCACTGAGGATTTAAGGAGTAATTTAAGATTGTATATGACAAAAAGGTCAGAAAAGCCAGGTGTATATTAGTCACCAGCGTGGGTGTATGACGTAAATGTAGCAAAAGGAGTATGTGAGGATTGTAGTAGTTAGCGTTCTGTAGTTTCGGCCTACCCACATGGGAAAAGGGCGTGAATTTATCTATACTTATGCTTTATTTACTTTAATTAATTATAATATTATAAAGAGGAAAGATTTGTTTGTTTGTACCGAATAGGCTCCGAAACTACTTGACCGAATTAAAAAAATCTTTCACCAATAGAAAGCTACATTATTCCTGAGTGACATAGGCTATTTTGTAATCCCAAAAAACGGGCCCTGTGGGGTGGCCCACGCGAGCGAAACAGCTAGTGTATATATATGACAAACAAAAATAGTGCCTTAAGTATATTAAGAGAACTCCTTTCATGTGCCACCTGTGTGGTTTTAGTGAGTAAGGAATGTCACTGTATCTGGTTTTATACCCCAAAGCTTAGGCGCAACAACAAAAAAAAGACCCTGTTAGGTTTTTTTACTGCAATTCATGACAGTTTTGACCCTATCAAAGATGGTGGGATGGTGATTAGTCCTTGATCGAAGAAGCTAGAAGACATGGAGAAACACCTTTCTTCAGTTGTGGGATGTTAAGTCACAGTAACAGTTTTGTTTTTGTGAATGGAAATTAGAAAAATCTATAGAACCTTATGGCTAGAAGAGGGTCCTCAAATCATTTGAGATAAGATCAGAAAGATGGTGATTTTAACTCAAATGTAGCATCTTTGCAACGCAAAATCGTTTTAAAAAGCTCATTTCCCCGTACCTCAAAAAAAAATGACTCAACAAGAAAGTATTTAACAAATAAAAGCCGCAAATGGTGATGCAGGTCATAGTCACCAGTTGGATACCACGCTATTTTGATACCATATAATTATTGTATCGCTGCAGAAATAGGATCATTTCTTTGAACTTAAACTGTAGAAGGCGCGTTTAACAATGCAAGGCAATGTCATCGTTAAGTGACAATAATTAGCTCGTATTATTGTGTGTTACCAAATTGATCAAGGCAGTTCTACAAATATTACAAATGTTCCTATAGTTATGTGACTTCAAACCCGGAAGATGTTTTGCTCTGCCTTACTTATTGAAATATTCTACAGCAAAATTTAGGTACAGTAAAGAAGCGAATAAGCACTTTACTTTGTGAGAAAATGACGGTAAGAAAAAGTGACATGACCCCGCAATGTGAGAAAGAAAATTGTTTAAAAATTGCATAGTTGACATTTAAAATCTTAGACTGTACATCCACTTGCCCGTGTCTAATTTAAAGCAGGTATGTTTTGCCTTAATAAACATACATTTATAATGGATCACTTGTTACGCAAAAACAGCCCATTCTGCAAAACTAACATCGTTTTGAATACCGACGCAGTCCCCCAAAAGCGACATTTCTTCCTAATTCGACTTTTATTCGCATTATCGTCAATCGCGCGGTGAGTGTCCCGCCTTACGACACGCGATAACGTTACATTAGCGGTTAGCTGTAACGGTTAATGCTACAGTAATTGTTATTGCCGAAGCCGTAACTGGTGCCGTGGTCGGCTCTGCGGCACTTATAGTGCTACCCTGGTACTTTTACAGTTTTCTTCCATGTATCTATGTACTGGGTATAGATAATTATGGACGGAGAAGTGTAAGTACTGTATGGAATTTGTTAGCGTAATTAGAAAAGGCTCCTGGATCTGTAAATTCTATATAAATCAAAAATTAATGTTTCTATGCGTTCCTAAACCAAAATGCCGATTGTGATGAAACTTTGGTGGTTCGTTCTGCTTACCTACTTAATTTTTTAGGGTTCCGTACCCAAAGGGTAAAAACGGGACCCTATTACTAAGACTTCGCGATCCGTCTATCTGTCTGTCTGTCTGTCTGTCACCAGGCTGTATCTCATGAACCGTGATAACAGTTGAAAAAACATTATAAAATAAATAATTAAGTGGGGCTCCCATACAAAAAACGTGATTTGTTTGACGTTTTTGCTATAATGGTACGGAACCCTTCGTGCGCGAGTCCGACTCGCACTTGGCCAGTTTTTTAATTTACCTGGCATTGCAACACATCGGTACAGCTAGAATCAATTAGAAATGTCTACAAAGTATATTACACCAATAGATTTACTCATGTACAGTCATCTCCCTTAAGGTCCCTCCAATGTCACTTGCACGTCATAGAAAGACAAGTATATTTATCAGCTAGATAGTTTCAATTAAAGTTTAGATTTACTAGCAATTGTCTTCAAGAGTGGTAAAAAATAACCCTCGATTTCTGTTTTAAGAAGTTGAGTATTTGTCAAACTTCATATTATCTTGAATGATTGACAATTTTCTGCTCAATGATTTTATGCATTAAAGTAAAATACAATTCAAAAATCGGCCCTACACCTTCCTGACTTTACCTAGTCTAAAAAAAAGTCTTTTCCATCGGTAGCTACCAATATTAATGACTTCAGTCCACTGAAACTGAGAGTTCAACTTTACCGCACAAAATTACCTTAAATTTTTTCATGAAAATATCAGCACTTACAACTACATCGTTTTAACAGAAATCTGATGTCAAAAATATACGAAATCGGATAAAACTAAAAATACGTTTTAACATTCATCATCGAATCATTCCGATTGAATTACGTTCGTTTAGTATTTCTGTTCTGTCAACCCTTTAATTACCGCGGGTATAATTGCAGCTTTAAAAAAATTGACTATTATATTTCCTGGTTTGGCGTCGCTTGCATTCAATATTACTTGTTTACTTTTAATTATGTGTTGTGTGTATAAATAGGGACAGGTATAAATCAAGAATTAATAAGGGTTGTAAAGAACATGGTGCCATAAAATCGTAAAAAAGTACCCGCTCTAAAACTAGTACTTCAACCGTGATCTCTACATTAAATTGGATGATAATAAAAACCTGATAAAAATAAATAAATAAATAATACCAGCCTATTACTGTCCCTAGCTGGGCAATGTCCTCATAAGTCAAGAAAATTTAATTTTAAAAAAGCAAAAAAATAACTAATTGACTGCCAATAAATTCAACGTACCCCTAAATTAATAATAAAGACGTAAAATTTTATTCTAATTCAACCAACTACAGCATTCAACAAGGAAATAATGCAAACACAAGCAATGTACATAACCGACTTAATAACCTGTAGTTATAACAATTAGTAACCAAGACGTACAATTAGCGTCGCGAAAGACTCGACAGCCGATGTCATTATCATAGACAATGCAGGTAACAATTAGTTCTTCGTGTAACGTGTGATTACTATTATTTCGACGCCCGAAGCGTTATTAGCGTTGGTGTTACCTTCTATGCACGTAAAGAACTGTCAATCAATGAAATGTAATAAGATGTTACAATTTAAAAAGAGAACTGAATGAATGGGAATGTGAAGTTTTTCATTCATTCATTGATTTGTTAACCACCTGTATACAATATAATTTAAAAAATGTTGGTTTTTAATAAAAAAATGTGGCTTAGTTTGGTTGTAACTGTCACGCCAGACGGTCACTGTATAAACACTACTTGTATCGTTGAATGTAATGCGATGACATATGTCTGAAAAACATGGAACAGTATTAAAGCTCTGCCTACTGAAACGAAATAAGCCACTTACAAAACAGTTAATTTTAAAAAATATATATGTTTTCAATGAATTTTGTTTCTCTACCTAAATACTATCTTTGCAACACTTAACCCTAAAAAACCACGAGAAAAACCCAGTAAAAATCACGTCCTCGAAGCATAACCAACAGAAACAAGAGTAAGTTCGGCGCACGGAGTTACTCAGCGCATTTGGGCGGGCTCGATCGATAGAAGGCGGGGCCTGGGACGCTGCGTGTTCATCTGCGCTAGCAGGTATAATTGATTGACACAAACGAACAGACGGGCAGACGCAACGTTCGGCTTTTTATTGCAGGCCCACTGGATTTAATTTCCGCGCAGACTTTTTAGGGTTAATGCCGGACAGGTGCGTTTTGTTTTTTCGTTGATTTTATTTATTTTTGTTATACGCTTGTGGTAATGATTGACTGATGTTCTTTAAATGTTTCAGTTGCGTTCGGGAATTTATTTGTTATGGAATTTTGTATTAGATTGATTAAGTTAAATGTTTTTTTTTATATGTGGAGTGTCTATCTATTTAGTATTACGCATTAAGGATTTTAGTTTCGATTTTTGTAAATATAAATGCTTTTTTTAGGGTTCCGTACCCAAAGGGTAAAAACGGGACCCTATTACTAAGACTCCGCGGTACGTCTGTCTGTCACCAGGCTGTATCTCATGAACCGTGATAGCTAGACAGTTGAAATTTTCATAGATGATGTATTTCTGTTAGCGCTATAACAACAAATACGAAAAAACAGAATAAAATCAATATTTAAGTGGTACTCCCATACAACAAACGTGAAATTTTGCGATGATGGTACGGAACACTTCGAGCGCGAGTCCGACTCGCACTTGGCCGGTTTTTTTGTAAGGAAATAAAACAATTATTAGATCTTAATAAATTATGACATAGGTAGGTCTAGTAGATTAAACTATCTGTCCAGGGTTCCTTCACCGTTGTTAGTGATGTCCAAGATAAACTTAGATAGTATAAATTAATTTGAAAAAGTCACATGGGTCCTTGCCCGGATTTGAACCCACGACCTCAAGCAAGAGAGGCGAGATCTTAGCCACTACGCCACCACGACAGCGCTAACATTTCAATTAGCTAATTGTCAGTATTGGCCGAGGATCGGTTACGCGATCGAATGACTTTGTTAGTCACTATGTTTGCTGTCCTCCTGCTTAGTTGCCAGACAGCCTGTTCTAACAACTGCAGCAAAATAGATTAAATACATTTTAAACTACTTAATTCGACTGTCGCGATCGGTTGACAGTACAAAATGCTGTAGTGTTTATGATAACACTTTTACTAAAATATTCAATATTCTACCTAGCTTTTTACCAACTATGTTCCAAAGAGCAGTGGTGGTGGACTTACGTTTGTGTCGTGGGTTCGAACCCAGACAGGCGCTTTACTTTGTGTACATTATTTCATCACCACTGCTCTACGAAGCGAAAAAAAAGTTAATAAAAAATTACAAAAAACCCGACTGCTTAAAAAGCGAACTAAAAAGACGTAAACAAGAAGAAAATCATGCTGTGCAGTCGGAGGATACACAATATAACGCCCAAAATCCGCCATTTTTTTATTTGCCAATTTTAATATGCCAGTGACACTCGCACGAGCGACGAATCGATTGACGTAAGAATCATCAAAATCGGCCAATGCGTTTGGTCTCTAGAACGCCACATAGGAACAAACATACATACATACATATACTGATAAACACATTACCCTCCTTCGGCAGTAGGGTAAAAATAGCCTTCTTTACAGTAGTCGCCGAAAAAACAAAATAAAAGGGTACCAAAAGACGTTGACTTCCGAGAAGAAAGTTTTTTTACCCGACTGCCGAAGGAGGGTAATGTGTTTATCAGTCTATGTATGTATGTATGTATGTATGTATGTATGTATGTATGTATGTATGTATGTATGTATGTATGTATGTATGTATGTTTGTTCCTATATGGCGTTCCAGAGACCAAACGCGTTAACCGATTTTGATGATTCATACGTCAATCGATTCGTCTTAACCTTGCGAGTGTCATAGGCTACATTAAAATAGGAAAATAGAAAAATGGCGGCTTTTGGGCGCCATATTGTGGGGGGCCAATTTAATTTTTTCTTCCAAACCCATCGTGTGGGGTATCAAAATAAAGGGTTTTTAGAGGCGATTCCAAAAATATATAACACTTATATATTTAAATGTACCTAATTCGAAAAAAATGTTAACTAAAAAGTTATAAATAAAAAAGTTAATTAAAAAAATCAAAATACCCGACTGCTTAAAAAGCGAACTAAAAAGACGTAAACAAGAAGAAAATCATGCTGTGCAGTCGGAGGATACATCTGGTTTTGGTCAGCCAGCTCGCGAATATGTATCCTCCGACTGCACAGCATGATTTTCTTCTTGTTTACGTCTTTTTAGTTCGCTTTTTAAGCAGTCGGGTATTTTGATTTTTTTAATTAACTTTTTTATTTCGCTTTGTAGTGTTTTGTTTTGGAAGTCGGTATAATTATTTTGTTTAATGTTTTTTATATCACACTGATAAGCGTACGTTTACATGGACGCAGTGCGATGTGACGACTGATTTGAACTTGAAATTTTATAAGAATAAATACGTGAATGCTATCGCCTATTGACACAATTTAAATGGCGTCGCACAATCGATAAGAGCCCTTATATACTCGATACTCGTTTGTTAAGATTGTAACAATTTGACTTCGTATTACAAATGCAGAAAGCGGATATTCCGTCTGTACCTCTGTTCTACCAGTTACTTTGAATATTGCAAACCGTAACTAGGCGTAATTGGTTCTAATGAAGTTATTATTAGATGCAAAATCGGTATAAATGATTGCTTTCTTGTCGGTAAGTATTGCTGTAATGACTGCTACATACAATGAGGTATTATGTCGGTCATTTACTGCTAATTTTGTAATCAGTAGATAATAGATATCAAGAGCAAAGTAATGCGACATTTCTCATTGTTTTAGGTAGGTATGTATCCCATGGATTTGATACATATTTTAAGTACAGTTGGCAAAGAGACATTATGAAACTATACTAAAACATGGCGAATTTTGGGCGTAATATACGTGCACCTCGGGCTATAATATTGGCGTGGTGTTCCAGTGAGCAGTGGTGGCTCAGTGGTAACGGCCGCGACCTACAGATTATAGGGCGTGGGCTCGAACCCAGGCATGCGCTTTACTTTGCGTAAATTATTTCATCACCACAGCGCTAAAAATGGTGAAGGCAATCTCTTCCAAATCGTGAGGATACCAAAATTCGAAGTTATGAGACATCCACCAAACCGCACTGGGCCCACGTTGTGGATTACGGCCCATTTACTCTCGCGGATAGGAGACTTGCAAGCACAACGGACCAAATGGAAGTCTAAGTGCGGGAAAGGGGGTCCATCTATCCTATCCTAGGCATGATGTTATGCTATATTACTTATAACTATTATCAAAAGACCAAAATATATGATACTAGCGGACGCCTCACGATAGACTTTGTCACCCGGGGATAATTTAGCTTCCCAAAGGGGAAATCCTTTTTGAAATCGGTCCAGTAGTTTTTAAGTTTATTCGTTACATACAAATATTCAAAAATACAAATCTATCCTCTTTATTATATTAGTATAGATATAGATGATCACGTAATCGCGAATATACGTTTCATAGAGAACCAAGTCTCGCATTGTCACGTCGTACCTGTCTGCGGAAGCCTTTACTTGGCCACAGAGTGAAGCCATGGCCGCGTCGTGTACAAAGCCCTTAACAGTTTATGTTTGACCTTTAAATCAGAGCCGTCACGTATGTCTGTTCTGGCTATTGATTGATATCTGTGACATTAATTCAAGGCGGATTGTCGATAATTTCATAATATACTTATCAAAAGTATTCCACGTTTCACCCCAGACTTTTGTCCGCGAATTTGTTGGTTCATACAACAACTTATTTATAAGTTAAGGTATCATATACATGTCGAGTAAAAAGTAAGTTGATTTCCAGATACAATGTTCACATATTCATTGCGACCTTCGAAAACTAAGACTGATTAGGTTACTTTGAGGCTAACATGTTTGACCGTGGATCACATCATCGCTTACCATCTGGCGATATAGTGGTCAAAGATTAAATTAAAAAAAAAAACTTTTAAAGATATGCCTCGCCATGTCCTTTAGGCAAGCTCTATGTGCATCTCTAGAAAAACCTCTATCGAAGTCAAAGTTTTACGAACTCTCATAACATAACCAAAAACTTCACAAACAAAGAAAGAAATACGTTTATTTGCGCCTGGCATGACGCATACCATAAAACAAAGGAAAACTTAAATACAAATACAGAGTATGCGTCATAACCACGCAAAACGGTGATCGCTCAGCATAATGCTGGGACTGGCGTGCGAGACAGCCACAGCGCTGGTTTTCAGCGATAGCCGATAGGAAGTGACGGAACGAACATGTTCTATTTATAAATAAAATCATCAAACACCGAACACCATTTTAATAAATTAAAAACAGCAATCCAAAAAAAAAACAATTTAATAACTTGACCACACTGATAACCGACCACTTGTCCACAAAAATAATGACAGATGCGAGAATCCATGCTTGGGGGAGTTCATAATGGCAGAGATAATTATCAAAAGCATAACTACCTGCGATACACTTGACATAATGCTTCGAGCACCGGAAGTCGGGGTGAATCCGGCGAGCGGTCACGTGACCGGCCGCCCGCCATCTTGTTTGACTACGGACTTCCGGTGCGGGCGCACTGCTTGCTAACATTTGGACAGCCGCTCTATTGATTCTCTGTTTTCTTTGTGGACAGTGTTTATCGGTTATTTTTTGGTGCTCAGTTATATTTTTCGCCTTTTTAATTATTTGTTTATACTTTATTATCTACCAAGATAAAACAATACATAAGAATACTTAAAAATAAAAACAATCATACAACAGGAGGCCTTATCGCATTCCGCGATGTCTTCCAGGCAATCTAGGCTGGACAGATATGACCTGGACACGAAATGAGGGGAACTTTTAGTTAATCATAAGACCTTACAGTACAGTCCGCTAGGGTCAAAAAAATTTAAAAAGAGTTACCGCAGCTCTAGCTCAAGCAATTGAAGGAACGCGGATGGGTTTTAGTCAGTAAAAACCTGACACTCCCTCCCACAGAGCGGGAGAAATCATTGAAGGATAAACCACCCAAAAAAAAATTATTAATACAATTTCTGTGCAACAACACCTGCACTCTGAGAGTAACTGTATTCTAGTCAGAATACATTAAAGACTATCATCAATACGACGAAGAAGAAGTAAAAGACTAGTTATCAGACACATCTACTAAAAACACTACATCAAATATCAAACCCAAACAAAACAGACCGAAATACTAACATTAAACACTACTCACGAAAATTTGTCCTAATACAAGTCCACTCAGTGTCTCCCGAAAACTACAAATCTCATCTTCCACTCCAAATCACCCCATAAAACCATAAAGCAACAAGAAAATAAACTTAAAACCGAAAGTTTACAAACATCTAAACCGGTTTAAACCATAACGGAGCGGACGACTGCAGAAACGGATGAGACAGGATTAGGAAACCAAATCTTCTAAGTCCTGACCGAATCGATCCCCAGTACCGACAGTTATGAAAAGGCGGCGTTTGAGAGCAGAAAAAATAAAAGCCGGTAAGCCTCCTGCCGGAAACCTCGGTACGTTTTCAAAGAGAAATATTTTCTTAGATACCGCACGAGTTTCGTGACAACCCTGTATTTGCACTCCACCAAAACAAACTAAACCTTAATTCATAAAGATGAGGTTCAAAATCCTTTGCGTTAGGGTCACCAGAGGTTGACGTAAGCGTGTGATCTTGTAGCAGGGGATGTCAAGCCGGGCCTTGTCACCGACTATCAATATCACCCCTAAGTGATGTATGGGGTGGCAAATGCCTTAAATCGATATATTTCGTTCAGCAGCCAGTTACAAAAGTTTGGACAAGTTTATTGGTTATATTGACAAGCTGTCGACGTAAGTTACGTCCGTTAGAGGAGCTTGAATGATGTGTTAAGATCCTTTTACTTTTCTACATGAATATTATAGTATGTATTACTAACTGCCACTCGTGGGTCCACCCGCGTGTTATTCTTACTTCTTCTTCTTCTCATTTCTCCCAATATCTTTATAAATTATAGCCTATGTGTTATTCTGATGTAGAAGCTATATGTCTGTAAAGATTCTTCAAAATTCGTTCAGTAGTTTTTGCGTAAAAGAGTAGCAAACATCCATCCATCCTCACAAACTGTCAAGTTTATATTAGAAGTAGTATAAGATACAAATCTTCACGTTTAGCTAAAAAAGTAAATAGAAAACTATGTCCAAATAATACGGTTTACCACCCGTAATAAGATAAATAATAAGAAAAAATCGGATTAAGATAATCATGTCTAAAACTTGTTAAACACTTGGGATTCCATATTAGACCATAATCCGATAAAACACACAACTGCATCATTGTATCATAAATACAATTATTTGTCAAAGTAAACAGAAACAATAAAAGAAAGTTTATGATGACTTGAAAAACGTTTCGCTATTCATTGCTAATTAACTTTCAACTCAAACAACGAAATAAATGAATCAAAACGCCACACAAACAAATGGTGCTTGCAGATGCATGCAGCCACTTCAACCACGATCGACTAGACTTATTAATACGTCCGTCCGGTACCGTGCGTGTCCGGACGCGGACGGGGACAACGGTACCGGCGCTGACCGCGCTCTGCTAATAATCTAGTAGGAACCATATCCGTGGTCAGGACATCATACATACACCATGGCAGGCGGACATCACATATTAAATGTGTGGCTGCATGTGGCGTCGGACACAGAGCTTGATTCTGATGTGCGGTGACTAAAATTTAATGGACATGTGAACTGTAACTTTTCCTAAAAAGACGCTGAAAGATAGCTTCTATTCAAAATTAAGCGAGAACATGCTACTCAGAACATGCACTAACGCTGTCGACGTAAATGAATTTTGATCAAAACATATATAAAAAATACGACGACGAAGAAGAACGTACACTTAGAAACATTCTGAGAGGCAATTACGTAGGTGATCAGGGGTAAGTTTGCATTCCAATCTCAGTCAAGCAATCGCAATTAGTTGTATTTTACAGATTGAGACATCTCTCATCTTTCGCATTTTCTTCTTAACAGCTTCTGCAGCATCAACTATTTTGTCTTTTCAGAGATTTTTCCATAATAAATAAATATAAAAAAATACTTCGTGATTGTTGTCTGAATAATATTTTTTTTAAATAGATTGACACTAATCTTAATCTATTTAAAACACCACTAATTTGCACAGAGATGCTTTGGCAGTTACTGCTAGGTTACTTCTAGTCAAGCGTCGTCCACATCATCGCTTACCAATAGTTATGATAGTGTTCAAATGGGAGCCAATCGAATATTATAAAAATAAGTTTGGTGTTTCTTCTATATATATACAAAATTGACTAATTTTGTTATCGTCTTCAGAAACAAATCGTAGACAAAGGTGATGTCGCTACAAAATATGACCAAAGTTTTTATTGTAAGTGAGCTTTAGAAAAGGCAAAAGGAATCGGGGTAGACAATGCAACGAAGGAGTAAAAGGGTCCAAATTGGATATGAGTTGCGAGAGATAGAAAACAGTGAAAGTTGTTAAAGAAGGCCAAAAGTTACACTGTACTAAGAGGCAATCAGTATCTAAATTATCATCATCATCTTCCTGCCCCTGTCCCATGTTACTTGGGGTCGGCGGAACACGTATTCTTTTTCCATAGGAACCGTCCTGTCAACCTATAACCTAATTAGATGATTATATTCAAGATAAGAATGCTTGGCAACAGCGTCTTTAGTGTGGACAAAATTAAATTTGCTAATTTATATTCCTATTCATAGTTATGGTATTTCAATTTTTTTTTTTCAGAATTTGACTCACACATTGTACCGATGTTGTTGAATTAGGTATTTTACCTATGTTTGCAATATTTGTAAGTATGTGAGAACCATGTTCCTATTTATCAAATTAATGAATTTACCTGTTAATGCTTTTATTACTTTATACCTGTACGTAGTATAGTGTGTAGTGCTATTTTTGGGTGCATCGTCCTCACATATATGAATTTATTAATGTATGTACATAAGAAACCATTGTAAAACACCTATTTTTTTAAAAAGAGTAGGTATGGAGTTTCTTCTGCGTTTTTCTCCATAACAAGCTACTTTGCCGAATGCATGGTAGAATCAATTTTTATTACTCGTACATTTTTAATTTAGATTTATTATTGTTTGACTTTCAAAATTGCCGCTTATTGGCCTAGTTGAAATAAATATATTTGACTTTGAACCGCCATGCTATTATTGACTTCCTTTTCTTTCATATTAGTCCTCACACAGTCCATTCTTCTTTTCTTTGGCCTTTCCCTCCATCTCCATGTATCCATATTTATATTCATAAGTCCTTCCTCATCATTACCATAACAGAACAAACGGTTACCTTTTTTAATACTAATATCAGCAATATAAGCTTAGCAAAACCTTTACACCTGACAGTGGCATATGCTTTTCAATAGCACCCTAGTCTACTTTCGATGACAAAATAAAAACCAGTTAGGTCGCAAGTGCGATGCGACCGATCGCGTGCGCTCCACCGGAAGGTGCATCCACAAATCAAGCCGCGACGCACGTGCGACTAATTGTCGCAGGGGAAATGATCCTATCGACTGAAGGGCACTTCAAATGACGCGGCTGTAGGGGCACAATATTGTACTGTTATTATCCATTTTTATGAATTTATTGTGACTTAAGATTTTTCATCAGTTGTGGCGTTTTGGAGTGGAATATCTTGGGGTTTAGACAAAGTCAAAGGCGATGGTCGAAAAACCAAAATTCAAGAGATAGAGACATACTGACGCTTACGAATGTGCAACTAGATTCATCTTTACTTTTTTGTTTAACAATTCAAAAGTACCTAGAAGGGTTATTTGAAATAAACTATTTTTATTTGTATTGATTTTTTAATGATCACGTGACATTTCTATATTACGTTGATAGAATGTCACGTGTATATAGCCTACTTTCTATCAGCAATAACAATGAGGGCTACCGCGTTTGAGTTTGCCGCTAGGGGCGCTGGTGTAGACTCTTATATGTCTATCAAGGTTATCTTCAAAATATCAAATTTCGCAAAATTGTATCTCCTAGGGCTGCGCGAAACTGCAGCATACTCGATTTTATATTTAATCGCACTTCTACTGTATTAGAAATGATTTTAATTCAAACTTTCCTTCCGTGCGCGTAATAGCAACGTTTAACAGCTATATTTAAGGACCTTACTCGTCAGGGGCGCCAAACTCATTGTCAAACGCCACATCAAATTTTCACGTGGTCAATTTTGGCACTTCGACAATCGTTATCGCTGACAGAATATTATTTCGTTTAAAACCTCTTTTCGGTGTCTGTATTTTGATATTTGTACAGTACAACTATGTTATTAGTGTCCCTCGGCGAACTTGGTGTTTCGTTAGTCATCGGCTTTCTATCTGTTGCAATGGGCAATGGGCACCAAGTGTAATGCAGACTGGACGCTCTCAATCAACTTGGAAGTCTGATATAAATCCGACTACTGACGAAATTTGCTGAGGTGCATTTAGTAAGTAGTTGTACTGTACCTAACTTAGAAATTTCTAAGCTTCGAGTAAATATGTCAATTTTGGTACAAGTTAGATTTGAGGTACAAACCTAACTTGTACCAAAGTTGACGGCATTATATCGTTGACTATCTGGTGAGACAGTGGCCAAACGTGAGAGTGTTTAAAATATATACAACTAGCTTCTGCCAGCGACTACGCCCGTGTGAAAAATGTTTTATCATCCCAAGGGAGCCGGATACCGGGATAAAAAGTAGCCTATGTGCTATTCAAGACTATAATAATATCTTCATGCCAAATTTCATCCCGATCCGTTCAGTGATTGAGTAACAAATATAAATCCACCCATCCAAATTTTCCTATTATAATAGTTAGATAATTAGATACTTATATCATCTTAGGCAAAATTACATTCTATCAGCGATAACGATTGTCGAAATCCAAATTGTAAGGGATAGATCACGAGACATTTTGATAGTGCTTGGATATCCCTTACATTGTTGATATTGTACCAAACTCCATCACGAAGTTTACATTTTTAGAATACCACGTGTGAATCAATGTTTATTTACTTATATTATAGGACAGTGACAGTTGGTGTCAGATTCCCAAAAAAACATTCACGTATGTTTATAAACTTTAAATTTTTCGCTTTTCTAAATTGAAAAATAATATGTCACGGGAATTTAACGCGATGACGCATCTACTTCATCACCTACAACCATTATCCTCATCTACTTTTCTTTGACGTATCTTTAGTATAAAACTTAGCTCTTTTTAACTTAAATAATACTATTGCTATCCTTCACTATCTGGCAACGTAAGAAAGGGATGGAGACTGTTTAGAGCTGTCAAAACCCGCTGGATTTGAAGACGTCAAGTTAACGCTGAACTGCAGTGTATTCGCAGGTTCTCAAATTAGGACTGTCTAGACTTTAGACTCTTGGGAGGGGAATGAAAGGATGAAAATTTACGCCTTTCTCTATTATTTTTATTTGCGGGAAAGAGATAGCTATAACCTTTAAGTTTTACTGGTGGGGTTAGGAGTGTTTTATTGACAGCTTCGCTTTTGTTTATTTTGAAAATATTCTGATTCCGCGATGAGTGAGTGACAAAATATTAATGTTGGTATGGTTTTAAGTTCTTATTAATAAACGCTACTGACTGCTGAGCTTGAAGTCCTAGGTTCGATTCCCGGGTCGTTTGAAGTGTTATCTGGCATTTCTCAGTAGCCCGGAATCTGCCTGTTGATGGGAATATACTTGCCCTCTACTACATAGTACTTAAACATAATAGGCGAAATGTGGATGTCCTATATATCATCTCTGTTTAACCTTTCGGGGACTACAAGCGTGATGTTATGAATCATCAGAACTACTCCGAAAACGGTGATGAAAAACATTGAAGAATCTCACGTGTTCTAGGATCAATAAGTAATTCGAAGATACGTGACATCCATCGATACAAAAAAGGCCCACGTGGTGGATTATGACCCACTTAATAAAAGATTGAATCTTAGTAAAGAAAATTCGTAAATATATTATTGATACAACCAGCTCTTGCCAGCGGCTTTGACCGCACGCACACAAGCACTACCGGATTAAAATCCAAACATCCAGATTAACATAATTTTAACAGGATAATTCGTTCGTTATATTGACAATTACATCCTCAATACTGGTCCTTCGAGCCGGATTTTCGGAGAACCCTGAGTCCTAAGCTCCCAATAGTGGCAACATTATAGGCCGATTATAACTAAATAACACAAGAAATTATTTGAAATTGACATGCTAGAAAAGGAGCCAGTGTTACCGTGGCAGTGGACATAACGGAATAGAAGAAGAAAACGTGTTGCGCCGGCTCTGAATAACATATGGGACAAGGGTAGGAAGGTGATGACGATGTAGTTATTTAACGTACTTAACATGCATTATGCCGAGCGATGACCGTTTTGTGCGGATGTGACGAATACTTTTTCTTTTTCGTAGTTTTTTTATTTATTTTTTATTGATAGGCTCGCGCTTTGCCACTATCTCACCTGATGGTAAATGGTAATGTGGTCGACGGCGAAGCACGCTTGCCTAGAAGTAACTTATTCACACTTGACTTAAAAACCCTTAGGTTGTAGCAATGGCAATTGTCATTCCTGGCACAAATTAAGTCTTTCTTTTTTCTTTCACATGTAACTCCAAATCCATCCATCAAACATTTTATAACACTGTAATCGAACAAAATATCCCGTAATATGTGTGTTCTTTAACTCAACAATTCACTCGGCTTGTTTGTTTATTTACCGAAGACTGTACATTTTTAACCTTGAGTAAAGTTGATCGACCTAAAATCAATAGTGCCCTCGAGACTGTTGCTACCTGGCTTAAGTCATGGCTTATACTGCAGTGCCGATGTTGAGACACGATTCCGATAAAAGAAAGGTTATTTACCGAGAAACGGCAATGACTGTGGTTTGTCTGTCTATAGTGGCACAATTTTATAGAAGGGTTGGATAATTGAAAATTTTCACGGGAATTAAACGCGATGATTTATATTATTTATTTACCTATTTCACCCGACGTTTCGGCCGTGTTGCAACGACCGTGGTCCCTGTTAGACTGGTGTATCGATATACTGGCTCCATTGAGGCAGAAAATTCTTCCTCTACCCTCACATTTCTATACACAACACTGACCGTGTCCTTATTCTGTAAGTTCGCCGACTGCACAAAACGAGGTAACGTTTTTATATTGTTTATCAATTATGAAACGCGAAAGTTTTAAAGTTAATAGGGTTGAATAATGATGGAAGAAATTAGATAGGAACAGAAAAGCATTAGTGAGAAAGGAAATGATTATTAACTAGGTTGTTCAAAGAAGCCAGTGACTGCTGGGTTTGCCGTACTGACATCGGCAACTCATTCCACACTCGCACAGCCAGAGGCCTGAGACAAGTGACATACTACCATCGAAAGTGTGACGATAACAATCGAAAAAATGTCAAAAATGTGTGAGAATGTCAAATGTTATCAAAATGTCACATGACCAATCCCTTTCATATTGGTTCCGTTCGTCCATCGGCATCGCTGAGGTCAAATGACGACACTTGTCTAGGGCCTGAACGATTTGTAGTAGAACTTTGTAGAATGAGCAGGCATCACAAGTCTCCCAATCTCCAATCTCTCAATAAAAAAAATTTTTATCAAAATATATATAAAAAAAAATATATAAAAATATATATAAAAATATATATAAAATATTTATATTATATCAAAGCGACTTCCAAAACAAAACACTACAAAGCGAAAAATAACTTTCTTTTCCGAAGTCGGTGCCTTTGGTACCTATTGTTTTCCGTTTTTCGACACCGACTTCGGAAAACAAAGTTATTTTCCACTTAGTAGTGTTTTCTTTTGGAAGTCGGTTTGATTTTTTTGATAAAAAGTTTTGTTTTAGTTTTGGTAGGAATTCCAATGAACCAAAACAAGATGGTGCTTCCTTGTCTGGTTGCGGTGTTGCTATGGCCACCTGCCGGCTCCATCATGAGACCAGCTAAGGAAGTACCATATTGTATCAATATTTTCAAAGTTACATAAGTAGGTAAATCAGGAAGTGCTTGCAAACTCAATTACTGGCTGCTAGACACACATACGAAAGATAATATAAAACCTTAGCTAAAACAGCTAAACTTAACTTCTCACTCGATCTGCAAAACCAGCAATACATTCGAAGACGTATCACACGAGTAGCCGTGTGCAAAACGAGGCTATCCATGGTCAAATAGGTCAACGTCAGTACAAGGTCAGTGCTCTCCTATTTCAGTCAGTCTTCAGTGTTTCCTATTCTTATCCAGAGCTATCTTAGGAGTGTTCTCGTGCTACTACGGACTTTGACTTTAAAATTGCCTTTAGCTAAGGCAAAAGGCCTTTGACTAACTACAGAATGGAATTTTTTTAAGTGAAAACTTGCTTTAGCGATTTTTGCGAGGGGCAAAACTTATGAGTACGCATCACTGATGTGCTGATTTGCCTTGTTGCAAAGGCAAAATCGGTAGTTGATAAAATCTTGTGCAAAGTCTGTATAGTGTGGACGCACCGTAAGCAATTTTAAGAAAATTTGTTTTATTTCTTAATACAGTTATATAAACGAGGCGAACGATATAAATGAGGAGCTCGTGGCTAAATAATAACAGCCGCACGGGTCGATCTTCAAGGTTAAGCAACGCTTGACGGGGTCGGTCCGTGGATGGGTGACCATTTCAACATACCGAGTTTCCTCCGTGCCTCGGAAAGCACGTTAAGCCGTTGGTCCCGGCTGTCATTTGAAGATCTTTGACAGTCGTTACGGGTAGTCAGAAGCCTGAGATCTGACACCAGTCTTGCCAAGGGGTATCGTGTTACCCAGTTACTGGGTTGTGGAGGTCAGATAGGCAGTCGCTCCATGTAAAACACTGGTACCCAGCTGAATCCGGTAAGACTGGAAGCCGACCCCAACAATAATTGGGAAATAGGCTAGGCAGATGATGATGACAGTTATATAAACATCCACACCACATATCAAGTAATTACAAATGACCCTTCTGTGACGAATCCTCTAGAAACTTGTAACGAGGTTTGTTCCGTCTAAAACAACTAACAGGACAAACGGGAATACGTAATAATTTCCTGGAAACAGGAATTATGTTTGAAACTTCAATAATTTCCTTGAAACGGGAATTGTATCAGGTCGAAGTGCCAATAAAGTAAAGTGCAAACTCTTAAGAACTGACTTAGTTCTAGTTTGTGCTTTGTATGACTTCAGGTCCTTGTAGAATATATAGGTACCTAATCAATATCTGTAACTTCCATTTAATTTATTATCATCTGCAATTCTTCGATGGTCTAGTGGCATCAAGCTGCCGCGGTATCAGCCGGATCAATGAAACGAGGCTCCTGAACTTTAGGGGCCTCGACGACGTGTGGAATCAAAATTTCGTAAATTTTTATCCACAATCTTAAATTATTTTTGGTTAGAGGTCTGTGAGGAATCATCTTTTCTATTAAATAATTCAATTTTCTTAATCGCTAGATTCACAATGTACGATTGAAACCTACCAGGTACGATTATTTCGTCTTGAAATTCGTATCGCTCTTTCTTGATACTCATTTTTCATGATTGTTTAATATACCCAAGTCAAAAATTCAAACACCAATACAAATAAAATTTTGTTAAAAAACTTTCTTTTCGTTGTGGTCTTTACTGAAGTAAAGTAAAAATATATTTTTTAAACGGGCACCTTTATGACTTGCTACACCACTGTTCTGGTCACTAGTAATATGTGATTTAATTTTAGAAATATTAGGCCAGTCTTTAAATATTAAACTGATGCATGAGCAGGTCCAAAGTAGGACTAACATTTAGCCAGCCCTTGATATTTGGACCGCTGCAAACGATACGACTGGCTAATTAACCTATTTTTACCTAGATTCACGTTACAGCTTAGTATCGTATGATTTTATCATAGTTGATCATAGGTTATAACTATTTCTGTTTTCTGCGAAGGGTGTCTATGAGTACAGTTGCAAATCGACAATTAAAGTTGTTTTGTTAAAAACAATATGGTCGAATTCAAATGGAAAATACCTAATCTGCCAAGAAGTAAAACAATCACATCGATGAATTACTTAAGTGAGCTACGGAATGTTTATTGATTATGTCAAAGAAACTTAAAATACTTCACTCAACTTGAGCGCACTGCACACTCCACACAGGCAATCACAACAAACGAAAACAGAACCGCAAGTCCACTCCACAATAATCTTTAAAGCACAGAACCTAAGTGTATTAACTCTCACACTCACCAGGCAATAAAAACAAAAATAACTACCATTGCAAAATATACGCTATTACAGATAATAACAGGGTCTATATTTCAGAGGGGAGGACTGTAGCTGGCAGGCACGCCAAGGGAACTTTCAAAGTAGCAACAGAGCAATAAAAGTTGGTCCAATCAAGTGACGGCTAACAGCAAATAACAACATTATGGGAGTAACCACTCATGACGTGGACACACACGTGGACACACACGTGGACGATATACTTTACTGAACGATTTAAGACATAAAGAACCCATATTAGTAAAATTGTGACTTTGATTTTGAACTGATATTTATTGTATATTGAAGGTACCAATAATTTGTATAATGCTCTTTTTTGCATTCTACGTTAGCTAAGGAATGGACCTAGCAATGGCAGAAGAATGTAAATATCTGTGTATCACGTGTATATGTGTATAACTCGTTATGAATTGAAGAGTAGAATGATATGCACAACATTTTAGAAGGAATAGGAATCCTAAAACTTCGTAGACAGATAGTTGTAGAAAGGATACCGAAAGGACCACGCAGAAGTCAGAAGCATAGACACTGTATTTGCCTTCAAAGTCAGTGCAAGTTGACCCACCAACCGATCAATCGATGGTATCGACAGCAAAAGTAGCCCCCTGGACTGCACGGCCCACTCAACACAAAAACAACCGAAAATTAATTATAAAATTATAGTCATCCACAATACTGAACCCTTCTCCAGAACTCGGCAAACAGTCCTAATTGCTGAGTGTGCGTGACCAACCGTGGGAGCCAACATATGCCACCACTGAGCCAACTATTATAATCACAACTATGCTCGATAATTTGCCACTGGACATGGTATGTGCAATCGATATGACATGCTACGCCCAATTTTTGGTCAAACGTTTTTTGGTTTGAGTGGAATCGTTCAGAAAATGAATACATTGATAGGTAACATTTTTCCTGCGCCTTTAAAGATGGCAGGGATGCTGAAGGTAACAGCATCCTTGCTGACGATCCAGGTGTTTCTGAAGGACCCTTAAAGACTATAGACAGTGGGTCAGAAATCGTCTGAAATGATAATGAGGAAATTTTAATGCATCGGCTCGAGGCAACGACACAGGCCGTATCGATCACGGAGGTGAAGGAACGGTGGTGGGGTCACGCCTTAGGTGAGTTACCTGTGTGCCCCCACCGGCCCTGACGGTGAGGCAAGCAGTCAGTCTTGCGCAAGCACTGCAAGTAGATAGACGTTTGTCACCACTACTAGATTTAATCGAATCGAAACTCGATAGACCAATCAGCCTAGACCTTGACAACTATTTTGGGTTCGGGTCTAGTCTAACTGGGTGTAGCTGAATACTGGTATGTATTTTACATGAAACAAATATCAATGGTAGACCATGAATCTTTTACTGTTTAGGCCAACTCTTTCTCTAGTTTCTGGAGTCTTGATGGTCAAGAAATTTCAGAAGGAAAAACTATGTAAAACTACATTTTGACTAATAAATACTAATTCTAATGTCAGAAAAATGGGGGATTATTGATCCGTCCAACACCTGGTGTGAGTGCGGTGCCCCTGTACAGACTATGTCCCACTTGTTGGAGTGTCCTGGCTGTCCATTCACTTGCACCCTGGAAGACCTTCTGACGCTGCAATAAGCGTGGCCGCCTACTGGGCTCAGACAATCTAATTGAATGTGCCATCAATTCGAAAAGAAGTAGAAGAATGTCAGAAAATAGTTTTAGTGCAATCCACAGGATCAAACATTTCTGGAGAAGTTAGGAAGACACGATACCAAAAACCGATTACTTCTGACTAGTACCAGAAGTTTAGCAGGCTGATGGAACGAGGTCCTTAACATTCTTGCGATGTAGGCCTGATGCTCCTACCTGAAGACTTTTTATTATTGAAAGGCTCGCGTTTGACTAATCTATCTCAGTGATAATGTGGTCAACGGTGAAGCACACTTGGCTATGGTTGAGAGATTCAAAAGTAGGCACCAGTAAGGATTTTTACTAAGAGAATATGGTCGAAGACAAGTATTTAAAACTGTAAGATTTGACCACTGTAAAAAAGATGTGTATCTTCATCGTAGGTGCCTTTATGGTCTTGATCATCCATTCATAAACATTTATGTACTACTAATATGGTTAAGGGTTTAGTTTAAGACTAAATTATTTGTATGTTTGCAGTTTTCTGTGACAAATATACACACATTATTTCTTTCTTTCACTTCATAAATCAATAAAAAGTACTGCTCAGGCGCAAAAACCAAAAAATCCTACTACTCTGTCTGTCTGTTACCTTTTAACGCTTAAACCCCTGAACAGATATAGATGATTTTTTTATGGGTTGGTAGTTTCTATGGTGAACTACTAATTTATCATGTAAGGCGGCTCACCGACCTACAATATTACTGCGCGATATAAAGAAAATGCTGTTCAAAGTACTAATGCTACGCAGACGAAGTCGCAGATTACAGCTAGTTTGTCATAAACCCTCAAAGACAACCTTAACTACGACTTTCCATTAAGAATGCAGACCTTCGGACAGGTATAGCACATTGTCAATGGAAAGTTTTCTAGAGCATCTGGGCAGTGAGTGGTTATTTCTATCCAATGTCAGCGAACTAGACGTGGACGTACTACGGCCATTTTCTTAAGCATATCGCTGGAAAATGATTGAGTATTCATGCAGCAAGTTACAGTATTTGATGGCTTTTCATTTGTAAGATTGTTGAAGAATGGTATTAGTCATTGGGCTCTTTGATGATGATGGCGTATTGTGTTTAAAGAGGTGAGTGGAAACGCTGGTAGGGGACACCCTAGAAGTGCATAAACGGATCGTATTGGTGATACTAAATCTTTAGGAATAGTCCCGGAAGCGAAAAAGTGAGAAAAAGTAATTATTATTGTGCTCTTGAAATTGATACTAAATTATCCTTTCAAATGTTTACTGGCCACCAAAATTTACAGTTACCACGCTCGCCTAGTTGAAAATAAAAACGCCAGGATGACACATGCTCCAAAATTAGGTAAGTAGTAAATATCAAAGGAAAACCAAATCATGTTGAAAACATAAAACTCCCATAGAATTACATAAAGAAATCGGTCAAAACCCTTCCACGCCCTTCCAGGCGCGAAGAAAAACTCGTAAAAATGATAACTCGTAAACATAGTCGTAAAAATATGGAGCCGCACTAATATGCGGGTCGGTCGAAGCGAGATTTCGATATGAATAATTCTTAATATTTTGTTTATTTTAGTTTCGCTTTAACAAGGTTTTCATCCCATTTCGTAACATTTTTAACATTTATATTTATAGCGGAAAGTTGTGAAAATCTGATATAGACTTAACAAATGTGTTTCTTTTTCGCTGTTTTGGTTCCATTTTCAGTGAGTATTGTATTCAAAACTGGTGCATATTAAAATATAAACTTTGTAAGGTACCTTTAGTTCTTCTAATAATCTCATTGCGTGAAAAATAAATTACATATTTGTAAGCAGTCTAACGCAAAAACTCTTACTGAAAATCACACTAATATTAAAAAAGCGAAAGTTTGTGAGTGTGTTTGTAAGTTTGTTACTGTTTCACGCAAAAACTACTGAACGGATCTGGATAAAATTTGGCACAGACATAGATTCTATTCTGAAATAGCTTATACGGTACTTTTTATCTCGGGAATATTATATTCTCGTGGGATAATTTTAATATTCACGCGGGCGAAGCCGCTGGCAGAACTAGAGAATACATAAATCTAAATGATCCAATGACTTAATATTAGACTTTAGGTACAGAAGCAAAGTTCTAGCAACTTTTCTTCATGTGCTGAATTCATTAAGTAAACCTTGAGATGTTCAAAACATTAAAACCCGATATAAAACCCAGTATAATACGCCACCGAACAATAGTCTGGCGTACATCAACTTTCACAGTTACCAAAACCTATTAAGTTCAAGACGTTAGTATTTTAATAAATGAGAGAACGTCACAGCCATTCTGCCAACTTGAAATTAACTTTGCACCCTTGGGACTTGTATGAAAGCTATGAATACGGTACGGCATACTGTGGAGCCATTGTTGGAGGCAGTAGACGGCACTTCATGAAGTTGCAACGGAACTTGGTTTCAGTGGCGCTATTGGCCTTGTGGGTGCCTTGTGGGCTAGCGCAGCGCTGTTTATTTTTGAAGGTGTGCGATTACCGCTGAATAGGTGTATTTTTGTTGCAGTTTTGGAGATTAGGACCTTCTTAGGCTCGGATGTAGTGCATATTTAGGTTAGTTAGGTCAAGTTCACCATTGACAATAAACGATATCAACACAGCTTACAATGAATTCAAGAGCTGTCATTTTCAATATTCTAAAACAGTGAAGACACAGCTCTTGAAAGTGGATATGATTTGCTGATTGCGTTCAGTTTCGTTGATGACTTTCACCCACCACATACTAGATGAAGTGACATTTCATCATTCAGTTTTTGACAATGGTTATTGCAGATATCACTTTGGCTAGACCCTCTCTTGAAGACGTTCTTGTTAGTCAGATTTTTGATATTGGTTTTGAGGCCGATACCCTCAGCTTAAGCACTTGTTTAAAGCCCGAATAAACTACAATAACACAACCGCGAATATCATATCGGCGGCATATCATATGACATACGTTTTAACTGCACAATCCGTACGGTTTTTAGGAGTGAATGAAAAGGCTAAAGTGCCCGGCTGAAACACAAAATAGACAACTGACGATATCTATCAGATCTCCATAGGCTTTTGAATTGATATTCTAACGGGTGTATTGTATGAGTTTTGAAGGGAAACAAAACAGTTACTCTGAAGCTCTAGACGAGTGTCATTCGATGTCAGTGATGGCGTTGTTCGAAATGCCAAAATGTAAGAGATTGACCACGTGACATTTTGATATTTCTATACATTTTTCCGATCGCCATACTTTCGTTGATAGAATGTGTCTTGTCTAGGCCCTCTGAAATATCTTGATGTTGGATAATAAATGGTATTTATAGGAACGTTTGAAGATCACTAAACTGCTGAACATTAAAGAGCAGTTTTTGGATTGATCTGGGCTGGCCGCATGGGCGAAGACTACCACACATTGGATCCCAAACAGCAGGCAACGACAACGCGGTAGCCCCAGAAACAGATGGCGGGATTAGCTGGATACCTTTTCAAAAGATTGCCCCGTGATGGCAATAGACTGGGAGAAGTGGACGTAGGGAAGGGAAGCCTTTACCCCGTAGAGGGATAACACTGGCTAATAATAATAATAAAATGCTATTTTATCCTTATCTCATTTTATTTGTGGTCGGCACAACATGTCTTCTTCCATACTACGAGTACTATTAGGCTTCATATCAGTCTCCTTCTAGCCTTTATATCTTTCTCATAGTCCATCTTTCGTTTTTTGGTCTCCCCATACTTTTTTAAGTCATCCACATTCATGACATTTTCACCACCAAATTGTTGTCAAAAGTGTCTGCCACATTTGAACCAAGCGTAAGAAGGTTCAATCCTCCAATATAGTGATGATGCAGTTTTAGTTTTCTTCAAAATTGGGCTCCTTTTAGTATTTCCTTTTCCACTATTTCTTATAGTTTTGGAAATGCTATAATATTTGTAAAATATCTGGTCCTCTCAACTAGTTCAAGAGCCCAACAAAAAGTAATGCCTCCTTGAAAAAAGTTAAGCATCAAAAAGTAGTTTTAATAAAAATAAAACATAGAACTTATAGAGCGCCCGACAAACTCAACCAGCCAGTTAAGTAGAGCCAGTCTGAACGAGGCACAAATAGCGAAAGATATTGGACGTAAATACTTTTATGAATTAATAAAATTAAAAACTACGTAACACCCTCGCTTCGTTCATATTTTATTAACATTAAGTACGCTTTAAAAATATATGCGCTGTGGTATGGAAACAGAGTGAAATATTATGTTATTTTGTTTATTATAATAAACATTACTATGTGATTATGTTATCTATATGTTCTGCAACTAGAAAAATATTAATTTGTCTTTTGAATATTTTAATTTTTGAATTCTAGATGCATTACAATTTATTTCAGGATCATCTAAGCTGAATATGTATGTACAGTATTTTGATATAAGAGTACTCTTTACCTACATTTTATCTGAAACTACACAATGCCTATTAAATTATTTAACTAACACGACGGTAATAAAGCCTTACTTTAACAAAACAGATATATTGGTTTACTAATAGAAGCAGTTTATATTGTTATCCTCTACGAATGCCTACGGCGTAGCCACGTAGCGCTACGCGACGCTACGCAAGGCAAAAATACCAGTTGGTTTCCATGCACTGATTTCATTTGGGCGCACGGTTGGCGCAGTGGTTGAGCGATTGACTGCTGCGCTGCGTGTCGCGGTTTCGATTCCCGCACGGAACAAATATTTGTATGACCTACAGATAGTTGTTCCGGCTCTGGGTGTTGTGTATGTGTGTTTATATGTTTGTAAACGCACCCACGATACAGGAAGAAATTACTAGTGTGAGGCAAAGATATAAAAAAAAAAAAATTGCTGGCGAACAGTTTTCTTTTATATAAAAAGAAAACTGTTCGCCAGCAAAATTTTTTTTAATAACTAAGAATAATATTAATTAAGTAGACGAATAAATTGTCAGAATGATTTATATGACACCGCATCAAAAACCTTAGCTTAGTTTATAAGTATAACTCAGTCAAAAAGACATGTTTATTGTTTATACTTTCCAAGGCTTACTTGCAGATCACCAATCCGTCATTAGTACATAATAATTAGTACCTATACATAACCAACGCAGTAATAAGGCCGCTAGTCGAATTCAAAGCAAAACCGTTGCAAGCGTGCCGCCGCGCGCTCACGCTGACGTCACTTCACTAGGAATCGCTAATGAGGGCGTGGTCCCATCGACAGCGGGACGCATGCCGCGGCGGATTATACGAACTGTTGCACGGAATATTGGCTTAGTTTTGAATAATAGAGGAAAGGTCATTTGTGATACTTAGTAAAGAGGATGGAAAAATGTTTGCCCATCTCAGTTTACTTTCTTCAATACTTCAATATTAATATTATAAATTCGAAAGTAGCTCAGTTTGTTTCTTTTCTCAGAGACCAGATGGGATGAGCATAATGCCTTGGAAGTTGGGTAGGCCTTTGGTATGGGATGCAACATGTGTCGATACCCTTGCGCCATCCCATCTTCTTAGCACGGCGGGCTGTGCTGGGGCAGCTGCTGCTGGTGCAGAAAACCTCAAACGGCGCAAATATAACAACCTTATTGGCAGTTATATGTTTGTGCCGTTTGGGGTTGAGACATTAGGTCCATGGGGTCCGAGTGCTCATCGAGTGTTTCGAGACATAAGTAAACGGTTAGTCGACTGTTCGCGTGACCAGAGGGCTGGCCTTTTCTTCAGCCAGAGAATCAGCATTGCCATTCAACGTAGCAATGCTGCCAGCGTTCTGAGCACGTTTCCCATTGACATCGATATGGACGAATTTTTTGATGCGCTATGAGCTCTTTTCCCTCTCCCCTTTGTATGTAAGTTTGTTTTGTTATTAGTCATAAGAATAGGAATAGTCAGTTGTACATATTATTTGAATTATAAATAAAGTTTCCTGTTTGTTTGTTATCTGCTGAAGCGATTTAGATGAAATTTTGTAAGGTCATAGGACAGTTTTATCTCGGTAGTGGGTTCCCTTGAGATGACAAAACACTTTTTACGTGGAAAGAAGCAAGTTACCTATAAGAATTTAAAGAGAAAAAACTGAATTTTAAGAGAGTTGTTCACAACTGACTGAGCACAAATTTTGCATGCTCGTTTGATTTGGATTACAATGAGTGAAAGGTTAGCTAAATGACATCATCATCACATCACATCACATCATCAGCCTATTAATGTTCCCACTGCTGGGACACAGGCCACCTCTCTGTGACAGGGAATGGGCCGTAATCCACCACGCGGGCCCAGTGCGGTTTGGTAGATGTCACATGTCTTCGAATTTTTGGTTCTAGGACATGCCGGTTTCCTCACGATGTTTTCCTTCACCGTTTTGAGAGCAGTGGTGATGAAATAATTTACACAAAGTAAAGCGCCTGCCTAGGTTCGAACCCACGACCTACAACTTGTAAGTCGCGGCCGATACCACTGGGCCACCACTGCTCTCAAATGACATCATACTGACTAATTATAAGTTTATGCACTCCCGTGAAATGGATATCAAATGGAAGGGTTTGTTTAGAGGAATTCGAAAACCTCGTTGGTAAAATATATTTTTGCAAAATTTTTTACTAATATTATAAATATGAAAGTCGGTTAGAAAACTTGTTCTATTTTTTTCTAATCAATCATGTCTCAACGGCCGAAAGGTTTGAATTTACAGAAAATTCTTAGAATACAAAACTGCCTTAAAATAATAACTACTTATCTCTCTCCTTACTAAACTTAATTGCCCAGAATTATCCGACTCGAATTTAAATACACGTTGATTTTACAAAGTTTATAATATAAAAGAAAATTATACACACTGAATTTAACACGAACAAACAGACGACGGGAAAACTGAGAACGAAATGCAAATGTCCTTTATACGGGTAGAAAATGTTTTATTAAAATTTGGAAACACCACAAGTCTTCAGGGATGAAAGCGGGACGAGATGTCAAAGACCTTAAAGTTAACCTTGAAATAAACTTATGTGGGTACTCCTATGTAATTAAGTTATCTGGGGGGTGACCATGAGCCTTTAGAATAAGTTTTGCAGTGTCCGTAAGGGAAATCTTTTTTCTTTTTAATTCTAGTTAGGCTCGCGCTTGACCACTATCTCACCTGATGGTAAACGATGATGTGGTCGAAGGACAGTATTAAGAAGGTGCAATACCAAGTTAGTTTTAAATATATAATTCTACCTATAAAAATAATACTAAAACTTGTGTGAATTTGGAGACGGTTTTTGAGTTGAATGTGCCTTATTGATTGTATTACTAAATATATTATTTCTGCTACTCTCATGCCTACGCTTTAAATTCCTCTCCTCAACATATACATCTATCCCTTTTTCACAGTCGAACCATGATAGTTTTGACACGTCATGGTACGGCGGCTGATATATGTTTGTTGGACATTTTGGCAAAGCTTAATGGTGAGCAATTTATGAAATTATAGTAAGATTTAGCATTTTCTCAGATCTATTTAGGCATGCAGAATAGTATAGACGAAGAATAATTGAGTAAAATAACACTCAAAAATTGTTGTACAGCAGGTTACAAACCAAGAGCTAAGCTCGTTCAGTTAGCTAGCTACTAGTTCAGCTAAGTCGAACTCATTTCTGTTCCTACGCTAACTTCTTCTAAACTATCTTTTTTAGATAGTATAAAACAAAGTCGCTGTCGACATCTGTCGACGTCTTTTCTGTTTCTACGCTAAATTCTTCATAACTATCTTGTTTTGATAGTATAAAACCAAGTCGCTGTCCGCGTCTGTCGACATCATTTCCGTTTCTACACTAACTTCTTCTAAACTATCTTCTTTAGATAGTATAAAACCAAGTCACTGTCCGCGTCTGTCGACGTCATTACCGTTTCTACGCTAACTTCTTTTAAACTATCTTCTTTAGATAGTATAAAACCAAGTCGCTGTCCGCGTCTGTCGACGTCATTTCCGTTTCTACACTAACTTCTTTTAAACTATCTTCTTTAGATAGTATAAAACCAAGTAAGTCACTGTCCGCGTCTGTCGATGTAATTTCTTTTTCTACGCTAACTTCTTCTGAACCACGTAACGGATTTGAATAAGGTTTTCATTATTAGAAAAAGCGATAAGCCGAGAAAGGTTTGTGTATATAGTTTGTCACGAGCGATGTCGGGACAGGTTGCTAGTGACAAATATAAAACCTCGAGAGCTTGGCAAATCAATATTTGTAGAAGGATTTTTGGACGGGACCATACCTCGGCCTTGCCGGATTTACTCTGTAAGGAAGACGAAGATAAGGAATTGCTGCATCTAGTGTAATGCCAAAATTTAGACTGGTAACTAAATCATGATGCCTGGCACTTCTGGGGGGTGACCATTAGCTCTTAGATTAAGGTTATTTTGAGATCGCGTAAGTGACAGATGCATACAAGTCATATACATCTGTCCCTTACACACACTCAATATAACCTTACTCTAAGAGCTTATGGTCACCCTCCAGGAGACTTCATATGTAAAACTGAACAGTTTTAAGCCTTAAGTTGAGGTTAAAATATGAAGAGAGCTAAACATTTCAAAAGTACCTTTAAATGATTTAATTAAAATAAATTATTTGAGTTTGAAGATGTATTTATTTATTTAGGCAATAATCGCTCTACTTCATATACCCAAACCAAATTCTATCTATTAGTATTAATTCCAAACGTAAACTCAATAGCGTATTCAATCCGCTAATCGCTCATCACTCGGCCCGCCATCAGTCACGACCCAAATTATCAATGCACGTAAGTCAGCCTGACACCTGGCTTTGCTATCAAACCGCCCCTGACTGATGGCCGTAGCTCATCGCGTCTAGACAGCCTAATATAGAAACGATTAAATATCTCGTCACACGTACTGGGTTATTTAACGAGGATAAGGCCGGTCACAAACTGTGAAGCTCACGGACGATTGATGAATTATATAGGCAGCTAATGTATCTGTTTGTCGTTGTTAATGATAAGTTGGTAATACATGGTATTACGCCAGTTCATAGTTAGATGGATTTGTCATGGTCATTTGCTGTGGTAATAATTGGTGTTATTTAATAAATCACGGGATTTTGGATGAAAATATATGTTTGTATACCTTCTTAAATTATAAGACATCATACATTTTCGTATTTCAAGAACAAGAAGCATGAGAAACCTGAGAAGGGCCCACCCTTACCCTGCAGTGACAGTTGCAGGCTGATATTATTATTATTATTTAAGAAAAGCGACTAATGGCTGCGTCATTGCGCTGAGCACAAGTATCGGTTGTCATAGCCTTAGGTCCGATTTCTGAAATGTGAATTTGAGGTCAAGAACATGTCAAACCGTACTTTAGTGCAATATTTTGACAGGTTTTTGGGCTAAAGCATAGTTTGACAAATACTCAACGTCAAATGCTTAATTCAGAAATCGGGGATAGTCAGAAATGTCAAGGAGTGGCCAGTTCTATGAGAGACACTCACTGATTGACACGCTATGACAATGCAGTCCCTAGCTGTCACCGGTGACGCTTCTCGGTGGTCTATATTTTTGCCAATATATTACAACAAAACCACATACATTAAACGACGACGACAAATACTTCACGATAGCCAACAAATGAACACATTACCTCTTATAATCGTAGGCAAAATACGTTCTACAAACAATCACCACGTGCTGAGATCTCACGCAACAGAATGCTGGTTAAATATTAAAAGTGCAGTTAGCGACAACGCCAGTTAACCTGTGATTGGGTACCGTTACTGTTACCACATAATTGAACGCGCTAACTAGGTAACACAAACGTGGTTTTTTAAATGGAAGCTTCTGAATGAGTGGGAGTGGAGCTTTGTGTTAGATATTTTTGTTTAGAAACTTATAATAATTATTTTTTTAAAGTGCGGAATATCAGTCTGACATGATATAACATCACGCCTGTATTTTCCCGAAGGGTTGTGCAGAAAAGCATCTATAGTATTTACATCCACATTTATGTTATGTTTTCAAGTCCCATCCCAAGGGGCGAGCATATTGACCGAGTCATCATTCATCATCATCATTTCAGCCGAAAGACGTCCACTGCTGGACATATGCCTCCCTCAAGCGTCGCCACACTGATTGGTCCTGTGCGTTTTGCATCCACCGGACGCCCGCAGTCTTGACCAGGTCATCGCTCCAATTAGAGGGAGGCCTTCCAACGCTGCGTCTTCCGGTTCGCGGTCGCCACTCCAGAACTTTTCGGCCCCAACGGCCATCCGTTCTGCGAGCAATGTGCCCTGCCCACTGCCACTTAAGTTTGGCAATTCTTCGGGCTATGTCAGTAACCTTTGTTCTCTTGCGGATGTCTTAATTTCTGATTCGTGACTTCTGATGAGGGCCATTGTGAGCGACCACGTGTCTGCACCGTAAGTAATCACTGGCAACACACACTAGTCATAGACTTTCGACTTGACCGAGTATATAGTCTGAATGCATAATGTACCTATAATCTTTCCGCTGTTGGAATACAGGCCTCTTTTCCATTAAAGGTAGACGGTAGTATTCTAACACGGGGCTATGTGCGGGTTCGCAGATGTCACATGTCTTCTGGACTTGTTGGTTTTTTCAAGAAGATATGTATCAGTATTTTGAGAAATTATATCAACCATAAAACCTAAAAGTCATGGATATAGACGTTAGACAATCAAAATCTGATATTAACGGAGTATTGACTTCGACCATCTATGAAATTCGGATTCAGGGAAATGAGATACGTGTTTCTGCAATCGATGACAATGGCTAGGTATGTGAACATTTGCTAATTAGAGCATTGAGTATGAGAGTATGCGATCAAACGTGTTCAATTAATGTAATCAGATGTAGCGGTGGACAACACATTTGACGGCCAACCAAGTTTACAATCTTAATTGGTTTTGAAAGTGAGTAAATATGTGGCCTTTTAAAATATATTTATATTAATTTTTACCAAGAATGATGCAGGTAACCAATATTTTGTATCAAAAAAGAGTTTCCAAGGTGTTTCTTGCACGTTTTGCTCCATAAATATCAACTCTTTAGAACAGGGATGCCCGAAGTGGTCGATATAGACCCCTTGGGGTCAAAATCGGTTTTCCAGGTGTCGACATCAACGAAAACTGATTTTGGGGGTCGACCTTGTGTCTTAAAATCGATCCCTATTAATTAGCATAAATTCTTATTTGAAACTTTTAAGATACTGTATAAGTTGAGTTACGTGTACCACCTTGTTATAAGAATGTCTAATATTTTAGTAGGAAGTATCACTGTACTTTAAAAAAATTCAACAAGTCGATAAGCGTGCACAAGTTCGTACAAGCTGGAAAACTCTGCAAATCAATAAGCAGATATTTAAAGTAATTTGGCTATGGGGATCTGAGGTATCAGTTCATTTTAGAAAAGGGGTATCTTGCCCAAAATAGTTTGGGAATCCCTGCTTTAGAACGTGCAACTACGTTCAGCATCATCTTTCTGACCGACGCCTTGACAGTTCAAATCTGTCTTTAAGGCCTTCTTGCAAGGAAATGTTAACTCAGAGTTAGTTGCGTTAGGTTAAAATAACAGTTAGTCAACTGTTAATTTAACCTCTCGAGAGGGGAGAGTGTTGTAATGAGCGATTCCTGGCTAGGAATATTGGTTTTTCAAATATCCAATGATGCAGTTTTAGTATTCTTCAAAATCGGCCTCATGACTTCTTTGAGTGTTTCCGCTATTCCTCATAGTTTGGGATTTGGCCTTTCACGCCCACTTAAAAAACTCACCCTGTATACCAGCTATGATTAATTCATGAGTTTATGACTCCCCCAATCATATTGAGACCTAATACCGGTACTAGCTACTAAATGTAGGCGTTGACTACGCTTTGGGGATTATCCGGTGACATATTGATACATATGTGTGTGTGATACATATGTGTATTCATTTGTAGTGCAGTTTGACGGATACATTGGGCTTGACAAATTAGCTGTCAGAGAAATTATGCGAACGTATGTGTGTACGAGTAGATACTGAAGTCATGTAGTCGCTGTTTTGGTACGCGATTGTGTATTGCGGTTTTCGAGAAAAGTATATTTAGTTTTGTGGTGATAAAACAATTTAGACATAGTTTTTTAACTGACAGCAAAAAAGGACGAGGTTATCAATTCAGTTGCATATTTTGAAGTCAAAAATAACTTTAATTTCGGAAGTCGATGAAGAATCAAAATCAGAAACACCGGCTTCTGAATTTAAAGTTACTTTAGCCTTTTCAGTTTTATTTTAAGAAAACGGTTGTTTCTTTTTGGAAATGGTTTTTTTATGTTTAGATATGTGTTCCTTACGTAAATTTTGTTGTCCCTTTATCAACAAAGTAAATAACAATACAATTAAAAAGGTAAACTCAATTTTCACAGCTGCTTATCTAAAAGGTAACAGAAATTTATCAATTTTATAAGTATCAGTAATATAATTTAATTTATCAGTATTATTTATTTACATATTTATATTTAATCATTTTGTCTTTTTTTATATTATTTAGTTTATTAATTCAGTTATTATTTTATTCAAATATGAAGTGTGTACAAAAATATCTACTTTTCACATATTCCAATCATGTTAACAATGCAAATTTTCTTAAAACCACACGCGATCGAGTTCATTTGTTTTCAGTCTTGGAAACTATGAAAAGAAGAGTGTATATTATGTACTTACATATGTGTGTATGTTGGCTTCCATGTTGACCTGAGGATTAAAGAAAAACAAGGTGTATATAGTGCATGTTATACTGGGGAATGCCTTAGTGGGGGAACACCTAAATATAGGATTGGATAGCGATTTAACGATTTAAGTCATTGATTTTAACGATGCAATAATTTAAGTCATTGATTTTAACGATGCAATAATTTAAGTCATTGATTTTAACGATGCAATAATTTAGTTATTTTTGAAGTGAAAACTTCTTTAGCCGTGTTGAGTGATTTTCGAAAGGGGCTCATGTCACTGACATGCTAATATCATCAACATGCTAATGTGTGCAACGGAATAGGTAATTGTGGTTTTGTACGCGTGCAAAAGTTTTAAATTTTTGCTTGTGTCGGTAGTTTTTTTTTTTTTGATGAGCCAGCTCTTGATCTCGTCGTCTGATGGTAAGCAACAGATGAGGCCTGCGATGGACCGAGTGAGCTCTGAACATCCCTGTTCACTCTTGCTTTGAAGGCTGACGGATTATATCAGAGAATTTGATTTAGAGATGTTTGTTTACTAAGCGTAAGCAGTTTTTAAGATATTGTTTAGTTTTAATCTCGGGCCTGTGATAAAAATTAAACCAGTATCAAAATAAATGCAAAAGGTTATTGAGTAAAAAGCTTAAAACTGAATTCAGTTTTTTTAATTTCTTTTCAATGGACTGTATAAGATGTAGTTTGGTAATTGATACAATTTGCTTGTTTTATTAATATTTTACTATAACTCACATGAAACGTGTTGGTCAAAGACACAGGAAATGGAGAAGAGAACTTATGTCAGTTCCTTACGCAGATAATATATTATAACAGACTAAACAAGAAATAAAATAACTTTGTGTTGCCATCAACAATTGAAATGTTCTTCAACAAATGACCAAATGATGAACAAATGTTTTAAGATTATTTTAGTTAAAGACCTTACTGGAATATCTATAGAGGATACTTAGGTCTTAGCTCATACTTCAGCTAAGCTTTGTTCCTGTCACTTTCGCACAACTGTCATACTACAAGTGTAAGATAGAGACGGGCAAGACACGCGTGCTAAGTAACATTTTATAGATATCCCAGTTAGTATTGTCTCTTATTAAGATTCACGGTTTATTCTGTGGTCGAAAAATATGTCTGTGATAAAAATTACCTATAGACGAAATAAGTGTTTAATGAAACTAGATCATTTCTAATCCTGGGATTTCTCGATCCAGAATCCCAGGATGCATAATCCCGGGATCCTGGAATATTTCTGGAATTGTTGGTTGTGAAAATTCAGGGAACTATATAAAATCAGCTTTTTAAACTAACTAATTTGTTCTGCCTAGTGTTTTCCAAACTATATTGCTAAAAGGCACTAAAAATTAACACGTTGAAACTCTATTTTTATAACCAATTTTTGTTAATCCTGTAATCCTGAACTTTATGGGATTAAATTTTTAGTGGGATCTAATAATCTATAAATTACACTGACTGCCATGTTACAATGGATGTTGAGAGGTACTTTTTTTTTTTTCTACTATGCGTCTCATAGTTCGGTCATAATTTGACAGGTACATTGACCTCAAGGCGTATATATTCCCCAAAGTTAACGCAGTACTGGCCGTGCGCCCGCTCGGCGCAAGAATATCAATTTTTGGACCTCCTTTTGGACAGTTTTGTTTGCAAAATATTTTTGATTTACATATTGACGGTTGACCTCTTTCTCGAAGTTAGTCCTACCCAACTGGACCGTTTGTCCCAGGTAGACATATTCATCTACAACTTCGAGTGTAGAGTCTCCGACCTTGATAGGAGTGGTTGTTACATTCACCATGACCTTGGTTTTGTCCATGTTCATTTTAAGACCCACTCTTTCGGAAGCTCCACTGAGGTCATCGTGCATTGTACTGAGGCTCTCCATGGTATCAGCCATAACCACTGTGTCATCGGCAAACCGAAGGTGAGTGATGTACTCGCCATAAACGTTGATGCCGAGATCCAGATCCTTGAAGACATCCTCCAGCGCAGCAGTGAACAGTTACGGAGAAATAACGTCTCCCTGCCTCACGCCGCGCCAGAGAAGGATTGGTTTCGAAGTCAGATCCTAAAGACGGACTGACACGGTGGCGTTTTTGTACAAACACTTCATCACCTCAATGTACCGGTAAAACCTAGTACTAGTGAGAACAAAATATCCCATTAGTTCTACCGTCAAACTGTTCAGTAGAACAAGTGGGAATAGAGAATTCCAATAGTTCTACTATTTTGTTATACCTAAAATCGTAGTACTAGTGGGAAAAAAAAATCCCATTAGTTCTACCGTAGAACTGTTCAGTAGAACTAGTGGGAACAAACCGAAATTTCTACATAACTGAAATAGCATATGTAAATCAAATAATATTTTGCAAACAAAACTGTTCAATATTGATATTTTGGCTCCGAGCGGGCGCACGGCCAGTACTGCGTTAACATTGGGGCGTATATATTGCCTTAAGACTAAGGACATCCACCTTCCTAGCCTCTTCCCAACTATATTTTGGTCGGCTTCCATTCTACCTGGATGCTGCTGACCAGTATTTACAAGGAACGACTGCCTATCTGACCTCCACAACCCAGTAACTAGGTAAAGATAGATCCATGTGCTCGAAGCCTTATCGTATATACTTTTACTTTTTCATCTTTTACTTTTTATATTTATACTATCTTAATATTTACTTTTAATCTTAGTTTCTAGTAACTATTTTTAGACATAAAATACAAGCATAAAGATATTTATGTTTTCTTGTGTTTGTGTTATGTTATGTGTCATTACCTTCTGTTAAATTATGTAGTGCTTTTGTTATTTTAATTGTTATTATATGTTGAGTTTTGTTCTTTTGTGGTATGTTATATATATATATATCACATAACACAACAAAACATAAAGTTTTGTTGTGTTATGTGATAACAGTATTTAGTAAGTATATATTTCTACTTTATTTACATGTCTATCCTATATGCAAGGAACCCTATGTGGACAAATAGTTTGGAAAGACCAATAAGAGTCAAAAATAAGAAACTGGAGTATACAGAAGATTACATCTATCTAGATACTAAAACTATTTCGATACGGAAAACATCGCTTGTAATTATACAACTTTAATTTGTGTAAGACGCGGCAGTCGTCGTCTGAGCAAAACGAGTATTAAAGCTGTTTAAATACAGCGCACGCACATATTATTATGGCTCCGCGCGCACAGATGAGTGGAACTATCTACAACACGATACCTCTTGGCAAGACTGGTTTCCAACTATCCGTAAAGACGTTCAAAGAGTTACAAAAGACAGCCGGGTCTTCGTAGGGTGCTTGCCGAGACTTGTAGGAATCTCGGTATATTAAAATGGTCACCCATCCACGGACTGACCTCGGTGAGTGTTGCTTAACCGTGAAAAATGTCCCGTGCAGTTTATTGTTCCTCATTGAGCACTAAGCTATTATATTGATTGGTGCTCAAATGGGAATACCTTTGGTGCTCAAAGCATGGGTGCCCAATAAATAGATGCTCAAACGGGAATACTTTGCTGTAATTATTTAGCCGACAGCTCTATATAATATATCACCTAAATGGAGAAAGGACACCGGTCAGCCGCATTGCAGCATTGCCGCCCCATCCTAAACTGTACCTCCATTCTCTAACCAAACAAACTCCGAATAGACTTACAAAAGGCTTTTTTAACCCATCAAATAAACACTCATCTATAATTTATAAACGCCTTTCTCAAAAATACTTCCTCATTTAATATATCCTTTAAAGTTCAAATTCATAGAACAACTTCTCTTAAAACTCGCCTAAAAGACAGGCAAGTACAACTAATAGTTGAAAGGAATGTCGAACTTAGAGACAAAAACAATAGGCGACGAAATATAAAGGTCTTGCGTTGTACTACTACAGGACAATAATAGACTTTAGAACGGTTACACAAAGTTGGTTTTAGTTTGGGTTAGAAAACATATTTGACTTTTAAACCTACCAAGGCAGCTTTGGCTTATTTTTTCGGATAGTTGTATATTTGTAACTTGTTATTAGATACTACCTTCATACAATAATTGATTCTTATGAATTATTATCCTTTTTACTAACCAACGATCTCTAAATAGTTTATAACAAAGTCACTGTCCGCCGTCCGTCTGTCACGTCATTTCTGTTTCACCGGCAACTTCCTCTAAACCACGCTACGGATTTTGATATAATCATGAGCCAGTCATCAGCCTGATAATGTTCTCACTGCTGGGACACAATCAACAAGATTTGGATATGGTTTTCACCAATATAAATAGTGCTAAACACGGAACAGAAAAGTGTTTGTATATAATTTTTCCGCGAAGCCGGGGCGGGTCGTTAGTAATGTTATAAATATTAGGCTGTTTGTTGTTTTTTATACGCTTCTCCGTTCTTCTCCACGTAGATACTTTCCGAACGGGTGGCAGAATCACTAAATCATGATTCAGCCATAGTTGTCCCCCCAGCGACGCCCTGAACCGAGGTTCGAACCCATAGAGGGTAGCCCTCAGCGTGGTCGTTTAGGTTAAGCTTTTTGTGCCTGGCTGGAGGGTCTAGTTTAGTCTCCACAAGATTGCCTGGTTAAGCAGAAGCCAATCACTCTGATTGAACAGTTGTCTATAAAAAAAAAAGATTTTTAAAGACACGCCTCAACCGCTGAACGGCAGGCTTATTACTTGCAAGAGCAAAACGTTAGAAATTTTGCGCAATAATTGCTCATCAATACAGAAGTTTCAGAGTTTTTGGTGGTTTTTTGAAAATAAGTACATTTTTCAAACAGCGAGCAATTAGCAAACGATTGTATAGGACCTACCATATCTACACTGTAGGTAATTCTGACTTTTATGACATAAAGCGTTTAATCGTGCCATGATTGCTGATTGCTGATTCTTACGTAATTATCTTTGGATTTGGCTGTAATTGGAACACATTTAGACCATAGGTGGATTGAATAGAAAAGAAAACATTAATATTAATATAATAAGATTTGGACATAATTATAGGATACTTTTTATACTGGTCGAAAAACCCGTAGGATAATATTCGATTTACAGACGGACGACGCCGCTAGTATCAGCTAGTCACGCTATTTCAGGAAATAATGTCTTTTAATTCCTCTTTAAGGTTATATGGGTCACATTATCTACCATTTACGTCGCTATAATTAAATTTTGTAGGTATCTATGTTATATATAGGTATCGTTCGTTCATTAAGAAACGATAAGAGTAATTAGTATGATTTATTTTATATAAAACACATGTTATTATCTTGTTCAGTAACTTCTATTATTTTGATACTTACTATTAATTTGAAAACTAATTATTGTCATTTAACTAAAGGATTATGAGTGAAATTGTGAATTGAAAAAAATAAGAACTTTTTCTCCTGTTGTCTGGAAGTAGAACTTATAATTTTATTTTAAGTTTATTTTGGACATCATAGAGATTGGTGAAGGAAAATATCATGAGGAAACCATTAACTTATACAATTAACATATCTTTCTTTTGTTTATATTTATTTAGGTTTAGTATAAGTTTGTATAGTTTATTAAGTATGTACTTTATATTTCGTCAATTAGTAATAGTAAAACTACAGAATAAAAAAAGTTAATGCTACCTACCATAGTACTGCCTACTAGAATCATAGCAAGCGTAGCGTAATTATTTATTACATAATTGCCCTTACCCTCCTGATACTCCGAATAGAATTTAAATGTCCTACTGGCTATTTATACAATTATTAAAAGTTTAAACCCGTTCAAATGCGATGTCTAAACTACCAGCTACAAAAAATCTCTAATACTACACTACTTTTAAAAAACCTCCAATATTGCCGTGAAAAGCCTTTAAAAGTATAGGTATTAAATGATAAATGATAAATGATTTATTTTCTGTAAGTTGGTATTTGAACCCCTTTCAAATCACCGAACGAACCTAAAATTACCTGGTTAGGTCAATTTCGTCAGTCAACATTCACTAACGTTGACTTTCAAACCAACACAATGGTAGCATCGATTATAAGAAATAGTCGAGTGAATTAGTCGACTATTAATCGATTGGGCTATTGTAATAGTGGTTTATGTAGATAGATAGTAATCATTCACAGTATTTATATATAATATTAAGCTGTCTGGCATACGTTATAACGTTTTCTTAGAATGTGTGCTTCGGGCTAGACTAGCGTACCGCGATAACTCGCCAATATAAAATAATATCTTGTAAATGACTGAGGTATTAAGTCCACCTTTGTACTTGTGCATAAAGAAATCATTTTCTTTTTTATATCACACTTTATATTATAAAGGCGAAAGTTTGTGAGTATTTGTGTGTTTTTGTATGTTTGTTACTTCTTCACGCTCAAACGGCTGGACGGATCTGAATGAAATTTGGCACAGAGATAGATTATAGTCAGGAATAGCAAATAAGATACTTTTTATTACGGGAATATTTTCCCTTGGGATAATTTTTCACGTTCACGCGGGTGAAGCCTGATATCTATAAACGCCTGTATTCTATGAAGGTTTTTGGCAGAGACTCCAGAATAACAACCATTCTCTAAAAATTTAAGTATAATGTAAAATGATTGTCGCATTGTTGTCACACTGTCATATTGCACATATCTGCGAGAGCCTCAAGAAGAACGTCTTCGTCCGAATTACTCTTATATTGAGTTGAATATTTGTCAAAATCTTCTTTAGCATGAAAGACTGTCTTCAAGTATGGTTTGACAAGTTAACTCCAAACACTCAATTCAGAAACCGCCCCCTAGCAACGTAAGTCCGTGAGTCAGGGAAATAACTGATAAGTAAACTATCGAAATTAATTGTCCAAAAATTTAAATGACCTCTGTCAAACGCCTGCTCAACAATTAATTTTCATAACTATACATTTCAGCATAACTTGGCCCAATTAAAATGATCGCTGGGATACAGAAGTCTAATCTAATTTATTTATATTGCTCCATCCGTATCGGGTCAAAGAACTCTACTCATCCGCAGTAAATGAACGTAGTACTACATAGCAATAAAAATGTACAACCTCCTACATATAGCTTCAGCTTCCGAACATCCAAATACAATAACTTGTTTACATATCTTCAAAGGTTACGATTCAATAAGTGCATTTTTTTTATTATAAGCGCGCCTTCCTTTACGACCGTAACTGTACATAGGAATAACAATCGCTAGCGTTCCCTCGCCCGCGTTTTGTTCGAAGACGGCCTTCGAACCCGCCACCCGTCCCTTTCTCCCCCTTTGAACAACAGCTATGCCTGCCTCACTTACGTCGGCGCAAACATGAATAAAGTAACACTAACTAACGCTATCTATCTCGCTCTTTTGTGGGGTTTTCGAACAAGTGCGAGAGGAACGGCTAGCGAGGGTAGAATGCAATAAAAGAGAGATGCCATGACATGGGAGATTTGTGCTTATACACTGGTATAGTTCTCTCCGTGCGAGGATGTTTTATTTGCTTAAGGGTGCTGATACAACTGAGATGTGCGACGTTGAGAAGCGGTGCGAGGATGTATAGCGGTGTTCTGGCCACCAAAGCCGTGGGTGAAATAGGTGTAGATGAGTGGTGCAAAGATGCATATTTAACTCTGTTCAGCTGTGCGCGGAATCTCACATTCCTTGCCCGCATCTTTCGACACACATCTCTCACTATTTTTGTATGTAAAAATATCTAGCTCAGCTTGCCCTTTTACACCAGAGCTGCGTTAAGCCCGACTAAGAAATTTATAGATCATTGTCACGCACACCGTCTCGCTACCTCGCACATCTCTGTTTGAGACGCACCCTTAAGAGAAACCGTTTGGAAGTGTTAACTTCCATTTAATTTGATACAATTATGTTGTTTATTCGAATGCTGTTGCTAAAAATCTATTACGAATTATATTTGGAAGATTTTAAATGATTTATTACTTTGGGTAATTTTAGAATTATGCTTACCGACCGCTTTAACGGCCGTGTGTGATGTCATGGTGAGTTGTGATGGTTGAATGAAACTTGGTGCAGCGTCATCAAGTAAACAATTTTGAGTCTTGATTAATACATGATTTGCCGTGTTTTTTTTTAAAGACTGTATTTCTTTAAAATCCTATGCCAGTATATTGGAAAAAAATACAAATACTCCTTGTAATTATGTTTTTTTTTTCCAATATACTGATAAGAGTTTAGCAGTTCAATATAGGTAACCTACGTTTTAGTATGTACGTAATGAGATTTTTCTGTTGTGAACTTTTACGTGCATATTCAGTTTTTTTAATAGATTTTTGAGAGGTCTAAGCCCCATTTTTTTTTCTGTTGACATGACTCCACTAAATACTTACTACAACTGCCCCACTCACTTAATCAAACTCACAAAATACAAAATAGCGTTTTTATTCACGTAATGATATTATTGTTGGGAAATTTCCTACATTCTTGATTTTTTCCTACTGATATGATTTCTGTATTGTGATTATGTTGTATACTTTTAGTTTACTCTTCTTTGTAAACCTCCATGAAAGAATAAGACAAATTCCCTTTTCGGTATTACCAAAAATTATTGGACGCTTTCATTGCTTGAAGATACTCATTTCGGAAGATTTCCATAATTTTGGCAATACCGAACAAATTTAAAGGGAATTCATCGTACTCTTTCATGGAGTCATACCCTTTGCCCTGCCGATCCAATAATGCAATTAGGCTGCTGGTCATACCCGCACGCCAGTATGAGTACTACGCACCTGGCATTTTTAATTTGGACATAATTATTTTTATCCTTGTAAATAAAAACCACTATACCTCCCTGTTGTATCGCGCTTTATATTAGTGTCACGGGGTCTCACCGCTAACAAAGATAATTTGGTTCAAATAAATGTCACTAGATGGCGCGATATGCATCTGTTTGTTATTGAATTGTGTGTAAAATTAACATTTTCTAGAATTAATCAAAAAAATTGTATGTTCTTGTTTAATCAACTTTCTTAAGCACAAAATAATTGAATATCGGCCTCTTAATTCACATTTCAAAGATTATTCGAACGGTTCATTTAAAATTGATTCCAATAGATGGCACCGTTTTGAATTTCTAAGGCATGCGACTCGATTTTGTAAATTTGTATTGTAACACATTTTGGTACAATGAAACTGTAAAAACGTGCAAAAATACCATAAAACAAATCGTCACTATATTAAATGAAAAAAATAGTTACGAACCGAAAAAACAGTTTTACTTGCAAATCGCTGCTAACACCATCTATAGCCGTCGAACGGAACCGGACGCGATCTAATTACTGATAAAAATAATCAGCTTAAGAAGACGAAAAAGCTAGTTACATCGGCACAGTTTCTTTGTATGGGATGAGACATCTGTATACTAGTATCTGTGGTAGAGTAAACCATATAAAAACCCATTGCTTGGTTAAGAAGAAGTGAGCGAAGAAACAGAAATAATGTCGACAGACGCGGACAGTGACTTTGTTTAAATTAAGAGAAGAATCTCTCAATAGATCTATATGTAAAAACAATATCAATATAATATCCAAAGACAAGTAAAAATTAAAAATTTCCAAAACCCCGGCAATTTTTTTTATTAAATACTTTATAAACTACATAATTTATCTAGTAGTACACACGCTTCGATCAACAATTTATCGAACACGTAATTATGACATTATACCTTGCGAAAAAACCTTCGTTTCAAACAGAAAACAGCCGTAACTTTTGAACGGCTAAACCGATTTTCACCAAACATAGCTAAGAGTACTCTCGACAAAGTCACCTTTCAAACAAAAAAATCTAAATCAAAATCAGTTCATCCGTTTAGGCGCTATGATGCCACAGACAGACACACATATACACAGCAACACACGTCAAACTTATAACCCCCCCTCTTTTTCAGTCGGGGGTTAAAAACTAAAGCTCCCTTTCCATACCACAGGTGTAGGTACATGTACATGTACAATCATGGCCAGCAGCAGATATTCGGTTATCGAACAACACACGGGCCGCGCCGCAGTAATAGTGAATCAATTGTCCGTCGGTACATCACAGTAGTCACGCTACATCAAGCCACATACCGTCACATTAATGCTCAAATCGATTTTAACTGTGTAGGTACCCGATTTTCGTGAATCACTGAATGTGGGTTGTTCGTGGATTTTCTTTGACCGTAGCTACGGGTTTTGTCCATGTTATTTTTGTTAAAGTCGATTTTCAAACATTATTCCTGAGTAGATAAGTTATTATTATACATAGTTACTACGAGTAGCTTCTGCCAGCGGTTTCGCCCGCATGAAAGTCGAAGTAAAGTATCATATGTGCTATTCCTCACTATAATCTATCTCTGTGCCAACTTTCCTCCAGATCGTTCAGTCGTTCTGGCGTGATTGAGTAACAAATATACACGCATTCATCCAAACTATCGCATTTATAATATTAGTAAGATTGGCCATATGGACTTATATTCCAAGCCAGTTTGATGGTTCCTATTGATTCCATTGCCACGACAAAGATGAAAAAAAAAAAAAAAAAAAAATGTGAATGCCTATCTTACCTCCCGACAAACAAAAATTATGTAAATTGAAACTGTTCAAGTTATATACGAGTACCTACTAAATTCTTATTAGACCCTTGTATGATCACTGAAGAAAAATGTTTCGTACAGGATTAACCTCGCCTGTGCTTACACAGTTGTAAAATACATACATGATAACTGAGTAAAAAGATTAACGATTTTACTGAACAAACAAATGAAACTAACTAAACGTCTTGTCTTCAAACTCACTATTATGTAATACCTCCTAAGTACATAATGCCGGATAGGTTAGTACCTAATTTAACATCCGCAGACTTGTTACGTATCTTGCTAGAGCAAAACTATAGCGATATGTTTTTAATTAAATATTTATTTTATTCTGTTTTTAGTACTTTTTGTTATAGCGGCAACAGAAATACATAATCTGTGAAAATTACAACTGTCTGGCTATCACGGTTCATGAGATACAGCCTAGTGACAGATGGACAGACGGATCGCGAAGTCTCAGTAATAGGGTCCCGTTTTTACCCTTTGGGTACGGAACCCTAAAAAAGCTTAACTTGAAGATCGACCTTTGCGGTTGATATTTCTTAGCCACGAACCCCTAAACGCACCACTTTCTACTAAACTACACTTCCATGTTAATAAAATCATTCAACAATATGACATTCTGAATAAAGTCTACAAAGAACCTTATGAAACAGTATCATTTATAAATCAACCAACTTAAACTGGAATGAACCCTTATAACTACACCGCGACGGGAATTATAATAGCTTACTCCGTTACTAACTACTGACTGCAACTGGTCATTAAAACCACACCTCGAATGCAATGAAATAAATATTTCCACAGGTCTTCATATAAAATGCGAAGAGGAAAATTGTGACAATTATCTAGCTATGGCTGTTGCGTTGTAGTTTAACATTAGCGGTCACTAACCTTAAATTTATTGACTTAGCGGCACACTCCGGCCTCGCACGAGTACTGAGGTCGAAAATTATTTTTTTTCCCGTTTCCGGACGATTACAAATATAACAAAAAAAGAATTAGCAGCAAATTGGTGCAGCCGTTCCTAAGTGATGCCCTCACATACATTCGGCAATTGATTTTCTTAGATATATATCGATTTAATATCAAAATTGGAATTATAAACTGCCCTGTCCTAACGCACAATATTTTATGATACTTTAAAAGGAAACATTGTTTACTGTTCGGGCTCTTACGAAGGGAGTACTGACCGCTATTGTCTTACTTAGACGGAATAACTATACCAGACCTAAAGAGTAATACAAGCATTTTTTCCGTTTTCATATTTCCTCTGTAATTTATGCAACGCCTGTCTCGCTTATGGATTTCACAAAGCGTATGGTACACGTAGTGATGGAATTTTGTAAATATCGTTTATTTATTTGGCCAACCAAGAAACATTTAAATTTCAAGTTTGTTTATGTCTAAGGTTAGTATTACAATTTCTTAAAGGATGGCACCGCATGCCCCATAAAAAATAGAGTTATAAATCAATATAAAATCTAAAGGAAAATATATGTACGTTTAATTACCTACTCATATTCATGTCTTAGAGGGTGATATTAAAACCAAAATTTTATAAAAGTTAAGCTATATTGTGGGTTTATTTTCAAGTTGATTCCATAACTGACCCCTATGAATTAAGAATTAGAAGTTGAGATTATCCAAAATCTATTTTAGCCAGAAAACCTGTCACAATTTAGCATTACATTCCACATACGTTCTTAACTTCAAATACTCAATTCAGAGACCGGACACAAATCATCATAATTTATGTTTTAGACAGAAATAAACAAGTAACACTTAAGTCGTCTGTTTCTTTTCTAATTCACGCTCATATTGTGTCACAAATTACCTCTATTATTTAATCGATATAGTCTTGAACATCAACTTGACTGCGGCGTCCTAGCATTGAACACTTGACAGATGTGAACAACATTTTGTTGACCGCACAATCAATGATTTCCATGTTATGTGTTTGTTAATTAAATCGGTGCATATAAAGCGGTATTTTTCGCTTTTGGTCTATATTACTGATTCTGTACTAACACTATGCTTTTTCCTTGTATTTGACATATTTTTATTTAAACCTTTTTTTATTGACACTATTTATTTTTAGACAAAGTACTATGCTGTCAAATGCACCATATATTAATATTACTAACTGCAGTATATTTCTTCTGATATATAACCTATATCACTGTACAGATTGATCAAATACCGTGCAGTAGATTTTGCGTGAAAGAGTATCAAACATCAATTCTCACAAACTTTAACATTTATTACAATATTTAGGTATATAAGATATATTGTTAAAGTGATAAAAAAATTATATTTTTATTATGGATTCCAAAAATCAGGCAGAAACAACATCAACATTAAAAAATATATCAATGATGTCGTTATACAAAAATAGTAAACTAATGATTTGTGTCAGAGTATCAATCATTATCAGCCTAATAATGTTCCCACTGCTGGGACACAGGCCTCCTCTCTGTGAGAGGTAATGGACCTTAATCCACCACGCGGGCACAGTGCAGGTTGGTGGACATCACATGTTTTCGAATTTTTGTTTCTAGGGCATGCCGGTTCGGTTTCAGAGTATACCTACTAGATAATAAAACACTAAAAACTTTGTGTCGAAAAAGACAGTGTTTTCTTCGATATAAAGTCAAGGTATAGTACGAAATTATTTGGATAATATAATATTGATCTGTTTCCAGAAAGCCTAAGGCGGAACAACTGGCCTACTTGTATTGAATAATTATAAACCTACTAATCGGCTGAAATGATGATGATGTTGAAAACTACTACCCATTCGACTATATAGTAAAAGAGCCATTATTGTAATTGCACGATTACACTATTGGACTACCATATGATTATATCAATGCAATAAAAATGTCAGTCGATGCACTTTTAAAATGGAATCCAGATTTATTTCATATTTCAAGCTATTTTTTGTGGTCAATCCACTTGTAATTCAATGGAGATTTTGAGTATAAGATAGGAAGGTTTAATAATATTATAGAATTAACTTTTTTTTATTACTAGCTATGTCCTGCCTACTCCCCGATATTTAGAATAGGGGCAAAACACATATCCAAAAGTATGAATACACAAGGAAAACCAACAACTTAAATAACTACTTATGTATCTATAAGACACAATAATATGCTAAAGTTTAGAAGACGTGTCTTTTTATTTGAAATCGATAGTAACAATTCTCGAGGTCATGTTTACTTGATATTTTTTACTGTTGTTAGTATAATCTATACTTCTATACTATATTATCTATACTAATATTATAAAGAGGAAAGATTTTTTTGTTTGTTTGTTTGTTTGTACCGAATAGGCTCCGAAACTACTGGACCGATTTGAAAAATTCTTTCACCAATAGAAAGCTTCATTATTCCTGAGTGACATAGGCCATTTTTTTATCCCGAAAACGGGTCCTGTGGGGTGATCCATGGGAGCGAAGCCGCGGGCAACAGCTAGTATCTTATAAAATGGCCTGAAAATGTATTTACTTCAAACCGATATACCTATATACCCACAGTCTACATGTTGTATTTTGTTTTTATATATATGTCATCGAATTATTGCACGATGTTTGGCATGAGTTAGTATAGTTAGTTGAATGCTTATTTTCTTTATATAATTAGTGTATTAAGGCGCCGATCCCCTTGGGTAGCTGATTTTAATATGAGAATCACGTCTAAACCGCTCGTCGTATTTTTTTGGATAAAATATATGTTACATTAGACTATTTTCTTAATAATTTGATCTAAGAAAATTTTGAGGTTTATTCGTATAACATAGTGTAATTAATTTGTAAAGTTATGTCTAAAACGGACAAATACACGACAATCACACTTAAACCACTGGGCGTATTTTAATGAAATCGACACCATCTCAAAGACAATTTAATTATCTACATTTTGATCTGAGGCTTTTTTTTTAAAGTCACAGAATAATAAGGAAAGTACAAAAAACTACAAAATTTTAGGCCGCACGGGTGCGAAACCACTGCGCGTTTTGTTCCTTCAAAATCGTTGGCGTTAGTCGTCGTCTTAATACACTGTTAAAAACATTTGATAGCAAGAAACTAAGCAAACTCTTATTGTCAAGTACAAAACCTGATCTATCCCATAAAAATATGTATTACTTTAATAATTAACAAAGACAATATATCCTTAATAAGATGTTGGTAGCACTTAATAGAAAAATATATAAAAAAGTAAATAAAATATGTCCCTATTAAATTCTCAACGTACAAAAACACGAAGAATTAAAAAAGGAAATGGTCTGTTATGCTTTCCTACGACCGAGTTCTCATATTTCGAATTTTATGTTCACTTAAAAATATAAGTGTTTATCATAAAAGAAAAATGGCCGCGTATTAAAGCTTGTATTTAACAATAACGCATTATTACATTTTAAAGGATTATATCGGTTTTAAATATGAAGTTAATACCCGTTTGTTTTCCATTCAGTTTTATTTAAAGCGTAATCCGATTATTGTCACATTGTAATCACATATATGAATTTAATGTATGTGCATAAGTAAACATTGTAAAACACCATTTTTTTTTTAAAGTTTCTTGTGCTTTCTTCTCCATAACAAGCTACTTTTCCGAATGCACGGTAGAATCAATTTTTATTACTTTTACATTTTTAATTTAGATTTATTATTGTTTGACGTTCAAAAGTGCCGCTTATTGGCCTAGTTGAAATAAATATATTTGACTTTACTTTTGACTTTGACTTTTGTTTTAATTTTATTTTATAAGTGACTATGTAAATCATATTTATATAAGATTTTTTTTATTATTAATAGATTTTATTATTTCATCTTTATCAGATCTATCTTTATCATTTATTCTGTCATTTATTTTAATTCACTCTAGCGTATTAAAATGTCTTCTTTAAAACAATGAACGAAAAACACAGTTTGGCAATCAAATGATTGCTGATACTGATTAATTTTCTTCTGAAAGCTATTTCCTGTGCAATTAGCGTGGTGTCAGTATTGAAACGGCCGTCGTCCGCCGACCGCAACCTGGAAAACTTCATTATAATTCATGCCAATCATCATTATAAGTGTTCACTTGCGTAGTTTTCAGACAATAATACGTTCATACGTTCCAATGACATGACGGTCCTTAATGAATTTCTAAACGAGAAGACAAATTGAAGCGCATCATTTTTTTCCGATTAAACGAATTCAATTATTTAACGTGGATGAATATTTTACCTTTATGTAAGTACAATACTTTTAAACGCGTTAGTAAGAATGTCATTTGACTTAAAAATAAAATTACTCTAACAATTTTAGTTTACCGTTTTGCTTTAAGACATATATTTATTTGTAGATAAAAAAATGTTTCGGGCCCCGCCTTCATAATGGCGTCGTCCCGTAGGTAGTCTCGGCGCTACGGTGCTACGCGGCTACGGCCGTCGGTCGCTACGAGCTACGGCGTAGCCGACGGCCGCTTACCTAACCATCACGTATTATATATATATATATATAATTTGTGAAGAAAATTATACCTCATTATTGAAATTGTAGGAAGAACCGACGCAAATCGATAAACGTTATTGGAGCTATTCAAATCATTAGACTAATGCCTCGAGTCGCTTTAAATATTTGTGAGAAAAAGAAAAACGTATTGCTGACGTCGTGAGAAATACTGCTAAAAATAGCCGCTCTATACTAACCTGAAACCAGCTGACCTACTATTATTAAAGCAAACATTGTTATTTGTACACGTTTGATCCGCCGCCGACGGAAAAGTAGAACGCCTAGTTCAATTTTTCTGGGAATGAAGCAGAAATTACGCCGGTAATTTTCAAAGCTCCCCGGCATTTTTTTAAAATAGCGGCACGATTGAATATAAACTGTTTAAGTATAGCGGTGTAATGAGAGGGCGCCGGCCGCGTTTTATTGTCCGCAGCCCCCGACGAGACTGCTTAGCGGTACAACTTTGAATATTACGATATACCTAAGGGTATATCGTAATAATCTGCAATCATTTGTTGCCCGACTTTTTATTTTGATGTGTATTTATTTTATTACTATAGCCATGTGCCTTATGGACGTTCCCATCGGTACAAAACTTTCATACTTGTATACCTCATTTTTATTAAATATAGAAATTCCAACCTATTTTTTTATACATAATTTATAAAAAAAAATCCTTAGTGATCGTCTTCATTGTATAAGGAACTCAAGGAAATTCTTATAAGCTTCCAGTGGGACTGGGCTAGCCTAGTACAGAGCGTCTTTTCAAATCCGCTTATGTTTAATTGTTAAAGGAATCCAAACGTTCTAGCGTAACACACATTCTGTTACCTTCGTTTTTAATACATTTAATATATTTAAATTCATCCGTCTAGACGCAGCGGTTTTGGGTTTAGAATAAAATACACTAAACCTAATTACTTCCATAACTTTATTTATGCGTGACTGAATTGAATAATTTTATAAAGTACATAAGCCCGGATTTATATCACAAACAAAGTTTGGAAAACGAAATCTGTTTGTATTATATTTAACAGGCAATTTAAATACTGCAATAAAAGTCTGTATCGTTATATGTTATTTTATTAAATAAATGTTTTAATAAATTAGATATCGTTGTTGTTTATTTATTTTAAAGTTATTTTCACATATTTATATTTTGATATATACTATTATATTGTGAGCTACGTATATTTTAGTTTTGTTCCTTTGATATTTTATTTGGAATTAATTTTCTCACTGACAATAACTTTTTAAATAATCACATTCACATTATACTAGTTTCAACGATTCAGTCATGTCATCAACTTAATGAACAAAACATATTATTCACTGAAAACTACACAAGAATGTACACACGGACAACTTCGCTGAACAACAATCCCCCCATGGAGCTCCATGCAATCGCCAGGCAACGCTAGCGGGGACATAGACACATCGCTGAGCAACAATAAACACATAGACATAAGACGCTGAAAAAAAAAAGTATATTAAACGACCAGAAAAAGTGTGTTAATGTTTAGAACCCACAGGTTTTTTTAAAGGTTCTTATCCGTCAAAAAAAAGGTTTAGTTTGAATGTTTTGTTGGGGGCTCCACGCAGCCGTGTGTAGTCGTCAACAAGCGAGACCTTGCGGTTCAGGCCACAACACTTGGTGCTAGTATTAAGCTTAGTAGAAAGAGTACTCACGGACGGGTTGGGCACGCAGCGGCGCGGGTCGGCGCCCCGGTACGTGGGGCTGTACCGGCCCGGGAAGCAGCCCGGGGGAGCCATGAGACCCCCGCCGGACTTCATCTTATCCGGCGAGTACATCGCACATGACCCCCACGGGTCGTCCTCCAATTTCAACACCTTGGAAGGTGAGTGATACTGCCGGTCGAAAATTTTGGCGATTTTTCTCGTACTTTCGGGTGTATAAATGGCGGCGGTGCCGCGACCGTCCGCTGCGCCGGGTTCTGACCGACTGGCACTGCGTCCCGCTGACGTCAGGGCCACGCCCTCGCCGCCACTCTCCGCCCATCCGCCCCGCGCCGTCTCACGCATGTTTACGTCGCCGGCGGCGGGCTGCGGGCGGCAGCGGCGGGTTCACGAATTACTGAATTATTTAATTGGTCCATTCACTTCTCCTGCTTGTTACCTTTTCACGCTTCTCTAAAAAGGTTGACGGATGGCCTGCGACCATCGACGCGGGCTAATAGCGCGACAATCGATACGCCGACACCGGACACTCGGACAGACAGACTATCATTATTGTGATGTATAGGTGCTGCGTGCCGCGCTAGCTCTAGTGGGGAGCGAGGTCAGCCGCTCACTGGGGGTTGACAAATTTTTAATATTTCTTCTAATTTTGTTTTTGTTGCTTGATTCTGCTGAATCTAATTCCTAATCTAATGCAATCCTGCAAAATATATTATACACATTTACAAAATTAGTATTTTTGATCTTAAGGGGAGATAAAGTAAGTAAAAAAGATACTCTTAAATTCTGTTATAGTTACAGTTGTGAAGTTATTTCTTTTGTTTTAAAGGGTTCCGTAGCCAAATGGCGATAAATGGTACCCTTATGGATTCGTCATGTCTGTCTGTCCGTCCGTATGTCACAGCCACTTTTTTCCGAAACTATAAGAACTATGCTGTTGAAACTTGGTAAGTAGATGTATTATGTGAACCGCATTTAGATTTTCACACAAAAATAGAAAAAAACAAATAATAAAACAAAATTGGACACTTAGAACCGAATCTCTAAATGTTTTTTTCGTCAAACCCATACTTGTGGATAGGTCTTCAAAAATGATATTGAGGTTTTTAATATATTTTTTTTCTAAACTGAATAGTTAGCACGAGAGGAACTTCCTAAGTGGTAAAATGTGTGTGTGTAACTTCTAAAATAATAGAATGATAAAACTTTACAAAATATATGATGTACATTACCATGTAAACTTCCACCGAAAATTGGTTTGAACGAGATCTAGTAAGTAGTTTTTTTTAATACGTCATAAGTCGTAAACCGCAATTTATCAAGTACGGAACCCTTCGTGCGCGAGTCCAACTCGCACTTGGCCGGTTTTTTGTTTTTTCTTTCTCTCACTTTACAAAATCATCAAACAAAGACCTCATACCAAATTAGAGCTGCTTATTTTCTCAAATATATATATAATAAGCATTGTCACACAAGCGTAGCATAGAAAGCAAGGTCGCTACGAATTGCTGAGCCAACCCTAGGTACTCTCAAAACCCGGCTCTATTATCGCCACAGAAATTTGTCTTTGTTTCTTTCAATATTATTCTCACTTCCGATAACCTGGTATTAGTTGTCTACTACTACCCGCAACTACTATCAAAGTTGTTCAAATGATAGCCGGGACCAACGCCTTAAGGTATGATTCCGAACCACGCTGCACGCAGCAGTGCTGCCGCGACACTACTTGTCCCCATACAATTTAATTACATTGCTGCCGCGACATTGCTGCCTAGCTCGGAATGTAATCTCATATAATCTTATAGAAATTGTATGAGGACCAGTAGTGTCGCGGCAGCACTGCTGCGTGGTTCGGAACCATACCTTAAACCTGCGTTCTGAGCCGAGGAGGATTTTTGCCATTTAATTAATGGTCACCCAACCACGGACCGACCTTTAGAAGCGCTGCTTAACCTTGAAGATCAACCTGTGCGGCTGATAACATTTAGAGACCAGGAATATGTGGAGGAAAAATCTTTAAAAAAATATAGCGTTGAGTACTGAAGTGAGTATAGGCAATCCCTTTCTTACTCAAAATTCAAGCCCGTGTTTACACAGGGTTTTGGAGTAAGATTTTTAAGGTCATCATTAACATCAGCATTTCAGCCAAAAGACGTCCACTGCTGGACATAGGTAAAGTAAGGTTTAAAAATTGGTATTTATTATTATTTATTTATATATACCATGCAAAGGGTACGTTATATCCATAGTAACCAAATGTTACTTAAAAATCTCGCAGTATACAACATTGGCCGCGACACGAGTGGAATGACCTTCCAGTATCTTGCACGCTTTCAATAGACTATTTCTCACGGTCGCAATAATAGCGGCTAGGTATAATTATCGGTATATTCTGTACAAAATGAAGGCTCCACACAAAGTTGTGACACGACAATGCGACACCGATGCGATTTATCGTTTTTAATAATAGATTTTGTTCTTCGGACAATGTATGATATCCATTGTACAATATGTCTTCTCTAAATAGTTATGTGACTGACTGTCAGACAATTATACAAAGTCTGTTGCCTACAACCGGGCGTAAATTCGGACTCCGGACTACTTACTACAGAGAAATTTTAGATGGAAATCAGTAAACCACTATAAATGTAATAATTTGTAAAATATGTATTTATACTCCTAGACAAATGAAAAAAGCTTGTGAAACAAAAATGGCGGATAGAAAGCTTTTGTATACAAAATTCAAATATATCCTTCAGCCTTATTCTTCAGTTAATAATAAAAAGTAAAAATATTTTCAAAAAAGCTTTTATTGGATTAAATGGTATGAAATGTAATATCGTTTTTCAATACACATTCAATGAGCTCGAATATGATGGTGATAACATGTCTGCGTCTGTATCCTTCCGACTCCATCATGAGACCAGCTTCATATTTATTTATTTAATACTTCATGCACTAAAACGTACAGAGGCGGACTTTATAACTTAGGAATTTTCTACCAGTCGACCTTTGGGTGATGCAGAGACATATAGTGGTAGGTTAGCGGTAGAAATATTGAGAATAAATCACGATGGATGATACCTACCTGGAAAATAATAAATATTGAAACAGGTAGGGAAAACCAGAGTAATACTGAATTTAATTTAGTGACTGCACATGGCCGCATATCCATTGTTAATATTCCTCTTAAAACTACAGTAGCCATAAACTCCTCACTCACACTCTCTGCTGCCTTACTATGAAAGAACGTAAATGCGTGCCCATCGGAGTTCAAGTTTCAACATACAAATCCCCGGGCTATTTTAAAAGCTTTTAAAGATCTTAAAATTAAATCAACAGAAGATCTTTGGGGACTATCTGTAAAAGTGTGTAAACCAATCATTTAGCACACTATTTAGCTTTTATATTTAATACTAGTGTCGATCAAGGAGTTTTTCCGGACCTCATGAAACACAGTAAAGTAGTTCCATTGTTTAAATCTGGGGATAGCAAAGAAGCCAATAATTATAGGCCTGTGTCAATACTGCCGGTTCTCAGTAAGGTCTTCGAAAAGTTAATGCTCAACCAATTGTTGCGTCATTTTAACAAACATTCTATCTATTATGATCAACAGTACGGTTTTACCAAAGGGCGTTGTCCAACTGACGTCGGTGTCACCCTAATAAAGAACATCTTTAACGGCTGGGAGGAAGCACAAGACGCCATTGGAATGTTTTGCGACCTCTCGAAGGCGTTCGATTGCGTTAACCATGAGACACTATTGTTGAAGCTCGAGCACTATGGAATTAGACATACAGTCCTTGGTTACTTAGATCATATTTAAAAGCCAGGCAAGTTAAAGTTCAGGTAAACGGCGTAAACTCACTAGGGTCTGAAATAACAATGGGTGTTCCTCAAGGCTCGATATTGGGTCCATTCCTCTTTTTAGTTTATATTAACGATTTACCCCAATTACTACAAAATCAACCGATATTGGTGTTGTTTGCTGATGACACATCTTTGATATTTAAAATAGATCGGCGGTCACAAAATCTTGATGATGTGAATAACTCGATTCATCAGGTCCAAAATTGGTTAACGGCAAACAATTTGGTACTAAATGAAAAAAAAACCAAATGTATTAGATTCACATTGCCGAATGTTAGAAGTAGCGAATGCGACATCATATTGAATGGCAAAAAGCTGGACTTTGCAAATCAAACAGTATTCCTAGGAATCACTCTAGACGACAAATTGCAATGGAGTTCTCACATAACATATTTTGCGGGTCGGCTGAGCTCGGCCGCTTATGCTGTTAGAAAGATAAGACAGTTAACGGATGTGGAGATCGCGCGTTTGGTCTATTTTAGATACTTTCACAGCATTATGTCATACGGTATTTTACTGCGGGGCCAAGCGGCTGACATTGAATCCATATTTATATTGCAAAAGAGAGCTATCAGAGCCATATATAATTTAAGTCACCGAGAATCTCTTAGGGAGCTATTTAAAAATATTAATATTATGACAGTTTCTTGCCAATTCATTTATGAAAATATTATGTATGTAAGGAAAAATATACATCTCTTTAGTAAGGTCAGTGATAGACACAATCGTAATACGAGAAATAAAGATAAGTTAGATCAACCATCTTACAGACTAGCAAAAGTACACTCATCTTTTATGGGGTACTGTGTTAAATTCTATAACAAAATACCTTGTGATATATTCAAACTAAATGGAAGTAAATTTAAAACTTTAGTTAAAAGCACACTTTTTAAACAAGCATATTACAAATTAGATGATTATATTCAAGATAAGAATGCTTGGCAACATGTCGGTCCCGCTCCATAGGGCAATCTTTCGTGTGGACAAAATCAAATTTGCTAATTTATATTCCTATTCATAGTTATTGTATTCTTATGTTATTTTTTATATTTTTCCAGAATTTGACTCACACACTATTCCGTTGTTTTTGAATTAGGTATTTTACCTATGTTTGCAATATTTGTAAGTATGTGAGAACCATATTCTTATTTATCAAATTAATGAATTTACCTGTTAGTGCTTTTATTACTTTATACCTGTACGTAGTATAGTGTGTAGTGCTATTTTTGGGTGCATCGTCCTCACACATATGAATTTATTCATGTATGTACATAAGTAAACATTGTAAATCATCTATTTTTTTAAAAAGAGTAAGAATGGAGTTTCTTGTGCGTTCTTCTCCATAACAAGCTACTTTTCCGAATGCACGGTAGAGTCAATTATTATTACTTGTACATTTTTAATTTAAATTTAATAATGTTTGACGTTCAAAAGTGCCGCTTATTGGCCTAGTTGAAATAAATATATTTGACTTTGTTAGCATTATTATACCATATTATTTCAATGTTTTCAAAGTTACATGAGGACACCAAGCTTTAGCTTAATCGGATACTAGAAAGTGCTTCAAAAACCGGCCAAGTGCGAGTCGGACTCGCGCACGATGGTTTCCGTACCATTATCGCAAAAAACGGCAAAAAGATCACGTTTGTTGTTTGGGAACCCCACTTAAATATTTATTTTATTCTGTTTTTAGTATTTGTTGTTATAGCGGCAACAGAAATACAACATCTGTGAAAATTTTAGCTGTCTAGTTATCACAGTTCATGAGATACGGCCTGGTGACAGACTGACAGACAGACAGACAGACAGACGGATCGCTGAGTCTTAGTAATAGGGTCCCGATTTTACCCTTTGGGTACGGAAACCTAAAAATGATTAATAAGCTGCCGGACACATACGAAAGCAATTAATTACTACATCTAGCTATCTATAAAAGCGAACGAAGTTACGGGCAAAAGGAGGTGTCGCATAATCACCCCAGCGGGTGGTGGTAGCAGGTCAAGCCAATCTTATCGATGAGCGCCACAATGCCGGAGCAACCACCTTCTGCGCTGAAGGACACCCCGACCTAGCCATGGTCGGTGACTCTGTGCTATATGAACGTTTTTTACTAATAACATTTTACAGATATAAATACTAACATTGTATATAGACAGGGTGAGATTGCCAAGTGGGCGTGGATAGCCCAATCAGAAACTCTGAGGAATAGCAAAAATCAATCAAAGGAGTTACGAGGTCAATTTTGATGAAAATTAAACTGCATCATTGGATTTTTTAAATATCAGTATTCCTAGTCAGGAATCGAACTTTATCACACTAATCACACTATATAGAAAACGTAAAAAAAGGCGTTTGTGAGTGTGTGTTTGTATGTTTTTTTACTTCTTCACGCTCAAACGGCTGAACGGATCTGGATGAAATTTGGCACAGAGAAAGATTATAGTCAGGAATAGCACATAGGATACTTTTTATCCCGGGAATATGTTCCTTCGTGATAATTTAAGACATTAACGCGGGCGAAGACGCTTACAGAAGCTAATATTATAAAGGTGAAAGTGTGTGTGTGTGTGTTTGTATGTTTTTTATCTCTTCACGCTCAAACGAATGTACATATCTAGATGAAATTTGACACAGAGATAGATTATAGTCAAGAATAGCAAGCACATAGGATACTTTTTATCCCGGGAATATGTTCCCTCGAGATAAATTATGACTTTCACGCGGGTGAAGCCGCTGGCAGAAGTTAGTGCATACATAAACTAGCGCTTTTTCCCATAAGGGCAGTAACAACATTAAATATTCCTTTTGCTTCGTTTTGTTTCACTCATCTGAGGCTTTAAACAAGTGACATTATATCAAACATATTGATTGCATATATGGTTTGCAAAGCGCTATCAAAATGTCTCATGATCAATCTCTTATAGTTGCTGTACACTCTAGCGCGAGAGTCCGAGGAAACGCTGTATTGATGTTTTAAACAAAATACTTCATAATTTAACTTAGTACTGAGACCAATGTACATCTTCCTCGCGGGCTCTTGTCTCAGAGTGTACAGCCGGCATGGCCTTTCTGATGAACATACAAGCTAAGTTATAAAAAAAATAATGTACAAATAAAAAATAAAATATAATGGTATAATAAGTTAATAAAAAAAATAAAACAACCCGACTGCTTAAAAAGCAAACTAAAAAGACGTAAAAATCATGCTGTACAGTCGGAGGATACATCTGGTAATGTTCCGCCAGCTCGCGAATATATACCTACCAAAGACACCAACTTCCAAAAAAAAAGCTTTTTTTTTTCATTTATATTTGTCAAATTTGTACACTAAGCCTCAGTTGATAGCGCAATTCTGAGAATTTATTAAGGGCTCTAGTGCTTCTAAAGGTATATATATACTTATTCGCGAGCTGACGGACCAAAACCAGATGTCCAGATGTCCTCAGATTGCACAGCATGATTTTCTTCTTGTTTACGTCTTTTTAGTTTGCTTTTTAAGCAGTCGGGTTTTCATATTTTTTTAATTAACTTTTTTTATTTACAACTTTTTAGTTATTTTTTCTAGAATTAGGTACATTTAAAGGTGGTGTTATATATTTTTGAAATCGCCTCTTAAAATCCTTTATTTTGATACCCCACACGGTGGGTTTGGAACAAAAAAAAATAATTTGCCCCACAAAATGGCGCCTAAAATCCGCCATTTTTGTTTTTTCCAATTTTTTAATTTTTTGTATTTAATGTAGCCGGTGACACTTGCAGGAATAAGACGAATCGATTGACGTAAGATTCATCAAAATTGGCCAACGCGTTTGGTCTCTAGAACGCCACATAGGAACAAACATACATACATACATAGACTGATAAACACATTACCCTCCTTCAGCAGTCGGGTAAAAAGGGGGTGCGGAAGAACTTATTGGGCATCAAAATTTCGTCCACTTCGCTGTCAACGGGCAAAATGCCCAAATCACTGGCATCGCAAGGTTGAATAATAATTTGAAAGGCATAGAGCCAGTTTTTAATTTCAGAATTTGAAGTTAATCTTTCGTGTGTTTAAGACGTGGGTCCACGCAAGACATAATGGCTTTCTATTGTTTGGCCAACTACGGGCACACGACACGGTTAAGAATGTCATCATCATCATATCGGCCGAAAGTGTCGCCACATTGACCGATCCCATGCGTCTGGTATCCAGCGGATCCCCGCAACCTTTACCAGGTCATTGTTCCACCTAGTGGAGGCCTTCCAACGCAACGTCTTCTGGTTCGCGGCCGCCACTCCAGAACCTTTCTGCCCCATCGGCCATCCGTTCTGCGATCAATGTGCCCTGCCCACTGCCACTTAAATTTGGCAATTCTTCGGGCTATATCGGTAAAATTTCAGATGGAAAAACCCAATAAAACTTTTACCGACCCAGGCATCGAACCCAGAGCGTCAAGCTCTTCATTAGATACCAATACACCAACGATATAATATAAATCAAATTAACCACAAATTATTAAGTTTATATATTACTTAAATCAATGGATGAGGAGGTGCTTGTGGCTAAATAATAACAGCCGCACTGGTCGATCATCAAGGTTAAGCAACGCTTGACGAGGTCGGTCCGTGGATGGGTGACCATTTCAACATACCGAGTTTCCACCGTGCCTCAGCAAGCACGTTAAGCCATTGGTCCCGGCTGTCATTTGAAGATCTGCCTCCCAGAAGCCTGAGATCTGACACCAGTCTTGCCAAGGGGTACCGTGCTACCCAGTTACTGAGTTGTGGAGGTCAGATAGGCAGTCGCTCCATGTAAAATACTGTTATCCAGCTGAATCCGGTAAGACTGGAAGCCGACCCAAATATAGTTGGGAAAAGGCTAGGCAGATTGATTGATTACTTAAATCAATACACTTACCTTTCAACCTGGAAAAGAAACAAGTCTGCACTAAAAACGTCCCGGCACAAACTTCTTCACAGAGAGGTCTAAAATACTAAAAGTTCTGCGTAAAATAAAATCTAGGAAAATTACACATATTTTTCAACCCTGCATTATCGACGGAAGTATGTAATTGTCTCTTCGATTCGTATAATTTCTGATATCACAGAGCCCCGACGCTGCAAGGGACGACATTGATGTAACCAATATTTTGTATTTATTGACTAGTTTATCCAGCGGTTTTGACCGCGTGAATGTCGGAATTCACCCCAAAAGAACATACTTCGGTATCTTATGTCCTAATGTAGGACATGGTTTAGCCATGTGCCAAGTTTTATTTGTATCCGTTTAACTGTGAAGATGAGACAGAGTTAGTTGCGCATGTATAATATTAACCCCCATCATCATCAGCCTTTAAATATGCCCACTGCTGGGACACAGACCTCCTCTCTGTGAGAGAGGGAATGGGCCTCAATCCACCACGCGGGCCTCAGTGCGGATTGGTGGATGACACATGTCTTACAAGTTTTGGTTCTAGGACATGCCGGTTTCCTCAAGATGTTCTCTTTCACCGTTTTTAGAGCAGTGGTGATGAAATAATTTACACAAAGTAAAGCGCCTGCCTGGGTTCGAACCCAAGACCTAAGAAATTTATGTCGCGGCCGTTACCGCTGGGCCACCACTGCTCTAAGTTCATGGTATTAATTGAATTATATTATTTTATTAAATTAAATTATATTAAATTATTCTGTCATGTAACAAATTATTATTATTAAATTATAATGTATTATTTTAAATTCAATTGACTCTATTAGCATAATTAAAATTGTAATTTTGTATTATTGTAATTTTGGCATCCAATAAACTAAAGTGTAGATTGACTTGTAACTTTTAGCTGTAGGAGGAAGGCGCCGGCGCCGGTGTCTGTAACACAGTTTATACTAGTACAGACATCGTCGTTCACTCTATCTTTAAAAACAAACAAACCTTATTATTTTAGTGTTTTTCTCTAGGATAGATTAATTGTACCCATTAATGATGAATAATTTTTTAATTTTTTTTCTCTAACCCTGTTTCTGATTTTGAGGGTCCTCACGAGTAGGTACTTTTTCCTGTAACTTGGATTCCTTAAAAATAATTTAAAGTCACATACAGAATCAGCCAGACCCGGAACAACTATCTGTAGGCCATACAAATATTTGTTCCGTGCGGGACTCGAACCCTCAACTCGCAGTTCAGCAGCCAATCGATGAGCCACTGCGTCCGTCATGCTGTCGAACTAACTAAGGCTATTACAATCGAGATTTATGCTCAACATACGGAAGACAGAAATATTATGAGTAGGCATTGATATCAATGTGAGTAAGGTAATGGCGTATCTAGTCGACGCGAAGATTCCATGCTCTATGGCTAAGATGTGGGTGTTAAACAATTTAATGATAGCTTAGTTTTAAATGAAGCAATTATAAATGCGTTTTTATTTTGTATCGAACTGTTTATTTGAATTAGTTTGTTAATTTATTTTATAAGAGACTAGCTTCTGCCAGCGGCTTCGCCCGCGTGTACAGTGTATTAACATCCTAAGGGAACAATATACCGGTATAAAAAGCCTATATGCTATTCCAGACTATAATCTATCTCTGTACCAAATTTCATCCAGATCCGTTCAGCCGTTCTGACGTGATTGAGTAACAAACATACATCAAGCCTCATCGAAATGGCACGTGATCAATCCCTTAATGTAAAGCCGCCTCCACACGCTTGCCGTTTGCCACAAACAAACATGGCGGACGACGAGCTTGTTGTGGCGGCGATTACTTTCGGGTTCACCTCCGACCAATCAGACATTTTTCCTTACAGTTTAGCTTAGGATACAAAAAATGTCACGATTCGTAAATTTGCCCAACACTATTAACTCCATCCGCCGCCCGCAAGCTCGCGCGTACTACTAAACTGAAAAAGCGTCTGGATACATCGTAAACACGTTTGTCAAACACCCTTAGATTTGTGCATAAAAACCGACACCGATGCTGAACACGGGCAAACCCAAACAAAAACAGGCAAACACAAACAAACACCCATCCACACGTTCGTGTTTGTTGTTTTGTGTTTGCCATTTGCCATTGTTCGCCAAGCGTGTGGAGGCGGCATGATATTTCGACCATCACCATCGCTGACATCAAGTGACACTTTGTCGAGAGTTTGTCTGTCTTTGTGAAAGTTACCTAAGAAGTTTCAACTATAATGGACTTTCCACTTCTGGGACACCAGTCTTGGCAATGGGTATAGTTATCCAGTTGCTAGAGTGTGTAATTTAGACAGTTGCACCGTGTCCATATTCTGGTATTCAGATGCATCAGATTAGACTGGCAACCTACCCCAACATAGTTGTGTACTGCATCATCATCATCATATCAGCCCTCGCTATGTCCACTGCTGGACATAGGCCTCTCCCTCCCCTGTATGCGAGACGCACGGGAATGACGTCAATGTCGCGAACTGCATGTTGCAGGTATATCCATTTTAACTACCGTATGTCATTCCTCCCCAGAATTTGATCCTTATTAGCGACAATGTCGGATGTCCGGTTGATTTTGCAAACATTACACACTGTAGTAATGTAGGTTTTGCAAAATCAACCGGTTTTTCTGAAGTCTAATAATGTAGTATTAGTTTACATCAAAAGGATAGTTTTGGATTTCTAAAAAAGTCACCCTGTTTAGGAAACGACACCTACACAATGGTATTAAACCAAATGCCTTTAAAGGGTTTTTGCCAAAAAACAAATAGGTAAATAGTTTTTTCCTATTAAAACATTTTTAAACTAGCTTTTTAGCTTACCGTGCATTTTTAACCGACTACCAAAAAAGGAGGAGGTTCTATGTTCGACATTATGTATGTTTTTTTTTTTTTTTTTTTTTTTTTATGTATGTTCACCGATATCTCCGTCAATTGTGGACCGATTTTGAAATTTTTTTTTTTGTTTGAAAGATTATATTCCGAAATTGGTCCCATTTTAATTTGGTGACGATCTGATAAAGAAATTCGGAGATATACAACAGAACTCTTCAATAAATAACGGCAAATCTCTCGGGATTGCTGCAAACGCATGTCTGTTTATTGTTTATACTATTTCATAACATAACATCACGCCAGTACGCTCGAAAGGGGTATGCAGATCTCTCATTTCACCGGTTATATTCATTTTTCATGTTATTCGGGTAATCTATTCTGTCGTTATAGGTACTTACTTAACTACTTCCCTATTTGGTAGGTACAACTAAAAAGTGAAAAATAAAAAGCTTTTTTACAAAAAAATACTACCGACTTCCAAATAAGAAAACTAGAAAGTGAAAAATAACTTTATTTTTGGAAGTCGGTGTCCATAACTTAAAAATTTGGTACCTACCAAAGACACCGACTTCCAAAAATAAAGTTATTTTTCACTTTCTAGTTTTCTTATTTGGAAGTCGGTAGTATTTTTTTGTAAAAAAGCTTTTTATCATCCAAACCATACGTTTATGCAATATTTCATCCTAGCCGGTAGATGATAACTGCTTTAAAATTCAGTTGCAAGATTTGACCCGAACATACATACATAGATTGCAAATTAATAAAAAGATTGTAAAATAGACCTAAGCTCTAAAAATATTGGCCTCTCCATTAAAAATTGAGGGGATCCAACCGGAATAAATCAAAAATAGTGCACAGAGATTTTTTCAGTGCAACAGGCAAAGACGGAGTATCGGAACAACGCGCAATACTGCATTACAGCTTACCGCTTCCAACGTAAAACTGATTTAATCGGCTTACGTTCGCGATCCCTCACGCTCGTTTTTAACCGATATCAAAAAAGGAGGAGGTTTCTCAATTAGACCGTATATATATTTTTTTTTATATTCGCGGATAACTTCGTCATTTATGAACCGATTTTGATGCCTTTTTTTTATGGAAAGGAGATATCCCAAGGGTGGTACCATGATAAGGAAACTAGAATCTGATGATGGGATCCTAGAGAAATCGAGGGATCTCCGCAAATATTATAGGCAAACATATAGCGATTTATAGTATCTTCATCAATAATGCAATCATTTGCACTCAGAAAGTATATTTCGGTGAAGTGGAACTGATGAAGAAGACCATAATGGCCACTGGAACTCCGAAATAAAACAATGTATCCTAGTCGTGTGTGGGCTTATTGGAATCGTCATGAGATGTACTTTGGCTATAAATGATGTTAATGTTAATTGGAGGTACCTACCAAAACTAAAAAAAGAGGCAAATAAAAAACTTTTTAACAAAATATCAAACCGGCTTCCAAAACAAAACGCTACAAAGCGAAAAATTACTTTCTTTTACGAAGTCGGTGTCGAATAACGGAAAACAATGGGTACAAAAGACAGGAACATAATAGTAGTTTATGCAATGGTCATATAATAGGGGTTATTAAAACACGAGCGTAGGTTTATCAAATGAGGCGAAGCCGAATTTGATAATAATATTACGCGAGTGTTTTAATACCTAATTATATGCTATTGCATACACTACTTTATCTTCACTCATACAGTTGAAATAAAACAAAAGTGGAAAGGGATAAAATATGTGGTATGGTATGGCGGGCAATTTAGATTCTCATAGCGCAGCGCGCGCATCCACAGACAACTGACAATGACATGAGCCCATACGCGCCAGAAAATTAAAAAGTAAAAGTGTGCTATAAAAATTAAAAAGTTATTTTATGATGCAGTTGTTTGAAAATCGAAGGAAAATGTTGAACTATAATGGTTATTTTTTTAAATTTTACCTATCCACGAATATAAAGTACGTGTTTATACAATATTTTTCGAATTCGTATTTGGAACATTACGTTGTGAGTGTAGATAAAGTTATTTTTCGGTTTGTAGTTTTTTGTATTTTTTATATTTCTCACTTACATTTTGCGGATGATATGCATCCTTTTAAAATAAGTGTAGAATACAGACATTTTTAACGAATTCACAAGCCTATGTTATTTTTCATCGGTAAAGATTACAAAAAAACTGAAGTACAAAATCTCATCCCGTTTTTACACTTTTTATGAATGCTTTTTGGAATGAAAAATGAACGATTTTTGGTAGTGGCAAAACTTACGGGTTCGCTTCACCGAAAAGCTAAGACTAATTGCGTCAGTGAAAATTAATAGACCGCGTCCTGTATAAATAAGCGGCTAGTTATGCCAAAGTTCCAAGTTCTTCTGTCTGCAGTCCGCATGTTTTTTTTTTCCTTGATTTTCACTTCTTTTATTTAATTTGACCAACCAAAAACGTTTTACTCATTTTATATTTGGATTTGTATACATCGTTTCTTTCATTCAACAACTATTCAAAATCCCAAATTAAAGTCCCAATGCAGTAGTGGCCTAGTGGTTCGAATCCGGGCCATGGAGACTTTTTCAAATTCATCATGTGCTTTCTAAGTTGATCTTGGACATTGCTGAAAAGGGTGAAGGAAAACATTGTGAGGAATGGACTTTATACACTTAATATAAGTTTGAAATCGCCAACCCGTCTTGAGCAAGGATGGTGATTAATGCCTTCTCTGGATGAGAAGAACCCTTTGCCCTGCAGTATGACAATTACAGGCTGGTATTATACTATTACAGTTCTAAATATAAAAAAAATATTATATGCCCATGGTATTGGCAATACATAAATCAGAAACTAAAAACAGAACTGCAATATGCTGAAGTACTGATATTGTTTTCTTCAGTACTGTCCTTGAAACCAGTCCGTGAAACAGTAATTCCGCTCGGAGCCTGGGACTATGCGGAGTGACATAAGATTTACAAGTACTGGTCTGATCTGCCTCTAGCTAGAACCGTGTCTGACACGAGCTTCACGACAACAAGCTTAGGCTTGTTTACCTGTCACGGAAAGCATCTCCCCACAGAGCAAAAGATACCTCGTCGGACATTGCTTGAGACGATATTGCCAAAACGTTCCATGTCAATCTATACTTCTTTTGAAATAACATTACAAATTTAAACAATCCCTTTTTACAGCCCCTTCGGTCGATTTTGAGTTTTATGCCGTAAACATAAGAATGGCATAAAAAGTATTACCAATTCCAACTGTTGACTACAGCTGCTATTTAATACTCAATACATTTATTGCTTCTACATGTGAACTTAGATGGTAGGTCATCATCAACGCAAGAGAAGTCATGATTGGCTTAACGGGCGTAAAAAGGGACTGTTTTTTTATGTTATTTCAAATAGACTATAGCATGTCGGTGTCACCGATCACTTATACAGGCTCATGACGATACTGACTGTGGCTATAATAGCCGAAACTAGTGCTCCATGCAGTGGCCAGGAAAGAGGAGTTCGTAGCTAAATAATAGACGGACTGGTCGATCTTCGATGTTAAGCAACTCTTGCCAAAGTCGGTACCGTGGATGGGTGCAGTTATTGCGCTGAGAATAGTCGGTAAATGGGTTACGGAGGTCGGATAGGCAGTCGGTCCAACACACTCAGCACAACACACACAACCACACACACCATCACTACCACACTTACACCACCGCACCACCAGCACACTCAGCTGCATCCATTTAGACTACTCTACAACGTGATTGGAAAAAAGCTATGCTGATTGATTAACCTGTGTACTCGTAGCGTGCGCTTCGTTCTGTGCTCTGTAGTTCTCCTGAGAAGGCCAGGATTAAGCCTATTATTGCGTCACAAACTTGTTAGACTAGCAGCTTCTTAGAACATGTATCTAGTTCTTTGTTTAGGTATTTGTGTAGGTATGTCTAAGTGACCGAAATTGTTTGTTGTGTTGGTGAAATTTGAGGGATTTTAGCTGCATCTATTTATAAAATACTTCCTCAGAAAGGGTGATCAAATACCCTTGAAATATCGGTATCATCCAGTCAATTTGTATAGTGATTAATTTATCTTTAGTCAACCTTTTCGAAGTTCATTGCAACTGCAGTTTCAGTCTCTTGGAGTGGATGTAACATGATTTATAGGTAGTATAAAAAAGCCTGTAAGAGAAAGATGTCCATGTTTTCTTTTTCTTCTATGTCGGTGACTTTGGTTTCGACTCAAAAGCGTACTACCATCTTCTTTGCTCCTCCATATCTCTTGTGCTTGTAATGAAACTAGCACCAACACTGGAACACGGGCACTCTGCTTGGCTGTGGCAAAAGAGATATTATTGAAAAACAATTACTATTACTATTTTACAATTACTATTTTATTTCAGATTATTTCAATGTCCATATTTTGTTAGTATTACATTATCTTAAAGCTACGTTAGTCATGAGGATATAAGTAGGTAACATAAATGATTGAATATAAATTAAAATTATATTTAAATAAATGATTTAAAATAAATTACGATTAAATTTAAATAAATGATTTAAAATAAATTACGATTATATTTAAATAAATGATAAGTAAAAATGAAATGAAATTAATAAATAATTACATTATAATTTTTATTGTTGCATATCGTGGGTTCGAGCCCAGGCAGGCGCTTTACTTTGTGTAAATTATTTCATCACCACTGCTCTCAAAACGGTGAAGGAAATCATCGTGAGGAAACCGGCATGTCCTAGAACCAAAAATTCGAAGACATGTGACATCCACCAATCCGCACTGGGCCCGCGTGGTGGATTACGGCCCATTCTCTCTCACAAAGAGGAGGCCTGTGTCCCAGCAGTGGGAACATTAATAGGCTGATGATGTGTGATGTGTGTGATGTGAAATGAAATTAAAATAAATAATTCAAAGTTAAGCTGGGAGTCTTGAAGTTAGATAAATAGGTTACTTCTAGGCATGGGCGTACCCAGGAGGGGGCAGGGAGAGGCAGCTGCCCCCCTGGAAATCATCCAGAACATGTATGAACTCGCCTAATTACTAATCAAAGTGTAAACGGGGCCTTATGCTCTAACTTTTAAGTAAACCGCGCAGTAGACACTGGCAAAATGCACGGTGCAAAGTGCAATTGCCAAAAAACCGCGCGCGACGATGGCGGACGAAGATTACCGAATCTAGCCGAGCGTTGGACGCTCGGCTATATTTGGTAATCTTCGGTAGGGAGTTGCGAGCTGAGGTTGCGAGCGACTAGCATTTATTTGAAATATTTTTTTCATTTGACTTGTTATAGTTTTGAAAGAGCTAAAACTCAATCAAACGTGATTAAAAAATATTCATTCAGTGTCTATATTTAAGTATAGAAATCTGTCTGATTGATATTGTGTTGTGATTGTGACACGCACATACATTCTGCTGAGCAATAATAAAGATAGATATGGACGTCTAAAATTTACTTTTATTTATTTAACTACCTATAATTTGCGGCTGTTTCCCCTACACACTACACTGCATCTACCTAATGTTTCATGTGCCATGGCCAGAAGCTTGGTACGCCCATGCTTCTAGGCAAGCGTGCTCCACCACCGTCATTGATGATTGGCATCAGGTGAATTCAGGTGAGGCAGTGGTCAAACATGAGCCTATCAATATTGAAGTGAACACTTCTTTAGCCGCATTGAGCGATCTTTGGTATCGACATGATAATGTGATAGCGTTATCAAATCAAATCATGTATTTTCCGCAATGTATGTATTTACAATAACATCGTGCGATGTAAAACTTGAGCCATTTGGCATGAAAAATTGCAAAATCAGAATAAACTAGCTGTACCGCGGCTTCGGTCCGTCAACTGCCTACCCTACCATGAATATAGTACTTATCTATCTATCTACCCTACCCTACTTACAGTACTTTACCTGTCTACTTACCCTACTTACCTAGACCTACCTACCCTACTTACCTACCTACATACCCTACCTACTTACCAACCTACCCTACTTACCTTGCTACTTACCCTAACTACCTACTAATATTAGTATTTAAACACTATAAATTCACATATCTTTTGATAGAGTGAACCGATTGCGATGAAACAAAAACTAAGGAAGTAATAAACAACAACAAACAAAAAAACAAACAAACGACAAACAAACAAAACAACAAACATTACAACAAATATCAACAACAAACAACAAACAAAAACAAATATTAACAAATATTTGTATGACCTACAGATAGTTGTTCCGGCTCTGGGTGTTGTGTATGAGAGTTTATATGTTTGTAAATGCACCCACGATACAGGAAGAAATTCCTAGTGTGGGGCAACGTTTTTTTTTAAAAAGAAAGAAAGAAAGAAAAGAAAAGAAAGAATACTTGAAGTGACGTGACATTGGTTTCGTACGCCATTTCGGAAACCCAAATGGCTTGACCTATTTCTTTATAATACAGAAGTTAGGACTGTGTGTGGTTTCCTTCCTTGGAAAAACTCCAGTTATAAAATTCTAACACAATAGAAACAGACCGTTATTACAGTTCATGGCAATAAATAGGCCGAGGGACTCTGGTTCAATCTAGTCGTTAAGTGTGCCATTCCAAATTGGGTCCCTGCATCGGTTGAAGGAAGCGGTCAAGACAGATCTAACTAGGTTCACTAGAATAGTGCTCAAGGACAAAGTTAAACATAGTAGTTAGTTGTGATGGTGTTGTGATGATGTTGGTCTTCGGTCTTCGTTTTTTAGGGTTCCCTTCCTGAAGGGTCCAAACGGAGCCCTATTGCCGCCACTCACGTGTCTGTCTGTCCGACGTCTGTCACACAATTTTGTTCCAAAGAATTTTTTAACTTCCCATTGTCCTACGAACTTGAAATTTGGTGATAATGATTATTATTACGTATATAATATTATTATTTATTTAATTTAATTTAATAATAATAATATTATAAAGAGGAAAGATGTTTTTGTTTGTTTGTTTGTACCGAATAGGCTCCGAAACTACTAGACCGATTTAAAAAATTCTTTCACCAATAGAAAGATACATTATTCCTGAGTGACATAGGCTATTTTTTTATCCCGAAAACGGGTCCTGTGGGGTGGTGTACGGGAGCGAAGCCGCGGGGAACAGCTAGTTACGTATACTTTACAAAAATAACTTTCTTTGGTACGGAACCCTAAACGTGCGATCACGCACTTGGCCGGCTTTTTAGGCTTCATAAGAAACTAGATTTTCCAACTTCTTCAATCCTGTGGTTCATATTTTCATTTTTAGGATAAAAAGGAAGTCAATTATCTAAGAGCTTGTAAAAATATTTAAACTGCATCAAAAACCGTTGAGTATCTTACAAGAAAAACGCGGCATCAAATTCAAAGACTGGGATTAGACTTTGAATTAAAGATTTTCATTAGGTTGGTATATCAGAAAACAAGTGAGGTTCAGACAACATGACGCGTCTTTCAAACAATTTGGATATGGCATTTTTTTATTATTTAAAACGGGCTAACATTAAATTCCATGGTGCGCAGAGTGTGGGGCAGCTCCAACAGTATCCTAAATATGATTTCGTATCGCCAAGACTGTGTTTTTGTGGGTCGCTGTTGTGCCATCTCACATGGGTTGTCGCAACAGTGATCCACTGTTATTTGTTGTTTTGTTTTTGTAGTGTCTAACATAATATAATTATGTGTTACTAACATACTGGGAGTTGTAAGTTTTACTAACCATTTTTTGAGTCATGGATACTTGAATAAAGAGAAATTCTATTAATCAAAAATATACCTTACGTACATCACTAACAAATGTCTATACGCTCACTCATCTTCTAAAACTTCGAAGTTTTTCTTCCATTCGTCATCACAACCAAATGAACACACGTACTCCACTCCACTTTCCAAACATCGATCACCCAATCTTCACCATTTAACTATGAACATCAACCATGCACCCTTTCTCTTCTACATAACTCCATCGATGATACCACCGTGTAATACTTACTCTGCTCATCCCACTTTATCACAATGCTCATAATTAGTGCTGCTGCATCACACGCCCCAGTAATTACGCCCTCACCCGGCAGATGGCGCGAGTTTTAATTTTTCGATTTCGGACCAGTCTGTATAATGCATGAGGCTTTTATCGCCACCGCGGCTCCTTCGGGGATTCGTAGGCGCGGGGCCGTGGGATGAGCGGCAGCGATTTGGGTTTTAACGGCAGCTTTGTTATTGCGTACTGTTTTTTTGGTCATCTTTAACTTCAAAGTCTAATCGTAGTCTTTGGGTTTGTTTGTCGCGTTGTTCTTCTAAGCTGCAAAACGAATTTTGTTGCGGTTTTCACCATCTTTTAGAAAATTCATTTTCTTTTTATCTACCTGGAAACATACACGTTTCCCTTCCGAATACTAATAAAAAAAATTGTGGTCGAAGACAGAACTTGTCGGTTGAACCACAGGAGTGATAAAGCTGAAAAACGCTAATTTCATATTTAAAATAAAACTGTCAATAGTTTAAAATGTGAGGTTTCTGGTGTGTGGGTGATTCAAAATCTTTTGAACTTTTGACAGTAAGTAGTAATTGCTTTGTGCATGTCACTTTGTCAATAATGTGCCCCTGGAAAATAATTATTGGATCCTGAGATGCAATGAGGATTGCAATGTAGAAAGGGATGGTTGATGGGTTTTAACAATCCGTTTTCTTTTAAAAAAGTAAGCTTGTAATGGCCAGAGGTGCTCGACTAAATTCCCTTGTTTATCTACTAATAATAATAATAATAGACTAAGCTTTGTGGCGAGCTGGTGGGCAATGGCAACCCCACGGACCTGACCTCCCGGGAGAAGTATTGTTCCCCATCTCTGACTTGCCTTTATTGGCCGGTTGTAATAGTCAGTATTCACACTGACCGGCCAATAAATTCAAGTCTCTCTTACCTTTATTGGCTGGCTTGAGTGGAAATTCGCAAGAGCAAATGGTGCTCGGTGGAAGGAAGTATAATCCAGTAAGATACTGGTAGTGATCTTAACCGTACTTTTGGGATTGTCCTGATACCCTGATACCAGTTGTATACCTCTCCACTCCTAAAGCACCTTCGGATATGTTTACCCCCATGGCGCTACGTCACTCAAGTGCTAGCGACCCCTTAGCCATTAATTGAGTATGCAATTCACCCCCTGCCATTTTATAGCCGTGTAGTTCAACAATGGTCAGGCAGGGGTCAATAGTCATTTTATAGTTTTAGCCAATCGATACACTAAACCTCCCGAACCCATAACCCAATATCTTTGTCACCATATTTGACAATAGTCCTGCACCAACCGGAGATAGTCCTTGGGTGCACTTACGTAATGTATCCAGGGATAATCTTCGGTTGGTGTCACATATCAAGATACATATCTAACAAGGCCACTGCGAGTTGTCTTCGGCCGCTGGCACGCCTTTCAAAGGACTGGGACCCCAGACTCCAAAGATTGTTAAACACAATAGTACCAGCCTGTAACTGTCCCACTGCAGGGCAAACGGTGCCTCTTCTCATACCGAGAAGGCACGAGCATTGATCACCACGCTTGCTGAATGCGGGTTGGCGATTTCAGACTTACATTAACTATAACTCATTAATTTATATTTTTTAATTTACGTTTTAATCTTATTGTCCCGCAGTCATGATCGGGCAAACCAAAATGTATGTCACTGATAAAAGCCGAACAGCATAGTTTTAGAAAATAATGTTAATCATTAGTAGGTACATAAGTAACCAAAACTCCGCAGTCGTGATTCTCTGCAGCCGTTGACGCCGCAGTCAGCTATAGACTCATTTTAATACGAAACCTAATGTATTCACTATTACACAAACAGTAAAACAAAATTTAAATAAGATTTTCCAAATAAAAAAAATCTTTTTTTAAACAAGCTTTTCAGCTTACCATGTATTGTCATCCAAACCAAACGTGTATGCAAAATTTCATCTTAATGGGTTGAGGATAACTGCTTTAAAATTCAGTTGCCAGATTTGGCCCGAACACACTTACATACATACATTGCAAGTTAATTAAAATACATAAAATGTCATGGGGACTGGCGACAGAAGTAAAATCTTTGGCTTAAACAGATATTCCGTCTCACGTCATATTGGCATGTCAATGTCGCTGTCACATTAGCGTGTCTCTGACGGGAACTCATAATTTTTCCCTAAAAAAATATTAAAAACAAAACAGCAAAATTAGTATTAAATCGCCTTCTCTCTTCATTTCGACCACGACGTACCCTTTTTAGGGTACCACAGCTAGGCACGGAAGTACGGCCAATACCCGGGCGGTTCCGTGCCATACTTAGCCGCCATTAACTATTCTATCGCGAATTAGACCAGTAATTAAACGCAGTCTTTATTTCTGGCTTGTTCGAAGTTCCATAATATAGTGCCGCCATTTCTAGTTTTAATGAGGATGAACTAATTAACGTCGGTCTAAACTTGGAACGTTGACTAAGGTCCATAAATAAAGCTGTTAAACGTTTTTAAAACGTGCACGATAGTAAAGTTTTAATCAAAATCATTTCTAAAGCCGTAGAAGTGCGATAGAAAAATCAGTCTTGCGCAACCCCTTTTTTCGAAAAATGGAGAATAACATTTTTCGAAACATAAAACTTTTTTAAAGCAGTGGTTGGTAAATCGCGTACCTATCTGAATCTACCATATTTGGAAACAATTCACAACAATAAAAAAAAATGTAAATAATATTACAAAAATCCTATGAAATTTGACATATCGGACACCTCACGCCACACCAGCGCCTCTAGCGGCGAATTCATACTCGGTAGCCCCCATTGCGTAGCGTTGGCTCAAACTGGAGTTCATCACGTGACATTTCGATAGCGCTTTGGTATTCCCATATATATATTTGATATTTTTGCAACAAACGCTTTCGTTGATACAATGTCACTTGACACTCAAAGTCAAAGTCAAATATTTTATGTCAATAAGGTCATTAAGCAATAAGGTCATTAAGGAGAGCAGTGGTGGCCCAGTGGTATCGACCGCGACTTACAAGTTGTAGTTCGTGGGTTCGAGCCCAGGCAGGCGCTTTACTTTGTGTAAATTATTTCATCACCACTGCTCTCAAAACGGTGAAGGAAAACATCGTGAGGAAACCGGCATGTCCTAGAACCAAAAATTCGAAGACATGTGACATCCACCAACCCGCACTGGGCCCGCATGGTGGATTACGGCCCATTCCGTCTCACAGAGAGGAGGCCTGTGTCCCAGCAGTGGGCACATTAATAGGCTGTTGATGTGTGATGTGAAGGTCATTAAACGGCACTTTTGAACATCTTAAATTTAAAGGACAAGTATCACAATTGACCCAGCCATCGATCCGAACAAACTGTATGTCGATCGATTTCTTAGATCGAGTGAAATATTCCTACTACTAGTTACATATTCCAAATCCATGGGATATCAGTGCTATAAGATGACAAAGTATGCATGAAAAATTATTATTTACTAAGGAATTTCTTAACTCTAGTACCAAAATCAGAGGTGTGCTTGACCGTACTCATTTTAATTGTTATTGTTATTTTGAAATGATCCGTACCTAAAACAAAACAAAAAGGTTTTTCTTCCACCGTCGCTTATTTACCGGACAGCGATTCTTCTTTTTGATATTGTAGCGAACAAAGAAACTACCGTTTTGTATAGGTATAATGTATTATAAGCACTAACAGGTAAATTCATTCTTTTGACAAATAGGAACATGGTTCTCACATACTTACAAATATTGCAAACACAAAAAAAAAAAAAAAAAAAAAAAAAAAAAAAAAAAAAAAAAAGGTACCTAACTCAACGACAACGGAACAGAAATAGAGTAAATTGCTTAAAAAAAGATCTACAATAATTATGAATATATTAATTAACCAGTTTGATTTTGTCTACACTAAAGATTGCCCTGCTGGACCAGCATGCTTCCACTTGCCTAGTACCTAAGGTCGTCTGCCGATCTCGACGCTGGACGACGAAAACACTTATTTTGTAGGATACATATGTTTTTATGTACATTATGTACATATGTCGAAAAAACACCACATGTTCAGGTCAGTAAAAGGGTGAGCCGAAGAATTCTCCTGGGAAACACAAAATACCCTAATTTTATACTCGTGCGTATTTTCGACGATTTGGTTGTGTTCTCCTTAGATATATAAGTTGTTGTTGTTTGGCTTACATAGCAAAATAGTCCACTATGCGTTATTGTATATACAACCTGTATAATACAGCGTTAAATTAAGATAGCTAGGGAAACTTCGCAGATTTGATGGCTACCCGAACACGATTAAATTAAAACTATATTTTTTTTTACTTTTAAGTATCGTGTTAAGACCGTTAAAGTAATTTTGTTTGTCGTCATCAATCTTCTTCGTGTGGATCGTACAATTATATTTTTCTGACAAATTTTCGAGAACCTCGTTGGTTCCGGCATGTGTCTCTATGGCTGCAGTTTTGGGGCACAGAGAGCAGGCAAGTAATAACAACAATAACACCAGTACCGTCTTTTGACTCTAGAAAGAAAGAAAAACATTTATTTGACATAGCATAGCGCATACAATCAAAACAAGTAAAATTAAAAAAAAAAATACCTCGATACGATATCTTGCGCAAATACCCCAATTCAAACAGTAAAACGCCCATATCTTTTGAACGGCCGAATCGATTTACTCCAAACATAGCTAATAACACTCCCGATAATGTCACTTTTCAATCAAAAAGAAAAAAATAACTTATTCGGTTTATACCTATACGCACTAAACGTTTTGAGAATACTTTTATTATGCGTACAGCTAAGGAGTGGAACTCCCTGCCGGAGTCTGTGTTTCCCGATAGCTACAATCTAGGGGTCTTTAAGTCAAGAGTGAATAGGTTACTTCTAGGCAAGCGCGATCCATCGTCGACCACATCATCGCTTACCATCAGGTGAGATGGTGATCAAGCGCGAACCTATATCAAATAAAAAAAAAAAAAAAGATACGCAAATAAACGAACACACAACACATTACACACGTCAAACTATAACACCCTTAGTTTTCCGTTGGGGGTTAAAAAGGCAATAACGCAGAAGGAGATCATAAACCTGACTGGTCTAAATTTGACTGACATGTAATCGAACCAGATGCTTGTATGGTGCTGGATGCGAGACGCACATGACCGATCGCTGTGGCGAAACTTGTTGGAGACCTATGTCCAGGTCTTGACCGGTCTATGACCGATCTTGAGCTGCACGCTTCACTTCGCGTCATTTCGATGCTCGTCGCTTCAGGCAATACTGACACTCGTACAGAGTAAGTAAATTGCACCAATGTGTGAAGGTGCTATTATCAACGATATTTGAATGCAACTCTCTTTACAAGATCCATAATTTAAAAAGAAGATATTCCTGATTAATACAGATCTTGTGCTCATAACTGGGGTGCGCGTGCGCGTATGACTATATAGAGTTTTTAAGTATCGTAGCAGGTTACATTCTTTAATTTCTGCCAAGACTGCTTGGGAAAAGGCTTGTGCTTATAATCACGCAACTATGTATGTAAAATATCCAGAAAAAAATCTCTTTATGGGCGAACACTAGGTTTCCAACAATGTGCTTTTTTAAATAAATGCTTATGTGATGTGTGCTCCTGAATATTGGATACGTGTATTTCAGAACCAGACTTACGACGATAAGAAACAATAGTAAATCTTTAACACCTGAAAGTACAACTTCCCAGCTGTCCGCTGACAATAATTAACTTTTATTTACCTACAACAGAGCAGGCATCAACAATATCATTAGGTACTTATTACATAACGGAAAAAAGTTAAAGCAGGAAAGGTTTGAACGAGACGAGCAAGACAGTGGGGCCCCGGGTTAGCGCGGGGAGGAGGGTGGCGCTTCCGCAGGATGTGGCGGGAGTCCCCCACTCCCGCCGGATGCTGCCGAGCCCTTCCGACAAACGCAAAACCTGGTAGCGTCCGCAGAAAAGAGGATATGTTATTTTTACCGACTTCAAAAAAATTGAGGCAATCAATTCGACACGTATGTATGTAATTTTGTTGGAATTGCCCAAAATTCAAATAATAATATGTCACTCTAATTGGGCTTCTACACGAGTGCCAAATTTCATAAGTGTGTATGTATGTATATATACGGCGCCAGTGACAGAAAAGTTGAAAGGAGACCGTTTGTCCTGGTATGGTCATGTGATGTGGAGGGATGAAACGCGTGTTATTAAAAGAGTTATGAATATAAATGTGGACGGAGAGGGAGGAGATGGCCAACGAAAAGATGAATGGACTGCGTGAGGAGTGATATGAAAGAAAAGGCAGTAAGTGATGGCGTGACGGGGAACAGGACAGTATGGAAAAAAAAAGTGATGCGCCGACCCAAGTAACATGGGATAAGGACAGGAAGATGATGAAATGTCAAGGAGTAGATCAGTCCTAAAGATGATGCTACTTGGAAATTCTAAAGCGTATGTGTTAGTGCGTCTTTCATCATGCAAACTCTTACACACCAAACATATTGGTCTTTTGACGTCGTGGTCGTTGATATCATTTTGACTAGGCCACAGACATACATCTAACTAGATGACGCTATAGTATGTACTTCGCGTGCCAAAAAACGGAGGGAAGTTACGATCAATGATCGTAATCTGAGCTTTTCATTTAGCATTATCGGCACCGGAAATCCACCGAAATCTAGATAAATGCTTTTTTATGCCATATTGAAATGTATAGAAAAAGTTGGCCGAGCGTTGGAAATGTTTTCATTCATTGGTAAGTAAATCTGTTTTTAAATTTTTTGTGAAAAAGTGGCACGCTTGGTTTGCATACAGATGGAGGGACTTGCGTTATCTTATTATTAGTTAGATTTATGTCTGTGGACTAGGCAACAGACGAAGAAGACGTACCGGCAGTACCGGTAAGTGAAAGTTTATAATGTTAGTTCAGAATTAAGATATAAACGGCACTGCAAAAAATGTAAGTACTTTTATCATATTTTAAACCTTCAAATATCATTACCATTCCAATAATTAATTTTATCTTCTCTACTCTTTTCGATCGCACTCTCACTTCTCGTAATTATGACTCCGTTGCAACTTGCTTTTCTCCATCTGATACATCACTAGGTGCTCCGATAGTTGATTCGTCCACCGTTCTTTGCTTCGGCCTCTAGGTCTTTTACCCTCTATTGTATGAATTCTATAGGTGTCAGAAGTATCATTTTATCAATTATAATCAAAACACTTAAAAAAGCTGTCCCAAATACAAAACTTTTCTGCCAACGCTACCGACCCGCGCTCGCTCGCATGGACTGGGGAAAATATGTTATTCGCGTATCTCAATTAAAATCATAATTAACTCCGTATTAAAGCAAGCGCTAATCTCAATTACAAGCCCGCTGGTTTTACCTGTGTTACGTGCAATGCAACATTTAGCTAACTAAACAGGAAACATACCTAGATACCAGCCTTATTTTTGTTTTCGGCAGAATGCTTCAATAGCCTGGGCTTTTGGGGAAAAGATCAAAGAAAGTGAGATTTTTACGTCACAAAACCATCCCGGTGATCACCCACATGGAATCCCGCGATCTGTTAAAAAACCAGCCGGTCGATTCTGTAGATATCTTACCATGATGGCTTCGGAAAACTGAGCTCGAAGTGACATTCCCACCGATGCTAGGAGTTGACAGCTCAAACTCAAGTGAGTCATCACGATGAGATGGCTACAAAATACCACTACAGGAGTAGTCTATGCAACGCCTGTTAGGGCACAAGCTATTAGGTAGCTTACGAATACCTGGCTTGTCAAGGGCTCACTTCCTCTATCTTTTTCTATGTTAGGGTCAGCTTCTATCAGAAGATTGAAATTATACTATTCCATTTTCAACTTTACTAGCATACGCCACATCACTCCACCTACCACCACGCCACCTATTTATACTTATGTGCATGCTGTCGTGTCCTGTAACTAAAGAAGCACACATGATACTCTATTGTATTTGCGTAAGAGCCTTTTGACAATCATTATCGCTGGCGGATTGTCTAGACCCTTACTATATTGCAAGTTTGTTTGATTCTATACGATTCCACGTATTTCCGTCGCTATGACAATGGAAAAAAATCACGAATAATGTCAATAAATAACAAGATATAGGTAATTTTCAATTTGAGGATTCGAGGTGGAAGACCACTTGGAATATAGGGGTAAGTATCCCTGTCTACTGCTGTGTAAGTTCAGTGGTCGATTCTGAAGACATCTCGCCGTGTTGACTAAGTTAAGCCAGCTCGAAGTGATGCTAGGGATTAACAGCTCACTTCGAATTCAGTTTACTTAAGTCATCACGGTGATATTTTTATAGAATAGCTCTACCTGATGTTGTCACTAGTATGTCTGCTAAAACGTTTAAAATCTGTAACCAGACCTACACATTTATTTTAGCCTATGTTACCCGGGCCATAATAACGAATCGATTGACACCTTATTCATCAAAATCGGATGAATAGTTTAGGTGTTACGGTGGAACGTCCGTAAATACAAACATGCATACGTACATAACCCTTCCGACAGACACAGACGTTTACTCTGTCTCAAATAATGCATAGTGTGTCATAGTACTTCATATAATGGCGTTTTTATGTTTTATTGAGATGGACCAATTGTATTTGGCTTTTTGATAATAAACATTACTATTTATTCCTTTTGGCGTCGCCGTAGTCGGGTAAAAAACTCTACTTTAGATAATCATAAATCGGTCTAAGGATCTAGAAAATGAAAAATCTTCTTAGAAAAAAAAGTTAATTCAAAAAATCAAAAAACCCGCCTGCTTAAAAAGCGAACTAAAAAGACGTAAACAAGAAGAAAATCATGTTGTGCGGTCGGAGGATACATATTCGCGAGCTGACTGACTAACACGAGATGTATCCTCCGATTATACGAGTATGTACATACAAGATTCGCGCGAAAAACATAACCCTTTCCTTGCAGCCGGGTAAAAAAGGCCAAAATGTTTATAATTGACCACGTAACACTGCGGTTGCGCATGTAAACCCATACACTTGAACTTTTAGACAATCGTTATAGTTGATAGCACGTCGATTTGTTTAACACCCGATTTCTGAAATTAGAATTATAAGTTGAGTATTTGTCAAACTCTACTTTGGCATTAAAGAATGGTTTGACAATTGACACGTTGTTAACAAAAAACACTCAATTCAGAAACCTGCCCAGTCCCAGAAACATTGTTTACACTACAAAGAAATGCCAGCAATACAATAGAACTCCACCCACCAATAATAAATTCTATTTGATCGCAATAGATGTTTCTCACAAGAAAAATACACAGAACACTTTCCCCTTTGCTATTCACATGTTTTTTGTTACTTTCTATTCTAAATACATTGAGGGGTAGGCAACAATAAATGGAACACTTGTACCTAATGTCAGCCGTTAGAGTCACGGACCGGAACGATCCCGGATACGATCCGGATCCGGCACGTGGCCGTAACGACGTGCCGCACACCGCAATTGTGCCACAAAATTGTTTTAAACGATGTATTAATTTTTAGGGGCGGCTTTTTCCGTTACCGTTTTCTGTTTCGTAAAATTTCTAGTTCTAGTTCGTTGTACTAATATGTACCAGGGTTGTTAGTGATGCACATTTTTTTCACATCTGCTGATGTTGATTCTGATATTTTATCATTGACATCGGTGGGTGCTGATGCTGATATTAGTAGTTTTTTTTTTAATTGTGATTATCCAAAAGTTGCACAGTTTTCATTAGTAAAAAAAAATTAAAAAAAATTGGGATAGTCCTCAGCGTTGTCGCTTAGATTAAGTTTTTGTGCCTTAGTTTTCTCCACAGGGAAAGTCGAACTGCGAGACGCCCCTCAAATAAACAAAAGAATCAATCCTATACTAGAAATTAAATTAGTACCTAATTAATTACCTTTTGCGTAACTCGCTATCTTTGGTATTATTATTATTGCAATTTTAACAAAGGTGAGTTGTATTTAAATTAAAAAAACGTATTTTACAAAAAAAATATAACTGACTTCCAAATAAAAACACTACAAAATAACTATAATTTCGGCAGTCGGTATTACTGGCTTTGTTTTTTAGTTATGACTTAATTACTGTAAACGCTCAGTGAATCCTTGACCTTTAAGCTCTTCATCGTATAAAAGGTGTTCAGCATTAATAATCAGCTTCGGTCAATGTAATATTTATGGACTACTGTGTATATATATTATTATTATATATGAACATGATGCTAAAGTTCCGCGAATGCTGATCCTAATGTTCGCAACAACCCTGATAAACTAATATTATAGGTAAATAGGTAAAATAGTACTTATGTATGTATAATTATGAAGTTGAAGGGATTTCTGGAACTAATCTGATTACGAAAGTTCTTTCGAAATACATTATTGGCTTTTTAACCGACTTCAAAAAAGGAGGAGCTCCACAATTCGTCGCAATCTTTTTTCAAATGTGTTTTCCCCGATTACTCAAAGACTTAGAAATTTCTTCTTTTGTTTGAAAGGGTATATATACGTCCCATGTGGTCTCATGGTCATCAGGTAAGGATCTCATGATGGGATCCTGGAAGTGGGAACTCTTCGATTTTTTGTTTGCAAGAGTATGCTCCCGAATTGGTTTTGGAATTTGGTGTAGATCTGATGATGAACTTTGGAGATATACAACAGAACTCTTCAATAAATGATGGCATATCTCTCGGGATTGCTGAAATCGCATGTCTGTTTACTGTTTACCTACACCATTTCATAACATAATATCACGCCGGTACGCTCTAAAGGGGTAAGCAGATGTGTACAGTTCACCTTGATACACTCTCATTCCACCGGTTATGTTCAAGTTGCATGTTCTCGGGTAATCTATTCTGGCATCACTTTGGGCATTATTAGTATCCTACTTTAGAACTTGCCCATTATGTAACTTAACGAAAAACTGAAAACCGACTTCAAAACAACACACTACAAAGTGAAAAATAACTTCAATTTCGGCAGTCGGTGTCAAACAACAAAGAAAAGAAAACACGAACACCGACTTTCGAAATTGAAGTTATTTTTCACATTGTTGTTTCACATTTCGCATTGTTGTGTTGTTTGGAAGTCGGAAAATTTGTGAATATCCGAAAAATGCACAGTTTTCCTTGGTCTTGAATTATTTTTTTATTACTTTTATTACGGTAAAAAAAGAATCAATCCTTTATTAAAAATTAGATTAGTACCTATTTAAGTAGCTTGTGCATAACCCGCTATCTTTGGTATTATTATTATTGGCATTTAAACAAAGCTTAGTTGTTTTTAAATAAAAACCGGCCAAGTGCGAGTCGGACTCGCGCACGAAGGGTTCTGTACTTGGTAAATTGAGGTTTACGATTTATGTAGTATTAAAAAAAACTACTTACTAGATCTCGTTCAAACCAATTTTCGGTGGAAATTTACGTGGTAATGTACATCATATATATTTTTTTGTGTTGTCATTCTCTTATTTTAGAAGTTGCAGAGGGGGGGACACAATTTATCACTTTGGAAGTGTCTATCGCACAAACTATTCAGTTTAGAAAAAAATGATATTAGAAACCTGAATATCATTTTTGAAGACCTATCCATAAATACCCCACACGTATGGGTTTGACGAAATAAAAAAAATTAGTTTCAGTTCTAAGTACGGGGCACCCCCAAAATTTATTGTTTTTTTTTTCTATTTTTGTGTGAAAATCTAAATGCGGTTCACAGAATACGAGTACATCTACTTACCAAGTTTCAACTTTTAATATACTCATGCACCAGGCAAGTGAGATTCTATCAACGAAAGCGTCGCTATAGCGATTGGAAAAATGTATCAGGCGTTAGAAAAGCGTCATTAGAAGTCAGCGACAGCGATGGTCGAAATGCCAAAATGTAAGGGAATCTTCTTCTTAGCGTGTCGATGGCAAATATTAAAGCTAAATATTGTGTTTGGCCCAGAGTCCGCCACGGCAACACCATTCGGTGACGCAGTCATAAGGTTCTCGCAAGTACAGAGGTGACAGGACATGCTGCGCACTCCGAGACAGGGACCATAGGCGATTTATTCCATTCTAATACCAAAAACTAATACCACTGGTATTTGTTTAATATCATATTTCTTTTGTATTCCGAACGGATACCGTGGTTTAAACGAATACCAAAACAAGTACAAAGATATAAAGTAGGTACAGTCAGTAAAAATGCTTTGTATATAATTATAAGACCTTTAATTGAAAAGACAAAATAGTTAAATCCAAAATAATAAAATCAATTATGACTAATAATAATCAACTTATACAGGAGTACAGTAGGCCTGTACAGGAGGCGACCGACTGAGGAAAACTGGGACGTTTATAAAAGGATGCGAAATCGCTGCAGTCGCCTGTGTAGGAATGCGAAAAGACAGCACATTCACAACTCAATTGACAACTTCAACCCAACACAAGTATGGCAATTTTTAAAGACTCTTGGTATTGGTAAAGCCTCTAGCAAGAGTTCTTCTGATAAGATGGACCTTAATGCACTTAATGCACACTTTTCTAGGGCCCCAATTACCCTTGATGACCATGTCAAATCTTCCACTCTCAACGATCTCTTTAATCTTCCTTTGCCAGCAAATACTTCTTTCTCTTTCCACCCAATTACTGAACTAGACATTAAGAAATATATCCTTTCCATCTCCACTAAAGCGGTAGGTGACGATGGCCTTCAACTCCAAATGTTCTTACCTATTTTAAGTGAAATAGTTCCTGTCGTTACTCACATAGTTAATTTTTCTCTCTTCAATAACTCCTTTCCTTCAGCTTGGAAGAAGGCTCACGTCCTGCCGCTTCCCAAAGTTTCAAATCCGTCCTCACCATCCCAGTTCCGTCCAATATCCATCCTCCCAATCCTCTCCAAAGTCCTCGAGAGTACTGTTCAGAAGCAACTATCCTGTTATTTGTCCTTTAATAGCCTGCTGAGTCCTTACCAATCTGGTTTCAGACCTGGCCATAGCACTGTTACAACTCTAGTCAAAATAACTGACGACATAAGACAGGCTATGGAAAATAAATGTCTAACCATATTGGTTCTGCTGGACTTCAGCAGCGCTTTTAACTCAGTTGACTTCGACATTCTCTTAGGAATACTTTCCTCCCTTAATGTCTCTGCTCCGGTAATTGAGTGGTTCAAATCCTATCTTCGGGGTCGCTCGCAGTCTGTTCGATCCGATGAGGACTCCTCTGAATGGTGTGACTTGGCTGCAGGCGTTCCTCAAGGTGGTGTGCTCTCTCCTCTTCTCTTCTCAATTTTATAAATGCTATCACTAAGGTCATAACTTCTAAATTTCATCTCTATGCAGACGACTTGCAGTTGTATCGCCATTTTAAAGTGAATGAACTAGCCGGGGCTGTGGCTGCCATCAATGATGACCTTGAAAATATCAACAAGTGGACTAAATCCTTTGGACTCCTCCTGAATCCAACTAAATCTCAAGCGCTCATCATTGGTGGCAAATACATGCTCAATATGTTGGATACCCAGTCTCTCCCGCCAGTATTATATAATTCAATGCCCATATATTATTCAAAAAATTCGAAAAACTTGGGTGTCCATATAGACACTAATCTCTCTTGGGAGGTTCATATCGCTGATGTGAGTAGGAGGGTCTACTACTCTTTTCAGTCTCTTAAACGTCTCCAAAAATTCTTGCCGTTTCACACTAAGGTCACTCTTGCTCAATCTCTTCTTCTACCGCTCATAGACTATGCGGATATCTGTTTTCTAGATGCAACGGAGGTACTCATAAACAAACTCGAACGACAGCAGAACTTGTGCATCCGCTTTATTTTTGGCCTCAGAAAGTACGACCATGTGTCGGAGTTTCGGGCCAGATTGAAGTGGCTGCCGATTCGTCGTCGGCGAGATACCCATATCCTATCCCTTCTCTATACTATCCTGCACAATCCTACTTCTCCTCAATACCTTCGCGAACGGTTTGAGTACCTCATCCCGAGGGGTAAACCTTGTCGCACGGCTACTTCGCTTCTCCTTCGTACTCCGCGTCACACTTCTAGCCGCTACGATGGCTCCTTCTCTGTTACTGCAGTGCATCTCTGGAACTCTCTTCCACACTCCATACGCGATAGCCCTTCTCTCGATGTCTTCAAGAGGAAAATTAAGGAGCATTTCCTTTCAACGCAATGAATTATATATATACATATATATATAATTCTATATATATAATATATATGTATTTGTCTTTATAAACGTAGGTAGGTCTTTTATGTATTATTATTTATTATTATTGCTATTTATAATAACTAGTACTAGTTTCATCTTCCTATATAGGTTTATATATTGTACACTGGATTACTGCCCTCTATTATGATCTCTATCACTCAAAGGTTTGCTGGAAGAAAATTCCATTTGGAGTTAAGCTCGCCTTTGTACATTAATTTTGTTATCAACTTGTTTAAATGTAATATCTTGTTGTACAATAAAGAATAATAATCAACTTAATTATAAATTTTAGTTCCTCCTTGTACCTGAATAATATTTTTTGCAACTACATCAAATCATCAACAAGAGCAATTTACTTACAGTAAAAAAAATACAAAATATCTCAGAAAATCAACTCTTAATTTATATTAACAGGTTCACTGTCCAATTAGTAAAACAATAGTTTATATTACGATCACAGAAAAATATCAGAAAACTTATTCATTTGATTAGGTTTGACTGTGCTGACTGTACCAAATTCAAGTTGTTGGTATTCGTTCGCACATTAAATTTAGTTATTTAAAGAGTGGTATCGGTTCGGTATAAAAATTACATATGAGTTGAAAAAAATACCAGTGGTATTAGTTTTTGGTATTAAAATGGAATAAATCCCATGGTCTGCGGAGAGATGCTGCTCAAGCACTGAAGACGAGTTCCATCAGAGAACCCTCACCTGTGGAGGTTGTCCTTGCTGCGGCCAACCCGAGTGCGGAGTTTATTTCGGGTTTTCCAGGTTGACCTCGGCAGAGAGTGCCAAGGTGGATTGATCACGTGATATTTCGATAGCGATAGAAAAATGTCAAAATGTACTATGGGAATATCAAAATTCCCATAGTACATTTTGACATTTTTCAAATCGCTACGCTTTCGATGATAGAATGTCATGCTCTACCGAAATATCACGTTATCAGTCCCTTACATTTTGGCGTTTCGACTGATATTTCGTTTAGAGCCTCTAGAAAATACGCGATTCCACGGAGGCGAAATCAGGGGTAAAAGTCTATTATACTAAAATGTATTTTTGTAGTTTAGATAGGAAAAGGTTTTATGTATACAAAATAAAGTTAAAGTCTACAAAAGAGAATCTATTTTCATAATATGACACAAAAGAGCATATTTCCACTAATGGCACTTTTCCTCAACTTCTCGTTGTTTCCCTAACATCGTCCGTAAGCGCTTGCATTCCCTAGAACTAGAACCATCCATCAAAGACAAAGACATGCGTTACAAAGAAGCTTTCTTAAAGAATTATTATCTATTATTGAAGAAACAGCCATGCATACCGAACTATTTTAGCACGAGCGAATTTATTATTTTTAACACCAGACGAAAAAAGAGGGGTTTGAAGTTTGACGTGTGCACCTATGTGTTTGTATATTTGGTTATCTTACTGGGGACAATATAGTTCCTAAACGGGTGAACCGATTTTGATTTAGTATTTTTTTTGTTTGAATTGTCGAGAGTGTTCTTAGTAAGATACAAATCAGTTCAGCTGTTCAAAAGTTATGCGCATTTTACTACTTGAACCAAGGTATTTTCGCAAGATATCGTGTTATAATTACGCGCTTCAATGAATTATTGATCTAAGCGTAGACACGCTTAGATCGATAATTCATTGAAGCGCGTAAAACTATATTTTTAAGACTAGTAGTAGACACTACTAGATAGATAATCTTCTACTAGATAGATAGATCTGCATCAGTAATTGAGTGGTTCAAATCTTATCTTCGGGGGCGCTCGCAGTCTGTTCAATCCGATGAGTGTTCCTCTAAATGGTGTGAATTGACTGCGGGCGTCCCTCAGGGTGGCGTTCTCTCTCCTCTTCTCTTCTCAATTTTTATAAATGCTATCACTAAGGTCCTTTCTTCTAACTATCATCTCTATGCAGACGACTTGCAGTTGTATCGCCATTTTAAAGTAGGTGAACTCGATGGGGCTGTGGCTGCCATCAACAGTGATCTTGAAAATATTAACAAGTGGGCTAAATCCTACGGACTCTTACTGAACCCAAACAAATCGCAAGCGCTCATTGTTGGTGGTAGATACATGCTCAACCTATTGGATCACCAGTCTCTCCCGCCGATAGTGTATGATTCAGTGCCCATAGATTACTCCAAAACCGCAAAAAATCTAGGCGTTCATATGGACACTAACCTCTCTTGGGAGGTCCATATTGCAAATGTGAGTAAGAGGGTCTTTTACTCCTTTCAGTCCCTTAAACGTCTCCAAAAATTCTTACCATTTCACACTAAGGTTACTCTTGCGCAATCCCTTCTTCTACCGCTCATAGACTATGCGGATGTCTGTTTTCTAGATGCAACGGAGGTACTCCTTAATAAACTCGAGCGACTGCAGAATTTATGCATCCGCTTTATTTTTGGCCTCCGCAAATACGACCATGTGTCGGAGTTTCGGAACCGATTAAGGTGGCTGCCGATTCGGCGTCGTCGAGATACTCATATCCTATCCCTTCTCTATACCATCCTACATAATCCTAATTCTCCTCAATACCTTCGTGAACCATCGGGTCCGCTAGCCTTATTCACATCGAGGTTACGCAGCACCATACGTACGTCCTTTTGGTGGATGCGAATGTCCAACATACTTGTCTCGCAACCATCAGGAGAAGGAGGGGGGCGCGCGCCACCAGGAATCAGACGCGAAGACTCCGCAAAAAGAGAGGCAAACAAGTTTGCTTTCTCCTCAGCGGAGTGGGCCAGCGACCCGTCGGGTTTCAGCAGTGGTGGTAGTGAGGGACGGCAGAAATTCGATTCAACCGATTTAGCCAGGGACCAGAACGCTTTACTACCTGCTGGGTAGGAAGCAAGTTTGATCCCTATCCGGCTAATGTGGTCGAACCGAGCCCTTCGCAACACCTTCTTGCAGGACTTGGCAGCCCTGTTGTAAGCTTTCTTCCTCTGACCAACGTCACTCGCCTTGCGCGTTCTAGCGTCGACCCAGGCATGGTAGGCCTTATGTTTACGCGCATCGGCGCGAATACACTCGGCGCCAAACCAAGGTCGGTCTTGGCTAGACATTGTTACGTCAGAGAACGGGATGTAGTACTCCATTCCCTGACGCAACAAATCCGTCACAGCGTCCGCGCACGACGTAGGATCGGACGAAGAAAAGCAAAGCTGCCAAGGATAGCATGCGAAGAAAGATCGCATGCCATCCCAATCTGCTGACTTGTACCGCCATACCCGCCGGGTGCCTCTTGGGCTGGGATCGGGCGGGGAGTAGACGGATACAGACTTCACCAGACAGTGGTCGGAACTACCCAAAGGTGGAGATACCGGCACCGAGTAACGGTCTGGATCTGTGATCAGCAGAAGGTCCAAGCAATTAGCCGTATGCGTTTCAACATCCGGCACCCTCGTTGCCCCCTGGACCAGCTGAGTAAGATTTAACGCTAGCGCAAGCTTTCGCGTCTCTCGCCCAGCATGGTCAGTGTACTGGTACGGGAAGAGCCACTCCTGATGGTGGGCATTAAAGTCCCCCAGTGTCACCAATTGGGCGGTTGGGTACCGTTGCTGAGCCTCATCAGCCGCCTCACTAAGGTAATGTATAAGCCCGGTTGTCTCCATGTCTCCGCTGTGCGACCTATAGACACAAGCATAGATAATCTTATCTAGGCCTGTGTCAACCAGGGCCCATAGCACTGAGAATCGAGAGTCTTCAAGGTTTCGGAGACGCCGATAACAGATGTCGTCACGGGCGTACATGCATACACCCGCACGTGGCTTGAACCTGTGCTCCAGGGTAAACCCTGGGTAAGAAAGATACGCCACATCTGACGGACATCCGATCTGCGTCTCCGAAAGGAACAAAAGCGCTGGTTTATCAGTCTCCAGATGATGGTGGACTGCATCAAGGTTAGAGTGAAGACCTCGGATGTTACTGAGGTGAACCTTATGTGAGAGTGAGTGCTGAAACTGAGTCGTGAACGCTTTGAATACCTCGTGCCGAGAGATAAAACCTGTCGCACTGCCACCTCTCTTCTCCTTCGTCCTCCGCGACACACTTCCAGCCGGTATGATGGCTCCTTCTCTGTTACAGCAGTGCGTCTCTGGAACTCTCTCCCACACTCCCTCCGCGACAGCCCTTCTCTGGAGGACTTCAGGAGGAAGATTAAAGATCATTTCCTTGCACAATAACATAGTATTAGTATATGTATTTATATATATAGGTATATGTATTTAAGTAAGTATATTTATGTTTTAATTTAATTCGTCATAGGTTATTTTAATATTGTACACTGGATCCTGCCCTCTATATTGTCATCTTTCTCTGTCACCATAGGGTTTGCTGAAAGAGAACTCAACAATGAGTTAAGCTCGCCTTTGTACATGTACTTTATTATCACACTGTATGTAATGTTGTTTTTTTTTTTTGGTGTACAATAAAGAATTAAGAATTAAGAAAATTAAGATAATATAGTCTTAAGAGGTATTTGTGTCGGGATTTTTATACAGTGTAATTAATATGCTTTTATTAACTTAATTATTAGCTGATCATTCAAAATGTGCTAAAATAATCTGCTCGCCATGCAAAGCGTTGTAGAGAACCAACAAAACAAAAGAAAACACGAGAACAAAAATTATTCTGGACCTGCCTAAATTTGCAAGTTTTCGCAAAACATTTCCTTATTTCACGTTTTTTCACATATGTTTTAGGGTTAATGATACCAAAAGGATAAAAACGGGCTGTCGACTGCCTGTTACCAGAAATTACAAAAAAAAAAACTGCCTAGCTATCACAGTTCCAATTGCAAATTTTCACAAATGATGTATTTCTGTTGCCGCTATAACAACAAATACTAAAAACAAAATGATATAAATATTTAAGTGGGGCGCCCATACAACAAACTATAAGCTGTAGATTTTTAATACGGGAAACGCGAACTAAGCAAATTACTTCAAAATACCAGTGCTCAATAGATCAAAAGTAGCATCAATACCGCTTAAAATAATTTCTCACCCTCACTGTGATCAAGAGACCAACACTTACCAAATAATTATAATTCGACACTCCCTTGACTGGGGTGTCCAAATTCACATTTGATTATTATTTTTTAAGTTCAAACGAGCTTGTCTCTATTTGTCTGATTGCTGGTCACGTGGCCCCGTAAGTAAGTTTAGGGGATCTTTACTGCACGGGCGGGACACACACACTTACGCTCATACGATTATACGCCACTTTCACGCGTAATTTATGTTTATTGATCCGAACCAGGGTAAGTGAAATTATGCTTTTTGGGATTGATGGCCGATGTCTGAATTAAGAATCTTTTATTATTTGTTGAACGCTAGTTTGGCTAGAAAACCTGTCGATCTTCGGCACGTTCTTAACTACAAAATCTTTATTCGGGAACTGGCCTTGAATCCCGCTGACATTCTAAAATGTTTTAAGAAATTAAGAGCAACTTTCAGAACTTGCAAGTCTGGAGCGAACACGCTACTTCGAGGCACCTAAAGCTACATCATCGACAACCACATATCATCGTTCACCATTAAGTGAGATTAGAATTCAAACTACTAAAAATACAGGTTTTCATCCATTCATCCATTTTCATCTATTTCATTCTCTGCTGCGCAAGCACCTGCACCTTCCACAACATGAACGAAGCCAACGGCAGAACTGCTCAGGTAGCCACATTCTGTCCGGACAAAATTTAATTAGAAACGATAAGTAAAGAAGAAGCCAGGCCAGGCCCTATAGTTGACAAAAAGGCAAAATTTAATGGGATTTGCAAGCGATTTTACCATTTTGACAAACGCTATCCCCACTCTTTCGATGATAGAATGTCACCGGTCTAGGGCGTCTGGTCTTTCCTGCCCAAAGACCCAGACCGAACTGTTTAGAAAACAAAATTTGCCTAAAATAAAATAGAATCGATCGAAAATGTGTCATAGGAACGATAATAAAATTCAGAACTCCAAGGGCATCGAGGTGAAAACACCAAATTTCGGTCCTCGCATAGCTCATGAAATAAAATGCGAAAGTGTCAGCGGAGTCCCTTGAGGGCGAGTGTCAGGAGTCACGCGTCGATCCGATAGCAAATAGATTAGATTATGCATTTTGAACGGACGTTCTGTATCGGTTTTCTATATACGGCCTTTTTATTTAACCCTACATTCAACATTTAGTATTTTTCACCCTTCGATGTGATGTGAACCATTAAAGTTTGTAACATTTTTGTGTTTTTGAAGATGGTTCGAAATACCTAGCTTGTTTGTTACATAAACAATAGTTTATTACTGTTTTTTTTTTTGGTTTCGGTAGAAATTGTGATTAGCAGTCAAAATACCAACAAAAGGAACAGAACATTCTCATTGATGATTAAATTTGAAACAATCTTGAAGGTGCATACTGCATTTGCACCCCCCTGATTTTCAAATAAATATACAAAAATATATATCAAAAGCTCCATATAATATTAGACAACCTAGCAAATCCGAGACGAGATCCTAAAATTTTTACTGCTCGCAACCCTCGCTTTTGCATCCTACTTTAGCTTTTTGTCGACTAAGTAAGTTCTATCTCTGTATAAACCCTGGCGCAGTGTGCTGAAGATCACACTCCTGAAATTAGTCCTGGTAGCGACCAAGAAAATCTTACCTAATTAATTGAAAGTATAAAAATAATTGTTATTGAAATCTTTGTTAAACTTGTGCAATAGTATATGTAAATACTTAAAATATATACTAAACTTAACTACGTACACATATACAAAAACGAGGTACACTTAGGTGTCAAAGTACTTCTCAACATCGCTTTCATCCACAATCATGACAGAAGACTGGTATCATTGCCACGTTGAATGGCAATTCTGATTGTTTGAGTAAATGTTATTAGAAGTGAATTTGTTGAGGCTGGCAATAATTTTTACCTAGGGGAAAGACAAACTTGTCGATAAGATAAGGGGAAGGCAGGTTCTTGTGTACCTAATATTATAATATAATAATGATTTTAAAACAAAAGCTTCGTTGTAACGCCAATCACACCAATGAACATGAAGTGACACAAACAAGTCTATGGACACTGTTTATGTACGTAGCTTTTATTTTATTTCCTTCGTAGACAAACATCAGCTCAGTAAGTCAGTTTCGACATTTATTCTTAAGAGAAAAGTGCTTCGTCACTGTTTCCAGCTCTCGACTTAGAACCCGACACCAATATCTATTTGTAACTTCGATAGACGCCTCAATCTTACAATAACAATCATACCTTAATTCGATAAGATTACCTTAACGTCGAAAATTATACAATTTCAGTAAAGTAGAAGCGAACAAACTTTACCACGGGTCTAGTGTTGTGCCTAACTGTCAAACCGCTATCACCAATTAGTGAGGTGACATTAATTGTGATGTAAACTTCGGCAGTGGAGGGGGAAACTCCGAGGCACGCGTAAGCCACGCGCCCAAATTTTGGGGCTTTTACCCTACTCAACTTGGCCAAAATCTCCAGAACTCCCCCGCCTCCCTCTCGACATAACAATCTAAGCGTGAAGGACGAAGCTTGTGGGACCCCGGTAAACAAGTTATACTGGTACATTGTACTCGAACTTTAATGTGAGAGCACTTATCTGTTATTTCTTTATTGTTGTAATTTTCGGGGGCAGTTGAGTGCTTGAGACTGCATACATTTTGGCGCTGAACAAATTTTCGTTGATGGGCAACTTTGATGGGCGCGTTAAAACATATTGCGCGACAAATTGTTTTAGGAAATGGCTGAATTTAACTATACTTTCATTTCTATTAATATTACGTTAAGTTGGAGTAAGTATCATTTATATATTTGACGTAAAGTCATGCTAAAACGACGCGACGCGTATGCGACGCTTCGTATATATTTACAGGCGTTACAATGTTGCAGTCGACTTAAAGGGGTGTTCAAATTATAGATTCGGTGACTGAATTCGATGTATCACTATTTTCGCCAGCCCTGCGGGGTAATTGGGTATCAAATAAATTCCGGGAATCGAACGCAAACTTTTTCATTTTGACAATTCTGCATTATTCTATGCGTGTCTGTCGCTGTCGAGTAAACGGATTTTTAAACATAATATGAAGCAATGAATTAGGAATTCCTTCCAGTTGTGATTTATTGCATTACGCAATAAGGTTGCTGATGTATTATATAAATTTTGATCGTTCATAATTATGGTTGATGTAAAAAGTGTTTTTTTTTGACATTTCGTACAGAGAGGAGCGTTTTCTCTCGATATCGTGATATTGCCACTTAGAAAACCGTAATATTTATGCTCAAAGTGCTAAGTTTTTCAAAGAAAATCCAACTATTAGGTTATTACGTACTCATTTATTAAAAATATTCGTCATTCGTCCACCAGGAACAATTTGCAGGATTATTGGCGAAGAAAAATAGAACGGTTAGCCTGAATTTCAGCAAGGAGCCAATTCATGTCTTATATCATTAGTGCGACGATAATTTTATATCCTGGGGCTTTTATAGGAAGAAAGTGGTTAAATCGAGTATCAAACCCCATTAGAAAATCTGGGGCTCCATAATTAATCAAGGAATTGCATGAAAATCGTATATTCTAATTGGGTACTGAATTAGTGGTTATTTTTCCTGCACGTGGACTGTGGGATCGCAACTCGCGCGCATTAAAATTCAAAATCCGCGCTCAAAGCTGAATACGGGATGAGGAACCGAACCGTTCTCCTTGGGGTTTAATTATGTCTTTGTGGTTGAAAAAAGGAATATTTCATAGTCCTCGGGGAGGTCCTGAAAGGCGAGGTTATGACTGGAAGGCTGACTAACTGAATAACTACAGAAGTTGGTAAACTCTTATAACGCGGTACGCAAGGGAAGGTCTTTGCACTCTTAAATATTAAAGCCGATAGATACGTCGCTTGTTCGCTGGACATAGGAATTTTTTCTAATGTTTTTATTTATAAAAACGGTTATTTCGAAAGCCGGTAACTTTAGAGTATTGATTAACAACAGTATCAAAATTTAAGTTAGCAAACAGCTAGGAACGAACGAAAAGATAGAGAAAATATCAATGATCGTTATCATTTAGTGAAGGTGACTTCAAACCTCACCTTTATATCGCCATATGTTATTTTTTTGTTCTCTACATTATATATTACCTTGATTATTTACTGAAGTGAAAAAAAAATGTTTCATTTGATATTTAACTGAGCCTTTGAGTCGAAAGTTTGACTGGTAAAATGCCTTATTGCATTAAATGCTTTATGATGGTATGAAAATAAATGTAATTTACATAAAAAAGGTGCAAAAAAAATGAAGTTTCTTAAAAATACCTTTTCTAACTTTCTTGTAGTACAGTTTATTGCATTAATTTATTCACACCAGAAGTATTTCGAAATCTTTATTAACTTATCATATTCATATAACATCTTGAGGAATGTTGCGGAGTTTATTATAAGTTAGTGCTCTATTGGTGTAATTGCTGCAAGGCATTAGGCGTAGATAAACGAATAAATAAATATACTTATGTATTATATGCAACAATATTGCATCACATAAAACTTTCACAAACGATGTTTTAATCTCAGTAAAACTTACAATGACACGACGTGTAATTCCTTATTCATGCTTCTACAAAACACTATAGTTAATCTACGAGTAACAAAATGGAATACAGAATAAAAGCAAGTCCTCGCGAACGCTACGATAAAGTGCGGCGAAGAGTCCGAAAAATTTTACTGGCGAAAAACTTGGTTACGCCAAACAAAGGCAACTGAAAAGTTGGCTGTAATATGTGTTCAATCTAGCTGCCATAAACCTGCTGGCTCGCACCCGGCCCTGTGATTTCTTCCTGATATTTTATTTAGGAGATTAAGACTGTTTCTGTAGGTCGTTAGACGGTTCCCCCCATTACGCCAGTTTATGATCCCATTCCGTACTGGCAGCAGTAGACCGTTGACGCATTCTTAGCTTCTTTTTTCTAACGAAGCCAAAGTTTTCGTTGTAAATCGCAGTGATGTGCGACTGTTTGGTCGCGGGCACGCTGGGGAGGGATGGTAACTTGTGTGTGGTAAAGAGCGAGATTTTTAGGAGTTCAGTTGTTTTGTTTTAGCTACTTTTCGGACTAGTACTTAAATCAAGCGTTATTGTGAAGTTATGTGTAGGCGCAGAGTAGTTAGAAGGTCGAGTTTTAAAAGTTAAAAAAAAAAAGGTACCGGTCTTTTTTTATTTAATACTTTCTCGTTTTGTAATAGCTTGACAAAGGTTACTATGTTCTATGTTAGGGGGTTTGGTTGCCGCACTTAGTCCCTCAGGAGGACGCGCAATGGCGTGGGCCATGGCCACTTGGTGGTTATTCCAACCAGCCCACCTCCCTCCAGAAGTTAATTAGGGCTCCTGGTCTTCTCAGAACATCTGTGTAAGATCTGAGTGACCTGAGAGTTTGTGTTCTTATCTGGGTGACACCTGTGCATTCAAAGAGCACGTGCGCGACGGTTTCCTCAGCTTCCCTGCACGCCCTGCACAGAGGACTGTCCGTTATGCCTATTGTGTGGTATGGTCCCCGTCCCCAAGCGTAGTAGACGCCTGGTAAACCATATTTAAATGTAACCAAAGGTAGGCAAAGGTTACATTTAAATAACTAAAGTTTCAGATCTCCACATTCATTATTTTTTTGTATGTGACTGCCTTTCATATTCAAAGATACTATTAAAGCTTTGTTGATTGTAATAATTGAAAAAACCAAGGATTCTTCTACCAAGGATGGCGATTGTCGAAATGACACAATGTGAGGGACTGATAACGAGATATTTCGATAGAATAGATAGATTTAAATTCCTTTGTGTCTCGCGTGAATCCACGTTTCGGGCACTCAAGGGGTTAGTTAGTTAGTTAATTTTGCCAATTACTATCACGTCGCTTTTGTTGATAGAATATCCCTTGGCTAACCAAGGGATATTCTATCAACAAAAGCCTCGGAGCCTCTTGGTTCGTCTCATACAAGTAAATGAATAAACCATCACGTTATATAAAAATGTTCCTGCACAAGTCCATACATACATGTATGAGTATTCTTACTCTTATTGCACTTTAACCTAATCCACTTAGGGCTGCATACTGCTGTTATTTAAATTTTAACATGGCGCTATGTTTTATGTGAGATATTGCACCGTCCAGCCAGTGACAAATAACCGTTGCACGTGGTTGGTCGCGCCAAGTTATAAGAATATGTAGTGCAAGTCATAAGCGGGATCTACAAAGACAGATTTATGGTATACTAGCGATCCGCCCCGACTTCGCACGGGACAAATAACTTCAACTAATATACACAAATCTTCCCCGTTTATCGCTATTCTATTACTGAATAGTATAAAACAAAATCGCTGACTCGATTCGACTCGACGGCCATCCGTTCTGCGAGTAACGTACCCCTTTCACTGCCACCTAAGTTCGGCAATTGTTCGGGATATGATTTCAGGTATCTTGGTTATCCTACGGAACTCTTTATTTCTGATTCGACCACGCAGAGGTCTTTGAGTGATCTTTCTCTTGGTGGTCTTCTGATTATTCTCATTATGGGCGAACACATTTCAGTGCCATATTATAATCACTAACCGTAAGCTCTGGTGGTTTTACATTTAAGCAGTAACTTATGTGAGAAGAAAAGACGTGTTGCGTAATTCTTGAACGCCCCATACAAGACAGATTCGACGATTTTATTAATGTTCTTTCATCTTGTACCACAAAGCCAATGCACTTACTTCGGCTCATATAAAGACATTCAACTAAGTAAATCCCTCTTACGTGAGCAAAATTCGCTTTGATTTTCAATATTACGAAGAGATTAGAGTTTCTTACCGCTGCTTAGTAAGTTGTCTCGGTAGGTACCCTCTTGTAGGAAGCTTTTATGACACTTACAGGACTCTTTCATGAAAAGAGATTGCATGTAGCAGAGATGAGAATTTTGAGATGGATGTGCGGAATGACAAAAATGGATAAAGTGTGAAATGAGTATATTAGAGGCAGTTTGAAAGTAGCGCCAGTGACAGAAAAGTTGAAAGAAAATCGTTTGTCCTGGTATGGCCATGTGAAGTAGGGATGAAACGCATGTTACTAAAAGAGTTATGAATATAAATGGGGATGGATGGAGTGGACGGGGGCGGCCAAAGAAAAAAGGGATAGAATGTGTGAGGAGTGATATGAAAGAAAAGAGAGTCAGTGATAGCGTGACGAGGGACAGCACGGTATGGTTGAAGAAAACGTGTTGTGCTGACCCCAAGTAATATGGGACAAGGGCAGGCAGATGATGATGAGGATACTTTCATGTCGATAATAGTACTCGTGCATGACGCTAATACTAGGTACTCTGTAAATTATTTAAACACCACAGCTCTAAAAAAGGTGAAGGAAAACATCGTGAGGAAACCAGCATGTCCTAGAACCGGAATTCGAAGACATGTGACATCCACCAACACGCACTGGGCCCGCGTCGCCCATTCCCTACTTTCTCAGAGAGGAGGCCTGTGTCCCAACAATGGGTACATCAAGGCTAACGATGATGATGAAGCATAATTCAGTAAAATACGCGTGTGGAACCACCTCCGGGTGGGTCATGAATCAATCTTGTCGACTCTACAAATATCAGCCTCGGTATGCAATCAATGGTCACCCATACACCGATCGACCTTGAAGATTGACCTTGAAGATCAACCTTGAAAATTTCTAGAAGCCTTTTATTATTAAGCCACGGGCTCTTCAGTTGTCTGTTTTCCTGCAAAATAAAATAATACTGATCAACAATACATTTTCCGTCAAGACACCCAGACAAATAGAAATTCCAGAAGGAAAATCTACTAGCACTTTACTCGACCCAGGAATCGTACCTTCGCAGTAGCGGTTGTGACTAAGTACTCTACTTAAGTAAAATTATAGATAATAGTCAGAAAACAACTTAAATGCATTTTAAACAAAGTTGCTGTCGAAGTAATAGACCGCCGCGCCGTTGCCATACTTGTGGTGGTGGGTGCACCACTGCATATCATTCCTAGTATTTTCGGAGCTTGGGTGGTGGTGGCGCGTGGTGGTGGGTGGTTGCTACTGTGGTGGTCACTATTCTTAGCTCCACGAGTATTGTGTTATTAATATCGTGGAATATGAAGGAGTAAGTCGTTGCACTCTTTACTGCACGCAGTTTCAAGTAGTTTACACTATCCATAAGGATTTTTGGTTCATTTTTTACGAGTATAGTTATAAATGACAGTTCTTTGTTAATGATTACTTCTTTCTTTGTTCTTTAAAGCTTCTGCAATAAGCAAACAACTTTTTTTAGATTAAAATATTTTGTAAATTATTTCCATATCCATAAATAACATTGTAAATGTTGAATTTATTGTTAGTAGTTTTACTTATTTTGTAGATGTTAGTGCGGATTATTAGTATTTTTGGATATGGATCCCTCTTTGGGTGAAGGCTTCCTCCAACTTCTTCCATATGCCTTTATCTTTACCAAAAGTCTGCCAGTCTTACCGTGATATTTCATCCCATCTTCTTTTCGGCCTGCCTTTCTTTTTCCTGTTATTTCCCGGCTCTGGTATGTAGAAATAATGAAATACTAAACTATGACAGATTTTCTTTTCGCCATGGTATGAGGAAAAAATATCGTAATGTAATGTTGACTATAAATATGAATTACTAAGCATGACTTAAAAATCGATACATAGACTGTGTCAATGAAATATTTTGAATATGACTAGGAAGGGGATGATAGTATGGAAGCAAAAATCACGTTGCGCTGACCCCATATAAATTCGTATCAATTAAAACAGCACCTGTTACATAACCCGCCTAATATCAATATGCATATATTTTATTACAAGCTTTTTACTATCTTCATATTTTAACTTGCAATGTTTTTATGTATGTATGTGCCGGTCAAATCTTGAAACTGAATTTTAAAGCAGTTACCCTCAACCTATTAAGATGAAATTGCATACAAGTGCATACACGTTTGGTTTCGATAACAATGCTAGGTAGGCTAAAAAGAGAGATATTTTTTTTTTTTATTACCTTGCAATGTATGGATGTATGTATGTATGTTCCGATCAAATCTTGCAACTAAATTTTGCTAAAAAGCATGCATAATATAAAAGCTTAAGCAACTTGTTTTCATGCATATTCCTTTTGTGTACAACAAAAATACTTCGCCATCGTTCTGGCGAGCTGTCAGTCGGTGTCAATGGAAAGCGGCGCACAATGTGTGTCACAACGCAGATGATTAGCAAAAAGTTACCCCTCGACAGTAAATGAATGTGTAATACTAATAACAATGAAATTAGACGCGCACCGCCCTGCCGGTTTGTGTGGTCCACTTAGATGCGAAGAGCAGGATAGGGAATTTTACTGTATTTTGAACCAGTGTGAGTGCGTATGCCTAGATGTATGAACGTTAATGAAGCAAAAGGAGTATATAAGTATCGTAACCGGTGGTATTCTGTAGTTTCTGCCCACTTCCCTAGAGAAAGACGTACCTAAGTTTAAGTGTAATTTATTACACTATCCAACATCAGTCCATCACCAACTCTCTGAATGATGTACATGCCTGTAACTGATCCATTTGCACAGGATCTAGTAAACGTTTAGTCTATAAGGAAATTGACACTTAATTTTGTTTATTCTGTGACCTATGTCGACCACTTTCATTAAAAACCATTTACTTCGTTGCCAAGCAGCCCATTCGTGCTTTTCCGTGCATCTGCTATATTTAGTTTGGTCTTTTTTTAATAACAGGTAATATGGTTTTTACTTTTTAAACTTCATATCCACAACCTTATAATCCATGGGACCAACAAATGGCCATGCAGTTCGTACACTATTCGCATGTCACACATCAAAAATGCCAAAAACAAATGCCAATTAAAATTGAACTCTAAAACAAACCACATAGAGTCCATCTAATTGTTTAATGACATTTGGTAGGGTTAGCAAAGAAATAATTTTTAGGGTGTATAATCGATTATGTTTTATTATATCTCGTTATGAGATGAGGGGTGAGCAGAAAGGTCGCTATTATTTGTTTTTGATCGTGTTAATTTTATGCTCTTAAGCGTATCTGATCGGGTTCTTTTTAACTATTAGTACGAGCTTTGTGTGACAGAAATTATCATAATTTTATTGAAAGGGGTTATTTTTTTCTTTAAGCAATATTCAAGTTAATTGAAAGATAATTATGAAACTTACAAGCTGCAGATTTAAATTAATCAGAAACCAGTTAACAGATATTACTATAAAATAACATTGATATCATCAAACATAGCCAAGAACACTCATGACAATAACACCGTCCAAACAAAAAAGAATTAAATCAAAATCTGTTCATCCGTTTAGGAGCTATGATCCACAGACACACAGCTACTCACATCAAATTTAAAAAGACATTGAACGAAAGATAAGCCAAAAACCTACAACAAATTGAACTGCCACTTTCAAAATCAAAATCATACACATTCAGGCACAGTCCATCACTGGCCGCATCTAGCTATTGCAGTCCATTGCTGAAAAAGGCCTCTTCCAAATTCTGGTAAAAGGTCCCATTCTCTGCTTTATACATCCAGCCTGTTGCATACTCAGCTTTATTCAAACTTAACCACTATCTTCATCATGTGATGGTGTCCAGTAGCTAAGAACTCGCCTCTCGTGCTTGAGGTCGTCGGTTCAAGTCCGGGTAAGTAACAAAGTGACTTTTTCAATTCGTATGGCTTTTATTTATTAGGATTCCGTAATCAACAAGGAACCCTTACAGTTTCGCCATGTGCGTCTGTCCTTCCGTCCGTCCGCAGCATAGCTCAGAGACTCTTAGTATCTAGTACTTTCGCATGGTTATACATACTAATCACGCCGACAAAGTGGTAAAATAAAATGATGTTTTTTTTTTTTATGGTAACTCCAGTACACATAAAGTGGGGATATTCATTTTCTCGTTTTCCCATGGTGTATGGTATCATTGGATGGGCCATTCAAAAACTTAATCTAATACCTAACTATCAGGTAGACAACATAAATACAATATTATTTTGACAAATACCTCCTCTGATTCCCTCCACTTGTTTCGGTCAATTGCTGTTTTTCTCCACTCCTTTGGCCTCCCATTCGTCGTCGTCAGTCGTCCTCCCATTTATTTATCTGTCTTCCTTCCACTACCTGTAATGACTGTCAAGGATCTAAACCTGACAGTCGCGACCAACGGCTTAGCTTGTTTTCCAAGGCACGACAGGGTAATGGATTAAAGACAAGACAAACATTCTTTATTTCAACTAGGCCATTAAGCGGCAGTTTTGAACGTCAAAAATTTTAATTGAAAGTTGATAATTGATTCTACCGTCCGTTCGGAAAAGTTGCTAGTTATGGAGAAGAACGGACAAGAAACTCCATACTTACTTACTCTTTTAAAAAAAAAGTGTTTTGCAACATTTACATACATACATAAATTCATATACCTGAGGACGTTGCACCCAGCTCTACTATATTACATACAGGTATAAAGTACAAGCACTAACAGGTTTATAACTTCACTTGATAAATAGGAACATGGTTCTCACATACTTACAAATATTGCAAACATACATAAATTATCTAACTTAACAACAACGAAACGGAGTGCGAGTAACTCTTTTAAAGAAAAAGAAGAAAAAATTGTTACATATACTCACGGATCGATTTCGGTAATCTTAACCTTGAAGATCCCGGGCATAAGCAGTTCAGCACTATCTTAAAACCATTAATAAATCGCCATCAAATATCAATTGAATCAAACCAAAAAGTTTTTGATCCCATCATCCGAGTGCAAAATAGGATCAGAGGAACCCTCTGTGATCCTTATAAACAGTCTTACGTCACCAAGCGTTATGTCAAACTGATCGTGAGCCACCATCTTTAATAATGTTGCCAGATTGAAAAAAAGATTCGCGGTTGTCAGAGGGAACGATATGATCGAATGGAATTGAATTTGTATTTATTTTTTTAATGTTTATTATGAGTTGTTTTAGAAATATTTAAATTTGTATATTGGCTTATTTTGTTTGTCCAATCAATCGCACTTTATTTGAAACAATTTGTCTTTGGCAGCGTCGTTATGTCGTTGCTATAAGAATGATTTTCGTAGAGCGCTGATGTATCGTTGACCTTATTGATAATCTGATGATAAGGGATGGTTTTGAAAACAAAAAAAGATGAAGGCATTGTCTAGATAATTCCTAGTGTAGTTGGTATACAAAAGTATTGAATTTACTTTAATGCCGTGTTGGCTAAATTGTGATATTCTTCCTTCTAATATTATTAATGCGAAAGTTTGTGAGGATGGATGTATGTATGTTGGTTACTCTTTCACGCAAAAACTACGGAACTGATCTGGATGAAATTTGGCACAGATGTAGATTATAGTCAGGCATAGCACATAGGATACTTTTTTATTTTTATTAGTTTTATTTTTGATTAATTATAACTTTAAATTTAATCAATTGACAATTTGTTTTGATTCAATTTCTCGTTCAATTTCGCAATATTTTGTAAATGTTTATTTGATATGGAATGTACCGTTACTAACACTAGTATATTAATAACCAAGCTCAGGGTTCAGGTTTTGTAATTTTTTGAAGCAAATAAACAATTTATTTATTATCTAAGTGAGCGTCATCAAATGTCCAAAAAGTTGGAACACCCAAAAAAAACACATGGCGAAACTCGGTGCCCATACAATACTTGTCCAAACAATACGCTCGCTAGGGACAGGGGACCAGCAGCCCACTCGCGCACAACCCAACGGAGACCGCACCACATCAAAGGCACCATAAAAATCCAAACTAAGTACATTATTATACCCGTGAAATGCCTACATCTGTTGTTTTTTTCCTATTAGACACAAATAAGCATTGATCTACCGGTCACCCCTATTTAAGCACTCATCTCCACCATCCACTGAAAATAACATCTTACATACAACATATAAAGTCGAATTTCCCTTGTCCTATTACGCTATAATTTCTCACAGGATTTTACACTCTATAGAAAATGAATTAAGGGCAATTTTCGTGTCAACAGTTGCATTGCAGTGGGTCAAGTCGGTGCCGATTCAATTTCACTTGTGCCCCTGATCTGATTACTCTGTGTGCGGACGTGTGACGTTTCGCTTTTGCCTTTAGGCGGATGAGCGGAGGATTTGTTTAAACCGATTGAAGAATTGTGTGCTTAGGGAACCCTAATTTTTAAAGTACCAAGAGTACTGTATGTAATTCGTGCTACGGCGTAGCAAGACGTGCTACGAGCTACGATGCACAGTAATGTGGCTACATGTCTACGCGACGGGTCTACGCCGTAGCACAAATGATACGATATTTTTTGTTATCTGTTCATATTCTGTAATCTATACAAATAAATACCATTGATGTGTGTTTGTAATATCAAAACAATAGTACATTGTGATACAAGGGTGGAAAGTAGGTTATTGCAAACGAGCTGTCATTAACAAGCCCGAGCCGAAGGCGAGGGTTTTTAATGACACGAGTTTGCAATAACCTACACGCCCGTGTATCACACGATATTTTTCAATACAGTTGTGGGCAATAGTAAAACCAAATCAAAGAATTAGATTTGTTAATTCACAAAAAAATAAAATTTTTGCGCGTTTTTGCAACTGGACTTTTTTTTTTTACAACGAAAACAGCCTACACTGCCTATTCGATTTTTGATAAATGTTGATGTGAAAATAATTAAATTGAAACTGGTAATTAAATATATTAAACAACCATTTAAAAGACTTTTGAGAATTAAATGCTAAAACGTTCGGAATCATTAATTTTTCCTCGTATAAAATCTATTCCATTTTATTCTATGTATGAAAACGCCTTGCTACTAAACTTTTTTAAATTGACTTATAACTAAAGGCGCGTTTTTGCAACTGGACATTTTTTACAACGAAAACAGTCTATACAGCCTATTTGATTTTAGACAAATGTTGATGTGAAAATAATTAAATTAAAACTGGTAATTAAATATATTAAACAACCGTTTAAAAGACTTTTGAGAGTTCAATGCTAAAACGTACGGAATCATTAATTTTCCCTCGTATAAAATCTATCCCATTTTATTCTATGTATGAAAACTCTTTGCTACTAAACTTTTTAAATTGACTTATAAATTTAAAACTAAACTGCAAAACTAATGATCGAGCTCGTAAACAAAAGTCACGACCGCGTAACAGAAAGATGCCTATGCATAAGATTCAATTTTCGAATCATAATTATAGCCTCTGAAAGTACGCCATGTTTAACAACTGTATTGAAAAAGATTTTTACTAAATGCATACGAATTTTAATACGATACTTACCAAAAACCATTGGCACTGACGTTTTTATCTTTGTGTTGAATTTCAAACCTATGAAGCTATGGATCAGAAACCTTCGATTGCTTCAGAAAGACTGAATAAGTTACACATTGACAGTGCTGGTCTGAAGTTATACAGGGATTATGTATGAGCAAGTAAATACTTATACTGAGAAAGAAAAAAATGTCGGTAATTCCGTATCCTTTCCTCAATCATAACAGTAGCTGATCAGTTAAAAAGACTTTCCTTGCGCTGAAGACAGGCACGTCGTTCAAGACGAGCCCAGCGCTCGAGGCGCAGCTAAAACACGGAAAACGCATTACGTGCACAAAACAACATTTATAATTTATGAAAGAACGCAAAGTATTCTAAGATCGTTCTGCTGTCACAGTAAAGTATACGGGGTTAGTAATTGATTCAAATATGTGACAAATTGTATCGGTAACACCACAGAGCACGAGACGTCACCTGCGGGGCGAGCACGGCCTACTGTGACAAGCTTGAGTCACACATTTTTATCACAGCTTTGGAGCAAAAACCGTGATTCAAGTCTACCACAGAGGCCGTGCTCGCCCGGCTGAGAGGCTCTAGGCAAGTGTCATTCAACAACGAAAACGCCGCGATAGCGAATGGAAAAAACCGGCCAAGTGCGTGTCGGACTTAGCACCTCTACGAGTTTACGGTTCCGTACCAAACTGCAAAATCAAGTTGGTTGTAATAGGAAAAAGCAGGTGTGATTCGTATCTGTGCAATAAATGAATAATAATAAATATAATAACATGACGGCAACCTCGTGCAAGCCGAGAAAGATAAGCAAATCAAGTATCTTGACTTGGCTCGCGAGGTTGTCGACATGTGGGATGTGGACACAGCGATCATTGTGCCGATAGTCGTGTCAGCCAATGGCCTAATAGCCACGAGGCTCGACCAACATCTTAGGAAGCTCTAGTTAGGCGGCTGGGTCAAGGGCCTGATCCAGAAAGCAGTACTGCTGGGCACGGCTCGCATTGTTAGGAGGTTCCTCTCTCTGGAGCCCTGACCACCGGTAGCTTGGACCCTGTTCCTGATACTGGTGGGCCTCTATTTTTTATATTTTCAAATGTTTTTGTTTTTATGCTATTAAGAAATATTTAAAAATGTAATGTAATAAGAAGTAAAATGAATAAAAGCATTTAATTTTGCCGTAATTTTGACTAAGCTTTCAACTATACAAAACTCAACACATAGGCAGTTTAAAAAAGTGAGACGGTTTGTAAACTACCCTCCCTCAGACAATACAAGTTAAATCTCAGAATATGTTGATCGAAACAATATCAAATCTCCTTTTCAGTCAAATCTGGCTAACTATGGTATTGTTTACATTAATTTGCGAACGATCCAAAACCTGCTTAATGGATCCATATGTTCAGAAATGTACACCAAGCTTTACTAATTAAAATCTACACTTTAACAATTGATTTAGCAACTTTATCTCTTCGTGATAAAGTGCATTTTTGCTGTTTGACAGTTTTTGGAGCTGCATTTTTAAATTGGTCCGCATTCCCCATCATATTTCGTTGTATTATTATGAGTATTTTTTTGTTCGGAGTTTTTGATACGCGGGGGTTATTCATTCAAGTACCGACTTATTGTTTACTATTCAGTGTGATGTTTATGATGTGCATCGTTGAGTTTCATGGCTTTGTACATCATTCGCTTTGATTTTAGACTGCGAATGTTTCCGATGCTGGGCTGTCATGTTGAAAACGTATTTCTTTTTAACCGACTTAACAAAAAGGAGGAGATTCTATGTTCGACATTATGTATGTTTTTAGGGTTCCGTACCCAAAGGGTAAAAACGGGACCTTATTACTAAGACTCCACGATCCGTCTGTCTGTCTTTCCGTCTGTCTGTCCGTATGTCTCCAGGCTGTAGCTCATGAACCGTGATAGCTAGACAGTTGAAATTTTCACAGATGATGTATTTCTGTTGCCGTTATAACAACAAATACTAAAAACAGAATAAAATAAATTTTAAGCGGGGCTCCCATACTACAAACGTGATTTTTATGCCGTTTTTTGCGATAATGGTACGGAACCCTTCGTGCGCGAGTCCGACTCGCACTTGGCCGGTTTTTAGATGACCATTTGCTGATTGTGTGTTGTGTGAGTACTTGACAGTTTTCCTTTCTTCTAAAGAAAACCTGTCTAAAAATCCTGATTTACAAATCTTAGGACTTGAAGTAGTTTTAATGCTTGTGTGACCTGTATGTACTCTGATTTGATAATAAATTGCCGAGCAATGAAAAAGTTCCACCCACAAATGCCGACAAACATCTTAATTTAATATTTTCACATTAAATTTAAAATTTGAACACAATATTTACGTTTTTAGTTGATGATATTCTGATGCGCTGTTAAATGTACTTCAATATTGCAGACGGCATCATTAAGCTAGTCTTTCCCGTTTAGGAGTAATTTGGTGTTATGTCACTGGAACTTTTATATTGCTCGTTAGTGTATAAAGATTCATAAAAGAAACAGCCATTTTTACTTGACTAGCTGCAAAATTTCTAAACAACGTTCTTTTATTGTTGCCAGGATATACTATCGTGATTTAATTTAATGTTGGAGGGCCAAAGATTTGCTTTACCGGTGCAATAACAATCAAATATTATGTTTGTATTCGCAGATTGGTGTATATTCCCTCTTAAGGCTCCCCATTGTTTCCTGCTCCCCATTTGTTCCGTGCTTGATGTTACAACCTGGTGCTTTGTATATTGGATTGCGAATGTAGCCTTTTGCGCAAAAGGTTCCTCTTTCCGATTTCAAATTGTTTATTTCCCATAATAAAGCAAAAAACAAATCATATCGGTAATAATGGATCGTCAGTTTTTGATCGTTTCCTATCTAGAAGAACCGGCAAGAAAGTCCACGGTAACTCTTTTAAACAAATATTCACCGTCGAACACATCATCGCTTAGCATCACGCGGGAAATTGGTCAAGCGCTATCTATAACAAAAAAAAAGTTTTGAAGTGAAAACTTCTTTGGCCTGTTTGTCTTTGAAACTCGATGAAAAGAAAAAGCGATATTAAAATGAGACAACATACATCTAAGTATAGAATTTAACTTGCGAGAGAATGAGATAGAATACATTATACGAGTACAGTCTTTCAGGAGGAGCTTGTGGCTAAATAATAACAGCCGCACTGGTCGATCATCAAGGTTAAGCAATGCTTGATGATGAGGTCGGTCCGTAGATGGGTGACCATTTCAACATACCGAGTTTCCTCCGTGCCTCGGAAAGCACGTTAAGCCGTTGGTCCCGGCTGTCATTTGAAGATCTTTGACAGTCGTTATGGGTAGTCAGAAGCTTGAGATCTGACACCAGTCTTGCCAAGGGGTTCCGTGTTACCCAGTTACTGGGTTGTGGAGGTCAGATAGGCAGTCGCTCCATGTAAAACACTGGTACTCAGCTAAATCCGGTAAGACTGGAAGTCGACTCCAATATAGTTGGGAAAAGGCTAGGCAGATTGATATATTGAGTACAGTCTTTCATATGTTTTACTTCTCTTTTAAAGAAACTTATACCACGTGTGAACTGCACTCTTTAAAAGTACATAGGTCCAATAAATTGCTCAGGATTTTTTCTTTTTTTTTATCTTTGTCCCACTCTAGGCATTTCGTCATGTATCGTGGGTGCGTTTACAAACATATAAACTCACATATACAACACCCAGAGGCGGAACAACTATCTGTAGGTCATGCAAATATTTGTTCCGTGCGGGCATCGAACCCGCGACACGCAGCGCAGGAGTCATTCGCTCAACCAGTGCGCCAGCCGTGCACCCTGAAATGACCAACACTGATGGCTTTTGTAACAAGGATCTTATCCTTAAAATACAATAATAAGACACTGTACACGTCCGTCACGCCACATAGCCTCGATCATATTTATTAACCAGCGCTAGGCACCTGACATTTCCGTTGTACTGGACATATTTGGCACACTTCTTAAGACAGATAGATTTTTTGTTTATAAAGGGTCTTTCAACAAGGACGGGTCGATGTTAAAATTGAATAAAACAAGATGTGTGTGAGATATTAACGAAATTTATTTTTTATTTAAAAGGCCCATTTATGCCATTATGGATGGAATATGACATCGTTCAAATGTCCGCCGCGGCTTCGTATGGTGGCACGAATCCGAGAGGTCCAATTTTTAATGACTCTGCTGCATAGATCGAGCGAGCGCTACAGATAAATGATAAACAATTTCTTTTGGCTTGAATTGAACAATATGGACGTGAACGACAAGTGGTTCCAGCAAGATGGCGCTACTTGCCACACAGCGAACGACACAATCGACATTCTGCATGAACGGTTTGAGGGTAGAGTTATCTCTCGCAGAGGTGACGTGAATTGGCCACCAAGATCGTGTGATTTGACTCCGCTAGACTTTTTCTTGTGGGGTTTTCTGAAGTCGCAGGTCTATGCCAATAAACCACATTCGAGAAAGCCAACATAACGCAGGCAATCGCTCGGATTCAGCCGGATCTATGCAGCAGAGTCATTAAAAATTGGACCTCTCGGATTTGTGCCACCATACGAAGCCGCGGCGGACATTTGAACGATGTCGTATTCCATCCATAATTGGCATAAATGGGCCTTTTAAATAAAAAATAAATTTCGTTAATATCTCACACACATCTTGTTTTATTCAATTTTAACATCGACCCGCCCTTGTTGAAAGACCCTTTACTTGTAGGCTACTCAAAGTTTTTAATACACAACCCGATAGTTAGTACTGGTCACTTGACGGGACTTTAAGTTGCAGCTCGTGGGTTCGAATCTAGGCATGCAGTCGCAAAGCAGTCGTGATGAAATAATTTACACAAAGTAAAGCACTTTGTGTAAATTATTTCATCACGACTGCTTTCAAAATGGTGAAGGAAAACATCATGAGGAAACTGCCATGTCCTAGAACCAAAAATTCGTTTACACGGTTATCGAACCAAAATAATGGCGCTTTTTTAAATATTTTTTACATTTATTTTGTGCCTCATCGTCATAGGTGCACTTTTTTTTTTTTTTTGTTTCTTGCCCGCATGACGTTTACTCTCTTAACCCGCCAAAATAATGGCGCGTAATTTACGCGTTTGACATCCATCAAGGTCCCTATCCGTCCCTCCAAGATGGCGCGCAGTGCGACCGAGACAAATAGCCTTCATTACACCGCCTCCAACTTGTATTAAAACAATCGTGCGGTTAACTAACTCATTATTGTTGGTAATGACGCAATTTCACTTAATATAGACTGCGTCGGGGTACAATACTGAAGTAGAAGTGGACGTTTGCTTGCAAAGGAATTATAAGAGGTAGACTTCATTTTGATTGGGTAAAACGTATCTAAAAGGATCGACGTAATTTAGTTGCCACACTGTAAAAATGTTGTGCTTAAGAATTTGTGTTTTGTTTATAACATGTTACGGTTGACAATAAAATGTTTCTTTCTTTCTTTACTTCGACTAAGAGCTGCTTTTTCAATAGCTTGATAAATTTTATATCATCAATCTTGCTGCCATTGTCCCATGCTATTTGGGGTCGACGCAACACGTTTTCTTCTTCCATACCGTCCTGTCCCCCGTCACGCCATCACTGACTCCCTTTTCTTTCAGATCACTCCTCACAGAGTTTATCTGTATTTTCTATGGCAATCCGCTCCCTCTCCATCCATCCAAATTTATATTCATAACTCTTTTAGTAACATGCGTTTCATCCTTCCTCAACCATGACCATATTAGGACAAACGGTTTCCTTTCAACTTTTCTGTCACTGGCGCCACTTTCAAACTTCCTCTAATATACTCATTTCTTACTTTATCTGTTCTTGTCACTCCGCACAAACATCTCAACATTGTCATCTCTGCTTCATGCAAGCTCTTTTCATCCATCTTTTTCACAGCCCAACATTCTGATCCATACAGTACGTCGAAACTATTAAAAACCAGCCATAATTGTTTTTTTTTTAGCTATAAAAGGGTTGTTCAATAAGGGCGGGTAGATATTGAAATTAAATAAAACAAGCTGTGTTGGTTTTAACAAAATTCATTTTTATGTGAAAGGCCTACACTTGTGCCATTAAGTGTGGAATATGACATCTTTCAAATGCCCGATTTGGCTATTTACAGTGGCATGGATACGAATGGACCAATTTTCAATGACTCTTCTGCATAGATCCGGCTGACTTTGAGCGATGGCCTGTGTTATGTTCACCTTAAGGGCATCGGTCAATTGTGGTTTCTTTGCATAGACCTGCGACTTCAAGAAACCCCACAAGAAATAGTCTAGCGGGATCAAATCGCATGACCTTGGTGGCCAATTCACATCACCCCTGCGAGAGATAACCTTAACCTCAAATCGCTCATGCAGAATGTCAATCGTGGAGTCTGCTGTGTGGCACGTAGCGCCGTCCTGCTGAAACCTTCGTCTACTAGGTCTAGGTTCAATTTGGGCTATAAAACATTGCTTATCATCTTTCTGGGTGACCGCCTCACCAGCGTCGTTTTCGAAAACGTACGGACTAATGACGCCGCCAGCCCAAAATCTACACCAAACAGTAACTTTTTGATGATGCATTATCACCTGATAAACCTCGCGTGGGTTGGCGTAGTCCCATACACGGCAATTCTGCTGGTTAACACAGCCATTCATCCAAAAATGCGCTTCGTCACTAAAGATTATTTTTCATCTCGAAATGCGCCCAACGTTTGCACTAACGAACACTCATTTTGATAATAAAGTTTTATCATTTGAATGTGCTGTTCAATCGTGTAACTTGCCATGTTGATTTGGTATAAATAACTGAATAATAAACAAAAGATTTGATAGATATCACCAAAACAAAATGGCCGCGACCACAGGTCGCCAAAATCTGCACCAATTGAAAAACCCTTTACTTAGTTTACTTCAACATTGTCTAAACAAAAACTATTGTATAGCTGTACAAGGATCCTTGCACCTAGTCTTCTACTTCTTCCTTTCGTGTCGATTAACTAAAACAATAGTCTGAACTCTACCATTCAGATTTTGTTTGACCATTTTGTAGCTACTCGGACAGCTCTATCATTCACCACGTTTAAATCCTGAAAGGTGCAGGGCATATGGGTCGGCTAATTATAATCAAACCATACATTTTGGCATTTCAACCATCGCAATCGCTGATAGTATTACAATTTGTCCAGAGCCTCTGCACCGTAAAATACAATCGACACTGTTTCAAGTACACAGCTGCACATTACACTTAAAAATCTCAACAAACAAAGCAAGAAGGCGTTACCTCTGCTCCAGCGAGCTTATTTATATTTTTGCATTCTCTCGCCCTCATTCCGCGCAGAGGCGTATGATCGTGCTTGGGTTTCTTCGCTTTCAAATTAAATAAATAATGCATACAATTTGTGAGCAATAAAGTTTGCGAAGTGTAGGTGTGTTGGCGTAGTGCGCTGAATTTCGCGCGCCGCCCCGCTGGGAACAATAACGGTTGCCGGTGGCGGTAAGACTGCGCTGGCCCGGGCTTGAATGCTACTCATGCGACCCGAACAAACTTAGTATTTTTTTAGGAGTTTCCTGGTAGAAATCGTCACGTAACGATAAAAGCGTGACACGTTCGTTTCCGTCTAGCGTACTTCGAATATTGCCGTCGTAATGTGTTAGTTAAATGTTATTTGAAGATTTTTTAAGAACATTATGGTTTAAATAAAAGGCTTGAGGAACTTCGTTATTGATGGGTTTCCCCGACCGCACACTTTTTTTACATGCTAGTATTCAACCAGGACCCTAATTATTATAACTGACAATGCGACATATTTGTCAAAAAGTGACACATCGGTATATTTTCGCAACCGTACATACAAAGCCGTATAACCGTTTTAAGATCGTATCTCCTAATCTTTCTAATTTGCCATTAATTCTACCCAGTCTCAGGAATACAATAATATATTCTAAGTCCTTTTGAAGAAACCTTCCTCTACTCCAATCAACTCAGTCTCAATATTCTTCATCGACGATAAACAGACACTTTTTAGTTATCTACCTTGCCCGGCCCAGTATTTCACCAGGGCAACGTATTCTGCTGACGCAGTCATAAGATCCTCACTTGGACAGGCAAGAAGACTTGCTGCGCAAGATGAAATGTTGGCCATGGTCTGCTCAGAGACGCCGCACAACACCGAAAGAACCATCCGGGAACCCCTAAAGAGATTGTCTTTGCTACAGCGAAACTGAGTGCGCAGTCTCCGAAAGCCTCAATGATAACAGTTCACTTATAATAGACAAAAATACTCTATGCAGCAGCCAAAAACAAAACTGGTTCGCGAGCGGCATCTTAGCACCCCGACATCCGTACCTAAAGGTGTATTCACATTGGCGTACACTGAAGCATTGTCATAGTTCGGAGCACGGACCCAAGTTTGAATAGCAGCGGTTCACTCCTATGTGGCTACTTCCTTTGTACTCCCGTTTACAGTACATAAATAGTAAATACGTGAGCCTGTAAACAAGCTTATAGGAAAGTTTTATTACGCTCACGGACAAAGTGTGGACGATATTTTAGTTGCTAAAGAACGGACCAGTTTGCTATCGCATTTTTTTGGATTTAATCATACTTACCTGTAAAATAGTGGGGGCTTATCACTTTTTGTTCCGTCAGACAGTATGGGGTGCAATTTCGGTGTTGGGTGCCGCTGACCCACGAAAGGTGCTTGTCTCGATATATTTGCGGAACCTGCAGGGGCTGGCTGAAAATAGAGATGGCCAAAAAAGTGTTAATAAAGCAGAATAAAAGTACTCTTTTGATGTTGCTTTAATTGGCAAAATCGCCATAATATAAACATATTATAGCGTTTCCCATAGGACATACATACATCACCAGCCACATACCTATGTCGTTCTAGAGACCAAACGCGTTGGCGTTTTTGATGATTCTTACGTCAATCGATTTGTCTTAACCTTGCGAGTGCTGTAACTCGCAAAAATGGCGGCAATTTGTGGGAGCCCAATTTTTTTTTCTGTCCATCCCATCGTGTGGGATATCAAAATAAAGGGTAGAAAGTGGTGATTTCAAAAATATATAACACTTATATGTTTAAAGTAACTAATTCGCCAAAAAATAATGTTAAAAAACCCGACTGCTTAAGGAGCGAACTATAAAGAGGTAAACAAGAAGAAAATCATGCTGTGCAGACTGCAGTCGGAGGATACATCTGGTATTGGTCAGCCAGCTCGCGAATATGTATCCTCCGACTGCACAGCATGATTTTCTTCTTGTATACCTCTTTATAGTTCGCTTGTTTATGTCTTTTTAGTTCGCTTATTAAGCAGTCGTGATTTTTGTTGTTTGAATTAACTTTTTTTACGAACTATCTCATTAAGACAAACAACATCACATTAAAAAAAATGTATTTACCATCGACGCGCTAAGAAAAATATTAAGACAAGGCAATCTGCAAGCTGGCATAGTCCTGTTATTATCGATCAAACCAAGATATTGTCTTGATATCAAAAGAGATTGATCTCTGAGTTTTTATAGTTAGTGTGGTCCTACTGTTCTCTGTATTTCCTAATAGCTACAACCTGGGCGACTTTAAGTAAAGAGTGAATAAGTTATGGCCGTCGACCACATCATGACATACCATCAGGAGAGATAGTGGTCAAACGCGGGCCTATAAATTATAAGGTAATACTGGCAGAGCTAACGGCAGGACGCCCATGCGAAGGACCAACCAGATCACGTCTGCAGTTGGCGGCCCATTGCATGAGTGCACACGAGTAACAGTTGACAAAGAGGGATGGCGTCGCACGGTGAGGCGAATCATGTCAGCCTGAAGTCTCACTGCAACATGATGGCAACGACCCCTCTGCCAATAGCGTACCGACGAAGAAGAATCCTGGTGATGGGTTTTCGACCATAGTTTTAATTTTAATTCACTTATTATTTTAGTAAATTGTACTTAGTATCTTTTCTATTCAACTAATTGTTTGTTGCAAAAAATTGTATCAAGTGCAACCCCATGTCGTGTCCAGGCTATCTCTTTCCATTCTAGGTTGCATAGAAGACAACGCGGAACGCGATAAGGCCGCCTGTTGTATGTTTGTTTTTGTTTTAAAGTTTTTTTACGTATTGTTTTGTCGAGGTTTGGCCATATTGAGAGGATGAATGAAAGGCGACTAACGAAAGGTATTTACAAGGCAGACGTTAATTGAAATCCCGGGAGGGGACGCCCTAGAAAGTCATATATAGACCTTATTGATGATGTCCTTTAGTAAGGCCAGGTGCATAGTAAGTACTTATAACCAGCGTGTGTGTGTGACTAGATGTATGAATGTGAGTGAAGCAAAAGAAGTATTTAAGGATCGTAGCAGGTGGTGTTCTGTAGTTTCTGCCTACCCCATAGGAAAAAGGCGTGAGTTTATGTATATATGTTTTGTCTTGATGTACAATAAAGTATGTATAAATAAATATTCAATTTAAGGTAGGTTTTCTTTTAGTTCATCATCCATCCATTCCCAACATATCCACTAGATATTATACAACGTTATTTAGTTTATTACAGCCAGATATCTGATATTTATTGCCATAAATAAGTAGCGGTGACGTCGCACCCACAGATGGTGAACAGAACGGCTTCGGAATATCTTATAGTGATGTATCATTGGCTTCAGCAGTTTTGTTATACACTTGTGCTATGTACATCGCTGCTTTTCTTTAATTATTTGGCATTGTAATTTTAATTAATTAACACTGATTTCATTCCTTTCCAAAATTTAGTTTGAGATAGTTGAGAGCCTTTAAACCTACTTAAATTCATAAATCGCCACAAATTCAAGTATCAAATTTAGTATTGTTTATTTTAAATTGAATGTCAAGTGACCATAAAAAGTATGTTGTTTAATCTTTTCATGTACGATGACATACTAAGTTATTGTTCCAAAATATGATACTTATCTCGAGTTCCAAATTAAATATAGATAATATAGTGACATTCTATCTGGGGATAAAGGTTTTCAAAAGCACGAATAAGTAGTTCAGGATTGAACTGCAGCGTTTTAACATAGTTATCGCTGCTGATAGGATGTCAATCTGTCTAAATCCACTTCTGTCGTTTCAGGCAACTGGGTTGGGTAACTTGCCTCTAAAGACTGAAACATTACTTTTACATACAAACATAGATTCACGCCACTTTCCCATGGGAGTAGGCAGACACTACAGAACGTCACCTGCTACGATCCTTACACACTCCTTTTGCTCCATTTACGTCCATCCATACATCTAGTCATACACGCACGCCGGTTATGAGCACTGCGCACCTGGCACATTATTTTTATTCTTAATTTTCTTTCAACTTCGGCTAAAAAAAGAGGCAATGTACAAAAAACAAAAGTTTCACACAAATACATAAGTTACTAGATGCTCTGCGTTTTACGCACCCAAACCACGTCTTGCAAGGGTGGGCAGATGACAAAATGTCGTATAAAATACCAGGCACGGATCTGCTTTGCATGTTTCATGGACCATCAGAAATATGTGTTTAGTGTTCCTACGGTTTTGCCTTTAGCATTTTGTATCGTCGCTGTTTTGACAGTACAGAGTAGGTGGGTACCCATTTTGGTTGTTCGGAGTTTTGTAAAAGGATTGAATACAGTGATCATTGGGTTTTATGATGTAGTACCTAGGAATATTGCAATGGATTTTAGAAAAGTTTTACTGGTTTTTTTTAGCTCTTCGTCTGATGAAAAAATTTCATTGAGAAAAACCATCGTGGATGAAAGAAATATTTTTTGGTGAATCTACAAGCCTACATTTTTATGTTCTGATTGTTATAATTTCTTATTTATTAGTGCCATCCCGCCTATTACAGCACAAATCATTTAAGCGTAGTTGGCAAGAATAAACTGGTATGTATTGTAGCTTCTTGTAGATTATTAATTGGAGTTTCGCTATCTATGATATCTCAAAGACTCTTTTTGTATCACAATTTTGATTGTTCATTTCTTTGTCTATAGATATCAGTAACTAGAAGCCGTACTCCGGCTTTACCGTACGGGTTAGCCGTGAGCCTGCCGAGTTCGTGGTTCCGTAGGTTTACAACGGCCTGTGTTTTTCCAAGGGAATTGTGGTGCTATTCCTGCCCGTAATTCAGCATTAAAGCAGTACTACTGACAGCGGCTTTTGCGCCGACGAGCAGGTAATTGACGTATAATTTTTATACTTTCATTTATGTTTGTGTTAATATATAACCAATCAAATTACTTGATAGATTTAACTTTTAAAATACCACGGATTAAAACTTAGTTTTACCTCGAAAGGATTTATTTTCATCTGGATGCATAAGCCAGGATCAAACCAGTTGCAACTGTGTAGAGGATAGGTACGTGTTTTCAGCGTAATACTCTCAAATCTAGTTATAATTTCTATCCCAAGATTTTTTTCTTACCAAATATATAAAATAACAAATTCAATATCAATATCTGCAGCTTTTTTTATTTAGATGACCTAGTGGTTTACCTTTTTGTATTCTTTTATATATTTTGTGTTTTTTATTTATTTAAAACAAAATTATACGTTTTAATGCGACGTTAAGTGTCTTTCTTCTTTTTTTTATAACGCCACACTACCTATATAGTATATTATTTACTTAATATACATACATGATGTTGTTAACAAACTCTTCTATTAAAACAGAAACAAAGCAACATTAAAATTAACCCTTTCTACGCGAGATAGCTTCATAATAAATTCATTGCGAATGACCGACACAGCGAAATTACATATAACAAACCCGCAAAATTAACAATGAAAATAATGTTACATCTATTAATCCCCCGAACACCCTATTAACAAGGGCGGGATTCGTATTAAAATGATAAATGGTTCTAATCATCATTTCTTTCTGACCAGCCTCGCTCGGCCCTCCACCCTTCCCTCTCGACGCTTGGGTTTGTACCTTTAGAAGTAGGCGCTTAGTATTCGAGGTGTCAAAAGAAAGTGGTCGGTTTGCCCTAAGTTTGGCACTCAGTGAGTTAACTTTTACAAATTGCCACAACGATAGAGTGTGTAGGCAGCTGAGAAAAGAGATATATTGTTATACTGATCTGTTTCCTCTTAAAATATTATGTTCATTTAAAGTTGGAGTGGAGATGGATGGTGGACGGCGCTAAGTGGAGGTAATTGAATGACGTCACACAAATTGAGTCGAGGAGATGTTTTCTTTTGTTGGGAGTGTTCAGCAGTTTTATGCTGTTTACACGATATTAGAAAAGTTTTCACAGCCCTGCTTCTTGTTCTTTTCATTTCGACGGTAGATACATTCAATTTTTTTTTTTTTTGAACCCTGTACCTATACCCTACAGTATCCTAGAAATGCCCGGGTGTCAATATTGTGTGACACGGTGGAGCATACGGTGGAGGTCTGCCCCGCTTGGGCGGAGTACCGCCGTGTCTTCCACGAGGAGGCGACCGGCGGTGGCGACATCTCGCATCCGGCCTTGGTTCAGGCAAAGGTACGGGGTGAGAGGGCATGGGAAGCTGTCAGATCCTTCTGCGAACTGCGACTTCTGCGGGAGTCACAAGCCGATTCCCGGCCACCGTAGACGCAGGGCTTGCGGACGGCGCGTAGTGCTCCACGCGCGTCTTAAATAGGTGTCAGCAAAAACTGACGGGGTCCGCTAGGACCGATGCCTGTCTGGGTCGCGGATATAATTATTTGAACGAGAGTAAACGCGGCCCTGGCAAAACCAACTGAAAGAACACGGGTGGGTTTTCAGTCAGTAAAAGCCTGACACGCCCTCCAGCTTTACCCAGAGCGGGCGAAGTCATTGCAGCGTCAGAAGCGCTGTACATGTCATCCGGAGTGCAAGTAAATGGATAGTTGGGACACTCCAGCAAGTGGGATATATTCTGTACAGGTCGTCCACCATTATAAGCCGGGGTATTTTGCCAAATTATATTATTCATATCCCTAAAATTTGATGTAGTCTACTTGACCATAATGGACTAGATTTGTAACTCAATAAAATCAATAAAGTAAGAATAGAAAAGAGTTCTACTCTGGGAATAATTTCAGTCGATTCCAGTTAACATTTTTAAACTTATGGAAAAGTGTCACTTAGATAACTAACCCAATTTCCTATTTTATGAAGAGTCACTTTCGGCTGTGCTTCGTTGAAAATGCTCGAATGAACGGAAATATTTTTTGCGATTGTAAGAAGCCAGAAAATCTGGTCATCAGTGTTGCCATGACGTTTCTTAGGGCTAGTTGCTGGATTGCGAAGGTCATACGGGCTAGGCAGTTGTTATAGAACAACTGCCTACATATCTAGACGCAACCGCAAACCAGCATTTCACCTGAGTGAAAGGTGATTGAAAAAAAAAACACTTTTTAGTTGTGATACCTAATAGCCAAGTTCTTTAGTAAGGTACCTATAATGCCAGAATAGATTACACTAATTTCATGAAACTTGAACATAACCGCGTGTGAAAGAGAGTGTAGCAAGATGAACTATACACATCTGCGTTTCCCTTTAGAGTGTACTGGCGTGATGTTATGTTATGAAATGGTATAAACAATAAACAGACATGCCTTTGCAGCAATCCTGAGAGATTACAGTCATTTATTGAAGAGTTCTGTTGTATATCACCGAATGTCTACATCAGATCTTCACCAAACTAAAATTGCACATGCTCTTTCAAAAAAAATAATATTCAAAATCGGTCCACAATTTAATTGACGAAAAATCGTTGAATGTACAAAAAAGAAATGTGATAAAAAAATAACATAAAGTCGAACATAGTACCTCCTCCTTTTTGGAAAGTCGGTTAAAAAGTTGATTGATAGATGAACTTACTTATATAGACAGCTACTTTTATTGCCAGAAACGAAATACTAGCAATCTTCATCCTGACAACAAAGCGAGAGAAGCAGCCCCCTGGCGGTTTGATATTATTAAAATTAAAATTAGATTCGAGCTTTTTCGTTTAGGACCGGTTGTTTTTGGCGTAATTATAAGGGGTTGGATATCTGGTGATTAACATGCCACCTAATTCGATAGCTTATGGAATATTAAAGAACGTTTGCCGGCTAAACTTGGTTTTGTTACGTTTTTGATTGCAGTTCACTCGCCTTCATAATTGCCTTTGGGATAGGGTTGCGGAGGCAACGCTACAGGATGTTTGCTTTATAGCTGGAAAACTTAAATACTCATATTCAAAAATATCATAGTCAAAAATCTTTTGAAAATATGAATTTAATGTCTCGTTACACAAATACCAATAATTTGTATTATAATTTCCATAAGTAGCCTTCCAGGCAACTACTGGAGGCCATACTTGTCCATATCAAGACAAGTAGATAGACTCCAGCAGTTGCCGGAACGGCTTCTGAAATATTAAAAACTTTTCAGTCAGTTCTACAGAATGTTGGATACTGGAATCTTATCATTATTATAGAAAGAAAGAAAACATTTATTGCCAACTGTAACAGAACATGAAAAATCACAAATTAGCTCTGAAGCACAATAATAAATCAGTATGGCAAAAGGAGCGAGCTCAGCATATGCTGAGCAATGTAAAGCATAGCTATTACGCTGGTCAACGCTGATTTACAGCCCGCCCCCTTTCTCACAACACTTTCACTACAATATAATGATCACTTAATAAATAAATAACTAACCCACCCCAAATATCAAATTACACCTACATATCTACATTTTAAACCAAAGAAAAAAAAAAATTAAAAATGTCAATCGTAATTAAAAAAAAAAAGAAAATCCAATAAAAAATAATAATACATTTCAATCAAAATTATCTACTGGAATGTAGGTGAAGGTTCCTACATAATAATTATACCTACCAGCAGCCTAATTGCGTAAGTAAATTCGGCAAGGCAAAGGGTTTTACCGCCATCAATCGACCATTCACATAGACGGAAATCCATATCGCGTGTTTCATCTCGCATATGATTGGTTGATTAATGGCGTCAAAACCTTACCGAATTTACTTACGCAATTAGGCTGCTGGCATTCTGTCTTCGCATTCGTAGTATGTTGTTAAGAAGTATATCCTTTGGCCTTATCTAGCGGTTCTAGACAACGTCATTCAATATCAGGGATAGCGAAGATTGAAATGCCAAAATGTAAGGGACATTTGACATTTCGATAGCGTTTGACATTCCCATAAATTTTTACTTTTTACTATCGCAATGGCGCGCTTTCGTTGACAGAATGTCCTGTCCCAGGTTCAAGGCTATATCGCTGTTAATCGGTAACTAGTCGGCCAAGTAGACTATCCGGTCACAATTACTTTTAGTATGTTTCTGCTAGTAGCTAGGAAGCACCAGGCCCATCAAGTTAAAAAAACAACATATTGACAAAGACAAACATTATTTATTTCAACTACGCCTTTAAGCGGCACTTTTGAACGTCAAAAAAATACGTATTTTAAATTAATGACAATTGATTCTACCGTCCATTCGGAAATGTAGCTTGTTATGGACAAGAAACTCCATATGTACTCTTTAAAAAAAGTGTTTTGAACATTTACATAAATTCATATACGTGAGGACGATGCAAGCAGCACTACTATACTATGTGTAGGTATAAAGTATTACAATCACTAACAGGTAAATTCCTTCACTTGTTAAATAGGAACATGGTTCTCACATACTTACAAATATTGTAAACATAGGTAAATTATCTAATTCAACAACAATGGAACAGTGTGCGAATCAATTTAAACAAAAAGAAAAAAAATACTTTACTATAATAATGAATATAATACAAATTAACCAGTTTGATTTTGCCTACACTAAACATTGCCCTATAGAGCAGGACCAGCATGTTTCCAAGCATTTTTATCTCGAATATAATCATCTAATTTCTACATTCCCTATCTACTAGATAGCCAGCTAGTACCTGAGCGCCGACGATTCGTCTAGTCGGCTCATCTCCCGCTAAAACCTAAACTTGCCATTACAGAAGCTTGTACCATGTTGGCCGTCCTCGCCGTAGTGGACAAAGGGCGCATCCTGTACCCTCGTGTTATTGTTATTGTGATTAAGGGCACAAGTACGCACAGTGGCTTCGTGACAGTTACCCTCAAGCCTGCATTAATTATTACGCAGCCAGCCACGAGCCACGTAGCGTGAAGGTGGCAACTTCGCCGTAGTTACGTTGCTAAGGCCGTCTCGGGGGCCGTTAACTAACTTTCTTCAACTGCAGGTGAGAAGTGAGATGAAACTGTTAAATGTCTTTGCCAGCTTGATTGTGCGGCCATGTTATGATCAACTAGCTGCAGCCAGCGACTTCGCCTGCGTCGAAGAAGGAAATTAGTCCAAGAGATCGTAGACTCAGGATTAAATGTGTTCCAGTTAGGTATGTCTTTCTATCCAGAACTTAGGGCCAAGTTTCGTCCAAATCCGTTCAGTCAGATTTCGGTAAAAGTTTTAGTTAATAAAAAAAGTTAATTAAAAATGTTAAAAAACCCGACTGCTTAAAAAGCAAACTAAAAAGACGTAAACAAGAAGAAAATCATGCTGTGCAGTCGGAGGATACTTATTCGTGAGCTAGCGGACCAAAACCAGATGTATCCTCCGACTGCATAGCATGATTTTCTTCTTGTTTACGTCTTTTTAGTTTGCTTTTTAAGCAGTTGGGTTTTTTAATTAACTTTTTTTATTTACAACCTTTTAGTTATTTTTTTAGAATTAGGTACATTTAAACATATAAGTGTTATATATTTTTGAAATTGCCTTTTAAAACCCTTTATTTTGACACCCCACACGATGGGTATGGAAGAAAAAATAATTTTTTTTCCCCACAAAATGGCGCCCAAAATCCGCCATTTTTATTTTTTCCAATTTTAATGTAGCCAGTGACACTTGCAGGATTAAGATGAATCGATTGACGTAAGAATCATCAAAATCGGTCAACGCGTTTGGTCTCTAGAACGCCACATAGGAACAAACATACATAGACTGATAAACACATTACCCTCCTTCGGCAGTCGGGTAAATAGGTATTTTTACAGGTTTATCATGGCAGATTGTTTTCTAGTCTACCCGTTGAATTTAGAACTACGACCGTTAGGGTTTCTTTTTTTTAGGTTATTGGTGAATAGCATTTCATTCGCGACATCGTCCTCGCGGATTTCGTACTTTACAAAACCCCTTTTCCCCATTTTTTATATTTCTATTTGCCTGATTTACTCTTTACCCTCTCACTGGAACTCCTTGTAGCAATAACACCAATGCAGCAATGGAGCCCAAATTTATACTAACTGTAAGTCCAGGTTTCATAACGATGTTTTTTTTGTCACCGTTGTCAGCGATGTCTAAGATAAACTTAGAAAATAGTTAGATAATTATGAATTGAAAAAGTCACACACTAACTAGCTACATTCAGTTTTAAAACTTGGCTGGTAGTTTAGTGTGTGACTTTTTAGGGCATAGTAGGCGGCCGAAACCGCTGAGTTTCGTCTGATTCAGTAGAAACAAATATTTCATCATTATTAATATTTTTGGGTGGTGTTTCGGACGAATACTTTTTTAGAGGCAAAGTAACGTCAGAAACATAAAATCAGTAGAGAGTTTAATAACATGATACACATATCTTACTCTTTTGCTTTTTTAGTTAGATGTTGAATACTATAAGCAATTATACCTACCCAAACTACCAACACAAACTGTAGTCCTCAAGTCCGACAAGCAGCAGTTTGCAGCATAGTATGGCACGCTGTTCAACATCTGCTGAACCCACTCCTTTTGCCATACTGAAAAAATATTGTGTGTCGGAACTAATTTTGTGTTCGTTTATAACTAATTTTGTTACAGTTGGCAATCAATAGAATATAATAGAATATACTTTATTGTAGGTACACCAAAAAGTTAAGTTACACATCTCTTTTACAATAATACTTATTTCTACGGGTACAAAGGCGGTCTTATCGCTGACAGCGATATCTACCAGACAACCTTTGGATGGACCTAAACAACTTAAAATAAAACAGGGGGTAGTCTGTGGTGTAAAGCTACATAAAAATTTAAATACATACATATAAAAATACATTACCATATATATATATATACAAACATACATATATAATATTACGTGTTACACATATTCACAGATGGAAAAAAAAAAAAGGTTGAATAATGATAGAATAAATTAAATCGAAACAATTAAATCAATAAAAAAAAATAAAAAAAAAAAAATAAAAAAAAAAATGTTTCTCTAGCTTTCTTTTTACCCGACTGCCGAATTTTTTAATGTGTGTATGGTATCAAAATTAAGGGTTTTAAGAGATAATTACAAAAATATATAATACTTACATGTTTAAAGGTACCTAATTCGAAAAAAAAAGTAAACTGAAAGTTCAAAAAACCCGACTGCTTAAGAAGCGAACTAAAAAGACCTAAACAAGAAGAAAATCATGCTGTGCAGTCGGAGGATAGTTCTGGTCAGCCAGCTCGCGAATACACCATCCATGATTTTCTTCTAGTTTGTCCAAAATACAGAACAGAGGTGTGGTGCATTAATTTATTTATTAACAATTTATAAGTTTATCTCACTTCTAAACCATAGGTCGTGGGTTCGAACCCAGGCATGAAGGAAAACATCATGAGGAAACCGGCATGTCCTAGAACCAAAAATTTGAAGACATGACTGTGATGTCCACCAACCTGCACTGCGTCCGCGTGGAGGATTATGCCCTATTCCTACTCCCACAGGCCTGTGTCCCAGCAGTGGGAACGTTGAATGGCTGATCATGATGATGATTTGAAAGACTTGGAAAGATTTGGGTATGCAAGGAATAGGTCATATGCATGAAAAAAATGTGTGTTATATAACTTGTAACGACTTGTACAAAAATACAATAGTAACAGTGAAAACAGAATCAAAATTGATCGAAAAACAAACGTGATATAAATATTTATGTCCGCCTCGAGAAAAGGCCGTTCAAACACTTTCTGTATGGATTATTTTGCAGTAACGGCGATCTTCTTTTCGAATGTAAAAACGAGTGTACAGTCTAGGGTCAAAAGTCCAGTCACAATCATCGGGTGATTGTCACCTAACACTGAAGTGCCACATATATATTTGTATGTAGACGAGACTGTTTCCCGACAGCACAGATAATATAATACTACACGACAGCTACAATCTCGGGGTCTTTAAGTCAAGAGTGAATAGGTTATTTCTAGGCAAGCGTGTTTCACCGCCGACCACATCATCGCTTACCATCGGGTGAGATAGTGGTCAAGCGCGAGCCTATAGAACATAAAAAAAGAACAAAATTAAGTGGGCATACTGATGCTCTTCAACTGAATTGCGGCATCAATGGTATACTTATCAAAAAATGTTCAAAACAAATTTATTGCATCCATAATATTCTCATGATGCAGGTGATGCATCATTTTTACGGACACTCCATCTACTGGGACATGGTCTGGGGCCTTAATTCTGTTGCTTGTGATTTAGGGATAGGCATATTCGTCCTACGTAGTTCTGTATCTTTCTCGCACTGGAACAATGATGGCTTAATGGTACCTATATTTCAAGAAATTTAACAAAAACAATGGGTCCTCAAATTCAATCAACTTAAACTGTGAAAAGCATCTAAACTAAACTTTGCCTTCGTACTTATTGCCTAATACATTTGTTTTTATTTAAGTAATAAGTTGCCGATTGCTCACTAAATAATAATATTATTATATGGCGACCAAAGTGCAAGCCAGTCCAAAAGTCGCGTGAATTGGTGTAGCAAGCGACACCTATACGAATAACATACAAACTACGTCGCTAGCAAGCGCAGCTTTATTTTTCAATGCGCGAACTACGCCTAGATGGCGTTAGCTAAAACTTTTACCGAAATTTGAAAACCAGTCTTTCACAAACGTCAAGTTATTGATACTCAAGATAGATGGCGCTGTGTGTCTACTACAAGATGATAAAATGTTTGTTTTTAGGGTTCCGTACCCAAAGGGCAAAAACGGGACCCTATTACTAAGACTCCGCGGTCTGTCTGTCTGTCTGTCTGTCACCAGGCTGTATCTCATGAACCATGACAGCTAGACAGTTGAAATTTTCACAGATGATGTATTTCTGTTGCCGCTATAACAACAAATACCAAAAACAGAAGAAAATGAATATTTAAGTGGGGCCATACAACAAACGTGATTTTTTGCCGTTTTTTGCGATAATGGTACGGAACCCTTCGTGCGCGGGTCCGACTCGCACTTTGCCAGTTTTTTTACTAGTATATTAGACCGGTTACAGTGTTCGACCGACCGTCGGCCTCGTCCGTCAGTGCTTACGTTCCGTCCGACTGTCAGTTTGTACTATTCAATGCACTCCTGAACAACAAACTGACCGGGCTAGTACACACTATACAGTGCATGCCACAGAAGGCGTTGTTTCTGTTATGTCCATGCCAAGAAAGATGAGATTTCACCGCGCCTTCCGCCGCCCCGATGACGTCCATTCCCTTCCCGCATTTAGACCTCATACCGCTAAAGAGACCTATAATCGTCTACTGCGCAAGTCAAACCACGTGGTGTGCCGTGTGTCAAGCCTCATCTTTCGTGGCACGCACTGTACGCATCCGTGCAGTTGGTTCACCGCGCAGAACATAGGTATACCCTAGAGAGGTCCACCGATCGTTGCAGCACTGAAGTACTGAACGCGTTCATTTGTTTCCATAGCGCGTCAGTCGACGCGACACAGGCATGCGAACGCGGTGCGGAGGCTTCCCTGCTCGCAAATACCGCCAAGACTCGTCTCTCAGAGGACTTCTCCGTGGGGTAAACTGAACCACCAAAGCGTGGCTCCTCAAAAATACATACCTATAACTTATGTAATCCTTTTTTACTTACGTTATAATCAACATATGTTTAATGCAGACAGTTAGCTTTTTAATATGTAGGTACTTTGGCTTGCAGAAATGGTAAATTAGTAGGAAAGAAAAAGTAAGAAATACCTATCCCTCTTTAATGACATGCATAAAACAACACAGCAGAAGGTAGGTACTTACAATACAGGAAAATAATTATTAGAGTACCTACCTACCCACGGCATTAACAAAGGTAAGGCCATGGGTAACGAAATGTTATTTTTATTCTTGTTATGTGACTAGGTAGGTACACAGTTTGTATAAAAATCATAGATAGTGAACTGTTGGTATTACTATTCCGACATCCACAAACTTATGTGCACGAGTGTACTGCTCAATAACATTGACAACTTAATTTGGTTATAGTTATACGCGAAGACTTAGTATGGAAAAGTAATGAAAGCTAATTTCTCTTAAAATACTACACTTAGGTATCTTAATTTTTGGTCGCTATTACTTCTGTAGGAGTAGTAATTTTTGTATAAATTTGGGAAGAAATCACTAAGTTAGGGAAATCTTGAAATGAAAATTTAACATCGTGACTACCGCCACCCCACCAATGGCATGGTATATCTCGTAAACTACTGGAGTACTAGTTGTGAATTTTGTATGCGCCTCGATGGCGCGGCCACTGAGATTTAAAAAAAAAAACTATGCCAAGATTATGTAAAAATTTGTAAAAGTTGATTCCCAAAACCATAAGTCAAAGATAAGGTTAAAAAGTTTTAAGGGTTTGAACGTGGCCGCGCCATTGAAGAGAGAGATCTTTAAAACTAAGCGTTGCAGAGACCTGAAATTTAGGGAAATGACAGATGGATGTTGTAAAAAATTGTAAAAACATAGAAAAAAATCCTAGGTTTATATTTTAGGAGCTGTAAGACTAAAACCCCATGGCCGCGCCATTGAAACGGTGAAAAATACGTTATCACCGATATCTCGCTGAAAAAGCATCGCAGAAGTCTGAATTTTTTGTAATACCTAGATTTTAATTTGTCCAAATAGGTAAAAATACACAAAAAAATCCTAGGTTTATATTTTAGGAGCTATAAGACTAAAACCCAATGGCCGCGCCATTGAAACGGTGAAAAACACGTTATCACCGATATCTCGCTGAAAAAGCATCGCAGAAGTCTGAAACTTTTTGTAATAGGTACCTAGATTTGAATTTGTCGAAATAGGTAAAAATACACAAAAAAATCCTAGGTTTATATTTCAAGAGCTATAAGACCAAAACCCTATGGCCGCGCCATTGAAACGGTGAAAAACACGTTATCGCCGATATCTCGCTGAAAAAGCATCGCAGAGGACTGAAGTTTTTTGTAAAACCTAGATTTGAATTTGTCAAAGTATGTAAAAATACACAAAAAAAATCCTAGGTTTATATTTCAGGAGCTGTAAGACAAAAACCCTATGGCCGCGCCATTGAAACGGTGAAAAACACGTTATCACCGATATCTCCCTGAAAAATCATCGCAGAGGTCTGAAGTTTTTCGTAAACCCTAGATTTGAATTTGTCAAACTATGTAAAAATACACAAAAAATCCTAGGTTTATATTTCAGGAGCTGTATTACGGTATTGCGTAGAAATAAGTTGTGTCTATATGATGATACTTCATGGGGTGGTTTGCCAGGCTTCGCAATCATAATGACTTCAGCGACCTTCCATGGCTCAGGTACATATTTTAATATAAATGCAGCATTGATAAGCTTGGTCAGCTTTACTATGGCTTTGCGTGGGAGGTGTTTTAGAATTTCCCCTGTAATGAGGTCGTAACCCGGAGACTTTTTCGAGCTAATGTTATTTTGGATTTCTCTCATTACTTCTTTAGGAGTCACAAGCTTAATTCTTTGGCTTTGTGACAATATTTCACTCTCAAGTAGTTCTATCGAGCTTTCATTGGGTTGAAAAGTTTCTTCTAAGTGTTGAGCAAACCTTAACGCTTTTTGGTCATTGCTTGGCCCATGATTTTCCGTCGATATCTTTGATGGGCGGTATTTGTTTAATTGGCCTTTTTAGATTTCTTGTTGCTTTCCAAAGGGAGTAATCAATTGATTTGTCATTGGTTAGCTGCAGAAGGTTGGTATTCAGAGATTCATCCTCAAACTGTAGAATTTTCCTCTTTAATCGTTTAGTTAGGTTATATAGTGATGTTTAATCCCTCGGGCACCTTGTTTGCTGCCAAAGCTTCCTTTGTTTCCTTTTCTCAGATAGTAAATCTACAATTGCCTTAGGATAGATAAATCCCTTAAAATTTACGTTTTAATTGCGGTGTGTTGTTCCACGCACATTGTTGGATATTAACAATATATTTGTTTACTTCTGAGTCAAGCTGATCTTGCTTTTTTATCGGATTTTTAAGGTCGATAATATTATCTAGATCAAGGGCAAAACCTTTCCAATCTGTAAACTTATTAACCAGGGTTAAGTGGCTTTCTTTGAGTAGGATTTTTTGACTCAGCATTAGTACAATTGAAGAGTGGTCTGAGTTCATATGAAAACCTTCCTCCAAACTGATTAAACTTCCTAAAACTTTTTAACCTTATCTTTGACAAATATATGGTTTTGGGAATCAACTTTTAGAAATTTTTACATAATCTTGGCATAGTTTTTTTTTTAAATCTCCGTGGCCGCGCCATCGAAACGCATACTGAATTTTGGGTACTAATTTTATCTTGTATGGTAGTAATTTTCTATGTAGGTTTGAGGCAAGCGACAAGCTCCTCAAACTTGGAACTAACATTCAAAGTCGTGGTCCTGCTGAACGAGAGAGCGAAAGTTATCATCGTTGATTTCTTGGTAAATACAAATGTTTCAGTTGTTTTTTTTACGAAATGATTCACATTTATGGGCAGTAATTATTTGTATACTTAGAATAGCTGTAGCATGCCCCCTTTTTCGGCGCTCAGGTGGTCCTGCTGAATGGAGCGTGACCACCTTCAAAGTCGATTTTATCGAAAACTACTAAACACCAATTTAGTTGTTCGAGTATTAATTGGTACCAATTGAGTAGTTATTATTTACCAAATATGGGAGCGATTGGCGTCGTCGTACTGCGGTAGTCACGGACATCATTTACTTAGATTACTATTTGTGCTAAGTTTCAAGAATTTTGCCTGAAGGAATTAGATTTTTCATACAATCTTTCAACCCACTTTTTACCTCCCTTGGGGTGGAATTTCCAAAAATCCTTTCTTAGTGCTCACAAGTCACTTGAGGAACCTATTTGCCAAATTTCATGCTTCTAGGCGTTGATCGATCAGTCAGTGAGTGTCAGTGAGTTAGTCACCTTCTTCTTATAAATAATCTATACTAATATTATAAAGAGGAAAGATTTTTTTGTTTGTTTGTTTGTTTGTTTGTACCGAATAGGCTCCGAAACTACTGGACCGATTTAAAAAATTCTTTCACCAATAGAAAGCTACGTTATTCCTGAGTAACATAGGCTATTTTTTAATCCCGAAAACGGGTCCTGTGGGGTGGCCCACGGGAGCGAAGCCGCGGGCAACTGCTCGTAAAAAATATATAGATAGATTGTGCAGCACAATCTATCTATATATTTTTTATCTGACATAAAAAATATATAGATAGATTATTGTGTATTTGGTGATTAAAGTAGTGTAAATTTAGCAAGGACTTTTACTCAGAGGCCCGAACCCTATGCCCAACGGCTACAGTACTTATTTGTTATTATTTCTCTGTTGTTCTAAGTACAAGTGTCTGTGTCAAATGTATGCAATTTGTATATTTTTAAGGTTTCATATTTTATTACATTTGCTTGTATATCCATCAAGCGACATCGACATGATGTGACTGAAGTTGTCAATCGAACTGTGGATGGAAAATTATAAAAAAAGGAGAAATAATGGCCAAAATATTAAGAAAGTTTATTGGAGAAAAATTGAATAAATAAAAAAAAACATCAAACCATGTAACTGACTTGATAACAGCTATTACAGAACGTTAAACCAATGTGCGGATACACCATCTGCTTAAAATTAATATAAAACATACAAAAATGCAACTTCTTAACAAGTATGTATTATTTCAAGGCAAATAATCTGTGTATTTTTGTCTTTAGCTGTTTTTACATAAGTTATTAATAAAACCATTGTTTATTATCAAAGGTGGTCATAAATCAAAGTTTCAAAAAAGTTCTACGAATGAGTAGACGCGATTTCGCACATGAAGTATCGTTATGAAAAAAACAACAGCCTTCAAAATCTACAAAGTGTAATATTTAGTTTCGACAAAGTGAAAAATAAAAACAGATGAACATAGAACCTCCTTCTTTGTTAAAGTCAGTAAAAAGTGTGTGTAGTTTTATTAGTCTGACATCTAAGATCTACCTGTATACCAAAATCTCAACAAAGTACGTTTAGTCAAGCTAAATATAGTACGAGTGTAGCCATTATACAGGTGAGATTTGGTGGGCGTGGTTAGCCAAATCCGAAACTATGAGGAATAAAGAAAAAAACCTCAAAGGTGTCACGAGCCCGATTTAGATGAAAACTAAAACTCCATCATTGGAATTTTTTAAAATTAATCTTCCTAGGCATCGAACCCATTGATTTCGGAAAAAAAAACACAGGCTGTATATACCATCCGATAGTGTTGCTTATAAGGATAACATGTTTATCACAACACAACTTAGAAGTAATGTCATATGGCAAACATGAGGATGATGTACTTAACGTAGGAATAATAAGTATCTTGTTAAAAATGTGCCCTTTCCTAAGTTCGCCGTACGTCTTCCCTAGAGGACGATGAATTGTAATCAAATATAATTCTTATAGGTAATGAAATACAGAAAAAATATAACAAAAAAAAAGGTTGGAACATTGCGCTTATTATGTAAACCAACTGTAAAATTACTGAAAATCTATTGAAATTGAAAACAGCTCTATGTACTTAACATATACCATGATAGAGAATATGCCGTGGCTTTTCTGGTTAAAATGGGATATTAAGATAATATAATAAATAAACTAGTTTTACTAAGTTTTTGGAACTTTATATTTGCATTTAATTAAGTAAGCTCATCAGGTAGAGGAAAAAAAATCGTTCGTGTCTCGCATAAACAGTCACATGTAGCTTTCGACATTCGCCTTCGGCTCACGTGCACGTCAATGTACTATTATTGTACACCAAAAAAGTAACTCATTAAAAAAAAACGACAAACTAGTAACTTGACTAAATACAATCAATCAATTATGGTTCCTGCCCATGCTAACTCCCCAGCAACACATCTGTGTATTATGGTAGAAGAACATGAGTTTATCCAGTACTACACAAATTATCAAATTGTAATATCATGAATTTCTTTGGAGGAGTTTTTACCTGAAAGAGGTCCACACAAAACCAATCTCAGATGATCAAGATGACTGTAGTAATTGATTGATGACGTTATCATAAGATATTTAATTTTCAATCATTTCGTTTCATTCATTTTGCTCATTATTTTTACTTTTAAATAATTTATTTAATGGCAAGTAAACAAATCACTAATCAATCAGATAAATTAACTTCTTGTAATTATTTTTATTATAAACTTAATATTTTTTTTATTTAATCAATCATAGTGAAGTTATATTTTTAAATAATTTATTGAATGGTAAGTAAAAAAATCTTTAATCAATCAGATAAATTATCTTCTTTTAATTAATTATTTTTATTATAAACTTAATCAATTTTTATTTAATCAATCAATTTCTATAATCAAAGTGAAGTTATTTTAATATATAACTTCAATATATTGCGTTGTTTTTAATCTAATGAGTTAATATTTCACAAACGCGTGGACTAATCATTTCGTTTCATTCATTTTGCTCATTATTTTTACTTTTAAATAATTTATTTAATGGCAAGTAAACAAATCACTAATCAATCAGATAAATTAACTTCTTGTAATTATTTTTATTATAAACTTAATATTTTTTTTATTTAATCAATCATAGTGAAGTTATATTTTTAAATAATTTATTGAATGGTAAGTAAAAAAATCTTTAATCAATCAGATAAATTATCTTCTTTTAATTAATTATTTTTATTATAAACTTAATCAATTTTTATTTAATCAATCAATTTCTATAATCAAAGTGAAGTTATTTTAATATATAACTTCAATATATTGCGTTGTTTTTAATCTAATGAGTTAATATTTCACAAACGCGTGGACTGATTTACGTTATTTAAACGGATAAAATGAATAGACAAAGAATCATGTTTTCAAGGTACGGAATTATACTTTTTGGTACAAGGCGGATCAATGACTTATATTTTTTTGTTATCTGGTGGAGACTTTAGTAAACGAACATTTTAAAATAATATAGCTAGATGACGAATCTGCTGTGCCTGAAAATTATGGATCCAATTTCTTTGGCAAACAATGGGATGGCAACATCAGCAAACGTCAAACATAGCGTTGGTATTTTAATAAATAAATTATCTCACACTCAGAATGAGAAGTTACAAATAAATACATTTTATCGACTAGGAAATTATATTATAAGAATTACCAAAAATATAAAAAAGTGATTAATCAGTAAGCTTAGTGCGAGCTTTTACTCGTGATTGATCGCGTTAACGTAATCGTCTGTTTTGATTGAAACTGGACAAGCGCCGTCTGATGACAGTAAGGCGAAACCGCTTTTTAACCGACTTTCCAAGTTTTTATTTGTATACTCATTGACTTATGAGAACGTTTACGTAATCACGATCGAGTACCTATGTTACAAAACTCGCACTAAGGCTACTGGTTAATAGTGGCACTCTTTGGCACGTGAGTATTGTCGCCGCGTCGACTTAAGCTTGCTCCTTAGGTCTTGATGCGCAGATGCCGCTTCATGTCGTCGTGCACCTTGTTCAGTTCCTTCACAGTCACGTGCACCAGAAACTGCAGTTGCTTGACGTCTGTCTCCCTGTATTTGTCACTATCCAGCAATGTCAGGGTGTGTTCAAGGCACAGGACTGAATTCTTGGCGGTGAGTCCCTTCACCTGTCAACGGAAATGATTCTGTTAAAATAAGTTAATCGCAAATCTGTAAAAACACCTCACGTCACATTTGTTTATTGTCTATGGTAACACTTGCAAATGTTATGATTTAAAAAAAGTAATACACCAATGTACCACGTCATGTGTCTAGAAAACTCGCAGATGATTAGGAGTTTAAAAGAAATTCATGATATTACAATTAGATCATTTGTGTAGTACTGGATAAACTCATGTTCTTCTACCATAATACACAGATGTGTTGCTGGGGAGTTAGCATGGGCAGGAACCATAATTGATTGATTGTATTTAGTCAAGTTACTTTCGTTTCGTTTGTCGGTTTTTTTAATGAGTAACTTTTTTGGTGTACAATAATAGTACATTGACGTGCACGTGAGCCGAAGGCGAATGTGGAAAGCTACATGTGAGTGTTTTTCCGAGACACGAACAAATATTTTTCCCACAGAACAGAGAAGACAGTAGAAATCGTATATCGCTTCATTAGTATCGGAAGCAGCGTACCCAAACTCACACATATACAGGTTAATTGTATTTCGTAACACTAAGAAATCTTTGATGTGATTGGTAGTTTGAAAGTAGGAAATATGTCAGTCGTCGCTTATTTGAAAATAAACCACATTTTAATGATCATAGAGTTGTTAATTGTCTACTCTTTTTAAGTATTTATTACATTTTCCGTTAAAATCGCACATGGAATAATTTAATAACCAAGTTACGCTACCCGCCGCTAGATGTCACTATACTAAATGCATTCAATTTAAAGCTGTATTTCGTTATTAATAAGATTTATATTTGCGTAATGAGGTCATTACAATTCGTTTTCCTCTAGAGATGTACCACCGTCGTTGACTTATTTATCGAAAATCCGTTTTATTTTGAAACAAAACAAAATCAACAGCTAGCCACTGTACTTGTAAATAAAATAAATAAAATAAAAAAGCCATTTATTCTACTACATTAAATTATTCATGCATTACACTTTTAAAAATAAAATTATATTGAAAAAATTAAATTCAAAAACAATAAAATAAATAAATGTAAAATATTCATTTCAATAACAGTAAACTATTTTTGTACAGTTTCAATTCAACTCAACTATCTAATACAAATTCATTAAAATAAAAATAAAAATGTAAAACAGTCCCAGTTCAGTAAATTACAAACCAATAATAATTAAATTTCAATAAAATTCTAATTTAATTCAATTTCAATCTCAATCATCCATTAACAATTCAATACAATTATAATTCCTATTTATTATTTTTTTAAATTACAACTATGTATGTACCTTTAAAATTACAACATGCATTGTAACTATTTATTACAGAGTTGTGGTAGGTACAAAATTTTTTGCTGGTGTTATAATTAAATGTATAAAAAATAATAAAAACTGTACAAAAATAATAAAATATTTAAAATTGCATAAAAAATAACTATACTTGTAAGTCATATTTAAAAATAAAGAATTCAAAATAGTGTTTATATAAATTTATTCTAATACTTACGATTTATAGAAAATATAATTAAGAATTGTCACGTTAGACTATTAATCCGTTTTTGAAAATCATTATATTGATAGAAAAATACACCCTGTGGCGTTTACGCGATAGGTATTAAACTATAGTCTGATTTTTAATTTCGTACACTAAACTGACATTTGGAGGTTGCCACTTTATCGTTACATTAAAATATTAATTAAACAATAATTAATTAAAATATTAATTATTCGAATCACCTTTTTTTGATTAGAATACTACCAATAGATTACTCATATCCATGCTTTATTCATTTTAAACTTGGTTAAGGCAGAATTCGAAAAAAAAGGGTTAAAACATGGAAATGACATGTATTTGATTACTAATACTGAATCACCAAAAAAAAACCGCACACTGGTTGAAATTTTTTCAGAAAGGTATATCATAGAACACAGAGAACATTGTAAGTTTAAAATATCGATAACTCATTATCGATAACGGCAATCTCTAATTGAGTAGCTGACTGTGACATGTGCATAGTTGGAATCTTCGAGAACAATATGTTTGAATTTAAAAGAAAGTAGACCTTAAATTTAACAACATAAAATCAACTTTTACTTTTGTGTGGGCGGGGCAGCAGACATATGCGGAATAGTGCAAATCCCGGGGTACGCGGGCCCCGCCTACTTGCGACTTCTATTGTAGAAGGCGTTTTTTCTGTTCTGTGATTTTTCCTCTACCTGATGAGCTTACTTAATTAAATGCAAATAAGTTCCAACAATAATTTTTAAAAAACATTCAGACTATATACACAAAATCAACACGCACTTTTTCGAGAGGTAACCGGTTCAGTATCATTCTGCCAGATACATAATGATATCAAAACTCCGTACAAAAGTAATTTCGTAACTGTTGATACGTTTTTTTTTTTACATTTTGTGTTACATAATAGACAAGGTAGTGGAAAAAGTTTTCTATAGTATTTTTATTCTATTCTATCCTACAATTGGAGGACCAGACCACCACCATGATCAAAAAATATAGGAAAAAGATAGGATAGGATAAGACATGAAAGAAACGAGAATGAGCGATATTGATTGCGTAGTCACGAGAGCATGCCTTTACGGCATGGCTCTTATAATTTAAACTTGCAAACATTATTTTATATGTTTATAACATAACTTAAACAATACTAAAGTTTAACAATACTAAAGTCACAGTGGATCTTTGTGTCTCTGAAGTATGCTGCAAGACCCTGCGCAGTTGCTATTTTTACCCGACTGCCGAAGGAGGGTAATGTGTTTATCAGTCTATGTATGTATGTATGTTTGTTCCTATGTGGCGTTCTAGAGACCAAACGCGTGGGCCGATTTTGATGGTTCTTACGTCAATCGATTCGCCTTAACCCCGCGAGTGTCACTGGCTACATTAAAATTGGAAAATACGAAAATGGCGGTTCTTGGGCGCCATATTGTGGGGGCCCAATTTTCTTTTTTTATTTATAATGTTTTCAGAGAAGACAGTAGAAATCGTATATCGCTTCATTAGTATCGGAAGCAGCGTACCCAAACTCACACATATACAGGTTAATTGTATTTCGTAACACTAAGAAATCTTTGATGTGATTGGTAGTTTGAAAGTAGGAAATATGTCAGTCGTCGCTTATTTGAAAATAAACCACATTTTAATGATCATAGAGTTGTTAATTGTCTACTCTTTTTAAGTATTTATTACATTTTCCGTTAAAATCGCACATGGAATAATTTAATAACCAAGTTACGCTACCCGCCGCTAGATGTCACTATACTAAATGCATTCAATTTAAAGCTGTATTTCGTTATTAATAAGATTTATATTTGCGTAATGAGGTCATTACAATTCGTTTTCCTCTAGAGATGTACCACCGTCGTTGACTTATTTATCGAAAATCCGTTTTATTTTGAAACAAAACAAAATCAACAGCTAGCCACTGTACTTGTAAATAAAATAAATAAAATAAAAAAGCCATTTATTCTACTACATTAAATTATTCATGCATTACACTTTTAAAAATAAAATTATATTGAAAAAATTAAATTCAAAAACAATAAAATAAATAAATGTAAAATATTCATTTCAATAACAGTAAACTATTTTTGTACAGTTTCAATTCAACTCAACTATCTAATACAAATTCATTAAAATAAAAATAAAAATGTAAAACAGTCCCAGTTCAGTAAATTACAAACCAATAATAATTAAATTTCAATAAAATTCTAATTTAATTCAATTTCAATCTCAATCATCCATTAACAATTCAATACAATTATAATTCCTATTTATTATTTTTTTAAATTACAACTATGTATGTACCTTTAAAATTACAACATGCATTGTAACTATTTATTACAGAGTTGTGGTAGGTACAAAATTTTTTGCTGGTGTTATAATTAAAAGAAGAGAAAGAAGAAGAGAAGAGGGAAGAGATCGCGGAATGCGATAAGGCCGCCCATTGTATATTATAGTATTAAGTTTCTTTTTTTTCTTGTTTATTAAGGTGTACAATAAAGTGTATATAAATAAATATAAATAAATAAAAACTGTACAAAAATAATAAAATATTTAAAATTGCATAAAAAATAACTATACTTGTAAGTCATATTTAAAAATAAAGAATTCAAAATAGTGTTTATATAAATTTATTCTAATACTTACGATTTATAGAAAATATAATTAAGAATTGTCACGTTAGACTATTAATCCGTTTTTGAAAATCATTATATTGATAGAAAAATACACCCTGTGGCGTTTACGCGATAGGTATTAAACTATAGTCTGATTTTTAATTTCGTACACTAAACTGACATTTGGAGGTTGCCACTTTATCGTTACATTAAAATATTAATTAAACAATAATTAATTAAAATATTAATTATTCGATTAACCTTTTTTTGATTAGAATACTACCAATAGATTACTCATATCCATGCTTTATTCATTTTAAACTTGGTTAAGGCAGAATTCGAAAAAAAAGGGTTTGAACATGGAAATGACATGTATTTGATTACTAATACTGAATCACCAAAAAAAAACCGCACACTGGTTGAAATTTTTTCAGAAAGGTATATCATAGAACACAGAGAACATTGTAAGTTTAAAATATCGATAACTCATTATCGATAACGGCAATCTCTAATTGAGTAGCTGACTGTGACATGTGCATAGTTGGAATCTTCGAGAACAATATGTTTGAATTTAAAAGAAAGTAGACCTTAAATTTAACAACATAAAATCAACTTTTACTTTTGTGTGGGCGGGGCAGCAGACATATGCGGAATAGTGCAAATCCCGGGGTACGCGGGCCCCGCCTACTTGCGACTTCTATTGTAGAAGGCGTTTTTTCTGTTCTGTGATTTTTCCTCTACCTGATGAGCTTACTTAATTAAATGCAAATAAGTTCCAACAATAATTTTTAAAAAACATTCAGACTATATACACAAAATCAACACGCACTTTTTCGAGAGGTAACCGGTTCAGTATCATTCTGCCAGATACATAATGATATCAAAACTCCGTACAAAAGTAATTTCGTAACTGTTGATACGTTTTTTTTTTTACATTTTGTGTTACATAATAGACAAGGTAGTGGAAAAAGTTTTCTATAGTATTTTTATTCTATTCTATCCTACAATTGGAGGACCAGACCACCACCATGATCAAAAAATATAGGAAAAAGATAGGATAGGATAAGACATGAAAGAAACGAGAATGAGCGATATTGATTGCGTAGTCACGAGAGCATGCCTTTACGGCATGGCTCTTATAATTTAAACTTGCAAACATTATTTTATATGTTTATAACATAACTTAAACAATACTAAAGTTTAACAATACTAAAGTCACAGTGGATCTTTGTGTCTCTGAAGTATGCTGCAAGACCCTGCGCAGTTGCTATTTTTACCCGACTGCCGAAGGAGGGTAATGTGTTTATCAGTCTATGTATGTATGTATGTTTGTTCCTATGTGGCGTTCTAGAGACCAAACGCGTGGGCCGATTTTGATGGTTCTTACGTCAATCGATTCGCCTTAACCCCGCGAGTGTCACTGGCTACATTAAAATTGGAAAATACGAAAATGGCGGTTCTTGGGCGCCATATTGTGGGGGCCCAATTTTCTTTTTTTATTTATAATGTTTTCAGAGAAGACAGTAGAAATCGTATATCGCTTCATTAGTATCGGAAGCAGCGTACCCAAACTCACACATATACAGGTTAATTGTATTTCGTAACACTAAGAAATCTTTGATGTGATTGGTAGTTTGAAAGTAGGAAATATGTCAGTCGTCGCTTATTTGAAAATAAACCACATTTTAATGATCATAGAGTTGTTAATTGTCTACTCTTTTTAAGTATTTATTACATTTTCCGTTAAAATCGCACATGGAATAATTTAATAACCAAGTTACGCTACCCGCCGCTAGATGTCACTATACTAAATGCATTCAATTTAAAGCTGTATTTCGTTATTAATAAGATTTATATTTGCGTAATGAGGTCATTACAATTCGTTTTCCTCTAGAGATGTACCACCGTCGTTGACTTATTTATCGAAAATCCGTTTTATTTTGAAACAAAACAAAATCAACAGCTAGCCACTGTACTTGTAAATAAAATAAATAAAATAAAAAAGCCATTTATTCTACTACATTAAATTATTCATGCATTACACTTTTAAAAATAAAATTATATTGAAAAAATTAAATTCAAAAACAATAAAATAAATAAATGTAAAATATTCATTTCAATAACAGTAAACTATTTTTGTACAGTTTCAATTCAACTCAACTATCTAATACAAATTCATTAAAATAAAAATAAAAATGTAAAACAGTCCCAGTTCAGTAAATTACAAACCAATAATAATTAAATTTCAATAAAATTCTAATTTAATTCAATTTCAATCTCAATCATCCATTAACAATTCAATACAATTATAATTCCTATTTATTATTTTTTTAAATTACAACTATGTATGTACCTTTAAAATTACAACATGCATTGTAACTATTTATTACAGAGTTGTGGTAGGTACAAAATTTTTTGCTGGTGTTATAATTAAAAGAAGAGAAAGAAGAAGAGAAGAGGGAAGAGATCGCGGAATGCGATAAGGCCGCCCATTGTATATTATAGTATTAAGTTTCTTTTTTTTCTTGTTTATTAAGGTGTACAATAAAGTGTATATAAATAAATATAAATAAATAAAAACTGTACAAAAATAATAAAATATTTAAAATTGCATAAAAAATAACTATACTTGTAAGTCATATTTAAAAATAAAGAATTCAAAATAGTGTTTATATAAATTTATTCTAATACTTACGATTTATAGAAAATATAATTAAGAATTGTCACGTTAGACTATTAATCCGTTTTTGAAAATCATTATATTGATAGAAAAATACACCCTGTGGCGTTTACGCGATAGGTATTAAACTATAGTCTGATTTTTAATTTCGTACACTAAACTGACATTTGGAGGTTGCCACTTTATCGTTACATTAAAATATTAATTAAACAATAATTAATTAAAATATTAATTATTCGATTAACCTTTTTTTGATTAGAATACTACCAATAGATTACTCATATCCATGCTTTATTCATTTTAAACTTGGTTAAGGCAGAATTCGAAAAAAAAGGGTTTGAACATGGAAATGACATGTATTTGATTACTAATACTGAATCACCAAAAAAAAACCGCACACTGGTTGAAATTTTTTCAGAAAGGTATATCATAGAACACAGAGAACATTGTAAGTTTAAAATATCGATAACTCATTATCGATAACGGCAATCTCTAATTGAGTAGCTGACTGTGACATGTGCATAGTTGGAATCTTCGAGAACAATATGTTTGAATTTAAAAGAAAGTAGACCTTAAATTTAACAACATAAAATCAACTTTTACTTTTGTGTGGGCGGGGCAGCAGACATATGCGGAATAGTGCAAATCCCGGGGTACGCGGGCCCCGCCTACTTGCGACTTCTATTGTAGAAGGCGTTTTTTCTGTTCTGTGATTTTTCCTCTACCTGATGAGCTTACTTAATTAAATGCAAATAAGTTCCAACAATAATTTTTAAAAAACATTCAGACTATATACACAAAATCAACACGCACTTTTTCGAGAGGTAACCGGTTCAGTATCATTCTGCCAGATACATAATGATATCAAAACTCCGTACAAAAGTAATTTCGTAACTGTTGATACGTTTTTTTTTTTACATTTTGTGTTACATAATAGACAAGGTAGTGGAAAAAGTTTTCTATAGTATTTTTATTCTATTCTATCCTACAATTGGAGGACCAGACCACCACCATGATCAAAAAATATAGGAAAAAGATAGGATAGGATAAGACATGAAAGAAACGAGAATGAGCGATATTGATTGCGTAGTCACGAGAGCATGCCTTTACGGCATGGCTCTTATAATTTAAACTTGCAAACATTATTTTATATGTTTATAACATAACTTAAACAATACTAAAGTTTAACAATACTAAAGTCACAGTGGATCTTTGTGTCTCTGAAGTATGCTGCAAGACCCTGCGCAGTTGCTATTTTTCAGTTGTTGTTTATTTTTTGTCAATGTTGAAATAGAAGATAGCATTGTATAACTGCCTGTTTCACTCGCTTACGTTTGTCGCAACGTCCTAGCTCGCTTACTGTATGCAGTATACTCGCTAACACTGTTTCTTGTGCAATTGTTCGCAAAGCGAACTTCAGAGACACAAAGATCCGCTGTCACTACTATAAAACCATTCTCACAGCTTTGTAAAGTCAATGAGCTGAGAAAATAAAATCACGTAGTTTAAAAAACCGGCCAAGTGCGAGACGAGTTCGCGCACGAAGGGTTCCGTACCATTATCGCAAAAAACGACAAAAAAATAACGTCGTAAATTAATATTTGTTGTTATAACGACAACAGAAATACAACATATTTAACAACTGTCAAGCTATCACGATTCATGAGATACAGCATGGTGACAGACAGACAGACGGACCGCGGTGTCTTAGTAATAGGGCCCCGTTTTTAACATTTGGGTATGGAACCCTAAAAAATAAGTGATGTTTTGTGGTTTATTAAGGCCAAACAGGTCTTTTGGCCTTAAACAATATATTGCAAAGGTTTCTATGGACAAAGCCTACTTTTTCTTGATTCGAATTCATCTATTTTTACCATTCGTTCACTAGCCCGACATTATTAGTTGAATGGAAACATTCTTGCTTATAACTGTCAAGTTACAGAATACGATTATGGGTCGGAACTTATGGGTCAGTTAAAAAATTTCGAATCTTCGTGGTACCATGAAAGTATGTGAGGTGAACCTTACCTTGGAGAGGAACAGTGAGGCCCTGCAGTAATCACACTCTTCTTGGGGTTTCTGTTCAATTTGTTTGTCTCCCTCTTGCGCGCTCAGTAACTATATCAACAAATAAAATAAACAAAATGTAAGTTAATGGTAGAAGATTTTGGATAGTTGATTAAGATTGATGGACTTTTGAAAACGCGAAATAATTTGTTACAAACGCATTTCACAGCACAGAAACAAACTTGTTATCAATTTTATTAGATAATGTCAACCATTCTAATCCATTTGCTATATCTCGACTGACCACTCGACGGACATAACACTAATCATGAAGCCATAATTTATTTATTTAAGTTTTTATTATTTGTCATACATGTATACGTATGTGTGTAACGTACATGTATACGAATTAGATTTTAGTGCAGCAAGCACACGGAGCACGTAGGTTTTAATTGGGACTCGATGTATTATATTTGTTCTATGATATGAAGGTAGGTTTGGCAGTAGCAAATAGTAGAGTCATCATACCTCCGACACGAGGCTCAGTCCTCTCTCCTGCAGCATCTGCCTGTTGGTGACCTCTTCGCGTAAAATCTTGTCGTACAATGGCTGCGCGTGTTCCAATATCTCCAGCACGGGTTTCTTGTCGCGGCCTATGTTGTACAGCAGATGTTCCATGGAAAACATCGTGGGTTCGCAACTTTCGCGTGCTTCCTGTTAGCAATAATACAAATTGTTAATTTGAGAATGTTTATGGCCTCAATCAACCCAATGGCGACAGCAGGTACGAAATAGCAGGCAAAATAATCGCTGCAGGCGTCTACAGTGGCGGGCGGGACGTTTGCGTTGCGTCATTCCAAACGCTGCTATTCGCTCGTTGCGTCCACACTGACAAGCCTTTTAGGTTCATGAAGGTACTCGTATTAAGACTATTTTTGCTAACAATTGCATCTAGTAGTGTAATATATTTCTTCTTGTTGTGGGAAATCATCCAATGACTTCTCCCACTCAGGGTGAAGCGGGAGGGTGTGTCAGACTTTTACAGACTAAAATCCACCCCTGTTCCTTCAAAACAGTAACACACACACACACACAGTAATAGTAACTATCTTTCAAATTTATCCGCGACCCAGACAGGCATCGGTCCTTACCGACCCCGTCAGTAGTGCAATATTGAGCTGTTGATAACATCAACTAATCTCTGACTATTGATTTCCAGAGCATACAAACTCTCGCAATCGCACCTGGGGGGTGACCATAAGCTCTTAGAGTAAGGTTATTTTGAGTTTGCGTAAGGGACACTCAAAATAATGTAGTAATGTAAACAAGTCATATACATCTGTCACAAAATAACCTTAATCTAAGAGCTTATGGTCACCCCCCTGTACCCTCTTTAATAAGCGCGCCTTCACCCTGAACAAGTCTAAGGAGAACAAAATACAGGCCTACATCACAATAATCACCTTGAAGACTTTCCACAAACAGTCGAGCCAGGTGGGCGGCGCGAAGTAAACACTCTCGGACTTTGTGTATCCGGTGCTGATGCTGCAGGCGTAGGCGTTGGGAAATGCCAGGATGAACTCGCCCTTGTCTTGCGTGACACGCGACAAGCGCACGTTGTGGTCGCGCAACACACTTGGCGGGATCATCGTGATCTCCGACGACAGCCACAGACTTTTGTTCTGGCACGATGTCGGGCTGAGAGTCTCTACAGCCATCCTGAAGTCATCAGCCTGGTCTTCGGGGATCCCGTACCTTCAAATATTACAATAGCAATTCAGATGATATACATAAATTAACAGTTAAATATGTGACTCAGACTCGAATATTTCCTTAAGTTTATAAGAATTTATAGATTTCTTACCAAATTCTGGTGGGTCCCAAGCTTTGGAACTCATACCAGGCTACTGCATGTGGGTCCTTGTGCCAGCAGGACGTCGAGAATATCATGCCCAGTAGCAGAGTGGGCAGCGTCACGCCTACTACCGGACCCAAATATCGAAGCACGTTGCGGGGATTGTTGATAACCCTCTGGAATGAGTTAGGAGGTATTTTTATGTATCAAGTTCTATGCTCCTACTTCTCAAAAATGTACATCAATTACGAGGTCGACTAGATAGTTAGCAATCGGTTGGGGGTACCTTGGGGTTCCATGGGTGGCTTGCGTATGGTTCCACCTTTGTAGAAAAGCCGTGGCCTTCGTTGCCGGTGTCAACGGCCGCGGTGTGCACGCACACGTGGTCGGTGCCCGAATTCACGATGCCCCAGTAGAGCTTCTCAATGTGCTCCGGTTCGGGAGGGGACGCCGACTCAGAGTTCGGCCCGATAACGCTCTCGAACATCGTGCTTGCGACCTGCGGCGATGAGCATCATAAGCAGACTTCGAAAGGACGCACTAATGTTCTTCTGGGTTTAAAAGTTTTTAGTTGGTTTGCTGTAAAAGTACCAAGGGAAAAACATCTGCCGTGATTCAGCTAACATACATTTTTATCAAAATCTTTTAGAAGTTTAGTTTGCAAATTATTTACATAAAATTTGTAAACAATAAATTAAATTAAAAAGAAACCATAACAACATTCATGCATTCCAATAAATTAAATTACAATTGTCCATAAGTAAAAAAACACATCACTAACATAAATTAAAATTTAATATCAAAACTAAAATTTAAATGTGGTGCTTAATATGGGACGCAACTTGCGTCAGCACTGTTGCCGCCAGCCACCTTGGTCGCACCGTCTTCTCACCGTCAGCAGCGGCAGAAGATGCCGCTGAGGGGAAACACCGTTGGTAAACCGTTACGATTTTGTGCCCATTGCCTTTGAGACCATGGGCGCATGGCACTGAGGCCAAGAAGCTCATTAGCGAGCTAGGGCACAAGCTCCGTGACACGACGGATGAACCCAGCTCCGGCTCGTTCTTGTTGCAAAGGTTGGCCATTGCCAACCAACGCGGCAATGCAGCAAGTTAGGGGCGGGTTATTTAACTAGTCATAGGACGTGTCGTGGTAGTTATAAATTAAGATTTTATCTCCTTTTGTCGTAGATAATAGTTTTAATTAAATGTGTTGAATTGTTTAAAATACTGACATTATTATTTATTCATTAAACAATTATTTCTATGTTCTATAAATTCCCTAACTCTATAGAAACAACACTTTAGTAGCCACTCTGTGAATTTTGTTTTAAATAATAGAAGCTACCCAGTTATTGGCACTTTATGCAAGTGCTTCCCCTACCTTCGTAATAAATACCCAGGAAATCATATTGAATTGCACTAGCATACAAAAATTATCATCGAAGGAAATATTATAAACTTTATTTTAACTGTTGTTTCATAAAGTGAAATAGTAATTGTATATTTGTTTTCACGAATTATTTCATAGAAATTTCAACATTGCGTAATCTATGGTTTTCCTATTTTTAGCCTATAAACTCAGATGTACCAATATTAGGATGGGTGTCATCGATCGGGTGGTTTAAGGTCTATCGACACATATCAGGGCCGTGCCCGGGACGTGCACGGGACGTGGACAGACCGTGCCCCGTCAGGGGCTCAAAAAAATATCGGTGGGAACATTTTATATGAACTTGTTCACACACGTCCGTGCACGGGCCCGGGCACGTCCCGTGCACGGACGTGTGTGAACGAGTTCATATAAAATGTTCCCACCGATATTTTTTGAGCCCCTGACGGGACCCGGCCCTGTCACGTCCCGGGCACGCCCCTGATATGTGTGGATAGACCTTTACCCTATCTTTAAAATTTTAAATTTATTGGGTATGTTATTATAGATTAATATACACAAATGTTAAATACATTTTACCGACTTCAAAAAGAAGGAGGTAATCAATTCGCCACGTATGTATGTAATATTGTTGGAACTGCCCAATATTCACATATGTGACTCTAATTGGGCTTCTAAACATGTGTGCCAAATTTCATAAGTGTATGTTTTTTATGTATTTTTGTCAACGCATTTCTCCGAAACTACTTATCGGATCGTGACCATTCTTTTTTTATTGGATTAGGCATCTTTAAACTTAAGGAATAGTGTAAGTTTCATTCAAATCGGTTAAGCATTTTGCAAGATATGGAGCATGCAACCGAACTTCTTAGCGACAAACAACACGAATGTGTAAATTGAGTTATTATAAGTATTTATGTTAATAAATCCTCATATTATTTATTACTAGCGGACGCCTCGCGGTGTCTCCCGCGTAGTTCCCGTTCCCGTGGGATACAGGGATACAAAGTAGCCTATGTCACCCGGGGATAGTGTAGCTTCCCAAAGGTGAAAGAAATTTTGAAATCAGTTCAGTAGTTTTTAAGTCTATTTGTTACATACAAAAATACAAATCTTTCCTCTTTATAATATTAGTATAGATGATCGAGAGAAGCTCCTGGCTAAGTACCAACATCCGTACCCTAAGCCGTTGGTTTAGGCTGTCATTTCAACATCTTTGATAGTCGTTGTGGTAGTCTGAAACCTCTGACACTAGATTTGCTATAGAATAAAAGCTATGATTATGTCGAATTGGTACCATGGTCATGCGGCTGAGCGTACCTTTTTGAATCGACTGTGTACCATTACTTGACCCTTGACGATACAGTCTTCTGCATGCTTGAGAGCAACCTTCGTGTCTTCGTCTTCTGTCTCTTCGTCAGAAGAGTCCATTAAGTCAAGCATTCGCTTCTGACGGTATAGCGGGTTCATGGCGCGGTCTAGAAGTTTTTGATTCTTCTTGTTCCACGCCAGTTCCACCTTGCGCATTATCTCCTGGCGCTCCTCTTCAGACAAGGGAAAAAAATGCTGAATAATAACACAAATGACGGGAATATTTGGAAAAACTTGGCAAAAGACACTGTTTGTAACTTATAATGTTAACAGTAGTACTTACGATGAGAAAGAGTGTCGTATGGCAGCAGAAACTTCATGTAAATTTGGTCTAGTTTTCTTTCATTACCCCCACTCTTAGCAATTCTCAAGTCGTCGGCGACCTTGCCCCAGCGCTTCTTATTGATGACTGACTCAAGGCCGCCGAGCCGTTGCACGAGGTGGTATAGCTTTGGTAAATTAATTTCTACACCATCAACCTGTAAAAAATAATATTGTAATTTAGTATTTCATACATAGTCTTTGAGGATTTCCTTAGCTATATTTTATAAACAACTACCGAAAACTGGCTACCTACCTATCTACCCTACCCTACTCTACCTGCCTACCCATCTACCCACCTAACTACCCTACCCTAGCTACTTACCTGCCTACCCTACGTAGCTACAATTTTTTTTTGGAACAAATGTTAGCCATTTCCTTATCTAGGATGCCATCTATCTCCATGCCAAATTTCATTGAAACTCATTCAGTGATTTAGGCGTGAAAAGCACAGAACAGACAGAATTTATTTCGAATTTATAATATTAGTATGGATTTAAACTAGCCTCCGCGACTTTTAACATAAATAGTCACAATCGCAATTGTGTTGAATAAATATATTTCGATTCTATTCTATTTGATTTATTTTTATTTATGATGGGTTTGCTCTTGAGTCGACGATGGAGTGAGCTTACCCAGAAGAAGCCTGTTCACTCTAACTTTAAAGAGATTCAGGTTGAATGCGTTCGGAAACACAGACGGAGGTAGTGAGTTCCACTCATTCGCTGAGCGCATTATGAAGGATGTTTTGAAGCGCTTTATGGAATTTATAGGTATAATGTGGACAAAATAAAGAACTTCTAATGATATAAGGAAAAAAATATATAGATGAGGGCTGGCCACTGCCATATACATCATAGCTTTATATTGTCCCTAAAAAGTGGTGCCAGTGGAGCGAGTTTTCAGGTCAGTGTGTAGAAAAACATTATATGCATGGCTATGACATTCAGCAGTCATTATTCAGTTCGCATAGTTCGCGCACGATTGAAAATGAGCGACGAGAATGCTAATTACATATATTAAAAAACCGGCCAAGTGCGAGTCGGACTCGCGCACGAAGTGTTCCGTACCATTATAGCAAAAATCGGCAGAAAAATCACGTTTGTTGTATGGGAGCCCCACTTAAATAATAGTTTTATTCTGTTTTTAGTATTTGTTGTTATAGCGGCAACAGAAATACATCATCTGTAAAATTTCAGCTGTCTAGCAATCACGGTTCGTGAGATACAGCCTGGTGACAGACAGACGGACCGCGGAGTCTTAGTAATAGGGTCCCGTTTTTACCCTTTGTGTATGGAACCCTAAAAAACACTGTTTCAGTTTGAAAGCATTACTTACGTGTGGTGGTCGCGCAAAACTAATATTTTGTTGCTGAAGGCACAACTTTATAGCGCTGAGTTCTCTCGCGGCCGGTCCCCAGCGATTGAATAGGCGCGAGATGTATTGGTTCATAACATCGAATTTTAAGTCGTCATTCACTTCAGAGGGAGGCTTCCAACCAGGAGGGGGAACCACTTTGCAAATGCCAAATTTTTTTGTTTCTTCATAAATCTTTTCATAGAAGGTGATGGGATCCTGAAAATTAAACGAATTTTAAATATACATTTATGTTTGCAATAGGTACATCATATCATACTATAGTAAAACAGGTCGCATCTTGAAGTTGTTTATTAAAACTTGTTGGACCTGTGTTTCCGAGCAGAAACACCGAAATAAACTTAGAGGTTTTGACGGGTTTGGTGGCAGTTACACAATTATTTTGACCGAGTAGTAGTAGTAATGTACATCGCTTTGGCGCATTGTAGCTATTAAGGTGTTATTTACATAATGTTACCAGCATGTCACTGTCCCACTGCAGGGCAATGCTCTTCTCTTACAGAGAAGGCACGAGCATTGATCACCATCGATTTCAGACTTACATTATCTATACGGCCAGTTTTCCTCACGATGTTTTCCTACACCATTGTCTGTGATGTCCAAGATAAACTTAAAAAGTACACGTAAACTTTAAAAAGGCACATTAGTACTTGCACACTGGAACGAGAGGCGAGATCTAAGCCACTAGGCCACCACGATTTATATAGACTAGATTCTGATGACATATTGATTGATAACTTGTTGATTTGTATTGTTATCTTATTTTAATTTCGGTTGGCTGTGGCTGTCATACTATGGCCATGTATGGCGCACCGGAGCAATGTACACACAGCTAAACAACTAAGATTAAGTTAACAAACACTTACTTGAAACTCTTCCTCACTAGGGTGGTACACGGGTGCGTCCACGAGAGTCCCGTCGTCCGCTGCTAATTTGCTTTTGTTGACATCCTTTTCTTTTTCTATTCTCTTCGCCAAAATATCGACTTCGTCAAACATACGGAGATCATCCACCATTTCATCGCGCAGTTTTTCCATTAATTTTAGCTTGAGACGAGCATATTCTTGTTCTTTGTTCTTCACATTATCACTCTTCTCGCCCATAATCTGTGATAATTCCATTTGCTTTTTCAGTTCGATGCGAAGGATATCACGTTCTTTTTCTTGTCTGATGCGATCTTGCATAACCTTCGCTTCAGCTAACCGCCTTCTGGTAGCAACGACTTTTTGGTAACTAATTTTCTTTTTTTCAGACCTAATGCGGTGTGACTTTTCTTGCTCAGGTGTATTACTAGTAGCGCTCATGTCAGTGCTTCGATCGTCTGAATTGTCGTTATGTCTCTCCGAGTTAACGTCTCGACTCCCCGAGTTAACATCTCGACTCCCCGAGTTAATATCTCGACTCTCCGAGTTAAAATTTCCTCTCTCCGAACTTAGGTTCCGACCCTCCGAGTTGACGTTTCGACTAATATTCAGGGTATCGATTAGTTGGTCCAGTACATGCTCTTTACCTTCAAGCTGAGAGAGCTCTTGCTTATCTTTCGAAGATTCGCCAGTTTTCTCGCAATTAACTACCAAGATCGATTTGCCGTATATCTTACTCTCTCTGACTTTCATCGTTACATTAGAAAGTTCGAATTGTGATGGTACGTTAAAACGAAGATAGCCATCGTCTTTGTCTTCAGCAACCGTCCCATTCTCGTTGCTAATTTCGACGTCTTCCGTTTCATCTTGTCCCCTTTCTAGTTCGTCCTCTGGAGCCGCGGTGCTTAAATCCTGGCTGGGTGACTGGCTGGCGTGCGGGATGGGGCAGTTGGCTTTCCTTATTATTTTTGTATCGAGTATTCTAATTCTGCTGCAGGGCTTAATACCTTTGCAGTCTACTTGATTTGTAGAGGTGTCCTTCGTGGATGTCTGAACCTCAGAAGCGACACGATTTTCAAAAACATTTTTAATGAAAGACTGTAGATCATCTTCATCGTTGTCTTGATCGGAATCTGGATTGTTTATTCTGAATTGGGACTGCGTGCCGCTTGGACCAGGTTCTGAAACGTGAACGAATTCAATATAATAATCAGGACACGCCAGTATCCTCCAGCCTTTAAAATTCCAAGCGTCGGAATAAATAAAAAAAAAAAAAAAAAGTTCAAAAACTAAAACCCGAATACTGAAAAAACCACGCTCTAAAAAGTATGAAACAAGAAAATATTCTCATCTGAAATTGTTATGTACTAACTATTCCGTATAGGATAACCATGGTCGAATGCCACCTACCGCAACAAAACAATACAGCCTGCAAAGTGGCATACGACCACGGTGATTCTCTACGCCGTAGAGGATAACCGTGGTCGTATGCCTAGTCTACGGAATAGTTTGTACATAACAAATTCAGATGAAAACATTGTCTTGTTTCATACTTTTTAGAGTGTGGTTTTTCAGTAGCCAAATTTAAGTTTTTGAAATTATTTTTTAATTCAAGTATTTTGGGTTTTTTGCAGAGTCACATCACATTTTTTTCTGTTTAGTTTTTGTTGTAGAGTATCTAGATAATGCATAGGTTACAAGAGTGGACTTTGCGACGCCGTAGTCGGGTAATAAAATAGGTTTCAGGACTTTGACGGAATATACCTCGCAAAGGGCGCGCTTGACAAAAATATGATGCACCCTGTTCAATGTTAATACACAAGATAGGGAGGAGCAAAAATTTTTTTGGCTTGAGTCTCTAGTTCACTAGTTGGCACTATTGCTTTGATACAGCTGACTAAAAAATCTACTCTAGTCGTATGTTTATAAATATTTTTATTTGGTAAATAGACAATCTAGCAAAGCAGTTGCTACAACAATGTTGGTAACTGGGAATATTTTTCTGGTAGGTAGGGAATATGATTGAGCATTGCTGCCATATTTATTTTCATCTGTAACATTACTAACTTTTCATCATCATTCAAAGTTTCAAATCTAAATACTAAGGCGAAGTTTATCGAGCATCGCAAAACGCTATTGACAGACTTCCTTCATTCGGTCTGCCCAGTTGTCTGTGCGATTGGTTGCAGACTTCCTGAGGAACCGGTCTGTACGAATATTGATGTCCACTCGTCTGACCAACTGGATATCAACGCCGGCGTCCCTCAGGGGTCAGTACTCTGAGCAACCTTGTTCTTGCTGCGCATAAACGAACTGCTAGAACCCGGTACCTTTGGGTATGCAGACGACAGCACGGTTACTGAGAGATACGTGTCCAACGCGCGCGCTACTGGGCCTCGATCCGGTCTCTACTAGAGGCCATGGTTGGGCGCTTGAATCTGTCCTTGAAGGCAGTATCCGATTGGGGCATTGCCAATCCGGTCAAGTTCTATGCTGTTAAGACCCAGGCATGTCTTTTTTACGCCAAAAGGAGTCAAATCCACCCGGCTCCTTCTTTCCGAGATGTGACCGTGCCGATAACGCCTATATTAAATGCCTATATTAATTAATTTATAATAAACTAGGTATTTATTCCTATAATTAATTGCTGTGCCCGACAGGGTCCATGTGAACTATAGAACTGTTATAAGATCTTGTTATAAACATGTGAAATGCAATAAAGAATTGAATTTTTCCCACTTAACATATCGAAACAATTCAAACTGTCGCCGGTCATGTAAAGCAACTAAGAGAAACCAAATGTAGGACAGTCCAAAATGAGTGCTGAAGATATTACTAACCTGGGGAAACGGAAAGTGGATTGGCATTTTGGTCATTCTGGATCATTGGATCAGCTTCGCCCTGTTGTTGCTCTTGCTTAACCGCTGGTGAATCCTGCACCATCGGTTCGTCATCCGATTCATAGCGCAGCTGCGGTAGATCATCTAAAACAACCACAGCAATAGGGCATCACCCAATAATTCTCTCAGATCTTTTTGGGGTTTTATTGGGGGCAAGCGCTCGAAACGTAGTAGACCGAAGATAGTTAAGAATGGCGAGCCTTTGCCAGAGCATGAGTGCGCTCAGGCATTCGCTGAGTACTCTCATTCGGTTTATGGGGCGGTGGCACCGCGGTTGGATGCGGCTGCCGCTGGGCAGACGGTGCCTGAGCGCGGCGCCCGCGTTCACGTGGGGCAGCTGTCTCTCGGCGAGGTGAGAGCCACGCTCACGCGCCTCAAGCCCAAGCGTTCGGTTGGGCCAGACGGTGTGCCACCTTTCATCGTTAGGGATTGTAAGACAGTACTGGCCCGGCCGCTCATGCATTTATTTAATAGCTTTTTACGAGAATGCTCGTATCCGGACGGCTGGAAATTGACTAGGGTTACTCCGGTAACGAAGGGGGCTCCAAGCTCAGATGTTAGCGGGTATAGGCCAGTAGCAGTATGGTTTCTGTGCTGGCCGCAGCACGAACTCTAATTTAATGTGTTTTTTAAATCAGGCCACCACAGTGCTGGACTCGGAGACTGGTGCCCAACTGGACGTCGCTTACTTCGACTTCAGGAAGGCTTTTGATAGTGTGGATAATGACATACTTTTAAGTAAATTTGGGAGGGTTGGTTTTACCCCAGCCCTCCTAGAGTTCTTTGCTAGCTACTTAGGCAACCGCAAGCAAATGGTAGCATATGCAGGTTACACCTCGAACTCGTATTTTACCCTTACGGGGGTAAGTCATGGCACAAATTAAGGACCTTTAGAATTTATTATTATGATTAATGATCTTCCAGAAGTTAAACACGCTGGCTGTTTATTATTTGCTGACGATCTCAAGCTATTCCTACGGATCACAGACGAGTCACACTGCGGAATGCTCCAGCGAGACATTGATCCGGTGGTAGCGCGGGGTGAAGAGAATAAACTACTCTTCAATGTGACGAAGTGTAACATAAGGTCCTTCACGCGGGCAGTGGTATCTCGACGTCACTATTATTGCATGGGCGGTCACGTCATACCGCGGGTAGTGTTAGTGCGAGATCTCAGTGTTACTTTTTCTGGGGATCTTTCGTTTCGTGCGCATGTAGTGCAGATGTGCTAAAAAGTGTTTAAGAATCTTGGTTTTGTCATGCGTGAAACCCGTGACTTCACTAACACATGGCGGCAGTGAAATCACTTTATAATGCGTTGGTGCGAAGCAACTTGGAAACTAGTGCTATCATCTGGAATCCTTATGAAGTGAAGTATTCTCAGATGCTGAAAAGATGCAGATCAAATTTACCCGATACCTATATATGAAGCAATTTGGTGTCTACCCCTTCTACCCTCTTATGTATCCAACTCTTTTTGTTATAGGGATGGTTGGGTACTATAAGTTGGAAGTAAGGCGCAGCCTAGATCTTGCAAAATATGTTTTTATGGTTTTTCTTGGTTGCTCGTTCCAAACAGGAAGCTACGGTTAGGACCTAGGGAGGGGCTTTTTAAAGTCCCGACAACCCATACAAATTTATTAAAGTTTGCACCAGTGATTCGTGCAGTAAGAATACTTAATAGCATCTCTCTGCGTTTGGACATATTTGCTTGCTCTTTGGCGGAATGCCAGAGGGTGACACTTAGTGTGTTGTCCACTGTGTAACTTGTGCTTCTACCCAGACCCGTTACTTGGAACTGTACTATTAGCAATTTATGAATACTTTTGTTAGCTTGGGTCTTACCTGTTAAAACAAATGTATGTGTTAATGAATAGGGCGCACAGTTGGCGCAGTGGTTGAGCGATTCTTCGAGGGGTAGGGTAGGTACAGTATACGTGCACCTAAGTACACCTATTTTTCACTGGTTATATTTTTGAGTCATTTGAGGCGCACGGTTGGCGCAGTGGTTGAGCGATTGACTGCTGCGCTGCGTGTCGCGGGTTCGATTCCCGCACGAAACAAATATTTGTATGACCTACAGATAATTGTTCCGGCTCTGGGTGTTTGTGTATGTGAGTTTATATGTTTGTAAACGCACCCACGATACAGGAAGAAATTCCTAGTGTGGGGCAAAGATTAAATAAAAAAAAAAAAAAAATATAAATAAATTGTTTTCTCTAATTCGTTCATATTGATACTTCCCTCTACTCTACGAAAGAATACATATTGCCACTAGTATTATTTAAGCACCCTAAGAAACCGTTGCTGTTTTAACAAAATGCAAAATGAATGCTAAAGAAATTACTAACCTGGAGTAGAAGCCCTGGTAAGTTGATCTTCAACCAGGTCCACCATGTTATTCTGGACCAATGGGGCATCTTCGTTCCATATTACCTCGTTCGGTGCTTCGCACTTCGTCGGTTCATCATCAGAGACTTCCAAAAGACTACCGAAAGCCGGTAAATCATCTAAGGCACCTAGAGCACCACCATCCGTTCCAGATGACTCATCCGTGAACATAGCCGGAAACGAGTTAATCGAGTCGGGCTTCTCAACTGTAACTGGTTTATTCGCAATCGGGGCGGGTTCGATAACTGGTTTATTGGTGGTGACTGGGTCACCAAGCGCGACCGGATCTTCCGCGGCGACCGCGATTTCAGAGGAGTCATCCTGAGTGACCAGGGTATCCAGGGAAGCGGTTTTACTCTTTATATTTTCTTTGACGTCGGAGACGGTAAACTCCATAGGCGGCTCGAGAGTGCTCTCCCTGTCATTAGGAATCCTCTTCTGAGGAGCGTCCTTGACGGGTGTCTTTTTCTTGGCACTACTTTGTTTCATCTGCTTTGAAGAGATCGCATTTGTTTTGTTCTCTTTTGTAGTCTTGCGAGGTACCTCGAGGTTCTTGGGAGGTTTAGCTTTGGTAGATATATTCTTCGCATTAGTTTCCACGGCAGCAGCAGAACTCTTTTTGCGAGTTTTCTGAAAGATTAGCGGTTCATCCTCGTCAGAAGAGTTTCTTCTTCTTCGCTTCAAGGGAACCTTTTTGACAGGAGCACTTCTTTGTGCTGCCTTCTTTAATTCAAGCTTACTCAGTCGTTTCGACCGCAAGGACATAGCATGTACACGTTTGTACTCCTGTCTTTTTCGGATCACGTGCAATTTTGGTGGTTCCGCAGGTTTCTTGATACTTGATTTCTGTAACATAAAAAATTGTAAGAACAGTCACAACTTCTTTTAGGGCTTTTAAAATTAATCAGGACAGTACATACGGGGTACCACATACGAAAAGGTCTATATCGTTCAGCTTTAATAACTCCGTCCTCATTAGCCGCTTACACACTTGCAAATACGAATATTCGTACGCATGTGAGGTCAGCGTTTAGGCAATGCTATACTCAATTGCGAACCCGTACGTGAGTATTTTCTCGCCAAAATAACACTGGGCACGGAAGGAAAGTTTGAATTAAAATCATTTCATGCCGTAGTGTGATTAAATATAAAATCGAGTATGCCGTACTTTTTTCTTTGCAGCACTATTTTCGAAAAAAAAAAGAAGCGTAAAACTTTCCGAAGCATAAAGCTCTATTAAAGCAGTGGTTGGTAATTTCCGTACCTATCTTAATCTACCATATTTGGCAATTATTCACAAAATTATTAAAAAAATAACTCGAGTTATAAGCCAAAAAGCAATGCAATTTGACATTTTGAAGACCTCACTCTACACCAGCGCCCCTAGCGGCAAATTCAAACGCGGTAGCCCCCATTACAGATGAAATTCATAATCCAACCTTTGTACCTAATTAGCGATAACTTCACTTGCTAACTGACGATGATCTGGATCATCTGGTGCGCGATTCAAACATTAGAGAAACCTGTTTGGATTTTTTTAGATACCGCAAAGCTCAAGAACTAATTCGACGTTTTCGTTTCATTGGGGCGTTATGTTATATATCTTTCAACTACACTTTCTACAGACCTAAACTTCTTTCCCGAGAACCTGGGCGCCTTTATCGACGACGAAAGGTGGATAATGATCCCATCAGGACATTTCCAGCATAGAAAAACGATGCCAGTGCCAATGGAGTCATCGTATGTTGGCAGATTTTTTTTTGGAAGCATATAAGAGACTAGACAAGATATGAATACTCCAGAACCTCATAACAAAGTTAAAAAATACATATATACAATGAATGTCCTCGAAAAGAGCGTTTTCCAAGCAGCCAAACTGTGCGGAAAGTGTCACTTTTTACACTAGTGCTTTTTACTTTTCTGTATGTTTTTAATTTTTAACTCCGTCGTCAACGAGAAGCATAGTTTTTATTATTTAAAGAAAAGCTTTACAAATTAGTTAAGTACAGATATCATTCATATAAAAGGTAAAATATAACTAAAAAATTATTAAAGGCGATTTTAATTACTCTAGATTTAGATTTGATCAATAAATTAATTTTAAATATTCATTAAATATGCTTGAAGAACGTATATTTTGCTCGTGCCTTTTTGCGTTACGACGTGACAGCTATTTGCACATGCGCAGTAGATATGCCTGAGGAGCTATTAGTTAATCTGTGGATACGCTGAGCGCGCTTGTATAAGCCCGCCATTTTATTAATTTCTTGCTTGGTTCGGATATATTTTTTTATTTCCTCGCACAAAGCATAGTAAAATGTTGTATGATACACGAACGTAAGATGATTCCCGTCTTATGTCGTTTTATCGTCATATAAAAATGCCACTCATCGGGAATCACTTTCCATCCGCACTTGGTTTTTCTATCTCACGAAGGTGGATGAATCGTAGCAAAATTACTCTTATTTCGACGTCATAAAGGTCACGTAACCCTCCTTCGTGAGATAGAACAACTATAGCATAAATAACTATTTCAGACTTGATTGTAAGCAAAGTATTAATATTTTTTGTTAGAGATAGAGAGCGCTCATATCTATTCAGCTCCATTATAACTCAAATAACTAAAAACCATATTTAAACTGTATGTCAACAAAAACGTTTAGTCTACATTTGACAGATTCTACTTTTGACATCATAGTCTACTTTTGACAGATTCTACATATGACAGATTCTACTTAAGACAGATTCTACTTAGGACAGATTCTACATATGACAGATTCTACTTATGACAGATTCTACATAAGACAGATTCTACTTTTGACAGATTCTACATTTGACAGATTTTGAAAAAAGTGAGACAAGTAAGGAACATTGTTGCATCAAAAATAATAGTGTTATATTGTAATCACTATATTTATTGATAGGCGTATTTTGTTTTTATACCTAGTATTAAATGTTTATATTATATAGTAAATAATATTTTTCGTTCAAGTTCGAGTTTCATTAAAGCCGTTCCGCACAAAATGTATGAGAAAATGAACTGTGTCCTCACTAACCGACTTTCCAAAAAGGAGGAGGTTTCTCAATTCGGCCGTATTTATATATATATATATTTATGTGTATTCGCGGATAACTTCGTCGTTTACGAACCTATTTTGTTGATTCTTTTTTTGTTGGAAAGGAGATATTCCAATGAAGAAACCGATGATCTGATGATGGGATCCTAGCTAAGTCGTGGGAACTCCTCAAATATTATAGGCATACATATAGCTATTTTGGTATTTTCATCAACAATGCAATCTTCTGCACTCAAAAAGTATCATTAGGTGAAGTGGAACTGATGAAGAAGACCACAATGGCCACTGGAATTCCGAAATAAAACAATGTATCCTAGTCGTGTTTGAGCTTATTCGAATCGTCATGAGAAGTACTTTGGCTATAAATGATTTTCATGTTAATTGCAGAGTACCTACCAAAAGCAAAAAAAGGAAAATAAAAATCTTTTTAGCAAAAAATCAAACCGTCATCGAAAACAAAACACTACAAATCTACAAATAACTTTCTTTCACGAAGTCGGTGTCGAATAACGGAAAACAATGGGTACAAAAGACACCGACTTCGGAAAAGAAAATGAGGAGACAGTTCATTTTCTCCTTGAACTTGAACGAAAAATATTAGTTACTATAAATATAAACATTTAATACTAGGTAAGAAAACAAAATACGCCTATCAATAAATATAGTGATTACAATATAACACTATTATTTTTGATGCAACAATGTTCCTTACTTGTCTCACTTTTTTCAAAATCTGTCAAATGTAGAATCTGTCAAAAGTAGAACCTGTCTTAAGTAGAATCTGTCTTATGTAGAATCTGTCATAAGTAGAATCTGTCATATGTAGAATCTGTCCTTAGTAGAATCTGTCTTAAGTAGAATCTGTCATATGTAGAATCTGTCAAAAGTATACTATGATGTCAAAAGTAGAATCTGTCAAATGTAGACTTAACGCAACAAAAATGCAAATGCTATGAAAATTAGCTTTAGTTCCTTACCGAGTTTAGCGGCTGAACAGTTTCCGGGGGCGATGGCGGCGGCGGCGGCACGTCGCGCGCCTGGTTCCTGCCGCGCAGCCTCTCAATGAGCACTACAGGTTGTGAGTTCAAATGGGAGTGCAAACCTAAATATGTATAAGTAACTAATAATTATTAAAATTGCTTACTATCAACCCCGCTACACCCTCAAACCTTACTCGTACAAATTGCAATTTGCACAAGCATGTAACGATAAGAAGGCAACTATCGCGTTACGTGTGGAAACATATGTTATTATAGCTAATTGTTATCACAAGTCGTTACATGTAGCCAGGCCTTAATGAGATTTTATAGTTATACAGGTGAAAAAAATCGAACCGATCCTGAAGGGCAAGTAACTGAACTGGGCAAATTTGATCAAGAAAAATTAGATATCTTCCACCTTGTATACCATAAAGTTAAACCACCATGGTGGTCGTACGAACAAAAATATTATGGGCTACCCTGGCGCATTCCCCCACAATAAGCGCAGGACGATATCAATGAAACATGACGCTGCTGTACATACTGCTGTTTAAACCTTTAGGTCGGGCTTACACCTTACGGTACGGGCCGGTTCTTAATAAGAATCAGATAACTTGCGAGGCCAGAAACTTTTTTTTAAATAAGTGCTTTAGCAAACGTTTGTGTAGGTCCTACCATACGTACACTGCAGGTAATTTCGACTTTTATGACATAAAGCGTTTGATCGCTATCGTTTCGCTCTTGCAAAAAATACGTAATAAGCCTGCGGATATGTTTCGGATCAAATTTACTGATACGTTAACGCGATCGAGTACGGCAAAAACTCGCACTTAGCCCATTGTTCGGATCGGCCCGCACCGTAAGGCCCGGCTTAATCGCATCATAACAGCACCACTCCAGCCATTGCTTATCATTATGTTCTATTTGGGGCTTTAAGTCACGTGTAATTTAGTGCGTGAAATAAAAGAAAATTAAAACGGCTCAAAAAGAAAGCCACTGATGCCGCGCGAGTCATATTCCTGCATTTTCGTACCGAGACGCAGCACAGGAGTGGCGCAGTTATAATAAATCCATAGTGTTGGGATTTCAACCGGATAAATACTCAAAATTAACCAATAAACATACAAAATATAGAATATACATATCAATAATTAAATATATAATATGCATTATTTTTTATTAATAATAAAAATGTCCTTTTTTGGCAAACAAATACTTTTTTAACCCCCGCCAGAAACAGAGGTATAAGTTTGATGTGTGTTACACAGAAAACACGTCAAACTTATAACACCCCTCTGTGTTTTTTGTGTTTGTCTGTGACATCATAGCTCCTAAACGTATGAACCGATTTTGAATTTAGTTTGAAAGGTGAGTTTTTCGAGAGTGTTCTTAGCTATGTATCATGAAATCTGTTCAGCCGTTCAAAACTTATACTCATTTTACTCTTTGAATCGGAGTTTTTGCATCACGTCGTAACACGGTGTGCGGCGGTTTCGCACTACATCCGATCCGTGTCCGTGGTTTGAGTTCCAAGGTCAAAATGTTCTGAATTATGACAGATAATGACTAGTTTATAGTCCCAGGACCGGAACCGAAAGCACCGACAATCCCGGCAATTTGCTTTGTTTTAGGAATTTTCGGCACCAAATCCCGTTTCGTTCGGGCAAAGATACTTCGCGTTTAGAATATTTCTAATTTATTTGCCTAAAGTCTGACCGCTTAAAGCGTGGAATACACTTACTACCAGAAGAACAAGAGCATGCTGCGCGAGGGTGCGGAGGTGTGGGAGGTGAATGTGCAGGCAGATAGTGATACTGCTAAAGCGTAATTTAGGAGATTAATTTTTGGAAACAGCTCAATTGCAGTCAGATTCAGATGAAGGCATAGAAAGTGAACCTTAATCAAAAAAAGAAGAGCTTAATACAGAGCTTAAAAAATCTACTGTTTGTAGTAAAATAACAAGAATAATACACAGTGAAGACAACGGAGGGGATCGTGGACGTTATTTGTCGCAGGCTTTTGTTTTTCTTTTATCAATTGCACCGACAAGTGTAGAACCAGAACGAGATTTTTTTCTTCTACTGGGTATCTTTGCAATAATATGAGGTCACGTAGAAGTGAAGAGTTTGGTCGTTCATATATTTTTGAGATCATTATATAGGCAGGAGAGAAATACTCTGAAAAATAAATAAATGGGTACCTAGGTTATTGATTGCCCAAATTGTAACTTTACATATATATTTTTTTAATGATATAGTGTGAATATTTTTGTATATAGTGTTGTAAGGGTGACTATTTATGTTTAAGTTTTGCAAAATTGAAGTTTAAAGTTGTATTTTTGTTATATTTCTTCTAAAATTTAAAATGAGAGTCAAGTTGATTTAAAGTATTTGTCGATCGATTGAAGATGTAATAAACCAGTGATGGGCAAAGTACGGCCCTCGGGCCAGCTCCGGCCCGTGAAAGCACTTAATCCGGCCCGCCGACGGTCCTTCGACATGAATAGTATATGGCCCGCGATAACTATATTTTGAGGGTCCAGAAGTATAAAGTAGATTCTACATAATAGAATAATAGACGCATAGGTAAAGGTAGCGCAGAATACAACGGTAAGCCAGTATGTCTTATATGTAATAAAGAAGCAGTGGCGGTATTTAAAGGTTTTAACCTGGCTCGCCATTTTAACACCAAGCATGCTAAAACCAAATATGCTTTGATGAATGACGCTGAATTAACTTTCTGGCCCCCCATTAAGAAAGTTTGCCCATCACTGTTCTAAACTATTGTTGATAAATTAGTGTAATTTTGATACTTTAGCACCGCACCACATTTGTAATGGCAGTTCGAACACGGTGGTGACGGCAGTAACTGGTGCTTATAGCACAGGAATCCTCCTAGTTTAAGCCCAATTGCACATATTTTGTATCTTGCCACTAACTTACTGATTCTAATTTAAGGTAAAATCATTGTAATTAGGTTTAAGTCTTGAACAAATAAATAGTGTTTATTGATTAAATATGTAAGATGTTTTTTTTTAAACTGGTTAAGATTGTCTAATCAATAATATTGAGACTCATTAATGCTACGCTAAAACTCCACTGATTTTTTTGTTGTTTTTATAGATATTACGTAAGTTTTAATTTATATTTTTTTTTTTTTTTTTTTTTTACTATGTATAGGCCTGTGTTTGACCACAATCTCACCGTGGTCAGTGATGATGTGGCCGATGGTGGTAAGCACACAAAGCCTAGAAGGGAACTGGCTCTCAAGTGCTGCTGTCGGAACACACCGGAAGGTGCTTGGCGACAGATTTTCAACTTGAGGGTGGTTGCCAGCCAGGCGGGTACTACAAAGTACCCTACCACCGTGCAAAATAATAATAATAATAATAATTTGGTTATGCTGAATTGCAATAAGAGTCATGATCATTTAAAGACTTTGTTTGGTGAAGATGTTTAATTAATGTTTCTGTTATATATTATGTAGGAATAGTTACAAAAATATTTTAATGTTAATAAAATGTTGCTAGTAGAATATAGAATATGCGTAGTTAGTAAACAAGAAATAAAACGTTTCATTTGATTTGACTTAATTTAAAGGTTATTTTAGCACTGTTATTTCGTGTTTCTTCTACTTTCTCCGTTACAACACTTTCAACGGACACTGTCTTTAGTAGGTACCATTTTTTTGCGTTATGGACACCGACTTCCAAAAATTAAGTTATTTTTCACGGTAAGAAAGGAAAAGGAAGTCGGTAGTATTTATTGTAAAATTAGATTTTTTATTTTTCACTTTTTTGTTGTACCTACCTAATAGGCAAGTAGTTAAGTAAGGTACCTATAATGCCAGAATAGATTACCCGAATATCATGACTCTGAAAATAACCGGTGAAATGAGAGTGTACCAAGGTGAAATGTACATATCTGTGTACCCCTTTAAAGGGTACTGGCGTGATGTTATGTTTTGAAATGGTATAAACAATAAACAGACATGCGATTACAATAATCCGCGAGATTTTCCGTTATTTATTGAAGAGTATGTTGTAATATCTCACCAAAATAAAATGGGACCAATTTCGGCACACTCTTTCAGACAAAAATGAATTTTCATAATCGCTCTGCTATTGACGGATATATCGGTGAACATACATTAAAAAAAAGCAACAAGAAAACACACAAGTTGAACATAGAACCTCCTCCTTTTTGGTAAGTCGGTTAAAAATAGGTACCTATAAACAATAGATAAAATTTTAAAAGCTCCGAAACATTTTTATTTCATGCTACATAGTTTTTATCTATTAGTAGACACGCATCGATCGATAATCTATTGAACGCGTAATTATGACACGGTATAACGGTATAAACAGTAAAACGGGCGACAATTATTGAACGGCCGATTTTCATCAAATATAGCTAAAAACATCTCAATAAAATAAACTTTCAACTAAAAAAATCAAAATAGGTCCATTCGTTTAGGAATGATGCCACAGACAGATACACAAATACTTAACACACAGCTACACACGTCAAACTTATAATTATATTTATGACACCCCTCTTTTTCAGTCGGGGTTTAAAAAGAGTATAATTTGTCAATTTCTGGGCAATAACTAGAGTATTTATCCACTGCCCATAACTAATCCTGCATATTTAGTGTCATGCGGATTTATTAACGCGCGTAAGTTTTTTTGTTTATCACAATGAGGTATTATTTGGGATGTCGGATAATGGCACTTCGGTACAATGCGATAATGGCCTGCATGCGTGAGTAAACCCGCACGACCTAACACTCAACGCGTCCGTAATGGCTATATCCACCCGTAATGGTTCGTTAGGGTCACCAAATATTTTGTATACATATTATTTATATGAACTTGTCCACAAAGTTCCGCATCAGGCTCGTCAGACCGTATCTAGCTTTACCGTGCTTACGCATTACGCAAATTTTCTAAAAGTAATAAAAGATTATATTTACCTAGTCGCTCTCGTGAACTAGCTGCACCTATGAACAAAAAAAAATAATCAAACATATTTTTAGTAATGTCTAGAAATGAAAAATAATATGTTTTTAACCTCCACTGCCCTCCATGCTGGACAACGCGATAGATATCTTTGTAGAAGAGGGAGCCGAGAGGATCTTTGAGGTACTACATCCAGGGCGAAGTATTAGTTTATGCAATGGTCATATAATAGGGGTTATTAAAACACGAGCGTGGGTTTATCACATGAGGCGAAACCGAATGTGATAATAATAAAACGCGAATGTTTTAATATCTTATTATATTGCATACACTATTTTATCTTCACTCATACAGTTGAAATAAAACAAAAGTGGAAACGGAAAAATATGTGGTATGGCGGGCAATTTAGATTCTCTTTTTTAGGGTTCCATACCCAAAGGGTAAAAACGGGACCCTATTACTATGACGCCGCGATCCGTCTGTCTGTCTGTCCGTCTGTCACCAGGCTGTATCTCATGAACCGTGATAGCCCAGACAGTTGAAATTTTCACAGATGATGTATTTCTGTTGCCGCTATAATTTTTTTTCCCCTTTTCTTTCTAGCCATAATCAGATGGGTTCTCCGTGAGAGGTTATTTTGTGGTGTTCCATAGAACAATCACATTATGTAGTCCAGCACTAATTTTTTTTTTATTGTCTATTATCCAAGTTCAGGATTTGCCATCTCTTCAGGCGGATTATTACCCCTTGTCTGTTTAGAAGGTTCTTGGCCAAGACATTGCTGTGCTTGCTCAGTCTCTGTTTATAAGTTTTGCATTTTTCGCATAGTTCTTCTTTCACAGTTGGTATTTTTAGGTGCTCGTGTATTTCCGTGTTTCTGACAAACCAGGGTGCGCTTGAGATTGTTCTTAGAGCTAAATTTTGGAATCTTTGCAAAATTTCGATACTGGAGTTGCTAGCCGATCCCCAGAGTTCAATTCCGTAAGTCCAGATTGGTTTTACTATAATTTTATATACAAGTATTTTGTTACTAAGAGATAACTTTGATTGTTTTCCTAAGAGCCAGGAAAGACTTTTCATCTGAATAGAAGCTGCCTTTTTCTTGGCCTTAATGTGGTTGGCCCAGGTAAGCCTTCTGTCTAGGTGTAGCCCCAGGTATTTTACTGTGTTACTGTTTGGCAGTAGTTTACTTTCCATGTACACTGGGCACAATCGCCCTTCCGAAGAGTGAATGTCACTTGAACTGACTTGTTTATACTAGGTTGAATTCTCCATTTTTTTAGCCAAAGATCAATTTTATTCAACTGGACTTGTAAATTCTGAGATGCCTGCGTTGGATCCTTGTCACTCGCAAGGCACGCAGTGTCGTCTGCATAGGTCGCCGTTACCACGTCATCAGTATTAGGCAAATCTGCGGTGTAGATCGAGTAGAGTACGGGCCCGAGAACAGAGCCTTGCGGAACTGAAGCTTTCATTTCATAAACATTAGACAGTTCATCCTCATACTTAACTTGAAATTATCTTTGGTTTAAGTAGGATTTTAGGATCATATAAAAAGAGTTAGGTAGAAGAGATTTTATTTTATACAAAAGTCCCTTGCGCCAGACCTTGTCGAATGCCTGTTGGATATCTAGGAACACCGCAGAACAGTAAATCTTTATATTCCAATGTCTGTCTGATTTTATGGACCACTCTATGCACTTGTTCTACAGTTGCGTGCTTTTCACGGAATCCAAATTGATGATCTGGTATTATCACATTCTCGTCTAGGACTGGTTTTAATCTTCGTAAAAATATCTTCTCAAAAACCTTTGATATGACTGGAAGGAGGCTTATGGGTCTGTATGAGCTTGGTTCGGTTGGAGGTTTTCCAGGCTTCGCTATCATACATATCTGTGATATCTTCCACATTTTTGGGTAGTATTGTAATCGAAAGACAGCATTGATCAGCATTGTTAGAAAGACGATAACTTTTCTAGGTAGGTGCTTGAGTATTTCACCTGTGATAACATCATAACCAGGACTTTTATTATTCCCCAGATTTCTTATTGTCCTTGTCAGTTCCTTCGGCGTTACCAGTTTGAGTAATGGTGATAGTTGTTGGTCGCTATTTAGATAATTATCGACTCCCCTTTCAAAATCAGTCATCGACGACTCATTAGGAGTGAAAACCGCAGAAAGGTGTTGTGCAAAAAGCTCCGCCTTTTCACTTGCTTTTCTGGCCCAGGATCCAGTATTAGGTTGCCTAAGCGGGGGCACAAAATGTTGTGGTCGTTTAAAATTTTTGGTTATCTTCCACAATGAATAGTTATCCTGTTTTCGAGCTGACAATGCTGACAGTTTTTCTTGTAACATGGTATTTTGGTTATCATTGATGAGCTCCCTCAGTTCTCTTGCAGCTTTATTAAATTGCCTTCTGCCCTCTTCTGATCTACTTAAATGAAGCTGCCTTCGCAATCTTCTTTTTGCCTCCAGTTTATGCCTTATCTATAAGGGTATATTATGTTGACAGACTGAAGTGTCTAGCGTAGGTGTAGCGCACCATGCTGCCATTTGTATAATATTAGTTATGTAGAATGTGGCAGTCTTCTTCAGTTTTCAGTTTCACTTTAAGATTAACTTCTTCTTCTAGTTAGTCCGCAAATGAGTCCCAGTCAGGTTTTCGATTACATAGGGTTAGTTTTGGCTCTCTCTGGATTGCTACAACACTAAATGTTGCAATAACTGGGGAGTGGTCAGATAGTGTATCGAATGACGACTCCACACTAAAGTTGATATCTGACAGTCCCTTGACAATAAAAAAGTCCAGCAGGTCCGGTGTCCTATTGGTATCAATTGGCCAGTAAGTTGGTTCGCCAGTCGAGAGCAGAGTTTGTCTGTGGGTTTCAACACACTTTTTCAGCTCACGTCCTGTGGTTGTGATGAGTCTAGATCCCCAGCAGGTATGTTTACAATTACAGTCTCCACCACTTATATACCTGTGGCCCAACATGTTGAAGTATATGCCGCTATAACAACAAATACTAAAAACAGAATAAACTTAATATTTAAGTGGGGCTCCCATACAACAAACGTGATTTTTTTGCAGTTTTTTGCGATAATGGTACGGAACCCTTCGTGCGCGATCCGATTCGCACTTGGCCGGTTTTTTTTATCCGTACCCCTACACGGGCGAACGGTATGATCCACGACGAGACGGTATGTTCCAAGACCTGTCTTGGACCATACCGCCTCGTCTTCAGTGCATAATATCCTTCTTGAATTCTTTAGTATGCAATAGAATGAGGATGTAACAGATTCTAATGTTTTTTGGAGTATTTGGCAGCAAAATGTATCGAGTCAGCCTTCCCAGTAACCATTGCGGAGGTAGTCAATACTACAATAAAATTCTCCGCTCCACTATCCCGAAATCACTTCTGTCAATGATTTCACATATTGTCCAGTTGCCAAGACAGTTGAGACACAAAACTGCCCCAATTTTATATCACAATATCCACTAGGAATCAATTTGAAAATAATATTAACAGCAGCTGAACTTCACTGGAAAAAAGCCCGCCAAAAAAGTAAAACCATTTAGATACTCATTGTGCATGACTGCGCAGCGCGCGCTTCGATAGATATTCGATTCGATTGTCTACATTAAGTCAATGAGCTTATAAGCGGCCAATAAATTAAAAAGTAAAAGTGTGCTATACAAATTAAAAAGTCATTTTATGATGCAGTTGTTTGCAAATCGAAAGAAAATATTGCACTGTAATGGTTTTTTTTTAATTTTTCCTATCCACGAATATAAAGGACGTGTTTATACAATATTTTAAGAATTCATATTTGTTACATTACGTCTTGAGTGTAGATAAAGATAATTATTGGTAGGTGGGTAAATTTTGTTTGTTCTCTCTCAGCAAGCCGCACCTACCCAGGTGCGGACTATTCTTAACGACTCTCAAAGATCTTCAAATGACTGCGAGACAGGGGCGGGACGAACGGCTTGCCGAGGCACGAAGGAAACTCGCTGTGTAAAGATGGTCACCCATCCACGGACCAACCTAAGCAACCATTGCTCCTGAACTCTGCACCCCTATCACTGTTATAATTTGAAATATTGGGGTCTTACTCTGTAGGGACACAACGTCCAACAGGCTCGAAGCCGTCATATGGTTTATGGTAACGTTTCTTGCATCCTGGGTGACTTCCCGTCGGTTCTCGGCGGCGACGACGGCGCACACGCTCGGCGGCACGTAGGCGCCCTGCGCGAACTTGCGCTGAGCTTGCACGCGACGAGACCGAGCCCTGAAACCAGAAAGCAATATGTATAAATGTATAAATCGTCAAGGAGCAAGTCGATTCGCCCAGAGATTTTTAGAAAAATTACGACTAGCCGTTTAGACTACATTCGCATTTTAAAATCAGCTACTGAAAAAGTCCCTTCCCTCTCCATGTTGTATGACCTTCAAAATGTACCGATTATTTAAATGTTCGTGAGCGTTCATAAAAAGCTGAGATTTGCCAATGAGCATCTTTAACGTTCTAGTTACAAGTGTTATCGTGTAGTACCGTAGTCCGTCAACTTGATTATCACTTGCACGACATAAAACAGCAATGGCAATATGACAATTTAGCAAAGTTTCAATTAATTGGGAATAATTGTCAAAAGTGCTATTATTAGTGCTAAAGCAATTGTAAAGTTGTCTTTAGGCAGAATATTCGCAACAAAAAAATTAAACTATTACAGAGTGCAAGTGGTGATGTTGTTTATTCAAACGTTTTATTCGCCAAACTAGGCAGCGCACAGCTAAACAGCAGGCTTTACGTTTTGCAAATGTGGACATTACATAAAATGTAGGCGAGCATGAGTACTACCGCAGGATTTTTTTTAATCCTCCTGTCAAGGGTTTAAATAGAGGACGACAGGTTGTATCGTAATTTTATTATATTCAATAGGCTCGCGCTTGATTAACAATTAAAGAATCAATTAATTAATTAGTCCAGTTAGAAACTTTATATGTACCACTTCTGTCCTCTAAGTTAGTATTATCGTCGTTTATTAGAATCTCTATAGACAACGCACAGCGAAAACCAATGGGTTTATTAAAAAATCTTTGATAATTCAACTCCTGTGGGAAGACAGTTAGAATGGTTTGGAGTTCGATATTTTTGCGCACAGCACACAGCATTTATTAAAATGTCCTATGTCCAGCAGTGGACGTCTTTCGGCTGAAATGATGATGATGATGATAAAATTTCGTTAAGATCTTAACTTCTTCCTTCGTGAGTATGTATCTTTTTTTCTTTTCTTTTCTTTCTTTAAAATAAGAGAGGAATGAAAATACAATAAAAGTACGTTTAACGCATAAGAGGTCCCTCTGATAATTAAATATCACGCAATAATTGAACTGATAGAGAAGATAATCTAATTTAAAAAGCGGCCAAGTGCGAGTCGGACTCGCGCAAGATGGTTCCGTACTGTTATGGCAAAAACGGAAAAAAAACACGTTTGTTGTATGGGGGCCCCACTTACGCTTTATTTATTCTGTTTTTAGTTGTTATAGCAGCAACAGAAATACATCATCAGTGAAAATTTCAACTGTCTTGCTATCACGGTTCATGATATACAGCCTGGTGACAGACAGACAGACAGTGGAGTCTTAGTAATAGGGTTCCGTTTTTACCGTTTGGGTACGGAACCCTAAAACAAGAAACCCGTTCCACTGTTTGTAGCGTACACAAATTGGTGGTACAAATTATACAGTCCAGGGGCATGCAATTTACCTTTGCAAAAGGCTACAATCTCCATTAAGTTCAACCTAAATGTAACAAGGAAAAATCGCGCGTCTCTCAAAATCAATAAGGCTAGACGGCAAGCATTCTATATGGATGAGGGCAGACGCACATAGCTAAAATCTAGTCAACTAGATTCAGGTAACCGTGGAGGTATGGCGGCAGGGAAGCAATTTTATTAATTTAACACGACCGGCAGCCATGACGGTCTAGACAATTAAAATCAATGTACACCTGTCCCTTAATTCAAATACATATATGTACCTACGATCGAGTATTACGGGGAAACAGACAAAAAAAAATATTATAAAACTAGCTGACCCCCGAGGCTTCGCTTCCGTCAATTGGCTACCTACCTACCCTACCCTACTTACTCTACCCTACCTACCCTGCCTGCCTTGCCAACTCTGCCTGCACTGCCTACCCTGCCTGCCTTGCCAACCCTGCCTGCACTGCCTACCCAACCCTACCTTCCCTACTCTACATAATCATGTAGTACATATTTATGTATCATCAGCGCACGGCGCACGCCAAAGAATGAATTTTATATGCAACACATCTCGCTAAAGACCGTACTTAACGTATGCATTGCTAAATTGCCTCCATAGCTGAGGGTCGCTCCTATTTGAGTTCTGTACCACTCGCCGCCGTTGAGTAAATAATTAAGGTGTTTTTACCCGACTGCCCGTCATGCAATAAAGTGCCGAAACGTAAGCAGTCTCCTAAAATGAAAAATAACTGAAAATTACGTAAGCCTTCCACGGTAAATCACATACTACTAACAAACCACACTTGTCAACACTGCCACGGATCAAACTGAACTAACCACCCTATGGGTACGAACGTATTTATATCAGAGATCCCACAAGCAAAAAGTACCCTTTCAAACACAAGATTTTTTTAAATCTGTCTACAATTGACGAAGAAATCAGTGAACATACATAAAAAAAAAATACCTACAGTCGAACATAGAGCCTCTTGTTTTTTGAAAAGTTGGTGAAAAGCCGACCCTATGTAAGCAAAAAGAAACAAATATTATCAAAGCAATATATCTAGGTCTCTTGAGTCTTGGTTGAGCTGCTGGGGAGGGCAGGTACCCCGATGCCACCCCCATGGATTTGCCTATGGCTTCATCTCCCTCTTATGAATAATCGAGGGGAATCAACAGAAAAACTATTCAAAAGAAACCATTGTGCTAGTTGCCCACAGAGCCAAAATTAGGATAACTTATATAATCTTTGGCTATACAGGCTACAATCATTTGCCAAATTCAAGGCTTATCATTGTTGTTATTATGTTATCAAATCATGTCAGTGTGACTCATATATCAAACATAACTATCTACTATCTATGTACTAATTATATCATTTAGAACCCTAATAATTTTGTTGGATGGTAGAATTGTGTTTATAAAAGGTTATTTTTACAACAAGAAGCAGTTAATTATCTTTATCTAGATTCTAGAGAATTAAATAGGGTATTTAATAATGGATATCATGAAAATGTTCAAAGTACAGTAGGTGCATAGTAGGTGCCCCTAACACCTTCAAAATAGATGTTACTATAAAATCAAAGCAGATGTACAATATCGAACACCCATTACAAAGGAAGTATTACTAACTTAAGAACTTATGTTTTCAGTATCAAATGATCTCCAAACTGAACTGAAAGCTGGGATACACACAGCTGCCAGACAAGACCAAAACAGCCACTATTCTGTTTATTGCTTTAAGTATAAATCCTATTGCTTTGAGGGGTAGTAGTAGTAGGGACTCCCTTATCTGCATTTAGACTCCCATTTGGTCCGTTGTGCGTGGGGAAGCTGCTTTGAGGGGTGCTCAGTATTGGTGACATTAACTCATTTTCTTATTGAATAAGGGCACCAGGTTACTCTGCATAAACTAAGTAACCCTTTGAATTGAAACTCGTCTACATATAAAGGTGTGTACATTAACATTAAAACCAATTGGAAGGATAGAGGTGCTTTTGATTCGAGTATTGTAGATTACAATATGCATCCCCAAATCTTATTATTAACATTAATCTGACAAACAAAGTTCTTAATACAAAAAAAAATACTTTACTTGACCTAATCGGCATTGATGAGATTTTTAGGGTTCCGTACCCAAAGAGTTACATCGGGACCCGAGGTTCTATGCTAAGGATTTGGTTTTTGCACTTCCTTTAGATGGACCATTGTGCGTAGGCCATGGCATACATTTATTAATTATTCCAACCAGCCCAACTCTTTCCAGAAATTTGTTAAAGCCCCTGCTTTGCTTAAAACATCTGTGTAAGATATGGGTGTCCCGAGGCTTTGTATTTGAATCTGGGTGACATCTGTGCATTCAAAGAGTATATGCACAACGGTTTCCTCAGCCTCCAAGCACGCCATGTAGAGGGCTGTCCATGAAAATGAACAGAACCCTATTACTAAGACTCCACTCCGGTATCTCATGAACCGTGATAGCTAGACAGTTGACATTTTCACAGATGATGCATTTCTGTTGCCAATATATCAACAAATACTAAAAACAAAATAAATTAAATATTTAAGTGTGGTAATACTTACATACTTACAACAAACATGTATTTTTTGCAGTTTTTGCGATAATGGTAGGGAACCATTTGTGTGCGAGTCCAACTTGCACTTGGTCAGTTTTTTTAAATTTAATAAGTCTAAATTATCATTATTATTAAACCAATGATTTCTCCTGCCTTTCTTAAATGCTTTAAATATGATGTTGTTTAATTTTGATATCAAACTGTGGAGAACCGCAGCAAGGTTCCAATCAAAAACACTGCAACAGATAGTTCTATGTTATGGATTTGTTTTCCACACTTAGTCCTTCAGATGGACCATTGTGCGTGGCAACAGATAGTTGATACACCTTGATACAATACAAACAAAAGAATTCACAAAGACCTGAAGATAAAGCTGTTAATGAATAAATTAAAGCTAATATTACCACATACTGCAACAGATTAAAAACACAACTTATTCTAACCACATTCACAAGACTGCTGGCATCCCAAGACCTACTGAATAAAACCAGTTTGAAATAGTTAATAGAGAACAGGTGGAGTACCGGCTTCAAACTGTGCATAATCACCAACCATTCACCTATCGCAAGTATAAAATTAAGTTCCCTAGAATATTAATTTAGGGATCCATGGAATAAACTTATATTATTGGATGAATGACGTATGATAGCTGTTTTAAATATAAATAAAAGGTCCGTATCAACAATTCTACCTATAGGCAACTCATCAGTCTACTACTTAGACGTAGATAAACCTCCTTGCCAGTAATCAGTCATTTTAGTAAACCATAGGCAAAATAGTACTTTAATGTAATCATCGTAAAATAATGATAATATTGCTAGTTGATTCAAATAGAGCTGGATACACCCTTCAGGAATACAAAGGAAAATAAGTAATGTTATTGTAAGCAAACTTTGCTATGATGTCTAACAACAAATAATGTTATAGACTGGAATACGCATCAAATTACTAAAAATTACTACATAGTACATTCTAGTACTATGGTAATTATAATATCGCTTTAATGATGGTCCATTGTATCTTGCTTTTGTCACAACAAACAATTAAAAGAAGAAAATACAAAATGGCAGAAGCGTCCAATAAGTCGCGCGCAAATCAGTGAACATCGCTATTAATGCCTATTGCAATTTATATAAAATTCACTATTAACATAAATATTATTACTTACGGCCGCATCTTTGTCACTATTTCTTATTTTCAAGAATTATTCAATGAATTCAATCAATTTATTTAGGCGCGTTATGTCAATTGTCAACACCGACCGGCCGCTACCATCCATAGACTCATAAATAAATAAATAAATAAAGAATAGACTAGATTTTATTTTTTTCGTAGTCTAGTGAAATTTAGACATTGACAATTTCACGCCGAGCAAATTGAGTACCGAATCATGTCAGAATCAAGCTGGCCTCACCTTCACGGCCAGTCAATTAGGAATCATTGGAAACAATCAAATGCAGAAATCAAATGGATGAAAAAATCTAAATTCATTTAAAACCTACTTAATCAAGTACGTCACATCAAGAATTCAAGAACATGAATCAGAGCCCAAAGAACGTGTATAATTTTACTAATTTTGCTTCTACAAAAAAAAGTTAATTAAAAAAATCGACCCCGACTGCTTTAAAAGCGAACTAAAATTAAACAAGGAGAAAATCATGCTGTGCAGTCGGAGGATACATATTCGCGAGCTGGCTGACGAAAACCAGATGTATCCTCCGACTGCACAGCATGATTTTCTCCTTGTTTATGTCTTTTTAGTTCGCTTTTATAGCAGTCGGGTTTTTAGATTTTTTTAATTAACTTTTTTTATTTATAACTTTTTAGTTATCTTTTTTTAAGATTTAGGTACATTTAAACATATAAGTGTTATATATTTTTGAAATCACCACTTAAAACCCTTTATTTTGATACCCCAGACGAAGGGTATGGAAGAAAAAAAAATATTTTTCCACCGCAAAATGGCGCCCAAAATCCGCCATTTTTCTATTTTCCAATTTTAATGTAGCCAGTGACATTTGCGGGGTTAAGACGAATCGATTGACGTATGAATCATCAAAATCGGCCAACGTGTTTGCTCTCTAGAACGCCACATAGGAACAAACATACATACATAAATACATACATACATACATACTTACATACATACATACATACATAGACTGATAAACACATTCGGTGTCACAACAACACGCAGTCGGGTAAAAATGGTTTGTGATGATAATTAATACCTGGCAAGGCACACTTAAGTAATGGGTCACTTTCACTTTCATTAATACGTCCATTTGTACATGAAGTCAATTGCCCACAACTCATTCGAAGCACTAAACATATATTAAAAAATTAGTAACAATATAGTAAAATTTATATTGAAAATATTGTTACAAGACAAACAAGCGGCATCTATTGACGAGAGGAAGAAACAGGGAGCGTGTCGAATATTGAACTTGCCAGAATGATTGTACCGAACATTCTGGAAGGTTCTCGTCGCTTTGGGAATACTGGGTTCGAAAGTATTGCTCGGTGGTCGAATAATTTGGATAGTTCTCAACGCCTCAAAAACGGTCTAGAGTTATTTTCCTGTGCTATATATTGGGCAGTTGGAATCATTTTGTGATACAGTTTCGATTTGGAAGCAATTCGGAGCGAAATATTGCGAAGCAATATGATTGTTCAATAAATGTTTGGGTAATAATGTGTAATTAATTAAATTGTGCCGTTTGAATAGTTTATCCCTGAACCCCAACTGGAAACAGAAGTTAATAGAATAATTCAGTCACCTTGTAATTAGAGATTATATTTAGTCAATACTCTAAATCAAGCTGTGGCCACCTATAATAATTGAGGGAGTGCACTGGTCATCAATCTATCTATATATATAAAAAAGAAGAAACTGACCAAAAAGACGATTTAGGGGGTGTTTAAGTTTGTGTCGCGCACGCCTTCCATCCCCGGACTCGTCGCTCAGCTCCACCTCGCCGCCGCCCGACTTCGGATCACCAGTGTCATCGGCGGCTACAGCCGCGTCGAGTATTTTTCCCCGCCGACGTCGCCAACACCTGTACGTCGGTAGGGGAGAGGCCGGCCACCGTGAATATTGGGACCTAGGGGCCAATCGGCCCCAAGCCGGGTCCCCGCTGCCGGTGGTTGTGTGCAGCGGATGAGATGGCATCTAAATATGAATGAGAACGTCATGCGGCATATTACGGGTCTACAGAGGAGGGAACTAACCTCACTGCGTACCGTGCTAGGATGCTGTCTCTGTTTCAGGATCTGGAACTAGCCGTAAACGTCTTGGCCCAACGATTGTCGGATCAGGTTCGGGTAATCCAAAGTATTCAGAGGTTGGACGACGCCGCACTTGACAGGCTACGCTCAGAAGTGCTGAGCAACCAAATCATCTCAACCCCGACACAGACCGCGGCACCGCCAACCACTATTGTTATCCCGCCGCGGTCCAATCAAGTTGACGATGAGGCAGATGATAGGGTTGTTACAGTAAGTAGCCAGTGCAACGAAAGATTGAGGAGCGCACTGGAGGATGCGCTCCGCGAGTATAGGTCCACTCCATCTGAACTTAGACCCTGATTACCACGGCTGCCTATGCACAATAAAAATAGTGCACTGGTGTTTGCTTTGGATTCGCTGCTTAAGAACATCTCTGAGAGCTGCGAGAACCTCGTTGATACGCGCTCAATCCTGTATTTGGGGAGCTGTTGTGGCATGTCGTTTAGCCAAAGATAATTTCCCAAATGAGGCTATTCGACCAAAGCCTGCCGGGCAGCCGTGCCAACCGGATCCCATCGATACGGATCGATGGGGCCAGGGTACTCATCGGAAAACACTGCTGTTTCAGGGAAGCCAATATCATCGACCAAGTTTGATGCGCATCGTGAGGCGGGCATTTTCGGCGACTGGAATCAGTCCTCGAGAATACAGGTCCCGTGTCACGGAGCGCATCAATTTGCTGAAGCAGAAACTTTGTGCATGAGCCAGCCGTATTCGCTCGGTATAAGCAGTGGATTGACCGGTATTCGCAGAATCGCATGTTCCAGAGTAATGAGAGGTACATAGAACTTGGTAGCGACCTGAACGAAATGTGACGTGTGCCACCCGGATAATGTCGCCACGAGTACATTCTGGCGAAACATCTGGTCGGTGCTCGTCTGTCACACTGAGGGTGGCTGGATGCGTGATGCCGAGTGCGTGTGTGAAGTTATACCAGTAATGGAAAACGTAATCATTAGTCCATCTGATGTAGCCAACGCAGTTCGTCCGCTAACTAGAACTGGAAGTCTCAGGAACTGAACGGCCTGCATATCTTCTGGCTAAAATGTTATAGCAGCTCACACGCGTTTCTGGCATCTCAATTCCAGTCACGTTTAGAGTCTGGATCGCTTCCACAGTTTTTAACAACAGGCGTTGTCCATAAGACAGGTAGTCCCGCGGAACCCAAGAATTATAGATCAGTTACATGCTTATCGACAGTTTATAATCTTCTTACATCCATCCTGAGAGCAAAAATTGATAAACACATTAAAGGTAACTCAATAATATCTACCTCTCAGAATGCATATAGGAATGGGTCCCGCGGCACTAAGGAGCTACTCGTCATTGATATGGCCATAAGCCAGTAGTTCGTCGATCCCGCAAGGATTTGTCGACATGCTGGATAGACTACAAGAAGGCCTACGACTCTGTGCCGCATACATGACTCATGAGGGTGCTGGAGTTGTACAAAATAGATGCAACTCTATGCACCTTCTTTGAGTAATGTATGGGGCAATGGAAGTCGATCCTTCGATATCCAGGATGTCGACCGATTCAGAAGGATGATGAGCCTGTATGGATTAAGCGGGGGATATTTCAGGGCGACAGTTTGAGTCCACTTTGGTTCTGCTTAGCCCTGAATCCTCTAAGTACACTTTTGGAGAATTCAGTCCTAGGCTATCGGTTGTGGAAGAGGTAGTCAGGTCATATCTCACCTCCTTTACATGGATGATCTGAAACTCTTTACCCCCAACGAATTCCAACTGACGGAGCTACTGAAGGTAACTGAAACCTTCAGTAACTCCAATAGGATGGAATTTGGTGTGGACAAATGTGCACTTATGCATGTAAAGCGAGGGGAGATTATGAAATCCGAGGGAATTCAACTCTCTTATTCCATCACCTTAAACACCTCTCCTCGACCGAAACTTACAAGTATTTGGGTATGTCGAAAGCGTTGAGAATCTATAGAACTGACATGAAGTAACTGCTGCAGGAGCGTTTCTTTGACCGCCTGAAAAAGGTATTAAATAGCCTTTTATCAGGCGGAAATAAGAATACCTTCAACAATTGGGTTATGCCGGTTTTGATGTACTCTTTCTGCATACTCAAATGGACTCAGACCGAGCTCGACGCCCTCGATAGGAGGGTCCGGACACTGTTGACCGCAAACCAGATGCATCACCCACGATCATCGGTGATGAGACTGTACAGCCCGCGGAAGTGTGGGGGTCGAGGCTTTTTAAACGCCAAGACTCTTCGCAACCGCGAGGCAGCCTACTTAGAAAATACTTTTAAAAAGCTGAAGTGTGTATGCACCGGGATGTGGTCGCAGTGGATAAGGGACCCACCCCGTTGTCCATGGCTAAAGGGAACTGGCGCAAGCCTGTAATACTAACTACTGATGAACGCAAAGAGGTATGGCAAGGCAAGGTGCTACACGGATGCTTCTATCGGGCTCTCCATGAGCCCGATGTATGGGCTCCATGGGCGATGTCGTTGTGAATCCATCAGACATATTAAATCTGGTTTTTCTCGACTGGCTAACGGCGAGTACTTACACAGGCATAACCAAGTGGCCAGGATTATTCACCAGCAACTTGCTTTGAAGTACAATCTAGTGGATTCTGAGGTACCGTATTACAAGTTTGTGCCCGACCCAGTTCTCGAAAATGACCATGTCACGTTGTACTGGTATCGGTCTATCATCACTGATAGGACTATTGTTGCCAATAAGCCGGTTATAGTGGTGATCAACCGTTTAGCGTGCCGCACAGTGATAATCGATGTCACCATCCCGCATGAAGAGAACCTCGTGAAAGCTGAGAAAGAGAAACAAATCAAGTACCTCGACTTAGCACACGAGGTTGTCGACATGTGGAATGTGGACTCGGCGATCAATGTGCCGATTATAGTTACGTCCAACGGCCTGATGGCCAAGAGCATCAACGACCATCTGTCGAGACTGTCATTGCGCGGTTGGATCAAGGGCCTGATACAGAAGGCAGTACTCCTATATACGTTTCGCATTGTGAGGAGGTTCCTGTCTCTGGAGTCCTAACCACCGGTAGCTTGGACCCTGCTCCCGACAACGGCGGGCAACCATTTTTTTAATGTGTTTTTTATGATTGATTTAAAGAAATATTTAAAAATGTAAATATGAAATGAGAACAAAATTGATACATGAAATAATTATATAGCCCTGAACGCCGGTAGCTTGGACCCTGTTCCCGATACCGGTGGGGTGGGCCTCTGTTTTTAAATGATTTTTGATGTATTTTATAAAAAATATTTAAAATGTAGATTATAAGAAAAGAAATGAATAAAGGAACAATATTTACATAACATTAAACAGAAAGAATATGAAGAAACTAGCACTCCGCCCGCGACTTCGTTCACGTGATTTCGTATTTGGTCCAGCAGATGACTTTCTTAAGGGTACACTAGTCGAAAATTCTTCCATACAAACGTAGTCTGGCTTTTACTCCACTGTTTGACGATGTTCGTTCAAAATAAAAAATTATATCAATTTGTCTCATCATTATCTAGCCCTGTATGGAAACAAAAAAGTGAAAAAAATATTTACTTGAAAGTTATGAGCTTTGAAAGTTCCATACTTCAACACTAATTTTAACGTATCTTTGGGCGTAAATAAGTACCATAAGAAGAAGGAAAATTGAAAAACGGCCTCCATACAGGAATAGATTAGAAGTTCAACAATGCAAATAATTTTATTTTGAACCGATACATTCAGTCGTTTATTCATGATATCCAGACTCCCAAAGGCCTGTTTATAAAATTTCGCGCGCTCGTTTTCGTTCTAAATCATCATCCATTTTGCTACAAATTTGCAAAAATACTAATTCGTACGCGTACTAGCTTCTTACCGCTTATAACAGCATCTATCTGTTCCGCACGTGTTGTCGGTTGATATAGCACGCATTTGAACCCCGCGCACAAAATAGTTCGTGCCGTCGACTAGTGTACCCTTAAGTTCATTTAGTGAAGGCGACCAAAAATAAGATGTAAATTGTTTAATCAATAAAAAATGGGTTATCGTTTTCTATCTAGAGATTATTAGTTTGGGACGATTCGTTATTTGACTTAGGCACGATTTTTCAATAGTTTGATAACTTTTAACTGGGGAATAAAAATGGCCGTTTGACAGCATTTTTAGGGTTCCGTACCCAAAGGGTAAAAACGGGACCGTATTACTAAGACTTCGCGATCCGTCTGTCTGTCCGTCTGTCACCAGCTTAGATAAAGTACCTATAGATTAAGCCTTAAAATGACCTTGATTGATAGAGCGAGATGGCTAATTGGCAGCTCCATGTAAATAATAAGGACAAAAGATTATTTTTTGTCTTTGTCACCGTGGCCGGTTTCTGTTGTTTGTCTAACTCTAATACAATGGCAGGTTTGACAAACAAACTCGGTTTTGTTTGATTTTCTGTGATTTCGTGGTATTATGTGTTAATTGAGACAAGGAATTTGGGTTATTTATAGATAATAAGTGTCAGTGCGATGGTGGGTTGTAGTGTTCTTGTTCTTGTTGTAACACCAGAACTAACTATTGCTGTCTCATGTGCAGCCACGCCAGTGCTTAATCTATAGGTACTGTAGCATGATGGTCTATGAATGTCTATGATTGAATGTCTACAATCTAATATATTGTCTATGGCTCGAGCTCATACCCGATCTTAGGAAATGGACGTGTGTCCCAATAAAATAATTATTAAAAATCAAGACATCTTTATTTCAAGAACCTCACTCCACTCCGCCAGAACCCAGGCAAGCCCAAAGGCAACATGGTGTCAGAATTGGTCACAGAAGGTAATAAGAAGTGATAATAATGACAGAAAAAATGTTCATTGCGAACATGAGGCCGCTAACGATAGAAAATGGCGACAATGCTGCCGAGAAATGGAGGCAATGGAAACAACGTTTCGAAATCTTCGTGGATGCGAATGAAATCAACAAATTTCCGACCGCAAAACAGACAGCAATTTTATTAAATGCAATTGGAGATGAAGGGCTTGAAATATTCAATAGTTTCAATATTGACAGAACACAGACAAAAATTGAAGAAATCTTGAAAAAATTTGATGATAAATTCAGTCCTCACACAAACGTAACAGTCGAGAGATACAATTTTTTCACTAGAATGCAAAAACAGGACGAGACTTTGGAGGAATACCTCACAGTTCTCACTAACTTATCTACCGCATGTGAATTTGCAACACTAAAAGATTCTCTAATTAAAGACATGCTGGTCATTGGTATGAAAAATACACACATAAAGGAACGACTCCTTCAAGAAGAAAACTTGACAGTTGAAAATGCTATGAAAATTGCAAAAAGTCTAGAACTCTCTCAAGAAAGGTCAACAAAACTTATGTGTAAAACCGAAAACAAAGAATCAGTACAAGCTATCAGGACAAATAACAGAAGCCGTTCACAAACTAGTTACGACAGAAATAATTATTACAACAGGAACAAATCATCATCAAGCAGACATAACTTCAACCAAAGATTGAAATCACCAGCCAATAAAATATGCAGGAGATGTGGTCAAGTACACAAATACAAATGTCCAGCTGAAGGCAAGATATGCAGTAATTGTAAGAAGAAAAACCACTTTGCTAAATTCTGTTTTTTCAAAAATTCAGGAAATAACAATAATTCTGGTAACAATGGTAAAAATAATCATAGAGTAAGTACAATTCAGTCATTATCAAATCCACAGGATAATCATTTTGTAATAGGTTCCATTAATAAAAATCATAACAATGCGGAAGACTGGCAAATTGATGTCTATTTCCATAACTTCAAAGTCAAATGTCAAATAGATACAGGAGCTGATACAAATGTCATATCAAAGCATATTCTTAATAGAATTAGGTCTAGTACGCAGGATCATATTAATGTGTTTAGAACAAATAATAAAATATATACTTTTTCAGGAGAACTAGTGCCAAACTTAGGTACTTGTATTATTGATTGCAAATTTGAAAATGGATCTTCAGCAAGACTTTACTTCACCGTTGTAGAATGTGAGTGCATACCAATAATTGGGTGGAAAACATGTGAAAAACTTGGTATTGTAAAAAGAATATTCAAAATTGAAGGTAGTTACAGGTCAGTGCAAAACATTGTGTCAAAGTACGCACATACATTTGAAGGTTTAGGTTGTCTACCCTACAAAGCTCATTTAGATATTGATCTCAGTGTTCAACCAAAAGTTTGTCCAGTTCGTAGAATACCATATTCTTTAGAAAATCGTCTTAAGGATGAATTAAAAAGTATGGAACAACAAAAAGTCATTGAAAAGATTGAAAAGCCAACAAAATGGGTCAATTCCATAGTCTTAGTTGAAAAACCTAATGGCAAGTTGAGAATTTGTCTTGATCCTAGAAACTTAAATGAAGCTATTAAGCGACCTCATTATCCTTATCCTACATTTGATGACCTTAGATCCAAAGTAGCCGGAGCTTCTATTTTTTCAAAATTAGATGCTAGTTCTGGATATTGGACTATTTGTTTAGATTCAGAAAGTAGTGATTTATGTACTTTTAATACACCTTATGGTAGGTATAAATTTCTTAGATTACCATATGGAATTAATTCCAGTGGAGAAATCTTCCATAGAACTATGAATCAATTATTTGGAGACTTACCAGGAATAATAATTTTTGTCGATGACATCCTTGTCTATGGGTCAAATGAAAAAGAACACAATGAAAGGTTAGAATTACTATTCAAACGTGTTTCTGAAGTAAATTTAAAATTCAATAAGTCTAAATGCCAATTTGGTATGGCTGAAATACGCTATGTTGGTCATATTTTCAATAAAAATGGTGTGTCACCCGACCAAACTAAAGTTGAAGCAATTTCTAAGATGTCAAGTCCAACAAATGTTAAAGAACTCCAAAGATTCCTAGGAATGATTAATTATTTAGGTTCCTACATCCAAAACCTTGCAGAAGAAACTACTATTTTGAGAGATTTGTTAAAAAAGCAAAATATTTGGCAATGGTTAGATCAACATGAACAGCAATTTAAAAGATTAAAGTCATTAATATGTCAATCACCTGTTCTTATTCATTATGACATGAAAAAACCTATAAGAATGTCTGTCGATTCTTCAAAAAATGCAGTAGGTGCTGTAATACTACATGGTAAAAATCCTATAGCATATGCTTCAAAATCACTAAATAAAAGTCAAATAAACTATGCTCAAATAGAAAAAGAACTTTATGCTATTGTGTTTGGTTGCAAAAAATTCCATCAATATATATATGGTATACCTATTCAAGTAGAAACAGATCACCAACCATTAGTCACTTTATTTAAAAAACCAATGTCAGAAGTCCCTACAAGATTACAACGTATGATGATAACTTTGCAAGCATATCACCTAATTGTCTCTTATACTAAAGGCACAGAAATGTATATTTCAGATACTTTGTCACGTGCTCCAATCAAGGACACTAACCAAAATCAGGAATTAGTCAGCCTAGATGATTTAGACAATGAAGTTGAAATTCATATTAACTTATTAACTTCTAACTTAGCTATCACAAAACAAAAACTTGAAATAATTTTACATCACACAAATCAAGATTTAGTATCACAAAAATTAAAAGAATATTATAAAATGGGATGGCCTAAATGTAAAGAACAATGTGACAATTTAGTATCACCATATTGGAACATCAAGGAAGAAATTCATGTAATTAATGATATAATTTTCAAAAACAACTTAGTCATTATACCTATTTCAATGAGATCTGAAATTTTAAATATTTTACATGAAGGTCATTTAGGTATAGAAAAAACAAAATGTTTGGCTAGAGGAGTAGTCTATTGGCCTAATATTAACCAGGATATAGAAAATAAAGTAAGACAATGTGAAACTTGTGCTATTTATTCTTCAAATAAAACAAAAGAGTCAATGTTATCACATGAACAACCAATATTTCCGTGGCAAAAGCTAGCTACAGATTTATTTGAATATAAAGGCAAAAAATATTTAATTGTTGTGGATTTTTATTCCAACTACATAGAAATAGCAAATTTGAATAAAGACAGTAAAACTTTAAATGTCATAACACACTTGAAATCTATATTTGCTAGACATGGTATCCCATTACAACTTTTAAGTGATGGAGGTCCCCCTTATAACTCATTAGAATTTAAGAACTTTCTATTTGAATGGAATATTGAACATATTGTATCAAGTCCACACTTGTCACGTTCAAATGGTCTCGCAGAAGTTTCTGTAAAAATCATAAAAAACATATTAAGAAAATGTGATGAATCAGGGTCCGATCCATACTTAGGATTACTTCATTATAGAAATAGCCCCAGAGGAAATATCTCTTCACCTGCACAGTTACTAATGTCAAGAAATTTAAGAACTCAATTACCTAATAAAGTAAGTGATTTAAGACCTAAGATTGTAAAATTCTCAGAGCACAATGTAAAGAAACAAAATTACTTAAATAAAACAAAAGCTTATTACAACAGAAATTGTAAACAATATCCTACATTTTATAATAACCAACAAATATACTTTAAGAAAAATCCAAGAGATATCATATGGACTAGAGGTACTATTGTGTCTAAAACTAAATTTCCTAGATCATTTATTGTAAAAGATTGTCATGGTACAACTTACAGAAGAAATACTCAACATATTCGTTTAGATCATAAGTCAAATAATAATAATTCAAACTATATGTTACAGTCACATAACAAGGAAGTCAAATTCAATGAAACAGGTCAAACTATGGATCATAAAATTCCAAGTTCATGTAAAACAAAGTTGAAATCAAAATCATTTTCTCAAAAAGAAGAGGAGGATAATAATTGTATATTTATCTTCACTCACGAGTCAAGTCCTATGTCAAATTATACAAGCAAAGAAAATAATGATTCTGATTCCTTCTTATCTGTTGAGTCAAATCATTCTATTGTTTCAGAGGAGATAATAACCTCTCCAGTATTTGTAAACATTGAAGAAATAATGTCACCTGAAAGTGTTCATGAGTTTAATGAATATGAAAGTCAAGATTTATTAAAAACTAATGAAGAATGTAATTTACAAAGTCCGATTAACATAGAAAACTTAATCAGTAGTCCTAAGAATGTTATCATACCTCATAACTCTGTAATGTCCAAAAATAACGATGCCCATCAATCTGAAAAGGAAATGCCACAAGCTGAATATAGCTCGAGAGGTAGATTGTTAAAAAAGAAACATAAATTAGATTTATAAGATTATAAAATTGTATGCGTAGTATTAATTATTATTAAATAGTATTACTCAATTTTGATAACCTAGCTTTGTTTATCAAAGTTTTAAGGTTATATTGTTATAATTCAAATCTGTCAATGTCAAATAAATTTGTTTATGTCTTTTTAGAAATGTCAATGTCACTTTAAAGAAAAAAGGGCATGTAGCATGATGGTCTATGAATGTCTATGATTGAATGTCTACAATCTAATATATTGTCTATGGCTCGAGCTCATACCCGATCTTAGGAAATGGACGTGTGTCCCAATAAAATAATTATTAAAAATCAAGACATCTTTATTTCAAGAACCTCACTCCACTCCGCCAGAACCCAGGCAAGCCCAAAGGCAACAGGTACTTTATCTAAGGTCACCAGGCTGGTATCTCATGAACCGTGATAGCTAGACAGTTTGAAATTTTCACAGATGATGTATTTCTGTTGCCGCTATAACAACAAATACTAGAAACAGTATAAAATTAATATTTAAGGGGGGCTCCTACACAACAAAAGTGATATTTTGGCCGTTTTTGCTCAATATTAATAACGGCAACAGGTAGACGCTTGAAATATTCACCAGAATGATAAGTTATATATTCACTTCAAAAAATAATAATTATTAAATTATAATAAAATAAATTAAGCGGGGCTCCCTTACAACAAACGTGATTTTTTTGCAGTGTTTTGCGATAATGGTACGGAACCCTTCGTGTGCGAGTCCGACTCGCACTTGGCCGGTTTTTATAGAAAATACAGAGAGTTTGTATTATACAAACTATGAAAACTGAAAATATGTGAAACGGCCATTTTTGTTCCTCAGATATATGTTAGAGTCTGGCCAACGAAAGTGTGATCTGAAAAACGCGGCAAATTCAAAAAATCCTAATGTGGTATCACCAACTATACCTCTAGTTAAAAGTTTTGATACTTGTATTATTTGTATTTATTATAATTTATTTTTTGATTTATTGGCTCCGTTTGGTGAAGTGTGACGGAGCCATGACTGTCATGGATGTGAGTTAAAAAAGAGTGTGTAGATTTATTTATTAGTATGTACATAATATTAACCCACTTAACATTTAATTTATTAATTACTTAATCATTATACTCAAAATCATAGTCCAAAAATTTAACCTCTAAGTATTCATCAGTATCTGAATCATCATCTACACTTATATAAAATTTTCCAATACTTCTTCTGTTAAGTGATCTCTTTGTTTATATTTATTTGCCACATTTATTACATGGTCCGTCAATTTTGCCAGTCTTCTGCAGTTATTCGGCCAAATGAGGAACATTGAAACATAAATATAAGAAAATGTATCATCATTTATCGTAAATATATAACAGTCAGATAACATGGATCAAGATTACCAAGTCATACTAATAATCGCAATCACAGACAATACACTGATTAATAATGTTGCCATACCCCAACTTTGAAAATACCCCAGATCACGCTTTCGTTGGCCAGACTCTAACAGACTATTGAACAATAGGTCCTTAAGAATAGAAAATGTTAGGTTACCGCCACAAAGTAAAATCCCCCCTACAAATATTAATAACCAGTCCAGGGTCGAATTATTAACAACCCAAAATTATGTTAATCACTCTTTTCTTTTTAGTTTATGTTAGTTAGATTGCGCAGTAAGATCTTCAAAAAGAACTTTAACTGCCGCACTCAGAGACATTTAACGGTTACTTAAGGCGCTCCTTAGTGTAGATTTTGTACTAAAAATCTATACTAAGGAGAGCTTTAAGTAACCGTTAACGTCTCTGAGTGCGGCAGTAACACCCCTAAACCGATCTGGTACGTAGGTTAAAAAAACCGGCCTAAAAACCGGTAATACCATTTAATATTTACTTTATACAGTTTTTAGTATTTGTTGTTATAGCGGCAACAGGAATACATCATCTGTGAAAATTTCAACTGTCTAGCTATCACGGTTCATGAGATACAGCCTGGAGACAGACGGACAGACAGACAGACAGACAGACAGACAGCTAGACAGACAGACGGATCGCGAAGTCTTAGTAATAGGGTCCCGTTTTTACCCTTTGGGTACGGAACCCTAAAAACGAACCTAAGTAAATTTTAATTACTTAATTTATCCCGAAGGAATTAGATTTGTCATACAAACAAATTTCCCCCTTTTCAGGTTGAAAGTTTTAGAGTGGCCACCAGTTTAAAAATAATCTTTGACTCTTAGATAAAGTACCTATAGATTAAGCCCTGGCGTGGCCGCACATGAGACAATAATAGTTAGTTCTGGTGTTACAACAAGAACAAGAACACTACAACCCACCATCGCACTGACACTTATTATCTATAAAAAACCCAAATTCCTTGTCTCAATTAACACTTATTACCACGAAATCACAGAAAATCAAACAAAACCGAGTTTGTTAAACCTGCCATTATATTAGAGTTTGACAAACAACAGAAACCGGCCATGGTGACAAGGACAAAAAATAATCTTTTGTCCTTATTGTTTACATGGAGCTACCAATTAGCCATCTCGCTCTATCAATCAAGCTCATTATAAATCTAGGTACTCTACCTAAGCTTTGACTGAATGAATGACATTTATGATTTGACATTAACAGCCACAGTCGATTTGACATTAACAGTCACAGAATATGTAAACCTGATGTAATCGTTTCGTACTGGCCTCGCGCGCCCTACGAGCTTGCGCTTATTTGTATCGAAGTTGTCGTGCTTATCTTAGAGTAATATGTTCTGAGCCTGCAGCAACTTATTCTATTAACATTCATGAAAATGAATTAAGATACAGAATAAAAAAGTACGTGCAGATTTTAGCGGTGGGATCTCGTATTTTGATATACTAGGTACTTTCATGGAATTAATATTACCATGGATCAAATTAATAATACCAACCTGTTACTCTTGAACTACTCGGAGGAGCTCGTGGCTAAACAATAACAGCCATACGGGTTGATCTCAGGGTTAAGCAACACTTGCTGAGGTCGGTCTATGGTTGGGTTGGGTGACCATCTTATCATACCGAGATTCCTTCGTGCATCGGAAAGCTGTTGGTCCCGGCTATTATTTGTAGACGTCAGCACGTCATGTCTTTACGGGTCGTCAGAAGCCTGAAATCCCAAAGGTATCTTGTTACCCAGTATATATATGCTCCATGTATATATATATAGAACCTGGCCCCAACATACTTGGGAAAAAACTAGGCAGATAATATTTAAGATACTATCCCACTGCAGGGCAATGGCCTCTTCTAAAGAGAAGGCCCAAGCACCAAGCTTGTTCAATACTGGTTGGCGATTTCCAACGTTTAAATACTTTAAGTCCAGGTTTCCTCGAGATGTTCTCCTTCACCGTTGTCAGCGTTGGACATCGCTATAGCATCGCGATAAATTTAGAAAGTACATATTATTATTATGAATTGAAAATGTCACATTGGTCCTTGCCCAGATCTGATCCCGCGACCCCAAGCACACAGATAACTTAAACTATATACTGGTCAGACTCAAGCACGAGAGGCGAGGTCCACTGGTCAACCACGCACGACATGTTAATAAAATATCATTTTTCTGTATTTTAATACTATGTAGTACAACCGTGGAGTACGAATATGTTCTTGGATTTAACAGACTCGTATATATCTCGTATTATACCTAAATAACGACGTAAAATAACGTCGGTGACTCAGTAGCAGTACTGAGTCCTCACTACTCGTACTCAGTGGCATTCTGTAATCTGTGGTGGCAATGGTCGTGGTCGCGATAGAGAAGGGGAGTGTTTTTAATTTCTAGTGATTTTCAGGTCAGTATAGTTGTAATATACCTCGGTTTGATGAAATCGTGTATTATTTTAACAATACAATATGTGCTAAAAGTATACGACTAGTGTAACGATGATTTGATAACGACGATGGACAGTGTATATTTATTTCTCATCGGTTTTTAGAAATAAAGTGTCGGGTACCGAAAACGAATTACTCATTTTGAAGACCTTTATTGAGGTAAGTTTCTTTGTAATTACGATCTTTTTGGAGATTCTTATTAATCAGCCTTTAATGAGACTAGCGTAGTTGAGTGTTTATTATTTTTTTTTTACAAGCTTGTAGTTAACTAAAATTGTCTTTATAATACGTGTGGGTCAAATCTTGCAATTGAATTTTAAAACAGTTATCCCCAAACGATTGAGCTGATATTTTGTATACACGTTTGTTTTGTATGACAATGCAGGATAAGCTTAAAATAAAAAGTTTTTTTTATATAGTTTAGTCTAATTTTACTCTCCGCGCACGTACAATCGTACATCTATCGTATGTGTAACACTTTCTGAAAACTGTTTCATTTGTCCTGAATACAAATTTAGATACTTATATTCGATTATTTCTCTTCACTAAACTTCACTTGCTCTTCAGGGTATGTGATACCTATTTGACATGTTTGTTGACATTTTCATGGCAAAATGCTAACTCTCATTTTGATATAACTTTCTCAAAACGAGTGGTAAAGTTTTAAGATGTAAAAGATAGAATGTAATGAACTGTTTCATTTTCTTCAATTTACATTAACTTCCTCACTATTGTGCAGGGGTTTTGAATCTTTTATGTCTATTAATTTGAGGCTATGGTGGTGATGGTTGGATATAACACCTGTTGTGAACACAACTGTCACCTGTTGTGTACAATGTTGACTATTTCTTGTCTCCAGATTCTGGTCACTGCTTCCTGTATTCTGTGCTTCTGCATATTTACTTATTATCTCGCTTCATTTAAGTTGAGAACTGAGGCTCTATGGAAGTTGCTTGTAGAAGATTTTGTTTGAGTGAAAGAATATTTTAAGTCTACAACCTTGTTTTCTCCACTAATGCTGGATTTATATTAGGCTTCGCCCTCCGTTTTGTTTTTTGACAGTTATGTCTTTCTATTATTGCTAGGGCGTAGATTGTTATGTTTTGTAAGTGTGGTACTGGTGTTTGCTCTAATTACTAAGTACATTAATATAGGGATTGCAAATGTATTTTGGGCCTTAAAAGATTTATAACTGAAAATTGTGTTTTACATAGGGCGTTAAGTCTTTTCTTATAATCTGCTTTAAGTGTAACTTTAATTCTAACATGAACTAGGCTCTTTAGTCGCGTATAATAACTACAGTAATCTGCAAACTTTTTCGCCAATCTGAAGTTGACCACAAGGGTTGCTCAGTAGTAAATCTCATACTAAAACAGCCCGCACGTCATGCTATGCGTATAAGAAAGCCCAAGTTCAGCCTGGTCATAAACATTGAGGATTACTGTACTTCCTGCAATGCAATGAATTCAAGAAATGCACAAATGAACAGAAGCATGTAAACAACCCAGTTTATGTTAGTTTTATAGCTTGTTGAGAATACATAAATCATATAAATTACTAAACATAACCAAAGAGAAATGAGGAACTTGGTAATTTGTATATAAGTGTTTCATTTCATGCAGAGGTGTTACTTTCAACTATAGTGTCTCATTGTGTCCACATTTCTCAACTGCGTGCTGAACACATCATGATAATTAATACTATGAAGCAAGTTTAGAAAGTTCTTTTCTATATTTTTATATGGCTAGGAAAACAAGTGTGTAATTAGTAATTAAGAGCAAAGAAACGTTAAACTGACTGTGTCTATATATTGAGTATATTATGACCACAATAGTCTTAAAGGCCTCATTATGCTTAGATCAATACAAGTCTAGCTCACTATAATTCTGAGGCCAACCCAATTTTATGAGTTGTGCTCTTTTTGCATGGAATAGCCATAGCACACACACAGGTGTGTGTGTTCTACACAGGTGTGGGTTCTCAGATGGTTCCGATGCTTGTGTGGCGTCTCTTGGAGACTATGGCCCATCTTTCGGCCAGTACCACATGCCCTGTAACCTGTACATGTATGGACCATATGACTGCATCAGCAAAAGTTGTTGCCGAGGCTGAATACTGGGCCAAACATAATATTTAAAATCTGTATTTGCCATCAACACCTTAAGAATAAGAATAGTTTTAATGAATGAAGAAAGTTATATTATTTCCAGTTAAGACTCTCCGAGTAATTCCCCATTGCCTTTTTTTTTTAAACTTTGAAATACCTGCTTTTTAGGGTACGGTTACGTTTGTACCCAAAGGGTAAAAACGTGACCCTATTACTAAGACTCCGTGATCTGTCTGTCTGTCACCAGGCTGTATTTCATGAACCGTGATAGCTAGACAGTTGAAATTTTGACAGATGATGTATTTCTGTTGCTGCTATAACAATAAATACTAAAAACAGAATAAAATAAATGTTTTAAGTGGGGCTCCCATACAACAAACGTGTTTTTTTTGCAATTTTTTGCGATAAAGGCCGGATTTTTTAAGTTAACAAAGCCATGCATTTAAATAAGGTATTACTTACTTTGAGCCGGTTTGTAAATTTGCAGTTAATCTATTGTTAGGCTAAATGATAGGTTGACATTTACTCTACTTTAAATTCAAAATTAAGGAATAAAGGATGTGTTACCACTTTTAAAGGTCTATCCACACATCATAATTATGAAATAAATAAATAATTATTATTATTATTATCCACACATCAGGGCCGTGCCAGGGACGTGGACGGACCGTGCCCCGTCAGGGGCTCAAAAAATATCGTTAGGTACATTTTATATGAACTCGTTCACACAAGTCCGTGCACGGGCCCGTGCACGTCCCGTCGGCACGGTATGTCCACGTCCCGTGCACGCGGGCACAGCCCTGATATGTGTGGATAGACCTTTAACCATTATTTTGAGTTTGACTTAAAACAATTTGATCATTTAATCTAGACTTGATGTAAGTAAGGTACACAATAATCCTTCTACAAACTTAAATACCCCCCTTGCCCACTTCGTAACAGACTGTAGTGGAAAGTTAATAACTGTGTGTATAGTTTATGAATGATACAAAACGTCAAAGTTAATTGATTGTAAAATATCTTTAAAAAAAAAGAAGCCCGAATTCTGAAAAAAAATTGTTGGATTTCTGATGTCAGAGGCCGGATTATGAAGAATTGTTGCCATATGATTGTGTGTCTGTTGCGAAAATGGAATGGTTCTATCGGCCATGTTCTTGTAAGGCATACTCCGTCTTTCCTCGCTCTGGAATCATCGAAATCATAATACGGAACCAGATAATGATAAATTAACGAGTTCGTGGTCTTTAGTTTGAGACTGGTCGAGCACCCTGGTGTTGTAAGTGAGGGTATACGATCGTTGGGGTACTGTCTACGTATAGTTCTCAATATCGCAAGGGGCTTGGCCGAGAGCCAAGTTGCTCGTTCACAGTTCGCGCAGTTGCACATAAAATATCATATTTTTGAGATGCTCACTATTGTTCTATTTTCAATAGAGTTCATTGTACGTTCCTAAAATAAATACGAGAGACTTTTTACAAAAATATATAACCGCCCCAAAAAGTCTATTATAATGCAAAAATAGTCCTCAAATAGTCAATCTCAGTGGAGACCAGCCATCGGCGCGGGAGATGGCACAAGTGTGTGCGCATACACAGGTGCGCTCCGTGTTCCCTCACTGTCATAGACCGATGGCGCGGCAATCCGACACGACCGGAGAGAGATCAGGCGTACGACGGCTTAACGGGCTTTCGGAGGTACGGGGTTATTCGCACTACAAAAGTGCCATTTTATAGAAATACCGGATCAATTTCCTTTTGAGGGAAATGGAAACGAGCATTTCCGTTGCCATCAAAAGGAAATTGAACAGGGCAGGAAGGAATGAGCGCAAACGTGGTAATTAACGTAGTGAATAAACCCCACACTCTGTGTCTACCAGCAAGCAATAGAAGGAAGTATTCTCAAGATTACAGTAATACAAACCAATAAGGAACAGTATAATTCGTTTCAAAACACAAATCGCAAACGTAGGCGACGCAGCTGCCAAAATAAAATGGAATAGGCATGCCATATCTGCCGCATGTCGGATGGGAATTGGGCGATAGTATAAGCCATTGATTGGGTCCTAAACTTCAGGAATGCGGAAATGCCCTCAATTCTGCGTGAGTTCATCCATTTCATCGCTGCACAGTATTTCGTTGAACCCTAGCAGCTAAACATCTCTTCTCTTCTCCACTTTGCAAGTCTTGCACATCTTTGTTTGTCTGAGCATAAGTCTACCCTAAGTGATGTGGACTATTCGGCGACGAGTGTGAAATTAGCACGTCCGTCATGCTGTACTTACAGGATCTTTACCGTCAAAGTTGTTTCGATAATTTTTTGGGGCTGTTCAAAATTACAAAATTCAACTTGATATTTTTACTATTACTTGTGTCTGAAAAGATAGACCCACCCATTTTTTTATCAATTGCAAGATGTTTTGTACTGCGTAAAGATCAGTATTGGCACGGGGTCTCATTGCTAAGAAAGAAAATTTGGTTCAAATAAATCTCACTAGATGGCGCGATATGCACCTCGGTATCCACCTATCTGTTATTGAATGTGCGTAAAATTAACATTTTCTGGAATTGAACACAAAAATTGTATGTTCTTCTTTAATTAACTCTCCTAAGTACAAAATTTTGGAATATTGGGCTCTTAATTCACATTTCAAAGATTATTAGACGGATCATTTAAAATTGATACCAATAGATGGCGCATTTTTTAATTTCTGAGGCATTCCACTCGATTGTTAAAGTTTGCATTTCAACACATTTTGCTACAAAAATAAATGTAAAAACGTGCAAATAAATACTAGAAAACAAACCTTCACTGTATTTAAAGAAAAAAACATTCACGAACTTAGTAAAACCTTTTACTTGCAAGTCGCTGCTAACACCGTCTATCTATCACCGTGAAACAGAACATTCGGTTCTGTTTCACGGTGATAGATAGACGGTTCGATGTACAAAAAAATGCCAGAATAAGCAGTCGAAAAACGCTAGTTACGTCGGCACGGTTTCTTTGTATGGGATGAGGTATCTGAATGCTAATATTATATTATCTGTGGTATTGGCTAATTCATCTAGTTGGCTTGCATTGCCAGATCTTCGATCTATTTCTAAATCAATCGATAAGATTTATTCTTAACTAACTATGCCTACGGCATCGCTCGCGTGGGCTGATATCTGCTAAAATACATTATAATGTAGTCAGAACATATCTTTGCTACTCGAATACACTTGAATATTTTAGTGTTGTATTTATTTGGAATTATTAACGTTGAATTAAAAGAACCCCTCCCTTGCTATGCAGCGTACACTACTTTTGTAGCGACATCTCAACATATTATCGAGATTTTTAAACATATCTATCTACCTTAAACTATGCTAGAATTATTTGTGATTAAACATTCTAATATGAATCCTGAAAAGATGTATGTGATATGGTTGAAAAAAATAACATGAAGTCCTCTAACTAAATACTGGTAATGACACAACAAAGTGTATTGTGTAGTTATTTTTATTTATGTTCAGATATGTAAGGGAATAAGATTTTTCTTTTTCTGCTAGAAATGCGAGCTGGGGTGAGTATACTCCAGTCAGCGCGAAGTGGGATTTATGTAAACAAACGATAGTTTTGGTCTATCCTGAGACTAGCATAAACAAGTGAATTCCGTAATCCATAGGACCTCGATTATTTAGTAATGTTTGCTACAAATATGCCTAACGTCGACTCGCGCCGCGCTGATTATTTCGGATTATTTCCAACTTGAGAAGGCCGTAGGTGTAGAATATCATTTATTACTCGTTACATTCTCGACAAAACTTATTTAATTAATCTAGTATTACTTGTTGAATATCTCTCTGCTTTCCTTAACATTAGCATGGACGCGTTATAAGTCCATGCCGTGTGGTAATACTACCATTCTGATGGTATTTTCTTCCGTATCTATCAATAAGCAGTTTCAGAGTTCGACAATCCCGACCCATGACTCAATGGGCAACCTTGACGCCCAATGTCTGTTCAACGTCAAACATATTATGGTGTTTTCACTACGGACTACTGTTAGCTATAGGCTCGGCTCAAGGACGTATACGTTCCCGCCCATAGAAGGTCACTAAACACTTATTTTTTAAATTGTCCATAAATTGTAAGCGAATTGTCAATTTTAACCGACTTATCAAAACGGAGGAGGTTCTATATTCGACATCCTAATGTCGAACATAGTATGTCTTTTTTTGGGTTCCGTACCCAAAGTGTAAAAACGGGACCCTATTACTGAGACTCCGCGGTCCGTCTGTCTGTCTGTCTGTCTGTCACCAGGCTGTATCTCATGAACCGTGATGACTATTGAAATTTTCACAGATGATGTATTTCTGTTGCCGCTATAACAACAAATACTTAAGTGGGGCTCCAATACAACAAACGTGATTTTTTTGCCGCTTTTTTGCGATTATGGTACGGAACCCTTCGTGCGCGAGTCCGACTCGCACTTGGCCGGTTTTTTTATTTTATTTTCACCGATATCTCCGTTAATTGTAGACCGATATTGAAAAAATATATTTTTGTTTGAAAGAGTATGTTGCGAAATTGGTCCCATTTTAATTTGGTGAAGATCTGATGAAGAACTTCAGCGATATACAACAGAACTCTTCAATAAATAACGGGAAATCTCTCGGGATTGCTGCAATCGCATGTCTGTTTATTGTTTATACCATTTCATAACATAACATCACGCCAGTACGCTCTAAAGGGATACGCAGATATGTACAGTTCACCTTGGTACACTCTCATTTCACCGGTTATGTTCAGTTTCATGATATTCGGATAATCAATTCTGGCATTATAGGTACTTAACTACTTGCCTATTAGGTAGATACTAAAAAGTGAAAAATAAAAAAAGCTTTTTAGCCTCCTGTGTCCGTATTTTTTGCAATTTTTTTGGCGTAATACATTTGTGTGTAATCCTCATGGATACCTTCCTTCTTAGTGTGTCGATGACAAATAGACTACCTTTAGTTATACTGTGGCTGGCCCAGTATTCAGCCACGGCAATACCCTCCGCTGACGCAGTCATAAGGTCCTCACGTGAACGAGCAACAGGATCCTCCTTCTGGGAGGATAGGAGTGTAACTTTTACCGACTAAAACCCCTCATTCCTTAGGCCCCTACCACTCCATGAGTTGAGGACCTGGGATACAAGTGAATTCCGGTGCATCCTCGACTAGTGACCCTAGAATTCAGTAATAGTGATGTTATTTAAAACTATGGGTAGGGAGCCTCATCCCAAGGGAACACACTACCGGGAAAACTATCCTTTGTCCTTCCCAGGGTCTCAAACTACTCCATACCAAATTTCATCTAAATCTGTTCAGCCGTTTATTCGTGAAAAGGGTCCAACAAATAGAGTTGCTTCCGCAATATTTTATAATATTAGTATGGATTTTGTTGGTTTCCATCCAGAATAATTATTTTGTGGTTCGCTTTTCTATGTTCTAGTACGAGTTCGTAAGCCCTTTCTGAGGATGACCAACATTTTATAGGTCCCGGTAAAAATTACAGTAAGTTGGAAATCAAATGGGCATTGAATCTCTAGATCATTTACACAATGTGCGTACAAGACGCGTCTCGCACCAGGCGGGGTGTAAGTACTGGAGATTGCACACTTCCTTCTGAACTTATTGAACTCTGACAAGTACTTGAGTCAAGTTAACAAGAAAATTGCGACACACTTTCAGTGTGAACGCTTTATTAAATCATGTGTAATCATGCCGTCTTGACTTCCTGGCGGGAGATACTTAGATCAGCGTTAGTCTTTGAGCGTGGAGTATTGCACAAAGGCATCGATCGATATAATCACATTGGGATATTTACCCGCAGCTACAACTGATACCTATTACTTTTAGTAGTTTTTTTTAACCTGGAGAAATGCTCATGCATACATGTTCTCACATAACTGTATGCATGCAGTAAACTGTATGCACTCCAACCTACTAAAACGAAAGCGGCCAAGACTATACCGACACTCCTCCTCCCTTGCGGCCCCCGCGCGTCTGACATCAGACGGTGGCGAAACTGGCGACCCCATCCAGGCCGCTATAGGTAGGGAGGGCGGCGCACCGCAGTAACGGCACTACTCTCCCGTTGCGGCCACCAACTCTCAGCCGCGATATCGTATGGTTTTTGGAGGCCCAATACGACATCGCGATGCGTTCGATCATCGACAATGCGGGGATGAGTACTAGCTACCTATAACTACCTTGCTTTTTGTCAGTTTATATTGACTTTTAACAAAATCAAGCGCGAAACCAAAGAAAAAAGAAGTTGTATCTTTTAGAACCTATTTCCCATGACTCGCTGACGTTTGCTTCCGAATCGTAAGCCTAGATATCTGATAGCGATCCTCGATCCTTCTGCCAACCGTACAGAACTACCGATGTAGAAGATCAGGTTTTCGACGTGAGACTTCTCCCACAAGGAACTTGATTACCAGTTTATTACACTGTCTTTGTTATCCGCATATGGCACTAACCGGCCACTCCGCCGCCGCCGTCCTTCCTCATAATAACGCGATGATATGAACGCATTCTTTGTTTATTTATAAGGAGCCGTGTGAATATTATCTTTATCTCGCGTTAAATAATAAGCCCCTGTTTTTCTTCGTCTTTGTTGTTGCTTGTGTAATGAATTAATGATTTTATTACAATGTTTTATTCGTACTTAGTTTTTGTGCCCGAAAATAATTATGAGGTTTAAACTTCTTTTGTGAGTGCGGTGCCCCTGCGGCTCCTGCCTAGAGCGTGAGTCGTGGGTGTCGAGGCCCACTTGTTAGACTGCAGAGTGCTCCAAGAGGTCATACACCTGAACTCTGTAGGACCTGATGAACGCCACTATAAACGTGGCCACCTTCTAGGCATAAACCGTCTGGATGAAATCATCATCGACTTGAAAAGAAGAAGGACTTCTTTTCTCAATCAATGAACTTGGTTTAGATGACCCTTGGAAACAGCTCGTGGACATGGTTCAGAAATGGGATTGGCCCATATCTATTATTCAGAAGTCAATCATTTAGTAATCCATCATCCAGTTCCACTTCTTGTGCTCATGCTTTCTGAAGAAAGAGCCTAATTTGTCATCATAATTTATGGATCTTTTTCTCGTCTTAAAGGTAAGCATTTACGTGTATATAATATTAATTCCTTTCTTACCAAAGAAAGTTATTGAAAACCAATTGTAATTCCGAACAGATGCCATACCTTACTTTCTTTGCCCTTGAGTTGGAATTTTCATACTAGTTTCCTACCCGGATGAATATAAAGTAGGACTCAATAACCATGACTAGCTTCTGCCATTGGCTTCGCCTGCGTGTAAGTCGGAGAACATAGTAATATACATACTCTCGGGATGCTAATTAGGACATGGTTTTCCCGTGTGCCAAGTTTCATGCAAACCCGTTCAACCAAGATAAAAAACAGACAGACATAGTTACATAACGCCTGTATTACACGAACGGTTGGGCAGACTGAAGTGCACCTCATAGTATACCAGACAGAGTTACTTTCCCATTTATAATATTAGATGTAAATACTATCTATCTATTTGAGAAAGTGACATCATAAATACTACGCGACAGCAGTGATGTCGCCTGCTCATCTCCGGAGTGGAAAGTAATCTCTTGATTAAAGGTTATAACTCGCGGTAGCAACATGCACTGTGCCACAATTTGTTCGCGCTGGCTCATTTGGCTCGCTCGGTGACCCCAATTGCGCAGCGGCCAGCTTGTCTGCGCTCTGGGGGGTTTGATTCCCTTTGTAAATTTGGATGTTCCTAGGGATTGGAGTTGTGTGTTTAGCCACGTGTCGGTATGGCCTATCTAACATCAATTATTTTTTTGCGAAACTTCGTAGTTTTGGTAGTAACTGGCCCATTCGGTGAAAAGCCGAGATAAAAGCAGTGTAATCTTTAGACAAACATACACAATAACAATCCCCATATGAATATGGATGGTTTAACAGTATATATGTAACCCGAAAAGGCAGTAACGAAATTATCATAGCCCCTTCAATAAGTAAGATTGAATTTTGGCACTTCAGTGCGCTTGTGACGGCAACCGCTGAAAGAGAAATGTAATTATCCGGCAACGATACAAACCTGGTGATTACTGTCGATTCGCTTAATAGGAAGTATCGTAACACCGTATAATTAATAATCAGACACGTTTCCAGCTTGTAGCACGACTGCCGTTGCATAATGTGAAAATATAGGGAAGTGCAGAGAGAATAGGTGCGGGGCGAGAGCGGACTTTGAGATATAACGTAAGGGACATTTACCCAAAATGTACACAACAAAACGTAAATTCGCGCTTATATTGATTAAATGGGTTGGGCAGAGGTGCATCTTCATATAGTTTACTCACATTTCGCCAGTTATGTTTAAGATGACGACTGTCGCCAACGACCTTGAGGAACAAAACGCGCACTTGTTTCACACTCGTGCGACCCAAAATTTAGTAGTTATTTTTACGTTCCTTATTATTCTAGGACTTTTAAAAATAAAGCCTTAAATCAAAATTTTGATAGTTAAATTGTCTTTCAGATGGTGACAATTTCATTAAAACACGCCAGGTGGTTTTGGTGCGATTTTTATGTCCGTGTTAGACATAACTTTACAAATTAATTACACTATGTTTTACGATCTAAATTATTAAGAATATGGAGTCTAAAGTAACACATATTTTTTTCCAAAAATTTCATCTGGCCGTTAAGACGTGATTCTCATTTTAAAATCAGCTACTGAGGGGTATCTGCGCCTTAAGTCCCATGTAATAGAAGACCAGCCTATTGCCATCAACCGGGCACAAGTCCAGACTCCGTGCTGTTTCTGAGAAATTCCAGATAGAAAAACCAAAAAAAAAATAACATTTTGCCTGACCTGGAACCGAACCCAGGAACTCAGCGCTCAGCAGTAGCGCTGGTGACCAATAAAAGTAGTCAAATGCCAAAATGACCCTTGTTGATTGTTCCGGTCCGGTATCGTAATGATATCAGAAAACGACATTCACAATTTATAAACCCCCTCCCTCCCCTATCATGACAAGAATAGGGTAGTTGACAAATAAAAAACTATTTTGTCCGTCAGTTAAATAACCTAAAAATATTGGACACGTATTTTTTTCTTTTCCCACGTAAACATAAAAATACGACAACAGTGCGCGTGTGACGTCACGGTGTGCTACACTTATACTGACAAAGTGACGTCACAAGACCCCACTCCTGAACTTTGATGCATTTTATCTTTGTCAATTTTTATTTGACAAAGCAAAAAATACGGGGCCAATATTATTTGATAATCTCACTGACGGACTAAATATAATTATAATTTTTAGGGTTCCGTACCCAAAGGGTATAAACGGGGCCCTATTACTAAGACTCCGCGGTCCGTCTGTCTGTCACCAGGCTGTATCTCATGAACCGTGATAGCTAGACAGTTGATTTTCACAGATTATGTATTTCTGTTGCCGCTATAACAACAAATACTAAAAACAGAATAAAATAAATATTTAAGTGGGGCTCCCATACAACAAACGTGATTTTTTTGCCGATTTTTGCGATAATGGTACGGAACCCTTCGTGCGCGAGTTTGGCTCGCACTTGGGCGGTTCACATCTGTGAAAATCAACTGTCTAGCTATCACGGTTCATGAGATACAGCCTGATGACAGACGGACAGTAGCGTCTTAGTAATAGGGTCCCGTTTTTGCCCTCTCGGTACGGAATCCTAAATTGGGACAGATGTATACAAGTCATAATTATACATCTGTATCTTAAGCATACTCGAAATAACCTTACTCCAAGAGCATAAGGTCAACCCCCTGATTAAGTTGGTATTTAAGTCGGTTGAAAATAATACTGAATTAGGATCGTCTTACTTTATTATATGAAGCTGCTAAGTAACACCAGCATGTATGTTATATTAATGATTGTGGCTGATGAGAGAGATGAATCATCATAACGAGTGTATGTAGATTAAAGTAACCAGTTTCTTCGAGGCAACCAGGGTCTTGTTATTAAATAAAAACCGGCCAAGTGCGAGTCTGACTTGCGCACAGAAGGTTCCGTATACACATCACATCACATCATCAGCCTATTAATGTTCCCACTGCTGGGACACAGGCCTCCTCTCTGTGAGATGGAATGGGCCGTAATCCACCACGCGGGCCCAGTGCGGGTTGGTGGATGTCACATGTCTTCGAATTTTTGGTTCTAGGACATGCCGGTTTCCTCACGATGTTTTCCTTCACCGTTTTGAGAGCAGTGGTGATGAGTAATTTACACAAAGTAATGCGCCTGCCTGGGCTCGAACCCACGACCTACAACTTGTAAGTCGCGGCCGATACCACTCGGCCACCACTGCTCACAGAAGGTTCCGTATAATATTCACCAAAATAAATAGGTAACATTACTAATGTTCATAAACAATAAAAGCACCGAACATTGTTCTAACAAAGGGACAAAATTAACTTTGCCTTTCGAAAACTGTAATATACAAATATACAAAATGTTTTACTTTTCCAAGTACATTTTATAAGTTGGTCGAGTGTTCCTCGTAAACTTATAAATCCTACTTATCTGTGATAGTTTTCTTCAATTTCGTTATATATACTACTGCCGTGATTTTTTTCACATATCCAAGAGCAACCAATTAGCTGACAGGGAGGACACACAATTGACTCTAACAAAAATTAGCCTTTTTAAGCTTTATTTTACGGAAACGGATTCCTGAATCGAGATATGGTTTTCAATGAATGACTTAACCAACGATATCCCACACCATGGGATTGACAAGGGAAAAAAAACCTTTCCACTGTATGTGCACAGGAGGAAGGTACATAAAAAGAAATGTTAACACTTCGGCTTGATAAATATGTATATCCATGCAAAATTATAGCTTTCTAGTACTAAGAGTCTCTGAGCTAAGCTGCGGACAGTCAGACGGACATGGAGAAACTATAAGGGTTCCTTGTTAACTACCGGAACCCTAAAACTACGGTTATGTTTATCTGTACAGTCGACAATATTGAAACCTTACCCACCTTAAACTTATTCTTGGACAGCTATTCTAATACATTAAGGTCTAATTTTGCACATTTATTGCATGATAAAGATCAAAATGGCACATATTGACAATAATCAAAACGTCATGGCACGATAATTAAATAAGAAGAAAATTTTACAATTTTGATAACTCAAACGATTTTTAACTCAATGGGTCTGCTTTCAATATTGTTGATTGTTAATTCCAGCCCCCGTACCCTGACGTGACAAAACTATTATGGTATGACTGTGAAGAAGTGATAGATGTATACAAGTTATATACAGCTGTCCCGTACGCACGCTCAAAATAACCTTGCTCTAAGAGCTTATGGTCACCCCCCTGGATGTCAGACTTGCAAATTGCTGGATAAAGATTTTTACGGTTTTAGATGAAGGACACTTATAATGCGGAATCATACAATAACAATAACATCGTTCAATTCAGTTTTGAAGTAGACGGAAATACGTACCTAACGTTTTTGGATTCAAGCCAAACTTTACTTTTACATTTATTCGAATAATTCTATTAGATCGATTGAAGTTTGGATGTTTCGATGCCTATACCGGTATCTAATTAACTAATGCAAGATTTGTACATGTTAGTAATTAGCTTGTGCAGCGCGACTTCACCCTCGTGAAAAATGTTATATTATGCTAGGGAATATTATACCTAATCCAAGATCCGGCCTATCCATATGCCAAGTTTCATTCAAATCTGATGAGCCGTTAAGATCTGAAAGCGTAACAAACATACACAATCTTATCCGTATATTTTATAATATTAGGATAAGTAATATAATCATAATGAAAAAAATTGAGTGTTTTCAGGGTTCGTAAAAAGTATGACTGACTGGACCACGGCTTGCATTGTGAGATGGTTCCTCTCTCTTGGATCCCTAATCGCTATTTACTTGGACATTTATCACCTTGCTGCGACCTCTTTCATGAGCTCTTTTATTACATGTTTTTTTTTAATTATTATTCATTCTTTTTATATTGTACACAAAAGAAAATACAATTTTATTAGTACCTACAACATAGTTATGTGCAAGACGAGCTTTACCAAGAATTGCGATCTCTAACAGTTCAGCAAACTTTAATACCATAGAGAAAAAAATATGTCGGCATAATGGACACAGAAAACATCTAGGCACATAAAAATAAAGCTTATAAGTATTGACTTATACATACATCTTCATGATCATCCTCCGGCCCTTATCCCATGTTACTTGGGTTCAGCCCAACACATTTTCTTCTTCCATACCTTCCTGTCCCCTGTCACGCTATCACTGACTCCCTTTTCTTTCATATCACTCCCCACACAGTCCATCCATCTTTTATTTGGCCTTCCCCTCCCTCTTCATCCATCCAAATTAATTCATAAATATTAAAGCTATTAGTGGCCTTTTCGGAATTAGAAGATAAACACGTGGGAGCTTGAGACGAAATGCGTGAATCATTTTACACTACGTATGAATCGCTACCGTCCGTCGTAGGTGCTTTATCTATTTTTAAGAAAATGATACAGATAATAATAATACTCGTCAAGTCCGATTCCGATTTTTTCGTAAAAGTTCGACTAATGAGTTTTCTTTATATTTGTCATATATTAATTAATATGAAAAGTGTAACAGCGCTGAGAATGTTATAAATAGACTATAGTTTGGTGACCCCACGCGAAGTAAATGCGTGGAAGTATTTAAATCTGTGAAAGTCGGTACAAAGAACTAGACCATGTGAGTTTCATGACGTATTTTTTATTTATTGAATACATTTTATATCAATCCTCGATATACCTCCCTATAAACATATTATTTTAAAAATATATTTCTTTAAATTCCAAAATACTCTTACCATAATGACATTATTTAATGTGAACTATATCACTGGTTTTGGTCCTTTATAATCGAGTATTTAGCTTAGGGATGATTTAATATTTATAGAAATATCCATAAGTCCTGGAGTAGGGTGAATTTCCTCAAATTGATCTTCATAGTCTTTCTCATAATTTGTTTTATAACCTTTCTCATAGCATAGCAATGCCAACATCAAAGATTAGACGTAAACAAACGAGCCACGGCCCACGCGCCCACGGTCTCACGGTCCCTATTTTTTCGCACTAATCCAATAATTCGCTGAAGTAAAAAGTTTGAATAATAACCTGGAAAATTCACAGCTTTGTGCTGTGCTGTCGGGCCATTAACACTTTTTACCAGCTGTTGCTTATGTTAAGGCATAACTGATCACCGCACCTTATCATAATCAGCCCAAAACATTCCCACCGCTGGGTCACAGGCAGTAATCCACCTCGCGGGCCTAATGCGGGTAGGTGAATGTCACATGTCTTCGAATTTTCATCATCGACATCCTTTTAACGTTCTCATTGCTGGGAAACCGGCCTCCTCTCTGTGAGAGAGGGAATGGGCCTTAATACACCACGCGGGCCCAGTGTGGGTTGGTGGATGTCACATGTCTTCAAATTTTTGGTTCTAGGACACGCACGTTTCCCCAAGAGGTTTTCCTTCACGGTTTTAGAGCAGCTGTGATGAAATAATTTACACAAAGTAATCTGCTAACATTACAATAAAAGAAAGGCAAACCAACGTGTTAATAAATACCGCCAAAGTGCGTGTGAAATTTTAATTTTTATAGATTTGATGTTGGTAGGGGAAAAATTTCAAAAAAGTGTTTGCGAATATTATAATAGTAATTGGATCATCAACCATCATCGTGAAAGCAAGGCATTCGGTTGATAATTTTATACGATTGGCTTATAAATACGTACTTGTAATCCGACCATGCTACATTCGAATTTAAATGTGTGAAAAACATCAAGATTCACGATTGACTAATCATCTTTTTTATATGTTGTGAGAAATGGTAATGTTTCGTAGAACTGTGCTCATATCAACAATGTTAAGATAATTAGAGGGAAGATACACAATGCGGGTATATTGCGAAGGGTGGAACTAGTCGTCGTTGTCGGCCACTAACTTGCTGCCTGAGACGCCGCTGACTAGCGCGCTGCGCACTCATTCTTCGCGCACTTCATTGCGGATGACGTCGACACATTCTGTTGCGCTTTCGGTGAATTTGAAAGAATAGACTAGCTACCTATAGAATTTGTTATGGTACAAGCAATGGAACTATTTATTTTTTAAGTGAACTACATTATCGCATTGGGTCTAGCCTGTAAGGATATTTGTAGGTTTGGAGTGAATAAATAAATGTTCTGATTGATTCTGCTTCGTTGTGTAATGGTCGCAACCGCTACTGCTGAGCATGAGATCTTAGGTTCGATGCCCAGGTCGGGCAAGGTGTTATTGGGTTTTTCCATCTGGAATTATCCAGTAGAAGTCCGGAGTCTGGACTTGTTCCCGGTTGATGGCAATAGGCTCGCACTGTATATAGGACTAAAACATAACTGGAGAAATGTGGTGGTGGTACACCTCTGTCCTATATACAATCCTTCGAGGAATACTGGCGTGAAGTTATATTAAATATGTTTTTATCGAACACTAGCTTCTGCAAGCGGCTACGCCCGCGCCCGCGGGCATGTTAGAAATTAACCTATGCCAGTGGTGTTTCATCCCATACAAAGAAACCATGCCGACGTACTGTACTGATTATACTGATTATTCTACCCTCACATTTCTACACACAACTCTCAAATATGAAACGCGAAAGTTTTAAAGTTAATATTTTTTGTACATCGATCGCTTTCGGTTCTGTTCCACGGATATAGATGGTGATCTATCTATTGCCGTGGAACGGAACCGAACGTGATTGATTTACAAAAAAATATCTGTATAATCAGACGAAAAACGCTAGTTACGTCGGCACGGTTTCTTTGTATGTTATTCTCTGTATGCTAGTATTATATTATCTGTGCCTAAGCGATAGTACTCTTACGATGAAAACTATCATATGGCCTTTTCCAAGGTCCAACCTAACTTTATACCACAATTCATCACATTTCGGCACTTGATTAGAACCTTGATCAGGGAAATATCGCGCGCGAGATTACGATGCGCTTTCCTATGCACAAACTTCAAGTATACAAAAAACGTTATCAATCACTCAAATCCACTCAACATTGGGTCGGTTTATAACTGTATACATACCAAGAATTGGTATATGTATATTTCTTAACATTCTACCTGAAATGAATCTTACCTCCATAAATAGTTGGCCTGTTCTCGTGGGCAGATATAATAAATGAAGATGCTGAGTCACAAGCACATCTAGTGCACATAAAGTGCAACGCGTATGTTTTCCACTCATATATTATGAATAGTTTATCGTTGTGACTTTGGACTATAGATAGTCTTGCCTGTTCTGAGTCGATGTCACTCGGGGTCGGTGCAATATTTTACACACAGCAGACACCTTCGCCGTATTTTCTCTTCACATCATCATCATCAGCCTATTAATGTTTCCACTGCTGGGACACAGGCCTCCTCTCTGTGAGAGGGAATGGGCCGTAATCCTCCACGCGGGCACAGTGCGGGTTAGTGGATGTCACATGTCTTCGAATTTTTTGCTCTAGGGCATACCGGTTTCCTCAAGATGTTTTCCTTCACCGTTTTGAGAGCAGTAGTGATGAAATAATTTAGACAATGTAAAGCACCTGCCTGGGCTCGAACCCACGACCTACAACTTGTAAGTCGCGGTCGATACCACTGGGTCACTACTGCTCTTCATTTATGGTTAATTATTGCTGGTAGATTGGCAATACCGAAACAAAGAGAGCACGAGGCCGTTAGCCAACACGCTTAAATGGGTCCAGTTACCGAGATCCTCAGTAAATAGGGACCGATTGAAGACATGGTTCCTAGGTTCTTCTTTTATGAATAGCGTTTTCCCTCGGATTGTGCATAATATGTATACCTATTTATTTTTATGGCTCTTAGTGATTTCACATAGACACGTGAAAAAAGTACTTTCAGAGATGATTTCTCAAGGGAAATGGCGTGATTTGTATCTGGTACATTGTTTTTTTGGTTTATTAAATTTCATGTTTTTGGTGCTTATGCAATATTTACAACGAAACCTAAAATATCTCAGAATCTATGTGAGTAGTATAGGTATTAATATATTATTTGTGTCCCCGTCGTGATGCTCTGGGCATATTATGCATCTATTATTTATTATAATGATTATTTTTATGATGATGATATCATTTATGTATCTGCTTATGAATGGCCTGGTGCCGTATTATGACATTCTAATACCATCGTCCTTTCATTGCGAGACAGAGACGGAGCTATACGTGACTATTAGCGTCATCTCATTTTCGCAACGGTATCATGATGGGATTAATGCTTCAGTAGTACATACCAGACATCAAGATCGACATGAAAACGAGTGTTATTAACGATGTTCAATTATTTTTATCACAAAACTGCTTGTTATAGGTATGATGGATAAATATAGTCAAGTCTATCATCACAATCGAGAACAATGGTGCAATTTAATTGACGTTGCAGTTATTTTTATCAGCTTGATCTAATATCGCTGACTTCATATGTTACGATGCATAAGGGATTTCGCCCACTCAAAGAGCGCCAATCAGTAGGTGCGCGGTGCGCGTCGAGACGCCGTGTCTCTGCGGTCACCGATTGTGAGTGGGCAGGCTACCACCTATACTGTAACCTCATTTTGACATTTGATTATTATGATACTACGATCAGACAAGACCCAAAAACACTAAAGGTTGTGGTTTTTGTTGGCTATAGTGAGCATTCCTTACACCCTTTCTCAACCACGCACGCATAGGTTGGCAGCACGACTCAGGTCATCGGGTGTAACATCACAGACTCGTGTGTAACAAACTTCTCATGTCGAGCAGTGACTGATTGATCTATCTTCAACATTACCGCACGATATAAATTGGCGACACGACCACCTCACCGTAGTGTGGTGTGTGCGTATGCGATTGCGTTCTGGCGTTCTCGACAGAGCGGTGCGGGGCTTGCGATCCGTTTCACTCTGTTGACTTTACGACGCAGCCGATCATGTATTTTCTTGATTTTTAATTGAATAAATACACGTGATAAGCAATCGTCTTGATTATCACTCGATTGTTTATGGTAGGTACCAGGTAACCATGATGTTCAACATCTGTTTTTGTGATTTATCGTATTTGTAAAAAGTATAGTACGCTCAGACATGCCTCCGGAACGGAATTAGTGTAACACCAAAGTACTAATATTATGTAATGAGCGACAAACTTTCGCCATTACTTTTTACAATACTTTCTTAAAATTTACACTCCGTAATATTAATGTGCACATGTTAATTGGACATAAAAAACACTAATTAGAAGTTTTTGAATGCAAATAGCATATTGCACCTAACGTAGAGCACTCCAAACTAAAATGGTACTAATTACATCCAAACGAGGGTACAATTTAGAATGTAATTGGTTAGGCTAATAAGCCCAGTGTAACGGTCGGCGCACATTATACGGTTTAACTACTGCGTTTTGCATAATCGTATTAATATAACGATTCAATTTCTCTGACAACACAATTCATTTTTTTTAAACCAAGTGGATGGTTCATGTGTAGTGTATTCTTCTATTTTCCAGTCAATGGAAAACTCTTTAAATACTTGCGCACAAGTAAGTGGCCATGTTAATTGCAGCGTCGGTAGCGTTCATTAGGACCTTCAAAGGGGCACATAGGGCACTGGCATTCTTGACAGACATGGGTACATGGTACACGACGAGTCAGTTTTTCTTGAAACAAATACTCGGTTGCGTAGCGTGCTGACAAAAGATGCATGATCATGATTTCCTAGGGAGAATACTTCAGGACTCATGCCTCATTCATCTAGAACAGATGAATGAGGCAGTCTCGCGTAAGACTTCGTTCACAATTAACATAAAATATATGTCAGCGTTGGAAGGCCTGCCCAAAAGGTAGACCGATGACATGGAGAAAGGCCGCAGAAATCCGCTGGATGTGAAACGCACAGGAACGGTTGATGAAGCGAAGCTTAGTCTACGTCCAGCTGTGGATGTCTTTCGGCAGAAATGATGATGATGATTTAGCATTTAGATTAAGTAACCTTAGTATTCTAAAGTTACGAGGGCACTTAGATAAGTCCATACATATTTAAAAAAAAAATCGGCAAAAAAACGTTTTATTGCCCAACACAGTCTTCTTTTAGCTGAATTCATTTAATCCAACATTTAAAAAAATAATATTCCTTTTAAAAGAATAGGTTTTATAAAGGTCCTCAAAATGTGCGTTTGTTTCGGAATTGACGTTTTCAATAGAGCCAAATCTTCTTCCACCCAACTATTTCTTCAGGTTTGGAAACAGGAAATAGTCACAGGAGGCCAAATCTGGTGAAAACGCTGCATGAGTAGCAGTTCGTTATTTATGGATGTTTGCCATGGTGGCTACAAACGTATGCACCCGTGTATTGTATTGATGGAACATCACTTTTTCTTCACCAAATGCGGTCGTTTTTGCTTCAAATCAATATCGAATCTGTCCAAAAGCTCTGTGCATTTCAGAAAACTGTGGCCATGTCCTGATTGGCTGATAGACCCAATTTTGCCTTCTTTGGAACACGTTCACTCGTAGAAACTTCTCGTCTTGATTGTTCCTTGGTCTCTGGTGTGTTGTGATGGATCCATGTTTCGTCTACGGTTAGGAACGTGCGGAAAATCTCGTTTAAATTGCGGGTAAACATCCCCAAACACTCCTTCGAAGTTGTTACACGGTTGCGCTTGTGGTCGAGTGTGATAAATCGCGGCAACCATCGCGCGGATAGCTTTTTCATGTACAAATATTCACGTAAAATGTGATGTACCTGTTAGTTGAAATGCCTGCAGCCTCAGCCACCTCACACACTTTCATTTTCCTATAGTCCAGTATCATGCCATGAATTTTCTCGACGATTTCTGGCATGACGACCTCTTTTGGGCGACCTGAACATTCGGCGTCATTTGTGCTGGTACGACCACAACGGAACTAAGTAAACCACTTCTTAACCAGTGAAATTGATGGTGCAGAGTCCCCGTAATGTTTATCAAGCATTTCCTTGGTTTCGATGATGGTTTTTTTTCCCGAAAAAAATGCTTAATCAGCACACAAAATACACATTTGCCCATTTTCGTGAAAATTCTCGCGGATGCCTGCTTTAGATGGCTGGCAAACACAAACCCAATAACGTAGCTTGCTCATATTTTTACAGTTGCCTATTAAAAGATGGTAGTTGACAGAAGTAGTGTTGCCATAGAAATTACTGCGCGAGAAAATAAAAAAGTCACGGCCTTATCAAACGGCCCTCGTATTTCAAAACATTATTATCATAAAGGATTTGCGGTAAAAGCGAAAAAACTGCGTGAATGTTGTCTTGGCAGATTACAGTATATATTGAAACTTTGACCTTATTTCTCAGACTTTGAACTGTCGGAAAAATAACCGGCGAAAAATAGTGAATATAAACTACAATTCAAGAGCTTGTCCCCAAGTACATTAGTGAAGGAGGTCGTTACTCTGACTTGCAGATTATCTCTCGTGTGAGCATCATTTTACACTGTGTTAAAGGGAGCAGAGGACTGTAGGTGTATTGTTACAATTATTGTGACGGGACGGGGCTCGCGATGTCAATGACATAGAGCTACGCCTTTCTTTACTGAATTTTATATTGTCTTCGCGTTTGGTCCACACGTCTGCGAATGTTACGCAATTAAACTCCAGTAAGATACAAACCGAAATGTATTGGGTTTCGTGTTTAGAGATTTTGCTGAATTATTATTAGCGTTAGATACCAAAATCCGGTAAAACAAGAAAACTTTAATGTTCTGAAGTTTTCAAAACAAATTAATTGCTGAATGGGACATCAATCAAACAGCTTGACTGTACATCTTTTGGAACTTAAACCTACAGGTACCTAAACCTTTTTATGTATGTCAAAGTGTAATCAAATCTTTATTGGCCGTAATGTGTAGTGCTGTAGTGCACCTTAGTACCGCGGTTTGGCACGTAATGTTCTAGCTATCAAAAATAGAAAGGGTGATTTTCGTAGCTCGGTGGGGCTCGGGTTCACTGATTTCAGTCGCAGTTTAGATTTACATGCCTTAATTTAGATTCTACGTAGATGTTTTGAATTTAAACAGGTATTAATAGCAACTGTGTCAGGAATTTCATACGTTTTCGGTCCGTAAAATTTTCGCCAGGTAAACTTTTTAAGACTTTCTTACTTGTGGCAGCATTACATACGTAAATTCACACCTTTCACCTTGGGGGTAGACATAATAGTCCAGTAGGGATACAATTATTTTCCACATAACCTTTGATAATTCAAAAGTTTTTTATTTTCGCTGGGGGATACCTTATGTGAATTCAACGCTATGTACAAAAATGCTAACAGTTTAGAGTTATGCAATAGGCATAAAGTAGGTATTTCCTATTATTTCGTGTTATAACAATAATATAAAATTCAAATTTAAATAATTTACTGTTTCTTTATTAGTACTATCTAAACTTTATATTAGTGAAAATGCTAACAGATACGTACTGTGGAACAATGGAAAACTGAAAATGGCTCGTAACTCTTTCAATAAAAGATTTAAGTTTTCAAATCATTTCCTATATGCATAGAGGGATTAGTTATACGTTACAACAAAAGTTCTAACAACTAAGTATAATGCTGCACAGGTTATTATATTTTTACATTGTGATTTGCGTAATATTGAATTTATGTTTATAAATTTGCGCCTACATATTCGAAATAATAAACTCTGCCACCATACAAAAGTTTAAACACGTATGTGCTATGCTAGTTTAATAAATAAAATACAATTAGGTATTGCGGGGCGCGGTGACACTCCACTACGAATGTATTGAATGAGGCGCGAAACCGAATACGATTTCAACCTTCTTTGTTCCTATAAAAATAATAAGAAAGAAATATTCACAGAACACGGAATAGTCGTACCTGCCGTGCTGACAGTATATCGAAATGACAGAATAATAAAATTCTCCGTTTCGTGAATCTTTGACAGTCGTTACGGGTCGTCAGAAACCCGAAAGTCTGCGGCCACCCTAACAAAAGGGTACCGTATTATCCAGTAGGATTACCGTATAATCTGGGTTGGCAGGGTAGGCAGTCACTTCATATAAAACACTGGTATTCAGATGCGTCTGGTTCGACTGAAAACAGTGGAAGTCAACCCCAACATATTAGGGAAAAGTCCAAGCAAATGCCTTTTTCAAACAGATGTGACTGTAGAAATATCAAACATCTTATAACCGGTGCAACTGTCACATAACTAAATTGACTACATCGCTGGTCCTAAGACCTAATACAATAAAGGCAGTGTTACCCACTAAGCCTTAGTAGATGACACTATAAGCATGATATGATATATGCTTAAACAAATCAATGTATTTATGTTTGTAAAATATTACCTACTCATTTTTTTTATTCAGAATCAATATAGTAGCAACCCTAGTGAGTCCGGCAAGTTTAGGTGTCAATTTTGTGATACGCTTACCAAGATTTAGAACATTTTTTATTTTAAAGGTAGATAAATTTTATATAATCGTGTCTATTGCGCCCTATCTATTAGTTTTTAAACTCTATTATAACAAAAAATCGGCACCACGTGACCTTACCACACGATTGCTGTACATCAAAACCTAGTAAATGCCATAAAATATTATATTCCAGGATAGCGTAAAAATATTATTTGAATTAGCCAATGGAATGTCATCTTGTGTTTGGTAACTAAACGAAAAAAATAATAATAAGCGAGTACTAAACAAGGCTTACGGGTGAACTGTACGTAATAACACAAATGATATTAATGGTGTCCTAAATCTATTAAATATTTTACATATCTCTAAACAAGATAATTCAATACCTATTAAGTACCGGACATTTGCTAATTTAAGGTGTTTTTACAACTTGAAGGGACTTTCCTATTGTAAATAATGATAAAATTTATTAATCTAAGCACTAAATCTCAATTCAAATTATAATTTCCTGGTTAAAATTACACAGTCCATCGCAGCACATTAAAACTCATTAAAATAATATAAATAAGATTATCAGGGTATAAAACCATTATAAAAATATGTCACCTACTGCGTTCTTATATGGGGCAGTAGTACAGTACCAGACATAATTTTAATATATATTCGATTCGCACGGGGAAGGCTTGTATAACACATGCCAGATTACATATTTTAGTGATCTTTATTATCGTAGCAATAAGGTTGCATTCATAGGCAAAATAACAGTGAACGATCTGTCAGATACTAGACGCCAGTTTGAAATAAGAATTTGCGCTGTAATGTTTTTTTAAAAATCATCAGAAGAGTCCGTTTATGATGTGGGCCTCTGTGGTCTGTATGGTTCGAAGAATTTATACTGATCGTACATACCTACACCGCGCCCCGCAATACCCAAATTGTATTTGATTTATTAAACTAGCATAGCACATAAGTGTTTAAACTTTTGTAAGGTGGTAGAGTTTATTATTTCGAATATGTAGGCGCAAATTTATAAACATAAATTCAATATTTCGCAAATCACAATGTAAAAATTCAATAACCTGTGCAGCATTATACTTAGTTGTTAGAACTTTTGTTTTAACGTATAACTAATCCCTCTATGCATATAGGAAATGATTTGAAAACTTAAATCTTTTATTAAAAGAGTTACGAGCCATTTTCAGTTTTCCTTTGTTCCACAGTACGTGTCTGTTAGCATTTTCACTAATATAAAGTTTAGATAGTACTAATAAAGAAACAGTAAATTATTTAAATTTAAATTTTATATAATTTTTATAACACGAAATAATAGGAAATACCTACTTTATGCCTATTGCATAACTCTAAACTGTTAGCATTTTTGTACATAGCGTTGAATTCACATAAGGTATCCACCCAGCGAAAATAAAAAACTTTTGAATTATCAAAGGGCATATTCTTCTGGCTACTGGACTATAAACTACAGAATGCCATCTGTTACGATCCTTAATACTCCTTTAGCTTCGTTTATGTCCGTTCTTTTGTTTCTATCAATAGGTTAGAAATATTTCGAAAATGGCTGTCACCCGCGACTTCGCTCCCGTCAACTGGCTAATTACCTATCCTACCCTACCTACCCTACCCTACATACACTATCCTACCCTACATACACTATCCTACCCTACCTACCGTACCTATCCTACCTACCCCCCTACCTTCCTATATTCCCTACCTTCCCTAACTACCCTACCTAACTACTATTTTTTTTTGAGGCTCAAATATCCTATCCAGTAACCTATGTAAGGACATACCCATGAGATCCTGAGGAAGGCCTCAAGATGTCATCAATCTCCTTGCCAAATTTCATTGTAATCTGTTCAGTGGTTTAGGCGTGAAAAGGTAACAGACAGGGTTACTTTCGAATTTACAATATTAGTATCGATTAGTTCTGAAATATTTTAGCAAGGTGATGTTGTGTGACCAGTCTTTTAGCTTTTTTCTTAAGTAAGATCTATGGATTTTGTGGACGCCTTTAATACACTGCCCTACGACTTATTGCCCTGGAAAGCACGTCACGCGTCTGACGATAAGCCTAAATGTAAACAATTAGTTCTGGATCAGCAATGTTACGGTGGTTGTCAATATGACTACTGTAATCTTAAACCTTTGATCCGACTTCCACACTAACAAGATTAGGGTCCTGATATGGAACGAACCTGGCTTACAGCCATTGCGTAGATATAGTGGCTGTATCTTCTGGTTTCACAGTATGCCGCTTTGACTAGAAAAAATGGTCGTTAGGTCTAGGCAATTTATTCAAACCAACAGTGGTTTGAACCAAGGCTTAGAAACTGGAAAGGTTCGAACGGGTTAACGCCTAAGTACATAGGGAACTTTTTCTTTCGGTTTTGTTCTACCTTAAAAAAATATGCTAGTGCTCAGCTACATCCAGTAAACTGGATACTGGGGGTATTAGAAAAAGGCTAGGCAGATAGATTAATTTTCCAATAGGGATGTTTCCTGGGTAGAAAAATTATAAATCTATTTAGTCCCGTCAGTGAGATTATCTAATAATATTGGACACGTATTTTTTGCTTCACCAAATCAATAAAAAATTACAAAGTTAAAGCGCATCAAAGTTCAGGAGTGGGGGCATGTGACGTCACTAAGGCAGTAAAATGTGTACTAGCGGCGTGAAGTCACACGATATTTCAACGCATTATATCGTCGTCACTTTATGTTTAAAGCCCTCGCCAAACTTCTTGGTCGCGCTGAAGTTGGTTTACCGGATGCGCGAGGCACGAGGGAGGCACGAGGTGCTGTTTTTGTATGAGATTTTCTACTGCGCAGCCATTGTAGCCAACTTCAGGGCGGTCAAGAAGTTTGGCGAGAACTATACGTGTCAAAAGAAAAATACGTGTACAATAGTTTTATTAATCTACGTGACAGGCAAAAAAAGAAATTCATTAAACTACCCTAATTTATGGGAACCGACGCAGTTCTTCAGCATTTTCGCAAGTTAAAAATAAATGATAAAATCATTTGAGACTCTCTGCTTAGTCTCATTCCAGTGCAAATGCCGTACAGCCCTCGTAAATGTTTCAAGTTACCATGTGCAGACAGAAGCCGCTTTTTTATTATCCGACTGATAGTTATCTGGTGTCTTTATACCTAAGCACTCGTCACTAGTGATATTAACAAGAATTACGTATGAGATTGGCACGATATCCGGATACCACACATTTCTTTTCTATTTATCATGACGTTTTGTTTACTCACACAGTTCATAGCAATGTCATTCAAATCATGTTATTTATTTATTATTATTGATAGGGTCGCGCTTGACCACTAATCACTTGATGGTAAGCGATGATGTGGTCGACGATGAAACACGCTAGCCTAGGAGTAACCTATTCACTCTTGGCATAATGACCCCTTTTTTTTATGCTTGGTAGCCCCGTGGATTTTCTCGGCCCTGGGGCGAGCGAAGTCTGTTAGAAGAACAACATATATCTTTTTTATTCAATTTATGGCAATAGGCTAGAGCTGAACCTCCAATTATGATTTTTTACTAAGGAAATTCAGTAGGAACTCTCTGCCCGCATGTCCTCTTAGAACCTGCTACCAACATTCAGTCAACGTTGCCAATCCAGCAGTTACTCAGATGATTACTTAAAAGTGTTCCATTCCATATCCAGCTTGCAGTATAGTAACGCTAACAGAGTTCATTGATATGTGAATGAACCCAATACATGACCAGTGCACTTTGCACTATTACGAGCGTGTAATAAACTTATAATAACTAATTATAGCCCAAGCGTCCGCCAGCGTATTACTCATGATACAATTATAAAGGAACGAAGTACGATATACGTGATATATTGAGTTAGAGCGTCTAGCGTTACGTTATCGCAGTCTCTGAACCTGAACTCTAAGGGTAGGGATGAAACGGTACGAGTGAATACAAGTACTCGATACTACTCTTCCGATACAAATAATTTGGTATCTATCCTTTACAACCGAGAACCAAGTCGGTATCGGTCAAAAGTACTCGTATCAGACTATGAATATAACAATTTCACTTTTATACGTTGTTAAACTTCGCGGCTATGAGAGCCATCTATGGTGATAAAAAAAATACTGTTATTAGTCCTAGTTTCGGCTTGTTTGTGTTTGTCTATGGCAAAGAGAAAAAATGTCTAGACTGCAGCAATTTTTTGCATTTAACTTTTTCCTTCGTTTAGAGCTTAATCCACCCACTGACCGTCGTTGTCGGAGTTATAATTAAAAATAAGGGTTTTACAAAACCTAGTACAGCACTCAACAGTCACTGAATCCAGGTATCGTCGAAAAGGCAAACATTTATAATTATTATTTTTGGGAACACTACAAAAATAGTATTTTTATCATATTCAGCAATTTACAATATTAATGCTTGTTTTTATATAGATTTTTTAATCGATGGCGTGTATGTATATCAATACTTACTTGGCCTCGATTAAAAAAATCGAGGTATCGACTTTACTTCAGTGATATCGTTTCAACCCTATCTAAGGGTGATAGTAGACGGTAGTTAGTGTACTCGGTCTTCGACTGGTGGTGTCTTATGTTAAACTAGAGCATTTACCATCACAGTGTTGTGTTTCGAAAGTTATTGTTATTTCTCCTGAAGAATCAGGATGTTCTAGAAACAGATAAGTAAGATTGACTCGCGGAGTGACAAAAACATCCGAGTACGAATGTAATAATAGCAGAAGATGGATTCTTATTGAGCGCAGAATGCAAGGCCTTAGAACGATTATAGGGATATTTTGCAAGTATATTTAGTTGAAACGATAGTGTGCAAGGAGTGGGTAACTGGGAAGAAGCCAGTTGTGAAAACCCAAACTCAGACGAAGGTCATGAGAATGAAATAGAAATGGATGAGATTGTAAAAGCTCTGAGTGGGAAGAAGATTGGTAAAGCTGCAAGGTATAACCGAGTATCTGTTGAAGTGCTGAAGGGCGGTAACGGGGTAGTAAAAAGCCGGTTTTGCCGGCTCTTTAATATGTGTTAGAGATATGGCGGCTGACTGATATTGGTGGCTGTATTCGTACCACTAGATAAGAGAAAAGGTTCACAGGCGTGGTACGAGTATAACTACCGCGGCCACAGAACAGAAAAAAACGCCTTCTCTCTGTTCTGTGACCGCGGCATATTAGTACTCGCATTTTGAGTGATGTTTTTCAGAAAGGCCAGGTGCGCAGTACTCATAAGCGGCGTGTGCGATGACTAGATGTATGAACATAAAAGGAGTATGTAAGGATGGTAGCATGTAGTTTGTGCCTACCCCCCTGGGAAGAAGGCGTTATGGATGTTTCGCAAGGTTCGTATTTGCTCTGATAGTTCGTATGTGGATGACGTTTCTAATGAGACATTGTAGCGTATCTTATCTCCTCATTGGATAAGTAGCGGTTCAGAGAATTCACGTCAAATCGTGCGTCAGTTTCCAGTGGAATCCGTTCTTCTTTAGGATCGTTTAGTGCACCGTCAGTTGATGTTTTTGATTGTGTACCTTTTTAAATTAATATGCAGTGTTCAAAATCTTAATATATATATTTCTTGTGTGCGTGTGTATGTGACTGAACTCCTCCTAAACGACTGGACCGATTTTGATGAAATTTTTTGTGTGTGTTCGTGGAGATTCGAGAATGGTTTAGATTTACAATATAGGGTAGGGTAGGGTAGGGTAGGTAGGGTAGGTAGGGTAGGTAGGGTAGGTAGGGTAGGTAGGGTAGGTAGGGTAGGTAGGGTAGGTAGGGTAGGTAGGGTAGGTAGGGTAGGTAGGGTAGGTAGGGTAGGTAGGGTAGGTAGGGTAGGTAGGGTAGGTAGGGTAGGTAGGGTAGGTAGGGTAGGTAGGGTAGGTAGGGTAGGTAGGGTAGGTAGGGTAGGTAGGGTAGGTAGGGTAGGTAGGGTAGGTAGGGTAGGTAGGGTAGGTAGGGTAGGGTAGGTAGGGTAGGGTAGGGTAGGGTAGGGTAGGTAGGGTAGGGTAGGTAGGGTAGGTAGGGTAGGGTAGGGTATGTTTTCAAAAAACTGGCCAAGTGAGAGTCGGACTCGCGCACGAAGGTTTCCGTACCATTATCGCAAAAACGGGATAAAAAATCACGTTTGTTGTATGGGAGCCCCACTTAAATATTTATATTATTCTGTTTTTAGTATTTATTGTTATAGCGGCAACAGTAATACATCATCATCATCTGCCTAGCCTTTTCCTCAATTATTGTTGGGGTCGGCTTCCAGTCTTACCGGATTCAGCTGAGTACCAGTGTTTTATATGATAGGCAACAGTAATACATCATCTGTGAAAATTTCAACTGTCTAGCTATCACGGTTCATGAGATACATAAGACTCCGCGGTCCGTCTGTCTGTCACCAACAGATAGACGGACCGCGGAGTCTTAAAAATAGGGCCCCGTTTTTACCCTTTGGGTACGGAACCCTAAAAATGAAACCTAGCTAGATCAATTTATCGCTCCCGAAACCCACTGCATAATATCATGAACATCGTTGGAGCCGTTTCCGAAATTCTGATTATATATATTCATACATATATACAAGAGTTGCTCGTTTAAAGGTATTAGATAGAATCAATAAAAATAAAATCGCCTTATGGACTTGCTAGTGAGACAGTTGATCACAAAAGGTCATAATACAGTTCTCACAAAGTTTTAAGGGTTTTTATTACTTGTAAATTTTAATTATTGACGTTCAAACGTGCCGCTTAGTGGCCTAGTTGAAATAAATATATTTTACTTTGATTCCTTTACGTCAAATCGAAAAATCTTCAATCTTATTCTTTGTGCAAGCTCTATAAAAACGAGATATGCCAAGCTCAATAAAAAGCATTCTCATAAGATATATCAAAATTGTATTTTTCGTCACAACACTATTTTGTGATGATTGAGACCGATTAAAGATTTCATTTTGGGCCCTCTTACGCACCAGGCGGTTAACCGTGGGGGCGGCTAGCCACTTTTCCATTTGAATACGCAACCGCATGGTATCGTACGCACCGCCACAAAATATCACCCGCGGCGGGTTGGCCGCGGCTGATCGCAATTTTATACACACCGGCGGTTCATGAGCGGTTTAGCAAACCGCCGTTAGCGGTCAGTCGCTATTCCAACCGCGCCAGGCGGCTAGCCGTTCTAATGAACTGCCTAGGCGGCCAACCACTAGAGCGTAAGGCTTAAGAAGTACTAGGTGCCATCAAGTGAGATTGTAAGCTCTATCTTTTCAATAAGACACGGATATATTGTTAATGATTAAATATGGATAGAATTTATTGTTTTTGCTCTGTTTACAATGTCATCATCATCGTTAACAATATGTCGGGAGTTAATTATTTCGCAAGATTGATTCCAAATACAAACTAACGTGATTGCAATAATACGGTGACAAATATAATGCACACTAAAACTGATCATTGCGATCAATGAAACTCAGCAACCAACTAACTATACCATTTTCTTGTCCACAGTCCCTTCAAAATGAATAGGGGACCCCGCGTGGTGGAGCCCACGCCTCCAGAATGCGCTCTGGCGGCCGAGATGTTCGACCACTTCTGCTCGGCCGGCACCATGAAGCAGATCCTGGCGCTACACCGGGAGATCTGCACCACGCTCAACCTCAAGCCCAACAGACTGCCAGACTTCTACCCGAAGCTCAAGGTAACGTTAATATACAAGTGTACACTCGATCCTGCCCTCTTTTATGATCCCTGTATGATTTGCTCGCCTTGAGTTTAGCTCGCCTTTGTACATGTAATTTATTATCACACAATATTGAATTTTTTTTTGTGTATCTTAAACGGCGGGACAGGACGGTATGGAAGAAGAAAATGTGTTGCGCCGAACCTGGAATAAGAGCAGGAAAATGATAATGATGAGTAAAGAATTATGAATTAAGTCCTCGACCTCGATTAGGGACGAGAAGACACCGGGCGTTAGTTAGGCGTCGCGCGTCGTCTAATTGTAAGCGATCATCGCGTGAATACGCAATCGACGTGGTCATTAAACAGCAAAGCCGACCGCGTCGTTGTGCCGACTGAAACCGCCTTCGGATTTTGACTACTTTTGACATACAAATAAAAGCGATAATCGCGTATTCACGCGAAAGCAAGCACTTGATTTCTATTAAGATCTCTATTACAAGGGACTTAATCTTAACTGGCATCTCTTCAAAACACACAGGCGTGTATATCACCCAAAAAATATTAAGGCTTTTTAGGGTTCCGTACCCAAAGGGCAAAAACAGGACCCTATTACTAAGACTCGATCCGATCCGTCTGTATGTCTGTCTGTCTGACCGTCCATCTGTCACCAGGCAGTACATGAGGAACCGTGATAGCTAGCCAGTTGAAATGTTTTGTTGTAGTTTGAAATTTACAGATGATGTATTTCTGTTGCCGCTATAACAACAAATACTAAAAACAGAAAAAAAACAAAATTTGAGTGGGGCTCCCATACAACAAACGTGATATTTCTGCCATTTTTTGCGATAATTGTACGGAACCCTTCGTGCACGAGTCCGACTCGCACTTGGCCAGTTTTTCTTGTCTGCTTACTAATAACAAGATCATGTGGATCGAAATTGCGTACAAACTCGCTGCAATCCTGGTTCTCAGAACTGAAAGAAATGTTTCTCATGTTATGTGATCGGTTCCCGGTACATGACACACTCAATCACTGCATCTGCAGATTTTATAGCCGATTGGCTAATCATGAACTGTTTAAAATATGTTTAAGATTTCTTAAGCCGTATAACATACGTAGCTCAATAGCTATTGAAAGGCAATTATAGGGTCAATTTCCACTTTCATTATTCTAGCTATACCCTTAGGACAAAACTTTTTCTGTAATAAACGTTACCCTAGTCGATCTATCTTCCATAGAAGTGTAGTCTGGCAATTACTCCACTGTTTGACGGTGTACGTTAAATAGAAAATGATATCAATTTGTCTCATCATTATCTAGCCCTGTATGAAAACAAAGAAGCAAAAAAAAATATTTGAAAGTTATGAGCGTCGAAAGTTCAATATTTCAACTCTAATTTCTAATTTCGGCGTAATAAATACCATAAGAAGAAGGAAAATTGCAAAACAGTTATCATACAGAGATAGATGAGTAGTTGAACAATGCAAATAATTTTATTTTGAGCAGATACATTTAGTAGTTTTTTCATGATATCCATACTCCCAAAGGACTGTTTATCAAATTTCGCGCGCTCGTTTTCGTCCTAAATCATCATCCATTTCGCTATAAAATTACAAAAGTGTGTATTCGTACGCGAACTAGCTTCTTACTGCTCATCACAGCATCTATCTATTTAGCACGTGTTGTCGGATGAGATAGCATGCATTTTTACCCCGCGCACAAAATATTTCGTGCCGTCGACTAGTGCAACCTTAACTCGCCTCTCGTAAAGGAAATGCTATTTCAATTTCAACGGAATTCAGTCGCACATTACTCTGAATTCAATAAAACATAGCAGTTTGAAAATTAAATACCAATGCTGACCCATTCTCAACCTTACTCTCAAGAAGGAGAGCTTATATTTAGTTGGTATACTGTTAATATTTCGCAATGCACTTTTAACTTAGAAAGTGATATTTTAATAATATTGTAGACGAAAGTTTACCAGACCGCGACGTTTGCGGAGCGTGGATTTACTTGGGTATATTGTAGGTACCGGTCACACTGCTTTCCACTGCGGCATAGGCAGGGGCAGTGGCAACGAGCAGTGGTGGCGCAGTGGTATCGGCCGCGACTTACAAGTTGTAGGTCGTGGGTTCGAGCCCAGGCAGGCGCTTTACTTTGTGTAAATTATTTCATCACCACTGCTCTCAAAACGGTGAAGGAAAACATCGTGAGGAAACCGGCATGTCCTAGAACCAAAAAATCGAAGACATGTGACATCCACCAACCCGCACTGGGCCCGCGTGGTGGATTACGGCCCATTCCCTCTCACAGAGAGGAGGCCTGCGTCCCAGCAGTGGGAACATTAATAGGCTGATGATGTGTGATATGTGATAGGCAGGGGGGCAGAGATAGTTTTTCTTGTGTACTCTGATGAGATAAAATGACCGCATCAGTTGCAATTGGCTGCGTAGATGAATAAACATTATGTTGTTTTAAATTATGGACTTAGGCTTGGAAAATATTTAGGCGACATTAGGGGCGACACTTGGGGGCTTGGGGGTCGCCTATGATCAGCAGTGGGCTTCATTCGGCTGAAATGATGATGATTTAATTACATTGCGATTCAAAATCTCACCGTGTTAAGGAATGGTACGGCAAGCAAAGGGTCCTGAAGATCAAAAAAAGTATAAACTACTAAATCTATCGCAGAGCTGGAACCGTGCTGACCCTAAAACAGTGAAAACAACCCAACTCCACGTGACACACCAATTTAACACTTAGTACGTAGAATTTTATCTAGAACGTCCGTGTTTCCGTGGCACGGAGCCAAAACGTATGCAACTCACCGTTCCGCGTTTATTACTCTTTCCACCCAGGAATTCGGATATTGTACCGGGAAACAGAGAAATACGGCGCAGAATAAAACTTACGACCGTTGAGGCGTTGACTTCTCAACTAGTCTAATACTAGGCCACCCGACGTTTAGGATATACCCAAATCTGATTCTAACATGATGGATTCTTTCGTTGCGTTGGCGATGCACGAAATAACGAAACGAGCAAAAGCGATGAGCATAAATGGGCATGCCTGAGCGTATAACGCAACAGAATCGATGGATGGTTTGTGTGGAAGGTAATATGAAGAAGAAGAAGAAGAACAGGAAGTGCGCTAAACTAAAATAATTTGACACAAAAGCATGAATATACACAGCTTCAATCACAGCCGAATGAAATTCCTAAAAGAAGAAATGTCTTCTTATATGTATAAAATATCGTCTGCTCGCTCGACAGTGTAAAACACGCAATTAATACTGTTAAATTGACAAAGTGGCATATTGTGATCGATATTGCGTGAATTTGTACCAACAGTTACCCCGAACGAATATCATTAGCAATTATTTATAAAAAAAAAAAAACTGGCCAAGTGCGAGTCGGACTCGCGCACGAAGGTTTCCGTTCCATTATCGCAAAAAACGGCAACAAAATCAATCACGTTTGTTATATGGGAGCCCCACTTAAATATTTATTTTATTCGGATTTTAGTATTTGTTGTTATAGCGGCAACAGAAATACATCATCTGTGAAAATTTCAACTGTCTAGCTATCACGGTTCATGAGATACAGCCTGGTGACAGACGGACAGACAGACGGATCATGGAGTCTTAGTAATAGGGTCCCGTTTTTACCCTTTGGGTACGGGACCCTAAAAACAAATGTACGGATCTTGGATTTGAATGATCATCATTTCAGCCGAAAGACGTCCACTGCTGGAGATAGGCCTCCTCCAAGTGTTGCCACATTGATCGATCCTGTTCGGCTCGCATCCACCAGATTCCCGCAGCTTAGATAGGTTTGAATAGCCAATATAAACCGGAGCTATATTAGTAATTTAATTATAGCACCTCTACCAATGCTAGTTTTCAACACTTAGAGCGGTGGAGCGAGGAAACGAAGACAGAAAGTTTGTTGAACATAATACTAATGTAACGCTGGCCAATGCATTAAGTGGTTATCAGACCCTGAAGTGAAGCCGAACGGAAGAAAATTTTAGCAATATCGAAATTCTTTATAATCCAAAGGCCAAATTATCTGTAGAAGCAACAGGCAGAGAAACATGCAAAGAGGGAAGGGGGCCCTTTTTGCAGTGGGACACAGCACAACCCTACTTGTGAGAGAGAGACGGAGCTATACAGGACGAAGAACCCTGTCCCCTTTTCGAAGCGGAATCATGATGGCTTTGACACGTTTATAGTACGGCCCCTGGTTAAACAAAAATACTATCTATCCTGTATTTGTTACTTGTGTGAGTGTGTGTTTTCAGGGTTCCGTATCCAAAGGGTATATATGATGTATTTATGTTGCCGCTATAACAACAAATACTAAAAATAAATATTTAAGAGGGGCTCCCATACAACAAACGTGATATTTTGCCGTTTTTGTGATACGGGACCCTTCGTACGCGAGTCCGACTAGCACTTGTCCGGTTTATTTTCATACATTTCTATTCTTGGCAATGTGCGCCAGTTCAACCAGAAACCTATTATGTGCAGTAGTACAAAACTCGTCGGCTTAGATGTCACCGTTTAATTTCGACGCGTTCAAATTAGAAGTATGTCATTGTCGACATGTCGACTCACAGCCAGCACAGTCTGCCCCGCGGGTCAAACATCTTAATCCAATGACACGATCCTGCAGCCAAATACAATGACCTGTAATTACAATAAAACCGACCAACGCTCGGGTAACGAAGGAATGAAAATAAAAACAAAAGAATATACGAGTATTTGCCTGATCTTGCGTGGGTGCAATGTTCTGACACCAAAAGTTTGAGCCATTATGCAATGTTTGGTGTAAACAAAGGGGTTTCGTGGGATCTGTTTTCGCGTTTATTGGAAAGAGGAGATGACAACTGTTATTTTTTTCGTGATTTAGTGCAATACTGAGGAGATCTTTGATCGGCAGTTGCATATAGGTTGATTAAAAAATGTCTTTTGGCCGCTATTGCCCAGACTTAAAAGGGAAAAACAACTTCCGCTATCATAGCATAAAAAAGTAGATTAATTTGAAAATGCGGCATATTCTTATTATTCTTCTTATTTCTTCTTTATTCTCCGTGGTGGCGTTCTTTAGTTTCTGCCTACCCCCATGAAAAATAGACGTCGGTTTATGTATGTATGTTAGACATTTATATAGGTCATATTGTATTGGCGTTTGGCATAGCAGTCATTTAGTTCGCCGTTTTCTGTCCTGCTTCAGAGCACAGGATTTCTAACAATCTCTTTCACTTTTCATCACAACTTCTAAATAAATTGTCAGCTGAATACCAGTTTGAAACCGTATGTGTGCCCAACCTCACAGCGCAAGAGAGCGTGAAGATAAGATGCCGACGATAACACGAACAATGTCAAGTGCTTATCTTAGTGAGGAAGTTGCACGGGCGGCGGACGTTGCAGAGTTACTCACCGTCATGCCTGAGATCTAACTTTGCATGTATATGTAGTTGTATAGTTCTAAAGATAGTGCTTGGTAGTCTTGAAACAGCTGCAGTGTGGCTGCAGCTAGAATCGTCTGGTCCTTCGAGCCGGATACAACAACAGTCGATCTCCAGCTCTACAAGAAGAAACGACAAGAATAAATCTGAAGAAAATTGGGAAGAAAGTGTTTCATTTACATCAACAACCGCTACATACAGTCCACTACAATCTGAACTCTGATTGTGTTCTGTACTCATTTGACTTGATGGCTGGCTGGGTATACTTTGAACACAAGAGCTATTCTCATCTTAATCATGACGAATGGAAACATAGAATCTATGAAGTAGGGAAAGTTGACTCGTTTATATTTTTATTTCGAGATTGGACGGTATGGTTGACGCAGTGGTTCAGACTTTCCGAGTATGGCTGCTGCATTGCGTGTCACGCACGGGTTCAGATCCCGCATGGGAAAATTAATTGTTCTGGATCTGGCTGTTTGTCTCTATGAGTTTAAAAGTTTGTAAAAGAATCTACAATACAGGAGAAATACCTAGTGTGAGCCAAAATTCAAAATATCTGGTTAGAATGAAGGCAATTAGAAGATACTCGTACATAGAATTTGTCATAAGGGACCATTCGCAAATTTTGTTGGGCACGTGAATTGGCGATGATGTAGACCCCTTGCAAAGAAGCCCATTTTCCTAATACTGTGTCTTTCTATTTCTAGGAAAATAAAATCTAGCATGTTGTGCAAATTCCTATAAACATAAGTACCCCATACCACCAGCAGTAATGCGGCATGCTTCATTCGCATCGATTTACATGTAAACTAGGAACATACGTCAGAATCGACTTTATTTTCGGTACGATCTCTTCGTTTCGAATCTATGTTATAGAAATCTAGAAATAAGTGTTGCGTGAACAATAGCGTGGAATTCATTCGTTTGGAAATATGTCTCATCTCTTCTGAGGCGTATGCCGCAGCTGATGTGGCTCAAAAAATCTCTGCCTAACTTAAATGGGACAGGGTAGGACTAGTCTGCCGGACAAACGGCAGCACAGATCTGGTGCACTGAGACAGTGAGACTGGGTTGTAAAGTGGAAAGAATGGAGGGAGGCATTTGCCTATAAGTGGGACGGAACAGTCCAGATATAAATGCAGCAGTAGCCGGCTCTTACCTTCGTGGCCCTCTGAAATAATTATGAAAAAAATCGATACGAAATGGCTCTTGTTGCAAGTATTGCTCAGCGATAATAGGTATGGGTACTTATGTTTGTATCATAGAAACTAACTTCTGTCAACGGCTTTGCCCGTGTAATAGACGGATAAAAATTATCCTATGTTCTAATCCAGAGCATGGTCTGTCTGTGCTGATTGCACAGACAGTGCAATAGTGTTAACACATCGAGTGTTTCATCGAAATACGTTTAGTGTCATTATGTATGTCTGTTTGTTTGTTACCTTTTCAAGCCTCATCGAAAAGGTAATAATCAAACCGGCAGACAGTCACTTTCGCATTTATAAGATTAGTTTGTATTGGTTCACAATTACGTAAAGTAGTTCAATATTCAAACAACATCAATCGAAGGTCTGTCTGTTTTAGCACGCGGCTGATTTGCATAAAAATGTATGCAGGTATTGTATATATGACTTAAAACTAGGTTCTAAAACACGGACAGTCGTTTGCTGTCCAGTGTGAGTGTCTACAGATAAGTATAGTCCGCAATGATTTGTAGTAGGCATGTAGTACCCACATGAAAAACAGTGTCTACGCATATGATACATGGCTGTCGCAAGGGTTGGGTTGCATGATTGATAGTGCACCAATGCACCATCGCTCATCCTTAGTCCACCGATGACACAGTCATGCATCAAATGCTAAAAGTATTAACACGATACAATTATTAGTCAGGAGTGCGACGCTCCCACAAGAAACTCTGCTTATTTCAAGGACTATCTTATTCTATCTACAATTCTACACGTTTATTTTTAAACACCGGCAGAATTTTCCATCGACTGTCCTGAATACAAGTCAATAGGTGCGAACGTTTCCTTCATTTAGATAACAAATTCTTTCAAAACCTATGACAGGCTAATGCACCAATGCATTATTCAAAATCAGTCTTTGTCTCGAAGACCTAAGACTCATGCTCGGTCGTCTTGAAGATAGCGGATTCTAGCCCATATGCGTACATGCAATGCCCCCTTGCTAGCGTCACTTGGTTTATTATATTCAAATGATTCTGAAGCCCGTGTGTGTTTGTATGATAATCAATTGCTTTGCGAATAACATTTAGTTTCTAAGCTAAGGAGCTCTGCGTAGGCCGGATATTATAATCAAACGATATACTAATAAAGTTGGTAGGCGTACTACTATCGACATTGATTAATTTTAATCACGACGCAATCAATTCAATTGAGATACAACACCAATTATTTGGGTTTGAAATCGGCGCGGTTGACAACCTCGTTTGTCTACATAATCGCAACTGCCAGTGCAGTACTTGAGCGTGGGTTCGATGCCTAGGTGCAGCAAGGTGTTAGTGACAGCTTGCATTCTGAATGTGTGGCAGGTTATTATTCTAGACTGGTCTGACTCTGATTGTACAGACGTCGTGATATACTTGGATAACAGGAGGATGAAATCATATTCTAAAAACTGCTACTGCTCATGATTTGATTGTGACATCCTAGGAGAACGATTTTTTTTTAAATATGGTTCACACTTTTCGGTTACTTACAACCTGAATTATAAAGTGTTAAATTCAGCTTGCGCTTGCTTACAACTATAAAAGGCCTCCTATCAAAACCACGGCAATAGATATAATTACCGTGGCAAAGCCTGAATAATGTTTAAAACTATTAGATGACCTAAAATAATAACAAATCTATGCAATTTTTGTTGTAATTATTTATTTGCCTGTGCGTTTGTTTCTGTTTATCTATAATGATAATCACTTTGCAAATTTCTTAAGAACTGTCTGTGTGTACCAATTTTATTGTAATGCTATCACTAATTACCGGCTTATCTGCGAGATACCAGACTGATACGCGATGCTTGATTGAGCTCGCAAATAAGGGCGCGAGTTTTGACGTATTCGCTGGCGTGCTGATGTCATTGTTAATAGTGGTGACTCTCAGAAAGTCATTAATGAAATGGTGAACTGAAATAGTTTTGTAGGTCTGTCTCTTTTAGAACAATATTATCTGTACTTTGTTTGTCCAAAGAAGACGCTCAGTCGATCACAGTTATTATTTAGATGACCGCATGAGGACCCTTGTATCATCATTCAATCAGTTCAGTTTCCCCTAAGCTGCGCAGGCCTTGGCGAAAGATCTCTATGGCTCAGCCATAGTGTGATGTAGACCACATAGTGTCCTTTTATTTTTTTGTTACTTTGCGAAATACAATATCGTTTTTTATTTGCTATTTTATAATTGACATGAAACCTAATTTGCTAGTTGCTGTAAAGGAACCTGTTTTATTTATGTACACATAAACACACCCTTTGTCAGTCATGTGAATGTCCAGATTTCGATTCCCGAGATGCAAATAACGTGTATTAGGATTAGCATGAAAAACATTATATGCTTGGTTTGGTCTCATTTTCCTGTTACAGTGACGTGGGTATTATGCTTGTACGTCACATCTGTACAGCGCGACCCCTTTCCAGGCATTACCGATGCGAAAATCATTGTGATGCATGCAAATCAGGAAGTAACGGACACACAGTACATTCAGTGGCCACGAGTCCTGGCAAGCGACATGCGTCGTGACTCTACTATCATAATTATGTCGACCAACGTCCGTCATCGTCGACCGTCGTAGGCGACCGTCGTATACCCGCACAATTGCACATAAATCCTTAACTAATCGCTCTTATATAGTTCCACAACTATACTCCTTTATCGTACTGTTTATAAACAAGATATTTATGATATCACAATGTTGATATGTATTCTGTATTCGAACAATTATTTCGTGCCATTGGCATTGTTCTCACTAACGGCCGCTGACTAACAATATATTACTAAACAATAGTTGTTATTTCGGACATCAAGTCACTTTGTTTACCCTTCGCTGTTTTAGCTTTATTTAAATTAATTTTGTGAGTGTATGAATTAGACGTTGAGCCTAGAGGGAGGAAAGGCGTGTCGGCAATTACTTAAATTTAATTTAAAGCTGGCGCAATAATTCACCAACCGCTTTAGAATCAATGATAAGCAACTTTATTTGCGTCGTCAGGAGTTCCACTCAAGCGTTCATATTTGGACAGGGGCGGAAGAAAACCGGTCCATCCAAATATAATCAGCACAATTTGCATCGTTTCAAAGACTTCCGGCCGGACAGCGGCACAATGCGTAGGAGTGAAGGAAGTTATATTTTACCTGCTGTTGCCAACTAATCTATCAACATGATGCTATTAGCATTTCTGATTAATACTAGATAACCATAATTAGCAATAATTACTTATAGGAAGCACTTGATGACATTTCTTTGCTGATATCTCAAACTTACTCACCATTCTAGGAAACAAAGGTGTATTAGTTGAAGTTGCCTTCATCTTGCATTTATTTGTTCTAGTCTTATGAGTGTACGCATAAAGCATGTGCCAATGCAGGGATGTGGTGTGAAGTCAAACGGTCATTAATTATTCAAAAGAATACGACGCATTACGAATATCGTATGCGCATCGATTGAAAATTGTCTGGCTATTTTAGGAAAAACCTTTGTCGAGGTGGACCGATGTACTTATAAGTTGTGTACCTTGTACTGCATTCATCCAGGGGGTATTAATCCACGACTAGACAGCCCCCTCCTGTAGCATTTATAAGCAGTTATTTATTTGAGACCAGATAGCGTTTATTTATACTAAGATAATTACACATGCCTGGAAATTATTATCAGTAAATAATACGACACTATCCTGACTTTACTATAAAGAGACTTAAGGCTTTGTTTGCTGGCCTATAGTTTCGGTCAGTCATGAAGTTTATGAAAACAGTTTATTAAATACCAGTATGTACGGCTTTATGTGTGGTAGAACACAGAACAGTCCATAAATTGAATAAAAATACTATTTTGATAGATATAAACCAGAACAAGAGGCGTAGCTGGTGGCTTTATGTGTGGTAGAACACAGAACAGTCCATAAATTGAATAAAAATACCATTTTGATAGATACACTCCAGAACAAGAGGCGTAGCTGGTGGCTTTATGTGTGGTAGAACACAGAACAATCCATAAATTGAATAAAAATACCATTTTGATAGATACACACCAGAACAAGAGGCGTAGCTGGTGGCTTTGTCTGGTAGAACCCAGAACAGTCCATAAATTGAATAAAAATACCATTTTGATAGATACACTCAAGAACAAGAGGCGTAGCTGGTGGCTTTATGTCTGGTAGAACACAGAACAGTCCATAAATTGGATAAAAATACCATTTTGATAGATACACTCAAGAACAAGAGGCGTAGCTGGTGGCTTTATGTCTGGTAGAACACAGAACAGTCCATAAATTGGATAAAAATATCATTTTGATAAATACACACCAGAACAAGAGGCGTAGCTGGTGGTGGCTTTGTGTGTGGTAGAACACAGAACAGTCCATAAATTGAATAAAAATACCATTTTGATAGATACACACCAGAACAAGAGGCGTAGCTGGTGGCTTTATGTCTGGTAGAACCCAGAACAGTCCATAAATTGAATAAAAATACCATTTTGATAGATACACTCAAGAACAAGAGGCGTAGCTGGTGGCTTTATGTCTGGTAGAACACAGAACAGTCCATAAATTGAATAAAAATACCATATTGATAGATATACACCAGAATAAGAGGCGTAGATGGTGGCTTTGTGTGTGGTAGAACACAGAACAGTCCATAAATTGAATAAAAATATCATATTGATAGTATACACCAGAACAAGAGGCGTAGCTGGTGTTGTGGCGCAGCTGTTGCGGCGAGTTGATGATCACTTGTTTGATAAAATATTTTTCATATTCATAGTACTGTAAGGAAAACATCATGAGAAAACTCGGACTTATAGTTGATATAACTCTGAAAATTCTCCAACACGCCATCAGCAAGCATGGTGATCAATGCTCGCGCGACCTTCTTTGTATGAGAAGAGGCTTCTTTACCCTGGTGGAACTGTTACAAGCTGGTATTATATTAAAATTTTAAAGTTGTCGCCAACCCTAAGCAAATAATGTCATCTACTTGTTCGTATGTGTAACATTAGGTGACATGAGATACGCTCCGGACGTTCACTAAGGATTCACACTTGACTGACTGCCTGAACTCGTTTTCCTTACGAGTTGCGCAAGGGTTCGATAGTGTAAACATATCCACTGTCTTAGTTCTGAAACCGACTGGTATCGGTGTCCGCTCTAGTTTGAACACTGAGCTCATTGCTCGACCCTGACCGAAATTGCCTGAATTAGCAACGTAATTATTTCGAAGGTGCAAAAGAAAAGAAGGTTTCTGAAATGCTAACAGCATTAGAAAGTCTTATGAACTTATTAAGGGCAATGATTTTACAGTTATGCAACTCGTAGTAAGAGGAACCAAACCTTGTTGAAAAATAACATTTCGTAGACCAAACAAAGTACAGCAGATGTAAAACTTAGGGTAAACGTAAACAAATATGGAATTTATTATTTCTGGCTTTGTAGTTAGTTCTTAAAATTGACACAGTATACGTAAAATATTTCGATGCTCTGTTTGTTTACACAATAGTTGTTTGCAATATAATTATTAAAAATAATGAAAACTGAACCCATTTTTAGGTCAGAAATGTACCGCTTATCACAACAAATAGATTCTATCAAAGCGTGTCTACTACTAGATATATTATGTAGCATGAACTAAATATGTGTCGAGAGTTTTTAAATTTTACTTGTTCTCTTCGCGTCGATGTTTCTTTATTTATAATTAAAATTTTCTTCGACCAATACTCGGCCTCGCTAATATCCTTCGCTGGCCGCTCTCCTCGCAAAGTAACCTATTAAAACGGTTAATTAAATGAGATTTGTGTTATAATTTTTCAGGCGAAGCTGTCAAGATCATGGAAAGCGCAAGCCCTGTTCAAGAAATTCGACGCGCGCGCCAGCCACAAGGTCTACGCCAAGGGACGGTCGTGTGCCTCGGGGAAGGTGCTCATCATTGGCGCGGGACCCTGCGGTCTCCGAGCAGCAATAGAATGTCAGCTTCTAGGGGCCAAAGTCGTAAGTATTGTAATCCCGCTCCTCCGTGCTTGTTAATCATTCATCAAATTACGACACGGTTAGCGCAGTAGTTGAGCGGAACAAATATTTCATATTTGTATTTCCTACAGATAATTATTCTGTGTCTGGCTGTTTGTGTATTTGAGTTTATATGTTTGTGAAGGCACCCACGATTCAGGAGAAATTCCTAGAGAAAGGAAAGTTATTTTAAAGAAAAAATAAAATTAATTGCATCTTCTAAGAACTATTGCTTTCCGAAGTTATGAGGAGATAAACCAAAAGTATTTTTGGACAACACTTGTGACAAAATATAATGTAATCAATGTGTGAATATTTTTTTTTAAGTTAAGTATCTGTTAGTCTCTACGTTAGCCTGAAAACCTGTCAAACTAAGGTTTCAGAATATGATTTGACACTTCTTAAATCTAAATTCTCTAGACGGACTCACATAGACGGAAAGCTATATCGCGTCATTCATCTCGCATGTGATTGGTCGATTTTTCATACTCTTTGCCCTTTGCTCTTTTCGAATTCATTACGCAATAAGGCTGCGGCTCTATGTGTATTAAAACATTCAAACTCCTTTTAGGCGTTAACATTTTAATTCTTCCCGTTTTTCCTGTCACAAAGCGACACCTATATGCCTGACGATGATGTTGCCTAAACAAAATCTGTTGGATTTTCAATCCTTTATACAGCGCCGAGATTAGAAAACTGAACAGTGCAACAATTTACGGCATTCATTTAGGTGCCGCCTAGTGTTAGTAAAATGGAGATTAAAGATGTCTACTAAATTATTTACTTCTTCTTTCTCCTGCCTATTATCTGAGTTAATTTGGTGTCAGTCATTCTTCTGCGCCACACCATACTGTTGTGGGTTGTCTCTTTTATTGCGTTCTTCGCTGTCATGTCGTGTTTTATTGTTCGTAGCTAGGCCATTGGTAGTCGTCCACGGCTTCTTTTTCCCGTCTTTATTTTCATCGCTCTTTTAGTCATATGTTCATCTTCTCCCCACATCATATGTCTGTACCAGCGTAAGCAGTTGTCACCAAGATTGTCGTGTCTTAGCGACTTTAACCGTCTGCGACTGACGTGCCGTAATTTTTACTATTCCACTGACGTGGTAGTATACTAGACAACACTTTGACTGGTCATAAGTTAATAATTACTTTTTAATTCCTAATGGCGTGACGTTTTTTTACTTACTATATATATAACTATATATTACTATTTTAATTTATTAAAAGTTTTAAAATAAGAAGCAATGTCCACTTAACAGTATTTATTTACTTAACATAAATCAGTCCTAAAAAATATTGTCTATACAAAAAAATATTAAACAAATAAACTATATCACTTTTCTTGAGAATGTTTTGTATTTATCAAAGACAACACTTATAATAATTATACTTGAAAGGAGAATATTTATTGGTTCAATTGAGAGTTATTAGCCCTTAAAGTTTTACTTTTTTTTTGTAAATTTTCACACAATGGCTTTGAGCATTTGAGACAAATCGTCTTTAGACAATCACAGCAACAGATCATGTTACTCTTTTTTATTTTAATTGGGCTTAGATAACATAACTTCCTTCCACTTGCTGGAAGAGATCGATTTTTTGGAGGTGGAGGGAAGAAGTCCTTACCCAAAACTCGACTACACAGTTATCTAGGCAATATTTCGTTGTGTACCCGGGTTTTCAAGTGATTAAACACTTAATCTTTTCCTATATTATAAGTATAAATGCCCCTCTTCTCATTTTCTCATTCTTATCTGAAGACATCTGATATAAGACAAAGGTATTCGTTGAAAAATTGTCATAGGCCAACGACGCATTTCTTCAGATGGCCTACACGATGTTTTCTGTCGCACCTCTTCAAAAGTTTAACGACGATTTACTTTAGAATCTTTAGATGGTCCTTGTTTCTGAGACTCGTCATTATAATCTTCATCGGATTCCAAGTGTTGGGTTTCTGGTTGAAAGTCCGGGTCTTCCGAGTCCAGATCGCTGAACTCATGCTCACTTTCATATTCCAACCACTCTTCTATAAGCTGGTCATGGCTTTTAAAAGTACCTGCCAAAGTTCTTTTGGAACAGTGTGGACGTTGGCTGTTACTTGAGTGAGACATCTGAAAAAATGTTATATAGGAAACAATTTTACTGACGGGAAACACTATGAAAATATAACTATTTTACTGAGGCGGTTGTCTATTAGACACATACCTTAACATTGACGTGGTAGTCTGATAGACACCTTCCCGCGTAAAATGTCGCATGCACTTGTGTTGACTGTCCGCGTCACACTGATTGATGCATGGCCGCGCGACACGAAGGTACTGAGAACCCATGCAGGATTCGTAATATATAAAATAGCGACTCAGGACATATTTTTCGATTTAGCGGTGTCTGTGGTACTACCACGTCAGTCGCAGACGGTTAAAAGTATTGGTTTCGTATTTTATCCATTTTTGCAAGTACAGCAGACCAGCGACGCATCTTCATCTCTGTGCTATGAATTTTTCTGTTCATACGGCTTCTTCATCGGCCAGCACTCGGCTCCGTACATGCTGGTCGTATTGCACGTTTGTGTACATTGCCGACTTAAATCGGCATACGGGAGTGGCATAGAGATATATACGACAAGACAGTGATCTCCACTTCAGCCAGGCTGCCTGGATTCTGATTCTATGTCTCTATCTACACAGGCTTTTGGCTCTACAATGGCTCCGACATACTTGAAATCTTCAACTTTATTAAGAGGTCTGTTTTCGATGGATGGACATGGTATGACACCCAAATTAGAACCGGAAAAGTCACAATACATATATTCGGTCTTCTGTCTACTGACTCTCAACCTTCTCTCCAAAGACTCCTGCCATGCCGTCAGGTCTGACTGCACTTCTGCCTACGATTCGGCTATAAGAACTACATCATCAGCATATAGCAGTGACCACGATTACGGTTTTTGCAACTACTTAACGATGCTTATTTATAAATGATCTCACCCGACATTTATTCTGTTTGTGTTTTTCTATTTTTGCACCGTTTTGAAAGGTCAGTTTTTTGCAGTTCCTTAAAAACTCAACTGATACTACCTATAGATTATTATTACATTTATTTTTCTTCGGTCACCTATGTTTAGTGCTCGCCAAACGTAGTAAATCTCATACAAAAACAGCACCGATCCGTGACTTGCGCATCGGCAAGTCAACTTCAAGGCGGTCAAGAAGTTTGGCGAGAACTATACCTATTATTCCTCAACTGATTAATTGTTAAAAATGATGGCCAGTTTTCACATAGCTGATTCGACTTCTCAATTTGATTATATTGCATTCAGCGTTACAATATTATTGATTCCATTTAGAATATTCTCCAAAGATCGTTTTAAGTCATCGATTGTATTATACGTGCCTTTGTAGATTTAGTTTTTTACGTACTCTGTAAGAAAATGAACATCTACCTATTTTGTTAAAAATACTGTTCAGAACGATGTCGCAGATATTGGTCCACATTTGCATCACTATGAGATGGTTTAATAATACAGTGTTTGTTTTTTTTTCAAAATCAACTACAATAACTCCAATACCAACAATCAACGGTTGGATGCCAGCTAAAGAATATTGATTTTCTAAAAATACAATGATGCATTTTTAGGTTTTATCAAAATCCGGCCTTAGACTCCTTTGAGTGTTTTTCACTATTCCTCATTGTATCGGATTTGGCTGTTAACAACAACTTAGAAAAACTTTTTAACAAAAAACAAACCGACTTCCAAAAAAACACTGCAAAACGAAAAATAACTTTCTTTTCCGAAGTCGGTGTGTTTGGTACCTATTGTTTTTTGTGTTTCGACACCGACTTCGGAAAAGAAAGTTATTTTTCGTTTTGCAGTGTTTTTTGGAAGTCGGTTTGTTCTTTTGTTAAAAAGTTTTTTATTTATCTCTTTTTAGTTTTGATAGGTACTTCCAATTGCCATAAAATTCATATATAGCCAAAGTACATCTCATGACGATTCCAATAAGCCCATACACGACTAGGATACATTGTTTTATTTCGGAGTACCAGTGCCTACCTGCCGGCTTCATCATCAGGTCAGTTCGATGGTACCATTTTTATCAGCACTATGCATTTATAAGTATTTGCTTCATCATAGTCGTTAAACTATTCGAGATATCTTATAACCCATGACATACTTAGCATTAAGGAATTCTATTGGCCATCTGTGGTCTTCTTCACCAGTACACTTCACTAAATGTTACTTTCTGAGTGCAGATGATTGCATTGTTGATAAAAATACCAAAATTGCTATATGTATGCCTATAATATTTGAAGAGTTCCCTCGATTTCTCCAAGATCCCATCATCAGATCCTGACCTGATGACTATGGGACCAACTGGGAATATACCCTTTCAAACAAAAGAAGAATTTTGCAAATCGGTCGAGGCGTCTTACAGTAAACGGGGAACATATATATAAAAAAAAAAAAAAATCCGACGAATTGAGAACCTCCTTCTTTTTTTGAAGTCGGTTAAAAACTCACACTGTATAGTACACGAAACGTAGTGTCACGGGGTGTTGCTCCATGTTGAATACTGGTACTCAGTTCCATCTGGTAAGTCTAGAAGCCGGCCCCAACATATCTTATACCTTTAAACGAGCAATACTTGTATATTTATATAATCTGAATCTCGGAAACGGCTCCAACGATTTGCGTGAAATTTAGTATGCAGTGCCTTTCGGAGGCGATAAATCGATCTAGCTAGGTTTCATTTTGAGAACGTCGTTTTCTCTATTTTCATCCGAGCAGAGCTCGTTCGCCCAATACATAATTAGGCAAACGTGAGGCAGATTGATTGAATCTAGATGAGACATACGTGTTTAACAATTCACTGATGCAACCACCAAAAACAAATGAAAAATTTCTTACACAATTACATTTATTGTTTTGAAAAGAGTCGTAATTGTCGCTCATCTTACCCTACCGTTTGCAGTCGACTTTCTGAAAGCGAACCTATCACACAAGCGATTATGTACAATCAAGTGATTTTAGTTTTAAATTATTTAAAAGAATCATTTTGTTATCTGTTCATCAATTTGATTTTAAATGCGACAACACGTGAAAATATTGCGTTAGTTGTTACTTTATGTTTGTGAGTTAGTGGGTAAGTTTATACTTTGATTTTTAATTTCGTAGACTAAACTGACATTTTTAGGGGTTGTCATTTGTTATTGTTACATAAAATAAAAAAAGTTAAATAAAAAAATCAAAAAACCCGACTGCTTAAAAAGCAAACTAAAAAGACGTAAACAAGAAGAAAATCATGCTGTGCAGTCGGAGGATACATATTCGCGAGCTGGCGGATCAAAACCAGATGTATCCTCCTGTTTTAATTAACTTTTTTTATTTACAACTTTTTAGTTATTTTTTTTTAGAATTAGGTACACTTAAACATATAAGTGTTATATATTTTTGAAATCGCCTCTTAAAATCCATTATTTTGATCCAAAAAAAATTTTTGTCCCCACAAAATGGCGCCCAAAAGCCGCCAATTTTGTTTTTTCCAATTTTAATGTAGCCAGTGACACACGCAAGATTAAGACGAATCGATTCACGTATGAATCATCAAAATCGGCCAACGCGTTTGGTCTTTAGAACGCCACATAGGAACAAACATACATACATACTTACATACATACATACATTGACTGATAAACACATTACCCTCTTTCGGCAGTCGGGTAAATAGTGTCTGACTATCCTGAGTGATCGAAAGTTGATCGAAAATGGAACTATTTCACAAAAAAAAAAAACATTTACATTTGTTAAGAAACTAGCTAGAATTAGATTTTTATCGATCGCATTTACTTTAGCGTTGATTTCATATTTAACACAATAAAAGTTTATGTACTATGTTTAAGAATACTTTTATATTTAATTATGTTACGTTTATATTAATTAAACATTTATTTACACCAGTTAGTAAAATTAAATTGAAAAGTCATGTCACATTGAATCACTTATGATTGAATCTTACCTACAAAACTATGCTCCGCTCTCCTATTTAAAAAATATAAGGTCTTTGGCAGCTGTCAGTTTAGTCTACGAAATAAAAAATCACAGTTGTAGTTGAAATTCAATTTCAAATAGCCTTTATTTATAAACATATCACTAATTTTACAGGTATCGGTAAACAGTTCGTTTTGCTTTCAAGCATAGGCCTCTCCCAGACCCTTCCTCAGTACATGATGGTGTGCTTGTCTCCTTCATGTCACTCCTGCTGTCTCAGATCATCCTCCCATCTATCTCTCTTTGCGTAGCGTATCCTATCTGCATAAAGGTTTAGAAATATACTTTTAATAAGGCTACAAAAATCTTATAAAACGGGTTTTTAAATGAATACGAATTTCCAGCTTCTCTGATTTTTTTATTGCCAGCAAAGCCGATGTCGACTATTCTGCTAATCTCTATAGTTAATTAGAAAACTAGTGTATATGTTATTAGTAATTAAAATAGAAGAAATGTTAGTTATTGCTTTCTAATGGCGTAATCGCTCAGACTTACGTGTCATTTCTACGCTTCTTTTATTATGGTGCCGATCCATATCTAAATGGCGAAATTGGAAACCTTGTTATTTCATTTCTCCGTCTTATAATGCAGACGGATGTTACAAAGCCATTTTACTCGGTGACTATTGGCATTGGCAATGAATGACATTTAGAAGGAAGGTAATACACTTCTGGTACGTGTACATCACCAGTAGAGAAAACACGAAATAAATAATGAGGGTCGGTACTGTGAGGCTCCTCACCTATTTAGAGGCAAACTCCTTGCCTATTATAAAACTGGCAACAGATAACTATTCGTTTTAGAAGGTGATTTAAATTAGAATGCTAATAAAATATTTGTGTTTAGATTTTCTTGTCAGTTCTTTTTTTTTTTGGGACAATTCCACCACACTATTCCCAAACCACTACAACTCCTGAAAGCTAGAATCAACGGTGGCGACCACCAGAAAAGCTCCGAGGCATTGAAGCTCGACGAAGTCCCGGAGAATGAATCTCTTGTCAGTTCTGTAAAAGCGGAAATAGCGTGAAGACTATGATTAAAATATAACGTATCAAAGTAATTTGGATCTTTAATTTAACTGCTTCTGGCTACCCGCTTATAGTACAATGTAAGGGCATTTAACCGAGAGATGAAAATAATACTCAATGCTCATACATTTATAAGCGTGTGAGTTATAATTGTGTCCCATGATTGAAAAGATTATGTTGTATCATTAGTGCCTTGTGAGTAGTACGATAACCACATGGCCGGTTTTCTTACTTACGTATTTATTAATTAAAATGATAAAGTAATTAAGTTTTACGGCACGTTTGGCGCAATGGCTGAGCGATCGGCTGCTACGCTGCTTGTCGCGGGTTCGATTCCCGCACGGTACAAATATTTTATTTGGCCTACAGATAGTTGTTTGTGTATGTAACTTTATATGTTTGTCAGCGCACTCACGATAATAAAAAAAGTAATTGTCCTTGTAACTGTTATTTCTTTTAACTTATCACTGTAGCAGTTAAGTCTGTACCGAATGTTATCAATTTCTTCTTCAGGTGGTGATCGAGAAGCGCGACCGCATGTCTCGCAACAACGTCCTGCACCTGTGGCCGTTCGTTATTCAGGACCTGCGTTCGCTCGGCGCCAAGAAGTTCTTCGGCAAGTTCTGCGCTGGCTCCATCGACCACATCAGTATCCGGCAGCTACAGTGTATACTTATGAAGGTGAGATTGTCGGAATTTTAACTGTAAGCCTGTTGTGTAGGGTTCAGCTTCAGTTGTATTTAGAACTAGCTTCTATCTCGACCACATCAACAACAGGCAGCTACAATGTATACTTAGGCAAGTGAGCTTGTGGGAATTTGAACTGTAAGCCTATGCTATGTAGTTAGGGTTCAGTTTGAGTTGTATTTAGAATGTGAGTTAAGGAAGATAAGATACAAGGTAAATAGAGGCATTATATACTCTGTTTAATGTTTAGTTACGTTCCAAATCAATTTAATTTTGTCAGAATAAATATCCAAAGAAATAAAATCCAAACTAAAGTGCCAGTGAGCAGGGCACACTGATCGCAGAACAGTGCCCTTAGTGCGAGTTTTTACTCACGTTAAATCGCGTTAACGTAAACGATCTCTTATGTCAAAATGTATACAAAAAAGAGGTTTCTCCTTACCGTCACCAGACGGCGCTTATCCAGTTTCAATACAAATTGTCGTTTAAGTTAACGCGATTGAGTGTGAGTAAAAACTCGCACTAAAGCCTCAGATGATCGATAGGGCCGAAAACTACTGGAAAGGTGACGAACGACAGAAGATGCATTATTGCAAGGTCTACCTCTAGGTGGACAGACGACCTGGTTGAGAATGCGGGAGTCCACCGGTGCGAGACAAACAAACCGATCAGTGTGGGAGGAGTGGAGGAGGAATTGGGGGAGGCCCTTGTCCTGAAGTGCACGTCTTTCGGCTGATATGATGATGTTCATTATAATAAATTCAGTCTTCGGAGTTCTGTCGTGATTTCAGAATTATTGTATTAATTTGCTTTTTCATACGATTTGTTTTATTCCAGGTGGCGTTACTACTAGGAGTAGAATTACATGAAGGAGTCAGTTTCGAAGAACTTTTAGAACCTACTGTTGCCGAAAATTCGGAAAGTAAGTGTAAACTGGTGAACATAAAATCTTTAAGTTTGAAGATCATAGAACAATTATGTTTCGCAAACGATTAGAGGATTCTCAACTTTTTAGTTTACCATTATTTCACCTGATGGTAAGCGATGATGTGGTCGACGGTGAAGTACGCTGGCCTAGAAGTAACCTATTTACTGTTGACTTGAAAAACTATCAGGTTGTAGCTATCGGGAAACAGACTCCGGCAGGGGATGCCAATCCTTAGGCACAATGAAAGTATTCCTAAAACGTTTCGTGCGTACGGGTCGAATGTCCTCCATGTACCGGCAAATCGCCGTAAGTCTTGTAATTCAATGTCGGAACGGTCTAGGACCGCGTTTCTCGCTTTTAATATCACTCCGTCCTGCGCGTTAGTTAAGGTATAGTACATTACTGCAGCGGCCAGCAAAAGAAGCATTGATCGACGAACGTGTAAATGTGGGCCGAGGCGAAGCCGGGGCACACATACGTAAGTCCTCAATGCCTAGTTGTGGCCAAGGCTTGTATAGTACTTTTCTCAAATTAAAACTAAGTAGTACCTAGAACTCATTTTGTCAAACACAATTACAATCAAAATTAATGACGAATTTTTGCTGCGTCAAAGTGTTCATTTGTTTTTTTTTTTTCAATAAACAGCTTTCTATTTGCAAGCGAGTTCGAAAGGAGAATGACCAAAAGTGGTACCAAAAAGTCTCACGCATCAAGACCAAAATTTTATAGTAATTAGTTTCATAATTTTTTACGACATTACACATCGGGGATTTGATTTTTGAATAGGGAATTTAATTTTGAGTATAAAAGTATGGATATTGACTATTGTTTTACTGCATATAAATGACGTTCCGTTTTACATGATATTAATAAAATTAACATAACCTTGATTTTTGAAAGTGTCATGATCACTGTAAAAAAATATATAATTAGTCGATTCTACATTAATAAAAAAAAAACTAGTATAGAATAGAACCTTTATTTAAAAGATTATCATTATTTTATCTATGGTTAATTGGCCGTTCACAGCCGGTCATATAGATGTAGAATGCAATAGAATCGATTTTTGATGAATAGACTAACCAGTAATCGTTTCTTTTGTGTAATAAATAACTATAACGTCCATGTATAAATTACGTCGTTGGTAGCGTCGAACAAAATAGACCGAGCTTTTAGGTTATTTTCGATTTTATAATATAATTCCAAAACCCGGGTTTTGTTTTCATAAATAACTTTTGTAGGAGTTAATATAATCAGTGTAGTCTATAAAAAACAAAGATTAATTTTGATGCATCATGGTACGGGATTCCATACATCCATGAGCATTCTCCTTTAAATAAAACCTTGGATTAGTTACCTCCTTGGTTGCCATGTTTCGGAGTAAAATATTGTTCCATTTTTAAATTACACGACCGATACTATGTAATTTATTTGGCCCCTAAACACGACAGATATGGGTTTTCATACAACTTTTGCCGGCCGCTGCTCGCATGTATTTGGCCAGTACAGCAATTTCTATTTATCTCGAAGAAGGTTGTCAAAATAATGCTCAAATTTCCAAGCATGTTTGAGTAAAAACACTAATACTACAAGAAAGAAGTCTGACTGCTGAACATGGTATAATTTTAAAGTTGACGCGCCCTCAGTATAATATAATATGGTGGAAAGCCGACCCACTCATACAAAACGTTTTGGAAATACTTATATTGAGTGAACAGCTAAAAAGTGGCATTCCCTGCCGGCGCCTGTGTTTCCTGACAGCTATAATCTGGTGGTATTTAAGAGTAATGAAGAGTAGTGATAGGCTACTTCTAGGCAAGCGTGCGTCGACCACACCGTTGCTTACCATCCGGTGAGATAGTAGTCAAAAGCAAGCCTATCAATAATAAAAGAAGACTGATGAGACGAGGCCTTTCTGACGGTCAATGTGGCGACGCTTGGGGGAGGCCAATGTCCAGCAGTGAACGTGTTTCGACTGATGATGATGAGACGAGGGTGTACCATACTTTAATTTTCTTCTAATTTACTAATAACCTGATTAATTCCGACTACCGATGACCTGGCTAAGGTTGCGGGAATCCGCTGGTTGCGACCCACAGGACCGGTCGATGTGTCGATACTTTGAGGAAGCCTATGTGGATGTCTTTTGGCTGAAATGATGACTAAAAACCATTTGTACTTTCTCAGCTCTAGGCTGGCGCGCGCGCGTGTTACCCTCCGACCACGTGGTGGCTCAGTACGAGTTTGACGCGCTGCTCGGCGCCGACGGAAAGCGCAACACTCTGAACGGCTTCAAACGCAAGGAGTTTCGCGGCAAGCTGGCTATGGCCATCACCGCCAACTTCATCAACCGCCACTCGGAGCTGGAGGCCTCGGTGAGTACTGTGAGGGTCTGTATAGGAGTAGTGCTGGTCAGTACAATACGCTGAACGGTTTCAAGCGCAAGAAATCAAGAGACAGTCTGCCTAAAAATTCGGGAGTAGATACTTCGTGGTGTTCTGTTTAATTTGCAAATCATAAGTGTTAAAAATTCCTGAAAAATTATTACGAAAATTCTTATAACTACTAATAAAAAGTTACACTAAAGCTGAGTGTAATAGGCTATATTATATCTCGAAAATAAAATGTTTCCTTGGGGGGTAGACAACGGGAGCAAAAAAAATAAAGCTAGTTTCAGATAAAATTTCGCTATAGTGTTTCAACAGAGCGGTGCTAGCACAGTGGTAACAGTTGCGTCTTACAAGTTGAATGTCGTTGGTTCTAACCCAGGAAAGCGTTTTACATTGTGTTAATTATTTCTTCAACACTACTCTCAAAACGGTGAAGGAAAACATCGTGAGAAAACCGGCATGCCCTAGAGCCAAAAATTCAAAGAAATGTGACCTCCACCAAACCCGTACTGAGTCTGTGTGGTAGGCTACGGCCCACTGCCTCCCTCAGAGGAGGCCTGTGTTCCAGAACGTTGTATGATTATGCTCGTCTTGATACAATTGTTTAAAAAAAGCACTATTTATTAATTAAACCTGTGTATTCTTTCCATCAGGTGCCGGAGATAAGCGGCGTCGCGTTCATATTCAACCAGAAGTTCTTCAAGGACCTGTACGAGGTCACGGGCATAGATCTGGAGAACATCGTGTACTATAAAGATGACACTCATTACTTCGTCATGACGGCCAAGAAGCACAGCTTGCTGGATAAGGGCGTGCTTCTGAATGTAAGTATTACACAAATGCTCGACCAATCCCGCCTACCCGCGCGGCTCCTCACTTTTACCGCGTGCGCCAATAGCCGCGTTCTGACTGAGCGAGCAGCCTCGCGAGGAAGCCGCGCGAGGCAAATCCTCGGTCGGTCAGGACTTCAAGAGGTCCTCGGCCGAGGCAAATGCACGCCCTGCCTCACTCGAGCGTGCCGCAGCCCGAGCCGGATGTTGTCGGTTTTTGTCGATGCTCAAAAGCGCCTCAGTAAGTTTGCCGCGCGCACTCAATGGTTTTGCCTTCTTGTTCGACGAACGACGGAATCGTTTGCGTCATGGTAAAGAACAGTGTCAAAAATTCATACAATTATATGGCGAATGTAGACTACTTTGGTGGTGGTGGACGGACAATGTTCTTATTATACTAATAGAGGATTAAGAGAAAATGCGTGGAGAAACATAAACCGGGAAATGAACATTCCAACAGCAGACTTAAAAAAAAGATGGATTCTTTGCTAGGATCTTATAGACTGGCTGTAAGCCGCGTTAGGCACGCGCAGACTCTGTTCGATTTCACGTTACACTGAGCGCCGATGCTGGCTCAGCCTCACCGTGGCTCAGTGTTGGCGCTCGCGGCAGCCTCATGCAAAAAAATTATAGACGAAGGCGGCCTCGCGCGGCAAATGTTGCGCTGCAAACGTCCGAGGCTACCTCGCGAGGCTGCTCAGTCAGTACGCGGCTAAGCGAGAGTCGAACGTCAAGAGTGACGTCACAGCACCAGGTACACCGTTATTCTGACCGACTAGTAGTCTTGTAACTGCCTCGTTGGTCTCGTGGTTGCATGTGTGACTGCTGTGCGTGAAGTCCTGGGTTCGATAATCAGGTCAGTGGCTTTGCCATTTGGAATTTCTTAGTAGCAGCCCAGAGTTTGGAAGTTGGTGGTCTGACATCTCCATGCCTTCGGTAAGAACGTTAAGCCGTTGGTCCTCCGCCTGATCTCTCTCCAGTCGTGTCGGATTGCTGTCCTATCAGCCTATGAGAGTGAGGGAGCAGAGAGTGCACTACAATATTCGCCGCGCCGATGCCGCGATGGCTAGTCTATACCGAGAGTGGTCGCCGCCCTTGGCCAAATTCGGTCTGGAGGCCTATTAAGTAGTCATGTATTGAAGAAAGCTAGTATTACTAAACTGTCTCGTCTTTACTATTACTGCTGAGCGTCCTGGATTCAATCTTCTGGTGGACCACATAGTTATATTACAACCTGGCTAGGAAGGGCGCATACGACAATGGATTGGAATGATTTACCTGTTTTTAGGGTTCCGTACCCAAAGGGTAAAAACGGGACCCTATTACTGAGACTTCGCTGTCCGTCTGTCTGTCTGTCTGTCACCAGGCTGTATCTCATGAACCGTGATAGTTAGACAGTTGAAATTTTCACAGATGATGTATTCCTGTTGCCGCTATAACAACAAATACTAAAAACAGTATAAAATTAATATTTAAGGGGGGCTCCCATACAACAAACGTGATATTTTTGCCGTTTTTTCTCGATATTAATAACGGCAGAAGGTAGACGCTTGAAATATGCACAGAATATTTAGATGTATATTCTCTTCAAAAAATAATAATTATTTTAATTTAAAAAATAAAATAAATTAAGGGGGGTTCCCATACAACAAACGTGATTTTTTTTTGCAGTGTTTTGCGATAATGGTACGGAACCCTTCGTGTGCGAGTCTGACTCGCACTTGGCCGGTTTTTTTAGAGTTGTAAGATTCCGCGGTCCAACAAACAACAAATACTAGAAACAGAATAAAACAAATATTTAAGTGGGGCTCCCATACATAAAACGTGTATTTTTTTGCGGGTTTTTGCGATAATGGTGTTGAACCCTTCGTGCACGAGCCCAACTCGCACTTGGCTGGTTTTATTATAATGAATAACAAGCTTTTGAGTTAGAGTAAACGGGTTAGAAACTTACTCGGATCCATAACTGGGGCAGTATATTTAGGGTTCCGTACCCGAAGGGTCCAAACCGAGCCTTTTTTCAGTGAGATTCCCTCATTTTTCCTATTAAACTCTCGGTACATTTAGGGTTCCGTACCAAAACCCTAAATGTGCGAAGTCCGACACGCACCTGTCGGTTTTTTATTGTAATTAATCGAATGTAATGTTCAATATTCTCAGGACTTTAACGACGTGACACGCCTCCTGAGCGTGGAGAACGTGGACCGCGGCGCGCTGATGCGCTACGCCCAGGAGGCGGCGCGCTTCTCCACGGACGGGCGGCTGCCGCTGCGGGACTTCGCCCTCAACCACTACGGGGAGCCCGACGTGGCACTCTTCGACTTCACGTCGATGTACGCCGCGGAGAATGCTAGCTTGGTGAGTCACTTGCCTTGGTTGCCTGGAAGAGATAGCGTAATGTGACGACCGTGTGTCGCATAATCAAAGAAATTGAAACACTAAAACATGGTCAGCATACATCGCGACTTACACAGCCACCTGGCCGCCGCGGCCAACGAGAACCGGGATTTCATACGAAACAAACAACTCAGCGTTCACTTGCTGCTCAGATTGATCGCTGCGGCTATGGCCGCGGGGTCTTTACGCGGCGCCCTTAGTTAACCCAAATCAGCTCGAGTGAAATTCGTTGTACATCCCGCACAGGATTCGGGACTCTGTCAAGAGTCCCTTCATTATGATGAACGATGGCCGTTTTGCACGCATATGATGCATATATTCCCTACTATAAACTAATAAACTAATTTTCTTTAGTTTTGTCGGAGCTGTATATCGCATTTACTAAACATTTGTCTATTACCCAGGTATACGAGCGCCACGGACGCCGCCTACTCTGCCAGCTGGTGGGCGACAGTCTGCTGGAGCCCTTCTGGCCCACGGGCTCGGGATGCGCGCGCGGCTTCTTGTCCGCGCTCGACGCCGCCTGGGCCGTGCGGGCCTGGGGGCAAAGCCCTGCGCCGCACCCGCTTGAGGTCATCGCGGAGCGAGAGTCCATCTACAGGCTGTTAGGTTAGTTAACAGTTTTCTTCTTTTCGTGTCGAAAGTACATTTACTACCTCTTTGGTGTAGTGGCAGCAAGCGCTACTGCTGAGCATGAGGTCCTGGGTTCGATTCCCGAGTCGGGCAAAGTGTTTGTGAATGATTTTTTGAGGTTGATGTTAATAGGCTCGACTTCTATTACATACGACTTAAACATAATTGGCGAAAAATGTGGGTGTAATAGGTGCTCTTGTGCCTAACCCATCGGGGACCCTACGATCCCTTGAGCCTATTGGCCTTGTTTGTTGTGTCTCCTGCTTGATATGGAGGGCAGTGGAAATATGTATTTTTTCCTACTTCTTATTGTATTCTTTTCTAATTAATTTCGTTGCGAGATCCAAGACCGCTAAATTAAGCTTCATTGCCTCGGCGCTTTTCTGGTGGTCGCCACTGTTGATTCTGGCTTTCAGGAGTTGCAGTGGTTTGGGAAAAAAACGGTGGGATGGTCCCAATAACCCATCGGGGCAAACTGGCGTGATGTTAAGTTAGGAATTTACAGCTACATTATTAGGACCCAGACAGTGGCCACGTTTATAGCAGCGTCGGAGGCTTGAGTCTGATCGTAGAGGGTGCAAGTGAAAGAACATTTGGGACACTCCAGCAGATGGGACATTAGTTTAAACAGGAGAAACACACTCGCACTGTGTGTTCGATGAATCGATAATCCCCAGTTGTTAGGTCTAGTCAGAAGCCAGTAACTGTGTTGTGGAGGAAAGAGAGGCAGTAAGATAGTAAGTAAGATACTGGTTTTTGGTTGTGTCTGTTTAAAATGGAATCCGACTTAATATAGTTTAAAAAGGGTTAGGCGCATTGAAGTGAGTTAGTGAAAGTCCTCGTGTCTTCGTTTGTTGGGGCTCTGCGCGCGTATCTCTATTATGTGCTATCTCAAAAGCCTTTGTATTCTTATCTTTCACATAATTCAGCCATTGTTGTAAACCTTCCTCTACTCTCATCATCATATCAGCCGAAAGACGTCCACTGCTGGACATAGACATCCCCCAAGCGTCGCCATATTGACCAGGTTCGTCTCGTATCCATCGGATCCCCGCAATCTTCACCAGATCACCGGGCCTAATCTCATACCGACAATACTTTTCTAATGTTCATCATCAAAATCTAAGGTTAGAATGACAAAATATTTTATTCAAATTAGGTTTGACACTTAACAAACAACAAAAGTTACAAAACACAACACCGAAAATGCTCGCATTTCACCACTTCTTAGGCCCATTTTTTATCAGTAGTTAACTCAACCAATGGTTAAATATGCTAACCAGTGGGTTCAAAATTCAGTCAAACGTTTTTATTTATCAATTTTTAATCTAAAATGGTCAAATAAAACTCTTCAACGTATTTAACCATTTGTGATGCCAACAATTGATGAATAAACGCGTTTGACCGAAATTTAAAGCTATTGGTTAAGATTATTTAAGCATTGTTTGAGTAAACTACCGGTCAAAAAACTGATTGTTAGTGTCTGCTTGTAGGATGAACTGGCCCAACAAACTCAATTAACACTTTCCTGTAAAACAACTGTCTATTTGTCATAACCAAAAAGTCATCTTCATCTATCTTCTATCTATATATATAAAAATGAATCCCTATTTTCCTTGGTCACGGCATCACGCGTGAACGGCTGGACCGATTTCGCTTATTCTTTTTTTGTTGTGTTTCTTATTGTAAGGAGAAGGAGCTTACGAAAAAAAAAAAGAAAAAGAAATTGGTAACTTACCTACATAGGTAGGGTAGGGTAGGTAGGTAGTGTAGGGTACTTAGGGTAGGGTAGGTAGGGTAGGGTAGGTAGGGCAGGGTAGGGTAGGTAGGGTAGGGTAGATGAATATTTGGTGTTTTTATGGCAAAACAAAGTTTGCCGGGTCAGCTAGTCTATATATAAAAATTAATCCCTAGTTCCCTTGGTCACGGCATCACGCGTGAACGGTTGGGCCGATTTCGCTTATTCTTTTTTTGATGTGTTTGTTATTGTTAAGAGAAGGAAATTAAGAAAAAAAAAATGTATCTTACCTACAAAGGTAGGGTAGGGTAGGCAGGGTAGGGTTGGCAGGGTAGGGTAGGTAGGGTGGGGTAGGGTAGGTAGATTTGGTGTATTTAGGGCAAAACAAAGTTTGCCGGGTCAGCTAGTCTTATTATATACGTGTCGATGCGACACAAATTTTGTTCGACCAGAATGTGGCCACCTGGATAACTCTTTCACAGGCACTCAAACTCAAAATCATTAAAATCTGTAAGTCAAGGCCAAATCATTCATTTTAATAAGTTCATTAGATGGCACTCATATGTGTCAAAATTTAAAGTTAATAATAATTGATTCTAGGGATATAATGGTTGATTTGTAGTTCAAAGCCCGAAACTCGATATTTCATATGTTAAATCTCATAAACTGCTGAGTATTAGCACAAAATAGAAAGTATACAGAAGGACCACTCCCGCCGTCCTCGACAATTGTAACCTAAACTTGCCGGAGTCACTATGGGTTGCTATTAAATTGATTCTAAATTTAATAAAACTTTTTTACAAAGAAATACTACCGACTTCCAAACAAGAAAACTACAAATTGAAAAATAACTTTATTTTTGGAAGTCGGTGTCTATAACGCAACGTTTGATAGTCGGAAGTATTTTTTTGTAAAAAAATCATTTTTACATAAAAATACTTCCGAATATCAAATTTTTCACTTTTTAGTTGTATCTACCTAATAAGCAAGTAGTTTAGTAAGGTAGCTATAACGCCAGAATAGATAACCAGAATATCATGAAACTTGAACATAACTGGTGAAATGAGAGTGTACCAAGATGAACTCTACACATCTGCGAACCTCTTTAGAGCGTACTGGCGTCATGTTATGTTATGAAATGGTATAAACAATAAACAGACATGCGATTCCAGCAATCCCGAGAGATTTTCCGTTATTTATTGAAGAGTTTATGTTGTATATCTTCGAAGTTCTTCATCAGATCTTCATCAAATTAAAATGGGACCAATTTCAGAACATAATTTTTCAGACAAAAAAAGAATGATCAAAATCGGTCCACAATTTACGGAGATATCGGCGAAAATACAAAAATAAAAAACAAACAATGTCGAACATAGAACCTCCTCCTTTTTGGGAAGTCGGTTAAAAAAGGAGTAGGTAGTGTAACTTTAAAAACAAATACAACGATTCGTCTAAACATACTCGGACATTACTGAACAGAAACCCTATTAAGGTGCCGATTCCCTTGAGTAGCTAATTTTAAAATGAGAATCACGTCTCAATGGCCAGTCGTAATTTTTTGGAAAAAATATACAGGGTGTCCCAGAAATCCAGGTACTACAAGCAGTCCAAGAAGACCCAAGTGCTTCTGTACGTGGAATCGAAACAAGCACAGGTGTATCTAAGAGTACCGCCCACCGAATCTTAAAAAAGAACGAGTTCCGCTTTAGGTAAGCTAAAGTCATTTTAAGGAAGTATGGACATTTTGTGTAAAAACTGAGACTATTTACAAAAAAAAACTTGACCAATTATTGAAAACGTAATCTAGCAAGTGTTACACCATTTGAATCCTTATTAAATGCGCCAATTTTTCATGTTACTTGCCAAACTAGCGTAGTACATTTTTTTTCAGTACAGTCAGTTAAAGTTGGGCGAAACAGTAAATTTGAATAATTTGGTTTTGAAAAAGTTTAATTTTCTTCTAAGTAGGAGGAGTTGGCTTTAAATTTTAGGCAAAAATCTACACAAGCATTATTCAAGATTACATAATAATAAAAAAAATTGATAAATTATGGGATTTGTAGCAATTGGAGTTAAAGAACCATTACAGGGATTGATTTTTTTAGTAAATTTTTAAAGTGAACATAATTTTTTAAAAACATGAGATAGATTTTTTTTCGTATTTTTCTGAGAACTGTTATAACTTGGTCTATCACCCATTTACGGCTTGACGTCGATTTCTGTTATATTAGACCATTTTCTTAATAATTTGATATAAGCAAATTTTGAGTTTTATTCGTATGACATAGTGTAATTAATTTGTAAAGTATGTCTAAAACGGACAAAAACACGACAATCGCACCAAAACTGCTGGGCGTATTTTAATGAAATCAACACCATCTCAAAGACAATTTAATTATCTACATTTTGATCGGAGGCTTTTTTTTTAAAGTCATAGAATAATAAGGAATTAAACTACATCTTAATTTCCCATCCCATAAAACCCATTTCTATTCCCACTCCTTCTCTGTTCATGCAGTACGATTGTGGAACTCACATCCACCTAAAATCCGGGACGCCCAAAATGTATCTATATTCAAGAAACAAGTCAAAGAACATTACCTCTCCACCACCTTGTAATTTTATATATTAAGTATATGTATGTATTTTTATTTTCTATATTTATTAAGTTACTAGCTGTCCCACGCGGCTTCGCTCCCGTCAACTGGCTACCTACCTACCCTACATACATGAATGTTGCGTAACTCGGAAGCTCTCAAAAAGGAATATTTTTTCCCGTTTTTGCAACATTTTTCATTTATGCTCCGCTCCAATTGGTCGTAGCGTGATGTTATATAGCTTATAACCTTCCTCGATAAATGGACTATCCAACATGAATTTTTCAATTCCAACCAGTAGTTTCTGAGATTAGCGCGTTCAAACAAACAAACAAACAAACAAACTCTTCAGCTTTATAATATTAGTATAGATAGTATATGTGTAATTTCTATATGATTAGTTAAGTTATTTTTGTCTATTTTAAGCTTCCTTGTTCTTTCTACACACTGTGTCTTCGTTTATCATCCAACTTTCCTGTCGCAGGTCTGCTGGAAGAAATTTCTAAATGAAATAAGCAGTACCTTTGTGCTCTTCAATCTGTATTATTTATTTTCTCTGTAAAGCGTTTTTGTGTGTACATAAATAAATAAATAAATAAGGAATGTACAAAAACTACAAAATTTTGGGTCGCGCGGGTTTGAAACGAGAGCGCGTTTTGTTCCCTCAAGGTCTTTGGCGTTAGTCGTCGTCTTAACAGAAACATTCCATTACCCACATAAAGCAAAACCGTTGACAGACCATCTATACAATAATAATTCTAGTGCAGCTCTTATGTCCAGCTGCGAGAATTTGATAGCTTTGTGATTAAAATAATTGCTAGCGAGATCAGCCATCTTTCAAATGTCCAGTGGCTTTGTGAACCTCTTAACAAGTGGCTCTTGTGAACCACTTAACAAAAGGCATCCAATACTTCACACGTTCACATCAAAGGCAAATCAGTTTTTTGCGATACTAAAGTTGCTACTCACAGTTCTAGTTCCCATTTTATTATTGTAATCTGGCTGCCAGTTTCATGGTCACGCTTTTATTAGGGTTCCATACCCAAAGGGTAAAAGCGGGACCCTATTACTAAGACTCCGCGGTCCGTCTGTCTGTCTGTCACAATGCTGTATCTCATGAAGTGATAGTGAGACAGTTAACATTTTCACAGATGATGTATTTCTGTTGCCGCTATAACAACAAATAAAAACAGAATAAAATCAATATTTAAGTGGGGCTCCCATACAAACATGTTTATTTCCGTTTTTTGCGATAATGGTATGGAACCCTTCGTGCGCGAGTCCGACTCGCACTTGGCCGGTTTTCTTGACCAGTGTTGCGTATAATATCCGACTGCTCGGACAACCCTTTTTTGAAGCATAGAATTGTAGTGACGTGTAGTTACGTACTAAGCTTTGTAAATTCCGGTTCGGGAATTATAGGGGTACGGAAACACGTGATTTGTATTGTAGTGTTTGCAAAATGACAGCACCAATTATGTTGGGATTACAATCTAGATCACGCAGCTGCATGCCTAAATTAAATCTGCACTAACCCTTTGTGTCGATCCCTATCAGGACCGAATTCGCCTTTCATGTATAGTTGGCCATACAGACAAGCAAAAAAGTTTACAGTTGACGAGAGAGAGTTTAAATTATGTCTCTGAATGACCAAACAACGGTTGGTGAGCAAAAAATAAGAAATAACTCGTCTGAATGCCAGCTGCTGTGTAGTTTAATCAGATTTACTTCTTTATATAAGTCGTGTAATCAGAAGAAAGTCAAACTGCTAAAGTCGCAAGGTATATTTTTTTTGTAACTTATATAATTTTTTAATAAGTTGTTAATCTGACAATAATCCTTAATTTTGTCCGGGAGTTAAATAGTAACACCTAGTTTCTAAAAGGCTTATCAGCAGTTAATTTTCTTACAAAGTCGTGTTAACTGCTGTGATTGGCCGATATGAATAGGAATAGGCAACAAATCACTTGACACAGTCATCTGACGGCCGCTTATCAAATTTTTGTTTAGATGATCCTTTCAGAAAATCGGTGTAATTCTGATCAGTAACTCATGACATGTTTTTTAAACTTTGATAAACTAATTGATATTGCAGACGGTAAACAAAATTAAAACGAACATCACTCACATCCACCCTCAACGTTTATTAAAAGCTTTCCGATGTTTGCCGTATCGAGTAAATTAAAAAGAGAATCCCTTTGATGGACGTGCGGGCGGCGACCGCTCCCCGAGTAATTAAGTATTCTGGTGCTGGCAGGCAATTACTATAACTAGTGATGTATGAGCGGACATGCCACCCTGCCACCCACCGCCCGTCCTTTGACATGACTAGTCACGTACGCACACAAACGAACAGGCTTTGAGCTTCAACAATTATGTTTATGTATTTCCAATTAGTGTACTGACCCCATCCCTATGTACCATGTATGTACTTACTTTCAATACGAATGAGTCACCGTCAGTACGGTGTCTGCTAGCTCCCCTTGATAGGACGTCGTATTAATTTACTGCGCAGTTTTCTCGGCTTTATGAATTTTATTGGGGGATAAATATAATGACCACCTAAAATTACTTTGTGACCATAACCTCTATTACCTAAAATTGTACTATGAAACCCAAATTTAGTAAATTGATCACCAAATTTAGTAAATTGATCACCAAATTTTAATAGCAAATTATTGCGCTATTTAATGTTGTAAAATAGGTTAGGTTAGGTTAGAACTGTGACCAACCGCGCGCGAGCCGAGCGAGCAAAGCGAGCGGTGCCGCGGCAGCGGCCGGCGAGCGCTACTTCCAAGTTGCTCCCAGAAATTTTATAATCTTTTTGGTCATTGGTTTAATTTTGGTGATCATTTACTACTTTTGGTGATCATTTACTACTTTTGGGTTAACAATGATTTATTTGGAGTCATTTTGCCTAAACAGGATAGCGAGATGTTAAAACTTTGGTTATAATTTTACAATAAGATGCGGGTTTAATTTTGGTGATCATTTACTATTTTTGTCTGTTATATGTTACTATATCTGGTGGTAAGTTAAACATAAGCCATTTTATTGGTATTCAGATTTCAATTTGGGGGTCGCTGGTTTGTTTACTTTTTAGAACTTAGTGCGTTACAGTCTTGATTTGGAAATGCAGTCTGATGTTGAATTTTTTTTCAAGGGCAGCAGTTTGATTAAAGGTTATGTGGATATGGGGGCAAGAGTGTAGCAAGGCCCGAATCGACGGCGTTTAGTGTACCACGCGCTCCTCAAAGAGATGTCAGCAAAACTGATGGGGTCCGCTAGGACCGATGCCTGTCTGGGTTGGGGATAAATCTGAAAGTGAGTTACCGCAGCCCTGGCTCAAGCAACTGAAGGAGTGGGTTTTAGTCAGTACATGTAAGACACGCCCTCCCGCTTGAGCCAGAGCGGGCGAAGTCATTGGCCGATTGCACACTGGTAACTACTGTGATTCGTCATATGTGTGGAATAAGGCAAAGACATGGCGCTTCGTAGATACATACATTAACTTTCGACGAAACTTAAAACTTAAATAGCCCCACGAGAAACAGGCGGTTTTTCTAATGGGGCTAGGCAGAATTACACCATTTGCTACTATTCTATTCTAATATATGCTTTCGCCGTCTTCTTTTATGGACAAGGTGATGATTATAGCTCTATGTTTTCTACACCCGATTTCCTATGTCGTGGCTTGAATCGTGCTCGTCAGTTTCGCCATAATTCGTGTATCAAAGACCAGTGTGCTATGTTTTTTTTTGAATGATTTTTTTATGTAATATTTTTTAATTTTTTCAATTTTTCGTTCATAATGATGTATGTACCTAAGTTTAACACAAAATTGGACCAGCCTGTTACTGCAGTCAGATGCAGGGAAAGGCTTCTTCTCATACAGAGTAGGCACGAGTATTAATCAACACTTAGCAAACTTATTTTGAGATTTCAAACTTATATTAAAGTCCAGCCGTATTGCGTTTGACCGCTACCCAATCGACCAATCACATGCGAGATGAAACGCGATGTGGATTTCTTCACGATATTTTCCTTTACCATTGTCAGCGAAGTAAGATAAACTCAGAAAGTACATATGAGTTGAAAATGCCATATTGGAACTTGCCCGGTGAAACAACAACCTCAAGCACGAGAGGCGACGTATTAGCTCCAGCAGCGTAACATTAAATTTGAATGTTATATTATTCATTTATTTAAGTTTATCTCATAATTGTAATTGTTTCAGCTCAAACAACCCCTGAGAACCTTCACCGCGACTTCGGCGCCTACACGCTGGACCCGGGTACCCGCTACCCGAACCTCAACCGTGCTGCCGTCACGCCGCACCGAGTGACGTCATTCTACGACTCGGATGAACCACTGCCGCTTGATGCTCCGCTCACGGCTAGGAAGAGGCGAAGGGGTCAGTTTTAAATTAAATATATTTGAATTCAGAATTCAAGATAATTATCTAATATTGAGAATTCGAGATAATTATCTAATATTGGAACAATAAACTTTATGCCATACTAGCAGCTCTGTCAGCGGCTTCGCCCGCGTGAATGTAGAAAATTATCCCAAGGGAACATATTCCCGGGATAAAAGTATCCTATGTGCTATTCCAGATTACAATCTATCTCTGTGCCAAATTTCATCCAGATCCGTCCAGCCGTTTGAGCTTGAAGAAGTAACAAACGTACAAACACACACACACTTACACACACACACACACTCACAAATTTCGCCTTTATAATATTAGTGTGAAGTGTGCTAGTGTGATGTGACATACTAAAGTTAAAATTTCATGGTTAATCTTTCAATTTTGTCACCACTGCTCCCCTTTCAAATGCCGTGATAATAAGATGTTAAAAATATGTTATGATCGTTCCATAAAGCTGTAGAAATAAATAAACAAATCTAAATATCAAGGTTAGCGAAAACAGTAGGCACTACATGTTATGTTAGCGGAATACGCCAGGTTAGCTTTTGCCTGCAATCCATTATAGGATCAGGGAACATTATAGGCTGATTTTGTTTATTGTACAGAAGCGGAGGTGTCGGAAGAGACGCTGGTGTCGTGGGTGGGCTGGTCCGAGCCCGGCATCCGCGCGGCGGCGGGACCGGCCGCGCTGACGCAGCTGCTGCGCCGCTACCGGCCCGACCTGCTGCCCGCCGCCACCGTGCCGCGCGCTGTCTACCACATCCTGCAGCAGGAGTTTGGTGAGGCACCTACATATATTATGTCTGCTAAGTTAGGATCGGGAAATGGATTCACCTGACTACCATTATTTAACATGCAGCGACTGCCTATCTGACCTCAACAACCCAGTTACTGGATAACACCACAGTAAAAATATACAAACAGTATGGAAACTACCTACAAACGCTCGAAACGGCACACTCACACAAACATACGCACCGACGAGACCACTCTGGCACTTCTGCGGTGCTGGCAGTACTATGCCCGTTTGGAGCGTTTGTAGATTGTTTTTAAACTGTTTGTATATTTTAACTGTGGTAAGATGATACCCCTTGGCAAGACTGGTGTCAGATTTCAGGCTTCTGACTACCCGTAACGACTGTCGAAGATCTTCAAATGACATCGGGGACCAACGGCTTAACGTGCTTTCCAAGGCACGATGAAACTCGCTATGTAAAGATGGTCACCTATCCACGGATCGTCCTCGGCAAGGGTTGCTTAACCTATGCGGCTGTTATTATTAAGCCACGAGCTCTTCACTTATTACGACATCTACATATATACATTACTAATGGTGGCAAGTGCTACTTCTGAAAATGAGGTACTGGGATTGTGCTAAGTGTTGTTAGGTTTTCCATCTGGAATATTTTAGTAGCATCCCGGAGTCTGAATTTGTTTATAGGCAATAGTTTCGCCCGCTATTACATGGGACTTTAAAATAACTTGAGAAAAGTGGGTGTACTCAACATGTCGGGGAATACAGACATGGTATTTAGATTTTAGGCTATTTTTTTTTCTTTCCCCCCGTTCATCGTCCGTATGTCGCTGCAGGGTGACAACTGAAAACCAACCCAGCGAATGCTGTGTTAGTAATCCTTTCTGTACGGGTACGAACAATCAAACAATCAAAAAACCCGACTGCTTAAGAAGTGAACTAAAAAGACGTAAACAAGAAAAAAAGCATGCTTTGCAGTCGTAGGATACATATTCGCGAGCTGGCTGACTAAAACCAGATGTATCCTCTACTGCACAGCATGATTTTTTCTTGTTTACTTCTTTTTAGTTCGCTTCTTAAGCAGTCGGGGTTTTTTCATTTAACTTTTTTTGTATTACTATTCTTGTCCTTTACTGTGTTTGTTGTCGAATCGTCTAGCGCGAAGACTCGATGAGTTCCAACCACCGGAGCAGGCCGGGTTCCGAAGTGGATACAGCACCATAGACCACATCCACACAGTGCGGCAAATTATACAGAAGTCCGAAGAATATAATCGGCCCCTGTGCTTTGCTTTTGTGGACTATGAAAAGGCTTTTGACTCTATCGAGACCTGGTCTGTTTTGGAGTCTATGCAGCGATGTCAAGTGGACTGGCGATACATCCAAGTGCTGAGATGTCTTTATGCAAACGCAACAATGACCGTCCAAAATCAGGACCGGCAAACTAAGGATATCTCACTGCGTCGAGGGGTTAGGCAAGGGGACGTTATTTCCCCGAAATTATTTAGCAACGCGGTGGAGGATATGTTTAAGACGCTGGACTGGGAAGGACGCGGTATTAATATAAACGGCAAGTACATCTCACACCTGCGATTTGCGGATGACATCGTCATAATGGCAGAGTCACTGCATGACTTGCAGCTGATGCTGGACGGCCTAGCTGGTTCTTCTGCGCGAATCGGTCTCCGGATGAACTTGGACAAAACCCAGGTTATGTTCAATTCACACGTCACTCCGGGACCGATTGTGGTCAATGGCGGTGCTCTCAAAGTTGTTCGGGAATACGTTTACCTCGGGCAAACTCTGCAGTTTGGTAAGAACAACTTTGAGAAAGAGGCTAATAGAAGAATACGGCTGGGCTGGGCGGCGTTTGGAAAACTTCGTCGAGTCTTCTCGTCACGTATTCCACAGAGCCTGAAGACCAAAGTCTTCAACCAGTGCGTCCTACCTGTTATGACCTACGGCGCCGAGACGTGGACACTCACAATACGGCTGGTTCATCGGTTCAAAGTTGCTCAGCGAGCTATGGAAAGGGCTATGCTCGGAGTCTCTCTAAGGGATCGAATCCGAAATGAGGTGATTCGGCAGAGAACCAAAGTTGTCGACATAGCTCACAGAATAAGCAAGCTGAAGTGGCAATGGGCTGGCCATATAAGCCGTAGAACCGATGACCGTTGGGGTAGACGTGTCCTTGAGTGGAGACCGCGAATTGGTAAACGTAACGTGGGGCGCCCTCAGGCTAGGTGGAGTGACGATCTTCGCGGGGTGGCTGGTAGCAGCTGGATAAGAGTTGCCGAAAATCGAAACAAATGGCGTGCTATTGGAGAGGCCTATGTCCAGCAGTGGACTGCTGTGGGCTGATGATGATGATGATGATGTGTTTGTTGTAGTATGTCTGTTTCGAATAAACGGTTTACTTATCTATTATACCCATTCCTCCACCAGGCATAGTCCCATTCTCGTCGGGCGGCACGCTGCGCGACGTGCCCGACGCCAAGCTACGCTCGTACTTGTCGCGCGTGTACAACGCCTTCAAGGGCGAGGTGCCGCACGTGGTGCACGAGTCGGACGTCTTCGATCAGGTAATACTTGTCTTGACAGATATCAATGACGTCACTGTGCAGTTGTGAGCGTACAAATGAGATATATTTACGTAAAATAGGGTTTAAAAAAAATTGATTATATTATTTATCTATATAAATGAAAAAAATGTCTAAATATGTTGCTAAGCGCAAAACTCGAAAAGGCTCGACTGATGGTATATAGGTGTATATGAGTGGGCGGGTCTCTGGATGGTTTAGATTCACATTTGGTTCCGATAGGTGGCGCTGCAATAGGGTTCGGGCCCGAGCAAAACAACGTCTGTTGGGACCGCTAGTCGATACAAAATATTACTGTTTAGATTTTTTTGTTTATAGCAATATTTTCAGTCATCATCCCTATTATCACATTTATAATTACACTTTGTTCAGAGCTCACGGTTAGGATAGTCCAGTTAGGTCATGAGTAGTCAGTTTAAGTGAAACAATGTTATGTACCCGCTGTATGTTATTAGATCAAGCAGAGCATGCAGACAGAGAAACACGTTCGCAACATTGAACACCCCGTCTCTGTATATACAAGTAAGTATTACGAACAGACGGACACGATACTTTTACTTTCTGCGATTGGAGATATGAAGCGCATGGAACTCCATAAAAAGAATCCATCATGGTTTGGGTCTTGCAAATCGCCAGGTTTTTGTAACGCAAATTAACTAATATATTATCAGACGTGTGTCAACTGCTGCGATGGTTGGTTGGATTAATTTTCAATAGCCAATCGCATCACAAGATTGATTATATTTGACAAACTGGCTGTGAGTGGCTTTTCGGCTACTCGGCAAGTAATAAGAGCATTATAGCATTTTTTCAATCGACGAATCTAAAAGTATCGTGTCTGTTATGATTTTTATATTATTTGTGTATTAGCTTCACGAGGCTCTGACATGCCATCCTGTCGATATTTTTACTATGTCAAGGTTGCATTGAAAGTAGTTTTACTTACCTATTATTTGATTTCGATCTAGGTAACTTAGCTTCAACCAGTATTAAATCAGACTTCAGTCTTTACGGTGCATACCGAGAGCTTGAAATGTTTAGTATGAATACTTTCTAATGCAAGTGTGTCCTCCTGCAGACGCGGCCGACGCCGAAAAATCCCACTCGAGCTGCAGAAAGAAACGCCGCTCTGTGCGGCCCCCACACATACAAGTAAGTAATGACCCAGCCGAGTACATCCGCAAAAAGATCGGCAAACTAGACCTTAACGATCATCACATCACACTGCTCGAGCGCCTCATCGATGGCCACGACGTCATCGCTGATAAGCACGTACAGGAACAGATCCTAGCCCTCCTCAATCCGGAGGAGACACCGGACATTCACACGCTCCGAGATTCCTTAGCACATCTCCAAGGATCCTCTAAGATAACCGTTAATGAACCAAAACAAAAGAAGTTAGCTGGTTTCTTCGACGAAGGGAATTCTGTGAAACCGGTGAAACCTCCTCGCCGGCTGAAGGGCCTCGACCCCAACAGCATGAGGGTTCCGGATATGTTTGACGACTCGGACGACACAGACGTCACTGTCATCAAAGCGCCCGTCAAGTCGTCAGAGAGTCCTCTGCCGCAGAAAGGCAGGCGACTGTCAGATGTTGTCGACAGTCAACGGATTCGACACTCGCAGAGTCCTGAATCGAAGCTGCCATACAAAAGATCTTGCTCGATAGGATCATCTGAAGTAGCGAATACAAAGCGCATCGCTCAGCTGTTTGAAGGTCAGAAACGTCGCCACACTCCGAGCCCTGAGCCCAGGTCCAGACGCTCTGGGTCCATCACTAACCCCGAAATGGCTTTACGCTTGCGGCGGATGACGGAGATCATCGAAGGCAAGCGACGAGACACGCCAAGTCCGGACAGATCCAAAAGAGAAATCATTGCCAACCCCGAGAACCTTGCGGTGCGCCGTCAAAAGGTCGTGGACCTCATCGAGCAAAGACAAGAACTGGGCCTAGAGAATAGACTGCGTCAACCGGAGGTGCCTCAGCGGCGGTGCAGCGACGATATGATGACGTTCAGGATGCAGCGCGTGTCAGACATGATGCAGAAGAGAGCCGCGGATCCGAGACATAGGACGGGTCGTCGCAAGGCGGCAAGAGAAATAATGAAGCAGCGGTTTGAGAAGAGTCTTCAGATGTTGGCGGCGGAGCGTCGCTTGGAATTCGCTCCGTCAGCTGACCTGGAGAACGACTACGGGCTGCAGCAGTACCGCGCCAGCGCGCCTGACTTCGACGAGCGAGTGAAGAAGCTGGAGAAGAAGCTGCAGCACTATGTGAGGCGATTGCTGTGGTGTGTCGCATGGAATGATCCGTTTGAGGGATGTTGGTGTCTTAGGCTGAGCGGTTGAGAGCCTGCTTGTGTTGAGCTCATTGCTACGATTCTTTAGGGATTTTTTTTCTGAAAATAATATGGTAAAGATGCTTATGTATTATTCAGAGCTTTTATCGCAATAAAGCAGTTGATACGATAAAAGCTCAGGAACTTCCAACAAAAAATATGTCACTTCTTGAAACTGTTGAAGCCATATTTTTGTGGGGGATACTCTCAATCGCTCTTGAGCCTGCTCTTCTAAAGATAACACGCACGTTTTTGAACAAAACATCGATGGAGATGAACTTCTACAATAATAACGTTTTATAATGACATATAATAATTTAGTTTTGTGTTGAGTTTGTTTGTTTTGCAAATTGAAGACATGAGACGTCTTCATCGACTCATGTCTTCAAGTGTGTGCATGTTAAGGGTACTGTTACGCTGGCAATAGTTCCAACCAGTAAGTGCGATAATCGCCTGGCGAATGTAGTCTTTTCGCGTTTCGTCGGGCTTGATAGTCCTTGTTTGAATGACGCAAAAACGAGCCTACTGCTGGTGAAATAGTGCTTTATATTCTATATTAACGTTTCACTTGTGTTTTTAGTTTACACTGTGTTAAACTAACTGATATGTGTTTTACTAAGACTAATTGATTTAATTCGTTGCAAACCCCATTGATACGGCATTTCAAGCTAAGCATTTAATTAACAAGTGCTCACATTTTTAAAGGTCAACGAATTATGACAGATGATGTGAATTATACAGAAATTGGGGACTTTTCTTTCACTTTGTACTTTGTAATAATAAACTTACGATATGGGATACAAATGATACAATAGTAAAATGAATTACAAATCGAGGACTGCTTAGTTTAGTAAGTAGTTACTCTAATCTCACTAACATCCAAACCAACCAATCACAGAACTACAGCTTTAACATCTAACCAATAGGAGGAGGGCCGAATCGTCGGTGGAGGGGGCCGAACAGCCGGTGGGGGCGCCCGAGTGGCCCGCCTAGCCGCCGAGCTTAGCGGCACCACCGCCAACTCCTCAAATGTACCACAACCTCGACCATCATCCAAGCCCAAGGACCTCATGCGCTCCGTCGGCAAGATCGAAAGGGACGACTGGAATATGAAGGAGATTGAACGCAAGATCATGGAGAATAGACTCGGCAGGCCCGAGCCGAAAACTGCCGAACGTGTGCCGAAGTGGGATAGAGAACAGGTGAGTTAAATGTTGAAGAATTCTAGATCAAGAATCTGTGGTAAGACCACGTTACGAAAACGTTGACCGCGATTGAATTTTGCCACATTTCATTCGTTGCTTGTAATTTGATGATATTCACATCAAAGTCATATTTATGACATCACTATTTGCCTCGTAAAATATGATTAGGTTCTAAGGTCGAAATGACGACTTTCTTTCCCTCCCATCGCCTATAATAGACCTCGCCTTGTTTACGTAGGGAGCCTACAACTATTTTAAAGGCGAGAGTGCTTTTTTTTAATCCTGAGCGCAGCGAGGGTTCATAGTACGTCACTCGAGCTTAAAATAGTGTTACTCCCGAGGTGGACATTCTACTTTTTATCACCCTCTATGAGAAAATAAGTAAGTGCAACTTATGAACAAGAATTTTGTGTTAATTTATTTACATACAATTAGGAATCATTAGACATAACATAGAAATAATTAGAGGCTACTGTTTATATTTGAACAATTATGGAAGTGCATCATAACAATTGTATTAGTACCATCCGTTACAGTTGTAGATTTATTTCTTAATTTGGCTCGCGCGCGGTTTTCCAGCCAGTCACCTGTTCAATACAATGTTCTCCTGCGGTCCGAAATAGAATTACAATCGCTCATTAGCCATTCACCTCATACATTCGTCGTAATCGATTTTAGCGAAAAAATCTTATTTTTGATCCCATGGTTTGTGATTCATCTCTTTGCTGTTGGAACATTTACTAACAATATCCATATTCCAAATTGAAATCACTAAGTCCCTAGAGATTAATGAGCTATTTTAGTCCCTGTTTACGAAAAATAAAGTAGCTCTTTTTGAATAGATGTGATAAAAAATAATTTGTTATTTTTTGTTTTAGTTTCTGGGTCGTCAGCGTAAATTGAAAGAGGGAGAGGGTAACGAGGAGAAGTGGGTGGAAATCGACGAGACTTTGCACAAACTCGACCAGAAGCTGAAGGACTCTGGCAGACCTGACCAGGGAACGAATAAGGTTCGTAGGGTCCGGCTAATCTATTGCAATTTGGGCGAAATAAAAGCCAAAGTCAAACGCAAATAGTTTGACTTTCGTAGCACCTCATTTTCATGTTAGTAAAGGAGGTTTAGTTTTTTACTTTTAAACCTATGTATTTCAAACATATGCTCTTCTATAGGTTGCCAATCTGGCGACGAAATTCGTGAAGAAAGAACCCGAAGCTGAACTATCGAAAACGCCGCCGAAAGAAACACCGAAGGAAGATGTATGTACATTTTTTTCATATTTTAGTTATAATTTTATTTTTAGAACACTTAAGGCCTTTATTCATCCTAAACTAAAGCCAATGCTAACATCAATGTAATGAATATTCAATTATTAAATTAGTACCACGTAGATGGCGCTAAGAATAAATCTGAATAATCTGCTCTGGATAAGTGACAAATTACATGTTGAAAGTTGTTTATTTTCATGAGTTCTTTAAATACTTATGTTTTCTTCCTCTATCAGGCCAAGAAGAGCTGGCGTGGGCCCGCGTTCACGGGCATGCAGTGCGCGGCGTGCGGTACGCGCGTATTCGCGGCGGAAGGCGTCACCGCCGACGGGCTGCATCTGCACCGTGCCTGCTTTCGCTGCGCCGTCTGCAAGACCGTGCTCAGGCCGGGGTGAGTAGCCACTAGACTTCACAATTTACCTTTAGCACGGGCACCCAACGCGGAGAAAGAAAATTTGGTTTAAATAAATTGTACTAGATGGCGTGATTAGCTTCAATTTGTTGTTGAGTTATGTGAAATATCAAGATTTTCTAGAGACGATAATAAAAGAATTATGTTCTTGTTTAATTAACTCTCCTAAGCACAAAATTAAGGAATATTGGACTATAAATTCACATTTCAAAGATTATTTGAATGTATCATTTAACATTGATTCCAATAGATGGCGCGGTTTTAAATTTCTGAGTCATCCATTCGTTTTTTTTGTTTAGTAACACATTTTGGTACAATGAAACTGTAAAAACGTGCAAAAAATTACTATAAAATAAATCGTCACAGTATTTAAAAAAATAAAATCACGAACCAAGAAAACCCTTTTACTTGCAAGTCGCTGCTATCATCATCTATATCCATGAGACGTAACCGAATGCCATCGATGTTCTTAGAAAAGTAATCAGTTTAATCAGACGAAAAACGCTAGTTTCGTCGGCACGGTATCTTTTATGGGATGAGGCATCTTCGTGCTAGTATTATATTATCTGTGCCTTAAGTTACCAGCTAGGGCTTTTTCTAGGCCCCACTTGGCGTCGTCCTAAACTGAAAGATCAGTTCTTTTTTGCGGCAGACGTGGGATATCCTCTTGGACGCCCAAGCTGCCTGACATACGAGCCATTCTAGGCAATGCCTTACTCACTTAAATGCTTACCGGCTAAAACCACACTCCTTCTTTACAGTTTTAACGGTACTTACTGTTAAATAGTCATTCAAATCAAAAATTGCAATCTGTGCACTTGTACGTATGACTATTTTACATTGACATGCCGTACATTGGGCGAGCATGGCCTCTATGATAGTCTTGAGAAACGCATTATATATCACGGATTACGCTCCCAGACTGTGATAAAAAGGTGAGATTCAAGCCTGTCGAAGTAGGCCGTGCTCGTCCGGCAAGTCATATGGGACAGAAAGATTATAATGATGAAAAGTAGTCATACTAATATGTTCTCTCTTCAGCAATTACACGATGGAGCGCTACGGCAGCCGCCTGGTCTGCCTGCGCCACTCGGGCGTTAGCGTGCCGGACGCAGTGGCCGCGGTCACCGCCCTGGCCCAGGCGCGCTCGCAGCCGCCGCCCACGCCCGAGCGCATCAGCGTCGAGCTGTCCGACAGCGGCGCGCGCGAGATAGACGAGGACGAGTGGACCGACAGGAACTTCCTCGCCTCGGAGACCTCATGCGCCGGCGGACTCAGGTACTATAGAACAAGCAAACTGTTATATTCGGCGGATAATCTCAAAAAAACCTGCCAATTAACCATCTACCTCCTATTATTTAAATGTCAATAATTCATTGAAATTTTTTTTCTGTTATGCAGACGGATACGAAAAAGTGTTTATTTTTTGCTATTTATTTAGTTTCACCTGTCCCGTTGTCTGTATTGAGCTAAAATTTTGCACACGTGTTTGTTTCTCGTGACAATGTTTTTTTTATAGACCAGAGTCGATAATTTTTGAAACCATAATAAATTATAGTAGGATGAAACCCTGATATTAACTCAAAGTAAGATGGAAAAATAAATATTTTAATTCAAATAAATTACAGTGTGTTTGGGACATAAAAAGGTAAATTTTCACCAAATTATTTTTTTTATAAATTATAAAAATAAAAAAAAACAAGCAAAGTTGTAGATCTTTTTATTAACTATAACTTTGCCATTTAACTTTTTTTCATAGGACTTGTAGTTTTGTCGAAAATTGAGATAAACCGTTTTTACCCTTAAAAACTCACCCCCTTTCACTTCCCGACCTCAGATCGCCCGTAAATTATTTTTCCTATCATTTTTGTTATATTCTTTTCTTTTTCCAATTGGTTTCATCCTACTATTTTTTTTTCACTTTTTACCATTTTCAAAGGCCATTTTCAAACCTGGTCTATTAGTACAGAAACTTTGTCAATTTTTTATTTTTTTTAAATATTAAAGCTCGTTTTATACTATTTATACTAATCTGCTTTTCAACTTCCAGTGACGAGGAAGAGTCGAGCTCGGATGAGTACACGGACGCGGCCGATAGCGACGTGGAGGCGGCGGTGTCGCCTGGGCCGCAGGAGGCGCCAAAGCCGCCGCGGCCCACACACAACGAGCTGTACTTCTCCGACGACTCCTTCGGCTATGATGACTACTCGGACGACGGTGAGTGTGAACCTGTAAATCTTTGCCACGTTACAGCTTGTCAAAGCAGACCAGAGAAAAGCTGCAGTTGCTAGACCGTTGAACCGTTAGGGGTCTATGGACATAATCTGCGATTCATGACAGAGCGGTTACGTCGGACAACGTTTACGAATCACAGAAAAGTGATCAGCTCACGCTACGGCTGTAAGACGTCTTGTATTGCGGCGCGGTGCAGTAACGTGCAAATGTTAATAAACAGTCAGACAGAGTAACTTTTGAATTTATTAACTTTTGGATTTGTAACTTTTCTGTTTCTATATTCCATCTACAATCTACGACAATTAACCTTTCTATTTCCATTCACTCCAGGGGCGTCGTCGTCAGGCAACGAGTCGTGCTCGCGCATGAGAGCGGCGCGCGAGGCCCGGCGGCGCGAGGTGCCGGCGCCTGCGCGCGCGCCCACCGACAGCAGCGAGGTACCGCGCTGCGCAGTCGCCTAGGCGTAGGCGTAGGGAGGTGCGATATCGACGCCGTCGCCCCGCGCCTCCAAACATGCATTGTCTAACTGTAACAATCAGGATAGGGCTCAGTACAAGAGTAGGTAGAGGATAGGATAGATGGACCCCCTCTTCCGGACTTAGACTCCCATTTGGTCCGTTGTGCGTGCAAGCCTCCTTTCTGTGTGAAGGAATGGGCCGTAATTCACCACGCGGGCCCAGTGCGGGTTGGTGGATATCGTATATCTTCGAATTTTTGGTTCCAAGACATGTTTTCTCGCGGTGTTTTCACCGTTTTGAGAGCAGTGGTGATGAAATAATTTACACAAAATAAAACACCTGCCAGAGTTCAAACCATCGACCTACAACTTGTAAGTCGTAGCCGTTACCACTGGGCCACCATTGCTCAAGAGTAGGTAGACTGTCGATAATGCCTCGTACTTGATTTAAATTTTCTTCGACCAGTAATCAGCCACGTCGAGTACCTATTCAAGATAGTGATCGATACGCAAATAAGTAACTTAGTTTCAAGAGAGGAAGCAAAACAAGTATGTAAGGATTGTAGCAAGTGAATTTTTGTGGTTTTTGCCTACCTCCATGAGTATGTGCAGATAGCTTAGTCTAGCATTTTGAGGCAAAATAACAATCTCTAGTTTCCCTCAGTCTAAATATTCAGAAAGGAAGCTGACCCCAAAATAGGAGAAGGAAAAGGCTAGGTAGACGACGATGACGAAGTAACCAGGAACAACAAGCTACAAGAAATACCCTGACACCCAAACAATTGCCAGTAACTGTAGAAATAATACTGGGAAGTGTCTTTGGTACCTCTTGTTTTATCATTTTGCAACACCGACTACCGAAACGAAAGTTATTTTTGCACTGTTTTAGTGATTTACCTTAGTAGTCGAATTTTTATTTCATCTTTAAAAATTTATACCTGTTTCATGCACCCAAAATTTAAAGGATTATAAAATTGTGCGACAGAGACAGAAATAATAACCGAAGGTTAGCAGGAGTAATGAACAAATGGTCTAGTGTTATCAGTAGGTACAGTAGGCGCATGCATGCGTCATACCATCATCGCTAGTTAACAGATACCAGGGGCGGCGGCGGACGCGCGGTAAGCGTTTAGTTTGTCCACACTAACTTCCGTCAACGGCTTACTGTTCTATTTTGATCTAGAAAGCTGCTTCAACTTCATATCGTATCGATTTCGTCCGACAAGAATGTGGTCACCTGGACAGCTGTCGTTGGCCTCGTTCAAGTCATCGGCTTTCAACACTTTTAAACACAAGAAAAACTCCCAGAGGGTTAACTCTGACGTGTCAGAACACCGATGGTTCCATTGTGAGAGACGGAGCTATACAGTACTTACCAAACTTCTTGGCCGCCCTGAAGTTTACTACAATAGCGCAGTAGTAACACATACATTGTATGCCTTGCTAAGCCTATGTTCTGCCCGGCCAATCCCACCGCACTATTCCCATACCACTGCAACTCCTGAAAGCCAGAATCAACAGTAACGACCACCAAAACAGCGCCGAGGCAATGAAGCTCGATAAAGTCCCGGAGAATGAATTTAATTTAATCTGCCCGGCCAAGAAGATTGGGGAGTTCTGTACAGAACGTAGAGTACTAACTTTTTACTGTGGAATCATGGTGGCATTGACACGTTGTAGTGAGGCCTCTGATTGCAAGTAAAATGTTGTGCCATTTAATTCGAATTCAAATCATGGCCAAACCAAGGAACTTATCGTAGGCTTTATCTCATACATTCCTTCTTGAATATGTGAGTGAGAGAGCCGCTAGAAAAATGTAATTCTATAACCGATGGCGATTGTCGAAATGCCAAAATGTAAGGGATTGGTCACGTGACATTTCGTTGATAGCGTGTCACTTGTCTTGATTCTCAGACATCCGAACAGGGGGGTGACCATAAGCTCTTAGTGTAAGGTTATTTTGAGTGTGCTAAGTGACAGATGTATACAAGTCATATACATCTGTCCCTTACACACACTCAAAGTAACCTTACTCTAAGTGCTTATGGTCATCCCCAAATATATTTTACCACTCCCGTTTACGTTTTGTTTTAATCAGTAATTGCGTCGTGAACATACATTTGAATGCTATCTTCTTCATATTTCTATGGTCAAACAAAATAAAAATATTCACAGTTCAAAATGTAACAGTAAGTCCGTTCAATCGATGGCGCTTTTAAATGTGTTACGTTTATGTACTATTAATATATTAATTTGTTATATTTACATTTAAACCATAATATTCTATGTGTTTATTAGCTTTATAGTTATGTATCATAGCGCACTATATGTACATATAATATTTATATCATTCATGTAAATAATGTCTGTTGTTTTTGTTGAGTTTATTTTACTCATATTTATTTTTTGTTTATCATTCATGTATCGTTTGGAAAGTTTAGTGACATTTAGAAATCATGTCAAACAATAAAAAAGGTAAATAAAAGAAGATATTTAAAACTTTAAATTTTTGAAACCAATAAAACAATAAACGATTTTATTGGATATACGGCATTCTAAAGTCGTACTTCGATTCTTGAATATACTTCCGTTCTGTTATTTTTAATATGTTTTACTCACTTATATTAGAGTCACATAAAGTATAGTTACAGGATAATTTTTAACATTCCTGTCTTAAAGTTGTAGCAGTTCCTAAACGTCACGTACGTACATTCCAACGATACGCATAGAATACATTGTATATACATATGTATAGTCCTCTGTTCGCGTCGTGATACCGCCATCACCGACGGTAAGTTAGTGTGGTTTGTGTGTGCACCTTTCTACGCAGCCCTAGGGCTTGCTTGTAACGCTCTAACAAGGCTCCGACACCTTAATTGTGTATCACTTTCGCTAAGGTTGTTAATTTCTGTCACCTAGCAGATAGACCTTGTTCTTTTATGACATTCAACCTAAAGGTGATAGACAATTAATTCCCCCCATTGTACTATAATGAGCTTAAACACAGGTGGAATCTGAGGAGGAGAGCGAATCGAGCGACGAGGAGGTTTCGTCCGCCACCGAGGTGTCCACCGACAGCGAGTTCGCTCGCGAGGAAGCCGCGCCCCCGCCCGCCATCCTCGTCACGGAGGCCACACCCCCGGCGCCGCCGCCCGCACCCCACCCTGCGCCCACGCACCACCCCGCGCCCGCACACCATCCCGCGCCTCCGCAGGACTATCCGCTCGCGCGCACGCGGTCGGCCGGTGGGCTCGCTACTAAGCGTGCGCTCGAGCTCAAGCGACGATACCTCCTGGGCGAGCCCTCGCCCCCCGCAGTGCGCAAGTCCGACTCCACCTCGCAAATAGACACCAAGTTTGAAGCCTTCAGATCTACTATTACAGAATTCCAGAAGATGTTACACCCCGCCCCCGTACCCGAGCAACAGCCGCAGCCACAGAAGCCTATCGTCAGCTTCCAGCTGGCCACAGACGAAAAGAAAGCGCAGCCCATGCCCGACATAATTAAGAATCTCGTCGCCGACGCGCCCGTCGACTTGCTCACAAAAGTAGACTCTCCGCTCATCAAGGACTGGAGTTCAGAGACCGTGAAAGAAGAAAAGGACCCAGACTTGGATTCAGACTCGTTGTCTGAAGACGACTCGTCCAACACTGAGACTGCTCCCAACCAGTCTGTGCCTCGCGTAGAGGTGCACGACGAAGGCGGCGAGCTGATTCAGCTGGATAGCCTGATGCTGATCAACAGCACGGAGGAGGAGAAGGCGTCGGGCACGGCCACCGGCACCACCGTCGTAGCGGGTGCGTCGTCCTCGTCGTCGGAGTCGGGACGCGATGCCACCACGCTGGCGCTCACCGAGACCGAGCTGTCGGACTGGGCGGCCGAGAGCGCCGCTCTCGACGACTGCGCGCTCGACGACAGGGACGAGCGCAAGCGCGGCAAGAACCCGCGCACGCTCAGCGGACCCAAGCTCGTCCACGACGCCAAGAACATCGCCGCCGTCGCGTCGCACGTCTGCGGCCGGACCAGCCCCCTGCAAGCCGTCATGTACTCCAACGCACTCGAGCACTTTGAGTTCGCCGACGAAGGGGACCAGGACCCCTCGCTCGAGACCCCCGTCACCCACAGGAACGAGGGCTACATGGAGCTCGTAGACAACGACTACGACCCCTACTCGCCCGGCAACGACCGTTCCATGAACTTCATCGAGAGAAGCTTCTCCGAGACAGTGTTCAAGCCGGCCAGCCAGGAGAACAGCTACAGACAGAACCTGTGTCCTATCGACTTGGATGACATACAAGATATAGACGCGGATTCAGAGCCTTTAGATTTGAAGTCGCCTCAACTTATGAAGTCTATTGACAACGATTCTAGCGACAAATCTACGAGTGGCAGTTTGCAGAAAAGTGATAGTTTCCATAAAAGTAATAGTCTGCACAAGAGTAACAGTCTGCACAAAAGTGATAGCTTACAGAAAAGCGACAGTCTGCCAAAAAGTGACAGCCTGCCAAAAAGTGACAGCCCGCCAAAAAGTGACAGCCTGCCAAAAAGTGACAGCCTGCCGAAAAGCGACAGCTTTCAAAAAAGCGATAGCCTGCAGAAAAGCAACAGCCTACAGAAAAGCGACAGCATACAGAAGAGTGATAGTTTCTTGAAAACCGATAGCATACTAAAAACTGACACTGCAAGCGTTCAGAGAAGTGACAGCATGCGAGTAGGAAACCTTGAACCGAACATAGAGAATAGAATAGAAACATTGAGTCTGTCAGAAATTTCACCGCCGTTGGAGAAGGTAGAGACAGAAAGCAGTGGTATCTCGCCGCCGCTGGTTGCGCACCCGCCCCGGGCGCAGTACCCTGCGCTGCCATTCAGCGGCGGCGTCTCCCTCCGCCTGTACTCGCCCGCCATCTGCCGCTCCGCCAGCGACTCGTTCCACCGCTCGTCGCGCAGCACCGACTCGCCACCGCGCAGCTTCGAGCTGTCCGCCTCCATCGCGCTGAGCTCGGGCTCCCTCTCACCCGTGAGCCCCACGCCCGCGCGGGACACCACCGACAAAGTGCAGGAGATCAAGCGGGAACGAGAGGAACAGACCGATATCGTGCGGAGGCTGGTGATGGAGCGGTTGGGAAGCGCGCCGAAAGCTGGTCGGAAGTCGGTGAAGAGGTCGCGCGCCTCGCCCGGTGCGGTCCCGCCGCCTGTGCCGCCCCCGCCGGATCTGGCACCCCCGCCCCCGCCTCCGCCCCCCCGCCCCGTGCTACCCTTGCTGTCCCCGCTCCCCGTCACCCCCTCCTTCTCGGACCCCGAGCTTGCTCGGGAGAGGCGAAGCAAAAGCATCATGAAAAGTATTTCTAGTTACCTGAACCGCAGGCTGGGACCTCGAGCCAAGGTAGGCACCGTTACAATAACCCGTTCGACTTTAAGTTTGCATAGTGAATACAGAATGTTGTAGACTGTATAAGTCGTAGCCACTGGTAGGAATCTCATGAAATATGTTGTACCAATACAAAAAGATGAAACATAATGTAGTATATTGGTTTGATAATGGGGTTATGAACATTAAACTACTAAATGTACTAATATCTCAGCGCATAGTACAGTGGCTTCGACTCTTCATCTCATAATCATTCATCAAAACCATTTCATTTAAGATCTGTAGCCATACAGTGTCAACATACTCATGATACACGGCTGACAATCGCATAAGAATGCATTTTGAACTACGTGTGAGCCTTTTGAGCACCACATCAAACAATTAAAACTAATTGATTCAATTCCGTAGTATTCGATTTATGATCATGTCCGCATCAACGGTTTTTGGTTGTACGAAGGTTTCATATCAGTTAGATGATAGTTTAGTTGCCAATAAAAACGTAGTGATAATTGTATAAACATAACATCATTAAGGAGAGGTGTATAGTAAGTACACTTACGTTTCGACAGTTATTTTTAGGTCTCGTGTAATAGGGGCAAGCTATCAACCAGCTACAAGTCCAGACTTCGGGCTGTTACTGAGAAATTGCAGATGGAAAACTCAATAACACTATGCCCAACCTGGAAATCGAACCAGGACCTTACGCTCAGCAACCACCGGACCAACGAGCCAATCAGTCAGTTAGTGTTGCTTTTAATTGAATAAAAAATAAATTCATTACAAATTGTAATATGCATTTGAATGGCAACCTTGAGTTTTCAATTCCTTGGGTTATATTCTTGTAGCTAATGCTTGTTTTTCATAAATAACCAATCGAGGCACTGGATCGAAAACATTTTTTAATTTTTTATTTATTTATTGGGTACGCGATTTAGATAGGCAACCTATTTGCGATGTATCTACTTTATCTACCATATAATCCTTATCAGGTATATATTTCCTGTACCGTATCTAGCACAAAAATTTCTTAAGTTAAAATCGTTCTTACTCAGGTTCAGGTCGTGCAACAAAAAACCGTGGCTGTGTTAAAAAAATCATCATACAACTCATATCACCATTAAACCATGTCATCTCACAAACAATTGTGAATATTGTAAAAATAAAGTAGTGATACAGTCCGGGGTTGGTCGTAACATGTTTAGAATGGGTGTCCACATTTGGCAATATAACATGAGACACGGAAGAGGAATTAATAACTTGTTTTGGGCACTGTGTTTGTTTGATTTTGTCGTGGTGGATTAAAGTGAGCGATGGGCAAGATTAAGGCTTAGCCCGCATTGCGGTTTTTAACATATGGATTTGTATGAAGCTGCACGCACTTGTGGTAAAAAAACCCCGGGCGGTAAAAAATCCGCAACAAATCTGTGGTTTGACACAGAACCCACCGTACCGCGGGTAAAATTCGCTCGAATATTTTGAGCTCTATGATCAGGTAGAAAGAGACAATAATCGCGCGGTATTTTATCCGCAGTGCGTGCTAAGCCTAACAATTAAAGAAATTCGAAATCTTTCTACGAGTGATGCTTCAAGTTTCAGACATCAAGATTCAATGAATCTAGGACTGTGAGTCTGTGACTATCCATTAGACAGTCACATCACAATGTCCTTCGAGAATAATTAAGACAGAGGAATATGTTATACTATACTGCTCGGTCAATACAACTGTGCACCTGGCGTTGTGACGTCACTCTGACGAACTCAACTCTAGCTATTGGCGCTCGAAGCGAACGCGGGGCCCCATGCGGGTACGCAAGAGTGGCTCAAATTCCAGCCAAAGGCCTTAGTGTGAATTTTTACTCACGCTCTATCGCGTTAAAGTTAACGTCAATTTGTATTGAAACTGGATAAGCGCCTTCTGGTGAAGGTAAGGAGAAACCTCTTTTCTTGTATACATTTTGACATAAGGGATCGTTTACGTTATCACCAGTGAGTACTTTAAAAAAACTCGGCATAAGCACAAGGGTGCACAGTTATTCTGACCATGTAGTATACCGTTTGTTCTCTGTCAAATATTGCAGTGAATAACAAATGCCTACAAGCTCTATCCCTATCGTTACTGTCATAAAGGCCTAACAAATCAAACTGTGGCTTGTACTCCACCATCTAAACTCTTGAAGCCTTGCTCCACATTAATCCTCCACACATAAAATAATTTGTCAAAATTTCGTCATTGTAGCGGACACCTGAGTAGACTAACACACATTGAATTTTCAGTCGTTCTCGGATCCGGAGCTGCAGTTGCACGTAAGCCAATATCCGTTCAGTGTCGTGAGTCGCATGCCGTGTCCGTCTGTCGCACCGACTTGATCGTGTAGTGTGCGCCCGCCCTTATCCGTGTGGCGTTGGATCTGAAATTCTGGATGTAATTGATGCATGCTCTCAGGGTTTGTGTCATGGATTATTATGTCTGTGTATGTAATGGGACTAGTTTGATTCATTTTCGGGTTATTTGTACTCTCACACGGAGACAATTTATATTGTTGTCGTTGTGTGAGAGTCTTGATGTCTTAAGTTTGAAAGTGAGCAGCTTAAACGATGATTTAGACGTGAATCCGAATTGAATGAACAAAAAATAGGCAGTCATGGACTTCCAACAGAAGTGAAAATTTAAAAGAGTCACATTAGCATGTTGGTGACCCATAAGTTTACACTAAAGACGGTTAAAAAATTTCAATTCGGAATCACGTTGATCACTGGTGAAGTTAGTTTGCGTTCGAACATAAGACAGGCTAAACGAATTCCTTTGATCCAACGTCAACGATTCGTTCTGTGCATCTGTCCTGCGGGAATGTCTTCGCTTCACCTCTCGCCCTACACTTCGTTTCGGTGGTACAATTTACAGCCGATATCTGAAATGTCTACGATAGCTGTTTCCTTCAGATCAGATCAAAGTATGATATACCGGTTGTCAAAAGTCTAGCTGACGTCGCATCATTTGAAGATGACAATTTGCCTAGCTTTTTGCTTTGGTTTGTTGACGATCTTTCAGATGGACAATGTTCTCATGAATATAGAAAACTTTCTTTAGGAACCTCAGCTTTAGAGTTGATCCTATCGTAAAAGTTATTAATTAACATTCTATGTTCATGACTATTTTGAACCTCTGAAAGTATGCCAATTAATTAAAAGTTTTTAATTAAATCTGCCCTGCAATTATTAAAATTCTTCTCAATTGTATAAACATAATTATGTATTAATGGGTAATATTAATAACGGTCTTCTTTAGAAAAATTACTGTGTCCTCACTATGACGTATCAACGCCATTATGATTCCGCTGTGTAAAAGGGACAGTGCTATTTGTCTTGTATAGCTCCGTCTCTCATCCACAGTGGAACCATGATAGTTTTAACACGTCATGGTAAGGCTCCTGATCACTTGATCAGTAAAATTTTTCATACCCACCTTTTTTACCCAGTAAACTGCTTTAAAGAGTATCGTAATATTTACTGTATATTGTACTACCGAAGTGATCAATCTCGTCATGTGGATACATATAGCATTGTGAATTTTGTATGTAAATGAATGTGCACGATATTCGCTTCTGTGCGTAATTTCTTGTAGCTTTTGCTTTTTTATATAGTTTTTTTAATGAGCTGATTATCGTGGTATGTCAGATTTAAAAAATTAAAGTTGTAACTGTACACTTATAGCTGTCAAGTCTCTCTGACGTTCGACTCTCGCTATTGTCGCACGAGGCGAATGCGGGGCGCCGCGCGGGTAGACGGGAGTGTGAGCGAAGTGCACAGTTACTTTATTTTGAGAAAGCAAAAGTTATATCTTTATTTTAAGCTACGGTGCTGCTAAGCTTGCTGTGATGCCTGCCGCTATACCTATGAAATATACTTCCAAAGATACTAATCATCTTCGGGATTACATTTCATACACTATAAAAAACTTCATACCAAGCGACTTTGATCTCTATTCTGTAGTAATAGGATTGAACTTGCTAATATTTTTTGTAGGATTTTGAAAGAGCTATTAAAGAATACTTATAAAGCCCCGTTTTCTCTTATTGCTGAATAAAAATTTTATATTAAATCAGTTCGTTTGGATCTTTTACTTTTTAATACTAGAATAGCAACTTATGTAGAAAATACTGTACTTAATTAATATTTTAATGACCTAAATAATTAAATTACCTACCTTGTTATGAACTGTAATATTTTTCTCTTAATTAATTGCAAGATCCCTTATTTAAATAATTTTCCAATCCGACTATAACATTTTTAAAATGCGCCTAGTAACTTCAATCTTTCTTAGAGACGGGGCATGTACATAACGAACACAATTTAATGTACATTATGTTCTAACGAAACACAAAACAACAATAGCACCTTATTTATATTGTAGAAAAACTACCTTATGTTTACAGAGCAACTTATAATGCATTGACAAAGTTTCAGAGGCTGCAAAGCACTCATGAGTCTTCACAACTTTTATTATGTGATCAACTCTGAAATACGAAAAAGACAATCAGCTGTTCAGAACATTTATGTTTGGTTAAGACTAAATGCGGTCGCAGAGATCTGACTGAATTTTCTAAGTAATCATCATCATATCAGCCGAAAGACGTCCACTGCTGGACATAGGCCTCCCTCAAGCGTCGCAATTTTCTAAGTAAAAAGTCATAATTCGAGGTGTGGTTCTCGCTTATTTGCTCCTACAATATTGAACCATTTTAAAAGATATTCCTTAAACTGAAAAAGAAAGATATATACTGTGCCCCTGTTTTCCTTATTGATGGTACGTTATCTTTAGAAGCACTAGAGTCCTCAAAAGATGCTCAAAATTGCGCTGTCAACAGAGGCCTAGTGTACAAATTTGACAACTGTAAATGAAAAAAGAATTATATCTTTCTATATTTATATCTTTCTTTTTCAGTTTATGGAATATCTTTTAAATTTGTCCAATATTGGAGGAGGAAATAGGCGGCAGCCAAACCTTGAATTAAGACTTTTTACTTAGGAAATTCAGTCTGATGTCTGCGAGCGCATTTTCTCTTAAGGCGCCTTTTTCAACGGATTGGTGTGTTTTCTTTTCTGAATTGATGTGCTGTACGCGTATGCGCTCAGCAAACAATCTGTACCGAAACGATTCAGTCAGGAAGGCGCCTGACCGCACCGACCCGAAACGACGAAATGAAGAGAAAAGCTGTTCTTTTTTCATGTATGTACGAGTATGGCATCAAAGTAAACGTGGTTAATATTCATGAGCACTGTCTGACAACCTCTGGAAGATTGCCAATGACTTAGAAGTCACTCTGTATGGTCGTGATCTTGGTTTCTTCAAACCAGGGCTGACTGAAGGTGTGTTTGTAGGAGACGCAGCCCGCGTCAGCTCACAAGTCTACGAGCGCCCTGCAGGAGCCCCCACCTGTACCCCCGCCCCCCGCACTCTACATACCTCCACCTCCCCGTGAGTCCAGACAACGACGAAGGACAGGTCAGTGCTGAATAACTTACTTCTTGATTTTTATGTCGCCATTCTAAGTTGTAGTTAAAAGTCGTCGTGGATTCACCGACTTTTAGAAGATTTATTTACACCGGAAGGTTTAAATACTCGTAAACTAGTATAATACTTAAACGTGTTTAAAAAACCTCATAACTGTGCCAAACACCAGCGGGGTTCTAAAGACTTAACATAGATCGACTAACAGGCTAAATTATCATTGGTAACATTCAACTTTGTGACGTTTTAATCGCTCAGTACAGAGCTTCATCATCAGCTTTTTAATGTTCCCACTGCTGGGACACAGGCATCCTCTCTGTTAGAGAAGGCGCAGAGCTTGTATGAGTCCTAATGTAGCCGCCACTTAAATACCAACTGTTTAATCGTAGTCTGCCATTGCAAGCTTAATAAAAACATAAAACATTAGCAACTGTGTTAGTCTGATCACAAACTTCATTCAACATCAAACAGCTATTCAGTACATGTAACAATTTCATTGACCAGGGACAATAATTGTTTATCACCTTAAGGTAGCCGAAGACAAAGTTCATTTGTTTATGTGACAAATATAATATTGTTTTGAACCTTATTGTTCCATGGACTAGAAATTGTTGTCAAAAGTGGTAAACAATTCATTTTCATATTCAATAATAATCGGATCGTTTAAACACATGTTCACTGTGTAGTGACCACAGACATAAATCTAACTAGATGACGCGAATGTATGTACGTGTGTAATAAAAGGCAGTAAATGTGAGAAAAAATGCTCATACTTGCATACTCATAGCTGTTTCATTTAGCGCTATCGGCACCGGACATCAACCGAAATCTAGAAAATGTCTAATTGTGCCGTATTGAGCTGTAAAACTACAAAAAAAAAAACTGGCCGGGACAAGAAAACATTTTCTTTCATCGCTAAGTAAATTTGTTCTTAAATTGTGAGTGAAAAGGCACGCTTGATCTTGATACTTTCAGGACTTGAGATATCTAGTTAGATTTATGTCTATGGCAGTGACTAACACCGTCATAACCCGTTCACTTCATCACTAACCGCTAACCGCAGCCTACGAGCCGGGCAGCTCAGCGGACATGGAGCACCGCGACGCTATGCAGCTGTGGTTCGAGGCGCGCTGGGCCAGGCTGGTGGCGCAGCGCCGCTCGCGCGACGAGGAGGACGAGCCCGCCAGCCGGCGCCTCGCCAGGCTCGAGCGGCGCTTGACACGACCTCTATCTGGTAAATTGACTTGTTCACATGGCGCGGTTGTGAAATGCTGTGCTTCCTGGTACCTACAACCTGGGGTTCTTTAGCGCCTGTGTGCGTGGATCCACGCGAGACACAATGGCTTTTTAATTGTTTCGGTAATTACGAGCATTAAACCGGTTAAGTCAAGAGTCAATATTATACTTCTAGACAAGCGTGCTTCAATGTCGAACGCATCATCTTAACATTGCACCTGTAGCCAAGTTGACAATCTATAATCGATAACGCTAGTAGAAAACGAATCAATGTATGGGAATGACACATCTGAACGTTAAGTCACGTGTTCAGACCATACGAATAGTTCTGGCTTTAACGATTGTAGAAAGAGATTCGATACGAAACGTTTGTAACTTGGCTAGGGGGGCTGGGTGAGATAGTGGTCAAACGCGAGCCCATAAAAAAAGGCTGTGACTCCAAAATAAATTGAAGGAACAGTTCAATAGATTAGCAGAAAGTTTGTAATCTACATTTTTTCATTTCCTCAACGTATTCTTAATGCTTTGTGTTTCAATAACCGCTCATTAATAATTCGGTTCATGTTGTGGATCGGAGGTTCATACTCAGCGGTAACGCTTACTATAAGTCAAACGACCAACGTTCATTGTCTAAATAACGGACTAAATATATATATTTACTAGCTGACCCGGCAAACTTTGTTTTGCCATAAAAACACCAAACATTCATCTACCCTACCTACCCTACCCTACTTACCCTACCCTACCCAACCTACCCTACCCTACCTACCCTACCCTACCTACCCTACCTACCCTACCTACCCTACCTACCCTACCCTACCTACCCTACCCTACCCTACCCTACCTACCCTACCCTACCCTACCTACCCTACCCTACCCTACCTACCCTACCCTACCTACCTTACCCTACCTACCCTACCTACATACCTACCCTACCCTACCTACCCTACCCTACTTACCCTACCCTACCCTACCCTAAACGGGATAAAAAGTATCCTATGTCCTTCTCCTGGTTCTTAGCTACCTCCCTACCAATTTTCAGCCAAATCGGTTCAGCCGTTCTTGAGTTATAAATAGTGTAACTAACACGACTTTCTTTTATATATATAGATAAAAATTAATTAAAAAAACATCTGAATTCACAAAATTATTTATACACACTTCAAAACTCTTTAAAAAATAATTACATTTAATATTTTAATCAGCACATGAATTGAATAACAAAATTTTTTTTAAATTAATCGTAGCACCATCTGTCGGGACAAACTAAAATTGAAATAGAATAATATTGAATGCGATGATAGCGCCGTCCGCCGGAAAATCAACAACTCCTTATAAATAAGAAATTAATTGAAAAAACATTTTCCATTTTTTTTTTTTTTTTTCAATTGTAAATCTAAACCATTCTCGAATCTCCACGAACCCACACAAAAAATTTCATCAAAATCGGTCCAGTCGTTTAGGAGGAGTTCAGTCACATACACACGCACACAAGAAATATATATATTAAGATTATTTGGTACCCCATCATCATCTCTATTGCATATAACAATATCGGTGTACCAACATACGACGGTTGTATCGATGTTTGGCGTATGAACGTGATGTGCTATCTGAATGTTTCAGCGGAGCAGCAGGCGGCGACAGTGGCGGAGCTACTGCAAGTGACCGCGCAGCGCGACGCGCACCGAGCCATGGCGATGGCTGATAGGTATGCAACATACTACTTATATCACTATTTGTGCCTCACTGACGCCGCTCACCAGCCGCACGGGTTGAACTTCAAGGTTAAGCAACCGTTGCCGAGGTCCGGTGATCATCCATAACATGCCGCGGAAAGACAATACTTTTTTTTTGCTTTGTTATATCATCCAATGACTTCTCCCGCTCTGTTACTGATTTAAACCCACCCATGTTCCTTTAGTTGCTTGAGCTAGGGCCGCGGTAACTCTCTGTCCAATTCATCCGCGACCTACCCACATTCGCCCACTAACACCTACACCTATCGGTCGATGCCCGTATTTCTGACGTACATATAGCTATGAAGTCGTATTCCTTGCCGCAATCCGTAATTCCTGATAGCTACATTCTGGCAGTTTTAGAATTAAACATCTGCTAATCATTTGGTAAACAACGGCAGCGTCTGTTATTCATAAATAAGGCTCTGCCAAGAGTGAATATGTTACTTCTAGGCTAGCCTGCTAATTGTTACGCACATCACCGCTTACCATCAGGTGAGATGTTGGTCAAACGCGAGCCTATCAATAATAATAATTGCATCTAACCTCTGTCTTAATCTGTCAGAAATATATCAGTTTTGACTATGATCGTGTTGAGATGGGTAGCCTAATTGCGTAAGTGAATTCGAGGCAAGGCAAACGGTTTGACCCCATGAAAGAGTATGAACAATTGACCTAACACATGCGAGATGAAAGGTGCGATGTGTATTTCCGTTTATGTGATTGCTCGATTGTTCATACTTTTTCATGGGGTCAAAACCTTGCCGAATTCACTTACGCAATTGGGCTGCAGATTTTGAACGTTTTTAATTACGGGCAAGTACGGGAATTTTAGTACAGGGCAGGCAATATGAACATTAGCAGGGCAGTCTATACCATGATTTATTTATTAAAACTACTATACGAATTGTTCTGTATTACTGCTTACTAATCAACTAATGTTTATGTGTAATTTGAAGTGGAGTACCATACAATAACATTAGATATTTAGAACCCTTTTTATAATCAGTTCAACCGATGTTAAGTTCTATTTCGTAAACTTAAGTAAGGATGACATAAAAACCGTAAATCTGTTAAAAAAACCAATTTTTTACTACTACTGCTGCCATTTGTCATATCACCACCGCAATAGAAGTCAAAATTCGTTGACCGGGCAGTAAATATCGAATGTCATTTCAAATGGAGCATAACAAACTTTGATTTGTAAAATTAAATAATAATATTTCTTATTAATTACTAGCATCTGCCCGCGGCTTCGCCCGTGTAAAAAGAGTTTTATCATCCCAAGGGAATATAAATTATCCTATGTCATGTCCAGGGTCTCAAACTATCTCCGTGCCTAATTTCATCTGATTCATTAGATCTTCTGAGATTACCCCCTATAACCTAACAAACTTTACCTCTTTATAATATTAGTATAGACATATAGATAAGCAACTAAATAAAATAATTACTTGTTATCATATGTTTTCCGCTTTCTGTGATTCTGGTTGAAGGGTGTTTGTTTTCTAGCATGCGATATTATGACACACGACCTGAATCAACACCGTCGCTAGGATTTGGATTTGGTTACTACATACTAACAGGTGGGCCGTCGGCTTGGTAATCGTAAGATGCGCTTACAAGAGCTATTAATTGTGCAATTGTTAGCTGTTGTGGTTAAATATGATTTTTTACAATTCAGCAATGATTTCAGCAATTATTTATTACAATTTAGTATTTGTATGCACTGCTCTCTGTGTGTCTCTCTGCAATATATTGCAATGCAAAGATTGTATAGACACTACCGAGAATTTCCTAATTCCAGATGCCCTTGTAAGCGCACCTATAGAATAGTACTAACAGCATGCTAGACAAAGTGACCTTTTATTATCGACGTAATCAATTGATCACAGCTTAGGTCCTTATAAAACCGGCCAAGTGCGAGTCAGACTCGCGCACGGAGGGTTCCGTACCATTATCGCAAAAAATGGAAAAGAATCACGTTTGCCCCACTTAAATATTTATTTTATTCTATTTTTATCACGGGTCATGACATACAGCCTGGTGACAGAAAGACAGACGACATATGGACCGCGGAGTCTTAGTAATAGGGTCCCGTTTTTACCATTTGGGTACGGAACCCTAAAAGGCTCTGAACTGATTAGCAACTGACTCGCAGATTCTAAATTCGAATTCTCTGTAGATAATTCAAAATTAAAAACAACAGTTACTATACGGACCTTGTGGAAACTAGAACAGATTTCCGTGCGTTCAAGCGTTTTTGCCATAGGTACCTTTTATTGGAGTCAAATATTAAGTAAGACAGTTCACAATGTTAAGTAAGACCTATTAATATTAATTCTATTTTTTATCCGTGGTGCTAGGCAACTGGGCTTATCCCAGTTGTAAACGACCCTTTGTGCCTATTGGCCTTGTTTGTTCTGTGTCCTGCTTGGTATGGAGGGAAGTGGAATTTGTATTTTTTCCTACTGCTCCGCTATTCTTTCTTGATTATTTTCGTTGCGGGATCCAAGACCGGTAAATTCATTCTCCGGGACTTCGCCGAGCTTCATTGTCTCGGCGCTTTTCTGGTGGTAGCCACTGTTGATTCTGGCTTTCAGGAGTTTCAGTGGTATGGGAATAGTGCGGTGGGATTGTCCCAATAAAAAAAAAAACAATTTTAAAATTAAAAATATTTATTTAAGCTTTAAACAATGTAAAATAAGAGCCCTAAGCTGTGGTCTGTCGATTTTTATAAGAGGTTGAGAATTTTGTATTGAGAAATTAACTTTAGTCTGCATAAAGCTCCAAATTCATAAACGGTCTCGAAGCTTGAAATATTTATAGGCTGGTTGGGTTTGTTTTTAATAGTGAAATTATCTGATTTGCAGAAGACGGAGTGCAGGCAGCAACGCCGGAGATTAGTCCGTGGAAGAAGCGCGACCCGACCCGGAGTAAATCCGCGTGAGCTCGTCATCATTGTTGTTGCGAACGGCTGCCTGCTACACACGAAGTTACTGTATTTCTCACAGAAAACAAGAGAAAAAGTGTACTTAGAGTATAGTTTACTGTACACAAATATTGCTTATTGGATGTGCAAGAATAACTGTATTCGACTGGAAAAACATCTTGGTTCCCATAAATTACTCGCTAATCTTGCATTTTTTTACGTACCTTTGATGCTAGCTGACTGGGTGGTTTTCAAAGACGAAATAATAATGTAATATTTTGGTACATAAACAAACCAAAATTGAACTGTCAATGATTTATCGAGACGGTGAGAGTAACCGTAACTTCGTGTTTCGTAAGCAGTATTCTTTTGCTACGATCATTTGTATAGGTATGAATTAAATATTTTTATTCGATTCAAAGAAACAAGCATATATGTTGAATATGAGTGTATACAAAATCCTTTTTATTTACCTATGGCAAATGACGTAATCATAAAAAACCGTTAGTTCATTATTTTATTTTTAATTAGAACAAAAAATGTTGTGGACATTGCTGCTATGTTAGGGACAAAATAATCACGTTAAGTTTAGTACCAATATGCTGTAGCTTAAGTTTAATCTTTTTTGTACTGTCGGTAAAATTGGCGCGGTTGCTGACGCTATGTACCTTTTCTAGGGGTCTGTGTCGGTCAATTAAATGTTAATTAAAATGATAAAAATTAAAAAGACTGTGCGGTTAGGAAAATAAAGCAGAAAACACTTCACTATTATTATGTTTCAATAATAATTAAATATTCCTATTCTTTCTCTGTCCATGCAGTAAGAACATGCATTATGGAACTCACATCCGCCTAGCATTCGAGATTTGAAATCAATTTCAGTCTCAGTGACAAAAAAAAATTCTTTAAATTTTTCTCTACTTTCGGAGAAAATGTTTTAAGAAAAAAATACATGCAACCTATCATCACAGCCTTTTTCATAAACACTCCCCTTATGTTTGAATGACCGACACAGAGTTTTCTTCGCGTATAATTGAACCTTGTATTCAGAGCTTTATTTTTAATATTAGTAGAACATTAACCGAAGGTCAGGTACCTTACTAGGGGTCGGTGGCAGACACGGTCACAAACTACCATACACGATTATATTTCGCTTTACCAAGAATGTGAACAGCAAATACTTATGAAAAACAACCTTATGCTCTGTCGATTTTAGTTCAATTCTGTTTGTATTTTTGGTAAAATGAATGTAACTCGAGTATATATTATGATCCAGTCAATGGATATAAAGATAAACAGTGTGCTAGATATGCCAAATGTGTTAGGTACATGGAGATATTTTTTTATTGTATAGTTACAAGTAAGTACCCGTAGGTGTAGATAGACGCATTTATAAACGCTGTTTATCGTAATTATTGGCTTTTATGCGTGTTATTGTAAATATATTTTTTTGAAACTTAGTTGCGTTGTTCAGAAGAACAAAGCGAAAGTCGCGTTTTTGGACGATTTGGATATGTGGCAGACAATTTAGGATGCTTTCTCATTATTAGTTTAAACATGATTGATTGCTTCTGCCTGTAAAAAAAACATCACAATGTGCTAAAAATTCACCTATATTTTTCCCTTGATTTTCATTAAAAAAGCGTTTATATAATGTAGTATTAAAATTCTTTGTAACAGAGCTGTTTAGAGACTTGCTGCACGAGCTGTCAAAATGACTTGCGCTGTCAAAGTGACACACACATCTGATTGTATGTGTTCCAAAATTGTAATTTTATCTCCCGCGCGAATCTTATTTAGGTGTGTAGGATTAAGGGTGGCTAACTAGATAAAAATGTAATTTAAAATGTCAGTTGCGGTACAGAACTAGCATCATCTAGAAGAACTTACATCACGCGACCGTTAGTACGACCCGTCGAGTTTACAAATAAAACGTCTTTGAAAACCGACGGACGTCTCTGTCGCTCGTGTGTTTCGGTCTCTTTCTAATACCCGAAGTGTCTTGCTAACACCCGGCTGCTGTATGGGCCCTTTGATCCTACACACTCGCTTATTGTGCCCATCTTCAATCGATGTTGAGCGTGCGTGATGTTATTGCAATAAGTATATCGCTTTTAATGTAAGACAGGTTATAAATAACATGATTCTAAATATCTTGATTCTAAATATATGTTACTATAAGACTTATAACAGTTGCAGCTATAGTAGGAATCGGTTAGTACTGTCATATTTATCACATAACAACTTATGAAAATCACTAGAATAAATGCTAGCACAAAACAGAAAGCAATAAATACACTGCTAATTTGATTAGATCTCAAACTTCTATACAATAATTATATAAAAGATAATCATGTTTTTAATATATACAATACACATTTTTATATATATTTACATTATGCTTTATACAGATAACACAAATGACGTATGGAAAGTATGACGGTAACTGCAATCATTGAACTCAGTCGGCTTCTGTTGCTATGCAAACAACACCAGCAGTATGTGTATCGTATTATATATTATAAGTAATAGTGAATATATTATAATATATATTGTATGTGATGGAGAGGAAGGGCCTTATTTATTAAAAGTTATTAACCATACAAGTTTAAATGTTTACTGATAACAGAGTCTTAGTTGAGTCTTCTTTCTTGATATTCTTAGGTCATTTTTCTATATTGATTCTGATCATATGGCCTGTCCATTTTCATTTAAAATATTTACTCAGGTGCAAATTCTTCATTCAGAAACCGGCCATAAATGCTTATCAGTATACAAATTAATCATATGGTTATTGTTTGTAAATAAGGCCGAATATCTATCGATCTATCTAAGTATTATATGAGATGGCGTCGACTTGGCACAATTTCAACAGTAACGCTAGTGGTGCCATCTATGGTGCTGCTTTTAACCTTAGACATGCATTAAATATAGAAAATATATTTATTATTGTATTTTATTACTAAAATATGTATATTTCAAGTATAACACAACGCCAGGTCGTGCGATACATCAATAAAAATAATATTTTTTTACTTATTAGTAAATTAAGTCTTCCAGGGAAGTTTTTTTATTATACAATCTAGTTGAATTCGGTAAGCCAAGTCGACGAAGGATTTGGCATATTACCTAGATAAAAAGTGAGGTTTACAGGACTAGGTGGTGTACATAATCGTACGCTTTGATATGTTTATAGAAAGTTTGATCCAAGCGTCTATACAGTCGCGCGATTGCGAACCGCGTTTATATTCTGAATAAAGTATTTGACATCACTATTGCTTATTAGACGCAAATCCATGTAAAAATTTAAATATCACGTGATATATTCAAATCTCTGTGTTTACTTCTGAATATTTGTTGACGAACAACTTTGTACCGGATTACACAATGATAGTCCTTTGTGAGCAATTTATATACACCATAAAAAATCTTATTCTGTCGGTATCACGTATGATTTTATTAGAATTTGTTAGACAAGTTTATAAACAATTTCTGATTGTTTGTTGTTCTATGTTAGCCAAATAACGACGGCAAGGACAATATCAGATATATATAAAATAATGTTACAGCATATGACGCAACAAAGATTTATAAGTAGGCACAATAATGAGCATTATTATTAAAAATCTAAAAGAATGAAGATATATTATATATATACAGTCAGTCCATACAGTCAATTACATAAACGCCATCAAAAAACCGTAGTTTAAAACAAAGCAATAATATGCATATATTTTTTTCAATGGGTGATATTGATTTAGCTATGCAAGTACGATAGCGCTATCCCCTTTTGGCAATGGAACAGCTTTACATTAATATGAGAATAAATCGCGCGACTGACGTCATCATAAAATAGTAGTATTCGTATCATAATCTTAGTATTTAAAAACGAGCTATTTAATTTGATATTGCGATTTTCTATTCTTGCAACTTCCTTGTTATTTTTATATATAGAATATGAAATAGTAAAGAAGTATCTTGTTTTTTAGATCTCGATGTAAGGGCCCGAAGAAATATATAATATATAAATCTTTTTGTTACAAATCGTTTTTAAATCCTGATAAAAAAAAAGTACCTATGACTACATTTTTTCAAGTAATTTCACTCGCAATTGAAAATCATCGTTTTTGTATTTAACTAGTACCCTTTTTTATTATTTTTAGCTCGCCTTACGAGATTTGATAAAATACCACTTTTATTTTTGTTTTCCAATCATTTCTGAATTTACATTATGTATATTCTTTAAGATACATGCATTACGTTCAAAATCTTGTAAATAAAACCTTAAGATTCCATCAACCCTCGATGGCCTACAAACAGCTTACACTGGCTTTTAAAATTATGGTCTAATATTATTTTATACGATAATTCTTGATAATTAAATAATTTATAATTATTATTAAAATAATTGTACGTTATGACTTTGTATGGTTCTGAATTTCATTGGCTGACCTACTGTGTTAATATTGAACAATTATTGCATGTTATAAAAGTTTTATTATTATTTTATACATTGATTTAAAACTTTTAGACACTTTTACAAATAATTTTTCAGTAGTATTACTTTACAACAATGACCTTTTACGTAAAAAGTATGAAGGAAGTGCCGTGGTACGGAATGAATGTTCCGCAATTTACCTTATTGCTTGTTTAGAACACAGAGTATATAGGGCATCTATGTTAAATCTTGTATATGGATCTGTGTTCGCGATATTTTAAGCTTTAAATTTTATTTTATTACGGCAAACGCACCTGCAATGTGTCTAAATTTGGATTATTTAAATTTGGGATGCGCTGCGGTCATACCAGCGAAGGAAATGACTAACTTATCGTTAATTATTTAAAACGCACTTTATCTGTCCGTCCGTTAGCGCGCTTATAATTGGAGATCTATATAACGAGATTAATATTTCTTGTACGGCTATGGCATGATCTGCACAACTACTAAGCTATAGCTATGTTTTAAAGCCAAAACTAGAAACGATCGCAGCTCGCCCAAATTTAATATGTATGTAAGATTCTTCTATTTTTACTTTAAAAAATATTCATTCATCTTTTGTTAGATATGTAAAATAATAAAAGGAAAACTATGAAGAAAAGCAATACACCAATTATTGTGTAGTAAGTTGATATGGAGTATATTTTAATAGCAATAGCAGTTGCCTTAAAAACGGATAGTTTGTAGCGGGACACCAATTAGAACATATTCCTCTAATATTGTTATTTACATAGATATTTTGAAGTTGAGATTATATCCAATGCAAGGATTAAACACAAAGCAATGTACCTCCTTTTGTATGCGTAGTTAATTTGAAAAACTAATAAAAAAGTAATATATACATCTTGTGTTTTATTTATCATTCTATTAATATAACATTACGCCTGAATTCCCTAAAGCCTTGGACAGAAGTGCATCTATAGTACACTCTAATTTTAATTTTATCTATTAGACATTTATTTTACTTCTGTAAGCCTAAGATTCACGGCGATTGTCAAAGCTACTGTCTGCCTCACTGTCAGCTTTTCAGGGCCCCACAATAGTTTGTTTTAATTACACACATAGAGGCTAAACAGTTTTGGGGTTCAGAACCTCACTTTGGTCCAGCCACAGCAGACAATATTCTGTAAAACTTCCTCTTTAAGGTTACACTTGTCGACGGCACGAACTATTTTGTGCGCGGGGTTAAAATGCTTGCTGTACCAACCGACAACACGTGGGCAATAGATAGATGCTGTGATGAGCAGTAAGAATATAGTTCGCGTACGAATTAGCACATTTGCAAATTTTTTGCGAAACGGATGATGATTTAGAACGAAAACGAGCGCGTGAAATTTTATAAAGAGACCTTTGGGAGTCTGCATATCATGAAAAAACGACTAAATGTATCTGTTCAAAATAAAATTATTTGTATTATTTAAATACTAATCTATCCCTCTATGGTGGCGGTTTTGCAACTTTCCTTCTTCTTATGGTATTTATTTGCGCCCAAAGATGCGTTAAAATTAGTGTTGAAATATGGAACTTTCGGCGCTCATAACTTTCAAATATTTTATTTTTTATTTTTTTTGTTTCCATAAAGGGCTAGAAAATATTGAATTGAATAATAATGATGAGACAAATTGATATAATTTTTTATTTTGAACGTACATCGTCCAACAGTGGAGTAATCGCCAGACTACGTTTGTATAAAAGAATGATCGACTAGTGTAACCTTAAACATCGGCAATGAGAGCTGTACCTATCTACTTTAAGAATTCATTCCTCCAATATTCACTAGTGAGAAGAACACGTCTTGTTTAGCTAGAGGTAGGAGTCTCTCTATGACAAAGGTTTGCGGTTGGAGAACCGAATTTTGGATTAAGCTCGCCTTTGTACATAAATTGTCCTATTGTATTTGTTTGTTTAGTCTACAATAAAGAATATGAATATAGGAGAGTTTGGAGCAATTCCTTAAACATAAGGTATTGTTAAATGGACAAGCTCAAATAAAACAAGCAGATTTAAATTATCACAAAGTTTAATACTAGCATGATTCGGAATTGATACAACTTTGACTTTTAATATTGATGATATACAATGCTAATACATTCTTACTCATATAAACAATTCATTTCTGAATAAAATATCTAAATCGTTCTTTACATATATTCGTTTTTATTCAGTCAGACAGTATATTTCTGTTAATTCGTTGTATTGAGCAATCATTTGTCAATGTTTGTGTTAGATAATATTTACATATACTTTTAAAACTAATTTATTTACTCGTATATATAATAAATTAATGATAACCGAACTGTGAACTTCCTACCTTATGTCTGCCTCTGTAATGGCACATTGGATTACTTTTTCCATTTGAAGCACCCGTCGGTAGCGACTTGTACTGACGTATTAGCGTTGTCGTATTTTTTTAAATTACTTTGTACCATACATAGTAGATTTTGTATTGGAGAAATTTTAGAAGGAGAGAGTAATGACCCGTCCGTGGAAATTGAGAAAATATTGTAGAACTCTATAGAAATAGCTCCAAACACAATCGAAGACGTGTCATTAAAATCTCTATTAAAATTATAATTGTATCGATACTACTAACGGACACACACACAGGTTCTTAACACCTACTTAAATAACTTTACTGACAAACATTAGTATAAACAGACGGGAAATTAGAGCGGCTAACAATGATTAACTTCAATCTTATCTTATGTATGCACTTACAACTAATATAATTATGTACAAATCTTTATAACTGCTTACACACTAAATTATGAATTGGAAATACGAAATAGTATAATGCTTATGATTATATTAAGAAAAGATCAAGGTAATCATAGTCCAAGCAGGAAAGATTATACGATACAATACTGTATATACCTACCTAGTGGGTACCTACGCGGAAAAATACGTACGTATATGAAAAATTCTTTGTCACAATATGGTAAGTACCTGCGAATTTGAAACAACATTCTGATTTTGTTTAACAATATTTAATAGTTTCTGTAAAATTTTGAAAACAAATGAGGAGATACTGTAAAAGTTAAGTATTTTCGTTGTAGGTAACTAGGTATTAAAAATAAGTGAAAATCCTAGTGTCACTAATATACCCTACCTATGCCCAATACATTGGTGAACACATAAATAACATTTAAATATAAGAAATTACAAGTAAAGCTATTTGGTACATTTTGTTAATATCGACTGAAAAGGTGATCCCTTTCAGTGCTACTCTCCTTCTCTACGTGAAATATTTGAATAATAAGTGCGCACTTTAATGCCAAATGGATAACTTATAATAAGAATAATATGGAATGAAATAAATAATGTCATAATCATGATTACTGTTCACATATCCGAGACTTTAGTCTAACAAGTGTCCAAATATGTGACGATTTAAACTGTATCGGCCTCCGATTTAATCTACGCATCATAGTGATGCCTCCGATGCAAGCACATGATATGTACCCTGTTCAAAACATCCACGGACGATCGTACACTCGCACTCAAATAGGTAAAGTCCAATGCATTCCGTCGACAATGCTACAACATAGTACTACATATGATTATGGTGGGGGCGGTGCTGCGAGTGCCAGTCGGGGTGGCGCGGCTCGCGGTGGTGGTGGTGGTGGTGGTGGCGGCGCTTGTCGCGCGGCGGTGCGGGGTAAACGCCCGACACTACCAACTCTGAACCATCCTTAGGCGCCTCGCGGTCGCGCGGGCGTCGCGGTGCGTGCTTGGCGCCAGCGGCCTCGTGCAATTCCTCCCAGGCCTGGCGGTAGTAGCGGTTGAGGCCGCTGCGCGACTCCGACGACGACGAATCCAGTGACCCCACGGTGTTGCAGTCAGGCGACACGTGGTGCCGGTACCGCTTGCCGTCGTTGTGCTTCCTGCTAATGTTGGAATTTCTTTAGTATGCTGTTCTACATATTTTTTTTTATTAATCAAGAGCTCATATCACCTTATCATCAAAATAGTTAAATGTGATTGAAACAGTACCTGGGTACCTGGGCCGACTTCAAAGATATTATTAACTAGAGGATTACTATTGGTACTGAATATTCATTCATGGAATTACTTTGTCAAACCCATGAAAAGTTTATATGAATCAAAATTCTGTGAATCTATTGAGTCAATCGAGATGTATAGCTAATAGATTGATTGAAACATAATGTTATACGTTGTTCGTTCGGTTAAGTGAAAAAATCCTTATGTACAATAGTTTTAACATTTTGTGCTTGGTGTATGATATCAATAGTGATATTTTAAATAGTCTTGTTTGTTTGGCGTCAAGCGTTCTGCGTGCGTGACGGTGGTACAGGGCCGAGCCGGTGAAACACGTGAAATGTTTGTAAAGCGTTGTTTGTGAGAAGTGTGTTCTTTTTCAAGATGCCCCATATTGCCAGGTGTGAAGCTGTGTATTGATTAAGACATGTAGTTATGTAAACTGAGTTCACGTTTTAATTTGCCAACAAGGCACGTGCTTTCCAAATCCCGGTGCGTGTAGCGATGACATGGTGGTTGGTTAAACACAATAGATAACATACAATTAATCACAAATAATACCATAAGTAACAACTATTTAAACTGGCAACTTTTATCGCGCCAACCGCCGTTTAAGTTTGCAGCGCAGGTGATCAGGTCAACCACCATGTCAACGTAGTACCTTAAAACAACGCACTGGCTATAAGGGGTTGGAGAAGTGTCCGGCCCGATGCGTGTGGCGGTGTGTTCGGGCGAACTCGCGCCTGCCGACTTGCTGGTCGGGGAACGGGAGGGCCAAGAGCGTGTACCAGCGCGACGGCAGCTCGCGCACTGCCGGCGGGGGTCGCTTCGGACCGCCGCTGCCGTACCAATCACTCATGTAGTGTGTCGCTTTAACCTGCAGCGCTTTGTCTCGCCTGATGGTGAGCGAGGGACTAAAGTATGCTGATGTAGAGGAATATGGCGTTGTATGACATTGTATCCCTTTGGCACTGATGCCATGGAAATACTAAGCTTTTTCTGTTTGACTATCGGTATCTATCAGTTACGCGATCGCACCACGGAATTTTACACAAGAGATTCCTATGAAAATTCCGTCCTATAGTCCTATAGCTAGGATTGGAATGTGGAATCAGTTGTTGAAGTTTGCATGGGCTAATCTGAAAGCCGCCGATAGGCACAGCCCTTCTGTGTGAATTAAACCTGATGGAGTAGGATACTCCGTACGTCGAACAGGATAAACAAAAGTGTTTTGGAGTTCTTCAGTTATTTAATGAACATTGTAAAACGAACAAGTTTACTGTCCGATATGGCGTTTTAAAGCTTTCATGATGTGGACGCTGAATTAGGTTTAACAACGATATCTTTGTACCTGTACATGTAGGTACCTGTTCAAATGTAGTTCGTATGTAGATCGTCTAGCATTCCTATCAACAAGCGAATGGTTTTAATACTGTAACCCGACTTCGGATTTATTTTTAGGCTATGTTGCCCGGGCATAATAACGAATCGATTGACAGCGTATTCATCAAAATTAATAGTTTAGGCGGTACGGAGGAACATACGTAAATACAAACATACATAGACTGCTAAAATCATAACACTTCCTTATGGCTTCGCCGTAGTCGGATATAAACTATAAGTACATAAACATCTACTTTCAAATAAAATCTACCTACAATTTAAGGTACTACCTGACAGGGGTCTCCCTCTAATCAACCCTAAACAAAACAAAGTTAGACCGTTGACAACCTACTTGGTTCTAACTAAATATCACAAGCGTCCTCGTCACCCCTGTCTACTTCTAAATACTTCAAACAAGTCAAATCAGCGTGCGCTCACCTCCTGACGAGGATGACGATGGTGGTGATGATGGCGATGAGGAAGACCAGCGCTCCGAAGGCGCCCAGAGCGACCACGGCGCCTATGTTCAGTCTGGCGCCCACTGGGTCGCGTCGCTCGCCGTCGACTGACTGCGGCACGTTCACACGAGGAGTCTGCTCAGCCCTGATGTTGTTGCCGCTTCCGAGGATCTGGAAGTGGTTTTGGAGTACCTGAGTTTAATTCATTTTAACCCTTTGTTGATGGCTAGCCCAAAATTACTTGGGACTTAAACATAACTAGCGTAATGTAATATAAGTACACCTCTCCCTAATCTTTCGAGGAACACAGGCGTGAAAATATGATAAGTTAATTAACCCTCTATATCGCTTTACGCCATTACTTTTTATTCTGTGAACCCGACGGTTATTACTGCAATGCTTTTGAACTAGATGGCGTTAGGGGACATCTATTCTGTGAACCCGACGGTTATTACTGCAATGCTTTTGAACTAGATGGCGTTAGGTTAGGTTAGTTTATCTATTAATTACGTGAGCCAATTTTGGCAATAGAGGCCATAAGGCATGCTGAGGAAGGCGTGCAACAATCCAGTTTTCTCGCAATTTTAAACTGAAACTCACGGAAAAAAAACTACGTGATTTTTACCGAAACCACTCTCTGCCCCACGTATGATTTGGGTAAGGTTTGGCCATAGATATAGCCTAGCAAAAAAATTCTAAATCTATGGGTTTGGCTCGACCCCCTCCCCTCCCCATAAATGCCTTACGTAAATAATGGATGTCCATGTCGCCTTACTTGTTTCAAAATAAGTGCAATTGTTTTTTTCACAGTAGGTCTGCTATAGCCTGTACCTACATACAAATAGTGGACATTTAAGCAGCTGCTTTGTTTGGTTTCCTGAGGGCGTCGTGAGCTGCTTACTAAAATATGACAATATCTAATGCTTGAACTGTAAGGCAAAGTAACTTACCTGGTTCTCCCTCGGATGGCTCGCCACTATAATATGCGGGATATGGCTGGTCGGTGAATCTTGGTTATCAGGCACGGTAGTCTTCCTCTCAGGGGGGCGCTCATAGATCCTCGTGGTTGGTCGTTCTGTGGTCGGCTTCGGCCGCAGCCTGCGGGGTGGCTCGGCGGTTACCGTTGCAAACGGGGTAGGGGATGATAGGGGCCGAGGGGAGGTGCGTGGTCGTGTCGGTAGCACGAGCCGAGGGCTGGTGGGCGCCGGTAAGGGTGCTGGAGTGGTAGTCGTCGGTGGGTTCGTGGTCGTTGAAGGCGTTGTGCTGGTAGAACGTTCTTCCACTGAAATCAAAGAGGAAAGACTTTAGCTTGGCAACAAAACGATTCGCCTATGTATCTTTATGATGCATGACGTTTTAATAAATAAATAAAATTATGTGAAATTACTGTAGAATAGGACCCTACCGTGAAGGCAAACGTCCTCTACGTAGCCCTTGTAGGTCATACAAGCGTAATGTAGTAATCATATTTAAATAAAAGTAAGTATGCATATTTATTTATTTAGATTTTTTTTTTTGTTTTTTTTTTATTTATAGTTAATTAAAACGGTACAGATACCAATTACATTAATTAACATAGAAATTGTAAAACAACAATGTTGACAACTATGTTACACAAGATAATTAAATATTTCTCATATACAAATAAAATGGCACAGTAGAGCGGCAACGTATCAATAATTATAATATAATAACAGCAGGTACAATTTAACATGGAACAGTGGATCGCATACTTTCTCTCACAGAACACCAAACATGCACGCATTAGTTTATACCATTCGTCCGCAAACACATCACATTCAGGATTGGCAGTCAAGAGGGCATTGACCATCTTCAAAGTACGACATACTGGGGATTCAGCTCCAAAATGATGAAAGATATGCTTACTACATACATAACGAGGTATTTTTTTTATTTAAAGAAAAATATTATTTACAGTTTGATCTTACGTTATTTTCCTTTAAGAAATTAACAGACCTACTTATTTATTTGTCTTTATTTTTTTTTCTAATATGATTATGAAGAATCAATAATTCCATGATTACATAATCACAACCCACATATTTTTGATAGTATCATCAACATTACAATTTAGAACGTTCTCATAGTGTGCTGCGTGCCCTACGTCCGGGGGCAACAATGGTGAGTTATTCGTATAGGTACAATTGTATTCCAAGAACAAGGGAAAAAGGAAGCCTTACTTCTTCCTTGGGTAATTTACATAACAATTTTTATTGAGCTTATTTTTGTAAAATATTGTTTTGTTACAGTACTTGGTAACCTATTTATATCTACATACTTGAAATTGCGAAAAGTAGTAGGTAGACTCGCATCAAGACGGAACAAGCTGGAGCTACCAAGGTGCGAGCGAACGGTAGTCCCAATTATGAACAACTTTATATTTAGATATAAAAGTCGCCCAGCAACTTTTCCGGCTTCCTTAAATGACTAAGGTATCTCGAAAAGTAAAATTTTAGGCTGGCTACACATTAACCAACTGACAGTCTCTCACCAAATTTAGCAGAAGCAACAAGTTAGTATCGCGTATAAACTTCATAAATCGTTAGATTTATAGGGTACCTAACAAAGTCAAAGTCAAATATATTTATTCAACTAGGCCAATAAACGGCACTTTTGAACGTCAAATAAATTAAAATTTACAAGTAATAAAAATTTATTCTACCGTGCATACGGATATCGCACAAGAAACTCGATACTTACTCTTTTAACAAACCGTGATAATGATTTAAGCACCCTAAAACAATTAATAAAGAGAACCCACGTAATAATGTAGTTAAGAAACGAGGCAGATGTGTGGGACGCAACAAATACAAATATGTTCGCTTTTTCCGGCTTCAAGTGTATTTATAGTCCTTGATTCGTAATCTGGTTTTACTGAAATAACGCGTAGTGACGTGACGGCAGGAGGTCAGAGGGTGGTGACGTCCCAGTGACCTGATGCGGCGCCTGCGCGGTCGCCTCGCGCTTGCGCTAGCTTCCAGGCAGCATCAGTCACCGGGGACATCTCCTGGGAGCCAGTCTCTCGTTCACAAGTGCTCCTCCACTGCAGGGCGCAGGCACTTTCAGACTTAAAGAATAAAGAGTACCTTTACTGACCGCCATTCGATATGTCACACGGTAGCCAGACAGGCTTCAGTCCATGTGGAGTGTTTAAGTTACCCGGCACGCCCCCCAGCCTGCGCCGGCGTCTTATCTCGACTACCGTCAGGACTGGCCTGTACTTTCCCGTGGGACGAATTTATGAACTCTTCTATAACCAAGTACCAATTGGAATATACCCCACCAAAGCATCGGCGGTGTACATGGCAGCTGTGCTGGAGTACCTGACGGCTGAAGTGCTCGAGAAGTGCGGCGATGTCTCGCATGACAAAGAAGTCGGCCGCATCACCCCGCGCCACCTGCAGCATGCTATCCGCGCCGACGCTGAGATGGACCGTGTAGTGCGGGATACTATTCAATGGCAACTCGATTATGCTGATTCTGACTCTGATGATGACGATGACCAGCAACCTAATTGCGCAAGTAAATTTGGCAAGGCAAAGGGTTTGACCGCCATCAGTCGACCAATCACATAGATGGAAATCCAAATCGCGACTTTCATCTCACCTGTGATTGGGCGATTGACGTCGGTCAAACTCTTTGCCTTGCCGAATTCTCTAGCGCAATTAGGCTGCCGTACCCGTACCTTGATCCATTCCCTGGATTTACCGGTGGAAAAACTGCTCGCTATGATGATTTCTTCGACATATGTCATCCTGGTCGTGACGATGTACTGGACCCGTACCGTGATCCTGTTCCTGGAACTTCCAGTGGAATAACTGGTCGCGATAAAGATTTCTCCGTCACACGTCATCCTCGTCATCACGATGAACTGGACCCGAACCGTAATCCTGTTCCTGGAACTTGCTTGCTACGAAGATTTCTGCCGCCTAAATCAACCTGGTCGTGACGATCTACTAGACCCGAACTGTGATCCTGTGCCTGGTACCTCCGGTGGAATGCCGAGCCATGCTAGAAAGTTGTACTTCTACGGAACCTGCTGCGGCTTCTCGCGAGGCCGACTACGACAAGGTTGATGAATTCGATGACTTCATCGAGGACGCTCCGGATTAAAACTGAACAATTTCTATCTTGGTGTTGAGTGAAAATAGTACAACGGTGACCCACAATCATCAGCCTGCTGCCACAGCTGTCTCAGCTGGACATTGGATTCTACAATCACAACACTTTCCTCGATCCTCGACTCCCTGCGAAGACGTCGTCGCTCCGCCCAGCCCGAGGGCTTCCCACTGCCCCTACCCCACCCATCATCGAAGAAGATGTACTCGCCAAAGATGCCAAAGACTATTTATCTTAGTGCTGCAAAGTGATTAAGTGTGACAGTTCTAGGCATAAAATTCAGTTATTGTGAGCCGGCAGAAACCCCTTAATAGTACTAAGTAAGTAGCTTAATAGAGTGAGTGTTTGTAATAATATATTTATCTGTTAAGTATAATAAATGGGTTTAGTGATTATTAGTCCAAGCAGGCCTAATTGTGTGCGTGTTATTCCCTGTAAAAAGACAGCTTCTTCTCTCAAGAAAGTTAGTTAGGCGAATGGGCAATCATTCCTCATTGTAACATCCCCTCTCTTCTTCACTTACGCTGACAGTTGGGCGCTGGCTTATCCCAAAGACCGTTGGCTAGGCAGGCGATCTTCTTGGCTCCCTGCAGTTTGAACCCTGGGGCGCAGAAGTATTCCGCCACTGAACCAAACACCGAAGAGTTGTGGGTGACGGAGACGCGGCCATTGGGCGTCACCGGGGGTTCCTCGCAGTGCACCACTGGTGAAACAAAACACAATATCAAACATTATCGTAAGTCTAACTTCTAGAAAATGGAGGCTAATATAGCTTCCGCGAGAGTCGATCAATCTGTAGTTACAGTGCGCTCGTCGCAAGCGATCGTAACATAATTAAACATCTATTTCAACTTATCGAGGATGGAAGACAATGACAATACTTGCAAGTATTCATAAAATAGGTAACTCTCGAAGACACCATACACACACCATCACTCTCTACATACCTAACATTATTTATCGACATGAGAATACCCCAACATAACGTTCAACCAGTAGGTAGAAATGTTTTGGAACTGGTAATGTTGCCCGGTCGGAAAATTCGGGGAAAACTAACGACGCTTTAATAGGATAGGACAGTTGGAGCTGGGTCTGTCGGATCAGTTTTCCAATAATTGTAACTCCATTCAAATGTTTTTAAAACTCTCTCCCTGGAGTGGAATGGCAATATTTGTTATGGCAATGTATGTAATAATCAATACTTTTAAGTCACCTACTTCCCTATCAAGGCTCGCAGGCGGCGATGAATATACAGAATGAAAATCTGAAACTTTGCAGTCTATATTATCATCATACATATAATAAACAAGTATTTTATATTTCTATGATTATCATCATCATCTGCCTTGCTTTTACAAAACTATGCTGAGCTCGGCTTCCGGCTGTCTCATTGGACGCAGTTAAATACCAGTATATTACACGAAGCTAAGGTCTTGTAGCTCAGATGGGCATCTGAGCTACACTGGTTCTCAGGCTTTCAAGTTTTTGACTACCCAAAACGACTGTCGAAGTTCTTTGATTGTCAGCCAGGACCAACTATCTAAGGCCTCGCGAGCGGGTCGCTAGGGGCGCATTCATCAAATGTGGACACACGCTAATATGATTTCCTAGAACAGACCCCGTACCATGACGTGTCAAAACTATCATGGTGCGACTGGGAAAAATGGACAGATGTGTACAAGTCATTTACATATGTCCCTTACGCACACTCGAAATAACCTTGCTGTAAGAGCTTATGGTGACCCCCCAGGTCTCCGTTATTAATTCACGTATCGATCTCGACTAGCGTCGTTTAACATTGAAGATCGATCCGTTAATCTCTTGTAAGATAGCTAAGTTCCAAAGTAATTAAATATATAAAACATAAAATCCGATTACGAAGAAGTTCATGATTTGTAGTTTAAAGATCACCCACCGTCACATCTGGGCGGGGGTCCATTCCATCTCTCGTCGATGTCACACACGAGTCTCGAGCGGCCCACCATCTCGTACCCTGCCTTGCACGAGTATTGCACATGCGACAGGTACGACACAGAGCCGTTGATGAGCTCGTACGAGCCGTGAGGGATCTCCGCCGGGAAGCCGCACTCGATACCTGGGGCAAATGATATGGTTACACTTGGTACTCAGACCTTGGAAGATCAGGGACGTCAATCAATCTGCCTGCTTTTTCTCTAATCTATTGGGGATAGCTTCCAGTCTTACCGGATGTAGCTGAGAATTAGTATTTTACATGGAGCGACTGCTTATCTGACCTCCACAACTCAGGATCACGATAGCTAACTCATATTATGGTATAGATTAGCCAGTTCATAGAATAGTATCTAGCCCGTCTCCCTAAAGGGGTTTCTACGTACCGTACCTACATACATACGTGCTTGTATATACCACGAAAGCGCTACTCGCAACCCCATATAGTTTGGAGCTGATGATACATTAAGACAATAACAGAATCGCAGGCTGTAATTGGATAATAATTAGGGTACAACTTTGTCCCCAGTTAAATTCATTTGATTCTCCCCGCATTAGACTATTATAGTCCTCGCCAAACTTCTGGACCGCCCTGAAGTTGGCTTTCCGATGTGCAAGGCACGGTTCGGTTCTGATTTTGTATGAGATTTACTACTGCTCAGCCATTTTAGCCAGCTTCAGGGAGGCCAAGAAGTTTAGCGAGAACTATACATGGGAATTAAACATCTCTGGCAACATGGGGTGGAAAAGTAGACACCGACATTAAAAATTAAACCTCAATAAGGCGTTTGCAATTACTAAAATTACGGAGCAGTCTATATTTGTTTTATTTACTTTCATAATCAGCCTTTAATGCCCACTGCTGAACATAGGCCTCCCCCAAAATTAAGACAAGTTACATATTAAAATATACTCACGTTTGCAAACGGGAGGGAACTCATCGTAGAAGCCAGTGTCGAGACAGGTCCTCACGGTGGGCCCGACCAGCAGGTGGCCATCATCACAGGAGTACTCCACGGAAGCTCCCACCTCGAAGCTGTCGGCTGACATGGTGGAGTTCGGAGGTTGCTCAGGTCGACCGCAGGCTTTCGGCTCTGGAAAGAAGAAAAAGAACCTTGAGGATATGGAAGCAAAGTCTATTTATTGGAACCGATACTTGACGCAAGCGCTAGCTAGGGAGACCATTGGCTTTGATTACATTCAGTGTAAAACAGCATCCAAAATTGTTAGTGATGAAAAAGTTTCTGAGCCACAGATCTGCATAAGTAGGTACCAAATATGTAATATATAAGGTTCTTAAATCATAAAACAATACCTTCTTCGAATACATCTTAATAATAAATTTTTTTAAATAATTATAGCCGTGTAGTTCAACAGTAGTCCCCATATAGTTTTAGGCAATCGATCCACTAAACGTAGATACGAGTACGTCTCAAATACTTCAAACTGAGCGCTAAACTGACATACATTTATATAAGTACATTGGAGAGTGTTATGATCAATTACTTGCTTATTAGATTTTCTCTGCCCTATGTCGCCACAAGGCGACTTTTGTATGGTGGCAGAGGTTATTATTTCGAATATGTAGGCGCAAATTTATAAACATTAATTCAATATTTCGCAAATCACAATGATAAAATACAATAACCTATGCAGCATTATACTTAGTTGTTAGAACTTTTGTTGTAAGGTATAACTAAGCCCTCTATGCATATAGGAAATGATTTGAAAACTTAAATCTTTTATTGAAAGAGTTACGAGCCATTTTCAGTTTTCCATTGTTCCACAGTACGTATCTGTTAGCATTTTCACTAATATAAAGTTTAGATAGTACTAGTAAAGAAACAGTAAATTATTTAAATTTAAATTTTATGTTATTGTTATAAAACGAAATAATAGGAAATACATACTTTATGCCTATGGCATAACTCTAAATTGTTAGCATTTTTGTACATAGCGTTGAATTCACATAAGGTATCCACCCAGCGAAAATAAAAAACTTCTGAATTATCAAAGGGCATATTCTTCTGGCTACTGGACTATAAAATAACTTTCTTTTCAAAAATCAAAAAGTATCTACCAAAGACACCGACATCAGAAAAGCAAGTTATTTTTCTCTTTGTAGTGTTTTCTTTTGGAAGTTTGTATATTCGTCAATTAAAAATTTAAAAAAAAAAAATGTTTTAGCGACTAAATGAGTTGATTGGAAATTATGGTATCGTGCAATTATTATTATGAAATCGTAATTGTTGAATTATAATTTACTAGCTTAATTCTGCCCGGGTTTTGACTGATGAAAAGTGTTGTATTATCCCAAGGGAACGTTATACCGGGATGAAAAATTTATAACTCTATGTCCTAATCCGGGTTCAGGTCTAAACGTAAGCTGTTAAAACATGAAAAGGTAACAGACAGACAAAGTTGTGCATTTGGATACAACGATAGCTTATCGTATATCATGCAAAACAGCTTATGTATAGTGTTAACTTATCTATAGTGGCCATAACCAATATTTTTCCTGTTTTAGGATTTTAGTTCATATTATGGCTAATTAATAATCCTTAAAACAATAAGCAAAACTTAAAAAACTGAAACACGACACTACGGTTTTTTTAGCCTTTGTTACCCGGGCCACAGATAATATAATACTAGCATACCCGGGCCATAATAACGAATCGATTGGAACCTTATTCATCAAAACGGATGAGTAGTTTAGGCGCTACGTATGGACATATGTAATTACAAACATACACTGCTTTAATCATAACATTTCCTTTTGGCTTCGCCGTAGTCGGCTAAAAAACAAAAAGAGGGAAACTCGGAGTGTAAAATATGAAATAATTATCAGTTTTATAAAATTTCTTTACACACGACGACGTATCCGTATCTTTAGATTACGGTTGAAATACTAGATGGCGTGACGAGCACGTAAAACGACGTGAATCGAAGAAAATGTTTGTGCTTCATATCAAGACGAAGGAAAAATACTTATAATTTTACATTTTTTTTATAATAGGTAGTTCGTTGTCGCGAATAGAAATGTCACCAGTGTAACACAGAAAAAGGGAACGCTTTTAAACTTAAATTACCTAACCGAGCGAAGATTCTTCAGATCGCTATATACACAATAAAAATCACGAATATAAAGAAAAACACGCAAGCATAAAATTTCGCTCTAGCTACATAAGTTAGTAAAGTTCGCAGTGCTTTCGACTAGCTAAGCATTGAATCTATTCCACAGTGCGAGCAAGAAACTGATCCTAAAACACAATCACGCAATAGCAAAAAATAAAACACAACACACATATAAATAAAACTGCAAATAAAAAGCTTGACAAACTCTACCGTAGAAATCTTACAGGTAAAACTTCTCTGACGGAGAAAAAGTTGTTAACAAAAGAGAACTTACGGTGTTGGCAAATATAGTTGAGTCTGGCTTGGCAATCAGTATCGGCCCAGAGCCATCCCTTGCTGCCATCGAAGCGGGCGCAGCCCTCGCCGCCGCCAGGAGCGTTCCAGAAGGACACGGTGACGTCATTTCCGTTCACCCACTTCCAGTTGGCGGGGTCCTGAGGGTCTCGAACTGCACCGATCCAGTACTGGCTGCTGCTGTCGCTTCTGTACAAAAGAAGGGCTGGTTTGAAGATTTGTGCTCATATCTTGAGAAGACGGGTAATACAGATGGCTTTATACGAAAGGAGAAGACAGGCACTGTCATCGCATAAATTGAAACAAGGGATGACGATGACCATATCGGTCGTACGTCACTGTACCTTTAGGTATTGATATTGTCGATGCTGCATACTAACGTCATTATAGGAACACAACCTAATCTTGGGAATAATTCATACACCCTTACCTACCCTATCAAAAGTCATCACCGCCATTCATTCAAGTCAGGTGCAGTCTCCCCAGTATGGCTATGGACTACCTTACTTCTTTGCGATTTTAATATTTAAGTTCATTTGTAGCAGTTACCTAGAGGAGCTCGTGGCTAAAGAGGAGTTCGTGGCTAAATAATAACAGCCGCACTGGTCGATCATCAAGGTTAAGCAACGCTTGACGAGGTCGGTCCGTGGATGGGTGACCATTTCAACATACCGAGTTTCCTCCGTGCCTCGGCAAGCACGTACAGCCGTTGGTCCCGGCTGTCATTTGAAGATCTTTGACAGTCGTTACGGGTAGTCAGAAGCTTGGGACACCAGTCTTGCCAAGAGGTATAGTGTTACCCAGTTACTGGGTTGTGGAGGTCAGATAGGCAGTCGCTCCATGTAAAACACTGGTACTCAGCTGAATCCGGTAAGACTGGAAGCCGACCCCAATATAGTTGGGAAAAGGCTAGGCAGATGATGATTTGAAGCAGTTATCTTGATGAGCATAATTAATACCTACAATATTATTGCGCAATAAAATTTAAGCTACCTAATGCATGTGTTCGATCTTTCAATACTGGGCAGTATAGACTAGACGTTCAATTGTATTGCACAATTATATTGTAGGTGTATGGGATGTCTTAGATTCCATACCACTGCGATGCTACGAGCTACAACCTAGGGGTCTTTAAGTCAAGAGTGAGTCGTTTACTTCTAGGCAAGCGTGCTTCACTGTCGACCACATCATCGCTTAGTTACGATCAGGCGAGATAGTGGTCGAAGGTGAACCGATCCATATCTATACTTCTATATTTATACTAATATTATAAAGAGGAAAGATTTGTAGTTGTATGTAACGATTAAACTTAAAAACAACTGGACCGATTTCAACCTTAAATTCTTTCACCGTTGGGAAGCTACACTATCACCGGGTAATATAGGCTTTTTTCATATTCCCACCGGAACGGAAATTACGCGAGGCGTCCGCTAGTCATTGAATAAAAAAAAACCATCATCTTTATTCAGACAGACTGACGTAAATTGCAGAAGCCATTTCTTGCAGAGCCTAGCCTACTTTTTGTAGGGTAAGATACTTAATTTTATTTTATTTAATAAAAAACATAGACTCGCTCGCTCTCTATTAGGTGGAAATCAAAACTACTAAGTACATTTTGTACAACTCTGTCTAACCTTTTAAGGACTCTATGCGTAATGGTATTATATACTATGTTAAAATTATATTAAAAGCAGGTAGGCAAAATAAACTACATGAAAAACAGATATCTCATTTTCATTATTTACTTGCAAACTTTCGTAGCGTACATTCGCCCTGAAAACAAAACATTCAACTAGAATATCGCAGACATTTCGCAAGGCACACAGCAGCTTCGCAGAGCATTGCATTTAGATATAGTCATAACAAATCATCCACTAATTGAGGTAGAATTAGAATCATGAGTGCATCTGAACGTGAGTGGATTCAGCCGAGGGTGTTACACTGTTAATAAGTTTTTAGGCACTCTCAACTAGCAAACATGGGGTGGCCAGCGCCCCCATCGGACGGGTGGTCTGTACGGTGGACCAGACTATACTTAACGCCCGCTGGTCCCTCGCTCCCGCACCCCGCTCATATACCCCGTGGCCTGTCTGGCATGCCAGGTTATAGACTAGGAATCAAAGGGGAAAACGCAGGTGTGTTCAACATTTTTTGATTAATATTTATTTTTATTTAATAATTAGAAAAAAATAATTACTTTATGTAAAGTGATGGCCTGAAATACAGGTTTGAAAGAACCTAAATCTGGTAATTCGCAACCAAAAATAGAAATGCCTGTTTATCTTGCAGTTGTAATGATTATTATACGAGTACCATTGTTTTAGACATTTTCTTATTTGTGAACGTTCTTATTTAAATAAATTATATTTATTCAATAAATTTTCTCTAATCATTGTTAAGTAATTTTATTATCATCTCATGTGTTATTTGCTTTCAATCACCTATGCTTAAAGAGTTTACAGATTATTTTTATACTTAATTGATATCAATGTAAATGAGGTATTTGAGCCATCAACAAAAGAAATATCTTTTCTAAAGAAAGCTTGTGAATAACACTATAACAAAGTTAAGAAACGCTTGACGAGGTCAGTCCGTGAATGGGTGACCATTTCAAAATACCGAGATTCCTCCGTGTCTCCGAAAGCATGCTAAGCCGTTGGTCCCGCCTGTTATTTGAAGATCTTTGACAGTGGTTACGGGTAGGTGCCTGAGATCTGACACCAGTCTTGACGAGGGGTATCGTGTTACCCAGTTACTAGGTTGTGGAGGTCAGATAGGTAGTCGCTCATATAAAACACTGGTACTCAGCTGAATCTGGTTACTCTGGACCTCAACATAGGTGGGTAAAGGCTAGGCAGTTTGAACATAATAAATATCGTTTCATTTTACAACGTTTTCAGCGTGGGCCGAACACCCGCCAGTTTGCGTACTTAGTCTCTCAATAATAGCTTTTCCTTTGCAAAAACAAATTGAGACTTATCGATCATCTAGAACGTCCTTCACCCTAAGCAAAACAACTTACGTAAAATAATAATTTTAAATAAATACGTCTCGATTTACCGACTCAAAGCCGAGAAAAGACTTTAATGTAAAAAGAGTGGGAAAAGTTCGTGAAAGAGATAAAACTGGCCAGTATAATATGAAAGGGATATAGAAAATCGATGGACAATATTTATTTTAGTGTTTCATTGTTTTTCGAAATAAATGCGTCGAAGACAAGTTCGTGAAAGAGCTGAAACTGGCCGGCGCGGCGGCGAGATGAAAATGTTGTTGGCCAATATTTACCATCATCATCATTTCATTTATTTTCAGACATATCAACATTACATTCATAAAACATTAAATAATATTAATAAATTTATAATATTAAGACAGTCAATATTACATTCATAAAACATTAAATAATATTAATAAATTTATCCATAATATTATAATATTATCCATTCCAAATTAAAATAAAATTACATTCCCAAACATTAAATTAAAAACAGATTCCAATAAAAATAAATCCATCCAAGTTAAAATTAAATTTTCAGCAAAATTATTCTAAGAATATTATATGTCAAAAAAGCTGTTATGAATGCGTGAAATTGTGAAATGCGCTGGCTTTCGTCAACATTTCGACGTACCAAAGGGTGGAAAAATATTTGGAATAAAATCTTTTCCAAAGAGAAACCGAACAAATGCAAGGAACATTCGAAGGGTTATTTTAAAAGGTTATTTCAGTTATAATGTTGGTCAATTTGTGTTATGATTTATGAAGGATTGCCGCATTTGTTCTCCAAAAATACTCGGATATATTCGGAACTCAGTTGGGTTTGATACAGACGATGTAATTTTCAGTAACATGGGGTAAAGTAGAATTGTGTGGAAAAAACGAGAAATGATTTTCAAACTGATTGACAAACTTTCTTTTTAAGTTTGTGAATGTTTGTATGTTTGTTACTTCTTCACACTCAAATGGCTGGACGGATCTGAATGAAATTTGGCTCGGGTTAATTTTCGACTTTCACGCGGGTGAAGCCGCTGGCACAAGCTATATAGTGTTTAGATAAAAGTTCGCCAATAAAGTTTTTTTTTGAAGGCGACACCGGTCTATGATTTGACGACACTTGACGTCGCTTGACTCGACGTCTACTGCTGTATTCAGCAGTAGACGTCTTGGTTAAAATGATGATGACGATGATGAAAAGTTTTCGACCAGAAAATGTGGTAATACGTACGTGGTAATAGCTACAACAGCTGATACTTGCCCGGATGAGGCAATATAGTCTTTTTCTACGCTATCATCAAAGGGGAATTTCCTAACACTGACCGTATTTTACCCTTCTACTTAAATCAGTTTTTTTTTTAACTATAAAATTATTTAATTTTACATTATCTAAAAGGTTTCCAAACCCTGTCGTAGGGAGAAGCATCAATAACAACATGCATGGTCGTGATATGATTGAATACGAATACCAACACAGACAGCGGGTTGCAGGGTGGCTGGGGGTTGTTTGGAGCTGGGTGGTCAGGCGATGCAATTATCTAGTTCTCCGGGCAAGGGCTGGACCGTGTGTTTGTGTTAGTATTCACACACGCAGGCATGGAATTATAAGGATGCCGTGTTCTGTATCAAGGGCAGGCGTTATGCAACATCGTAATAGTTATTGCAGATATGCACAAAGGATTTTAAATAGTTCTAGAAGTCATGGCAATTCGTATTGACCATAACAGCGTACCTGCAATAACCTGAGTTATTAAAAGCAATACGTTGCCAATTGAAACGTTTGTTTTAGAAGAAACTCCTTACTTGATGGAAGTAAAGCCAGACATAGAATTTTAAGAGAAGAAAATTAATAGTTCACGTGACGAAATGGTCGTCAAAGAGCTAAAAGTGCTCCATGAAATGGAAAGCTTTTGTACAATTTATTTAAAAATTAAAATTAAGGTTACAGATCACTTGACAATGTATCAACAGAATCAACCTTTCAGGAACATGATGTATAAGTCTCTGAAACAGAGGTGACTTCTATCATTAGGGAATTTTAAAGCCTAACTTGACTCCTGCCGAAAGTGCATTACAGTATCCATTTGATATTTGATCCCAATCAAAGCGCAGAGGAAGCTCACCTGCCAGGCACATAGGGCAGGTATATAGGGCCTATGTTCATCGGAATTAATATTCATAGTGTACGCCAGTAGACTCGACACAGTACAGTCGACAGCAGCTGTATCTACGCCGTGTGTTCGAATAATTCTATACTATTTTAGACCCCCCACAAAATACAGATTTTATCGGCCGAGTTTGGTCGTATTAAAAATTACATTCGTTATCAAATCGTTGTAATGAGCGCAATTGCATACTTCCTCATAATCGAAGGCCCGACCAAAATATCGGTTGATAAAAGTAAGTAGTTTGCGGGGGCTATTAAAAAAACTCCTCCAATCCTGGCATTGGGTTTTTCCGTCTGGACTGGAATTGCCCATTAGCCCGAAGTCTGGATTTGATTTGATTTTTTTCGGGTTGATGGCAATGCAAAACTTGCGATGCTGACTGTACATACGAGGAAGCTCTTTGAATTGCTACTGCTATTGATTGTAGCGTGTCTAGGGCGAGGGCTATAAGCCTCAAAGGGAAATCTGATGAAATTGGATGGCCAGCGCAGACGGGATGCTTTTGTAATTAATATATGTTTGCTTTTGGAAGTCTATGTTATGATGTCGTATGGGTAGACTTTGATATTTTGGTGTGTTAGGTAAATCGAGGGACATGGGGTATGCTGTTTGCCGATGACATTGTACTGGTTGCCGAGAGTGGCCTAGAGGTCCAGAGCCGTTGGTGGCACAGACTGGATAGTGTTGGCCTGAAATTGAGCAGAACCAAAACGGAATACTTGTTCTGCGATTTTGGCGGGCTTCCAGTTCCGTGCCTGTAGCTCTTGCTAGGACACCCATTCCGATCTGCGCAGACTTCCGGTACCTAGGTTCGCTTGTCCAAGGCGAAGGCGAGGTAGACTGAGACGTAACGCACCGGATAAACTCACGATGGATGAGATGGTGACAGCTAGGTCGCTGGAGCAACTCGCGATGTTATGCAGAACTTAAAGGGGAAAAATCTATAAGTCCTTGTTTAGACCTGTCATACTGTATGGGTCAGAATTATGGCCAATGAAAAAGATGGATGGAAAGAGATTTGCGGCGTGGCGAGAATGGATAAAGTGAGAAATGAGTTTATAAGAGGCAGTTTGAAAGTGGCGCCAGTGACAGAAAATAAAAAATTGAAAATAATAAAACCTAAACGATTTAAATATCTCAAACCCTTTAAATTATTTACAAAGGTTTCTTTGGGGGCTTCAAATCAGTTGAATCGTTTTACTGGCACTTGTCGAGGATCATTGACTCGACGCTTTTCAGGTGTTCGACACTGTTGGCTTTCAGGAGTTGCAGTGGCTGGGTGGGATACGGGTTTTTTCGTTAATGTATGTATGTCCTTCGTTCACCCTAACGCGGTTACGCACTATATCCGATCCGTGTCTGTGATTTGAGTGCCGAGTTCAGTCAAAATTGAAAATGTTCTGAAGTATGACGAATAGAGTTCTGATGTAGTGCGTAAGCTTCCCTACAAGGAGTACTACGGCTACTTTGGAACCGAAATTTCTCGGATTAGGATCGGATACTCGTACTCGTAGGTACTCGTACACAATGACCTTAGAGTCAGAAAGTCTACTAGATAATATTGAAGGTACTGCAAAGATTGTGTTTGCATTGACTCTGACAAATCTTGGGATTATACTTACTGACATAAAATGCTTCTCTTTTTAAAGGGTTTCTCATATTTCGAATAGACTGGCAATATTTTAGAATTGATTAATTTTGTTTAGGACGGGATTACGGATTACAAGCTGTTTAATTAAGTAGTATAGCTGCATCCCCTTTGTACTCTTCCTTGTGCAAGCGTGCTGATATAGGTATGACGTATTTTAAATTAACCTCGTGTTAGCAACTAAATCTAAGTTATGTTATGGCGTAAGCGGGCTCAAGAAAGTTACGTTACGAGTAAGAAAGACTATTATTATGCTGGCTATTGTAGCGTCCGCGGCCCGCTACACAATCCACCAGTGTTTGCGGTTGTGTAGAAAATAGAGCTTACGAGGTACAGCCAAGCATTAATTGCGTAATAATGACGCGTTATGTAACCCAGGCCTTATGGCACCATAAGCCTAGTGTTCACTCACACCGTTATAGTGCACAGTGAGTGAGCACATGCCCTATAATCGTCGGTCACTTCCTCAGTACTACGCTATGTATTATGCAGTTGATGCTTACTGGCGAGAACTCATGTGTAACTGGCTTTATTATGATGATCACTAATTATTTTTTTAATTCTAGTTACGGTAGAGTAACGAAGGTAGATAGGTAAATTCTTTAGCTAAGCTAGGTAAGCTTTTTTATTATTGACTAGCTGTCCCACGTGACTTCGCTCCCGTCAACTGGCTACCTACCTACCCTACATACATGATTGTTGCGTAACTTAAACCGTTTACTCAGCGCACGTAACGGAAGCTCCCAAAAAGGATTATCTTTTCCCGTTTATGTAACATTTTTCATTTATGCTCAGCTCCTTTTGGTCGTAGCGTGATGTTTTATACCCTATAACCTTCCTCGATAAATGGACTATCTAACACAAAAATAATTTTTCAATTCCAACCAGTAATTCCTGAGATTAGCGCGTTCAAACAAACTCTTCAGCTTTATAATATTAAGTACAGATTATAGGTTCGTATTTGACCACTATCTCACCTGATGGTAAGCGATGATGTGGTCGACCATGCAGCAAGCTTGCCTAGAAGTATCCTATTCACTCTTGACTTAAATAATCCTATGAGGAATTACAGAATTCGGCAAGGAATTCCACTCTTCAGCTGTTCACAGTGATAGTGTTCCAACAACAGCCTATCACACTTCACACTAATATCATAAAGGCGAAAGTCTGTGAGTGTGTATGTTTGTTACTTCTTCACGCTCAAACGGCTGGACAGATCTTAATGAAATTTTTCACAGAGATAGATTGTAGCCTGGAATAGCACATTTTATTGCAATAATATATTTCCTTGGGATAATTTTCGACATTCACGCGGGCGAAGCCGCTAGCAGAAGCTAGTCTATTAATAATACCAAAAAAAAAAACATTTGCTTTGCAGAATCCAGCATACGAATTGGCCTTATCTACATCTAAAACATGTACCAGTTACTCAATGAAGCTTTTTAAGCAATCAGTAGTCCAACTACGGTCTACGGTACACCCGAAGACACCACAAACCTTACGCCGTTAGTCCAAATTGACGATAAACGTAGATCGTACCGGCGTAACGTTCGACATACGGACCGTATCGGATCGGAGCTGCGCCGTACGGGACCCGGCCCGTTGTCTTAAATATACTCGTTTTGTACCGTTACGTCTCTCCGAGTATGGTTCTAGTGGCTTCGGATACTGTACACCGGAGACATAAGTTCTAGGTAGTAAGAATGTCTAATGAACGTGGATTCCCCCGAATTGCTAGGTGACCGCTACATATGCCAGAATAGAGCAGAAAAAAATTGTCCGACGAATTGAGAACCTGCTCCTGTTTTTTAATTCGGTTAAAAAGAAAGAAGATTAGCGAATTGTGTGTGTACTATAGGTGCTCCTCTGATAATCACCTCGGGGTATGCAGGCGTGATGTTTTATTATATATTTGCTGCCTGTCGCAGATAAATTTGAAAGAGAATTACCGCGGCCCTGGCTCACGCAACTGAAGGAACACGGTTGAGTTTTAGTCAGTAAAAGTCTGACACGCCCTCCCGATTCACCCAGAGCATGCTGATGATGCTGGATGATTTACCACGCCAAAAAGAAAGGTAGACAGGATCGAGGTCCATGATGAGAAAGACGTGATTTTGTATATTTTTTTTGGTCTTATTAGGCTGCCTGAGGTATGTTATGAATAACTCCTTTTAGACCTATCACAGTATTTGGGACTACAAGAGTTATATATGACATACCTCCGTAGGCCTATAAAGCCCTAAAAGAAGTAATTTGACATTTGCACGTGTCAATTTTGCCTTAAATATAAAAAAACAGACTAGCTTCAGCCAGTGGCTTCGCCCGCGTCATCATTATCATTTCAGCCGAAAGACGTCAACTACTGGAACTATCGGCATCCCCAGGTGGTCGCCGCTTCACCCGTGTGATAGTCGGCCATTTAAAAAAGTAGTAACAGTGAATTTTTTACAAGGTTTCCAAATACATGCAGACACTATACCTTTCAATTCTTCAACCATTATATAACAGCATCCAACTAGATGCTGCGCCACCATGGATACCAAACACCACCATCATGTTACAAATCCATCGTGAAATGAACTCGACCTCTAATGGAAACTTATAACATGAGGATTGTTCGACAGACGTTGACAGATGACGCGTGCCGCCGTATATGGTCGGAGACCATTAACGTTCTTTATGGGATGACAAAATCACCGTGAAAGTGGATTGAAGATAGAGTGATCCGCCGTGGATTCTCATTGTCGATAAACTATGCGTTTACTTTTTAGTCGCGTGGGTCTTTAAGGTACATTAACATCGTCGTAAAATTCTAGTGTGACATGCTCTTGTAGTGTGTCAATTAAATGTCCCTGGGATGATAGTTTCAGACATTTATTTATTTAATAATTAATGTACACACACAGTAAAATACATAAAGACAACACATCAAGACAATAGAGTACAAGGGTACTGCTTATTTCTTAAGAAATTTCTGCCAGTAGACCCGCGAAAAGGAAAAATGAAAAAGAAATGTAGACAATAGTGTGTGAGAATAGGAAAATAAGAAAAGTGAACGACTTAAACTATAAGATTTGAAAATTAGCAGCTACACAAATAGTGTAATGGTGGATATATACAAATATAAATACATAATTGTAAAATATATAGATACTTTTGTATAATATATACAAAATACACACACACACACACATACACATATATAAATAAAGGTCAGACTTGAGAGGATAGATAATGCTCTTTTAAACGTTGATTGACATGTGATTTTTCAAATCGTAAAAATTTAAATATATTGTTCCCTAGTACTTAGATACCTATTCAAAGAAAAAGTCAAAATCATTTATTTCATTAGGCCACTAAGCAGCACCTTTGAATGCCAAAAATGTTATGTTAATAATAAAGTGTATTCAAAATGAAAGTTCTCGTAGTTCTTCTACGAATATAATTAACCAGTTTTAGCACAGCACTAAAATACAACAGCCTAAACTGCCAAGAATATTGCCAGGTGAAGAAAAATCTCACTCACCGGTGTCGCCTCCACAGTTCCCAGCTGATGAAGCCCTGGAGCGCAGGGTTGCTCTCATCCACCAGCGTGCCTCCTCGCGACCGGCAGAACCCGAGGGCGTCCCGGAACGACGCCGGCTGCCGGTCGTAGAAGATGTAGCACTTGCCATTGTACGTCGCCGTGCTGCCGGGAGGCTGGTCCCGGAACTGCGGGCACCTTGCAATAGGATTGGCAAATGAAAAAAAAGTCGATATATCTATAATCGATCGAAATTTTCAAAAAATATTCCCTATTATATTTTTTTGTAAAAATTTTCGTTACTTTTCCCGTAAGCCAACACTTATTATTTCCAAAATATATCGAAACATAAAAATTAAAATTTGAAATTTGCAAACACATTTTTTTATCGTGTTCAGAATCATGCTCAGATCGGAATATATTGCAAAGCTTAACAGGCTACGTCAGAATCAAAATATTTATTTGTAAACATAGGTCCAAACAAAAATATCGACTTAAGTACTTAAATTGTCTTAAATCTACCTATTCGGAAATATGGATAATGTCGACGATAAAGATTACCTACTTTATCTATTTATTTATTTTACACACTTCATGTCAAAAATATTAGTGCAGCCTTGGCTCTTGTACTAGGAATTCCTGTATCGCATGAGCCAGAAATCTATAATTTTAAATATCGATATATTCTACCTTTCAATCGGCAGTGCCTGGTCCGTATACACGAAAGCTTCGCAGATCGACAGCTGGGAGGGGGCCGAGGACTCCAGGTGTACGCTAACGAAGGCTCCCGGCATGGGAGGGTTGCAAGGCAGGAAGAGCGGCTGGCCCTCCTCGATGTAGCCGCTGAACCGGTTGCAGACCGGGTTGGTGCCCAGGTCGGGCCGGTTGTTGCCCACTCGCACTACGATCACGGGTTTGTTTGCACCTAGAACGAGAAATATAAGTTTTAGGTTTTGGGTGGGAGGATAATAAGTTGCAAATGTTATACACATGGGGGGCTTTTAGGGTAAAACCCTAAAATCACGATAGAAAATAGGTAGTCATGAGCACTGCCGACAGAAGTGAAAACTTAAAACTTTGTTAAATACAGTTATGTATTTATTAGCAATTCGCTGATGTGAACCAGTAAGTTTTGCCCAGCCCTACCAAAAATCGTTCAACGTGGCTAAAGAAACGTTCACTTCATAAAACAGCTGTCCAGTCGGTACGTATATTCGTATATGTTTTATTTTTCGAAGTAACATAAGCACGCAAATTTTCAGCGTAATCGGATGCCAGGCAGTGCGTGAAATGGATTGCTAGTTGCCGAACACATACGAAAGCAAGCTTGTAATTTTTTTTAATTTTTTTTTTCTACCATGCTTTTTCGTATTATTCTCAGCAAACCCTTTCATTTGATACCTATATCATGGCAGTGCACAAAAAATAACTAGTCCGCCATTTCGTGCCGTCCGCCATATTGGATTTAGAATGACGTCACTTAGCTGATCATGTATTGTCATCCAAACTAAACATGTAAGCAAAATTTCATCTTAATCGGTGGAGGATAACAGCTTTAAAATTCAGTTGCAAGATTTATATTTCTATGCTTTCATCCGTACATAATGTCGTGGTGGCCCAGTGGCTAAGACCTCGCCTGTCGTGCTTGAGGTTGTGGGTTCAAATCCGGGCAAGTACCAATGAGACTATTTCAAATTCATATGTACTTTCTAAGTTTATCTTGAACATCACAGACAACGGTGAAGGAAAACATCGCGAGAAAACCTGGGCTTATATAGTTAATGTAAGTCTGAAATAGCCAAGTCAGAGGCCTGTGGGGTTCTCAGAGGCGGCTTAATTAACTCTGACACCAGAGGTGGCCACACCTCACACGAAAAGAGAGAGATCCGTACATACATACATTGCAAGTTAAATAAAAGCTTGTAAAAAGAGTATTCTATTTACATAAATATTTACTATTCAAAGCATCCGACAAAATTCATGATAATTTATTTCAAAGCCCACTGCTACTGTCTGTGCCACAGCGCCCACAGCGTTGTGCAACTCGCGACGTGCGACCTGTGCGGCGCGCGGCGTGCATCCTCACTTGCACAATAATTGCATTATAGCACTTCACTTGTGCTTACAGTTACACATCTCAGAAAATGGGGCACAGTTGCACAAACTGATGAATTGTCTTCGGGCTCCGAAGAGACAAGTCTTTTTCCTTATTTTGTGTAAAATGTCGCAATCTGACATACTGTGTTCCTAGATTAACAAGAACCGACTTTTCGGATAAACAGTGTTTATTTCTATTTTTATGTGGTAACGGCCGCGACTTACAAGTTGTAGGTTGTGGTTTCGAACACAGGCATGCGTTTTTACTTTGTGTAAATTATTTCATCACCACTGATTTCAAAACGGTGAAGGAAAACATCCTGAGGAAACCGGCATGTGCTAGAACCAAAAATTCGAAGACATGTGACATACACCAACCCGCACTGGGCCCTCGTGGTGGATTACGGCTCATTACCTCTCACAGAGAGGAGACCTGTGTCCCGGACATGTTTATTTACTAATAACAAAAGTTTTCTTATAAGTTAAATAAATTATTCATTAAAAATCTTTTTTTAGCACAAGGTTTTTGCGTATTCTTCTCTGCAAACCCTTTCATTTGATATCAGTGCACAAAAAATAACTAGTCCACCATCTTGGGCCGTCCGCCATATTGGATTTAGAATGACGTCACTTAGCTAACCATGCATTGTCATCCAAACTAAACGTGTATGTAAAATTTCACCCGAACACACATACATACATACATTGCAAGATAAATAAAAGCTTGTAAAAACTGTCCGGAAAATTTTCAGTGAGCCTTTTAAATGACCGAGGTTTTATAGGTACAAGTTGAGGCAGAATAATTTTACGACGTTGTCGTAAAGTCGAGAGACTTCCACAGGCCGCGCAGTGTGCGGTCTTGCTTTCTAACAATTATTTAATATAAGTCGACCCTTCACACTGTCATTACGGCTTTGACGACAACCGTCGACAGGCACCGCCGGGCGCAAATCACTAGTCTCAGGTGAAAGTTATCCGACGAAATTGCAGGAAAGTTACTAAGATATTGCGGAATGATGAATTGACAATAAGTGGCAATTTTACAATATAGCTTGGTTTTTAGTGTTTCTGCTTTTAAGTTGTTAGGTTTTATTTTAATAACTTTTACCGATCTATGAAAGGTTCAATAAGACGTAGGTTACTCTAATGCCAGAGTTAGGACAGATTTTAAACTATAGATAGTTTGTCAAATAGTATTATAAAACCTTCAATTTCTTAGTTCAGAAATCGAAGGCTGAAGCTGATTTTCAACTTATGTTAACTGTTGTGATTACTTAAAATAAACAATAGACAGTCGAATCAATTGACATCTACTATGTACGTATATAATAGCAAGACCATAGATTTAGAATTTTTTTGCTACGTATATCTATGAGCTAGACACAATTCTCATGAGTTTGACAGTTCGATACGAAATAGCTGTTGTATTGAGCCCTTTGAGATACTCGGTCTAGATTCCATAGGCTCAGGGAGCAGTCCCATTGAGAGCCTACTAGTAATTAGCTACTAGTTTAGTGAACACAGCGAGATAGCAATGGCAATAGTTCAATAGGGAGAGAGAGAGAGATAATAACCTATCTCAATAGGGCAGCGGTCACGCGGTCGAGCGTTCAAGAGGTAAATTTTGCGTTCGTTGTGTTGTATTACGTTACCCACACAGGAGGCATTCTGACGTGATTCTGACCGCGGCGGTCAATCAAAATACATGCGTTCGCGCGTTCACTGCTGTTTCGGTGACCAAATTGGAAGAAAAATGACGACTGAAAAGCTAATTATGTTAGTACGTGAACGGCGTTTTTTATACGATACGAAAGATAACGATTATAAAAACCGAGGAAAAGTAGGAGAATATGGTAGGAAATTATTGTTAGAATTTCTTCATCTAGCATTCTAGCCCATTTAGAAAAAAGCCTTTAAAATTCTCCATCTTGTTGTCGATCTTTACTTACTGGGCGCACCCAGTAATTACTTATCCGTCGTGATGCTGATAATGACCACAAAATCAATAATTAGTCTTCCAATAACGAACTATCGTCAAAAAACATGGTGACAATAGTGGTACTGCGTAGACCGTCCAGTAGCGGGGCTCGTGAGCAACTGCACGCTCGAATTCAAAACTGACCTCTTGAACGCTTGACCTTACATATTGGTGATATTCTTTATATAGACTGGCTAGGTGCACAGTATTCATAACCGGCGTGTGTGTATGGAGTATGTTCTGTATTTTCTGCCTACCCCCATGGGAAAAAGACATGACTTTATGTATGTATGTAGCTCTCAATGGGACCGCGCCCTTATCCTACCCGGATATGCCAACCTTACTTAGTATTTATTGCGCAATATTATAATTCAGTGATAACTAGAAAGCGTCACGGAACTCCTTGGGCAATCATTTGGTAAATTATCAACGGAAAATTGCAGATAATTGAAAAATATACAATTCACTTTAGGGCTAGGAATTTTCTTTTTACTATTTATTTATTCAAATCACGGATCTTATGGTGATTTTCTTCAGAAAGGCTAGATGAGCAGTACTCACAACCGGCGTGCGTGTATGACTAGATGTATGAATGAGAGTAAAGCAAAAGGAGTATGTAAGGAGACGTATTTTACATTGGGCACCCCCTGAGTGAATGGCACCGCTTATGATTCTAGGCCCGCAAATACTTCTTCATGATTCTGGGCTCCTGGTAGTTTGGGTGTAAATGTGTTGAAACATCTAACTAAAAAAGCAAAAGTGGAAGTTATATTTTTATCATGTTATTAAACTCTCTACTGATTTTAATAGAATTTTTAATTTTGACGAAGGTACTAAAAGAAATAAACGTACCTGTTTTAGTACCTACAGATACGTAGGTGCCAAATGTGGAATAAAATTGTATATAATAAATTATTCCACTAATGGCACCTGCGAAAAATATCGATAGGTGCCGTATGTGAAATACATCAGGTGCCATTAACTCAAGTGCCGTTAAAACGGGTGCCCAATGTGGAAGCCGTCTGTAAGGATCGTAGGCGGTGTCGGTTTTTACCTAGTTTCTGCCGACCCCTATGAGAAAAAGGCGTGAGTTTTTATTCAAATTATTCAAGTAGCTTCCGGGCAGTAACGCTATATAAAATCATCAGATGTTAAACTTTGTCAGACCTGGGAATCGAACCTTATAGAGCTGACATGTTGCACAGATTGTAACTAAGGCCAATTGGTTTTTCTGGCTTTCCTAAACATTTTCAGTCAATTTTCTACCCATCGGAGTCTAGACCAACAAGACAGTAAAATAGAAAGAATCAAAATAAATTAAGCTAACCTTAATTATTAGTATAAAATAATGAAAGTCCCAATATTTTTTTTCAGTGTAGATAAATTTCTTAAAAGAGGTTAATGTTTTTAATAACAACTGGTAGGTACATCAGAATCGCAGCATCTGATAAAATAATCTCCGTTTAAAGTTAACACAAGGTTAACGAATGTTTACCAAGATCGAGAGATTAACCTAACGTCCTTTTCATTACAAGCTGGTTCCGTGCGACTTCGGAAGTGCATTGTCTTCTAAACTATTCTTTTATGTCCGTGATGAATTACAAATTACATCGAGAATTAAGTATTCATGTCTTTTGACACTTCCTTGTTTTTATGAGAATTTAGGAACTACTTCCATATCTACGTTAGATTACTTAAAAGGCATTTAAGCATGTAAAAAGGCATTTCCGCCCAGCTCTCAGGCAAGTGCACGCCAGACGCCACCCTGCATACTTTCCTAATTGCAGGCTATCATTTTGAGAAGGTCATAGCTTGGTCCCTATACGGTTTATATGGATGCGGTTGGGCTTAAATTGTTGCAAATTTAATGAACTTGAAAAAATACGCAATTCTGTTTCTCGAAAAGCGCATAGTTTTTGACTTTTAGCGCAAAAAGTGAATAACATCCCAAAATTTTGCTGCTTTTGGCGTGGTGCGCAGCGTGCACACGTATTTAGAAGTTGTAAATTTGGATTTAACACTACCATAGCTAGCCCATCCAACATTCTAAAAATGCAGCACTACACCAAGCTTTGCAATCTTTGCCTTTTTTAGTGTCGATTTCTACTCTGCTATTTAGAGATTTTAGAAAATCAGATACTAGACACCTCCAGTGTAAAAGTATGTACTAGCGAAATGAGTGGTATATTGGACACAAAAGAATAAAGGCACAGTGACAACTCTTGCGCAGTCAATGAGGGAAAGCTACGCCTACCCACTAACCTGCGATTGTTATGAACAAATCATTATTTCCATTGTACTGTTAAATTATATTATTGTTTTGTCGGCTTTATGATCAGTTGGTAAGACAAATCGAGGGTGGAAATGCCGGAAAGCTCAAGGACACAAATAGACAGGAGAGAGTGGGGTAGTTTCGAACACTTGAACAAAATTGAAAAGTCAATTTTTTATTAATAACGTGATTACATTGATTACTTGGCTATTCAGTATAAGCAAGGTTTTCTTTCAAAAGCATATTAACATATTGTCATAAACTTGCAAAGATAATAGCAAGCGTAGAGTAAATACGAATTTGGATGGGTAACCGTGGACAGACAGGTATTAGGAAGTTAAATCTAAGCAGCTAAATATAATTATATTTGTCACTTAACTATATAAAAAAAATAGACATAAGCATCCAAAATGTAAAAGTAATAATAAAATATTTATGAAAAATATTCTAATATGTTCTCATAATTATTAACCTTATTGATTGGAAAATTTACTTTGCCCAAAGACTCCTTAGATTAATAAACAAGAAGATTTAAGAAACCATTTCCAAGTAAATTGAACCAATTTGTGCAACGATATACTATTGATATAAATTCACTAGAGCCCCATTATTGTATATAATTCATCATGGCTCAAAATCATGAATTGTAACTGCCGAAATATTTTTAATGATTTTGCAGAAAAAATACTCGTTATAAATGTTCTACTACAAATCAATGAAGGTCGAACGATTTGTTTTAATAATTTCATAATTTGGAAACTTTTCTGTGCGGTATTACCGCTATCCGTGTTTATGGTTTTATGTTTTTAAACTTGCCGACATTTACAACAATATTACAGGGCATTTCATAAATTAATGAAGGAAACTGAACTATCGAAAGTGTGGCATACATATAACCTAACACGAACAACAATTTACAACATATATTAGTAACTACACCTGCCGCACCTATGTCACCTTAGATAAAGTACCTATAGATTAAGCCTAGATTAATGACCTTGATTGATAGAGCGAGATGGCTAATTGGCAGCTCCATGTAAATGATAAGGACAAAAGATTATTTTTTGTCTTTGTCACCGTGGCCGGATTCTGTTGTTTGTCAAACTCTAATACAATGTCAGGTTTGACAAACAAACTCGGTTTTGTTTGATTTTCTATGATTTCGTGGTATTATGTGTTAATTGAGACAAGGAATTTGGGTTATTTATAGATAATAAGTGTCAGTGTGATGGTGGGTTGTAGTGTTCTTGTTCTTGTACTTTTTACTTTACACCAGAACTAACTATTGCTGTCTCATTTGCGGCCACGCCAGTGCTTAATCTATAGGTACTTTATCTAAGTATGTGCCCTAAGGCATTGACTCCGTAATCAATAATTTCCTACTGAAAATTATGCACATAGCAATTACAATAATTTCTCAAATTAGTATTTATTTATTTTTCTCCCATTGATTTAGATTAGCTTAGGTTATGTATTTATAGAGTTATTCATTAGAATCACTCATCTGTTTAGCACTTGATTAATTAAATCCTCCCCATGGACAAATTAACGTAACATCACGCCAGTAACTCCCGAAGGGTTAGGCAGAGCGGCACCTATAGTACACTTACATTTCACCAGTTATGTTTCGTTTTATTTAATATGGGGCGAGCTTATTGCCATCAACCGGCCACAAATTGAGACTCTGGACTGAGAAATACGAGATGAAAAAAAAAACATTTTACCCGACCCCGGCAACGAACCCAGTACCTATGCTCAGTGACAACGCTTGCGACCACTAGATCAACAAAGCCTAACAGGTGCTAATCAGTTCATATATTTTTATGAGTAGGCAACAAGAAATGTTGTTTTACATAACAATCAGAACAAGATAAATAAGCTCATCAATTAATTATACATGAAATATTTACAAAAAGTTATGAATTATTCAAGTTGTTCGGACTCCATCATGAACAATTGAACACACAACGTGTTCGTACCCGATGGAGCTTGAGGCAATTGATTTTATCTACATACTCGTATTAAGCAAAGGCAATCTTCACTCTGTCTAACTTTATAATCTGCAATATCTATCGAGAAAAAAAACCTTTTTACAGTCTGTTCAATCAATTTTGATTTTAATTCCGTAAACATAAGGATGGCATAAAAAGCATAATTAAACATGTTAACAAAACCAACTGTTTAATAAAAACAGCTGCCGTTTGTAATATCACCAACGCAAAAAATGCTAAAATTAATTATTTGTAGAAAGGGATTATTTAAATGTCTGAAGTTATTTCAAGGGAAGTAGTATAGTGCGATGTGTTATTTTGCCTTTTTCCCGACACATTAAAACTTCCCTTAATTATTTCGAAACATGGTTGAACCTAACTCCACGTGGTTCCTGAATATCGAATTTAAATTAGAGAACTTGTAAAACTTGAAAACCTTTCCAAATGTTTTACGGTATCGTTGAATTTTTAAACCAGAAATCGGGGTTAAACAAAAAGGCTGTTTAGTCACACATTAAACAGCCTTTTTGTTTAATGACGCGCAAGTCGTCATTCAATCAAGGTATTCAATAGGGTGGTATGGTAAAGCATTTACGAACGCGACTGTACAAGACTTTTCCATACATAAATAAGAAGCTTTATTAATTTGAAACTGAAAAATGTTCTCGAGAATATTCTGAACCGTGTTTCAAAATATAATAATCAACCTATAGGTAGCTTATAAATAGCTGGTAGACTGGTATAATATCTCCTCTATGAAATAGAGTACCTAGGCCGTAATCCAAAGTGGGTTAGTGAATGTCTTAAAATACACTACTAAGCAATGAAAAAATTCAAGTGACATAGCACCAAATTACTCCTAAACGGGAAAGGCTAGCTTAATGACGCCGTCTGCAATATTGAAGTACATTTAACAGCGCATCAGAATATTACCAACTAAAAACGTAAATATTGTGTTCAAATTTTAAATTAAATGTATCAAAAGAAAAAACAAATCCTTTTGTGGGTAGAACTTTTTCATTGCTCGGCAGTTTATATTCAAGGGCAAAAAGTCATGACATTCCCAAACTAATTATGTGGTAAGTACCTAATTAAATAAAGAAAGCGACGAGCACATAGGGTACAATGATCTAACAAAAAGTCCTAAGTCTCATTCACAAAAATCTCTGTACTTCTGGAGTCATTAAGTCAAGAATGAATAGGTTACTTCTAGGCAAGCGTGCTTCACCGTCGACCGCATCAACGCATCAATCGGATGAGGTCGCATCCATCAGTGGTCAAACGCGAGCCTAACAATAATTAAAAAAATCAGTTTAGCACCTGTTAAGCAGATTCATTATTCGAATTCGGTACTAATCAGTTACTTAATTAGGTGCTAAACAGTTTATGAGTAGCACCTTTGTTCTAAAATGCCACGTATAATAACCGCCGGGTGGTACGTCGCTATGTACATAAACAAGGAGGTTATCTATCGCAGACAGATGGGCGATTATGAGCGTTTAGCACCTCGCCACGGTGTGGAGGCAAGTGGGCCAGCCAACGCCAGTCACCGCCACGTCTTGTTGAGAGCACGAACCCGCTTGATGACTCGCACTAAGAGATACATGGCTATTCGACGAGGGAAAGTTCATTCAGATGGTCACTGTGTGGTATTTTTTTTTCTTTATTTAATTATGGATTTTATTAATCGCCATACGTATGAGAGTCCCATCATTCCCTGTGTACAGTTCACCCTGGTACACTCTCATTTCACCGGTTATGTTCAAGTTACATGTTATTCGGGTAATCTATTCTGGCATTATTGTGGGCATTATAGGTACCTTACTAGAGAACTTGTTCATTATGTACCGGTGAAAAGTGAAAAATTTAAACGTTTTTACAAAAAAATACATAACCGACTTCAAAATAAAAACACTACAAAATGAAAACTAACTTCAATTTCGGAAGTCGACTTCCGAAAATTAAGTATTTTTAAAAAAAAAGGTTTTTTTATATAGAATATTTATAAATTTTCCCAATAATTTAGTGAAACATATAGCTAAGTAAAATAACCTTCCTTAAGAGCATTATAATATCAGTTTCAATAACAAAGACGTATACAGTGTAACCTAGCTAACAAGGATCCAACGATTTTTTATCATTTATAGAGGATTTCCATTTACCCCGTTTACCAAATAGCCAAGTAATGACACTGTCTTATTTACATAGATGGCGCGAAGAAATACACTGTGTACTCGTATAATAAGTGTTGATGCCTCATGAGCTTTTTTTCTTTTTGCTTTTGTAAATGCTCATGCATACTGCACTACCACGGGGAGATAGTGCAGTTATGTGGGACTCTAACCCACTAAAACTCCACGGTCTCCTCCTGTCCGGTTATTGCTGGAACACGGGCACGCGTTAGCACTCACCGCGAACCCGCCGCGGCTGACCATCACCAGACCTTCCTCTGGGGAGTACCCCACATCACCGGCGCACCAAAACACACTGTACGCCGTGACCATCTAAACCAGCACATGGGTGCCAGCCTAGACGACCCCGTGTATGGCGCCCGTGGTATGCCTCGTTTATCTAATGGTCGCAAACGCTACTGGTGAGTATGAGATCCCGGATTCGATGCCCGGGTCAGGCAAATTGTTATTGGGATTTTCCATCTGGAATTTCTCAGTAGTCTGGATTTGCCTTCCCCCCTATTACATAGGACTTAAACATAACCGGTGAAATGTAGTTGTACCTAGCTACCTACCATAGGTGCAACTCTGCCTACCTTTTAGGGAATACTGGCGTGATGTTATGTAAACTAACATATCCCAAACAACAATATTTAAAATGTTAAATGTCTCTATCCACGCAAACCCTTTTAGACTTTGCTTCAGCTAAGAATAAAAACTTTCCATGAACGCGTCAAAGGAGAGTTAGATTGTTGCACAACCAAATTCTATTCAAACCAGCCCACCTTGGACGTTGACGTAGTTTCTAAACTTAGCTGAAGCATAAATAAGTCTGAAGACATCAGAACTCTTTTCCAGAGGGTTAAAGACGAGAGGCAGATTGACGTATGTGCTTCATCTAAATATAGGTACATCTTCTTAGAACCAAGCAGGTCAGGAAGGCAGGAGCATTGCGCAAACAAATGCTTATAAATACCGTCCATGTGGGTTGCTGGTTGACTTACGCAAAAATACTATAGTTCTCGCCAAACTTCTTAGCCGCCCTGAAGTTGGCTACAATGGCTGCGCAGTCGTAAATCTCATACAAAAACAGCACCGCGCCGCGCCTTGCGCATTGGAAAGCCAACTTCAGGGACGCCAAGAAGTTTGGCGAGAACTATCTATAACAACCTTTATCGTTCATGAAAAGCTTCTAAACTTAGCTGTACCTTAACAAACTTATAGAATATAGGAAAACTTTGAGTCTTGAAGAAATAGAATTCTATTACTTCGGACTTAATCAGGCTTCGTAACGTTTTCTTTTGATTTTATTTCTGGACTTTGCTGAATGTATCAGAACAGAAAAGTCCTTTTCATAAAAATATGTTCGTGACTAAATCATCTTCGTACAGATGGCCGTTGATATGTTTAAAATCAATATAAACCGTAGGTACTGTAGTATTATATGATCTGTGCCATAGTCATTTAAAAAAATAAACGTTAACAGTTATAACGATATACATTCATTCTGGCACATTGGGGAGTGCTTTGCCTAGCTGTTGGAGAGTAAAGTCTAAACAAAAATACAGAATCAATTAAATAAGAATCATCCAATCACCATTGGAATCTTCGAAGCGTTTAAAAGTAACAAGCTCCGAAACGAATTTCGACAAATTACGTTATGAATGTTATGATCAATACATTTCTTCATGCTCTTTTAAAATACAACAACTAGAATCTTGTTACTTGATGATATTATTTGTTTCGTATACTAGGCACAAGTACATGAGCAAACACATGTGCACTCTCTCTCTTCTTTCACTCTTATAATTCGATAAGATCACAGTTTTATTATTATTTATTTCTTCTTATCAACGATAGACTCGCGTTTGACCACTATCTCACCTGATGGTAAGCGATGATGTGGTCGACGGTGAAACAAGCACGCCTAGTAAGTAACCTAAGTAACCTATTCACTCTTGACATGAAGACCCAGGTTGTACCGATCAGGAAACACAGACTCACAGACTTCAGCAGGAAATTTCTAATCTTTAGCTGTACGCACAATGAAAGTATTCACCAAACGTTTAGGATGTATGGCTGGAATATATAAATCATATTCTTACCACAACACTGCTTCCCGAAGTCCAGCCTCACAAGCTGCACCATATAGGGCTCCAGGAGGTTCACGTACCACCAGGGAACCCTCTCAGCCTTCGTGAGGGTGCAGGTCTCGGCGTTGAAAGTGGCAGCAGTACTGCCATCCAGGGCTCTCTGGGGGACCCCTCCGTCTTCCGTGGACACCTGCATCGGAGCCTTGCCAGCTGCCACGTTGAGGACTGCGGAGGAAAAAATGTCATTAGTAAAGCCTTACGGGTAACATAACTAGTACCCAGATAAAAATCTAACTAGATGACGCGATTGTATGTACTTCGCGTGCCAAAAAACGGAGTAAAGTTACGATAAATGATCGTAATTTGAGCTTTTCATTTAGCATTATCGGCAACGGAAAATCGGGTAACCACCGAATACTAGAATAAAAACCTTCTTATGCCATATTGAGCTTTAAATACTGTATAGAAAAAAAAATGGCAGAGGCATTGGAAATGTTTTCATTCATTGGTAAGTAAATTTGTTTATATGTTGTGTGTGAAAAAAAAGTTAATTAAAAAAATCAAAATACCCGACTGCTTAAAAAGCGAACTAAAAAGACGTAAACAAGAAGAAAATCATGCTGTGCAGTCGGAGGATACATATTCGCGAGCTGGCTGACCAAAACCAGATGTATCCTCCGACTGCACAGCATGATTTTCTTCTTGTTTACGTCTTTTTAGTTCGCTTTTTAAGCAGTCGGGTATTTTGATTTTTTTAATTAACTTTTTTATTTATAACTTTTTAGTTAACATTTTTTTCGAATTAGGTACATTTAAATATATAAGTGTTATATATTTTTGAAATCGCCTCTAAAAACCCTTTATTTTGATACCCCACACGATGGGTTTGGAAGAAAAAATAAAATTGGCCCCCCACAATATGGCGCCCAAAAGCCGCCATTTTTCTATTTTCCAATTTTAATGTAGCCTATGACACTCGCAAGGTTAAGACGAATCGATTGACGTATGAATCATCAAAATCGGTCAACGCGTTTGGTCTCTGGAACGCCATATAGGAACAAACATACATACATACATACATACATACATACATACATACATATATACATACATACATACATACATACATACATAGACTGATAAACACATTACCCTCCTTCGGCAGTCGGGTAAAAAGTGGCACGCTTGGTTTTCATACAGATGGAGGGACTTGCGTTATCTAGTTAGATTTATATCTTTGACTAGTACTATATGTAGTAGTAGTATACTAGTATGGGTGGTAGGTGTAACTGGTAAGAGATTAAGCGACCTCCCTGATGGCTCGACGAGATTCGATTCCTATTACACCGATAAGCGATTTTACTAAGCATAATTGTAAGTATGTTCATATGGCCGCAATGCCAGTAAATAAAACCAATTTACACTTAAAACATCCAAACTTTCAGATTTATAATATTAGTAAGAAGTAAGATAACATTGGAGGAGAGCAGTGGTGGCCCAGTGGTATCGGCCGCGACTTACAAGTTGTAGGTCGTGGGTTCGAGCCCAGGCAGGCGCTTTACTTTGTGTAATATTATTTCATCACTACTGCTCTCAAAACGGTGAAGGAAAACATCGTGAGGAAACCGGCATATCCTAGAACCAAAAATTCGAAGACATGTGACATCCACCAACCCGCACTGGGCCCACGTGGTGGATTACGGCCATTCCCTCTCACAGAGAGGAGGCCTGTGTTCCAGCAGTGGGAACATTAATAGGCTGATGATGATGATGTGAAGATAAGATTTCTTTATCGTGCCTATGATATCTATAGATAGTGGAGGTATAAGTAGTTAACGAAAAAAATGGCATATACTAGTTTGTCACTGACGTCTGCTTCCTTCTAAAACTCAATGTGCAATACTAACGCCTAGGTGTTTACCATTCGACACAGAAAGTGAAAAAAAAATCTGTAATTTCTATACATTCCAAGGAAACGTATTAAAAAGTCGATGAACTAGTAGGTCTGTGCACCGTTACTCTATCAATCATTAATATTGATTGGTACATTTATAGCTCAGTTGTTAGCCGCAGCCATTACTGCCTGGGATCTAGTCCCGTGTGAGGTACTGACAACGGTTGTTAGCGCCACCGTGTTTGATTTAGTTGTTGTTACTGTCGGAGTGTCGGACTAGAGACAACTGTAAATTGGTACGCTTTTATGTTTTCTACTGTTAAGTTTTAAAATTCAAGTGAGCTGTTATTTTTTTCAAAAGCTGTTGTGTGCTGTGTGGTAGTTCTGTTATTGCCCAAACCGTTGATAGATTAAGTATAAGAAACAGTTCAACTGTCGCGTAGTCTTTGCTACTTTTTAAAATCTTACCAAAAACGTATTTGGCTTCATGTTGTCTTCTACATAATAATGATACCAACCTACAATCACACATTTTTGAGAAGAGTGGTAATACAGTAAGAAACAAACGTTAGCTGTCAGAAACATATTACGGCATTCACACTTATCCACCTGACGTCCATACTTGTAGCCCCCACCTGACGTCACCGTCATCATTAGGTGACAACTGACAACTAACGGAACTAGGGCTGCGCGGATTAAATTAACATGTCTCCGTCTAGTGATGTGTAGTCGATAACTGTCGATAATTGCGCAAACCATCGACTCACGCCCTAACGGTATTTGGTTGAACGATATTATATTATTTTCGTGTTCAGTTTTTGTTGAGATGTGTGAGACGAAATGATGCGTCATTTTGGCAGTTATTGGTGGGTGTTTATCCCACATTTGTGACTGTTTTTAGCCTTGATTCGTAAAGGCCTAGTACTCCTAGTAGCCTAGTTTAGTGGTCTGAAGAACGGCTTCAGATCTTGGATTTCAAGGCTCAATATCGGATACAGGCCTGGGATCATTAACCACTTGTGAAGTATTTTTACATAGTAAGTTTGCCTGCCTATAATTTCGCCTACCCTTATGAGTAAAACAGGCGTGATGGTATGATGTTACTCAAACACGTTCACTATGTAAGTTCTGTGTTATAACATGGGCCTTTCTCGTCCATCAAGACACGCGTGTCGTACAGTCAACTGCAAATCAGCTACAAAAATTGCTCTTACTGCTACGAAATAAAGGCGCTGCCAATGACATGCTGTTGAGTGTACTCAGTACACACGGTTTAATTTACTTTTAAACGTGCGAGTCTTCTCACGATGCAATCAAATCTTCTGGATATTTAAGTTGTGTTACTTCACGCTTTGTAAAATGGTGGACAGAGGTGTGATAAATCTTAGAAATAATCATTGTAAAGTGTACTAAGTTAGTTTAAATATATACAGAGACAAAAATTTAGAAGGGAATTTTGTGTGAGGAAATGATAGCGAAACGTTTGACATTGATAATGGAAGAAAATACGCGTTGCGCCGACCCCAAAGTAACATGGGATAAGGTCGGAAGGCTTATTACGTTAGAATCAGCAATCAGATATCATCGCGCGATCAAACGCTTTACGTCATAAAATTCTGAATTACCTACAGTGTAGGTCTGAGGCTCTAGAAAAGTGCCATTCGATGTCAGCGACGGCGACGATGGTTGAAATGCCAAAATGTAAGGGATGATCACGTGACATTTCGATAGCGTTTGACACTCCCATACAGTTTTCAATAACAACAATAACATTTATCCTAATCGCTGTTGCCACGCTTTCGATGTTATAATGCCACTTGTCTCGGGTTTATGGTAGTTCCTACACAAACATTTGCATATAGCTCGCTGTTTGTCAATTTGTTATATCTAAAAAAAAACGCAAAATACTCTAAAACTTCTGTCATCATCATTTGAGCCGTGATCTTTATTCCAGTGCTAGAAAGAGATGGATCAATAGAGAATAGTGCGTATCCGAAATAAATGATTATGAATTATAAATTCAATTCTCTCATAGAAAATGATTGATGAATGAATGAACGATTTCCTTCAAAGTCAAAGTTCGCGAACACATTCGTAAGAAGTTGGCAGTATCGTCACAGCGCTAATTTTTTAGTATCTATTTCAACTAACTGTTAAGGTTACACTAGTCAACGGCACGAACTATTTGGCGGCGGAGTTAAAATATTTGCTCTCTCATCCGACATCACGCAGGAAAGAGATAGACGCTGTGATGAGCAGTAAGAAGCTAGATCGTGTTCGTATACACACTCATAACGCTGTGTGACGCACACATGCGCAATTTCATTGCAGAGCGCCGACAGCGCGGCGGTGTGTGTGCAAAGATTACTATAATATACTTGTGTGTGGTTGCGGTGTCAAAGCTAACACCTATTTTTTATGTTTATGTTGTCAATGAATTGCATACGCGCCACCGCACCGGCGTGCCGGTAGAACTTTGGATTATTACTGTGTGTAACGTAATTAGAAGGCACTCAATTTACTTGTTGTTATGCACCTATACTTACCCGCGACTTTGCCAACTTGACAATAAGATGTTTTGCGAAAATGTGAATTTACATAGATATTGTTATTATCGACAAGTAATGTTAGATTTGACTTATTTTTGGCGGCGGCGACGGCAGAGCAGCGCGAGCCGCTTGCGCGCTTATTGAACCTTATGCCGTTAGTTATAAGAATGAAAAGTGTTCGAGCGTCAAGTCGGTAGATTTTACGTTGGCAGAGCGGGCGCCAGGGCTTCGCTGACTGTAGGTATCGTACCAGCGCGTGCGAAAAGCTAGGCTCTATGCGCACGGGTGTAGGTCATGTCTTTATGTTTTTGTATTTTATTGCAGGTTTTGCAATTATTACAATGTGTGTTAAATAGGTATTTACTTACCTTAGCTAGTAAGCTATAACCTACAGGCGCCTCCCCGTAAGTAGGTATTTCATACCAGCCAGAGTCAGGATAACTGCTTTTTCGACAGCGCCACTTTGATGTGAGACTTGTTTTCTAGGTAATTAGGTTCATCAAATAAAAAATAATGTTATTTTGTAAATTGTTTATTGATTGTTTGTTTACAATAGCAGTTTGAAATATTCTCTTTGTTATCACAATACAATATAATAGCTTCGGGTGGCTGAGCCGAGCTTGTGAGTGTCAGCGCGCATAGTAGGTATACAAATAAAAAACCGGCCAAGTGCGAGTCGGACTCGCGCATGAAGGGTTCCGTACCATTATCGCAAAAAACATCACGTTTGTTGTATGGGAGTATACTTATATATTAATTTTATTCTGTTTTTAATATTTGTTGTTATAAAGAAATACATCATTTGTGAAAATTTCACCGGTTTAGCTATCACGGTTCATGAGATGCAGCCTGGTGACAGACAGACAGACAGACAGACGGACCGCGAAGTCTCAGTAATAGGGTCCCGTTTTTACCCTTCGGGTACGGTACCCTAAAAAGAATCATCAAAATCGGTTCACATTAAAAAAGTATTGAGGTAAGTAACAAAAAAAATACAGTCAAATTGAGAACCTCCTCCTTTTTGAAGTCGGTTAAAAAATAGCTTCCTTTTGTGTTTGTCCGCCGCTGAAGCCGAGCCGATATCGATATAACAGATAGGTACCTACATAATAATGAACTTTCGATATAAGTAGGCACGACTATCGAAAATCTTAAAATACCTAATCTAATTGGAATCTAATATCCTAATATATACAACAGAACTCTTCAATAAACAACGGAAAATCTCTCGGGATTGCTGCGATCGCAAAACTGTTTATTGGTTAGGCCTTTTGATAACATAACGTCAAGCCGGTACGCTCTAAAGGGGTACGCAGATTTGTACAGTTCACCCTGAAAGATACACTCTCATTGCACCGGTTATGTTAGTTTTATGTTCGGTATTCAGGTAATCTATTCAGGCATAAATTTGGGCATTTTAGGCCCAGATTTTCTCTAATCTGAGATTATAGGTATTATTGAACTTGATCTTTATGTACCACAACTAAAAAAAAAAAAATTACGAAGAAACAAAAACAAGAACACCGACTTCCGAAATTAGTTATTTTTCACTTTGTAGTGTTTTTATTTGGAAGTCGGTAGTATTTTTAAAAAAGATTTTCTAATTATAGATAAAGATAGGCAGTTTGTAATTTTAAAATTTTATAAATGCGCGTGAAATATTAGAATTACAAGTCTGTGTTTATTTAGGTATAAAAGTCAAGTCAAGCGCCCTCATGAATTGTACAAACTAAATTCGATAAAAGATTCAACTTACCCATTGTTACTTGAACTGCTGAAGATCACTTCACCTACGCAACAAGTTCAAATTCAAACGCCATGTTAATCAGTATGAAATCCCACGAACGCCAGGGTCAGTAAAATTTCGGACCAATTCAAAATAATCAACACAACACATAAAGGAATATTGGAATCCAAAGTTCAAGCCAAGGGTCAATGTTATAAAATATTATACGAATACGTTATCGTCGATATCACAATATCAATAACATACACCGCACGCGCGTAATTACGGTGACGTATATATTATGCAGCAGACGATTGAGGCCCCTCTGGGGCAGCGGGGCGCGGGCGCCGGGCGGTAGCTAAACTAGTGAGCGTGTGTGTGTGTAGGTGTAAATGCGACGCACGCGCACCCCTCCGCCCCACTGACCGGGGAGGAAATTTGTAGCGAGATGGATGATGATTTAGAACGAAAACGAGCGCGCGAAATTTTATAAACAGACCTTTGGTAGTCTGGATATCATGAAAAAACCACTGAATGTATCTGTTCAAAATAAAATTATTTGCATTGTTGAACAACTAATCTATCCCTGTATGGAGGCCGTTTTTCAATTTTCTTTCTTCTTATGGTACTTATTTGCGCCCAAAGATGCGTTAAAATTGGTGTTGAAATATGGAACTTTCGAAGCTCATAACTTTCAAGCTAATTTTTTTTTGTACTTTTTGCTTCCATACAGGACTAGATAATGATGAGACAAATTGATATAATTTTTTATTTTGAACGTACATCGTCAAACAGTGGAGTAAAACCCAAACTACGTTTGTATGGAAGAATTTTGGACTAGTGCAACCTTAAGTAGTAGGTGTATTTATTAGTTTATTTGTTTTAGTATTTATTGTATAATTAAATATATTTATAGCTTATATTTAATACAAGGCTGTATTCAAATCCATTTTACTATCGTAATTGCACCTACCACTATTTGTATCTCCATCACCCAAAGATTAGTTGGAAAATGCCTAAGGCATTAAGTCCACCTCTGTACGTTTAAATACTGACAATAGGTTCTGTTCTAGTGCACTTTTTATATTATTTTGAAGTCGCATTGATGAAGGTGAAAGTTTTCATGATCCTCCTGAAAATCGGTTAAAATTGTTCGCAAACTAAAACATTGTACGATACCAATGGAGCTGAAAGAATTCGTGATCAGTTAGTATTTTTGTACTACTTAGGTATCTTATCTTGTGGAGGGCCGAGAAATAACTCGGACACTTTGATCCATTTGGATCTATTGTGGTCAACTACTTAGGTATATCGCTATTGATAAACAGTATTTTTTTAAATATTTTATTGATAAGCACTTATGGCTTTACTTATGAATCACATCGAGCCGATATTATTGCGATATTTGTGATTTCCTAAGTGTTTCGCGCAACTCTCGGACATTGACCCGGCGATCTGCTAAATGATTTTATTATTGTTAGTAGATAGATACCAATTCCAACTTTATGTGCGAACTGTTTTGAGAGCAAATCATCATCATCATCTTCCTGCCCGTGTCCCATGTTACTTGGGGTCGGGGCAGCACGTTTTCTTCTTCCTGTCCCCCGTCACGCTATCACTGACTCCCTTTTCTTTCATATCACTCCCCAGTCCACGATCATAAATAGCAGTTGATAGTACTTAAATCAAAACAAACAAATTATTATTTTTACTTTCATGTAGCTACCTAAAACCAGCTGATTACGGGGTCGACGCCCGTTAGTCGCGTGAACTGCAGGGACCTCCTGATATTTTCAAATGTCATTTGTTATGAGATATCGACCCTACTCGCGTCTGGAGAAAATTCGTTGAGTAATCAAATAAGGCTTTGCAGTCTACGCGAAATAAGACAGGGCAAATTTTTTTTTCGAAATTTGCGTTTTAATGAAAATCATGGCTGCATACAAGGGTTATATATTTCCTTTTTAGCTTAATTTGGTGTATGTTCACGGCGATGCGATGTGAGGCACTGGAGCAGAAGCATAAGTCCCGCGCGGTCGAGATGGAAAGTGCCAGCTCGACCGGAACGCGACAAAAAACGTTTTGAAGCTACCACTTAAAGTTCGGACTTCTGGTTATTTAGAATTTATATTATGGCATAGACTATCGCGGTACCAGGAGTGAAAGATAGCGTGAAGAACGGGTTGCGCCGAACCCAAGTCACTTGGGATAAAGCATTGCAACGCATGATTTCAAGATTCTATATTGCCTCCGTATTTACCCTTTTTTTTTTCATAAGTCTGTACTTAGTTATATTCGAAATTATGATTTTAAATTTATAGAACTGTTCGACAGTATTGATAAAAATCGGTATAAGTAGGTACCCTAAAAACCTGGCAAATAGACGAACACACATTCGTAATTACCACTTTAATGTTTGGACAGTAAAAATAAAAATCTAACTCGCTGTGCAAAACTAAACATCAAGACTGATTTTACGCCAATTTTCTTCGCGTTAGCACGGCATGGTATACTATTAAGTCCACGGTGTTCGCGGTCGCACTCAGAATAGACCAAGTTTGAGATTTTACGGTTGTTTTTTCGTAAATCTTATTTTATTATGGTCATAATGTAGGTCGCATACCGATCTTGGAATGTAGGGAAATACGCTGTTTTAATCTATGAGGAAAATCAACATCTCAAGGTTATTTTTAAACTAGCTTTTCCCCGCAACTTCGTTCTTGTGTAAATCTTAATAATATTATAAATGCGAAAGTTTTTATAGATGGATGGATGTTTGTTTGTTAGTCAATCACGCAAGAATGGCTGAAGGAATCTGGATGAAATTTGACACAGGGGTAGATTATAGTCTGTAATAGCACATATGCTACTTTTTATATCGGTGTAATGTTCCCTTGGGATGATAAAACACGTTTCACGCAGGCGAAGCCGACGGCAGAAGACAGTTAAAAAGAAAGCAGCTTATATGCTATTCCATAATCATGTCTGTAATCGATCACGGTGCCAAATTTAATTCAGATTCAGATTCTTATCGTAATTGAGTAACAAACATCCTAATATTAGTAAGATAAGTTGGCGAAAAGTAAGACGTGATGGATAGAGGTCTAAAAGAGGTGAAAAAATAAAGGTTCAAGTTATTACATGTCGTGGTGGCCCAGTGGCTATGACCTCGCCTATCGTGCTTGAGGTCATGGGTTCGAATCCGGGCTAGTACCAATGTGACATTTTTAGTTTATAATTATGTACTTCCTAAATTTATCTTGGATATCGCTGACAACGGTGAAGGAAAACATCGTGAGGAAACCTGAACTCATTGTTAGTATTTTTTGTGTATGCTCCATTGATGTAATTGCTGCAAGGTGTTTCAGTGCGAAGATAAAAGAATGAATAAAAGTAATACATGTGATACGTGCGCGTTGACCTGGTGATCAGCTGTTCACTAGAAAAGTCAGGTTTTTTTTTGTTAGCCTAAAAGCACTCGATTCAAAATTGCATGCATAACAATAACCGCGAAAAGTGGTTGCGGAAATAAAACCAAGTTACCAAGCCGATACCGTCCCATCGCTGGGCAGTGATCTCCCCCAAATTCTCTTTGTTCTGAACCACCTCATACCAACCCCCATTGTTCCTTTACAAGTTTTATTGCCTACATTAGATTCAGTTCAGCAAATGAAAACGATCCTCGTCCTCACACCTGTGATGACCGACTGTGACATGATCTCATCTCATGACAGAACAGAAAATATTCAGGGTAATGCAGTTTAAATTGTCGGAGGAAAGGGACAGTGAAGACAGATGTATGTGTCGAAACATTTACACTTTCAACTCACATGGCGTCACGGTCTTTTGATCGAAGACGAATTGTAGCTTAATTTAAGAGTGTATTTACGTGATTTAATGCCTAGTTGGTCCAATGGTTGCAAGTGCTGCTTCAGAGCATGACGTCGATGGGTCCCCGGCATTGGGTTCGATGCCTGGCTCGGGCAAAATGTTATTGGGTTTTTTCATCTGAAAACGTGCATATCCGCTTAACATTTCGGGGCATACAGGCGTGGAATGAGGTTTCCGATGAAGCGAGCGAACCCAGAAGGTGCCTATTCAGTCTTGTTTCGACGGCTGACAAGTTACAGGTAGTAGGAATCATGGAATCTAGCGAAAGCTCAGCGCTTTATACCAGGAATATGTTCCCTTGGGATAATTTTCTTTTTTTTTAATCCGGACTGCTACTTAGAAATTCCATATGGAAAGACCCAACAACACTGCCCGACCCGGGAATCGAACCCAGGATCTTATATTCAGCAATAGCAGTTGCTGCCAATAATTAAGCCTTATAGTTTTTGTCAAATATCGAGCTGCTGTACGAGTGTATCCCCAGTGCTAGCAGGCCTGTACCGGCGCCGCGGGCTGGCTCTCTGCCGACACCGTTAGCGACACCTGGCGGCACACTTATCTTCGCCGTTACTTGTAGGGCTGCCGGCAGAGACTATTTGTTTCTTGCGTGTAGTAATTAATTCTTAATTCTTTATCAAAACCAAATTTCATACAAAGTCAAAAATTTCATGTATATTTGAGTTCATATTCTTTATTGAAATTATTAATTAAAAAATGTAACATTTGAACTGAAAGATTTGGGAGAGAAATTAGCCCAGCAATGGGACCTCTGCCCAAACAGTGTTAACTACATAAATAACAAACCTTTGTAGGAAAAGTACTTAGTATCGAATCCACCGTATAAGAATATAGAAAACAAATTATCTTTTATATAAAATTAGCTTTTGCCAGCGGCTTCGCCCGCGTTAAAAGTTTTTCTCTATCCCAAGGGAACATTATACCGGGAAGAAAAGATCCGTTCAGCCGTTTTGGCGTGATTGAGTAACAAATATACAGTTCTCACATCCATCCAAACTTTTATAATATTACTAAGATTAATTGCCTAACCAGGTCAAATTGAAATAATCATAGACATGGAAACAATAACATAGCTTCAAGTTGCCAGCCAGGCTGAAGACACAACGCGACGAAACTTTACCGACGCATTTTCTCGACATGCATAAAACCACACGAGGACAAACTTTCCTCGCACACACTTTTATCAACCTTTTCCTCTTCTCGCTTCTTTCACTAGCCCTATGCGCGCGTGCAATGTTTACTATGAACGGTCCGCGTCAATGGCGGCAACTCGTGTTGTTCCACTTTGCACTTGTCTCACACTCTCGCCTCTTGCGAGCCGCGGCGCTATCCGACCATCTGCTCTCCGTGCAGATGTGCGTGACTATAAAATAATCAGTACCATTATGGTAGGATGGATTTATCATTACATTTCGTCATCAGTCGGACTACTTCGTTGAACTAGTGGTGACATAAGCTGATTGATTTACAGATGAGCTACTGGGTTTGATTCCCGGTTCGGGTTCATTACCAATTCAGTCAAATAATTTGATTTTAAGTCAAGAGTGAAGGTTACTTCTAGACAAGCGTGCTACACCGTCGTCCACATCATTGACGCTTACCATCTGGCAAGAAAGTGGTCAAGCGCCCGATTACATAAAAAAATACCTAAGAAAAAAGTCCAGTCTGAACAAGGTCTGTTACCGACCCTGAGGTTCTCGCATCTACTATAATTTTAACTAGCTGTTCCCCGCGGCTTCGCTCCCGTGGGCCACCCCACAGGACCCGTTTTCGGGGTTAAAAAATAGCCTAAGTTACTCAGGAATAACGTAGCTTTCTATTGGTGAAATATTTTTTTAAATCGGTCCAGTAGTTTCGGAGCCTATTCAGTACAAACAAACAAACATAAAAATCTTTCCTCTTTATAATATTATTAGTATATTAGTATAGATAGATAGATAATATACCGGACACCGGTAGTTTAATGAAATCATCGTTGGCTGATGACTAAGTAATTTAATTATGATGTCTCCTTCGGAGCTGAGCGAAACGTCCTGGGTTCGATTTATAATTCCAGATGAAGCAAATGGTTTCTTATAGTAATTTCAGAATAGGAATGGGTTTGTGCCCTCTTTTCTTTTAGTATACGAGTCACCTATTACTTGGGTGGTATGACTCAATGACAGCTGGCGATACGTAGTAGACATGTTAGTCGCCATGCTTGCCAATGATGTTGGATAACGTCACGGCTTGTTCGGAGAGGTATATGCAGAGGTTTAGGTATAAATATAATACGAGCACACAACAATAACTGCTTTGGTCAGTAATTCATTGAAATTTGGCTCGACCTGGGAGGTCTTTTTGGGCAACAGTTGTCTTTATGACAATAACAGAATTTACAGACCACCAAGACAGTCCTTGGTATGCAATTCGAATTGCAAAACAAACAGTGAATACGATAAATATAATGTTGCAATAGCCTGAGAACCTCGCAAGTGGAGATGTACCTACCAGGTCATTTCCATGGAGTTCCATTGCAAAACAAACAGCGAAGACGACAAATAGAACGTAATGTTGCATAGTAGCCTGTGAACCTCGCAGGTGGAGATCAACCTATCCTGTCTCCACGTACGTGGATCAATATTGACCCATTCATTTACTCTCAATGTCGTACAAACCTGCGGGGCTGTGATTAGTCAATTTACGCAGATATTGCAATAAATCCTAGGAATCTTCAGCTTCTCTTATGCACGTACTATTATTAAAACGTCACTGTGTGTGTTTGACACATTTTTGTGAAATGGCCTGGTTGGGGTACTACCCCAGATGGGGAAGTTTCAAGACTAGCAGCTGAAACTATTACGGGGAGCTCCGTTCCTAGGAACTCATTATAAATGCATGTTCTAATGTGTTTTTCCAAAGGGAGTCTTATGAGGAAATTGTATGATGTAGTTTGTTATATCAGGTGAATTTAAAATGAGGGGAATAGCTGATGAAGCAGTCGTAGAGACCCTAGTATGGTGATTTAGGCTGATGACTGGAGGTGCTTCCATTGACGAATTATATACAAGCACTAGCTGTGCCCGCGGCTTTGGTTCCGTCTACTGCCTACCCTACCTTCCCTAAGCTACCAACCTTACCCCAACGTACCTACCCTACCGTACCTACGCTACGCTACCTACATAGCTATCCTATCTATATACCGACCCTACCATCATACCTACCTTACCTACATACCTACCCTACCTAGACCTACCTACCAAATTTCTTTTCTTATTTTTTTCTTTCATTTGAACCTTCTCCTAACAATACCAAATACCAAAAAATAACAGAATTAGCGAAATCGGCCCAGCCGTTCACGCGTGATGCCGTGATCAAGGGAAATAGGGATTCATTTTTATACATAAATAGATAAGTACGTGGATTATACCGCTATGAGCCGTAAATTTCAGAGAGTTAATAAATAAAAGATAATGAGAATATAACATAAAATTACGCCTGCAACTATAGTACATCGACATTTCGCTATTGAAATACCCTAGTTTATAATCATTGTTCTCATATAAGTGAAATGTACCAGAAACCAGAAATCGGAGGCTACCCTATTTAACCCCATTGCCATCAAGTGGGCACAAGAGGTCTGGAACTCCGGGTTGCTACTGAAAAATTCCAGATTAATAACCCAATAACACAAAATAAATAATAAAAGATAAGAATCAGCGGATAATACAAATAACACACGTAGAAATAGCAGCACCTCGAATAAAAAGCTAATGATAGCTTTCGACTCGTCGAAGTAACGGTAGCCATGTTCTGTTTAGACTCCGTTGGGATCAAGGGTCACAATATCTTCTAACATAATAGTATTAATAAAAATTAACGGTGCTAAATTAACACATTATAAAGCTAGTCGTACACGGCCGATTCTTTTCAGTTACATTTATTAGTTTTGAACAATCTTGTCTCTCTGTCGTGATGTTAGCGTGGTGGTTGACTGAACGGTATTGGAGAAGAAAAGTTTTTGCGCCGACCCCAAGTAACATGGAACATGGAGAGGAAGATGATGATGAAACAATCTTATGATGATCTTATGATGATGTTGTGAGTTATGCTTTTTGATGGCTTTGAGAGTAGAGGAAGAAATAAACGATTGAAGGACTGTGTGAAAGACGATCATTATGCCTAGAAAGGTGGAGCTGCCGAGATGACGACTGAAAAATATGGAGGAAGAAGAAATGATACTGATCCCAAAATAAATTGGGAATAGAATGGTGAAGAATGCCACAATTTAAGTTGCCCGTGTAGCCGCATCCTAACAGCGGAGTATAAATAGTTGTAGTTGTAGAAACAACGGTTATAACAACCGAACGTCACACGTTACGCAGTTCAGGTTACCAAAAGTAGGGCAACCAATCAGATAGGTACTAGGGCTGATAGCTGCTCAATGTATCATTTTAGTCGAAAGATGTACACTACTAAACATAGGCCTCAATCTGGAGCGTCCACAGCGATCGGTCCTGTGCTTCTCGCATCCAGCGGATACCCGCAGCCCTAACCAAAGAGCGGCCTTCCAACGCTGCATCATTAGTACTATTTTATAGCAAAAGATCTTTTCGTTTCTTGTCAATCACTTAATGATATTTAATTTCTTCTTGAACACATTTAATTCATATTGAGCATAAACCGATTGTGATGATACATAAACTAATTGGTACAAATATCTAGTTAGTGGTTAATTGTCCTAAGCAATAAATTATGCACATACTTCAGACTGCGAGCTGTTACTGACAAATCCAGATGCAAAACCCTAATAGCATTTTGACCGAACCGGGAATCGAACGCAGGGCCTTATGCTTAGCAGTAGTACTTGTGACCAAGACTAGATATCACGATCATCTGGTGTACCTTCACATGATGATCTTATAACTATTCTTATGGCGGGTCTTAGTTTTACAATATTGATAGACAATTAATAATTAAGACTGCAAACACGAATTAAACACATTTCACACATAGAATGTCTTGTACGGTAGACTAAGGTAATATAGATCAATATGTCTCGATCAATTAGCGTTGGCGCCGTTGTCTATGAATTTTTATTAGCCCGCGGCCGGGGCAGAGAATTCGTTATGGAAATGACTATGTTTGCAATCACTTTGCACTGGCCACAAGTACACAAGGAAATACCCTTGTTTATTTTCTCTACTGTGCAGGATATTACATGGGGCCTCTACAACATGGGCCTTTTCTACTATTATATATATGTAGAATAAAATATATGACTGATGTAAGTATCATGTAAGATATTTGTGTTAGTATCTCGATCTAAGCACAATCATCACTTGAAAATTTAACCATGAATAGGTCACATTTGGCAGCCTTCATATATAAAGTGACTTAGGGTACATATGTCTAAATCGATAGGCGATGGCGCCCTGTTTCATGCATTTTTAAAACGGTGCGGCCGGCCCACAGAGCATTTGGTATGCAAATGACTACGTTTGCAGTAGCTTATGTGTTTCTTGAATTGTTAAATTGTCTTTTTAGGTCAGATCACGTAGGAACAGCACGAGGGTGTGCATTTATGATGCCAAGTCGCTAATCGAGCTCCATCAGCTCCTATCCAGACCTCTGAGCCCTAAACCATGCAACCAGGGTGATCTATGCGTTGCTACCGATGACGCCGTGCAAGTGATTAACTCTTGACTTAAAGTCCCCCAGGTTGTAAGGCAGGAAACACAGGCATCCACGAAAAGTAACCTCTCTCTATTTTTTCTACCTATCCCGAGAATTTCCCCACTGCTGGGACCTAGGTATCTCATACACAAGTCAGTTTAACATCAAAAATAAAAAGTTATCTAACCACTTGACAAACTAGTCCACATCGACGTGATATATCGTCTATTACGTGTCTGCCATACAAGACAATCGACCGCTAACCATCGGGACAATGGCCATCGATTGACACCAACATTCGATTCGGACACAATGACTTGCGGCGACATATAATGACACACGGCGACATGTCCCATTCAATGCTAATTGCGGCCTAACCTGCGCTTGCGCCGGAAGTCTTTTGTTGAAGTCTATTAGGCTTGCTTTGATAGCACTTAGCTTTAATAGGTGGGAATTGAAAGTTATTAATATTAGAGAGTGGGTTCTCTAAGTAGTTAGGCGGTTTAGATTGGCTGTTGGGTTAGTGTTTCTAGGATGTGGAGGGCTCCCAATATTGTTTCCAAATTCTTGGCCTTTTTTGTTGGGAAATCCTCGTCGATACCTTCCGACTAGGGAGATCGAATGGTTATCTCAGACTCCTGCTACCGACTAAAACAACACAGTCACTAAAGCTCCTACAATATGTCGTGGTGACCCAATGGCTAAGAGCTCGGTGCTTGAGGTCGAGGTTTAAAATCCAGGCAAGTATCTACCGATGTGACATTTTCAATTCATCATACGTATAGTAAGTATATGTATGTGCTCCATTCGTGCAATATTGCTGCAAGACATTCCTGTGCGAGATGGTGAAGGGCTCCCAATCCGTTTTCTAAAGACTTGGGCTTTGTCGTTTTCCTAAAAACGTAATCCTCATCAATAGCTACCGTCTGGGTAGATCGAAGGGTGCTTGAGTACAAGTAAATTCCCGCACACTCAGCATAAAAATTCATCCAGCTGTAACATCCAGTCCTTCTGACTGTAATCATCATCACCATTTCATCCAAAAGACATCCACATCGACCGGTCCTGAGAGTCTTGCATATGGCGCGTATTTGGACTGTATGTCACAGCTATTTTATTAACCGTTTAATAATGCATCGATCTTAAAATTTACCGACTGGTGATGCCTATTGGGTGCTTCTCCTCCCACACTTAAGATTTCAAACTAGATCAATAATGGATCTGACTATCTCCGTGTTTCGCGGGCGGTGTTTGGAGGTCAAGTTCAGTTGAGAACGTTGGCCTGTGTTGATGGACATAATTATGACGATGAAAATACCTACGCTAGCCGTTCTGCGTTAGTCTGTTTTATAGTACAAAATTAAATGTTCAACGATGCTATAAATCCTTAGAATTTATATGTATCTAATTAGATTGTTTCGAAGATTGATTATTGCTTAACAATCACAAGTAAACCATGGCCTGGATCGGGACATAGGATGCTTCCAGATTTTTATACCGTTTAAATACATTCCCGTGAGATAATTTTCAATTTCCACGATTTATGATTACGATTGGAAAGGTGACATATCTTAAAACATAAATAACACTCTGTTAATACCGTTACCACTTGTATCATACACCCACACAATAATTAAACGAGGCCCGTCTCTCATTAGTAAACACAAGAAATCCGTTGCCACGAAATAAAATTGGTATATTTCTCTCTGCAGGCAACATCATCGATTATTAATTACATGTCATTAGTTTGTAGGTTGTAGACCCCATTGCATTGAGGTCTTGAAGGTGAGTCATGGGCGCGAATCGCATATAAATTATTTGTTCATCGTGAGGAGTTATTCTAATGTTCTACTGTCGTGATTGTTTTTGACCTATTTCGCTTATAAGGTAAACAATAATAAAGTCGTTTTGTCAAGTCTATAAAGAAATTATTTATGTGTCTAGTTAATAAGGTAGTCATGAGTTATTAAGGATAGTCAGGAGCCTATAATATGCGATACTTACTATCAGTAAGGGTCGATTAGGCTTCAAAAGAGGTGAAAGTATTGTAAGTAAGTATCATCTGCCTAGCCTTTTTCCCAATTATTGTTGGGGTCGGCTTCGAGTCTTACCGGATTCAGCTGAGTACCAGTGTTTTACATGGAGCGGCTGCCTATCAGACCTCCACAACCCAGTAACTGGGTTACACGATACCCCTTGGCAAGACTGGTGTCAGATCTCAGGCTTCTGACTACCCGTAACAACAGTCAAAGATCTTCAAATGACAGCCGGGACCAACGGCTTAACGTGCTTTCCGAGGCACGGAGGAAACTCGGTATGTTGAAATGGTCACCCACCCACGGACCGACCTCGTCAAGCATTGCTTAACCTTGAAGATCGACTCGTGCGGCTGTTATTATTTAGCCACGAGGTCCTTGTAAGTAAGTATGTTTAAGTTAAATTCATTAGTTAGTTAAGTTAGTATTTTTGATAATTATTACGAGTACCAACTACTCGTAGTTGCCAGAGAACTATTCCAATTATTTATTTCGCTAAGAACCTTATTCAAACTTATTTTAATTAGCAAAAGTTGTGCTACCAACAAAGTGCATTTAACTATTACCTTTTTTCCGTGACTTAACCAGCAGAAACCGTGCATTTTCCTTTGTAGTCTATGATACTTTTTAGCAATAGCTTGTGAAACAATTGTCGTTCTTTATAATCATCATCATTATATTCCTGCCCTTGTCGCGACTCCCATGTTACTCTTTCATTTTCTTCTTCCATAACGTTGAGTCAACCGTCCCGCTATCACTGACTCCCTTTTTCTTTTATATGATTCTTTTGCACTTTTTTATGTTAAAATAAGACGACATTAGAACACCTTGGTCGTAGTGAACAAACCCAAGATACAGTAAGTCATCAACAATTATTTTTAACAAAACACTGTAACAAGTCTGCCTGGCTCCGTCCACATCAATCTCCGAGCCATAGGCGGTATAATTGAATGGTACAGATGAGCATAACGTAACGGGACTGGCAAGTAATAACTAATAACTATCACTGCAGGTGTGTCCGTTAGTGGAGCACCGAGGTACCGGAGCAGTCAGCCCGAGGTGCGGATGCCAGCCAAGAATGTCAGTCAATAACACTGATTGGTTCTGTTAGGGACTTTCCTGAAGCCGCGACGCGAATCGATTTGCACTTGTTTTGGCTAGCCCTATATAAACTCGGCTAATAGCCAGGAGATAGTAGAAAAAGAGATATTGTGATCGTCTTTTGGTATCTTACAAGAAACACATCCTAGGGTGATGAAGAAACCGTAGGTGTGGGCTTGCAGACGGCAAGTAATGGGTAGGCCGCCGTCCGATAAGGACCAGGCCCGAGTTGACGGCGCGTAGTATTCCACGCGCACCTCAAAGAGATGTCAGCAAAACTGAAGAGGCCCGATGGGGTCGATGCCTGACTGGGTAGCAAATAGATTATAATAGATTGAAAGTAAGTTACCGCGGCCCTGGACAAACAACTGAAACGCGTGGGTTTTAGTCAGTAAAAGTCTGACACGCCCTCCCATTTCACCCAGAGCGGAAGAAGTCATTGGATGATTTCCTAACTCAACAAAAAAAAGAGTGTATGTTGACGTCATTATTTTCATTATGCACATTAATAAAAGTTTAGTTACGAAAGTATTAGTATTACGCAGGTTCAGCAACCCTGATCTTCAGTCGCACGCGTCGCTGCCGGAGCTAGCCTAGGGTTGTCGGCTACTTGTTAGAGTATTACTTGTTATTTTAAATGTTTTGATTCGTTTTACGATATTGAAGACCTTCGTACGTCTTCGGATCTCGTTCTCGTCTCGTTTGGAACTCAGTCTAATAGCCTTATACGTAGAAATATAAAAAATTGTTTATATAACTATGGCCTTATGCCAAGTACGGTACGCTGCATGGCTCTCTGTGCAACTCTCAGTCTATACTCTATACTCCGTGCAACTCACAGCCTCCTGCGTGAGCGTCCTTATATCAGTACCGTATGTCATGGTAGGCAAAACACATTGATTATAGAGCACTTCAGATATTGTGAAGATAATAAATAACCTACTGCTAAATTGGAATAAATTTAATTAAAGTATAAAAATTACAACACAGAGCTAAACGACGTTGTAATTTCTTCTCTTTTACATTTTTTCTAGCTAAATGTTAATAAATGATCTCAACAATGCACAATACGCTAAAGTCTATCACAATACGGCACAACCCTGCTCGGTACCCATGACCGACTTTTACTTTCTTCGTGAAAACACTTCACATGGCTGTGAATGGCTTCTAAAAAGCGGAAGATGCTTTGTCATAGAGTCCCACAGCTCTCAAAGTCTTGCAAAGAAAGTATACACTATGCCCTTTGTCAGTTTATTCTATTATTCCATTGAAACTTATACCATTTCGTCACGTTTTTTCGCTGATTATGATTCATTTAAATACGCGCGTGGCTGCCCGTGGGTATTGTTCAAGTCGCTTCGTGAGTTGGTAATGTTCTGAGCAATTGTAACGTAATATTAATTACTTTTTAATTTAGGTAAGTCTTAATTCAAAAATCGTGACAATGGCTGTACAAAAGGTGTAGCTAGAACGCGGTTGATAGTTGAAATCGATCAGCCAAATCGATCCTGTGTGGTTCTTGCTAGCTGGATTACGAGCGGTGATCGATAATCGATTATGTTTCGATATCGACTGCATAGCCGACGCTGATCGACTGCAATCTAAAATGTGTAGTCAGCCTCACTACCTTTTAAAGACTGGCTGATATTTAAAGCGAAGCATAAGCTTTTCCTATAATGCATTATTCCAGATACATAATAACCTACAACACTGACGATAAGATCGCCCATTGTTACATCCTATAAAACGTAGAACCGAATTTATCTGCGGCTCGGAACACACCGCTATATGCGCACGGAAAGTGAAATTTTCACAGATGTCGTTGTCCTTGAATCGACTATTGTTATGGTGTGAGATAAACTATTCAATCTAACTACTTACCACAAAAAGGAATGCCATCAGGCGTCCACTTCCCGTTGGCTCCGCAGGCTCTCCTGGTGGGCCCCAGGAGTTCGAATCCTCTCTCGCACTCGTAGGAGGCCACGGTGCCCTCCGTCAGTGCCTCCTCGGAAAACGTCACCCTCGAGTGCGCCGGCGCACCGGGGAAATGACATGTCGTGGCTGATAACCCTGAAAGAAGGAAAAATATTGTTAAAGAGAATAAAAATTGTAACAAATCGTTGGCAAAAAACCATTATGACGTTTGGTACTGTAAACAAGATAAGCAAAGTACATCCAGATACAAATAGCCAAGATGGTGGATGAACCTTTGATGAACACACAAATAGTATATACAAATAATAATAGTGATAGACAGTACAACACAACAACACAACAGTATAGCGTGTGTTAATAGTAATAGTGTATTTCTTTTCAGATAATAGAACAATATATGCAACATCTGAGGAAGAACTCAATAAAAATCAAACGCAATACACAAATCAAAAGCAAACACAAATTGAATAGTAAGTGCAAAGATTACAAATTAACTGAATTGTGATGTGAATAGTCGCTATCATTGAGAGTCCTACATATTATTATATAAAAAAGTACTCTGTGGAGTCGTACAGAAGTTTTCAAAATAGCTTTCAAAAGTATTATACATTACATATTTCAATGTAAAATAGATGCCTTATTTATTATTCAACCAGATCGAATCCAAAGAGTAAAATCCACAGAACATATTTACTCTAGCGAGTAAAATCACTCTATAAACGTGTTGCTCTATGAACATTCTGTTTGTCATGCACCTGTCATGTGCAGTGTTCATGCGACACGTGCGATATTGGCTATATTAGATGTAAATAGAAAATGAGCAGCCCAATCACTGGTAGTATCCCCTGGTGAGACCGTGAGAAAACTACATGCAACATGGAACTAATCCAAGTAAGTTGGTGTTCGTCTAAGATTCATGAATGATCTTCATCAGCCTTTTAATGTTCCCACTGCAGGGACACTGGCCTCCTCTCTGTGGTGTGATGGTGTGTGTAGGCTCCACCAGCGTGGCATTAGTGCTTGTCTCACTTTACCCCCATTTTGGATAAATTTCACGTCTTTAAAAATTATAGCTTCTGTTATGAATGTAATGGACCAAGTGATGGTTTCCCCGGATAATACACTGCTAAAGCATGTTCTAATTAGTTTCATCTTTGAGCGTTGAATTTTTGCCACAGATTACTGGAACAAAGCCGTCTTTATTGAAACCATATATTGAAAGAAATCCGGGACCGAAAATTTCAGTCCTATGTCTGCGTTTGATAACCATGATGTTGCTGGTTGCTGTGCTGACGATGCACGTGCGGTCCGTTAGAGTGTTCAAATGGGAGCAGTCGGTGTCCGGGGGCGTGTTGGTGACGTACCTGATAGCAGACATCGGCCTGGCGCTGTGTGCGGGCTCCAACAGCTGCAACGGCACGGCCTTACAGGTATGTCGTGTTTTTTTGGATCAAGCACGCCACACTATTCATAACTCCTGAGAGTCAGAATCAACAGTAGAAATCCCCATAATGGCGCCGAGTCAATTAAGCTTGACGAGTTCCGGATAACCGATTTAACTGTCGTAGATCCCGCTATGAAATGAATCAGGAAAGAACAGCGCAGGAGTAAGAAAAAACAAATATGTCGGGCTTACAGGCGTTACTTTGCTATCCGTGACTTCCAATGCGGCGGACAATCCGCAGTTCCGCACTAAATATCGATGTTGATTTTTTCAAACACACACGTGGACCGACCGACGCAGACACCCGTCTTTTAAATGTTCGTGCTCTTCATCAAATCCGAATCCGAGAAATATCGGTCTGAAGTAGCTGCAGTTCTACTTGTGGGACACGTTGCGCATTCGGTCCGAGCTCCGTCCGTTCGGATTCAAAACATTTCCAATTCGGAAAGAGCTCGATCGACGATTCAGATCGGACGGCTTCGGAATAGTTTAGAAACCCCCCCTACCTACATAAAGATATGGCATTGTTCATGAGTGCATTATTGACTGCACTCACACCATCTCCGTGCCAAAGCTTCTCATTTCTTTCCAGGTCTACATATGTAGCACGGGTACTGCTTGCCTGCTGGTGAATGCCGGCGCCATCTGGCGTCGCTGGAAGCATTCCAGTGAGGCCACCCGTGCCATAGCAGAGCTGCTGTTCGTCCTGGGCTTGCCGCTGAAGCGCCAGCTCATGACGAAGGTGCTCCTGTGCGTAGCTGCCGGCTTCACCTTCTTGCTGGACCTGGCTACGGTTCCTCTGTTCCAAGCCTTAAATATAGATTAGTAGTCTGAAAGTTCTGCAGTCACTTAATGTCGTGTTATATTTCTTTTAGATTTCTGATTGCCAGGTGACACAACTGTAGCGTAAAAACTGTATTTTTAACCGACTTCAAAAAACGATGGAGGTTCTCAATTCGTTTGTGTTTTTATTTTATTTACGTTCATTCGTTTTTACAGACATCTAGAAAGGCCCGCTTCCATCACAAATCAATAAATGCATTAAGCAGTAAACATATATAAAACCTTATTCTTCCTCTGTCAAATTCGACCGATTGACAGAAACAGTGATGTTTAAACGCGTAGCGATATGTGGTGCAAGCCTCTCTAATCCTGTCTTATGTAAGTTATGTATAAGTGAAGTCACGTGTAGAAGTTACTTAACGTTACAACACAGTGATTGAATACCACTGTCTGTAAAGGCTTCAGTTACAAAATCGCCTAATATAATAGTAAGCTACGTTTGTTTGTTTATGTTGTGGAAGATTCGAAAGCCGTTTGAAGGCACATTGAGACGAATTGCGTTAGTCCGTGAAGCATCACGAATACAGTGATCCGATGGAGGGGAAAGCGGACTAATTCGATCACGAGCCATATTTTGCGAACTGTTTAACAAACCGACGTGCCTCCAATATATTTAAAAAGCCCAGTGGTGCCTGTTACAGTTAACAAATTTTAAATATAAATTGCTTATGGGATCAATAAATAAAGTAACTAATGCCTGAGGAACATACCTACTACTTGTCATCAATACATAAATAATAAATCTGAAGGAAAACGTTTTAGTACATCATCAATGTACATTAAACCTGTAGGAAAATCGTTCTTGTACATCGAAAATATTTCCAAAAAAAATAGCCAGTGTATTAAAAGATAACCAACAGAACCCCTTTGCCAGTATTTTTGGATTTTTTGTCTGTTTAGTTGTGCACCCTTCACGTAAAATGTACGAACCCATACATAAAAAGTGTGCGTAACTTGAAGTATTTTTTTAGTTTTTGTTTCATCGCAATCGGTTAACTCTGTCAAAACTTAGATGAATTTAAAGTATTCAAGAAGACACGCAACACACGCAATTCGATACGCACAGATACTCGGACAGTTGAACTCCATATACGATAGATGGCGTTGTGAATTTGACGTAATTTTCTGAGCGGCGGTGTTAAGATCCTCCCCGGAAGAATGACCCTAGAATAAAAAAAATAGATAGATAGGGTAGGTATGTAGGGTAGGCGGTTAGTTAGGTAGGGCAGGTAGTGGTGGATAAGGTAGTGTAAGTTGGGTAGCGTAGGCAGTTGACGGCAGTGAATCCGCAGGCACAGCTTGTTGTACATAAAGATGTCGGTACATCTTTACAAGTATCATCGTCTTCTTACTTGGTCCCCCTTACCTCCTACATAAGGTCGCCGCAACACGCTTTCTCCTTCCGTTCTCCCCTGTCAATCATCACAATATCATTCACTCGCCTTTCTTTCATATCACTCCTCACACAGTCCAGGCATCTTTTCTTTGGCCGTCCCCACCCTCTCCATTCATCCACATTTATATTCATAACTCTTTTAGTAACATGCATTTCATCCCTCCTCATCACATGACCATACCAGGGCCAACGGTTTCCTTTCAACTTTTCTATCACTGGCGCCACTTTCAAACTTCTTTTAATATACTCATTTTTCACTTTTTCCATTCTCGTCACTCCGCACATCCATCTCAACATTATCATCTCTGCTAAATGCGATCTCTTTCACAGCAGAATCCACGACAAAAATTTATAAACAACGACAACATAACATCACGCCTGTATTCCACGAAAGGTAGGCAGAGATGCTGGAAAACCCAATAATACTTTGCCTGACCCAGGAACCGAACCCAGGACCTAGTGCTCAGCAGAAGCGCTTGCGACCACTAAAGCAACGAGGTGGACAATAAATAAACTTGCATACAATTAAATATACATGTGTATAACATGAACATTATATAACTTCACAATAATTTATATAGGACATAGGAGCCGCGCCCTGCCGCATAACAAGCAATCAATAACAGAGCGAGATGCAACCAGACAGCCATGGTGGCAGATCTGTTACTATGGATACAGCGGGGCCCGGCCCAAGCACCCCGTACCTAGCTACTATCTGACTAGCTAGATTATAAGGCTTCGGTCAGAGTGAGGCACTGACGCGGGCATGTCTAAATTAGAATCGCCGTTTGCGTCGGTACTTGAAATAACTGAGTGGCATATATTGGTGATGGTTTGCCAGTGCGAACCAACACTAAATGCCAAACAAAACAGTAGTGCAAGTCTGTAAAAAAATCACTCCGAGGTCACTACAGATCCAAGCTTGGCAGATCCAAGCTGTCATTGCTGTTAAGTGCTTATGGATTATACCTAGCCAGCGAGCTATCGATCGTCTATTATTTTACCTAACCTCTACTGCTCACTACAACAACTCGGAATGCCCTGTGGTTACGTGGCAATAAAGATGGGCAGTTATCTGCGTCCGCCACCCTAGACCAGACCTAAAGGGGTTGCATGGCAATGGGGAGTCGGGAGCCAGCAGGGGGGATGGTATTGATTCATAAGCCCCTCGCCTGCATTTCCTAGAACCCTTAATGATATTTGCCGACTGCAAAGCTTTGATGCTACCTACGACGATATTAAATTGTGACCGTAGAATAAGCTTTTAAAATGATTTTGCATTTATGTTGTCAGCCTGTATAGTTGATTGAATTACTTACTAGGTTTGAGTCTTAATTTGATTGTGCAGAAAATAATATATCCCAAGAGCCTGCGACGATCTGACCTTCGTCATTTAAAAGAAGCTGAAAGTTTCTCTATGGTACCCAATACAGGTAAGAATAGGTATTTTATCTAAATGGTAAGAACGATCCGCGAATATGAAGTTTGGATCAGAGTGGATTTGGGAGATATTTGTCAAAACATACACACTCTATAAGTAGCAATATCTTATCTGTTCTTTGTATACTAAAGGTGCACTTGTCCTTCGGAAATTTCAGACGTTATTTTCTTGCAAGTTGATCTAAATATGAGGAGCAGCAGTGGTCATTTTTTTTTTTTTGTTTGATAGAGTATGTTCCCAAATTGGTCCCATTTATATTTGGTCTATCATACTATCTGATGAAGAACTTCGGCGATATATAACAAAACTCGTAATGAAAACAACGGCAATATCCCGGAGAGCTGCAACCGCATGTCTGTTTATTGTTTACGCCATTTTATTACATAAAATCACGCTGCGCTGGTATGCTCTAAAGGGGTTCGCAGATGTGTTAAAAAGTGAAAAACGAAAGTGTTTTTACAAAAATACAACCGACACCCAAATAAAAACACTACAAAGATTCTTCAATTTCGGAAGTTGGTGTCGAAATACGAACGAAACATTTTTTAAAGTTTTTCCTTCGTATTATTCCTCATACAATCCATTCTTCTGTTCTTTGGGCCTCCTCTCTTGTCTAGAGTCAAGAAAAATGTTGGTAGTTTTTTTTCTATCTATATTGTTCCACTAATGGACAAAGGTTCCACACACACACCTGACGTGAAATCAGGAAGTGGAAAATTAACGGCAGATCATGATAATGGAGACAGTTGTCTCCGAAACTATTAGCTTGATTAAGAAAGCGTGCCTGACCTAGCAGTGTAGCAGTGTGCCGACTGTGCCGAGCCGGCTGCCGGAGTCACAGAGAAAATAATCATCTTTAGTAACCAACACGCACTGTGCCACAGATTTATGTCGCATTTTTACAAGCTTATTATGTCGTTTATTTAGGTACTTATTTTTTCTTACACTTATAATATATTTTAAAAAAATATATAAAAAGCAGTGGCCCACTGGTATCGGAACCGGGTCCAAGCTACCGGCAGTCAAGGCTCCAGAGAGAGAAACCTTTTCGCAATACGAGCAGTACTGCAGGTTTCTGAATCAAGCTCTTGATCCAGCTACCTAACAATAGAGCATCCTGAGGTGTTCCAAGTTTTTAACTTGCCTTTTTCGTATGTGTGTCTGCATGGTTACAAATTAGTACTTAATCCATTCTTAAAGTCCTTTCTGGCTTCCTGTTAAGCTTAAACTTGGAATACATTATAATTTTGGAGACATTGCAATAATATTTTACTATGGAGCTGTTCTGATGACGCGGATGGAATGACATAATGACTTTCGTATTTAGGCTAATTGGAGATATTTAGTTATTGACAAGTGATAAATAGTACATTTTCTTTCTGTTAATTCCATTAAATGCTTGTTTTAAAAATATAGAATCGCCAAGAACCAGCGTTTAAACATTTTTGAGTTCAGAGTGCCCTGAAACATGGTTAAAAAGAAGGTGAATGTACAATTGTACATGCCATGCGGTGAGTGAGACAAAACAGCAGTGGGAATAAGTCATAGTTGACCCACTGCAACTTCCTTGTAGGGTGCCGATAGCAAATATAGTCTCGAAATAATTATGCCACGGCAACAATATTCGCCGACTCAGCTACAAGGTCCTCATATGCACAGGTGAAGGGCAAGCCGAAAGTTGGGTCATGGTCTGCAGAGACACTGATGGTTGGAGCCGTCCGAGAACCCCCACAAAGCATTAATCAATTATCACTGAAACCCTTGCTCATAACAATGCTATATAAATTTAAAAAAAAACATTTTACTCCAAAAAATTTAAATGAAGTAGGTATAGAAATAAAATATTTATTTAAATGAATAAACACACCTACAGCATTCCTCGCGACAAGGTCATCGCGTCGCCTTTCTCAAAACTTTCTACCCCGAGGCCGGTGGAACAAAAAGTTAGTGGGTCATAGCAGGTGGGGTCGATGACACTGTGACTCATCGAGATTAGATCATTTGCGTCTCGGCAGGGGATCGTACGTGTGGAGCAAAGATTTTCACGAGACTTGATGAGGGCTCGTGAAATAGACTTTCTTTTAGAACTAAACTGAAAAAATCATTGGGATTTTTTCTTGCTAGCAACAATTTGCTAATATTTTTTGTATTATTTTATTAAATTTATTTTAAACTTAAAAAAAGAGTAAAGTTTGCTACAATTTTTACAAAGCTATAGCCGATTACGAGTAAAAGCGAACACGTTTTGTAACTTTAAAAAGCAAACTTTAGATAAACCTTCAGCGGCCATACCTAATTGGCAGACATAATGGAAAACAATGGCATCCACACCTGATTCAGGTGTCGCGGCCGTCGAGAGGTAGAAAATAAACTTGAAATAACTTGAATTTGTTGCTATTAATACAAAGTTCGCAAGTCCCAATAATTAGTTGTAGCTTAAAGAATACAGCTAAAGCTTGTAATAAAAAGCAGCACAAAAAGACCATACAATTTCATTATCCGTCTTCAAACAGGACTTCAAAATGACAACAGATAAGGTATCTCAAAGCTTCTCTATCTAATGAAACGTTGTGTAAACCTTATCAGTAGGATGCACTCGTTCGAAACTCCACAATAGTTCATTCACCTTAATGCTGCAACGCCTGCAATCTCTTATCATTATCAAGGATGCATGGTGTGTGAACTGTGAAGCAACTTGGTTTAAAAAAAAACTTGCTTTGTCTGCATTTTATTTGATACAGGACCATTTTAGTTTCGAGTTGTTCTGTCTTGAAAGTCGGCACATATACATCAGTTCATCATCGTTTACCATCAGGTGAGATTATGGTCAAGCGCTAGCCTATCAAAAATAATTTTTGTAAATAGTTTTCGAGCTCAGAAATTCGATGGGCCTCAGACAGAAGAATATAATAGAAAAAGAATAGTAAACATTTATTCGAAATAGACACAACACAACAACAACAATCACAAAGAAACAGAGAAGAATAGTAAAAAAAAGTACAAACAAGGTTTAAGAATTATTGCGCTGGGCGTGCCCACGCCGAAAGGATTACCAACTCAGCATTTGACAGTATGATGTTGTGCAATGAATGGTTACGGGTTTAATAAGATGAAATAAAAAGCTTTTTACAAAAAAATACTACCGACTTCCAAATAAAAAGACTACAAAGTGAAAAATAACTTTATTTTTGGAAGTCGGTGTCTTTGGTAGGTACCATTTTTTTTACGTTATAGACACCGACTTCCAAAAATAAAGTTATTTTTCACTTTGTAGTCTTTTTATTTGGAAGTCGGTAGTACCTATTTTTTTGTAAAAAGCTTTTTATTTTTTACTTTTTAGTTGTACAAGTTGTATAGTAAGGTACCTATAACGCCAGAATAGATTACCCGAATATCATGAAACTAGAGTATTACCGATGAAATGAGAGATCTGCGTACCCCTTTAGAGCGTACTGGCGTGATGTTATGTTATGAAATGGCGTAAACAATAAACAGACATGCGATTGCAGCAATTCCGAGAGATTTGCCGTAATTTATTGAAGAGTTCTGTTGTATATCTTCGAAGTCCTTCATCAGATCTTCACCAAATTAAAATGGGACCAATTTCGAAACATACTCATCCAAACAAAAAAAGAATTTTCAAAATCGGTCCAAAATTGACGGAGATATGCGTGAACAAAAAAAAAAAAAAAAACAAACATAATGTTGATCATAGAACCTCCTCCTTTTTGGTAAGTCGGTTAAAAAGACTCGTCAAGCGAGGCCATCAAACCCAAAAGAGGAAAGTTACCTATCAGTGAGGCAGAAATTTTGCTATCAGGAAATCGCCTAGGAAGAGAACTTGATGCCCGATGATGAGCCTTTAATAGAGAAACCAATCTGAACAAGCGAATCTACATCACTAACCGACCTGACAACTACACTGTTTACGAAACCATCTGCCTGTTTCGATCGATTTGATCGTCATAAGAGATCTAAATATCTTGACCACGACAACCACAAACGGATTTCGGTCAAATCAGACGGATTTGAAGATAAACTGACCATGTACTTTAAGTGTCGGCACTTGTAGAGTACTTAGTTATCCTCAATCGAGGTTCTCGCCACAATCGTCAGCGTTTAACTGCAACCGTTTAATTTGCATGAACCGCACATCAGCATGCAATGCAACAGGGCAAGCTCGTTGCGGTGTCAACGTTTTCATATCGTGCCAATTTTATGCTGTTTCGAGCTGTCGAGCGAAACTCCTGGCTGCGAGCCAAGAACGAGCTGGAGAAGTAACAAGTTGTTGTAACTTCTATTAGATAGTCCTAACACTTAGCCAATCTATCAATTCAATTGCATCGCGGATCATGTGTATTAGAAGCTCTACTGCTCTAGACAATTGATATTCTATCAAAGAAAACGTCGGTATATCGATTGGTAAAACATCAAAAATAATTGTATGTGACGGCCATGCTTTATCGAAATGTCACGTTATCAATCCCTTACATTTTTTGGCATTTCGAACACCTCCAAAGCATATACAGTGACGCTTTGTCTAAGGCCTCCGGGTGACAGAATTTGGAGCGAACGTGGTAAAAATACATTTAAATGTTTGTCTAATGTTGACCTAATTGTAGTATAGTACTACATAAGTCACTGTATGGTGTACGTCTATGCTTTCAACAGAAACCAAAACAGGCCAGGCCTTTCCTGGGTCAGCAATCACAGACATAATAAACGGTATTCGCTGCCAGGTACTTAAACTAATAAGTATTTATTTACATTCATATCTATATAATTTATAAAAATATATATATAGAATAACTAATAAAAATTATTAGTTATTCAAAGTATCTTTGAAGCTGAGTTTCTAGTTTCTCCCGGATTATGAACTAGGCGCACGGGCATAATTTATTTCTAGGTATAAACACAGTTTTAGTTCTAATATGTATGTTTGAGACTGGTCGGTTTCTCTCAGGGTTACCGCGACCACGTGACCGACGACCTAACCCTGCCCTTGCTAACCGGTCGCGATGATCCGGTTATAAGCACAGTTAATATTAATATGCTTTTGGATTAAATTCAAATGTACCTGCGGTTTATATTCAAATTGGTGTGGTGTAACGAAACGATTTTGTAAAAATTGGTGAAATGCAAAAACTGATGAACTAAGTAAAAAGCACCGGCCGGCAGTGCTTGTTTAGGGTTCCTTGCCAAACCGCAAAATCAAGTTGGTTAGGATACAATTTTATTTTTCGCGGCCCCAATTCTCATTTATCTTTATGGGAGTCCTCCTAAAAACATATTTAAAAACATTATTTAACAATTTGTATGGCTTTGGGTCAACAAGTTGCTTATACTGGGAAAATTTGACTGTAGCTTCAAACGTTTGGCTGTAAAACCTGTGTGGCAGGCGACGGACAGACAGACACGTGAGTGATAGCAATAGGGCTCCGTTTGGACACTCCGGGTTCGGAACCCTAAAAATGAGGATTGATATGTTTCTGAAAAATAAAGAAAACTATTCCTATTATTTAGAAACAGCATGACGCCATGAATCCTTTCGCATAATAACATCACAATATTGCCATGCAACATATTAACAAAGCTCAAAATTCGACACCGTTGTAACTAAGACGTCGCACTCGCGCGTCGGCGCAAGCGGCTGCCCCGACGCGGACGTGACGAAAAGTTATATCAGCAGATGAGTAGTTATCACGCGAGGGCACCAACTGTACTACCAGTGGCCTTACTCTGACGTGCCAAAACTATCATGTTTCCACTGTCAGACCCGTCTTGTGCAATATTTTATTTTATTTTTATATTTACGATATTTTTGCGTTTGACCACTATCTCACCTGATGGTAAGCGGTTGCCTAGAAGTAACTTGTTCAATCTTTACTTAATTACCCCTAGGTTGTACGAGTATATATCAGGAAACAGACTCTGGCAAGGGACGAAGAGCATTAATACTTCTTTTTTGTGTGTTTTGACTTGTTTTTGCTTATTTCTTGTCTCCTGTCTCTGCTGTCTTAAATAAATACTTTATTTTTCTTTTCTTTTATTCTTTTTCTTTTTCATCATGATGGCTTTGACACGTTGTAGTACGGCCACAGACCGGCATGAAAACTAAACAAGACGCGAACGCTTCCGTACGCCTTCTGAGAAAACTTTCATAGCATGAGTAAGATAATCTCTTGACGCAATCCCATCAGCAATGTGAAAGCTTGCACAATCACGCGCCAATAACCACCTAACGTGCGAACTGTTAGAGTTGATATTTATTCAGTAGGAATGTTGCGCGGTATTATGAGAAACTTTAGATTTTCCCAATGAACTCATTTGGGTCGCATCGGCCGGGTTTAGCCGATTTAGCAGCGATAGGGTTGATTGCTGGCTTCTAAAGATAGTGTGAGTAGTTTACTTAGTTAATTTTTTTTTCGTCTGTAGCTTCTTCTTCTGGTTTTCGAGTCGATGGCGATTTAACCCTTACATAGTTTGGGCCCAGTAGGTCACCACGTTTAGCGGAACAAAGGGGTTCATCAAGTTCTGCAAAGTGCAGGTCTTTGGGCACCTGGGATACTCTAAGAAATGCTTCATGCTCTGGACAAGGACTTCGTACTCCCGATTGTCTGTAGCTTAAGCTTAGTTAAGACATATTTCCCTTACTTTTCACAAGTCTCATTAGAGCTAAACCGCTAGCTGGCACCGCTTTTGTGATTTTTATTGAAGCTTTTATGTGTTATATTGTGGGACGACTTAAACACGATAAATGATGAGCTGAATAAAAAATTAATTAATAATTTAAAATTCCCGACACAAATCCTATTAAATTTTTAATTAAATTTTTATTTCATGCTTTTTAAACTACATATAATATACTAGTAGTAGACCCGCTTCAATCGACAATCTATAGAAACACGTAATTATGACACGATATCTAGCTAAAAACAACCCAGACCCAAAGAGTAAAATGCGGATAACTTTTGAATGGCTGAACTGATTTTAATCAAACATAGCTAAGAACACTCTCGACAAAGCCTTTCAAACAAAGAAATCTAAATCAAAATCGGTTTATCCGTTTAAGAGCTATGATGCCAAAGACAGAGATACACATATACACAGCAACACACGTCAAACTTATAACACCCCTCTTTTTCCGTCGGGGGTTAAAAAGGGTGAATATCAACTGAAGGAATGGAAGAACTTGAAAGCTGTGCTGATCCCAAATAAATTGGTATAAGGCAGGTTAGCGATGATACTGACTTCTAAATCACGATCTTACTGACCAAGCATCAATGCATTCCAATGTTCATATTGCCGAATTAGATTAAAACAATTGTAATTTATATTGTGTCTGCTAATTGACACTTCACATAGACAAGTCAATAGGAGGACCTTTTCTTTCTTTATAGCCAGGTAGAGTGATTTCATTGGACGTTTAAATTTTGGCTATGTGACCCGACATGTTCCTAACTGGCCATAAATAAAAAAGTTTATTGCAGAGAAATCAGGAAATGAGTGACACATTATAAGACATTTTTTTCTATGTATCACTCGGACGTGATTCATTCGGGGAAAGTAAGCAGAGAACAGTTCTGTGTCAACGCGTCATTAGAGGGTGATGCAGCGATGACGGAACTTGGGAGACGCAATGGTAGGATATAGTGGTAATTGACACTGCTAAGCTTCATATCAAGTACTAACTACCCGCTGATGGACACATTTTTGAGGTGTTTCAAGTTTGTGAAAATTTTACTCCGTGTTCATTAATATGAGTAGGTAATTGCTTAGAGCATCTGCGTTTAGTACTTCATCCTAATATTTGCTCGGCAACAATGTTTTTTTTCGTATTTACACACTCAAGACAACACATCGACACTTCAAATCTAACTTAACAACAGTTACCAAAAAAGGCCTTTCCATAAACTAACATCCGTAGAATCTAACAACAGTTGTAACTTGTAATATAAGCCGTCCCATTTAAATAAATTCCAAAATCCGTAATATGTGAGGTGTTGGCTAGCGGGCGGGGCCGCATTCTTGGACCGTTATTAGTCCAATGCGCAGTTAGTTGGGTCGTAATCAGGTCGCTGGCGAAGTTGCGCGGCGGTGGAAAGCGTGCATGCGATTGATTCGTGTTACGTCGACGCACGATGAGACTGGTGTTACCGGGGTATCGAATGTATCGATTCCGGTACTATGAATGTTATGTTATGGCTGCAGTTCTACATTTGAAAAGGCAAGCTTAAAAAGCCCGTAAAGCAAGCTTTTAGCTGCGACTGCAGGATTATTTTTAGTAAGAACGATAATATGTTTAAAAAATCCTTTTGCCTGGAATAGAGCCTAGCTAGAGTAAATAATTTCACTGCAAAGTAAACGTTTCTTTCCGGGTAATTTTAGGCTTTCTTGACTAGAAAGATTTTGATGTTTTGTAAAGAAAAGCCTGAGTAATCTATAATATATATAATTATTAATATTATAAAGAGGAAAGATTATTTTTGAATTTTTATATGTAACGAATAAACTTAAAAAGTACTGAGCTGATTTCAAAAATTCCTTCACCGTTGGGAAGCTACAGTATCACCGGGTGACATAGGCTACTTTTTACACCTGTATTCCCACGGGAACGGGAACTACACGGGTGAAACCGCGACAGCTGCTACATTTTGCTTATTTTTATAAATAAGATAAGACAAGAGAAGTGAAAACTTAAAACTAAACCAGTTAAGTATTCCAAAGTTTAACCAGTTATTCGGCACATAAGCATTTTGGTGACGTGGTCACATATTAGCATGTCGGTGACGCAAACCCATAAGTGTTGCCTCTACCAAAAAACGCTTAACGCGGCAAAGGAAGTTTACGCTTTAAAGAAAAACATTAATTAAGCAAATGAAAAGGTTAATGAACCAAGATAATTGAAAAAGCAAAAATACTTTCGTCTCGCCAAAACCCGCGGGCAAATACCTACTTTCGTTCATTCGCGTGCATTACCTAAAAATGTAAAGTTGGTAAGTTCAAACAATGAGTTTCTCATAACGGAGTGCAGATGGCGTCACGAGTTACAAAATAACAGATAACTAAACTTAATTATGATACTTTCACTCGCATCTTAACAAAAATTACTTTTACTCGCTTCTGCTTGTGGTCCGCTCGCGATGGACACGACACAGTTTTGAAATGGCGTAAGTAACATTCGCGTAGCTTTTACTAGGTAGTTATTAAGAGATAAATTAGACTACTCAGGGGAGACTCCTTTACTGCCTCCCCAGGGATGTTTCTTAATAGGCGTTGCACAGAGAGGGTTCCGGGGTGGTCTTGAGGTAACGTTCGAGCTGATGGTGATCACCGGGTTGGTATTAGTGTGATCCCACATTCACTATTATTTTTCTCCAATAGTCCAGGCGACTATAGAAGGTTCCAGATAACAAAAAAGTATGATAGGTATGTGTTTGTTTAGAGTTTGGACCTAAAATTATCTCTAGCTGTTTATTATTCAGAAAATCATTCTGAAAATTATTGAACAAGACTAGTAGCTCTACCTATTTAAATGTCCTTTTCAGGTGGAACTAAATATATCTTACTAATATTATAAATGCGAATATTTGGATTGATGTATGTTTGTTACTCAATCGCGCCAGAACGGCTGAACGGATCTGGTTGAAATTTGGCACAGAGATAGACTATAGTCTGGAATAGCACATAGGATACTTTTTATGCCGGGAATATGTTCCCTCGGGAGAATTTTCGAATTTTACGCGGGCTAAGCCGCTGGCATAAGCTAATCATTAGATACTAATTGTAAAAAATAACAAAAACAACAGCTGGGACGATGAATCAGACGCATTTACGAGAACCTAGCCGGAGAATGCAACACACAGAAAATTGAAGCAATGGGAGTCACATTTACCCAGATATTTCATGTTTTACAGTCATTTCGATTACCTACTCTTGCTACTGCTCTTTGACCTTACGACCTAGACTTAATGAAAAGGTTAAAAAAATCTAATAGAAAGTCTGAGAGTAAAAAAAGAACCATAAAAACTATAAAAATACAAGAATTAAATCTAGTTGATCTCAAACTCATACAGTTGAGCGCAGAGCTCACCGGAGCATATTGCTGTCTTCCCAGCCATCTCGCTCAGTGCACAATAATGCAGCCGAGCGGAAAACGTGGAGGATCTGGAGATAAATGAGCATATAACAAGCTTGTTGACAGGACACAGAATTAACGCTTCGATACTTACGTTGCAGGGATTGAGAATGAACTGGTAATCTAGGAAAAAGTCTGGTCCATTGATGTCGAGATATCAAACGTGACTGTTGCATTGGATTTGATCTTCGGGCTGGATAAAGTGGATTTTTCTATGATTGAGGTGCATGAAAGGAACCTCCCCGAGTGGTATTAATCTGAGTTTCCAAACGCCCGGCGCACCTTGGATATTGAATCTTTTCACCACGGCCGCGACAATAAACACCAACCGCTTTAAGATAAATGGAATATTAGTAGCGCAGTTTTTTGAATTTTCGCCTCTATGATGGTGCAGGTGCCAGGACATGTCATGATATGGGAGTTAAACATAATTAGCGAATATGCATGAGTGAGATGGGTATAACCCTGCATGAACTGAAGGGTCTTTCATCGACCACTAGTTCTTTATTAATGGCTGCGGCCTGCACTGCAAAAAAAAAGCTCTAACGACGAGGTCTTAGACTTCCAACTAATTCGCAAAACTAATGCAGCTCAAACAACTCAAAATACCAGTAATCATTATCTTCCTGCCCCAGCCCTATGTTACTTAGGCGGCCCCAACACGTTGTCTTCTTCCATACCGTCCTGTCCCCTGACAGGCTATCATTGACTCCATTTTCTTTACCTCCCTTCTCACAAAGTCCATCCATCCACATTTATAATCATAACTCTTCTAATAACAACTCAAAAGATCAGTGTTTTCTACAAAACACTATTTCTTCTGTCACTCTGTGACACGTAGCTAAGAATTACGCCAGCGATCTGAAATTAATTGGCAATTATTTTATCCGTAAATTGCCTTAAACGATATAAAACGGATTTGTGATCTCTGATGTCGTTGTTAGCAATCAGTGGTGCTCTGGTCTTAGTAACACCCCTGAGTCGAAAACAATTTATTGGGGAATAAATACCGACTATTTGTGATAAGTTAACAGAAATAGTCAGTCAGTAGATATATATAGTTTTTTAAATTTTATGCAGACAAAATTAAGAATTTATCTAAGCTCAGCCTGCTGCTAGAATCAATTATTATTATGTTCTTATTTTTTATTAACATTCTTATTTAGTACATTTTTAAATATTTCAAAAAGAAAAGTTCAAAAACATTTAAAAATAAGCTATCTTTATCTAAGCTCAGTCTGCTGCTAGAATCAATTATTATTATATTCTTATTTTCATTATTGACATTAAAAAGTGCCGTTTAATGGACTAATAGAAATAAATCATTTGATATTGACTTTGCTCTAAATTGAGTTGTGTAGCAATACATGTTAAATTCATAGCAATCATCCTAAAATACTCAGGCGAACCTATTCTATCCTGAAAAGACTGAACAGATCCAAAATAAGTTTTCTATACACTGTAATTAGGCAATTTCAAGAACAAAGAATCTGCCCTAAATCCTTGTGGCTTGCACTTACTGGCTCGTCTTATCGGATAAGTTGTTATTCTCACGACTTTTCTGGAGAGAAATAAAGACAGGTTTTTTCCAAATAAACATTTTTACAAGAATCTAGATTTTACACTATATCCTTCAAATTATCAGGGGGTGACGTCACAGTAAGAAAAGATTCAATAGAACCAATATGTTTTTTCTAACCCTCATAGTTAAAAAGTTTTAAGAACAAAGAACCACCAAAACTTTTATGGCTTATAACTTTTCAGTGCAACCTTTCAGAATGGGACTATAAGCGAGCGGAAAAGGATAAAAAATAAAAAATACTGGAAGGCCCTAAAAACATAGTTTTGAGAACAAAGGAGTTGCTAAAACCCGGGCGGGGTTAGGTTGATCAATACAGTTTGCAACTGCGCACTGGGTGCAGTTTGCAAATACTTGGTCCTAGACGGAGCTATATTCTTACTCGTGCAGGTGTCCTGCGGTCGCAGGGCTTCGGGGCTCTGGTCTGAGCTTGGCTGGTGCAGTTGCCGGGGAAGAGGTGGTAATTAGGTAGGTGCGAGTATTATAGATTGCTGTAGATTATCTTTTGTTTGATTTAATCACATAATATCACGACTATTCTTCGAAGGATTGGGCATCTATAATGCACCCAGTTTGTACCATTTATGTTTATATTAGAGTATGTGTGTGTTTTGTGGACATCCCACCCATATGTACAAAGCGTTTTGCGAATATTTTCATTGTGCGCACAGCTAAGGAGTGGCGTTCCCTGCCGGAGTCTTTGTTTCCTGATAGCTACAATCTTGAGGTCTTTAAGTCAAGAGTGAGGTTACTTCTAGGCAAGCGTGCTTCACCGTCAACCATCATCGCTTACCATCAGGCGAGATTGTGGTCAAACGTGAACCCATCGAAAAAAAAATATATAAAAATAAATTGTACATATACTACTTATGTATTCGGGTTGTTTTACAGAAGAGTCTTCAAAAAAGGGGGCTTATGATAATTGAGTTTTTATAAAAAAAAATATTTACTTAGATGATTTTATATAACGCATCAAAGTCAAAGTCAAATGTAAAATTTCAACTAGGCCATTATGCGGCACTTTTTCACATTTAAAATTTACATGTAATATAAAATTTATTCTACCGTGCTTTCGGCAAAGTAGGTTGTTTGTTATGAACAAGAATGGACAAGAAACTCCATACTTACTCTTTTAAAAATATAGGCTTTTTACAATATTTACATAAGTACATACAGTAATAAATTCTTATACGTGAGAACGATGCACCCAGCACTACTATACTACGTGTAGGTATAAAGTATTAAAAGCACTAACTAGTAAATTCCTTCACTTGACAAATATCAAGTGAAGTCACATCACGCTTGCATTCTTCGAGGGGTAGGGTAGGGACAGTATACGTGCACCTAAGTACACCCATTTGTCACTGGTTATATTTTTAAGTCATTTGTAATAGGGCCGAGCCTGATGATTTTACATAAGTTAAATTTTTGGTGCATATCTGCCCAACTCTTCCGGGAATACAGGCGTGAAGTTATGTTAGGTTATTTAATTTTTGATTGCAATCTTTGTCATACGATGGAACTACAACATAAAAGTTCGATGAGGGATGTAAGATGTTATAAGTTTCGACCTCGCTTGTAAGTCCCGGCTCGGCTGGTATTTTGCACCGATTGTGCACTTTCATCATCATCATTTCAGTCGAAGGACGTCCACTGCTGGACATAGACCTTCCCCAAGCGTCGCCACACTGATCGGTCCTATGCGTTTTGCAGTTTAGTTGAGAACTAAAAGGGTACCTCATAACCTTCTAGCCTCTGTGAATTTATTAACTATGCCATAGTACTATTATTATTGTCATAACTCCATCGTATTCAACATTTTCATGAATATTAAAATAAGTGGACGAATATTTCCAAGTACTGACTGGTTATCCGATTGACGAAGGAGGGTTATGTTTTTTTACAATAATATTGTTGAAAACCATTCCCCCATTCATCCATTCTCCCCAAATTTTGTGTTGTCTAACCCTAGCTGTCTCAAGTCCAAGCAATTTCTTCCAGACATTCTATTCCCGCGCCCGTAACAAAAGCCTCACACATGTACCTACGTAAAATCAGCATAGGTTACGTTAGCTATTTCAGGGACCTCCGTGAACCGTGCAAGTGCCTTGGCATAAGTTTGTAATTACTCGTAAGTTTCGACAGCTACCGTTTTCTAAGGGAAGTTGCCTAAGTTCGGCACCGGCTGACATTCGATCGCGCCTAGATTGTGGTTGCGCTCCTGATTTGTGATAGACACATGTAGTGGGTTGGTGTAGAGGGCTAAAACTTCGGTGGGCTGTTTTAAAATCGGTACAGCTTCTCTTAATATTTTTTTGCTATCATAATTTTAATGTTCCCACTGCTGGGGACACATGCCTCCTCTCTGTGAGAGGGAATGGGCCGTAATCCACCACGCGGGCCCAGTGTGGGTTGGTGGATGTCACATGTCTTCGAATTTTTTGGTTCTAGGACATGCCGGTTTCCTTAACCGTTTTGAGAGCAGTGGTGATGAAATAATTTTCACAAAGAAAAGCGCCTACCTGGGTTCAAACCCACGATCTTCGACACGTAAGTCGGGGCCATAACCACTGTGCCACCACTGTTTTTCAGCCTACTATCATCATAACATAATTTAAACCAAAATTTTATCTCTCTTTTACTTTAGTATACTATTTACTGATCTACGAGTCAAACTCGTCTGCACTTGTGCTTTCTCTTTGGAGGTCTAAAGATAACTGGCCAGTCACAACAAGGCTCAATTCCAGTTTTTTTTATTGCTATTACTGTATTGAAATTCAGTGGAGAGATTTGACCTATACGTACTAACATTTTTATTACTAGCATAAAACGTATTTATATAGACAAAAATATACAAAGTACATAAAATACTTAATTAACTATGACTACATACATAATTTAAATTTAAAACTACTAGCTAACTAAGCCTAAAACTGTAGAATTGATGTGCATCAACTAATTTGCTGACTATACGTGGTTTTTAAATGATGATTGATGAGCGATAGATAAGTATGTAACTATTTTTTAACTGTTAAAATAGTCTGTTAAAATAACACATTTTCGGCACGAGTTAAGTACTTATAATTACAAAAAATGTCGTGGCTGAAAAAAATATTTGTTAGCAAAATTGGTAGCAACAATGTTTTGTTATTTGCAAATTTGTTTTGTCTCTAATGCTTTGGTAAAGTATATTTTTAATAACTAAAGTTCGCTTAAATTTAAAGTTAGAAAACTTTTCGGTTGTCCGTTTTTTCAGTGAAGTGGTGTCACAACCGCTCCGAAATATTACACTAGTCAGTTTGCATCGCCTATATCCACGCAGAATAGTCGCTGCCTCATAAGTACTCTAAACGTCTTCATTCATTTGTTTTGTTTCCTCTGCACCGACGGTTTTCAGGAAGTTTACACCAGTTGGCACCACTTTGGCGAAAGGTTTTCCACATGGAAAATTTCTAACATCAACATGACGTTGATATCAATTTAACTAATGTAGGAAAACTTCAGCGCTTTGGAAGTGTCTGGAATTGACGTTTCATTTCCGTGTCTTGTTGACCGTGTATTGTAGGACTTAGCCAGTTCGTTGAAGTTTTAGTAAACACACGCATCAGTAAACTAGCTGCTAGTGCCTTATCAATAATAATAATAAATAAGTAATAGTGATTTCACTTCATGATTCATTCATATTTCGTCATAACCCACGCAAGTCATTCGACTGCTAATCATAACAGATCGTTCAGATATAATTGGCAATCAGAGCATAACCACTTCCTTTATACGTGTAGTCTAACTGGCAATGTATTGGAAAAACCCTTCTCGTTTTCCACAAATCCCTATCAGCCGTCCTTTTAAATGTCAACCTCTTTTGTACGGTAGAATCAATTTTTTATAACATGTAAATTTTTTTTTTAACGTTCAAAAGTGCCGCATAATGGCCTAGTTGAAATAAATACATTTGATTTGATTTGTAAAAGTACTGAATTATGCTTATGTATTTTTACGAAAAACCGAAAATTCAATAATATATACTTTATCATCTCTTTAACAATAAAAACCAATTTGGCTATGGCTACTACAATGGCGGCCTTATCGCTGACAGCGATATCAACCAGACAACCTTTCATTTTATTTTTCGCTGGTAATCTGTTTCATCGACTAACTACTTAATTTATTTTACACTTTCATGCATACTAATCTCCACGCTTTACACATTTGTAAAAATAAACCGCGAGGTATAACTCGCTACTATAGCAGGCAGTCGTTACCCCAATGACCTTCCGAACTCTTACTTGGCCGTTTACGTGTCTACAAAGTGTATCAAAACATGGCATTAAACTGAGTCTAGTTGTCTATAGTGAAAGTAGTGGTGGTGCTACCACGTACCGGGTCACTCTTCAAGTGTGGCAGAAGCGAAAATAATTCTCTAGAATCGTCAGCTACATTAAAATAGCAACCACAAACTTAGTAAACACACCCAAAAAAAACTTTGGGGCTTGCAACTTTTTACTTCCTAGCAACTAAACAGAGTTTTGATAATTGCTTATTAGTTTTATTGCTAGTAAGAAAAAAGTTGACATGTGACATCCACCCTGCGTGGTGGATTAAGGCCCATTATCTCTCTCACAGAGAGGATGCCTGGGTCCCAGCAGCAACATTAAAACGCTGATGATGATGAAGAAAAAAGTTCGCAGGTCCCAATATTTTTTTAATAGAAACGGAATTATTTTCAAATGGATCGCTCCTCGAAGTGTCAGGATTGAAAAGGACGGTGTGGAAGAAGAAAACGTGTTGAGCCGACTCCAAATAACATAGAATAAGCAAAACTTCTTACATCACATACCACTGTATATGCAAAAGGAATTTTCTAATTCCTATAAATATTACACCATCGCCACTTGGACATAGGAAACGAAACGCAACAACGCGTCATTTTTTGTAGCCATCAACAAAGGCATCCGGCACTGCGGACAAAAAACCAACATTCTTGCGCAGACACACTGGGTTACTATAATCGATCCTTTATCAAGAGAGTGCCATCGTTTTTTCTAAATAAATATCTCAGAAATGAAACATTTTAAAAGGAATTTTGTTGGGATCTGACGGGGTAACGTGTGACATAATTCTGTCGATGCAATTATTTATTTCTGCAGGTGGAACAATGTTTATGAAATGCCGTAATGAATGGTCTTTGATATCAAGATGCGACTATATTTACGATATTTTAGAATAGACTAAATATTTATTTTTGTGTGACAATAGACAATGATTATATCGTTTACATAACAATAGTTGACAATACTTGATGCGCAATTCTATACAAGATAATAATATGACGAAGCCAAAATATTTGGCGCACGCAGCACGCCAAAATATCCGTTAGATCGTGTGGGACAATTGCTTGAACAGCATAATCTGATAATCTGTCATTCTGCCAACTGTTTATGGGTTAAACGTTATTGTAGCGCCAAATTGGCTCACAAGTCACACACGATCCTAGCATTATGCTGAGCCTTGGTCCTTCTGCGTCGAAGTGACGCATTTTTCACTATTTTTGTTTCTTTTTCTATATGCCTGATATTTGGTTCAAATAAACTCATTTTCTGTTCTTCAGTCAACCGTTTTTTCTACCAATTGGTAATCAGTCAAACAACCATCCGGGATTTCGCAATATTTTGTAATAACTAAATTCATATCCATCCATAGCATATTATAAATGCGATTTAACACGATTTAACTTCGGAACGATTTATATGAAATTTGGTACGGAGATATTGAAACCCTGTAAGAAAAGGACATAGGGTAGATTATATATATATATATATATATTATATCTATATATACATTATATATATATCCCATAAATCATCCTTCAGGGGGTGAAAAGGGGGGTGGAAGTTTGTATGGTGAACCAATAATTTCTCAAGTAAGGCGGCCCTGACCTTCTATAATATTGCGCAATATTGAAAAATATATGTATGAAATAATGGGCTATTCGAAGTACTAATGCTACGCAGACGAAGCCGCGGGCAGAAGCAAGTGGTTTATAACATTAAAAACGATCTTTCCGACATGCGCTCCCAAAAATTTTCGGTTACAACGGGTCAGTTGTTAGCACCGGAAGTGAGGGTGTCGTGCACTTCCTGCGCAGGCGCATGAACTTGGGGAGGACGACAGTTATGTTGTTGAATTATGCAAGTGTTTTATCAAACAATATATTGTTATTCACATTTTTAATACCATCAGCCACGTTCAAAACTCAATACGTAAAAAAATTGTGTGAATATTTTTTAAAGTTGATAATGCTACAAAAATTCAAATACAAAATTTCAAATTTTGTATTCAACTTGAAAAAACTTTTTTCTACTTGTCAAATTAATATTATTAATATCTATGTATTACTTATATTAAAATAGAATTAACAACAATTCATATCAAACGACAACTATGTTAAATTCACTTAACAATAATAACAGCATATTACGAGTACTGTCCCACTGCTAACAACGATGAAGGAATATATAGTGGAGAAAACTGGGCTTAGTTAAAATAAGTTTGAAATCATCAAATTTCACTTACAAACTAAATATAGAGTAGCATCATTTAATTCAAAGGAGACGGAACGCAAACAACTAACAGAAATATGCGACGAATCGTTGTCGGTTGTACAAGTTAACTGTCAACCGGGTAATATTAGTTAGCACGCGCACGGTGCTAAGCGTTGACAAGCTGACATGTCCACAGTTACTTACACACACCGACTGTTCCACGCTCTAGTTACCGCCGAGGTAAGGTTAGGAGATAGCAGTCATATTCGAACGTGCTGCTAACCCTACGAGTCACGAAAGACAGGGTTACAACATACAAAAAAAGAATGTACAGAAAAAAGATCGTAGGACCAATCGAAATTTAAACTAAAATGAATAGTTTTGTAACTATAAATAAATAAAAAATAAATAAACTATTTCTTTAAAATAACCAATAAAGAAATAAAAATTCTTAACATATAATTAAATATTTTTATTAACATATAAATTTGAATATTTTGAAATTATTCGTCCACATAGATGTCAATGCCAATCGTGTCCTGAACGCTGGCAGCATTGCCACGTTGAATGGCAATGCTGATTCTCTGGCCGAAAAAAAGCCCAGCCAAAGAAAATAAAATAGTACAAAACTAATTAGCAAGTAGCAAAACCGTGTTTTGTTACTGATAAGACAAAGTGCGCAAATCCCAATAATTTCGTAACTACAACGAGCAACCAAAACTTAAGATCAATCAATCTTGAATTGTCGGCAAAAAAGGAATAACCGAACAGATATGTTACTTGAATACTAAAGAAAAAAATAAACCTTTAGTAACTAGAAAATAAACTTTAATAAAACAATACAAAACTAATTAGCAAATAGTAAAACTCTGTTTTGTCGCTAGTAAGACAAAGTGCGCAACTCCAAATTTTTTTCGTAACCAGCAACCAAAACTTTGATAACTGTTAACTAAAAATTGTTTGCCGTTTATGGAAGGAATCTTGAACATAATATCAATACAAGGCCTCAAGATAAAGAGATATTATCTATAGACAGAAAATATAAAATAAGAGGAGTAGTAGTCCAAGCAACTACACATTAGGATGACATGAGATATGATCTAGGAGGAAGAAGGCATAAGTGGGTATGACTGGGACGGACCTATGAGTAATTGTGCGAAAATGATAAGACTTAAAAATATACAAATAGTTCCCCTTACAGAATTTCGCCAATATCTCAGTGGAAAATAGCCTTTTTCCATAACAAATTTCTCTGTTTTTATGGTGGATTTGATTTATGTTCACAATATTGCAACCACCTCAAATCCACTATTAAAAATCGAGTCTGCTCCCCAAATCGGATCCACCACTTATTAATTTCAGAATAGGGGCACCCCCATGTTGTGAATTTAATAAGTATGGTTATTTTGATTGTGTGTGTACCTTACGCAAGCTCAAAATAACTTTACTCTAGTAGAATATGGTCACCACCCCCTGATAAGTTTACGGACCAAAATAGCTCAAAAATTTGTTAGATACAGTTATCACTTTCATACTCCACAAATAAATTAATCGATCAATTACATAACAGTTTACTGTCAATCCTAAACTCATGCGCATTACGCAAATACGCATCCACTTTGTTCCGGCTCAAATCGTCCTAATAAACGGTTATCACTCGCGTCTTGTACACCAACCGCTCAACGGTGACGCGCCGCACGCGCACCTAGCGGGAGATTTCTTGCTGCATCTACATAATGGAGCAAAACAACGTAACATGGAAGAAGGGAACTGGGTTAGTGCAGTGCTTGCATGATTTTATGCAATGTTATGATCAAGAGCGAGGAAGCTATTGAAAAGAAAGCTAGTGATAAGATAAAGTTTGAGGTAGTAGGGACAGACTGACGAAGTATTTTCCCTATCAGAATAACAGCTCGGCGTTACTTATTCTTTTTAAATATCGCCGCATATGCTGAGATAGCAGCATTTTTTGTCTCACACAGGGTTCTCTTTTAATTTTCATATTTAATTTTGCTTTTTTTTGGCTGTTATCTCATGTGCGCGTCACAAATTAATATTTGCATCGTTTTCTTTTCTATTTGCCGGATTACTTCGGTGTATCAGGAAATTATGTCTCTACGATTTGTGTGATTTTTACATTTGGTAGTCAGCTTAGCTTGAAACTATGCCAACCAGGCACTCCAAAGTGTGTCGTGTAACACTGAATATGGAATGTAATATTATTAAAAAACTTAAATCTTGCATTTGCTCCATGTAAAATATTGCTTTTCAACTACATTCGGTTATTGACGAGCAGTAGTGGCTCAGTGGCAACGGCCGCGACTTACAAATTGTAGGTATTTGCATTGAGCCTAGTTGTAACTGGCAAATTATCTTTAGACCTCCAAAGAGAAAGCACGAGTGCAGACGAGTTTGACTCGGAGATCAGAAAATAATATGTTAAAGTTACATTGCGAGATAAAATTTACGATTAAATTATGATGATAGTAGGCTGAAGAGCAATGGTGGCCCAGTGGTAATGGCCCCGATTTACGTGTCGTTCGTGGGTTTGAACCCAGGCAGGTGCTTTTCTTTGTGTAAATTTCATCACCTCTGCTCTAAAACCGGTGAAGGAAAACATCGTGAGGAAACCGGCATGGCCCAGAGCCAACAATTCGAAGACATGTGACATCAACCAACTCGCACCGGGCCCGCGTGTTGGATTTAGGCCCATTCTCTTCCTCACAGAAAGGAGGCCTGTGTCCCAGCAATGGAAACATTAAAAGGCTGATGATGAGAGTAGGCTGGTAAAATTTTGGCAAAAAAAAACCAGTCTGCTTAGCTTTTACCCAACTATATTGGGGTCGGATGCAGCAGTACTTTATATGGAGCGACTGCCTATTTGACCTCCACAACCCAGTAACTGGGTAATGCGAAAGGTAACCCTTGGCAAAACTGGTGTCAGATTTAATGGCTGCCGACTGCTGAAACGACTGCCATGGTCCTATAGTCACAGCCGGACCCTAAGGCTTGACGTTCTTTCCGAGCCAGGGAGGCATCTCGATATGTAAATATCGTCACCCATCCACAGACCAACCTCGGCAAGCATTGATTGACCCATGCGGCTGTTATTTGGAAAATCTAAATCTTTCGTGTTCTACGTCCTTCTTTTAACAAAGTTGATTCCTTCTACGAATCCCTAATTTTCACTGCTTCATAATTTATGTAATGATTAAGTTCTTCAATATGAAAAGCGTTAATTTAAAGCAATTGAAACACAAACGCGATATTCTCATTTCTCTCAGACACAAACTGAGCAATTTAAAAAGAGAGACGCGAAACAATATTTGACCTACATTACTCGGAAACGAAAGACGGAAAGAAAGCAGACGACGCCAATAATAAAATAATCGTTTGAGGATAGGTGCTGCTCTAGTGAACCTTAGGAAGGTCAAAGGGAACTCAGTTCAAGGACACATAGGATTTTTTTAGATGAGAAAAATATTTGAAGCCGACAGCATATATGTCTGAGTTGAATATCTGGATGGAAAATTTTCGTCCAGGAATGAATATGAGTGCAGATACTTGTTGGATTCCCAAATTAGTTTGGACTACAAAATGATTTTGTACCACATTACAATTTAATGTCTCCAAATCTGGGCGATATTAAACCAAATGGTGACTTCCGAAACTCAATACTCAATATCATTTAACACTCTGATTGATATACTCGTAACAGTAAGAAAACACGAGATGAAAACTGAGCCTAGCGCAATCATCCTACTCACGTCCCATGAAGTTTGAGACACAAACCGCAGACAGTCACCTGTGACAGGCATCATGGCGGCCTCAATACCCATAGGAAATTACCCCACATTCACCATCAACCGAGCGGAAAACCATTGCAAATAACAACCAAATACAAACAATAGTAGAACCAAGAAGAACACACAAAAAACTAGAGAAATCTCATCACAACACTGCTCTTCCCAAGAAAGTAGTACAGTGAACACTATGATAGTTACATGATGAAAATAAAATTAAAAACCAACCTTGAAGGAGGGACAGGATAACACAGATATACAGAACATCCATTTTGATAATTCACACTGTAATAATATTAAACACTCGCGGCGTTTTCGTGGGACGCACGGTCATGGCGCGTGCAGTGGCCGGCTGTCGGAGAGCGACTGAGCGGGCGGCGCGACAACAGGTGCGCGTGCGCACGCAGGTACTTTCTTCCTCTCTCCCCCCCGCACTCCACCCGCGGAGCTTTCGCGCGCTGAATAACCAATTTCTGGCGCTCCAGGGTATTCCATACGTGTTTTGAAACACAAAATAATTGGGTTAGTAGGCGTAACTTGGTATTCTAATTACAGCTGCTTAAGTCGGATTATATGGTGTTCGTCGCGGCCGGTGCGATTGTTATACCTACATAGCTGTATCGTTAATTATTGGTTAGTAGGCTATTGATGACGTCAGGAGATTTGGACCTCTGACAGCGTATCAATAGGACCTGATTATAATGATGCGCTGTTCGTTCATTATGTTAATGTTATTTTTTATAATTTTCAGTTCATCAGTTATTCAGTCATGTTTGGTTTTTGTGATCACACGATATTTTTTTTGTTGTTTTTATTAATTATGTAACGGTATTTTAATTATAATCTTTGTAAGTAGACAATTTCGGTCGGTAAAATTCTTTAAGGAAATTTGTTTAATTCTATGCGTTGATGTCTTTTATACGAAGCTACGAAAATAGGCCTGCGAGTTTTAGATGTTAATATTGCTGTAGGTAAATCAATCAGATTCTGTAGAGCTCCACTCCTATATTATGAATGAGCTCGTTCGGAGAAGTAGCCAGGTGCTGCCGCCATGAGCATTGACCATGAACTGCTGCAAAGCAACTTTGGTGAATGAAAGAATATCGGCCTGATTTGAGTCACTTAAGACATTTCAGCTTTGTTTTGTAAAGTTCTTAAGAATATTTTTTGTTTGAATGTCACATGAACTCAAGATGCCAACCAAGAAAGACAGACTTCAAAAAACCGGCCAAGTGCTAGTCGGACTCGCGCACGTAGAGTTCCGTACCATTATCGCAAAAAACGGCAAAAAAATCACGTTTGTTGTATGGGAGCCCCACTTAAATATTTATTTTATTCTGTTTTTAGTATTTGTTGTTATAGCGGCAACAGAAATACATCATCTGTGAAAATTTCAACTGTGTAGCTAGCCAGGCAGACGGATCGCGGTGTCTTAGTAATAGGGTCCCGTTTTTACCCTTTGGGTACGGAACCCTAAAAAAGAAGAAAAAATAAAATGCCTCAAAACAATTTGAAACCCAAAATACATTATTTTCACAGAACAGTTACCTCATTAACCCAGAAACTGTATCAAAGAAATTTCTTTAAAATAGAAACCAAATTGAAACGAGAATCGATATTAATTCACTTTCTCGAGAGAATCGATTCGACAGAGTTGCGTAACCTAGAGATCGTGATGGCGGCCGATTGAGCTCCTATTATTTAAAAGTGGAGTACCATCACGCTATACGTCCTTGTGAATGGTGACAGCACATAGCATACATGACATCATGCCTGTGAAGACACCTGGGATGGGGCGGCAATGCAGCAGTATCCGCACATTTGCCATGTAAAAGGGGGTAAGCCAACAACGGTGAACTTTAGCTCTCCAGCAGCCTAATTGCGTAAGTGAATTCTGCAAAGCAAACAAGTTGGAACCTTCCCAAAAACGACTTTTCGTATTGCATATTACACTCTGACACGGAAAGGTTATGCTCCTTTCATTACCAATATTTTGACGTAGAATTGATTGTAAAAGAATGAATGAAAGCGGAAGAATCGAGATAAAACTTCACTATTGGTATTGTGTAACGCAAATGTCATATGTCTTCAACTCCGTAGTATCTCTAAGTACTCTGTGTTCAACTCAAAGGAGGATTTGGAAAGCTAACGCTAGCTTTCCAAATTAGTTTCGCAATACCGAAAAAGTTGAAAGAAATGATTCTGATTCTTTGAAAGAATCGTCTTGTTTCCTTTGCTGATTTCACTTACGCAATTAGGCTGCCGGTCTCCTCTCAGTGAGAGGTAGCGGACCGTCCTCAACCACGCGTATCCAGTCAGTATTGCAAAGGCACGCCCTTGTACCCCCGGCGCCCTTGGACATACAGGAAATATAAAATTTCTCTTGATCAGCAGCAGTTATAAGATATATTGCATAAAGTACCTAAAGAAAGTGGTTTAGTCAGAACCTGAAGACGAGGTCGTTACCACTTGACTGATTGCTGATGAAAGCACTTATCTTGGTCAATAATTTAGCCAGTAGACAGCCAGAAATATAGCAGCAGTCGTTCTTTCAAGTTTCACTTCTAGAGAATATTTTTACGAAAATAAACTTTACGCTCGTTTGTGACTTTTGTATCGTGCTTTGCTTAGTTCCTGTTCGCTTGCAATTGCACACTCTGAACAAAGAAATATAACCGAACAAGTTTTGTTACTTTAAATTTAAGCAAACCTTAGTTATTAATAAATAAACTTAAATAAAAAAATTCAAAATTCATTTATTAGTGTGATTTTTTGTACATTTTACATAATATCTTATTAATAATACAATATAATATATCAATAGAACAATTCAAAACCACTTAGCAAAACTCTGTTTTGTTGCTAGTAAGACAAAGTTCGCAAGTCCCAATTATTTCGTAAACAGCAACCAAAACTTTGGTAACTAATAACTGTCTTTTTACCCGACTGCCGAAGGAGGGTAATGTGTTTATCAGTCTATGTATGTATGTATGTTTGTTCCTATGTGGCGTTCTAGAGACCAAATGCGTTGGCCGATTTTGATGATTCTTACGTCAATCGATTCGTCTTAATCCTGCGAGTATCACTGGCTACATTAAAATTGGAAAAAAAAACAAAAATGGCGGATTTTAAGCGATTAAAGATTTAAGTTTTGTAGGGAAAAAAAATTTTTTTTCTTCCATACCCATCGTGGGGGTATCATAATAAAGGATTTTAAGAGGCGATTTCAAAAATATATATCACTTATATGTTTAAATGTACCTAATTCAAAAAAAAAATCTAAAAAGTTGTAAATAAAAAAAGTTAATTAAAAAAATTAACTTTTTAGTCAGGTTTTTTTAATTAACTTTTTTACTTCTGTTTGGATGCAATCAGACACTATCACTCAATAAGACATCTTTATTAATGAATTTGTAGCCCGTATTCTCCCACAGCAGGGCGAAGTCTTCTTTCTTTGTACCACTCCTCTCGATCTTGTACTGCTCTGTGTTGTTCTTGTAGGACTCAAGCTTCTTTCTTGGTTCTTTCTCTTATTGTTTATTCAACTGTGCTGTTCCACATCTGGGCAAAGGTCTACATACCCTTGCAGCTTAAATAACTGGAAGGCTATGTAGATGTCTTTTCTAACCTTTTATGTGTTGTCTTTTCTGACCGACCGAAGTTTGTGAGGATGTATGTATTTTTGTTACTCTTTCACGCAAAAACTACTGAACTGATCTGGATGAAATTTGGCACAGATATGGATTATAGTCAGGAATAGCACATAGAATACTTTTTATCTCGGGAACATGTTCCCACGGGACAATTTTCGACATTCACGCGGGCGAAGCCGCTGGCAGAAGCTAGTCCGTCATAAACGCCTCTAAGTCGTCACGTTTCCTAGGCCTTCCTCGACAACGACGCCCGTTCTCTGGCTCCCCTTGCCTAACGTCTCCTTTCTCTTAGCCCTCGTAAAATATTCAGAGGATGACTATCTAATATAATATGTCTAAGATAGTCATCTAAGTAATTGTTGTCATCTTTTATGCCCTGCACGCTACACGCATATCCCGGTAAGATCTAGAACTCATTTCTAAAATGTGGGTCTTTCTGATATTAAATGTCTGGAAAGCCCACACTAGACAAACAATAAATAATTTCGCTGTGCATTCTAAATGAAAATGCATGATCACGTAGGTATCAACCGAATCTGTGCTGTTGATCTTTCAGTTATTATTTTGTAACTGCCTCGTTGGACTAATGGCCGCAAGACGTCCTGGGTTCGGTTCCTGGTTCAGACATTGTGTTATTGGGTTTTCCATCTGGAATTTGTCAGTAGCAGCGATAAGCTCGCTCCCTTATACATGGGACTTAAACAAGACTGCCGACATGTGGGTTAACTATAGTGCCCTGTTTTTGGGTAATGTTATGTTATATTTGTCATTGAAATAACTGAAAACATCTAAAAGGAGATTTTCTTAAGAGAGAGAAGGCTGGGCTTTTCCTTGGCCAGAGAATCAGCATTGCCATCCAACGTGGCAATGCTGCCAGCGTTCTGGGCACTTTTCACGTTGACAGCGATGTGGACGAATTTTTTGATGCCCTATTGACCCCTGCCCTTTTATACGCGTTCGTAGTTTTATTTTATTTTTATTTAACTGTATATATAGGTAGTTATTGTTATTTAAGTATTTAATAGCATGTAAATTTTAATTGAAATAAAATACGACCATTATAAAGGAGACTACATCATCAACAACTTGTGTTTTGTGACCAATCCTGAGATTAGGGATTTAATATCAGCTGTACATTATTTAAATTCATGTGATCGCAAATTTAAGTACTCAAGAGATTTTCAGTACTCAAATTTAACTTATCTATACAGATAAGGCACTGCTAGTAATATTTAAATCAACCCTAATTAGTTCTGAACACCTCTAGTGAGGTGGCGGTGGCGCCCTCTGTTTTTTTTCTTGTGTAACTTCTAAAAGACGGTTTTTAATACGATATCAATAAAATTATTACGCGTTAAACGAAATATGAATTAACCTCGGTTATTTATCGAAAATCTTCAGATACGGATAGAGTAAACTCGGAAGCAGTGCGTAAGCGCACAAACAAGTAGTACTAAGACTACTACGCGTACCATTTGTCTTATATTGGGAACGAACGCAGTGCCAATATTGAGATTGCGGTTGGTCAATATTGATGGCCTCAAAACAGTATCGATGATCGATCGAAGAATCATGGACCACAGACCAGTGGTGGCCCAGTGGTAACAGCAGTGACTTACAAGTTGTAGGTCGTGGGTTCGAACCCAGACAGGCACTTTACTTTGTGAAAATACATAACAATTGTTAACTTTAAAACCTTCTGTGTAAGGCAAATGACTTGAATGAAGTTGGACAGCTTCCAAAGAAGATCTTAGAAATGATGTCGTAAAGCAAACGTTACCTGCTTACTAAGACAATCGTGTTACTACTTTTGTGAAAAATTATTAAAGTTTGTACAGTTTATTAGTAGGTAACCTAATAAAATTATAAATGTGCAAACGTGTTTACAAGCAGGCATAAAAAGAGGAGAGGGCAAGAACTTGGCATCAAAAATATGTCCGCATCGGTGTCAGTGCGAAAAGAACCCAAGACGCTGGCACCATTGCCTCCAATAATGGAAATACTGATGTAAAGTAATTAAAGAATTGGGAATTTTAGGCTTGCTAGTTCGGCACGAATAAAATGTAAATGTAATTTGGCATCATCATCAAGTAAGTTTGTGTGTTTGTTTGTAGGAATTAACTTAAACCAAGTAAAGTAAATCTAATGTAAATAAATTCATTAAAACAAAAACAAAAATCTCTGGTAATGCTAAACCGATTTTGAAAATTATCTCACCAGTTGAAAGCTACATTATTCATGAGTATCAAAAGTTACTTATTATCCCAAAAAAACCGCACGAAGGGTTCCGTACCATTATCGCAAAAAACAGCACAGAAATCACGTTTGTTGTTTGGGAGCCCCACTTAAATATTTATTTTACTCTGTGTTTAGTATTTGCTGTTATAGCGGCAACAGAAATACATGATTTGTAAATATTTCAACTGTCTAGTTATCACGGATCATGAGATACAGCCTGGTGACAGACATACAGACAGACAGATGGACTGTGGAGTCTTAGTAATAGGGTCCCGTTTTTACCCTTTGGGTACGGCACCCTAAAAATAACGGGTCCATGGAAGCGATGCTGCGAGAAAAAGCTAGCAGCTAATAAAACAAATCTTTGGCCTTAAAACATGATATATAGATATGTCTGTGATATATCTTTTATTATCATATAATAATATGCTACTTTGTAATAAAGGCACTAAATGATTCAATCTTTGAAAATATTTAAATAAGGTGGTGATGCCAATAATGACGCCTGTCAAGTTGTGATAAAAATGACGTTATTGCAAAAAATAATGACGAATCTTAGGCGATTCAAGTAACACTATCTACATTAGCAATGATTTTTTAATATATATTATGTACCTAAATGGCACTAAAAATAGGAAAATAAAATACGATTTTTTTTTTGTAACGGAGTACCCGCACTATAATACGAAAAACGGAAAACTGCAAGTTCAAGCTAAATCGAACTTAAAAGTCCTATTTGTAGCAGGGCTTGAATAAGTCCGTCCGTCCGTATTTTACTATCATCGAAACACGTTAAATGCCCCCTTTCATTAAGATAATGCCACTTAAGCCTTAAAAACAGCACTCTGCCACCTGAGTGGCATTCCAATCACGGCACCCAACTTGGCACTATCACGACAGTACGCACCAAAAGTGATGAAAGTAAAAGTCAATGACATCCCTGAAAGGATTTAGAAATGCTTCACTCACCCACTTTTAAGCAGGAGTTATAATTATATTAAAGATAATATTGCTTGTCTGTTTGTTCTGGCATGATATAAATATAATGCACTTTTTGAAGTGAAAACTTCTTGAAGTGAGCGATTTTTGGTAGAGGCAAAACTTATGGATTCGCGTGCATATTCTTAATGTGACAGGCGTCATCAACATGCTAATGTGACGTTTCACACAAAACAGAAGTAATTCCAGTTTTAAGTTTGCCCGTCTATTGACAGTGTCCATGGCTGCCTATTTTTACCCGATTGCAATGAAGGGTTTATGCAGTTTTTCGCGCGTATCTTGTATGTATGTAATACCTCATCTTTCAAAACGCCAGACGGATTTCTATAACTAAGACATGGTTAAAAACGACAAAAACATTCGACAAAGACGTATACCACTTATATGTTTAAAAATAATTCGGAATAATAATGATAACTAAAAAGTAGTAAATAAAAAGAAATATAAATCCAAAACCCGACTAAACTAAAAAGATGAAAACAAAAACTAAATCATGCTGTGGAGTCGGCGGATCAGGTGCTCATCCAGCTCGCGAATGTTTTTTTCTTTTTAAATTGGCAAGGAGGGGAAATCCGGTCGGACTTACACCCAAAGTGCCTCTAAAGTGAGCCAGTCTGGATAGTGTCAGACTCCAACTGACTAAAAACCCCTCCTGCCTTACATAATCCCGCCAACGAAGCTGGTGCCCATTTTGTGCAAACTCAAATATTTATGGGCATCTTTATTTATTGATCAAAATATGTAGGTTTAAATAATACAAAAATGCAATAATTACAAAAGTGCGGTTTATCTATAAAATGTGCAAGAAGTGCAGTTTATCACATCAGAATACAAGAGAGCAATTTATCACGGAGGATAGGAAATTAAATATAAATTTGCCTTACTTTATTTAAGGATAAGAAGCACAACAGTGCTTTTCACCACACAGACAATCTGTTTCTCTTAGGTACTACCCCAGTGCACCGTTTGTCATTGCAGTTTTGTGCGTGCTATTTCTATGCTTCTTACAAAATATTCTCATAATACTAGTGAAGCATAGAGCCGCTTCAACTTCGGTTTCGTGCAATGACTGTGGAGGCCACATTTACACAGTACTCTAGGAACTTTTCCCTGTGTTGCTTACTCATGAGCCCATGCAGGCTCTCCTTCGTCAGTGTCCTGTCCAGCTCACATTCGAGTTGGTAGCGTTCCCTGATAAATAACGGGCAATCTACGAGTATGTGCTGGACGGTCTCTGCCACGCCTGGGTCGCAGACGCACGATGGGCTCTCCTTACACTTGAAGCGATTCAAGTATTCAGAGAACCCGCCGTGCCCCGTCAAAACTTGCGTGAGTACGCCTGTGGGCCGCACCTGTTTTATAATATGGAAAGCCGCTATTGCATCCGGAAGAAACATTTTCGTCACAGAGGCCGTCTCGCCCGACACATATCTTCGATTCCATTCATCAAGCGATTCCAAACGGATCTGTCGCTTGATAAATGAAACCGGACACTGGTCGTAGTCCGGCTTCCTCCGTAACGACAATGCTGCCTCCTTCGCTAACTCGTCCGCTCGCTCATTCCCCGGCAGGCCCGCGTGGGCCTTGATCCAGAACAAAGACACAGCTTTGCTCTGGCCCAGGGCTTGAGCCAAATTTGCGCGCGCACGAACCGCCAGGGGATGGAGAGAGCCATGGCTTGCAAGCGTCTGCAATGCTGACATTGAGTCGCTGTACAAACCATAGCTCGTCTCTTGCCGCGTAAGGATCACGTCCGTTGCTTTGCAGATGGCCAGGAGTTCCGCCTGGTAGACAGTGCAGTACGCGGCTAAGCTAAGTTTGAGCTTCCGGACTTCGCCTTCATTATCCCATATGGATAATGCGGTTCCGACCTTCCCCTCAATCTTGCTGCCGTCGGTGAAAATTCGCACCGCCTGCACGTTGTTGCTGTCTAGCAAATGTTGGTCTGCCAGGCACATGAACTCCAGGGGCATCCGCGTAGCTGGATGAGGAGCCTCTGCAAACCTTACCGCACCCTCAATCTCCCTATCTCCTGGCACATACCGGGATGGCCCTCTCCTCGCTTCATACAGGGCGGCTGCCTCCTGTATGCGCAGATCTAGAGGTAGTATTCCGGACAGTACCAGTGCCGAGTTCAGGGAGACAGTACGGTAAGATTTACAGATCTTCTGGACGAATCCTCGTTGGACCGAGCCTAGCTTCTTCCGTATTCCCAGCTTCTTCGTAGCGGGAGCCCAGGCTGCGGCCGCGTACGTTATTATGGGCTCAATCATAGCAGTGTAGATTGTGTGTATGATCTGTGCGTCCAATCCCCAACTCACTTTAGCGGCGCGGGACAGTTGCTTATAAATGTTAACTGCCCTCCTGCAGACGTTCGCAGTGTGCTCGTTGAAGGTGAGCTTCTCGTCTATGGTCAGACCCAACAACTTCATCCTCTTAACCATACCAATGTCGACCCCTCGCTCGCGAATGTTTATCCTGCGGAAGCATAACGTGATTTTCTTAAAAAGGCGTAAAAGCGCGTAGAGTAAAACAAACAATTCAAAAATACAATAGGTTAAGACCAATCCCAACTGATGGCACCCGTTCACGAACATGACGCATGGATTGGCACCACTCAGCTCAAAAATTATAAAGGGACCCGAATTAACCAACACATGTGCCACCATCAGAGAAACATTAGAGAGAGCATGACACACTCTCAATTGCCAGGGCACACACAAGACAACGAACGACATATAGGTACAGTAAATGGTAGATTTACAGTTGTTACATAGTACTCACACATGTGCTATGCAGTTATATAATACTAAAGTAAATTTGTTTCGTCCCATGTAATAAGGGACTAGCAATGAAGTCAAGAGCAAGCAAAGCCAGGCATCAAACATAGCTACCTCCTATCAAATGCGTTAAAGGCTAACAATTGTCCATCAAACCATTAGGGACCATAAACCATTCCAGTGTCACCCAACCAACTTACAATTACGTCTTTCATAAACCTTATTGCTACCAGTTAAGGATTCGTTTCGCTTAATTCATATGCAGGACATTCGGCTATCCTAGAGTACCTGAACTTAGCTACTGCTGCATTTATAATTTATCTTTATCACAATGCCATAAAGTTTTTTGTTGTTTGTTTCAATTATACAACCTGGCTTATTTATAATGCAGTTGAGTTGACTCTTATTGCTGTGGAGTAAAGTCTATTGTTGTTTTGTGGAGTTATTGACCTAAAATAGTTGGGTTAATAGTTTCCTATCCTGAATTGAGGCTCTGGAATGCAAGAAGCACTTTCTCTTATCCTTATGGGATGGGTCTGTTTTGGTTCATGGCATCCATATGTGGATAGTGTCATTCGATGGCCATAAATAATATAAAGGGAGCAGAACTTTCATAACATTGCAGTGTTTTATGTATATGCTCGTAGGAAGTTTCGATACAGAAAGATTTAAGTACATAACGCCAGTATTCGCCGAAGACACAGATAATATAATACTAGCATACAGAATGCATCATCCCATACAAAGAAACCGTGCCGACATAACTAGCGTTTTTCATCTGATTATTTTTTGTACATAGATCGCGTTCGGTTCAGTTCCACGGCAATAGATAGATGGAGCTAGCAGTGACTTGCAAGTAAAAGGATTTACTCGGTTCGTGAATATTTTTCTTTAAATACAGTGACGGTTTGTTTTATAGTATTTTTTTGCACGTTTTTACGGTTTCTTTGAATTTTGGTGTTACAATACAAATTTAGACAAACGAGTGGAATGTCTCAGAAATATAAAACCGCGCCATCTATTGGCATCAATTATATATGATCCGTTCATATAATCTAGGATATGTGAATAAAGAGCCCAATACTCGATGAAACGGGCTAGGTGAAATTAGATCGTGCAATTCGGGGAGTGAGCGATGGGCTCACTCCCCGAAATGTAACCGATAAAAAACCGACAAGCTGGCAACACGGCGTCAATGTTCAAGACTCTGGAGCTCAGTAGTTTGGATTTGTGGCCGGTTGGCATGGAATAGGGGGCGAGCCTATATAGCAATAGGCTCGCCCCCTATTCCATGGGACTTTAACATAACTAAGATTTATTTTTCGTAAAAGCCGTCTTTGCTATTTATGTGCCACCCCTGGGTACTTGAAGAGATTAACGAAAAGCTTTCTAAAAATATTTGTGGTGGCAAAATTATAGTTTCACCTTGGATTTATATAACTGCTAACTACGCCATTTCTTTTCTAGTGAAACCAACCCCTAACGTGGGTGTTGTACACGAGGCAGCCGCAGGGCACAAACCTTATAAAAATATCGCTGCTTATTATATTTTTTTCCTTTTGAGAAAATGAATTTAGTCTTGTGAAGAGCTTGCTATTCTTGAGTGCTTACTGCTTACGTAAGGAAAATATGTTACATAAGCATGCTATCCGCGTAGGTCACTTTGGCTGCATGCTTTGGGCCACAGAAGACAGTATACGAGGTGGAGCATAGCTTGCGAGTTAGCTCTACATTCACGTTCACACCCTGCTTTTATTTATTTATTTAGTAAAGCTATATGCGCAAGTACAAAGGCTGGATTTTGTTCTCGTCAAACTTCTTGGCCGCCCTGAAGCAGCGACTGATTAAGAGTTCTGACCGCCCTAGGCTAATTATGAGTTCGCGCCCCCGCCAGGTGTATTATAAATAATTTGCCGGTTTTTTAAGTGCACTTTAACACCCGGTTTCCCAGCTCTCAATTATCGGTCTGTTAACGTAATCGTCAAATAATCGCCGGTCAATAATTCTACTTTAAATTTCTCAACACCAAGGGCCAGTTTCTGAAGTCGACGTCACATCTCAAACCCGCTGACAATTTGTCACCAATTAACCAGCCCTCAGTTGTCAGTGAGTTTCTCAACACTTCATCATCGAGAAATTACGTAATCGCTTGTTACATTAAATAATCGGCATTAATTTATTTTAAAAGTGGATTGGTTGTGGTTTAAAAGAAGATGTAGTGACTAAAATAGAAAAGAGTATGTTAAGATGGTTTGGCCATGTTGAGAGGATGAATGAAAGTCGACTAACGAAAGGTATTTACAAGGCAGACGTGAATGGAAACGCCGGGAGGGGACGCCCTAGAAAGACATACATAGACCTTATAGGTGATGTTCTTCAGTAAGGCCAGGTGCGCAGTACCTACTCATAACCGGCGTGTGTGTATGACTAGATGTATGTATGAATGTGAGTGAAGCAAAAGAAGCATGTAAGGATCGTAGCAGCGTTCTGTAGTTTCTGCCTAACCCCATGGGAAAAAGGCGTGTGTTTATCTATGTATGTAATTTATAACGGTGGGCTACCCAAGCTAGTATTCATTCACTTCGCATCTCTTGATTGCCTCTGATTCAATGAACTCTTTTTCGTCACGCAACGTATCAAGATAAGCATGTAATGTCTCATAAAGAGTAACAACGTTAGATAAATCAACAGAACTTGCTTGTAGCTGTGCACTAACGATTGGAGACTACGAGCACAGAGTTCCAAAAGCACAACATTATTGTAATTTCTAGAGTTTTTTTTTTCTAATATTCTCTTTACTTTAATATTCATCTACGCAAATAGAGAATAATGTTTCCAGAACTGTTACGTTTGTATGAACTGAAATTTATTGTTAAAATCAGGGAGTCCCAAGCTTTTTCAGTTCACAGCGCATTTAGTTTTAGTGTTTTGTCTCGGTCTAGTTGAAATATGTAGGGTAGATGCAATGGTGCTAGATTAATAGTGCATGCGAAGACACGATTTCAGCGCGCCCGCGCCCCCCCGATCCTCGCGCCCTAGGCTGCAGCCTAATTAGCCTAAGGGTTAATCAGGCCCTGCCCTGAAGTTGGCTACAATGGCTGCGCAGTAGTAAATCTCATACAAAGTCAGCACCGCCCTGCGCCCTACGCATCGGAAAGCAGGGCGGTCAAGAAGTTTGGGGAGTACTGTAGCTGTGCACCAAACAGTGGGTGCCTAATGAGCTCTTTTGAGTATGTGGCCATACAAGAAAAGGGTTTCAAATAGGTAGGTGAGGTCAGCCCCTGATATCTTAGCTGTTGAGATTGTTTTAAAGAATAAGATGGTCAGCCAATCGCATTACAAACTTTGGTTCTTTAACTTAATTTCATAGGCGCACAGAGTAGTATTTTATCTGTGACAGAGATCACCAGTTCTTCTAAAATTAAACCTGATGGACGGCACATTGTATTGTACGCGTGCCTATTAGATATATTTAATCTTAGGCCATGTATGACGTAGGTTGCTCGTAAGTCTAAGTCCTCTCAACCTCTTCCTACAACTTAAGTCATCTTCAACTGCGAACACGCTCTTTCAATTGCCAAAACCTTCTGTTACCTTTCCGGCGTAACACGCTCAAACGTATTTTTGTTACTAAGAAACTGAACTTTGCCCACGCCGACCATTTCTTTTATCTGAGGCTATCATATGTTAAAGATGCCAATGAGCGCCATCTATTGTCTTATTTTTAGAAGTAATTCACAGATCAAAGTTCGATGGTTTTCTGTTCCTTTTTGTATTTTTGATGGTTTATGTTGTACTGGCCGCATGTTAATTACGAGTATAGTACGAGCGCCAACGATCAAAACTATATCACAACAATTTTTTACGGTCAAAACCGTCTCCAATCGCTAGATTAGATGAATCTGCACCTGGCTAGGTGGGCAGCACCGGCCAAAAACATCACAGTTTTATGGGGGTCATATCTATCTGCTTTATCAAAAAAATAAACAGACGGATCTATTACAATATGTTTGATATTAAAATGTACATAGGTTTTGTAATTTTTACCCGGCTGCAAGGAAAGGGTTTTTCGCGCGTATCTTGTATGTTTGTATGTATGTAATATTCTTTATTACCTCATATATTTCAAACTTATTGGCGGATTTTTATAATTAAGACATCGTTAGACAGGTCGTGACCGCCCAAGTCTTAGAGCTAAGTGCCTTTAAAAAAAAAGAAACGTGGCGGATTTTGGGCGCCATATTGTGGGGGTTGCAATTTTTTTTTCTTCCATACCCATCGAGTGGGGTATCAAAATGAAGGGTCTTTAGAGGAGATTTCAAAAATATATAACACTTACATGTTTAAATGTACCTAATTCGAAAAAAATATGTTCACTAAAAAGTTATAAATAAAAAAAGTTAATTTTAAAAATCAAAAAACCCGCCTGCTTAAAAAGCGATCTAAAAAGACGTAAACAAGAAGAAAATCATGTTGTGCAGTCGGAGGATACATCTCGTATTAGTCAGCCAGCTCGCGAATATGACATATTCGCGAGCGAGAGTATCCTCCGACTGCATAACATGATTTTCTTCTTGTTTACGTCATTTTAGTTCGCTTTTTTCTAATGATAAAGTTCGTTTTAAAATATTTTTCGCGTCACATGTAACCGGAGCGCATTTTCAAAAATGTTAATATTTAAAGTCAAAGACATTTATTTGCATTAAATACTGTACAAAAGATGGTTTATATAAGTTATTAGCACAATGACACATTTCGCCATAAGTTTGCATGCAAATATTAAGATATGAGTTAAGGTGCTTACAATAAGCAAATCTCTAAAAATCTAATAACACATTATATTTATTAGGTATTTAACCTGTTATGTATAATAAACTCTTCAAGACACTTAATTTACTTACTAACACGTTCCGGGACACTTGACTATTTGCAAATGTAATGATATGACACTTCAAAATCCCATACATTTTGTCATACCGTCTACAGCCGTACTACCTCATTACATATATTTTTAAATTTTTGATATGACACTAAATATCAACATCATTGTACTTGTATGGCTCAGTCTACGCCTGTCGGCGGTGTGCATGTGTTGTTTTGGTGCATAAGCACTGCGTATGTGTGTTGAAAAATGACTCGAAAAGAGTTTGCCGTGACACCCACGAACAAATGAAGTCGCGTGATGTGACACTAGATCATGTGCTTCTTAGGAATACTATGGGCAAGCAACGGCTATCGACGGTTTGCCAAATTACATGAAATAAAGTTCACCGCCCTTAGCCGTACTGTCACGTAACGATATACCGACATAACGTCAAGAGGCGGTCTGTCCCGGAAAGTGCTAAAGTATACTATGAAATTATATGGTTAAACCGAACAGTCTCATTTTCTTCCAAACTCTCGGTCAGCGTTCGCACCGCTTAACGTTGAAATTTTGTTACAAAAGTTAAAAAAATATTTTTTGTTTATTATGTTCTGTGGATGATAGCTTATATTAAATGATCCAAAAAATTCTAAATCTATACCTAATCCAAAAATGTTTCTACTGAGTAAAATAATATTCAGAGTCTAGCTTAAAGTAACGATTTTCAAGTGGGGATCTCCCCACTTGAGAGAAAATCGTTATTGCTATAAAAATCTTATTGCTTGTATAAGACAGATGTCTTACACAAGCAATAAGATTTAGTCTATCCTATTTAACTTAATACAAAATTATAATTATAATTCGTACTACCTGCCCCCGTACCATGACGTGAAAATTATCATGGTTCGATTGTGGAAAAGGGACAGATGTATACAAGTCATATACATCTGTCCCTTACACATACTAAAAATAACATTACTCTAAGAGTTTATGGTCACCCCTCTGAAAAGGATGACGTTAATATTGCTGAATAATTGTAGGTAATATATTCATTATTAATTGACATTTAATTTTGATATAACTATAATTTCTCAATTAATTTTATAAAGTAAAAGAAAATAATTAAGTAATAATACTGTTTAATGTATGTGAATTTAGGATGATAAATGGACAGGCGAAAGATAATTGCAAAGGTTGTAAAAGGCTGCTTAGATAGTTAATAAGTACTAACATAAATTAATTAACACCAACATTATACCTACTCGCAATAAACGTTTTGACTTTGATGCCCCTTTTCGCTTGGCAGGCAGCATGTAGACAGCGATCTTTTACCTAACTATTAATTTTATTTTTAGGGTTCCGTACCTCAAAGAGGAACCCTTATAAGATCACTTTCTTGTCCTTCTGTCCGTCCGTCTGTCCGTGTGTCACCGCCGATTTTCTCAGGAACGGGTGGACCTAGCAAGTTTAAATTTATACCAGATACTGAGGTCTATAGTTCCTATATGGTGTATAAAAATCAAGGTCCTGAGTGAACACGATAAAAGGTAAATTTAGATTTTCGCGAAAACTTGTAAGTACCAAAAATTACCTGAATTTTCAACTTTTCGTTATTTTTCGGCATTTTCCCTTTACTTGTGCTGTAAAACCTTGCTTTTAACCAAAATTGCCAATTCTAGGTCAACCGGAAGTACCCTATTATAGGTTTTGGGTCGAAAACCTATATGGTAGTTAATGTTGACCTAGTTACCGAATTATGTTGGTGAATATAGCTGTTTGTACGGAACCCTCGGTGTGCAAGTCCGACTCGCACTTGACCAGTTTTTTTCATTTTACTTTTGTTTTGCAGACATAGTAGACTGCACAGTGTTTAAACTAATTATTCGCTTCCAGGGTAAGATAAATTTCTTTTTATTTCTCTTTTACAATATAATGAATGGGAACGAAACTTTAATAAGTACAAAGATTTAACTCATAGATTTTATTTTCAAGTTTTGCCGCCTATTTCTTCTGTCATTTTGGCTAAAAGACAAACAGACTGTAGAATTTTTTCACTTTTCTCTGGCCCTATACACATTGGTCCATGCTGGTTAATGTTCGTTATCCATTGCTTCAATACTAATTTCAAAACATCAATCACTTACAATAAATTAAACTATACAAAAAATAAATATAGTAACTATTGGGGGGTTGTTGGGCGCGGCCATGACAGAATATCTATAGTACATAGATCTAGTGCTTATCGTCCGCAAAAACCTGATAATGTGCCCCTGCCCTCACGAAGCCCTGCGCACAACGAATAATAACCCATGCGTAGGTCGGAACGGAGTAGAGCTGGGCGATTCTTTTCATAAATATCGATTCTTCACTTGATTCGAATTCTGAGTTCTCTGACTAGTATAATATATTATTTATACTAAAATATTCTCTGACTATTTATTATATAGTTATCTGTGATCTGAATAATCAATCCACAAAAAAATCGAAGTCATGAAATCGGTTCTCCAAAAACGATCTCTATTTTGATTTATTATTCGCGTTTATGTTTTCAACACAAATTCTAATCCAATTACGGGAAACAAAAAGAAAACCATATATTTTTTGTTTTTTATAAATTTTTATGTCTAAGATGTTGATTTAAAAACTAAATGAAAGTATCAAGTCTAAAGAAATATATTTATTTTGATTGTCAGTAACATTAAAAAGTTTTATAGGAAAGAAGAAAACTGAAAAAATCATTTCATTAATTTTAAATAATGTTTTGAATGTAATGTTGTTCATATCGAAACAGAAACGTCAAATCTCTATTTTCTAGGGAGAAATATCGATTCACTGCATTATGAAATCGAATATTTGGTCCTAAAAATCGATTAGTCGAATTGAACTTAGATCGCCATCCCTACAACGGAGCGGTCAATAGGGATGGGAGTTTTCGGTGTTTTGCGCAAACGGTTACGTAACCAATATACAGTTTTTATATCGATATCAAAAACGGTTTTCAGATATCGATATCAGTAGTACAGTTTGCAAACGTTAAAATGATATTTAGATGAGAAAACTAACAAGGAACGCGAACTTAAAGCAAACGAAAACTCACACTACTGGTATTTTAAGTTATTTATCAGTTTAACTACTTGTAACTGCGGCGATTTCACTTCATGCTTTACTAGGCTTAGGACTAACAGAAAAGTTTTTGAATAGTAAATGTCATTTGAGATAACATTGTACATTTAAATAATCCCATTTTACAGCCCGTTCAACCGATTTTGACTTCTATTGCGTTGGTAATATGACAAATGGCAATTCTAACAGTTAGTTTTGGTAACAGGTTTATGCTTTTTATGCCATCCTTATACTTACGGGATAGAACTCAAAATCGGTTGAAAGGACTATAAAAAGGGGTTGTATAAGAGGTAGTGATATGGTTCCTATCGGTTTGAAGTTTGCGTTTTGTTCGTACGTTTTTGCATTGTTACGGTTTTAGGTTTTGAGTTATTCATTCTCGAACGCAAGTAGTCTTGATTCGATACATACAGTTTTTGTGATATCGATTATTTTGATATGGATATCGATATGATATGATATCGAACCCCATAACCGATATAAGTTACGTTTTGATATATCGGATCGGTGACATCCCTAGCGGTCATAAATACGCGCAGGCCGCAGCGCAGCTGTCAAACACACCAGGCAGGACAGAGAGAGATCAATATTTTGGTTTTGCCTATAAATTGTATAGCCGGCTGCGGTATTCCGCCGCCCAGGCTCGGAGCTTCAGTCAGTGCCTTCAGTCTTGAATCGGCGCCCCTGCTTGCTGGACGTGTTCTCTTGTAGCTCCATTGAGCTCCCAGCACTCACTACTCTCAGTGTTTTCATAAGTGTTTGTGACTTGTTTTGAAATGTCTTCATTAATGTACTACTTTCGACTGGCTGATATCATAAGAACTTGATCCATGATGAACCGCGATGGGCTGCCAGAAGATCCCGCGAAGCAATGGGAGGTCCTTCTGTGCATCATCGCCTTCGAGGAGAAGAAAATAGATCGCAGACCAGACGGCGCGATTGAAACTCTAACTTACATCTTTAACCACAGAGGAATCCGGTAAGTACCTACCTAGTAATTGCAGGGTTAGTTATAAATTCGGCGTAGTACTTCGTGCGGCGATCAATACAGCTCGCGCAGGTCATCTAGGACCTCTAGGCAACCTAACTAGCACATATAAGACTACAGTGGGTGCGAAGGAGAGAAGAGATCACTGCCCGGGCCATTTTGCGTTTGCTCTTTGTTACTCTTTTGCTAAGTTATTTTATAATTATGTTATAAGTTTAGCCTATGTTAGAAGATATTGTTTATTTAAGTTTTTTTTTGTTTTTATAATCTTGCAATCAGTTGGTAGACTATAAGCAGATGAGATGAAATAATAAAGTTTATTTAAATTAAGATATTTTAGCTTATAAGTTGCTGCGAGAGTTAGTTTCTACATTTTAGCTGGAGATGTTATATTCTGGGGCGGGCAGTCTTTTCTTCTGCCTACAAGTCCTCGAAAGAGAAAAAAAAAAGAATAGTAGTTATTTATTTATTAATGACAAGACATGAAAGTCACAATATTGCAACAATTCTGCTCATAGTCCTAGGACTGATTGCAGAAAACAAGAGAAAAAGAAATAAAAAGTAAAAATTTATCACAAAATCCACAGCTCTCAAAAATACCTGAACACACTTATTGTACTATTACAGCCAATTACAGATTTACAATTTATAAACATTATAAAAAATATTGCAACAGAGACTTAGAACAACAAAACATACCTAATATTTGAAAACTTGTGTAAAGTGGGCTAGAGGAGTGTGTAGCTAGTGTGTTATAGTATTGTATTATGCGTTTCAAATGAGAGGACAATCAACTATCCTCCCAGTATGCTAAAAAGGGACAAGACCGTGCAGATAGCAACACAATAATCTATTCCAAAAGCCAAGGGTCAGTTATATATTACTATAATTAAATAAGTATACTGCCTCCTTGGTCTTGTGATCACAAGCATTACTGCTGAGCATGAGGCATTGGGTTTTATTCCTGGGTCTGATGAAGTGTTAATGGGTTTTCCATCTGGCATATCTCAGTAGCAGTCTGGAGTCTGGATTTGTACCTAGTTGATGGCAATAGGCTTGTTCAGCACCTATTACTGAGGACTAACATATACATATATGTGGGGAGAGTGTATGGTACTATAGATGCACCTCTCCTATATATAGGGTTAACAAAATAACTTGAGTTAACATATAGAATACTAAATGCGTTATTATCTGCTATAATTTAGACATTAATAAATCAATAGCATCAGCGTGCTTGTGCAAAACGGCTTCTGCGAAATGGGTTGCGAGTTTGATTCCTGGACATGACCAAAATATTAGTACATAATGGCTTAAAAATTTTAGCATCAGATTAGTGCTTAAAAATAAAATGTAACTCATTTGATATAACTTTCTCTTTGAAAATAGTCCTTACAATATAACATGCATAGTCATGTGAGAGTGCACATGCACATTCAAGACATGAAAATAGTATGACAATATCGCCTGCGCAGTGTGAGATTACATGCACATTCTTAAGACAATGCAGCATGCACTTTATTGAAAACACATGACAATTACTATATGAGACCGTCACAAGCACTTTCTGATGACAATGCGACATGTATGTAATTAATAAAACATGACAATTACTATCATAATATGACATGCACACTTACGCATTATACAACTATCACATGAGCATTTATATATATATACCTAGTTATTCCGTTCTGGAGTTTTAGCTAGACTAACGAACAGCAACTGATTTTTTACTATATGTAAAAGATGTGACATGCACATAATTGATAAAACTTGACAAATATTATTATTATAAGAGATGCGCAGTGCACAACTATCACTTGCGCTTTTGTACAACAGTGTGACATGCACATAATTAATTAAACATGATAATTACCATCATAATATGACATACGAAGTGCACAACTATCACATGCGCATTTGTACAACAGTGTGACATGCACATAATTAATTAAACATGATAATTACCATCATAATATGACATGCGAAGTGCACAACTATCACTTACGCATTTGTACAACAGTGTGATATGCACATAATTAATTAAACATGATAATTACCATCATAATATGACATGCGAAGTGCACAACTATCACTTACGCATTTGTACAACAGTGTGATATGCACATAATTAATTAAACATGATAATTACCATCATAATATGACATGCGAAGTGCACAACTATCACTTACGCATTTGTACAACAGTGTGATATGCACATAATTAATTAAACATGATAATTACCATCATAATATGACATGCGAAGTGCACAACTATCACTTACGCATTTGTACAACAGTGTGACATGCACATAATTAATTAAACATGATAATTACCATCATAATATGACATGCGCAGTTCACAACTATCACTTGCGCATTTGTACAACAGTGTGACATGCACATAATTAATAAAATATGATAATTACTATCACAATATGACATGCGCAGTGCACAACTATCACATGCGAATTTGACTTGAATCAAATTGTACTAGTACTTAGTGATCTGTTTCCATGCCCTTGCGAAGCTACTTTACATAATTGTAGTTTTATTCAGTCGTAAGATGCCACTAGAACAATTTATTCAACCCAGCTTTCTTTTGTTTAGACACATCTTTACGGAATGGATACGAATGATGAGGCTTGTCTACGACAGAACACAGTCTGAAGACGATTCCCCACGCAAGGACAATGATATTTCGCTGATATGGCGCCAGCGGGGAAACGTCAAGTTCAAAGCAGATCTATTTGAGGAGAGCCACAAGCTGTATACAAAGAGCGTGCTGTTCGCCCTCAAGGAAAGCTCTCATTACTCTGTGGCCCTCGCTAATAGATCCGCTTCGTCTTTGAGGATGAAGAAATTCAAGGTATGTTAACTTTGATGATCAAAATTTAAATACTATTATATATTCGCACTGAGCACGGAGACGCCTCGATCGCCGCTACTAGAGGCGGTTTTGTCAATACTATTGGTCGTGTTTTATTCACACTACAACACATATGACGTATAGAAACTGACAGATTTAAAGATCACTTCAAGCTCATCACGCTTAAGGCAGCGCCAAGAATCTTTAGTACTAAAGCCTTAAGAACCTGCCAGCGAGGCGGTTCTGCACTCTGTGGTAATTAAAAATTTTTATTTTACTTATACGTGCTACATTTACAGGAGTGTCTGCGCGATGTGCAGCGCGCTTTGAATCACGATTATCCAGAAGATCTTCAGCACAAACTCTACCTGCGTCGTGCTGAATGCTACCTTGAGTTGGGGCAAAGAAAGAAGTGTATTGAGGCCATGAAGCAAGCAGTCCGCCACCAAGAAAAAGTGCGGCTGCGGGGCGTCTCGAAAGGTATGTCCTTTTTTGTAATATCTAGATTTAAAAGGATCTGAGGCAGGCCTTTGTTCAAGAGCGGACAGTGTAGGATTATGTATAAAAATACTCCATTTTATATAAATTTTTTTAACCGACTTCAAAAAAAGTCGGAGGTTCTCAATTAGTCGGAATCAATTTTTTTTTCGTATTTTCCCCAATTACTCAAAGACGCCTGGACTGATTTGAAAAAATATTCTTTTGCTTGAAAGGGTATACTTCCCAGATGGTCAGTTTGAAAGGTTATGATGTTATGATGGGATCCTGAAGAAATCGAAGGAACTCCTCAAATATTATAGGCATGCATATAGTGATTTCGGTATTTTCATCAACAATACAAACATTTGCACTCAGAAAGTATCATTTGGTGAAGTGGAACTGATAAAGAAAACTACAGATGGCCACTGAAACTCTTAATGCTAAGTATGTCACGGGTATAAGATATCTCAAATATTTAATCGACTATGAAGAAGCAAATACTTATGAATAAAATGGTACTGATGAAAATGTTAGCATCGAACTGATCTGATAATGAAGCTGGAAGGTAGGCACTGGAACTCCGAAATAAAACAATGTATCCTAGTCGTGTTTGAGCTTATTGGAATCGTCATAAGGTGTACTTTGGTTATAAATGATTTTCATGGTAATTGTAGTTACCTACCAAAACTGAAAAGGGTTGAGTAAAAACTCCGAAGTCGGTATCTTTGGTAGGTACCATAGATACCGACTTCGGAAAATAAAGTTATTTTTCGTTTTGTAGTGTTTTCTTTTGGAAGTCGGTTTGATTGTTTTGTTAATTTGGTACTCAGTAAATACTCACACAAGCGAATGTTTTCAGCTGAATTCGACAAATCGTACTCGCAGCTCGAAGAAAAAGTGGCCCGTCATCCCAGATTGGAAGCCCCACAAGACGAGCTCATCATGCCGCATCTGTTCATGGGAGAGAATCCTGAGTTCAGGAGTGCTTGCAATGCTATTCAGCTAGTGTAAGTAGTTTTTTTTTATAATTTTAGCTAGATTTTAAATCATAGTAGGTGGTTCCGTGGATAGTGGCGGACGCAGATAATTTTCAAATGGTACGAGATCTTGAAGAGTCGCCCCTCCAACCACAAAATTGTCGTGTTCTTTCCATCCAGCTTTACCTGAAAGGTATAATATGTGGTTTTTTACTTTGTCGAAACTTGGCGTTTAGTTTGAGGAATGCCTATCTATAAATAATGGATAGTAATAAAACCTACGCCAAAAAAAAAACAAATGTGAAATTGACTACTTTATTTACTAATTTGCCGACAACTTATATGCGAATACAAATAATGGGGTTATTGGACGATTCGCCCGAATTTAACTCGCCCGAATCCCCTATTAAAATATTCATTTTTCTGTGTCGATTCGTCCGAAGTTAATTTACCGGTGGGCGAATCGACCACTCCACAATTATTTAGTAGGCGATTCGCCCAAATTTTATTTTAGAGAATAAAAAATAAAAAGGTACAGTCGTGCTCACCCGTCTCGGCAATAAAAAGAAGAATTAATCGAAGTTAATAGATATTTTACTAGAAACTAGGCAAGCAATTCATTAAATAAGTAATTACCACATAAAACTTGGAGATATGCCAGTTAGATAAGACATTTATAACACCGCTTACAAATATTATTTTATGCTAACCGATTCTGAAGTGTCTATAATAGATCCAGCGCGGGCCGACCGGTAGGTAGTTATTTTCATTTAAATTATTAATTTTATTTTCAGCCTATTCTGTCCAACTGCAGGGCAAAGGCCTCCCTTTCTTCCCTCCAATCCTCCTGGTTTAGGACCATTGTGGACCAATCCTGACGATAGGCATCAAGTTCATCCCGCTATCTTCGTCTGGGTATAGTTATTCTATTATCAATAGTAGAAATTAAGCTGGTTTCTATAGAGCTTATGTCTGGATTATTTTAGCTGAGCATATATGTTTTTGAAAAAAATTAAATTTTGTATATTAGTCGGAAGTTTGATACTTTTTGGTAATTTAGTTTGTTATTTGAATGTACAGATTTTTTTTCGTAGAATTCTTATTTGTATGAGTTCATGTTTGTTTGTTAATACATTACTTTTTGGCGATTAATTTTGTATAAATTTTTCGGTAATTTAGTTAGTATTACAGTCAACCATGGATCGTTTCTTTTTTTGTAACACTATTCCCTCCAACGAAATTGGCGCCTTATGTGCTTAACCTTTTTTATTCCGTTCTATCTTTTATGCCTCTCGTACATTCATTCCTCATACTAATTCTTTCTTGCATTCTATTTGTAGGAGTCCCACTTTTATTTAGTCTCATCTACGGGCATAATTTATTTATTAATAAAATTGGTAAAATACAACATACAATGTGCTATTTATTACAGTTCAGCAAACAGTGCTGTTTATCACAGGTAGGTATACAAAAAATACACAAGGTTCTTTTATCACAGAGAGCATTTTATACCTAGGGATAAAACACAAAAATGCTGTTTATCATACAAAATATAAAAAACTTACACAATCTACAAACTTAGGTACTAACATGAAATACTGCCGGCTACACGTGTCCTTGCTGCATTCCGTGCTTTAAATATCATACAAAATACTAATGAAGCACGGTGCGCTTCAGGTTTTATTTCTGTGTATAACCGCAGGGGCTACTCAAATTAATACATTTATTTCAGATGTCAAATCCATATACAACAAAATAAAACATTGAATACCAAACACACAAATTAAAACATTGAATAATAAAAACACAAATTAAAACATAGAATTACAAATTAGATTATTAAAAATATTAAATTAAATTATATTAAAATTAAAATGATTAAAATACTGTCAAAAGGTGTCAGTACATTGCTTATAAACTATGTTAGTGAGCGCCCATAACAATGCGCATCCATTTGTTCTGGATTGGGCAATCCGTTCGAGACGCAATTATCTGCAAGATGCCGTTGCTACTGCCTCGCACACGCTGCCACAAGGAGGCTACCCTCTTGCGTATAACCGCAGGGAAGCCGTCCGTCCGCGCTTCCGCAAACATGCTGGATGCACTACAATAGCGAGGCAGCCGCATCAGCACCCTGAACATATTATTGTATTGGACACGCAGAGCACTAGCAGCCCGTTGGGTGTAATTCACCCACAAGCTGCTCGAGTAGAAGGATTGGCAATATGCCTTAAAAAGAGTTATCTTAACTTCCCTCGAGCAGCGTGCACACCGACGCGCAATCATATTCCCCCGGACTGCCAGCGTCCTGCGTTCCCTCTCTATGTCAGCATCATCCTGCAACTCGTCTGTCACAATGTGTCCCAATGCAGTATTCTATGAACTATTCCCTGTGTTTCTTGTCCATGATCCCATGCAGGCTCTCCCTCGTTATTTTCTGTCCAACTCACATTCAAGTTGGCACTCTACAAGTATGTGCTGGACAGTCTCTGCCACGCCTGGATCGCAGACGCACGATGGGCTCTCCTTACACTTGAAGCGATTCAAGTATTCAGAGAACCCGCCGTGCCCCGTCAAAACTTGCGTGAGAACGCCTTCGGGCCGCAACTGTTGTACGATATGGAAAGCCGCTATTGCATCCGGAAGAAACATCTTCGTCACAGAGGTGGTCTCGCCCGACACATGTCTTCGATCCCATTCATCAAGCGATTCCAAACAGATCTGTCGCTTGATAAATGAAACCGAACCCTGGTCGTAGTCCGCCCTCCTCCGTGACGACAATGCTGTCTCCTTAGCCAACTCGTCCCCTCGCTCATTCCCCGGCAGGCCCGCGTGGGCCTTGATCCAGAACAAAGACACAGCTTTGCTCTGGCTCAGGGCGTGAACCAGGTTAGCGCGCGTGCTAACCGCCAGGGGATGGAGAGAGCGATGCAAACATTGAGTCGCTGTACAAACCATAGCTCGCCTCTTGCCTCTTGAGGATCACTAACCATATATCGTTGGAAGTTAATTTGTTTTTCGGAAGCTTTATTAATTTCCTAAAAATAATTGCGGTTGTGGTAGGGTAGATCTACTTTATTTTACTAATACTAAATGAAGGAATCGTGACGTTTTGTAGTTTGTACCTCATCCTTTGGAAAAGGGGTTTTTAGCTAGCTGGTGTTTCAATGTTGGAACTTCGGTATACCTTTGACGATTAGCTAGGATTATTATAGGAAAATCATGACAAATTTTGCAACTGTGCTTTTAATAGGTACTACTCTTTGTATCTGATAGGCATTACCATATGAAATATCTTTGTACAATGAAAAAGTCGACGAGAGGCTGTCTATTAATGGACCCTATACACTCCTATACTTAGCCAAGATTATTAGTTTCATACAACCAGATTTTTCATCCAAAATTTTGAGGGTTTATGGATTTTACTGATTCCGATGTACCAGGGTAAACTTGATGTAAACAGGTTGCAACTCTTTGTGGGGACTTCTATGAGGTAGTTATACTTCTTCATATGACGCAGACCACTAAAAAAAAGAAATACGTAAAAATCGTTTAACTTTTGTACATACTTTGAACGTGTTTCTAAAATAATATTGTTAAAAACAAAATTCATATAAATATAAAATTGACTTTTCTAAACATTTTAACCATAAAAAAAAAGCAAATTTGTATGTAATCAGAATGTATCGAGAGGACAAAATAAATAAAATAAAATAGTACATTTCGTGTCGAGCATAAAAAGTCGAGATGTCGAAAGCTACATGCGAGTGTTAAAATTAAGACTTTTTATGCGAGACACGAACGATTATTTTTCCACTACCTGATGAGCTTGTTTAATAAAATGCAAAGAAGTTCGAACAACAATTTTTTAGAAACGTGCGGACTAAAAACCACAGACTATATACACACAATCAATGCGCGCTTTTTCGAGAGGTAACAGGTTCAGTATCATTCTGCCGGATGTGGCCGGTGTAAAAAGCGCGGGCGTAGCGGCAGAATGCGTCTACCAACAGTATTCATTTACTTACTTTTTTTCCTTTAAATTGCAAATTGTTTCACTCGTACTTGGCCGCCAAAATGAAAAATAATTACGTTGTAGTTACATAATGATATCAAAACTCCATACAAAAGTCGTTTCGTATCTGTTATTATGTAATTTTGTTTCTTATAATCTTGTGTCTAAATGTTCATATTTCGAAACGAATTTCTTAGGCAATGTCTTACACACAGAACAGAGAAGACAGTATACTGTGATTTTTAATTTCGTGGACTAAACTGACAGCTGCTATTGACCTTATTGTTTTTAAATGTTGCAAGCGCGGAGCATAGTGTTGTAGGTAAGGCTCAATCATAAGTGATTCATCGAATCGATGTGACATGACTCCTGAATTTATTTTTACTAATTGGTGTAAATAAATGTTTTATGAATATAAACGTAATATATTTAAATATAACAGTATTCATACACATAGTACATGAACTTTTATTGTGTTAAATATGAAATCAACAATAAAATAAATGCAATCGATAAAATTAAGTCTGACATAAATGAGTAGAAACTAAATATGGGCCGCTAGTTTCTAAACAAATTATTTTTTATGCTGTGATATAGTTTCATTTTCGATCTACTTCGATTTTCGATTAACTTTCGATCACTCAGGATAGTTAGGGTACGACACTATTTTAATGTAACGATAAAGTGACAACCCTCCAAATGTCAGTTTAGTCCACGAAATAAAAAATCACATTATATACTGTGATTAATAATTTCGTGGACTAACCTGTCAGCTGCTATTGACCTTATTTTTTTTAAATGTTGCAAGCGCGGAGCATAGTGTTGTAGGTAAGGCTCAATCATAAGTGATTCATCGAATCGATGTGACATGACTCCTGAATTTATTTTTACTAATTGGTGTAAATAAATGTTTTATGAATATAAATGTAATATATTTAAATATAACAGTATTCATACACATAGTACATGAACTTTTATTGTGTTAAATATGAAATCAACAATAAAATAAATGCAATCGATAAAATTAAGTCTGACATAAATGAGTAGAAACTAAATATGGGCCGCTAGTTTCTAAACAAATTATTTTTTATGCTGTGATATAGTTTCATTTTCGATCTACTTCGATTTTCGATTAACTTTCGATCACTCAGGATAGTTAGGGTACGACACTATTTTAATGTAACGATAAAGTGACAACCCTCCAAATGTCAGTTTAGTCCACGAAATAAAAAATCACATTATATACTGTGATTAATAATTTCGTGGACTAACCTGACAGCTGCTATTGACCTTATTTTTTTTAAATGTTGCAAGCGCGGAGCACAGTGTTGTAGGTAAGGCTCAATCATAAGTGATTCATCGAATCGATGTGACATGACTCCTGAATTTATTTTTACTAATTGGTGTAAATAAATGTTTTATGAATATAAACGTTATATATTTAAATATAACAGTATTCATACACATAGTACATGAACTTTTATTGTGTTAAATATGAAATCAACAATAAAATAAATGCAATGGATAAAATTAAGTCTGACTTAAATGAGTAGAAACTAAATATGGGCCGCTAGTTTCTAAACAAATTTATTTTTTTATGCCGTGAAATAGTTTTATTTTCGATCTACTTCGATTTTCGATTAACTTTCGATCACTCGGGATAGTTAGGGTACGACACTATTTTAATGTAACGATAAAGTGACAACCCCCCAAATGTCCACGAAATAAAAAATCACATTATAATCAACTAATCTATACTGTGATTTTTAATTTCGTGGACCAAACTGACAGCTGCTAATGACCTTATTTTTTTTAAATGTTGCAAGCGCGGAGCATAGTGTTGTAGGTAAGGCTCAATCATAAGTGATTCATCGAATCGATGTGACACGACTCCTCAATTTATTTTTACTAATTGGTGTAAATAAATGTTTTATGAATATAAACGTAATATATTTAAATATAACAGTATTCATACACATAGTACATGAACTTTGATTGTGTTAAATATGAAATCAACAATAAAATAAATGCGATCGATAAAATGATGTCTGACATAAATGACTAGAAAGTAAATAAGGGCCGCTAGTTTCAAAATAAATTTAATTTTTTTGCCGTGAAGTAGTTTCATTTTCGATCTACTTCGATTTTCGATTAACTTTCGATCACTCAGGATAGTTAGGGTACGACACTATTTTTATGGGACGATAAAGTGACAACCCCCCAAATGTCAGTTTAGTCCACGAAATTAAAAATCACATTATAGAAATCGTATATCGCTTCATTAGTATCGGAACCAGCGTACCCAAACTCACACATATACAGGTTAATTGTATTGCGTAACACTAAGAAATCTTTGGTGTGATTGGTAGTTTGAAAGTAGGAAATATGTCAGTCGTCGCTTATTTGAAAATAAACCACATTTTAATGATCATAGAGTTGTTAATTGACTACTCTTTTTAAGTATTTATTACATTTTCCGTTAAAATCGCACATGGAATAGTTTAATAACCAAGTTACGCTACCCGCCGCTAGATGTCACTGTACTAAATGCATTCAATTTAAAGCTGTATTTCGTTATTAATAAGATTTATATTTGCGTAATGAGGTCATTACAATTCGTTTCCTCTAGAGATGTACCACCGTCGTTGACTTATTTATCGACAATCCGTTTTATTTTGAAACAAAACAAAATCAACAGCTAGATTCGATAAATATTATTATGCTTGAAATCAAGTGTTTATATACAACTGAATATTTCTAATCTTATGACTAATAACAAAACAAACTTACATACAAAGGGGAGAAGAAAAAGGGCTCATAGTGCAACAAAAAATTCGCCCACATCGATGTCAATGGGAAACGTGCCCAGAACGCTGGCAGCATTGCTACGTTGAATGGCAATGCTGATTTTACGGCTGAAAAAAAGGCCAGCCCTCTGGTCACGGGCACAGTCAACTAACCGTTTACTTATGTCTCGAAGCACTCGATGAGCATTCGGACCCCGTGGACCTGATGTCTTAACCCCAAACGGGTCATACATATAACTGCCAATAAAGTTGTTATATTTGCGCCGTTTGAGGTTTTCTGCACCAGCAGCAGCTGCCCCAGCACAGCCCGCCGTGCTAAGGGATGGCGCAAGGGTATCGACACATTTTGCATCCCACACCAAAGGCCTACTCAACTTCCAAGGCATTATGGCCATCCCATCCGGTCTCTTCCTAAAACAGCTGGCACCCCGGCGGTGACAAGAGCTCAACGTATGATGTCATTAATGACGGCGCCGGCGCCCGCAGCTGCGCCGTCTGCGGCGACGTCTGCAGCCCACCTCGCGCGCCGCCCAGTTTAAGAAGCGCGAGCCTTTCCTTACCAGAAACTCAAGAGCGGCTCCGTTTTCTAAAGTAGCGACCACTGTACTTGTAAGTCATATTTAAAAATAAAGAATTCAAAATAGTGTTTATATAAATTTCTTCTAATACTTACGATTTATAGAAAATATAATTAAGAATTGTTATGTTAGACTACTAATCCGTTTTTGAAAATCATTCTATTGATAGAAAAATACACCCTGTGGCGTTTACGCGATAGATATTAAACTATAGTCTGATTTTTAATTTCGTACACTAAACTGACATTTGGCGGTTGCCACTTTATCGTTACATTAAAATATTAATAAAAAATAATTAATTAAAATATGTATTATTTGATTAACCTTTTTACGATTTGAATACTACCAATAGATTACCCATATCCATGCTATATTCATTTTAAACTTGGTTAAGGCAGAATTCGAAAAAAAGGGTTTGGACATGGAAATGACATGTATTTGATTACTAATACTGAATCACCAAAAAAAACCGCACAATGGTTTAATTTTTTTTCAGAAAGGTATATCATAGAACACAGAGAATATTGTAAGTTTAAATTATCGATAACTCATTATCGATAACGGCAATCTCTAATTGAGTAGCTGACTGTGACATGTGCATAGGTGGAATCTTCGAGAACAATATGTTTGAATTTAAAAGAAAGTAGACCTTAAATTTAACAACATAAAATTAACTTTTACTTTTGTGTGGGCGGGGCAGCAGACATATGCGGAATTGTGCAAAACCCGGGATACGCGGGCCCCGCCTACTTGCGACTTCTACTGTAGAAGGCGTTTTTTCTGTTCTGTGGTCTTACATAATAGGCAAAGTAGTGGAAAAACATTATTTCATATTAAAGCAGCAGGGTATCACTGTCAACATAAAGATTGGAAAAATATTAAGATTTTCTAAGATTAATGAAAAAAAAATACCTCAAATTGGGATTCACTGCCCGAACCATCACTTTTCAATATGTTACCAAATTCATATGAAATCTGATGGATAGGGACGTGACGGGCAATCAACGTCATCGTCTGGCGTTCTGCGTGCTGTTTGCGTCGTACTGCTTCTGCCAGGTACGGCTGCGTGTTGCGTGCTCCGCCATGCCCCCACTGCGGAGTCGGAAAAGCCGTGCTGTAACTACTTCGTGGCGAGGTAGATTGTCTTCAGGTGTCGGCTAGGTAGATTGTCTTCAGCTGCCGGCTCAGCTCAACGGGCAGAACGACATTTAAATCATGATTTTTACCCGACTGCCGAAGGAGGGTAATGTGTTTATCAGTCTATGTATGTATGTATGTATGTATGTATGTATGTATGTATGTATGTATGTATGTATGTATATATGTATGTATGTATGTATGTATGTATGTATGTATGTATGTATGTTTGTTCCTATGTGGCGTTCTAGAGACCAAACGCGTTGGCCGATTTTGATGGTTCTTACGTCAATCGATTCGTCTTAATCCTGCGAGTGTCACTGGCTACATTAAAATTGGAAAAAACAAAAATGGCGGATTTTGGGCGCCATTTTGTGGGGAAAAAAAATATATTTTTCTTCCAAACCCATCGTGTGGGGTATCAAAATAAAGGGTTTTAAAAGGCGATTTCAAAAATATATAACACTTATATGTTTAAATGTACCTAATTCTAAAAAAAAATAACGACAAAGTTGTAAATAAAAAAAGTTAATTAAAAAAATCTAAAAACCCGACTGCTTAAAAAGCAAACTAAAAAGACGTAAACAAGAAGAAAATCATGCTGTGCAGTCGGAGGATACATCTGGTTTTGGTCCGCCAGCTCGCGAATAAGTATCCTCCGACTGCACAGCATGATTTTCTTCTTGTTTACGTCTTTTTAGTTTGCTTTTTAAGCAGTCGGGTTTTTAGATTTTTTTAATTAACTTTTTTTTCTTATTGTGTGAATCATCAGCTGCCTGTCCATTAGGGTCGGCGCGACATGTTTCTGTCTTCCATACGGTCTTGTCAACCGTCACGACCTTACGAAACAAGTTTTAATAAGAAATGTTGAGAACTAGACAGGAAACAATGGGTCAAAATATATAGCGCAAATTATTTTTGTTTGACGATACATTTTACCAGATGTGTGTGTGTAAATTTTTAGAGGTAGGCAAATTTTTCTTGTCTTGTGGTCTGCGTTTATATGAAGCTTTGAACTGGATTTAACAAACTCTTATGTAGGCCCCATCAGTTGCTACTGTGAGTCGACTCAGATGTCGGTACTAACCAATATTGAAACGCGATCGCTTACAGAACTGCCATACAACAGTTATGTAAATTAAATAAATAATAATAATAATAATAATTTATTTATTTTCAGACACAGTAGTCCATAATCTTATTACATTCATGCATTACATTGAAAATAAAAATAATAAATGAATATTAATTCAAAATTAAAATAACATAAAATGTCATTCATCATTTCAGACTTAAAAAATACTGAATACATTAAAAAATTAAATCTATGAAAGCCAAAATTAAATTGTTAGCAACACTGTCATAACAATTGATAAAATTAAATAATAAATGAAAAAATTGTTAGTAAATTCAAACAATTTTGAAGAGAATACTTTTCAATACTGAACCTGGGCACAGATAATATAATACTAGTATACAGATGCCTTATCCCATACAAAGAAACCGTGCCGACGTAACTAGCGTTTTTCATCTGATTATACTGATAATTTTTTGTTAATCGATCGCGTTCGGTTCCGTTCCACGGCGATATCATCAATATCCGTGGAACGGAACGGCACGGAACCGAACGCGATCGATGTACAAAAAGTAATCAGTATAGAACATCGGCACTTTTTCTTTGTATGGGATGAGACACCACTGACTTGGGTGACCCTAAGCTCTTAGAGTAAGATTATTTTGAGTGTGCGTAAGGGACAGATATATACAAGTCATATACATACATGTGTCCCATACACACACTCAAAATAACCTTATTCTAAGAGCTTATGGCCCCCTTGTACCAACAGTTTCATAGGTTAGGCCAACGTTGGGTACCAGTAGTTCAAATCTTGAATCGCAAGTTCTTTTACAGCCGCAACGAGGAACAAGGACGCCACGTCATCGTGAGGGAACCAGTGACCAGAGGGGACGTGGTCTTCGCTGAGGAACCATTCGCTTCCGTCAGGCTACCGAACAAAGATCTGCCCCACCCGAACTATTGCGATTACTGCTGCAATACCGACCTCGCTATGATTGGGCAAGTATTCCATCCTTCACCACCGAGACGCCTCATCGGCAAGCTAGACACTTTCTTCATAAGCCTTTCAGTCAAAATCACCGTTCTCATAGATATTGACAGCCTGTGACAATTCAGACTGTGATTGTGATAGTCATGATGTCTCTACTGGCCACAGCGGCGTCCTTTTTAACCCCCGACAGGAAAAGAAGGTTGCTATAAGTTTGACGTGTGTACTGTACAATTCTCCCTCGGCTATCATCGCATTTCCGATTACAAACGAATGCTAATTTCCATGTCCATCAATTATTAGATTTATCGTGTATAACAATTTAAATTTAGAACTAATTACTTTATTGTTGTATTGTTTTGATTTCCGTGTGAAATATATAGAGCTGTAAAACTATTTTCCTTTAACAGCTTTTCGACCATTTTTTTTATAAATTACTTTAAGTTAAAAGAGTGTTAACAACTCTATATACTTCCAAGTTGATTGAGAGCGTCCGGTCTGCAACAGAAATCCGATTACTGACGAAACACGAAGTTGGCCGAGGGACATTATGTATATAATTGTTCTGTACCTGTGTATTTGAGTATCTATCTGTGGCATCATAGCTCCTAAACAGATGAATTGATTTTGATTTAGTTTTTAGGGTTCCGTACCTCGAAAGGGAAAAACGGAACCTTATAGGATCACTTTGTTGTCCGTCCGTCTGTCTGTCTGTCAAGACCCTTTTTCTCAGGAACGCGTGGAGGTATCAAACTGAAATTTATATCAAATAGTCACGTCTACTGTCCCTTAAAGCTTTGAAAAAATCACAATCGCAAATTTTCGACACTCGCAAGGGAATCAAAACCTACAGGGTACTTCCCGTGAACTCAGAATCTTGAAATTTGGTACGAAGCAACGTCTTATAGCACAGATAAAGGAAAAATTGCGAAAACCGTAAATTTTTAGTTACATCATATAATAAAAATATTTTTAACAATTTTATTCTTATTACCCCTTTCCTCATGAACGCGTAGAGGTATTAAATTGAAATTCATATCAAATACTCAGGTCTATAATACCTTTAAGCTTAGGTTAGTACGGAACCCTCGGTGCGCGAGTCCGACTCGTACTTGGCCTGTTTTTTTTGTTTGAAAGGTGACTTTATCGAGAGTGTTCTTAGCTATGTTTGATGAAAATCGTTTTAGCTGTTCAAAAGTTATGAGCGGTTTACTGTTTGAATCTGGGTATTTTAATATGGCAAGATATCGTGTCATAATTACATGTTTGATAGATTGCCGATCGAAGCGTGTCTATTACTAGATAAATTATGTAGTTTAAAAACTGGTCAAGTTTGAGTCGGACTCGCGCACGTAGGGTTCCGTATCATTATTGCAAAAAACGGCAAAAAAATCACGTTTGTTGTATGGGAGCCCCACTTAAATGTTTAGTTTTTATATATATGAAATACATCATCAGTGAAAATTTCAACTGTCTAACTATCACGGTTCATGAGATACAGCCTGGTGACAGACAGACGGACAAACAGACAGACAGACAGACCGCGGAGTCTTAGTAATAGGGTCCCGTTTTTACTTTTTGGAACCCTCAAAAGCATGAAAAAGGTGTCGTGAGCTTTTAAAATTTTACTTGTTTCATATAAATTTTTCGACATCGTCATAATGAACCGTCAACTTTATAGGTGCAACTTTTGCTCGCGCGTGATCTACTGTGACGAAGCTTGTCACCACCTCAGCAAGACGTTTTACCACCGCTGGGAATGCGCCGGAGTAAGGGCTAACATCTTCCCTATCATAGGGATAGCACACCTCGCCTTCAGGTAAGGTTTTGAGCAACAAGCTTCTGATATCCTGATGAAAAGGTAAAGGAGCTTGAAATAAATAAATTGGTCACTCCCACGTTTAAGATCCTTTTTAAAGGTATTTCCTCTAGCCCATTAGACTCAGTCGCGAAAGAAACTCAAATCGATGACATTGATGTCAATAAATTACAATTACAACTGTAAATTTCAAAGTCAAAATATTTATTTCGTTTAGGCCAATAGGGCCCGATTTTTGAATTGAGTATTTTGACGTTAAGAACATGTCCAACCCTACTTTTGTGTCAAATTTTGACAGATTTTCAGGCTAACATATAGTTTGACAAATACTCAACTTCAAAATCTTGATCAGAAATCGAAGATAAGCGTCGCTTTTGAATGTCAAAATTTTAAAGATATGAATGATAATAATTGATCTAGTCCATTCGCAAAGGTAGTTTGTTATGGAGAAGAACGGACAAGGCCGAGTAGAGTGGAAGAAATATCACAGAATATGGTTATAAGTTTTTTTCAAGTTTTAGAATTGACACTGTGTGTTTTTCAGGGTGATGTTAAAATACGCTCATAAGGGTTTCCCTCCCTTGCCTCCGAATGTCAATGCCCCAACAACGGCCGCTGCTCTGATGGCTGCATATGCCAGCGTCGATGATGTACTTATATACAGGACGGAATATGAGTCCTTCTATACCATGTTCAAACTTACATCCAACTTGGACAGCTCGGCTAACACTGATAGTATTCAGTATGCTCTGGTGAGGACATTTTAAAAATTTAATAGAAATAAAGAAAATAGGTTTATTTAGCACAAAACAGAAAGGGCACACAACAATATCTTAGGCAGCAAAAATATAAAATAGTAAAAAAATATTAACTGGCTAAATAATAAATAAGCTGGGCCAAATACAGTTCAGCATATACCAGGCTAGTATATGAAGTTACCATGATATGGCATAATATACATACAGTGGTTTTGGGGCTCTTAATCTATACGTCGGCAAAATTGAATCATGAGGTCGCCTGATCTCAAACATGTAATTTGACAGTTGCTTAAATAATTTATTTGATTGTGTCTTGAGCAAAAGCGTGGGGTGCTTGATGTTAATTGTTATAGTATTTTATTGACAGATATTATTGGTAAAAGTATTAATTATGAAAATATCTTAAAAAGCACCTTACGCTTAATTACATTTACATTACACTATTCTTAATTTAAATTTATTGAATACTAGCTGACCCGGCAAACTTTGTTTTGCCATAAACTCACCAAACATTCATCTACCCTTCTTACCCTACTCTACCTACCCTACCCTACCCTACCTACCCTATTCTACCCTACCCTACACTACCTTACATACCCTACCCTACTTACCCTACCTACCCTTCCCTATCTATCCTACCCTACCCTACCATACCCTACCTACCCTACCCTACCCTACCCTACCTACCTACCCTTTTTATGTATAATTTTATTTGTCTTTCTAACTGTTTTGATTGTAAACTAAGTACTCTTAGTCTTAACAAAAAAACATTTGGAGCATTCCCTACAAATTAAACTTCCTTTCCAGTCGTCTACAATGCTGACTCTCTATCTGGAGCAACACACTGATTTCTTTGAGTTCTTCCCTGAACAAGTGGGCTATCCTCTACCTATGGACGAGATGAAGCTCCTATGTGCTGGCTTGATCTTCCGCACGCTTGGCCAACTCGTTACCAACGCCCATACCGTCATGGAACTCAATACTGGCCCAAGGCGAGAAATACCATGTAAGATTTTGTCTCGAATTTGAAAAGATTTGCCTTATTTTTTAATCATTTACAAAGTTAAAATTAACCTCATTTGAAGTTGAATTAAAAGTAACATTTATGCAATGAAAACTATACTGAAGTGCAACAATTTAACGCATTTTGTGTGAACTCAATTGAAGTTTAAAATAAATTATTGTGAATTCTCTTGCCCTTATAATTTTATATTTGCAACCAGGTTTATTTCTTCAATAATTCTTAAAAGACTAAGATATAAATGAAACTAAATTCGTAAAAATCTAAGAAGCTTTGACAGCTACAATAGTAGTTTATGAAGCAGTTGCATAAGAAGCGGTATAAAACATGAGTGTTTGTTTAATAGTATCACACGAATACCTAATATCTAGTAATGTGCAGTTTCATACCCTACTTTATCTATACTCATATACATTGGGATTGAACCTACTTAATATCTTTTTTTTTGCAATTCCATATGCCATAAAGTCGTGATAACATTTTTCAAATAATTCTTTCGACTTTGCTGGTAATAGTATTTTCCGTCGCCGCATCTAAAATATCGGGCGGAGTCAAATTTTCTTCACATTTACTGATATCAGACATTTTTAAGCAAAAATGAAAAATCTCATAAAATTCAGTACAGCAAAACGTATGAATGGCGCCAAAAGCCAGCACATCACCGCAACCGCGCATGCGTTAAAGAGGAATTGGAATAAAAAAATTGGAATCATAACTTATTATAATAGGTACTTTAAATAGGTAGAATCAATATTTATTCCTTGTAAATTTTATTTTATTTTATTTTTTGTTAATTGTGACGTTCAAAAGTGCCGCTTGGTGGCCTAGTTGAAATAAAATATCTTTGTCTTTATAAAAATGGCGCGCCCAGCATAAGCTTTCCATTACAAAAAATAAATAATGGAAATTCCTTAGTGATATTAACTTCTTGGATTTGCCCTGTATCGTAAAAGAAAAAAAAAATTATAGCATTATTTTGTTAGATAAAAAGTGTTATAATAAGATTTTGTGTTTATAAAAATATGTCAATATAAGTTTTAAAGTTTATAATTCGAATATTACGATATGAGAGTAGATAAAATACGTTATATAAGTTAAACTTGATGCTTACGAATGATGCTCGTTGTTGTAAAGGGTCTTTCAACAAGGACGGGTCGATGTTAAAATTGAATAAAACAAGATGTGTGTGAGATATTAACGAAATTTATTAGCATAGATCCGGCTGAATCCGAGCGATGGCCTGCGTTATGTTGGCTTTCAGGGCAACGGTCGAATGTGGTTTATTGGCATAGACCTGCGACATCAGAAAACCCCACAAGAAAAAGTCTAGCGGAACTCTAACTCTACCCTCAAACCGTTCATGCAGAATGTCGATTGTGTCGTTCGCTGTGTGGCAAGTAGCGCCATCTTGCTGGAACCACATGTCGTTCACGTCCATATTGTTCAATTCAAGCCAAAAGAAATTGTTTATCATTGATCTGTAGCGCTCGCTCGATCTATGCAGCAGAGTTATTAAAAATTGGACCTCTCGGATTCGTGCCACCAAACGAAGCCGCGGCGGACATTTGATCATTTGAATTGGCATAAATGGGCCTTTTAAATAAAAAATAAATTTCGTTAATATCTCACACACATCTTGTTTTATTCAATTTTAACATCGACCCGTCCTTGTTGAAAGGGTCTTTAGTAATTAAATAGGATTTTGAATTTGATTTTTCTTAGACGTTCATACAAAGTTATCGTGGTATGTTAAATGAGAAACGTCACCGGACTTCTTAGATTGTCGCAATTATAGAAACAAATTCTCTTGAAGCAATTGAAACAATCCGCTATGCTTTTGAGAAATAGACTAAGTTCTCATGAACATGTCACTTCAAGCTTGTTTCCTAGCCCCTGCAGTTATCAACCCATGGCGTCGCATTGGCACGGGCGTGTACCCTGCAGCATCGATGATGAATCACTCCTGCGAGCCGAACATCACCAACGTGTGAGTATATCTAACAGAATTCTTACAGCATATAAACGCCACGGCGGCCGTAATAGGGAAGGCATAGTCAAATTAGGCCCAGAGTTTTGATCCGTAGTTAAACTTAACCAATGGTTAAATAACGTAACCAATGATTCAGTAAAAAGCATTGTTGCATCAATTGTTAGCATCACAAATTGTCAAGTGACTTGCAGAATTAATGATAAGACTATTTGTTAGAGGAAAAAGACGCTTTTTACCGAAATTTTAAACTATTGGTTACCAACCATTGGTTCCAGTTCTAGTCGCCGCCGCGGCGATTCCTTACTGTCACGGGGTCTCATTGCTAAGAAAGAAAATTTGGTTCAAATAAATGTCACTAGATTGCGCGATATGCACCTCGATCTGTTATTGAATGTGTGTAAAATTAACATTTTCTGGAATTGAACACAAAAATTGTATGTTCTAGTTTAATCAACTCTCCTAAGTACAAAATTATGGATTATTGGGCTCTTAATTCACATTTCAAAGATTATTAGACGGATCATTTAAAATTGATGCCAATAGATGGCGCAGTTTTAAATTTCTGAGGCATTCCACTCGATTGTTAAAGTTTGCATTTTAACACATTTTGGTGCAAAAAAAAATCTAAAAACGTGCAAATAAATACTAGAAAACAAACCTTCACTGTATTTAAAGAAAAAAATATTCACGAACCTTTAAACGAGTAAACCCTTTTACTTGCAAGTCGTTGCTAACACCATCTATCTATCACCGCCTATCATTGCCAGAATAAGCAGTCGAAAAACACTAGTTACGTCGGCACGGTTTCTTTGTATGCGATCTGTATGCTAGTATTATATTATCTGTGTTACTGTATAAATATTAATAACCAAGTTTGACAATACTCAACAACAATGTTGTTCGGTGTCCAGGTTTTACAAAAACCAGCTGTACGTGAAAGTGATTCACGAGCTCCCTGCAGGGGGCGAGGTACTAAACTGCTATGGACCGCACTATGCGCGCCAGTCCACCGAAGAGCGCCGAGAAATATTGCGCATACAGTACGGATTCCACTGCATGTGCCCCGCCTGCCTCGATGAATCCAGGAAAGATTTTGTTGTAAGTACTAGACATCAATTAAGCGTCAAACTTGGTGGCGGCTTTGAAGTGAGCTACTCGCTGCGCAGCACCCCAACTCTCACCTCAACTCGCTACTGTACACCAAACCGTCATTAGGTTTGAATCGCACAATAAAAGGCCTTCTGCTTCAGATAGCTAGAGTAAACAACAGTAACTTGAACCCTTATCACATTTATTTAGATGACAATTAAACTTAGACAGCAAAATAAATTGTTGATCCTAGATAGGCACTTGTAGTCTACATTTGGTGTAAAAGGAAGTAAAAGTAAACTAGACAGCCCCATCGACTATTCAGCCTCTGGACACCTATAGATATATCACTCTCTTTATTCTGGCCAAGTACGAGCGTAAGTACGAAAAAGTGTGGTACTGCATTTTGATTGGCCCTGCCGGTTGATTGACAGATCAAGACAGAGACGCAAGTGCAGTACAACCGTTTTCTTAATGCCCTCTGCGATCATTGAATTTCCGATTACAAACGAATGCTAATATCCATGTCCATCAATTATTAGATTTATCGTGTATAATAATTTGAATTCAGAACTAAGTGCTTTATTCTTGTTTTGTTTTGATTTCCGTGTGAAGTATATAGAGCTGTATAACTTAAAAGAGTATTAACAACTGTATATACTTCCAAGTTGGTTAAGCGTCCGGTCTGTACCAAGTGCAAAGGGCAACTGATAGAAAGCCGACGACCAACTGACGAAACACGAAGTTTGCCGAAGGACATTAATATAATAGTTCTACTGTACTCTTACTTGTGTCTCTGTCTGTGTTATAAAATTAGATTTTGTAGTCAGATAAATTGATAGAAATCCATCACCTGTAATCCGGTGTTTCGAGTCTAAATAGTCGATGCACAGCCCTTAAGTATGGTGTTTTTGATCCCCTGACACAGGCTCTGTTCTCTGCGTACGCTTGCGCGTCATGCAAGGGCCCCGTAACCTGGGTTGGAACACGCATGTCTTGCCATCAATGTCCCAATGAGTTCCCGCTGCAAAGAGTCCAGAACGCCGCTGAAACAGCCGATGCGATGCACGCATTAGGTAAGGCATCCATCTTTATAATATGTACCGCGTTCCAAAACGCGCCTCGCGTTCACACTCAGATAAAGATAGGACTACATAATTATTGTGGACACATAGATCGAGCCATAAACGATACGTTCATTTAACGTTTTCAGGGGTAGCAAACGGGTCATTATTAGTATTATATTTTATAGTTTGCATCCTATGACGCTGTAAAAAATTGCTACTGTTTTTCGGTTTCTCACTCGAATTTTACAGCTAGGCGTGTTTATTAACTTTAATGCATAATATTGCTTGATCAACCTGGAAACCCCTAAACAGTGTCAGGTCCCAGATTGGTCGATGTAAATGTAGCGTCAATTTAATTTGGACGAGGTGTACTTACCCTTGTCTTCGAACTACTTCTGGTCATTCGGAACCGGGTACGGGTCAACCACAGAACACTTGCTGTGGCCGCTTACTAATAATATTTTTCTATTTACATCTATTAACATCATATTATTATATTGTTCCGCTGCTGGGTAAATGCTTTTAGGTATAGCTATAAAATATATATTCATTAGATTCGGTTAGTCCCGCTATGCTCTAGTCCCACTATGCTCGACTCGAAAAATACCTACTAAAAAGTTCCGCTATGCATGAAATCACATTCGCGGGCAGTGATGAAGAAAAGTTTTACCGTGTAATATTTTATTTAACCACATAAAAACTAATTTAAGAAAACCTAGTATGTAAATTTCGTTACTTTCGCGAAAAAACTTAATAAACGTTCCGTTTCATCATACTAACGCAAACTCGTTTCGCCGCGACTCAATACGTCGCGTCATTTATTTTAAAATCCGGCCAAGTGCGAGTCGGACTCGCACACGAAGGGTTCCGTACCATTATCGCAAAACACTGCAAAAAATTACGTTTGTTGTATGGGAGCGCCCCTTAATTTATTTTATTTTAATTTAATAATAATTTTTTTTTGAAGTGAATAGTCAACTAAACATTCTGTGAATATTTCAAGCGTCTACCTGTTGCCGTTATTAATATCGAGCAAAAAACGGCAAAAATATCACGTTTGTTGTATGGGAGCCCCCTTTTAATATTTATTTATACTGTTTTTAGTATTTGTTGTTATAGCGGCAACAGAAATACATCATCTGTGAAAATTTCAACTGTCAAGCTATCACGGTTCATGAGATACAGCCTGGAGACAGACGGACAGACAGACAGACAGACGGATCGCGAAGTCTTAGTAATAGGGTCCCGTTTTTACCCTTTGGGTACGGAACCCTAAAAACTAATTGTCTATCCATTCCATAGAACTGTAAAAAACTAAACGTATTGCCGTAAAAGAGAAACTTAACATAAAAATATTTCGATTTAAGATTTCGATAATTTTTGTTTAATTTTTTTATTTCTCAGCTTCCTGCACAATCTCAAACACTTTTCTTTCCAACTGTACCTTCCATTGTTTACGTAGCATCGAAGAATTTCGTGCATAACGGGCTTTATTAGTATTTTTTTAGTCGAGCATAGCGGAAATAGAGCATAGCGGAACTAACCGATTAAATTTAAGATTATTATATATCATGTCGGAACATATAAGAGAGGTAGGTGATCACTATACGATAGACCAGAAGACCAGTTCTTGCCTGATGTTATGTGTATGTGTCGAGGCGATGTCTAATGTTTAACTCTTAGATGGTAGGGAAATAAAGGTATCCTATAAATTTAAACAAATAGCAGAAGATAATTTAGGAGCGGCGGAGGTGCACCTCTAGTGCACATTTAGTCAGTTTTATTTAAGTTATATTACGAGCAGGACTAGTGCCTTCAACCGAGCACAAGACTAGTGTCCGGATGGCTTTAAATAAATTCCAGAAGGAAATATCCTATAACACTGCTCGATCCCAAGACGCTATTGCGTCCAAAGAAAAAAACCGTGTACTTAACCCTGTGTTTGAAAAATGTCTTATATGCCGTTTCAACCATTTATTTTATATATTTGACATAAGCACGCTTATGAATTTCCCTAATTATTAACAAGCCACCATAGATAATAAAATGCAATTCTTCTTGGACGCTTACAATAGTGAAGCGACGACGTGGTCTTTAGCCCCGATATTCCGAGGAATTACAATGCACAAACGAATTGAATTATGTAACAGTAAATATTGCAGTGTACATTAAATATTTTCATTTTATTTACATAAAACATTATGAACTAATTATCAATTCGATAATGATGTAATAAAGGCTAAATATTGAAAAAATTATATTGAATATAGAATATACATACCTAAAGAAAAAGCTATATCGGGTGTAACATTTTATTTTAATACATAAAACAGTCATTTAAACGCCTGGGTATGTTTATAAAAACATACAAAATATTGGGATAAAATATGTTTTAAATTGATTAAAATTTATTCGTAAATAAAGTCGATTATTGTAAGAAATCGAATCGGTAACACACACATCTCACATTACTAAAGATTACGTTTGAGCTGTCAAATGTTAAATAAATGGATGGACGGAATATAACTGTAATTATGCTACCTAGTTCAGTTTCCGGATTCCTTCCCGAAACTGAAATAGGGAATCCTATAGTTTGGCCACGCTAACTCTGCAGAAGTAAAAAATATTGGAATTCAAAAATGTGGGAATGGAAACATCATACTTCGAAAAAAGATTTTGATAATGTTTCTTTTTCTATTTTCTATAGGCTACTTAAGCGCTATGCAGTGGATTTGATACAGTTTTGTCACTGTGAATTACCGTTAATTTTCAGTGTGTGATTACCTCCAAACCACTAAGATTGTTGTTTTGCTTCTTAATATTGTAATTGACACTATCTTCTTGTAAACAACATGGACAGGCGTATTAGTATTCGAAAAAATGTTATTAGTTAAATAATCTGTTATGCTAAAATCACAATTTCAAAATCATTAGATCAACGTACACGTCAACTTTTCGATATCTTTTAAACATGTCGTATTGGCTAAAGACTACATCGTGTGGTTCTTTCACATTTTGTAATTGTGTAAAATGTTATATAATAACTCCCTCAATCCACTTTTTATGGTTTAACCGTCTTTCTACTTAATTTTGAGAAACACAATCTGACAGCTTAAGTACCACGAAGTGACTGATGTAAAAGCATACCATCTACAAAACTTTTCGCGGATACCAATTAATACTTTTGCAGAGTTAGCTTGGCCAAACTATATTAAACACGTTGAATGTAGAAAGCACTCATTTGTAACTGCGGACGACACGAAATCAAAATTTCATAGAAGGCATTTTATACTTAGAAGAACTACCAATTGGCATAAGTAGGGATAGTCTGGCACCACAACACCTCAAAAACGTATTATAACTCAAGTTTTGGTCTGCAATAATAGTTATTGGATATTATTATGAAAGTGGTGGTGCCGGTCCGTGATTTTTTGCAAATGAGTAATGAACTAGCCGCACACGGCCGACTCGTCGCGGCGCTCTGCAATCATCGTGTTAAGAGTTGTCCTGTCTTGAGTCTAAAATTTCTACTCTCTCTCATATGTTCTGTGTTAGTCTACTACTGCAAGCGGTGTAAGATCGATAGAGAGGCAGGGCCGTTATTACTGAAGGTGCATCGAGGTCATATAGCCCTGGAGCAAGGTATCATACGTTATCTTTTCGTGAATGTCTTCCCATTTCCTGTTGCAACTGCTGTTGACTGCGCACCAAGGTACTAGGGCAAAGGTACCACGAGCTTAGAATCATAGCATTAACGTGATAAGTATCTAAACTAAGAAATCGAATCCGAGATCAAAAATGTAGACTAAGGTGTTGCCAATGTTAAAAAATAATCGCAATTGTGCAGTTTGCCGAAAAGTACTATAACATAGTGCTAAAATTGTAGGCATATCTTAAACAGTTAAAATATAATATTGCACACAGTTGATTATGCTACTGGCAATAAGGCAGTGGTCTTAAGCATTTGGACTTCATTTAGTGTTTTCAACTAGGTCTCGCTTTCGATTTTACTAATGAAATAAATGAGAATTTTCTTACTCACAAACCTTGTCCTGTCAATTATGAACAGAAAGTGAATAAATCAAATATTATATAAATCTTAATTTCAAATAAACATGAGCAACTTGTTCTTAACAATATAAATCTTTTATTTTCATTTCGTTTACCTATAATATTAGAACTTACCTTAGGCTATCATATTTTTAATTTTGTCACGCTGCGGTAGCGTTCTTCCAAAAACATTAAATTTTAAAAACAAAATACGTAATTTGAATTACTAGGGAAATGTTGACTACCCCTGAACTGTCATTTTGACAATGACATTTCATTGTTTACATTTTTTATCTCGAATTCAATTTCTGGGTTTAGTAGAGAAGCTCTCTGGTACCTTTTCCTTCGTTAGTATGGTAATATATCATATATGACGATAAGCTTTGAATACCTACCTAGTTTTATATTTTTTAAGTTATTTTATTTAGTAAAAGGTTTTTACTGATTTGCGTTTTATTAAACATTTATTTTAATTTACCTATATGTTTTTTTACGATAAATAAAGTGCTATTTTTTAGATGATATATTCTGTCGTTTATTTTATTGTTTTTTGACAGGCGCTAACGCATCGCTTGGTAGATCGAAACACCTACCCACTGTCCTTTTTAATGTCGTGTTGTGATTGAGGTGCTTACAGACAGACTATTTATATTTTTCGTACAATCGAACACAATACCTTGTCTATTTTTGTCCTTAGGCACCTTAGTCAAATTCTTCAATATTTAGGTGACGTCAAATTATTGTAAAATCTAGATTAGAAAATCCCACAAATCTTGTTGTAACAAGGTAAAATTTTAAGAACGACTGCATTTTAATAAAATCTTTTCAAAATTATGTTATAATGGTCAAATCAAAAGTTCTCTTATTCCACTAGGCCGTGTAGGTTTGTATCGCCTACGCACAATCAAATCATAAACTAGCCATTCATATTTTAGCCATGCGAGCCAAATCGAAAGAGGAACGTTGTGAACGAATGGTACGAGCCTACCGATTGATGCAACAAGTCTTGTACCGACACCATAATGTTCTGCGGAAGGCTTCTGATGATCTAGCCATGCTATATGCGGCTGTAGGTAAGTGCTTGTACCTCCAAGAAAATATTTCATTCTATATATAAAACTTTTTAACAAAAACAAAACCGACTTCCAAAGCAAAACACTAATAACTTAAAAAAATATTTTGGTTTCAATTCTGTGTCTTTGGTACCTACTTACCTATTTCGAAACAAAAATACATACAACCGTACAAAGAACCTTCTCTTTTTTTTTGAAAGTCGGTAAACACTGTTTTCATGACCAGAAAGACTTAACAACAGTTGCTAAACATTGATTCCCGCAACCAGGCCGTATTTCTAACGTGGCGAAACATAAAGAAAATTTGCACTGTTTTACAACTTTGCAATCATCATTACGGGCCTAACTTTTTACTATGAAAACAAGACTAAACAACTTCTTCTTCCTGCCCTTGTCCCATATTACTTAGGGTTGGCGCAACACGTTTTCTTATTCCCTGCCGTCCTGTCCCCGTCACGCTACCACTGGCTCCCTTTTCTTTCATATTACTCCTCACACAATCCATCCATATTTTCGTTGGTCTTCCCCTTCCTCTCCATTCATCCTTTTAGTAACATGCGTTTCAACCCTCCTCATCACATGACCATACCAGGAAAGCCAAACAACACAACACTTAAATATACTTGTATCTTTTCCCAGGCGACTACACCAAGAGTATCGACTTGATAAAACAGAATATCCAAAGTTTCGAGTTCCAGTATGGATCGTTCAGCGTCGAGGTATGTGTGTCCACACACTTATCATGTAACATTTTTACTTTGAGAGAAATCCTTGCTTCATGTTAGAATTTCTTTTGGAACAGGTAACGAACGAGATAAGGAAGATGGCGAACCTGATGCTCGGACGCATCATGAAATTTTTGGACAATCCAGAGTTGGAGTAAGTTCACATTCTTATAATTTAATCTTCTCTGTTTATTTCCTTTCCTGCATAGGTTCTATAGATAAGTAATAGTTGATTAGTCCCCACAGGCCAAAGCGAAAACTTGGTGTTAGTACCGCTATAAAGTGACTCGATAGATTTATGCTCGTTGAGACAATGTGGGGCGGCTTTGGTTAAAATCAGTTACTTTACGCCTGGACAGCTTTTAACCCTATACAAAGCGCAAGTATGATCCTGCATGGAGTATTGCAGCCACCTTTGGGATGGCTCAGCTATGTATCAGCTTGCCGCACTTGACTCGGTGGAACGCAGAGCCAAGAGGCTCATAGGCGACGTTGAATTGGCGGATGCCAAGCTTCACAGCTTGGCTCATCGCCGCAAGGTTACCTGCTTGTCGGTCTTCTACAGACTGTACTTCGGTGAGTGTCCTCAAGAACTCCACGACCTCATCCCACCAGCCCCCTTCTATCATCGGACATCTAGACGCACTGCAAGTTACCATCCTTACCTTGTTGCCATTCTACCAATTCGCACCAAGCGCTTCCAAACATCCTTCATAATGCGCACAGCGAATGAAAGGAACTCACTACCTGCATCCGTGTTCCCAACGCCGTCAACCCGAATCTCTTCAAAGTTAGAGTGAACAGGCTTCTTCTGGGTAAGCTCACTCCATCGTCGACTCTGTCTCTGTCACCTCTGACATAGACTAGTGTCAAGAGCAAACCCATCATAAAATAAAAGTTACATTTGATTCGTCGGATCCCTTGAGGGACACCAGATTTGCACATAATTTGTACACTGCGTAAGGTTGTAATAAAGTATGTTAAATCGTCGTCAACATACTTGATAGTAAAGCGTCATCATTAGACAACTGTAAGACTAACTGCTGAACGGTCATGATAGCTTATTTTCAGCAATGACCGTCATTTGTCAAATATATGTATTCTGACAGAAGTTTTTTTCCCTAGTGAGCGCCAGCCAATGCCAATCAAAGATTGGATCCGCGAGACTCTGAAGATAGCCAGGAAGGCTAACCAGCTGATGGAGCTCAACTTCGGAACTTGGCAGCCGATGTACAGAGCGCTCAAAGATAACGAAGAAGTCCTGGAAGGTATGCTGGCCGCGCCACGCTTCCACGACCACACCGAGTGCTTCAACTTCCGGCTGCACCACCTACATCTTATCTAGCACCAAAGGTGCACGTTTTTGTAAGAAGGCCAAGCCTTCAGGCCTGGAATAGACAAACTACCATCTTAATATACAAAAACAAAAACGTGCAATCACGTCCAATATAAATAATCCAACAACCAAAAATGTACATACTTCCGTAGCATGTGTATTCCAGGCCTTACACGTGTACCTACGTGAAGTACCTACGGACTATTTACCCAGATTGAATTTGGCGAACAGTTAAAAGAAATTATTGTTAAGATGCGTGACAACACAGGGTGCGACCTGTTCAAAGGTTTAAAATTTACGAGGAAGAACTCGAACGATTTCGAGAAGTTGCCTGGCTTTTTTCTACTCACAATTTAACAACTTTGACCGTCGCGTTTTATAAAATTTGTATATAAGACTGGAAAATTCGACAAAAACTTACGGCTTTTCATTATATTTTTGAGAACTTTTCCACATTAATTGTAGCTTTATTTTATTTTAGGCTTGACGGAGGGACTAAAGATCCCGGGATTATTTCGCCGCGTAGATCTTAAGTAGGTGGACGGCCATCCACGGATACCATCAGCTCTTAGCTCGTGCACAAAAGTGACTGGTAACAAACATAAAAGTGATTGGTGCGATCTTAGTAGCGCGGGGGTTATTTGAATGACAAGACATTGGTTTCCAGATCATAAACTGTAAATCAAACGTTCCCAGCAAAACGTTTACGCGCCCGACTCGTCCTCGCTGAATAAACGTTTTGTAGAAGAGCGATTCGACCGTGTGGCTCCCGGCTTAGAATAGGACCAACCCCATTGCCGCGGGTGTCGTAAAAGGCGACTAACTGTTCAAGGAAACCCCAGAAGGATGGGCAGCAGCATCCTCTGGTGTATTAAAAACATCTTACTGCGGTCATCACTTCGATTGAGAGATCTAGTGATTATGTTGAAATTTTCTTTGGCATCACAGCGTTAATATATGGTAAAAAAACTTTTTCGACTATTTTGATGACAGTTCCGTTTTTGATAACATCTGAATGACGAGCCGATTAATGGCATAAAGTACAAGTCTCGCTCTGGTGATCAATTGATTAAAATTGCGCTTGAGTGACAACAACAACTTACAAGCTGCATAGAGTGACAACAACGCCATATAATCCTTATCGAGTAACAACAACAATTATCCGTATAGAGTGACAACAACAATAATCCGTAAAGAGTGACTTAATCATAAAAATTGGTCTGAGTGGTATGAAATAAAATAATTCCGCTAGAAAGTCTCGCTGGGCAGAAAACAATATATCTGATGATCATAAGATTTAAATTTTTATATTACAACCGCGTGTAAACATACCAGCTGTATAGAGTGACAAATTGGTCTGAATAGTATTAACTATTGGGTCTCGTTGGGTAGAAACATTACGTTAATAACTGGGTGTAATTTTTTAGAATTATGCTTGTGTGATCACAAAATAAAAGCTGTAGGTAAAGAGTGACAAAATAAAAGCTGTATAGAGTGACAAATTGGTCTGAGTGGCATTAACTATTTAGTCTCGTTGGGTAGAATCATTACGTTAATAACTGGGTGTTATATTTTAGGAATTATGCTTATGTGATCACAAAATAAAAGCTGTATAGAGTGACAAATTGGTCTGAGTGGCATTAACTATTTAGTTTCGTTGTGTATAAACATTACGTTAATAACTGGGTGTTATTTTTTAGGAATTATGCTTGTGTGATCACAAAATAAAAGCTGTGTAGAGTGACAAATTGGTCTGAGTGGTATTAACTATTTAGTCTCGGTGGGTAGAAACATTACGTTAATAACTGGGTGTTATTTTTTAGGAATTATGCTTGTGTGATCACAAAATAAAAGCTGTGTAGAGTGACAAATTGGTCTGAGTGGTATTAACTATTTAGTCTCGGTGGGTAGAAACATTACGTTAATAACTGGGTGTTATTTTTTAGGCATTATGCTTGTGTGATCACAAAATAAGAGCTGTGTAGAGTGACAAATTGGTCTGAGTGGTATTAACTATTTAGTCTCGGTGGGTAGAAACATTACGTTAATAACTGGGTGTTATTTTTTAGGAATTATGCTTGTGTGATCACAAAATAAAAGCTGTGTAGAGTGACACATTGGTCTGAGTGGTATTAACTATTTAGTCTCGGTGGGTAGAAACATTACGTTAATAACTGGGTGTTATTTTTTAGGAATTATGCTTGTGTGATCACAAAATAAAAGCTGTATAGAGTGACAAATTGGTCTGAGTGGCATTTACTATTTAGTCTCGTTGGGTAGAAACAATAGGTAGTTATCTGGATAATCTTGTGCTTTGAATCACGCTTGAGTGAAAACATTATACATGCTGCATAGAGTGACAAATAAATCTGAGTAAAAATTTCGGTCAAACTTTCTGGCCTCGTCTGAATCTGGCCTCTTCATGAGAATTTTTTTTTACTTAAAGTAATGAATAACATCCTAGCCAAGTGCTCCGTGTTAAATTCAACCTCTTTGTTAAATTGAAATATACACAAAACATCATCAAAATCCGTACCTAGTGCTCTTTCTCACTTCCCTATTTATTTCATTTTCCTCGAACACAGACTAAACTCTCTTATCGTGGGAGAGCCTAGCTGTTGTCACTAACTGACAACAGCTCGTAACAGGGCTGGCTCGACCGGGGAAGTACCACGCTCTCACAGAAGACCGGCAGTATGAAGCAGCGACCTTGTGTTGTTGTTGCTTGCGGTAAGTGACGAGTTCCGGGTGCCCAAATCTTCCTTCACCCTTCCCCCCCCTCCCAACATGCGTCCCCCACCTTCCACTCCTGTATATTCATTCGCATCGTTAATTCGCTTCTTTGGAAGCCACACCTGTCCCCTATCCCTCTCTTATTCTTCAAAAGTCCTATAGTGGGTGAGCCTAGTGACACCAGCTCGTAACCTGGCTGGTTCGACCTGAAAAGTACGCACAGAAGACTGGCGTGAAGTAGCGACCTTGAGTTGCTGTGTTTCGTGCGGTGAGTGAGAGTACCGGAAGCCCAAATCTCCTTCACCCACCCCTTACCCTCCTCATTCATCCCTAAATCTTCCTCCTCAACACAAATTCTCCAAAAATCTTATAGTGGGAGAGCCTAGCTGTTGTCAAGAACAGACTACAGCTCCCAACCGGGCCGGCTCGACCGGGGAAGTACCACGCTCTTACAGAAGACCGGCATGAAGCAGCGACCTTGTGTTGCTATTCCGTGCGGTGAGTGACGAGTTCTGGGTGCCCGAATCTTCCTTCACCCTTGCCCCCTCTCTTCATGCATCCACCACTACCACCTTCCACCCCTGTATATTCATTATCATCGTTAACTCGCTTCTTTGGATGCCACACTTGTCCCCTATCCCTCTCTAATTCTTCAAAAGTCCTATAGTGGGTGAGCCTAGTGACAGCAGCACGTAACCTGGCTGGCTCGACCGGAGAAGTACCACGGTCTCACAGAAGACCGGCTTAAAGTTGCGACTTTGAGTTGCTCTGTTTCGTGCGGTGAGTGAGAGTACCGGAAGCCCAAATCTCCTTCACCCACCCCTTCCCCACCTCATTAATCCCTAACTCTTCCTTCAAAATACAAATTCTCCAGAAATCCTATAATGGGAGTTTATCCCCCTCCCCCTCATTCATCATCTACTCTTCGTCCACCTCCTTCCACCCCTGTAATTTTCATTCTCATCATAAATTCGCTTCTTCAGGCAGCCACCCTTCCCTCTACCTTTAATATTCTCTATTACGAATTCTCCAACAGTCCTATAGTGGGAGAGCCTAGCTGTTGTCACTAACTGACAACAGCTGGTCACCGGGCTGGCTCGACCGGGGAAGTACAACGCTCTCACTAGAAAACCGGCTTGAAGCAGCGACCTTGTGTTGCTGTTTCGTGCGGTGAGTGAGATTACCGGAAACCCAAGTCTTCCTTCAACTTCTTCTGCCACCATACACCCTTGTTTTTTCACTCTTTTCGCACTATTCTCGGGACGGTTTTGTTGTAAATCTTGACTTGAACCATGCGAAAATTAAAACATCAACTTTATACACTCAGTATCCACAGTGGAGTGAAGGCGTACGCTGATACTTGATGGTCTCGTAGAATGTAAGAGACACCTGTAGAAGCAAACATAGCTTCTGAATAACACGCCTTACGCTTTCATTAAACTGAGAATGCGAGAAATGATCACTTGGAGTATGGTTCTCATTTACAACACTATGACTTTCTGGTTTTCGTTTAACTTATGAACGTTATAGTCTTCCTTTAGTCACTAGTTGACTTCAGCTTTAACCGGGCTGGCTCGACCGGGGAAGTACCACGCTCTCTCAGAAGATCGCCGTGGAACAGCGTCCATGTGTTGCTGTGTCTCGTGCAGTGAGTCAGAGTACCGGAAGCCCAAGTCTTTCTTCATTCCATCTGCCCATCTTTTCAAACTTTCATCTACCCCAACCAAAAAAAAACCTGAAGCTTCGTCTCATCCCGACCTCGCTCTTTCGCTTGTTCCCCACCAAAATCACCTTTTCCTTTCAAAGATTGCATAAGTCTAATACTTATTGTGGTAGAGCCGCTTCAGATAGTAAACTAAAGAATATATTTCTTACTTTTTACTCTCAGGGCGTTAATCTTGAGCCATGCTTTAATAATGATAACATCAATCAAATACACTCAGCATCCACGGTAGGGTGAAGGTGTATGCTGAAACTTAATGGTCTGAACAAGAGAAACACCAGTAGGAGCAAACAGCTTCAAAATGATACGCCTTACACGTTCATTAAACTGAGGATGTGAGAACTGGTCACTTGGAGGATGGAGTATGGTTCTCATTTACGACGTCAGGACTTTCTATTTACAATTAACTCAAGTTTAGATCTTTTGTTCTATTTATGCTTCTTCGGAAGCCCAACGACCGGGGAGGTCCTTTACCCCTTGATTGTACCCTTTTTTCCAAGACTCCAAGTATTACCGTGGGCGAGCCTAGCTGTTGTCACTAATTGGCAACAGCTCGTAAGCGGACTGGCTCGACCGGGGAAGTACCACGCTCTCAAAAAAGAACGGCGTGTAGCAGCGACCTTGTGTTATTATTTTTCGTGCGGCGAGTGACGAGTTCCGGAAGCCCAATTTTTCCTTCGCCCTCCTTTCCTTATTCATCTCAAACTCTTCCTCGACCATGCATTCCTTATTTCTCTTTGTTTATTTATTTCATCAGAAGCTCAACGTCATCCCCTTCCCCCACTATTCGTGTCTTCCCCTCACTTTCTCTCGTCCCCTACAAATACTTGAAAAGTCTGATTGTGGCCTAGGAAGACTTAGCGATCTAGGCCCCAGCCTGTATCGCTCGTCTTCCTTTAACCCTTCTCCGTCATTATTTCCTTAATCTTCTTCCACCAGCTTTCACCCACATTATACTCATTCTCATCGCTAATTCGCTTCTTCTGAAGCCACACTTGTCCTCCTCTTCCTCTCTTATTCTCGATTTTTTGATTTTTTTCAAAAGTAGTAACTATTTTGGCAGAGCCTACCTGTTATCAGTAACTGATAACAGCTCGTAACCGGGCTGGCTCGACGGAGGAAGTACCACACTCTCACAGAAGACCAGCGTTAAGCAGCGACCTTGTGAAGCTGTTCCGTGCGGTGATTGACGAGTTCCGGAAGCCCAATTTCAGACTCGTTGTTTTTAATGGTTTGACTTTTTTTCGAATTTAACAAGTATAATTTTATTGGAAAGCACAATCCAAAGATCAGGCGAAATTTACGAAAATCTGTGCGAATAAAATTCGGCCAAGTGCGAGTCGGACTCTCGCACGAAGCTAAGGGTTCCGTACCATTATCGCAAAAAATCGCGTTTATTGTATGGGAGCCCCACATAAATATTTATTTTATTCTGTTTTTAGTATTCGTTGTTATAGCGGCAATAGAAATAAATCATCTGTGAAAATTTCAACTGTCTAGCTATCACGGTTCATGAGATACAGCCGGGTGACAGACAGACGGACCGCGGAGTCTCAGTAATAGTGCCCCGTTTTTACCCTTTAGGTACGGAACCCTAAAAATGGAGATTATGATTAAAATTTTCATAATTATGAAGTTTAGAGAGATGAGAATACGCGGTGTAGTTGAACACAGCGTTAGTCAGCGGATTATTGTGAAGAGATCGTGAGAGATAATATTACGCGGAGTCGAGTCTAGGTGACAATTGCTGGGAGATATACTGAGGTGAAAAGTCTTCATTGAATCGTTGGTAAGATCTTTTTGCCACCATGGTGGCAAAAAGTTTATGGTTTAAATAGGACTACTCTATTTCTCTTAAATAAGAGAATTAAAGAGATCACGGACAAGGTTATAAGTTGAACAGGTGAGGTAATTTAAAAAAAAACGCGGCGGTCAAGTATGTTAATGAGGTGGATGTAGTTATAAGTTTTAGGATAAGTACAGGTTCGAAAGTAACGGGTGCCTATGTGCACATCCATATAAACCGAAGATAAGATCTAGAAATGTATTTAGATGTTTAATTAGTACATATACATAGATTTAAGATGATTCGGAGGCTATCAGTGTGCCAAGAAAGCTAAATATAAAATAATTAATATTTACGGACAATCCGAGCAACACAGAACGGAGAAACACAGAGAATAGACGCTTTTGAAATGTGATGCTGTAGGCGGATGCTTAGAATATCATGGACAGCTAAACGCACTGTGTATACAGATACTAAACGGTGATCGGACAGCCGATCTGAACTCAATATCAAGCTCCGATTATCTAATATTTGCCTACAGCGTATTTTATGTTATTTCGGCCACATATTGTGAAGGGTAGTTAGCAACATTGAAAAACTGCTCTCACCCTTCGGGAAATACAGATGTGATGTTATATTATGTTAAAAACTTCACAACTGTATTGCCATGAAGGGTTGGGCAGGGGTACACATATTTCTCAAGTTATGCTCAAGTTCCATGTACTAGGGGACCATGGTAAATCAGCGGCCCTAGGCAAGTGACATTCTATCGTCGAAAGCGTGGCGATAACGATTGTCAAAATTGTAAGAGGTTGACAAGCGATATCGAAAAAGCACGTAATCATCATTTTGACATTTCGGCTATTGCCTTCGCTCACATCGAATGCCAATTGTCTAGAGCCTCTGGTTATTGTTGGCAATACCGGAAAAAAGAGAACACGAGGCCGGTCGCCAGCACGATGCTCTGATCAATTGAAAGTTACGACCTCAACCAAAGTACAGCCGGTGATGATAGCAACTTTGGACCGAGGCCGGTGGAGGCAGATTGTCCGCTTAAAGGGGTCCAGCGACCACGATTCCCATGGACCGATTGAAGAAAAAGTTTTACAGTGTTTTGAAAATACAAAAAAGGTTTACATTAAACTTTTTCGACAACTGAAGTCCGGATTTTTCGTCAACATCACAAATTAACACTGATAGCTTGCTGTGAGTGGCTATGTCACTTGCAATAGTATAGGGATCTTCGGGTCAAAGTATTTATTAACTTCTAACAAACATCGAGCTACGATGACTCATGTTTTACATTTTATATACACTTGTGTTTAGCGTTACACTTGTGTTTAGGAGTGCGAGTTCGTAAACTCGCACTCATTGTTACCTATTATACCTTATTAGCACCCACCTGTTAAACACTTGAGGTTTTTCGATCTTACTATCAAGGAAATATTTGTCCCAGGAACAACAAAAAATATCTATTCCAAAGGATCCTGGGCACGGAATTATAGGAATGATCAATGCGAATGATCCCACTATGTGGTACACAGCGGGATACTTGTCTTGATTTCATTCGGTTCACTTCTTTACGGAGAACGGTAGAGTGAAGGCGTATGCTGAAACTTGATGGTTTGAACAAGAGTGACCTGCAGGAGCAAAAACAACAGCTTCTAAATAACAAGCACTACGCACGGTTGTCATATTACCTACAACATCACGTTCAATTGTCCCACTCATCCTCACTATTCTTGTCAGTGTTCCTTGTTCCTCAATTATTCTCCATTTATACGAAATTCTCCTAAAGTGGGAGAGCCTAGCTGTTGTCACTAACTGACAACGGCTCGTCACCGGGCTGGCTCGACCGGGGAAGTACCACGCTCTCACAGAAGACCGGCGTGAAGTAGCGACCTTTTGTTGCTATTCCGTGCGGTTAGTGATGAGTTCCGGGTGCCCAAGTCTTCCTCCACCCGCCTCCCCTTCCCTCGTTAATCTCTATCTCGTCCTCCACGTCCACCTTTATATTAATTCTTATCGTTATTTCGGTTCTTCGGACGCCTTTCTGTCCTCCTCCCCCTAACTATTCAAGTTTCCCTTTGTTACAAGGACTTCCTCGCCCCTCTTCTTCCATCCTCCTCATATTACCCCTCTTCCATCACCCTTCTATTATCCCTCTTCATTCACCTCTCTTTCTCCGCCCTGCTCCATTCACCCTCTTCCCACCTTTTAGTACTTATTACATTAATTTTCTTCTAAATCTGATCATCTCTCTCCTTTCCGGTCGTGAATGTTGTTAATATTGAGCCATCACAAAAAATGTGAATAAAACGTCAACTTATGCACTCAGTATCCTCGGTGGAATGAAGGCGTACGCTAAAACTTGATGGTCCGAACATGAGAGACCAGTAAAAGTGAAAATAGCTTCTGAATGACACGCCTTACGCGTTCATTACACTGACGATGCGAGAACTGGAAAATTAGTTGTTCTCATTCACGACGTCACGACCTAACCTTCTTGCGGCGCTGTTCCAAACGTAACGGGTGGGATCCAAAAACCTTGCACTTTATTGTTTCTTGTTACTTCTATTTTCTTAACCTATTCACCATCACCATCGATCGATCGATTTATTTTACTGCCTATAAATTTAGGCATTAGTGTTCGGTGAATTTATTTCGTTTTTGAAGCAAGAAGAAATGCATCCGTTTTGTTGTCAATACTCTTCTGAATTTATCTACCTTTGTAAGAACTTGCTGTGTTTGGTGAAAGGTTATCTGATCTAAGAGTGACCCATTAATCAATAGTTTTAAGTGAACGTTTATATTACCTATCACATTACATATTACTTAGCAATAGTACGGTTTATGTCTTTGCTCGGCAAGAAGATGACGGGGGACTTGATGTCGTCATTAAATTATATTTTAAAACTAACAACGACTATACCTACCCCAAAAAAATATGTTCTACATTGTCTATAAAATTTACACTCTTATTTTATATTAATTAGTTTATTCCAAAGGAATATGTAGTATGCATCTCTTATTGGGGTATATTCACTTTCGAAATTCTAAAGAGAACACCTTAACCAAATTGAAAGTTCGGTTAAATGACCTTGCGGCTTTTGGACAGGAAAAAATAATTACAAAGAGTTGGATAAAACTATTGTTGTCTGTAAGAAGTGGATACCCTGATCATTGTCATGCTTCATTAACAATACACCAGCGCGGCCTATTCGTAAACACTGCCAGGTCTTCATCCGAAGTTACCCTACGAATTTTCCGTACGCCCACCCCGTCCTCTCTGCTTGCCCTTTAGAAGTTAATCATTCAATAATTCTGAGTGTTGTAAAAATGCCGCAGGGCCTTTCTAAATTCATTTGTAATTATTATTAATTTTGAAATATTTCTTTGTATAGTTCTCGCCAAACTTCTTGGCCGTCCTGAAGTTAGCTGCAATGACTGCGCAGTAGTAAATCTCATACAAAAACAGGAGCGATCCGTGCCTTGCGCATCGGCAAAACAACTTCAGGGCTACCAAGGTGTTTGGCGAGAACATATACGCAACCCCACAATCACGAGCGTCAAATTTTAATGTATACTAAACTACGTATACTAACGTATACGAAAAACAGCATTACCCAAGTCTGTTGAGTCTCGACTTCGTTAGTTACCATTTGGCGAACACATCTTAATATCAAAAAGAGAGATCGCATGGAGTTAGCTGAAACACCTAGACTAAGCATGAACAGAAACAACAACAACATTGTCGTTCATAAGAGACGGACTCTTTTTTCTTTCGTTTCTACCATTTTTCTCTTCTTTCCACTTCTCTCATCATCATTCTTCCTTGAATGGAATCTTTGGTAATAGGTTCAATAGGGAGAGTAACTAACATAAAATAACATCACGGTATGCAGACCACCATTGGAGACTAACATCTCCCCACTTATGTTTAGGTCCAAATTAATTTGTATAATGGAGGGTGAACCTATTGCCTCTTCATCACCATGTCTACTAATGGAACTAGGTCTTCACAAGAGTTTCCAAATCGACCGGTCCCGTGCCATTCATCGCTGCTAGAGAGAAATTCTAACCTACTACGGACCAACATCCACCTCTATGCTTATGTACCTAACTCTTAAGCCCAAATTCTTGTAGAACATGACGTCACAGCACGGTCCGTCCTGGCTCTGATCAGATTTGGACCTCACGGGAAGTCACATTACATCCTACACAAGACGGGATCTAGCGTGCTGTGACATATGACATTTTTTAAGGACAATAAAGTTAGGGTTAAGAAATGTTGCAGCAATGTCATCCTTAAATCTTCTTTCCTATTCATCCTTGCTTTATGATCCACCGTTAGATTTACCAATCCGTGGATCTGTTTCAAACACCTTCATACTTCCACCAAACTGAACAGACATAATTACGAGAGTTGTTCTTGTTACTAGTAGGTACATCAATCTGCCTAGCCTTTTCACAATTATGTTAGGATTGGCTTCCAGTCTTACCGGTTTCAGCTGAGTATCAGTGTTTTACATGGAGCGACTGCCTATCTGACCTCCACAACCCAGTAACTGGGTAACACGGTACCCCTTGGCAAGACTGGTGTCAGATCTCAAGCTTCTGACTACCCGTAATGACTGACCAACGGCTTGACGTGCTTTCCAAGGCACGGAGGAATCTCACTATGTAAGATGGTAACGCACCCACGAGCCGACCTCGGCTTAACCTTGAAGACCATAGTGTTAGTTCTTAAGACCTCGGGGTTTTGCAAAACCTCTTTTTAATTAGTTAAGTGAATTTATTGGTCCTTGTGATGTATTTTATTTTTTAAATCTGAAATCTTTCGGACATGATTAATGTTTTCCAAATTAATTATCCTGCGGCATATAAATGTCTATCATCAATTAATCAATAAAATAATCACTTCATGATATCAGTGTCGATATTGTAACCGATAATAATAAACTGCTTTAATTCAAGGAAAAATTACTGTTCTTTTATTTCATTAGTTTGATGCTTACCCCTAGAAATATAAATATTACAACTAAGGCAACACTTTTTCCACACCACACCCATGGTATAATAACATTCTGCACCTATACCATGACTCTATGATCACACCTAAGTAGGTACACATTTGTCATTAAAAAAAAACAATCATAATGTCGAACATAGAACCGCCTCCTTTTTGGGAAGTCTGATACTAAAAGATTCATGACATCTGTAAGTTGCCAAAATAAAAACCGGCCAAGTAAAGAAGAAGAAAGAAGTGCGAGTCGGACTCGTGCACGAAGAGCTCCGTACTATTATCGCAAAAAATGACGTTTGTTGTTGTCTTCTAGGTATACCAGGAGCTTATTGTTTAGCACACGTTCCATACTCTTACAGTGAATGGACCTTACCGAGATGGGTCTGTAGTTGGCCCAGTTCGACACCCTTTTTGGGCACGGGCTGAACGTTAGCTTGCTTCCAAGCCTTCGGCACCTTTCCAGTCACTATCGAAAGGCGTGTCAGGATCGGAAACAATTCAGGCTTTGTTTACGTCAAGGTTACGCAACACCCTACAGACCTCCCTCTGATGGATGCGAATATCCGACATACTCGCCCACATCCAACAGGAGACGGAGGGGGCCGCGGGTTGTATTCGTCCAGCAGCCGTATTGCGTAAGTGCGCAAAGAGTTTAATCCGACCAAATCGGCCAATCACACATAACGGAAATCCACATCGCGTCATTCATCCAGCAAGTAATTGGTCGGTTGGATAGAGTTTAAACTCTTTGCGCACTTACGCAATACGGCTACAGGTTCGTTTCCAGTTGAAAAGTCTCTGGGTTTTGGATTTGGATCTGTGCTGAACCCAGCGTATTTAGACTGTATCAGTTGAGACCTTTCAAGCTTGATATTTATTTTCAATGGGCCTCTAACACACTTGATCATAGAGACATCATTGAATATTTGCTTCTTGGTTGACATGATGAAGTCGATCTCATTTTTAATTGCACCATCGGGGCTCTGCCAGGTCCACTTCCCGTGCTCACGCTTTCCCAAGAAGGAGTTCTTCATATTATAAATGCCCACCTTCGCCACAAAACTTGCAGTAGGTGACCCAGGTGGTTCTGACGTCTAAAACCAAATTTCCCCACCTGCAGCTCTTCATCGGCTCTTCTTTGTCGTCGGGGTGTGCCGAGGTCGGGGCGTAGACCTATATAATATATTACCTTCAGCGAATATCTTGAGGATATTCTTAGTATAAAGTACACCACCCTGGTCGTCACACTTTTGATGTTCACCACGCTATTCCCAAGGGACTTGTAGATGATAAAATACACGATTCCATCCTGGGACTGCCGGTACCTTCCCGGAAATAGAGCAAGTTACTGTATTTGAGGATTATCGAGTCCTCCTCCTCTCTTCGGACTTCAGATAACCCTTATAATACTCATTTGTAAACTGCTCAATTCTTCTTCAAGTTCGGTGATCTTCTCGTCGGTCCAGAGTGTACGCGTGTTGTATGTTGCCAGGTCTTACCGTAGTCGAGGGTAGGCAGGCTGCCGGGTACTAGGGGCCATTTTTCTTAGTGTTTTTCATGGAGGATTTAGCCATAATCACCATGCTTGGCAGGCGGATTGCAGTATGGTGTAGATAGATACAGTGCACAGAGTATGCTGCTGCCCATTCTATGGTAAGTCCCTTAATCGCCTCTTAAGACACCCATGTGAAGGCTGGTACTATTCTTTACGTCCGACACCACACGGTACAATGCAAATTCAAATCAATTTACCTGGCAAAAGTGGTCCAGTTAGGTAGGTCTAACTTTGAGAAAAAGGTTAACCGTCGAATCCGATTTAGCTGGGCAGCGTTTGGGAAGTTGCATAGTATCTTCGATGACCTGACACGGGATCGGTCAATGTGGCGACTCTCTATGTTCAGCAGTGGACGTCTTTCAGCTGAATTTATGATGTTGACTTAATATGTGAAATCGAAAAACGGGCCAAGAGGCTCAACGCCAATGAGATACAGCAGCCGTATTCGGTGAACATACACAAAAAAAAAAAACGTACATAATGTCGAACATAGAACCTCCTCCTTTTTGGTAAGTCGGTTAAAAAAGGCAACAACCGTTCTGGTAATTTAAACAGTCTACAACGCAAATTTGTGTTGTGGCTTTCACAATATTCGACCACAACGTGTTCAGGTAGCGCAGAAAAGCGAGAACGCGTTCTGAGCGCTAACAGAGACGACCACAACCGAATTCGCGACGGACATGTGGTATTGTTGTGACACAACACTTACGTTTCCAAAATTTTGTTCATGGTTTTCAGGATCGCTTACAACGATAATGGGCTCGAAATGAAAATCCAAGATGGCGATGACGGTCATGGTTTTGGTCATGTATGTCATTTTCATGGTTTTCGGGGTCGCTAATAAAGATTATGGGGTCAAAACTAAAATGCAATATGGGACCTACGAAAATATGCAAAATTTTCGTCATGGGTGTCGTTTTCATGGTTTTCGGGGTCGCTAATAACGATAATGGAATCAAAATCAAAATCCAAGATGTCGCCGACGAAAATATGCCAACATTTCGTCATGGATGTATAATTCATTGTTTTCGGGGTCGCTAATAACGATTATGGGATCAAAACCAAAATGCAAGATGGCGCCGACGAAAATCAACTCCATAATCGTTATTAGCGACCTTCGGGGTCGCTAATTTCTGGCTAGGAATATAGAATTTTCAAAATATGTATGATGCAATTTTAGTTTTCATCAAAATCGGCCTTGTGACTCATGAGTGTATTCGGCCACCAAGGGAATGAAAAAACACCACATACAGTTACTCGTTTATTAAGAGAATATCCATATAGTACTGTGAAACAACTAATAATACACCAAAGAAAATTACAATAAATTTGACTAAATACGGCCAGATGCGCAATCATATAGGAACGTAAATGAACCTCGATTCAATGAATGATGTCACGATGCTCCCCGTCTCGAATTCCTTACTACGAAACAATTGTTGTTCTAATAAATTATCTTGAGAGAAATATCACAATGAACATAGATGTACCTATTACATTTATAAGTTATAAACTTCCCTACGACTACATTTTGTTTTTTTTTAATGCCAAACCTTATTCTATTTAAAATATGAATACCATTTTTGTGGCCCTTTCTGACAAAGCCATCGTGGTGGTTACAAGTAATCATTGAAAGTAATGGCGTCGGCTTGCTAAGTATCATTTCCCTGTAAAGTTTTTTCAGGTCGCCGTACAAAACCAACAGGGTGGCCCTATTAAGAAGAGCCACTCTTAACTATATACATATTGATTTTTCCTGTATTGGTATAACATTAATTAACCACGTTGTCCTACACGTAGAGAGTTTATAGAACATCAAACTTAGGCTGGCACCACATGGTGAGGGAAAGCCGTTAACCATCAGAAACTTAATACTAAGAATATCACATTGTACATACGCTACGTCTATATCACGCTGTAACAGAAAAATTAAGCAATTAGCATTTGGAGGGGTAAAGCGTTGTACTCGCCATAAGCTCCTGGGCAGATAGGTACAGTTAACACGAAGATATTGTAATCGACACACATAAATCGAGAAAACGCACATGAATAACTAGAATCTGTAATCTTAAGACTAATAAACATGGTTATTTTTTTATATAAACTTTGATAATGACACTCGAGCATCGACGCGTCTCTACTTTTTAGGGTTCCGTACCCAAACAGAGAAAAACGGACACTATTACTAAGACTCCACTGTCCGTCTGTGTCACCAGGCTGTATCTCATGAACCGAGATAACTAGACAGTTGACATTTTCACAGATGATGTATTTCTGTAGTCGCTTAACAAAAAATACTAAAAACAGATTAAAATAAATATTTAAGTGGGGCGCTCCCATAAAACAAACGTGTTTTTTTGCCTTTTTTGCGATAATGGTACGGAACCCTAAGTGCGCGCGACCGACTCGCAATTGGCCGGTTTTTTAAGAAATACGGTGAAGGATTTCAAACTATTAATCTATACTCGAATCGAAATTCACGCAGGAGTGATGTTTTAGAAAACGAAACGAATTCGGATATGGAATATAAAGGATTGCCAACAGCTTTAAACTTGTTAACTCAACAGGCAACGCAGTGTACTAGTGTAAGCTGTGTTACCTATTGAGTTAGCTATCAAACAGACTAATCAGCTCATATTACGTCACTTATACCACGTGGAAATTAAATATTAATTTGTATAGATTAAGAACCAATTGGTGTCGGTTGTTGGCCGTCCCGTGTGAGTAGCGATGGAGCCGTAACCGACGATATTGGCCGCAAAATACCCACTTGTATCAAACGGCGAGCATCGTAATGGTAGTCCGAAGTCTAAAATAGGTAGTTTTGTAAATATGTTATGTTTAGCAAATTTTTAGGAGAAGTAAAGGAGAATATTTAAAAATTTTGATTAAACATCTCCTCAACACCCGTCATGGTTTTTATCAATAAACCCTCTGAATAAAGAAACACAGCCATTGCTAAAATAGTTTCGACATTTTTATAAATAAGGCCCGGCCTTTGGTCCGCATGTGTGACATTTATGTCAGCACCCTCAGTTGAGGAGCTTTCTACCCCATGACAACAAATAGTAAGGGTTAGCAGCGAACTCATACCGAGACGCAGTGCACTTTCCAAGATATCGATACAATTATCGATATCTTGGAAAGTGCACTGTGTGTAGAACTTTTTCTACCCAAAAATATACTCATTTCAGTATCAGAATTTAAAAACATGACATAACGTTGGCTGTTCCCGTTCTGCACAGCACGAAGCAAATGGACTCTCCAGGTATGATGATGCTCGTAGACATAGATTCCATTTACACTCATCGAGTTGTAACTCGACGCGATGACGTCGAGTTGAGTCTCGGTGTGAGCTGCCCTAAGCCAACTGCGTGTAGCAATCCTCCTTTGAGTCGAATTGGTGATGAGCAGTTAGGTGTAGCGAAACGGCAGTAAATGTGAGACAAAATATATTATTAGTTGACTTGCAAAATCGACTTGTGTTTCACAAGCAGCGCTACGTTGAAGCCGAATTTAAAGCAAGTGTCCATGATCTTCCAAGAAAACCGCATCTAAATCATTTGAAAGCTATGTTAATATGGATTGGATTTTCGTACAAAATTGAATAACTCGCACATACTAGTCAATGAACCAGGTTTCCTCAATTATGATTTCAGTTGAACGTTGCGGAGCGGAGCGACCATGGAATGCCATGCTTTAGAGCACACGTGTCTTGAGCTAGATAGCATGGGTGCGGCGGCATCGCTCGAGTCCCGCTCGATAAGGTTTCGCCGCAGTCTTAGACCGATATGTATAGTCTCGTAATAACCCTTTTATAATAAAAATACTAAAAATAATCTGAATCAGAGGTGGTTAAAGATTTCCGGCATATTAATTTAGATTAGTTCAACAAAGAAAACGTGAACGAAAAGTGTAGATTGCTAAGTTATGTAGGTACAAGGTCATTTTGAATTCCTCGTCTATTTTGAGGGATGCAGAAAGGACGCGTGAATATACTCATTTTCAGTTCACTTAAAAAAGGTTTTTTACATATTTTAGAGTTGATCCCATAATATAAATTAATTATATTCACTCAAAAAAGCTTGAGTTAAAAATAAACTTGTATTGTATTGGATTTAGAAGACTTTGGCATTTACTTGTGTATAAACTAGAATGTATCCAAATATTACCTGGAACATTGACTATGTGTGCTACTTACTTATAAAGGCAATAGAGTTCTGTAGTTATTACAGTCATGCTCAGCAGACATCGTCATTCCCCAGTGATGCCGAATTCATATAAAAATATAATAAAACGAAAAATAAGTTGCGATTTGCCATTTATGCAGTGTTTTATTTACAGAACAACTTTAAAAAAATGTGGCTGTCGAGTTTTGACGAGTCTAAATAGAAGGTATGATACAACACAGACGTTAAAACTTACTAAAAAGCAAAGTAAAGCGCAAGATTGAAAGTTGACCAGGTTTGGAAGGAGGCGAGGTCTGCGGGCAAGGCTAGCTTGTGCCGCTGGCGCCGCCGACCACACTGACCGAGAGTAGGAATGCAAAGACATATCGGAAAACCGACAAATATCGATACTAAGTTTCAGCAATATCGATATATCGGTATCGACAAAACTCAAAATATAAAGGGCCCGCCTAAAATTACCAATTCCAACCTCGAGCGTGCCTTTCGAACACAGACATCGGAAACATGGAAGAATACTATCAAGTCATAGTTTTAAAACTCTTTTTAACTGTTTGATTTTTTAATACATTTCTGATAACAATTTCATTTATGATAACAATTTTATTTATTGATTTTTCCTTCCTTCAGACAAGATTCATTTACAATTCAAAAAAAGAAAAAGTACTTATATAACTTCGATAATCGCCGCTTGATTTATTGTACTTAATTGGACCTAATTGCCGGTAGTCGAAAATTTTTATTTTTCTCCAGTCTAAAAATGGGCAGGTATATAAAGATACTAGCTGTTCCCCGCGGCTTCGCTTCCGTGGAACACCCTACAGGACCAGTTTTCGGGATAAAAAAATAGCCTATGTCACTCAGGAATAATGTGGCTTTCTATTGGTGAAATAATTTTTTCAATCGGTCCAGTAGTTTCGGAGCCTATTCGGTACAAAAAAACAAAAAAAAATTCCTCTTTATAATATTAGTATAGATAGATTATGATTTGACGCTATATATCGATTTTTGTATACATCTTGCATCCCTAACCGACAGTGGCAGACGCCTGCACCCCCCACCTTTCGGAACGTCACTATTTACTACACATCATAACTGCGTTATCCTTCTTTACATCTTAATACCTAAAACTATAGTTAATTAAAGTAATAACAATATTAAAAATTTGCCAGAGCAAGTCATTTTTTACTCATTCATAAATTATAAAGAAAGCACATTTAAGTTGTTAATGAACTATGAGGCAAGTAGAATACTTGACTAAGTTACGTAAAATAAAATAAAAAATTATAAACAATTTTATTTCATGCATTACATCTTCAAGTGTAATTTATTAATATAGGTCATAATCTTAGTTATTTAAATAGATTTTTTTAAATCGAAACTCTCAATCATACAAGGTACTTTACAGACAGTTAATAAATCTTAAAGTGTTTCCTTCATAATTATGACGACGACATTGAACGTCTGGGTATATTGCGAGCTGTACCGAACAGATTGTAGAATAGGAAATGCTGGCAACATTGTGGGTACCTGCAATATACGCAAACATTCTCTGCTTATAACAATAGTAGTACAAAAAGTTAGCGGCTATACGATTCATGATCGACAGAGCTTCGAAAATCAATCAATTTCATGCACCACTCACACGCATTCCATCGAGAAACGTGTGAGAATTTCTGTACAAGGAGTAAATGTCTAGCAACTCCCTAGTACATGCTTCTCATCTCTCAAACAACACCTCTTCTAAACATCATTAAATAACACTAACAGAATTCAGTTAGCCGCTAGCTTCGAGGACTTCACTACATATTTTTATTTCCGTATTCAAACGGAATGTAATGTTCATGATTTTGTTTAAATAACTGTACATTGATGAGACAACGAAAGTGCGTAACCGTGTGTTGGATTGCGTGGTACGTACGTGTGCAGGCGGAAGCGAAGCAACAACACCCTGTATTGTTGAACACTAAGGCTCAATTTACTTTGCCGTGGAATGGAATGGAAACGAATTATTGCAAAGAAATTGTACATAGCATAATGAACTGTATGTTAAATGTGTGACGTTCAAACTAAAATGCGCCAAAAAAGAGTTCGCGCGTCTACCGCGGCATCCTCGTGCATTCTCGAGATTCACGTAGCTGCTGACCGTATTTATTTTGTACGTTACACAATTGACATAAAGTTCATTATGCTATGTACAATTTCGTTGCAACAATTCGCTTGCATTCCATTCCGCGGCAATGTTAATTGAGTCTAACACAAAACGTCACAATGACACACAAAATATACTTAAAAAGAACATGTATGTACCATACCGCGCAATTGTTATGTTTCGTGGGTTCTAAATAAAGCTATAAAATAAATTAATCATAGATAATGCTAGTTACGTACTTTCGATGGCCTCAATTTTATAATCGATTGCGATCTAAATTATTTGGTAGTTACAATCGACGCGCAATTCGACCTACCGGCATGGTTGTTGGGATAGGAATCGATAGAAAATGACTTATATTTAAGGTTTAGTCAAGTGACCCTGGGTAGTGAAGTACGGGAGTACTCGCTCACTGGTGTCGGAGGGGCGAGACAGGAGGCGAGACTTGCGGTCTGCTATACTTATATATCACGAAACGATAAGTACCGTTACTAATAGAATAATGCCCGGTTGCTGAATTGAGTATTTCGAGTTAAGAACGTGTCATACTCTACTTTAATGTCAAAGTTTGACAGGTTTCAGGCTGGAGTTTGAAAAATACTTAACTTCAAATTCTCAGTTCAGAAATTGGGGATAAATGAACCCATGTTTATGATTATATTAAGGAGACAAAGTGCGACCAAAACATTTGCAACAAAGTATGTTACGAGAGGAGGTCCAAAATTAGACGGAATGGTTTTAAAGTACTTACAATAAAACAATGAAACATTTTTCCATTTCAATCACCACTACGTTCAAAACAATTATCGGATTAGATCTTCCTAGATCTTTTCAATATTTTTTTTTCCAAGGAATCAAAAAATATTTGGAATTTGAATTCAGATACTATGTCGGACTTCTCTTACTAATTATCAACTTTGAAGCTTGCTATAAAGCTAATGACGTCGCTAATGACGAAATTTAAAAAATATTTTATATTTGTTTACTAGCTATAGTTCTCGCCTAACTTCTTGTCCGCCCTGAAGTTGGCTACAATGGCTGCGCAGTAGTAAATCCCATACAAAAACAGCACCGTTTTGTGCCTCGCGCATGCGGTAAACCGACTTCAGGGCGGCCAAGAAGTTTGGCGAGGACTATAATAAGTATAGTATTTAGCAAATACAATTATTACATATATATTCCCTATTGTGGTATGCGATACTCGAAATAATAAAATAATGCATTTATTATTGTTATATCTACCACCAACCCTTCCCCTCCATTCCGTGAACTTTTGGACCTGCCCAGGTAATTTTACTAATTAATTATTAGTATTGTGTAGGTATGTTCAGAATACAGCTCGACTTCATTTCCTACAGAATGATTATAAACTATCAATATCTTTTCTAATAAAATTAATGAAAAGCGTTTTCATTCCAATTCATTCATCCGTGTTAATATCTTACGACATGTATGAGATAAGTTTCTTGAAATCTAACGAGTCAACGAACGTCTAGTGTCTCGTCTCAGAAATCCATCCTGTATATTATAGGCATGAGACAAAAAAAAAACTATTTAGACTGTCATTTAAATTATCGAAAAGTATTGGACACCATTTTTATTGATTTGATAAAGCAAAAGCTTGTGACGTCGTCAGCATCATCCTTTTAATGTGCCCACTACTGAGACACACACAGGCCTCTCTGTGAGAGTGGGAATGGACCTTAATCCACCACGCGGGCCCAGAGCGGGATGGTGAATGTCAAATCATGTCTTCAAATTTTTGGTTTTAGGACTTGCCGTTTCCTTACAATGTTTTTCCTTTTAAAGCAGTAGTTATGAAATAATTTACACAAAGTAAAGCGCCTGTCTGAGTTCAAACCCACGACCTTACTAAACGTAAGTCGGGGCCATTACTAGTTGGCCACCACTGCTCGTCCCGCGTCTGCTGTGACGTCAGTTTCGTGTAAAACCTAATAAAACGTGACGACACGCGAAATTTGACGCCAAAATTGTATTGTCGTAATTTATTGTTAACGTGACAAGAAAAAATACGTGTCCAATATTTTTTATTAATCTACCTGACGGACTAAATATACTTTTATTCATCATCCCTATTACTTTCTAATACAATATAATAATTTATTTTTTGCATAGGGTTCTGGAGCGCAAGACGTCATATATATTTATAAAAACTTGTCGCTTGTTTCCGTCGTCGTCTCTTCATGCCCATCGTGGGAATAGTTAAAGTACGAAATATACGCAAGTAAAAATAAAGTGGAAAACCACACGTAAAGCACACGCACGCAAATATCTAAAGTGAGAAGATCCTATGAACTATGTACCGATGTCTCGCCTCCTGTTAGCCAGAATAGAGGCGACCAGCCCGCATGGAACATTAATAAATAATATTTGAGGAGTCCCTTCCATGCCGATAGCCTGGATACATACAACTCTAAACTAAGCGTAAAACGACTTTATCTGTATAATTAACATCGTCGGGATCCTCTTCCTCCTCCTGAAATAGATAAAATAAAAAGGGTATAATTCAAACAAAAATTGAATTACATATGAAATGGAGATAAAATATGTAGAATATGTTAAAGGTAATTTATATAGATAGAAAGTATTTATAGGATGCATGCTAAAACAAATAAATTAAAAATATTATAGACATTATAAGGATTAAATTTAATCAAATCAATCAATTTGTATGACCATGTATGGCGCGACTCGTTTGTCAGGCGTTGGTTTATATTACTATGAAATTAGCTTGTAATATGGATAGGTAAGGACCCGCCTCCACGAGCTAGTGTATCGCTGCGATATTATCTTCTAAGGCGGCGATGCGACGACAATGTCCAAACAAGACGCGATACGACGTCGCCGCGAGTCGCAACCTCATCGAAGCGCACTTGCTGCAAACTTTTTCAACAAAACAACTGTGCAACGAGCTGTTTTGGACACGCTTCAATCAGTCGTGATCGTGACGATACGCAAGCGAAAATATAATCGTCTCGTGGAGATAACACGACGATAGCAGGACGGCTCCGTGGCAATACACTCACTCGTAAAGGTGGCGCTTATGGGATTTAACCAGGTATCCAACCTGTCCCCCTAGCCAAGTTACAAACATTCCGTATCGAATCTCTTTTTACAATCGATAACGCCTTCTATTTGTTTGGTCTGACTTAAAGTTCAGATGTGTCATTCATATACATTGATTCGTTTTATACTAGCGTTATCGATTGTAGATTGTCAACTTGGCTACAGGTGAATTGGGGCCAGTCGAGAATTATTTTATTTTACTGAAACATCTTTCACAACTAGTGCGTGCACCCTGACCGGACTAGCATGTGATTGTAAATACATCCAGCTTTGCTTGATACAAGCGCTTGACCAGCAGCCTTATTGCATAAGTAAATTCGACAAGGCAAAGAATCATACTCTACCTACCTACTTACGCAATAAGGCTGCAGGGAACTTCGTGTGGTCAAGCTAGTCAATGGTCAAATGGTCAACACGTCAATATTTCAGTGAGTACACGCCGTTATGGGCAGTGTCATATACTCTTCTACTCTACTACTGTCTTGTACTCTCAATGCTCACTGATGCAATTCTCAAATCCAGATAGTTAGAACGATCGTATAATATATAGCACAATAGTAGCGGGCGTTTTGGTATATATGGATAAGGCCGCCTGTTGTTTGTTTGTTATAATTTTAAGCTTTCCTTACAATAAAGTATATATAAATAAATAAATAGTAATTTCGCTACAAGACGGCATTCCGTTTGATATTATATAACTTTGCGTGCATACCAAGTCTAAAAGTCATTGGAATGGTGGCTTTCCCTATAAATGTAATAACATAACTGACGCTACGGCTAGTTTAGAATGACTATTCTATGGTAACACTAGCACATTAATAGAAGAGTGCCACTTACATCGAATCCGAAGCATGTGTCGACCTCCTTCTCAAGTTTGATGCTCTGTGACACCACAGCAGGTGTTTCCTTTACTACAAAGCGCCTGTCCTCGCCCTCTTCTTCTTCATCCTCTTCTTCTTCCTCCTCCTCATCTTCTTCTTCTTCTGTTGAACAAAGTATTATTATTATTTTAACATTTTATTTGGGAGAAAGTAAATCTATACTACCGGAACAGACTTACATATTTTCCGACCTAATAGTCAACATCACTTGCACACGCCTTAGGCGACAGAAAGACTCTCTGTGGTGCTCCCTGATAACAGACGAAGCTCTGGCGACCGAGCAATAGCGGTATAACCATACTTCTGGCCAGGTGACTGGCTAGAAGAAACTACAGCAAGCCTTGGTTCTAAAATTTCTGGCGTTTAAAGTAGTTGCAATAGTAGCAATATTGAAAGAAACACCACTTCAGGAGGGTACCAGCAATGCTGGAGAATCCCTACCTGAGTTCAACTCAGGCAGCCCTTCGTATTCTGGAGCGAACACAATCTTGCATCCTATAAGTGAAAATATAAAGGCGGGTACCCCCCAGCGCCCACTGTTGCCATACAGTACTGGTCCTAACAAAAACGGAGTATGTTTTATAAGAAGTCAAAGTACCTTTCAATTGGAGACCTCACTGACACTGGTAGTAGCAACAGTACTAGCATAAACAGTATTGCTGCTTGATACGAGCAATCCTACTAAAACAGTAGAATGGCAAAGTGTCCCCGTACCAAAATAGCATAAACGAAGACGAACCTCGCGCACTCCATCCCCAATAAAATCGGAAATACCACTTAGCAACAAATATGACACCCTTAATATAGATGTCCTAGATGCTGAAACGGTTTCTAAACCCACCAAACAACAACCAAGTAAACCGCCACCTATTATGCTCTATGGTATAGAGGAAATTATAAAACATTTAAAATAATACCATGCAAACAGCTACAAAAGACTAATTAATGTTAGGGAAAACAGCCTGATTGGGCATACATTCACTAGCAGAGACACAAGACCATAACCGTATAGTTATTTAGAACATTCATCCCACAACACCACAAGCAGCTATTAAAGAAGCAATAGAGAATACTGGAAATACCGTAAAAGGAGAAACAATAAATGCAAAGTGTGATCCAGACAAAGTTCCCTATCAATATTCTTTGTAAACTTAGATCCGCACCCAGATAACCTCTGGTAAAAAGTATTACTCAAATCTTTTATACCAGAGTATTAATTGAAGACCCGATAAACAAAAAACGATCCCACAGTGTAAACGATGTCATCAGTACGAACATACTAAAAACAACCGCTTAAGTGTGCAGAGAGTCACAACACTGCTGACTGCCCAAAGATAGACAGGAACACACCAGCTAAGTGTGCTTTATGCTGAGGTAGCCAACCAGTAAACTATAAAGGGTGCCAAGTATTCCTACACATCAATAAAAGAAAGAGCAATATAATTAAAGCAAAAAGTGTGACTAAGAATATAGATAGAAACCAAATAACAAAAAACGATATGAAAAAATATAACTAAGGCAATCCGCCAGCAACAATCAATGACAGAGCATACCAAAATCGAAACTATGATAGAAACACTAAAGTTCTAGCAAAATGTAATAGAATTCATACTAATAAAACAATCTGAAAGCTAGATAAATTCATTGAACAAATGGGAAAAATTACTTACAACTGTTATCTCAAACGATAAATAACTACCCTAAAAATTGCAAAGTGGAATGTTAACAGTCTCCTGCACCACAAGTAAGAAGTTCAAACAACAATCAACAGCACAACATTGATGTCATGAATTGTCATGTTAGTTTCCGAAACACCCCTGACCACAAACAACAACTTTATAATGGATAATTACTGTACATACTCGACCTGTCATCCAGAGAGACATGCAGGCACTGCCGTCATAATAAGAGAAAGTATTAAGCATGACTTTATTCAAGAATACAAAACCCCCGAGATACAAGCAACGTCAATGGGATTAATAACCTTTTAGTCATATATTGTCAGTCGTAAGAAATGCTCTGAAAGAACAAGACGACACAATATTTCAAAACATTTGGTCCGAGGTTCCTTCTTATTTTGGCTGGAGGTGACTGGAATGCAAGAAACGTACATTGGGGGTCAAGCCTGACTGTCACTAGAGGTGGGGAAACAAAATTGAGCATGGATAAAACGAGCTGCAAATACTAAGCAGTCCTGTGCTTTGCAGGACCACCAACATACTGGCCTATAGACACAAATAAATTACCAGCAGCCTAATTGCGTAAGTGAATTCTGCAAAGCAAACAAGTCGATTCCTTCAAAGAATTAGAATAAATTCTTACAACTTTTTCGGTATTGTGAAACTAATTTGGAAAGAGTACAAACATCCTCCTTTGAGTTGAAGTTCATCTACTGCGTTATGTTTCATCAAACTCGAATGATTTATTTCCAAATCATTAGGACATAATTTCATTACACAATACCAATAGTGAAGTTTTATATCGATTCTACCGCTTTCGTTTATTCTTTACAATCAATTCTACGTCAAAATATTGGTAATGGAAAGGAGCATAAACCTTTCCTTTTTAGAGTGTAATATGCAATACGTAAATTCGTTTATGGGAAGGTTCCGACTTGTTTGGTTTGCAAAATTCACTTACGCAATTAGGCTGCAGATCTCTTTCATTTTTTTATATTTAAGGGTCTCTCGAACTTATCTATGAAGGTAGAAAGCTGTCTCGACAGTAGCTCTTATCACACACCTGTAATAGGAACGATACGCACTACTATAATAACAAGATCAAAAAGGGAAAGCTTATATAAGTAGCAAACAGACTGGGATGCTTGCAGAGAATATATTGAGTCCACACTCAATTTAAGAGTGCCACTAAAAACGTGTGATGGTATTGACTCGGCCACTACATACTAACTAACCTAATATACAACAAGCAGCATGGAAGTGTACACCGGAGGCGAAGCTTAATACCAGCAGTAATGATATACCAAAATAAATAAAAAAAAGTACTGGAAAAGAGGAGACTTAGAAGGGTATGGGACAGCAGTCAACATCAATCGGACAAAAAGGCGCTCAATAAAATGGCCGCAAAACTAAAGTACTCTTCCTCAAGAATATTAACGCTAAAACTTTGAAAATTAACTAGAAATCCTGTCTCCTTGGCCAATAATGAATATTCGCTTTGGACAGCTGTCAAGAGAAGCAAAACAGAAAACAATAACTACGCCAGAACTGATGAGGAAAGATCTCAAGTGTTCGGAACATTTCTTAGCAAAGTCTTCATACCTAACGACGGTTCTGCAGACGCCGAACAAGAAATTAAAAATTTCCTAAAAACAGATCTTCAGCTTAGCCCGCCCGTAAAGAGTTGCTCACCTAAGAAAGCTACAACGACATAAGAAAGTTAGACAGAAAGAAGGCTCCAGGATTTTGACTGATTACAGCGGTAGTGCTACAGCAATTACCTAAAAAGGCGATAGTTTGCTAACGCAGTTATTCAATAGGATTTATAAGGCTCTTATACTACCTGATACTAACACTAGTAATCTATACTATATAATACTAATATTATAAAGAGGAAAGACTTTTTTGTTTGTTTGTATGTTTGTACCGAATAGGCTCCGAAACTACTGGACCGATTTAAAAAATTCTTTCTCCAATAGAAAGCTACATTATTCCTGAGTAACATAAGCTATTTTTAATCCCGAAAACGGGTACTGTGGGGTGATCGACGGAAGCGAAGCCGCGGAGAACAGCTAGTAACATATACTAATACAAAGTTATCCCAGAACACCAGTTCACATTCCACAACAGAGCAAGTCCATACAGTTGTCACCACAGATATAAATCTAAATATGGCGCGATTGTATGTATTTCGCGTGTCAAAAAACGGAGTGAAATTACGATCAATGATCGTACTTTGAGCTTTTCATTTAGCATTATCGGCACCGACAGAAAAGAAAAGACTTGCGTTATCATGTTATGTCTGTGGTTATGTGGATAAGAAATACACTGCAGAAATAGATGTAATGCTCTGCAGTTTTCTTAGATGTCTAACAAGTTTTTGACAAAGAGTGGCATCCAGGACTTTTAGCTTAAAACTAACCTTCCACAAAATGTTTACCTGCTTTTGGAATCGTACTTAAATGACAGAATTATTAGAGTAAAGATTAATGATTCATACTCCTCCTGTTATGACATCAAAACAGGAGTGTCATAAGGCTCTGTATAGAGCCCTGTACTGTATTTGTTATACCAAATACAGACAGTGATCTCTCTGCGACTTTCGTGTACGATAGCAGCCCTTAGTAGCGATCAAGATTCGAATAAAGCTTCGCAAAGAGTACAAGTACACCTTGATAGGATTAATACTTGGATGGAGAAATGGCGTATCAAAGCGAGTGCTACTAAATCTGTACCAGTACCATTCACTCTTCAAAAGCGAAATTGTGCACTTGTAAACTTGGAAATGATGTTTTACCAAAACATGACACAGCCAAATATCTCAGTATGTATCTGGACCGAAAACAGACCTGGAGACAACACATTGAGAAATAGCAAAGTATTCCAGTTCCCGTTCGCAAATCCAGAACCTTTCGTCCAGCCACTTATGTTTGGCAATTCTTCAATGTTATAACTGTGGAAGTTAAAATAAATGAATTTGAATACATACCGGGCTCATCTTCATCCATATAGTCGGGAGCCACGACCGCCACCTGCTGCTGAGTTCCGTCCTCGAGCTGGATGACCTCGAGCACCACGTACTGCTGGCCGTCCCCGTCCGCCACGGTCACCAGCTCCCCGCGTTTTAGCTCGTTGTTGGTGAGACCCAGCTTCATCATGCTCTCTGTGTCCGACGAGTCCACGACACGCAGATCCTGCTGTATTAATTTTTTTCATTGTAATTCACATGAAATAGAATTAAAAAAAGAAATCATTTTTTTTTTACCATAGTATAACGTCTTAAAATTCTCTCCATTAAAATACTATAATTCTTGCCGGATTTAAACTCGCAATCGCAAGCATGCTTAGCCCAACATATTCTTAGTCTAACAACTCTGTTAGCAACAATGATAATGACTAGATGAAGCATAGCAAAGAAAATTATATAAAAAAATCTTCTACATACATCCATAATACTTTTCTAAATAATTAAGCTTAATTGCATAAATCTTATCGATAGTTATATTACATAATTACTAGTTACGTTTTTTATATTATTTTTCATGGATAATTTAAATTATCTTCGTTACAACTTCGTAAAAAAAATAGAAGTCGATAAAGAGCACGCTGTTTCACTATTAAATAGAAAAAAGAGCGTCCATGAAGTATATTTTTTTTTTTATTATTGCCTGTCAATAGATTATGAAACAGTAGGCGTAAGGCTTATATCAAAAGTAAAATAAACGGTTGGAAAAGGTAAAAATGATTTTTTTTACCTTTACATTATAAGATACCTTAATTAATATAGTGCTAGCTTTTGCCGCGATCGAAATATAAACTCGCTTGATCTAGCTAGCTGCTATTGAAGCTAGTAAACGTTCGCATTTGTTTTTTCGCAATTTGAATACGCAAGCTTCGAAGTAAAGAAAAAACCGGCCAAGTGCGAGTCGGACTCGCGCACGAAGGGTTCCGTACAATTATCGCAAAAAACGCAAAAAAATCACGTTCATTGTATGGGAGCCAAACTTAAATATTTATTTTATTCTGTTTTTAGTATTTGTTGTTATAGCGGCAACAGAAATACATCATCTGTGAAAATTTCAACTGTCTAACTATCACGGTTCATGAGATACAGCCTGGTGACAGACTGACAGACAGACAGACGAACCGCGAAGTCTCAGTAATAGGGTCCCGTTTTTACCCTTTGGGTACGGAACCCAAAAAAAAAGAAAAATAAAATATTGTGGTTCACACAGGAGATACAGATACGAGAAAAATGGCTGCAAAGGCTCAAACTTGAAATAAATCAGTTAAGTTTAATCACTGTCTAGTTGATTAGTAATATATGATAATGGTGCTAGAATATTTAAATCGACAAGGTTTAGGCTGACCGACCTTTATCATAGAAGTCTTTTCTCTACCAAATAATGTAACATAGAGGATTGGCTTGAACAAGATCATTATTAAAAAATAAAACTAAAACATAAATTACACATACAAAAAATTCGCAGTAGGTATTATCGCTGGCCATTTGTATTATAATCTATAAGGTTACTGATGAACCAATTGCAAAAGTACTCACTCTCATGGGCTGCGGGCCATTGATGAGCTGCACCTTCTTCTGGCGACCGATCTTGAGAGCCAGCGCGCGCTCCTGGTGGCCCGACTCCGGGTCATGCACGGCCAAGTGACGGATCAGATTGCCCTTGTGCGCAAACATGCGCTGGCATTCGCGGCACGAATGACTCTTCTCCTTCGGCGGCTTTGGAACGTAGTTGGGGTTGTGGTACAAGTTCTGGTGCCGACGCAGCAACTGCTTTTGTCTGGAATAGAGGGGCATTTTACAAAGCGTTGTTTTTCTTGCCATTATTACATGAAAATTAATTTTCAGTTAAGTTCCAACAAATGGCTAGCTATCTATGATTTACGTTAGTTATGTGTGTTGTACCAACCTGAATGATTGATCGCACAAGTCGCAGAGGAACGGCTTCTCATCAGTGTGCTTGAGCAAGTGCGTATTGAGGTGGCGCTGTGTGGTGGATGCGTACGGGCACACGTCGCACTTGTAGCACTTCTCGCCCTCGTGGGTCTTATTGTGGACCTTGCAGGAGTAGCGGTCAGGGAAGGACTTGCCGCAGCGGCGGCACTTGAGTGGCTTGTCGGACGTGTGCAGCTTCTGCACGTGGATGCGGAGGTCTGTCTTGCGACCGCACTTGGCCGGGCACAGTTCACAAGCGTATACCGGCTTCTCGGATACTGAAATTAAACACGCGATATTTTAAAAAAGCACTTATGAAAAAGGAGGAAATAATGATGCTTACGGCAATGTTCATAGGTACTCACCATTGTGGATAAGCTTGTGTGCCTTGAGGGAGTTGGACTGCGTGAAGCACATGTTGCAGCTATCGCACTTGTAGGGCTTCTCGCCGGTGTGAGTGCGCAAGTGGCGCTTCAGCTTGAACGTGTCCGGGGATGCGTACGTGCAGTGCGGGCACTGGGGGATACACGACACGGGTCATATATATATATTACTCAACGCATTTATTACAGTTAAGGACACAGTAAGGTAGGCTTAACCTACGATATATTATGGAGGAAACTTGAAGCTATAAGCTTGCCTATCGAGCTTATAAGTATCTTCAGGCATTGGTATGGAGGCCAGATCAACAGTGTTCGGTGGGCGGGTGTGCTGTCGGAGCCTTATCAATTGGAGTGTGGAGTGAGACAGGGGGGTTTGACCTCCCCTGCCCTCTTCAATTTGTATATGAATGCCCTGATTGAGGCGCTTAGCAGTCAACATGTTGGTTGTCATATTGACGGTGTCTGTGTCAATAATTTAAGCTACGCTGACGATATGGTGCTGCTGAGCGCGTCAGTCGGTGGTATTAGGACACTATTGGCCATATGTGAAAGTTACGCAACTGAACATGGGTTGTTGTATAACGGTCAGAAAAGTCAGTACATTGTTTTTGGGGCGGGGACCAGGTACCTTCCTGATGTGCCTCCTATACGGCTAAACGGTGTTACCCTTGAGCGAGTGGAACAATTTAAATACCTAGGTCATTTGGTCACCACTGACCTCAGGGACAATGCTGACATTGAAAGGGAACGGAGGGCTCTTTCCGTGCGTGCGAATATGATAGCTCGCAGGTTTGCACGTTGTACTGCAGAAGTAAAGGTGACGCTCTTTAGAGCATTCTGTACCACCTTCTACACTTGCAGCCTGTGGGAGAATTATTCGCGGGCATCGTATGGAGCCCTTCGTGTCCAGTATAATAACGCGTTCAGAAAACTGATGGGGTTGCCTTGGCGTTGTAGTGCGTCAGGGATGTTTGCGGCGGCGCGTGTTGATTGTTTTTACGCGATAATGCGCAAGCGTGCAACTTCAATGGTGGCCCGAGTCATGGGCAGTCCTAACAGGGTTCTGAAAATGATTGCTGACAGAGTGGACTGTCCGTATATAGTTCACTGCTGTCAGTTACATGTGTCACCGTATCGTGTTGTTTACTAACACTTAGTTTTAAGCACATTGTTACTAACCCTATATGAGTCATCGCTCGAAATAAAGATTTTGAATTTGAATTTGAATTTGAATTAAGGCCAAAAAGAGGCACGGTTGAGCTGTAAGAGTACTTACTAGCTAACTGTAAATTTACCTGGTAGGGTCTCTCGCCGGTGTGGCAGCGCACGTGGCGCCGCAACTTGGATAGCTCGACAGAGGCGTAGTCGCACTCCGAGCACTTGTGCGGCTTCTCGTGCGTGTGCTTGTAGCGGACGTGACGCACCAACTCGCCTGGGCACAAACAACTTCATTAATGATTGTCAAAAGGGTTTATAAGCACCAGATGCCGTCAGCCGTCATGACATATACTTATTTTAATAAAGTTGCTGTCGAGTTGCTGGTTACTCACCCGAGGTGGTGAAGGGGCTGTTGCAGTACTTGCAGACGTGCGGCTTGACGCCGTTGTGCATGTTGACGTGGTTCTGCAGCGACGCCATGGTCTTGAAGCCTCGTTCACACACGCTGCACTTGTGCGGTCGGTCCTCCGAGTGAGACTTCATGTGGCGCAGGAGAAGGTATCTGATCAAACGAACATACACTTGAAGTACAGTGGAGGACAAAATATAGAGAATGAGGAGAATATATAGAAGAAAAGATAGTTACCGCCGATGACTAGTGTAGGTGCAGAAGTTGCAATTAAACTGAGGCCGCATGTGCGACTTGGTGCGCGACTTCTGAGGAGTCTTGGCCTTGACACCGTCGGTGGCCGGCTCCTCTTCTTCTTCTTCCTCTTCCTCGCCTCCTTCCTCTTCTTCAAAGTTGTAAACGTCGTCATTGCCTTTATCCTCTGCCTCCGACTAAAATATTACCGAAAATTCAAATACTTGAAGAATACTAAAAATTACTATCTAAAATATGTAAAAAAAGTTGGGTAAGCCAAAAGCAAAGAACAGTGACTTTATGGAAGCATGAAAGCTGATATACCCATGGTCGTAACAAATCCATATAATTAATTAAGAGCTATTAATGCTTATTATGTGAACTAGCAGGTATTTTTAAATGTTAGCCAACAACTGATATGCCATTGCATTACACTAAGCATTGTGCATTGTGCTTAGTGTAATGCAATAGCATATCAGTATGGAAGGCATGTGAGTTCAAATGTTAGAATTAAAATTAAATGTAAAGTGACAAAGATGAAGATGTAAGATGAAAGATTTTTGGTTTATTTTGTGTAGTTGAGGTATAGAAATTAAATAGAAATGTATATTACATTATAAAATCTAATGGTATCTGTTTTATAGAAGTACAATCACCAGAACACATCCATGAGAGAAAGTGATTTGATAAGGTTCTTGCCAGTTTACTTGGGGTTGTAAAAGACTCATTTGCTGAGGTTTTAGGCATTTTATACTCTTACGCTATCAAGTATCTATCACTATGGTTATCAATAAGGTTAAAAAGCAGGCAGCTTAAGCTACAAAACACTAAAAAAGTAAATAAAAAAGTCCAAGATAAACACCTTAATCTGCCCGCGTACCTGGTCCACCTTGAGATCAATGTTGACCACCCCCTTGGACTCATCCTGAACCACAAGTACGTAGCTCACTTCCCCATTGGTCTCAGAGGGGACAAAGGTGACCGTCTGGTACGTTTCTTCTTGATCATTCATTATGGCATCCGAAGACTCGGCAGCCTCCTGCAAATTTCAAAAAATGCTGTAATGTTCTAATGAGACACTATCTAAATTTAGGATAGGATAGTTGGAGCCCTTTTCCGCACTTTTACTCCCATTTGGTCCGTTGTGCGTGCAGGACTTCTCCCTGTGAGTGAGAAGGGGCCCAGTGCGGATTGGTGGATGTCACATGTCTCATGATGTTTCACTATACTATTAATGTAACAACAACAACATGTAAGTCACGGCCGTTACCACTGGGCCATCACTGCTCAATGATTATCAAAACTTAATATTATAAGAAGTAAAAATGGTTTTTGTAAATTTAACAAAAAAAAACAAGGAACAGAATGTAGGTACAAAGGTGATGCTAAGAAAGAAATCGCTTCCAGCATACCTAGTAGAGGAGAGTTGGAAAACAAGATATTGTAGACACAAAGTGTAAGAGTAGTCTGAACAAGCTTTAAAATCAAAAATCTATTTTAAATAAGCTTTTATATTTAAAAAATGGTTTGTTTCGGGAAACAAACGCGAGTGGATATTTTCAATCGGAGACTGGCAAGTGAGTCAAATTTAACTTGCAAGATTTGATTATCGACACAGGTGAAAGTAAATAAAACCTTGTATAAAAATAAATAAAACTTGAATTCACATTCCAGAAATAATTAAGAATATATTGTAATTTAATATTACAACAACATGCATGGGTGATGCAACTTTTTTTAGCTGTCGCGTAAAATTATTCGCGGCATTTACGCTGCATTCGGTTTCATACTAAAATCCTGATTGTACCACACGGCGAAATATTCCAGTAGAATCTAAATTACGAGACTCAAAAATCACCACTCTCAACTCATATGTTTACGTTCGTTTGGCCTCACCCTAGTAAAATAAATATCACAATAATGAATACTGAATATTATTATAGGTTTTATTATTTATATGTTTGTAAAAGGCAAACTGTAGAAGAAAGCTACAATGAGTGATCATATCATAGGCTACTTTTGATCTCAGAAATCATTTAAAAAAAATTGCATAAGGCCTATGCGAAGAAACCCAATTTTGGCTCTTCTTAGAACTCCATCCATCATAATCTTCTGACTTGATTGATGCATTTATTCTGAACTTAAAGATATACCACCACACCATACTGGATAAACAGGATAGTGTGGTGGTACATCTTCTCATTCAGAATGAGGCTGGTGTCTTCATGATCTTGTGCAGCTACCCAAATATGATCTGTCAGCTATAATATTCGAGCGCTAGCTCATCACTTTGTAAAAGAACACCCAAAGTGATGAGCTAGAACTGGAACATCATAGTTAACTGCCTCCTCCACGCGTCGTGTTATGCATTACTGAGGGTCGTAATTCCACAGACGAGAGATCAACCCTTCTCTTAGTTACATTATAGTTTCCCTATTACAGTTGATATTTAAAATCAAAACCGCCTATTTTATCTCGAGAAAATGTCAATTAAAACGAAATTCAAAGGTAGCATTCGAAGTTTGAGATTAACATACATAGGTACTAGACAAAAACAGCTTGTGTGCATTGGTGATACCTACTGATTGCGTAACCTTTGCAAATTTGCTTAAGAATACTGTGAATACTTGAATCCAACCAATTACACATAAATTAAACGTCTTTAATTTGTAAAAAATCATTGTGCACACAAACGTACAGAGGCGGACTTAATTCTATACCATTGATGTAATAAATAAATTGGTTTCAAGTGTTCATTTTAGAAAATAAACACCCATGACAACCACCTACCTCATTATCTTCATTCTCATCCTCCATGATCACAGTCTGTGCTTGGGACGTCGACTGGTAGTAGTACTTGCCATCTTCGTCTACGAAATACTCGACTACTCCAGTGGGCAAGTCTTTATCCTCTTCTGCAGTATTGACTGAAATAAAAAAAAGAAAACCTGTAGTAACCTACTTAGAAAATTTGTAATCTCCTCATTATATTGACTTTTTTAAAGTCATGGCTCCAGCAAATTAATGTTTGAACTTCAAGGGCGTCTGTCCTTGTAGTCAGATCTCATTTGAATAACACCATGCCTAGTGCCTTAATTATTTTTCTTAACCCTTATTTAGTCACACCTTAATTTACAATTTTAACACGCAATTGTTTGTAGTTTAATTTATGCAAAAAGTTACAGAACACATTGCCTACAAAAAAATTGGGTCAGTCAAAAGCCTTCATACACCCACGTACAAAAGTCCATTTGAGGGACTAAGTGCGGAAACCAAACCCCCCTAACATAGAACATAGAGCCTTCATACAAAAGATATCATTTGTATCCAAGAACAAAGTAAGATTTTATCCTCCAAATGCCGTGAACATGTGTGGAATGACCACACGCCAATAATGTGGTTCCAAATGAATGAATGAATATGAATTCGAGAACATTTAAACAAGTGCGAGTCGGACTCGCACACGAAGGGTTCCGTACCATTGGTGGTGGTCAAGCGCGAACCTATATCAAATAAAAAATAAAAATATCGCAAAACACTGCAAAAAAATCACGTTTGTTGTATGGGAGCCCCCCTTAATTTATTTTATTTTAATTTAATAATTATTATTTTTTGAAGAGAATATACAACTAAATATTCTGCGAATATTTCAAGCGTCTACCTGTTGCCGTTATTAATATCGAGCAAAAAACGGCAAAAATATCACGTTTGTTGTATGGGAGCCCCCTTTAAATATTAATTTTATACTGTTTTTAGTATTTGTTGTTATAGCGGCAACAGGAATACATCATCTGTGAAAATTTCAACTGTCTAACTATCACGGTTCATGCGATACAGCCTGGTGACAGACAGACAGACAGACAGACAGACAGACAGACAGACGGACAGCGAAGTCTCAGTAATAGGGTCCCGTTTTTACCCTTTGGGTACGGAACCCTAAAAAAGCTTATCAATCAATGAACAGGTTTACTAAATAAATAAAAATATTCATGTTCATTATAGAGTTTTATCCATTTATATAGGTAAATTTGGGGTGTTGGCCACTCCACACGACTACATCATGTGTAACTTTTCAGGCGCGACTAATTAAGGATTAAATAAATTATTTATGTACGAAAAGAAATAATTTATTTATTAACAAGAAAACATTGCATTTAAATAATGTGCTCACCTGCGATGACTGCTCCTTGGTTCAAATATGTATTGATGAGCGCTTGCTTGTTCTTCCCCTTTTTATCTGGTGGTGGCATGATGGTTGCTTTCCTTAAGCTGTCTTGGATACCTTCGTTTTCTTCTGTTAAAATCTGCGCTTTCTTCCTTTAAGTTTTGCGGATTATCTCAATATTGGCTAGCAAGGCAAAGCTTTCTTTGGAGAAATCAAGATTATTCTGTCTTTGCTGAATATTATTCTTATTGTGGCTTGGCGGGATTACATCTAAACTTTCCTTAATAATCTTGCCATTGGAGGTAATAACTAAATAGGGTTGAAACTTAAGCTTCTTTATTTTGGTCTGAACATGCTACAAAGCCGTTTGCTAGGCACAACGAGCCTGTCTGATTGCCCTAAAATGATTCCCCTCAGTGCTGGCAGATGAGACAGGCCCCTCTCCACTGTCTTGTATTACCAAGACTTCCTCCTCCTCTTGCGCTTCCAGAGGAAATGATTCCTCCTTAGTGCTGGGAACTGGGTCAGACTCCTCCGCACTCTCTGGAAATGCCCAGTCTGCCTCCTCCTGCTGCTCTTCCCGAGGTTCTAACTTGACTTGAGCACTTCCTCCTGCCAAGGAAAATATAAAAATAAAAACATATCTTTGTATGAACAATAATATTTTATATTGTTTTGTTATTCTTAACTCTAATTATTTTAAATAATTTTTATTGTATTTATTTTTATTTGTTATTGTTTAAATATTTTAGTCCATTTTTAGGTACCTAATTTAATATGTAAATTAATTAAATTCATTTTTATATAAATTGGTCCAGTAGCTAAGACCAAATCCAAGGCAGTCCCAATGTGACTTTTTAGGGACCCGTAGCCAAATGGCAAAAAACCGGCCAAGTGCGAGTCGGCCATTATCGCAAAAAACGGCAAAAAAATCACGTTTGTTGTATGGGAGCTCCACTTAAATATTTATTTTATTCTGTTTTTAGTATTTGTTGTTATAGCGGCAACAGAAATACATCATCTGTGAAAATTTCAACGGCCTAGCTATCACGGTTCATGAGATACAGCCTGTGACAGACGGACAGACGGTCATGTCTGTCTGTCTGTCCGTCTGTATGTCACAGCCACTTTTTTCCGAAACTATAAGAACTATGCTGTTCAAACTTGGTAAGTAGATACATTCTGTGAACCGCATTAAGATTTTCACACAAAAATAGAAAAAAAAACAATAAATTTTGGGGGTTCCCATACTTTGAACTGAAACTCAATTTTTATTTTCATCGAACCCGTTCTTGTGGGGTATCTATGGATAGGTCTTCAAAAATGATATTGAGGTTTCAAATATTTTTTTTTTCTAAACTGAATAGTTTGCGCGAGAACCCAATGTAACCTGTAACTTCTAAAATAAGAAAATAATAAAACTATAGAGATCTAGTAAGTAGTTTTTTTTTAATACGTCATAAATGGTTGCCTGGAAGAGATCGCGAAATGCGATAAGGCCGCCCATTGTATTTGTATTAATTTTAAGTTTCTTTTTATAATTGTATTTTAAGGTGTACAATAAAGCATATAATAAATAAATAAATAAATGGTAAACCGCAATTTACCAAGTACGGAGCCCTTCGTGCGCGAGTCCGACTCCCACTTGGCGGGGTTTTTTTTAATGTGAGGGAACTAGAGTGTAGGGCTTTTTATTAATATGCTTAGATAAAGTAGGTATAGATTAAGCCTTAAAATGACCTTGATTGATAGAGCGAGATGGCTAATTGGCAGCTCCATGTAAATGATAAGGACAAAAGATTATTTTTTGTCTTTGTCACCGTGGCCGGTTTCTGTCGTTTGTCAAACTCTAATACAATGGCAGGTTTGACAAACAAACTCGGTTTTGTTTGATTTTCTATGATTTCGTGGTATTATGTGTTAATTGAGACAAGGAATTTGGGTTATTTATAGATAATAAGTGTCAGTGCGATGGTGGGTTGTAGTGTTCTTGTTCTTGTTGTAACACCAGAACTAACTATTGCTGTCTCATGTGCGGCCACGCCATGGCGTAATCTATAGGTACTTTATCTAAGGTACATACAGTGGTTTTGGGGCTCTTAATCTATACTTTGGCAAAATTGAATCACATGAGACCTACTTGAATCTATACCTACTTTAAGTTAATATGTCTGAAATCACCAACCCGGAATGAGCAACGGTGGCGATTAATGCTCGTGTTTTATCTGCATGAGAAGATGCTTTTTTCTGGCAGGTAACAGGCTGGTTTTATTTTATTATATAATTATTTACTTATCTGATTTTGGATTTATCTAGTATGTATTATTAAGTAGGTACGTATAAATTGTCTGTGGTAGAATAATAAATATTTTTATTTGTTACTATCATCGCGCCCGATTAGATTTGAATAAATGAAAATGCTACTTTCGAAAATAATGACTATTCTAGCTATCTCGGACCGCTATCAACAAGCTGGGTGACTGCTCACTTGAAGGTATTTTCACCATAAAGCCAGAGTAAGAGCAATGCTACTGCTATTGTTCCTACTTTACCATTCTACTACACCGTCAACTCTACTCGTGTACGGCAGGCTTAAGATACATTCACCAGAAACATTCTGCTGACAGATGAGTACCAAATTGAACCCGGCAAAGTCCTTAGTTATTTTTTATACTATAATTACATCCCAATAGCAATGAACAGAAAACTCGCCAAAAAAACGTTTAGAAATCTTGGAAACAATAGGACAGGACACCAACTAGGGGCGACAAGACTCGCGCTGTGTTGCTTCGTAGTTAACATGATTATTTTGTTCCTAAACAATGGAAAATTAACTTGAAAGGTGCACACTACCATACCCTACAAACGCTTGCACGAATATAATCATATATGTAACGTATATGTTTTACACGTTATTATGTTCGTTTTCGTGCTTAGATCTGACAAGAATTTGTGAAGACACATTGAATTTGCATAGCATGTACAAGTGGCCTAACAAACGTCCCTACAGGTGACACACATATCCTACGAAAGTAGACAAACATAATTAAAAGGTTTAGAACAACTTGGTGTTTGACGTATTCCATTTTAAATCTGCGTCTACTAGCGCGTCCACTAGTGTGTCCACGGTCCAACCGGGCCGCAGCGCAACCGGGCAATGTAGCGAACAAGGGGAAACCACCGGGTCGTATTATCTCAATTCGAAGGGTTGAATATTCGCGACGGATTGGCGAAAGTGAATTGTATCACACCTTTTGATTGACGGCCGGTTTTTAGAGTCATTGGATCGATACTGGAGAGGAGGGTGATTCAAGGTCAGCAACGGCGATTTTCAATACTGCACCCTCATGTGCAAATTACGCAATGGACCGAGCTGCAGGGATTAAAAATTCCTTAGAAAGATTCCTGTGCAAAAATTTTAATTAGTATTCTTTGTTTGCAAAGAACAACTCAGTTTAAACTGCCCCAATTTACAAGCAAGCAGTTTACCCTTGTATGTTTTTACTACGTCTTTCGTAAAATATTGGTTCGATATAATTTTAATAAATTTACACTGCATGGCTCGAATCAGCATGAACTTTAGATTTTGACATACAAAGTGTTCATGATAAATATTTAATTTATTTATTTAATATTTTTTTAAATAAATTCATTAAATATTAATATCATGAACGCTTGGAGTGATATATGATTAGAATCTTAGGTACATGCAACTTTTAATTTATTTTAAGTCAATAAAAACTGGCCAAGTGCGAGTCGCGATGGATTCCGTACCATTATTGCAAAAAACGGCTTAAAATCACGTTTATGTACGGGAGCCCCACTTAAATATTTATTTTATTCTGTTTTTAGTATTTGTTGATATAGCGGCAACAGAAATATATCATCTGTGAAAATTTCAACTGCCTAGCTACCACGGTTCATGAGATACAGCCTGGTGACAGACAGTGGAGTCTTAGTAATAGGGTCCCGTTTTTATCCTTTGGGTATGGAACCCTAAATAAAATGTGATGTGTCATTTATTGATTCACTAAAAAACCAAAAGAAATGAACAGATTATAATTATATAAGAAAACCATTTATAATACCTATTATAGCAATGGCTGTTTTTTAGACAGGACTCATATTCAATATAGTGTTAACCGAGATGCAGTGTCTTTAATGTTTGCCTTTAATTACATTCTTTCGCACAACGGAAACCATTTTTAAAAATCAAATCCATTGCCAAGCAAGGGCATTTCAACAAAACCTTAAATAAAATACATATAAAAGAAATCACTTTATTAACACACAGTTGTCAGTGTTTGGTGAATGCAATTTTTGTTGATTTGATTTGTCATTCTTTTACAAACTATCATGCAATATTGACCATAACATTTATTGTTTACTATATTTTATGAACCAATCAAATTATTATGATGTTTAGAAAAATAGGTCGAGTGAATTCCCTGTGACATGTGACATTTTTTGTGTACCATTAAGTTGTAAGGTTTTAGAGTATTAAAATAGTATACTGAGTAAAACTGCTGAACAACTGGTAACATTGGAGTTTTGCTTGTGCTTTGTTAGCGGCAAAAGTCTGGGCTTAATTACATGGCACTTGAAAATAACAGGAGAAATTTGGCCTCATAAACCTGTGCCTACCACTTCAGTGAATACAGGATTGATGTTGTATTGTTATCATAACTTGTGTGCCAAAATATTTTGGTTAAGGATTGTGTTAAAATATATATTTCTTTTCAGGCTCCAAGAGAATCCAAGTCAGCCAGTAAAGGAAGACTCCAACTCTTCAAGCATAAAAAGAGATGTCAAAGACTGAAATTATTGTGAAAGAAACATTTACAGATGTCTTGCTAAGGTCATCCTCAACACTTTTACACCAACAACACACAAAATCAAACCTCAATAATACCATAAAAACAACATTTCCAATGTGTTTAAGTTTAAGAATATAAGCTTTAAAAAAAATACCATACAAGATTACAACACACTAACTCAGAAAAAAAAATAACAACAATAAAAGCATATTTTTTTAAAATCATAGTTTGTGTGAACTGATGGGGTTCCATCAGTATTGTTTTAATGTCAAAATTATCATTTTGTTGTTATTTTTATTTACATTATGTCCACTTTACAACCGTTTTGTGTTTTGGTAAAAATACTGTATGTTACATTATCAAAATAAAGATATCTCCCTTATTCGCCACTTGTCACATAAATATTAAGCAGCTTATCACACAATAATAAATCACAACCTTTGCTTTCTACTAGAAACGATACCTACATCTACCAGACGTGTATAGTTTATCATCCTCACAGCAATAAGTCGGCCATTTTAAAAACGTGTTACACATTCCACAATATTCTCTTGTCCTGTTTTATTTGTTACCTAACGATAAATCATAACAAAATATGCACTTACAAGCAAATTACCGCCACCGACAGATTGAAAACTAGCTTTATCAGAAACGTAGACGGCGCTAGCGTCAGTCAATACTCAAGATAGAAATTGTTCCACAAGGAACCACTAATTTTCATATAATCGGAAAGATCATTAATCTTGTGGAAATCTAATTCGTTGTTCTATATTTATTGATTATCATATTATTTAAAGAAAAACAACACTTTACCTGTATCTAGGTGGAGCTTCTATATTTTCTCAATGAGGGCGTTTCAATCAATTTGACTATCACGGTGCGATAGTGACGCCAAAATGGCGGCGACGAGAACTACAAACAGCGATTAGAACTCAGAAATCCAAGGAAACTAGCGCTTGGTGTTGCTATGCTGAAATTATAATTGTGGAAGTATGTAACTAGGTGGCGGTGTTTATAGGATTTATACATTGTGACAAATTAAAACATACTTACAAATTATTTTGACTAAAACTATATAAAACAATAACAAAACATTTTCTCTATAATTATACAATTACCCTTAAAACATACTAAAAATATTCGAAACGCGATTAGCGACGGGCAAACGTTTATAATTTACGGAATATTTTGAGAATTTATTGACCTGGCTACTGAGGCCTTTAGGTCAGTGTTTAATTATTCGAAGTCACTTCTTTGTTCTGCATTAAAAAGTTGTTTCAATCAATTCTAATGTTTTTGGAGTACTGAGCATTGGCAGCAAATATATCGAGTCAGTCTTCTGGGCAAGCTTTGCTGAGATTCAAACCAGATTTAAAATCAATTGCAATTTTTTTCGATCTCACCTATTTCAATGATTTATATTACCCAGTTGTGACTTGAGACATAAAACTACACCAATTTTAATTCACTACTAGCTTTCCGCCCGCAGTTTCGCCTGCGTGGACTACACGATTTTGGCTGTTTCGTTTTTTGCAATTCTGGCGCGGTATTACAAATTATTAACCAAACATAGCTTTGCGCCCGCATCTTTGTTCGCGTAGACTACAACATTTGCTTAACTTTATTATTTTAACGAATTATAATGTTATGAGCATAATCTGAACTGCCGTCGTGTTCAAATAGCTAGAGAGTTGGACTTTCATTCTGGAGGTCTCGTGGGATCGATTTCCACGGGCAGGTACAAATATTGACAACTTTGCTTTCAATTTCTGAATCCTACTACCGACACGATAGAAAATTATTACTGGATGGCGCAAAATTTATCACGCGATGTTCTTTGGCAGTATTTTTTTTTATGAATAAAATACTTTGGTTCTGGTTTTGGATAATAATTTTTTGATGTTTTAATTTATTTTCCCATTTAGTCGAGAAAATGATACGACCACACCGTCACCGGATTTGATAAACACTCGGGTCCGATTTATGGCATTTTCTGTCTGGTGCCAAATTACCAGGCTGCTAGTACTGACTCTGGAACAAACAACGTAGAATTGCCCGCGTGAGATGCAATCTTTCCTTAAATTCTGTCCTGCCAACCTTAATGACTGACCCTGAGATTTATTTAAGCTCATTGCAAAGCAGACCTTAAGGGGAAATTGTAATCGTTTAAACTCATAGGCAGAGGGTATCAGTGGTATTCGAGGTATGAAAGCCGTTTCCCCCCGAGCACATCCAGTAGGTAATCATTCATACAAACTTTAACACCCCTTTTTACCCGTATAAGGTTATGGCGTTCAAAAGTTATGGGTTTTTGGCTTTTTGGGTTGTTTTCGCAAGATATCGTGTCATAATTACGTGCTCAATAGATTGTCGATCGAAGCGTGTTTAGTTAAATAAAAATGTGTTGGGAGTTTTTAAAATTTTACTTGTTCTAAGCTTGTTCTAGTGTTTTATCGATGGGAATGTTTTGGTGGCGCTTCTTCATCGTGTCGATGATTCCATTTTAAAATTTAAATTTAAATGTTGGTGGCGCTATATAACTTATAGGTAGGACTTTCTTATTTTATGTCGGGTGATTTGAAGCTTATTACATTTTTAATTTAGTAGTAGACCCCCATACTCAATGAAATATTCACATGCGGCTTTACTAACGAACATATCCACATTGTACCGAACTTTGGGTGCTAGGCATCCAGCTATTCCGCGTAGTAGTTCCGTCACCCAGTTAAATCTAACGAGGGCACTACGCAGAACTTGATAACGTGTCAAATCTTGTTAACGTGTTTAAGGCCCAAGTATTTTTCATAATTATCTCGATCTTCTCTTATTCATCTCGAAGACTTTTGATAGAATCTGGCATGAAAGCCTTATTGGTAACGTGCCATCATTTGTTCTGCCCAGTGGTCTATTTGATTGGATTGCAGACTCCAGAGGGGTCGGTCTATTCGAATAGTTATCGATGCTGACTACTCGTCGGACCAATTGGGTTTATTCATGGTTTATTAATTCCGGTGTCACTCAGGGGTCGGTACTCTTAGTGACGTTATTCTTGCTGCATAAGAACGAACAAAACTTGGCACCTTTGGGTATGCAGACAACAGCACTGTTGCTGAGCTCAAGTCCCCTTCTTTGTGGGTTTTAATTTGTTAACTGTAGCCTAAAATGCCCTTATATTATGGACAAGTTCTCTTAAATCCAATAGAATCCATTTAGAATATCATCATCATCAGCCTACTGCAGTCCACTGCTGGACATAGGATTCTCCAGATTCATGCGAAGAGAGGTTACGAGATTCCTTCTCCCGCAGCTTTTCTCACAATTTCGTGTGTGGCTTCTCCAGAGATCAACCGAACTACTTAACAACAGGTGGTCACGGGCAACATACTATAGACAGTCAAAAGTGGCGTTAACTTGATTATGTGGCTGTTGTCAGTAGAAGGTCCAAGCGATTGGCTGTAAAAATATCCGGCACCCTCGTTGCCTCTTGGACCAGCTGCGTAACACCCGTGATTAAGCAAAACTTTTTTAACCTCATATATTATTTTTCTCTGTGTTTAGCCTCTTAAAATAACGATCTAATACTAAAATTTGAATTTCGCGGACTATACTGGCGCTTCCCTGTAATGCTAATGTTTTGGTTTTGAGAGTAGACGCACAAAAGTTGCGGCAAAGACACGAAAAGTCTATGGTAAAAAAAAAAACATTTTATACTTAGTTATAGGACGCCATAAAATGAGCTTGATTGATAGAGGGAGATCGCTAGTTGGCAGCCCCTTGTAAATAATAAGGACAAAAGATTATTTTTTGTCTTCGTCACCATGGCCAGCTTTTGTTGTTTGTCAAACTCTAATGTTATGACAGGTTTGACAAACAAAACAAACTCGGTCGTGTTTGATTTTATGTGATTTCGTGGTATTATGTGTTTATTGAGACAAGGAATTGGATTATTTATAGATAATAAGTGTCAGTGCGATGGTGGGTTGTAGTGTTCTTGTTCTTGTTGTAACTCCAGAAATAACTATTGTTGTTTCATGTGCGGCCACGCCATGGCTACATCTATAGGTCCTATAAGTTTTAATCACATTTGTTTGCCATTGACAGTTTCCATCCGTTTGTCGGAAAGGAAAATGGTACCTATTTTCATATCTGTAAGTAGTCTGTGCCTATTTGTTGACTTGTGTGAAACGTGAACCCCAACGTCCCAAACAGTTTATAGTCGTTGGACATGGATTATTGATTTTTGTACCCTGCTTCCTTGTACCGGGTCTTGCCGGTGCCCACACTTAGGTACCTCTCGCATTCCCTAGCCGACACCCGGCGACCTCGCCCGGCGCGTATGTCAGCTCAGTGGTCAGTTTAGTTGGAGTTGTACTCAGCTCGGTCACTGTGCTCGGTGCACGAAGTGATTTATGACTGGTGTGTTTTGATCAAAATGTCTAAGTGTGATTACTCGTTTGTGAACGAGACTATGCCCGAACCATTTTGCCGGTGTTGGGACGCCGAAGCCGATGAGCCGGGGAATCCAGACTGTGGCTGCGGAGAAGAACTTGACATGGTACAATGGCGCTGGGAATCTCCTCAGCGTGTTCCCGAGTGGGTGAATTTGTATGATGAAAATAAGCAAGTAGTCTTTCATCCGTTCTATAGCTCTGGGACTGCCATAGCAAAGGGAAATATCGAATTAAAACATAATGTCCACTATTACTGGGAAATTAAGATGCTTACCCAGCCATATGGAACTGACATCATGGTGGGCTTAGGTACAGAGCATGTTGCTGAAGCATTACGTGACTACACAAGCTATCTTGGAGCTAATGCTTATTCTTATGGATTATCTTACACTGGAGCTGTTTGCCAAAATGCAATGGTAATTGAGGACTGTCCTGGATTCTGCAAGGGCACCATCATAGGTGTAATGGTGGATATGTTTCAAGGTACGCTAGAGTTTTACTTGAATCGTGTGCCACAAGGAATATGTTCCATAAATCTCAGACGTCACAGCAAACTGTTCCCCATGATTTGTTCCACAGCTGCTCAGTCCTCCATGCGGTTGACGTATGCATCCTCGTGGACCAACTCGCTGCTAATTAATGCAGCAAAGACACTTGCAGCATCTGTTGCTGGCCAAATGTTCTTTAAGAACATGCCACCTGGACTGGCCCGCGCTCTGAAAATGGACTTTTGGATTCCACTGCCCAGCGCTGGCAAATTACTTGAAGATGATAAGTGCGTGCGTTTTATTCGCGAGCGAGTCAAGGACCGGATATTCTAGGACAGGATTCGAAATGCACCTTGGCATCCAGTGCATTCGATGATAATTGAGAGAAGGAAGCTTGTGTATGTGAATAACAGAGTTGGAATGAACCCAAGATTGTTCGAGAATGCTATTCTGTATGGTGTATTTAACGTGTGATATGCAAGAAAAAGTGAGGACTGATACTAAATATTGTGATTATTTTAAGGCCTCACAATGGCCTATAGGAAATGAAAGACTGTTTAAACTAGATTTTAGAACTATTTATTGTGTACTTAAGTGGTAATCATTCAAGTTGGTTTAAGTCCAACAAGGAGGTACCTTGAACTCTTGCCCTTTTACTATTGCATGAACCCATCCCTTTCAGTTTCTCATATTTAGCTGAGTTGGGTGGGTTAATTGTATTACTAGTTATATAGAAAATTGTGTATCAACCATTTTTAAATGAATGTCTATTTACCATTTAGTGCAAATTGCAAATAAGTCTTATCTGGATTTTTATAAAAAGCCAGGTTTTTGGTGATATTAAACTCTGAGAGTAATCATTTTGAATGGTTTATGTGATATTTTGTCTAGGAGAAGTCTTGATGCAATGCAAAGGTACCTTATGGGCAGGATGGAGTTAAATGAAATGCCTATCATTTGTAATTAATTAGCTACCAACAACTAAAAAGATCACACATATGAGGTGTAGTTACCAAGATATACCGTGAATATTACACAGAACACATTTTTTTTGCAATCATGTTTCCAAATATTGGATAGAACCTTAGGAAAATAATTCTCGGGAAACAGGGATAAATAATCATTACTGATAAAATAGTATAACTATGACTTAAACTAAAAAAAAGTATGTAATCACCATATTTCCTAGTTGGTCTTTATTAAGCCATTTTGAGATTACTGTCTGTCTGGATGAAAGCTCATTTCCTCAAGCTGACTTTCTCACTAAACACAATTTTAATGTAACAAATGTCAAGTAACTACACAAGCCAAAAAAAAATACATTTTTATTACTTGTTTTCATAAAGCATTGATAACTAAAACAACCTTAAGGTACCTTTTTTTGTAGACTGACACAAAAACTGATTTGGTTAAACCTTATCTGTTGAACTATTATGTTAGCAAAAAATCTTTGATTTGTGTGCTGGCGATTATTTTTTTATTTAATAATCTGTGACAATATTGATGTACGTAGGTAAGTTTTAGCTGTCACTCCATACAAATGTATGATTTCCATGAATACTCGAATACTCCCTAATATTTCTAAGAATTGTATCTGCTGCATTCATACTGGATGACAGAACTTTCTATACTATTTAATAAATAATCACATAAGTATTTATCAATATTGCTAATAAGGTTAGGTGGAGTTTCTTGCCGGTTCTTCTCCACAGGAAACGACCAACCCGAACCGTGCACCTTTTGTCGCCGTTTTATAAGTGCCCATGTAGGCCTATGTGAAATAAAAAACATTTGATTGATTTGATAGTTTCTGATTTTCTTGTTGCCAATGGGTACACATTTTAATGTTGTATTAAGGACTAGTAACTAAGTGAGATTAGCCCAAGGCATGGGTGTGGGTGGCTATTTTGTGTGTATTTAGGCCATTAAGGTCAACAGTTTAATTGATGGAAATTCTTTAAATATATGGTGTAGTATAATATCTGATGCAGGAATAGCATGATTCAATTTTGGATTTAATTACACTTGATATTGTTGCCAAGTAGGGTATACATTTTGATGGTCTTTATGTGTAGCAGCTCGATTTAGCAATAGCTTAATGCTTGTTTGGTTTGGATTAATATATTAGGTCCTTACCTATGAAATTGGCGTTTTGTCGTACTGGTCACTTTGATCTCAAATTTCCTCTTTGGTTAGGAATTACAATTCTAACTATTTACTCATGCTTTTGCGTTTGGATTCATTTGTTTTTCCCTCTTTTGTTTTTTTTGCGCCAGTCAGTTTACAAAATGTAAAACTTGAAATATCGCGTTATTTACGAGTACTAGTTCCATCGCCACGATGCCACCAGTGCTGCAGAAACGGCTCCAAAGATTAATGATGTGTATGGTGACGGTGTCGCAAAAGAAAACACAGTGCGTTTTTGGTTCCAACGTTTCCGTACTGGAAATTTCGACTTGAAGGAATTGAAGGCTACTGTGGAAGCGGATCCATCGCAAACCACGTCCGAGTTAGCTGCAGGCTGCGGTGTTAGTGATAAAACTGTTTTAATCCACTTGAAGCAAATTGGGAAGGTTAAAAAGCTTGAAAGGTGGGTACCTCATGAATTGAGTGCAGCAAACCGACAAACGCGCGTCGACTGCTGCGTTACATTACTCAACCGACACAATAATGAAGAGATTTTAAATCGAATCTTTACGTGTAATGAAAAGCGGATCCTGTACAATAATTGGAAACGCTCATCTTAATGGCTGAACCCTGGCGAACCATCCAAATCCTGCCCCAAGCGAAAATTTACTCAAAAAAGATTACTTGTGAGCGTTTGGTGGACTAGTGTCGTTCAATACAACTTTCTTAATTCTGGCCAGACGATTACGAAGGATGTCTATTGTCAGCAACTGCAAACCATGATGGTAAAGCTAGCTGCTAAACAGCCGAGGCTGGTCAATCGCTCTAGGTCACTTCCTTCAGGACAACGCTAGACCACAAACTGCACAACAGACGGCTACCAAATTAGAGGAGCTTCCATTGGAATGTCTAAGACATCCACCGTACTCCCCGGACCTTGCTCCAACAGATTACAATATTTTTTCGAAATTTGAATAACATGCAAGGGAAAAAATTCAACTCCGATGGGGCAGTCCAAAGCGCCTTCAAAGATTTTATTAATTCCCGTCCGAATGGTTTTTTTAGTAAAGGGATCAATTATGAGATGGCAAAAGTGCATAGATAGCAATGGTACATACTTTGATTAAATAAATTTATATTATAAAAAAAAATCGACTTTATGTTCCTCCCTTACAAAACGCCAATTTCATACCTAATGACCTAATATTTAACCACCTGTTCCATTGAACTATTGCAATGAACCAATAAAAATATTAGTAATGTGTTTATAAACACCATTGCTAGTATTTTACTTTCAAACATTATAATCACTCGTGTATCAAATTGATGTCTTTTTGGATTAATAAAAGGTGTATGAAAAATAGCAGTTTTATTTTCTACCTTTGGAGTACAATACTGCCGTCATAACGAAAAAGAACGTTTCTACCTCCAGTTTCAAACGGGGAATAAAAATATTTGTTTATTTTAAACTAAAAAATTTGCTGCACGAAAGGTAAAAGACATTAGAGAAGACAACCGGACAAAGATATTTTATTTCAACTAGGCCACCAAGCGGCACTTTTGAACGTTACATAATAATTATTCTACCGTGCATTCGGAAAGTAGGTTGTTATGGAGAAGAATGCACAAGAAACTCCATAATTACTCTTTAAAAAAAATTAGTTTTTTTACAATATTTAGGAACATTGGTACATACCTTATTAAATTCATACATGTGAGGATAATGCACCCAGAATAGAATAGCACTACACACTACACCAACTACAGGCATAAAGTATTAAAAGTACTCACACATGTACTGTGCAGTTATATAATACTCGTAGATACCTACTAGAAAAACATTAACATCCGAAGCAGCTAAGTTATGACCAATCCCGACTGACGGCGTCCGTTCACGAATATGACGCATGAATTGGCACCACCCAGCTCAAACATCATGAAGGGAACCGGATGATCCAACACACGCGCCACCATCAGAGAGACATTTGAGAGAGCATGAAACACTCAACAGCCAGGGCACGCACAAGTCAACGAACGACACATAGGTACAGTAAATGGTAGATTTATAGTTGGGTACCTACGTAGTACTCACACACGTGCTGTGCAGTTATACAATACTAAGGAAATTGAGTTTATACAATTCAAATATATTCATACAGTCTTCAGCAGGTCCAACAATACCTCAAAACAATAATGTTCTGCTTAACACTTGTTATTGCGCCCTTGTGGTTGTGGATTGTGGAGCAGAACTAGCATTGAGCCAAGCATTTTTATCAGTGATGTAATCCCCGAACTTATAATATGCCAGCCTACATAGTGTGCGTTTTAGACAGGTTTTAAACTTCGTCTCATTCAGTTCATGAATGTGGGGAGGAATTTTATTGTAACTTTTTGTACAGTACCCCATGAAAGATGAGGCTACTTTAGCCAGTCAGAAACCTGGTTGAACTAATTGGTCCCTATTTCTAATAACGTAATTGTCTGTCGCCGTTTTTACTAAAAAGATGTAAATTCTTTCTCACGTACATGATGTTTTCATAAATATATTGACAAGGAACCGTCATGATGTTAATTGTCTTAAACAGTTCCTTTAGAGAATCGCGCCGGCGAAGATTATATATCGCTCTGATGGCTCGTTTTTGCAGAATAAAAATTGACTCAATGTCTGTAGCCCTTCCCCATAGTAGGATACCGTAAGACATTATAATATGAAAATAACTAAAATAGACTAGCGGTATCCACATCGATCAACCGAAGAATCTTTCCAACAGCATAAGCTGCCGAACTTAGCCGCCCCGCAAGGGATACCAAATGAGGACCCCATTGCAACCTTGAGTCTAGCGTGATCCCCAGGAAAACCGTTTTATCGACGAATTCTAGCTTCTCCTAGTTTAATATAATGTCACAATCTGTGCTTTTGACATTCGGCAAGGAAAATTTTACGCACTTGGTTCTTTTACCATTTAAAACTTTATTATTATATAGGTACATTACCATTTAAAACTTTATTATTATATGTTACTAGCTGACCCGACAAACTATGTTTTGCCATAAAAACACCAAACATTCATCTACTCTACCCTACCCTACCTACCCTACCCTACCTACCCTACCCTTCCTACCCTACCCTACCTACCCTACCCTACCCTACCTACCCTACCCTACCTACCTTAACCTACCTACCCTACCTACCTTACCCTACCTACCCTACCCTACCTACCCTATCCTACCTACCCTACCCTACCTACCCTATCCTACCTAACCTACCCTTCCTAACCTACCCTACCTACCCTACCCTACATACCCTACCCTACCCTACACTACCTACCCTACATAAGAACCTTCTCCTAACAATAACGAACACAACAAAAAAGAATAAGCGAAATCGGTCCAGCCGTTCACGCGTGAAGCCGTGACCAAGGGAAATCGGGATTCATTTTTATATATATAGATTATTATGTACGTAGCAGGTGGCGTTCTGTAGTTTCTGCCTACCCCCATTAGAAAAAGGCGTGAGTTTATGTATGTATGTTATTATATATAATATTTATTATTTATGTAGGGCAAATGTGTGGATTAAACTTAGATATGGCTTTCATAAAATAAAGTTTATGTATTAAATACTTACATCTCATCGCTTAATTACACACCGAGGAAGGCAACTTTATGGCTTAGTACAAGATCTAAATCTTGAGTGTTTGACCTCACGAGAACCAACATACTGGTCAACGGATAGAAGTAAAATTCCTGACTTACTGGAATTCTTTGTCACTAAAAATATAAGCCGAAACTACATGACCACTGAAACATGCACGGATCTTTCATCTGATCACACACCAGTCATACTAAATGTCAACTCAAGGGTAGTACTGGTGCAACCTGTGGAAAGGCTATATAACAAAGTGACAAACTGGGCAATGTATCAAGAAATCGTCTCAATGGAAACGAAGCTCATAAATCCATTACAAACAGTAGATGACATAGAGGAGGCTATTGAGAACCTCAATAAGACCATACATAAAGCAGCTACAACCTCCACAAGGGTGCGAAGGAAGATTCCTCTTATTTTGAACGAATATCCGAAGACTATAAGGGAAAAGCTAGTCGAACGTCGTAATCTGAGGAAAGTATGGCACAGAACAAGATATCCTGCAGACAAAGCCGCATTCAACCGAGCCTCTAAAGAACTGAATAAGCTGATAACAACAAGCCAAGAACAAGCGTTCCTTTCTAACTTGACTCCAAGCCTAGACACAAACTACTCACTATGGAAAGCAACACATAGATTGAAACGTCCCAATAATCAGATCCCTCCTATCAGAAAAAGTAACGGAAACTGGGCCAGATCAGACATGGAGAAGGCTAAAGTATTCGCGGAACACCTTAGTAAAGTATTTCAACCATTTCCAGAGGTGAGGCCTGAGCAAGGCATTGAAATTGAAAGCTACCTAGAAAGTCCACTACAACTGTGCCTGCCAGTAAAATATGTAAGTCCTACAGAAGTAGCCGGCGAAATAAAAAATCTAAAGGACGGAAAATCACCGGGGTATGACCTTATTGACAGCACTCTTCTGAAAAATCTTCCAAAGAAAGGAATCGTTGCAATAGTCAGGATATTCAGGCTTACGGTTAAGCCACTTCCCAGGACAGTGGAAGATAGCGCAGGTGATAATGTTACCCAAACCCGATAAGCCACCAAACGAAGTAGCCTCATACAGACCTATTAGCCTTCTGCCAAAAATAGGCAAACTCTTTGAAAAGATGCTACTGAGGAGGATGAAGGCTCACCTAAATGAAGTTATTCCAAACCACCGAATTGGCTTTAGGGAGAACCACGGAACGGTCGAACAGGTTCACCGTATCGTCGACGTCATAAGCAGATCGCTTGAAGAAAAGAAGTTTTGTTCCGCAGTCTTTTTGGACATTAGCCAGGCTTTTGATAAGGTTTGGCATGAGGGCCTATTATATAAAATCAAAAAGATGCTCCCACACTCTTTTTACCACATACTGCCGTCATATCTCAATGGGCGATGCTTCGAAGTTAAGTTCCACGACGAACTCTCAGATCTGTTCGAGATTAAGTCGGGCGTGCCCCAGGGCAGCATATTGGGACCAGTCCTATACACCATATTTACTGCTGATCTACCAACAACTGACAGCACTACTATTGCAACGTATGCAGACGACACCGCTTTACTATCCACAAATACTTTTTAGGGTTCCGAAGTCAACAAGGAACCCTTATAGTTTCGCTCTGTCCGTCTGTCCGTCCGCAGCTTAGCTCAGAGAATCTAAGTACTAGAAAGCTATAATTTGGCATGGATATACATATTAATAATTCCGACAAAGTGGTAACATAAAATCATGAAAAATATATTTTTTTTTCGGTTACCTCCCATAGACGTAAAGTGGGGATGTATTTTTTTTCTCATCTATCCCATGGTGTGGGGTATCGTTGGATAGGCCATTCAAAAATATAATGGGTTTGTCAAAACCATTTTTCGATTCAGAGATTCGTTTGCGTAAAATTAAGCTTTAAATTGCAAATTTATGTTAGAGTCAAGTGTCCCCCCCCCCTGCCAGCGAAATAGTTGCTCTTGCCTATGTGAAAAAATTCACGGCAGTAGTAAATATAACGAAATTAAAAGGAAAATTATCACGGATAACAAGCCTTTACAAGTTTACGAGTAATAGTCGACCAACTTATAAAATGTACTTGGAACAGTAAAAATTTTGTACAAATGCCATTGAAAAATTACTTAAATAAAGTTAATAGCTGTGTAAAACAGAGTGAATATAATGCTTACGAACCATGTAAAAATATACAAAAATTAAATCATAACAGGCTTTACAAGTTTACGAGTAATAGTCGACCAACTTATAAAATGTACTTGGCACAGTAAAATTTTTGTACAAATGCCATTGAAAAATTACTTAAATAACGTTGTTAGCTGTGTAAAACAGATGTAAAACAGTGAATATATGCTTATGAACCATTAGAGATTATATAATAATCCCGAAAGAGAAATAAACAAGGAGCGTACACGCAAGGATCCAAGAACGAACTATACCATTCCCCGTGGCCCTAACGCGCGCTCGTATCGGCTCCTTTCGCAATTGGCATCCGCGGTGGTACTCAAATAGATTATATTTTTCTAACTTCAGTTGCGAAGTTGGATTTTATAACTCCTTCTTCAGTTACCAGTTAGTCCTTATTTAATTTAAGTCAAGAGTGAATAAATTACATTTAGGCAAGCGTGCTTCACCATAGACCACATCATCGCTTACCATCAGGCGAGATAGTGGTCAAACGCGAGAATATAGATTAAAAAAAAACATCATCCTATGTGGGCCCGTTTTTAGACTTTGTGAGCCCCTGAAACCGTTCTAATGTTCAAGTAACAACAACAAAACCCTCTTTTTAGTCCGCATTATTATGCAACTTCGGAACCCTATTACTGCGCGTGGCCCGACACGCACTTGGCCGGTTTTTTACTTAGTAATGAAGTAACATGTCTTTCTTACTTAGTGATAATGCGTTACCAGCTTCTAGTTACCTAAATGAAAAAGGCGCTTTTAGCCATTTACTGCTTTTCAACTCAGTAATATACAGTGAACTTAAAAAATTACTGGCAGGAACGTCCTTGTGCCCCACGCACCATATTTAAAACTGAAGAATATTTCAATATAAATTTTGCGAACTACTTGTAATTCAGTCTTCATAAAGTTTAGTACTCATAAAATTAACACTGTTTTTATCAGCCTAAATTATAACAAAATGATCTTCTGTTGTCTGGCATTAAGAGTGTCAGTTTTTTTATGATCGTCGACTTGCGCTATAGAGTAGGTAATGCCTCGATATTCTTTGATTGGATTTACCTCTCGTTAATGGAATGTATTTTTTTTCATCTACGTGCGTAGGAAAAAAAAAGTGCCGCTAGGATGACGTAGTTCCAGCGGCAAAAGTTTTTGTTGAATAGCTCCCCAATGGTTGGATACACACATTTGTAAAGGGTCTTTCAACAAGGACGGGTCGATGTTAAAATTGAATAAAACAAGATGTGTGTTAGATATTAACGAAATTTATTTTATATTTAAAAGGCCCATTTATGCCAATTATGGATGGAATATGACATCGTTCAAATGCCCGCCGCGGCTTCGTATGGTGGCACGAATCCGAGAGGTCCAATTTTTAATGACTACTGGCTTATTGGAATTTTCATGAGATGTTCTTTGAAAGATGAATTGTGTATTACTTCTCAGTGCAAGAGATATCGGAGACCATTGGGCAAAGGTGGATCTTAAATCTGCTTTTAAATGAGGCAAATTTGGCAACCAAGCTCAAAGTCTGGTCTCTGCTGGCTTTATCTGCCGATGGGATGCACTTGGAATTCAAGTCTGCCAATTTGGATTCATTTTGGTTAAAAAGAAAAACATAATACCTACCCAGAATTAATAACACAGGGTTTGAAGTGTTTGATTCTATTTGCCACCTGGTACCTGTGCAAGTTGACATTTTCATCAATAGCCCAAATTAAAAGTTAGCAAATAAATCGCTTAAATTTGAAGACGCATTTTGAAGACGATTTAATTTCAATCCTCAAGTTAAAGGGAAAAATTTACAAGTCCGTGATTAGTCCTGTCGTACTGTATGGATCAGAATGTTGGGCTGTGAAAAAGATGGATGAAAAGAGATTGCATGTAGCAGAGATGAGAATGTTGAAATAGATGCGCGGAGTGACGAGAATGGATAAATTGAGAAATGAGTATATTAGAGGAAGTTTGAAAGTGGCGCTTGTGACAGAAAAGTTGAAAGGAAACCATTTTTCCTGGTATGGTCATCTGATGAGGAGGGATGAAACGCAAGTTACTAAAAGAGTTATGAATATAAATGTGGATACATGGAGAGGGAGGGGACGGCCAAAGAAAAGATGGATGGACTGTGTGAGGAATGATATGAATGAAAAGGGAGTCAGTGATAGCGTGACGGGGGACAGGATGGAATGGATGAGGAAAACGTGTTGCGCTGACCCCAAGTAACATGGGACAAGAGCAGGAAGATGATGATTTAATTTCAATCTAGCAAAAACGGATCCGTTTCGGAAGAAATTTATTAATGTGGAACAAGCGCAACCTTCACAGGACAAGCAGGTACACATAGGTTATTTTTTGTTCATTTGTCACACATCACACATCATCAGCCTATTAATGTTCCCACTGCTGGGACACAGGCCTCCTCTCTGTGAGAGGGAATGGGCCGTTATCCACCACGCGGGCCCAGTGCGGGTTGGTGGATGTCACATGTCTTCGAATTTTTGGTTCTAGGACATGCCGGTTTCCTCACGATGTTTTCCTTCACCGTTTTGAGAGCAGGCAGGCGCTTTACTTTGTGTCAATTATTTCATCACCACTGTTCATTTGTATTAACATACAAATGTTAATATCCTTAAGTTTACATTTTCTTAATACATCTTATTGTTAATATATTTTTAAACTTGTTTATACTTTGGTAGTTTTCGCGACCTCTCGCCACCCCCCAGTAGAGGCTTCGCGACCCACAGGTTGAAAACACTAATATAGAGCAACGACATTTGCTGATTATTTACTAAACGGCGAACTGACCCGCCCTAAATACTATGGAAGAAATTTAATTGCCACAGAATATAATTTCAGGCAACAATCTTATTGATGACGTATTTGGTAACTGCTTAGCCAATGGAAATTATGAGGGGATCAAAGACAGAGCAATACTCGCGCCTCTTAACAAAGATGTTGAAAACATTAATGATGATATAGTTGCCAAAGTTCCCGGAGTTCATGGCTATAGGCCATGACTCAAAAAGAGAGATCTTGTACTCTTGTAACCTGAAGGAGCAGTCGAATTTACAACAGAATGTATCAATAGCGTCAACTTTTAAGACTTGCCACCACACGAACTAAAATTGAAAAAAATTACATTAATAATGTTGTTGTGTAATTTAGACGTATCAGAAGGACTATGCAATGGTGTAAGACTCATTGTAACAAGTTTGTTCAATCACATAATAAAGGTGAAAATTGTTACTGGTGAACAATGCGGCAAAGAAGTACATATACCAAGGATAACACTTGACTCATCAAAAGGACTACTGATGGGCTGCAGCATGCAGCGTCACCAGTTTCCCGTTAGGTCTGCATTTGCCATGACTGTCCACAAATCCCAAGAGGGGAGAGGGGGTGTCTTTGGTAGGTACCAAATTATTAAGTTATGGACACCGACTTCCAAAAATAAAGTTATTTTTCACTTTCTAGTTTTCTTATTTGGAAGTCGGTAGTATTTTTTTGCAAAAAAGCTTTTTATTTTTCACTTTTTAGTTGTACCTACCTAATAGGGAAGTAGTTAAGTTAGTACCTATAACGACAGAATAGATTACCCGAATAACATGAAAAATGAATATAACCGGTAAAATGAGAGATCTGCATACCCCTTTCGAGCGTACTGGCGTGATGTTATGTTATGAAATAGTATAAACAATAAACAGACGTGCGATTGCAGCAATCCCGAGAGATTTGCCGTTATTTATTGAAGAGTTCTGTTGTATATCTCCGAAGTTCTTTATCAGATCTTCACCAAATTAAAATGGGACCAATTTCGGAATATAATCTTTCAAACAAAAAAATAATTTTCAAAATCGGTCCACAATTGACGGAGATATCGGTGAACAAACATAAAAAAAAAAAAAAAAAAGAACATACCTACATAATGTCGAACATAGAACCACCTCCTTTTTTGGTAGTCGGTTAAAAAGACGTAAACAAGGTGAAAATCATGCTGTGCAGTCGGAGGATACGTCTGGTTTTGTCAGCCAGCTCGCGAAGATGTATCCCCCGATTGCACAGAAGAAATCAGCTGCACGGGAGGCAACAAATTCTTTAAAGGCATTTTGTACTGCCTCTCGGTCTCAGGTATTGAAGTTTTTTGCCGCCAAGAAATTATCAAAATTCTGGTAAAAGTTGAAGTCTGTAGGCGCAAGGTCTGGTGAGTATAGCGGATGACGGAGAGCTCCCAACCCCAGCGCTTATAACTTGGAGACCGCGTCTGCTGTGCAGTATGAGTTCACGCGTTGTCGTGCAGGAACAGTGGAGACGATCAGCGATTGACCAAAGCTGGTTAGAGACGTGCGAGCTTCTTCATAATTGTGTTCAGTTCTTCACAGTACACATCTGCAGTAGGTAATGCTCATTCCGTTTGGTAAGAAGCTGTGAAGAATCACATCGGCCCTAGACCTTCGAACAGTGACCATAACTTTTCTAGTACTAAGTTTTCGTTTAGGGCATTGTTTAGGTGCTGAACCTGGATCCAACCAACTTGCTGAGCGCTTGCGATTGTCCAACAGAATCAATTTTTCGTCGACGGTATAAAGGTTACATCAAAATTCCTTCGTTTGTGTACCAGTTGAGAAGTGCAAGGTGCAAGGCACGTCTCGATCTCGACGCGTAATTCGCGCTGGCGATCATTGGATTCGTGCACCCATTTGTCAAGCTTTTTTACCTTGCCAATTTGATGCAAATGGACCATTGATGCTAACGTTAGCTGCTACTAAATTAAGCATAATCCATACTCAGCCGTAAATTAAGTATAATCAGCACACACAATCGTCATTGCCGACCAAAGTTTTCGGACGACCATGGGGTTCATTTTTCAGGCCGAAATTACCAGAACAGAAGCGGGCAAACCAATAACAGGTGGTGCGTTCGTTTGTAGTGTCGCTCCGAATATTTCGTTGGTGTTGCGTGCCGCTTTTGCCGCATTGCTGCCACGACGGTAAGTATTCCATAATTACTCGTTCAACGTATCCATGATTATGAAAAAGATTAAAATGCGATGAAAACATAAAGCTAATCAATAAACAAATGACTAATTTTGAAAAAGAATTAAATTGGAATTAGAATTATTAAGCAAACAAAAAAGAAATACGGCAATTTTATAGGTAAAGACCTTATTTATTACTTATAACAAAGTCGGGTTAGTTACACCATTTATAACCTGAGAACGACTGGACCGATCTACATATTTTTTAATTGGTTCGATTTATCTATGTCCCGAATAACTATTAAAAGTTCGGTGTTCAATGCGCCATCTCTGAGATATATGACAGAATACAGAGAAAATTTAAAAACTAAAAAAAAGGTAGGTAGTTAGGCTAGGGTAGATAGATATGGTAGGATAGAGTAGGTAGGGCGGGTAAAGGCAGGGTAGGGTATGGTAGGTAGCTAGGGTAAGCTAGGTATGTAGCCAGTTGACGAGAGCAAAGGGACGGGGCTTGTGGGGTTTGTCTTGGAATCTTGACTAGAGTCTTATCATGCAACAAACTATACTAAGTTAATGCTCCTACCTAGCTCTGCATTTTTGCTTGATATGGAGGGATATGAAAACAATTTAGTCGTTTAATTTTCTCAGCGCTTTTCTGATGGTCGCTACTGTTGATTTTGCAGGGCAGTGTCCTCGGCCCGACGCTCTTTTTGATTTACATTAATGAACTCTGTAACCTTATTATCAACGGTGCGAGGATACTGTCCTACGCGGATGACACCGCTATTATCTTTTCTGCTAAGACCTGGGACAAGGTCAGGCTGGAGGCTGAGAGGGGACTGGCCAGAGTTAGTGATTGGCTAAGGGCGAATCTACTTACTCTAAATACCCTTAAAACCAACTTCGTCTGCTTCTCTAAATACGCAAACTCTCAGCCTGCGCCTGACATTAACATTAGAATACATTCTTGTCGTACACCAACCCAATCTACCTGTAGCTGCCCTGTAATTCAGAAGGTCAATTCCGTCAAGTACCTAGGTATTGTTGTGGATCAAAGGTTAAGCTGGTACCCACACCTCGAATTAACTATAGGGAGGGTAAGAAAACTCATATGGGTTTTCAAATCGTTAAGACATGTAATTAGTAAAGAATTACAAAATAAAATATATATCGCATTGGCCCAATCTGTAATCATATATTGTATCTCGGTATGGGGTGGAGCAGCTAAGTCGTATTTTATAGAACTAGAGAGGGCACAGAGATCCTTGATTAAGGTCATGTACTGTAAGCCCTACAGGTTCCCTACTGAATCTCTATACGCAAGCTCTAAGCTGCTCTCCGTCAGAAAACTCTACGTTCTACACATGGTACTAAGATATCACAAAATTCTTCCCTTTAGCCCTGCCAAACTTAAAAAAAGACGGTGTGATATAGTAGCCCCTACATACTCAGCACGTTCAACTTTTGCTAGTCGCCAAAATGTAACTCAAGCCCCACTCGTTTATAATAAAGTAAATCGCATACTTAACATTTACCCTATGCAGTTGTATGAGTGTAAGAAGACATTGACGGAATGGCTCTTCACACTTAATTATGATGCCGTGGAAGACATTTTGGTTACCCTGGGTTGAACGTCATGCATATACATTCACACATACACACACACACACACATACACCAACACACACACACACCAACACACACACACACGCGGACACTCTTTCACACATACACACATCCACTCATACACACACACATACACACAAAATATACATTCACACACTCATAAACACACGCATATACACACATGTATACAAAACACACTCTACTTTCTCACACTGCCATAAGCATTCATTTGTCTTTTTATTTTTACTAGTTTAATAAAAATGTGTAACTTATACCAAATTACAACAAAACTATTGTTATAAAACGAGGAAGAGCGAGGTTTATCCCATCACAAGTATCTTCGGATTACTTTCTGGGAAGCCCCGTCAACTAAATTGTATAGATTTAAGATAATAAACACATTTTTATTTTTATTTATTATTTTGGATTCCAGGAGTTACAGTTATTAAGAATTACAAGGATAGTTGGTATTATTGGATTCTTCAACAGCTTACTGTACTCCTGACGGTTTGGACTATTGCAGAATAGACCAGGCTCTCATTAGGCAGCTCCCTAGAATGGAGTTTTAACTTGTTGACAGGCAATTTATATAGGGTGTCAGAATGCTTTTCGTTTTTGATATAAATTATAAAAAAAACACTAGAATTCGTTCAAACTCTGTCTAAGGTACCTGTTAAATTAAAGAGCTGTTTTTGAATTTTGTTTATGAAAAAAAATAGTTAGGAAATGCGCAACCTCCACTTCCTATAGCATTTTTTATCAACTTAATCAATTATAATTATTTATTTATTTTTTATTTATGCTAAATCTCAATTAAAAAATAAAGACCAGAACGAATAAAAACGGTTTACAAAGGGAATGAAAATTATAATGTAGAACGAGCTTAAAGGAGATCTAGTCCATGGTATATTATGTCTATGGCTTATAAGAAAATAAATTATACAGACAGATGTCAGAGGAAAATGTCAGAATATAAAAGTACCTACTCATTTTCTTTCACTATTTTTTCATTAACAAATGCACTTTGTTTATTCATATTTAAAACACTTTATACACAAATTTAACGCGTACAGCTATTCACCAGCAACTGCTAATCACTGTTGTACATAAGTACACCTACGTATACATATATACCTACATGTATACTTACGGGGCGCACATGCGGTGAGTGTGGTAGGGATGGTCCGTCACTTCAGGCCGGAGAACAAGAAAGGATAGCATAACCCCCCCCCCCCTAAACTCGTTACCTTCCCCTCCGCATTTTTTTTTTACTTCAGTCTAAAAATATCAAAATGAAATTTCTATAAAATCGCGCAAAAAACCCCTCCTGACCCTCCCCCCTCACCCGCTCACACACTCGAAATCCATCGTCCGATTTCGGAGCAGCTCGGGTTGTCAGGTATTTTTTCGTTACGGAATTTCTTGATTCGGTCGCCGCGCTCAAAGCCCGCGATAAAAGCTATGCAATAGCTTAAAAAGGACAGATGTATACAAGTCATATAGGTACATATGTCCCTTACGCACATTTAAAATAACCTTGCACTAAGAGCTTATGGTCACCCCACTGAAGCGAACTGTCATTCCACCATTTTGAACAAATTGACAGCCTTCACCTTAGTTTTCACGGTGAGATTTTTACCCGACTGCCGAAGGAGGGTAATGTGTTTATCAGTCTATGTATGTATGTATGTATGTTCCTATGTGGCGTTCTAGAGACCAAACGCGTGGGCCGATTTTGATGGTTCTTACGTCAATCGATTTGTCTTAAGCCCGCGAGTGTCACTGGCTACATTAAAATTGTAAAATAGGAAAATGGAGGTTCTTGGGCGCCATATTGTGGGGGCCCAAATATTTTTTTTCTTCCAAACCTATCGTGTGGGGTATCAAAATAAAGGGTTTTAAGAGGTTATTTCAAAAATGTATCACACTTATATGTTTAAATGTACCTAATTCGCTTAACGTAATTCGCGCAACATCTGGTTTTGGTCAGACCCTGACTGCACAGCATGATTTTCACCTTGTTTACGTCTTTTTAGTTCGCTTTTTAAGCAGTCGGGTTTTTTGATATTTTTATTAACTTTTTTTACAGAATAGCTCTCCAGTTGAAAATGAAACAACACCATTTCTATATCCATTTATTTTTTTATTCCTACGACAATAAATATTGTCAAACACAGCAGTTTGAAAACAAAAATATTTTTTTATCACAGTAAAACTTAATTTTAATTAATTAACCATTCTAATAACAACTAATTTATACTTACACAGTTACACAGTGATCTTACAGTTGGTCTTGGGAAATTTTAATTAAGTAGGTAGGTTCCTACCTAAAAGGACATCTAAATACGTACAACATTAAAAGTATTGTTTTAGGATATCATCCAAAAATTTCTTTGAATAAAAGTCGGCAGCCGTATTGCCTAAGTGCGCAAAGAGTTGGACCGCTATACAATCGACCAAATTGGCCAATCACATAAGACGGAAATCCACATCGCGTCATTCATCTCGCTTGTGATTGGTCGATTGGATAACGGTCAAACTCTTTGCGCACTTACGCAACACGGCCGCAGGGCTATTCCCAACAAGTACTTATTGTATGTTACAAAAAAGAATTTAGTAAGTAGGTACCTAGGTTTTTTTACTCATCTCTTTTTATTTTTTTCACGTCTTTGTTTTTTGTTAGTTCGTGTAACTAAGATGCTTTCTGAAAGGAATCGTAAGATCTCTTTAAATTCAACGTATATGTATATATACTGGCGCAAAGCTTACCTACTTAGAAGGAACAGACAATTAAAGGTCCGTACTGAAGGTTCAATTCTATTAAAGATAGACAGAAAATGACATACTATACTTCATAAAAGATAGCTTGATCTCTGCTACAGCTGTCATCAATACAGTAACAATAGCGCTTGACAGGCTAACATTATCGTATACGTCAGTTTGACATAATATGTCGCAGAGATCAAGCTATCTTTTATGAAGTATAGTTGTTAAGTTTAGTACCTACACACTTTCGATTTGAGTGAGTCTGTTCCTAATCATCTTTAACAGCACGAACGGATTGCCAGCGGATATTTTTTCTCACATTAATGCCGCGTTGTCTGTGTATGTGAATTTTCGGACTATATTTCTTATGTAAGTAGATCTAATCAGCTTCAGTGCCAACTTTTATTACAATCAGTACCAGCTTCAATACGTTTTCTGATACAACTAAGACTTACCAAACCGATTCTATAAATTTATAAAACTTAAATTAAATTATTTGCCAACCTTAGCTGAATATAGATAAAATAATATAAAAAATAACTCAAAAGCCTTTAGAAAACCATTATTTTAATTCCTTTTAAGGAAAGCCCTATTCGTGACCAAATTATTCTACACCTTCATCAACAGCATAATAAATATAATATGTACAGTAAGCATTTTAAATAGAAAAGTTCACAACACATGCAAAGAAAAGTAGAAAACAAAAAAGCTGACAGCACACAGTATTAAAATGAGGTATATGTAAAGACAAATATTAAAACACATTACCCTTCTTCGGCAGTCGGGTAAAAATAATGTGCCCTAAAGAAATCGCTCGTACTTGTTTCTTAGTAGAATCTAAACTCAATAGTTTGACCATTTTCCTATTTTCATTACAACATCAAACGTAACATTCAGATACTACTCGTACCTACCATTAGATAAAAATGGAGTAAAACTAACTAAACTAAACCGGGTTTAAGCCTGATTATTGGGTTTGAACCCAATCATGAACAATTCAAAATGAGCAAAGAGATAGAAATTTAAACCACAAAAATGAGTGAACTTGAGGACTTATCTCCACGGTTTTAAACAGTGGTATAAGAATGATATAACACCGAAAAAAACACTCAGTAAAACACTATGTTAAAGTTAATATTAGGAGTAACCAAAGATACAATAATAAATAAATCACCTAATGTGTATTATATACACTGAGGATATAAACATATCTACATAATAACACGAGACAAACACAAATATTAAATCAAACAGTAAAATATTATAATAATTGAAACAGTTACCTTTACCTAGTTTTTGAAAAGACACGATGATAATTTTTAGGATATTATAAATAAGTACCTACTTCCCAAAATATATATGTTACAAGTACATATATATTTTGGGAAGCAGTTAGGTAAAAAGGCAAGAGCTACAACCTGCCTTTTACCGACTTCTTTTTACTTACCTACTTCCAAAAATATATAGGTACTTGCAACCTATTGATTTTGGAAAGTAGGTACTTATTTATAATATCCTATCAGCAGGTAAATATATTCTGTAAAAAATCTCACCGTGAAAACATATGAGAAGTGAACAGTCATTTCAACTAAAATTTGACAGCCCACTTCACATCAACTTTTCAAAGTGAGAATTTTTTATTAGAATAGCACCAGTATATTAGCAATTGGAGGAAACCTGGCACCCTGGTGAAACGGTCATTTTAGTACAAACAAATATAAGGCTTTTGAAGAATAACCTCATCCATTGCTTCAGCATATTTCATAAATAGGTCTGCTCGATACTGGCTCGATAGCAAATTAGTGCTATGAACGTGCTGTTGTACGTAGGTACCTAAATATACAGAGTAGAATTTTGTAATGCCACCTGAAGGGAAACTAGAAAATTTTACTCAAAGAAAACATACCTTTATTTTTGAAAAGAAAGAAAACTGCATTCAAAGATTTTCGAAAATTCGCTTGAATCGAACCGACTAAAATCATTAAAAATTAGACCCTGTACTTTTATTGCATCGATCATTAGGGCCAATTATAAGGATGAAATCTCTCTAGATTTCATCACATCACACAACTTGATAGAATGAAAAAATGAAATTAAATGAAAGTAAACCCATGATACGATTAAGTACGCCTAGATACGATTCTAAATTGTATGATATGGAATTCAAAATATATTTATCTAGGTATGTGGATAATCAATTCAAACTAGGTATAAAATAATTTAAAAGACAAATATAATACAAATACGTTCCGTATTTACGAAAACGGAATGTAAAATATCTAATAACAAGAAAAGCCATTTAAAACGAACATTTTAAACTTTTAGACTTAAGTAAATGTTGTAATTTAAGATTTTAAGAAAGGAAAGTACCTAAATTAGATTAAATACTTAGTCTAAATAGAACCAGTGGCTCACAACAATCTTATAAATAGGAAGAAACTTTAACTTTGAACGATTTAAATATTTTTTAAATCTTATGACCTACAAACGTAATCAAAACACTGCTAATGGTTAAAAAAATATCGCTACGAGCCTACAACTAATCTTTTCCAAATATATTATATATTTTTTTACATTTTCCAACAAATTTCTGTAATGAAAATAACTTAACTTAAATAAATACTTTTCTGTTTTTACCAAAAGCGAAGTGTCAGTAGTTGGCGCCAGACCTCTAGCGAAATTCAACCTGCAGTGAAAATTCCTAGAAACTTTCATGTTCTTGCTCGTATAAAAAGTAACTTGTCACAAACGTAAGTACCATAATATTAACTTAAAAGCAAATATAACAAAGCGGTCACATCAATGGCACAAAACTAAATATTACAACATCATTGTACACAATAATTCCGAAATATCTACGTTTAATAGACTTTTCAATCTTATATCTGCGTATTAGAACAAACTAGTAAAAACAAACAAAAACCCTTATAAAAATACCGCGAAACATTTCAAACACTGACACATCGCATTGCGCATAGCAGATTAATTTGACATCGCTGCGGCAGAGAAAGAAAATCGCAAACTGGCAACACACAATCGCAGTCAAGTCAATTCTGCGGAGCAATGAGATATGTTTAAACGAAAGCCGCCTCTAGGGCTTTTACTAACGAAACACCAATTAAAACAATAGTTAAACTTTGGAATGAAAAAATCAGTCTCAAATAATGTAGAGTAATGATGAATGAAAGAGTCTTGGGCTCAGGCAGGTTGCGGGCGACGGTTGTGCGTGCGCATGTGACGCGTGATCATGTCGCGGCGACACGCGGCGTAGGGGCACGATGGGCAGCGGTAGGGCTTCTCGCCCGTGTGCGTGCGCTGATGCGTAGCCAGGTGGTCGGAGCGCGAGAACACCTGGCCGCACGACGCGCACGAGTAGGGCTTGACGCCGCTGTGAAGGCGCGCGTGGCGCGTCAGCATGTCGGAGCGCGCGAACTTGCGGTAGCACACCTCGCACTCGTAGGCGCGCACGCCCTCCGGCTTGCTGCGGTGCCGCGATGCGATATGCTTCACCAGCCTGTCGTATAACGAGAACTCTTGCCCGCAGGCGTGGCAACTGAAGAGCCCTGGCGTCTCCCGAGGCGACTTCACGCTGAGGTCCAAGGGGGCGTCGTCTCCAGGCTGGGGTGCTTCGTGGACGAGCCAGGACGGCGTGGGGTAGTTGTTGTTGTTATTGAGCTGCACGGCCAGCTTATCGAGCAGGCGCGACAGGCGGTGCTTCTTGTGCTCGTAGACGGGGGCGTGCGCGGGCGGCAGCGGCTCCATGCTACCTGCACGCGTCGCCGCCATGCTGGGGCCCGCGCCCGCCACACCGCATGGTGCTGCTTGCCAACCTAAAGAGAACGAAAAAAAAAAAAATTCAAAACAGGAAAGAATAAAAAGTCTGAAAAAGGGAGGGAGATGATTATTTTCTACAAGTAGACAATGTTATGGCAACACATTGTTAACGTAATAATGTATAATGTACTTATTACGTAAACAATGTTGCAAGAAATAATTTGATCCTACCAATTCTAACGAAGTTCTCTGTAAAAGCTACGTTGACCTATAAATAAGTATTTTCCTAATTATAGACGTTATCAGGGACGTTTCCTTAGAACAGTTCAATGTTTTGGCAATGTTGCTAACGAATCAGCTTTCCAGCATTCATTTCAATACAAATGAAACTGAACTAAAATTTTACTATAAAGTCCCTAGGTATGTATGTGCTTGGTAAATGCGGTATGTAGCAATGTAACAAGGCTGCCTTCATACAGAACTTATTCAGAATGTCGTATGTCTATCCGCTGAGGTATGATTAGGACGTTTAAGCATTGTGCAGTGACGGGTCATTAGTGGACATGTTGTGGTGACAAGTTGCTAACTCATCACCGCATTAAGTTGTCCTGAGTGCGAGGTACTTCCTGTCATGAGGTAGTGGTGGGAACTAAAGCCACATGGAGTGCTGGAGAGATGAGATAGACAAAGGCTTGTACGGACAACTGACGAAAGATTCATCAATGAGGTTATAGAGAACAGGAGACGACTGCTCACCTACGAGCCACTCTGTAGATTTCGGCCCAGCGGGCGAGAAATGATAGCAAAATGAAAGAATATAGAAATATTTCTACTGCGCGATATTTAAAATTATAAAATTTTTGTTTAGGAAGAACTGATATTTTATATCTATCCTTCGTACTCTGAAGATATAGAAGGGTCGTCCTCACGCTATATTTTCGGGATTCTAGAGAAAGGTGTCTTTGTTCCCGTTGAGTTACACTATTTTGTGTTACACTGTTACCCACTGGGATAAAAATTACCGATTAGTAACACTGTTAACTCAATGCCACGTTTTTTTTTACCATAAATTTACACTGCAACCTTATAATACGTAATCGGGTTACATTAGCAGAAACACATAGCGAACTTTTTGGGGTTGCATTTAATAATGGTCATACAAAAATTACGATGGAAACTTATTTGCGTGTCGTATCAGTAAAAGAGATAATAATGGTCTGACTTGCCTAAGTAGTATCCTGCCCTATAATTAAAAAAATATAAATCTAAGTAGTATTTATCAAAGTCGCTGTCAACGCCTGTTGACGTCATTTCTGTTTCTCCGCTAATTTCTTCTAAACGAGTTTTTTGTCTATATGTAATTTATCCCGAGCGGGGCCGATGCGGGTTAATTTTATAAGTAGGAACTTATAACAAAAGTCTCCAATATAATACAATTAATTACAAACCATCTAAATATATCTTGCTGTAGCTCATTTGCGCCTTCTTTAGAAGATGAAAAGAAGTAAGTACGGTAACAGTCCATAGCCATATAATATAAAAAAATAAAGATACGTAAGGTAGAGTTAATTCCGTAATTATCTTTCCTTTAGAACAAGCTTCACGACGTCTCGTAAAGGCAGGTGATATTTTTAAGCGTAATTTAAAGTCACGCAAATAACGATAGTACACCATGTGCAGGTTTAGCGCATCTGTCTTTGTACAAATGGCCCCACCTTATCCCGCCTCTTCTATTGGTACTAGGTAAGAAATATTTGACCAATCACGTGTCTCAGAAGGGTCATAAACGAACCCCAAATAGAGGGAACGAACACTGGCACAACAGATTTTTTTCTTATAGTTTTTGTTGTATAAGGCGTTCAAGATGTCCTTTGGGGGAGGAGCTTTATTGAAAAAGTTGAAGTTAAGACGAATGATCGTTTGAAAGTAATATATAGATTGCTGAGAAAAAAATCCCTTAAGATTTAGGGTTTTTTAAAATCGAATACGTTTCTACGCGTAACCTCCGAACCTTATGAATTTCGATATCTATATCTACACTAATATTATAAAGAGGAAAGATTTGCACTGGACCGATTTCAAAAATTCTTTCACCGTTGGGAAGCTAAACTATCCCCGGGTGGCATAGGCTATTTTTTATCCCTGTATTCTCACGGGAACGGGATCTACGCGGGTGAACCGCGAGGCGTCCGCTAGTATTAAATATTTTCATATTTCATGGACCAAGTCACAGATAATATAATACTAGACCAAGTGATTAATCTAGGTAGGCATTATGTATAATTCCCGGGCAATATGGATAAATTTAAGTCAAATCGGGCAATGTAATGAATACCGATTTAAACTAATTTTTTTTATCACATTGCCTGGTTATTATGAATATAGTTACGTTACTGTTGGGGTAATTCGATTATTATGGTACATTAGTATGGTATTTATTTTAGATAGGTATTCGGTCAGCATGAAATATATTCGAGAAAGTTATATTCAAATTCTGGATTATAGAATCGGTTAGCATAAAATAATATTTATAAGCGGGGCCGCTATTTTCAATGAATTAGTCCAAGAGCGAGCGAAGCGAGCTCGGGAGCTTAGAGACCCGCGCAGCGTGGCCCCGTCCACTTTTTTGCTTAATTAGTAATCGTACTTACCTACCACACTAATTCTATATTAAAATCAATGACAACATTAAAATTATTTAATAAAACACATCTTTTTATTATTGCCTGCCCAATAAGTGATGGGCATTATTCAGAAAGCCCGGTCAATTTAATTACTTCAATAGTTTTTAGCAAATTGCCCAATATGAGATTGGCCATTTTTCAAATTGTCTAGGCACTATGAATAACTATGGCGTATTAATCACTTGGTCCATAACAAAGATACAGATTGGACCTTGCAAAATTTTCAGACTATCACGCAGTTGAAGCCGCTGGCTGAAGCCAGACATTAATACTTGACCGATCCATGTTTTAAGAATTATTTTGTGTGAATTGCGACTGAATAATGTTACTTATATGATGATGAAGAAGACCACAGAGGGTCACTGGAACTCATTAGTGGTAAGTATGCCACGGGCACGGATATAAGTTATCTCAAATAGATAAACGACTATGATGAAGCTAATACTTATAAATAATTGGTACTAATATGAAAATGGTACCATCAAGCTGATCTGATGATGAAGCCGGAAGGTAGACACTGGAACGCCGAAATAAAACAATGTATCCTAATCGTGTTTTGGCTAATTGGAATCTTCGTGCGACGATTCCAATTAGCCCAAACACCATGCCAATAAATGATTTTAATGCTAATTTGAGGTACTCTACCAGCATAAAAATAGAAAAATTTAAAAGTTTAAAAACAAAAATTAAACCGACTTCCAAAGTAAAACACTATAAAGCGAAAAATAATTTCTTTTCCGAAATCGGTGCCGAAAAATTCACGGGTTGATTCCTAGCACGGGCAAAGTGTTATTGGGTTTTTCTACATGGAATTTCTCAGTAGTAGCCCTGCGACTGGATTTGTGCTACTACTGTGTATTGCCTCAGATATCCCATGAGTTTCTTGATTACTTACTATTTGTTGAGTTGCAACACCTAACTTGAACTTAGGCTTTGCTCAAAGGTAATAATAGACTTTTATAAGTATAAGTAGGTAAATGCGAGGGCCAATATTGATATTCTGGCACCGAGCGGGGGAGTACACACTCCTTAATGGAATGACAGTTAATTTCAAGCTCACTCTACCAAAATTTTAACTGCGAGATGTTTACAGTATAGAATAGAATAAAATAGGCAGTTACTGCGGGATACGCCACGGGAACGAAACTGCAGGAAAATTCTAGTGTTGTACAAACACCAACAAAAGTTTACACGCGCTTAGCAAAAAGTACTTAGTCTTTTACTGTCTTTCGCATCGAGAAATTGGTTTAACTACACCCAATATAAGTTTTTAAGCTGACATGGTCACTACCGCACCCAGCCACTACACCCAGTTATTGGATTTATATAGTTGTAGAGGAATAGAGTAGGGTATAAACTGGATTATTTGGTTTGCGTGCAGCGAACTCCCACAACCTTAACCAAGTTATCTGTCCACCGCATGCGAATCAAATTAAACAATTTGCATATTACTTTTCTCTCTAGAGTAGAGTACTTCCACTTATTTTTTTACCGTAGATGTGGCCAGCCAAGCACGTGTTAACTTGACAAAATCTATTTCTTCTATACCGAGCTAAGCAAAAATTCGTGGATCAAACAAAACAGGGCGATAGTTGGGGTTATTTGCAGTAGGTCTTAAAGTACCAGTACTTTTTCTTTTTTTTCTGCATAACATTCCATCTATGGCCCTGTTTCGTTTAATCCATGATTTTTAGCCCACCCTGTGTAATAAAAATCATTTGTTCTTCGTTAGTCTCGGTAAAACTCAAAGACGGTTGTAGTTTATTTTTTTCTTTGTATTAAAGAGGTGGGTTAAAATTTACAAAAAAAAAAGGGAAATATCAAGGAGGCGTCTGGTAACTTAATAAAAGAAATTTCCGCTAAGGAGATGAGTTTTTTAAACTGTTAATCCGTATTGTTTTTTTTTTCGTGGTAACATATTATTTAAATATTTTGGAGTACGTAACCACTTTTCTATATTCCTAAAGGTCCCAATTGTGGGAGGCGTAGTTTTGGGTGGCTCTTAACTTGTATTGACAGAACAACTAAGGTCAACTAAGGACGTTTTTACAGGAGTGACAAGAAAAACTAAACACAAATATTTTCAAATATTTTCTAGCGTTCGTAATTATGGGTAATCTTCCAAAACCAAATATTAGCTGCCAGCTTTAAAGGTAAGGAGGTAGCACGTCCTTACAGTACACATAGAACAGAAATAAATAACCGTATTTTACACTTGCAAGCATTGTAATTAAGTATAGCAATTATGTTGAGTACTGCGCTTATATAACGACATAATACAAATAAGTGTTGCCAACGTTGTGGTATAAGACTGAATATGACACGGACTTTGCTTCCTGACTGACAGAAAATCACATGTTTTGAAAAACATGTGTTTACCTACCATATTTACATGAAATTAATGAAATTGAAGTGTTTGTTTGTAATGTCAATGCCTTTTAGTAAATACATATGGAAAAAACGAAAATAAAAATGATTTTAATATTTTTATGTCTGTTTGTTCTGGCTAATCTCCGAAAAGGCTGGACGGCGATTTTGGCGGGACTTCCGCTGGCAGATATTTATTAAAACTTCATGCAACATGCAGGTACATAGGCGGACTTAATGCCTGAGGCATTCCATACCAGTCAACCAAGACAGATAGCAATGTTATAGTAACTTAGGGTAATTTATTTGGAAAGTTAAATCCACGCAAAAAAAAAACACGTTTTTAATTTTTTACGAGTTTAATGCGGACGAAATCGTGGGCAAAAGCTAGTTTTTACTAAAGACACTAATTTAATTTACTTTTTAATATTTGGATCTTTTTATTTTTAGTTTAATGTGACACTATTTAGTGGTATAACTATTCTTGTTATTTTCGTATTAGTACATACACAGCAAAAGATTTTTTTTGTCATGTAGGTACCTATTCAAATTATTTTAATGTTTCAGAATCATAAGTAATGCCTGAGTTGGTAACAACACATGGGCTCGATCCAAACAATATGTTTGTTTAACAAACATTCTACAAGATGCATACAAAACCCCTTCATCACCTTCTTTCTGCTCAAATATAATACTAGCTATTAACACTACCGTGAACATGAAGGAATATCCAAACTTATCTATTAAAACAGTTATTATGCCTTCTACCGGTTACTAGCCACCTATCCTGGTCCAATTAAAAAAAATATACATACATATCTTAAGATGTCTCGAATGCAGTCTCCAACGTTGAAAACCAGATGCATCTATCCAAAACAGGCAAAATGATTCAATCCTTAGATGTGTATTTTTTTGATGCACTTAGTTTTAGCACAAGAGGTGCGTGAGTGAACGGTACGTAAGGTCGTCGGGTCGTGCGACCGGTCCAACCGCCCCCGCGCTCGCGAGCATCGAGCATTCACACGCGACACACGTCCGCCTCGCTGCGCACCGCCGGCCCGACTACCTCTCCTCTCCGTCCCCGCACACCTGCGCACGCGCAGCGAAAACATTGCGATGCATCCACGCGAACGCATGCGCGTACGACGTTCCGACATCCGTTAACTAATAAACATATTAGTCGTGAATAGTCTTCGTCATTATAAGTCGCTGGCGAATGCTGTGGAGTTTCGGTGAGAAATGAATTTGTAAGTCGCTGGTGAAACAGGCTCTTCTTGGAACTCGAAGTGTTTAATTACCGCCTTATTGTACCCTAGCTGACATGATCCGAGTCCGGTAGAAAGCTTTCTACAAAGTTCAGCTACTTGCGTAAAATGCGTGCGGGCCGGCCGCAAGACCGGCCGCTACATTTTTGTAGAGTAGGTAGTTAAGATATTCTTTAAGGCACGGAAATGAATCGGCAGGTTTAGACGACCTTACAAGTTTCAGTTTACTAGCTGTCTTTACCGAAGAAGAAAATCAATTATGAGGTCGAAGAATTTACGAATGTCATGTGCATCATAGGCAGGCGGGGATTCGAGGTCACGAGCGTTCAGATTGAGGACTCTTTCCGCCCACCAAGTGACTCGAGGCAAGACGGTGTTTACCAGTCTCCCCAGCGATGTGCCTGATGAGGTCAAGCGGTTCCATGTGCTGATAGTGATCATCGGTTTAAGTGAGATAGAAATCTCAAATTCCCTTGTATTTTCCCCAAAAGTCCAGGCGCCTTTTCAAAGCTTGGCCCTCGACAACAAAGGAAGGTATCGAGAGAGAATTCAACTGAAGGGTTGAAGGCGATGGCTTAGGCAGAAGTGCACTTAGAGTTTTTTCTCCAGTTATGTTTAAGTTCCACCTAAAAGGGGGCGGGCCTATTGCCATCATAATAAAGCCATTTATTTTCGAAATTTGGGTACATTTGCACATTGTTTGCTAATAAGAGTGTTAAGAGTAATTAATTATGGGATGTCCCGCAGTTCGGCGTGCCTGTTGGCATAGGTTCCAACTCCCTCCATTGTGCTCTGTCCTCTGCAACTCTAGTCCAACAAGGCCCCAAAGTTATGCGGATGTCGTCTTCCCATCTTGTTTTTGCCATCAACCGGGCACTAATCCAGACTCCGGCCTAAGTTTAAGCTTTTCGGAATTGTTTTGAGAAGCCCTAGAGGTCTATAAATGATTTTCATGGTAAGGTACCAAAACTAAAAAGAAATAATTACAAATCTTTTAGAAAAAATTAAAGCACTACTTACACTAGCCTAGTTTTGGGCACAATACCAGTGGACAACGATGTGGAGGAGTTTTTCAACACCATTTTATAGATTAGTATTTTAATTAGCTAGTTTATCCATTCGTTAACAGTAAAATACTCAACTGATTTTAAAACATTTTTGAATGTAAAAGCGATTAACTTAGATAATTTCGGACTTTTACCAGTAAGACTTGGTAAATCTTAGTATTTACCGGTAAATTGTAGCATCAACCGTATTTCGGTCTTTTACAGTAACATATATGTTAATCTTCTATATGTTATATGTTAATTTTTAAATAGTCAATTAATTAATTTTTTTTTGCACGGTGGTAGGGTACTTTGTAGTACCCGCCTGGCTGGCAACCACCCTCAAGTTGAAAATCTGTCGCCAAGCACCTTCCGGTGTGTTCCGACAGCAGCACTTGAGAGCCAGTTCCCTTCTAGGCTTTGTGTGCTTACCACCATCGCCCACATCATCACTGACTACGGTGAGATTGTGGTCAAACACAGGCCTATACATAGTAAAAAAAAAAAAAAAAATTAATTACTTGTACACAGTATATATTTTTATCAAGTTAAAAATTTAAACTTTAACTTTATTCATATTTTTTTCCGCCTGGAGCGCTCTCGTCTCCTTTCTGGGGGGTGGGCGTTAAAAGTTAAGTAAAACGACACAGTTTCCGACAAATACAGCTATTTTCATACATAATGCAATTTGTTAAATGGTTTTTTAATTTCATGTAAAATATATTATTATAGGTTTATTTTCACGTGCAGACGTTATTCGAAGTTGCACATTTGGTTTCACACTACTGTAATAGACATACCAATAAATCAAAGCTAGGTACCATCATGCGATTTTAGCCTTTTTAGCGTCGATTTCTGCTAGGTTATAGATATGAAGGAAAAATAGATGAGAAGAATTTTGAGAAGATTTCTGTCATAAGATTTTCCTTTTTTTTTAAAGTTTGTGTTAAATAATATTAAAATTGTCAGCAATAAATCCAGACTCCGTCCTGCTACTGAGAAATTCCAGATGGAAAAACTGGTTTAAGCTTTTTGGAATTGTGAGAAGCCCTCTGGCTATAAATAATTTTCATGGTAATATAAGGTACCAAAAATAAGAAGAAATATTATACATCTTTTTACACAAAAGAAAAACCAGTTCCAAAGCAAACAATAACGAAAAAACTAGGCACCAAAGACACTGACTTCCGAATAGAAAGTTATTTTTCACTTTGTAGTGTTTTGTTTTGGAATTCGATGGTTTTTTTTTTGTTAAAAAGATAATTATGCCGCCTATAACTACTTTAATTAAACTTTTGGTTACAATACCAGTGGAAAACGACGTGGATGAGTTTTTCTACACCATTTTATAGAATAGTTTTTCTTACCTTAGTTAGTTAGTAGATTTGGATCAAACTACGGTAAAACCTAGGATTTACCGGTAGGTAAAACCTAAAATGATGGTACATTTCGTCGTACCGGTAAAAGTCCGAAATGATATAGGATAATTGCACTTTTTTTGTTAGCTAGTTTATTCATTCTTTTACAGTAAAATACTAAACTGATTTTAAAACATTTTTTAATGTTTTTAACAAGAAATATTTTAAAGTCATGTAGGTATTCTTTTAATCACGTAACAAATGTTATACCTACTTTGGTGCAGCTAAGACCTTAATTATTCTCATTTGTGATTGCCAGAAAAGCCCGATATAAGCGATTATCATAGATAATTTCGGACTTTTACCTGTAAGACTTGGTAAATCTTAGGATTTACCGGTAAATTCTAGGTATTACCGTATTTCGGGCTTTTACGGTAACATATATGCTTGTAGCTTCAGTCAATTAAGTAATTACCTATACACAGAATATATTTTTTATCAAGGTATGTAAATAAATACCCCTATAAAAACTTTAACTATATTCATATTTTCTTCCTCCTGGAGCGCTCTAGTCTCCTCCTTTCTGGGGGGTGGGCGTTAATAGCTGCGACACAGTTTCCGACTAATACAGCTATTTCCGTATATAATGCAATTTGTTAAATGGTTTTTAATCCATGTAACATATATAGGTTTCTTTTTGCGTGGTGCGCAGCGAGCAGACGTTATTCGAAGTTGCACATTTGGTTTCACACTACCGTAATTGACATACCAATAAATCAGAACTATACTGTGATTTTTAATTTCGAGGACTAAACTGACAGCTGCTATTGACCTTATTTTTTTTTAATGTTGCAAGCGCGGAGCATAGTGTTGTAGGTAAGGCTCAATCATAAGTGATTCATCGAATCGACGTGACACGACTCCTGAATTTATTTTTACTAATTGGTGTAAATAAATGTTTTATGAATATAAACGTAATATATTTAAATATAACAGTATTCATACACATAGTACATGAACTTTTATTGTGTTAAATATGAAATCAACAATAAAATAAATGCAATCGATTAAATTAAGTCTGACATAAATGAGTAGAAACTAAATATGGGCCGCTAGTTTCTAAACAAATTATTTTTTTATGCCGTGAAATAGTTTCATTTTCGATCTACTTCGATTTTCGATTAATTTTCGATCACTCAGGTTAGTTAGGGTAAGACACTATTTTAATGTAACGATAAAGTGACAATACCCCAAATGTCAGTTTAGTCCACGAAATAAAAAATCACATTATAGGTACCATCATGCGATTTTAAACTTTTTAGTGTCGATTTCTGCTGGGCTTTGAAAACGAAGGAAAGATAGATGAGAAGAATTTAAAATTGCTGTCATAAGATTTTTCTATTTTAAAGTTTGTTTTAAATAACTATTAAAATTGCAGGGAATACATTTTTGTTGCATTTATGTTTTATTTTACATCATCCGGTTAGATTGAAAGCCGACCTCAACATAGATAGGGATACCATGATCGTTACAGGTTTGAACTTCTGCTGTGTTAACTATGCCCAGTGTGTGTTGCCTTGCCAGTGATTACATACGGGACCAAAACGTGGCCGCTCACATTTACAATGGGCCTCATCAGAAGGCTTAAAGTCACCCAGAGGGCAATGGAGAGGGCTAAGCTCGTAGATTCCTTGCGCGATCGGATCAGAAATGAAGACATCCGCAAGTGAACCAAGTTTACCGACATAGCCCGAAGAATTGCCAAACTTAAGTGGGAGTGGGCAGGGCGTATTGCTCGTAGAATGGATGGTCGATGGAGCCGAAAAGTTTTGGAGTTGACACCGCGAATCGGAAGACATTGCGTTGAAAGGCACTAGGTGGACAGATGACTTGGTTAAGGTTGCGGGAATCCACTGGATGCGAGTCGCACGGAACCGGTCAATGTGGCGTCACTTGGGATGGCCTATGTGATATGTCCAGCAGTGGACGTCTTTCGGCTGAGAAGATGATGATGTGTTAACTATGTTACAAAAGTGTTGACTAGGTCAATCAATCGGCCTAGACTTTTCTCTACTATATTGGGATTGGCTTCCAGTAGAACCAGATGTATCTGAGTACCAGTATTTTACATGGAGCGTCTGCCTATCTGACCTCCACAACGCAGTAACTGAGTGACATGGTATCCCTTGTCAAGACTAGTGTTTTCAAAACTTTTCAGTAGGAAGCTATTTACACAAAAGTTTTCGTGACGAGAACCTATAGCATGCAAGTGGAAAGGCGGTTGTCCAGCAGTGGACTTCTGTATAATGCAGGCTGATGACAATATTGAGTAAAAGAAGAATAATAATAAATAAAGAACACTGAAGTGGTCGAGAGGATGGAAGGAATGGGAGGCTTTCGCCCCAGGAGTAGGAGAGTGCAGATATTATTGCCATCGCGAGCAGGACGTGGTTGAGATTTGCGCAGGAGCGTGATGGGGTTATACATAAAAAAAAGTTAATTAAAAAAATCAAAATACCCGACTGCTTAAAAAGCGAACTAAAAAGACGTAAACAAGAAGAAAATCATGCTGTGCAGTCGGAGGATACATATTCGCGAGCTGGCTGACCAAAACCAGATGTATCCTCCGACTGCACAGCATGATTTTCTTCTTGTTTACGTCTTTTTAGTTCGCTTTTTAAGCAGTCGGGTATTTTGATTTTTTTAATTAACTTTTTTATTTATAACTTTTTAGTTAACATTTTTTTCGAATTAGGTACATTTAAATATATAAGTGTTATATATTTTTGAAATCGCCTCTAAAAACCCTTTATTTTGATACCCCACACGATGGGTTTGGAAGAAAAAATAAAATTGGCCCCCCACAATATGGCGCCCAAAAGCCGCCATTTTTCTATTTTCCAATTTTAATGTAGCCTATGACACTCGCAAGGTTAAGACGAATCGATTGACGTATGAATCATCAAAATCGGTCAACGCGTTTGGTCTCTGGAACGCCATATAGGAACAAACATACATACATACATACATACATACATACATACATACATACATACATACATACATACATACATACATACATAGACTGATAAACACATTACCCTCCTTCGGCAGTCGGGTAAAAAGGGCTGCAGATGATGACAGTGAGGACGAGAAAACAGAAAAAAAAATACACAGCTACACGCACAACCAAAATAATAAATTGTGGTACTGTGGGGACGTAGCTTGTGCGTGTTAAATTAAAGAGAGAAAACTGCTTTTACTTATTAATATTTTCAATATAGTCTTTACCCTATGGTGGCTTTTACAAAAGTCACAAAAAACGAAACAAAAATTTCAAATATTTCCAAATATGATTAATCTTCCAAAACTAAATATCAGTTGCCAGCTTTAATTAGATAAGGAGGTAGCACGTCCTTTCAGTACTCATGATAATTTAACGAAATGCTGAGACTTAAAGAACCCCCCGTTACTGAATTGAGAAATCAAAGTTGGGAAGTTATGAACTTTTCAATCTCTATATTTCAATAACTATTGTTCTTTAACCTGAAAATAGAGTTTGACCTAACCTACACAAAACAGATGTTTTATCGCGCATCGAGAAGTTTCGTTGAAAAGGTTGAGGATGTTATTATTATATAAAAAATTTAATACATACTTAATAATGAGAAAAATATTATGAAGGTACACGCCGAAGGTACATTACCTCCGCGGGAAAAAATAGTACGTGAATATAATTTCATTAAACAATCACGTTACTATCACAAATAGATACCTCAAGAAAAAACTTTAATATCTACACATAAAAACTTATATTTAAATACAACTCACTTGTTGCACTCCTGAAATCCAGTCCACTCCCAAAATTCTGCCGTTCCAACTTGACAGAAGAAAACATTCTAAATTTGAACTCTGACACTATCTCAAGAACATGCGCACACGACACTTTAAGTTCCGAGTCCCACCGGACTTACCCGAAGTAAACGGTGGAGCAAGATGTGACTCCCGTGAAAACGCGTCGTCGAATGGCACTCGGTCCGGCGCAATCAGTGTAGGGAGAGGAAACACGTTCGATTCTTAAGATGTTGGGGAGTGGACAGATGTGGGACTCGTGGGAAAGCAGGGGTGCGCGGGCGCAGGCGACGTCATTAGTAGGTGTCGCCCTTTCTTACTCGCGACACCTCCCACAGTAACGGATTTTTTTTTAAATTTCTGGTAGGGATTTTGTTTGACGAACGGGTTATATTATTATAGGATAGGGTACGACAAAGTGTCATTATATTAGCGTTGGCGATGTTCGAAATGCCAAAATATAAATTTTATTATCATATCTTTGGCTTGAAAAAAAACTTAACAAAAAAATTAAACCAATTTCCAAAACAAACTCTACAAAGCAAAAAATAACTTTCTGTTCGGAAGTCGGTGTCTTTGGTGCATATTTTTCCCGTTTTGACACCGACTTCCGAAAAGAAAGTTAGGTACTTTTCGCTTTGTAGGTATTGTTTTGTTTTGGAAAACAGATTTTTTTTTGTTAAAAAGTTTTTACATTTTCCTCTTTTTTTGTTTTGGTACCTTATATTACCATGAAAATACGCATTATTCAAAATAACTCATTAATTACTCGTCAGATGGTCATCAAAAAAAATATAAAAGCTAAAGTCTGTGAGTGTGTTGTTACTTCTTCACGCTCAAACGGCTGGACGGATCTGGATGAAACTTGGTATAGAGATAGATTGTCTGGAATAACACATAGGGTACTTTTTATACCGGGAGTACCGGGAACCGCGGGCGAAGCCGCTGGCGGAAGCTAGTAATTAAATATAAATAATAAATTAACTAATCAATATTATAATTGAGAAATTTACTCTGTCTTGTTAAGTTTATAAGCCGTTAAAATCTATCTAAATTCGTGCAATGTTTTTATAAAATATCATTATGATATTTTATAAAAACATTGCACGTGGGTGGAACTGCGGGCAGACGCTTGCTTATAATAAAGTATGCGAAATAAGTATTTCACAATATCTAGAATTAACGTGAAAATAGATAATCTTTATGTGAGCTGTTGTAAAGTATTGGTGGTAACGCAGTGTTGGTATCGCGGGCAGATCCTGGACAAGGCGGTGGCACAGGAGCTTGCGGATTGGCATTAAAAAAGAGAGACCATTGCAAGCAATGGGTGGAGTACGGCTTCGGATGAAGATGACGATGAATTGGTAACGCATTTTTAGGTTGCGGTGTTCTGCACTTTTACTCCGGTCAAAATAGACAAGCAACAATTTGCATAGAGCTGCAAATTTATAAAGATCTTATTTCGTTTATTACAGTGTAGAAGACCGTTACTTTTAAACTAAACTTACCCTTAATCTTTAGTCTACATATTTTGACCGGACTATTGAGGCTGTTGACCTAACGTGAAAAATAAACTAGATATCCAACAAATGATGACAAGTAAAATACAAAAACAAGGTATCATCAGCCTTTTAACGTGCCCACTGCTGGGACACAGGCCTCCGCTCTGTGAGAGACGGAATGGGCCTTAATCCACCACGCGGGCCCAGTGCGGGTTGGTGGATGTCACATGTCTTCGAATTTTTGGTTCTAGGACATGGTGTTTTTCTTCACCGCTTTAGAGCAGTGGTGAAGAAATAATTAACACATACTAAAGCGCCTGCCTGGGTTCAACCCCACGACCTAAGACACGTTAATCGGGGCCATTACCACTGGGCCATCACAGCTCTCAATAAATAAAAAGTTAATTAAAAAAATCAAAAAACCCGACTGCTTAAAAAGCAAACTAAAAAGACGTAAACAAGAAGAAATTCAAGCTGTGCAGTCGGAGGATACATATTCGCGAACTGGCGGACCAAAACCAGATGTATCCTCCGACTGCACAGCATGAATTTCTTCTTGTTTACGTCTTTTTAGTTTGCTTTTTAAGCAGTCGGGTTTTTTGATTTTTTTAATTAACTTTTTTTATTTACAACTTTTTAGTTATTTTTTTTTAGGGTTAGGTACATTTAAACATATAAGTGTTATATGTTTTTGAAATTGTCTCTTAAAATCCTTTATTTTGATACCCCACACGATAGGTTTGGAAGAAAAAAAATTTTATTACGCCACAAAATGGCGCCCAAAATCCGCCATTTTTGTATTTTCCAATTTTAATATAGCCAGTGACACTCGCAGAATTAAGACGAATCGATTGACGTAAAAATCATCAAAATCGGCCAACGCGTTTGGTCTCTAGAACGCCACATAGGAACAAACATACATACATACATACATACATAGACTGATAAACACATTACCCTCCTTCGGCAGTCGGGTAAAAAACAAATAAGTAGTGATAATATTCGAGAGTTTTCTTCTTTTCGAGTCAATGAGAAATCTTCAAATAGTAGGTAGCCACGGCAATCGTAGCGTCAGTGGCGTTCATAAGGTGCTCTAAAGTGCTGGTATGGACACATGGGGCACTCCAGAATGTGTAGCATAATCTGCACAAGGGAACCACACTCACATTGGGAATCAGAAATGTCTGTAAAATCCCATTCACCAAATTGTATTTGCCTGAGTACGCAATCGATTGATTGGTTTCCATATAGGCCACTGCAGTTCACATCTAGGTGGCAGGTTTCTGAGCTTCTAAGAAGTCGGGAGGTAGGTCTTAAATGGTCTGTATGCAGCGAAGGAAACTCTTCCGGCTCTTAGGTCTACCCGAGGCTGCAGTGTGATCATAGAGGAGATGTGTGTAATCGGATCCTTGGTTTTTTTTCTCAAGCGCGCATGCGACATCCCTTCGTACTATTGGTGGAGCAATACCATCCAATGGGTATATCTTGTTGAGCGGCGTCGGTTTGACACAACTATATAATTCGACACGTCTCGTTCAGGGCGATGTCAACCTGCTTTGCATGTGCGGATCGGTGCCACACAGGACACGCGAATTCGCCAGACAAAAGAAAGAAATGTAGACTCGTGCTAAAGATAGGACGAAGAAAAAAAAAAAGTTAATTAAAAAAATCAAAAACCCGACTGCTTGAAAAGCGAACTAAAAAGACGTAAAAGGAGAAAATAGTGCTGTGCTGTCGGAGGATACATCTTCGCGAGCTGGCTGACCAAAACCAGACGTATCCTCCGACTGCACAGCACTATTTTCTCCTTTTACGTCTTTTTAGTTCGCTTTTCAAGCAGTCGGGTTTTTGATTTTTTTAATTAACTTTTTTTATTTATAACTTTTTAGTTATTTTTTTTCGAATTAGGTACATTTATACATATAAGTGTTGTATATTTTTGAAATCACCTCTTAAAATCCTTTATTTTGACACCCCACACGATAGGTTTGGCAGAAAAAAAAAATTTGGGCCCCCACAATATGGCGCCCAAGAACCGCCATTTGCCTATTTTCCAACTTTCATGTAGCCAGTGACACTCGCGGGGTTAAGACGAATCGATTGACGTAAGAACCATCAAAATCGGCCCACGCGTTTGGTCTCTAGAACGCCACATAGGAACAAACATACATACATACATACATACATACATACATACATACATACATACATACTTACATACATACATACATACATACATACATACATACATACTTACATACATACATACATAGACTGATAAACACATTACCCTCCTTCGGCAGTCGGGTAAAAACACATCTTATATAACCGAGACGGCTCTTTAGTTAGCTCCATTAAAGCTCTGGAGGGTCTGGAGGGTGCAGGTTGTCAGGCACTGTATAGTGAAAACACGCCCGTCAGAAAATATGCCTTTATGCAGTCGATAACAATAAGTAATACATATATTTCAATAAAAATATTAAACAATATACCTGAACATCACGAACAAATAGGCAGCGATCCATCTGTAACAAATAATAATATGGTGTTTAAAAAAACTAAGAAACACGAAACTAAAAAAGTATAAAATTATTATTAATAAATTTAATTTAAGAATAGTGTTACTAACAAAATAAAATATTGTTAAAAAGTGTGCCTACCAAGCTAATAAAAGCGTGATAATAAGATAATAATCGAACGAGTTCGTTCATATAATCTGATAATGAGAATATATGAACGAAATTGTCACCATCATTCAGACTTCCACTAGGCATAGGCCCTCCCCATCCGCCACCACATCGACAGGAAGTTATAGCGTTGGAAAGCCCCCCACACATGGTGTACTGATGACCTGAGACTAAGCCTGAGACTCGAAGGAAACGATGGCGATGGTCGAAATGCCAAAATGTACATAGTAAAATATAAAAAAAAAACATAAAGGGCCAAAATGTATCGACCGAAAACCTAGAAATCAATACGAACTAATCGTATGCAGATCGACTGCTTATATCGAGCGGAATAACCCTACCTAAGCTGCAGACCCCAAATCCACGAGGTATCGGAGCTGTAGACTGCCAAAGTTTGTCTCAGGATTGTCCCAACTCTAGTACCAAAGTCAGATATGTGCTTGATCGTTCTATTCATTTTAATTGTTATATTTTGAACTAATAGGTAAATAACAACAAAAAATAAAAAAGTTAATAAAAAGAATAAAAAAACCCGACTGCTTGAAAAGCGAACTAAAAAGACGCAAACAAGGACATCATCATGCTGTGCAGTCGGAGGATACTTACATATTCTCGAGCTGACTGACCAAAACCAGATGTTTTTTGACTTTTTTATTAAATTTTTTTACGAATAATTCTCTAAGGACAGACTATACTCTTAGAAAATCATGCTTTGCAGTCGGATGATACATCTAGTTTTGGTCAGCCAGCTCGCGAATACGTATCCTCCGACTGCACAGCCTTTTTTTTTGTAGTCAGGCACATTCAAACACTTAAGTGTTATATATTTTTGAAATCACCTCTTAAAACCCTTTATTTTGATACCCCACACGAAAGATATAGAAGAAAAAAAAATTAGGGCCGCCACAATATGGCGCCCAAAAACCGCCATCTTCCAATTTTAATGTAGTGACACACGCAGGGTTAAGACGAATCGATTGACGTAAGAACAATCGAAATCGGCCCACGCGTTTGGTCTCTAGAAAGCCACATAGGAACAAACATACATACATAGACTGATAAACACATTACCCTCCTTCGGCAGTCGGGTAAAAAAGGTTGCTACTTTCTTCGCCACTATGTCGATGTGCAAAGAAGAATCGGTGTCCGGTCAATAAAAGACAGTAGAAGAAAAACCGTTCTAAAGAAAAATCATTCGAAGCAATCGATCGGCATACAGTTTGTTCGTATCGATTTCTGGGTCAATTGTGATTGCGACTTTTCAAAAAGAAGGAGGTTCTATGTTCGACTTTGTTCTAATCGCTATCGCTACGCCTTCGTTGATAGAATGCCACTTGTATATAGGACGTCTGGTGAAAGCCTGCGTATTAATTAAGAGCACAGGACACTCGTAATCAAAATCTAGATAGATTTAGATATAAGTTTAGATAAACTAATATGTATCAACGTAAAATTGTTGGTTTATCGTTTGTAAATGTTTATCGATGGATCCGATTGCACCCAGATAATACAAAATCCGGCGAAGTGCGAGTCGGACTCGCGCATAAAGGGCTCCGTACCATTATCGCAAAAACGGTAAAAAAAACACGTTTTTTGTATGGGGGCCCCACCCATATATTTATTTTATTCTTTTTTTAGTATTTTTTGTTATAGCGGCAACAGAAATACATCATCTGTGAAAATTTCAGCTGTCTAGCTATCACGGTTCATGAGATAAGGCTGTATAGTGACCGACAGACAGACAGACAGACGGACGGACCGCGGTGTCTTAGTAATACTAGGGTGCCGTTTTTACCCTTTGGGTTCGGAACCCTAAAAAGTAAAATAATTCTAAAAAGAAGCTTATAGTGGAATAAACAGTCGGATCGGATATGTATAGCTTGTCAATAGACATCCAATAAGCCCAAACACGATGGTGCTATTTATCTGGTTAAAGAGTATCTATGGTCACCTGCCGGCTCCATCATGAGACCAGCTAGCTCCATTTATAGTACCATATTATTTAAATGTTTCCAAATTTACTCTCGTCCGCCAAGTTTCATCTCATATCCGATGCCAGAAAGGGCTTGAAAAATCGATTACTCGGTGCCAGACTCATGTACAGAAAGCAAGTACGAGTACTTAATATAAAACTAAAAACAACCTTATTTCCGATTATCATAGGGTATGTTTTATATTAAAACACGCTGACAAAGTCACGGGCAGCAAACAGTACCTAGTAGATTGCATATGTACCTATGTAAGTGTGATGTCTGGACCGTGGGCCGCACTCGAGTACAGATTCACATCAGTGTAACACTTGAACTACGATACGAAACCACTCTTCTGCTATGCTACAGCATAAGCCCTGAATCATATTTTTCAGAACTGATGCAAACTTACCTTTATACAAAATAACTATTCTCAATAGATAATATGTGATGCCAGTCAATCCGACTTTTAAACACAACTCCGTAATTTTTTATAAAAAAAAAATTTAACCTTGTTTGGGCTTGGAATACATATGATTGTCGCAATACCAAAATGCAAGGGACTGACCACGTGTCTTTTCGATAATGCTTGTAAATCTCATGCATATTTTTACCCGACTGTCGAAGGAAGGTAATGTGTTTATCAGTAGAGAACAAATGCGTAGGCCGATTTTGATGATTCTTACGTCAATCGATGCGTCTTAACCCTGCGAGTGTCACTTAAGATTGGAAAATAGAAAAATGGCGGCTTTTAGGCGCCATATTGTGAGGGCCCAAACTTAGAACACGGAAAAAAAATAATTAAAAAAACTCGACTGCTTAAAAAGCGAACTAAAAAGATACAAATAAGAAGAAAATCATGCTGTGCAGTCGAAGGATACATATGCGCGAGCTGGCTGGCCAAAACCAGAGTATCCTCCGACTGCACAGCATGATTTACTTCTTTTTTACGTATTTTTAGTACACTCTTTAAGCAGTCGGGTTTTTTGGATTTTTGAATTAACTTCTATTTTGTCTTTTTGACGTTAACGGTCGCTACAGTATCACTCACAGAATGTCACTAATCATTATTTTGCAAGGAAAAAGTGACACTTCACGATTACTTCTAGACAAGCGTGCTTCACCGTCGACCACATCATCGCTTACCATCAGGCGAGATAGTGGTAATAAGCGAGCCCATCGTAAAATAATAATAAAAAGAATATTATTTTTTATAGATTATCAAAACGACCGCATACAACTTAATTGTCTACAAAAACGTGGTAATTTTTAAGTCACCAACGGCGGCCCTATGAACGAAAGAGACAACACTATAGCGGTACATTGCTATGACACGTTGTTTTACAACAACAAATTATTGGATATTTCGAGATAGCACGATGTTCTAGCTAAGAAGCGTAATGATATAACTAGGGCCACTTGGAGGTTAAATTGATAATATTCTTATTGTATGACAAACTGTTTTACTTTGTTTCGTAATCTCTTTAAAAAAAATTGTCAAGAATCCTATGATTGCTACGAGATGCTACGGTATCAAATGGTGCTACGAGCTACGAGCTCGAGACGCTGGAGTGCTACGGACTACGGTTGCTACGCCAACCAACAGACAGTATGATGGATGATGACTAAAAATTATTTTGTAGTTTACACGGACTTTTTCTATTGTCATTTAAACAAATAATAACTATGATACAGCGCGTTGCAATTTCGCGTGACGTCACGTTTTAATACACTCTTTACTCACACAAATGACATCACAAGCCCCTACTCCTGAACTTTGATGCGTTTTATCCTTGTATTTTTTTATTGATTTGATAAAACAATAAATTCGTGTGCTTGCTTTATTTTTTGTACTTTTTTTTTTGTGTTGACTTAAGTTCAGACAGTTGATTTTTTAGGTAACACCCACCTAAAAATTCTCAACAGTTTTCATCGAAAGAAATCAAAAGTGACTCCGAACTCACTCAACATCTTCTACGTTCCTACACATTCACTCATTCTAACGGGAACACGCCACGCGCTGTCAAAAAAACTTCAAAACAACGTGACGTCATACTCTTACTGGGATGAATCAGTGTCACCGTCGTCCGTTTAATAACTAGCAATCTTAGAGTAAAGTGAATAAAGATCACTTTGACTTTGACAGTCGTATAGGGGTGGCGGTGGCGTATTCGGGCCAGGTGCGCGTACGCAGCTCGTGGGAATCTCGAGATGTGGGGGACACACGGCTACGGCGGGTGGCGAACAATCATTAAATATGTTATTATTATTTTCTTACGGCTTTGTGTTTACTGTTAGTTTCTTGAATGGTTTTAATGCTGTTATTGTGTTACGTCATCTTGGAGGGTGATCGAGGGTGGTTTATAATTAATAGAGGTACCGTTGTGTTAGCTAAGGGATCTATAAGATTTTTGTAAGGTATTATTTGCAAAGACGTCAAAGAAAAGAAACTGCGGATATTTTTTCCTGGGAATCACTAAATAGTATCCCACCAAAAACGTTATCATGTCAAATGTTGCCAAGACGAGACCATATATGGCATATACTGCATACATATAATCAACTGATACTGAGATTGGCCATAAACTTGTAATGACAGCTTACTGACGTTTAATATAGGTACTTCACTGCATGGAGGTACTGATTTACACTGATTAAAGTAATTAGTAAGTTATTTTCTGTAATTTGCCTGTACATGTTTGAAATTATCAGTTACACCCGCTCCACTTTTTCTTTCAAAACAATTTCAGACTTATTTATAAAAACTTTTAATATATTATGTGATTAGTTTAAATTTAAAAAAAGTCTAAGATTCCACCGCTAAAATCTGCAGGTATTATTTTATAATTACTTTGTATTTAATTAAGGTAATTGTGGCTAGATTTTGCCAGGCAATCCTGCAGTAATTAATCTATTATATTATCAATATCGTTCATGAAAAAACTAAAGAGTAATAAAAAAATGCTGCCACTAGATTGAAGCAGTGGGATCATGTACTAATACTCATTAGCAGATTTGAATTAAGAAACTAATAGTCAGTGTTAAAACTAATTCCGATTGTGAATTTGAATTAAGAATCTACTCATCTTTGTAAATAAATTATTATTCCGGTGTTTTTTTTAAATAAATGTGTCCCTTTTAATAAAAAAAAACTTATCAAGCTGTACATTTCCAGTATATGCTTACCTATCCATGTACGGTATGCCTTTACAATGCGAGGTCAGTTTATACCAGAAATATACGCATGCTGGGTCGACGTTACACTTATGAAACTGGGGCACGCGTTTTTTTAATAATTATTCTATATTTACATCATTAATTAAGTATGTAGGTAAATAGGTAGATGTAGAGATACAGAAACATAAAAAGGATGTTTTTGTTGTATGCAACTGCAGGTAATGTGTATCGATTGGTTGTATTCAACTTCGAGATGAGACGGCACAAGCCAAACCCGAACTTTTTTCTTCACTTTCCTTTTTTTCTATGTATTTGAGTGTTTGTTGTTATCAAATTCCAGGAGCGCCATCGGTACATGGTGGACAACCCACCCATACGCACTAAACGTTTTGAGAATACTTTTATTATGCGTACAGCTAAGGAGTGGAATTCCCTGCCGGCGTCTGTGTTTCTCGATAGCTACAATCTAGGGGTCTTTAAGTCAAGAGTGAATAGGTTACTTCTAGGCAAGCGTGATCCATCGTCGACCACATCATCGCTTACCATCAGGTGAGATGGTGGTCAAGCGCGAGCCTATACTAATAAAAATAAATAAAAAAAGCTTTGCATATAAAAATATTCCACGAGGGTAGACGAATACTGCCAACAACAATATCGGCTCCGTATTTAATAATTGTTTATAAATGTTTTTCTCATATTTATTGTGCTGAAAACTAATATAATAGTAAAAGTGTTTGCCAATTAACTCAGTGAAAGTGTTCCTAAAGGATTCTGAACGTGAAAACCGTAAATAAACATCAAAACGATAGTCGGTATATGATTTGCAGATATCAATATCAAATCAAGTGTTAGGTACTGTGCTTTACGTGATGAGTGTTCAAAAGTGTGGTGATAAAAAACTATAAATCACCAAGTTACTTTCTGCAATTAAGTTTAAAAAAAGTGTTCTAGTTACGATTACAACCTGTGGTAAAAAAATAAAAAATTGTTTATATTTGTCAGTCCACCGTCATTCGAACAAAAAGTACAAAGTTAATCTAACTAGTAATCAATTTGAACCACTACTGTCAATAACCAGTTGGCCACGAGGATAAGAGCGGTGCTTGTACTACGCTGCTTAAGTGGATGCGAGTTCAAATCCTAGTTCGGCGCAGGACTTTTGGCAAGTTTCCATAAAATATATATATAATTATAATGGATTCATTTGACAACATTACATTTCGGTTGAAACACCGCACTCAATCACTGACAGATATGACAAAAACAGCTGACATTAATATAATGGATCATAGTAGTAGTTCCATCAACCTGACGATAGATGGCAGCTCCAACAGCCTTCCAAATGTATCCATCGGCGAAAGTGACTCACAGTTACAGGAGCTTAGAAGTCAGATAGACCAACTAAAGCTCGAACTAACGTCAGCCCATGATGAAATTAGTAGATTATCGCTAGAAAACATGGAACTAAAAAATGCAGTTACTAAACTAAACACTAAACATGAGTTAGTCAAAAAAGTTACTCAAAAATTAACAAGCGAGACACCTAGCAAAAGGAAATCCTTGATTTCGAAACATAAAAATCAATGTACACCTAAATCACAAAAAAAACAATCTACAGTTCACGCATCATGCTCAAAAACACAGCAGAATATCAATTTAACTACTAAAATTAATCCAAATTTAAATGAAAGGAAGAATATAGGAAGCTTAAATAAAACCAAGAATGAGATACACTCTCCGCAACTACATAAGCAAAAAAAAATGTGCATATTGAGTACCAATAAACACAACAAGGTCCTCTCCATAGCGGCAGAAACTGTTGGAAAGAAATTCAACTTTTGTCACTATTTAGCTACAGATGGAGATATAGGTGAGCTACTGAAAGGGATTGACTCAAAACTCGTTGATTTTACGATGAATGATTACTGTGTTGTTTTAATTGGTGAACAAGACTTTAAAATAAGCAAAAATTACTCTGAGCTAATAGTAAACTTACGGAACATACTTAGTCAAATAACTCATACGAACATTATTCTTTGTTTACCTACATATAGATATAACATGAACTCAAATATGTATAACTGGCGAGTCATGAACTTCAACAAGTCATTATGTCAAGATGTTTGGACACACAAATATGCCTGTGTGTTGGATTCGAATGCGGTTATTGATTATGATCATAATACATTCTTCAGGCTGTCTGGACAAGTAAATAATTATGGTTTCCGCTCTATTTTTGTTAGTCTCTTAGCCTTAATCGATGACATGCAATGCTTCAACACTAAGTCAACTAATAATAACCTGATAACGTTAACATCTCACGATCCAACACACATAATGGAAACCGAAAAGCAGTTTTTTCGTAACTAAGAGCCTTTACATTATGCATCAAAACATAGCGGGACTTTTAAATAAGGTTGATGCCCTAAATGTTTGCTTAGAGGAACTAGCGGAAAAGGACATTGGTGTTGATGCACTGTGTGTTACAGAGCATTTCATGATGGAAGGTTACGAACGCCATTTAAATATCCCCAATTATAATTTAGCATCATTTTTCTGTAGGAAAGAAAGTAAACGAGGTGGAGCCTGTATTCTAATTAAAAACGGGCATCAATGGAGAGACGTTCCACAAATTGCTCAATTGTCTTTAACTGGTGTAGTTGAATGTTGTTGTGTGGAGCTCATTCAATTTAATGTTATAATTCTGTGTGTCTATAGAATACCCAAACTAAACAACTTAAGTGTTTTCTATGAAACAATTGAAAAAATATTACGGATCATCTGTAAAAAGAAATATGAGCATGTTATAATGGCGGGAGACTTTAACATAGACGTAATGAAAAAAAATAGTGTTGTGTTAGAATTCGAATGTCTGTTACTAAATTTCCATCTTAAATTAGCATTAAACCAGCCAACTAGAATTAAAAGCCAAACATGTATAGACAATTTCGCACATAATTTAAAATCTAAATGTAAAACTGACGTTATTGAATTTGCTCTATCAGATCACACAGCGCAAATTATTAAGTGTCCTGTAAAAAAAACCTGTATTTTAAAGTATTGGCGCATAAGACGGCGAGATTATTGTGTGGAGAATATGGTTAAGTTTAAGGAATGTTTGATGCAATTGACGTTTTCAGAAATATATGAAACGAATGGTTCGAATACCGCCTTTGACATATTTATTGACATATTTAAACTTTTCTATGACCTCTGTTTCCCATATAAGCTGACAACGATAAACGTAATTAAACGACCAAAATGGATTTCTCACGGTATTAAATTATGTAGTAAAAAGAAACGACAATTGCTCTGGCGTTTCAGATTAAAGCCAAATATGACAAATAAGAAACTTTTTATGAACTACACAAAAAGGTTTAAAAAGGTAATGAAATTGACTCGACGTGCTCAAAATAATTACTCAATTAAAACTTCAAGCATCCTTACTGGTATTGCACTACATCTAACCCACGCGGCATAATCCTTTTCGATCACATGCTAGCTAATGATTATGAGATACTAGCACCTTCTTCTCCCACCCTAGTTCACTACCAAAGCTCACATGAACCTTCTACTCCTGACGTTGTAATAGCTAATAATACTTACGAGGTAAGTGAACCTCAAGTTCTGACAAAACTCTCGTCAAATCATCTGCCAGTGTACTTCACCGTGGGTGGAAAGTATAGCACGCAATCCCAACCAGCATTTAACTTCGCGAAAGCTGACTGGAAGTATTTCCGATCACACCTAGATCAAAATATCACACTATCTAGTGCAACATTTGATTCCATACCTAGTATTGACACCGCTGTGAATCACTTTACTAATAGTGTGTTAAACGCACGTAAGGCGAGTATTCCTATCGTCAAAATAAATAGAGGTCGCTTAAAACTACCAAGGCGTATTAAGAGACAAATTAAACTCAAAAATTTTACCCGCAGAATAGCACTAAAAGAGCACAATCCTTGCCTCAGGCGCCAAATGTTCGCTAAAGTTAACCAGCTACAACATTCCATTAAAGACAGTCTCCAAACCTTAAATGACAGTATTTGGAATGATAAGCTCTCAAAAGTTGATAATCCTAGTAATGATGTATGGCGTCTGGCTCGGTCAATTAACTATAACCCTTGCACTATTCCTCCCCTAAAAACAATAAACGGTGAAATGACGGCCTCAGTTTCAGAGCAGTGTGAAGTTCTTGCAGATGCATTTGCTGGTAATATGAGTCTCACTCATCAATGGTCCAGTGATCTTGAAACGGAGACTGCTGTCAAGAAATCTATGGCGGCATTAAATGCCAAGGACACAAGTAATCTCTCCCCTCTGATTAGACCTAGAGAAGTACAAAAAGTGATTCTTAAATTAAAACCCCGCAAAGCTCCTGGTCTAGACGGTCTCAGCAACCGACTTCTCAAAAACCTATCTCAGAAGGCTCTGGTCTACCTCACTAAAATATTTAATGGTTGTTTGAGATTGTGCTACTTCCCCACATCCTGGAAAACGGCCAAAATAATCGCACTTAAAAAACCTGGTAAAGATGGCAGCATCCCAACAAATTATCGACCCATAAGCCTACTCCCAAGCCTGGGCAAATTATTTGAATCCCTTATTCTTACCCGACTGCTAAAAGTTACTGAACACTTATTGATACCGGAGCAATTTGGTTTTCGTAAGACACACTCCACCACTCAGCAGTTGGCCAGAGTAGCGGAGCATATCGCACACAACCTGAATGAAGGCAAATCCACAGTTATGGTGATGTTGGACGTTGAAAAAGCCTTTGACACTGTCTGGCATGAGGGACTACTTCACAAGCTTTTGGTCAACAACGTTCCTATCTCACTTGTGAAAATTGTTCGAGACTATCTATCTGGCCGTAGTTTCAGAGTTTTCATAGGTGAACACCATTCTACTTGCAAATCTATAGTATCTGGTGTACCACAAGGTTCAAATTTGGGACCATTTCTCTTCATCCTTTTCCTTAATGACATGCCCAAGCAACCAAGAACACATCTTGCGATATATGCTGACGACACTGCCTCGTATACTTCTTCAGAGCATATCGACTTAATAATTGGGCGGCTTCAGCTTGCACTAGATCTTCTCGATGCATTTTTCACTAGATGGAAGCTGAAACTAAACTCAAGTAAAACGGAAGCCATTATTTTCACTCGTAAACGATCACTACCGTCTAGGCGCATCAATTTTAAAAATCATTCGATACCCTGGAGCCGTTCAGTTAAATATCTCGGTATATTCTTAGATAGCAGAATTAACTGGAGTGTAAACACGGATGCGATACGCGAAAAGAGCTTGAAGGCTATTAATGCGTTAAAACCGATTCTTAATAGAAAAGCTAAGCTAAGCGCTGTCACTAAACTACGCATGTATAGCACTCTCGTCCGGCCATGTCTAACGTATGCTGCGCCAGCCTGGAGTAGCATGTCAGACAATAATTACAACAAGTTGCAAGTGGTTCAAAATAAAGCAATAAAAATTGCATACAATACCACCTTTCGAACAAACTTAAAACGAGTTCACGAGCAAATTAAATTTCCATTACTTAAAAATTTTATTTTAAATTCGTCGCGTAAATTTTATCTATTTAAAAATCCCAACCATTTGAACCCCTTAGTAACATCAATAGGCAAAAGTAGATCAAATAATTTACCATATTTAAAAACATACAATCGATATCGCTTACCACATCACTACTTTTTGAACGGATAACCACATCTACCCACCACCGGACCGGCCGTGCTGCCCCCACAGGCCGCAATAGGTGTACTTTTGGGTAAAATTACCCTCACTTTTTTATAATTGTTATTTCTTTGTTCTCTTCTCTGTTTTATATTTTTTTTATAATTATGTTAACTTAATTGTTTTTCTTGTGTTTAACCTGCACTTTAATTACAGTGCATTACCTTAGAAGATAAACATTAGCGTTATGCGTTTATAGTCATCGCTAAGACTTTCGTGTGTAGGAAATAGTGCTGTGTTTTTTGTGACCATATCAAATAAAATTATTATTAGTACACGTTAATTTCAGTGATATGTTTGTAAAGGTGAGTAAACCTAATAACTAGTTACATTTAAGGCTGTAAATAATTAGAATAAGATCTTTTTGTTTTCTTTGTGTAACATTATGTGAATAAAGACTTTTAAAACTCAACTCAACTCAATTAAAACTTCTACAAATAAATCTAAAACGACATGGAACATAATAAACAAATCAAAACCTAATTTACCTAAAGAATCCATTAGCCGTATAAATGTAAATGACAAAATAACAAATGACCCTCTTGAAATCGCCAATGCGTTTAACAATTTCTTCATAGATAAAATCCAACCAATTCAAGGCTCGGGCAGTAACGTAACGGCAAATGTGATTAAACGGAAAGACTCAATCTTTGTTGCGCCCAGTATACCTGCAGACATACTAAATATTATAAAATGTCTAAAATCCACAAACAGTACAGGTTATGACGGTATTTCTACTAAGGTGGTAAAGTATGTTTCTGAAACTATCTGTACACACCTAAGCCACCTTACAAATCTGTGTATATATTCAGGTGTTTATCCGGATGCCCTAAAGGTTTCGGTAATAAAACCCTTATTTAAAAAAAACAGCAGGGAACACATGGCCAACTACAGACCAATTGCCTTAATCCCTATATTGTCTAAAATTATTGAAAAATTTATTTATAAAGAAATGTATGAATATTTTGAAAAGAAAAATATATTTAGTAACGAGCAAAAGGGGTTTAGGCAAAATAAGTCCACAACTATAGCGATTTATGAATTTTTACATACAGTCATGAATAATATGGACAAGAGAATCCCCGTATGTGCCATTTACTGCGATATGACGCAAGCATTTGACTATGTTGATCATATCGTCTTGTTACAGAAACTGGAAGCCTATGGCATAAGGGGAAACGTATTAAGCCTTATTGAGTCGTACCTGAGAAATAGAAAACAGTATACAGAAATAGCTACAATCAATATTAGGACTAAGACAGAAGAAGTTTACAGATCTAACGAACTCACACCTACATATGGTGTACCCCAAGGCAGCGTACTGGGAGTTTTGCTTTTTATAATCTACATTAATGATTTACCTAGTGCAATTGAACACCCCATGACGCTGTTTGCCGACGACAGTACAATGACAATAACATGCGACAATAAAGACCTATATGAAACTGACATAAATCAATCTTTGACATTAATAATATCATGGTTAGACAGGAACAACCTTAAAATAAACTTAGATAAGACAAGCATTATGCATTTTAGACAACGGGCCCAGGCCAAAGATGACATTAGAGCTATGTATAATAACACATTAATTAATAAAGTTGACAACACAAAATTTCTTGGCATTATGATAGACGCAAAGCTAGACTGGAAGGTACACATAGAATACCTTAGTAAAAGGCTTAGTTCTTCAGCATACGCCTTATATAAACTAGCCCCAGAACTTAACCCAGATGCATTGGTAACTGCATACCATGGGCTAGTTGCATCGTTGCTACGCTATGGTATTATATTTTGGGGCAACTCCACCGACAAAGAGACAGCGTTTAAAGCCCAAAAAAGGTGCATCCGAGCTATGTTCAATCTAAATGTAACAGACAGCTGTAGGCCATATTTTAAAAAACATAATTTATTGACCCTTCCATCGCTTTACATTTTTGAAATTGTGACATTTGTCAAACTAAATCCCGGACTATTTCCACGACTAGCTGACACCTTCCCCCGGAATAGACGCGACAATAGCCAACTTTGCTTGCACACTTCAAAGACTGCTTTAATGGGAAAAAGTGTTTTTTGCATGGCTCCCAAAATCTACAATAAAATACCACAGTCCTATAAAGATTTGCCGGTAAACCTATTTAAAAAAAAGATGCGAAATTTTCTAACAGACAAGTGCTATTATCATATAGGTGACTTCTTGAGCGATAATATTATTTGATGCTATTTTCTTTCATTAATACCGTTGATTTTTTATTTTTTTTGGATTGATGACATTCTATTTCGATTTTTTATTTTTTTAATCTATCAATTTAGTTTTTATTTTATGACATTTTATTACTTTTTATATCTGACATATTTTTTTTACATTTCTGAGATTTTATGATTTAATTAATTTTGACATTATTTTTTACGTTGTTGGCATTCGTTTTGGCATGAATAAGGTTATTTGTTTTTTGTGTGTAATTTTGTATCACAGTACCTAATCTATTTTTATAAATCCGAAATGTATTTATATTCTTTGTTTTCGTTTGACATTGCTTTATTTTATTAATTTGGTATGTTATGTGTTATAATTATCTAACATTTGTTTTATATTTTTCTGACATTTTATAATTTTTTTTATCATTTTATTTTTCCTGACTTTAATTTTGTACGTTTTGACATTATTTTAATATATGAATCTGGTTATTTCTTTTTTTATGGTCGCTTGTGCCTTCTGCTAAATTGTATTATTATTTTTTATTTTTTTTATTTCTCTTTAATTTCAAAAAATTGTAAAATATATTTGTACGCCTCGCTAGGCAAAACATGTCAGTACGAAAAAACTTAAAAATATTTGAACATCCTGCATGCCTACTGTATGTGAACTCATGTTTGGACAAATAAATTATCTTTATCTTTATCTTTATCTTTATCTTTATCTTTATCTTTATCTTTATCTTTATCTTTATCTTTATCTTTATCTTTATCTTTATCTTTGATTTTTTTGGTCTTTATCTTCAGCCTGTATGGCGCTCTGTATCAATGTCAACAATAAGTTTATCAAGTCGGTTAAAAATATAATGTTAATCAAATAGAGTTAGTAATAGGGTAGTTGACAAAAAATATCTATTTAGTCCATCAGTTAGATAATCTAAAAATATTGGATACGTATTTTTCTTTCGTTACGTAAACAAAAAAAACCGGCCAAGTGCGAGTCAGACTCGCGCACGCAGGGTTCCGTACCATTATCGCAAAAAACGGCAATAAAATCACGTTTGTTGTATGGGAGCCCCACTTAAATATTCTGTTTTTTGTATTTGTTGTTATAGCGGCAACAGAAAATCATCATCTGTGAAAATTTCAACTGTCTAGCTTTCACGGTTCATGAAATACAGCCTGGTGACAGACAGACAGACAGACGGACCGCGGAGTCTCAGTAATAGGGTCCCGTTTTTACCCTTTGGGTACGGAACCCTAAAAATACGACAATACAGTGCGTTGAAATATCGCGATTCGTGTGACGTCACGGTGTGCTACACTTTATACTGATAAAGTGACGTCACAAGCCCCCACTCCTGAATTTTGATGCGTTTTATCTTTGTCAATATTTATTAATTTGTTAATTAAAAAAGTACTGGTCCAATATTATTTGATAATCTCACTGACAGACTAAATAGAATTATCATTTTTCTACCCAGGAAACTACCCTATTGTCTAGTTGCCATAAATGTCACGGAAAACGTCGACCCTTGTAATAAAAATATAAAACCTATTCAACTCAGATTCCACCAGTAAGAGTACATATCTACATGTATCTACATCTATCTAGTCATTTAAGAGGACTATCTTGGTGTTGATCAATACCTGCACTACCTTAGATAAAGAACCTATAGATGAAGCCCTGGCGTGGCCGCACATGAGACAACAATAGTTAATTCTGGTGTTACAACAAGAACAAGAACCCACCATCGCACTGACACTTGTTATCTATAAATAACCCAAATTCCAAGTGTCTTAATTAACACATAATCCGACGAAATCACAAAAAATCAAATAAAACCGAGTTTGTTTGTCAAACTTGCCATTATATTAGAGTTTGACAAACAACAGAAACCGGCCATGCTGACAAAGATAAAAAATAATCTTTTGTCCTTATTATTTACATGGAGCTGCCAATTAGCCATCTCGCTCTATCAATCAAGCTCATTTTAAGGCTTAATCTATAGGTACTTTATCTAAGTGTACCACACTTGCTCAAAGCGGATATAGACACGTGCCTTCTGTTTATGAGACGGGACCATAGGACAGACATATATTTACCCAGCACCGAGCACATTTAAAATTACAACAAGTAAAATTTAAAGATTTAAAAAACCCCGACACATTTTTATTTCATGCTACATAATTTATCTATTTAGTAGTAGACACGCTTCGATCGACAATCTATTTATTGAACACGTAATAATTATGAAACGATATCTTGTGAACACACCTCGATTTTAACAGTAAAACGGTCATAATATTAGAACGACTGAACAGATTTTCATAATTATAGCTAAGAACACTCCCGATAATGCCATTTCACCTTTCAAACATAAAAAAAAACAACTCTGTATGTCAACCGAAGTCGGCGTCTTTTGTACCCATTATTTTTCGTTTTTCGACACCGACTTCGGAAAAGAAAGTTATTTTTTTGCTTTGTATATTTTTCTTCTAGAAGTAGGTTTGATTTTTTATTAAAATGATTTTTAATTTTCTCTTTTTAGTTTTGGTCGGTATCTCCAATTAACATGATACGTTTTATAGCCAAAGTACATCTCATGACGATTATAATAAGCCCAAACACGACTAGGATACATGGTTTTATATCAGAGTTCCAGTGCCTACCTTCTGGCTTCATCATCAGATCAGTTCGATGGTGCCATTTTCATCAGTACCATTTATTTATAAGTATTTGCTTTATCACAGTAGGTTAATTATTCGAGATATCTTATACCCGTGACATACTTAGCATTTAGGAGTTCCAGTGACCATCTGTGGTCTTCTTCATCAGTTCCACTTCGCCAAATGTTACAATCTGAGTGCAAATGATTGCACTGTTGATGAAAATATCAAAACCGCTATATGTATGCCTGTAATATTTTAGGAGTTCCCTCAATTTCTCTAGAATCCCATCATCAGATCCTGACCTGACAACTATGGGACCAACTAGGAAGAAGAATTTTTCAAAACAAAGAAGAATTTTTGAAATCGGTCCAGGTGTCTTTGAGTAATCGGGGAACATACAGAAACAAAAAAGATTCCGACGAATTGAGAACCTCCTTCTTTTTTGAAGTCGGTTGAAAATCGGTTTAACCGTTTAGGATCTATGATGCCACAGACAGATTCACAAAGTTTGACGTGTACAGGTAAACACGACAAACTTATAACACCCCTTTTTTCCCGTCGGGGGTTGAAAATGGTTCTAATTATGGCAATATTACAGAAGATACAAAACCATGAGAAACAAAAGAAGAACAAGTTTTTAAAATAGTAATAACATACCTTCAACATAAAGTTTATTTGGACTTCTAATTCTGGTCAAACCGTAATAATCACAGTTCAAATTGACCCGTTATGGAATGCCAATTACATAAATGTAAACCCTATTCAGCCTAGTACAATTCTTACGCAATTTCTCCAGCAACGTCGCATTCGCAACCACCCCTCAAGTCGTGGCTCGCATATTATTATATAGTAGGGCGGAGTGCCCTACGCAGGTGTTGCTTCACGTGAGAACGTACTCCCCTAGCACGAGGGAGTGGGTTCGATTCCCACGCGACGCCGACGGTAGCTTGGAGCTTAAAGTCAAGGTACCCCATTGTTTGACTGAGGTGGCGTGCGGTCACCTACGTACCGTTAGTACTGTTGTTATCGATTCGAGGGGGTAATATTGTGAATTGTTTGTTTAATAGTCGGCGGCTGTATTGATAAAAGAAAAGTAAGAAAAAGTATTTGGTTTTATTTTTATCGCTATCGGTGCATTGCACGGGCATAAATCTAGATAACGTAATTCTCTCCATCTGTACGAAAACCAAACGTGTCACTTTTTCACACACAATTTAAGGCGCTATATACGCCCCAATGTTAACGCAGTACTGGCCGTGGGCCCGCTCGATGCCAAAATATAAATATTGAACCTCCTTTAGAACAGATTTGTTTGCAAAATATTATTTGATTTACATATGCTCTGTTAGTTATGAAGAAATTCCAGACATAATTTTTTCTGTGTAAAAATATTTTTAAACATTCAAGTCGTTTTGGGGGCGTTTCCAAAAATTGCGTATAATTATCGTGTTGTTATTTTTTTTTATCAAATCTATTAGTTACACGAAAAATCCTTGTGTTTTTAATTATGTACATGAATCAATTTTTTTTTTTTTTAAACCTTTTAGCCTAGCCGTTACTAAGGAGTATGCTTTAGAAAGTTAGCGTTTTACGGCACTAAAGGGTATGTAGTCTATGTAGGCCCTTAAGAACAAAGCTTACAGATGATGGAAAAGGTTGCCATTGGCGTAATTAGTCGTTCGTCTAGATTTCGGTTGATTATGTCCGGCACCGTTATCTAAATGAAGCAGCTCAAAGTAAGAGCATAGATCTCAGTTGTATTCCCTTTTTGATACGCGAAGTACATACATTTGCGTCATCTAGTTTGATTTATTTATATCGGTGCATTGTTAACTTTAATAAAATTAATTGAAAGTCAGTGTGCGTTTACCTTACAAACAGAGACCTTTCAGAAAACATTATTTTATTTGCTGTTCGTTATGCGGTCTGTCTTAACTTATCGTATAATGCCATTTTGAGTTTACCTTAATATTTCAGAATTGGGATATAATAAATTACCTTAATTTTTATAATGAAAAATTAAAATTTACGCACTAGTGGTTGGCCGCGTAGGGGGTTCATTTGGGCGACCAATACACTTCCAATAAGCCCAAACATGGTGGTGCTATCTTTTTTGGTTGAGGAGTTGCTATGCACCTTCCAGACGCTGCATGAGACCAGCTCTATATAATACCATATTATTATGGCAAGTCTAAGAACGCCAAGTTTTAGCTGAATCGGATGTTGCTTGAAACATGACTTATTAGTTGCCGGGCACACATACAAAAGCAAGGCGATTATAATACTACAACTATTTTCTTAATGTCCCTCGGCAATCATCGCATTTCCGAATACAAACGAATGCTAATTTCCACGTCCATCAATTATTAGATTTATTGTGTATAATAATTTGAATTCAGAACTAAGTACTTTATTGTTGTTTTGTTTTGATTTCCATCTGAAATATATAAAAATCAGCAGCTTTAGTAGCTTTCCTCCCATTTTTAAAATAAATTACATTATGTCAAAAGACTGTTAACAACTCTATATACTTCCAAGTTGATTGAGAGCGTCGGGTCTGCACCAAGTGCAAAGAACAACTGATATAAGTTTCTCTGTGACTGATGGAAAGCCGACGATTGACGAAACACGATGTTTGCTGAGGGCTATTAAGAAAATATTTGTACTGTAATACAAAGAGTTATAATACTAAAGTGGGGAGTTTCGCAACACACGTGCATATTCAGCGACCCCCGTCGTTTAGCTGGAACACAATACTATAAATCCATACATTATTTTGATAGCCATCGGCCATTCACAGTCTACCTACCTAGTTTACAACTTTATTTCAAGCACAACAGTGTCGATTTTACTTTGACTGTTACAGGTAATTTGCCTAAATAGAACTGCGTATTCAAATTACACTTATTTGATTCTGATTCGTGAGAAAATGTGCTAAGCGGATCTTAGTACCTAATTGTTACAATTACAGGAAGACATGGCAGTGGGCAGGCTACATTGCTCGTAGAACGGATGGCCGATGGGGCCGAAAAGTTCTGGAATGGCGACTGCGAACCGGAAGACGATATGTTGGAAGGCCTCCCACTAGGTGGACCGATGACCTGGTTAAGGTTGCGGGAAGGCGCTGGATGCGAGACGCACGGGATCGGTCAATGTGGCGACGCCTGGGGGAGGCCTATGTCCAGCAGTGGACGTCTTTCGGCTGAAATGATGATGATGACAGTAAGACAAATACTATATTAAATAATATGTAAGAACATTTATTTATTTATTAAAATCATGTTAAAATTCTGTTTAAACTTACTTTCATAAATTCTGACAAACTGTAAATCAGTTTGTCAGCAGTTGCTCTCGTGTCACAATAGAATACAAAGTCTGTTGAAATGTGCTTATATACTGAAATGTGCTTATATACTGAAATGTGCTTATATACTAAAATGTGCTTATATACTGAAATGTGCTTATATACTGAAATGTGCTTATATACTAAAATGTGCTTATATACTAAAATGTGCTTATATACTGAAATGCAAATACTCCATTAACCACATCAAACAATCCTACTACGTATACTATTATTAACGTGAAAGTTTTACAAAGACAAAAGACTAAAAATCTATATTTAACCGACTTACCAAAAAGGTTCTTGTTCGACTTCATTTATGTTTTTTTAATTTTTTTATGTATGTTCACCGATATCTCCGTCATTTGGGTACCGATTTTGAAAATTCTTTTTTGTTTGAATGAGTATGTTCCCAAATTGGTCCCATTTGGTGAAGATCTGATTAAGGACTTCGAAGACATACAACAGAACTCTTCAATAAATAACGGCAAATCTCTAAGGATTGCAGCAATCGCATGTCTGTTCATTGTATATACCATTTCATAACATAACATCACGCCAGTACGCTCTAAAGAGGTACGCAGATGTGAACAGTTCACCTTGGTACACTCTCATTTCACCGGTTATGATCAGTTTCATGATATTCGGGTAATCTATTCTGGCATTATAGGTACCTTACTTAACTACTTGCCTTGTAGGTAGGTTGTGTACAACTAAAAAGTGAAAATTAATAAAACTTTTTTGCAAAAAAATACTACCGACTTCCAAATAATAAAGTTATTTTTCACTTTGTAGTTTTTATTTGGAAGTCGGTAGTATTTTTTGCAAACAACGTTTTTTTTTTTCAACAAGGCAATTAAACGGCACTTTTGAACGTCAAAAATAAAACAATAATTGATTCTACCGTCCATTCGGAAAAGTAGCTTGTTATGGGCAAGAAACTCCATGTTTGTGAGAATGGATGGATGGATGTTTGTTACACTTTCACGCAAAAACTCCTGAACGGATTTTGATAAAACTTTGCAGAAATATAGCTTACATTAAATAACATAATATATATGCTATACATTATAAAGATATTGGGAGAAGTACACCATTACAAACATGAAAGTTTGTGATGAAATTGGACCACTAGTTGCTGGACGAAAGCAAGGTGATAGCTTGTAATAAAAACGAATCGCATCATTTCCGTAGCCTCGTAGCACGACACCGTAGTCCTGTAGCATTCAGCTACGAGTCCGGGCTCCACGCCGCTACGAAATTAATATCGTACTGTATATTTACTAGATCGATACAGTCTGACCTAGTTAAAAATGGCATATAGTTCGGGCTAGCTCGGCTAGCTTCGGCTCGGCTGTGTAATGTTAATACATGGATACCTATTTATAGCAGATAGTATTCAAAATAACTTCGTAAAGTTAGTTATTTCATAACTTAATCAAGCAGGAGTGGTGAGAATGGACAGAGTCCGCAACGACTATATCCGTGGTACTTTTTAAGTAGCTCTAATATAGGACAAATTATCAGAAAGCAGATTGAGGTGGTACGGAGAGATCAGCACGTCGCATCGTGAGGACAGCTCTGAGACTACCTGAAAACAAAAGAGGCCGAGGACGACCTCCTTTGACATAATGGACCAGTATAACGAGCTTCTTATGAAGGAGAAACTACCTGACAACTCTCGAGAGAACTTCTTGCCACCGTGAGATAATGATAACCAAAGTGGGATCACCCAAACTAGGAAGAAGAAGAAGAAGAATCATGCACAGCTATTGTTAATAAAAATTGACGGGTGGACGAACGAACAGACAGACAGAAGACGACGTTGGCTCTCATATCCACCTTAACTTAAACCGAACAAAAAACAATCAAAACAAAACTTACAAATAATAGAAATAGTTATTATTTTTAATGCCAATGATCTGCGATCAGGGAGGCTGCGATAGGGAAATTTTGAGACATATTCAGACGTCACAGCTGTTAGGAGCAAAACGTCGAGAACATGGCAAGATAGAGATCTCTAATAACAACAAGAAGAACCTCCTTATAGACAACGAAGTTGAGCACTGCGGTACGATTTGATTTTGATTGATTGAATATTCTTTCCCCAAGGGATAAAAGTTAGTATGGTTTTTTGTCATATTAACTTTTATCCCTTGATGTCCAGATGCGATTACCTCTTCAGCATATCACCCGAAAGTCGTCTACTTACTGCTAGGCCTCCCTCAAGCGTGGCCACATCGACGTTCTGAACATCCAGCGGACTTCCGTGGCCCTCATCAAACATCCGTCCACTTTGTGACCAACGAAACCGTTAATAAGCGCGAGCCTACCAAAGATAAAAAATACTGTTCTTTTTTTAAAAACACAACCACATACATTACACATCGACAGAAAAATCGAAAGAACTTTAGGACCAATGTCCATGACAAGTACGGCTTATATAGCACTTGTGAAAACATTGCGGCCAGATAATAACCAATTTCTAATATTAAACTATATATATAGGTTTGCTGGAACAAAACTCCATTTTGGAATTAAGTTCGCCTTTGTACATAAATATTGATATCACTTTGTGTAAATGTATTGTTTTGGTGTACAATAAAGAATTAAGAAAAAACAAAGTCGTGTTAGTTACACCACTTATAACTCAAGAACTATACACTTATATCTAGATTATGTGCTTACCTCTGACGGAAATGTGGATAAGGATTTAGACCACCGCATCAAAACCGCCCGGCTAAAATGGACATCGCTATCACCTTGTTCTTTGTGACCGCAAGATGCCCATCCGTGTAAAGGGAAAAGTGTACAAAACGGTAACTTAGTACGACCAGCCATGACTTACGATGCAGAGAGCAGACCTTCGAGAAAGCACACGAAAAACTACTGCACTCAAATGAAATGAAAATCCTGGGCAGGAGGAGTAACCCGTCTAGGGTTCGTTCAAATTAGCACCGACCGAGAAGGTCAAAGAAACAGACAGCGTTGGTACGTCCACACCCTGAGACGTGCAGATGACAACTCTATCAAAGAGCCCCAAATATCCCTGATCGACCGCTAGGAACGACCACCCGATCCGGTGGAGCTCTCTGGCGCAAACGTACAAGGAGACACGATCCCAGATGACCAGAGTAGAGGGTTGAACAAAGAAGAAAATAATCATTTGATAAATTATACAATTAAAAGGGTTAGCAAGATTGTTGTTTAAAACTTGTATAAATACCACTAATCAGCTCCATGCGACAAGGGGTTGAAGTGCGACGAACTTTGTTGTATCTTTTTTGCGCGCATTGCGTGCGACGCGCAAATATTTACAACCAGTAACCATGATAAAGATTATGACCAGTCTGCGCTTGTAAAACATAGTGGCGGGCGTGAAAAATATCTACTAAAGTTTATATTTTTAGGAATATTTTAATCTATTAATTTCATCATCATCATCATTTCAGCCGAAATACGTCCACTGCTGGACATAGGCCTCACCCAGGCGTCGCCACATTGGCCGATCCCGTGCGTCTCGCATCCAGCGCCTATTAATTTAGAGAAAGAAAATTAAGGAGCATTTTCTTTCAACGCAATAAATAATATTATTAGATTGTATATATATATATTTGTATTTATGAACGTAGTTCTTTTCTAAATATATTATTATTATATATTTAATTAGTAACTTACGGTAGGAAGGTAAATTAATAAGCATTTTCTTTTAACGCAAGATTGTATATATATATATATTTGTATTTATAACAGTAGTTCTTTTCTAAATGCATTATTATTATATATTTAATTAATAACATACGGTAGGAAGGTACGGAGGAAGAAGCATTGTTCGCCGTATTCAAATAAACGGGTCTATCCCACTAGTCCCATTGGCCCAGTCCCACCATGGGACAAGTGGGATAATATATCCCACATGTCCCATGGGACAACTGATACTAACATATTTTTAAAATTATGTCCCAATAGTCCCATGGGACAACTGATACTAATATATTTTAAAAATTATATCCCATTAGTTCCATAGGACAGCGAGTAGGTAGGTAGGGACAGAGCAAACGAGTAAGTCAACTTTTCCTTAAGAATTCCTTCTAAATACAATTGCCATGTCGGCCATTTAAATCTCTAAGACCCACTTAGTTCATCATACAAAATTGTCAATGTGCAAGTGAACCTAAAAAGAAAAAAACTTTTTTGTCGGTGTCTTTCGTAGGTACCAATTTTTTGCGATATGGACACCGACTTCCAGTGTTATTTCTCACTTTGTAGTTCTTTATTTGGAAGTCGGTACTATTTTGTCGCAAAAAAGTTTTTATTTTTCCCTTTTTAGTTTTACCTACCTAATAGGCAAGTTGTTTAGTAAGTACCTATAACACCAGAATAGATAACCTGAATAACATAAAACTTGAACATAACCGGTGAAATGAGAGATCTGCGTACCCCTTTCGAGCGTACTGACGTGATGTTATATTATGAAATGGTATAAACAATAAACAGACATGCGATTGCAGCAATCCCAAGAGATTTTCCGTTATTTATTGAAGAGTTCTGTTGTATATCTCCGAAGTACTTCATCAGATCTTCACCAAATTAAAATGGGACCAATTTCGGCACATATTCTTTCAAACAAAAAATAATTTTCAAATTCAGTCCACAATTGGCGGAGATATCGGTGAACATACATAAAAAAAGCCATAATGTTGAACATAGAACCACCTCCTTTTTTGTAAGTCGGTTAATAAAATAAAACAAAGTCGCTGTCCGCGTCTTTCGACGTCATTTCTGTTTACTTCTTCTAAACCAAATTCTAAACCACTCAACGTATTTTCAGTTTTCACTAATAGAATGAGCAATAAACGAGGAATGTTTTTGTATATAATTTGATCCATGTGAAGCCGGGGCAGGTCCCTAGTTGTAAGAATAAAATTTTCAGTATCGCTTATCTGCATCAAGGTCCAAGTGAAGCGCCATCGCTTCGTGGGAACAAAGTACGCTGTGCAAACAAAATGTAGTATAAACTAGTAGTAGTAGGTATGTATGTAGTACCTTGTACTTAATACTGTAAACGACATTATATCGATGTTGTAACGGTAAACAGTTGTTTTATTGTACTAAACATACTGAATTGATAACGCTGTGTCAATTTGATTGTGTTTGACCGGTGGCACTTTTTTTACACGACTGCCATAAAAATGGAGTGTCATGTTTTCAGGGTTCGTCATGTAGGTAGGTACCTACTTACTTATGTACATACTTATGTTTTTGAGTTTCTTTGTAAGCGTTTGTTTTTTGTTTTATTTTAGGAAACTAGCTAGCATTGAGGTGTTTCGAAAGTTAGCCTCTCACTACCATGTAATTAAAAACAATTATCTAATAAAGATTATCACTGACAATTTTGTCACGGTGGAAAATCTATAAATATGTCGCCTGTCGTGACAATTTGACATATATCTGTTTAGTATAAAGTTTCTCTTGACGGTGACTATTGGTCCGGAAAAACTTGTCTTTGTTTGAATTAAACAAATTTGACAAGTTTTTCCGGACCAATTGAAAACGGACGTAAAATAGTTATATTTTATTGTGACAAATATGTCAGAAGAGTGACAAATTACCTGTCGCATTTGGACTTATTAGACATCTTTAATAAACGGCACTTGTCGCGACAGTTCGACTTATTTGTCAAAATCTGAGAATATTGTCGGATTGTCATGTTTATTAAGTTAAAGGGCTAGATATTCATCTCAGTAGAAAGTAAACGTGCGGCAAAAAATACAGGAAAAAGATACAACGTGTTTTTAAACTGAAGAATAAGATTTCTGCTTACATAATGTAGAAGCAAAACAAAAGTGTCGTTTTGAAAGAGTACCGTAGGTAGCACTTCAAGGTTAACGGTGCCTTTGAAGAAAGAGTAAAATAAAGAAACCGTTATTTCTATAGCTTCAATCCCGTCCCCCTCGATTTCTCTGCGGGGGTTACTTAACCCTCTACGGTCTCATTAACCGACAAGGAGTTACGATAATGGACCTTATTGAATAAGATCCATGTCAGTACCGGTAAACTAAAGATTACACGGCAACTTGTCGTTCTTTGCACCGTTCTTATCTCTGTGGATCCCTTTTTAAAAAGGAATGGCTGAAATTATATTAGACAAAAGAGCCCCAAAGGAAGAGAAAGAAAAAATAAACCGACTTCCAAAAACTAAACACAAAAATCTACAAAGATAACTTTCGTTTCTGAAGTCGGTGTCGCAAAATGAAGGTGACAAAATTTACTGTGTAGACACTTCTGAAACAAAAGGATTTTTTGTGAAAGGGTTTTTTGTAATCAATCGATTCATCAACATCAATATCATCATCATCAATACATGATTAATAGGTCTTTATTTATAAAATTGCCGTTCTGCAGTAGGTACTAGAAATTTCAAATCAATTTTTTTTTGTTTTGCTAAGAATTCTAATATCCAAATTAATTTTACAATGCATGTCCTCGAAAAGAGCGTTTTCCAAGCAGTCAAACTGTGCGGAAAATGTCACTTTTTGTCACTAGTGCTTTTTACTTTTCTGTTTTTTTTTTTAATTTCTAAATCCAACGTCAGACCGTCGCACTGTGGATCGAAAAACGGCTCTAGAAGACATAGGAACTTAAATTTAAAAGTGTCGGTTTTTTTTATTGAAATGGGTTCTAATAGCCAATATCATACTTATATATTTCATAGGACGCAATCTGGTAGGCAACACAACACAACAACAACAACACAACAAGTTTTATTTTTTTTGCAAAAAAAATGTATGGAGCTGATATAAAAAATGCATAAATCACCGGAACCGCAAGACTAACCGTAATATCCTTGCACCCGAATATAGAACTATTTATTTATGATTTTTTGACATACTTCGTATGACGAGAAAGACAGCGTTTTTTTTTTCAAAATCCTCAACTTTTTTTTACCTAATATATGCTATAAATAGAAATAGACGTGTTAAGTGTGTGTCTATCTAACTTAAAAAAAATATTTAAAATTATTAAAGATATTTTGATGTTTATTAACCGACTTCAAAAACGGAGGAGGTTCTTAATTTGTTTGAATTTTTGTGTATGTTTATTCAGAGATATCTTCGACAATTAATAACCGATCTTGATGATTTGTTTTTTGTTTGAAAGAGTATGGTCCCGGATTGTTGTTCCAGTTAAATTTAGTAAAGACCTGTTGAATAACTTCGGAGATATTCACAGTCACCGTCACTACATTTTCAATTTTGCTTCCGCGTATCTTGCCCTCTGACCAATGGCGTTTTCATCATAGGCTAACTCCAAAAAGGCTAGTCATGGGAGTGAACCTGTTAAAGACGCCGAAATAGTAGTAGATGTTAATTTCATAGACAGAATTAACACTGAAATTTACAAAATTTGTAACAAAATGGATAGTTAGTTACATCCGAAAATAGGTTTATTATTTATTTTTTATTCATTGTAGGCTCACGTTTGACCACTATCTCGCCTGATGTTGAGGTCGAAGGTGAAGCACCCTTGCCTAAAAGTAACCTATTCACTCATGAGTAGAAGACCCCTAGGTTGTAGCTATCAGGAAACAAAGACAGGCAGGGAATTCCACTCCTTAGCTGTGCGCACAATGAAAGTATTTTCAAAACGCTTTGTACGTATGGGTGGGATAGCCACCATGTACCGATGGCGCATTGACGTACGTCTTGTAGTCCGATGATGGAAAGGGCTAGGCGGAATCAAATTGTGCAGTTCTATCGCACACTCCCCGAAATGTAACCGATAGAAAACCGACAGGCTGGCAACTCGTCGTCGGTGATCAAGGCCTTGGAGCTTTGAGTCGACCAGCGCATCGTTGCCGATAAGTCTCTTGGCCGGTCTGTAAATCGACTCAAGTACATCAAGGTACAAAAACAAATAGCCGACTGCAGAAATCTGCAGGAATCAGGGTTTTTGATTAAACTTAATTTTCATTAATGATACTTGAGAGTAGTTGTTCTTGGACGAGTGAGTTTTCATTTGAGCGTCATTCTATTTATCCGCATTTTGTTGCTTCCCGTTATTCATAGCATTAGAGCAAATAGAGTTCAAAAGTTGGAAATAATAGGTGGAAATCATCATTGTTAAGATAACGTTTAAAGAAAAAATAATAAGATATGCCAACCCTTTACTGATTCTGGGATAATAGGACGACCTTGGGATAATAAGCTACTCTTTCAAATAAAAAATAATCATAAAAATCGTTTAACAAATGGCTAAAACATCCCCGAACATGCATACAAAAAAAGACATTCAAATGAATTGAAAATCTCCTTTTGGAAGTCGGTTAAAAATATATCTGCTGGTGATAAAATGTACAAGTAGTGTGCGCGCACATCTTACAGTGTTACTATTGTTATTACCAAAATTATTACCATCTTCTACCACGCGCCGTTTGGTACACCTGCAATGCAGGTAGGTATAGTTCTCGCCAAACTTCTGGGTCATCCTGAAATTGGCTTTCCGATGCGCAAGGCACGGATCAGTGCTGTTTTTGTATGAGATTTACTAGCGCGCAGTCATTGTAGCCAACTTCAGGACGGCCAAGAAGTTTGGCGAGAACTATAACTGTACTTGGAGTTCGTTTTTGCGGGTTTTTAAGAATACAGAAACGATACTGAGAGTATTTTTCTTTCATTATATTGTTACAAAGGAAAGATGAGTATCTACTTGATTTTCTTTGTAATTTTTTAAAGTTTTATAGTATTATTTCTGTGCTTTCATTGCTTTTTAACATGCTTAATTATTAGCTTGGTATTTGTATAGTATCTATGTAACGGAATCTTTGAACGTGATTTAAAATGTCGGAATAATTTTAAACTTTGCACACTTATCAAGGAACGATGACAATGCAATAATTTAAATAGTTTTTCCCATTATCCTTACCAGGATCTTCAGGATTTGCTATTTTTTTATTATCGACAAGAAGTCGAAGTCAGTGTCTCTGTGCCAAGTACCACGGCTTGTGCTAAGACATGTATCCGAAGACACAGTAGTGCCTTGCGCCAAGTACACGTATTAAATAAATGCTTCGAAGAGGGAGCCTGAGAGACGGCTATCAGATCCAGGGAAGGCCGTAGACACGCTAATTACCAACTCCCATCACAGGGAGGTAGTTGGAGTTAAAAAAGCTAAAAAACATGCTTTAATGTTAAATTGAATTAAAAATTAAAAAAAGCGAGGGGTGCTTGATGTTGATGTTGTAAATTTTTATAATATTTCATTGACTTATATTGGTAAAAATAGTAATTTAGAAAATATCTTAAAAAAAGCACCCCACTCTCTTTTACATTTATTTTATTTATTCTAAATATAATTTTATAGATAAAGATTTTTTACTATTTAGTTTGGTTTTCTGTTAAAACGTGAGGTTGGAGGAGGCCTTTGCCGACTGGCAAACAGATCTAGGAAAGATAACCAAGCAACAAATATTAGTTTAAATTTATTCATATCTATTAAGTTTAAGATTTTAATGCTAGTCCTTTACATAAGCTAAAAATTCATTGTTCTAAGAGATCTGAATAAAAGGCTATATTATTATTATTATTAATGGTAAAACTAGGTAGGTCCTGATCATTTCTTGTGTGCTCTTTTGCATAGTTGCATAAGGTGTAAAAGCGCTGTCAGTGGTGAGTGAAGAAATAAGTTACAGTAAAAATAAACTTTTTACAACATACTTGTATCTTGTAGTTGAAGTAAAATTAAAAAAACCTATTTCATAAAGGACTTTTTCCGATTAATATTACTTTCACCGTTCCCCGCGGCTTCGCTCCCGTGGACCTTCCCATAGGATCCGTTTTCGGGATAAAAAAATAGCCTATGTCACTCAGGAATAATGTAGCTTTCTATTGGTGAAAGATTTTTTTAAATTTGTCCAGTAGTTTCAGAGCCTATTCGGTACAAACAAACAAACAAAAAAATCTTTCATCTTTATAATATTAGTATAGATAATAAAAATATAATACTCATTAACCAATAAAATCTAAGGAATCACAATCTCTTCTACTCCAGAATAACTCGACTATACGTAATATTGCTTCGTTATAAGTACCTATGGTAAGTACACATTCACAATGCAAGCTTCATTCCGCCTACACAGTGCGTTTATAAACATCAGTCTATTTCGTCCCTTTAACAACCGCAGTTGTATTTAGGGTTCACAAAACGTATAACATATTAACTTACTAATTCACTTTTTGCATGACTATCTTACTTGAGAAGTAAGCAATGAGACGGTGTGATGATATCATACTTATACATTCATGGAATTAAAAACTACAACACTAAACGGAAATAGTACATTGTGATACAAGGGTGGAAAGTAGGTTATTGCAAACGAGCTGTCATTAACAAGCCCGAGCCGAAGGCGAGGGTTTTTAATGACACGACTTTGCAATAACCTACACGCCCGTGTATCACACGATATTTTTCAATACAGTTGTGGGAATCAAAGAATTAGATTTGTTAATTTAAAAAAAAAAAAAAATTTCGCGCGTTTTTGCAACTGGACATTTTTGAAGTGAAACTTCTTTATCGACGTATGGGAGAAAATTTTGTACGTAGAGTCCGTCCAACGAAAAAAGACCCGCGGAAATACATGGAACTAACAAGATTTGTTAGAGGACAGCGTACAGTCGCATAGAAACTAGCGCCGCGTCTACGGGACTTCTTTCGTTGGACGGACTCTATCGTGACGTTTTTCGGTTACGCACCATGTTGCTTTTTTATCAAAGTTTAGTAAAAAGACTTATTCAAATTTAAGTGAATTTACAAGAAAAGTGAGTGATTATATATTTCATTTCGTTTTTATTCAACACGTATGAGCATGATTTTAATATTTATAAATTAATTAATTTATAAATATAAATTACTCATTAATTGTATGCATGTCTATAATAATAAAATAGCTTTAATTTAATACGGAAAAAAATTTTTTTCTTAAGGCTTAAGCCTTATCTACCCCATTTTCGTGAAGTTGCAAATAGTAGAAAAATTATATGTCGTAAAGAAGTTTCACTTCTTACCTGTGTACTCTGGTACACACACACATTTTCTTTTTTACAACGAAAGCAGCCTATTCGATTTTTGACAAATGTTGATGTGAAAATAATTAAATTAAAACTGGTAATTAAATATATTAAACAACCATTTAAAAGACTTTTGAGAGTTCAATGCTAAAACGTACGGAATCATTCATTTTTCCTCGTATAAAATCTATCACATTTTATTCTATGTATGAAAACTCTTTGCTACTAAACTTTTTAAATTTACTTATAAATTTAAAACTAAACTGCAAAACTAATGATCGAGCTCGTAAACAAAAGTCACGACCGCGTAACAGAAAGATGCCTATGCATAAGATTTAATTTTCGAATCATAATTATAGCCTCTGAAAGTACGCCATGTTTAACAACTGTATTGAAAAACCTTTAAAAAAAGATGGTATCAATAAGAGCATGTATAACTGAGCTTTAAGAAACTAAAGATGACATGATACGCTAAACAAAGTATCGTATGGTGGCAAAGTAATTTTATAATATGATGAATCAGTAAAATAAGCAATCAATATGTTTGAAAATACTAATAACCTCACTTGACAACCCTAGAAGTAGATCACTTTTTGCACTTATTAATGCGTCTGCGCCGAATCTAAACATAAACTGCAGATGCCTGTCCGTCTGCCGGGCACTACACTCATGATACTATTAGCATTAATTTAATTTGTATTATTATTCCAATACAATATGAAAACGTTATTTAATTTATCAAGGGCAATTGTGCACAGCCATTTTATTTTAAATGAAAAGAAAAACAAGGCAATAGGTAAAATATATATAATTGCTAGTATTATGTAATCTGTTATAAAATGTTATATTCTAGGTAGTAGTAACAACATAGTAAAAATATCGTGTCTATTTAGTACATAATTTTGTTTGTAGTTTTTCGGACCAGTTTATAATTTTAAGTTCTGTAATAATATTGTAGAAAAATAGTTTTCTATTTTATATTTTATCTAATTTTCTATCTATATAATCAGCATTTGCATATAGAGTGATGATTGATATTAGGTGCATTCCTTGAAATGGGTTATATAAGGGCAAAATCACCCTTGTATTAAATAAATAAATCATTTTAGCGATAAGGCCACCCATTGTGTTACCCAGTGTAATGTTTTCTTCTTCTACACTTTCTGTAACTTATATGGTGTACATAATAAAGAGTATTCTATTCTAACTTGGGATATATTTTATGTTGTTAACCCGCCAGACTATATAGATCTGTAAAAACTCATCCTACAGTTAGGGCTCCACTCAACTTGCTGTCACCAAGATAAGCAAAGGCTCCTGCAGCCATAATGCCTTCGCCGACCAAACATATGCGAGATGAAACCCGCGGTGTGGACTTCCGTCTATGTGATTGGTCGATTGATGGGTTAAACCCTTCGCCATGCCGAATTCACTTACACAATATGGCTGCAGGACTTCCAAAGTCAAAGACTTAATTCCTACGTTGAATATCTGAGTAACGTAATTACAACATGTAAACACATTATTGATACTGGCGCGATCTTGGTTAACTGGCGCTGAATTTTTTTTTTTTACAGTAATTATAAATACTATAAAATCTGATTGAGTTTTATGTTCACAATATTCTTTGTTGCATTGAGATGAAAATTTTAACATCCTATCGGGGCTAAAATAAATAATAATGTGTTTATTCATTAGGTCCAACCAGAACAAATGGATATGGTGAGAGTTCCAAATTATAGGCAAAATACGAATATTGCAACCCTGAATTTTGTACTAGGCTTTTGCCAGAATTTTCTAAGTCAGTGTCTCCCTGCAAGAATAGAATACAATTTGCCGAGTGAAAGTTCAGATTAAGAGAGTATATTTAAAAAAAGTGGGCATAATATTACTAAAATATCTTTATCACATTGTAAATTTTAATTCGATATATGAAACATACATTTAAATTATGGCGCTAAAATAGTAGAAAATGGCAGAAGTTTGATTTTCGTTATTTGTAACATTGTCTTTGCCGTCAGTAAAACGTCAAACGGTCAACGTCAAATGCAAATCATTAGCAAATGAAAGATGGTTGCCTGTGTAATGTCAGTTTTCTATTGATTTCTCACACACCATCACAGTGCTAAGTAAATTCAAATTAGATAAATATCTAGTATTACACGAAGCTTCACCATGTCGGTTAAAGTGTTTGAGGCGCGGGAGCACTGCAAGGCGGCTGAAAGAGCGTAAGTCGAAATATACTTGCCGATTTTTCTTTGAGATTGGTTCTATTATTTTGTAAGAAATTGTGTTTATTTGTCTTAATTTATTTGTAACTTTATAAACTCTGTCTCAGTAATTGTCACGGATAGTCAAAGATCATGCGAATTGCCTTTTCTTTGTTGATATAAATGTTAGAATAGAATATACTTAATGTACATCATAATAGTTACACATCTCTTAAACGTCATAGTAGGTGCTTGTTTTGCTTTTAATTTCACAAAATAATTAGGTTCATGTCATTCATTTAGCAAATAAGTATTTCCTACTTCTGTTAGATTTCTGGCTGAGTCAGAGGGTTATCTACAAAATTTAATCAATTAATTGTCTAAAATTACAGTCTTGTGTATTCATTGAAGGTATAAAAAGAGCACAAGCTCTGTTGAACAGTCAGTATTTGAAGATTTCAATCTTCAAATACTGACTGTTCAATATATTTAATATATATTTGTAAAAATTGTAGCCTAGTGCAAGGTATAAACCTAACCTACTCGTCAGGTTCTATAAACGTCTCCTTCCCTCCTTTTTAGAGATTTAGTTTAAGCACTTAATCTGTAATGAGGACCATTGTGTCTGAGCGTTCTTTGCACCTCTTTCCAGACTTGTTTCTAGGCAACCTTTGGTAAACTCAATTCCAAATTCAGAGTCTGATCTTCATCTGAATGTTGAAAATGTTCCAAATTATGTGTATTAGAAGTTGATGCAGCAGCCAATAACTATTGTTTTCTTTATTTTCTCCCTATCGGTCTTATCATCTTTTTGTAGCTCTTTCTTCTTAGTGTACCAACCAAAGTCCACCAAAACTTGGTGGATTATTGTCCAATTCCCTGTCACAAAGTTTAGACCCGTGGCTCAGCAGTGGGAACGTTAAAGAACTGAATATGTTCATGTCATTTAAGGCAAGCAAAACTAAAAAAAACAAAGAATGTTGTGACATTCTATGTAGCCAGGAAATGGTTCTGTCAAAATTTTGATGGCTCTCTGGTTGTAGATAATGATAAAATTAGTACTTTATTTCATTGTTAATATAACGTCAAGGAATTCTACAAATATTATTTTAAATTGAAAATAATTATCATGATGTAATGTAGTTATCATTAAATTGAACTTTATGCATAGGTACAAGAGTTATTTTTACAAAAACTTATTCTGGAACCTAAATAGCTAATGTAAGCTGGCTGTCACATTTGATATTGGGTAATCTTAAATTCAATGTTTAGAAACTGTCAGTCAACCTTGGTCAGCCATAAATTTTAGGTCATTACATATGAAATTAGCGTTTTGTAAGGGAGGAACATAAAGTCGTTTTTTTAATATAATATATATCTATTTAATCAAAGTATGTACCATTGCTATCTATGCACTTGCAATCTCAGGTAGTTCATTGATCCATTACTAACAAAAACATTCGGACGGGTATCAATAAAATCTTTTAAGGGGCTTTGGACTGCCCCATCGGAGTTGAATTTTTCCCCTTGCAAGAAGTTATCCATATTTCGGGAAAAAAAAGGTAATCTGTTGAAGCAAGGTCCGGGGAGTATGGTGGATGTCTTAAACATTCCAATTAAAGCTCCTCTAATTTGGTAGCCGTCTGTTGTGCAGTGTGTGGTCTAGCGTTGTCCTGAAGCAGCAGTCGCCTAGAGCGATTGACCAGCCTTGGCTGTTTAGCAGCTAGCTTTTCCATCATGGTTTGCAGTTGCTGACAAAAGACATCTGCCGTAATCGTCTGGCCAGATTTAAGAAAGCTGTAGTGAACGACACTGGCAGTAGTCCACCAAACATACAAAAGTAATTATTATTGAGTCAATTTTCGCTTTGGGCAGTATTTGGCTGGTTCGCCAGGGTTCAGTCATTGCGATGAGCTTTTCCGATTATTGTACAGGATCCACTTTTTATCACAGGTAATGATACGATTTAATATCCCTTAATTATTGTGCCGGTTGAGTAATGTAACGCAGCAGTCGACGCGCGTTTGTCAGTTTGCTGCACTCAATTCATGAGGTACCCACCTTTCAAGCTTTTTGCTTCAAGTGGATTACCAGTTTTATCAGTAACACCACAGCCTGCAGCTAACTCGGACGTGGTTTGCCATGCATCCGCTTCCACAATAGCCTTCAATTCTTCATTATCAACTTTGGTCTCCGGCCGTCCACGGGGCTTGTTCTGCAGGTCGAAATTTCCAGAACGAAAACGTTGGAACCAAAACCGCACTGTGTTTTCTTTTGCGACACCGTCGCCATACACATAATTAATCCTTCGAGCCGTTTCTGCAGCACTGGTGCCACGATGGAACTCGTACTCGTAAATAACGCGATATTTCAAGTTTTCCATTTTGTAAACTAACTGTCGCGAAGAAAAAACCAAAAGAGAAAAAAACAAATGAATTACGGTTTTCCAAACACAAAAGCATAAGTAAATAGCTGTATAAATTTAAAATTGGAATTACAAACCAAAGAGGAGATATTTGAGATCAAAGTAACCAGTACGACAATACGCCAATTTCATAGGTAAGGACCTAATATATAAGATGAGGCATAGGCTATACTTTACCGGTAACTCGTTATCTTCCTAATCTTAGTCTCACTGCTGAGATTCGTGCCTCCGTTTTAACTTGTCAAGGGTCTCTCTCCATCTGTTGCGATCAGCGGCCTTGTGGAGTGCGGCGCTGATAGGTATTTCGAGATATTCTGTAATTTGATTGGCCCCAAACGGTGGCCTCGGCCTCTAAGTCTTTTGCCCTCTGTTATCAGTATCTAATCTGTCTGAAAATATATTTTTATTATTTATAAGTTCACTTTTGTCCACTATCTCACCTGATGGTAAGCAATAATGCGGTCAACGGTGAAGCACGCTTGTCTGGAAGTATCCTATTCACTCTTTGGCTTAAAGACCTCTAGGTTGTAGCTCTCAGGAAACACAGACTCCGGCAGGGAATGCCACTCCTTAGCTGTACACATAATGAATGTATTCACAAACTTTTAGTGCATATGGGTGGGATGTCCACCATGTACCGATGGCGCATTTATTCATAGCATGGAATATTTATGAATAATATGGATCTCTCTATGACAGTCTCTAGGGTTTTCTGAAATGTAAGCGAACTCAACTTTGAGTTCACTTACATTTCACTATCATGACTTTTGAGACTTGTATTGATGAGACTGTTGTACAATAAAGAATTAAGAAGAAGGAAGAATACATATTTACAATATACAATATGAATAGAACACTTTGAAAAAAGAGCTTATGATTTTGTAAACATAAGTGTAGGCTTCTGGGAACTCAATGATAACAAACACAAGTATTTGATATGAAAGTGGTCTTTGTGTTCGGGTATTTCGCATGAATAACGACTAATGAGCATAAAATATAATAATAAGTTAGTTCATATAGCTCTAGTTCACAGAAATTGCTCTTACAAATAAATATCATTCAAAACAATTTGATTATCATGATACTGCGTGTACGTAGTCGCAGCGGAAAAACGTCGAATTTATTAATTTCAGATAAGCAGATAATTAGTTTATGACGTCGCGTAATTGTGTATAGTTAATACAAATTTGTGTATCCAACCATTGAGGAGCTATTCAACAAAAACTGTTTCCGCTGGAACTACGTCATCCTAGCGGCACCTTTTTTTTCCTATGCACGTAGATAAAAATAAATACATTCAATAATTAGTTTGAAACGAGAGGTTAGGAGGCTAGGTTAGGAGTTTTATTATGTGTATATCATCTGAACGGTATGATTTTTTCAAATTCTGTTTTCACAATCATTACACACAAATTCAAAGTAACGTGCGTAAAAAAAAAACAACTGCATTAAGCCGTTTTATATGATTTTCATCAAATAGCCAAACGTCAGCGCAGCGGAAACTTGATTATCTTCGCAGTTTTATGTCACACAAATTTCATTTAAGCATACACATTTACCTCTCGTTTCAAACTAATTATCGAATGTATTTTTTTTTTATATACGTGCATAGGAAAAAAAGGTGCCGCTAGGATGACGTAGTTCCAGCGGAAACAGTTTTTGTTGAATAGCTCCCCAATGGTTGGATACACAAATTTGTACTTACTATACACAATTACAAGACGATATACACTAATTATCTGCTTATCTGAAATTAATAAATTCGACGATTTTCCGCTGCGACTACGTACACTGATACTGCTATTGAAATAAATACCTGATGGGTATTTTAGGCAAGTAAAATATAAAATCGACTTCATAAAAATCGCACCTTTTTCTCCTAATATTCTTCAAAATAATTTAAAACATATTAATTTAATGGTAAGAGTATGACTATGATACACCTTTTAAATAAAAAGACTATTTATTCAGCTCATACAAAAAGTTAAGGGTTTTTGGTTTAATTAACCAAGGTTGCTTTTCTTGCTGGAGTGGTACAATTATGTGCAATACAAAGTCTACATGGCGAATGACTCCCATTTGACCATTTTGACCCTGATCAACTGTTTTATACCCTTCTAGGGTGGTCCAATTAAGCGGCTCCTGTAATGCATTTTTTACAACAATTATGAAGAATTGTGTTACTAATGAAAACTAACTGTTAATTTAAAGGTCAATAAACATATTTTCAGCAGATTATATTAAATGGATTTGCATTTTTAATGCAAGCGTTTATCATCAGGCATAAATACTATTTTCGGAGAGGTGCTATTTTAACCCGACTGCCGAAGGAGGGTAATGTGTTTATCAGTCTATATATGTATGTATGTTTGTTTCTATTTTCGGATTTTGTTTGAATTGAATTACTTACTGACAAAGTAAACAATAATACTAATGCTTTGCTTGCCAATGCACAATGCAATGATGTTAACTTGTATGTACTATCAGGGAAGTAGCTATTTATCAAATGGCTAGGTCTATTTGTCTATGACATAGACATATATCTTGTTGCTTAATAGGCAGATCAAGTTAGATATCTACCTTTGTGAAATTTTAGCAAATATGGTTTCAATTTAATTGTATTACTGGTAAATAGTTTCTTGCCCTATTCTTTCCTATTTTACTTCGTCCTTGTTCTTCACCATGTTCATGCTAATTTTCATGTTTTCATACTAAAATCCCACAATAATCAGCAGAGTTAGTGATATAGTCAATCTCCCAAGTCAACTAAATTAGTTTACTATTCGTAGATACCAGTGAAGGCAAAGTTTTGCTTATCGAGGCATAACTTAGTGTCAGGAAAAAAACATTCTATCTTCTGAGAAGCTGTGCGATTTCAGTTAATTTGGTATGTCAGTCGCAGAATGCTTTTTTACCCGACTGCCGAAGGAGGGTAATGTGTTTATCAGTCTATGTATGTATGTATGTTTGTTCCTATGTGGCGTTCTAGAGACTAAACGCGTTTGCCGATTTTGATGATTCTTACGTCAATCGATTCGTCTTAATCCTGCGAGTGTCACTGGCTACATTAAAATTGGAAAAAACAAAAATGGCGGATTTTGGGCGCCATTACGTGGGGGAAAAAAAAAATTCTTCCATACCCATCGTGTGGGGTATCAAAATAAAGGATTTTATTAGGCGATTTCAAAAATATATAACACCTATTAAAATGTACCTAATTCTAAAAAAAAATTGCTAAAAAGTTGTAAATAAAAAAAGTTAATAAAAAAACAAAAAACCCGACTGCTTAATATACATCTGGTTTTGGTCCTCCAGCTCGCGAATATGTATCCTCCGACTGCACAGCATGATTTTCTTCTTGTTTACGTCTTTTTAGTTCGCTTTTTAAGCAGTCGGGTTTTTTGATTTTTTAATTAACTTTTTTAGACAGCATTGTTTCATGCATGCCTGTAGCACCCGAAGTGGTAGAGTGCGGTACTCTCACATTTCGCTATATATACAGGGTGGCGCAATAGAACATATTTAAAATACATATACCCATACCCATTGACCCACCCATAGTCCCATACCCATGTACCCATTTTACTATATCTTGCACCTGCCATGTTATCTCTCCACCACCCTTGGTTGACTGGTAGAGATTGCCTCAGGCATTAAGTCCGCCTCTTCTTGCAATCAGTCTGCAAGGGAACTTTTGTCTCATCTTGGACGCAAAAGCGTAAGCTTGAGCGTGCCAAATAGGTATTCTCATCATCTTCACCAACCTCATTATTATCCTTTGTTTGCACAATTAAAGAAAAACATTTATTTCAAGGTTAATTGATATTAATTTCATTGCGACGAGAGGCAAGAATGCTTTCAATCCAATGATCCACACTTGCCTCCCCACATTCTTCCGCTTTAATTATTTTCTGTTGCGTCGAGTTGCAGCACTGCGAAATAAATATAAATGTGTTTTTGTTTTGCGTTGCTTGCGAAGTGGAAAACTATAAAAAACCAAGTGACTTATAACTTGCGTATCAAGTTCCAATTCGAGGAGTTATGGTATAATTTATTAACATGTATCAAATTATGTTAATAATTAAAAAAAACAGAAAGCTTAGACGATTGCGATTTATTTTCATTTGATGCGACGTTTTTTTATATATATTTTAATAATATTTTTGTGTAGCTATGCTGTAGTTATGCTTATTATTATTTTATCAGTTTTCTTCTTTTATATTGTACTAGTGGTTCCCCGCGGCTTCGCTCCCGTGGACCACCCCACAGGACCCGTTTTCAGGCTTAATAAATAGCCTATGTCACTCAGGAATAATTAAGCTTTCTGATGAAGTGAAATATTTTTTTAAATCGGTCCAGTGGGTTCGGAGCGTGTTCGGTACAAACAAACAAAAAAAATCTTTCCTCTTTATATATTGGTATAGATTGTTTTGTATTACTGTAATGGAAAGCTCGCTCGTGTTTTACTATAATATTGTACTGTGGGTACTTACTATTTTTATAATTCCTTGACAGCGTGAAGACAGGCGTTTTTCGTTGGAAGGCGGACTATGATGTAGCTGCTGACGAATATAGCCAGGCCGGTGAGTAATACCCAAATAAACTCTACTTTAGATCCTTTTCTTTTGAGAAGCTGCGGGCTAGTCCCTTGGTTTCTATTATTAAGGTCTTGCACGAAATCAATAAACCATGCGTTATTGGTTACTCCAGTATTGCATTTTTAGTATATAAATATCATCCAGTTTGAGTGATCTCGTGTGAAGTCAGGGCGATTAATTGTCTAACTTTTAAACTAACAATTACCACCTTATTATTGTCCATATTAAAGATCCTTATTAAGCTTTGGTCCGTATATTCAAATCTCAAATTGCGAACCAGTGTCCGACCGAAGGTAATTTTTCTGGCCGAAGCTGAAGCCGAAAGTTGAACATCCCTAAGAAAGATTACTTCTACTAGTACAAGTTCACTATTGTGAACACAGAAGCATGAGCGACAAACAGTTTGCCTGATGGTATATATCCACCATTATTCTTGCAAAATACACTTTCTAAAAGAGTATATTTTTTCAGCGCAATGCTATCGTATTGCTAGAGACCTGGAGAACTCAAAGGATTGCCACAAGAAGGCTTCGAGTTGCTACAAGAAGAACAATTCGTTCTTCCACGCGGCTAAAGCCCTGGAAAATGCTATCATTGTTAGTAAGGAAATTTCTGGACCCGAAGAGGTGAGTCGAACACAGTTATTTCGAAGTCGGTAGTATATTTTTGCTAAAAACTTTTTAGTTGTACCAACCTACTAGGCAAGTAGTTAAGTAAGGTACCTATATTGCCAGAATAGATTACCCGAATATCATGAAACTGAACATAACCGGTGAAATGAGAGTGTACCAAGGTGAACTGTTCACATCTGAGTAGCTCTTTAGAGCGTACTGGCGTGATTTTATGTTAGGAATGGTATAAACAATACACAGACATGCGATTGCAGCAATCCCGAGAGATTTGCCTTTATTTATTGAAGAGTTCTGTTGTATATCTCCGAAGTTCTACATCAGATCTTCACCAAATTAAAATGGAACCAATTTCGGCATATATTCTTACAAACAAAAATAATTTTTGAAATCGGTCTACAATTGACGGCGATATCGGTGAAAATAAATAGAAAAAAACAAAAAAAATACATAATGTCGAACATAGAACCTGCACCTTTTTGGTAAGTCGGTTAAAAACATAGGTGTTACATTATTGAATAGACTCTCTATGTTTTGCCATGAGGCGTACAAATATGATTTGCAATATTCAATATAATTGATTACTGTTATAATAAAATGATTACTAATAATAATAGAAAAAGAGCCAGAATACACACATACACATTTCTGAATTAACATCATCAATCAACAATTAAAAGCATCTCCATAATTTCAATAGTTGAATTCTACAGTATATGTCAATTAGTTAAGTATCCAAAGGTTAAATGTCAAATAATGATTAATCCAATATAAAACACAACTTAAAAACAATAGTGGTCCATAATAATTAAAAAAAATAGTCAAAGATCATAAAATAAGATGTCAAAAAAAAATATAGTAAAAAAAAAAAATTATAATAATACTCAGAAATGTAAATAATTCAAATAAAAAAAGTTAATTAAAAAAATCATAAAACCCGACTGCTGGAAAAGCGAACTAAAAAGACGTAAACAAGGAGAAAATCATTCTGTGCTGTCGGAGGATACATCTTCGCGAGCTGGCTTACCAAAACCAGACGTATCCTCCGACTGCACAGCATGATTTTCTCCTTGTTTACGTCTTTTTAGTTCGCTGTTCCAGCAGTCGGGTTTTATGACTTTTTTAATTAGCTTTTTTTATTTATAACTTTTTAGTTATTTTTTTTTCGAATTAGTTACATTTTAACATATAAGTGTTATATATTTAAGAAATCTCCTCTTAAAATCCTTTATTTTGGTACCCCACACGATTGGTTTGGAAGAAAAAAAAAATTTGGTCCCCCACAATATGGCGCCCAAGAACCGCCATTTTCCTATTTTCCAATTTTCATGTAGCCAGTGACACTCGCGGAGTTAAGATGAAACCATTGACGTAAGAACTATCAAAATCGGCCCACGCATTTGGTCTCTAGAACGCCACATAGGAACAAACATACATACATACATACTTACATACATACATAGACTGATAAACACATTACCCTCCTTCGGCAGTCGGGTAAAAACAAAATAAATAAGAATAATAACGGAACAACCACATTGATTAAAGCACTATTTTTTTCCTATAGGAATTCAGAAACATAATAATAGGATTTACTTGTAAGATACTTCTTTAATTGCCTTTTAAAAAGATTAATGTTTAAGGTTTTAATTGTTTCTGGTATGTGTTCATAAATAATCGGTGCTATGCAAAAAAAAAGAGGCCGTGCTAAAGAGGATACATATTCGCGAGCTGGCTGACTAAAAGCAGATGTATCCTCCGACTGCATACATTTCTTCTTGTTTACGTCTTTTTAGTTCGCTTTTTAAGCAGTCAGGTTTTTTGATTTTTTAATTAACTTTTTTTATTTACAACTTTTTAGTTATTTTTTTTTAGAATCTGTTACATTTAAACATATAAGTGTTATATATTTTTGAAATCACCTCTTAAAACCCTTTATTTTGATAAAAACACTGTTACGCATTAATGCCGTTTTGGACTGTATCGAGCATAACATATTGACATGTCGCCGACTCCGGTTATTTCTATCTGAAAGTTTGGGAAATAGATTTGGGTTGGTTTTCAATAATACTGCAACTTCGAATATATACATACACGGTAATGTCAAATGTAGTAGTGTTAAATATCAGCTCCCTATTAGTTGAGTTTCCTCAAAAAATAACATGGTATGCTGTAACAATAGCGTCCGTTCCTAGCGTTCCCTTCCGTGAAACATCTATTTTAAAAGCTTGTTTTAAAAATGTTATAATATAAAAAAATGTTACATAGGTAGTGTTTTTGATGATTAGATAAATTTGTGAATAAAATTGCACATGATGATTAGGTTTTACAAATTTCGTGTGATACACGGGGTGAATAGGACCGCAGGGGTGAATGGGAACAAAATTTTGATTAAGATTTTAACTGTGATACCACTTTATTGGTTTCAAACAAAGCATCGTTTTTAGGTTTCCGTACCCAAAGGGTAAAAATTGTATATGAGTCCTGTCTAAGAAACAGCCATTGCTATAATAGGTATTATAAATGGTTTTCTTATATAATTATAATCTGTTCATTTCTTTTGGTTTTTTAGTGAATCAATAAATGACACATTACATTTTATTTAGGGTTCCATACCCAAAGGGTAAAAACGGGACCCTATTACTAAGACTCCGCGGTCCGTCTGTCTGTCTGTCTGTCACCAGGCTGTATCTCATGAACCGTGATAGCTAGACAGTTGAAATTTTCACAGATGATGTATTTCTGTTGCCGCTATAACAAAAAATACTAAAAACTCAATAAAATAAATATTTAAGTAGGGCTCCCATACAACAAACGTGATTTTTCTGTCGATTTTTGCGATAATGGTACGGAACCATTCGTGCGCGTGTCCGACTCGCACTTAGCCGGTTTTTTTTAATATATATTTAATACAGTTTGGAGTACCTACTAAATTCCTGCAAACTATTTTTAAATAACGTAAAAATAATGTATGTCAAACGGGGTGAAAAGGAACGCGCCCAGCGTTTGACGATACATATTTTAATAACCTTTGTTATGTGACAGTAGGTATCATTAACTACTATCAAAACGACTCATACTAAGTATATTTTGTTGCATCTTGAAATAGTTGTATCTTCATGATTCACCTTGTATGAAATAACTAAATGTACAATACAATTATCCCCAGACAGACTTATTTTATATACTTAAGATCGAGATTCATACGCCCATAATCAAGGAGCGTATCTCCTGTTATTTTTATTAAGCCGAGACAGTCCTATTACTTGAAGCAGACGTCCTGTCGCGCGCGTTACCTTGGTTACGCCTTCGACGCGTGTTCACTAATGCCTAGATCTCTTCAGTAGATAAACATATTATTTTGTTAAACTGTTCTAGGAAAACCGATGAAAAAAATACTTTATTAATATAGATACCTATATTAATAAAGTTTTTTTTTTCATCGGTTGTTGCACACATCAAAACATAAAAGAGTTAAAACAATATTCATAATACTTGTATTAACCCTGCAATACATCGACCACATAGCCGTATTATAGTTGTAGGTACATACATTTTGTAACATGTTTAAATTTTTCATTGCGCTGCGCTGGGAAGTATATATCTTCCCTCTTTTACCGACAGCAGAAAACGGCTCACACAATTGCGTTCCAACGCCCTCGAAGCCTTTCCTCAAGCTTTTTCAGCAGATGCAACCTCTTTCCCTGCTCAATCTCACAGCTTCAAGATTGTTAGGGAAAATAAGTTAATTTGAAAATCACCAACCCGACAACAACAATACAAACAATCTTCAGATTGTACCTACTGTTTAAGAAGCGGACTAAAAAGCTGAGTATAGCTATGTCTGTTTTGACATTATAACATTTTATAAATGTTTGACATTATTTTTAAAACTTATGGACATTATATTTAAAACTGTTTTAGCACTTTACTTGAATTTAACTTCAAATATTAATTAATAATTCACAGTCCTTTGTATTTGTATATAAATTGCATGTGTACAAATTCAACACAATGAAATGATATAGAAAAAAAAGATTGCCACCGTTTAATTTAGTACCTATACAAATGTAATAATAGCTTTATTTGTTTTGCGGGCACCGAAATCGTATCAAGCAGTATTATTGTACTTGAAGTTTTTAATTAATAAACGTCGTTAATCGTTAGTATGTTTATATGATACACCAACGGGGTGGCTGGCCCACCCCTCGTTGCTAAGGAGAGCGCGGTGCTGCTACTTAAGTGGGGTGGGCGGATCCCCTCGCTGGTCATTATACGATTCAATTCATCGATTAATTGGACACGTGTACTGCTAACATGTTACATCTATTTCTGGGCATATCCCTTCTCTTGGTACGGTCAGCAAAAATACGAAAAAGACTGCCGTTGTTTTGAGTCAGCTCGATATTAAAAAAATCGCTAGATGGTGTAAAATTAACATAAAAACCTACCTTACCTTACATGAAATCATTTGGTCAAATAATTTTGTAATATGTCACTGGTTGTTACAAACACCGTAACCCTTTTTATATTCTATAGGCTCGCGCTTGACCACTAACTCATCAATATCGCTATATTGCTTGGCAATATAGGGATAATAACTAAAAAATTGTTTTCTGTCCGTCAGGTAGATTAATAAAAAATATTGGACCCATATTTTTTCTTTTGACACGAAAACATAAAGTGATGACGATATAATGCGTTGAAATATCATGTCACTACACGCTATTAGTACTCTTTATACTGACATAGTGACGTCACAAGCCCCCACTCCTAAACTTTAATGCGGTTTAGCTTTGTCAATTTTTAACCCCCGACGAAAAAAGAGGGGTGTTATAACTTTGACGTGTGTTGCTGTGTATCTGTGTGTCTGTCTGTAGCATCATAGTGCCTAAACGGATGAACGGATTTTGATTTAGTTTTGTTTCAAAGGTGACTTTGTCGAGAGTGTTCTTAGCTATGTTTGAATAAAATCGGTTTAGCCGTTCAAAAGTTATTCGCATTTTACTCTTTGAATCTGGATTTTTTCGCAAGATATCGTGACATTATTACGTGTTTCGATAGATTGACGATTGAAGCGTGTCTGCTACTAGGTATATTATATGTAGTTTAAAAAACATGAAATAAAAATTAAAATCGAGCGTATTTTAAATTTGTAATTTTATCTTGTTATTGATTTGGTAAAACAAAAAATACGTGTCCAATATTATTTGATAATTTCACTGACGGACTAAATATAATAATCATTTTCTACCCAGGAAACATCCGTATTGCTTCCATATAGCTTAGCGATGACAAACAGACACTTTTTATTTAAATACCTTGTCTGGCCCATTCAGTCACGGCAACTGCTTCCTCCTCTGTCCTATGTTCAATCTATTGCACTGGACACAATGGTCAAAGCAAGGTATTACAAAGTTTTTTATATTATTGAAAACGTTTGTGCACCATGAGTAACAAGAAAACTTTTTGAGTTATCAAACGAATTATCGGCTGTACATCGTAATAGCGAGCATATAATATGTTAGGATAGGCAAAACTTTCAACAACAAGAACACTGGTATATTGAACTCTGTTTCTAGGCAGCCTTGCTGTGTTCCGGTGAATTCATTCATTTGAAATTTGCCTTTGTTTAATTTCCCTATTTCGCTCGCAAAATAAAATTAAAGTGCAGTTTCGGCAGAACTCTTCAGATCATCATCAGCCTAGCCTTTTTCCCAATTATTGTTGGGGTCGGCTTCCAGTCTTACCGGATTCAGCTGAGTACCAGTGTTTTACATGGAGCGACTGTCTATCTGACCTCCACAACCCAGTAACTGGGTAACACGATACCCCTTGGCAAGACTGGTATCAGATCTCAGGCTTCTGACTACCCTTAATGACTGTCAAAGATCTTCAAATGACAGCCGGGACCAACGGCTTAACGTGCTTTCCGAGGCACGGAGGAAACTCGGTATGTTGAAAATGGTCACCCATCCACGGACCGACCTCGTCAAGCGTTGCTTAACCTTGAAGATCGACCCGTGCGGCTGTTATTATTTAGCCACGAGCAAACTCTTCAGATATCGAAAGTAATTAATTATTAATACTGGGAGCTCGATACCTCCCACGTTAATATTTCAAAGGATTTTCACATTATTTCAAGTTATTTTCAGACTTCTGTCTACTTTTTAATAAGTCTAGTGATACCGTGATCATATCAAATTATTATAAAGTCCCACCCTATAAACACCGAATAAACTTTTTTATTTTTTTATTTTGTTTAGTCTCGCGCTTGACCACCATCTCACCTGATGGTAAGCGATGATGTGGCCGACGATGGAACACGCTTGCCTAGAAGTAACCAATCCACTCTTGACTTATCTTTTATGTTTTTATGTGTGCTATTCATTTGGTTTGGGGGGTTTGCCATAATCGCCACGCTTGGCAAAAATCTAAAAGTTGTTTGTTTTTGCCATGAACATAATAATTTCATTCAATTATTTTATTGCGTAATGAACAGATTTTACAAGATAGTTGTATTAATAAATGTAGAAACAGAAGAACAATGCAATATCTCGACTTGGTTACCAACTATCGAGAACTTAGGTATACTCTTATTAAAATTACACATTAGGTAGCGTGCATACAATGCCAATGTAAGCGCTGCGTTATAAAATTGTTCGACCGGTTTATAAACAGCGTTCGGCTATTGTAAATAATAATCTTAAGTATTGTATGTCAAATCCGGGCATTTAATTATTTGGCAAGCCGACTACCAACTTAAATAGTCCGTTCATTCAAATCACAACTCTCACTCTTTCATTTTGGTTAGGGGAGGTTTTAGGTACCTTCCTGATGAAGCGACGCAATTTAAATTGAGTCGTAATTTTGGAGAAAATTTGGAGTGCAAATGTGATCGTATTTGCAATTTGGTTTAGTAAAATCGCTTGTTGTTGTGATATAAATAGAATCGCGTTGAGCCATTACAATGGACGCTAAGATTTGCTATTTTGTGCGTATGTTACATACAACTTTGTTCCTGTAATTGATCGTGATTCGTTGCGTTTTGTTAGTGCGATGCACTGAGCACTTTTTCAAGTGTGTTTAAAGACTTTATCGTTTTTGTAGGCTCGATGGATTCAAACAAAAATTTAAAAAAGTTAATTAAAAAATTCAAAATACCCGACTGCTTAAAAAGCGAACTAAAAAGACGTAAACAAGAAGAAAATCATGCTGTGCAGTCGGAGGATACATATTCGCGAGCTGGCTGACCAAAACCAGATGTATCCTCCGACTGCACAGCATGATTTTCTTCTTGTTTACGTCTTTTTAGTTCGCTTTTTAAGCAGTCGGGTATTTTGAATTTTTTAATTAACTTTTTTATTTATAACTTTTTAGTTAACATTTTTTTCGAATTAGGTACATTTAAACATATAAGTGTTATATATTTTTGAAATCACCTCTTGAAACCCTTTATTTTGATACCCCACACGATGGGTTTGGAAGAAAAAATAAAATTGGCCCCCCACAATATGGCGCCCAAAAGCCGTCATTTTCCTATTTTCCAATTTTAATGTAGCCTATGACACTCGCAAGGTTAAGACGAATCGATTGACGTATGAATCATTAAAATCGGCCAACGCGTTAGGTCTCTGGAACGCCATATAGGAACAAACATACATACATACATACATACATACATACATACATACATACATACATACATACATACATACATACATACTTACATACATACATACATACATAGACTGATAAACACATTACCCTCCTTCGGCAGTCGGGTAATAAAATAAAGTACTTATTCCCCTAGAGGAAAACAAACTATTTTATGGGCTCTGGTACGATACAATGACTGACATTTTAAGCACACTCCTTTTGCTTTTTTTAAACTGATCTTGCAAGCAAGGCCGAAGAAACTTCCACTATCGATCCGTTAACATAATTATTTTCTTCTAGATTTACGATCTGGCTGTTGAGTCTGCGAGCCTGTACCAACAGCATGGCTCGGGCGATAGTGGTGCCAGCGTGCTCGACAAGGCAGCTAAGATCATAGAGGAAAGGTCCCCAGAGTTCGCCGTCAAGCTGTTTCAGCAAGCCGCTGATGTCTCCTCGGTAAGTCTCAGACTTATTCCTAAGTAGTTGGGAATGCCATCTGATTCTGTTATTACGTTTTTATTCTCGAACAGTTTGGTAAGTATCTAAGAAATTGTCGACGGCCAGGGGCTTCACCACGACGTCGATCATGGTTCCACTGTTAGAGAGACAGAGACGGAGCTATACAAGACAAATAGTTCCGTCTTTCTCCCATTATCGTTGGTTCGAACTCTGGTATTGATTAACTTTGGGTAATTTATTGCATCACCGCTTACTTTCGTAAAGGTGACGGAAATCAGCTTGAGGAAACTGTCATGGTCATCAACCAATTCGAAGAGCCACCAAAACTCTAATTTTATTTATTTTTATTTTATTAGGATCTCCAACAAAGAATACACCTTACATACTATATTATTATAAAGTAACAGAACACAAAAAAAACTATTTGCTTCCTCAATTATAGGAGACCACATCATGCAATAGAGAACAATCAAACAGTATGGGATACTCAACTTAGAATATGGCAGATAAAGTTACAGTTATTTTATATCATTACTTAAAGTTTTCCCTTTCTTTCCTTAATAATAATCAGTGATTAGTGCAAACTTAAATTACAATTGTTTCATAGGTATATAACTTTAATAATAGTTATCTCTAATCGCACAGAGAGGCAGCCATTTAAAAAAAAAAATATCTTTGTAAATCTTCCAGTGACTTCACCCGCTCTGGGTGGAGTGGGAGGGCGTGTCAGACGTTGACTGACTAAAATTCACTGTTCCTTTAGTTGCTTGTGCCAGGGCAGCGGTTACTCTCTTTCAAATTTATTCGCGACCACAGAGGGCGCCTGTGTTTTATGTAGTGGGAACAGTATAATTTGTATACCGTTCCCACTACTGAGACATAGGCCAGTATATTATTCAGATTATATTCTGCGGTGCTGTTACGCACGGCACACTATAAACATTAACGAACTGTGTAAAAGGAGACCCTCATTATCACTTCATGTGGCTCTCCGTATTCTTTCTATTCTGCCTTCGTCTCTCATATTAGCACCAATATGAGAATAGAGAATACCGTGGAAAATAACCAGTCAGCAAATTAGGAGTCCTACAAAACGACTGCTGGGACACAGGTACCAGCAGAGGAAACATAGCCTGTTTTTGCTAGGGAATTTTTCTTAATATTCAATAGCCATTCAAAATTAATTTATTGTGTCTGATGTTGATACATACGAAAAGTGCTGGATCCTCAACTATTCTTCGAAAGGATACAAATACGAACTAACTTACTAATGGTGATTTACAGATGATTTACCATTCGATTTCCAGACCGAGAGCAGTCAGCACCAGGGTTCGGAGTACATCAGCAAGGCGTCTCGCATTCTTGTCAAGCTGCAATGGTAATATAAACGTTTTGTTACTCCTCCTAAAGGGAACCATCAAACCATTTTCATTTTTATCAACCGTAAAATATCGTAGCTACGAGGCCGATCAGTAGTGTCTATTCAGTAGGTTGTGGAGTGGCGACGGTGTACAGGAAGAAGCAGAGATCGAAGCTCCGCTGGATGTAAGCAACCGTTCAGCAGTGTACGCCTTTCGATTGAAATGGCTATGCTCAGTAGATTCCATCAATTCCTGTAATATGCAGAGTAGAAGGACACAATCATCATCTTCCTATCCTTGTCCCATGTTACTTGGGGTCAGCGCAGCACGTTTTCTTCTTCCATACCGTCCTGTCCCTCGTCACGCAATCACTGACTCCCTTTTCTTTCATACCACTCCTCACACAGTCCATCCATCTACGATCTATCTCAACTGGTGATTTCAGGTATGACCAAGCCGTGGACAGCCTCCGACGCGAGATTGGCTTCCACCAGGAGTCGGGCAACACCGGCGCCATCGGCAGGCTGACTGTGGCCATAGTACTCGTGCAACTCGCCAGGGGCGATGCTGTCGCCGCTGAGAAGGCGTATAAGGTGGGCACAGCTTTTATATTAAACAAGATAAAATTACAAATTTAGGAAAACCCCGATTTTAATTTTTATTTCATGCTTTTTAAACTACGTATAATATACCTAGTAGCAGACACGTTTCAATCGACATTCTATCGAAAAAAATAACACATGAACAATGAAATAGCAAATAATAACATGCGTCTATTATTCTTAAACTTAATATTTATAAAAACACCGGCCAAGTGCGAGCCGGACTCGCGCACGAAGGGTTCCGTACCATTATCGCAAAAAAAAACGGCATAAAACGGCGTAACAGCGGCAACAGAAATACATCTGTGAAAATTTCAACTGTTTGGCTATCATGGTTCATGAGATACAGCATGTTGACAGACGGACAGACAGACGGATCGCGGTGTCTTAGTAATAGGGTCCCGTTTTTACCCTTTGGGTACGGAACCCTAAAAAGATGTTACTAATGACAAGATATCTTGCGAATGCGAATAATTTTTGAACGGCTAAACCGATTTTATTTAAACATAGCTAAGAACACTCTCGACAAAGTCACCTTTCAAACAAAAAGAACTAAATCAAAATAGGTTCATCTTTTTAAGAGCTATGATGCCACAGAAAGACACACATATACACAGCAATACACGGAAAACTTATAACACCCCTCTTTTTCCGTCGGGGGTTAAAAATAGCATTGTCACAAAAAAAACTTGTACAATTTCAGCTCAATCGGACACTTGTAAAATTTGATTACAGAGACCGGAACACCTGAAACTATATACAAGCTTGTAATATCATAAAGGTGTAGAAATTCTTCGAAAAGCACGCTAAGCCGTTTGGTCCCGGTTGTTGTTTGTAGATGTTTAACAGTCATTGGGGGTAGCCAGACTCCCGAATTATGCGAGATTCAGGACAGATTGAGGCGGCGAGATTTGGGGGAGGCCTATGTCTAGCAGTGGACGTCCTTCGGCTGAAATGATGGTGATGAGACGGCCGAACGTCTGCCAACCAGTCTTACCTATGGAAATGTGTACTGTATAGTAAATGTGTTGTGTTGTGGATTTTTGATAGTAAATGTTATATAATGTGTGTAAAGTTTAATTTTCTTCATTAGTACATCCGTGCGGAGCCGGGGCGGGCAGCTGGTTTTGTATACATTATTTCAATGATAAAAATATTTTTTTCTTTATGATACAGGAATGTCATAAAAAATAACGTAGATATATGACATCTACCAACCCGCACTGGGCCCACGAGGTAGATAACGGCTCACTTCCTTTCACAGAGAGGACGCGTGTCCTACCCAGCAGAGGGAACGCTAAAATGCTGATTATGATGACTATGATTTACTAATTCTGATACTTAAAACATTCCAGGAGTGGGGCAGCAACTGCGAGGTGGCAGAGATGCAGACTCTGGAGCAGATCCTGCAGGCTTACGACGAGGAAGATAGGGAGTCTGCCAAGCGCGCGTTGGCCAGCCCCTTCATCCGCAACATGGATGTGGAATACGCGCGTCTGGCCGCTTCCGTGCCGCTGCCCGAGGCCATGGAGCCCGCCCCTCGGGCCGCTGTCCGGGAGAATGCGGCCCCCTCATACGTCAGCCCGAATGCGTCGTCCACTACCACTGCGGTAAGTCTGCTTGCTGAATAAGACTAATGATCTCTTCGTGGCCCCATGGAGCCCGTCCCCCGTGCCTAAGTTCGTTTCCTGGCTTGGGCAAAGTGTTGTTTAGTTTTTCCATTTGGAATTTTTCAGAAGCAGCTCGGTGTCTGGACTTGTATCTAGTTAATGGCAATCACATGGGAGTTATATATAACTGGTGAAATGTGTATGTACACTAGAGGTGAACATACACTTCTACCTAACTTTTTCGGGCAGATAGGCGTGAAGTTAGGTTATTGTAAAACGATAACAAAATTATATTTGAAGCAATAAGTGGTAGTTATAGTAAAATTTGAAAAGACTTAGTGGTTAGACGGGCAGTGCTTCATGTGTAATATGTAGATTTCACTCTAAACATAAATGTTAAAGAAAATCAAGTGCTTGATAACGGCTTTGTTGATGAAGTTTATGATAACGGCTTTGTTGATGAAGTTTTTGATAATGGCTCGCTGATAAAAGAATTGAAATCAAAAAAAAAAAAAAAATTGTTTTGTTCTTTGCTATTTAATTGTGTGATCTGGCCACCAAGATGGCTTAGTTGACTGACACAGGGTTGATATGATTTAAATAAGTGTACGTGTGCCGTTTCGAGCGTTTGTAGGTAGTTTCCATACTGATTGTATATTTTTACTGTGCCAGCAGCCTTATTGCGTCCAATCACATTAACGGCAATCTACATCGCGTCTTTCATCTCGTCATATGGATTCGATTGGTTATACTCTTTGCCCTTCGCCTAGCAGAATTCATTACAGAATATGACTGCTGGTTTTCCCAAAGTATTAAATAGAGTTATACATATAGTATATTCTACCAATTATATTTTATATCGCAATTTATAGAAAGCAAATTAAAGAACATATTGCCACGCGTCGGACACAAAGCCAGACTCCAATTTGCTACTGATTAAACCCAGATGACTCGGGCATCGAGTCCAGGACCTCATACTCAGCAATAGCGCTTGCAACCACTGAACCAACGACACAGTCTGCGATACAAACCCACAGCCTAATTACGTAAGAAAGAGAAACCTTATGAAAGAGTATGGATAATTGACCAATCACATGCGAGATGATAGACGCGATGTGGATTGCCGTCTATGTGATTGGTTGATTGTTCATACTATTTAATGGGGTCAAACCCTTTGACTTGTCGAATTCACTTACGCAATTAGGCTGCTGGTTCTCCTAAAACATAATAGATAAGCCTTCCACCATAACTACTACTATAAACGTGAGAGTTTATGAGGATAGATGGATGTTTGTTAAGTCTTTCACGCAGGAACTGCTGAACGGATTTTAATGCAACTACAGAAATATAGGTTATACATCAGAATCAAACACCAGATAGAAAGTATCCCATATGCTATTCCAGACTATAATCTATCTCTTGTGTCAAATTTCATCCAGATTCTTTCAGCCGTTCTGGCGTGATTGTGTAACAAACATACAAACTTTCGCATTTATAATATTAGTAAGATTGGGAGAAGTCCTAATAACACGCGGGCGGCAGCTAGGTACATATATTGCTCCTTTCCACCACTACTGTTAATTAAATTATCATCAGCCTATTAATGTTCCCACTGCTGGGACAAAGGCCTCCTCTCTGTGAGAGGGAATGGGCCGTAATCCACCACACAAGCCCAGTGCGGGTTGGTGGATGTCACAAGTCGTCAAATAATTTTTTTCCTCACGATGGTATTCTTCACCGTTTTGAGAGCAGTGGTGATGAAATAATTTACACAAAATAAAGTGCCCGGGTTCGAACCCACAACTTGTAAGTCGCGGCCGATACCACTAGGCCACTACTGCTTATTAATTATATTATATACAACATATACTAACATTCATTCCTCTGTTACAGGATGTTTCGAACCCGGAAGTAGAGGAGTCCCCGTACGCCCCGGTGACATATGCCAAGAAATCGGACGACGAAGATGGATTGTGTTAAATGGTCAATAACCATAGTTTACATGTTTAGTTGCCTGCTGCTTATCCCCGTGGCGATGATAGCACGGTAGTATTACTTCTTCTTCGTATCGCTGGTACGATAATCATTCACAAACGAGAGTTATCACAATAGGGATGCTGACAAAAATATGTATTTAGTCCGTCAGTTAGATTTCCTAAAAATATTGGACACGTATTTTTTTCTTTTGCCACGTAAATAAAAAAAATACGAAGTTTTAGTTCTCGCCAAACTTCTTGTCCGCCCTGAAATTGGCTACAATGGCTGCGCAGTAGTAAATCTCATACAAAACAGCAGCGATCCGTGCCTAGCGCATCGGAATGTCAACTTCAGGGCGGCCCAGATGTTTGGCGAGAACTAAACAGTGCGTTGAAATAACGTGTAATCTCACGGCGTGCTACACTTTTATTGACAAAAGTCACGCTTCAACTTTGATGCGTTTTATCTTGGTCAATTTTTATTTATTTGATAAAGCAGAAAATCCGGGTCCAATATTATTTGATGATCTCACTGACGGACTAATTAGAATTACCATTTTTCCACCCAGAATACTTCCGTATTTATCCAGAAATCTATACGAACAAACTGTATGCCGATCGATTGCTTAGAACGAGCGAAATAATCCTACCCAAGTCATGTACAAATATATAATTATCATTATCTACTAAGGATTTCCTTAGCTCTAGTACCAAAATCACACGCCTCGCGGTTTCACCCGCGTAGTTCCTGTTCCCGTGGGAATACAGGCATAAAAGTAGCCTTTGTCACCCTGGGATAGTGTAGCTTACCAACGGTGAAAGATTTTTTGAAATCGGTCCAGTAATTTTCAAGTTTATTTGTCACTTACAAAAATACAAATATAGGAAATATTTTTTTACTTTATAATATAATATTAAATATAGATTTATTATTTTGAACTAATAGCTGCAAAAAAAAAATTTCCACTACGATCCTTACATATTTCTTTTACTTCACTTACGTTCGATATTTCTAGGAAAATTTTACATTTCATGAATACTACCGTGCTATCACCACCAACACATCACTTTGTGTTAAGCTTAGTGGCTATATAAGCCTTGTATGTTATTTATGTCTTTGTTGACTATATAATTGCGTCATATAATTAATCGTGACTGACCCCAAGGACACACCATGTAAAATATTTTCGTGTAGCTATCAAACTTAGGGGTAAATCAACAGCAATCTGTATGAAGCTTTAAACTAGGTTTAAAGCTAAGGCCTGTATTCCGCAGTATGACACCATGCTCAACTCTTACTCAAGAACTCATATTGACAGATTTCATCATCATCCACCTATTAATGTTCCCACTGCTGGGACACAGGCCTCCTCTCTGTGAGAGGGAATGGGCCGTAATCCACCACGCGGGCCCTGTGCGATTTGGTGGATGTCACATGTCTTCGAATTGTTGGTTCTAGGACATGTCGGTTTCCTCACGATGTTTTCCTGCACCGTTTTTGAGAGCAGTGGTGATGAAATAATTTACACAAAGTAAAACGCCCGTCTGGGTTTGAACTCATAACCAATGGTTATATATGCTAACCAATGGTTGCAAATTTCGGTAAAACACTATATTTTTTTCAGTTTGTTAGATTAACAATTGACAAATAAACGCGTTTTGTGAATTTCGAAACCATTGGTTAGCATATTTAACCATTGGTTGAGTTAACTACAGAAAACTGGGCCTTAGTCCAATTAGTTATGTCATAAATATCAAGTCGTAACTGTCAATTTCGAGTTGGAGTTGGTGTTAGCATGAGTCCTGCTGGGGAATATGGACCTGAGCAGTTTTGTCACTCGATTCATTAATAAATAAGACAACAAGAAAAATATTTAACATGACTTGAAAGTTGTCATTTGACAAAATCATATTCGCTGGACAGTAAGCGTACTTTTTCAAAATTCTTCATTCATAAAAAAGTAGGTTATGAATATCGAAAAGCTATAATAAATAGCAATAATTTTGGCCAATCTTAAAAAAAAGTCTTGTTGAACGAGCGTAAATGTCATGGAATTCTTATTAGTACTTATTAGCAATATTGTAAAATATAAAATTGTTACCTATAAAATGATACGCGTAATGTATTAACTCGTTGCATTTCTCGAAGTCGCTTCTTACATTCCTGCTGCTGCTAGCACTCGTTGTCAATTGATATTTATGACTATAATATACTTTATCTATAGAAAGTCACATAACATTAAAGAATATGCTCGATTTACATTCATAGTGGACTTCTTGAAATAGGAAATCACGTTTCGTTTATGGACAACATTTCCGTTTTCATAAAACTGAAAAACGCTATTTACCTTAGGATAGTATTTAAATGAGCGAAAATAAATTCAAATTAAAGGTGTAAAAAATACTGAATATGGCTTACTGAAATACTAAGTAGACGATAAGCAGTGGGCGAATACAAAATTTAAAACAGCGACTTGAAAATAAAAGTTTGTCGACCGGGCGCCTTTTTCTGTCTGCAGGGTCTAAAGTGGAGAGTTCCCTTCAAACCTAACCTATCCGAGTCGAAGTTCTCTAAGCTCCCGAGCTCGCTTCGCTCGCTCTTGGACTAATTCGTTGAAAACACGAATACACCCGAACTCCCGCGCTGCACAGCGATGTCGCCGCGATGTTCAGCTAGCAGCTAGCATATGCTAAAATAGAAAATTGAATCCCAAATACAGTTCAAGTATGTAATAATATTACTACCGCAGCTCACTAAGACCTCATTAAAGGTATTATTCTAACCGTATAATAGTTACTTAGTATAATAGTCGCCAATTCAGTATATTTTTCGCCCGGTTAATAATTTCCCTTTACCTTACGATCAACATGTTGATCTTCCATTTTGCGGAACAACTAAACTCTAATACTTGTACTTAACTTAAAAATACCATAAAATCTCAATGTGCTTATAAATAACAAGGACAGGCCGTTGTGTGGAACGGATCCTAATGTAACTTAAATTTATGATATTGTCCCCGTTTACACTAACACTAGACGTTACCTAAATGATTGGTTTGAGTATACAGTTGCATATGTCAAAAAATTCATTAAAATCAAAAAACACCAAATAATTCCGTCAGCACTTGACGATAATATCCGAACGGCGGAACCAAACATCTCGAATCCGTTACGTGACGATTTCAACCAGGACATAGATACTTGCCGCAAGCCGCATTATTTTATGGTATCTAGGTATCTTTGAAGGCAAACATTATTAATTATGTCTGAATTAAATAAAATTATTATTATTTGGTCAGATAGACCATGCAGAGTAGTGTCTGAAATGGTACTTTGACGAAACAACCACACAGATTTGAGAGGACCTTTCCAGTTCGGTTTGAAGTGAAAATCAAACTACGGGCTTTTATGCCGCATCGCTCGGTATTAGTGAAAACGGGCACCTATATAAATAACAAAAAAAAATATTAATCATACTGAATAATTTAATATGCTAACTTTTCTTGTACCTATGTCCTTATACTGCTTTCTTACCTAAATTAGCGGCTGATCCCCTTTTCTTTGAGGTCAGCCTGCATAAGAGTTGGCGCCATTTTGATACAACCTCGTTGAAGTTTAAAATGTTATATATTAATACAAATATGTATGTAAGACTTAGTTTTTAATCTTGATCTTAAAAAATCTTAAGTTTTTGGCTAAAAGTCCTCAGAAAAAAATGGCAGTTATCACTGATTTACGCCAAATGTGTACCTACTGGTTACTCGCTTTGATAAACTAAATACTGTGTCAAAGCATATTTTAATGTATAATACATTAATTACATTTGTAATAGTATATAATACGATAATATATATATATTTGAAATAACGCACGCTTAGGTAGTACTGCAATAATCACAAATGTATTCGTATCCGATAAGTTGCACATTTTCTGTGTAACAATCTGATTGATCCCTGATTAGGCCTAAAACTTTGGTTTAGACAAAATTAAAACGACCGATTTTAAGGGGTTCATGATAATAAATAATATAATATAGGTGTTCGCTGTTGTAAAAACAAAATACATAAATATTTTGTCAAGGTATTTGTATAATTGTTTACATATTCTTATGTAATAGTTTTACTGCATTATTAAATTATATTCCTGATACATTATTATTCAAGTATACATATTCAAATAGTCGGTATTGATGCTGAATATCCCTTAAAAGTCGTCGTATTTAAAGTCGTGCACTTCTGTACACAAAATGTAGGTATTGTGAGAACATTTCATGCAATATGTGATGATAAATTCGAGCTTAGGGACGCATTATTGGAAACTGATTATTTTAAACTTTAGATACAGTAAATTGACACTTGCAAACAAGAACTGTTCTAAAGCGCATACAAGTAATGTTATGAGTATTCAAAGCAAGAGTGATCAGTCGTGTCCTGGACCCGCATGCTTCAACGTAAACCTTGTCCATCGCTTACCCTCAGCACTTGTAGCCAATTTGACAATCTACAATCGATAACGCTAGTAAAAAAACTAATCAATGTATGGAAATTACACCTCTGAACTTTATGGTCAGACCAAACAAATATAAGGTATTAACGATTGTAGAGAGATTCGATACGAAACGCTTGTAACTTGGCTAGGTGGGCAGTAGAGCGGGTTCATTAGGAATAAAAGAAAATGTTACATGCCAGATCAACAAAGAAAATAATTTCATGTTGCTTAACTCTCCTGTTGAATCCAGTACCATCCCCTGGCTAATATGATGTAGAGTGTCAACAGCTGGGACAAAGTGTCATTTTTGCAATACTGTTATCAATTTTGAGAACTTCAATTTGTCCATTCAGAAGACTCACTAATCCGGCACTTCAGTAATTCGGTACATCCACTAATCTCTCTCTCCGCCCAGATCTTTCCTACATATTACCTTATTAAATTGGTACATCATGATATCTATATTTTATTTATTTTGATTTTTCTATACAATCCAGTAATCTGAAAATTCCAATAATCCGCCGTCCCGGTTTTCAATAGTGCCGGATTTGTAATAGGTACTCAACTGTACTAAGGTCGGTTGTTCATACCACGATTCTGCAACGACACTGCATTGCAATTATATTGTCTACTAGCTGACCCGGCAAACTTTGTTTTGCCATAAAAACACCTAATATGCATCTACCCTACCTACCCTACCCTACCCTACCTACCCTACTTACCCTACCTACCCTACCCTACCTACCCTACCCTACCTACCCTACCCTACCCTACCTACCCTACCCTACCCTACCTACCCTACCTACCCTACCTACCCTACCCTACCTACCCTACCCTACCTACCCTATCCTAATTTTCCATTTTTTTTTTTTTTGTATATCTAAACCATTCTCGAATCTCCACGAACACACACAAAAAATTTCATCAAAATCGGTCCAGTCGTTTAGGAGGAGTTCAGTCACATACACACGCACACAAGAAATATATATATTAAGATATGCGCGTGAGTGACGAACCACGCGTGAGCCGTGCGGTGCGGTGTGTCGTGTCGTCAACAAGCTCATACTTGTTTGTTTACATAAGCTAAATCTTGACCGCAAAAATGTCGCGACGACATAGCGGCATCGACGACATTGACATAGCCGAAAAACATTTTGTAAATAAATCGTGTCGCGTGTAGTGCGGTTTCGTGCAATGAACTAACGGTCCATATAAATATATGGAGTGTCGTGTCGTGAACAAATGGCCTAAGGTTTTCTATATTCCATGACATGCGTCCATGAGTTCGTCATCACGTTTTCACACTCTGTTTGATGTACAGCCGCGCCTATTTTGTGCTTTTATTCATAATATTATTGTGTATAATATAACGTATTGTTATATCAAATAAATGTAGTGAGATCTAGTGATATAAGTGTTAGAGCGTCGACAAATAGGAGATATTTTATAGAGTTCTTCACGCTCAAGTACCGTAGAAACGTGTTTATTATAGATTGCCGCTAGGTTTTCACTATGTAATATTGTGTTTAAGTAATCAATTTTCGTTGTAAGTTCATTATTTGTATATTATTATTATATTGTATGATTTAACATTATGACATATTAGTGTTGTTGTGGAAATTAATATTTTCTCAGTTTCGTTATTTCTTTTAGATTTTTCTTAGTTGAGCGTTAACGTATTAGAATACGTTATATTATTATTGTTGGAGGTAACGTTTTGTGAGTGCACTGTTGATTAATTTCGCCACATGCTCTTTTTCTGGTAATATAAAATATCTTATTAAAATTATATTATTTTGGTTTAGCTGTCTAATAAAAGCCTGGAAAAGTGATGTTTCCACGTTAAATACAACTGTGTGACTGATTGAGATACTTGCACTGCAGGGGTTAATCAACAGTGCATGGGGTAAGGTAAGATAAACATCTCATTCTCTGCGAAAATACGAGAAAACATGACACTTATATAAAGAAAGATTCCGAATAGACAATAGCCAGGAGACTAGTCAAGAATTGCAATTAAATGTTAACTTAAGATTTGTAATATTGGGCTTCCAGTTGTCGACTCAGTACTCCTTTGTAAAGAAGGGCCAAGAGTCTTTCGGTAGCAGATTGTTAAATTGATATGCGCACAAGTAGCAGTACTGCTTGTCTCTTAGAGTTAAGGAATGCTGATAGGCATATTGATGTAGATTCAAAGCGAACATTTATAAAAAATACGTCGCAAATTGACCCTTATCTCCACAACGTAATGCACATGTTTCCATCCGCACTGCGCTCGATATATCAGAGGCATGGAGCAAAATCCTATGAAATCTTTTACATTTTCGCTTCGCCTCTGCATCATCGTCAATATGCCTCTGACAAAACGAAAATACAGACATATTTCTTGTATTTTCGTAGTGAAGACTTCCCGAGGCTTGTCATATTTACACGTAAGATTGTTTGAGGTGAATTAAATAAATGTCAAGTTTTAATCGATCGTAATGGAGTTTTATTTATTTATAAACGCAATTCATTAATAATACAATATTATAACTTATTTTTAAATTATATTATAGGAATAATTTTGACAACTACGATTTTACGTATATCACTAAGTTTTAACATTCATTATTCTTTTATAATACAGCTGGAAAAACTAATACAATTATTTGTGGAAAAGTCCTGTGTCCTGCAGAGAAAATGATTGCAACAATTTGTTCTATTAATTTTGAGATAATTTGGAGTGGTTATTGGCATAAACTAGATTTTCTACCAGTTAAGAAATTCGAACCTCCACTTTCTTGTACAGAAATTATGACAGAATTAATGAGAAAAATTTTGTTGTGATCTTTTGCTCTTGAGTAACTGGGTGTTAGTCTTTTAATTTACCAGAACATTTTGCAAGATGGTAATAAGATTATGAAAACATTGCAGACTTCAAACCGCATTCTGAAATGAAAATTGGACCAAATCTAGAAGCACGGTTACTCGCAGCAACATACATAGAAAATATAATATTATTTTTCAATACAGTTGTTAAACATGGCGTACTTTCAGAGGCTATAATTATGATTCGAAAATTAAATCTTACGCATAGGCATCTTTCTGTTACGCGGTCGTGACTTTTGTTTACGAGCTCGATCATTAGTTTTGCAGTTTAGTTTTAAATTTATAAGTCAATTTAAAAAGTTTAGTAGCAAAGAGTTTTCATACATAGAATAAAATGGGATAGATTTTATACGAGGAAAAATGAATGATTCCGTACGTTTTAGCATTGAACTCTCAAAAGTCTTTTAAATGGTTGTTTAATATATTTAATGACCAGTTTTAATTTAATTATTTTCACATCAACATTTGTCTAAAATCGAATAGGCTGTATAGACTGTTTTCGTTGTAAAAAAAATCCAGCTGCAAAAACGCGCATTTAGTTATAAGTCAATTTTAAAGTTTAGTAGCAAGGAGTTTTCATACATAGAATAAAATGGAATAGGTTTTATACGAGGAAAAATGAATGATTCCGTACGTTTTAGCATTTAATTCTCAAAAGTCTTTTAAATGGTTGTTTAATATTTTTAATTACCAGTTTCAATTTAATTATTTTCACATTAACATTTGTCAAAAATCGTATAGGCTGTGTAGGCTGTTTTAGTTGTAAAAAAAAAATTTCCAGTTGCAAAAAAGCGCGAAAATTTTATTTTTTTGTGAATTAACAAATCTAATTCTTTGATTTGTTTTTACTATTTCCCACAACTGTATTGAAAAATGTCGTGTGATACACGGGCGTGTAGGTTATTGCAAACTCGTGTCATTAAAAACCCTCGCCTTCGGCTCGGGCTTGTTAATGACAGCTCGTTTGCAATAACCTACTTTCCACCCTTGTATCACAATGTACTAATTCTTTATTGAACATCAAGATAACTGTGGGGTCTACACTACACTATAGCAAAAAGTTCAAGAGTTATCGTTGATCATTTGTATATTATCAACGGTCAGTTCGTTTATAAGGGATTCATTTCGGTTTCTCTAAAACGTAAATCTTTCAATTTCAATAAAACGTTAGTACATTTTGGGTCAACTTACGTGCCGCGTACACTTGAGGATATTTATTACCTATCAAATTGACTCACTATATTTTTCGTTGTATTGTATAGACATCGGCCACGTCTACCGTATTATAGCACAATTTTAAACAATTTGTGCGAATTACAGTTGAGATTTTAAAACCAGGTCAATTTATGGTCGCACTGAATTTGATAAAAAATTAAAAAACTGCAGTGCTTTGTGATACGGTATTAGGGTGCTATTACTAGAAGTTAATTTACTCAAGTAAAATGTAGCCGAACCATTTAATGACATGCACTAATATTTCATTTGATTATTATACCTGCTGAGACACTCTCTGTGAGAGGGAACGGGCTGATGTAATCCACCAATCGGGCCCAGTGCGTATTGGTAATGTCACATGTCTTCAATTTTCTAGGACAAGCCGGTTTCATCACGATATTTTCCTTCACCGTTCTGAGTAAATTTTATTATAATACAGGATAAAACTATAAATATTAGGGTAGTTTAATATTATATGTCAAACTGATTAATATTCTTTATGTAAAAAGTTTCATAAAATAATAAAAAGTTGTGAGAAAATAATGACAAGATAAATAATTAAAACTTGTGCTTAGAAGTTGTCTTAAACATTATCAAATAAAATAATTAAATAAAATAGTACTAGGATTATGTGATATTCAACATCGACTCCTAGGACACTACGAGGGGCTATTTTAAATTCACAAACTATTTTTGACAACTATTCTATTAGTCCTTTATACAATTACTTCAGCCTAAATCTACTAAAATTTTCTTACTACGAGATCAAGCTGTACATACCTATAATTCGATTTGATTTTTACCAGAGATTGCACATGAAAAACTGTTTCACTCAGTTACTGAATTGAGAATTTGAAGTTAGGACCCTACTGTGTTGCCAAAGGTAAAGTTGACAGCTTTTTAAGTATTTGACAATTTCTCAATATCAAAATCTTAATTCAAAAACTGGGGGTAAGACCGTTCACATTCTTGTTTCATGTGTAATTATTCTGGAAGGTTATAAGTCTCCAGTATCAACACTAGTAATGAAGCAAGAACTACTAATCGTTTTTGTTAGGTTTTCTTTCTAAATGTGAAGAAATATTGGCACTAAGAGACAATATGAAAAATCTAACTGAAGCTGCTGCTTAAAGATTCGATATCACTTAAAATTAAAATAGTCCTTGATTACAGTTTTGCTACATTACTAACTTAATTATAACATAAGCTGCCATAATATATTTTATCTACACTCACAACATAATGTTCCAAATATGAATTCAAAAAGTATTGTATAAATATCGCAGGGATATGATGAAAACAGGGAATTGATCAAATCTCTCTAAGAGCGAGCGTAGCGAGCTCGGGAGCTTAGGGCACCCCGACACGGACAGGTTAGGTTCGAAGGGGATGACGGGAGCTGAAGTGAGCGAGCAAAGCGAGCGAACTCAGCTCCCGTCATCTCCTTCGTGTTAGGTTACTTTAGACCCTGCATACAGAAATAGGAGCCCCGCGCAGCGGGGCTCCGTCGGCTCTGCCACACAAATACTAATTCAACGTACAAAATAAACCTTTAAATTACTACAGAAAAGTTATTTTTGTCATTTCACTGAACCAATTTTGCTTAGAGATTTGATCAATTCCCTGTTTTCATCATATCCCTGCGACATAAACACGTACTTTATATTCGTGGATTGGTAAAATAAAAAAAAAATAACCATTGCTGTGCAACATTTGCATTCGATTTTCAAACAACTGCATCATAAAATAACTTTATCTACTCTCATATCGTAATATTCGAATTATAAACTTCAAAACGAGTTTATATTGACATACTTTATAAACACAATACCGAAATTTAAAAATAGAATCTTATTATAACACCTTTTCTCTAACAAAATAATGCTATAATACAATTTTTTTTCTATTACGATACAGGACAAATCCAAAAAGTTAATCACAAGGAGTTTTCATCAATTATTTTTTGTAATGCCATTTTTATAGTACCTATTTAAAAAGATTTGATTCCAATTTTTACTTGTCTATGACAATGCCCGCTTCAGGCTTAGCACGCACTGCGATTTTTATTCGCGCGAATTTTGTCTCTTTCTACATGTTCATAGAGATCAAAATATTCGCGCGAATTAAATTCGCGCCGCGGTGCGGTGGATTCTGTGGCAAAACACGGATTTCTTGCGGTATTATTTCTACACGATTTTTTACCGCAATGCGAGCAACTTCATACAATTCCATAGGTCGCAGAATAGGCGAAAAAAAATCGTACGAATAAAAATCGCAGTGCGTGCTAAACCTTAGCGCATGCGCAATGCGGTGATGTGCTGGGTTTTGGCGCCATTCATATTTTGCAGGTTTAGTTGTATTGAATTTCATGATGTTTTTTATTTCTTGCTTAAAAATGTCTGATATCAGTGAATGTGAAGAAAATTTGACTTCGCCCGATATTTTAGATGCGGCGAAGGAAATTACTCATAATTTATTACCAGCAAAGTCGAGAAAATTATATGATAAATTCTATCACGACTTTATGGCATGGAAAATGCAAAAAAGGTATTTAGTAGGTTCAATCCCAATGTATGAGTGTAGATAAAGTAGTGTATGAAACTGCACATAACTAGGTATTAAAACATTCGTGTGAATACTATTAAAAACCTCGCCTACGGCTCGGTTTTTAAACACACACTCATGTTTTAATACCCTTTATTATGCAACAGTTTCATAAACTACTATTTTAATTTTTATAGCACACTTATAACTTTTTAACTTACTGGCGCGTATGGGCTCATTGACTTAATGTTGAAAAGAACTGTCATTGTCTATGGATGCGCGCGCTGTGCAGTCATGCGCAGTGAGAATCTAAATTGCCCGCCATACCACATATATTTTCCTTTTCCACTTTTGTTTTATTTCAACTGTATGAGTGAAGATAAAGTATGCAACGGCATATAATTAGGTATTAAAACACTCGCGTAATATTATTAACACATTCGGCTTCGCCTCATGTGATAAACTTACGCTCGTGTTTTAATAACCTCTATTATATGACCATTGCATAAACTACTATTTAAAAATTTAAAAACATTACGTGTTTTAATATTAGAACCACCAAATTTAATGATATTTACACAAGCCTACCACAACTCAAATACACTTTTCATTACAGTATTTCTTACAAGTAATTTTGGGTTGCAAAGATATAATAGTTATGTCAAGGGATTATTGCGAAAACCATAAATTTATAAATGTTATGTTCACAATTTATCGAGAACTAGCGACCCGCCCCGGCTTCGCACGGGTAGTAGAGCATAATATGCCTGCAAGCTTTTTCTTTCCCTTGAAATTTTACTGCAAAATCATTCACTTAGTATGTAAAACAAAGCCAACGCAATTGCAACCTTCCAACAACACCCAAAAAGAATAGAAATACATAAGCCTCCACCTATCACCTAATTGCAAAAGCTGTGAAATTATAAATGTCATGGACCAAGTGATTAATCAGTGCACTATGTATATATCGGTTCATGAGATACAGCCTGGTGACAGACGGACAGACAGACAAACCGCGGGGTCTTAATAATAGGGTCCCGTTTTTACACATCTTTTTATTATCCGGCCCAATGAATCTATGAGTTACGGGCATTATTCAGAAAGCCCAGACAATTTAATTATTTCAATAGTTTTTAGCATATCTCATATCTCCTACTCATACTCGCCATTTTTCGAATTGTCTGGTCATTATGAATAATACCATATTAATCAATTGTTCCATAAAATAAACATTCGCTTCAAAGTCTGTTTATTATACGAATACGCGCGTGTTATCGCTCGGCTTATATAGCAACAGTGTTACAGTGGGCGACAGCGATTTATTTTAGCGCGCTTTAATTTTTGTTTTGTGATAACTCCTAAGATATTCATTTAAATTATATAGTGTAAAGGATTATCATATATCATAATGCTTAAGGTAACTAACGTATTTAAGTTGATAAAGATTAATACTTTATCCGTGTAAATATCTTTCGAATTACCGCATTGTACGTGACCAAGTTTTTTAGAAGTTAGAATGGGTACAGTAAGGTATCCTTATAAGATAGATATGTAAAAGAAGAATATATTTCGGCATGTTCCCGTTAAGTTACACCATTTTGTATTACACTGTTGGGTAACAGTATAATACAATTGGGATAAAAATTACCGATTAGTAACACTGTAATTCAATGCCAACCGCAAAGGGAATTACTCTGTCTATTGGTGAAAACTGCATGAAAATCCGTACAGTATTTTTTGAGTTTATCGCGAACAGACAGACAGACGCGGTGGCGGACTTTGTTAACAGTAGTGCTTAATGTTTTTTTTTTTCTATTTAAACTAATATTTGCCAGCCCGGATGAGGCTGGCAAAGGAGCGTGGAGATTGGCACAATAGAGAGCTGTATGCACAGGAGTGGGCGAAGTCAGGCTGCGGTTGATGATACTATAATTTACTCATCCGATTTCACACACCTTTTTACTCTCTGAAAAGCTAGTATTTTATAAACTACGGTGTTTGCAATAATCTCGAGAACTTTTCAACGTGAAAAATAAGGTGACTTGAACATGAAGTGCGTTGTGAATCCGTCCAATCAAGGTGGAGTGACAAATTACTTCGAGCTCAGTCCACCCATGTTTTCACGGTAAGATGTTTACTGAATAGACTGGCTGGTCATATAATATATAAGACATTTTACTCCATATAGATAGACTAAGAAAAACATGACAGCATCCTACAGACATTTATCTTGCAAGTATTTTACATTATAACAAGGATATAAAGACCAGGTTAGTACTGTGTTGTCAGAAAAGTATAAGTATTCTGAGTATTCGAAAATGTAGGCCCATTTAGTTATTTTATCATGAGATTAAACATAGCCTCAATTAAATTTAACTCAATACACTGGGACAATAGTAAAATTGTGGACCATTCAACTGAATGATTGCCCAATACACACATATTAGTAAAAAAGATGAGCTTCTGTCTGTCCATAGATCTAAAAACTACCTACTAGTAGGTAAATATAGTGTAGTATCTTCTCACTAACAAACACGTGTGATAAAAAGATCTTCAGAGTCTTGGTTACCAAGTTTTTACGGTATATTGTAAATCAAAACACAATAGAAGCTTATACTAGCAAGGAGCGATTATCAATTCAGCTGCATTGTTTGCCCAATTGCAGAAAGATTGCAATTGAAGGATGTAGGGGACTCATCTGTCCTTTTAGCTCAAGAATTACTGGAAATTTTCCGATGCACATTGATGGGCAATCATCTGGTTTGTGAGAAGAAACTAACTCAGACCTCCCTTACTAGTCAACATGTATGCCTCGACAATCTACGCACATAATCTACGATTGTATATTTTTGTGACTGAACATCGTGTGTATGTATGGCGCCACCATCGGAGGGACGGACGACGTAGTTTCTGGGGCTTGTTCCTTCTCTTTATTGTTCTTTGTCTTCCTGAATTGAAAACCGTTCTTCCTGAGTATCTTCCTCAGTGTTTCCCTTGAGCCTTTGAAATTTATTTCTTCTTTTAGTATCTGCAGGAGTTTGTTGATAGTGGGTACTTCTTTCTTGAAAGCGTAGAACTCGTGGATTTTCCTCCGAATCACTTGTAGATCGTATTCGTCAACTTCTATCTTGCCCTTTGTTCGCACACGTTTCTTCGGCGTTTTCTTCAGAGTCTCAGGGTCTAGCAGACCTTGTTCTACAAGTCTGGCTTCCTTTACGATGTTTAATACAGTGCGCTCAGATACACCTGTAAAAGATACAGCAACCGCATTAGCTAATTAAAGGTAAATAAGACTGTTTAGTGGGCTTTTTCGCAAGCGATACTACTGAGCATGACGGCAGACAAATGTAATTGGATTTTACATCAGGAAGTTAGTAGCTATTATTTTTATAATTGAGAGATTTCTTTGGTTATAACGATATTAATCTGTATTCAAAACAATTACATAAATAATATTTTCAAAATAAAACAGTGCAATGTGAAACAACAACTAAGTTGAATTAATGAAAAAGTGTTACATTTTGTCAATTGAAAAGTATTAAAATCGAACTATAAATAATAAAATATAATTGTATATTCAGATAACAATAAAACATATAATGTGGGACATTAGAAAAAAAATACATAAAAATAAATAAATTCAATTATGAGCAAAATGTCAATACATAACCAAACTATCTAACTTATTGGGTACCGCTTGTCTCCAATGTCAATATGAACCTAAGGTTTCAAACTATTATACTTAAAAATATCACAAATGCACCGTGGTTTATATGAAAATGTGAGATTCATGAATATCTCAACCCAAATACAGTGCACCAGGTGATGAAAATCTGGGAAGAACACTACTAAGAATACCTAAAGAATCGCGCAAAACTCCTTGGCAATAGCTCAAATAAACGCAGATCATAAAAGGTGGCTGATAAGGTTGACATTAATGGATCTTGCAAAGTAGGACATGAATCATCACACTTAATATTATAAAGGCGAAAGTCTGTGAGTGTGTATGTTTGTTCCTTCTTCAGGCTTAAAAGGCTGGACGGATCTGGACGAAATTTGGTACAGAGATAGATTGTAGCACATATGATACTTTTTATCCCGGGAATATGTTCCCTTGGGATAAAAAGTATCATATGCGGGCTTAGTCACTTCTTCTCGCGGGCTTAGTCGCTGGCAGAAGCTAGTGATCTCATAAAAATAAAGGGAGAAATCTCGCTGGAGGATCCGCTCTGCACCACCATATTCTACAACAATTTTGCTCAAAGTTCAAGGACTGATTGCAAAGGAAATTAGAGAAAAAAGCTTTTACAATGAATTTACATTTTATCAATTTGTTGCTAGTATTAAATTCACAGTGCCATTGAAAAATATGTCATGTTTTGCAGGTGATTAACATAACAAGCCTAATTATGTATTTGGTTGGGAGTGTTGGGACAAAGCCTTATTATGACAGAATCACATAGGTTGATACTAACTATTAATTGGGACTTGAATATGGGTGTCTTAATTTAGCCAGCAGCCTCACCCTCTTCTAAATTGAAAACTTTCAGACAGGAATAATATAATATAAAATCATGCTTGTATGCCTAAAGGGTTGGACAAATACGTATAAGTCCCATGTAGTAGGGGGCAAGGCTATTGCGATCAACCAGGTACAAATCCAGACTCCGGGCAGCTACTGAGAAATTCCAGATGGGAAGCCCAATAAAACTTTGCTTGACCTGGGAATCGGACCCAGGACCTTTTATTCAACAGCAAAGAAATATACAGTAGTCATAGCGGATCTTTGTGTCTCTGAAGTTGGCTCTGCCGACCATTGCGCAAGAAACAGTTTGTCTTCGAGTATACAGCATAGAGTAAGTGAGATAGGACAATGCGACAAACGTAAGAGAGTGAAAGAGACAGTTATACAATGCTATTTTCACCTTCAACATTGACACAAAATTAGATACTGCGCAGGATCTTGCAGCCAATTCAGAGACACAAAGATCCACTGTGAGTATTATACTATGGAATAAATTATATTCTATTGGTCTAAACAAAGCTATGGTTGACAGTGTGCTGTTAAAGAGTCTGGACTTAGAAATTTATATACCTACTTAAACTCACACCTATTTATGTATAATTCCATTAAGATTGGTTTAGCAGCTTAGGCATGAAAACATATGAAACAAACAGAAAGGACATTCTAATAGAAAGCTTTGTTCAAATATGGATGGAGGATGTGACCAGAGTTAGTTTCCTATTTACAATAATATTAGTAAAATTTTAAGCAAATAAAATGGCAAACAATACTATTTCTTTGGCCAAAAAAGGAGTGTTGTAGTTTTTAGATATATTATTTCGCAGTGAATAAATAATAACAATAAGATGATTTTACCCACAAATTTTTATGCCCCTTTAATTGTAAGATAAAGGAAGGACTCGCTAGCATTCGGTGGTAAAGTTCTAAGATCTGTTTTGACTTTATTCATGTTCTTAACTAGGTACCTACTTCTTTTATAGATTATGATGTATTTCAGTTTAATACCAATGATTGAAATAGGATATATGTCAGTTTAATACAATTTTTGATTTTTGTCTAAAGTTTAGTAATTTTAAAAGACTTCAAACAATAGTTAAATGCGTACATACGTAAACATAATGATAGAATAGATACATTATTAGTGCCTTTCATTGAACACAAACACGATACGCTGAGTGAAGTGCATAAGACAGTCGCATGAAAAGAAAACAATTAAATGCGCAAATGCTGTGTCTATCGGTTTACATATAATAATGATCTTTATAAAGGTATAAACTTTAACTAGATACAGCTAATTATTATAATAAATTAACATCTTTTGATACCTGTAGCGGCAGATACTCGAACGTAAACTTTACTCAGCGGTATTATTGGCACTTGCATTCGCTTTTCTTCGTCCATAAACTCCTTCACTTTCAATATTATCTCCCGAACTTCAGTCGTAATATTCTTCGGCATTTTGTAGTTTTATTGTTACGGTTTTCCAAACAAAAACACTGATTGCAGCAAACACCAAGTTTACTCCACAAATGGCTACTTTTTGACTTTTGTCAGCGTGACAGTTCAACAAAAATGGCGGTGGGCATTCTCGCAATATGGCTGCCAAAATTATTTCGGATACGCGTACGTCCATACGACTGACAAATATTTATCAATTAATACCACGATTAATACATTATGGATAATCATAAAAGTATGAGGTAGGTGGTGATTTTTCGGCAATTTAATGAATTAAACTGCATTTCATCCTGGAATGTGAAAATATTATGTGTCCCTGTCTTTATATATAAAAATGTAGTTATAATACTTTTTTATAGGGACCATTTAGCCGAGGCCATTCCATGAGCCATTCCACTGAGCCAATCCAATAATGTCATCGTGTAAATAGAGACAGTCCACTGCATTTGATTGTCCTCAAGACATTGATGTGATTGATGAATCCAGTCGATTTCGCTGGCACCAATGCTTTCCCCAACACTCGGCACTCACGCAGTGGATTGGCTCGTGTATTGACTTTGTGAGAACGCTTGTTCCCGTCCGAGCTATTTAGCTATTTCTCTAGTGTGTGCACTTGTGGTTTTCAATAGCCGGACACACGTGAGATTTTGGGTAAATTAAGGAGTATTTATGTTCTGGTGATAACACTATAAGTTAAGATTACAATAAAAGTTTTTTGTACGTTAGTTCATATAACAAAAAAAAACCGTTTATCCATAGCGTCCGAATCTGAACTGGCCTACCCGGGTGGCTTATGTGTAAAGTAGCACTCCGCCCGCTTCTTCGTTCGCGTGATTTTGTATTTTATCCTACAGATGAGTTTCTTAAATGCAATTAGTGTGAATAAAGGCAACAAAAAATAAGCCACAAAATAAAGCCCCTAAAAACTTAATAAACCCTTTTCACCCCATTGAGTTTTTAACAACCCAAACATTCTATTCACTCTTTTCTTCACTTTTTTATTTTTCATTTATGTTAGTCAGTTTTCGCAGTAAGATTCCTCAAAAAAACTTTAACATCCCTTAACCCTAGTTGGGAAGTACGAATAAATTTCAGCCCCTGCAGCTTGGTTACGGTTACAAAGATTTTCCAAATGTGAGTATTGCTATACAACGTGGCAATGCTGTCAGTCTTTTGGGCACATTACCAGTGGACAACGATGTGGAGGAGTTTTTCGAAGTTATATTTTAGTTTAGTATACGAGTAGTTTTAGGTTTAGTTAGTAAGTAGTTTTTGGTTAAAGTGTATATGTTACAAACATATACACTTCGTCTTAGTTATTTAAGCTATAACTTTTATCTATGTAAATAATTAATAATCTTCGTATCTAAATAATAATACTCTTCTAAAAAAACTTAAAAAAAATCATCATTTGGGGTAGTTTCGAAATACTAATAACGATAATGATAAAGTCTTTGACTTAATCCAGTAAAACCTTGTGTGGGTATTTTAGCGGGAATAGCGATGTAAATTAAAATGCTTAAGAAGGGGGCACTCGCCCGTGTATACAAAATAAATGTAAAGAATGGTTCTTTTGTATGATAATAAAGAGGACCCTATTTTATTTTTTGATTTTATAATATTTACCTCTAAATGAATCACCCGTTATAATATAACCCTCTTACAAATAAACGCGGTATAAAGTTATACCAGGTATAACAAAGGTATAACCATACATTTTCATAGGTTTATACTTGGTATAACTTTATACCGCGTTTATTTGTAAGAGGGTAAGTGTTTATAACGATTACAGCAGCTTCTGGCGGTTATTGTAGCGTCGCGCGACGGACCCGTGGTGGACCTTCATAACATTACAAAGTTTTAAATTATTTTCATGAAAAAGAAAGCAAAGACCACAGATGTCGGTATATATAAGTTTCTCTGTGGAGTATATACAGGTCCTTCTTTGAGCCTTTCATCTTTTTCAAGTTTGACACATGAGACTATTGCAGTAATTTTGAAAAATACTCGTTAAGGGATGTACCAAAACCATGCGCTCCACGATTCATATTACTACCACACTTGTGTGGTTGCTCCCGAGAAGGATGTGTTGGAGATAGATATTGTCGGCGGCGGCTGCGCGTCCCGCTTACAGCGATGGTGGCACGATCTCTTTCTACTCTCATACACCTCTGGGAGAGCTAGAGGCTTCTACAATAGCTCCCATGCTATGAAGATTGAGAGATTCCGACAGTTCCGCAATTACAGGCATCGCATACATCCGATGAGCAAGTTCAGGTAAGCAGTACAAGTAGTAGGATGGTACTTGTTATCTGCAGCAGAATTAAATGATAACACATTTTTATAGACAGCCATATTTTATAGTGAATAAGTTTTAAATGATAACACATTTTTATAGACAGCCATATTTTATAGTGAATAAGTTACTTCTAAGCAAGTGTGCTTCTGCGTCGACCACATCGTCGCTTACCATCAGGTGAGATAGTGGTCAAGCGCGTGCCCATTAATAATAAAATAATAAAATAACCGGCCAAGTGCGAGTCGGACTAGCGCTTGAAGGGTTCCGTACCATTATCGCAAAAAACGGCAAAAAAAACACGTTTGTTGTATGGGAGCCCCACTTAAATGTTTATTTTATTCTGTTTTTAGTATTTGTTGTTATAGCGGCAACAGAAATACATCATCTGTGAAAATTTCAACTGTCTACCTATCACGGTTCATGATATACAGCCTGACAGATAGACAGACAGACGGACCGCGGAGTCTCAGTAATAGGGTCCCGTTATTACCCTTTGGGTTCGGAACCCTAAAAACATATTATGTATACCAGAACGTCCAAAAGTTCGGTTGAAGAAATCACGGAGGGCGCGGGAAAAACCTGGGATGAGGGATACATAAAAACGTCAGATAGGAAACTAGGTCTATAAAGGCAGTGGGTCAATCCAGGCTGATAATTATGAGGATGATAGCTGGAAAATGTTCTCCAAGTAAAGAGATCCCTCCACCATAACTACTGTAGACTTAAGTTACCTACACAATTTCTATCAAGTTAGAAGTTACGCTGATATCGATTCAGCACTCGCCCGTCTCCTCTGTTATAATAGGTCTGGTATGTGTTACCAGAAACTCAGTGCATGACTCGTAAGACGTTATTTAGCAGATAGATGTACGGTTCGGTTCGGTCAATGTAATATTAAGTTGTGGTTTATACACTCACATCAGTCACGACTTACATCCCCTATCAGTTAGGTACCTACAATTGTATTATATGTAAATGCCTGATGTAAGGGGCCGACTACTTCAACATTATATTTCTTGACGTGACAGACCGACGGTAATATCCTTAATGCAATGATTACGTTTCAGGAATTTCTGGGACTTCTTAATCCTGCACGTCTTCCTGATGAACAAGATTATTTTCACATTCACGTCCTCCTTCATCTACGATGGACTACCAATATATATGTTTTACTTCGGAGCCATTTGCGAACTTATTATCATCGCAGATTTTTATGTCAACCTGAAGACTGGTTACATAGAACATGAAGCTAAAAAGGTCATCTTAGATACAGATAAGTCCCTAATAAACTACTGCACGAACAAACTCTTCATGCATTTTACGTCGGCCACACCCTTACACTGGCTGATGTTCCTTAGATACGGATTTAATATAACATGCGGTTTGTGCAAGGCTAACACATTTATCTGTGCTCTGAAGATTATCAGTGTGTTCAGTCTATCCAGGGTGGTCGAAACATCCGCCTACTACACTCAGAAGCACCGCTTATCAAAGAGAAACAAGGTGTTCATGTTTTTGAGGATTGGGGCAATTAGCTTCACTACCATGTGTCAATTCTATGATCTGAGCGACGCCCTGACTTTGCTTGAATTTATGCGTAGAAACGAAGTGGTTTGGGACTCATTGTTAGGCATCAGAGCGGGTGCTAAGTACGGGGACAAGGTCCCTAACAATTGCAACAGCTACAATTTGGGCTTAGATATCAACAGGATTTTGAAATCTTTTCAGCTACATAGCTTTTGCGTTGCGGAGAGAATCTTCTATTTGGATAGAATGACCGCTTTGATTGGTTATGTTATTTGTAAAATATTTTACGCTTGGACTTTGTTGGAGTGTTATGCTTTTCTTAGTCCTTTTTTGTACCCGAAAGATAAGGCCATGTATATAAGGAAGAAGGTCTTAAACATTTTGTCGGTTCGTCAGCTATCTGACGACTTGAATGTTAAGGTACAACAGTACTTTAACTTCAGGTCGACACGATTTAAAGCAATGACGCAGAATAACGAGCTGTATAGGATGCTGCCAGACGTGCTGAAGAAAGAAATCAAGTTGAGTTGCTACTTGAGGCTCATGATGCGGATCCCGTACTTCGCTGACTTTAGCCTGCCTATCCTTGAGGACATAGTCATGTTACTGAGAGAGGAAGTATATTTGAAGAATGCTATCGTAGCAGAAGTGAGTACATTACCACGATTCACATCTTACTATATATCTTACTAATATTATAAATATGAAAGTTTGGATGGATGTGTGGATATATGTTTGTTACTCAATCACGCCAGAACAGCTGTACGGATCTGGATGAAATTTGGCACAGAAATAGATTATAGACTGGAATAGCACATAGGGTATCTCGGCATTAACGCGGGCGAAACCACTGTCAGAAGTTAGTCACACTAATATTATAAAGGCGAAAGTTTGTGAGTGTGTATGTGCTTGTTTGTTACTTCTTCACGCTCAAACGGCTAGACGGATCTGGATGTAATTTGGCACAGATAGATTTCAGTACTTATGGAATAGCTCGTAGGATAGGTACTTTTTATCCCGGGCATATCTTCCCTTGGGATAATTTTTGACATTCACGCGTGCGAATACGCTTGCAGAAGCTAGTAATATATATATATATTTTTTTTACTTTTCTTCCCGGTATAATGTTCCCTTGGGATAATAAAATACTTTTCACGCGGGCGAAGCCGCTGGCAGAAGCTAGTGGTTTATGTCGCATGCATGTGTATATGTCGTGGTGGCCCAGTGGCTAAGACCTCGCCTCTCGTGCTTGGAAACGTGGGTTCGAATCCGGGCAAGTACCAATGTGACTTTATCAATTCATATGTACTTTCTAAGTATATCTTGGAAATCGCTGACAACGGTGAAGAAAAAACATCGTTAGGATATCTGGACTGGATTGTGCTCCATTGGTGTAATTTCTGCTAGGCGTTCCAGTGCCAGAATAAACTAATTATCTGTGTATATATTAGTTGTTTTCCACGTATATATTTGGAAAACGTTGCTTTTGAAGCCAGTGCTCAGTGCCCATAATGAAGTTAACAGCATGAAATTATTTTAAACCAGTTTTAGCCTTTTTCAGTCTTGTCCTTCAGTACCACTAAGCAAACGCAAGTAAATTTCTATCTATTTAGGCGTGGGTGCAAGCAGATGGCCTGATGATCGTTGAGAACGGAGTCTTGGCAGTATACTCCAAAAACCACAGAGAACAGGGTCACCTGATCGACGGAGATTTCTTCGGGGGATTATCTCTGGTTACTGATCAAGAACTCTGCATGTCTTTTGTGGTGGCAATTACCACATGCACTGTAAGCTATTTGTATTTTTTGCAGTGAAAGCTTAAACAATTGAACAGAAAGGATCCTTAAACATCTGCTTGCTTGTTTGCAAACTGCCTGGCAATCTGTGCTGCGAGCCTGTCGAACAGAAAATTATTGTTTTCTTTGATATTCATTTCTTGTCCGGTTCGGTTTCATAGACAACTCCTCCCGGCAATTTATCTGAATTCAAAATATAATTGACCGTTCCATGGTTTTGGATCTGTAGATCCAGTTAGCAGTTCGGTACCTACTCCAAAACTGCTTTTTCCTGTTGCTACAACTGATAAAAACATTTACCTACTGAACTCCAAAGTACGTCGGTAACCTAGGTATTTTGTGTGAGATCGGTACAAACCAGCACACTAAATAATTGTGCAAGTTCAAAGAATAGCGTACGGTACGCTTCCCTCGCATTCATTGATTCATAATAATATGTCCAAAAAGCCGTTTACTCGACAGCGTAAAACACGCAATGAATACTGTAAAGTTATCAAAATGAAAAGGAAGTGGTGACACAAAACAGATACGAAGTTAGGGTGGTGGTTCTTGGCCTTTCATGAGGAGCTGGGGTGGATGGAAAACCTAATTTTCAAAATACTCGACCGTGGAGTTGCGAACTCCAGCTAGATATATTTAGATACAGCCCTGCACTTTATTTTCCAGATCCTGATACTAGAAAAGCATCGTTTTAGAAAATTAATGAGGAATTATGCGAAGGAATTTGATGAAATGAAAACCATGATGAAGAACAGATATAACTATAACGATGCCGATGGCCTGGTGTCCTCCCGCAGGACCTCCGAGCTGAGTCAACTGCCGCCTGTCAAATATTGGCTGCACTGACAGGAGGCAGGCGTATCTATTTATTATTTGGTTATCTTCACAATATTTTGGAAATGATTGATAACATAACGTTGTATGCTATAAATACCTAGTTGCAAATGGATAGATAAGTGGTAGGTTTAGGTGAGAAATCTTTATTTCCATAAGAATACAATAATTCACAAATCATAGTCTCGTATGTGAACCCAAGCTGCATATAAACAATAGTCACTTTAAGTACATTAAAATAAAAATTTAAGTAAAGACCGTAAAGCATTTTCTTTAAAATTTTGCTCTATACCGTTTTTACGACTACCTATGTGTCCCGATAGTGCTATTCTCTAAGGACAGACTTTACCACTACCTGTACAGCCTTGAGTGCAGCGCTGTGCCTAACTACGAAAATACATACATCAAAACTGTCTAGGGGTCATATTTTGACTAGATTTGGTAAATATTAATAGGATATTTTTTATAGTTAAAAATTTACCCGCGTGATCCCTAGACACTTTTGATGTGTGTAGTAGTTTCGTAAGTGCGCTCAAGGCTATTATATCCTTACGCTCTTACAAATAAACGCGGAATAAAGTTATACCAGGTATAACAAAGGAATAACCATACATTTTCATAGCTTTATACTTGGTATAACTTTATGCCGCGTTTATTTGTAAGAGGGTTAGAGAATAGCAATACTGTAGCTGCGTAAGCTCAGCCTGTGGCGGCGTAGCATGGGTTTGCACCCGGGGCGATTTTGTATTGTGCACCCCCAAAATTAAACCACAAAACATGACTTATTTTTCTAAAATATTCGATCACACTCCCCAACTAATACTACCGGCCTGTCCTTGCAAGAGCGAGCGAAGTGGGCTTGAAGATATAAAAACCCCGCCTCTGATTGGTAAGATTTTCTCCCAAGTTCGCTTTAGGACAGATTCACCCAAATTTTATTTCTTAGTGTTGGGACCCCGTGCTTGGGCCGAATATTTATTTTAAGGTCACAGACACTATTCTTTTGGATTTTATTTCGAAAGTAATGAAAAATCACAATAAAATATAAATTGCGCGATGCTGTAGTCTCGTCATTATTGTTTCTCATAGATTATGCAGCTTCAGTTTGCATTTGCAGCAATACAGATGTCGCTACTAGTCCTGCAGCCTAATTGCGTAAGTGAATTCTGCAAAGCAAAAAAGTTGTAACCTTCCCAAAAACGACTTTTCGTATTGCATATTACACTCTGAAACGGAAAGGTTATGCTCCTTTCATTACCAATATTTTGACGTAGAATTGATTGTAAAAGAATGATTGAAAGCGGAAGAATCGAGATAAAACTTCATTATTGGTATTGTGTAATGCAAATGTCATATATCTTCAACTCCGTAGTATCTCTAAGTAGTCTGTGTTCAACTCAAAGGAGGATTTGGAAAGCTAACGCTAGCTTAATAATTCAGACGCGCTAATTATTCAGACGCGTTAATTATTCAGATTCTTTGAAAGAATCGACTTTCCTTTGCAGAATTCACTTACGCAATTAGGCTGCTGTTCTCTAATAAAGAAAGAAAGAAAAACGTCTTCCTTGGTCGTACATAAGTATGGTATTTTACTATGTAGGATAAAAGGTAATCGGATTTATTTTTAAGTATGAGGATTTAAAAAAAATATGCGTACATCGATTTAAATCACTAGGCATTATTTTCTTACACATATGAAGGCGAAGCCAAGTTCTACCATTGATACAAAAGTATAGTAGTTCACAATAGGCAATAAATTATTAGTACAATTCTTATAATTTTTAACAGTCATGAATCAAACCATTAAGTATTGCCACGAGATGGCGCTACTAGTAAGCAAGTCACAGGCCACTCTCTTTTTTATTCAGTTTTTGCAATATTTTATTTCCTGCGACGCCATTAGCTCGAGACTTAGTTAATATAACAAGCTTTATACTAGCTTAATTTTGTTTGTGTGTCCGGCAACAAGTCATCAATTTTTCGCTAATAGAACAAGCGATAAAGCGATAAGCTTTTGTATATAATTTGCCCCGGGATAAGCCGGGGTGGATCGCTAGTTGAGTAATAAATGCAACACGTTACGACCTATGTATAATGATAGAGATACACACCTACCGTACATACATAATCCTTAGTGACAATCGGTCACACGGTACGAATCCGAATCGTATTTTCATCTGACTTCATTGAAATGCGCATGCGCGATGGAGAAATGCTAACCTGGCAGCATACGTGACTCCTGGCTATGTTCACCGAATGTTACTTTTACGTAACACTGCTACAGAGCGGTATTCAAGGTACTGCGTTTTGGTGAAGAATAGAGATTGGTAAGTAATGTGATGGTACCTTAGGCTGCGAGGTTTGCGTAGAGGGCGGGGCGATAAGCGGTAGCGATGGGACTATGCTAGAATCATTCTTATGACTTGAAGCTCTAGAAGTGAAAATTTATCAAGTTGCGATAGCGAATGATTAAAAATTTTTTTTTTATAAAAAAAGCAAAAAAAATAACCCTCGTACTCGCGTCGGGGAACCGCCAACATGTACAGCGGTTTATTTTATTTACTTAGCGGTTCCCCGGCGCGAGTACGAGGGTTATTTTTTGCTTTATAGAGGTTTAGTGTCGGGGGTTTGTTAAATTTTTAATTTAATTTTTATTTCATCCTTTTTAAACTACATATAATATACTTAGTAGTAGACCAGCTTCAATCGACAATCTATCGAAACACGTAATTTTGGCACCATATCTAGTTAAAAAACCCAAATTCCAAGAGTAAAATGCGGATAACTTTTAAATGGCTGAACCGATTTTAATCAAACATAGCTAAGAACACTCTCGACAAAGCCACCTTTCAAACAAAAAATCTAAATCAAAATCGGTTATCTGTTTAAGAGCTTTGATGCCACAGACATACACACAGATGCACAGCAACACACGTCAAACATATAACACCTCTTTTTTTCCGTCGGCGATTAGGGACAAAAATGTATCGAAATGTCACGTCATCAATTCCTTACATTTAGGCATTCCGACCATTCGCTAGAACAGAACGACGCTGTCTAGAGCATCAAGGTGCTTTATTGCATTGCATTAGCGTGAGTGAGAGTTTGAATGAAAGGGAATTGTAGAATGTTAGATTTCCATTGATAGCCAAAGTTTTGGTGCGGTGACGAACATCGACACTGTGTTTGTTTATGGCATTGGCATAGTAATACAAACGAATATGGCAATGAGATTGTTTCAATTTAATATTACACCAGAAATAGCCAGTACAAACGAACAGATTGTGAGACGCGAATAATCCTCATAGATAGGGTAAGATTGTTGGTCACGTAACAAACGCGAAAAACAGTGGAAAGCTTGCAAAAATCCTATCCTTTTTGAGCAGCACAAATGGTTGTAGATGACGATGATGCCTCAATGCTTCGCTCCAGGCTGCACCAAGGCCGCACCCTTAAGGGCACACTAGTCCACTGCACGAACTATTTTGTGCGCGGGGTTAAAATACATGCTATATCAAACGACAACACGTGCGGAACAGATAGATGCTGTTTTGAGCAGTAAGAAGCTAGTTCGCTTACGAATACACACTTTTGCAAATTTGTAGCGAAATGGATGATGATTTAGAACGAAAACGAGCGCGCGAAATTTTATAAACAGACCTTTGGGAGTCTGGATATCATGAAAAAAACGACTAAACGTATCTGCTCAAAATAAAATTATTTGCATTGTTGAACTACTAATCTATACCTGTATGGAGGCCGTTTTTCAATTTTCCTTCTTCTTATGGTACTTATTTGCGCCCAAAAATGCGTTAAAATTAGTGTTGAAATATGGAACTTTCGAAGCTCACAACTTTCAAGTAAATATTTTTTTTACTTTTTTTGCTTCCATACAGGTCTAGATAATGATGAGACTAATTGATATCATTTTTTATTTTGAAAGTACATCGTCAAACAATGGAGTAAAAGCCAGAGTACGTTTGTATGGAAGAATATTCGACTAGTGTAGCCTTAATTTACAACTCTTTTTAAAGAATCACGTCATATTGCTCTGCGGTCCCTTGATCTCATTATATCATTCGTATTGAGTGCATTCGCTCTTGACAGACCATTGACTGTTACGGAAACGAATCTAACCACCTTTAGATAACTGGTTAGTAATGGTAACCACATAGCAGGAGTGCTTGTATCACCGTGTTGTATCTCATTAAGTGAGTAGGTAATATGTGGGTTTCACGTCCGTACCTACGTTTGAATGTTACCTACAATGTTTTTCTAAGAAAATACGCTTAAAGATATTTTATTTTGTAAATATATACAATGGTGGTATATTGAATAGCTCCAGACATGTTTACCATAAGGCATGCAAAAATGACAAATTTATAAACTAATCTACTAAACTTTAACAAAACAAAGGAAAACAAAAACCAAGCATGATTCTTATTTTTAAACATTATAAACAGCAAGTTTCAAAAGTATTTATGTGTTCTAGGTGCATAATACGCTCGTGTTCCTCTAAGGGAAAGGCAGAGATGTTAAGGGTGGTCCAACCATAACGCACGATGTTAATTGTAAATAAAACAAAAAGTTTGCAGAGAATTAAAGAGATTATAAGATAGAAGGATCTATGACAATTATGTGTGAAACAAAATTTCGACCAAATACTCGCCACGGCTTCGGTGGCATACCTCTATCCGATGGTTTATATTTTCAATCATCATAATTGAGGTTCAATGTCGTTAATGTGCCGAATCATCTCATCCTTTAGCTCTTGAATTGTTTTTGGTATACACTACACACACACACTATTCTTTTAAATATCCTCACAAAAAGGAGCCCAACGGTATCAAATCACAAGATCGTGGCGGCCAATAACATCGCCCCGACGTGAGATAACAAGGCCATTGAATTTCTCGTGCACAAGAGCCATTGTTTCGTTGGCTGTGTGGCAAGTGACACAGACCTGTTGGAACCATATATCGTCCAGCTCCATATCCTCAATTTCTGGCCATAAAAAGTCCATTATCATCTCGCGATAGCGAACACTATTCACGGCAACTGCTTGGCTACAACAATCTTAACGCACTGCTCAATTGTTTACCTCCCCATGGTTGAATTTGCCAAAGACTGAAACAAAAAAATGTCAAATAAAGTTGGGCAAACTTGAAGTTAAGGTGTGACTCACAATTAACATCGTGCATTATGGTTGGACCACTCTTTATATAAAGGGTCTTTCAACAAGGACGGGGCGATGTTAAAATTTAATAAAACAAGATGTTTGTGAGATATTAACGAAATTTATTTTTATTTAAACATTTACATTAAATATTGGACCTCTCGGATTTGTGCCACCATACGAAGCCGCGGCGGACATTTGAACGATGTTATATTCCATCCATAATGGCATAAATGGGCCTTTTAAATAAAAACATAAATTTCGTTAATATCTCACACACATCTTGTTTTATTAAATTTTAACATCGACCCGTCCTTGTTGAAAGACCCTTTAGAATGCACTTACGAGAGTAAATAGGTTACTTCTAGACAAGTGTGCCTCTTCGTCGACCACATCATCGCTATCCATCAGGTGAGATAGTGCTCAAGCGTGAGCCTATCAACGATAAAAAAAAAACACATTTCACCAGTATAATATAACCCCCCCCCGGTTGTTGGGGGATTAATATCTCCCAACAACCGGGAGGGGGGGGGGGTTTAATTCAAACTCCGGCCTACCACTGATAAATTCGAGATGGAAAACCTTATACCACTTTGCTGATACAGCAATCGACCCCCCAGAAGCAAATGCTTGCGAACACTTCAACAATGAGGAGTCCAGTAGGTACGCAGAAACTGCAGAACGCCTCTTATGATCCTTACTTACTCCTTTTTAACTTATTTGAAAAAAAAGGAGAAATTACCTTGACCCGTATGTTTGTATGTATGTTTGTTCGCGATTTTCTCGCGTTTGGCCGAACCGATTTTGATGCGGTTTTCAGAAAAGGATTTGTTACATTCTGGAGAAAATATTTAGTATATCACAATTGGACGCGTGACGTCGTCCGCATGGATCCGTTATATGTATGGATGTTTGTATGTATCTTTGTCCATGCATTTCTCCAAAACTAGTGATCATTCTTTTTTATTGGATTAAGTATCTCTCAAAATAGGTCATCGTGCAAGTTTCATCAAAATCGGTTAGACAGTTTTCAAGATATGGAGCGTACAACCGAACTCTTAAGCGACAAACAGCACGAATGAGTAAATTTAGTTATTATGGGTATTTTGTCAATCCTGTATGTACCTTACTATGGAACTTGCTGAATTTGTAGATACGGTGGACCAAAACAAAAAAGAGAGAAATAAAAACTTCTTCGCAAAAAAATTAAACGACTTAAAAAAAAAAACCCTAGCAATGCACTTTGCATTATAACTTTCGTTTCGGAAGTCGGTGACCTGGCTTTTCTGAAGAACATCTATACTAATGTTATAAAGCTGAGGAGTTTCTTTGTTTGAACTCGCTAATCTCAGGAACGAAAAATGATGGTTGGAATTGAAAAATTCTTTTTGTGTTGGGTAGTCCATTTATCGAGGAAAGTTATAGGCTATATAACATCACGCTATGACCAATAGGAGCGGTGCATTAATGAAAAAATTTCAAAAAATGGGGCAAAATTATTTTCTTTTTGAGAGCTTCCGTTGCGTGCACTGCGTACACGGTTAAAGTTACGCAACAATCATGTATGGAGGGTAGGTAGGGTAGAAGGGTAGGTAGCCAGTTGACGGGAGCGAAGCCGCGTGGGACAGCTAGTAACCAATAAAATCCGTAAAATTATGTCCTACTAGTGCTTCTGGGCCCGCGTGGTGGATATCTGCCCATTCCCTCTCACAGAGAGGACGCCTGTATCCCAGCAGTGGGAACATTAATAGGCTGATGATTTGTGATGTATCTTCGTCCCCACCGGCGTTTTCACTCATGTCTGTCTTGTAAATAAACTTTTTATTAGTCGCCTTTCCAATAACAAGTCCAATAATGTTTGCTTACTACCTTCGCATTTTAGAGTCCTAATTAATTTAAGCTATGCGTCGTGTTTCCTTAATAACTATGAAGAAATAACTCTATCAAGAATGCCCGCTATAAGGCGAATTTTCTTCGAGGTATTTTAGTTAAAATTTGAAGGTAGATGGTACCGTTCGCTTTAAAATGAAAATTATAATAAGCTTACGCTGTGAAAATTGAATTCTTGAAATTAATTTAGCGTTCTTCTTTGAAGATAGATTTTCTTAGTAAAATCTTTTGAGAATATTTATAAAGATTTTTAGCTAAAATGTCTGCTTAGATAGACTATACTTCAAAAAAGATAGCTTGATCTCTGCGACATATGTCAAACTGACGTATACGTTATTGTTAGCCTGTCAAGCGCTATTGTTATTGTATTGATACTGACAGCTGTCGCAGAGATCAAGCAATATTTTGTGAATATTTAGACATTTCCTATCTGTGCTATTAAGTGTTTTCGATATCTATTTTAACGGTCTGCCTCATGTAATTAAAGTTTTTGTCATTCTTTCATTTATGTAGTTAGATTTTACAAATTGTTTGGGTCTATCCATCAGGAAATTCTCGCCCTCTACATTATTCAAAGTACTTTTACTATACATCAATCGCGAAATGTTATGTCTAACGGACATACAGAGTTGTTTTAATAGGTCTGGTACGTACACTAGGTCTTTTCGGCTCCGGCCGGGTAATACCTAAGTAGATTTCTAAAACTTATCTATGCAGTTGACACCTCGTCTCGCATTATGGAGTCTATTTGCATCCAACCATTTGTGTTCGGCATTACTTAGAGGATCGGATACATGGTAACACGTTTGAATAAGGAGAGATTTTTAATCTATCTGGATTTTATTCGAATTTGCTAGAAATGAAATGGTTTACAATCCCAGATCCGTCAAGGAGCCGGTTTGTTCTGCAGTTTGATAAGAACAGCTCTGGAAACGCGATAAATTGTAGTACCTACATAGGGAGGCAATAGATATACTTTTTAAGTAAAATTATCCGCGAACTTTTGGACTCCTTCTCATAATTATGTAGTATTAGTTCCATATGCATCTTCGCTATTAACACAGTCTGATGATTTCATAACCTAACCTTTCAGAGTCATTTAATTACAGGCAAAAAATATTTTCAAAAAAATGGTCATACAGGGTGAGTTTTTCAAGTGAGCACGGATGGCTAAATTGGTTGGAAGTTTTTTTATCTTTACCCCGCACTAGGAATTTCTTCCTGTACCGTGAGTGCATTTACAAACATATAAACTGGCCGGTACAACTATCTGTAGGTCATACAAATACTTGTTCCGTGCGGGAATCGAACCCGCGCCGCGTCACGCAGCGCAGCAGTCAATCGCTCAACCACTTGCGCCTAAAACGTTGGTCGAGTGGTCGAAAGGGTTCTACTGCCGGATCGGCAAACTTGGTAGGTATTGGGTTTTCCATCTCGAAATTCTCAGTGGTACCCCGTAGTATGTAATTGTACCCGTTTGATGGCAGCAATCTCAGCATTAATTTGGAGGTTACTGGACCGGTAATCGGCTGTCAATCAGTAGAGTGAGACACTAAATTACCTGTGACCACACTGACCACACTTTCGTCACAATGCACATGTTTCTCGATATATCATTACGCTCTAGTAACACAATCTGAACAAGTGACCGATATACGCGTTGATATACGCAATCATTATGTCATTGTTTGCCAATAGCCATGCATACAAACATGCTTCATGTGAAGGTGAATAAATCAGGGTTTTCCAAAATGCGTGCAGCTAAGGAGTAGAATTCATAAATCATATATCATTTATTTATTTGCAAACATGGGTACAAATTTACATTGATGTTTTCTGTTTATATAAGTAATAAAGTTCTCCGTGATTAACCATCACATGGGTATGCAAATAATGAAAAGTAAGTAGGCACAAGATAAAATTAAATTAAATATGTCAGCCTTATGAAACGGTTCGTAATATTTAAATGTCAGAATAAAAATAAAAAACCGGCCAAGTGCGAGTCGGACTCGCGCACGAAGCGTTCCATACCATTATCGCAAAAAAACGGCCAAAAAATCACGTTTGTTGTATGGGAGCCCCCCTTAATTTATTTTATTTTTATTTAATAATTATAAATTTTTGAAGTGAATATACAAGTAAATATTCTGTGAATATTTTAAGTGTCTACCTGTTGCCGTTATTAATATCGAGCAAAAAACGTCAAATAAATCACATTTGGTGTATGGGAGCCCCACTTAAATATTCTATTTTTAGTATTTGTTGTTATAGCGGCAACAGAAATACATCATCTGTGAAAATGTTAACTGTCTAGCTATCACGATTCATGAGATACAGCCTGGTGACAGACGGACAGACAGACAGACAGACGGATCGCGGAGTCTTAGTAATAGGGTCCCGTTTTTACCCTTTGGGTACGGAACCCTAAAAATCAATAGAAATTTAAATTACACACAAATATAAATTAAGTTCGAAACAATTGAAATACCAATTCAAATACCTATTCAATATAATACATTACAGTCAGATTTAAAACTAATACAAATCAAATTAAAATTAATAAATTGATTATTCATAAGACTAGTATTGATTTTTCTCTAACATAATAAATCGGATGTAGTAGGCCTAGCATTTTTCATTTAAATAGTCGTTAAAATGATAGTAACACTTTGCAGCTAAAAACTTGTGTAGTATTTTTTAAAATTTGCAATTATGTGCTTAGGTAGCTTATTCCCTGCCTGAGTCAGTGTTTCCTGATACCTACAAAATCAAGATTGAATAGGTTACTTCTTGGCTAGTGTGTTTCACCATCGACCACATCATCGCTTACAATTCGGTGAGATAGTAGTCAAACGCAAGCTTATCAACCATAACAAAATTAAAAGAAATCATCACATACATGATTTCAGGTTTGCAGTGTTCTCGGCGTCCAATCTCAAGAGGCTTCGATCGTTGACAATTAGAGCTTATCAGACTCCAAATAACCAAGTAATAATCAAGGAAAATTCTTGTTGAAGATAGTCTGTGTAAAACATGATGTTTACCAACTTTTATAGGCCTCGCCGAACTTCTTGGCCACCCTGAAGTTGGTTTACCGGATGCGCTAGACACGAAACGGTGCTTTTTTTGTGTGAGATTTCCTACTGCGCAGCCATTGTAGCCAACTTCAGGGCGGCCAAGAAGTTTGGCGAGAACTATACAACGTGTTTTCTACATGATGTACTTTCTGTCACTCAATCCGCGACTCTTTAGATAATTTTGCGGTGCAAAATACAATTTTTTTTAGAAGAATCGTACTAGACATTTACGCCAGCAAAGGTAATGCAACCAAAACTTTCCCCCACTAAAATCGAAATTAAATAAGGCGTGAGTAGTTGATATTTTGCAAAACCCGTCTGCAAAAAGTACCAGGCATTCAGAAGCCAACAGAAGCGTAAAGACACGGTGCCATAAAGCATATCGTCTCAACGTTACCGAGAGCGGTGTTCCGGTATTGCGCAAGAGTGACAAGGTTGGCGCACTCTTCGTAGGCCTGCGCACTATCTCGTACGCACTTGTGGCGAAACACATACTTTGTGTAACACGTTTTTATATGCAGAAGTTGTTTTTAATTCGAAGTTTTTCGAGCTTACTAATTGATCATTTCATTAAGATTGATGTTATGTAAAACATAACGGTTTAGAAGGGGCGTTTGAAGATATCTAATTACAGACCTACGTGTATTTTTTAACGTGATTGGTAGATTAAATTAGATCAATCTCAGAGAGTGACAACCAGTCTTATCTAGCAATATCATTTTACTCAGTAGGTACAGCAGGGAAAAAAATACTTTTAACTTGTATGACTCAACTGCATGCCTGTCATAAAGCGGCTTCTACAGAAGTGGCAAGAAAAACTAAACAAAATATCTTCAAATATTTTCTAGCGTTCAAAATTATGAATAGTCACCCAAAACTAAATATCAGATGCCAGCTTTATAGTCCAGTAGCCAGAAGAATATGCCCTTTGATAATTCAAAAGTTTTTTATTTTCGCTGGGTGGATACCTTATGTGAATTCAACGCTATGTACAAAAATGCTAACAGTTAAGAGTTATGCAATAGGCATAAAGTAGGTATTTCGTATTATTTCGTGTTATAACAATAATATAAAATTTAAATTTAAATAATTTACTGTTTCTTTATTAGTACTATCTAAACTTTATATAAGTGAAAATGCTAACAGACACGTAATGTGGAACAAAGGAAAACTGAAAATGGCTCGTAACTCTTTTAATAAAAGATTTAAGTTTTCAAATCATTTCCTATATGCATAGAGGGATTAGTTATACGTTACAACAAAAGTTTTAACAACTAAGTATAATGCTGCACAGGTTATTGTATTTTTACATTGTGATTTGCGAAATATTGAATTTAAGTTTATAAATTTGCGCCTACATATTCGAAATAATAAACTCTACCACCATACAAAAGTTTAAACACTTATGTGCTATGCTAGTTTAATAAATCAAATACAATTTGGGTATTGCGGGGCGCGGTGTAGGTATGTACGATCAGTATAAATTCTTCGAACCATACAGACCACAGAGGCCCACATCATAAACGGACTCTTCTGATGATTTTTAGAAAAACATTACCGCGCTAAATCTTATTTCAAACTGGCGTCTAGTATCTGACAGATCGTTCACTGTTATTTTGCCTATGAATGCAACCTTATTGCTACGATAATAAAGATCACTAAAATAGGTAATCTGGCATGTGTTATACAAGCCTTCCCCGTGCGAATCGAATATATATTAAAATTATGTCTGGTACTGTACGACTGCCCTAGATAAGAACGCAATATGTGACATATTTTTATAATGGTTTTATACCCTGATAATCTTATTTATATTATTTTAATGAGTTTTAATGTGCTGCGATGGACTGTGTAATTTTAACCAGGAAATTTATAATTTGAATTGAGATTTGGTGCTTTAATTAATAAATTTTATCATTATTTACAATAGGAAAGTCCCTTCAAGTTGTAAAAACACCTTAAATTAGCAAATTTCCGGTACTTAATAGGTATTGAATTATCTTGTTTGGAGATATGTAAAATATTTAATAGATTTAGGACACCATTAATATCATTTGTAATTATCAGTTGTGTTACATACAGTTCACCCGTAAGCCTTGTTTAGTACCCGCTTTTTTTTTTTTTTCGTTTAGTTACCTAACACAAGATGACATTCCATAGCCTAAATCAAATAATATTTTTGCATCCTGGAATATAATATTTTATGGCATTTACTAGGTTTTGATGTACAGCAATCGTGTGGTAAGGTCACGTGGTGCCGATTTTTCGTTATAATAGAGTTTAAAAACTAATAGATAGGGCGCAATAGACACGATTATATAAAATTTATCTACCTTTAAAATAAAAAATGTTCTAAATCTTGGTAAGCGTATCACAAAATTGACACCTAAACTTGCCGGACTCACTAGGGTTGCTACTATATTGATTCTGAATAAAAAAAAATGAGTAGGTAATATTTTACAAACATAAATACATCGATTTGTTTAAGCATACATCATATCATGCTTACAGTGTCATCTACTAAGGCTTAGTGGGTAACACTGCCTTTATTGTATTAGGTCTTAGGACCAGCGATGTAGTCAATTTAGTTATGTGACAGTTGCACCGGTTATAAGATGTTTGATATTTCTACAGTCACATCTGTTTGGAAAAGCTGTGAGGAGCTCGTGGCTAAATAATAACAGCCGCACTGGTCGATCATCAAGGTTAAGCAACGCTTGACGAGGTTGGTCCGTGGATGGGTGACCATTTCAACATACCGAGTTTCCTCCGTGCCTCGGAAAGCACGTTAAGCCGTTGGTCCCGGATGTCATTTAAAGATCTTTGACAATCGTTACGAGTAGTCAGAAGCTTGAGATCTGACGCCAGTCTTGCCAAGGGGGGTACCGTGTTACCCAGTTACTGGGTTGTGGAGGTCAGATAGGCAGTCACTTCATGTAAAACACTAGTACTCAGCTGAATCCGGTAAGACTGGAAGCCGACCCCAATATAGTTGGGAAAAGGCTAGGCAGATTGATTGACATCTGTTTGGAAAAGGCATTTGCTTGGACTTTTCGCTAATATGTTGGGGTTGACTTCCACTGTTTTCAGTCGAACCAGACGCATTTGAATACCAGTGTTTTATATGAAGTGACTGCCTACCCTGCCAACCCAGATTATACGGTAATCCTACTGGATAATACGGTACCCTTTTGTTAGGGTGGCCGCAGACTTTCGGGTTTCTGACGACCCGTAACGACTGTCAAAGATTCACGATACGGAGAATTTTATTATTCTGTCATCTCGATATACTGTCAGCACGGCAGGTACGACTATTCCGTGTTCTGTGAATATTTCTTTCTTATTCTTTTTATAGGAACAAAGAAGGTTGAAATCGTATTCGGTTTCGCGCCTCATTCAATACATTCGTAGTGGAGTGTCACCGCGCCCCGCAATACCCAATTGTATTTTATTTATTAAACTAGCATAGCACATAAGTGTTTAAACTTTTGTATGGTGGCAGAGTTTATTATTTCGAATATGTAGGCGCAAATTTATAAACATAAATTCAATATTACGCAAATCACAATGTAAAAATACAATAACCTGTGCAGCATTATACTTAGTTGTTAGAACTTTTGTTGTAACGTATAACTAATCCCTCTATGCATATAGGAAATGATATGAAAACTTAAATCTTTTATTGAAAGAGTTACGAACCATTTTCAGTTTTCCATTGTTCCACGGTACGTATCTGTTAGCATTTTCACTAATATAAAGTTTAGATAGTACTAATAAAGAAAAAGTAAATTATTTAAATTTAAATTTTATATTATTGTTATAACACGAAATAATAGGCAATACCTACTTTATGCCTATTGCATAACTCTAAACTGTTAGCATTTTTGTACATAGCTTTGAATTCACATAAGGTATCCACCCAGCGAAAATAAAAAACTTTTGAATTATCAATGGTTATGTGGAAAATAATTGTATCCCTACTGGACTATTAAATAGGTAAAGAAAACTAGTTAATTTGGCACATACAGTGTACACAATTTTAAAACAAATACATAGTTAATATAAAATGTTATTACAAAAAAATAAACGTCCCAATACTATTACTTACTGATCCGTAGGTGCCGATTTTTTTAGCATTTTTAGTACATTATGGTAAAAGTGTGTAATGATGGATACCGCTGAGACGCCATTGAGACCAGAGCCGTTTAATGAGGGTCTTAAGAGAGCCGCGGACGGTAATCATCAATACTCACGTGAATCATACGACGTTTTTCAACACACTTGTGAATAAAATAATACTAAAAAAACATTTTCAACAGTGAAAACGAGTTGTGAAAAACTTTTCGCAATGGCGGGAAAAAATACTCAGTTTTCCTATGCGCACGCATCTAACAATGGCGATCGGCTATAGACTAAAAGAAAGAGGTTTATTTTTTTTGGCTTTTCGCGGATAGCGTTTTAGCCACGTACAAAATGGGGAATTTCAAGTTATATTTGAGTGCAAGTTTTATTTATTAAACACGTACAAGTTGAAATTATCTATTTAAATACGAAGTTGCATGAAATCAGCAAGCAATATATACATTAATTTATTTGTACTATTGAGTACGATCTTTTTTGTATCGAAACTTTTTTAAGAACAAAGCAACTCAACTAATAAAATAAAAAAATAAACTCTATAACTCACTTGTGAATGAAAAAGTCACAGTTTGATTACACGTGTAATTATGTGCTTAATTGCAGTGAAATTAGAGCTACTTTATGAGCAAGTGTGTTGAATAATATTTTACTTGTTAAATAGAATACATCAATGATTTTTTATTTAATGCTTGCGTTGAACTCTTCCGTTTTATTTCCTTGTGGAAATTCACAAGGTAGTAAAACAAAAGAGTTCAACGACAGGAGAAGATTTTGTGTATATGTGGTACACAGCTGTCCCCGTAGGTCAACGACCACTAGTTGAAGAAATTGAAAGTTCATGATTTTTTGTTTGGTAATGGTCAAGTTAAAATAAACTATCCATTGCCAAAGAAGTAAGTCGTCCAATACGGTAACCTTGAAAGTTGATGGGTGCGTAGTATGACTGAATCACGATCGTAAGTATTGACCCTTTCGTCATCTTTACAGCGAAGTTTATTTCAATATAAATGGCCATTTTCCCTAAACGTTCCTAGAATTAAATTATTTGTGTAAGTTACTTAACTTGGACTTCATTACGACATCGTATTTGATGGAGAGTTTCGGAAGAATCCGTTTTTTTGTTCAATGTCAAAACACGTCATTTCAATCAGTATTCTGGTGACGGCATACAGTAGGCCTACTGTATGCCGTCTGCTAGTAATCGGGTAATGATTACGCAATTAATATTTCGGGCAACGGATGTTAGATGGGGCCTAAAAGTTCTGGCCTAGCTTCTCTAGCTAGGTGGAGCCATGATGACCTGATACAGGCGGTGGGAATCAGCTGGATGCGAGCCACTCAGGACTGATCGATGTGTCGACACTAGGGGGAGGCCTTTGTGCAATAGTGGACGTCTTTCGGCTGAAATGAGTATGGTAATTAACTTATATTTTATCCTCGTCAAGGTTAAGCAATTCTTGACGAGGTCGGTCCGTGGATGGGTGACCATTTGAACATAGCGATATTTTCCTCGGAAGCACGTTAAGCCGTTGGTCCCGGCTGTCATTTGAAGATCTTTGACAGTCGTTACGGGTAGTCAGAAGCATGAGATCTGACACCAGTCTTGCCAAGGGATACCGTGCTACCCAGTTACTGGGTTGTGGAGGTCAGATAGGCAGTCGCTCCATGTAAAACACTGGTACTCAGCTGGACCCCAATAGAGTTGGGAAAAAGGCTAGTCAGATTGATTTGAATGAACTTATATTTTATCTCCGATTTCTAAAGTATTGAAGTTGAGTACTTGTCAGACTCTATTTAAGCCAGAAAACCTGTCAATATTTAACACATAAAAGTATGGTTCAATTCAATTCAATTTATTCATGAACAATTAACATTGTGTTTGAACTCTTAATCTAAATAAATAAATAAATAAAATCACATTAATTAAAATTATAAAACTAATACATTCATTATACAATAATTTTCCCAATACAATAATTTTCCCAATACAATTTAAATATTCAATACAATTAAGACTTCGATTACATTACAAATTATTACATATTTTTTTATTACCCAGTCTCACAATTACCAAAATCAAATTTAAAGCGTGGATATGTCATCATCTAGCGAGTACAGACATTTCTCCAATAGGAACGCCTTGAGTGTCGACTTAAATGAGCTCTTGTAAATTATGGTTTTTATGTCCAATGGCAACCTGTTAAAAATCCGAACTGCTTGACATTGAGGACTATGTTGAACAATATTGAGCTTAGGTTCTATTTTGTTTTTAAAATCTTTCCTGCGCGTACTTTCTCTCAACTGTCTCTCCTCATCCGTTTCATAGGTATGCAGGAATTTCTTAAAATTCACCAACAGTACCAAAATATAGAGGCTGGGCACAGTAAGAATATTTAAATTTTTTAAATGTTTGACACGTACATGCTTCATCCGGCGTAATTACAGACACAATAGAAAAACAATAAACGGATCTTGTTATGGTCTTGCGCCGGCTGAGGGGTCCAAATTCAGAATGGTTTCTGAATTAAGTTTTCTCACTATCACGTTCACAACCAACCAATCGGTAATATCAGTAGAACAGTCATCTAACGCTAATTGAGTACAGTTAGGTATTAAAAGCAGGATAAACTTTAGGCTCTTGCTAAGTTAGCTGCCTCGGCCTGTTTTAATTACTTATTGTATTTTTTTTTGACTCTAGACGTTTTTACGTGTACGTCTTTTTACATCGTTCTCACATACAAGTAATTTGGAACTACAACAATGATTTAACCAATATTTTGTAAATAATTATTAACTGATTGAAAAGAGTGTCCGTGGAGGTTCTTGCACGTTTTTCTCCATAGAGACCTAGCTACGCTTGCGAACGGGTGTTTTCTCGTGGTACCAGTAGGTCCACTAGCTTATGTTATTGCTGTTGACCTACTGAAGTTTTGAAACTAAAATGTACCTCCTGTATAAAGAAATTAGATTAGGTGTGGGTCATGTTCAGTTTCAGTCTTCATACTGCCTTCTCTTAACATTTCATTAATAATTCATCATCATTCATATCATTCATTTATTCATTTCTATAATATTTACATAATGAATTACTTATCTAGATAAAACTTAAACTAAATTTTATCTTACAAAAATACCGGTTGTTATATCACCATGCATTAATTCTTATTGAAATTTTAGAATGTAATCATCCCGATCTATAAATTGTTCTTGTCGCCGATGTGATTCATTTTATTATAACTAGTGTCGTTATCCATTTCAGCTAATGTATTTAATAACCGCAAAAGTTACACCGTTTTTTTTCTTTATGTTATTGTTGAGTTGCGCGTGCCATATTTCGACAGTGTAATTTGTTCGGTGGCGTCGTATACACACCACACCACTGAGATTTGTTATCTTCATTCTTCCACCAAGTGTTTTCCATATATTTTAGAAATTTGGAAAATAGACCTCGTGGACGTCCGTTGTGGTAGGACAAAATAGTAGTAGTACAAGAAAGCACCCTTGCAGATATGCAACGAGTTTCATACTTCGGATTGACCGACTACTTGACCATTTAAAAGTACCCGTAAATTAGTTTATTATTATTGCAGTAAATTGTTTTCGTCTCCTGCGAGCTCGCTAGCGTATTTCAAACAGTCCATGGAAATGAAAAATAAACTCTTGTATGAAAACTTATTATTTAATATACCTACAGGCAGGTAAATGAGTTTTCTTTATTTAAGTAGGTACAATATAATTAAATTTGGTATCTAAAATATTATACCTACTCTATCTACCTACCCTACCCGTACCTACCAACCTACCTAACCTACCCTACCCTACCCTACATACATACCTACCCTACCCTATCCTTCCTACTTCTACCCTTTTTTTTTTTTTTTTTTTTTTTTTTTTTTTTTTTTTTTTTTTGGGGTGGGAAATCATCCAATGACTTCTCCCGCTCTGGGTGAAACGGGAGGGCGTGTCAGACTTTTACTGACTAAAACCCACCCGTGTTCCTTCAGTTGCTTTTGCCAGGGCCACGGTAACTCTCTTTCAAATTTATCCGCGACCCAGACAGGCATCGGCCCTATCGGACCCCGTCACTGTGCTGACATCTCTTTGAGGCGCGCGTGGAACACTACGCGCCGTAAACTCGGGCTTGGTCCTTATCGGACGGCGAGCTACCCATTACTTTCCGTCCGCAAGCCCGCGCCTACGGTGGCCGGGAATCGGCTTGCGACTCCCGACGCCCGGGTCGTCTCCTGCGGTGGTTAGGGGCATGAGGGCGCCTCCTTTGCGTCTCCCTCACGCGTTCCGCCTCCTCCTTTGCGAGCATAACTGCTTCGCAGAAGGAGGAGACAGCTTCCCATGCCCTCTCGCTCCGTACCATGGCCTGCACCAGGGCGGGACGCGAGAGGTCGCCACCGCCGATCGCCTCCATGAGGACACGGCGGTGTTCCGCCCAAGCGGAGCAGATCTCCACCGTATGCTCCACCGTGTCCTCAGGGCGGTCCACACAATGGTGACACCCGGGCGTTTCCTCCCGCCTTATCCTGAACAGGAACCTCCCGAAACAGCCGTGTCCGGTGAGGACCTGCGTCAGGCGGAAGGTGAGGACGCCGTGACGCCTCTCAAGCCACTCCTCAAAGAGGGGCCTTACCGCCGCAATTGTGGCGTGCCCAGCGCTGGGTTGCGACAATCGCCCTCTCCATGTCGCCATGAGATCCTGCCGGAGCTCTGTCCGCTGAGCCGCAATTTGTCGCGGCAACGGAGTTTCGCCCCGGCATTTAGCCACCTCGCGCCACTCCCATATTTGCGCGAGGACTTTGGCTTCCAGATCCCATGGCGGCAATCCGGCAAGGAGGCTCGCCGCCTCACCGGAGACCGTGCGGTATCCCCGGACCAGCCGGATGGCCATGACCCTTTGGGACGTGTTCAACCGGCGGGCTGGTCGCCGCCTCAGGGAACACGCCCATACCGGTGCCGCGTAAAGGGCCATGGACCGCACGACCCCCGCGTAGAGCCTCCGGCAGGAGGCGTTTGGACCCCCTAGATTGGGCAGCAGCCGCTTGAGGGCAGCCCCCGCCCGCTCCAGTCTGGGAGCCAAACGTCGGAAATGCTCCACGAAATTCCACCGGCTGTCGAGGACAAGTCCCAGGTACTTCATCGTCGACCCGACGCCGATGTGAACCCCTCCTACCGTTATTTGGGATCCCGGCGGTGGTGTGTTCCGAGGACCGTGAAAACACATGGCCTCGGACTTGTGCAGGGCCACCTCGAGTCCCAATTGCCGGATCCTCTCGACGATTGTCGCAACCCCGCGTGTCGCTATTTCAGCCGCCGCCTGGTGCGACCTCCCTTGTGCCAGGACCAGCGTGTCGTCAGCGTAGCAAACCACGCTGACGCCACTAGGGAGATCGGCGCGCAGCACCCAGTCGTACCCGATGTCCCACAGATGCGGCCCCACGACCGATCCCTGTGGGACACCGCACGACATCTCTCGCCGTTTCCACTCTCCCTGGTGACCGGGGTAGATGACGGCCCTGTCCGTCAGATAGGCCTCGACCACGCGACAGAGGTAGGGCGGCATCCGGTGATACTGGAGTGCCTCCCTGATGCAGCTCCATGGCAGGGTGTTGAAGGCATTGGCGATGTCTAGAGACACCGCCAAGACGACTCCACCCCGGGCCACTGCTTCCCCCGTCGTGAGGGCTCGTACGCGCATGATGGCGTCCACCGTAGAGCGACCCCTGCGGATCCTACTTCTACCCTACCTACTCAACTCTACTTACTCTACCCTACCCTACCTACATTTTTTTGTCGTACATATTGTAGCCTATGGTCTTCCTCAGGATGCCATCTATATAGATGGATATCCTTGCTAAATTTCATTGAATGCCGTTCAGTAGTTTAGGCGTGAAAAGATAACAGACGGATAGACAGAGTTACTTTCGAATTTATAATATTAGTAGGGCTTTCAAATAATGTTCAAGCATGTATTAAAAAGAAAGAAAAAGATATTGGGCGTAAACAAATTCTTCCACATCGCTGTCAATGAGTAAATTGCCTAAATGGCTGGCAGTATTGCCATTGGATATTGAACAAAATAAAACATTGTTTGAAACTACTAATCACCGCTTTTTACCGTCCAACCGAGCCTATTATAGTCAATAATTAGAAACGGAATTTTACCGCCAAAACCACTTTACGTTCACTCGCAAGAAATTGAAGAAGTGTACAAGTCAGGCCAAATAAATCGTACCCGTGACCTTTGCACAAATATTGTTGAACAGTTATGAAATGACTTAATTTCTGTCATGTCGAAACATCGCATTCATAATTTTTATATTGCGACTAACGTAAAAATAAGTGTTGAATAATTTAGGTAACTGAAGGTCGGTGAAACTACTGTAAGTACTTAACTGGCAGGCATTTTTTTCTAGACTGTTTTTGTTATGTAATGAGACTTGACTTGTATGCGGTTCGTTTTGAAATAACACATAATTAATTAGATGATATTCTACTTACTTTACGCGAAAATTTCACAACATTGAGACAATTAGAATAATTTGGGCCTACTTGCGCCAAAAACTTAACACGAGGTAAATTGTTTTTTTTTTTTTTTAATCTTTGCCCCACTCTAGGAATTTCTTCCTGTATCGTGGGTGCGTTTACAAACATATAAACTCACATACACAAACACCCAGAGCCGGAACAACTATCTGTAGGTCATACAAATTTTTGTTCCGTGCGGGAGTCGAACCCGCGACACGCAGCGCAGCAGTCAATTGCTCAACCACTGCGCCAACCGTGCGCCAAATTGATAATGTGCTATAAATTATGGGCAAGCTATCTAGCTACTAACTCGGAGTTTGTTAGATAACCCAGGGAAGCGCAAGCGGGCCTTACTATTACTTACGGAGTTCATAAAGCTTACCGACATTATATTTCTTAAAAAAATATATATTTTTAGTTTTTCTTAAAAATATATATATTTTCTTAAAAAAAATATTAACCTTTAGACGGCGCGGACGCTCACCTCACACTCTTCCACTTCTGCGAGTGCTTCTGCCTGAAAAGTTAAACAAAAATTGAAACGCTTCGTCGGAAAATTTATTGTGATGTCAGCGTCCATATCGCACTTATCCTTCAAATTGTCAACTTCGAAGATTTTTCAAAATATCGTTCATATTTGTTTACTAGAGCTAATCATTAGTATATTTAGCAAATAAAAAATAAACATGCATATTTTTCTGGGCCAAGATGATTTTGTTAAGAATGATTTTGCGCTATCTATAACTGACACAGGACACATAATAACTGACCCAGAAGGCATGCCATATAAGAAAAATTACTGGATAACCAAGAATATCGAGTATTCATGATCAAGGTCATGGTAACCTGTATCTCCATCTTATTTGCATCTGCTTTAAAACTATCACTTACTAAGTATTTAGGCGGGTTTGTATAAATTATCACAAACTAGCTTATGCCCGCAGTTTCGCCCGCGTAGTAAGTTTTTTACTATCTCAAGGCAACATTATATTGACATGAAAAGTATCCTATATTGTAATCCAGATTATGGATTAACATTACAGCAGGATATGTTATCGAACATACTTTCACTTTGGTACATTAAAGTATCGTAATTGATCATAAAATTGGAGCGATAATTTTGATCAACTTTTTTTAAATATCCGGTTCTGTAAAAGGCAATGTTATGGTGAAGTCTTTATTACCAATAATTTTAAAACCGTATATTTCGGTTGTCCGGTGGCGAGATGGACAGACAACACTATTACCATCGCGGGTAAATCCACGATGACGCTTGATGACATGGTGATAGGAACATGAAAAAAAGGGCCTTTGCTCAGCAGTTGGTGATGATGGAATATCCATACAATACCTTTAGGGGGTGCCTGTATCTCATAAACTAGAGCAGCAGCGTAAAAATGAAGGTATCTAGATCTGAAATAAATAAGCGACGTCAAATTAGTAAGAAATATTTGAAAAAAAAAAAAAATAGAAGTGGTGTTGAATTTTGTATAGCATTGTTATGATTACAGCAAGATGTGTCGCAGATAATACTTTTATTTCGGAAAATTTAAGTAGGTAGATCATTAAGTTTTGGATCGAGAATTCATCTAGTTCTTCAGTTCATCTAGTTCTGTTAAAGGGAATGTTTTGCTGAGGTCTTTATTACTAAGAATTTAAAAGCCGTATATTGCCTTTGAATACCTTTGTCTTCATCACCATATTTTCAGCCGTGCATTTTAACCTGAATACCATTGTACTCGTATTACATATAGTGACTATCTATCTGACCTCCACAACCCAGTAACTGAGTAATATAGTTCTCGCCAAACTTCTGGGCCGCTCTGAAGTAGGCTTACCTATGCCCAAGGCACGAATCAGTGCTGTTTTGTATGAGATTTACTACTGCGCAGCCATTGTAGCCAACTTCAGGGCGGCCAAGAAGTTTGGCGAGAGGCGAAGAGGCCCTTGGAGAATATTTACAAAATACACTAACGAGCAATGAAAAAGTTCCAGTGACATAGCACCAAATTACTCCTTAACGGGAAAGGCTAGCTTAATGACGCCGTCTGCAATATTAAAGTACATTGACAAGCGCATCAGAATATTACCAACTAAAAACGTAAATATTGTGTACAAATTTTAAATTAAATGTGAAAAAATTAAATTAAGGTGTTTTTCGGCATTTTGTGGGTGGAACTTTTTCATTGCTCTGCAGTTTATGACAGCTGGGACCAACAGCTTAACGTGCTTTCTGAAGCACGGTGGAGACCATAGATTTAGAATTGTGGAGACTCAGTATATCGGTCAAACATCCATGGACCGATCCCAGCAAGCCACAACAATGCTTAACAATATGATCATGAAATCTAACAAAATACAAAATTATCAACCAAAATAGGATCATGAAGAAACCAAAATAAAATAATGCAGTTTCTGAAAATCTGTACTCTATCTACATACATATAGTAGGCGTATTATGTATTTACATCTCTAGGGTGTTTATAAGGATAGGTCTATTACTGACCGATCGGTGCAAGCAACAAACCTTCCCTGTTCGGCGACGCGTCGTCGCCGCGTTGCATTGACGCGCAGCAAACGCGACGCGCTCCTGCGTCAATCAGTATCGTGAATTTAAGGGCGGTAACCCACGGACCCTCGGCGATCTTTCGCAGTGATGCAGTCGCGCGTTTCTCGCAAATTTTGGTCGTTAGTCGCATTTGCAACGCGCGACGGTATCGATTCAGCATCGCGTCTACATCGCAAAATTGTCTTCATCATGGAGAAAATATCATAAAAAATATTTATTTATTTAAATAAGTGCAGCCACATTACAAATCAAGAACAATCTTAATAGCTGATAGACTAACGTGCATATTAGGGATGTTACGGTTCGATTCCGATTTCGAAAAGTCGGAACTGCCGATTGTTTTTAAACCTCCGATTGAAAAGTTTTGGAACTGAAATCGAAGTCGGACATTTAAAAACAATCGGCGGTCGACGCGCAGCGGCGGCGGCGACCTGTGACCCGTTGATAAATAGACTGACTAGAAGGAGGTAAAGCTGCGAGGCTTTTATTCATTAAGTGCTTCATTAGGTGCTTCTTTTGTAGTCACTGATTTGATTTAATTAACTACTACATATATTTTATTGTATTTACTATTAATACTGATTACGATTTTAGAATACTTGTTTATTTTTTTCCAACGGCTAGTTAGGTGTATTCTTTTTTAGCTGGAATGAAAAAGACTGATGAACAATGTAATGTTAATTTATTAAATCTGATTTCTCTTAACACATCTTACTTCAGCCTCCGCCTCCGATTCCGATTTCGGTTCCGATTCCGATTACGAAAAACTAAATTTAAAACGTGCGATTCCGACTTCGTTTCCGATATCATCACTTCCGTAACATCTCTAGTTCATACTTCGTGTGATTGTTTTGTGAAATTAATTACATGTTAGAGGTAGGGTTGTTCTTAAAATCTATATATATATATATATATAAATGAATCCCTATTTCCCTTGGTCACGGCATCACGCGTGAACGGCTGGACCGATTTCGCTTATTCTTTTTTTGTTGTGTTTGTCAGGAGAAGGTTCTTATGAAAATAAAAAATAAAAAGTATACCTTACCTAGAGTAGGGTAGGTACCTATGTAGGGTATGGTAGGGTGTGTAGGGTAGGGTAGGTAGGTTAGGTAGGGTAGATGAATGTTTAGTGTTTTTATGGCAAAACAAAGTTTGCCGGGTCAGCTAGTAAAATATAAAAATATAACAAATTAAATTATTAAGACAATGGTTTTGTATAACATATACATATCATTATGTATATTTTTTTAAACTACGACTATCCGTTTAATAGTGATGTTCATTTTAAAATCAGCTACAGTGGTATTATGAATATAATAGTGACGCGGTTTTTCGGAGCACCGAACACTATTTCACGAAACGCTATTTATTGAGATTAAGATCGCAGCTCAATAAATATGACGTATCTACTTAATCTGAGTATACACCGGAACATTTTTTTAATCAACACGTTTCAGAGATAAGTAATGACTTCCGTATTTTTTATATGTGTAAAATATATATTAGCAGCAGTCTGGAGTCTGGTTTTCTTCTCGGTTGGTAGCAATTGGCTCACCCTTGGGCTTATATGGGACAGTTTTAACTCTCAGATAGTTCTTCTGGGTCTAGCTGTTTGTGAATGTGACTTTAAATAGTTGGAAAACAAAAATACTACAAAGGCGCAGGCCCAGCACACTCACAGCGACTCCGAGCGTGGTCAAGAGCCACGGAGAACGCGGCGCGCGATACTTACAACCCGTGTTGATCGAAGGCAGGACAGACGTTATGGATGTTGACTGGGACTTGGTTATTATTGCAACGCTTGCAGAAGAAGAAGATGAATAAGAACAGAGAAGAAGGAACGTCTGGCACGAAATACCCGCGCCGACTGGGCCGGTCGGGTGGCCGCCTCACTGTGTCGTGCTCTGCGCGCCGCTCTATCTTATTTATCTTTGCCATGCATTTTCAACTTTATGACATAAACATTAGGGACTAATTTAAATTGTTAACTTCTCAGTATTTTCGCAGCGCCTCCCGGTGTGCGCTGTGCCTAAGGCTGGGGCCGCACTGGTAAGGTGATAATAAGCCAGCTAATCGTGGTGACATCGAGTAATGACTGGCCGCACTGTTTAGGATCAGGCGATTGAGTTTGCGTGATTGGTGGCCACACTAACGTCGCGCGTGATTGCGCGACAAACATGATACTGGTACAGGTGGCACCGTGCAGTGGCATTTATTTCATGATACGGAGAAGACTGACCTACGTACCTACTTGTTGCTATGGATTTTTCTGACCCATCTTATATCTTTCTTCTTGAGAATTCTTGTCATAAATTAAAAAGAGTGTGGTTTCTTGAAATTAATCTAGGAAGAAGCTGTAACTTGAACAGCAGATATAAAACTCTTTCACATTTTCGATCGACATAATTATTCTAATACAAATGACTTGGTTGGTCGAGCGACAAAATCAGAATCGTTTGTTTCCATTTCGCGAAGTTTTGTCGCAATTCTTCGTGCATGTAAATCGCGCTCTGTCGCTTCAGTTGAGCGGGGCAGTGCGGCCCGGCCACCCAGATGCGTTGCGTTGCTGCTTAATTGATAGTAGATCGCGTCAAGTCGCTGTTGTATCGCCGTCAATCGTATGAAAATCAAATGTCTTCGCTGTACACCGTAAAAAATATTTAGTGCGGACACTCAGGTTAGCTGTAGTACATTTTTTAATATCGCCGAATATAATCAAATCAATTTCGCATGTCGCCGCGGTTGCGGCCAACACCATTATTAAAAGTTATATATAAAGGGTCTTTCAACAAGGACGGGTCGATGTTAAAATTGAATAAAACAAGATGTGTGTGAGATATTAACGAAATTTATTTTTTATTTAAAAGGCCCATTTATGCCATTATGGATGGAATATGACATCGTTCAAATGTCCGCCGCGGCTTCGTATGGTGGCACGAATCCGAGAGGTCCAATTTTTAATGACTCTGCTGCATAGATCGAGCGAGCGCTACAGATCAATGATAAACAATTTCTTTTGGCTTGAATTGATCAATATGGACGTGAACGACTTGTGGTTCCAGCAAGATGACGCTACTTGCCACACAGCGAACGACACAATCGACATTCTGCATGAACGGTTTGAGGGTAGAGTTATCTCTTGAGTTCTCTTTTTCTTGTGGGGTTTTCTGAAGTCGTAGGTCTATGCCAATAAACCACATTCGACCGTTGCCCTGAAAGCCAACATAACGCAGGCCATCGCTCGGATTCAGCCGGATCTATGCAGCAGAGTCATTAAAAATTGGACCTCTCGGATTCGTACAACCATACGAAGCCGCGGCGGACATTTGAACGATGTCATATTCCATCCATAATGGCATAAATGGGCCTTTTAAATAAAAAATAAATTTCGTTAATATCTCACACACATCTTGTTTTATTCAATTTTAACATCGACCCGTCCTTGTTGAAAGACCCTTTATATATAAGTTAGTATATATATCAATTACAATTTGCTCGACCCGGGAATCGAACCCAATACCTCAAGCTCAACAGCAGCGCTTACGACCACTAGACCAACGAGGCAGTAGATTACTAAGATAAGCTGCAGATAATGTAATAGTTATGTAAGATTATTTTGTAACAATGAACTAATTCTTGTTGTTTCATAAACGTATGTATCCGGCTTACTAAATATTTAATTAATTGGAATAAATATTAATTGTTGTGTGTGCACTAACCGGTTGAATCGGTTGCATCGTTACAGAAACAAAATGTTTATTTTGCAGCAAATATCATAACGGTTAGATATTATTTTGGGAACACTGTCTTATTCTCAAAAACTCGTAGGTTTCTTAATTATGGTAGGTTTTTAGTTAGTTTAGATACAATATAATGATCAAGCTAGCGTCAACCAAAGGTTTAATAAGATATTTCATCATCTTATCAGCTGAAAGACGTCCACTGCAGGACGTAGGCCTTCCCAAAGTCTCATCACATGGATCGATCCTGTTCGTCTCGCATCCAGCCATAACCAAGGCTGCGTCTTACTGTGTGCGTTCGCCACTCCAGAATTTTTCAGCCCAATCGACCATCCAAGTTATGTCAATAGTAAAATAATCCAGACATTTATGACGATACAAAGCCTCCTAATAACTAAATAAGTACCTAATGTTAATAAATAATTAAATTGTACACACCACGCGTTCTGCTCATTTCGGTCAGATTGCGATCTGAGCCTGCAATACACACTTATTATTTAGGTCCGACCGAGTGAAATCGTAACGAAACATCACGTGAAATGAAATAAGTTCGTTATCATAACAAAACATCACGCTTGTAGCCCGAAGGCTTCGACAGAGGAGTTAAAACCTAGTAACTCTGCCCGAGCCGAGAATCGAACCCGACTAGAGTGCTACTTTAAGCGGCCAGTCCCACTACTGTTTTGCTAACGGGATTATCTTTGGCAACTTTACTGCGATATAACTCACCTTATAATAAGATCTATGCATATATCGTTTTAAATGAATTGATTCAAAATATATTCTACTAATAATATAAAAGTGAAAATTTGTGAGCATGGATGTATGTTTGTTACTCTTTCACGCAAAAACTACTGAACGGATTGTGATGAAACTTCACAGAAATATAGCTTACACATCAGAATATCACATAAACTATCTCCTTCTTAATACATATAATTCTTATGTGTGTGTGTTTGTCATCTAACTCCTCCTAAACGGCTGGACCTATTTGGATGACAATTTTTGTGTATATTTCAATGGGTTTCTGGTTGGTTTGAAAACACAATTGGTCCCCGTAGGTGGCGTTTTATTAATTGCCGGGTCAGCTAGTAATTTATAATAATCATTGTGCCTCCCACTTTCAGTCTCTCTGCTTACCCGAATAAGGACTAAATGCGTAATGTTAATGTAATCAAAACCTGTTGTGTTCAGCCGGCCAGGCTCTTACCAGGTCACTAGGAAGCGTCAAAGACTAAACCGGTCCCAATTCGTTCTGACATTTTGAAATATGGGGGCGTCTAGAGATAAAATACATTTGCGAAACAAAGCGCTCAATTTTGAGTAACATTTTCAAAATAATTCGCATATCTATGCGAATTATTTTATTATATTATGCGGTTATTTTTAAACTAGGACATAGTCTATTTTTGTAATTAATTAATTTGGTTATCTGTCTGAAGTTTCAACAATATTAGAATAATTTAACATTATAATTTGTTTCAATTTTCTACAATCATTTGATTTTGATCAAGCTTCAAGTATATATTTTTTTCCGCAATCATAATATGTAATTATGTAGTATTCAACACAGTGAAGGTTGTTTGAGTATAAATAATAGAAATTACACTATGTTGGGGTCGGCTACCAGACTGCTAAATCAAGTATATTTTTGTATTTTGCATATTGCGATATCGACGGTCTGTTTGCGGTGTTGCATCCTCGGTGTCCATTGTTGAAAATCACTAGATTATGAAATTGCCAATCGTGGAGACTGCCGCATGCCGTACCCACAGATTTGTTTTCGCTACCGTGCCGACAAACGTGAAAACTTAAAATTATGGACTTATTATTAGCTGCTATTTCAACCTGCCACTTAGCATGTTGGTGACGCGGTCACATCAACATGTCGGTGACGCCAACCCATAACTTTAACGCCTACCAAAAATCGCTGAACCAAGAATCGCTGAAGAATTAAATAAAAATGCAACAGACCAAATATGTCCACATAAACAAAATAACTGTGCAATTTAGATGCTTTCATATTATTTTTAGAAGAATGAGGCAATTATGATAAGGATTATAGAGATTTCGAAGTAACTGCTGACATTTAAGTGGAGCTAAATGTCGATGGTTGAGGCAAAGTCCAACCCACTGAACTGTTGTGGCAAGCCAGGTCAGGACTCACACAAGTATACAGAAATATAGTATTATGCAACTTTATCGAACTACTTACCTAACATCATAACAAGTATTCCCCGAGGGTAAGACAGAGGTAAGACATTACGCCATTTATTGTAATTACCTGCTCGGGTGAAAATAGAGAAAACGATGTTTTCTAATAGCATTTGCATTTAGTTAGTTCGATTTATCGCCCCCATGCATACTAAATTTCATGAAAATCGTTGGAACCGTTTCCGAGATTCAGACTATATATATACAAGAATTGCTCGTTTAAAGGTATCAGATAGATACGAGGCGACCTAGTGGCCTAGTGGTAACATCTCCGACTAACGTGTCGTAGGCCGGGCGTTCGAACCCAGGCAGGCGCTTTCATCACCACCATCATTATCATATCAGCCGGACGATGTCCACAGCTGGACATGGCCAAGCGTCGCCATATTGACCGGTCCCGTACGTCTCGCATTCGGTGAATTTCCGCAACTTTCACCAGGTCATCGGTCCACCTAGTGTCAGGTGCTTTACTTTGTGTGTAAATTATTTCATTACTACTACTCCCAAAACGGTGAAGGAGAACATCGTGAGGAAACCGGCGTGTCCTAGAACCAAAAATTCGAATTACTTGTGACATCCACCAACCCACACTGGGCCCGCGTGGTGGATTACGGCCTATTCTCTCTCTCAGAGGGAAGGCCTGTGTCCCAGCAGTGGGAACATTAAAAGGCTGATGATGGTGGGCACAAGTCCAGACCCCCGGCTGCTATTGAGAAATTCGTGATGAAAAATCCCAATAACACTTTAACTGACCCTGGAATCGAACTCAGGACCTCATGCTGTCGTAAGAGATTTTATAAATAAGACTGCATGATTTAGTTAGACACTTTCAGATAGCTTTACTATACTATGCAATTAACATTAATCACGAAATCCAGGAGACTGGGTTGTTTGATTTCCGTTTTGATGCAACAGTGCGATAGCATAAAATTCAATTTATTTAGCATCTTCAGTTGACTTTGTATTTTTTTTTGTTAGTCTCTGCCCAAGCCCTCGGGGACTTGGCGAGGCATGATATTATGTCATGTTAGGGCAGGGGTCACCAAATGGCGTACAATATAATTTACTTGTGTTACTTATCACAGCCGATAACGCGTGCTTGGCAATTTGTCACATTAATGTTGTGATAATATAGCGTTGAGATACCCGGTCTAAGCCTTGCGGACCGTGGTGGTCATATTATATAAAAAAACCGGCCAAGTGCGAGTCGGACTCGCGCACGAAGGGTTCCGTACCATTACCGCAAAAAACTACAAAAAAGTCACGCTTGTTGTATGGGAGACCTAAACATTTATTTTATTCTGTTTTAGTACTTGTTGTTATAGCGGCAACAGAAATACATCTTCTGTGAAAATTTCAACTGCCTAGCTATCACGGTTCATGAGATACAACCTGGTGACAGACGGACAGACAGACGGACCGCGGAGTCTTAGCAATAGGTTCCCGTTTTTACCCTTTGGGTATGGAACCCTAAAAACGGACCACAATTGAAGGCAATAGGTGACCCCTGTGTTACGGAATTCCGCGATATTCAAGGAACGAAGTCTGGTCCAAATATAAATGAACAACATTCAAGATCGTTTGTATTTACGAGCAGTGAAAGTAAAATAACACTTTCGTGGTAAGCAGGAATCGGACACCTTTTGTATCGGCACTTTGCTTATACTCAATCCAATATCAAAATGCAAAATGGGATGAGTTTTGTAGCTAGAATATTATCACGCCTTTACTCTCCGAGGGGTCAGGCAGACGTGCAGTACACTGGCATTACGCTAGTTATGTTTAAATCCCATATAAGAGGAGGCGAGCCTATTGCCACCAATCGAGCACAGCAGCCTAATTGTGTAAGTGAATTCGGCAAGGCAAAGAGTTTTGACGCCATCAATCAGCCAATCACACGCGACATGAATGACGTGATGTGAATTTCTTCTATGTGATTAGTCGATTGGTGGCGGTCAAACCATTTGTTTTGATGAATTCTCTTACGCTGTTAGGCTGTAGGTCCAGATCTAGTATTGAGAAATGCCGAAAACCCAATAACAGTTTGTCCGACGCAAGAATCGCACCCATGGCCCAGAATATATTACCTGAATTACATGTAACTTGAACATAACCGATGGAATGAGAGTGCGCCAGGGTGAACTTTAACATCTGCGTACCCGTTTAGAGCATACTGGCGTGATGGTATGTTATGATATGGTGTAAACAATAAACAGACATGCGATTGATTTTCCGTCATTTATTGAAGAGTTCTTTTGTATATCTCCGAAGTTCTTCATCAGATCTTTACCAAATTTAAATGGGACAAATGGGAAGTTGCCGGACATACATTGAGAGCAGTGGTGCAGTGGTATCGGCCGCGACTTACAAGTTGTAGGTCGTGGGTTCGAACCCAGGCAGGCGCTTTACTTTGTGTAAATTATTTCATCACCACTGCTCTCAAAACGGTGTATGAAAACATCGTGAGGAAACCGGCATGTCCAAGAACCAAAAATTCGAAGACATGTGACATCCACCAAACCGCACTGGGCCCGCGTGGTGGATTATGGCCAATTCCCTCTCACAGAGAGGAGGCCTGTGTCCCAGCAGTGGGAACATTAATAGGCTGATGATGTGTGTGTGTGGACATACATTCGAAAGGAAGGTAAAATAAAGCTTGTAAAAAGAACTTCGCACAGTTCAGCATAGCAAAGTTTGATGGTTTGACGTTGACAAGTCACCCTAACCATGACTGTACTAGACATGACATACACTAGACTGTACTAGACTTAGCTAATAAATGATGTATGTCTGTACCGTTTCACTAGGCAGGCAGGTCAGTCGACGACTGTCTGTCTGTAGTGACACTATCCATGGTAATCAGGTGCTAATGACGTAAGCATCAGGAAGGCACCGCGTGGTACAAGGTGTAGAGTTAGGTGGACAGACAGCATAATGATAGGGTTTTCGGAGTTAAGGAACTGTTTTCTGACTGAGGCTTTGGGATGACGGACTAAGAGGATCCTAGGACCCCAAAAAAATGTTTAGTAAGTCACAGTGTAGCTTAAAATGTAACTTTCGATCACCCATTTAGTTTTGCCGCCCCAGAATTATAGTAAATCCTGTCCAAACTTAGTTCATACAAAAATTATAAATATTGTGAATTGTGAATTCTGAATTGTGTGCATAAAGAGCTCTAATCATGCAGCCTTTGTTGAGCTAACTAGGTACGTGCAGGCGATTCAGGAAAACTGTCTTTTTATTTCAAAGAAATTATTACCATGGGCGACTGCCGAGATCAGTGCTCGCTTAGCCATCTTACTTCTTACTAATATTATAAATGCGAAGGTTTGGATGGATGTATGTTTGTTACTCAATCACGCGTTCTGGCGTGATTGTGAAACCGCTGAACGGATTTGGATGAAATTTGGCCCAGAGATAGATTATAGTCTGAAATAAAACATAAGCTACTTTAATCCCGGTATAATGTTCCCTTGGGACGATAATACACTTTTCACGCGGGCGAAGACGCTGGAAGAAGCTGGTATAATATATTTTACGAATAAGTAATATATACCTACCAGCCCGTAGGTGAGCTTCCTGATGGCTCGACGCAATTCGATTTATATCACACACGTGGATGAAATGCGATGCAATTCAACCGAGTTACACTAGAACATGTAATAAAATACACATACGCGATAATTATCGCCTTTGCGCCATCTGGAAGGCCCTACGTCTCACACAGCGCAAAGGACTCTTCTCATACAGAGCTGTCATGATCATTATTCGCCACGCTCGCTGAAGGTGGGTTGCCGATTTCAGACTTATATTAACTACAACATAATATTACACCACTGCCTCATTTGTCTAATGTGGCGTTGTTTGGGGGAGGCCTTAGTCCAGAATTATTCCTCGTAGATACACTTTCCTCGTAGATACACGTTTGGAAATTATTCACTAGTGTTCCAGTCAGGTACACTTTTTAAAATCCTGAACATTTATTGTTCTTAGACACACTTTTAAGTACAGTTGTGCACTAAATAATTAGAATTATGTTGATGATGAATGATGAACTGAGGTTTGAATGAGAAAGTTGTAGCTAAACATACGTCTTTCAGCTAAACTGATGGTGATGATGAAATCAATTGAAAAAAAAACTAAGAGGTTCTTGAGTAAAAGCGCTCTTACAGACTGACAGATTTATGAGAGACTGCGGTTTATAATAATATGTAAGAATGGCATCACTATTAAGTATATAAGTATACTTACCTACATTTATTTAGTTTCTTATTACATAAACAACTTACATCACTGATACGATTTATTTCAGTTGCCAATATTTTTACCCGACTACGGCGTAGTCAAAAGGAAAGTATTATGATTTTAGCAGTCTATGTATGTAAGTATTTACGTATGTTCCTTCGTAGCGCCTAAACTATTCATTTGATTTTGATGAATAAGGTGTCAATCGATTCGTTAGTATGGCCCGGGTAACATAGGCTAATAAAAATATCGTAGTCGGGTTATTGTTTTTTTACTTTTTGCTTGTTCACAAGAAATATCTAAGTTTGTGAGTATATTTTTTAACATACGGGACAGGGTTGCCTGGTTCGTCTAGTGTTCATAAACGCTCCTGATGAGCTACATGGGACTTCAACAAAACTGGTGAAATGTGGATGAACTACAGGTGAACCTGTGCCTATCTCTTCGGGGAATAAGGGGTGATGTTATGATTCAGACAGTTCATGTGTTGTACCTCCAGTGTTTCTTCTTCCCACCCAAAACACTAGGAAGCGAAGTTGAGTTGTTTTAAGGCGTATATACGCCCCAATGTTAACGCAGAACTGAATACCAATATTGAACCTCCTTTTGGACAGTTTTGTTTGCAAAATATTCTTTGATTTACATATGCTATTTCAGTTATGAAGAAGTTCTAGCCATCATTTTTTAGGAGTCTCAAGTCGTTTTGAGAGTTATCCAAAATTAGCGAAAAATATCGTGTTGTTAATAAAATTTTTTAAAGCAATACTAGTATAGGAATTGGATAGATAGACCCCCTTCTCCGCACTTAGTCTCCCATTTGGTCTGTTGTACGTGCAGGCCTCTCTCTGTAAGAGGGAATGGGCCGTAACCCACCACGCGGGCCCAGTGCGGTTTGGTGGATGTTACAAGACTTTGAATTTTTAGTTCTAGGACATGCCGGTTTCCTCACGATGTTTTTATTCCACCGTTTTGAGAGCAATAGTGATGACATAATTTACACAAAGTAAAGCGCCGGCCTGGGTTTGAACCCACGAACTACAACTGTAAGTCACCTGTAACTGCTCTTCCTCTTGAAGCAATACTATTAGTTACACGAAAACACCATGTTTCACAAATAATGTACATGCATCAATAATAAATATATATTTTCTTCATACCTTTTAACCTAGCCGTTACTAAGGAGTAGGCTTTAGAAACAAACCGTTTTTCGGCTTAAGAGACTGTATTAATGTCATTTTCGATGTTCAATAAGTGGTAAATCTCAGTCTAATATATCTATATATATAAAATGCTTTGTCCTGAATGACTGACTGACGGATCAACGCACAGCCCAAACCGCTGAACGTAGAGACCTGAAACTTGAAAGGTGTATTCTTTGTATGATGTAGGCATCCGATAAGAAGGGATTTTCCGAAATTCTACCCCTAAGGGGGTTAAAAAGGGGGGCAAAGTTTGTATGAAAAATCTAATTCCTTCGGCTAATATTTTTGAAACTTGGCACAAATAGTAATCTAAGTACATGATAAAGATTGACATTATTAGTTTTTTGAAACTACCCCCTCAAGTCGATTTAGGGGGTGTTGAAATTTGTATGGCAGAATCTTATTTCATGGGTAACTAAACTTGAAACATTACACAAATACTAAAGTAAATAAATAATAAAGGTTGTTATTATTAGTTTTTCGAAACTACCCCCAAAAGACGATTTAGGGGGTGTTAAAGTTTTTTTGAAAAATCTTTTTATTAGGTTAATAAACTTGAAACTTGGCATAAATACCCAACTAAGTAAGCAACAAAAGGTTGCAATTATTAGTTTTTCAAAAATACCCCCAAGAGTTGTTTAATTTTTTTGAAGAATCTTACTTCTTAGGTTAATAAACTTGAAACTTGACACAAATATCAACCTAAGTAAACAATAAGGGTTGTCATTATAAGTTTTTCGAACCTACCCCCAAAATTCGATTTAGGGGGTGTTAAAGTTTTTTTGAAGAATCTTATTTATATCTATATAAAAGCGAAAGGTCACTCATTCACCTATCACGAAATATCGAAAACTGCTTGACGTATAAAGATGAAATTTGGCAGGGAGGTAGTTTATAGTTAGTAGACGTCCGCTAAGAACGGATTTTCGACAGGCCAGATTAAGGGGTCTCAGGGCTATCGTTAAGGCAAGTTAGTATGAAAGTCCTTAATTTTTTGAGCTTCTAACTTAAAATATGGGCAGGGATGTAGTTTATAGATAGTAGACGTCCACTAAGAAAAAATCTAATTCCTTCGGCTAATAATTTTGAAACTTGGCACAAATAGTAATCTAAGTACATAATAAAGATTGACATTATTAGTTTTTTGAAACTACCCCCTCAAGTCGATTTAGGGGGTGTTGAAATTTGTATGGCAGAATCTTATTTCATGGGTAACTAAACTTGAAACATTACACAAATACTAAACTAAATAAATAATAAAGATTGTTATTATTAGTTTTTCGAAACTACCCCCAAAATACGATTTAGGGGTTGTTAAAGTTTTTTTTGAAAAAACTTACTTTGATTATTAGGTTAATAAACTTGAAACTTGGCATAAATACCCAACTAAGTAAGCAACAAAAGGTTGCAATTATTAGTTTTAAAAATACCCCCAAAAGCCGATTTTTTTTTTTGAAGAATCTTACTTCTTAGGTTAATTAACTTGAAACTTGACACAAATATCAACCTAAATAAACAAATAAGGTTATCATTATAAGTTTTTCGAACTTACCCCCAAAATTCGATTTAAGAGGATATAATTTTTTTTTGAAGGGTCTTATTTATATCTATATAAAAGCGAAAGGTCACTCATTCACTTATCATGAAATATCGAAAACTGCTTGACGTATAAATATGAAATTTGGGAGGGAGGTAGTTTATAGTTAGTAGACGTCCGCTAAGAACGGATTTTGCGACGGGGCCGGATTTAGGGGATCTAAGGGTTATCGCAAGTTAGTATGAAAGTCCTTCATTTTTTGAGCTACTAACTTAAAATATGGGCAGGGATGTAGTTTATAGATAGTAGACGTCCACTAAGAACGGATTTTGCGACAGGGCCGGATTTAGGGGGTCTAAGGGCTCTCGCAAGTTAGTTTGAAAGTCCTTCATTTTTTGACCTACTAACTAACTTGAAATTTGGCATGGAGGAAGTTTATAGATAGTAGACGTCCGCTAAGAACGGATTTTGCGACAGGGCCGGCTTTAGGGGTCTAAGGACTCTCGCAAGTTTGCATGAAAGTCCTTAATTTTTTGTGCTACAAACTTGAAATTTGTCATTAAAGTAGTTTATAGTTAGTAGATGACAGCTGAGAACGGATTTTGCGACAGGGCCGGATTTAGGGATCTAAGGGCTCTCGCAAGTTTGCATGAAAGTCCTTCATTTTTTGTGCTACAAACTTGAAATTTGTCATGAAAGTAGTTTATAGTTAATTAGTTAGTAGATGTCAGCTAAGAAATGATTTTGCGACAGGGCCGGATAAAGGAGGTCTAAGGGATCTCGCAAGTTTATATGAAAGTGCTTAATTTTTTGAACTTCTACCTATCTTGAAATTTGGCATGGAGGTAGTTCATAGTTAGTAAACGTCCGCTAAGAACGGATTTTGCGACAGGGCCGGATTAAGGCGGTTTAAGGGCTCTCGCATGTTTGTATGAAAGTCCGGAAGTCTTTTTGTACTACTATCCTGAAATTTAGCAAGTCTAGAGTTTATGAGTAGGAGACATAAGCTAAGAAAGAATTTTGTGATACTCTATTTTTTTTTTCTAATTCGTGCTTTAAAAAATGATGCTTAGTGTGATAGGCATTTTCTGTTGACTGAAATTTAAAAATAGTTTGCGTTAAACATCATTAAACTTTATATCTTCTTAACCACGCGGACGAAGTCGCGGGCAACAGCTAGTCCTACTATAATATTATAAATGCGAAAGTTTGTGAGGATGTATGTTTGTTACTCTTTCACGCTAAAACTACTGAACGGATCTGGATGAAATTTGGCACAGAGATAGATTATAGTCAGGAATAGCACATAATATACTTTTTATCCCGGGAATATGTTCCCTCGGGACAATTTTCGACATACACGCGGGCGAAGCTGCTGGCAGAAGCTAGTACTTAATAATAATATTATAAAGAGGAAACATGTTTTTGTTTGTTTGTACCGAATAGGCTCCGAAACTACTGGACCGATTTTAAAAATTCTTTCACCAATAGAAATCTACATTATTCTTGAGTGACATAGGCAATATTTTTATCCCTAAAACGGGTACTGTGGGGTGGTCCACGAGAGCGAAGCCACGGGGAACAGCTAGTGAAATATGTTTTGGTCACTTAGTCTTTTTCAAGCTCAAGCATCACAATTGCAAAGACGCAGATTAATTGTGTGTCATTCCCAACAGCGCAATCGAAAAAATTAACATTCGTTATAGTTAAAAATTACTCAGAAATCAAACGTTAGACCACAAGTAGTGTGATTGTGATAAAGGCACCATAATTCGAGGGCACCACCACTAAAGACGAAGATACTTCAAGTGATTACTTGATTTAGTCACTTAGTAATTAGTGATCTATATGTAACTAAATAAAGAAAACAGACTTGTTGCAAACAACCCTGAGAAAACCCTGAACAAACCGTCATGGCTGTTCAAAACAACACAGATTTTTTTTCATATAAATAATTTGCATTTCAATAAATTTACTTCTACGTCCCACGGTAACCAAAGATCTAACTGATCATGATTGGTGTGCACCAATACTATTCTTAATAAGTAGGTCTTAATGTCAAACACTTCGTTTCGTTAGGCAGTCAAAAACGAAAGCGAACGCACATGATGAAAAAAGACGAAAAAAAAACACAAACCATAGTTACACATCACTCTATAATAAAAAAAAAAACAGTCGCTTACAGCTCATTTGTATTCGCAGTGCATAATTTATGGAACGTTACGATGAATAATGGCGAATAGACAACTTAGAGACTAGATACATTATACTATGTTACTTAGATATATTATCTAACATTATAAATTGTTACTGGGTGATATACATTACAGAAACATCATGACATGTACCGTAGATGAAAAAAAAAAACAGTTTGCTACTGTAAAAACGATAGTAGGTACCTAACTGTTTTTTTTTTGAATATATTATTCAGCCTCTACATTAGATTGTAGTAAATATACATTTTGTATACATAGACAACAAATCGAAGAAAAACATAGATTGCAAAAAAAAATAGATGAATTTGAAAAAAAATGTTGGGATGAAGGTAATCGTTTATGGTCATCTGGTCATCTTTCATCACACCTTTCAGCTCAAAAACCAAGGCTTCGATTTTTAAAAGAAATTACCTAAAGATGTGGTCAAAAATTTGATTTAAATATTTATAATAGAATAGCAATAATTATTGCCAGTCTAGACGATAACGATTAGGCGAGCTTAAAATAGATATTCCATAACATCTCCAATTAAATTTATTTCTAGATAAATCTTCTAAACTTGATTTGTTTATTGACACATCAGACATCAGATAATTAGAAAATTTCAGGTAAACAATATTATCTATGTATGCTCACCATTTAAACCACGTACATAATAATAGTACATTCCTAATTAGCAAGACATAACATTTTTGTCATTATAGGTGATTAAAATTATACATGGTTAAAATTAAGTAAATAGACACAGGATTTTGTAGATCTTCTACAAAACTTTACGTTTCCAAAGACACTATATCGACACAGATAACCTCACTTTGTCACTTCAAAAAACATAGAACTAAAGAAAAGCAACCGCTGACCGCTCTCGATGGCTCACCCCACCTGTGATTACCCCACCCAATTGAAAAGTAGCCTTTCTACGCCCAATCTTAACGTGTGTGCTACCTTTCTAAATTCGCCGGGTAAAACGGGCTAGTAGGGATGGAACAAGGGGCTAGGTTATGCAATTATTGGACTCGCAAACCAACGAGTATATAAGCTTGTAGTGCGCTCAGAGGAGTAGAAAGTAAGCCAGTCTTGTCAGGCAAAGTGTAATACGGAATCAGTCCAGCTAACCAAGCAAGATGTACGCAAAACTCGCTGTGAGTTCTCCAAAAAAATATATTTTTTTATTTATCAAAATAGTTTTGCCGCCAATTTACATGCCAAAGTTATTTTTCTTTTTTCTAAGTGCGTCCCGCGAAAATTGTGTTATTTTTTACTAACGTATCTTAAAAAATATTTAACTTAATTTCACATTTTTAAATCTTGTGACAAATTCTTTCAGTCAAAAATGCTGTATTTTTTGTGCTACTTTTCATTAGTGATAGGTTTTATATTTATTATTATTTTTGTTAAATATAATACATAATAAAATCAAAACATTTAAATCAACAGCTTATCTCCCTCGTGGTTGCCGTGGTCGTCGCTTCCCCAACCCCCGGTGGCGGCGGACAGTAAGTACCCACAGTTTTTACAAAATAATTCAGTTTCAAGCATCGCGCAGTTCCGTCACGAACTAATAAGCTAAATATCAAGTCATTTTATCCTACATAATCTGACAGATCATGAACCTGAGCTGTCAGTTTTTTGCTACAATCATCTCGTCTCATTCAGTAACAAAGATCCAAATAAAAAGTAACCACAAAATTACTATGCTACTCTGTTATTTACTATCATCACAAAAAACATAAAACTACGACCCATTGTAGATACAATGACGCAACGAAATTGTCTCAAGTTCAACGGTAAAGCAATAAAACAAATTACCGATTTACGTTTTCTTTTTGCGCAAAACCGTTCGTTCATTCATAGTTCGAATTTGTTGATCTTTTTATAAAACCTCGTTGGTTCATAGTAAGAATTTGTTGTTCTTTTTATGAAAAAAAAAGAAAATATTTTATAGATCGAATTCAATGTTCTTTTTATAAAAGTTTGAATGCAGTTAGATTTAAACAGTTTAAATTCTGATGTTCCGTTGCGTAAGATTCAAGGTCGTTCGTAACGGTATGTGCTATAAATTGCATATTACTGAATCGAACTTTCTTTTCTTTTTACTTTTTTTTTCTAGTAACAAACACTAGAATTTTATGTGCAAAAAAAGTTTGCTCATCTCTATCAAAAAGAAGACATTATCAAAAATTACGTAAAAGTCGATCAAATATTTTAGTTACAACATTTGTAAAATTCAAATTGATAATCGTTATACATTGCAACTTAGAGTTACAACATTTTGATAGTACTTATTTATGAGTTTTTTTTTGACCAATGAGTAATAGAATAGATACTACTTTACATTCATTCACTAGGTCACAGATAATATAATACTAGCATACCAGGTATAGTGGAACTGTTGCTTCATCAAATAATTGGCTTATATTGCTATTGCGATACGGAATAGGTATTTATAGTAATATTAATCTTTATTACATGTAGTAAATGTAATATGATAAATAATACCTGTTTGGGGTAGAACCATAGATATATAATAAAATAACTATGGGTAGGACTGTAAAATAAGTCTATAGTCTGATAGATGAAGATAGTCTAATAGACTGCCTTGTTAGTCAAGTGGTTCTGCTGAGCGTAAGGGCCTGAGTTTGATATCCGGGTTTGACAAAGTGTTATATTTCCATCAGAAATTTTTCAGTAGTCCCCAGGAATCTGTACTTGTGGCCGGTTGACGGCTACAGGCTTTTCCCACCGGACTCTCGGACTTGTAAATACTTGTTAGTAGGGGTACTTTAGGTACACCTCTTCTCGGAGAATAGACACAGGCGTGATGGCATTATATAAAATATTTTCTGAGCGACACTTTTAATGATTAATTTCTCTTTGAGAGCCGTACTTTTTGCACACATTAGAGTCATTAAATATTTTGTATCATTTTAATGTCCTCTTGATGTAGGTATTACGTAACCAAGGAGTCAACGCATCTGTAGATTGAGAGGCGATCGATCAATAATCTCGTTATGTACTGTTATGTCATCTTATGTAATTAGGGAAGTGCATTAGCCCGTGTCTGGCGTGCTCACTACTGATTCCGATAACAACAAGCATTGATGCTTTTATGGGTATGGGCAGTGCTAATTAGTTTATGGGAAACAAACATAGATTGCTGATTAAATGACTTTTATTGTTTTTCGTTAATGTTAATAAATTGGTAGTTTCAACCTATCCCCATGGGAAAAAGGATGAATTTATGTATGTAAAAAATTGGAGTTCAAATTTAAATAAGAGGAGCTCTTTTTATCAGTGAAAACCATATCAAAATTCATTGCGTGGTTTAGAAGTAATGTGTGGAGAAGCAGACAGAGGCAGGTACCGACTTTGTATTATTTAAAAATACAGTCAGTGTTGTTATTATCAGGGTATAAAAAAGTTTATAATTACATATTTCAATTATGGTCCAGTGACATTCAAAGCAAGCAAAACAGCCGGAGAGAAAGCTGTAAAATTTAAAAAGAAACTGTAAAAAATATCTTGAGGTTTTTGTACCTTTTAAGTAAATCATTAACACCAATTTGTCCAAAGGTTACCATTTCGGCAAAAGGAAGTATCTTGTGGCGGCTACTTACATAATAAGTAAATACTTAATATTTTTTTGCCACAATTATATTAAGATTTCGTCTCAATTTGATTGTGTAACACGTACTTAAAAGCACATGAAAAGGCGATTTTTAATGCATACGTATTTATAAGCACTTATATGGATGTAAAAGTTCAACTACCCATGTAATGCACATTCTGGTTGCAAAGGTCTTGGGTTCGACTCTTGGGTTGATCAAATTACGTGATGATTTCCTTGTTGCTCAACAATCCATATTTCAAAGGTTAAGTAATAGGGCAAATCTACACCCCATTGAGAAACAATTAGTCAGTTTTACGGTCTTAAAACGCTTCACTTACCAGTCACTACTGTAAAACACAGTAAACCCTCAGCATCATTTAAGCTGGAACACGCTCTACTGCTGGACATAGTCCTGCCCCAAGCGTCGCCATATTGGCACATTCAAATTCCATCGTCCTCCCGAGGGCTCCGCAAAACGCAAAAATTCGTATCCAACGTGATGACTGCACAATTTGATTCAGCCTAGCCCTTTCCATCATCGGACTACAAGACGTACGGTCATGCGCTATCGTTAGTTGGTGAAAATCCCTCCCATACGCACAAAGCGTTTTGCTTATACTTTCATTGTGCGCACGGCTAAGGAGTGGAACTCCCTTCCGGAGTCTTTGTTCCCTGAGAGCTACAACCTTGGGGTCTTTAGAACAAGAGCGAATATAAATAGGTTTCTTCTAGGCAAACGTGCTTCACCGTAGACCACATCATCGCTTACCATCAGGCGAGATAGTGGTCAAACGTGAGCCTAAAGATTATTAAAAAAAAAGTATCCGTTCCACAAAACGCAAAAACACGAACTAAGAACCACCACTGCTTACTCCACTGACCCTAAAGTCAACCATTCCTGCCCATCCTCAGGACTGTACGGCGCGATGTTTGTACTCAGAGCAAGGAGTTTCAACTTGGTAACAATCTGTATCACTTAGTGTGACCGGTTACTCCAGTGCCATTGCATAACACAAGACACTTCCCGTCTAGGGTGCTCGAAGACTTACCGAACATTCCCTGGGTACTCAAGGACATATTCTATCAGCGATTATGATTGTCTAAAACTCTCAAATGTATGGCCAACATTTCTCACAACAGAGAAAAACGATTTTAGGTAATAACATGAAGAATGGCCCTGTGTTTAAAATGCAAATCTTCGCAAAATAAATGTGTCAGATTACAAGCGCGCGATTGGTTGAATTCATTACAAACTATCGACAGACAGGATCAATTGATTCCAAAAAACGGGTGTAAGTACATCATTCCCAAATTACTTTGCCAATAGTAATTTCAATTAATTAAAGGATTTTCTAGGTATTTTTGAAATTCAGTATTACAAACCAAGACTCAAAAGCGGTCACATAATTGTCATTTTCTGTGTGTCTGGAAAATTGTGCAATGTTTTGACTGGAAATATCGGTAAAAGTTATGCGTGTTATTGACCACCAAAAACGAAACTTAGCTGATAAAAATGCGAGGTTAAAGTGGTCATAATGGCTTTTGCTATGATTCAACGAAAGTAATATAATGTATGAACGAACTACAAATATATTGTGTAAAGCTGGTTACGGAGATGTTACTTAGCGTTACTAGTGATCAATTTTGATAAACTTAACATATTGGGTCGTATTAAATTAACTATTAATATACAGATGTGATGGTTATCGAAATGTAATTACAATAAATCTAAACATCTTAATACAGTGGTCACCGCACTGTGTGTGTAAGGATAATATGTATTTGACTTGTTTACATCTGTCCCTTAAGCACACTCAAAATAGCCTTACTCTAAGAGCTATAGTCACTCCTCAGTTTATTAACGCAGTGGCTGTCAAAATCATCATGGTACCATTATGAGAGAAAGAGACGATCTATACGGGACGAAGAGCACTATCCCGCTTTAACAGTGGAATCATGATGAAGTAGACAGGTGTTTTATAATTACACATAATGCCGTGGTGGCCCAGTGGTAATGGCCGCGACTTACAAATTGTAGGTCGTGGGTTCGAACCCAGGCATTACTTTGTGTAAATTATTTCATCACCACTGCTCTCAAAACGGTGAAGGAAAAGAAGAAGAAACCGGCGTGTCTTAGAACCAAATATTCGAAGACATGTGACATCCACCAACCTGCACTGGGCCCGCTCCGCTTGGTTGATTACGGCCCATTCCCTCTCACAAAGAGAAGGCCTATGTCCCAGCAGTGGGTGGGCTGATGATGATGATACAGCATAATTGGATACTGATCGACTTCTTATCGGGAGACACTAAGCAGTATTAATTGTAGATAAATTAGTTGATGATCTATTCAATAGACAATGCTTCGCGCTTCCGGATTAGATCGTAGTGAAAGGTTTTCTATAGACACTTTAGTTGTAGTCGGAACTAATAGGAAACCTCTTGTCTGTACAACGTAAGTTGTTTAATTGTAAGTTCCGGTTGTGTGCCTTGACGTTCGTTGAGATCGATAATATTACACAAGTTGCGTAATTATCATTTTGCTTTGCTGCTAATTAAAAGATTATTTTGGTATTTGTTTGACTGTCTGTTTGTAAGATTATAAATAGGGCTAATTAAATCAACCATTTAGGGATACCATAACCAGGGAGACATTATTTTCAGTCTTCTTCTTTGCCTGGCCCTTTCCCATTTTACTTGGGGTCGGCCCTCCGTATCATGCGTCTCCAGGTAGCTCGGTCCTGGGTCATCTCTTTGTTGATTTAGGCTTCTTTTAGAGACTTTATCTTCAGTATTTTGTAAAAAAAAACATGTAATAAATCTGCGATCTTAAATTATCTAATAAATGATTGACGTCAACTTGCAACACTCTATTTATTACAAGTAGTAAAGACTTAGTTAAGTCTTTCGCAAGGTTGTTGATTATTATGAGCTGGTTTACCAACATTATAATGCTCTCATTTATCTTGACGATGATTAGACCCTTACATTTTGGCATTTCGACAGTCACTAACGTTGTTGAATGACAAAAAGATTACGTACCAATTAGGTTTCTAGCTTAACCCTAATTATAGCTAGCTTGAAGTCTGTTTTTCATATAATACTGAAAAATGTTGCTGGATTACCTAACTCACAGAAATATTGTAAGGGCATCAGACGGTCAGCAATTTTATTTTTTGCGAATTTATTCGAGGTGGCTCAGGAAAAAAACTGAAAGAAATTTTGTGATTCTGTGTCCAGCTATGGGAGAGTGACGGATAACTGAATAAAACATTCTGTATCTAGAACCTCTTGCCCACAATGTAATATAGAAAAAGTTAGCTAGTACGTTTTATGAAACGTGGCTAGCAAAGAACAAAGAAAAATTTGAAAAACAGAAATGAGAGGAAGATTTCCCTTCTGTTAGTAACATTTTGTATGTCTTCCTAAGTTTAAAACTTCCTAAGAATTCGGAAAAACTTTTCTTTGTCAATTTCAAAGTTTCAGAGTGGGGTGTTTCATTTTTCGCAACAGTTTCGTATATACTTGTAATGTACTTCGTGGGTATTTTGGTAATTGACTATTGAAATCTTGTGCTTGACATACTTTCGTTGCGATGAACCAACTTCCATGTGAAGCCACAGAAATAGTTAAGAAATTACTGCTTTAATTTAGTTTTTTTTCCTACAAGTGTTGCCTTATTATGAGCAATTTTATATACTTATCATGAATTTATACTTACTTAGGTAAGGCAGGGTAAGGTATTTTTTTATTGTTACCAAATTGCTGTAGTATTAAAACTAAATACAAACTGAAACTGGGACATCATAAAGCAGATTCTGAATAAAATTCATTCCAGGAAAAATTTAATCTGCTATCAGCGTTAGTCGGCTTATAGATTCAATACTCTTCAACATTGCCTCCTCTAGAGTAAACGATTCCAATTAAAATAGAATTAGCTCTCAAGATACGAAGAACCATTCAGGCTTCACCATCGTTAATATTTTTAGTTTTTATTTTATTCCCCTTTAAGTTTCGTGGAAAAGTGTAATGACTGCCTATTGATTTACAGCTTATACCATCTATAGAATTTGCTTCGTGATACATTCTGTATTTCAAAAGATTATTTCACCCTAAATGCTTAATTCTTAGTTTTCTTTCCTTTGTCCCAATTTACTTGGGGTCGGATTATCATCTTTTCTTCCATACTTCTCTAGTAAAAACTTTTTACATATTTAATTCTTCATATAGACCCATTATTATTCTTTGGTCTTCTCCAACTTCTATAGTCATCCAGATTCATGCTGGAAACTATTGTTATTCCTCCGCATCACAGGTCTTTACATCATCATCATCATTTCAGGTGAAAGGCCTCCCCCAAGTCTTGCCACATATAACCCAGCCCTTACCACACAAAAATATAATTGTTCTGCGGCCTTTTCGACGTTATTTGAATATGGCTTTGGTGTAGGGTTTCCATTAAAATAATATGTGGTAGTACAATTGAATTTCTCATCTGGTTGCAAACGCAATTATTCACTGCAGCCAACTTTGAAAAAGTTACTTTAACAATTATTATGTTGATCTGCAATTATACGTGTTTCCTCAACGTAACTCGAGTGAGCGATACAATGATATGCATGTTTCGAAACTTTGTTGTGAATATAGTGTTGTTTTGTTTCGCTTACTGATTCCATGAGAGTCTTTTTAGCAGATCTGTGATTGATACAATTGTAAAGATCTTGTACAACGCCATTCGTTTGCCGTCAATTAGTCTATCTAGCCTTTTCCCAACTATATTGGTCAGCTTCCCGTCTAACCGGACGCTACTGATGATCATAAAAACATTTTGTGCAAGGCTTAAATTCTAGATGAAGTGATAAAATCGGTGACGTTCCAAATCTCACAGTCAGAATCAATATGAATATAGGTTTTTAATTTACTTATGGAAACTGCAGCCTAAATTTATTGGACCAAAATAGTCTACTGCCTGCCATAATTAAAACTGTCTAACCCATGAGCAATCACATATAAAACCCCAAGAAATAAGCCACGTCATCAAAAGTCATGGCAGTTATAGCCATGTTATAGCATTATTATATTACCGGTAAACCCAGGTGCACATTTGCGTGGTTTACGTCAGATATACAAAGTCATCGCACCCCAATTACTGGTTGCATCATCGACAACTGGTGCGTTTCCCTCGTTATCCACTTTGCGTGGAGTACAGGGAAAGCGCACCATTTGTAAGCATGGGACACTGTTCGCACATGGCATTTGTTAATCTGCGGAATCGTGAATTGATTTCTATGTAGCAACCATCTTTTTTATAATGCGGATCATGTGTTCACTTCTTTATTCGTATGGAAATTGATTCGGAAGTGTACTTCGGATTGAAAGAATAAGAGCAATGTTTTTGAAATTGGTATGACTTCTATCTTATTTGACTTCTAATTTAATGTTTATAGTGTAAGGTGTTAATTCATTTATCTTTTTTGCAATTAAAATACGAACTGACTTATGACCTCAGGTATGCCCTAATTACCTTACCTTTAGTAGGTATTTTCTAAAAAAGGTTTTGCCAAGAAAGGAGAACTAAAATCGATGATCATTTACTTAGGACCTGATCCATAAGTATGTAAGTACGGGGGCAATTGATCTGAGTAACCGATTAGCCAATTTCTTTATGACGCAAGTCTATCTTTCTTTATTGTTGGTCAATAATACCTAGTAGGACTTGTTTAATGTCCACAGGAATGCCTCATCTGCTCATTAGTTTGCAGGCCAGTTACTCATGATATAACAAAGCCTATCGCGTTTTATTACTATGTAATTTGAATTATATTTACATGTCTTAGTGCCTTTAGGTAATAGGATATTACAGCACTGCTTCTTCGTGGTGATGGTACATCTAAATTTGAATGGACCAATACTACGCCACGAGTGCCACGACACTAAAAGTACGATAAATTAAGTAAATACTTCTAAGTACGTTTCGCACTGCATCCGATCCGAATCCGAGACTCGGATCAGATGTAGTGCGTAACCGTCCTAAGATTACTTAATTAATTATTCATATTTTTTTGTGAATATCACATTTCACGTATACTACGAAAGAACGAATAAACACACACAAAACAACTGCACAAATCTTTTTAGTGGGACGAATGGCACTAATCGAAGAATATATTCCCATTCGTCCCCTCTTGAATTAGGATGGGACGATCGGGAACAAATTAAATATTATTTTTGTAAATTCCCGTTCGTCCCCCTCGGGGGACGAAGTCGAGGGGACGAACGGGAATACACGGTTTTCCTATGATCACAACACAAGAGTGACATTAAGGTAAAGATCACAACAAGACGTTAGACGTTCTTCAAGATCTTAATAGTAACTATGAGCAATTATAATGTCCTTTGGATATCGTGGAATCCAGGATTCCGTCCCCAGTCAGTAATATCTGATCCCACTTCTATAGATTGCAAATACACTTTGCAAGCTAAAGAAGTGGTATCCGGGCGGCATCCAATCCGAATCAGAGAAATGTCCGTCCGAATACCTACTACTTAAGTACTACTACTACGCACTAGATCCGAACTCAGTCCGTCAGATTTTAAAATATTTCCAATTCATTTTAAAATCGTAAACTAAATTCAAAATTGGAACGGATGCAGTTCGGAACTACTTTCACTCTACGTCATGTCCAGCCACCAATCAAACACCCCTTGTTTCAAGTGAATTTCGACCTTATCGACATAACCACAAACCTTCTTCCACAGCCACAAACACGTGACCATCCATGTTCCCTACAAGGTGCACACCATCCATCACCACCACGTCTCCAAGGTCCACGTTCCCGTGCACGTGCCCGTGGTCAAGGAAGTCCAGGTTATCAAGGAGGTGCCCGTCATTCAACACGTGCCCGTTCCTGTGTACAAGCACGTGCCTGTCCCGATAGTGAAGCACGTGGAGGTCGAGAAGAAGGTGTACGTTCCCGTACATGAGGAGCAGCATCACCACGGATGGGAGAGCGAGTCGTTGTCGCACGGCTGGCACTGATGAGTGTGTTCTGTTTTAGGATTTAAGGTGAGAATACAATCTTCTTGGTTATGCGTACTGTCCCCCCGATGTGCTTCTTTATTGTTGATAAGATCGCGGTCAAACCCCTAACTCATTTGATAGTAAACGATCATGAGGTCGATGGTGAAGCACGCTTGCCTAGTAGTAACCTATTCACCCTCGACTTAAAGACCCTGGTTGCCCGTGTAATTAGGCTTGGAGTTCTGGGTTCGATTCCCAGGTCGGGCCAAAAAGTTATTGGGTAATTACTTAATAGTATATTTCACAGGTATCCTTTCTAATATTTCCGTATAAGAATCCTGTGATTAGAGGGATCTTTGCATAGTCAAGGGCTAAAATATGTAGACATGTTGTTAACCTTTAAAAGTTCTCATTTGTTAATCTAGCTAAACTGCCACTTAGAGAACGTTCTAGAATTATTGCCGTTATTTGAAGATTTTCAGTAGCAAAGAGATTAGGTATTAATTAAATCAAATCTATTTTTAATCTCTTTTTTCTGTTGACCTGATCTACTTATTCCTTTCTTACCCATCAATTATACCGGATTTCAACATGTTTTTCTTTTGTTCCCAGATTACTTAGGATAGGAACCACACATCGTAATAAACAGAACTACTGAAAGTTTACGAAGTCATCCGAACTCTACCGACGTATACCGAAGCAGCCGAATATCTCAATATTTGGTCGAAGAAATCAGAAAAAAACACATTAAGCATACGCTAAATTACGTGACGAGAAGACTTGATTTTGGAGGACAAACTTTAAAGAGGCTATTAGTATTTTTTATCTTAATGTCGTCCAAACCGAGGTGAAAGTGTTCTTGTACTCTTCTCTGCAAAACATAACCCTTTAATGAAATATCAGATCATTACTTAACATATTGTTAAGACATGCCTTGTCAAATAACAAAACGTATGCTGAATACTCGTCTTTTTTGACATCATTATTTCAATAGCCGTTACTGACTTTTTTTTGGAATTTAATTATTATTTAAGCAAAGGCTGTAAACATAATCTGCCTTTGCTTAAAAAATAATTGAAGTTCTTGTAAATATTGTACAAATAATAATTAAAAGATATGCTTTAAGATGATACTGGGCTTACATTAAACTTAAAGAAGTAATTCTACTATACCTACTACTTACAATAAATCAAAATTCTGAAAGTGTTAAAATAAATAAACAGTTATCATTGATGTAAACCATGTTATGTTTAAGAACCAAAGAGAATAAAAATGATGTGTTTATAGTTTTTTACCAAAATATTTGTTTTATTTGCTGATACCCTACGTACGTATTGAGATAGTTTCAATATCAGCAAAACATGTTGATATAACATTAGAAATTTAAACAATGCCTTTTTACAGCGATTTCGACCGATTGTGAGGTCTATTCCATAAATATAGGTATGGCAATACCAATACCAACTGTTTACTACAGCGTCATTTATCATGTCACCATCGCAATATTATAGCAAAACAAACAAAATTTAAAAACAAAAAACCCCTACACAAATACTTCTTTAGACTACATAATCAGTTTAGTAGTAACTTCGATCGACAACCCATCGAAATACGTAATTATTACACAATATCTTGCGAAAATAACCTGTTTCGAAGAGTAAAATGCGCATAACTTTTGAACGGTTGCCCGATTTTCATCAAACATAGCTAAGAACACTCTGGAAAGAGTCACCTTTCAAACAAAATATATTTCAAATTCGGTTCATCCGATTATGATGCCACAGATACCCAAAGACACAGATACACACGTCAAACCTTAGATAAAGTACCTATAGATTAAGCACTGGCGTGGCCGCACATGAGACAGCAATAGTTAGTTCTGGTGTTACAATAAGAACAAGAACACTACAACCCACCATCGCACTGACACTTATTATCTATAATATGTATGCTGTGAATAACGCTGTTGATTACATAATTGTTAATTTTAAGTTTTATATCTTTATGCTTTATTATGTAATTGTTTGTTGTTCCAAATAAAATAAAATAAAAATAAAATAAATAACCCAAATTCCTTGTCTTAACACATAATACCACGAAAACATAGAAAATCAAACAAAACCGAGTTTGTTTGTCAAACCTGCCATTGTATTAGAGTTTGACAAACAACAGAAACCGGCCACGGTGACAAAGACAAAAAATAATCTTTTGTCCTTATCATTTACATGGAGCTGCCAATTAGCCATCTCGCTCTATCAATCAAGGTCATTTTAAGGCTTAATCTATAGGTACTTTATCTAAGCGTCAAACTTATAACACCCCTCTTTTGCCGTCGGGGGTTAAAAATGTTTGAACGGGCTGTAAGTTTGTTTCATTTGCGATACCTACCCGCGTACTACGTATTGAAAAAACTTTAATATCATTATTCATACTTCATTTGAAATAACATTGGAAATTTAAGTAATCCCTGTTTACAGTCCGTTCAGAGGACTTAGTTCTATGCCGTAAATATAAGGATGACATAAAAAATTAATAATAGTTTAAAAAACTAAAAAACACGCTTTAATAGAAAAACAAACTAATAAGTGGAAAATAATTTTCAATAAATTTAAATTAAGAATAGTGTGATTAACAAAAACATTTATACTTTAGTAAAAAAGCGTGGGATGCTTGATGTCAATTGTTATAACATTTTATTGGCAGATATTGATAAAAGTAATCTTTTTAAAAAGTCTTAAAAGGCACGCGCACTCTTTTTTACAAAAAAATATTATTTTTGTTAATTGTGTAAATTACACTATTCTTAATTTAAATTTATAGAAAATAATTTTCAAATGTTTTGGTTTGGTTTTCTATTAAAGCGTGGTTTTTAGTTTTTTTTAACTATTATTTATTTGGGTTAAACGACATTGGTCAAATCGGATATTTTTTTACTTTATAGGATTTCGTACCCAAGGGTAAAAACGGGACCCTATTACTAAGACACCGCGATCCATCTGCCTGTCTGTCTGTCCGTCTGTCACCAGGCTGTATCTCATGAACCGTGATAGCTAGACAGTTGAAATTTTTACAGATGATGTATTTCTGTTGCCGCTATAACAACAAATACTAAAAACAGTATAAAATAAATATTTAAGGGGGGCTCCCATACAACAAACGTGATTTTTTGGTCGTTTTTTGCTCGATATTAATAACGGCAACAGGTAGACGCTTGAAATATTCACAGAATGTTTAGTTATATATTCACTTCAAAAAATAATAATTGTTAAATTAAAATAAATTAAGGGGGGCTCCCATACAACAAACGTGATTTTTTGCAGTGTTTTGAGATAATGGTACGGAACCCTTCGTGTGCGAGTCCGACTCGCACTTGGCCGGTTTTTTTTGCCTTTTTTGCGATAATGGTACGGAACCCTTCGTGCGCGAGTGTGACTCGCACTTGGCCGGTTTTTTAGTTCAATCGGTAATCCTGAAGATCCCGGTAAGGATAATGGGGCAGATTATTTCATTTTTTCATCAGTCCTTGATAGGTGTGGAAAGTTTCAAACTAAGCCGACGTTTTGAAGGGGATGAAATCACGTTCAAAGATTCCGTTACATTGATACATAGATACATAAATACCAAGATAATAAAAGCGTGTTAAAAAGCATCAAACTTTTACCAATAACAACTGTTTACTACAACTGCCATTTGTCATATCATCAAAAGCAATAAAAGATAAAATTGGTTTTATGTGCTGCAAATTTACTAACGATATTTTATGGAGTGGTTTTGTGGGTGGAGTAGTATATATATATTTTAATCAAAACAGTTAGTTCCTACGTCCAAGGCTTGGAAACTGGAAACTATTTCGAGCCCGTTAACGTCTAAGTATATAGGGAACAATTTCTTTAGGTTTTGGACCTGGCAGAGCCCCGATGGTGCAACGACAGATGAGATAGACTTCATCATATAAGAAACATTATATTTAATGATGTCTCTGTGATCAACGCGGTGAATACCGGAAGTGATCACCGTCTGGTAAAAGGCACCTTGAAATTAAAAAAATAAAAAGATAAGGTCTCGATTGATGAAGTCTACGCTCCGTCCAGCACAGATCCAGATCCAAAACCCCGAGAACTTTTAGCTCAAACTTCACAATCGTTTTGAGTGCCTAAGCAGCTCCGTGGAGGATTACAACGATGGGTTCGTGGCAACTGTCCGAGAGGTTCTAGGGGCAGTTGTACACTAACTGACAGTAAACCCGTTGCGAATCTAGCAAACGACCCAAGATATATTGACCCGACACTATACCGAAGACATCCCGGACGTAAGCCTGTACGAGATTAGGATGACTCTGAAACAACTTAAGAACAACAAGGGTCCGGCTGATGACGGAATTACGACTTAACATCTTCATGAAGGGCGACAATGCCTGGTTGAAGAATTATAGTCTCATCTCTCTTCTTAGCCATGTCTACAAGTTGTTTTCATGGGTCATCACGAATCGTCTCGCATGAGGTTTGACGATTTCCAGCCTTCCGAACAAGTCGAAAGGCTTTAGCACTGTAGCCCACATGCATACGCTGCGGCAGGTTACACAGAAGACCGAAGAGTATAACCTGCCTCTTTGCTTAGTGTTTGTGAACTACGGGAAAGCCTTCGATTCGTTCGGGACTTGGGCTGTATTGCAGTCCATCCAACGACAAATCGACTGCCGGTACATCGAGGTGTTAAAGTGTTTGTACAAAAACGCCACCGTGTCAGCCTGACTTCAGGATCTTCCTCAGGGTTCTTCTGCAGCGAGGTGTTAGAGAGACGTCATTTCTCCGAAACTGTTCTCCGCTGCACTGGAGGATGTCTACAAGGTTGTGGACTGGAGAGGGCTTGGCATCAACGTCAATGGCTATAGTACATCGCTCACCTTCAATTTGCCGACGATATAGTGGTCATGGTTGGGACCATGGAGGATCTCAGTACAATGCTCGATGACCTCAGTGGAGCTTCCGAAAGAGTGGGTCTAAAAATGAACATGGACAAAACCAAGGTGATATTGAATGCCCATGTTGCATCCATTTCTATCAAACTCGGAGACTCTACACTCGAAGTTATGGACGATTAAGTCTTCCTGGGACAAGCGGTCAAGTTTGGTAGGTCCAACTTTGAGAAAGAGGTCAACCGTCGAATCCGACTCGGCTGGGCAGCATTTAGGAAGTTGCGCGGTTTTTTTTCGTCCAACTTACCAGTATCTCAAGACGAAAGTCTATAATCAGTGTGTGTTGCCGGTGATGATGTATGGAACCGAAAAGTGGTCGCTCACAATGGGCAATCACCCAAAGGGCAATATAGGGAGTTCTATGCTCGGAGTAACCTTGCGTCACATTGCACGCAGAACGGATGGCCGTTGGGGCCGAAAAGTTCTTGAGTGGCGACCGCTAACCGGAAAAAGTTGCATTGGAAGGCCTCCCACTTGGTGTAGCGATAACCTGGTCAAGGCTGCGGGAGTCCGGTGGATGCGAGACGCACAGGACAGATCAGTGTTGCGACGGTTGGGGCCTATGTCCAATAGTGGTATTTTGGCTGAAATGATGATGATGATGAAACTAATGTAGCTTAGCTCTTGGTCTGCAACTGGGGTCCATCCACTCATCAACAAAATATTTTCAGTGAAGAGTCCACTCATATGGAAAAGCTTTTGCTGAAGATTTTTTAACGGAGAGAATCCTACAAAAGGTGCCTAGACTTTAAGGGAAAAGATTAGGGAGTGTGGGCTTCTTACCACACAAAAGCAACTCCAGTGATCACTACCACCCCAGAACACCCTCTGTGCAACGCCTGTCGCCACTGCCCTCAAGAAACTAAAAAAGTGCCACCTCTGAGCCTCGCTGTGCACGGCTGCACGTCGTGGGGTTATTGGACTAATCTAACTCGCCCGAAACGTACGAATCGAACTCTTTAAAAAATAATATTTTTTCTGTGGCGATTCGTCCGAAGTGTCGGTGTGCGAATCGACATCTCCAAAATTATGTAGTAGGCGATTGGCACAAATTTTATTTTAGAGAACAAAAAATATAAAAGTACAGTCGTGCTCACATGTCTCGGAAATAATATGAAGAATTAATCGAAGTTAATAGATATTTTGCTAGAAACTAGGAAAACAATGCATTAAATAAGTAATTACCACTTAAAACGTGGCGATATGCACGTTAGATATGATAAACAGGCTACAAAACAATAAGAAGAAGACAACAAAATAGGCTACAAAAAAAAAAAAAAAGCTCTATACGCTATCAGCTCATTCTGGTACCGGTAAAGACTAATTTAAGTACCAGCCAACTTACAAATGTTTCGTATCGAATTCAATCGTTAACGCCTTCTGTTTGTTTGGTCTGACCACGTGACTTAACGTTTAGATGGTGTCATTCCCAAACATTGAAGCGTTTTCTACTAGCGTTATCAATTGTAGATTGTCAACTTGGCTACAGGTGCGGCCGATTATAATCATGAGGAAGCTAGGCTGGAATCATGAGCGGTAAAAAGAGAACACCGTCGTGTGATCCTGTGTACCTACACGTACCACATCCTGAGTAAAGAAAGGAAAAGAAATAAATACTTTATTAACAGTTTACCTACCTATTTACAATTTTACACACACAGCGTTACAGATAACCACTTCTTCACAATATTTTTTACATTTTACATATTATATAAAACAAGCCACGTACGTAGGTACGACGTATTTATCGGAAGGCATAAACCATAGTAAAAGAACGAGAAACTTAAAAATAAAAGTGACTTTATTAACTTAGTCTATATGAACCTAATATAAAGTTATAACATTTCTAACAATACCCGGGGTACACAAGGCTACTAGTAGTGATTGAGACCCCCGATTTCTGAATCAAAAATATGAAGTTGACTATTTGTCAAAACCTACTTTAATGCCAAAGTTTGTCCGGTTTTCAGGATAAAGTACAGTCTGACAACTTCAAATTCTTGATTTAAAAATTGAGAGTACATTGTATAACCAACTAAAAAAAATTGATACGTATATCCCAGGCAAAATACTAATGTATTTAGGGAATATATTTATTAGTGTTTTGTCTGGTATACACGTTTTTCTGTGATTTCAAAAACTAAACCACAGATCGTCAACATTTTGTCACAGGATGAATACAAACAGACGAAACATGGGTTCCTGATTTCGTACTTTCTCTACCCAACTGGCTTTCGTACGAAAGGAGTGACCGTATTATTACGAGATTATCAATTCAAAAATTTAACCGGCGACAATTTCATTTCAGTACCGGATATAGTTCTCTGGTTGCAAAGCACATCAGTTCGTAGGAGGTGAACGCAGCCACGCTGGCCAACTGGGCCTTGTACACAGTCACTGCCCAACCTCTGTAGAGGCCTAGGATCCCATCCATTTTGTAAGCTTTTGTGAGGCATTCGTATAATCTGGTACATCTGATGAGACTTTGAGCTTGCGTGGGTGTCTTGTATCTCATACTCGTCCTGTGGGTCTGGAATAATGTATTATTTAGTAAATCTCTTAACGTTCTCTCTAAAATTAGCAAACTATGGAGTCATTATATGTGGGTGAAATGTCACTTGGACGTCATAAAACGCCAAGAGGCTTTAGACAAGTAACATTCTACCAACGAAAAAGTTGCGACTGCGATTGGAAAAAAGAAAAATTAAACTTTTTTGCAAAAAAATTCTACCGTCTTCAAAGTCTACAAAGTGAAAAATAACTTAATTTTTGGAAGTCGGTGTCCATAACGCAAAAAAATGGTACCTAACAAAGACACCGTCTTCCAAAAATAAAGTTAGTTTTTACTTTGTAGTTTTCTTATTTGGAAGTCGGTAGGATTTAATAGCAAAATAGATTTTTTATTTTCACTTTTTAGTTGTACCTACCTAATAGGTAAGTAGTTAAGTACCAGAATAGATTACCCGAATATCATGAAACTGAACATAACGGTGAAATGAGAGTGTACCAATGTGAACTGTACCCCTTTAGAGCGTACTGGCGTGATGTTATGTTATGAAATGGTATAAACAATATACAGACATGCGATTGTAGCAATCCCGAGAGATTTGCCGTTATTTATTGAAGAGTTCTTTTGTATAGCGCCGAAGTTCTTCATCAGATCTTCACCAAAAAAAAGAATTTTCTAAATCGGTCCACAATTGACGGAGATATCGGAGAAAATACATAAAAAAAAACATACATAATGTCGAACATAGAACCTCCTCCTTTTTGGTAAGTCGGTTAAAAAGTGTGTGAGAAGTCAAATGCTATCGTGATTAATCGCTTATATTTTGGGATTTAGAACATCACCATCGCTGTCATCGAATGACACTTATAAAGAGCTCAAGGAGGAATTCAAAGACCATAGAGTAGTCTTAAAATTGCACCTGCACTTGGTAATACACAATGATTTATGACGAGGAAGTCCGGAACGTTTCCGGCATCAGAAATAAATACAATGTTTGTATGACAACCAACACAACATTTATAATCAAGTCGAACATACAGCCGCTTGGTTACATCACTAGCTTTCCTGCTTCGGGAAAAAACGTTATTCAAAGAACCACAGAAATGTGAGAAAATAACCGTTTGTCGGATTAGAAAAACTTTGAGTGATTTTGTGTTACTATTTAACAAAAACATCAAGCCGACTTCCAAAGCAAAACACTACAAAGCGAAAAAGCACTTTCTTTTTCCGAAATTGGTGTCTTTGGTACCTATTGCCTGTAGTATTATATGATCTGTGCTATTGCTTTCCGTTTTTCGACACCGACTTCGCAAAATAAAGTAATTTTTCGCTTTGGAAGTCGGTTTGTTTTTTTTGTTACCCGTGACATACTTAGCATTAAGGAGCCATCTGCCAGCGGCCATCTGTGGTCTTCTTCATCAGTTCCAGTTCACCAAATGATACTTTCTGAGTGCAAATGATTGCATTGTTGATGAAAATACCTAAATCACTATAATTATGCCTATAATATTTGGGGAGTTCCCTCGATTTATCCAGGATCCCATCATCAGATCCTGATTTGATGACCATGGGACCAACTGGGAATTATACCCTTTCAAACAAAAGAAGAATTTTCCAAATCGGTTCAGGCATCTTTGAGTAATCTGGGGAACAAAAAATGGGATTCTGACAAATCGAGAAACTCCTCCTTTTTTGAAGTCGGTTAATAAAATAAGTAAGTAAACATGCAGCCAAAGTGATCTAAGTGATCCGTGGATGTTGCAAAATTTTGGGCCAAATGAATAATGATTGTGTAATTGAACAATGAAGTAATTCAATTGTAATCTTCTCGTATCGTTAAACTATGTAGCTACCTGGACAGCTTTGTCAAAATTTGGCACAGATATAGATTATATTATAGTCTAGAATAACACACGCGCACCTAGACGCACCGCAGGAGCCGCACGCGCCGCTCTCATCGCATTTTATAATTCTTTATATGAAATCGCATGCAGCCTCGCGCACCTATCCGCGCCGCACGATCCGCATTTCAGCAAAATGCTGTAGGTAATACGGATGCCACCAGCGCGTGCGGATGACGTCATCAGATTCGACGAGTTCGATGCTTGCGGCGAGTGCGGTGCGGGCGGCGCGGAGACGTCATCCGTAGATGGCGGATGTACAGAAGTGGATTCGATGCGTGCGGCGCGTTCGGCGCGGATTGCTCTGTGCTTTCAGAATATGCGATGACTGCGGCGCGTGCGGCTCCTGCGGTGCGGCTTCTTTTTTTTTTGTTTGTGGTATGCTCATGCAAACTGCGCTACCACGGGGAGATAGCACAGTTATGGTGGGACTATAACCCACTAAAACTCTACGGTGTCCTCCTGTTCCGCTTATGGCAGAAATACGGGTACGCGTTAGCACTCACCGCGAACCCGCCGAGGCTGTCCGTTTCAGATCCCTCCTCTGGGGAGTACCTCCATCACCAGCGCACCAGAACACACTTTACGCCGTGATTACCCCAAGGCATACCATACCATCACATGGGCGCCAGACGACCCCACGTACGACCGTGTATACCGACACTCCTCCTTCCCTGCAGCCCCACTGCATCCGCCATCAGTCTGTGGCGACCCTGTGCAGGCCGCGGAGGATAGGGAGAAATGTGCATCGTTATACTGGCAATCGAGAGAGCCGTTGCGGCCTCTAACTCTCAGCCACGATTCTATGCCCGTCACAGTGGTGATGTCGCCCAAGCGACACCGCAACCTACCTGTTGGCCGCTACGTCGTTGCCTTAACGGTTGCTTCACCGTAGCCTGTGGATGACCGTGAAGGGCTTCAGTACAATACTCGATGACCTCAGTAGAGCTTCCGAAAGAATGGGTCTTAAAATGAACATGGACAAATCCAAGGTCATGGTGAATGCCCATGTAATACCCACTCCTATCAAGATCGGAGACTCTACACTCGAAATTGTCGACAATTTTGTCTACCTGGGACAAACAGGCCAGTTGGGTAGGACTAACTTCGAGAAAGAGGTCAACCGTCGAATCCAACCCGGCTGGGTGGCGTTCGGGAAGTTGCGCGGTATTTTCTCGTCTAATTTACAGCAGTGTCTCAAGACAAAAGTCTATGACCAGTATGGGTTGCCAATAATTACTTATGGGATCGAGACGTGTTCGCTCGCAATGGCCCTTATCAGAAAGCTTAAAGTCACCCAAAGGGCACTGGAGAGGGCTATTCTCGGATGTTCCTGTCGTGGTCGCATCAGAATCAGAAATGAGGATATCCGCAGGAGAATCAAAGGTACCGACATAGCCCGAAAAATAGCGAAACTTAAGCGTTAGTGAGCAGGGCACATTGCTCGCAGGCCGGGTGGCCGATGGGGCCAAAAAGTTCTGGAATGGCGACCGCGAACCGGAAGACGATGCGTTGGAAGGCCTCACACTAGGTGGACCGATGACCTGGTCATGGTTGCGGGAATGCGCTGGATGCGAGACGCACGGGATCGGTGCAATGTGGTAACGCCTGCAGGAGGCCTATTAATTGAAGCCATTAGTGGACTTCTTTTGGTTGAAATGATGAATGATGATGATGATGTCGTGGTAGATTTATAACGAGGTCGTTAACACTGGGCTAGCGCTGCTCGCTCCACAACTGTTAAATTACTATGATTGAATAAATACATCAATCTGTCTTTTCCCAACTTTGTTGGGGTCATCTTCATGTTTTTTTATTGTACACAGCTTCCAATCTAAAAGGATTAAGTCAGCTTAATCCGGTTAGACTAATACTCAGGTACCTACCAACATTTCACAGGGAGCGACTGCCTATCCGACCTCCACAATCCAGAAGTTTCTGGTAATACGATAACCCCTGACTACCCGTAATAACTTTCAAAGATCTTCAAAGGACAGCCGGGACAGCCAGGACCAACGGCTTAATATGCCTTCCGAGGCGATTGAATATGAATTAGCATAATAAAATGAAGGTACATACATTGATTTGCAGTCGCCGTTTAGCCAAATCAAATGGGTAAGTAACTGTCTTGGCTACAAAGCCGGAGATGGAACCTGCCACAGAGCTGGCGAAGGCAAGTGTCCCTACAGGGTACTTGTTGTACGTGCCCTCTCCTAGAGCACTGGGCTTGGCAATCAGCGCGAGGAGGAGGGGTTGCACGAAGTTGAAGGTCGCAAACTGTATACCCACTTGTGGGCCCATCTGAAAACAGAAACGAACTCGAGATGTGTATGCTATTTATGCACCTGCCTACTACTCGGTTAAAATAACTGTGACCTGGCGCTGTTACGTCACTCTGACTTTCGACTCTCGCCAATGGCAACGAGGAGTCAAACGCGCGACGTAGATGCCGCCGCGCGTCTAGGCGGGAGTGTGGTCGCATTCCGGCGAGGTGCACAGTTATTTTGAACGTGTTGTACTTTTAAATAGAAGGTAGATCAGTGAATTAATTAGTAAAGTTAAAATTATGCGCACCCTGTATAGCAGGCATTCACATGACACACTTTCATACCTATACATGTGAAACATAAGAATAAGAGATAATTTGATACGCCTACATTATTGAGCTTAGCAACTAAATGTACTTAGCACTTTCATCCGTCCGACCAAGCGTTTCGAAAAAGATTTCAATAAGGCAAAATCCTTATTGAAATCTAACCGGGTGGTTAGATAGGAAAACCTCGCCAAACTTATCACTCATGCCAAAAAGAACAATTTTTCAACACTGTCATTTTCTTATATTGTTAGTACTATCCGTATTTACGGAGACCTAATCCTCGACCCTAGACAGCTAAATACTTATAGATTTTTTAACCTTGTCAAAGTCGTCAAATCATATTTCAGTTTAAAATTATTCCTTCAGGATTTGAGGGGCTGATTGCTTCATAGTCCTGATAGTTAGGGGCACGTAAGTTATGTATTCGGAAAGGGGGACGGTGCACCTATTCCATAGCATATTGACCTACAACCTGCAGATTTAGCAACAGGCAGCCAAATAGTAGCAACCGTTTTTTATAAAAAAATTAAGAAATACTGATATTTTTCGTCTTTCCACTGATATAGATTTTCAGTGGAAAGGGTTGATGGAAAGGCTAGAACCGATAATTAAATTAATAGACTGATAATTTACCGAACTAAATGCCGATAATTATGTACCGCCCGCGGGTCGAATCCGTCAATTAAATTTGTAATTATGAATAAGCAAAACAAATCACGGTCCTGGTTTGGTGTAGGTATAGTATATCGTGTTACGTAGGTATCCCTGAAGGAAGAGACTCAGGAGTCTCTTCCTTCAGGGAATTCCCGAATTCAACCAAGTAGAGATTCAACATGTCCCCGGTCAAGCGCCTTTATACAGTCGGGTAGATAATTATCTTCACAAGGAATCCCCTGTCGTGGCTTTATTGCCGGTTTGAAGGTATGCGGACCCACAAACTTCCATAGAAAAGGCAGGATCCTCCGACCAGACGGTTGTTGTATCTGGTCCGGGCGGAACTGCCCAACGGCTATTGTCGGACTGTTGTATATGTTCGAAAAACTTTGCTTGGGCGATGCAGGATTGGTGTAACGCCATGCCATTAGTTCGTAGATGGCGGCGTTGATCCGCCACATCACTCCCTTCCGGAGACCGGAGGTCGATAGCAGGTTGAGCCGTCCGTACATCTTGTGATGCGTGCCAGGCCAATGAAAGGTTGGTTCCTGTGAGCCGCACCGGAAGTCGCAGAGTTCGCGATGAGTCGGAACGCTATGCGGTTGTGCCCCAGTGAGTCAGGGTGATGATATACCAGTGAGTTGGAATAGTGCTGCTGGCTTCAGTAAGTCAGAGCGGTGATGATGTCCCAGTGAGTCGGGACAGTGCTGCTGGCTCCAGTGGATCGGAGCGATGTTGCTGGCTCCAGTGGGTCGGAGCAGTGCTGAGCGGTGTAGTGGCTTGACTGCTGGCGTCGACCAGGAGAGCATCTTCAAGCCTCTGATTTGTTGACCGGTCGAAGGTGCTTTGTGCTGTGCCAGGGTCACTGTTGTAGTTGAAAGTGTTGGCAGAAGCGGAGGGTGATGACTTGGTATGCGCGTCCACTGCATGTTGGTGGTCAGGATATCTCCGTAAGTGCCGTGAGTACTTGCTAACTGAACTGCTCGAAAGCTTGAGGATGTGGTGATGACGTCATGATGAGCTCTGCACGAAGGCTGCGTTGACGTTCATGTTCGAGCGTCATTAGTTTAGAAGAATGCTGAACAGGGAGTATAGTCCCACAAAACGCCAAAGAAAAGGAAGGATCCTCCCTTTTCTTGACCAACTAGTTTTGGGGTCAGCATCCAGTCCAAACGGTACAAAGCTGCGAGTACCAGTATTTTACAGACTGCCTATCTGACTTCCACAACCCAGTATCTGGGTTACACAACACTCCTCGGCAAGACTGGTTTCTGATTTTCTAGCTTCTGACCTGGCTTCAAATGACAACCAGGACCAATGGCTTAACGTGCTTTCCGAGGAACGGAAGAATCTCGCTGTGTAAAGATGGTCACCCATCCACGAACCGACCTCGGCAAGCGTTGCTTAACCTTGCAGATCGACCCGTGCGGCTGTTATTATTAAGCCACGAGCGCCATTCACAATTACCATGTAGGTACCTAATGTGAAACTAAAAAAGGGTTTAAAAAAAGAAGCTAACCTGACATAAAGAAGCGCTGAGTCCCTCATAGAACGCAGAGAACCCTCCGTATCGATACACATTCTTGGCTCCCTGCCAAAACGTCTTATATTGATCCTTCACCAGAATCTGTCGAACTCGGATGACTTCTAGTGGGATAACCAATGTGGTACAAACGCACCCGGCGAAAAGACCGCAAAAGAAATGTTCTATGTGCCTAGAGAGAATGGTTAAACATTAAAAAAACTATTATATCTAATAAGCAAAGACCTCTCCATTATTTTGTTACTGCTTCTATTTAAAGCTTCTAAGGACCAGGAGCTGCAGTTTTGGCACATCAGAGTAAGATGGTGTAAGGGTCAGATATACAAGTCATGTACATCTGACCCTTACACACATTCAAAATAACCTTACTCTAAGAGCTTATGGCCTAACTCTGATGTGACAGATGGATATAGCATTACAGGACGAATAGCTCTATCCCTTTTTAACAGCGGCATCATGATGGTGCTGGCACGTTATAGTACGGCCCCAGTTGTTATTGAAGGAGTCCACCAAAAATAATGTTCAACTAGCTGTAGCCCGCGAGTCTTGCGACTGCATCTGCGCAGTATTAGTACTGAGAATAGCATTTTTTCTATATCGCGTAATAATATTGTAGGTGTGTGGGCCGCTTTGTTTGAGAAATTAGTTCACCATAAAAACTTGCACCACCCGTTCCACTCTTAAGGAAGATTTCCGAGGTAAAAGCTATACTATATCCTTCCCTAAACTAGGTCTAAAACTATCTCCATACCAAATTTCATCTAAATCGGTTCCGTAGTTAAGGCGTGAAAAAGTTACAGACAGACAGACAGTTACTTACTTAGTTACTTTCGCATTTATAATAATTAGTATGGATAAATACTATTTTATGTCCTTCCCAAGGTCTCAAACTATCTCCATAAAAATCCATCTAAATCGGTTCAGCGGTTTAAGCGTGAAACGCCTTTCAATACAATAATTGCAATAAAACGTCAGTAGTAGACTCGTTGCTGATAATGATCTGAATCTGAACACTGTTTAATAAAAGTGTAGTGGAAAGAGCGAATCATCGTCAACTTCCTTTTATACACTACGCGGCTTCTCCGCCGTGGAATTTGCTATCATCAACAACCCGACTTCACCTATAGCTGAACATAGGCCTCTGATTTCTTGGGTCGCGGATAAATTTGAAACAGAATTACCGCGGCTCTGGCTCAAGCACCTAAAGAAGCACAGGTGGGTTTTAGTCACTAAAAGACTGACACGCCTTCCGCTTCACCCAGAGCGGGAGAAGACATTGGATGACAAACAAACAAAAAAAAAATACCTCTCATTTCTTGTTCCAATCCCCACGCTCCTGAACCATGTGAGATGAGATGAATGATTACAAGAGGAGTGAGGCGTATAAGAACACTTTTAGGCATTTTTTTCGACAAAGAGTACTAGTCTATTTAAACGTCATACGAAGCAAATTGCTAGTATGTTGTAACTTACTGGAATCTTCGCGGCACCACAGTGGAGGACAGTTGTGTGGTGACCTCGTACACGTAAAACTGGCTGCTGACTGCCAATATTGAGTGAACCTACAAAGTCGGGCAGAATGTTAAAAAGAATAATGGACTGAGCACTACAGTCACAAATTTAACCGCCCTTTGGCGACTGTGCTGCCAAAACTTTTCTGTAAGTCATTGTGACGAAGGTTGCACTGTTAGCTTGAAATATGAACCATGGCATTCTAGAAATAAAAAAAACCGGCCAAGTGCGTGTCGGACATCGCACATTTAGGGTTCCTAACCGCAAAAATAAGTTGGTTTTATCAGAAAAAAATTGGGAAATTGCAAAGAAATATCTGATGTCTTAATATATTGGTATTTATTTGTTATAATATACGTAATAATAAACACTATCACACAATTTGGAGTTAACAGATCAATGGGCAGTAAAAATTCTTCGAAAAAAATGTTCATTTTCGTGGGTTCTCATTCCAATTTTTAAAACATAAATAATCTTTTTTATTTTTATTACTACCGACTTCCAAATAAGAAAACTACAAAATGAAAAATAACATTAATTTTGGAAGTCGGTGTCGTCGGTAGGAACCAATCTTTTTGCGTTATGGACACCGACTTCCAAAATTAAAGTTATTTTTCATTTTGTAGTTTTCTTATTTGGAAGTCAGTAGTATTTTTATGAAATAAAGATTTTTTATTTTTCACTTTTTAGTTGTACCTACCTAATAGGCAAGTAGTTAAGTAAGGTACCTATAATGCCAGATCAAATGAGAGTGTACCACGGTGAACTGTACGCATCTGCTTACCCCTTTAGAGCGTTCTGGCGTGACGTAATTTTATGAAATGGTATAAACAATAAACAGACATGCATTTGCAGCAATCCCGATAGATTTGCCTTTATTTATTGAAGAGTTCTGTGTTCTCTATCTCCGAAGTTCTTCATCAGGTCTTCACCAAATTAAAATGGACCCATTTTCAAAACATATTCTTTCAAACAATAAAAGATTTTTCAAAATCGGTCGACAGTTGACGGAGATATCGTTGAACATACACAAAAAAAAATAAAAAACATAAATAAAGTCCAACATAGAACCTTTCCTTTTTGGTAAGTCGGTTAATAAAAATACAGCATTTATCTACTCAAAGAGCTCTGAACAACTATACCTCTCTCAATGGGGTAGGACAAAAATATTTTTTGGACCCCCGTTAGCTGTATGCGAGCCCCCTTAAAAACCTTTAAAATACAATATGTATGGCTTTGGGTCAACAAAATGCTTATACTGTATATAAATAAATAAATTTGAAAACTGTAGCTCCAACCGATTAGCTATAAAACCTGTGTGACTGACGACAGACAGACAGACAGAAGGCAAATAGGGCTCCGACCTAAATAATAAATAAATAGGGTCCTCTCGATTACGGAACCCTTTTAATAGTGGATGCACAATCGCTTTGTCTCAGTATAATTTTTCTGACCACATTAACTTTACAGCCGGGTGTGGAACGCCGAACATAGCGACAAACTAACAAACAGACCAAGATTAGGACTATGTAAGGTTATAGCAGGTGGCACCTGTAGTTTAGCCTACCCTCATTGAATAAAACGTGAGTTTATGTACCTATTTTAGTGTGGAAAGTACTGAATCGTAATTCTTTGTCACATATTTACTGCAAAAGCAAGATATCACTCAAAGATAGCTAAAAATAGTCCTGTCTCAAAACATCCTATTTTCCGCTCGGCCGAATACGAGACCAGTTTGCGATCATACAACTGTCTTTAAATGTGGACCTGAGACCAGCACCCTAATTGCTTATCTGTTTTAACAGCACGGAGGGTCAGTGGGTCGTCTTAGGGGCGGCGGGTTACTTACTACTGAGAAATTTCAGAAGGGGAAACCCTATAAAACTTTGCACGACCCGGGCATCGTACCTCAATCCAAGGACCTCAAGCTCAGCAGTACGACCACTCCACCATCGAGGCAGTAAGGGATTTCTCACACTGGTTGCGTTCTGCGTCCAGCGGTCCGGTCACTCAAACATTTGGTGCAAGATCGCATCCAGTGTGGCAAAGCCATACTACGAATATTATTATAAAATTTACTTTAATAGCCATACCTGCCCTAGTAAATGTCCATGCCAGAAGGCTGAGATTCCTTCCTCCTTTAAAATCCTCCTCGCTACTCTGTAGGTAGCAAATCTCCTTAGAGGCTGGCGAAGGAGTTGTGATCTGACCTTGATCACATCCATAGGCTGGACGATGAACTTTGTAGAGACGCCTGATAAGCAACCAACGATCAACTTCTGACGCTGAGTCATGGTATCATTTGCATCATACCCCACCATTTTAAGTTGAGCATGATGCTGGGTCCATTTGGGGAGTCCAGTTTTGGACGATAAGTAAGTAACTTGTCAATTTAGGTTAGTTCTGGTTATCCAGTTCAATTTGACAATATTAGAAATTTGACCCGACGTAACAGATAAAAAACGCGTTGGGTTTCTTTTTCTTATTTTATTGAAGGTTTTAACGTGTTTGAAATGTAAACTTATTTATTCAATATGACGGGAACATAGGACCCAAACACAATATTGCGAATTGGCGCGATACGAATTCGCAACGCAGAAAACAGCGGCCCCAAAAACAAACTTTCTGTGCGACGTCGCATCGTAAAAATTTACGAGCTTGTTGTCGAGTCTCGTAGATTTTTACGATGCGACGTCGCACCGCAGTTTTGTGTTTGGACCCGTCACTATATGCCGCGTTACCGGATCGATTTCTTACAACAATCGACTTTATTTACGAAGAAGTTTTAATCAATTTAACATATTAGTATTTCTTTTTTTTAGCCAGGTGATTAAATGACTGTATTAAAATGAACTGTTACATTTTGTATACCTACATCCAAAGTATATTTTTTAAATTCATAATCGAATTAATAATAAGATATGTAAGTACCTTAATGTTAATTAGATTATTACGTTTTAATTTATTTACAAAGATAAAAGTATATACAGTGTATAAAATACTTAAATAACTAAAACTAAAAACCTATACACTTTAACCAAAAACTACTCACTAACTAACACAAAAAATATACTTAACTAAAATATGGCGTCGAAAAACTCCTCCACATCGTTCCCCACTGATAATGTACCCAAAAGGCTGGCAGCATTGCCACGTTGTATGGCAATGCTTATTCTCTGACCAAGGTAAAAGCCAGCCCTTGGGTCACGCGAAGTGTCAACTAGGCGTTTGGACAGATCTTTAAACAAAGCGTGAGCACTCGGACCCCACGGACCAAGAGTTTCAACCCCAAACGGCTCGAAAATATAACTACCGATTAGGTTATTATATTTCCGCCGCTTGAGGTTCTCTGCAGCCGCAGCGGCAGCGCCAGCACAGCACGATGAACTCGGAAGATGGGATGGCGCAAGAGTATCAACACAAGTAGCGTCCCACACTAAAGGCCTACCCATCTTCCATGGAAACAAAGACATCCCGTCCGGTCTTTTGCCATCGTCGCGTGCCAGGCCATGGGGTTCTTTCATTACGTTTTATGATACTAAAATGATAATATTTCATTTTTAATGACTTATTTACTGATAATTAATTCCATTCATTTGTGAATTTTATTCATCGGAATATCAGAGCACGTCGCTTCTATATTGTAAGCGTTCATGAAGTATTGCATTTTTATCTGACTTCAAAAAAGGAGGATGTTCTCAAAAGTCGGTTTTTTTTATTGTATCTTCCCCGATTACTCAAAGACTTCTTCTTTTTTTTGAAAGGGTATAATGCCCGGGTGGTCCCATGATAATCAAGAGTCAGGATCTGATAATGGGATCCTGGAAAAATCGAGGGAACTCCTGAAATATTATAGGCATACATATATGATGAAGTAACGTGGAACTGATGAAGAAGACCACAGGTGGCTACTGGAACTCCTTAATGCTAGTATGTCACGGGTATAAGATATCTCGAATAGTTAACTGACTATCATGAAGCAAATACTTATAAATAAATGGTACCTAATGGTCTTCAGTGCCTCTGCAGCATCTCTCCGCAGACCATGACCCATCTCACGGAATACGCAGCATGCCCTGTCACCTGTACGTACGAAGACCTTATGACTGCGTCACCGAATGGTGTTACTGTGGCTGAATTCTGGGCCAAACACAATATTTAACTTTTTATATTTGCCATCGACACGCTAAGAAGAAGAATGGTACCTACTGATGCAAATGGTACCGTCGAACTGATCTGATGATGAAGCCGGTAGGTAGGCACTGGAACGCCGAAATAAAACTATGTATCCTTGTAGTGTTTGTGCTTATTTAAATCGTCATGAGATGTACTTTGGCTATAAATGATTTTCATGATAATTGGAGGTAGGTACCTACCAAAACTAAAATGAGATTCTGACTAACAAACCGACTTCCAAAATAAAACACTAAAAAGCGAAAAATATATTTCGTTGGCGAAGTCGAAGATTTTTGAAGTCGGTGTCGAAATACGGCAAACCATAGGTACCAAAGACACCGACTTCGGCAAAGCAAGTTATATTGGGTCCGTGCCCATTCGACCCGCTTAGACTCGACCCGAAGAATAATACCAGATGTTTTACTACCAATTCAGTGCCAAATATTTGTACAGTCAGGCAAAGTGATATTTTAATTTTATATAACTTATTAAGTTATTAATTTATTATACAAAGAATATTTAATATTTTGTACAGAAAACTGAAATCTTTTAATTGTTTTGTTCTTGCTTGAATTTTGATTATTTAAAGAAAATTGTTTATTTTTAATTATTGATTTTGTATTGCTGAAAACTTTAATCTTTTAATTGTGTTGTTCCGATCTAGTTCTGTATTCTTTAAGATACGTAATGAATATTTTTAAAGATAATTTAATCAATCATGTTTTTTACTATATTTTAGAAGTTAGTGCATACCTGTTAAACTAATAATTACTTATAATCACGTATAAAGACTGATTCAATAAATATCACCGTTCCACTAGCTATAAAATTGTGTAGTAGTAGTAGTTTAATATAGTATACGTAGCGTATACTATATTAAAAAACGATAAGTAATTATTTGTTTAATTATTGTTTTGTTTATCTAAACAATATAATTTAATATTGCACTCTGTGGTGCTAGCGTTAATCAACACTTTTATGTCATCATTATCTTTACTGTGTGTCATCGACGTTTTTACGCTTATCAATACAGAAATATCCAGGTATTATTCTTCGGGTCGAGTCTAAGCGGGTCGAGTGGGCGAGGAGCCGTTTTGTTTCGCTTTGTAGTATTCATAATATCGGAGCTAAAGAGCACGTCACTTCACTATTGTAAGCGTCCATGAAGTATTGCATTTCACGGTTGCTTGTAATAATTATGGAACTTCAGAGGCGGGCTTATGACAAATGTAAAATTAAAGGCGCACTTGCATGGATTTTAGACAGATACAATATAGATAAAAAATTATAATAAATTGTCGTTTTTTTGTATGGAGTATCAGGGGGCTGACTACAGCTTTGTGATGTAACATAACATCACGCCTGTGTTCCCTGAAGGGTTGGGCAGGGGTGTATTTATAGTACACACACATTTCACCAGTCATGTTTAAGTCCCAACCGGGCACTTATCTCCCAAAGAAGATGTATTTAAGAGTTTTTTTTTAACCGAAGGAATGAATCACATCACATCACATCATCAGCCTATGAATGTTCCCACTGCTGGGACACAGGCCTCCTCTCTGTGACAGGAAATGGGCCGTAATCCACCACGCGGGCCCAGTGCGGGTTGGTGGATGTCACACATGTTATCGAATTTTAGGTTCTAGGACATGCCGATTTCCTCACGATGTTTTCCTTCACCGTTTGGAAAGGAATGAATATACACCGAGGAATAAGTTACAATATTATAATTTTTTGTTCCCAATAATATTATGATTCCCTCTTTGCAAATTGTTTACTATCCTACCATAGTATATCGTATTAATTGATTCTAATCAGAAAATCAATAGTTTTGATAAATGTGTTTGCAAACAAATCGATGATATGTATCTTTATTAGGTCGGACTCATTACGAATATCAATTTCTACTGTTTTGAGACTTACCCTGATAAGTTACTGATTGATAAGTTATCAATCAGTGAGTTTGTTTTCATGATAATGTTCATTATCAGATTATCATCGAATTCATCGACCACTCACGAAAGGTGAAAATGAGTTAAAAAAAATACAAATAAGAAAAAAAAATATTCAAGCTTTTTAGCTTACGGTGTATTGTCATCCAAACCTAACGTGTATGAAAAATTTCATCTTAATCGGTGAGGATTACTGCTATAAAATTCAATTGCAAGATTCGACCCGAACATACATACATACACTGGGGTCGTGGGTTCAAACCCAGGCAGGCATTACTTTGTGTAAATTATTTCATCACCACTGCTCTAAAAACGGTGAAGGAAAACATAGTGAGGAAACCGGCATGTCCTAGAAAATAAAATTCGAAGAAGTCTGACGTCCACCAACCCGCACTGCGCATAAACAAAAAAAAAAACAAAATCAGCCCACAATTGACGGAGATATCGATGAACATAAAAAAATAACAAACATAAATTCGAACATAGAACCTCCTCCTTTTTAGAAAGTCAGTTAAAAAAGGGGTCAAGTTGTCATCTTAGGTACTATAAAGAATTACAAATTAATTACAATACAGTTTACTACCCATGCAGGTTCAGTCTTATCGTTGACCAATTTACACCAGCTTGGTTCATACTGGCTACCCTTGAGGTGACAGGACCCTGAAGAGCGAGAGAAGAGTCACGGTATAGAGCAAAGTTGGGCGAAAACTTTAATTGCGCGATGTAGGAATCTTTATATTTATTCAATAGACAACGTTTTCAAATTTATGTCAAATTTTGATAGTTTTATTTATATTTGTCTCAAATGTTACTCGTTGTAAGCTTTAAAGTATCTTATTATATAAACCAGAAAGAGAAAAACATGCAAAAAGAAAGTGGTGAACAAGTAAAATTAATATTAAAAGGCGGGGTTTCAAACTCAAGGCACAAGGTTCATTTATGACGATGCACGGCGGTCGATGATGCGTTACCTAGATTTCGATCTTGTGTCCTTGAGTTACGAGAACGTAGGGGCGCACAAACCCTAACCAAAACTACGCGCTACCTATAGTATAGCCGACTTTTTTTATCAAACTTTTTAGCTTACCGTGTATTGCCACCCAAACCAAACTTGTATGCAATATTTCATCTTAATCGGTTGAGGATAACTGCTTTAAAATTCAGTTGCAAGATTTGACCCGAACATGCATAAATACATACATTGCAAGTTAAATAAAAGCTTGCAAAAACAACTCCAGTTGAAAAATAAACTTTTTCAATAAAAAGCTGCATACGTCGTAGCCGTATTTATTATTTAATTTATTTACCACTCAGATATGTGTAAATAAATTATTTTTTTATAAATCTTGGGAAATATAAGAATACTAATACATATATATAATTATAATACATAGATACCGTGTTACTGGTGAAAATGTCATAAATTGTGATTATCGTTGGCCCAGTGGCTAAAAATATATCGCCTCTCGTGCCTGAGATCGTGGGCTCAAATCCCGGCAACTGCCAATGTGGCATTTTCAAATTCATATCAAACATCATAGGAAACATCGTGAGGAAACTAGCTGCCTTATTAATAAAAAATATTTATTTCAGACAAAAAAGTCCAAAGACAAGGCAAGGATGTTAGTACCAAGAATTTTATAATTATGTTAAAAAATAAATTAAATGAATATAATAGTTAATATAATTTTGAAATCGCCAACCCATCTTGAGCAAACGTGGTGATCAATGCTCGTGCCTTCTCTGTATGAGAAGAGGCGTTTGCCCTGCAGTGGGAGAGTTACAGGCTGGTATTATTATTACGTGACGATCGTGTTTTTGTCCTTGTGTCACAGAAAACTTTGCAAATTAATCACACTACGCTGTATATGCTATACGATACACAGTTACACACACGTGTACGGAAGGCCATTAATTGATTGCAAACTAATTTGATGGGGCCTTTGTTTATGGAGGCCGCCAAAACAATGATATTGTGGTCAGCAGTAATGTACCATTGCAGCGCTGTTAAATACATTTTCTTTTTTCTGTCTTTCTTCAGTTTAGGAGAGAAGAAGAAGGAAAGAATTTTATTTGTGACCGGAGTCCTGGATAGGAAAACAAAAAAATCTCTAGCGGTTTCAATCTGTGTAATATTTAAACAATGAAGAGGTTTTCTATAGCTGGATGTATGTTTTTAAATTTAATTAATTACCTTTAAAATATTATTGTTTTTTTAGATTTTCTTTTAATTTCATTTTAAGAGTATCATTATTTTTTTAATTTAATATAAAATACCAAACCTTTTATTATTATTTTTTTATAGTTAGGTAGCTAAACTGCATTTGAAATATCATTCAGAAATATATAAAAAATGTTACTTTTTACTTTAAAATGTTTTACAGCCGGTTCAACCGATTTTGAAAGCCGTAAACATAAGGATGGAATAAAAAGCCTAGACCTGTTATCAAAATCAACTGTCTACTACAGCAGTCATTTTTATCACCTACAATAGATTTTCAACATGTATACCTCAAGTATAGTGCCAAGATGCTACGGCATCTTCCAGCCACTTTTCAAAACGTCTGTTTTCAAACACGCGTCTGTAACACTAATAAACCTGCTCCATCGTTTCGGTCAACACTCCATTGTACCTCCACGGTGTCCCATAGCGCACGTGCCTATAATAAAATATTTATCTTTAATAGTTCGATTATGAACTCGGCTACTGAAGATGGTGACACGAAGGATACAACTAAGGTATGGCTAGTAGTTTGTTCTCATTTTATTTAGACGTCACAAAAAACTCTTAGATTTTCGGTTTGGATTTAATAAATAAACAAAGACATAACCATCGGCAACTTTTCATAATTGAAATATCGTTTGTTTTTTACACGACTGCACAAAAAAGGAGTATCATGTTTTTATGAGACTAGATGTGCGTTTTATTTCAAAACATAAAGTATCAAATATTATTATGTTTTTTATTTTATTATTGTATGTGTCTATGAGCAATTTGTTGCCCAATGATATTGGTCAGTGCTACTAGACAAATAAATTAATAATAAACATTATTATAACCAATTTTAATAGGCTTGTTCACAGTTATTCGCTTTTGAAATGTCATTCGTTTTTTACACGACTGCACATAAAATGGAGTGTTTTTTTTCATGGTCTAACTTTGGGACAGTTTTGATCGGAAACAGGAAAGGTTTTTCAGGTCAGCCGAGATATTTTTGTGTTCGTAGCTTTCTGTTCGGGCTATCGCGTTTTATATTTCTTTTATAATTTTGTTTTTATAGTGGAAATCTCTTGATTAGGGGTGTAAAAGCTGGACTCAATTAGTGCTAGTTAGTGTATAATTTAACTTAGCCGGATAAGCTGTCCTATTCATTTTCTCATGCTTTCATGAAGTGAAGTAAGTGTTGTGCTAGTGTTGTGTTTTTTTTTCGTATGTCATTGTGCGCTCTCTTGATATCCGGTTTCTGGAGACAAATAAGCGACGATTCGACGCATTAAAAATAAAACGAAAGTTGGCTGTTAATATTCGTTAAACCAATCACAGCAGTTAATGCGCGTTTCAAAAAAGTTTATATTTTATATTTTTATGTAACGACTAGCTTCTGCCAGCAGTTTCACCTGTGTAAAAAGTATTTTAACATCCCAAGGGAATACAAACTATCCTATGTCCTTTCCAGGGTCTGAAACTAGATCCATGTCAAATTTCATCTAAATCGGTTTAGTAGATCCAGAGATTACCCCCTACAACCTCACAAACTCACAAACATTACCTCTTTATAATATTAGTATAGACAATAGTATAGATATGCTCGCGTTTGACCACTATCTCGCCTGAGGGTAAGCGATGATGTGGACGATATTGTGTTATATTTAAATATTGTATTTTACTTTGGAATTGGAACTTCAAAATTACCCGCGAAATGTGGGTGTACATGTCTTTTTTATTTTTTATTTATTTAATCTTATATGTTACACTTTTATTAACACATATTCACCTGCCAAACTGCAAAGCAATTTGTCGGCAGTTCTCAGTCTACCCCTTCGGCAGTGCAGGCGTAATGTTCTGTTAATAATCATAACTTATAATTGTGTTATATTGTTTTGCTTTGCGATTTAATTCCTTATTAAATATAGTGCTGTGCGTTATCACAAGGAATGTTTGTACCATGGATCCACTTCGAGAGGGTGTACCTACCTTTTCAAACAAAAAAATTATATTCAAAATTGGTCCACAATTGACGGACAAATCTGAGAAAATACACCAAAACAGCTGAACCTAGAACCTTATCCTTTTTTGAAGGTAGGTTAAAATTTTAAAACTGTATAATACGTTTCGGCAACAATTTGCTTGTCAGTTCTGTTCCTGGATTAATGGTTGTTTATTTGTTAATTTGATTTTTATTACTTAATTTCTTAATTTATTACTTAATTTCTTCCTTGAAGAGCTTGTGGTTAAGTAATGAACAACCGTACGGGCCGATCTTCAAGGTTAAGCAATGCTTGCCGAGGTCAGCCCGTGGTTGGATGGGTCAATGGACCACACACACACATAGTAGATTCCTTCGTTCCTTAGAAAGTACGCTAAGCTTTGGTCCCAGTTGTCATACATTCGTTGTGGGTATGGGACAATCCCACCGCACTATTCCAAAACCACTGCAACGCCTGAAAGCCAGAATCAACAGTGGTGACCACCAGAAAAGCGCCCCGAGGCAATGAAGCTCGACTAAGTCCCGGAGAATGAAATTAATTGTCTTGGATCCCGCAACGAAATTATACAGAAAAGAATGACTCCTCCGGAGTAGGAAAACATACGAATTTCCACTTACCTCCATATCAAGCAGCAGACAGAACAAACAAGGCCAATAGGCACAAAGGTTCTTTTATATCAATTCTAATATATCAAGGGTCAAAAGTGCAGTCATACTCTCCCAAAACTCAAATGGCTAGATTTTGTAGAAGAAGTTAAATTATCCACAACTGATTTAATATTTTGTATAGAAATTAATGTATAGATTATTCCTACTAACTGCGAAAAGTTGTAATTCCACTGCCTACAAAAAAATTGCCTATTCTATTTTGGTAGAGTGTGACTGCACTTTTGACCCTTATAGTACCTACTCCTCCAAAACAACTTGGATATTAAAAATGTTTTTAAACAGAAAATTGTTAGGTAGAATTTCTTCTTAACCTACATAGGATATGTAAATCAAAACATATTTTGAAAACAAAACTGTCCAAAAGGATTTTCAATATTGATATTCTGGCACCGACCGGGCGCGCGGGCGCACGGCCAGTACCGAGTTAACATTGGGGAGTATAAACACCTTAAGCTTGAACTTGACCTCGTGTTTCCGTTGTTCCAAAATAGGGTACTCGTAATTAACTGAAGTAATATTAGTATAGCTGTAATAGAGAAATAACCCCATCTTGATTAGTTACCTATTGACCTAAAATATTACAGCGTCGTTTAGTCATTATTTTGCCATAAAGGTTCACCTTAATTGCAACCCCATTAATTGGATTGGTTGTTACTTGCTTGAATAACATAACATCACGACTGTATAGAGAGTGATATGTAGAGTAGTGGTGGCCCAGTGGTATCAGCCGTGACTTACAAGTTGTAGGTCGTGGGTACGATCCCAGGCAGGCGATTTACTTTGTGTAAATTATTTCATCACCACTGGTCTCAAAACGGTGAAGGAAAACATCGTGAGGCAACGGGCATGTCCTAGAACCAAAAATTCGAAGACATGTGACATCCACCAACCCGCACTGGGCCCGCATGGTGGATTAGGGCCCATTCCCTCTCACAGAGAGGAGGCCTGTTTCCCAGCAGTGGGAACATTAATAGGCTGATGATGATGATGATGATGACGACTGTATATCCCGAGGGGTAGGCAGAGATGCACCTATAGTTCATCCACATTTCACCAGTTATCATCAACCGGCCACAAGTCCAGACTCCGTGCTGCTACTGAGACATTTCAGACGGAAAAACCCAATGAAATTTTGCCCGACTCGGGCATCGAACCCAGGATCGCATGCTTAGCAGGAGCGCTTGCTACCACTAGCCCAACAGGTTGCTTGAATAACTGAATGAATATTTAACTGTACGCATTATTTATTCTTTTCTTAATTTCGGAACGTTGTAAGCAGCAGTTTAAGTCTTGAGAGTTTCATCTAAGTTTTATTGTTGACTACCCACCTATACTACTCGCCTTCCTACCTACCCTACCTACTTACCATTTTTTTCTAGGGACATTCTTCCGCGGTGATACTTAACACCACCATTTGGAAAATTACATCAAATACAGAACCCCATCTATCGAATATGGAGTCCAACTATCCGAGTATCTGAATTGCGTGTGTTGTGGTATTTTACTTCTTGAACACTAAATTCATCTAACTTTTGATAGAGTGAACCGATTGCGATGAAACAAAAACTAAGTAATACTTCAAGTTACGCACATGTTTATGTATAAAAGTTATTTACATTGGTTTCGTTATTCGTACATTTTGCGAGGTGCGTGCACAAATAATCAGATAAACAGATAAACATTCCAAAAAGTCTGGCTTAGGGTTCTGTTGGTTATCCTTTAATACCCTGCCTATTTTTTTTTCGAAATATTTTCTTTTTACATAAACGACTTTTCTACAGATATACTGTACGTAGCACGCTTTGCAAGCGCATTTTTTCAAACCACCTACCTAGATCATAAGGCGCTTTTTCGGCGTACTTATAAAATAAATATTTCGGTCCGCTCATCCTAGCCTATCTACGTAGGCACACCATTTGATTAGATTACACTGCCGGCCATGCCTCCGAATTCATTGCTTCACATAAATCGATCCGCCATTTTGGGCTGTGTGATTATTATGGCTTGTTCAACTAAAGAGTTATGGCAAGTAATCGCTATTTGTATTGTCTAGCAGGATGGTGGCTCTATAAAGTTGGTTTGACTTGTAATTATGTCGGCACATTTTGGGTGAGTAGGTTACAAGGTAAATTAATGTTACTACGTAAAGGTCTGATGACCTGGTGAAGGTCAAGGGAATAATCTAGGTCTGAAAAGCATTCTGGAATCTACGTCCCGGTCCTACGAAAAGTGGTAGGTTTTGGAATAAGAAGATTGTAATGTTTTTATTTGATCAGTTTATTACTAGCTGTAAGCCCCCCCGCGGGGGGCCTAAATCTTCTATGCATGCATGGGGCAGGGGGTCAATGGTTTGCTTATTTTTGATGGCATGGGGGTGGGGGGGTCTAGATGGTGATTACGTCAGCAGTAATTATTTGTTCACTTTTTTACACATATGGCAACCCACACATTGTCTATGCTTGAAAACGAAACGCAATTTCGGGGCTTCCCACAAATAATTAATTTATTATTTGTAGGGGTATTACCGCGTGCTATTCACTTGTCTAAATTTCTTTCGTCAATCTATTGTTTCGTTTCGGTACGATAAACGGTTGGTAAATGGTAAGCAAAGCCAAGTTAATGTTTGTGTCAATAAAGTTTGTTTAAACTTTAAATGAATATTATGTGCGTTGAAGTCCTCTATCCTAAGCTTATTTTCTTATTTCTATAATTATAACTGCTGCTCATGAATCAATAAAAAGAACAGAATACTTACATTAAATGAAAAATGCATATACCAATGTTTACGTAAGCATGGGAAGGGGGACCCCCCCCCGGTTAAGGCTTACTTTTGCTGAACAATTATTTATTAAGGGTCAATAATTGTAATATATCCCTTACAATTATTGACCCTTAATAAATAATTGTAATAATATTATAAATGCGAAAGCTTTTATGGATGGATGGATGTTTGTTACTCAATTACGCCAGAACGGCTTAACGGATCTGGATGAAATTTGGCACAGAGATAAATCTTCTTCTTCTTAGCGTTTCGATGACAAACAGACTCTTTTCAGTTAAATGTCTTGCCTGGCACAGAATTCAGCCATACAACGCCCTTCGCTGATGCAGTCATAAGGTGTTCACGTGAACAGACAACAGGACATGCGGATTTATTACTTCTGGAGTCTGGATTTGTGCCCGTTTGATGCAATAGGGTGTCCCCCTATTACATGGAACTTGAACTTAACTGGCGAAATGTGTATGTAATATACGTGAATCTCTGTCTGACCTTTCGGTAATTACGGGCTTGATATTATGGTAAAGATAAATCATAAAACTGTAAAATTTAATCAGATAATCGCCTACCAAAATATGTATAGCAACGTTTCTTTATGCGGATTGCTGCTTTAATAAACCTAAAAGTATTTTTCGCTTCTAATTTAAGAATCGCTGAGCTGATTTTGATGACGATTAATTAGCTAATACCAGTGTAGGTACTGTAGTCATTATGATCCTGTATGTGAAGATATTTTTTTCTCCTGGAGGCATTATTGGTCTTATATAAACTGTATCCGTTGGAGCAAGAAATAAAAGGTAAACAAACCATAAATAAGGTTTTTACGGTGTCTTCTTTGCCGCCACTAAATCAACAATAAAACATATCATGAGATGTTTATTTTATACAACCAAATACACACACAAATATGTCAAACATTTAAATTATTATTTTCTTAAATGTATTTAACAACAATATCAATATTTGTAAATAAAATAAAAAAGGTATTATCAAAACCAAAACCAATAGCCGAAATTAAAAAGCATCTCGTAAGTCTGGAGTTCGGCAGCCTAATTGCGTAAGTGAATGACTAACCAGTTGATGAAGTCGTCGCAAGCGTACTAGTGCGCATTAGGTCCTAGGTTCGATGCCCGGGTTGGGGAAAGTTTTATAGGAATTTTCCATCTGTAATTTATCAGTAGCAGCCCGGAGTCTGGCTTTGTACCCGGTTGATGGCAATAGGCTCGCCCCTAATCACACTATATATTATTATAACGGCGAAATTTTGTGAGTGTGTGTATGTTTGATACTTCTTCACGCTCAAACGGCTGGACGGATCTGGATGAAATTTGGCACATAGATAGATTATAGTCTGGAATAGCATATAAGATACTTTTTATCCCGGGAAGTTCCCTCGGGATAAATTTCGACTTTCACAGGGGCGAAGCCGCTAGCAGAAGCTAGTGTTGTAATAAACTTTCCTTCTTTTACAAGCGACTTCCTACATTGATTGCTGGCGACATGTGTAAATTAAATTATCTTTCGGCCAACATAGGCATAATGCATACGTTACGTATTTAATTAATATAACTTTAAACCCTTTTAAATTCCAGCCATCTTCTTCAAGATGTAATTCTGTGGTTAAGGCGAGGTCCCCCGGCTCTCGCTCGCCGCGTCTTTTGCCACCCATCCATGGAGATAATGCCAGCTGCTCAGGTAACCCAACAAAATTATTTTCTTTTCCAAACTTTCCTATATCCAGACGGGTCGTCTTCCTGCTGAAATTATAATGATTACACACCCAATTTTGTTGCATGTACGCACCAACTAGTAAATACTATCACCCTGGCCAGGGGCTGTGCTATGACGTCTTAACGTCATCATGATTACGTTGCGAGAAAGGGATAGCGCTATTTGTCATGTATAGCTGCGTCTCTCTCACACAGTACAACCATGACAGTTGTGATTCGTCATGGTAAGGCCCCTGGCTTGTTTTATTGTCAGTCATACAAAAATACTATCTGAATCTTGCAAATAACAACAGTTCCTGTTATAACAAATATTCATTGGATTACCTGAACAGGACACCACTTGTCTATCTACCAGTCTCCTAAAGAAGAGAGAAGCGGGTCACGGTTCCACAGCGGATGTCACCAGAAGCAATCCATCTACATGGACTGGTCTGCTGTGAGGAATGAGAAGAAAGGCCCAGGTTAGTGTAGTGTATCCAGCGTTTGTGTGGCATATAGATAACAACATAATATAATATCACGCCTCTATACTCGATAAGTTAGGTAGAGGTGCATCCAAATTTCGCCAGTCTTGTTTAAGAGGAAATATGGGCAGAGGGCGCCGACTTAATTTCCTAAGTAAAAATTCATTATTAACCGACTTACCAAAAAGCAGGAGGTTCTATGTTCGACATTATGTTCGTTTTTTTTTCTTTTTGTGTATGTTCACGCATATCTCCGTCAATTATGGACCGATATTGAAAATTCTTTTTTTGTTTGAAAAAGTATGTTTCGAAATTGGTTCCATTTTAATTTGGTGAAGATCTGATAAAGAACTTAGAAGATATACAACAGAACTCTTCAATACATTACGGCAAATCTCTCGGGATTGCTGCAATCGCATGTCTGTTTATTGTTTATACCATTTCATAACATAACATCACGCCAGTACGCTCTTAAGGGGTACGCAGATCTCTCATTTCATCGGTTTTGTTCAAGTTTCATGATATTCGGGTAATCTATTCTGGCGTTATAGGTACCTTACTAAACAACTTGCCTATTAGGTAGGTACAACTAAAAAGTGAAAAATAAAAAGCTTTTTTACAAAAAAAACACTACCGATTTCCAAATAAAAAAAACTACATAGTGAAAAACAACTTTATATTTGGAAGTCGGTGTCCATAACGCAAAATAATGGTACCTACCAAAGACACTGACTTCCAAAAATAAAGTTATTTTTCACTTTGTAGTTTTTTTATTTGGAAGTCGGTAGTATATTTTTGTAAAAAAGGTTTTTTTTTCATTTATATTAGTCAAATTTGTACACTAAGCCTCAGTTGACAGCGCAATTCTGAGAATTTATTGAGGGCTCTAGAGCTTCTAAAGGTAATGTATCATCAAAAAGGAAAACTTAGGGGCACAGTATATATCTTTAATTTCCAGTTTATGGAATATCTTTTAAATTGGTGCAATATTGGAGGAGGAAATAGGTGGGAGCCAAACCTCGAATTAAGACTTTTTATTTAGCAAATTCAGTCGGATGTCTGCGAGCGCATTTCCTCTGTAACAGCGGGCGAGCCATCAACGCCCGGTTGATGGCTCGCCACAAAGACGAATACGAAAAAAGCTTGTTTAAAAAGTATTTTTTCAAAGATTTTTTAATAGATATGATTTTACTATTTCCAATCGCTATCGCTTTCTTTGATAGAATGTCACTATAGCCTCTGTTTAACAAATTTTGCAGAAAATATCCCGAGGCGAAGCAAGGCAAGATCTATGACTTCATTCAAAGGTATGGAATTTTGGTATAGTTTAAAAAGTATAATCTTGAATAATGCCCGCGGCATCTCTACCGTCGACTGGCTACCTACCCTACCCTAACCTATCCTACCTACCTATCCTAGCCTACCTAATGGTAATCACAGAAATTGGGAGGAAAGAGACGTTTTGTTTGCTTTTCCGATGAATCTCGTTTCGGATACAAGACGAACTCGAGTTTGTAGGACCTCTGGACGACAAGAACATTTGAAAGTTTGTCAGGAAGTTCATTCAAGAGGGGATTCAGGAGGGGAAACAAAAATGGTTTGGATCGGTGGAAGAACCGACCTCATTTAGATCAGGGGCAACCTCAATGCTCAGATTTACGCTGTGAGGATTGTTTCAGACGTGATCATCCCTTTGGGATGTCAGTTGGGTTTCGTTTCGACTAATGCACGACAATGCACGTCCACACACGGCTAGCACACGCACAGTAACACGCACTCTTGTCCATGCTCGCATCAACGTTCTGCCGTGGCCTGCTCAATCAACAGACCTCAACCCATTTGAGCACGCCTGGCACATACATAACAACATTTTGACTTGTTGGAAAGAACGTGGGCGGCCATTCCTCAAAATGATTTTGATGAACTAATTAAGCCAAAACGCTGTGATTGTGTGATTCGTGTCAATGGAAACACAGATTAATATATTTTCATGTTTACCGTAAGAATTTAAACAATTCTCATTGTTCCACTCATTTTTTACAAAATATAGGGTTACACTGTTAACTTAAACATAGGAAGCCATTCTGGAAGACTAAATTTGGTAAATATTCATTGGATATTTTTTATAGTTATAAATGTACGTGATCTCTAGACATTTTTGATGTGTGTATGGAAGGTGTATTTCCAATCGGTACTTGCCCGTGGTCCCCCAGTCTAGTTCCCCTTGGGGTACCACGCCAATCGCTATCGAGACGCTTTCGTTGATAGAATGTGTTTAATGATATTTTTTTACAGATACTGAGGAACAAGAAGTGGCCGAATACTTAGATAATAACAAAGACTTTCTAGACGCCTACGTATTCGAGCGAGTACCCGTCGAGGTGCTCGAGAAATGGCTGCTAAGAAAGACCAAGAGGAATCATGTGAGTAGGAAAACTTAAAAAGGAACCCTGTCTGCCTGTATGTGTGTCTGTCACTACCCTTTTTCTCGGGCACGCGTGGAGGTATCAAGTTGAAATTAATGACAAACACTCATGCACTTTACCTAATGTTACCTTATTATTTAAATGAATGTTACTGCTTGTACGGAACCGTCAGTGCGCTAATCCGACTCGCACTTGGCCTGTTTTTTAATTTTTGGAGACGAAACCCTAAAAACGTTAAAACACATAATTTTTTCCGTAGACAATTTTTGTTTAAAAAATCATGTATAGATTCCAAACACTATTGAAGTTCATAAACAATGAAAGCACCGAACATTGTTTTAACGAAAAGATAAAAATAAAGGGACAATTGGACAAAATTAACTTTGCCGTTGGAAAACTGTGTCCCTGTCACCGAATTTATTGTTAAACTCGTTAGATTGTGAACTGTGAACTGAACATTTCTAACAGAATAATACGACCAACCAGTGCACCAGTCTACAATCACGTAAACACGCGCCTTATTGGTCGGTTTGATGCCAGTACTTACCACAGCTCTTGTGAATCCCTTGCCTGTCTCGAAATATACGGCATAAACAGCCGCATAGTGTTCCGCACGTTGTCTTAGAAGCTCTCATAGCTCCAAGGAATTGCAGACTTGAGTATTTGATATCTATAATCCTTTCAACTTGATATTTCCTTGGCGTCGAGTAAAACATATAGTTTTGTAAAAAAGAAGCCAAATATGTTTCGTTTGAGGCTTCGATTTGTACCGACTCAAAAGTTTCATGGCTGTTTTATGGGCATAAGATACAAAAGGGGATTTCATGATTTTGACATTTTCTTGCAGGTTGCTTCTTCATCGTCAACACATAAGCAAATGATGAGTTACAGAAAGAAAGAAGAATTTTGCAAAAAGGAGATATTTATGGTAAGAAGGATTCCTATTAATTAAAACATAACATGTAAAAAACACAAGTCTCGAGGCGCAGTTCTTCTACCGCAAAGAGTAGTGAGATCGAATGTAAAACCAAGTCAGATCATTTATTCAGTAGGTACCTTATTAATTAGGTTACAAACACACACATTAACCGTCTTGGTTTTACTTTGTCACGACATTATTGTGTTCTTCTATTTGTTTAAAAAAATATGAACTGCAAAAGTAACTTTGTAATCCGATATATTGGATGACTATTTATATAGGATTACAAAGTTACTTATGCAGTTTGAATCCAGGCTGGCGCTTTACCTTGTGTAAATTATTACGTCACCACTACTCTTATAACGGTGAAGGAAAACATCGTAAGGAAACCAGCATGTCCTAGAATCAAAAATTCGAAGACATGTGACATCTACCAACCCGCACTGGGCCCGCGTGGTGGATTACGGCCCATTCCCTTTCAAAGAGAGAAGGCCTGTGTCCCAGCGGTGGGAATTTTAAAAGGTTTGCACACTCACGGGTCGCGCGGCGCGACACCGTACGTCGTGGGTAGGGATTGTAAAATCCGGATTTTTCAGAAATCCGGCTTTCTGTTTTCTCGTCCGATTAAAATCCAGATTAGCCGGGTAAACCGGGTTTTTTGAATTTTGTTGTTTTTAAATTTATAGGCTCCTGCTTGACCACTATCTATATATAAGTTGTTTAAGTTGATTTGACAAAACTGAAAAAAAAAACAAATTATTTAAAATCTGCATATTTTATTCGCTCAATTACGACGCACGACTGAATAAAAGAATGTTCACCATCGACCACATCATCGTTTACCATCAGGTGAGATAGTAGTCAAGTGCAAGTCTATAGAAAATAAAAAATAACCAACTAAAATAAACAACAAAACGTTGGGCATTAGTAATTTTTACCCGACTGCCGAAGGAGGGTAATGTGTTTATCAGTCTATGTATGTATGTATGTATGTATGTATGTATGTATATATGTATGTATGTATGTATGTATGTATGTATGTATGTATGTATGTATGTATGTATGTTTGTTCCTATATGGCGTTCCAGAGACCAAACGCGTTGACCGATTTTGATGATTCATACGTCAATCGATTCGTCTTAACCTTGCGAGTGTCATAGGCTACATTAAAATTGGAAAATAGAAAAATGGCGGCTTTTGGGCTCCATATTGTGGGGGGCCAATTTTATTTTTTCTTCCAAACCCATCGTGTGGGGTATCAAAATAAAGGGTTTTTAGAGGCGATTTCAAAAATATATAACACTTATATATTTAAATGTACCTAATTCGAAAAAAATGTTAACTAAAAAGTTATAAATAAAAAAGTTAATTAAAAAAATCAAAATACCCGACTGCTTAAAAAGCGAACTAAAAAGACGTAAACAAGAAGAAAATCATGCTGTGCAGTCGGAGGATACATCTGGTTTTGGTCAGCCAGCTCGCGAATATGTATCCTCCGACTGCACAGCATGATTTTCTTCTTGTTTACGTCTTTTTAGTTCGCTTTTTAAGCAGTCGGGTATTTTGATTTTTTTAATTAACTTTTTTATTCTCGTTATAAATATAACATACCTCCTTTTTTATAAAAATGAAGTCCCTAGAAAATTTAAATTACAAATAAGAAAATAATTATTATAATAAATTATATTTCTATTCCATCTAATCAGTCAGTCATATCATAATAGTAATACGTATTTTAATCAGTCTTCTTTTGGGCTTTTTTATTGTTTTTTGGTTTGCGCTTGACCACTATCTCACCTGATGGTAAGCGATGATGTGGTCGACGGTGAAGCTCGCTTGCCTAAAAGAAACCTATTTACTCATGACTTAAAGACTCCCAGGTTGTAGCTATCAGGAAATACCGACTCCGGCAGGGAATTCCACTCTTTTGCTGTGTGCATCATAAAAGTATTCCCAAAACGTTTGGTGCGTATGGGTGGGATATCCATGTACCGATAACGTATTGCCATACGTCTTGTAGTCCGATGACGGAACGGGCTAGGATAAATCAGTTCATGCAATTCCAACGCACACTCCCCGAAATGTAACCGATAAAAAACCGACAGGCTGCCAACTCGGCGCCGATGTACAAAGCTCTGGAGCCTTGACTCGACCAGTATATCATCGCCGATTAGCCTCTTGGCCCGCATTTTTTTTATTATCTATAGTTTGCGCTTGACCACTATCGATCTCACCTGATGGTAAAGCGATGATGTGGTCGACATTTAAGCACGCTTGCCTAGAAAAAACCCATTCACTCTTGACTTAAAGACCCCTAGATTGTAGCTATCGGGAAACAGACTCCGGCAGGGAATTCCACTCCTTAGCTGTACGCATGATAAAAGTGTCCCCAAAACGTTTTGTGCGTATGGGTGGGATGTCCACCATGTACCGATGAAGCATCACCGTACGTCTGGTAGTCCGATGATGGAACGGGCTGGGTGGGATTAGATCATGCTAAACCATCGCACACTCCCCGAAATGTAACCGATAAAAAACCGACAAGCTGGTAAATCGGCGACGATGTTCTAGGCTTTGACTGTACCGGACAAAGACACGCCTGGGTTTAGCAGCATTAAACTTGACCAGATTGGCATCGCCCCATTCGGAGACTGCTTGCAAGGACAAGTTCATACGATCCACCATGGCCTCATGGAGAGACCGGCAGCCTAATTGCGTAAGTGAATTCTGCAAAGGAGACAAGTCGATTCTATCAAAGAATCAGAATCATTTCTATCAACTTTTTCGGTATTGCGAAACTATTTTGGAAAACTAGCGTTAGCTTTCCAAATCCTCCTTTGAGTTAAACACAGACTACTTAGAGATACTACGGAGTTGAAGATATATGACATTTGCTTTACACAATACCAATAGTGAAGTTTTATCTCGATTCTTCAGCTTTCATTCATTCTTTTACAATCAATTCTAGGTCAAAATATTGGTAATGAAAGGAGCCATAACCTGTCCGTTTCAGAGTGTAATATGCAATACGAAAAGTCGTTTTTGGGAAGGTTCCAACTTGTTTGCTTTGCAGAATTCACTTACGCAATTAGGCTGCGGATCTTAGGCCCAGAAGCGCGCGCGTCGGACACGTATCTCTCAGCAACAGTGCTGTCGTCCGCATACCTAAAGGTACGGGTTTTAGCATGTCGTTTATTTGAAGCAAGAACAATGTTGCTGAGAGTACCGATCATTGAGGAACCCCGGCATTAATATACAGTTGGTCAGACGAGCGGCCATCAATAACCACTCGGATGGACCGGCCCCTCAGGATGTCTGCAATCCAATCGCACAGATCTCTGGACAGACCGAATGAAGGAAGCTTACCAATAAGGCTTTCATACCAGACTCTGTCAAAAGCCTTCGAGATGTCCAGGGAGACGGCAAGAGCTTTCCACATGATCGCTTCAAGTGTCTCATTGCTAAGGCGCGGTCTTTGTTTATTACAGAACATGCCAGCAGTAGAAAAAGCTCTTTCGGTCACCCAGTTGATCTGTAGAATAAAAATAAAACCTAAGCCTACCAATTCAAATATTATTTGGATTTGCGCATTAGAATAGTTAATATCGATCTACCGATTACTTAAAATGAAAATTTGTGGATAAATACAAATATTATCCGTTAAAATTAATTTTGAAATACGAATAAACCGGATTTGTGTCTTGAGATCCGGAATTAAAAATGTCAACCAAAACCGGATTTTTCAGTTGTATTCGAATTTCGAAGAATCCGGATTGCAATCCCTAGTCGTGGGTTTGTGGATTATGATGTGCACGGAAAATCCTTGGTTTAAGGTTGCGCCAATGTTTGGGTGAAAGAATCGACACTAAACTTTGAAAATAAAAATGTCTATGTCACTTTAAAATACTATTAAAATATTATTTAAATAACTACTTGCGCTAAAAACTTAACTAGGAGTTAGTTGCTAACACGACGATAAATAACAAATACGTCATACATAATGGGTCAAGTTAGCTACTAACTCGGGTTTAGTAAGATAACCCAGGGTTGTACAAGCGGGACTAATTGGACTAGATGGACCAATGAACTGGTTAAAATGAAGTTTCTAGGATGGAATACAAATCTCTTAGTGACATTTTGAAATACCCGAGATGCAGTAGCACGGGACGGATAGATGAGTCACCGCTTGCCTCAACCGAGGCCTAAGTCCAACAGTATACGTCATTCAGCTGAAATGATATCGATGATAATGGTTTTGTCTTCCAGGACCTCCATCGAGCTCTGAAAGATGACCCCAACGAGCACGCTGTCATCCTGGAGCTAGCTAGCTACATCACCAACTCGGTGGGCGTGGATGCACATCGAGTCTACAAGCTGTACCCCGACCATCCCAGCTTCGTCCAGTTCTTCGTGGTTGAGGTCAAGGTTGGAGCCTGAGCTCATATTTTTGGAACTGACGTCTGTTGACTAAGGTTCCCACTTACCCTTTAAGATTATTATTCTCTTGCACTGATCCCAATTTGTTTGGGGTCAGTGAAGCATGTCTTTTCGTTCCATACATATCATACATTCTCAATATATCTCAATTGCAACCTCATCATTTTTCACACAATAAATCCAGTTTCTTTAGGTCTTCATCTACTTTTTACCATTCACATTCATACTCCTCACGTCATGCCCCTAATTCCTTATTGATTTTAAGTTTATGTTAAATGGTCTGACTACAAAAGATAATGAGGAAATAATGATGCGAGTCAGGTGCGATTGGGTCTCTTGTACGTAATGAAGGATCTTCTTCTTTAATATTATTATATCCCTCAATACTAAGGCTCGTGGTCACTGACACCCCTTTAAGCGGTTGCAAGGAATCTGCCTCCTTCGACTCTGGTCCAAGTTGCCATCACTATCATCTGCTGGAATTTGCTTGAAGACGTAGCTTCTTTTACTTGGTCAGGCCCTCTTGTAAGTAATCGGCCTCGTGCTCTTTTTCCTTCACGAAGGATATGGCTATAAATTAAAGTGAAACAGTGAACGAAAAATAGGGGACTGGTCTCTTCTCATGTTTTTATGTGTTTCAGTCAACTGGTAAAATGATCAGGAGTTTGGTCCGTGCATACTCCGACCAGGTGCGCCAGGTATTGGAAGTGGCAAAGAACGGGACCTGTCGCCGCCTGTTTCGAGCTGATGATGCAGCCAGGTTCCCAGAGACACCTGTGGCACTCTTCAAGACTTTCGGAAAGAATATGGTAAGGTTGGACCGAAAAGGCACGTTACCCACGACTAGCACAAGTCGACTAAGCTACACTGGAAATATATAAGTATTCTAAATACTTACATTTCATTGCATTTTGCCATTTATAATAGGGTGCTACAGTTAATACTTTGCAGCTTTTAAATAAAATCTGTTTCTTTTCTCTTGCAGGCCAACATTATTTATTTATTCTTTATCATTGTTAGCTATTTTGCAAATGCTAATAAACGAAATTTCCTCCTCCCTTCAGAAACAAGCGAACAGCGTGATGTACCAGCCGATATTAACGAAGAACGGGAAGACAGCGTACGTGATAGAGATGTGGCGCGTGCACGACAGGTTCAAGGACGTGGACGAGGAGATCAGCTGCAACTTCCTGGTCCTCGGGAGTCTGACACTGCACTACTGCAACCTGTATCTGGACAAGAAGAGGGAGAGGAATATGTCGGATTTCCTTTTGGATGTTGTAAAGTATGTATTGTTCGTGTTTGAAAAAAATTGAATTTAGCAGAGTAGTGTTTTATAAATATTAATTACAGGCACGAGCAATGATATTGTAATTCCTAGTGACAACTAGTTTATTTTCATGTACCCACATCAAAGTATAACATAAATACCCCACAATTCCCCCTTTAAAACATTGGATACAATTGAACTTATTGATACAGTTATTTACACCATCCTTCCTATCGTCCAGTCGGCGTGTCGCTACCGATTTGTTCAGTTACAACTGAGGAGTGGATTGCCATGACAGCTATACTTGACGGCAGAATCGAATTTTGATTCTTTTGGCTTGATCGTGGCGATTTGATCATGCCGATTGGACCGTGTATGGCGGTCGGCGATCGTCAGTTCAGTCAGGTCAAGATTTTTGAGTGATATATTTCTATTTATCGAAGTGAACCGTGTTTACGGAAAGTGAAAATCAAAATATATGTCAACAGGTACGTATGTGTTCATTAACCACTGTTTGCACCACTCTGCTTGATATATATATATATATTGTTTCATTTTCACGAGTAAAATGCCCAAAAACGGCTAAAACATCGTCGTCTGTAAACGGTGTTGCCATGGCTTTAAATGAACGTCGCTCCCGATTGGACAATTTAAACTGTTCGTGTGTGGTGTATATAGACGAACTGCAGATTGGATCAAGCCTGCAGCGTCATGCCGATTGGACGATAGGGAGGATGGTGTATGGCTACCATTAGTTGTGTCTATTAGTAAATATGTAACGTAAAATAAACTTTTCGGCTTGGGTTAAAAATATAAATTCAAAATAATGATCCTATAACTAAAAGTATTGTGATCATTGGACATACATACAAAGTGATTCTTCAACGCAATTAACATATGACACCGTATCCAGACCCGTTTCTATTTTTCGTTGATACGGCAGTGGCAAACGTGATATCTACGTTATAATTATCTTTAGATTTTACGAATTCTATAGTGAAGTCATAGGCTGCTAACTTTGTAGCATATCTTTGCAATCTGCTTGCCGCTGTTTTTGGCAAACCGTGCTTTGGACCAAAAATAGATTCCAACGGTTTATAATCTGTTTTTATTATAAACACACGACCATATTATAGATATTGATGTTGTTTCATGACTCCACTTGCGATTGCTAGCGCTTCTTTATCTAATTGTCTATACCCACGCTCCGCCGAATTCAATGTTCGCGATGCTAAACTTATGGGACGTTCGTCGCCATTGGGATATCTATGCGATAACACACTACTAATGCCGTAAGAACTACAATCCACTGCTAAAACTAATGGAAGTTCCGGGTGGTAATGTACTAATACTTTGCTACCTGAAATAGCCTTTTTAATTTTGTTAAAGCTGTCTTCACAATCAGACGACGATTCGACTCAATCATTTTTCGCATCTATTTATCTTCTTAGGTTAGATATAAACTTAGCGTAATAATTCACTATGCCTATGAAAGACCTAAGCTTGGGCACATCATTTGGCCTCGGCGAAGCATCAATTGCTTTAATTTTGTTCTCATCCCGGTGCAAGCCAACATAAATAATACTATCCTGCATAAATTTGCACTTATAAATATTAATTCTCAAACCAGCCTCACGTAAGCGACTCAACAATGTTTCCACGGGCCGCCCCAGTACATGATATATCGTCGATAAAAACTGCGACTACTTTGAGTCGTTTAACTGTTTCCTCCATAAACTTATGAAACATTTTCGTAATACACGTTAAACCAAATGATGTACGATTGGACAAAAATAAATGACACGAATAATTTTTAAACCGACACACATTCGGACGATGGTTTCTGCCACACCTCCAACAAGCACGCGTTTAGCGCGATGCCGCCGCCGCGCAGCCCTCGGTAGACGAGTTGCCGCTGCTCGCAGTTCCACGCTCGAACGGTCGCGGTCGGTCCGCCTTGCCGTCGCGTCGCCATTCGATGCACCACCTCATACGGGACGCTCGCTGCGCCCGTCATGTTCGCACCTCGTCTGTGAGTGCCGCTCGGCCGCTTTCAACGCCAACGTCAATTCTACGGCTTTCTTGTATGATATATATCTTGTATAATATATTCGAAAAAATAAAAAATGATAATTAAAAAAATCAAAAAACCCGACTGCTTTACATATTCGCGAGCTGGCGGACCAAACCCAGATGTATCCTCCGACTGCACAGCATGATTTTCTTCTTGTTTACGTCTTTTTAGTTTGCTTTTTAAGCAGTCGGGTTTTTAATTTTTTTTTAATTATCTTTTTTTATTTACAACTTTTTAGTTATATTTTTTTAGAATTAGGTACATTCAAACATATAAGTGTTATGTATTTTTGAAATTGCCTCTTAAACCGTTTATTTTGATACCCCACACGATGGGTTCGGAAGAAAAAAAAATTGTTTTCCCACAAAATGGCCACAATTTAGCCAGTGACACTCGCAGGATTAAGCCGAATCGATTGACGTAAGAATCATCAAAATCGGCCAACGCGTTTGGTCTCTAGAACGCCACATAGGAACAAAACGCCACGTACATTACTGCAGCGGCCAGCAAAAGAGGCATTGATGGACGAACGTGTAAATGTGGGCCGAGGCGAAGCCGAGGCACACATACGTAAGTCCATCAATGCCTAGTTGTGGCCAAGGCTTGTATAGTACTTTTCTCAAATAATGCGCGGAAATCAAAACGAAGTATTACCTAGAACTGATTTTGTCAAATACAATTATTACTTTTCAAAATCAATGACTAACAACGAGTAACAATAATTTTGCCCGCGATAAAATGTTCATTTGTTTTTTATTTCAATAAACGGCTTTCTATTTGCAAGCCAGTTCGAAATTTAAATAAAACCTTTGATAAGTTACCTTCTTGGTTGCCAAATTTCGGAGTAAGAGATCGTTCCATTTTTAAATAACACGACAGATTTGAGTTTACTATGTAATTTATCTGGCCGCTAGACACGACAGATATGGATTTTCATACAACTTTTGCCGGCCGCTGCGCGCATGTATTTGGCCAGTACAGCAATGGCGATTTATCTCGAAGAAGGTTGTCAAAATAATGCTCACATTTCCAAGCATGTTTGAGAAAACATACATACATACATACATAGACTGATAAACCTCGACCCTCCTTCGGCAGTCGGGTAAAAATACGATACGCGATCTCATTTCATCACTAGCCAAACCCGACACAAACGGGTCTCTTAGATTTTCCTCCAGTGTAGTATTGAAATTACAGGTACTGGCCAGGTGTTTGCATGCTTGCAGACATTCGCTGAGAGATTCACCCAGGTTTTGACGCCTTTGTCTAAAAACATGGAGTTCTGCAATTTCGGAACATTTAAGTTTAAGATGGTTGCTCACAATGTTAACTAATTCACGGAAAGTTTTGCTTTCTGGATGATAAGGTGCACTTAAATCACACATTAAGTCGTAGGTTTCCGCTTCCATCAACGTTGCTACTTGTAACTCTGGTTTTATATCGTTAAAGGTTATAAATTGTTCCACGCGTCTTATATACGCCAACCACTTTTTAATTGTTAGGTCGAATTCTTCTGTTTTTCCGATAGGCATATTGAATTACCACAATAAAACTATGCTAACCACACGAATTCGAATGTTATCCTCGTCGCCAGTAGTGTATATAAATATTAATTACGTGTACAATTGACAACTGGTTTATTTTCATGTACCCACATCAAAGAATAACATAAATACCTCACAAGCAGCATTCACATCATTATGTCAGCCCAGGATTATCCACTGCTGGGATTAAATATCTATATTCCCATTACGACGGTTATCACTTACTTTAGATTAATAAAAAAAAAACTAGTGCTGGTAAAAGAAAAATAAATGGTAAGTTGTCAACAAGTCAAAAGCGCGCACTCACAGGCCATAATAGGCTCATAATATGTGGTAATATTCTTACATCATTTAAGCATTTTGAGCATTTCAGAGCAATATTCGAGGAGATGGTGTCCCTCGACCAGTTAATCAAGAGAATCTTGGAGTTCGTCCAGCGTCTGGTCTACGCCGACCGGGCTTCGCTGTTCCTGGTTGACTGCAGGAACTTCGAGCTGGTCTCCACAGTCTTCGACCTGAAGTTCGAGCCAGGACATGATACAGATATGGAGAAGCAGGAGATCAGGATCCCTATCAATAGAGGCATAGCTGGCCATGTTGCCTTGTCTGGAGAAACTATGAATATACCTGATGCTTATTCTGATCACCGCTTTAATAGGTAAGCTTCGCTGTTGTTAAGCTATTAAATATTGTATTTTTATTGTGCTACTTTTTAATGATATTTGACCTATCATTATATGATTAATTTATTGTGTAGGGTATATTTTGTAATAAAATTATCTTGATATTATTTATCTACGACGGGCTTTCAATGTATTCTCGTTGGGGGGATTTATTAATGATGTGGGTAATTTGACTAATTATTGACATTATCTGAGGGTATAATCACAAAGTACGTAACCAGTGGAGCACCGGTATAATCGTAAACATTCTTATAGTTGTGATCATTAGTTTGCTAGTTATAACGACAACTGGAATGTCTAACGTGACAATGTTGAAAAAAATTGAGCACCGCGCTGTGATTAAATACCTTACCAAACGAGGAAAAAGTCAAAAAACTATTCACGAAGAGATGGTGGCTGTTTACCAAGTTTCTTCACCTTCGTGATCTACGGTTAAAAAGTGGTCAAGTGAATTTAAAAGGAGCAGAGAGAGTATTTACGGTTACTGCTTCCGCGGGCATCTCATAAACAAGTGCGTATAGAGTCCTGTAGAACGTTTTTAGAGCTCCGTGGTGAAGTTCCATCAAGTATTTTCGAACGAATTCTTACTGGAGATGAAACGTGGGTTATTATTTGTTCCCTAAATTGAAAAAAGACTTTTGGGGAATACTATTTTTGAACAGTAAAGAGCTTTAAGGCGGCTATAAATGCGCATTTTTCAGAACAGAAGGAAAGTATTTTTTGATAGGGTATTGTTAATTTAATTTCGAGATGTGTAATAAATACATTGAGGTAATGGGGGATTATATTGAAAAATAAAAACAATTTTGATTGAATTATCTTCTTTTTCTATGCCGCTACCGAGAATACATTGAACGCTCCTCGTACATAGTTTTTATTACATGAAAGCTATAGGCCATCCCAAAAATATGTATAATTATTCTAACACTTTTATGTTCCTATTTTAGCACAAATTCCAAATAAGCGTAACTTTGATTGCAAATTTAGTAATCTTCTACCACATAACTTATTTGGAGAACTCGTTCATTACTCAAACTAAAAAGTCTGAAATAAAACAAATTATTATACCCTAAACAAAAATTATAGATAAGCCGACCAAAACTTTGTTACCGCTGCCGCTGGCAGCACCTCATAATATTTAATGTACAAATTATATCTAGTATTTGTTTTTCACTTTTCAGTTAATTAATTTTTAGCAGTCAGATTTCTTTTTAATTTCTAGCATGCAACACATTCAGTAAACTACTAAAATACTACGCAAATATTTATAGTTTCTCGAAATTGTTGCAACTTTGCTCTCCGACTTATTTGTGACCGCTATTAACTTATTGCTTTTTAGCTTAAGATTTGATTACTTTTTTCCAGAGAAGTGGATGAAGCCACGGGTTACAAGACAATTAGCATCCTCTGTATGCCGATCAAGGTCGAAGGCAGAGTGATCGGTGTCGTCCAGATGGTGAACAAACGGAACAACGACAGCTTTGGACACGAGGACGAAGTTAACTTCGAAATGTTCTCCCCGTTCTTCGGTCTAGCCCTTCATCACGCCAGGTTATACGACAGGATCATGAGAAAGGAGCAAAAGTACAGGGTCGCTTTAGAAGTCCTCAGTTACCACAATACCTGCAGGGAAAATGAGGTGACAGCCATGTTGAGCGACTCAGAACCTATCAAGGTAGACCTTAACGATTACTACCTGGATCCTTACGAATTTGATGAATTTAAAAAATGCAAAAGTGTGATCACGATGTTTAGCGACTTGTTCGTCCTGGACAGCTTCGATATCAGTACGTTGACGCGTTTTGTGCTGACGGTGAAGAAGAACTACCGAACAGTGCCGTACCATAACTTTGATCATGGATGGACTGTTGCTCATGCTATGTATGTTATGCTGAAGAATGATGAACAGAAGCATTTTAATCCTAATATGGTGAGACATTTTTCTCTTACCACGTTTTATTAGAATTAGAATTAGTTAATTAAGGTATTACATTGTCATCAGCATCATTGAAAGATTATGTTTTTGGTCTGCTTTTAAGATTCCGTTCCTCAAAATAAAAAAACATTGTATTATTCTATGGCTTTATATGTTTTTAGCTTCCTGTGCGATTTCCAAAACTAGGTACTTCTTTTGGTATACATTTTATGCTAAAGTTTAATCAAAATGACAGGTTTTCTTGCAAGCTCGCGTTTGACCACTATCTCACCTGAGGATAAGCGACCAACCGAACCATTTACTAAAGTACATTCATTTTCCAGCGCCTAGCTCTGTTCGTGGCTTGCCTCTGCCACGACTTGGACCACCGAGGCTACACCAATAAGTACATGAGCGAGATCGCATCCCCCCTGGCTGCTATGTACACCACCTCGACCTTGGAACACCACCATTTCAATATCACCGTCACCATACTACAACAGGTAATCAAGATTCTTAACATAATATCACGCCTGTATTCCATGAAGGGGCAGGCAGAGGTGTACCTTTATCACGGGGTCTCAGCCCTAACAAAGAAAATTCGGTTCAAATAAATATCACTAGATGGCGCGATATGCAACTGTTTGTTATTGAATTGTGTGTAAAATCAACATTTTTTAGAATTGATCATAAAAATTGTATGCTCTTGTTTAATCAACTTTCTTAAACACAGAATTATGGAATATTGGGCTCTTAATTCACATTTCAAAGATTAAATAATTAATTGAACGGATCATTTAAAATTGATTCCAACTATATGGCACCGTTTTAAATTTCTAAGGCATGCCACTTGATTTTATAGATTTGTTTTGTAACACATTTTGGTACAATGACACTGTGAAAAACGTGCAAAAAAATACCATAAAACAAATTGTCACTGTATTTAAAGAAAAAAATTGCCACGAAGCGGAAAAACCCTTTTACTTGCAAGTCACTGCTAACACCATCTATAGCCGTGGAACGGAACCGAACGCGATCGTAATACTTATAAAAGTTATCAGCTTAATCAGACGAAAAATCCTAGTTACATGGGCAAGGTTTTTACTATGGGATGAGGCTTCTGTATGCTAGTATTATATTATCTGTGCCTATAGGAAATAATTTCGCCAGTTATGTTCGAGTCCCACGTAACAGAAGCATCAACCGGGCACATTTAATGCCGGCGCTACATTCTCGGGCGAGAATCGGAGGAAACGCTATACATTGAATTTTTTTAAACAAAATACTTCATGATTGAACTCAGTACTGAGAGCAATGTACAAAAACTCCGGACTGCTACTGAGATATTACAGATCAGAGTACCAGATAGATAAACCCCTAGATAAAGGGTATTTCAAAGGACGGGTCGATGTTAAAATTGAATAAAACAAGATGTGTGTGAGATATTAACGAAATTTATTTTTTATTTAAAGGCCCATTTATGCCATTATGGATGGAATATGACATCGTTCAAATGTCCGCCGCGGCTTTGTATGGTGGCACGAATCCGAGAGGTCCAATTTTTAATGACTCTGCTGCATAGATCCGGCTGAAGCCGAGCGATGGCCTGCGTTATGTTGGCTTTCAGGGCAACGGTCGAATGTGGTTTATTGGCATAGACCTAGCGACTTCGAAATCCCCACAAGAAAAAGTCTAGCGGAACTCTAACTCTACCCTCAAACCGTTCATGCAGAATGTCGATTGTGTCGTTCGCTGTGTGGCAAGTAGCGCCATCTTGCTGGAACCACATGTCGTTCACGTCCATATTGTTCAATTCAAGCCAAAAGAAATTGTTTATCATTGATCTGTAGCGCTCGCTCAATTATACTTCGGGTCTCAACCGAAGACGATTACAAATTTACTTGCAGCAGTACATGATAAGGTGCTGTCTTTGCCACACTTTTAGATACTCATAGCTAATAAAAAAAAAAAAAAAAAGAACCAAAACCATGACGCAGCGTCCCGTCTCGCTCCCACCCGCCCGCACGCGGCGTTTTCGGTCCCGCTCTTTATTCATTACGTGTTTTCGTGTTGTCGGAGTCACACTGTTTCAAATTTTTCCTGTATTTTTTAGTTTGTTTATTATAGAAACATCGAAGTTAAAATGGAAAAACGAAAGCGTTCGCGATATAAGGATAGTGATGATTATTACCATAATATGCGAAAAAAGGTTAAAAAACTCGAGCGTAAACTGCAAACATACCGACGAAGTAGTTCATCATCTTCGGATCGTTCTTATTTTGAAAGTTCATCTGGTTACAAAGACGCAAATAATGTTGAATGTCTGGACGATCAAGGTATGTACCTAAAGGGATACCTGATTACTAATCATTATTACAATATTTTTTCCTAAAATATTTTTTTTCGGTATACCCACATTTAATAACTTAAGAGAAAAGTATAATTTATTGTAATGTTATACGGTAAATAATATACCTAAACTCATGTCCACGTATATCGTGTTGAAGATAAGATCATATTCAAGACGTAAATCGTTTTGATGTTGCGAAACAATTTAATCAGTATTTCCTCCACGAAAATCGTGTAGAGGACAGTGCAATTCTCCACGTAAATCGTGTCGAAGATTTCAAGCTACGTTTTGGTTTGACAACATGGTCAGTGACGACCAAGTGTGAGAATTGTTATTCCTTTCTCCACGTATATCGTGTTGAGGTAACAAAAAATTATCCAACCTCCATGTAAATCATGTTGAGATCCTAATTGTCTTGCTCCGCGTAAATCGCGTTGAGTATCCAAGACATTAAAATACTATAACGATGCTCATTTACTGGTCGCCACGGAACCAGAAAATACCAATGAGGTTTTATGAACCTGAAATTTTAATGATGCTAGGTGAAGATCCAACTACCCAAAAGGAACATGGGGAGGATTTACATAAGGATATTGCTGCTAGATGGGCACATGTTTTAAGTAATGGGTTACCTAAAGAAATAAAATTGGAATTGATGAAACAATACTTACTGGCAGAAAACTGTAGTAGTATGAATGCACCGAAACTTAACCTAGAAATTGAGGCGGCTTTGTCAACCCTTAATATTAAAAGATCTGTTTAGCCAATACAAGCAGAATCAATTATCAAGTTGCTTAACAGCTATCGGTATAGTCCATAATTAAGATACGCTATCACACGCACAGGAAATTATAAAACCATTAAGTGACTGTCTTTACAGAGATTCACAGTCAAGGCGATATGCCTTCATTAACAATTTGAATAAAGATACTTGAGATATTGTGAAGAATACAAAGATTGATCAATACTTATTCGGTTCCAACCTTTCTGAACACCTCAAATCGGCCAAAGCAATTTCCAAATGTGATCTGGAAATGAAGAGTACTCAGCGCGCTCCGTATAAGCCTCCGACAACACAATACCCAAGGGGGGCTTTAAACGCGAGGGGGGTTCCACGAGCAGCAGCCGGCCAGCCGCGTCTGAACCCCGCGTCACGGAGGCCAGCAACAGCGCCGCGGGATCGCCGCGCAGACTCGTACTGCCAGAACCGGACCAGCTCGGCGCGCCAGCGGAACAGGAAGCGCTGACATCATTAACCAAGGTAGCAATCACAGGTAGATTGCAATATTTTTATCATAACTGGCGTCGCATAACCAGTAATCCAATAGTTTTATCTTGGGTACGAGGCTATAGTATACCGTTTGAACAAGAACCTGTACAAACTATTCCTCCCCAAAATTCCCGTAAATCGATGTCGGGATGCAATATTATTGATAATTGTATCACAGGATTATTAAAATCAAAGTTTATAACAACCTCTAAGCCCTGCGAGGGACAATTTATATCACCCATATTCACATTACCTAAAGCTAACGGCGAAATTATTAAATAAATTTATTCAACTTAAATACTTTAAAATGGAAGATTACAGAACAGCATTATGGTTATTAGATAAAAATAATTTTATGGCAACTTTAGATTTAAAGGACGCCTATTTTTTAATCCCTATAAATACTATATATAGGAAGAAATTAAGTTTTGAATGGTAATCACAACTATACCAATTTAACGTTTTACCCTTTGGTCTACGTACTGCCCCGTTTGTGTTTACCAAACTGTTACTACCTGTTCTACAGTATCTACGTGTCGAGGTTTGATGTCAATTAATTACTAAGCCGACTTCCTATGTATTGGACAATCATATGATGAATGTGCATACAATATTAAAAAGACACATAATGTTTTACAATCTTTAGGTTCTGTAATAAACTTCAATGAAAGTCAAATAACGCGAAAGACAGAATGTAAATTTTTAGGATTTATTTTCAATACCGTAAATTTGACTATTTCCTTTCCTGAAGAGAAGAAACTTCGTATCTTAAACAAAACTATAAAATTCCCTAATTTAAACAAATGTTCAATCAGGTTTTTGCTGAATTTATAGGCCTACTGACTTCTGCATGCCCTGCAGTCAGTTATGGATGGATTTATACAAAGTTATTTAAAGGGAAAAATTTCTAGCTCTGAGTAACTCATATGACTATAACATTGTCAAATTCATTGAAACAGGACTTCCGTTGGTGGGAAAATAATATTAAATATTCAATATGTCCTATTCGTAATAATGATTATAGTCTCGAAATAAACAGCGATGCATCAACCACTGGTTGGGGTATAGCTTGCGGTAACGAAAGTTCACACGGGAACTGCACTGAATCAGAACTTAGTATGCATATTAATAGTTTAGAATTGAAAGCTGCCTTTTATGGTTTAAGAATATTCGCTTCTGTGCTAAGAAATTGCAATATTCTGCTGAGAATCGATAATACAACGGGGATCAGCTACATATATCGAATGGGGAGTATACAACATCCACATTTAAATGAAATAGCCCGCAATTTTTGGCAGTGGCGTGAACTTAGGAAAATTCATATATTTGCTTCATATGTTTTTTAGAATTGAAGATTTACTTCGGATAATATTATTGCTGATAGGAAATCACGGAAAGTTAATGTGGACACCGAATGGGAGCTAGCTGAGTATGCATTCTTGGGAATTATAAATAAACTGGGTGTACCCAACTTTGATCTTTTTGCTAGCCCACAAAATTACAAATGACCAAGATACGCCTCATGGAAGCTTGATCCCCATTCTGAAATAGTAGATGCCTTCACCTTCAACTAGAAAGACCTTTCCTTCTATGGCTTTCCCCCGTTCAGCATTATAACCAAAGTTTTGCAAAAAATAATTAAAGATAAGGCAGAGGGTATACTAATTGTACCCTACTGGCGTTCACAACCTTGGTACCCACTATGGACCAAATTAATAATATCAGATAAAATGATTTTTTGGACCCGATCAAGAATTGTTGTATTCTCCTTTCAGTACACACCATCCACTATATGCAGACCTTATCATAGTGGCAGCGAGATTATCAGGCAATCGATGATAGCTCGAGGTGTTCCGGAAACATCTTTGGGTATCGTAATGGCTTCATTTACACCAAAAACCTTTAATCAATATAACTGTACCCTGAAATCTTGGCTAATTTATTGTCAAGACATTTATACACTTCAATTATGACATTTGAGTGTGATTTCCTTTTTAACAATACAATTTAACGAAGGGGTTAGTTATAATACGATAAATACACACAGATCTGCCCTCTCAATTATTTTAGGTACAGAAATCACGCTAAATAGATGTATCGATAGGTTCCTGAAGGGTGTATACAGGTTACGACCTCCCAATCCTAAGTACACAGCTACTTGGGACACTAATAAAGTATTGAGCTATGTGTCTAGTTGGTATTGTTATACGAATATAACACTTGAATGTTTATCAAGAAAAACAATTGCTTTATTATCAATAGCTTCTGCGCAAAGAATGCAGACACTAAGTTAAATCAGATTAAAAAATATCAGTATTGAAGATGATATGATTATAATTAAAATATCCGACTTAATTAAAACCTGGGACCTTCCAACCCCTTATCAGGTTACCTTTTATTCGCTAAAATTTATCTTTATGTCCAGTTACCGTTGTTCAAGCTTACATTGAAAAGACCTCATCCTTACGTATCAATCACAATCAATTAGACGACCACATGTTCATTAGCTTTCGAAAACCTCATAAAAAGGTATGTTCGCAGACACTAGCTCACTGGGTCAAAAAGGTTTTAGAGGACAGTGGCATTGATATATCCATATTTGGAGCCCACAGTACTCGCCACGCCTCCACGTCAGCCGCGCATAGGATGGGTGTAAACCTGGAAGTGGTACGGAAGGCCGCAGGTTGGAGTAATACTTCTAATGTTTTCTTAAAGTACTATAACAGAGATATCATTAACCGGTTAACAATGATTTCGCTACTGCTATATTTAATAATCTTTAATTATATTTAGATAAGAAATTATCTTAACATCACACCTCGGTTTCCCTGAAGGGCTTGGCAGAGGTGTTCTCACATTAACGTACATTGATAGTTTAAATTTTATGTTTAAGTCTTATGTTAGAGGGCACAAGCCTATTACCACTCAACTGAAGATAAATTCAGACTTCAGAATCAGAATATTAATAATAATGTACACCTACCGAATTGACTAATTTAATTAAGATCAGGATAGATGTACCTGGATGTAGCTAACAATAAAAGTCTGATTAATAAGTAGAATATTTAGATATTTAATTATTGTTATATATATATATATATAACCTGAATGATTAGTAAAAAGAATCATATTACTACAATGTGTGCTTTCCCTTTTTTGTCATGATACTTACTCTAAACATCTGCAAGTAAATTTGTAATCGTCTTCGGTTGAGACCCGAAGTATAATTAAGAATCAAACGAACTTACCTTGTGAAGTTTGATTCCAATTATGCGAGGGTCTCAACCGAAGACGATTACAATCCCACCCATCCCTACAAGAACCCTTACAGACAAAAAGGAAAATTCAAATATATTAGGTTATCAGCTAGAAGCTGATATTTCTCTAAAATTAATGAATAAAGAGCGGGACCGAAAACGCCGCGTGCGGGCGGGTGGGAGCGAGACGGGACGCTGCGTCATGGTTTTGGTTCTTTTTTTTTTTTTTTTTATTAGCTATGAGTATCTAAATGTGTGGCAAAGACAGCACCTTATCATGTACTGCTGCAAGTAAATTTGTAATCGTCTTCGGTTGAGACCCTCGCATAATTGGAATCAAACTTCACAAGGTAATTTCGTTTGATTCTTAATTATGCAGCAGAGTCATTAAAAATTGGACCTCTCGTATTCGAGTAGCGAATTATTTTATAATTAGAGTTCCTTTCAATCCATCGCTTGAGCAAAGTATAGGTTGAGATGGAACTTTGTTGTGTGTGTTGTTCCAATTAGATTAAATCAACTCTAATTTTGAAACTAAATATGTTAATTACATATTATTGCGTTAATTCTATCTATAACAAATGTAATGACGTTCAAATGAATTGGTCTAAATAGTATTAGATTAAATAATAATTGGAAGGCCTTTGCCCAGGAGAGGAACAGATAAGGCGAACAAAAAAAAATGCGAATCCAAACTTGGCTTAGCATAAGAGGTTGGCAGTTAAACTCAGCGATCATTATGCAAAAAGTCGATAAAGCCAATTTTGAATAAAATGATAACGTAACATGAATCGTCAAATGAATTCTTAATTCGATAATGTGCATGGAGGCACTGAAAAATGTGTAGCTAATTGAGCAAATTCTTAAAAACTCGTTACCTGATGTCGACGGTGAAAGTGAAACGGCTTGTGACATTTTAATGGTGTAAAATGAATTTGTAATAATATAATTGCATGTTAGGTTGTGGGAAGAAGGCAGTGGCCAAAGACATAAATCTGACTAGATGTCGCTAATGTACATATGTACTTCGCGTATTAAAAAGGAGAGCATTGCTCTTCCATGTAGCGTTATAGCTGCCGGGTATCAAATTATATTTGTATTTGTAAAAATGCATACTTAATGAGATGTGAAAATTCTACAAAAAAAAAATTGCTCTAGGCCAACAATATATACTATGCACTAGATTTGGCGATCCAAACACTCAATCTGTTCGACTGAACTGTACTGCAATCCGTACACCTTACTTTACACTATGTTGAACAAAACACGTAAGCACCATGAATTTCGTGGCGCTTACGTTGTTTTGATCGGAGTAAACTAAATTCTAAAAGCAATCTAGCGCTGTAAGTTTTAATAGTTTGATTAGACAACATTAATAATGTTTAGCGCTGCAGCAGACTTTAGATATAACTTACCAGCATTTTAACAAATGGTTTTCTTGAATGTTCTTGTCTAAAGTTAAAATGTACATTACGTAACATTTCCCTTCATCGATATAATTTGATCTGAAATTTGTGTGTGAAAAACTGGCATGCTTTGTTTTCATACAGATGGAGGGACTTGCCTTATCTAGTCAGATTTATATCTGTAACTGTGACGTTTGTCAAAGGCAAATGTGAGGGAAAAATGAGGGCTGTTGATGCATTACGTAGGAGGTTTTCTTCACACTTTTCCTGTCAACTTGTCGCCTGTCGCCAGGTTTATTGATTATCTGTTTATTAACATTTTCAACACCGCATTGGAAATGTATCGTGGACACTTTAATATCACTTTGTATTCCACGAACTTGGAGTATTTCGAAAATGATGATAAGCTTTATTATGTAATTACATTACATTAATTACTGCCTCGTTAGTCACTACTAACGAGGTCGCAAGTGGTACTATTGAGCGGATCCTGGGTTCGAATTGCACATTAGCACCCGGTTAACTCACGATGTTTTCCTTCACAGTTTTGAGAGCAGTGATGATGAAATAATTAACACAAAGTAAAACGCCTGCCTGGGTTCGAACCTACAACTTATAAGTCGCTGCCGTTACCAATGGGCCACCACTCTGCTTTCACTTAGTTACCTACTACTTGCATCTTTGTTATTTTCAACATCGTAATAACATCTCCATAGTAACATAAATTATCAATAATGTTCTCACTGCTGGGGCTGGAACTGGGGCCTCCCCTCTGTGAGGTGTTGATCGTAATGCTCTACACGGGTCTATTGCGAAAAGTGAATGTCTCATACCTTTGAATTCTTGCTAAGTCTTCACAAAAGGGCCAAAACGTTGGGTGGAAAGAGGGATGGCCTTTGTTATCCTACAGCGGGACAGATTTTATAGACCCGTCTCACCTTCTGTGTTTATACTATTTTGTTATCATTTATCTTATTCTATGTTATTCCTTTAATATGATCCGTTTCCGTGAATGTGTCCGCGGCATCAACAGTGTGCCCTATCAGAATATCAGCGCAGCGTTATTTTCTTATTTATATCGTTGCACATGCTGAGATAGGAGCCTTTTTGGTCTCGCACGGGGTTATTTATTTTGATTTTTTATTATTGTTTGGGTTTTTCTTATCTCGTGTCTCCTGTGCGGGTCACAAATAAATATTTTTTCTTTCTTCTTTCTCTTTTTTCTGATACACAATTTATTTATTTATTTATTTATTATATACTTTATTGTACACCACTGAACAATGTGAGTGCGGTGCCTCTGTGCAGAATATGACATATATGCTGGAGTGGAGTGGCCCAAGTACTTTAGAGGACCTAATGCACGCCACTGATGCTGCGGTCGACATGGCCCTCTACTAGTTCCCAAATAAAGTTAAAGGGTTTTCCTTCTTCTCAAAAAGGAGAAGAAGAAGCGGGACAGGACCGGCACCAAATAATAAAGACATCAAACAATGTTTTCCATTAGTGCAGTTAGTCATTTAAGTACATTATTTCCCCAGGATGGCCACAACATATTCTCGCACATCTCGAGCGAGGATTACAAGGAGATCCTGGGCTACATCAGGCACTGTATCCTGGCCACTGACCTGGCTGCCTTCTTCCCCAACCTGGCGAAGATCACGGAGCTTCATGAGGGCAGCATAGAGTTCGACTGGCAACTGCAGAGTCATATGTGAGTTGTTGTTGTTGTGAGTTGTTGTTGTTGTTGTATCAAAACCATCATGATTCTACTGTGAATAAAACGCGTTTATCGGAATTAAACATCAGGAGAAACATCACCAGATTTGCTAATACTTATCGTGTTAGTAACTTTACACATTTACTGGTTTGTGGAGTTCAGATAGGCATTCACTCATGTTTGATACTGGAATTATATATTTATTAAAACTTTATGCACAAGTACAAAGACCGTATTCGTACGTAGTTGGGAAAAGATTATGATGAAGATGAGATTGCGCGCGAAACCACTAATGACAATAAAATAAATATTACGTCCTTATATACAGGATTGAAATACAGTACCGACAGGAATAAAACAAACATGCACCAACTCGTTTAAATATCTCATTCGATCTTAATCACTGAACTTGTTCAGTAAGATTGTGAGTCTTGTCGGAAACACACTGACGTGACGTGGCATGGCGTGGCGCGGGATCCACCAATCAAACGACTCTGTTTCAGCTTACGTCATAGCACACGAGTTTTGTAGCCAATCAACTGCGTCAGAAGGCGCCACGCCACGACACGTAAGTGTTTCCATCTTAAGAACATTCGATGAAACAGCCGATTGTTACAGGATTGCACATATCACATTATTTAACTGAAACTTGTTAAAAAATAATTGCTAACGGGCTATCCTACGAAATCTATGTTAGATATTTTTAACCAATCACACAGAACATAAATAATCGATGTTGTGTTGTAGTTAGGATTTAATTTCAGTAAATTTTGAAATATTAACTAGATGAAAATACAAAGCAGCCATTGCCCCCTACGACGAAACCCCTTAATTTTGTTGAGCCCCTTACCACCCCTATATAGGATAGGTCTTCAGCGCCCACACGTTAACGTCCACTTTGAGAAATACTGGATTAAACCATAAGCTTTATTATTTAAGGTTCCTTTCTTTGTTCAGGGAATTAGCCATGGCAATTTCCATGACGGCGGCAGACTTGGCAGCATCAGCCAAACCTTGGGACGTCCAGATTAAGACAGTGAAGGTCATATTCGAGGAGTTCTATTACCAGGGAGATAAGGAGAGAGCAGCGGGTAGGGAGCCTATCCCGATGATGGACAGGAATAAGCCTGATAAACTACCTTCTAGCCAGGTATGCTGAATAAACTTTATGACCAATTCTTCCAGGTGTTGATTTTTGAATGAACGCAGGACTATTTTCTAGGGAGGTGCATCTTTGTTGGTCCACCACCAACTCTCGTTTTTATACGTGGTCACAGATAATATAATACTAGCATGCAGATGCCTCATCCCATACAAAGAAACCGTGCCGACGTAACTAGCTTTTTCATCTGATTATACCGATTATTTTTTGTAAATCGATCGCGTTCGGTTCCGTTCCACGGCGATAAATAAATTACCATCATCATTCGTGGAACGGAACCGAACGCGATTGATGTGCAAAAAATAATCAGTATAATCAGTACAGTACGTCGGCACGGTTTCTTTGTTTGGGCGAGACATCTGTTTGCTAGTATTATATTATCTGTGACGTGGTCATCAAAAGTGGGGATAACGGGGGTTTGAACAACTACTAATCATTATCACTGACTAGGCTTTCATGGCAGAATAATAGAAGAATTTCGAAAAGCTAATGTGTGTTATTTCAGAATTGAATCAAAATATAACATTTTAAATGAAACTATAGATATGAGTTCTAAGTAATTATTATCTATACGAGAATTACTCGTAGAATTGAATTCAACGCAAAATGTTTCAGCCTTTACAGAGCAGGCTGTAATAAATACAAAATCGATGCTGCACCCTCTAATTTTCTAAAAACTAAAGTTTGCTTAAATTAATTCAAAACTTTATCAGTTAGAACTAAACTACTGCCCCATCCAAAGACACTGGGTAAAAATAAATATAGGTTTTTGTTAAATCGAATTAAGTACCAATAACACTAACATAGCATTTAAGCACATTCTGTTACTAACCCCTAACAACTTATGGACTGATATAGGTCTGAAATAAAGATATTTTATTTATTTTTATTGCAACATGTAGAAAATAAACTTTATATACATAATAATTTTGTTCTAAGTAGCCAAAAAGTTCGCAAGTCCCAAGTAATTTTTTCAGTGTTTCTGCAAATAGTCTGTTTTGTTTTATTTTTATGAATTTGTTTTTATAGCAAATAAGTCGAACAAACATTATTTGGAAAAATAATTCTGCAACTAAATCTATCTTCATATAGCGACAACCGGCAGCATACGCTTATCATCCTCGTAGGTTGTTCTCGCTTTACATCGTCGTTTCTCATACGTCAGCCAATACCATTAATGATGCTCCGATGTCTTGACATGGTTAGTTGCTTATGTGAGCCGCCTATAGACCATTCGATTGGCTTGATTGATAAACTAAAGCCTCGTCGCCAAGAGGCAACATTCGACGCTTGACACGACACGTTGGTTGTTCATCACGTTGAACAGCAAAGAGGATTTTTTGTTCAGTAACGTTATGTCCATGCATGTAGTAACTAGTGTTGATTTCAGCGGTGGTGTTTATAATTTTATAAATTAAAATCAAGAAGAAAAAACGTCACAATAGTTGGTTAATAATTACTTACAAAATAAAATGTGCTCGGTGACTTCTGTGTGTCACCGAGCATTGTACTGCAACGTTGCGTATTGTTGTTATGCAAAGTTGGCGAAAATATTGAGCGTCACCTGTTGTCAGTCAAATGTTGTCTAGAGGATACGAGGCTTCAATATATAATTTGAGATACTTATAGATACGGGCGTGTTCAGATAACACGCGCCCGCTTAACGCACGCCACGCGCTTTAGCACCCGCGTCTAACTAATGTGTCAAAAGACTCAAATTATATACAACAAATTTCAGAGCGAGTTAGACGCGGGTGCTGACGCGCGTGGCTTGCTCTGAACGCGCTCAAACAACCTTATGTACTTCATACATAAGCTCAGAAAAAGCAACATTAATGTAAAACGAATATTTGGTTTCAAACGTAGCGTTATCAGTGTTCATAAGAGCAATTCTCTTAGGTACTTAAAAACGTTCAAATTCAAGTCACAATTTCATCTTGGCGGCCATCAATGTCAAAAACTTGTCAGAATGTAGTATTTATAGATGTTACCCAACGGTTTAAATTTGTAAATGAACTTCAAATAAGAGTTTTACACTTGAAAGCGACGATTGGATATAAATAAAACATATATGAAATCATTTTTAACCGATTAAGTTTTTTTTTTTTTTTGTGTATGTTCACGCATATATCCGTCAATTTTGGACGGATTTTGAAAATTCATTTTTTGTTTGAAGAAGTATGTTTCGAAATTGGTCCCATTTTAATTTGGTGAAGATCTGATGAAGAACTTCGAAGATATACAACAGAACTCTTCAATAAATTACGGCAAATCTCTCGGGATTACTGCAATCGCATGTCTGTTTATTGTTTATACCATTTTATAACATAACATCACGCCAGTACGCTCTTAAAGGGTACGCAGATCTCTCATTTCACCAGTTTTGTTCAAGTTTCATGATATTCGGGTAATCTATTCTGGCGTTATAGGTACCTTAACCGACTTGACTATTAGGTAGGTACAACAAAAAAGTGAAAAAAAAAAAGCTTTTTTACAAAAAAATACTACCGACTTCCAAATAAAAAAACTACAAAGTTAAAAATAACTTTATTTTTGGAAGTCGGTGTCTTTGGTAGGTACTATTTTATGCGTTATGGACACCGACTTCCAAAAATAAAGCTATTTTTCACTTTGTAGTTTTTTTATTTGGAAGTCGGTAGTATTTTTTTTAATTTTGTTTTTGGTTTAATTGCAGGTCGGTTTCCTGAGTCAAATTTGTATACCGTGCTACGACATGCTGAACCGAATCCTGCCAACCACTAGACCAATGTATGGTATGGCTTTCACGAACCTGAATATGTGGAAAGCCATCGCTGAGAGGATCGAACGGAAGCTAACCCATCCTGATGACGAAATTGAAACAAACGCAGATGAAGACTCAAAAACAACAGTGTAAATAAATTATGTATTTTAAATTTTTATTGAATTTATTTCAATATTAATTTATTTTATTGTAATTGTAATTTTGGTTAGTTATTATTCTGTGTTAATGTTAAATAATTTAATAATCTATATGTTTATTTTTTATGTTTTTTTTTGTTATTGGTTTATCATTTTGTTTTTTTTATATTTTTTAATTAATGATAATGTTTGTGGTTTTAATTTAAGATTTATGTAGTTAGTAGGTGGTAAGCTAAGTATTTCTAAACAAAACTAAGTACATATGATTTCGAACGAGTGATTGAACGAGATGATGAAATGACTTAGAATATAGGGTATAGTCAAATATAGCTGAAAATAATTAAAACTAGCTCCGTACAAATAAAAACCAGTAATATATTATACAGTATATAATTGTGTTTACAGCTAGGGGCATATTACAGTTGATTTATACACAAGTAACTATAGTTTATCGAAATGTGTATTAATAAATATTTGAAATTAAATTTTATTTTAATTTACATTATTTTGGAGTTTTTTTTATAAGTGCAGCTATGGCGAAGCCAAGAGCTGCACTCCGTAAAAAACTCCGTAAGTATAAGTCGAGTAAAAAAAAATCATTTATTAAGGAAATCGTTTCGAGTGTCTAGGAAGCTCCGTGGACAATTGCAACGATGGTTTCGTGGAAACTGTCCATACTATTGAGTCTAAGTTCTTCAATACCCGTCGTACAGATAGTAACAAAAAGCTCACTGATCCTACTCTCAAGCTAATGAAGGAGAGACGTGAGATGATCCTGCAGTGTTCAGGTGCGGCTCAATAGACGGATCTCTAAATCCTTGAAAATAGACCTCCGCTGCCTTTAATACCGAGTGTATTATAGACGCGATTGAGCGAAATAAAGGCTCCAAGGTGTTTTCAAGGGATTAGGCTATTGGGCAGAGCCAGCTCACGAAACTGAAGACCGACGATGGCAGGATCGAATCCGCCAAACCTGAGGGATATCGAGACATTCTATGGGCAGTTGTACACATCAATCAGCAAACCCGTTGCGAATCTAGCAAACGATCCAAGAGCTAGATTGACCCGACACTATACTGAAGATATCCCGGACGTCAGCCTGTACGAGATTAGGATGGCTCTGAAACAGCTAACAAACAACAAGGCGCCGGGTGATGACGGAATCACGGCCGACTCACATCCAGCAGATTCCCGCAGCCCTGACAAGGTCATCGCTTCACCTAGAGGCAGACCTTCCAACGCTGCATCTTCCAGTGCGCGGTCGCCACTCCAGAACTTTTCGGCCCCATCAACCATCCGTACTGCATGTAATGTGCCCTGCCCACTGCCACTTAAGTTTGGGTCTCTTGCGGACATCCGTCTTTATTTCTGATTCGATCACACAAGGTAACTCCGAGCATAGCCCTCTCCATTGCCCTCAAGTGGGTGACTTTAAGCCTTCTTATAATGGCCATTGTGAGCGACCACGTCTCAGTACCATAGGTCATCACTGGTAAACACACACTGGTCATAGACTTTCGTCATGAAACACTGTGGTATATTGGACGAGAAGATACCACCCAACTTCACAAACGCTACCCAGCCGAGTCCGATTCGACGGTTACCTATTTCTCGAAGTTAAAATATTTCAAGCCTATTCGAAATATGAGACACCCATTAGAACAAGCCTAAATTTAAAATTTAAAAAGCTCCGATGCTTATCAACCCATGTTTTTTAAACTATACTGTCGATCGTCGATCGAAGCATGTCTATTACAAGTTAAATTCATCGAAACACGTAATTATGATACGATATTTTGCAAAAATACCGCAATTAAAAGAGTAAAATCTGCATAACTTTTGAACGGCTGAATCGACTTTCATGAAACACAATTTAAAACATTCTCGATAAAGTCGTCTTTCAAATAAAAAAAAGCTAAATCAAAATCGGTTCCTACACAAACACACAAATATACAGATACACACTTGCAAACTTATAATACCGAAGGGTATTTGTGTGTTTGTGTAGGAACCGATTTTGATTTAGTTTTTTTTTTGTTTGAAAGATGACTTTATCGAGAATGTTTTCACTGTTTGCACTTGCAAACTTATAATACCGAAGGGTATTATAATACCGAAGGGTACTATAATACCGAAGGGTATTATAAGTTTGCAAGTGTGTTTCTCCGTCGGGGGTTAAAAAGAAGCATTTTGTGCTAATAGGTACAATCTTAAGATTTGAAACCTGTGCAAACTCAACCGTTGCAGTACATAGACACACACATCACATTTTAGGTGACCACTGAAAATCTGAGCCGTACTACACAATACTGTGTGATGGTACTTCCTACAGCAAATATTTTAATACTAATTGAGTGAAAATTGTGTATCCTGAAGGCTGACCTGTGGGTAATTAAGTGAAGAGTGAATAGGTTTCTTCTAGGCAAACGTGCTTCACCGTCAACCACATCGTAGCTTACCATCAGGTGAAACAGTGGTCAACCACGTTTAATAAATAACTAACAGATATTTCTGTCTTGTTTTTAATGCATATTCTGTTACATAAACTTATTACTCTTCCCCCTTCATTCCATATACGTGTAAAAATAAAACTCTCATACACGTAATCTTATCTTTATTTCAATTCAAATACAATATTAACTTTAATAATTACAGCAATAAAAATACAAACAGCGCATTACCTACCTAAATCAGGTAGGTAATGCGCTCCGTATCAAAACTCCCTATTCGCAAAACGACATATGAGCAGATCGTCCTATTCTCAAAATTATCTAGTAGCAAAGGACTTGTTCCCTTTCTGCGGCCTCCTTTGCGACCATCACTTCCTTGCAGAAGGGGGGGGGGATTGCGTCCCACGCGCTGTCACTTCCGGCGCCCATTCCCTTGAGTAGCTGATTTTAAAATGAGAATCACGTCTAAATGGCTAGTAATATTTTTTTTGAATAAATATATGTTATATTAGACCATTTTTTTAATAATTTGATTTGAGAAATTTTGAGTTTTATTCGTATAACATAGTGTAATTAATTTGTAAAATTATGTCTAAAACGGCCAAAACACGACAATTGCACCAAAACCGCTGGGCGTATTTTAATGAAATCAACACCATCTCAAAGACATCTCACATATCTACATTTTTATCTGAGACTTTTTTTTAAAGTCATAGAATTCCTTACGGAAAGTACAAAAAACTACTAAATTTTGGGTCGCGCGGGTGTGAACGAGTGCGCGTTTTGTTCCCTCAAGGTCGTTGACGTTAGTCGTCGTCATCCGACCATGAACATGGACCATGACCAGCAGCGAGCCGTTATTCGCAGCACCGACTGCCGCGACGAGATCACGAAGCTGCAATCTAGGCTGGGAACTCTTCCTGTCAGCGTCACCTTCACCTTCACCCACGACTGTGAGCTCGCATTACAGTTTTCTCTACCATCGAACCCTTCATCGGACCTGAATTCTTTGTAACACCATCATCAGACGGTTGATTCATCATAGAATGCAATATTGCTTTAATTCTTCTTTTTGTTTCAATTATCATTTTAAAAATAAATTGTACAATGAACCATGACGAAAAATCGATAGTGTTTTTTTAATCATGGCTGTACTTTGCCAGTAGGTCATTCTGCTAATAGGACATTTTGCTAATAGATCATTTTGAGAATAGGACGATCTGCTCATACGACGTTTTGCGAATAGGACGTTTTGTTACGGAGTCTGCTCTTGAAGTACTTTTATAAGGTAGGATAGTATCTATTTTGTTACAGTACCTTATCTACCATTATCTATTAATATAATGCATGGCTATGCCATTATTGTAACTTAATAGAAAGTTGTTCATTACTATTTATCAGTATACGATAGAGGACTCAAGGACATGCAGGAGCCAACGAAACTCCACCTTTGACGATGTTTTTGCCCTCGATGTCATAGAATGACAAGAAAAATCTGAAATAAAAGAAATTGGTTAGTACGAGTAAATAAAAAAAAGCACTTTATCAATATACATTGTTACATTGTTTGTAAAAGCATATATTATGAATCTGCAAGTACTAATTGCAAAAACACATTACACTTTTTAGGAATACTTTCAATGCGTACAGCTAAGGAGTGGCATTCCTTGCCGCAGTCTGTGTTTCGTGATGTCTACAGCCTGGGAGTCTTTAAGGCAAAAATTAATAGTTTACTACTAAGCAATCGTGCTTTACCGTCGACCACATCATCGCACATCAGGTGAGATAGTGGTCAAAACTATCAATTATAATTAAAAAAAAACAGGCCAAGTGCGTGTCGGGCCACGCGCAGTAATAGGGTTCCAAAGTTGCATAATAATGCGGACTAAAAAGATGGTTTTTTTGTTGTTACATGAACATTAGAATGGTTTCAGCGGCTCACAAAGTCTAAAAAAGGGCCCACATAGGTTTTTTTTATCTATATTCTCGCGTTTGACCACTATCTCGCCTGATGGTAAGCGATGATGTGGTCTACGGTGAAGCACGCTTGCCTAGATGTAATCTATTCACTCTTGACTTAAACTAAATAAGGACTAACCGGTAAATGAAGAAGGAGTTATAAAATTCAACTTCACAACTGAAGTTAGAAAAATATTATCTATTTGAGTACCACCGCGGGTGCGAATTTCGAAAGGAGCCGATACGAGCACGCGTTAGAGCCACGGGGAATGGTATAGTTCGTTCTTGGATCCTTGCGTGCACGCTCCTTGTTTATTTCTCTTTCGGAATTAGAAAAAAATCGTATGTTTTCACTTCTAATCTCCTCTAATACCGCACTACCGCACTATTTCATTCTGGAAAGTTTTACGCTACTCAATTAGTGATGAAGTCGGGTCGAATATTGACTTTATAGAAGGTTATCGACAAAAGAAAATAAGTAATTTGCTTGGAAATCGAATCTAATTTGACTGTACTTTTACGTTCTAATTACAAAACGCCGAAAATATTTCTGCACTAACACAAAATAGACTCCACCGCGCCGTATGAACTACGTTCTGGTACTGCCAACGACTCCAGCCACTCCAATGCGTTATTCGAGCTTAAACATTATTCATTTAGAAATCATTATTATTAAGGATGTTATGATTTTATTTTTGTTTATTTTTACATGGTTCATAAGCATATATTTACTATCTGTTTTACACACCTAACAACGTTATTTCAGTAATTTTTCAATGGCATTTGTACAAAAACTTTACTGTGCCAAGTACATTTTATAAGTTGGTCGACTATTACTCGTAAACTTGTAAAGCCTGTTATGATTTTATTTTTGTATATTTTTACATGGTTCGTTAGCATTATATTTACACTGTTTTACACAGCTATCAACTTTATTTTAGTAATTTTTCAATGGCATTTGTACAAAATTTTTACTGTTCCAAGTACATTTTATAAGTTGGTCGACTATTACTCGTAAACTTGTAAAGCCTTGTTATCCGTGATAATTTTCCTTTTAATTTCGTTATATTTACTACTGTCGTAAATTTTTTGACATAGCCAAACGCAACCATTTCGCTGGCAGGGGGGGGGACACTTGACTCTAACATAAATTTGCAACATAAAGCGAATTCAAACGAATCTCTGAATCGAAAAATGGTTTTAACAAACCCATAATATTTTTGAATGGCCTATCCAACGATACCCCACACCATTGGAGAGATGAGAAAAAAAAAATGTATCCCTACTTTACGTCTATGGGAGGTACCCGAAAAAAAATTATTTTTCATGATTTTATGTTACCACTTTGTCGGAATTATTAATATGTATACATGCCAAATTATAGCTTTTTAGTACTTAGATTCTCTGAGCTAAGCTGCGGACGGACAGACGGACAGAGCGAAACTATAAGGGTTCCTTGTTGACTTCGGAACCCTAAAAAGAAGAATGCACAAAAACCGTTGAGTAACATACGACTACTTTTGCTATTAATCCCGGGGGATACCAAGGCTAGCTCAAGGTTAGTGTAGCCAGCGACACGTGGTCGATTATAATCAAGTTTGTTCCACCCCTCAACATGCTATCGATAATTACGTTATAAACTAAATGCACACCATATTATATCATTACATATCATAGGTACTCTATGATATGGAATGTAATAGATCAAACATGTATTGATGTATTGATTCGCGGTCGCCACTCTAGAACCTTTTTTGTGCCCCATCGGCCATCGGTTCTGCGAGCAATGTGCCCTCCCCACTGCTATTTCAGTTTGGCAAATCTTCGGGCTATATCGGTAATTATAATACTGACAGATACTGAGATAATCCAAAAGAGGCTAGACAAGTGACATTCAAGCAACGAAAGCGTCGCAATAGCGATTGGAAAAACGTCAAAAATCTAAGGGATTGACATGCGATATCGATATGTCACGTGATCAATACCTTACATTTTGACATTCTGACCATCGCTATAGCTGATAGAATGGCATTTTGCCCAACGTATGTCAAGATATTTTTAGCCCCCGACGGAAAAAGAGAGGTGTTATAAGTTTGACATGTGTTGCTGTGTATCTGTGTATATGTGTGCCTGTCTGTGGCATCGTAGCGCCTAAACGGTTGACCCGATTTTGATTTAGATTTTACGTTTGAAATATGACTTTGTGGAGAGTGTTCTTAGCTATGTTTGGAGAAAATCGGCTGTTTTTTGTTTGAAACGGAGTATTATTCGCAAGATATCGTGTCATAATTACATGTTCGATAGATTGTTGATCTAAGCGTGTCTACTACTAGATATATTATGTAGTTTAAAAATAATGAAATAAAAAAGAATTGCCGCGTATTTTGGAATTTTTACCCGCCTGAAAGGAAAGGGTTATTTAATTTTTACTTGTTCTCAAACTACTTACTTATCCGGTGGGATTCCAAGTTCCTTTTCAATAAAAGCGGTGACTTCTGCACCGATGACTTTGTTTTCTTCCAATCCTAAGTGTCCAATAGATTCCAGGGTTGCCACAGCGCTGGGGACCGTGGACTGACCACCGAAGGAGATCGAACAGTCTCCTGACACCAAGCAGAGCAATTTCTGTGAAGGAAATGAAATAATAAGCATCAACAAAATTTAGTTTTAAATCCCCCAAACTCCATAGTCCACCTAGGTGAACTAGGCGGGTGGACCATGGGCAATACACGCTAAAAAGATGGCATTTTCTATAATTTTAACAATTCAACAACATTTATTGCGTAAATTTAAGTATGCTGTCGAACAGACTAAGTTTCGTAATGCTTAAATTTGTTGCAGTTGCCAAAATCTTTTATATAATAATATAAAGTGCATTACGCTCAATAGCGCAGGCTTGAAAGTAAAATACAGAGCTCTTATCCCGCTCACTAAAATATGCAGCTTCGTCCGCGTGGAATTCAGTTAATCACGAACCGGTTAACCAGTAACCAAACAAAAACCAAAGTTTATATATTATTAACCGTTAATGGTTAATAATATATAAAATAAATCTTTATATTATACTCAAATAAAGTTGAATGTTTTTCCCTCTAGGGCTAATATAAACAGATGATCCACATTACCAAGCCGCGAGAAAGCCACATACAGTTGGCCGTAGGAAGAACAATTAGATTTTAGATCGACACTAGTGGCGTTTAGGGTCTGCCATTGACTCTTGTTTATGGTCATCGCGAAGCAAGCGGCTACCGGAGATTCTATGCGCTTAAACTGGACGAACGTTGTTAGATATAGATACGCGGAATAAAAACCAGTTTCATCTGAGCCACACCCAGTGAGAATTTCGGTTTCCATAATGACTATCTGAAGAGCAGTTTTCTTTTGTCGGGTTCCATTGCACAGCTTGGGTGGAGTAAGATTTAAAGTTCGATTTTGTGTGATGGTTGCCCACCCACTCTAAATAAGTTCCAACTGGGTAGTTAGTAGCATCGTGTTTGGCCTGATTAAGGACACTGTTAAAATATGTCTATACCTACCACTTCAACCCCAACCACTTCAACAAAAAAACAAACATTAACTGCAGCGAGCAATGATCGTTTCTTGGAGCCAGTAAAGCGTGTTCACACATCCAAAAAATTTCTTGATCCGTTATACTTGACAGGTCTCCGAATACTGAACTTATAAGTTCCTCTCCGAAGGAAACGATTCTGCAAAGTGTATCGGAAAGAGTCACCTGACCGTGTCCTTCAGGGAGGGTACGTTCTCCAATCTTTAACGAAACATCGGCAGGTTCATGAGCTTGTAAATGATGAGCTCGATTGATAGTTTTTAATCGCAGCTTTTCCATTCAAGGCCATAGGTATGAATCAACAAATATGTGGATGTCTCTAACTATTCTCAATCTAATTTTTCTTTTTTATTTCTCTTCTTTTAATTGTACTTTTTACAATGGTTTTCAATCATCTTTATAACCCTTTGCTAAGAATAGTTACAGCACTAATAACTACATTTGTGCCACATGTCAAATTTAGTCTTGTTATACCTTTGTATAGATGCTTTTACCGATTGTTTTGTTAATGTGTGAACATTGTAGGCCTTCTAGATTTCTAGATGCTTGATAACATCTGATAACTTTTTATCTCGTTTTACTTTTATTTTTAGCTTCTATCGTCTTATTGTCGGGCCTACGTTGTCTCCCCATATCTAAATAATGCTGTAACATGGAAATTTTGTAAAAACAAACCATATTTTTAAAAGAGTAACCATGGAGTTTCTTGCCGATTCTTCTCCATAGGAAACGACCAACCCAAACCGTGCGCCTTTTGTCGACGTTTTATAAGTGCCCATGTAGGCCTAAGTAAAATAAAAAAAATTGATTTGATTTGATTTGAATAAATGAAGCTTTGATATCATTGGCGCTAGTTCTCCGACTTATGACAGGAAGGGTTTGCCTGAAATCTCCTGAGAAAAGTAATGTGACCTTGCCCATTGGTCTCGTAGTATTCTGTCCACGGCGTCGATGGCTTCCTTATTTTCCAATGTGTCAATCAATCAATCCCAAATGATAAGACAACAATCCTGAAATACTCTTGCTTTATCACAATTTCGTGTTACCGAACATGTGGGTTTTTCGTCGCTGTCTACATCGATTGGGATTTTAAACATTGTGTGTGCCATTTTACCGCTAGGGATTTACGTGGTTGCATTGCCTGAAGAAGCCACAGCCAACGCATATTTTTCTTGTCGTCTGATTTCAGTGGGAATTGCTTTCGTTACTATTTATATATAAAATAAATACATACATATATTTATATATATTATATAGACTAATATATACAGTAATAACTATGGAACAAAAGCATAGAAATCAAGAAAAACAACTATTAAAGAGAAAGGACTGTTTACCATAGTTTTAAAAATGGGCAGAGATTGATCACGCCTTATTGACACGGGCAAAGCATTCCACAACCGCACCGCTTGAACCGTAAAAGATTTGTCGTAAAAGCTGGTGGAATGCATCGGCATCTCTAGTCTCAAGTGTGTCCGCACGTGGCTTGAATTTGTGCTCCAGGGTAAATCCTGTTTAAGATAGGTACGCCACGTCTGACGGACATCCGATCTGCGTCTCCGTAAGGAACAAAAGTGCTGGTTTCTCAGTGTCGAGGCGGTGATGGGTTTTTAAGAAAAATAGCTTCCCTTCATTATGAAGTTGATGTCAAGTGAACAACGCCATATTTACATCGTGCGTGGTTGTACACTTTTTCCCGTTGGCGATTTGACTTGACATACCATGAGAAAACGCACATAGCTTTGAGTTCTAAGCTGATCATTGAGTCTAGTAAATATCTTTGTTACGGTCGACTTGTTTTCTGAGTCCGAGTCGGTAGACTTCCATGTCTCCTTCGGTACCGCGTGACAAGGCGGAAGACACACAGGCGGTTCAAGTAGGGTTGAAGTTAGAGGTTTATGCAAATCCTGCCCTCTAACTAATTATAGAATAATTCACGCCACCCAACCCACAATTTCCAGCACATTAATTTTCTTCCTTTAATGTCCATCCATCATCCAAATTTGCCCATTTATAATATTGTATAGTAAGATTTGCTTTATCATAGTCGGTTAAATATTCGAGATATTATCTTATACCCGTGACATATTTATCATTAAGGAGATCCAGTGGCCATCTGTGGTCTTCTTCATCAGTTCCACTTCACCAAAAGATACTTTCCGAGTACATTGTTGATGAAAATTTTAAAATTGCTATATGTATGCCTATAATATTTGAGGAGTTCCGTCGATTCCCGTGGGTTTCATCCTAGACTGATGAAAAAAACTAAAAATTTCTGAAAACGGCCCAGGTATATTTGGGTAATCGGGGAACAAACGTAAAAAAAGATGCCAAAGACTTAAGAAACTCCTCCTTTTAGTCGGTTAAAATGACTGGCCAGAGGGTCACCTTGTTGGTAACCAACTGAAGATTTCAGAACATTGTGTTTGTACAATAATTGGGTTTATTTTATTTTAAATTAAAGATGGGTGCATTGCATCAGAAAACCGAAAATTTCGGGAACCTCTTTTTGGCTTCAGCCAAAAGTGTCCCAGTTGATGGAATTGAAGGCGTTTTTAACGTCAACCTTGAGGATGAACTCATCTTACCGGTATTCAAAAAGTGGAAAGTGCATGTACAGCAGCCTCAACCCACTCTGGAGTCAAAGCCATATTGTAGGGGCTGGCATTTATTTGTAAGGGTTTTACCACACAAAGTACATTTTTTTGTACGGCACTATAGTTGACCCCGTACAAGACATCAACAACGGCTTCGTTTACCCCACCGGAGAACATTAGGTTCACTAGAGCCGCAAGCTTCTTCAAAAGAGACTCACCAGCGTCCTCGGTGCCTGAACTTAAAAGATCCTTTAAATGTTGAGGAATCAGGCCGTCGAGGTCGCCGGCGGAACCACTTCGGAAGGAACTCACGGCTGCAATCAACTGGGTGGCTGAAATCTGGAGAAAGGATGAATTGAGATCGGGAATGTCTGGTGGATCGGAGATGGTAAGATCATATGCAGGCGCTGGATGTTTACTCTCCAAGGCAAATTGAAATTGTTTCTGGAGAGTAAGGCGCCAGCACATCACTGCTGAACAACTAACTGGCCGCTCACCTAATGTCAACTTTACTTAATTTTGATTCCACATGCTAACACACGCCTTTCTGTGAAGGTTGATTGAAAGCTGGTAATTTTCATTCTAAAATAAAGGTCGAATAAAGGTCGGTCGTTACAATTGTCTTTAATTTGGGTGGTTAGTGTTTCTTTTTGTAGCCAAATTTTTTCACAAATTCTGGACATGCAGAATCCTAAGGGAAAGTGAAAAATACCTCCCAGGCAATTTGCGAGTTCTCCTGGGTTGCAAGACGGATGCATCGTGTCGGCACGATCGTGTCACGTGTCCTTTAGTGCGACAGAGCGCCCAGCGCCCCGGGGAATTCTCTTTATAATAGGTTTACAGTTTCCTTTAACTTAGTAAGGGTTTTCGAAAGTTTTACGGTTTGTATTTGTATGTGGCTGGGGGGCATGAAGGTACTCTATGGGGTTTGTGTACTTTCCTATAGTGGATCCGTAACCGCTGTTCGCGCTTATAAACGATCCCGCGAGCAATGGCAATCTCACCAGCTGAATATCAAGTGATGTGGCAGGTTGACTGCTACAGTTTCCGGCATCGCTACAGCCAGCACTTATCATAAAAATTAAATTTCACTAACCGATATCTTATAACACTATTTACAACACTATCACTAATTAAATAATAAAAACATTAAATAACCCAAAAAAACAATGCCAAAATTGAGTGACGGCACTTGGCACTGACGGCAACAGCGCGGCGCAGTCGCGGTACGGGCCTAGGGCGCCCGCCGTGCAGAGAGGGTGCAGGTGGCGTTTCCTTCGCAATCGTTGCGTAGCTGAATCGTGGGCACCGCGTCGCACGATTTGACACGGAAGTTCACAAGTTAACGTGTTGCTTGCAACGGCACTGCCCTTTTCCGATGTAGCGAACCGATCGAGGAACAGTTGCGCACAGACTTGTGCACTATAATATATCCCGCATCGATAGCTGGTCACCATTGAGATTAGCCGCCGCGGCCGAAATACGGTCTGGTGTACTTAACTGGTTTTCTTTCTTTCTTTCTTTCTATTATAGTGCTGCAGACAATGAATGTAAATTCTGACAAACTCCAAATTCGTATAATATTTGATCAGCGAGAATAAATGTGTTGCTGACAGTTGCTACCAACCACCGATTTCCTTAAGGGTCTAAATATGTGAATGTTGCTTGTCCGAAATGAAGAATTCTTATTATTATTAGTTTTTAAATTTTTATATTCAAAATTAAATCGAAATAAATGTATCAGTTAAACTCTCCTGGCACTCTTTCACCATGAAGATGCATGCTAAAGAGACAACAAAAAAGATGTCACTACAGATCAAAATTAAAAAAAGAAAGCGTGATGTTATAAATAAATATAATAAAATTATGAGTACTCACACTTTTTGGCTTCCTTAGAACTTTGGCCAACAGCGGCATGATTTTATTGACAAAATCATTGGGAATTTTAGAGCTAGGCAAATTCGTTAAAATTTTTAAACAGGGCATGTTGACAGGTTGCTGGCTTGCTTGTAAGGAGGTTACTGATATAAGCTTAATTTACAATCTCGGAGCTCTAGGGTCTCGGACCTTTAAAGGCGTGCCAGGAGCCGAAGCTATCTCGTAGAGGCCTTGTAAGACATCTTAAAAATGAAATGTGAATGTGTGGTTTATCTGCATCGTTGCCGATAAGCCTCTTGCGTCCCAGAGGTGAGAGCAGTACTCCATGCATAACCGAACTTGCGCTTTATAAAGTTGAGCAGCTGTTCAGGCGAGAAGTACCGTCTCACTTTTGCATAGATGCCCAATTTTTTGCAGCCAACTAAGCCTTTGCCTCAATGAATGAACCGAAATTGAGGGTTGATGTTAGCGTGAAACCAAATGTCGTGGTGGCCCAGTGGCTAAAACCTTGCCTGTCATGCTTAAGGTCGTGGGTTCAAATCCGGGCAAGTACCAATGTGACTTTTTCAAATTCATATCTACTTTCTAAGTTTATCTTGGACATCACAGGCAACGGTGAAGGAAAACATCGTGAGGAAACCTGGACTTATATAGTTAATGTAAGTCTGAAATAGCCAAGTCAGAGGCCTGTGGGGTTTCCAGAGGCGGCTTAATTAACTCTGACACCAGAGGTGGCCACACCTCACACGAAAAGAAGAAGAAGCGTGACACCAAGAATGTTCGGTTAACGACACGGCTACACCAAGGCAAGATGGAACCGGGTAGAATTGACTCTTTTTTGTGTAAAAATACACGGCTGGGTCTTAGCAGCATTTAAACCAGCATTGGCCAGATTGGCATCGCCCCATTCGGAGACTGCGAGGACAGGTTCAAGCGCTCAAAAATGACCTCCCAGAGAGACCGAATCTGAGGCTCAGTAGTCTGTGTGCCGGATACCTATCTCTCCGTAACAGTGCTGTCGTCTGCATACCCAAAGGTTCTGGGTTTTAAAAGGTTATTAATGTGTAACAAGAACAATATTGCCGAGAGCACCGACCCCTGGGGGACTGCGGCGTTAATACCTAATTGACCGGACGAGCAGCCATCGATAACTACTCGGATGGACCGATCACGCATACCGAAGGAAGATAGCTTACCAATAAGGCTTTTGTGCTTGACCCTCTCGAAAGCCTTCGAGATGTCAAGGGAGACGGTAAGCGCTTCTCAGTATGCCAGGAGCTTATTGATCAGTACACGATCCATACTCTTACAGAGGATACTCGTAGATGCGTTACCAAGATGGGTCTGTAGTTGGACGGATCAGCTCGACTAGCTTTCTTGGGCACGAAATGAACGTTAACTTGCTTCCAAACCTTCGGCACTTTTTCAGTCATTATCGGAACGCGATATAGGCGTGTCAAGATCGGAGACAATTCAGGCGCACAAGTTTAAAGTACAATTACTGGTGTCCCGTCGGGGCCACTTGTACTGTGCCACTAGCCTTGTTCACGTCAAGGTTACACAGCACCCTACAGACCTCCCTCTGATGGATGCGAAAGTCTGACATACTTGTCTCACATCCAACAGGAGAAGGACGCTAAGATTACAGACGATTCCATAGTACAGACGCTAAGATTCAGCAAAAAGGGAGGCAAACAAGTTTGCCTTGTTCATGGCGGAGTGGGCCAGTAACCCGTCGGGTCTCAGCAGTGATGGTAGTGACCTAAAGAAGTTTGGTTCAACCAACTTTCCTAGGGACCAGAACTATTTGCTACCTGCAGGGTATGAAGCAAATTTGTTACCGATTCTGCTAATATAGTCAAACCGTGCCCTTCGCATCGCCTTTTTGCAGGACTTGGCAGCTTAGTTGAAGGCTCTCTTCTTCTGACTCACGTCATTTGCCTTGTGCACTCGAGCGTCGCTAGGGACGCCTTGTGTTTAACCGCGTTGGCGCGTTTATACTCGGCACAAAACCATGGTTGGTCAACGCTAGACACCGTTACGTCAGATAATGAAATGTAGTAATCCATGCACTGGCGCAACACAATCGTCATGGCGTCAGCGCATGACGATGGATCGTCCAAAGAGAAGCAAGTGGGCCACCAAGTATAGCTTGCGAAAAAAGATCGCATACCAACCCAATCTGCTGACTTGTACCGCCAAACCCGCCGGGTGCCTCTTGCGCTGGGATCGGGGTGGAAGCTACTCAAAATTGTTGATATCGACACTGAGTATCAGTCTGGATCTCTTGTAATCAGAAGGTTTGACTTGACTGAAGAATTGTCTGTATTCCCTCGATGCCGATTTTTTTTTTGTTTGGGATGTCATCCAATGACTTCTCCCGCTCTGGGTGAAGCGGGAGGGCGTGTCAGACTTTTACTGACTAAAACCCACCCGTGTTCCTTCAGTTGCTTGAGCCAGGGCCGCGGTAACTCTTTTTCAAATTTATCCGCGTGGACCAGCTAGGTGAGATTTTGCGCCAGCGAAAAAAAAAAAAAAAAAAACATTTATTTTTATTTTACATAGGCCTACATGGGCACTTATAAAACGTCGACAAAAGGCGCACGGTTCGGGTTGGTCGTTTCCTATGGAGAAGAACCGGCAAGAAACTCCATGGTTACTCTTTTAAAAATATGGTTTGTTTTTACAATATTTCCATATTACAGCATTACTTAGATAAGGGGGGACAACGCAGGCCCGACAATAAGACGTTAGAAACTAAAAATAAAAGTAAAAAAGGTAAAAAGTTATCAGATGTTATCAAGCATCTAGAAATCTAGAAGGCCTACAATGTTCACACATTCACAAAACAATCGGTAAAAGCATCTATACAAAGGTAAAAAAATAAAAATAAATGTATAACAAGACTAAATTTAACATGTGGCACAAATGTAGATATCAGTGCTGTAACTATTCTTAGCAAAGGGTTATAATATAAAGATGATTGAAAACCATTGTAAAAAGTCCAATTAAAAGACGAGAGAAAAAAAAAAAAATGAGATTGATAATAGTTAGAGACATCCACATACTCGTATTTCGCATCTCTCGTACAGCATGATCAGTAGTAGTATGGGAAGATTCACTCCTGGTGGCGGGCATTAAAGTCCCTAGTAACACTAATTGGGAGGAAGGGTACTACTGCTGTGCCGCATCAGCCGCCTCAATCAGATACTGTGTGAGCCTGGTTGTCTCCAGATTACCGCTATGCGATCGGTAGACACAGGCATAGATAATCTTATCCAGACCTGTGTCCGTCAGGGCCCATAGCACTGAATAATTTGAGTCTTCAAGGTCACGGAGATAAATCCTAGGTAAGATAGATACGCCACGTCCGACAGACATCCGAACTGCGTCTCCGAAAAGAACAAAAGTGCTGGTTTCTCAGTCTCAATATGATGGATTGGGACTAGTTACTGACTCTGATGTTTCTGAGGTGCACCTTATGTGAGAGTGCTAAATAACTAATAGATATTTTCCCCCCTTGATTCTATAACCCGGTAAAAATAAAAGTCTCATAGACACGAAATCTTTTCTTTTATTCAATTCAAATACAATATATACTTTGATAATTACAGCGTTCTATAAAAAGGGATATAAGCAATTAAATTGGGTAGGTAGGTAGTGAGGCTCTTGAGGTACTTTAACAAAGGTACCTACTTTATTAAAGTACCTTAACTGCCATAATCTACTGATAAAGTTGATGGCTATGCCATTATTGTAACTTAATAGAGAGTGGTTCATTACTATTTATCAGTATGATAGATGACACCTCAAGGACTTTCATGAGCCATCGAAACTCCTCCTTTGACGATGTTTTTGCCCTCGATATCGTAGAATGACAGGAAGAAGCTGAAATAAAAAAAATACTTATATTAATCAACAATTAAACATATTCAAGGTGGGCCAAAGGTATAACACGATGTTCTCTGGCTGTACTTTGGATCTGCTTTCGCATTAGGTTTATTTGAGGTTTCTTTGATCGAATGTCACTTGGTAGAACCTCAGGTCTGTCCACCTTTTAAGATGGCTTCCATATCTGCTTCTTATGGCATTCGATCGCCACTCGAAAATCCTTCGGCTTTTAATACAGTATGTTCGCTCAAAACCAAACTCAAACGCCATTGGATGCCCCGCTATTTCTAAACACGGCCTCACAATTCGTTTGTGATAGAAATGTTTGCCTTAGGAATGCGCAATATTGAATTCTCAACTGTGTTTGAACGGTACTGAAATGTTAGCTAGCTTATTTATTGAGAATTATTTTAAAAAGGATATCGAAACAAACGCACACAAATTTGGATACAAGACATTTTTATTAGGATTGCCAGATGCTCTAGAAATGCCACGTGATTTACATTTTGGCATTTTGATCATGGACGTTCCTTTTAAAATGAAACTGTGTCTAGAGTCTAAGATCCTCTAGAATGATCTCTAGATAGAATGTCACCCGACTGCGCTAAGCAGAGTGGCGTGAAAAATATGGCTACAAGACTTTTACTACGACACTTGCCAATCCTAAATAAAATTGACTTTTTGATAATTGTTAGCGCTAATAGAATATCAGTTTCCCTAGAGCCCAATACGTGTCAAGAGATTTTTTACAAAGTACTTACTTATCCGGTGGGATTCCAAGTTCCTTCTCAATGAAAGCGGTGACTTCTGCACCGATGATTTTGTTCTCTTCCACTCCTAAGTTTCCAATAGATTCCAGGGTAGCCACAGCGCTGGGGACCGTGGACTGACCACCGAAGGACATCAAACAGTCACCTGAGACCACGCACAGAAATTTCTGTGAAAGAAATGAAGTGATAAACATTAACAAAATTTAGATTTATTTTCCCCAAACTAGATTTAGTGAAGTATCTGCGTAACACTGGGATGGCAATATTTTTATTTTTAACAATTCTGAATCTATTTTTTGCAATGTACCTAGTAAAATAAGACATTAACTGAGTAGTTATGACGACCTAGTAGTTTCGTTCTATTTTATAATGTACTAGCTGCTACCCGCAGCTTCGCCCGTGTTTTTATAGATTTTGTCTATCAATTCTGGTTGTCGACATACAGGGTGAGAAAAATCCAATGTTGCAGTTTTAGTTTTAATCAAACTCGGCCCATTGACTCCTTTAATTGTTTTGTGCTATTGTTTATAGTGATGATTTGGCCATCCACGCCCACTTGGAAAATTCAGCCTATACACGCCTGTACAGGAAGCGTTAAAGTAAGAACGATTCACTTATTTAATTGAAGACGTTAGTCAATATAGGTATAGGTTAAATAGTTACAAAAGGAAACAAATAAACTACAGATTCTTCTTCTGCTTTGCTACAAATTGAAGATACCACTTTATCATAAATTGTATCTACAGTTAATTGACATTCCTTAATTATGCCGTCAGGTCTCTCAAGAAAACACTTTTAAATAAAATAAGAAGCTGTCAAAGAGGAATAGAACGGAGTTACATGGACATCAAACTGATAGACAGAGTAAAAAGTTCACTAATAAGGAAGAAAACAAAGGCGTAAGATGCGGTCAAACAGGTCCTGACACTGAAATGGAAATGGTCAGGCCACATACAGAGAGCTACGGATGAAAGATGGTCACAAATAATCACAAATTGGTACCCCATATACAAAAAAAGAAGGAAGGGTAGACCATTTAAAAGATGGAGTGACGACATCGTACAAATAGCCGGAAACGTATGGCCCAGACGGGCAAAGGATAGAGCCACCTGGAACGGTTTGGAGGAGGCTTTCACCGCAAAAGCCCTTACACCTAACAATACTAACCTAACTTAAGTACAAAACTAACATTACTATCAAATAAATGAATAAGTATGTTAATACAACGCATGTAAGGGACAAAATAAAGCTTATAATATAATTATAATAATTATGCCGTTAATCATGGGTACAACATTTTAGGACGCTGCTATGTCTTATACTATGCTATCATTTGATGCTAATACATTCACATTCTGGGCCCTGGACGTGAACGATACGTGAACATCAGCAGCTACATGTAGCTGGCCGTGGGTAAAGCATGGCTTTTCCAAATGAACCCTTTCTACCCTTGAGCTTTGTTAATAGTAATAGCAAAACTAAGTTTGATTAGAAACTTTTGAATTAAAATGATAGGTCAGTGGGTAATATTGGGATCCGTCGTATGAACACGCTTTCCCCTTTTCTCGTTCCTGTTAATATATATATTGGCACCTATTATATTTTGCCCATATTGTGTAATACGAATCCATCCCATTAAATAATCTAAATAAATATGTAGATTTCAATCATTTGTTATCAAAATCATGCCTGCAAAGTTTCAACCAAATCGGAAGCCGCAATAAAAACTTTCATACAAAGTTCAGCTTTTCCATTTACCCCTTTTAAATTAGAATTTACAATAAACCTACCAACTTTATGTTTTATGCAAACAAAGTAGTCTATGTCCTTCCCAAGGTCTCAAACTATCTCAATATCAAATTCCATCTAAATCGGTTCATAATAAGAAGAAGTTGCATGATAAGAAGTTACATACAAAATTAACCCTCCCCCCATTCCTCCCCCTTCGTGTTTTATGCAAGTAGCCTATCATATGTCCTTCCTAAGGTCTCAAACTATCTCCATACCAAATTTCATCTAAATCGGTTCATAATAAGAAGAAGTTGCATGATAAGAAGTTACATACAAAATTAACCCTCCCCCCATTCCTCCCCCTTCGTGTTTTATGCAAGTAGCCTATCATATGTCCTTCCTAAGGTCTCAAACTATCTCCATACCAAAATTCATCTAAATCGGTTCTGCGATTTAAACCATACCTAATAAGAAGTTTCATAAAAAAACTACCCCATTTCTCTCCCTTTGTGTTTTATGAAAAAAAAAGTAGCCTATGTCCTTTCCCGGGTCTCGATCCCTTTGTGTTTTATGAAAAAAAAAGTAGCCTATGTCCTTTCCCGGGTCTCAAACTATCTCCATACCTAATTTCATCTAAATCGGTTCAGCGGTTTGAACGTGAAAAGGTAACAGACAGACAGACAGAGTTACTTTCGCATTTATAATATTAGTATAGATTTAACAATATTTATTTCGTAATGTTGTGCAATTTATACCTACTGTCGAGAAAACGAATTTTTCAAACATTTCATCATGCTTAAATTTATTTTCTTCTATGGGTTAGGAAGGAAATGCCATCTTTAATATTGTAATAGAAAGTGCATTACGCAATTGAAGTGCAGGCTTGAAAGCAAAATGCAGCCCTCATTCCGCTCACAAAAATATTCATATTTATGAAAAATAACGTTAAAAGTAAGTCAATAAAGTATACTCTATTCTATATGCAGGAGCTGGTGAAGTATTCAGCCTGGATCTAGTTTGCTTGTGTTTAGGGTTGTTGTTCAGGGTCATTATTAAATCCTTTGGTGCTGTTAACATGTTAATGCATTACAACACACTTGTGAAGAAAATAATACTATATTTTTAACAGTGAAAACGAGTTGAAGTTTTTTTTTCGCATTGGCGGGAAAAGGATGAGGTTTCGTTTTTTTTTGGCTCTTCGCGGATAGCGTTTTAGCCACTTACAAAATTTCAAGTTTTCTTAATTACAGAGATAACAAAAGTTATATTTGTGTAAAAGTTTTATTTATTAAACAAGAAAAAAAAATCTATTTAAATACGAAGTTGCATGAAATGAGCAAGCAATAGGTACATTAATTTATTTGTAATATTGAGCACGATCTTTTTTGTATCGAAACTTTTTTCAAGAACAAAGCAACTCAACCAACAAAATAAAAAAAAAAACCTCTATAACTCACTTGTGAATAATAGCCATGAAAAAGTCACAGTTTAATTACAGGTGTCATAACGTGCCTAATTGCGGTGAAATTAGTGCCCCTTTATGTGCAAGTGTGTTGAAAAATATTATAATTACACAAAATTTATTGGATTTTCGCAAAGTTACGTCTGATTCGAGATAAGATTTTGATCACAAGTACACGTACGGCGCTGGATTATGATAATCTCTGATTTTTTATTTGGTAGACTAAATTGACATTTGCGGGGTTGTCACTTTATCGATGCATAAAAATATTGTCGTATCCTGAGTGATCGAAAATCAAAGTAGATAGAAAATTAAAGAATTTAAGGATTATTATTTTTTTATTTTCTACTTTTTTATGTCAGACTTCATTCTTTCGATCGCATTTATTTTATTATTGATTTCCTATTTTTGACAATAGAAGTTTATGTAATATGTGTTATTATTTGAGGAGACATTGATTCGATGAATCAAATATGATTCAGCCTTACCTACAACACTATTTTCCGCGCTTGCAACATTTAAAAAGAATAAGGTCATTGGCGGAAAGTCTAGTCTAAGAAATTAAAAATCACAGTATCAGAAACTGTTATCTATCGTTAAACTTAAGGTTTTTTTCTGGCACAAATACCTTCATCACTGACAGCTTTCTGGCCAGTATCACCTTAGATCATCACACAATCCATTTTTTTGCACAGTTTTCTTTTTTTATTGCGTGCGTGCCTATCTACTTTCGTTTTCAAAGTTTTAATTCGCAAAGTGTAGACGAGATGACCTAAACGCCTATTGCAAGGGCTGGTTCAAGGTGGCTCAGGAAAAGAATGCCTGGGATGGATTTCGGAATTGGGAGGCCTTTGTCCATCAGTGGGACAATGTAGGTGTAAAAAAACGCAAATATTGATGTTGTGTTCTCTGTGTCGAATAAATGTTTTATATTCTATTCAAAGCTAAATGTATTCTAGTCAAATCTCACCAATTTGAAAGTAAAGGTTTTTTTAAATATTTTATAGGCTCGCGCTTGACCACTATCTCACTTGTTGGTAAGCGATGATGTGGGTGTGTGTGGTAAACAACATTTCACTTCAAAGTTACTTACTTTTAAGGCTAATTAAGTTTTTATAAAAGAATAATATTGCCAGAATAATATTGCATGGCAACTCTTCCAGCCCAAGGGCTGAAAGAGTTTCATTTTCAAAATCGGTCCAGAATCGGCGGAGTAATTGTGTAACAAACATACAAAAAATTAAAAAATGAACATACAGTCGAATTGAGAACCTCATCATTTTTGAAGTCGGTTGATAAAAGTGAAGTTAAGAAATATTTTTCATACTATGGGGTCGTGTCATGAAAAAGGTTGAAAAACAATGGACATAAATCACCCATATGGTCGCGTAAAGACGTCGCTTGTCCAAGATAAAGATTATTATTATTTATTTTATTAATTGTCATCCTTCTCATTACTTAAAACTTCATTATGACGAAAATATTTCAGTTTTGCTATATTTTCAAGGTAAAAGATAAAATGATATTGATTTAAATACATCAGTTGAATCCGACACCCTTTCTTCATGAAGATACATCAGGTACATAAAAAGATTTAATAGAGATACTTTTGATCAAAACAGAAATAGCGCCAGCCTAGTTTTATGTAAATATAATAACTTTAAAAATACTCACACTTTCCGGCTTCTTTACAACTCTGGACAACAGTGGCAAGATTTTATTAACGAAATCATTAGGAATTTTGGAGCGAGGCAAATTCGTTAAAATTTTCAAACAAGGCATGTTGACAAGTTGCTGGTTTGCTTGTAAGGAGGTTACTGATATACCAACAGCGAGTGATAAGCGTCATTATTGTTATCAATGTTATTTCAAGTACACAGTTTATCAGTATGTTTTATTCTCGTTCTGTTTTAGGGATGGGCAGCTGTTGTTTAAGTATTTTTAAACGTATCTCAAGATTAGCGTCGAATAGATTATTGAAACTGACGTAGATAGTAGACATTCTGCTGTATCATCGTCATACCTTCCTTGAGGTTCGGATCGCATCTCATCTTAAATTTTCCTTCTCCTTCTTTTATGATAGTGATTTGTTTGTATGATTACGAGATGGTCTCTTGTCCAACTCAGAGTGCGAACACCTGTGACTAAATTCAATCTAATACACTAGAAACTACTTTCCTTCCCAGAAAGATTGTTTATAGTATGTATAGATTTACACTTACCTTCTATCCTTCTGCCAATATCCTTATTTCACTTTGTTTCAACTCCTTCGCAAACTCTAAATGTGACGTACATAATCTGATCGCAATATTTCTCAAACTACCCGAGTATAAAAACAGCTTTTTAATATTAAACGCTAATTGCAATCCGTCTATTTCGTTCAGCTGCTCATGGCATAGTGGTTCTCACCAAATTATTATAAATATATATGTTTATAGCACAAAAACATGTATCTATTTACCTGTATATTAAACTCCGTAACTCTAAACTGATTCAGATCCGTACACTTCAACGTATGGTTCAATTGAAAACCATCGTCAGGTAACTCCTAGTTTGCTGGTATTTTGCTGAATAGGCCCTATTTGGTGCAGCCGGGTCGGTGCGCACTCGACCCGAAAAATAATACCAGATGTTTTACTACCAATTCAGTGCCGTTTGTACAGTCAGGCAAAGTGATATTTAATTATAAATAACTTATTAATTTATTATACATGGAATATTTAATATCTTGTTAAGAAACATAATTAATCCTTATAGTCAGAGATTTTGTTAAAAAAATTAGTTTTATAAAGATAGCCTCTACGAGTACCTCGTTTAAACCGGTTTTCTGGAAACTATAGATAAAGCAGCAGCAGCTCATATTTTATTGTTCAAACTCTTTTTAGTGCAACAAAAATGCAAGTATGTATGATGCCGATATGATAAGAAACTAAAGTATGTATGGTAAGTTTGTCATTTACAATTTCAGTTGAAGAGCCTTCTCAAGGCAGAGTGGGTAAAAATTATGAATTTATTTCAAATCAATGTGGCCAAACTTTATTACACGTCGGTCATGTAAACCGGCTGCAGCGAAAAAATAAAGATTCCACAGTGGGCCTGTGTTAATAAAGGAACGGGGCTGAAATGCAGTGGTCAAGTGAAATTAATTTTTAACTCTGACAGTGTACAAATACACAGTGCACATTCGCCACAGTGCGAACCAGATACTCCCAAAAACATTATCTATATTTTGCATGATGTGTGGTGTGGTGCAAGTGTTAAATCAACACTTTTATACTTGATTATACATCGACATTTTTACGCCTATCAAAACAGAAATATGCAGGTATTATTCTTCGGGTCGAGACTAATCGGGTCGAGAGGACACGGACCCGCGCAGCCGCGGGTCACACTATGTAATTGTTTTAAAAATAATTTCTTTTTTATTTGTACCTACATGTGTGTATCTTTGTGGGCCAAGTGTGACGAGTTATCATTACACAACCAATAAACTAGTTTTATTTCTTTCTTTATTTTTTTGTATTTGAATAAACCTTAGGTAACGTGATTTACTTTCAACATTTCCTAACACTATTTGTCATGCAGAGACAATTAGTGGCACCACCCAAAGGTCGACTGGTAGAAAATGCCTAAGGCATTAAGTCCGCTTATGTAAGTTTGTGTGCATGAAGTATTAAATAAATAAAGGTGGTAGCGAATTAAAAGTTATCACTATAACATCACGTCAGCAAGAAGCAATTATGCTAGACTAGTTTTTGGCCTCGGCTTCGCCTGTGAAAAGTGTTACTAAATCCCAAGAAAAAAAAATACCGACATGGAAATTATCCTGTATCCTAATCCAGTTCATAGGTATGCCAAGATTCACCAAAATCTGATTAGCCGTTATGACGTGAAAGCGTGAAAAATAAACAAACAGACTCATATTATATTTGCATTTATAATATTAGTTAGGTAGGATTAATCTCTCACTTCGTAACAATTTGACATATTTAGTAATACGTCTTATCTAAAATTATTTGCAAAATAGAATTGACTTTAGATATTTAATCTACACTGAATAAAATAATACAGACTGGCGAACGTTTTTCTTACTCTGAGCTAATAGCTCTTTCTATTTTTGTTGATAGTAAGAAAAATTTTGAAATGTTATGTTTATGTTGTGTGTGTTGTGTTACTTTAATAAAGTTTATTTTCTAAAAATTATTAAAGTTTGCTTAACACAAAATTTATTTTACAGTTAACGTTTCGTTTGTGTAGGACGTGGATCCACGGCTGGATCTTTAAGAAAGGCAGACTTAGTGTGCAGGATCAGGGTTTGTTTGTCCAAAATGAAGCAACTTGAAGATTTTTCAATTAGTTTTATATTGTTTAAAATATTCGTTACAATATTAGCCGTGGCTGTTTGGTGGTTCGCAAAGGAAGAGTGAAGATAAAAAACATTTTGAATGGCGACGGCGCGAGTGAGCGAGAGACCGAGGTTGAGTGGTGAGCGACCGAAGGAACGATATCCTCTTCATCTCTTCAGTGATAGATGGCGTGGACATGCCCCCGGCCTTGGAAGCCCAGCTTTCAAAATGATGGTGGGTCAAGCGTCCTCGCTTACCGATTGCAGTGGCAGCGGACAAATCTTGGAGAAGGCTCGTCGAATTGTTCCAGTACTTGTGTGGATGTCCGCTACTCGAGCCACGCCGTCTTTCCCAGGAAATATACGTGTAATACGACCTAACCGCCACTTTAACGGTGGTAGGTTGTCATCTTTTATGAGGACAAGGCTGCCCAGTGTGATGTCATCCTGCTTAGTCTTCCACTTGGTTCGCAGTTGCAGCTCCGACACGTATTCTGTGGACCAGCGTCGCCAGAAGTGCTGCCGAAGTTGTTCGATTCGTTCGTAGCGTGTCAACCTCGAAGTCTGCTTGTCTGTGACGTCTTCAGTAGGTGGTTCTGTCAACGGTCGGCCAATAAGGAAATGGGAGGGGGTAAGAGGAGTAAGGTCGGAAGGATCTGAGGATAGAGGTGAAATTGGACGGGAATTTAGGACGGCTTCGATTTGAGTCAAAGCTGTGCAAAATTCCTCGTAAGTTAATCGCGCGTTACCTACTATGCGCCTCAGATGATGCTTGCGTCGAGCGCCCACTCTCCCATAGACCGCCAAAATGTGGAGTATAAGGAGGAATAAATCGAAATTCAATGTTATTGTCTGAAGCGTAATTAATAATAGTTTCAGAACCTTTTTCTAAAAATAAAGGAAATTCTTTCTCTGCGCCCACGAAATTCTTGCCATTGTCCGAATAAATGACGCAAGGCTTACCTCGCCTACTAATAAAACGTTTTAATGCTAAAATATAATCATTTGAAGAGAGACTTGTAACAAGTTCCAAATGCATAGCTCGCGTCGTGAAGCAAATAAATAAACATATGTAAGCTTTGGTTAATCTTGAACCTCTGCCCTTTCGATTTAATATGAATACTGGCCCCGCATAATCAACACCCGTTCGCATAAATGGGAAGCCAGGCTCCAAGCGCTCAAGTGGTAAGTTACCCATGATGGGTGCTAATGTCTTACCTCGGATTCGTGTACACTTCACGCACTCATGCACTATTTTCCTTGCTAAGTTTCTAGCATTTAATGGCCACCAACATTCACGCACCGTAGCTAAAAGAAGTTGAGGACCCGCATGTAATAATCGTATATGTTCATACCGAAATAAACTAATAGTGAAAGGATGTTTACTGCACAATAAAACCGGATGTTTTTTATCGTAAGTAAAACTAGACGAGTTAAATAGTCTTCCACCAACCCGAATTATATTGTGTTCATCCAGAAAAACATTAAGACTAGAAACCTTATTATATTGCTTACAAGTACGTTTAATAGGAACACTGCTAACTAAATTATTGTAAACATCTGGAAATGATTTTATTTGCACTAACCTAATGAGCATTCTTAGCGCGGCATTCAGTTCGCTTACTGATAAGAAACCGGTTCGAACCGGACGGCTGTCTTTACCTTTAGCAGTCGACTTTATGCATGTGTTATCTATAAATCTAAGTATGTAAGCACCTATTCGTTTAAGTTTAGAGAATGAAGCATATTTTTCAAAGTTAATTAAATCTTCGCATTGTATAGAAGTTAAACATGTTTGTTTACCTTTTAAATCAGGTAAACTACAACCATCTGAATTATCGCATTTAATCTGATCGAAATAATGTAAATTGTGACGTAAATAAGACGGACCGTACCACCATAAATCACAATCTTTTAATAAATCTAAACTATAACCTCTCGACAATAGATCAGCTGGGTTGTCTTTGCTACTTACGTGTAACCACACCGAGTCACCTGTGAGGTCGTTGATTTCGGTCACTCGATTTTGTACAAATGTTTTAAGTAAATGTGGTGACATTTTAATCCAACCCATGACTATTGTAGAATCCGTCCAGAAATATATTTTACTAAACTGTAACCTTAGAGACTCAACGATTTTCTTGTATAATTTAGCTCCTATTAAGGCACCACAAAGTTCTAAACGAGGAATACTTATAGCCTTTAAAGGTGCAACCTTACTTTTCGCACACAACAAATGCACAGTTACATCAGAGTTATCACTATAAGTACGTAAATAAGCGCACGCACCGTATGCGTCTTGGGACGCGTCAGTAAATATATGAAGTTCTTTATATTGAGTGTGGTCACCCTTTACATGACGAAGAATGCGAATGTCTTTTAAAAATCGTAAAGTAAAAATAAAATGTTTCCAAGTGCTAACAACATCCCTAGAAACCGGAGTATCCCAGTCAATTTTACTTAACCATAATTTTTGTAAAATTATTTTTGATGTTATAACTACAGGAGAAAGAAGGCCTAATGGGTCGTATATTTGTGATATAACTGATAACATTATCCGTTTAGTTAAATTCGACTCGTTATTACTGTTATCAATATTCGTAACAAAATGCAGCACATCACTAGTGTTGTGCCAACCTAATCCGAGTGTTTTAGTTTGCGCATGCTCGCCTATAAAACGTTCTGTGGATTTATCTTGAGATACGTCTAAATTAAATGTCCACTTGCGCAAAGGAAAACACCCTGACTGTAATACTTCTGAAGTTTTCTGGCAAACTTGAATTAAATGTTCTAAATCATCAGCACCAGTGATAAGATCGTCTACGAAAATGTCTTGAGTGATGACGCGAGCGATGACGTCATCATCACACTCTAATGCTAACTGTCTGATACATCGCATACTTAAATATGGAGCTGACGCAGTACCATAAGTAACCGTATTAAGTTGGTAGGTATCTAATGGATCCGAAGGATTATCGCGCCACAATATTAACTGTAATGTTTGATCAGACTGGAGAAGAACCTGACGAAACATCTTCTCCACGTCTGCACAAGCTACATATTTATACTGTCTGAATCGCAACAAAATAGAAAAAATATCATTTTGTAACGCGGGTCCCGGAAGTTGAATATCGTTTAATGATTTATTCGAGCTAGTGACAGCACTAGCGTCGAACACTACGCGTAATTTTGTAGTCGTACTACTCTCTTTAATGACTCCGTGGTGTGGAAGATAATAGTTAGGTCGACTACAAGTAGCTAACTTCGACATGTGACCTAAGTCATTATATTCTCGCATAAAGTTAGTATACATACGTTTAAATTCAGGTAAATGTTCGAATTTACGTTCTAATGATAAAAATCGTTTCTTCGCTAACGTATAAGAATCACCCAGTGTGTCTGGTGCCTCTCTTAGCGGTATACGAACTGAAAATCTACCATTTTCTTCGCGTTTAGTCGTATTATTAAATAATTCCTCACACATACGTTCATCATCTGTAAGAATGGAACATGGTGATGAAGAAATATTCTCAATTTCCCAGAATAACCGGAGCTGCTTATCAATGTCCTGACTGAAGTGACAATGAACGTGAGTAGGTTTCGAGTTCCCAACAAATACAGGACCGGACAACAACCATCCTAATTTCGAATTTTGTAAGAATGGCCCACTAGGTAAACGTATTTTATCGGTTTCTAAAAGATCCCAAAATCTATCTGCACCTATCAGCAGATCAATCTCTGAACTAACGTTAAACGTAGGATCTGCTAATTGTAGGGATTCAGGAAAACGTATATGACCAGCTTCTATGTTTATCGTAGGCAAACTGGACGTTACGCATGGCAAGACAATACATCTTAGCTTGGTATAATAATCGTTTACTTTTGATCGAATTGATATATCGCATGAATGGCACGACTGTGCGACAGATTGTCCCACACCCGAGATTCGAACTGTGGACTGTATATAAGACGCATTTATTCGTTTAGACAATTTCTCCGTAACAAAACAGTTCTGACTTCCGCTATCTAAAAGTGCACGAGCTGTATGATAAACATCATCATTATCGGCTACTTCCACTAATGCTGTAGAAAGTAAAACCGTATTTATCAATTTAAAATCACTAGTTGTTTTATCGAATACAACAGTGTTATTCGAATTGTTAGGTAAAGAATGCAACGCGGTCGTCGTTGTGTGCGTATCAGTTGCCTCTCCGCGCGACTCACTACGCACACACGCATTACTACTAACGCTTTGACTATTATAATTTTCTAAATGTAACAAACTGTTATGTTTGCGCTGGCATTGCCTGCACGGTCCGAAAATACAGTCGTCTAACGTATGACCTGCTCGCAGACAGTTCCAACACAGCTTCTTATCAGTAACAACTTTCATTCTATCCCTAATAGACATGTTAAGGAATAATATGCAAGTGTACAACGCATGACCTTGATTGCACAAAACGCAATCAGGTAAATCCTTTTTATTAAAATTATTATTGCGTAAGTTATTACGATTCATTTTTATGGATGAATAACTATGTACGCGGTTTGAACTTCGTTTGTCGTGTTGATGCTGCTTATCAATTTGAGGCAATTCTTTCGGCTTTACGTGGTTTGCACTAATCATTTCTAGTGTGTCTGCACGATTTTTAAGGAATGATATTAAGTCGTTTAATTTGACCTTATCGCTTGACCCTGAAGACATACCGCCTATGTGGTTCTCCCACTCCCGTTCCGTGGAAGGATCAAGCTTACTAACGACTAAGTATATAACTAAGGTGTCCCAATTGACTGTGGGTTCATCGAGTGACGCCAGAGCGCGTAAATTTCGTAGAACGGTATCAATTAACTTGCGAATTTGTGAAGGTGATTCCTGTTTTACCGACGGAATACTATATACAGCTTTGACGTGATTATTTACCAACAACCTATCATTATGATAGCGGTTTTCTAATAGTTCCCAGGCATGAATGTAGTTGGCAGGACTGAACTCTAAGGCACTTATGACCTGTAACGCACTTCCACTCAGAGCTGACCGTAAATAATGAAACTTTTGTATTTCGTCTAAATCGGAACGGTTATGGATCATAGTGACGTATGAATGTTTGAACTCCAGCCAGTGGTCATATGAACCTTCAAAGGCAGGTAGTTTTATATCCGGTAATTTAATATTAACAGGTTGTCGGCAGACATCCCGAGCTGATGCCACAGGGAACTTGTTGTAAGCCTCGGCATTGTCAATGAGACAATTCGCATTGGCCATAGCCGAAAAATATAATGTTTCTAATGCTTCTACATATTCTGAATTAGCGGTTAACTCCGATTCCGATGAAAGTAATTCTATTTCACACTCAATGCTATTGAATTTAGAAAATATCTCGATGGCAGCCTGAATTCGCAACTTTAGTTCGGCTACTTGTAAGGTAGTCAAGGTAGCCCCTTCAAATGAGTCAACAAAATTTTTGAACTGTGTTAACCGGCCCCTTACATTACCCCTACGTTTTTTGAAATCAGAAAGAATTTCCCCTACAGATTTTACAGACATTTTGGCGGACTACGAAAAAGCGTTGGTATGTAGTTAAGTACTCACGTGCAAGCATCAACGGAGCCGCGTAACTGCAACTCTCGCGTCGCGTACAACCAAACTGTAATCGTATAAGCACAGCGTTAAAACAAATCGAAGTGTATAGGGAAAGGACGGGAACAAAATACCTAACCGTTGCTTTTCTGATAATATCTTCGTTTTCTTCTGGTATAAAATGGCTGCTGGTCCAACTATGGCGTCACCTTCTCGTGTCGGCGACGTTACTCGTTCTCCTGGTTGTCTCGGATCCAGCATCCGTCTCGAAGGTCCAATATGTGCAGGATCAGGGTTTGTTTGTCCAAAATGAAGCAACTTGAAGATTTTTCAATTAGTTTTATATTGTTTAAAATATTCGTTACAATATTAGCCGTGGCTGTTTGGTGGTTCGCAAAGGAAGAGTGAAGATAAAAAACATTTTGAATGGCGACGGCGCGAGTGAGCGAGAGACCGAGGTTGAGTGGTGAGCGACCGAAGGAACGATATCCTCTTCATCTCTTCAGTGATAGATGGCGTGGACACTTAGCGAAGTTATTTTTAGACTAAAACAAAAATAAAACTTTTTCCAACAAATAAACAAAACGTATTTCTTTTTCTTAAATAGAAGCATACGGCGGGTATCTGGTCTAGTTAATAATATTTTCGAAACCAAAAATTATAGCATCTTTTCTGAAATTAACCTTTGTCCACTAAATCCGACGTTTATTCTGTGTGTGTGCAGTTCGTGTAGGGCGATGCAGCGAACATAATACTATGTGTATATACATTTTAATACGAATAACATCCTACACGATAAACAGTATGGTTTCACCAAAGGACGTTGTATAACCGACGCTGGTGTCACCTTATTAAAACACATCTTTGATGCGTGGGAGGAAGGACAAGACGCCATAGGTATCTTTTGCGACCTGACGAAGGCGTTTGATTGCGTTAATCATGAAACATTGCTTTTGAAACTTGAGCATTACGGGCTAGGCCAATCAGCATTAAGTTTAGTAAAACCCTATTTGAATGATAGACAGCAATTAGTTCAAATAAACGGTGTCAATTCGTCGGGGTTGAACGTGAAAATGGGGGTACCCCAGGGCTCAATTTTAGGTCCTTTCTTATTTTTAGTCTACATTAACGATTTACCCCATCTATTGGAAAACTAATTAAACATGGTATTATTTACTGATGATACTTCTTTGATTTTTAAGATAAATAGACGTACGTGTAACGTTGTCGACGTAAATAATGTCTTGCGGCAAGTTCAAAATTGGTTCAATGCTAATAATTTAGTTTTAAATGCTAAAAAAACTAAGTGTGTAAAATTTGCCTTGCCAAATGTCAAAAGTTATGATTGTGACATTATATTAAACAATGAGAAGCTAGAATTCGTATAGATAAAGCGGTTTTCCTGGGGATCACGCTAGACCCGAGGTTGCAATGGGGTACTCATTTGATATCCCTTGCGGGGCGGCTAAGCTTGGCAGCTTATGCTGTTAGAAAAATACGTCAGTTTACTGATGTAGATACCGCAAGGTTTGTCTATTTTAGTTACTTTCATAGTATCATGTCTTACGGTATCTTACTATGGGGAAGGGCTGCAGACATTGATTCAATTTTTATTCTGCAAAAACGAGCCATCAGAGCGATATACAATCTTCGCCGGCGAGATTCTCTAATGGAACTGTTTAAAGACATTAACATCATGACGATAGCTTGTCAATATATTTACGAAAAAACAAAAAAAATATACATCTTTTTAGTAAAAACAGCGATAGACATAATTATGTTACTAGAAATAGGGACCAATTAATTCAACTAGGTTTCAGGCTGGCTAAAGTAGCGTCATCTTTTATGGAGTACTGTATAAAATGTTACAATAAAATACCTCCCCACATTCTAGAACTGAATGAGTCGAAATTCAAAAATTGTATAAAACACACACTATGCAGAAAAGTTCTGAAGTATTGTTGGACCTACTGAAGACTGTATGAATATATTTGTGTTGTATAAACTAATCTAATCTATCTAATTTATTTTAATATTATATAAATGCACAGCACATATGTGAGTACTATGTACCAACTGTAAATCTACCATTTACTGTACCTATATGTCGTTTGTTGACTAGTGTGCCCTGGCAGTTAATAGTGTGTCATGCTCTCTCTAATGTCTCTCTGATGGTGGCACATGTGTTGGATCATTCGGTTCCCTTCATGATGGTTGATCTGAGTGGTGCCGATCTATGTGTCATGTTCGTGAACGGGCGCCGTCAGTTGGGATTGGTCATAACTTAGCTGCCTCGGCCTGTTTTTAATTACCTATGTATTGTTTTTTATTTTTTTAACTGTCTGTTTTACTCTAGACGCTTTTACGTGCAAGTCTTTTTACATCGTTCTCACATATATGTATTTTTTTCTAACAAGAAATGATTTAACCAAATACTTGTAAAACACTTTTTATTTTAAAATAGTAAGTGTGGAATTTCTTGTCCATTCTTCTCCATAACAAGCTACATTTCCGAATGGACGGTAGAATCAATTATTGTTACTTTTAAATTATAAATTTTTCTTTGACGTTCAAAAGTGCCGCTTAATGGCTTAATTCAATAAAGAAATTTTGATTTTGATTTTGTGAATATTGTGCAATTCTAACAATATTATTTAGGTACATACATACATATGGATCGAATTGAGACCTCCTTTTTGTAGTCGGTTAAAAATAATACACCGATGGACAAACAAATTGTAACAAGGAGTAGACTGCAAATTTATCATCATCATCATTTCGGCCGAAAGACGTCCACTGCTGAACATTTATCACCCCCAAGCGTCGCCACAATGACCAGACACATGAGTCTCGTATCCAGCGGACTTCTGCAACCTTTACCATTCACCTGCAGAACAAAGAATCAGTTGCAGAATCCTGGATGGCCTTCCAATGCAGCAAAATGCAATTAATTGGCATCGAATAAAAATAATCGCTCAAAGTCATTTACAGCTTACAGATAAGCTGGATTAGCAAATAAATTGGATCAAACATTAATGTTGAAATCTAACAGTAATTTTTAGTGTTGTCATTTTATAATTTATTTCAATATAACCATTAAAATCCATTTTAAATTATTAATTTCAATTTTATTTTAATTTATTTATTTCAATTTCATTTATTTTATAATCATATCTTTCGATACAATTTTAATTTATAATCAATACCTTTTGATACCCTCATGACTAACATAGTTTAAAGATAATGTAATACTAACAAAATATGGACATTTTAATAGTCTGAATTAAATGATTTCTTTTTTTTTCTTTTTTTTTATTAATATGCTGCTGTATTATGGTTAACTTAATGATGCATGCTGTGGTATCCTGAAGGTTAAGGAGTGCACGAACTAAATTCCTATTGTTCATCGTGTCTGAGTTTATACATTATACTTTGTTATAGATCCTGAATCACACTGTTTATTGATGCAGGTTATGTGTTCACCAATGTTATCGGAATTGCATGTCAATGTAAATCGCAATCTCAGAAGCAATCTCCGATTTGATCCGCTGGCGCTTAGTGGCGAGCTTTGAGCACATCATTCACGTTCTACGAGGCAATTCAATATCACTGATCCGGATACCTCTTTGTCTTTGACCAAGGCTTGAACAAAGGCCTGACAGTTGCTTATTGAAACGTTTTGTCCACATGCCTGGGAGGAGGTGTTTGCTGATAGCGTCAATCCAATTGAATAGTCCCACCCACAAGTCATCCGCTATATTAATGAACTTAGCAAGTCTACAAAAAAAAAAAAATCTATTTGGTATTAGAATTCGTGCTGATTACAATCTAGCCTACAGCAGACACGAAAAATCTAAACTTGTTATTCACTGAGACTACAATGTTGCTTAGTATAAAAAGCGAGAGTCGTCATATCGCCCATCCCTCCGGACTTAGAATCTAAGCTGGAAATAATAAACGGGCAAAAAAAAAAAAGTCGCGCAAACTGCCCAGTCCCCAGCAACTTGTCTATTATTTGTCTCTTTGAAGTAGCATCGATCCTCCTATTAAATCCTTACCAAAAACTGCAATATGTTTGTGATCTGCATGCGTAACACAATACCTATCATGTCCTATTATCCGAAGATCAACAGCCCTTTCAACAAATATATAATTAAGTCCACTGGCTCCCCTAAATCCGCCATATTGTTCTATGGTTATATCTATGACGTCATTGAAATGGTGCGTACACAAATCTCGCGCTTGCGACATATTAATTTAGCCGTCACGGCCGGCTTCATTAAATTGAAACTGGCGCTTTGACAGGTGAACTTCAATCAGGAACCCCCTTTGGCGTGCCGACTCAATTAATTCCGCCTAAATGCATATCGGGGCCTAGCAACGTCCAAGCATTGTGTTCGCGACCCACCCTGAACTCGCATTGTGCGGACTGCAATTAGGGCCCAGATCGGAGTATCCATATAATTGCCGCACTGTATTGTTCGAAAAGTGCAATTTAGTATACAACTTAAGCTCTCGCGTGTCAGGACGAATTCGGTTGTATTTTTTGGTAGTAAAAGGTTTAATCTTTTATAGCTGCATCTTTTGCTTACAAAACAAAAATGTAATTAAATAGTTTAATTGAAATGAATGATTTGAGTTTGATGAATCATTATTTACCCAGCTAAAGTAATTGAACTGCTATAATTTAGTGCTAGTTTCCCAAACCCGATTTGCTCACTCTAGAACTAATTACTTCAGACAGGCGCGGCGGCGGCGAGCACGGCCTATTGTGACAGGCCCGAGTCATACATTTTTATCACAGTTTGGGAATAAAAATGAGGTTGTTAATGTTGTTATAGCACGTAGTAGGTACTTTAATCCAGGGTGCGTGTATGACTAGATGTATGAACGTAAATTAAGAAAAGAAGTATGTCAGTATCGTAGCAAGTGGCGTTCTGTAGTTTCTGCTTACCCCCATGGGAAAAAGGTGTGAGTTTATGTATGTATGTTACAGCGCGATAATTTGCTCGCTCACATTTTGGGATAATTTACGTTTGGTATATTTTTTGGTTAGATACTTTAGGGTCTCAAAGTAGGTATTTATTGTGATTTAATACCCTTTTACACAGATTTAGACTTTCAAGTGAAAATGAAATGTAAAATTAAATAATAAGAAGAAAATTGTTTACTGTAATCTCTGGAACTAACTTGATTACAACAAAACTGAGTTTTTTATGGGATTTGCTTAATTTTTATTACTAGCAACACAATTTAGTTTGGATTTCTAATAAGTATCTAGGGACTTATTAAGATACAAAACATTTTACAAAAAATACAACCGACTTCAAATAAAAACCCTAAAAAGTGAAAAATAACTTCAATTACGGCTGTCGGTATTCCTGTTTTGAGGGTTCCGTACCCGAAGAGTCCAAACGGAGCCCTATTGCTGTAACTCATGTGTCCGTCTGTCTGTCCGTCTGTCTGTCTGTCCATCTGTCCGTTATCTGTCACACGGGTTCTACGGCCAAACGGTTAAAGCAACAGTTTTCAAAGTTCACATCACATCTTGATGACCCAAAGCCATGCAAATAATTGTCAATAAATATTTATTTATGTTTTTAAGGGGGGCTCCCATACAGCAAAAAGCGGGCGTGAAAAAAAAAAATTTGACCCGTCCCATCGAGTGGTATATCGTTGTTTAGAACTCGTTTTGTAGATAAATACTGTATTTTTGTACCTATGAACTTGAAATTTGGTGATAATGTGTATTTATTATTTACATATATTATATATGGTGATTTATCAAAATCGGTCCATACTTGACTGAAAAATCGGTGAACATAAACAAGAATAAAAAACTTTCATCCCAACATAGGACCTCCTCCTATTTGGAAAGTCAGTGAAAAAAGTCGCAATTCCCAAAATATGTTCTCAGTAAATTCTTCTTCTGCCGTTAATAAACTATAATGTCGTAGTAGATTAGGTTACATTTACCCCTGGCGAATGCACAGTTGCTGTGGAACGGGCTACTAGGTATATTATAATGTAGCGTATATATATATCTATACGTTTGTTACGTTATGATTGAGAGACGGGCACATAGAAATCAGAGTGAATTCAATTTAATTGATCTTGCAGATGGTTTGATATACAATAGGGAAAATGCATCTCATTGTTTTATTTGAATATAAAATGCTTATTATCTCTACTAAACAAATATGGACGAATTTTTAAACTTCTTAACGATGAAGTTCAAAGTTGAATAAGTCCAATTTGGAGTCTTGAACTCTGACGCCAAAGTCTATCACGCTCATAATATAGCTGCCGGAAAACTGCTTCTTCTCGAGAGAGACACAAATATTTGTTTAAAATTGTTCTGGCTCGTTTCTTTTTTTATCTATTTTGATTTTGTTTTCACTGTTTAAATTCCATTTTTGTATATTTGTCACTAAGTTGGTTAGATAACAAAAATCGTTGTCATGCATATTATCTACTGGTTACAGCAGATACCACCTGTAGTGGAGTTATTTGTCATGACAAATCAGTATTAATGTCAAATGTAGGTAGTGGTATGTACTGTGAAAACCCTATTTTTAAAGGGCTTATTACACTACATGGTATTCAGGGCCCTAAACTCTAATTTAGGGTGGTGTAATAACTGTTAGGGAGTTACCTTATTGACACGGAATGGTGGAGTGTAATAAGCCCTTAACCCCCGTCGGAAAACGAGGGGTGTTATAATTTTGACGTGTGTTGCTGTTTATCTGTGAATATGTGTGTCTGTCTGTTGCATCGTAACGTCCTAACGGTTGAACCGATTTTGTTTTAGTTGCTTTTGTTTGAAAGGTGATTATGTCGAGAGTTTGTTCTTAGCTATGTTTGAATAAAATCGGTTCAGCCGTTCAAAAGTTATGGGTGTTTCACTGTTTGAATCGGGTTGTTTACGCAAGATATCGTGTCATAATTACGTGTTCAATAGATTGCCGATCGAACCATGCACTAGATAAATTATGTAGCATGAAATAAAAATGTGTCGGGGATTTTTTAAATTTTGAAGGTTTACTTGTAATTGGATTGTGTTTTCACTTCTTGAAACCAGTTTATACTGGATGCCTCAGTTACAATAATATAAAGAATTATCTTCAACGATAAGCGATAGATACAAAAGAAAATCATTTTATTTTTGACAATTACACAATAACAGGTAATGTTACCTATTTATGACGTTTTAATTAGGTATGTTTATCGCTTGTACAAGTCATCGTTACAAGCATTGAGGTGGTTATGAATTGTAGGTATGAACCTTACCTCTCAATAACTAGAAATAAGTGACCAGTCGTAGACCAAAGTCTAAATAAATAAATAAATCTGCATAGCCTTTTCCAACTACATTCTTAGAGATCGGCTTCCAGCAGCCTAATTAGGTAAGTGAAGTCGGCAAGGCAAAATGTTTTCGGCGTTTAGTTTGTTTGTTTTTTTAATATAAGAAACGTGTAAGTGGATGAATAGGTGTTGACGAAGTTTTGAAAACTGCTTTGTTTTTCTATTCAGCCGTGTTTTCATGTACGTTCTAAACACAATATTGAACACTAGCGTTTTCGAATTCCACAGGAATCGGGAAAATAAGTACGGCACCCAGTTATAGAGTTGAAATTGAATCGACCAATCACATAGACGGAAATCCACATTGATGGGGTCAAAATTCTTTGCCTTGGCGAATCACTTGCGAAATAAAGCTGCAGTTCTTCTGTCCTTGTGCCTGGCGCAAATAAACGTCTTTCTTTCTTTGTTTCTATCGACGACGACAACTTAGTTACTAGGCAAACGACCACGGCTATCTTTCTATAAAGGCCCACTTGTGCTAGCCTGGAGCACCCATGTTTAAAGAATACCCTACGGTATGCCTTCTTTGCATTCATTCCTTCATAATTATGTTCAAAAATCCATCTACTCGACAGCGTAAAACACGCAATGAATATGTTACAGCGGACAGCTGTAAATTCCGTAGCAATTAATATGTCTATTCAAGTAAGAGTTATCAAAATGAAAAGGAAAGGAGTGTGCTTCGTGGTGTCAAAACAGATATGCAATTAGGGTGCAGCTGCAAACTTAGTTTTACACTATTGCTCTTGATCATATTCCTAGCCTTAAATTAGCCCAAAAATAGCAAGATATGCGAACCATACTAATTTAAAAGACTGGCCTATTTTTCTAATCATGCGACCTAAACAGACACAGCACATAATCAACTTGATATACCTTCACCGCTCCGCCGCTAAAAATAATTTCAAGTTCAGCGATTCTAAGTTAAACATCAAAACACAACAGAAGTTCGAGACGCCCCCGCCGTAATGGGGTGTCTCGGGCTCGACGAGAGACGTACAATCATGAGCAGAAATATCTGACAGATAAGTATTGATAGATATTTTATAGTAAGTATTACGAAGACAGAACTGTTAGAACTTTGCAAACTCTTCGTTCGTCGTCATCTTTAAAATCAGAATCGATCCGTGTAGCTGTTATTTATTGTAACCACAATAAATAACAGCTACACGGATCGATTTTGATGGTAAAGCAACGATTACCTAGATTCCGTGGATGGGTAACTTTACATACTGAAATTCCTCCATTCAACTGACAGTCATTTTTTATAGTCAAAAGCCAGAATACCCCCAGTTACTGGGTTGTGTAGATCATATAGGCAGCTCATGTAAAGAACTGGTACTCAGCTGCTACCGGTTAGGCTGGAAGGATGCATTGATTACTTGCTGGTCGTCTACAGATTGTACTTCGGAGAGTGTACGCAGGGGAACAACCTAATATTTCCATCTGCCTTTCACTACCGACCAGACATACTGCAGGGCACCATCATGACGTCGTTTTTTTATACATATATTGTAGTCCCATTTATGACATCCCAACCTCTCTTTTGGGTTCGCTCGAAACATCCTAGACCTCACCCATCGTTTACCATCAGAAAAAATTGAGGCATAAAAAAATAGTCCTCTTCTCAATGTTGTTAATACACGAGTTTTTGTTTTTAATGTTATGTAAGTGTAAGATGTATTAGAGGGTGACTGTACCTGATCAAAAGGGCCTCTCCCTAAACTTCAATTGATATTGACTTCTGAAGTAAGTCAAGGTAGGGTATTATCTTTTCAATGTTAGGGTCAACCAAGTTCAAGGGTGTGTTTACGACTTCCAATTGAATGAAATCCGAATTTATGAATCAAGTTTTGATGTATATTGTGAAATATAAACAAAAATATTATAAGGGAGTGAAATTTTGAGGTTGTTTTTATGCTTTTTAATGGTTAATCTCCGGCACTACAAATCAGATTTTACGATACTGATAGAAAACCATACTATCTCTGAGCAAGGGCGTCGCCAGCCGATGGCCTAGGGGGGGGCAAGTTGATATGGAGAATGAGAAAAGTATGAATTGTAGGTAAAGTCGAGAGCACATGAAGCTTTTCACTTGTAGTATGAGCCTTACATCTACAGCGATTGTAATAATATCGGTATAGTTCTCGCCAAACTTCTTGGCCGTCCCGAAGTTGGCTGCAATGAAAATCCCAGAAGTTTGTCACGGAATCACGGAAGAGCGATCAAAATTTTCAACGCTTTTCCGTGTTGGGAAAGAAGGTTTTTGCCTATTTAAGGATATCAGCAACGGTTCGATCTGTTGGGTTTGGTTTATATATATTCATTCGCGACGTACGGGATTGATCAATCAAGCAAGTCAAGTCAAAGACTTAGGACTGTGGTTGCTTTACATTTGGCAACTTTTTTAGAAACTCTAGGGGGGGGGGGGGCAGCTGCCCTCCCTTGCCCCCCCCTTGGCGACGCCCTTGTCTCTGAGTGCAAATGAATCTTATAATAATAAAATTTAATTGTAATTAACTGTGGTTTCAAAATAGTACCTACCTCCTACATTGCTATAAATTGTATGTACGTTTTGGTACATTTTTCTACCATGCATATAGCATGGCCATTTGTAGTCATACATCCACCATCCTGATGCACACGTGAGCATAACTCTTTCTTTATACAGGCATTATGAAAACAACACCGTAAATTAGCAATGTTTAGTAAAGCAACATTTTGCACAAATTATTTTATCAGGCGTTTACACACACAACTTCAAATTTTCTAATTCTGCGGTTTTCTTTAACCGTCTTCAATGTACTGTTTTTTAGTTCAAAATGTTCTGAAAAACTACCTCTTTAATTTTCGTGGGTTTTGAAAAATTTTTGTGTGTGCCATCACTACTCAAGATGTACACAATAGTGTTTAATTTTAATTTTCTGTCAGTAATAACTCATCATAACCATTAATATTTTAGTCAAAAGACGTCCACTGCTGGACATAGGCCTCCGCCAAATTATTACCTATCTAACTTTTTTTATTCAGCCGTAAACCTGAAAATCAGACAACCTAATTAAAATTAGGAGTTAAATAATTATTTGAATGTAGCGATCTTTTAGACCATCAGTTTGTGGGAGTTTTATAGGCAGTCGCACCAACTAAAATATTCATATTCAGTAGCAATATACCTAGTAGGAATAAGGTTAGATAATATATTGAAAAGCTTGAGATATTATCATATTATGACCATTTAAAGAGAACTGTTCTTCAAGATACAGGATTATGCAAGTTTTAAATCCCGTTTGTAGTAACGACACTGATGTTACCTCGGCTATTTATTTTTCAATGATATATTACATGCACAGTTTCATTGGTCTAGTAGGGAGAGGTCCTGGGTTTGATGCCTGTGTCAGGCAAAATATTATTGGGTTTTTCCCTCTGGAATTTCTCAGTAGCAGCCTGGAGTGTGGACTGGCCTGGTTGATGGCAGTAGGCTCACCTCCTATTACATGGTAGTTAAATTTAACTGGCGAAATGTGAGTGTAGGTGCTTCTCTGCTTAGGCAACTATAGTACAAACATTTTCTTAATGTCCCTCGGCAAACTTCGTGTTTCGTCAGTCGTCGGCTTTCTATAAGTTGCCCTTTGCACTTGGTGCAGGCCGGACGCTCTCAGACAACTTGGAAGTATATAGAGTTGTTAATAATCGTTTAATATAACGTCATTTATTTTAATAAAAACCGGTCAAGTGCGTATCGGGCCACGCGCAGTAATAGGGTTCCGTAGTTGCATAATAATGCAGACTAAGAAGAGGGTTTTTTGTTGTTACAGTTATCTAAGTAATTTTACAATGGTATTTGTACAAAATTTGTACTGTTCCATTTTTGAGTGGCCTATCCAACGATACCCCACACCATGGGATAGAGCAGAAAAAAATATCCGCACTATACGACTACAGGAGGAAGAAGAAAAAAAAAAAGAACATGATTTTATTTTACCACTATGTCGGAATTATTAATATGTATATCCATGCCAAATTACAGCGTTCTAGTACTAAGAGTCTCCGAGCTAAGCTGCGGACGGACAGACGGACAGAGCGAAACTATAAGGGTTCCTTGTCGACTTCGGTACCCTAAAAATGGGAGGAAAGCTGCTAAAGCTGTTATTTTTCAAAACAAAACAACAATAAAGTACTAAGTTCTGAATTCAAATTATTATACACGATAAATCTAATAATTGATGGACATGGAAATTAGCATTCGTTTGTATTCGGAAATGCGATGATTGCCGAGGGACATTAAGAAAATAGTTGTATTGTATGTTATTTCGGGGTACACAGGCGTGATCTTATGTTATGTTATGATTACATACTTTGATTTATCTGGGGCGTTGATAGCCGTCAGCTTCTTCCGTAGATCGATAATGCATTTGTTGTTGCACAATCTGACAATCGTTTTTCTTGTGACTCACATACTATCAACTTATTTGCGTAAACCCACATAAAGTCGTGACATTATGCAAACGACATATCGTTTACGATGTGACAATGTGAAATGCAACAAGATTATTATCTCAAGTTGCACAACGACTACAAGATGGCGCTCTATTGTGGTCAGAGTTGCAACAAATATATTGCTCTAGTGACACCAAGACGTGGTGGAAGTAATTGTGTTTTTTTACTGTGCTACTTGCTTTAAAATTGTGTGCATAGTAGTCTAAAATTCGGCTGTGAACTGAGGAGCTGTCACCTATTTTTTGTGGTTGGGAAATCATCCAATGGATTCTTCCGCTCTGGGTATAGCGGGACTCAGACTTTTACTGACTAAAACCCACCCCTGTTGCTGTGTTTCTTTTTTCAAATATTACCCACCCATGTTTTTTTTTTTCAAATATTATCGTCCTCCTTGCTTCGGTTCCCCAATACTGGAGGTCGTGACCACATCATGGTTTCAAAATGTTCTCTTTAATTATGCTTCACCACTTGCTCTCACTTTCAGCAACATGCGCGGCTTCTGAGACTTTGATGTTCAAGAGGTTCGGATTTGTCCATTTGCTCTCGAATTTGCTAGTGAAAATTCTCCTTCATTGTCACCATGTTTGTGGTTAATATGGCCCTCTTATTTTTCTTCTCGAGTCGAGGTTGATTTAACCCTTAGAGAGTTTGGGCCAAGTAGATGGCCGCAGAAGTCAACTGTCTTGCAGAGACACACTTACGATGATCTTGCCCGTGCCCCTTGCTCTGCAGTATCGAAATGTTTGCCCTGTGTACCATCCACGAGATATATAACTTCATTAACTTCATGTAGCACCACATTTAATTACACATACACACAAATATAATATCATTAATGACATTAATATTATTTCGTTCACTTGTTAAACCTTTCAACTCTCGTCTGCTCATTCATTCAGCAAAAGTAATTACTTCAAAATACCGTCCACTAATCACCCCAAACTAATCTGCCTGTGTAACATTACTATCAATCGTTACGTGCAATAGCAATTACATTACCCCTTTGAATATCTGCGTATTGGTAATTGAAAGTTAATACCCTGGACATTGACGTTTAGGGGGTGATAATGTATGAAAGGGTAGTGAAATAGAACGTCCCTTAGTGCTTAGCCCTCGGCTCTCGCTGGATAAATTGAAAAGCATGATGCAATGTTTCACCACCGTACTAATTGCTATCATCTTTCTGACAGGCGTTTTGTTTGTTTTTGATGTCGCTACCTATCATCTCTTGTTCCCCTCATATTCTATCTACATATTATATGTATGGAGCTATTATGTATACGATACAAGGCACAGAAAAGGGCGGTCTTATCGTTAAGTGATCTTTTAACAGCAACCTTTTGAAACAATATTATTCCTACGTTCTCAGGTTTGAATTTGAAATTGTTTAAGTAAATCAGTAAAGAATCCTGCTGTTTTAGAATGTTATGTATGTAATTTCTTCTCTACACCAGATGAAAAACCTAACAAGCCTACATTGTTTTTATTTTTTGCTTTAATGTTTTGAGAATACTTTTATTATGCGCACAGCTAAGGAGTGGAATTCCCTGCCGGAGTCTGTGTTTCCCGATAGCTACAATCTAGGGGTCTTTAAGTCAACAGTGAATAGGTGACACTAGGCAAGCGTGCTCCATCGTAGACTACATCATCGCTTACCATCAGGTGAGATAGTGGTTTTATACCATTTTATACCGTGTATATTTTTATTCTTGTAAATAATGATAATGAGGAATCTACATCATATTATTTTCACAAATAGACTCGCCTTCAAAACTTAGTACCACACTATTGAAATTGCAATTTCTCTATTATATAGGCTCTGACTTGTTAGAGAATTATAAAACAAGAGGTACCAAAGACACCGACTTCCGAAACGAAAGTAAATTTAGCACTTTTTAGTGTTTTGCCTTGGAAGTTGTTTATTTTTTTGCGACTTTTTTATTTTATCTTTTTAAATCGATACTGTTTCATGTAGGTACCGGATCGATCGTCCAAAAAATTTCACAGTGTATATGAAATTTCAAGTGCGTCTAAATCGAATTGCATCGCGTTGCGTCCATGTGAACGAATCGCCAAAATCGCTTGTCGGAGTGATATAATTAATCGCGTCGATCCATCAGGGCCTAGACATGTGAAATTTTATCAACGAAAGCGATTGTTAAAATGTTAAAAATATATGCGAATGTCAAACGATATTGAAATGTCACTTGATCAACCCTTTGAAATTTGGTATTTTGACAAGATCATTTTATTATAAGCTATTATTTAACTTGCAATGTATGTATGTATGTACCTAAGTTTGTTCGGGTCAAATCTTGCAACTGAATTTTAAAGCAGTTATCTTCCACCGATTATGATTAAATTTTGCAGACACGTTTAGTTTGGATGACAATGCATGGTAAGCTAAGTGACGTTTTTCTAAATCCAATATGGCGGACGGCCCAAGATGGTGGACTAGTTATTTTTATGCACTGCCACGATATGGGTATCAAATAAAAGGGTTTGCTGAGATGAATACGAAAATAGCTTGTTTTAAAAAAGATTTTTAATGAATAATTTTATTTTAGATTTGCAAAAGCAATTTCATTGTGAAATTCCTTTGGGCCATTTTTTGGAAAAAGACCGTTAAAATAAAGTTAAATTATTAATATTAAATTATGTATTTGTCTTATTTATTTGAATGTACTGATCATCAGCTGGAGCACGGGACTTAGGGTGGGGACCCTAAGTTCCCGTGCTTCACTCAGGTGGAGAACATACATAGGTGAAGCACGAGTTCGGTGCCCATTTCTACCATCGTCATCGCTATCATACAAAGAGCTTGTGTACTAAAGGTCACTTTATTATATGTACGTCAAACTCACAACTGCCATGTAAACCAGTTGTCAACTAAAACCTAAGTAGATGCAAGAAACACAGACGGTAATTTATCTCCATATTCAGATAATATCATTTATTTAACGCGAGAACAATGGACAATGATCACAGCTTTAATTACTTTAACACTAAGATGATTTGTGATTATATTTAGGTAATATATGAAGACAGGTCGTTTACTCTTCCTATTGTATTGTTGTGTTTATTTGTTTAGGTAGTTAGACTTTGGCTAATTTTAATAATTTATTGTTCAGTGATCTCGAGTGTTTCAAGTTTATTCGAGGTAGTTGTCTCATCACCTTCCTGTATTTTTTAATTTATTTATGTAATCAATAAGTTTACTTTGAAAATTACATCTGCCAAACTTAATTCAGTTTGTCGGCACGTCACAAAGGAATTTCGGTTTTCCAAACACAAAAGCATGAGTAAATAGCTGTATAAATTTAAAATTGGAATTCCAAACCAAAGAGGAGATATTTGAGATCAAAGTGGCCAGTACGACAAAACGTCAATTTCATAGGTAAGGACCTAATACATACAGTTTTGGACAACAGCTTCCATAAAAACTAGACTGGTATAGTATGTAAAGACCCCACAACACGCGTCCTCCCATCGCATACGAATTTCAGTTGAAAGGGGTCATTCAAAGAGGTTATTCAAAATGCATTTCACAAAATGTATACCGCAATATTGACGAATTTTCCATTTTATAAGCCCCTTTCGTTCGTAAAACCGCTTACTCCTAAATGGAAACGCGCGTTTCTATCAAAATATTTTATAGTGTTATTAGTCCTCCCCGGAGTGTGCAGATGCTCTTACAGTGGTATAAGTACTTACCGTTTCCACGAGTAAAGTATTTAGTGCGTGTCATATTAAAAACTTTGTAGGACTGGTAAAACTAGGGACTCCAACAAAATATTATAATATAGTATCTGTGACACCGCAAGCAAAGGCTTCTTCTCATACAGAAAGGCATTAATAATCATGCATGCTCAAGGCTCATTAGCAATTCCAGAATTAAGCCGACGAAGTTCAGAGGCTCTAGAATAGTGCTACTGAACATATTATTTTTCTTTTTTCTAGCCTTTGAACACTTTACTCCTTTTTTATCGGTTTTAAGATGTTTCGTCGAGGGTTCGCATCTCAAGAAGGAAAAATTACCTGACCCGACAGGTAAATTCTTCTTATTGAGAGGTTTCGCCATACTGATTCACCATGTCTGGAGGATAAATTCACTTTGGATAATAATTTTGTTGGCAGTTAAGAGTTCAGCTAACAACAACCGTAAGAGGTCTCCTCCTTATTATCCGTAACAGATATGTAAGTATCTATATTATTCTGTAATGTTAGGGACTGATACGACCCCAATGGGTGTTTTTTATTTGCTAGGTGGTATTCAAATTAATACTCAAACAGGAAACACAACTATTCATTTTATCAACAGATTATAATTTTATATTTGCGAATTTTGTGATCGTTTACAACTAAATTAAAATATGAAATCCTTTCGTAATGTCTTAAACACTGCATTATAATAAACAATCATGTCAATTCACATAATCGACGGAATCTAGAAAACTGCTTCACCGATTTCGATAGAACTTTCACTAGAAGATTACTCCTTCCTGGTTTAACACCACGCTTGCATATAAGGGGGTCAGTGGTTGTGTAAAAGCAGGATTTCCTGTGGAAACCAGTCAGCAACACGTCTAGGTTGGCCTATGACCTTAAAGTTTATGTGAAAGGCGATTATTTAATGAAGGTTCGCAATTGTTCACCCCGTGAGATAAGAGGTTAAACTTATGACGTAATTTCCGTCACGGGTTTGTTTGTTGAAGATGTCTGCCAACCGGATTTAGTCGACGGTTTATTGAATCGGTCGGATGCCTCAACAACAGCTTATTGGTACAGACGTGTCTACCCCTGTCTGATTTTACATTAAGGATAGAGAGACTAGAATATGAGAGGTGGCTGAAAGAAATGGTTACTGACTTTGCAAATTTCAATCAGCATTGCCATCTAACGTGGCAATGCTGCCGGCGTTCTGGGCACGTTTCTCATTGTCATCGAGAGAGACGAATTTTTTGATGCAGAATGAGCCCTTTTGCCTCTCCTCCTTTAGAATATTCAATTTTATATATGTTAATATAATAATAACCTACAAACGCAATTTAAATTGTGTCGTACCATCAGGCAGGTCCCTTATTATTGTAATCTGACTTGGAACAAGTTCTGTTTATACTATTAGTTCAGAGGGTGCTCAAAGCAATTACAGTAAGAGTATTAAAGTTGTCAAGTTAATGTTTGTACAAAATAATACTATACAAGACAAATATGCTTGATTCAATAAGGAGTTATGAACGAATTAATAAACTGCACGATTGGTCGGTAATAATCTTGTTATTTTGCAGTGCACCGTTTATAATAAATTGTTACAATTATTTATTTCAAGTAGTTGTTACTTAGTATTTTATGCTTATAGAGTTCAGCAGAAGCGGTGCTTCTTGAAGTAATACCCACTCGTCAGGATTCAGCATTTAGTCCATACCACCCCACTGCTTTAATGAGAATATTTTAGTTTCTTCATTATATAATATTCTGCGACTTCGCTCTCGTGGACCATTCAACAGAAACCGTTTTTTTGTGATTTGTAAATCTTATGACACACTGTGACACTCAGTATCTCCTAACACAAAAGAAAAAAAAAAAATTGTTTTGTTTTCTACAATTAAATTGATCTATAAGAACATAGCGCCTATAAATATTTCCCAAAAGGTTAGGAAGAGATGCACTTATACAAGGTACACCCACACTTATACAAGGAACACCCACACTTATATAAGGTACACCCACACTTATACAAGGTACACCCACACTTATATAAGGTACACCCACACTTATACAAGGTACACCTACACTTATATAAGGTACACCCACACTTATACAAGGTACACCCACACTTATATAAGGTACACCCACAATTCGCCAGTTATGTTTAAGTCCCATGTAATAGGGGGTGAACTTAATTGCATTAACCGGGCCACGGTCAGTGTTGTGTGTAGAAATGTGAGGGTAGAGGAAGAATTTTCTGCCCCAACGGAGCCAGAACGCGGTCGAAACGTCGGTGAAATAGGTACTTAAATAAATAATCGAAAACATCGTGTTAAATTCGTGATAAATTGTTTTTCAAATATGAAACGCGAAAGTTTTAAAGGTGAGAAATACAAACCCAACAACACTTCAATTACTGTAGTGCTTGCGAGCACTAGACCAAAATGAGATAGTCAGCTACAAGACAGTGGACAGGAGGTTCCCTGAAACAATTTAAATGAGATTATAGTTTTTCAGTCTAATGTTGCAGCAAAATTATGCTTGCAAGGCAAGTATGCTTGTATAATATAATATAAGGAGCCTAGAGCCAAGAAATAAGCTACAGAAGTGGTGGATAGTGTTCTTGTCATTTTCTAGAGCAACCTTTGCATTATTGCTCTTTCCCACCTGAAGTGTAAAAAATTTCGTTGGCACGCTAGAAGTATTATTGGGTTATATTATATTTCGGTACCCAATAATAGGAGGATGTCGTGGCTAGGTTCAAGGTTAAGCCACACTAGCCGAAATAGGTCCGTGGATGTGTGACCATCCTAACATACCAAAATTCTTCAGTACCTCGGCAAGCACGTTAAACCGTTGGTCTCGAAGCCAGGAAATATATCACCAGGCAAGCCAAGGGGTATCGTATTATCCCTATATGACTTCCTAGTTTTTTGTGTCATTCGTTGATTTCTTTGTACTCTGGCAGTTGAGTATGTCATGCTCTCTCTAATATCTCTGTGATGGTGGCACATGTGTTGTTCGGTTCCCTTCATGATAGTTGCCGATCCATGCGTCATTTTGGTGAACGGGCGCCATCAGTTGGGAGTGGTCATAACTTAACTGCCTCGGCCTGTTATAAATTATTTGTTACTCTAGACGCTTTTACGTGCACCTCTTTTTACATCGTTCTCACATATATGTATTTCTTCAACAAGAATGATGTAACCGAAAACTTGTAATTAAAACTGATGGAAAAGAGTGTCCGTGGAGTTTCTTGCAAATTCTTCTCCATTGAGACCAACTGACACTTGCGAATTTGCAACTAGTCATTTTTTTTGTTTGAGAATTCAAAAGTACCTTTAAGGTTTATTTGAAATAAACTATTTGATTTTGATTTATTGTCATGGCTCAAGTTTCCTGTATTTAATGTTAAGTTTAGTTAAAAAACTAGGATAAATAAAGAAAGAAGAAGAAGAAGAAACTCGGTCTTGATATCAACCTTCATTGTTTAGAATTGCACTAACACAAAAATCTTTTTAAAAACAATACACTCCTTTGGGCCAAAATTTTAAAAATAAAAGCCAGTCTCATTCAAGCCCTTATCTCTCATAGTAAAAGCTAAGCCGATTCTTACAGACAAACAATAAGTTAATACGATTAAGAGGTATCAAAGCATGAAACAGTCGCTCTAATTTGCTATTAAATCCGTATAGCGGGGGTTCACTGTACGGATCACTTCATCTCGAGTAGGGCGGCGTAAGTCCCTTTTCAAACACTCCGGTTGCCGGGTAGCCGGTGCCGGGTACCCGGCGGCGAATGTATAGGCATGCACGCCGGCACGTGTGAAAGCTTAATACATGTCACCTTTAAGGCTTTAGAGCCGTAAAACCGTGTAAAACGGTTGCTTTCTAAAGCATACTCCTTAGTAACGGCTAGTTTAAAAGGTTTGAAAAAATTATATTTATTATTGATTCATGTACCTACATTATTTGTGAAACATGGTTTTTCTGTGTAACCAATAGTTTTGCTTTAAAAAAATAATTAACAGCACAATTTCTTTTTCGCTAGTTTTGGATGTTATCTGAAACTAGTTGCATTCTGGTAGTCATTCACACATAAAGCAATTTCTAAGTTGATTGGTGGTGTATTAAGCTGATCAAATCTTTCAAAACGACTTGAATGTTATTATTTTTTTACACAGAACCACAGAATAAATAATAGTACAAGTGACAGAACAATTAATGGCAAGAATTTCATCAAAACTGAAATAGTATATGTAAATATAAAGAATATTTTGCAAACAAGACTGTCCAAAATGATACTTCAATATTGATATTCAAGCTCCAGGCGGGCGCACGGTACTGCGTTAACATTGGGGAATATATTCGCCATAAGATGAAACTAAAGGTTGCTTTACATAGTCGAATTTGATACAGACGGTCAGACCGAATGTGAAATACATGGTACGATTAGATTGTAATTTATTAAAATTAATTAAGGAATTAATATTCAAACTGATAAAGAGAAATTAATCTAATTTTAGCTTCATGGACTTGCGTCCTATTGTAAGATATGCGGTCGTAGGGAATCGATTTTGTATGCCAGTGTAGACGATAGACTTTCAGAACGAAAGTCACTCTATCAGCGGATAACGATCATCAAAAGTCAGAATACTTAGAATGTGTGGATGGGTTGGACATGTGTGTTTTAAACTTATGCCAATATTTAAAGCTGATAGACCGTCACTTGGTTTGGTCAAGTCACAAGTTACAAATTTTTGTTCAGATTCTAAACAGATAAAACTGACCATGATCGTGTATGGGTAGCCTTAACAACCAGTAACCAAGCTCTAAGCTCCTCACTCCGTTGAAAGTGGAGTAGGCTATTGTTATATGTTTGGGTTTGCAACAGCGGGAATATGGAAGAGGGATTACAAATTACACGTCTCAGACTTGGTAAATTTAGACGTATGGTCTGGACCGATTAGTACGCTTATAGAAACAATGCTGAATGTTATGAAATGAAATATTATTAGGTTCAGTTCTGTGAAGATGGTTTTGGCACTCATATACTTTCGGAGGAAATATTCTGTTTATTGACGATTCTAAAACATTACGTCACGCCAGTTTTCCTCGAGGGGTTAGGCAGAGTGTACCTATCAACTGAGCTTTTTGTGTGAGATTCTAACAAATTGGCTGCTCGCAGACAAAAAACAACTTCTGTGACCGTTTTTCAACTCTGAGTAGGTATAATATTGTAGAGTTATATTGGCAGTATTATACAACACTTGACAAATTATACACAAAAACCTTCCTCTTTTATCACTCTTTCTGTTGGTGAAAATCGCATGAAAATTCGTTCAGTAGTTTTTGAGTTTATTGCGTACAAACGCGGTAGGGGACTTTATTATGATGCTTTCACACAGAACAAATGTATACCAAATAGGTAACAAACATGTAACCGATACGATTAGAACATTACACGAGAGCATCTGCTTCTGCTCACACGTATTCCTATTCTTTTATTTAAACATCATAACGCTCCCAAAAACTTGACTACATTGTGCTAGTTTTAAACAAATTGATATTCTATCGATTTGTCAACAGAATAAAATGTGACCACTTTGTCCCCTGTGGTACAACTCTTACGCGCAAACTCTTACCCAATGACTTCTGATTGGTCCAATCATTGGTTTAGCTTCAAAGTGACTCATCAAATAAAAGACCTAAGTAAATGCAAACGAAGACAGGTCTAAAAGCTAGTTAATCATATAATTGTGAAAGCCTGTTTGTCATTAGTTACTCAATGGGTGAGCAATGATTTGCAAAGTATTACGTTAGCAAGGACGTCTAATATCCTTAAGATAATCATGTATGCAGACGTTTTAGACCTTACTGTTTACCCACTCGACTGAATATGTCAACGTTCTTTGCAAATTTTTTAAATGCTATTGCTCCTCACTAGGAATTTCTTCAAACTCAACAATCACTTTTGAATTGTCAAAGAGCCGTTCAGCCAGAAATATGAAGCTAGCCGGATGTTACAAAGCGTAGAACTCAAGAATGAAAGAAATTCTCACAAAAAATTTGGTTAATCGTTTTTTTTTTACTGTATGCTCGCGTATAACCACTATCTCGCCTGATGGTAAGCGACAATGTGGTCGACGATGAAGCATGCTTGCCTAGAAGTAACTTATTCACTCTTGACTTAAATACCCCAAGGTTGTAGCTATCAGGCAATAAAGACTCCTGCAGGGAATTCCACTCCTTAGCTGTACGTACAATGAAATTATTAGCAAAACCCTTTGTGCGTATGGGTGAGATGTCCACCATGTACCGATGGCGCATTCGTCATCCATCGCATACTCTCCGAAAAGTAACCGATAAAAACCGTCAGGCTGGCAACTCGGCGCTAATGTTCGAGGGTCTGGCGTTTGACGCGACCAGATTCAAGTGCATCAAGCTGGTATTTGGTAGATCCGTCCCAGACCACCTCTAGGACGGATCTACTCCATGCATGACTGAACTTGCGCTTTATACAAGATGAGCAGCTGTTCAGGCGTGAAGTACCGTCTCACCTTTGCAAGGATCCCCAACTTTTTTGCAGCCAACTGAGCCTTCGCCGCAATGAATGGACCGAAATTGTGGGTCGAAGTCAAGATTATTCGTGTTTCCTGTATCGTTGGTGCGTTTTTTGACTTTGATGGAAAGTCTTCTTTTTTATTTGAAGCAGATGTGTCGACAACAAGGACCAATTTATTTGAGGTCTGAGTACCATGTTTTCTTCTTCCATCTATCTTTACTTGCTGTTATCTCAATAGTTACCTTCATACACATAATCTGGGGGCACTGCAGTGCCCTCAAGACGAGCCAAGCGAAGCGCAATCTACCTTTTATCGAAGCACTTCGTCTAACTTTTACATAAACCCTTAAACTAGGGAATGGAAGTTTGTTTAAGGCTGTCGCAAATTTTGATGCTAGGGGTCTGAAAAGTTATATAGAGACCTTGTTATAAATAATAAAAAACATATTTAAGGATTTTTTGTAAATCACCCTTTCAATTAGCGGATGGCAAAAATTAAAAAAATTAAATATATTGTCATAAGCAACTTACAAAAAGAAGTGAGTATGATTTTGAGTTTAATTTTTCATACAACACATCTATCGTTGCTTTGGTTTCTCCATTTTATCAATTACCTTTCCTACAATATCAGCAAAGGGGAAGGAATTACCATCGGCAGCCATAATCTACTTACCAGACAGACGGAGTTGCTAAGTGATTGTGAATAATTAATTAGGGCTTAATGCTGAGGTGACTGTGGTAACGAACTCGGCAAAAAGGGGTCCCAGTCTAGATGCAGAATCATAAGTCCTTGCTGGGAAGGAGTTCTCGTCGTATTACTAAGTGAAGACTTACTAACTTCACCATCAGTTTTTCTCGTTTTCTTTTTCTTACTAACTTATTTATTATAGACTACCTTTTTTCTACGAATTTACGATCTTTGCCATGGAGATTATGATACTCTGTTTTACCATAAAAACACCAACATACATCTAACCTACCTACTCTACCTACCCTACCTTACCTACCCTACCTATGTAGGTGAGTTACCTTTTTTTTTCTTATTTTCTTTTTCATAAGAACCTTCTCCTGCCAATAACAAACACAACAAAAAAGAATTTAAGCTAAATCGGTCCAGCCGTTCACGCGTGATGCAAGGACCAAGGGAAATAGGGATTAATTTTTATATTTATAGAAAAAATATAAATAAATGATTGTTGCTGTTTTTTATCTCGAGTTTCACTGAACTGTTGTTGTAGTTTATTGAGCCTCCTACATTATAAATGTAATATATATAAATAATACTATTAACCATAAGCCTAAAAGCCCCAGCCATAATGTTCCCACAATTAAATACTATTAAAATATTACATAAGACTAGGCTTTTGGCTTTTGGGGTTTATACGACATAAATGATCTGTAAAGTAATGTGCAATCTTTGTAACGCAGTTTTTTTCTTCTTTTCATTTCGACGGTATATTTCATTAAACTTAATGGCCCCAGTAAGTGGCCATGTTTATTGAAGCATCAGAGACATGGTACGAGTAAACTAAGTCTGCCAAGAAGCAGGTTTAAGCCGGCTAACTCGACGGTTTTAGTTTACACATCATCGTTAACTACATCATGGCCTACCATCAGGTGAGATAGTGGTCAAACGTGAGCCTTAAAATCAATACATATAACAAATCTGTATAAAAGTCTGATTTGTACATCCAAAATATTTCCAAAAAAATTGCCAGCGTGTTAAGGGATAACCAACACAACCCATTCACAGCATTTTTGGAATTTTTGACTGTTTGTCTGTTTACTTGTATACGCATCACGTAAAATTTACGAAACCAATGTAGATAACTTTCATACATATAAATTGTGCGTAACTTGAAGTATTACTTAGTTTTTGTTTCATCGCAATCGTTTTATTCTATCAAAAGTTAGATGAATTTAAATTGTTCAGGAAGTAAACTATCACAACACACGCAATTCAGATACTCGGACAGTTAAACTCCTTACTATATAGATGGCGTTGTGAATTTGACGTCATGTTCTAAATGGCGGTGTTAAGTTTCGCCGCGGTAGAATTACCCTAGAAAACAAAATTACCTACCTACCAATTTTGCCAATTTTGGGTAGCCGTAGTTACCTGTACCAAGGTAATTAGGCAATTGACGAGAGCAAAGCCACGGGCATAGCTAGTATTAAATTACGACAGGTACCGTGGGAGACCTAGTTGGAACGCAGTTCCTTTCATTATATAATAACAGGCACATTGAAATAAATAATGTTTAATAAAACATTAAAACTGAAGAATGATATTCTCGTTAGTATATCAGCGTTGGTTAAGTGAACGAGAATATCATACATCACCCTACCAAGATCTTTTCACAACTCATTGGCCATCATGTAAAAAAACTGCACTGAAAATCAAACATCGAACATGTCAATCCGACAATTTTTCTCATGTAACTGCCCATCCGTCAAACGCTTAGTTCTAAAATCTAATCGTGGTAAAAATACGGTAGTACTTCTAAGTAGTCTGTGGTAAAAACGTAATAATTCGGTTCTTATAGAGGCTATTTTCATAACGATAATTATGCGTAGGGAGTAATCACATAATATTATGCCGATTAACGTTCCCAGTCTACATGAGACGGCAATGATATTTATATAAAAATTAGCTGCCGTCAGCGACTCCGCCCGCGTGGTATTAGTACTTCACCCAATATATTTATAAATTACAGCTTGTGTGAGTGTGTGTTATTTTGATGAATAAGCTATATTTCTCTAAATTTTCATTAAAATCTGCCCTGGTAAAACCGCACTTATTGTATCTTATTGAAGTATGGGGTAACGCATCTATAAGAAAATATAAAAACAATACAAATTATACAAAACAAATTAATAAAATACTGTACAATTACGACTTCTTACAAACTATAAAAAGCTATCTATATAGAAACCAAGCTGTTTAACATTAAACAACTATTTAAATACAACTCATGCATACTTATTTATAAAATAACTCACAACCTCATTCACTCAAGCATTACGTTGACAACAGAAAGTCAAATTCGCAAATATTCAGCACGTCGAGCCAGTCACTTTATGTTGACTACAATAACAAATAAAACAAAATAAATAAACTATGGTAAAAACCTTTGAGGGAACTCAGACTTATAAACAACTTCCTAAAATTTTAAAAGAAGCGTCTTCATTTAGATTTTATTTAAACAAATTTATGTTATTATACTCGTATACATTGCACTGCATTGAATTTATTTTGTTAAAATTTATCGTACTTACTTCCAAAAATCAGTGTTTGGAATCTTTTAACTTGGGCCACCGCATTATCTAAGGAATGTGGTGAATTCGCCTCCTAACAGCTAACCATATATTATTTTGTTTTTCCTTTACCCTCACTGGGATAATATTTCTATTTGTTATTCTTTTTATTGTTCTCACGTAGGTAAATGATTATTTTTGTTTTAATGATAATTAAGATAAATTTAAACCAAAAAATTATTTGTTCAGTAGTTTTTGCGTGAATGTGTAACACACATCAATCCATCCATCTTCACAAAGTTTCACGTTTTTAATAGTAGTAAGATATATCACCTTTTAACTGCAAATTGATTTCGTTAAAGTTTCGCCCAATTTATTGATCTGTGGCGACTTGGCAGCTGTTAAGTAATGTTTTTATAATCTTGCTGACTGCAACTTTAGTATTTCGCACTTTTCAAGATAAGATTATTAACTTATGCCCAAGTTTGGATCTGCTATGTCAAATGATAAAATTCTGCTGACAATTTACATAACCCAATTACATACATAAATGTGTTCATCGCAACAATTCCTTATATTATTCTTTATGGTAAACAAAAAAGTGCAAATACAATTTTTACAGACGAGTTTAACCCACAATTGGGTTCTTTCATAAATAGCAAAGCTTAATGTGATAGATATTTTACACATGAGGACAATCAATAAGTGCACTACTCACGAGTATAATCGTGGAAGCAATAATTGTAAGGCCTCGTTTCGGGAAACGCGGGGCGTAGCGCGGCGCGTGCCGTTTTTTCTGTTTACGGAGAGGCGGCGCGGCGCGTGCTGCGTGTGCCGCGTCATTACACGCGCGAACACAAAAATAAATATGGCAATGTATGATGGGGCGTGAGGAGTAGCGGTGCCCGCCACTGCGCCAGCGGCAGGTCCTCTAGTGTGTAGCGGTGCACGCGGCGGCGCGGGTGCACGGGACGGGGATTGAATTATCTTCTAACAAAATTTCGATGCTTTCGTACTCTATTGCTGACGGTGGCTCATATCTGCGTTGTGTCATTTTAAAACAAAACTGGTAGAAGGTTCCGTCTCGAGCCGCGAAGGAAGACGCGTGCGACGCGGCTGTGCCATCCGCGGGCTCCGCATGCATCTCAAGCAAATGCGTGTAAAATCGCTTCTCCGTAAACACTCTCATACAACGCCAAAATTATGTTTCAATTTAGTGCGGCCCGCACCACTCGATGCGTCGCACAACCGGCGCAGCCCCCGCGTCTCCAGAAACGAGCACATATGGGATACCCCTATAGAAATGAAAATAAATCAAAATGCATAAAAACAAAGTCTATTCAAAGTAAAATCGTTGATTTTAATTAGAACATTAAACGGCTCTTAGGAATGACAAAATTTTAAGTAAATAAAAAACATTTGAAACTATGCGCAAGAAAGTATAGTTAGTGCCGGTTAAGATTTTACATATTTTAAATACCTGTGCATTCAAAACATAAAAATATTACAGATTTAGTATAAAAAAATTAATAAAAAAGAAAAAAAATGTAAAATTATGTTGGGCTCATGTCGCCAAAACCAATAAGCGTGAGTGAATCTTATGTAGGACATTTTCATTCATTTAATAAGGAGTAAACTAGCCTTAGCATAAATTGTTGTAGAACCAAAACTATATAAGACCTAAGCAAACAATAGATTTTAGAGGCCTTTGAATAATATCCTAATCTACCATTATTTGTTCAAACACGACTGAGCTACATTTTGTACTCAATAAATAAAATACACTTGTTTTAAAAATAGTAACGAATATTTTAATTAATTTACCTAAACGAAAATCCTAAGTCCTACAGAACAATCGGCACGCTGGTCCGACTCCAACTTGGCTGGTTATTTTTATTTTCCATTTATCTTATTGGTTGTATTGTCGACAATGGATTACGACAGCTTAATCTAAACAATATCAGTGAGAATTTTACAGCCAATGTAAGGGAGCCTGAATTTACATAAAGATGAGCAATGTAGTTTTAAACTGAAGAACCGACAAGTTAAAAATTAATTTCTAAAAGAAAATAATAAATAATTATAGTCCATAAGGAAATTTTACATTGAACGAAAGAATTTTACATTGAAGAAAAGGATTTTTATGAAACTTGTCACCCTTCTAGATCTCAACTCTTCTTCGTTGAACTTGGCGCATTTTTCACACTTATTTTTTTGTCGAGATTAATCAAGCTCGGCAGCACGCGGCAGCGTGTCGAGCCTTTTGACCGAAGATGGCGAAGGCAAAAGGAGGTTTACGATTATTACCCGATTAAGGCGAAGCCAAAAGGAGAGTTATGATTTTAACCGGTTTTTATGTAGGTATATATTAAACCTCCGCAAGAGAACCAAGCTTACCAAAATAGCCCGAAGAATTGCCAAACTTAAGTGGGCAAGGCACATTGCTCGCAGAACGCTTGGTCGAGGGTTATACGTGGAGTTATTACTTGCTTGATCGCATAAGAAATGAGTACCATCAAAAACATAAATGTGAAAATGGGAGCCAAGTTCAATATTGAGCATATGCGTGGTTGTTGACCTTGCCAACAAAAGAATTGAGATCTAAATGGGTGCTAAGTTGTGTATATAATCTTGAAGTTTATTTATAAGAAAATACAACATTCTAAAATAAATAAAAACACGATATCTCGCTTTCTCTACTATTAAAATATTTGCTATTTAAAATATAACTTCTTAAATTTGAACAGGCGAATTATTTAAACTTAGGATAAATTCAATCTCAATGTTTGACCTGGCTAGTTTTCACAAAAACTGTAACAATAAAATATATTGAAACTATCAGTTTCAATATATTTTATTTATTCGTTCTAGCTTACGCTAGAACGAAGGCGGCTTCGCCCGCGTAAAACTGTTTTATCATCCCAAGAGAATAAAAACTATCCTATGTCCTTCCCAGGGTCTCAAATTATCACAATAGCAAATTTCATCTAAATCGGTTCTATAGATCCAGAGACTACCCCTACAACCTCACAAACTCGAGACTTCACTATCTATCCTTTTTAAAATTCAGAATCAATTTAGTAGCAACCCTAGTGAGTTTGGCGTGTGGTGGTCCTTCTGTAGCTAATTAGCGTATCTGTTTGCCAATTAGGTAGTCGCTTCCAAAGTGCAACAAACGAACTAACTTACAAAATATTAATTACAGCCACAGACATAAATCGCAAGTCGCATGTCCCTCCATCGTATGGAAACCAAGCGTGCATACGTTTAAGAAAAAAACTTACTGATGAAAGAAAATGTTGCCACTGTCTTGTCTTACTTTTTAACACCCGACTGAAAAAGAGGGGTGTTATAAATTTGACCTGTGTACCTGTGTATATGTATATCATAGCTCCTAAACGGATGAACCGATTTTGATTTAGTTATTTTTTTTAAAAGGTGACTTTATCGAAGGTGTCTTGTGTCTATGATTGATGAAAATCAGTTTAGCCGTTCAAAAGTTATGAGGGTTTTACTGTTTGAATCGGGGTGTTTCGCAAGATATCGTGACATAATTACGTGTCTGTCTGTCGGTCGAAGCGTATCTGCAACTAGATAAATTATGTTGCATGAAATAAAAAATTGTCGGAGGTTTTTAAATTTTACTTGTTACTGCTCCATACGGCACGATTATCAATTTTTCTGGATTTCAGTGATGCCCGGTCCGATAACGCTAAATGATACAGCTATACAGCAGAACAGATTTATATTTTTTCCTACTCCTCCGTTATTCTTTTCTGTTAATTTCGTTGCGGGATCCAAGACAGTTAAATTCATTCGCCAGGACTTCGTCGAGCTTCATTGCCTCGGCACTTTTCTGGTGGTCATCACTGTTGATTCTGTCTTTCAGGAGTTGCAGTGGTTTGGGAATAGAGCGGTGGGATTGTACCAACAAAAAAAATATATGTAGCGTCATCCGAAGAAGAGCACTTCTTTCCCGTGTGATACGTGAAGTACATACATTCGCCCCATCTAGTTAGATTTATCTCTGTGATTCCAGCGCTTCCCCAAATAGCCATGGCTCGATTCCAGTTAGTCAACCCTTTAATAATTACGAATTAAAAGAGTGCAGAGTGCAGTTCCATGTTGTCTTCAATCCTTTCGACTGGCTTGTCGAGATTATTTCATTGTGAAAACTAAGCTGCTACTTAGTGCAGGCAGTGGATATTTCAAAAGCAATTGATGTCAATTAAGTTAAATTTAATTTGGTTCGTGGGATGAACAGTTACTAAAATATTTTATATTTTGCTTTGATTTAGCAGGCCAAATTCAAGTCCTAATATTATCTTGGTGACAATTAATGTCGAAAGCTTTTCTGAATGAATTTAGGAAAAATAGAGGTGTTTTGATAGTTCGTGATTGAGATGCAAATAAAAAAGTTCCCTAGTAATACGAGAATTTCTTCACAGATATAATTGGAGGTCTTTCTTTTTAGTGATTTTTTATTAATAAGATTTTTGGTGTGATTTCACAGAAGCCTTGCATTTCTCCGGGCTAAAAAGTAACCTGGCACTGAACGAATATTTAGTTTTCTAATAGTAAACAAGTCAAATTTAAAAAACATAAATACATTTTTATTTCATGCTACATAATTTATCTATTAGCAGACACGCTTAGATCGACAAACTATTAAACACGTAATTATGGCACGATATCTTGCAATTTTTGCAACCAACCCATATCTTAAGAACGGCTGAAAAGATTTTCATCAAACATAGCTAAACTCGCGATAAAGTCATCTTTCAAACAAAAAAAATGAAATCAAAATTGGTTCATCAGTTTAGGAGCTATGATGCCACAGACATACACAAATAAACAAATACACAGGTATACACGTTAAACTTATAAAACCCCTCTTTTTCCACAAGGGGATAAAAATACCTGATTTGTTCTACCAGTGATACTCTAGATGAGGGTTTTTAGGTTTGCACACAAACACGTTAGGCAGCACCCACATTTCAACAGTTTTTTTTAAGTCACAAGTAATAGGGGGTCCGCGCCCCCTCGACCCGTTTAGATTCGACCCGAAGAATAATATCTACCAGAGGTTATACTACCAATTTAGTGTCATTTGTCAGGCAAAGTTATATTTTAATTCCAAATAATTAAGAATATTTAATATTTTGTTGTTAAATAATTTATCCTCGTAGTCAGTGATTTCGTTTAAAAAACGTAGCTTTTTAAGTTAGTATCTAGTGGTCACCTAATAATTTATAATCGATGGTATTCAATAAATACCACCAGCTAGATTGTAATGATAATTTAATTGTAATATTATTTACTACAAAGCGTATACTTACTATATTAAAAAAAGATATGTACTTATTGGTTTAATTATTGATTTATTTATCCAAACATTATTTAAATTGTAAACTCTCTGTGGTGCAATTGTTAAATCGACACTATATATCGACGTTTATACGCTTATCTAAACAGAAATATCCAGATATTATTCTTTGGGTCGAGTCTAAGCGGGTCGAGTGGGCGCGGACCCATAATAGGAGCGAGCAACAAATCCCGATTTCAGGCTGATTTAAAGAAATTTCAGATGGTGAATCCCAATAAAGCTCTGCCCAACCCGGGCATCAAACCTAGGACCACGTGCTTAGCAGTGCTCTTGCGAACACTAGATCAACCTAGCAGTTTTCGGTTTGATTAATAATTAGTATTTGAACTAAGAACAAAGTCATCTTATGTAACACAACCCACGACGTAGGAGAAACCCATAGCGTCATAAAGCTTCAGAAAGGAACACAAACATATTTATTAATGGTGTTTACTCACTTATCCATCAGCTTACTGTCAACTCGTGCTTTGTTCATGGAGTGTCTAACAAAGGCTTACATAGTTACCTGCCTCTCTTTCCGTGAGGTGTTGCAAGAAGTAACTGTATGTATGTAGGTAGTGTACAGGTTTTACTTGTGGTGACTCTCTAAGCAACCTCCATGGATATTTTTATACAAATAACATTCTCTAGATAAAAGACGAAAATCCTAACACCCAATCAGTGTAGTAGAATGAATCAGTCGATGGTGTTCGACAGTTACTACAAAACCAAAAGCTATTAAATCGATCGACCGTTGTTTAACGTCGATCAATGTCGTCGATTGACGGTCGATGGATTGTTGCGATAATACTCTTAGATAGAGAATCGTTGGCTGACAAGTAGGACTTAATACTATTATATGAATCTTTGTCGATTATTCACAGATGGCACGTCAAGAGCCGGAGGGCTCTTGCAGACATACTCACCTACTTACTCATATTTTTTCTATAAATCTATAAATTTCGTCGTTATCCGTAAACCGACTTCCAAAGAAAAACTATAAAAAGTGCAAAATAACTTTCGTTTCAGCAGTCGGGTTACTTTTTAGTGATACGTATTTTTTTAATTTTATATTTACAATTCGTAAATTATTTTATCTTTACCGGAGTATTGTAGTATTTTTCCTAACTACTATGAAAAGAATCACCCAAACAAATTCATAGGACCAAGTCTCTTTTAAAGTCTAGACAATCCGTAATTGGTCAAATCAGATGAGAATATGAGAATGTCTGAGGTGATCACCGATACTATCCACAATCACTCTGTCAGCTGTCATATACAGCTGTATCTTGTAGTTTTTAGGGTTCCGTACCCGAAGGTTCCAAATGGAGTCCTATTGCAGCAGTCACTCACGTGTCCGTGTTTTTATGTCCGTCTGTCTTTTGGTGTGATAAAAGTTTTGATAAAAGAATTTTCTAACTTTCCATTTACCTATAGACTTGGAATTAGGTGTTATATTTTACTACCAAATACCAATATATTGATAAACCAGATTTTTTCTTTGGTACGGAACCCTAATGTGCGAAGTACGACACGCACTTGACCGGTTTTTAAAATACCTATTTACATAAGTAGGTTGTTGTGTGTCGTAATAATGTTGAGATCATTTGTTTGAAAGAGCTTGATTAATATCAGGGAACAGAGTTGTGTTAAAAAGGAGTGTTTTGCCCAGTAGTGGGGCAATAGAAGATATATGTATTTGAATTGTATCGTTAAACATTATTGTGATTTTTATTGGAGCACAGACCTATTTGCAGGTTAAATACTATAAAATTAATTTAAAAAAGGAAATTGTGAAGTTAGCTGCAATTGTTAAAATAAACTGGTATGTATTTAAATTTGATAAAGGAAATGATGCTTTGAAGTAGCATCACCCGCAAAACACATTGGGACTTATTTATAATATCACGGCACTGTTAATACAATGATTGGCAGAGGTTTTACTCATATTTTATATACTCGGAATACTAAAATTAGCACCTGTATTTATAAAAATCTCTGAACTGTTTAGTAACTGATTCAAAGATTTTATATTCAAATCCTCGAATTAAAAATCTGTGCGGTGCTTAATTTAGTATTCCGAGTACCTAGTCATCAACATAATATTGAACATAATCACGTAAGGATGTTCTAAGAGTCCGTTCACGTCCGTAGTGCAGTGGTGGGGTTCAAACCCACGACCTCTCGACCGCCCCGTGTGCTGCCAATGGGCTATAAATAGTCATAGAATGACGACGGATGATGTATGTATGTATGTATGAATGTAATGGTGTTTTCACTTTCTGACCGGTAAACAGCCTATCTAGGTTTTCAGGTTGATGCGGATAAAATAGGATTCTAAGGTGTTTGCTATAGTTGATTCAGACACTTGTGTATAAATCCAACATTTATTTTACTGTTACTAAATTTGTAATTAAATTAGAAAGATTGGATATTGTGTCATTTGTTGAAATACCTATATAGTTCTACAAGGTAAAATGAAATGAAACTAGAACTTCATTATTCATAACTCGTGTATTACTAAAACTTAAAAACAAAACAAACTTGTACTTTACATCGTCCGGGACTCGAACTTGTGTCCCGGTTCCCTCTTTTAGCTCATTGAACTAACATTACTATGTCCACAAAACTATGTCAATTTCGATTATTTTTCTCTAAAGAAAAACGTTTTGATAATATTTTTGTTCGCATAGACATCTAATGTTAGTTCAATTTCCACTTTTCCGCTGATCAGAATTGCATAATTCATTACTTGAGAATTTCACATGTATTGGTTATATTTAAGAGCAATAATTATTACAATTTAGATCAACAAAAAGTCAGTCGAATAAAAAACATGTCTTTCAACAGACATAACATAACAAATAACGTAAAGCCTCTAACCACTTTTGAAAAAATATAAACGGACAGACAAAAAGTTTCTTGTAAAAGTGTACGTTACTAGTTTACGCAGTTTATATTGTTTCGAGAGTGTAGAACTTAGATGTATCCATGAGTGTAGCGGCCATGGGATCGAGCCCATTGTTGGCCACAAACAATAGACGTGGAGAAGGAAGTGAACTAAGTTCAAATGTATGAAACTATTACGTAAAAATCACTTCCGAAGGCGCACGCAAAGCTAAATACATTTCGCATTCGCAATTTTAGAAAAGAAAACATTTTTGGACACTCGCTTGAGGAAAGCATTTACCTTCGCGTACGCCTCACACTTATCGACATAACAAATATTTACAAAAATTGGTATATGACGGTAACAAATAGTTAACAAATGACTAAAAAATATGTACAAGGAAGGTTTCATTACCTAAGCTTAGTCCCATCCGTGGTGTTCCTCGTGGTGTTCGTGGTGTTCGTGGTGGATCGGTACCCAGACCTTCTGCCAGACTGGTTTCCATACCTTCTTCCATGCTGGCACTTCTATAGACTTCCAGTCGGGTACCTGAATCTGCTTCCACTTCTCAACCCAAATCTTCTTTTGAACGGGTACCCAGACTTCTTTCTTAACGGTCTTCCAGATCTGAACCTTCTCTTCTACCCAATCTTGCTTCTTCTCGGTGACCCACGCTTGTTTCTTCTCGGTTCTCCAGATCTGTTTCCACTCTTCTTTCCACTCCAGTTTCTTCTCGGTCACCCAGACTTGTTTGTGCTCGGTCTTCCAGATTTTCTTCCATACTGGCTTCCAGATCATCTTCTTCCTCCACAGGTCGTGGCTGGTGTACTCCCAACCGTGGTCATCCTTGCCGAGGAACTTCTCTCCGGGTACACCTTCCTTCACCCACGCTGGGACATGGATTTGCTTCCAAGCTGGTACCTGTACTTCCTTAGTATGTGCGACTTGGTGTTCTTTCCAAACTGGTTTCCATACTTTTTTCCAGTCGGGAACCTGAACTTCCTTCCAGATGGGCACCTGCACTTCCTTCCAGATTGGCTTCTGTACTACTTTCCATGCAGGCACTTGTTCTTCTTTCCACTGTTGTATTTTTTCAGTTTTCCACTCTGGTACTTTTTCTTTTTTCCATTCAGTTTTCCAGACCAGTTTCTTTTCTGTTTTCCAGATTTGTTTCCACTCCTCTTTCCATACGAGTTTTTTCTTCCACACTCCCTCCGGCGGCGGAGAGTGCCAGCCTCCAGGGGAGCGTTTATCCCGAGACAACTCGGCGTCCTTGGCCGTCTCCTGTATCGGCACGGCCAACGATGCGGCGCACGCCAGCACCACCCATAACTGCAACAAACAAACTAGTTTTAATTTCCACAATGATGGGTTACTTTCCAACAATTAAGAGTAAAGCCTCGTATTAAATGCTCGATGTATTTTTACTAGTTTCACTTTTACGGAATTAATTTGAAGTCTTTATTGTGTTGTACATCTTATGTAAGATATCTAAATGTAAGGCTCATTATGCATTCATTAATTGTAATTCACGGCAGCCACTAGAATACAATATTTGATGCAAATTTTTATATAAAAGAAAATGTTGTGCACACAAAGAATATTATTTTAATTAATAACGATAGAATTTTTATGTTAATTTAGTTATATGCATGTTATCAGTAACTTTAGAAATCGGTATTGAGCTTTCATAAGTTGAAGTTGCGCGCGCGCATGGAATATGAATGATAGGCTGTTACGTATGAACGTAAATGTTATTTAACGAGGCTCGGGTCCATTATCCGAATTATTGCAATTATTATCAGATCACATAACTTTTGAGAAAATATTAATTTACGAATGTTTGGCCCGGTTTTCAAGTTTGCAGAGCGATCACCGAATTTTTTTTTTGGTTTCATTTATTTTCACGATAGATACATTTTATTGGGTTGCGAAAAATAGCCCAATTCGATACCGATATAAAATCATATTTAAAATCACCAATATTAATTTGTAAAAAAAAAGCCGCGAATTATAAAACTTTTTCCGAAATATAAATCGAACACTTTGATCAATAAGAAATTGAATGAACACTTTCGTATATTTGTGGAAATAACACGATAAAAAGTCACTGTCACACACTGCACCCACCGTAATAGTCAGCGTCCTCATTTTGGTATGATGTCCGCCGCGACTGACGATGCTGCGTCTGCGCAGGTTTTTATCAAGGGGCCCCTCTCCTGCTCCTGCGGCCGTGATGCGCGGCTAAGCGTCGCAGGGGAGGGTTCGGTTTCTAACGCGGGTCGCGGATCGCGGTGTGCGCCAATTATTATTGTTTTGGTTTTCTTATCATGCGAATAACGGCTCTTGTGAATGTGGCGGTGCGAAGTTTGTTTTTTTTGTTGTATTTTTAAAGGTGTTCAATATTGGTTGTTTACTCTTAAAGACTTAGAACTTTTAAGAGTAGCGGGTTTTAAGAGGACTTAGAAAATGTTTCTTTTTTTCGCAACTGTTTTACATTGATTTCTCAGCTCATTGCAAATTTAATTCTTCCGGAAACGTAACGGAGACGAATGTGTTTTTATTTCAATTTTTGTGGTTGCGAAAAAACACTATTACACAAATTCATGCTACAAAAAAGTTTTGATATTGTTTGATTCATAAAAAAAATGTATCTAAGTCGCAATACAAGTCAAGAACATTGATTGGCAGTAAACAAATCGTTTCATTGCCTTTGTCAGGGGTAATCAAATAAACTACCTAGCTGAGCTTTACAATCCGAGCTTGCCGGTACTAAACAATGTTTAATGAATTTCTGATTTATTGCAATAAATTTATGATTTATCGTTTTTCTCCGTATAGACTACTGAGTCACTAATAAAGCCATAACATGGATAAATAAGAAGAAATATAGACATACTTAGATTAATCTTAGTTATATTAAAATTGTGAAGTGCTTTTTGTTTGTGTAATATAATTTGGTGCAAAAAGTACTTTCTGTCTCAGAACATTTAGATTTTCTTGTGTGTTAGTGCAAAAGTGTTTATGGCCTAAACAGTATTTATGTAATTTAAATGTAGAATTGTTAATAATTGTTTATCTCAATAAATAACTGTGTAAAATAAGTTACAACGATTAGCTTACTCGTACTAAAGTAAAATTAAGGGCCTTTCTCAATAACCAGATATTATATATGGGGCGAATATAAATTGCGGATTGTTATTTATTTTCTGTACAAAAGCTGCTAAACTGTAACTTTAATTCCATAGATAAATCTATATATCGATTGAAAAATCAGGCGTAAGTTGAATTTAAGTTGCAATAAGTTTAGACACATCAAAGTTATTTAGAATGGAAAATAACTTGATGATTTCATCTATCGGGTATTATGTAGAAAGTCTGTTATTAGATATGCATCTTAATTTCTATCTTACCTATTATCCAATTTAGAAAAAAGCTTGTGATTATAACAATTTATTAAATATGTAGTTTATGATTGAGAAAACATTAACGATGATTTTAATTTGGTTTGAGACTCTTCTCAAACCAAATTAAAATAAGAAGTTTTCTTCAGATTCTTAAAATCAAATTTTAATATCTTGCCCTTAATCCAATTTACTCAGGGTCTGTGGAGACGTGAAAGTCTTATTTTGGTACTTCTCTAGTTCTTCGTCATATCATTTATCATATTATTGGGCTTCTCTGCTCCACCCACTTTCTTAATCAATATCATAAAATGAAATCATTGTTTATAGTATCTACTTACTTATTCTCTCGGCTTCACTCCCATAGCCCAGGCTTTCAAAGAAATTAAGCATTCAGCGATGAAGTAGTTCTCAATTCATGATAGAATTTCAAATCGGATTATTACTTTCATCCAAAAATTACTTTCATCGAACAAACAATTTAAATAAAATATCATCACGCCTGTTTGCCGCGAAGGTTTAGGCAGAGGTTCACCTACAGTACACCTACATTTCACCACTTATCTTTAAGTCCTATATAATCCCTAGTCCTTGGTTGACTGGTAGAGAATTTTGAGAAGTTAGTCCGCCTTTGTACCTTTGTGCATGAAGTCTAAATAATAATATAAATAAATAGGGGCAAGACTATTGGCATCAACTGGGCACAAGTCCAAACTCCGGGCTGCTACTGACCAGGGCATCGAGCTCTGATCCTCATGCTCAGCAGTAGCACTTGCGACCAACGAACCATTCCAAATAAAAATTTTAGCCAGATTAAACTTTAATTCTCATATCTCTGGGCAGACCGAATATTGATTGAATTGACGAATTATATTCCAATTTACAATAATAGACAATATTCCTATATTCACCTTCAATATTCAACACCACGTACTAACTCGCAATATCATACAACTACGAACGCTAGAGTCATCATCATTTCAGCCGAAAGAGGTCCACTGCTGGGCATGGGCCTCCGCCAAGCACAGCCACACTGATCGGTCCTGTGCGTTTCGTATCCACCGAACTCCCACAGCCTTGACCAGGTCATTGCTCCACCTAGAGGGAGGCAGTCCAACGCTGCCTCGTATGGTTCGCGGTCGCCACTCGAAAACCTTTTCTGCCCCATCGGCCATCCGTTCTGCGAGCAATGTGCCCTGCCCACTGCCACTTAAGTTTGGCAATTATTGTGCTAACGCTAGAAAATCCGACGACAAATACAAATATAAATACTCCTATCTTGGCAATCTTATTTCTGCACCTGAAGCACCGGCTCTAGAATCGTAGCGGTCATTGTGGTTCCAGCATCTTAGACCCTTATTCATTTTAGATCCATGTCGGTTTCGAACTCACCTCAACTGGACTCAGTCGCCGTAATCGAATAACTGTGATTTTGATTGTGTTTGAATAGGTGGAGTCGAGTTATGTGTTTATTTACTAGCTGCCGCCCGCGGCTTCACTCGCGTTTTATTAGTACTTCTCCCAATATCTTTATAAATTATAGCTTATGAGTTATTCTGATGTAGAAGCTATATTTCTGTAAAGTTTCATCGAAATTCATTCAGTAGTTTTGCGTAAAACTATAACAAACATCGATCCATCCATCTATTTATCCTCTCCTCATCCAACCTCATAGTAGGATTTATTACAGTTCACCAACAACTTAAGTATACAACGTATCTTAGGTGTACATACAAAAATGGCCTTAGAGTTATACAGTCGTCAATTACAGGCCAACCAGAACTCATAATATTAAATCATCATCATCACCATTTCAGCCGAATGATGTCCACTGCTGAACATAGGCCTCCCCCAATGTCGACACATTGACCGGTCCCGTGCGTCTCCCGTAACCTTAACGAGGTCATTGGTCCACCTAGATTTGCAACGCAACGTCTTCCGGTTCACGGTCGCCACTTCAGAAATTTTCGCCTCTTCAACCATCCGTAATAAAATTAAATATTAACACATAAATAAATTAAAATTACAATAGAGAACATGCTCATGCAACATGCAATTTATACCGTACATACTCGTACTACGTAATTTATATTAAAGGCGAAGAATAGCAATATTTCTTTGTTATTGAAACAATTGCGGATCTGAAGCTCATACTCTTACAGTAATGACTTTCATGAGAATTTCAGTAATCTTCATTAGATACTTAATTAATATTCACTGATTTTATATACATAGAAAATTTGGAATCCTACGTTCCAATATTATGCAAAGAAATGCATTTTGGTTGATATTTCATTATAAGTAAAACTACTTTCATATCATGCATATTCGATTCTCAAACTGTCTGTCTTCTGTAACTTGTTCTAAATTCGAATGACTATTAAAATCTAAAAGCCTGCAAGTTGTTAGATTCCCTACAGTAGGCGTCCGTCATAGTAACCTACTTGAAACAGGGAGAGTGTTAAGATAATTGTTCCATTTTTCTAAGTCAAAGTCAAATATATTTATTTCAACTAGACCAATATGTGGCACTTTTGAACGTCAAACAATAATAAACCTAAATTAAAAATGTACAAGTAATAAAAAATTATTCTACCGTGCATTCGGAAAAGTAGCTTGTACTCGTTAAGGAGAAGAACACACAAGAAACTCCATATTTACTCTTTTAAAAAAAATAGGTGTTTTACAATGTTTACTTATGTACATACATTACGAGTAATAACTACTACTACTATCACATGTTGACATTGCAGATGTATAATTCTTCTAACATTGCAGGTAAAGTATTAGAAAATACGTAAATTATAGTTACTCGAATCAATTTTATATCGTATTGGTAGGTGTTGGTAGGTGTGTTAGCATACCAGAATAATTGGTCACAAAAACTTTAGCGTTCATAGCACAAACTATTAATATTCATGAGTTAACTTTCAACCCCTGGACGAGTGCCAATGATTTTAGTTTCAACCTGTAGAATGAATTAGGGATGTAATGCAGGGTATTTAGCACAGGCTGATATAGAAGTAGAAATAACAAGAAAAAGATACATGTATCCACAATGTTTTAAGAAACACAGTGCCAGGTGGCGTTATGTAGTTTCTGCCTACCGCCATGGGAAAAAGGCGTAAAAACGTCGACTTATTGGTAAACCACTTTGTATTATTGTGCCACTTGCACAATAATACAAAACATTTTTAGGCGATATTTATTTTTTTCCGATCCACATGCATAAATCCAACTAGATGACGCGATTGTATTTACTTCGCGTGCCAAAAAACGGAGTAAAGTTACGATTAATTAACGTAATCTGAGCTTTTTATTTAGCATTATCGGCACCGGAAATCCACCAAAATCTAGAATAATGCCTTTTTCTGCCATATTGAGCTGTAAAGAATGTATAGAAAAAGTTGGCCGAGGCATTGGAAATGTTTTCATTCATTGGTAAGTATATTTGTTTTTAAATTGTTTGTTAAAATGTGGCACGCTTGGTTTTCATACAGATGGAGGGACTTGCGTTATCTAGTTAGTTTTATGTCTGTGATCCGAACGTTTGCTTATACGATACGCGTTCACCATACAACCATCTTTTTTAATATCGACCGCTACTGAAGATAGCCGCTGAGAAGAGACTTCGCTTCGGTCTAGTAAGATTAATGTATGACCAAACTGTCGCGTCATAATATTGTGCGGTCCACCTTAACCTTACTATTTGTGTTTGCATAATCAGCCTACAATGTTCCCAGTGGGACACAGGCCTCCACACTATGAGAGGGATTTTAGAAAATAGCTATATACATACAATGATACTGTAGTATAGGTGTATGGTACCGACATACACTCAAGGGGTCAGTTGCGAGCCAGCTAATCTGACTGCATTGTGTTGAGATCAAGGATCATTGTGCTGTGATGTACCTGTGATACCCACACACTTAGCTTGGTACCAGCATTGTGTAAGAGAATACAGTTACCGATTTATGTTGATCTGACGTCTGTGATTTTATTATAAAAGAAATATTCATTAAAATTCTTTTTTTAAACCAAGCTTTTTTCGAACTCTTTTCAGCAAACCCTTGCATTTGATAATGGGTATCATCATGGCAGTGCACAAAAAATAACTAGTCCGCCATCTTGGGCCGTCCACCATATTGGATTTAGATTGACGTCACTTAACTAACCATGCATTGTCATCCAAACTAAACGAGTATGCAAAATTTTATTTTAATCGGTGGTGGATAACTGCTTTAAAATTCAGTTGCAAGATATGACCCGAACACACTTACATACATACATACATTGCAAGTTAAATAAAAGCTTGTCAAATATACAGAAATGAAATTGTTCAGAAGAATTTTCCAACAATCAAATTCGTCAAGCTATTTCTAAACTAAGCTGGAACCAGCTTCCAGTATGACCAGATGCAGATTAGCAGTGGTTTACAAGGAGCGATGCAATGGATTTTTTGGTTGCAATACGATATAAAACAACTTACGGTCACTCAGACTGCACCCTATAAGATTTAAAGTAATCATTTCACATACAAATGTTCAAGGACAAATTGCAAATGCACACCTTGTGTTAAACGGTCTGGTTTTATAACAGGAGGAACATAAATCACATTGGGAAGAAAAGGGGTACTGTGTTCTCAGCGCTAAACAAAGCGAGCCAGCCGGTCCGGTCTTGATATGGTCCCTATTGACCGACAGGTCTACACTAAGGCCAGACCAAGGCCTAAGGACCGGGGGGTCTAAGGTCTAGACTAGGCATATATCTGCACCTATATTAAAAAAAATATATATTAACTTGCAATGTATGTACAGTCAAGGGTCAAAAGTGTAGTCTTACTTTCCCAAAACTCAAATGGCTAGTTTTTGTAGAAAAAGTTAAATTATCCACAACTGATATAATATGTTCTATAGAAATTAAATTATAGATTGCCACTGCTGTTTTGGTAGAGTATGATTGCACTTTTGGCTTAGTTCGGGTCAATAAGTTAAAAATATTGTTATTACAAGCTTTTATTCAATTTCACCAGTCTGTAATCGAATTTTGTAAGTTGTATTTGACCCTCTGCCCGATGTTTGATTGAGATGCAATTTTGCACACACGTTTGTATCTTGTGACAATGTTATTTTTTGTATAAAAGCTTATCTATTTTTTAAATATTTTTTTGTAATTTTAGTAATTATGTATGGTATTGTTTAATGTGTGATTGGCTCACTTTTAGCCATCCGTTATGTATATTGAGAACCTTATATTTATATAATATATTTAGAAGCAGAGTTTTGAGAGCAGTGGTGGCCCAGTGGTATCGACCGCGACTTACAAGTTGTAGGTCGTGGGTTCGAGCCCAGGCAAGCGCTTTAATTTGTGTAAATTATTTCATCACCACTGCTCTCAAAACGGTGCAGGAAAACATCGTGAGGAAACCGGAATGTCCTAGAACCAAAAATTCGAAGACACGTGACATCCACCAACCCGTACTGGGCCCGCGTGGTGGATTACGGCTCATTTCAAGGAGGCCTGTGTCCCAGCAGTGGGAACATTAATAGGCTAATGATGTGATGTGATTTAGAATATTTGACTTCAAATCAAAAAGTTTAATAATTTTAATTTAAATAATTATTTAAATGTTGTAATTAATTACTTAAGTGACTCGGAATTGGCCTCGGTTGTCTAATTTTTGTTTCTCTTTGATAGTCGTTTCAAGCACTTACTCCAGTCGTTGCCATAACACACAGAATATAAACATCTTTTAAGGGAATATTTCTATCGGTTACAAATCTCATAAATGGCAATGATCTGTATTTGCGTGCAAGTTATTTTGCCTTTCTCAGGTATTTACAATAAAGATTACGTGTTAAAGGTACTACACACTGTCGGAACAACAAGTCTTCTTCTTTTGTACTCCTCAATCAGTCGACATATCAATAGTCACCCCTGTCTGGCCATTCCGTCGTACAAGTACCGAATTGTTCCTCCTTTCAACCGACTTCAAAATGGAGGGGTTCTCAATTTGACTGGATGTTTTTGTTTGTTTGTTATGCGATTACAACGCCAATTTTGATGATTCTTTTTTTATTTGATAGCTCGTGCTTCGCATGTGGTGCCATTTTTATTTAACCTTAAGAATGCGTAGGTATTTTAAGGTACCAAAACGAAAAAGGGAAAAATAAAATACTTTTTTATTTAATATAATATATTACAAACAGAAAAATAACTTTCTTTTCGGAAGTTGGTGTCTTGGGTACCTATTTCTTGTCGTTTTTGATACCACTTCTAAAAATAAAGTTATTTTTCTCTTTGTAGTGTATTGTTTTGCAAGTCGGTTAAACTTCTTTGTTACAAAGTTTTGTCTTAATAATTTCTGATTCTTTTTGTTATTTTTCTGAGGTGAATCCGAGTAGAATATAATAAAAAATATTAATCCGAAACAGACACAACACAACAGCAACTATAACAATGTAACAGAAAAGGAAAGGTAATAAAATATTAAATAAAAAAATATTAAATAAAACAGTAAATAAAACTTGGTTCATTCTAACACTAGTACTAATTTATAAACACCTTTTAAACTGTTAACTATTAAAGTACCAAGTAATCTCACCTGTACATAAGGAATACAAGGGTAAAAATACATTAGCAGAGATTTCATGGCAGGCACGATGCGAGTCTGCGACAACCTATTTTAAAAGAAATTGTGTCTTTCGAGTAATTGTTAGTAAAAACGAGTTGTCGCACTCTCGCGAGCTGGCGCACCTGTCTGATTGCCTTCATTTTGATGAGGATTCATAACCCATTGCTTTATGTGTGCAAAATAAAACCTTTTTACAAAAAAATATAACCGAATTCCAAATAAAAACACTATGAAATACAAAATAACTTTAAGTGCCGAAGTTGGTATTTTTGAGCGGACCTGTCCAGACAGTGTTACGAGTAGCATTTGTCAGTCATCGTGTAGCTCAACTTATAACTTTAAGAAGCTCAAAGTTCCGACGAACAAAGTTCGCCTGCTCGAAACCACATATATATATATTCAACAAACTTCATTATACAATTTAATATTCTAAAACATAACACTAAGTAATAACAAAACAAACCCATATACAAAGGGGAGAGCGAAAAAAGCTCATTAAGTATCAAACAATTCGTCCGATGTGTACGAATTTTATGATGCGCGATTTCAATGATAAAAGTGCCCAGAATGCTGGCATCATTGCCATGTTGAATGGCAATGCTGATTCTGTACCCGAAAAAACGGCCAGCCATCATGCGAAGAGTCGACGAGCTTATGCTAATGTCTCGAAAAACTCGATGAGCACTCGGACCCCACGGACCTAATGTTTTAAAATATGTTTATGTTAAGAATATTCAATTGCATAATAAATCGTTTAATATATAAAAACTATAATAAAAACAATAGTCATAGTTGGCTTTTAATATGAACGGACAGTGACTCCGAGTGTTCATCGTGAGTGGCTGTAGCCGGCTGCGGGTATACGGTTCCGCGATGTATTTTGTTCGTCAAAGGGATCCAATCATGTTACCGTAGAAGTTACAGGATTGCTCTTAATTGGAATCAGATTTATCGAACTCTGCATCCATGCTATCATAGTTAATATTCCAGGCAACTTGAAATTAAAAGTATTCAATTCTTATTGGGTGAAATTATTTACTTTAGAAATATTATACTCAAAGGGTAGTTCGTAGGGCTTCGGCAATCAAGAAGCAGCTTGAGTTTGAACCTCGTTTGCTACTCGGAATCGTGATAACTCGCTCTTTGTACATGTACGGGCGCATTTGATTTGTTAGAGGGTTCTCACAGCTAGTATATTATTATTTTCAACAATATCATCATTTATATAAGATCACTACATATGTGCAACTAGCTTCATATTTTCCTTGACAATTCAAAAGTAGGTACATTAAGTTTGGATTTGAATTAGGTTAATGGCTACTGAATTTTATATGAATCCTTTCATCCAATAAAGTCCTCCAAACTCACAATCCCACTAACTGACAAAGTATTTTTTTTGTAACTGTATCCCGTCTCAAACATAAATAAAGAAAGAATCTTAATCAGCGCAAAGAATTCGCCTCTCATTAACAAATAACCACAGAACCGTAAAATTGAACAACATACACGAATCGTATAATTACATAAATGAGTGCCTCTTGTGAGAATACAAGTCGACGAAAGTATCGCACGGCTTATAAATCTCATGAATTTTTTAATTAAAATCACTTAAGAGTAATGCAAGCTTACACCCGCAGTAATGGGCTGTTTAAATGACGACATAATACTAGTATAAACTGTGAAACAATACTCGAACGCATTTAACTTCATTATTCAATACACTCTAATAAATTTAATTTAGCTAAAGCGAACGCGTTTGTTTATAGATCGCAACAACTTTACACGTTATTGTATTTGATTTATTTAGTGAACCCTGTTAAAAGATAATTAATGTGATCGGGTAATTTGTGTATTTGTGACCGGTAGATGGCAATAGACTTGTTCTCTATTATATGGGACTTAGGCATAAATTGGCCAATTGTTGGTACTAGTAATTTGGGGCATAGAGGGGTATTAAGATTGAAAGATTGTGTGAGAACTGATATGAAAGTAGTGGGCGTGAATGTAGCATGATGGTTGATAAATAAGGATGTATGAGGAAAACCTATTGCGGCGACCGCTAGCGACATGGATCAAGGACAGGAAGATAATGACGAAAGGTGGATATCGCAGATGCTTACGAAAAATAATGACGTAAGTACCCAGATAAAAAGCAGACAAACTATATCTTGCCTATGAAAACAATGACCTATAGACAAAAAAGTTTCCGGTCAGGGGACCTCCTTACGAGACGTATTCGCCTGAATCACACCTACCGGCAAATACAATATGTCCAAAAACTATCATTCTACAACTACAACCAATCTAATGAAACGTAATAACAAACAAATTTGCCCATATTATAACATCATTGAACAATATAATTATTTCACACATTTCACCATTGACGCCATTGTCCAAGGCGACTGTTACTTAAAAATGAATAATTCAAGCGTAGCGTGCGGCATCTCTTAAGTCCTAAATAGTCCTATTACAAAACAATATACTTTGATTGGAATGCTTGACTATTCGTCCGTATGAACTTGGCCTACATTTTGCACGTGGTCAAGAGGTATACGGAATTTTGAATCAGGTTGCGTTTTCCGGTGTGGTGTATGCCTAAACTAGAGGCTCTAGACAATTCGATGTCAGCGATGGAGATGTTTGAAATGCCAAAATGTAAGGGATTGATCAAGTGGCAATAAAGCGCCTGGATTGAACCAAATCTTTTTCATTATCAGTGTAAAACATTAAGGCCCACCTGCACCAAAAGATAAGTCAGAGTTAGTTTCTCGAAAGATGAAGAAGAAGTTGCAAACATGAGATTAAATTGACAATATATGTCGTCTATAATGAGCCTGGGTTAGCTACCAACTCCTAGTTAGTAAGATAACCCAGGGTGGCGAAAGCGGCGGGGCCGCTTGGCCGACATCGCAACTGAGGTGGGCCGCGATGTCGTGTATCGGAGGCATACGCGGTTGAGGGTTGGAGGCCGCGGCGGGAGAGGAGTGCTGGTATTACGGTGCGCCGCTCTCCTTATCCACCGCGACCTGCACGGGGTCACCACCGTCTGATGGCGGACGTGGAGGCCGCAGGGGAGAAGGAGTGTTGGTAGAGCGTTGGCCGCTCTCCCTATCCCCTGCGGCCGAAAAGTGGTAGGTGGCGGGGCCACTGTCCTGACCCGTCATAAGGGGACCAAGGATGCCATACACGGGGTCGTCTGGCATCCATGTGCTGGTATGATCCCTAGGGTGGTCACGGCATACAATGTGTTCTGATGCGCCGGTGATGGGGGTGCTCCCCAGAGGAAAGTTCGGTGACGGACGGCCGCGGCGGGTTCACTGTGAGTCCTAACGCTAACCATTGGTTGGTTAACTACGTATCAAAAAACGAGTTATATATGTGTGGTGGAGTTGTTACCTATATTGAACAGAAAGTGAGTGAATACTGAGATAATTCGAGTAAGATATGTATGAATGTAAAAGATATGTCGCCTGACTCAAAATAAATTCAGGTCATTCACGAAGATGGTCACTAATTCAGGATATCTGATGTCGTGATGGAAAGATTAACATAAGTATCTCAATTTACTACAACTAGTATCATAAAAGATTTAAGTTTTAGCATAATTTATAAGCATGTTGATTAGTGTGGCAATAAATACTTTTTTTTTTCTTTCAATCTGAAATGTTACAGCTGAACAGATTGGGAATACAGGATACACATACGTATGCGACATACCGCAGGTAGGTACAAAGTGTCGTCACTTGTAGATGGGCATTTTAATTTATTCTGATGGCGTAGTCTCATTCATGAATGCAGCTGTTTGTCATATTAATGGTGATGTAATTGAACGCTAAGTGACAGCTTGATTGATACATTCAAGTTTATATTGCTCATGAATTAGGTAGGTTGGTTCTATTTTTTTATCTATAGTCTCACGTTTGACCACTATCTTACCTGATGGTAAGCGATGATGTGGTCGATGGTAAGCGATGATGTGGCTTGCCTAGAGTAACCCCAGACCCTACAAAAGTTTACTCTCTATATATAGGTCAAGTAATTATATTATATAACTGCGCATAATTTACATTATTTACGTATACAGTGAAAAGTTACTACTGTTTTAATACACTCTCAAAATGCCAAATAATTTCCCAAGCCCAATCATTTCCAGCGCAATGCGGCGCGTCAAGGGATCACATTTCTCATTGTTAGTCCCGCATAAATGCACAAATATACATGTAGGAGTCGCGATGCACCCACAATTTCGGCGTCTGACTCCCCTGGGGCCCTCGCAGGTCGCCATAGCAATATCCGGACGTACCTGTATAACTCCTATCTGTAAAATGAAACATTGTTTCACAAAACTCCAAAAGCACCGAGTATATGTGGAATTATTTGATACGAAGTGACAGAATTCATTAAAACTGTCTGGAATTTCGTTATTGGATTTCCATTGCATGCGGAATATTTAAAACAATACACACACACATACGTCACATTTTAAACAATAGTCATGCAACCCTTTGATGTGCTTTCAATGCGGTATGTTTGCTGGCGGTGCTTTAATTACTCATGTTCGTCGATAATATTTTTTTTCATACTTTTATATTATAAAATGCATCACTGCGCTTTGTTTTGATTCAGATATATTCATAAGCGAGATCCTAGTCACAGTAAATGAGCAATTGCAAGATAAATTTGATCGCGATCGGAGAGCGTCCATTCAACACAACGAGTGTCGACACAAAAAACCTGTGTGTCGGACTTAGGGATTAACGCTCGGACAGGCAAAGGCTTTACACGGTAGCATCAATACATTGAATAGACTAGGGGGGTTCAATGACCGTCGCTTTCGAGGGTGAAATATTCTTAATTCTCATAATATATTCACTCGAATAAATTTGGAGATATAACGACACCAGACTAAAATTCGTCATTCAGTTTCACAGAGTTAGTCCGATTTGGATTTAATCTTTGCTAAACGGTCCTAATTATATAAGTAGTAGTGATGTTATTTAGAGATTCGATAATTAAAAAGATTTTAGAAAAAAAACCGCAAGTCGAACAGGACTGTTTTAGGGTTTTAGGAGACAAGAGAGTGTATTACAAAATTGTTACCATAGATTATAATTTTAAATAGAGTTGCGATTAACTCATTTTAACAGTCTTTTGCTTTCGATGTCTCAGATCTCAGTCTCGAGGTCTTTATATTTTGAGATAGTCGACAATATAAATCTAATCACCCCTGATATACATCGTTACAACCACACAATTATCAGCGGTACGTCCAAGAAATGAACCAATCTACAAATAGGGACCGTGCACTGATAATTCACAAACACATCCGTGACGGATATTATCTCATTCGGAGGAGAAAATCACGACCGACCCTATATTTAATCGGGTGGGGATGCAGATGGAATGGCGCTATACTTGTGACAATCAATGTGCATATTAGTGGTGATAAATTGCGTTTACATGTTGTTGAGGAATACGTGTAGTTAAAGCTCGCGGTAAAATATTAGTTAAAGTGCTACTTTTGCAGGGTCCTGGAAAAGTGGATAGGCTGCGAGGAAATTAAATATGAGATATTTAGTTTGTACTAGATGCCACCCGCGGCTTCGTCCGCGTGGCAATAGTAATTCTCTAAATTTATTTATAAATTATAGAAGAATCTAAACAATGCTCGACGCCATCTATCGAATATGAAGTTCAATTGTCAACATTAGTTCTATTTTTAGTGCGAGTATTTGAATTGCGTGAGTTGTGATATTTTACTTGTTGAACACTTTAAATTCATATATCTTTTGATCGCGTGACCAGAGGGCTGGCCTTTTCTTCAGCCAAAGAATCAGCATTGCCATTCAACGTGGCAATGCTGTCAGCGTTCTGGGGACTTTTCCCATTGAAATCGATGTCGACGAATTTTTTGATGCGCTATGAGCCCTTTTCCCTCTCCCCTTTGTATGTGTTTGTTTTGTTTGTAGTCATAAGATTAGAAATATTCAGTTGTACATATTATTTGAATTATTATAGTTATCTTTTGATAGAGTGAACCGATCGCGATAAAACAAAAACTAAGTAACATTACAAGTTACGCACAATTTTTATGTATAAAAGTTATTTACATTGGTTTCGTACATTTTACGTGATGCGTGCGCAACTAAACAGACAAAAATGGGTGGAAATGAGTTCTGTTGGTATTATTTAAACACCCTGCCATTTTTTGGAAATATATTCGAAGATATATGTATAGAAGAATAGATATACAAAACGACTTTTCTACAGATTTATTATAATTATAGATGAAAAGGAGGCCTATGTCCAGCAGTGGACGTCTTTCGGCTGAAATGATGATGATGATAGATGAAAAGATCTTTTGAAACTAAAGACGGATGAGCTATTTAATTACTGGGTGCGAAGTCATCTTTAACTAAATCAACAATAAAATAAAACATAGAATCTTGAGATTTTAATTTATTTATTTTATTAAGATAATCTTATTAATCAAATCAGCATTTCAAGGTATTGAAATATTTATAAAGAAATGTTTACTCATTAACAAAACCCTACAGTAAATGTTCAGATTTGACAATGGGAGCTCACAGATTTTGACTGTTCCTTTATTTGTTGAACAGAACCGGTCCTGGCTCACTGCACCGGATATTTTTTATTGTATCACGGTATCATCATCGGCGTCATTTTAATGATTTTTGTACTGTTAACTAGGCAGTGATTACTGTTTGACTGCGCTATTATTCTGTGGCTCATATTTGCAGTTGAAGAGTTGGTGCTGTATTTAACTCGCTACCAAGTTTACCTACTTGTGTTATCGTTGTCAATCGCCTGGTGGTTAGTAGGTTTTGTTTATACGAGACGCACAGGAGTGGTCGATATGGCGATATTTGGGGAAGGCCAGTCTTTCGGTTAAAACGATGTTTTATTGTTGGAAGAAAAAATATTGTTTCTTTGTTACAGTGGTACTAAGCAATCTAAACCTCAGTTTGTTTAATCTTTAGGTTGGGATATTATTATTGGGTTTTTGTATTGATTGCCAAACAAGACGGTAGTCTAAGTTTCTTGCAGATAAATTAAATTTTTTGGAACTACATTTTCCATATTCAACTTTTTGAGAATTCATCATTTTGGGTATTCAACATTTTGCAAATTCAACATTACGATCTGAAACGGCCACCGATGACTTGTGAAATGTGTTTTTTATATACCAGGGGGGTGACCATGAGCTCTTAGATATGGGTTATTTTGAGTGTGCGTAGGGGACTGATGTATACGACTTGCATATATCTTTCCCTTTTTACAGTCGAACTATGATAGTTTCGACACGTCAGGTTACGGAGGCAGAGGGTCAAGACAAGTGACTTCCTATCAACGAAAGCGATTAATTCCTTACATTTTGGCATTTCAACCATCACCATCACTGACATCGAATGACACTTATCTAGAGCCTCAGGCCTTTATCCAGCAGTGAATATCATCATCAAACAAGTTGTGACGTTAATGTTTTAATCCAACGCAACTAAGTCGCCACTTACGAAACTTAGCTCAATTCGCCACTGAGCCCGAAATACCACCGTGTCTCATCACTAATATCCGTAGAAGACTAACATGTTGTATCAAAACACGTACATTCACGTAATCAAATAACGCATGTAAAACAATGGGATGCTCACTTGCTCAGCTATCTAAGAGAAAGTCAGTAATTACGTTAATTTTGATGGGTGGTCGAGAACGCTAGGCCGGTTCCTATTTACGAAAACGAATCGTTTTTCTTATGCGTGAATGTGTAATTATAATTTGAATGTAATATTCCACTGGTGTTCGGAATTGTAAATTAATGTAGGTTGTTTTAAAATCTATTCTTTGAGAATTTTATTATTATTGAGTGGCTGTAGTGATTCGAAACTGCACGTGCAGTCCTTTAGTTCTTTTTATTTTTGAGTTGATGGTGATTTTAACTTTAGGCAATTTGACCCCCGTATGTAGTCACGTTTTTAGCGGCTTCAGTGACTTGCATCAGGTCCTCAAAAGTGCTGGTGTTTGGGCAGTTGAAGCACTTTAACAAGTTTTACACATACAGTCCTACCAACTTATCTGTGAACTGAAAGAGGACGGCACCGTCGATAATCTTGATTACCGTCGAGATTATTACTATCGCTCACTCACTCACTCGAGCGGCCGGCCGGCCGGCGGCGATCGTCCGCGATTGAGCGATAATAATAATCGACGGTAATCAAGATATCGACGGTGCCGTCCTCTTTCAGTTCAAAGATAAGTTGGTAGGACTGTGCTATGATTTGATCAGTCACAATCACAATCACCACTGTGTCCACCATTGAGTAACGTGATTGTGACATACCTCTCAATCCTCGAAGAGATGGAAAATGACCATGGCCAATCGCTCACTTAGTACGTTGATTGCTTCGCAGATACATCACTGCCTGACTCTAAATTAAAAACAAAATAGAAAGATTTATTTTCGATAAATCCCACTTTTGATGGGATCCATCGAAAATAAATCTTTCTATTTTGTTTTAGAAATGGCTTTTAATCGTAAACGAAAACAAAATATAAAGTTGCAATAAAGCAAACATGGGATGTGCGCTACAAAGTCATTTAATATTGCAGCCGTATTTACACTCGAGTGTGCTTCCCTTCGTCGAGCAATCTCATTAGTCTTCAAAGGTTCCAATATCGTTTACTGAGAACTCGATTTCCTTGAAACATCGGCTGCAACACAAGGATATTTAATTTTCTCCGTATTCATATTACGTCAAAGAGTATGGATGCACTTTGAAAACTGTTGGGGACAGGGTGGATATTACATTTTTTTTTAACATGAAAGGTAAAGACGAAACTTTATAACGTTATTAGAAATTATGAAAAAGAATCTCCTGCCTCCGGAGCACAGCCTCCGGAGCTCTTACATGTTCATTAAGGTTATGAGTTGTTTATGTTTGCTGAGAGATAAAACAGCCATTACTGAAATTAAATTCTTGGTACAGAGAATCACAGGTAGTATATTATGAAACAATTGAGCTAAGTTGCTCATTACTCACGAGGCTGTGGGTTGCAGCCCGAGAGCGTAATACAGCCGAGGATGTAATGAGCAGAGCTCACGAGTTTCAGTCAAATTTGTTTTTGCTTATAAATCGTTTAATTATTAAAACAATTGGTGAACGTACAATTTTCAAAGCAAATTTGGATTGATTTGGATGTCAATTTCCATTAGTGTTACATTGGTGCTTGCGCTTCTTTAGTACTTTCGTTTTCTTCTTGTGTAAATGTCGGCGACAAAGGCAAATCATAGAAATTACTAGAAGGTAGGCACCAAATAACTCACGCTACGAGATGTACATGGTTGAGGTTCTGGGCAATTCTTTTTTGCCTTTGGCTCCAAATTAATGGCTTGAGTTATTTTGTCACTGATTTTCGCCTTGTTATGAATATAATCTTCTATGTATGATTCAACGACTGCGTCAGATAGCCATCTGCCATGTCGCTTTAAAGTTAATATATCGGCCCCTGAATCAGCCAACATTTTAGCCGAAGTTCTTCTAAAGAACAATGGCAGGTGCCCATACATTGTTTTAGCTGAGATTAAATTCAAAAGTCTTAAAATGAACAATATCTGGTTTAACTCAGGGTGATGTTCTGAATTAGTTTGTGCAAGAATTTTTGTTCGAGAATGTAGAGAATAATAGATATTCAGTCATAAACTTTTGTAGGTTATGTCTGGGTAACTTTTAATAATGTGTTTAATAGGTAATATTATTCAATTTCGTGGAAGTAAAAGGGGAATATCACATTAGTATTTTCCTCTTTGGAAAGAGTATATTTATTTAAACTAAGTGACTTTGACGTGTATCAAAAGGATGTCGTCAAAAACCAAGCTATATTTTTTTTAGACTTGGGTACTAGTCTATTTGCCAATCATTAATTGAAAGTAATTCATTTATTTTTATCACGCGCCTAATGCAAGGTGAGTGAACACACAGACTATTTCAATATTATTGTAATAAAATGCAAATATTTTGATCTATATCATGCTTTTTAAACTACATATAATATACCTAGTAGCAGACACGCTTCAATCGACAATCTATCGAAACACGTAATAATGACACGATATCCTGCGAAAAAATCCAGATACAAAGAGTTAAATGCGAATAACTTTTGAACGGCTAAACCGATTTAATTCAAACATAGCTAAGAACACTCTCGACAAAGTCACCTTTCAAACAAAAAAGAAAACTAAATCAAAATCGGTTCATCCCTTTAGGCACTATGATGTCACAGACAGACACAGATACACAGCAACACACGTCAAAGTTATAACACCTTTTTCCGTCGGGGGTTAAAAAGAGAACATATCCACCGCTTCAGTTGATCGCATTTGTTTACTTGTCGGAATCAATGAAAGCGCGGTAGAATGTCGATGATATAATCCATGCACTACTATGCATACATTAAAGAAGATCTGTCGGCAGGCTAGGTGAAAGTTCACTTCAGACTAATAGTAAAACTCCTTCCTGTTTGTAAGTTATCTGTTACGCAGCCATTCCGCAAACTATGCCTAAATATTAATATTTTATGGCGACCAACGGTTGTCTAAGGAAACAAAACATTGCTAGGTAAATCGTAAATATAGTATTCATGGACATGGCCTTTATGTACTGTAGTAAACTCGCATACGGATCTTGGGCACAAATATGGCATAATATATATGTATGTGCCCGTGCTTGTGATAATATAGACGAAGCTTCCATAGAGAAGTTTTGTCTATATAACTTCGTAGGAAGCCTTATTTTGAAAGTTGAAGTGGTGTTTTATGAAGTTGATGTGTTGTTGTATGTGATGTTAAAGGCGCGATTAATAAAAATATTAACATGATGTATAGAAAAAAAGCGGTTGCTATAAAGAGATTCTTTTTCTTCTTCTCGTGTCGATGGCAAACTCTTTATAAATTTTGAGACCAGTGTATAGGCAGCGTCAGTGGCGTTCATTAGGTTCTCCAAAGTACAAGTTTGTGGGCACTTGGGGCACTCCAGCATGTGTACCATATTCTGCACAGGGGCGCCGCACTCACATTGTGTGTCAGAGGAGTCTATAAAACCCCACTTAGCCAAATTGTCTTTGCAACGGCCTACCTGGATATGCAATCGATTGAGTGCTTTCGATACAGGCCACTGCAGTTCACGGACTAGGACGGACAAGAGATAAAAATGACTGTTTGATTGAGGGTGGTCCGATTACGGTTTTTTTTTCACTGACTGTTTTTTTTTTCGTACGTATTATTATTATTACTAGCTTTATTATCTTGCTTTCGAAAATGTTGCCGGCAACAAAATATGTGTTGGCGTAGTGGTTGAGCGATCGAGTGCAGCGCTGCGTGTCGCGGGTACGATTCCCACAAACAAAATTATCTGTAGGTCATAAGAATATTTGTTCCGTGTGAACAAATGATTGTATAGCTTACAGCCTACAGATAGATGTTCTGGATCTGGGTGTCTTGTGTATGCGAGTTTATATGTTTGTAAACGCACCCACGATACAGGAATAAATTCCTAGGGTGGGGCAAAGATTTATTTAAAAAAACTAGTAATCCATTTTTAAAGCACTTCCTGGCATCCGTTTAAGCAAAAACTTGTTGTACTTATGTAACATTGGAAATATTGAACTAATATGGCACTATGGAACTGTTCTCATGATGGACCCGGAAGGTGACACTAGCAAAACCTCAACCACACAAGGAAGCACCATCGTATTTGGGCTCATTGATACATTTATAGATGACAAATGATATTAGATTGAGCGCGTTTCGGTTCAAAAGATTCTTTAAAAAAAAACTTAGTACTTTTTAATTTTTTAAGGATACCTTCTTATTGTTTTGAAAATTTTACGGTTCCTTTGAGATATGACAGTAGGAGCAAGGCTGAGGGAAAAACCACCTTCTGAATGCTTACAAATTCTATCCAAGTATCTAACATAGGCTTTAGAGCTTTTGTTTTCACTTATGTAACACTCGCGTGGTTGTATACTTAGTGCTAATTAAAACATGCGTGTAGTGTTAATTGAAACAACGCCATGTTCCATATAAGGATAATATCGACATTCGCATTCGCGGTGTTGGTAGGTCATTGTCTTCAATTCTGTTTTGCATCTTTTAAAAGATTTTTCAGATGTTTGTTTACCATCACCGGGATGTCTGAGAGACCACTGCCTGAGGCGGCATTGTTAAATATTGTCTACAAATCAATCGTGTCAGTAAGTTACCTTCCTGATGGCTCGACGTAATTCGATTTATATCACACTGATAAGCGATTTTTATGAAACGAAATTGCAAGTAAGTTCATATGGACGCAATGCGATGCTTTTCGATCCATTTGCAATTTTCTTGGAAAATACTTGTACGATATCGCCTATAGGCGCAATTTAAATTAGTACGTATATCTTTTTACAAGCTTTTATTTAACTTGCTATGTATGTATGTATGTAAGTGTGTTCGGGTCAAATCTTGCAACTGAATTTTAAAGCAGATTTCCTCCAACGATTAAGATGAAATTTTGCATACACGTTTAGTTTGGATGACAATGCATGGTTAGCTAAGTGACGTCATTCTAAATCCAATGTCCACCATGGCCCAAGATAGGACTAGTTCTTTTTTGTGCACTGGCATGATAGGGGTATGAGATGAATGGATTTGCTGAGAAGAATACGAAAAACTTGTTTAAATAAAATATTTTTAATGAATATTTTTTTAATGTTTTGTGAATACTAAAGAATAAAGTCACTTGCTTATACATAGGCCTTTTCCAAGTATCCCCAAAACGATCAATAATGTCTATCGTGCATCCAGCGGAATTCTACATACCAAATTCTGTCACTAACACAAATTAAGCCAAAAGATATTAGTTCGGATATTGGATACAGTCTCTTATTATTACGACTCATCATACAAAAAGCATAGACAGGCTATATTTCCGCGACACTCGACAATTTCCGAACCCAATGCGACTCGGATTGCAACGAAATTGCCACATTCCCATCCTCAAGCTTTTAAGTTTTGTCACTATCTGACAACAAATCATATTTCGAGTTAAAGACAAAAATAATTAAACATTAATGCTGTTTGAAATCATAACTATGCGAGGATTAATGGTATCAAAAAATAAATCAATGACTAAATCTATTCAAAAATGTATGTGTATACACTGCAATTTGGGGCACTTTAAAAAGTTTTAGTTATTATTCGGCTTCTATTGATAGTAGAAAAATACTGGTTAGACATATCTATGTTTTGATCAGAATTGAGCCACGTCCACAACGTTAGTGTTTGCCTTGAAAAATAATGAAATCAGCCACGTCCACAACGTTAGTGTTTGCCTCGAGAAATAATGAAATCAGCCACGTCCACAACGTTAGTGTTTGCCTCGAAAAATAATGAAATCAGCCACGTCCACAACGTTAGTGTTTGCCTCGAAAAATAATGAAATCTGCCACGTCCACAACGTTAGTGTTTGCCTCGAAAAATACTGAAATAAGTTAATTGTCAGATAGTAGCATTTTTGCTAGGACGGCAGCACAAGCTCATATTTGAATCACTGACAGGTGTAGGGCGTGAAATTAGTAAACTTGAATTAGTAGTCACACCAAGTACACCGCAGTAAGCTGAGTAAGTGAGTAGACCTGTGCCTGACCTTTTGAATATCAATTAGAGGTACTTTCGTAATGAGTAAAAAGAGGGACGGCCTTTGTGAATGAGGATCCTATAAAGAAAGGCGGATGCATGGACAAAGGACATTCTCTATACAAGATCGATAGGCCACCTGTTGCAGGTCATGGGTCCTAGGCAAGCATGATGAAATATCAAAGAATTGTCTTTCGACGCCTTCCGACTGGTTATGAAAAGTTATATTGCCTCGTTGATCTAGAGGCGACAGCTGAGCTGTTATGTTATGAACCGTTTAATACTAATAAAGCTCGCTGATAATACACTTGCTAGTGCCACAGAGTTGCGCCTTTTCCGGAGATGATTCATGGTTTTACCGTAAAACATAATGATGATGACCTGCGATCATTTTGTCTTTAAACTCGAAGTAAGAAATAAACTACTGTTCTCGAAGATCTTCAATGGCAAAATATTAGTCTATCTGCTGTGTATTTTAGCCAATGTCAATTACCATTTTAGAAATATATTTCTTGCTCTTGCGGCGCCTTCCCTTTTTGAAGGGCTAATTATTTGTTTATCAGCTACATAGTTTAAAACAAAGGGATATAAAACTACTTCCCCTTGTCATTATATTCATCAAGTAACTGCCATCTGACTTGTAGGCATATTGTTTTAATTATCGTGCGCAAACGCAACGTTGTCATAGTACGTGGTAGTGATTCATATCAGAGGCAAGTTGTCACGCAGCCGTGTTGACGTGACCCGCATCACATGCTTAGGGTTGCTTCAGCTGTCAACAGTGATTTTGCATCATTTTATAAGACACTTGCTTCACCAGTGGTTTTACCCTCGCAAAAGTTTACTAGGAGGAAAAATTATTAGGACTGTTTTTTAACCGACTTCAAAAATAAGGAGGTTCTCAATTCGACTGTTTTTTTCATGTGTTTTACCTCAGGTTAGTAGGTGAACTGATTTTGTTGATTCTTTTTTATTTGAAACTTGTGCTTTTCATGTGGTTCCATTTAAATTTACTTAAGATCTGATAAATGACAGCAAATCTCTCGGGATAGCTGCAATCGCATATCTATTTACTGTTTACACCATTTCATAACATAACATACCCTTCAAAGGATACGAAGAGGTTCACAGTTCACCCTGGTACACTCTCATTCCACCACTCACTCCACTTTCTCATTTTCTGAGAAAATTTCGTGCGGTAAAATTGCATCGTATAGCGTCCATGTAAACGTACTTGCAACTTCAATCAATCAATTATTAATTTCGGACCATGATCCAAAATTTGTTAGTAATACCACTTATAAATATGTATGTTAATAAATTTACATAATTTAATAATCAGAAATCCAATTAAAATAATCCATTTCACATTTAACTTAAACGAATAATCAATGCAATTCATATACCTATTACCGCCTATTTTGGAGCCGCCGCTGTGCAAGCGGGCCCAGTACCCCAGGAAAGGGCAGTCTGGTTTATCCGCAATAAACTTAAATATATACCGTGTTTGCTCCCCCGCATCCTGTGCATCAGGGAGGCTGTCCACTTTCGCATTATCACCTGAAAACTATCTGTTTTTGCTTCTGCCAACATCCGCAATGCACTACAGAAACATGGGAGGCCCAGCAGTATCCTAAAAGCGTTATTATACTGGACCTGGAGAACAGTGTAAGCCCTCTGCTTGTGTGCATCTGCATGTGTAACTTCGCTTAGCAAACATTGCTTATTGGTGTGATTTAAATCAAGCTATCAGGAACTAACTTAGTCTGCTTGTCCCATTTTTTCTCGTTCACTAAATGCATCTTTTCTCCTTTCTTTCTTCCCTCAACTGTTCGCCTCATTCCACCACTCACTCCACTTTCTCATTTTCTGAGAAAATTTCGTGCAAAGCGGTAAAATTGCATCGTATAGCGTCCATGTAAACGTACTTGCAACTTCAATCAATCAATTATTAATTTCGGACCATGATCCAAAATTTGTTAGTAATACCACTTATGAATATGTATGTTAATAAATTTACATAATTTAATAATCAGAAATCCAATTAAAATAATCCATTTCACATTTAAATTAAACGAATAATCAATGCAATTCATATACCTATTACCGCCTATTTTGGAGCCGCCGCTGTGCAAGCGGGCCCAGTACCCCAGGAAAGGGCAGTCTGGTTTATCCGCAATAAACTTAAATATATACCGTGTTTGCTCCCCCGCATCCTGTGCATCAGGGAGGCTGTCCACTTTCGCATTATCACCTGAAAACTATCTGTTTTTGCTTCTGCCAACATCCGCAATGCACTACAGAAACATGGGAGGCCCAGCAGTATCCTAAAAGCGTTATTATACTGGACCTGGAGAACAGTGTAAGCCCTCTGCTTGTGTGCATCTGCATGTGTAACTTCGCTTAGCAAACATTGCTTATTGGTGTGATTTAAATCAAGCTATCAGCAACTAACTTAGTCTGCTTGTCCCATTTTTTCTCGTTCACTAAATGCATCTTTTCTCCTTTCTTTCTTCCCTCAACTGTTCGCCTCTCAAACCCGTTAAAATCAATATTAACTTCAGATCCGTTTGGAATCGCTTGATGAATGGAATCGAAGATATGTGTCGGGCGAGACTGCTTCGGTGACGAAAATGTCTCTTCCGGATGCAATAGCGGCTTTCCGTATCGTACAACAGGTGCGGCCCGAAGGCGTCCTCACGCAAGTTTTGACGGGGCACGGTGGGTTCTCTGAATACTTGAATCGCTTCAAGTGTAAGGATAGCCCATCGTGCGTCTGCGATCCAGGCGTGGCAGAGACTGTCCAGCACATACTTGTAGAATGCCCGTTATTTATCAGGGAGCGCTACCAACTTGAATGTGAGCTGGACAGGAAAATAACGAGGGAGAGCCTGCATGGGCTCATGGACAAAAAGGCAAGGGAAAAGTTTCTGGAGTACTGCATTAGAGTAGCCACTGCGGTTATACATAGGAATAAAACCTGAAGCGCACCGTGCTTCATTAGTATTTTGTATGATACTAGCTGTTGCCCGCGACTTCGTCCGCGTGGTTAAGAAGATATAAAGTTTAATGATGTTTAACGCAAACTATTTTTATATTTCAGTCAACAGAACATGCCTATCACACTAAGCATCATTTTTTAAAGCCAAATTAGAAAAAAAATAGAGTATAACAAAATTCTTTCTTAGCCTACTCATAAACTCTAGACTTGCTAAATTTCAGGACAGTAGTACAAAAAGACATCCGGACTTTCATACAAACATGCGAGAGCCCTTAAACCACCTTAATCCGGCCCTGTCGCAAAATCCGTTCTTAGCGGACGTTTACTAACTATTAACTACCTCCATGCCAAATTTCAAGATAGTAGTTCAAAAAATGAAGCACTTTCATATAAACTTTCGAGTGCCCTTAGACCTCCTTTATGCGGCCCTGTCGCAAAAGCCGTTCTTAGCTGACATCTACAAACTATAAACTAACTTCATGACAAATTTCAAGATTGTAGCACAAAAAATGAAGGACTTACATACAAACTTGCGCGAGCCCTTAGACCCCTAAATCCGGCACTGTCGCAAAATCCGTTCTTAGTGGGCGTTTACTAACTATGAACTACGTCCATGCCAAATTTCAAGATTGTAGTTCAAAAATTAAGCACTTTCATTTAAACTTGCGAGAATGGGCTCTCGCAAGTTTATATGAAAGTGACCTCCTTTATCCGGCCCTGTCACAAAATCCGTTCTTAGCTGACATCTACTAAATAATTAACTATAAACTACTTTCATGACAAATTTCAAGTTTGTAGCACAAAAAATTAAGGACTTTCATGCAAACTTGCGAGAGCCCTTAGACCCCTTAATCCGGCCCTGTCGCAAAATCCGTTCTTAGCGGACGTTTACTAACTATGAACAACCTCCATGCCAAATTTCAAGATTGTAGTTAAAAAAATTAAGCACTTTCATATAAACTTGCGAGAGCCCTTTCAAAATCAAAATCTTTTTATTTTATTTTACATAGGCCTACATGGGCACTTATACAACGTCGACAAAAGGCGCACGGTTCGGGTTGGTCGTTTCCTATGGAAAAGAACCGGCAAGAAATGTTTGCTTTGACCTCCTTTATCCGGCCCTGTCGCAAAATCCGTTCTTAGCTGACATCTACTAACTATAAACCACTTTCATGACAAATTTCAAGTTTGTAGCATGAAAAATTAAGGACTTTCATGCAAACTTGCGAGAGCCCTTAGACCCCTAAATCCGGCCCTGTCGCAAAATCCGTTCTTAGCGGACGTTTACTAACTATAAACTACCTCCATGCCAAATTTCAAGATTATGGTTCAAATAATGAAGCACTTTCATATAAACTTGCGCGAGCCCTTAGACCCCCGAAGTCCGGCCCTGTCGAAAAATCCGTTCTTTGCAGACGTTTACTAACTATAATCTACCTCCCTGCCAAATTTTAAGTTAGTAACTCAAAAAATGAAGGACTTTCATATAAACTTGCGAGAGACCCCATAAACCCGGCCCTGTTGCAAAATCCGTTCTGAGCGTCGTCTACTAACTATAAACTACCTCCCTGCCTTTTAAGTTTGTAGTTCAAAATATTAAGGATTTTCATATAAACTTGCGAGAGCCCTTAGATCCCCTAAATCCGGCTCTGTCACAAAATCCGTTCTTAGTGGACGTCTAATATCTATAAACTACATCCCTGCCCATATTTTAAGTAAGTAGCTCAAAAAATGAAGGACTTTCATACTAATTTGCGATAGCCCTTAGACCCCCTGAATCCGGCCCTGTCGCAAAATCCGTTCTTAGTGGACGTCTACTACCTGAGCGTCGTCTACTAACTATAAACTACCTCCCTGCCTTTTAAGTTTGTAGTTCAAAATATAAAGGATTTTCATATAAACTTGCGAGAGCTCTTAGACCCCCTAAATCCGGCTCTGTCGCAAAATCCGTTCTTAGTGGACGTCTAATATCTATAAACTACATTCCTGCCCATATTTTAAGTAAGTAGCTCAAAAAAAGAAGTACTTTCATACTAATTTTCGATAGCCCTTAGACCCCCTTAATCCGGCCCTGTCGCAAAATCCATTTATAGCGGAAATCTACTAACTATAAACTACCTCCCTGCCAAATTTTAAATTAGTAGCTCAAAAAATGAAGGGCTTTCATTCAAACTTGCGAGAGCCCTTACACGCCCTAAAGCCGGCCCTGTCGCAAAATCCGTTTTTAGTGGACGTCTACTATCTATAAACTACATCCCTGCCCATATTTTATGTTAGTAGCTCAAAAAATGAAGGACTTTCATACTAACTTGTGATAGCCCTTAGACCCTCTAAATCCGGCCCTGTCGTAAAATCCGTTCTTAGCGGACGTCTACTAACTATAAACCACCTCCCTGCCAAATTTCATCTTTATACGTCAAGCAGTTTTCGATATTTCGTGATAAGTGAATGAGTGACCTTTCGCTTTTATATAGATATAAATAAGATTCCTGAAAAAAACTTTAACACCCCCTAAATCGAATTTTGGGGGTATTTTTCAAAAACTAATAATTGCAACCTTTTGTTGCTTACTTAGTTTGGTATTTATGCCAAGTTTCAAGTTTATTAACCAAGTAATAAGATTTTTCATAAAAACTTTAACACCCCCTAAATCGTCTTTTGGGGGTAGTTTCGAAAAACTAATAATCACAACCTTTATTATTTATTTATTTTAGTATTTGTGTAATGTTTCAAGTTTAGTTACCCATGAAATAAGATTCTGCCATACAAATTTCATCACCCCCTAAATCGACTTGAGGGGGTACTTTAAAAAAACTAATAATGTCAATCTTTATCATGTTCTTAGATTACTAATTGTGCCAAGTTTCAAAAATATTAGTCGAAGGAATTAGATTTTTCATACAAACTTTGCCCCCCTTTTTAACCCCCTTAGGGGTAGAATTTCGGAAAATCCTTTCTTATCGGATGCCTACATCATACAATGAATATACCTTTCAAGTTTCAGGTCTCTACGTTCAGCGGTTTGGGCTGTGCGTTGATCCGTCAGTCAGTCATTCAGGACAAAGCATTTTATATATATAGATTTAAATGTAAGCACGGAATGCAGCACAGGCACGTGTAGCCGGCAGTACTTCGTGTTAGTACCTAAGTTTATAAACTGTGTAATATAACTGTGATAATTTTGATAACTGAGCTTGTGTTTTTATCCCTAATTATAATATGATATTGTATACATATTTCTGTGATAAACCGCTCACTGTATACCTGTGATAAACAGCATTGTTTGCTCAAACTGAAATAAATAGCAACTTTAGCTCAAATTGTATTGATAGCACCTTTTGCACATCGTTAATAGCACCTCTGCACACTTGTATTTTACCTATTTTTATAAGAAATAAATTATGCCCTTAGATCAGATTAATAAAAGTGGGACTTTTACCCACAGAATACAAGATGATGAATGCAAGAAAGAGTTAGTATGAGGAATGAAAGTACGAGAGGCATAAAAGATTGACCGGAATGACAGAGGTTAAGCACATAAGGCACCAATATCGTTGGTGGGGATTAGTGTTAAGAAAAAAAAAAAAAAAAAAAAAAATATACTAACTTTAAAACTTTCGCGTTTCATAATGGAAAACAATATATTACGGGAATTTAAAGAGGAGCTCGTGGCTTAATAATAACAGCCGCACGGGTCGATCTTCAAGGTTAAGCAACGCTTGACGAGGTCGGTCCTTGGATGGGTGACCATTTCAACATACCGAGTTTCCTCCGTGCCTCGGAAAGCACGTTAAGCCGTTGGTCCCGGCTGTCATTTGAAGATCTTTGACAGTCGTTACGGGTAGTCAGAAGCCTGAGATCTGACACCAGTCTTGCCAAGGGGTACCGTGTTACCCAGTTAGTGGGTTGTGGAGGTCAGATAGGCAGTCGCTCCATGTAAAACACTGGTACTCAGCTGAATCCGGTAAGACTGGAAGCCGACCCCAATATAGTTGGGAAAAGGCTAGGCAGAAGATGAATTTAACGCGATGATTTAGATTATTTATTTACCTATTTAACCCGACGTTTCGACCGTGTTGCAACGATCGTGGTCCCGGGTAGACTGGTGTCTCGGTGTACTGGCTCCATTGGGGCAGAAAATTCTTCCTCCGTTCATCAAGTAAAGCATAAGAAGACTTGAGTCACAAATTATATCGTTTCATAAGCTACAAAATCCACGACACATGTCACATGCTAATCCTACTGATAAATCTATTCACAGTGTCCCGGAAAACACTTATGTAGGAGCCGCCTATCTTTACACCTAACTCTCACATCATCAGCAGTAACTAAAGTACTATTACACAATTACATTATGCATTTGTCAGTTTCTACGATGCTATTTGCAAACACATTACCTGCTTGTGGGCAGTTGCAGTCGGGTAAATGACGCGGTCGTGAATTTCATTTGAATTGTTTTAGTATAAAGTTTCAAATCGAGGTGTTGGAGAAAGTGAATGCAGTCCGTCACATGGGTCTAGAAAAAGTGTATGCTATGGCGATGGCCGAAATAAAAATGTATATTTATATATATTTAACATTTTACCAATTGCTACGATACACATACGAATGCAGAATATTATATACAGGGACTGCCTTTCCGCCATTATACTGGGTAACAATAACCTTTGATAAGACAGGTATTTTGAAGACAATCCAATTTACCTACAAAATAATTTATTATTGGCAGTAACGTTTCAACCTGCGGCTCTAGACATGTTTTTTTTTTAATTATAGACTAGCGGACGCCTCGCGGCTACACCCGCGTAGTTCCAGTTCCCGTGGGAATACAGGAATAAAGTAGCCTATGTCAGCTGGAGATAGTGTAGCTTCCCAACGGAGAAATAATTTTTGAATTCGGTCCAGTAGTTTGTAGGGTTCCGTATCCAAAGGGTAAAAACGGGACCCTATTACTGAGACTCCGCGGTCCGTCTGTCTGTCTGTCTGTCTGTCACCAGGCTATATCTCATGAACCATGATAGCTAGACAGTTAAATTTTCACAGATGATGAATTCCTGTTGCCGCTATTACACAAAATACTAAAAACAGAATAAAATAAATATTTAAGTATTTAAGGACCGTATTTTTTTGCCGTTTTTTTTGCGATAATGGTACGGAACCCTTTGTGCGCGAGTCCGACTCGCACTTGGTCGGTTTTTAAGTTTAGTCGTTACATATCCACGCGTTACAAAATACAAATCTTTCCTCTTTATAATATTAGTTTTTGTATTATAGATAGGCTCACGGTTGACCACTATCTCACCTCATGTTAAGCGATAATGTGGTCGACGATGAAGCACGCTTGCCTAGAAGTAACTTATTCACTCTTGACTTAAGGACATTGTATAAACGACAGCGTCGCTAGAGCAATTAGAAAGCAATCGAATTACAAAAACCCATTACGTGAGCGATTCCTTACATTTTGGCATTCCGACAATCACTATCGCTGATGATAGAATGATACTTTATCCTTTACAGACAATGTCATTGACCCGTAGCTGATTCTATCACTTCACTCCAAACCCAAGATGATAAATATCGCCGTCAATAGAATATTTCATTTAGAATTATGTAAACTATCACTTAATTCCCCCATCAATTTGTCCTAAACACCGTAACGGCTTTATCCACAAGCGAAGGTTAGGAGTTCAACGCCCACAAGATTTGTGGTGACATGGTGGTACCATCACATTTGAATAAAGAACCACTCTTTGTGGGTGTCTGTCTGTGGGCTTTTGATCGGGACGACTGCCGTATTGATCGATATTTCGAAATTCTTGATGACTATGATTTTGGATTTTGACCATAAACTTTTCTGACCACCTCAGACACTTCATGGTTCTCATTGACAGGTTATATACAAAGGCGAGTTTAACCCATAATTGGGTTTTCTAAAAGCAATCCTCGGGCTGTTACGTAATAATATGGGATTCAATGGAAATAGCAAATGAGATCTATCGTTAAAACCATAAAATGGGATATAAAACTGGGATCCAAAAAAATAAATCCTACATCCGATCCATGTCCATAAAATTTAGGTTTCGAATTAGCTGTAGTACTTCTTGATAGGGAACCTTACGTATTATAAGCTTATTTATTCAGAACATTTTGAACGCAGAACTAACAAATCTCGGACACGGACGTGTAGTGTGTAACCACCCTCAGAGCTATTTATGAGATATGCAAATGAGGACAATATATCCAAATGCACAGAAAACGTCATTCATCATTAATCATTAATTCTTTTATGGATTTGAGTCAGCTAGAAAACTCCGACCTCATCTTGTATAAATTGATAAAAAAAAATACGTGTAAAAGTGTGTTTTTTTAACTAATTTTCAAAATAGATTTCATGTTTTTGTTTTCCTGTAGAATTATATAACATTTAAATATATATAAATTCGTTAATTATATACAATATTATGTAAAACAGAAAAGTAAAGTAAACTAGATGCGAGTAGTCATTGTTGTTAGATTTTCTATAGGTATATATATTACCTCTGAGAAGAACCAGCAAAAAAAATTCATCGGTCATCATCTCTTTTAAAGTCAGTTCGATCGTATGTGGTCAGTGAGAAATAAGTGTCTCAAATGATGCGTTATTTTGTTAACTCATCTGGTAAATAGTGCCTATCCGAAACAGTAAAGCTTTCTTGAAAAGTCCAATTTTTTGTACTTATTTCATACTTACTTTGGCTGTTTACTTAGGTTGATCGATCATCATCATCATAAATTCAGTCAAAAGCCGTCCAATGCTGGACATAAGCGTCCCCAAAGCGTCACCACACTGATCGGATTTTTATTGCTCGCTGAACTTTGTCGTTGGTGCCGAAAAGATCTGGCGTGGCGACCGTGAACCGGAAGACGTTGCGTTGCAAGGCCTCTCACTAGGTTGTTGATCGATCCTAAGATAAAATTACAGTACAAAGGCTTTGTGCTAGACCTTTTTCAAAACAAGAACAATTTAAAGAAGTCTTAACCAAGTTTATCGACCAGTAACTAAAGAGGTCACATATGCCTCCCACCGTAACACAATACTATTGCATCGCTCACGCTTTCGCCTTAAAAGGGTAGGCAGATGTCCAACTGTGTTATTAGGGGACATAAAATAAGAATGATAAAGTCATATTTTATATATCGAAATAATGGGCTTTTGTTGTAGTTCATGACGACCCTGGGTGGGGTCAACACGGTGGGTGTTTGTATATCTTCGAGCGATGACTTAGAAATTGAATCGACGGTATCTTCTGGGTATGAAACTGAAGGCCAGTATGCAAAAAATAATCACTATGGAAAAGGAAAAATAGGCGTTCATGGGTACCTACTGCCGCCAGAAGGGAAATCTTATATCTTTGGAATATCTAGCCACTAATAATAAACAGGACGCGCAGCGGCCTGCTATTCAAAGATTTCACTGGTGCAACACATCGCATAAGCATGTCGGTGACGCGAACTCATAAGTTTTGTCGCTACCAAAAATCTTTCAACATGGATAAAGAAGTTTTCTCTTAAAGAACCTGACCAAGGTAGCAAGCTGGTACATCTCGAAAAAAATCATTTCAGCAAGATCATTTTCTATGGCAGTGATTTATCAGAAAAGATGAAATGTTATGTCGCTTTCTTACAAAAAGACCGCTATAAATAAACTACGAGAAAAGTTTTCTTATACCTATGTGTTGGTTTAACTTATATAAAATGCTATTCAAGCGAAGATATTTTCAGATGACCTACTAATATTTGTATCAAAAATCCATAATGGGCGTTCCCAAAAGGTTCTGCAGCGGGGATGGTACGAACAGATCATTCGTCGAGAGCTGGCCTCTTTGCCGGGAGGACGATAGTATGTTAACTTGGGGGTGGGAAAGCTACCTCCCTCGTCCAATACGTACGCCCATTTCTGCGAAACAGACCCCCACCCCTCCCCTTTGGATACCACTACCACCCCCAGTTGCAGGAATATGAGAAGACTTTATGCAAATATTTCAAAATGGAAGCTTACGTAATATTGTATGATATCGGCAGAGGTGATGCAAAATCGCAGTACCCGTTGTAAAAGTAAAATAATATTATCGTTTTTTCAGATCAAACATGAGTACAATACTAGCAAGTACCCATTCGTATACGTTGCCTGTGATGGCATGCAATCTCTAATATCTTAAAAGACGATGTGAATAGTATATCTATTAGTAGATTACTCGTAAATTTATTCTTATTTAGTTTCATAAATTACGCGATCCTTGGTCGACTTGATTAACTACGATTCTATAACTACGAGTTCTAAAAGTATGTCGTCATATAACCAAGCAGTCTGCGTTGCAGTTCGGCCTGTGGTTAAAGCCTGTAAGAAGTTTCGTAAAAACTTTTTGCGCCTTGGCAAATCATACATCATACGCGTAAAATAGGATTATAGATCAAAAGCAAGCGTCAAAAATAATGTTTGAATAATCAAGAAATTTCGAGCCTTCGAGCCTTTGTCTATTTTATTATTTAATATTTAGTTGCGAAAACAAAACGTTTAATGCATTCCCTTTTCGCATGAAATTATCTAAAACCAACTAAAATAGAAAAAATAATTTAGACATGTAGGTACCGACAGCAAAACTGAATGAAAAATAAGTAATATACAGACGTAACAAGTAAACGAATAAACAAAGAACAACCTACGCGTGGTCTAAAATTTCTCCTAACAAAAGCAGTTTTAAAAAGTTAAGCAGTATTTAAAAAAATCATCTAGACTCTTTGAAATATTAATAACATTGAGACACAACTTAGAAGTTACGTCGATTCTTTAATTTGACGATCGAAACCAATAATGGCAAATCTGCCAAGTATTCAGTACCTTTTTATGTTTGGGCCGGCTTCCAGCTGAATACCAGTGTTTTTCATGGAGTGTCAGCATGATCAGTGAATTCCTGCCTGTCACAAAAAGTGAAATTGTCGTGTTTCTCCATTTTTACCGACTTCAAAAAGAAGATCGGATCGTAATCATATTTTTTTATTAGATTAAATTTTCGACTTAGAGAATAGTGAAAATCGGTTCAGCAGTTTACAAGGTATGAAAGATATAACGGAACTCCGTAACGACAAACACCACAAATGTGTAAATTGAGTTATTACGGATATTCTGTCTTTCCATTAGGTACCTTACTATATAGAGCTTACTCCCTTTTTTAATGATATCATACCAAAAAAAAAAAGAGAAAAATAAAAACATTTTCATAAAAAAATAAACCGACTTCCAAAGCAAAGCACTAAAAAGTAAAAAATAACTTTTGTTTCGGAAGTAGAGTTCGCAAAACTAAACAAAACGAGGTAGATATCAAAGACGAGATGTTTTGAGTTAAAGTCAATTTATTTTTTTATGAAAATGTTTTTAGATTCAACATTTGACTGGACCATCGCTGGACAACGGCCTCACACCTGTATAACGCTCCACTCTACCCTGTATTTGTTCTTCTTCGAGCAATCGCCCTTAAACATCTCTAAGTGTGTTTGACGATGCAACTTTTTAATTATGTCGTACTATACTGCAACAGAAAAATTAATTGATTTGCAGTTCGACAAAGGCATATTGAAATGTACTCGTTTGTTTTGGGGGATATATCCCTTTCTCTTTGCTATCTGCAATTCCGGACAGTTTTTTTATTGCTGTCTAATTAATTGACGGACAAGCCTTTGGGGCGTTTGTGCGTGCAGGCAGGGGTAAATAAAACCGGTCCAGTTCGAATCAGACGCGGACTCAAGTTCTGTACAACGAAAATTGATGATAAAAATCCTTTCCCTCTATTTATTATTTTGTCTTTATATTGCACACGTATTTTGTGATCATTTGAATAGTTTATTATATCTTAAAACCTGTGAAACTGAAAACGGGTAGGGTTAGTGCTCTACATCTGCCTAATCTTTGTCCAACAATTTTGGGATGGATTCAGTACCGGTCTGACCCAATGCAACTGAGTATTTTAAACAATTTAGTTATTTACGATATCTTATTAAGACAGGTTCTCAATCTTTCGGGTAACAGCTATCAAAGATCCGGGATCAAAGTTTTAACGAGCTTTCCTGCCACGTACGGGTCTCGATCGAATCGCGTGGTTTTATTGTTTAGTCACGAGTGACTTGGTTTAGTCACGGCTTGATTTTCACCTTTTGGGATCGGAACCCTAAAAAGCAGTATACGTCATAAAATATAGGTTTCGCACTAATTAATTGGTATCAAAGCCAGCGCAGTTTTTTATGTCATTTTTGCCTTTCAATGGAATTGTATATTGATAAATAAAAGCTTTATTTTGGCTGCAGTACAATACCAAATTTTCTGATTGATTCCACTGTCCTATATTGGACCCAATTACAAAAAAAATGTATCTGCTCTTTCATGTTTTTTCAAACTCTGGCTTTTGTAGTGCTGTGATTATAATTATAAAAACATTATTCGTAAAATATTTTTTTAAACAAGCTTTTTTCGTATTCTACTAAGCAAACCCTTTCGTTTGATACCTTTAACATGGCAGTGCACAAAAATAACTAGTCCGCCATTTTGAGCCGTCCACCATATTGGATTTAGAATGACGTCACTTAGCTAACCATGTATTGTCATCCAAGCTAAACGTGTATGCAAAATTGCATCTTATTCGGTGTAGGACAACTGCATTAAAATTCGTCTGCAAGATATGACCCGAACACACTTACATACATACATATATGCATTGCAAGTGTAATAGAGGAATATAGAGGCCCTAGACAAATGGCATTATATCTACGAAAGCGTCGCGGAATCAATTGGTAAAATGTGAAAAATTTATGGGATTGTCCTACATTACATTCCCTATCCCTTAAATTTTGGCATTTCGAACATCGACATCGCTGGTATGAAGCTTTGTCTAGAGCTAGGTACATTTTTGCTGCTTCCCAATTAGGCTAGGTTACAACGCATTGGAATATTTCCACATCCAATGCTGACAATTTTAACGAGTTCGAATGTTGGTGTGCGTTTCTCTTCTTATTGTGTCGAACATGTTGCACCAAAACCTCGCTGTAACGTCCTCTTTTTACTGTATCATCTCAGTCAGGGAACCAGACTTTTTTAATTAAAATATTCTGTATACCTTTTTTTTTTTTTTTTTTGGGGTGGGAAATCATCCAATGACTTCTCCCGCTCTGGGTGAGGCGGGAGGGCGTGTCAGACTTTTACTGACTAAAACCCACCTGTGTTCCTTCAGTTGCTTGAGCCTGGGCCGCGGTAACTCTTTTTCAAATTTATCCGCGACCCACCACTATTCTGTATACCTAGCAATACAATATTTTGAATAGTTTTGCTAGCTGGTATGACTGGTCTGGCCGGGCTAGCTAGCGGCTGGTCATACACGCATTCCGGTTATAAATAAATACTATGCACCTGGCCTTTCTGTAGAACATCACCAATACGATATGTTCCTATAATAAAGAAACCGACTTTGACAAAATATTAACTGACTTCATAAGCAAAACACTAAAATGTACAAAATAACATTTCTTTTGGAAGTTTTTTCGACTTTGATTGAGTATCTCCTTTTTATTGGATTCTGTAAAATGAGTATAATATTGCTAAATCAATTTTTCTTATTCATCTTTTGGGCTAGATCCTAATTAATTATTAAGAATTTTGCCCATTTCAACAAAAAATAAAAATTACAATGTCTCCAGAAACTCGACTCGCCGTTCACAACAGCATGCTGGTGCCTACACTTATGTATGGAAGTGAAGGTTGGGTATGGCATGAAAAACATGAAAGTAGGATTAATGCACTAGAAATGCGTTCCTTGCGAAGTATGTGTGGTGTAATTATAAATGATATATTGCGAATGAGGTAATAAGACAACGTTGTGGTTTAAAAGAAGATGTAGTGACTAAAATTGAAAAGAGTATGTTAAGATGTTTTGGCCATGTTGAGAGGATGAATGAAAGGCGAGTAACGAGCGGTATTTACAAGGCAGACGTGAATGAAAACGCTGGGAGGGGACGTCCTAGAAAGACATACATAGACCTTATAGGTGAAGTTCTTCAAAAAAGCCAGGTGGGCAGTACTCATAACCAGCGTGTGTCTATGACTAGATGTATGAATGTGAGTGTGGTTTGTGTAAGGATCGTAGCAGGTGGCGTTCTATTGTTTCTGCCTTCCCCCATAGGAAAAAGGCGTGCGTTTATGTATGTATGTAAAAAAATAAAAAAACAAATTCAGATAGTATCTACAAGATTTGTACAAAAATTAACACATTTCGCAAAATACAAAAGTTCGAAGTGCTACACAGTACATAATTACCCATCTCTGCCCATCCCTAGAGCCGATGAATACATACTTGATATTCACCGGGGTGATTGAACTGCCTTTGTGGTCTAGCGTTAGTGCTTGTATGAATAGTGGGCAAGTTAAAGTATCACGTATACAATGTGTCCGGACTTGTAGTAATAAAACTTTAAAAAAAATACAGTTAATTTTATCGATAAAAATACCCCACATAAGGGGTGAAATCATTACACCCTCAAAGATAGAGCAATTTTAGTATTTGACTTACTTATTACGATATCCACATAGTGTAACAAGTATAACTTTGGACCTAGTTCTTACAGAGGCGTACATTTAATGTTATTTTAACGGCCATAGCATAGAAAATCTATAAAAACATTAATCTAAGACTGAAAACATAAGATATTTTTGTAATGAGCCATAAGAAACAAATTTTAAACGTAATTTCACAAGTTTAAATTTTTTTATGTATGCGATTTTTTTATATGAAAATTTTGGCATAAAGCCATAAAATACATGTCTTTTATTGCTTTTTTGTTAATATTTGAGTTGGTCTGCACACTGACAAAAGAATCACAGCTCTAAGCCAATTAGTTTAATTTTATTACTGCCTAAAAAGAACACCTACACATCTTTGACTTATTGGGGGCTTAGGTTATACAGACAGATGTTAGGTAAATTACAGTTCCATTATGTCCTGCCTAGTAGGCATACAATAGTTAAGTCAACATGAAAAATAAAATAAAAAAAATATATGGGGATTAAATCCCATAGGTGGGTGTTTTTATTGATAAAAGAGGAGTATTTTATGGTCTTAAAGTTTTATTACTACGAGTCCGGACACAGTGAGACGTATCTCAGATATAGAGATAACAAGATATTGATAATTGACAGGGATATCACAGCTGATACTGGCATTAATGGCTTTGTAGTTAATTTACCGTTTCAGGTATTATTAGACTTTATAGGTACTATAGTTTCAGTTTTCTGTTAAGCTTCACACTCAAACAATGGGATATAATTATATCGAACGATTTGAGATAGCCGCAAACCTCTAAGGACGTTCATAAAATTGAAAGAGGGGGGAAAATATACAATGCCTATATATATTTTATTGAAATATAAATGTGAAAATAATTTATATTTTTGCTGGTCTTACCAATAAAACATATTTAACAAAAAAACTAGCAGTGGAGTCTGGTTTGAGTTATTTAGACACGCGTTAGCATGTCAAGCCAAGTTCAAGAATAAAAGGAACTGGCGATGCAGCAGTTGTGTGTAATATTACACGAACCATTTGGAGTCACTTTTGTCATCTTAATAACTTAAAATCTATTTAACATAAACACATGAAATTTGGTTTATGTATTAAAATTTCTGAAATGAACTATAAAACCAAATTTCATTAATATAGCTCAAACGGTTATTTAGATATTAACGTCCAAAAATCGTCATTTTTATCACTGACTGACCTATAGATCAAAACTCTAACCCAGTTCCAGATGACTTAGAAAGTTCAAATTAGGCATCCAGATAGGTAGTAGAGTGAATACAAAGGAATAAATCAGAAAATAGTAATTTTTTATCTTTTCATCACAATTTTTCAATTAATTGATTCTATTAAGAACACTTACTTAAAGTCCCTGTAATATAAGAATCATCAGTTAAAATTGACGACAGCTGGTCTTTATGTGGATTTTAAGGTCTTCATGTGAATATATAATGAGTGGAATATCACCCTTAATTCTAGAACGAGTCAAGAACAAGTTTCAAATATGAAGCAATGTAGTCGTGGATCAAACGCAACTAGGGGTTTGATGAGGACATCAGCTGCAAAAAAATGTTGTACGAAAGGTCCTTAAGGTCAACCCCTGCAGAGTTATAATTTATTTTGTGTTTAATTTATTTAGTATTGTTTACAATCGTTATTTTGTTTTTTCGTCCTAGAAAGATATTAGAGCCACTTATGGCCATGAGTCTTTTTCAGAATCCCTATTTAATGCGCCAAAACTTGTAATACAGGGTCACTTTTCGGTAGAGTATTTTTTTTTCACAATGGGGTCCGAAGTTAATAAAAATTATGAATTGAGAAAAAAAAAATCGTAAAACTTAATACTTATCTTACTTAGTATATAATTCAACTTTTCAAATTTATGAACTTTATTTTAAAACAGCACATATTTTTGTAGCAGAAAAAGCAAGAAATAGTGTTATTAAATATATTTTACAATGTTTTATGTCCTTATAAATAAATTTCAGGATACATAACTACCCATTTAGATCTTAATTCTTTTGTCAACAACCGCGCATATTCTTAGTATTGAACTTGGCTCCCTTTTTCACATTTATGTTTTTGATGGGATTTCAACTACATCTTGTATTATGTAAGTGGGCTAAAATTAGGTTAAGATCCTCCTTTTTTTCATTTATTATTTATAAAAAAGGTCATCTAAAACTTTATCTAATCTTACATAGTCTATACCCTCTAACCTTCTTACAAATAAACGCGGAATGGTATAACAAAGGAATAACCATACATTTTCATAGGTTTATACTTGGTATAACTTTATGCCGCGTTTATTTGTAAGAGGGTAAGTATAGACAAAATCTTCAAAAATCGAAACCACAATCTTCCATATTCTAACCGTCGATTTTCTTCTCACAAACGAAAACAAAAGTGAAACTATGTTAACGTGTATTACGTGCTACATAGCGATGAACTACACCATCATTACTGCTGACCTTACCGACAACGAGGCGCAATCGTCAGGTGATTCCAATCGTTAGGCGTTTTTTGATTTATCGTCGACGAGTCACTTTCTCTGATATAATCCGTTTTAAAATTGCGTGTGGATTCAATGAAAGATAGAAGTGGGTGTTATTTTAGGATTCCGTAGCCAAATGGCAAAAAACGGAACCCTTATGGATTCGTAACAGCCACTTTTTTCGAAACTATAAGAACTATGCTGTTGAAACTTGGTAAGTAGATGTATTCTGTGAACCGCATTAAGATTTTCACACAAAAATAGAAAAAAATACAATAAATTTTCCCCATACTAAGACCTGAAACTCAATATTTTTTTTTCCATCAAACCCATACGAGTGGGGTATTTATGGATAGGTCTTCAAAAATGATATTGATGTTTCTAATATTATTTTTTTCTAAACTGAATAGTTTGCGCTAGAGACACTTCCAAAGTGGTAAAATGTGTCCCTCCGCACCTGTAACTTCTAAAATAAGAGAATGATAAAACTAAAAAAGAAATATGATGAACATTACCATTTTTTTTTATATAAACTTCCACCGAAAATTGGTTTGAAAGAGATCTAGTAAGTAGTTTTTTTAATACGTCATAAATCGTAAACCGCAATTTACCAAATACAGAAACCTTCGTGCGCGAGTCCGACTCGCACTTGTCCGGTTTTTTAATTCGTGGTTTGGTAATTATAATACGCTTTAATTGTTAATTACTTTCTGACTTAAAAACAGTATACTTACTTTTATGCATACATAAGTGTCTGAGTGCAATTTTCTCCAAATTATAATTAAGACAAACAGTTCGTTTATTGATAGGTAATTTAAGATTACTTCTAATAAACAGCAAGAACTCTTGCCTTCTGTTCAATGTTACCTTTGGACATCGACTCAGCAATCGGCCCGGCCGACGCGCAGCCCGGCTAAAATACTGTTTATTTGCATTAGGATAGAGAAGAGGAGAAGAAGACAAAATAGTATATAAGCTGAAAAATATTGTTAATAAATCAGATTTTAATTTTATATTCTTATCTCATAACCCATCACTGTGGCCAAGATACCTTTAGCAATCTCTGTTCAGTCTCGTGAGTCTGCGAGACCGGCAGTGAGAGTAACTTTCCCGAGCCTGGAATTCCTGCGCACTTCATGTTTGTAAACTTAGGTCGCATGGTGCAGACATCCTGAACTTATCATATATTTTCATGTACAGTCACACCCTTAACTTTACTGCGGCCTTATGTGAAATTAGTTAGGGTGGGCATAAATATTGGTCCTTCGAGCATTTGAATCACGCGGTCTCCTTGATAGCGTAGATACTGACAGACTGAAACTTCAGAGAACTGGGGGTTGGTGTACTCAACAAAGCATCAATTTTAAGTAATCTGAAGTTCGGTCTTTTCGATACAACGGTACTTACTTAATTTCCTATGTTCCCGAGATTGGGAAGAGGGCGTCCACAGATGTCCTCCATCACGATCGGTCTTGAGCTTCACGCTTCATCTCGCTCCATGACATTCCGATGCACGTCACTTCTGCCAACACGGTACGATGCCAGGGTTTGAAGCCAGGGTTTGTCGGGGACGGCCACACTTTATTTTCCCTTGGGGATTCCAGTCCAAAGCTTGCTTGGTTACATACCTAAGCAAGTTTTGGACTGGGTCCGAAGGGGCCCGATCACATGATTGGGACCCCTTCGGAGCGTGTGGCCAATCCATATCCACTTGCGACGCTTGGTCTGACGGTCGATCGGGCTCTCGTGGCATTGTTCCAATAACTACGTTGCAGATGAATTCGGGCCAGTACATACCGACAATGCGACAACGACAGCGGTTGACGAAGACTGTATCTGGCGTTAGAGTCCTTTGTGATTTTCCACGTTTCACACCCGTAGAGCAACACTGATTTGACTTTGGGCCCGAAGATTTTGAGTTTAATCCTTCGGGTCAGTTGCCGCGATTGCCAAACGGGTCTCAGCTGCGCGAAGGTAGCTAGGGCTTTGGCAATCCGTGAAGCGATGTCCTCTTCGCTACCCCCAATGTCTGACACGACATTCCCGAGGAATGTAAATTTGTGGACGCGTTACACTGCCTCTGTGCCAATCAGCAACGGTGAGTAGTTCTTCACATCAGTTCTAGATACAAAGGTACATTTCATTAAATTGTTTGGGCCCTTTAGGTGGCCACGTTATTGTAGCGTTCAGCTAATGGGATGTAGAGGCACTCCACTCGTGCCATTTCCTTTTTTGTTTTACATCTTTAAATATATTCATGACATAATTAAATAAACCAGTAGGTAAATAGATGTAGAACAAAACCTTAAAGCAAAATTTAAAATAAACAAATCATTACGCATGGCATACGTACACACGCGCACGGTGACGTCATAGGCCTCATCGTCTCGCCTCAAAATTTGTTTATACATGACCTAACCTAACGTATGTACGCTTAACCATGACTCTAACATTAAACTCTCGTCATAATTAGCCATTGGAAAACTTACAACATATTCTCGGACAGAAATACTAAACCTATCATCAAAAAGAAAAAAAAAATTGTGACCCGCAAGAGAGACAAGAAAAAAATAAAAAATAATCACATTCTCTCAGTCAGTCGCCAACCAACAATAAAAAAACGCATTTACTTACTCAAGTGCCTAAGCTTTGTCGTCTAATGTGATGTTACAACATCTCCATAATATGAATACGGCCTTGAATAATACGTTTATTTTCCAAACATAATATTTATTCAGACTCAAGACTAGGCAATGATGACATTAGAAATTGTTCTGCAGTGATTAATGTTGGTACTTACATTACGTTAGTCTTTTTATGAAAGCAAAAGAGCTGGTAAACCAGTTAATGTCATTTTAGGTCGCGAAGACTTTAATATCCAGTTTACTCTGATCTGCCACAGCGGATAGTTTTCATCTGACTTGTTCAATGTTCATGTTTCCGTTTATGCTGGTCATACTGTGTGATCACTTTTCGTCTCCAGTTTACTCTGGCCTTCCATCGCGGGTATATTTTACCTGGCTTCTTCAAGCACCTTATGTCAATTTGTACTGGTCATATTGTGTGCATAGCTCGAATTGTAAGCATATCGGATACTGGTTTAATTGTCAGATTCAATGATGATAACTCGATTGATATATTGTCTGTGTTTTTGACCTAGATTTTTGTCTTCAAAATTATGTCATTCTTTTTGTATTGTTTAAATGCTGATCGTTGGACACCCGCTTCAGTGATGTGGTTATCAACTATGAAGGTAGCAGTTTGGTATGTTGAGAAAGTGGTTGTGGGTTTTGAACGTTAGTTCTTCTTCTAATTCATTTTTATTAACATTTATTAAATTTTTATTCGTGTCTATAGCAAGACTGTTATTAGATTGTGGGTGGTCCAGAACTTTGATAGTTTTATCGCTTCTATGGCATCGTCGGTGGCACCGTAAATATCACTTTGCCTGCATGTTCTAAATTGCAGAGGACCCGGTAGAATAATATGACTTCAAGAAAATTATTATTAAGATAAGTTCCAGAAATGAATATTAATGATTATGATATCTCTTTCAATTCAATTTATTTATCAACAAATTTTGAATACATCAACATCCTAATAAAATTTAAGTAAAATTCCATCTGTATTTTAAAGATTTGTATTATTATAATATACTGAGATAGGTACATAATAGTTGCTAGCTTTAAAATAATTGGTAATGCAAAATTCCATCATAATCGGTTGAGGATAACTGCTTTAAAGTCCAGTTGCAAGAATTGACCCGAACATACTTTGCAAGTTAATAAAAGGCTTGTAAAATACCGTTAACAGAGTGCTAATTCAAGAAAAGAGTGAGCAATTTACTCGAAGCGGATATAATTATAACTTTTATAAAAACAGTAAACACATAATAAACATGCAAAGTCGGTTCAACAACACAACTTGCATTCGCGTAAATATTCCAAAGCGATGGTTGCGTAAAACTCACTTTCTGATTGCGTAAATTTCACTCACATTATAATTATAGTTAATATATTATAAAAAAAATATTTATACCTAGATAATTTGGCCAAATTGTCGGCCATTTGAACCGGTAGAGTTTAGCGGGTCACAGGTAATTATAGAATAGGTAACTAGTTGGGTCACGTGGTAATATTATGTTCGTGATTTGTGTTGGCGTTGTTGGTGTTTTACTTTCATTTTTTTATAGTAATTTGGACTGTACGTGGTAAATCATGGTTTATAAGAAGCGTTTTCTAGTGGTTTTCCTCTGCGTGGACAATTTTTCGGGAGCCGTATTTTTTTTTGAGATAAGTGTTCATTTTTTACGTGTGGGAATGCTCATGCAAACTGCACTACCACTGGGAGATAGTGCAGTTATGTGGGACTCCAACCCACTAAAACTCCACGATGTCCTCTTGTGCCGGTTATTGCGGGCACACGGGCACGCGTTAGCAATCACCGCGAACCGGCCGCGGCTGCTATCACCGGTCTCTCCTCTGGGCGATCCTACGAAGCCTTTGCGAAATCAGCGCTAAAGCCACAAAGTACATAAGCAGCGGCGCGCTAAAGCTATCGACTTCCTTGGCTGAGTATTGATCGAAGAAAATTTAAATAATGAACAAGGTATCATCGAAACAAAAAACAAGTGAAACAAAACGTAATCAGAACAAAACTAGAAAGGCGATAAGGCCGCCCGTTGTATATTTTTAGTTTTAAGTTTCTTTTGTTACTGTATTTTCTGGTGTACAATAAAGAATACATAAATAAATAAATAAACTAGCAAATAAATAAAATTGACCTCTCTGTAACATGAGTTTAAATTAAGAATAATTATTTAAGTATTATTTAATTCTTAGGAAGAGTTTTGGTTTATGCAGGTCATAGTTCCAAAAAAGTGACACCTTTCGTCATCAACTTCAATGCATCTGCCTTCTGTAGGCCAACAAAAATGAAACAGATTATTTATAAAATTATTTGCCTTTAAGTAACCTTCGGTTTACTTAAAAAACGTCCTAAATCTTTAGGCACATTTTGAAATATTTTTCTGAGTATCTGAAAAAATTGGTTATGACCAAGTTTTTGCGTCATTTTAGGAGTTATATTTTCTTCTCAGCTTCGTATGTTTGCCGTTCCATTTGTCGGCCGTTACGACACCGATCGCACTAAATCCTGATTTTTTATGACCAAACGCGTGCATACGTGATTGAATAAAAGTCAAGTAAGTGCATGTTCGACCACACGCATGCAATGTGGGCCTTTACAGTCAGCGCGCCTATGAGTGCGAATGTACCTAGAAGGTTCTGTTATGCATTTGAAATCCGCGAACGTGCTAGACACAGTATTGAAGGGATCTCACCACTCCACTCTTAGTTTGTCGATCTAATTTATTTGCCGAAGGTTTTACGTATCTATACATCCCGGATCACGTTCAACGAGATTTACGTGAAAATTTGTTTTTAATTATCTGTCAAGAGGTAATTCTTTGGTCTGTTAATCTGTCCGAACATAATTAAGTTCTGAATTTTACTAGTAAATCAACTTACAATCAAAAATACTTTCTACCATAACACATGTTTGTTTCCAATAACATGACCAACCTTTGATAATTGACATGGCAGAGGTTTCTATTCGATAAGAGGAGGGGATCAATAAAGAAACTTTGGATGGACTCTGTGAAAGATGATACAGTAAGGAATGGAGTGATTACTGAGATGAGAAAGAATAGGAAAGTATTAATTAAAAAGACGACACTAAATAAATTGGCAAAGGACAAGACAATGATGTCAGTGCTGAAACATGTGTCAAATTCTCAAAGATAAAAAAAGAAATAAAATAAAAAAGATATTGTCCTAAATTCTAAGACCCTTCAAAACAAAATTATAAGCATCTTGCAACTATACCTGCGGAAGAGGCTTCAACACACCGACAAACCTGCACGTTCCCTTACGTAACTAGTCAAGTGAACTCTGTACCGACCATAGTTTAATTACATAGTAAGGCATTACATAACAGTATCAAATTTTACGAGATGTTTCCCCATGCTTGGTAGTGTTGGTACCACGCGTTCGTCTATTATGGCGTGGTTGCTTCGTGGCTCGGATTTAGTTATTGTATGGTTGTTATTCGGAAAATTGTGCTGTTTATGGCGCTGGTACGTTGTTACGTCAGAGTTTGATCGAAGAGTTTTATTGCTGACATTATAATGATGTATTTTTGATCGCAGGTATGTGAGATAGTTTGTTTTCTCGCAAAGACAACAGAAATTCTCATAGTCTGGATTGTTTGTTTACCACAAATTAATTTAATTAATAACGACTTCACTGGAGTCAGTAATAACGTGGCGGGGGACAGGACGGTATGGAAGAAAAAAATTGATGCGCCGACCCCAAGTAGCATGTGACAAGGGCAGGAAGATTATGATGATGACTTCACTGAGTATTTAATGTTTTGGTAATAGTTAGACACGTTATTACGCCTGCATTCCCCGGAAGGATAGGCATACCTGTATCTCTCTACCTTCATATATTACACCCAAATTTTAACAGTTAGGCAAGTAACCCATGTAATAATTGGCAAACATTTTGCCATCAATCGGACACAAATCCAGAATGCGGGCCGCTTCTGAAAAACTGCAGATGTACAAAAACCCAGTACCACCACAATAAATGTCCATTTAACATAGACACAGCAACACAATATTTATTTACTTTTGACACAGAAGACGGCACGCCAGATGGTATGTGCTAATTGATGCAAGGTGTATGACCTCGTAGGTCATGTTCAGTTGTTCACGTTCACCTAGGTTGCGTCTACTGCCAGTATCACGGTTTGACGACCGTCACCACAGACATCAATGTAACTAGATGAAGATAATTATTTATATGTTTTAATTGGCATAAAACTAATTAGGTACACAAAACAAATGGTCGTGAAACTCTATGTGAACTCGTGAATTTATGTTCTTTGCACATCATGAAACGGAGAAAAAGTGAGAGCAATGCCAGTCTTTAAGCTAGATTATTTAGCATTATTGGCACCAGACCTCAACCGAAATCTAAAAAAATGCCGCATTGAGCTGTACAATCTCTAGAATAAAAAATAAATTTAAAAAATCAAAACACCCGACTGCTTAAAAAGCGAACTATAAAGTCGTAAACAAGAAGAAAATCATGCTGTGCAGTCGGAGGATACATATTCGCGAGCTGGCTGACCAAAACCAGATGTATCCTCCGACTGCACAGCATGATTTTCTTCTTGTTTACGACTTTATAGTTCGCTTTTTAAGCAGTCGGGTGTTTTGATTTTTTAAATTTATTTTTTTATTTATAACTTTTTAGTTAAATTTTTTTTCGAATTAGGTACATTTAAATATATAAGTGATATATATTTTTAAAATCACCTCTTGAAACCCTTTATTTTGATACCCCACACGATGGGTTTGGAAGAAAAAATAAAATTGCCCCCCCACAATATGGCGCCCAAAAGCCGCCATTTTCCTATTTTCCAATTTTAATGTAGCCTATGACACTCACAAGGTTAAGACGAATCGATTGACGTATGAATCATCAAAATCGGCCAACGCGTTAGGTCTCTGGAACGCCACATAGGAACAAACATACATACATACATACATACATACTTACATACATACATACATACATACATACATACATACATACATACATACATACATACATACATACATACATACATACATACATAGACTGATAAACACATTACCCTCCTTCGGCAGTCGGGTAAAAAGGCGTTGGCCGGGACAGTAATAATTGTTATTATTTATTTCGTAATCAAAAGGTTTTACAAGATATAGATAGTTCAAGTCATCTTTTTGTGCGCGTCGCTATGTGTGGGTAAACATGTGTGGGTGGTTGTTTGCCGCATCACTGCCACACAAATAAAAGCTGTGTATTTACGCGCAAAGGCGAATTGAACTATCTATAGTTGCAGAGGCCTTCTTTTAAATATGGACATACCTGTAACAGAAGACCTCTCTGCTCCATATCTATAGATGTTCATAGAGCCTGTTAATATCATAATTATTTACCAGAAACAATCGAGCCATTTCCCTTCATCGGTAAGTAAATTTGTCCATAAATTGTGCAAGAAAAGTGGTACGCTTGGTTTTCATACAGATGGGGACTCTTGCGTTATCTAGTTACATTTATGTTTGTGACCGTCACCGACTAAACAACAGTTCTATTAGGAATCTATCAATTTTATTAGCTATCTATTAACACTTTGCTTTGATGCAACTTTTGTTTGTCAACCTCGGTAACAAAGAGAGTTGATGAAAAATATTGGTAGGCCTAAGTGCTGCCAGCAGCTGTGGGCCATGCTGGCAGAGACAGAAAATTGGAGGGAAATGGCCTGCTTTTGTGAGACTGTGATAGCCCAGAAGGAGACCGCCGAGCAGGATCGTGAGAGGGCCGATCCCGCTCGAAGACGAAGGCGTCGGGGAGGCAACCGCCTCGATGCCCAAAACGCCGAAACCCCGCCTGAGTAATAAGCAAGCGGGACTCCGGGGTCGCGGGTGGTCAGATTGGGGACTCTGTCCACCCACCAAGTGACTTCGGGAAGGACGGCAGCACATTGATCACGTGCTGTCATGCACAGCGACGCTCAGGGGAGGCACTTCTTTCAGCCTCCCCAGGGATGTGCCCTAACAGGCGATGCACAGAGGGGGTTCCAGGTTGGTCTTTTAAGATGTGACGGGGCCCCTTTCAAATGCTGATGGTGATCACCGGGGTGGTTTTAGTGAGGTAGAAATCTTCCCCCAAAAGGACTTTACTCGGTCTTTAGAAGGTCCAGGCGCCTTTTGAAGGTTTCACCCGGAAAACAAAAAAAAAAGCCTTGAGTGAAAACCATTTATAGTAATAATAATACTTGCCTGTTACTGTCCTTCACGGCAAAGGCCACTTCTCATACAGAGAAGGCATGGAGACCCCCACCCTTGCTCAATGTGGGTTAGCGATTTCACGAAAGATCAATTCTTATACCCTGGGCCATAACGACATTTACCTATTCATCATAATCATCATCATATTAGCCGAAAGACGTCAACTGCTGGACATAGGCCTCCCCCAAGCCTTATTTACCTATGAGTTTGGTTGATTCAGGGTTGAGCTTTAAACGAGCAATTCTTGTATATATATATAATCTGAATCTCGGAAACGGCTCCAACGATTTTTATGACATTTAGTATGCAGGGCCTTTCGGGGGCGATAAATCGATCTAGCTAGGTTTCATTTTTAGAAAACGTCGTTTTCTTTATTTTTATCCGAGCAGAGGTCGGTCGCCCAGGTACTGTACATAATCTGTCCTAATGAAAATTGTATTTCGAACTGTTTTTGTGTGCGATATAGAATAAATTTTGTTATTCACTAAGGCATATTGCGATTCTTATTAATGTAAAAGTAACTACGTCTGTCTCATGGGAGATAGAGGAACGACATAGGATACTTCTCATCCCGGGAGTACGATGGTTCTTTGCGATAATTGCCGACGTAAACGCGGGTGAAGCCGCTGGACAAGTTAGTTACTAATAGTATTCGTGCACATTGCACAAGTTTCGGTTATAACCGTAATCAGAACTGTCACGAACTTTAAATTTCTACGAGTAAACCTAGACACTAAGTGGCTTGGTTTGTGCGGAAAGTTTGGACAGTTCTGTCTAGCACAGCGGCCGACGAGGCGCTTCTGTGTTCTATGGTCTTGTTCGTCGAAATTAGTTTACAGCGTGGCTTGATACGGCGCTATTCTTCTTTTATTTTTAGCGTGGCGATGACAAACAGACTCTTTTTAGTAGAATGCCTGGCCTGGCCCAGAATTCGTCAACAAGTAAAGTTTCAACCCCCGACACATTTTTATTTCGTGCTACATAATTTATCTAGTAGTAGACACGATACGATAGACAATCTATTGAACACGTTATTATGACACGATATCTTGCGAATCACCCTGATTCAAACAGTAAAACGCCCATAACTTTTGAACGGCTCAACCGATTTTAATTAAACATACCTAGCTAAGAACATTCTCGATAGTGTAACCTTTCAAACGAAAACGAAGTGAAAATCGGTTCATCCGTTTAGGAGCTATGATGCCACAGACAGATACAAAAATACATAAACACAGAGATATACATGTCAAACATATAACAGTTCTTTTTCCGTCGGGGGTTAAAAATATTTTAGTCACGTTCTAGGTTTAACAGTCTGTATTGTTTCGACAGAGATGTGAACATGTATGGCTGAGTGGTGGATTGTTCCCCTAGCAGCTAATTTTCACAGCTTGTTTCCGTGTGGGACCGTGGGGTGATGTCTATTGAAGGTAAGAGGGATGTAGTAATAAGATTAGACTAGCTAGGTTTCCAATTTGATGTGGAAGGTTTGTGGGCGTATGAAGGATTTATTTGTGCCCATACACTTGCACCGTTCAGGACCTAAACTCCGTTCAGCCTGTTATTTTACTATTGACAGCAAAAAAAATTATGATTTAGTGATGAACTAATGTGGTACCGATTCGATTGCTTAAAACAATCGACTTTATTAATGAAGAAAATTTAATCGTTTTAACATTAACACATGATTTTATTCAAGTGAAGATTCCAGTTTATATGGAGAAGATTCCAACGATTTATCATAATAAAATCGAAAGTATTTTATTTGCTGTTTTTCTACATCCAATATTGCTTTTTAAAAACACCTGGACTTGACACCAAACCTGGACTTATATAGTTAATGTAATAATAATAATGAAAAATAATAATGTTAATGTATGTGTTGTGTGTGTGTGTATGTGTGTTAATAGCCAAGTCATAGGCCTGAAGGGTTTCCAGAGGTGGCTTAGTTAACTCTGACATCACACCTCACACAAAACAAGAAGAAGAAGATTGCTTTTTCAAAATTTGACTTTCATTGGAAGGACGAAACTTATAATTGCAAATCTTATTTATAATTATATACAAATATTCAATTTATAATGCGATATTTACTGTTACGTAAATTAGATTTAACAGTGAATTTTAATTAATCGGAATAATGGAGCGAAAAAGCACATCGCTTCACTACTATAAGCGTCCATGAAGTATTGCATTATATTGTCTATGGTTCCCTGTTCATAATTATGAAATTTCATAGGCGTGCATCTATCAAAAGTAAAATAATAGGCTGCACGGAGATTAATGAACGCCAGTGTCACTGCTATTACGTGGACATGTACTGGGCTCGAAATTCGATTTTTGAACTGAGATTTAGGATTTCAGTTGTTTCGAAATTGTTTACACCCACCTATTTTGTACTAACCTACTACAATATTTTGTACTACAAATATAGTATCACACCTTCAAAATGCATTCACCTTTTAACACTTTTGCATAATTATAATAATTTGTAGGAGACAGTAGTCAAGATTATCTATGTCGGTTGCGCGTCATAGCGACCGGCGCATACGCAAGTCGATGACGTTTCAGTCACGAGACTGGTGACCTGGCTGGCAATAAGTCGTAGAATAATTTTCTGATTAAAAAGTTGTTTTTGAAAGGAAATCGGATGCGCTTGAGAAATTACCGGTATTTATGCAATGTTGTTCAGTGGTAACGGTCGGGACTTACGTGTCGTGGGTCGTGAGTTGGAACCCAGGCAGGCGCTTTACTTTGTGTTAATGATTTCATCACCACTGCTCTTAAAACAGTGAAGGAAAAACATCGTGTAAAAACCGGCATGTCCTAGAACCAAACATTCGAAGACATGACGTGACATCCATCAACCCGCGCACTGGGCCCGCGTGGTGGATTAAGGCCCATTACCTCTCTCATAGGGAGGATGCCTGTGTCCCAGCAGTGGGAACATTATAAGGCTAATGATGATGATGATGCAATGTTATTAGTATTTTACTATTAATGATATTGCATAAAACTACCGGATTATAAGACTGAAATGTGCGATGGGCGATGGGGCAGAAAAGTTCTGCAGTGGCGACCGCGAACCGGCAGATGTTGCGCTGGTAGGCCTCCCACTAGGTAGGCCGATGACATAGTGAAGGTTGCGAGGATCCGCTGGATACGAGACGCACAGGACCGGTCAATGTGGCGACGCATGGGGGAGGCCTATGTCCAGCAGTGGACGTCTTTCAGCGAATATGATGATTATGATAATGTATCATATTTTCTTCTTCCAAACATCTTTTTGCCATTATATCATCTTTCACGCAATCACTCATGACTTTATTCACGACATGTTCCTCTTTCCTCCGCATCACATGTCCATACCATGACAAAAGAACATCATTTTATATGAAAACTAGCGACCTGCGCCGGCTTCGCTCGGGATAAATTATAATGATACAAAAACTTCCTCGTTTAACTCTTTTTCTATTAATGAAAATTGTATTAAAATCCGTTGAGTGGTTTAGAAAAAATTAGAGGAGAAACAGGAATGACATCGACAAAACCAGACAGCGAATTTGTTTTATAGGTACTATCTCCGTTCACTGATATTGTCGCTGCACAGGACTAATGGAAACCTCATACAGCGTGCAACGTATTAATCTTAAATATCAGACTGCAGGCGGAAACCAGTTCTAATTAGCACTTGAGGTGTAGATTTGTTGGATTAGAGTCAAAAAACGCGGGCGTTCCGTCGAACTTCGTGAAGGATGATTTACACTGGTTGATTTTGTTGACTATATCTAGCCGTACGAGAGCGATGAATGGATTTTCTTATAATTATAATGTTCATCATCATCATATCAGTTAAAAGACGTCCACTGCTAGACATAGGCCTTCTCCAAACGTCGCCACATTGACGGGTCCTGGTCCGTTAAACTATGAAAGTTTAACGGACCACGGGGCCACCCGGGCACGTGTAAAAAACAAAAGCGAAGGCATCACCTGAGGCATTTTATACCAGTCAATGGCGATAATAAGAAACAAAACAACAACGTGAATAAACGGGTTAGTTATATGATGTATGGAAGAAGTAGATGCTGATAGAGATTTATAGAAGAAAAAGAGACTCTTCGCTGACCTCAAATAAGTTGTGATGAGAGTAGGAAGATGATTATGATAAGCAGAAATATTACCTGTCCAAATCGTCTGCGTTTTTTGGCCGTGTCTAAAATTAACCATGAAAATGTTATGAAGTTGCAAGCTCTGTAATACTTACTAACAAGTTACAAACCGTTACATCGATTGCTTAAAATATTTTGTTAATGGTGTGGCTACATGTTTCTGAAAGATACAAGAAAGACTCCATATTTATTTGGAACATTTCCAACATTTTTTTTTAACTATAAAAAAAAAGTTAATTAAAAAAACAAAAATCCCGACTGCTTAAGAAGCGAACTAAAAAGACGTAAACAAGAAAAATATCATGCTGTGCAGTCGGAGGATACATATTCGCGAGCTGGCTGACCAAATCAATTTAAGCCAAATGTCAATAATTAAATGGAAAATAGGATTAAAGGGTGGTGTTCCTAACCTGATATAATAGCTTTGAGTTTCCATTCGCGCTGACTGATGTTGGCAGGTAATTCAATATCGATGAGAAGAGTATAATAAATAACGTTGCAGAACTATGAACCAAGAGAGTTATCCGGCAAAAATGACGATCACTTCTGCGATTTTGCTTCGTCTTCTATTTTTACCCGAATAAGACGAAGCCAAAAGAAAGGGTTATGATTTTAGCAGTTTATGTTTGTATTTACGTATGCTCCTCCGTAGCGCCCAAAATAATTTTGATGAATAAGGTTTTAATCGATTCGTCATTATGGCCAGGGTAACATAGGTTAAATAAAAGAGTCCGTAGTCGAGTTACAGTTTTTAACTAAACTTTTTGCTTGCTTATTATTACAAATCAATAATGTAGTTTAACAAGCATGGGGCAACTTATGAAGGAAGAAGGAGAAGGTGTTGAAGATGAAGAAATATGGGAGTAAAAGAAGAAAAAAAATACACATGGACTTATAAGAATTATGAGAGACGTACACAAACTAAGAATAAGACAAATCGAAATCCTAAAAAAGAAATGGGATAAGCGCAAGATCATGATGATGCGGAACGAGATAGAAAGATCAATACTTTTTATTTTTTAAGGGCCATCATCATCTTCCTGCCCTTATCACTTGTTACTTGGGGTCGGCGCAACAAGTTCTCTTCTTCTAGACCGTCCTGTCCCCTGGCACGCTATCACTGACTCCCTTTTCTTTCATATCACTCCCCGCACAGTCCATCCATCTTTTCTATGGCTTTTATCTCCGTCGCCATCCATCCACATTTATATTCATAACTCTTTTAGTAACATGCGTTTCATCCCTTCTCATCACATGACCATACCAGTACAAACAGTTTCCTTTCTATTTTTCTATCAATGGCGCCACTTTCAAGCTTCCTCACACATTTCTTACTTAATTGAAGGTCCATTAAAACACATTGAAGCAAAATAGTTACCTCAAAGTAAGACATTATGTTGCTACACTTATTCAATTACTTAACTATTAGTTTCTCTTCGCGAGAGTCCCATTCATATCTGTCTGGTCACACCACTGCGGCATACAAAGTGACCAAATTATTTTAGGCTACCGTTTCACCTTTTCTATTACATTTGGAGTTTGTTTTGTTTGTTACTGTCACGATTGTAACATTAACGCGTGTCTTGCGGTTATAGTGTACCCACTTAATAAAGAAATTATCAGCTTTGTTAATCTGTCTGGGTAATTTAAAGAGATAAATGTAAAGGGTAACAAAGACAAAGACATACAAAAAGTTTATTAAATCATAGGAATTTTTCTCCAACTAATATTATAGTTAATTGGAGAATTTGGATGTTTTGAATGCTTGTTAATCAATCACACCTCAACGACTACCGATTTTATTGTGAATTAAAAGTTATGATGATAAACCTTCCACTCAGAGCATTGGTGGCCCAGTGGTAACGGTCGCGACTTACAACTTGTAGGTCGTGGGTTTGAACCCAGGCAGGCGCTTTATTTTTGTAAATTATTTCATAACCACTGGTCTCAAAACGGTGAAGGAAAACATCGTGAGAAAACCGGTATGTCTTAGAACCAAAAATGCGAAGACAGGCGATATCCAACAACCCGCACCGGGCCCGCGTGGTGGGTTACGGCCCATTCCTTCTCACTGAGAGGAGGACTGCACGCACAACGGACCAAATGGAAGTCTACGTGCGGAAAAGGGGGTCCATCTATTCTATTCATCTATCCACTCTTATCGCAATTTATTTGGGGCAGGCGCAGTATATCTTAATTTAAAGTGTAATTTCAATAGACATCTCCTGTCTTACGATATCATCTTTCAAACAAATCATACATCGCTTTCTGGTCTACATCAAGTTGCCAAATAGAAGTACGAGTTATAAAGAAGTGGCAAAACCCATTTGATTTGAATAATTGGCATGCTCAAGTGTTTCTTGGGATTTTCCGTTAGTAGAAAGGTTTTTGGTGACCTTGTAAGTAGGTATGCACTCACCTACACCTTCAAAGATTCGTCAACAACTTACTTACGAGCATCTTAACCTTGATAACTGATTTATCTTTACAGTATGTTACGAGTATGAGAAGACATCGTATTATAATGCAAATGCATGAAACACTAATTTTGTAGCGTTATTGCATGTTTTAATACAGTTTCATTGATAGTGCTTATTATTAATTAAATGCTGTTATTTATATAAACCCAGGTCCGGCCTGAAAAGGTTGCTGCAGAAATGACGCCAAATTTCAAGTTCTTTTCAATAACGTCAGTAGACGTAGAGATCTTTTCAGCCTACAAATTAATATAACTTTTTATATTTGCCATCGGCACGCTAAGAAGAACAAATATAAAGTTACAAACGTCACAAGTTTGATCTCTAGAAAAATATTTGTTTGTAAGTTTTCACAGATATAACAACTGATAATCAAATTTATTTTGCCAATAAATATAAATAAAAAGTATTTTTATAGTGCATATTTCGGCCTATTTTTGTGTATATATGCATGCATAATTTCGCCAATTTGATAGTGCATAATTATAATTCCATAATTATATAGTTACTAGCTGACCCGGCAAACTTTGTTTTGCCATAAAAACACCAAACATTCATCTAACCTACTTACCCTACTCTATACCTACCCTACCTACCCTACCCTACCTGCCCTACCTACCCTACCTGCCCTACCTACCCTACCTGCCCTACCTACCCTACCTACCCTACTTACCCTACCCTACCCTACCTGCCCTACCCTACCTAACCTACCAACCCTACCCTATCCTACCTACATACCTATTCTACCTATGTAAGTAAGGTACCATTGATTTTTTCTTCATTTTTTTTTTTCATAAATACCTTCTCCTAACAATAACAAACACAACAAAAAAAGAATAAGCGAAATCGGTCCAGCTGTTCACGCGTGATGCCGTGACCAAGGAAAATAGGGATTCATTTTTATATATATAGATAAGATATTCACCAAAATCACTATAACTTAATCCTGCGGCTTCTCTCGTGGCCTATTTGAAACTTGCAATTATTAAGGCAAAAAGCAAGCTATATTATAGGTACTATAATACACTATATACTGCTACCGAAAATTATTTCATAAAATTTTCTGTAGCAGTTTAGTACTTTCAAAGATATAAACAAACAAACAATTTTAACAAAACAATGTTGTAAGTAGTTTTAAACATTGCTGTTCTAGCTGCAGACAGTATGAGTAATATAATGTATGCAAGCTGAGAGAAAGGGCGAACCAACATTTGAGTATTTTCCGTTATTTGGTAATTTGCGTACTTCAACACTTACGGCTATGGTTTGTACTATTTCATCGATACACGAGCACATAGTTTAAATAGATATATTTTTTAATGCTTGCGCCTAGAAGATGTTAAGTATATATGACGTCATGGACCAAGTGATTAATATGTGCATTATGAATCTAGGCAAGTCAAATCGGGCAAGGTAATGAATACTGATTTAAATTTCTATATGTGTTTATCACATTGTCTGGTCATTATGAATATCGCGACGTAACGGTTGTGCGATTCGATAATTATGGTCAATGAATTAGTCCAAGAGCGAGCGAAGCGAACTCGGGAGCTAAGGGCACCCCGACACGGATAGATTAGGTTCGAAGGAGATGACGGGAGCTGAAGTGAGCGAGCATGTTTTATGTTAGGTTACTTTAGACCCTGTAGACAGAAATAGGATCCCGCAGCGGGGTTCCGTCGACTTCGTTACTTAAATAGTAATCGTGCTTACCTATTCTATATTAAAATCAATGTCAACAATTGCTTACTCATATTGGCCATTTTTCATATTGCCCGTGGAATCTGAATAATGCAGTATTAATCACTTGGTCCTTAAAATATACATACCTCCGTAGTTCGAATTCATTGGCCAGTGTCAATGATTTCGATTTATTTTCGTTCATCATATCATCAGTCTTATAGTCCACAGTCCACTGCTGGACATAGGCGTCTCCAATCGCAAGCCATTTGTCTCTATGTTCGGCAGATCTCATCCAGCTGCTACCAGCCACCCTGTGAAGATCGTGTATCGTTCAAAGATTTGTTTTCGTTACAACTAATCATAACATTTCTTCAATTATTTATTTTCTGTACTTCTGGTCTGGTTGATCATGCAAATGCACTAATGCAAAGACGAAAGTTGGTGCGTGTGTGTTTGTTAGTTCTTAAAGCTCAAACGGCTAGATGGATCAGGAAAAAATTTGGCACAAGGATAGATTATAGTCAGCAATAGCATAAAAGATTTATATCCTGGTCATATGTTCCCTTGGGATAATTTTCGACTTTAACGCGGGCGGAGCCGCTGGCAGAAGCTAGTAACAAATAAAAGACAAGTAGGTACATAGAGTTTGTGTTAAAATAAGTTGCCATTGACCTTCGCTGATTTGAACATCTTTCACGAAACGTTCCTAACAGTGCTAAATAGTCATAATCATTCAAAATACATGCCCCGCGTTCACAAATTTTATTTTGACAAAAAATAAAGTGTTTCATATTCATGAAATAATGTTTCATTCCGGAAGTTAAAATATTTTATTTCACTGCTATGTAGTTGGTTTATGGATTCTAACAACAACTAAATCACGAGTAAGCCCTACTTAGGGTTGCGATAAAATTATTATCCGCGTTTAAGGCATACATTATAATCTGACTGTTTCCGTTAATCAGTACAGTCCCACCAAGGCTTCAAGCCTTGGTGGGACATTTCTTTTCTTGGTTTTAAAATAGGGATTATCTATACTTCAATACTTATACTAATATTATAAAGAGGAAATATTTGTATTTTTGTATGTAACGAATAAACTTAAAAATTACTGGATTGATTTCAAAAAATATTTTAGCGTTGCGAAGCAACACTATCCCCGGGTGACATAGGCTACTTTTTATCCCTGTATTCCCACGGAAACGGGCACTACGCGGGTGAAACCACGAAGCGTCCGCTTGTTAATAATAAAAATAACTTTAGTTTTTTATAAGAATTCTGTTTTTCCGTATCCTATTGGCTTTATATTTTAATTTATTATTTTAAGCGACCTATAATTACTCCCCAATTGTATTTACATTTAAAATATAATTAAAATAAATAAGAAAATTAAACACTAAAAACATTAAGTGCACACCTTTACCATGACTTGCAGTTACAAGAAGTGCTAACACTCCTTTCGCAAGACCATTGCTGACACCTCTCACGATCAAGTACATTCTTACTTAATTGCTGGAAACATTCCGGTCAATACTGTTCAGAATATGATGAATTTTAGAATGTAATACTGTGTTAACATGTTAAGTTACTTAATTTGTAATGTTGGGTTCATTTGCATCATGGTTGTTGATTTAATAATGTGGTAATTATAAATCAACGAGATAAATAAAGAGATAAATTTTAAAACCTTCACGTTTTATAATTGAAAAACACCTCCACCACACCTCATACAGAACCACGGACCACCACACACACACAGACACGGAAACCTGTCTAGTCTACCCGGGACCACGGTCGTTGCAACACGGCCGAAACGTTGGATGAAATAGGTAAATAAATAATCGAAATCGCGTTAAATTCCGTGATATATTGTTTTTCAAATAAAGAGATTGTTTAAATTCACCAAGACACGGGCTGTACCTAGTTTGGGCTTGTTGCTAAGTTATTATGGTCATTGTTAGTTTTAATTTCTTACCACACTGTCTATTGTCATCATGTTATACTCGTAACTGTGCACGTTAAATAAATTAATTTGAATTGTAAAACATGAGTGCGCATCAAATTGCAGTTCGTACTGCAAGGTGTTGTGGTTAAAAACAATGTTCTGCATGTTTTGCCATAGGTATTGGCCTACAAAGTAAAAATTTTATAATAAACAAATGGTAACTAAATTACTACCTTTTTTTTGGCTTAGCTCCCATGTGGGCGTTTATATGTGGGGTTCATACATACAGGATTCATGATTTTTTCGAGATAAATATAGCCTATGTTAGAGAGAAACTTTTTGAGATTACATTTAACAAACATTTTGTCATTTCAGCCGAAAGACGACCTCTGCGACGCCAGATCGACCGCTCCCCGGCGTTTTGCATCTAGCGAATTCTATCAGCCTTCACGAAATTAATTTATTTCAGATACTAAAATATCACAAGAATCTTATATAAAATGAAAATATATAACATAATATAGAAATAAAACTCGATTCGATTTTAAGAACCAACAAAAATTGCCTGTAAATAAGCATTTTTGTTGCAGTGACACTTGACTTAAACTCCTATGTCCCCTAACTGGGGCAGAGGGCGACCACAGTAGTCCTCCATCGCGATCGGTCTTGAGCTTCGCGTTGCATCTCGCTCCACGTCATTCCGATACTATTTTCCAGCCATTACGGTTATTAGATGAAGAGAGAAGAGTCGCCAGGTTTGACGGGGACGGCCTCGCTTCCTTTTTCCTTGAGGATTCCAATCCAAGGCCTGTTTAGGAATGTGATTGGAATCCCTCCGCAGTGGTACACACTTATGAACTTAATTTCTTTCCTTTCCTGAAATTCCGGGAGTGCCCAGAAAAAAAAATGAGTGCCAGAAATCTATTGGCTCCTGAAAGGAACTTAAAAATAAGAAGATTCAACCGGCATTTCAACCTTCCACCGGATTTAATGAATACTTTTGTTACAGATAAGTCTAAGACGATATTTTCAGCATTGTGAAGTGGATTCAAGGTGGGCAAAGTTTTTCTTAAGCGTCGAAAATGCAGTTAGTATTATGTGGAAGAAAACGTGTCATAAATTTCCTGTACCCGTAAAAAACGCCGGCGAGTGAGAAGGAGAAATCGGTACACTGATTTTATAGGTCAAGTAGAAAGAATTAGAAATTCATAGAAAATATATCGAACTCATAAGTATAATTTACGCAACTCTTAAAAATGTTCTACGCATTGACTATTGGTAAAGATCACGATGAATCAGCCTGAGTATAATGTCAACATGCATCACGATGAAATGTGCTGAATCATTGCTCGGTAGTAACATTTCATCATAATAATGATCATAAATATTAGCACGTTTTTTTAAAAGATTAGCAATGTTTATTGCAAATTCTAAGACATGTTTACTGATCATTTTAATTCAAAATAACTAGCTAAACATGACTTGCTATACCAGCAATTTAAAACAGATTTCAGTCGATGCCAAAACCAATACGTATGCAGAAACTTACCAAGTATTAGCACAGGATTTACATGGTATATTAACAATGATGAAGATAATTACATTATCTAATGGTCAACATAGAATCAAATCAATCTATCAAAATTTTCTAGAAAAGTGAGATTCTATCAACAAAAGCGTCTAGATAGCGATTAGATCAAGTAAAATTTTAAAACCCCCAACACCTTTTTTTCATGCCACATAATTTATGTAGTAGTAAACACACTTCGATCGACAATCTTTTGAACACATAATTATGACACGATATCTTGCTAAAACGCCCACAAATTTTGAACAACTGAAGCAATTATCATTAAACATAGTAAGAACACTCTCGATAAAGTCACCTTTAAAACAACTAAAGCGAAATCAAAGTTAGTTCATCCGTATAGGAGCTATGATGCCAAAGCCAGATACACAAATACACAAACTAACTTATTACACCCCTCTTTTTCCGTAGAGGGTTAAAAACGTTAGAAACCGCTGTCAAAATGTCACGTGCTTAATAAAACGTGATTGTAGAATGACACATTGGCAGAGTATAAGGTCTTATCACCTCCATAAATGAGAAGTGAAAATCAAGAAGCTTCTTTCTTCTTTCTCAAGATTGGCTTAACGGTAACTTCTAAGCTTTAACAACAATCTTAATTTAATTAGTTACAGGAATAAAACATGATTATCTTTGGTATGTTGCCTAACAATTGCAGCCGTATCTGATGATGATGCTTAGGTAACAACCAAAACATTGGCAAGTCCAAAGTTCGATCCATGAGAGTTAGAGGCCATTGGGAAAGTTACGCCACTTGTGCCTTTCATTACATTATCTGATGACGCAGGGTCTAAAGTCCAGTATGCTGAACTCTGTGCCAAGCATGAATTATGTAAGGTCATTCGAATTTGACGGTAATGTCTGAAGAGTATAGGCAAATAAAATACTTAGAACGTGGTGGTTCTGTGAAGTCCTTTTTTTATGCGTTGCGCAATGAAATCTTGATGGTCAGTTTCTACTATTTGACACTTTGTATTTGGTCGAAAACTCTTGATTTTAGTTTAGGCTTTACTTAGTGATATACTCTGACCGTCTAGTTATTGCGAACGATTTGGCCGAATCCAAAACAAAATATCTACATAATGCGTGGCGTTTTTTTTGTTATCGGTGGAAACCTTCAAAAGGCACCTGAACTTTTGGAGAAAACGACCAAATGATTGTGGGCTAAGCTCACTAAAAACCAAATCTATAAATGCAGAGACACGATATCAGAAGATGCTAATAGATATTATAATTATTATTATGTAAGGTAGCTTACTGCGAAGGTCTGGTCAAACAACAAAATCGTTGTTACCAAACACACGACATTCCTAGAAGCATTCCTTGTACAATGATAACTATTACAAATCACGACTATTCTAGTCGACCTTCGCGATCCTTAGAGAAAATATATTTTCTCAGAATAGTCGGTAATAGTGAGCAATACCTAGAAGGTTAAACGTAACTTATTGCAGTCACGCGTTTATTAAATAAATTAAAAAATTATAATTTTTATTATTCATAAATTTATGAATGCCTTTTTATGTGTGTTACCTCAGTACTTTTTACTAGGTGAACCGATTTTGATGATGATGATAGCTGGTGCTTGTCATGTGGTCCCATTTAAATTTCGTCAAGATGTGATAAAGAACTTTGGAAATATAAATCAGAACTCTTCAATAAATGATGGCAAATCACTCGGGATAGCTGCAATCGCATGTCTGATTATTGTTTACACCATTTCATAACACAACGTCGCACTGGTACGCTCTATAGGGGTACGCAGGTGTGAACAGTTTAGCCTGGTATACTCTCATTCCACCGGTTTTATTTAAGTGTTATGTTATTGGGTAAATCAATTCTGGCATCACTTTGGACATTATATGTTCATTATGTACCTACCACAACAAAAAAGTGCAAAATAGAAAACATTTTTACAAAAAAATACAGCCGACTGCCAAATAAAAACACTACAACGTGAAAAATAACTTAAATTTTTAAACTCGGTGTCAAAAATAGAAGAAACGAAAACAGGAATACAATACAAAAAAAAATACTGACGAGTTGAGAACCTCCTCGTTTTTGGGAAGTAAGGGTAAAAACAGTTCAAGATGATGTGTTATGTACAGAAACAGGCTTGTGAAACCCTGATTTCCAAACAAGGTAGTTGCCTATATCTTGGAAATCAGTGACCACCACTGGTCACCATCATACTTTGAATTGGCCCTTTATTGAGTCTAAATTAATCTTTGTCAGATTTCCTATGATTTGTCCAGCTATGTTGGAGTCAGCATCCAGAATAACTGGATGTAGCTGAGTACCAGTATTGTACATCGATCGACTGTCTATCGGACCTCCAGAACCCAGTGACTGGGTAACAAAACTGGTATTGTATTCTAGCTTCTAACTACCTGTTCAGAAGTCAAATTTACAAATGACAGCCAGTGCCAAAGGCTTAATGTGTTTTCCGAGGCACGGAAGAGTCTTGGTTTGTAATGGATGGTCACCCATCCACGGAACAACCTCAGCAAGCGATGCTTGGCCTTTGAGATCGATCTGGGGGCTTTGAAGCAAATAAATATTATTGAAATAGCCACTGCCTATCACTGCATAGTCATAATATTTTAGGTGGTGACAGTTTCTTAGATTTTGGTAGCCTGGCGGATGCTGGTACTACTAATAATAGTAGTGGTCAAGCGCAAGATTAGCTAAAAAAATATGAATATCTTCTCGTGTTTAAACTGGAACCATTCCAACATCATGAGACCCTCTTCAAGATGGTGTGCACACAACACAAAGTACTAGGCGTTCAGAACGTCAAAGGCACTTCAATATTTTGCAACGAAATCATCTTGAAGTAATACTTCTGTATAGAAAAGTACGATGTAATTCGTGCTGCATGTCGTACTAGCTTTTGCCCACGTCTTCGTCTGCGTAGCGTTACTGCCTATATTTTTTCTCCTAGAATTCAATTGTACTGGGCAAACTTCAAAATTTATCACCAAAAGACGTCCATTGCTGGACATAGGCCTCTCTTTTAACTTTAACCAGGTCATCGGTCCACCTAGTAGGAGGCCTTCCAACGCTTTGCCTTCCGGTTCGCGGTTGCCATTCCAGAACTTTTCAGCCCCATCGGGCATCCAGTCTTCGAGCAATGTGCCCTGCCCACTGCCATTTAAGTTTCAGTATTCTTCTGGTTATTAACCTCAACATTGCACAATTGTGTTGTAGAACTCTTTTCCGCCTTACTTGAGAAATTATTGGTTTACCATACAAACTGCCATCCCCCTTTCCATCCTTTAGGGATGATTTCCGGGATAAAAACTATCCTTTGTCCTCCCAGGGTTTCAAACTATCACCATACCAATCTAAATCAGTTCAGCGATTTAACCCCTTGAGTGCCTAAACCGTGGATCCACGCGAGACAATGGCTTTTTAATTGTTTCGGTAATAACGATATGAAAAGGTAACAGACAGACAGAGTTAGTTTTGCATTTATAATATTATTACGGATTTGATAACTCTTGTTATTCCAAAGTACAAGTTACTTCAAATGAAGCAAGAGCTTATTGGTCAAATATTTGATGGCTGTTGTTTGCATAACATATTTTTGGGCCTATACTGTCAGTTAGTTGTCCCTTTAAATCATTATGGGTTCTGTCGATGTAATTTATTTTAATTGGCTTGTATATTTATTAGAACCTTCACTATTTTTAAGGTGACCTGTAAAGGACTTATGGGTTTATTTTAAAATTTTATTGATATTACAGATTGATAAAAAGTTTATGCAGATAGTATTCGTTTATTGCTAACGAACTTCGATCAACCTGTTAAAATTCTTGACGTCGTTAGGCTATACAGCTATTACATCAAAACGTTAATGCCCGTTTTTATTATCACTAAGAAACCTTTATATTAATGCTTAAGTGCATGCTGTGAGTGCACCGCTGGAATTTCAACTTTAGACAGAAACTTAACGCTGAAAACCACCAGAACGTATTAATTTTGTGTTATCAAGTATTAGTGTAAATGGGCTTAAAACATGATAAAGCAGCGATTGTTACATTGAATCTGAACAACTAGGATTGCAAATCAATACCAGAATAAAAAACTGTGAGCCAAATAGCCCATACACTGGTACGAACCTAGCGAGATTTAATTTGATTAAAAATTGATTTTACTTTTGTTTAAAATTAAAATACCTATTTGTTATTATTATGATTTGAATCTGTAATGCATTAATTTGATTTTTAATACACTTTGTTAAGATGTGCTAACAAAATGCAATTTGGTTTTGTGGAGAGAATTGTATACCCGTCGTAAAAAACCATGTGGAGCACATAATTATAACAAGTATTAAATGTGCGGTGTTCACTATAGTAACTAGAACAGCTGACCCCAAAAGATGAGTTATGGCAATAAAAGGAGACGAAGGAGCAAGAGACTTTGTCTTACATAGTATAAATAATTGAAACGCAGGATAAAAATGAATGGAGCAAATAATGTGAAATAGTCGAGTACCTTTCTTTTCATGCATCATAATTATTAAAGTAGGAGCTATATTTATACACCGCCAGTTAAAGCACTCATAAAGCCCCAATAAATCCACCATTTCTTCACTGAACCCTAAAAACCCCGATAAAATCAACGAGTTATTATGTCATGTTAAATAACAAAAACCCTTCATATAATTGCGTGTACGCACCGTATGACGTAACCCGAAAATTGTAGCAACGACATAAGTAAATCAAAAACCGGCCGGTAAGGTTAAAAACGGTAACAAGTGCTGGTGATCTGTTTTCTGCATGCCACTTTCTCCGTACAAGTGATATAATAGTAGGTTACTTGTTGGGTATGTTACAATACTTTAATGGGTGTGTCGTGATGTATATCTTGCAAGGTTCACTTTTGATTATGAGATTATTAAGCATGTAGTTTAAACGTCTAGGCGTTCTCAGAGTTATTTTGACTTCATCATGTAACAGAGACATTGTTAGTAAAGGAAAGTATTGATATTATCTGTTAGTTAGTTGCCTACAGCTAAGGATTGGATATTCCTGTCAGAGTCTGTATTGTCAGATAGCTACAACCTGTGAGTCTTAAAGTCAAGAGTGAATAGGTTACTTCTAGGAAATCGTCGACCACATCATCGCTTACCATCAGGTAAGATAGTGGTCTAACGCGAGCCTATCAATAATATTTTTTTTTTTTATTTAGCAAACTATTAGGCGATAAATGAAAGTAATGCGCGGCTATGATGGAAGATATTTTTTTTCACAAAGTTGCAGAACTAGCAACATCTAAGACAACATTCAAAGATACATATAATTAAAAGTTTAGGTGGCTTTCTTAATATTCAGTTCAGTTCGGTTCAGTTCTGTAACAAAAGATCAGTTTACTATAGATCCGTATATTGCTTTTTCTTGGAGTCTGTGTTTTCCGATAGTTATGATCTAGGCGTCTTTAAGTGATGACTAAAATAGTTTCTTCCAGGAAACCCATCTCCATCCTCCTTCTTTCCTATTTTATCTCCTCATGCTCTTATCTCATAGCTTAGATGGACCCCTTTTCCGCGCTTAGACTTCCATTTGGCCTGTTGTGCATGCAGACACATCCTCTCTGTGAGAGGGAACGGGTCATAATCCACCACGTGGTATTTCCTGATAGCTACAACATTGGAGTCTTTAAGTCAAGAGTGAATAGGTTTCTTCTAGGTAAGCGTGCTACATCGTTGACCACATCATCGCTTACCAACTAGGAGAAATAGTGGTCAAGCGCGAGCATATCAATAATAAAAAAAAAATGTGGGCCCCAGTGCGGTTTGGTGGATGTCACATGGCTTCGTATTTTTGGTTCTAGGACGTGCCGGTTTCGTCACGATGTTTTCCTTCACCGTTTTAAGAGCATTGATGATGAAATAATTTACACAAAGTAAAGCGCCTGTCTGGGTTCGAACCCACGTCCTACAACTTGAAAGTCACTGCCGTTATTACTGGGCCACCACTGCTCTCAACTCTTATCCCATTTAATTTGGGATTGACGCAGCATATTTTCTTGTTTCATACATCTCTGCTTGCCGTCCTCTCAATACTCACAAACTTTCTAGTCACTAAATCCATCACTGTACTTAAGTGAAATAGTGCCAAATAAACATATTTATATTCTTTCAAAAAAAAAAATATTTTTGTCCAAAATTTATTTTAGTCTAGTGGGTCGATCTTGAACAAAACTGTCACGTTTTCTTCATCAATTCTCCTTCATCAGCTCCTCCTTCAACCGCCAACTGTAAGTAGTAAAAATATAATTTTATTTACATAATCTAGGTAGGTGCTTATATGAGTGCCTATATGAGAATATTATTTGAGTAAAAAGTAGCACTTGGTCGCTAAACGTTTCTCAATAAACATATATTACTGGTTATTTATATTTGTAAAGAAAGGAATATAGAATAGACGTTACTTGTTCTGCTAATGAGGGATATAGGCACTACTATTGTATACTTCTATACCAAGCTTCACCCACGAGGGAAACATTGTATTGTAACCATAATTGACAGAATGTGGGTGTACCTGTCACGAAACATGGGACATGATACCTGTGTTATTTTATATCTGCTCTGGAACCTTAAGAGGACATGTGGGCAGAGAGCTCCGATAGAATATCCATACTAAAAATTTCCTCGCCTATAAGCCTATTTTCTCCTCCAGTATGGGACCAATTTAAAAGATATTCTATAAACTGGAAAGGGAAGATATACGAGTATACTACGCCCTATGTTTTTATTTATAGTTGTCAAATTTATACAATAGGCCTCTGTTGACAGCGTAAATTTGAGCATTTTTTGAGGGTCTAGAACCCTGTTGCTAAAGATAATGTATCATCAAAAAGGAAAACATAGGGACATAGTATATATATCTTTCTTTTTCAGTCGGATGTCTGCGAGTGCATTTCCTCTTAATTTATTATTGTAGAATTCTCCTAGTAGGTAGATTCAAAGGAGGGTCTTTACATTCGATCATTATTATCTAGTAACATATCAGCCGGCTTCCTTACTGCATAAGCCGCCATCTCACATCAGAATCTATGTCAAAATATCCAAAAAAGTCAGGCTGTCAGATAGATTAATACTCAAAATATAAAGCGAATATTACATAACACAAGTATCCTTAACCCAGTTTCGGTATATTTTTTTAGGGTTCCGTACACAAAGGATAAAAACGGGACACTATTACTAAGACTCCACTGTCCGTCTGTTTGTTTGTCTCATGAACCGTGATAGCTAGACTGTTAAAATTTTCACAGATATTGTATTTCTGTTGCCACTTTAACAAGAAATACTAAAAACAGAATAAAATAATCGTGTAAATGAGACTATGGAAAGCCAGTGAAGGCAGGAATTTACTGGGATTAAAATGGTGGTCGATGGTCCGACCTTTGTTAGTGATTTTTAAATAAAACCATGTTCCCACATACTGGTGATTGCGTATTTATTCTGGCAGTAAAATAATGATTTTTAATTATTTCTTAAGTATTTAGATTCCAAGGGATGTGCAAACTTCAGTCAATATCTAAACTAGGATCTCCACAGTATAGCCGCTTGGCAAATGTGTTTTTTTTTCCATATTATGTTCTTAGACATTTTCGCAAATGTTTTCTAAAAACACCCCTCTGAAAATGTCATGGCGCCAAAAGATCCCTAATATAAATAAATAAATAAATAAAATAAAATAGCCTTTATTGCTGAACTTATTTTTACAATGATATTTCTTACAAATATGTTTACTATATAATAGTTCTATTTTTATTTTTTTTTATTACATATATTAGGTATCGGTAAACGGTCGTTTCTACGTTGCAGCTTGTCTTTCGACATAGGCCTCCTCTAAAGATTTCCACTCTATCCTATCTTTCGCTATGCGAGTCCATATTGGACCTGCTATTTTTCTGATGTCGTCTTCCCATCTTCTAGTTTGTCTGCCTCTATTTCTTTTGCTTTCTCGTGGTTGCCATTCAGTTATTAGTCTCGTCCATTTTTCTCTCTTCTCCCTTAATATATTATATCCCTAATATGTATCTATGAAGACGTTCTTCTAGTGTGCGCACTGTATTCAATAAAGACACGTTCAATAGAGGTGTGAAAGCATCTCTGGTCAACATATTTACATGGCACGCTTAGCCGTAAACACTATTAACATGCCAAGCCCATAATGTACCACAACTAACAGTACTATTGACTCAGTTAGTTGAGTAGTGGAGGCGGGCCCTTTGCACAGAGTAGAAAACGAAACAGAGACCAGGCTTCATATAATTTCACGATTTATATTCGAAAAGCTTGTGGCCGCGGCATTATACTGGGTTGAAAAGTATCCTTTATGTTAATCTTAGTTACGATCTATATGTGTGCAAACTTTCATCTATATTTGTTCAGCCGTTTTTGCGTGATTGAAACACAAACATAAAAAAAACACATTTATTAAATTAGGATTTAACTTGTTAGTTTGGACAAAAATTTACCATAATGTGATACGGTGATGAGATCATTAATCGTGCAGTCTTTTCTGACGTGCAGCAAGCGACAGTGGCAACACTTTGATTTTGAGCTCTGGTCTCTCGTAGTACGGAGTTTCAAAACAATACGAGGCCAACTTATTCTGGTGCTCTTAATGACGTGCGTACAGGTACACCTTACATAATTCATGCGTCATTTCAAGAGTCATAGGTTATTTTTATAGTGTATGGCTGCTTTAATTCCCCAATTTCAAAACTGGCGAATATTAAACAGTTGACTATCTACATCATGAATCATCATCATCCATTTGTTGTGTCTTCAGACGAGTTGGCAAACTGACTACATGTACAAAGTGACGTATAAGTGAAAGAGACCTATACGAGATAGCGACGAGATAGCTAGTGTGACAAGTTGTCATCACAACCAATACTGCGGTCTCAATATCTGCTAATATTTTACCACCCACGTTGCACAAGGTTTGGTCTCTGGTATATTCATATTCTTGTACTCTTTACGCATTGACAATATACGTACATTTTTATTTGTCTTTGCTTGATCTCGACGGGTGGTCAGTTGGAACGTTTCATTTTATAGTGTCAAGGTGAGATTCTATTTTTCACTGGTTTGACGTATATTGTAAATGTTTGAATAGTAATTTGTGTGTGTTAGTTTATTTGCCTGTGTTTGTAGTTTAGTTTGACAATTGTTTGGCAGGCTTAGGAATATGTTTGTATAGTCATTTTGTAATCGAAATTTGTTATTACTGTATAAAGGATAGGACTGATATAGGAAAGACAATTGTTAATTTGCTTTGTTCTTACAATAACAGACTATGATCGTGTCTTAATTTATTGTCTCACGATTACACAGAAGTAAAACGAAAAAAGAAATTGTGCCTACATGAGAACTGCCTACCTTACACACATCTAACTTTTCACCACGTCACTTTGAAGCAGCATCTGCAACACAGCAGTTGGAACCACGTATCTACCCAAACATAACAAATGACCTTCGATACACCGTGAGACGCAGATCGTTCCGAAGAAAGTGATCCAAAAGAAATAAATTGTAATTGAAGAAGAAAAAAAGCAAGCGGAGTCGCTTCCAAAACCGGTATCCCACAAAAGGGTTATAAAGCAAGTCCAATATTGAACAGACAAACATTTGTCGACGCTGCCGTGAGTAAACTTCGCCGTGGTTTCATTTCACACGTCTTGGAAGGTCGTACAAACATGGTGCTTGATTTTGCGCTTTATTTTTGACACCTAAACTAATGTAAGTAAATAGAAAAACTTTTTAACAACGACTTCCATAACAAAACACTATAAAGCGAAAAATAACTTTCTTTTCGGAATTCGGCGTTATTGATACTTATTTTTTTGTTTTATGCAAACTGTAGGAGTGCCCACGATTTCCATGGGATCTCGTCATCAGACCCTGACTTGATGACAGTGGGACAGTCCCGAAAACAAAAAAAATAATTCAAAATCGGTCCATAATTAACTGAGTGATCGGTGAACATAAACAAAAAAAAAACAAACATACAGCCGAATATAGAACCTCCTCCTTTTTGGAAAGTCGGTTAAAATTGTAACTGAGGCTCTAGAAAAGTGACATTTGATATCAGCGAAGGCGATAGTCGAAATGTCAAAATGTAAGGGATTGATCACGTGATTTTTCGATATCGCTTGTCCTTACAATTTTTGATGATAGAATGTCATTTGTATAAAAAAGTCAAAAAACCTGACTGCCTTAAAAGCGAAATTCGAAATTTGCTTCTTAAGAAGTCAGGTTATATTTTTTTTTTATTAAATCTTTCTAATTAACATTTGTTTTTTGAATTAGGTACATTCAAACATATAAGTGTTACATATTTATGAAATCACCTCTTAAAACCCTTTATTTTGATATCCCACACGATGAGATTGGAAGAAAAAATAATTGGGTCCCCACAATATAGCGCCCAAAATTCTAATTTCCAATTTTAATGCCAATGACACTATCTAGGTTAAGACGAATCGATTGACGTAAAAATCATCAACGCCAACGCGTTTGTTTTCTAGAACGTCACATAGGAACAAACATACATACATAGACTGATAAACACATTACACCTTCCTTCGGCAGTCGGGCAAAAAGAGTGGGTACGAAGTCCTTAAAAAATGCTGAGCATAAAAACTAAGCACTGAGGATATTTTGATACAGTAGCTCGTGGCTAAATACCTAATAACAGATACGTGGGTCGATATTTAAAGTTAAGCAAAATATACAGATCCGTGAAGTTTAACAAACTGAGATTCCTACGAATCGCGGAAAGTAAGTTAAGCTGTTGGTCCCGGCTATTATTTGAATATCGTTGGCAGTCGTTACGGGAAGTTTGGCAATTTGACATCAGCCTTACCAAGGTGTCCTGTTAGCCAGTTACTGAGTTGTGATGGTCTGATAGGCAGCTCTGTCCAGTTCAACTGAAAGCAGATATCAACTTACAAGGTATATGGCCGGCTTCTGATTTAAGTATTTGAGGTCAAGTACGAGTTGAGTATTTGTTAGATAATACTTTAGCCTGTTAAATCTCCTCGCGGCTGTCATCCGAGTGTCTGCGCAGAGTTCTAGAATACTTCGGCCACATTGCAAGGAAAGACGTTAGCAACCTCGAGAGGCTCATCGTGACCGGCAAAGTAGACGGGAAAAGGCCTCGTGGACGCAGCCCAATACGTTGGTCTGACCAGATCCGCACCACTCTTGGCTCTACAGTTTACAACGCCCTCCACACCGCCAGAGACAGAAATAGATGGAGAAAGACCATTCGAGAGAACGTGATGCAGATGACCTCCCTTCACGACCTTCAATACTGAGGAAAACGTCACAAGGAGGAGGACTTTAGCCTGAAAACCTGTAAAAATTTGGCACTAAAGTAGCGTTTGACAAGTTCTTAACTTCAAATACTTAAATCAGAAACCGGCCAATAGTCACCGCATTTCTTGAGCGGGTTTTTTGCGGTTGCGTTTGCGGGTATTTGCCTACCTTCCACAACGTCATCAGTGTCAAATCGCGCGCTTGTAAATTGCAAGGACTATATCAAGACTTACAACAGTCAGTATATGAACTGCTGATTTGTTACCTACCTAAGTCCGTAATATAACACTGAACCACCTAACACTAGAAACTAGGCATTACATGGACAGATGTTGTTACCTAACTAAGTGGAGTTGCGTCGCGTTGAGCAATGCCACATAAACATCATTATGTGGTAGGTATGCGACCATTTTTTTTATTATGATCACGTTTTGAAGCGCTTTCTATAATATTTGATGGCTCTATATGGTATTGTTCTGTAGGTTCTTTAAGCCAGGACTATTTCCTTGCTAAGCTCTAGAGCAGGGCTCGGCTAATGGCGGACTGAGATCCGGCTCTGATCCAGCTTCGGCTTATTTTTAGGGTTCCGTACCTCAAAAGGTAAAAAACGAAACCCTTATAAGATCACTCTCTTGTCCGTCTGTCCGTGTGTCACCACCGATTTTCTCAGGAAGGACCTAGCAAGTTGAAATTTATACCAGATACTGAGGTCTAACTTAACCATTACAGCACACACACACATACTTAAAACGTAGCCACCAATAAAAATGATACAAATTTTATTATGGCGGTATAATGGGTAGTTACGGAACCCTCGGTGCACAAGTTCGACTCGCACTTGATCGGTTTTTTGTGGACCGTATGTAAACAGTATCTACAATAAAATATCGGATTAGACTTAGCTGCACCAACTTTAGTACAAACTTCGTACGGATAGTTCAAGAATGTAAATACACGTGACGATGTTAAGACACCAGAGCCAAGTATCCCTCTCCCCTCCACACCCTCCCCGAGTTTTGGGAGGGTACTTGGCTTTAATCCTTATAAGAAGAAAATCATGCTGTGTAGTCGGAGTAGTGTGTATCCTCCGACTGCACAGCATGATATTCTTCATGTTTACGGCTTTTTAGTTCGCTTCTTAAGCAGTCGGGTTTTTGATTTTTGAATTAACTTTTCATTTGGTGATCAAAATCTTACAGAAATAAATAAATTTGATCCATGTTAGTATCTGGATGATATTTTTTGGGCTTAGTTGATTACGTTATTACATAGGTAAGGAATGTTTATTCGACCTGAATAATATTCATTCGCCAAAACCATATCAGAACAAAGGAAAAAACATCACATTAACATCACATAAACAACACCATGTATGTTTAACATAATACATTTCCACACCACACAAAGCCTTTATAATCTAATTTACGTATAATATAATAACAATAAACACGGTCAAAGATGACCCTCTTTAGCATAATCCGGTATCGGAGTTAATATTCCGATCTGCATAAGTATTCCTCCGATATGAAGTAATTCATTTCCCTTAAGTGGCTGGTGTGGGAAGATAATTATTATCTATATAACTTATAGGCATTTCGACAGATTACTGCAAATATTATGATTTTGAAACACGTTTTTTCTTAGGTTTGAAGGCCTTTTTTATAGACTACTAGCGGACGCCTCGTGGTTTCACCCGCGTAGTTCCCGTTCCCGTGGGAATACAGGGATAAAAAGTAGCCTATGTCACTCGGGGATAGTGTAGCTTTCCAACGGTGAAAGAATTTTTGAAATCAGTTCAGTAGTTTTTAAGTTTATTCGTTACATACAAAAATATAAATCTTTCCTCTTTATATTATGTATAGATAATCTAGCGCTTGACCACTATCTCGCTTGGTGATAAGCGTTGATGTGGTTGACGGGGAAGCACGCTTGCCTAGATAAAACCTATTCACTCTTGATTAAAGACCCCTAGATTGTAGCTATCAGGAAGCATAGACTCCGACAGGGAATTGCACGCCTTAGCTGTACGCACAATAAAAGTATTCCCAAAAAGTTTAATACGTTTGGGTGGGATGTCCACCATATACCGATAGCGCATCGCATGATGAAATGGGCTAGGCGTAATTAGATCATGCAATTCCATCGCACACCCCCCGAAATGTAACCAATAAAAATCCGAAAAGCTGGCAACTCGGTGAAGATGTTCAAGGCTCTGGAGCTTTGACTTGACCAGTGCCTCATTGCCGTTGAGCCTCTTGGCCCGCTTTACGATCGATTCTAGTGCAACAAGCCGGTACTTGGCAGATCTGTCCCAGAGATAGGACGTCGTCTTTTTGGACTCATCGACCTTTCGATTTGAGGATTTAGCTTTCTTTAAAACATATCATCACGCCTGTGTTCTCCAAAGGGTTAGGCAGAGATGAACGTATAGTATAACCAACTTTTGTTTGATGTTTAAGTCTCATGCAGCAGAGGGCGAGCCTATTGCCATAAAACGCGTAAATCCTGTCTTCGGACTGCTATCGATTCTACATAGTTCAGCAGTAGCACCTAGAACCTAGTAGACCAACGAGGCAGTTTCTTAAAAGTAAGGCCTTTTACTTATGACGCGACGCAATTTAAATTGCGTGAATAGACGGTACTACGCACGTATTTTCTAAGAAAAATGCAAGTGCGTATCGGTCTAATTGCAATGCAATTGCAATATACTTGCAAATTCGCTTAGTAAAAATCGTTTATCGTTATGATATATAAATCGAATTGCTTCGCATAATCAGGCAGAGTGAAAAAGCATCTTCTCATATACCACATCCGACTCTTTCCTCGAGATCAGACCTGACGTAGCTCATTCGGCAGCGTTCTTCTACAATGTCAAAAGTTTTACTATTTGTGATGATAACTTCTGCCTGTATATCTTAGGTCAGCTCACGTACTGACGTGCTGTTGCATTTGATAGACGCATTTTCATGTTTGACATTGCTTTATTATCTAACTTTATCATTCAACCTATTAACCACATTCATGGTTTTATTTCCATTACCATTTAATTCACATGCTCCGGAAGGAATAGCAAGATAAGGGGATGGAATATCACACAAGAGATTATGTGACGACATGGTTGTCTTCCTTAAGGGCCTTCCACCCCTTTAGTGCCGTAAACCGGTTATTTTCTAGCATCCTCCTTAGTACTTAACGGCTAGGTTAAAAGGAGAGAAAAAAAAGTTGGGTTCCCATTTCCATATCCATCGGCATGTAATGCAGGGAGGAAGATACGGGTTAGCTATAATAATAAAAATATATTTTTTTTTTGTTAAAATATTTGAACATTTAATGGATTAGAAAGACAATGAAATAAATGATTATATATTATAATAATATAAGCCTGTGTGCAAAGAAAAGGCCTCTTCTCAAACAGAGAAGGCACGAAGTGGATTGGCGATTTCAAACTAATATTAACAGTCCAGGTTTACTCACGATGTCTTGCTTCACCTTTGGCAGGGATGTCCAATATAACTAACTAGCCAGTAAGTTATTAATATTTAGCACATTCCATTACTAATGATAGATGTGTATTTCTGATGAGTACAGCTTCTGACTTTCACGCCCCCTAGGTACGAACATAACACTAAACAGTTTATTATGTAGTCCACGACCTTCTACTTCTCCTATTGTTGCGTCTAAGCCCGAGCTAAACAATTAACTTAGCATAACGCTCACTAAAACTGCTTTCACGTGATCTCAAGAATTCGACACACCCAAATAACACACAACAGTTTTGTAAGAAAAAGATTATACTACAACCGAACATATTCATATAATTTGAATATAGAATTATTTACATTTAATATGCATATTAATGTGGCGCCAACTTATAATATTATGTGTGAGGGATAACCCGTGAACTTTGGTGATATATATTTGGTTTTATATAATTTTAATGGTGAGTTTTTGAAGGTTATTGATGCCATCAATCACCATGTCTAGACGGATGACACAGTTCTTTGGTCGCGTGTCCCCACGAGGTAACGACTCTATTGGGCAGCTTGTAGTTCAGTGTAGATTGGAAGGAGTGAGAGCGCGCGGCAGCCGTAGCAGGTCGCCCATGGTATGGACCAACAAGAAAAAAACCTTTATTACTAAAAAAATACAACTTACCGGTTTTCGTTGGCACAGCCAGTGTACAATACACTGGCTGTGCCCACGAAAACCGGTATTTTCCAGACTCGCCGCGTACGCGACAAGCGGCCAGTGGCACTCATGCGTCCGCGTGCTTGTAGTAGTGCAACCGATACACGCGGTTGTATGAAGCTTTATTTCTGTTCCGTTTATCTACTCATGTGACAGAAACCCCGAGAGATTTAGCGTTGTTTATTGAAGAGTTCTTTGTATATCTCTGAAATTCTTTATCAAATCTTTACCAAATTTAAATGCACCACATTAGAAGCACCAGCTTTCAAATAAAACAAAATCATCAAACTCGGTTCACCTATTAAAAAGTTTCGAAGTGACATAAAAAAAAAATACAGTCGAATTGATAATCTCCTCACTGCAACATGATAACCACGACCACTCTACCAAGAGTATACCAACGAATAAGAAAACGGATGACGCTATCCTTATATACTCCACTATATTTTGAGCTTCTAGGGCAATTACCTATGCTACAAATCTTGTTGAATGAGTGATAGATTTACCTCATAGTTCTCATAATTATCGATTGCTGATTATTTCATGGCAATGAGCAGAAGAAGAAGACCATGGTTTGGCTCGCCCAAGCTTCGCATTACTTTCAACATAAAGGCGGTAAGAAAGTAAATCATACCACGTTTTAAAATCTGGTAAAAAGGAAAGAAAGGTAAAGAAATATTGGTAAGGACTGAAAGAAAATAAAGTGAACGATGGCGTGGCTGTTGTAAGGGGAGAATGGAAGACGAAAACGTGTTCCACCGATCTAAAGTAGCTTTGATGGAGTTAGCAGTAAAATGGCTAATAATTAGCTCGTCGTTATCAATGCTACTGTTACCTCTATATTGTTACGTACAAGCCAAACTATTTCAATAAACTACTTACTTATTTACTAATTCAAGACTCAACCATTTACCATTACACTGTCTTCACTTAAGAATCTGATCAGATCTATGCAACTTCGTCAGATGTGTCAACCAGTTAATAAAACGTTAGTTACAAAATTCAATCTGCAACCTTAATAGCGGAAGCTAGTAAAGGAACCGTGGAAGGATCGTTTACTTGCGCTTGCACCGGCTGTGACGACCCCGAAAGCTATGTGGCGTGAAGAAAAACATTTACACGTTGTAGAAACAACTGTGAACATGGCAGGTGTCAATATAAATTAACTTTTGCTTTTTTTTCTGTATATGAGTGCAGTGCCCCTGTCTAGAACGTGGTCTGTATGCTAGAGTGCTCACACACATGCACCTTGGAGGACCTGATGAACGCCTCTGACCTTATCAACGTATGTCAAAATCATCCAGTAGGATAACAATTGACTCATGAAAGAGAAGAAGATAAACAGCTTCTCATCTGTTCCACCTTCAAAGGACAAGAAGAAATGTTTGGAGTCTAAATTCAACCATTATTCATTGTGGAAGCACGAAAGATTCGTTACAGTAGTAGAAGACTTTTATGAGTGTTGTCACTACAATGCCAGTCGACGTCGTCATTAGAAACTAATGACGACGTCGACTTGATTGTAAAATTATAGTGTACCAGTCTGTCAACGGCGTCGCTTGCAGGGACGCGTACTCCAGAGTTAAAAAGTATTCTATATCTTACTCCAAGGTCCATTAAATCTCTATACTTACCAAAATTTATTGAAAGCGGTGAGGTGTTGAGGGCGTGAAAGCGTAAAAAATAGAAAGATTTTTTTGGATATGATTTACTTTTGCTTCTTCCTTTCATATTCTGTCCATTCTTCTCTAAAATGCGCTTCCTCTCGATATCAGGACGCCCACCAGTCAATATGCGTTTAAGCGGCAGCTGCGACTTTATTTTTTACACAATTAGCAGAGTCGTCTCAATCACCTTTCTATTAATTTATATATCTAAAGGTATTTATTATCTAATATATATAAATCTCCTGTCACGATGTTTGTCCGCGATGGATTCCTAAACTACATAACCGATTTTAAATTAAATTGGCACACCGTGAGCAGTCTGGTCCAACTTGAGATATAGGGTAGGGTAGGTAGGGTAGGTAGGGTAGGGTAGGTAGGGTAGGGTAGGTAGGGTAGGGTAGGTAGGGTAGGGTAGGTAGGGTAGGGTAGGTAGGGTAGGGTAGGTAGGGTAGGGTAGGTAGGGTAGGGTAGGTAGGGTAGGGTAGGTAGGGTAGGGTAGGTAGGGTAGGGTAGGTAGGGTAGGGTAGGTAGGGTAGGGTAGGTAGGGTAGGGTAGGTAGGGTAGGGTAGGTAGGGTAGGGTAGGTAGGGTAGGGTAGGTAGGGTAGGGTAGGTAGGGTAGGGTAGGTAGGGTAGGGTAGGTAGGGTAGGGTAGGTAGGGTAGGGTAGGTAGGGTAGGGTAGGTAGGGTAGGGTAGGGTAGGGTAGGGTAGGGTAGGTAGGGTAGGTAGGGTAGGTAGGGTAGGTAGGGTAGGGTAGGTAGGGTAGGTAGGGTAGGGTAGGGTAGGGTAGGTAGGGTAGGTAGGGTAGATGAATGTTTGGTGTTTTTATGGCAAAACAAAGTTTGCCGGGTCAGCTAATAGTAAATATATATGTATGTTTATTTTAACTACAATATATATATTTTTATTCAATTTTACTTCTCCACCACCCTTGGTTGACTGGTAGAGAATGCCTCAGGCATTAAGTCCGCGTATGTATCTGAATGTTGCATGAAGTTTTAAATAAATCAATATGAATTTTTGTATGGCTAGACCATCAATAGGGCACAAATCCAGACTCCAGACTGGAAAATTTCAGACAGGATAATCCTAAAGGTTTGGCACAAGTAGCCCGACAAGGCAGTCCACATAATAATATGATTAAAAAAGCGAATTAAAACAAGGCTTAGTTTCTAAATTCACGAGATAATTAATTAGCAATGACGTAATAATATAATAAACAGTCGATAAAAAGGATGTGCAGACTTGTAAGATGTCGACACTTCGTAATATGATACCTACGGCGCGACATACCTCTAGCACCACCGTGATAGGCTGAGATAGTATAAATTAATATGCTAATTAAATTCTTAGCTAACTAAGGATAGATTTTACGAGAGTTCACGCAGTTATTTTCTTCTTAATTTATGTTTAAAGACTTAACAGCCCGTTTCACTACTTGTTATCTAAGTAACCTACCGGGCAGATTATTTATTTTTAGGGTTCCGTAACTGAAGGGTCCGAACGGAGATCTATTGCTGTCACTCACGTGTCCGTCTGTCTGTCCGTCGTCTGTCACACAGGTTTTACAGCCAAACGGTTGAAGTAAAAGACTTCAAAATGTCATAGTATCAGCATCTTCTTGACCCAAAACCATACAACTTGTCAAATTTTTTTTAATATGTTTTTAAGGGGGGCTTCCATACAGATAAAGGGGGCCCGAAACAAAAATTTTGACCTCTCCTATCGAGTATATCGTTGTTTAGAGCTCGTAAATAAAATAAATACTATATTCTTTGTTTAAAATATATTGGAAAACAAAGGAATGAGAAGCCACCATAGTCAGCTTTTTTATACAAAATTTGTAACTTTTTATTGACCTTATGAACTGCAAATTTGGTGATATTTTTATTCTTACGTATAATTTACTAAAAATATACCAATACATCTATCACTCAGATTTATTCTTTGAGATTTCCTCATTTTACCTATAACAACCATTATTTTGTTGTTGGTTTGGTACGGAACCCTAAATGTGCGAAGTCCGACACGCACTTGGCCGGTTTTTGCTTTTATTAAAAGATTATAGTAGAGGTGTTTGTAGCTAAGTAATAACAGCCAAACGAATCTATCTTCAAGGTTAAGCAACACTTGCCGAGGTCGGTCCGTGGATGGGTGACCATCTATTAAATTTCGCGACTCCTCCGTGCCTCGGAAAACGCATTAAACCATTGTTGCTTTCATATGTACATCTTTTACAGTCGTTACGGATAGTCAGCACCCAGCAAATCTGCCAGTACAGCAGTCTTGCAAACGGTTATCATGTTACCCCGCTACAGGGTTGTGGAGAACAGATAGGCATACTCAGGGATTCTGCTGCATTTGAAAAGGGTCAAAGCTAGGCATATTGGTTTGTTAAAAGATTGTGGTGACAAACAGCAGGACAAAGACCTTCTTACTCTCAGGGTTTATTCTTACTGAAAGAGCGTTAAACTCAAGTTGCCATCTCTGCCTGGGCCCTCTGCAATGTCACTTACCATTAAAAGTGCACCATTGGGTCCAAGTTAAATTTTTATTAAAAATAGTTTTTTTTTATTTTTCTGAAGGTCTATCCACACATATCAGGGCCGTGCCATAACTATTCAGTAATCTGTGGCCGTGCCAGGGACGTGCACGGACCGTGCCCCGTCAGGCGCTCAAAAAAATATCGTTGTGTACATTTTATATGAACTCGTTCACACACGTCCGTGCACGGGACGTGCACTTAGTACACAACAGCTCCAAGCATTTGATGTTTTCATTACTAAACACGTGGTTCATCAAATTAAGACCAATTAGGTATACATCTACTCACCTTCTTTGTCATCAAAGTTGCTTCTCATTTCAATACATTCGTACATACCCGAGTCGATTGAAAAGGAACCTGTTATGGTAAATTAGGACGGGAATGAAAAAGCTCGAAGGGTGGGCAGAGAAGTCGGAACTCGTCACTATTTTGAATGACGTTGAGAAGTCCTTGAAGCTTGCCCATGGTTAATAAAAGCTAAATATAATAAATATAAATAATTGCCCAAATCTAATAAGTATAAAAGAACATGTTGGGGTCAGCTTAAAGTCTCTCACCCTATGTAGCTGAACGCCAGTAAGATAGAAAGACAGAAACACAAAAAGACAAAAAGACAGAAAGACAAAAAGACAGAAAGACAGAAAGAAAGACAGAAAGACAGAAAGACAGAAAGACAGAAAGACAGAAAGTCGGTCTGTTCCACCACAGTCAACACAATTTTTCTGGTCATAATATGAGAACTAAAGTCACTTCAAATGCGCTTATAAGTTAATAATTTCAAGCTGAACACCTCTAATGAAGTTAGATAATGTTCTAATTTACATTGCCTTTCACACAAATGTAATCCAGTTTCACAAACTTTATTGATTAACCAATTATCAACTTCGATGATACGATGTTCGGGGTGGCAACATTTAACTGAATCAGAAATTGATAGAGATCCTGTCAGCGTACATATCATACGAGTAATTTCAATAATGTCAGTGACTGTAAATTGAGCATAGAGACAAATTAAACTATCGTGGGTAATCACTTATTATTAGGATGCAATTAAAGCATTGATTGCATACTACTAAATAAACCTAGCATAAATAATCAACCTATAATAATTCCACTGCGAGAGGTAATGGACCAGAATCTACCGCCCGGGACATGTTGATAGATGTTACATCTCTTCACATTTTATTTCTAGGACATGCCGATTGCCTATAAAAAATGTAATAAATAGGATCAATACTAACCTAGATACTTCAAATTAACTCTTTATTTTCTACTCGCATATCTGTATTGTAAATTAATTTTATAGTGTCATAAAATTATAGAATACATTATTTTAGTGGTATTCATAGCTTACGGCATTATTTATTTTCGTAGTTTAAATCAAAATCAACTTTATGTTCTGGGACATAAACTAAAAAATTACTTAAAAACCGTCGAAAAAGCTTTAAAGATTTTGGTCAAGATAAAGTAAGATTTACCTTTCTGAAGTTAAGATCTAAAATTATTTGTAGGAGAAAAAACCTCAAATCTAATACAAGTTATTTCGTGAAACTTCGAATCCAATTCGAATATTTATTGTGTTGTATTAATTTTTATTGTATACCTCATTGTATGTATATGTGGGTTATCGAAAATGTTAATGATATGTCTGATAAATGTAAATTTATGCATATTTTATCTTTCGATCGTCTCATGACCGTATCTATTCTGTCTGGGCAAAAAGATATTGCACATTGACACCACAATCATCAAGACAGATAGGTGATACTCGTAGACAACTTTCATTATTTATAAACCACCTTTCATAAATATAAAGCATTATTCAACCGTTCATCATCATACATACATACAAAAACTGACGCCTTTTTACCATGGGAGTAGGCAAAAACTACAGAAAGCCACCTGCTACGATACTTCTTTTGCTTCACTCACGTTCATACATTCACGCCGGTTATGAGTACTGCGCATCTTGCCTTTCTGAAGAACATCACCTATAAGGTCTATGTATGTCTTTCTAGGGCGTCCCCTCCCGGCGTTTCCATTCACGTCTTTCGTTAGTCACCTTTCATTCATCCTCTCAACATGGCCAAACCATATTAGCATGGTTCACCATCATCTCAAATGATGCGCATCTTAACTCAAGAATAGTTACATACACAAACTCATGCTTTTTTATCATGGAGATAGACAGAACCCACAGAATACCGTCTGCTACGATCCTTACTGACATACGCTACACAAATGTCACATGGTCATATTAAACAAATTTCCTACTTTTTATAAATGGTTGGCAATCGTTACCCAGCAAAATGACATACTTACTATCAGCTAGTAAGTATACCATTTTGTATAGAGCTTGGCTAGCTTGGTTTTTTTCGTTCACATTCACACAAATCTAGTTAGATATCGAAATCTTCGCTGTTTCAGCTGGACAATTTAGACGCCTTGTTCGTGAAAAAAATAATTCTGCTGACATTTGTAATTTGTAGTTTTTGTTTTTGTTTCTTGTTTGTTTTATAATAATAGAAGAAATTTCTTCATTGTAATAATTAATAATAATTGTGGAGTAATCATTTAACTTATTGATAATAATTGAGGAATAATTATTTAACTTATTAATAATAATTGTATAGAGGAGCTCGTGGCTAAATAATAACAACCGCACGGGTCGATCTTTAAGGTTAAGCAACTTGACGAAGTCGGTTCGTGGATGGGTGACTATTTCAACATACCGAGTTTCCTGTGTGCCTCGGAAAGCACGTTAAGCCGTTGGTCCCGGCTGTCATTTAAAGATCTTTGACAGTCGTTATGGGTTGTCAGAAGCCTGCGATCTGACACCAGTCTTGCCAAGCGGTATTGCGTTACCCAGGTATTGGGTTGTGGAGGTCAGATAGGCAGTCGCTCCATGTAAAACACTGGTACTCAGCTGAATCCGGTTAGACTGGAAGCCGACCCCAAAAATAATTGGGCAGAAGGCTAGGATGATGATTAATAATAATTGTATAGTAGTAATCACTTGACTTATTAATAATAATTGTATAGTAATCATTTAACTTATTAATAATAATTGTATAGTAATCATTTAACTTATTTTGTTGTCCCCGTGTTTGTGACATAATTAATTATGCTGACATTTTAATCCGTATATTCTACTTTTTTGTATTTTTGTAATAATTTAATGATGATTTAACAATTTTGGCAATATATCGACTGAAATTTGATTTGTTTTATTATAACTTCGTTTATTTTCTTCTTTTTTTTCACATGCCTGTTTAGTTTTATCTGAACACTTAATTAATTATTTTTTGCAATTGGTGAAGAACGGACGCTTTCAATCAACTCGGAAGTATATAGAGTTGTTAATAACCTGTTAACTAAATGTAATATACTTAAAAAAATGGGTGGAAAGCTGCTGCGTTTAAAAAGGAAAATAGTGTTACAGCTCTACATAGTTCACACGGAAATCAAACCAAAACAACAATAAAGTACTTAGTTCTATATTCAAATTATTATACACGTTAAATCTAATAACAAATGGACTTGGAAATTAGCATTTGTTTGTATTCGGCAATGCGATGATTGCCGAGGGACATTAAGAAAATAGGTGTATTGTACGCTGGTTATAATATTAATACGCACCTGGGGGGTGACCATAAGCACTTAGAATAAGGTTATTTTGAGATCGCGTAAGTGACAGATGTATACAAGTCATATACATCTGTCCCTTACACACACTCAAAATAACCTTACTCTAAGTGCACCCTCCTGATCTTTCTGAAAAACATCACCAATAAAAGACCTGTGTTTGTCATTTAGGGCGTTCACTCACGGCGTTTCCACTCACGTTTGCCTTGTAAATACCCTTTGTTAGTCGTCTTTCATTTATCCTTTTAAAATGATCAAACCATTTGCATACTGTTTTCAATTTTTTATCACTAAATCTTTTTTAGAAAAAAGCCGTTTATAGTTCGGTAACCTGACCTAGAATGATCATAATCAAAACTTTACACTACAAACCATTACAGGAAAAATACTTGCAGTTGGTACTGTCACATTTCGCAATACAACATACATGTAGAATCTATTGAAACAGACATAGATGCCTTACAACATAGCTTAGTGCTATATCGTTTATTTTATGGTTATTTCATGGGCCCAACTGCCGAAGCATACGCAATGGAGGACATCACTGCAATTGGCCTTAAGTTTAATAGCCATATAGGCTTCGTAGACTTTCCTTAGGTCGTTTGAGGGTATACCCACAAGATGTGACGAAATGCCTTGCTGTTAGGTATTTAGAAATTATAATACACTGTGGAATGCTACTTTTCCTGTTTTGGCACGGAATATATAAGAAACTTCTCATGTCTTTGTTAGCTAGACGCGTAGATAGTAATAGCGGCTGACTGCCTAGAGTCAAACGTACAAATAATTATTTGTAATTTCGGAACTTTGGCTTTCAAATGCACCTACGTCACCACACTGATAAAACTTTTAATTGTAACTGTGTATTTAATCAATTATTTTGATTCCAATAATGTTGATCAATTTGTGTTTAAATTGTAAAAATATACACTTTATTAATTAACTTCTGACTCATTCAATGGTATAGGTATTAGTAGATATTTATGCTAATAAGTATCTACTAACACCTATAACCGTTAATTAATCAAGTTTTTTTTTATTCTTCAAAAGTATTACTCCACTTCCAATCTCATTTTTTGAAGTCGTTAGTAGGGACCGAGCGACGACCTGGTCAAGACTGCGGACGTTCCGTCTGGTGGATGCCAAACGCACAGGATCGATCACTATGGTGACACTTGGGGGAGGCCTATGTCCAGCAGTGGACGTCTTTCGGCTGAAATTCTGATGAAATGATTATCTAGAATTGATGACTATCTAAAAATATAGAAAATATAATTATAAATTAATGTTCTCATTCATTCAATTACTCAAATTCCTCATAATTAATTGAATTAAAATCAATTTAATTCAATTTAAAGTACACGAGTCGTTTGCCCACATAATTACATTTCAAAGCGAATTAGAAACCAATTCAGTTCTACAGAGGATATAATCTTGAGAGCTCTTTAAAAGCAAAGGACAGACAAAGACTGTTTTCTATCTAAAGCTATCAATGAAATCCGACCATAGTGATTGAAAATTGATGGCTCGACGTGATTCCACTTACATCATACCGATAAGCAATATTATCAAGCGAAATTGCAAGTACGTTTACATGGACGCAATGCGATACGATTCAAACTATTTGCAATATTTTTTTTAATAAAGTTTTCCTTTTGCGATATCGCCTATCGACACACTTAAATAACGTCATGCCGTCAGGCAAATTCCTAACGTGCCCAAAAACAATTTAGTGTGGTACCTAGAGAACTAAGTACCTTTGGGTACGTTAGGGACCTCCCTAAAGTACCCAATGGCAATTATATTATTAATATAAAAAATAGCAATGAATGGTTATTACACATTATAAATACCATGCAAGCCTGTATGTGGCGACACTTGTGGGAGGCCTGTGTCCACCAGTAGACATCTTTCAGCTAAAATTATGCTTATGATGATAAAGTTTGTAATTATGCTTCAATAGCTCGTCGGATTGGTATGAAATTTGCATTATGAGTAGATCATGGCCTGGATTAGGATAAAGGCCATTTGACATTCTCGCGGGGTACACGGCTAGCAAACACTAGTTCATCAACATGTTTGCAATATATCAAATAAAAACCTTTGACAAATATCTAACGGTTCGGTAGACATGAATACTAAACTATCATTTCGTAGATTCGTTATAAATTCCGGGTAGTGAGGAATAGCGCTGTAGAATGTATCCTTTGTGAAAGCCATAACGATAAATAATTGTATATGAGTAATTAAATTTTAATTATTTCATTTCAGTTTATCATATTATATCAGTATGTATTTAACTAAAATTTAATTATTTTTAAATTCTTAACATATTCATACCGATATTGTATTTTTGTTGACTATAACACATTTTTTTATGTTCCCGTTGCTGTCCCACTCTTGGGTAAAAGTCTCCCCTAGGTCTTAGGTTACTCCCCAGAGGAGGGTCCGGTGACGGACAGCCGCGGCGGGTTCGTGGTGAGTGTTAATGCGTGCCCGTGTTCCCATAAGCGGCACAGGAGGTCACCGTGGAGTTTTAGTGGGTTGGAGTCCCAGATAACTGCGCTATCTCCCCGTGGTAGCGCAGTATGCATGACCATTTCTCCACGTTAAAAACATCCTATAAAGAAATGATAAAAATTTAAATATTCGAAAACCACTTTAATGTTTTCGCAAAATGAACTTACTTGACAAACTTTTATAAAAAAATAATACACGAACGCATCACACATAATCCGCCCTATTCGCTTCTGCCGCCAATATTGGCCGCATTTACAATACGATTATACAAACTCAGCTTGTTTTGGTAGAAAATACAATTCTTGCGGCGTACGACACGTTACTATTGTGTGTAGTATCACAATAGGTCCTTGTCGTTAGTGTCATTGAAGACTCGTGGTCACAGTATGGAGGGCTTCCCCAATATTTCGCCATTTAAATACCAAAGTCGTATTTAGTTATTTGGTCACGTATCGCTAGGTTTTGACAAAGGAAGGCTGAGGGGTCGATCTTCAAGGTTAAGTTACGCTTGCCGACCAATGTCCGTGGCTCTGTCTGTACAGGGGTCCGGGCATTTATTTAAACTAAAAGCTTTCCCCAAAGTATTTGGCACAATGCTATGCGGATGAGGCATTAGAACTAAGACGAGGTGACGATTTATTAAAAATCTCAATTAAACCTTCTACAATAGTCTTTATTATCGACTTCAAAAAAGGTAGTAATCATTCATTTCATATTGGAATTGTACAATATTCACATAATTGCTACTCTATACGGACTTCTAAACACGTGTGCCAAATTTCATAAGTGTATGTATATTTGTTTTTATATTTGTCTACGTGTTTATCCGAAACTACTTATCGTATCGAGATCATTATTTTTTTATTGGATTAAGTATCTCTCAACAAAAGGAACAGTGATAGTTTCATCAAAATCAGTTCAGCAGTTTTCAAGATGAACATACAACCGAACTGCTTCGCGTTAATTAAGTTATTATGGGTATTTTGTCAATCCTATAAGTATCTTGCTATAGACTTTGCTCAGTTTTTAGTGATAGGGTACTAAAACTAAAAATAGAGAAATAAAAATTTTTATCGAAAAATAAACCGACTTCTAAAGCAAAACATTAAAAAGTGCAAAAATAACTTTGTTTCTGAAGTCGGTGTTGAAACCGATAAAAAAGAGCCACCATAGACACTGACTTCCGAAGCGATAGTAATTTTAGCTCTTTTTAGTGTTTTGCTTTACAATTAAGTCGGTTTAGTTTTTGCGAAATGTTTTTGACTCTTCTGGAGTTGACCAAAAAATTAAAATTACATTTAAAATTACTAGCCTACGAAAAAGTAAAGTATGGTAAGGATGATCATCCTGTATTACCAAAATTACCAATATTAAACATATGTTTAGTGTCGTTAAGGAATACCTTGAATACAATGATTACTTGCTCGGATATCATTATTTTATTTTGAAAACAACTTGCAAATTAATATGTATCAGTTTTTAGGGTTTTGAAGTCAACAAGGAACCTATAAATTCGCTCTGTCCGTCTGTCCGTCCGCAGCTTAGCTCAGAGAATCTAAGTACTAGAAAGCTATAATTTTGTATGGATGAGAGAGAGAGGCACCTCGCTGGTGCGGCGAGTGCGGGGCAGCTCCAACAGCATGTTGGCCGTGCTCGCGGCAAGGGTCGATTGTGCCTATATTAATCACTGCTGTAGGCTACACATTGGGCGCAGGTAATTGGGCAATACTAATACTAGGACATTACTACTATTACATTATTGATTGCTTTATACAAATAATTTGTTGTTTTAATTATTTATTAATTTATATTAAGATGAAATTTGAATTTGATTATTTAATGTGACTATGTGTGTATGAATGTTTTAATTTAATGAGTCTTTGTAACTTGAAATAAATGATTATTATTATTATATTAATTTTGCCGACAAAGTGGTAAATAAAAGATGAAAAAAAATTTGTTTGGGATTTTCCTCCTATAGACGTAAAGTGGGTATGTTTTTTTTTCTCGTCTATCCCATGGTGTGGGGTATCGTTGGATAAGCCTTACAAACATATTATGGGTTTGTTAAAACTATTTTTCGATTCTGATATCCGTTTGCGTAAAATTAAGCTTTAAATTGCAAATTTATGTTGAGTAAAGTGTCCTCCCCCCCAACCAGCGAAACGGTTGGTCTTGGCTATGTGAAAAAATTCACGGCAGTAGTAAATATAACGAAATTAAAACTATCACAGTTAAGTAGGCTTTACAACTTTACGAGTAATAGTCAACCAACCTATAAAAAGTACTTGGAACAGTAAAATTTTTGTACAAATGCCATTGTAAAATTAATTAAATAACGTTGTTAGCTGTGTAAAACAGATAGTATATATATGCTTATGAACTATGTAAAAATATACAAAAATTAAATCGTAACATCCTAAATAATAATTATTTCTAAATTAATAATATTTGAGCTCTAATAACGCATTGGAGAGGCCGGGGTCGTTGGCAGTACCGGTCCGTAGTCCATACGTGGCGCGCTTGGGAGTCTATTTTGTGTTTGTGCAGAAGTATTTTCGACGTTTTGTAATCTAAAGTCAAATTAGATTCGATTGCCAAGCAACTTACTTATTTTCTTTTGTCGATATCCATCTATAAAGTTTGCGACCCGACTACATCCCTAATTGAGTAGCGTAAAACTTTCCAGAATTAAATAGGGAATACCGCAGATTTGAGGTGAATACATACAACATTTTTCAAATCCGAAAGATAAATAAACCTGGAGCGTGCGCGCAAGAATACAGGAACGAATCGCGCTCATTCCAGTATTCGCAAAAATTTTTGAAAAAGTAATACATAACAGCTTATATGCATATCTAGAAACTAACAAAATCTTGGTTAGTGAACAATATGGTTTCAGAAGAAATAAAAACATTGACTCTGCCATTTACAAACTGGTTGAACATATTCTAACTAACGTTGATACCAGAACGCCAGTAGTTGCATTATTTATGGACATGTCAAAGGCATTTGACTGCGTTAACCATAAAATACTAATAAACAAGCTGGAAAAATATGGAATTAGAGGCAATGTCCTTGAACTTATCAAGTCATATCTAACTAATAGAGAACAAATAACATATATAAATAAAATCTGCCCCTTTACAAGAACTGAAAAGACGTTTGTCTCTACACATAGAAAATGCATATTTGGTGTGCCACAGGGCAGTGTTCTTGCTCCATTGTTATTCATTATATATATTAATGACATGCCTAAGACTATTAATAATCCAATGATTTTATTCGCCGACGATAGCACAATACTAATCAAAAGTAAAGATGATGTGACATTTGAAAAGGAAATAAACGACAACTTAAATGATATAATAACTTGGCTAACTGAAAACAACTTAAAAATAAATTTTGGAAAAACAAATTACATTTCATTTGAACAACAAACAAACAATAAAAAACCGGATATTCGTTACGGTGACAAAACAGTCAGTGAAACAGAACACACCAAATTTTTAGGTATTTGGATAGATAAAAACATGAGCTGGAAAACACATGTTGAAAATACATGCAAAAAGCTTAGCCAGTATTCCTATGCTCTCCATAACCTAAGGAAAGTTTCAAATCGTGCAACATTATTAATGGCGTATCACGGGTATGTTGCATCTACTTTACGCTACGGACTTGTATTTTGGGGTAACTCGCCAGACAAAGAAATGGCGTTCAAAGCCCAGAAACAATGCATAAGGGCAATTTGTGGCATACAACGCACAGAAAGCTGTAAGCCACATTTTCAAGAGTTACAATTATTAACATTCCCATGTCTTTATATATATGAAGTGGCAATCTTTGTCAAAGCAAATCTACATCTTTATACCCATCCAAGAAGCACACGACACAAAAATAAAATATGCGTAACAAGCCATAAAAAAGCAGTATTTAGTAAAAACATTTTGGGCATGGCACCCAAAATATACACCGAGACCTACACAAAATGTACCATTTCAAATTATGTTTGCATGAATTCCTAGTTGCAAAATGTTATTATTCAATTAATGATTATTTAAATGAAAAATGACTGATTATTATTATTTATTATTGATTATTTGATTTTTATATTTTTTTTTATTGTTTGATTTGAGTTGTGTATAATAATTTGACATATTTTAAATTCAATGTTTTTCATTTTTTATTTGACATTTTTTAATTTGACATTTCTATTTTTCTATTGTAACTCCATTTTAAAATGTATTGTACCTAACTATAATTTGCACACCTTATTAGGTTATAATACAATGTACTTTTTTTACCTGTAACACCTTTTTAACATGTATTATGCAAATAAATTATTTGATTTGATTTGATTTGAGAACCATACCATTCCCCGTGCGCGCTCGTATCGGCTCCTTTCGCAATTCGCACCCGCGGTGGTACTCAAATAGATAATATTTTTTTAACTTCAGTTGCGAAGTTGGATCTTATAACTCCTTCTTCAGTTACCAGTTAGTCCTTCTTTAGTTTAAGTCAAGAGTGAATAGGATACTTCTAGGCAAGCGTGCTTCACCGTAGACCACATCATCGCTTACCATCAGGCGAGATAGTGTTTAAACGCGAGCATTTAGATAAAAAAAAAACATCATCCTATGTGGGCCCGTTTTTAGACGTTGTGTGCCTCTGAAACCGTTTTAATGTTCATGTAACAACAACAAAATCCTCTTCTTAGTCCGCTATATTATGCAACTTCGGAACCCTATTACTGCACATGGCCCGACACGCACTTAGCCAGTTTTTTTAGTTATCATTTCACATTAATACCTATCAAATTTCTAAAAAATAAACCGACTTCCAAAGCAAAACACTTAAAAGAGCAAAAATAACTTTCGTTCATAAGTCAGTGTCGCAAAACGACAAAAATAAATAAGAGCTATTTTGGCTCTTTTTAGCGTGAAGTCCTAGAAAGCTATAATTGGTTTGTTGAACCAACTTTTTTTTTGTAATAAATGGAAAGATCATATATAAGTTTTCATACAAAACAATTTTTAGATTTTTTTTTTCATTGTAATTACAAAGTAAAATCCAATCGAAAATATTTTTTTGAATCCAGTACCGAAAACACCCCGACAGTTTTCCGAACAAAGCCGAGCCCGTGTGACGTCACAACGTTCATTTCTACTCATTGTGGCACATAGCTTATACTGTGTTTTGACTTATAACCAATTCCATCTTGTTATTATCGTCAATATATTGATGAATATCGAATACATTGATCATAAATATCGAACCTTAAAAGTTATCGTGCTTGCTTCGCATCATTATGTACGAATATTACAAATATCTCCCCATTATTGTGTGATTCGCGCAATACCCAACCTAGCAAACTGTACTAAAGTTTTGAGAAATGTTCTATGTCTAACTAGATTCCAATTAAAATATGTTAATTATGTTGTTATCTTGTTCTAATTTAGTATTAGATTCTGATTAATTTCTTAATTTGATCATTAAAGATTGAGAAAAGTAAATTTTTAAGGAAACTTTCGAGCAAAGTTGACATTTTTGTATAATTACGTAACTTGAAAACATGATTTTTTGTTTATGGAGATATATTCATTATTTTAATTTTAAATGACGAATATAGGCGTAAAACTAATATTTCTGTTTGAATTGTCAAAATCGGTCGACGCATTTAAGAGATATTTGAAAATGTACCGAATTAATATTTTCACGTTTTTGTTCTACAATGTTTTTTAGTGTTTGTAATTATATTATATAGATATTTGTGTTTAATATTATAAAGGGATATGCAAATAATTAAAAATACCGAAAATTTTAAGGATGTTATGCAAAAAATAAATAAAAATAAAGGCTCCACAGATTACGGGTTGTATAATATTTAGTGGTACCTATGAAGTTTTTTGATATCTAAAGTCGAAGTTGCGCGCCAATCGTGTTTGTTAGCTTTTTATTTTACACGAATATCACCTACCCATATGTAACAACAATTACATTATGACAATTATGTTTCTAAATGTAATGTGTACAATGAACAACAATGACAAACACCGGTCGCGGTCCTCTATCACGTAATATTCATTACGACTACTTTACTTATGCTCAATTTTTCCAAATCGTCCATCAGATGGATATCTTTTCGAAATTTGCCTTTATGAATCCTTTATCACACATGTCTAAATAAAATTTGCTGTTATAAATAATATTTTTGCACTAATTTTCGGATATTTTTAGTCAATTTACTTGACACTGTACTATGGTGAAATTCCTTGAACGTTATGACGTCACCAACATGGCGACCAATCATGGCCCGTTCGTAGACAGGTGGTACTTTTTAAAATTTTATCGATTTTCAATTGCTTATAATAAATTGAAAAAAAATATTTAAGAGATTTTTGCAACGACAATATAATTTATGATATGTAAAGTTTCAAAATAAATTTTAAAAATCGTATTTTTTTTTAAATTCAACAACCCAATTTGGCATATATATACATATTAATAATTCCGACAAAGTGGTAACATAAAATCATGAAAAATATTTTTTTTTCGGGTACCTCCCATAGACGTAAGGTGAGGATGTATTTTTTTTTTCTCATCTATCCCATGGTGGGGGTATCGTTGGATAGGCAAAAAAAAAATATAAAAATAATATAATAATAATATATAATATATATCGTGAAAAAATTCATAGCAGTAGTAAATATAACGAAATTAAAAGGAAAATTATCACGGATAACAAGTCTTTACAAGTTTACGAGTAATAGTCGACCAACTTATAAAATGTACTTGGAACAGTAAAAATTTTGTAAAAATGCCATCGAAAAATTACTAAAATAACGTTGTTAGCTGTGTAAAACAGATAGTAAATATATGCTTATTATGATAAAAATATACAAAAATAAAATCAAGACATCCTTAATAATAATGATTTCTAAATTTATAATGTTTAAGCTCGAATAACGCACTGAAGTGGCCGGAGTCGTTGGCAGTACCAGAACGTAGTCCATACGGCGCATGCGCGCGGTGGAGTCTATTTTGTGTTAGTGCAGAAATATTTTCGACGTTTTGTAATTAAAACGTAAAAGTAAAGTTAAATTAGATCCGATTTCCAAGCAAATTACTTATTTTCTTTTGTCAATATCCTTCTATAAAGTCAATATTCGACCTGACTTCATCACTAATTGAGTAGCGTAAAACTTTCCAGAATGAAATAGTGAATACGGCAGATTAGAGGATTCACCTCTAATCTACGGTATTAGAGGAGATTAGAGGTACATACATACGATTTTTTTTTAATTCCGAAAGAGAAATAAACAAGGAGCGTGCACGCAAGGATCCAGGTACGAACTATACCATTCCCCGTGGCTCTAACGCGCGCTCGTATCGGCTCCTTTCGCTATTCGCACCCGCGGTGGTACTCAAACAGATAATATTTTTCTAACTTCAGTTGCGAAGTTGGATTTTATAACTCCTTCTTCAGTTACCAGTTAGTTCACCGTAGACTACATCATCGCTTACCATCAGGCGAGATAGTGGTCAAACGCGAGAACATAGAATAAAAAATCCTATGTGGGCCCGTTTTTTGACTTTGTGAGCCGCTGCAACCATTCTAATGTTCATGTAACAACAAAAATCCCTCTTTTTAGTCCGTATTATTATGCAACTTCGGAACCCTATTACTGCGCGTGGCCCGACACGCACTTGGCCGGTTTTTTTTAGTTTTAGTACACCATCGCTAAGAAGTGGGTAAGTTCTATAGTAAGCTATCTAAAGGATTGACAAAACATTTAAAACAACTCAATTTGCACATTTGTGCTGTTTGTCGTTAAGGAGTACGGTTATATGTTCCATATCTTGACAACTGCTGAACCGGTTTTAATGAAACTTGTACTATTCCCTTAGCTGAGTGTTAACTAATCCTTTAAAAAGAAATGATCACGATCCGATTACTAGCTTCCTCCTTTTTTTGGAAGTCGGTAAAAAAGTAACAAGACTAAGGATGATATTTTATGATAATAGATAATAAGGATGTCTTAGGTACTGGCATAACACAGCTGCTAAACTAACTAACGTGCAGTCGGTAGTAGGTCTTTATTATATTCAGCTTTATAACAGAAATGCTGTTGATGTAACAATAAACTCAAAATGCAAAAAATCCTTTATTTTTGAAAGTAGCTGTTTTATCAAAATATTTTGACCTTACTATCTAAAATTCATAGAAAGTATGATGCAGCCGTTAAATATCAATCTGATACTTTTAGATAAAAATTATGCACAAAAGCGTGGGAGTCGATTTACGCAAAACTTTTTGCAAAAACATATTCAAGCTCTTTTTGAGTGCCGTAGGTAATTAGGCAATATTTATGATCGTGACTTCATAACTATTTTTTCATGTCCTCAGCATTTAACAAGATTTAGATTGTTGATATTTCGAAAATCTAACATTATACAACAGTTTAGAAACATTTAATTAAATGTATACCGCCAGACATCTTTGATATTTGAAAATAATTTGTCGATTTCTCCATTAAGTATGTAAATTGGTTGAAAATAAAATCTTGTAAGGAGGTAGACATTTATGGGAAAGTAGACGGCGTTTTCAACTCAGTGATTCTTCCGATCGAACGATTTGATATGAATCACGCAGATAATAACTTCAGAGGGGAATAAAAATAGGGATTTGCGAGTTAGGATTATCTCCCTTGGAGAAAAGCGCTCGTAGAACATCCTTAGGTAATAATTTTTGTTATGATCTGAGGTGTGAAGTCAAGCGTAATCCATTATTAGCATTTTATTAAATTGAGAACCTGTTTATTGGTAAATTTTCTTTCCATATCTGCATTTATTGCATTATTGTAGTCTACCAGAAATAAATATTTTATATCTTGGCTTACATTTTGTCTTTTTCATTTCATATGTACTTTCTCAGTTTATCTTGGACATTGCTGACATCAGTGAAGGAAAACATCGTGAAGAATGTCCTAGACACAAAATATCGAAGACATGTGTCACCCACCAACCTGCACTGGGCTCGCGTGGTGGATTAAGGCCCATGCCCACTCTCACAGAGCAGAGGCCTGTGTCCCAGCAGTGGGTAAGGCTGATGATGATGAAGTCTGAAATCGGGCACCCATATTGAGCAAGCGTGGAGATGAATACTCGTGCCTTTTCTGAATGAGAAGAGGTTTTCATCCTGCAGTGGGACAGGTTGGTATTATTAGGTACTCATAGTCAACCATGTGCCAACAACACTAAACCCTATTCTAGACATACATACATATACATACATTTTGAAGGTTACTAAAGAATATCTCTTCATAACGATGTTTGAACCTAAGTACATAGCCACTAATTAAGGCTAAACACAAGACGTCTATACGTCTTCATAGTCTACGGTTTCCGCTAATCTGACAGAATCAGATGTATCGTACCATCGACACGCTAACTGTCTGTTGAAAAGACGCAGTTTGATTTGCGCGACAATTTTTAGAAAATAATTTTATTATTTCTAAGACATCCTGCTGATTCAACTATTTGATTTACATATTGGAAATTGTGGTTACAGGTAAATTGCTTCATTTAATAGTGGAAGAGACAACAATGGAATATCTGCGAAATAATGCGAGTTTAACTCACGCTCTATCGCGTTAACGTAAACGTCAATTTGTATTGAAACTGGATAAGCGATGTCTGGTGATGGTATGGAGAAACCTTTTTTTGTATACATTTTGATATAAAAGATCGTTTACATTAACACGAGCTGGTACGTTAAAAAACTCTGCATAAGCGTACTAACTATCCGTAACCACTGTCGAAGATACATTTTCAAATGACAACCGGGACCAACGCCTTATTGTGCTTTCCTAGTCATGGAGGGATCTCGGTATGTTAAGATAGGCATCCATTGACGGATTGACCTCGGCAAGAAATTGTCCTATGCGGCTGTTATTATTTAGCTTAGAGCTCCTACATAATGAAAAAGAAATTAAAAACACCCATTCATTGTCGATAATCAAAAGGAAGATACATGATGTCTGTCTGCCGCCTGCCTGTCGTCTTCCTGTCTGTCGGTTTGACGAAAACTTAGTTAAGGCAAAAGGCTTCAGAGGTTACGGTAAACCAGACATTTTGGAGCATCTCTTTGCCTCTATGGCCTATTAATTAGTCTACACATATAAGTGCAAAATTCCATTCCATAGTAAAAAATGCAGGCCTTAAATAATTTATCTCCGAAATACATTGATGCTATTGCATAATATTATTGGCATTCATATTAATCGATATTTTGAAAAGGTGCGGTTTGTTTTTTGCAAACACTGCACCTCAAATTCTAACGCAGATTGTTTATGTTAAAAAAAGATTACGAATGTATAATTAAATTTTTACAGGGCCACCGCAGATTAGTACATATTAGAAACGATTAGTTATTCAACCTTTACTCTTAGAGATTTATCTCTTAAACGATTAACTTGTAAAGTTTAAATGAATTATTGATGATAGATTGTAATTTAAGTCAGAGTTTATGTTTCTGTCGACTGTCTGTAAATATGTCGTCATATTTTTAAGATTTATTACGTTTGAAATTAATTTTTAATTGTGTTTGTTATTTGTTGAGGTCAACCTTTAAATAATGAAAAATTGGTGAGAGGGTTTTGTAAGGTGTTAGTTAATAAATCAGTAAAATTGGAGATCATATTAAAATTGTTATTCATAACTTTTGTGGGTGTAAATGAGGAATGTAAGTGACAAAGATTTTAACTAGGCTATGAATCGACTAGAAAACATCTACACTTTATCGACCAATTATCTATACTTTAATGTTATAAAGAGGTAAAGTTTGTGAATTGTGAGTTTGTGACGTTGTAGGAGGTAGTCTCTGGATGTACTGAACCGATTTTGAAAATTCTTTTACCAGTAGAAAGCTATATTATTTTTGAGTTTAATATTATATTATATTTACAATATATTTACAAAAAAATGGTGATCGTTGGGCAAATTGCAATATCGTAACCCAAAGTAGCAAAATGTTGCATATAAAATTCATTCTTTGGCGTGCGCTGAGAAAACTATTGATGATACATAAAAGTTATGTACTACATGATTAGGTTGGATAGGGTAGGTAGGGTAGGGTAGGTAAGGTAGGTAGGGTAGGTAGGGTAGGTAGGGTAGGGTAGGTAGGGTAGGGTAGGTAGGGTAGGGTAGGTAGGGTAGGGTAGGTAGGTAGGGTAGGTAGGGTAGGGTAGGTAGGGTAGGGTAGGTAGGGTAGGGTAGGATAGGGTAGGTAGGGTAGAGTAGGTAGGATAGGGTAGGTGGGTAGAGTAGGTATAGTAGGTAGGTAGGTAGCCAATAGACGGGAGCGAAGCCCCGGGATTCAGCTAGTAATCAATAAATAAATAATCCGTTTATTTCAGGTACAATAAAAATTCGATCAATCACTGAATTTTTGGGGCTACCATAACGCCGTCGCCCGCCGCCGCCGAGATAAAAAAAAACATTAATATAAACATAGGCACAACAATATAATATTCTTGATGTAACCCCGTAACATCGAACAAAACAAACTGTTAAGTCTCGCGTACATCAAGCGAGATCTTTAATGAGCCAGGTACAAGTACACAAGGCCGCGTGCATTGTTCTCATGTTCTCCACTTTTTATTTACGTGTTCCGCTCCGTACGCTGGCGTGTTCCGGGCTTTGTAGACAACTACTTGAGTTTTGAATTTAATTTAGGTATAGTAATAAGATGATTGGCATAATAGAGCCTGCTAGAACAACTGCAATCAAATAATGCCCGCGGTTTCGCCTGCGTGAAAAATATTTTACTATACCATGACCATTTTCAATCCAACGCTTTTGTTGTTAGAATGTCAGTTCTCTTGAGTCTCTGGATATGCTTGTGTCATCGCAAATCACTTCTTTCCATAGCTGTCTATTAAGTGAGATCAAGGCCAAAACATAATCAAGAACAAAAAAAAGACATCCTAACTACTTACTACCTACTGTGACCTCGTTGGTAAACTGTTTGTGCCAAAATAATTCACTTCAGATATTAAGATTTGGTGCCCAACAAATGTACCTACAGAGCCATTTTAATTTATTATGTTTGGAAAACTTACAACTAATAGACTCACTTAATCGTCGACTCTGTCTCTGTCACCTCTGACCACCCTTACCCAGACAAAGCCTGTTCACTCTAACTTTGAAGAGATACAGATAATATAATACTAGCATAGATGCCTCATCCCATACAAAGAAACTGTGCCGACGTAACTAGCGTTTTTTGTCTGATTATGCTGATTATTTTTTGTACATCGATAGCGTTCGGTTCCGTTCCACGGTGTTAGCAGCGACTTGCAAGTAAAACGGTTTACTCGGTTCGTGAATATTTTCGTCTTTATATCCAGTGACGATTTGTTTTATAGTATTTTTTAAAAGTTTTTTCAGTTTCATTGCACCAAAATGTATTATAATACAAATTTAAACAATCGAGTGGAATGCCTCAGAAATTTAAAACCACGCCATCTATTGGTATCAATTTTAAATGATCCGTTCAAATAATCTTTGAAAAGTGAATTAATACCCCACTATTTCATAAATTTGTGCTTAGGAGATTTGATTAAACAAGAACATACAATTTTTATGTTCAATTCCGGAAAATGTTAATTTTACACACAATTCAATAACAAATCAGTGCATACTGCGCCATCTAGTGAGATTTATTTGATCCAAATATTTCTTTCTTACGGATCCCGTGACCTCAGCTAGCACTTGCGTCCACTACACCAACAAAACAGTCTATTCAACAACGTATCTATACGAAATGCGACAGCTTAACCTCAATATCAAGTTTAGAAGACGATTGCAAACATGACAGGCCAATAATATAATGCTCTTAACAAATTATTATTAATATTATATAACACACACTGTATTATTTCATATAACATTTTGTTGGTATCTCGGTTAAATGCGTTATCTATTAAATTTATTACGCCCCCATCTTATCCAAATACGGATTGCTGTTTCGAATTTGCATTTGGCAATGTTTATATTTGATCTTACTAAATGTTTTTGAAAGGATCTAATTAAATTAACTGTATCTAAAGAACACTAGTTTGGATATATTTTATATATTACATCAAGACTCCTTGAACGCAATTAATAAATTACAGCGTATCTTATCTATTTTTAAAGATCGAAGCCTCGTATTCTTAAGGTTTATACACACATATCAGGGCCGTGCCAGGGACTTGGACGGACCGTGCCCCGTCATGGGCTCAAAAAAATATTGTTGTATATTTTTTATTTTATCTTTTTATTTGTGGTACCTTATATTACCATAATAAATAATTTATAGTCAGAGGCCTGCAAGCCTAAACATGATTGGCATTGGTACATTATTTTATTTCGGAGTTCTGGTGGTACCATTTTCATTAGAATCCATTCATTTAAATTTGCTTCATCACGGTTATTTAACTATTCGAGTTTCGTGATATCGTATACCCAAAACATACTTATCATTAAGAAGTTCCAGTGGCCATCTGTGGTCTTTTTCGTCAGTTCCACTTTACCAAAAGATACTTTCTGAATGCAAATGTTTGCCATGTTGATGAACATACCGAAGTAGTTATAGGTATGCCTATAAAATTTGAGGGGTCACCTCGATTTCCATGGGGCGACATTGTGAGATTCTGACCTGATGATCATGGGACCACTTGTGAATAAAAAGCAGAATTTTTCAAATCGGTCCAGGTGTCATTGAGTAGCCTTTTTTGAAGTCGGTTAAAAATATGATTTTATTTTATCTACGACAAAACAGTTTATATAGAATTTTTTTCAGTGTCTTAATTTATTGTTATTTAGTACCCAATGCATTAGCTTCTAAGTGCCTGAGCGAAGAATTTCATAATCTCCTTTGAAACCAACATCTCCGGCGAAAAACATAAAACTTATTATCTCTGCGTTTTTATTGAAAATTGTCTGGAAGGTTATTCCGAGCCCGTCTAGACTATATTCATGCCGCTAATCTTTTATTTTTTTCTAATAGACAATCCCTTATATCAAGGATTTAGTGAAACCTTGATATTACCGATCAAATTCTTGTTGTTCAATTGAATAATTTATGTAGAAGGTACTTTTGAAATAATAGGATTTTCAAGTAAATAAAATATGTATTAATAGAAGAGATACTGTGTGGTTTGCAATTATTTATTATTTATTTATTTATTATATTCTTTATTGTACACCACAAAAATATATACACAGGACAAAAACATAAAGGCAAGTGTACAATGGGAGGGCTTATCGCACAGGGTAATTTCTTACAGACAACCTTTGGATGGACTGAAAGAGGGGGGGGAGAAATTTAGGGTTGTCAGTGTACAATATATCTTAAACAATAATAAATATACATAATAACATAAAATACATACATACAATAATACATAATATACTAATATATAACAAAAATGTACACTTGACTACTTCTCTTCTTCCTTTTGTAAACTCTCTCCATCACTCTAAGGTTTGCTGGTAGAAAACTCTTCTTTGAGTTAAGCTCGCCTTTGTACGTCAACTATATAATCACTTATGTTGTATATGTAATTTTTTGTGTACAATAAAGAATTAAGAGAAAAATATAACAGAGAAAGGAGAAGACTAATTATAGCGAAAGGAAATGCTCATTAACCATTTTTTTTCCTTTTTCAGTTTTTTTTCCAGCCGCTTCGCCTGCGTAAAGGTCGGCAATTAATCATTATTGTAAGATACATGTTTTCATCCCATAAGTACGCAACATTCCCTATATTGCGTACTTGTGGGATACAAATTAAGCCACAAACATCTGTAAATACATTTTTCTCTATAAATTGGCAAAAACGTAACAAACAGACAGATTTAGTTTTACTTGTGTAATATTAGTATAAATATTATTTTTACTTACAGATAGAATAAACTACAAGTTGGTATTGACCTTATTGGTAAGTTTAAGTGCGTACTCAAAGAAATATATAATTTGGATCTCTTGTCTAAAAACTAGGATTATTTATTTAATGCAATCTTCTGATTAGTCAAAAAGGTTAGCCAATATTAGATTGATTGCGGATCAAATAAATATTGAAGTAGTTACCTAAATACTATTATATTTGTTATGGACCAAGTGATTAATACGGCATTATTCATAGTACCCATACAATTTGAAAATTGCCCAATATGAATAGCCAATATTATGCTAAAATCTATTGAAATAATTAAATTGACCGGGCTTTCTGAATGATTCTCATCACTTATCGGGTAATAAATAGCAATATTCATAATGACCAGATAATGTGATAAATATTTAAGTTCAAATCAGTATCCATTGAATTGCCCGATTTGACTTCACTTGATTCATTATGCCCGGGCATTATACATAGTGCACTGATTAATCATTTGGTCCATGACATATCTACTTAAAAACTGTACTTGAATTTCTATCGCAAATGTAGCTTGATGAGTATCCTTAAAAAACATTTTGATTTATAAATACAAACAAATATACGGGATAGTTTTGGTCCTAATGAAATAAAATATCAATTTTCGTCACCCCCATGTAAAACATCGATATTCAGTAGCATCCGGTTATACTGGAAGGCGATCTCAATAAAGATAGAAAAAAAAAATACAACCGACTTCCAAAATCACTAAAAAGTGAAAAATAACTTCAATTTCGGAAGTCGGTGTTCCTGTTTTCGTTTCTTCGTTTTTTGACGGTTAGTCCCGCTATGCTCTACCCGCAATGCTCAACAATGACACCGACTTCGGAAATGACGTTATTTTTTACTTTGTAGTGTTCTTGGCCATTGGTTGTATTTTTATTTTTTTGTTGTGGTACATAATGGGCAAGTTCTATATTCTACACATCTTTATTTTATTTTTTTTTGCCTGGAGAAATGCTCATGCATACTGCACTACCACGGGGAGATAGTGCAGTTATGTGGGACTCTAACCCACTAAAACTCCACGGTGTCCTCCTGTGCCGCTTATGGCGGGAGCACGGGTACGCGTTAGCACTCACCGTGAACCCGCCGCGATATTCTACACATCTGCTTATCCCTTTATTGGCGTTATGAAATGGTGTAAAAAAAAAACAGGCCTATGCGATTGCAGCAATCCTGAGAGATTTGCCTTCATTTATTGAAGAGTTCTGTTGTATATTTTTTATTTTAATGGGACCAATTCGGGAAAAGACTTAAAAAAAAACTTTCCGCAATTGACGGAGAAATCGGTGAATATACACAAAAAGAAACATACACCTGAACATAGAACCTCCTCCTTGTTGAATAGTCGTCTTTGACGTCAGAACTATTATAATTCGTATTTTTTTTATATGTATTATTTTTCGCCCAAGTGCCATTTAGATAAGCTGGCATTTATACAAAAGCCGATGATGAAGATGAAAAAGTCGTAAAGTAACATAAAACTTTTGTTAAAGAGGGAGGGATTATTTATAAAGAGTCCTACATGTTAATCCAGGTTCTAATCTATCTGTGTGCAAAATTTCATTAAAATCAGTGTAACTGTTTTTGCGATACCAATTATTCAAGTATTTTTATAGACAAATAAACCGTTGGACGTAGAGCCTGTATCTGAGTTGAGTATTTGGAGTTCAAAATGTGTCTAACCTTACTTTAATGATAAAGTTTGGCAGGGTTTAGGTTATATACGCACTTCAAATCCTTAATACAGGTATCGGGGATAAAGGCAAATCATTAAGTACATAACCTTATATTACAAAACTTAACGCACTGATTTTACAATCCTAATTAATAAAACTCCTCATTAGTCAATGGAATGCTGTCTCCTATGGCAATTATAGAAACCCCGCAGGTATGTCAGTCAGTTGATTGAAACTCAATCAAACACGTTTGTTAGACATGGCAAACACTTTTACCAAATCTTTAATTGGACTTACACAATAGTTATGGTTGTATGAAGACCTTGCTTGTCTGCATTCTTTCACGCAATAGTTTGAATTTATGGAAAGGTACAAATCGTTCTGTATTACCACAAATTACATGGTCATCATCATCGTCTTCATCCTTTTAATTATCCCACAACTGGGACACAGCCTCCCCGCTGTGAGAGAGAATGGGCCAATGAATGTCACATATCTTTGAATTTTTTGTTTTTGGACATGCCGGTTCCTTACAATATTTTCCTTTACCAATTTTAGAGCAGTGGTAATGAAACAAGGTAATGCGCTTGCCTGGGTTCGAACCCACGACCTACTACACGTAAGTCGGAGCTATTACTACTGGGCCACCCTTGCATGATAATTCGAAGTCAGTCGGCCAAAATTAATTCAGTCGTAAACTGAAAATATTTTAAGGTTTATAATCTACATATGAATTTCAACTTACCATAATTAACTACTGGACATATGATAGGACGGTCCACGGAGCCCACACCCACTGATTGAGTGCTCCGTGGCCCCATTAACCACTTCGTAAAAAAATTGGCTGTCAAAAAGATCCGATCACAGGCCGATAGAAGTGAAAATTTAAAACTTTGGTAAAACCGTGTTTATGATCGCCTCAGGAAAACACAGTAATTCCGTCCCACGTCACATTAGCATGTCGATGATGCTGTCATATTAGCATGTCGGTGACGGTACTAAATCGTTCAATGCGGCTAAAGAAGTTTTAACTTCAATATTTTGACTAATTATTATACCCTACCCATGAGAGGATTTTTTTTATTTTTTATTTTTGATAGGCTCGCGCTTGACCACTATCTCACCTGATGGTAAGTGATGATGTGGTCGACGATGTAGCATGCTTACCTAGAAGAAACCTATTCACTCTTGACTTAAAGACTCCCAGGTTATAGCTATCAGGAAATACAGACTCTGGCAGGGAATTCCACTCCTTAGCTGTACGCATAATGAAAGTACTCCCGAAACGTTTGGTGCATATGGGTGCCGATAAGCCTCTTGGCCCGTTTTTCGATCGACTCTAGTGCATCCAGCTGGTACTTAGCAGATCCGTCCCAGAGATGAGAGCAGTACTCCATGCATGACCGAACTTGCGCTTGTTACAAGTTGAGCAACTGTTCTGGCGTGAAGTACCGTCTCACCTTCTTTTAGGCAGCCAGTTGTTGAGGTATCACTTAGGTGGAATCGATAAGCTGGAATAATGAGCTATCTCAGTCTTATATCCTTAAAACCAATGCATCAATCAAGGGTCAGCGCCGATCTGGCGAAGCGCAGGTATCAATACCAACCAAATATCAACACTACGCTTTTCAAAATAAAGTAAAAAATAAATAATCGGACAGGGGGGTTAGGGTTCTGTGGGGTTCCCAGAGGCGGCTTAATAAACTCTGACACCAGAGGTGGCCACATCCTCACACGAAAAGAAGAAGAAGATCGGACAATAACTTCAGACGATGCTGACAATGTAATATTTTTTTTATTTTTTTTTTTTATTGTTGATAGGCTTGCGCTTGACCACTATCTCACCTGATGGTAAGCGATGATGTGGTCGACGATGAAGCACGCTTGCCTAGAAGAATTTAACAACTCTAACATTATGTAAAGAGATAACAGGGCCCTCAGTAAGTAATTTGTCACTGTCCGACATCTCGGTCCTCAATCGACTGCTAAAGATAATATAATGACCATCTTTTGTCATACTTTCGCTAAAATTGTACTATGGTGTCATTGTTTGCTTTTCTAAGCGTTTAGTGAATTTGATAAGTGTAGGAATTTAACTCAAAAGATGTGTTACTGGGCATTTTGGCGCGTCGTCGTTTCATAATTTTTAAAGGCAGAAAAACGAATGCATTATTTATTATAATGGTTTGGTTTATATGTTATGTATGACTTTTAAAGGTGCCTGGAATTTGTCTAAGATAAATCACATCAAAACAACCAATGTATTTTGAAATCTTCATCATCAGCGTACAACTGTCCTCTGCTGGATATCTCCTCTCAAATTGGACTCCATTCGTCCCGATTTTCGGCAACTCTCAACCAAGTGCTCACTCCACCTAGCAAATAATCACTCCACCTAACTAAAGGCATTCCAGCTTAAATTCACCAATTCGGGGTTGTTTAGAAATGCGGTAGAACTAAACGTGCAGAACTCAACACAGACACCACCAAAAAGGTATCTGTTATAGAACCTTTTAAAATTCCGTTACCAAAAAACTTTTAATTGGAGGTAAAACCTGACTGCAGAAAACCTACACAACAGGTGAACGGCCGGACGTAAAAATAACTAGTTTTTTCTCAAAATCCATTTCCACACGTCGCCCAAAATAAACTGCTTGTCAAAACGGGCAGAATTGAAAATTAACTCGTTGCACTGACATGCACGTGAGCCCTCGACGATGTATGGAATTTAAAGTTAGTCGGTACGCTAGCGCCCCTAGTGGGCAGTAGCGAAATACAATCAGTGCTGCATCAGTCTGAGATTGACGTCAAGGCAAATTAAGATATTCGTTGCGCATGCTGTTTTGTTTACACCATCTAGGGCATTTTTAACTACAAGTAATTTTAAATTTTAGGTGCAAGCTTTTGGTCATTGTGAAAATCATGAGTGACAGACATCATAAATGCAAACGACACAATCATTTCAAACTTTGATGCATAATTGAAATTGGTGAATGATTTGGCTATCCCATGTCAATGTAGATGACTGGAGAGGGAGACGAATCGATTGATGTACGAATCATCAAAATCGGCTTACGCGTTTTGTCTCTGGGACGCCACATAGGAACAAACATACATACATAGACTGATAAACATTACCCTCCTTCGGCAGTCGGGTAAAAAGGGAGTCAGTGATGATAACGTGACGATTGAATGGTCGGAATGGTATAAGAAAATGTGATGCACCGACCTCAAGTAACATGGTGCAAGGGCAGGAAGATGAGTCCAGTATTTTTTATAAGTAAGATACATTTATTTGCTTCACGATGCACACAAGAAAATGCTGTTATCTAAGCTATGACTTAACGGCTTTTCTCTCTAATCTAAAAAAAATGTGAAAATGTATCTTCATTTCATCACTACTAGTCGAACACTATGCGGCACTTGACACGAAAATAAATCAATTATATAATGATATAATAATATGTATTTACAATATATGAGCTTGACCACAAATTCACAAAACGAATAGACAGATTGTAAGTTTCATTCATGTTATAAACCATACAAAAAAGTAGCGATGAACATTAAGTTATTAAATAGCTGGTTAATAGGTACTGAATGCAATAACTCGTCTTTTTATGGTCGTAAGTGGTAATGATCACTTAGGCACATAAAGGCTCTTGTTATATTATCTAACGACTGTAGAATAAACTCGACATACAATACTCGACATTAAATAGATATATCAACTTTAAGATAAGATTCAGTGCACTTAAAGCTATACTACGGATATGAACTCGCCGATGTCAGAGATTATGTGTGTGGGAAGTAATTATGGTAAAGAGAGAATAGAAAAAAAAATGATTGTCATAATAAAAAATATCTAATACGTGGGACATCCACCAACCCGTATTGGGCCCGCGTGGTGTATTTTGGTCACACAGTGCGGAGGCTTGTGTCCCAGCAGTGGGAACATTAAAAAGGCTGATGATGAATAAAAAAATATAGTAAAGACAATATTGGTTGCGCATTTTTCTGGTCATACATAGGTTATATTAGCAAACTCTCCACGTGGTCGGTTATCTTCGATCGATCGTGAGCGCTAGAAATTAAGGCGTATATATGCCCCAATATTAACGTGGTACTGGGCGTGCGCCCGGTCGGTGCCAGAATGTCAATATTTGGACCTCCTTTTGGAAAGTTTTGTTTTATAATATTTTTTTGATTTACATACCCTATGTAGGTTCAGAATAAATTATATTTTTTTCAGAGTAAATATTTATTTTGAACATCCAAGTCGTTTTGGAGGAGTATGGAAAATAAGCGAAAAAATATCGTGTCATTAATTATTTTTTTTCGAGTAAAGCAAAAGTATTAGTCATAGGAAAAAACCATATTTCACAAATAATGTACCTACGTAAATCAATAATAAATTTTCTTTTTTTCAAATCTTTTACCCTAATCTTTACAAAGAAGTATGCTTTAGAAAGTAACCGTTTTACAGGACTACAGCGGAGTAAGGGCCTCCGAGTGTCTTTGAGTAGTGCGAGCATTCGGACGGCTGTATCTTTACTATTTAAATCTTTGCTAGCACAACGAGAGAACGAGCTTCACTCTCGCCTATCTGGCAGTACATAGCTTGCATTGTGGGACCATTACGCGATCTAACCGCAAAAATTTGGTACCTGACCGCAAAACGTTCAAAATAACTGTTCTGGTTATTGATATTTTATTTAGTAAGTAATACATATTTATTTTACTATTTAGAATTGAGTTGAACAAAAATCATTAAAAACGTTTAGCAATTTACTAATTAGATACATCATTCTATTTATATGAGGCCGGTTTTGGTAGTTTTTAGGGTTCCGTAGTCAACAACCCTTATAAATTCGTCATGTCCGTCTGTCCGTCCGTCCGTCCGCAGCTTAGCTCAGAAGGTCTTTGAACTAGAAGGATACAATTTGTCATGGATAATGTAAATATTAATCACGCCGTCAAAGTGGTAAAATAAAATCATGGAAAGTGTTTTTTTAGGGTACCTCCTGTACACGTAAAGTGGGGATGTGTGGGGTGGGATGTGTGGGGTGGGGTGTGTGGGAGGGACAACAGTTTTCAAACGGCAAAGTTAATTTTGTCCCTTCGTTATGTGCAATGTTCGGTGCTTTCATTTTTTATGAACGTAGGTAATATTACCTATTTGTTTTGGTGAATTTAGCTGTTTAGCCTCTGTGCGCGAGTCAGACTCGCTTTTATTGTTGTTCAAACATATTTTGAGTACCTACTACATTTTATGTAGTAATGTACTAATGCTGTAAAAAATACCTGCCCTGCCTGTTTTATGCCGTTCGACGGAATGTATTACCGAAGAGAGAAAGAAAAAGAATTTGTTTCGTCACAATTCACGCTCATAAAACAATCGTACTTAAAAAAAAAAAACTCACTTATTCTAAGCGACCTGCTAGACGCGATTAGATTTATATCACACCGATAACTGATTTTAACAGGCTTTATATTGTGGGTGGATGAAGAGGGAGAGGAGGGCAAAAGAAAATATGGATGGACTGTGTGAAATAAGAGGGACTCAGAGATAGCGGTACGGTGGACAGGACGGTATGGAAGAAGAAAACGTGATGCGCCGATCCCAAGTAACATTAATAAGGGCGAGAAGATGAAATCAGCATCATCTCATCTACCTGCCCTTATCTTATCATCTTATCTTATTACCTTGCTTTCGTATGTGTCCGGCAACATCGTTTTTTCAAGCATTTCCTGGCATCTGATTAAGATGTTGGCGCACATTCATCTTCGGCGGCTCATTGGATATGATATTGACAAGTGATATTACATTTCGTACTTTTTAGTCCATTAAAGGCTTGTTTTAAAAATATTTTTACTTTTAATTATTATTATGCGGAATTGCAAGTTCGTTCACATAAACGCAATTTGCCCAATTTGAACATAAAGCTTTTTTTAGAAAATACTTGTACGATATTTTTTTTTGTTTATTTAATATAGAACAAGACAAAATATAAACAGAAATATCACAAAATCCTCAAAAGGTTTGTCCGGATGTTGAAACACTTTTAAGCAATCTTAATACTAACGAGATATACATGATTATAGATTTGGAAACAAAGTTTATAAAAAAAAATGTGTGTTAGTCAGTAAATAATACCTAAGATATTAACAAAACTGCGCCGGCGCGGGTCAGGCAGCCCGTCAACTCAACTTAAAGATTGAATGAAAATTAAACAGGATGATGCATTTACAAAACGCTTAACACCCGCTTAATCGTATTTTGGGGGCAGTTTAATAAAAATATAATGGCACAACTTTCAAGTTTATTAACCCAATAAATAAAATCCTTAAAAAACCTTTCACACCCCCTAAATCAAATGTTGAGGGTAGTTGCCTAAAACGAATAATGACAACGTTTATTGTTTACTTAGGTTAATATTTGTGTCAAATTTCAAGTTTATTATCCCAAAAAGTAAGATTCTTCAAATAAAACAAATCGTCTTTTGGGGGTATTTATGAAAAACTAATAATTGCAACCTTTTGTTCCTTACTTAGTTTGGTATTGATGCCAAGTTTCAAGTTTATTAACCAAGTAATAAGATTTTTGAAAAAAACTTTAACACCCCCGAAATCGTCTTTTGGGGGTAATTTCGAAAAACTAATAATAACAACCTTTATTATTTATTTATTATAGTATTTGTGCAATGTTTCAAGTTTAGTTACCCATGAAATAAGATTCTGCCATACAAATTTCAACAACCACTATATCGACTTGAGGGGGTAGTTTCATAAAACTAATAATGTCAATCTTTATCATTTACTTTGTGCCAAATTTCACAAATATTAGCCGAAGGAATTAGATTTTACTTACAAACTTTGCCCCCCTTTTTAATCCCCTTAGGGGTAGAATTTCGGAAAATCCTTTCTTATCGGATGCCTACGTCATACAAAGAATGCACCTTTCAAGTTTCAGGTCTCTAAGACCAGCGGTTTGGGCTGTGCGTTGATCCGTCAGTCAGTCATTCAGGACAAAGCATTTTATATATATAGAAGATAGATTATTTGTTATTTCTGATTGAATTTTTGTGGCAACATCATTAATTACAGTAGGCGCATATTCGTTTGCATTTTTTTGTTGGTGAACTGTTCAATAACGCCTACCGACGCATTTATAATTGCGTCGCACCATCAAGAAAGTCTGGCAAGGTATTGTATTATGTTAATCTGTAAGCCATACTTTAAATACAATACCTTGCAGTATCTATTAATACATTGTAAGCATCAAATATTCTAAGCCCAGCGTTTTCCCGATAGTGAATTTTATCAAATCAGTCTGTCCTGCCCAAATTATGCACATTGTTGCTCATTGCAAATAGATCTCTCCGATGAGTGGAAATTCTGAACAAAAGCTTTCAATTTGCATGCGGCCTTTCTATCCCAATTATTTCGCAGGGCAATCCTAATTCTATTGATGAAAATAGTATCATGAATCCATTAGCATGAGTCAAATTTCGTTCCTTTGAGTGGAAATCCTAGTCAATCGGATCCCATTTGCATGTGGTCTGTCTATCCCGAATAATTGGATGGAAAATAACCCAGTGTAACTGATAAAAATAGTCTTGATCAAAATACACTGGAAATCTGGAGGATAATAAAGCAAGGCATATTGATGCAGTGTCAAATTTAGCTTGGCCATCAACCGGGCACAATTCCAGACACCAGGCTGCTACTGAGAATTTCCAGATCAAAAACTCAACAACATTCCAATTCCATTCAACAACACTGGGACCTCATGCACAGCGTTAGCGCTTAGATTTGGTTTGTTATTGAATAGTTTGTACTGGTTTCAAAATCATCAACATTTCAGCCAAATATTCCACTGCTTAATACAGCGGATATCCTCCAAGCATCGACACATAGATTGATTCTGTGCTTCACCCTTGGCCCTCACCAGGTCTTCCAACGTTACTAATTCCAGTACATAGTTAGTTAGTCCAGAACCTTTCGTCTAAATTGACCTAAAAATAAGTATTGCGGAATCTTATAATGAAGTTTACATAATACCTATGTTGTGGCAGCAAACACATAAAAACAGCAAACATACCTACGTGATACATGAACAAAAAAGCAGTTGAATGAACTTGATTTTGAAGCCGGTTTTGCAGCAATAAAAACTAGTTACAAAAAAGGTGACGACTCAATTAGTGTAATCTAGTGTTCTACTACTAACTAAGATCATAAGAAACGCTTTGCGATTAGCCGCGAAATTCCTGCGGTATAAACTTCGTTTCCACATCACGTGTGCTTTTATTACTATAAAAGAACATTTTTACAAAAAAATACAACTGACTTCCAAAAAAAACACTACAAAGTGAAAAATAACTTACTTTAACTAACTTTAATTTCGGAAGTCTGTGTTCCTGTTTTCGTTTCTTCGTTTTTTGACACCGCCTTCCGAAACAGAAGTTTTTTTTCACTTTGTATTGTTTTTTTATGAAGTCGTTTGTATTTTTTTGTAAAAAAGATTTTTATTGTTCACTTTTTAATGGTACGTGTAATGGACAAGTTCTATAGTAAGGTACCTATAATGCTCACAGTGAAGCCAGAATAGATTACACGAATAACATGTAACTTGAACATAAGCGGTGGAATGAGAGTGTACCAGGGTGAACTGTACACATCTGCGTACCCGTTTATAGCATACTGGCGTGATGGTATGTTATAAAATGGTGTAAACAATCATAATGACTGGCTATGAATTAGTGCATCGCTACTCTAGAAGCTCTGGACAAGTTTCATTCGTTGTCAGTATCGACGATAGTCGTAAAATCCTGTGAATCCGCTCTAGTTAGTCTGACAGGTAAGATCCTACGGAAACACACAATATGACATAACATTATGCCTGTAATCCGCAAAAGGTTTAACAGAGGTCCACCTATTTAGTACACCCAAATTTCGCTATAGCTTGGCAAATTCGTAGGTGACGGTGACACTCCCATGGTCCACAGGCGACGCCCCGGGACGTAAGGCAGCAGGGGTGGTAAAACGTGCGCGCGATACGGGGGTCACCTGACGGGACCGTCGTCGCATCAACGCGCCTTCACTTCATTACGTATTAAGACCATTCGCGCGGACCATGGGAATGTTACGTACGAATTTGCCAAGCTCTAATTAGTTTTCGCCTACGAAAACATCTAGAATATAACACAATCATCGTAAGTGAGTCATCATCATCATATCAGCCGAATGACGTGCACTGCTGGAAATAGGCTTACCCCAAGCGTCGCCACATTGACCGGTCCCGTGCGTTCCGCATCCAGCTGTTCCCCGCAACCTTCACCAGGTCATCGGTCCACCTGGTAGGTGGCCTTCTACGCAACGTCTTCCGGTTTGCGGTCGCCACTCCAGAACTTGTATGCCCCATCGGCCATCCATTCTGCGAGCAATGTGCCCTATCCACTGCCACTTTTGGTGGTATGTGCTACAGGGTGTAAAGTCCCACAAACCTCCATAGAAAAGGGAGGATCCTCCGACCAGACGGGTGTTGTGTCTGGTCCGGGCAACTGCCCAACGGTTATCGTCGGACTGTTGTATACGTTCAAATCGCGCCGCAAACTTTGCTTGCGCGATGTAGGATTTGTGTGACGTCATGTCATTACTTTGTAAGTGGCGGTGTCGGTGCCGCTACATCACTCCCCTCTGGAGACCGGAGGTCGATAGCAGGTTGAGTCGTCCGTACATCTTGTGATGCGTGCCTGGCCAGTGGAAGGTTGGTTCCCGTGAGTCGGAACCGGAAGTCGCAGAGTTCGCGGTGAGTCGGAACTGTATGCGGTTGTGCCCCAGTGAGTCGGGGTGATGATATCCCAGTGAGTCGGGATAGTGTTGCTGGCTCCAGTAGTTTGGAGCGGTGATGATGTGTCCCAGTGAGTCGGGACAGTGCTGCTGGCTCCAGTGGGTCGGAGCGGTGATGAAAGAAGCTGAAGGTGATGACCAGGTATGCGCGCGTCCGCTGCATGCTGATGGTCAGGATACCCCCGTAGATGCCGTGGGTACTGGCTGGCTGTGTGACTCGCTGCTCGAAAGCTTGAGGAAGTGATGATGACGTCACGATGAAGTAGCTCTGCACGAAGGCTGCGCTGATGATCACGTCGGGGTCACCAGTTTGGGGGTATGCGGAACAGGGTGTAAAGTCCCACAAACCTCCTTAGAAAAGGGAGGATCCTCCGACCAGACGGGTGTTGTGTCTGGTCCGGGCAACTGCCCAACGGTTATCGTTGGACTGTTGTATACGTTCAAATCGCGCCGCAAACTTTGCTTGCGCGATGTAGGATTTGTGTGACGTCATGTCATTACTTTGTAAGTGGCGGTGTCGGTGCCGCTACACACTTAAGTTTGGCAATTCTTCGGCCTATGTCGGTAGCCATTTTTATTTTTTTTATTCTTGGCAAAATGCTCATTCATACTGCACTACCACGGGGAGATAGTGCAGTTATGTGGGACTCTAACCTACTAAAACGCCACGGTGTCCTCCTGTGCTGCTTATGGCGGGAACACGGGCACGCGTTAGCACTCACCGCGAACCCGCCGCGGCTGTCCGTCACCGGACCCTCCTCGGGGGAGTACCCACCATCACCGGCGCACCAGAACACACTGTACGCCGTGACCACCCCAGGGACCAATCAGCACATGGGCGCCAGACGACCCCGTGTATGGCACCCTTGGTCCCCCTGTGACGGGTCAAGTGCCCCCGCCACCTACCATTGTTCGGCCGCAGGGGATAGGGAGAGCGGCCAACGCAATACCGATAATCCTCCTCCCCTGCGGCCCTACCGCGTCCGCCATCAGACGGTGGCGACCCCGACCGGGCCACGGAAGGTAGGGAGAGTGGCGCACCGCAATACCGGCACTCCTCTCCCACCGCGGCTTCCAATCCTCAGCCGCGACATCGTATGGGACCTGGGAATCTCCATAAGACATCGCGGCCCGCCTCAGTTGCGATGTCGCCTGTTACCAAGCGGCACCGCAACCTACTAGTTGGCCGCTACGTCGTCGGCTTAATCGGCAAAATCCCTGACGAGCAGCCCCTCCTCGGGTTCCTCTTCGCTTCACCGTGGGTGACCAAGCCACGGTTACTGAGCCCCCCCCGCATCGACAAAGCGGGAACCAACCGGGGGGGATGTCGGTAGCCCTGGATCTCTTGCGGAACTCTACATTTCTGATACGATCACTAGAGTGCCGTATACCCTACGTTACACCGTCACTTGTTTCTAATTCGTAAGTGAGTCCTTGCCCTGAACTGAAGTGGGGTACAGGGATGCTCTTAAAACTGCTGAGATATAGTATAACATCTAGTGCAAATTCAGGATGCGGTTAATGCAATTTGGGTCACGTAAGCCTTAGTTCGACATCACAGGCCGAAAATTTGCAAACTATGTTACGCCCGGCTTCCTGACGCACCGGATGCAGAACAATTTGATTACCTGTATGCTGCAATCTGACCTTCATAACTGAGTTACTGATAACTCGATATACCACCCCACTTCGGTAATGGCGGAATTTATGCTCGGCCGAATTGGGAGTTTTATGTTTGAACTTTTTGGTGGTTGAAAAAATTGGTCCATGCATGCTCAACAAGTCTTTTGTGACGTCATATAATCGTTGACTAGAGTCATTCACTTAACTAGAGTCTGACGGTCTGCAGCCTAATTTCATAAGTGAATTCGGCAAGGATGTTATCGTCTATCTGACGCCATCAGTCAACCAATCACATGTGATTTGAAAGACGCGATGTGGAATCTTGCCATTTAACCTGGCAATGCTGCCTGCGTTCTGTGCACTTTGCCCATTGACAAAGTTGTGGACGAATTCATTATGCCCAAATAATATTATCAGTTTGTATTACGTTATTTATTAGAAGGTATTTAATCTGTATATCTGTGTGAAGGTATTTAAAAGCAAGAAACTTTGGGGCTTCAGTAGCTGTAATTATTATTTTTTTTAGTTATCGCTGTTCATACTAAAATATGAGCCTTTTTGTCTCGCACGGGGTTCTTTTTTATATTTTTTTGCGAATGTATATTTTTTTATTTTCTTTTTCATCTACGAATGAGAGCCGATAACATTCTTCGGAAGGCACTGAGGGGTAGTACATAGATAATCGTAAACACGCAATGCCTATTAAGTGCACTTAATATAGATCAAGCTTGATTTAGTTCACATCTTTACCTAACACCAGGTATTAAAAAGTTAAGAAATCTTCTCAATGGTCTGATAGTAGCTGATAATGCAGTTATTTCCTTGTTATTGCTCTATCACGTCTGTTCACGCAGTGTTTGAAGCAGGAATGTTAAGGATCTTATTTACCGGAGCGGAAACTGTCGGCTATCCGAATTAAAAGCTATCCGTAATTGTAACCGAATAAAACCGATATAAAAGTTTCGAATAATACCGGATACGGAAATTAGTTTTTTTTTAAATTTTATACTTAATACGCAAATAGATAATAGACGTAAACTGGCTGACAAGTGACCGCGTGGCTAGTGTAACGGCTCAGCTGGGCAGAAAAACCTGCCATAACGAGAACTTAGCCTCCACCCCTATCTAAGTTCTCCTCTCTGCCAGGATAATCCGAAATCATATCATATCCGTAACCGTATCCGGAAAGCATAAGATTATTTCTATAACCGTGTCCGTTTTCTGTTCTGAAATTGCATGTCCATTACATCCCTGGTTTGAAGATTAAACCACTAAGTACCTGCAGCACGAATACGGAAGCGAATGATAGAAAGTACTTGTCTCAATCTTTCAAACAGTTCACATCTGTTTGCATTAAGTGAACTGTTTAGGATCTCTAAGTTGACATTATAAACAGATATGATTGTTGTTTGTTTGCTAAAGGTAAACTCTGGAAAGATCTGATTACAAGAAAAACTTCGCTGATATAAGTAATGTGTATGATTTGTTTAAGAAAGTCTACGAAGCAAAAGGAGTATTATAGTTATGTTTGTATCACAGCAGGTGTCATACTTTCATTCTGTACCGCATGCCTATACATATGATGACCTTATGGCGTTACAGCAAATGGTGTTGCCGTAGGTGAATACTGTTCTTAAGGCCCTTACTTCGCTTTAGTGCCGTAAAACGGTTTCTGCCGAAAATCTACTCCTTAGCAACAGCTAGGTCAAAATATTTGAAAAAATATAGGTTTATTTATTTTTTATTCATGGACATTATTTATGGAACATGTTTTTTTCGTGTAACTAATAGTTTAGCTTAAAAAAATATTAACAACACTATAGTTTTTCTCTACTTTTGCCTAATCCTCCAAAAAACGACTTAGATGTTTAAAAATATTTTACACTGAAAAACTGATGGTTAAAATTTATTCTTAACCTACAAAGATTATGTAAATCAAATATATTATGGAACAAATCTATACAAAAGGAGGTTCAATATTTATATTGTGGCACCGAGCGCGTACGGGCAGTACCGCGTTAAAACTGGGGAATATATACGCCTTAATATAACATTTTAAAATGTTTTGCCATCTACAAACTAAGAAGATGAAGAAGAAGCACGTGTCGTTCTGTGTAGATTCGACCTACCATGGGAAAAGACGTAAGTTCATGTACTATGTATGCTTTAAGTAAAACTTACCATTCAATTTATTAATGAGTGTCACAGGCAATTTCTTATCTCGGGCAAACGACCTGAACGATGGGCAAACCTCCTGAACGATAGGCAACAGGAAATTTAACTGCGGGCAAATCTAGTAACGTAATTAAAGAAGGTACAAAGATGTTTTCAAGACGAACCATTAATGGGCGACAATCCTAATATTATCATGACACATATAAGAAGCCAATGTTGCTTGCTTTTAACAGCTTACAAACGGTAAGTATTACTTTAAGTATTACTGATTAATTTTCCAAGTTGACCAACCAAATTGTCATGAGACTCGAATAAAAAAATCTCCAGAAGATCTAAGAATATGAACTCAAAGACTTCCCGCTCAATCCTAGCTGTTTATAAGAAATGGAATGGAAGTACAGTATAAAGCTTTGTCCAGAGATAGGTAACTTGATATCGTTTCTGACCATCTGTCCCAAAATATTGAAAAAACCAATTGGTTTCTTAACCTAAACAGGTAGTCTGTTTAGGTTAAGAAACCAATTGGTTTTTTAACTTCCTCACTTTATCCTCAAAAAGTAAACAACACTATTTTGAACACAGAAAGTCGTATTTACCATGCAATTTGCGTGCGTTACATAAGCGCACGTGAAGGCACTTACACTGTTCTTCCACGCACGGCCGTTGGCGTCTTCATCATACTAATAGGCGGTAAATGTGTGTTTGTTTGTAAATAAGTGAACCATACAGGGACAGGAATTTGGCGCATTCTTAAAAAAAAAATAGAGCTCGAATCATCAAGAATAGAATCGCTGATAGAATAAGACAGCTAGATAGTCTGGCTAGAACATGGGCCTCGCCCAAATATGTTCGCGTAAGTATTATTAGGTCACATTAGGCTTAGGTCACATAAGACTTAGGACTTAGGTCACATTAGGCTTAGGTCACATAAGACTTACGACTTAGGTCACATTAGGCTTAGGTCACATAAGACTTAGGACTTAGGTCACATTAGGCTTAGGTCACATAAGACTTAGGTCGCATTGGACTTAGGTCACTTTAGACTCAGGTCACAGTATTGCTCGCAGAACGGATGGCCGTTGGGCCGAAAAGTTCTGGACTGGTGATCGCGTACCGGAAGACGCAACGTTGGAAGGCCTCTCTTTAGGTGGAGCGACGACCTAGTCAAGGCCGCGGGAGTCCGGCGACGCTTAATTGATAACTATGTCCAGCAGTGGACGTCTTTTGGCTAAACTGATGATGATGATAATACTATGGTAAGATATGTGTCCAGCATGACTTGAATAACTAGCGAATATACTATCGGTGACCACGATGTTTTAAATGGAACAATGTATGAAACACACATGAGATTACGATTTTAACTTACTCGTCAATTTTATAATTTTTTGACTTTTTGATAATTATTATCGGCCATAGAATGTCACTAACTTTTCGACTGTCGTTACCACTGATTGAATGACGCTGTCTAGTGGCTAGAAGTACGTTTTAGGATTGTAGGCGTATTTAAATGCTATTTTATGGTTGCTGGTAAAAGTAAAGGTACGATGGCACTTAAGTTGAGGTCATGCCCTAACGTAAGTGTGTCCGTCCGTCAATGGACGTGACCGCTGCTATGTCGTAATAGGCACAGGTTATCGCTAACATCAGCTAGGCTGTCTTGCAGTTCCGTTACTGACGCAAAGGAGATTGTGATTAGAACTATATTCTCTTCACTTTAGATGTCTTTCTTTAATGATTTGTTATTCCAAAATATGGCTGTATAGCCATATTTTGAATGATCTTGGAACATGTTATCTGACTAAGGAAACATTTATTTTTGGTTTGCAGGCAAGGTTTTAAGCAAACATATTCTGAACTAAAAATTGATAGGGCTTGCTGAGAGAATATATATGAAAAGTTTCAGATTCTTAGTTACTCTTTGGCCAATGGTCCAAATTAATATTTTTAAAATGGACACTTAACTTTTAGGGTCGTTCATTTTCTTTTAATCGGGTGCAGGTTGACGCAAACTGACATATTATAGGCTTTCCCCAAATCTGAAGTCTTTGAAAACTTTGATTGGGACCAGTATTAAAATTCGCCTGATACTCTTACTAGACTTTCGCCTTTATTTAATTAAAGCAAAGATACCAATAGGAATGATTCATGGACATCTTTTCTCCACGAAGACTGCTTGAATAAAGTAATCCCAATAAAATGATACGATATCAAAAGGAAAAAGAACGAATAAAATTAAACGATCTCTATTAGCATTCGCGGTGAAATGATACGACTTCCAAACGGAATAAGTAAATCAAATTCGCTTCTATTTGTGAATGTAGGTATTAGTACAATTAGATGTTATTCAGTTGGTTAGTTCACTGCTTAAGAAAATATTGTCAGCATTGCAATAGCGGATAGAATTTGTATCTACGATATATGTAGTTAGGGAAGTGTCATTATATCACGACATTACCGCTTTATATTTACATAATCTGTAAATATCATTTGTCATTGATCGTTATAAATATTACTTTCACGATGATGACTCATTCAACCTTCATAATGACTGGCTATGAATTCATCATTATCATCATCAGTTCAGCCGAAAGACATCCACTGCTGTACAGAGGCTTCCTCGAATTGTCGTTATCGACTGGTCTTGTGCGCCTCGCATCCCGAGGATTCCGACAGGCTTTATCAAGTCATCGGTAACCTAGTGGAAAGCCTTAAAACACTGCGTCTTCAGAACTACATAAGTAGGTTACGAGTCCAAGAACCCGAAACATCCAGGTTAAGAACAAAGCGTCAAAAAAATGCGACAAAAATGCAGACAAAATAAAGATAATTTGGCTCAAAACAAACTCAGGTTCCCATTGTCCGTGCGATCTATTGCGTTGCGCAAGAGTGCGTGTAAGAACTCATCTGTGGTGAAACTCTAGCTACTCTGTATACTGGTCGGCTAATTGAGATCGGAGTACTTGTACTGCAAATAGTGGTGCTATTGACACAATTTCTCGGTTTACGACTCCGTTAGAATTTACGATCTTACATAAAATCACGAGATATAGAAAGCGAGTATTTATTTATTATATTAAATATCTTAGCATGGCCATAATTTAAAATATTTGCAATCGTTTTATAATAAATATGCTATTAGGAATTTATTGCATCGAGCAGAATTTAATTCATCGATCTCTGAGCTTCCTATTTCAATTCAAATAAAATATTATTGTCAAGTAAAAACGACAAATAACCTACAATTCTGTTTACTCCACATATTCAGCTAACCTTAAGATACAATGCGTAGGTAATGTAAATTTATAGGGCCGGCGGCGCGGGGCGGCGCCCCCGTTAACCCGAGAGATCACCTCAATGCACGACCCGGCCATCGAACCCGCGACCTTTGCAAAGAAAGTCGCTTTATGTAACCAGTGCGATGCGCGGGCGCAGATCTAGCTTTTAGCATTATTCCACTTCTTTTTATGCGCTATAACTCGCACAATATTAAACTAATTTGAATATGGTTTTCTATAAAAATATGCTTATTTTTCTAGCTATACATTGGTGTAAATGCCATCGAGATCGGTGTAGCCGTTCAAGAGATGTTGGTGTATTTTTGAAAGAGCGAATTTTAATTTATGTATTGCACCGGGCGAGGTGTGTCCGTGGCATTAAGTTTTCTCATTATAATTTATCCGTCTGAATGTCTGTCACGTATAGATGACATAATAGTGTCCGAATTTGAGAACATAGTTTTAATGTGTTTTAGAATTCCGCAACGATTTTAAGATCTTTTAGTTTTATATATCAGTCTGATTCCCAATGTGAGTGCGATGCAGAATATGGAGATATGCATTTGCGAGAGTGCCCCAAGTGCACATACACCTGCCGGGCGAGCACGGCCTGCTGTGACAGGCTTGAGTTACACATTTTTATCTCAGTTTGGGAGCAAATACCGTGATAAAATGCGTGACTCAAGCCTATCACAGAGGTCGTGCTCGCCCGGCTGCACTTTAGAAGTCCTCATTAACCCCTCTGACGCTGTGATTGACGTGGCCGTCACCGGTCCCAAAATATTAAAAAAGATTTCCAATTGACTCAAAAAGAAGGCAAAATATAAAACAGAATATATTTGTTTTAGCTTTGATTTCATGATGGCAGCATCATGAAATCAAAGCTAAAACAGATATATTCTGATTTATATTTCGCGCTGCAATTAATATAACAGTAGATTGGAGACATTGAACGAATTATCTTGCTCAAGTGTCAGTTAAACGGAACTAAAAGTTTTATAGAGACACCAAAAACTAATAGAAGACTCATAAAGATTAATAATTGCATTTTTAACACATCGTGAAACCACAAGAAACTTCACGCTAGTCAGTCAAGCAGATTCGAGTTACGAACACGCATTACACATAAAAACATACGCCCAAAAAAACAGTACGGAACATTAATCACTCAAGGTCGACAACACTTGACCGGTTCTTAATAACTTCTTATGCTAAACAGTTTCAAGTATTTTAACAAGGAGAGAGGTGCATCTGCAGTTTTCGAAGTGGTTTTGCAACAACAACTTTGATTTATAGTTAGTATTTTACCTGACTGTTTTCGTTTGCATCACTGTCTGTCGAGGACGGTCGTTTCCTACATTGATTAAAGACGCCGAAGAATAGTCCTAGCTACGTATTATAAATGCTCCCTCAGACAGGCGCAGCACGGCGTGTATATTGTCGCGTCGCACTTGTCTAAGGGACCAATCAACATCAACAGGCTTGCCTAAGGCCACGTTTCTACCTGCAGCATGCACGTTGCATTGCAGGTGGAAACACAACCTTAAAAGAGGTCGGCGACATATGGGAGGTATACTTGATGATCAGTGTGTCTATAATGATTACAGAGAATCATATCATAGCTATCTAAAACTCTTTATGAATAACAGTAGGTTCCAGGTAACCGAGTTAAAAAATAAAGAAAACAATAAATCAAAATACACGACTGCTTAAGAAGCGAACTAAAAGAAGAAGAAGATAATCATGCTGTGCAGTCGAAGGACTCATATTCGCTAGCTAGCTGAGCAAATCCAGATGACCCTCCTTCGGGAAAAAAAGGAAGAGGTTCTCAATTTGGTTGTATTTTTTTGTTTGTTACTTCTGACTCCGTTATTTATTAATGCGACCATGGCTAACCTCTGCGGCACACTTGCACGAAAAACTTAACTTAGAGTTATAAGTTATAATTGCTAACACAAGATTAAATTTCGTTATCGTTGCATGAGCAGCAAACACTACGTTACCGTGCTTCGGGACAGATCTCGGCGATAAGAGACAGTCCAAGAATGTGAGACCTTGCCTGTGTGGTCTTGCCTGCCTATATGCAATCTTCTACATCGGAGAAACTTCTTCTTCTTTTCGAGTCGATGGGAAACTCTTTATAAATTTAGGGCCCAGTAGGTGGCCACCCCGATTGCGGCGTCAGTGTTGAGCATAAGGTCTTGGAAAGTGCAGGTGTATGCAAATTGCACTTGGGACTCCAGCATGTGTGCCATATTTTGCAAAGGGGCACCACACTCACACTGGATATCAGAAGGGTCTATAAAACCCCATTTTGGCAAATTGTGTTTGAAGCGGCCAACTGAAATGCGCAAACGATTATACGAGATTTTTTGCGTGAAAGTATAACATCCATCCATTCTCACAAACTTTCTCGTTTATAACAGTAGTAGGATAATAATAAAATAAATATAGAAGAATATAAGCATCCCCAAAAACCATGAAAATGACACCCATCACGTAATTTTGGAAATTCCGGTCGGTGCCATCTTGAACTTTCATTTTGAGTCCACATTCTTGCAAATATAAGACATATATGTGACCACTAAAACCACCCATGACGAAATGAACCCATCGGTCGAAATGATACCCATTTTCACTTTTAAGTCGTTTTTTTGTAATTTTTATCTTTTTATTGTTGGTAGGTGTCCCCTGAAACCGTAAAGACGTAGTTATGCAGAATGGTGAAAACAATACATAGACATTTGATCACAGCGATTGCGGATCATTTGCAGATTGTTATCAAAAAATTCCAATGATAAGCATTTTGTAGCACGCCAACCTTTGGGCGCGCGTCTATATCGCCGCCCGTCCTCTAACATGCTGAGTGCTGACGTATGGAGGCGGCTGAGCGGGTGCGCGCGCCTTTGTATCTTTTAGGCATCTTTTTCACCTTAATAAAGTGCATTTAACATATTAAATACATACAAATACCTCACGCTTTTTTTCATAGGTTTAGGCAGAAACGCTATACTACCTGCTTCAATCCTTTCAAACTCCTTTTCCTAGGCTTCGATTACGTACATACATGTCTTATTTTATTCATTCATTTAATTTCTTATACATTTGATTTTTTATTCATTTCATTTTTATTTGTTTTTTTAGGTTTAGAGGCTTCTTCTAAACCTAATTATCATTAGGTTTAGAAGAAGTTAGCGTAGCAATAGAAATGACGTCGTCAGATGGACAATGACTTTGTTATATACTATTTAGAGATACAAACCTATCGTGATATAAGCATCATGTTACATATTGCAGTTGTGCAAAGTTAACATTTCTAACAATAGTATATGTATGAATGAAACGCCGTTTACGCGACACGCCAACAATATTATCTTTACGAGTTACTTCATTATAAGTAGGTAAAATTGATACTACTTGAACTGTGCTGTTACAAAACATAGTTTAGATGTAATTAGGGTTGCCAACCGTACTATAAAATTTAGTCTGGTACTATATTTCGAGCCTGCGTACTATATGCTGTTGAAGAAATATATTATTATAGTATGCAGAAATAATATATTTTTAACACCGAAATCCAACTTAAAAATCCGTCGTTTAGTAAATTATTAACGCTTCTTTACATTAACTTATAACTGATGCGAAAGCATGTATCCCAGGGATTCCCAAATCGGTTGCCTAAGTGTGTTCTGGTGCGCCGGTGATGGGGGTACTCCCCAGAGGAGGGCCCGGTGACGGACAGCCGCGGCGGGTTCGCGGTGAGTGCTAACGTTTATTTCCGGCCTTTCAGACCTGATGCTAAACGCAAAGGTATTTCAAAATGCAAGTTACTGTTTCTAGCTAAATAAGGGTAGTTGAAGAAAAATATGCTATTGAAGAAAATATTAGAATAACCGAAAATCGGTTTTTAATGAAACTCACGATTGTTAGGGATCGGGCCAAGCTTTGGTACACTCACAATTGTGAGAGTTGAAAAATAAGACCATTTAATACAGGTAATTAAACTGTATCATGAAAACAGTAAACGTGATTATAAAATTAACAATATTAATCATGAGTCTCTTTTTGGACGTAGTTTTCCGAGAAAAGGTACTATTTGCTCGTCAATTGAATACGTACCACGATTCCTGGGCAACTCCAAGCATCTGTTACGCACCGTGTCAACCATTGGTTGAACGAGCCATAACCGATTTTGAGTTACCTCTTGAGCTGAAACAGCTGTCTTGATACCAATGTGTAAGTTGGTTCTAATAAAAAAGAACCTGTCTCTCGTCAGTGCATCTGTAATATACGGCAAAAATCGCTGCAGCCACGCCATCTTGATCCTAGGATATTTTACACAGCCAAGGATACCATTAACGCTTAAGAACTTCTTTACATCAGCTGCAGTGATAAGATGTTTCAGCACCTCGTTCTTAGTCGTTTGGTTGTATATATTTGGCACAGAGCAAGTTTTTCAAACACTTTTTCTGTGAAATACTTCTCAAAGTATTCAGCAGGCGATAGTACCTAAAAAATGAAAACATGTGTTGAAATAAGTAAGATAGTTCATAGAGTTACGTAAAACCAGATTATACTTCTTCCACAGTTGCAGTAACTGAATTCATAATTCATAATCATTTATTTGCTAATATGGGTAATTACAAAAAGTTGTTAAAAATATAGCATAGCCCAACCATATTACACCTTAAGGCATGCAAATCACAAGCTTGATAACACACATTTACTTGCAAAACTAATTTATATTTTATAACACAATCTATTTTGTTTTGTCAATTTCACCGCGTGGCAATTATCAATGAAACATAATAAATGAAGCTATCAATAATGTCACTAGAAGAATTAAATTTAAAATGTAATATATTAAATGAAAATGTCAAGATAATAATATGTAATAATTAAATTTGTGCATTATTTGGTAATTTCACCACGGCAGTTAACAATGAAACACAACAATCATAAAACAAATAGTAATGTCACTAGATTAATCAAAAATTAAATGTCATGTATTAAATGAGAATGTCAAGATATATTTATTTTTATACGTCAAAGTAAAATCAAAGTAATAATATTAATAATAAGCTTTTTATCTTTTTAAATGCTTTTTTTTATGCAATATTTAAAAATGTAATGTAATAAGAAGTAAGATGAATAAACGATTAATAATATAATTAGTGCACTAGTCACATCAACAATATGTCCTTACATCCTCTCATAAGTTATCCTGAATACTATAATAACATTAACATAGCAAGAATCTTTTTAATTTATTTTTGAATTCATCGATGAATGGAGTTTCTAGGATGGACTTTGGCAAGTGATTGTATACACGCGGTGCCATACTGAAAATACTTTTGGCATATAATACTGTCTTGTACGATTTAGAACTGAAGGCATAGGTTTCCCACAAAACATCCGTCTGGTCCAGTTATCTCTAGCAGCTGGTGTTGCACAACAGGAGCCCTATGGTCTTCCCCCTGGTCTTCATCAGATGAGCTATCGGGCCCTTCCCCTGGGACATCCAATTTTCGTCTTCATCGGACTCGCCACCAAAGTTCGAGTCATTTAATGTGTCCTTAACACCATCGTCGTCGTGTAATAAATTTCTTCTACTCATAGTGATTGCTTAACATCGAAACAATGCCTAAAACAAAGCACAAAACCGTATTAAATTTGTGTATGAAAATACTTAAAAATATATTAAACCGAGCCCTCACATTCGTGAGGGTTATTTTTTCGACACCAGAATCCGTTGAACGTAACCAGTAATCCACTATCCATTATAATCTTATATTCCACTCATTCTAAACACAATAAAAGAAAAACAAACATAAATAATACTTACCAGAACAACAGAATGAATCAGCCCGGTGACAGATCCCGACACGTTCGCCTCGCTCGACCTCGGTCGTACACTGACCCACAGAGACGCCACCTCCCACCGCGAAACAAATCGTTGTCATAAAGGACTGCCCTCACTTCCAAACAGGGGATTTCATTTAATGTGCAGATACCCTTGAGTAGCTGATTTTAAAATGAGAATCATGTCTAAACGGGTAGTCGTAATATTTTGAAAAAAAATAAATGTTACATAGACCATTTTCTTAATAAATAATTTGATTTATTCGTATAACATAGTGTAATTAACTTGTAAAGATATGTCTAAAACGGATAAAAAAATACACGACAATCGCATCAACACCGCTGGACTTATTTTAATGAAATTGACACCATCTCAAAGACAGTTTAATTATTTACATTTTGATCTGAGGCTTTTTTATAAAGTCATAGAATAATAAGGAAAGTACAAAAAACTACAAAATTTTGGGTCGCGCGGGTGTGAAACGAGTGCGCGTTTAGTTCTCTTAAGGTCGTTGGCGTTAGTCGTCGTCTTAATGACTGTGAGAATTGTCTCACATGCATTAAATGAAATCCCCTGTTTTAAATTGAATTTTCATATTACATATATATTTATTATTAGAATCAATTTTATAAAAAAAAACGATATGGACGACCTTAGGATACTATCAGACAGAGAGCGGTCAAGCGGTCAGTTTTGTGTTCGAGCGTGCAGTAACTCAAGAACCCCACTGTTGGACGGTCAAGCGGTACCACTTATTGTCACCGTGTTTTTTAACGATAGCTTTTCATCGGAAGACGAATTATTGATTTTGTGGTCAGTATCAGCCAGTCACGACGGATAAGGTAATAATGGGTGCGCCAAGTAATTAAGGATAGACAACAAGATGGAGAATTTCATAGACTTTTATTTAAATGGGTTAAAGATGAAGAAATTCCAACATTAATTTCCAACCACACTTCTGCTACTTTTTCTCGGTTTTTATAATCGTTATCATTCACATCGTACAAAAAACGCTTTTCACGTACTAACATAATTAGCGTTTCAGTCTCCATCTTTCATACAATTCGGTCACCGAAACAGTCAGGGACAGCAGTGAACGCGCGAACGCGTGCGTTCCGGTTGTCCGACGCGGTCAGATTGCCTCCTGTATGAGTATATCAATGTAAAGGGCTTATTAGACTACACGGTATTCAAGGCCCTAAATTCTAATTTAAGGTAGTGTAGTAACTGTTAGGGAGTTACAGTTCTCAAAATATCGACCTTATTAACTCGAAATGGTGTAGTGACCCGGTATTCAGGGCCCTGAATAACGTGTAGTGTAATAAGCCCCTAACGTAATACAACACAACGAACGCAAAACTGACCTTTTGAACGCTTGCCCGCGTGACCGCGTTACCGCCACTCCACTCTCTGTCTGATAGAACCCTTAGGCCTTAGAAAAGACATTCTATCATCGAAAGCATGACGATAGCGATTGGAAAAATACGACAAAAAATTATTGGAATGTCAAACGATATCTAAATGTCCCTTATATTTTGGCATTTCTACTATCACAATCGCTGACCTCGAATGACACTTGCCTAGAGCCTCTTTACAATGAAATAATAATATGTTTAATATGTTTTGTTTGTTTTTTTTTTTATATTGTCTGTAAAATTCTATGTGAGAGAAGAACAATAAACTTATTATTATTATTATTATTAAATTATATCTTCGCAAAGGAAAAAGATTGTAGTGAGTTTACCTAGTGATAAAAATACAGGCCAAAAAGGGCAGCATATTTGAAAAAATACTGGCAAAGTAATTTTGTTCCTACTTTCTATTGCCGCCTCTTAGGCATTAACAGAAAGATTATTTTCAGTCATGCATTCGAAATAGCGAGAAGAAAGAAAGAGATAAAAAAATATATATTATGAAAAAGATTATCTTATTAATAAAATAACGGCCAAGTGCGAGTCGTACTCGCGCGCCGAGGTTTCCGTACCAACAGTTTCACCAACATAATTAGGTTAAAATACTGCAGTTCTTAAAAAAAATAAAAAGAAGGAAACTTATCCAAGTACATTTTATAAGTTGGTCGACTATTACTCGTTAACTTGTAAAGCCTACTTAGCTGTGATAGTTTTCCTTTAATTTCGTTATATATATATTTATTATACTACAGCCGAAAATTTATGGTCTATAACAGCATTGCAGTTTTGTCTCTGCAACTCACCCGTAGTATTGTAGTTGGCCATAGGTAGCAAACCAGAGGGCATAGACAAGTGACATTTGAACAACGAAAGCGTCGCGATACTAATAAATATAATAATAATAATAATTAGATAGCAATTGTTGAAATGTCAAAAATGTATGGCCATGCCTAGCGCTATTAAAAAGTCATGTGATCATTGAAAACAATATATCACGGGCATTTAACGCGATGATTTCGATTATTTATTAGAAACGCGAAAGTTTTAAAGTTCATGTGATCATTTCAAACATCCTGGTATTTCGACCATTGCCATAGCTGATAGAATTTTTTTTTTTTATCTTTTCGTAGTACCATATTGGTAGGTCTTGTTTCTCAGCAACCAATAAGAATAAAATTGATTTAACATCTCGATAAACTAATATTCAACACAAACTCTCTCTCTCATATCGTGTTCGCTCTCAGGCTGGATAAATCATTTCTTATCAGCCAGACAGGAAATCTTAAATTTTGAATCAACTCATAACCAATCTGTATCGAGGACAATTTTTCAATTATGTCATCTAGAAACCACTTACCATCTGACACACAAAACAAATGCTTGTTGCCAAATATAAAAAAATCACCATCTGCCATTTTTTTACTGTGTATTTTGCAAATAAATCGATTACACATCTCGGTTTAATCTCGTTTTTAGTCGATTAGAAATCTTCAGTTGGTCACTACTCATTCGTCGTTCACTTCCTATATCGTTACGTTCCCACAATTATCTCGAAGACAAAGATTAATAGGTAATTAATGCAGACATGACAATTGTGTATATAAGTTTGTGGTTTTATTTATATTTTTTCTATGACAAGAAGTTTTTTTTATACCTAAAAGTTACCTACTTCCGATTCAATATTAATTGATTAAAATGTAATATTTTATTATTGGATATTTAGGTAGACAATAGGATTAAAAATGCGGCATGTGATAAGGCTGCCTTTGTATGTGTTTTAGTTTTAAGTTGCTTTTTTCAATCGACTTCAAAAAGGAGGAGGTTCTCAATTCGACTGTATGTTTTAGTATATTTGTTACGCGATTACTTCAACAATTATGAATCAGATGATTCTTTATTTATTTGAAAGCTGGTGCTTTTCATGTGTTCCCATTTAAATTTATTCAAGATATGACAAGTAGTTTTTAAGTTATCCTTAATAATGCCTATTTTCATGTTAGTATACGGTACCAAAACTAAAAGAGAAAATTTAATAATCTTCTTAACAAAAAATATTTAAACCGACTTCCAAAACAAAACACAACAAAGCAATTAAAAAATTATTTTCGGAAGTCTGTGTCAAAAACTTAAAAAATAGGTACCAAAGACACCGACTTCCGAAAAGGAATTTATTTTTCGCTTTGTAGTGTTTTGCTTTGCAAGTATATAATTCTTTATTTAAAAAGATTTTTTGTATCTTATGGTATACAATAAAGCAAATAATCACACTAATATTATGAAAACGAAAGTTTGTGAGTGTTTGTTACTTCTTTACGCTCAAACGGCTGGACGGATCTGGATGAAACTTGGCACAGAGACAGATTAGGTATAGTCTGGAATAGCACATGGTATACTTTTTATTCGGGGAATATGTTCCCTTAGGATTCTTTTCGTCATTCACGCGGGCGAAGCCGCTGGTAGAAGCCAGTAAATAAAAAAATGTATTGAAATGGCTTGCGCTTCAGGACTATCATTAGGTCAATCGTTATCGCTGTTAGACTGGTAGAGATTGTCTATGAATCAATAAGAACTTGATTACCATTACTACTATCAGTGGTGTCTCATGCCATACAAAGAAACCGTGCCGACATACTGTACTGATTATACTGATTATTTATTGTACATCGATCGCGTTCGGTTCCGTTCCACGGATATAGATGGTGATCTATCTATCGCCGTGGAATGGAACCGAACGCGATCGATTTACAAAAATAATCGGTATAATCAGATGAAAAACGCTAGTTATGTCGGCATGGTTTCTTTGTATGGGATGAGGCATCTGTATGCTAGTATTATATTATCTGTGCCACTGTACACATAAGTATTACCGCAAAAAACATGAATCAAGATTGGCTATAAGCTCCTAACGTATCAACGTAAGTATTTCTATGAAACAACAGTGTAATTTTCTTAAATCACACCCATACCGGAAATTACGAATGATATCACTTCTGCTTATTGCCCTAATCTTTGACCCACGCGTGGGAACCCGACGTACTTGAACTTACTTTCGATTGTCAATCTGCCGACAATGATGGGAAATTGTAACTGCCATCCTCAATCCATTGTCGTCTAAGTGCAGTGATTTGTTGAGTGGCAACTGGTTGGTGTGAAAATTATGCTGATAGCCTAATGTTTGCATTGTATTATGAATGGGACTGCCTGATGCCATACACAGTTATGACAAATTACATTGATGGAGTAAGATATTAAACCTAACAACTAACGATGACCTTGACGTGTTCATCATCAATGGGTCCCAAACTAGGCACAACCTGCATCTTGGTGACCCTGACATTACACAAAGTTTGTGATTTTGCGAGTCCGGCCAGCGCTACGTGGTAATTCATGATAAAACAGAAATACACAGAAAAAAATATAACAAAGAAAATAACAACAAGCGTTTTAAAAGCGATAATGTGAAAACAGTTTAGGTGAGTAAATGTGAAATGTAAGTGAGAGTGTGTGGTGTGATGGTGTGTATTTGAACCGAAAGTGTATAAGTATTTACCTATTAACTCGTACAACGGATTAGACCCTCCGTTTCCTCATAAGTCCGGTCAAGGAACCAATTTTTCAGCTGGGTTGTGGGCTGTGGCCTCAGAGTGCTTACCCGGTATAGTGAAAATTTGACTTACAGCATTAAACACGCGGGCCGCAGAAAGAGTTTTAATTTTTGATGGGATATTCTGTCATGATGTTGCCTACCTCTCCTGCTGCAGCTGGAGCGAACTGCCTTGTCCTTCACGAGTTTTAGATGTGACCCTAGGATAAAAAGTTGTCGTACGCGTAATACCCCAGCTTCCTTGTACAGATCATCAGTGGGAACACGCCGCGATTTTCCCAGGAAGACCTTGAGGACAGCGCGCTGAGCCCGCTCCAGCCCCAGCATGAAATGACATTCCATCTCCGAAAGTGTAACGAAAGCGATTGAAACAAAATAAAATTACAAATTAAAAAAAAACCCCAATTTTAATTTGAATTTCATGCTTTTTAAACTACATATAATATCACAGCAGACACGCTGCAATGGACAATCTATCGAAACACGTAATAATGACACGATATCATGCGAAAAAATGCAGATTCAAAGAGTAAAATACAAATAATTGTGTCTATGCGAGTAGTTAATGATCTGTCCTGTAATGCTTCCGTTTTTGTTAAAAAAATGTATTTCGAAACCGATCACAGTGCAGACAGTTTCATAATGTCTGTGGCATAGTCGTCTATGTATTTATTTATATATACGGACCCGGCTGCGCTACAGAACAGCTACTGTCTGTGTTGCATCCGCCTTTTTATTTACGCGACTCGGCGTGACAACAATAGGACTCGGTTTGGATCCTTCGGTACGAACCCTAAAAATTGTGAAAATGTTACAATTGAGCCATTATATTCTGCGTACAATTTGGCTTGCTTAATTTTAATTAATTAAAAACCAGTCAACATAGAACTCTTCTTTTTCTTTTCGGGTCGATGGTGTTTTATTCTTTAGACAGTTTGGGCACATAAGCTGACCACGTTGATTCAATGGCGTTGATCAAGTCCTCCGAAGTGGAGGTGAATTTAGGTACTTGGAGCACTCCAACAAGGAATTAATAATACAAAATAAATAAATTCAAAAAACTCACATACAGTCGTACATTTAAAATTGTTAAAATAAAAACAATTTATCAATCAAAAACGGTTAAAACATTCAATATACATTTAATAGAATCCAAACAGTCAAATACAATTACATTTTCAGAATACAATAACTATCTATACAGTATAATCTATAATCATCAATGAATATATAGTTATTTATGTTTATATCGGATAAAATAAACTCTAACTTAAAAAACTTTAAGAAATACTCTTCGTTACATAAATTCGTTAGATTTGTGGGCTAAATAAATATTGAAATTGTTCGGAGTTTAAGAGGACATCTCTTCACTATTGTAAAATAATTGATACAAGTAAAATTTCAAAATTTATCTAGTACATAGTAGATACGCTTCGATCGGCAATCTATTGAACACGTAATTATGATACGATATCTTGCGTATTTACCCCGATTCAAACAGTGAAACGCCCATAACTTTTGAACGGCTGAACCGATTTTATTCAAACACAGCTAAGAACACTGTCGACAAAATAAGCTTTCGAACAAAAATCGTTTCACCCGTTTGGACGCTACGATGCCACAGACAGACACACATATACACAGATACACAGCAACACACCTCAAACTTATAACACCCCTCCATTTCCGTCGGGGGTTAAAAAACATTACCCATGCATTGCATTGCATTTTTTTTCTGGTTATGGTTCCCTTTAAATAAATTATGGACCTTAGATGTGATTATGTCAAAACTAAAATAAATGGTTGTCAAAAATTCAATTCCAGTTAACAAAGATGTAATAATTTCAGAATAACAACACGAAATAAAAATTTCTTGTAAACTATTGATGTTATAATTATATTATAAAGTATACTACGTTTACATTTGACTAGAAATAAGCAGGTATATACTGCAGTACGATACTGAGATAAATTAATCCTCGTTATTATATTCTTATACTATGAATAATCTTCGTTAAATAAATTCATTACATGTTCAATAAATATCGAAATCGATAAATCGGAGCTAATGAACAAGACGCTTCACTATTGTAAAGAACAAACATCGTCCATGAAGTATTGTATTTTTTTCTATGGTTGTTTGACCATAAATTATGAAAATTCATAGATGTGTTAATGTCAAAGGTAAAATAATTGTTTCGTAAAGGTGTAAAGCTTACAATTCCAGTCGAAAATAGGGACACAACAAATAGAAATACTTTTTTCTCACTATACATACTACGATAACATTAAACTAGACATAAGCAGGTACATGGAGAAGTATGTCTGTGAGATAAATGCATAAATTAATCACAATTGAAATGAAAAAAATCTATTCTACAAATATATAAAAATATGTACCTATACTGACCAACAAGATAAACAACAATCATCAATGCTACATTATACAACAATGATATATTTTAAATATTAATTTATTGATAAAAGTTATATATGCATTACTTATTAAAAACTAAACACAAAAGCATATAAATAATCTCTTATAAATAATAATGTTTCAGAATTTAAATTTAAACTTAACTATATTTAATATTGTATTGCACTTTTTATTTAAAATATCCTGTATTAGGTCGTTGCAACTAATTTCTTATCGTTAAAACATTTTAGTCTTTTGATATTACAGAATTTAAATGTAAACTTAACCATGGGTAATCCTGTATTATATTGCACCTTTTAATTTGAAATATCTTTTAATAGGCCGTTCGCATGTTGTATAAATTGTAATAATCTTAATTAGTTTTTTTTATTATTATTATATTTTTTTATTTCCGGTTAGGACTTAAACCAAACTAAAGTAAAAGTTACTTAACTTTAGACAAAGATAACAAGCACAAGAGTAATGTAAGGTAATATTTTTTTTTAATGTTATTATTTTTATTTTCGTCTGCCCGGACAGGGATTCCTACCCTACCATACCTACCCTACCATACCTACCTAACCCTACCTACCCTACCCTACCTTATCATGTAGTACATATTTTTGATGTATCAATAGTTTTCTTAGCGCACGCCAAAGAATGAATTTTATATGCATATTTTGCTACTTTTGGTTACATTATTGCAATTTTTAAAAAGGTTCTCAATTTTTTTTTGTAAATGTATTATAGCCAATACTCAAGAATAATGTAGCTTTCTACTGGTGAAAGAATTTTCAAAATCGGTTCACAATTGGCGGAGATATCGGTGAAAACACATAAAAAAAAATTACATAAAGTCGAACATAGAACCTGCTCCTTTTTGGTAAGTCGGTTAAAAAGTAATTCTACAGGAGATTTATTAAAAAAAAAAGCTAAGTTTAAATATAAGTTATTTAGGGAAATCCCTAAAAATATTTTTTATTATATATATCCCTTGCCAGATAATTGTGATACAGGAAAACGAAGGATACAATGGATACAGGGAGTAGCTTACACACTCAGTATATATATATGCAAGCCCAAAGTAGCAATTCTGGCTTTTGGCTTAGCGTTTATAACGTAAAAGCGGCTTGTAACATGCTAACAGCTGTAGCGATTGTGAAAAATTTCAAAAGATTTGGAATTGAGATACGCTACCGAAATTTCACGAGATCCATTCTTTAAATATATTTTTTTCTGATAATCGTTGTTGTTAATAAAATGTAATTTTGTCAAGATCCTAAGCCTTGATATACTGAGGTGTGCAGAGGTATTCATTGGCTATCAAGACAATCCCGCAATCAGTATTGGCGGGAGTCCTTCCACCTTGCTGGTATACTTCCTTCCTCAAAGCATCTTTGCAGACGCACTTGCGAATATCAACCCAAGCCGGCCAATGAAAGCAAGCAAGAGGTGTGAGTTTTGTTCCTCGTCAGTGTTCATTCTGGCCGGTCAATAAAGGCTAGCCAAAAATGAGGAGCAAGGCTTCTGGATATCATGTCCGTGGGATCGCTACTGCTCAAGAGCTAACACAAGTCCTGCTGGCTCTGAGGTATTATTTTAATATATTTTATATACATACAAAAAGTAATTATTATACCGCGGAAATGGTTGATATTCAGAATGCGTTTTAATTACAAATTACGAACAATAAGAGGAAACATGTAATGACATTATTTCAAATGTTAATTTAAATAATCCGTGGGATAATATTGTTGGTATAGTAAGGACACACAAGACACAGAAAAAGACCCAAATATTTTTAACACGGTTTTAAAACACCTTCTGTGGTTATAAATGCACCTTTCACAATTAAAATTAGATCATGATTTTGTAATTTCGTTTGTCCCAGACGTGTTCTATAGGATTCATATCCATTGACGTTGCTGGCCACTCCATAACTCTGATATGCACAGCATATCACCAATTGATGAAGATGAAGATGTCTCTTATGATGATCTACAGTAATTAGACTCACTTGTTCGATCACAACCATACATTGATCCTCCACTATTGTCATTAGGCTGTTGTTTCAAATTGCGTCTATCGATTCTAGTCCATCCGTCTATTAGATTTAACAGAAATCTGCATTTATTACTGAACAAAACTTTACCGAATTGATCTGTGTAGCAATGTCGATGTTCTTGATCAATACCCCCATGGCTCAAACTAAACCAAGTTGGTTAAGGACCAACTTTTTGAGTCTTTTTCTTACCTTGTGCTCACTTCTTAATACATCTCGAACTTTTTCAACTTGACATCAGGCTTGGATAGCTGTTAGTCGTGCGTCCATATAATATAATCGTTTTGTTTATTTTTTTTAAGTAAAATAAAACGATTATCCAGGTTTGAAGCTTGTCTTTTTCGTCGTTTTTAGGGTTCCGTACCTCAATAAGTATAAAAAGAAACCCTTATAAGATCTCTTTCTTGTCCGTCTGTCCGTGTCTCACCACCAGTTCTCAGGAACGGCTGGACCTAGCAAGTTGAAATTACTTATATACCAAATACTAGGGTCCATACTCCCTATAAGATGTATAAAAATCAAGGTCCTGAGTCAACACGATAAAAAGATATGTGTAAATTTAGATTTTTACCAAAATTTACCAATTTTTTTATTTTTTTGCCTTTTTCCTTTTTTTGTGCCTTAATGCCTTACTTTAAAACTCAGCCACTAATAAAACTGATACAAATTTTATTACGGCGGTATAACGGAACCCTCAGCGCACGAGTTCGACTCGCACTTGACCGGTTTTTTTGTTGTTGAAACAGTTCTGTGAAAATTCTGTAGATCATTCTTTATAGTTGACCATTTCTCCTCATCTCTAACCTGGGATTCAGTTGGGATCAAGTCAGGCATAATCAAGGCCTTGAATTTTAAATAGTTTAAATCCTATTAATAATTATAGTGCGGTGGGATTGTAAAAATATACTAATAATCTATACAAATATTATAAAGAGGTAAAGATTGTGAATTGTGAGTTTGTGACGTTACGTTTGGGGTAATCTCTGGATCTACTGAACCGATTTTGAAAATTCTATCACTAGTAGAAAGCTACATTATTCTTGACTATTATAGGCTATAATATATTTTCAAAAAAATTAGAGATCCTTATGTAAATTGCAATAATGTAACCCAAAGTAGCAAAATGTTGCCTGTAAAACTATTGATGATACATAAAAATTATTAGGTAGGCAGGGTAGGCAGGGTTGGCAGGTTAGGCTGAGTAGGCAGGGTAGGCAGGGTAGGGAGGGTAGGCAGGGTAGGCAGGGTAGGTAGGGTAGACAGGGTAGGCTGGGTAGGCAGGGTTGGCAGGTTAGGCAGGGTAGTCAGGGTAGCCAGTTGACGGGAGCAAAGCCCCGGTGGTCAGCTAGTAATATTATAGAGAGGTAAAGTTTGTGAATTGTGAGTTTGTGACGTTGTAGGGGGTAATCTCTGGATCTACTTAACTGATTTTGAAAATTCTTTCTTTATTACCATACAAAAAAACCGGCCAAGTGCGAGTCGGAATGTGCACGATGGGTTCCGTTCCATTATCGTAAAACCGCAAAAAAAACACGTTTGTAGTATGGGAGCCCCACTTTAATATTTATTTTATTCTGTTTTTAGTATTTTTTGTTATAGCGGCAACTGAAATACATCATCTGTGAACATTTCAACTGTCTAACTATCACGGCACATGAGATACAGCATGGTGACAGACAGACAGACGGACCGTAGAGTCTTAGTAATAGGGTGCCGTTATTACCCTTTAGGTACGGAACCCTAAAAACTATAGTTTGAAGTAATTTTTCGAAATGTTTAAATCAAAACGTTACAATTATTTTTATCGCAAATTCACACAAGCTGATGTTAGTTCAGATAAAATTAAAAAAAATCATTAAAAGTGACGTTCAATTGTTATCTTAATTTGAAATAACTGGTTCTAAAATAATAGTTGTTTAAATATTATTAATTATTTTAGGACTTTCAGCCTGAATATTAAAATAAAATAAAACAAAGTAAAACCTGCTAGAGATATTAGAAATTAAGTTATACAAGATTTTGTTCTCCTTCCGCTAATTTTGCCGTTACGTGTATATTAAACAGTATAATGATGCCATTGAATTTGATTATAATGTGTCTACCTGAATGCAATTTCGAGACATTTCCAACATTTATGAGTAAAAAATTTACTTAATAATAAAACCAATCACCACTTATGCAAGCATTATAAATTATATTAAAATAATTAAATTATACATTACTGTTCCTGTACAAAGAGGGATTTCTAATGAAGCGTCTATCTTCTGTAGAAAGTTTTGGATGTACAAGTTCTTATGAACCGGCGGTACTTTTTTTTATTAGGTTGCTCATTCAAAACACGTATTTTGTCGTTCATTCCAGCAACAGGTCTTCAGGATAGCGACCATTCGGCCGAACGTTCTTGTGTCGAGTAAATTTCGAACAATGTGACGCAGTCATGACTTAGTTTAGGCAATGAGTATATAAAGTTAAATGAATGCTTGTAGTTAAAGTTATAGAAAAATAATTATGTCTTCCTGAACATCTTCAGTTTTAATATCAGTAGCACCGGCGTTATCATACCACGCGATTTCTTGTTGTCCGTTCTCGACTTCATAATTATCGAGTTCTTCGTTTTGGAGTAGCTTTTTGGTATCGTCAGAGTCATTGTCTGTTCCAATCTTTATTTTTAGATAAGAAAGTATCTTGACGATGTTTTGTTTTGCTTTGTTAAAAAATCCGGACATCGCGGAACCCGGGAAAGAGCGCTTCATTTTTAAATAAGCGAGAAAGCGCTGAGGCTTAACGAATGCTCTGGAGATACTGAGGGAGCAGGGCGAGCACTGCGCGAGAGGGATGCAACTGCGCAGTTTGTTCGTAGCGTCAGGGACCACAAGCCCGCGATCACACTGTGCCAGATTATACAAAGATACACAAAAATAACCCTGTTTTAAAAAATCTCTTCTGTTCGTAGACATCATATTTTGTTGTACACGATATCACATCGGGATATCGTAAAGGGTAGCTGGAAGCAGCAGCAAGTTGACGAAAACTAAATAAGTGGCGGCGATTCGAGAAACCTATATCCAGGAGAGAGCTGAAACTAAAATACTACAGTAAGTACTAATAGTTCTGCAACGTAATACTAGATATTCATTGGCCTAACGGGTATTGCATCAATTTTCAAAATTTCAGGAACCTATATAGTAATAACACTCAAATGCAGTCGATAAAAAAATATGGTCCAGTGAAAGCGCCCTAAGGGCGGTTTAGTATAAATAACTTAGTATAGTCAAGTTGTGGGCGGGTTTTAAAAATAGGCACGCACCTAGGTTCATGTTACATAATAACATGATATAACATCACGCATATATACCCCGAAGGGTCAGGCACATCTGCACTTTATATCACCAGTTACCAGTTTTTAAGTCACCAAATGCCATCATAATCATCAATATACGTAAATAACATGTGTATTTCAATTAGTAGGTATCCAACAAAAGATACACAAGTTATTCAATTACCAAGAGACCATTTCCTTTGCTTACAGGTTTTGACCACAGATACGCCAAATACACAGATTGGCTCGGGAAGGAGATGACAGCTAGTTATATAACGGACGTGTTGTGAAACTGCCGCAGCGTTACAAGGCATTTAAGATTCTTTATCGGGCGGCGGGGGAATATTGTTCCAGCATTTGGATGCGGCGTATCTAAAACTTCCCCTGAAAGCCACTGTCTTGTGCGAGTGTGTGGAGAGTTGCTGTGAGCACTGTCTACTTACGCATTCTCTTCTACTAGCGATCCAGCACCGTTTATTGTACAGATAGGTCGGCTGCTTGTACTTTAAAACTCGAAAAAGTAGGCATGCCAAGTGCAACTTACGACACGACTTCATCTTGAGGATTGAGTGGTTATTTAAAAACGGTGTTACGTTACTTCTAGGTGGGATTTAGAAGCAGAATCGAGCGCAGGAGTTTTGCACTCTTTGAATCAGTCGATCAGTTTATGCATGCAGTCGAGGGCCAGTAACTACGTCCGCATAGTTCAGATTAGATAACACGAGAGACTGGATCCGTAGCTCCTCTGAAAGATAAGGCCTTATTTTATAGAGTGACTCTGACACGTACGCTTCATATTTCAACCCAGCGTTCATGTTCTGACCCAGATTAAGGGCCTCATCGACTCGACTGGCCGACTCAGCCAGCAGGGCATCGTTGAGTGTTGCCGGCACTGCACTGATTTGGTTCTTGGTTACCCACAACATGTAATTTACATAAATAATATCATAGATCACAATTAAATTCTTATTTAACAAAGGAAATATAAAAATACACATTTTTTTTTTTGTAATCTATGGTCTCGCGTTTGAGCACTATCTCGCCTGATGTTAAGCGATGACGCGGTCTACGGTGAAGCACGCTGACCTTGAAGAAACCTATTCTCTCTTGACTTAAAGACCCCAAGGTTGTAGCTATCAGGGAACATATACTCCGGCAGGGAGTTTCACTCCTTAGCTGTGCGCACAATGAAAGTATTAGCAAAATGCTTTGTGCGTATGGGAGGGATGTCCACTATGTACCGATAGCGCATGGCTGTACGTCTTGTAGTCCGATGATGGAAAGGGCTAGGTGGAATCAAATTGTGCAGTTCCGTCGCACACTCCCCGAAATGTAACCGATAAAAAACCGACAGGCTGGCAACTCGGCGTCGATGTTCGGGGCTCTGGAGTTTTGGCCCGTCTGTCAATCGACTCAAGTGCATCAAGCTGGTATTTGGCTGATCCATCCCAGAAATGAGAGCAGTACTCCATGCATGACTGAACTTGCGCTTTAAACAAGTTGAGCCGCTGTTCAGGCGTGATGTACCGTCTCAACTTTGCAAGAATCACCAACTTTTTTGTAGCTAACTGGGCTTTCGCCTCAATGAATGGACCAAAGTTGAGGGTCGATGTCAACGTAACACCGAGAAGTTCGAGATGGTCCGTTAACGGCACGTTTACACCACGGAAAGATGGAGCCGGGTGGAATTGACTCTTTTTAGCGGAAAGAAGACACGCCTGGATCTTAGCAGTATTGAAACTGACCAGATTGGCATCACCCCATTCGGAGACCGCCTTCAAGGACAGGTTCAAGCGTTCGACCATGGCCTCCCGGAGAGACAGAATCTGAGGCCTAGTAGCCCGCGCGTCGGACACGTATCTCTCAGCAACAGTGCTGTCGTCTGCGTACCCAAAGGTTCTTGGTTTTAGCAGATCATTAATATGCAGCAACAATAGATAGATCATTAATATGTTGCCAAGAGCACTGACCCCTGAGGGACTCTGGCGTAGATATCTAACTGACCGGACGAGCAGCCGTCGATAACCACTCGGATGGATCGATCCCTCAGGAAGTCCGCAATCAAATCACACAGCCCACTATTCAGCCCGAAGGAAGGAAGCTTGCCAATAAGACTTTCGTGCCAGACCCTGTCGAAAGCCTTCGAGATGTCGAGGGAGACGGCTAGCGCTTCCCCGTGTCTCTCGATGGCCTTACTCCAGATGTGAATGGCATACGGTAGAAGATCCCCAGTGGACCGATTTCGGCGGAAGCCGTTGTCGGTCACTGAGGATGTCGTTCGCTTCTAGGTATGCCAGGAGCTTACCATTGAGGACACGTTCTATACTCTTACAGAGGATGGACGTTACTGATATGGGTCTATAGTTGGCCGGGTCAGCTCGACTGCCCTTCTTGGGCACGGGCTGTACGTTGGCTTGCTTCCAAGCCTTCAGCACATTTCCAGTCTCTATCGAAAGGCGATATAGGCGTGTCAAGATCGGAGACAATCCAGGCGCACAGGTTTTAAGTACAATTGCTGGTATCCCATCAGGGCCAAGCGCTTTGTTCACATCAAGGCTATGCAGCACCCTATGGACGTCCTTTTGATGGATGCGAATGTCCGACATTTTCGTCAAACATCCATCAGGAAAAGGAGGAGGCTGCGCGCCATCAGAATTCAGATGCGAAGATTCCGCAAAATGGGAAGCAAACAAGTTTGCCTTCTCCTCAGCGGGGTGGGCTAATGACCCGTCAGGTTTCAGCAGTGGTGGAAGTGAGGGGCAACTGTGTGCGAATCAACATCTGGCACCCTCGTTGTCCCTTGGACCAGCGGTTGAGAATTAGCGCTAGCGCAAGCTTGCGCGTCTCTCGACCAGCATAATCAGTGCTCTGGTATGGGAAGAGCCACTCCTGGTGGTGGGCATTAAAGTCCCACAGTAGCCTAGTTGTCTCCTGATCTCCGCTGTGCGGCTAAATAACAACGTAATGTAAGTAGAAGAAAATAATCAATAAATTAAAATAATAACATACCTACTATAAAATAACAGGTATAAAATAGTATTAACTTGAAAAATAAAATGAAATAGTTTACAGATTACAACTAAGAATGTTTCCTTTATGCTTCTAATAAGTTTTATTATACAGGAAGGGAAGTAATCTCCTCTTAACCTCTCTTCCTAAAAAGAGAAGAATGTGGCTGACTCGATAATAACTCACAACAGTACCTCGAACAATGCTTCATCAAACATTGGCCTTAAAAACAAAACACAATTACGATGTTAATGTACAATTATAAACACAGAAGGTGAAAAACAGTTGAATTTAATGTATTTTTTTACTGTTGATAATCTCGCGTTTGACCATTATCTCACCTGATGTAAGCGATGATGTGGTTAAAGATGAAGCACGCTTGCCTAGCAGTAACCTATTCATTCTTGACTTAAAGACTTCCAGGTTGTAGGTATCAGGAACATAGACCCCGGCAGGTAATTCCACTTCTAGCTTCCACATTGGCTATACGCACAATTAAAGTAAGTATTCCCAAAAAACCGTGAGAAACAAATGAGTAATATTTTTAAAAGTAATAACTTACCTTTAACATAAGGCTTTTTGAACTTATAATTCCAAGTCAATGTAGTTATCACAGTGATCCGTTTCAAAAGACGGCTATTTCTTATTATGTAAAGATCTAATATACAGGATGTCTCAGAAAAACCAACTTTTATAGATGCATAAAATTATAATATATATATTTATATAAACACGTTAAATTACAAAATCAGAAACTGAAGATATGGAAAAATTGCTTTTTAAAAATAATTGCTTTTTAGTCATCCTTCGCAGCTCTGGCACTCGATCTCATAATCTTCAAATCGATCTCTAACATTCATGAAAACGCGCCTCAGAAGTTTAGTAGCCAAGACCATACCCAGTATTGAAAAATTGGCCCTCGACAACAAAGCAACAAAGGATATATAATCTCGGTACGTTCCTTTGAGATAATTTCAAACTTACATTCGGGTAAAGCCGTTGGGAAAAGCTTGTCTAATATTGAATGGAATTTATACTAATAGTACCAGTTTTGCAAATATAAGGGTGCGTTACTTTTATTGCATCCGAGGGTGCAACCCTAATGTTTGCGATAATCCCGTAGATCCCCCTCAATAGTTACGGTAGGTGGAGCTAGCTTTGTCGAAAACCAACATGGCGGCTTGTTGCAAAATGTATTGTTAAAATACATGCGTATAATTATAGTTTAGTATTTACTAAAAATAATTTAAGTATGCGCCAACTTACAATAGACGGATTTGTGATCGGCCATCAGGGGGACCACTACCTCACCAGATAGTAAACGATGATGTGGTTGACGGTGAAGCACGCTTGCCTTGAAGTAAACTATCTACTCTTGACTTAAATACAACCAGGTTATAGCTAGCAGGACAACACAGTCTCCGGCAGAAAATTTCACTCCTTAGCTGCACGCGATATTAGTATTCCCAAAAAAAAATTGTGCATATGGGTGGGATACCACCATGTACCGATGGCACATCAACGTACGCCTTACTGCCTGAAATCTGATGCAAACCTAAACTTCTTCTATCTTCTTTGGCTTTTGGTTGTAATCCAATGATATGAAAACGTATTATTAATCTTTTTTTTTTGCAAGAACATCGGATAATCAGTTATCTTTTGTTTGATTTATTTGTTAAGCTGTTTCCAGGTCGGATTAGTTAGTGTGAATGAAAAGCGAGCAATTTATGTAACATTGCTTATCTCTGTGATATTATATAATGTGTCGATGACTTTTTTCTGTTTAAACAGTTTACAGATTTGTTTGGGGGAATCGATGAAAGAAGGAGGACTTGAAGTCCTCCTTCTTACGTCTATTCCCCAATATTGGGGGTCATGACCAGTAATCATGGTTTCATAACTTTTCCCTGATTATGTTTCTCCACTTGCTTCTACTTTCAGCATCGTTCACAGCTTCTAAGGCTTTGATGTTTTACGAGGCTCGGATTTGGTCTGACTAGGGTGATTTCTTCTTCTAGATCCTTTGCCCTCGACTTTGCCGGTGACAATTATCTTCAGTAAGTTGTCACTAAATTTTCCAATAGTTTTATATGGCTATGAAAGCCAATTAAAACGGACTCTTTGTAACCTCTTCTTTGATAACGTAAACTAATTAACTAAAATTCACGCTGTTTGAGTCACGTTTTTAACCAACTTCAAAAAGGAGGAGGTTCTCAATTCAGTTGTATATTCGTTTTGTTTTTGATTATGTTACTGTTTTTACTTAAAACACAGTCTAACTTCTCAATTTAAAAAAAAAAATACTTTCTTCTATCTGTGAAAACTTTTAACTGGCCTTATTTTTGTTACTCTCATTTGTGTTAAATTGTTTAGCTGTAAGTTTTCCTAAAACTGTAAAATAAAATAATATACTAATATTATAAATGCGAAAGTAACTCTGTCTGTCTAACTGTCTGTCACGCTCAAACAGCAGACCGATTTAGATGAAAGTTGGTATGGAGATAGTTTGAGACCCTGGGAAGGGCATAAACTAATTTGTTTGCATAAAACATGAAAGGGAAGAAATGGGGGGCGTGTTAATTTTGTAATTTAGATAAAATTTGGTATTGAGATAGTTTGGGAACCTGATAACGACATAGATTTGAATTGAATTTTGCAGTTGAATTTGAAATGTTGAATAGGCTACTAGGCTAGGGGAGAAATGGGGGATGGGACGTTAGTTTTGTATGAAACTTCTTAAAGTGCTTAAACCGATGAACCGATTTATATGGAATTTGGTATGGAGATAGTTTGAGACCTTGGGAAGGACATAGGCTTCTTCTTTTTGCATAAAACACGAAGGATAGAAATGGAAGAGATGTTTAATTTTGTATGTAACTTCTTATCATGCAACTTCTTCTTATTATGAAACGATTTAGATGGAATTTGGTATGGAGATAGTTTGAGACCTTGAGAAGGACATAGGCTACTTCTTTGTGCTTAAAAATCGAAGGCGGAGAAATGGGAGGGGTTAGTTTGGTAAGAAACTTCTTACTATGGGGATTGAATCCCTTCAAAGTTTGCGGAAAAACTTCCGTAACAAATAATTAAAGTGTATTGTATTTTAATAACACCTAAAAGGAGGTTGGGGTTGTAAAGATAAGATATACAAATTTTCTTCTTAAAGCTAAATTTTGGCAGGTGGTAGTGTTAGTTAAGAAAGGATTTTTATAAATTTGAATTTGAAGGGGATAAATGGGGAAAGCTGAATTTTGTATGAAACTTTTTGTTGCTGCTTCCGATTTGGTTTGCAGGCATATCTTTGATAACAAAACTACATATTTTATTTAGATTATCTAATAGGATGAGGCTTCGTATTTCACAATATGGGCAAAATATAATAGGTGCCAATATATTAACAGGTATGAGAAAAGGGGAAAGCGTGTACATACGTCGAATCCCAATAATACCCACTGACCTATCATTTCAATTCAAAAGACTCCAGTTTCTAATCAAACTTAATTTTGATATTACTATTAACAAAACTCAAGGGTAGCAGGGGTGCATTTGGAAAAGCCATGCTTTACCCACGGCCAGCTATATGTAGCTGCTAATGTTCGCGTATGTCCAGGGCCCAGAATGTGTATGTATTAGCATCAAATGACAACATAGTATATAGCAGCGTCCTAAAATATTGAACCCATGATTAACGGCATAATTAAGGAATGTCAATTAACTATAAGTAGATACAATTTATGATAAAGTGGTATCTTCAATTTAACCTATGAGTCTGCAGTTTATTTGTTTTCTTTTGTAACTATTTAACATATACCTGTATTGACTAACGTCTTCAATTAAATAAGTTAATCGTTTTTACATTAATGCTTCCTGTACCTATACAGGCTGTTTTCCAAGTGGGCGTGGATGGCCAAATCACTATGAAGAATAGCACAAAACGATCAAAGGACTCAAGAGACCGATTTTGATTAAAACATTGGATGTTTCTCACCCTTTAAGTCGGCAACCAGAATTGATTGACAAAATCTATATTTAACGCAGGCGAAGGTGCGGGTAACAGGTAGTTGAATAATATTTGTTAATAAATTTTGACGTCTATAAAATTCATTAACATTTGTGGGTCCAGTTAACCAATAAAAATACAGAAAATAAATTATGTGGTCAAGTTGATTCGCGGGTCCAGGTAGCTAACGGGTCCAGCTGACCAAAGACTCATTAAGCACATTACTATAGAACATTAGAAACTTTGACTACAGAAGAGTATTTCACTCGACTGAAAAAGTCATAAATTACATCCAGAATATGAACTTTTTAATTAAAAATATCTGAATGTGTAAGTCAAAGCTAAAAACTCTCATCAAAAGATCATAAACAGATTCTTACCTAAATGTAAATATATTAAATGCAGATTTCTTTTAGTAAGCAGAACTGTAATTCTCAACAGGATGCAATATCCGCATCGCATCGGAAATGAACCAGACAACTCGACATTTAAGACAACTACTGAGTTAAAAGCAAAAGCGTCAGGCGTCGGTAAGTTACCCTAAAGCTCAGTGTTTTTATCCGTAGATAACTCAACCAATGGTTAAATATGCTAACCAATGGTTTACAATTTTGGTTAAACTCGTTAATTCATCAATTGTTTGCATCACAAAAAGTCACAAAAATTGAGATAGTTTTTTGACTATTTCCTAGACTAACGACTGATAAATAAACTAGTTTTACTGAAATTAGAAACCATTGGTTAGCTGTAAACATGGGACAAAAAATAAAAAAAAGCATTGTGCTTATGTTGCAAGTTATCCCTCGGAAATAAAGTACTGGGATAATTCTATCGGGTGACTATATCCTAATACAATTACCACTCATATAACCATGTGCAAAACAACCAAAACCGTTTGGCCGATCCACCATCATTTAAACTCAAATTATTTATTTTAATACTTAATTACCTATAAAGGCACTTTTGAATTTTCAATAAAAACGCAACCGAAACCGCAACCGTCCGCTGGCAGGTCTCTATGGATAAGAACACTTTTTTCAATCAGAAAATAATTATTACAAAGTATTTGGTTACATCATTCTTGTTGGAAAAACTGCGCAACATCAAGAAATAGGAACATAAGGACTTTTACATTTAGACTAAATATAACAGGAGGCCCCTGATAAGTGGCTTGATGAGATTAAAAAGATAGCAGGAGACGACTGGACGTCAAAAGCCAAAGATAGAAAACTTTGGAGTAAAATGGTGGAGGCCTTTACTCGAAAAGAGGTCCTTAATAAAGAAAAATAACAAAATTTACATGATTTACTAAAAAAGAATAATTTTTTGTATGTTAAGGATAAATAAATGGCTTAAATAAATAAATAAATAAATAACAGGAGGCCTGCTTCACCATCCACCGAAAAATTGCATTAACTCTTTTGTGTTCACCCAACCATGTATTGGCCGTACAAACTGATCTAATAACAAATTGATTAATCCAGGCCATGCCATTGACTTTTCTTTTTTTTGTGGTGGGTTTGCTCTTGACTCTAGTCTAGGTCAGAGGTGACTGAGACAGAGTCGACGATGGAGTGAGCTTACCCAGAAGAAGCCTGTTCACTCTAACTTTGAAGAGATTCGGGTTAAAGGCGTTCGGAAACACAGACGCAGGTAGTGAGTTCCATTCATTCGCTGTGCGCATTATGAAGGATGTTTGGAAGCGCTTGGTGCGAATTGGTGGCATGGCAACAAGGTAAGGATGGTAACTTGCAGTGCGTCTAGATGTCCGATGATAGAAGGGGGCTGGTGGGATGAGGTCGTGGAGTTCTTGAGCACACTCACCGAAGTACAGTCTGTAGAAGACCGACAAGCAGGCAACCTTGCGGCGATGAGCCAAGCTGTGAAGCTTGGCATCCGCCAGTTCAACTTCGCCAATGAGCCTCTTGGCTCTGCGTTCCACCGAGTCAAGCGCGGCAAGCTGATACTTAGCTGAGCCATCCCAAAGGTGGCTGCAATACTCCATGCAGGATCGGACTTGCGCTTTGTATAGAGTTAAAAGCTGTCCAGGCGTAAAGTATCGCTTCACTCTATTTAGGATGCCCAGTTTTTTGGCCGCAATTTGGGCTTTGTACTCAATGGAGGCGCCAAAGTTGAGACTGGATGTCAACTCCATGCCTAGGAGCTCGAGCCGATCAGTCACAGGAACAGACGTACCCCGGAAAGTAGGAGTATGATCGAAAAGACTCCTTTTAGCGGTAAAAAGACGCCTGTGTTTTGGTGGCGTTAAAGGAGACCAGATTGTCATCACCCCACTGGGAGACAAGGCTTAAGGTCAAATCTGTCCGCTCCACCATAGCCTCTCTCAAGGAACGAACTTCATCCACGCTGGTTTTTGCACTGGACAGGTATCTCTCTGACACAGTACTGTCATCTGCGTACCCAACAATACCAGGCTAAAGTAGGTCATTGATGTGCAGCAGGAAAAGAGTTGCAGAGAGAACAGACCCCTGAGGAACTCCGGCATCAATAACCATAAGGTCAGAGGAGCAGCCGTCAATGACTACTCGGATTGACCGTTCACTGAGGAAGTCTGATATCCAGCTACAAAAACCAGCGGGGATGCCATAAGCTCCTGCTTAGTAAGCTTCCTAGCTTACTGAGTAGACTCGCGTGCCAGACCCTGTCGAAAGCCTTCGAGATATCAAGTGATACAGCAAGTGCTTCGCCGTGCCTCTCGATGGCTTCGCCCCAGCAGTGCGTGACATACACAAGAAGATCGCCAGTTGACCGTCCCTGGCGAAAGCCATATTGACGGTCACTGAGGAGATTATTGTCTTCAAGGTAGGTCAGCAACTTACTGTTCAGTACCCTTTCCATAACTTTGGACAAAATGGAGGTAATGGCGATTGGACGGTAATGGGCAGGGTCTGCACGGTTGCCTTTTTTGGGCACTGGTTGCACATTTGCAAGCTTCCAGGATTTTGGCACCGTTCTTTTTACAAGAGAAAGGCGGAACAAGCGTGTCAACACAGGAGACAGTTCAGGTGCACACTGCCTCAGCACTCCCGCTGGAATGCCGTCAGGCCCGCTGGCCTTGTTCACGTCTAGACTGCACAGTACTCTCCGGACCTCTTTAATGTGCACAGCGATCTCCGGCATCGAAGAGTCACAATGAGGTACAGTAGGTGGTTGCTTGGAGCCAGCGTCCAGACGTGAATTGCTAGCAAAGAGAGACGCAAAAAAGTGCCGCATCTCGTCCCAGTCTGCTGACTCGTATCGCCATACTCGCCTCGTGCCTCTAGGACTCTCAACTGGAGGAGAGCAAGTCGACACGGATTTCACCAGACAGTGGTCAGACGTTCCCAGCGGAGCTGAGACCGACACTGAATGACTGTCCGGATCAATTGTCAGCAGAAGGTCTAAGCAATTGGGTGTATGGCCGTCAACATCCGGTACCCGCGTTGCCACATTCACCAGCTGGGTTAGATCCACCATAAGATTCCACCAGCTCACCGAATAAATTATGTATTCATTTCCACAGACATCAATCTAACTGGATGACGCAAATGTATGTACTTCGCTTGTCAAAAACGTATTAAAAGTGAGAGCTCTGCAATAATAATGAGCTGTTTCATTTAGCGTAATCGCCTCCGGACTATTTTTTTCTTAAGTCTGTCGTGATCTTATCTCATTTACTTGGGGTCTCCCTATCCTTTGTGTATACTGTGTACGGACTCGGTTAAGCAGAAACCAATACTGTGTCGAACTGCGAGACGCCACTCAAATAATGCATCTGCCATGTTGTCTCTTTACCACCCTTAGTTGACTGGTAGAGTCCACCAGTGTATCTTTGTGCATGAAATCTTAAATAAACATATTTGAAAAAAAAACTTTTTCAACCGTCGTCCAACCAAGTAGCAAATTGTTATCCTTGCTGGACATCAACCAAAATCTAGAAAAATCCTAATTATGCTGTACCTATTGATCAGTAAAATTCTACAAAAAAGTTGTCCGAGACACTAGAAAAAAAAAATATTTTAGGAAGTAAATTTAATTTTAAATTGTGTGTGAAAAACTGGCACGCTTAGTTTTCATACAGATGGAGGAACTTGAGATATATATTTAGATTTAATCATGTCTGTGTTGTCTCGTGTGTAGACACCTTTATAATAAGTGTTTTAGTATAAATCATGTAGCTTGTCTTTCAATAAACAGTATTTACTCAACATTCACCTGAGTATAATTTACATCCGAATCCAACATCACAGTTGATTTACTCAAACTATATTTAACCACCACATAATGAGTAAGTACTCCATCATTAAATATTTCCGGCTGGTTTAAAAACCGGTATTACCGTTAATAAAATAACATTGTGCACCATATTATTCCAAGCATGTGTAATTATTTTGCCGATAAGTTCCATTAAATTGACCACATAAATAAGCCCGAACTAAAAAGGACCAGTTGCACTCTGAACTCCGTTAATAAGTTTTGTATTAAATACGTTTAAAGTAATAAAGGCTGTCATAATTTTATGATACAGAGAGGTAGGATAGACAGGCGGCCTCAGATGGGTTCGGATCTTGGGATCGGAACGAATCTAGACAAGTGATATTCTAACATGACAGAAATGTATGGGATCGCAAAGCGCTATCAAAATAATGTCAAGAGGTCATTTTGGTCCTTTACATTTTGGCATTTCGACCGTCGCCATCGCTGATAGAATGACAGGGCGTCAGGTTCTCAATCAATCAATCATTCATTTTGTAAAACACTATAGGTATTGTTACAGATAGTATATTGTTAAAATAACTGCACTATGTTTTGCCAATATCTGGCCTTAAAAGTCAACATAAATAAGCAATTACAATTAAGGTGGCTCAACGACATTAAAAAAAAAAAAAATTAAAATATGTCAATTAGGTAAACAGGTCATTACAATTTTAGATAAATAAACACATTCATATTTAATCATTAAATAAGATCATTAGTGTTTAATTGGCAAGTCGAAATCGTCATACCTCTATTTATCAGTAGCAATCTCAGTGATGGAGTAGTAACATCTATCTACAAGGAATTTAAACAAAGACCTCTTAAAGGATCCCAGACACCCTTTATTTATAATAGCTGCTGGTATACTGTTATATATTTTTGGGGCCATACCTAGCACACTTTTGCCGAAACACGCGGTTTTATGAGAGGTAACATGAATGATATTCTGATAGCGGCGAGAGCGCAGTAATTTAAATAAATGCATTTTAAAGCGAAAAAACACTGCCATTTCATATATGTACATAGACGGTAGAGTGAGCAAACTAAGTTGATTATACAATGCTTTTAATTTGGTAAACGATCGATCGCAAGCATTTCTTATGAGCAAACCAATGTATCTGTTAGTGGAGTTGCCCCAGAAAATGATTGCGTACCTAAGTTTATAATTTTTCTCGCAATTAATAATCTTACTACATTTCCTATTGCTTTCTACTGCATATAGCTAATCTTGTTTATTCTTTACATAATTATCTTTTTTTACGAACGCATGTATCTTCCCACAGTTCGGAAACAGTGAGAGTTCGTTAAAGGAAACAAGTAATTAAGATAATATCGGTTTTAATTATACACTTTTTACTCCTGCAGCATTTGTTTTGTTTCCGTGTTAGCCCGCGTTTTAATATAGGTACCGATACAATAATTATTTACTACTAAAAATGAGAATTAAAACAAAAGAAAACATATTGGTACAAGGTGGATATCCCACCCAAGCACTAAACGTTTCGGGAATACTTTTATTTGTGCGTACAACTAAGGAGTAGAATTCCCTGCCGGAGTCTGTATTTCCTGATAGCTACAACCTAGGGGTCTTCAAGTCAAGAGTGAATAGGGTACTTCTAGGCAAGCGTGCTTCACCGTCGACCGCATTAAAGCTTACCATCAGGTGAAATACTGGTCAAAAGCGAGCCTAACAATAATAATAAAATCCCATGATGTCGTGTTGCACTTCAAGGCTTAGAGCGACAAACCGTGATAAAGCAAAGCTTTCGCTTTGCATGGATTCGCGTTTTTCTTCGCGGCTGCCTTACATGAAGCAAGCCAGTGGCCAGGAAATAGCACAAGAATAGTCACTACCACAGATCATAGAAATTGTTTCTATGATCTGTGGTCGCTACGCAACGGGAAGACAAAAAAAAATAGTTTCAAATCTGCTTTTATAAAGACTTAAAAAAAAATTTGGTTGCGAAAGCTTGACGTTGATCCAAGATAATGAAATAAAAAATTCTATGCCGCAAATAAAAAGTGAAGTTATAAAGTGGATCACCCAGGGTGCTGAAGAAATGGGTATTCCATTTGAGTATGAAAATAATAAAGAAAATAGTTTAATAACAATGAAGAATATAAATAATTTTATAGTTCTAGTCAAATCTATTTAGAAATATATAAGTTTTGATCTTAAATGGAAGCCTGGATTGCTGTGGTTCAAATGTTTCAATTATCATTACATAATCAAAAGAATTTCCCATCTTAAAATGAAAAAATTCTATACAAACTTTTTGATCCTTTATTTAACCTACTACCGCCCGCGACTTCGTCTGCGTAGTAATAATTCGAATAGTCTATTTTTTATATCGCGCAATAATATTGTAATTGTATGGGCCCCAAGTGAAACACACAGGACCGATCAGTGTGGCGACGCTTAGGCCTATGTCCAGCAGTGGACATCTTTCGGCTGAAATGATGATGATGATGGGCCACATTACTTAAGAAATTATTTTGTTTACCATACAAAATTCTACCCCACTTTTCACCCCCTTACGTATGATTACCGGGATAAAAACTACCCTATGTCCTTTCTGGAGTCTTAAACTATCTCCATACCAAATTGCATCTAAATCGGTTCTGCGTTTTAAGTGTGAAAAGGTAACAAACAGACAGAGTTACTTTCGTATCAATAATATTATTAATATTAAAATTAGTATGGATTTAGGATACGAATTATCAAAATTGAGAACTCCTTCTTGCTTACTTTCGTAATTTATGAAACTTGAAAGTAAAATCCTATGCTTCTAGACCCAGTAGTTTGGGTTGTGCCTTGGGGTATAGACAAAGTTAAATTTTATCAGCAGTGGCGATGGTCGTGATGATACAATGTAAAGGATTGAAGCACGTGAAGTGTCCATAGCGTTTGACATTGCCGTACATTTCTTGACTTATTTCCAATCGATTTTATTTAAAGTAATAGGTAAGATGCACTACTCCTCCTCGGGTCGTGGTCCTCACTAATGGGGGACGTGATTCCCCTGTCTTCGTTGAAACAAGTTTGCCTTCAGTCATTTGCGCCTTCTATGCCTGTCTTTCGCAAGAGCATCGTGCAGTTTGGTATTTAACGGTGTGCGAAATCGATCTGACAGCGACCTCTAGGACAGCGAACTCTGGGACATTACCCTTCGATCTTGCCAGTTACCATCTTTTTTTTTATAAAAACCTATGTCCTACAATAAGAATTTCTGCCTGCATCTTGGGTGCGTTTGCCAAAATAAGCTCACACACACAACACCCAGAGCTGGAGCAAGTACCTGTAGGTCATACAAATATTTGTTCCGTGCGGGAATCGATCCCGCGACACGCAGCCACCCAGCCGTTCGAGCTTGTGTCCAATATGACCAAAACTTCTTAATCATTCTACTAAGGCAAATAGTAGACAGTCTGATATTTTCGAGTCGGAGATATGATATACAGTGTATTACAAACAAAATCATTGAATGTCGTAAGTCGTAACTATGTCATAAAAGTGTTAGAAACTAACAAATCAATCACGAATATTTCCATCGTTTCTAATTGATGTGATTTAACAACTTGGCATACAGGTTGAGGGCCACACGGTTTCATGCCATATTAGATTTTATGGAAAAACAATAGAGATTTGTTTGCAATACGTTGAGGCACACTTGCAAAAATCTTATCCTGTATGAGTTGAAAGACCTCTTTAAGTTTTGAACGTTTCGTTTAATAATAGATTTTGGTATACATTTTGAAATGTTCATCCTTATATAATAAATCATTTTAGTAATCTTCATCTTCATTATAATTGAATGCACGAGCAGAAGAATCCACCAACATAACCGATACGCCAATAGCTATTGTACTCAAAATGACGCAACATTGGAATGCAATCAACCAACAAAAATATCTGTCGCCAACTGCCAAACATTGGTCAAGCATAAACATCGCTGGTTTTGTACCGAAAACATTTAAAGAAACGGTCATTGAGCCACCAATGTATATTATAGTTCATAAGCCAACATTAGCCTAGTGATATTTGCATATTTGTGGATTGTCGGAATAATACCAGCAGCAGTGAAAGCCATGTGTTAAATTGATTTGAATAATTTTATGGTACATGTAATGTTCACGACTATTGATCGATTGTGGGAACTTCATCGATGTTTTTATTATTATTAAAGATGTTTTGATTGCACACTTATATATGTGGGTTTCTAGGTCCATGTTTTGACGATTATTTATATCGACACGTAATATTATTATGTAAAGCAGACGTGTCATTCCTAAGCTTTTTAACCCCATTTTTGCATTTGTCATCTTTTAAAAAAACTAGGCTTTAGCATTAAGTGCCAAAGACGTCCACTTCTGGGCATAAAGTACACCAAGTGTCACCACACAATGATTGGTCCTGTACTTGCCGCATCCCGTGAACTTGCGGCAGGCTTATTCAGTAGAAAGAGATATCTGTAAGGGTTTCTCCCTCATCCCTTATCCAAGGATACTGATTTCATCTTAAAATTTAGTCTTTTAATTACAATGACACGTTTTCAGCGCACCTTCCACGATACGCGGCTAAACATGATAGAACATTTTCTTTATTTAACATCTTGCATGCAATGTATGTACACCATGTTTATACAAATAAATATATTTCCTTACTTCCACCATCCGTCTAATTTGACCTATGTTCATAAGTGCGTCATACTGTGGTCGTCATATTCCCTGTCATAAATATTGAAAAATAATTTAAAAAATAACTAAAAAACACGCTTTAATAGAAAACCAAACTAAAAAATTGAAAATAATTTTAATAAATTTAAATTAAGAAGAAGAAAGCGTGGAGTTTACAAGATATTTTCAAAATGACTTTATAAGTTTACCAATATTTGTCAATAAAATATTATAATATTATATTCTTAATTTAAATTTATTGAAAAAAAATTTACTGTTTAATTTGGTTTTCTATTAAAGCATGTTTTTTAGTTTTTTTTTTACTATTATTTATTTTTTCTTTTTAGTTAAATTGCTAATCCTGAAGATCCTGGTAAGGATTATTATCCTTACTAGGATCCTATTGGACAAAATATTTAAATTATATGCATTGTCACCAGTCCAGGATAAGTGTGAACAGTTTAAGTTTTGAAGAGGGTGAAAATCACGTTCAAAGATTCTGTTAAATGATAATAAATGATAAATGATTTTATTTCTGTAAGTTGGTTTGTACAAACAATTTTAAATGTCGATCATATTTTATAAAACTAGATGAGGTCGGCGTTTCCTATCTGACTACTCAGAGAAGAAAGGCCGAAACAAACTTAGAGGTGACAGTCTCTTTTAAAGTCCAGACAAAATTTTGGTTAGATCATGTGAAGACCATGTAGACTGATGTCTGAAATAGTATTTTGAGGAAAGAACCAGCCAGATTGAGTAGACCTGTCCAGTCAGTGCACACATTTGTCAATAACCGTGCAGCTCAACTTAGAAATTAAGGAGCTCAACGATTCGACGAACAATACCAAAGAACATTCATGTAAGCCGCATAAACTACTCAAACTGCCAGACCATGATTAAAAAATAACTATAGGTAAATTAAAAACAAAAATAAAGAAAAGAATGATCCACATAGTCTTCACATTCACAATTATTAAAATAAAATAATTTAATACTTTAGAAAGTAAACATTCTTGTCATTGCAAGAAAACAAAATTCACAGCGCAAAATAAAAAAAAACTAAATTAATCGGAGCAGCTCAATCCCAAGCCTTTTTGTCCTCAACGTAATCTTTAATGGTATAAAAGGCTTTTGGCTCTGGCACAACTTACGTTTAATGAATGATTTGAATTTATTAACACTTAGATCTTGTACGTGGCTTGGAAGCTTATTATAAAAGCGTACACATTGACATCTAAACGAGCCACATATAATCTTGAGCCTTCTTGTAAATTACATAAATTTATAGATACATACATACAAAGCTAATATAAAAGTACCAGATCTACACCTGAGGCTCAAGACAACAGTCATTCGATAATAACGATCGCGGTAGTCGAAAAGCCAAAATGTAAGGGATTAATAACGTGACATTTCGAAAAGTAAATAATAATTTATTTGCTCAAATTTGAGTACAATACACACAAAAAATAATAGTCAATATGTAAGGCAAATTAAAAATTATAGTGCGTCATGTTTGCATGACGTAATAAAATGAACATATGCAAATATTAGTAATAGAGTACAAATCAAAATAATAAATCTAGAATATCATGTCATATACTCAAATTATTTAAAAACGTTGTGTTAATGTTAAAATTATCATTCTAGAATGTCAAAACAGAAATATAAAATTTCTTAATTTAAGTCAAATCACACATTTTGCCAATCGCTATCGCCACGCTTTAGATGATAGAATGACACTTGTCTGGGGTCTCTGTTATCCTATGAGAATATCCTTTCAGATTGTTTAATCATTGTGATACCAGAGTCGTTGGTACAGTGGTCGCAAGCGTTACTGCTGAGCACGAGGTTCTGAGTTCGAAACCTGGGTCGGACAAAATGCTATTGGGAAGAGGCGAAGACAGAGTGGCCAACTGAACTTTCTCAATAGCAATCTCAATTTGTGCCCGAATACCAGCAATAGGCTCTCCCGCTATTGGAGTTAAACATAACTGTCGAATTGTGGCTTTACCTCTGGCCAACCCTTCGAAATACAGGCATGATGTTATAAGTGACTACCAAACAAAAAAAACATTTTTACAAAAAAATACCACCGACTTCCAAATAAGAAAACTACAAAGTGAAAAATAACTATTTTTGGAAGTCGGTGTCTTTGGTAGGCACCAATTTTTTGCGTTATGGACACCGACTTCCAAAAATAGTTATTTTTGACTTTGTAGTTTTCTTATTTGGAAGTCGGTAGTATTTTTTTTCTCTTTTTACTTGTATCTACTTATTAGACAAGTAAGACCAGCATAGATTACCCGAATATCATGAAACTGAACATAACCGGTGAAATGAGAGTGTACCAAGGTGAACTGTACACATCTGTGTTTCCCTTTAGAGCGTACTGGTGTGATGTTATGTTATGAAATGATTTTAACAATAAACAAATATGCGATTGCAGCAATCCCGAGAGATGAGCCGTTATTTATTGAAGAGTTTTGTTGTATGTCTCCGAAGTAAAAATAGTTTTAGAATGTCCTAGACTGCTAACTAGCATGGCTGCCTGACTGGTAACAATGGTGGTTTCACTTTCACAGGAGGTCGCAGAGACTTGCGAATTTATTATACTGATGCAATCGTGACTTGAAACTGAGGTTAGGAAAGGTCAAGCTGGTGATTGACTGTTTAAATGAATTGAAGGTCAAGCAGTGCCCGTACCGCATACCAACCCGTAAGGACAACACCGCAAGGTAAGGGCAGATTCTCATTTCCCATATACACCCCTCCGAAGCATGTGACCAATCCAGCTACCTAGCCACGTACAATGTTGATCTAGCGATCAATGGAGCTTTTGTGAAGACCGATATTTTCAGGCTAGTAAATTTAATGATCCTGAATAACTACGAGTACTTAATTAAACAGATGTTCCGCTTCTGCTTATTCAATTTCGCCATTGCTCTTCTCGGGGCAGTGATCACGATGAAACCTGTTATCGCCTTGATTTAAAGGTGTTAAGGCAGTTCAAATATATGTGAACTAGATATGATAATATTGTGCGTTTGTGTTATGTGTGGTTTGCGGCTCTGACACACGATCTCATAAGATATCGGAGGTTCTATTCCGGATGTGAACCACGACAAACTATAGATACCTACGTAATCTTTATTTTCAATAGCTCAGGATCAACCGACTTGTCCAACTTGCTGAACGGTCTCCAACGACCTAGCGCCTCCAATAGTGCAATAACTATGGCCACAGTATAAAGACGAACTGTCAACACGAAAATGACCATCATAATTGTAGTTACACCTACATTATTGGCAAATAAATTATTTCTGATACTGATTCTAAAAACGAAGGAAGGATTTAATAGATTTTGTTGATAAAAATGTATGATTATGTTATGTTTTTTCTTAGAAATATTGTTACGTCAATATATTACAAGAACAAGTATAAAATAGATCCCTAAACAATCTCCTTTTAAATAAAAAACTTTTGTAATTATATCATCAGTGTGTATCGGGATTTTCAAATAATCCCAACTTAATATTATAAAAGTGAATGTACGTTTGTGTTTTTTACGCTTTCATGCTTTAACAGCTGAACGGCACAGGGATAAACGATGGCCTGGTATTAAGACATAGCCTACCTTTTATCCCGGGTGGGTGCACAATTCCTCGGGATAATTATCACGCGGGCGCAGCCGCTGCCAGAAGCTAGTTTCAAATAAACAAACCGGCCGAGATTTTCTCTGAGAAGGGTGTTTATAAATAAACGCTAAGAGATAAACAACGGAAAATTCTAGTTGTTACAGAATAAACATTTTCTTCTTTCTCGCTAATGAACACCCTTATTTTTCTTTAATGCTTTCGTCTTGTTATTCCGAGGAAGTGAGCATTAGACGGCATCCTGTCTATAACAAGATTGAGAAACAATATCAGAAATAGAAACTAACTAGTTTTTGCCAGCGGCTTCGTCTGCGTGAAAAGTGTTTTCTTATCCCAAGAGAATATTACACCGACATGAAAAATAGCCTATGTTCTATTCTAGACTAATCTATCGCTGTGGCCAGATCCGTACAGTCGTTCTGGCGGGATTGAGTAACAAACTTGCATCTGTCCATCCAAACTTTCGCATTTATAATATTAAGTATTAAGTAAAACTAATTTTTGCCAGTGGCTTCGCTCGCGTGAAAATTATTCTAAGGCAACAATCTCGGGATCAACTACCACACGGGATAAAAATTATCCTATGTCCATATCCTGGATATAGTCTACCCATGTGCCAAGTTTCATTCAAATTCGTTCAGTAGTTAAGATGTGAAAAGGAATAAATAAACTCACATTCGCAATTTATAATTTTAGTTAGGATAACAATACATATTTGTGACAAAAATTACTTATTTTTCCTTACAACAAGAAAAAAACATCATTTGGCTTTAATGCCGAAACTTAGGTACGACGAGAATAACCTAGCTAACGAATACTGGCTGGTAACGGGAAATGGTCACAATTAATGCAATAAAAAATTTGGTTGAGTCAGGTCCTGAGGAACTGAGGCCAACTATGTTTTTTTCATAGGAATCATCAGCCTTTTAATGTTCCCACTGCTAGGACATGCTGGTTTCCTCACGATGTTTTCCTGCACCGTTTTGAGAGCAGTGGTGATGAAATAATTTACACAAAGTAAAGCGCCGGCCTGGGTTCGAACCCACGACCTACAACTTATAAGTCGTAGGTGCCTATGAGCAGTGGTGGCCACTGGGCCACTGGGCCACCACTGCATCTATAATAATTATTGATGATTTAAATTAACCAATAACTTTAAAATTTAAAATTTTTATTCCACTTATGTTGCCGTGTTGTTGATGAAAGGAATTTCATGTATGTCTTTTTTACCCAATTTTTCCTGTATCGTGGGTGCATTTACAAAAAAGTTATGTGCCAATTACAAACGGAAAATGTCTACGCTTGTCTTTAGGGCAGATGATGCATGATGACGAGAATTTCGCACAGACTCCTGTAGCCTTTAGTCTCAGGTCAGTGTTGCATCTAAGGGAAGACTCACACTTGTCGGAAGCAAGAGGTCGCGTGACGCAACTGAATGATCGTATCGCCAGTACATGTGGTCACACAACTGTTAGACCATTAGAAGTTGTAGGTAATGTGTCTATTTAATAACTTCTGTCAGCGAAATTTTAATCAGGTTGTTTTGGTATATTATTCAAATTCAAAGTTCTAAATCTAAACTAGCAATTAAGCCATTTTGTGTTTAAATTGACACCGGTATCTATCATGAAACTACATGCAACGTTAATTCATTTTCGTTCCTATTGTCCAAGATCAGAACGGACCTAGCCCGTTTTCCAATCAAGCGTTTAGTAGAGACAATGTGACTGCGACCAAGCATTGGTACACCCCATTATTTTGAGCTCATCTAGATTCGAAAACTGTTTAGTATCTCATTTTACCTGTGTAGTTTGAACATAAAGACCATCCATTTATCGACACATTCAGACAGTAGTTCTTGTCAACCGTTCTTATATTTCTTACTCAACAAAATATGAGTACTTATGAGCAATTAATTAAAGATGAGAAAAGAGCCAGTTGTGTTTATTCGTCTTACAATTAGGTATAATATGTTACTTTAACCTCCCTATACCCGCGCTAAAAATTGTAATACCGGATATAGGTGCGCACGGTCTCACAGACCGAAAGTTTGGATTGTAATTTCACAATATTTTATCAAGGAATTTGTTCGAGCCCAATAAAGGTTTCGTCTTTTTTTTTGTTTTTTTTTGTTGCAACACTGTGTCAACTCGCTGTCATCGATATTGACAGTTTTTGGTTGGGTTGAGGTTGGCAACACTGGAAAAATAGTCATTGATGTCGCGAGACGTAAAGCGTTGGTCTTGATTTAATTTTGTTGAAATTGGTTTATAACCAACCAATCGTTATTCGAAATTACGTTCGCGATCCGCGAGTGGTACTGTGAATCGCGCGTGCATTTATTTGTGTGCTACAAAAAATAACTTCGCTGCACGCGAAATATATTTTTTTTTTTTGGGAACGTGTCTAGAGGTCTGCTGGAAATCCAGAAATCTAAGTAATACTGTGTTGTGGAAGGCCTGTGTAAATGTAGATATGGCAGGAGATGAGTAGATACGAGAACTAATAGCAAAATATGGAAGAAGAAGAAAAATGTTGTGCCGAATATATCTACACAAAACAAAATAAGATCTATTATTATGTATTTAAGGTATACCATGAAAATAATAAAATTGTTATATTGTTTAATTTACGTAAGCATAAAACAATGTTATTGTTTATCGTTTAGACATATAACTGTTGAAAGTAATTAGTTCAGTAAGTTAAATAAATATGTTTATTAATTACATATTTATTTAACTAACTGAAACCTGCTGCATTCGCTCTGCTAATAGGATCACATGAGACCTGATGACTTCCTCAATGTAACGCTGAGCAGTCGGTATGGAACCCTCATTTAAAATAGCGAGTTCAGTTTTGCCGTTTAAACTTATTCCACCCCAAATCATTACATTTGGGTCCACCTAAAAAACGCGAGCCTATCGTTAATAATAAAAGGTAAGCATTAGTCTCTAACTCTTGTGTTAATAGCTGTACATCTGTAATCCCAACACCGTCGATGAGGAGAAATTGTGCGAATGTCGTGAATGGAATCAACATTACAAGCACTTCGAGCTGTGTGGAGCGAATGGTGAGAGCGGGCGGTCGACGGAGATAGCAGTGAGCTGTGAGTTCTGTGCGGCAAGATCAATCCTAGAATAAAATACATCTGTTAAATTTTATAATGGATGGGGGTGGCGAAATTAAAATTTAAATGTACCTAAATAATACTAGCGTCTGCCCGTGGCTTCGCCCGCGTAAAAAGTGTTTTATGATCCAAAGGGAAGACCCTACTGGAATAAAAACATCTATTCCATGTCCTTCCTTGGATCTGAAACAATATCCATACTTAATTTCATTTAAATCGGTTCAGCCGTTTATACGTGAAAAGGTAAAAAAATACAGAGTTACTTTCACATTTATTACGGAACTAGCTTCTGCCAGCAGCTTCCCCCGCGTTAATGTCGAAAATTATCCGAAGAGAACATACTCTCGGGTTTTAAAAGTATCCTGTGTGGTATTCCAGATTAATTTATCTCTGTGCCCAATTTCATCCAGATCCGTTTAGTTGTTTTTGCGTGAAAGAGTAACAAACACACTCACATACTTTCGCCATTATGTGAAGTGTGATAGAACCAAAAGTTGTTGGAACGGACTTTAAAAAAGGTTGTAAATATTTATAATTTTATTTTAAATGGAGTATTGGCAATAGTACCCGCTAAATCTTAAAACTTGTACAGAAAGTATTCCTTGTTGCGTACTTACGCAATGCATTCAAGATTCTAAGCCGACTTTACGCAATGGGCACTCATATCTTCTTATAAGTAGGCATATGATGAGTACGGTGTCGGCGCACACCGGTAGATCAGCATAGTTGATGAACAGAGGCTCTGGTACTACTGTGACGTAATACTGAGGTACTATTTAAAGAATACTGGTCTCTTATCCTAATTTTGTTCCTGTGGAAGCTGCTTGGTGTGATGCAATAGAAGCGTTTATGGGGGACACCAGCCTCTTCTCTAACTGCCTCGTTACTAGTGGCCGTAAGCACCACTGCTGAACGAGGTCCACGAACGAACAAATATGTATGTATCTTTGTCCACGCAATTCACCAAAACTCCTTATTGGATCGTGATCATTCTCTTTTTATTGGATTAAATATCTCTAAACTAGGGATCAGTTTCATCAAAACTCGGTTCAGCAGTTATCAAGATATGGAATATACAACCGAACTTCTTAGCAACAAACCATTCTAATGTGTAAATTAAGTTATTATTGTAAAAAGTTATTCAAATCTTGGGGCACAAAGGGTCTCCCTGCATAACTCCTCGTTAGATTGGTATTTCCGGTTCTCGTTTCTCCAGTTTCACACAGCTGGTGCTGCTGTCGTGAATGTTTTTCAGAATGGTTTTGTACTTTTCGTGTACTTGACATTAATGTTTAGTGCTTCCTGATTGCATCGTGTGATACCGTGTCAAATGCTTTAGCGTAATCGATGAAAGCTATATGATAAAGCGTATAATGGTCGGTTAAACTCCTTGTATTTTTCTGTTATTTACTGCATTACATGTATATGGTCTAATTTGAAAAACCTGACCAGAACCCCGCTTGCTCTATAGGTTGATGGTTTTCGAATTTGCCATTGATTCTGCTTAGCAGTATGGAAGTTAAGAGTTTGTCAATAAATAACAAGTCATAACTGTCAAATTGATTGGGAAACTGAGTCGAGGTTGAGTTGAGTGGAAGAAATGACTCAAAAAGTAGAAGTTCTTCTAAAATGGGGTCCCTTTGATTATGCTATCACCTACTTTGACTAGTTAAATAGCTCCACAATATTATAAAGTAGTCCTATAAATGATATAGTCAGACAGGAACCAAACTAATAGTGTCTTTGGTATGATAACTTGGCAAATATTCCTTATCGAGGCACATAAGTGTCTGATTCCTTAATTCCTACTAACTGACGCGTATGGCATAAATTGTTGCAGCGGTTACAATTTGTTTCAAATATGGAAAGTGGCGTTTAAGTGACATTGCGATTGCAGTGACAAACATCTAAACATTCAAGCTTATAAGTTACATAAACCAACAAAAATACAGTTATTTATTTTCCACTCTCAAACAGTTATCTGTTGAAATATTTGTAAGAAGATAAAAAAGTAGTCCACCCCTTTGATATTTTCAGACTGGTATGGGGACGGAACGTTAAAATAAAATGTACAAAATGATAATTCATCAGTAAATACTCCATGCTCCATATTGAATCATCGAAATATTTACTTACCGAGCCTTTGAGCTGAACATATTGCTGCATTCGGAAAGCCGACATGCAAAGGATAATACGACAAATATTAAACAGAGGCGGTTCCCTTTGATGTCCACATCCGTAATTAGCAACCATAGAGCACAGAAACGCCTCAGTAGGCAGTGATGTGATTTTCAAAGAAAGAAGAAACAAAAAAGAACGAAAAGATTTTATTTGCGCCAAGCAAGACGCATAACATAATAAAAACAATAATCGAGAAACACAAAAGAAAACTTTAGTAAAGAAACTTAAGCTTTTTATTATTTATAGATTCGTGTTTAACCACTATGTCATAATGATGGTACGCGATCATGTGGTCGATGAAGGAGCACGCTCGCCTAGAGTACCTAATCGTTTCACTCATGCCTTAAAGAAACTCAGGTTATCCATCAAAAAACTTAGACTTCTGTAGGGAATTATATCTCTGTTCGTAAAAGTTTTCATAGAACGTCTGGTCCAAATCTATATCTTCATTACAAACCAAGTGATGTAAAGTGACTTTCAGCGTTTACTCGTAGATATTGACAGCCCGTGACAATTCGAGCTATGACAGCCGAAATTTGTACTCAGAGCACAATCTGCTTCATCGCTCCGCTTTTGATAGAGCGGTCGTGGTCACGATTAATTTTGGCCAATCACTAGTGTTTCTGTAACTCGTAACACAATCTGTCTCCATCTGGTTCTGTTAGATGAAAGTCTGGCGCATTCATTTACAGGACCTCAAAGCACAATGCTAGGGCTCAAATATTAATGTAGGTGAGATGGTTCTGTGCTCTAAGGTAGAACCTACGTCCATAATGACGTTAGCAACCACATATTCATATTCTTTAATGTAAACAGATTAACATAAGTACACAAATACATAAGGACAAATTATGTACAAAGGCGAGCTTAACCTTTCTTTATGCGTACAGCTAAAGATTGGAATTCCCTGCCGGAGTCTGTGTTTTCCAATAGCTACAACACGGAGTCTTTAAGTCAAGAGTGAATAGGTTACTTCTAGTCAAATGTGCTACATAGTCGAACACACATCATCGCTTATCATCAGGTGAGATAGAGGTCAAGCGCGGACCTATACACAACAAAAAAATACCTCAGTGTTATAGAGATATTTACACAACCAGGACAGTTAACAAAAGCGCACAACAAGAACACTTGAAAATTTCAATTCTTGGCAACTAAATAGACTACACAAACGCGTGTACAGCACACAATGCATAAACATAATACATACTAAAACTAAAATACATACATATTTATGGAAAAACCATAAACCATGGGACATCGGACCTCAAAGCAAAATGTCCGGTCCATGCTTGGTCCATGTATGCTTGATGTCAGCATTACAGATTTTAATATGAAACCTTTGAGGTTTGCTAAGTTTAATACTTTATGAGGTTTCATAGGAATTTTCATTCGCTTCGTTTTCTTTATTTAGAACTAGCTGACCCACGCGGTTTCACTGCCGTCAAAATTATAGCCTATGTTACTCGGGAATAATGTAGCTTTCTATAGGTGAAAGAATTTTTATAAGTTTAAGAATTTAATAGAAAAAACAAAAAAACAAACATCTTTCCTCTTTATAATATTGGTATAGATACGCCTTTTTTTTGTCCTGGAGAAATGCTCATGCTCACTGCGAACCCGCCGCGGCTGTCCGTCACTGACCCTCCTCTGGAGAGTACCCCACATCGCCGTGACCACCCCAGGGACCAAATCAGCACATGTGTGCCAGACGACCCTGTGTATGGCACCCTTGGTCCCATTGTGACGAGTCAAGGTCAATGGCCCCGCCACCTACTATTTGTCGACCGCAGGGGTTAGGGAGAGCGGCTAACGCTACACCGACACTCCTCCTCCCCTGCGGCTCCACCGCGTCCGCTATCAGACGGTGGTGACCCCGTCCAGGCCGCGGAAGGTAGGGCGGCGCACCGAAATACCGGCACTCCTCTCCCGCCGCGGCCTCCAACCTTCAGCCGCGATATCGTATGGGTTTGGGAGACCCCATACGATATCGCGGCCCGCCTCAGTTGCGATGTCGCCCAGGCAGCACCGCAACCTACATGATGGCCGCTACGTCGTCGGCTTATCAGCAAAAGCCCTGGCGAGCGGCCCCTCCTCGGGTTCCTCTTCGCTTCACCGTGGGTGACCAAGCCACGGTTACTGAGCCCCCCCGCATCGACAATGCGGGAACCCACCGGGGGGGTGGTATAGATATGCCTAGATGATTAAATTCAAATCAATCTGTCTAGTTCAGTTCCCTCTCTTACAGAGACGAGGACTGTGTCCCAGCAGTGGGAATGATGAAATGCTGATGATGATGATGAATCTGTCTAACCTTTCCTTTAGCCGTTCTAACCATTTCAGGTATGGCTTCTAAACTATATTCAGCTGTAGAAGTATTTTGGGAGTCTGAGGAATGGCAGTTTAGATTTTCGGGTTGTGGCTACTAATACCAACTGTCAAAGATCTTCAAATGACAGAAGGGGCCAGTACCTTAACTTGCTTCCAAAGGCTCAGGAAGCCATACTTTGTTCATATTGTGCGGCTGTTACTAATTAGTGACGAGCCAATCAGATCAATATAGTACGAATAACCAAAAGGTTTTTAACACCCGACGGAAAAAGTGGGGTGTTATAAGTTTGACGTGAGTACCTGTGTGTTTGTGTATATGTGTATTTGTGAATCTGCCTGTGGCATCATAGCTCCTAAACGGATAAACCGATTTTGATTAAGTTTTGTTTGAAAGGTGACATTATAGGGAGTGTTCTTAGTTATGAATGATAAAAATCGGTTCAGCCGTTCAAAAGTTATGGGCGTTTTACTGTTTGAATCGGGGTATTTTTGCAAGATATTGTGTCATAATTACGTGTTCAATAGATTGTTGATCGAAGCGTGTCTACTACTAGATAAACCATGAAGTTTAAAAAAAAAAAATACTGTCGGTGGTTTTGGAAATTTTTAATTTTCACTTGTTTCTTATGTGATAGCAAATAAGCACACAGCTCTTACGTCATTAAAATATCTTCGTCTCACTGTCTCACCACAGGGCTAAAGATTCTTCTCATACCGAGAACATTTGCAAAACCAGCGGCATCGCAGGTTACTATACTATCTCAGAAACAAAGGCGACTCAAAAGTTTTCGAATTACAGAAAGTGGATTCAAATAATGTATGGGCTACATGACTGAATGTATTCTTAGCTAAGAATAGTCAGATTTCCAAACCATGCGAAATTGAAATTGTAATTAAAAATATGCCGTACAACTGTGAGAACAACTCACATACACCTAGGTACAAGAGTAGGTAATAGAAAATTGTATTACACCCAGAAAACTACCAAGCACCTGTAAGTTCTAAAACCTAAACAAAAAGTCAAGTTTTCGTAAACCTGCAAAGAAACGTGACCCGTTCAAACATTTATCACGTTTTATAAAGCCACGCAGTAAATCAGAAATTAAAACGAAAAAGTTCTTAAAATTCTCCCCTTTGCAAACCGTACAAATATACAGTTAAACGGAGTTTTTCACAAACAATGTTTTCTGAGGTTTCTCTATTGGCTTGTTTTACAATTTTTATTGCTGGACCTGGGGAGCAAGTATTTCTATTAACTGGAAAATTGCATTCGATCGTTTCAACCACTACACAGAACTCGGACGAGTTACGTTGAAATTGAAAAATATTCCGAAGAACAGAATAAATGCATATTTGCAATGGATTCGTGAAGGTCTATCTAGCTTTTTTATGATGAAAATTATCTGTTTTATTTGTGTAATGCTTCGTGGAAAGCCTCAGAACACGGTCTGTGAATGGGGTGACAGCCATTTTGTTTTCAGTTTTACGTAGATATATTATCATGTTATGCAGGCACTGCTAGTTTATAGTTTGTCGTGGTGGCTCAGTAGCTAAGACATCGTCTCAAATCTGGGCAACTAACAAAGTGACTTTTCAATATTCATATGCACTTTCTAAGTTTATCTTGAACATCGCTGACAACGGTGAAGGTAAACATCGTGAGGAAATCTGGACTTATAATTAGTTTATTATAAGTTTGTGCTCCATTGGTGTAATTGCTGCAGGGCGTTCCAGTGTGAGGATAAACGAATAAATAAATAGTTTTATATTTCAAAATGAACACTGAATTGTTCAGTTGGCCTTATTAGTCTGCTAAATACATATACTATCTACTTTCAATAAAAAGTAACTCTTTAAAGTAACATTCATATTCGTAATGTAAAACTTAGAGAAATAAAATGCGTAGAACTTTTCAATTAATTTGAAATGAATAACTTTGCAAGCGTCAAAGATGTTTTTAGATTTCATTTTTGTGGCAGTTAAGCTGTGTAGCACAGTTATAAAAAGCGGCTCTTTTTATTACAGGGAACAGTCAAGCTACAGCTTACAAAAAATACTTGTTTTTTTATTTTACAGCATCTTGAAGGTAATTGGATTTTACAGCTCAGGTGCCAGTCAGAGCAACTTGTGCGATTTCTTGTAGCGTTGGCGTTTTGACAGCAAATACGACTATGTTAATACTGCAATATTTATTTCTCAGATAAAAGTTATTTGACTATTGAAAAAGTTATCAATGTGTGCCTTTTTAACTAAGCGTACTTGTTCGTGGCTTGACTTGATTATATCACACCGAAAATCGATTTTAAATAAGCAAAATTGCAAATACGTCCATAATATGGACGCGAGGCGATGCGATTCAACCGATTTTCACTTGTGATTCCCTAAGTTCTGCGATTAATCAAAATCTCAGTTCATCATGATTCCTGTGTTTCTAAAGTTCCGCCAATTAAAAAGCTCAAATTACAATAATTTTAATACAATCAGAACATCAGATACTTCTAACAAAGGAATCTGACATCCGACGAACTAAATTATATTTAGATTTTTATCAATTTTATTTCCATTATCCGTCTTCTTAGTAATGGTGGCTGTACCACAAAATTACTGTCTGATATTTTTATAAGATTGCGATGGCGCTTAAGTAATTTAAGGCTAGCCTTGTTGCTTTGTTCGAAGTACTATTGAGACATCCTTAAGCGATTGACTTTCGTCTCAGAGAAATAAGATTTCAAAATCAATAATTCCATTTTCTATATTGCCTCTTGAAACCTTTAAAGGCTTTAGACAATATGGAATTCCATTTCTGCTATATTTGTATGCGTTACACGGGTAATCCGTTTCCCTTTATATTGTGTCTCGGGAGACGAACAAATAAAATATTGATTTGAAACTCCTGAGGCTTTATCCTATTAGATATTTTAAATGGCAAGAAAAGCCGATGTCGACTATTTTACAAGCTTTTTATTAACTTGTGTATGCATATTCGGGTCAAATCTTGCAACAGAATTTTAAAGCAAATAGCCTCAACCGATTAATCTTCAATCAAACGATCTCAGTGGAAAACTAGATACATGTCTTAGAAAGAGAATAAAGGAAAGACGAACAAATGTATTCGGTGTTTTGCGATATTTATGTTGCAGCCATCTGATTAAATTAGCCAGCTAATTCGATCCCTAAGCCGTTCATTACACGCCGGCATCCAATTGGATGCATATATTGAACTAGAATCATTCAACGTTTAACAACTTGGCTTATTGAAAAGCAGCCCTTGACTGACCAAGACTCAGCCAAATGATTCAAATTTAGTTTAGTTTTTATTCACTGCGGCTCTACAATATATACGGCGTCAACAGTGCGAACCGTCAATGTTAATTTTCATTCTCGTGTGCAACTTAAAGTGAAATTAAAATAAGATATTGTCAAAATAGTATGAAAATATGGAGGTGATAAATAATACTACATCCTCTGCAAGTCTCCGCGAAATATTTGAGTCTAAACTATCTAATCACATTAACCAAACATTACAAACTCATCAATATCCAATTTAACTAAATGACTACACGACATTCAGCCATCTGATTAAACGTTACGCTCAATTGCTTGGCTAGTTGTCCTTCAGCCATTTAATTGGATGCCAGCATTTAATGAATGGCCTAGGCATCCAATTAGCTGGCTAATTTAACCAGATGACTGCAATATTTACATAACAATGAGGATTTTTATAAACTGCAGCCACAGAATATTTCACGAAACCATCGTCAGATTATATACTAAAATACATAGTGCAACTGTTGGAACGGTTGAAATATAAATACACGAAAAAAATTCCAAATTCACAACATCAACAACAGAGTATATCGGACGCAGTTACCACCAGTAACGATGACGACGAGGAGTTGACAATCGCACAACAGTTAGACAAACAAATAAACAAAGTGACAGTAAATAAACCAATTTCATGAGTAAACATAGATCTTGATTCCATTAATAGAGTTAAAATGTGCATTTACGAGTACGACAGTGCTGGCGGCGGTCTCGAAGTTTTTCTAACGGAAGCTTATAGTAATTTGCTTTAAATAACGCCTGCAAGTGTTGAAGCCGAGCGAGCCTTTTCATCAGCCGGATATTTTTGTAATAAACTAAGAAGTTCTCTGGGTGACAAAACCTTAAATGCATTGTCATTTCTGAGACCAAATTTTCAAGAAAATAGGTCTTGTTCTGAACGAAAAGAAATGGTTTGACTTAATTATATTCGTACAAGTCTTGAATACATAATATATTATTTTTTTGAAACATGATTTATATTTTTATGTTATGAATTCCTTAATAGGTACAATATTAACAATAAAATATTAATCGGTTTAAAAAAATAAGGAAAAAATACGTAATTATGGAATTACGGAATTGGAGATAGAAATTGCGTAACTAGTTCCGTAACTGACCTTTCCGTAATTTTGGAAGCCCTAGGCGTGATGTTATGTTATGAAATGGTATAAACAATGAACAGACATGAGATTGCAATCACGAGAGCTTTGCCGTTATTTATAGAAGAGTTCTGTTGTATATCTTCGAAGTCCTTCATCAGATCTTCACCAAATTAAAATGGGACCAATTTCGAAACATACTTTTTCAAAAAAAGAAAAATTTTCAATATCGGTCCAAAATTGACGGAGACTTGCGTGAACATAAACAAAAAATAAAAAAAAAACGTCGAACATAGAACCTCCTCCTTTTTGGTAAGTCGGTTAATAGCAATAGGTACTTAAAATAGATAGGAATTGGGATTCAAATGCTTTAAAAGAAGTTATTACATAGGGTTCTTTAATAAAAATGATATGTGTTGTTCTTCTATGTTTTTCTTTTGTACACTATCATAGTTGTCATATTTGTACACTAGGCCTCTAGGTTGAAAGCGCAATTTTGAGCATTTTGAGGGTTCTAGTGCTTCAAAAGGTTCTGAATCGTTCTAGTGCTTCAAAAGGTTCTGAATCATCAAAAAGGATAACACAGGGGCACAGTATACATCTTTCTTTTTTACTTATGATATTAAGTCGGATGTCTGCAACCGTATTGCCTCTTAATGACTCGTGGTATTAGCACAAGTTACACAGAGTAAGAAAGTCATACGCTAAGTATGTCACTCTCTGGAATGCCGCCAAAGAGCAAGAAATATTTTTATTTGTAAGGTAGACAAAGACGTCTGGGCCATTCTCTAATGGATTGGAATAAGCACAGATGATGATCGTCGGTCCTACTTTATTTCAATCTTAATATATATATTTCTTGTGTGCGTGTGTATGTGACTGAACTCCTCCTAAACGACTGGACCGATTTTGATGAAATTTTTTGTGTGTGTTCGTGGAGATTCGAGAATGGTTTAGATTTACAAAAAAAAAAAAAAAATTGAAAATATAATAATATAATATGGTAGGGTAGGTAGGGTAGGGTAGGTAGGGTAGGGTAGGTAGGGTAGGGTAGGTAGGGTAGGGTAGGTAGGGTAGGGTAGGTAGGGTAGGGTAGGTAGGGTAGGGTAGGTAGGGTAGGGTAGGTAGGGTAGGGTAGGTAGGGTAGGGTAGGTAGGGTAGGGTAGGTAGGGTAGGGTAGGTAGGGTAGGGTAGGTAGGGTAGGGTAGGTAGGGTAGGGTAGGTAGGGTAGGGTAGGTAGGGTAGGGTAGGTAGGGTAGGGTAGGTAGGGTAGGGTAGGTAGGGTAGGGTAGGTAGGGTAGGGTAGGTAGGGTAGGGTAGGTAGGGTAGGGTAGGTAGGGTAGGGTAGGTAGGGTAGGGTAGGTAGGGTAGGGTAGGTAGGGTAGGGTAGGTAGGGTAGGGTAGGTAGGGTAGGGTAGGTAGGGTAGGGTAGGTAGGGTAGGGTAGGTAGGGTAGGGTAGGTAGGGTAGGGTAGGTAGGGTAGGGTAGGTAGGGTAGGGTAGGTAGGGTAGGGTAGGTAGGGTAGGGTAGGTAGGGTAGGGTAGGTAGGGTAGGGTAGGTAGGGTAGGGTAGGTAGGGTAGGGTAGGTAGGGTAGGGTAGGTAGGGTAGGGTAGGTAGGGTAGGGTAGGTAGGGTAGGGTAGGTAGGGTAGGGTAGGTAGGGTAGGGTAGGTAGGGTAGGGTAGGTAGGGTAGGGTAGGTAGGGTAGGGTAGGTAGGGTAGGGTAGGTAGGGTAGGGTAGGTAGGGTAGGGTAGGTAGGGTAGGGTAGGTAGGGTAGGGTAGGTAGGGTAGGGTAGGTAGGGTAGGGTAGGGTAGGTTTTTTTTTTTTTTTTTTTTTTCTTAACTCTAATCCCCACCAACAAAATTGGCGCCTATTAATTGCAAACACATCCGTACCATTCCTCTTTCATTCCTCTCGCACTTTTATCCTTCATACCAAGGTTCATCTTGCATTCATCCTCTTGTATACTGTGTGGGTTCATTTCAATAACTACGGGCATGTTTTATTTATTTATCACAGTAAACTTAAAATACAAAAAAAAATATACAAGAGTTCTGTTTATCTCAGAAATACAATCGTGCAAATAGTGCTGATTAACAAAAATATAGAATACAAGGTATCACAAATTGTGCAAAAGTGCAGTTTATCACAGGAAATACAAAAGGTGCTTTCTATCACAAGCGTACATTATTGCTAAGGATATAAAAACACAAAAGTGCAGTTTATCATAACAATCAGTCTTACACAATTTAGAAACTTAGGTACTAGCATGAAATACTGCCGGCTATACATGTCCTTGCTGCATTCCGTGCTTGCATTTAAATATCACACAGAAATATTAATGAAGCACGGTGCGCTCAGGTTTTATTCCGATGTATAACCGCAGTGGCTACTCTAGTGCAATATTCCAAAAACTTTTCCCTGTGTTTTTTGCCCATGAGCCCATGCAGGCTCTCCTTCGTTATTTTCCTGTCCAGCTCACATTCAATTTGGTAGCGTTCCCTGATAAAAAGCGGGCACTCTACAAGTATGTGCTGGACAGTCTCTGCCACGCCTGGATCGCAGACGCACGATGGGCTCTCCTTACACTTGAAGCGATTCAAGTATTCAGAGAACCCGCCGTGCCCCGTCAAAACTTGCGTGAGGACGCCTTCAGGCCGCACCTGTTGTACAATACGGAAAGCCGCTATTGCATCCGGAAGAAACATTTTCGTCACGGAAGCGGTCTCGCCCGACACATATCTTCGATTCCATTCATCAAGCGATTCCAAACGGATCTGTCGCTTGATAAATGAAACCGGACACTGGTCGTAGTCCGGCTTCCTCCGTAACGACAATGCTGCTTCCTTAGCCAACTCGTCCGCTCGCTCATTCCCCGGCAGGCCCGCGTGGGCCTTGATCCAGAACAAAGTCACAGCTTTGCTCTGGCACAGGGCGTGAGCCAGGTTTGCGCGCGCGCGAACTGCCAGGGGATGGAGCGAGCCATGGTTTGCAAGCGTCTGCAATGCGGACATTGAGTCGCTGTACAAGCCATAGCTCGCCTCTTGCCGCGCGAGGATCACTTCTGTCGCCTTGCAAATGGCCAGGAGTTCCGCCTGGTAGACTGTGCAGTACGCGGCAAGGCTAAGTTTGAGGTTCCGGATTTCGCCATCATTATCCCAAATGGATAATGCGGCTCCGACCTTCCCCTCAATCTTGCTGCCGTCGGTGAAGATTCGCACCGCCTGCACATTGTTACTGTCTAGTAACTCTTGATCTTCCAGGCACATGAACTCCAGGGGCAATTGTGTAGCTGGATGAGGGGCTTCTGCAAATCTTACCGGACTCTCGATCTCCCTGTCTCCTGGCACAAACCGGGATGACCCTCTCCTCGCTTCATACAGGGCGGCTGCCTCTTGTATGCGCAGGTCTAGAGGTAGTATCCCAGACAGCGCCAGCGCCGAGTTCAGAGAGACAGTACGGTAAGATTTGCAGAGCTTCTGAGCAAATCCTCGTTGAACAGAGCCTAGCTTCTTCCGTATACCCAACTTTTTTGTAGCGGGTGCCCAGGCTGCGGCTGCGTACGTTACTATGGGCTCAATCGTTGCTGTGTAAATTGTGTGTATGACTTCCGTGTTTAAACCCCAGCTCACCTTTGCGGCTCGGGACAGTCGCTTATATACGTTAGCTGCCCTCTTGCAGACGTTCGCGGCATGCTCATTAAAAGTGAGCTTTTCGTCTATGGTTAGACCCAGCAACTTCATTTTCTTGACCATACCGATGTCGACCCCGGCCATGTTCAGTATTGGAGTGTCGTACTTAAGCTTATTGGTTATGGTCATCGCACAGGTTTTGTGCGGTGCAAACCTCAGCTTATTTCGGACGCCCCAACCCTGAACATGGGCGAGGGCTGCATTGGCAGATCTTGAGACTTCAGTCGCCGTGTCCCCATCCACGACCAAGACTATATCATCCGCGAACGCCTGCACGAAAATTCCACGCTGCTCAAGGTCCTGCAGTAGTGGGTCGAGAACGAGGTTCCACAGGATTGGACCACCGATCGACCCCTGGACACAGCCCTTGCTAGTCTCTCGCGTGCATTCCTCCCCGGCATACCGAACCTTGACCTTCCTACCGTCGAGATAGCTGTCTATCAGCCTCCTGACGTTGACCGGGCACTTTTCCTCAGCCAGTCTGACCCTTATGGCTGGCCACCAGGCGCTATCGAAGGCGCCCTCTATATCCAATGACACCAGGACAATTAGCTTCTTCAGCCTCAACTTGTCCTGTACGTGCTCCACTAGCGTATAGAGGGCATCCTCGGTGCTCCTCTGAGGCATGAAGCCAAACTGACGAGTACTAAACCGCGGTACAAGCTGATATTTTAGACGCGCTACGACCATCCTCTCCAGGATCTTCCCCAGAACAGGCAGTAGACCGATTGGTCTGTATGCCTTAGGGGTGGTATAGCTATCCTTGCCCGGCTTTCTGAGGACTACGACTGTAGCCTCCTTCCAGGTGGTCGGGAAGTGTGCCAATTCGAGGCACTTATTGTAGAGGGCAAGGAAAGCGTCCGGGTCCTGGTGGATCGCTCGACTGCAGATATCAGAAGTCAGTCCATCCCCTCCTGGTGCCTTTTTGGGATTAAAACCCGCCACGGCGGACTTCAGCTCCAGCGTTGTAAATGGGGGATCATGATGTTCATCATGGGCCCACTCATTTACTCGGCTGGCTGCTTCTCTAATTCGCCTGTGGTCAGCGTTGTCCTGGTCTACTCTGTCTTCGGGGTAGAACGTATCCGCTAGTAGGGCGGCCGATTCACTCGGATTGAGGAATGCACCATTGCTGCAAAGGGTCAGTTCTTCTTGCCTTTTGGCGGTCCTACCGATGATCCTGTAGAAACTCGCCCAAACTCCCTCACGATCCTGCTTCCGGCAAAACTCCTTCCAACTGGCGATTTGGGCATTCTTCGCCTGCATCTCATACTCTTCTTTTGCTTTCAGGTACTCGCCAACGACCTTCGCTCGCCGGACCGGCGCGGCATTGCGGATGCGGTTCTTCTTCGTCATCACCTCCCTCTTCTTCACAGTGAGCTCATCGGACCACCACGGACAGGTGATTTTAGTTTTCTTATTTATTTTTGGGATAGCACTCTTACTAGCTTCTGTGATAATATTTATATAATTTACAACTGTTTCTTCTAATTTTACTTTACTGTTTATTTCTTCTATTATTTCTAAATTGATATTATCTCTAATTTTAAATTCTTGTAGTTTGATCTTGAAGTCTTCCCAATTTGCTTTTCTGGTGTTGAACATCCTAGTAGTTCTAGTGATGTTAACACCTTTTTCCCTTTTCGTATTGACATTAAAAAATATCGTGTTGTGGTCCGAAGATGTTGCTCCTGTGTCGACCCGCCAGCCGTCCACCAGGTCAAAAAGGTCGAGCGAACATGCCGTGACGTCCACGTGGCTTTTATACGCTCTACCACCTCTGATGGTGTCAAAGGTGGGAGCGTCACCAGCGTTTAGCACCTGAAGCTCCAACTCGTCCAGGGTAGCGGACATTTCCTCTCCCCTGGGATCTTCTTTGATGCTGCCCCACCAGGCACTTTTCGCATTCGCGTCGCCACCTATCAGCAATCTACCGTTGGCCACTTCCGCATTGATCCGGGTCATCTGGTCCAAGTATGGCCCTATGGGTTGGTCTGGCTCGAAGTAATAAGAGACTACTGCGATTTCCCAGGCTTTGGTTCGGATCCCCACCACAACGATGTTATTTGAGGTGAGTTTCGGGTAGGGTATGACGTCCAAGTCATGATCAAAGACGGCTATCGCAGCTTTAACCCTCCCACTTCCATCGACCTCACACTGGTAGATTCTCGCTCCACGGTAGCTCTTCATACTTCGTGCTCCTCCCACATACGGCTCCTGAATCAGTGCCCACGAGATCTTCCGTTCACTGGCCTCTATAAAGAGTTCGGTGGTCGCCAGTTCCTTGCGTTGAAGATTCGCTTGGGCCACTCGGTATGGTCTTGCTGTTTGTTGGTCAGGAGTCCCCGGGGCGCCCTTAGCAGTACGCTATGGATGAGCGGGCTATAGCATCCCATCTCCTTCTGACTGTGCACTCTGAGCTGAAGGCGTGATGATGCGTGCTGTCAATTTTGGCCCGTATGCAATTGCAACAGGTCGGTGGTAGCCCGGCGCTCCAGTCCGCGCACTCCGTCCTCATGTGAGGTCCGCCACAGTGGCTGCACTTTGCCACGGTATCCGTGCAAGTGCGTCGGCTATGCCCATACCCGAGGCAGAGCGAGCACTGGACAAGCGGGGACTGGTCTTCGACCCTAACCCGCTTAAGTTCCAAGTGCACCGACCCATCCTCAAGCATGCGCCGCCAGACTTCTGTGGCGACCCTCAGCACTAGGTGGCACATGTGCGGGTTCCTGTGGCGTTTCCTATATAAAACTTCCACTATCTTCTGTTCTTCACTTAAGTCTTTGAAGATGTGGTTGTTTTGGTTTTTAAGAGCTTGCATCATGTCGTCGTTGCTGTTAAGCTGCACAACGTCCCTTAACACGACTTGAGGATTCTTGTTTTTAATATCCTCTGTCTTCAACTCAGGTGCTTTACTCAGTCTTTCTCGCAGCTTTTGTCTCTCTCCCTCCGTGCGACAACTCATTATGACTTTTCTATCCTTCGCCTTGCGAACTTTGTCGACTTTAATTCCCCCTTCCTTTGCGTTCACCACCTTTCGGATCCTGTCCAGGACTTGCTCACTGGTTTCCTCCTCGTCCTTGGCCGTCACTGCGATCGAGTGCAGTGCCGAAAGTTTAGGCGTTTGTATGACAGGCCGACTTGCCGCTACACTGGCGTAGGAGAGCTTCTCCATATGCTCTTGGCCAGTTTGTAGTGCCTCCTTCAGCCTGTCCATTTTTGCGCTGTTCTCGGCCAAGTTCCGACTGTGCTCCTCCAAGGCCTTCCTAAGGGATTCAGTGTCCACGACTCTAATGGCCTCTGGAGAAGGAGTAGGAGCTTCCCTTGTCTTCTGCGCCTCCTGGACTTGGGTGTAGGTCTTATTGGTTGGGGGTTGTCTAAAATTTTCCAGCTCTTTAACGAGCTGGTATAGTCGGTCCGCCTGTGCCTTTACCTCAGCCTTTATTTCATTTTTTGTCGTTTTAGACGTTGTCATTAACGACTTAATTTTGTTTGAGCAATTTCTTGCCTCGGCAACTTTGCTTTTTTTTGGTTGGGCGGGCTTCCCACCTCAAAAGATATAGCCCCCCTTGCCGTCGCTGGTGGTGTTTGGACTGGCTTTTTCGGGGAAGTTCTTTTGGTTACTGTTTTGCCCGCCTCCCATTCACCCACGCTCTTCCTAACGCACTGCGTCGAAGGCCCTGCCACCTCGGGTGTCTTCTCTGGGCTTTTTTCCAGGGGTTTTATTGTTGCCGGGCGCTGAGTAGGCGTACGCACTCCGGGCATTCCGCTCATCCTGACTTTGGAGGTTTATGGGGATTAGTGTTGCGTCTAAGAGGGGTGGTGTAAAAAGCACCCCAATTGTGTGTAAAATAAAATGAAAAGGGGGGTATTGTAAAAGATACCCCGCTTTGTGTGTCAGTGTTGAGGTTCCCCTTCTCAAATAGGGTACTAGTCAACAGAGTTAAAATCTAATAATTAAGTCCTAACCTATAGTATAGCAGTACAATAGTACTGCTATATGTCCTAATCTAAGAATTTTACAATTTAAGTTTGCAGTAAATGCTGAAGTCTTATTTTTGGTATAGTAGCAAAAGGTACTATACCAATTAAAAGTTTACTTATTGAGCGAATAACGCTTAAAAAAGTCTTAGCCTAAGTATAGCAGCACAATAATGCTGCTATAAGTCCTTATCCTATTACAAAAACTTTTAAAATCAAGGTCTGGTACTGCTCAGCAACTGATGTCGTCCGAGTCTGGGCGTTTGGAATTGAGTCTGCCCAATGTCAGTGAACTACCCGTTGAGGAAGTTTTTGTCAGGTATGGCTGAGCTGGTGCAGAAAAGTTGTCTTCTGCTGGGGCCAATCGAAAGGGCTCCTCGAGCCGGTCAGGATAAGTCCAAGCTCGGGTGGTCCAACTCTAACCTGGACCGAGATAGGACAAGGGGGGTGGGTGGGGTTAGACACTAAAAGAAGGTTGGGGGAGGATTTGTTGGGGCCAAAAGATAGGGCTCCTCAAGCCCGTCACAGTGGACCCAAGCTTGGGTGGTCTGCCTCTATCCTGGGCCAAGATAACCCAAGGGGGTTGAGGTAATTAATTGAGGAGGGTTGGGGAGGGCGGGGAGGTGCAATATCCGAAGTTTGGAGGGGGTAAAGTCGGGGGGGGGGGGTTTGAGGGGTGGTATCTATTGGGCCCAAAAAATAGGGTTCCTCAAGCCGGTCACGATGGACCCCAACTTGGGTGGTCTACCACTATTTTTGACCGAGATAACCCTAGGGGTGTAAGGTAATTTGAGGGGGGTTGGGGGGGGGGGATAAATACTGAAGTTCAGAGGGTGTGAAGGCGGGAGGGGGGGGGGGGAATATTAAAAGTGGGGGGGGGGGTATTTGAAAAGGGGAGGGGGACTGTTCAACACAAGTCCAATCTCGGGTGACGTCAGGCCAGAGATTGAGGAGTTCCCTCGAAGTTTCCTGCTGAGGATTTGTGGAGCTGTTCTATAGTCAGCTCTATAGTCAGCTCGAAACAGGCAGGTATGTCTGTAACACTCCTCAAAATTTTTCAAGATCAGGTTTTTCGGACCACGTTTTTTATTCGAGGTTAAGTACCGAACACGTGGTCTCACTGATCTGTAATTACGCTCTCGAGTTTTCAATTTAAAAATCTGAAAGTCAGAATATAGCAGAGGGCCACACAGAGGGTCAATATCCCGTAATAAAAAAGGTATGCCTTCGCTTTAGATTTCGAGTTATTCACTAGCGAAAATCACTTTGAGGTTATGTTGAAGAACTGCACTGTAAAAACTTAGTCACACACTCTTGAAAAGTTTTGTTGTCGGAAACTTCTCGACTCGTCGATGGCCCATAGGTGGGCAAAACCAGTATTTGTCTCTCGCCCCCAGGCGAAGTCTTGGAAGAAGGGTGGTATTTCTTCTTTCGCCTGCAGGTCTCCGGTGTTGCACCGGAAAAATCTGGAGGACACCTCAGAATGTGCGGGCAGCGAGGGCGCAGCCCAGCACTCCAAAAAATCAGGGGCTCACCACTCAGAATTCAACAGCGTTTAAGGGTTTATGAAAAATACTTTCTGAATTTTTCTTCTTTTACCCAGGAAAAATCCCAAAAGAGGAGCTCGATGACTTCTCTTGGTGCGCGCATACAGCACTCACTAGCCCGAAGGGTAGGGTAGGTAGGGTAGGGTAGGTAGGGTAGGGTAGGTAGGGTAGGGTAGGTAGGGTAGGGTAGGTAGGGTAGGGTAGGTAGGGTAGGGTAGGTAGGGTAGGGTAGGTAGGGTAGGGTAGGTAGGGTAGGGTAGGTAGGGTAGGGTAGGTAGGGTAGGGTAGGTAGGGTAGGGTAGGTAGGGTAGGGTAGGTAGGGTAGGGTAGGTAGGGTAGGGTAGGTAGGGTAGGGTAGGTAGGGTAGGGTAGGTAGGGTAGGGTAGGTAGGGTAGGGTAGGTAGGGTAGGGTAGGTAGGGTAGGGTAGGTAGGGTAGGGTAGGTAGGGTAGGGTAGGTAGGGTAGGTAGGGTAGGGTAGGTAGGGTAGGGTAGGTAGGGTAGGGTAGGTAGGGTAGGGTAGGTAGGGTAGGGTAGGTAGGGTAGGGTAGGTAGGGTAGGGTAGGTAGGGTAGGGTAGGTAGGGTAGGGTAGGTAGGGTAGGGTAGGTAGGGTAGGGTAGGTAGGGTAGGGTAGGTAGGGTAGGGTAGGTAGGGTAGGGTAGGTAGGGTAGGGTAGGTAGGGTAGGGTAGGTAGGGTAGGGTAGGTAGGGTAGGGTAGGTAGGGTAGGGTAGGTAGGGTAGGGTAGGTAGGGTAGGGTAGGTAGGGTAGGGTAGGTAGGGTAGGGTAGGTAGGGTAGGGTAGGTAGGGTAGGGTAGGTAGGGTAGGGTAGGTAGGGTAGGGTAGGTAGGGTAGGGTAGGTAGGGTAGGGTAGGTAGGGTAGGGTAGGTAGGGTAGGGTAGGTAGGGTAGGGTAGGTAGGGTAGGGTAGGTAGGGTAGGGTAGGTAGGGTAGGGTAGGTAGGGTAGGGTAGGTAGGGTAGGGTAGGTAGGGTAGGGTAGGTAGGGTAGGGTAGGTAGGGTAGGGTAGGTAGGGTAGGGTAGGTAGGGTAGGGTAGGTAGGGTAGGGTAGGTAGGGTAGGGTAGGTAGGGTAGGGTAGGTAGGGTAGGGTAGGTAGGGTAGGGTAGGTAGGGTAGGGTAGGTAGGGTAGGGTAGGTAGGGTAGGGTAGGTAGGGTAGGGTAGGTAGGGTAGGGTAGGTAGGGTAGGGTAGGTAGGGTAGGGTAGGTAGGGTAGGGTAGGTAGGGTAGGGTAGGTAGGGTAGGGTAGGTAGGGTAGGGTAGGTAGGGTAGGGTAGGTAGGGTAGGGTAGGTAGGGTAGGTAGGGTAGGGTAGGTAGGGTAGGGTAGGTAGGGTAGGGTAGGTAGGGTAGGGTAGGTAGGGTAGGGTAGGTAGGGTAGGGTAGGTAGGGTAGGGTAGGTAGGGTAGGGTAGGTAGGGTAGGGTAGGTAGGGTAGGGTAGGTAGGGTAGGGTAGGTAGGGTAAGTAGGGTAGGTAGGGTAGGGTAGGGTAGGTAGGGTAGGGTAGGTAGGGTAGGGTAGGGAGGGTAGGGTAGGGTAGGTAGGGTAGGTAGGGTAGATGCATATTAGGTGTTTTTATGGCAAAACAAAGTTTGCCGGGTCAGCTAGTATCTTTATATAATTTTAGATATGCCAACTTTTATATTTACTCAACGAAATCTCAAACAGCGAATATTACTCAAAGTAATGACCAAAACACAGACATTTTTAATCTGCCCTCAGGAAACAGACGGTGTCACTCAGTGCAAAATTAATTACCAATATTACGAGAGCGGACGAGGGCTTTTATTAACTCCCGACATAAACATCGCCATAGATACAGAAGACAGGGGTGCAAAATATTCTACATAGGGGTATCCGTCCATTTTCAGGAACGCAGAAACGCGAACCATGAAACGCTATTAAAATTGTTCTAATTTCAAGCTTCAGTGGACGGATACTAGGTAACACTTCGCTTTTGTCGCGCCGTCCGTGCATGAACAGGCAGCCTAAAAGCCTGTTAATATTTCGTCTGCATGCCACTCGCACTCATAATTTAATCATAGAGGATTTTGTCCCTATTTGTTGCATTTGGCTTGGACTGTACACCTTTGATGGACTTCTAGTGATTAAACCGCGTTCTATTTCATGCAGGCCTTTGTAGTTTCAATATTCATTACTTTGAGTTCTATTTCATGCAGGCCTTTGATTGACATGTGTTATTTTTGGAATGGAAGTAATGAAATAAGATTTTTTGTAGATACGAAAGTGTAGTATAGTGTCTCTTATATGTACATTGAGATAAGGGTAGAATTATGGTAATATTAGAAATTTATGATGGTTGAATCCATCAAATATCACGGTCGCGCTGTACTCCTCTTACCCGTACAACAACTGGGCCGCCAAGGTGCCCAGCACCGTGGCCCGTGAACCCATTGGGTTTCGTGGTGCCTGCTAGCCAGCACCAGTGCTTCGTGAACTGCTTCAACACCCTCGTACAAAGATCCATTTGAGGGACTAAGTGCGGAAACCAAACCCCCCTAACATAGAACTGCTTCAACACGGCCACGTCCACGGGCGAAAATGTGGCTTTCAATTCCCAGTTAGACAACAAGAGCCTTCTCCCAGTCTATCCATTTTATCCTCTCTCGCGCCACCTTAAAGAGGGCTGGTCTCTTGGTACGTATAAGTCAGCTTGCTATATCTTTCTGGGCCTAATGGCTCGAAAGCGCCTTCCATCTTTAGAAATACATTGCGTGGAGTCTACAACGACTTTTCTATCCTTCGCCTTGCGAACTTTGTCGACTTTAATTCCCCCTTCCTTTGCGTTCACCACCTTTCGGATCCTGTCCAGGACTTGCTCACTGGTTTCCTCCTCGTCCTTGGCCGTCACTGCGATCGAGTGCAGTGCCGAAAGTTTAGGCGTTTGTATGACAGGCCGACTTGTAGGAGAGCTTCTCCATATGCTCTTGGCCAGTTTGTAGTGCCTCCTTCAGCCTGTCCATTTTTGCGCTGTTCTCGGCCAAGTTCCGACTGTGCTCCTCCAAGGCCTTCCTAAGGGATTCAGTGTCCACGACTCTAATGGCCTCTGGAGAAGGAGTAGGAGCTTCCCTTGTCTTCTGCGCCTCCTGGACTTGGGTGTAGGTCTTATTGGTTGGGGGTTGTCTAAAATTTTCCAGCTCTTTAACGAGCTGGTATAGTCGGTCCGCCTGTGCCTTTACCTCAGCCTTTATTTCATTTTTTGTCGTTTTAGACGTTGTCATTAACGACTTAATTTTGTTTGAGCAATTTCTTGCCTCGGCAACTTTGCTTTTTTTTGGTTGGGCGGGCTTCCCACCTCAAAAGATATAGCCCCCCTTGCCGTCGCTGGTGGTGTTTGGACTGGCTTTTTCGGGGAAGTTCTTTTGGTTACTGTTTTGCCCGCCTCCCATTCACCCACGCTCTTCCTAACGCACTGCGTCGAAGGCCCTGCCACCTCGGGTGTCTTCTCTGGGCTTTTTTCCAGGGGTTTTATTGTTGCCGGGCGCTGAGTAGGCGTACGCACTCCGGGCATTCCGCTCATCCTGACTTTGGAGGTTTATGGGGATTAGTGTTGCGTCTAAGAGGGGTGGTGTAAAAAGCACCCCAATTGTGTGTAAAATAAAATGAAAAGGGGGGTATTGTAAAAGATACCCCGCTTTGTGTGTCAGTGTTGAGGTTCCCCTTCTCAAATAGGGTACTAGTCAACAGAGTTAAAATCTAATAATTAAGTCCTAACCTATAGTATAGCAGTACAATAGTACTGCTATATGTCCTAATCTAAGAATTTTACAATTTAAGTTTGCAGTAAATGCTGAAGTCTTATTTTTGGTATAGTAGCAAAAGGTACTATACCAATTAAAAGTTTACTTATTGAGCGAATAACGCTTAAAAAAGTCTTAGCCTAAGTATAGCAGCACAATAATGCTGCTATAAGTCCTTATCCTATTACAAAAACTTTTAAAATCAAGGTCTGGTACTGCTCAGCAACTGATGTCGTCCGAGTCTGGGCGTTTGGAATTGAGTCTGCCCAATGTCAGTGAACTACCCGTTGAGGAAGTTTTTGTCAGGTATGGCTGAGCTGGTGCAGAAAAGTTGTCTTCTGCTGGGGCCAATCGAAAGGGCTCCTCGAGCCGGTCAGGATAAGTCCAAGCTCGGGTGGTCCAACTCTAACCTGGACCGAGATAGGACAAGGGGGGTGGGTGGGGTTAGACACTAAAAGAAGGTTGGGGGAGGATTTGTTGGGGCCAAAAGATAGGGCTCCTCAAGCCCGTCACAGTGGACCCAAGCTTGGGTGGTCTGCCTCTATCCTGGGCCAAGATAACCCAAGGGGGTTGAGGTAATTAATTGAGGAGGGTTGGGGAGGGCGGGGAGGTGCAATATCCGAAGTTTGGAGGGGGTAAAGTCGGGGGGGGGGGGTTTGAGGGGTGGTATCTATTGGGCCCAAAAAATAGGGTTCCTCAAGCCGGTCACGATGGACCCCAACTTGGGTGGTCTACCACTATTTTTGACCGAGATAACCCTAGGGGTGTAAGGTAATTTGAGGGGGGTTGGGGGGGGGGGATAAATACTGAAGTTCAGAGGGTGTGAAGGCGGGAGGGGGGGGGGGGGAATATTAAAAGTGGGGGGGGGGGGGTATTTGAAAAGGGGAGGGGGACTGTTCAACACAAGTCCAATCTCGGGTGACGTCAGGCCAGAGATTGAGGAGTTCCCTCGAAGTTTCCTGCTGAGGATTTGTGGAGCTGTTCTATAGTCAGCTCTATAGTCAGCTCGAAACAGGCAGGTATGTCTGTAACACTCCTCAAAATTTTTCAAGATCAGGTTTTTCGGACCACGTTTTTTATTCGAGGTTAAGTACCGAACACGTGGTCTCACTGATCTGTAATTACGCTCTCGAGTTTTCAATTTAAAAATCTGAAAGTCAGAATATAGCAGAGGGCCACACAGAGGGTCAATATCCCGTAATAAAAAAGGTATGCCTTCGCTTTAGATTTCGAGTTATTCACTAGCGAAAATCACTTTGAGGTTATGTTGAAGAACTGCACTGTAAAAACTTAGTCACACACTCTTGAAAAGTTTTGTTGTCGGAAACTTCTCGACTCGTCGATGGCCCATAGGTGGGCAAAACCAGTATTTGTCTCTCGCCCCCAGGCGAAGTCTTGGAAGAAGGGTGGTATTTCTTCTTTCGCCTGCAGGTCTCCGGTGTTGCACCGGAAAAATCTGGAGGACACCTCAGAATGTGCGGGCAGCGAGGGCGCAGCCCAGCACTCCAAAAAATCAGGGGCTCACCACTCAGAATTCAACAGCGTTTAAGGGTTTATGAAAAATACTTTCTGAATTTTTCTTCTTTTACCCAGGAAAAATCCCAAAAGAGGAGCTCGATGACTTCTCTTGGTGCGCGCATACAGCACTCACTAGCCCGAAGGGTAGGGTAGGTAGGGTAGGGTAGGTAGGGTAGGGTAGGTAGGGTAGGGTAGGTAGGGTAGGGTAGGTAGGGTAGGGTAGGTAGGGTAGGGTAGGTAGGGTAGGGTAGGTAGGGTAGGGTAGGTAGGGTAGGGTAGGTAGGGTAGGGTAGGTAGGGTAGGGTAGGTAGGGTAGGGTAGGTAGGGTAGGGTAGGTAGGGTAGGGTAGGTAGGGTAGGGTAGGTAGGGTAGGGTAGGTAGGGTAGGGTAGGTAGGGTAGGGTAGGTAGGGTAGGGTAGGTAGGGTAGGGTAGGTAGGGTAGGGTAGGTAGGGTAGGTAGGGTAGGGTAGGTAGGGTAGGGTAGGTAGGGTAGGGTAGGTAGGGTAGGGTAGGTAGGGTAGGGTAGGTAGGGTAGGGTAGGTAGGGTAGGGTAGGTAGGGTAGGGTAGGTAGGGTAGGGTAGGTAGGGTAGGGTAGGTAGGGTAGGGTAGGTAGGGTAGGGTAGGTAGGGTAGGGTAGGTAGGGTAGGGTAGGTAGGGTAGGGTAGGTAGGGTAGGGTAGGTAGGGTAGGGTAGGTAGGGTAGGGTAGGTAGGGTAGGGTAGGTAGGGTAGGGTAGGTAGGGTAGGGTAGGTAGGGTAGGGTAGGTAGGGTAGGGTAGGTAGGGTAGGGTAGGTAGGGTAGGGTAGGTAGGGTAGGGTAGGTAGGGTAGGGTAGGTAGGGTAGGGTAGGTAGGGTAGGGTAGGTAGGGTAGGGTAGGTAGGGTAGGGTAGGTAGGGTAGGGTAGGTAGGGTAGGGTAGGTAGGGTAGGGTAGGTAGGGTAGGGTAGGTAGGGTAGGGTAGGTAGGGTAGGGTAGGTAGGGTAGGGTAGGTAGGGTAGGGTAGGTAGGGTAGGGTAGGTAGGGTAGGGTAGGTAGGGTAGGGTAGGTAGGGTAGGGTAGGTAGGGTAGGGTAGGTAGGGTAGGGTAGGTAGGGTAGGGTAGGTAGGGTAGGGTAGGTAGGGTAGGGTAGGTAGGGTAGGGTAGGTAGGGTAGGGTAGGTAGGGTAGGGTAGGTAGGGTAGGGTAGGTAGGGTAGGGTAGGTAGGGTAGGGTAGGTAGGGTAGGGTAGGTAGGGTAGGGTAGGTAGGGTAGGGTAGGTAGGGTAGGGTAGGTAGGGTAGGGTAGGTAGGGTAGGGTAGGTAGGGTAGGGTAGGTAGGGTAGGGTAGGTAGGGTAGGGTAGGTAGGGTAGGGTAGGTAGGGTAGGGTAGGTAGGGTAGGGTAGGTAGGGTAGGGTAGGTAGGGTAGGGTAGGTAGGGTAGGGTAGGTAGGGTAGGGTAGGTAGGGTAGGGTAGGTAGGGTAGGGTAGGTAGGGTAGGGTAGGTAGGGTAAGTAGGGTAGGTAGGGTAGGGTAGGGTAGGTAGGGTAGGGTAGGTAGGGTAGGGTAGGGAGGGTAGGGTAGGGTAGGTAGGGTAGGTAGGGTAGATGCATATTAGGTGTTTTTATGGCAAAACAAAGTTTGCCGGGTCAGCTAGTATCTTTATATAATTTTAGATATGCCAACTTTTATATTTACTCAACGAAATCTCAAACAGCGAATATTACTCAAAGTAATGACCAAAACACAGACATTTTTAATCTGCCCTCAGGAAACAGACGGTGTCACTCAGTGCAAAATTAATTACCAATATTACGAGAGCGGACGAGGGCTTTTATTAACTCCCGACATAAACATCGCCATAGATACAGAAGACAGGGGTGCAAAATATTCTACATAGGGGTATCCGTCCATTTTCAGGAACGCAGAAACGCGAACCATGAAACGCTATTAAAATTGTTCTAATTTCAAGCTTCAGTGGACGGATACTAGGTAACACTTCGCTTTTGTCGCGCCGTCCGTGCATGAACAGGCAGCCTAAAAGCCTGTTAATATTTCGTCTGCATGCCACTCGCACTCATAATTTAATCATAGAGGATTTTGTCCCTATTTGTTGCATTTGGCTTGGACTGTACACCTTTGATGGACTTCTAGTGATTAAACCGCGTTCTATTTCATGCAGGCCTTTGTAGTTTCAATATTCATTACTTTGAGTTCTATTTCATGCAGGCCTTTGATTGACATGTGTTATTTTTGGAATGGAAGTAATGAAATAAGATTTTTTTGTAGATACGAAAGTGTAGTATAGTGTCTCTTATATGTACATTGAGATAAGGGTAGAATTATGGTAATATTAGAAATTTATGATGGTTGAATCCATCAAATATCACGGTCGCGCTGTACTCCTCTTACCCGTACAACAACTGGGCCGCCAAGGTGCCCAGCACCGTGGCCCGTGAACCCATTGGGTTTCGTGGTGCCTGCTAGCCAGCACCAGTGCTTCGTGAACTGCTTCAACACCCTCGTACAAAGATCCATTTGAGGGACTAAGTGCGGAAACCAAACCCCCCTAACATAGAACTGCTTCAACACGGCCACGTCCACGGGCGAAAATGTGGCTTTCAATTCCCAGTTAGACAACAAGAGCCTTCTCCCAGTCTATCCATTTTATCCTCTCTCGCGCCACCTTAAAGAGGGCTGGTCTCTTGGTACGTATAAGTCAGCTTGCTATATCTTTCTGGGCCTAATGGCTCGAAAGCGCCTTCCATCTTTAGAAATACATTGCGTGGAGTCTACAACCCAGCGGTCATTGAGTAGTTATTCGACTGATCAGAGCTACTAAAATCAAACTTCATACATATCAAATCTAAAGGTAACGGAAGTCCCTGTATCTGTAAAACCAAGCGTGCCACTTTTTTACAGAATTTCACTTACCAATTAAAGAAATTGTTTCCATTGTCTCGGTCAAAATTTTTTGTATAGTTTTTACAGCCATTGGCCAATATTACTTATCTTTCTAGATTTCGATAGATTTTAGGTGCCAACAACACTAAATCTATACCAATATTATAAAGAGGAAATATTATTTTGTTGTTTGTTTGTTTGTAACGAATAGGCTCTGAAACTACTGGACCGATTTAAAAATTCTTTCACCAATAGAAAGCTACATTATATCTGAGTGACATAGTCTATTTTTTTATCCCGAAAACGGATCCTGTGAGGTGGTCCACGGGAATGAAGCCGCGGGGAACGTCTACTCTCATATATAAGAAGAGTAAGAGCTCGCGTTTGAACACTATCTCTCCTGATGGTAAACGATGATGTGGTCGACGGTGAAGCACGTTTGCAAAACGCATGTATTCCGTCTCACTACTCACGTCACATTAACATGTCGATGACGCAAACTCATAAGTTATGGCCCTATCAAAAATCACTCAACGCAGCTAAAGAAGTTTTCATTTCAAAACATTAACATGCTAACTGATGACACTAATTGTAAACATACACAACAACATACACATAACAAAACATTAACAAACATAACTTTAACATTCGTCATCCACGAACTCTCAATTAAATGTCAATACGTAAACAATAAGTATAATTATGAGGCAACTCATCATGACTTTTTGTGACCATCAATAAAGTAGTTATTATTGTAAATAATGATCTTTTTCATTGACGGCAGTTAATTAACACTCGCATCGTTGCATAATTGGAATCCATATTGTTTTCCATTAATATCTGTCCTCGGGCGGTGTCGAGTTTACTTTGTGTAAACTTTCGCTCTTACTTCGCCTGGAATGTGAATATAGTATTTTTTTTATTAACCACTTAAACTAGTAATTTCCTTTTTTATGATATAAGTATCTTTTGTGATACAAAATATTGTGTAAATTAAAAAAAAAAAAAATAATAATTATAATATACTACAAAGTCTCGGAGAGTCTCTCTTTCTTTCTTTTAAATCAAGAAAGAAATAATTCATGTAAGTTTACAACTCCTACTATGGGACAGACTACATTAACTATTCGCATGACACATATTGGCCTATTCTAAAAGTTGTTTATTACAACACAACAACACAACAAATTTTTTATAAGTAGCTTTTTTGTCATCCATTCAAACATTACTAAAAGACACCCTGTATATTACTGCCTACGATCAGCTGATGATAAAGTTAAAGGTGCACTTCACGCGCTTATGCATTCGAATCAGAACTTTTCAATCGGCCGCGGAAGTTGCGGCGACAGTAACATTGGCTAAGAGGAAACGCGCTCCAATATCCAATATATCCAATAAAAATTGGACCAATTTAAAAGATATTACATAAACTGAAAAACAAAACATATATACTATGCCCCTGTGTTTTCATTTATGATGATACAGTATCTTTAAAAGCACTAGAGCCCAAGAAAAATGCTCAAAATTGCTCTGTCAACAGAAGCCTGGTGTACAAATTTTACAACTATGAATGAATATGAAAAGCATAAGAGCATAGTGTATATCTTTCTTTTCCAGTTTATGGAATATATTTTAAATTGGTCCAATATTGGAGGAAGAAATAGGAGAGAGCCAAACTTCGAATAATGACATTTTACTAAGGAAATTCAATTGGAGCTCTCTGTCCACATTTCCTCTTAAACAAAGACGCGTTTACTGCCTCTTTATCTATAAAATTCTGTATGAACTGCGGTCTACTTCTCAGAACTTGCTAGCAGTTGTTGATATGGCACTAGTTTAAAAAACCTTGGCATTTCAGTCGAAAATATACATGTCCTGAAAGAATTATTTGTTATTAGTTAAAATTATTTTAATTATTTTGGATTAATCTAAGATCGTAAATTAGTTGATGGAGTTCAGAATAAAGACAGAAATAAGAAGAGGTAAAATTGTTTGTCTGTAAATATATTTATTTATTTATACTTTATTGCACACCAGAATATACAAAAACAAAATAAACTTAAAACTAAGAAACATACAACGGGCGGCCTTATCGCTGAAATGGAGACTGATTGCCTGGACATGATATGGGGTAGTCAGGGGTGCAACAATACTAACAATGAATATAAAAGATACAATCATTTTTAATAGAAACACAAATACATATATTATATGCTATCTTATAGATACATTAATACAAATTTACTTTCAGTGAAAGGTCTACTGATTTACAAGCCTTTAACAATAACTTAAACAAAAATAAAAACATAACCTCAAAAAAAGCCAGTGCTCCAAATAAGATTGTAAGATGTTACGACTTCCAAAAAAGGCTCAACAGGTCTTTTAAATCCCTGGTATTACCAAGATCTTTTAGTTCAACATACAAACAGAAATTACAAATACTGTGCCCATAATGGTCTATGCCCGTATCTGTGACAATAAGCGGAGAGTGCAGATACCATCATGTCTTACAATGGGTTATGTAAGCCTTCACGAAAGGGCAGTGGATTTGGAACTCGAGCGAAACAATACCTTGGATGAGCTTAATTATGGGGCTTGTGTAATGTGTGAACTTGTTATTAACTATCTTTTGAATTGGTGAAGTTATTCTCTTTTATGTAATATTTTGGTTGTGTTTGTACGCGGTTGTGACGATGATGAAAATCAAACAACTCTGTGACAACTTAAGGCGTAAAAGATAATTATATTCCCCAATGTTAGCGCGGTACAGCCCGTGCACCCGCTCGGTGCCCGAAATGGCCAGAATATCTTTAGGTTAGGTTGGGGTTAGGTTACAAGGTTTCTTTGTGAGTATATAAAATTAGAAATTATTAGTACCTATATAACGCCTCAGCATAATTGTCCATCTATATTTTTTACAAACTATTTGAAGATAAAGTTAATTTAATACCTAACAACTATATGTAAATAACTAATCAATGTTACGTAACAAAGTCTGATGTGGACGACGTGAATAGATTGAAATTAAAGCCTTTGTCCGTCCGCCATGCAGAATATATTATGCTATTAGTTTCCATTTATAAACTCCACCCTTCTGTAAAGGCAAAACAAACGAAGGATACATTTTAGTTTCTTAGTCAATAATAAGTCATTTATTTTCCGAAATAGTCCTTAATCCACAATTCATCAAATTAGAAATAGATATACAATACAATAATCGTTTATTCAGAAAAACACATCTAAAGGATCAGAAAGTAAATACATTTTTGCCAGAAAATGAGAATCGTCAAAAATCGTTAAAAATGAATAAATGGTAATGGTGGTGTTGGTGATAATGGTGGTATAGTGGTTGGTAATGATGAATTGAATATAAGAACCTTACAAAAAGTTTATTTTAGCATGAAGGTATTAGCTTTAGGCAATTTATCAATTATGCGTTTTCGAGCAAAGACATTTCGAATGGTTTCTGAGAGTATTGATAATAAGAAAGAAAATGATGTCAGTGATAGCGCGAAGGTTGACAGGACGGAATAGAAGATGAACACGTGTGGCTTCGATGAAATTTAAATACTCTTAAAAGATTAACACTGCGGTAAATCCTACTGCTTAATTTTAAACAGCGTTTAGGCCTGCAATATTGTGTTATATTTTTACCTATTTTGTATCTCTTTTTTGTTTCGGTTGAACAAAATAAAAACTTCACAGTCACCTCTCCGTATTCGATTTTCAGAGTACACTAACCAGTCAATCAACACACAGAAGCACACCGAAGGCTCTAATCCAAACAACAAAATCACGTTACAGAAATACCCTCTTTGTCTGCAGGCTGTACTTACATGCTATCTAGCTAGCTAGCACCACCGACGTAAATATAAATAGATAACGCAAGTCCCCCCATCTGTATGAAAACGTAGCGTGCCACTTTTTCACACACAATTTAAGGATAACACATACCGATTGAATGTTTCCATTTCGACTAACACTTTTTGTAGAGTTTTTACAGATTTCGGTTGATGTTCAGTGCATAACGCTAAATGAAACAGCTCAAAGTTAGAGCATTGCTCACACTTTTAATCCCTTTTTAACAAGCTACAAAAAAGGAGGAAGTTCTCAATTCGAAAATATAATTTTTGACCATGCATAACTTTTTTTATAGAGTGGTTCGATTTCAATTTTGTTATTTATTTATAAGAATATGTTGATACGCGATATACATACATTTGAGTTATCTATTAAGATTTATATCCATGATCTAGGCTATTTTTGTTATCCTCCCCTGCCATCGCTCACGCCGCCTGCTTCCACATCTAGCTGTATTTATGATTGAGTAGAGCTCAGACGGCGAGCACCCTTCTATCGATCGTTGTCAAATTAAGGTATATTTGGCTTGTTTGGTGTCTGGACCGCGAGTGTAAACAGATTGCATTTTTACTCTCGTGAAATCGCGAGCTGAGTTAAGTGAGAAAGGTAATTTTGAACTTGGAAAATTTGTTATTTCAAGGAATTGATGGAGGTAGTATTAGTACTGCAATTATTGAGTTAGTTTAGGTACTGGCACAAAATGCTTCAGATTTTTTAGGGTTTCTCATATTTTGAATAAGTTTGAAATATTTTAGATTTTTTTGTTTAGGACTGCATTCTTGTAATGGCCTTCTAAGTTTCTTTAAACAGTTTAATTAAGTAGTATGGCTGCGTCCTTATAGTGCCTAGTGCTCTTAATGAAGTACCATAGTTAAGAGTTTCTTTCGCTAAGCTTCTGAGCTCCAGTTTAAAGAGTTGGTATGGATACCTCTGTCACACTTAGGATTTTCTTGGTTTGTTTTTGTTGATGTTCATGTATTAAATTTCTAGTATGCTTATTTGCCATCACACCACAAACACTTAATAATTGAGTGTAATAATTTGCTTATAATTATTATAATCCGAATATTGATGTTACCTGCATGTAATTTATTCTCAAACAGTTTGGATACTGATTTTAAACCAGCAACTTCACGTTTCTAAAGCACTTTTTTTCTTACCACATTTTTCGACTATGAATATTTTTTGTACCTTTACGTTTGTAAACGCATGCCGCAACGATTGTGAGTACTACGTTCCTGACTTTTTGATATACCTTTCTGAAGCAAACGCTCTTTCATTTCATGTTTGTTAAAAACTAAAAGCAAAGGTTTGCCTTTAAGCCTTTAATTTGTTTTTTTTAATAATTCTGCCTTTCTGACACTTTAAAGTTTAGTTAGTGACAGAAATATATTAATGAAGTCAGCCAACTGAACCATTGGATACACGCTATCTATTTCAAGACTTCTGCTGATCAATAATGCATACAGACACGGACGAAAAGTGTTCAGGCTTAGCCACTTAGTATCGATTTAGACAGGCAACTGTGCCTGAAAAATCTTGGGATTATTTTCGTTTTGTTGTATTGAATTTTTAAAAATGCTGGGACGCCTGATTGTAGTAATCGGGGACGATTAGTTTATCTGCCTGTGATTTTTTATATTTTATGTATTGTGCGTAAAAATTGAGTTGGTAACCCTTTCGATAATTATTGTAAAAACAAACCAATTTTTTTAAAAGAGTAACTGTGAAGTTTCTTGCCGGTTCTTCTCCACAGGAAACGACCAACCCGAACCGTGCACCTTTTGTCGACGTTTTATAAGTGCCCATGTAGGCCTGCCTATGTGAAATAAAAAACATTTGATTTGCTATAGGCGCGCTCAGTGCTAGTTTTGATTGTACCTTTTGACTTTCTTTCTCTGTTATTTTTAATTGTTGCCGTTGTGTTGTATCTGTGTCGTATAAATGTTTTTTAATATTCTTTTTTTGTATTGTGTGGGTTTAGAGATATGATTCATAAGCACAGGCATATTTTGTTGGATAAATGATGCGCATTTGGAAAATGCATTGGAATTCATCGATATTGCATAAAGCTGCACCTCTGCCTAACCGTTTGGCGAATACAGGCGTGATATTATGTTTTTCTTTTATGTCAGTCACATACTACAACTTTTAATGAATGTCACTTTTCCTAGAGCCCAAGATATTATAGCAAACGAAAGAAATTAAAATCGCTTTCTTAAGGACACAATAAAAATAAAAAATAAAGCATCGAATACTTCCTGGTGAGCAGCTGTTTCTGTAAACATAGCTGACCTTTCTCTCAACAAAATCCAGAGCCAAAATCAAGGCAGATCACCGATCCGAGATATAAAACCATTCAGTAACATCGTTAACACCCTCCATCCGGAAAGCATTTAAAATTGGAGTAGTTTCGGACGAGCTTGTTGACAAGTTCCAAATCGTTGTCACGGAGATGGATCGAGTAGTCAGAATTAATTAATCGCCATGACGGTTTTGCAGGGTGGTTGATAGCAGCTGGATGAGCAAATTCGATTTTAATGGTTTTTAATGGATAGGAGAGGCCTATTTCCAGCAATGGACTGCCTGTAGGCTGACGATATTGATTAATCAGCAAAAGACTTCAGAAAAAACAGGCCAAGTACGAGTCCGACTCGTACTTGGCCGTACCACTATCGCAAAAACGGCAAGAAAAATCACGTTTGTTGTATGGGAGCCCCACTTATATATTTATTTTATTCTCTTTTAGTATTTGTTGTTATAGCGGCAATAGAATAACACAATCTGTGAAAATTTCAACTGTCTAGCTATCACGGTTCGTGAGATACAGCCTGGTGAAAGAAGGACAGACAGAAAGAAAAACGGGACCCTATTAACCCTCCAGTCTTAGTAATAGGGTCCCGTTTTAACCATTGGGTACGGAACCCTAAAAAGGAAAACAAATAAATAAATCACCAGTACTAAACTTTTTATATTGTTAAGAATTTAAACATCCTTCTTAGTACGGTGTAACGGCTAGGTCTGTGCAGGGTAGGCTGCGCAGGCCGCTAACGGATAGTAGGTCGCTAACGAGCTACCTAAGTAGATGTAATGAAACAGCTGAACAAGTTAATACATAATATATTTATAGCACTTAAGGTCCTTAGCTAGGTCGCGGGTACGAAAGTCACTTAGTTCTGTTCCGAGCACTAACACAGTAAAGGTAGGAAAGGGGTACCGTCCCTTGGCAGCACGTGGCAGACACTGGGGGAGCCGTCAACACTGGATCCGCGATCGGCCGCCGGAACTGTAGTGGCTAGGCTGCGCAGGCTAGACTGCGCAGGCACCGGCTCACGTGGCGGTAGGCCGCAGGTAGGCAAGCCGAAGACCTGGGCAGCGTGCGTGGATAGCGTGCAGGAACTAGCGTGTAGCAGCAGGCAAGGGGTCCAGCCTTTAGCCCGTACAAAGAGCCCCTAGATCGGGGCACACAGAGTCGTATGGATCTTTTTTCTAGAATAAAGTTACCAGCGAGGCGAGCGGAATCCAAATCAACGAGCGATAGCGTCCCGGAAAAATGGAGTTGTACCGTGTTTTTAGTGATGTAGCTATCAACCGTACTTACCTGTATAAAATCCGCTAGAACTTACTATAATTTCCTCTATCTAGTTCTGAAGCCAGCCAGTTACACCTTTGGTTGGATTCCTACCCGATATGAAAGTGTCTTATGTTAGTTCTGGTGATTCCTCCCGCAGTCGTGTACGTTGTACTAGAGGTGGATCGACTAGTCGGAAAAACCGACTATCCTGGCACATTAAAAATCTCGACGTCCCGTTTAGATGAGCAGATGCATAATGACAAAATTATGAACAGAAATTTGAATATAGATTTTTTTTGGGTGGCTGCCCGTATATCAAACAGTGAGCTGATCTAAACTTATATTTATTATCTTAGGCTCATTTGCACGACAAACTTATCAAGAATTCGTTGCTAACATAAAGTTAAATTGAAAATATTTTATAACAAACTGTCAGTTTAACGTCGTGTTAGCAACTTCTTCTGTATTACGTTTTTTGTGTTAGTGACTGAATATCACAGTTTGTCACACGTAAAGAATGGATTTTCTTTAAGTGGCCATCTGAAGAGGACACAAGAAGAGAACATAAGTCATACTCATTTTAATTTTACAAACTCAGGAACCATTTATCATCATTATTTTGTCCTTCTCCCAATCTATTTTGGGTCGGTGTAACATGTCTTATACTTTCACCTCCGTTCGAAATACCTAACTAAAACACAAGTATTCAAGTTGGCTAGTTTGCTAACCTAACCCCAAACCTTGGATAAGGTCATTCGTGAATTTGTAAGCACCTATGTGAAAAAGTTCTAGTGAAAAGTCTTAGTAAACTAATATTATATTCTAATGTGAAATATCTTTTTCTTGAGCACACCTTGTAAACTTAGAATCGTTCAATAATATTACGTCGTCATGTGTTCAAAGCATTGTTTAGTGTAAATTACTTCTAAATTAACATTGGTGCTTAGGGTAATTTGGAATAGATTGCCCCGGGCAGTTTTAAGTGGAACTGGCGCGGCTAAAGGGTGAAATTCCCTGCCAGCGTCTGTGTATCCCGATAGCTAGATTCTAGGGGTATTTAAGTCAACAGTGATACAGTAACTTCTTTGCCTGGCTGGAGGCTTTAGTTAAGTCGCCACAGGATCGCCCGGTGAAGCAGTAGTCAATCATTTGGATTGACCTTCGAGACGACACGCAAAAAAAAATTTACTTCTAGGCAAGCGTGTTTCACCGTCGTTCACATCATCGCTTAACGTCAGGTGAGATAGTGGTCAAGCGCAAGGCTATCTAAAATAAAAATAATAAATATTTTCCGGAAATAAATAATTTCAACTTGAATGTAAATAAAAGTTTGAAATTGAGACACTATAAAATCATTGATTTTTGTATTTTAAGCCAGTGGAATAAATTCTTTGTAGACGGGTAGTTTATTAGTAGATAATAAAGCAGATTATGCCATCGCTACTTTTACAAGCAAAAGATGCGTCGTTTTTTAACTCTATTAGTACGAATGTAAGGGGAAACTGACCCTGATACGTGGTTTGAATAATCTTTATGTTTTTTGTATAATTTAAAACTATTTATGTTTCGTTATATTATTGCCACAATTGAAAATTTATGAGATGAAATAAAATACCGAGATAAATGGTAAAAATGGGGGAAGACCTTTGCTCTGGAGTGGGACAAATCACGTTACAATCAAAAAATAAATTCAGAATGTTTGACCCAGGGCACCATGCATGATGTATTTAACACTTTTCTTTCGTAGTCTAAAATTAATTTATTTTCTATTTGTTTCATAATCAAAGTAATTAAGGGGCATCATCACACCACCAAATAAACACTCCGTGCGGTAAATTTTTGCTGACTGACGGTCAGTTTGACATGCATCAGTTTCGCGCCGCGCGACTCTTCCGCCTGCCATAAATGACGCTTTGCTATCGCGATTAATTCGTCAGTTAAAACGTGGTGAAATCGGTCTGGGTTGAGCGTTTCCGTGCATTGTTGATGCTGATAAGAATGATAATTAAATTACGTACAGGTGCCATTATGTTGTTGCTTTTTGGTCTGCAGAAAATAACTGCTAAGTTGTACCTATGGAATTACATTTTTTTAAACATAACATAATAAAAAGATTTTCTTTTTTAAAACGCGGCACAATGATGTATTATTTTTATTTGCTGTATATATTTTACAAAGAGTAGTATTTTTTTTATCCAAGCGTAGTTGTACGACACAACAAACAATATCGTGTTGACAAACTTGGGAGGGTAGTCAGTAAGCAAAACAATGGTCCTAAGATCAGGTAAAAGTAATAAATACCCTCATGTGTTATTTAATGCTGATAAGAAATAAATGCTACATAATATTATATTACTCATTAATATAATTATGGCGAATATGTTGCCTTGCTAAATCACGTAGGTTCGACTGATGTCAAATAATAAAAGCGTGGGATATAAGGGCTAGGGTTCTATAGTTGTCGCATTTTGCCGTGGAACCTTTTTTGTGCAGCGGTAGAATTAATGACTTTGCCCAATCATCCGACCACTTGCCCGTACGCCAGATTACATTGCAGATTTTGTGTAGGGTGTCCACGCCTGAAGAGCCCATCGCTTTTATAATTTCCGCTGTTAACTGATCCGGCCCAGGCGCCTTCCTGTCTTTGAGCGCTGCAATAGCGGCCTCAACTTCATATGGCAGTATCAGAAGTTCTTGGTCTATTGACTCCCACGCAGATAATGAGTCCCCGCTATCGCTATCGTTGGGATTTTTGTATAGCTCTTCGCAGTATTGCCTCCACCGCTCCGCTATTGCAACCAGATCTTGAAGTGGTCTACCATCCTTGTCCTCAACCTCCCACGTTTTCGGTTTGAACTGCTTCGAGAGTATCCTTACTTTTTTAAACAGATCCGATGTTCTTTAGCGCATGGTCTTCTATCTCTTGGCAGATATTCGCCACAAAATTATTTTTATCTCGGCGGCAGAGCTATTGTATCTTTCGACTCAAGACAGCGTATTTGTCTCGGTCGGATCCTTCACCAAATTCCAGGTGTCAGTGATTAGCCATGATCCTGCCTTACTGAAAAGTGTATATTACTCGCTTTGCCAGTCAATACTCAATTACTGTATATCTTCTTGGGGAGGTGCTGCTAAGACTACTCTCAAGAGCTTGGAGATAGCTCAGCGGGCTATCCTGAAAGTGGCCACTTTCAGACCCATTATATTTCCCACAAACGCGCTTTATCAGTCTTGTGAAGTCCTCAATGTACGCCAACTATTTTTGTTGAATATCGTACTTAAACAACATAAGGACCTCAAGTACAATCCAGAGATTATCTCCAAACGTAGAAGACATGAAGTTGCCGTCGCCAAGCATTCTCCACGAAACGACTTTTGTAAAAAGATTCTTCCTATTCCTTGGGCCGTTTATCTACAATAAAATAAATAAAATCTTTGACATCTATTCGCTCAATAAGTCTCATTGTAAAAAAACTCAAAAACTACCTGCTGACACAGTCTTGTGAGGAGACAGAAAAGCTGCTTACGGTTCAAAATTAGTTAAATATTTTAACGTTATACGAGAGGTAATACACACTCTTATTCAACAATTTCACTTCACATCACACTCGCACACACACATACACACACACACACTCTCTCACTCACTCACACACGTTGGCTCACATGAAAACATGCATTGTACTTCGTTTTGTCTCACGTTTTACAATATAATTTTATTTATATTCATTGTAATTTTAATATTTTTTCTCATTTTTTTTTTATTTTATCTAATTTACTGTGTTTCAATTATTGTTATCTGATTACTTTTTTTTATATTTTTTAAATTTTATAACTACTTCTGAAATCTTAGCCAAATCTAATTTTTATGATTTCATATTAATTTGTTATAATTTACAGTATTTAAATTATTATGATCTGATTATTTACGACTTTCACAATTTTATATTAATCCTAATTTTATAATTTAATTCTCAGATTTTATTTTTATCCAATCTAATATATTTGAACTATTGTGATTACGATTTTTATTTGGGTTTTGCGACTGGATTTTTTTTTTTTAAGTCTTAAATTGTACTTAAATTATTGTGATTTCGATTATAGTTTAAATTTTACGTCAAATTTTACAATCTGATTTTAATTTTAACAATTATATTCCCAATTTATTATTATTTTGATCTAGTTTATTGTATATTAATGTATTATTGTGATTACGATTTTATTGAAATAATTTTTATTTGGCTACTTTTATTTTTTATTTATATACTAAGTTTATTGCGTCAATGTTCCTATGGGTGGAGCTGCATGCCGAAATACAGGCTCTCACCTAGTTCGGCTGCAGATGATCCCTCCGACAAATATTGTAAACGCAAGTAGTTTTAAGTCATTAATAATCAAAATTGTGAACTTTTGTCTAGCTAAATAAAACATTTTTTTTTTTGCAATTGGCCTGAGTTTGTTGACTATTCATGACTTTCCACGTCAAATCCTTGAGATGGTTCTAGTGTTCATTGGCCCCGTCGTCAATGGGGAGTGGTCTATCTGCAAATGCTTTCTTGAAATTTTATTGAAACATTTTCCCTTCTGAAGGTGTTAATGTTCGTGTTCTCAAGGGAATACCTTTTTTCACAGCTTTTAGTCGCAGAGAAAATTTTGCTACAAGAAATACTAAAACAACAAATACTAAAAACAGAATAAAATAAATATTTAAGTGGGGTTCCCATACAACAAACGTGATTATTTTGGCGTTATTGCGATGATGGTACGGAACCTTTCATGCGCAAGTCCAACTCGCATTGGGCCGGTTTTTTTTTTATCGATCTGGCATTATCTGAATTTTCAAATTTCGATTGCCATGAAAACATTAAGCAAAAATCTCTGATGAAAAAAAAAAAAGCATAGGTGCTTAGGCCTACTTGCACCACCCTGGATTATTTTACTAACTCCGAGTTAGTAGCTAACGCAGGCCCATTATGTATTACATATTTTAATTTAACCTCGTATTAGCAACTAACGCGGAGCTAAGTTTTTGGCGCAAGTAATCACACGTATTAAAATTATGTCATTGAGTTTTGGAAATCTTCAACTTAGCAGAACGTATTTTTCGTTCATATATATTTACTTGTGTCTGTAGACTTACGAAGTACACACTTAGTTATTTTTGCAAATTATTATTGTCTATTGGTTAATTTTTTTTTCCTCTCAATAAATAATTTACATTTAACAAAATGAAGTATACACCTGGGTAAAGAGCTTTAGTTCTATAAATAGACGTCGGCCATGTTGGCCCGGGCATAAAATGATGACTGCAACACCCACCCGGCCCTACGCCACCCACCGCCCAACTCCCGACCTGATCCCAGGAATCGAGAGCGCTGCATTCACGGTAACTCACTCAAAGGATTGATAAATTATGTTTGCTTAATAAATATGATGTTTCAAATAAAATATTGCGTTCAATTTGCGACAGCATGTCTTTGGCAGATCTTTGAGGATTGCAGCTCGAAATGAAACATAATATTTATTTGATTCAACTTTGAATTACGAGTAAGCAATTTTTAAAATTATTAATTATGATTTTTCAATTAACTTTGTTCCCTGTTGCACCATCAGGATTTCGTGATCTCAGTCCCGTAATCTAATCCGCCAGTCTGTCGGCTTCGGACGCTTGGTTATCAAAAGCGATGTCGAAATCGCCGTGAAGATTCGAAAAATGGGTTTAAGGGTGGATACGTGTTGCTCATTTAAGTTTGAATAACGACCCTATCTCGGTGATATAAGGTTGCAATAGATCAGATGGAATGCAAACTCCAGGTAACAACAAAGTTCGCGTTGTAGACACCCGTTAATAAACAGCTAGACGTCAAAGGCATGCTTTTTATTTTTGGTTTGTTTCAGCATAAAACGCGCGTGTCACATACTATGGTGGCGTCGTATATGGACGTAAATTATTTTTCCACTGTATCGTAGGCATTATTTACAGACTTTGGCCGCCACTCATTCCTCTGTGATTAAATATCTCTCTCAGATTAATTGCGCTGATTGGAATATTGAATTATGTTTATTGAGACACATGCGTACCGCCTCATACGCATGGGATCAAAAATCATATGCAGAAAAAATAGTTATTAACTAATATGAAGTAGAAAAAGCGCCTTTCAATAAAATGACGATTATACGCCACGGTGTGAATTAATTTTGTATGTAAATAACGAACGGAGCTATCGAATAGGCCACTGTCCAGGTGTGGGCTGACAAAGACTGATCATGACAAACAATTGCAGCACACGTACTATGACTGCTGGAGACACTGTATTTCTACAGACCTACACGATTACACGATTGACATTGTGACCGATTGTAGAAGTAATGTAGTAAGGCAGGAAGGCAGGTGGCGTAATGTAGTTTCTGCCTACCGATTTGGAAAAAAGACGTAACTGTAAAATGAGAAGTAAACCGAGTTGAAAAATAAAATGAGTTGTAGTAGATAGATTGGTAGGTGTCTCGACGTAGAATACTTTTATACAGATAGGTACAATACTTTGTACTATTTACACCATATACTTAAATGGCAGATGTTTACCTAGAAAAAAATTACAATGAGTTAGACACAAAGGGCGGCCATTTTTGTTGTCAAGTGAAAGAAGAATTCCTCGTCAATATTTATGTCTGCCAAGAAACTTATTATAATCGATTGACACTATGGATGCCAATTAACAATACATCAATAAGATTTTGCTCTTTTGAACCTCAATTCTTGGTAGCCTATTGACACGAATAACTATAAAATGGTCCTTTTGACATGAAAGCGTTAACAATACTAATGAGGTGCCTTTTTACAAAAATATTTTCAATGGTACATCATTACCTTCGGCTTAAGTATGGTACTTTATTGATACACCCTCGCCCACCTATAAGTAGAAATCATGAATAGGCGTAAAATATACTGTGTTGCTGTACGACTTAATTTCTCTCTACAGAATTCGAGGTAACTGCTAAAACCCTCGAATTCGCATTCTTTTCGACGTGCACCCTAATTGCTTAAAGGCGGATTAACCGGATATTTACTTGCTGCCTGTAACTGCTACCGAAAATAGTGTAGAGTACCTATACCTACATTTGGTCCAAGTATGCATACTCGTTGGAGCTGTTGTTAGCTTTCTGATCCCGGTAGTAGCTAAAAATTTCAAAAAAATGGTATATAAATTGTATATGATTAAATATAAGTGCGTGATTATTTAATAATGACAGATTCAAAATAAATTTGAAGATTCATCCGAAACCCATAAGATGTAATACAAAAAAAAACTCACAATAGTTACTGTTTCGATTTGTGCAGATTTAAAGTTTTTATAATTCGTATCCGAATTTTGTACATAATTTTTTGCAAATTTTTCACAATTATAGATGTATCACCAATTTAATCACTCAAACATGATAAATTTTTAAAAACCATTTTTTTTATTAAGTATTATTAAGTAAAACTAACATTTCAGTTAAAACGCCTTTGACCAACATTGGCATGTTAAAATTGTGTTTCAATGAGTATCGTTGCTATCAGTTTTTTCGTAGGCGCTCTGTTTCTGACAAGTTATTGTGTTTAGCAATTAATTCAACAGCAAATACATTGTCTTCAGTTTTGTGTAGTTTAGGGTTAGGCTAGTATGAAGTCTATTAGCCTAAGAAGTGATTGACAGATTTACAACCAGTGTAAATTGCATTATTAGGCATTTAGGGAGACAAGAGATGTACCTACATGGAATGAATAAATAATTTATTAAAACTCAAACACATAACCTTCTCTTTACTTACCAAAGTTGCTGATATTTTTCCAATTTTACCTTTGTGTGGAACAAGTCTGCCAGTTCAAAGTTTAAGCCAGTCACTGTAGGCACATCTATGATTGGCTAGACCGTAAAACTGTTTATTAGAAGAATGACTTTGAGTCCTTTAGAAGCAGATATTTCAGAGACACAAATTGCGTTCGATTAGTATGCATTAATTTTTGCGTAGGTAAATGATCTGAACAATAAATAATATTGTTCTCTGATCCATGGCAATGTTTTGAGTTTCCAGCTTTACCAAACACAATACTCGACATTTAAACAATTGGTCTTAGTCGATGGAAATCAAATATTATAGGCAAACATATAGCGCTTTTAGTATTTAAATCAATAATGCAATCATTTGCACTCAGAAAGTATCATTTGGTGAATTAGCACTTATGAAGAAGACCACAGATGGCCACTGGAACTCCTTTATGATAATTATATTACGGGAATCAAATATTTTAAATAGTTAATTGACTATGGTAAAGCAAATACTTATAAATAAATGGTACTGATGAAAATGGTACCATCGAACTGATCTGATAATGAAGCCGAAAGGTAGGCACTGGATCTCCAAAATAAAACAATGTATCCTAATAGTTGTGTTTGGGCTTATTGGAATCGTCATGAGATGAACTTTGGTTATAAATGATTTTCCCAATGGGTCGAAGTGTCCGAGTTGTTTCTCGGTCCCTCCACAAGATAAGACAACGTCCCATGCAACGTGGGGCTGAAAATACCCCAGATTCGACTTATTTAATTGCAATTTAATATACAATCAACGTATTTCAAAAGTATTGGTGTTAAAATAACCCAACTTTGTATGCATATTATGATAACCAAAATCTATATAATGTCTGTCGTTTTCTGTGACAAGTAAATACATATTATCTCTTTCTTTCTATTGCAGTGATTCATTATCGGTACAATCGCAAATAGGTCGCGAAACAGTTGCGATGTTGTTCTTATACCTTCACCCACGTAAACAGGATTCTATCCTATCGTGATATAAAACCGATACATTCCCGATGCAGTATTTTGCCTGTTTGTGCCTTCTTACTGTTTGTGCCTTTCACAACTACGGCACCTTGAAATACAATGAACAATTATGAAATATAGTCGTCCCACGCGGCTTCGCTCTCGTCAACTGGCTACCTACCTACCCTACCCTACCTACCCTACCCTACATACATGATTGTTGCGTAACTTAAACCGTTTACGCAGCGCACGCAACGGAAGCTCTCAAAAAGGAATAATTTTGGCCGTTTTTGGTCAAAACCAATGGCTGACGTATCCTCCGACTGTACAGCATGATTTTCTTTTTGTTTACGGTTTTTTAGTTCGCTTTTTAAGCAGTAGAATTTTTTTTATTTTTTTAATTAACTTTTTTCATTTATATCTTTTTAGATTTCGGTACATTTAAACATAAAAGTATTTATGAAATATTTTTGAAATCACCTATTAAAACCCCTTTATTTTGATACCCCACACGATGGATTCGGAAGTAAAAAAAAATTTTATCCATCACAATATGGCGCCCAAAATCCGCCATCTTTCTATTTTCCAATTTTAATGTAGCCGGTGACACTCGCAGGGTTAATAAATAAAAAAATTCAAAAAACAATTTATTGCAGACTAATTACATGTCCATAGTTGTTAGTAACAAAGGTCTTAAAAACTATGTTACAAAATGGGTTTCGTAAAAATAGAAGTACGTCTTTGACAGCCTTTCAATTAATAAAAGAAATAACAGACTGTATTGACAAGAAAATACCGGTTACAGTTTTATTTATGAATATAAGTAAAGCGTTTGATCACGTTTCTCATGACCGATTATTGGAAAAGATTTCCAGATATGGAATCAGAGGAACGGCATATAACTGGATAGAATCATATTTGTCCGACAGAATACAATCTGTATCTAGAAATAACGAATTATAATGACCAAACTAAAACTTTAGAATCATCCCAATCTTCATTTATGTTTAATAGATATGGCGTGCCACAAGGCAGTATTTTGGGACCGCCAATGTTTTTGCTCGACACAAACGATTTCCCAGAAATTATAAATCATAAATGTGTACTGTTTGCCGACGATACTTCAATCATAATCAAAGGACATGATAAAAGTTCGTACGAACAAGAAATAAATATTGCTCTTCAAAAAACTATAGTCTAATAATTTAAAAGTTAATATTAATAAAACATAATTTATGCAATTTCACACTCTCATGATCTTCTTAATAATAATAATAATCTTTATTTCTCCATAAATGCATTACATTATTTTGATCTAAAAATTACTTAAGCTAGTGTCCCAGAGTAAAAAACCCTGACTTCTAAACTAGGTTTATGTACCTGTATCGTAGATGCCAGTGTCCCTTCAAAGTGATGTGCTTAAAGAAAAATAGGACACATATTGTACACAATAATCCATTAGGGCAAGTTCAAGAGAAACAAAATAAAAAAGATAAAAAACAAAAAACATTAAATGAAAGTGTAGTGTATGTCTCTAGTGTATTTGTCTGGAGTAATGTGTGTGTGTATGTTTGAGAAAGTGTGTGTGTGACTGTGAGTGTAAGTATGAGTGAGTGTGCGTGCTTATGCGATAGTATAATAATTTAACTTTTATAAAAAGCCTGCACTATTTATTTATATAACTAAAATTTCTCAGAAGAAGATCCTCAGTATTGCGATAAGTTAGTTTTAGAAGATATGCCTGTAACTTAGATTTGAACTGATATCTAGTATCGGGATAAATATTTAGCACTTTATTAAGCTGGTTGTAAAGTTTCGTGCTGGTGACATAATATTGTCTCCTGGCAAACGAAGTCCTATGCGACTCCTGAGGAAAAACCGTGTATTTAATTCTGCCTGTTGGCTCTGAGGACGGACGAGTATGGTGCTTACGGAGCATTGACTGAAGGACATACAGCTGCCTGACAGTTAAAACTTTAGATTCCGCATATAGCTGTACTGTGGAATATCTTAGCGGCCGAGAGAGCAGAACCTTCAGAACAGCTCTATGTGCACGTTCAAGTCGGATAAAATGGCTCTCAGTAGCTCCACCCCAGATTGGAATACAATACGCCAAGATCGATTGGCACAAAGCAAAATAAACCACCCTCAAAGTATCCCTATCAGCAGACGCGTATTTTTTTAAAAACGCAAATCAGCCTTCGAGTTCTACCAGAAAGTATGTCTAGGTGTTAAGCCAATTAAGATGTTGGTCAATATGTACACCTAGGTATTTGACACTAGTGGACTTAGAGACTGCAAGACAATCACAAATGGTGGAAGGCGTACATCTGTGGGCTTTAAGAGTAAGGGAGGGTGAAGGGCATAGATTTGACCTCATAGCAAATGGCATATAAACCGTTTTACTGACATTTAGAGTGAGTAGGTTGTTACTCAACCATTCCATTACACGTGTAAGCGCTGTCTCGGCATTCAGGTAGCACTGGGCCCAGTCTACTCCATCTATAAGCAGGGAAGTATCATCGGCGTATGTAATGACTTTACAATTTTGAATGGGCAGTTTACAGACTTCATTTATATAGATTAGGAATAGAGTGGGACCCAATATGCTACCTTGAGGCACACCGTATGCAATAGGAAGCTCGTCACTCACATTTTGTCCGATTTTAACCACCTGAGTGCGATTCCTCAGGTAGTCCCCAAAGATATCCAGCACCAAGCCTCGAATTCCAATGCCCTCCATCTTATTTAGTAAGGCCGGCGCAGAAACAGTATCAAAGGCCTTAGATAAATCAAGAAAGATACCAAGACACTTTCGCTTGTTGTCAACAGTCCTAACTGCGTAGTCAGACAGAGCCATTATTGCATCTTCAGTACTCATACCCTTCCGGAAACCAAATTGGTTGGGGGCTAAAATATTATTAACATCGAGGAAACTGACTAGACTCTTATTTAAAATTCGTTCCAAGATCTTTGACATGGCAGAAAGAATCGAGATAGGTCTGTAGTTGTTAACATCGTCTCTGCGACCGGCCTTATGAACTGGGTGAACTACGGCTTTTTTAAAGACTACTGGGAAGACACCAGATGAAATGGCAAGATTACAGACATGTGTAATGATTGGGACTAATACACTTCTAGTGGACTTGATGATATTGATGGGAATGTCATCCCAACCAGTAGCGGAGTCTGACTTGAGACTCATAATGATGTCTTCAACATCCATTTCCGTAGACTCAAGGAGAACCATAGAGCCACTCGAACTCCTTGGCAAAATTGTAGGCGTGGCGGACACGGGTTTTATTTTAGTAGCAAGGCTTTCACCAATACCAGCAAAGTAGTTATTAACCTTATTAAGAGAGGACCCTGGAGTGTCAGAAAGATGTAACAGTTCAATAGGGGGAGGACAGTGTGAACGAAGGTCAGTTACTTTTTTCACCACATCCCAAGTTGCTCTAATATTATTTTTTGCCTTAGAAAATTCTTCCTTTTCATACGCACGTTTAAGTTTCCTTAATAATGAGTTGCAGAAATTACGGTAGCGAGTATATGTTATTCTTAGAATTTCGTTATTAGCATGTTTTTTAATGTTGACGTGCATGCGGTCACGGTTTCGTATACAGCGTAACAAGCCAGGGGTAATCCAAGGCTTAAGAGATCTATGTTTCCTGGGGACTGTATATTTATGTGTGTTATTCTTTATGATAGAAGAGAGACCACCTATTAAGTCTTCCGCCGCTCTATTTGGTTCAAACACCGACAAGATAGGAGACCAGTCTTTACTATTAATAGTTTCTACAACTGAATTGTGGTTAATTTTACATTTGGTACGGGGTAAATTACGATACTTATTATTAGTTTGCAAAAATAGTAGCAGAGGTTCATGATCAGTTATAGACGACTCAATGACAATAGCCGTAGCTGATAAATTCGTTTTTAAGAGGATTTGATCTAGACAGTTGGAGATACGTGTGGGGAACAGGTGAGCGGGGAGAAGCCCGTGCGCAGCAGCACATGATAAATACTCGTCCGAGTGTGTATCGTTGTTGCCAATCTTAATATCGATATTAATATCTCCAATCAAGACAACAGTCTGTGTGGATGGTATGAGCACTCTATCCAAACTTTCAATGAAATTTTTGATGTTTTTATAGGAAGGGGAGCGATACAGGGCAACAATTGAGACGCCGTCTATATTACAGATAAGACAATTGGCATCTGCAAAATCGGGTTCTATTACATCGTGTTTCATAGAAGATCTAATATAACAGCGCATCCGTCATTTTGATTGAAAGTATTTTTCGTAAAATAGGAAGTATAACCATCTAAAGTTGGTAGGTGACTTATTTTGCTTAGCCAACATTCGGACAAGACAATAACATCACACTGAAAACCCAGAAGTTCCATTAGCACAGATATTTCGTCAAAGTTTTTATTTATACTCCGAATATTAAGATGCAGTACTTTCAATCCCTTGTTTGGATTGCCAATATACCGCATGCAGCTTTCAGGTTGACATTTATAAGATTTAGCTACAGATAGTGAGTCTAATTCATGGTCTACTTTATTTAGGTTAGGCATTTATAAAAAATATAAGATAACCCGAAACTTGGCACAGAAAGAACAGAAATCATAAAAGTAAGGCATAAGGCAATTTAAAGTTAATGTTGCGAGTGGTTTAGGATTATGCAAAATTGATTGAGATGTGTTATGATAAATAATATTTGAGGAATGAACAATATCCGCATGCTCAGTAATTACAAAACGCACAACAACAAGTGTTGGATAAAGGAAAGACTTACGTGTGTAGTTGTATGTGTGAGAATCTAAACTTAGGCTAAAAATACTATATAAAAACTGAGGAAACTTAAAATTAATATAGTAATCAAGAGTCATTGATTCACAACCAATTCACGTAGGGTCTGTTCCGTTTTAATAAGGATTTGTTTAGCGCCTTCAATTTTACGCAGAAATACGTTCCCATTATTGGTCCAGCAGAACTTGAATTCCTTTAGCTTAGCAAATTCCCTTGCAGCAAAGAAAAGCCTTCTAGTACTCGGTGGAAGATATACACTTATCGATCAAAACTGCTGGACATAAATATATCTTCTATAGGGGTTGCCCTGACAGAAACTGACTCTCTTAAGTTTCTTGGAATAAATTTAGATAACTTTTGCTCATGGAAAAATCATATTAATGACATTTGTGCTAAAATAAATAAATTCATAAATCCTTTGAGGCGTATTAGCCGCGAGGTATCTAGAATTGCCGCAATAACGGCCTTCCATGGCTATATAACCTCCACTCTAAGGTTAATTGTCCTGTGGGGTCGTTGTGTGGAGATTGACCAAGCATTCGTAATGCAGAAAAAGTATCTGAGAGCTATATTTGGGTTGAAGCAAATAGAGTCATGTCATCCATTCTTTAGGAAATATAAAATACTAACTCTTCCATGTATTTATATATTAGAATCCTGTATATTTGTTTTCATACAAAAGAGACTTTTTCAGCAGGCGACGAACTACTATGCCCCTCGATCTATGTATACTAATAAGTTATTTCAACCGAGGACGAATCTCACATTAACAGGTAACAACAGCTACATTATGTGCATAAAATTGTATAGCAAAATACCTAATACCATAAAAACGCTACCATTTTCTAGATTTAAAAATAATTTGACGAGGTTTCTAATTGAGAAATGCTTTTATGTTCGGGCGCCAGATTGTAGCGTTATAAAATAAAAATAAACACTTAACGCATAATTATATACGATAACGTATAATTTTATATTTTCGGTGTATTTCCTTTTAATTCAAAATTATACGTTATCGTTGCGTTAAGTGTTTATTTTATAACGCTAAAATCTTAGTGTACATGAGTTTTTGGATAATAAATTGTAAGTTTTTTGTAAATTGCACGGTAATTTAAAATTATGATTGTTATTTTGTCATTGGTTTTTATTATTGTGTGGCGATTTCACCCATTATTGACATGATTATTATCTTCTATCATTTATTCAATTTAATTTATTTATTACATTTTTAAACATTATTCTATAATAATAAAATAAAAATAAACATTTAAAAATATAAAAATAGTAGCCCACCGGTATCGGGAACAGGGTCCAAGCTACCGGTGGTCAGGGCTCCTGAGAGAGAAACCTCCTGACTATACGCGCCGTGTCCAGGAGTACCGCTTTCTGGATCCAGCTGCCCAACGAGAGCCTCCTCAGATGTTCGTCGAGGCTCTTGGCTATTATGCCATTGGCCGTCACGACTATCGGCACAATGACTGCGGCTGTATTCACATCCCACATGTCGACAACCTCGCGCGCTAGATCAATATACTTGCTTTTCTTATCTCTCTCAGCCTTCACGAGGTTCTCGTCATGGGGGACCGCTATATCAACAATCATTGCGCGACGCTCTAGTTGGTCTATCACCACTATGTCAGGCTTATTGGCAACAATAATCCTGTCAGTGATGTGATGATAGACCGATCCCAATACAACGTGACATTGCCATTTTCGAGAACTGGGTCGGGCTCATACTTATAGTAAGGCACATCCGATTCCACAAGATTGTATTTAAGAGCAAGTTGCTGATGGATTATCCTGGCTACAAGGTTGTGTCTATGCAAATAGTCTCCGTTAGCTAGACTAGAACAACCGGAAATAATGTGACCGATGGATTCCCCTGGCCGGTGACATGCCCGACAGATGTCAACAGTGCCGTCTTTCATAATGTATTTCTGGTAGTTGTTCGTCATCATAACTTCGTCCATAGTCGCAAAGACAAAACCTTCGGTTTCCCCGAAAAGGCTTATATTATGTTTAGTGACTGCATGATTATGGTCAATAACAATGTTTTACTAAAATTGAAACTCAACACTGTCATCCCCTTCGAACCTAACCTATTCGTGTCGGGGTGCCCTAAATTCCCGAGCTCGCTTCGCTCGCTCTGTATATCTACATAATAAATAATTAATAAAAATGTCTAATGCTTGACAGCTGTTAATAAATCATTTGAATGAAAATTCGAAATAAATACTTAAACACAGACAAGACTGCGTGAAGTCAATTTTGCAGCGATTCGTTTCTGTCACTAAATTTTGTAGCACAACTATTGACTTTTTATGACACTATTTCAATTTTAAATTGAAAATGCTACCAAGTTACCGGCTATATATTTGTGTCTAAATAATATTCCCTAAAATGTTGTTTCAGTTTGATGAAAATATGGCAAATGAAAAAAGGAGCGTCAAGTAGACCATCGAAAACCTTCGTCACCACAGTCGCTAGTGAGATAGGCCTATAATTGCCTATATCTGTGACGTCCCCAGTAACATCCTTCGGTATCGGTACAACAATAGTTTCTAACAGTTTTGCTGGTAGGTCCAAACAAAATGTCGCGTACAAAATGTAAACAGCATAGCCAGAACCCTAAATATATGCCTGCCTGCAAACTGCAAGTGCTCAATACTGAGACTGTCATTGCCTGGGGATTTGCCTCTAACCATGCTTCTAACAATCCTTTCCACGTCTTTACTGGAAAAACCTAACAAGTTATCTGGATCAGTGACACCAGCAACAGGCCCTCAATGCATTTTGAGAGTGGTGACATTACTTAAAAATGATCCTTAAACAAGTTGGCTATATCCTTAGGCTCACTACACCCCTCCATAGTCTCACTAACCTTACCCTTCATTTTCCTAGTACCCTTCCAAAAAGCCTGAAAGTTCTTACCGGAAACCTGTTCCGCCAAAACGTCCATTTCAAGCTGGTGTTTATGGTTTTGACAGAACTTTAGCCCTGACTTAAAAATTTTGCGTGTTGCATACATGTCATCATATACAGGACCACCATCCGGCCTGCTACAAGACACATATCTAATAAAAGCCTGCCTAGCTCTGTTGTGTGCTTCCCTTACATGCTTGTTCCATCCAGCTACACTAAATGATAAATGATATATAAATGATAAATGATAAGTGATAAATGATAAATGATATATAAATGATAAGTGATAAATGATAAGTGATAAATGATAAATGATAAGTGATAAATGATAAGTGATAAATGATAAATGATAAGTGATAAATGATAAATGATAAATGATAAATGATAAATGATAAATGATAAATGATAAATGATAAATGATAAATGATAAATGATAAATGATAAATGATAAATGATAAATGATAAATGATAAATGATAAATGATAAATGATAAATGATAAATGATAAATGATAAATGATAAATGATAAATGATAAATGACAAATGATAAATGATTTTATTTCTGTAAGTTGGTTTGTAACTTTTACATGTCGATCGTATTTTTAACCGACTGCCGAAGGAGGGTAATGTGTTTATCAGTCTATGTATGTATGTAAGTATGTATGTATGTATGTATGTATGTATGTATGTATGTATGTATGTATGTATGTTTGTTCCTATGTGGCGTTCTAGAGACCAAACGCGTGGGCCGATTTTGATGGTTCTTACGTCAATCGATTCGTTTTAATTTCGCGAGTGTCACTGGCTACATTAAAAATGAAAAATAGAAAAATTCCGGTTTTTGGGCGCCATATTGTGGGGGCCCAAAATTTTTTTTTCTTGCAACCCTATCGTGTGGGGTATCAAAATAAAGGATTTTAAGAGGTGATTTCAAAAATATATAACACTTATATGTTTAAACGTACCTAATTCGAAAAAAAAATTAACTAAAAAGTTATAAATAAAAAAAGTTAATTAAAAAAAAACAAAAAACCCGACTGCTTGAAAGCGAACTAGAAAGACGTAAACAAGGAGAAAATAATGCTGTGCAGTCGGAGGATACGTCTGGTTTTGGTCAGCCAGCTCGCGAAGATGTATCCTCCGACAGCACAGCATTATTTTCTCCTTGTTTACGTCTTTTTAGTTCGCTTTCAAGCAGTCGGGTTTTTTGTTTTTTTTTAATTAACTTTTTTTTTAAAACTAAATGAGGTCGGCGTTTCCTGTCTGACTATTCTGAGAAGAAAGGCCGAAACAAACTCAGAGGTCACAGTATCTTTTAACTTTAAAAGATACTGTGACCTCTTTGTTTGTTTCCAGACAAAAACTTGGTTAGATCATGTGAAGACCATGTAGACGGGAACCGATCACTTTGCCGAATCTTTTTTGTTCGAATTTCATTTTACCGAAAACTATTGACTCCATTTTTTTATAAAATATCCTTCAAAATTCCTGTAAAGCGTTGCGCTTTCGGTCGCCAATGTGGCAGCTAAGCGATATGTCTGGTCTGAGTTTGGAGAAGACAAACGGGTCAAGCTGACCAAATTTTTTTTTTAACTTTTCCCCACACTAGGAATTTCTTCTCGTAACGTGGGCGCGTTTACAAACATTTAAACTCACAAACTCACTGTTTCTTGACAATTGTGAAGAAACAGTGAGTTTGTGAGTTTAAATGTTTGTAATTTTTTACCGTATGGTGTCGGACATAAAGAATTTCACCATCCCGTATCTTCCCGTCATGGATTTAGTTTCGTACTAACATATTCATCCTTTAAGAACTCGGTATTAGGCAGCGTCTATCGGCTATAGTCCAAGCTCGAGTACAGAAAGCTTACAACTACCTAAAGGGAAATGAAAAGGGTTATGCTCGGCGTTTCCTTGCTTGATCACATCATAAATGTAGAGATCCGCAAGAGAATCAGGGTTACCGACATAGCCCGAAGAATTGCCAAACTTAAGTGGCAGTAGGCACGACATATTGCTCGCAAAATGGATGGCCGATGGGGCGGAAAAGTTCTGGAGTGGCGACCGCAAACCGGAAGATGCGTTGCGTTGAAAGGCCTCCCACTAGGTGGATCGATGACCTGGTGAGGGTTGCGGGGATCCACTGGATACGAGACGCACGGGGCCGATCAATATGGTGACGCTTGGGGTAGGCCAATATCCAGCAGTGGATGTCTTTCGGCTGATAGGACAATGAAGATTAGTGTTTTTTTTTACTATTATTTGCTGTCCCACTCCTGGACAATGACTCCCCTGAATCCTTCCAGATATTCTTTCCCCGCGCCTAAATATATTAAAGCTAAAGTAATTCTCAATGTAATATCTTTTCATAACAGTAAACATCTAGTCCCTTTAAATAAAACACTACTCTTTGTTAAAACAAAAGCCCGCTCTCTCAAAGTTGAAGAAAAATAAACATTTCAAAATATTGAAATTGCTATCTCACAAGAAAATGAATAGCACATCAGCGAGATATTCTGAACTTTTCAGACGAAATCTATCTTCCCGACGCGACGTCTAGGATCTCAATTAGAGAAGTCAAGATGCGAAATATTATATAGACGTAAATCAATAACCTACCTCTGATAGGAGCCAGCTACTTATTTTTTACAGTACAGGTGAAAACTAGACTTTAATGCAAGCAAGGTAAGTTGGGGAATACCTTGTAGCGTGGTCATATCTTTTCAGTCAGAATGTCTTCGACTGAGTTTAAAGTTATATTCAAACGATTCAAGGGTTGAAAGTTATGATGCGTGATAATAAGCTTAGAAGTTGTCAATGATTTTGTTAGGATACCTATGTAATTACGTGTAAACGTAAAACTGCTAGCACTGACATAAATATATAAAAGCGTTTATCAAACGTACGCCAGGACGACTATTAACAACCCAACTATTACTTCGTGAAACCACAAAAACGCCTACCTATTTTCGCTGCGCAAAAATCGCTCCTCAGCAGCACATATCTGCTGCATTTCTAAAGTTTGTCCGTGCCTTTGATAAAGTACCTATAGATTAAGCACTGGCGTGGCCGCACATGAGACAACAATAGTTAGTTCTGGTGTTACAACAAGAACAAGAAGACTACAACCCACCATCGCACTGACACTTATTATCTATAAATAACCCAAATTCCTTGTCTCAATTAACACATAATACCACGAAATCACAGAAAATCAAACAAAACCGAGTTTGATTGTCAAACCTGCCATTGTATTAGAGTTTGACAAACAACAGAAACCGGCCACGGTAACAAAGACAAAAAATAATCTTTTGTCCTTATTATTTACATGGAGCTGCCAATTAGCCATCTCGCTCTATCAATCAAGCTCATTTTAAGGCTTAATCTATAGGTACTTTATCTAAGTTCCGTGCCGTCTATTTTAACCAGGCGCTGTCTGTCAACCCGATCATTATTTAACGTATTTTCCAATTGCATAAATGTCGCAAAAACGGAAGTGAATACAGTGCAGCGTGACTAATTCAGGTTTTTAGCATGGTCCCTTGCCATACTTGCTAATAATAGAGGGGAGTTTGACATGTAATTTAGGAATCCAACCGCAAACTATACCTATAGTGCTTTAACTATAGTGCTTGCATTTACAATGTTCGCTGTAAGTAGGTGTTGTAGAACTTTTTTTTATTTGTTTTTTATTTAACAATAGGCTCGCGTTTGACAGCTATCTACCCTGATGGTAAACGATGATGCGGTCGACGGTGAGGCACGCTTGCTTAGAAGTAACCCCAAGGTTGTAGCTTTCAGGAAACAAAGACTACGGCAGGGAATTCCACTCCTTAGCTGTGCGCACAATGAAAGTATTCACAAAACGCTTTGTACGTATGGATGGGAGTCCACCATGTACCGATGTACCTGTCCGGGGTTTGCACGCAGTTATAGTATCTACTGTCATGTTCCTTGTTCTTATTTTTTAAACTTTCTGGCGAACACTACAACCACACACAGTAATATTCACACAATTCTGTTCTATCGTATACTAGCAATCTTTTGACTTTGTTTATTTACAGAAATTTCTTACATAATTTACCATTATATTTTTTTTCATTTCGATAGCCGACGCGACGCCGACCATAGATTGACACGCGCTCTGTCGTTTGTCTACGGTTTTGACAAATGCTCATTGAGCCGTCGGGATTTTGGTCGTATATTTATATTGTTATACACATACATACTGTGACTCACCTTCTGTGTTTATTTATACTATTTTGTTATTATTTATCTTGTTCTATTTAATTCCTTAAGTATGATCCGTTTGCGTGAATGTGTCAGTGGCATCAACAGTGGGCCCTATCAGAATATCAGCGCAGCGTTATTTTCTTTTTAATATCGTTGCACATGCTGAGATAGGAGCCTTTTTGGTCTCGCACGGGATAATTTATTTTTTATAATTGTTTGTGTTTTTATTATCTCGTGTCTTCTGTGCGGGTCACAAATAAACATTTTTTCTTTCTTCTTTCTTTCTTTCGATAGTGCATTGCCGTACGTCTTGTTGTCCGATGATGGAAAGGGCTAGGTGGAATCAAATTGTGCAGTTCTATCGCACTCTCACCGGAGTGTAACCGATATAAAGCCGACACGCAACTCGGCGTCGATGTTCAAGACTCAGGAGTTTTGAGTCGACCAGAGCATCAACTTATTAGGATCGCCTTAAGAGGGGGGAATGCACGTGTTAAGACACGTGCTTTTCCAATCCAAATCGAATAGCAATAACATAACATCACGCTTATATTTACCGAAGAGTTAGGCAGAGTACCTATAGTATAGGACAGGCACATTTCACCATAATGTTTAAGTCTCATGGATAAGGGGCAAGTTTATTGCCATCAACCGGGCGCTAATCCGGACTATGGACTGCTACTGAGTAATTTCAGATGGAAAATCTCAATAACAATTCGCCCGACTCGGAAATAGAAACCAGGCCTTCATGCTTAGCGGTAGCGCTGCCGACCTTTAGACCAACGAGTCATTCGAATGGGAAAACAGACATCAATTATCTGTAGGTAAATAAATTCCCTTTCCAAAAATATCTCCATGCATGCAATTTTCCCCGAATAAATACCAGCTCAATTTCACAGCAAGCAACTAAAAACAAAAACACATGAGATATTTTCAAGTAAAATCTGCATTCATACCAATGGAAAATTGAGCGAATTATGCAATAACAATGTCGGATCAATTATAAACCAGTCGAATCCCTCGTCAGATTGCACGCAGGGAGACGGGGATTGAACATAATAGTGCATAATAGTGGAGCCGAGGTTAAACGCCGAGTGAATTGCAAAGAGTCAGTATTATATCGCAGATATGTGTCGGTACATGGTGAACACTCTACCCATACGCACAAAGGTTTTGGACATATTTTCATTGTGCGTACAGCTACGGAATGGAACTCCCTGCCGGAGTCGGGATTTTCTGATAGCTACATCCTAGGAGTCTTATAAGTCAATAGTGAACAGATTACTTCTAGGCAAGCATGCTCCACCGTCTACCACATCATCGCTTACCATCAGATGAGATAGTGGTCAAACGCAGAACTATCGTTAATATCTAATAATAATAAATGTATTGTCTAGATCTGGTTCTAACTGCGCAATAAATTCTTGTTCGACCACAGCTGTTGCATGAATAAATGATTCTGTCTCTAAGTTAGTCGTTTAGGGTCGCGCACAATACAGTGTCCCCAATGTCCAGTATTGTGATTAGCATCCTTTCAGTTATTTGTGGGATAATAAGAGGGTTAAGCAACTAACCTTTGTACAAAGGGACAGTGTATCTTTTCAAGTTATTTAAAGAAGCATCAATGTGTGTACCTACTCTGTACAAGGAAATCCTGTTTGAAAATCCTTGAAATTCTAAGGGCGAATCGCGACAGTCCCTTTTATTAGTCTTTGTGTGCTTGCTTTTGTTTCATTTCCTGATTTTGTTTAAAAGATCGCGAATCACTTGAAAACATCTACAGACCGAACTCCTTTCGGACTGGTATCCTTAATCCGTTCGTTCATTAGCAGGATTCAAGACTTATTGTGTTGACATCAATCATATGATTACTAGATGGAAATACGTTCCTGGTAGCAATGTTTTGTTCTGCCTGCAGGGTTATATAACGGGAATGCATTCGGGGCGCGGCGTGTGTCGGTAGTTGAAAATTAAATTTGCTGAAGGCTATCTGACTAATTTGATTGTCGAACTGATAAATTCATGACTATTCAAATCAAATCAAATCAAATTATTTATTTTTGCAGAAAACACTGTTACAATGGTGTTATTAAATGGTACATGTTTCAAGTGATTCGACCGAAAGGCATGCAAAATGTGTACAATCATGGTTTATCAAAACCAAGATTGAAACATAAAACCAGACTAAAATATTTTAAGTTATTAAATTGATGTAATGTCCTCCTCAAAATTAAATTAATATATATTTTTCAATAATCATTTATTCAATTCATTCAATAATAACAATAATCAAATTAAATTATTTCAATGTCATTCCTAGCATGTTTATAATAAATTAACATATAAATTGATAAATAATAATAATTGACAAATTATTTGAAGATACATGCATAATTATTCTACAACTTGATGTCACTTTGAAGTCTTGAGTTTGGAAAATTTATCGTTTAAGTAGTCATTCAAATTATAGTAGCATTTATCAACTAAAAGGCTCTTTAGATTTTTCTTAAATAAGTCAGTATTCATTGCCCTTATTTCTTTAGGTAGTTTATTGTAAATTTCAGGAGCCATCCGAAACACATTCAGCTGATACTTTGTTTGAAAACTTCAAAACATTTAAGTTTTCTTGTCATACCACTCAAAGTATGTTTGTAAACGCATCCACGATTTTGGAAGATATTCCTAGTATGGGGCAAAGTTTCGAAAAGACAAAGTGCTCTAAAAAAATCAGCTGCCCCATACAACTATTTGCATAACTCGACAAAATGTTCTTAACAGTGAATGTTCTTAATTTTTTTGCACGATTTCCGGTTTATTCCCGGCACAGTTGATATCCTTTCGTTTATTTATGAAGCAAATTGGACCTAATTGTATTAGAATTTCTGTAGTAAAATACGCTAAGAACGGATCATGAAGCAAGCTTGCTGATAGTAAATTAGCATTGTTCTAGAGCTATCTTGTTCAATTATTAAGTTTCTAGTGCCCAAAGGATTATGCAACGGGGATGCATCCGTGAGGGCTGCGTGCGTCGGTAGACGAAAAATTTAATTTCTCAAGCAGTGGATCTATATTGCTGTTCTGTTAAAATCCGTGACAGGAATGATATTTCACCTGAAGCTAGGCATTGCATAAAAGGGTAGCATGTACCAGATAACTGGTGGCAACAATCTATATTTTTCATAGATTCTCAGTCTGATTTAAATACAATGTGTTGGTTTGGTTGCTTTTCACAAATTTTAACCCGTATTTTAGGTGCTGGTAACGTTTACAGATTGCTGTGTGGATTCTAATTTACTTCATCATCATCATTTCAGTCGAAAGACGTCCGCTGCTCGACATAGGTCTGCCCCAAGTGCCGCCACATTGCCCGGCGCCATGCGTTCGACTCCCGCAACCCTCACCAGGTCATCGGTCCACTAAATGAGAGGTCTTCCACCGCAACGACTTCCGGTTCGCGATCGGCACTCCAGAAATGTTCAGCGAGTAATGTGCCCTGCCTACCTGATTTACTTGTCATATAATATAAATACTTCTAAATTTTTGAAATAGTATTTATTTACTCTTGTGCTGATTAGCAAAACCTAGCCTACTCAGGTTAATATTTCGAAACAACATTTCATCCAATTACTGCGTTTGCTTGCGTTGCAACGTCTCAGCGTGGATTTCAGATTCGACAATGGATCACTGGTGCCGTAGAAATGTCGCTTGCGACGACGCAGCACATAATGTGGCATGTCATTAAAACAATAATATAATTATGTTTTAGTGACACAACATATTTGTTTTTTAATGGTTGATTTATTCAGCCCCATTCATTTATTCATTCCTTTTTCAGAGTTGATCCTTTCGTAAAATTTGTTCATTTGTACGCATGTTTTCACCACAGGCACAAGACAAGTGACGGTCTATCACATTCTATTGGCGATTGAAAGAAAACGTCAAAATATATGGGCATGTCAAACGCTATCCAAATATCACGAGATCAATCCCTTACATTTTAGCATTCGCCTCAGATGGAAGATTGCTTATGAATTAAAAGTCACCTTGTATTTAAGCACTAACTTCAAGTTTTTGCCATCGAATAAGCTAAACTGGCATGTAAACCATGAACACATTTACTTTTTAACTTCGACACTCTTCGTATTTAGTTTGAGCTTTGTTTATCTTCGACACAAGACACTATTTCGATAGGAGTTGAATCTCTACATTGTAATAAACCAAGATCGTGCGCGGCATCAAACCGGCTTAGTCGTAAACAAAGTGGCATACGTATTTAGGCGTATTAAGTATAAAAGTAGTATTTTTAAAACTATAAAACAGAGGCGTTTTATACACAATCTACTTTGTGTGTGCTACCAAAATGTCACACGTCTCAAATCTCAAATATTTTGGACTTTAGTCAATCTTAATTGCTCAAAGAATATCACATTCTCTTAAAAAATATGCCAAAGCCATAAAAATTGTAAATAAATTCTTCAGCGCAACGACAGAAAGCTACGCTCCTGAAATAACACTTTAGAGACATCTGCCTGAAAAGTGCGTAAGCTATAACTACGCACGCACAACAACGCACTTGGTAACTTGGTATCCATAGCAACTTCAAATCTAACAACTGACCTTGTTACCGACAGAGGTCACTGTTGTCGCAGAAGTATTCGTTTCAGGCACAAAATTCATTGTGCGTTTCGCGAAGGGTTTAACCTTGGAGCATACAAATCTGGAGTTAATATGTAGATCACTATCGTCGACTACATTTTTAGTTCTAGAGAAAAAGTAAAAAAGTATAAGGAAATAACAAGCGCAAACAAAATGTCTCATGATCAATTCCTTAGGATAGGATAGATGGACTCCCTTTGCCACACTTAAGACTCCCTTTTGGTCCGTTGTGCGTGCAGGTCTCCTCTCTGTTAGAGGGCAAGGGCCGTAATCCACCACGGGGGCCCAGTGCGGGTTAAAGGATGTCACATGTATTCGAATTTTTGGTTCTAAAACATGCCGGTTTCCTCACGATGTTTTCCTTCACCGTCCGAGCCGTGGTGATGAAATAATTTATACAAAGTAAAGCGGCTGCTTGGGTTCGAACCCACGACCTACAACTTGTAAGTCGCGTCCGTTACCTCTGGGCCACCACTGCTCTTTTGATTTATCCCTTACTATTTGGCATTTCAACCATCGCTATTACAGATAGAATGGCACTGACTAGAGCCTCTGGGGAGATCATCATCATCAGTATAACATATTCCCATCTGTGTTGGGGTCGGCCTTCAGTTCAACTCGATGCAGTTAAACATCCAAATTTAGATGCAGTGACGGACCTCTACAACCCAATTATTGGGTAAATAACCGTTGATAAGATGAAAGTCTACGACCAGTGTGTGTTGCCAGTGATTCCATACGGGACCGAAACGGTCGCTCACAATGGGCCTCATCAGAAGGCGTAAAGTTACCGAGAGGGAAATGGAGAGGGCTATGTTCGGCTTTTCCCTGCGGCGTGATCGAATTATAAATTAAGAAATCCGCAAGAGAACCAAGGTTACCGAAATATCCCGAACAATTGCCAATCTTAGCGAGCAGGGCACATTACTCGTAAAACGGATAGTCAATGGGGCTGAAAAGTTCTGGAATGGCGAGCGCGAAGCGGAAGAAGTTGCGTTGGAAGGCCACCCACTAGGTGGACCGATAACCTGGTGAATGTTGCGGGGATCCACTGGATGCGAGACGCAGTGGACGTCTTTCAGCTGAAAAGATGATGATAATTATGTTAAAATTGGTGTCAGACATTCAGGCTTCTGATTTCCTGAAACGACTGTAAAAGATTTACAAACTACAACTGGGCAGAACGGTTTAACATGCTTTTCAAGTTACTAAAGGGTCTCATTACACACAACGAATGCTCAAACAAGAGCCAATCACACATTAAAACAAAACCATACAAAAATTAAGATTCAGATACATGTATAATGCATATCCTAGAACCAAAAATTCGAAGACATGTGACATCCACCAAACCGCACTGGGCCCGCGTGGTGGATAACGGCCCATTCGCTCTCACAGAGAGGAGGCCTGTGTCCCAGCAGTGGGAACATTAATAGGATGATGATGTGATGATGATATGTATAAATAACCTTGATTTACTCCTTGTTGGCCGAAACCTGCGGTCTCGGTTTATTTTACGCTGAGAACACAGTACCCCTTCTCTTCTCATGTGATTTAAGTTCGTCCAGTTATAAAAGCTGACCGATTGACGCAAGATCGAATTTGCAACTTGTCCTTGATCATTTGTAATGCGAATTGAGCATTTTAAATCTACAGGGTAACGAAGTTTGAATAACGGAAATCTCATATCGTATTGCAACTAAACATACAAAAGAACTTTTACTTGTTTATGTAGAATGTCATCTCGGACAAAGAAGTTGATTTTAAGCAGAATAACAGGGGGGAATAATAGGTAAAAACGGGACCCTATTACAAAGACTCCGCGGTCTGTCTGTCTGTCACCAGGCTGTAATTTCATAAACTGTGATAGCTAGACAGTTGAAATTTTCACAAATTATGTATTTCTGTTGCCGCTATAACAAAAATACTAAAAGCGAGACCGACTCGTAATTGGCCGGTTTTTTTGGTCTAAAACCTCTTCGCACTATTGCCTTTTTAATAAAACTGATTTGAGGCGCATCGGTTGGATGGTTTCAAAGTCTATAACGGACATAAGCAGTTTTTTTTGTGTTTTACAGATTAGGATTAATTAGTTGACCCTAATAAAATGCCTTAATGTGGCTTATTTATAAGAGATAGATATACTCGTGACATGGTATTTTCTTTGGAACTACTAAAATTCTAAATCTTTTTAGTACATGGTACTAACGTATAATTAGCCGCTAACCCAGCGCACGCGGATAAAGCAGTTAGATAGCACTTTTAGGGTTCCGTACCCAAAGGGTAAAAACGGGACTCTATTACTAAGACTTCGCGATCCGTCTGTCCGTCTGTCTCCAGGCTGTATCTCATGAACCGTGATAGCTAGACAGTTGAAATTTTCACAGATGATGTATTTCTGTTGCCGCTATAACAACAAATAGTATAAAATAAATATTAAAGGGGGGCTCCCATACAACAAACGTGATATTTTTACCATTTTTTGCTCGATATTAATAACGGCAACAGGTAGACGTTTGAAATATTCACAGACTGTTTAGTTTTATATTTACTTCAAAAAATAATAATTAATAAATTAAAATAAAATAAATTAAGGGGGGCTCCCATACAACAAACGTGATTTTTATGCAGCGTTTTGCGATAATGGTACGGAACCCTTCGTGTGCGAGTCCGACTCGCACTTAGCCGGTTTTACTTATTTTTTCTTCCGACTTACTTTACAAATATCAATATTTATGGCTAACCAAGGACTTGCGAACGAACGTTATGCTGTATTAGCTTATAGCATTCCTGATTAATGTGGCTAGCATATAAAAAAAATACAAATTACAAATTCGACTAGTAGTTCCAGAGATTAGCGCGTTCAAACAAACAATCAAACAGTCAAACTCATTCACTTTATTATATCAGTATAGATACAATGTGTAACATATATGCACATACTTATACTAAACCTAACTACTTTCATTAATACACTCGCGAGCAATGAAAAAGTTCCAGTGACATAGCACCAAATTACTCCTAAACGGGAAAGGCTAGCTTAATGACGCCGTCTGCAATATTAAAATACATTTAACAGCGCATCAGAATATTAGCAACTAAAAACGTAAATATTGTGTTCAAATTTTAAAATAAAATTAAAAAAAAAATTAAGATGTTTGTCGGCATTTTGTGGGTGGAACTTTTTCATTGCTCGGCAGTTTATTATCCATTTCAGTATACCTGGGCGTAAAAGTACTTCTCCCAATCACTGTCATCCGGAAACGTGCCGAAAACACTGTGGCAGTGTTGAGTGTTGAGTACATATAAATGCCCTCGACACTAACCTGTATTTTTCGTAGTAGATTTATACGTCGATAAACTAGATAATCCACATAATGAGAAAAATTACTGTTGCTAAAACACTCATAAAGAGACAGCGGTAATGGCGGATATTTGAAGCAAATTAGGTCTTCGTATTTGCCATTAATTATGTCAACAGTAATATCCTTTTAAATCGTACCCCGCGGAAATAGATTTCTAGAAGGTAGTTCGTCCCAAGACAAGAGCATTGTCCTCGGGACTGTCGAATAAATGTATTTCTATTATATTCTATTCGGAACGCGGAAAATGCTGTGTATTTGAAAATCGAATTTATTCTATTGCATTCATGTTTTCTGAAAGGATTTCACAATTTTCATATTATACAGCACTGAAGTTACAGTTACTGTATCTTAGATTGTTGCAAATAAACGTTTGTAACGTATTTATTCAACGACAGAAATAGTTTGTGGTTTGGAAATCGTCGGCACGTGGTGCCAGCTATCCTCGATATTAAATCTTCGACATTTTAGTAATAATTCAGTGATGGAATCTGATGGGGTGGGGAAACAGTATATCGGTGCTACCGAGCCCACCTACATTCAATACCTGGGTTTTCTTTCCCCCCAGGCTGCATTAAAGTTCAAAAGTAACAATTAAACTGTACTTATCGCTTTCTACGCCATTTTTCACAGTAGTTAATATACTTGAAAATGTCAATTTAATTCTGATAATACATGTTTATGATGTAGTTATTGTAATTTCTACAATATCACCCTAAGAATTAAAACGAATTAAAACAAAAACTGATAAAACTAAGTAACATCAATATCGTTTTATCTTTCACAGTTTTATTTTTGATATACAAACATGAAATGACCTAAATTTAACTATGATTCCAATACATGATAGACATAATCATTTGAATTCAGACATGATTTATCAAATTAAATGGTACATATTAAGATTTCGTCAATCAATATAGCCGCAGATAGCCAGGTTATCTTCGTTTTAATGTCAGTCATGATCAGGCAAGTTACCCATAAGAGGGAATCAAAGTTTTGCTGGAAGAAAACTCAACTTTGAGTTAATCTCTCTTTTGTTCTTTTTTAGTATTCCGTACCCAAAGGGTAAAAACGGGACCCTATTACTAAGACTCCGCGATCCGTCTGTCTGTCTGTCTGTCTATCCGTCTGTCACCAGGCTATATCTCATGAACCTTGATAGCTAGGCAGTCCGAATCGCACCTGGCCGGTTTATTTTTCTATTTTATTTGCACTTTGTATTAAAATTTCTAATTGGTGTTTAATAAAAAATTAAGTCATCAATTTAATAAGACTGTATGCAGCTAAAGTAGCATTTTTTTCAATAATTATGTTGGGCCACAAACTGAATAATAGGTACAAAGTTCGTTTTGTCAGTCTTCTCATTTTTTTTATTTATAAAGAATATGAAAACATTTATCGAATAAATTGCATACACAAGAGTATTGGAAAGGAAATTGTCAGGGATTGCTGTTGTCATAATGATAAAAGCAATGCACTTAAGGCAAATTGCTCATTTACCTACATAATACTCATACTTATCTTCAAAGTTTTCTTAACAAGTGTTCCTTGAGACCCTTTAAAGACTCGAATTTTAAAACAGGGTTTTCCATGATCAAATAGTAGTTTATGCAATGGTCATATAATAGGGGTTATTAAAACACGAGCGTAGGTTTATCAAATGAGGCGAAGCCGAATTTGATAATAATATTACGCGAGTGTTTTAATACCTAATTATATGCTATTGCATACACTACTTTATCTTCACTCATACAGTTGCAATAAAACAAAAGTGGAAACGGAAAAATATTTGGTATGGCGGGCAATTTAGATTCCCATTGCACATGACTGCGCAGCGCGCGCCTCCTTAGACAATGACAGTACTTCAATGAGCCCATAAGCGCCAATAAATTAAAAAGTAAAAGTTTGCTATAAAAAATAAAAAGTTATTTTATGATGCAGTTGTTTAAAAATCGAAGGAAAATGTTGCATTGTAATGGTTTTTTTTTAATTTTACCTGTCCATGAATATAAAGTACGTGTCTATACAATATTGTTTGAATTCATATTTGGAACATTACGTTGTGAGTGTAGATATAGTACATTACTGCAGCGGCCAACAAAATAGGCATTGATGGACGAACGTGTAAATGTGGGCCGAGGCGAAGGCGAGGCACACATACGTAAGTCCATCAATGCCTAGTTGTGGCCAAGGCTTGTATAGTACTTTTCTCAAATAATGCGCGGAAATTAAAACTAAGTAGTAGGTACCTAAGAACTCATTTTGTCAAAATCAATGACGAACTACAATAATTGTTCCCGCGTTAAAGTGTTCCTTTGTTTTTTTTCAATAAACAGCGTTCTATTTGCAAGCCAGTTCGAAATTTAAATAAAACCTTTGATAAGTTACCTCTTTGGTTGCCATGTTTCGGAGTAAAACATCGTTCCATTTTTAAACTACACGACAGATATGAGTTTACTATGGAATTTATTTGGCCGCTAGACACGACAGATATGGATTTTCATACAACTTTTGCCGGCCGCTGCGCGCTTGTATTTGACCAGTACAGCAATTTCGATTTATCTCGAAGAAGGTTGTCAAAATAATGATCACATTTCCAAGCATGTTTGAGAAAAAAGTTTTTATTTCAAAATAAGAACGTTTTATAGACCAACTCTGCTATAAAGGTGGAATCAGACAGTTAATTATTCGATCATAATCGCCTTTCATTCGACACTTTTCAAAGAAGAAGTATTCACTTGAGTGCAGCGACTGTTTCCATCTTAAGTAGTGCCCTTCATCATGATAACGTTTTAACTGATTCACAGCTGTAACAGAGTAAATTTTCCGCTTTATACAATTTTGTGTTTTCTTTCTTCGTCTACGACCATTGCATCTAGGAATCAGAACAAAAAGTTTTTGGCAAAAAGAAACATGAGCTTCAAAACTCAAAAGGGGTGATGTGGAAATCAAAACAACTTCAGATTGGCGTTCTCTTTTAATTTCGTAAAACATCTTGAAACTTGCGAAACCAGAAGCTCTTCATGTGCTTTAAGAAACAAACAAACAATTTCAAAACTCTGAGGGTAGCTAAGGAAGGGTTGATATTCCCTGTCTTTTGATATCGTCGATTTTGAAATCTACTTGGTAAAAATGATGCTGAAATTCTAAAGAAACTAAATAAGGCTTCAGTTTCACGAACTCCCAGCAACAGGTAGTGTACCTCTCAGGAAAATGTCAAAATCTTATTACTTAGCCTCTTTTGTAAGAGTTTTTTGGTGAAACGTGACCCCTTTACACTGTCTTGGCAGTTGGTACCTCGCTGGTTTGCGAGCTGCGGGATAAATTGGGAATTTTCGTAATAGTTGGGAAGTAACGTGTAGAAGCGACGTACGTCCTTCCTTTTTCAGCTCAAGAGCGATACTGGCGTTTCATGCTGGTTTTGTCTCTCTCCCGTCGGCCACAGTCTGTCACTGCACTCACTGCGGATGCGAGTCTGCACACATGCTTTTGGTTTGCCCGGCCTGTTGAATTCAGTTCATCGTAGCATTCGCTTTCAGACGGTACTACGAGAGCAGCGGTTGTGAGTTTAACGTTCATTTATTCGAGATTATCGCCATCGGGGCTAGTATTATCTGTATTTGGTTTGCTTTGCGCTGCTGTGTTATGGTTTTCTGCTCGCTGCGATTGGTTTTTGATTTTGTTCATCATTGTTATTATTTTTATGTCTATTTTGTTTATACTCTCTCGATTTGAGAAGCTAACTACTCAAATTATCGATATATTGGAAAATTCTAAAATATACAAAGTTAAAGAAAATCGCTATGTTGAAATATCTATGGTCGTAAAATTATTCTTCACGCCCGTTGCACGTATCAGAGCTTAGGTAAACTTTCGCGACGGTTTCCTAGTACCAAAAATTTGTTAGTAATTAGGTGTGATAGATGTTACAGAAGATCTTAGGCAGTTTCCTTGAAGGTTCGTTCATCCATTAACGTTGTTTGGGCACCGGTTTGTTTTGTTATGTTAATTTAAAGTCTCGTAGCCGAAATTGCGGCGTTTACCTCATACCACTGAGCTCCTAATGCGTGCCCGCCCTCAAAAAGAATGGCTTAAGGGAATCCTATTCAGAATCTTACTTGTATATAGTAGTATGTAACGTTTTTGGAGACCGAGGAAAACTTGGTACAAGATATCGCTTGTAGGTTGGTGATTTTTACTATTAGCATCACGATTGACAAGTGGAATGCTGTGGAATGGCTGGATATTTAGAATCAAATATGAAACAGGTTAGCTGAAAAGATAATACAAACCGGTCGGTTCTCCTTCAAATTGAAGGCGCGTGAGCATATTCGCAAGAAAATTGCAGAATCTACACACAGATAGTTTGTTGGATTCGGTTTCTCATTGACATTATCTATATGTACCTAAGTATATATTTAAATATATATTCTTTATATATTTTTTTTCTACTCGATCTTTAATTTAGTTGCACCTGCCATATTTTGTCTCTGCACCACCCTAAGGTCGACTGGTAGAAAATGCCTAAGGCATTAAGTCCGCTTTTGTCCTTGTGCATAAAGTTTCAATAAATAAATAAATAAAATACGAAACCTTACCATCTCATACTCAGTTAAACCAAGTAGCGTGTCTGTTAAGGTACAACCAGTCAGCTCTGACTAATATTCTTGGCACAGCAAAACCCATCCTAGCGTAGGCTCTACACTAGTTATATTCTAACAACGAAAGTATCACGCGATTGCAAAAAGACAAAAGCCAAGTGAACAATTCCATACATTTTGGCATTCCATCAAACACTATACTAATATCTATACTAATATCTATCTGTGTTTCCCGATAGCTACAATCTAGGGGTCTTTAAGTCAAGAGTGAATGGGTTTCTTCTAGGCAAGCGTGCTTCATCGTCGACCTCATCATCGCTTACGATCAGGTGAGATAGTGGTCAAGCGCATGCATATAGACAATAAAAAAAAAAAATAATAATAATAATATTATAAAGAAGTAGTTTGTGACGTTGTAGGGGGTAATCTCTGGATCTACTGAACAGATTTAGATACAATTTGGCATGGATATAGTTTGAGACCCTGTAAAGGACATAGTATTATTAATAGAAGTATTCTATTAGAATATTAATTTTTACTCAATTAACAAATTAAAAGAATGTTGAAGTAATATTTAATAACATTTTAATGATGGGCCAAACGAACGTAATTTAGTGAGCTATGAGTCGCGTAAAATGAGTCGCGACATTTACGCTGTATTCGGTTTCATACTAAAGTCCTGCTTGTACCAGACGGCGACGCAAAATGAGTGAAATATTCCAGAAGAATGTAATTTACGCTACTCAAAAAACCCTTACATGATACGTCAGTTTTATGAGCATCAAATGAGTTAAAATGAATAGGTCTGCCGGCAAAGATAATATCGTAATCGTAAGAGGCCGTTTCTACTCCTGAATCCTTTTTTTTCATAGAACACAAGGCCCGTGTGTTTCTCATCGGAAAACAAAGTTATATAAAATATTACACTGATATCATATTAATATTATGAATACTTTTTATAACCAAACCAAAACTTCATAGTATATATTATCAATTTTATACTTCTATCACAATGGATTAATCTAAACATTTAGAAAACCTTTGCAAATGTTTTGATATATAAAACAATTAAATAGTTGTATGTGCTATAACACTAGTTTAAGAACAACTATCTAAATTATCCAAATATTTATCTAAGTCATTGAAACGTTGTCAAACTTAAAGAAAAACATTAGTTTTCAATGGGCATGTAGTTCCAAAGTGTTAGAATATTTTAACTTTGATATTTTATTGCTGAAACGGACTTTCCGACGGCAAATAAAATTCATGAAAAGAGTATTACTGTACCAATCTGATCTTTACTTTTACAAATAAAAGTTATTGGTATCTAGAGAGTGCCTAAACATGTTATTGTTAAAAAAAACCCTTAAACAAATGTTTATAGATCTGATTTTTGACTTGTGCTTAAACGAATGTAGATGTACCTCAATATTTTAATAATTTGTAAATTTCACGACATCGTGTTTCGTTTTTTTTTGGTAACACTGCAAATGGAAATATATATTACTTGGATATTTGCATTTCTCACAATATAAAAAAAAACTTATTAAATCAAAGCAACTTTAATAAAAATCCCTAATTTTGCTGATATTTTGAGTACTTTTTTTTTTTTTTTTTTTTTTTTTTTTTTTTTTTTTTTTTTTTTTTTTTTTTTTTTTTTTTTAAAAACGTTGCCCCACACTAGGAATTTCTTCCTGTATCGTGGGTGCGTTTACAAACATATAAACTCACATACACAACGCCCAGAGCCGGAACAACTATATGTAGGTCATACAAATATTTGTCCCGTGCGGGAATCGAACCCGCGACACGCAGCGCAGCAGTCAATTGCTCAACCACTGCGCCAACCGTGCGCCAACCGTGCGCCAGTACTATACAGGTTATTTCCCGTTTGTTTAATTATTTATTTTAGCGGCAAACAGAGGGTTTATTTTCGTTGAAGAGATGGATGTCGTTTTTGTGACCTTGATTTCATGTTTCTTGCCTGAAAAGTACTTTATTCTGTAGATCTAATTATTTTAGACACACAAAATCATATTTTATTGCATTATATAGTTCAGTAACTTTTTAATTAATATTTTTCAGTTGCCGACGGCAATTTAAAAATACTCAATGTTCTAAATGTATCAGGTTTTTCCACCAAAATTCAATGAAATTATAAAACTATTAATTTTTAGTGTCGAAAAATTAACATAAATTGAAGTTTTAAAAATTTCAGGCATTTTTTCGGCTAGGTCCGTGCAGATATAATATCCAAAAAATAATTTTCGTCACAGCTGCACTATTATATCAAGATTAGATGAAAAAGCATTTTAGTTATTTTTTTTGTTACAACACAAAGAAAAAGTAAACATAGGAAAGTTTTTGTTCATAAGGTTCAAATTGGCACGAAATCGGGTTCCTGGAATTTGAGCCGTCCATGGGCGTGTATAAAATTGGGTTGGAGCAGTGGGGAGAGGCAGGGTGGCTGGAGCAGTGGGGAGAGACAGGGTGGCCGTTGCCGCTGAAATTCAGAACACCGGAAAACTAAAAACTTACCAGCAAATTCGAAAATAAAAATGTATGTATGAAAGTATGGTGTCGTTATAAGATTTATTTGCATGTACGTTATAGTTAATACTTTTAACTATCTTGGGGAGTTGAATCACTTTAATTAATTGATAATACGAGATAATTTTCGATAAAGAACCACCGAAAACTGTATTAATATGTTTTTGGTGACCTTCTAAATGTATGAATTTTAAAACTTTCAAAAGCTTAGCCAAATGAAAAATTGGCGATTTTTAAACTTTTACCATGGTTGTTGGTCCCGATCCCTTTCCACAGTCTCTGCCCAACCCAGAGCGCATGCGTCGGCCGCACCCCAACCACCCCCAGGGTATAAAAGCTGGTCAGGGAGTCCCGGGACGTCACTCCGCTTGAAAACTCGAACTAGTAACATCCGCGAACTCCGAAGTAACCACGGTCGGCAAAACAGTAATCGCCTGTACCTCGCGGGGTGAGCTCGCGCCGCGACGTTCCGCGCTCTCAGTGTTGATTTGCCAAAATAAAAATATTCTATCTAGATTTCCTCTGGCTAAATGAAACTGTATTATCAATAAAAATGTGGTTTTTGAATTGCGCGTAAAAATGTGGTTTCGATACTGGTGACACCGGATTTTGGTAAGAAAATTGACTTTACATGTTTATTTGTTTATTTTTACTGCTTTTCATGTTTTTGCTTTAATTATTTTATTTCCTTTGTGATTAATCTTATGATTTTTGTTCGCGAATTTCTTATGTGTGTTTTTGTAAATGCGGCAATAGTAAAATCAAATGCATCGCGACATTGTCTTATTTCGAGATTTGACTTGGATAATATGGCCGCGACTGTTAAAATCTACTCCTATGTAATTATTTAGCATTGCGCGAAATTCCTAATATAATACGTTGTGTAAATTGCTAATTCTACGAAAAATAAACGTATTTTAACTTTAAATGCTCTGAAGTAAAATTAAACCGACGGTTTTACAGTTTCCGCATTTTCTTTTAGCAGTATAGCGTTTTACAGGTGCAGGAATTTTTTTTCTGCGATGGTGCAGCTCAGCGGCGATTTTCCTGTTTTTCTTAGTTTTTCACATGTGCTAATCATGGCGATTCTTCTCGCGGTTGGAGTACGGATATCATTAGAATTTAGGAACGTTTCCAATCGCGATTTACTACATGAAAAAGAACTTCGATAAAATATTTCAAGTCAGTCTTAAATCAAGGACTTTGACGCGGCTTTAAATAAATGCATCTTTCGGTTCGAATCCGAATAAAACAGGCGATTCAGGAATTTTCCTTTTATTACACGAAAAAGTTCGATAAAAGATTTTAAGTCTGTTTTAATCAAGGCATTTGTTTAGGCATTAAACAAATTCATCTGCCGATTTGAATACGAATAATAAAAATGAGACTTTTCTAAAACGCAATAATATATTTCAACTACATAAATCTGCGTTTTTTCAATGAAATAAATGACAAGAAATTCCGAAGAAGAGTTATATCTTTTCCTATGATGCAAATCACGGCACCAAATCTTCCGGTTCAAATCCGGATAAAATATGAGATTTAGGACATTTCCTAAAATACCTTTTTATACAAAGGAATAATTTTGTTCGTTCGATAAAATACATACATCTGAAAATAAATCAAAGTCCGATAAACATGAGAATAATTGGGACTTTTTCTCAGGACACAATTCTTAAACTACTATATAAATTGCGCCTATCTAATTAAATGTGTTAAATTAAGAGCTAAGTCCGAAGCGACCAGAAATGGGGCTTTTTAATGAAATGTAATACTTGAAACTCCAAATAAAATATTTTATATGGCGCAAATAAAACGGAGAACAAATTGCGTCTTCTCGCTAAATGATTTAGATAAGTCATATTTCGGTTTGAATCCGATTAAAATAAGAATTCTGTTTCTTAAAATCGCTTTTTATTAAAAAGGAACATAATTGTTTGACAAAAGACCTGACTTTTAATCAAAATCCGATAAAATAGACGAATTGTAACTTACAGAAAGAAACATAAAAACTAAAAAAATTGCGCCTGTCCAATAAAAGACTGAAATCGAAAACTAAGTCCGAACATAACAGAAAATTCAGTAAGAGTCGGCACTTTTCCTATGACGCAATTTAAACAAAGAACAAATTGCGTCTTCTCGATAAATTATTTAAATCAGAACTTGCAGCGGTAAATTATTGTAATGGTAAAAATCCAAATAAAGAGTTAGTTCAACCAGGTTTCAAATTGGCTAAAGTAGCCTCATCTTTCATGGGGTACTGTATAAAAGGTGACAATAAAATATTATAGCATTCTACCACTGAATAAGACAATATTGTTTTTTTTAATTCGCTGATAAAAATGCTTGGCCCAATGCTAATTCTGCTCCACAACCACTAGCGCGCAAACACAAGTGATAAGCAAAACATTATTATAAGTTTTTAAACTGTCACAGTCACTTACACTAATATTAACATTAGAAGCGGGTTATTTACCATGTTTACTGTTAGATGCAAGTTTACGATATTCCGATTTGTTTCCGAAATATCGGAAACTCGCAACAAACAGTAAACATGGTAAATATCCTGCTTCGAATGTTAATGTCAAAACATTATTGTTCGAAGTATTAATTTCTTTCGTTTTATATAACTGCACAGCACATATTATGAGAGTACTATGTACCAACTGTAAATCTACCATATACTGTACCTAATAAGTCGTTCGTTGACTTGAATATGCCATGTCAGTTAAGAGTATGCCAAGCTCTCTCACATGTCTCTCTGATGTCGACATGTGTTGGATTATTCGGTTCCCTTTTGATGGTTGAGCTGAGTGGTGCCAATCCATGCGTCATGTTCGTGAACGGGCGCCATTAGTTGGGATTGATCATATTTTGGGGTTGTTTGTTTTACTCTAGACGCTTTCACGTGCAAGTTTTTTTTTACATCGTGTTCACATATATTTAATTTTCCATACAAACTAATGATATGTTGTCTCCTGTTACAAAAATGATTAATATTAATTTATTCAATTTTCACGGGACTTCAACAGGTGCACCTCTCCTAACCCGTCAGGAAACATAGGCGTGGTGTTATGATAGGTACAGCTAAACACGGTTTTCCAATATTATCAAAATTCACCATGACATGTATGCTCTGCAAAATTTGGCATTATTTTTTAATCTTGCTTAGCAAACTTCCGACTTATCTTTTCGCACTGCAATTTTTACTCTTTGCTCTTGGCGATTTTTTTACATTATTGTTATTATGGCGTGCGTTTCTTGGGTTCGAATTCCAGCTTTTGTTAGGAAAACTAATTAAGTTAGGAGACTGGATTAGTGCCCAGTAAATGATAATAGGTCCAATTCATATTAACTCATTACATAACATTACACGAAATAACATGTCATAACATAACATCACAATCAGATAGCATAACATAATATCACAATCACAGGTAGATGTGCGATATGATGCGATTCAATGTGATGCGTTGGAATGCGATGGGATGCGATGCTATGGGTGCAATGTGATGGGATGCAATCCGATGCGATGCAATGGGATGCAATGTGTTGGGATGCAATCCGATTCGATGCAATGGGATGCAATGTGATGGGATGCAATCCGATGCGATGCAATGGGATGGGATGCAATCCGATGCGATGCAATGGGATGCAATGTGATGGGATGCAATCCGATACGATGCAATGGGATGCAATGTGATGGAATGCAATCCGATACGATGCAATGGGATGCTATGTGATGGGATGCAATTCGATGCGATGCAATGGGATACAATGTAATGGGATGCAATCCAATGGGATGCAAAGTGATGGGATGTAATCCGATACGATGCAATGGGATGCAATGTGATGGGATGCAATCCAATGCGATACAATGGGATGCAATGTGATGGGATGCAATCGGATTCGATGCAATGGGATGCAATGTGATGGGATGCAATCCGATACGATGCAATGGGATGCAATGCGATAGAATGCAATCCGATGCGATGCAATGGGAAGCGATGCTATGGGATGCAATGTGATGGGATGCAATCGGATTCGATGCAATGGGATGCAATGTTATGGGATGCAATCCGATGCGATGCAATGGGATGCAATATAATGGTATGCAATCCGATGCGTTGCAATGTCATGGGATGCAATCCAATGGGATACAATGTGATGTGAAGTCATTACATTGCATAGAATTGGATCATCACATTGCATCACATCTCTTACATCACATAACAATAAAATTAACAACAACATCACAGATACCTAACGTAATTTTTTATTTTTTTTGCTTTGGTGGGTTCAAACCCTACGTACGGAACGGATGAATAACATGGTTAACAAAATGATTTTGATAGTAAGATAACATTTCACTCGTAAATAAAATTATTTTAATCACATTATAGTATGATATCATTAATTAGGCATACCTAGTAATTACCATCAACGCATTATCTATTTTACGATACTTAAAAAAAAAAACAAATGCAAGAAGTTATTAATCCTTCTCACAATACCACACTGTTATCAGAAAATAATATTCTATTACGATTACTTTTACTGCTGACTTTAATTTAAAATCACAATCAATTTGAACAAAAGTAAATGTCAAAGTCAATGTCAAAAACTGTCAAAAAGTTGGTTAGTCAGTAAGTGGTTGACGTTAGTTGCCTGTTATGAGTCTGCGTGTTTATTGAATGTGCATGTGCCACTGTGCATATCAACTCTAAATGAGCATTTGTCATTTTATTTGAGTTGACTTTATGCATGTTCATGCACTTTGAGTTAGTTCTGACTAGCATCGGTTTCTTTCATTGGGTTGACTTAAGCATGTGCTAGCACTTTTGAGATAGTCCTGACTGAGCATTGGTCTGATTCATTTAATTTGACTTAACTTTTACATTTGATACATGCTCCTACGCCACGGTCACTTAACGCTAACCGACTCTTTTAGTACTTTTAATTATAGTTTACTTGTGCATGTAACCTAACAGGTAACAGCCTGAGGTCACTTAGGACTTGTGTCAAAGGACACTTGTCTTTATCTTTACATTTAATTGTGACTTAACTCGTGCATGCATAACATGTTGGATGCTTGGGTCACTTAAAGCAAAGCGTCTCTTAGACTACATTTAATTTTGCGATATCTTGTGCGTATCTCAACACCTATGCCACTTCATAAATCTGGCTCCTTCTTTCTAACTTTTGTATATTTTGATCTAGCTTCGTTTTCCTGATTTTGTTTTTACTTAGGCTCTTTTTGAGTTTCAAGTCAATTTAATTATCGCAGGTTACTACACTACTAATGTACTGATTGATTAAAGAGGAAAATGCGAAAGATTGTATGTCAAAGTAGTAAGTCAAAAGTGCGTTGGCGTCAAAAGTTTGGGCGCACGGTTGGCGCAGTAGTTGAGCGATTGACTGCTGCGCTGCGTGTCGCGGGTTCGATTCCCGCACGGAACAAATATTTGTATGACCTACATATAGTTGTTTCGGCTCTGGGTGTTTGTGTATGTGAGTTTATATGTTTGTAAACGCACCCACGATACAGGAAGAAATTCCTAGTGTGGGGCAACGTTATTTAAAAAAAAAAAAAAAAAAAAAAAAAAAAAAAAAAAAAAAAAAAAATATGTCTCAATAATCGACCCTTTCAGTCGCGCCTTCCTTGTAGAGCAGGAGCTAAACAAGATTTGCTTGTAAACGCAGTTGCCCCCCTTAATTTATTTTATTTTAATTTATTAATTATTATTTTTTGAAGTAAATATACAACTAAACATTCTGTGAATATTTCAAGCGTCTACCTGTTGCCGTTATAAATATCGAGCAAAAAACGGCAAAAATATCATGTTTGTTGTATGGGAGCCCCCCTTTAATATTTACTTTATACTGTTTTTAGTATTTGTTGTTATAGCGGCAACAGAAATACATCATCTGTGAAAATTTCAACTGTCTACCTATCACGGTTCATGAGATACAGCCTGGAGACAGACGGACAGACAGACAGACAGACAGACAGATGGATCGCGAAGTCTTAGTAATAGGGTCCCGTTTTTACCCTTTGGGTACGGAACCCTAAAAATGCCGAAACCACATTAGAGCACAGTTCCCATATGACCAGAAAAATCCTAACAATATGCTGCCACGCTTTTTCTGACCGGTATCTAACTTGAATGTCTGTCGCAAACAAATTTAAAGACAACAAGCACATTTATATGAGCAAAAATTTCTAGCATGTATATTTATACTAACATATTAAAATATAGCTTCATAATTATGTAGTACCTATCTTACAAACACTTGCAGCACAAAAGCCGGTGTTACAAGTATTAAACAGCACCAGCAAAGTGACTAAAATAAACCTACTTCAAAATTTTGGCCTTGAACAACTATTGGTTTTATAACATTGATTAGTTTGATAAAATTTAGTTAAAATATTAGCACAATACACAACATAACATTTTAACTAACTAATATTAATAATTAATAATTTTAGGATTACAACACTCCGAACGCTTTGTTTGGTCTTGAATGCACGTGGATGGAATCTCCCATTATTTTGAGTTTAATCTAAAAAAATCTAATCTCTCTAAGATAAGTAGGTATTAATTACCTCAGCCTACCTTATAAGGGACGGGCGGGATGATGCATCAAATTTAAGTAAAAATTAAATGTCAACTATACTTTAAATACGCATTTATTTTACTGTATACAATGATATTCTATATATATATATATATATATATATATATGGGAACGAATTCTAAATAGAAAATTCTGTTACACAAACTAAAACATTTTGTAAAAATGTAATATTGAAATGCATGCAATAAAAGGCTTTTTATTTTTGGGTCAAGCGTGAGCCTATTTTACATAAAATATATATTGTATCAATAAACGAAGTTACTTATCACTCACTATCCCAATGTTATTAAGCAAAGTAAATTTACGAAATATTTAGAAGTGTAGGTAAGCCTTGCCCTAGTAAAATTCCCTCGGGAAATCATAGAAAAACGAATGTTAAATGTGTTTTAGCATTATTACCTCGTGAAATAAAAATTAACGATAAAGCAATTAATCCACACGGAGGCAGCTACTAGGTTAGTACTTACTATATTAAAGTTCTAATATACAGGTATAAAACATAAAATACCTGCACATGCCACTTCAGTTTATGTCAGCAATTACTAAGTGACTGTAGAAATTTCTGCACATGTCTTTTCAATTTTCTGCAAAGGTATTTAAAGTAATTAGGTGTTCGATAAAATAAGGCTGATTTCCCACGAGTTATCAACCGCAATTTGCGTTAATGTTTAATCACCCACTGCTGATGTGTTGCCCTTTCATTATGTTTCGCGAACTTGGCTGACACACCACCATGTGTCTACATACTTTTGTAGACGTAATTGCCAATTTAATTTGACCGTAAAAATACGAATCGTTAAAACAGCGAGACGTATAAAATCACAGACATTAATCTAACTAGACAACGCAAGTCCCTCCATCTGTATGAAACCAAGCGTGCCACTTTTTCACAAACAATTTAAAAACAAATTTATTTACCAATAAAAGAAAACATTTCCAATGCCTCGGCCAACTTTTTCTATACATTCTTTACAGCTCAATAAGGCATAAAAAGGCATCTTTCTAATTTCGGTGGCTTTCCGGTGCCGATAATGGTAAATTAAAAGCTCAGATTACGATCATTGGTCGTAACTTTACTCCGTTTTATGGCACGCGAAGTACATACAATCGTCATCTAGTTAGATTTATGTCCGTGTAGTACATATTCGTAGTAACCAAGAAACGAATAAAAACCCTTTTAAAAAAATATTGGCAATAAAATAATCGCAAAAAGAAAGTCCGACCACAACTGAACTACGAATCGTTAATACAACGATAAATAGATATTTCTTTGGGGAACAAAGATTGAACCTTAAACCAAAATTGCTAACCAGAATTGAAATGAAGCCAAGAAGAGAGCCCGAACACAGACAGACACCACATTTCCATTAATTTGTTAGTCAAAAACAGCGCATGCAAAATATATCACTCAAGCGGTCAAGCTCGGGCAATAAAATCGAATTATCAGTCCATTTCACGGGTTCATGACAGGGAAATTGAAGCCACCATTTATCGAACCACAGAATGAATAAATTTGCTTATTGAAAGGCTTTGCGATTTCCATTCTATTAATGAAAGACTTTGGAACACGGTATATATGAAAAATTTGAAATAAAAAGCACTTTGAAGAAAATAATAAAAGTTTGCAATTGAGGACTATTATGGCAGATGTTAATTCTCCATAGCGTACTAAAATTAGCTTTGTAGTTTCCCTTTTGCCAGAGCCTTCAAGGATTAAATTATTAAAAAACAAAGTGAGGAAAAGCTTTCCGTTGTGTGTTTTCATAGCTTTAATATTCCATAGACCTAATTTGACTTTAAATATCGTTTTTTTGTTTAATTCAATATCAATTGAAATGTATTGCATCCATAATTTACATACAGGTGGTAAATATAAGTTACGAAAACAATAAATGGCCCCTTTCGGGCACACCGACATTCTAGATACAGTGTCTGGGAGAGGAGAATAGGTACCATGATCTACGACAACAGGTCTTTGTTTTGTACCATCTATTTCTGCGATTATAAAAATATTTGGACACATATCTGCCATCTGCCCACCTGGTGAAAGTTGCGGGGATCCGCTGGATGCGCGACGCACGGACCGGTCAATGTGGCAAGACGCTTGGGGAGGCCTTTACCCAGCAGTGGACGTCTTTCGGCTAATATGATGATGATGATAAGGACATATCTGCCTTAACCTACATGGAAAACCAAAACGTGGCCCTATGTTATATCTGTCTGTTTGTGTACTTAAAACTTGAATTTATAAACAAATCGATAGTAAACGTTTATGTAGATTCGTTCAGCATTAGTAATGGTTTCGCTGAAGGATATAATTATGTATGAGCCAAAGACATAAATCTAACTAGATAACACAAGTTATCTGTATGAAAACTAAGCGTGCAACTTTTACATTTATTTATCGATGAAAGGAAAACTTTCCATTGGTTCCACCCACATTTTTTTTGTATAGTTTTTACGTCTCAGTACGGCACATATTTACTATGTTTCTGTCCGGTGCCGAAAATGATAAATGAAATTGGCGATCTATGGCGTGATCGAGAAAATTGTTTCTAGTGTTGATGCTAGAATTCCAGATGCGGCCTTGTTCATGGATATGTCTAAAGCATTCGACCATATAGATCATGGTATACTGTTAGACAAATTAGAGCGCTATGGGATTAGAGGAACTGCATTAAAACTATTACAATCATATCTTTCTAATCGCACTCAAATCACAGTGTTCGATAGGCTATGTGCAAACTCGAAAGTTGAAAGAACATATATGTTACGTCCTGGAAAAACGACTTTTGGTGTTCCACAAGGTAGCATTCTTGGCCCTCCATTATTTAACATTTACATAAATGATATGCCTAAGGCCAGTAAACATCAGATGGTCTTATTTGCTGATGACAACACTATTTTATTCTCTAGTAATGACATTAATATTCTTGAAAATGACATAAATGACGATCTTAAAAATATAATAAATTCGTTAATTAATAATAATATAAAAATAAATCTTAACAAAACTAAAATAATGACATTTAATCAAATAACAAATAAACCGAAACTAAATATAAAATATGGTAACGTAGCAATCTCTGAATGTGATAGTCGTCTGACTTGGAAATAACGTATTGATGCTTTGTCAATGAAGCTTAGCCAATTTGCGTATGCTCTGTACAAACTATCAAAAACGGTTAACCGCATTACAGTACAAATAGCATACAATGCCTATGTGGCTTCTGGCATCAGGTACGGAATCATTTTCTGAGGCAACTCCACTGACAGAGACATAGCTTTTAAAGCTCAAAAGAAATGCTTGCGATCGTTTACCAAATTGCAATCGATTGATAGTTGTAAACCATTGTTTAAGGAACTCAGTTTGCACACTCTACCGTCTATGTACATATATGAAATGCGAGTGTTTGTTTGCTGTAACCTGCATTTATTTAAAAAACTGCGCTCTCGCAGCTATCAGAATACCATTCATGTTACTTCTCATAAAACTGCATTTTTCGGCAAAAGTGTGCTAGGTATGGCCCCAAAAACTATATAACAGTATACCAGCAGCTATTACAAATAAAGAGTGTCTGGGATCATTTAAGAGGTCTTTGTTTAAATTCCTTGTAGATAGATGTTACTACTCCATCACTGAGTTTACTACTGATAAACAGAGGTATGACGATTCCGATTAGACACTAATGATTTTATTTGTTGATTATGTATGAATGCCTCTATTTATCTAGAATTGTAATGACCTGTTTACCTAATTGACATATTTTAAATTAATTTATTTTTTAATGAAATCTATTGACATGCCACCTTAATTGTACTATTTTATTTCTTGCCTTTATTTATCTAGAATTGTAATGACCTGTTTACCTAATTGACATATTTTAAATTGATTTATTTTTAATGTAACAATTGACATACCAACTTAATTGTACTATTTAATTTATTATTGCTTGCTTATGTTAATTTTGTACGCCAAATATTGGCAAAACATAGTGCACATATTTTAACAATATACCAACTGTAAGCATACCTATGTTTTACAAAATAATTGATTGATTGATTGAAACAGCTCAAAGTAAGAGCTATGCTCTCAATTTTACTTCCACTTTTGACACACGAAGTTCATCAAGATATTTGCGTCATCTAGTAAGATTTATGGCTGCGGTATGAGCTATTATTACGGCTTTGTAAAAGGTCATGATTTTAATTGTACATTATTGTCGAATAACATGGAATGTGAGCATGCACAATAAATAAAATAAAAAAAACATAATAAATTGCCATATAAAAATGTATCATTTGCTTTCGTTTATTCCAATTTATTTGGAGTCGGTGCAGAACGTCTTCTTCTTCCTAACTTCATTCTCGATTAGTCGTCATTTTAGAAGTGTTGGTTTCTTACCACATCTTTCACATTCCATCCATTCTTTCCTTGGTCTCTCTCTCAAGATATTCAAGATAAGCATGCTTGGGAAAATGCTATAATCTTTAGTACAAAACCAAACCGGTTAATTTTTAAATTCAAAAGTATTGTATTGCTTTTATTTTATTTTTCTCTTTTTGATTAAAAACTTGACTCACACACTGTTCCATTGAAGTTGAATTAGATAATTTACCTATGTTTGCAATATTTCTAAGTATGTGAGAACCATGTCCTATTTATTAAATGAGCTAGCACTACGACCGCGACTTCGTTCGCGTGATCCGTGTTTTATCCTACAGATGACTTTTTAGTTTCACCCCCTTAAAGGTTGAATTTCCAAAAATCTCTTCTTAGTGCTGCCCTACATTATAAAAAGTAAAATTACAGTAAAATTCATCAAAAATCTTTAAAACCCTCTAAATCGTCTTTTAGGAGTAGTTTTGAAAAACTAATAATGAAAACCTTTAATATTTACTTAGGTTAGTATTTATGCCAAGTTACAAATATTTAAGCCCAACAAATTTTCACCTTTTCACCTCCTTAGTCGTAGAATTTCCAAAAACCAATAAATACATGAATTATATTTATCAACCCAAAGCGTAAATCTTTAATTTCACGTGTCACACTTTGAAGCGTAGAGGTTTTACAAAAACTTCCAAACGACTTTTTACTCCCTTAGGGGTAGAACGGCCAAAATAAAAAAAAAACTCATTGTTGTTTTATTAACCAAGAGCGTAAACCAACAATTTCAGATGTTCCAAACCGAAGAAATTTCACATAAAGTTTTAACACCTATTTTATCCCCTTAGGGGTAGAATTTCCAAAAACCAATAAATACATGAATTCTTTTTATCAACCAAGAGCGTAACCCATAATTTCATGTGTCCTATTTACAAACTATAAAAATTTCATACAAACTTTCAACCTTTTTTTTACCCCTTTCGAGGTAGAATTTCCGTTAACCAATAAATGCATAAATTATAAAAGTATTGAAGCAGTCTTGAATATAAAGTAATTTATTTTGATAAGGATGAATACCAAGATGCAAATAAAGAGCCTTTTCTTGCGGCGGCATTTCAATTAAATTTTAAAATAAATGAACACTTATTGTGGCATAACTATAATAGTTAGACATATGCTGTCGCGACATTTTTTGTAAATAATTATGTGTTCGGCAAAGTCGTAGTACATTATTTTATTCTATTGCCAATAGTTTTCGCAGCGCACGCGATGTAAAGAATATTTTAGGTATTTTTTTACTTCTTGGTTTACAATATTGTAGTTTTAGTGAGGATCCCTAATTTTTTGAAAATATTATATAGCTTAAGTCACCCGGGGATAGTGTAGCATTCCAACAGTAAAAGAATTTTTCAAATTGGTTCAGTAGTTTCGGAGCCTATTCAATGCAAACAAATATACAAACAATAAAAATTTTCCTCTTTATAATATTAGTATAGATATAGATTATTTTACCTGTTAGAGCTTATTATATTTATACTAGGTGCATCATTCTCACTTATATATGAATTAATGTCCGTATGTGAATATTGTCAAATACTTTTTTATATGAGCAAGTGTGGAGTTTCTTGTCCGTTCTTCTCTATAAAATCTACCTTTTCGAATGGCCAGTAGAATCAATTATTATTAATTTTAAATTTAAATTGTTGACATTCAAAAGTGCCGCTTAATCGCCAAATTGAAATAAATAATTTTGACTTTTGAATCTTCTATCAACTCCCACATAAAAACTACTACTACTACTATTTCTCTACTCAAAACTTTCATCACGGCATTTTGTCTTATACTGATTATTATTTAAAACCCCCGACACAAACATCTCTTTAAACTACATAATTTATCTTGTAAACACCACAACAATACATCGAAATACGTAATTACAATACGATATCTTGCGAAAATACCCAGATACAAAGAGTAATATGCGCATAACTTTTGAACGGCTTAACTGATTTTCATCAAACATAGTCAAAAACACCTTTCAAACAAAAAAACAAAACAAATATATCAAAATCGGTTCATACGTTTAGTAGCCATGATGCTACATACAGATACACAAATACAGAAACACAGATACACATCAAACTTATAATACTCCTCTTCTTCCGTCAGGAGTTTATGATTCACATCAGATGGTACCTAAGCACTAGAAATATATAGGTGTAGGTACTATCCAAACATGACCATTGTCTAACTCTGTTTTAATAACAATATCTTACTCAATGATTTAATAATATTGTTCTTACACTGTTTCTATATTTTTTACTCACAGCTGCATCCGCTTGTACTGCAACTGATCCGAACAAAGCTGGTAAAATACCAGGCTAACATTTCTTCTGCTAAAAAGGCACGACTGCCAATCTTAGCTTCACAATCCAGTTACTGAGTAATTGATACCCTTCGGCAAAGTACCAGGCTAACATATCTTCTGCTAACATGACACGACACGACTGGCAATCTTAGCTTCACAATCCAGTGACTGGGTAATTGATACCCTTCGGTAAAGTACCAGGCTAACATATCTTCTGCTAACATGACATGACTGCCAATCTTAGCTTCACAATCCAGTTACTGGGTAATTGATACCCTTCGGCAAAGTACCAGACTGACATATGTTCTGCTAACATGACACGACACGACTGCCAATCTTAGCTTCACAATCCAGTGACTGGGTAATTGATACCCTTCGGTAAAGTACCAGGCTAACATATCTTCTGCTAACATGACACGACACGACTGCCAATCTTAGCTTCACAATCCAGTTACTGGGTAATTAATACCCTTCGGCAAAGTACCAGGCTAACATATCTTCTGCTAACACGACACGACACGACTGCCAATCTTAGCTTCACAATCCACTTACTGGGTAATTGATACCTAAAGTACCAGGCTAAAATATCTTAATTAATTGATTGATTAAAAGATGATCTTGCAATGATATGTATCAAAATGCCCTTTGTAATTGAAATAAACATTTTAATTATATTTTTGCCCGTTTTTGACCTATAACGATGGTCCCACAAATGGCAGTCGGGACTTATAGCTTCAAATGGGATGAGCACATGTCTTCTAAATACCTTGTCTACATTATTATTAAAACAAATACCGAATCTATAGCTGTGTTTTCTTGTAACAATAAACACTTGGGCTCGTTTTCAATCCGCGGTTCCATCGTTGACACAAAAATACGAACAACCTATGCTATACGAATCAATGCTTACACAACAATTTACCTTGCCAATAAAAGCTGACCTCGCATGGCACATGCTTTCCGAACAATGAGAGATCAACCTAACTATATACCGGACTACCGGCCTCTACAAAACAAATACTTTGTTTTTGTCTCTGAGCCACGAGGATACTAATCATAATTAGAATTATTTACATTCAACCAACGGTTATTTTACTTGTCAAACGTATTATGACACGCCATATTTGAAACAGGAAAACTAATGGAGCGACACTCTATTCTGTTAAGTGTCGACCATTGATTTTAAATACACTTGAGAGCAAAACTATCGCACAGGTGCGATAGTTCATTCAAAATAATCGACGTCATGTGATGAGGAGGGATGAAGCACATGCTACTAAAAGAGTTATGAATATAAATGTGGATGAATGAAGAGGGAGAGGAAAGCCAAAGAAAAGAAGGATGGACTGTGTGTGGAGTGATATGAAAGAAAAGAGAGTCAGCGAAAGCGTGACAAGGGACAGGACAGTATGGAAGAACAAAACGTATTGCGCCGACCCCAAGTAACATGGGATAAGCGCAGGAAGATGTTGATTCGCCCAGTGACGCAGTGGTAGCCCAGTAGTTATCTAGGTAATATATTTCATCACCATTACTCACTAAACGGTGAAGGAATACGTCATAAGGACACCAACATGCATAGAACATGGAACAAAAAAATCAAAATATTTGTCGTTCACAATCCGCACTGGGCCCGTGTGGTGGATTTCTGCCCATTCCCTCTCACGGAAACCAAAAAAATAGAATGTTAAATGGCAAAGTTGTAGGTAATAAAAATATCTACAACTTTTGTATTTACACTTTTTCACATTTATTTTTTGTTTGTTTCTCTTCCTTTTCCAATGGGTTTCATCCTACTATTTTTTTTTCACATTTTCCTATTTTCAAAGGCTTCAGCCCTTGTCTAAGAGAGGAGGTCTGAGTCCCAGCAGTGAGAACATTGTTGTTTAATTAGCTATGTGTCTAAAGCTAAGAGCGACAAAGTAAAATCAACGCAATAAAAAGTTATGGGTCGTGAAAATTAATTAGTTTGACCAATAACAGTATTAATTACTTCATTAGGATTCCGTACCCAAAAGGGTAAAAACGGGACCCTTATACTAAGACTCCGCGGTTCGTCTGTATCTCATGAACCGTGATAACTTGACAGTTGAAATTTTTACATATGATGTATTTCTGTTGGCGCTATAACAACAAATACTAAAAACCGAATAAAATAAATATTTAAGTAGGGCTCCCATAAAAAAAGCGTGATTTTCTGCCGTTTTTTGCGATAATGGTACGGAACACTTCATGCGCGAGTCCGACTCGTACTTGGCCGGTTTTTTTTACTTCAGAAACAGTTCGATTTTAAACATATTTATTTTGATCTTAAACATATTTCTTTGGTAAAACATTCAACAGTAACAAGTGACTTGACTAATCCAATAAGTATTATGTAAGCAACTGGATTGTATATGAAATAGTTGACGTTCAATGTTAATTCGTATTTCTCTGTTGGATCAGTCAAGTAGGTAGAATAGAATAGAGAAACATTTATGTACCAGTATTCAGTTTATATCCGTACCATCACCGTGTCGATACCGTTAGACGAATTTAAATTGCAAGTACATCCACGTGGACGTATTGCGTTGCAATTTGACCTATTTACACTTAAAATTTTCCATAGGAAATACTTCTATGTACGCGATGTCCGACCGATATCTCACCATCCTCGATATATCGTTGGTCTGGTTGTCACAAGCCAGCATTAGGTTCTGGGTTCGATTCCTGAGTGCTATTAGGTTTACCAAATAGAATTTGTCAGTAGCAGTCTGAATTATGGTATATGCCTGTTAGTGGTGTTATGCTCGCCTACAATTTTTTTTTTGTTTTTTTATTTATACATTGCCCCACACTAGGAATTGCTTCTTGTATCGTGGGTGCGTTTACAAAAATATACACTCACATACACAACATCCAGAGCCGGCACAACTATCTGTAGGTCATACAAATATTTGTTCCGTGCGGGAATCGAACCCGCGACACGCAGCGCAGCAGTCAATTGCTCAACCACTGCGCCAACCGTGCCCCCTATTACATGGGACTTAGCCTGCTTAACCCTTCGGGCAATAAAGACGTGATATTATAATCCTTGATACATAATATCTAAACAAATGTTCATAAAAGGCCATTTAATAAATTATATTTGATACAAGCGACTTCGTCCGCAATTTTTTTTTGGGGATATCTCTAATTCTTTTTCTAAAATAAAAGTACCCTAAGTTACCCATTACAATATCATCTATCTGGCACTGAAAAACCCGTCAAAATCGGTCCCGCCGTTTCGGAAATTAGCCGAAATAGATATACAGACGAAAAATTTCGAAATGTTTTTTTTTTTTGTTATTTTTACCGCATAACATACGAGTTTACATACTTTCATATGCATTTAGAAAAAGCTGTTATTTTGACATTAGAAACAGCTACTTAAAATTTTATTTATTTGTACAGATTCATTTTAAATTTCTATGAAGTCCAGTCCAAGAAATGGAAGTATCTGTCGAAAGTCAAAGTCAAGTTGTTTATTTCAATTAGGCCATTCAGAGTCACTTTTGAATTTCAAGAAAAATATAACATTTATTTTTATTTTACTATACGTGACTAGCCAGTTATAATATTCTTCTAATATTACAAGTATACAAAGTGATGTTTTCATCATCAAGCAGAGTTGGGTAAAATACTTGCCAAGTTTTAATGATTAAACGCTAAACTATACTAAACCTAACTATTTACTTATTATACAAGAAAAAGGTATATCTAGGCGTCGAAGTACATTATTTTCATTTAAGTATATTATAAGTAGGTAGTACCGATCTTCTCATTGTGTCACTGTTACAAACACTCGAGATCCTTCGATATTAGTGACGTCACTCCATTGTTTTAGAACGCGGCATCTAACCATTGTTTAGATTGATTACCTGTTTAATCTGCTACATTTATAAGATACTAGATTTTGACAGCGGCTTCGCCCGAGTGAATGTCGAAAATTATTGCAAGGGAAGATATTCCTGCGACAAAAATATCATATGGACTTCTCCCAAATCCAATGAACCATTGGTACTATACACACACTATACCCGAATATATTAAAATGGGTTGAGCGGTTTAGGCGTAATAGCGTAGCAATAAGACAGAGGCAGAAAAAGCTACTGTTCCATTATTATGCTTCTGTGTTTCGTTCTCGAGATTAGATATATATACACTTGTAGTCACACATACAATGTCGCCACTACTGCACTAAGTTCAAAGAGAAAAAAAAAACAAAATAAAAAATAGATGTGGGTACACTGACACGTCTCATAGGTTTACCGTGTTCAATACCCCATTCACATTCCAGTGCTCCGCCACTTTGTATTTCTATTATTGCGTTTCAGTTTTTTCAAAAGTTTAGTGTTTTTTGTGTGTCTTAACGAAAAATGCCGAAAAGGAAACGTGATGACAAGGATTCATTGAGTTATATTAAGAAGAAAATTAAGAAGTTGGAAAGAAAATTGTTAAAAGGACGACGTAGATCTTCATCATCCTCGGATTCTGAGCGGATGTTATCAAAACCTCAAGGTACCTAAATGTTTACGTTTTACAACGGATAATAAGTTTTATTGTGGATTAACGTTACAACGTACGAGTTGCAACTTTTTCAAACTCGGGTATACGATGCAACGTCTTGAGTTCATCTTACCCGCTGTGTCTGTACGTGTGGTTACATGTAAATATTACTAAGTTACCTGTTTAGGTTCCTAATTATAGGCACGTAGCAATTTATGCTTATACTTAACTCGGGTTCACGATGTAACGCCTATGAGTTCTTCTTACCCGCTGTTCTCGTTTAATAAAAGTAAAACATTAGAATAAAATCCGTTGTTACCTGTTAAGGTACCTACTTACCCATTGTCATTATTTGTCATGCGTACTTTTGCATCGATTTACATATTTTAATGTAAATTATATTATTAACGATACTTTGGTTACTTGTAGCGTATTATATTGCACAACAATTATATTATTACTATCCTAACGGGAATAGTATAGCAATTTATTATTTCCGATTGCAGATAACGCAATTATAGAATCGGAAAATAATGAAGACCTACCGGTGGACCTTGACGAGCCGGTACCATCGACTAGCGCATCAATATGCTTGGAGTCACTGCAGGTGTCAAATTTACCTGAAGTGATACAAGAGCCCCCTCCCCAGGCAACGGCTGAAGAGGCTACCGCTGCTGAAAAGGAGAATCAACATGATGATTTAGACGAAACCGTGTTGGAAATATTAGGGACTGATCCACTAATCAGAACATTGTTTGGTAAAGATATCCAGAAGGACTTAGCCGTACGTTATGAGTTCATAGCCACTTCTGGTCTAACAAAAGAACTCCGCAAGGAGCTTTTAGAATCTCATTTGCCTCCAGCTAACTGTAAGCTTATAAACGCACCATCCCTTAATCCAGAGATTAAGGCGGCTGTCACTGACGCCATAGTAAAGCGAGATAATGCTATGCAGGCGAAACAGAAGCAGATAGGCAGTGCTATCGCATGTCTTAGTGAAGCTATTACTATTCTTTTGTCCAAAGAAACAAAAGATCCAGACATATTGAAATTACTTGTGGACACAGGGCGCATCTTGTGCGACTGTCAACATAATGATTCTGTTACCAGGCGTAATTTTATCCTTGCTGTGCTGAAAAAGGATTTAAAAGATCAGATGCAGGTGACCAAAATAGATACCTTACTATTCGGCCAGGAGCTCGCTGATACGTTAAGAACGGCTAAGGCTATAAATAAGTCGGGAGCTGAACTGAAGTCTGTTCCACCACCCAAAGTTTTAGCAAATAAGCCAAGGCCTCCACCATCCAACAGGAATTTAAACTGGAAGGCTCCAGCCCCGTACCGCAGACCGATGGGGCCTCGGAGAACGAAGGAGTCTGCACCCTCGACGAGGCAACAGCACGCGCAGTCATCCAGAGGCTCACGTCCGAGCAACAGCCGCAACCGTCAATAGAAACTACGGTAAATCTTGCCGGCAGGCTATGTCATTTTTACGATCAATGGTCGCAAATAACATCAGACCAAACTGTACTGTCATGGATAAAGGGTTATGAAATTCCTTTTGCACAAACTCCATTTCAGATTAATATGCCACCGTCTAAAAAATATTCTCGTATAGAAGAATATGATTTTGACCAGGCCATAGATAATTTATTAACTATAGGTGCTGTATCAAAATGTGAACCCTGCGACGGGCAATTCATATCTAATGTGTTCTTGGTACCGAAACCAAACGGAAAGACTCGCTTAATTCTAAATTTAAAACAATTAAATGCATTTATAAATACAAAGCATTTTAAATTAGAAGATCTTCGAACAATAATTAAGCTTATTTCAAAAGATTGTTTTATGTCGACAATCGATCTTAAAGATGCATATTTTTTAATTAAAATTCACGATAATTCAAAAAAGTACTTAAGATTTAAATGGAAAAATAACTTATTTGAATTTAATGTTCTGCCGTTTGGTCTCAATACCGCGCCCTACGTTTTTACCAAAATCATGAAACCTGTTGTCAAATTATTAAGATGTACTGGTAATTTGTCAACAATATATCTTGACGATCTATGTCTTGTATCACATTGCTACAGTGATTGTATTAATAATGTCGAAATTACAAAGAAATTTCTTTGTTCTTTGGGCTTCATCATAAATGAATATAAAAGTTGTCTGATGCCTAGCAATTCATGTAAATATTTAGGATTTATCATTGATTCTAAAACAATGGAAATTAGTTTGCCTGCTGAAAAACGTGCGAAGATAAAGAAGGAATTGTTAAAATTTAAAAATCTCAATAGGTGTAAAATAAGGGATTTTGCTCGCTTAGTAGGACTTTTAACATCTGCTTGCCCTGCCATTGAATATGGCTGGATGTTTACTAAAGAGTTCGAAAGATGTAAATTCTTAAATTTAAGAGGCGATGATAATTATGAAAAGTTCATGACCATTCCTTCTACTTTAGATTCAGATTTTGATTGGTGGATAAACTCCATCAATAAATCTGTTTGCAAAATTAAATTTGATAATTATAATTTGGAAATTCAGTCTGACGCCTCAACTACGGGATGGGGTGTAGCTTGTGCGGGAAAAACGGCAAGCGGTTCTTGGAGTCAAGAGGAAAGAAATCAGCATATTAATTACTTAGAATTAATGGCTGCTTTCATTGGCCTTAAAATTTTTAGCAATAAGTTATTCGGCTGTCAAATTATTTTACGAATTGACAATACGACAGCGATTTCTTACATAAATCGCATGGGAGGTGTGCAGTTTCCCCATTTAACTAAACTTACCAAAGATATATGGCAATGGTGTGAGGCTCGCAACCTTTTCGTTTCTGCTATTTATATCCCATCAGTCGAGAATAGTATTGCCGATGCTGAATCGAGACGAGTTCACCCCGATATTGAATGGGAATTATCTGAGTTTGCCTTTCAAAAAATAGTTAAGTCTTTCGGTCAGCCTGATATTGATATGTTTGCTAGCCGTATAAACAAAAAATGCGCTAAATACGTATCATGGCACAAAGATCCTGACGCTTATAATATTAACGCTTTTTCAATATCTTGGTCAGAATGGTATTTTTACGGTTTTCCTCCATTCGCAATTATTCTAAAAACATTAAGAAAGATTATTAGTGATCGAGCTAGAGGAATACTAGTCGTCCCGGCATGGCCGTCACAGCCGTGGTATCCCTTGTTTAATAAGCTTTTGCAAAGTAAACCTTTGATATTTCATTCTTCTCAAGAATTAATAATTTCTCATTCCAGCAACCGTCAAATACACAAGCGGATTACCCTGGTTGCCGGAATATTGTGCGGGAATCTCTACTGAGAAGAAGTATTCCTCCTGCATCAATTCACTTTTTGTAAGAACAACAGCGTTAATATTTATGAGGCCTCCATACCGAAGATTATTTATTTTTTTACCGAATTATTTGAATCTGGTGCGCAATTTGGTACGCTGAACAGTTGCAGGTCTGCACTGTCTTTAATTTTAGGTCATCAAATCAGTAAAGATGATCGGATGAAAAGATTATTTAAAGGCCTATTTAGACTTCGTCCACCCTTGCCCAAATACGATTCAACGTGGGATACTTCATTAGTTATAGAAACTCTGTCTACCTGGATACCTAACGATAATTTACCGTTAGATAAAATGACAAAGAAATTGGTAACTTTACTTGCACTTGTTACAGCCCACAGGGTTCAAACCCTATCAAAAATTAAAGTCGAGAATATTAGTACATTACCTAATGAAATATCTATTAAGATCCCTGATTTAATCAAAACATCCAGTGTAAAATCTAAACAGCCAATGCTTATACTACCATACTTTCGGGCAAGACCCGAAATATGCCCTGCTAAATTATTAGTTGATTACTTACGAGTAACCGAATCGCTGCGTAATAATCACACCTTTCTTTTTATTAATACCAAAAAGCCACATAATAAAGTTTGTGCTCAAACACTTAGTAGGTGGATAAAGAGTACCTTAGAGGTGAGTGGAATCGATGTAACCGAATTTTCCGCTCACAGTACTAGACATGCCAGTACTTCTCGAGCTTATAAAGTGGGTGTCAATTTAGATTTAATCAGGAAAACTGCCGGATGGTCAGGCACATCCACAACATTTGCCAAGTTTTATAACAGGGCAATATCAACAGATTCTAGAAACCTATTTGCTAGGAGTATATTTGGTCGATGATGGTGATTCATAAATCACTAACATGATTGTTTCTAACCTATCCTAGCTAAAATTACTAAGGTTGTGATAAATAAGTACTATATACATGTAGATATTCCTATGTAATCAGCTGTGATTAAAAATATTTTTTATTACCAAAGTCTTTTGGTTCTTTCAATATTTTGTTGATTTATCTAAATCCTATTTACAATGTACATTTCACAAAGAACTCTCAATAACTACAAGTGTATATATATCTAATCTCGAGAACGAAACACAGAAGCATAATTAATGATTAAACGAACTTACCTGTAAGTGAAGTTCTATCATAATTATGTGAGGTGTTTCGTTCGAAGAGATTAGTATCCCACCCTCCCTTTTTTAAACCCCTAAATTGTGAAATGAATGTATTATCTCTGAACTAAATGAGGTATTGAACACGGTAAACCTATGAGACGTGTCAGTGTACCCACATCTATTTTTTATTTTGTTTTTTTTTTCTCTTTGAACTTAGTGCAGTAGTGGCGACATTGTATGTGTGACTACAAGTGTATATATATCTAATCTCTTCGAACGAAACACCTCACATAATTATGATAGAACTTCACTTACAGGTAAGTTCGTTTAATCATTAATTATAATGGATACAGCAACAGCGCACTTCATAAAAAATACACAGAATCTCACGTTATTGACCGCACCCTTCAAACAGATTTACCGAGAAACATCTTAATAAAGAATCTTCACTTAACTGAACATTAGACACTAAAAAAACGGAAAATGAAATGCATAATCATATAAAATGAAAAAAAATCGAATTGAAAATAAAAGTCCCTTTGAAGTATTGTCGCAAATGAAACGAAGTCTGTTCCTACATATTTTTGTAAAGTAGTCGATTCACTTCCCTTAAGTGAATTCGAGGGGTGTGCTGTGGACACAATATAAGAGACTTATATAAGCAGGTTGCTATAGCAACCAAACTGTTTGCTTATCTGTTTATGACACTACTAGCGCTTTTCCCGCGTCTAAAGCGAATAGTACTTTATAATGTCCTTTTTGTATCCCTCACAAAGTCTATACGTAGTTACAAGTTGATCAGTCGAGATATTAACACGTAACAAACAAAGTCACATTCGAATTTACAGAGGAACTGCAGGTAACTTATAATACATAGATATCTAAATTAAAATAAACGCCATCTGTCATTTGTTTTTAAAACTTTTTTGGAATAAATACAATCATTGATTATCTTTTACTACGATACGTAAAATATGTGACCTTGTTAGTTGATGATTTTACTTTGGTTTTGTGAATATTGTAGAAATAAAAAAGAGACATGGAATTGTATGTTAAGATGACATGTTGTTAATTTGGAATACTGAAAGGGCACGTAATTTGGAATAGTCTAAATTACACTGTTATTACACATTTGCTTAATGTGCGAATTGTAGGTTCACGCTGCTTGTTTATATCTGTGATGGCAAGATTATCATCATATTCCTGCCCTTATCCCATCTTACTCACAATTCGATGCCACAGACAGATAAACAAATACACACATACACAAATCGGAAATACACAAACACATCCGTCGGGGGAAAAAAGAAAGAAATTGTTACCATCATTATTTATACATCGCATGGCTTCTCCTTATTGCTACTGGTTACGCGTGTCCTCGCAAGTCATCGTAAACTACCTATGTACGTTTACCTCTTATATTTGAAAACTGGGACACAACTCACACTAGCTTCCATAACATGTATAGGAAATTGGAATACTTAAGAAACCCTTACATAAAACCTCACTGCTTCGGTTACCAGGGCATAGCTTCTAATTTTTCAAACAAATGCGTTATAAAAATAAAAATTACTACAAAGCATAACATGCTGTACTCAATAGGAACTGTAATTCCAAGTCTATCAAAGCAAGTCTATCAATAGACAATCCTCCAGACATCTCCAAATTTAATCCATACAAAAGCAGACGCAAGAGGCTTTGCTTCCATTCGTATTTCAAAATTGAACCGGTTGTGGCAGCTAGCATGAACTAATCTCTCTTGAAAGCTTCCATACAAAGCTTCTATACATATGTTTGTTAGTAATCGTAGTAAAAGGTCTGTAATAGATATGTTGCCGTTTGTCTGGGTCTCTGTAGACTAACAATTATGTAATTTTAAAATGAGGGGAAAAGCCAGCTGTCTTTTTGCTCTCCACGAGTGAGTTTTCTTCGTTATTCTGTGTATGTACAGTAGAGATTTCTCTATAGATATTTGATTAAAGAGACACGGTACTCGTAATTGGCGTGACTAGATGTAAAAACGTAAATGAAGGCAAAGGATCGTAAGGATCGTAGCAGGTGGCATTTTGTAATTGCTGCCTACACCATGGAACAAAGGTGTGAGTTATGTATGTGTAAATTATTTCCCATGGGTTCGAACCATAGCCTAACAAACCGGAACTATGCATTTATTTGAATTTTTAAAAAGCCTGACATAAGCAACATTGTAGTTTTCTATACCAGAATGTCCGTACTGCGATCTAGATACTTTCAGTAAGTTCTAGGATGTCCTAGATAACAAACAATCAATGCACCCATGTTGAATACAGGCCTGCGGATCACAAAGCCAAGAGGCAACACTGGGTCCCATGAGCAATGCTGCGACTCTTAGAATCCGCGAAACCGCGATACGCGGCAGCGGTAACTAGGGATTTTTTCTTTGGGATACCGATTTCCTTATAGGTGGCTAGTGATACAAGCATACAACTTACAACTACAGCTCACATTTGTTCCCGTGGTGGTCTCCTGGTCTGGTTCAATCCCGTGTCCGGTCGAGGGTTACAGGGGGAAAATATATATTATATATATATAATTTGGGATAACTGACGTGGGCCAGCTGGACACGTTCCTGACAATAATAATTCGCTGCGCGCGAAATACATACACAAACAAATGCGCGGGCGACTCACAATACCACTCGCGGATCGCGAACGTAATTTCGAGTAACGATGGGTTAATTATATATCAATTGCAACAAAATCAAAGCAAGACCCACGTATTACGTCCCACCCTGCGTCCCACGCTATCAATGACATTTTTACAAGAGCTGTCAACTTCAACTCAACCAAAAGCTGTCAAATCGATGACAGCGAGTTGAAACAGCGTTGCATCAAAATAACAAAAAAAGAACAAAACGTGTATTGGTTCCGAACAAACTTCTTTATTATAGTTTGGAAACAAAATAAAATTATTACTTAATACACTCAAAAATTAAATTGAACTTTACTATTAGATATTTCTAAATTAAAATTGTTACTTAATGCACTCCAAAATTAAATTTAACATTATATTTCTAAAATAAAATTGTTACCTAGTTCACTCAAAAATAAAATGGAACTAGAAAATTAGATATTTCAAAAAATGCTGTGGTAGATTTAATTTTAATTCGTTATCTTAACTTTATGATGCGAGTTTTTATATAAGTGCAAGTCCTTTTTCAACCCCTGTTTCCGATATTAACGACAAACGTATAATTTTCCCTGCATTTATAATTTTCAAGAACAGCTGTTATGAACTGACGGAAGTTGGAATATAAAGTTTTGAAGTACACTACGATTTAATGCCTTCCTTTTCTTGATAAAAGAAAGAAAGAAAGAAAAATGTGTTTATTGGCATTAAAAACAATAACAACTTAAAATTTAACAAAATAAATCATTAAAACTATTAATGCCGAAAGGGCCTCAGCTCAGCATAAAGCCAAATGGTAATACAGGGTATACCACCTGACGCTGATTTTCAGCTGCAGCCCACGAGCGCCATACGCTCGAAAACATCAACACACGTTTGAAATATACTGAAATGTTTTGTAAAAATAAAACAGCTAAAATAAAATAAAATTGTGCGACTCTTAAATATAACACAACAAAAATAAAAGTTCAATGTGCCCATTAACAAAAGAGAACAAATAAAATAAATATTGTATTACGTCATTAAAGCGGGGGCAGTTCGCTGGACTAAAATAAATTAAAAGACAATAATTAAAGCAAAAATGATAAAATCGATCAGTGTATAAAATTTTTGGAAAATTCGTTAAAAATTGATAAATTTGAATACAAACAATAATAAAAAGTAAAAATGATAAAAATTGTGGGTTTCATTTACTAATAATGCACTATAGAATACATAGCTTCTGCCTGTGGTGTCGCTCGCGCGAAAGTCTAAATTATCCCAAAGAAACCAGCTACTACCTGGATAAAAAGTATGTTATATATTCAGTATCCAGGTTATATATGTGTGTGCCAAATTATATCTAATTTATTTCAGTAATTTTTGCATGAAAGAGTAATAAACATCCATCCACCAGACAACAAACAAGGCATGAAATACTTGGATGATATTTGGCATCCGAAAATGTCACATGATAAAATGAATGAACAGATTAAGTCGCATTTTGCTTAAATCTCTTCCATTTTCATGACACCTTGAAGTCCTGTTTGAACTGGGGGATTTGCCAATCAGGGATGCAATTTTCACATTTGCATTTTCAGTTTGGACAGCTGCGGCTAACAGGGTTGCCTGGTGACAGTTACCTACGGCATTCGGCTTTCGTGGTTCTTTTTTGTAAAAGAAAATCATTCGCAATTCATAAATTTTTGGTTCAAAAGTCTAAAAGTAACGAGGATTGAATATACAATCTCTGACAATTTTTACTATGAAGACGAACTCGTGCGCCTAGTACTTATTACATTTTATTAGTAATATTTAAATAACATTTTATGTTGTTGTATTAGTCTGTAGCAGCTTAACCAATGGGTTCAGCGTAATGGTAAAACATTTTAGGAATTGGAAGGTTTTTCCGAAAAACCTTTTTTTCTGGCGTTTTAATTTTTTTGGACCAATTTAAATCATCATCTGCCTGCCCTTATCCCATGTTACTTGGGGTCGGCGCAACACGTTTGCTTCTTCCATACCGTTCTATCCCCCGTCAAGTTATTACTGACTCCCTTTTCTTTCATATCACTCCTCACACAGTCCATCCATCTTTTCTTTGGCCTTCCTCTCCCTCTCCATCCATCCACATTTATATTCATAACTCTTTTAGTAATATGCGTTTCATCCCTCCTCATCACATGACCATACCAGGACAAACGGTTTCCTTTCAACTTTTCTGCCACTGGCGCCACTTTCAAACTGCCTCTAATATACTCATTTCTCACTTTATCCAATCTCGTCACGTCGCACATCCATCTCAACATTCTCATCTCTGCTACATGCAATCTCCTTTCATCCATCTTTTTCACAGCCCAACATTCCGATCCATACAGTATCTATGGACCAATTTAAATGATGTCCTTTAATTGTTTTAGTTTATTTCAATACTAGTTTTTGTCGTGGCTTGCTCCTGTAGGCTATACCACAACAACTGTAGATTGTTCGCCATAAATAGTAGCTTATGGCACTCAGCGATAATAATGCTGAAAGAAAATAAAAGAAAGCATAACAAAAGTGCAGAAAAAGAAAGACAAAAAGAAAGAAAAAAAGAAGAAAGAATAAAAGGAAGGAAAAAAAAAATTAAAGGAAAAATAAATTATTTCATAGTAATCGGATCAGTCCTTTCCCTCCAGCCGTTGCGCTTAAATTGCGATGCCAACCGTCGCGTAGGGTCTTCAGAGACCCTAAGAATAAATGCGTTAATTGAAATTATAATCTACATTTTATGTATTATTCATATTATTTGGATAGATTACATTTCTGTAGGACTTCATTAAATTAAAAATAAAAAGATATCAGCAAATAATTAAGTCATATATTAATAATATTAATCCTTAATAAATACCAGACGGAAGCATTTTCTAATATTTTAACTCTTTCAACTTAAGATTTTTCAAAAAAAAATTGTCCTTTTGAATGCTTTTTTGAGATTAACAAAGACTAATAGATAGAAATCGACAAAAACAAAACCCTAAAAAATAAACATTTATACTTTCATTGTTTTTATGTGGTCTTATTGGACGCTATCGGTGCTAGGCTTTCGTCTGAGTTGGAAAATATTACCTTCACAAAAGTAACTAATGAACTTGATTTGTCTACATCATCAACGCCACCGTTACTTTTGTTATAAAAACCTATTTCTTATTTTTGGCAACTTGCGAACACCCGGACTCAGTATCGAGTACGATCCTTTTTTAAACATTGTATGATAACAAAATTTGCAGTTTTCTAAAACATTGGCATAAGTATGCACTGCGGCGATAAAGACAACTGAATATTGAGCTGCCGTTTTCAGTTACAAAAATACATTTTCAATTTTTTTTGTTTCAGTTTAGTGGCGTTCAATTCTAAACAGTTGATTACTTGATTACAGATTCGTATCAGTATAACTTATTATATGAATACTTTTTATGTTAAATTAATGATTTGATTTAAGAAAAAAAATTGCATACCATGATTCAAACAATCAGACCTTTTCAGATTTTGCGTTTATTCTGTAAAACGTTGTACATATAATATAGTGACGTTACTGTTTCTTTTTTGCTGTGACATATGATATAAAATTCTCTCTATAGTTGTTTAATTGCAGGCACTTACTCAAACTATTACAATTTCTGATTTCATGGAACAGAACGAGCTATTAAAAGTTGCATATAACCTTTATAGGGGTAATCATACGTCCAAGCAAAACGTTAGAGTTGAAATTCTATTAAGCGAGGTAAAATACAGCTTTGTCGCAATTATTGTCTTGGAAACGATAATATTTTACAGTCTTTTCAGCAAAGCCGTGTAGGAAGGTTATTGCAAGACAGCTATTTAAATCTTTTTTAAATTTTCGAAGAGTTATTAAACTACCATGTCTCGTTTAGAAGAATGTGTCATGTTGCTGATGCTATACTTAATCGCGGTTGGTTTTGACCAACCAATAATCTTCGTGGTTCTAGTGTTAATATTCGTGAAGTGGTTGTTTGAAGCGCTGTAATATGTTTGTAACTTCTGTTAGGGCGAGCAAAGAAGTAAACTCCTTTTGTTTTGCTTTTTATGTTCACAAATAGTCAAGCAAACATTTCAGTAGTAGTGTCACGCACAGTTTTTGTATTTTGTTTGTTATTTTGTAAGTAAATTGTTACTAATACTATGAGACAGAACTCATAGCGAAATAGTATTAGTACTTATTGTAGTACATAGCATTAGTACTAGTAAATAAATCAAAGACCTTTAACGCATTACACGTCTGTGTCCGTGATTTGAGTTCCGAGTTCAAAATGTTTTGAATTATGACGGATAAAGTTCGGATGTAGTACTAATGCTTCCCTACAAGAAGTACTACGGCTACTTCGGGACACGGATTTCACGGACACGGATGTATTGCGTAACCGCCCAAGCAAGTGCATTTGTATTGCGATATGTGTATTTATGTATTTAGTATACACCATCTTGCGAATACTAATAATCACGAACTACTAAAAGAAATTCCATTGAGTATTTTCTTTAATCAGTTCAGTATTAGAGTACGTGTGTTTTGCAATGTCGGCTTTAACTAGCCAGACATTTTTCTCTTTTATTAGCAACTGGTTTCTATTTTTAAATGATCACAAAATTGGGACGAAATGAGTTCACGGTGCCCCTTGTAAACTGTTCACTCGACCATTGTGAATTATATAGCTATGTCTTTTTGCTTAGAGGATTCTTAAAAGAGGTTTTTGAATGCATAGAAGTCTAAGAAGTTTCACCTTCATCCTAATCCGGTTTTTATTGAATGTCAAGTATGGTACTTGTCTTTTGTATCGCTCCCCTATTTAGTACTGTTATTTAAGCTGATATTCATCTTGTATCAAATAGAAACGCCGTTTTTAAGAGTCTGAATCATGAAACCAGTCGACTTTAAAATATCGGGAATTGTAAGTTTGTATCTCAAGGAGATCAATTGATGCAAAATCTTTTGTTACGTTTTGAAAAGGTTCTTTACCCGAGACTAGTAGGATGGAGTAAAGTTCACAGTAAATTTTTATGCCTTGAAAACAAAAAATAAAATAACACATCTTACCCAATGGGAATATTAGTTATGTGATAATCTCTATTAATTATTATGTGAAATCTTTAATTTGACGTACGTACCTATTATTAGCGAAGTCTATACTTCCACAGACAATTTTTTGCTATAACTAAAATACTATTTCTAGAGAAGTTTCGAGTCCAGTAAACTTTAACCCTCTTACTAATAAAAACAAAATAAAGTTATACCAAAAATAAACCTATGAAAATGTATGGTTATTCCTTTGTTATACCTGGTATAACTTTATTCCGCGTTTATTAGTAAGAGGGTAAACCATTCGAGTATAAACCCGGTTCGGAAATGCATGTCACATGTTTGGAATCTTTGGGTTCCAACTTTGAATATTCTTGCTAGTTCTATTGTTTGAGACACTCGAAACTTTCTGAAGTTTCAAGTCACACAGGCAGATTATGGTCTTATGCTTTCTTTACATTTTGAAGTTGATACTATCAAGTAAATTGTATCACGGTGGTAGCACTGTGATACAATTTCATCGCACTTGATAATTTAAACTGCCGCATTGAATATTTATCAACATTATTTCAAAATGTTAATGTATTTGATTATTTCGTGATAGATGTGTTTCCTGGGTAGAAAAATGATAATTCTATTTATTCCGTCATCATCAGTGAGATCATCAAATAATATTGGAGCAGTAATTTTTGCTTTGCCAAATCAATAAAAATTGTCAAAGATAAAGCGCATCAAAGTTCAGGAGTGGGCGAGACTTGAGGCGTCTTACGACATTTCAACGCACTATATCGTCATAATTTTTTGTTTAAGTGGTAAAAGAAAAAATACGTGTCCAATATTTTTAGGTTATCTAACTGACGGACTAAATAGATATTTTTTGTCAATTACCCTATTGCTGGCGAAAAGTGTTTGTGTTGAATATTTTGTCTATTATTACGTATAGCTAGCGTGGTATTATTGTTTTACCAAATACATTGTTACTAATATTATTCTTTCTTTCCCCAGTGATAAAATGGCTATTCCCAACACCAACTTGGGTAGAGCCCTCAGCGGCCGGATCCTCGCCCCTAGGAAGAGGATTGCCGTCTGTCTCCTCCTGTTACTGTTTGTGGTCTTCACCATAATCATCTTCTCGTCAGCCAGTGGTAAGTCTTACATATAAGTCATTCACAACACCCATAATCTAAGTCATTTCTTTCACTCGTCTCAACCTTAACTAGCTTATTTAATCAAATTGATAGTTAAAAGTTTTTATTTACTAATATTAAAGTCCTCAACCTGAGAGATATTTTTGTTATCGTTGTGGACTTAGAAGATTATTATTTATAATAAGCGCATTGTATAATTCCGAATCGCAGATTGATCAAGTTTGGAATAGAAACTCAAAGTTACGGTTCTCTATTGGGTTAACTTGTTTTTCCATAATATAACTTGCCCAAACTTTATGTCACATAATATCAGATGGCATAAAATTGAAATCCCTACATACTATAAATTCCCCAATATTTTTTGTCATAAATATTACAATCAGATTTAAAACCGTTTTCAATAAAAGTTTTAAGTCCTAAATTCAAATTATTTAATGTTTATTTATACTAACTGATACAATACAAAAATAGTAAAGATGCAAAAGCAATATGGCTTGTGTCACGGCTCCGGTGCTGCATGTATTAACACAGTACTCATTAAAACAGTAGATTGTAAACATGTGGTTGTTATTTCCCTGTAAGAAGCATGCAAACAAGCATACACCATGCATGCAAGCAAGCAAGCAGCTTCCTCAGCTGCGGCGGCGGCGAGCGTTTCAACAACCACCAGCTCCTCAACACGCGCCTCGACCCACCACGCCTACGTGATTCTAAATTACACCCACAGCGTGTAATTTAGAATCGCGTAGTTAGGACAGACAAGACTGCGTGAATTCGGATTTACAGCGATTCGTTTCTGTCACTAAAACCAAATTTTTATCAAATGTTTTAGGACCAACCATTTTATCATAAACGGAATAATACACATTATATAATACAATACTTAGGATATATGACTTTATTTCGTGCAAAATTAGGAGATTCAAGTATTGTACATGATATTATGACTGAAAAGTTTTAGAAATAAAGATAATTAATTAAACAAAATTTCGAATTCTTGAACATTATGCTCACTGAAGTTGATAGCAAACGTGTTATGGATAATGATATTTGGACAAATAATTTTAGGAGAAAAAAGGTAAACAAATAAAACATAAAGAAAAATAATTATTAACTTGGATGGGAGCAGAGATTTTTGCATACATTTTGACGTGTATCCACGTCATAATGTATGCAAAAATCTCTGCTACTCTAGAAATTTTCTTCCATAGGATGGCAATCCCAAAAACTGATGATTACCAAATCAGGGTAATACAATTTGCTGTTGCTCTATATCTATCATTTCCATCCAAAGTTTAATTACACCACTCGATAACCAAAGGATAAAATAAATCGTCAAATTACAAAAATAATAATAAAACCTGGAAATCCGAAGGCACGTTATGTACACATAAGTGTATAATTTAACCCCCACTAGCCTTATAACTTTTCACTTATTTTATTTTAAATAATTAATTATTATGTTTTATGTACACTTACAATATTATAGACATACCTTGAGAGATAAACGGTAAGTGGTGAATATTTCAATTTACGAGGAGGGATCAAAAAGTAGTGAGAATGAGATAGAATATAATGACTATTTTCCGAGTTTCTACATAGTTTCCGAGTCTCTCTACACACGGAGTCCAGCGCTTTTCCAAGCCTTCAATAAATTTCATAAAAAAAGTTTTGTCGTGGTCCTGCAAAAAGCTCTCCACGGCATCCATCACCTCTTTATCGTCTTCGTACCTGTTTACCCTTAAGTATTTTTTCAATTTGTGGAACAGATAAAAATCGCTAGCTGCCAGATCTGGTGAATAAGGGGGTTGTCAACCAATTCGAAGCCAGCTTACTGAATGGCAGCCATCGCAACTGCTGACCTGTACGCGGGTGCGTTGTCGTGATCAAACAGCACGCCCCTTCGAAGTTTTCCTCTCCTTTTCTCTTTGATGGCATGCCTTAACTTAGGAATTAAAGCTGCATAATATTGGCCTGTAATAGTGGTTCCACGCTCCAGGTAATCAATCAACAATATCCCTTCTGTGTCCCAAAATATTGAGGCCATAACCTTGCCAGCCGATGCCACGACATGAAACTTCTTCGGGGTCGGTGATGATGGCCGTTTCCATTGCGAAGATTGCTGTTTTGTCTCGGGATCAAAATGTTGGACCCATGTTTCGTCCATTGTTACGAAACGAGACAAAAAGTTTTCAGAATCTTCTTGAAACTTGTCCAACAATATCTTCGAAATGTCAAGTCGATTTTGTTTCTGACTGTCGGTTAACATTCTCGGCACCCAACTTGCGAAGAATTTTCTCATATTCAAGAATTGTTTCAATATGGATTGAATACTTCCATAGGAAATGCCCGTTTCTTGAATTAAGTATCGGATGGTAACACTTCGATCGCTCAATACAATTTTCTCGGCTTTCGCAACATTTTCTTGGGTGACTGACGTCGATGGACGGCTGCAACGATGTTCGTCTTCCGTGCTCGTCCTCCCTACTCGAAATTAAGAAGCCCACCTTGCAACAGTGGAATACGGCGGAACAGACTCTCCTAATGTTGCCTCCAAATCGCAATGAATCTCTTGGGCCGTTAACTTTTTTAAACAGAGGTATTTAATAACGGCTCGCACTTCGTTTTTCTCCATTTTCGTGAATACGAAGCAAACAAATGATTATTACATTCAGAAAAAAACAAAAGAAAATCGAAAATTTTTTCTTTATTAATATTACAAATATGTATCTGAGCTATGTCTGGCAGATTTTTTTTTCTTACCAAGTAGTATGTCGTTCTCACTACTTTTTGATCCCTCCTAGTACTTTCAGAATCTGGTGTTTGGGTTACTAATATTCACTGTGTGTGTAACTCGTATTTACTTTACCTCTTTCGACAACAATTCTCAGTAATATTTGCAAATATTGAAATAATAATAAATTTAAGGTAAATAGGACTTAGGACTTTTTACTGGCCTTTGCCTTAACGTAGTGGTACCAAAATCTATCGTACCTAGAAAGAATAACACATAAGCTAAATTATAAAGATATTGGGCAAAGTACTAATAAAACGCGGGTGGACCCGCGGGCGGCAGTTAGTCTTTTAAAAACAAAGTCAAATTCTCAAGAACTATTAAATGAAGGTAGTTTTATATACAAGCTTTTTCCCGCGGCCTCAAATCCGCGGTGTATCACACAGAGCATGAGTTTTTCATCTTCAAATTATTGTAGGTATTTTTTTGGATTTGTTTTTAGGATAAGTAATTCTATAGCTTTCTTTCATTGAAGGTATTTTAGCAATCGAATTAGTCGATCTACTACAATACAAATTTTTTTTGTTGTTATATAACCGTTTATAAAATATATTAGAAAACAAAGCCTTTTAAATAACAATTCGCTATAAAAAGAAGAGCACAGTCAAGCGTACACGCTAGGGTTTCACGCTAGATGCAATTAAGGCTTGATATTACTCATGTACAGAAGTAACTTAATTGTTCTAACAGCGTTAGCAATTAGGTCAGCTCCCCTTGTGCCTTTATAACTCAACTGAATGCTACCGAGAAAATAAAATTGTAAGAGTGAATTAGGGCGGTCATGCACTACACGTCCGTGTCCGTGATCAGTGTCCGTGATTTGAATTCCTTGTTTAAAATGTTCTAAATTATGACAGATTATGACGGATAAAGTTCGAATGTAGTGTGTAAGCTTCCGTACAAGAAGTACTACGGCTACTTCGGCACCAAAATTTCACGGACACGGATCGGATCAAAAACGGACGCATCATTCGCATAAAAATTATTTCAGACCTCTGCTATACATAGGCCTCTCCCAAGTGCCAAAAAAGCATGGGATTGCCAAACGCTATCGAAACATCACCTCATATTTAGACATTTCTACTTTCGACTTTAAATTTCATGTAACAATTCGATTCAGATCAATCGATTCGATTCGATTTCGATTCAATTCGATTTCGTTATCGCAATGGGGATGAACTACGTGGCTTTAAACTTGGAATATTGACTAAGGTCCAGAAGTAAAGATGTCAAAATTTCGTACCTCCTACGGGCTTGAAAACCAAGTTTACATGTAAATCATATTTAATAACTTAAAGCACTGACATTCATTGACCCGTAACTCATATTTGCCATAACTAATCTGAAACAAAATATTCACAACAATAATATAATTAGGAAAAAACCCATCCTCTCATAACACAAACAGTGGAGTTTGGCATAACGGATACCTTATGTTACACCAGCGCCTCTAGCGGCGCATTCATACGCGGGAGCTCCCGTTACATTCATCAACATCATCATCATCATTTCAGCCGAAAGACATCCACAGATGGACATAAGCAATAATAATATTTGATTGTATTAAATTTCTTCTTAATAACGCAGTAATTCGTTTTAAAACAAATATACAAGTCACTTCACTTTATATATACCGTTCCCCGTCTAATGCCTGTGCTGACAATTTCATTAACTCTTTAAACACTCATCTTGAAACTTGTAGTACACACAAAAATATTATTGTCATGGGTGATATTAATATTAATATAATTGAAAAAGCCACAGAAATAACAAAACAAAGATCAAATAGGCTAAATTACCTAAATATGCTATCGGTGCACGGCCTCCTTCCGGGACACTGCCTTCCCACTAGAGAACAGAATTGCCTTGACCATACAGTCCTGAAGCTTGATAAAACTAAAATTTCAGCATTTGTGGCAGTGCTTAATACAACAATCACGGATCATGCTATGGTTCTCTTAAACTTAACTAGCTCAGGTAAAAGACAAAGAACTTGTTCAAAAACCACAACCATTATAGATTTTGAAAATGCATATAAGTACCTTATAAATATAGATATATCAATTTTTGATACTTTCACGGTCCCAGATACCTTTGCAACTAAACTGGTGGAGGTGATTCGATCGTCCCTCATAAACAATTCAAAAACTAAATCCGTTTCATGTGGCAGAAGAACACTGAAGCCCTGGATCACTGCGGGAGCTCTACGGTGCATAAGACTTAGAAACAAAATGCAGCATCAATCAAGATCAGACCCTTTCAACTTAATTTTAATAATAACCTTCAAACGCTTCCGCAACTTTTGCTCCAATTTGATAAAAAAGGCAAAGAGACAATATTATAAAAAACAAATAGAGGATTCAGCTAAAAGTCCGAGACATCTTTGGTCTACAATAAATGAAATCACCCAGTTTAAACCACCCAAAACTTCAAATACTCATCTCCTAAATATAACCACGCAGCCTCTAAACTCACTAAATAGAGTCAACTTGTTCTTTATCACTATAGGCAAATCCTTAGCAGAATACATCGTAGCTCAAACTGGTATGCCAGTTGTGACAAGCTGCTGCATTGATTCTAGGGCTTCCTCGTTTGTGTTGTTAGAGACTGACCCGCAGGAAGTGGATAATATTCTAATGAGTCTTGATTCTGAGAGTGCACCAGGTTGGGACGGTATTCCTACAAAATATTTAAAACAATCCAGGGATTTTGTGGTTCCACTTATAAGCCAGCTAGCTAACTTATGCTTCAAAACTGGTGTTTTCCCGAAAGATTTAAAGCGATCAGTGGTCACTCCTGTGCACAAGGGTGGGGAGGTAAGCGATGTCAACAACTATCGTCCCATATCTGTTCTGCCAGCAATTTCTAAAATCTTAGAAAAAATTATAAACAAGAGACTTATTAACTATTTACAGAAATACAATATTCTAGCAAACGCACAATATGGGTTTAGACGAGGACGTTCAACTCAAGATGCTATTTCAGCTTTGACATCTGATATTGTTGATAGAGTGGATAGGGGTCATAAATGCTTAACAGTCTTCTTAGATCTGAAAAAAGCTTTTGACACCGTTTCCGTTCCGATCCTTCTGCGCAGGTTAGAAAACATAGGTATTAGAGGCACGGCTCTCTCCCTTTTTGAGAGCTATCTCAAAGGTAGACAGCAAATGGTAAAGATTGGTAACATGTATAGTGTCGAGGGGGACGTCTATTACGGTGTGCCGCAGGGAAGCGTTTTGGGTCCGACAATGTTTTTAATTTATATTAACAGCCTTTGCAATATGCAGATCAATGGAGGGAAAATCTTTTCGTACGCAGACGACACTGCGGTTGTTTTTTCGGGAACCTCATGGAACCTTGTGAAAACTGTCGCTGAACAGGGTCTGATTAAGATAGCTGGCTGGCTTAGAGCAAACCTTTTAACCCTAAATACTAATAAAACTACTTTTATCTGTTTTTCCCCAAACCAAAGATCACAGCCTGGAACTGACTTTGGCATTGCTATTCATGTTTGTCCAAATTATTCCCTCTATAAAAGTAACTGTGGCTGCCAGAATATACAACAAGTCAGATCCACAAAATATTTAGGCATAATTGTTGACCAAAGACTGTCGTGGCACCCTCACATTGAGATCCTCATGAAAAGGATCAGGAAGCTCATTTGGGTCTTCAAAACTTTACGTCATGTTATGTCCGCCCAACTTATAAACAAGATCTATATAGCTCTGGCACAATCCGTAATATCTTACTGCATTCCGATATGGGGAGGAGCTTCGAAAATGAAATTCCTCGATCTGGAAAGAGCACAGAGATCACTTATCAAAGTGATGTATTTTAAACCATTTAGGTTCCCCACAACAGACCTCTATAAAATTAGCAACTTGCTTTCAATTAGAAAACTTTATATTCTAAATGTAACCTTAACCATGCATAAATGTCTTCCTTTTGACCCAGCTACTCAGAGCAGAAGGCGCAGAGATATTGTGGCGCACTCTCCAGGGGTTCGTTCAGCTTTTGCTCAACGTCAATATGTTACACAATCCACCTACATCTATAATAAATTAAATCTTAAGTGTCGAATATATCCCATGCTGTTATATGATTGTAAAAAAACAATATGTGATTGGTTAAAATCTATAACATATGAAGAAACAGAAAACATTCTGGTCAGGGTAAGCTAACATGCTGGATACCCAACACATACATATACACACACAAACAAATGCGCACGCACATACACACACAAACACGCGCACTCACAAACACACACACAATTAAAAACGCATGCACAAAACACACACCTACGCACATTCAAATACATGCACTCCTCATACACCGAGAGCTATTTAATTATTAAAAGATAATATATATTTTATTTTCATTTTTCCTTCTATTCATTAGCTTCATTAATTTCATTGTTAAGGTACCACTTAAAGGAAGAGGGAGACAGCTCCAACACAAGTACTATTGTAACTTACTGGGGCTGCCTCAGTTTATGTATGACACAATGTTTGAGATGAAATAAATATTTTTGTTTTTTTTTTTTTTTTGTATTTTTTTTCATAATATCAATTTTTGCATTGAATAGCAAACTGTATTAACAGTTGGTTGACGGCAATCGAGCTAATTTGCGGCAAAAACCAATTATTTTTTATCGCCGATTGTGGTTTCTTTCAATTCATAACTGCCGACTTAAGTGGCCATATGTCGGTACTATTACAACAACACCTTTTGTACACAACAATGTATAAAATAGTCTACACTTCCTTACGAGCAGGACAGTCGAAATTTTTATCGCTGCTTTACTACCGGTATCGGTATTGATTCGCAGCTTGTCAAAGTTAAACATTTATTTTAATTGAAATTAATGATTGACTTTTGACATTTAAAGTATAAATAATAATAATTTGATTCTACTGTACATTGACAAAGGTAGTTATGAAGAAGAACGGACAAGAAACTCCACAGTCAGTTGTATCTGTTGTTTTACCATTTTGCTGGCATCGTAAGTTTTTGTACGTATCTTTACTAGTTATTTGTTAATTTCTTCAGCTATAATAAGCGCTAAGCGCTTGCTTATAATAAGTGTATCGTCAAATGGTATTGATCCGGGCATTTTTTCGACGTAGCACAAAAAAAAATCAAACTATGTGCCTATTGAAAGAAAGAAAAAAAACATGGCAAGTTAAAAAAAACATTTAAAAAAGAATATTTCGGCCATTAAAAAAATTACTCAGCATAATGCTGGGACTCGATTAGCGTATCTCTGTTCTGTCTCATGCTTTATTTTGATCGACATTGTTTTTGTTACTCATACGCTTTTATTTCCCGGATAATTTCGTCGCTAAATCTAAGTTCTCTAGCACTCATAGAGCTTGAAATACCCGGTGCTTTTATTTTGGTAAACCAAGTGACTAAATCGGTTTCGTGGCTTATAAATTTTCCTAAATTTCTTATTAAATTAATTTCCTGAAAATATGGTGCCGTGACCAAGATTCTCGTCATTAAATGTACCGGTTCAGTGCAACGGGGAAAACCGTACTACAAAAATAAAACAACGTAATTTTAGGGTTTTAGGGTTTGTTTTATGGTAGTTTTCGCCAACTACATTCTCAGTGGGTTCAATTCCTGCTTGATTTATTTTGTGATGTACTTGGACTCCAGTGTCATGGATTTAAGATTCGATTTTCAGACTGGTAAGTGATCAGCAAGGTCCCTTATATTTAATAATTTATCCAGTTCTTCACTGCAATAACATGACAGTACTCCATAATAAAGCTGTCTCGATCAAACGAGTGTTTCTCACGACAATTTACTTCGAACCTGTCATAACAAGTCATTTGGTTCGCAACAGACTAGTGATTAGAACTGTATCGGACAGCTGATGGATACCGTAACGTGACGTATTCCACAAGGTGCAGTGATTCAAAGACAATATAAATTTTCCTTCATGGTCATGGAAAGCATATTTAAATTTGTTATATGTAAATTAAAATGACTTTCGGGAACAAGAGATCGCAGACTTGAGCATATGATATTCATTTCAACTTCATACATCCACGCGATCCTGAGAAAAACGGTCTTGACAGACGGACATCGGAATCGTCGTTTAAGGCAGGGTTCACCAAATGGCGGACCGCGGTACGGATCCGGACCGCTGATCTATTTTGTGTGAACTGTAGACGGTACAATATAATTTACTTGTGTTTCTTGAGTAAGTAATTTTTATAATTTATCCCGCGCTTCGTCTATACTACTGTCCATTCGACAACAGACAAATTATCTCATCAAAATATTCATTCATTTTGTATCTATATTTACATATTTATGTATATTATTTCACCTTACGGACCACGACGGTAATAATAATATTATTAAAAATAACGGACCCCAAATGAATACAATTGGTGACCCGTGGTATGATAATCCCCTTGTGAGGTACGGAACCTTAAGAAACAATGAAATTTGACTTATTAAGATTTAAGTATTTATTTTTATGTCATGTCTGGTGAAATATTTTTCAATTTATTTTTCTTTATACCAAAGAAAAATGGCAATAAAACTTGTTTTAACGTTATCTATGTAATTAAGCAGGCAATTAACCATATTGTAAGGCTTAGTTGAGTGATACGGTTATCATTATTTTGAGTTCACCTAATGAACGCCACTGACTCTGCTATTGGCGTGGCTCCCTGCTGGTCCCATAATATCTAAAGAGTTTTCCATCGATTCCAATTGAATAAGAAGGATTTTAGTAGGTTCTTCCTATTACCTTTAAATGTTATTGAAAGTAAGGTGTTACATTATATCCGTGAAATAGTTGCGTATTGTTCTATAAAAATGTACTCTCTAAATAATTTGTACATTTTGCTTACATACTTGTGTAAAAATTTTCAAGAACAGCTTTGTATTTTTCTATGATTTTTAAGATATGCATTACTTACAGATTCTTAGAAAAAGTCAATGATTGACAGAATACTTTTCATACAGCAAATATTTGTATTTTTGGCTTACATGTTTTCACGTGAAAATATGACAGCTCACAGCACCTATTATTTGCTAGCTGCACTGTACCAAACCAGCCAACCACTTACTGTATAGCCCGACCCCATGAAATTGTTTTCCAACCTTCAAGAGGCAAATATACCATCGTATCTTTAGGGCCATACACCGTTGGTGACACGGGTTGGTGACTATAAATATGTCTCGGTCAGCATCCAAATGTATTGTTTCAATAAACATACTGCACAGTATTACTACATTGTCCCCAAAAGAGAAATTCGAATTTTATAAAAAGCGAAGAATGACGCCATCATAGAAATAGAAACGACGCGACGTTCGCTGTCGCTTGAGTAAGGTACCATTGAACTTATAGATCGCTGCAACGCAGATCTTGATGCAACAATGCAGATGTTTATCCGGCAGTTGGCCCACTTAATTTTGAGTAGAGTAAGCTGACACTACTGCAGTAGCTTAAAGGAGGCATTTACTTAAAACTGTGAGATTTCTTTTAGGACAAATCGTGTGTCTGTAAGACTAAAAACACTGAGAAAACGGAGGATCTAAGGATAGATTTTACATTATTATAATTGATTTAGTCTAACGCCATGTCATTATCAACACCTTTACAGACCAAGAGTGGTACAATGGTAGTAGATAGTTTCATAGACAAGAACATTTGCATAGAGAAATCCCTGTGTAATAGCAAAACCTGTCATTTACCAAAAACCCAAGAACAGACTGTGTCAAAACATCTAACTTTAAACAAAACTTGGTTACAGTCGCCCATAATCTGCATAAAATAAAAATAAAACACTCGTTAAACGAACGTTAACGTGATGTGTCTGCTGGACGTCTCACTGCTAAACTGTGACGTCACGGCAATGTACTGGACGTTACCTGACGCGCGACTATCGATGATTAAAAATAAACAAGCGATATGGGATATAGTGGATGCTATTATGAACATAAAATATCAGAAAAAGAGAAATAAAATGAGATTTGAAATGAGATAATGCCTTTTTAAAAGTATAAGGGCTTTAAGAATGTATTCTTCTCTTATTATGCCAACAAATTTAACCGGTTAACCGTCTCCATCTTTTCAGGGATCTGCATCTCCATTAATTCTTATTGTATGTTTACCATGTTTAAAACCAATGCGCTGCGTATTCCTGCCAGTTACATTTTCTTAATCGATACAAAGCATAGCATGGGGTGTAATAAACCTTTTTGTGTCCATCCAATCGTTAAAACTGACATGTGTTGGCTCGTGGGTGACCGGAGGACACTCCTCGTGCTCGGGTATTAATGGTTCTATCCTATACCTTTATATATCTATGTACATATACATATAAATATATTGTACATCTAAGTTTACCATACATGCATGTGTTGTTATATTATTTACTTGAAGACATAGAAGGATGATCAAATGAATGCTACTTCTATTACTTGAATGAAAGCAACAAATACCGAAATAGTAGATTTATACGTACCAAGTCGCGGGCTACAGCTAGTGTTTAATAAAACCGATCTGAGCTTAGCAGACAATCTGACAATACGAGTATTTTATGTTTCTTTCAGATATTTTCTGCTATATTATATCACCTGTCGCTGATACAATTAAGTAATATTTTCGCAAATATAATTATTGTTTTCAATGGTTTTGTAATTGATTCATGTGAATAACGTATGTGTTAGGTTTTGCTTGGTTTAAATAGTACATTACTGCAGCGGCCAGCAAAATAGGCATTGATGGACGAACGTGTAAATGTGGGCCGAGGCGAAGCCGAGGCACACATACGTAAGTCCATCAATGCCTAGTTGTGGCCAAGGCTTGTATAGTACTTTTCTCAAATAATGCGCGGAAATTAAAACTAAGTAGTACCTAGAACTCATTTTGTCAAAATCAATGACGAACAACAATAATTGTTCCCGCGTTAAAGTGTTCCTTTGTTTTTTTTTTCAATAAACAGCGTTCTATTTGCAAGCCAGTTCGAAATTTAAATAAAACCTTTGATAAGTTACCTCCTTGGTTGCCATGTTTCGGAGTAAAACATCGTTCTATTTTTAATCTACACGACAGATATGAGTTTACTATGGAATTTATTTGGCCGCTAGACACGACAGATATGGATTTTCATACAACTTTTGCCGGCCGCTGCGCGCATGTATTTGACCAGTACAGCAATTTCGATTTATCTCGAAGAAGGTTGTCAAAATAATGATCACATTTCCAAACATGTTTGAGAAAAAGTTATTAATAAGAATGTGCCGTTTAGCTATTTCAAATAATATACATGAATAACAAGTTTATTGCAGTGGCTCAATTTCAAATATTTTGCTCATGATCATAATGTTAGCACGTTGATTAATAAGTGCCTGGAATCGTTTGTAAGATTACTTTTTGAACTTACACTTTTATGTTCCCAATAAATATAACAATCTGAGCTAACTAATTTTAAAGGTACTCTATGCATACTAAAGCTAATTGTTTCTAGAAACAGCGCAGTGCCCTCACATAGATATGTTGACACATGAAGCCTAGAGAGGCACTGCCCTTACCAAACACTAGGATTTATAAGGTCTACCATAACTTTAAGGTAAGCTGCAAGAGGCCCTCACGCAAATGCGTGTTGCGTGAGGGTGCTGTTGCACGCATCGCTTGCACATTCATCATGGGACGTAGAACTTGCCTTTCGCTTGAAGTACATACGTACGGGTCTTGTGAATCGAATACACACCCTGTACTACCGTGTACTTCGAATGACCGGTAGACTCACAACATTCAGCGCAGTACAAAACATTTCAACACTTCATCTCTCCGGTAGAACACCATGAAAGGTGGAAATCTTTATAAACTGCGAAAATATCAACCAGGCTAAATGGGATGAAATCGTCGTATTCCAAACTTCTCCACCTGTTCACGAGGACATCATCGAACGCACCTAAGAACCACATGCACCATCATCACTTGACAAAGCAATCAATAAAGCGGTTCAGGTTGCAATGCACTGGCCAAACAAAATATGGTCATCAAGATAAGAAGAAGATGCACCGCAAAAACAGTTCAGCTGTACTTAATTTAAAGTTTGTAAAGGTAAATTCTAAAAGATGTAAGATCGTTGAGGTAATCATCAAAGTATGTAATCTTACAATTAAGTTCATCATTGTAAATGTGGGAACTGTGTCGATGGGTAGTTTTTTCACTATCTGGCGGTTTGAGTTCTTGCTGTGGCCTACCCAAATGTCCTTTCTTTGGTATTGGTAATCGAGTCGTGGGGTGAGTTACACGATATCTGACAAATGCTTGCACTGACTGGACAGGTCCACTCAAACCGTGTGGTTCTTTCCTAAAAAGACCATTACAGACATCTTTCACCTATCCGGTATGGTCCTCACATGATAGCGATAGTCCTGATTTAAAAAAAAAAGTAAAAGAAACGAAAAAATGAAAAAAAAAAATCTAGAGAAAAAAAGAAAAGATGAAAAAATAAAAAAAAACAAACAGAAAAACAGATAAGAAAAAAATGATGAAAATTAAAAAAAAAAAGAAAGTACAATGAAAAAAACACAAATTAAAAAGAAGAAAAAATAATAAAAAAACACAAAGAAAAAAAAAAGTAAACAAAGTAATAAAAAGAAAAAAAAACAAAGAAAAAAAAGTAAAGTAAAAAAATTAAGAAAAAAAACACAAAGAAAAAAAAGTAAAGTAAACAAGATTAAAAGAAAAAAGGACATTTAGTTGTAACCAAAGATGTATATTATTACTATTTTGACAAATGATGCGATTACCTGCTGCACTGCGTGTCGCGGGTTCGTTAGCATTCACTTGTGATACTAGTACTGATAATAATGGTGTAGTGACTAGTCTGTACAACATTATTATTATGTAGAGTAAACGTACATTAAACAAATATAATGTGACCTTGTGCTTTTTGACCTCTCGATTGTACCTACTGACCTGGATCTAATTTGCTATGTTACGAGTACCAATGATTGTTTAAAAAATCGAATACTTAGAAGATTTTTACTTTGCTTGTAAAATCGATTCAAACGATTGTACAAAAGTCTTAGTGAGCAAAATCTTTGAAGTTGTAAGCCGGTGATTGAATTGGGTACCAACTTACAGCCATTGTTATTAATAACTTACCTGCAATGTTTGTGTATGTGATGGAAGCATGTTTTTGTTCTATTCGGTATTTGTCTATTTTACTATGTCTTGCGATCGAGACAAAGCGACATTATGCCAGCAATATACTAATCAACTTTTTTTTGTAATAAATTGTAAGTTCATATACCTATATATATAAGTTAACCTATATAAGTTTTATTACACCAATATTTTTTGTTTTTTTTTCGCTGTAGTTACACAAAATAATATCATACATCGTCGACCACATCATCGCTAACCATCAGGTGAGATAGTGGTTAAGCGCGAACCTATAGAGAAAATATGTTTTGGAATCCAGTACCGAAAACACACCGACAGTTCCCGAATAAACCCGAGCCCGTGTGACGATGTTCATTTCTACTCATTTTAGCACAAAGCTGATACAATGTTCTGACTTTTATCCTATTCAATATTGTTACCATCGTCAATATATTGATGAATTGATCGAAAATATCGAACCTTAAAAGTTATCGTGCTTGCTTCATACCATTATGCACGAATATTACAAACAAACTCACCAATAAATGTGATTCGCGCAATAGCCAAGTACCTAGCAATCAAGTTTTGAGATATGGTCTATGTCTAAACTAGATTCTAGTTAGAAATTGTTAATTATGTTATCTTGTTCTAATTTAGTATGAGATTCGTAAAAATTCTTAATTTGATCATTAAAGACTGAGAAAAGTAAATTTGTAAGGGAACTTTCGAGCAAAGTTGATATTGTTGTATATTTACGTAACTTCAAAACATGATTTGTTGTTTATGGAGATACTAGCTTCTGCCATCGGCTTTGCCCGCGTGAATGTCGAAATTGAAATTGTCCTGAGGGAACATATTCCCGGGATAAAAAGTATCCTATGTGCTATTCCTGACTATAATCTATCTCTGTGCCAAATTTCATCCAGATCCGTTCAGTAGTTTTTGCGTGAAAGAGTAACAAACATACATACACCCATCCACACAAACTTTCGTATTTATAATATTATAGTAGGATTTTCATTATTTTAGTCTTAAATGACAGAAATAGGCGAAAAACTAATAGTTCAGAAAATTGGTCCATGCATTTAAGAGATATTTACTATAGAATTAGTATATGGGAAATGTGCCGAGTCAATATTTTCACGTGTTCATAAATATGTTCTACAAAGATTTTTGGTGTTTGTTAATAATATAATATAGATATTATTTTTAATACTAATAAGGGATATGTAAATAATATGACGTAAAGAAAAAATATTTAAGAGATTTTCGCAACGACAATATAATTTTAGTAAAATACATTAAAAAAAACGTTATCTTTTATTTCAGCCACCCAAATGTAAAAACTTTTTAACAAAAAATAACTTTCTTTTCGGCAGTTGATGTTTTTGATACCTCATTTTTTTCGGTTTTAACAACAAACTTCCAATAATAAAGTATTTTTGGAAAAGATTTTATTTTTCTCTTTTTAATTTTGGTACCTTTTATTACCATGAAAATACGCTTTATTAACGATAACTTAAAAACTACTCGTCAGATCTTGATCAAATTAAAATGGGACCACATGAGAAGCACCAGCTATTAAATACAAAAAAAAATAATTATCAAAATAGGTCCATGATTAGCGGAGTAATCGCTTAACAAACATACAATAACATGCAGTTGAATTGAGAACCTCCTCCTTTTAGAAGTTGCGTTAAAACTTCAAAATACCTACTACGTGAAATTGTTCAAGTGCTTGTCGATCCTATAAATTTTGGACTATTTAACAATCGTTATTGCTGATAGAATATCGTATCATAGATATTTTAAACCCTGACGGAATAAGAGGGGTGTTATATGTTTGACGTGTTAGTGTATATGTCTGTGGAAACATAGCTCCTAAACGGATGAACCGATGATGATTTAGTTTTATTTGTTTAAAGCAATATTTAATGAAAATTGCTTCAGAAATTCGAAAGTTATGGGCGTTTTACTGTTTGAATCGGGGTATTTTCGCAAAATATCCTAAGTACATGTCCGAAAGATTTCTGATCGAATCGTGTCTATTAATAGATAAATTATGTAGATTAAAAGCATGAAATAAAAATGTATCGGTGGCTTCTTACATTTTAGTTGTTTCTATTATTGCAATTTGCACCCCTCGAAAGGCGGCGTTATCGTAAGTTCTTTGGATAACGTAGATTTCAGTCGAAGGGCAGATTAAAACAGCTTTATATTACTGGTACTAGTCTGAGATGTTGACATGTACCATGAAGTTTAAGAGCTAACATTTAAACATTGCATGAGTCTTGCATCCTCCTATTTACAAAATGATCGTATGGCTTCTAGTATGGGTCACTTACAGGCACAGACTTCTCTTTATAGTTGTTCTGCACAAAAAACACTAACCCCAAAACAACAACAAAACTGAACAACAGCAACAATACAACAGAACCTTGTTAACAATAAATGAATAATTTTTCAATGGCAAGGAAACGTAGCGCACTGGTTGATATAACCATCTCGTTTGCCTTGTTTTCAGGAAGGACAAGGACCATAGTTACTCGAGCTTAAATATGATACATCAATGTTAAAAAAGACTGTCTAGAATGATTGAAGGATAAGAGGAGTAGACAAAGGGACATTCTATCAGAGATAATGATTTTCAATAATTCTATAATTTATGGAGTTGCATGTGACGTGGTCAATTCCAAACATTTTAGATCATTGTCAATCACTACCGCAGTACCGCTATGTAGGTAGAATGGTCACTTTGTCTAAAGTCCAAGGATCTGCAACAAACCTTTCTTAAAACTTTTTGTGCCATGATTATGATTAGGGTGTTATTGTTCTGCTTTGTCACACAAAGCTCGGCATTATGAGAAATGTTTGGTAGCCCATTTCTCGTTGTGTTGAACTTAAGTGATGGGTAGAAATTCATCAGCTTTCACCTCCACGAGAAATGCTGCAATGCCACGTGTTGCCTCAACCGATCTGCAACTATAATAACTTCTCATGATACTCATTTTTGACTTTCAAAATTGGTTGTTGCCTTACCACATATCTTATTGTCGTTTCGGTTGTTTACTGTATAAGAAACAATGATTTAGCCAACAACAAACTTTGGTCGTCAAAAATTTTGCTGTGTTTTTAACAAGTAACCAATGTTCGTGCTTTCAGTTCTTGTGTTCGTCAAAAATGTTTCTGTGTTATAAACAACTAACCAATGTTCATGCTATCTGTTCTTGTGGTTTGTGGGTATGCGTTTTGTATTATGGTGTACGTCGTAATACAAAACACATACTGTAAATAATGTTTAAAAGAGTTATAAAAATATCTAACATAACTCGATTTGAGATCGCTCTTTTGAATGCAAAATTATATTAGTATGATTTTGCAACTTGCAACCTATTAGAGCACTTATAATTTATATCATAATTTAATATCGGTACTTTTAATCTTGAATACACGTTAACAAGTTTCTTTTCCAAACCATGTAAAAGACGAACACTTTTTGAAACTTTTAATTATATTCTCTCCTCTTCAAGACTGCAAATCCAAGATATTCTGTAACTTTCAATGCAACTTTTTAACTGCCTTCGTGGCAGAATAGATGCTCTACTTATTTATCGATTGAAAATTGTTTTCCTTTCATTTCTGCAATCTGTCTTACTAACACATATGATATCATACTAGAGGGTTGGCTTCTTCAGGTAAGTCTAAGGGTTCTATTATGGAGTACTTTTTAATAACATTATCACCCTGTGATGCATTTACGAACATATAAAACCGTAACTATTTTATTTTTTACATACAATTTCCATTTTGTTGGTTGTGATAGGTAAGCGTTGTTTGATAGACTTTTTAGCCGGTTTTAAGCATTAGGTAGCTACAGTAATTTTATGATCGCAAAATATTTAACTAGTTATGGATAGATTGCACCTATGATTGTCGAAGGCCATTTTGCGGGGGTTAATCCGGGCGAGGAGTATAAAATGATTTGACGTATTTTTTATGAACGATTACAAAGTAACTAATCAAATTGTAACACAAAATTATCCAACGAGTACATGCGATACGAGTTTCTTTCACTAATTAACTCATCATCATCAGCCTATTAATGTTCCCACTGCTGGGACACAGGCCTCCTCTCTGTGAGAGAGAAAGGGCCGTTATCCACCACGCGGGCCCAATGCGGGTTGGTGGATGTCACATATCTTCGAATTTTTGGTTCTAGGACATGCCGGTTTCCTCACGATGTTTTCCTTCACCGTTTTGAGAGCAGTGGTGATGAAATAATTTACACAAAGTAAAGCGCCTGCCTGGGCTCGAACCCATGACCTACAACTTGTAAGTCGCGGCCGATACCACTGGGCCACCACTGCTCTAATTAACTATTAAGTAATAATTCACTAATTATTACTTATCGTATATATTATCACAAATCCTCCAATCTATATCATCCCTTTCCTGATTTAGTCCACAAGATTATTTTTTACGCCAAGCTAGTTTAAAAAAAAAGTAGTTCCTGGTCTGACAAAAGTCAAAAATTTATATCCGTAATAAAATAAAATTTATATCTATCGTCCCAAAACCAATTCCATCGAGCTGTTTTACAATGCCCCCCACAAACTGGACCGTTGACCTCGTTAAGGTTGCGGGAATCCACTGAATGCGAAACGCACAGGATCGGTCGATAACGCGTCACTTACGAAGGCCTCTGATCAGCAGAGGACGTCTTTCGGATGAAACGTTGATGGTGATAATTGCAAAATCTAGGCAAAGCCAGGGTAAGCCTCTAATAAAATTATAATCTTCTTTTCGTGTGAGGTGTGGCCACCTCTGGTGTCAGAGTTAATTAAGCGGCCTCTGGGAAACCCCACAGGCCTCTGATTTGGCTATTTCAGACTTACATTAACTATATAAGTCCAGGTTTCCTCACGATGTTTTTCTTCACCGTTGCCTGTTTATGTCCAAGATAAACTTAGAAAGTACATATGAATTTGAATCCACGAGCTCAAGCACGACACGCGAGGTCTTAGCCACTGGGCCACCAAGACATAAAAAAAAAATATAATAAGTTAATAAAAGGCTTGTAAAAAGTAGTGGTAGAGCTTGTTATGACGGAGCTCGCCAGGGGAACTACCATCATACCTATTTCTGCCGCGAAATGTTTCGGATTGAAGGGTGTTGCCGGTTTAATCACAGTCTCTGGGATGGCAACGCATCTGCAATGCCACTGGGTTGGGTTACCTGATAAAGTGACACTTGCTACGGAAATGTCACATGGTGAGTCTTCATCATTTTGTCTAGGATCTTAGCTATTGTACTTAAGCCGTTTTACATCAGTCTCATCAGTCGGCTATTGTCGGGTTGTTTAACATTTAAATAAATATAGTTAAATCAAGACACGAGTATAAGAATATTTCAGATGTAGGTCATTTGATACCAGTTTTTGATAAAAATGGCTTTGCAAATAACAAACACAACAATAAAAAGAATTTTAGCTTTTTGATTCGTCTTAATTATGTATGACAGAAGTACATACATTAAATAATAAATGCTAATGAGCAGATTGTGTGTCTCATTGGTTTTGTAGGTAGTGGTATTAGAGACTATTCCTGTAATTTTGAAAATATCAAGGTGCATGTAATCAATTTGTTTGTTTAATAAAGCAATCTGTTGTATGTTAATAAATAACATTTAAGTTATAATATTCAATGGTTACGAGGAACATTGACTCCAGAGATACAAGTCAAATCAAATCAAATCAATCAAATCAAATGTTTTTTATTTCACATAGGCCTACATGGGCACTTATAAAACGTCGACAAAAGGTGCACGGTTCGGGTTAGTCGTTTCCTGTGGAGAAGAACCGGCAAGAAACTCCACGGTTACTCTTTTAAAAAAATTGGTTTGTTTTTACAATATTTCCACGTTACAGTATTAGTGCTTAGATATGGGGGGACAACGTAGGCCCGACAATTAGTCGTAAGAAACTAAAAAAAATAATTATATAAACGAGAGAGTTAACAAATGTTAACAAGCGTCTAGAAATCTAAAAGGCCTACAATGTTCACACATTCACAAAACAATCAGTAAAAGAATCTATACAAAGGAAAAAATAAATAAAAATATATAACAAGACTAAATTTAACATGTGGCACAAATGTTGTTATCAGTGCTGTAACTATTCATAGCAAAGGGCTATAAAGATTATTGAAATCATTGTAAAAAGTCTAATTAAAAGAAAGAAAAAAAGTAAAAATGAGATTGAGAATAGTTAGAGACATCCACATATTTGTGCCGTTTATGAGTTACCAGGGAAGCCGCATGCGCAGAAGGAGCTAAAATTTTTATCTTCAACGTAGTCCTTGATTTTATAATATGCTTTTTTAATAAGGACACGTTTGATGTAGTTTTTGAACTTTCCATCGGTCAATTCTATAACTGGCTTTGGCAACTTATTATAAAAGCGTATACTGTTTATAAGAAAAGACTTGCTAGTTTTCGTTAAGTATATTTTTACTTAGTTCAGGAGCCAGCTGTTCAACCTGAGTCTGACCATCTTTTGTACAAATGTTTAGTGTATAATTATAACCTTGTGTTACTGTTTTGTACAATTTTTTTTTAGTTTTTTTTTTTGTTTTCTCTTAAAGTTCTCCCGTTTTAGTTTCCCCCCCAGCTCATTCCAGTACCAGTAAAAACTAGCTTAAGTAACAGGAGATTATAATCATCAGGAAGCTAGGCTGGAATCATGAGCGGTAAAAAGAGTACCGGGCGATTTTCGATTCTGAAGTCCTAGTACTCCGTTAGTCTCTACCGCTAATGATTCTAGCCCTGCAAATACTTCTTCGAAAAAAAAAATTGAGCTTTCAAAATTAGGTTATCGTTTTAATTGTGTGTGTGTTACTCAGATGACCATAAGTCTAGTATGATCGTTGTGATCACAATAGATACATTGGTTGGGGTGTACCTTTATGAGTGCCATTTAAGAACGTACCTTAACCTTATTTGTTCTTGCAGCTCGACTTCAGCGAGAAGATCACATGGATGCAATCCTTGCGGATATGAAGTCTCGTCTGCAGTTTCTAGAGGCACAGTACAGAGGAAGGCAGGAAGACGTCATCACCCTACAGGTAATATTCATATTATATTGAATGAACTTCTCGTAAGCGCTACCGCTAAACATGAGGTCCTGGGTTCGATGCCCGGATCGGGCAACGTAGTGCTGGAATTTCTCTTTAGCATCCCGGTTTATATATTTATAAGTACCTCTTACCACAGGCGTGCTTTTGATTGAATAAGATGCACGCATCACTGGCGCTAATTAAAACTATGGGCACCGATCACAATTTCGATAATTTTTTGGTCGAATTTCATTGTACCGAAAACTATTGACCGATGTCTTTTTTGCTATATGCATTATTTGACATATTTTCAGATCATCGAATTATCACATGCATACGCATACGCATACGTATTATTTTACCGAACTATATTTCGCCGATTTACAAAATAACTCTTTGCTTTTGGCCGAAGGCTCTTTTTAATTTTTTTTCATTTGCCATATTTTCACCACACCGAAACAATATTTTACGGAATATTATTTGGTCACAAATATAAAGCCGGTTACTTGTAGCATTCTCAATGTAAAATTGAAATAGTGTCAAAAAAGACAAAAAGTTTTGTGCTACAAAATTTTATTTAAGAAACGAATCGCTGCAAAACCGACTTCACGCAGTCTTATCATAAACTGTCTTATCGTAAACACGTATTTATTTTGAATTTTCATTTAAATTATTTATTAATAGCTATCATGCATTAGACATTTTTATTAATCAATTATTTTAATGAATTAGTCCAAGAGCGAGCGAAGCGAGCTCGGGTATTTAGGGCACCCCGACACGGATAGGTTAGGTTCGAAGGGGATGACGGGAGCTGAAGTGAGTGAACTCAGCTCCCGTCATCTTCTTCACGTTAGGTTTCTTTAGACCCTGCAGTCAGAAATAGGAGCCCCAAGTCCCCAAGTCGCTGTTTTAAACATTTATATTCGCCCACTGTTTCTCTCCCACATAGTATTTTGATATGCGTATAAAAAAAATACTTCGAAAAAATGTTATTTCGGCTAAGTGTAACTTCAGTCAAAAGTTTTTCGATAGATAGGTCAACTGAGACAGTGGCAGACGTGACTTCGATGAAGTAAAAAAACGTAACGATAATAGTTGAAAAGTTTCAGGTGAAATGAAATTCGATCAAATATTTTTCGATCTTAAGATAGGTAACCCAAAACTATAGCTTTACTCATAAATATGAGAAATTATTTATTTTATTTATATTTATTTTACACCAATACGTACAACATCTTACAGTATTCCAAGACGATGTTATACCACAGCATAAATAATGTTAAATATATACACCATATATAAACATAAAAATTTAACAATAAAAATAAAATAACAAAAATTTAAATTAAATAAAGAAACAATTCAAATTTATAATGCCTCCTTTAAAGCACCTTTGTGCTCCTGACACAGATTTCGGCAGGCTATGGAACACATCTTTCGGCATATCTATCTAATACCTTTAAACTATATATAAAACCGTTAAACGAGCAATTCTTGTATATATTTAAATATATATAATCTGAATCTCCGAAACCACTCCAACGATTTTCATAAAATTTAGTATGCAGGGCCTTTCGGGAGCGATATATCGATCTAGCTAGGTTTCATTTTTAGAAAACGTCGTATTATCCGTGTTTTCAGGCAATGATAAACTGCTACAATATCATTAGAATGCGAAGGTAAATTTCACCACCATTTACAAGGTTATAATAGCTCAGGTGGGAAATTGGGTGGTCCCGAAACCAGAAGACCCGGGTTCGAGACCAGATGATTGTTTTCCCTGTTTTTTCAAGTTCCTTCTTTTGTGAGAAAATCTACTATTTTTTATCTTTAATTGTATAAATAGAAATTATTTTGGTGACTGTTGTTTGCATGGACGAATTTTAATGGAGCAACCAAAACATTCAAATGAAATAGTACGTCTCTTTTTAAACCGTCACCCACATTCGGAAGAATTTCATAAAAAAATAGGAAACATATTCAACGCAGAAGATGACAGAACAATAAATAGCCATGGCATTTCTTCTTGTGAAACTTTTGGACATCAAGTACCACTGACACCAGATTCAGTCTCGAGTATAAAGACTAACTCTTCTAAAGCGAGACAATTAGCTCAAATAGATATTTTTCTTATGGATCTCCGATGCTTCCAAAATATGGTTTGCAAAACATTGATCAACTTTTGCGATCCATTTTCCGGTGGAAAAGTAATAGTACTAGGAGGAGATTTTCGCCAATGTCTGCCTGTACAGCCGCGTGCGAATAAAACTGAGTTATTAGATCTTTCTACTCGTTATGGTCCGTTTTGAAGAATTCTAAACTAGAAGAAAATATGCGCGTTGATATAGAGCAACGACATTTGCTAATTATTTACTAGGCAACGGCGAACTGACCCTAAATACTATGGAAGAAATTGAATTGCCACAGAATATAATTTCAGGCAACAATCTTATTGATGAAGTATTTGGTAACTGCTTAGCCAATGAAAATTATGAGGGGATGAAAGACAGAGCAATGCCTCTTAACAAAGGTGTTGAAAAAATTAATGATAATATAGTTGCCAAACTTCCCGGATAGTACAAAATCTACTATAGCCATGACTCAATGAAAGATCAACCTGAAGGAGCAGTCGAAATTACAACAGAATGTCTCAATAGTGTCAACTTTTCAGACTTGCCACCACACGAACTAAAATTGAAAAAGAGCGTTAATAATGTTGTTGTGTAATTTAGACATATCAAAAGGACTATGCAATGGTGTAAGACGTTACTTTCAAAGTTACCTGTTTGGCCGCCGGCAGCGTATTTGCGTTGAGGAATCTTTCTCTTCTTGGTGTCACACCTCTGCCGGTGTGCCGCTATTATTTATTAATGCTATCACTCAACGTCTATCTTCTTTCTACCACCTTTATGCTGATGATCTCCAAATTTATGCTTCGGCGAGTTATCATACGCTATTGAGACTATTAATTCGGACCTGGCTCGAATTGGTGACTGGAGCACTGAGTTTGGGCTGAAGATCAATCCGACGAAAACTCAAGTGGCTGTTGTGGGAAGTTCCCGAACTGTCTCTAGGATTGATTGGGCGACACTTCCCCAGGTTTCTTTCAACAACACCATTGCCTAGCATAGCATAGCATAGCTCACACTGTGAAGAACCTGGGGATTTATATCGACAGCACCCTTTCCTGGACTAAACAACTGCAGGAGGTCAGTCGTAAACTGTTTGCATCTGCGGGCTCCTTGAGACGCCTTTGTAACTTTCTTCCTATCACCACTAAAATTGCGATAACACAATCTCTTCTTCTCCCTATCCTGGACTATGCTGATGCCAGCTATCTCGATCTCACCCAAGACCATTTGGACATGCTTGAGCGACTTCAAAATCTCTGTATCAGGTTCATATTCGGCTTGCACAAGTATGACCATGTTTTTGAATTCCGGACCAAGCTCAAATGGCTTCCTATTCGCCTTCGCCGGAATGCCCACATACTTTCATTGCTACATAATGTTCTCTTTAATCCTTCTAGTCCTTTTTATCTTAAAGAACGCTTTCAGTTCCTCTGTGACACACATTCTCGGTCCTTGAGATCATCGGAAAACCTAAAATTAAGCATTCGTATGCATTCCACTTCCTTCTTCGACAAATCTTTCACGGTTCAAGCAGCTCGTTTGTAGAATACATTACCGATTGAGGTAAGACGTGCGCAAACATTACCTACATTAAAAAAATTGGGGAAGGAGCATTTCCTTTCTCTGTAACTATTCTTCTCTTTTCTCTGTTCTATATTTGATATTTATTAGTATATTATTTTATTTGTATGTATGTATTTCATGTAATATCTAAGTAAAATTATTTAAGATAATTTTGTACACTGACAGCCATATGTCTATCTCCTCTCGTTCAGTCCATCCAAAGGTTGTCTGTAAGAGATTGACTTATCTTTATAATGCTTTGTTTCTGTAATTATTAAAGTGGTGTACAATAAAGTATATAATAATAATAAATAAATAAATAATAAGACTCATTGTAACAAGTTTGTTCAATCACATAATTACTAAAGCTACGTCCCTTCTAACCACAAGCTTTTTATTTTTTTTGCTTGGAGAATTGCTCATGCATACTGCGCAACCACGGGGAGATAGCGCAGTTATGTGGGACTCTAACCCACTAAAACTCCACGGTGTCTTCCTGTGCCGCTTATGACGGGTACACGGGTACGCGTTTGCACTCACCGTGAACCCGCCGCGGCTGTCCGTCACCGGACCCTCCTCTAGGGATTACCCCCCATCACTGGCGCACCAGAACACACTATGCGCCGTGACCACCCCAGGGACCAAACCAGTACATGGGTGCCAGATGACCCCGTGTATGGCACCCTTGGGCCCCTTGTGACGGGTCAAGGTCAATGGCCCCGCCCTACCATGTTCGGCCGTAAGGGATAGGGAGAGCGGCCAACGCTATACCGACACTCCTCCTCCCCTGCGGCCCCACCGTGTCCGCCATCAGACGGTGGCGACCCCGTCCAAGCCGCGGAAGGTAGGGAGAGCGGCGCACCGCAATACCGGCACTCCTCTCCCGCCGCGGCCTCCAACCCTCAGCCGTGATATCGTATGGGTTTGGGAGATCCCATACGACATCACGGCCCGCCTCAGTTGCGATGTTGCCTAGGCAGCACCGCAACCTACATGTTGTTACCTACGTCGTCGGCTTATCGGCAAAAGCCCTGACGAGCGGCCCCTTCTCGGGTTCCTCTTCGCTTCACCGTGGGTGACCAAGCCACGGTTACTGAGGCCCCCCGCCTCGACAATGCGGGAACCCACCGGGGGGGTCTAACCACAAGCCTAGTACCCGTATACCCGACCATGCCGAACACAAACAGACTCGGATACATCAACGGGTAGAATGGGTAGACCCCATATTGCTTCAAATATAGATACCTAGTGAATATATTTTGAATATTTTCGACCATGAGACTATATTTTTCCTCATGCGGATTCCATATAATGGCACTTGTCTCGGGATGACTACGAACCAAAGCATTATAAAGTATTGTTACCACTGCTATACTATTAAAATCCATACATTGTCGTAATATAAAACCTAAATTTCTAAAGGATTTGAAATCTATAATATGGTTGCGAAACATCAACTTGACCATCATATGAACCCCAAGATCCCGCATTTGCGTGACACGCGGTATCACTATGCCGTCCATCTCGTAATGATTTTGTAGCGGGACACGCGTACATCGTCACGCAACATTTGGTCAGATTGAAGGCCAGTTTGTTTTCCCGGCTCCACTGTACAAACTTATCGAGATCTCGCTGAAGTCGCTCACCGCCTCGGAGCGCTCGCTACAGAGATAAACACTTTAAGATCATCTACAAATAACAGACATCAGGGAGATCATTATCCATAATAATGAATTCCAGTGGACCCAAATTACTGGCTGGCTTACTCCCGAAAATGTATAAAATGGTTTACGGCGCTCACTAAGATAACTCGCAAAGAACTTTAGCAAATGAGGTGTAAAACCTAACGCAGCAAATTTAGCTAATAGAAAATCACTATCCACCATATCAAAAGCCTTCCGAAAGTTTTTTTATTTTTTTTTATTTATTTATTAACACGTACATTTATTTTTACAGGTAAGACCCAAGCTAACAAATGTAGTCATATATTGCCAGTTGGCCAGTCCCAGAAACGGGTCTAGATAGAGGTACAAGTTATACAGTGGACAACACACTAAGTGTCACCCTCTGGAATTCCGCCAAAGAGCAAGAAAATATGTCCAAACGCAAAGAGACGCTATTCAGTATCCTAACTGCTCGAGTCACTGGTGCAAACTTTAACACGTTAGTGCGGGATGACGGGACTTTAAACAGCCCCTCCCTCGGTCCTAACCGTAGCCTCCTGTTTGGAACGAGTAATCCCAACGATTCTAATATTTGTGGATTATTTAGCATACCACGAAAAACCATGAAAACATATTTTACAAGGGCGAGGTTGCGCCTGACTTCCAACCTATAGTACCCAACCATCCCTATAACAAAGAGGGTTGGATACATAAGCGGGTAGAAAGGGTAAATACCAAATTGCCTCATGTATAGGTACCGGGTAAATTTGTTTTGCATTTTCTCCACCATCGTAGAATACTTCGTTTCATAAGGATTCCAGATGATAGCACTAGTTTCCAAGTTGCTTCGTACTAACGCATTATATAGCGATTTCACTGCTGCCATGTTGGTGAAGTCACGGGTTTCACGCATGACAAACCCAAGATTTTTGAAGGCTTTTCTACACACCTGCACCACATGAGTACGAAACGACAGATCCTCGGAAAAGGTAACACCGAGATCTCGCACTAACCCCACCCGCGGTATGACGTGACCGCCCATGCAATAATCGTGACGTCGGGGTACCACGGCCCGCGTGAAGGACATTACGTTACACTTCGTCACATTGAAGATTAATTTGTTCTCTTCACTCCATGCTACCACCCGATCGATGTCTCGCTGGAGCATGCCACAGTGTGACTCATCTGTGATCCGCATGAATAACTTGAGATCGTCAGCAAATAACAAACAACCAGCGTCTTTAATGACTTCTGGAAGATCGTTAATCATTAAAATAAATTCTAAGGGTCCTAAATTTGTCCCCTGGCTAACCCCCGTAAGGGTGAAATACGAGTCCGAGGTGTAACCTGCATACTCCACAATTTGCTTACGGTTACCCAAGTAGCTAGCAAAGAACTCTAGGAGGGCTGGGGTAAAACCAACCCTCGCAAATTTATTTAATAGGATGTCATTGTCTACACTATCGAATGCCTTCCTGAAGTCGAAGTAAGCGACGTCCAGTTGTCCACCTGTCTCCGAGTCCAGCACTGTGGCGGCCTGGTTTAAAAAACACATTAAGTTAGAATTCGTGCTACGGCCCGCACGGAAACCATGCTGGGCGTCGTTGAGCTGTGAGGCTACTTGCGAGTGGATGCAAGAGCACAACGCGGACTCGAAGACTTTAGCAAACACTGAAAGTACAGCTACAGGTCTATATCCGCTGACATCCGAGCTTGGAGTACCCTTCGGTACCGGAGTAACCCTAGTCAACTTCCAGCCGTCGGGATACGAGCATTCACTTAAAAAGATATTAAATAAATGCATGAGCGGCCGGGCTAGTACTGTCCTGCAATCCCTAACAATGAAGGGTGGCACCCCGTCCGGTCCAACCGAAGTTGAAGTACATGACGTCCACCTGCCCTCCAGCGTCCACTACTGGCGCCACATACGACACAAACGACAGCATGTTACCGTATCACGACCGACACGAAAACCATGTCGAGCACCATGCAGTAGTGGGCTCACTGGCGTGTAAATGGATTTGTGTAACACTGATTCAAAAACCTTAGCGAATGCCGACAATACGGCCACAGTTCGTTAACCACCGACGTCCGACCCTGAACCTCCCTTTGACACCGGGATAACCCGCGTCATTTTTCATTGATCTGAATAGTGTCCTTCTTGTAAGCACATATTGAAAATGTGTAGCTTTGGTTTCCAAAAAACTGAGCTACAGTCCCTGACAATAAAAGGTGGTATTCCAACCGGACCCCCCGACTGTTTGGGCTTGAGCCGCTGGAGTGCCGCGCGCAACTCCCCTTGACTCACGCGGTCCACATGCACGCGCGCCGAGCCCGCTCCACCACCCGCGCGCTCCGCCGCGGCTGGATCTAACGTCGGCCGCGTCCCACTGTACAACGAGTGGAAATAGGAAGCATAAATTTCAGCCACCTCCTCCTCCCTCAACACTATGCCATCCTTTGTGATTTGGGGCTTATTACGTCTGGATTGCTTTGCTCGAACAAAGTTCCAGAATGATTTGGGATCATCCTTAAAATTAAGTTGAATTTTTTTTTGGTAAGCCTGATACGCTGCAGTGATTTCACGTTTAACTATTGACTGGTACCGACTAAACACTTCGTAATCACTCGGAGATGACGTTACTTTAAATAGTTTATGATGTCTCCACTTTCGTTTGATATCCCATATTAAATCTGACGTGTACCACTCTGGGTAAACTCTAGACTTATTAGTTTTACCTACTACCCTTTTCTTCCTAGGTGTACATACATCAATAGTGTTATTTACAAGATTATAAAAACTTTCCAGGCGAGACAAGAAAAAGAAATTGCTCGCCGCACCGAAAACGCCTGGAAGAGCTATTGGTCGATGAAGGCGCTCATGAAGGGAGATCTCCCTATTTGCTATAAACGCAAATTGATGGACATGTGCATTATCATTATTATTGTGCCTATCCTTACATACGGAGCTCAAACCTGCAGCAGAGGTTCAGGCTTGAGGTTAGCCAGCGAGCAATGGAGCGCAGCATTCTGGGAGTCAGATTAACGGACCGCATCAGAAACACAGTGCTGCGCTTCAAAACACAAATCGCCGACGTCACCCAAAGGGCAGCCAAGTTGAAGTGGGACTGGGCCGGACACGTCTGCCGCATGTCAAACGGTTCATGGGCTAAATCAACCACAATGCGGGTCCCGGAAAATGTTAGGCGACACCGCGGCAGACCCAGACGAAGATGGCGGGATGAACATGATGCCTATCGACAGGATTGGTCTACAATTACCCTAAACCGGGAGTACTGGAAGGAAGAAGGGGAGGCCTTTGCCCTGCAGTGGGACAGAACAGGCTGAAAATAAAAAAAAATAAAAAATAATAATATAAAAACAGAACTAGAACTTTGAATCTCACATAACGAATCCCAATCTATTAATTGTAAGTTATAATATAAATAAGACAATCAGCTGTTTTAAAATACCAACTTGGATAATAATCGCTACCAGTATTTAAAGGACTGTCACGTGGTGGTATCACTAACGGGCCCCTTCGTTGATCACCGGTGCTCACGCTAAAGAACAGCGGTGGGTGCTGCACGTCTATGTCAACCAAAGGCTCGTCGGCCAAACGTTCCTTTAAGTTATCCAGTAATAATGCTGTCAATACTAAATCCAATGTACGATTATTAATATTAAGTATTTCATTTGCCTGTCGAAATCTGCAAAAGGCGTTAACATATTCAAAATTACTATTGGATCTCTAACGTTGTTGAATGCAAATTAAAGACACCTATTACTAAAACATTCTCATATTTTACACATACATCCTCTAATATATTAAACAAATTCATAAATTCATTAGCATTACATTTTGGTGGAATGTATACAAAACAACACAGAAGCAAACTATTATTACTCAGGCGTACTGTTTAAATGAATGTTATCTTATGCGTGGAACAAGCTACACTGACGTTTTCATATGGGAGGCTATCCTCATTAGGTTTATCTTAATTAGGATTAACCACTAAGAAGGGGCAAAATAAATATTAATCAAAAAAAATCAATAAAAATTGTGGTCATATCGAGATTTTTTTTCACAGGCGAAAATGTTTTCCGACCGTGGTAACAGCTCCATAAATCGTTTGACTACTCAAGAAAGTTCATCTTCGACCGTCACCCCAGAAGTCTTCAGTCTTCTGAAGAACATGACTGGTAAGTCGTAGAAACTAGTTTTATTTTTTCTTTAATATACTTTGCGGTATAATCTGTGACATCAAATGATTTCAATAAACTTCGTATATATTTATTTATTCAAAATCTGTTTTAACTGTCGACCCGGTTGGCGTAGTAGTTGAGCGATCTGCTGCTGCACTGTGTGTCGCATCACGGATCGTGGATCGTAGGTTTGATTCCCGCACGGAACAAATATTTGTATGGTTTACAGATAATTGTCCTAGGTCTGACTGTTTGCGTATGTAAGTTTATTCATTCGTAAAAGCACCCACGATACAGGAGATATTCCTAGCGTAGAACAACTTTTTTTTACTAAATAATCTATTTACAAAATTTGCCAAACTGTAAATCAGTTTGTCGACAGTAGCTCTCGTGTCACAATAGATTACAAATTCTGTTGAAATGTGCTTATAAACTTAAATAATTATGTAAACTACATTAAACAATTAATATAAATTCAATCGGGCTCAGACAATCTCACAATATCCTTGATCAATTTTCATTGTCCACGGATGCAAATCTTGTTACAAAAAAATGGCTATATGGACACATTGACTGATAATTTATTTTTTATTCCTTTATCTGATTCTTAACCTAAAAAATAATAAACTTTATATAGTTTGGGCTCATAAAATGTCGAGACAGTACAATCATCTTAATTCTTATTTTTTTATAGTATACCAAAAACAGCATTTTCACTTTATTAATACTTTGTATGTGATAATAAAGTACATGTATGTACAAAAGCATGCTTAACTCAATGTCGAGTTTTCAACCCTAGGGTGACAGAGAAAAATGACAATTTAGTGGGCAGCATCCAGTGTACAATTTTAAAATAACATAAAGCAAATAAAATATACTTACATACATAAATACATACTAATATTATGTCATTGCACAAGGAATGGTGATCTTGATCTTTAATCTTCCTCTCGAAGACCTCTTGAAGGGCTGTCGAGTAGAGAGTGTGGGAGAGAGTGCCAAAGACGCACTGCAGTAGCAGAGAAAATGGCATCATATCGGCTGGCAGAACCTGACTCATCTTCTTATTCACGTGCCAAATGCGACACTAATTTTGTCCGACCAAGACGTGGCCACCTGGATTGCTCTATCGTCGGCGTTATTCAAGTCGTTGTAGATCTAGGAGGTAGTTTATGCTCGACAGGAAAGGAATCCAATCATGTCATCCATACAGGAGAAAAATCATATCATCATCCAACCTTGATCACTTCATGCCGTACATGTATATTACAGAAACCACCATTTCTAAGGGGAATTAATTAATCAGTTTGATTCAATCACTCATTTCTACGTGTATAGATCAGCTTAAATTAAACATTACCTTATTGTTAAAACATGAAGCACTGTTTTCGTCATAATGTGTCGTATTCAATTGTTATAAGTACTGATTTCCGGGTTCGGCAATGTTTAATTAGTTTTTCCTAACATGGATTTTGGTAAATCAATGTTCCTTTGTCAAAAATGAACTAATAAAGGTAACGAAATGTCTTGATTTAAAGGTTTTTTGTCGCTAAACTAGAGAAGTTAATTTTCCATGAAACCATCTCATAATGTCCACTTCTGCTCAATCCTCGGAAGAAGATATTGACTATTTATACCAAGAGCTAGAAAATGTGGCCAAATAACAACCCAGACAATATATACATGTTCTCTAGAAACGCAAAAAATGGTGATACTCGTAATGATGACCACTTTTGAACGGCTACCAAAATCTATGTTGGCTATTAAAATGACGTCTCTGCCCTCCTCATCTAAATTAGCTGAAGCTCTTCTTAAAGAAAACTTTACTAAAGATATACCAACCTTTAAATTTAAATCAATATGTATTGATACAATTAAAAACGCATTCAAAAGTCTCAACGTAAAAAATACTGAAGACTTGAGGGGGATATCCGTTAGGGTTCTTGGAGATATTATTGACTCAATTGCTCCTGTCCTATCAAGCATATTCAATCAATGTTTTGACAGCGGCACTTTTCCTGACTTAATGAAACACAGTAAAGTAGTACCAATTTTCAAATCAGGCTGTAAGAGTGATCCCTCTAATTATAGGCCTATATCCGTGCTTCCAGCATTGAGTAAAATCTATGAAAAAATCATGCTGGAACAGATGTTGTCTCACTTCAATTCAAATAAGATCCTGCATAGTCAACAGTTTGGTTTCACGAAAGGTAGGTCGACAACGGACGCGGGAGTAAAACTCATCAGCCACATCTTGGAATCTTGGGAGAAGTCCCAGGATGCCATTGGCATTTTTTGTGATCTCTCGAAAGCGTTCGACTGCGTCGACCACAACACACTGATCTGTAAATTACACCACTACGGAATTCGAGGAAAATCTGCTGATCTTGTGCTTTCCTATTTATCAAACAGACAGCAAAAAGTAAATGTTAATGGGGCGACGTCCTCTGGTTCTCTAGTCAAGATGGGCGTGCCCCAAGGTTCAATTCTCGGCCCTTTCCTTTTTCTTGTTTACATTAATGATCTCCCTTTTATGATGGCCAAATTATCGGATATAATTCTATTTGCTGATGATACTTCGCTAATTTTTTAAATAAATAGGAAAGATACGGATGTCTTACATGTCAACGAAAGTCTAATTGTTCTCTCTAAATGGTTCGCAGCTAACAATCTTTTACTGAATGCGAAAAAAACAAAATGTCTGAAGTTTTCCTTACCAAATGTACCACAACGTGACCTAAATTTAAATCTTGACGGCAAAAATCTTGAAGTTATAAAGGAAACTGTATTCTTAGGGATTACTATCGATTCAAAATTGCAGTGGGGCGCGCACATTAGAACTCTTTCGGGTCGGTTAAGTTCAGCTGCATATGCAGTAAGGAAAATAAGGCAGTTAACCGATGTAGCCACAGCTAGGTTAGTATACTATGCTTATTTCCACAGTATTATGTCTTATGGCATTCTGCTGTGGGGATCAGCTGCAGACGTTGACTCAATTTTCATCTTACAAAAGAGGGCAATCCGCGCAATCTATAAAATGAGTCCACGAGAGTCCCTCAGGAAAAAATTTAAAGAGATCGATATACTGACTCTACCTTCTCTTTATATATTGGAATGTATTTTGTATGTCCGCAAAAATCGAGGGCTTTTCAAAACTAGAAGCGATTTCCATAATTTAAATACACGCAGTAAGCATGAAATTGTAATACCCAAATTCAGATTAACGAAAACTAGCAAGTCTTTTCTTATAAACAGTATACTCTTTTATAACAAGTTGCCAAAGCCAGTTATAGAATTGACCGATGGAAAGTTCAAAAACTACATCAAACGTGTCCTTATTTAAAAAGCATATTACAAAATCAAGGACTACGTTGAAGATAAAAATTTTAGCTCCTTCTGCGCATGCGGCTTCCCTGGTAACTCATAAACGGCACAAATATTTGGATGTCTCTAACTATTCTCAATCTCATTTTTACTTTTTTTACTTCTTTTAATTAGACTTTTTACAATGATTTCAATAATCTTTATAGCCCTTTGCTATGAATAGTTACAGCACTGATAACAACATTTGTGCCACATGCTAAATTTAGTCTTGTTATATATTTTTATTTATTTTTTCGTTTGTATAGATTCTTTTACTGATTGTTTTGTGAATGTGTGAACATTGCAGGCCTTCTAGATTTCTAGACATTTGTTAACATTTGTTAACTCTCTCGTTTATACCATTTTTTTTAGTTTCTTACTACTTATTGTCGGGCCTACGTTGTCCCCCCATATCTAAGCACTAATACTGTAACATGGAAATATTGTGAAAACAAGCCAATTTTTTTAAAAGAGTAACTGTGGAGTTTCTTGCCGGTTCTTCTCCACAGGAAACGACTAACCCGAACCATGCACCTTTTGTCGACGTTTTATAAGTGCCCATGTAGGCCTATGTGAAATAAAAAATATTTGATTTGATTTGAAGAGACCATTGGCAATATTGATAGAAATTGCCGAAATGTCTCGAATGTATTATAACTACATATATAACTTTACGAGCTGACCCGGCAAACTTTGTTTTGCCATATAAATTTTAACAAAGATTCCAATAAAAATTGCACGTACTAAGTATTATAGTATTTTTAATTGTCTTTTAGTAATGAAATGGATAAATACAGGTAGCACAATGGTTGTTGTTGGCGGGAGCTGGTGATACGTCTTGAATGCTATTGATTGAAATGACACCTACCAACCTAACTACCCTACCCTAACCTACCCTACCCAACAGGAGTTTCTTGTGCATTCTTCTCCATATCAACCTACTTTTCCGAATGCACGGTAGAATCAATTTTTTATTACATGTAAATTTTAACGTTCAAAAGTGCCGCATAATGGCCTAGTTGAAATAAATACATTTGACTTTGACATACATACCTACCCTACCCTACCTATCCTACCCTACCCTACCGTATATACCTACGTACCCTACCCTACCTACCAACCTACCCTACTCGACCTACCTACCCACCCTACCTATGTAACCACTTACCCTACCTATCTACCTACACACCTACCTACCAACCTACCTGCCCTACTCTACCCTACCCTACATACCTACCCTACCTATTACCTACACACCCCACCCTACATACCTGCCTACCCCACCTACCTTCTAATATATTTTTTTGGTCTTAAACCGTCTTCGCATTGCCTTTCTAATGAAACCGGTTTAGGGCATATCCGTTGAATGGTTTCAAAGTCTATAACGGACATAGGTAGAAGCATTTTTTGTGTTTTATATATTAGCATTATAGGATGAATTTCAGAATAATCAACAACGCCATCTACTAGCAATACCGGAACCAGAATACAACGACATGTTCATTTTTGTGTGTGCTTTGTTTCTATCATGTATCAGAGATGACGCTGTGTTCGCAAAATGTATGGGAAAATGTTTTATTACTTATTATCCTATTCCGGACAAAGATAAATCCAATAACACAAAATTCATATAAATTGGTCTAGCCGTTCTTGATTTATAAGTGGTGTAACTAACACGGCTTTTTATATACGAGTATATAGATAACGTGATATATATCATAATTACACTCAAAATTGTTGTTTTCACCGATGAATAAATGTCATTTTAAACACAAAAAAAAAGCCTTTCTTTTATATCCAGAGGCCCTATACAAGTGACATTCTATCATCGGAAGCGTGGCGATAGCGATTGTCAAAAAGGCAAATTTGTATGGGATTGACTAGTGATAGCGAAAAACCACGTGATCTATCCCTTACATTTGACATTTCAAGTATCGCCTTCGCTGACATCGAATGCCACGTGTCTAAAGCTCTAGATTAAACTCTGTAAGCAACAAAACCTTCAAGCCTGAAATTCTCGAGAGTAAGCCAAACAATATTTTATATCTCAACGATTTTATGCTCCTACGGAACGTTAGCGAAGGCACGACAATTAAATTAGTACATGGAACGTGCTCATTAGTCGAGCGTGTGGCAATGAAATAATTGCCATGGAACTGTTTAAAATGTTTGTAATTTCATCATCATCGTCATCATCCGCAGCCTGACTTTGCCCACCGCTGCGCATAGGCCTCTCTTTTTAACCAACTTAAAAAAGGAGCAGGTGCTCAAATCGCCTGTTTTTTATACTTTTTCCTGAGATTTTTTTACTAGAAGGACCGATTTTGATGATTATTTTTTATTTGAACGCTGTTGCGTCTTACGCAAAAAATGGGACCACCCATTTAAATTTTATTAAGATCTGATGAAGAACTTCAGAGATATACAACATAACTATTAACTTTAAAACTTTCGCGCTTCATAATGGAAATCAATACATAAACATTTAATCAAGGGAAATAAAAAAAAAGTATATATATATATATACAAGTATATATATATAAGTATATATATATATATGTATATACATATATAAATACATGTATTTTAATAAATAATCTAAATCGTGTTAAATTCCCGTAATATATTGTTTTACAACAGAACTCTTCAATAAATGACCGCAAATCTCTCGGGATTGCTGCAATTGCATGTCTGATTATTGTTTACACTATTTCATAATATAAAATCACACTGTTACGCTCTAAAGTGATACGCACCCTGATACACTATAATATCACCGGTTGTGTTTAAGTTGCATGTTATTCGGGTAATCTATTCTAGCATAACTGTGGACATTATAGATACTTATGTAAACCAACTAAAAAGTGATAAGAAATTATAATAATAATACCACCAACTTCCAAATAAAAACTAACTTCAATTTCGGCAGTCGGTGTCAAAAAATGAAGAAACAAAAACTAGAACACCAACTGCCAAAATTCAAGTTATTTTTCACTTCGTAGTGTTTTTATTTGGCAGTCGGTTGTATTTTTTTGTTAAAAGCTTCTTTTCGTTATTGACACCAACTGCCGAAAAGAAAGTTATTTTTCATTTTACAGTTTATTTTTTGGAAGAAGGTTTAATTTTTGTGTTAAAACGATTTTTATTCATGGGCCAATCCTCACGCTCCTGTGCCACTTTTATCCTGGTTCTACCTGCGAAGGCAAAAAATTCCTTCTGCCTATCTCGTTGGTCGTTGGGCAGACGAAGGCATTTCATCTGCCTGTCCTTGGACGCCACTCGGTCACTGCCATACTCCACCTGTCATCTCCGCATCTTGCCCAACTCCATTTGAGTTCCATAAACCAGTCATCAAACAGGAAGATGTATGATCTTTTCGGTACGTTTCAGAATGATGAAAATAGAATAATGCCGTTACCTTAGCGACGCGCCTGATGGCTCGACGCGATTCGATTTATATCATACCGTTAAGCGATTTTTACTTACGAAATTAAAAGTACGTTTACATGGACCCAATGCGATTCAATTGGACCGGCTTGCATTTGTTTTCATAGAAAATACTTGCGCGATATCGCCTATGGACACAATTAAAAATACGTGCGCGATATCGCCTATGGACACAATTAAAAATACGTGCGCGATATCGAATATGGACATAATTAAAAAATACGTGCGCGATATCGCCTATGGACACAATTACAATACGTGCGCGATATCGCCTCTGGACACCATTAAAATACGTTCGTGATATCCCCTATGGACACAATTAAAATACGTGCGTGATATCGCCTATGGACACAATTAAAATTTTGCGCCATCAGGAAAGTCCCTAATGCCTCATTTAGATAGACTATCGGGGAACAATTCGCCGAATTTGTGCACGAATACGACCACGTAAAAACCCGTTATATATATTTGTCTATATTCAGTTAACATAGAACTTTCACACATGGATGACATGTGACTTATGTTAGCTGCTAGCTGCTACGGTTTTATGCCTATATAGCTTACTAGCTATTGCCCGCGGCTTCGGTCGCGTGGACTTTGGTCTGCCACATAAAGTTTCGTGACAAACCATTTTTATTTTTTACTTTGTTTTGTACTCGTATCCAAAATTTCAGATGTCTAACTTCAAAACTGATGGATTCCATACAATCTTTGAACCCACCAATAAGGGGGCAACCCTTGGAGGTGGAATTATCGAAATTCCTTTCTTAGTGCTCATTCAAGCTCATTGGTTTCGGTTGTGCGTCGACCGCTGGGTGTGTTAGTCAATCAAGTTACAGTTTTATTATAAACTTCACCTGTGTGGTGTGTTGATAAAAAGTAGCCTATGCCCTTCCCCAGGCTTGAGATTATCCATATCAAATTTTATCACAAACAGATCAGCACAGCCATGAAACATACAATACATACATACCTTTGTTGGTCCAACAAAGGTTACTTTCGTTTACTGTTCGTGTCAGTCAAGGATTAGTATGTAATGTTATTGAATTTATTGAAATGAATTGCAGCAGCGAGCAAAACTGAAAGGATTACAATAATTTATAATATAAGGTAGGTAATTTTAATGTATCAATGTGATTTTAGTTTTGGCGGTCCTACCAACTGCATTATACTCCTGTAAACTATGTTACTTGATTTGTTACGTTCAGCGAAAATATGTACGCGTCATTGCTTGGATCACATCGCCCCGCCCCCCGCTCCTCCGCTTTACCCGCCGCGCGTATTTATGTCGCTCGAGCTCCATCACAGAATAAATAATAGTACAAGTACTTAGTGTAAAAGACAAAGTTTATCTACATTAAATATTCAAAGCGACGAATGTGTCGATTTTGATAAGAGTTTGATAAATATTCTAAAATGTGCATTGTAAAAAGGTATACAATTTAATTGTATTCAAAGTTTACTGTGTTGGTCATAGTGGCTTCCATATAAAAGGTAGATAATATGCTGTCACGGTATTTTATTTAGAACTATTTAAGCCAAACAATCCTACTGTACATTATATTTGTGTATCTCTATCGGTTTAGGCAGCGCAAACGAACATAGCTCTCAGAGGGCAGATTTTTTTCTGACTTACTTGATATATATCTTTATATTATGACCAAATTACAAAAAAGCATTATAAATTGTATTCTATGTGCTATTCCTGACTATAATCTATTCCTATGCCAAATTTCATCCAGATCCATCCAGCCGTTTGAGCTTGAAGAAGTAACAAACATACACACTCACAGACTTTCGCCTTTAAAAAAAAATCATAATCAAAAATCATTTATTTTTATTTTACATAGACCTACATGGGCACTTATAAAACGTCGACAAAAGGCGCACGGTTCGGGTTGGTCGTTTCCTATAGAGAAGAACCGGCAAGAAACTCCATGGTTACTCTTTTAAAAATATGGTTTGTTTTTACAATATTTCCATGTTACAGCATTACTTAAATATGGGAGGACAACGTAGGCCAGACAATAAAACGTTAGAAACTAAAAATAAAAAGTAAAACGAGATATAAAGTTATCAAATTAATAAATTATCAAGCATCTAGGAATCTAGAAGGCCTACAATGTTCACACATTCACAAAACAATCGGTAAAAGCATCTAAGATACAAAGGTAAAAAAAAAATAAAAAAATAAGGTAATATAATATTAGTGTGCATAATTATTAATTAATTAGTTAATATTAATTAAATAATTAGGCGCACGGTTGGCGCAGTGGTTGAGTGATTGACGGCCGCGCTGCGTGTCGCGGGTTCGATTCCCGCACGGAACTAATATTTGTATGACCTACATATAGTTGTTCCGGCTCTGGGTGTTTGTGTATGTGAGTTTATATGTTTGTAAACGCACCCACGATACAGGAAGAAATTCCTAGTGTGGGGCAACGTTATTTTAAAATAAAATAATAAAAATAAATTATTAATAAGTAGGATAGGATTACTACTACTTTTATTTATGACTTATTGCTAAATGACGCCATCAGCGAATCTTTTTTTGTAATTCTGCAATGGGTACGTTCAAAATTGTCATTATACGGATCATTACTGGCTTTTTTATCGTTGTGCAACCGATGTTTAGGATCCCATATCACGAGCTGCCACTGGTAAACTTCTATAAACTTTAAAGTATTCTCATTCGTCTAATCCATCTCAAAAAATATAAACCGAACGACGTGCGTTTAAAAGTTCACGAGTCAACTAAACAATGACGAATATGTAAATACCATGCACAAATAGATACGAATAAGCCTTTGATTTGCGTCAAAAACCGACACGGTGACTAGATCACCATCGAAATACAAATATAAACTTTATTTACTTAGATAAATATATAAACAGCTCATAAAATACTATAACTACATACAAATACACTTAAATCAAAAACTGCTAACTAACTTGGCCAAAAACTAAACTTATCTGAAATATGGCGACGAATTCCTCCACATGGCTGTCCACTGGTATTGTGTTCAAAAGACTGCAAACATTGCCAAAAGCGTAAATATAGATAGCTACATAATTATTTACCAACTTTCCAAAATGGAGGAGGTTCTATGTTCGAGTGTATGTAATTTTTTTGACAATCAATCCAGCGACTATGTTTGATATAGTTCATTATATTCATGAATCAGCTGCTAAAACGGGTTTGATTCCCACTTTAGTAAATTGTAATTAATAGTTCTATGGGGATACAGCCTGATTATTGATGACACGGTTGGCCCAGTGGTTGAGCGATTGGCTGCTGCGCTGTGTGCCGCAGGTTCAATTCTCGCACAGAACAAATTTTAGATTCTTAATTTAATTTCTAAAATTTTAATTTACTCAAAAACTGATATGGGACCGAAAAATTATATCACATCTATTACAAACAGATGCCATGATAGTGTAGTTTTGAGCTTCAGGCTTTATGTATACCGCGTGCAAAGTGGTGATACCCAACCAAGGCATCAAGCGTAGCGGGCTAGTCAGTAAAATGCCCGTTGATTCTTAGCTCATGAGATCCTATCCATCACCAGGTTCCAAAGCAGCAGCCGGGATCTTCACCAAGCACATACAGCAACTGAGAATACCATTCGTGTACCAGCTCCTGCCGCACCTGATGAATGACCCCTACAGCTTGAAGCCTGCCTACCATATGAGGGGGGGACGCCAGTTCACCGATATGGTAGTGGGTATACCAACGGTCAAAAGAGACAAGGAAAGCTACCTGATGTTAACTCTGACGGTAAGTGATTTTGATTTTAGTCTTTATTTCATTAATATTGGGTCCCATTTTGAGTTTACGGTCATGTCTGCATTCGTTACAGAGACGGTTAGGAAAATTATACAAGAATTTATTTTACTTTCCTTGTTTGTACTAGAACCAGATGTCTTGATGACAACAGCTAGTGACGGAATTGTTAGAACTTTCGATGGGTTCAAATAAAACGTATCGATGAGTATCTCCGTTTCACTCATTGAAATTGACGACCCGTGTCAATTTTTGCGTATGGCTTTGACTGCCGAAGTTGACTGAGCCAGAATAAAAATATACAAACAGTATGGCAACTACCTACAAACGCTTGAAGCGGCACACTCACACAAACATATGCACAGACGAGACCACTCGGGCACAGTACTGAGCACCGCGACGCGACGAGTGGGCGCGTATGTTTGTGTGAGTGTGCCGTTTATAGCGTTTGTAGTAGTTTCCATACTGTTAGTATATTTTTCTGTGACTGAGCTCAGCAAATACTTCGCGGATAAAATTAAATTCAAAGGAAGTTTTAATACACTGGCCTACAAAACTTAGGGCTCTTTCACACGGCGTTTTTTTCAGGCGCTGTCGACGCGCGTTGACGGCGCTGCTAAACTTGAAATAGGCAGATTACTTGCGATTGCATCGCTACAAACTCACGAGAAACGCGCAACAGACGCGTGTGAGCAATTTTCCTTGCAAAGTAAAACGCGCCTAGCACGCGCGCTATCGAGCGTGTATCGCGCTGGAAACGTGTGTGCGCTGTGTGACCGACCGACATTGAGGAAAGGGGTGGAGGAGGCCCAGTGTTGCCACTTTTGTGATTTTTTCACTAGATCTGGCGCTTTTTCAGAGCTCTTAGCGACATTTTTTCATCGTTTAGCGACTAATAAATTTTTAGCGATTTTTCAAATGGAATTTGGCAACACTTATTTGAGACGGAAATTACTAAAAATACCTCATTCTAATGCTGAAATTGAGAGAATTTTTAGTGTTATGATTAAAAGTGTGACATCGTTAAAAGCAAATTACGAAACGAATGGCCAGTCCACTACTTAACGCCATAATTTTTATTAGAAACAGATTGAAAGTTTTGCAAATTAAATGCTTCAATTACGAATTACCTAGCGATATCATTGAGGTTATCGGCAAAAACGCAAAGTACAACGCAACGCAATACAACGAACAACATCTTCAGCGCACGTCGCCGTCGGCGTCTGCGGATGATGAAAATATAATGGAAGATATCTATACTACCTACCTGCCTACCTTGGATACCCTGCCTATCCTGCCTTCCCTGCCTAGCCGGTCTACCCTGCCTACACTGCTTTCCCTGCCTACCCTGCTTTCCCTGCCTATCCTGCCTTCCCTGCCTAGCCTGCCTATCCTGCCTTTCCTGCCTATCTTGCCTACCTTGCCTACCCTGCCTAACCTGCCTACCCTGCCAACCTAACTGCCAAACTAGCCGATTATAACATATTTTCTATACAAAAGCTGTCAAACCGACATTTTTATTCCTCAGATAAAAGTTGTCAGACTATTGAAATATTAAAGGCCTTAAAGTAGGAAAAAGTTCTCCAAATCTCACAATAAAGATGAAACTTATACTATCATATTTTACAGCACCTGGTCACCGGCTTGACGCCAGATGATGTCAACGACACTCTTATTGTTGTCATGATTGGCGAAACTGATCAAGAATATGTCCTCAAAACAGCCCGACAGATAGAAATCATGTGAGTATGTGTATTCTATTATATCCTATTTTAAAGTGGCTCTTTAACCCCGACGAATAAGACGGTTATAAGTTTGACGTATGTACCTGTGTGTTTGTGTATCTGTCTATGGCATCAAAGCTCCTAAAATGATGACGTTTTATTTAGTTTGAAAGGTGACTTTATCGAGAGTGTTCTTAGCTACTCGTATGTTTGATGATTCGGCTCAGCCGTTCAAAAGTTATGGGTGTTTAACTATTTGAATCGGGTTGTTTTCGCATGATTGTTCAATAGATTGTCGATCGAAGCGTGTTTTCTATTAGATAAATTATGTAGCATGAAATAAAAATGCGTTGCAGGTTTTTTTTAATTTTTCTGTTTTGTTTTGTGCAACGATAAACAATGCAGCTAATCCATTTATAATGCATCCTATTCTTTGCTCAGAGAATGACGTAAATCTCAACAGAGAATTATTTTATAACATTTTTCACTAAAGCGTATTTCATGGTAAAACGAATTAGAGAAGAATATGGCTGGCATATAATATTAAGGCGGCGCTGTAAAAGGATTACGTCGCGTGTATGTAGCCGTCCTGATTTCTAGATAGAATAAAAGTTAATGTATTTACCAGAGTAGAAAACATCTGCTTGCGAGGAAAGAAGTTTCTCGATTCATGGAAATATTTTATTTCTACATACAATTAGATTTCATGAAATAATAAAATAAAACTAGATAGAGCAACTTTAACAAACAAAACGGCTTTTTTACAACCAAACATAATAGTAAAGGTGCTCGAGCGAATCGAAGTTCTTACCATACCAGCCAGTGTCCACATAATCCAAAAAATAAATACTCCTCGTGTTCTAGTTAAACTAATTTTGTACGCCATAGAAGGCAAAACATGTAGCCACCTCATATTAATATAAGATCTTCTTGTTTTACAAAATAAATATATCTTATCTTATCCAGTTGAGCTCAATACTGATTTCCATTCCGTTTCACACATACCCGTATAGGAACAGATACTTCGATCTCGAAGTTTAGATAATAGTGTCCGGGCTCGGTAAGAATCGTTGTCCGACTTGTATATACAGAGCAGAATTTTATCTTGATATTGCACTGGGCAAATGGGAACGTTTGCAATAAATGGGCGTCCGACATTGAACTAGACTTCATTATTTCTAGGTTTCATTTCAGATTATTTGTCTTAGCTTCAATTATGCTCGGATTATAGAATAGTAGATTTTCAAGCTAGGATAGCAAGATTGTTCAACTTGAAGTTTATCACTTTAGCCTCGTGTATAGGAACAGAAGTGTCTTTATTTTTGATCTAGCGTATCCACCCCGGTTTCGCACGGGTAGCTCGAATAATTATAAAAATATTATTAGTGCTACTATCTACAGGGTGGCCAAAAAGTCGTGGATCAAACGCAAATAAAAAGTTATGATTTGAGTTTTTTTTTTAAACTTAATATTATCTTCAACACACCCAATAAACAACCATAAATAGCATGTCTAACGCAAGGACTCATCAGTACTAATCTAGCGAAAATTATCTTCTTCTTAGCGTGTCGATAGCGAAAATTATAACTCTGCAGGGGTTGACCTTAAGGACCTCCCGTAGAACAATTTTTTGCAGCTGATGTCCGCATCTAACCCCTAGTTGCGTTTGATCCACGAATTTTCGGCCACCCTGTATAGGCAGATGATTTCTGCATTAAAATATGACACAAAGACCAAAAAAAACGGATGTTCCAATCGCTACACAAAATTCACAGGATCGCTGAGATAAACTAAAGATTGCTTAAAAAAATTATCAAAATCGCTTCAGCCGGTTTGTAGTCCATAAGGAACATACACACATAGTTTTTTATATTTATAGATGTGTACTTGTACTCGAATATCTATATAATAATATAGAGTCCAACACAGACATTATGTACCGCGTCAAAAATTAAAAAAAAACTAAAATTCCGACATTCTTTGCACAGGTTCCCGAAGCAAGTGGAAAATGGCCTTATAGAAGTTATATCACCATCATCAGCCTACTATCCAGATTTCGAGCAGATTCCCGTGACTCTGGGTGATTCCCACAAACGAGTCAAATGGCGGACCAAGCAGAATCTGGACACCATCTACCTGATGGCGTATGCCCAGTCCAAGGGCACCTTCTATCTCATGCTAGAAGATGATGTCATCGCCAAGAAAAATTACATTCAAGTGAGTTCAGAGATTGAAACTGACTTTCATTTGTAATTTTTTCTTTGATTGAACCTTTTTACCTTTTCGTATTCATTTGATCTTTGAATGAAATTAATATCTGCAGTTCTTTGTCTATTTCTTTAGCCGTATAATAAGTAGGTAATAATTTAGAAATAGTTTCCTTTGTTACTATAAAGCAGAGCACGATCATTAATTTCTAGTGCTTTTCACATTTTTTTTATATTGAGAACAGTAAAGGGAATATACAAAAAAAAATGAATAGGTACTTTCTAGCATGAGTTTAGATTTTTTATTTTGAGAATTCTTTCATTTTCAGACAAACTTTCTACGTGCACTATTTATTTATTCATGGATCACCAACGAGTGCCACAATACAATATCATCTTACACAAATCATACAAAATATAATTTTCTTGCAATGCACACCCAATTATAGGCAACCACAGCTTGCACATTGCTGAGTATACACAGCTCCAGATAACATATTTAGAATATAAAGATAAATAATGAGAAATAATTGCCATGCGATATACAATATATAAAACGATACAATAAATTAAGTACCAACTAGAATTTCAATAATAATATATTTCCGGTTGTTCTAGTCTAGCTAACGGAGACTATTTGCATAGACACAACCTTGTAGCCAGGATTATCCATCAGCAACTTGCTCTTAAATACAATCTTGTGGAATCCGAAATGCCTTACTATAATTATGAGCCCGACCCAGTTCTAGAAAATGGCAATGTCACGTTGTATTGGGATCGGTCTATCATCACTGACAGGACTATTGTTGCCAATAAGCCTGACATAGTGGTGATAGACCGACTAGAGCGTCGCGCAATGATTGTTGATATAGCGGTCCCCTATGACGAGAACCTCGTGAAGGCTGAGAGAGATAAGAAAAGTAAGTATCTTGATCTGGCTCGCGAGGTTGTCGACATGTGGGATGTGAATACAGCAATCATTGTGCCGATAGACGTGACGGCCAATGGCATAATAGCCAAGAGCCTCGACGAACATTTGAGGAGGCTCTCTTTAGGCAGCTGGATCAAGGGCTTGATCCAAAAAGCGGTACTCCTGGACACGGCGCGTATAGTCAGGAGTTTCCTCTCTCAGGAGCCCTGACCACCGGTAGCTTGGACCCTGTTTCCGATACCGGTGGGCTACTATTTTTGTATTTTTAAATGTTTCTTGTTATTTTTTATTTTTTTGCAGAATATTGTTTAAAATATAAAAAATGTAAATTAAATTGAATAAATGGAATAATAATAACTGTCAATATATTGTTATTGAATAAAATGTCAACATTCAACAAAATCTAAAATCAAACCAATTAAATATGTCAACACTTAAACAATACTCAAATTAAACATGTCACACATTCAAAACTACTGAATTTAAATAATTATTTATACACTTTTTTAGAATTAGTTTAATTGAACCTGTCAAAATTGTATAATCAGTCAAATTGAACATGTCAACACTTCTAACTAGTCAAATTAAATATGTCAACACTTAAAACTAACCAAAATAAATTAAACATGTCAACATCCAAAACCAATCGCATTATACATGTCAAAATTAAAAAAAAAAAACAAAAATATAATAGGGTTGAGATAAAATTAAAACAGATTTTATGCATAAAATAAAATGTCCCTGATTCAATCATAAGAATTTAGAGTCACCTTTAAAATGAAATACTATATAACGTCTTTTAGATCAGAAAATAACAATGGCTACCTAATGCTACTTTTCTCTCTGAAACTGAGAAATTATGGACGCTTTTAAAATACCGCATCTAGCTTACACCTTTACTATCTTCTCGTTTCTTGCTTGTTTCTTTTCTGAATGCTGATAAAAACATAATGCGACATACTCGCGTATATTTGATTAGTAGGTAATAACCCCGCTATTTCTTAAGTCGCAGATACCCGTGAGTAGCTGATTTTAAAATAAGAATCACGTTTACGTTTTTGGGCAAAAATATATATAATATTAAAAAAATTTCTTAATTATTTGATCTACGAAAATGTCGAGTTTTATTTGTACAATATAGTACATAACTTATATTTTTCATATAGTCAATATAGTACATAAATTATATTATACTACCTATACTATATTACCGACTTTCAAATTAAAAAACTACAAAGTGAAAAATAACTTATTTTTGGAAGTCTGTGTCTTTGGTAGGTACCAATTTTTTGCGTTATGGACACCGACATCCACCAAATTAAAAATTAAAGTTGTCCAATTTCGGAACATACTCTTTCAAACAAAAAAGAACTTTCAAAATCGGTCCAAAATTGACGGAGATATACGTGAAAAAAAAACAAACATAATGTTGAACATAGAACCTCCTCCTTTTTGGTAAGTCGGTTAAAAAAATACGAATATCCGTTTAGACGTGATTCTAATTTAAAATCATTTACTGAGGGGTATCTATGCCTTAATAGTAACATAAGCAAACACACAACACTCGGAAGTCGTGGTTAAAATAATAACAGCCACACGGGCGATATATGAGCAACGTTTGCCGAGGTTGGCCCTTAGATGGGTGACCATACATTACATACATTATGGGACTCCTCCATGCCTCTGAAAGCACATTAACTGGTTGGACCCGGCTATTATTCAAAGATTTTTGACAGTTATTACGGGTAGTCAGAAGCCTGATAATGAGACAACCAGTCTTGGCAAAAGGTATCGTGTTACCCAGTAACTGCAGGTTCAGAGAAATGCGTCATGTACATATAAAAAACATTTTTAACAAAAAAGCAAAACCGACTTTCAAAACAAAGCGAAAAATAACTTTCCGAAGTCAGTGTCCCTGGTACCTATTATTTTTCGATTTTTGACGAGTTTTGTTTTGGATGTCGGTTTGATTATTTTGTTAAAAAGTTTTTTTTTCTCTTTTTAGGTTTGTTATGTTCCATAGACACTGACTGCCGAAAAATACTTATTTATCGCTTTGAATGCAGTTTTAGTATACACTATATATTTTGGTTCATATCTCGAAAACAAATAAAATTATTTCTTTTTCATTAGTGAATTTTATGTAGGACTTTTATGTGCACTATTGAACAATGAATAAACTTGCCCTCAGCACAAATTGCAGTAAAATCATGACTTACTGAGAAATAATAAATAATTTTTTTTTTGACCTTGTATAACTTACGAAGCAAACGAGATTTTTGAGACTACTTTTAGAACGTTAAAATGAAGGTGTATACTACGAGTTTTCAGCTTATTATCTCTTATTTCGATCTTGATCGCTAATTTGACTGGAATATCATTATATCCTTTCTGTACTGCTTAATAATTTATCCAATTGGCATTTATTTATTTTACTTTAACATAACACGGCCAATTACATTTAATTATTTGAAATTACTGAGTTTTGCTCTTAAATGAACGTATGTATTATTTCAGGAAATAAAGCAGTTCACAGCTATGACCACAGTATCCAACCCCAACTGGTTCTTCATCGAGTATTGCCATGTCGGAGGCATTGGCAAGCTATTCCGTTCAGCGGACTTGATACACTTCATCACCTACGTTCAGCTGTTCTACAACAACATGCCCATCGACTGGTTGCTTGAGAGCTACCTGGCTGACAAGACCTGCACCATCGTCAAGACTTCTGTACGTTTTTCTTTTTTTATTCTTTTATCCTCGCACTCGAACGCCTTGCAGCAATTACACCAATGTAGAACAAACTTATACTCACTATAAGTCCAAAGGTTCTCTCGATGTTTCCTTCTCCACTTCAGTACTTGCCCGGCTTTAAACCCACGACCTCAAGTATGAGAGGCGAGATCTTAACCACTGGGCCACCACAGCATAATAATATGTTGTTTGTCTTTATTTAGCTATTATAAGAAAAGCGCGTGGCTGAAAGCCGCACGGTCGAAGAACGAATCAATGCCGAAAAGAATCCATATCCATAGATAGGTGACCAACTAGCGAGATTCCTCCGTGCCTCGGAAACCACAAGCTGAAGGTCCCAGCTGTCAATTGTAGATCTTTGACAGTCGTTACGGGTAGTCAGAAACCAGGCAATCTGGGACAGGCCTTGACTCGGTGTATCGTGTTACCCGTTTCATGTGATGTGGAGATTATATAGAATATCGCTCCATACTGGCCAGTATCGAGCGACTATAGTTCATAAAGGCAGATTGGTATACTTATATTATAAAGACACTGCGTGAACGTCGCCGTACGCGTGATCTAATTCCTTTACAAAGTAGCAAAGGGGTTTATTAAGTGCAGTGATTTAGTAGAATGTATCCAATATTCAGTCCCTTCAAAACTACCCAGACATCCAAATCATCACAAAATTACTCCATATTCCATTCCGCAAAACCAACCTAGGCCTCAACGCTCCAGTTCTCCGCATGTGTAGAAGCTATAATAGTTTTTGTACAACTCCAGATACTGACTTACACGGTGTTTCACTCAATAAGTTTAGAAGAGCAGTGTCGGAGGTACGGGAGTGCGCAAATCCTTCAACTTAGGCTGGTTACGAACATATATATCCTACTTCTGTTTTTTATTCTGTCTGTTTTTCATTTTGTATGTTTTTATTTTTACTGTTTTTAACTTTAGATTAATATTTATACTTTAAAATTTTAAATAATTTTGTGCTTCTGGCCATATGGTGTAAGCTGCGTATACCTGTAATAGGCATACATACCAGCACCTTTTTTTTTCTTTATGTTTTGTATGTAATGCTGTTGGTGTACCTTATAATACATAAATATATGAGAGAGAGAGTGTTTTTCGCTATATCATGTACTAGCACTCCGCCCGCGACTTCGTTCGCATGATATCGTATTTTATTCAACTAAGTAGGCACAGATGACTTTATTATGTGCGGTTAGTGAAGGCGACTAAAAATAAGCTATTGTTTAAGTTAGGATTTACGAAACTTTAATGACGTGTCCGATAAGTTTCATAACTAATGTTACCTTTATTATTTTTCCCAAGGAATTAGACTTTTCATCCAAACAAATATCTCTCGTTTGCTCCCCTAAATCATAAAAAGAAGCCTTGTACAGTAAAATTCTTCAAAAATCTTTAACACCCCCTAAATCGTATTTTAGGAGTAGTTTTGAAAAACTTGTAATGACAACCTTTACTATTTGCTGTTAGTATGTATGCGAAGTTTCAAATATATAGCCCAACAAATTGCCACCTTTAAGTCACCTTTTTTAGGGGTAGAATTGCCGGAAATCAACAAACTCATTGTTTTATTTTATTAATCAAGAGTAAACCTATGATTTCAGATGTTTTACCTTCAAAACCGAAGAAATTTCTTATAAAGTTTCAACCCCTATGTACCACCTGAGGGGTGGAATTTCCAAAAACCAATAAATACTTTAATTTTTCTTATCAACCAAGAGCGTAAATCTAAAGTTTTACGTGTCCAACTTACAAACTGTAGAAATTACATACAAACTTTCAACCCCCGTTTTATCCACTTAGGGGTAGAATTTCCAAAAACTAATAAATACATGAATTATTTTTATCAACTAAGAGCGTAAATCTAAAATTTCACGTGTCCAACTTACAAACTGTAGAAATTACATACAAACTTTCAACCCCTTTTTTACCCCCTTGGGAGTGGAATTTCTAAAAACCAATTAAAACATGAATTCTTTTTATCAATCAAGAGTGTAAATCTAAACTTTTACGTTTCCAACTTACAAACTGTAAATATTTCATATATACTTTCAACCCCTTTTTAAACCCTTAGGGGTGGCATTTCCGGCAATGATTAAACTCATTGTTTTTTTATTAATCAAGAGTGTAAACCTACAATTTCAGATGTTTTACCTTCCAAACCGAAGAAATTTCATATATAGTTTCAACCCCTGTTTTATCCACTTAGGGGTAGAATTTCCAAAAACTAATAAATACATGAATAATTTTTATTAACCAAGAGCATAAATCTAAAATTTCACGTGTCCAACTTACAAACTGTAGAAATTACATACAAACTTTCAACCCCCTTTTTACCCCCTTAGGGGTGGAATTTCCAAAAACCAATAAATACATTAATTCATTTTTCAACCATAAGCATAAATCTAAAATTTCACGTCTTCAACTTACAAACTGTAAATATTTCATACAAACTTTCAACCCCCTTTTTACCCCCATAGGGGTCGAATTTCCAAAAACCAATAAACACATTCATTCTTTTTATCAACCAGGAGTGTAAATCTAAAATTTCACGTGTCCAACTTACAAACTATAGAAATTACATACAAACTTTCAACCCCCTTTTTACCTCCTTAGGGGGGGAATTTCCAAAAATCCTTTCTTAGTGCTCACTTACGTCACTCGAGGAACCTTTCTGCCAAATTTCATGCTTCTAGGCCTAGTGGTTTTGGCTGTGCGTTGATCGATCAGTCAGTCAGTCAGTTTCTTCTTTTATATATATAGATAGATATCATCGACGTGGTCGTGATGGGTTCACGTCTGAGGGATTTTTTCTAGTTAATTTAATTTTGCCTGGTAAAGACAACCGTACAATTTGAAAACTGTAACCGAATCTTTAGTTATAGTGATTTTAGTGTACGAACATTATTATTCCACATACATGACCTGGTGTGGATACATTCTTATTAATCTATTATTTAAAATTATGAGGCATCGTTTACACTGCTCTGATCAAAAAGGCAAACCACGTGGGATTTGGGATGAAATTCTCTCGCACCGATTGTGTCGGCTACGGAGGTGTTCAAATTGGCGCATATTGTCGTTTGCTTTCCTTTTCTTTTAATCAATCGACGCGCGCTGTAGTGTCCCGCATCCCGCACGAATTACTACCGAGCTGAAAGCTCAGATCAGTCTTGAGTTTGGATATATAAAATAAAAATCGCGGGCGCCTGTCCCGTATCCCGTTGCATTACGTAGAGCAGTATGGACAACGCCTAAGATTGGTACTATTGTGATCGACACAGTGATACATTTAATAAAATACTTATCCTTGTTCTTATGTGTTTCAGGTAAAGTGCTCAACAGCAAAGGAGGCGATTCGACCAAAATACAAATCGTCTTTGTTCCAACATATAGGACTTTATTCTTCACTTAAGGGAAAGATTCAGAAGATTAAGGTACGTTTTACAATTATTTTTTGAGGTTTTTTTGTATGTTTTCATGTGTAGCCTTTTTTATCAGGCAAATTTCAGGTTGTCCTCCTGCCATGGTTATGGGCGGTAGGTATATGCGGAACAGGCTTGATGTTGCGTCACTGTCTCCACTCAGGTTGAATGGAGTTCAGATTGAAATCACTAGGACGACTAAAAATTTGGTGATCATGGACTCCTATTTCTCGTGGACTGCCCATGGCGCTGAAGTCAGTCTCGAGATGCTCTACACGTTTCACTCGCTGAAATGCCTCTGGAGCTTTTTCAAACTCTCATTAAGCCCATCATGTAATACGTCTGTCATTTGGATGCCACCGAGGAAGTTTTAAACAAACTTGAGCGTTTGCAAAATATATGTGTTCGTTTTGTTTTCAATCTTAAAAAGTATGACCATGTTTCTGGCTTTCGCAAGATGCTCAAGTGGCTCCCAATTCGACTTCGCAGGAACTCTCGGCTTTTGTGTCTGCTATTTAACATCCTTCATAACCCTAAAACGCCATCACATTTTCGTGAATGCTTCTCCAAAACAAAATAGTTGCATATAATATGCATTATTATCTTTTTATACCATAATTATTATTTTTTCTATCTCGGGTCCCTGTCCTTCGAAAGGCGTTTGAGGAGCCGAAACCAATTCGCAGAGGCCACGTTAGGCATGTATCAGGAAATGTGACACCAACCGACGATTGTCCTTGTTTGCACTACGCAACTGCACCCAAGGACAATCTCCGGTTGATGTAGGACTATTGCAAATTATGGCGAAAACAAATATTGGGCTATGGATTTGGTAGGTTTAGTGGAGCGATTGCCCAAAATTATAGGAGCACTTTAATGACGTAGCACCAAGGGGCGACATATCCAGAGGTGCTTGAGGAGTGGAAAGGTATACCATGGCTATCAGAACAATCCCGGAAGTACGGTCAAAATCCCTACCAGCATCTTACCGGGTTAACTTCCTTTCAACGAAAAGTTTGCTCTTGCGCATCTCCACTCAAGCTAGCCAATTAAGGCAAGAGTGAGGTGATTGCTCTGGTCCCCGTCAGTTTTCACTCCGACCGGCCAATAAAGGCAAGACAGAGATGAGGAACAAGACTTCGCCCTGGTGATCAGGTCCGTAGGGTCGCCACTGCCTACCAGCTCGCCACAAAGCTGTCCTGTGGATATATATTAGTAATTATTGTTATGATATTTATTGCCAATCTTATTTGTATGTATATATAATTTCACTGTATATTACTATTTTATCGTCGAGCCCTATTCTTGCGAAAACATTGGCCCCTTATACTTCATAAGGGGTGATTTAGTATTTCACATTGAGAATGTTACACAAACGTATTTTAGGTTTTGGGGCGGCCTGTAATACCGTACAAACCGGGCGGTATATCTACACACAACATTGTTTGTAGATAATTAAATTGTACGCAGATTATATATGTTCCTTGACTTTTCATTTTCATTGTAATTTTGTGAAAATGACTTCCTAAGGAATACATATTAGTTTCCTATTATAATGTGACTATAGGTTGGATTTGGATACAAATTGATATATATAATTTTCCCTTTTCAGGATATGCAATTTGGAGATGTCCCAACTTTCTACCCACACACGTCGAACCCACCTCTAATTGCCTCTATAACCAACATTAAAGTGCATCCTGGACATAGTTTGAAAGCGGCTTACGATGGACTCACTTTCTTTTGGGGCGAAAAGCCGAAAAAGGGGAATTACGTGGAGTTCTGGTTCGCAAAGCCTGTGTTTCTCGCCCAGTGAGTAGATATTCCCAAACTTGTTTTACATACTTGATATCTTGAGGGCCTGTTTTATTTGATTGCAAAACTAACTAATTCTTGACATAGGTACGCACAATTATACCCCATGCATAAAATTAAAAATCGGTCCAGTAAAATAAACAAAATTTGTTGTATAACCTGCGTAATAAAACTGGCCATCAAGAAAAGATCCTACCCTCTAAATGATGATATGAACCAAAAATGAAAAACCAAATGGAAAATGGGTGATGACTTAAAAACTGATCTGATATTTATTTATTTAATTTAAAATATTTTATCAAATGTCTCAATCGTTGCTTACATTTCGTCAATTCTCTGTTTCAGCTACACGTTCCGCAGTGGCAATGTGGAACATATTAAAGACAAGTTCTATGACACAACTGTGGAAGTGTTGCCGGCTAGACGCAACGCCTCCTATACTATGATTGGCACGTTCGATGAGTTTGGCCTTGCTGAGGGCGACCTGGCCGTGGGATCCATTTCTTCGATCCGCCTAAAAGTCAACAGAAACAGCAGCTTTTGGGTCATCCTCAGTGAGGTAAGATATTTTCAAGAATATCTGAATTTCTTTCGATCAACCAAAGTGATAAAATCAATCAAATTGATTAAAGTTTACAATAAGCCATCATGAGAAGATGAAAATCATTTAGAGTCAGAGGGCTTCTCATAACAATTCCAACAAGCCTAAACACGACTGGGATACATTGTTTTATTACGAAGTTCTGTGCCTACCTTCCGGCTTCATCACCAGATCAGTTCGATGGTAGCATTTTAATTAGAACCATTTATTTAAATTTGCTTCATCACTATCATTTAACTATTCGAGATATCTTATACCCAAAACATACTTATCATTGAGAAGTTCCAGTGGCTATCTGTGGTCTTCTTCATTAGTTCCACTTCGCCAAATGACATAATAGCTTGCCATGTTGATTAAAATACCAAAATCGCTATCTATATCTATAAAAGAAGAAGGTGACTGACTGACTGACTCACTCACTGATCAATCAACGCACAGCCGAAACTGCTAAGCCTAGAAGCATGAAATATTGCAGAAAGGTTTCTCAAGTGACATAAGTGTACACTAAGAAATGATTTTTGGAATTTCCACCCCAAGGGGGTAAAAAGGGGGTTGAAAGTTTGTATGAAAAATCTAATTCCTTCGACCAAAATTCTTGAAACTTAGCTCAAATAGTATTATAAGTAAATGACAAAGATTGACATTATTAGTTTTACAAAACTATCCCCAAATGATGATTTAGGGGGTGTTGTATGGAATAATCTGATTTATTTGGTCAATAAACTTGAAACTTGCCACAAATACTAACCTAAATGAATAATAAAGGTTGTTATTATTATTTTTTTAAACAAACCCCAAAGTCGATTTATGGCGTGTTGAAGTTTGTATGGAAAAATCTGATTTGTTGGGTCAATAAACTTGAAACTTGCCACAAATACTAACATAAATGAATAATAAAGGTTGTTATTAATACTTTTCAAAACTACCCCTAAAAGACGATTTGGGGTGTTAAAGCTTTTTTGAAAAACCTTATTACTTCAGTTAATAAACTTCAAACTTGACATAAATAAAGAATAAATGCTTTCTATGGTAGTTTTTCGATACTACCCCCCAAAAGATAATTTAGGGGATGTTATTTTTTTTAAGGATCTTATATCTTGGGTTAATAAACATGAAACTTGACATAAACACCAACCTCAATAAACAATAAAGGTTGTCATTATTAGTTTTTTGAAACTACCCCTAAAAGACGATTTTGGGGGTATTAAAGTGTATTTGAAGAATATTATTTCTTAGGTTAATAAATATGGAAGTTGACATAAATACCATCCTAAGTAAACAATAAAGGTTGTCATTATTAGTTTTATAAACTTCTCCAAATGATGATTTAGGGGGAGTTGAAGTTTGTATGGAAGAATCTGATTTCTTGGGTCAATAAAGAATATTATTTCTTAGGTTAATACATATGGAAGTTGACATAAATACCATCCTAAAGAAACAATAAAGGTTGTCATTATAAGTTTTTCGAAACTAACTCAAGCTAAAAATCTTACTGGACAGGGTTTCGTTTTTGACGAAGGACTCTACGGGAGCACTAAGGCGCTTTTTAGCGGCAATTCAACCCTTAAGGAGGTGAAAAGGGTCAAAATTAGTTTGTGTGTAAAATCTAATTCCGTGGGGATAAAATTAATGATCAAAATTTACAAAAAACACTTTTAAAACTCCGCCCAGATAGGGTTAGGGGAGTTAAAGGTTTTTTTTGAGGAATTGCACTGCGCAATTTGACTTAACATAAACGAAAAATAAAAAAGAGAAGAAAAGAGTGAATAGCTTATTTATGTTGTTCAAAACTCGACCCTTAACGGGGCAAAAAAGGGTTGATAAGTTTTTAGGGGTGGATTTTACTTTGTGGCGGTAACCTACAATTTATTACCAAAGTTAAGTATTAGTTAAGTCAAATAACGAATCATCCCAATCCAATAAACCCTGTATATCTACGATATCCAATTTTTTATTGTTTTAATAATAGCTTATTTTTGGTTGCCTACACTAACTGCATATAAGAAAATCATTTATATGATAAACGAAATCACGCGTACGAAGTCGCGGGCGGAGTTCTAGTACTGTATATTATGTCACGAAAACATCAATTCCAAATCAATCCAATGTATGTCACAATGTGCAATGTGTGTGTATGTGTTATTTTTCACTAAGTAGACTTTCGTCGTTTTTATGACTGATAATTTTTTTACTACTTTTTCAATCCTTTTTCAGAGTAATAATGATTTGTTAGACATTTAAAATTAACACTAATTAAGGAATAAGAGCTTTAAATGAATATCGGTAACATATTGTATTTAACAAAATAAGATATTAGACAAATAGGCGGCGGCGTCTGTTCCTTGGGGACCGGAGTTGCGTTAACATTATAAAAACACATGTTTTAATAAATAAATGGTGTGGCATCCTAAGATTCTCTTACAAAATAACTCTGCAACATGCTGATCGCATCTTCGCAAAAAATGCGAATATAATAGATTATCATCTGACCTAAATACTTGTGGGCGATCTCCAAAAATATTCGTAATGCGTCATCCAGCAATTTCGCTCAAAGTGTGATAAAACTTTCCGAAAAAAAATGACGCAGACAGCGACATCTGTCTATTGCTATTTGTGTTAACTTTCACATAGCAACGGTGTCCATCATAGATGTCAATGTTGTAGCCTTGCATGTGGTCGTGCTGTAGACGCAAACAGTTTAGTAAAATATACAATGTGTACGGACGGAATAAAACTTTAAGGCCGTAAGGTCACTTGATTGTATCGATAAAAGTAGACATAAGTGGTAAAACCACACCATACCCTCAAAGATAGTAAGTAGAGTAATTTTAGTACTTGACTTACTTTACTTTATTACGATATTCACTACGATAGGATTTTAGGTGCTCGGGTGCCACAGGGCACCTAAAATCCTATCGTAGCAAAATGTGTGACTGACCTGATTTCGAGATGTCATCGTATCTCCGCTACGCATCTCCTCCGCTTTGGTGGAAATAACTTGCCTGTCTCGCCACACATCTTCTCTCGTCTCCTTTCCTCTCCACTTTGGTGGCTTCCTAGCCTGAATTTTCTTAAATATCTTCAAAACACAGACATCGCCGAGTTACAATTTTATTATATGTATGTATATCTAGATATTGTGGTATAGGATAGATGAGAGCCACTTTTTCAATATGGTGAACATTTCAGCTCAGGATATTTACAGAAACCCAATCAAAATAAGACATTTATCTGAAAACAGTACTCTTTCCAAACAAAGAAAATATTCTTACTTTTAAAAGATATTAAAAATTGGTACATATTTTTAATTTCAGATCGAACTGAAGGAATACCAGCCACCAGAAGGAGCTAGGTGACAGATAACCAAAACACCGTGGGACCGAATTCTGCGCAATTATATCAGAGCACCTTTGATGTAAGCGAGCAGTACAAGGTAGGAGCGGCCACTTAACATAGACATAAGAATATATAACCCATAGGACTTGTATCTAGGGCATAAGCAATTATTGTACCAAAATTTACGTAAAAAAAACTATTAAACATACAGTTACACCATAAACAGTAGTCAGTTCATAAAAAAAAAGATAAACGTAAATGTATATGCTCATAATTTATAAAGTTTCTTGGATACGATGCGTATAAAAATATAACTTATTTCATTTTTAATCGAGAAAAGGTCAAACGTCTTCCAGTACCGAGGGTGTCGCCAGAGATGCTGCGCTTTCGGGGAGTAGATAGTTTAGATTCCCTGTCGATAAGAAAATCCTTGAGCTTTCAAGAGGTGCTATATCAGTAGCTATGCCTCGCTTGAGGCGTCCTGTTATTTGGACATTGTTAGTTTCTAATTTGTCACTCTTCGCTATACTTTTATAAAAGGTTTTTCCTCTTCATTTTTATAAGCACCGTTTACATTGTAAATTTATAATGATTTTCAACTTCTTTCGAAATTGGTCCTTAGTAATACGCACTCCCTTCTTGCTCCACTTTTTTCCTCTAAATAGGCGACACTTCTTTCACTGTTAGTTATATGTGTAATAGTAAAATATAGTAACACGGATACTTATATTTGAAATATACACCGTAAAAATTTTGTCGTTTTAATCCCGTGTATGATCCATCCGATATATGAAACAGTATCGATATGTAAAGGTAAAATAAAAATATTCACAAAGTCAACAACATCCGAACCGCACTTTTTAGTGTTTTGCTTAGGAGATCGGTTTATTTCTTCGTGTTTTATTTTATTTGAGGCCACTTAGCATGGTACTAGTACAGCATGAAGGATTTTCACAGCTGTGGTCGCCTCAGCTTTACCAATCAGTAAATTTATATCCAGAGTTCTATTTAAAGTATTAAGTGTGTGTATGTTTGTATCACATACGTTTTAGTGAGCCTCAGTAATGTTATAATTTAAATAATGCACCTCATTGCAACTTGTAAAATACTAGAATTTGGTCTACCTAAGGGTGATATTACAGTTCCTGGCCTGAATGAGCATCTTTTCTTATCTCTCTACAGGAACTTATTGCTGCTTCTATTACAGTATTCTGCTGCTTTATATAGTTTGGTATCTGACTACGACAGGAACGGATTGCCAGTCTCTAGGATTTGATATCAGTAATTATATTTTTAATTTCTCTAAATCTGTATATTGCAATGATATTCTTTAGATCAGACCGTTTTACGGTCACAGGTCGATCTCCACGCATACTTACTAACTATGCAGGACATATTATAGAGCAAAAGGCAAGTATGTGCATGGAGATAGCTGCTGTGCTTCTCCCTTCACTCTCCTGGCGCTATAGGAATTTAACCTTAACCCGTCTCGACCGGGGAGAATCCGGCATTCAAGGCAGCTTATCATAAGTTTTTTCTTCACTGTTGTAATTATATATTACATTTTGTGTGACATCGGACAATATGGCGGTTTTGGTGCCGCCTTTTGGGATAAAATGTGGACGCGGAAACATAGGGTCGCTGTTACATTTTTAGTATTTTTTTTAATTTTTTTAAGGATATTTGATATTAATGACATCTATAATTTTAATTTACATACTTGTATTTATAGTGTGAGAGGAGACTTGGAATGGATGCAATGATTATGTGTCTATTTAATCTGAGGGCACGGCAGTGCTTATTTAAACTGTATTCTTAGTAGGTCTATAGCCTTTAATACACTCTATAATAAATATAAACATTTATGTGATAATATTTATAAACAAAATAATATTTTTTTTTTTTGGAATTTTCATTTGTTCGATTAATTAATTAAAATATTATTACGTATGATAAAGTATATTAGCAAAGTAAAGTGTAAATTTTTTATGTAAATTCATAAAACCAAACAGTAACCAAAGGTGTTCCTCTTGTAGTCCTGGCTTTCATAAAACTTAACACTAAACCTATATTAAACATTATATATTACTAATAGAATGCAGTTACATTTTTCAATAAAAATAAACGAAAAGTAAAACCTCATATCAAAAAATATAAAATTATAAGCGCCCATTCATAAATACCTTTAATATAATGGAATATAAATATAATTATAGAATAACTAGCTGTTGGCCGTAACTTCGTCTGCGTAGCATTAGTACTTTGAATAGCCTTTTTTAATATCGCGCCATAATATCACAGGTGTGTGGGCCGCCTTAGTCGAGAATTATTATTTCACCATACAAACTTCTACCCCCCTGTCCACCCCCTCAAGGATGATTTCCGGGATAAAAATGATCCTATGTCCTTCCCAGGATCTCAAACTATCTTCATACCAAATTTCATCTAAATCGGTACAGCGGTTTAAGCGTGAAAGGTAACAGACAAACAGACAGACTTACTTATGCATTTATAATATTAGTATGGAAGTATGGAGAAAAGATAGAAATAAACATAAACCTCCGTTTTCCTTCACCGTAATCGGGTAAAAATAAAATAAGATACCTACGCACATAAGTACGTAGGTATCTTATTTTATTTTTGAAGGAAAATGACGTCGCGGATGATGCGCTGGTAATTTGGGCGCACGGTTGGCGCAGTGGTTGAGCGATTGACTGCTGCGCTGCGTGTCGCGGGTTCGATTCCCGCACGGAACAAATATTTGTATGACCTACAGATAGTTGTTCCGGCTCTGGGTGTTGTGTATGTGAGTTTATATGTTTGTAAAGGCACCCACGATACAGGGAGAAATTCCTGGTGTGGGACAAGGTAAAAAAAAATATGTATAGTATAATTACCAACGCATCGCGCGCGACTTCGTTCGCGTGATCCGTAATTTATCCTACAGATGACTTTTTAGTTTCAACCCCTTAAAGAATTGCCAAAAATCCCTTCTTAGTGCTCCATTTCATCATAAAAAGAAGCCCTGTACGGTAAAATTATTGAAAAATCTTTAATACCCCCTAAGTCTTTTAGGAGTAGTTTTGAAAATCTAATAATGAAAACCTTTACTATTTACTTAGATTATATTTATGCCAAGTTTCAAAAATATAAGCCAAACAAATTTCCACCTTTTCAACTTCTTAGGGGTAGAATTTTCAAAAACCAATGAATACATGAATTATTTTTATCAACCGAAAGCGTAAATCTTAAATTTCACGTGTCATTCTTAAAAGCGTAGAAATTCCAACCCCCTTTTTACCTCCTTAGGGGTGGCAATTCCAAAAACCCAATAAATACATGATATTTTTTATGAACCAAGAGTATAAATCTAAAACTTCACGTTTGTATTAAATTGCAACTTTTTACTCCCTTGGGAACAGAATTACCGAAATTTAAAAAAAAATGTGATTGCTTTTTATTAACCAAACGCGTAAACCAACAATATCAGATATTTTACCTTCCAAACCGAAGAAATTTCACATAAAGATTCAACCCCTATGTATACGTAGGGTTAGAATTTAAGGGTATACCCTTAGGGTTAGAATTTCGAAAAACCAATAAATTCATTAATTCTTTTAATGAATCAAGAGCGTAAATCTAAAATCTCATGTGCCCAATTTACAAACAGTAAAAATTTCATAAAATCTTTAACCCCGTTTTTAATCCCTTAGGAATAGAATTACCGAGATTTAAAAAAAGCATTCTATTTTTATTAACCAAGACCGTGATACAACAATTTCAGATGTTTTACCTTCCAAACTGAAGAAAATTTACATAAAGTTTCAACCCCTATGTTATCCCCATAAGGGTAGAATTTCCAAAAACCAATAAATCCATGAATTATTTTTATCAACCAAGAGCGTTAATCTAAAAAAATACGATACGGCCATTTTTGTGCAAGAAATTGATTATTATGCAAAGATAATATAAAAATCTATACATATAAAATGCTTTGTCCTGAATGACTGACTGACGGATCAACGCACGGCCTAAACCGCTGATCGTAGAGACCTGAAACTTGGAGAATGTGTTCTTTGTATGACGTAGGTATCCGATAAGAAAGGATTTATCGAAATACTACCCCTAAGGGGGTGAAAAAGGGCAGCAAAGTTTGTATGAAAAATCTAATTCCTTCGGCTAATATTCTTGAAACTTGGTACAAATAGTAATCTAAGTAAATGATAAAGCTTGATGTTAACAGTTTTTTAAAACTACCTCTCAAGTCAATTTAGGGGATGTTAAAGTTTGTATGGAAGAATCTTATTTTATGGGTTACTTAACTTGCAACATTGCACAAATACTAATCTAAATAAATATTAAAGGTCGTTATTATTAGTTTTTCGAAACTACCCCCAAAAGACGATTTCGGGGTGTTAATAATTTTTTGATGAATCTTATTACTTGGGTAAATAAATTTGAAACATGCCATAAATACCAGACTAAGTAATAAATAAATATTGCCATTATTAGTTTTTGAAACTATCCCCAAAAGATGTTTTAGGGGGTGTTTCGTAAAAACAACTTTCACCATCATCATTATTTCAGTTTAAAAGGTCCACTGCTGAACATAGGCCTTCCCCAATCGTCACCACACTGATCGGTCCTGTGCGTTTCGCATCAACCAGACTCGGACTCGGTCAGCTGCGGTCAGGCTTGACCACTTTGCGTTTCCCGGTACGCAGTCGCCACTCCAGAACTGTCAACCTTTAAGTATTAGTTTGTGTGAAAAATCTCATTCCTTGGTAAATAATCAAAATCGACATAATAGGTTTTTTAAAACAACCTCCCCCACTCTCCCCCTTATAGGGTTAAGGAGTGTTAAAGTTTTTTGAAGAATCTTACTGAGCAATCTAACTAACATAAACGAAAAATAAATTAAAAACCGGCCAAGTGCGAGTCGGACTCACGCTAAAAATGGTTCCGTACCATTATCGCAAAAAAATCACGTTTGTTATATGGGGGCCAACTAAAATATTTATTTTATTATGTTTTTTGTATTTGTTGTTATAGCGGCAACAGAAATACATCATCTGTGAAAATTTCAACTGTCTAGCTATCACGGTGCATGAGATACAGCCTGGTGATAGGCAAACAGACAGACGGACCGCGGTGTCTTAGTAATAGGGTCCCGTTTTTACCCTTTGGGTACGGAACCTTAAAAAGAGAAGAAAAGAGTGAATAAGTAACATTAAAGTTGTTAAAAACTCAACCCTCAATGAGGCAAAAAAGGGGTTAAGTTTTTAGGGGAGGAAAGTCATCTGTAGGAGGTATAAAATACGAAATCACGCGAACGAAGTCGCGGGCGGAGTTAATATTAACATGTGAAAGTAACTCTGTCTACCTTTCACGCTTAAACCACTGAACCGATTTAGATGCAATTTGGTTCGGATATATTTAGTTTTTATCCCGGAAATCATACCTAAGGGGGTGGAAAGAGGGGTAGAAGTTTGTATGGAAAACCTCCAATATTATGCCGCGAAATAAAAAAAAAAAGCTATTCGAATTACTAATGCTAGGCAGACGAAGTCGCGGGCAACAGCTAGTAATATTATAAATTCACTTGACATCGATTAATCTCTAATATGCTTCTTTGTAATTCCTTGGGGTATTTAGTCAAGAGTGAATAAGTTTCTTCTAGGCAAGCGTGCTTCACCGTAGACCACATCATCGCTTAACATCAGGCGAGATAGTGGTCTAACGCGAGCCTATAGATTATAAAAAGAATACATATATTATAAGTTTAAAGATGAACTAATAAGCCTTCTATAATTATTTTTTTTCATTGAATTGTATGATTAAAAATTATTATTTAAACATTTTTATCAAACGCTTAAATCATCTCTGCTGAAAATCCGATGCATGCATGTAAGTTTTTTGAACTTAATTAAAATTTTACATAGGTATCCTACATTCGCACTAATTTACATTCAAATATACTTAAAAAAAATTGAGTAGTTTTATTGATAAAGTGTTAGATTTTTCATGAAGTTTTCTTAATTTATTTTTTCAATATACATATTATTTTTGTAAGTATGCAATTATAAAAATATATTTCGTTAATAATTTAACATATAAGCTAATTCTACTTAATTTTGTATTTTATTCACAACAAGTTTTAACTCACTTCAGCCCGTAAACTTGACACTTAAATAATAAGTTCATAATTATTATAAATGTTTGATAGTTTTAGTAAAAATCTAAATATAGCTCGTTTCGTACCTTTTTGCAATATATATTTCACTAATAACAATTACTATTACGAATGAAATGAATAAAATATTTAAAAACGAAATTGTGTAACAATGATATGATATACAAAATAAATAACGCTTTTCAATCAAAATTATAATTAAAACAAACCTGTAGCTGCAAGGCACAAAAGGTGCAACTTATTTGGTCAGTACACTAATTATTGAAATAGAATCTTAAATTACATTGCATCGGAACCTAACCCCCAAATTGCCTTGATGCCTTGCGTGGAATATGAACCGATCCTAAAAACTATAGTTCATTCCAAATATTAATATAATTAAAAAATAATAAAAAGTAAAGTTTTTTTTTGGTTTTCGTCTGATAAGTTAAAAATAATTTTACCGCAAAAAACATAGTAAAATAAAATATTTTTATAATTACATAATCCTATTTTTTTTCTTATTTTTTTAAAGTTAACTTAATTAATCGCTAGCTTTATATCAAATGTCATTTTTGCTTAATTTCATATAACAATTTCAACAAAATCATGATTAATGGAAAATAATTCACTTTTCATTAAAATATTGTACTCGTACGATCTGGCAGGGCAGACGGGGACTGTGTCTCAGAGGTGTGTGTCTCGTCGAAAGTTATTTGGAAATATTCTCACTATTCTCTATCATAATTATAGGGCAAATATAAAAATACAGATGAACACAAGTTTCACTTGTGTGTAATTAATTTTTAAAACAGTTAATATTTTATTGACCTAACGACTAGACACATATTTTTTGCCTTTATGCCCATTATCGCGGCCGAACCATTTCATAATGGTGTTCTAGGGCTAAGCAAAATGTCTTTGAAATCATTGTACAGTAATTTTAGTTATATAAGATAGTTAGGAGCTTCGCAGGCGGACTGTAGTCCCACCATTCGCAGAGATTAATATTTTTAGTAACGCTGCTTCATACGTGGCAAATACATATATACGTTTGAATTTGACCTGATTTGGGACTTTTCTCCATTACATCAATTTAACCCTACTTGAGGTTATGTTTCCCGCGTTCTTCTGTTGGATGTCATATATCAACAAAATGTTTATAACCTTTGTAAATTAATTCGATGTTCTACAAGTAAGTTAGCGAGTCTTAAGGAGTTGTATGTACCGTTATAGTTTAGTTAGTGTTTGGTTATTATTTGGAGTTTATTGTATTTATTTGCTTTATGAAATAATTGTAATTTTGTCCATTTAGCTTCATTGGATCTCTTTGATAATCGTGATATTAAGTGTTTCTATGATCAATACATGTTGTCGTTAGTTTAAGCATATACATTATACGTGTCACTTGAGGCCATAATATTGTGGCGTAACTGTACGTTTTCGAGGCTGCCTCGTTCTGACAAATATTGTCATCGCCTGCGTTAAAACGTGGAGTACATTATGCCAAAGCTTTAAAGTGGACACAAGTAGTTAAGTCCAAGGCCGCCTCGATGTAATTAAAATTTTACATAAATGTCAACAATTTTTATGTAATTTTAAGCGTAAGAATTAGATTTAAACAGGGCTAACCTGAAATACCTTTTGGAATTAATATCTATGTGTGTCTTTAGATGTTTTGTATTCAGCATTGAGAAATATTGATGTGTTTAATACATACCTATATGTAATGATATAATTATGTAATTAATTAATTGCCCGTGTTGTTTAGATATCTACAAATGCACCGAATACTATTGACTTTTGAGCCTTGGTGGGCTGTAAATGTGAATGGGCACAAAAGGGCCTCCAGGTGAGCAATTGTCTTTTTCAGGAATGTTAAATTTAAGCTACCAGTAAATTAGTATTACATAAGTATAACGTATATGTGTGCATTTGGCAGAGCTGTACTTAGTAACTACAATGAGTACGATTTAAAAATAGGTGAAAGCGACAATTTCACAAATTTTGTTATTTTCGCGTAATAGGTTAGCAAGCACGGAAGAATTGATCTAAGTAGAGAAACCAAATACAATACCTAAGAGTTAGACACATACTATGCATTTAAAAAAAACCAACTGTTTAAAAAGCGAACTAAAAAGACGTAAACAAGAAGAAAATCATGCTGTGCAGTCGGAGGATACATATTCGCGAGCTGGCTGACCAAAACCAGATGGATCCTCCGACTGCACAGCATGATATTCTTCTTGTTTACCTCTTTTTAGTTTGCTTTTTAAACTGTCGTTTTTTTTATCTTTTTAATAAACTTTTTTATTTACAACTTTTTAGTTATTTTTTTGTTTAGATTTAGTTACATTTAAACATATGTTATATATTTTTGAAATCACCTCTTCTTTACTTTGATACCCCACACGATGGAGTTGAAAGAAAAAAAAAATATCCCACAAAATGGCTCCCAATATCCGCCGTTTTTATCTTATTCTATTTTAATGTAGCCAGTGACACTCGCAGCGTTACTTAACCTTGTCTGATTGTCGTAAGAGTCATCAAAATCGGCCAACGCGTTTGGTCTCTAGAATGCTACATAGGAACAAACATACATACATAGACTGATAAACATATTACCCTCCTTCGGCAGTCGGATAAAAATCAATGATATTGTCCTAATTAACAATACTTTGCCTTTTATTAAACGATGTTATGATGCAGCGAGATCGTTATTTTAATTTCATTATCTACTACCTTGAGAAATACCAACTTTCAAAGCCTGTTCAATAAATGAATCAAATCTATGAGGATTTGCGTTTTGCTTGATGGTTTTTGGTTTTGAGTTGATTGATATTTACTTGACGTAACTCACGCTAAACAAAATTATCTCTTAAATCACAATAATTTTCTATGACATCATCTATTCTTCGTGATCTTCTAGAAAACCAGATTTTTCTTCAACCACTAAATATTTACTATCATTCTAATTGTAGAGTCGACTCAAAAAATTAAAATATTAGGGAAGAGTGCTATTGTTATTCATTGACAAAGTTATTCATTAGAAAGTTTCGACTGAACAATTTGTAATTTTCTAAACATAACATTGGATTTAAATTTAGGTACGTAAGCACAAAATTATTAGTACCTAATCGTCAAAATACAGATTTGCCTTTTCAATCAAGGCCTTGAATCCACGTCAATACATATATAGGAAGAACATGAAACAGATCCCCAAGCAATGTGCTATACATAGTTGGTTTTAACACCCCTGATGCTACCACTACAAGAGATCCATTATTTTGTAGCGGTGCATCAGTGTGGGGTGCAAGGGGTAAGCGCACACGAACCAGCTTATCCAAGTCAACCTCACCTGCGCGTGGTGCACCCCGCCTAGACAAACGAGGCTCTGGCGACCGTCTAATGGCGGTATATTCCTGCCAGCTTTCACATCCGTGACCAAAGACGCAGAAGTCTGGCATTGCTCTGATCCAGCCAACAAAACCAATATGGCTAGGGCATCCGCTATTTAACATCATCCTTGATCGGAACTTCTAAATTAGTACTTCTGTCTTAACCTTTCTTGTTTCTAATTTCGACTATGGTTTCTTCATCGTTTGTTTCCTTCGTTAATATATCTCTTGCCTCTGATTTCTACTATGTCTTAAACATCTTCTAAATCTTTCATCAATTATTTTCTTTTTTCTGCTTTCTACTATGTCTTTTTCACCTTCTTTCATCTATAACTTTCTTTTTTTTACTGTCTATTGTCTTAATCATTTTCTAAATCTTTTATCTGTTACTATCTTGCTTATGATTACTACTATGGTGGCCTGATCATCTGCTTCCTTTTCCGATTTCTTATAGCAGATGGAAGAACCATCGGTTTTATCCGCCTTCCCAAAAAGGAGGCGGTTCTCAATTCTCAATTCTCAATATATATATATATATATATATTTTATGTATGTTAGAGGATAACTCCGTCATATATAAACAGTTTTGCAAAATTATTTGTTGTTCGAAAGAGCTTTATTTCGACATGGTCCCAATTTAATTTGGTACAGATTTGATGAAGGACTTCGGAGATATACAACAAAACTCTTTAATAAATGACGGCAAATTACTCGGGATTACTGAAATCACATGTCTGTTAATTGGGTATACCATTTCAAAACATAACATCCCGCTGGTACGCTCGAAAGGGGTAAGCAGATGTATACAGTTCACCCTGGTACACATTCTCATTCCACCGGTTATGTTCAAGTTTCATGTTATTCGGGTACTTAATCTATTCTGGCACCACTTTTGGCATTATAAGTACCTTACTATATAACCTGCGCCCATCATGCACTGCAATTAAAAAGTAATAACATAAAAAACCTTTTTACAAAAAATCACAACAAATTTTACACTTTGTAATGTTTTGGTAGTCGGTTGTATTTTTTTGTAAAAAGGTTTTATTACTAAGTCTTTATCAAATTTTTATCGTTTAATATTTAAATTCTAAGTAATTTTTATTTCACGAAAAGTTGGGATTAGGTTTTTGAAAGTGTTATCTAAATTGTTCTTAGTTGAAAGGTTCTGTCGTTGAACAACCCATCGGCGGCTCATTTGACAGAGAAGCGTTTGTCGGAAGTAAGTTTCAGAATCTTATATAGTCTATATTTTGTCACAGTCTGACACGTCCAAGTTATAAGCCTTGTGAAAAACTTTATAACCTTTATAAGGATTTTCACCAGTGTTTTTAGGCATATAAAAGATTTAAATACTCGAAGATTTAATTGATTTTTCTTGTGTTGAGACAGATTGTTAACCAGTTCAGAACGGTTCTAGCAGAGATAGAGCGAAGGATTTTTTGTTTGCTCTATTGAACAGCCTTCTCAGCTTGTGACGGTGTCTCCAGTTCGGAGCTCTACCAGGACTGCCTAACACCCTGTCTAGGTATGGTGAGGGGACACGACTGTGCATAACTAGATAGGAGGATGGTTGTGATGTTGTTTACGTATTCGTCTAAATTGGTTACTGGTACTTCAGCCGGAATAGAGGGCAACTGTCCTAGTTCAGTTTTGATAAGTCTCACAAACTCTCACATCGGTCTATGTTGCGAGGAACACTTCTCGGCTTTTGTTTAGTTATGTTGAAGTTAATGTTATATTGGATCCACCTATGGTCTGAACATGATAACTCATTGGACACATGCCTGTCCTGGATGGAGCCGGAGATACTAATGTTGCTATTGTTAGGTCTATGATTGTTTGAGATCTTGCGTTTATAAAGGTAGGTTCCGAGCCATTATTGAGTACTACAAAATTATTAATAAGAATAAAGTCAAGCAGCTCGTTCCTTTCGGGACACAGCACTACCTCAGCACTTGTGCATATTACGGACGACATAAGGTCAGGCATGGAAATAGGAAAGATAACTGTAGTTGCTCTACTTGACTTCAGCAATGCTTTCAATACGGTTGACTTTGACATTTCGCTGGGCGTCCTGTGCTCTTTTGGCATATCTCCTTTGGTAATTGACTGGTTTCATAGTTTCTTTCTCTTCTTGGTGTCACACCTCTTCCGATGTGCCGCAGGGTGGCATTTTATCTCCTCTACTTTTTGCACTCTTTATTAATGCTAACTCAACGGCATCTTCATTCTACCACCTTTATGCAGATGATCATGATGATGATTCATTTGGATAGATTTAAATTACTTTAATGTTGGTGGAGCTGATCGTGTGAGTTTAAATTACATTAATATTAATATACTGATTCCCTATGTACAGGCTTGCCTAAGCTGGGACATCAGCGAGTCTTAATCCCTGTATGCTACCTCGATGTTTGTAAGTGTGCTGCAAGTATGACGGTGGAGTAGGTGCCCAGTGCCTGTAACACAGGTTAGTTCCTAGCGCAGGGCTGGGTCTTGCTTGCCCTCTGCTGCAGCGCGCCTCATTCACCTGCTATAGTTATGTGGTAGTATTAAGGATAATTATGTACTCAAAGTTTGTTGATGAATAAATTGAAATAGAATTGAATAGAATTGAATTGATCTCCAAATTTATACTGAAGCCCCTCTCGGCGAGTTATCAGACGCTATTGAGTTTATTAATACGGACCTGGCTCGAATTGGTGACTGGAGCACTGAGTTTGGGCTGAAGATCAATCCGACGAAAACTCAAGTGGCTGTTGTAGGAAATTCCCGAACTGTCTCTAGGATTGATTGGGCGACACTTTCCCAGGTTTCATTCAACAACACCATTGTTTCTATAGCTCACTCTGTGAAGAACCTGGGGATTTACATCGACAGCACCCTTTCCTGGACCAAACAACTGCAGGAGGTCAGTGGTAAACTGTTTGCGTCTGCGGGCTTCCTGAGACGCCTTCGTAACTTTCTTCCTATCACCACTAAAATTGCGATAGCACAATCTCTTCTTCTCGCTATGCTGGACTATGCTGATGCCAGTTATCTCGATCTCACCCAAGACCAATTGGACAAGCTTGAGCGACTTCAAAATCTCTGTATCAGTTTCATATTTGGCTGGCGCAAGTATGACCATATTTCTGAATTTCGAACCAAGCTCAAATGGCTTCCTTTTCGCCTCCGCCAGAATGCCCACATACTTTCATTACTATATAATGTCCTCTTTTATCCTGTTAGTACTTTTTATCTTAAAGAACGCTTTAAGTTCCTCTGTGACACACATTCTCGGTCCTTGAGATCATCAAAAAACCAAAAATTAAGCATTCGTATGCATTCCACATCCTTCTTCGACAAATCTTTCACGGTTCAAGCATCTCGTTTGTAGAATACATTACCTATTGAGGTAAGACGTGCGCAAACATTACCTACATTTAAAAAAATGGTGAAGGAACATTTCCTTTCTCTGTAACTATTCTTCTCCTTCCTCTGTTCTATATTTTATTACTATATTATTTTATTGGTATGTATGTATTTTATGTAATATCTAAGTAATATTATTAAGATAGTTTTGTACACTGACAGCCTTATGTCTATCTCCTCTCGTTCAGTCCATCCAAAGGTGTTCTGTAAGAGATTTCCCTGTGCGATAAGACCGCCCATTGTGCACTTATCTTTAAAAAAATGTCCTGTTATTATTTATGTGGTGTACAATAAAGTGTATAATAAATAATAATAATAAATAAATAAATAATAATGATTAGTACCCGTCAAAATACAGATTTGACTATTCGATCTAGGCCTTGAATACAGAATTTAATCTTATCCACATTAGTACATAGATAAGAAGAACCTGAAACAGATCCCCAAGCAGTGTGCTATACATAGTTGGTTTTAATACCCCTGATGCTACCACTACAAGAAATCCATTATTTTGTAGCGGTGCATCAGTGTGGGGTGCAAGAGGTAAGCGCACACGAACCAGCTTATCCAAGTCAACCTCACCTGCGCTTGGTGCACCCCACCTAGACAAACGAGGCTCTGGCGACCGTCTAATGGCGGTATATTCCTGCCAGCTTTCACATCCGTGACCAAAGACGCAGAAGTCTGGCATTGCTCTGACCCAGCCAACAAAACCAATAAGGCTACCGCATCCGCTATTTAACATCATGCTTGATCGGAACTTCTAAATTAGTACTTCTGTCTTAACCTTTCTTGTTTCTAATTTCGACTATGGTTTCTTCATCGTTTGTTTCCTTCGTTAATATATCTCTTTCCTCTGATTTCTACTATGTCTTAAATATCTTCTAAATCTTTCATCAATTATTTCCTTTTTTCTGTTTTCTACTATGTCTTCTTCACCTTCTTTCATCTATAACTTTCTTTTTTTGCTGTCTATTGTCTTAAACATTTTCTAAAACTTTTATCTGTTACTATCTTGCTTCTGATTACTATTATGGTGGCCTGACCTTCTGCTTCCTTTTCCGATTTCTTATAGCATTTGGAAGAACCATCGGTTTTATCCGCCTTCCCAAAAAAGAAGGCGGTTCTCAATTCGGATGTTTATATATATTTATATATATATATATATATATATATTTTATGTATGTTCGAGGATAACTCCGTCATATTATATAAACAGATTTGCAAAATTATTTGTTGTTCGAATGAGCTTTATTTCGAAATGGTCCCAATTTAATTTGGTAAAGATTTGATGAAGGACTTCGGCGATATACAACAGAACTCTTTAATAAATGAAGGCAAATCTCTTTGGATTGCTGAAATCACATGTCTGTTAATTTTGTATACCATTTCATAACATAACATCCCGCTGGTACGCTCGAAAGGGGTAAGCAGATGTATACAGTTCACCCTGGTACATTCTCATTCCACCGGTTATGTTCAAGTTTAATGTTAATCGGGTACTTAATCTATTTTGTCACCACTTTTGGCATTATAGGTACCTTATTATATAACTTGCGCCCATTATGCACTACAATTAAAAGTGAAAAATATAAAAACTTTTTACAAAATATCACAACAAATTTTTCACTTTGTAGAGTGTTTTGGAAGTCGGTTGTATTTTTTTGTAAAAAGGTTTTATTACTAAAACCTTATAACCTTTATAAGGTTTTTCACCAGTGTTTTTAGGAATATAAAAGATTTAAATACTCGAAGATTTAATTGTTTTTTTTCTTGTGTTGAGACTTGTTAACCAGTCCAGAACGATTCTAGCAGAGATAGAGCGAAGGATTTATTGTTTGCTATATTGAACAGCCTTCTCAGCTTGTGACGGTGTCTCCATTTCGGAGCTCCAGCAGGACTGCCTAACACCCTGTCTAGGTATGGTGAGGGGACACGACTGTGCATAACTAGATAGGAGGAAGGTTGTGATGTTGTTTACGTATTCGTCTCAATTGGTTACTGGTACTTCAGCCGGAATAGAGGGCAACTTACCTAGTTCAGTTTTGATAAATCTCACAAACTCTCACATCGGTCTATGTTGCGAGGAACCCTTCTCGGCTTTGGTTTAGTTATGTTGAAGTTAATGTTATATTGGATCCACCTATGGTCTGAGCATGATAACTCATTGGACACATGCCTGTCCTGGATGGAGCCGGAGATACTAATGTTGCTATTGTTAGGTCTATGATTGTTTGAGATCTTGCGTTTATAAAGGTAGGTTCCGAGCCCTTGTTGAGTAGCTCATATTACAAATAATGAAGTCGAGCATTTCCTCACCTCGGTTGTTGGTTTTGACATTGCCCCAAAGAGCGTGTGATGCACATTGAAGTATGTCGCGATGACGAGTTCAAGTTTCTTCTTTTCAAAGTACTTCACCAGTAAGGCGAGCTCTGGTAGAGGCACGTCTCCATCGCCTGACAGATAAGCCGAGGCTAGTTCTATGTCTGGGAGTTTCTGTTCTGTTCTGGAAATCCTGGTTGCTGTCAGGTCCCTTGAACAGAATTCGTTAATTAATAAGTTAGGTACATGTTTTGGTATAAAGATGCAGGCACGTGGGTTACTGAAAGAGGTGTCAAGCAGCAACTTACCTCCTATGTTGCCAAGGCCACATACTCTGCCGCCTCTAATCCACGGCTCTTAGATGAGGTCGATGGTTTTTTGTTGTTGTTTATCCAGAACTCTGCGAAGAGTATCCGATGTAGTCTGACTGTGCTGGAGGTTGGTTTGCAGGATGCTAGTTGTCCCGCAAGGGAGAGGAGCCCAGGATGCTGTCCTCTTCCTCACTCTCTCCCCAAAGCAGTTCTTGTCCGAGGTTATCCCGGGTGAGAGGGATCCTTTCTTGGTTCCAAGGTTGTTTCGACCTCAATCGCTGCCATGCAGGTCGCTAGCTCCTCCTCCCCAACGGAATCCACCGCGGGAGGTGACGAAGAACGTGCGGTTGTCAGAGAGTCCAGCTTTGGTACAGGCGCCACCGAGGCCGATGATGTTGGTAGCGTGGCGGTATCGACACTGGCAGCATCCTTCTCAAGGAAATGAAGATAGATGAGGTAGTAGATACGCCTCTGCTCTTCTTAATAGTTTTTCCATGGACTCTGGAATACGGAAGAACAGAAAGGTGCCCGGAGCCTCCTGTCTGGCCCTCTCGTGTGTCAGGGTCCATGTGTTTATTTTTAAGTTGGGGTTCTGCCTCGTTAGCATCTTGAGCAGTGGCGGAGTGCCCTCGGTGTTCCCCGGGACCAACAGCATGCACAGTGATTTCAGACTGAGGCCGAACGGTTAGTCGGGTCTCCAGTATCGGGGACTTCATGTTATTTATGATCCCTTTCATCCATGACAGCGTGAAGTCGTCACACCATGTTTTGAGGACGCCTTCAAGAAGTTGGCCTTTCCTCTGAAGTGGATCGCGGTATTTATTGTTGTGTCAGTTGGTTCAGGGTCTGCTGTGAGCAGAGCGTGGAGCTGCTTTTCGATATTTGATCGAATCTCCTCTGCTTGCTCATGCGTCATGTCCTGGAAAGGCTCAGACATGACGGCGACGCACAGGTCATTGTTCCTGTACATCGCGGCCGCTTCAGCGTAGCTCACCAAGATACCTTCAGACGTATGGGAGCGAGTTGGCTTGATTTTCTTGCCAGCCCGAGTCGGCATGACGGTATCTTCAGGATGCGAGCGCTTCTGTGGCCTAGCAGGTTCCCTGTCGGTATTTTGAGGTTTTATGCCCATCAGTCATATGATCTTGTTCGATGGTGTCCACCCCTGTGTTAAGTAGCCCGGTGATTTATGTGTTACGTCTTCATTTCGTTGTTTCATTTTATTTATTTTTTCCCCTTTCTTCGCCAGTGTGTCTCATAAGACAATTCACCGCTTGTGATGTTAAAAAGAGTTTAGTCTCGATTTTGGCCAACGATACTGGTAGTGATAATGTTAGCCATAAAATGATCGTCCCCATCCTTCATGGCATTCTTCCTGTTATCCTTCACATTCTTAACTTCTCTGTTTCCAATGGTGTCTTCCCTCAAGCCTGGAAAGATACCCAGGTTATTCCTCTACCCAAAAAGTCTCATCCTGCATCTTTCTCTGACTATCGTCCCATTTCTATTCTTCAATTCCTATTCAAAGTCCTAGAAAAACTTGTACACCATCAACTCAGCTCGTTCCTTTCCAAACACAAGCTGTTAAGCATTCGTATGCATTCCACATCTATCTTCGGCAAATCTTTCACGGTTCAAGCGACTCGTTTGTGGAATGCATTACCTATTGAGGGAAGGCGTGCACAAACATTAACTCATCATCTGCCTAGCCTTCTTCCCAATTATTATTATATTATTATTGGGGTCGGCTTCCAGTCTTACCGGATTCAGCTGGGTGCACAAACATTAACTAAATTAAAAAAAAAAATGGTGAAGGAGCACTTCCTTTCTCTGTAACTATTCTTCTCCTTTCTCTATTCTATATTTATTAGTATACTTCTGCCAGCGGCTTCGCCAGTGTGAATGTCGAAAATAATCCCAAGGGAACATATTCCCAGGATAAAAGTATCCTATGTGCTATTCCAGGCTACAGTTTATTCCTGTGCCAAATTTCATCCAGATCCGTCTAGCCGTTTGAGCGTGAAGAAGTAACAAACATACAAACTCACAGACCTTCCCCTTTATAATATTAGTGTGATGTGATTATTTTATTTGTATGTATGCATTTTATGTACTATCTAAGTAATATTAAGTGGTGTGCAATAAAGTATATAATGAAGAAATAAATTTCATATGGAATTAGACCAATAACGGGGTGTCAACCTCGAGAAGGAACATCACCACACTTGCCTTGAGGATCTATACGACCGTAGTGCTCTGCCTCAAGACCACGCCACCTTGCCGTCTCAGAAGGAGGAAGGCAAGGTAAGTCTGCATCTATAATACCAAGCCAAGCTGAGTGAGACAAAGCGCAGCATGTTAAAAATTTTAACACACACAATTCTCTTGTCCCTCTAGTGCAGCCTCGACTCGACTCGCAACATAGTGCAATGCCGTTTCCGTAGATTTGGTAGGGCTGTAGACTCATTGCAGTTTATGTAGAGGGAATTATTTAAGTGGTCCCTCTCTTAGGTACCTGTCTACCAGTTTCTCCAGACCTTTTAAGGGAAAGGATGATAGAGTGATGGGTCTGTAAGCTTTAGCTTCTTCGTAAGTCGGTCTACCAGCCTTCAGTATATAGGTGACTTTGACCTCCCTCAATGTCTTGGGTACATACCCAAAGGCTATGCAGGCTTTGTAGAGCTTACTCAATAGTATTGGGTAGATGCCATCCGGAACAGGGGATTTGAGAGGCTGGAAACCCGCTATGGGAAACTTGAGTTTATTATCATCTACCACTTTCTTCGCCGTCCTTGGTGACTGGTTCCTCTTTATAGCTGTCGCGCGGTACACATTCTGGGAAGTGATTGTTAAACATCACGCTCAGAGTGTCGTGTCCAGTTTCCGTGAGACACCTATTCTCATCTTTTACAAATGATAGTGGGTGTGTCATAATAATAGACATTGCTTCGCACCTCATTCCATTTGGCAGAGCTTCGATGCAGGTGCAATGCTGTCCCCAAGTAGTTATTTTGGCCTTGCGTACCACCTTGTTATACCTCGTCAGCATGCTAGAATAGCCAGAAGAATCTTTCCTGGCTTTTGCATCATTAAAGGCCTGTCGTGATTCCTGACGTATAGTTAGCTAGTTCAGGAGTTCACTCCTTTTTACAAAAACGGTTCCTACGGTTCCTTTTTACAAAAAGGCTGTGTGTGTGTTGATACTTGCTAACACGCTTTTGCCGAATCGATACCAAACCAGTATTTGTCCTACTAATATTATAAATACGAAAGTTTGTGAGGATGGATGTATGTTACTCTTTCACGCAAATACTACGGCACGGATCTGGGTGAAATTTGGCACAGAGATAGATTAAAGTCAGGACTAGCACATAGGATACTTTATATCCCGCGAAGCCGCTGGCAGAATCTAGTATATTATAAACTTTGCTAAACCATTGTGCTGAATTTTATCAACTTTGTACTGACTTTGCTAGCTCCACCTGAGCAAATTAACTAGACTTTGCGGGTGCCTATTGTGGTTTGCAATTCAACATCTTAAAGGTTTAGAGCTCATTCTCAGTTATTTTAATATGAGATTCATTTAGAGGTATTTATTCTCATTTTTTTTTGTTTTTTCGCAACTATGCGAAAATGGCACTATCATCATCATTAATCATTTTCATGTACCTTGATTTCCTCTCTCTTATCGTTAATTTAACTGTTTACCAGTCCTATGTCAGTGGCCGGTGACGACAGCAGCGTCACCGGCGGAGTAGGGCTGGACTTCTGCTGATCACCAGACACCCATTTTTAGTGACCCTGGTGATTCTTTTGTTTCTTTTGTGTCTTCTTCTGTTTTTATGTGCCATATTCTTCTTTTATTCATCTGGTTTATTCTTAGTATCTTTTTAGATGATTCTGTTTTTTAATATCTTCTCGTTCGTTCGTTTATGTTAATTTAATTCTTCCCATGTCATCATCACCTCATCTCATCTCGCCTCACCTTTCGCTGCATCATAGTTTTGAGAGTAATCCTTTAGACATCTTGATCGGTTTGACTCTAAGATAACCAAATAACGTTAAAGTAGTTTGGAGGAGAGACAGGATTTAAATCGGATATTATAGGACTTAAATTATCTATTGGTAGGATAAGATAGGGACGACTGACAAGACTGAAGGGTGACTGAGCTTTAGTTCACTTCACCACTCCACCAGATAGGGTTTCTGGTTTCTCGAACATTTATATTTCTCGAGGCACGAGAATTCCCGATCAGGATTTCTCGATGAAACTAGTACTAGTACTCTCATTTTAGAAACACGACGTTATTTTTAAATTTTTGCTTCATTACAAATTAGACAGATACATATGATCAATTAAATCAAATCGTAATTTTTTTGTTGTCTTAAATTGCACTTATAACAAATAAACAATTAATTAAACAAACTATACTCGGCTAGTCTATATAAAAAGAAGGAAAGTATTAACCATTTTTTTATAATTATTAGATCCCTACCAGTTCCCAAATGTTCAACAGTCTTTTCAATTACTAGTACATATTTAGATAACTATACAAAATTGTTTAACAAAACAAACATATAATTTTTGCTACCAACTAAAAATGCTGTTTATATTTATAAACTACAAGCTGACCCGGCAAACTTTGTTTTGCCATAAAAACACCAAACATTTATCTACCCTACCTACCCTACCCTACCTACCCTACCCTACCCTACCTACCCAACCCTTCCTACCCTACCCTACCTACCCTACCCTACCCTACCTACCCTACCCTACCTACCCTACCCTACCCTACTTACCCTACCTACCCAACCCTCCCTACCCTAATAACCCTACCCTACCTACCCTACCCTACCTACCCTACCCTACCCTACCTACCCTACCCTACCTACCCTACCCTACCCTACTTACCCTACCTACCCAACCCTCCCTACCCTAATAACCCTACCCTACCTACCCAACCCTCCCTACCCTACTCTACCTACACTACTCTACCCTACCTACCGTTCCCTACCTTCCCAACCCTGCCTACCCTACCCTACCTACTCGATTTTTCTTTGAAACTCTCTGTTTTCCTATTACAACCAACTTGGTTTTGGTACGGAACCCTAAATATGCGAAGTTTGACACGCACTCCACTAGATTTCATTTTTAATTGATCACTGTATGCCAATTTGTTTGTTACCAGAAACACAAATTTCTCCAGAATTCTCAAACAGAAACCCTAACCACAGACAACATTCGACCGAATTCAGTTTTTTTGTTTTAGTTTTTCGGTTAACATGATTTCTTAAATGCAACAACTTCTTGGCTTTAAGTTATTGGTATAATATGTTAAGGTCTTAAACATTTAAAATTGTAAACAATAGCAGATAACTATGCATGGCGAAGACGATTCGACGTTTGATATTGTGGAAACCCATTGGTTGTGAATGCTGTAGTCGTCAGGAGAAACCACTATGTGGTCATTATCTGACTTGACATTGTTAAAGTTTATTTGTAATAGGTAGTAAGAAGGACGCACTCACAACAAATGGTCGGTTCGTGGAGAACGAGATAGTTGGAAGTAATTGCAGTAATATTTGTCGGATTCAGCATCTATCATAATTACTGTCAATTTCATAAGAACGAATGTTAATTTTTTAACAATGATTGCTGTTTTTTGGAACCCTATAGTTGTTTCTCGTTGTCAGGGTTCAAGTTGAAAGGTTTGGAATGAAAATCTGCTTTCACAGAAAAATTGTGTGAAATTAGATTTGAGTTTGATTACACACAATGATTCCTTTGAGCTCATAGCTCGCCATGCATACCGTTAATTCTAAATTTTTCCATACCGTCCTGTCCCCTGTCACGCTAATACTGACTCTGACTGTACTATATGTGACAGTACAGACTTGTCTATATGTGACTCCTCACACAGTCCATCCATCTTTTCTTTGGCTTTCCTCTCCCTCTCCATCTATATATTTATAACTCTCTCTCTTTTAGTAACATGCGTTTCATCCCTCCTCATCACATGACCATATCAGGACAAACGATTTCCCTTCAACTTTTCTGCCACTGGCGCCACCTTCAAACTGCCTCTAATATACTCATTTCTCACTTTATCCACTCTCGTCACGCCGCACATTGATCTCAATATTCTCATCTATGTTACATGCAATCTCTTTTCATCCATCTTTTTCATATCACAACATTTTGATCCATACAGTATGACAGATCTAAAAGCATTTCTATATATATGTCAGTAATATATACTTTGAATATTCTTTTTACTTAATCTAGTAATTATGTATTTTAAGCCACAAATGGACTGTATTATTACTATCTAAAAGCTTCTAGTAGACCTATCATTGGAATCTTTTGAGTGGCTTGTCAAAATACAGTCCATCTGTGTGTGAATCTGTAATTTTGAATAATTATTTATGTATTAATATGTAATGCTGAGACGGCAATATAGATATTTAGGACTAACACGTGGCGTGATAATACAATGTACCTACTGTAATGCCGGCTGTACACTCTCGCGCGAGAACCCGAGGAAACGCTTTGCATTGAATTTTAAATTTAAACATAATACTTCATGATTGAACTCAGTATTGAGAGCAATGGAGATCATACTCGCGGGCTCTAGCGCGAGAATGTACTGCCAGCAAAACGAATAGAATTCATTGTATGACGGAAGCGCAAGGGAACGGAAACGGAAACAGGATTGTGTTTTGATGGATGTGCAGTTCACTGCTATCGTTTGTAGAGGAGGTTGAAAACACTGGTGTGAAAGGAAATTTATGGCCACAGTCAAATAATGCACAAATCATTAGTTCTTCCAGATCCGTTACATAATAGTTTTAAACAAAAAAAAAATTGATGATCTTCGGTCCGGGACCGAATGACAGGCCGAAGGACAGGCTATCAGCCACACCTCTCAGCTGTGCCTCTCAGGCACACCTGAGAGTGACCTGATAGCCTGACTCATATCTTCGTACTCAGCGCTTCTCCTCCACATTAATGCGCACAGCCAGAGAGTGGAAACCTCTGCCAGCAACGGGTTTCCCTTCCATCAAAAACCTGTCCTCCTATACAGAGTCACAGGCATCTTTTGGGCACACTCGTTTCATTACAGATCCCAACCATCGCTTTCCAAATCAATCGAGGTCAAAGGAACAGAGAGAAAAATGCTTAGCATTTTTAAAACGATTATGTAATGGTATCCTTTAGTTTTAATAGAATGACGGTAACAGGTGAATAGTCGCCAGGAAACATCTTAGTAGTGGTTGCACATGAGGTCGATGAAGAGTTTAAATGAATTCGAAGTTCTCGTTTGCGTTCCAATGCGTCTGGTAATAGAAATAGTTTGCAAATAGTGAATTGTTTGCCGAGTTATTGTTGGAAGTGTATTAGTGGTAAATAAAAATGATGTCGTCTCTCTTTTAATGTTTCAACTATTACTAATTAATCATCACTCATTAAAATTCATAAACTCATAATGTACTGGTTTTATTGCTTCCTCCCTTTGTAGCTCGTGGAGTTCTTTTTCATCATGACATAATCCAGACGGATAAAGAGGTATGTATAATATATAACGAAGTATTAGTCTTCGAAGAACCTTTCAGTAACTGTTTGCCTCACACAGTAAAAAAAAGCTGCCTTTAGTATCCAACCTTCATTACATGAAAATAATAAATTTCAATGAATCCAACAAGCATTATATTATGCTCCCACTACTGCTGATTATGCCTCCTCTTATTGCATAGGCCAACAAGATCAAATTAAAGTAACCAGTGAAATTGCAGGAGCATTTAAGGTTGATAAAAAAAAAATGTGAGGATTCTCTAGCTAAACCATTCTGATCATAGACTGAGTGGTTTGGTTAGGGTGACTTTAGACTCAAATATTTTGCGAAAACTTGCAGAAGACGTAGTATTATTTGGCACCTCCATGTTTTGATACTATTTTGACATTAACACACTTTAATTTAACTAAAAATTGCACACAAGAAAAAAAATAACTGTCACGGTTGACTAGTAGCGCCGCAGCGAGAAAAAAATCAATTTAATTTGAACCACTTGGCTGAGTCTTGGTCAGTCATCTTTAAAGGGATGCCTTTCAATAAGCCATGTTGTTAAACGTTGAAAGATTCTAGTTCAATTAACTATCAGCCTAGGCATCCAATTGGAAACCGGCGATTAATGAACGGCCTAGGTGTCTAATTAGCAGGCTCATTTAACCAGATGGCTGTGACACATGCGCAGAAGAAGTGGGCTGCTTTTGTAAGACTATTTAAATGACACGGTTTATACTTATGTAATTGATATAAGTAATTAACATTAACATCAAGTATTTTAATAATGTAACATTCTTTAAAATATGTAGGTATATAGGTAATCTACAGCCCTGTATTCATAGCACTAGCGAAAAATTTGTCGCATTGCATTTGTGTTACGGGCAACATTTATTTGACATTTCAACCGTGATCATGATTGTCAAAGAGTCAAAAATGTAAGGGTTTGACATGCGATACCCATAAGAGACCCGGAAAGCACGTCCAGCTGTCAGCTGTCATTTGTAAATCTTTGACAGTCACGGGGTGTCTGACCACTAGTCTTGCCACGGGGAAGCGTGTTACATACTGGGTTGCAGAGGTCAGATAGGCAGTAAATATAAAATACCTAATAGGTATTAGAAATTTACATTTATTGTCTATTTACTGCTTATTCATCTGCATCCGGTTATACAGATTTTTTTTTGAGGTGCGTCTCGCCTTTCAACCAAATAACCTGCTTAACCGGACTTTCCTAGTGGAGACTAAACTAGAGCCTCCAGGCACTAAAACTTAACCTAAGCGACCACGCTGAGGGCTATCCCCTATGGGGTACGAACCTCGGCTCATGGGGGACAACTAGGGCTGAATCTTGATTAAGGTATTCAACCATCCGTTCGGAAACTACCTACGTGGTGAAGAACGGATATGAAACAACCCGCCAGCCCGCCAGCCCGCCAGCCCGCCAGCCCGCGACACACTACATCCGATCCGTGTCCGTGATTTTCGGTTCCGAACTCAGAACAGAAAAACGCTGTTCTGTAGTTCCGAAGTAGCCGTAGTACTTGTTGTAGGGAAGCTCGTCGTAATCTGCCATAATTCTGACATCAACAGTACGCTTTACAAATCTAGTTTTTTCTCAAACCAATGTGCCATATTAACTGATTTTCTTTTAATTAAACTTTCTTTAAAAGTATAGATGAAAAATCATAATAAGTTTAATTAGAATTTTTTAAATAAAATACTGCCTAATTCGAGATCAATCGACAATCTCTCTTGAATAATTATAAAATGTGGATATTAAACCACAGGGTAGCAGAAATTGAAGTTTTCCTTCGACGTATTCAGCTGGAAGTAAATTATAATACCCAGGATTATGACGTGAGAGCACTGTGATTACCTTCACTTTGTTAATCTATGATGCAGTATACAAAATATTTCAGTACATTTCCATTGTCGATCGAAAACTTCATAAAAAGCTTTAACACTAGCTGTTACCCGCGACTTCGTTCGCGTGGAATTAGATTTAAAAAAACCTACAGGAACTGTGAATGTTTTCGGGATAAAAAAGTCTATGTTACTCCTTATATCATCAGCTGACTAACATTGAAAGTCCCGACAAAATCGGTCCAGCCGTTTCGGAGAATACCCGGCACAAACAAACAGACAGACTGAAATACAGAAAAAAGATTGCGTATTTGTTGTTAGTACCGATACTTTCACATGCATTGAATAAAACGTTGTGATTTTGGTATTACATACAGACACTTCAATTTTATTTATTGTATGGATGTATAAATAGTAGACTAACATTAAAAGAGATTAACATCTCAACAAATGGAAATACAAAACAAAACCGATCTCAAATCCTACGTAATATTATAAAAGATATAAATACAAAATAATACAAAAGTAGTACAAACTGTAATATTTATTTTCAGTTCACGAGGCTTCTTACATTAGAACTACAAGTGACATCCACGTGGTTGAGCCCACCAAACTACACAATATAAAAATACACACATGGAATCTGTAAAATATTATGTGGAACTGGACAAAGTGCATACTAACAGCGATAATAATTAAGAAACTGTCCAAAATAGACGGCAAGTAGTTACGGATCAATGGTAGTGAAATGATGGGTTGTCAAACCCATGTATTTTAGCAATCTTATAGCTACTTAAGGTAATGCCACTTTGTTCAGAGTCCCGCGCAACTATTATAGATCGCGGTCGATTGACATACATATTGCGACGGCAGCAAAGAACAAACGACTATCTATAAAATCACTAGTTTCACTTCTAAAACAATGCTAGTTTTTTCAAATTTGCAATAGTTAATTAATATGGAATTTCGTATAAATTAGTAAAGGTCAGGTTACTGATATATTTTACGAAATACGGCAGATGTCATTACGTATATACATCGCACAACATAAATATCTAAATCTGTTTGTTCTCGCTTTTTTGCCAAAATTTACTATATTTTTAATGTGTTATTATAAAATTTAGATTAAATTGTGGTTGTAGTTTAATAAAGTCGACCATCCATGCTGAAACGGACAACTGGAATTTTAAGACGCACACACGGACAACTAATAACTGCAGATGTGCGTTTGTACTCTCAAAATAGAGTGTAGTTATCTTTATATACGTTACTAATATACGGAGAGATTTTTTATGAAGAAGAATTTCACTAGACAAAGTAAAGAATTCTGAATCCAAATATGTAAAAAGTGAAAATCGCAAAAATGCAGACGTCTTTATGTTCTTTGCTGACGTCGGTCGGTTGATAACCTCCAAATACCTAAATTGAAAAAAGTTTACCATGGTATGACCATGCACAGGATCGATTAGAGCTTTCGACATCATCGACCGACTACCATCTGCTAGCATCTTTAGACGACAATATTAAGATTAAAAATCTCTTGGAACTACAAGTGACTTGAAAGGAGCAGCGGAAGGCGTTGCTCCATCAACATGATCAAGAGAGGGCAAAGGCTCTTCGGGAGCCGGTAGGAATGAGAACTTCTGCAACATTGTTGTTGTGAATATAAAAATGTTGCATTTAGCTAACACGTCACCCATACACCTATGTTTGGCTAGTCCAAACGGAAAGTATTGATCCGGCAGCAAAATTTTGCCCTCGGATAGGAATCGTTCCGGCTTGAAGGAGTATGGCTCAGGGAACATCTCTTCGTCCATCAAAATGTTCGTGAAGTTGCTGAGGACCATTGTATCCTGAAACATGGCGAAAAAGTAACGGTTAGTATTAACAGCAAGTATTGATAACGAAAAATAAGGGTGGTGTGGTTAAACACGTAACATAACTATTAAAACGAAACAGTAGACAGATTGATTGCCTTGAAGGTCTTGTGTTCAATCCCCAGGACCGGAAAAGTGTCCCAATAGGGATATCTTAGGTAGCTTCGAGTCTATATAATTATCCAAAGGTTCAAATACTATCACAAGAAAGTTTGTATTAACTGGTGAAATGAACCGGTTCATAACAAATTAACCGTTCATAACACAAAATATAACTATTTTGAAATGAGGTTCCAGGTTCGATTCCTGGATAGGGAAAAGTGTCACTGTGTTTTTCCATCTGATTTATTCAGTAACAGCCCGGAATCTGGACTTGTGCCCGTTCGATGGCAATAGCACGGCCTCTACTATCTTGCGTTGCGACGTCGTGCGTCATCGCAACGTCTCGCAGCGTCTCAGTGTCAATTTCAGATTCGACAATGGATCGAAACAAAACACAGTCCGTCGTCACACCGGAGCTCCGACAGCGCAGCGCATCACCCTCCCCCGCTACGTCTTTCTTCCGTCGATACGTAACGCATAATGTGGCATGTCACTAAAAATATATGTATAACGAAGATACAAAACACCTACAGAGGCCACAGCTTAATAAAGGTGTATATTTTCCTGGCTGTCACGCAGTGTCCATTTTGAAGTAAATATTTCTCAAGCACCCGGAGTCTGCATATCCATAGATTCGAACCCTATGACATGCGAGTCTATCATAACTGGTTAAATGTACTGAAGGTACGTCACGCCGCACTTAAACTGCATAGAATATTGAAGAAGTCCCGTAGTCATCAAACTATGGAGACTATAGTTATGTTATAATAACTACGGTTATTTCCTGCTTCTCTTATTACAAAGTAGAAACTGTTGAGAGTATATCTTACATAGCGTAACATTACGCCGGTTTCCCTCGAAGGCTTAGGCAGAGATTGAGAGGTTCACCTAATAGTATACCTACCTTTTTTCCAGTTGTGAAAGTCGGGGCGAGTCTATTGCAATCAACCGGGCTCCAAGCTTTACTCTAGGCTGCTTCTAAGAAATTCTAGTTGGGAAAACTCGATATTTTTTTTCCCAACTCGGGCATCGTACCCAGGAACTCATAGTCAGCAGAAGCGCTAGCGATCACTAGACCAAATACAGTACATCTTACCTCTGGTATAAAGTAGCCAGCCAGCCACGTGTCTTTCAGAGCGCGGTGAGGCACGCCAAACGTTCGACCCATGAAATGCCGTACGCATTCGTGGACTATCGCCTCGTTGTACGGCATACTGGAACGAGAGGAAACAAGTTGTAACAGAAAATACTAATAAAACCACAGACGAAATCTAACTAGATGACGCATCAAATGTGGCAGTAAAAGTAGGAGCAATGCCGGATATCAAGCGAATGCCAGGGGCTTTAGACAAGTGGCATCAAAATGTAAGGGATTGATCACAAGATTTTTCGATATCACTTGTCAATCCATACTAATAATATTATAAATGCGAAAGTAACTCTGTCTGTCTGTCTATATGTCTGTTTTTACGCTTCAACCGCTGAGCCGATTTAGATGTAAGTTGACATGGAGATAGTTTGAGATCCGGGAAAGCACATATGCTACTTTTTTTTCTTCATAAAACACGAAGGAGCAGAAATGGGGGGTGGGGTAGTTTTGTATGAAATTTCTTATTATGGCTTACACCGCTGAACCGATTTAGATGAACTTCTACTTTGTTTGCATTAAACACGAAGGGCGAGAAATAGGGGGAGTGTTAATTTTGTATGTAACTTCTTATCATGTAACTTCTTCTTTTTATGAACAAATTTAGATGAAATTTGGTATGGAGATAGTTTGAGACCATGAGAAGGACAAAGGCTACTGCTTTTTCGAAACCTTTCATTTGATACCCATATATATTGAAGGGGTTATGAAAAAAATATGTAATGGGCAATTTTTTGGCAGCCATATCGGATTGATTATTTTTTCATAGTGTACTGTATGTATCATTTGATACCCATATTGAAGGAGTTGTAAAAAATAAGAATTCCGCCATTTTGTGACGGCGGCTATCTTGGGTTTACACAATATATATTCAGTTATATTGTCATCAGAACTAAAGTTGTAAATATCAGATCAATATGTCAACAGGAAAGGGGTAATATTTCAATTTCTGTATTTGACCCAAACAAACAAACAAAATACAGGGCAAGCTAAATATAACCGTTTAAAAATAAAATATTAGTGTATTAAATCGATTAATACTTCTTGAAAATTAAGTCGATTGTTATGAGAAACCGAATCGGTACCGCATTAGGACGTCACTTATTCATTTCGTATCTTTATCGATCACTTTTTAACAGCCTAGAGCTGTAAAGATATAACTGAACCTTAAATATTGTGCTGTGTAGGTAGAATACTTACTTGGCACGATCATCCAAGTTGGGCGTCCGATCCTTGCCAACTATTCTATCAATTTCTTCCTGAGCCTTCTTCTGTACTTCCTGCTCCCTCACCAGGTAGCTGAAGCAGAAGCTCATGCTCTTGCTGGTCGTCTCCGTGCCGGCCATGAACATATCCATGCACATGGCCACCAGCTGACCTTCAGAATACGTGTCCACCTCCCCTTTCTCCTTCAAAACTCTTATGTACACGTCCATAAAGTCCCTATCCTCTTGATATGAATCAAATCTATCTTTATGTCTCGCCAACTCATCACGAAGGAACTTCCATATTCTTTTGTGAGTTCTAATAAAATCTTTGTAGCCCGAGAGAGTGGGGGTCACAACGCTAAGAATAGGGAAATGACTGAAGAGAGTACCGACCATGTCTACTGCGGCGAATAAGTCAAATAGAAGGCTTTGGAGCACCTTCATCTGAGGGTCACTAGGCTTATACCTGATGCCCGCCATCATCGTCCACAGAGTGTTTAATATATAAACATTAAAGAAGTTATGCATCTGAATTACGGCTGTTTTGCCGTCGTTGTCACCAACAATCTCGAAGACGTCGTGAACCATGTGCGACGCTTCCAACCGGGCAATGTCTTCCATCCCTCGTCTTCCAAAGCCAAACTCCTTCAAATGCCGTAAAATGAACCTCCTCTGCTCTTTCCATAACTCTCCATCAGTGAGGAGTACTCCACGCCTTTCTCCCCAAGTTCTTGTCTGATAGAAGATTCCTTTAGGTCTACCATCAATGTCTTCATTGAAAAGCATCTCTTTGTTGGCTTCTAGACTGTTGACCATCACGATTCTATCTTTCCCGATTCTAAGACCGAGTAGTGATCCATCTTTGGAGTATGCTAGAGATAGTTCCTTGACAGCTTTGTACAAGTAGCCTGTTTTCTCTCGAAGCTTTGACACTTCGCTTGCACAACCAAGGATTGGAACCCATTTCGGGCCCGGAGGGAATTTCTTAGGTTTATGAGTATCATAGTAGAGGTATAAGCAGGCCGCTACTACTATAGTTAGCGCTGCTAACCACATCTGAAACAATAGGATACCATAGTTTAAAAAAATGATGATATATTACATAACAAAGTAATAAACTCTACAAATCATATAAAATCGCTTAGCTTGATGACCTAATTAATAAATAAAAATAATTTATTATCATCTCTCGCTTAGCTAATTATATATTTGAAGTCAATTTATATTTTCAAATCAAATCTCTTGATTTTCCTCTGTCTGACGATACTGAAATCATCACCATCATCAGCCTTTTAATGTTCCCACTGCTGGGACACAGGCCTTCTCATTGTGAGAGGGAATGGGCCGTAATCCACCATGCAGGCCCATTGAGGTTTGGTGGATGTCACATGTCTTCGAATATACTGAAATAATACAAATAATAAACTTAATTAATACTTATACCAATATACTGCAATAGTTTCTTGCTAAGAAGCATGTTATTAAGCATGCTTAAGAACTTATAGTTGAGCACTAAAGTAAAAATGCCCCGAAAATTCTGCTGCAAGTTCTCGGTATCAAACACAGATGTAAAATAGTCTAACTAGATGACACGAATGTATGTACAACGCGTGTCAAAAAAGGAATTACAAGTGAGTGCTATAACTTTGAGCTGTTTCATTTAGCGTTATCGGTATCGTACACTAACCGTAATCTAGAAAAATGCCTGTTAATGCCGAATTGAACTGAAAAAAATCTACAATTAGGTTGGTTGAGACAATGGAAACATTTTCTTTTATCCGTAAGGAAATTTGTTCTTAAATTGCGTGTGAAAAAGTCGCACGCTTGGTTTTCATACAGATTGAAGAACTTGCTTTATCTAGTTAGATTTAGGTAGTACCAAATCATTCGCAACAGGCACAATGCACCACGCAGCTCGTAATATTGCCAGCGAAGCGTATCCAGCAACTAGCGCGTAACTAGTTACGTGCGTGTTATGTGCGTTCGCGTGTCCAGACACTTATAACTTTACACTATCGGTACTGAGAAAAGGAACAGTCACGTGTCTACAACTAGCACAAGTTATTTTGCACGTGAGTGTATGTGGAAAAATGGGTTAATAGTTAAGCAGCTGCGAATGGTTATAGAGATTAGATAGAACTCCAGTTTACGAGACCTTTTCTAAAGATTTATAGGTTACTATGTAGCTTTTACCCGCGAGTTCGCCCGCGTAAACATTGTTCTATTATCCCAAGGGAGCATTATACCAGTAAGAAAATTAATAAAAATGAGGCGGTTCTCAAGTTTTCCGTATGACATTACTTTTCAGGATTGTATCCTTATAAGTGACACTATCGGGTGGCGTACATCGCAAACTATTCTCCTTAACGGTCTCTTGACGTTTTTTTACCCACTTAGCGAATACTATTAACGCGAATTATATTTACTATTACTATTACAGGCAATTATTGCCCGGTGCCTCCACCAATATATAGGGACGTAGCTGCTAACTTATATTATTTCATCATTATGCCTTTCCTTACGCCCAGTTTTTTGATCCGTAGTTAACTTAACCAATTGTTAAAAATGCTAGCCAATGGTTGCAAATGTCGGTAAAACACAATTTTTAGGGTTCCGTACCCAAAGGGTAAATACGGGACCCTATTACTAAGACTCCACGATCCGTCTGTCTATCTGTATGTCTGTCTGTCCGTCTGTCACCAGGCTATATCTCATGAACAGTGATAGCTAGATAGTTGAAATTCACAGATGATATATTTCAGTTGCCGCTATAACAACAAATACAAAAAACAGAATAAAATCAATATTTAAGTGGGGCTCCCATACAACAAAAGCCGTTTTTTGCGATAATGGTACGGAACCCTTCGTACGCGAGTCCGACTCGCACTTGGCCGGTTTTTTGTTTATTTAATTGTGTAATTTACGGGTTGGATTTCTGGATAGATATATTGATTTTTGAAAAAACCGGTGATGCAGTTTTATTTTCATCAAAATCGGCCTCGTGACTCCTCCTCGCAATAGCGAGCTCGGCTTTGGTGGCCAATTCCGAAACTATGAGGAATACCTCATAGTTTCGGAATTGGCCACCAAAGCCTACTTGAAAAGCTCACTCTGTATAATTAGGATTCTATTGGAAATTGTAGTCATAAGGTTTACATTAAGACAGATTGAATACTCACTGCTTAGCCTTTGAGAAAAACAGGATGGTAGATTTTTTTCTGGCTAATAAATATTAATCATCATTATCATTTCAGCCGACAGACGTCCACTGCTGAACATAGCCCTACACCAATTGTCACCATATCGACAGATCCCGTGCGTCTCGCATCCACCAGACTTCGGCAACCCTAACCAGGTCATCGCTGATATTAATATTTGATTATGAATGTGAATATAGATGGCCGTAAGATCTTAGAATTTATGGATTGACCCAGTGGCCCTAACCCTAGCCAGCGGTTCCCAGGCACTGGGCGAAGAAATGACCAAAACAGGACCACAAATAATATGATACTTAATATAATATATTCTTCTTACAAGTAATAGAGATAAATAACATTAATAATGTCGATGAGATCGTTCGTTAATATTGAAATTACAAGTTGCGACTGGCGTTCGGACTGCTAGGCTCATTTCGGTGAATTCCGATTCTCCTTCATTGAAACTTATGATCAAGGTGTCATTTGATTTGGAAACACATCTGGAAACTTTTTGAAAAAATTTATAAAGTGGACGCAAAAATTGCAAAAGTTATAAACAATTTAGTAAAAAAGAGGGCTTTGGTTTTTTGCAAATATCTCAAAAAATATTGCAGATAGGGTTTTGAAATCGCAAGAAATTGCCTACTAAAAAGCACAAGCCCCCGGAACTTTATCACCAATATTTCTTCCAGAAGTGAAAATAGAGCTAAAAACGGGTGATGCCGTTATCACCCGCACCGCTCGATTATAAAAACATCTATGAGAGAAAAATGTTCTATAAGAACATAATTAGATTTATCGTAGAACATTTTTCAAGGGCGCAGTAATAGAAGCTCGCACCGGGCCACAGAATAAATAATAGTTGACCGGGCGCTTAAAAGCCTAGTTACGGCACTGGGTGCAATCTATGAAAGGTGAATTATGTCAAAAATGGGGTTGAATACTGAAGTGATGACTCAAAGCAGAATTCTGAAGACAAGTAAATTGGGATTAGGGCAAGATATTGTTATATCAAAACATTGACAATGAAAAACATGAATTTTCTAATAAAATTAACAAGGTTTCGTTAAGAAAAATCATTTTGAAAGTATTTATCAGGTCAGTAGATATAAAGCTAAGTTTTAATTAACAAACCCTTAAACGTCGTAAGTATTAGTCCCCTAAATAAATCTATGGTTAGTAAGTCAAAATTTAAATTAGCACCATCTGCCAACAGCCGTTGGAACTTCGATATTCATGACTTGCCTTGATAAAATCTGTTTCAGTTTAGAGATACTAACTTCATAATACTTGTTTTATGATTTTAGGGGTCTACGCTATTAAAGTATAATAAGTCATTCAGTTTCAAAACCGAAACTGGTAACAGTGCCATCTTTCAACAGCCGTATGAACTTCCAAGTTCAATGACTTATATTCTGTAAAGCTTCCATTTGACTCTACAAACGAATAGAGGGCGTTAATTGTATTGTGAAGCAAATATTTGCATTTTTATTTCTGTCCGATATTCTACAAAAGCGATATAAAAATACATTGTGTCAATAATGTATAATTCTCATCATTCTTCTTTAATCACTAAATTATAATTTTTCTGGAAGACAACTCAAAAAAGGGTATGCTGGTAATAACGTCCTGTAGTGTTTATGCTACAATACATAACAGCGGGTTAAAATCTTAATATTAATTAACTGCCAAGGTACTCGTGTTTATTATTGATCGAAGGTGCTAGCTGTTAAAAACTTTAAACCAAAACTTAAATAAATGAAAGCATCAGGCTTGTTGCGCCAATCAAGGCAGTCCTTGTCTTGATTGGCGCAATAGCCGCAATGGTACGCGGTAGGCTCCGTTCACCCAGTACGATATTTACACGCACACACGCCTCACGCCTTTTTCTCATGAAGGTAGGCAGTAACTACAGAACGCCATCAGCTACGATCCTTAGATACCTAGAAAGTCTTATTGCTTCCTTTACGTTTATACATTTCATACAGGCACGTGTATGATATTTAACGTTAAGAAAAATTATTGGGGTTATCACTACCTATAGACAGATTAATACTGTTAGAAACTAATATATCTACCTACATATGTAGTATGTAGTGAAATATATTATTTATCTACTATTTACCTAGATATCATAAAGGTTATGTATTATCATTTAATTAATTTTATCTTAATTTAAAATTGTGCACTGGATTACTGCCCTCTATTATAAATTGTGTCACTCAAAGGTTTGTTGGAAGAAAACTCCATTTCGAGTTAAGCTCACCTTTGTACATGAATTTGTTACTTATCACTTTGTTTGTGTGTGTTTGTATAAGAATTGAATAGTCTGAGACTGCCTTGTGATCTCAAAATTAACTAAAATATGCAGGACTGTGAACTTAAATATCATACCTACTGACCGCCGTGTGAACGGGCCCTTACAGAGAGTACGCGAGTTCAAGAGTTCAATATAATAAATTGCAGATTTCCTCTGCTTAAAATCTCATAAAACTTTGTTTTCCAATAAATCTTTCTCGATTTCTTGCATTTATCGTTTTATAGTTTCCTTTAAAATAGTTTATTTCAATTACACCATTTATAATATCCTTCTGAATTGTTAAGCAAAAAAGGTGAAGCTAATTGCACATTAGCAAGCGTTCGTAGGTAACTATGTAGAAGAACATGCCAGAAACTTCACGGACACTCTTTTTCATCCGTAAAATTGAAATACAAAGTAATTGGTTACATCATTATTTTTGGAAAATTACATAGCTATAAAGATGTGAGAACGAAATGCACGTTAAAGCGTCTAGAGTTAAACAAACAAATCAAAAATACAATACATAATTAAAAACAGGTCGCAGCAGTTATTAGCGTAAGATTATTATTAAGTTATTTTTGTTAAATTTGAGCGTCAACTCTGGCGAACATAAAGTTTTTCTTTTTCGTTCTCTGTTTGTCTGGCTTCTAGTCTAGACGGCTACAGCTGAATATTTTGCGTGGAGCAACGACCTATCTGACCCCCACAACACAGTGACCGGGTAACAAGATACCCCTCGGCAAGACTGGTGTCAGATATCTTGGCTTTTAACAGTCAGTAACGGCAGCACAAAAGATCTACAAACGACAGTACGCACAACGGATCAAATGAGAGTCTAACCCCGAGTTTCTCAGCTCTAAATTATCACAGAATTGATGTGGCAAATTGTCAAGCACGCGTTATCTGCTGTGATTCGCTGTTGAAAATTCATTCAACCAATCACGCGTGCTTGACAATTTGTCACATTAATTCTGCGATAATTTAAACTCGGGATAAGTGAGGAAAAGAGATTCCCTATCATCATTATTACAGCCGGACCAACGGCTTAACAAGTTTTCAGAGTCACAAAGGATTCTCGGTATGTTCAAATGGTCACTCATCCACGTACCGACTTTGGGACGCGTTGTTTAACCTCGTTGTGAAGTTCGATCCGTGTGGCTGATATTATTAATCAGCCAATAATGTTACCAATTTAAGGAGCAGGGAGTCATACAGCCAGGTTATACGGTTTCTACGGGAGTACTGACACCAGCATGCAGCGGATGCGCATTCCTGCTCGTCATCCTATGTCAACCTCTTTCATCAGTGACCAAGGCAAAAGCAGACTGCACTGCACCGTCGGCCGGTCAACAAGAAGCTTTAAAAGTAATCTTCTGGACGACGCTAGCTGTCAGCCACAATGCAACGCTATACCACATCCAATTCACGGAACCAAAATACAGAGCTATGCCTCATCCAGCAATTGGAGCATAGCAGCATGACCCCTACTCAGTTGTGTACCACAGACAGTTCCGACTCACCGCGAACTATACGGCTTCCGATTCCGACTCACTGGAACCAAGTTTCAACTGGTCCGGCAAGCATCACATGATAGATGATTTACGGACGACTCATCAACTATCGACCTCAGTTTTTCAGACGGGTGTGATGTAGATATAAAGGAAACACGAAAACTAAATAAAAATAAAATAAATCTCGCAGTCAAATTCCTCCGCTCGATTTAAACGTATACATCAGCCAGATAGTTGGGCCGTTGCCCAGACCATACCAACACCCGTTTGGTCGGAGGATCCTCCCAATATTAATGGAATTTTAGGGATTTCACACCCTGTACCACATAAAAAAGGGTGTTTACACAGATTTTTTTAACCAGGAACCTTCGCGGGCATACGCAGACCTGCTCATCCAAATTGCATCACAATTCGATCAATGATTTAGGAATGTATAGAGAATTTAGAGATTAAAAATGTTAGATTATTTATTATTAACCGACATATTCGTCTGTATTTGAAAGGCATACGCCTCACAATTTGTTTTTTTATATATGCTCACAGATTTCTCCGTTTAATTGTGTACCGATGTTGTAAATTATTTTTGTGATTGAAAGGGTACACTCCCGAAGTAGTCTCATTGTCACCAAGTCAGAATCTGATAATGGAATCCCATGGAAATAGAGGGAACTCCTCAAATATTATAGAAATACATATACATATAGCGATTTTATTCTAATATCACCACAACAATTTGGATTTCGTAAAAACAAGTCTACCTGTGACGCAGTTCAGGAATTAACTAACAATATCGTACACAACCTGAACACTAATAAAAAGGTCCTTACGATATTTTTGGATCTTGCGAAGGCGTTTGACACCGTTCCCGTTCGTTCTCTCTTACTCAAACTTGAAAGGATGGGTGTCAGGGGATTGCAACTTGATCTTTTTCAAAACTACCTCACAAATCGCTCCCAGATAGTCAAGATTGACCGTCACAGCAGCAATGAGCTTCCCATCTACTATGGCGTTCCGCAAGGAAGCATATTGGGACCCACTTTATTTCTAGTTTTTATAAATGACTTATGCAATATAAATATCCCAAATGCCAAGATAACATCCTTTGCAGATGACACTGCTATCACTTTCGTCGCTAACACATGGTCTGAACTCGAAGACAAGGCACAGCATGGCTTTAATGTAGCGCTTAACTGGCTTTATTTCCATATGCTTACTTTGAATACCTCTAAAACCAAGTTCATTACTTACTCGATCAGTTCTGCTACCCAACCAAAGCCACCTATATCAATTAAAGCTCACACATGTAATTCGCAGACTCAAGTTTCATGCAACTGTGCACCTATATCCTCTACGGATGAAATCAAATACCTAGGTGTAATCATAGATAAGAACCTTAAATTTAAATCTCATGTTAATGTCCTTACTGGCAGAGTTCGCAAACTTATATATATCTTCAAAACCTTAAGAAATATTGCTAATCCTATAATTATACGTAATGTCTATTTTGCCTTACGCCTATCTATTATTATCTATTGTATTCCCTATTGGGGTGGTGCTGCAAAAACTATCCTTAAACCGTTGGAAGTTGCACATCGCGCCATACTGAAAGTGGCTACCTTCCGTCCACTAATTTATCCAACTGTTCAGTTATACAAAAACTGCAATGTTCTCAACGTGCGGCAACACTTTATTTTACAATTAATTCTGTTGCAACACCGCATAACCCCCTACATTGAAATTACCAAACGCCGAAAAGATAAAATATGTACTCCTCCAAAAACTCGCTTGTCGTTTACTAGAAGATTCTTTTATTATTTAGGTCCGTCTCTTTATAATACAATAAACAAAAATTGTCCAATATATAAATTGTCTTATCGTAATTGTAAAGAGACCGTCCGCACATTCCTTCAAAATAAAACCTACGACGAAACAGAAAAATATTTAATTTAAGTAAATTATGATAAGTTTGTATATTGTACCACTCACCCAAAACATAGACCCAAACAAATCCAATCCCCTTACTTACGCACGCTTACACTGACTGACTCAGCCGCACGCTCACGCACATACACACACACACACAAACCCATACACGCACACACAGCACACTCGCACAAATACACAAACACACTCAGACACACACGCACACACACAAAAATGCGCTCGCGCTCTAATATCTATAGATTATAAGAATTTAAAAGTAACTTGTAAAAATTAAATTGTAGCAATAAAATTAGAGGGTATCGGCACTGTTACTCCTTAATACAGGCTATTTCATAGCCTAGCAAGGAGGACAGCACGTCACCCACTTGATTGTCAGAAATTTACAACTACCTACTTTGTAAAACTGTTACATGTACTGCAATCTGTTTTATATAAATAAAGATTATATTATATAGCGATTTTGATATTTTCATGAACAATGCAATCATTTGCACTCGGAAGGTGTCATTTGTTGAATTGGAACTGATGAAGAAGACCACAGATGGCCACTTGAACTCCTTAAAGATAAGTATGTCACTTATATAAGATATGTCTAATAGTTAACCGATCATGATGAAGTAAAAACCTTTATATAAATGGTACTGATGAAAATGATACCATCGTATTGATCTGATGATGAAGCCGGAAGGTAGGCGCTGAAACTCCTAAATAAAATAATGCATTCTAGTAGAAAATGAAAAAAAAAATAACAATGTATCCTGTGTCGGTTTATTGAAATCGACATGAGATGTACTTTAGCTATAGCTTCAGATTTTCATGGAAATTTTAAATAGGTACCATTACTGAAAAGAGAAAAAAGAAACTATTTAACGAAAACGAAATAAACAGACTTCCAAAAAAAAAACACTACAATGCGAAAAATAACTTTCTTTTCCGAAGTCGGTGTCGAAAAATGAATATCAAAGATATCGACTTTGGAAATAGTACATTGTGATACAAGGGTGGAAAGTAGGTTATTGCAAATGAGCTGTCATTAACAAGCCCGAGCCGAAGGCGAGGGTTTTTAATGACACGAGTTTGCAATAACCTACACGCACGTGTTTTTTTCAATACAGCTGTGGGAAATAGTAAAAACAAATCATAGAATTAGATTTGTTAATTCACAAAAAAATAAAATTTTCGCGCGTTTTTGCAACTGGACATATTTTTTTTACAACGAAAACAGCCTACACAGCCTATTAGATTTTTGACAAATGTTGATGTGAAAATAATTAAATTGAAACTGGTAATTAAATATATTAAACAACCATTTAAAAGATTTTTGAGAATTAAATGCTAAAACGTACGTAATCATTCATTTTTCCTCGTATAAAATCTATTACATGTTATTGTATCTATGAAAACTCCTTGCTACTAAACTTTTTAAATTGACTTATAACTAAAGGCGCGTTTTTGCAACTGGACATTTTTACAACGAAAACAGCTGGAGGGGCAGGCGTGTAAATAGCCGTGCACCTATGTGCGGGATGAGAACTTATTACGACTTCACACGTGGATGCGTAGAAGTCCAATTTCGTCTATATTTAGCCTATAGGAAAGACATTGGGGACCATTCGACGTGAAAGCCAACGAGAAAATTGCAAATCGCTTACCGATGCTCCTTCAGGGTCGGTCGCTCCAGATGCTAGAAGATTCCCGTTGTTCTTATCTTCTTGGTGGCCACCAGTGTTCCAAATATCCAGTCAAACATACACTGCTGATATCTAGGCTGTTGGGGTTACAATGTGCTCCAGAATTGGAGATGATTTTCAAATTAGGAAGAAAACCAAAATTCGACGCTCTAATTAGCGTGCGCGCGACGCGGTGAGTTTTTTAGACTGAACTAGTGGTGGGAATATGGCGTCGCAAGCACATATTCGATTTTGCTAGGGTGGTGCCCTCTGTGAGTTTTCGGTTTACGATAGCAAAATCTCGCAAGGCAGATGTCAAAGGTCTCCCAAGCCATCACATAGACTATTACTAATAAATATTATGCTATAGGCTAATAGGGGGCGAATATCTGCCACACCATACTCCCCGCCTTGAAAGGTCCAAGACTTTCAAAAAAAAAAATGTATACCCTATCAGTAGTAACCTAACGGGGTGAAGATGCGATAAGCGGTAAATAAAAAATATGGCGGTCTGAATACATTACAGAAGCTGACAATAGTAGTCTGAAACGATTTTTCAATGCATTTAATAGCACTCAGAAGTAAGCGGTTTAATTATGATAAGATTACTAATTAAGTAAGCGGTTTAATATTGATAATCTAAGTTAATTTATGATAGAATTATAAGCTAGATTTGTCTTAACTTTAATCAAGAACTAATATATTTGTGTTAACTATTCTATTGGGTTGGCAAAGGGTAAAGCTTCGTGACAGGACGTTTATATGTACCTGACGCGACTTTGACTGAAGCTACTCGAACTATGCCATCCGAACCAGGAAACACCTGTGTTATAATGCCTAGTGGCCAATTTAAAGGCGGTACACTATCTTGACCCAAGAGAACGACAGTACCGATCTCTACAGGGTGATCAGGTGTGCACCACTTCTGACGAACCTGCAACGTGTGCAAGTACTCAATTCGCCATTTTTTCCAGTATGATAATACAAGCTGGTCTAACAGCCTTTTGCGATTTTTTAAATTAGTACTTTCTTCTGTTAGTTCAGAAGAAGGCAGATATGTAAGCGGACTGGACATTAAAAAATGTGCCGGCGTGAGCACGTCTGGATGCGGATCCGTCGATAAAACACTAAGCGGTCGAGAGTTTAGCAGACCTTCTATTTGTACCAAAACGGTCAAAAGTTCCTCATAAGTGAGAAGTTGTTTCCCTATGACTCGGTACAAATGAGTCTTGACGCTTTTAATATTAGACTCCCAAAGACCTCCAAAGTGCGGAGCGCGGGGTGGGATCATGTTCCATTCAATGCGGGTTTTAAGAAGCTCTTGTTTGATATCGGATTGCACGGTCGAGTTTAGTAAAAATGAATAAATGTCGTTGAGCTGTGCCTTAGCACCGACAAAATTGGTACCATTGTCTGAATACAGAACAGACACCGGACCGCGGCGGGCTATAAACCTTTTAAAGGCAGAAAGAAAAGCCTCTGATGTGAGATCCGATACAAGCTCAATATGTATAGCCTTAGTAACTAAACATATGAACAGGCATATATATACCTTGTGCGAATGCTGACCTCTGCGACGAATAGGTATGTAAGAAATGGGGCCAGCCAAATCTACCCCAGTATGTACAAAGGCCTTGGCATCGCGAACACGGTATCCAGGCAGATCAGCCATTTTTGGAGTTGGATGCGTAGGACTTAAACGAAAGCAAGTATTGCATTTGCGGCAGCGAGAACGAATAACAGTCCTGCCATCCAATATCCAGAACCGCTGTCTTATGATGGACATCAATAGTCCAGGACCGGTATGGCAATAAGTATTATGATAGTGATCAATAATTAAATCAACTATGCGATCGCGTTTAGGTAAAAGCGCGGGATGCTTCGCTTCGTATGGTAGGTCAGACTTGGAAATTCTGCCTCCAACACGTAGAATACCGTGGTCGTCCACAAAAACTGATAAACTGCGAAGCTTCTTCGATGGAAGTTCACCAGTTTTTAATAAATTTAAGTCATTATTAAAATGAATATTTTGAAGAATTCGTATAACGAAATTTTCAGCGGATTGAATATTTTTAACAGAACTCTGGCTACGTAGTCTGTTTGTAAACTTAAGTATGTACATGAATATGCGCAATAGCTTATTCCATGAACAAACGCGGTTGACAATAGTGTCCAAAATATGCGGTTCATCATTTAAAGTTTTAGTAACTAAAGCCGTTGCTTTCAGCTCCGGCAATGCTGCACATTCAATCGGAGTGAATTTTAAAGGCCATTCTTCTACAGGCTGACGAAGCCAAGCGGGCCCCTGCCACCACAATGAATGAGCTATTAAAACTGAAGGCAACATGCCACGCGAAAGACAGTCACTCGGATTCTCTTTTCCTGACACATGATTGAAACACGCGGCAGGTAAGTTTTCATGAATTTTAGCAATACGATTGCTAACAAATATAGACCATCTGTGAGGAGACGAGTGAATCCATGAGAGGGCAATAGAGGAATCCGAGAAAGCATAAACACCTGCAATAGGTACACGAGCGGAAAGTTTATCTCTGACCACGCGGACAAGCTTGGACAAAAGCAAAGCGGCGACGAGTTCTAATCGCGCTAGCGTTGTTATTTTTGCGGGCGAAACCTTGGACTTTGCACATAAAAGCCGAACGGTGATGACACCTTCAGCATCAGTGATGTGTAAATAAATACAGCATCCATAACCATTGAAGCTGGCGTCGCAGAAGGCTACGATATTCACTACAGCTTCTCTAAAAACGCCAATATGACGCGGAATATTTAGAGAAGAGAGTGCTGGAAAATCGCGTACAAAGGTAGTAAAACGACTGGTGATAGATTCAGGAGGAACTTCGTCCCAGTCTATTTTAGCTAGCCAAAGTTCCTTGATAAGGATTTTAGCGTACAACACGACAGGAGCCACAAGGCCAAGTACGTCAAACAAGCGGGCAACTAGCGACAGAATCGTTCGTTTCGTGCACCTGCTGCCTAATGCAATAGTCGTCAAGGAAAAATTATCGTTAGCGGGTTCCCAGGATAAGCCAAGGATTTTAAAATTATTATTATCTGTACCAGAAAAATTCACTGGCGAGCGGTGAGACTCTGGAAGAATCTCTAATAATGCGGGTGAACTACTGGCCCATTTGACGAGATCAAAAGAACCTAATTTAAATAGATCTATTAATTCGCGAGCTAATCTCATTGCGACTTGTTCGTCAGGGACAGAGTAGACATAATCGTCCATATAAAATTGAGTTTCTACCAATTTAGAAGCCTCAGGAAAGCGGTCACTATGCTCACGCGCTAGATGGCGCAGTGTGCGCATGGCTAAGAAAGGACTAGGCTTTAGTCCGAAAGGAACGCGGTTAAAATTAAAAGTGCGTATAGGTTCATTTTTGTTGAAACGATATAAAATTCTTAAATATTTGCGGTGGTGCTCATTTACACCGATTCGTAAAAACATCTGTTTTATATCTGCGGTAATAGCTACAGGAAACGTACGGAAATCAAGCAATAACAAAAACAAGTCGGCCTGTAAGTTAGGTCCGACGTGCAAAATGTCGTTAAGTGACAATCCTGAGTGAGTTTTGGCACTAGCGTCCAAAACAATTCGAAGGCTATCTTTGTCCGGTCTGATAACGGCGTGGTGCGGTATATAGTAACCTTCTTCTGACAATTCAGAGTCTGGTACCTCTGATAAATAACCTTCTGATATATAATCAGTGATGGTTTTGTTATAGCTCTCGCGTAGGGTTGGCGCGTGCTCAAATTTACGTTCAAGTGAAAGCAGTCTACGATGAGCCACTCCGCGAGAATTGCCTAACTCAGAGGGGTTTCGAGAAAAAGGCAAATCGACAAAATATCTACCATCTTTAAATAAAACTGAAGAATTAAAATTATTTTCACAATCTAACTCGTCCGGACTCATAAAACGTTGAGATGGAATTTCCTCTAGCTCGAAAAACCTCTGCAAACTTGACTCAATGTCAATGTTGGCAAGAGCGGTGAATGAAGAAGTAGTAGGTATTGTGTCACAATGACATGAAACATCTCCCATAAGTACGTACCCAAAGGTAGTCAAAATAGCGGGCGGTGCGCGAGAATATGAATCGACCCTATTTCCCAAATATATGTACGGAAATAGTTGAACACCAAGAACAACGTCAATCTCTCCCGGTATATTCCAGGTTAAATCGGCAAGCGGTAAATTATTTAGGTATGACATATTGTCATTTAATTCAATAAGATTCGCGGGAAGTCTATCCGTAATGCAATCGACTACTAATGCGTGAATATAATACTTATTATTAGGATTAATACGTGATTCTATCGTAAAATAAATAAAACCATGTACGGGACGCGAGGTCATACCAACACCTTGTAAAGATGAATTACGTAATTTTGTTATGGGTATGTTTAAACGTTTACAACAATCCATCGTAATTAAATTATTTTGTGACCCGTTATCTATCAAACATCTCACCACTAGCTTGTCCTTTCCGTTACAATGCGCGTAGATTTGTGCGGTAGACAATAAAATCGTTGAACTTGAGCCGGTCGAACGAGCGCCCGCGCTAAGCGAGACAGAGCGCTCGGGTTCCGTCGCCGCAGCGATCGCTGTCGGCCCAACGCGGACGGCGGTGGCCGAGGCTTGAGTCGGCGACTGCTCAGTCGTATTATCATTTTTATAGTCGGAAAAGTGCAGTAAAGAGTGGTGTTGTTTTTTACAAGTTTTACAAACATTACGTGATTTGCATTTAGTTAATGAGTGGGACAAACTTAAACAATTTACACAGCCACGTTTCGATTTAATAAATTCGAAACGAACTTGCGGTGAATCCATATTATTAAATTGTTGACAATGAAACAGCTGATGTTTATTTTTCTTACAAAGCGGGCAGTTTGTTTCCGGTTCATTACTAGATAAGAATGTCTTTGAAGTACCTTGCGTGTTTTGTTTACGTGAATTTAATATACTACACTTTGCGCGCGGCTCGGCCTGTGAATTATTATTATGCGACCTTTCGAGTACTTTGACATAATCTTGAATAAAAGAGATAAATTCCTTATAAGAAGGTAATTCTTTCCCACTAACGCTATTCTCAAATTGCTGTAGTGTTTGGGAATCAAGTTTCCTCAAACCGCAATGCAGTAATACAAAATCTAATAGGTCGGGAATTTCTAACTGTTTCAATGCAGCGACAGACGCGGAATAATTTTCTATGTATGTATTTAAACCAACGGCTGTACCGGCGCAACTTTTAATGTCCAGAATGTTATTCAGATAATGAATACCTAAACTACGTTTGTCTTGGTACTTTTTGACAAGACTGTCCCAAATTATATTATAGGTATTCCCTGTGGGAACAATACCTGCAGTTATTTTTAAGGCATCATGCGTCAAATTACTGATTAAATACTGCACACGTTGCGGGTCCGTCAGGTCGGTATTCGAATGAACATTACTACGAAATATTTCGTAAAATATTGGCCAGTTCTCAGTTTTTCCATCGAAGGAGGGTAGCTGTATAGGTGGCAATTTTACGATTCCTTTTTTCTGTTCTGGCGTGAATGTTTTGTTGTTTCCAAGTATGAGGTTACGTTTGTATTTTATGCATGAATATAAATCCTCAATGGAATTCAAGGACGAATAGTCCGGCGGAGTACTATCAATTTCAAACCGTAACTCATTAACTTGTTCAATTATTGTTTCAAACTTATTATACAATTCAGTAATGGATTCAGATTGCGCCAAAAATAACTCATTTGAGCGTAAATCATAATTTGAAATATTTTTGGATGAAGTATATAAGCGGTTAATTCTTTCGAAAATAGCTTCTTTTTTGGCTGTAAGCTGAGTTAGTTTCATTTCAAGCTTATTAGCAGCCATTGTGAAGATTTGAAGAATACGATGTAAGATAATTATTATAGGAAAACAAGATGGCGGTTTTCTTACGAATGCGTAAGTTTTTTCAAACGCCAAAATATTAAAGCGGGATGAGTATTTTATTAAATTATGTAGCTGAAACCTATCCGGCTCGAAGGACCAACAAATGGAGGGGCAGGCGTGTAAATAGCCGTGCACCTATGTGCGGGATGAGAACTTATTACGACTTCACACGTGGATGCGTAGAAGTCCAATTTCGTCTATATTTAGCCTATAGGAAAGACATTGGGGACCATTCGACGTGAAAGCCAACGAGAAAATTGCAAATCGCTTACCGATGCTCCTTCAGGGTCGGTCGCTCCAGATGCTAGAAGATTCCCGTTGTTCTTATCTTCTTGGTGGCCACCAGTGTTCCAAATATCCAGTCAAACATACACTGCTGATATCTAGGCTGTTGGGGTTACAATGTGCTCCAGAATTGGAGATGATTTTCAAATTAGGAAGAAAACCAAAATTCGACGCTCTAATTAGCGTGCGCGCGACGCGGTGAGTTTTTTAGACTGAACTAGTGGTGGGAATATGGCGTCGCAAGCACATATTCGATTTTGCTAGGGTGGTGCCCTCTGTGAGTTTTCGGTTTACGATAGCAAAATCTCGCAAGGCAGATGTCAAAGGTCTCCCAAGCCATCACATAGACTATTACTAATAAATATTATGCTATAGGCTAATAGGGGGCGAATATCTGCCACACCAACAGCCTATTCGATTTTAGATAAATGTTGATGTGAAAATAATTAAATTAAAACTGGTAATTAAATATATTAAATAACAATTAAAAAGACTTTTGAGAGTTCAATGCTAAAACGTACGGCATCATTCATTGTCCTCGTATAAAATCTATCCCATTTTATTCTATGTATGAAAACTCGTTGCTACTAAACTTTTTAAATTGACTTATATTGATCTTATAAATTTAAAACTAAACTGCAAAACTAATGATCGAGCTCGTAAACAAAAGTCACGACCGCGTAACAGAAAGATGCCTATGCATAAGATTTAATTTCCGAATCATAATATAGCCTCTGAAAGTACGCCATGTTTAACAACTGTATTGAAAAGAAAGTTAGTTTTCACTTTGTAGGTAGTATTTTTTTGGCAGTCGGTTTTTTTTTTCTTTTTAAACACAGAACATAACATACATAGAACATAGATTAAAGTCTAAAGTGTGCAAAACATTTCGATCGTTTTGCATTAAAACCCAGCAGCGACGCTGACGACCAATTGTATTATTGTAATTGTAGTATTGAGTAGATTATAGTATCTAGAATATATAGCCAATTAACATAAACATTAGAAACGGGATATTTACCATGTTTACTGCTTTTTGCGAGGTCCCGATATTTCCACCAGTGACAGTTTAAAAACGTATATATAGTCAATTGATAATTATGATTAAAAATAATTATAAAACCATCAACTTGATTTGAGAAAAAGTATTTTCAAAGTTTGATTGAAAAAAAAACACACTTCAAGTTGCTTGTTACATTTTGATTTATTATTGTTAGTGCCAACATTAAATGTTTAGACGCTAACGTTATATAAAGTCATTTACTATTATTATGAACATGCAGATAATTGAGAATTAATTATTAATAAATTCAAATCGCAAAAAGCAGTCTTTTCACCCAAGTTTACAAAACTGTATGTCGGAGACAAAATGTGAGAACTGGACCCTTTTTGCTTGGATGCCCACAATTATTTGATTGGTTTATACCTATTCAATATTTTGCACATTATAACACAAATACTTACAATAACAAAAATAACATCAAACGTATAAACAAACAAACAAAAACACAATTCAACAAATGCTTGGCGAAGACTCCGTAGCAATAAAAACAATTGACTTTCTTAGATAGGAAAATACGGTAAATGCATTTCGCGTTGCACTAAAGTTACGTAAAAGTATTTACCTTGCTCGCCGGTTGGTGCGCAAGCTTTCACTGTAGCGTGACCCGTACTGCGCCAAGTATAAGCGCACCCCGCCAACGCCAACTGCACTAATGCAGTGGACGCATTTACACCGAAGCGTAAGGATTAGGCCACTCTGCGAATTTTATTCGCACGATTTTTTTTCGGACGTTGTTTGTATAATCCATGTAATGAAACTAACACGCACAGCAATTAAAAATAGAGAGAAATAGAGATACTTCGGCCACATTGCTCGGAGAGGTCCTAAAAATATGTTGTTAGAACGTGTTAGGGTGACTGGAAAAATCGAGGATAAAATATCTATAGGCTGAAGCCGTAACGGTGGTTGCAACAAATACATATCTGAAATTGTGGTGATATCTATCAGCGCTGCACCAAACTACTGAGTGTAACAGATAGAGAAAAACCGGTGACAAGTTGAAACGGAGACAGAATTGTCATTAGTACGAGCGATTAGAATACTCAGTCACTAATTTGCGAACTGCTGGACTGAATTGCATCATTGGTCTAGTTGTCGCAAGCACTACTGTTATACATGAGATCCTGGGTTTGATTACTGGGTCGGGAAAACACATTGCTCTGTATTAGATAGCATAATTGGACAACGCGTGTTTGTGTTCCGTGTTAGTTGCGCAAGTTAGTACCACCGATATGCGATTGACTGTGTAATCTGTCTGTACTAAAGAAACTGGTCCTTGGTGTAGATTCAGGTCAATAATACTAGTTTATAAATAGATACTTATAGAAAATAACACCAATACAACAACTGAACCGAATTGGAGTGTTTTATTAGCTGCCGCCCGTGTGGATTAGTAATTCGGCCAATATCTTTTAAATTATAGACTATGTGTTATTCTAAAGTATAAGCTATATTTTTGTTAAAATATATCAGAATCCGTTCAGTAGTTTTTGCCTGAAAGAGTAACAAACAACTATCCATCCATCCTCACAAACTTTCACGTTTATTATAGTCCTAGCGACCCACCCCGGCTTCGCCCGTAACAAATTAAACACAAAGCCCTTTCTCATTTCTTACTCTTTCTATTGGTGAAAACTGCATGAAAATCCGTTCAGTAGTTTTTGAGCTTATCGCTTAGAGACGCGGCGGAGCAGTGAAGTAAGATGTTATACGAAATACGCTGACAATATTGAACCGTCATGTTTTAACTGGCTAAATGTTATTGGGTTTTTTAAATCTGGAATTTCTCTGTAGCAGGCTGGAGTTTGGGTTTGTGCCCGGTTGATGTACTAAAGATGAACCTCTGTTTATCCCTACGGGAATTTCAGGCGTGATGCTACGTCATGTTATGCAGGTATACATACTCCTAGGCCTACTCTCTGTGAGAGGGAATGGGCCGTAATCTAGAACGCGAGCCCACTAAGGATGCACTATTCCTTAAAACAGTTGGAGTTTCAATAGTAATTATGAAATATTTTTTAAACCGTCTTTCCAAAAATAGAAGGTTCTATGTTCGACATTATTTGTTTTTTTTTTAGCGTTGTCTCCATCAATTGAGGACCGATTTTGAAAATTCTGTTTATATTTGAAAGACTATGTTCCCAAATTGGTCCCATTTTAATTTGGTTAAGATCTGATGAAGAACTTCGAAGATATACAATAGAAATCTTCAATAAATCACGGCAATCTCTCGGCGTTGCTGCAATCGCATGTCTGTTTATTGTTTATACGTTTTCATAACATAACATCACGCCAGTACGCTCTAAAGGGGTACGCAGATGTGTACAGTTCGCCATAACGAAAAAAATTGGTACCTACCAAAGACACCGACTTCCAAAAAGAAAGTTATTTTCACTTTCTAGTGTTTTTATTTGGAAGTCGGTAGTACTTATTTGTTAAAAAAGATTTTTTACTATAGATAGGCTCGCGCTATGCAGTGGTCAAGCAGAAACACATCATCGCTTACCATCAGGAGAGATAGTGATCTCACCTGATGGTAAGCGATGATGTGGTCGACGGTGAAGCACGCTTGCCTAGAAGTAATATATTCACTCTTGACTCAAAGACCCCTAAGTCATAGCTATCAGAAAACACAGGCTCGGGTAGGGAATTCCACTCCGTAGCTGTGCGCACAATCAAAGTATTTCCAATACGTTTAGTGCTTATGAGTGGGATGTCTACCAAGTACCGATGGCGCATCGCGGTCCGTCTTGGTCCGTCTATATTGGTGAAGGCTAGTCGGAATCAAATTGTACAATGCCGTCGCACACTCCCCGAAATGTCACCGATAAAATCCGACAAACTGGCAACTCGGCGTCGATGTTCAAGGCTCTGGAGCTTTGACTCGACCAGTGCCTCACTTACACGAAGTCATTTACCTAGAACTTGACACTTGGGGAGGCTTATGTCCAGCAGTGGACGTCTTTCGCCTGAAATCATGATGATGATGAAAGTTCCTAGACAAAAATGTTACAATGTTCTTTCAACTGTCTACAGTTGAAAGAATCCCATGGGCCTGCATTGTTTTTTGCAAACCCCGAAAGTTAAACGCTGCCAAGCTATTATACCTCAACAAAGTCAATATCGTACCAATACGAATGAAAATTGATTCTAGGCATTTTCTGAACTTTCCTCATAATGGAAATACACCATGACAGCTGAACTACTTTGCTGAAAGAATCTAGTTATTACCTGCATGTTCTATTCTTAAAGTAGGGCAGTAGTGTCCAATGTCTCTCAGTGAGTGAGTTTCCTTGTCTTCGAGACAAAGGCAATACGGAATATGTATGAAACAAATATTTTTCGACCAGTTAATCGATACAAATACTAAAATAGAATACTAATAACACAATCAAAATTGATTGGAAAACGAAAGAGATGTAACAATTTAAAGAAATATATCTGTTCCTCTCTACGAAATCGCCGTTTTCTATGGATGTCGTGCCATCTGACGTCATGTGGCACGTCGGAATTCTCTTTCGAATTTTCTACTTTGTCGCTTTATAACTTCGTCTCTGATCGAGATATTTAGAAACTTCTTTTACTATATTTTTTACTATAATAAGTGGTTATTTAGCTAATAAAAAAAATTACATGCATATTCGCTATTGCTACAATCTTTGACGGAGACACACAGTTTGTACAACAAAAGAGTCGTATTCTAGTTTATTTTTCTTCTAAACCAATATAATACAAGCATCGTTGGTCTAATGGTCGCAAGCTGTACCTGAAGTTAGGTCTCGAGTTCGATTCCTGGGTCGGGCAAAGTGTAATTGGGTTTTTCCATCAGGAATTTCTAGGTAACAGCCCGGAGTATGGCTTTGTGGCTGATTGATGGCAATAGGCTGGCAACCTAATACATGGTACTTAAATATGACTCGTGAAATCTAGGTGTTCAGTAGATATACCTCTACCCATTCTTGTTGTGAATGCAGGCGTGATGTTATGTGTTATTATGTTAATACAAGCATTGTATGCTGTTGGCGTTTCGTCATTAATTGATTCTTGTAAGGATCGCCAAAACATTTCAAAGTTACTAATTAGTTATGTTTTATTCAGTCGGTATCGGAAAAGAGGGGTGTTATAAGTATGACGTGTTTTTGTGTATTTCTGTATCTGTATGTGGCAACATAGCTCCTAAACGGATGAACCGATTTAAATAACTTTTATTTTTTTTGAAATCTTAGTTTATCGAGAGTTTTCTCAGCTGTGTTTGTTGAGGTTCAGCCGTTCAAAAGTCATGGGCGTGTTACTGTTTGAATCAGGAGGTTTTTGCAAGATATCGTGTCATAATTACGTGTACAATAGATAGTCGATCGAAGCGTGTCTACTACTAGATAAAATATGTAGTATGAAATAAAACTATGTCGGGGGATTTTTAAATTTTACTTGTCGGCTATTGAAAATATCTCTCGGTCTGAATTAGAATTAGAATTAGAATTTATTTATTTGTAAGAATGTAGTTTTACATAGTATGGTGTTAAAATTTGATAGAGATTAGTATCTATTGAAAGTTTTAAGTTCCGAAACGATGCCTCATCTATTTTTAAAATAAATCAATTAAAACAGGTGTTAAAAGAGTGTGTCCACCTGGAAAATTGTTAGTAAGAAAAGACAATGCATATAACATTCATTTAACATTTATTATCATTTTTTATTACGGTCGTGGGTTTAAAGTTACAAGTCGGTGTAAAAGCAGCCCTCTAAGTACCGGTACTCAATACTTTGAAGCCAAGCATTGCAGATGCACGGCGTTTAGGAAGAATCTGGTAGACTATTCTAAGTAGGATAGATGCTGCACATTGTCTTAATTGGGTTGCCAGCCTATCGGGGAGTGTGCGATGGAAGCCGACAATTTGATTCCGACTAGCCTTTTCCAATATCGGACTACAAGATGTTCGTCAATGCGCCATCGGTATATTGTGAACATCCCACCCATACGCACTAATCGTATTGGGAATAATTTCGTTATGCGTTCAGCTAGGAATTTCCTGCCGGAGTCTGTTTCAAGATAGCTATAACCTGAGGGTCTACAAATCAAGAGTGATTAGGTTACTGCTAGGCAAGCGTGCTTCACCGTCGATCACATAATCATTTACCGTCAGAGGAGATAGAGATCAAAAGCGAGCCCATCTAGTAGTAAAATTTATAGATACTTAGCTATTACGCCCGTTTTCGCAGTAAGAGGAACAAATACGTTTTTATCCCCCGACGGATAAAGAGGGGTGTTATAAGTTTGACGTGTGTACCAGTATGTTTGTGTAGATGTGTATCTGTCTGTGGCATCATAGCTTCTAAACGGATGAACCGATTTTGATTTCGTTTTTTTATTGATTTTATCGAGAGTGCCCTTCGCTATGTTTTTCTGAAAATCGGTTGAGTTTTCGCAAGATATCGTGTCATAATCACGTATTCAATAGATTGTCGATCGAAGTCTGTCTACTACTAGATAAATAATGTAGCAGGAAATGAAAATGTGTCGGGGGTTTTTAAAATTTTACCAACCCAAGGTAAAATTTTAAAAACCCCCGATGCACGTGCTTTTATTTTTGTAATTTTACTACTTATATTTTTTTTGATAATACAACGTATTCTATTTCAATACGCCGATTTAACCAATCTCTTCAAACGCAACTGATATACTGCAATTTTGTATTAAGTTATTGGATTAATATAAATGTAGAATCAAAAACTCCCAGTACTATATTGTGATTTTTTATTTCGTGGACTAAACTGACATTTGGGGGGTTGTCACTTTATCGTTACATTAAAATAGTGTCGTACCCTAACTATCCTGAGTGATCGAAAGTTAATCGAAAATCGAAGTAGATCGAAAATGAAACTATTTCACGGCATAAAAAAATAATTTGTTTAGAAACTAGCGGCCCTTATTTAGTTTCTACTCATTTATGTCAGACTTAATTTTATCGAATGCATTTATTTTATTGTTGATTTCATATTTAACACAATAAAAGTTCATGTACTATGTGTATGAATACTGTTATATTTAAATATATTACGTTTACATTCATAAAACATTTATTTACACCAATTAGTAAAAAATAATTGAGGAGTCATGTCAAATCGATTCGATGAATCACTTATGATTGAGCCTTACCTATAACACTGTGCTCCGCGCTTGCAACATTTAAAAAAAATAAGGTCAATAGCAGCTGTCAGTTTAGTCCACGAAATTAAAAATCACAGTATAGTCATTTGTTTTGGTCCTTAAGCTGTATTCTTTCAATTCATAGTTACAATTTTATGCATGTTAAAGCAAAAGGGGGGTTTCTACTCTCCGGGACTTCCCCTATCCAGCTGTCCTTTCCGGATGATGTCAGAAGCTATTTCGAAATTGATAAAACAGGAAAGCAGGCGCAGTACTCATAACCGACGTGCGTGTATGACTAGATGTATGAACGTGAGTGAATCAAAAGAAGTATGTAAGGATCGTAACAGGTGGCTTTCTGTAGTTTCTGCCGCCCCCCATGGGAAAAAGGCGTGAGTTTTGTATGTATGTATGTAAAAAAGAAATTTTTATTTAATTTTTCTAGAAAATATGCATGGCATACCTATTAGTTTAGCTCCCATGTAGTAGTAGATTAAGACCTTACATCTCATGCTTAAGGTCGTGGGTTCAAAAGTGTGTGGAATACTGCTCCCTTCCTTCCCAGTCCAATGGGACTGCTATCCGAATACACTAGAGTTTGCCCGACTTGGAAATCGAACCCTCGAGCTCAGCAGTCGTGATGAGAATGACGAGACAATAGGCTCTAGACATGTCTTTCTATTAGCGATGGTGATAGTTGAACTGCTAAAATAACAGCCGCATGGGTCGATCTTCAAGTTAAGCAACGCTTGACGAGGAACCTTGGATGGGTGACCATTTTCAACATATTGAGATTCCTCCGTGCCTCGGCAAGTACGTTAAGCCATCGTTCCCGGCTGTCATTTTAATATCTTTGATAGTCGTAACGGGTATTCAGAAGCCTGAGATCTGTCCAAGGGGTATCGTGTTACGTGTGAAGGTGAGATAGGCAGTCGCTCCATGTAAAACACTAGAACTGAGCTGAATCCGGATAGACTGGAAGCCGACCCCAACATATTTGTGACGTTAAAATGGTGGCGCTTTTGATGGTTGAAATGCTAAAATGAAAGAATTGATGAAGTGATATTTCTACAGCGGTTGATGGATAACCTTTAAATTTTTGACATTTTTCGAAAGTCAATGTGAAATTCAAAATTCTTTATTTCAATTAGGCCACTAAGCAGCACTTTTGTACGTCAACGATTTAAATTTACAAGTAATAATAATTGATTGTACCGTCCATTCGGAAAAGTAGCCTGTTATGGAGAAGAACGGACAAGAAAAGCCACACTTACTCTTTAAAGAAAAGGGTTTTTATAATATTTATATACGTGAGGACAATGGACCCAGAATAACACTACATACTATACTAAGTATAGGTATAAAGTATTACAAGCACTAACAGGTAAATTCTTTTATTTGATATATAGGAACATGGTAATGCCGTAATGCCGACTTTTATCAAATAAAGCGTCTGATCGCTTTCGTTTTGCTCTTGCAAAAGATACGTAATAAGCCTACTGGTCAAGCCTGTGGGAGTCAGGTGCTAGCAATGGACGTCATGATGATTATGAGCCAGTTTATTATTAGTTTAGGTTTAGTTACCGCAGGCGCTTCGCGTGGTACTAAGATTGGTATTTATCCAGCGGGAGCAGAATCTATTTAGCGATGTCATATTGTTTTGTGGTAGGCAGACCTGAAGCAATACCTAATAAAAAGTGATTCGGTGGAAGTGCTTCTTCAACATTGGACAAATTGAAACAATCCACTTTACAGCGAGTTAACGAGCGCAAATGAGTTTTTAATCATTATGTAGGTAAATTTTAATTTCCAAATATCTCTAGCGCTGTTTGGCGAAGTTTAGTTTAGTTTCAACGGGATGTTTTCGCAACTCCACGTCCAGCGCGTATTTTACGTACAGGAAGTTTAGGTATTTCGGCGATGTTTACTTGACATACAGTTTCTAATCAACGTTCGTACTGTTGGTCTTACTTGCAGAATCCAGTATCGTTCTCTCGTGCTTTGTTTGCAATCGGCATGATGATCGCGTTCGTGCGCCTGGCATAAGTGTAATAATGACATAAGTGTGTGTTTGCCTTCTAATATTGGCAGGCGCATTCTACCCAATGAAAAAAAAATGCGATGTGTTATTATAAGTCCTTTGAATCGAATGTTTCCATAAACAGTGGCCGGTGTCGTAATAAAACGATTTTATTTGATGCCACGATTAAAAAGTTTAATTTCTAACAACACTTTGTAACAACAGTGTATCACTTACTATTTATATGATTTGTACGCTATGACTTAATCCACAACAATAGTTTAGGTGGGAACGAGCGGGAGGTGGTATCTTGAAATAGTGACTAACTTCTCTCTTCTCTTCTCTCTCTTGGCGGGTCGGGCAAAAATTAAATTAAATTAAATAAACTTTATTTCAGAATCACTTCCATATTATTTGTTAGTACCAATGTAAACTTATAAAATAGTCTTAGTAACATTTATTCTAAAATGTGCGAGGCACGCCGATCTTGGGGAATATCTATTTGACTGCGTGCAGTCGTATCCATCGCCCCAAGATCGGAGAATCCCACCTATCAATCTCAAAGAAAGAGTGCGTTCTGATAATGTATAAAGGTACAGCCCTACTTAAAAAAATACGTATCAAACGCAATATGATTCGGTATGATGTACAAAGAAACAACGCAATTCCAAACACGAATTACACAAGCTCCTTTTCATTTTGACTATTCAAAAGTATTCCTTGAGTGTATGTTTACACTGTTAATTAGACGATAAAAATAATACTTTGCCACACACTAGGAATTTCGCCTGTATTTACATTCATATCTATTCACATATACAAACAACCAGACCAGAAGACCTACAAATAGTTGATTTGTAGGCCATACAAAAATTTGTTTCCTACGGGAATCGAACCCGCATTTTGAACATATGAAGCAAGCAAAGCACGCGTGTGTCATTCTTTAAAATTACCTACTCAATAATGGTGCTGAACAGAGGTAAATGTAATGTACATATTTACTCATCATTATTCAACAGCTGATCTGGATATAATGAAAAGTTAATTGAATAATGTTGACATGCACATTGCCGACTGCCATGGGAAAAGATGTGAGATTATGTATGTTTGTAATCATATCCAGAGTAAAACTTGTTTTTTCGATTTTGGTTCCGAAACTGGCGGCGGAACAGCAAGAGAACAACTTTTTAGTGGTGCTGGCCTAATTTATGACCCGATGAGAAATAGACTGGAAGGAGGTAAAGCTGCGAAGCTTTTATTTATAAAGTACGAGATTTTGCCCGCGACTTGTCTGCGTGGCATTATTACTTCGAATAGCCTATTTTTTATAAATAATAATAATAATAATAAAGCCTTTATTTCTCACCAATTGCATGCATACATTTAAATAACACAATATTCAATTATAATGTAAAAAGAAAACATTCATAAACTGCTTAAAATAACGATAAATATAAATTACAATAACGAGATGAAATGGTAAAATTCTAACATTATTTAATTACAAAACCATTATTAAAAAATAATAACACTAAAATATAAATAAAATAAAATTAATTACATTTAAGGTATTTATCGATTTTTAATAACTTTTACTATTTCATTTATTATTCATTACAATAATTAAATGATTATATCATTCAACTTTAAAATGTACACGTATAAAATCAAATAAATTGAATCAGACCATTCATCATCTTAAATTAAAGTTTAAATTACTATTTAATTTATTATTAATAATAATAAATAAATTATTATATCAATCAATTTTAAAATACATATTTAAAAAATTATATCATATTAATTACAATTAAGTTATTAATGAATTATTAACAACTTTCACCAATAAATTCATTAAATTATTATAACTAAGGTATTATATTATTCAACATGTGTAGATTAGAAATTTGAATTGAATTCGAAATAGAATGTAAATAATTATATCGACATTTTTTCATTTCAAATGTCCAATAGAAATTTCTATTTTTTAGTGAGGTACCCATTCTTGGGCATAGGCCTCCTCCAACTTTATATAAAATGTGTTTGTATATTGTTGTATTTGCCGTATTTTGATTGGTTGGAGGGTTTTGGTCTTATCATCCCGCGGGGACCAGCCGTATTGGGAGATTTCATACAATTTTGTGATTGTGTTATATTTATTAAATTATTTCTGGTGTGGAGAGGGCCACTGTATGCTGGTGTGTGATCTAGCAGTTCTTGCATTGTTTTTCTGACATCTTCATATAGTCTGTTATACGGTTGCTTCCCTTTAGTTTCTTGCTTGCTTGAGTTTCTGTGTTTTTATAGGATGTTACAGGTGGAGAAGAAGACGATGCTGCTCGTTTATTGCCGGGCTTCAAGTTATTTTCTCGCACGGTGAGTTTATCGTACCGTATAAATGCTTCATTTCCCTTTTCTAGTTCTTGTTTCTGTTGTATTTTAAGTTCTTGCCTTATTTTAAGTACTTTCTGTGGAAATTCGGGTTTTACATATATATTTGTTTCTTCTAACATTTTCTTATTTCTCAAAATTTTAATTTTTGTTCCTAATGTGGTAAATGTAACAGCAATTGGACGAGGGTTGCTAGTTTTCTTTCCAATTCTTCTTACTGCTTCTATCTCTGATTCCTGCATTTCTAACTTCAGGGTTTCGTTAGTGACTTGGACAATTTTATCTTGTAACTCCAGATATGATTTTTCTCCCTCGTCAATCCCAAAGAATACTTAATTTTTCTGTGTAGCTCTTTTCTCTAATTCATCCAGTCTCTTTTCTTGTTCTTCTGTTTGTAGTTGTATTGAATCCAAAGTACACTTAAGTTGGTTAAATTTTTCGTTCAAGTTACTGTTAATTTTGCTTGTGATTTTCTCTTCAATTTTCGATATACTATTTTCCATTGTAGAAAATTTTTCTGTCATCTCCTTTCTCATTTCTAATAATATTTTTTCTAGTTGACTCATCTTTCTTTTGTGACAACCTGTACCGGTTTTTTGTGCTATTTTTATGTTATGGTTGAGATTGCAGTAATTTTTAGTATAATACTACTCAATTTTAGAGAGATTTCTACTAACTGGCAACCCTTTTGTTAGACAGGTGTCAAATGTCAGTGTCGCAGTATTGGAATGACCGCTGTCATTTGAAATTGACAGGAGAACAGGAATGAGGGTACTTGGAAAACTTGTCACTTTTAATTTTGTTGGGTATAAAAAATGCAGTACTTGCCAGCTGTATTTCCTCTCAAAAGCAGCTGTGTTCCTCTTAGATAACAACGTCAGGGCTTGCTGTGATGTTGATTAGCACACTGCAGTACAGTGTTAGGGTTGGTAATACGAATTTATCACTTTTCTATAAAATTTTACTTGGACCGCTACGTAAACAATGTCAGTGCTATCAGTGTTGCCACTCCAGCACTATTTTTTATATCGCGTATTAATATTGTAGGTGTGTTGGCTGTGTTACTTGAGAAATTATTAGTTCACCATACAAACTTCTCCCCCTTTACGTCCCCGTAGAGCTGATTGCCGGGATAAATCCTATGTCCTTCCCAGTGTCTCAAACTATTTCCATACCAAAGTTCATCTAAATCGGTTCAGCGGTTTAAGCGTGAAAAGGTTACAGAGGCAGACAGACATACAGAGTTACTTTCACATTTTTAATATACATATATGGAAATATGGAGTATATGAATTAGTATGGATAACTAGCTTCTTTTGGATTTACTGATTTGATTTAATTAACTACTACACACATTCTATTTAATTACTTCCGTTGCATTGCATCCCTAGTTTGTACACGCTAAGTAAAATTATCGGACCTACACAAAATTCGTGTCGTATACGAACAATTTATCAAGTACATGACAGTAATTTTGTCGGACCTAAGCACGAATCTTATCTACCGCAAAAAAGCTTTTTTAGGGATCCGAAGTCAACAAGGAACCCTTACAGTTTCGCTATGTCCATCTGTACGTCGACAGCTTAGCTGAGTGACCTTTAGTACTAGAAAGATATAATTTGGCATGGCATGGATATACATATTAATAAAGCCGACAATGTGGTAAAATAAAATCATTGTCTTTTTTTCTGTTATCTCCTATAGACAGTGGGGATGTTTTTTTTCATGTCTATCCCATGGTGTGGGGTATCGTTGGATAGGTAGGCTATTTAAAAATATTACGTGTCTGTAAAACCATTTTACGATTTATAGATCCGTTTGCGTAAAATTACTCTCTAATTGCAATTTTTTGTCAGTCAAAGTCAAATGTCCCCCCTCCTGCCAGCGAAATGGTTGCTTTTGACTATGTGACAAAATTCACGGCAGTAGTATATATAATGCAATTAAAAGGAAAACTATCATAGCTAAGTAGGCTTTACAAGTTTACGAGTAATAGTCGACCAATTTATAAAATGTACTTGGAACAGTAAAAATTTTGTATAAATGCGCCCGTTTTTAGACATTGTGAGCCGCTGAAACCGTTTTAATATTCATGTAACAAGAAAAAACCCTCTTCTTAGTCCGCATTATTTTGCAACTACCGAACCCTATTACTGCGCGTGGCCCAACACGCACTTGGCCGGTTTTTCTTGTTTCGCACCGAGGCAGTGTACACAGTTCGTGTGTAGAAAGGACACGAATTCTTGCGTAGGCCCGATGACTTTTCTTAGCGTGTACAAGCGGCTCTAACAGTTTGACCCCATTTTCCTGGTCCAATAAATTTTTATCAGCAATTTTATTAAGGGCTATATTCTCGGATAAGATAAAATCGTTCGCAACGGTAGCGCCTAGTATAAGATGAGCTCTGAGGTCTAGTAATTTATATGCGTAAATAGTGCAAGGTAAAGTCGTCATGCAGGAAGGTTTCTGTGTCAGTTTGATAAAATATGCTACGGTTTTAAATACAGTTTGGCGTAGGTTAGTTTTCTTATTTTTCACTTTTAAGTTAGTTACAGCCGAGTGAAGTCCATCAGATGGATGACCATCCTTAAATACATACCGAGACCCTCTGTGCCCCGGCAAGCTTGTTAAGATGTTGGATTTCATTGGATTTCATTGGTAGATCTATAACAGTCTTTACGGTTAGACAGAAGACCGAAAGTCATACATCCAATCTAAAAAGTCTTGCGGCCTTGTACCGCGGTTTTTTACCGGGAGGTTGATACCGCGATGGAATTATAGCAGGGCGGATTTCCAAAGTGTTAATTATTTCACCACAACTGCTCTCAAAACGGAGAAGGAAGACATTCGAACATCCACCAACTCGAACTGGCCCGCGTGGTGGATTAAAGCCCAGTCACTCTTACAGAGAGGAGGCCTGCACGCACAACGGACCTAATGGGAAGTTCGGAAAAGGGGGTCCATCTACCCTATGGTAGAGACAGTTTACCATAAAAGGTTCCCTCGCATGGAGTTGGTAGCTCTGAGCTTAATTTTTCTCTATTGAAAACTATATATGCACCAGAATTTTCTTTGCGTTACCTACTACGTTTTTGTCGCGATTAAACAAGAACAATTCTCTAAAACTGTGACATAAATGATTGTAACAGCAAGTTTGTAATTTTTGTTTCATGTTTTTTTTTTATTCTTTGTCTCACACTAGGAATTTATTCCTGTATCGTGCGTTTACAAACATATAAACTCACATACACAAACACCCAGAGCCAGAACAATTATCTGTAGGTCATGCAAATATTTGTTCCGTGCGGGAATCGAAGCCGCGACATGCAGCGCAGCAGTCAATCGCTGAACCACTGCGCCAACCGTGCGCCCACTATTACATTTGACATTCATCAAATATACATCTAAGGTACAACTTTTAATGAAAAGAACTGTAACATAAGAACAATATTCCACATACCGACAAGTTTTTAGTAAAACATCAGGAAATGTTCTCACTTTTATATGCGGTGCTTATGTCAACAATACATTCGAGGAAACGAAATAAAATAAACTTCTAAAAAAATCATGCCAGGTTTAAAATAATCAATAACATAAGGTCGCCTATTCATAATCCGACTATTTCAATCGATTGAATTTATTATTTTGTTAGTATCTTGGTGGCCCAGTGACTAAGACGTCGTCTCTGTGCTTGAAGTCGTGGGTTCAAATTCGGTTAAGTACCAATGTGACTTCCAATTCTTATGTACTTTCTAAGTTTATCTTGGTCATTGTTGACAACGGTGAAGGAAAACGTCATCAACTCGCTTTGGCGGGAATTAAATTCTCTTGTGAATCCTCAATTACATCAACGCAAAATTTTGAGAACTTTATATTTGAATATTGTATGAAACATTATATAAAATTTGTTTAACAAGAACTCATTCATTAATAAATAAAATCCACTAGGTAAAATGTCCAGGTTTTTAGACTAGACCATTACATAATTAATGATATAGAAACGCACATAATTGCAAGGCCAATATTACAAATAATTAAATGGATGAAAAAAAACTAATGTTGTAATAACTTTGTGCCTGGCTTCTGGTCCGCACGTTCCTGTGCGTTTTATTTAACAAACTAGGTGTAATTAAATAGCTAAAATATTAGTAGATATGAACTTATTTCCGAATAAATCAAGGAAACGCAAGGCATATATATCAGAGCGAAATAATTATGTTATACTATATTATACAATAAAATTTTGTTCTCTGCATTACCTATTCATAATTTTAATAGAAATATAAAATCTACCTACCTATCGTAAGAGCTAACACATTCATATTATAAAGACATTTTGCTTTATTATTCTACTTTAATCAACACTAGAGATAATTACTTCAGACTTGACCTACAAATTAGATTACTTACAACAATTATTGATAATGCGACTGGACGGATTAATACAATATAATTATTGCCTCGTCGCATTGTCACGAATGTCTGCCTTTATATGCTTTGAACGACATCATAAAATAACAATCTTTTTTTTCTTAATCATGAATCTCTATATTTATTCATCAGTGACAAATTAATTAGTTTTAGATACCGTTAAAATCTAACTAGTTGTACACCTGCGGACCCCAGGCAAAATCCGAGCGTAATGATAAAAGATAGTACCTTGACAACTATTAAAATGTGAATAAACACAGTTAATCGCGTACCTATCAAAAACCAGTTGTGCGGAAATGAGTTATGTGATGTGTTAAAGACCCAAAAACCTTGAAACCACTTGTCTTTAGTCGCAGCTTTTTCTCGCCAATGTTTGATCAATTTATTGAGATATGTGAGGTCAAAATTTATTCAAACATAAATATTCTTATAGATTGTTAAATTTTTATTTACATAAGTATAAACAATAATTTTGAAAGAAAAATAATGGTGGTGATAACCATCGGTAAATAATTTAATGTAAGTAAAATAATAAGTAACTTTAAAAAACAAAGTAAAATTAAATTCTTTAAGCGCAAGAGGTCAATTGCGAATTCTTTGGCGAAACGCGTCATGAACAGCGAGCTTTATTTGAAAAATTTATGCTAAAAACTTGAGTGGGCGACCTTGACGCTTTTTTTGTCATAATAACGAATTTTGAGTTCAAACTCTAGTGCCAATCTGTTCGATCATTCAATATTGTTTTGTTCCTATTTACTAATCTATTTAACTCAACCTTTTATTTTAAAATCTAGATTTTTAGCCAACGTTAGGATACTTCGAACTTCGATCCTTTTTACAGAAAAAGTGCCTTAAATATTTACTACTGAGTATATTTTTACCCGACTGCCGAAGGAGGGTAATGAGTATATCAGTCTATTGTCGTCTGTGATTAAAAAAATGAAGTCATAATAGTTTTTGCAGTGCAAAAATAAAAATCAGTAAGCCAACATTACTGGATGCAAGAATCACGGTATCGGTCGGTATGGCGATGCTTTAGGAAGGCCTATGCCCAGCACCCTAATTGCGTATTTGTTGTGTGCATGGCCTTAAGAAATACAATGGAGCGCGATTGCGAGGAGAAGTAAACCTCGATTTTCGCGATACGCTTGGAACTCCATTGTTTTCTAACTGTGTGTGCCATATTTTGTTTTGATTTAGACCTAGTAATCCTTTTATACAATAATTTGATACCTGACTAGCTTCTACCCGCGCCTTCGCCCGCGTAAATAGTGTTTTATCATCCCAAGAGAATAAAAGCTATCCTATGTCAGGGACTCAAACTATCTCCATGGCAAATTTCATCTAAATCGTTTCAGGAGATCCAGAGATTACCCCCTACAACCTCACAAACTTACCTCTTCATAATAAGTATAGATAACGTGCCTAGAACTTATTTTATAGTCCAACAACACACCCTGAGAAAACAATTATTTCAATTTACCACTATTTTTAAGACTGCTTACCTATATTAAATATTATCTATTATTAAATATATTTTGACCTACGAATAGCATTAAGCCTGATATGTAGGCACCTACATTTTTGACAAGGTATGCCGCTACATTACGATAAAAATCATTTTAAAAGAAGGGACTAAAATTGTCCTTCAGATCTCGGCATCCTCTTCTAAAATCCTGAGTCTGATCATAATAGATGGAGCCACGGAAGTCCGACATGACCATTCATCTTTCCAGGACGAACGATATTTTATTCATGAAGATTCCCATACAGTAACTTGACAGGTAAGTGTTTTTGCCGCGTGGTCTGAGTAAATAAATAAGACGTATAGTGGTTTCACGTATCCTAAAGGGGTCAACAGTGAGTTTTGGGTGTGATGTAAGATAGGGGCCAACAACAATGAGTAATTCTTTTAGGAATCAGTGATGATTTCTTCGCTGAAATTTTGAACATAACTTCTGCTATGGCTCAGAGCGGTTCAAGCCAAAACGTTGGTGGTTAGGTACCTATAAATAACCGAGACAAGTGACTTTCTACCATCGAAAGCGTGGCGATAGCGATTGCAGAAATGTCAAAAATGTAAGGGAATGTCAAACGCTATCGAAATTTCTCGTGATCAATCCCTTATAATTTGGCATTTCGACCATGCCATCGCTTACATCGAATTACACTTGTCTAGCTAGAGCATATTAGTATGATTGACTTGTGCTATTGAAACGTCACGTGATCAATCCCTTATTTTGGCATTTCACAGACAAATTTATATAGAACAGCCGCAATCTTTTGTTCAAGAGGGGAGTGAAGGCAAGGTTTGCAAGTTGAAGAAAGCCATTTATGGCCTAAAACAAGCTAACCAGGTGTTGGAACCAAAAGATTCATGAGCATATAATAAAGATGGGTTTTTCTCGGTCTAAATATAACCAGTGTGTCTACGCAAAGAATTATGAAGAAATTTTCACTGTCATAGCTCTGTACGTGGATGATTTTTATATATTCACAAATAAAGCTGTAGAATCTAGGACGGTGATACATCAGATTGCAAGATCCTTCAAAATAAAGGATTTGGGCGAGGCAAGAGAATGTCTTGGAGTCCGGATTGAGAGGTGTAAGTGAAATCCACTTGTCTCAAAAGAAATACATTTCAAAAATATTGGAGAAATATGGAATGTTGGACTGTAAATCAGTTAGTACACCGGTTGAAATGAATCTTCGGCTGAAATCTGGTGAAAAGAATAACAACACGCGGTATCAGGAAATTATCGGTTCACTAGTGTTCCTGGCATGTTGTACAAGATCTGATATATCGTATGCAGTTACGATGCTAAGTCATTTCAATAACTGCAATGTTTCCACTCACATTGTGGCACTGAAACGAGTGCTCAGGTATCTAAAGGGGACAGCGGAACTATCGCTGTGTTACAAAAAGTGTAATAAGCCTTTGGTTGCCGATGCTGAAGCAGATTAGAAAAGTTTATTAAAAAAATCAAAAAACCCGACTTCTTGAAAAGCGAACGAAACGCTTTTCAAGCAGTCGGGTTTTTTGAATTTTTGAATTATCTTTTTTTTAATTTTAACTTTTCGGTTATTTTTTTTTTCGAATTAGGTACATTTAACACGTTCCGGGACACTTGACTATTTGCAAATGTAATGATATGACACTTCAAAATCCCATACATTTTGTCATACCGTCTACAGCCGTACTACCTCATTACATATATTTTTAAATTTTTGATATGACACTAAATATCAACATCATTGTACTTGTATGGCTCAGTCTACGCCTGTCGGCGGTGTGCATGTGTTGTTTTGGTGCATAAGCACTGCGTATGTGTGTGTTGAAAAATGACTCGAAAAGAGTTTGCCGTGACACCCACGAACAAATGAAGTCGCGTGATGTGACACTAGATCATGTGCTTCTTAGGAATACTATGGGCAAGCAACGGCTATCGACGGTTTGCCAAATTACATAAAATAAAGTTCACCGCCCTTAGCCGTACTGTCACGTAACGATATACCGACATAACGTCAAGAGGCGGTCTGTCCCGGAAAGTGTTAAACATATAAGTGTTAGATATTTTTGAAATCACCTCTTAAAATCCTTTATTTTGATACCCCACACGATAGGTTTGGAAGAAAAAAAAATTTGGGCTCCCAAAAACCGCCAATTTCCTATTTTCCAATTTTTATGTAGCCAGTGACACTCGCGGGGTTAAGACGAATCGATTGACGTAAGAATCATCAAGATCGGCCCACGCGTTTAGTCTCTAGAACGCCACATAGGATCAAACATACATACATACATAGACTGATAAACACATTACCCTCCTTCGGCAGTCGGGTAAAAAATAGGCCTGATGGGAAATCTTTCTTTGGTTATACCCTAGTTTTTGGTGGTTCTGCGGCGTCTTGGCAGTCTATAAACTGCTTTATAGAGAAACTGCGTTGTGTTGCGTTAAGTACTGCTGAAGCTGAGTACATTGCAATCTGTGAGGTCGCTAAGGAAGTGATATCAGTAAATGGTTTATATTCTGAACTGACCAGCCGGAATAACACTGCTGTTACTATTTTTAGCGAAAGTCAAAGTGCCAGTAAGCTAGTTTATACTACTGCTATTGGAAAACGTTCCAAACATATAAACATAAGATATCATTTCGTTAGGGAGTTAGCACAGCAAAGGGTATTTATTTATTTTATTTATTTATGTACACACAAAATACTTTACAGAGACAAGAAAGAATCCAGATAGAAGAAGCACAAAGGTACTGCTTATTTCAATAGAAATTTCTTCCAGCAGACCTGCGACAGGAAAGTTGGATGATAGACGAAGACACAGTGCGTAGAAAGAAATATGGAAACCTCAAATAGACTATAATAACTTAACTAAATATATATAATTAACACAATACCTTAACTAAATATAAGTATAGAAGATAAAAAATACATACATATAATATACAAAATTACAATATGGTAGAGAGATAATGTTCTTTGACTTGTTTTTTGAACGGAGATACATTTTGAGAGTCACGGATTTTAGGTGGAAATGAGTTCCACAATCGTACTGCATGGACAGAGAAGGAGTGGGAATAGAAATGAGTTTTATGGGACGGGCAATTGAGATGAAGTTTAAGTCGGGATCTACAAAGAGCATCGGCAGGGCGAGTAAACGTAAAACGATCTTTCAGGTAGCCAGGGTATGCAGGGTTAAAAAGGATGTTAAAAGGAGACATAATATGCGAATGTTCCTGCGAAGACGGATAGGGAGCCACTTGAGATCCTTGCTGAACTGAGAGACATGATCTTATTTCCTCAGACCAAAAACAAAACGGGTGCACGTTTTGCAAGCGCTCAAGCTTATTTAAGAGCTCCTCGGTGGCATCCAGATAGCAGGCAACAGCGTAATCTATGATCGGCTGAATCAAAGTTTGAGCTAAGTAAATTTTAGTTTTAAAGGGTACCAATACATAGCTTCTCTAGAGATCAGGGGGGTGACCATAAGCTCTTAGAGTAAGGTTATTTTGATTTCGCGTGAGTGACAGATGTATACAAGTCATATACACCTGTCCCTTACACACACTCAAAATAACCTTACTCTAAGAGCTTATGGTTACCCGCAGGTAAGATCATTGGACTTTCTTTTTTTTTCGCAACCAATCCGCAGGTGATACAGATTATGCAAAAATTATGAAATATTAATAAAAGATGTTAAGGCCCATTTGCGTGAAAACTCAACTCAGAGTTAATTGCTAACACGAGGTTAAATTGACAATATTGTTATGCATGTTGTCAATTTAACCCTGTATTAAAAGAAGTGGGCCTAAGAAACTAAAGTAGCCTGTAACATCAGTAAATAAAGAAACTTTAGTAAAATAATACCGGTCAAGTGCGAGTCGGACTCACGCGCCGAGGGTTCCGTACAAGCAGCTACATTCACCAACATAATTTGGTAACTAGGTCAACGGGAACTACCATATAGGTTTTTGAGCCAAAACCTATAGGGTACTTCCAGTAAAACTACAATTGTCAATTTTGGTTAAAAGCAAGGTCTTACAGCACAAGTAAAGGGAAAATGCCGAAAAATTAAAGAAGTTGAAAATTAAGGTAAATTTTGGTACTTACAAGTTATCGCGAAAATCTAAATTTGCCCATATCTTTTTATCGTGTGGTTTCAGGACATTGATTTGTATACACCTAATAGGGACTATATACCTCAGTATCTGGTATAAATTTCAACTTGCTAGGTCCACCCGTTCTTGAGAAAATCGGTGGTGACACACGGACAGACAGACAGACAGATGGACAGACGGACAAGAAAGTGATCTAATAAGGGTTCCTTTTTTACCTTTTGAGGTACGGAACCCTAAAAACGATCCCGTAGGCCCTCATGTTCCCGGAGGACACGGTGGAGCATACGGTGGAGGTCTGCCCCGCTTGGGTGGAACAACGCAGCGTCCTCGTGGAGACGATCCGTAGTGGCGACCTCTCGCGTCTGGCCCTGTTTCAGGTCATGGTACGGAGAGTACGAGAGGGCATTGTTAGTGAGTTTATTGGGGTAGTAGTACCTAATGTTTGCTGAAAAGTCCATAAAAATCTAATGAGAGCAAAAATAAAATGGCTGTCAAAGAACAAGAATTGCCCCTAACAACAGATTTTTGCTTAATTCTCGTAAAGGTTTTGATTTTACTGCAATTTGAGCTCGGGCTAGTTTATTCCTTGATAAGATTCACTAATTGTCGTTCTCGAGATTTCTCATTGCAGTTCAATTAAGCAGATTATGGCACAGTAGGAATAATTAAGCAAACACATAGTATAAAATAAAAATAAAATGGCGGCGGATTAAAAAGCTTGGCACGACTCGTTGGAGAAACACGGCCATTGTTTCAGTTGTACGCATAGACTGATTGCGTGTCATTCATTGTGACTGGCAACTCGCAAGGGAGGCAGAAGGTTTTGTAGGTACAAACTTTCATCCTACTAATATTATAAATACGAAGTGGATATGCTGAACAGATCTGGATGAAATTTGGCACAGTGATAGATTATAGTCAGGCATAGAATATAGGCTACTTTTTATTCCGGTAGTACGTTCCAGTGGGATAATTCCCTACACCCGGGCGGGTGATGCCGCTTGCAGAACCTAGTCAACAATAATTACGACTTTATCCCCGAATAGAAGAAGAAGAGATATGAAAAAGAATAATTAGCTTAAAAGTAAGAACGTTCACAAAAATGTACATTTGGTGCAGTAATATAATTTCTAAAAAAAAGGTATAAATAGTGCTTTTATGTAAACTATTTATAACTAAAATGTTTTATTACAACTGCAAAATTATAAACAAGAATTTCTATTTTTGGTAGAACCTTGCACGATTAAGGTTCTTTCAAATCTGTGTATCAGGCCTAAACTTTCCATCAAGCAATAATTGGGTCAGTTAAATTATGTTTTAAATAAGATTATAAGAAACATAAAAAATTATAAATTGGTACAAACATACTAAAAATTGCCTATTTAAGTATGTACAAGTATATATGGAACATATCATAATTAAACATTAATATCTAGAAGTTTTTCTGTGTCTCTGAAACAGGATAAATCCCCAGACTCCGCGCTGCTACAGATAAATGTATGGGAACCCCAATAACAATTTGCCCGACCTTGGAATCAAACCTAGGGCCTCAAGCTCAGCAATAGCACTAGTGACCACTACACCAATGCCGATAGTCGATGCCGAAGTGGTTTCAAACTTTTCATAGACGTAAATCGGTAAAAGCAGCGAATAAATTGTTCAAAATGAAACGACACACTCGAACACAACGGTACAATAAACGGAGTACCTTCGATAACCTAAATTACACGCCATGTTCTAGTGATCTAAGTACTAACTGGGTTTGAATCCCTTTGACAGAAAGGATCAAGCGCCCGAATGAACACGGCACGCGATGCGGCGAATCCCCAAAGGATGTACCGTAATGCCGTATTGAGACCAATTCTAAGCGACCAGCACCCGATTCTCTTTGACGGCCATGGTATGTTTGAACATCCTAATAGCTTGTTAGATGTGCAATGTTTTACTGCAATTGATAGAGGAATTTGCGCTAGAATCCTGGTGTTCTGCCTTTTGTGTTCTGGATGTTATTTGTGGCTCAAACTTGTGACAGTAAATTAGACAATTGGTGCAATGGATTGTTCTGGGTGCCGATAACGACAATCAAACGTCCAAAATGTTTAGTATTGACATCGTGACATTTCAGTAGCGTCTATTTTTACCAGCTTTTATTTAACTTGCAATGTATGCATGGAGCAGTGGTGGCCCAGTGGTATCGGCCGCGACTTACAAGTTGTAGGACGTGGGTTCGAGCCCAGGCAGGCGCTTTAATTTGTGTAAATTATTTCATCACCACTGCTCTCAAAACGGTGAAGGAAAACATCGTGAGGAAACCGGCATGTTCTAGAACTAAAAATTCGAGGACATGTGACGTCCACCAACCCGCACTGGGCCCGCGTGGTGGATTACGGCCCATTCCCTCTCACAGAGAGGAGGCCTGTGTCCCAGCAGTGGGAACATTAATAGGCTGATGATGTGATGTGATGTGTGTATGCATGTATGTAAGTGTGTTCGGGTCAAATCTTGCAACTGAATTTTAAAGCAGTCATTCTCCACCGATATAGAATTTGATTTCGTTTTTTTTTGTTTGAATGGTGTTTTGATCGAAAGTGTTTGCTATGTTTGATTAAAATCGCATCAGCCGTTCAAAGGTTATGTGCATTTTACTCTTTGTATCGGGATTTTTTCGCAAAATCGTGTTACTATTTCAATAGATTGTCGATCGAAATGTGTTTACTACTAGATAAGTTACCTATTTAGTTTGAAGAGAGTATGTCTCAGGTTTTTTAATTTTATCCTGTTTATATTAATTTAATTTAATAGGAATACATATTTTTTATTATCTCTGGACCTAATTCTGAAGTTTACGCAGACGAATAATATTAGTAGGATTAAGTAGATACTAATCCAACACGGGCGGAGCCGCAGGCGGCAAGTAGCAACTATATTAAAGAGGTACAACTGTTTGTTGTTATATTTATACCTATGTTTTTCAATGTTTACTGATCCAGAAGCTACATAAATTACACAATAGCTGAGTACTTTATATTAATTAAGGCGGAAAAAGACACTGTTCCAGTGTATAGCCCACAGGAGCGAAACTGCGTTTTGTGACGTAAAAATACCTTTATTGCATTGAGTGATAAATTTGGTCGGGCCAAAACATAAGAGTTCGTTCTGTCGGCAGTCCATGACCGCCTGTTTAAATTATTTAACTGCAGTGACTCTTCTAATATTTCTGTGTCTCTTGCAATTTACATTCAAGCTAGATGCAACTACCACAACCACATTTAATTCTGTTTATTAATTGAAATGGCGGAGAGCGGTCGGCTCTGGGATTACTTACGATACCTGGCACCCTGGGATGTGATAGACTCGTTTCCAGTATTGGATGCTGATAAGTCCTGTTTACAGGTCATAGACCTCACAAAATGAATTCTAGGATTTCTTCAATTTAACATAACACCACGCCTGTATTCCTCGAAGAGTTGGGCATAATGGTGCACCTTAAGGACAGCCACATTTCACCAGTTATGTTTAAGTCCCATGTAATAAGGGGCGAGCCTACTGCCATCAACACAGGGCACAGGTCCTCCGGGGTGCTGGGGAATTCCAGGCGGAAAAAACCCTATAACTATAACTACTATAACACTATAACTTTGCCCGACCTAGGAATCGAACCCTGCTCAGCAGTAGCGCATGTGAACGCTAGTGGTCTAGCGAGGCAGATTTATTTGACGAAGAAATTAGAAGCATGTCGTCAACGTGGATGGTTAAAAGTGTGAGGGAGAACCACAAAAAAAATGGACGGTTTGTTAAGAAGATGATACGACTATAGCTTGGCAAATTCTTACGCGACACTCCCATAGTCCGCACGGAAGGCGGGGGACGTTACTGTCTTAATGGCGTGACGTCACGTTGATGCGATAACGGTCCCGTCAGGTGACCCTCCCCTCGTACCGCGCGCAAGTTTAGCCACCCCCGTTACCATACGTCACTCGCGCCCGCATGCCGCACACCATGGGAGTTTCACGTACGAATTTACCAAGCTATAAAAAGAAGGTGACGAAATTAAGACAAATAGTATGAATGAAGAAGATATTATTATGCTACGTCGAGGTCGACCCCAAATATATTAAGATAAGGGCAGAAGGCTGATATCACCTATTTCTGAAGAATATATTGGTCTTGACTATACCAAGCTCGGTATATATTTATCGATATATGTTTTTCTTCAGAACACAACACGATAAATAAAATTCTAACAGAAACAAAACTGAGTAACGTTAACAAAATTGAGAGGCGACACTTGAAACTTGAAGTGCTCGGCGTAGATGTGTTCTAAAGACTTAAATTGGGACTATATGCCATCCTTTTTTCTCTTGCTACACTTTGTGAAAGCTAGAGCAGGCAATATCAGTACACGAGTAAAATTTAAAAAAATTGTAAACCCTCGCGAGACATTTTTATTTCATGCTACTTAATTTATCTAGTAATAGGACATGCTTCGATCGACAATCAATCGAATACTAATTATGAGACAATATCTTGCGAAAATACCCAAACAGTAAAACGCCCATATCTTTCGAACGGATTTTTATCAAACATAGCTAAGAACACTTGGTTGACTGGTAGAGAATGACTCAGGTCGCCTATGTAATAAATACTTTCGATATCCTATCAAAAACTGTTAATTCGTTTAGGAGTTTTGATGCCACAGACAGATACACAAACACACAAACACAGAGATACGCACGAGAAACTTATAACACCCCTCTATTTCCTCGGGGGTTAAAAATACTTACGCGATATCGGCTATTGACGCAATATAAATTGCGTTGCGCTAGCAGGGACTTTCCTCATTTTCATCCCTTGACCAAGGATGTCAAAGATTGTTAATTTAATTAAACTTATTAATAGTTTGTCACTGCTATGTCCAAACATTGCCACGGAATTAGTTCCGAGGTTTTGGTTCACAACATACGATCCGAAATTGATAAACTTACGTAAGTATGAACAATTTGTTAACTAATATCTCATATTAGCTAAGTGTGCAGGATCAGGTTGGTTCGTCTAAAATGAAGCGACTTGTTTCAACAGTTTCTATATTGTATAAAAAGTTTTAAAAAGGTAGCCGTGGCTGTTGGCAGTTCACAGAGGAAGAGTGAAGATATTATATTTTTGATTGACGGGTTAAAGCAAGCGGATTCCGTCTACCGAATCGTTAGCTGACCAAGTTCTGTGTATCGTACTGTTCAAAACTCTATAGCACCTAGGTAGTTTTTACACCCAAGAAAACACTATAGCAATAAGGTGGTTCTTAAATTCAACGAAAGGATGGTTGTTACGCTCAAATAAACACTATAGCACCTAGCTGGTTGTTACACTCAACAAAAACTACGATCGTATTTTTTACTTCTAAAGCATACATACTCGTCTGTCTATAAAGTTATTAAATTCCGGCGAAACTAATTCTGCATAGATATTGAATATCTGATGTTAAGGCGAGCATTCCCCTCTTTATAACAATGCGAACAAATCGTAACTATGCTAGTCTGTTTCAGAGCAGATTTTATCGTTTGTTTGATCTGATCGCTAAAAATCTTTTACTTATAGAAAGCAAGATTACCGCTGAAACATTTGTATCCCGATAAAGTCGATTTAGGTGACTACTCATCCGCAAAGTATTTTATCCGCGGATGAAACGTTACCCTTTTAAAATTGTAAGGTGACGAATCATCCGCAAGTTCGGATGAGTCGTCGAAGTCCACGGTTCCTGTGGGCGTGGCTACAGGAGCGAAGCTGCGGGATAAAGCTAGTTTTGAAAAAACCGGAATATTGATTAGAGTATCTACTGATGATTTTTATTTCTCTTGTCTTGCTTAAAATCATAAACATCAGTCATCAGGCTGATCAGACTTGTAGTAAGAATATTTTTTTTATATTCTGTAGGCTCGCGCTTGACTACTATCTCACATGATGGTAAGCGATGATGTGGTCTACAGTGAATCACGCTTGCTTAATAATAACCTATTCACTCTTGACTTAAAGATCCCTAGATTGTAGCTGTCGGGAAACACAGACTCCGGCAAGAAATTCCACGCCAGCTGTACGCATAATAAAAGTATTCCCAAAACGTTTTGTGCTTATGGGTGGGATGTCCACCAATAAGTGCAATCCATAGCACAATCTCTAAATTATAACCGATAAAAAACCGACAAGCTGGCAATTTGGCGACGATGTTCAATGCTCTGGAGGTTTGACTTGACCAGTGCTTCATCGCCGATAAGCCTCTTGGCCCACTTTTTGATCGACTCTAGAGCATCAAGCTGGTATTTAGCAGATCTGTCCCAGAGATGAGAACGGTACTCCATGCATGATCGAACTTGCGCTTGACTCAAATTGAAAAACTTCTCATCTTTGCAAGGATCCCCAACAATTTAGCAGCCTATATATATACAATACTCTCCTGTATTTGCCTAAATGTATGGGCCAAAATTGAGAGTCGATGTCAACGTAACGCCAAGAAGCTCAAGATGGTCCATTATAGGCACAGTCACATCTCGGTAAGTTGGAGACTGGTGAAATTGGCTCCTTTTAGCGGAAAAAAGCAAAGTTGCGGGCAACCGCTAGTTCGAAATAAAAGGTCAAAATAACTGTGCATCTGGTGCGGTCACGTCACTCTGACGTTTGATTCTCGCTATTGGCGCGCGAGGAGAACGCGGGGCTCCACGCGTATAGGCGGGTGTGGGCCGTATGCGCGCGAGGTGCACAGCTATTTTTACCGATTTGTAATTTCATGCGCTTTTGTGGGCTGCAGCAAATCTTCACTACGCTAATTGGAAAGCTATTCCTTTCATCCCGACGAATGCAGTTGGAAAACGATTGGAAGATACAGCTTGGCGTATCATTATGTTCCAAATGATCAGTTCACAATTTATGGAGAGTTTATTACAGTACTGCACCTTTTTGCAGTACTATGGCCTTTCCACTGTAAATTTTTTACGTTTTAATAATATCTGTGAATTGGTTTAATGAAACATGTCTACGACGGCGACGGTCACATTTCCTACGCGATTACTCTGGTAAGAAACATCGAAAGAAACTTTTTATAGTCTCTTATAAGTCTTGAAATTATTTACTTCATGCTCAGCAATAGCGCATGCAACCTCTACACAAACGAGGCAATCTCGCTAAAACTCAGAAACGGCTTGACAGATTTGAATTATTCTTATTTTGTTTTGTTCGCTAGAGTAAGACATGGTTTAAAAAAAATTGGTAGTAGGGTAGGGTAGTAAGGGTAGGCAGGTAGGTTAGGGTAGGATAGGTAGGGTGGGGTAGGGTAGAAAGGGTAGGGTATTCAATTCGTTATCACAATTGCCTCCTACGTCTATCCTGTGAAGAGAATAATGCTCGCTCACTTGCATGCCTCCCCGGAGTAACGCAGATCCAATTTTCTTGTTCAATTGACTAACAAGCTATAGTCGCTACTTGTCGCGATTTGCATTCAAGTGTACATATTGTGCACAGAGCATCGAGATGCTTCGACGGCTGTTGCTAGAGACGGACTTGTTTACAGACATAAATCTAACTAGATGATGCTTGGTTTTCATTCAAAGGGTTGCAAATGCGTCATCTAGTTAGATTTGTCTGTGGCCTATTTAAAACTTTTCATACGAATCAAACGTGTCAGTGATTATGTAACGCATGCCTCTCTTAAGTGCAATCCAATGTTTAATTTCAGGCTTGTTATTGTATTTGCTCAATTAATAATAAAACTTATATCAAGCCTAGTAACTTGGGAAATATATAATAGACATCCGATTGTCTCTTGATATGGAATATATTGTAAAAATGTAACGTTGTATTCAAATCTATTGGTGTTTTCATTCAACATTCATTGTTTTCGCCGTGGAGTTTTTATTAAATAAGAGCGTCTCTAGCATTCCGTGTTCTGTGTTGTTTAGTCAGTTAGCTTCTTGACAGCCTTTTGATGACTGCTAGCATATCAATTATTGCTCTGCACTTTTTGAGCAAAGCGTGACGAGAAGTCTCCGTGTCTTGATGACCATTTAGTTTAATCGTTTCTCTGTGTCAGGCTATGGACATTCACAGATGTTGATCATTAGACCTTCGAATCTCGAAAAATGTATAGTATATCTGAAACTTATAGATACTGGTTTATTAATCTTAACTAATATTACTAAAGTGGTGGCCCAGTGGTATCGGCCGCGACTTACAAGTTGTAGGACGTGGGTTCGAGCCCAGGCAGGCGCTTTACTTTGTGTAAATTATTTCATCACCACTGCTCTCAAAACGGTGAAGGAAAACATCGTGAGGAAACCGGCATGTCCTAAAACCAAAAAATCGAAGATATGTGACATCCACCAACCCGCACTGGGCCCGCGTGGTGGATTACGGCCCATTCCCTCTCACTAATAGGAGGCCTGTGTCCCAGCAGTGGGAACATTAATAGGATGATGATGTGATGATGTGATTACTAAAACACATTACATTCCTTCGGCAGTCAGGTAAAAAGGTAATTTTGTATGTTTCGTTTGTAATGGGTAATCTGTAAAAGTACTGACTCGTGTACGACATTTTTTTTAACTGATAATCTACATTATTGTTGAGTGCTATTGTCTATTTTATATCGCGATAAATAAAACGGGTCCTTTGGGATGAAGCCGTGGGAAAAAAAGGTAGTTTTGACATAAATCTGCACTATTTCTCCCAATAGTTTCATGCCCGTTCTTCCATGAGCCTAATAAATGTTATAGGTACCTCTGTTAGTATTTGTCTGGGGCTATTGCCCCATATTATATACTATTTGCTAAGACTTCGCCTCTCGTGCTTGAGGTCGTGAGTTGAAATCCGGGAAAGTACCAATGTGACTTTTTCAAATTCATATGTTCTTTCTGAGTTTATCTTGGACATCACAGGCAACGGTGAAGGAAAACAACGTGAGGAAAACTGGACTTATAGTTGATGTATGTCTGAAATCGCCAAAAATTGAGCGAGCGTGGTGATCAGTGCTCGTGCCTTCTCTGTATGAGAAGAGGTATTTGCCCTGCAGTGGGACAGTTATAGGCTGGTATTATTATTCCTCCTAACAGTTTCATGACCGTGCTTCCTTGAGACCTAGTAGATCTTATAGGTATCTATGTTGATATTTATCTGGGACAATAGCTTGATGTCGAATCTAGATTCCATAAACTATACTGCTTCGTGAGGCTGGTCTGCTATACAATTTGACCCCGATGGTCAACATGACCCCGATCTATACAATTGGACCCCGGTGGTCAAGTTGTATACCACAGTTTATTTCTGTCTATTCACAAGAAGCCCAGCAATTCTTGAAAAACTTTTTCGAATCTTGAAAGTTTTCATATTCATGGAATTAATTAGTTACCGTTTTCTTTTCTTTATACCGCTGTTGGTAAAAGTTTGGTAAACATGTTCTTAGAAGTGTTAAGTTAGACATAATACGCTTAGGTTTGTTTGATGCTGTATAGGCGATGTCTTTTGATGATAACTTAATTGGATAATTTGTAATAGAAGTTTTGTGATTGTGAAGTAGTAAAATGAACGTTGGTTTAGAATCGGTAATCTGCTTGGTATTTAACTAAAAATACAGGTAAATAAATGTTTATAACAAAAATGTTACTAGGTCAGTACTAAATAAAAATTGACATCAAATATCATCGTCGGCACTCGACCGAATCACCCTACAGCTAAACACATGCCAGAAAATATCAACAATGCCTAAATTGCTGTAGCGTAGTGAAGTAAATGCATAAAAACAATAGGTGGCCTGCCTCACTGCCCACCCCGGAAGCGTAGCGCGCGTAACGATAAGGTATGAATGGACACTCAGTGTAAACTATAATACTATCGTATAGATAGATGAAATGCAACCACTGCGATCACCGCGCAAAGTGCAGTGTGCGATCTGAGCGGGTAAAATTTTTAAACAAGCATATTACTCAGGCCGGACACGTCTGCCGCATGCCAAACGGTTCATGAGCTAAATCAAACGCATTGTGGGTTCCAAAAAAAAAAGGCGACACCGCGGCAGATCCAGGTGAAGATGGCGGGATGAACTTGATGCCTATCGAGAGGATTGGTCTACAATTGCCCTAAACCGGGAGTATTGGAAGGAAGAAGGGGAGGCCTTTGGCCAGCAGTGGGACAGAACAGGCTAAAAAAAAATTAAGAAAATATTCGGGGTGAAAAGTTGATAACCAAGTACCCCTTTCTGAGATAACACCGAGGACATATCTATTTATGTACATATTTATGGTGGGGGTCCACAGTCAGATTTCCAAAATGGCACGTAGAATGAGATACATAGGCCAATCTAACGAAGAAATTGTGGTATGTATGTATAATCAAACAGTTTTAAAATAGAAAAAAACGAAGCTTTCCGACGTCTGATTGCTTCATCAAACTTAAAAAAAAACTCATAATTAAAAACGGAAATTAATGTTCTCGGCATTTCCATTGTAGGCTGTGCTTAGTCAGACAGTTAGCTTATATATGAAGGAAAATGATGGCTGCAGCCTGGGGGCAGGCTTTGGCAGTATTTGAAATACTTGTAATTAAAATACATAAGTGAAATATAAATACGTATTTTGTATTTGTAATTCGATTACTTGATATTTTTTTTAAATTGGTATTTGATATACTTAATGGCTTCAAAATACATTTGAACATAACTACATAAAGCGATATTTTTAATGGGTGCAGAAAATAGCGCTCGATAGCTTTCGTAAGTAAAATGGCGACCGCGTATGTCAAATTGTCAAGTATCTTGTTGGATGTACGACTGTTTTATGTAATTTATATTTTGTATTTTAAATCCCAATAATTAAAATATTATAGTCGATATTTCTTCCGTTAAGTAGTTTAAAAAAAACATGTGTTCAAAAATACATATCTACATACAAACATGCAAACTTGCTATTATACAAACATACAAAAACACAAACATACAGACATATAAACATACAAACAAACAAACACACAAACATACATAATATATACTTATGAAATTCGGCACACGTGTTTAGAAGCTGTAAATATTCAGCAGTTCCAACAATATTACATACATACGTATCGAATTAATTACATTCTTGTTTTGAAGTCGGAAAAAGGATTACAATAGGTTACTTCTAGGCAAGCGTGCTTCGCCGTCGCGGTCTACCAGATCATCGCTTACCGTCAGGTGATATAGTGGTAGGCGAGCACCAAAATACATATATATGTCTCAAGCGCTTGATTAATTAAAAGGGACATTAGTCACTTGAAACAATAAATTGTTTTCTATTGTGTCAAAGGGACAATAAATACTTTTTCTTTATTTCGTTCTTTCTTATGCAACAGTGGACGGTCGACTTTAGTTCATTCATACCGCTTCGTTACGCTCACTGCGTTACCGGGGTAGCCAGTATTGTGGGAACTATTTTGTTTTGATTATTTATTAGTGTGCGGCATGTGATAGTACTAATGATATCTCAGTACTGGGGGATGACTATAAGCTCTTAGAGCAAGGTTATTTTGAGTGTGCGTAAGTGACAGATGTATCACTTTTTTATAGTCGAACTATGATAGTTTTGACACGTCAGGGTGCGGGGGCAGGCCTATTGCACTAGTTATCTAGCCGTTTAATGTCGTAGTAGTGTCTAGTGGCTCAGTGGCTAAGATGCCTCTTGTGCTTAAGGCAGGGTTCAAATACGTATAAGTATCAATTATTTATTTATATATACTTTATTGTACCAAGATAAAAAGATTACATATGGAAACCTTAAAGTAACAACAAACATACAACAGGCGGCCTTATCGCGTTCAGCGATCTCTTCCAGGCAACCCAGAATGGAGAGAGATAGCCTGGACACGACATGGAGTTGCACTTGGTGCAATTTTAAAATTAAATAATAAGTTACAAACATAGAAATCACTAAATATAAAATACCAAAATAGATACATAACTACCAATGTGACTTATTCAAGGTTTATCGTAGATATCGCTGACATTGGTGAAGGAAAACATCGTGATTGAAGATCGACCCGTGCGGCTGTTATTATTGACTAGCTGTGCCCGCGGCTTCGCTCCCGTCGTCAGCCTATCCTACCCTAGTTACCTACCTACCCTACTTAACTTGTTTGCTACCTACCCTTCTTACCAACCCTACTTGCCTTGCAACCTACCCTACCTTCTTACCAATTCTTTATCAGTGTAATTTTTCCGCAGGGAATCGAATGCACAACGCCATCTATCGAATATGGAGTTCAACTGTTTAACAGTTCAACTACATTGGTTTCACGTGATGCGTACACTACTAAACAGACAAACAAAAGCAGACAAAAATGCCAAAAAATGCTGGAAAAGGGTTTTATTGTTTATCAACCCTGACTATTTTTTTTGGAAATATTTTCAATGTATAAAAACGAGTTTTCTACATTTGTATTATATATAAGTTTTTAAACTATCATGGTCACTAACACTAACATTAACATTAGAAACGGGATATTTACCATGTTGTTGTTGTTGTTGTTGTTTGTTGTTGTTTGTTTGTATTATATGTATTGATTAGCAACTCTTAATACCTAACAACAAACAATAGTTATAATACGCTAATGCCTACTTACTAATAATTAATAATATCTACGCATTTATTAAGCCTGCTATTCAACAGACTCTAATTGCGAGTAGTTTCAATTAGCAAATTACGAGTGCTAACTAATATCATAAATGCGAATGTGAGTCTGTTTCACTTTCACGCCTTTACTGAACGGATATTAATGAAACTTGGAACATAGATAAACCAGGACATTTTTTTATTTTTTTTTATTTTTTGTTTGGGTGGGAAGTCATCCAATGATAAACCAGGACCTGGATTAGGACATGGACTATTCATCTCGGTATAATGTTCCCTTGTGATAAACTTTTCACGTGGCCGAAACCGCGAGCAGAAGCTAGTATCCATTGAATAAATTTAACACGCACCTCTCTTATTAGTAAATATCGGTGAACGTTCATTAATAAATGAAGCTGGCTTTTTGCCTTGTGGTTGAAAATAATTATTGATAGAGCTTCAACAAACTGCATCAACCATGAACCACTAAATGTTGGCTGTGGTGATTTTGTTTGGGAATACGTAAATAGCTACATTATTATTTGGTACAAATAAGCTGGTACATAAACTTGCTAATTGATTGTGTACCAATTTAACTTAATTTGCGACATGTGGGTTTACTGTAGGTACATCTCTTCTTAGCGCTTCGACGATTACAGGCGTGATATAATGTTATGTGGAATTTGATTTTATGACCAAAGGTTTATGTGGCAGCTAAGTAAACTAACACCATTATCAGCATGCATTTCATCATCTTTTTTATGATAAAAAAAAAACAATTTAGCTAGGTGTATAGGTACGAACCAAAAGACACGATTCTTTTTTTTTCTAATAAATGCATTCCTTTCGACAGTACAAACATTTTCTTAATGTCCGTCGGCAAACTTCGTGTTTCGTCAGTGGTCGGATTTCTATCATTTGCCTTTTGCACTTGGTGCAGACCAGACGCTCTCAATCAAATTGGAAGTATGTGGAGTTTTTAATACTTTTTTAACATAATTTAACTTATATTAAAACCGGCCAAGTGCGAGTCGGATTCGCGCACTAAGGGTTCCGTACCATTATCGCAAAAATGGCAAAAAAAAACACGTTTGTTGTATGGGAGCCCCACTTAAATATTTATTTTATTCTTATTTTTGTATTTGTTGTTATAGCGGCAACATAAATACATCATGTGTGAAAATTTCAACTGTCTAGCTATCACGGTTCATGAGATACAGCCTGGTGACAGACAGACAGACGGACCGCGGAATGTCAGTAATAGGGTCCCGTTTTTACCCTTTGGGTACGGAATCCTAAAAATGGGAGGCAAGCTGCTATAGATGCTATTTTTACAGCTCTATAATTATATTTAACACGGAAATCAAAACAAAACAACAATAAAGTACTTAGTTCTGTATCAAATTATTATACACGATAAACCTAATCATTGATGGACATGGAAATTAGCATTCGTTCGTTTTCGGAAATGCGACGATTTCCGAAGGACACTGTAACTATGTATATGATTTCTGTTACTTGCTTCAAAAACATTAATAGGTACTTTCAGTAAGACATATACTTTTTTAATTCGCTATATTAGTCACTTGAACTGGCTAATAAACTCAAGTAAACTGTTAAAAATTGGACCTGTGTATGTGTAGTGATCAATGTGGGTCGTCACGGCTGTGACGTCTCGACGTCATTTCACATACCTCGGTATGTAGTTTAATGTTGTTATTACGCGCATACGTTGACGTATTGAAACAACATTCTGAGAATAAGAACTAAACAAAAACTATTTTGCAAAAAAATACTACCGACTTCCAAATAAATGATAATATAAAAAATAAACAAAGACATGCCATTGCAGCAGTCCCGAGAGATATGCCATTATTTATTGAAGAGTCCTGTTGTATATCTCCGAAGCTCTGTATCAGATCTTCACCAAATTAAAATGGGACCAATTTCGGAACATACTCGTCCAAACAAAAAAAAGAATTTTCAAAATCGGTCCACAAATGACGGCAACAACGGTGACGCTCAAGAGCACGAAATGGACCGGCCCACAAGAAGAAAACATTACCCTCCTTCGGCAGTCGGGTAAAAAGAGATGGGCGGCTGACATAGTATCGGTGGAGGGAAATCTGGACAAAAATAGCAAAATGGAAGAAATTGGAGAAGGTCTATACCCTATCAAGGGGTTACCATAATATATTTTAATAAAAACTAAAATTAGAATCACTTATACTTGGTGTTACTAACATAGAATAAAGAAAATATAAAATATATTGTAGATAACTACATACTGTAAGCTCTTCTTCTTTTCTGCTTCATTTACATGCATATTAACCAAAAGCTGACGATAACAACCGACAAAGTGAGTTGGAGTCGCTCAAAGGGAGTTCTGTCAGACAAGCAGTCTAAATCCTATGGGTGCAGTGCCATTGAGAGCAATTAGTAATAATTATATTTATATTTGTAGTCGTTTTTTAGTTCAATAAGAGCTATACTGCAACTAGAAACAGCTGCTATAAAACTACACTACAACTAAGTTAAAGAAACTAATAGTTAGTTTAGCTAGTTCACGAGGTAAACTAGCAAATAGCTCTTGATGGGACTACGCCCTAACACAGAGCTGGAAAAATTATTGTTTTATGATCACTCGTCTATCGTTACTCAAATGTTCCCGGTTCCCACGTCATCAATCAAGGTTTTTCCTCAAGACGCCCTTGTACTACTTTCATTTTTATGGTGGAATGAACACCCTCAGTCAGTATTATGCCATTTCCAACGGTAATTCCCATAATTCTCAGTACTAAAATACTGGGGAGTTTCCACAAGCACACTACACTTACACCCCACAGACACGCACTACATCACATACAATACTCACTCCCACATGCGCAACATCAAGCACTCACCTATTTAATTGTTACTGTTTAATTTGTATACTATTTTAATTTTTTTTAATTTTTATTTTATTTTAATATTTTAATTTTGTAATATTCGTTAATGTTATTTTTTAAACACCACTGTATTCTGGGACGCTGTCGCCTCCCTCTTGGAGGAGGGCGTTAATAGCTGCGACACAGTTTTATAACTAATGTAGCTATTTACGTCCGATAATAATTTGTATAAAAAAACTTTTTTACAAAAAAATACTACCGACTTCCAAATAAAAAATCTTTAAAAAACTACAAAGTGAAAAATAACTTAATTTTTGGAAGTCGGTGTCTTTGGTAGGTACCATTTTTTTGTGTTATGGACACCGACTTCCAAAAATTAAGTTATTTTTCACTTTGTAGTTTTTTAAAGATTTTTTATTTGGAAGTCGGTAGTATTTTTTTGTAAAAAAGTTTTTTTATTTTTCACTTTTTAGTTGTACCTAGGTACGTACAACTAAAAAGTGTAATAGGCAAGTAGTTACGTAAGGTACCTATAATGCCAGAATAGATTACCTGAATATCATGAAACTGATATGTGAAATGAGAGATCTGCGTACCCCTTAAGAGCGTACTGGCGTAATGTTATGTTATGAAATGGTATAAACAATAAACAGACATGCGATTGCAGCAATCCCGAGAGATTTGCCGTAATTTATTGAAGAGTTCTGTTGTATATCTTTGAAGTTCTTCATCAGATCTGCACCAAATTAAAATGGGACCAATTTCAAAATATATTGTTTCAAACAAAAAAAGAATTTTCAAAATCGGTCCAAAATTGACGGAGATATGCGTGAACATACACAAAAAAAAAAAAAAAAAAAACAAACATAATGTCGAACATAGAACCTCCTCCTTTTTGGTAAGTCGGTTAAAAATGTGTATTTGTGCCAATAAAGATATACAATATACAATACACCGACCTATAATTTTAATGAATGCATCCATCAAATGAATGCTTCCTTTTCTGTTATTCACAAAAAAACAATTTTCAGTCTTATATAATATCCAAGTTTTTATTATATTTCCATTCCTTTTATGATTCTATTTTGTAAAAGACATCACAAAAGAAATAAAACGAAGGCTCTGGAAACGAAAGTGCATTAGTTGTGTGAAAACATTGTCCATCTTGTTGAATGCATTCGAGATGAAAATGTGAATATTTTGTTTCACTGAGGATTCAACGTGTTGAGGTATTAGAGTGAATAGGTGATCATCGAATGTCTGTTAACCATCGATGGAAAAGAGGGGTGTAATAAGTTTGACGTGTGTATCTGTGTGCTTGAGTATTTACGTATCTGTCTGTGGCATCATAGCTCCTAAACGGATACAGCAATTTAGTTTATAATATTAATAACATATAGCTTAATTCCAAAACATTTAAAATAAATTCGGTAAATTGAATAATGTATGTTTTAATTATATTATAGGTACAAAATCAAATAAAATTATTATAAAATGATATATATGTGGGTGGTTTAGTTGAGTGGAGTTTCTGATTAATTGGATCCCTGATTAGCAAGTGAATAATTAAATTATTATAACTGGACAAACATAAATAATTGTTTGGCAAACAGAGTAACAATACTAACGAACCAATCGCAACCTACCTATCTACATAGATCTGCAGTCCACAAAATGTCGCATCAATTACTGTGCGCAGTTCACCGTTGATACTACTAATTGGTCTAACGAAGTGCCTATCTGGTGTCAATACTTCCAATCGAGTTACTTCGACGGCTATGTTGTTCGTAGAAATGGCGCCGAGGGTATAGCCAGCTATGTACTTGATAATCGGGGATGCTGGCAATTCTCGCGAATATATTAAACGGTTGACTGATTGCTGGTAAAATATTGGCACATCTAGTAGATTAGATGTGTGTTTTGTGTTGGCTCTAAAATTGTATGTAATTTATTTAGGAGCACGCTATATACCGTATCCCCAGAACGAATGTGACCTAACTCAAACATTTCGACTTGTGGGCAATGAGCAAGAAAGTTTAAAAAAAGTATAGTGTTGAGTAAATTTAAATAAATCCCTCCCGTATTTCATTAGAAGTCATTGTTTTATTTTTTTCAATTTATACATTAATCTTTTATCTACAGATTGGAAACATTATATTAGATTGAGATATATTTTTAATTATGTTTTGACATAAAACAATAAATATTGTAATAATATTTTGTGATGAAAATACTCATTCTACACTTTTAAGGAAAACGGTCCATTCCAGGGTCAGGCAATTTTTACTGGGTTTTCCATCTGGAATTTCTCATTGGAATCCCGGAGTCTGGCTTCTGTGCTCGGTTGATGAGAATAGGCTCGCACATTATTACTTGGGGCGACTTAAACATAACTGGCAAAATATGGGTCCATCTCTGCCCAACCCCTTGGGGAGTACAGGTTGATATGACAGTATAACATACCAAGGAAACCGATACTATCAACACAACCAAGGCCGTCTTAAACTATGCCGGGGCCCTTGGGCACACACGAATTTGGGGCCCTTTTGGAAAGTAAAGAAAGCGAATTATACTAACATTTTTCTACTATGATCTTCTATTTAATAAGGGTTCTTTTTACCTTTTGAGGTACGGAACTGTAAAAAGGCAAAGTTTGAATTGATTTTGCCTTAATTTGGTTAATTAAATCGTTATAATTTTAACATGAGTTTTAAGACAAGTGTAATTCTTATTTTCGGTCCGGGTGCTCTCTATTACTGAGCCCGACAAAAATGTTTTGAGAATAAATGTGAGATAAATTGTCGGTCCTTCGGGGCCCCTGAATTTGGGGGCCCTGGGCACGGGCCCCGTGTGCCCTTATGGTAAAGGCGGTACTGAATACAACAAATGTAATTAAATTATTTCTAGTACCTGGGCGACCGAGCTCTGCTCGGGAGAAAATAGAGAAAACGACGTTTTCTAAAAATGAAACCTAGCTAGATCGATTTATCGCCTCCGAAACCACGTTGGAGGCGTTTCCGAGATTGAGATTATATATACATATATACAAGAATTGCTCGTTTAAAGGTATTAGATAGATACAACCTTTCATAGGCTTTGTCTTTTCAGTTTTTTACTAAATATTTGCTAATCCTCAGTTTATTACATGCCTTACAAAAATCCCAACGTAACTAGGCAGCATTTTTCGTCTGATTATACTGATTATTTTTATAAGTACATCAATCACGTTCGGTTCCGTTCCACGGCTATAGATGTTGTTAGTAGTAACTTGTATGTAAAAGAAAGAAAGAAAACAATATCTGTGACCTGCACAGGAGACACGAGAGATAAGCAATAACAAAAATAATAATAAAAAACCGGCCAAGTGCGAGTCGGACTCGCACACGAAGGGTTCCGTACCATTATCGCAAAACTCTGCAAAAAAATCACGTTTGTTGTATGGGAGCCCCCCTTAATTTATTTTATTTTAATTTAATAATTATTATTTTTTGAAGTAAATATACAACTAAACATTCTGTGAATATTTCAAGCGTCTACCTGTTGCCGTTATTAATATCGAGCAAAAAACGGCAAAATAATCAAGTTTGTTGTATGGGAGCCCAACTTATATATTTATTTTATTCTATGTTTAAAGTTTGTTGTTATAGCGGCAACAGAAATACATCATCTGTGAAAATTTCAACTGTCTAGCTATCACGGTTCATGAGATACAGCCTGGTGACAGACGGACAGACAGACAGACAGACAGACGGACCGCGAAGTCTTAGTAATAGGGTCCCGTTTTTACCCTTTGGGTACGGAACCCTAAAAACCATGCGGGACCAAAAAGGTTCCAAAAAGGTTGCAAAAAGGTCCTATCTCAACATGTATCAAAAAAGAAAATAACGCTGCGCTGGTATTCAACTACAAGTTGAAAGCATTTGACCAAAAACAATGAAAACTTCGTTAAAATCGTTGATCCACGGACACTAGCCGAAAATTGCTGGTATTTCCTCGAAAAATATATCTCGGCAGCGTGTGTTTATATTATGGGTCTTTCAGTTCACTAGCGGTCAGCAATGTGATATTGCCGAAAAATTGTTCATGGGTCGTCTTTTTATTACTTTTTATTGAAAGTATATAAGGCAGTAGATTTGGGAGGCTTTTTTCTCTAACGCCCGGTAAATACCGGTTTAAATATGCTATGGTCCCGTCAAGTAGTTTCAGTTTTTTTGTTGGATTTTGCTTTGGAATCAATAAAAATTAACGTTATATAATAAAGTGTTGAATATACTATAAGTAGCTACAGCATAGTACTATCTTTATTACTTTGAAATAAAAAAGAATTGATATCCAAAAGTGCCGCTTATTGGCCTAATTGAAATAAAGAATTTAGACTTTGACTTTGACATAGGCTGGTAATATTGAATACTGTAGATATTAAAAATAACAAGCACACAATTTATTGCCTATGTATCATAAATCGGCTTAAAACCACGTCACCCACACACTTTATAGTTCATAAGATACTTTTTCAAAGGTGACTTTGTCTGGGCCTCGCGAAAGTCATACTCGTGACCCAGACAGCAGCTGTTGGCATGTATATCATTGTGGAACTGAAAGTTGCCATGGTTCAGAGTATTTTTAGAATGGGAGCTAAGTTAATCTACCATGATGTGCCAAAACATGGTTCCACTGTGAGAGTAAGGCGGAGCTTACAAAACAAATAATTACGTCTCTTTTTCATAGTCCCTCCAATACTTTTTAAACCTCCTGATAAGATGCCTGATTGGGCCTTTTATAGGTAGTTTAAACATCATTGGAAGTGGGACTAGGTGGACCATAGCCCTGTTTAAAGGTGCGGGAATCCGCTGGATGCGCGACGCACAGGACTGGTCAATATGTTGACACTTGGGGGTAGCCGATGTCCAGCAGTGGACGCACAGGACTGGTCAATATGTTGACACTTGGGGGTGGCCTATGTCCAGCAGTGGACGCACAGGACTGGTCAATATGTTGACACTTAGGGGTGGTTTATGTCCAGCAATGGACGCATAGGACTGGTCAATATGTTGACACTTGGGGGTGGCCTATGCCCAGCAATGGACGCACAGGACTGGTCAATATGTTGACACTTGGGGGTGGCCTATGTCCAGCAGTGGACGCACAGGACTGGTCAATATGTTGACACTTGGGGGTGGCCTATGTCCAGCAGTGGACGCACAGGACTGGTCAATATGTTGACATTTAGGGGTGGTTTATGTCCAGCAATGGACGCATAGGACTGGTCAATATGTTGACACTTGGGGGTGGCCTATGCCCAGCAATGGACGCACAGGACTGGTCAATATGTTGACACTTGGGGGTGGCCTATGTCCAGCAGTGGACGCACAGGACTGGTCAATATGTTGACACTTGGGGGTGGCCTATGTCCAGCAATGGACGCACAGGAGTGGTCAATATGTTGACACTTGGGGGTGGCCTTTGTCCAAAAATGGACGCACAGGACTTGTCAATATGTTGACACTTGGGGGTGGCCTATGTCCAGCAATGGACGCACAGGGCTGGTCAATATGTTGACACTTGGGAGTGGTCTATGTCCAGCAGTGGACGTCTTTCAGCTGAAATGATGATAGTGATGAACCATCATTTAGTTATGTAAAAAATTTTAGATTTTCCTGATGCCTAGTCAATACGCATTTTAAATTATTTTATTAAGTTTTTTGGCCGTAATCGCCCTCATACAATACCCAATCAGACGTAGTAATAGCAATTAACAGAGTGTAGAAAGAGAAGATATAGAAAAAGACGTATTGATAGCAATTAATTAGCTGCATGCGGTTAGACTGGTAACCGACCCTAACGTAGTGGAAATAGAAGCCCCTAATGTATCTGTTTGTGGCATCATAGCTCCTAAACGGATGAACCGATTTTGATTTCGTTTGTTTTTTTTTTGAAAGATGACTTTATCGAAAGTATTTTTATTTATGTTTAGTGAAAAAAATCAGTTAATGTTTTCAAAAGTCATTTTACTCTTTGAATCGAGGTGTTTTCACAACATTTCGTGTCATAATTACAATGATTGAAGGGTGTCTACTACTAGATAAAATAAATAGCATGACATAAAAACCCCTAACACAGGGGTTCTTGTTTTTTTTTTTTACTTTTTCCCAAAGCAGTAGTGCTTCTGAAAGATCGCATGTAAAAACTATCAGAAACAACAGCTCTTAGAAAAAGTCCATTGTAAGAAGGCACAACAAAGAAAGCATTATTTGATAGAAACTTTATGAAAACATCAACAAGGCAGCATCCCTGCAAGTTGTTAGTAAACTCATGAATTAAGAAAACAACAAACGAAGAACAACTTAAAACAAATTCTTGATTTCATCCAATTACCCATAATTTAGGTCTATTTTAAAAGGCCTTGAAAACATTTATTTTGGACTTTTCTTCGATTACCTCGCTGTTCAAACCTCTAGTGTCATTTGAAGGTGTAAAGCTAATTGATTTAATCTATTGCGATATTCTCCCAGTGAGAATCATATCTTATTAAGCATCATCATCTGTTTGCCTGCCTTTTGCCAGTTCGATACATCTTCCAGTTTAACCAGATGCACCCGAATAAAAGCCAGTTATAAATGATCCTCTAGAAGTCAAAAAGAAACAGAAGTGATTAATGGAACCTTTTTAATAGTACCTAGGTTATATGCTTTTTACCCGACTGCCGAAGGAGGGTAATGTGTTTATCAGTCTATGTGTGTATGTATGTATGTACGAGTTTCACTGGCTACATTAAAATTGGAAAATGGAAAACGACGGCTTTTGGGCGCCTTATTGTGGGGGCCCAATACTTTTTCTTCCAAACCCATCGTGTGGGGGTATCAAAATAAAGGGTTTTAAGAGGTGATTACAAAAATATAAAACACTTATATGTATAAAAGTACCTAATTCAAAAAAAAATACTAAAAAGTTGTAAATAAAAAAATATTACAAAAACCCGACTGCTTAAAAAGCGAACTAAAAAGACGTAAACAAGAAGAAAATCATGCTGTGCTGTAGGAGGATATATCTGGTTTTGGTCAGCCAGCTCGCGCATATGTATCCTCCGACTGCTCAGCATGATTTTCTTCTTGTTTACTTCTTTTTAGTTAGCTTTTTAAGCAGTCGGGTTTTTGGTTATTTTTTAATATATATTTTTTTAACTTTAGTTGCAAGCAGAAAGAATGAGCGTAGGGAGCTCGAAAAGTTTGTCACTTCAAATCGGTTTCCTTTTCCTACACCATTCTGAACGAAATATAAGCCCGTGCCCCCCTGTGCTGTATGCCTCTGAGCCTCAAAAACATGCAGCCAAAGTGATCTCTGCGCTGCCACCGACATGCAGTGGAAGTGGGCAGTGTTTGGACAAAAAAAATTGCATAAATTAATTTGTCAATGTAATTCGTGCCAGCGACACGAAGAAAAAGAATATAACGATCTATAATTGACCTTTCATCTATAAATTTGTACAGGGTATACCTACCTAGGAGGTCTATGTCCAGCAGTGGACGTCTTTCGGCTGATATGATGATAATGATACCTACCTAGGTTGTTCGCAGCACATCTTTCTATCGAACACTGAATGTCTCGGGCACAGGATACATTCTATCAAATTCAATAAACACATCAACAATTGACAATCTAGACAGTGCTTTCAATGCTTGCGGGTCTCTATAAATTGCTCTTCATTTGACTGCCAGTTTTTAGAGCAGTGGCGATGAAATAATTTACACAAAGTAATTCGCCTTACTTACGTATCGTAGGTCGTGGGTTCAAACCACGACATACGGCACGTAAGTCGGGGCCATTACCACTGGGCCACCACTGCTCTAAAACATATAATTATTAAATAGAATGATTTATATTTATCGAATAAGCAAAAAAAAATGTAATAATGCAATACTAAATGTAATAATAACAATTCCACGGGTCGTGGTGAGGCTTGCGCGCTTCAATGATCCCTAGGTTTGTGCCGGTAGATTCTACTTTGCCGCAACATGCCTAGGGTGAGAGGCCATACTATGAGGTATAATCTGCAGGGCAGCTTTGTGGCGAGCTGGTGGGCAGTGTGACCCCATTCAAACATTAAAAAGACAACTTTGAACGGCTAAACCGATTGTATTCAAACATAGCTCTCGACAAAATCATCTTTTGTAACAAAAAAAAAACTAAATCAAAATCGGTTCACCCGTTTGGACGCTATGATGCCACAGACAGACACACAAATACACAGCAACACACGACAAACTTATAACACCCCTCTTTTTCCGTCGGGGGTTAAAAAGGCTATACCACTTATTTAGCTTATTGGGCTACTTCATAATCATAATAATAAAATCGTATTTTATTTAATTTTTCAACATGTTGCTTAAAAGACTAGAAGCCAAGCAACCAATAAAAAGTCTTTGTGTCAAAGTGACAGTGACAGTTGAAATTTTCTCGCGATTTTCTGTGGATCGTACAGTGGAGGTGGTGAAAGTATTGTATTTGTTTTGAAAACCGGCAAATAAAAACTTCCAAGCTGTCGGCCAAAGCGGGCAAAGAATTTGATATGTTTTGCCACGACTTTGGCCCCGATTCAGGGGGCAGATTGAAGGTAAGTAGCATTATACGATATGTAGGTACGTAAAAGATTTGGCGACAAAAATCCTTTACTGTTTTGTTAAATCTCGAAGTAATTTTTGGTAATTATCTTGTTTACCACAAAAATAAGATTCCTAGCATAATAAAATACTCTAAGTCGCTAACATCCGCAATGGCGCAGTAGTGCCAGCCGTACGTAATTGTTCAATTTATCGATTGACCCGTCGTCTATCTTCCGTAGCAATTGAATCATCGAATATTCTACACTACGCTGTGGCGAGTTAATATACATATTTTATACTATTTCAGGGTCTCACGGTAGTAAAACCTGTAATATTTGGCAACATAGCCAGATACTTCGGGAAGAAGCGCGAAGAAGATGGTCACACGCATCAGTGGACCGTCTATTTGAAGCCACTTGCGAACGAGGACATGTCTGCATACGTGAAGAAAGTTCATTTTAAGCTTCACGACAGCTACCCAAACAACAACAGGATTCTTACCAAGATGCCTTATGAGATTACTGAGACAGGCTGGGGCGAGTTTGAGATTGTCATCAAGATATATTTCCTAGATCCTCTAGAGCGACCTGTAAGAATTTAATTTTTCCTACTGTAATTCCATTATTTTAAACTGATAATTTACCTATGTTTCCTCATTTTACAAGCTATTTATTAACTTGCAATGTATGTATGTTCGGGTCAAATCCTGCAACTGAATTTTAAAGCAGTTAGTCTCAACCGATTAAGATGAAATTTTGGATACTGGTTTGTGATGAAAATGCATGGTAAGCTTAAAGGTTTGTTTAAAAAAAGTATTTTTAATTAGAAAAGATATTTTTTGGTGGGTACCCATAATTTTTTATGGAAATAGTTTACTTACATAACATTTTATTTCAGGTGACCCTCTACCACATTCTCAAATTATTCCAATCTCCATTGACAGTTGGGGGTCCGCCCCAAACGGGTAGAATGTTGGTCAGTGAGTCGTACGATGAGATTGTGTTCCAAGATCCTACCGCACTGATGCAGCATCTACTTAACAGCATCAAACCTGTTACCAATGGACCTTGGCACCACCATACCAATTGTAAGTTCTGTCTATATTCCCATTCCATTCTATATTAAAAACAAAAGCAACACCCAATCTTGCAAAAAACCTACCTCCGTCTGGTAGTCATTCCCTTACTAAACAGTTAATGTATCCAGCTGTATATTTTGGACTCTATTGCTTTGCTTTCGTGATAAGGGTGGCAAATATAAGCAAATGTGTAATTCAAAGTGGTCTTTTCATTATGCCTAAGCAGTTTCTATGCAGTTTGCGATTTTTTTTCCCATTATAGGCATCATAGGCAAGTCATTTCTTTCTGTTACAGTTGAGGAAAAAAAAGAGAAACAGTTACAAAAGATAGTAACAGCCCAACCAAAGGTCCGCAATGAAATAGCCGAACTTAAGGAGAGGCTACAGCTTGCGAAGGAAACCGTAGCTAAGTTCAAAGAAGAAATAGCAAAGGCACAAAAGGGTGGCAGTAGCAGCTTGTTGTCTAGCCTATGAGTTATCAGAAAGAAAGCTTTTCAGTACCTAATTATATTAGATTTTATTTTTTCTTGAAACCGCCAGCTGAATTGTACTCTCAAAATTTAGGCTATATATGCATGCCACCTGTCAGTGTGCATGCAGTCTTGGGTTTAACGACAACAACAGGACATTCCTATAGCAAGAATCTTGATGTTTTGCAACATTATGTATGTTGTCTATAATGTTTGTAGGAGGCGTCACACATTGGGACAGATACCCTCATAATTGCCATCAAATAAACTAAATAGTACAAGATCCCACCGCTTAAGTCTGCAGGTACTTTCAAACTACCTTTTTCTAAGAAAGATTTCTCCGTATGCCCCAAAATATTTCTACCTAAATCCAAAGACTTCGAAAGACCTGAACTCCTTCAAAAACTGTCCCAGTGTGCATCACATTCTACATCTTTGGTTAGATGGAGTGCCACGTTATCAGATTTCTGTGTGTGTCATCTCTTTGGATTTATTTTTGGCCTATTTGTAATTCATGGTATAAGACTAGTTTGTAATCGCCCAGTGTCTCACTCAATATTATAGATTGGTGTATCTGCAGGCCAGTATAGGCCAAATATTTATTGATATCTTTAAATTATTGATGTTAGGTTGGTAGTAATCAATGTTAATCGAATTTACTCATATATTCTTAGCGGGTATTCCCGACTAGTCTCTAAATGTATTGGAAATGTATTATGACGTACTTCGCCATTATATTGGTGTATGTATTTGCAACTGCGAAATTGCGAATGTTTAAAAACATAATTTTGTGTCAATCTCGAAAAATAATTACTCTTTTTAAAAATCTTCTAGAAATAGTTTTAATCTCGAAGGAATTTAAAAACTGGGTAATCCATCATCGCAAGGCTTTTGATTAATTTGAAATCAGAATAAGGTTAGTATGCACAAATACGTCATGTTTTCATTGCCTATGGTCGCAATATTTTTCATAGACTTTTTTGTAATAGGTTTAAATGAAACTACAGATCTCTTGATAACTCAATTTTTTAGTTTTAGTTATGCAGCTTTTTCTACATTTATATATTTAAGTTAGATATAGGAAGAACATTCCTAAAATTCGATACTCATAAGTGTAAGATATTCTGTGAAATTAAATAAAATATGAAATGGAATTTGCCGTTTTATTGATGACATTTGACCACAATTTCAGCTTATGGTAATCTGGTGAATTTGTGTTCCGGTGACCATGGTCGGGAGCGAAAGTTCTTGAGACTGTCACGAATGCGTCCCTTTGCGCGGAAGTGTTGGTCTCAAAGGAGAAAGGGAGCGGGACATAACCAACCCTGACGGACGCACCGGACACCACAGGTCGCACAATGATCTCCGTCATAGTTTGTAACCTAAAGGTGACTTAAAGAGTCTGTTGCCTGTGAAAAGACACAGAAGAGAGACGATGTCGGTGCGCTTATGAAGGTATGCGGCCGTATGGTGAAGTCCGCAGAGGGTGACAAGGTCCGCATGGAATTCATGCAGTCTTAGTAAAAAGCCGCTAAGCATATGATTAGTTCAAATATTGAATAGTAGATATATAGTAGATTATAGCTTCAATAATCTAATACAAACAATGAGGAGCTCGTGGCTAAATAATAACAGCCGCACGGGTCGATCTTCAAGGTTAAGCAACGCTTGACGAGGTCGGTCCGTGGATGGGTAACAATTTCAACATACCGAGTTTACTCCGTGCCTCGGAAAGCACGTTAAGCCGTTGGTCCCGGCTGTCATTTGAAGATCTTTGACGGCCGTTACGGGTAGTCAGAAGCCTGAGATCTGATACCAGTCTTGCCAAGGGGTACCGTGTTACCCAGTTACTGGGTTGTGGAGGTTTGATAGGCAGTCGCTCCATGTAAAACACTGGTACTCAGCTGAATCCGGTAAGACTGGAAGCCGACCCCAACAATAATTGGGAAAAAGGCTACGCAGATGATGAATCTAATACAAACAATGACTGTAAATAGGTTTGAGGAGCCCGTGATTACAGCCACGCGAGTCGATTTTCCAGGTAAAGCAACACTTGGCGAGGTCGGTTCGTGGATGGGTGACCATTCCTTATATACCCAGACTCCTTCATCCCACAGAAAACATGATAAACCAGTGATGGGCAAAGTACGGCCCGCGGGCCAGCTCCGGCCCGCGAAAGCATTTAATCCGGCCCGCCGACGGCCCTTCAACCTGAATAGTATATGGCCCGCAATAATTATATTTTGAAGGTCCAGAAATATAAAGTAAATACTAAAAACCCTAGTAGAATAATAGACGCTTTGGTAAAAGAGGCAGCTAGACTAGCTGCGTAGTTCATGATTGCGTTGCGGGTCGCGGGGCTTGGAAATATTTATTTACAGAATACAACGATAAGCCAGTATCTCTTATAAGTAATGAAGCAGTGGCGGTATTTAAAGGTTTTAACCTCGCTCGCCATTTTAACACCAAGCATGCTAAAACCGAATACAAGTCGAATTATAATTTTTAACATTTGTGCAAGTGTGTAATGCTGTAGGTAATGTTTTATTTAAATGATTAAATTTTTCAACACAAAATGTATTTTTCCTATAATTCTGGCCCTCCTCTGAAATTTCTTAAACTTTCTGGCCCCCATTAAGAAAGTTTGCCCACCACTGCGATAAACTGTTGGTCCCAGCTATCATTTGTAAATCTTTAACAGTTGTTACGGTTACGTGGAATCAGTAGCCTGAAACCTGACACGAGAGTAGTTCCATGTCAAATATGTGTGCCAATGAAAATAACGTTGAGGAAAAGTTAGGCCGATTGATTGATAGACTGTAAATAAGTTTGTAAAACTGAGATTTGTCATGCACTTCAACGATAACGCCCAGCACAAGCCTGTTGATTGAAACCCGAACCACAACCGTCTTCATAAAATTAGACCAGTAAATGAACAGTAAATATTTGAATAAATTGTTTCTTATTTGAGCAGATTTGAGATTGTCACTAGCCGAAAAAAATGTGCTACACTAAGATAGCCGTTTCAATAAAAAAAACCGGCCAAGTGCGAGTCGGACTCGCGCACGAAGGGTTCCGTACCATTACCGGAAAAAACGGCAAAATAATCACGTTTGTTGTATGGGAGCCCCACTTATATATTTATTTTATTCTATGTTTAGTGTTTGTTGTTATAGCGGCAATAGAAATATATCATCTGTGAAAATTTCAACTGCCTAGCTATCACGGTTCATGAGATTCAGCCTGGTGACAGACGGACCGCGGAGTCTTAGTAATTGGGTCCAGTTTTTACCCTTTGCAAAGGCAGTCAAAAGTGTTATTGGTATTTTCCGTTAGGAATTTTTCAGTGACAGCTTAGAGTTTGGAAGTTGGTGGTGTGAAATCCCCGTGCTTCGGAAAGCTCTTTAAGCCGGTGATCCTACGACTGATCTATCTCCAGTCGTGTCCGATTTCTGACCTGGCGGACTATGAGAGTGATGGAACAGAGTTGTACCTGTGTCTGCGATAACACTTGTGCACTAATATGTCCCGCGCCGATGATTAGTCTCCGTTGAGATAGGGCCCCGTGGCCGAAATCGGTAAGGAGCTAGGACTTAATAGTCCCGACGCACTGTGGATCGAAAAACGGCTCTAGAAGACAGGAACTTAAATTTAAAAGTGTCGGTTTTTTTGCTTGAAATGGGTTCTAATAGCCAATATCATACTTATATATTTCATAGGACGCAATCTGGTAGGCAAAAGGGCAAGTTTTATTTTTTTTGCTAAAAAAATGTATGGAGCTGATATAAAAAATGCATAAATCTCCGGAACCGCAAGACTAACCGTAATATCCTTGCACCCGGTTATAGAACTATTTATTTACGATTTTTTGACATACTTCGTATAACGAGAAAGACTGCGTTTTTTTTTTTAAAAATACTCAACTTTTTTTACCTAATATATGCTATAAATAGAAATAGACGTGTTATGTGATGTGTCTATCTATCTTAAAAAAAAATATTTAAAATTATTAAAGATATTTTAATGTTTATTAACCGACTTCAAAAACGGAGGAGGTTCTTAATTTGTTTGAATTTTTGTGTATGTTTATTCAGAGATATCTTCGCCAATTATTAACCGATCTTGATTATTGGTTTTTGTTTGAAAGAGTATGGTCCCGGATTGGTTCCAGTTAAATTTGGTAAAGACCTGTTGAATAACTTCGGAGATATTCAATGGAACTCTTCAATAAATGACGGTCAACCACCATAGATTGCTGCAATCGCATGTAGGTATATTGTTACCACCATTTCATAACATAACATCGCACCAGTAGACTCTGAAGAGGTACGCAGATGTGTACAGTTCACCCTTCTACACTCTCATTTCATCAGTTATGTTCAAGTTCCCTGTTATTGGGATTAGATATATGGGCATATCATTTTTGTTTGAAAGAGTATTGTCCCGGATCGGACCCAGTTAAATTTGGTAAAGATTTGATAAAGAACTTCGGAGAAATTCAATGGAACTCTTCAATAAATGACGATGATTGCTGCAATCGCATGTCAGTATATTGTTACCACCATTTCATAACATAACATCGCACCAGTAGACTCTGAAGGGGTACGCAGATGTGTACAGTTCACTCTTCTACACTCTCATTTCATCAGTTATGTTCAAGTTCCCTGTTATTGGGGTTAGATATTTGAGCATATCATTTTTGTTTGAAGAGTATGGTCCCGGATCGGTCCCAGTTAAATTTGGTAAAGATCTGTTAAATAACTTTGGAGATATTCAATGAAACTCTTCAATAAATGACGGTAACCCATCATAGGTTGCTGCAATCGCATGTCTGTATATTGTTTACACCATTTCATAACATACCATCGCACCAGTAGACTCTGAAGAGGTACGCAGATGTGTACAGTTCACCCTTCTACACTCTCATTTCATCAGTTATGTTCAAGTTCCCTGTTATTGGGATTAGATATATGGGCATATCATTTTTGTTTGAAAGAGTATTGTCCCGGATCGGTCCCAGTTAAATTTGGTAAAGATTTGATAAAGAACTTCGGAGAAATTCAATGGAACTCTTCAATAAATGACGCAATAGAATATCTATAATAAATGACGAATTCAATATAATAAATGACTGAATGAATGAATTCTCTATAATAAATGACGAATTCAATAGCAACCTATGATGGGTTACCGTCATTTATTGAAGAGTTTCATTGAATATCTCCGAAGTTATTTAACAGATCTTTACCAAATTTAACTGGGACCGATCCGGGACCATACTCTTCAAACAAAAATGATATGCTCAAATATCTAACCCCAATAACAGGGAACTTGAACATAACTGATGAAATGAGAGTGTAGAAGAGTGAACTGTACACATCTGCGTACCCCTTCAGAGTCTACTGGTGCGATGTTATGTTATGAAATGGTGGTAACAATATACTGACATGCGATTGCAGCAATCATCGTCATTTATTGAAGAGTTCCATTGAATTTCTCCGAAGTTCTTTATCAAATCTTTACCAAATTTAACTGGGTCCGATCCGGGACAATACTCTTTCAAACAAAAATGCTATGCCCAAATAGATAACCCCAATAACAGGGAACTTGAACATAACTGATGAAATGAGAGTGTAGAAGAGTGAACTGTACACATCTGCGTACCCCTTCAGAGTCTACTGGTGCGATGTTATGTTATGAAATGGTGGTAACAATATACTGACATGCGATTGCAGCAATCTATGGTGGTTGACCGTCATTTATTGAAGAGTTCCATTGAATATCTCCGAAGTTATTCAACAGGTCTTTACCAAATTTAACTGGAACCAATCCGGGACCATACTCTTTCAAACAAAAAACAAATAATCAAGATCGGTTAATAATTGGCGAAGATATCTCTGAATAAACATACACAAAAATTCAAACAAATTAAGAACCTCCTCCGTTTTTAAAGTCGGTTAATAAACATCAAAATATCTTTAATAATTTTAAATAATTTTTTTAAGTTAGATAGACAACATCACATAACACGTCTATTTCTATTTATAGCATATATTAGGTAAAAAAAGCTGAGGATTTTTTAAAAAAAAAACGCAGTCTTTCTCGTCATACGAAGAATGTCAAAAAAACATAAATAAATAGTTCTATAACCATGTGCAAGGATATTACGGTTAGTCTTGCGGTTCCGGAGATTTATGCATTTTTTATATCAGCTCCATACATTTTTTTAGCAAAAAAAATAAAACTTGCCCTTTTGCCTACCAGATTGCGTCCTATGAAATATATAAGTGTGATATTGGCTATTAGAACCCATTTCAATAAAAAAAACTGACACTTTTAAATTTAAGTTCCTATGTCTTCTAGAGCCGTTTTTCGATCCACAGTGCGACGCCGACTTAATAGCAGATAATAATGTATTATGCATCAATTCCTTTTCTAAATAACTAACATACTCAAATTGCGTGCCATACCGGTGACGGATTTGCCCTAAGGCCCAGTAGGCCCGGGCCTAGGGCGGTCAGCAGCCTAATTGCGTAAGTAAATTCGGCAAGGCGAAGGATTTGATCCCATCGATCGACCAATCACGTGCGAGATGAAAGACGCGTTGTGGATTTCCGTCTATGGGATTGGTCGATTGATGGGGTTAATCCCTTCGCCTTGACGAATTCATTTACGCAATTAGGCTGCAGATATTAGGGACGGCCAATAGTGACAAAAAAAAATACAATGATGACAACAAGAATACTGTACACTAGGCTTGTACCATATTGCTTTGATTATCAGGATAAACAGTGCAACAATTGTAGACAGGCCAATAAATAAATAAATTCATGGGTGGCTTGCAAAAAAGCCTCATATTAGTGAACCCGAGGCGAGAAGTGCTAAAATTTTCAAGCTCGCTTTCGCATCTTTTTTCTGTAGTTGTTGTGTGCAAAGTATGTTTTATAAGTTTATGAATAGACCAAACAAACTTATTCGAGGCGGGTTGCTAAATTTGCAAACCCCGTTTTAAATTTTGGAAATCTATTATGGATAGATGTCCCCCGCCGCGGGGCGGGCGAAAATGTCTGTCAGACTGACTAAAACCACACGGTGTTCTGCAGCTACCTTTTATGGACAATTATGCTTTTAATTTTAGAAGGTTGGTAAAATGTATTGCGTGGCCGCTTTTTAGGGTTCCGAAGTCAACGAGGAACCCTTATAGTTTGGCTCTGTCCGTCTGTCCGTCCGCAGCTTAGCTCAGAGAATCTAAGCACTAGAAAGCTATAATTTGGCATGGATATACATATTAATAATACCGACAAAGTGGTAGCCTTTTTGGTCTCGCACGGGGTTTTTTATTTTGACTATTGTGTAATTTTTATGCTTATTTCTCGTGTCTCCTGTGCGGGTCACAAATAAATATTTTTCTTTCTTTTCTTTCTAACATAAAACCAAGGTTTTTTTTTTTCTGTTACCTCCCATAGACGTAAAGTGGGGATGTACTTTTTTTTCTCATCTATCCCATGGTGTGGGGAATCGTTGGATAGGCCATTCAAAAATATTATGGGTTTGTTAAAACCATTTTTCGATTCAGAGATCCGTTTGCGTAAAATTAAGCTTTAAATTGCAAATTTATGTTAGAGTCAAGTGTCCACGGCAGTAGTAAATATAACGAAATTAAAAGGAAAACTATCATGGATAAGTAGATTTCACAAGTTTACGTACTCGTAAACTTGTGAATCTGTTTTTGAGATAGTCGACTAACTTATAAAATGTACTTGGAACAGTTTTGTAGAGGAAAAATTTTGTACAAATGCCATTGAAAAATTACTTAAATAACGTTGACAGATGTGTAAAATAGAGTAGGTAAATATATGCTTACAAACCATGTAAAAATATACAAAAATAAAATCATAACAGGCTTTACAAGTTTACGAGTAATAGTCGACCAACTTATAAAATGTACTTGGAACAGTAAAATTTATGTACAAATAGCCATTGAAAAAAATCTTAAATAACGTTGTTAGCTATGTAAAACAGATAGTAAATATATGCTTATGAACCATGTAAAAATATACAAAAATAAAATCATAACATCTTTAATATAATAATAATAATAATTCATTTATTTCAGATTCATCTTACGATTACATCCATATTTGTTAGTACAATTGCGAGTTTACAAACTAGTGTTAGTAATAATTCATACCTAATAATTAAAACAGTAATTGGCAGGTCCGGTTGGACTACCCGATGATGGTGTCAAATCATTATACGACAATATGCAGCTGTATCCACCGAGCCAGCATCGGAGAGTCCCACCGGTCCGCCAGCGCGCGCAGGATGGTGTTGGGACTGTCGCGCGTGCGGTGCATGATAGAAGCGCACCGTTTGCGTATAATAGCGGCAAAGCCATCTAAGTCAGCCGCCGCGAACATCGCAGAGGCGCTGCAGTGGCGCGGCAGACCCATCAGCACCCGGAACGCGTTATTGTATTGAACGCGCAGATCGCCGTATGTCCGCTGTGTATAGTTATACCCACAGGCTGCAGGTTTGCGAATACGTTATGAGAATACTTTTATTATGCGTACAGCTAAGGAGTGGAATTCTCTGCCGGAGTCTGTGTTTCCCGATAGCTACAATCTAGGGGTCTTTAAGTCAAGAGTGAATAGGTTACTTCTAGGCAAGCGTGCTCCATCGTCGACCACATCATCGCTTACCATCAGGTGAGATGGTGGTCAAGCGCGAGCCTATATCAAAATAAAAAAAAAATAAAAAAAAAGTTGTAAAAGGACTGACAGTACGCTTTAAAAAGCGCAAGTTTCACAGCCCTCGTGCACCGTGAAAACCTGCGTGCCAACATGTTACAGCGGACAGACAGCGCTCTGCGCTCCCTTTCAATATCCGCAATGTCCTTAAGGTCCTCAGTGACCCAGTGGCCCAAATATTTATCATCAAATATATAATATAATCTTAAATAAATTAATAATGTTTAAGCTTGAATAACGCATTGGAGTGGCCGGAGTCGTTGGCAGTAACGGTCCGTAGTCCATACGGCGCATGCGTCCGGGGGTGTCTATTTTGTGTTAGTGCAGAAGTATTTTCGACGATTTGTAATCAAAACGTAAAAGTAAACTCAAATTAGATTAAATTTCCAAGCAAATTACTTATTTTCTTTTGTCGATATCCATCTATAAAGTCAATATTCGACACGTTTTTTTTTTTTTGGCTTGTAATTCATCCAATGACTTCTCCCGCTCTGGGTGAAGCGGGAGGGCGTGTCAGATTTTTACTGACTAAAACCCACCCGTGTTTGTTCAATTGTTTGTGCCAGGGCCGCGGTAACACTCTTTCAATTTTATCCGCGACCCAGACAGACATCGGCCCTCTCGGGCCCCGTCGATTTTGCTGACATCTCTTTGAGGCGCGTGTGGAACACTACGCGCCGTCGATTGGGCCTGGTCCTTATCGGACGGCGAGCTACCCATTACTTGCCGTCCGCAAGCCCGCACCTACGGTCGCCGGGAATTGGCTTGCGACTCCAGACGCCCAGGGCGTCTCCTGCGGTGACTAGAGGCGCGAGGGAGTCTCCGTTGCGTCTCCTTCACGCGTTCCGCCTCCTCCTTCGCGAGTATTACTGCTTCGCAGAAGGAGGTGACAGCTTCCCATGTCCTCGCGCTCCGTACCATGGCCTGAACCAGGGCCGGCCGCGAGAGGTCGCCACCGCTGATCGCCTCCACGAGGACACGGCGGTGCTCCGCCCAAGCGGGGCAGACCTCCACCGTATGCTCCACCGTGTCCTCCGGGCGATCCACACAATGGTGACACCCGGGCGTTTCCTCCCGCCTTATCCAGAACAGGAACCTCACGAAACAGCCATGTCCGGTGAGGACCTGCGTCAGGCGGAAGGTGAGGACGCCGTGGCGCCTCTCAAGCCACTCCTCAAAGAGGGGCCTTTTCGCCGCAATTGTGGCGTGCCCAGCACTGGGTTGCGACAGTCGCTCTCTCCATGAATATTAGACCCGACTACATCTCTAATTGAGTAGCGTAAGATATATAATTGAACTATATATCTAATTATTTATATAAGATCCAGTTACCACAATTACAGGAAACTCGGTTAATCGTTCTTCAAATAACTCAGCTGTGCGCCTTGGCCGGAACAAATTGAAGTTTTATCATAACTTTTTAATAGGATACTAATGAAACTTCAGTACCAGTTATAGGCAGTAATTACCTATATAATAACGTTTCAAGTTAGTCTTTGGACCGCTTATTGGAAGTGCTAGGACCTAATAAAGTATATTTTTATTTACTAAAATAACTTCAAAACGGTGCATTATTGTGGATTATTTTATTGCGTAACAGATTATAACTAATTAGCCAGATCTCATGTACAAAAATTATAATCATCCATTTTGTCAATGCCGAGATGCAGCAATCGTGCAAACGTTACCGCAGCAAGATTTTATATATCTCCGCAACCATATCAAATGCAAATACAAATTAAGTTGTACCATTTATTTCAAATTGATATCTAATTATTTAGATAACATTTATTTCAACATATCCGTTGGAAAACTTAAGGCTGCGGTAACGTTACTCCAGCCGCAACTGTTTTTATCAAATAATTAAAAACTATCAGCTTACCAAATAAAAAAATCTGCTTACCAATTACAGAAGCTGTACAACTAATTATCTGTTGCACTTAGATGACGATTTTCGACATTATCTGGCTGGAGTAACATACTCGACTATTTCTAATTCCCAAGCTGTAAATAAATCTACAATGGTAACGGATGGTACTTACTAATAAAATTGTTACGATGCACTTTTATAATTGTTCAAATATAAACATTAGTCTCATTATTTTGTTTTATTTCTTATGGTTCTTAATTTTATGTAAATATATTTAACATAACGTTCGTATTCATATGTTACATTTACTTATTTTAGGGTGCTAAAAAGTAGAGTGTCCACCTCGGGAGCAACACTATTTTAAGCTCGAGTGACGTACTTTAGAATCCTTCGCTCCACTCTGAATTAAAAAAAACACTCGCCTTTAAAATAGTTGTTTTCTCCCTAGATAAACAATCTACTATTTTACGTTCATCTCATTACGTATGGATGTATCACAGATATGGCATTTTCGTAAAGTTTTCGATGCGTAATTGACGTCATTCACAATACACTCACACAAACTTTTTAAAGTGCTGCCGGATTTGCCAATGAATTTTGTCAGCAGATTTCATTTGATTGATTAAAGGCCAAGTACAAAACTTTCAACGTTTGCGAAAAATATTGTAATTCCACACAATGGTGCTTTCATGCTTTTTATTAGATCGAATGTGATATATTTGTATCTTATGGCATGCTGTTCGAAAATTGTTGGGAATGTTCGTTTTTAACATGAACTGTAAGTACATTTCAGTATGGAATAAATCGCTCATAATTATAAGGTAGGTGCTCATAAGATGGTTTTTTAGTTTTAGCAATCTCATTAAAATATGCCAAAAATACTGTTTCTGATGGGGTACGGTCAATCTCCATTTCACTCTGAACCGTTGGAACTCATTTTAATTACTAAATTTATATTTATTAAATATGTGAATAACAAATCAAAACGAATTTTCAGCATTGCCGCCAATTTTCTATTTATCATCTGTGCCGAAACGCAAACGCATTTATGGCTATACAGCCACGTGAACGCAATTTGTACTAAGCAAAGAGACTTAGTTTGGTATGCCAAGAATGATAAAAGAGATCCAATTATACAACATTGCTTAAGCGTTGCTATGTTCCAAATTCAAAAAGAGCTCCTGCAAAGGATTTTCTTTATCCGTTAACCGATACTTCGCGTGTTCGTTTTCGAAAATAATGACAATATTTCCGTGTGTTGCCCGTGGTCCACCCGCTTAGTTCACCTAGGTGGACTATGGGAATTCCATGCATTTTTGATAAAATAATTTTACATCTTTCATATAGGACCTATATTTTATATTAGTTACGAATATAGCTACTTCATATATTTATAAATTATAGCCTACGTGTTTTTATTATGTACAAACTAAATTACTGTAAAGTTTCGCCAAAATCCGTTCAGTCTTTTGTGCGTGAATGAGTAAAAAACATCCATCCTCTCAAAATTTCACATTTATAATAATTTATTAGAATGGAATATTTCAGTCGTAGGTACGAGTTTGCCCGCCAATTTGCAACATTGGATGGCAGCCTTCACTGCACGTGTATTGACTTATGAACGTGTACTTTTATTTTTTTCAGAGAAGACTTATCTAATCACAACAGAATTGAATCCTTCGAGTGCCTGTAACATGGATCCACGCCAGACACAATGGTATTTTAATTGTTTCGGTAATTGGCTGGCTCCTCAAACCGATTAAAGGAGGATCTATCAATGGATACGTCTATATTCCTATTCACGCTTCTTCTAACCACGAACTAGGTAAAAGGACAATTGCCTGAAATTATACGTCATCATACGCCATGAGGCGGGGTCAAGAACTCCGCCGTGTCTGTCAGTATTGATTTGCTATTTAGATACCTATAAATCACGCATCATGGCCCTTTGAAGTTTGAGCCCTAAGAGAACTCATTACATCCTGCCTACACGTTGCCGTACAACCCCCTAGCATCCCTAACGCTAGTACTGAAAAGCGTCAGTCTGGCCGCGAATGCAAACCTATGCAAACGGCTGTGGGCGCTTGTGACGGCGACCAGGAAATTCTGCGCAGTTTATGTAAGTTTTACCCTTTTATTTTAATTTATTATCTCTTTAATTCTCACTGAGTTTTGATGATTTTCAGCGTTTTATTGGCGTCGGTAAAATTAAAACGTCTGCATCTCTATTGGGCGTGGTTTAGGGTGTGGCATTCGATTATCGGCAATCGGGCTCTTTGTGTTCCGTTTCAAAAATGCATGTACCGGACTAGGTATGTACCTGCAATATTGATTGCGTTATTGAAATGTAACGTGGATGGTTAATAATTAACGTGGATGGTTGATAATATGACGTACCTACATTTTAACCGTTTTGATGAACAAGAAAGAAAGAAAAAGTGTTTAATTGTCACAAAACGACATATAATTTGGTAACATAGGTAGGTAATATAGTAGTGAATTAGTGATGATGTAGTCTCAAGTTTAAATTTCATTACAGAAAAATCGTGGTAGAAGTAAGAAATAGGTATTTTTTTGGTGAATTAATAAACCGATATTTTTAAGTTTTGGTAGTTATGATATCTTGTGTGCGTTTTGTCCCGTCCCGCGTATACAGTGCAGATCATTCAAGCGTAATTTTCAAGAATAAACTTTTATGTATTGTGGTTTCTGGTTAATAATTCTAAGAAGTTTCGTTCTCTGATATCTTAGATACTCTTTTTGTAACATAGTTTTGATTGTTCATTTCTTTGTGTGTAGATATCAGTTATTAGAAGCCGTACTCCGGCTCCACCGTACGAGCTGAACGTGTGAGCCCTTATGTGCCTGCCGTGACCAAGGTACCGTACGTTTATCGTGCGAGCTGGAGGCGTGAGTCCTTGTGAGCTTACCGGATCCGTGGTTCCGTACTTTGGCAACGTCTTGTGCTTTGCTTCGAGAATTGGGGTGCTGTTTCTGCTCGTAACCGGCGACCGACAGCGGCTTTTTTTGAAGTTTTCTCTTCGATAAAACCTTATTAAAAGTTTATATTTAATTTCACCAGTCCCAGAGCTTGCAAGCTTGCAAGTTGCCCCACTTCCCGGTGTCCGAAGAAGGTGAAAAATTTGCATCCACGTTTGGTTCTCGTGACAATGCAGTTTTCGTGAAACATTATTTTTTTAGGTACGACTCACTGAAGTTAGATCTATAACTAGAAAATAATATCACTTTTAATATCTATGTGTGTGGGTGTGTGCCTTTCTAGATCTTTAACATCGTTAAGTACTATTGTGCAATTCTGCCAGCGATGTGCGAGTGACGTAACGAGCAGTGGCGGAGTTAACGGGCACAAACAACGGGGTGGCCCGTCTCATTGTCTGTTTTCACTCGTTCAGAGGAGAGAGCCGTAAAAATAACGTACACTAACCATCATGATGTTTTCAAATACAAATAATTCATGTTTGAGTCAATACCAACAAAGTTATCTTTACTAATTAATTTAATATGAGACAATCTATAAATGCAAGAAAAAACTGGCAAATAGACTGTTGCAATTTCGGGCACGCTTCGCGCGCTCCTGCATCAAGGTTTTGCGAGCCCTGCTACTCTAAGGGCGATATGATAAAACTTTACAGTAATAGAACTGAATATCACACAGAAAAATTATAATAATATTGGGGGCAGTACAAATGGGCGGCAGCTAGTAGTAGTCTGCTCAGACCCCACCCCGCCGCAAATGTGGTTCATAAATGTTCCAGATCGCTCTTGCATCCTTAATTGAGAGAAATCAAATCAAATCAAATGTTTTTTTATTTCACATAGGCCTACATGGGCACTTATAAAACGTCGACAAAAGGTAAAAAATAAGTTTTGACCCGCATGAATTCTTAGGGACCCCGTCAAAGCCCGCAGCCGCATGCGAGCGCAATTCCTGTAGAGTTCTAGAGAGGCGCACGCGAAACACGGCGTGGCGGCGGCGGCGTTTCGGGCCTTCAACTGTTCAGGCAATAGACTTCTTAAGTCGTTACCCGCTGGCCACATCCTATGGCGGCCGGAGCTCGTTCTGCGCCCACTGGCGACCGGTGCATCTACTACGGATAGGGAGGTAGGTTCGTATTATAGTTTCGTATCCTCTCGCTTCTTACCCGCCTCTTTTGCGACTATCACTTCCTCGCAGAAGGTGCCGACGGCGTCCCAAGCACTCTTGCTTCCTACCATTGACTGGACCACGACCAGAAGCGAGACATTATCCGCGGTAGTGACCACCACGAGGAAGTCACGGCGCTGAACTGCCCAAGTTGGGCATTCCTCAAGGGTATGCTGCGCCGTGTCGTCGAGAATGTTACCATAATAGTGCCAACCGACTGTTAAATATTAGCCACATGAGTAAAAACCTGGATTCGCCTGCCTTCAATTTGTTTTTTTAAAAGGAATTTCCTCAACGCGGCTTGCGGTAGGGGTTTCCGGGGGGGTCAAATAACGAAATAGAATTATGACTCCAGAAGCTTAGTGCGAGTTTTTACTCACGCTCAATCGCGTTAACGTAAACGTCAATTTGTATTGAAACTGTTTTGTTTTGTATTGAATTTGTTTTTCAATAACTATCAATTACATAAAAACCTTTTTAATAATACATATTAAGAGGTAAACTTACCGCACATGTTTTATTTGGATGTTCCTACCACACGTTTTTTTCAATCACACTACGATCATAAATTGGTGTAACACCGCAATGTCTGCACCGGGTGTCACCCAGTCTAGCTACGCCACTGGTAGCTGGTAGCGAGGTATGTATGCGATACCCACGCACCGATAGGATTACTTTCTTTCCTAGACTTGCAAAGCGCAGCTTTGGATCTTCAAAGTAAAACTCTTCGAGTATTGTTGAGCTTGGGTGTAGGTAACCCCGCTTTCGGCAGCCCCTGCCAATTCTATGCAAGTTTTTACTTTTCAAATCAAACAATGTTGCTTGTTATTTTACACAATCGTTATCACTGTTATCAGAGACAGAATGTCAGTTTGTCTAGATTTAGTGGCTCTCGTGGGAAAACGCTTAGCGAAGTTGAAGTAACATATCTAAAGTAATTTTTTTGACATGTAACATACACAATTCATGACTCAAAAAATGTACCTACGTGAGAGACCTACCTGAAGTCATATTTTGTTTTGCATGTTAAGTCTGGAAAATTAATAAGGACGTTTGAATTTTCCGCTGTGTAGACTGATAAGGGCTTCTGCATTTGAATATTCCGGTGTGTAGACTGAGGTCTTCAAAATGGATTTTTGGCTTTTAGAGCGAGTTTATTTACAATTGTTTTATTATTGTGAATATTTTCCAAATAATGCAGATTAAGATAGGTACGGGTTTACCAACCACTAATTCAATATAGTTTTATGTTTCGGAAAATATTATACTTACTCCTTTTTTTCGAAAAAAAAGAGACTGCGGAAAACTGTGGCATATCTACTCAATTTTATATTTAATCTCACTTTTATGATAAAAATAAAATTTTATACAAAATTCCGTGCGCTTTATAACTCCGTTTAACAGCTATATTTATAGACCTTAGTCAACAGTGGCGCCAACTGGTAGGCCATTAAACATTAGCCCCCATTGTGTCCTTCTTATGACATCAATGCCTAGTGAATTGAAATTTCCCTAAACTAGCAACAGACCTATCTAAAGGCATCTACAAAGCGGTACGACTGCCGGGCATGGTGGCGCCCTTCCGGCGGCATACCTCTTGGCTGCGGGCGTGTCGCATTGCAATAATTCCAGCCTGTTACTATTTTAGTGCAGGGCAAAAGTCTCTTCTCATACAGCGAAGGCACGAGAATATCTCTGACTAAGCATTTTTTATAGTTTTGGTCAGCCAGCTCGCGAATATGTACCTATCCTCCGACTGCACAGCATGATTTTCTTCTTGAAATTTTTTTTAGTTCGGTTAAGCCCTTAAGCAGCCGGGTTTCTGGATTTTATTAAAATTTAATATTTATTAGTTTATCCTCGCCCTGAAAAGGTAGCAATTACACCTAAGAACTTTCGCGACAACGTACGTCGCAATTACCTAATGGTAAACTTTCGCTGTAACGTACATCGCAGTAAATAACTTTCGTGACAACGTACTTCGCAATGGTAAACTTTCGCAGTAACGTACCTCGCAGTAAAGAACTTTCGTGACAACGTACTTCGCAATGGTAAACTTTCGCAGTAACGTACTTCGCAGTAAAGAACTTTCGTGACAACGTTCTTCGCAATGGTAAACTTTCGCAGTAACGTACATCGCGGTAATGAACTTCGCAACAATGGGGTACACTCGTTAAATACTAATAAATGGGCACAAATCCAGACTCCGCCGGGCTGCAACTGAGAAATGGCAGATGGAAAAACCCAATAACACTTCTACCGAACCGGGCATCGAACCCAGGACCTCATACTTATCAGTAGGGATTGCGACCCCTCGACCAACGAGACTAATTAAAAATTCAGTTAATTGATTCACTCGTAATGTATTACAGTTACACTGGCCCTTAAAACTTAGTATACTTTTAAAATTGCAATTTCTCCTAAACTATAGAAGTCACAGATTTGCAATAAATAACGTTTTATAGATTGAACAATGGCAGGTGCCCATACATTGTTTTAGCTGAGATTAAATTCGAAAGTCTTTAAATGAAAAATATCTGGTTTAACTCAGGGTGATGTTCTGAATTAGTTTGTGCAATAATTTTTGTTCGATAATGTAGAGAATAATAGATATTCAGTCATAAACTTTTGTAGGTTATGTCTGAGTAACTTTTAATAATGTGTTTAATAGGTAATATTATTCAATTTCGTGGAAGTAAAAGGGGAATATCGCATTAGTATTTCCCTTACCTAGTAATTTTAGCAAGAAATGTGTAGTATACTCTTTGGAAAGAGTATATTTATTTAAACTAAGTGACTTTGACGTGTATCAAAAGGTTGTCGTCAACAACCAAGCTATATTTTTTTTAGACTTGGGTACTAGTCTTTTTGCCAATCATTAATTGAAAGTAATTCATTTATTTTTACTACTATCTATGTGACCGGATAGTCACCGACTATTAGTGTGGTTTTTCCGACTAGACTAGAGTCAGTGGCCAAACTGTACCTAAATATTAACTTCCAGCCAATTATTTATGTTTTATCACCGACTATAATGTGACCGGATTGGGTTTGCTCGACTATTCGGTTGATCTCTAACAGGTACCTAATCTATCAACATTTTCATTAATGCCATGTTTTGTTGTCTTTTTAAAGGGGCTCAATCCTGGTGCCCACGCAGTTTCTTAACTCAAAGCTCAGACTAGATAACTATTCACAACACAAAGCTGTCACCCGCAATGTTGTAAAAGCCTAAGAAACTTTCTGTTGTCATAATTGAAATTAATTTTCTTTAAGTAAGTAAGTAAGTAATCATTTATTTGCTCAAACATGAGTACAGTACACACAACAAATAATTGTCAATATGTAAGACATGTTAAAAATTAAAAAAAATACAGCTCGTCATGTTTGCCTTAGATAATGGCATGCAAATATTAATAATAGAATACAAATAAAAACAATCAAATGTAAATCAAAATAATAAATCTAAAATATCATGTTATTTACTCAAACTATTTTAAAATGTCGTGTAAATGTTAAAATTATCATTCTAGAATGTCAAAATAGAAATATTAAAAATGTCAAAATATTAAATTAAATCATAACAATAAAATTAAATATACAAGTTTGTCAAATTGAGCCAAATCATTAAAAATATGTAAAAATAATAATAAAAATACAATAAAAAAATTTCGTTCTAGAATGTCATAGTAAAACTATAAAAATGTCAACATAAAAAATTAAAAAAAAAAATTAAGCTTTGAACAACGTTATGATAATCAGGAGCGGTTAAAGAGTAAGTTTGTGAAGAAGCGACACTCATGCCAATGTTGACCGTCAACTACTTTGTACCGTAACGTAATACTACACACACTCCATACTATCCGTGTCCATGAAATTTGTGTCCGAAGTAGCCGTAGTATCTCTTGGAGGGAAGCTTACGCACTACCACAGATAATATAATACTAGCATACAGATGTCTCATCCCATACAAAGAAACCGTGCCGACGTAACTAGACTCCTGAAGGCTTTGCTATCTTGTGCTATGGTCCAGTCGGTTTCCTGCACTTCGATAGTGTTCCGTACCCGAAGGGTCTAAACGAAGCCCTATTTCTGTCACTCACGTGTCCGTCTGTCTGTCAAACAATTTTGTGCTGAAGAAATTTTTAACTTCCCATTGACCTATGAACTTGAAAATCAGTGATAATGATTAACAAATACCAATATATTGATACATCAGATTTTTGCTTTGGTACAGAACTCTAAATGTGGGAAGTCCGATACGCACTTGGCTGGTTTTTAATGTGTGTTGTTGTGTCGTGGTTCCTTTGTGTGTTTGGCTAATTATTATGAAAAACGAGTCTGACTCGCGCACAGAGGGATCCGAATAAACAGCTACATTCACCAAAATAAATAGGTAGCATTACTAACGTTCATAAACAAAAATTATCTAGGCCGTTTGAAAACTGTTGTCCCCATACATTAACATACAAAATTTTAACTTTTCCATGTACATTTTATTTGTTGGTCGACTATCGTAACATTGTAAAGCCTACTTAGCTGTGATTGTATTTTTTTACTTTCGTTATTCATACTACTGCCGTGAATTTGTTCACATACTTAACCAGAAGCAACCATTTAGCTGGCAGGGTAGGGACACTTGACTCTAACAAACATTTGCCATTTAGAGCCTAATTTTACGCAAATGGATACCCGAATCGAAAAATGGTTTTCACAGACCCGCAATATTTTTTTGAATGGCATATCTGTTAGGAAAGCACTTTCAGTGATACTTTATTATGAAGTGTTTCCTTCTAGATTTATATGATCTATGTGGTAGTTGCTAGGTGATACTTGTTACTGTCTGTACTATTTGATATCGCACGAAATATATTATGTAAAAACCAAATTCCACTGCGTTTACTTTAGCAGCATAGCATAGCATAGCATAGTTGTATATGGTAGCAGAACGTGCAAAATCGAGAGCTTAGAAGTTTTATGTTTGTTTTCTAAAGGATAAAAGTTCGAAAGAGTGAATCATAATGTCTTCAAAAATGAAACTCGAAATAGGACTATTCGATGGAAGCAACTGGCCGACCTGGAAATATAAAGTGTTATTGCTGCTGCGGAGTAACACAGGCACCTTAGAAGCGGTGCAGGGTACTCTAGTAAAGCCGGCACATCCGGGTGAAGGAGCCAAAACGGAAGCTCTTACAAAGTACAAGGTAGAGTGTGACAACTATTACAAAATAGAAAGCACTGCACTATTACTACTGACCACTAATATGACCGACGAAATGCTGAACAAAGTAATGCGTTTTACAACTGCGAGTGAAATGTGGGACGAATTAAACCGTCTTTACGAACGAGGATCACAGGACCGAACCTACGATCTGTGTATGCAACTTTTTAACTACAAGAAAGACCCCACTCATGACATGGGTTCGCATATGTCTGCAATAAAGAATATTTGGCATAATCTGAATCAAGCTTTGTCACCAGTTTGCAATCAACTACCAGAAATTCTTTTGATATGCAAGATATTGGATTCCCTGCCAGAAGAGTATTTCAGTTTTAAATCAAGTTGGCTACTGATTACATTGAAAGATCGTACAATCGAGAACTTGACGACCCAGTTGTGCGCTCACGAGAGAGCTTTGAAAGATAAAAATAAATCTGAAGCAGAAGGTGAATCCAGCACGGAGGTACTGATAGTACGTAACAGAAAACAAGGTTATAAGAAGAAGTTCAAGTGCAACTATTGCGGAGCAAGCGGACATCGAGTAAAGCAATGCAAGAAATGGATTACGGATGGTAGACCCCCAAAACCTCCAAAGGAATCCACATTAAATGCTGCTACATTGACAAGTTTGGCTTAATCTCTTGGTGAGAGTAATGATAAAGACTCATGGTACGTAGATAATGGAGCAACAAGTCACGTAACCAATAGAGGAGATCAGTATATATCTTTTGAGTACTTTAGCGAATCTCATAGAGTAATGACAGCAAATGGTGAAAATATTGAAGCTATCGGAAAGGGCTCAATACAAGTAAAAGCTGACATTAATGGCCAAAACGAAACAATTACGCTCACAAATGTTTGGTATGTTCCCTGCATACAAAGAAATTTGTTCTCAGTGCTAGCCGCACAAGATCTTTGTAAGAATAGCTCTTTTGAATCAAATACTAGGTCATGTTTATTTAAGGTTGATGGTAAGACAAAGTTAGTCGGTACTCGGAACAAGTATGGAGGTTTGTACAAACTTAAAATACAATTTATTACACCCAAAGTGGAGATTAACCAACTGACAGTTATTAACCAACTTCAATTGTACCATGAACGTTTGGGACACCAAAACAAAAGACATGTCAAACAAGTTAAGCACAGAATTTGGTATGCAATTCAAATCTGAAAATAACAAAGAAGTTTGCGAAGGTTGCGTTTATGGTAAAGCCCACAGAAGGACGTTTGGGACCAGAGAAAGAACTACAAGACTTGGAGAGCTAATACATACTGATGTGTGTGGACCTTTTGTATATTCTATCTCAAAGTATAGATACTTTGTTCTATTCAAAGATGATTTTACCCGTTTTCGTTACGTATACTTTTTACGACAAAAGTCAGAAGTTCAAGCTCGCTTAAAGGATTTTCTTGCAGAAGCTAAGACATCTGGACACGTCATTCAAGAGTTGCTAAGCGACAATGGAGGCGAATTCGATAATGAACAAGTACGAAGTACGCTAAAACAACATGGGATTAAATTAGAGGCTGACAATGCCCTACACTCCTGAACAAAACGGTTGCGCTGAAAGAGATAATCGCACAATTGTTGAGATGGCAAGAGCACTTATACACGCTCATGATGAGATACCTAAAGGTTTATGGGCTGAAGTAGTTCAAGCTTCAGTGTACATATTAAATCGTACGGGACCCACTCCAAATGTCGAAAAGTCACCGTATGAGTTATGGTACAATAAAAGACCCAAAATAAATCATCTCAGAATCATTGGTTGTGTATGCTACGTGCATGTCCCAAAATAAAAGAGAAAGAAGCTAAATAAAAAAGCACAGAAAGGAATTCTTATAGGATATGACGGTGATGATGGGTATCGAGTTTATGATACAAGGAACTTTAAATTGTTGCGTTCCAGAGATGTAACTTTTGAAGAAGTACCTCTGTTAGACCGAGATATACCTATTAGTGAGGAACCTGAAATCAAAAAGAATACCTTTAAGCTACCTACTTCTTCCATAGATGATCAACCAAACTTAGAAGTACTCAATCAAAGTGATGATCCCTTGCATTCAGTGAATTTGGATAATGAAACAGGTGATACTAATGCAGTAGAACGACATGAAGAAGACACTTGGTTTGAAACAGCTGATAGTAATGATGAAGAAAGACAAGCAGAAGATACTCAAACTGTTGAAGGTAACAGTCGTGTACTTCGTGATTGGAGTCAAATTAGACCTCCAGATAGATTTAATTTTGATCAATTCATCCATCAAGTCATTGCTGATTCAGAACCATCTTCATATCGAGAAGCCATGCAAAGTACTGAAAAAGACAAGTGGATTGAGGCTATGAACAATGAGATAAATTCTCTGAAAGAGAATGAAACATGGAAACTGACACAATTACCAAATAACAGAAAAGCTCTTAACTGCAAATGGGTATTTAAGGTAAAGAAGAATCCTGATGGCTCGATTGACAAGTTTAAAGCGAGACTAGTTGCAGTTGGCTATTCACAGAAAAAGGGAACATTTAGCCCTGTTGCGAAACTAAGCACAATCCGAGTATTATTAAGTATAGCCGCAAACGAAGGTTTATCGCTGAAACAATTTGACGTCTCAACAGCTTTCCTATATGGCAAGGTGAAGGAGGAGATATACATGCGACAGCCTGAGGGATATAATGACGGATCTGGCAAGGTGTGCAAGCTTATAAAAAGTCTTTATGGACTTAAACAAGCTCCTAAATGTTGGAACGAGTGTATTCACGACTTTTTCATTGAATCTGGATTTACACAGAGCGAAGCAGATCCATGTTTATACGTGAGACAACGTGGAAAAACGAAGATATTGATAGCTTTGTACGTTGATGATGGATTATTGGCTTCCTCTGATGACGTAGAAGCTGATAATTTTATTGAAAATGAACTCAAAGTACGTTTCAAGATAACGACTAAGCCACCATCGTACTTTCTTGGGCTAGAGTTAGAGCGACACAATGATGGAACTATAAGAGTTCATCAAGCCGCCTATACTAAAAAGATTTTGGCGAAGTATGGAATGAGTGACTGTAAAGTCGTTGGTACACCAATAGTTAAAGATATTCCTGTAAAAAAGTTGGCGGAAGAGATTTGTGACACTAAATTTCCCTATAGACAAGCCGTAGGAGCGTTGGCTTATCTCATGGTGGGCACAAGGCCAGATATCGCCTATGCAGTTGGAGTTGTATCCAGAACCTTAGATAACCCTACTAATACGAATGTGTTACAAGTGAAAAGAATCTTTCGTTTTCTCAAAGGAACAATCGAGACTGGTCTAGAGTTTAAAAAGAATGAGAAACGACTCATGTGTTACAGTGATGCAGATCATGGAGGCGACAACTTGAGTGGTTGTTCTACTAGCGGGTTGATATGCATGTTCACTGGATCAGCAATCTCCTGGAGAAGTGTAAAGCAAACCTCAGTTGCGCTGTCGTCCACAGAAGCAGAAATAGTAGCTGCCAGTGAGGCGTGCCGTGAAATGATTTGGCTACAGAGATTGTATAAAAATTTAAGTGATAAATTAGAAAAACCAGTACGTATTGACAATGAGTCTGCAATAAAATTAGCTCATAATCCGCCTTACGAATATCATCGCAAGACAAAGCACATCAGGCTAAGACATTTTTATGTAAGGCAATGTGTGTCTGAAGGAGATATCCAAATTGAGCAAGTGCCTACGCAAGAATAATTGGCTGATATCTTTACATAGCCATTATTCAAACCAAGACTGATAAAGCTTTGCGAAGACTTCGCTTTGAAAAAGAAGAGGGAATGTTAGGAAAGCACTTCCAGTGATACTTTATTATGAAGTGTTTCCTTCTAGATTTATATGATCTATGTGGTAGTTGCTAGGTGATACTTGTTACTGTCTGTACTATTTGATATCGCACGAAATATATTATGTAAAAACCAAATTCCACTGAGTTTACTTTAATAATATCCAACACACCCACACCATGACCCTACACCACACCATGAGATAGACGAGAAAAAAAATAGCTCCACTTTATGTGTTCAGGAAGTTCCACAAAAAAATATTTCAACGCTCCATGCCAAATTAAAGCTTTTTAGTACTAAGAGTCTCTGAGCTAAGCTACGGACGGACAGACGGACATGGCGGAACTATAAGGGTTCCTTGTTGACAAAGGAAAACTTGGGAAGTAGTTAGGTACATTATTAAGGCCGAACATTTTTCTTTTTACATTATTTATATTTATATTAGTATGCTTTCGTGTAGGTATGTGTTCGTCAACTAGTAATCCATTTGTCTGCGTGTCCGGCAACTAGTAAGCACTTCCTGGCATCCGATTAAGCTAAAACTTGTTTCCTGATGGCTACAATCTAGGGGTATTTAAGTCAAGAGTAAATAGGTTACTTCTAGGCAAGCGTGCTTCACCCTCGTCGACCGCAACATTGCTTAAAATTTACGTAGTATATTTTAATTAAAAAACTTTTAGGTTTTATTATGAAAATAATTTTATTATTTCAATTCTTTTCACTAATTTAAAGTAACGAATTCTTAAAGAACCTTTGAAACGTTCCACGAAATGAAGACTACGGTTTACACAAATTACTTAATGTTTCTTTATGTTCAGTTTGAGAATAGTCTGATAGAATAATTATGATTAAATTATTTACTAGTTTAATATGTACTCACAACTTTTTATCTACGAATAAAAACTATAACGTAGACAACTTGAGATTAAACTGTGTATTCAATCTAACAATTAAAAAAAGCTTTTCTATGTACCATGTTTATAATTAGTATAAATACTGATTTGCAGATTCTTAATCCAAGTTTTCCATAGAAAAATGTGGATCTGAATCTTAGTGTAATGAAGAATTTGCTAACAAGTAAAATCTGAAAACCTTCGGACACATTTTTATTTCATCCTACATACATTATCTAATAATAGACACGCTTCTATCGACAATCTATTGAACACGTAATTATGACACTACATCTTGCAAAAACACCCCGATTCCAACAGAAAAACGCCCATAACTTTTGAACGGCTGAACAGATTTTTACATCAAACATAGCTAAGAACACTTTCGATAAAATCACCTTTCAAACAAATGAAAAACATTTTTACATAAAGATTAAACCGACTTCTAATTTTTTTTTTTTCTAATAATCGATGCGTTGGAATTTCTTCCTGTATCGTGGGTGCGTTTACAAACATATAAACTCACATACAGAAGAAAAAGCGAAAAATCGGTTCAGTACCTCCAGAGATCACCTTTTTAAAACATTCAAATTCAAATTCATTCAAATTCATTTATTAAACATACACAGTTATGACAGATTACATTCACATAGTAACATATTAAAACTAACAACTAACAATGACCTTGACATGTTATCAATGGGTCCCAAACTAGGCACAACCTGTATCTTGGTGACCCAGACATTATACAGAGTTTGTGATTTTACGAGTCCTGGTAGCGCTACGTGGTAATTAATTTATGATAAAACAGAAAAAAAAAAAATCAAAAAAAAAAAAACACATGATAACAAACAAAATATTTTACCTCTATTTAATAAAATTATAAGGGTATAAAATAAGTGGATAAACATGGACGAGCCTAGCTCAAATTGCATTTTCTCCCAAACCTTTGAAAGTAATACCTACCCAGTGACAGGATGATGGGATAAATAATTTTAGATTTCAATGTCATTTACAACTGTCCCCCTGAAACGAAAAACCCTTTTTACGTCAAACCTCCCTATGCCTTTGATGTGGTACATTTTGTAACATAAATATTTTAGCTTCTCCTGTAAGAGAATAAATAAATAAGACACACTTACCTATTTATCAATTTCAGTGTCAATTACGCATCCAAGCCTGTTTTCTTTTTTTATTTTAAAAAAAAAACGTTGACCCACACTAGGAATTTCTTCCTGTATCGTGGGTGCGTTTACAAACATAAACTCACATACACAAACACCCAGAGCCGGAACAATATCTGCAGGTCATACAAATATTTGTTCCGTGCGGGAATCGAACCCGCGACACGCAGCGCAGCAGTCAATCGCTCAACCACTGCGCCAACCGTGCGCCCAAACACCAATGGATATAATATATATAAAAATACTTTATATAAGTTAAATATACTCGTTGTTATAGTGTATGTGTAATATCAGGGTTGACTTGTAATTAAAATGCGTAATTCAAATACAAATAAGTAATTTGTATTTCAATTACTGAGAAACAAAAATGTAATTGATATTTCAAATACCTGATGCTATTTTGTACTTAGTATTTCAAATACATTTAGCGATCTTATTAATGGGTGCGTTCTGCAAAAAAATTGCGCTCGATAGCTTTCGTCAGCAAAATGGCGACCGTTAAATATGTCAATCTTTAAAGTTGGCAACACTGCACCTGTACTGCACGTCAAATTGTCAAGTATCTTATCATTAGCGATGGGCCGTTATTGGTTTTTTCAGTTAACGTTGATTTAACTTCGTCAACTATATAATTTTCGAGTTAACGTGCTGCTAATATCAACCCATAAAGAAAACCATTAACTCAACGATTTTTATTCAACGTAGTGACGTTCAACGATTCAACGTCAACGAGATAACGCTATTTTAGAAACATTTTGATGCTATGACCTTACCTGCATACTTATTCTTCAGCTTAGGACTGGCTGAATACAAGTCCCTATCTTGTCACGACTTAAGTGTCTTTCCTTAATGCAATGCAATCTCACCGATAAGCGACTTTTACTAACAAGTATGTTCACATAGACGCAATGCGATGCAATTCGACCGATACGGACTTCAATTTTATACCCACTTTATAGAAAATACGTGCGGTATATCGCCTATCGACGCAATTTATATTGCGTCGCGTGAGCAGTAAGGCTAGTTGTTGAAGTTTCTTTATAGTTGAACTAGCTTTTGCCCGCGGCTTCGCACGCGTAGACTACGTGCTTCTCCTTATCGTAATGCGAAAGTGTTTCTTAGGACAGACTTATACTTATCTACTTTATCATCAATACGCTCTATCCTTGTCCCGTCCCAATCCCTTCACTATTTCTGTGTTATCTATGACTAATAATAAGTAATCATAAGTAAGTAATTAAATTAAAGTATTTCCTCATAAACAAAATTTTTAACCATTTTGGATGTCGACGCCAATCGCCTTATTAATTGTCATGGTGAAGCAGATTTTCCCGTTCCTATTTAATTCCTATATTTATGAGTTGAGCAATTTTATAGTTACCAACAGACTTTAAAGTATTGAAAGACATTAAAAAAAAAAATCCTTTGTAAAAAAAGGACTTTTGTACACAACATTTCATTCCCCATGATCCGCCCCCCCAAGGACGGAGTTCCCAAAAGACCTTAATTTGCGTTAGATTTTAATCTTCAGCCCAAACCCAATATTCGAAGATCTTAACTTCAAAACTGGCCGACTTTCATACAAACTTTCATCCCCTATTTCACCCCCTTAGGGGTGGAATTCACAAAAATTATTTCTTAGTGGATGCCTGCACAGCATAAAGTATCTATTTGCAAAATTTCAAGTCTCTAGATGGTTTCACCCTCATAGGGGTGAAATCTTCAAAATCGCTGAGACACGTATAGGTTATTTTTTAATCTTCAGCCTAAACTCAAAATATGAAGATCCTCACTTTAAAACTGACGGATTTTCATACAAACTTTCATCCCCTATTTCACGCCTTTAGGGGTGGAATTTCCAAAAATCCTTTCTTAGTGCTCACCTACACTACCAAAGGAACCTACGTGCCAAGTTTCACGATTGAAGCTTCAGCCGTTTGGCCTGTGCGTTGATGGTAAGTGAGTCAGTCAGTCAGTCAGTCACTTTCTTGTTTTATTTATATGTTTAGAAGATTTGCTTTATGTAAACTTTGAACTGTTTATTAGTCATTATGGTCCTTTGTACATTTATCCAGATCTTCACATCTGTGTGAATACTGCAAAAACAAGTGATCATTACGGGAACCGATCACTTTTCCGAATTTTATTCGAATTTCATTCTACCGAAAACTATTGAAGACGTCGGATCTTTTATATTATATACTTTTGAATTGTCAAACAAAAAATTAATAAAAAGATGACTCTAGTTGCAAATTCGCAAGCGTCTGTAGGTCTCAATGGAGAAGAATTTGCAAGAAACTCCCCGGACACTCTTTTCCATCAGATCATCGAAGTATCATGTGTCATAGGTATTATTTTACCATGCTTGTTTGCACACTTCATGCTTGCTTGCATGCCTGCTTGTTACCCAACTGCCGAAGGAGGGTAATGTGTTTATCAGTCTATGTATGTATGTATGTAAGTATGTATGTATGTATGTATGTATGTATGTTTGTTCCTATGTGGCGTTCTAGAGACCAAACGCGTTGGCCGATTTTGATGTTTCATACGTCAATCGATTCGTCTTAACCCCGCAAGTGTCACTGGCTATTAAAATCGGAAAATAGAAAAATGGCGGCTTTTGGGCGCCATATTGCGGAGGACAAAATTTTTTTTTTCTACCAGACCCATCGTGTGGGGTATCAAAATAAAGGGTTTTAAGAGGTGATTTCAAAAATATGTAACACTTATATGTTTAAATGTACCTAAATCTTAAAAAAAGATAACTAAAAAGTTATAAATAAAAAAAGTTAATTCAAAAAATCTAAAAACCCGACTGCTTTAAAAGCGAACTAAAAATACTTAAACAAGGAGAAAATCATGCTTTGCAGTTAGATTTTTTGGATTAACTTTTTTTATATCTTCTTGCTTGAAGCTAGCATCCTTGTTTGCATGCTTCTTACTGGGACCACTTAAAACCACTTTTGTTCATGTTCGGAAACGTAATACTTCGAACACATGTTATTTCGGCTAAGTGTATAATGTGTATTGTAACTTCGGCAAGAAGGTTTTCAACCAAATGAAACGTCGGAGTAACAAAAATAATCGAATTGATAATAGGTCAACTGATACATTGGCAGGCGTGATTTAGATGAAGTAAAAAAAAAATGAAACGACAATACTTGAAATGTTTTTGGTGTAAAGAAATTCGGTCAAATATTTTTCGAACTTATCATAATTTAACCGATCAATACCCTGTTTGTTTACAAAAAGCAAGACAATACACACATGTCCGCACACACAGCCGGACACCCGGCAAGGGATGTTATTATTTGATAACGTACGATTTGTGTACAAACATAGATACAGGTACGATGTACTGAGTGTATGTTTGTGCATTGTTATGGACATGCAGACAGACAATCTATTATTAAGTCTCGCAGTTCAAGGGGCACTATAGCGCTGTCCACACATTTCCGGGTTCCCGTCCCTGACGGAACACGGCAGGGACGGTGAAACTTCTTGTTCACACATCTCCGTATCAGGAAGATCCGGATCGTTCGTACAAATTGTATGTAACCGATTGCCTGTGTTCCATCAGGGACGGGAACCCGGAAATGTGTGGACAGCGTTTTAATTAGTCTGTGTACTATAAAAGCATTGCAAAATGAGATATTGTCACGTAGGGTAATGACGGAAATGAATTGTTTGTGAAAAATTATGTGAAAGACGTACAAAAAGTGATTTTATAAATGTTTCTTAAACTTAAATAACCTTAACATTTTAGTATTTATGTATTATATTACTGCCGCGACTTCGTCTGCGCAGCATTAGTACTTTGTATAGCCAATTTTTATATCGCGCCATAATTAGGTATTTTACCTGTTTGCAATATTTGTAAGTATGTGAGAACCATGTTCCTATTTATCAATTTAATGAATTTACCTGTTAGTGCTTTTATTACTTTATACCTGTACGTAGTATAGTGTGTAGTGCTATTTTTGGGTGCATCGTCCTCACATAATAATATATGAATTCATTAATGTATGTACATAAGTAAACATTGTAAAACATGTTTTTCTTTTAAAAAGAGTGAGTATGGAGTTTCTTGTGCGTTCTTCTCCATAACAAGCTACTTTCCGAATGCACGGTAGAGGCAATTTTTATTACTTGTCAATTTTTAATTTAGATTTAATGTTTGACGTTCAAAAGTGCCGCTTATTGGCCTAGTTGAAATAAATATATTTGACTTTGACTTTGAATATTATAGGTGTGTGGGCCGCCTTACTTGAGAAATTATTAATTCACCATACAAGTTTCTACCCCCTGTCCACCCCCTAAACTAAAAGTATGATTTCCGGGTTAAAAAACTATCTTACGTCCTTCCCAGGGTCTCTAACTATCTCTATACAACATTTAATCTAAATTGGTTTAAGCGTGCAAAGGTAACAGACAGACAGACAGACAGAGTTACTTTCGCATTTATAATATTAGTATGTATTAATGTCCTAACATCTCTGAACTGTATGATGATACTTGTTAATTAGATTCCTAATTTCAAGTGTCAATAGAAAAATAGGCATTATCTGAATTAATTATTTTATGAGCTTGAGTATTCTTCAAACTTTACCTTCGCCTAAAAACCTGTCAAACTTTGGAATCTAAGTATTGTCTGACACGTTCTATACTGCAAATACTAAATTCAGTAACCCACCCTAAGACTGGGGTAACCTACTTATAATAATTATGTTTTAACTAGCTGACCCGGCAAACTTTGTTTTGCCATAAAAATACCAAACATTGTTTTGCCATAAAAATACCAAACATTAATTTACCCTACACTACTCTACCTACCCTACCTACCCTACCCTACCCTACCTACCCTACCTACCCTACCCTACCTACCCTACCCTACCCTACCTATCCTACCCTACCCTACCTATCCTACCCTACCTACCCTACCCTACCCTACCTATCCTACCCTACCCTACCTATCCTACCCTACCTACCTTACCCTACCTACCCTACCCTACCTACCCTACCCTACCCTACCCACCCTACCCTACCTACCCTACCCTACCTACCCTACCCTACCTACCCTACCCTACCTACCCTACCCTACCTACCCTACCCTACCTACCCTACCCTACCCTACCTACCCTACCCTACCTACCCTACCCTACCTACCCTACCCTACCTACCCTACCCTACCTACCCTACCCTACCTACCCTACCCCACCTACCCTACCCCACCTACCCTACCCTACCCTACCTACCCTACCCTACCTACCCTACCCTACCCTACCTACCCTACCCTACCCTACCCTACCTACTCTACCTACCCTAACCTACCCTACCCACCCTACCTACCCTACTCTACCTACCCTACATACCCTACCCTAGCCTACCTACCCTACCCTACCTACCCTACATAAGAACCTTCTCCTAACTATAACAAACACAACAAAAAAAGAATAAGCGAAATCGGTTCGTGCGTTCTGGAGTTATAGCGTCAGGAAGGAAAACCCGACTTATTTTTATATAGTAGATTGACCCATAGATAACCCTCTATCAAATAGAACATCTACGTCATCATCATCAAAATCACAACCGCAATAAAGCCACTGCTGGACTAATCCCCCCCTCCCGCCCCTAAAACGTCACCAGTCCGTCGCGGTCCTGTGCGTCTCTCATCTGTCTGTGGTGCTACAAACACCCAAACAGATACACAAATTAATGTGATTTAATCATTGAGAAGTTTACATTAACCTGCCATAGACAAAGAAAAACATAAACAATCCAGACTTGAAGATAGCTTCACCGCGTTTTTTTTTTAAGTTGTTTAGTTGTTTTGCCTATCTTCGCATCTGCATTTTTTCTGTCGGTTTTCCCGACTTGGATGGGGCAATAGCTATGATTTTTCTGTTTGAGTATCCTTTATTGGTAAACTGCAGGAAATTGGTAGTCTGACGTGTGTACCTGTGTATCTGTCTGTGGCATCATAGGTCTTAAACGTGTGAACCGTTTTTGATTATGTTTTTTTTTTGTTTGAAAGGTGACTTTAGTGTGTTTGGATCGGGGTGTTTGCGCAAGATATTGTGTCATAGAATTACGTGTTCGATAGATTTGCCGACCAAAGCGTAGGTATCTACTACTAGATAAATTATGTAGTTTAAAAATAATGAAATAAAAATGTTTGGGATTTTTTTTAAGTTTTACTCTTGTTGACTCTTTTTCAATCGCTATCGCGAAGCTTTCGTTTCAGAATGTTATCGAGGACCGAGGACTTTGAAATTCGATTATTGTCTTCTTTTCTAAAGACACAGACATATAATCTACAGATTATCTAACCATCAAAGTTGGCTAGACAAATGATGTTTCATTTAGTTTTCAGAAAAAATTACTTCGACACTCCGGTGTTAACCAACGCCAATAAATCGGGCAATTTACAGAAAGAAAAAAACAAAGTCATCAATGCATATCGAAGCAATCAAGAAACTGATAATAACTTGGTGATAAATGCCACCTAAATCTTGAATCCAAGTTTTATTTGTAAGTATGTATCAATATATCAATCTTGGCAAGACTGGTGTCAGATCCCAAGCTTCTGACTAACCGTAACGACTGTCAAAGATCTTCAAATGACAGCTGGGCCCAACAGCTTAACATCGTGATATCCTAGGCACGAAGGAAACTATAAAGATGGTCACCCATCCATGGACCGACCTAGGCAAGCGTTGCTTAACCTTGAAGATCGACTCGTGCTGCTGTTATTATTTAGCCACGAGCCCCTGTTAGTACTAATAATTCTGTTATTGTAAGTACCAATATAAATCGCGATTTCAAATCTATCTATAGTTGAATTTAAAAGCTGCAAACACCGTGCTAACTGAATATACTGCAATTCATCGAATAAATCCATACGAGTTTTAAATGGTTTACCAGTCTGGGACTGGGAGTGGCCCGGTGACTGAAGTACTACCAGGAATCGGAACGGTAAAAATTATAATGGTCGGAGTGGTCCAATCGAAAATAATTGAAAATAATATTGGGTTTATATGAATTTTTACGTGTAGGCTTTTTTGTACGGGGCATATGGTTTTTCATTTTGAATTTAGAATACTTGGAATATAACATAGCCCTACATGATTAAACAGGCAGGTGACAAGTAACACAAGGACTGCACGTGCACAAATCAAGACTCCCGGCTGCTACTGAGATATTCCAGATGGAAAAACCCAATAACACTCTACCTGATCCGGGAATTGACTCCAGGACAATCTCCCTCAACAATCTCTCCTCAACGAGGCAGGTAACAATCTGATCATTCCGACAAATTGTGTAAGTAGCTTTCATATATTTTCTGTTTCGTTAAACAGCAATTATGTCGTAAAAATATGTAATTTATAGATGTCGTAGCCAGATCTTAGATTTGATCATTTCATGACGTGGCCGACTTTTTCATGAAATGGTTGTGTTTCATGATATGGCCAGCTCTAACTGATTGTATCGCTTAAACATCAATGTTTGGTAATATGGCAATCTACGTTTGGCCATACCATAGCAGCCAAAACTATGCTTGCGCGATGCAGGTATTTGTGATTTTAGTTCAGTAGCATCAGAGAGGTACCTACATACCAGGCCTTTTTCAGTGGTCTGTTTTGTAAGCAAATATTTCTTGTAAGGACACGAAATGTCCTATGTCCGGCTACAGTGGCCGATTCTTGGCGCAACGATATCGATATGTATGCCAAAATTATTTTAAGAATTTAAAAGATTTGCGGCTTGAATCACGCATAGGGCGCAAATGCTGTGACAGAATGACACGCGTTGAAAACTATTTATTTTATATATATCTATATATAAAATAAATAGTAACTTAATACATTATTGTACAACACACACTTAATAACACTGGACAAATTATTTTAAAAGCAATGGGTCTCACAGACCACCTTTGGATAGAAAGAAATAAAAATAAATAGATTGATCCAGGATATGGATGATAGGACTTTTCATCAAGGACGAAAACTAATGATCATTATTGAATCTTATATAGGATTTTTTGTGGAGAATTGAACAAGGAATTCACTTTCCTTAGCACAAATTGCAGTAAAATCAATACTTAGAATTAAGCAAAAATCGGTTTTATGGGCCCTTTGGTCTTGAATAACTTAGGTACGACGCAGACACAAGATTTTATAAGACTTTTGAGACTAATTTAAGAACATCAAAATTAAGGTGTATACGACTGTTTAGATTGTACTATATTACGACTCTCATTCCGAGATTTACGCCTTAATTAAACAAAAATTACTGGGCTAACAATATTTCTGTCACCTTCAACCATGTTATTTTCTATCTCAGCAAACAATATCAACGGTAGCCGGTTTGTATGTATCGAACTTCCAGCAAATCGCATTTCCGACGCAATTGTGGAAGCGAAAATCGGCTTGTGATTTCTTTCAAAGTGTAGATATTTTCCTGTTCTTGAGAGAACATGACAGCACATAAACTCACGCCTCACATAAACACATTTCCTGCTACAGAACGCCACCTGCTACGATCCTTACATAAGGAGTATGTTGCTTTATTTACTTTCATAAAGGCACGCCAGTTATGAGTGAGCTTCAAATTCAAATTCAATTTATTGCATCCATAATGTACATACAGGTGGTAAATATAAGTTACGGAAACAATTATGGACCCTGTCGGGCACAGCAACATTCTAGATACAGTCAGTGTCTAGGAGAGAGGAATAGCGCCTAATATTTTTCCATAATTACATTTCGGTTGTATTTCTAATGCATCTGTTTTTATTTGGTTTAATTTACCTACTAGTATGACTATGATTTTTTATTTTTATGATATGTCATGTACTATTATTGTCTATTACATACTTATTAATTTATTCATCTAAATTGAATTAAAATTATTTTATTTTATGAGTGCTCCGCTCCTGACCTTTCTTAAGAATATCGCCAATAAGATCCGTGTGAACATAACAAATTTATTTGTAAAGTCTTATGTTTAATACAAATGTTGTGTTGAATGTAACAAAGATTTTTTTATGCAGTATAACACTTTCCTATCTGTAAAATATGAAAAGATGTAAAAGCTACTATAATATTATTAAAATAGATTTTAAATGCATGATATCAATTTTTTCAGGCCTTCTTTGTCATTGTATCAATTACGTTTGAATTTTCAGAATAACGAAATATATTGCAATTTGCAGAATTACTAAATTAATTTATTGGATTCAATTATTTATTCATCGAAGCATATGTATTAAATTAACTTGACAATTTTCAACGTGAAGCAGGCAAGCATAAATAAAATATGCACATGAAAAATTATAAAATAATTATTGAATAATAATTAAAATTAAGTAATTATTATCATTCACTCGCATGAACAATTTTATCTTCCAATAATTACTTATTGATTGACAAGCTTCCGCCCGCGGCTCTGCGTGTTATTTTACCACTTTTAGTACTTCCTCAAATATTTTATAAATTACTAGCACTTCACCCGCGACTTCGTTCATGTGATCCGTATTTCATCCTACAGATGACTTTTTAGTTCACCCCCTTAAAGATTGTATTTCCAAAAATCCCTTCTTAGTGCTGCCCAAAATCATAAAAATAAGAAGCCCTGTACAGTAAAATTGTTCAGGGAGTGTTAAAAATCATCTTTTAAAATTTTGCTACTGTGGGTTACATTATTGAATTTTCCCCTAATTTTTCTAGTAATTAATATAGCCTATGTTACTCAGGGATAATGTAGCTTTCTAATGGTGAAAGAATTTTTGAAATCACACCAGTAGTTATTGAGATTTTTACCGATACAAACATGAAAAAAATCTTTCCTCTTTCTAACATTATTATTAGTGTAGATGAGCACTAAAGCGCCTCGTAGATTTTGGTTTGACTAATATCATATTTTTGGACAATCCTTTCAAACTAGCTGTGTAAACCAAAATCAACGTGTTTGATTCAAATCGTTTGACCGTCTCGGGGGAGCTTGTGGATAGATTTTTCGAAATTCATTCTTCAAAGAGAATACAGTCTGTCTAGAATATAATGAAAAAGAAGCGCGCCACTAGCATTTTGTTGGTATCACTTTTAGTTGATGTCGACAGAAAATTTTTGATACTTTGTATTTTTCTAATAAATAGTAGTTTTTGATTTATAATATGAAATAAACCATATTATAAGGCGCTAGCTTTTACCCGCGACTTCCTTCGTCTAAGTAGCATTAGTACTTCGAACAACCTATTTTTTAAATCGTGCAGTAATATTGTGTGTGGGACACCTTACTTGAGAAATCTTTCCCTATGTCCTTTCCCGGGTCTCAAACAACCTATATACCAAATTTCATCTAAATAAGTTCAGCGGTTTAAGCGTAAAAAGGAAAGATATGGATGTCAGGATGCAAAAATAAAAGAAAACATGTTACGTTGAGAGTTTATTTATTAATCAGAATCTAAAATATCTGACTACAAAAATTCCACTCCCGAAACATTGCCTGAAACCCCTGCTTCTGCTGAAACTGAATAGTCAGAAATGGACTCTTCAGATTAACTGGAACTATCATCGCCTACTGAGATGACAAATTTATCTAATATATAGAGAGTTTCTGCAGCAAATGGGTTTGTCGAATTGCACATAGGTCAAAACCAACGATCTGTTTCATAGATCAGACTTTTTTTATTTTTCCAAGTGTTATGAATTTACCTCCATTCTTCATACCTTCCTATCCGTGTCGGGATGCCCTAAGCTGCCGAGCTCGCTTTGCTGGCTCTTGGACTAATTCTCATTTTTTTCCTCACGAAAAACATACAAAAAATCATAAAATTGCCGAGGCTTGAAAATTTGTAAAAAGCTTTTTATTTATGAGTACTACCTACAAAAAAAAATGAACTTCCAAATCAACGGCCCAAAATGGAAATTTTATCCAACAAAACTATTTAGAGGATGAACGATACTTATAAACACAAGATTGACAAGAGATTACATTTCCTTTACCGTGTTTAACATTATAAATTAATCTACATACCAGTTAAATTTGCTGTTCGACCGTAAACATCGTCCAATTCGGAAAGCATTTTTCCCGCTTGGAAATCGGCCATACACTCTTGAAAATCTGTATACACGATTTTTCTCGTACCGCTCTTATAAACTTTCCGATTCATGATGGTCACAAGATAATAAATCTCGTATTAACATTAAAAAACCTGGACAAGATTACAAAAAATCTACGACGTGACAGTTGAGGTACTCAGTTTGATAGAAATTCAGTGTTGCCAATTTAATCAAAAGCAGTAGTTCCCAAAACATTCTTGTCATGACTTTCTAGACAAACTGTAACTAGGGTATGACAGTATGTAAATACATTATTTGTTGTCGATTGTAAATTTCATCGGGAGCACGCCTTCTCACGGAAGAAAACATTAATACCTAACCTAGCAACGAATCTATGTCCTAGGGTGGCGCCCCTATGGAGACACAAAGGGGTGCCGGTTGACAGCTCGCCATGGTTATACACCCTGACAATGAGGGCCACGGCTTTATTTTTATAACCGCAGGGTGCTTTCTTTTGACTGATTTTAATACTAACGAAGTGCGTCATTGTGGCGAGGAGTTTTGTATCTTGGGACACGTGCATCTTATCGAGTTAGCATCGAGGATAACCTTGAAATGACATTACTGATTCTTGATAGGGACGTTCGTAGGCTAAGGGTAGAGTGCTTAGTTGTAACAAGTTAATACATATAGATTCATGGCACGTGCATATTTGTTCACGGCAATTAAACTAAAAACAAATAATTTTGGGAATATTTTACGTACGCTAAGGCGTGAGCTAGAGCAGTGGTGGCCCAGTGTTGTAGGTCGTGGGTTCGAGCCCAGGCAGGCGCTTTACTTTGTGTAAATTATTTAATCACCACTGCTCTCAAAACGGTGAAGGAAAACATCATGAGGAAACCGGCATGTCCTAGAACCAAAAATTCGAAGACATGAGACATCCACCAACCCGCACTGGGCCTGCATGGTGGATTACGGCCCATTCCCTCTCACAGAGAGGAGGCCCGTCCCAGCAGTGGGAACATTAATACGCTGATTATGTGATGATGTGATGTGCTAAGGCGTACCTAGACATAATTAAACTGGCTAAGACCTCGCCCCTCATTCTTAAGGTCATGGGTTCAAATTCGGGCAAGTAATGGGGTTTTTTTAATTCATATTATTATGTTCTATCTAAGTTTATCTTGGACATCACTGACAAAGGTGAAGGAAAATATCATCGTGAAGAAACCTGCAGCCTAATTGCGTAAGTGAATTCTGCAAAGCAAACAAGTCGGAACCTTCGCAAAAACGACTTTACGTATTGCATATTACACTCTGAAAAGGATAAGTTATACTCCTTTCCATTACCAATATTTTGACGTAGAATTGATTGTAAAGAATAAACGAAAGCGGAAGAATCGAGATAAAACTTCACTATTGGTATTATGTAATGAAATTATGTCCTTATGATTTGGAAATAAATCATTCGTGTTTGATGAAACATAACGCAGTAGATGAACTTCAACTCAAAAGAGGATGTTTGTAGGTACTCTTTCCAAATTAGTTTCACAATACCGAAAAAGTTGAAAGAAATTATTCTAATTCTTGAAGGAATCGACTTGTTTGCTTTGCAGAATTCACTTATGCAATTAGGCTGCTGGACTAAAGGTTAATATAAGTTTGATTTTTCATTTTTCTAGTGTCCTTCTTGTAGGCAAGTGTGCTTCATCGTCGACCACATCAGCGCTTACCGTCAGGTGAGATAGCGGTCAAACACGAGCCAATAAAATAGAAACGGAAAATACCTTTTAACAAAAAATGAAATCGTCATCCAAAACAAAGCTAAAACACTACGAAATCTATCAAGCTTCCACGTAAACAGAAAATAGAATGAAATCTAAGTAATTAAATGAGAATGAAGTTCGCTTGGGGGAGACCAATGTCCAGCAGTGGGCGTCTTTCGGCTGAAGTGAAGGCGATGATGAAGTTCAAGTTGCAAAGGCCAATATTAATACGACGGATATATGTGATTTTCAATATATTAAGTATCTACCTACGTATCTTGAAGTTCTGCAGCAACATGGACTTTTATTATGTGATTTCCGAGAACAATTATTTTATTTTTCTTCTCCCGTGTTGCCAATGTGGTTAGCCAGACTGACTTCATGCGTTATTTATGTCTCGTAGGATGATTCGATAATTCTAAATTTCGCGAAATGCCAAGAGATATTGCGAAAACACGGATAATTAGACAATTGCGAAAACAATTCTCAATCTTACTGGAAAAAGATAGGGTTTTTGCAAAAACACGAGTCGAGTGACATTGAATATCCTTAACTCTGAGTGGCTAGATTTTTGCTTACTGACCAAATAATCAAAATTCAAAAAAAAATACAATTTCAAATATATTTAATCATTTTTTTTTAATTTTTTTAAATCTTATTCTGATTGTTTCCTAATTACCGTGTGAGCTTTGAAGTGATACAAACCTACGCTACCTCTGAGTGTGTGCAATCAGTCTTGTTTGATTTTTGTTTCTGTTTTTAAAAACGTTGTCCCTAACCTAGGAATTTCTCCTGTATCGTGGGTGGTACAAAGAGACAGATCTGTAGGCCGTATAAATATTTGGTTCGTACGGGAATCGAACCCGCGACTCGCAGCGCAGCAGCCAATCGCTCAGCCACTGCACCGACCTCTGCGTAAGTTATTTTCAATGCACAGTTCCTGAGGGATAGACACTCGATATAAATGCAAAAAAAACCCTGCCTCAGCCGAGGATGCACCTTCGTTAGTGCAGTAGGTGCCAATCAATTTCGAAGCTACTGACTTTTTGAAATCAATATCCACCCGCTGAACTACTTTGAAGCTTTACAGTCTTCAAAAAAAGGAGGTAATCAATTTGACACTTATGTATATAATATTATTGGAATATTCACATGAATGAATGTATGGGCTTCCACATGTGCCAAATTTCATAAGTGTATGTATGTATTTTTGTTCACGCATTTCTCTTAAACTACTTAGCGGATCGTAATTATTTATTGGATTAAGTATCTCTCAACTTAGGGAACAGTGCAAGTTTCATTAAAATCGGTACAGCAATTTTCAAGATATGGAACATACAACCAAACTCCTTAGCGATAAACAGCATGAATTTGTAAATTAAGTTATTATGGATATATTGTCAATCTTTTAGGTACCTTACTTTACTTACTTTGCTCACTCTTTTTAGTGACAGGGTACTAAAACTAATAAAAAATCTACTTCAAAAGCAAAACATTCAAAAGTAATCGTAAAATAACGTTTCGGAAGTTATTTTTACACTTTTTTGGGTTTTGTGAAAACCTTGTTTCCTTTGTTTTCCTGATAAAGGCAAACCGTTTGCCTCCTTTTACAGGAATGCCTGATTACTGTTACTGGGTAGCTAAACTTGTGTTTTTTGAAATGGACGAACCGTGTACCTTTTTCAGGTTAGTTCGCTTTTCAGCTTTAATCCGGCTAACTGACCAACATGATTCCAACTTACCGTGAGTTGTAACTTAACTTTTTATTTTTCGTTTTACTCGGCTGTGATGGTTTCCCGGTATTCATTTACAGTTTCTAGGGATTATTAGAAAGTTTATTTTTATAAACCACTAGAATCTGCCAGCGGCTTCGCCCGCCTGAAAAGTGTTTCATTATCCCAAGAGAGCATTATACCGAGATGGAAAGTAGCTTATGTGCTATTCCATACTATAATCTATCTATGTGCCAAATTTCATCCAGATCCGTTCCGCTGTTCTGGCGTGATTGAGTAACAAACATACATCCACACATACAAACTTTTGCATTTATAATATTATACTAACTTCTGCCAGCGGCTTCGCCCGCGTGAATGTCGAAAATTGTCCCGAGGGAACATATTCCCGGGATAAAAAGTATCCTATATGCTATTCCTGACTATAATCTGTCTCTGTGCCAAATTTCATCCAGATCCGTTCAGTAGTTTTTGCGTAAAAGAGTAACAAACATACATACATCCATCCTCACAAACTTTCGCATTTATAATACTAGCTTCTGCCAGCGTCTTCACTCGCGTAAATGTCGATAATTGTCCCGAGGGAACATATTCCCGGGATAAAATGTATCCTATGTGCTATTTCTGACTATAATCTATCTCTGTGCCAAATTTCATCCAGATCCGTTCAGTAGTTTTAGCGTGAAAGAGTAACAAACATACATCCTCACAAACTTTCGCATTTATAATATTATAAATAATATATAAGTAGGAAGTAGGATTAGTAGGAAGTAAGATTTAAACTGTTATGTGTGTGACTATGTATTTAATATTTTTGCATGTTTAAATTGGCAACACAGTGAATTGCGCATTCATTTAACAATGATGTATATAAATGTAAAGTGTTGAGCAGTAATTATATGAATTTGAGTAGAGAGTATCTGTGTGTTGGCGTAAATTTGTAGCAGCTAAAGTTAGAATGATTTAAAATTATGATTATTTATTACGTTAATGATTTGTTTAGAATTATTTTTATAATTTATCGTTGCACTTCATAACTATTACATTATTTAATTTGATAAAATATGTTTAATAATACGGGTACAAAATGTAAGCTGGATGGAAAGGGTATGGTGATAATTAAAAAAAAAAATAGTTATTCAAAACTACCCACAACTAAGGTAAATAAATAATAAAATAAAATAAAAATGTTTATTTGACACAAAAAGGTAACATGATGATTCTAACTCCCAAACTAGCCTGTATTTTGGGGGCTAGTGACTCACCGATGGAATCAATGTGTAAAAATACATAAAATTAAAGGTGTTACTACATTACCTTATGGTATGATCAATTAAATTAAACCAAATCAAACTAAAACCGAATTGAAATCATCTTCGAGTTACCTACAAACAAATAAAAAAACCGGCCAAGTGCGAGTCGGACTCGCGCACGAAGGGTTCCGTACCGTTATCGCAAAAAAACGGCCAAAAAATCACGTTTGTTGTATGGGAGCCCCACTTAATTTATTTTATTTTAATTTAATAATAATAATTTTTTGAAGTGAATACCTAACCTAAATATTCTGTGAATATTTTAAGCGTCTACCTGTTGCCGTTATTAATATCGAGCAAAAAACGGAAAAATTACGTTTGTTGTATGGGAGCCCCCCTAAAAATATTTATTTTAAACTGTTTTTAGTATTTGTTGTTATAGCGGCAAGAGAAATACATCATCTGTGAAAATTTCAACTGTCTAGCTATCACGGTTCATGAGATACAGCCTGGTGACAGACGGACAGACAGACAGACAGACGGATCGCGGAGTCTTAGTAATAGGGTCCCGTTTTCACCCTTTGGGTACGGAACCCTAAAAACAAACAAAATTCAATCAAAAATAAATAGTTAGTACTTAAATATGTATTGCCGACAGCTCGGAATTTCATCAGTTTTTTTCATCATTCAGTTTTTCAGTTTATAAAATAGGGACATAATACAATTTTTATGATCAATTATACATTACCCTAATTTTACACTAAGTTAGTGTAAATAACAAATCGACCGGCGTTGTCGATCTATTGAAATTTATTTGATCAAAATTTTCTTTCTACCTTGGGGTTGACCATAAGCTCTTAGAGTAAGGTTATTTTGAGTGTTACTTAGGGACAGATACATCAACAAGTCATATACATCTGTCCCTTTCACTCAAAATAACCTAACTCTAAGAGCTTATGGTGACCTCCCTATTGACACTTTAGATCACGTGATTCTGGGTTTCAAATAAACGGGGAGTCAAATTGTCTACTTCAGTGGGGTGGAGAATCCTCCTTTCCACACGCCTCGAGCAGGACTTTTGCAAGTCAACTGCGAGGCGGCGTCCGTGCGCTGCACACTTGATGTAGTCGTGTGCACCTTATGTGTGTTGCGTCAATGGATGGGGTTAGAACAGGCCCAACGTCCACTGTCTTCCTGAGTAGACACGGACTCCCACACGAGTAGCCCAAGATGACCGTACTCGTGTTACGGACTAGGAAAACTTTGCTTGCGCGATTCAGAACGCCATTAGGGGAGTCTCACGTTCGCTTCTCAAGGATTGCAAATATTTTTGTTTTTTTTTTTTTAATTTTGGTACTGAAGCCGTTTACGTTATTTTGAGTTATTCTTTGCATGTTTGTTAATGGTTATTTATATATATAATTATACTGGATACCTGGATGAAAACTATGCTATGACTTTAACTTTAATATTAGTTATATATGTATGTTAACTCTGGTTCCTTGGTGCTTGGGCCTATAAAGTTATACCTTGGCGGGAATAATAACCTAGGTAAATGAATAAATAATGATTATCCTCAGATCAGAGAACAGTAACCTACTCATCTATGTTAATAATGAAATTTGTTATTATTAGTTTTCAAAACCACCGGCAAGCGTAAATGTTAATTGAAGTTTGACAAATGTAAATTGTCGTTCCAAATATAGTAAACGCGGTATTGACAGAAAAAGTAAATAAAAATGGGAGTCATTAAGGTAAGGTACTTAGCAATAAACTTAAAGTAAAATAACACAATATTCCCAAACCAGAAAATAAATAATCCCATATTTTTTTGGAATCCTTTAGCCAAGACCGTTTAGAAATACCCTCAATATGTTTTAGACTATTAGCCAAGTAAACATAATTTTAATTCGAGATTATTAATTCCTAAAAGTATTTTTTTTTTTTTGCAAGCACTCCACATTTAAAAACTCTTTTATAGACTGCTGCCTTGCCTTTTTACCCGACTGCCGAAGTAGGGTTATGTGTTTACCAGTCAATGTATGTATGTATGTTCCTATGTGGCGTTCTAGAGACCAAAAGCGTTGGCCGATTTTGATGATTCTCACATCAATCGATTTGTCTTAACCCTGCGAGTGGCACTGGCTACATTATAATAGGAAAATAGAAAAATGGCGGATTGTGGGCGCCATATTGTGGGGGACCAAATTTTTTTTTCTTCCAACCCCATCTTGTGGGGTACCAAAATAAAGGTTTATAAGAGGTGATTTCAAAAATATAAAACACTTTTATGTTTAAATTTACCTAAATCTAAAAAAAAAAATAACTAGAAAGTTATAAATAAAAAAGTTGACTCAAAAAATCTAAAAACCCGATTGCATTAAAAGCGAACTAAAAAGACATAAACAAGAAGAAAATCATGCTGTGCAATAAGAGGATACATATTCGCGAGCTGGCTGACCAAAACTTCAGCCAGCTCGCGCATATGTATCCTCCGACTGCACAGCATGATTTTTTTCTTGTTTACCTCTTTTTAGTTCTCTTTTTAAAAACTGCTGATGTAAATTGATTAATATATTAGATTCAGCTTAGAAAATTATTTTACTAAGATATCATGATAATTGTGATATACTTGCAAACAAGGAAAATTTATTTAGATTTGAAACTCAGAACGGTGGATCGAGTACACCGTATGTGATGAATCCTATGTGGAAACATTTTCGTCTAACTCATGCTTGCCTAGTCCGAAATAGTTGCAGAAACCACGAATCAATATCCAATATCCCACGAAAGAAACTAATTAAATTGAACTTCCCGCTTGTACGTAATTGAATTGATTCAGTTTTGTGAATTGAACTTTGATGTAGACTAAACGGCAATTGAAAGGCTGTTTCAGTCTAAGAGGCTTTTTGATGGCTTTTAGCGAAGAGGTGGAGGAAAAATACGTTATTATTATTGTGGACAAGAGCATTATTAAATTCACAACAGAATTTGAGTAGTTAACTAACATATTACTTATGTGAAAGTTTTTGGGAGTTATATGATTGAGGCGTTTGGAACATTAGGCCCTCGGCTCCGAGTGCTCAGAGAGTATTTCGGGACATCGTTAAACATTTTGTCGATTCTTCACGTGACCACGCTGGCCATTTCTTCGGCTAAAGATAAGCATTGCTATTCAACGTGGTAATGCTTGCCAGCATTCTGGGCACTTTTCCATTGATAGTAATGTGGACAAATTTTTTGATGCCTAATGACTTCTTTCCCTCTTCCCTTTTGTTATAAGTTTTTTGACAAATGATTTTTTCTACCTGCTTCACACCGAAATGTGACCTCGTTGGTCTGTCTAGTAGGGTCATGGGTTCGATTCTCGGGTCGGACAGCAGCCTGTAGTCTGTATTTGTGCTCGCCCCTTGTCAGGTACATGTAACTTAAATATCGTTTAAGTTCTGGAGTGGCGACCGCGAATCTGAAGACGCTGCGTTGGTAGACCTCATACTAGGTGGACAGATGACCTGGTGAGGGTGGCGGCGGTGCGGACATAACCGGACTATGTCCAGCAGAGGACGTCTTTCGACTTGTGTGATGATGATGACTTAAACATAACTGACGTAATGTTGGTTGTACTGTGCATCGAGGAATACTGACGTGATGTCATGTTATAATTTAGGGATTTATGTGTCGGTCGATGGATACCTAGGCTACGCTAGCCGAGGTCAGTTCGAATGGATGGACAACCATTACACATCGAGGCTCTTCGCTTTCGGTCTCTTCATTGTATTTATCTCGGCTGTTAGTTTTAAGGTGTAGTTGCAAAAGTACGCGGAATATTTTCCTTTAAATTTGATGTATTGTCTTGAACTCTGGACCTCTCCTCGTTTTTCGCAGTTGTTGCGAAAAGGTAGTAAGATGCCCAAAATTCTGATCTTACCCAGTCTAAACAAACACATACCCAGTAGATAATTGGGTTGTGGAGTCAGTGATTGTTATTTCAGTAAGTACTTACTGTCGTAGTCTGTCTGTGTCTGTTGTAGTAACCCAGTAGCTAAGAGCTTGCTTTTCGTGCTTGAAGTCGTGGATTTAAATACGGGCAAGTACCAATGTGATTTTTTCAATATCTATATACTTTCTATGTTTATCTTTGACATCGGTGAAGGGAAACATTGTGAGGATATAGAAAGGAATTGTTTCACAACAGTTAATATTATTTTGGTACTGATAAATATGCTTATATTTAGAAAAGAATGCATACTAACTAAAAAGGCGTTTTAATCGTAGGTTAAGCTGGGAACGAGAATAGCAAAAAATTTAATTGAAGAAAATCCCTAATTATAATGTCACTAGAAGTTATTATAGGTTCTTATTGCCAGCTGCCATAGCGAGCTTATATTCCATTTGGAATTTAGGATAAATCAAGTAGGTACATAACAATGAAGATAAACATATTTAATTTTTGTAAGAAAAATATACAATATTTTCTTATGATTTCGTTTTACTTTTATGGAATAAAAAAACAGTCAATACTTGGGCACTTATTAATTTAGACAGTTGTATCATTTTAATTTTAGTTTATTCTGTTAAGATATCAAAGTTATTCCATTATTGAGACAAGTACTCGGTCATTCAAACTTTGTACAAAGTTGTAAGCGCGGGTCAAAGACTAGTTAGGGCTAGCGCGGTCTAGTCTAGGCATTACACAGACGGTCTATGATTTGAAGGGATGTTGTGTTACTCAAAGTTACGTCAAGATAAGCATATAAGATTACAAATATAATTCTTTCCAAATATTTATCTTACAGGACGAAAATTTTCAACTCCCCAACATTTCGGGGCCATAAAATGGAGACGAAACACAGTCCTCCCAACACTCTCCCGAGACAAATCGATCCGTCTTAGAATAAAATTATTAAATAAAATATCGATTCCTATTTAGTATACGGCTATTCCCGTCACACAAAACTTTAACAGTGACGTATTTATAATAACTGTAAATCTCCTGTGGGACTTGTCTTACTACTTACAAATCCCGGTTGATCACGATTCACGACCAGGATAAAGGACGAAAAAAAGAGAAAGGTATCAGATGCCCTCTCTGTCTGATATACACACTCTCAACTCTGTGAGTTGCGGGGGAGGGTGCGCGGGGCAGCGTTCTGCTCGCGGCCGCTGTAGTCGCTCGCTAGCCACGGAAGGGGCACGTCGCGCCGCGCGTTTTCTCTGTTTCGATCGGCATCACATGTAAGTGCGATGGACGTGCTACCCAGCGGTAACTTATTCCGCGAACTGCAGGACGTGACGGACACCGGCTATTTCGAGTGGAAGCTGTCCCTGGAAGACTACTGGCAACAGGTGAGGGCTGCGCGATCTTAAATCATCAGGCAGTTGGCTAAGCGGGCGATCTCTAAGGCCTCAGCGATTTATTTAACAATTCGTTAAATTCGAGTCGGGTGACAGTTATAAAGTGGTCTCGCGTAGGTCTCGCGCCTGCGTGAAGGCGGTGGTCGATGATTTTCTGTATAACCTGAAATCTTCTTTAGTTTAAGGCTTTGCGTTATATAAATCGTTTGAGCAGTTAACATTCCTAGTGCGGTTACGCCATTACTAAAAATAAAGTATGGAGAAGTTGCGGCTGATAGTTGAGCGTCCCCGTGCGTGATTCGGACTGAATAAAACTTGTGAGTGAGGTTTGAATAAGTTTCGTAGTACAGCATCGCTGTTTCGTGGAAGTTTGAATCGAGCGCGCAATGTTGTTATTGTGCCCTATGAAGGGACGTTCACTCTCGTCGGGATCAATCGATATAGTTCAGTTTCGCTTTCCTGCTAGTCTACTATATTTCATTCGACGCTGCATTCCTTAACGGTTATTTATAGTTTGTTTACGTTTCGACTTGTGTTTTTGTTTTATTATGTTTTTTTGTTGATATCTGTGCATTTTTATCTGAGTTTGTGTTCATGTTACTGGCTGGTCGCTATAATTATGATGCAATGCTATGGTTTATAACTATTTTTTGTGTAATAATATAATATGTTATTTTTGACGTTTGTTTACTTTTTTTTGTGTTTTACCTGAATTGGCGGTTGCCAATAAGAGCGTTAGTACAGGAATCACTCGTTTACCCGTCTAGACAATATAATATCTAGTCGACTATTAAAATAGGTTTTTTCCTCCTAAACACGGGTTTGCGTGGATTTTCAGCCGAGGCATTTTATTGATAAGCATTTTGACTATCAACTGAAATTGTTCTCATGACAATTAACTGACTGTTTCTTAGTTATAAAACATAACCCTCCCTTTTGCTTCGCCGTAGTCGAGTAAAAATGGGACGCAAGTTGACGATATGTATCGCGCAAGAAATAAATTATCTGGCTGTATGTTTACATAACCTGAATTCAGATTATATATAATGCTTATTATCTAAACTGGTAATCTTTTAATCAAATTATTTTCAATCCCAGAAAAAAATACCATAATCGTTTATAAGAATGTAAATCTTTGTAGTTATCTACTGTAAGAAATCGCCAGGGTGTTTCTCAAAAGAATGCCTTTTGTACAATTCCTTACAGTAGTAAAAAGCATCTTTAATAATGGCGTAATCGCAAATTCTTAACAACTTTTTTTGTTAAGAAAAAGAAAGAATTTTTCATCGGAAAACAGAAACCGAAGTTTATTTTGACCATTTTTCTTGTTTACCAAACGTTTGGTGGACAGGCTTTTACTGACACAAATATTAGTTCCGTATGGAAACGGGCATCGGAAAATCAAACTGCAACCCTTGCGATAAAACATGGCGGCTCTCACCGTTCGGGCACTGCGCTTACAGTCTTGTATACGTATCGGCTACCTTGCGCTGAAACCGGGCGGTCGCCGCTCAACCACTGCACCTGTAGTTCTTGCAGATTCGCAGTGATAATCCTGAACGACAAAGTAAACAAAGACATACTGTTAATTGTATGCTGATTTCTTAGTTTTATGTACCAACATCAATTCACAGCAAAAATGAAAACATTCCTAAAAAAATCTGTTCATTTGCCTGAATATTTTCTTTTTATCAAGTTGGCACCGAGGACATTAATCATGCACGGATGCAAGGTTGGTATATAATTTTATATTTAGAACATTTGAATTTAGTTTATGGGTACTATGCATAAAAAAACGTCTAATAAATATCGCCTGTATTGATATACAAAATGAGATACACAAATATTAAATTTATGAGCATAAATGTTATGTTGTATGTGATCCTGATCAACAATGCGGAGTACTCAGAAAAGTATCGAGCATTCCGTATGTTGTTCAGAAACAACACTGCCTGTGAAATACCGCTTGTACATACTTCTTTATTTCGTTTCGTTTCAGAACGACACTGCACTTTTATCTCTATGGTATTCTAAGTTTTTTGCCATGTTTGAAATTAACATTTCGATTGACATTTTTGTTCTGCCTTGGTGTGGTTTTGTATGTCTAAAATACGATAAAAATATCAAGACCAAGCTCCTAGACATTGATCGTCTCGAAGCCATCCAGCTCAGAATCCAGATATGAAACCGTCACCAAGTTTCAGTATATTGGCTCTGTATTTACCAACAAGGCTATCGGTTCTGTAAACTAGAAATTCTAAGACGAATTGAAAAACAGAGGGTAAAAGACCTAGACCTAGAGACCCACGCTCTAAAATGTGGTAGATGAGATATCGGAGCATCTGGAAATACCTATCAGCAGAAACAGAAGGACAATTCTCAGCAGTGAGAGAAGATTGATTTGTGTTTATTTTGCAAAAAAAATTGTATTCCTCATCATTTTATTTTAAATGTGTCAGTAAATACTAATCTCCATTCAAGTGCAATGTTGGTAGTCTACAACATAATCTAGCACTTACTAAAATATTCCGAAATGTTGTATCTCAACAACATATGTTTTCTCGAAAAGTACGTAATAAGTCCATAATAAGAAATTGCAATATTTTTTCTCCTGCGAACTAAAGGCTAAGGTTAAAGTCTTCTGTAGATATGTGCGACGTGATAATGCGACAAAGATTTTATTATGGTATGATAAATAACCATAATTCATTATTATGAAGGTGTTTAACTTATTACAAAATGAATGTGAATAATAATAGATAAATAGTTTTTGCATCAATAGTAATTACGAATTAAAACAAAGTATCAAATTATTAGCGTCCTACTAACAGAAATCTAACACTACACGTAAACAATCTTGTTTTTGTTTAAATTCGGCGTCTTTCTCCTGTTGTTATTCTTGATTTCTTGATATTTATACATGAAGCGAAACAACATCTCCCGTAATCTACTTTTAATTGTTTTATTCATTTTTCACTTAATTAATACCATTACCAAGACCACAACAAATCAAAACAACACGCCATCTTGTTTTGGAAAATTGAGGTTGACATTAGTATATAGCATTGCCATATAAAAAGTTTGCAAATAATTCGAGTGTCTACTTTCGTTCACTCTACCTAACAATCAGAAGTGGGATTTGGACACGAATACTTAACTTAAATAAAATTGTAGCTATGGAAAACTATACCTAATTGTCCGACCGAAACACGTTTTCAAACTGAAACGTGAGGTGTAACAAAAAAGAAAACCGGATACTTTTTGGCAGAAAAGGAAACTCCGACTGAAAGTCCTGAAACCAGTTTTTTTTGCCGAAAATGGCCAAAGCCGAACGGACCTTTCGGTTGGGCACTAAATTATACTAAAAAATACGACAAATTGCCTTTGCAGTGATGTTGCAGTTGACAGTTGCGAAACGATATTCTAGCTTCAAAGCCTTGCTTATGTCGCTAGAGCGTTGTTCTCTTGCACGATGGACATCACTATTCATAATTATTTATGTCACAGAATCGTTGCAAGATGAACAATATGGCGGCATCTGGAGACGATAACGGAAGCGTACGTGAACTACACAGGTGCATGCAGTTAGTTAACCATCTGGAATATAGCTTTCGTCACCTTTTACGATGCGTGAAAAGAGGGTAGACTATTTAAGTAGTCGTTGGGTGGGTAGTTCAGACGCAATATATTCTTACTGCATAAGGTGCAATGGATATTGTGTAGCTGGCAATGCTTAGGTTTTTATGCAAAGCTGCTGTCGTATTCGCGTAAAATAGGTCTAAACCCCGTTCACGTGCCCACTGCTGGGAATCAGCAGCCATATTGCGTCATAAATTCGGCAAGGCAAAGGGCAAGGAGTATAAAAAATCGACTAATCACAAGGCTGCAGGCCTCCTTTCAGACATGTCTTCTTCTTTTTTTAAATGTGGCCTCAGACATGGAAATTCTCCTGTATCGTGGGTGCTTTCGCAAACATAATAAAAAATCACATACACAATCAGTCAGACCCGGAAGAACTAACTGAGGGACTAAAAATATTTGTTGGCGCGATTTCTGAGCCACTGCACCAACCGTGCGTTCTGCGGAAGTGGCTTATAAATACGCCATGTGGGCCTAGTGCGGTGTAACATGTCTTCGGGTTCACACCTACGTTCGGCGTCGTTACCATTGAGCAAGCACTGCTCACAACAAGAATGGCTCATACAATTGTAACCATATTAGACCGTCAATTAATTGACAGCAGACCGGACGTACACTTAAGTATTGGCAATACAATAAGTATTGCCACTCTTGAAGACAATTTAAATTCAAGGAATGCGCTCAAATGTCATTAGGTACATTGCTATCTTAAGGCTTAGCATGCACTGCGGTTTTATTCGCATGTTTTTTTGCCGCTCATTCTGTGACACATGGAATTGTATAAGCAGCACGCATTGAAGCATGTTTTTCCACAGAATCATCGGCACCACGGCGCGGATTAAATTCGCGCGTTTATTTTGAGCTCTTTGAACAGGTAGAAAGAGACAAAATCGCGCGTTATTTTATCCGCAGTGAGATAAAATCCGCGCGGCTTAAAATCGCATTGCGTGTTAAGCCTAAAGTTCGTAGCCGACGTATGCGACACCGCTCCGACCCGGCAAAATAATGTTCATAGAAAAGTGAGCTCCAGGGCGTCCTCTACTTTAATTTGACAAAACAAAAGCGAGCTTACCGTGATCGTACCACTCGATAGTTGACGACTCGCTTACAGCATGCTTACCAATCGCTTCAAGCGGGCGGGCCGCGCACAGTACGCTGAAAACTGACAGACTGCTTGAAGCACGTTGTTAGAAAAAGAAAGGTGAAAGCGGTCGGCGCGTGGACAGACAGTTGACTGCTGGCTGTAACTGCGTGGCCAGCTGGTTGCCTGCTAGCTGTCGGCGCGTGGACAGCGAGCAGTCATCTCGTTTGAGGCGATATTGCGGGAGTGGGGTCGTCTAAGTGAGCTACGACCTTAATAATTCATCACACATCAAAATAGCTTGAAAACGGATACATTGAGTGACAACATAATAATTTCTTTGAATTATTTAATAGCTGATATCAGCCAGTTATCTTTATTGTGCTGTTGTTTGGTTATCGCATTCACGTTCAAATGGACTACATTTATTTGAGTGCATATCAATTTTAAGTACTAGCTCTCCGAGAAATTGATTATAACAGGACTGATTGTAGAGCAAGACAGACTACCTAAGAAAGGAATGTCTTTAATTGAACGAGCAAATGACGTAACTTCAAGACTGTATTCCCTGAAGGGTTCCGACAGAGATACACTTATAATGCACCCAGATTTCACCAGTTATGTTAAATTTCCATGTACTAGGAAGCATGCCTATTGCTATCCATTGGAAGCAATCGCAGATTCCGGGTTGCTACTGAGACATTCCAGATGGATAACCCAATAACACTTTGTCGGACCTGGGAATCGAACCCGGGACCTGACGCTCGTCAGTCGCTCTTTGCAACCGCAACACCATCGGGGCAGTTGCAGCAATTTGTTTATTCAAAGGCTTAGCCAAACAGTCAAACAAAATATAGATATCGGCCAACTGCCCATAGTGGGCCAAACTTAAAACCTTTATCACTGGCCACCGAATAATATTTTCTATACATCATAAAGCAGTGGCCCAGTGGTATAGGCCGCGACTTACAAGTTGTAGGTCGTGGGTTCGAGCCCAGGTAGGCGCTTTACTTTGTGTAAATTATTTCATCACCACTCTGCTCTCAAAACGGTGAAGGAAAACATCGTGAGGAAACCGGCATGTCAAAAATTCGAAGACATGTGGCATCCACCAACCCGCACTGGGCCTGCGTGCTGGATTACGGCCCATTCCCTCTCACAGAGAGGAGACCAGTGTCCCAGCAGTGGGTTAGGCTGATGATGATGCATCATAAAAAAATAAAGCGCTCATCATACAAGCTGATCTGTATCTATAAAACTGAGCTTTTCCATTTTTAAGTGAATATATTGGTTAAACTAAGAGCAAACTTTACTAATGAAACGGCACCTATCAGCACGTCTAAACTGTGTTCAAGAGTTGTCAGTGACGATATTCCACGGCAATTAAGACACTGCATTCCGAGTCACGGGGGTGTTACACTACCAAATTCATAAAGCCTAATAGAAAAACCTCACCCTCGCCAGTCGCACTTTGGATGCATCAATGGGGCAGTTGCAGCAATTTGTCTCACTGTTTATTCAAAATCTTGGGCTCACTTGCACCACAGATAATATAATACTAGCATACAGATGCCTCATCCCATACAAAGAAACCGTGCCGACGTAACTAGCGTTTTTCATCATCGCGTTCGGTTCCGTTCCACGGCGATAGATAGATCACCATCTATATCCGTGGAAAGGAACCGAACGCGAACGATGTACAAAATATTATCAGAATAATCAGTATAGAACGTTGGCACGGTTTCTTTGTATGGGATGAGACACCACTGCTTGCACGAAAAACTTAACTCAGAGTTAGTTGCTAACACGAGGCTAAAATGACATTTTGTCTTACAATATTGTTAAATTTTTCGTGCAAGTAGACTTTCGCCAAATAAAATATAGATATCGGCTAACTGCCCATAGTGAGCCAAACGTAAAACCTTTATCACTAGCCAACGAATAATATTTCTACCATTCATAAAAAATAAAGCGCTTAAGTTGATACAAGCTGACCTGTACATACAAAACCCAGCATTTCCATTTTTTATTTGCGAATAAATTGGTAAAACATTGTGCCTCGTAGCGAAAAATGAATTTACTTCCACAAAAAAGCTTGGTGGCTTTCCAATCAGCGCAGCGCTTCGGCCATTCTAACACAGATAAAGGGCTCGCGTCCATTTACGCACTTGTAGTATTAAACGAGAGTACGTAAGCATTAACGAGAAATTGTGGCAGTAAAGACAATATGTATTTAATATATTTTGAAGTAATAAAGTCATGCTGCTGTATTAGCCTTTTCTCTTGGAAAGAAAACAAAAATGTTATTAATTTCGATTTTACTTAATTATCAATTTAAAAAGTTCTTCCAGAATAGTCTAAGTAATACTCAGAATAGGCACCAATAGCCCAACGGTTAGTAAGACCTGCGGCTAACTCACGGTTCAAAATCCACACATTGTGAAATAAACTAGAAACAATCCAGGACTAGCTTAATCTTTCTGACATTAAGCACAAGGATACCTACAAGTAACGTTGCTAACAATGTGTTAGTTATATAGAAAAATAAATGAAACAGTGATAGAGGGTATCCAAATGCATCGTTAATTGAAAATGCATGGAATGAATAGGTACTTAGGACCTGTAATACTTATTAATTCCATGCATTTTCATCAAAAACAGAAACGTGAAGCTGTACTTAATAAATTATTTTTATATATTATATAATATATATATATATATATTAAGGTGAATAGGTATGTGTGCCTCAGTAGAAATGCAGTTTAATCAATTATAAAAGTAATTTAATAAATATCATCCGTGTACTGCGCACTTTACTGTAAGCGATCAAATATTTGGATAATATTGTTCGAAAATATTGTAGCTAATTATTACTGAATTGAATAATATTGTTCGAAAATATAGTTGCAAATTGTTACTGAAACCACACGCCGCAGCTTACATACTTTGTGCTGAAACTACACACTCAATTAAATTATATCAATTCATCAATGAATAATTTTAGTAAGTACTAAACCCACGCTTCATATGAAAAATCACTACACACGTCGATGTATCACTAAACAATTTTCAGGCGATATTAATTGCAAACTATTCTGAGCGGAAAGTTTGTGATAATCAGTTTGGAGCAGCTATTTTCAATAATAAAGTTCAGAGGTTTTTGGGATGGAATAAAAAGATTGGACACAGTCATAATATTATTAATAGTGAGGTACTTAATTTTTTTTAATGCATTGGACAATAAAAACGGGACAAAACACAAGGTGAAGAAAAAAAGAACTTTTTTTAAGTTGTTTTCCACTAAATAATATTCTCGGTCGCAGATTAAGAGAGAAAATTAATTCTTAAAACAAACAAATAATGCCTCCCGCAGACAGACTGATGTCGCATTGTCACACCTGTTTGGGGACGCCTTTAAGCAGGTTCACCCAAGAAACAAGTGCATAAACGTATTTAAAGCCGAGTGTAGTTGAGTCGAACCGTTTGTACGTGTGTACCAACACTTTAGTGCCGGAAACACTGCGTAAACATAGTTATTTTTAAACCCAGTTTATAGGTAAATAGTTATTGTTTGGACTGAGTGTTAGTTGCGGTCTTCACGGCCCATTACGGCTAGTGGACCGGCAGAGTCCCAAGGTCCTGGCGAGGTGCGTGTGGATAATTTTTATTGATCCGTAGCATAAAATATATTAACATGGAGATCTAAAATATAACATTAAAACTAATTTAAACATTACTAAGAAAAATAAACTATGTGAATCGAAAGTGATAAATCCCTAGCTAATAAAGCCTTCTGCAATCCAGATTTATTACAAACTAGCTTCTGCCAGCGGCTTCGCCCGCGCGGAGGTCGAAAATTATCCAGAGGGAACATATTCCCGGCATAAAAAGTATCCTATATGCTATTTCAGACTATAATCTATCTCTGTGCCAAATTTCATACAGATACGTCCAGCCGTTTGAGCGTGAAGAAGTAACAAACATACAAGCACACTCACAAACTTTCGCTTTTATAATATTAGTGTGAAAATCATTTAATTTGAAGCTAAATGAATTAAGGTATCGCCGCAGGGTTATGTTATAAAATAACCAAGCATAGTATAAAATTTTACAGTCAGTAGACCAAGAGAATATCGTTAAAAGCACATACCGTTACCCTGTGGTACAAAGTTTCCTGTAATAGCCTCACTGTTGTGTGCACTACACTGAATTCTCGCGAGAATTTCACAGAAACAATTTGAGGTATCAAAAGCGGGTTAATTCGCCTTGGTGTTAGATTGTTTATCACAATGGCCGTAAATCGGTCATGTAGGGATAAACTGGATCATCGGTCTTCTATATGAATGCACTTCCATGGAAGCTATGACAAATAAGTGAACACACGTTTTGATAGCCTAAAAATTCACCTAGTTTTGTTCATCCAGCTCGCGAATATGTATCCTCCGACTGCACAATTTGATTTTCTTCTTGTTTACGTCTTTTTAGTTACTTTTTTTTTAATTAGGTACATTTAAACATATACGTGTTATATATTTCTGAAATCACCTCTTAAACCCCTTTTGATACCCCACACGATGGGTTGGGTAGAAAAAAAAAGATTTGGTCGCAATAATATGGCGCCCAAAAGCCGTCTGTTTTTATTTTTCCAATTTTAATGTAGCCAGTGACACTCGCAAGGTTAGTAAATACGAATCGATTGGTCTCTGGAACGCCACACAGGAACAAACATACATACATAGACTGATAAACATTTCTTTTTTTTTCTTCTAATCTATAGGCTCGGGTTTGACCACTATCTCGCATGATGTTAAGCGATGATGCGGTCGACGGTGAAGCACGCTTCGGCAGTCGGGTAAAAAAAGATCCTCCTAGCCCGTTCCACCATCGCAGTAAAATACGTACGGCGATGTGTCATCGGTGTTTGGTGGACATCCCACTCCTCTAAATCCCACCTATACGCACCAAACGTTTTGGGAATACTTTGATTAAGCGTACAGCTAAGGAGTGGAATTCCCTGCTGGACTCTTAAGTGTGTAAAACCTGGGAGTCTAAGTCAAGAGTGAATAGGTTGCGTAACGTGCTTCAACGTCGACCACATCATCGTTTACCATCAGTTGAGATAGTGGTCAAGCGCGAGCCTCTCAATTATAAAAAAAGACAATTATTCGGCAAACTGCGGGTGCTACGTGCCTCCGCAAACGTTTGGCCGATATTCGGCAAACGTTAGCGAAGCGGGTTTCAGAATAATACTTCAGTGCTCTTGGTGTTACATAAGAGCGAACGTATCGCTAGGTAATGTGAAAAGCATGATGAACGAAATTGAGTTAGGCTCCCGTAGACAATCGCGCCTGGACCATGCGACTAAATGATGCTACAGCAAAATTGTTCTACAGAAATTCGTGGAACAATTTCTTTGAAAACAGATACAGATGTTGTTGCATCGCTGCCGCATTATCTTGAACTATACAAATCCGAAAGTGTCTGTTTGTTTGTCACTTCTGGAAACGTCGACTATACAGAACCGGTGCACAATAGATTTTGACAAATTTTGGCACAGAGCCCCCTTTCCGTTTCCCCTTTTATTTATCATACAAAATATATAATAGAAAAAATTAAAACAAACCAAACTATGCCTCGTTTGGTATTGGACTCGTAAGTATATTAATTACCAGTGCAATTCAACGCGTTCAATTTTCACACCTATTCGATCGGCTCACGACAGGTTATTGAACAAAATAACAGTAATTGGTAATGTCTGCCGCAAAATGGGCTTGCCTGTAGCGTGAGTTTTGTTAGTAAAACGTTTGCTGGACATATACAGAGTTGGTATTTGCTTTTCATGTTATTTATCTATGTTTTTGTTTTTGCCTAAATTAGTTTATTGAAGATGGGAAATAAAGTGACAGGTAACTAAGTGAAAATTTAGAGATTGACATTTAGCTGGATCGAAAGGATATGATAGCTGAACCCCTAGCATCCTAAGACTTCAAAGTTTTCCCGTACAATTTCCCGTTCGATTGTAAACTTAGGAAAATGAAAACAAACTGAAAAAAGAAAATGTCAGACACAGGCATGAACGAACATTAACAGCAACAATATTTTAAATAAAGACAAATAGATAGAGGAAGATAAAACGGCACAGATAAAAAACAGGCCGGTATTTGTTCAGTGTTGCCGACTTGCCGTATTTCTCGCTGCCCCGACTTTTGTTTCGCCTCAGTGACGGTTATCGATAAAATTACGTTTACTGACGCCCGGCACCCGTGAGCCAGTGATGGGAAAATGCTGTTTATTGACGGCAAATATATCGATACATTTCAGCTGGAAAAATCGAGCTGCGATTCAAGAGTGTTCATTGGATGTTTAATTATGACAGAATGAATTGTTGTTGTCGCGCTCTTGTGTCCTTTTTATTGGAGTACCGTAGAGATTTTTGCCTATTAAGAATTTGTTGTATCAATTATAAAAATGGGATGTACTTTAAATAAGTGGGCATCTACAGGCTGTCTGAGACCGACGCGAAAATAATACCATGGATTCAGTACATGTTTTTTTGGACCTCTCGACCCAGAGGATCCAGAATCATTGACTGAATACGACAACCCCCTAATGTGCTTTACTAAATACCTACTTATGTCAATTAATTTCTTTATCATTATGCCCTTATTCTGTATTTTTCAACTAATTAATTACTAAATATTATCCTAATTATATTTTTTTACAGAAGTTTCCCTAATTTTCCCAGTATATGACACCACGACATAGGGGACCGTTATTTCTGTCACACAGCTAATTAACAAAAAGCACGCCCTATTTAACACACCTGCAAAACACTGACCCCATTTCACCCCACTCCCGAAAAAAACACCAATCTCCGACCCTCCGAAGTTCTTTTTTTAAAAGACAAAAAATAACTGTTACAAGTACCTAGGTACTCGTACTATAAAAGTCTGAACTCCAGACCGTCCGAAGTTACCCGCACTCATCAATCAAACAAATAACTGTTACTCGCACTCATGCTATACAAGAGTATGCACTGTTACAACTTACACACAAAACAATTTTAATTAACACTAATTTGGAACAATTAGTTGTTAGACTGTTGATTTTAGATGTTTTGACTTTTACGTCGTTTAGAACTGGGATGAAATGGAATGCATAGGAGAGAATATGAATGTAATTATATCTACTAGAAATCAGATCGTAGTCATGCTTTTTAAGGTTCCGTACCCGAAGGGTCCAAACGGAGCCCTATTGCAGTCACTCACGTGTCGTCTGTCACACAGGTTTTACAGCCGGTTGCAACCAGCCAACGGTTGGAGCTACAGTCTTCAATCATGTAAAAGCATCTTGTTGTCCCAAACCCATACAAATTGTCAAACATATTTTTAAATATTTTAACTACGGATCAAAAAACTGGGCCCAACCCACGAATAGTTTTTATACCCGTCAGTTTCTGTCACATTAATATACAGCCTCTATAAAATAAAATAAACTTGATATTTTTTACTGAACATAAAAGCGAACGTTTTTCCGCTTCATAATTCCTATAACCAATAATCAAGTAATACCACACACGTTGACAGCCTTATTAAATTATTAATATGCCGTAACCGTAATACGCCTATTACGGCACATTACGGCATATTACGGCACCGATTATGTCAGCAACAGCGTATCATTTTATACAACACTGCACATTGAAGAAAAAAATATGCATTTTCAAACCGTATCTAATAATTCACGCAGGTTGTTTATATCAGTAAATTTTACAGTGTAGATTCCTGTTCATAAGCAACAATTTGATGTCCTATCTGTAGGACATTTTTGGGGAGAACTTTTCCGTACGTATTGTTTTGTTACACCTGTCTACGGGTAGTATTAAAACTTTCCTAATTAATGATTGCCTCAAGGTCGCTGGCGTTAGTCGTCGTCTTAAGGCGATATATTCGCCCCAATGCTAACGCAGTACTGGCCGTGCGCCCGCTCGATGCCAAAATATCAATATTGAACCTCCTTTTGAACAGTTTTGTTTGCAAAATATTATTTGATATACTGCTATGTTAGTTATGAAGAAATTCCAGACATCAATTTTTCTGTGTAAAAATATTTTTAAACATCCAAGTCGATTTGGAGGAGTTTCCAAAAGTTGCGAAAAAATATCGTGTTGTTAATTATTTTTTTAAAGCAAAACTATTAGTTACACGAAAACACCTTGTGTTCAAAATTATGTACATGAATCAATAATATATATTTTTTCAAACCTTTTAACTTAGCCGCTCCGTTACTAAGGAATGAGTATGCTTTAGAAAGTTACCGTTTTACGGCACTAAAGCGTATATAGGCCCTTAATAATATAATAAAGAGGAAAGATTTGCATATTTGTTAATTTGTAAGTTTGTTTGTAATGGATAAACTCTAAAACTACTAAACCGATTTAAAAAATTCTTTCAGTTACAGAAAACTACATTATTCTGGAATAACATAGACAATACATTTTTTTTATTTGAACACCCTACAAAAATAGTAATAATGTCACAAATTGCTATTAAATCTAATTTGCTATAATACGAGTATGAAGGAACTTTTAACATCAATATAGACTGAAAAAAAAAATATTTGGTGACTTTTGTTGTTATTTTAATAGCGTTGAAATGTAGGTCATTGATTTTGTTAATTTTGTGCAAATGTATTATCTGCTTCGAAAATCTTTCTTTGACGATCTACTTAGCACTTTTTGGCAGATTTAAAATGACTGGTTTCCTTTTTGAAAATCCAACGCATCTGTAAACTATATAAAACTGACGATGGAATAAAGAAAGATGTACCATAGACAAAGAAAGACGTGTCTCTAAATTGTTCTGCAAGCTATTATAGCTTCGTCTAGAGCGAAGTTTCAAGGTTGAGTGATCTAACGCGTTCAATATGTGACTAGACCGATGCTAAAGTTTACTCATTCAATACCTACGAAATACTAGTATAGGTCTTAAGTTTCTCTGTAGTATAAGTAGGGGGTCTGATATAAGAACAATAGCCTTGTTTTGTACGTATCTGATGAGATACGTACAAAACAAGGCAAGAGTAAACAAAATCAAATATAATAAATACAAAATTCTACCCACTCACTAGTTGATACCATGCTATTTAATTTGCTAGAACTTATTAAAAACACATACGTCTGCTTACGACTGTGATTCATACATGTAAAACATTGTTGACGAAACAAAATATTTTATACCATGGCCCCCTCTAAAAAGCTTATTTTATTCACTGAAAACAGTGAATAAAAAGCACATTTAATCATTGTTTTGGTGTTTGAATTTAGAACACACATATTCAAACTTCATCTCAATGCTATACGCCCTTGCGCAAAAATACTCGGTACAAACTCGTTGTGCAAAGAATACTCGACTTTCAAACTTGTTCATCGATTTAATTTTGTGTTTGATTATATTTAGGATTTTAATAATGATTTCGTTTTTAGTCCAGCTAGGATGTTTAGTGAATACTTATTTAGATTGTAATTCTAATATTAATTGCATTGGTGTTTCATTAATTATAATTATGTAGGTAACGTAATGGAGGTGGTCACTGGCCCCTGAAACACAGGTGCTGTTCGTGCTCAGGGGTCACGGTTTCACATTTTTTGTAAATATTGAAGGTAATAAACCATTTATTTAATATTATACCTTGTGCTTTTTGCTTAAATCTTTCTTTTTCTCGTTGTCATGGTATAAAATATAGTATGCAACTCTTGCATAAAACGGATTTATATCGAGGGCCATGAATCACTCGCACAACACAATCACATCTATGGCCCTCGCTTAAATCCGTCCTTTATTCACTAGTTTACCTACTAAATAACTACTAACTAACTAACTTTATATACTATTCTTTTGACCGATACCCATTTAAGGCGATATACGCCCCAATGTTAACGCAGTACTAACAGTTTTGTTTGCTAAATATTATATGATTTACATATGCTGTTTCACTTATGAAGAAACTCCAGCCAATAATTTTATTGTGTAAAAATATTTTCGCGTTTCCAAAAGTTGTGAAAAATATCGTGTGTTTAATATTTTTTTAAAGCGAAAAAATAGTGTGAATCAAACATAAATATATATTTGATTCATGTATTTTTTCAAACCTTTTAACCTAACCGTTACTCAGGAGTATGCTTTAGAAAGTAATAGTCTTACGGCAGAAGGCCCTTAACGAAACAAATTCCCTTGATTAGGCAAAAAGTAGTTAGCAGTTATAAATCAATTATAAACAAAGCCTGACTATACTGTTCGCATTCTTAAAAAAATTGCCACCAATACCGTTCTATACAAATATGTAGTTACCGAAAGTATGTATATTACATATATACATATGCAGCATAAAGACTGAGTCACAAAAGTCACAAACATCGACTATCGAGGGCATTTCCTGATTGCTAGCACATGCGCTAACTGTCTCGTTTGTTATTGTAATGATTATTATTAAAATAATATTCAACATAATCGCACGGTGAATCATTTACTAATAATGTAATATGTATCGGTAATATAGGTCATTTTATATTTACGTAAACTGACCTCTCAAGTCCTATGTTTATCTTTTAATTGAAAGAATTGTCATAGATAACATTACTTTACGCTTGCAATATTCACATAGCAGAAATATACCTACATATAATAAAAACCAGCCAAGTGCGAGTCTGACTCGCGCACAGAGGGTTCCGTATAAACAGCTACATTCACCAAAACAAATGGATAACATTACAAACGTTCATAAACAATGAAGGCACCGAACATTGCTCTAACGAAGGGACAAAAATAACTTTGCCATTCGTTAACTGTTGTCCCCATACATCAACATTTTTTTTTTTTTTTTTTATGTTGGTCGACTATTACTCGTTAACTTGTAAAACCTACTTAGCTGTGATAGTTTTCCTTTAAATTCGCTATGTGTACGTACTTGACTCTAACAAAAAATTTGGAAAAAAATGCAAACGGATACCTGAATCGAAAAATGGTTTTCACAAGATCCGTGATATTTTTGAAAGGCATATCCAACGCTACCCCGCCCTATAGAATAGACGAGAAAAAAAACAACCCCACTATTTACACGAGGAACCCAGAAAAAAATTTCATTCGTATTTTATTTTACTACTTTGTCGGCATGATTAATATGTATATCCATGCCAAATTATAGCTTCCTAGTACTTTCTAGCAGTCTTTAGCTAAACTGCGGACGGACGGACAGATGGACATGCCGAAACTATAAGGGTTCCTTAATGACTACGGAACCTTAAATACCCAAAATTTCTCCAGTTGTGTTAAAGCCCCATGCAATATGATGCGAATCCAGGTAGACGGCTGCTATTAAACCACTTATGGAAGAAGACAATGACACTTCTCTGCTGGGTACTCCCCAGAGGAGGGTCCGGTGACGGAGAGCTGCGGCGGGTCCGCGGTGAGTGCTAACGCGTGCCCGTGTTCCCGCCATAAGCGGCGCAGGAGAATACCGAGGATTTTTAGTGGGTTGTAGTCCTTCGTAACTGCGCTATCTCCCCGTGGTATGCATGAGCCTTTCACCAGGATAAAAAAGGTATCGAAATCGGTAAAGTTTTATGTATGTTTAACCAAAAGTAAAAGTAAATGTGATTTTTGTTTGTGCAAATTTCCTAGATGCGAATTAATATTATATGATGGCATTCCAGAGGGTGACAGTAACCTTCTTACTAATAAACACAGAATAAGTGTTTTGTCCTCGATGTAACTTGTGCCGGCCACCTGGAGCCGTTACTTGGGATGGTCAATCATGGACGCGAGTAAGTGTGTGATCAGTTTTCGAGAGGCTTCTGTGAGTACCGCAAAGTATGACTACTTTTATTACCTTGGGTTCTACCTGTTAAGTAATTGAAGGTAAGCGTAAAAAAAGGTATTTATATCTAAACGAATAAATAAAATAAATTAATTGGCTTGCCCGAATTTTTCGTATCTTGCCGAGTGCCATCACTGGCACCCGCGTGCCACGGGTTTGGCTACTCCTCACAAGACCAAAGACAGGCCACATAAATACCAAAAACAATATTGGCAAGCAATTATCCAAATAATTCGCAAGTCTCGCATTCAAACACCTAAATGAATTCATATCTGGCTCCCTCAGAAACTGATTAAATTGCATTCTAGGTGAAAATCGAGCCAGCTATTTCGCTGCGTTTGTGTCAATAATTTTAGGCAATTACCATAGCCTGTATTGTATTCGCGTGATATTTTCCTGTAGCGCAAGCCGAACAATAGGTAATCTATTCAAATAGTAGCACAATAAACAGGAAATGTATATTAGTTATTAGTTCGGGATTGTTCAACCATTTAACGAATGAACACCTCATATTTTCAGTAGACAACATATGAATTTTATAGGTGACGTTCTTCAGAAAGGTCAGGAGCGCAGTACTCATAACCGGCGTGCGTGTATGAACGTTTCAATTAAGCAAAGTTTCTGCCTACCCCCACAGGAATGGGGCGTGAGTGTATTTATGTAGCCAAAATACGAGTTGGGAATGACCGCAATGTGAACGCACTTCACTGACAGGCCTTGGTAGGTAATAGTATATTATATCTAAGGAAATGAATTGTCTATCAGATAAGTAACTTGCGTATCATACAACGAAAGCCTGTTTGTCTTATGTAACAGTTTGATAGCACCAAACATAGACACAATTAAATGCACTAGGAAAACTTGTCAAGTGGTACAAAATAATCTACTTTTCTTATTGTGTATTGCTCGATATTCAACATTATAACATGTCCTTCGTATCTGTGGTAAATTTACTTAATTATTCACATGAGATTTATCACTGGAATAGTAGATTAGGAAGTGGAGCTGACAGATCGAGCTAGATGTACTGGAAGAATGTATTTAGTTAACACCACTGCCTAGCCTTTTTCCCAATTATGTTGGGGTCGGCTTCCAGTCTTACCGGATTCAGCTGAGTACCAGTGTTTTACATGGAGCGACTGCCTATTTGACCTCCACAACCCAGTAACTGGGTAACACGATACCCCTTGGCAAGACTGGTGTCAGATCTCAGGCTTCTGACTACCCGTAACGACTGTCAAAGATCTTCAAATGACAGCCGGGACCAACGGTTTAACGTGCTTTCCGAGACACGGAGGAAACTCGGTATGTTGAAATGGTCACCCATCCACGGACCGACCTCGTCAAGCGTTGCTTAACCTGGAAGATCGGCCCGTGCGGCTGTTATTATTTAGCCACGAGCTAACACTTAACTAACTTTAGCTAACCTTTGTTAACACCACTCGTGGAGCCTAATTTAACTCAAGTGATATACGATGTGCAGTAATCACAAAATTCCAACCTTCCACTAAAACCAGGTAAAAATATATTTTAAATAACTTTTCCCATACCGCAGTATCGTTTGATATGGTGAGGTCATCCTGCACCAACTGCGAATTTGCGACTCGACTAATCCACCCACACTGCCTACGTACTAACCTCCGTTTTCAAGAGAAAATGAACTTTTAAATGAATTATGTGACTCTTATATTGCTGTTACTTCTTTGAAAGAATTTCATTATTCCTACTGAGACATAAAGCACAGAATCTTCGCAGGTAGCTTAGAGCTGGCAGTACAGATACTGATACAATACGTGGTGCCGATAGTGCATTATAAGCAGAATCAGGATTTCTCATTTTAGAAATCATTTCTGTCTGCAGGGTCTAAAGTAACCTAAACATGAAGAAGATGACGGGGGCTTAGTCATCTCCTGCGAACCTAATCTATCCATGTCGGGGTGCCCTAAGCTCCGGACTCGCTGCGGTAGCTCTTGGACTAATTCATTGGGCATTATTATCGAATTGCCCAACTTACTATATAATCTAAGTGCCCAACCATCACGTAGCAATATTCAACGTGTCAGTAACACGTCAATATTCATAATGACCAGATAATGATAAATATAGAAGTTTAAACCAGTATTCATTACATTTCCAATTGTACATTGGATCCTGACCTCTACATTGTCATCTTTCTCTGTCACCCTAGGGTTTGCTGTAAGTTTCAACATTGAGTTAAGCTCGCCTTTGTACATGTACTTTATTATCATACTGTATGTAATGTTGTTTTTGGTGTACAATAAAGAATTAAGGAGTATTTACTTAGTCAACTGTCTGAAATGCAAACCTGAGTCTGTGCAAATGTCGAGAACCAACCAATGTAGTTAAACGAAATGTAACTTACTAGAATATGTTTTGCGTATTACTTACGATGACAGAATTTGTAAGTATAGGTACTTCAAACACTAAGTGTAATTCTAGATTTTTGGCCCTAGGTATTTATTACAGGCAGCTCAGAATACAATTTCTGATGTTTTAGCGCTAACCGAGCTAAGCTGCTTAGGTACCATCTGTCAACTCAGTTTATTGTTATTTATTATTGATATAACACAGTTTGATAAGCCTGGATACCAACATGCACTTCGAATACAAACACTTATCATGAAAAATATTCGTTGCGTTATCTCTTATCAGACCTAGTGATAAGTCGGTGTAGTAATCAGCTGATTGCGTTGACAAACTGTTTCGTATTAGATCATAACATTTGACGAACCGTGACAATTCATTTCTCTTAACTAAAAAACATACTGCCTGCCAGCATGTGGTTCGATTCCTGTGTCGGGCAATATATAATGAAATCTACAAGAACTCTCGCCAAGGGGTATGCAATGAGCTACAGAGCGCCTCGTGCTACGCATTTCTCGTCCTTTTTACTTCGTCTTCATTCATACTCCGGGTCTTACACGCGCTTCCGTTGCGACTTGTGAGTACTACGCAGTACGCACTTGACCTTTTTCAAGGACATTTCCCTTTACGTACCGACATGGATTTATCTGGTTGGCGCATGGAAAGGATTTTGCCGCACATTTTAAGACACAGATTTGTACCAAAACTGGTCTAATAAATGTTGAATGCGAAATAATTACATAAACAGACAAGACCGTTTGTTTTTTTTTACACTCCTGTTAATGTAATAATTACACTCCTGTGTAATCGTCAAAGGACGAATTCAGAGTCTGAAAGTTGTAGTTTTAAATGCAAGTGAAAAAGAAATGCGAGCCTATTCTCTTTATGTTGAGGAACTGGAGACCAAACATTGGCAGATATTCTTTGTCAATTTCCACACGAACCGCGTAAATTTTGAAGGCCTTCCATGGGATTTCAGAATGCGGTAGTGCGGTAGTCGTGGCTAGGAGAGGCACGCGTCACAAAATACCTTCCATTTTCCACAAATATACGGTAGTTGGCAAGTTACATTACGCATACAGCTAGCATGTGTGGCAGTTTCTACTCTAGATTTTTATAAACTACAGGCTGTTGTATTATTTGTTTGCCTTTGTACTGTTAGTTTAGAAATTTTCTTTCAAAGAAAATTTTAAAAACATCATTGTCTTTAACATACGAATTATAAGAATCTGACTGTTACCTAGTATGTCATAACAATTTAAACCACTCAATCATGAAGGTACTACCTGTTTGCGAACCCTCCCATTGTTATTTCAAGTAACAAAATTGGAGTATATTTGCCCAACCCCAATCTTTGGCACAAATAAAATCAACCAAATATCGATCGACTCCTGCCTTACAGGGGTGACGCTCCCCTTTAACCCTTTCGTTGCGAACTTGTACTTTACGCAGTACATGGAATATACATAGCGAGGTAATGTATCTACGTAAATTACGCCATTTCACATAGAGGTAAGGTAACATAGAATACCATTTGCTACGATTTATTATATGTTCAAAGTAACCCTATTGAAATCAAACTTAAAGCATTAATTTCGACTAAACCACTTAAAGGCACTTTTAAATTATCAAGGAGTCGGACAAGGCGTTTTTTCTGTTCTGTGAGTCGGACAGCCAAAACGATGAAGCACGTTCGAAAGCGTAGATTTCTATTGAGTAGAACGTACGTTAGAAACTTCCTGGCGGCATCATTTAAATCAAAATGAAGATGGATGAATCAAACGAGTATGTTACTCCTTTTTACCCGACTGCCGAAGGAGGGTAATGTGTTTATCAGACTATGTATGTATGATTGCTCCTATGTGGCGTTCCAGAGACCAAACGCGTTGGCCGATTTTCATGATTCGTACGTCAATCGATTCGTCTTAACCTCGCGAGGGTCACCGGCTTCATTAAAATAGGAAAATTAAAAAAATGGTGGATTTTGGGCTCCATATTTTGGGAACTCAATTTTTTTTTTTCCCCACACACTTCGTGTGGGGTATTCAAATAAAGGATTGTAAGAGGCGATTTCAAAAAAATATAACACTTATATGTTTAAATGTAACTAATTCGAAAAATAAATGTTAACTAAAAAGTTATAAATAAAAAAGTTAATTCAAAAAATCTAAAATCCCGACTGCTTAAAAAGCGAACTAGAAAGACGTAAACAAGAAGAAAATCATGCTGTGCAGTCGGAGGATACATCTGGTTTTGGTCAGCCAGCTCGCGAATATGTATCCTTCAACTGCACATCATGATTTTCTTCTTGTTCAGGTCTTTTTAGTTCAGTGCTTTTTAAGCAGACTAGTTCTTTTTTTTTTTTTACTTATCTTTTTTTTATTCGTTTATCTCTGCTGATCATAAACGCGCGCCGAGTTCTACGCACCTGCCCTTTCAGAAGGACATCATAAAAACATGGGAGACAAAACAATTTTTGTTTTCGATTCATACCACATGTGTACCGTGTACCAGTATTTACATTTTTGTCTAGACTAATCAACTAATCGTTTATTTGAATTCTTATTTTAGTTTCGAGCGCCAAGGAACGATCTCGCGCTGTGTTTATAGGAATCGTAAATTCGTGGTTTTTTCGACCGTAATTTTCATTTTACTGTTTTGTTTATAGGCATAATGCCCCTCCTCCTTCTCGCACCGTATTCCTCATTACTGAGGATCCTATGATAATGTAAAGTATTTTTGTTTGACATTGTTTCGATATATGTGCCTACGTCCTTGGCATTATAAAGCGCATCGTGGAGATTTGTATTCAGGTATGAGCGATTTTGATCAGACGATTACCATCGATAATTCCAGGTAGGTAAACCAGTAGGTACAGGTAGATGTAATCTTGATGGCGGCTCGGAACATGAGGAGAGTCGCTGCGTGTGAGTGAGGAATTTATCAAAACTACTGCTTCTGCTGAACACGAAGACCTGAGTTCGATTCCCAGGACGGGCAAAGCGTGATTGGGACATCTGGAATTTCTCAGTAGCAGCCCCAAGTCTGGATTGGCAATAGGCTCGGCCCTTATTATATGGGGCTTGAACAAAACTAGTGAAATGTGATTGTTCTGTGGTTCTAATAGGTGCACTTCTGCTAACCCTCCGGGGATTACAGGCGTGATGTTATGTTAACATAATATAATGCCTTCAAGAGCAGTGGTGGCCCAGTGGTAACGGACGCGACTTACAAGTTGTAGGTCGTAGGTGCGAACCCAGGCAGGCGCTTTCTTGTGTAAACTATTTCATCACCACTGCTCTCAAAACGTTCAAGGAAAACCTCGTGAGGAATATATTCTAGAACCAAGAATTCGCACTGGGCCCGCGTGGTCGATTACGGCCCATTCCCTCTCAAACCAGCCAGCCATTTTTTGGTTTTTGGCCAGGTAATGCCATTAAAGGGACTGTTGACAGTGCGTACAAATCCAAATAAAACATTATTGAATAAACTACTATCCTCTTGAGTAAAATAAAATAAAATAAAAAATAAAATAAAATAAGCCTTTATTGCTGTTCGATTTTAACTTACATGACTAAACATTACTTAAAAATATAACAGTAGAGGTAGGAAACTATAAATTAAGTAAAACTAAAACATATACTCGGCATTCGTCTTATCTCCCCTGTTAACAGCTTGTCTTTCGACAAAGGCCTCCTCTAAGGATTTCCACTTGTTTCTGTCCTTTGCTGTACGTAACCATTCTGGCCCAGCTACTTGCTTCAAATCGTCTTCCCATCGCTTTGGCTGTCTTCCTCTACTTCTTTTGCTTTCTCTAGGGTACCATTCCGTTATAATTCTGGTCCATTTCTCTCTCTTTTCTCTCAACATATGTCCTGTCCAACGCCATTTCAATTTTCTGCATACCGATTGAACTTTTCCAAACTTAGTCTTTCCTTTGATCTTTTTTAATTGTATTTTGTCCCTTCTTCTTACTCCCAATACACTTCTCTCTATCCCATTCTGACATATATTTAATTTATTTTGTTGTTGTTCAGTTAAGGCCCAAGTTTGGCATCCGTATGTAAGACATGGCAGTATGCAAGCATTGAAGACTTTTCGTTTCTCCGTCATAGGCATTTCTTTATTTTTCATTACTTCGCTCAGTGACCAGAATCTCTTCCAAGTGTTTGCTATTCTTCTTTCAATTTCTTTCTGCATGCTGTCTGTCGGTGATACTAATTGTCCTAAATAAATATATTCGCTTACATATTCTAACTGCTGATTATTAATTGTAATAGCATATTTTTGTGAGGAATTGCTCATTACTTTTGTCTTTGCTATATTCATTGTGAGACCTGCTTTTTCACTTTCGTCTGATAATTGTTGTAGCATTTTTCCCAAGGTCATCGGGCATTCGGAGAAAAGTATTAAATCATCAGCGAATCTCAAATGACTCAACTTGTCTCCGTTCACATTAAGTCCGAAATTATCCCAGTCCAGTCTCCTAAAGATCAACTCCAACACAGCTGAGAATATCTTCGGCGAAATAGGGTCACCTTGACGGACGCCTCTTTCTATCGGGAACTCTTCACCTGACCTTTCCAATTTTATTTGTGCTGTGCTTTTCCCATAGATAATTTTTAGTATGCGTATGTACTTTTTATTGACCCCTTGTTGTTTTAATGACTCCCATATGTAGTGGTGTTCCAGGGAATCAAACGCCTTGGTGAAGTCTACGAAACCCAAATAATATATTTTGTTGTGTTCTCTGTATTTCTGAAGTATCTGGCGTAGGACATGTATGTGGTCAATGGTCGAGAAGTTGCTCCTAAATCCAGCTTGCTCCTTCGGCTGGTTTTCATCAAGGGTGTTAGTTAGTCTAAACAGTAGTATTTTAGAAAATACCTTATATATATTAGACATTAGGCTTATTGGCCTATAATTGTTAATATCTCCTTTGTCTCCTTTTTTGTGTAACAAAACTATAATTGATTTCGCCCAATCTTCTGGGATAACTTCTGCTGTTATTATTTCGTTAAACAAATTGGTTAATTTAGGGACAATTACCGGCATGGATATTTTAAGAAGTTCATTGGTGATTTGATCTGGACCGGGTGCTTTTCCTAACTTCTGCGTGGTAATAGCTCTTTCTGTTTCTTCTTCTAGAATTGGCGGTATAGGTTCAGAATCATGCACGTCATCTGTCATAGTCGTAGCAAGTTTATTATGTTTGCTTTTATACAGCTCCTTATAATATTCCGTAGCAATATTTAATATATCTGATCTTTTTGTAGTACATCTTCCTTGTTTATCCTTCATATTTGGCATCCAATTCTTTTTCGATTCTAATTCTTTGAACGCTTTCTTTACTCCGCCTGTTTTCTTAATATGGTATTGGAAAGTGTTTGCCCTTTTTTGCTTTCTGTCTTTCCTTAAATTTTTGTTGATATTTTTACTTATTTTTGCAATCTCTTTTCGAGTTTCTTTGTTTTTCTTGCCTTGTAAAAGCAATTTTCTTTCTTTTAGTAATTGAATTGTTTCGGTGGATAGTGTGGCTTTATTATTTGTAGACACTTTTCGGGTTTCAATTTTGAGAGTATTTACAAAATCGCAATATGTTGTCTCAATTGGTTTGTTGTATTCTTTTTCTTCTCTTCTCTCTAGAATTTCTTTTAAGCTGTTCATTATCTCTGCTTTATTTTTTATGTTCACATAGGGTACCGATTCAGTGTGCAGCTTTCGACTTTTCTTTATATGTGTCCCTCGTAACGTAGCACGAATCATTTTATGGTCCGAGTTAAAATTTAAATTATGTAAAATTGACAGATCTTTAAAATCTTTTGGTTTATTGGTCATAATGTAATCGATTTCATTTTTAAAGAGTCCATTTGGGGAAGTCCACGTCCATTTCTTCTTCTTTTTCTTTTTGAAGAAACTATTCAGGATACTTAGTTTGTTTTCTAAACCGAAGTTAACCAATCTTTCTCCGTTTTTGCTCCTGTTGCCATTACCGTGTCTTCCTACAGTGTACTCTTCGCCACTTTGACATTCCCCAATTTGTCCATTAAAATCACCCATTATTATTATATTTTTGTGAGCAGTATCAACTGTATTTTGTAATTTTTGGTAGAATTCTTCTATTTTGTTTAAATCTTGTTTTTTATCAGCTTCAGTTGGCGAGTAAACCTGAATAATTGACCATGATTCATCTCTGCTATTTTGAACGGGAAGTTTGATGTTAAGTATTGCTATTCTTTCGGATATGCCTTTTAATTCCTCGATTCGGTCGGTATATTTCCTTTTTATCAAAAAACCAACACCGTATTGCCCTGGTGTTTCTCCTTTGTAGTGTAGTATATACTTCCCGTGGTCTTCTATTCCTTCTCCTAGTCTTCTCACTTCGCTTATTCCTATAATATCCCAATTAATTTCGTCGATTGCTGTTTCTAGTTCAATGAGTTTCTCTGGGGTTCTTAGTGATCGTGTATTAAGCGTCGCTATGTGTATGTCGCAGTTATTATTCCTTTTTTGTTTGTCTGTCCTTAGAGGGTGTTGGTCATTTTCCCCCACGATGACCAGTCGGCTTGGGGGAGGGTGTTGTTTTCCTATTGAATGTATTTTAGTTTCTTTGTTTTGTTGAATTTTCCGATTGCCGAGAGTTAGTTGTTACTGTTGTTTGTTTGTAGCGACGTTAGTAAGAGAGTTAGATCTCATTCTCAACACGTCAAATGCGTTGGGTCTATTGGTTCTATTGGCCTTTAAGGATATGGTGGCTTGCTGTTTTTTAGGTTGAAAGTCTGAAGAATGCGGTGAAGAAGAAGTTTCCCTTTTTCTTTTATCGTTAGTTGTTTCATTTCCCTTTACTACAAGCTTATCATATTTTAAAAACGCTATGTTCCCCTTTTTCCTTTCCTCTATCAACTCCGCCTGTAATGCCTTCCTTTTGGCCAGAACATCCTTTGGATAGTCTTCAGTGACATATATCTCCTTAAGACCTTTCTTATTTCTCATTATCTCATTCTTTTTCCACCCATTTACGAAAGAACAAAAGACTGGCCTCGGTTTGTTGCCTTCTATACTTCTTTTCCCTAATCGGTATATATTGTTTATTGCTTTTTCTTCGATATCAATGTTTATGTCGCTTTTGAAGGTTTTCTTTATATTATCTATTAATTCTAATGTTGTTTTTTCAATTTCATCCACGCCAAATATAATTACATTGTTATTCCTTTTTTCCCTTTTCAAATATTCTATCTCTTTCTCCTGAGTTTCTATTCTTAACTTTAAGATTTTATTTTCTTCTATAATCGGAATTAATTTTTCATCCAGTCTAGTCATTATGTTATTTGTAATGGATTCAGTAATTTCCGCAGATTGTTGTTGCATTTCTAGTTTCATTTTATCGAACAAAAGTTGGAATTGTGACTCCATTTTGTTAAGTTTACTTGAAACGAAACGTAAACGTAAAACGAAAGACAATATATATTAATAAATCTTTTAGTAGTGACGTCTTTTGCTAATTGCCGGCACGTGTACGTAGATTGATTTAGTCTAGTTGGACAGATACCGCTACTCATTAATAAATTTATTTGTTTTTTATAATTGAGATTGCTATCCAGTAATTTTTTGTACCACTTTCTAGGGAAGTTTCTTCTACCTGGCAACCCTTTTGTTAGACAGGTGTCAAATGTCAGTGTCTCAGTATCGGAATGACAGGTGTCATTTGAAATTGACAAAAGTACAGGGGAATCCCAATGTGGGTACTTGGAAAACTCGTTTGATGGATACAAAATAATACAGTACTTGCGGTTGTATTTTCTCCAAAAATCAGCTTTGCTCCACGTAGATAACAGTATTAGAGCTTGCTGTGATATTGATGAGCAGACTGCAGTAAAGTGTCAGAGTTTTCAATCCGTTTAGAACACTTTTTCGTAATATTTATCTCGGACCGCAACGAAAACAATGTCAGTGCTATCAGTGTTGCCACTACAACTTCAATCCTCTTGAGTAACATTAGTTTAATGTTGACTTTGACCCACCCAAAAATATAACCAGTGCAGTGCTAAAGCCAGGTATAAGACGATGTAGCTACAATACCTATAAATGTAGCGATATATCTGAAAATTAAAAAGAAAGCAAATAAGCAACAGATAAGATGATTTTCAAACCTTTTTGTCATGGCAACTAACAGTAAAGCCTCCCCCAGAAAGGCGTGATAATGCGACAACGCGTCTATTCAAATTGGTCTAAGTTCGCAATTTCGCTTCGCATCTATCTGTGGAAACTTTAATCTATAGAAAAATAATGTATCTAAAGAAAGAAAGAAAGAAAATAATTATTTACGCCGGGCATAAGGCACCATTAAATATTTTTTAGGGTTCTGTACCCAAAGGGTAAAAACGGGACCCTTTTACTAAAACGACACGATCCGTCTTTCTGTCACCAGGCTGTATCTCATGAACCGTGATAGCTATACAGTTGAAATTGCACGGTTAGTAAAAAAACTAGCATAAAAAAAAACATGAAAAATCTGGCTAAGCGCGAGTCGGACTCGCGCACGAAGGGTTCCGTACCATTATCACAAAAAAACGGCAAAAAAAATCACGTTTGTTGTATGGGAGCCCTACTTAAATATTTATTTTATTCTGTTTTTAGTATTTGTTGTTATAGCGGCAACAGAAATACATCATCTGTGAAAATTTCAACTGTGTAGGTATCACGGTTCATGAGATACAGCCTGGTGACAGACAGACAGACGGACAGAGAAGTCTCTGTTTCTACCCTTTGGGTACGGAACCCTAAAACACTCCATTTCAGAATAATAATGAACTTGGAAGCGGTTACCAGATAACTTTTATTTTATTTTATTTATTTAATAGGAGCACCAACAACACGTTTACAGAAAAACTTACATAAAATTATACATAAAACATCGTTCCGTGCAAACATGTCACTTATAGGTGAACACAACATATACAAATTAGATTTTCGGTATTTCATAAAGCAGTATGTAAGACTGATAAATTAATAGTAACAAACTTATAACTTATTTAATTATGGATTATATATAAAATTAATAAAAAGCATTTGATAAAAATTGATAATTGATATTTAAATTGAAAAACATTTGATTATAAAATTGACAAAAAATTAAAAAACATTGCATGAAAAGATTGTTAATAGTTAATAATAGATTTAATTACAATTATAAATTAGGTAATTTATTTTAATTATTGATAATTGACTATATTATTTTATTCTATGAAATGACTAGTGAGGAGGAGTTGACCACAAATCAGTCTCTAACAGTTTTTGTCTAAGCTTTGCTAAACTGTCGCAAAAAATGTCAATCCAATCAGCAGAGATTACCCTATTAGAGATTGCCATAATTCGGTTTAAAGGAGCTGACCGACCAAGATTTGTGCGAGATGATTTGACAGCAAACGTTTCGAGTTTACGTACTGATCTGACTGGGCATTGGCGGGGCACACTAAGGAAAAGATTAGCAAGAAGTTGGGGTGAGGATATTTGACCATTTAAAATTTTGCTAACAGTAGTGACATCAGCTAAAATGCGACGCTGTTCGAGCGAATGCCAACCGAAATGAGTCAGTCGCTGTGGGTAGTCAGCCCTGTATGGGCAGCTGTGATCTTTGTATCGAAGATATCTGGTGAAATGTTTTTGAACTCGTTCGATTCGGTCGATGTGCACTCTGTACATTGGACTCCAAACTGGAGAAGCATATTCAAGGGTACTCCGCACGAAGGAATTAAAAAGTACCCTCAATGCGTGTGTCCCCCTGAAGTCGTGACCAATTCTCTTGATGAAACCAATCATTTTGCAAGCCTTCGACAAGATGTTATCGATATGAGGAGTAAAAGATAGGTTACTACTAACTTTGCCCTAGAACAATGAAAAACAATCTACAACTCCGATATTCCTGAAAGAAGCCGAGCAAATGCCATTGACCAGCTCCGGGCGGCTGTAGCATAAACTTGAACTGAGTGAATCGAACAGCGCATCCAGAACATGTGACAAAGATTTAATTGTTCAGAGTTCAGGAACCTTTTTCACCTTTGTAAAGTTATTTAATTCAACTCCTCGTAATACGTAAGAAGTTGAGAATTTCGCCTTTGAACGAAAGTTTGTTCAGTTATGTCATGTCATTCCTTGTGTATGTGTGTGTAAAGGTATGTATTTTGTATGCTTGTAAAATCGTTCTTGTCTAAAAATTTTTATCAGTCGTATTTTCTTGGCTTGCTGTTCATTTTAAACTTAGAAAGACGCCGATAAAATGTTTACTTACTGAAAACTCTCATTTTTTTTAAAACTACCGTCAAATAACTGCATTTTATGCAAAATATGTGGCAAAACAATGCTGGCATTGACGGCCTTTGAAAACGCTTGGCGCTGACCTCATCAGCATTTTGTTCAATTTAGCTTGTGCTGTGGTCAGTGTGAATGATAAATATATTTGCGAATTAAATTTTAATCACATTTTAAACCAACAAACACACAAAAGATGATTTAAACTGTAATGTTAAAATCATCAATCAATTTATAGCATATTATCAATTAATAGGTAATAATATTTATAATTGGGCAAAAGGGAATGGAATGTATTAATCAGGTTAATAATGCAATCAGGACATTTTATTAGAGGAAGGCTACTATTTTATAATATTTACTAACTTCTGCCAGCGGCTCCGCCCGCGTGAAAAGTGTTTTCTTATCCCTAGGGAGCATTACACGGGGACGATAAGTAGCCTATGTGCTATTCCAGACAATAATCTATCTCTGTACCAAATTTGATCCAGATCCGTTCAGCCGTTCTGGCGTGATTCAGTAATGAACAGACATCCACACATTCAAACTTTCGCATTATAAGATTAGTAACATTGAATTGATTGATAATGTGATTTGTTTATTATATTGTCATTTTTAATAATTTTTTAGGTAGTGCATTTTATATTTAGATCGAAGGAATAACGAAAATAGCAATAAAAATTCGCTAAGCTTGAAAATTAGGCTCTAAATATTATGTACTAGTAGTGTCCATCTCTAGAATAAAACCCAATCTAAACATAAGTTTTATTTCTAATTGCAACAAGAATCAAATCAAACAGTGGCACCTAACTTCAGACAGTCTCTCGTTGCAAACTATGAAACAATTTCGAATTTAGTTTGTCCATATGTGACGTCATCCTGTTTAGTGTTAATAGGATTTGACAGTTCTGAGCGCAGTCCATTGTCCATACTGCGAACACCTAACAAAGTTAGTGTTTGTGTATTTGTCCTAATTCCGCGAAGCTAGCGGAGTCCGATCCTGTGTTTATTGTTCTATGTAGTTTGTAACTACAGAACGTTGCACTATTCACTAATGAACTCGCATTATTATTTTGTGAAAATGCATATCTGCTGAAAATCTCGCTTCATAAGAGTGAATAATAAATAATCCCTGAAGGCATTCCAATTTCGATTTTATATTTAAAACAAATAAATGAAAGAGGATTTTAATGATTAAAGACAAAGAAAAATAAAATTAATTCTGACTTCTGAAACTAAGGATCACTTGCACGAAAAACTTAACTCCGAGTTAGTTGCTAACACGAGATTAAATTGACAATATTTTGTGATAAACTGTCTATTTAACTTCGTGATATCAACTGGTTAGAGTTACTTTTCAGATCGCAGTGTTTTATCTGTGGTATAATTATTTTAATGTTTCTTCTATATACAAACAGTAAACAGAAAGACACACAGGTCTGTCTCTTTACAGGTAAGCATTGATTGCAGTTTTCTAGGTAAGCGAACTTCGCATGCACTAATGCATAAAATGAATTTAAATTGAACTTATATTGTAAACACTCAGACATACCTTCCTCGAATTCTGACTAAATCCGTTAGGAATATACTACTAGCACCTAAATCTACAGGCAACTTTAGAATAAAGTTTATTCAGAGAGTAATCGCGCTTCATCGAGACTACGTGTAGAATTATAACTTTACGGCTGACGAGAGTGGGAACGAATTGTTTGAAACCTATTGTGCTTTCCTTCGTAAACCACCTTCCTGATGGGTCGATACGATTCGATTTATATCACAAATGCGTCCAAATGCGTCGCGCATCAGAGTGGACCCTAAAAAGTATTACGTCACTTTTTTAAGGAACTTGGAAACTACACGAGCTTTATACAAACTGTCTGAGTAGTTCCTAGGTTGAAACCTCACTTCTGCAGTTGTCCGTTGTTCTCGATATTTAAATACCAATAGGTACTTTGAATTCGGCTATGTGTTTGATGTGTATTGTTGTGTGCAGTGTACAGATTTCAAAGGATGTTATCTACCCTTAAAAGACTAGATTTCGAGCTGGTTCTAGACGTTTCCTAATAAGTCCATTACTTCAATACAAAATCTAGTTCTAAAGGTTCTCGGTACAAGATCATGGTTGAAATAAGCTGTAAGGATTTGCATGTTTGAAGCCCGTTTCCCTAATTCTTTACATCGGACGACGTCATCACAATTTCTGACTAGTTCTAACGTAGTATCTAGCTAGGTACATGTTATTATCTACTCAGTGGTACGTGGGTAGGTGCTCGTAGGTAATCCTTGAGTTCGTTGCTATATTGGAGAGGTCAATATCAAGGTCTGTGTTACGTCATTTACATCCTTTCTGTCTTCTAAAACTAAAGTGTATGGATGTATGGATGCATTATTGCCGGCTCTCATAATACCTTGTGCTATGATATATTATCTATTTCTCATAAGACTGGTAAAGTATTTGGCTAAGTAAATTTGAGTGACTGTCGTACTAGCGACATGAAGATGAACAAATAAGTTTGTAATTATTTATGCCTTATTAAGTAGGTATGGTCCAGAGGCCCTAGACAAGTAAAATTCTATCATCGAAGGCGTGGCGATAACGATTGTCAAAAAGGCAAAATGTATGGGATTGACAAGCGATATCGAAAAATCATGTGATTATTCCCTTACGTTTCGTCTATCGCCTTCGGTGATCGAATGCCATTTGTCTAGAGAGTCAGTTTGTAGATGGACATTATCGCAAAATTAATGTGATTAATTGACAAACGCGCGTTCTAGTGCGCGACACGTAAGTTAATCCAAAACGTATTATCGTTCTATTGAAATTAAACAATTTAAACCGAAATAAATCGCTTTTCTACGATCTAATCGTTTACAATATACAGATTGTCAACGGTTAGGTTATAAAGAAAAGATTCATTCCGGTTTAAATCGTTTAATTTCATTAAAACGATAATACATTTTGTCAAGGTATTACATTATACCTGCTGTGATTCGTTGGGTGATATTTCAAAATCATCACGAAACGCAAGAAAAGATATACTCCCTCTAGGACTATGTTCAGCAGTGGACATCTTTCGGCTGAAATGATGATGACGAACGCATCATTTGACTTTTTGTAACTAAATCGGACTGGACTTATATAGTTAAAGTAAGTCTGAAATAGCCAAGTCGGAGGCCTGTGGGGTTCCCAATAGCGGCCTAATTAACTCTGACACCAGTGGTGGCCACATATTCACGCGGAAAAGAATGACGAAATCGAAGCTGGAGATTGTTCGTCAATCGAACTCAATTTCGACATGTCCCTGTTTCCTGTTAATGGGTAGGTACCCTGTTTCTGTTTCAATATTTCATTTCTGAAACAAGTTTATCCTTCGATATTTCCCATATCACAAAACAGAGCTATCATCGACTCCGTCCGTCGCCTGCTTCAATGTTTTCCTTCATTCAACCACGGAATGTGGCGTCCGTGCGTGTTTACAAACAAACCAACAACCGAACCCGAGTGTAAACTGTTAACTTGTGAACTGAACGAAACGTTTACTTTGAAAGTTTGTTTTAGGATGGAAAGGGAATAGAATGGCGGCCGTTTTAAAAAAATATTGGTAGATTGGCAAAAAAAAATATTTTGGAAATGCCGGCCTAGTACGTGTTGAACTTCGCACCTTTAGGGTTCCGTAACAAACCGCAATATCAAGTTAAAATAAAAAAAAATAGGAAAAAGGAGGGCATTTCAAAGCAAACATCTTTTTTATCAATTTATTTGTATTTCTTGAATAAAATATATGTAATAGTGAACATTATCACCAAATTTGAGGTTAATGGATATTAAAAAAATCTTCGGAAAAAAATTTTGTACAAAAAGCTGACTTTGATTGCTGCTTTTTGTACAGCGACACTGCCTTTACATTTTTTTCGTATTGTTTTGAAATACTGAAATACAGTATACGATCATAACAAACGTATCGCGGTAGGGGGTGTAATATCTCATAAACGCGTGGACCGATTTACATGATTTAAAAGGATAAAATAGTTCTACGCCTATATCTTTTTGATTTGAGACCAAGGTTATCAAAATATCGCCATAAACCGAAATCATGTATCCAAATTTTGTAATTATTTTATAGTTTTTGGTACAAGTCTGATCAATGACTTTTATTTTTCTTGTTATCTGGCAGAGACTTTATACAGTTATTTTATTACTACTATTATAAACATGAAAGTTTGTGAGGATGGATGGATTTTTGTTAAATTTTCACGCAAAAGCTACTGAACGGATTATGATGAAACTACAGAAATATAGCTTATACATCAGAATAACACATAGGCTTATAATTTATAAAGATATTGAGAGAAGTACTAATACCACGCGGACGGAGCTGCAGGCGGCAGCTAGTATTCTTCACATATACTGAAGTGACGTAGGAATGTTGAAATTAATACGAGATACATTATTAATGCCGTATTATCTATTACTATGGAAGCTGATAATGTAAGCTACCGAAAAATAACATCAGTAATTTGAGAGGACATGGTCTTATCTATACACATGTTGCCAGGAACGTATTTCGATAATAGAGAATTTGTTTTTTGACTACTATTTATTTATATTTAATAATCTATTTGGGTGGCGAAACAGTTTTCATCATAAATTAGAAACTGTTGTCTCTGCAAAATTGGGAAGTACCTGTGTACATTGCAAAGCAATAGTACATTGTGATACAAGGGTGGAAAGTAGGTTATTGCAAACGAGTTTTTAACGTCACGAGTTTGCAATAACCTACACGCCCGTGTATCACACGATATTTTTCAATACAGTTGTGGGAAATAGTAAAAACAAATCAAAGAATTAGATTTGTTAATTGACAAAAAATAAAATTTTCGCGCGTTTTTGCAACGAAAACAGCCTACACAGCCTATTCAATTTTTGACAAATGTTGATGTGAAAATAATTAAATTGAAACTGGTAATTAAATATATTAAACAACCATTTAAAAGACTTTTGAGAGTTCAATGCTAAAACGTACGGAATCATTCATTTATCCTCGTATAAAATCTATCCCATTTTGTTCTATATATGAAAACTCTTTGCTACTAAACTTTTTAAATTGACTTATAAATTTAAAACTAAACTGCAAAACTAATGATCGAACTCGTAAACAAAAGTCACGACCGCGTTACAGAAAGATGCTTATGCGTAAGATTTAATTTTCGAATCATAATTATAGCTTCTGAAAGTACGAGTACGCCATGTTTAACAACTGTATTGAAAACATTTTGTCTGGTTAGTAGGTGACTTTTTCTGTTAGATGAATCCCGGTGACGTGTAGGTTTCCGCGGACAAATCCGCAGCGACAATGTCAAAACGATGAGACAATCATTTGTCGTATATATTGTTCTACTGTCTGTACTGTTTGTAGCGGAATTTTATAAACCAAAATAAAGCAGATAGATTGGAAATGGATAACTGAAATTTTAATTGTAAAGGGAAATATTAAGCGCTATTCCTCTCTCTTAGACACTGTATCTAGAATGTTGCTGAACCCGACAGGGTCCATAATTGTTTTTGTAACTAATTTTTATTACCTGTATATAATGGATGCAATAAATTTAATTTGAATTTAGAATCATCGCATTGCATTTGTCTTTGCGTGCCTCTACGCGGAAGTTGCAAAACCAGCACATTGCATTGAAATCTTCAATTCAACAACACAAGTTCAATCAAACTCACAACACGGGCTCTTTCATTGAAATCAAAACGGCAATAAACGCCATGATTCAGTGATACTGATTCACTGTTGGAGTCATCGCAGATAAACAGCCCATGTATTTATGTCCCGCGCCAACAGGATAAACACGTTTTTTTAAATATTGGTTCAGTTATAAATGTATCTGTATTTGCTTATGAAATTTTGTTGGGTAATTATACCAAATGCTTAATTTAAATACAAGGAAAATCGCAACATATTAATATAATGAAAAGTTCTGGAATGGCGACCCCGAACTGAAAGACGATACGTTGGAAGGCCTCCCACTAGGTGGACCGATGACCTGGTTAAGGTTGCGGAAGGGCGCTGGATGCGAGACGCACGGGATTGGTCAATGCGGCGACGCCTGGGGGAGGCCTATGTCCAGCAGTGGACGTCTTGCGGCTGAAATGATGATTAATATAATAATAACAGCCTGCTACTGTGCCACTGTAGGACAAAGATCTCTTCTCATAAAGAGAAGGCACGAGTTTTAACCGCTTGTAATTACCGAAAGTATTTAAAAGTCATTATGTCTAGTGTGGATCCACGTTTTACAATCACCACGGTTGCTCAAGACGGGTTGGCGATTTCAAACTGTATAATCCAGGTATTACTTTGGTCAGTGGTGTCTCATCTTATACAAAGAAACCGTGCCGACGTACTGTACTGATTATACTGATTATTTTTACATGTACATCGATGTTGATCTATCTATCGCCGTGGAACGGAACCGAACGCGATCGATTTACAAAAAATAATCAAACGAAAAACGCTAGTTACGTCGGCACGGTTTCTTTGTATGGGATGAGGTATCTGTATGCTAGTATTAAATTATCTGTGCTTTGGTCAAGCGCGAGCCAAACAATAATAAAAAAAAGAAAAGGTATCCTCACGATGTTATCCTTCACCGTTGTCAACTTGTTGTTGTGTTATGTTGATTTATATGTGTGATTTGAACTCTTGATTTCAAATCCGGGCAAGTACAAATGTTGCCCTGTAGGCCCAAAAACCAAACAACAATTTAACCTACGCTATTAAAAAAAATTGCACAAGAACGATCGGCATCATTCTAATCCTAGAATTCAGCGCAAACATAAACCAGCATTCATTTTCAAGTTATGCTCAACTCATCTCAGTAAAACTTTCAAGTAGTACTACGTCAAAACAATACGTAACTAAAATTTAATTGAAAACTTCGCCTGCTAACTTCGTAACAAAACAACACACTTCAACCCTACGTTATTAAGACGATGATAGTCGCTAACGACCTTGAAGGAACAAAATGCGCACTCGTTTCACACCCGTGTGACCCAAAATTCAGTAGTTTTTTCATTATTATTCTATTACTTTAAAAAAGTCTCAGTATCAAAATGTAGATAATAAAATCTATTATCTTTACAAATAAAACTCAAAATTGTCTTAGATCTTATTATTAATAAAATGTTCTTATGTAACATATTTTTTTCGAAAAATTACGACTTGCCGTTTAGACGTGATTTTCATTTTATAATCAGCCACTGAGGGGTATCTGCGCCTTAAATCCTGCACGATCGGCTGCAGTCTAAACCAAGAAATAACGAGTAGCTAATCAGCATTAATTTGCAAGTTATGCTCAATTCATCGCAGTACAACTTTGAAGTGGGTTATTTGCTCATCGCTTGCACCAAATTAACCTATTTCCCTTTCCCTTACATAATGAATGCACTGAGAATTGGACCACAGAATAAGTGTGTCTAGTAGGGGAACTCTATAATTGTACGAACGCTGCAGGCGATGTTTGAGGATTTGAGGAAATACCGCAGAATGTAGTTATTTCTGCGATCGCTTGGTATTTATGAAAGTGTTATTTGCCGTGTGATGTTAAATCACAATAGCGACTGAAGTTTTGTAATGAGTTATCGTCACGATTGTGTAGTTTTATATAAGTGGATAGATATTTTTCGGTTAAAAGTTAACTCAGCGGTAGTAAAACTTTATATCGGTGAAAGATACTCTGGCTATATTTATAATATTAGTTAAGACTTTAGATGGACGTCTAGTTCAAATAATGCTTATAATGTTTTTTAAACTTCAGAATGTACCGTACGTTTTATTTCAAAGCAAACGACAGCACAGAGAGACCAAAAACCTTTACTGATTTTACTAAAAGTGCTCGAAATGAAGCAAATTTCTGTAGTAACAGCTACCGCAAATTTACAGACAAACCTTTTCTGCATACTTACTTAATTATCTATACGTATACATGTCAATCGTCAATAAATAAATTGATCCGTACGAATCGTTCGAAGCAGTTGGTCTTCTGCATTTTTCTATTCTGTAACGAATAATGAACGTCTGAAGTAGTTTAGTTTTCAATATAGCTTTGTGCTAGTTATTATTTTGAAAGTCCGTTTTCTAGGACGGACCTTGAAGTAGGACTTAATTCTAGTAACAAGTTTGCCATGAGTAATAATTCTGATCTATATACCAACATAATTTTCTGTATATAAAGAAGTGCTATTTTACATCAATTTTTCAGGCAGTTTTAAAGCTTGTTTTACATAAAAATGGAAAAATTAAATGGACAGTTTCGGCTCTAAAAAACGAACATAATAATACTACTTAAATACTAGCTGAAAGCACCAGTCAACATTAAAAAGATACAAAAATATTTAATCAGAATGTGAGTTCAAAAAGCTGAAAAATAACGTGAAAGTTCCTGAAAATGAATGTCGAATAACGAGTAAAAACACGGGCAAAAAGTTTAACTTTACGTTTATCCACTTTTGAAGATTCTGCAAACATTCATTACTCATTTTATTTGTTCCGTTTATTTTTAATTTCGGAAATATAAACGCAACCGGTGTTGATATAATTTAAAAAAACCGGCCAAGTGCCAGTCGGACTCGCGCACGAAGGGTCCCGTATCTTTATCGCAAAAAACGGCAAAAAAATCACGTTTGTTGTAATGGAGCCCCACTTAAATGTTTATTTTATTCTGTTTTTAGTATTTGTTGTTATAGCGGCATCATCTGCGAAAATTGCATCTGTCTAGCTATCACAGTTCACGAGATACAGCCTGGTGACAGATGGACAGACAGACAGACGGACCACGGAGTCTCAGTAATAGGGTCACGTTTTTACCCTTTGGGTACGGAACCCTAAAAAGGAGTAAACTGGTCGTTATGTTTCAGGAATTTTAATACGATATTGACTTTTCATGTTTCTGAAACCCAGATGAGGAGTATAAAAATATGAACCGTGCATGCGTCTACTTCGTTCTCATTGTTATTCGCATTTGTTCATATTGTAGCGCTGTTTTCAAATGTTCGTAAAATTCTAATTCTGATTAGCGGAGTATGGGTTTTTAGAATAGCTTTAGTAATTAATTAATAGATATTATTTGATTAAATTTATTTAGAGGAGCTCGTGGCTAAATAATAACAGCCGCACGGGTCGATCTTCAAGGTTAAGCAACGCTTGACGAGGTCGGTCCGTGCATGGGTGACCATTTTCAACATACCGAGTTTTTTCCGTGCCTCGGAAAGCACGTTAAGCCGTTGGTCCCGGCTGTCATTTGAAGATCTTTGACAGTCGTTACGGGTAGTCAGAAGCCTGAGATCTGACACCAGTCTTGCCAAGGGGTATCGTGTTACCCAGTTACTGGGTTGTGGAGGTCAGATAGGCAGTCGCTCCATGTAAAACACTGGTACTCAGCTGAATCCGGTAAGACTGGAAGCCGACCCCAACAATAATTGGGAAAAAGGCTAGGCAGATGATGATTTGATTAAATTTATATTTGCATGCTGGGATCATTACTTACATACCTAAGTATACGAACTTAGTTACAATATCTCTCTTGCCAATGTCTAGTCTTCGCTGAGATTAGCGTCTGTGGCCGAAATTCGGTCTGTAGGACTGTTATTATACGAAGTTTAATATATCGACGTATCTTCGTCCCCACTTAGAATTAAACACGATAGATAGAAGAGATTCCTATGCGGGCGGTGACGTCACGCGGGGGACTCTGATCCCCAAACCGTGGCAATTGCGTTACACACGGATTAAACGGTGCTAGTGGATGACATTGGGCCCAATGTTGGCTTGTTTGGTGAAGTTCTCCGTGGGACGATGAGTTTCACTCAATTTTGAATCGTTTTGTGTGTTTTATTTTAGCCGACTGCTGAAGGAGGGTAATATGTTTATCAGTCTATGTATGTATGTATGTTTGTTTGTTCCTATTTGATGATTCATACGTCAATCGATTCGTCTTAACCTTGTGAGTGTCACTGGCTACAATTTTGACACTGATTTTCTTCTTGTTTACCTCTTTTTAGTTAGTTTTTTAAGCAGTCGTATCTTTTGATTTTTTTTTAGACTCTGTCCCACAATAGGAATTTCTAATGTATCGATAAGTGCGTTTACATACATTTAAAATGAGATAAACAAACTGCCAGAATCGGATAAACTATCTTTAGGTCGTACAAATATATGTCTCGTGCGGGATTCGAACCCGCTACACGGAGATCAGTCACTGCGCCTACCGTGCTATTTGGGGACGGAAAGACTTTGGTCTTGGAAACGATATATAAACTTTATGAAAGATGGTATGGGTAGAAACGGGGGTGTCTATAAGTCGCGGGTTCGATTCTCGGGTCGGGCATTTATTGGGTTTTTTCATCTGAAATTTAAGAAATTTTAGATGGCCAATAGCAACCCGAGTCTGAATTTGGGCCCAGATGAAGGCGATAGGCTCGCCCCTACTATACTCCATTTAAAATAACATTAGAAATCTTTACAACCCTTTTTTACAGTCCGTTCAACCGATTTTGAGTTCTATCCCGTAAGTATAAGGATGGCATAGAAAGCATAAACTTGTTACCAAAACTAACTGTTTAATATAACTGCTATTTGTCATATCACCAACGCAATAGAAGTCGAAATCGGTTGAACGGGCTGTATAATGGGATTATTTAAACGTCTAATGTTATCTTAAATGGAGTATACATGGATCTTAAATATGACTGGTGAAATAAGGGTTTATAATAAGTGCACCTCTTGATATAATAATAGTAGTTTATGAAACTGTTGCATAATAAGGTGTATTTAAACATGAGTGTGTGTTTAAAAACCGAGCCATAGGCGAGGTTTTTAATAGTATTCACACGAATGTTTTAATACCTAGTTATGTGCAGTTTCATACACTACTTTATCTACACTCATACATTGGGATTGAACCTACTAAATACCTTTTTTGCATTTTCCATGCCATAAAGTCGTGATAGCATTTATCATATAATTTTTTCGACTTTGCTGGCAATAAATTATGAGTAATTCATCATTCATTCATTTCGCATCTAAAATATCGGGCGAAGTAAATTTTTTTTCACATTCACTGATATCAGACATTTTTAAGCAAGAATTCAAAAAACTCATGAAATTCAATACAACTAAACCTGCAAAATATGAATGGCGCCAAAACCCAGCAAATCACCGCATTGTGCGTGCGCTAAGGTTTAGCACGCACTGCGATTTTTATTCGTGCGAATTTTTTTCGCCTATTCTGTGACCTATGGAATTGTATGAAGTTGCTCGCATTGCGGTAAAAAATCGTGCAGAAATAATACCGCAAGAAATCCGTGTTTTGCCACAGAATCCACCGCACCGCGGCGCGAATTTAATTCCCGCGAATATTTTGAGCCATAGAGCTCAAAATATAAAGTGAATATAAAGTACGTGTTTATACAATATTTTATCTACACTCACAACGAAATGTTCCAAATACGGATTCAAAAAATATGTATAAACACGTACTTTATATTCGTGGATAGGTAAAATTAAAAAAAAAAAACCATTACAGTTCAACATTTTCCTTCGATTTTCAAACAACTGCATCATAAAATAACTTTTTAATTTTTATAGCACACTTTTACTTTTTAATTTTCTGGCGCGTAATGGACTGTAGTAAAGAAGTGTCATTGTCTGTGGATGCGCGCGGTGCGCAATGAGAATCTAAATTGCCCGCCACACCAAATATTTTTCCCATTCCACTTTTGTTTTATTTCAACTGTATGAGTGAAGATAAAGTAGTGTATGCAACGGCTTATAATTAGGTATTAAAACAGTCGCGTAATATTATTATCAAATTCGGCTTCGCCTCATTTGATAAACCTACGCTCGTGTTTTAATAACCCCTATTATATGACCATTGCATAAACTACTATTTTGAATTCATATTTGGAACATTACGTTGTGAGTGTAGATAAAGTTCTTTACGATCGAATGCCTTTATCTAGATAGCTGGAATAGATGCTTTGATGTGTAATTCAAGATCTACCACAAGAACTAATAATGGTCCTAGATGCTTTGATGTGTAATTCAAGATCTACCACAAGAACTAATAATGGTCCAATCTAGATTGATTTTCCTACCGCGCGTCTGGCCTTCCTAAACCACTTCATCAATAAAATCTGTCACTTTTTACGCTGTGTTAAAATTTAATAAAAGGTAACACAATATTTTAAAGCCCGATGCATTCAATTTATCGTATGAAAGAATACTCAATTTCCCCCTAACAATATTACAAAACATATCGTCTATTGAAACATCGTCCATACTCTCTTAATCCAAATCAATTGATACGGGTAGAAATACAAACTGAACGACTTAATTCTCGGCAAACAACTTAACAGATATATTCAAATGCAAACAAAAAGCACCGCGATACAGGAGAAATTCCTAGTGAAGGACAACGTGTTTATTAAAAAATAAAATAAAATAAATCTAGTACTAGCCGGACTCGTCCACCTACAGATCCGTATCAGAGAAAAATAAAACAAAAATCCCACATACACCTATTTATAAAGATCCATTACAGCATTTGGCACTATTTTATTACTGGAACATTATAAAATTCAATCTTCACAAAAGTTTTTATGAAAATCTTTGAAAACATTCCAATTAGAGAAAAATAAGTAATCCATCTGCATTAGATAACTCGTACTGGGATACCAGAGATAAATTCCTTTATTTCGCTTTCTCGTTATTTTTGTAATGTCAAAGCAGTAGAATATGGCTCTAAGGTGTGCTAATTAGTTTTTCATCAATGGCTGTTTGTAGCTGCGATCAGTTTCAATGGAAACGCTATTAAAATTTTCTTGGAATTCGTTTCATAAGTGCCATCAAATTCAGATCACTAGATGATAGTTTGGTTTATCGGGAAAACAATTCATATATTGTGTCGGATTGGCCTAATGTCCGAGTTTGCTTCACATGTCCGATTGAAATTGCTTTTTGTATTATTTTCAGCTCTGGTCAAACATTCATTCGACGGGATCGAATTCAGTCGTGCTGTTAAAAAAAAGAGAGTATTTTTAAATATAGAGCCTTCTAAAACAAACTTAGCACCACTTGATCGATTTTGATGCGGTTTTCACGAAAGTATAATATGTGTTTTAAAAAGTTAACCATCGTATCGAGAATAAGTAGACGTTATAGATCTCATGCAAGAATCGACAGTTATTTTTTGAATACCGACTTGCACCTTTAGTCGCCGTTTTATAAGTGCCCATGTAGGCCTATGTGAAAAAACCGGCCAAGTGCGAGTCGGACTCGCACACGAAGTGTTCCGTACCATTATCGCAAAACACTGCAAAAAAATCACGTTTGTTGTATGGGAGTCCCCTTAATTTATTTTATTTTAATTTAATAATTATTATTTTTTGAAGTGAATAAACAACTAAACATTCTATGAATATTTCAAGCGTCTACCTGTTGCCGTTATTAATATCGAGAAAAAAACGGCAAAAATATCACGTTTGTTGTATGGGAGCCCCAATAAAATACTTATTTTATTCTTTTTTTAGTATTTGATGTTATAGCGGCAACAGAAATACATCATCTGTAACAATTTCAACTGTCTAGCTATCACGGTTCATGAGATACAGCCTGGTGACAGACGGACAGACAGACAGACGGATCGCGAAGTCTTAGTAATAGGGTCCCGTTTTTACCCTTTGGGTACGGAACCCTAATAGAAACATTTTTTTTTTTTTTTTTTGATTATGCCTCAAAAATAAGAAATCCACATTTTCGTAAGAACAGCCGGTTTGTTCTGTAAACAAGGACTTGAAATGAACTGTCATTCCACCTTGATTGTATGATTGATAATACACTTCAGCTTGGGTTTTACGGTGGGATATTAAAAGAATATGTGGAATTGGATATTAAGGAAAACTCGCGGTGTAAGTTTCAAAACCAAAGCTCGTTTGGTCATAGTACTGGTTTGCCCGATTTTCCTCTAAGGATTTGAGGTGTGGACAATCCGAGCAAGAAAAAGACAGAGTATAGACGCATCCGAAATGTGGTGCTGGAGGTGGATGCTCCGAATCCCATGGACAGCCAAACGCACAAATGTGTCCTCACAACTCAATATCAAGATCCGATTGTCTAAAGTTTGCTTACAGCTTATTTTGACCTACTTTGGCCACATAATGCGAAGAGGAGACAGCAGCCTTGAAAAGATGGTCATTGTTGGCAATACCGCAGTAAAGAGAGCACGAGGCTGGTCGCCAACACGATGGTCTCACCAAGTGAAAGAAACTACGTCCTCAAGCAAATTTCAGCAGTTGCTGATGGCAACTTTGGACCGGAGTCGATGGAGGCAGATTGTCCGCTTAAAGGAGTCCAGTGACCACGATCCTCAGTAATGAGGGACTGACTGAAGAAGAAGAGATATTAACAGAATAGCAATGCTGTTGCAAGGCCTCCCTGCAGGAATCCGCCAGATGCCAGACGCAAGGGACCGGTTGATTTGGCAACGCTTGGGGGATGCTTATGTCTAGCGTTGGGCTTCTCTCGGCAAATAGGATGATGATGATGACTAATGTTGACGTGTCAACCATTCTATTATAAAGGTCAGCTCCGACGGTTCTACTGAGTGAGATGAAGCGGGTCATACATTACCACTTGACACGCCAATACTACATATAACAGTCGAATGACTACTAAACATGCGTCCTACAGCAGGTAGCCTATAGAACCGTGACACGATTACCATATTTTTTCAGTCTATCTACAATTCACTTTCATATTGAAAAATATGGATAGTTTTTTTTCTGTTTTGAATATATAACGACTCTTTTGACCCAGATATGTATGTGGTGTTGGAATATGGTGATTTATTGTTCAATTATTCTATGTTTTTTTTCATGAAGTTTTTGTAACACTTGAATAGAAATTGAGCATTTCTGTTTTCGAATTCTGTATTTTGTTAGTTGTTTGTTTTGGATGGCTTGCGTAACTGTATTTATCTTAAATATTTTTACTTTGAACCAACTGCCACCTGGACGTGAACTATATTATAATGTGATTTTTTATTTCGTGGACTAAACTGACATTTGGGGGGTTGTCACTTTATCGTTACATTAAAATAGTGTCGTACCCTAACTATCATGAGTGATCGAAAGTTAATCGAAAATCGAAGTAGATCGAAAATGAAACTATTTCACGGCATAAAAAAATAATTTGTTTAGAAACTAGCGGCCCTTAATTAGTTTCTACTCATTTATGTCAGACTTAATTTTATCGATTGCATTTATTTTATTGTTGATTTCATATTTAACACAATAAAAGTTCATGTACTATGTGTATGAATACTGTTATATTTAAATATATTACGTTTATATTCATAAAACATTTATTTACACCAATTAGTAAAAATAAATTGAGGAGTCATGTCACATCGATTCGATGAATCACTTATAATTGAGCCTTACCTACAACACTATGCTCCGCGCTTGCAACATTTAAAAAAAATAAGGTCAATAGCAGCTGTCAGTTTAGTCAACGAAATTAAAAATCACAGTATAGCTTATATCGAACGCACTCAAGGCCGCTGCACACACAACTTTGCAAAATGGGTGTTTATAGTTTGGTACCAAATGAAGGTGCGGTGCTCCAAAACATGACTTTCATGTTGGAGTGCCCCAAGGACCACACACACCTGCACATTTGAATATGACATTTGTACTAGACCCAATTAAATATCTAAAACGTGAAACGTAGGTTCAAAATAAGAAATAGGAGGCATAACCTAGGTCTTAGCGTGACAAATACTTAGATCTTAGTTCCCCTTTAAGTACTCATTTACACACAAGCGGTGATAAAAATATTTACACGAATAACTTAAATAAATATTAGTCATTGGTGCATGTTGGTATTTTGCAACACACTGAGTCATTTTACCTGCGAAGGTTTTGCCGTACCTATTATAAGATGTTTTGAGTTGAGGTTCGGCAATCTTCATCCATATACCTTCATATATCTTAAATCCTTTGTTCCGTAAGTCATTGCTGGTCATTAAAGACCAGGGCCTTTAATATGACGTCTTAAAGCTACCATGGTTCCAGTATGAGAGAGAGAGATGGAGCTATACAGCACGTATGACACAATCATTTTTTCACAACTGATGTATCCAATTATTTTATTGTTATGATTGAAGTGTTGTTAAACTTTTGTTCTTTGTGTAATTGAGGGTGAAGACCCCATGATGGATCGTCGACTGCCCTCCTTATATCTCCTTTTAAGCTGGGGGTTTGTTTAATATATACCCAAAAATTCAAAGACATGTGTCATCTACCAATCCGTAGTGGGCCCGCTTGGTGGATTATGCCCAGCAATGGGAATGTTAAAAGGCTGTTGATGACGATATACCCAAAAAGGAATCACTGTGATTTTTTTTGTAATGGAGCAATGGTTTCTGCAGGAAAGGTTTGAGCAAAATGCGACTACTCTTAGATATTTTTCAAAAATTTCACGATAGCTGAGAATAAATTAAACTGCTTCCAAGCAAGGCATTTACCTAAATCTCGTGTCCTTGAATTATTAAAGACAAACCGCAGTTAAAACCTGCTAGCGCTAAACTGCTTCATGAACTATTCAGCCTATTTGATCGCTGTGCCGCTGATGGATAGACCTACCGTTGTCTGTTGAATTTTTAATTGATACTTCTAGTAATGGTGTATGTTTTTGGTTTCAGGTAAGCATTGAGCACAGTTTCTTCTTAGGGTAAGCGTAGATATAAAGCATGCAAAAATTAAATTTAAATCAAATTAAAGGTTCGCCCGCAAAAAAAACCGTATAGCGACCATGCAACAACGATAAGTCTACCATTTATGATACAAGTTACTCTAAGCAGAATGGCTGTCGCATTTATGGCTAGAGGCTGTCTATGGGAGCCGTTACAGTTTGGCCTGCAGTGCAGCCTGGCTTTTGTGCTGCAACGGGGATGTGATTGACTGACCATAAGAAAAGGTAAGATACAGTGTGTGGTCAAAAGGTTTTAGTTTTTTTGCATTTAGGCAAGAAACGTAGTGGTGTAAAAAAAGAAAAAGTGGTTAAATTGAAAAAAGTAGGTTTCGATCAATGAGATCGTTACCAATAGAGACGTCATAGTCATTATAAGGAAATAAAATCATTGCGACATTTTACTTTAGCTACATATATATAGGACCTATGGCACTTGGAACTTTATTTTTATCACTGAGTAGGTTAAAATATCACAGAGATATAAATATTAACTCGTTTTCAGAAATAAATAAAAATCCTGTTCAAACTTACGTTCGTGTCGCGGCCAGACGCAGGACGGACTGCGTTCACTCAAGCTAGTCAGCTTGTGTTTGTATTGCCGCTCAGACCTCGGTAAAACGTATCGACCTCAGTACATATGTTATAGACCAAGTGATTAATACGTTATTATTCATAATGCCCGAGCAATTTGTGAAATGCCCAATGTGTATAGGAAATATGATAAAAACTAGAATTAAATTTACCGGACCTTCTGAATAATGCCCATCACTTATTGGGCCGGGTAATAAAAATATGCTCTTTTATTATTTTAATGTTGACGTTGGTTTTAGTATGGGTAAGTACGATTACTATTTAAGCAACAAAGTCGACACCTCCTATTTCTGTCTGCAGGGTCTAAAATAACCTAACACAAAGGAGATGCCGGGAGCTGCGTTCGCTCGCGATCTCACCGAATACTCATATCTTTACGTATTAAACCTTATTTTCAAAATTATTGGGGATTCTTAAAAGGCTCGTTTTTTTTTGAAGTATTTTATAAAACAAGAGGCTTTTCCTAACCTTCTAACTTTGAATATAGCTTTATTGTTGGTGTTTGAACGGATCAAGAGTATTAGTTAATTAGTATTTTGCCCAAGAAATACCAAAAGTTTGACGTCATCACGACCTTTGTATTAACCGCTGTCCGAATCTAAAGAGATTAGATTTATATCCAACAAAAAATGGCTGCAAAAATGATTAATTTATTTAAAAATATAGATTTATTCACATTCAGTAAGAACGCAAAAATATCGGTCACCTTTATTTTCAAATTTGTAAGCCGACGAGAATGACACGAACCATGAAGTTGCAACCCGATCTTAATAATTACTTCATCCAATACATTCTGGCTGGAAAGATTTGACTTTCAACCTACTTTGTATCTTATCTCTTTCGTGACACGGTTAAAGTTTGCGTGTATCGAGTTTGACAAATAATCGTGAGTACAAGAATGCATTTTAAAAAGTTGGCATAGTGTAGTGCTGACCTTGTCGGTTCGTCATGCAGTTTTGATAGTACGAACGGTATAAATGACTAACGGACGACCATGAAACACTTGTCTTATTTTACGTCTGTCGGTTACAAATGCAATAAACATTGTTTTGCTGTTTTTAGGTACAAACTGCTGAATGTATGCAGTAGGTAATTAAGTGGTATCTCTTTCGGTTCCAAATTAAATACGTTTCTTTTTTTAAATAGATACAAAGATGGTTTCATTATAATATATGTAGTATTTGATAACATCAAAATTATCAAATCTTTCATATACGATTACGAAAACAAGTTAATTTATGAATTTACAAATTGGACTCACTTCTTAGCCTGCTCACGTTCACTATACGTTCTTACTACTCGTACTTTAAAATTTGTGAAAATAAAATCTAAATTCTGTGCACGTTTGTGCCAATCTTAAAGATAACACTCGAGTTGTACGTTTATATTTACATAGAAGCGCCGACTGAGATGCGCGTGGGTTCACTCCGCGGCTCCGGCATGAGGACATCCCGTTCCATCCAACTACCTATAATTATCTCAGGCTTATTAAATCTGATCTTCATTTAAGGTGTTACAGTTACTCAAATATTACTCAATTTAAGCTGACACGATGCAATAAAATCTTAAAAAATTAAATAGATTTATTACAATAACACAAACTCGAAATCAAGAATATTCTATAACACTATAATGGCCTGCATCTAAATATCCTGAAAACAGGAGATGCTTTACATTCCGCCCTCTGCCGTAGTCTATTGTTCTAGAGCAAGAGTCTCTGTGGATTTTGAAGGTGTACTGTGGGAACAGCTCGCTGACGCAGTGCAGTTCCACATGTCCAGCGTACTCTCCGTCAGAAGACATCAATCTCCTGTAGTCATTAGCTGAATACATATGAAACCCGTACGATCGATCTCCGATTATAAAGTCTTTATACCAATTCCAATGATCCACTATTCGCTCTACTACACTGAGACGAATCTCTCGATGCCGGTCTTGAGTTCCGTAGATACAGTAGGAAACAGAACGGAACAAACAGTTGCCATCCCCCCGAATCGGTATCACTCTTCGTGCCATCCTCTTTCGTCTTCGTCTTTTAGTCGAATTTCGTCTTGATTTTTTCCGGTCGAACCTTCGGTCCCGATACCGACTCATTGGCGTTGTTGCACATCACTAGTTGGGATTGAAAAAATATGGCGGGTGAAAATATTTATGCGTATCCAGCTTCTTTTGTATAATATTAATTAATTATTAAAGCGGCTTAACAAGATAATGATTTTGTCGAGATATTTTTTAAAATTAGAAAATATGCATTTAGAATTTCGCGGCCATATTGAAATCGTATTTGTACGATTAAAGACAACTAATTGACACTGATTCATAAAGTCCGTCATAGTTTTTAAATGTCAACGGAAATCACGGCGACCATAAAGACGAAAGAGGAAAATGTCACAACAAATTATTGAGGCGAGTAAAGTATATTTTGAATTAATTTACGTTTCCTGTTACACGAAAAGGAACTCAATTAGATTTGTAAAGCTGACACCTACCCATATCAAAATATCAGAAGGTACGAATCGCTTCTCTGCCTCATTTTTTCTAGTCTACTTATCTTCAATACCTACCATGATTTCTCAGAAAACATCCTCTGCTGAGTATATAGGTACCTAGTATACGTGCCTCTCACTCAGTACCATGAAATGGCCAGTTTTCATAATGACCACCCTTTCAAGGAAAATGCGTGACCGCGTGACCACTGTTTGTTGTTTTGGCAGTCAGGAGGGATACTGACGTTTTCGCCATAGTAGCCTGCTATGACACCCCAGGGAAACAAAAGGGTTGCCTATTCTGTTGACCCCTTATTTTACTTTGCCTTCATCTATAAAGCAAGTTTCGTGTTCAACGCGAACTGAGATCGTCTGACCTGTACAACCCCAGGGGATGGTAACCTCATCCATCCAAAATAATCCTCTTAAGACCTCTTCGGCAAGGCTCGGCAATGTTCGGTAATATTCGCCTTTTAAAGCGTATTATACTCGTACCATTATGAAAGAGTGTACGAGACCAAAATGGAATATTCAAATTAATTGTATTGATTTCATTGACGCAGGGCTTATAAAAACAAAGCTTGCTCCGATGTGAGAACTTGTCTACGAATCACAGAACTAAATCGATAAAATATTTTCTCTCGCAGCCAACCCACATCAATATCAGAAAGGTTGACCTTCAAACGTAAATTTACATATAAATAACTTATTGTTACTCTTATAATAATCGTGGTAGCCTTTTAATATGTATTGCCCTCCATATTAAAATCACGATAAAATTAAATAAAAAATTGGGGCCATGTTTGGACTGGCGTCCATTGTGAGCTTCGGCTTGTATTTATTAATTGATGGAACATTACGCCATAATATTGCGACATAAGTATCTGAACGATTTGAATCAGACAGTGCGTGTGAATGAACTTAGCCACTCAATGTCATTCGCGAAACTGGTCGATACGGATTGACAGTGACCTACCGAATAATGATAGTGTCTTCGTCGGGGCTCGGTAAATTTCGGGCCACGCCGGAAGCCCACGAATGGTTGTTTTTACGTTCGGGGGAGGTCGGGGGGAATCGGCCACCCGAGTTGAAGTTTACTTATTTATTTAGTTCGTAATTGGAGTTTAGTGTGTGTGAGTAAAATTTATTTCTGGCGTAATGTGCGTGATAGTAGATTGATTACGACATTGAGTAGAGAAAACATTGGTTTTGGGAACGCCCGTGTGCTATGTAGCGTCTAAGACGTTCAGTGCTAAGACGTATGATACATTCCTGGAGGATTCACTAGCAATAAATTTATGGCGATGTAGCATATCAGCTCAATTAATATTGACTCGAATATGCTAAAGAAAAGTGGCTATTTCAATTGTGCACACACATAGCGGGATATCGGTCTGATTTTCTGCTCCACGCTAGTCACTGGGACTTTTTCGGGTATGACAAATATTTGGGGATAATTTGGATTTGGCCTCCGCGCCACAATCGTCACTGTAACACTGATTGCACAATGTCGGACAATTTCAGTGCAGTTTTGAACTAACGAATGCATGTTGCAGAATTTGATAGTTCGGTCCAAACTGCTAACTTGTAGTTTGAATGCGGGCCGTCTGCATCGTCCCTCGGGAAAGTTCGCTGGTCGGAGCATAGATTTAAGTTATTCCAACTACACGGTCATATTAAACTAGCTAGTAGAAATTTCATAAACGTGATGGGTTGGTTATATTTACAGGTTGAGTTTTCAAGTGGGCGTGGATAGCCAAATCCGAAACTATGAGGAATAGCGAAAAACACTCAATAGTGTCATGAGGCCGATTTTGATGAAAACTAAAACTAAAAAGTTTTCATCAAAATCGGTCTCATGACTCCTATCCTGTATAATAACGAATTAAACCGAATATTATTTTTAAACTTTTATTTGAAGTAAGAAAGTAAGTGATACGATAGCTGATAGAATGTTTACTTGAATTTATAATTTTAGTAAATAAATACATTTTTCATCAGTAGATATTCCTGGGTTCTGTTGAGTTTTAATTCATACAGCTAGATAATATAATTTTCTGCTATAATGCATTTCCAATACGATGTCGTGGTGTATGGATTGTAGAAAACTCAATCATTACAAATCCGGCTGCCAAAACCCGCCTTTAGGTACTGTCCACCTTCCACAGATCCTCTATAAATCCACGAAAAAAAAACGCGCCTAGCTAACAAATTACCACAGATTATACAACGCTATACCAAAAATAATGATGAGCAGTCTATAGTCCCCAAAACCGGCTCAAATCGCCCGTCCCTCTCCGACTCACTCGATCAGAGAAGGACGGAGCAATCGACCAGTCCTACGCTTTCGGGTGAGCGATGAGGTAACGTCTGGTAATATTTACCATTCGCTCCCAGATGGCTTTTGGTCTTCACAGTTTATGTAAAGTGGGGTAAGCAGTGTTGTAGATCAATTATGACGGTAAAAGCTGAAGAAAAAATTATTTAAAAATGGAAACGAATTGATCTTTAGAGCCTAGTCGAGGCAGATTAGAGAAGGATGACCATTGCGCTAATCAGAATAGTACGAAGATAAGAATAGACTTTTGTAATTTTTGTTGAGAAGCAACTGTTTGTCCGGATATGGTCATGTGATGAGGAGGGATGAAACGCATGTTACTTAAGAGTTATGATATAAATGTGTATGGATAGGGAGGAAGGGGACGGCCAAAGAAAAGATGGATGGACTGTATGAGGAGTGCTATAAAAGAAAAAGGGAGTCAGTGATAGCGTGACGGGGGACAGGACGGTATGGAAGAAAAAAACGTGTTGCGCCGACCCCAAGTAACATGGGATAAAGATGATAATGATGTAATTTTTAGTTTAAGTATAAAGATTAACGAAAGATGTCTCATGATTTATATTGCATTAGGGAAAACGCGATACATAAGGTAAAAATTGTAACAAAGATTTTTAAAAAATCATCACAATATGTACACCAAAATATTGGATACATTTTTAATTACTCTTTGAAAAGTAATTTTCTAGCAATTGCTGTGACCACAGTCTCTAAACAACAGTAGTTTAACTCCATACAAGTCCTTACAATATTATATCTATCTCGTACAACTCGCGATGACCACACAATCGGTCCAAAGGCATTCCACACGGTATGACTCACCGCGGCTAAATATTTATATATTTCAACCGTTGGCTTGGCAAGATAAAAAGTTTGAATCGCGTGGAAAAAAAACACAGGTTATTATCATCCGTTGAGGTTTTAAAATTCAAATTAAACTGCACGCTTGTTTTTCTTATGTGATCAGCAGAGGAGTATAGTTTGATGATATAATATTCATCTGTTTGACTGTCTCGTTGATTCAGAAGTCGCAATCGACTGCTATTGGTCCTTGGTTTGATTCCCGGGTTTTTAATCATAACTTGTGAAATATGAGTGTTTTATAGATGCATCTCTGCTTAACCTTTTGATGAATACAGGCGTGATGTGATGTTATGGTTTTATATTCATCTTTCAGTTCCCCCTTCACAGGGCGAGAATATTGCCAATATCGGACGCGCTTCATGTCGACTGGAATTTTCGATTTCGGTAACAAATCGCGTTTGATTTATTACTTTTTATGATGGCTTCATATGACCAATAAAAATTGTCTCGCAATAGGCCTCTCCACAGCCTTGGTAAATTCAAAACCTATGTATTTCAGAAAGCTTAAATCTCAATTAGATATACTAGGTATCTAAGATCCAATGCTCGTATGTACCGCACTTCGTAATCAGGTCATTCTTTTTCCGAAAGACGTTCCAATTTCCAATTTCTCTTGGTCTATAGAGCTTGGGAGTAAGTCCGGCTCGATTCCCACGACGGACAAATGTTTGTATAGCTTATATATATCCGATTTATAGCTCGAAATGGAACAGCTATTGACCTGGTTCCAAGATTTAATCTCCTAGCTGATTGAAATGGTCTTTAAACCGTTGCTGTACTTACTTGGATTAATATTTTTATGAAAGCAACGCCTGTACAATCAAATTTATTTGTGGAGCTGAAGAATACTTCGCTTGGGGAAACAAGTTTTTATTTTTAATAGGACACATATCTAAAAAATATTTATAGTTGATCACAAGCCCCTTCTAATAAAGAGAAGAGAGATTGAAAGATTAGCGATTCCTGAATTGTTTTGCAAATAAGTCCAGGGTGCCTGTTGTTGTTGCCTTTACCAGATTATCATTGTTTTGTCCCGTCCAGGAACTCTCAACAATTCAACAAATTGTCTTTTTTAGGGTTCCGTACCCGAAGGTCCAAACAGAGCCCTATTGCTGTCACTCACGTCATTCTGTCCGTCATATGTCACATAGGTTTTACAGCCAAACGGTTGGAGCTACAGTTTTCAAATGTTTACAGTATAAGCTCTTGTTGGCCCAAAGCCATATAAACCGCAAAAAATATTTTAAAATACTTTTAAGGCTCCCAATACGGATAAAAATTTTGACGGAAGAGGGCGTGAAAAAAATGTTGACCTTCCCCATCGAATGAGATATCGTTGTTTAGAACTTATTTAGCAGATAAACACTATAATTTTGTTTTAAAAAATATTAGAAAACAGATGAATGAGAGCCACCAAACAGCCTTCTTTACAAAATTTTATTCCGAAGTATTTTTTAATTTCCCATTGACCTATGACCTTAAAAGTTGGTGATAATGTTTATTATTACGTATATTTTACTAACAAATACCAATATATTAAGAAACTAGATTTCTTTGAAATTCCCTCATCTTTCCTTTTACAACCAACTTAATTTTACGGTTTGGTACTGAACCCTAATTGTGCGAAATCCGACACGCACTTGGCCCGTTTTTTATTTCTTTATACAACGAGCGGACCCACAATCCTGCCGACCCCGCATCCGTTCGCGAGTCTCATCCAAGTGAAAGTATACTCAAATAGCCGGTGCCGGTATCAACCGCCACTATTTGACTCAAGGTCATTGGCATTACGCAACGTTGTCACGTGTCCGTGTTATCTCTACGTTTGTGTTTGACACAGAGACCGACTCTGTCTGGGACACTGTGCGGCTTTTGTTGCCTTTTATTCGGTTTGTTGCTCTTGAAGTGTAATTGGTTCGGGAGGCTGGTTTATAAGTTTTTTGAAACCTGAACAAAAAATGACTGCCAAATAAAAACACTACAAAGTGAAAAATAACTTATGTTTCGGAAGTCGGTGTTAAAAAACGATAAAAAGAAAATAGAAAATAGTTTTTTACAAAAACATACAACAACGACCAACTTCCAAATAAAAACACTACAAAGTGAAAAATTACTTCTTTTTCGCCAGTCGATCTCAAAAAACGAAGAAAAGCAAACAAGAACACCGACTTCCGAAAAAATGTTATTTTACACTTTTTAGTGTTTTTATTATATTATGCTCATTAGAGACCCATAACCCATTGAATAGTGGGGGCCCGGTGGTAACGGCTGCAACTTACAAGTTGTATGTAGATCGTAATTTCAAACCCAGGCAGGCTTTCTTTTGTGTAAATTATATCATCACCACTGCTTTCAAAACGGTGAAGGAAAACATCGTGAGTAAACCGGGATGAAACTAAAAAATTCGAAGGCATGTGCCATCCACCAAGCCACCAACCCGCACTGGGCCCGCGAGGTTGATTACGGGCCACTTCCTCTCACAGAGTGAGGAGCCCTGTGTTCCAGCAGTGAGATCATTAAATTATTAAGTTGATAATAAAAATATAAAAAAATCGGACAAGTATATTATGTTGTGCTTTTGCTAGATATCTATCACTACTTCGGAATTTCGGTATCTAACTTGACCAGTATAAGACTTGATATTATTGATATTGTTTTCTGACATACACTGTCAATTTTATGCCCGGCACGTTGTTGATAAAGTGAACGAAGATCCATAATGACCGTTTTATGGGGGCAGGTAACTAGACTCGGGGCAATAACGACACTAATGACATCGCAGGCGAGCGTACCCGAGCGATCTAGGCTAACTAGGTGGACGACCTGTCGAAATATGGGCCTGATTTATAGGTTCATTGACTTGCTAGGGTTTACATTTTAAGGGAACGTCTACAACATTGTGCGTGGATTTAAGGAGTGGAATTCCCAGCCTGGGTCTGGTCCTGGTATGGTCATGCAATGAGGAGGGATGAAACGTATGTTACTAAAAGAGTTATTAGGGTTCCGTACCCAAAGGATAAAAACGGGTCCCTATTACTAAGACTCCGCGATCCGTCCGTCTGTCTGTCTGTCACCAGGCTGTATCTCATGATCCGTGATAGCTAGACAGTTGAAATTTTCACAGATGATGTATTTCTGTTGCCGCTATAACAACAAATACTAAAAACAGAATAAAATAAATATTTAACTGGGGCTCCCATACAACAAACGTAATTTTTATGCCGTTTTTTGCGATATTGGTACGGAACCCTTCGTGCACGAGTCCGACTCGCTCTTGGCCGGTTATGAATATTAATGTGGATGGATGGAGAGGGAGAGGTAGGCCAAAGAAAAGTGATAGCGTGACCGAGGAAGAGGACACGGGACGGTATGGAAGAAGAGAACGTGTTGCGCTGACCTCAAGTAACAAAAGCAGGAAGATGATGAATTCCTAGTCTGAGTTTGTGTTGCCTGATTGCTACAACCAAGAAAGAAGAAGAAGAAGTTATCTATTCACTCTTTAAATCAAGAGTGAATAGATAACTTCCAGGCAAGCGTGCTTCACCGTCGATCACATCTTTGCGTACCATCAGGTTAGATAGCAGTGAAACGCGAGCCTAACGATAATAAAAAAATATAAATCGTGTAAGTTATGTATGTTTTTTTCATTCATTTGGATTCCACTCTGTGTAGGCCTTGTTGGCCCACCTTTGCAGATAATATTTTCTTATCAAACGAAACAATTATTATTACTATAGAAGTAATGGTATTGTTTATAAACATTTTATTGTTAAGCCGTGTAGATAGCTGGTTACCTCTCCCATCCCCTTCAACCAATATGGTATAGGAAGGAAACCTCGAGGTTGGTTTTCAACATTGCTTAACAACTCGAAATAAAAAACCGGCCAGGTGCGAGTCGGACTCGCGCATGAAGGTTTCCGTACCATTATCGCAAAAATACGGCAAAAAATCACGTTTGTTGTATGGGAGCCCCAATAAAATACTTATTTTATTCTTTTTTTAGTATTTGTTGTTATAGCGGCAACAGTAATACATAATCTGTGAAATTTCAACTGTCTGGCTATCACGGTTCATGAGACACAGACAGACGGACAGTGAAGTCTTAGTAGTAGGGTCCCGTTTTTACCTTTTGGGTACGGAACCCTAAAAATTAACATTTATAAGAGGCGTAGGGGATTCTTGAGCATCCAACTTTTCGGAAAGATAAGTCGGTTTAAGCTTAGCATGGCTGAGGCAATGTGTCCTACTTGAGTGCAGACCGCAAGCTATGTGCACTTAGCTGTTCAACATAACATAACATCACGCCCGTAACTCACGAAGGGTAAGGCAGAACTGTACCTATATCACACACACACATTTCACCAGTTGTTTTAAGTCCTATGTAATAGAGTTCGAGCCTATTGCCATCAAACAGCCACACGTCCAAACTCAGGGTTGCTACTGAGAAGTTCCAGAAGGAAAACCCAAAAAAAGAAAATGCCCCATCTGGGAATTGAACTTAAGACCTTATGCTCAGCAGCATCGCTTGCGACCACTCGACCAACGAGGCAGTTTTAGCTGTTTAAGTAAGTAACATTAGCTCTTGGTCAGCAAGCAAGTTAAGAATAGTTTGGGCAAGTGGGTGTCGGACTGCGCACATTTAGGGTTTCGTATCTAACTGCGAAATCAAGACGGTTTTAATAGGAAAAATTCGGAAAATTCAAAGCAAAATCTAATTTATATATTGGTATTTTTTTTGTAAAACCTACTTAATAGTAACACCAAATTTGAAGTTCATAGGTCAAAGAGGTTAAAAAATTCTTCAGAACAAAATTCTGTAAATAAAAGCTGACTTTAGTGGCGTCTCATTCCTTTGGTTACCAATTTTTTTTCAAACAATATATACGGCATTTATCTACACAATCAGCGTATGGCTTTGGGTCAACAATCTGCTTCTACTGTGAAAATTTGAAGACTGTAGCTCCAACCGTTTGGCTGTAAAACCTATGTAATAGACGACGGCCAGACATACACATGAGTGAAAGCAATAGGGCTCCGTTTGAACCCTTTGAGTACGCAACCCTAAACAGGTCATTGACGCCGCTTTAGTAAAAACTAATCTTAAAAATGTAGAGTTTCTCTCAACTCAACAACTTGATACCAAATTGCCTCCAATAGTTTGTACAAAAATACACAGTATTCGTAAAAGTTAATGCCTACGTTTTGCCTTTACATAATTGAAATTGATTATTTTTTAACGAAAATCTTCGACATTTTATTTGATACGTCGTCGAATAAAACAGATATTCAATATTGGCTATGTATGACGCGGAGTGCAATTTAAATCTAAAATTCATGTTGTTTTTGTTGGAAAGAATAATTTCTAGTAAGTTAGTATCTACGAGTGCATTGAACATTTTTAAAGGTGTCCACAGACAAGGGCGACGCGATGATGCGATGACGCTTTTCCTAAAAAAGATTATATCTGCAGAGCAGTATATATGCATTATCGTAACGCACTTGTCTTTGAGAGCTTCATCTCTTTTCACTTTATTTTTTCGACTCATAATTTTTCATCGCTAAAAACCCACAAATTGTCGTAAAATGATGGGGGCTGTGATCTTATAAGATGTTCACAAGTTGTCAGTAAACGGACATTTGAGACACTTCAGCAAATGGGACATAGTTGAACAGAAGCGCCGCCTCGCACTGGGCGTTTGATCACTTCGCCAAATAATATTTGCAGTGGAAATCGGTTCTGTGGTTTCTATATAGGTCACTGCAAGTCATGTAGGTCACAATTCCTATTCCAATAAACTGTTGACACAGTAATCTACTAACGACGTGCCTGACACGAGTAAATTCATATCCGGGAGATATTGATTCACACCAAACAATAGTAGATCGAACAATAAGTAATCTCTAAAGCTTCCTTAAATCGTGTGTTCCTGGTACATCTGACACTGATGCGGGGCTTAACGCTTCGGGGATTTCAACCTTAAGGGTACACTAGTCGACGGCACGAACTATTTTGTGCGCGGGGTTAAAATTGCGTGCTATATAAACCGACAACACGTGCGGAACAGATAGATGCTGTTATGAGCAGTAAGAAGCTAGTTCGTGTACGAATACACACTTTTGCAAATTTGTAGCGAAATGGATGATGATTTAGAACGAAAACGAGCGCGCGAAATTTTATAAACAGACCTTTGGGAGTCTGGATATCATGAAAAAACGACTGAATGTATCTGTTCAAAATATAATTATTTGTATTGTTGAACTACTAATCTATCCCTGTATGGAGGCCGTTTTTCAATTTTCCTTCTTCTTATGGTACTTATTTGCGCCCAAAGATGCGTAAAAATTAGTGTTAAAATAAGGAACTTTCGAAGCTCATAACTTTCAAGTAAATTTTATTTTTACTTTTTTGCTTCCATACAGGGCTAGATAATGATGAGACAAATAGATATCATTTTTTATTTTGAACGTACATCGTCAAACAGTGGAGTAAAAGCCAGACTACGTTTGTATGGAAGAATTTTCGACTAGTGTACCCTTAACGCGATGCTCTAATTATAATTTACTGGCTGAATTCCGCGGTTTCTCTTCCATGGATAATTGTGTGTTTCATCGGCAATCCAACTCAATAAAACTAGAAACAGACTCTAGTCTTTAATGGGTTAGCCACTAACTAACCATAGATAATATTGAGAATACTAAGTAATCCAAAGCTTCGTCGAATTGTGTGAGCCTGGTAATACTAACTACACTTCCAGAATTTCGAACTTTACGCGATGTTTCTCCATTAGTATACACGTTTGTTTGTTTCTCCATCATGCATTAAAATGCGAACGAATCTGGAGTAAATTTGGTAGATTGAAATTATTTGATTTCACTTAAACCTACATCGGTACTTACGAAACTTCAGAAACTAGTGCACTGCCCAAATAGGTGAAAAAAATATTCAAATCATTTATTTTTCTTAAACTTTTTACATGCATTTTTTAAATGTTAAGGAGTCGGTTAGTCCATAAGATGAGCTAGTTGCAGATTTAAAAGCGTTGCTAGATTTTTTTTCGTAAGTTCGGAGTTCTGGAGAAGTCAATTGAATATGTAACGTATTGTGAAATATAGGTACATATCCAGGTGTATGTACCAGTTTCAGGGTAGCTATCTATAAACGTAACAGTGGGCGAAAACTAACGATATTTAATGACCTATTTTAGGTAAGTCTTCACTAATTGTGGGACTAATTTGATAGCTCGGATGGCCTATAAATGGTGGCATCGTAATCGCGAATAATTGATCGATTATTGAGTTTGCCTTGACCGAGCAATATGAGATTTGAGGTCTTCTCGTGTTTACCCACTAACCTGATTCCCTAATGCACATAAAGGTAATTATACTTATCTTGGCATGAAGCATAGCATCTCAAGTGCAATGTCGGTTGCAGATCAATAACTAAAATTTCTAAACTGCTAAAGTTTCTTTCAAAGGTATTTTTCAAACTTGTGCACATACCTCAAACTATGTAAACTTAACGGTGTAAAGATGAGAAAGTACCTTGCTAAGCTAAACTAACTCTGCTCTTGGTCTATAACAGCGGCAAAAAGAAGAAGCCGTCATTACCATAGTATTTTCAGTACCTAAGGAAAATTCATTAACACTTCAGTTTTCAGAACTACATATTACCAAAAAAAAACTGTGGTGAAACATGAAAATCAAACTAGATCCTAACAGTTTCTGAAAACTTAAGGGCAGCTCAATCTGAGAATTGCATCAATAGATGTTACGTTCAAACCTTACTTTACCAACTGTACTGAAAAATCAAAAGACTGCATCGAAGATTATTTCATGAAATCAAACAATCTCCTAACTTTAACTTAAAACTGAAAAGCAATTAGAATAATTGCATCAACAGAGTGACGTAAGCTTTCGTTGCCAAAGGTAAAAAACAACAAACTCCTCGAAGTTTATAAAGTCCTAAAGTCCATAGACTAGTAAGTCAAAGAGTAATATCGTTTGCTGATTTTATAAATAACCTGTCGTCGTACTACGATGCAGCGAGGGGGGTGGAAGGGGGACCCGCTTCGTCTGTCGTGGAACATTCATTAATGAAACTAGTGAATGAACCGCACAGAGGACTTATCGGCAGAGACTTTTTTATTGATATTAATATCATTAGTTCTTGTTAAGTTCTGTTACGTGATGTTATTTTACTTACTCTTTGATTATTGCCGGGTAAGGTATTTTTACTAATTCGTAAATGTAAAATAGAGGCAATTTTTTTTAAAATAAAATATGGAATCTTTATAATTTTGGCTTGTAAGACGTACTTGAGAGAGCGATAGGAAAACTTTTAAGTTTTCTTAGTAGTTTGATGCTGTTATTCGAGGGGATTGCCGACAAAAGTGAAGCCAGTTATATCAAACTTGAAACTTTGATATTACTGGCCGCTAATAATAAACATACCGCTTAAAGTTTTCACTGGCGCATCAATTACAAAACCATGTCGCTGACGCGAACCCATAAGTTTAGCCTCAACCAAAAATCGCTCAACTCGGCTAAAGACGTTTTCACCTCAACACTTTACAAATTTCTTATTAGCATCTTTGTGCAAATAAAAAAGTAGATACTGAATTAACTATTTAGATAATTCTATAATGAACCAATTTAGTTTTAAAAACATTGTTCAATTGTGTACCCTCCAAGTCAATGACCCAAAAAAAATATAAATACCATTCTTTTCCCACAGTTTCACGCCTGCATCAATCACAGTTAAAATCTGCGGTCTCCGAACGAGGATATTGCAGCTAAACTGTAATCAGTCTTGACTGATTGGCCAAGAAAGTACTGTAGTACTGGTATACTGCACTGGAGGTGAATGACCGGGCAGTATAAGATGGAAGCCGGACTAGGTCCCGTGATTGCATTATTGTGTCCTAAATTGGGTTCTAGCATGGCCTAGATTCAATTTTCGACAAGTCGGGGTCAGTAACAATTCTCTTGGGCTTTTATAGCTAAAATAAGCCCGTGGAAAACCCGTGACGTCAGTGTTACTGTAAGAATTTTTGTAGGCTTTTCCCGCCAAAATGCTGGAATTGGTATCCGTTTTCGGAGCTGTCCATTGTTACTGCCGAGCAACAGTGTTTTTAGGTATGCCATATGTGTGGTACACTGTAATTTTGATTTCGCTATAAATTTGACAGGATTTCGAAAAAAAACATTAATTTTTAATTTCAGAAATAACTTATAAATTCATGAAAACATGAGAACCTAAATTCAAGGTAGGTAACTAAATAAATGCTGCCAGTTTGTTCCAAAATAATGCGTATTTTTTTAATTTTTATTCAGAATTATGCAAATTAATTCAAAATACACAAACTTTTCACCGTTTCCAATTTCAAATTACAAATTTGTTCGGATCTGACAGGTTGAATTGAGAACTTCTTTTTTTGAACGCTATTAAATTCTATATCTGTGAAAGGCAGAGTCAGATTTTATTATTTGAATCCTCTCTCGGTTTAAAGCATATGAAGAACCTGAAAATTTCAATTGGATTTATATTTGAGTTTCGAGAACTGTAGTTCGAGTTTAGCAATTGCTAATGGCTCTGCGGCTTCTGTTGTTATTGAAGTTTTATTTTCTTTTGTCGTGTAATTTTTTGAGAGTGGCTAGATATTAGGATAGTGCTGGCGATCTTTATGCCATCGGTCTGTTTCTTTGAAACGTTTTAAGGCTCTTGTTCCACCGCCGACGTAGTTGTGAAGTAGTGAATTCAGATTTTTTCAGATTATGATTTACTCTTTTTATTCAGACAGGAATTTCAGCATGTGTGTCCAGCCGAAACTAAAAACTTTGGCGAGCAGCGTGTAGCGAGTGTGTAGTTCCGATAGTTTTGTCGCTCGGCTGTAAGTGAGTGTTCTTGTGCGGCGGGCGATCACTCGCAACACTCGTGCTTAAGCTAATACTCGTGCCTTGATTACGAGGATGCTGTTCGGGGAAACTTCGGAGGTTGATAGATAAATTCACGTAGAAGTCCTTTTCCAACGTCGGATGTTGCAGGTCCCACACAGGAACATCTATGAGACGGTTTCTACGAATATAAATATTGTAGATTGCAGTGTGGTGGCTAAAAATACGTAAAGGGTTGGATTAAAAAACTGATGTTTGCTGTAACGTTATACAGAAGCACTGTCACTAAAGTCGACAAATATAACAAAAGAAGATTACTTGCCTTCAAGGTAATCATGATTGCTACATACTGGACGGACAAATCTGAATGGTTAAGACTATTGTTTGAGTTAATCGACACGAAACGGAAGAAGTCATCAAGATATACATACTTTAACTATGTTTTGCAATACACGTAAATACGGGCTATAATTCCTTGTGTTTGGATTGGGACACTTTTCACGTGGACTAAGCCACTGGCAATAGCGTTGCTTCAAAATATCAAGTGTCGTAGCACCGAATGTTGCCAACTGTATATCAATGGCCGGTCACCACCACGGGTAAAAATGGCGAAGGGGTGGGGAACAGTCGAACCCCACCCTATTATCCCTACTATATTCGGTTGAATTCGGTTCCACGTGACAAAGTAATTGCATTAATAAAGCTTTTCATTGATGAGCAATTGTACCGGTAATATAATTGTCAGGGAGCTAATTGCTCGCGCTCAATTTTTGTAGGAATACGATTTGTTTTTAATCGAATTGACTTTTGTTATCCTTTAAAACATTTAGTTGTGATATGGAATCATACACATCATATAATTAATTTTAAAATCAGTAACTCGCAATAATAATTTATATGTGTGAGAAACAACAAAATGCAATTATGTTTTTGATTACAACTTGTGACGGCTTGTTTTCCAAATTAAAATCAGAGGCAAGTTTTTTATACATAACCTTAGGTACTAAAACATCGAATTAAAAAATAAATTTATATGATAACCCAAAATACATATAGTTTCAACAATTAATTCCAAAGACATAGCAAAATACGTCTTGATCTCTGTCAAAAATCAATCCACATTGCCGAAATTCCAATCTATGCCACCAAATCATCATCATCTTTCTGTCCTTGTCCCATGTTACTTGTGGTCGGCGCAACACGTTTTCTTCTTCCATACCGTCCTAACCCCCGTCACGCCATCACTGACACTTCTCACACAGTCCATCCATCTTTTCTTTGGCCGTCGCCTCCCTCTCTCTCTCTCCATCCATCCACATCTATATTCATAACTATTTTAGTAACACCGTACCACCAAACCACCAAATAACAGTATTATATTCGTAGCGACTGCCTAGGAGACCTCCACAGTCCCGATAATGGGTCCGATGAGCGTCAGATGGATTGTTTGATTTTCGGCCCCGTCTATCCGAAACTACTAGGTATATCTAAATATGAATACCTTCCATCAATTTTATTTCATTCATGAAAGTACGCTTCGTTGCATACTAATTGTGTACCAGCAGCAAAATATCAAAATGTCTGCCATGTCCAAAATAATAACGTTCACGTAAAATAAACACATTATTTTGGTAATTGCATTACATAGCTACATGTGAACATTTTGTACGGTTTGCAGCTGCGGGAGAGTTTAACGTAATCTCGTTACGTGTTTAGTTTTGATGCAGTTTTAACGTAAACGGGAACAGTTTTTGATGAGCAGTTTTGAAATTTAATTTGCGGACCGTAATTGAGTTAGTTTTTAATTGAGGGTGTTATGATCCTTATTCTGAAACTGTTTTGAGGTTATTTTAATACGTGCAGAGAAAATTTTGTCCGACGTTTTTAATATAATATTGTTTTCACAGAAGAGCGCCGTTAACGTTTATATTGAAACTATTTTTAAAGTGCTTAATTCGACTACTAGGCAACCACTAGTATCCATAAAAAGAAGATACTTATTGCTTACTAAAAATACAACTTTCATCATATTTCCCAAGAGGTTTGCCGTGTTTTTTAGGGTTCCGTACCCAAAGGGTAAAAACGGGACCCTATTACTAAGACGCCACGATCCGTCTGTCTGTTTGTCTGTCTTTCTATCCGTCTGTCACCTGGCTGTATCTCAGATGATGTATTTCTGTTGCCGCTATAACAACAAATACTAAAAACAGAATAAAATTAATATTTAAGTGGGGCTCCCATACAACAACGCGATTTTTTTGCCTTTTTTTGCGAAAATGGTACGGAACCCTTCGTGTGCGAGTCCGACTCACACTTGGCCAGTTTTTTTTTATTTCGGTCTCGATGTTATTCGAAATACAGAGATGAAAAATAAATGAAACCACATTCTATGAGAACTCTTATGGGTAATATTTATAGGTTATATTTCATAATACGGTTCTCATAAAAGAGATTATTACTTTAATACAGTAATTGACGCACGGTTGGCGCATTGGTTGAGCGATTGACTGCTGCGCTGCGTGTCGCGGGTTCGATTCCCGCACGGAACAAATATTTGTATGATCTACAGATAGTTGTGCCAGCTCTGGGTGTTGTGCACAGATCATAGAAACGTATGTGAGTTTATATGTTTGTAAACGCACGCACGATACAGGAAGAAATTCCTAGCGTGGTGCAATGTTTTATTTAAAAACTGTAAAAAAAATACAGTTATACTGAAATCGAGAAATTCAATGCTTTGAACACTTTCCAATTTACAATTTTCACACAATATTTTCACTCCTTATAAAAAAGTTGCAGCGGAATATTTTTACGTTCGATTTGTAAAATAAATTGTTCAGTAAAGTGGCCAGAGCTCAATGATCAGTGTTGCCAATGGAAAATAAAATCCTTTTATTTATTTTATTTGAATTCAACGGAGGCCGGGTGAATACGATGCCTGTCTAATTAGGGTTAAAGTTTAATGGTGTTAATAAACAGGAGCGATTTAATTAATGATTCAAATGAGACATTTTCAATAAAGCCGGTTAAAGAATATTGGTTTGCATATTAATTGGCTGCAATTTGTTGAACAAAAAACAGACTTTCGAATACAACGCTAATTATGGGTAGGTATTATTGGATTTTCTTTCAAAGAGATGTTTATTTTGTTAAACATGGGTGAACAATGCGGGTCTTTTAAAACAAGATTGTTTCAATTTTGTTTTTGATAGAGCATAAAACAGGTAATTACATCAGGTGAGATCGAGACCAAGAGCCAGCTCATAACAAAATAGAAATAGTGTTCTCCAATCGCACCCAGTTGCTGCCGTTCCTAGGCTTTAAACTAGCAAAAACCCTTCCAAAAATAGCAATTATACACTCGAAAACACTTTGTACTCATGCTTCAAATATACTTTTGACAACACTGAATACTAAAAAGAAATTAATGATGTAATGTTAAACTAGAAAAAGTGGTGACCTCAATTTTTTTTGCAGCAGTATGACGGTTACCTCTTTAGGCGAGGGTATAAATTTCCCCACGACCTTTGCATCAGGATACTGGAGGTGATTTATGGGGGTTTACCACCCTAAAAATTCCCCATACCCGATAATTTCAGGATACTTTCGAACTTTCAAACGATGTCAAAACTCGGGTGAAATCGACTTTTGCAGATGACGCACCTTTTGAAACCTCACTGAGACGTGTTTGGTATTAAATATTGCGGTGGTTAAGTATTTTTCATGCGCAGTAGATATTTAAAAAAAATGCTACATGTCGTAGACTACTTTAGGTTGAAAACAAGAGAATTTAAACCAATTTAGACAAAAAAGTAGGGTTTTAAAATGCCAAAACATAACATAACATAACCCTCACTAAACCAACCCTTTTCATTGCTACAAAATTCTAACCCTTCATAACCCATTCCAAACTTAATTACAAGTATACTATAAAATATAAACATGTAACGTGAAGCCCTTCAAAGGGTTACAAACATGATTTTGTAAAAGTACCTCTGCCCCTCTATCACGCCCGTGGCACGGGGAATAAGGGCAGATCTATTTATATCAGGAAAAACAAGAGGGCTTTACAGTACCTACCTATGAATAAATAAGGGCCATTTCTGACTAAGCTTTTTGCCGACGTGATTAACACAAGCGTGTGTTCTTCTAAAGCCTTGAGCTATTTACTAAGGCTTCGGGATAATCCTCTTTCTGATGTTATCTGTAAGGTCCCTCAGAAAAGCGCGATGCAACAAAGCGACAACGATGCGGTTCCTGGTTTTCACAGTTGAAATACTTCTGTAGGACGATTTTGGAAGATGAAGATGGTTATCCTGAAGCCTCTATATTTTCCAAACTTTTCGTAATAATCAATTCTGAAAAGACACTTTACTTTACTTTATTGTCACACTTTCATAATAACTAGCAAATAAAAATATTAATTCTACTAATACGAGTCTTTCCTACATCTAGGAAAGACTCGTATTAGTAGAAATCTCTCTCCACTTTCTCAACAAAAAGAAAGAAACAAAATTCCTTTTTCAAAAAAAGAAATGTTGTCAAGCTTCGTATCACGCTGGCCAGTTCGCCGTGTCTAAAAAGAAAACACGCTTCTTTGGCAGGCCGCAGTAAAAAGACAGGGTGACAAGGGGTGGTCTCTGGTCAGACTGCTGCAGTTATGGGGTGGTGTGTAGATGTGGTATAACAGCTTTATTGACACTGCAGTGAATTTGTGTCTTATTTTTGAACATAGCCTATAAAATTTTAGGAGTAGCGATATCATGAATTATTTATAGTAGGAATGTCGGGTCACAAGAGAAAACTAAGCATGTTGCATGCACTGAGAAAGAGGGATAGTCAAACAAGTTTTGTAACTCTAAAGTTACCAAGAAGCTAAACTCTGTTTTGTTGCTAGTAAGATAAAATTCGCAAGTCTCAATAATTTCGTGACCAGCAACCAAACATTTGGAAACTATTAACTAAATATTTTTTACAGTCTATGAATGTTTATAGGGATGTGTAGGTGTAACGCGTTAAGAAGATGGATGAAAAAAAGCTGGGGGAGACCAAAACAATGCTGGATAGATCGTGTGAAAGACGATATGGGTAGGAGAAAGGGTTAGTGCTGATATAATAATTAGAAAAAAAAGTATGAATGATGAAAACATGTCTCGTCGACCAGAGGATTAGGGCTTGAGAACTATGATTGGGGATCAAAAACGAAATATACGACTATTTAAAACAAATGCAGACTAAAAATCTTGAAAACTAAAAGCAAAGGGCTTAAAACAAAAATGAATACCAAGAAATTATATTATCAATAATTATTCGTACAATAATAGATTTCTATTGGCTTATTGGTAAAGAGGGCCTCTGCCAGTATAGTTAACGTCCACTTAGGGTCGATATCTGTTAATTAGAACCTGGACGGACAGACGGCAAGAGAATATATTAGTATGCATTTATAATGGACTAGACAGATTTATGATAATGTTATATTAGATATTCCCCTTATCTCGTATTATGATTAGCCTATAATGTTCATACTGCTGTGATGCAGGCCTCCCCTCCGTGAAAAGGTATGCTAGGATAGGACGCAGGCCTTCCCTTTTTGAGAGGAAAGGCTGTAATTCCCCATCATTACGGGTTGGAGAAGAGTCACACGTCTTAAAATTAATGTTTGATTTTAGGACAAGCCCGATCCCGATGTTTTCCTTCACCATTTTGAGAGCATATTGGTAAAATACATTGCAAAAACACACCATGTTATTAACCAACTATGACGTCTACCAGTGTTGAATAGTCAGTCACCGTTTGCCTACATAGCCATTTGCCAACTATGTCGGGACTGGCTTCTAGTCCAACTGTATGTAGCTGAAGACCAGTATTTTAAATAGACCGATCGAGCCTATCAAACCTCTACAACCCAGTAACTAAATAACTCGACACCCTTTGGTAAGGGCTATATTGACACTTACTGCAATTTCTGATGAACCATAAGTAAAACCTGTGTTCATAGGGGAGTATTACACTATCATATATCTAGGATCATACATCTATGAGTCATATTTATATGATAAATATATATATGAATCATATCGTCTTAAAAAAAGATTTTTGACATTTGATATTTTGGATATTTTCGTTTAATACCCCACATCATGTCATGTGCCTAGCCTTTTCCCAACCATATTGGGGTCGGCTTCCAGTCTTACCGGATTCAGCTGAGTACCAGTGTTTTACATGGAGCGACTGCCTATCTGACCTCCACAACCCAGTAACTGGGTAACACCATACCCCTTGGCAAGACTGGTGTCAGATCTCAGGCTTCTGACTACCCGTAACGACTGTCAAAGATCTTCAAATGACAGCCGGGACCAACGGCTTAACGTGCTTTCCGAGGCACGGAGGAAACTCGGTATGTTAAAATGGTCACCCATCCAAGGACCGACCTCGTCAAGCGTTGCTCAACCTTGAAGATCGACCAGTGCGGCTGTAATTATTAAGCCACGAGCTCCTCCTCCTTTAATACCCCACATAGACAAGTTTTATAATCTATTTTGAAAATGGTATTAAATAAAACGAAAAATGATTTAGTTGTGACTAGTACACGAAACACGAAAATTACAAATAAAAAATATAAGAAATGTATCCCGTGCGGGATCAAGAAGGCTTCTATGAATGGCTCCTTCGTTTTCTAAATCAGATTGTGGTTGTAATAAAATAAAAGTTTCAGATCAACTACTTTAAACTTATTTTTAATGCTAAGCTTGGTTCAGCTGCTCCAATTCATTAGATGACAATATTTACTATTATACAACTTTTATCAGAACACAATCCCGTGGTTAATATGCAAAGAAAAAAGACAAGAAAGATCTGATGAAAGTGGATCATACTTCTGTAAGAAGAGTATAATGAAACCTTGTTTATTACCTATTTATTTATTTTTATAAACCTTTACTTTGTCATCTATATACTTAGCAACCGTTGTTTACATTACTGTTAAAACAACTTATTTTATTACTTGTTGATCACGTAATTTCTCGGTACTGCACTGGCAGTAAATTAAGGATTTCACACTGTTTATAATCCTGCATAGAAAATGCATTAAAACTCTTGGAAAAACTTATCTGAACTTGATTGTAGAAATAAATATTTTTCTAGAAATTGATGACCAAAACTTTACTTTTAATCTAGTAAAATCTCCATTTCTAAGAAATCTCCTGGTAACCTCCTGAAGCTACATTTGAAACCAATTTTCTTAAAAGTTCACATTGCGTTGCATTTCTTAAAGTAGAATTCAGCTGTGCGCTCTTTGTTGTATTGCACACAACGTTTCTAAAAGGACCAACCTTCAACTGTGCACTCTAATTCACTTTCTACCTATTTGTATTTTATTGTGTACAACCATAAAGGTCTTACAAAGATCAAGATGTCAATCTCACTCGTAAGAATATGCACTTAATCAAATTCAATTGCCAGGTCTCGCTGCCTTTTCACGTCCAATTCAGCTCAATTATGCTACTATAGAGCTCTCAATTTACGGAACTTATATTTTTTAAGGACTCAGTACTAGGTGCCGTTCATCGTCTAACGATAGGTGCAATAGGTAAGGCAAGCTACACCGTTGGCTTGCACCGGACAGCCAATTTTTAAACGCGGTCTAGCGCAAATAAACGACGAATTTCTCCGTTTTCAATACAGGGATTTCGTGGACTATTTGCAGTGCTCAACCTACAAAGACGGAGGTATAAGCTTGGTGGATAGGACAGTATATTGAAGCTAAAGTATGTTTGAGCTCAGGTATTGGTTGCCTGTTTGGGGACTGAGATAATAAAATACGGGAAGGATGTTTTGTTTTTCAAAAGTACTCTATAGTATGAGTTATAGCTAGGGTTCAATGGAGGACAAAGGACTCACTACTACAAAGGTCACCTTTTATCCTGTACCCGATAAGCCAACTTTTTACCTTCCTGGAAAACCGGGCAAGCCATCCAATTTAGTTTTTAATCCAGGCCTGGTCATCACTGGTGCATCACGCAGAGTGGTTTGCCCGAAAGAATGGGCCAGATTTGTTACAAAAAAAATAAGTATGAAAGGATTTGCATGTATTCAATTGGCACTGTATTCATAGTAGATCAGGATTAATCGGATAAATGATCGACACAGAATATATGAAAATATTTCTTGGTATCGGAACATCACTTATTAGGTTTCAAATTACGTTTCCCTATTGTGAGAATTCTGAATTTGGTACTCAATTACTTCATTACTTCTTTCGTGAATGTTCGCCAAATTACAAGTATTTCTAAGCAACAAAGTCAATAATTATAAGTAACAAAGATGAATCTTAATTCAACAAATCAGTAAATAATATCAAAGCTCAAACGTTTAGTTCATTTCGCCGAAAATGTCGGTGCAATTTGTAGGCAAATGGGAATGGGCTTTACAACTTTGTGACTTTAACAGGCGGGTTTGTTCGACAGATGAATGCACGTTACTGGATTAACTCAATTTGATTTTATTCTTTTAAAAAGCACTTTATTATTTTTTACTTGCATTTTTACAAGCTGTTATTTAACTTGCCTTGTTAGTTGGGTAGTCAGTAAGTGTGGGTCAAATGATGCAACTGATTTTTGTAACAGTTATCACAAAACTGATCTGGGATTTTGCGTACCTTTTGGTTTCAACATCCTGTCTCATCTTGTTGAAAAAAGCTTCTTTTTATATTAAAGAAAATATATTTAAAACATTTCATTTTCAGTCTCATAATGGATAATTCACGTTTTCATAATGATAATAACGTATAGTTACTATTTTGTATGTAAATGTAAACTTCACCGTTAGTTAAACGCAAAATAAAGTCAGTCTCTAGTGTTATAGTAAGGATTTTGCAAACAGGACAACGCAGGGACAGCCAATGTGTGTTTTCGTGTTAGAGGGATTCTCGCATCCACTTGTCGAATTTGAGCAATACACGTCATTGCTCGTGCTGGCCCAGGCCGGACGTATATTGGCCCTGCCTAGCCGATAGGGTTGAGTAAGCTCAGTTTGCTCACACAAATATTTGCTCAATAGTCGTGTGCATAATCGACATTACCTATTAAAATATTTTTCAATAATGATTTTCGGGAAACAAATAAAAGGACTAGCTTCTACCAGCGGCTTCGCCCGCGTGAACAGCGTTTTCTTATCCCAAATGAACATTATACCGGGATGAAAAGCCAGACTTCTCCAGACAATAATCCATCGCTGTGTCAAATTTCATCCAGATCCGTTCAGCCGTTCTGGTGAAATTGAGTAACAAACATACATCCATCCATCTAAACTTTCGCATTTATAATATTAGCAAGATTTACATTGAATGATTTATAGCGTTGTGAGCATAAATAACACTTTATTAAAATAATTAAACGAAATTCACGAAAGCCATGAATTTACCTGCACGTATTTACAATTTAATTTCCGAAAACTTTCGTAATACGTATTCGGTATACCGCTTAAACGAATCCATATAATATTTACATTCAAACAGCAATTATTTGTAATTTAATTTCTGTTCTCCGCTGCATAAAGTATTTACATTTTCATTTCAGGCTTTCTCTGTCATTTCCAGATGAAACCAATTACATTTAAATGGTGACTTTAATATCGTATTAAGGGATAATATTCCCATGGAATATTTTTGCTTATTTTTCCGTATTTACCTGTAAACGTTTAGAAGGTTAACTGCGATCTGGATGAGGAAGGAAATTTGGAATAAAGACTTCCCGATTCTGCATTGCATTGAATAAAACCTTTGACTTTGACTTGTGTTCCGGTGGATATAAAAGGAGATCGCAGCAAATGGAAGCTTTCAAAGGAATTCGAAAATACGTATGATTCTGAAAATTCTAGATTAATAGGATCCGTCTTGAATATTGGATGTTATCTAGTAGCAGCAGTGGTAGTGAGCGAAGGTGCTTTCTATATTGGCACACGTTTGAAATTTGCTCAAAATTTGAAGGTTCAAAGCGAGCCTTTGAGTTTTGCTGTCCGTCACGTTGAAGCCTGAGGCTGAAGCTAGAAAGTTTGCAGGAAATAAATTTAACAGTTGAATTATATTCGAAGCATTTCAAGAATATTTCTACTAAATTTCCGATTCGATTGTAAGCGGTGATGTAGTCGACGTTTTAAAATTCACACAAGACTTGAAGACTCAACGCAAAGCTATCTGATCTTAATTGCCAAATCATAACAAAAACAGGCATTTTTTTGAATTGTCCTGCAATGGGTGAGCCCATAACTGAAGCGCATTCACAAGCGTCGGCGTCGGTCTCTATGGAGAAGAACCTGCAAGAAACTCCACGAACACTTTTTTCAGTCAGTGTTTAATTATTACAAAGTATAAAATGCAATACATACATATGAAAACAATGTAAAAAGTAATTCATTTTATGAAACTAATTCTAAATATTATGTCCTAGTACTAATCTCACGTCGTTCCTCTAAGGGAGCCTTCATATAATATCAATGTATAAATACTGAACTTTATTAGTATTAGAGACTGATAAAGCAAGACACATTCCCCGCTCCAATCTCGGCTAACCCTAGCTCCCTTGTTGATTCCCTCACGGAACGTAATCTCATTCGCCGAACAATACTTCGTTCGCTCTTTGGTTCACTTGCTCACTAACTTGCGGATTATTATATTCTAATAGTGGCTAGAATATGTTACTTATTTTATTTAGAAGTTTTTTAGAGATATGATAATGACAAGATAAACTACTAGATAAATTTTAAGTTGTAGTAAAATTCTGATGAGATTGTTTTAGTTCAAGGCAAGAAAAGTAAAATTAAATTAATAAGTTAACGAGACCCTCCAGACGTCAAGGACGATTTTCAAACAGGAGCAAACTTTATCCCTCTTACAAATAAACGCGGAATAAAGTTATACCAAGTATAAATCTATGAAAATGTATGGTTATTCCTTTGTTATACACGGTATAACTTTATTCCGCGTTTATTTGTAAGAGGGTATAAGTTTAAGTACAATTTCTGAGTCTAACAATTATTTTAAAAATTATTCTAAACAAAAAATAAGTCACTGTGGTCTTGTTTATTTTATTATTACCGGCCAGTTATTCCAAAGTATACATTAGCAAGTCGGTGACGCGAATCCATAAGTTTTGCTCCTACCAAAAGTCGTTCACCGAGGCTAAAGAATTTTCCACTTCAAAAGCTGCAATAGAGTTCGCTTCCGTTCATATTGACTTCGAATCTCAAAATTGTGATAAAAATATATCTTTGAGAGCAGCGCTTTACTTTGTGCGCTTCTTACTACGAAGTGCTTTCATAGGAACCTTTTTCCTTTAGCAGAAATATAGTAACCATTTGAGCAGTTCGTTACATACAAGTGTTTCTTCAAATTGCTAGTGGAAAGGAACCCACCGTTTATGAGAATTTATCAATTGCATTTATCGTTTCTTCAGTATACCAACTAGCAAAAACTATTTCGGAGAGCACTCACATGCTGTTCAAAGAAGTGATGACGAGAACTATTTTACCGTCTCAAACCACACAACTTACCTCCGATGACAGAATTGAGAATTTCAAGTAATGAACTTGCCGAACTCTAGTTCAGTTCTAAAGACAAATTCTCATTCTACACAAGTAAAATTTGAAAATTTAAAAACCCCCGGCACATTTTTATTTCATGCTACATAATTTATCTAGTACATAGTAGATACGCTTCGATCGGCAATCTATTGAACACGTAATTATGACACGATATCCTGCGTAAACACCCCGATTCAAACAGTGAAACGCCCATAACTTTTGAACGGCTGAACCGATTTTATTCAAACATAACTAAGAACACTCTCGACAAAATCACCTTTCAAACAAAAAAAACTAAATCGGTTCACTCGTTTGGACGCTACGATGCCACATACAGACACACATATACACAGTTACACAGCAACACATCTCAAACTTATAATACCCCTCTTTTTCCGTCGGGGGTTAAAAAACCAGGTGTTAACACAAAAAATAAACCAGCAACAAGTAATTAAATCGTAGTGCAAGCATTTTTGAAAGCCGCACGAAATTATAAAATATGCGCAAAGCTAGTTGTGCATATTTTACGGTATGAATAGTCTCTATATTCACACCGCTTTAATATGAATAAACAAAGTTCGCTTCATGAATAAATAGTTCGCTTTAAGCGCTTGACGTTGTTAAAACCAATACGGTATAATGTTCTAAAAGCTGCTCTGTGATATTAGCTGCTCTGTGATAGCTAATCAACAAGCACTTTAAAGGATCGGCCGCGGCGGTGTAATGTCGTTTAATAGCTTGGCTATAGAATGGATCAAGAGCGGTTACACTATGGTTGTTAGTGGGCCAATTTTGGTGTAGGTAACTTTAAAGTGTGGTTAGAACGCATTGTGGTGACGAGTTCTGTTGCGCTTTAGGGCGGGTTCACATTAGGTCGGACCAACGATTTTACCGGAACGACAAAGGTATCGGAAGCAAATTGGCATATGTATTTCAATAGCGCTATTCACATTAGGGCGACCCGTTAAAACTGTCGGCGACGACACACTTACCGGACATTCAGCCACGATTTCTGTCGGGTCGGATATAATATTGGCATACTGCTTTGTATAGCGCCGTTCACACTTGTAGGCTCGTAGCGTAATAAAATCTCTGAATCTTGTGTTTTGTGCTCTTCTTCCTTTAACTTTCGCAAAATCATCAAAGGAACGAATATACATTCTAAAGTAATTATAGAACATGAGCTCACCACTTCTTATATCGCTTATTAATGTTTGAAATGTTCCAACATCATTACGCTCCGCAAAGATTGGAAGAACCTAATATTTCCTTTTTAATTTTTTTCTTTTAATTTTCTTTTTTTACCACAATACAACCAGAACGTTGTCGTCGTCCATTGTACACAGAAACCAACTTACAACTGCTTTGTGGCGAGCCGGGCAGAGGATAACGACGGGGGTGTTCACATTATTTCGAACCGGCAGCTTATAGTGTGAACACCATAACTCGATAGTCGGCCAACGGTTAAATTGTCGGTCCGACCTAATGTGAACCTGACCTTAGTGGAATATAATAGCAAATTAACGAAAATCATAACAATGAAAAATTTATGATATCAGATTAGATATAAAACATGAAGAAAGTTTAGCTTTACAAATGCACGTCATTCTTTTGTAATTTACGTTTTTGTAAAATTTAACGATTGTGATTTAATTTTAATGCTCATAGCATTTACCCAGCCTCTTTTAATGATGCCAGCACTGAGCCATCTGTGCTCAGAAGCGCTAAGAGCTACATAATTTGTATCGCAGTTAACGTTAAAACGGTCGCTAAATAAACATGAAACGGGCTGCTATATCGAGCAGAAAATACACTAAACGCGAGGTTTGCTGCCCCAGGCTAGCTGGCACCAGGATGCCGAGAAATCCACTGTGACACCCAATTAACTTGGCACCACACTTTCAATTATAGTTTATTGTGTAAACTATCATCGGAACTCGGTCAATCGGCTAATTTCAGGCTGAATATCCTCAATAAATAGTACTGGTTTGACACTTTGTTATTATACTGTCAATAGTAGGTTTCTGTCTATAAAGCCAGCATGTTATTGACCGACTTCTAGGCAAAGGTTTCGAAATGAGAATTTAAGACATGAGCAACAATCTGCTCGAGGATATTTGGCGGTTTCAAATGTTATTTATAGGACAAAAAAACTTAAGTGGTTCCTGATTTGCAAAAGAGATAAGAACGTGTCAAGACTTACTGCTTTAAAGGGGCATTTAGGCTTAAGTAGAATGACAAATATTCAATTTAAGATTCATAATTCAGGCACCAAGATTAACTAATAACTGTGACCTATGAATTTTTAAAGCATGTCAAACATATTGTTTTACTGTTTTCGAATCTGAAATCTCATTTAAGAAGCAGATGCCATACACGATTTTACATACTTCTCCTGCAGATATATCCATCCTACCTAGATATTTCCTTCTCCAGTATTCACTGACCATTGACAACGTAATCTCGTGCCGTTGACCCGAGGTCGCAAACACCTGAGCTGATACGTCGGGAAGCACAAAGGCCAATCTACTTGATAAGCGACGGGATACTGTCTTGAGCCTGCAGAGGTGTTCATGTGGCACACTGATTGTATGGCTAATTGTTTGTCGAGGATGCAGATGACATGGGTGACAAGTTAATTATAGGAGCAGCTTCAGGCATGAGCTTGACCCACTGCACAATGGAGCGAGTTAATTGATCATAAATGATGAGTATAGGCACAGATAATATAATACTAGCAAACAGATACCTCATCCCATACAAAGAAACCGTGCCGACATAACTAGCGTTTTTCGTATGATTATACTAATTATTTTTTATAAATCAATCGCGTTCGGTTCCGTTCCACGCAGGAAAATAATCATTTTAATCAGATGAAAAAGCTAGTTACGTCGGCACGGTTTCTTTGTATGGGATGAGGCATCTGTATGCTAGTATTATATTATCTGTGGTATAGGGTAAAATTATATTTAATATAAGTTAGGAGTTAGAATTGTGAATCGGAAAAATGTTCTTAAGATTAAGTATAGGATATAAGTTAGTATATATCAGTTATAAAAACTTGTAACAATTCAAATGTCCCCTGAACGCCCAAAAACTGGTAGAGAATATTCAAGTTGGGTGCGCTGCCAGGAATACCCCAAACTGATACCTATTCTCGTTTCGGTAAGAGTCCTATAACTACAGGAGCTGAAAATAAACCCATTCATCTGGTTTTCTATGAAAGCTCCATTTATGGGCAGATGGAATGATGTCCACGGAAAATCTTTGTCATTATTTTTGGCGTTATCATTGTTGCGAGTAAAATTGTTTCTTACTGAGCATACATAATCTGTTATCCAGAAATATACACCAAAAGTCGACTTGATTTCATTATTTCCTCGATAATTTTTGCTCCTATTATAATTGTCTGCCTGGTACGTCTTCGTAAAAGCTTCTGTTCCGTCTTTGAGACAGTAATAAAGTTATGAGTTTTGCAAAGTGCTCCTGGCATTGATTGGCTCCGGTTGGATCGATTTGGCAATTTAGGTCGGGCCAAATAATGCGTGACCCTCCCTGGCTAAGTAAACTATATTTTGGGCTGGTTTTCATATGGATTTTTATTACTGATAATAGATTTATTGATAGGTCAGTTGTGTAGTAAAAAACTGACAGGGTTTGATCGTGGTCGTAGCGAAAAGGTCGCGTTCTGTAGCTCACTTTCTTCTTTCTTCGTATCAGCGACATAAATTGTCGAAAAGCTACCGAAGTCAGACGTTGTCAATTCCACATTATATTTGGTAGTTTTGTCGATCATAAGCGCTTCTTCTTCTTTACTTGCCGATATGACTAAAATTTTGTCTGACCAGAATTTTCATAACTCAATAGCTATCTCGTTGGCTTCGTTTCAGTAATGCAGATGTAGGTATCATCGGTGGAATATCACATTGTCTAGAGCTGCTGGCACCTATAGCTATTCGCTAACTTAGTCTCCCGACCACCCTCACAATAATAGTCTCAAGTGATTTAATTAAATTCCGGCTCAGGCACAACAGTCATCTCATTATATCGGACGCTAGTGAAGCGGACTTCGACTAATTGGATTTACCAGCAGTAATTATGGAGATGCCATCCAGATAGGCGGTCACTAATTATGAACTTAGACACCAACCAGGCCTTCTGGATTGCTTGCATTCCTAGTAAAATGCCTAGACGGGATTCGAACTTCTCCTGCGATATAAAAACTTTTCAAAATTTCGCCCGTTCGATTTTTCCGTAACCAACTTTTGAATTTCTTTTAAAGTCATGATGCTCGCCAAGCCTGCGGTAAATTTTCTCAGGCGTTTAACGACTGTCGTTGGAACCGATAAGTATTTTTATTTTAATATTATTTTTCTAGGTAATTTTAATATTAGTTCGAAGCCAATAATCTGATTTGTAGACAACGATATTAACCCGTCATAAGTGAGTTAGAATCAAAAAGTTGCTCTTTCTGACGATTTAGTATAGGAGGGTAATTAATTGAGAGGCAACTTAGCTAAAAGCCCTGTGATGTGATTTTCTTGTTAATATTATTATGAAGATGGGGTAACATGCTCGTGACGGTCTGTTTTGCATTAGGGCAGCGAAGATAGACGAATAACATGAATAGAAATCGATTTTGGGTGTACCTACTCTGGTTTAAACTTGCAGCAGCCGATTTTTTATGTTAAAATGTCACCGTAGAATTAAGCGTGGAGTAAACTGTCAAGCTATGTATTAACAGCTTACTTAACCTACATTTTCACGGTGAGGTTGACATTTTAGAGAATTTTTGCGCACTCAATGTATATCATATCAAGGTATATTATATGCTGGTATATTATATCAAATGCTGTAGCGCCGAATTTCAGTGGAGAGTAGTTTCGGTGATTGGCACATCCTACTAGGGTCCATATTTTAGCAGACAGTGCGACAGAGCTATGAACCTGGCTAACGTCAGTCATAAAATTCGTGCAAAAATGGAGTGTAGCAGACTCAAAGGAGTTCAATATTTTGTATAATAATACCTGCATCTACCCAGGGAATATCTAATCTAAACTAATGTATATAGAGGCAAATACCGCAAACTTTCAGAGCCTCGTAACTCAAAGTAAAGTTTTATTAAGTTTATTCATCAGCATTGAGTTTTAGTAGGTGGCATTTCTTGGCATCTCTTCTGTAGAGATTTTCTCATTAACTTAGCATACGAGTAACATCTCGCCTGTATTCATAGAAGGGTTGAGCAGAGGTGCTCCTATAACACCTCGTTAAGGCGTATATATTCCCCAATGTTAACGCGGTACTGGCCGTGCGCCCGCAGCCTAACTGCATGAGTGAATTCGGCAAGGCAAATGGTTTGTTTGCCATCAATCTACCAATCACATAGACGGAAATTCATATCGCGTCTTTCATCTCGCTTGTGATTGGTCGATTGATGACAGTCAAACCCTTTGCCTTGTCGAATTCAATTTCGCAATTAGGCTGCAGCTCGGTGCCACTTTTGGACGGTTTTGTTTGCAAAATATTTTTTCATTTATTTATCCTATGCAGGTAGGCGGAAAAATTCTAACCATCTATTTTTCTGTGTAAAAATGTTTTGAACTATCCAAGTTGTTTTACCTATGCAAAAGAAGCGAAAAAAATATCGTGTTGTTCTTTTTATTTAAGCAAAATTGCTAGTAATACGAACAGAGTATATTTCACAAATAATGTACATGAATCAATAATAAATATTATAATTTTAACGAAGACGTAAGGAATACTCCTTACACTGATACTGACACTGTAGTTGCATTGTATTGTGTGTACTACATAATATATTTCTAGGAATTCACTTCTAGAAGATAGTCTAAAGTCTGTATGTTTCGCAAAACATTGGAAAAGTCGTATTCGTGTGTATATATATATTGCAGAAAGTTTAGAAGATGGATTGCTTGGCTCTCGGACAATAACATTGTGATCTAAGTTTCGCTTATTCCTAGAAAATATCTTGAGTTCTTCGATGTTTTCTTCAAAAGCGATAGATCATGATTTTATTTAGATGTGGAGAATTGAAGGCTAATGATTGTAGAAAAGGTAGTATTGTCAGCATAAAAAAGTAAATCATATAAAAACTTGGGAAAGGCCAAAACCATCACAAAACTAAGCCAACCCGGCAGTGGGATAATTGGCTAAAATAAAACAAATACTTACCGAGTACGTTTTCGTGTAATTAGGATGGAGCAGTTCATTGTAAGCGGGCTTTTTACAAATTGCAAGAAATTATTTGCGAAAAACTGCAAAAAAAAACCGGCCAAATGCGAGTCCGATTCGCGCACGAAGGGTTCCGTACAATTATCGCAAAAACCGGCAAAAACTTGTTGTATGGGAGTCCCACTTCAATATTTATCTTATTATGTTTTTAGTATTTGTTGTTATAGCGGCAACAGAAATACATCATCTGTGAAAATTTCAACTGCTTAGCTGTGTGGTTCATGGATACAGCCGGGTGACAGACGGACAGACAGACAGACAGATAATGATTCTAATATTCTAATAATGATAATAATTCTAATAATGATATATTATTTTCTACGAGTCGTAAAACTTGCCGATGATGATCGGTAGCACAGATCTGCATCTTAGTCACCGACTCACCGCGCAGATCAAAACAGCGCGGTGCAACCAATCGGTAGGATGTCAAATGTCGGCGTCATTTAAAGTCTTGACTCCTTGAGTCATGGTAATCTCAGGAGCAAAGATCAGCCGTACATATTAGTGAGTAATGCTATAATTGCTGGTCTTTATAAAAGGAGTAGAATGAAATTTACTGTTGATTGATTATGTGTGGAGGTAATAAAGTGCAGTTGTTTGTCTTTCTGAATGTCTTTTAGGAAACTTTAGTAATACAAAATAGCTTACGCTTGCCAGATTGTGGTGACTTCGGAGATGACTAATAGAGAAGATTTTTGAATGAAGATATTTTCACCGACTGCGAATACATTGGGATACTTAAATGAAATTAAAAAGTTTTAGATATTTTTTCCCGACTGCCGAAGTAGTACCCTACTGCGTCGGCCGATTTTGATGATTCTTACTTCAATCAATTCGTCTTAACCCTACGAGTGTCACCGGCTACATTAAAATTGGAAAATAAAAAAAGTGCGCCATATTGTGGGGCACCAAATTATTTTTGTTTCTTCCGAACCCATCGTGTGGTGTATCAAAATAAAGGGTTTTAAGAGGTGATTTGAAAAATATCTAACACTTATATGATATAAGTGTTATATATTTTTCAAATGTACCTAATTAAAAAAATAAATAACTAAAAAGTTATAAATAAAAAACTTAATTTAAAAAATCAAAAAACTCGACTGCTTAAAAGCGAACTAACTCCGACTGCACAGCATGATTTTCTTCTTGTTTACGTCTTTTTAGTTTGCTTCTTAACAGTCGGGTTTTTTGATTTTATACTTACATAGAAAACATAGCTAACAATAATAAGGGTACGGAATCAAAATCAAAACTATTTTTATTTCATCTAAACCATAGGTACTTTTAAATTGTCAACAAACACAACAATATAAAGCTAGTTGCACATTCGCAAGCATCTATAAGTCTCTATGGAGAAGAACGTGCAAACTCCACGGACACTCTTTTCCAAGAACGATCACAATAATAAAATTTCAGCGAATGGGTAGGTACTGGCAAAATATTTTTGTTTAAATAAATCCTATGTTTATACTGGCGGAGCATAAGATATGAGTACTTTAATTGGCATCGCTAAAATGTAATACAAAATGTCATCTATCAAAGCTAAGCTAATCCACATAGCTGTATTTTGCTGTACAGTAAACAGATGTCTATCTATCTAAACAACTTCTAAACTCAGCATTTATAGGTATCGAAAGCACAGTACCAGAACAGCATAAAATGAAACAGTAATAGTTTCATAGAGGCTTCCCGTTCCGTTAAACCCAATTAATGAACAAACACGAGAGGTCACAAGCCCCGGTGACCAGCTGGCGCTCTCTTTTGTTTTAGCCCGTAGTCCTGAAATGGACACAGACAGACTGTCTGGTACAAAATGGTTTAAAGGTTGTGGCTTTTGTGATTGTTCGACGTACAGTCGACGGCAACATCGGGACGAACAAAGGCCGTGTGACTGGCGATTCGACGTATTTGTCCAAATTTACAACATGAGGTATTTCTGGAAAGGTGCTGTTTGAGGCTCAGAGTTGGCAAGTTTTGTAGACGTTTTAGGAGTAGTTGGCGCTGAACGGTCGTAGGACTGAAATAATATCATTATTGAAACTGTGTTCCATTGTTTTACAAGTTTAGACAATTTTACGTATTTTAAAGGGAAAAATTACAAAATTTCCGGGTAATCGGATTCTTACTTGTAGAAATCGTCTATTGGTGTAAAAGACAATTAAAAATGATCTTTTATCAATAATTTTTAATCAAGTTAATTTTATAATTTTACTGATTATTTTTACATTTTCTCCGGTAGCCGTACCATTTTATAAACAGAAAATCAATATTTGTACTGCCTTTATGCACTCGTAACATACACAAGTGCATAATGGCAAATAAAGCAAGCTGGTGTGGAAATTGCTGCGATTACGACCTTAAATATGCAAGCTGCAATATGAATGCTAATTTCTCGGCTTTTACCCGCCTAAACTCGCATCGCTCAAAGGATTTTGCCCAAATCTGTTTCCATTTCGCCCATAATTAATGTCACGTTCTAGGATGTAAATACATCAATAAATGTGCGTTGCATTACAGAGGACGTGATTGCTAATGTGGGACGGTGCAGTTAATTGTGAATGATCATTTTCATTAATAATTGTTATGGAAAATAAGGCGAACCTGTTCAAGGACTTTGCTGGCACAAGTAAATGTTGGAGCAACGTAATGTTTTGTTTATCAAATTATTTTAAAATCAAGTCGTGGAACTTGTCAATATACATTTAATAGGAAAACAATCACAAGTTTTGATGCGTGTATTCTGTTCCGCATATTATTGAGTATATGTGCCAGACAGCCTCAATGTGCTGACCTATCTAAAATTAAGCCCCGATGTCTCCTACCATAAAATTGAAAATGGCAGATAGCTCAATACGCGGACTTATTTAAAACAAACTTCTGCCAGCGGCTTCGCCCGCGTGAATGTCGAAAATTGTCCCGAGGGAACATATTCCCGGGATAACCCACTAACCCAGAAATGTAATTTCTTATTTTTTTTACAATACCTACCGTCTGCGCGCATCTGTACTTGAAATTGCTTAAGTTTTGTTTTATATTTTATTTCTCCTCGTAAGTGATTTGTAATCTTTGAGAAATAAAGAATTTTAAACCGTATAAAAAGTATCCTATGTGCTATTCCTGAATATAATCTATCTCTGTGTCAAATTTCATCTAGATCCGTTTAGTAGTTTTTGGGTGAAAGAGTAACAAACATACATCCATCCATCCATCCTCACAAACTTTCGCATAAAGGATGATGATAAATGCTATATTGGATTAAGTAGGATAGGATAGTAGGATTAAATCCAAACGTCTACTCCCGTAAAAGACAAGTTATTTTTGCCCCTACTGCAGGAGCTCGCTACCAAAATAATAACATGCTGATTGACCTCAAGATTTGCTCTCAATTTCGTGAGGGTACCAATTAGTGGGGTTGGGAGCGAGTTAGCGACAATCTTGGCGGGTCGCGACCTCTCGAGTGACTCACAGATACCGCACACCGACTCGAGGAAAGTTCTTGAATAATAAGTGACTCCGTTCGTGCATTAAATCTTTGAACGATGCGAGATAACAGTGTTATTAAATAATATGAATGTAGTTATACCAATCTACGATGACTACCGAATATTAATATGTAAATAATTTCGTAAAATAAGCACGTCCGTGATTAGACCTGTCGTACTGTATGGATCAAAATGTTGGGCTGTGAATAAGATGGATTAACGAGATTGCATTTAGCAGAGATGAGAATGTTGTGATGGATGTGCGGAGTGACGAGAATGGATAAAGTGAGAAATGAGTATATTAGAGGAAGTTTGAAAGTAGCGCCAGTGGCAGAAGTATGTGACCTGTATACATCTGTCCAATACGCACACTCAAAATAACCTACATGGTCACCCCCCTGGTATGGTCATGTGATGAGGAGGGATGAAACGTATGTTACTAAAAGAGTTATGAATATAAATGTGGATGGATGGAGAGGGAATGGAAGGCCAAATGAAAGATGGATGGACTGTGTGAGGAGTGATATGAAAGAAAAGGGAGTCAGTGTTAACGTGCGTGCATGACGACAGGATTGGACAGGACGGTATGGAAGAAGAAAACGTGTTGCGCCGACCCAAAGTAACATGGGACAAGGACAGGAAGATAATGATGAGTAAAAACCTTTACGACCAGACCCCATTGTAGAAAAGGTGCGAGTTTACGTTTGTATGTACCTAAAACCCTTGACCAAAAAGTACATAACAAAATATCACGCCAGTTATGTTTGCTACTGAGAAATTCCAGATTGAAAAACCCAATGATACTTTACCTGACTCGGGAATCAAACGCAGGACTCATGCTCAGCAGTTGCGCTTCTAACCTCTAGACCAACGAGACAGGTCAAAAGTACATCCAGTGCACATTTCAGTATGATTGTCATAATAGGTTAGATTAATCAAAAATATTGAACATGTATTTTTTTCTTTTAACACGTAAACATTAAGTATCGACGACATTGAAATATTGTGAAACGTCACGCCGATAGTACGCTTTATACTGCCTTAGTGACGTCACAAGCCCCCACTCCTGAACTTTGATACGCTTTAATTTTGTCAATTTTTATTGATTTGTTAAAGCAAAAAATACGTGTCCAATATTATTTGATAATCTCACTGACGGACTAAAAAGAATTATATTTTTTCTACCCAGGCAACATCCCTATTATTGGCATAAGGAACAGAATACAAAACATTAATTTGACACAAACAGACATTCAACCTACTCTGTTAGACAACTAAACGAAAGCGAATCCCGGCCTACAAATTCGGCGTCCAATTCACCTGTTAGCCTGTTACCCCATACCTGTCTAAATCAGTGCGTCTATATTTAGACGATACGAGGGCACGCTCGCAGTGGCAACATGACAATGACACTACGCGAGCGGCCAAGTGCAATAGGTCACAGCCTTCGATAATACTGCTGTTATGTAAAAATAACTGTTATCATTTCAACCTGTGGATGAAATTATTATTATTGAGTGTTTTTGTTGGAATTTTAATGAGATATAAGTACATTACTGTAGCGGCCAGCAAAAGAGGCATAATACGCGGAAATTAAAACTAGGTAGTACCTACCTAGAACTCATTTTGTCAAATACAATTACTTTTCAAAATCAATGACGAAGAACGAACAACAATAATTTTGCAAGCGTTAAAGTGTTCATTTGTTTTTTTTTTTTAATAAACAGCTTTCTATTTGCCAGTCAAGCCAATTCGAAATTTAAATAAAACTTTTGATAAATTACCTCCTTGGTTGCCATGTTTCGGAGTAAAAGATCGTTCCATTTTTAAATTACACGACAGATATGAGTTTACTATGTAATTTATTTGGCTGCTAAACCACGACAGATATGGATTTTCATACAACTTTTGCCGGCCACTGCTCACATGTATTTGGCCAGTACAGCAATTTCGATTTAACTCGAAAAGTTTGAGAAAAAATATGAGTGGTATGGCGGCTAAGAAATTAAACTAAGTTAGTTTCCTATTTTCAGTTAGTTTCTACTTAGGTCTAAACTTACCTTTGTCATCAATCAACCGGTTTTGTTGCCCAAACCGTAATCCAAGCTGTTACATAAATTCCAAATAGGGAAAACCATTTTTACTTTGCGCGATCCGGGAATCGAAACCACGATGTCATACTCAGTAGCGCTTGCGACCACTACATTATTAATAATGTCTTCATACTATTTTATAAAGTTCACAATATTTTCGCTTTTTCCCATTCTGTCTATTGGCCTTGTTAGTTCTGTCTCCTGCTTGATATGGAGGGACGTGGCAACTTGAAATTTTTTCTACTCCTCCGTTATTATTTTCTGAATAATTTCGTTGCGGGATCAAAGACAATAAAATTCATTCCCCAGGACTTCGTCAAGTTCATTGCCTCGGCGCTTTTCTGGTGGTCGTCACTGTTTATTTTGGCTTTCAGAAGTTGCAGTGGTTTGGGAATAGTGCGGTGGGATAGACCCAAAAAAAATATCGCAAAAATGTTTCGATAGTAGATACACATTTATACATGGGCCTACTCTTGAAGCAAATTCTATTGTTTATCTAATAATCTATACATAGTAATCTAAAATGTATTTCTACGTTAACAACTGAATTGATTGGAGCCAGAATCGATCATGGGTCCAATCAAACCAAATCTAATCAGAAAAAAAATCACTCACTCATTTCAACCATTGACAATTTTTTTCTCGATCTTTCTAACTAGTTTATTATGATTGTACGATTGTACTATATTTACAAAGATAATGACGACAAATTGTGATGATAATGCGATGGTAAACAAATAAGATATCAGCGGCATGAGTCAAAGCAAATACAATGTAACGTGCCCGTATACTAGGCAAACAGTTCGAGGGTAGGAGGGTACCATTCATCGTGCATTCAACGTCACGTTACTTGGAAATTAATGAGTCTAGCTCTTAGATTTAAATAGCATTAGTAATTTATCCTTTAATGGTGAGAAATTCTTGATCTAGTTTTTGAAGTGTAGTACGAGTAGGCACTTAGTTGGTTCTTTCAAATTCACACAAAGTATTGAGAAAGATTATTTTTTATTGGAATTCTCCGCATTTATGATTCGTTTAATATGTCTGTCAGTTGGTTGTTCCAAAAAAAATCGTGTTTCTTTTTTTTAGAAAAATAAGAATATTATTTTTTTCTTCGAGAATTTGCTATACTCTATTTGGAGTCTTTGGTACCTTCTGTTTTTCATTTTTCGACTCCGACTTCGGAAATTAAAGTTATTTTTCGCTTTGAGTACCTATACTCAGATCAAAAATAACTTAAACCCAAAACCCACCCTTTCAAACAGAAAAAAAAATTGCGGCGTAATCGCTGAACAGACATGCAAAAAAAAGTACATTCAAATTGAGAATTTCCTCAATTTTGAAGCCGGTTAAAAACTAGCGCTTACTCGAAAAATTGTTGATGACGATGATGATGCACTGAAAAATGGTGTGAACTATACTATCACGAATATTAACGCTTGTTGCGTCGCTTGCGAGAGTAGTCGGTGTACATCTGAATGATTTTGCGGATGCACTCGTTACATTCTGTAACTATTAAGGCGCAGATTTGAGTATGAGTAGCTGATTTTAAAATGAGAACCACTTCTAAACGGATAGTCGAAATTTTTGTTAAAAATGTTTCAATAGACTATTAATATTTTGATCTAAGAAAATTTTGAGTTGTATTCGTATAACAAATCATAGAATAATAAGGTTGGTACAAAAAACTACTGAATTTTGGGGCGAGCGGGTGTGAAACGAGTGCGCAGTTTGGTTCCTTCTCAGGTCGCGGTTTTGTATTTCCTCCAAGCATAACATACAGAATTAACGAAATAACCGAACCGTTGGTCTGGAGCAGCCAATCGAACAGACATTCTGCAAGAGTTTAAACGTTTTAAAATACACAACTACTATTAACACTGACTTTAATTACTAATACACAACACTTATAATTTTTTTAGTTCTTGTAGTAAATATTTTGTGTTCCGTAGGGTCCTGTGGACAAAAGGACAGTTATGGTTAGTGATATTGAAGATTAAATTTATGTCTTAAGGGGTTGGTGTAAGAGGATTGAGGAGATGAGGACAGATGAATCTGCAGAACTCCTAATTAAGTTTCAAAGGGATACATGATGAGCAATTCCCGAACTTTCAAAACGTTAGTATTCTGATCTGAGTCACAACCTGTCAAAAATTCCTCTAATTTGAGAAACTTTTTGCCGAGTTTGGACACTGGTCGGTGGGCTTAGGATATTCGTACGACTTGAATTGAAACGTTTTTTAAGTCCGAAAATATTCCTAAGGGATTAATATATGACGCACAGTTTTATACTTCTTAAGCATTACAATATTATAGCTACCTTCACATCGCATCTGTAAAGAGTTTAAAAACCTTCCCTGAAAATTACCTGAACGAAACTTCTAGTACCACAATAAATGGTTTAAAGGCTTTTTTATTTAATGAGCGTAAATATTCGAAACAGCGAACCCAGCATCCGATGCCGTCCCAAATTTTGGATAGACCCCATAAAATTCTAAATAGACACTAAAGTGCCATGGAAATAGATTTTTAGTGGCACTAAAAACAACATGTGATGCCGCGGCACTTGAATTGAGTCGACGAAAGTGCCAATAAAATCGTATTAGCGATGAAATGTCGTGGGTACCTATTGTAAATTCCGATCATGTTTTCGGGTATTTTTATAGACATATTTCGGAGTTCATACCCCTTCTATTTTAATAAGAAAGCATCATCATCTGCCTGCCCTTATCCCATGTTACTTGGGGTCGGCGCAATACGTTTGCTTCTTCCATAATAAGAAAGCATAGAAAGCAAATGATATTGGAACTATCTTGATGATTAAAAAAGGTGCATCCAAACTGTTGTCGATTGCCTGAAAAAACGTTATAATAGACAAATCAAAAAATTGCATCAACACAAATCTTATCTAATACCTTTAAACGAGCAATTCTTGTATATTTATAATCTGAATCTCGGCAACGGCTCCAACGATTTTCATGAAATTTAGTATACCCCCTGCATACTAAATTGGGGTCGATAAATCGATCTAGCTAGGTTAAATTTTTAGAAAACGTCGTTTTCTCTATTTCACTGTTTTCAACTTAATATAACATCACGCCACTATTCCCCGAAGGATTGGGCAGAGTACCTTTAAATATACTCCCATTTACCAGTTATGTTAAATCCCATGTAATAAGGGGCCAAATCCAGATGGAAAACCAAGCGAAATATAAAAAAATATAAAAAATATTATATAATTAAATAAAAAACACGACGGCTAAAAATAATTAACTGAAAGAGATAAACAAGTATTATTAAAAAAATTGTCATTAAACATTATGAGGTGTTTTGGGTTTATAATAATTTGTTTTATTTCAGACTTTTTAGTTTGATTAATGAACAAGATCTCCAAATAAGTTATGTGGTAAAAGTTATTATTAATAGTTAATAATAATTATGGCTTAAGTGAATGAAAAAAAAAAGGTATGTGACTGTTTTACTTACCTACCTATTTATTTTGCTACTGCATATCTTGAATTTGTGCTAAAATAGTAACATAAAAGTGTTAGTATATTCATATTTTTGAAATGGTCTATTTAGTAGCTTTCATTTGATATTGTTACGATATCGAAAAAATAAAGGGTATCTCCCCCTTTTTTGGGGAGAGGGCGCACCATATCTGAAAATTATATAGCCCAAATCACTCCCACAATTAAGATGAATCCAACGAAACTTCTTATGTCATAATCCGTCAAGCGCAGTTGGAAAAAAAAACGTTTTCATTACAAAAGCACAGATACAGAATTCCCACAAGATTATTACAAGTCGCCAAAAAGAGCATACCTACTATTAATATCCTATAAACCCTTCTGTCACATACCTGTCGAATGTACGAACGGGCTTAAGCCCCCTAATCCTTGCTCCATCAATCAGCACATCTGCGTCCTACATGGTTATTAATGGCCCAGCAATACCCAGCATGGCTATAGGCTCTGGATTATAAATCGCCACGTGTTTATAGACTATACCTTCCTCGTGTCCGAGGTAGGTTGTACTGTCGAATTTGTATTTTTATATATATATGAGAATATGGAAGGATTTAGTGCTACAAATGGCTGTTCAATGGCTATATTATTGCCGATTTAATTTTCAGCTTTGTGAAGCAAATTGCCACTGACTTTCCCATCCCCGCCTCAATATCTTTAAGATCGCCCATTGAGACTCATTATGAAATATGTAATTTATCTATATTTTCTGAAACTTATATGGTGTACGTGATAAAAAGTATTCTATATTTAATTGTTTGCCGTCATCTCAGTATTAATCACAGTCTTTCAAAACATAAAAAGTTCTTTCACACCAACCAATATAATATCGTTTCTTTCTCCTACTGTTTAAGTTCCAACACAAAACTTATCTTGACATTCGTAAAACATTATTTAAAAGTGAATTGGAATGTCGGTGAAGGAGCTCGTGGCTAAATAATAACAGCCGCACTGGTCGATCATCAAGGTTAAGCAACGCTTGACGAGGTTGGTCCGTGGATGGGTGACCATTTCAACATACCGAGTTTTCTCCGTGTCTCGGAAAGCACGTTAATTGTTGGTCCCGGCTGTCATTTGAAGATCTTTGACAGTCGTTACGGGTGGTCAGCAGCTTGAGATCTGACACCAGTCTTGCCAAGGGGTACCGTGTTACCTAGTTACTGGGTTGTGGAGGTCAGATAGGCAATCGCTCCATGTAAAACACTAGTACTCAGCTAAATCCGGTAAGACTGGAAGCCGACACCAATAAAGTTGGCTAGGCAGATTGAATTCGAATGTCGGTATTTTTTTAACGTGTGTAAAGTTTATATAATTTAATTCAGACAATAAGACAGTGACCTATGTGCACGTTTTTACGTGACATAATGTAGGAACTATTATTTCGAAACCAACTACATATTTGTATTTTTTTCGACTTTTACGCAAAATGCAGAGTTATCTTTGAATGTTACAACATCATAAACTATTTAATGAGCAGTCACTGAGCATAAACATGCATTCATTCGATTCTAGAGGAAACAGCGTGGAACCAGTAAGTTTAACATTTCCTACCGTGAGCAGTTGAAAGATCAGTGTGCTGCAGCTGATATAGTGTTTTGTTGTTATTATAATATGAGAAAATTTGTGACTTTTATTAAAGGCTCAAAGTCAAAGTCAAATATATTTATTTCAACTAGGCCAATAAGCGGCTTTTTTGAACGTCAAACATTAAATCTAAATTAAAAATGTACAAGTAATAAAAATTGACTCTACCGTGCATTCGGAAAGTAGTTTGTTATGGAGAAGAACGCGCAAGAAACTCAATACTATTTAAAAAAAAAAAATGTTGTACAATGTTTACTTATGTACATACATTAATAAATTCATATATGTGAGGACGATGCACCCAAAAATAGCACTACACACTATACTACGTACAGGTATAAAGTAATAGAAGCACTAACTGCTAAATTCATTAATTTGATAAATAGGAACATGGTTCTCACATACTTACAAATATTGCAAACATAGGTAAAATACCTAATTTAACAACAACGGAACCGTGTGTGAGTCAAATTCTGGAAAAATATAAAAAATAACCTAAGAATACAATAACTATGAATAGGAATACAAATTAGCAAATTTGATTTTGTCCACACCAAAGATTGCCCCGTTCCGTAGGGCAATCTTTGGTGTGGACAAAATCAAATTTGCCAAGCATTCACCATCAATCAATGGACCAACATGTTGCCAAGCATTCTTATCTTGAATATAATCATCTAATTTGTAATATGCTTGTTTACAAAGTGTGCTTTTAACTAAAGTTTTAAATTTACTTTCATTTAGTTTTAATAGCTCTAGCAGTACAGGGTAACTTTTGAGGGTGCTCATGATAATTGCCCTCTTTTGTGAAATTGTTGAAAACTTGTGGAATACAGGGTAACTTTAAGGACGTAAAAACCATTAAGTGCTCACAATTAAAATCATTAAGTTCAATTCAGAAATATGCGATAAAAAGCAGCTGTCCACCATTTTTTTAAGTATAGCGGTTCTTTATGATCCCATACTAAAAGTTATTGATAAATACTGTCATATCTTAAGCCTGAAGAGTCGCCCCGTATCCTACCTTGTATATACCTTACCTGCTTCACAATTATCAACAATATCGTAAACATGCAATTATCCTTTGTTTAGTGTCACTAAAATAAACTTAAAACGGAATTCGTCACCACCATCATCCAATAATTTGCTGAAGCCCATGAACACAGACTTCTTCGACACGTGAATGTTGAGGCTATCCAGCTGCTAGACAATACAGACTTAGTGCGTAGATTAAAAATAACTGAAACTTTTGAATTAGTGTAGTGTAAAATGATTGAATAATAGTGACAACGCTGTGCTATACATATAATACATGAACATAGTGTTTTTAAATTATATCTTGACTTGTATAATTTAAAAACACTATTCTAGTTTTAACATAATCTATCACGTAACATATTGTGTTAGAGTTAAATTGCTTATTAGTCTTTTAGGCTAGATCATAATCAATTATTAAGAATTTTGTTCTTACTAATAAAGTACTAAAAAAAAACTGAAATAAATAGTATCAAAAATGTACTAGACAAGTCCTTCAAAGTCACTTCACTTACAAAGGACCCACAAGGGCGTCACATTACTAATTTCAAGTCTCTCATTTTTGTCTCCGCCATTAATTGAGCTGCATGACTTGTAATTTCACCCTTATTTCGTTGGTAACAGGTAGATACGCTATATAAGAGTGTTAGGTATAAGCACGTCAGTGGACGAAGTAATTTTCACCCTAATCTAAAGTAATATACGTCAAATGTTTGCTCTAGAAAATCTAGATTCTATTTTTCACAGAAATTACAGCTGATATTTAAATTAAATATGCTTAATGTGACAATAAACATAAATTATAATGACAAAAGTATTATTATAGTGCATGTTTTGTGCATATTTCTCCTCTTTTTAGTGCATATTTTGACATTTTGATAGTGCATATAATCCGATGTCTACTTATTAGGCTACTATATTTTTCCACGACCTATTTATTCCACATGAACCGGTAAAAATCAATCAAGATTTTTTATAATACTTGTGACAGAGTAGTTTTATCAGTAGAAAGATTTCTTAGTCGGCCAGTACTTCCAGAGTAACCTTAACAAACAATTTAATCTCTATATAATATTCATTCTCAATGAAAAAGTACTAAAATAAGCAATAACGTTATAAAATTTGGGTTTTATGCATTTGCATATCCAAACAAGCAAATGGATATAATCCGATGTCTACTAATAACTCAATGAAAAAGTAATAAAATATGCAATAACGTTATAAAATTAGGGTGTTATGCATTTGCATACGTAAACATGCAAATGCATATAATCCGATGTTTACTTATAAGCAATGAGTAGGAAGCGCCCAACGACATAATAACACAAAACAAATAGGTAACACAAAACAGTAATGAATATACAAATAGGTTTCCTCTCTATGAAAACAAACTATTGTTACGGCAACAATCTAATAATATCGTAGCAATAAGGATAAATCAGTAATTAACAATGTTAGCGGATGATGTCAAGCATCCAATTACGTTGGCACATAGGTACCTATGTTGTATCATCCTGTGTGTCCTCTCGGGAACCGTAAATCCGGTTGACGTGAAGCGTGTATCCTTGTAGTGGATCGTAAAAGTAAAATGTAATAAAAATATTGCTGTAATAATAATATTATTTATTAAACTGTTACTATGTCGCTGTAGAACAAAGGATTTTTGTCATAAAGAGGGAACTAGCATTGATCATTAACACATATGAGGTAAAAGTCGTTCACGGAAGGTTCGCTTTTCACTGCGCAGTATCACTATCACATGAATTTGATACTACGCTTGCGGAGTATTCTGCACCGCCATTAGGTTTGATTCCACCTGTGCCCGATGGCCACAGCTGCTAACGGGAAGCACTGTTAAATCTCAAAGCAAATAGCACCGTTTCGTGCCTTGCGCATTTCGATGCGCAAGGTACGAAACGGTGCTGTTTTCAAGCCAACTTCAGGGCGGCCCAGAAGTTCGGCGAGCACTACAATAACGCTTGCTTACTTCGTTTTTACAATTTTAGAGGAAGATTATTTCTTCACCGTCCTAATTTCAGTCTAAAGATCCCTGCTGGACATAGGCCTCTCCCAAGCGACCTGTGCTTGACTCTTGCCCTTCTCCTAATTTATTTGTGATTGGCAAAACATGCCGTCTTCTTCCAAATACGTCTTTCCGTATTAATCACCACAGTCACATTATAAAGTGCATAGGTGTAGTATAAATGTTGCTTACCTATTCAAATTCTTATCCATTTCATCAAATGATATTTAAAAAATCAAAGAATTCCGTCGAATGCCTCAGTAAATCTCAAAGATGCAAAAATTATAGTTAAAATTACTAGCATACCTCAGTAGTAGATCGACAAAGACGGCTCGTGTGATAAGACGAGGTATTTAGCGGTAACTAAGTACTCAGCTGAGTTGGTATGCAGTACCTTCATTATGTAGGCACCACAGATAAACATATAACTAGATAACGCAATTCCCTCCATCTGTATGAAAACCAAGCGTGACCCTTTTTAACCACCGACGGAAAAAAGAGGGGTGTTAAGTTTCACGTGTGTTTGTGTATCTGTCTGTGGCACCATAGCTCCTAAACGGATGAACCGATTTAGATTTCGTTTTATTTTTGTATGAAATGTGACTATCGAGAGTGTGTTTTATTTATTTTATTTTATTTTATATATAAGGTACTCCAACGACCTATTCACTAATACAAATTACATAAAATAACTTATATATCTATTACATAGTATGGTGAATTTGTCACTTATAGAAGTACACAGCTTAATCATAAGTTGAAAATACATACAAAAGAACTTTTCCAAAGTGATTTAAAATATACTAAACTTACTTACTCTAGGATGTTAGGGTTAGTCTATAGGTGTTCTTAGCTATGATTGATGAAAATTGGTTCAGCCGTTCTAAAGTTATGGGCGTTTTATTGTTTGATTCGGAGTGTTTTCGCAAGATATTGTGTCATAATTACGTGTTCAATAAATTGTCGGTTAGCAATTAATTTACCGGTTTAGAGGTACTTTTGTATTGTCAAGCAAAATATAAAGCTAGTTGCACAACCCCAAGCGTCGGTAGGTCTCGTCATGGAGAAAAACGTTCAAGAAACTGCACGGACAACCATTTTCATCAATATAATTTTATTTATGTGGCACTATTATGATTTTGTCCAGATTTCGGTTGATGGAATAGCACAAAAAAGAGCATTGCTATCTCTTTTAGTCCCTTTTTTACATGCGAATTGCATACAGGGAGTCATCTAGTTAGATTTATGTCTGTGTTACGTACTCTGTTTGCGAGTAGGGTGACTGCGATACGGAGCTACACTTCAAAAGCTGTACAGACTAATGACAGTCCTTGCAATGGCATAACTGGGTCAATGATCACACAGGAAGCCACTTTACTTTGTGCTATATATTTCTTTACCACTGCTCTGAAAACGTTAAAGAAGTATAGACGTACGTAGACAGATCCAAAAGCTCGCGGAATATAATTTAAAATACATGTCTCTCATCTCATCTCTTTTCTAGATTATGCTAGAACATAACATGCTAAGACATGTGACATCCACCAAACTGCACTGTGCCCGCGTTGTAAGAGTGGTCCAAAAGTTTACGTAATATTTGCCTTAAAAAGAAGATGTATTTTAAAACAAAAAAGCCGTTTGTACTTGAGCATGATTACACATTACAGCCCATTCTTTCTCTAAGACAGGAGACCTGCACCTGTAGCCAAGTTCACAATCTACAATCGATAACGCTAATAGAAAACGAATCAATGTATGGGAATGACACATCTGAAGGTTAAGTCACCTGGTCAGACCATACAAATAGAAGGCGTTAACGATTGTAGAAAGAGATTCGATATTAAATTTTTGTAACTTGGCTAGGGGGCTGAGTGTCAGCAGTAGGTATAACTTGATTATGGAACGTTCCTTGTATAGGTACATCGTCATGAGTAAATACAAAAACTAATCTCCCTTATATGTCCTGCTAATGACGAACACAGGACCACAATACACTTTAAGGACGTTGATCGTTGAGTCAAGCATAATTCTGCATAGTTGAGTCAGCTAGGAATCTGCTCAACTATCGCTCGGCAATGTTCGGCAGACCTCGACAACATACCACAGAACTTCGGCAACGGGAACGTTTGATCCTTGTTGTTGTGGGCTAGGCAGACATTCAGCTATGCCACTGGTTTCATGGCATGTTACAGATTTGAATAAAGCGTTTAAAAAATCAAAACCTTTTTTAACTACACAGAATACTTTATATTTAGGTGAAGCATTTTAAATTAAATAAATTTTATTAATAATGAAACATTTATTTTATTTTAGGTATTATGTGAAATAATTTTCACTCTTCCATTAGAAAAGTTTAGGTACAATGTCTAAAAAAGCTAAAATGCAATTCAAGGTTGTCACAGAAAGGCGCGCGATGCAACAATGCGACAAATTAGTTTCACAGATACAATTTCTATAAAAATATATTGTGAAATAAAAAAATATATCTTTTTTAAATACTTACATGTTTATTTTAAGGATCTAAATCACTTAGTCATTATAATTAAGTAGGTCAGAAGAAAAGTGGCGACATGTAGGTACATAACAGCGCTCAACTATTCAAACATACAGAAGGACTTTTAATTAATTGACAAATTAAAATCTTGAATGTTGTGTTTTGACTAATTGATGTTAGAGGTCGCAGTGTTTGTAAATGAATTTCTACCTCAGGAACTGTATATTATCTGTAATATTATACAGTTCCTAAAAATAATATCTAAGTGCATAAAAAATCAGCATAAAAAACCATTTTTACAAAAAAAATACTTCCAAAAATAAAGTTATTTTTCACTTCGTAGTTTTCTTATTTGACAGTAGTATTTTTTTGTAAAAAAAAATATTATTTTTACTTGTTTGTTGTACCTACCTTATAGGCAAGTAAGGTAAGGAACCTATAATAAATATAAAATATCGGTGAAAATACTTTTTTGTAAGTCGGTTAAAAAATGAGGCGCCCGCCGCGCCGCGCTCCCTATTCTGTTTGTCTCCAAAGTCGCATTGAAGTTCGCTCATCGAAGTACATAACTAGGTTGAAAGATTCCCAATGATATTCAGTCATAGCTGTAGTACGGCGGATCGATATAGTGCACACGCTAAGTGTTGCAATATTTTATACGTGAGTTACTTGATGTGGTAGTACTTGTTTACTTAATACTAGTTGCGCACCCCGGCTTTGCTATATGATATAACTATAATCATCTGGAATAATGTACCTTTCAAATGGTGAAATAATTTTTCAAGTAGTTGTAGTGGTGCCAGATATTACCCTACACGTCTGAACAAAGTCACGAAATTCTCTTTATGTTAAAAAGTTAAGATTACTAAAAAAAAACGTTTTTCTTACATACAAAAATGGTTATAAGTATGGCGTTATTACAGAAAAACAAAACCCGTAAACAATAGAATAAAAAATAAATAAATTGGAATAACAAGCATTTTATAATTCCAAGCCATAACTAAGTCAGAATCCACAGTGACCCGTTTAAAAAAACTGCATTTTCATATGTTAGTAATAATCATCGTTCAAGTCCTGACTTTACTCTTACAAAGCCTTCGACAACACTAAATAACAAATTATAAAAAAACACCCTCTCTGCCTCTAACGCATTCACAAGTTCCTGGTTTCGGTGCCGGGGTCGGACAAAGTGTAGTTGGGTTTTTCCATCATGAATTTGTGTGGTAGCCCAGAGTCTGGATGTGTGCCTGGGAAGCTAAAACATGACTGGTGAAATGTGGGCATACTACCTAATAGTAAAATGTGGGCATACTACCTAATGGTAAAATGTGTGCATACTACCTAATGGTAAAATGTGGGCATACTACCTAATGGTAAAATGTGGGCATACTACCTAATGGTAAAATGTGAGCATACTACCTAATGGTAAAATGTGGGCATACTACCTAATGGTAAAATGTGCACCTCTGTCCAAGCCTTCGGCGAATACTTACAGGCGTGATGGTAACAAACATCCTCAAAAGAACACCGAAACACTTGCCTCTCATTCAATATTATGTCCTCGATTGTTTACTTGAGTTAAACAAACAACTCGAGCACACAGTCATAACTGTTATACAATTGATAACGTCGCATTTCAGAGATAACGTATCGGCCTGACGTCACGCCGGATCGCGACTCGAGCTCGTAAGTATTTTGAAGCTTGCATCGGCTGCGGGGCCACTCTCTCTTTAAGGTTTCTTTAGCCAGAGACTCTAGACATTCTGTCATTCGACAAGAAAAGGCGATGATCGAAATGCCAAAACTATAGCATTAATGACAATTATAGCATTTATGAAATTTTTGACATAATGTCACATGTTCAGAGACTCATTTACGAGAAGGGGACAACGATTCGCTCGTAATTGCTGTCGCATTGTAGCTTTGCACCTGTCTGAAGGAGCCGTGTATGCGAGAACATAGATAATTAATTTATCATGCAATTGTTTTTAGTTCGCTTCTTCTACTGATTTATTAAATTTACTTTTTTTATTTACAACTTTTAGCTATATTTTTTTCCAATTACATTTAAACATAAGTGGTGTATATTTCTGCAAGCACCACTTAAATTTGATAGGTTCTCCACTCGATGGTTGGTGGTGGGTTTGGAAGAAAATAAAACTGGATGAACTGAAGCAGTCGGTTTTGTGTTTTTTTTATTACATTACAACTTCAGCAAACGCACCCATGAGGGACAAGAAATAACACACCATTCTATTTAAAACCATTGTTTAATTGTTTCGTATTTCAATCTCGCTACTAATTGGTTAGTTAAATATCTATACTCCAATTGAAATAACATCTCTTATTACAGCCCGTTCATCCAATTTTGACTTCTACTGCGTTTGTGATATGACAAATGGCAGCTGTAATAAACAGTTGGTTTTGGTAACAGGTTTATGCATTTTTTCTCATGTGTTTACGGCATATAACTCAAAATCGTTAAATCAAACTCAAAAGGACCATTCACAGTCGTTCAAGTGTCTGAGTGTAAGATCAAGCCGAGTATTATCACTACAAGGCATTCTATTCAATGACTTACGGCTCTCAATACAAGTAGAAACACTAACTTTGTCGCATTCCTGAGATAATACTGTTGTGTATTTAATTTTATTCAGATTTTGTGATATAGTTAGAATAAAATATACTTGTACAGTTACGGTCTTATAGCTGACAGCGATATCTACCAGACGGCCTTTGGATGGACAGAAAGAACATCAAAAATGTACCTATTGGAAGACATCTGGAGCTGGACAGAAATCATTTTACCATTTTCACTTTATCGTTATTTTTCCGTCGCAGTCCATAGAAAAAGACCATCCCAAACAAAGTAACAACGGATGTAGGATATTATTATATAGGAGACAGTGTATCAAGAACGGATATTGGCAACGACTGCAGCCAATCCGAACACTGTCTGGTTACCTTCCGGCAACCGTAAAAGTTTAGTTCTCCCCACCATCGGCATCGAGGAGATCGAATATAGAATAGCAATAGTGATTCCGGTTGCTTAAAAAGTTTCAGCGCGAAATTCAATCAATGTGTGACCTACTTATTTAAATGGGCCATTTTCTAGAGAGCAGATGCTCCAAACAATATCCACCGAAATCAGAGATTATAAGCAAAAAATAATTAAAATTTAGAATTTTTAAAATAAATATGCATATGAATGTATAAGCCGGGCGCAGAAAGTTTGCCGATGACTATACTACTCCTGCCTACCCGCGCGGCGCATCACGCTCGCCACGTGGGTTCACCGAACGTCAGAGTGGCGTCATCGGCAAACTTTATGAGTAGAGTAGTAGTAGAGTAGAAGTAAGAAGACCAAAGAACCGATGGATGGACTGCGTGAAAAAGTGTATGGGTAAAGAAGGAGGTGACTAATGAGATGCATATAGAGCCTTTGGAAGAAAAAGATATGCTGCGTCGTCCCCAAATATAAACTTAAAAGTTTATAAAAAGAAAAAACCTTTTGTTTTTAGAAAATTGGAATAAACTTTTCTCAATAATCCCTTTGCATTGGAATAATTCATCTTTATTTGCACAGTTTAAAATCGTTCTCCTTTATGTTGCAAATTTCACGCTAACACTCGTAAACCTATGGGCATATAGGCGACGGTAAAATCCCCGGTACGGCACGGTATAGTGTAGACGCCGTTGCCGGACCAATGGGTTGAAAATAGTCCGCCAAGCCGGGAGCTCAGGATTCATGCCGTATCGGCGCCATATCCGGCCTGTCACAGCAACGTGTTCGATCGTGTATGAACATAATATTATTGCCATAGAGCAAAGTGGAATTCTTTGGAAGACGCCTTTACCCGAAAGGGGGAAAACATAAAACACACATCCATAAAAACTTCAACAATTGATTTTATAAATTATTATTTAATAACAATTTATGAGATACTGCATGGAATTGAAGGTTTATATATTTATTATTGGCCTGTTTGCGAATATTATTACTAGTAAGAATGGACAATCAGTGTAATTGCTTGTTTTATACTGTCTCATCGCCCGCCATTTTCTCGTGTTTATCTATGCCATAATCTCCAGTCAGCCGTTGTGCAAGCCGCCCATCTTTTTAGCCCTTCTTCTTGTCTTAAAAAAATCATGCTGATCGGTAAATGTTTTGAATTAACATCGAGACGTGAAACGTTGGTAGCAAAAGAGCCAAAATGGTTGGTACAATTGATTATAGCTGCTGTTTATATATTACTCGCAAAATTAAGATTCTACCGGTTAAATATTTATTTTTATGTAAGCACATATGCTGGTCCTTTTTTACCGTTTTTATCATATGAGACCGTGACTGCGTTACGCGTTTATAAAATATTCTTTCAGATAATATGAATCTCATTACTGTAGGTAACCCGGTCTGCCCCAACTTATCGAATAATGTCTTGACAGGAATTTATCAGACAACCAACTTGCGATATATTTTTAATTTATTATATTTCGTATAATATGCTTTTCATCCATTAAACAGATTGGTGAAGGTCTCATCTTATCTTAGTCTATAACATATTTGAACACTCGCTCAATAACGTTTTTCTTTGTTTCAGGTAAAGTGAACTTCGAAATATTATCCTTTAAGATAGTTTAAGAAGTATGTGAGTGTTAAGTAGTCACTTATGGAAAAACATAAGGACCTAGAAATATCAAAACACCTAGAAAGATCAAGATGCCGAGCAAAGTCAGAATATCGGGGAAAGTCGAAACATCGCGAAAAATCGGACCATAGTGAAAATTTGAACTATTCGGTAAAATCTGGACATCGTGGAAAATCAAAGCTTCGACATAAGTCAAAACATAGAGAAACTTCGAAAAATCAAGAAAGATCGGAACATTGTGAAAAATCGGCAAAGACAAACGATCGGACAACACCAGGACCCTGGGATCAATTAGTAAAAGGAAGGGAACTGGAACATCAAGACACACCAGAATCTTGGACTGGACCGCGGAGACGATTTTTTTTTTCGAGAATTTTAAATACACCGGAATCCTTGGAATCGGAACTGCAGGAAAAGTTTAAATCTCGGGCAAAGTCTAGACAAAAGGAAAAGTCAAAATCTTGGGATAAGTTTAGACAAAGAAAAAAGTCGATTCCTCGAGAAAAGTCTAAACATACAGAAAAGTTCCTATCTCGGGCAAATTCTAAACAAAGTGATAAGTCGAAACCTCGAGAAAAATTTAAACAAACAGAAAAATGGATACCTTGTGAAAAGTCTAAACAAACAGAAAAGTCGTTTCCTCGGGAAAAGTCCAGACTAAGAGAACAGTCAAAACCACGGGCAAACTGTAAAGTTCGGGACAGTTCTAAAAATATTGAGGATGAGGAGTGGGAGAGATGGAAATCATCTTTTCCTTTAATTAAACAATCGTGGGTTAAATTAGTTAAAAACAAGAAAGGGGAATATCGAGACACAACTGTATCTAAGACTGAACCACTGAAACAAAAGAAAGTTTCGAGAATTTTATATACACCGGAATCCTCGGATGACTCGTTACAACGAGAGGACCATAAAACAAAATACTGGGATAAACCGCCAAAACAAAGAAATCGGAAACTTAGATATACACCGGAATCCGCTGATGAATCACCAAAACGAAAGGAACGGGCCCAACGCGTTACACCGGAATCTTGGGATGAAGAAAACTCCTGGGATAAACCGCTAAGACGAATGAGACGGCATAATCAAGAAGCATCAAAATCATCGGATGACGATAGCTCCTGGGATAAACCGTTAAGACGAAAGAATCGAACATGTACACCGGAATCTTATGATGAAGGGAACTCTAGGGATCTCTGCGCGGATGAAATAAGAAAAAAACGAGAAACATTAAAGTGCTTTGATGAACTGGAAATACGGAAACAACGAGATACATCAGAGCCTTGCGATGAGCAGGTAATACGGAAAGAAACGCAGTCCTGCGATGTACGGGAATTACTGAGACAGGTATCTCGCTGTTTCAATATTTCCAGTTTATCGCAGGACTCCGTTGAACCGGAAATACGCAAACAACGAGATACATTAGAGGCTTGTGCTGATCAAATAATACGAAGAGATCGAGATACAACGGAATCTTGTGCAGAATCGTTAATATCGGAAAAAGAAGCTGTTGATGAGCCGTTTGTTTGGAAATCTGGTGATGAATCAGAGAGAAATTCATCGGATTCGCTCGATGAACCATTAATATGGAGAGATACATCGGATTCTTCTGATGATGATCTGAAAATACAGAAACATTCAGGCGATGAATCAGAGCGAGATTCATCGAACTCTCTTGATGAACCATTCAAATGGCAAGATACATCGGATTCTTCTGATGATAACCTGGAAATACAGAAACAGTCAGATACACAGGGGTCTTTTTATGATTCGGAAATACGTAAACGGAATGATTCACCGATGTCCGTTGATGATTCGGCAATACCGACACCTCCGAAACTATGGACACAGCAAGATATTGCGGAGTCTTGGGACACCAGTCACTGGGATGAAGAGAGAAAACAAAACGAAAAATCACTTATTGATACTCAAGTAGTCTACCTGCCAGATAACTGTCTTCTTATTGGTTCAAAACCGAGTACAGAGGTAAGTTGAATATTTTTTTAAATGCAATCTAGATAGAATTAAAAACAAAAAAGTTTTATAAACTAGTTGCCCGCCGTGGCTACTATTACACGGGTGTAATAGTGAAGAATAATTCTAAACAATAAAGATTTTTTTTACAAACAACCAAAACAAAGTCATCTATCGATTATTTATGCTCGTGCCTTCTCTGGAAGAGAAGAGGCCTTTGCCCTGCAGTGGGACAGTTACGGTCTGGTATAATATTTCTAACAATCTAAACCCTGTAACTTGACCGACATACCAAGTTACCGAGCTATAAAAAGGGCTGTTAAATCGTTCCCCGTTTAATGAACCATTATGGAGCTCTCTGCCCACCTCACATGCTCTAAAAGGCATGCAGTCGACTGCTTGCCCCACATAATATTGTGACGTTCCTATAAGTAGGACGCCCAGGAGATGGACCTTTTTTACACGCTTTTAATTAATTTTGTAGTATATTTACTTAGTCAAATCGGCAAGTAAAGCTTGATTATTTTTTATTAGGAATTTATATTAAATATTGGTGACGCTTGGGGGAGGCCTATGTCCAGCAGTGGACGTCTTTCGGCTGAAATGATGATGATGATTGGTGGCTGAATGAAATTATTTTAGAGTGTCATTCGCATTTGGAAGGATATTTAAAATAGATCGTCAAAAAACGCAAGTAACATATTTTGATGAGTAGGTCCTCGTTCATGGTATATATTTACCTACTCTCATGTTTCAGTAAATGTCGGCAGTAAACTTTAGAATATACTGCCGATATAAATCGAATTGATTTGCAGGTGTTTAACGCAAGTAGTAACCATGTTTTACATGCAGAAAATAGTCGTGTTGTTTACGTTCTTGTTATGTGAGTTACTATTGTATTTTCTAAAGTGTTTTTTTTTTATAATAACGGTTTAGTATTGAGCTACATTCTACATAAATTAAAATATAATCGGGTCGTCACAAGTAATGTTGAATAAGTGACAACAATTAGTTCAATTATTAGTTATTCAGTACGATTTATATTTACTTTTATTAAAATGCTTTTTTATGTTGCTAAATATTCTGTTATTCAAGCTCTCAATGTGAAGAAACTTTTAAAAACAAACAGTTATCGTAAACTGCTGTGTAAACATACACAAAACTTTCAATCAAATAAAATCCCAGACTCTGTATGCAAATTTTACACCTTTGTAATTGCTGCCCAATCAAAAAACAAGCTTAAAGGAACTTGCTATAGGTCATAATAAAACAGGAAGCATCGTTTAAACGAATTCATTAGATCGGAAAAGTTCAAGTGCTTTTTTATGAAAGAAATGCAATTTGATTTGTTGCCTGACTTGTTCCATCGTTCATTACCGTTAAGGGCGCCAGTAGAAAGGTAAACTCAGTGGGGTAAAGAACGCAAAAACGAGTCATTAGTATAAAAAATGTACAAAGTTTCTACAAAAGTAACTTTGCAGATCGCAAAGGCTTGACTTGGCTTTGACTTAATCCTAGCCTAAACTTTGATGCCATACATTGCATTTAAAATTTTATTTTCGATACAGATACAGTTTGCTGCGCTACGAAAACCCGAACAGCGGACTCCATCTACTTCAATATGCTACCACGTCAAATACAAGACACACAAAATGTATATAACTATGAACCAGAAGACATCACTGCATCAAGCAACGACTCTGTTCTATTTGACACGTTCGTCAGCGTTCTCATAGAAGTGTCCAACGAACAGCTGAAGAATGTGAGGTCCAATGTTATGAATAATTATGATTTGTATCAAGCCGATATTCTAGACATCAAAAAAGCATTCAATAACATTGAAGAAAAGTATACAGACATCGTAAATACTAAACTTAAAGCCATGTTAGAAGGAAAACGAATCAACATAACAGATCATTTTATGATAGATTTTATGGATGTCTCAAATTATATATTAGAAAAGGTTTTGAGGTACCACATCAAAAATGTGAAGGGGAAATTAATGATGCAGACGACATGGTACCGAGAAAGTTTAAAGGAAAAAATGTTGAGACAACAGACAAAAATTTCTTCAAATTTTATCGAAAACAACATCTGCGACACTCTACAAATTTGTAGAGACAGATATTACTACAGTGAATATTTGGTAGATTGGCTGCGGATCTTGATGAACACAGCTGCGCGAGATTTGAAGCGATTCTTCGTACCGGTCACAGAGGTTTTAGAAAAACACAAGTTCTTTATACCGTCAAATGTAAAGTTTCGTCAAAGTATTAAATATATAATCAATTCTAATGCCATGGTTAAAAGGGATACTCTTGACTTCTTGGACGAGATTTTGACGAATCCTGACAAAGTTTTAAAATTTGCGCCAGATCCTTTGAAACCAACAGTGACACTACTCCGTGAATTATTCAATACGATTGACGGAGTGTACGACGTGAATTCCCAGAATATAGAATATTTAGAAAACATAACTGAAATGTTAAGAGATTGGACCGAAGGCAAAACGTTTGATATTCATAGAATTTTACATGCAATGGTGGAAAATATGAAATTTAATTTAAAAATATGGCCTATAGATTTTCAGAATAAAATTTATTACGTGTGGTCTGAAATCATAACGTAGTAAATCAATATTTTAGTAGAATTTTTATATGAATTGTTTATAGTTTTTCACAATAAACATCAAGTAAAGTCTAAATTGAATTTCCATTGGTTTTCTGATAGGTGAATGTTTTTACTGTGAAGAAAAATCAAATAATCTATTTTCGAAAGGAATATTTTTGATGAGAGAGCTTCCCATATTACTTCAACTAAGAATCGTGGTTTATTTCTCCAATAGAAGCACCATTAATGCAAGCAACGGTAACAATAGGAGATAATTAATATAATTTCTAACCTACTTATTATGGTGGTTTGTTGTCGCTTCATCATTATGAAGTAGCTTCTAATAAACGTGGATAACAATCATGATTAAATTAATGTTGATTACAAACACTGAAGAAATGTGTCATGTGTCTCTTTTACAGAATTTTCTCTCGTCTTGTCGCAGACGGTGAAAGCCGAGGCTCTATACAAGCAATGAAAGCGTGGCGGTGGCGATTGCAATTGGTAAAATGTTAAAAAATATAAGGGATTGCCAAAACGTGATCAATACCTTAAATGGAATTACTACACTCGCAATAGTTAATGACACTGTCTAGAGCATCATGTGAAGTTAAAAAAACCCTAATCCAGTTTTGATAGGAAAGTTCATCATTAAATGAATCATATATGGTGTACTGGGCTGTTGTGAAATGCTGTGAATCATCCTAACAGCTCGAACTGTTACCGTGTCATAATCTCTTCCTTGTTATTGTGAAAAAGTATAAAAGGCTAAAATTAAATACAAGTATATACAGTGTATAAAATACTTAATTAACTAAGACTACAAACATAAACACTTAAACCAAAAACTACTCACTTACCTAATTTAAAATATGGCGTCGAAAAACTCCTCCACATCGTTGTCCACTGGTAATGTGCCCAAAAGACTGGCAGCATTGCCACGTTGTATGGCAATGCTTTTTCTCTGACCGAGGTAAAAGCCAGCCCTTGGGTCACGCAAAGTGTCAACTAAGCGTTTGAAAAGATCTTTTAACAAAACGTGAGCACTCGGACCCCACGCACCAAGAGTTTCAACCCCAAACGGCTCGAAAATATAACTACCGATGAGGTTATTATATTTCCGCCGCTTGAGGTTCTCTGCAGCCGCAGCGGCAGCGCCAGCACAGCACGACGAGCTAGGAAGATGGGATGGCGCAAGAGTATCGACACAAGTAGCGTCCCACACTAAAGGCCTACCCATCTTCCATGGAAACAAAGACATCCCGTCCGGTCTTTTGCCATCGTCACGTGCCAGGCCATGGGGTTACCAATACGGCCGGAACGCCGACGGTGACGAGAGCACGTCGGATGAAAAAAAATAAAATAATAGTAGATGTTAAGATCCCGTTAAGCTTCCCAAACGGACTCCACAAATTCTTAGAATTAAGAAGTGACCCATAAATGTCCTCAGAAGCATTCCTATCGATTTACCTTATAGGAACTACAGACATTTTAAACAAAACTCCAACAGAAATGCCTTAAACAAAAACACGTGTAACGTATTCTCTACACGTTTAATGGAAGCATTTTCCCATAATATTATGTGAAAACAATGGGTGATCTCACCGTAGTTTCAGTTATACAACGCTTCCTAGTTACGATACTATGCTCATACAACATCATATTTACCTGTAAGTAAAACAACGTATGTGGCTTCACATGCTTATGTAAGTTACGCTTCTTCAATAACATGGTGCCTTTGAAGTTGTAAACTTGGGAGATGCGTTTTGAAAACAGGCAATAGGAGGTAATGAAAGTTTGAACTATTTCTTGCGTACCTTGATTGGGTTGAGTCATTGACATTTCAGCTTCTGGGCCTGTCGATGGATATCTGTCATCAGTTTTGACAAAGAACTATAAATCCTGATTATATGTCACCACTTGACACAAAAAAATAGAGTGCCCGAATTATTTTGTGGTTTTCCACTACAGGCACGCATACCGTTGTTTCACCATGCCTGGGGTCTACTCCTACTCTCCAAACGAAGTTACGGACCCCATCCGAAAGTATTCTAAACTTCGGAGTAAAAAAAAACAAGCGTTAAGTTAAATTTTTCGTACGGGTAAAAACAGTGGATAATAAAACACATCGGGAGTAGGTACAACTGTCAAATTGTTTTTTTCATTTATTCTTAGCAATCATCCGTCCGAAGGAGATACGGAGAAGGAAACGCCAGTAATGAAGGCCGAAACTACGGACTTCTTGTTTAAAGAATAGGCCCACTGATTCCGAAAGTAACGATAAAAGATCCTCGCATCGCGCAAATATTTTCCTACATCAGCTTCATTATACAAACTCCCAAACACTTGCCTTCCATACTTACCAACAAACTTTGTCATTGAAAACTAAAATAGACACCATTCGAACAAAGTTATAGCTGGGCCCTTTCATTAACCAATTCCAACTTTACACTCATCATTTTACAGTTCAAATTCGCTAGTTACGTCATCGTCAGTCAAATCACGTTCGGAGCATACAATAGCTACCATTTGTATGTACCTGTATGGAATGTGTTCCATACATCCATTGTATCATATGATTCAGGCTACTCGTAAGTAATTGCTATGATAACTACGATTATGGTCGTTGGAACGAGTCAATGCCCTTTGGCCAGTGTTCAGATAAGCGGCTAGACTACCTAGGAAAGGATCAAATTCTTGGTCAGTAAAAGTGTTGCCTAAGCTGTTGTAACTCGAATTGAATTAAATTTCAAAAAACAGAGAGCATTTAGATCTCTATCACTCAAAACTATAAAACAATGTCGCGGTCTACTTAATATGTCAGTTTTTCAAATCCACGCATTGGACTTTGATACGGTTTTCACTAAAAAATAAATAAATAAATAACTTTATTTCCAAAAATACAATATTTACATTTTAAAATTCAATTTACAAGTTAAAAAACATAATCATTATAAAAATTGCATAGATTACAGATTATTGACCTCTGGCACCCAAGCTAAGATTTAACTTGTGATATGAGTGCCAGGGCCCTCTCGATTAATTAACTAACAAAAAAAGAAAGAAATGTATAGCCTCTCTTAGTATGGATGCGGGTGTGTGAAAGTGTATGTGTGAAAGTGTATGTGTTGTGTGTATGGATGGTGTATGGTTGTATTGTATGCAAAATCAGAAAAGCTTGCCTAACAACTTCTCAATCTCCTGGTAAGTAAGAGTCGTGAGCCATTGACTCACCCTCTTTTTACATTCAAATTTTGTAATCCCATGTATGTTGCATATTTTGTTAACTGCATTATAAACTCGACTAAAAAGGAGTAAACAAGGATTTTTTGCGTTGGTATATAGTTTGACCTGTGCGAAGCAGCGCCGAGTATTTAGTCCTATAAATTGACACATATGCCGAACAGTGACAGCCTTTATGAGATCAAATTCTGCGATAAACTTAATCATACATACAGTTCAATATTAAAACGGTAGTACTCGTATTTATTACGAGCAGAGGCTCTAGACATGTGGCATTCGATGTCAGCGAAGGTAATAGTCGAAATGACAAAAGTAAGTAGTGTAAGATATTGATCACGTGATTTGTCGATATCGCTTGTCAATCACTTACAATTTTTCCTTTTTGACAGTCGCTATCGCCACGCTTTCAATGATAAGGGGGGTGACCATAAGCTCTCAGAGTAAGGTTATTTTGATATCGCGTAAGTGACAGATGTATACAAGTCATATACATCTGTCTCTTACACACATTCAAAATAACCTTACTCTAAGAGCTTATGGTCACCCTCCTGGTCTTAGAGTAAGATTATTTTGACTGCGCGTGAGGGACAGATGAATACAAGTCATATACAACTATCCCTTACACACACTCAAAATAAACTTACTCTAAGAGCTTATGGTCACCCCCCAAGTAAACTCAAGAAATTATTTTACTGTGAGCTACAGTATTGCTGAGAGCCAAATGCTAGTTTTTATGCCGGATCATGAACGGAACCTGATAAATAAGTCGCGGGGGAGAAGCTTCGGAAAAATGCAAGAATCTTATGTGGCTCAAAAAGATACGGGAGAAAAAGTTTATTGTTGGTACTAGAAGAGAACTACTCTTTTTGGGCTCTAGAAGAAGTGCTATTTAAACAGCGAATATGATTGTACGTTTACCAAAACAGAAAGGGATTGAACATGAGACATTTCTGTAGCGCAGGCCAACTGGTAGAATGTCGCTGTTAGAATGTCACTAAGTGCCAGTTTTTTTATCCGTAGTTAATTCAACCAATGGATAAATATGTTTACCAATGGTACCAAATTTTGGTAAAACGCGTTTATTCATTAATTGTTGGCTTATCAAATAAGTTGAAGAGTTAATTATTTGACCGTTTGTTAGACGAAATATTGATAATATGCATGTTTAACCATTGGTTGAGTTAAGTACAAATAAAAAACTGGACATTTGTAAACCGATTTCTGAATTGAGTATTTGAGGTTAAGAACGAGTTGAGTATTTGTCAAACTATACTTATAACTATAGATTATAATCATGCGGAAGCTAGGCTGGAATCATAAGCGTTACAATGAGTACCGGGCGATTTTCGATTCTGAAGTCCTAGTACTCCGTTAGTCTCTACCGCTAATGATTCTAGCCCTGCAAATACTTCTTCATGATTCTGGCCTCCTGGTAGTTTGGGTATAAATGTCTTATGTAACTGGTATATCGCCACGTTTTAAGTAGTAATTACTTTTATGAATTGCTTGCCTAGTTTCTAGTAAAATATCTATTAACTTCAATTTATTCTTCATATTATTTCCGAGACGGATGAGCACGACTGTAGTTTTTTATTATTTGTTCTCTAAAATAACATTTTGGCGAATCACCTACTAACTAATTTTGGAGTGGTCGATTCGCCCACCGATAAATTAACTTCGGGCTAATATACAGAAAAATTAATATTTTTAATAGTGGTCGAATCGTCCAATAACCCGACATTTCGATAACGGCATTTCCTTACATTTTTATAAATTGCTACCGAGATGCTTTCGTTGATAGAATGTATCTTGTCTATAGCCTTTTGTCTATTCCGCGTGTATGTTGAAAATTATCCAAAAGGAACATATTCTCGGGATAGAAAGTATCATATATGCTATGCCAGACTATAGTCTATCTCTGTGCCAAATTTCATCCAGATCCGTTTAGAAGTTATTGCGTGAAAGATTAACAAATATACAAATACAATATAAGTGTGATTATTATTTACTCTGGAGTTGTATGAACGTCTGAACGACAGTTTACAAGTATTACGTTGTTAGTCGCAACTCGCAGAACAATTCTATATTTAGAACTGGACGTCGAAGTTCTATTGTTGTTATGATTGGTACACACGACCCGAGAGATCTGACTGCCCATTTAGAGTTCAAGTGCTAGTGTTCATTTAAATGAAGACGCTTCTAGTATAGCTTGAATTAAGCATCTACAATTTACGGCGAGAGATTTTGTTTTCGGGCGGCTATTGCAAGTATTTCAACGCATCCATTCTTTTTATGTTTATCTTCGATTTAACTGACATCTGTGATGGAAAGTATCGCGAAAATACTATACTAATTATAAGTCTGAAATCGCCTTTATCTAACTTAGGGCCGATTTCACCAATGATACTAAACGCGATAAGTTCAACTAAACTCAGTTTATGCAAATACAGCGTTATGATTGGTAGTTTCTCAGCGGTCTCAGAACGCTGTATTTGCGTAAACTGAGTTTAGTTGAACTGATTGCGATTAATATAATTGTTGAAATCGGCCCTTAAGTGATTATTACTCTTGCCTTTTCTCTAAAAGAAGAGATTTTATCCTTTTTTCTGTGGGGAAGTACTCATGGATACCCTCGTTCTGGACATAACGAAGGGTTATGTCGGTCTTCAACCAACTAAAACCCCACAGATCCCACCGCAATTAATTCAACGCAATTCATATTAAATTCACAGCATCCCCGACTGGACTGGAAGAAACTTTATATTGCAGTGGGATAGTTTCGATTCAGTCTTTACCTATAAAATTGCCGTTTTATGAGACTGGCCACTTTGAATTATTACAACTTCGGAATGACTAGGAATTCTAAGTTCAATTTTTTTTTATATATAATATGTCTTGATATTCTTTTTTCAAAATCGGGTTTTAATATTTTTCTTTGGGTTTTGATTTTGCTATCCTATTTTATGATTCAAAGTAAGTTTATTAATAGAATACGAACTTCGAATCGAAGTACCAGATTCAAAATTCAAATTTCAGGTAGTAAATCAGTAATTGATTGAGATTTCAAAAATAACTCAATAATAACTTGTTCGTACATTATTAAAAAAACAATATTTAAATCGTTATATTTGGATTTCTGAAAAACACTAGCCTTATATTATATTTTTCGAGTTAATAGTATACGTAGACCCAATATAAATAATTCTAGGTAAGCTTGAACCATACTTGAGTAAAAACCTCTCTCTTAGAGAGATGGGACAAAATACACTTTTCTTTCCTCGTATTTTTCGTCTTATTGGCATTCAAATCGAACATATTAACATGAGATACAATTACAAACTATTCTTGTTCACACAAAAAAGAAACGACTATAAAACATTGGCCATTCATATTTTTTCTTTAAATAACGAACATCTGTTGCTACCAAAAAAAAAAACTTGCCCCGAAATAAAGCAATATGGTTATTGAATAATATACCCAAATAATTATATTGTTTTTGCATACAAAACTTGACTCGCGACATTCCTATATGCTGTGGTTACGTCATCGAACATTTACCAGTAAGGCAGCTCACACACGAGCGATTAAACGCAATTTGGCACGACAATCGCCAGTCGTTACTGCCGATTATCGGAATCGTATCGAGCATTGGAGCGGGGTTTGTTTGGTTTGCCAACATTAAAATTGATTGGTTGGTGTTCATTGTAATGTTGATTTTGTTTTCATTCGGTATCGGATATAGGCTTTGCCTTCTACTAATGTTAAAGTTTTCATCAGCCTGTATTATCCCGGTTTCTGACATGTGAATTAGAATTTGGGAACTTGTCAAACTCTTATTAACCATGACCACAAACTACAGTACAGTTAGAAAAATTCATAAACTTCAAACTCAATCTATAATCCAGAACTAAATAACTATTAAATTAATTCAGCAATCGTAACATATTTATCATATTACACTGCAACAAATTTATGAAAAGCTTATTTCAAAATAATACGCCATAAATTGACTAATTCAATATTAAGCCGAGCCTTTTCATTAAAAGAAAAATTATATAGAACTTTTATGCCACGGCTTTCAATGTGATTATTTTGTTGGGCGTATAAAATACCTATTATAATCCATACTTCCAGTATTTAATTACTTAATTAATAGCCTCGTTGACTACAGCTTACGGCAATCGATATTGTGGCAACAGCCGTATGTCCACAGTGTAAAATATTCGCAGTTGTATTCAAACAACTATGTTTCTTGTCTAATAAATTGCGGCCTGAAATTCCATGTCGCTGTATCTAGTACTTGGATAGTGTGTGTTACTTAATATTTTGGTAGTCTCGGGCGCCATTTTAACTTTCAAGGAGGTTAGGCCAAATACTGGATTGCACCGAGTTTTGGGATCACTATCTGTTAGTCTTTAAGAAAACTCCTCTTTGGGTTAAGCAACCTGTAAAATTAATACTAGCCAGTTATTGTCCTGTTGCAGGGCAAAGCTTTTATTTTTCATACAGTTGAAGCAAGAGCATTTATTACCAATCGATCCTAAATGTCTTCTACAGTTTCAAATTAATCCTTATTGAATAAATCTCATCTGTAATATTGTGAAGGTTTAATGAATTTTGATGGATCATTTTAAATATAGCAGATTTTATTTAGATAAATACTACGCTAGTCGCAGGCTCTCTGGCCTTGAATGAACCTGGCGATCGGCAAAGATTTTTTACGTTATGACTAAGAATATTTAAATGCTAATAGATTCCTAGCTAAACACTTTATAAGGAAGAAAATATATACCTAAATTTATATAGTATATAGGTATTACTCCTGATCAATAAACGTTTAAGTACTTGCAAAAACATAATGTGTAAATAATTATGTAGGACTAGCTGTGCCCGCGGCTTCGCTCCCGTCAACTGACTGCCTTTTCTACCCTACTTACTTCCTACGCACCCTACTTACGCAACCTACCTACCAATTAATTTCTAGGGTCATCATCATCATTCTATCGCGGATAATGTTAACACCGCCATTTAGAAAATGACTTCAAATCCACAACGCCATCTATTGATTATCGAGTTCAACTGTCCGAGTAGGTGAATTGCGTGTTTTGTGAAAGTTTACTTCTTGAACACTAAATTCATCTAACTTTTGATAGAGTGAACCGATTGCGGTGAAACAAAAACTAAGTAATACTTAGAGTTACGCACAATTTTTATTTATAAAAGGTATCTCATTGGTTTCGTACATTTTACGTGATGCGTGCACAAATAAACAGACAAACAGACAAAAATGCTGGAAATGTGTTCTGCTGGTTATCCTTTAATACCCTGGATATTTTTTATGGAATTATTTTCGATGTACAAAAACGACTTTTCCACAGATTTATTATATGTATTGATGATGTTTTTTCCGGCTTTTGCTTAAATATCGGTGGATGTTGATCTTTCTAAAATCATTTCTTGTTACCATTATCAATGAACCATGCCTGCTTTATTTTATGGCCAATGAACACATAAATACAATTTAGAGAGATTCTCTACTGGCAAAAGTGTTAATATGTAGTTTGTCTGTGATAAAAACAAAGACAAAATAATGCAATGTTTTCAAAGCGGAATGTGGCGATGGGTTCTTACCCTATAAGAGAAAATGTTTCCTTCTGTACAGATAGCACAGGAAAACCATGATCATACTACTATTGAAAAGAACTGAATTTATGTCAATAAGATTAAAATAGGTCAACGTTTTCGAAGATGATCGTCCATCCGTATCACACGGGAAAATCTCGATCAGATGCGAAACCATGCTCGAGTGGACATGCATCTCTTCAAACACAAGAAGCGTGACGACATGGTTTGTTTGTATAAACAGAAACAGCATCGATACCTAGTACTAATTATCTGATCAGTCAAACATACAGTCAACCACACGATTATGTTAGCAAATTGACTTTAACATCGACTTATCTTGAAGCAAGAGGCCGGTTTTTGCACCTCAAAGTGTCACCAATGACGTAAGCTGACTGTACACATCTGTGTGCGCCATATGCAAATCTTCGCGATGACTCAATGTAGGTTATAAGTCCACGGCCATTGCAATTTTGTATTTTTTACGCATTCCTCCTTATTACATTTTTTATATGGCAACTCTTGAGTCAAATGTCACCCTTTTATAGCAATACTTGTGCAAATGTCAGTTGCTGACCACTTTTTGTAAAGTTTATGATGTTTTTGTTGTTCTGAGACGTTTAACACATAGTGGTGTTTTATTATTACACGTGGGTTAATTAAAATTATCAATTTCTTTATTACGAGGGAGCGTAGTTCGCGGAAAAGGAGATAAAGAGTGAGAATTAGATAAAATTTTTGTGTGTCAATATATTTATCTGCAAACCTTGTACATTTTTCAGATCTTTTCTTTTTCATAACTTGAAAATTTCGTTGGTCGACTTCAAGTGAGCCCCTGCCTTGTTTTAAGAGACTGTGGCATTTGTTAACCATAGTTTTACATGGGTAAGAGTCACCATAAACGGATTCCACCTCTTTAAGAATGGTTTAACTTTATACAGACTTTCCTTGCTTTGATAAGGAACTTTATGCCCGAACGGCACTCGATTTTTCCCACATTTCACACTCTTGCCCGATTTTGACGTTGATTCAAAGGCTAATGACCCGATTGTGATAAAACTTGCTATGTATACTAACTATGAGTTAGTTAACTCGTTAAGACTTAAAAACTACCCTCATCAATAAGGTACTCTCCCATTTCGCGAACTTAAAAAGCGAACGTATATTATACTCAACTAGCAACCCGTCCCGACTTCGCACGAGACAAATTATATACAAAAACCTTCCTCGTTTATCGCTCTTTCCATTAGCGGAAACTGTTTCAAAATCCATTGTTTGCTTTAGAAGAAGTTAGCGGAGTAATTGAAACGACGACGTCGAAAAGATTATCCTGTCAAGTTGGTTAAACACATCTTTTAAATACCCAGTCAATAGGTCGTGTATTTCTGAAGAAAAATGTACAACATAGTTTACCTTCTATTTCAGCAAAATCCTCAGCTTTTATCTGCACAGTTCGATACACGAGCATCTCGTTCGCATTCAATATAGTCCGAATGCAAAACTCGCTTCACGGAATTCCCATAGCTATTTGCTCACTAAAAGGTCCTTTTGATACGTTCAGCAGGTCATAGAAATCAACCTGCAATGAATAGTCCGTTGAACTGATGGCATCGGGTTTTACATTCCTAACTTAGTTACTGACTTTGTGGTCGTTCAGACAGGTTCGATCGTATACGTTTTTATTCGGCGCTGAAGTATGTAGCTGTATGAGCGAGTTCTAGCAAATGAAAGTGTTCCGAATCCAGTAAAAATACAGATCCGATAAAATATACAGCAGTTCGTTTTACAGGTCTGCTTTATCATATTAGTTTTTATTCGGCAATGGCGTAGGTAGTTGTATGAGCGAGTTCACACTCACAACAGTATTAAAATACTGATCCGTTTTATCGGACGTCCATCCCTGTATTTGTTTGGTGTGAAGGTGAACATTACCCCCAGTACGGTACGGTACTATAAATGTTGTGTGAAGATCACCTCCAGTAGCAACGGATCCGTTAAAAACGGTCCTGTAAATATGGATGTTCTGTTTGAACGTACTCTTACTGCACAGCTTCCAAAGCAGCTTATTTGAACTTCGAACGTCACTTCGATGTAGTTCGGTTTTCAAACTGTGAGATTAAATGGATGGTACATTTGTAACATTTCTATTGATTAGTTTCTGTACTGTGATTGGTTGGATTGAGACTGATTAGTGCATAGTGCTGCATTCATCTCCATAATGGACATATGGGAGACTCGCTGATTGTAATGGACACCAATTAGGTAAGGTTTGCATTAAGTGCCTACAGTAGCTTAAAATATAGTGTCCTTATATAAAATAATCTCTGGGCTGTGTTTAGCAGATTCTAAATTCGAATCTTCTATACAAAATTTGAGTTAAATATCTGGTAATCAGTCGTTAAATATTATATTCGAACCTTTTTTTCCAATTGTCTTTGACAAAACTCGTTACGAATTTTGATAACAGGATTTACAAACAAAATGTTTTTTTTTATTTTATTTTAGCATGCATACTAGCAGGTAGCTGATATATTATGTAATTTAACATATTGTGTAATTTTAAAAAAAAGCTCGCACTTTTCTGTATTTTCAAGAATAATAATAATTAATTTCTAGAACAAGAGCCAACTGTAGGGTAATAACTTCATTTATATCGGCATTTATTTATTTTGTTGTTTTTATTGTTTTAATATAGTTTGTTGTTTGGTATTACTAGAATTATAGAGTGCATGCATTAAAAAGCAAATAATAATATATATATATTGTTCATACTCCGTTTTACGTCGTTAATTTTTTCATCCAATGATTTTTAAGATACCAATTTAGGAGATTTATAACTAACAATATTTGTTTTAATTTGTTATAGTAGCGGTGGTTTTGTATCAATCACTCTAGCAAACAAACAACAAGCTGGTACCAAGATAAAATTATCAGATCAATATTCCATCCATTTGTGCAATTATAGCCCCAGATATCAACTTACTTGTTCAAAAAAAAAGAAATATACTTTCAGTTTTTTATAAACCTGTTATAAAAAAGAACTAATAATCAACAGCCTGGATTACTATACCTACGGTCTTCCCTGTATTAAAAATAGTGACGATAACTCAAAACAATAACGAATGAACCAATAAGCGCCATTCACCGGTCCATCGTCAAACTGCACAACATGTCATTTGCATGTCGTTCGTTCGTACGTGACTCGACCACTTATGTATGACATACCAAACGCTGTCCGTGACGCTGTTGTGTTAAAACAATTGACTGTAATCCGGAGGGTCTAGAGGTGTGGATTTTACTCATCTGAAGGTAGGATTATTTTAATGTGCTTAATCTCGTTCAAGTATACTTATATTAATAATCTCGCCGGTATTCGCCGAGGGGTAAAAAGAGGTATATTGCGCCATTTATGTTTAAATCCTTTGTAATAAGGGACAAGCCTATTGTCATTAACTGGAAACATTTCAAATCTCAGGGCTGCTGCTGAAATTAGAGATGCAAAACCCCAATAAAACTTTGCCTGACCCAGGAACTTATTTTAAGAAGCGCTTGCGACCTCTGGACAAATGAGACAGTTGGACCACACTTCATGGTATTTTAAACCGATTCACATTCTCAATTAAAGTATAAATTATAAATTCAATCTTAGAGTGAAATACATGTTCGGAATTTTCCTTCTCAATCCGTCGTCATGTGCTTTACCAGGTTGCCAGACAATGCCCAGTATTGCCCGCTTTTGCCCGAAGGCGAACGAACAATATTTCAGCGTCCCTCTAACCGAACGAGCATTGTTGTGTCATGCCAGTGTATATAATATTAGGTACTTGAAAACTTGGTAAGTAGTCACCATCGCCTAATGATATTAATTGCAATATAAGCTCTAGAAAAGGGTCATTGTATCAGGGATGATGACGGTCGAAATTTCAAAATGTAAGGGATTGATCGAGAGCGTTGTCTTGAGCTTCAGGAGTTGTGTAAGAGGATTCTCTTCAAATTTTGTTTATAGCTGTCCATATCTTAGCTCCGCTGAAAATTCTTCTTTGTCTTGAGACATACCGATATTCTCAGCTCTTGTTTCCGCAAGAACAAAACTTCTGCGAGGAATATCAGTTTCTGTCCGATATCAGAATGACATCAACTTGCAAATGTTTAGTTTGTACCTCTTGCAAGTTCCTTTTGTTACAAGAGAATGCTTTGTCTGCGTTTGTATTATTACTGTAGGAAAGTCAATCATTAACAGTCTGTCTTTCTTGTAAAGATTTCTTGCATTTCTGAATATGATTTGCGCCATTACTTATTTTGTCGTAGGAACTTCTGATCATACTCTTTTGAACCCTAAAGTAGATATGATTTAAGTCCAAGACGCGAAGGTGACAAGAGTGGCTTAACGATAACGAGACTCCTCTGTGCCTCGGGAACACATTAAGACGTTGGCCCCGGCTGCCATTTGTACATCTCTATAGTCGTTATAAGGAAATATACAAAAGTAAGCGATGTCATACTTAATATAAAGAAATTGAAATGGAACTGGATTGGCCACATAATTAGAACGAACAGAGAAAAATGTACGAAAGACGTAATGGTATCATATGAATAGAAATAGACAAAAGGGACGTCATACAAAAGAGATGGGAAGATGACCAACTGAATGGATGGAAACGATTAACTCATGACAGAGATGAGTGAAGAAACTAGGGGAGAAACTGGTTGCTGAGTAATACTTTTAAATTACTCAATTGAATTATGTTTTTTTTTATATTTAATATACTAACTAGTGTTGAAATGATTTGTTTATAAACTTAAGTTAAAATTGTACCTACTGAATTTGGATCAGAGTCCCATCTCGGCACTCTCTGACAAATCATGTAAGGTTCACACAAAAAATAGAAACACGGTATTCTAGTGACTTAATCAGCTTTATTATTTATTGAATTCATTTGTTTTATTTTATTTTTGTTATCTTTTATTTTTTATGTGATACGGTGTTGAGATAGGAAGGTGCCGGGATGGGATTGCACCAGCCATGTAGTTTAGTAGACAGATAAAATTCTTTTTTGATTTCGTTATCTTTGAACGAAATCTTACGACGTTTGCGGCACCTAATCAAGTTTGGCAAAAACAGTATTGAGAAAAAAGGTGTTTTATAATTACATTTATGTATAGTCCCATTTCGACACCGTAACACATATAAATTGAAGAAAATCTAACCAAATAAAAAAATAAATGAAAAGAAATCTAATCAAATAAAAATTAAAAAAGCATATAAAATCATTAAAATAAAATTAAAAATTGATTTAATCAAATTGATTGAATTTATAATCAAACTGATGGTTTGTCACTAGAATACTGTGTTTCTATTTTTTATACTTCTCAAAAATCACTATCATAATTATACTGGGGAAAAAGGCTATGCAGATTAATTATAACTTTGTAGGTAGCCTGAATTAGTAGCTACCACATGAGTTAAGTTTTGTTTAATTTGTCAGGGAAATGAATCCGCGCTCGCCACTAAATTAACACATTGACAACTGAAAATGACCAACGTCCGACGCCTCGCGAACCCCACGCTGCAAGTGAACTCACGTCAATCCACCGATATTTTAATTACGCCACTACCTAAATACATTTCAAAATTTATTATTAACTCCAATTTTAACTTTGATGACACGGTTTGTGCAGGTGCTGAGTGATCGGCTGCTGCACTGTTTGTCGCTGATTCGATGCCCGCACGGAACAGATATTTGTATGGCCTACAAATAGTTTATCCCATCTGAATGTTAGTGTATGTGAGTTTTGTTTGACAATTCAAAAGTACTTCTAAAGTTTACATGAAACAAATACCTTGATTTTGATTTATATGATTGTAAATGATCCCATGATACAGGAGAATTTCCTAGTGTGGGGCATGGTATAAAATAAAAAATAAAGTATAAATTAATACTTCAAATTATTTATTTTATTACGTAAATCATCAAATTGGTTTAATATTACGGCGTATTTTAATTACCTGTCCTGTAATAATTAGAGTGCTGAAAATTGTGGCATGTAAAATTTTCTTTACGTAATAATTAACAACCAGCTTTTTACCGCATTTGCGCTTCACTGACCTTTTTATCAATATCCATGCATTTTCAAAGTTGCATAACTGGGTCAGCTATCATGTACCTACCCACCAATGTTTTTTTTATAGTATTGGTAGCCTCGTGTTTGTCCACTATCTCACCTGATGGTAAGCGAGGATGTGGTCGACTACGGTGAAGCTCGCTTGCCTAGTCAACTATTAGTTCTTGACTTAAAGACCGCCAGGTGTGAGCTATCAGAAAACAAAGATGAGACGGGATTTTCGTAATAAAACCAGTATTTTAAAGAGATTTCAACCTGAAAAAAAATTGATCTACTATATTCGTAATATTCGAATTATAAACTTCGAAACGAGTTTATATTGACATACTTTATAAACACAATACCGAAATTTAAAAATAGAATCTTATTATAACACCATTTCTCTAAAAAAATAATGCTATAAAACATTTTGTTTTCTATTACGATACAGGTCAAATCCAAGAAGTTAATATCACCAAAGAGTTTCCATCAATTATTTTTTTGTAATGGAAAGCTTATGCTGGGCGCGCCATTTTTATAGTACCTATTATAAAAAGTTTTGATTCTAATTTTTACTTGTCTGTGGCAACGTCCGCTTTAATGCGTGGTTAATGCGGTGATGTGCTGGGTTTAGGCACCATTCATACGTTTTGCTGTACTGAATTTTACTTAATCTCTTATGATATTTTTCTTTTATTTAGAGGGTACAATCCCAATGTATGAATAAAAATTCGCGTGATACAATTAAAAACCTTGCCTGCACTCATGTTTTAATACCCCTTAGTATGAAACAGTTTAATAAACTACTATTCTCTCTGTAAAATATTAGTTCAGATGCTTTATTTAAACACAATGTCGCCACATTTTAAGTAGTTTCGAAAATTTCTATCTAAAATTTTCCGTGAACGTTTTCCCAATTGTAGTTTGTTCTACTCGTATTTTCTCTTTATACCCTATCTACATATTTAATTTAAATACAGCATGTCCACCAGAAATGTGACATTATTTTATGACGCTAAATGTTTAATTTTACGAGTAACTTTAGTATTATAGTTTTAGTATTATAAAATATGTAATCATTTGCGTGGGGACATACTTTTTTTTATTTTGGAGATATGCTCTTGCATACTGTACTACCACGGGGAGATAGTGTAGTTATGTGGGACTCTAACCCACTCAAACTCCACGGTGTCCTCCTATACCGCTTATGGCGGGAACACGGGCACGCGTTAGCACTCACCGCGACCCGCCGCGGCTGTCCGTCACCGGGCCCTCCTCGGGGGATTACCCCCCATCACCGGCGCACCAGAACACACTGTACGCCGTGACCACCCCAGGGACCAATCAGCACATGGGCGCCAGACGTCCCCCTGTGACGGGTCAAGTTCAATGGCCCCGCCACCTACCATTGTTCGGCCGCAGGGGATAGGGAGAGCGGCTAACGAAATACCGACACTCCTCCTCCCCTGCGGCCCCACCGCGTCCGCCATCAGACGGTGGCGACCCCGTCCGGGCCGCGGAAAGTAGGGAGAGCGGCGCACCGCAATACCGGCACTCCTCTCCCGCCGCGGCCTCCAACCTCCAGCCGCGACATCGTATGGGACCTGGAAATCTCCATAAGACATCGCGGCCCGCCTCAGTTGCGTTGTCGCCTGTTCCCAAGCGGCACCGCAACCTACCAGTTGGCCGCTACGTCGTCGGCTTAATCGGCAAGAGCCCTGACAAGCGGCCCCTCCTCGGGTTCCTCTTCGCTTCACCGTGGGTGACCAAGCCACGGTTACTGAGCCCCCCCGCCTCGACAATGCGAGTACCCACCGGGGGGGTGCGTGGGGACCTATTTGTCTTTGCTGCAGTATTTATTTTCACAGTTTGCATTTGGCACGCCGCGGTGCCGTGAGACAAAGGATTTTGTAAGGTCCAGTTTCGGCTATGTACCTTTAGGGGTCTATTGTAAAATAGCATTAGTTTACAAGTGTAGACTTGGTTATTTTCGCCTTCTATTGTGAAAATCTTGGCGCACAATAGGTACGCGCGTTCGGTAGGTTTATTACATAGCTTGCAAGAACAAAACGATAGTAATTATTGCGCAATAATTGCTCTTAAATCGAGAATCAGAATTATGTATCAGGGATAACCACACCAAGGCAATTTTTCGACAATGCTGCCTCTATGGAACAATTAGTTAACTAAAATATTCATTTCAACGCAGAATGATTGCAACCATGGCGAGCAAATTTGACTGTCAAATTGTGAATAGTGTTTCTCTTGTTTTGGTTAGCAACTTTTGTACTACAACTACAATTTTTGTTCTTTTGTACGTAAAACAGCGAGCGATTAGTAAATAATTGGTTTCGTAATCCCTATGTTTATGACAAATTATGACATATAGCGATCGAACGCGCGATGACTGCGCGGTCGCTGCGCCATTATTGCTATATGCTGTTTCATACGTAATAAGCCTACGAGAAATACTGGCGCGATTTTATATAGTTCTTTTAACGACTTTTTACTTATATTACCAGAACATGTCCAAAGTTTTTGTCTGGTCTTGATATAAACAAGATTACGAGTAATTTTTCTGGTCAAAATGTCGCTCATTTTGTGCACACAATAAATATTTGATTTTCAATTAGTTGTAACACTTATCAAATCAATATAAACAATACATCTGCAGAAAAGTCATTTTTGCAAATCGAAAATATTTCCAAAAAAATAGCTATGGTGTTAAATGGTAACCAGCAGAACCCACTTCCAGATTTTTTGGAATTTTTGTCTATTTAGTTGTGCACGCATCACGTAAAATTTATGAAACCAATGTAGATAACTTATATACATGAAACTTGAAGTATTACTGAGTTTTTGTTTCATCGCAAACGATTCACTCTATCAAAAGCAATATGAATTTGAAGTTTTCAAGAAGTAAAATATCACAACACACACAATTCAGATACTCAGACAGTTGAACTCCATGTTCAATAGATGGCGTTGTGCATCTGACGTCATTTTCTAAATGACGGTGTTAAGATACTATGCGGATGATTGACCCTAGTAAAATAATTGAAAGGTAGATAATAATAATAATAATAATAAATATTTTATTTCTTTCAAAAAGTACAATAAATAAATCAATGCAACACAATGGTAATGGTAAGTAATTGTACAGTGGGGAGATAGGGTAGGTAGGTAGGCAAGTAAGGTACGTACACGTAGATAGGTAAGGGTAGTCAGTTGACGGCAGCGAAGTCGCGGGCATAGAGTCTGGCCAACGAAAGCGTGATCTGAGGTATTTTCAAAGTTGGGGTATGGCAACATTATTAATCTGTGTATTGTCTGTGATTGCGATTGTTAGTATGACTTGGTAATCTTGATCCATGTTGGCTGATTGTTATATATTTACGATATGATGATACCTTTTCTTATGTTTATGTTTCAATGTTCCTCATTTGGCCGAATAACTGCAGAAGACTGGAAAAATTGACGGACCATGTAATAAATGTGGCAAATAAATATAAACAAAGAAGACAGAAGAAGTATTAGAAAAATTTATATAAGTGTAGATGATGATTCAGATACAGATGAATACTTAGACGTTGAATTTTTGGACTATGATTTTGAGTATGATGATTAAGTAACTAATAAATTAAATGTTAAGTGGGTTAATATTATGTAATTACTAATAAATAAATCTACAAAATCTTTTTTAACTCACATCCATGACAGTCACGGCTCCGTCACGCTTCACCAAACGGAGCCAATAAATCGAAAAATAAATTATAATAAATACAAATAATACAAGTATCAAAACTTTTAACTAGAGGTATAGTTGGTGATACCACATTAGGATTTTTTGAATTTGCCGCGTTTTTCAGATCACACTTTCGTTGGCCAGACTCTAGCTAGTAAAATACAATATCCTTTATTTATTTACCAAAATACAATACCGTGTTGACAAAATTATCCTGGTAATAACAATAAAAATCTGATTTTCCTTAACAATAAATACCTCGGAGTTATCATCCTTGTTTTACAGAGTTTTATATTATGATTTAATTTAATTGTTATTTCAGTTGCAAACGATACGTTTTAACCAGTTGAGGAAAAAGGATTGGGTACAATTGGATATCTTTGTCATAATAATTAATATTAATAAACCGTGGCACAATACTTTGGACACGGTAAATCAGTGAAAAATGTATAGGATAAGTGAACATAGATTTGTTAGAATGTAAATTATCAAAAAGAATATAATAGACATGATTTGATAAAAGATATTAATTTCAAATATTTGTCAATTTTGCTACTTTCAGGCACTTAAAATAGATTCGCATAAAAGTTGATTGGAAGCCTATAGAGTGTTTTAGTTTAAAGCTGTTTCATATTTCGTATCTAGATTCTAGTCAACCTAGTCAAATCTGGCTTGAAAATCGACCCTAAGAGACTAGAAAAAGGGACGATAAAAACTGTATGCATAGATTTAAAATCTTTTTCGAGATTCAATAATTTTACGAAACACGACTTTGTATATTTGAACGTTTGCCAAATGACGCTGATCTTGAAGAATCATTAATAAAAATAATTACAAATCATTTTCTAGTAGTTTTTTCCGTTGATGTGTATTTATTTAGAACCGAATCAAGAGGCCACAGTTTGGGAAAACCTCGAGTTGAATGCTCGGAAACATCGAGATCAATTCTCGTTGCTGGGTATTATTAAATGTAACAATAGCCTGATTATAAGTTCCAAGCGAAATAATACCCCATGACAGATTTCATTAAAGCTTCCAATCGCTCAGCATTAGAGTACTCGTTTGTGATTTATGCATTATGATGAAAGGTTCCCTCGACACTCATGTACTCCTGGTACATTGCTGCAAGCGCGAAGTCCCTCGTTAGTAATACGAATGTTAGTTAGATAACCAATTATTTTATTTACAACAGAATTTATGTAGGTATCTAAAATATTATAAACTATACATACAAACTAATTATAATAATATGTACGAGCGCGTATAAAAAGTGATGAGGGAGGTTTAGTCCACATCGCTGTCAATGGGAATAGTATCCAGAACGCTGGCAACATTGCCACATTGAATGGGAAAGCTGATTCATTGGTAAATAATATTATAAAACAATATTTACTATTTATAAACCCGCTGGTTGCGTAAAAAGGAAAAAGAAATGCTATGTATGTCAAAGGTTTCTGCCGTGTCCAAAAATTTAACGGATTTAAAATTTCTGACACTGACTTTAGTGGAACACTGACCGATCAACGCCTCTCAAACCTGAATAAAAACAAAAAGGGAAACCACATACCGTTCCCGAACAAACGAAAAACGTGAAACTGGATTGATTGGATTGATTTCGTAAGCGGAGGAAAACGCAGTGCAATTTCTAAAAAAAATATTTCAACTACCTATACGCTGTGCTCCAATTTTACCTACATAAATCGTAGAAAAGAATTTTAATTTTCCAATAGCAAAATACCGGCTGTGTATTTTTTTTATTATTATAAATAAGCTCGCGCTTGACCACTATCTCACCTGATGGTGAGCGATGCTATGGTCGACGATGAAGCACGCTTGCCTAGAAAAAGCCTGTTCACTCTTGATTTAAAAACTTCCAGGTTTAAGCTATCAGGAAATATAGACACCAGCAGGGAATTCCTCTCCTTAGCTGTACGCATAAAAGTATCCCCAAAACGTTTGGTGCGTATTGGTGGGATGTCCCTGTGAAAATAATCTACTTTCTTAAAAATGTTAAGGCATTTAAAGTGAAGCAAGCCTATCGTGTTTTCATTGATTTTAGCGAACTCGTTTATTTATTTATAATTTTTCTTTAAAGCCAAAAAAACGCAGTAAAAAAATGAAACAGTTAATGGCACGGATGAAAGAGATGTAGGTACTTCGTAATACTGCAGAAAATTATTCCGCTTCAATTCAACTCAATATTCAAACATACATCAAATTTCATTATCAACCTACCCTCGGCACTCCCTCTAAAAGAAATACAGGTTCCTCATTAATAGCCCATTACTCCGAGCATAACATTGACCTATTTTCCGCTCCCCTGAATTTAAAATCCCTTGCCGTTCGCGCGATCGATATGAAACAAAAATTATGCCAACAATATTCGGTACGGCAACGTTCCAATTATGAATTATAATGACAGCGCATCCTTTGAGCGGGAAACTGATGCTTGTTAAATTTATTATCTGTTTACCATTCTTTTTTCAAAATCGAGTTGAGTTTTTCATTTAAAAAGTACCGACAGCTTATTGTCTTTATTTGAATAGTCGGCGTTCTCATAGTATTAAACATTCTAGAGTACAAACAACATGAAAATTAAACAAGTTTAAATATTTAGCTACATAGTTACGATGTTAATTAATTACACTTTTCCCCGACGGAATGGAGCTCTGTGTTAAGCTGCATCGCTGGAATTCTACCAGTCCGTTTATTGGTATACTGAGTTCTGTTACACTGTGACTCTTTTCAATGTTTTGGGAAATAATTTCGAAATCCTTTGAGGGTAATAATTGACAAAGTCCGGGTATTAAAACAATTTTTTTTAAGAGTATTAAGTCACATACCATAATTAATCAGCTTATAATGTTCACTCATTTCTCACTTTATCCATTCTCGTCACTCCACACATCCATCTCAACATTCTCATCTCTGCTTCCCCACGATGTTAGCCCAAAAAAAGGTGACGTCCTATATGCTTTCTTAAAATAACTAAAAGATAATCGTATTGTCTAATCGTCTTGTTGATTTCTGAAGAATTTGTTTATCGAAATGGGTTTAGTAATTACAGAGGTTTAACGAATGTCAAATTTTTTAAAGGCATTTTTATCGGTATTGAGATTGTGTGGAATGTCCTTACTTAGGTACTTGTAAAACATGATTCTACATACATAGCATGAATTACAACCCATTGAATTAAATATTATGTCAATTTTCGAAATTGATGAAACCTAGACAAAGATATTTATTCGCAGAAAATGGTACGCTGTTAGATATAGCGGAAAAAAAACAATACTCGTATATTTTTAATATTGTTTACTTAAAACTTTAGGTAACAAAAAAGCGTAAAATGGCTGAAACAGGCTTTAAGCTATTATAGGTCAAACTATAACATAACTGATAAAAGTGAACACTACAGTTTTCGCCTTTCTTATTTTTGTCCGAAATTCCCTTGCAACGAAATACCGTACGTAGAAAAACGAAAATAACAATTTACACTCGCCCGCCGGTTGAAAACTGTAGTATAGTGCCTAACAAGTTTAAAAATAAATACAGTCTATGGTGGGATACTGGCCCTCTGCTACAGATAATCCAACTACCGGGCTTTTTGCGATACGGGAAATCGTATTAAACTTTTTCCCGGTCGGCCCATTTCTGTAGCATAATTTATTTATAGGCGATCTCGAACTGTGTTTTTAAAAAGAGCAGACTGAACTGAGTTTATTGAAGGAATCTAGACAATAGGGTACGAATTATGGGAGGTTCGCATTCGCAACGAAGCGCCCTCTGTCTAAAACGTTGTGAGAAGGGATTGTCTATGATATTGCGACTTGAATTTTACCGGTTTTATAAGTATGGATATAAAATATTTTTGTTAGCTGTCATGAATATCATCAATCTTTGCTTTTCCTAACTTTTTTTGGGCTGGGCTACCAGTCGAAGCGGACACAGTTAAGTACCAGTATTTTACATGTAGGTAAGTACCGACTGTTTATCTAATGCCATAGACAAGTAACATTCTATCATCGAAAACGTGGCGATAGCGATTGGAAAAATGACAAAAATGTATGGGAATGTCAAACAGTATCGAAATACCACGTGACAATCCCTTATTATCGCGCGCCTCACTGTCAACCACATCATCGCTTACCATCTGGTGGTATAATGTTATTTAAGACTACATCTCGTAACACCGACACTATAGATGTCACATTGAAAGGAGACTAAATAGAATTGGTAAACGAGGTAAAATTCTTAGGTATTAACATTGATTCAAATCTCAACTGGAAATAGGCTTGCTGCTATTGATTCCTCTATATCCTCTATATCATTTTATGCACTTAGAAGCCTCTGTGATGATATAGATTTGAAGCAACTTAAAGTATGCTGTCATGCTTTGGTTGAATCTAGGTTCAGGTACAGCATCATGTTTTGGGGAAATAGCTGTAACTACAACTGCCAAAGAACATTCATCCTTCAGAAGCGTGCCATTAGAACCCTTCTCAAAATTTCATAGCGTGATTCATGCAAAAAATTCTTTAAGAAATTAGGCATTCTTACAGTTCTCAGTTTGTATATACTAGTTCTGTTACGCAAGTTCGCAAAATATATACATTAATATTAATCACAAAAAGAAAGAGAGCACACGAAGGGAAATCATTAAAAATATGATGGTGCCTAAATTAAACATAGCAAAGCATTGTCCACGTTACCAAGCAGTAGAGTTTTATAATAAGTTACCCAAGGTTAAAAAAATTAGTTTATAACATAAACTTATTTAAGGCAAAACTGAAAGCCTTCCTATTATAAAAAGTGTAATTATGTAGGTATGTATGGCTGCCTGAACTAGTCTTTGCAGTTTTCAGCAATATATACTTTCTTTTTTCAAAAAAACCACTCTGTTTCTAGTGAAATTGCCTTTGACCGACAGTTCTTGTAATCCTACTTTGACTGCAAAGAAGAATACTCCGGATCACTCCGAATCAATCTTCTATTAGGTTCGATTTTACAGATGATCTGGTAAGCGAACCTTACCGGGAACTTGGGATTGAGAATCGAGTGTGCTTCAAAGTAAGGTTTCAGAGTAGTAGATTGAAAATTCATACAAAAGTCATAAAGGCGAAAGTAATTTACACAATTTTAATATAGAAAGAGGATAGATCTTGGAGAAGGACTTTATAAGGAAGAGATAATTATACAGAGAAGGACATCCTTTTTATTTTGTGCCGGTGTTCCCTCTGGGCGTTTTCAATATTCGGTGGCCTGTTAGCTATCATCGATTCCATACAGTAACCTTAGGATGGAAAAACATCAGTACGACTAGGAAAACTTGGCTCGGGAGGAGGGCAATAAACAGCAGTGGGTGTAACAAAGCTACCATATTATGATAATGAGAGCCTTAAGATGGCTTGAATTTATATGCTCTCGAATTTATATCCATTCAATGATACGATTATTTATTTTGTATATTGAATAGAAATAATACGTTTACACGTCTGTTTTAGACCAACTCAGAGGACAAAGTCGTTGCCAGACTATCGTGAAATTTCCCCAGCCGGTCAGCCGTTAGAAGTTCTTATGAAACTCTAAAACTTATAACAATGAAGTTTCACAAGAACTTCTGAAGTGAAGTGCGACTGAAATGCAGTATTCTTCTATCTCATTTGATAGCACAGTAACCGAGATCTCGGAACTGTAAGTCACCGCAAATTGATCAATTTATGATCTACCTTCCATTCAGTTTAGATCAGCTTAGGGTATGATTGAATCAAATGCATAGTCAAGGACATTGTGGGAATGAAAATCGATGTACGTTATAATTTGAGTGTTGCGAGATATGGTGTTGGACTAGAGCCAACTCAATTTCGACCGGGAATATGGTACAGGGTGCGAGAAGATGTAACTGTCTATTATTCTATATTATTAATGTCTTAGAACAGACAAAGTAGCAAGGGATGCTTGCAACCTTTTTCTTGTAAATGGCTTTCATTTTCACAAGTACTTATTTAAATTCACCTGTCCCCGTGTGTGTGTTATAATTAATGCTTGCAAGCTAAATTAGACACATTTCCAGTATTAGACTGAGGTAAAATTTTGCAGACACATTTGCATTTTTTTTGTAAAAGCTTGGTTTTATTTACTCCTTTAATATATTAGCTTCGTTATAAATCTACATCGCTTTGATCTAGGTAAAAACAAATGTTGGGTGTAGTATCTTATACACAGTAACAATGACGGACAACAAAAACGCGATGTATTTAACGTAATAAGAGATTCTAATAAACATTGTTTTGGGAAATTCATCAATCATTTGCAAATTTCTGCGTAAACAAACCGTTAAACAGCTCGAGACATTTTCCAGAATCATTGCCAGTCTCTTACACTCTTTACTAAAACAGTTGGTGTGGAAATTTAAAGCTGATGGAGGGGAAATAAGTTACCGTGTCTTAGCAAGACAGGAAGGTAGACGAGACTTACATTGAAACGTTCTTGTGAAGGATTCGTCAAGATAGTTATTTAAAATGGTAATCACATATTGTATTTTGATCGGCAAATATAATTTCCTATCACATCAACCGCACATATCTCCACATTTCCAAAAGGGATAAGAACACATACATTTTGCGAGTTACATTTAAGTCCCAAGCAAATAAAAAAAGTAAGCATGAACGCCTTGCAGCAATTATGCCAATGGAACACAGATTAGCCATGTCTTGATAGCAAACATTGGAAGACGTGTGACATCTACCAATCCGCCTTGAGCCCGATTAATAATAAATAAATAAATAATCTTTATTGAAATAAATTTTTTACAGCAGTTGTTGAAGCCTCTGACTCTCGAACTAGGCGGACTTGTATGACAGGAGTCAGCGTTAATTTTATAAGATATCATAATAATAAACATATCAAGAACCTCAACGACCATCTGTCGAGGCTGTCATTGCGCGGTTGGCCTGATGCTACTCCTGGTACTCCTCGATACGGCTCGCATTGTGAGGAGGTTCCTGTCTCTGGAGTCCTAACCACCGGTAGCTTGAACCCCGTTCCCGATACCGAACCGGTAGCAATTTATATATTTTTAAATGATTTTTTTTAAGTTTTCTTTTTTTAAATATTTAAATATGTATTAAATAAGAATATAAAGGAAAAATATTAAGAAATTAATAATTAAAAAAATATTAATTTAAAACTTAATAATTTGAATATTAAATAAAAATAAAAATATTTAAAAGAATCAAAAACAAAATCATTAAAAAAATAAAATTCGAATTAAATAACAGAGAGAATAAGAGTGGTGGATTTACAGACAATTTACAGTGAATATGTCTGTGTCGGCAGTGGAAACAATGAGGCTCTGAGTGACATTCTATCTTAGAAAGCTTGCGATTGGCAAAATATCAAAAATACAAATACAAAAAATATGACAAATGTTATACAAATGTCACGTGATCGATCACATCACATTTTGGCATTTAAATCATCGCCATTGCTGACATCAGTGACATCCAATGACACCTGTCTTGAGCTTCTGATATATGTCAACGGTAATGGAGACAACATCAGAAGCCTCTACTATGGCGTTAACGTATCCCATTAACACTAAATAAAAAAGCCCTAGTTTATTTGCCCAAAAGCGTGTAATAGGCCAAAAGAGGCGATCCGCTCCACGTACCACTGTGACACCGTAACCAAAAACACCATTCTGAGCCAGCAGAGGGTGACGTCATGGCTCTTTGAAACCCCACATTGTTCCAGCGCATACCGGAGGGCATTACCGTAATATCACCACAATTATCACTAGTACGGAGGAGAAGGGGGGTACTGAGACCCTTTTGTGAGGAGTAGGGCTATCGAGTGTAATTGTGCGTACGTTGTGGAAAATGAGTAACGGATGCCGAAAATGGGACAGGAATTTAGCGAATTTAAACGTTGAATATAAGTAAAATTAGAAATATCCCCGATTTTTTAGGGTTCCGAAGTCAACAAGGAACCCTTATAGTTTCGCTCTGTCCGTCTGTCCGTCCGCAGCTTAGCTCAGAGAATCTAAGCACTAGAAAGCTATAATTTGGCATGTATATACATATTAATAATTCCGACAAAATGGTAATATAAAATTATGAAAAATAAACGTAGTGGACTACGGGTAATAGACGTAAAGTGGGGATGTATTTTTTTTATCACCTATCCCATGGTGTGGGGTATCGTTGGATAGGCCATTCAAAAATATTATGGGGTTGTTAAAACTATTTTTCGATTTAGAGATTCGTTTGCGTAAAATTAAGCTTTATGTTGCAAAATTATGTTAGAGTCAAGTGTCCCCCCCGCCCTGCCAGCGAAATGGTTGCTCTTGGCTATGTGAAAAAATTCACGACAGTAGTAAATATAACGAAATTAAAAGGAAAATTATCACGGATAACAAGGCTTTACAAGTTTACGAGTAATAGTCGACCAACTTATAAAATGTACTTGGAACAGTAAATTTTTTTTACAAATGCCATTGAAAAATTACTAAAATAAAGTTGATAACTGTGTAAAACAGAGTAAATATAATGCTTAGAACCATGTAAAAATATACAAAAATGAAATCATAACAGGCTTTACAAGTTTACGAGTAATAGTCGACCAACTTATCAAATGTACTTGGCACAGTAAAAAATTTCTACAAATGCTATTGAAAAATTACTTAAATAACGTTGTTAGCTATGTAAAACAAATAGTAAATATATGCATATGAACCATGTACAAATATACAAAAATAAAATCATAACATCCTTAATAATAATGATTTCTAAATTAATAATGTTTAATAAGCTCGAATAACGCATTGGAGTGGCCGGAGTCGTTGGCAGTACCAGAACGTAGTCTATATGGCGCATGCGCGCGGTGGAGTCTATTTTGTGTAAGTGCAGAAGTATTTTCGAAGTTTTGTAATTAAAACGTAAAAGTAAAGTCAAATTAGATTCGATTGCCGAGCAAATTTCTTATTTTATTTTGTCGATATCCTTCTATAAAGTCAATATTCGACCCGACTTCATCACTAATTGAGTAGCGTAAAACTTTCTAGAATGAAATAGTGAATACCGCAGATTAGAGGATTCACCTCTAATTATAGGAGAAGTTGTAGTAGAAGTATAGAGTATTAGAGAAGATTAGAGGTGAATACATACGATTTTTTTCAGATTCCGTAAGATAAATAAACAAAGAGCGTGCACGCAAGGATCCAGGAACGAACTATACCATTCCCCGTGGCTCTAACGCGCGCTCGTATCGGCTCCTTTCGCAATTCGCACCCGCGGTGGTACTCAAATAGATAATATTTTTCTAACTTCAGTTGCGAAGTTGGATTTTATAACTCCTTCTTCAGTTACCAGTTAGTCCTTATTTAGTTTAAGTCAAGAGTGAACAGATTACGTCTAGGCAAGCGTGCTTCACCGTAGACCACATCATCGCTTACCATCAGGCGAGATAGTGGTCAAACTAAAAAATCCTATGTGGGCCCGTTTTTAGACTTTGTGAGCCGCTGAAACCGTTCTAATGTTCATGTAACAACAAAAAGACCCTCTTTTTAGTCCGCATTATTATGCAACTTCGGAACCCTATTAATGCGCGTGGCCCGACACGCACTTGGCCGGTTTTTTTATTTCATGCTACTTAGTAATTTATCTAGTAGTAGACTCGCTTCGATCGACAATCTATTGAACACATATAAATTGTGACACGATATCTTGCGTAAACACCCCGATTCAAACGGGAAAACGCACATAACTTTTGAACGATTGAACCGATTTTTATTAATCATAGCTAAAAACACGCTCGATAATACGAATTCAAAATCGTTTCATGAGTTTAGGAGCTATGATGCCACCTACAGATACACAAACACACAGGTACACACGTCAAACTTATAACACTCCTCTTTTGCCGACAAATTTATAAGCAAGACTATTAAAGATCATTTTCCGAGAGTAATGTCAAATAAATTATTTGATTTGATTTGACCAAATCTTTTAAAACTTTTTGTTTTTAACCCATCGGAAGATAAAAGCGTTATTTTATGTTACGATTTGAAAACCAAATCATTTGTTGTCGCCACTACGCTGAAGAATCGAAACAGATTTGATTAAAATATAACGAAAAAAACACTAACCTTACCACTTTCGCGACTTTATAAGGTTTCTTTTTGAACAAGAAAAAAGGAATCGTATCATTAAGAAATAAATATTTTATTATTAGATAAAGCTATTGTTTTAAATCTGTGCCAACCCTATGCATACACACGCGGGCAGACACTCGCGAGCATACTATACATACACACGCTTGTGTACAATGTGTATGTGTACGTTTTGTTGCTGATGAGTAACCCGTGAGTCATTGATAGCCAGTGTAAACAATGTAATGATTTGTTTTGTTTGTTTATGCCTAATGTGCGCGGCCTCTGTGAGGACAGTGTGTAGTGTCGACTATGTTTGTATGCGAGGTTTTAAAACTGATAATAACTGTGTGGGTAGACTTTTTATTTATTTGTAGAGTCACGTTTAACCACTGTCTCAGCTGATGGTAAGCAATGATGTGGTCGAAGGTGAAGCACGTTTGCCTAGAAGTAACCTATTCACTCTTGATAGATAAGAAGTAAATATAGGTTAAAGAATTTTAAAAGCGGTACAATTCTAATTATATATAGGTTAACTAACGAGTTAAAAGAATTTAGTAATGGCTCGCTGATTTGGAGTAGGCTTATCTTACAGGTTTTGTAAGGGTTAAATGGACGGGCAAAAAATGCATTTTTCTAAACGTTTTAGCCAAAAATGGCGATTATCTCTAAAGCCGGTAGCAGACCAAGACTGTTTTTCGCTAAGATAGTTTTTCATACGTGTAGACTGCAAACATCTTCTTGGTACTCGTATCAATGATTCCTTTTTTTAATTTTTTTTCGACCAGTACTCAGCTGCGTCGCTAGCCTTACCGCCTCGTAAAGGTCTGCAAACTATGTAACAACAAATATGTAGAAAATCCCTCAACTATGCGAGCTAAGCTAAAATAACTTAGCTTAGCTCTTGTTCTGCATCCGGAGTAAGAATTTGCCAAACATGCGTCTACAGTACACACACATTCCACCAGTAATATCATAAGTACAGCCCAAACTAAAAAACAGCATCGAAAATTAAACTGCACAGCTCTCTTTTCAAACAAATTCCACCCTCGTTTGTCCCAAAATTCGGGACAAAATTACAAATCCCCCTCTTCCTCTTCCCGCAGTATGAAATGAATGCAGCTCGTCCTGCCGGAAGGCATGAGCGATGAATTAGCATCACTTTGTTATACAGATGAAGGCATATGAGGCACGGATCCTCAATCAACGTAGAATTTGGTGCACATTTTGATTGCAGTTTGTTCAAATTGTGTGGGTCTTGTTTTCATTGTGATGTAAAATTGAGAGGTAGGAATGGTATTTTCGAGTGTTGTTCATCTTCATCATCAGCCTATTTATGTGCCCACTGCTGGGACTCAGGCCTCCTCTCTGTGAGAGAGAATGGGTCGTAATCCACTACGAGGGCCCAATGCGTGTTGGTGGATGTCACATGAATTCGAATATTGTTCAGGTTTTTGTAAAGTCAGACACTGATGAAAATTATAATTATTTCAGCATAATACGTTAAATTAGTTAACATAGTATATGAAGAAGTGGTCGTCGTTTTTTGAAATTCCCTAATTATTTTTATAATTTTTATTTTTGCCAGGACTGGTACAACCTAGCGCATCGACCCACACCTTTCCTGACGTTGTGTTTCGGGACACCATGTATATGCATGACTTTAAGTTTTTGGTCCTTATTAATTACTATATACCTACTCATACTCTGTTTTTCTGTTACAGGTAAATACATTTGCGGGTTTTTCAGCATTTTATAGTAAGTAGAGTATGTACTTATACCTAGAGCTGAGCTGAGCGGTAAACATATAATTTTCCAACAAACCATTGCACTTTGCTGTATTTTTAAAAGGAATCCTGTAACGTCACTATTTTTAACCGACTTACCAAAAAGGAGGAGGTTCTATGTTCGACATTATGTTTGTTTTTTTTTTTTTTTTTTTTTTTTTTGTGTATGTTCACGCACATCTCCGTCAATTTTGAACCGATTTCGAAAATTCTTTTTTTGTTTGAAAGAGTATTTTTCGAAATTGGTTCCATTTAAATTTGGTGAAGATCTGATGAAGGACTTCGAAGATATACAACATAACTCTTCAATAAATTACGGCAAATCTCTCGGAATTGCTGCAATCGCATGTCTGTTTATTGTTTACGCCATTTCATAACATAACATCACGCCAGTACGCTCTAAAGGGGTACGCAGATCTCTCATTTCACCGGTAATACTCTAGTTTCATGATATTCGGGTAATTTATTCTGGCGTTATAGGTACCTTACTAAACAACTTGTACAACTAAAAAGTGAAAAATAAAAAGCTTTTTACAAAAAAATACTACCGACTTCCAAATAAAAAGACTACAAAGTGAAAAATAACTTTATTTTTGGAAGTCGGTGTCTATAACGCAAAAAAATGGTACCTACCAAAGACACCGACTTCCAAAAATAAAGTTATTTTTCACTTTGTAGTCTTTTTATTTGGAAGTCGGTAGTATTTTTTTGTAAAAAGCTTTTTATTCAACATGTAAATATTGCCATCATTACCTAAATCTTTCAGGATTTATATGGATTTTGACGATTTTGTGAATTTTGCATGTATGTCAATTAACTAATGTTATATGCTATAAAGTAATAATTCTATTGAAACTGCATCACATTATTATATTAGTATCGTAACGATACTAATATAATAATGTGATGCAGTTATATATTAGTTGTATATTAACTAAATGGACCATTTAGTTAATATACTAATATGATTGGTACAAATTGGTGAATCAATTGCTATCAAGATGAATAATGTAATTACTAGAGACCGGATTATATGCGTTTGCACATTTGAATAATATGAAATTACATATTTACCCCATTCTCAGCGGAAATTGCTTATTATATCATAATCTAGTGATGATGCATATTTTCGCTATACTTATTATAATTTTCGGTAGGTTACCCTATTGATAAGAGTAATAATAAACCCTACAAGCAAAAGTTCGCCCATATACACCAACAATTTCCACTTATAAAAATAATATTGATTGATTGAAGACTATACATTTAGAACACCTACCTACCTCATTGTTTTCGTTTACAAAAATGTTAATAACATTTTCATTTTTGTGCATTACTATGATCTACAAAGTTGTTACAATTTGGTATTGATAATTTATGATTGAATTTGAAATTCACTAATTGTAAACTAATTTAGAAAAAAAAGAAATTATTAAAGAAACACTTTTTTCCTTTTTCTAAAACATTAATGTTGCATATTATACATATTTTCATGCATATTTTACGCATTTATCATGCTTATTTGCATGCATATAATCCGGTCCTTAGTAATTACCAACCACATACGTAATATTAAGACATTGATAGTATAACACATAGCAAATACTTTGTTGCTATTCGTTTAATTATTGTATATTAAATTAATGTTAAATAATGTTACATACATTGCATGAAAACATTCGTGTGGCGCCATTGGGCATTATCTTCACATCATCATTCACTAACGAAATTTGTGTTGCCAGTTCAAATATTGTAAATTATTCTACGTGTTTGATTTGAAATACCGACCGCACTAATATCAGAATAGATAAATTAGACCACAGACATAAATCTAACTGAGTAGATAACGCAACGCCATCTGTATGAATATCAAGCGTGCCACTTTTTTTCACACACCATTTAAGAACTTTTCTTACCGATAAAAGAAAACGTTTCCATTGTCTCGATCAACTTTTTCGCGCTTGGACCTCTATCTCACCTGATGGTAAGATAGTGGTATATTTTATGTAAAATATATAATTAAATTAATATGAAGAGCTCGTGGCTAATTAATAACAGCCGCACGGGTCGATCATCAAAGTTAAGCAACGCTTGACGAGGTCGGTCCGTAGATGGGTGACCATTTAATATACCGAGTTTTCTCCGTGCCTCGGAAAGCACGTTAAGCCGTTGGTCCCGGCTGTCATTTTAAGATCTTTGACAGTCGTTACGAGTAGTCAGAAGCTTCAGATCTGACACCAGTCTAGCCAAGGGGTACCGAGTTTCCCAGTTACTGGGTTGTGTTGGTCAGATAGGCAGTCGCTCCATGTAAAACACTGGTACTCAGCTGAATCCGGTAAGACTGGAAGCCGACCCCAATATAGTTGGGAAAAGGCTAGGCAGATTGATTTGATATAATAAATATAGTATATCTATATTTTATATATTTAGGCTTTTTAAAAAAAATCGGTGGAAGTTCTGTGCCGATAACGCTAAATGAAATAGCTCAAAGGAAGAGCATTGCTCTCAGTTTTGCTCCCTTTTAGGCAGGCAAAGTATGGGTACGTACATTCGCGTCATCTAGTTAGATTTACCTTTGTGCATTATGCAAATAATTCCCCGGGAACCCAAAATACGTACGTTAAATTATAGCAGCCCGCAGCTAGATTATTCGTGCGTGTCATAATCCTAGTGCATTATCTGCTTGTACAATGCACGCTAATGAATAACGCTTATGTGAGGTACTCCAACCGAGGTAGAACGTGCTAATTGCAATATTTTGTCCCTCAGCTCGAATAGATCGTGGGAAATTTACTGGCCAGTAAGCAAGGGTGGTTTAAGGAAGGGCTATATGCCCAGGGTGCGCTGGGACTTTGAGTTCTGGTACCTACATATTAACAGTCACCAGTCAGGCAGTTACCTGTGCTCATTAATTTATTAAATAGTTACTAATTTGATAAAAATACGATGCTCAACGGAGCTCTTGAAGTGAAATTATCTGTGCATCAATACACTGTCAATATATTTTAACCATGGTTTCCGTGTGGATTTATGACAGTCAGGCCCACTTGCCCAAAAACTTAACTCAGAGTTAGTTAACACGAAGTTATATTGTCTCGTGTAAGCAACTAACTCGTGAGTTAAGCTTTTCGTGCAAGTGGCCCTCAGTGTTATTGTAGATTTGCATGAGTGACAGTTTATTTTTATATTATTATTGATAGGCTCGTGTTTGACCAGTATCTCGCCTGGCGATGATGTGGTCGACGATGGGGCACGCTTGCCTAGAAGTAACCTATTCACCCTTGACTTAAAGACTCCTAGGTTGTAACTATCAGGAAATACAGACTACTGATTTTTTTGAAATGTGTCAATATTTATTCTTATATTTTCAATTTTTACTTTCTAAAAAAACCATTTTAACAAAAAATTTACCTCTCGAAATAACGAACTGAAAAGTAAAAAATAAAAATCGTTTAATCTAGCATTTTGAGTTGGCGCCAAACAAACAAACATGTAAATGAATTAGCTAAGTCCTAAAGCGTAGAATGCTTGTAGCCAGGTTGATCTTCGTTGTTTGTTCACTGTTGTTTTTCGCTTTTAGGTTTACTTAATTTTAAAATAATCTCTTCACAATTGAAAATTTAGTGTAAAAATTATCATTAAAAATCCCTTTTTCTACCTTTGGCAGTGGATTTTATTTTATAAAATTATATTGGATCAATTTTGAGATATACTATAATGTTTGAAATCGGACCACTCTATAAAAAGATATGCGTTGTCATACATTAAAAAAATACATGTGAAATTGAGAATTTCCACCTTTTATCCGTCGGATAAATAAAAAACAAACAATATTTACCTCTCCAATATATATTTTCGAGTAGCTTTACAATAGCGTATAAATACATGTACTTAACTGACCTACTTACAATTCTAGGAAGTACTAACTATTACCACAGAATAAATAATAGTACAAGCTATTACACATCAGTATGTATATAAGTCAACACCATACTTAACTAAGTAATTATCAGGTGTCCTTTGAAGTTTCAACGGCGATCACCGCAATTTCTAAACTAGCTTTTGCCAATGGATTCGCCTGCGAGAAATTTGAATAAAATGTCCTAAAGAACCTAATAATGGTATTAACGTGGCGACAGCACAGTGCAAAATTGTAACATCTAATGCACGGTAGGATCAGGATGACCATTATTTAAAAATAATTATTTCCATCATTTAAAGGGATTATTAAAAACATTCCGCTATGCTTTACTTAAACTATTACAAAATATGCTTTTATTGAAAATCAACTAAAAAGGTTAAAAATTAATACAAGACACCTTATTAATAAATTTATTAAAAAAATAACCTAGTAATAATAATATTATATGAGATTTCATTTATATCAAAAAAAATACAAGAAAAATAAGTAAACACTAAAAAACAACTGGAAGCTGTACGTTTTAACTTATTTTCTTTGACCTGGTCTATTCAACGGTGCAGGCGCAATAGGACTGAAAATTGACAAGAAACCAAAAGGTGGGCCCTACAGAAACGTCAAACAATATATTTTCTAGAAAGTTCAAGTGTTTTAAAATGTCGCGGGAAAGTCGCGGATCACACAGACCCAACTGTGCGCTCGACGGGTCACATTATGTGTAAATTAAATCCAGGATTGAAACTATCGGTGTGCCAAATTTTATTTCAGCCCTGTTTACGCGATTAAGGGTTGGTTTCCGATTTGAGTATTTGGAGTTAAGAAAGAGTCAAACGTAATTTCATGCCAAATTTTGACAGGTTGTCTGGCCAAAGTTGCGTAATGCGTAAGTGCGCAAAGAGTTTGACCGCTATCCAATCAACTAAATCGACCAATCACATGCGAGATGAATGACGCAATCTGGATTTCCGTCTGTGTGATTGGCCGATTTGGTCGATTGGATAGCGGTCAAACTCTTTGTGCACTTACGCAATACGGCTGCCGGTAAGTAACAAAAATCCACACATACAAACTATAACATTTATAATATCAAGTAGAGTTTGAAGATGAAATTTAATATTTAGTAGGACGTGTGATGGAGGATCTCCCTTTATAAGTTTCAAGACGAGCAGCCATCTTGGATGAAGTCTTAAGTATTTCTTTGAGGTGTTAGTTCTGAAATTGAGGTGGGTTTCTATTCAAGTAAGTTTTAAGACTGTCAAAGGAAACATTTCGTGTGTAATATGGATTAAAATGTATTAGCACGTTTGAAGTTCTACGTCTGTGGTTGAGCTTTTTCTGAAATTTATTGAAGCGAGAGTACTCATGCAAAATATTTTAGTTTATTAAGATGATTTTATGAAGTATTTTTTTAAGACGATTACGAAGAAGGTCCTTATTTGCATCGTGCAATGAACTGGTAAAAGATTATTTAAGAAATGTGTTAGAACACATAAGTAGGTACATTTTTTTTTGGTATTTTCTATCTCTTTAGGGACCTTTCTGATGGCATGACTCCGCGTGACGCAATTCAAATTGCGTCGATAGGCGATGTCACAAAAGGTTTTTCTCAGAAAATTTCAAGTGCAAATCGGTCGAAATGCAACGCATTGCGTCTTTGTGATTGTACTTGAAATTTCGCTTAGTAAATATCGCTTATCCGTGTGATATAAATTGAATCGCGTTGAACCGTCAAGAAGGTCGCTTAAACTTATTCGTTACTGAGTCCACCGGAGTCCTTAGAAGATAAGCAACCTGCCAAGCAATAATCTGTAAACAGTTTAAAAGCCAAACGTTTTTCCTTTGTCCTTGAGATAACCTTACATAATATATCTACGATAACTCAAGCGCACTATTTCTCGTGAAGCAAGCGATATGAAATGAATCATCGCCGCAATTCATTGAGTTCTGTAATATCTTGGAAACGCTGACTCACTGCAACAGCTGATTGGAGGAAGTATGAAATTACAATTTATTTTTATTATTAATTCTATTTTTGTAGCGAGATAAGCTGTTATGGGGAAATCTAAGATAGTTAAAGATTAAAATTTCTCGTTTGCAAAGCATATTTTTGTCATTCTTTTTCGCCACAAATTCAATGGTACAAGAATTAGCCGACAGGATTTATATCTTTTGTTATAATAGAGTATTTAATAACTAGCTTTGCCCACGGCTTCGCCCCCGTGGCATAGAACGTTTTTACCCGACTGCCGAAGGAAGGTAAAGTGTTTATCAGTCTATGTATGTGTGTATGTTTGTTCCCATGTGGCGTTCTAGAGACCAAACGAGTTGGGCAATTTTGATGATTCTTACGTCAATCGATTTGTCTTAACCCTGCGAGCGGCTACATAAAAATTTTGGGCGCCATATTGTGGGGTCGAAATTTTTCTTTTTTTCCGAACCCGTCGTGTGGGGTATCAAAATAAAGGGGTTTAAGCGGTAATCACAAAAATATATACCACTTATATGTTTAAATGTAGGTAAAAATTATAAAAAAAGATAACAAAAAGTTGTAAATAAAAATTAAAAAAATAACAAAAAACCCGACTGCTTAAAAAGCGAACTAAAAAGACATCTGGGTTTGGTCAGCCAGCTCGCGCATATGTTGTTTCACTTCGGAATAATGTAGCTTGTAGCTAGTCCATACGTGAAAGAATTTTATAAATCAGTTAAGGAGGAAGAAATAGGCGAGAGCCAAACCTCGAATTATGACTTTTTACTTAGGGAATTCTGTCGGATGTCTGCGACCGCATTTCCTCTTAAACGACTCATACAAGAAATTCATAAAGACGACTTATTACTGATACGAATTCACTCTTCCTCTTCTTCTCGTACCGATGAACGCGTACGTATTTTCTAAGCAAATATCAAGTGCGCATCGGTCGAATCGCATCGCATTGAGTCCATGTAAACATACTTGCGAAATCGCTTAGTAAAAATCGAATTGCGTCGCGCCATCAGGAAAGGTCCTATAAGACCGCAAAATCAATGCAAGACCAGAATTTACATTTTGGGCTGTAAGAACCTTAACAGTGGTAATATGAGAAATGTTTAAAAGGCTCCCACAAAAGACAGGTGCAACGTCATAATGCGACAACTTGTTCTAAAACTGCATTTCAGATACAACAATTTCTTTTAAATCTCATTGCATAATCGCCTTTATGACTCAAACCTCGCGCAATAAAAACCCTAATGCGAAGTCTTCACAGGATGCTGTTTAGTAACCAGGCTAAACTTTGATTCCCTAAAAAAATATGTTGTAGCGGATTAAGAAAAAAAAGGCGACGCTTCTGCAGAGAATTGGCTTATCGTGAAAGCTTTGTTTAAGCGCCGAGTTTTAAAGGATTTTAATCAGAACTTTGCAGACATAGACTTTCATCTTTATGATCTAAACATTTTTGTAGACGGGCTTATGCAGAATACAATATGTTGTTGCAGCATTTCAGCGTTTTAGTTCTGAGATGATCAATTGTTTTCTGTTTTAAAAGAAATGCAGAATCCCGACCTATCTTTCTTTTGTTTCTTAGTAAAGGGCTCTGAAGCAGAACTAAAAAACGTGCTCGAAATTTCAAGCATCATATATGATGGCAAGATGAGAAGCTTTTCATAAGTGTTATACACATACGTTCCATATTGCTAATTAGAGCAAGCTCAAGCAAGGAACGAAGCTGGACTTTGCTTTTCGAATTTTAACGTAGGAAAATGAATGTTTGCTTTAGTAAACAACATATTAATTTCATTATTAGAGATTCAAGACACATCATAATAAATAGTACCGTGGTATCGTTATGCCGGAAGATTCAAGTTAAGTTGAAACTCGACAGGCTGAAGCTCATTCAAAAATTAAAACGATTTGAGTGTCACGTTTGGCTGCCATAAATGCGCCGGAGGTACGTCTAGTACTGTGAGAGGCTACTATACTTTTAAATTAAATCTCCAATGCACACTTTGGGTATTTAAGCTTTACCTCGAAGGCAATTAGAAGAACGTTCTAAACAAAATGATAATTCCTAAGTACTCGAATCCTATTCGAAATATGATTAACCCTTTCAAACGAGCAATATTTAAGGGTTTGGGTTTGCGTTTTTATGACTTAATGCAAACTGAATTGTTGCAATATCTTTTACTTGGCTGTAGTGCAGTATTTTAATTACTTGTAATTAAAATACGTGATTGAAATACAAATATGTATTTGGTATTTGTAATTCAATTACTTCTTAAAATGTAATGGGTATTGCAAATTAGGTAATATAAAAGGTATTTTGTAGTTAGTATTTCAAATACTTATGGTTTCAAAATACATTTGAACATACATATACATTAAGCGATCTTATTAATGAAAGCTACCGAGTACCCAACTCGTAAGCAAAATAGCGACCGCGTACGTCCAAGTGTGAAAAATCTTGTCAAATTGTTATTTTCATTACAAGAAAGTTCAATGTATTAATTAAGTTTATTAATACTAATGTCACGATGGATCATCTACTGTATTTTGTATTTTAATTAAAAATAGTTATAATACTGTATTTTGTATTTTAAATTTCAGAAATACGACTTACAAATATTTTGTTTTTCTTATTTTAAATATATATGAGATAATATTTTGTCATTTGTATTTTTATTAAAGCTAAGTACGTATTTCGCCCAGCTCTGGCTGTAGATACCCAACATGTTTTACAAATATATGTAACCTTTCACCAAAGTTCACATGTTGGAATGCAATTTTACAGTATAAACTTTGCACAATCTCTCAAAGGCACTTGGTCTTTTATTGCACACTAAACTAAAATAAATATCTGTTTAGTTCTAAATGTAAATGAAATACCTTTCCTCAGAAGATTAAATCGCAGATACGTTTTATTATTCACTGCTTTGCAATGGAACAAAATCGATTAACATAAAAACATGAATCTCGTAGAATCGTACCCTCGTCCCTAAGGGGTAAGCAGATGTTTATAGACTGTCGATCGTTCGTAGGTATTCTCGAGGGAGAACGTGTTACAAAGACTTGGATATTTGTGTTAGAAAAGAATTTCAGATGTATTGAATTTTAAAGGAACTCAAGAGCTGCCTAAAACAGTTTATTTGTGCCTTAAGTATTTACCGTTTACGAAAAATTCTATCTCTGGTAGAGCGCTATACGCCGATTAACAAAGGCTACCTTTTACCCTAAAAATACTATTCCTGAGGAATAGCTAACGAACAAAAACTAGTGTTCATAAAATTGTTGCGACGCTTCATAGAGAAAAGATTTTCAGACTTTTAAATTTCCTTATACCTAAATAACATTTGACTATCACGAGTGATCTAATGCCAGTTTCTGGCAATAAATATCGACGTGTTATAAATTGGCTTGGCTGATTGAACAAATTTGCCGCAACTCACGCGTTTTACATAATTTTAGCAATAATAATCGTTTCACCAAGCGCGTCTTGGAATAAATCCTTTCTTTTCACAGAGATAGAGGCTTGGTGTACAACAAATAAAATTTAAAAAGTCCCCGACACATTTTTATTTCATGGCACATAATTTATCTAATTATAGACACGCTTCGATCGACAATCTATTGAACACGTAATTATGACACGTTATCTTGCGAAAACCGCCCGATTCAAACAGTAAAACTTCCATAACTTTTGAACGGCTAAACCGATTTTCATCAAACATAGCTAATAACACTCGATAAATCAATATTCAATCAAAAAAAAAATGAAATCAAAATCGGTTCATCCGTTTAGAAGGTATGATGCCACAGACTAATACACAAACACACAGGTACACACGTCAAACCTAACTCCTCTTTTTCCATCGGGGAATAAAAAGTTAAAAACACAAGAGAATAGTATTTCAAAAACAACGCCAATCAGCTCGACTGTAACGCCGGACTAATTAGCTCCCGTACCGAACTCTTTAATGACTTTGTTTAAATACTGCTACTGTTTTAACTACTAGTACACACATTAGTAACACAAGAACGCTTTGTACTGTGAAATACCGAAATAATTATCGGTTAGTAACTTTGTGTAAGTGCTAAGTATGCTGGGAAAGAGTTGAACTGTTCTTGAAAATATGTAGGTCTATACTGTAGGCATTTGTGAAGGTAACTCTAATTTGAAGGTAGATCTTCTAACGAAATTTATAATAGTCAACTTTTGGCTTCATGCGTGGTAAAATTCTATCCAATCTATTGTAAGGATTGCTAAAAGTCTGAAATGTTTGAGATTGAGATGCAGTTGGACGTTTCTCGTCTGAAATGTTTAAGTATGTACAACGGGATGGTGTCCGCAAGTCTGCGGCCAAGTGTGTATCATGCGTATGGTTGGGCTTAATAGGTCATTCGATCCACCCCAGCTCCTTAAAGAAGGCCAGCTGGCCTCTTATCCATCAAATCAAATCTTTTTGGATACATAAGTACGAATTTAATTTGAAATTTTCATTAATTAATTGTGATCCGTAAAGCATAATCTTGTAGGCGTTTAAATCCATGCTGATCATTGTGATAATAACGATATAATGTTATTATTTTAACAATTTTATAAGTAGCTTTTAAATGGCGCGCAATTACGTCAATGACGTAATTCATATAATGCATTGCATTAAGCCTACTTATTAAATTATGTTATTTTAGGTAATTATCTGTATCATGCCTGGAATATTTTCAGTTGGTATATGAATGTATTCACGTAGCTTTTATAAAGGTATATCAATTAATTTACACTAATATTATAAATGCGAAAGTAACTCTGCATGTGTATATGTTACGTTTGCACTCCTAAACCGCTGTACCAATTTTGGTATAGAGATAGATTGGACATTGGAGAAAATTTTTGGATTATTTTTATCCTGAGACTACGTTTACTTGGAATAATTTCTGATAATTATCTCTTTTTACAAATTAACACGATTCAGCGCGTTTTTACGGCTAAATCAGTAAATCATAATTAAAATAATATAAACTGCATCATCCTGCATAAATAATAATCTTTGCCGCATAAACGAGGCAGCGGTCAGATGATTTTACGCATATTTATTTCATGACGCATGAATGAGTAATGCTGTTCATTTACTATATAATGTCGATAAAAATAAATAATATTTATAGGCATAATTTATGCCTACAAATGTTGTATTGTTGTCAGTAGTTATTGCAATAATGTGATGCAATTCAATTTTCTAATTTCAACTATATACTTCACTAGCATATAATAATCATAATTATATTCGTTTGATTAAATATTAAAAAAATTGGTAAACACAAGTTCTTAAATGTAACACGCACATTTCATCATCCTCTTCAAAGTAGAATTTTAATATTCACTAAAACTCTTCCGTATTTTCTAAAGCTCACAGATACGTAAAGCTTCATCTCACGAAAGAACTCACTGCTCGCCTTGAGCTGAGTTGAGCTGTCAAAGAACAGGCAGAATTGTGCTGGCAACCTTTGACTCAGACATTCTGCCAACCGATGCCTACACAACAGCTAAGCCGTCGAAAGGAACGGGGCGAGGGCCAATACGATTGTAGCTGAAGGCTCCTACAGACGTGACAATACTACAGCGCGATTTCATAGAAATTTTCTAATCCGAGGACTAAATCCGTAGGGCCTCGAAACGTTGAAAGGAAGCCGGGATGACAGACGTCACTCCCATTGTAGCTGAAGCTTACCACAGACAAATGTCACGTGACAATACTACAGCGCAATTTTATAGAAATTTTCTAGTGCAAGGATTAAATCGGTAGAACCTAGAGGCCGAAGCGTAGCAAGGAAACGGGGTTGACATGTGACACTAGATACCTACCACTGATGTTAATGCAGATCGGACATTAGAGATAGGAATATTAAACTAACTTTTCCCGAGGCTTCGCTTGGCGTGGCGTGACAGGAAACGCATTTTCCCGGGATAGAAAGTACATAGCAATAGTGCATTTTCTAGCAGTGAGATTATCTCCAACAAACAATTTTATCTCTTATTACTCGACTGCTGCAACAGGGTAATGTTTTTTATATTAGTTTTGTTTGTGTATCCAGTGCATCAAAAATAATTAAAAAGCTTAGATGGGTACTAAAAGAAAGGAAAAAGTTAAAATTCATTGATAGTAGTTTAGCCATACATCTGCTATTAATAACAAAACATTACTAATATGGAATCACAAATATATTTTTAACGATTTAAATTACGTTACATAGCAAAATATTTTTTAACCCCCGACGCGCGACGGAAAAAGAGGGATGTTATAAATTTGACGTGTGTTGCTGTGTATATGTGTGTCTGTCTGTGGCATCATAGTTCCTAAACGGATAAACCGATTTTGATTTAGTTTTTTTTTGTTTGAATGGTGACTTTGTCGAGAGTGTTTTTAGCTATGTTTGAATAAAATCGGTTTAGCCGTTCAAAAGTTATTCGCATTTTACTCTTTGAATCTGGATTTTTTCGCAAGATACTCGTATCGTGTCTTTATTACGTGTATCGATAGATTGTCTATTGAAGCGTGTCTGCTACTAGGTATATTATATGTAGTTTAAAAAGCATGAAATAAGAATTAAAATCGGGGTTTTTTTTAATTTGTAATTTTATCATGTCAAAGAGAAACATCTTTTCTAATTTCTCCTCTTTCGTGTACTTTCCGCGTAAGCAACATTTTCGAAGAACAAAATTTACACCTCAGATTAATGTCTTGCATGAATTCTCCATACTCCACATAATTCCTCTCGATACTAACGCTCCAGTATACAAGACACTAATTTAAAAATCTGCCTTAATTTCCAATTTCAGCACAAACGTGTTTACCTGGGGATATTGTTAGTACAAAACATGTTTTTCAACGTGTAAGGTGGAATTATTATCAGGCATTTTCTTTCACAAATACTCGTATGATTATAACAAAATGGCTGACACGTGGCACACAGGGGAGCTTAATTTTCTTGTTTGTGAAACTATGCTGCAGCCCTCATCAAAAGCGCCTTTGTGTCATTACGGCAAGTTTCAAGTTTGTCTTTATTGTGACGACCGAATTATTTTATACTAGCGAACCGCCCCGGCTTCGCATTGGTAGTAGTAGAACATATTATATCTACATGTTTTTTCCTTCGTAGGGTCCCGTCACCGGTGTGAGACCGTAATTTATTTTCGCGCGTGTTTGTTTTATTTTGCGATAACTCCAAAGATATTCATTTGAATTATATGGTGTAAAGGATTATCATAATGTGCATAAAATGCTTAAGGTAACTAACGTATTTCAGCTGATAAGAATTAATACTATATCCGTCTAAATAGCTTTCCAATTACCGCATTGTACGTGACCATTTTTTTTTTGTTAGTATGTGTTTTAGTAAGCTATCATTTAAAGATCCTAAGACCTAAAAAGGTAACAATTCCACCATATATTGTTCTGTTATATCTCAAAGGTAGAAGCGTTGGTTTTGTGGCAGCGACGGTTTTACTTTTTATGACATTTTGTACAATTATCGTCATATTTAGACAGATAAATCATTTATTTAGCGCACACAAAAGACACAGCACCACACACAAAATCAAAATTATAATCAATTTTCACAAAACCGTTCAGTTGTTTTTGAGAAAGACGCGGCGGGGAACTTTGTTTCATAATAATATAAGACTGTTATGAAGTGCACTAAACAAAGTTAGACCGTTTTCTCGTCAGCTTTTTCCTGTTACGTGAATTGGTTTTCTTTGTAACACGTCATGATGATTTGTTTACTTGTAGGCAAGATGTATTTGAGTATTTCCGTCACTACCTTCGTCACCTCCTTTATATTTTGTCACCCAATAGTGAGAGATTTGGATTTCTTTGGTCTAGTGGTCGAAAACACTACTGCTGAGCATGAGACCCTGGGTTTGGTCCCCGAGTCAGACAAAGTGTTGTTGAGTTTTTCCATCTGGAATTTTTCTAACTCGCGAACTGTGCGTGCTCCTCTGCTTTACGAAAAATACAGGCGTGATGTTATATTATGTATCGAGAAGAATTCTTACTACCGTTTCGTTGGCTAACACATATTTTAAACTAGCTTCCGCCCGCGGCTTAGTCTGCGTTGTATTAGTACTTCTATCTAGATAATTTATAACTTATGTGTTATTCTGTTGTATAAGCTATATTACTGTACGGTATCTTCAAAATCCGTTCAGTATTTTTTGCGTGAAAGAGTAACATACATCCATCCATCCTCACAAACTTTCACGTTTATAATAGAAGTAAGATATAAAGTAGGATATGGCAACATTGATTGTAATTTTTTTACGTCAAAGTATTTCAATATTCATTATTTGTCTGCCGAGTTTCGCTACTTAGTTAAGTTTGAAACTAGATAAGTATTATCTCGTATTTCTTTCAGAACATCGCAGGCCACGTTATTGAGGTCATCAAAAAAACTAGTGCCAGTGACAATGATTTCACTGCCGCTAGATGGATTCGTCCTTACGTCAATACGAAGTAATTGCAGACGTTTACGTCAATCCTACATACACTGGCTTATTGTTATCTCAGACATGCGTGTCGTGACATTGCGACATCGCGGTTCTAAAGAAATTGTTGAAGGGAAAGAACTGACGAAAATCGGCGGCTTGAAACATGTACTTTTATTTATTCACTAGGTCCTACCAGCGGCTTTGCCTGCGTAAGAGTCAGAAATTATACAAAGGGAGCGTACTCCCGAGATACAATTTAAAGTATCCAATGTTCTAATCCAGGACATGGTCTGCTCGTGTCATAATTTCCATTCAATCCGTTGAGCAGTTAAGAATAGACGAGCTAACAGGAAGGACTTTAGTTAATCTTAATTTATTTTTTCATACCAATTTACGTTTCCATTACATTGGTATAAAGCACGGGCACCCAACGCGAAGAAAGAAAATTTGGTTCAATTAAATTGCAGTAGATGGCGTGATAAGTTTTGATTTGTTATTGAGTTTTGTGAAATATTAAGATTTTCTAGAGACGATCATAAAAAATATATCTTCTTGTTTAATTAACTCTCTTTAGCACAATATTAAGGAATATTGGGCTCATAGTTCAAATTTTAAAGATTATTTGAATGCATCATTTATAATTGTTTCCCATAGATGGCGCGGTTTTAAGATATCCAAGCGATTTTTTAAATTTGTTTTGTAACACATTTTGGTACAATGAAACTGTAAAACGTGCAATAAAATATTATAAAGCAAATCGTGTCTGTATTAAAAAAGAAAGTATTCACGAACCGAGTAAACCCTTTTACTTGCAAGTCGCTGCTAACACCATCTATATCCGTGGCACGGAAACGACCGCGATCGATGCTCTTAGAAAAATAATCAGTTTAACCAGACGAAAAACGCTAGTTATGTCTCCACGGTTTCTTTGAATGGGATGAAGCATCTGTATGCTAGTATTATATTATCTGTGTTATAAATGGTAGCAAGGTGTAAGCTTATGTCCAGTTTAGCCTGTATTAAAAGTAAAACGCCACTAACGTGATTTCCTTCAAAAATGTCCATGTAGTCGTGCCTTTTATCCAGTCTTTATGTACTTAGTGCTAGGCGATGAGCTGGCGACGTCCGTCGGTCGTCGGGTAAACGGAAATATTGTAAAAAAATACTATTTTGTGTACGTGACTTTTGTCATTGACGGTTACGATATTATAGGTAGATTTTGGTAGTCATTCGGCTTGTATGTTGGAGACTAAATCTCCAGTGGTGAATTTGGGCTGTTTGGTAATATTCAGCTTAATGTAATCACAATAAAAATTATTTAATTTTATAAAACGCAATATTTTGGCATTTCGACAACGTTAGTGCTAAAAGAATGCGACTTTGTCTAGAGCCTAAGGCCCTTTACTGATGGTGCGATGCAATTCGATTTATATCACGCCGATAAAATAGAAAACTGGCCAAGTGCGAGTCGGGCTCGCGCACGAAGGGTTCCGTACCATAATCGCAACGAGAAAAAAATCACGTTTGTTTTTTACACTTAAATATTTATTTTATTCTGTTTTTAGTTTTAGATTAGATTTGGTTGTTATAGCGGCAACAGTAATACATCATCTGTGAAAATTTCAACTGTCTAGCTATCACGGTTCATGAGATACAGCCTGGTGACAGACAGACAGACAGACGGACCGCGGAGTCTTAGTAATAGGGTCCCGTTTTTACCCTTTGGGTACGGAACCCTAAGAATAAACAAAACCTTTTATTGCCCGTATTACATTTTTTTATTAAATAAGATTTAATAAATTTAACAGGAACCCCTCTCAGGTGAAGGCTTCTGCCAGAGATTGCCACTTATCTCGGTCTTGAGCAATATGATACCAGTTTGATCCGGCTATTTTCTTGATGTCGTCTTCCCAGCGTGTATGATAAATAGACTCAGCTTGTGGCAAGTAAATACGTATAAGTTAAAAGCACTCGCAGAAAGACTCGCAATGCAAAAAATAATTATAAAATTCCAAGCACAGGAGTTCCTGAGATTAGCGCGTTCAAACAAACAAACAAACTCTTCAGCTTTAAAATATTAGTATATGTAGATAATGTGTGTCCTGCCCGTGAGGTATTTATACAAATAGCCTGAATCGGTAAAGTCCGGTACCACAAATTCCATTGACGTAATGAAAATATTTCACAGGCATTTTAATTAAAACAAAGGCATTATTCAAAATAAATTTTCATTCGAGTTTCGATTGAAGTGACGTGCACACAAATAAATTTCCGATATTCGATTAACATTTAAGGTTGAATCCGCTTTTCGACTTTAAAATATCTATTCACAAACAGTTTTAAATTATAATTTTGACTGAAGCAGAATTTTATGAAGATAGATTGAATACAGGTACTTTATACACCAAAATTGTAACACTCTCTTTTCTCTGTTTCTTAAAAAACAAAGCATGCGTGAATAACTATCGTCTCCACAAAAGGAAGAGAAATCTTTTTGCCTTGTATACACTTTTCATGCCCGGATTATACCGGGATTACAAACAACACGGGATTTACCGATCCCGGGGGAGAATGCAGATAGGAATTCAAAAGAGGCCCTGATTGCGTAATTGTTTGTCTACCACCCTCAGAAGGGGGAGGTAATCGAATTCACGTTATTTAACGGAATCTTTCCAATTGTTTGCCATTGTTAAGAGTAATTGTGTTTTCTCGATTCACTTGTTTTAATTTCCATTCAACGAAGTTTGTATTTCAGCTCGTCCGCGAGAAAGACTGTGTAAACAAAAATACTACCCTTATATTTAAATTTTTGCTATTGTGTCGGTTTGTTGAAACCTGAAAGGAATTATTTGGAAAGTGGGTATCTGTTATGCTTTTATTAGGATAGGTCCACTTATTCATAAACATCTTTATTGACACAGAGTTCTACATCGTTTTGGCTGATTTTACGACTTAAATTAATATCTCATAACTATTCCCGTCATTTTTGACACAAAAAACAGCATAATTTAATGCCATAAAGCACCGAAATATTCGGCAAATACCTCCTTCTTTTCTGTGTATTTGACAGGTCTGAGGTAAATATTAACCCAAACACGACTCCTAGCAGCGTAGTTTAACAGCGTTCTCATTCGATACTAAATTGATGCAAGCACCAAATTATTAATACAAACTTTCTGAGAATCTGCGAGAGTGGCTTAAATTGAACCGTATTCAGCTTTATTTCAAGCTGTCAAATGCTCTACATTGTGCCAAGAAAATGTCCGAAATAGTTCGCACGTATTGTGTCTGTTTGCTGGCCCCAAATGGGGCCAAGACAGCCTTGTCGGACGCCGTGTCAATGGGTCAATCCGAGAGATGAGAGATATTCGAGGAACTGGGAACGTTGCAGGTGTTTGAGCGAGGTGTTTTGCCGACAATATTCTTATGAGAGTGATGAATTTTGTCTTAGTGTTTTATTTAGATTTATTTAGATTTATGGGTGGTAGGTTTTTTGTATTTAAATAAAAACTTTTTATTACCTGAATAGTTAAGGACCCAAGAAGAAACTAAAGTAAAGAGTTTGTCACCTATGTAAGAAAGTATTACGTAAAACAAAAATGGTTTATTTGAGTAATATGGCTTGGAGATTGGCTTACTGTGTTAAAACAGATCGCCAAGTTACAGATGACAAAAAAAAATACCGGTCAAGTGCGTGTCGGCCTTCGCACATTTAGGGTTCCGTACCAAAGAAAAATAATCTGATTTTTCAATATATTGATTTTTTTATAAAATATACGTAATAATAAACATTATCACCAAATTTCAAGTTCATAGGTCAAAGAGAAGTTAAAAAAATCTTTGATACAAAGTTGTGTGACGGACGACGGACAGACACGTAAGTGACAATAGGGCTCCGTTTTGACCCTTCCAGTACGAAACCCTAAAAAGATGAGTATTTACAAAGGCAACTTCAAACATTAAAAGGAAATGCGGGCAGAGAGTTCCGACTGAATATCCTAAGTAAAAAGTCATAATTCTCTCGCTTATTTCTCCCATCAGTAATGAACAAATTTAAAAGATATTCCATAAAAAGATATATTATGTTGTGCTTCTAAGGCTAAATAAAGCATGATTGACTTAACATGCCGAAACGGAACGGGACGACATTGATCGACCGAGAAATGAAAGGAAGTTAGGAATTTAAAATTGCGGAGAAACTAAGTGAAGGACTGTAGATCATTGTACACTTATGCGATTGGTTAATTTGTGGACAGACACATGTATGTAGGTAGAGATAGGCATGTGTTAGGATTGAGTAAGCAATCCCAATGCAGAGGTTTGTTAGGATTCGTTGGAATGGATACGTTCTGTGTCGGGATGAATGTTTTCTTGGTTAAAAATAAATTTTTGCCCTTAAAATAAACCTTATAAAGGCATACTTTAAGCTTATTTATAAGTGTCTTAGCCTACTTCCGGTTTCTAAATTAGAAATTCGAAGATGAAAAGTTTTCTTCTTCGATGCTGGATGTCATTAGCGGGGTGAGCCGTCGAAGTTTACAATAACAAGCTCTATTTAACCATGAATACTTGTCAAACTTTGGCGTTCAAGTAGAATTTGACATGTCCGTAACTGATTTGAAGTTTCAGAAACCGGCCCTTAGTCAAGCTTTATTTTATCAGTACCTACATCAATAATTTTAATAAAAATAAATATAAATCTAAAATCATAGCTATAATAAACAACTCCTTAACAGGAGCCTCTCAGCTCCCATCCATTGCACACGTAAATAAAATCCCATCGATAATATTCAAATTTTCATCTGCAAGCAAGAAATATTCTTCCGCAGTTATAAATACGTCGTACACATGGTCGGATTGGATCGCCGGCGTACGTTTGGCCCCGTTCCGTTCCGTATTCGCGCAATAAACTCTAACAATCATCAGTACGCCCGTATTTTTAGACCCGACTGTAGCCCAAAAGCAAACCGTGGCATACGGAATTGAGGGTTGGATATGGCAATTTAGAAAAAAAGATTTTGTTTACACATAATCTGACATGCCAATAGATAACATTTTCCTTACGATATTAGGTATTGGTAGTAGTTACTTAAATTATGTTAGCAAAGAAAATGATACAAAAAGGAGCGAATGAGAAGTAAGTACGTCGCAAATCATAAGTATACGTGTATTTCAGCAAATGGTATACCGGATAGAATAATTTATACCGTAAAAAGTTAGAATTACTTAAATAATTAATAGGGCGAAAGAATGTGTGGTCTACCTAAATGCGATATTTTGCGGATATTTTTTTGATTGACTTGCTAGAGTAAGAGGTAGGATTATACTTACTCGCTTTAGTCACTCACTTTCAGTTTATTTATTTTTTGCTAGCTTGTTAGTTGAATCTAAAAACTACTACCTAGAAATATCAACCCGCTGCTCAATTGACCTCTAAAGGTTAAGTTTGAGTTAATTATAAACTAGAGGATTTCCTTTGCGATAGACGATGCGCAAAAAATTCAATTGTTTACTGTTTTTCTGTCTGATACGGTGAATTAAATTCAAATTATGTTAACAGTTTTTGTTGGCATTGAATTTTTGTAAATCTACGTGTGATGACACTGTTCTTATTTGAATAGTTTTAGATTTGAAATACCGGATATGGAGAAGTTAGATATGGATACTTCACTCTACTTCTCCAACTCCGTTTCGGGTATTATGCAAAGGCCATCAGTGCTTAGCGTAATAATGTGACCTAGTAAACACAGTTCACGCAATTGTAGAGGTACGGATACTTTTGCACTAAATTGATGCAACACAAGAGAACATATCAACCAAAATCAGATCACTCATATGCCTTCTCCAACCAATTAATATTTTAAACTCCGTGTAGTATAAACTCTAAAGTACTCACATCGTACCCTTGACAGACATCATATTAACAGAGGGCCCGATTCACAGAACTACAGATGTTTTCAACTGAACAATTTTCTTATAGGAAAACGTTGAGCAATAAATATGTTTTGAAGGCGTAAGGAATTCTTATTGGATTTGTAATACTCGTTTGATGTTGCAAGATACTATTAATATTGACATTCTACATTGAATTGTTCAAAATGCACAGTGTAGACATTTTTAATTTAAAGATTATGTGAATATAGTGGAGAGGGACAACACAATATAATAAAAACAAATGCGTTTTTACAGAACGGAAATCGTACTAATACTTAATCAAAAAGTTTACAAAGATGGGTTAAAGATGTTTGTTACTCTTTCACGCAAAAAATACTGAAAGGATTTTGATGAATCTTTACTGAAATATAGCTTTTATATCAGAAAATCATATAGGATATAATTTATAATAATATTGTGGAAGTACTAATTCCACTCGGGCGGAGCCACAAGATATAAAACCGTTCTGAATCGGCGGTATATATCGTGTCGAGATCTTCTACATTTTTAACTAGCTTCTGCCAGCAGTTTCGCCCGCGTAAAAAGTGTTTCATCATCCCAAGGGAATTAAAACTATCCTATGTCCTTCCCAGGGTCTCAAACTAGCTCCATCCCATATTTCATCTAAATCGGTTCTGTAGATCCAGAGATTACACCCTACAATCTCACAAACTCACAAACTTTACCTCTTTATAATATTATTAGTAAGTATACAAGCCGTAGGGATAGCTATATACAAGAGTGTAGCCGTTGCCTACAAGAGATGGGGCATCTACCTACAACTGATGAATTCATAATGCACCTTGATAAAGCCGTAATTTCTACATAGAATTGAATTGGATTAGGACAGTGCCCACGTCTTGTGTCAGTTGCACCATGGACAGCCTTGTCAACAACATCGATTACTCCACAAGTCCACCTCTATTCGCAGCATTACATTAGATTCTGACAATCAAACATGGGATCTATAGGCCGACTGTCATTGGTCAATAACAGTTTCTGAGAAATGTTAATATGGCGTATTCGCAGAATTCGTACACGTGTAAAAACTAGAGATATTGTACCTGGTTGATTGGTTTCGACAATATTCAATCCTGACCTGATTCCACTCTATACTCCAAGTCATGTGTCTTAACTTGACTCGACTACGAGTCATCAAATTGAGAGCAAAAGAGTTTGTTTCTTAGCGCAGTCGCCATGAGAGCAGAAACAAACACTTTTCCATAAAAAAACCCTTCTGAAGTAACTCCTCTCGATTCAGTAATCGAGAGGAGTTCCTTCAGAAGGGCTTAGAATATGGACCTTATCCTTATTTATTTAAAGGTACTTTTGCATAGGTTAAAGATACAAGACGGCATTTTTTAACATAAAATAAGAGAAATCGCTTGTGACGTGTAAGCATTTGTATTGGAGGTTTCGTTCTCGTGTTCCGTAGGCGCCATCTGTTACTGTTCTCTAATCTGAGCATCAAACGCTCTCAAAGGTATAAACGTAAGCTGTTAATATTTAAACGTAAGCTGCAGTTTACTTATCGCGAGTAAGAATGTTGTTAACCTATTTCCCGGCTCTTGGACTAGCTACGATTACACTAAGTGACTTTATAGTACAAGAGCTAGCTGCCCTGTTTTATTTATTATTAAAGAGGTTAGCAAGAAAATGTTTTCTTTGTTCTCCTTAAGTTGCGATTAAGTGGAAGTAAGCTGGATAAGATTAATATTGCTTATACTTTGCATATTTTATCGTGCTTCAAGAAAATACTGATGCAAAATGAAATGCCTGACTTGATTTTAAAATATTCAATTAGTATTGCCTAACTTGGCACTTTGTTATCTTAGACTTAGATGACATCGGTGAAGGAAAACATCGTGAGGAACTATGATGTTATAAATATATACTGAGGTAGATACGTTTTACCGAGGTACAATCACAAGCTGACTAGCTTGAGTGAAGTTGAGTGAACTCAGTCCGTCCTGCGTCTAGCCGGGACACGAACGTACGTTTGAACAGTATGTTTATATCTGAGTCATGTTTATATCTCTATGATATTCAACCTACTTGGTGATAGAAATAAAGTTCCTTAGGTCCTATAGTAAAATATCGCCATGTTTTTATTTCTTTATAATGAGTATGACGCGTCTCTATTGGTAAAATCTCATTGGTGAGGACATTTAAGGCGATGATAGCTCAGTGGTAGTGACGTCGGATACCGAGACGAAGGTCGCGGGTTCGAATCCTACAATGAGCTTGAGCTTTCGGTGAAGGAAAACATCGTGAGGAAACCATAGCACGGTGGTAGGGTACTTTGTAGTACCCGCCTGGCTGGCAACCACCCTCAAGTTGAAAATCTGTCGCCAAGCACCTTCCGGTGTGTTCCGACAGCAGCACTTGAGAGCCAGTTCCCTTCTCCTTCTCTTCTAGGCTTTGTGTGCTTACCACCATCGGCCACATCATCACTGACCACGGTGAGATTGTGGTCAAACACAGGCCTATACATAGTAAAAAAAAAAAAAAAAAATTGGATTTATTCTATTAAAATATCTGAACTCAAAGCCGCCTTAAGCAAGCGTGGTGATCATTTCGTGCCTTCTCTGTATGAGAAGAGGCTTTTACCCTGCAGTGGTACTGTTACAGGCTGGTGTTATTAGGTACTATTTTCTAATGATTTGTGATGAGAAAACTCTATAACCAAATAAAACAAACCAACTACATAAATAATTTATCACTGGCGAAGTTTGGTTCAGTACTTGCCCGTGGTCCCCCAGTCTAGTTCCCCTTGGAGTACCACGAGCAAATATTTTTGCCCGTGGAACCCCCTGAATAACAATCTTCTTATCAAATATATTTTTATTGCCCGTGGTACCCCATCTCAAACATTTAAATTTATCATAAAAAAAACATTTCAAAAACGAACCGTTGTTGCTTGACAAGTAAAGAAATACAAATAAATAAATAATTATTTACCCACTGGTAAACAATTTTTTATTTGTAGTTCATATGAGATTTTTCAATAAAAAACAATGTTGACGCTGGAATAATAAAAAAAAACGTAAGACAGAATTTGAAGAAGAAAATGGAATGAGCATCTTGATCGAGGACCCATTATTTTTAAATATTTGCGAAACGAAATAAGAATTAAAGAGAAAATGGTAAAAACTAAGCCATGAATTTCTTAAACGTGAATTAAAACTGTTATTATTACTGTTGTGTTTACTTGAGCCCTCAATCCAGACGCTTGCATAAAGTGGCATAGCCAAAATCACAGAAAGTACTAATCTCAGGATTAATCATTTTTATTTTATTTAGGAGTTTAGTTAAGATTTTCTTTAATATTTCAAGAAATTCCCAAATCTGTATCTGACATTACAGATTTTTTTATTTTATTTATGAATATTTTGATAATGTACGGTTACGTTAAAAAGTGACTAATCACAATTATTTTTCTCTGAACAAAACTATCGTGTTACCATAGCGGGGGTACCACGGGTAAAATAATTTGCCCATGGTACCCCTTTGTCCCCCTTGGGGGTACCACGGGCAAAACTATTTGTTCGTGGTACCCCGAGGGGGACTAGACTGGGGGACCACGGGCAAGTACCGGTTTGGTTGTGCTAAACTCTTCGGGGCATACCCGGGCAATATCTCACTGAAAAATATATTCATTCAAAAAATTACGGTCTTTTAAAGACCTTTCTTCCATAACCCTGTCCAGACTAATGAGTAAACTTCATACTCTATAATATCACAACTTTCGAACTACTTTCGAATAGTTTCCGACACGAACTTCAGAAAATGTTGGAGCAACAGAGGCTGTAGTACAAAGTGCCTATGATTAATTAAGAACTTTCGACAAGATAATGGAACTCTGAAAATCTCGTTAGGAGTGTGCCCGGGACGTGACAGGGCTGGGCCTAGGCATTGAAGATGCGGCACAGGCCCGTGCACAGACGTGTGTGAACGAGTTCATATAAAATGTACACACCGATATTTTTTTGAGCCACTGACGGGGCACGGTCCGTCCACGTCCCTGGCACGGCCCTGATATGTGTGGATATACCTTTAATCCTAATGATTTACGAGTAAGGTAGGTACAATATGTACTATTGATGCACATGAATTCATTTAAGTAGTTACTGACATGTCAGTGTAATAATATTTACATGATTAAATTTAAGCCTACCGTAACAAGACCGTAATCATAATAATTAATTTACCTATATATTATACCGAATTATATAGAAGGCTTATATTTTTTTCTTTATTCGCCTTCTTTCGGGCCGTAATACCTATATCATTTTAAAAAATCGGCTCTATACAGCCTCGTTCCTGTCATTCAGACCTCTAGTAGAGCTGAATGATTTGAATTTCGAACACCAAAATAAAATGAAACAGTTACAGTTCCTTGCAGTTACAGTGTAGTGCAAACATACCGCAACAGCAGTTTTTGTGGGAAGATAAACGCCTGAAAAAGCACGCTTAAAAAAAGTAATTTCGAACATCGTCGGTACTTGCACTGACACTGCAGTACAAAAAAAAAGAAACACAACTTTTTGTGGTAAGCCTGCAGTCCATCCTTCATTTTCGCATTCGCACGCTGATCTTACATAACATTTAGCACTGTCATAATAGTCACGTACCGTTTAAGCATTTCGCAGCTTGCCGCGGCACGCGTACCGCGTATCTAACCGTGACCAGAATCGCAGCAAAGGCTTCAAAGATTTATAAACGCTTTAAATAGGGCTTTACTTAGTAATGGAGATCGGACTTTACACAAATTTTAGGATTAAAATGATGGATCTTTAGCGTGATTGCGTCAGAAATCGGGACAATCTGATCTAAATACACATAAATGAAACAGTATGAAAGAAGAATACATGTTTGACCGACCACAAAATTGGAATATGGCCAATAATAGGATCTTCTTCTTTTGTCGAGTCGATGGAAAACTCATATACTTTTGGGCCCAGTAGGTGGCCACCCCGATTGCAGCGTCAGTGGTGAGCATAGGGTACTGGGACACTCCAGCATGTGTGCCATATTATGCAAAACACACTGGGTGGGTATCAGACGGGTCAATAAAACCACATTTTCAGTGTGAGTGCTTTCCCTATAGGCCACTACAGTTCACGTCCAGGTGGCAGGTGTTCCTGGGGTTTCAAGAAGTCGCGTGGTAATAATGAGATAGGATAGATTGACCCCCTTTTTCCCACTTAGAGTCACATTTGGTCCGTTGTGCGTGCAGGCCTTCTCTCTGAGAGAACGAATGGGCCGTTAGCCACAACGCAGGCCCAGTGCGGGTTGGTGGATGTCACATGTCTACGAATTTTTGGTTCTAAGACATGCTTGTTTCCTCACGATGTTTTCCTTCACCGTTTTATGCGCAGTGATGAAATAGTTTACACAAAGTAAAGCGCCTACCTGGGTTCGGAACCACGACCTACAACTTGTATGTCGCGGCTGTTACCACTGGGCCACCACTGCTCCGATTCAATGGTTAACTTTTATACAATTTTGAGCCCCCTAGGTGTCCACGTTTATACAGATAATAGGGTATGGTCAAATAAATTTTTAATATATGAATATCATTTATAAATAAATTACATAAATTGTACTCATTAGCACATGCAAGATAAAGGTAAAAAGAAATAACGTTCAGAACACATACACAAAAAGACCCGGATTCCAGCTCCCTTTTCAGACAATGTCCAGAAATAGTTTCATTCTACAAAATAATAATTAATTGTCATTGTTAGCGCTAATTAGAAAGTAACTCGATCGTTGTATATGCTAGGTGTCATAGCAACCCCCTTATGAGGATAGACAATAGAAGATTCATTTTACAACGCTTGGTAACTAAAACCTAGCTGCTCCGGTATCGGGCAATAACCTAACGGAGTAACTGAATGAGTTTAAAGAGAACATTCACGTATCACATCTATGTAAGAAATATTTGTACTGGAATATAATAAAGTAAATTACAAAATCTTATCGCAACATTTTTCGCTTGTACAATTTGACAATTATTGTTTTTGATCATAGAGAATATTGGCACAAATTGTGGCCAATATGCAGGTGCGAAAGCCGTATTGACCTAAATAAAAATTAGAAATACTGATAAACTGAATAAAAGCTTACAAATCGCCACCTCGATTCGTCGTGATAAAAAAATACACTAACCCATCTCTCTATAAGTACAGTTTGACCTGTGAAAATCAAACAGAACATTTTTGAAATGTAACATTTACAGGCTCTTTTATTAAATTGTCAATAGAATATAATGGGAATTTAGAAACTAGATTAATCTACCTGTCTGAAAGATAAAGCTAGTGGCAATTCCAAAGTGAAGATTATTATGGAGAACCCATACGCACTAAACGTTTTGGGAATACTCTCATTGTGCGTACAGCATTCCAAGCAAGTGGAATTCCTTGCTAGTTTCCTGATATCTGATAACCTGGAAACCTAACTATGTGTCTATAAATCAAGAGTGAATAGGTTACTTCAAGGTAAGCGAGCTCCGCTGTGGATCACATCATCGCTTACCATCAGGTATCCAATGAAGAACCTTAATAAAAACACAAGCTGCTTACACTTCGACTGCTAACCTGTTTCTTGATAATATTGTTTCAACAAATTCTTCCATCAGGCATTTATTATCGCTTAACTCTTCAACTAAGTACTAGCTCAATATAGCTAGGTACTCTAGGCGTCAGAACTGGGGCAAAACGTAGCCGGAAACGTGACCAATCACTTCCTTCATATTATTATCGCCCTACATCACAAGACGCGGGTAAACGAACGTTTTCTATACCAAACGTTGTAAAATGCAATAAGAGGTAGACGATTTCATCAAGAAATTATTATTTTGCCTCTCTTTTTACCCGGCTGCAAGGTAAGGATTATGTTTTTCGTGCGTATCTTGTTTGTATGTAATATATTTACATTCATACTTCTTTATTACCTCATAACTTGCAAACCGCTAAACGAATTTATTTAATTAAGACATCGTTAGACACGTCTTGACCGCCCAAGTGTTTTTAAATAGGTGACGTTAAATAAACAAACATGGTGGATTTTAGCTGCTATATTATTGTGCGGGTCTCAATTTTTTTATCTTTCATACTATCGTGTTGGTTATAAAAATGAAATTACAACTTGTAGTATGTATTATAAAATAAAATCGAAAAACACCTCCTCCTCCCTCATCCTCTTCCCTTCTTCTTGTCTTTTTAATTTTGTGTGTTTGGTTAGATAAATAAATAATAAGTTGTAAATAAAAAAAGTTATTTCAATTCAAAAGCTCGACTGCCTAAGAACCGAACTAAAAAGATGGTGAACAAGAGAAAATCATGTTGTGCAGTCGGAAGATAATATCCGCAAGCTGGCGTCTGACCTCCGATTGCACAGAATCTTTAAGTTCTTATTTTTAGAAACCACTCTATTGTTTTAAATTAGTACATTAGTATCATGCGTTTTAGGGCTAAAAAAAAATATAGTCATAAAATAAACTTTCACTACTTTAACTATTTATTTTTGTTAAGACTTAACATGTTTTTCTTAATTTATTCTCGTTCGGTACAATAATATGTCTTACTTATCCGCAAGTATCGTATAAGAACAATTACTCGTACATTTTTAACCAGACTAGCAGTTTAAACAGAGCTATTCTAATTATCAATATAAAACGAATTTTTACACTCACGAAATGCAGTGTTGGCCTTGACGCGTCGTTTCCAAGTGGGTGACGATTAGTAGTGAGGATGTCAACAGACTGTCCGACTAATCGCTGCGATAGCCGATGTCTTTGAAGTGTTTACACTGTGCACTGTTTACAGCGTGAACTCAAGTGGCGTAAATGTTGAGTGGGAGTAAAGATGACATCTCGTGCAATGATACTCGTATCATATATAAAGTTGACAAGACCGCATATTTTAATGCAAATATAATCCTTTAGGAGGTTAATTAATAATAACACCCTTAAAGAGTAACATAACCCGGTCTGGTCTTTAAATCAAGAGTGAATAAGTTACTTCTAGACAAGCGTGCTTCAACGTCGACCACATCATCGCTTACCATCAGGTGAGATAGCGGCCTAAAACGAGCCTATCAATAATAAAAAAAAAAAAACCTAATTTCTGTTATATATCTTAAGTTGGCTCATTTCATTCTTACGGAACTGTTTCACACGAATACGTAGACAAAATTATCTTCTCGCTAGACGGCCTGACCTTATTATGCGCATAAATTAGGGCATCAACAAAAAGCGACGAATCGCTGCGACAGATGTTGGAATGTTGGCGCAGACGTTTTTTGTAGTCAAGTGCATGCTCGACCTTGAGTCTAAGTGGGTGGCGATGAGGCGATGAGCATAAGAAGACGACAGACTAAGTGGTTCTGACAGATGGTAATCATTTTAACTGACAGTTTTTTTTGTTGTTTTTCTTATGAATGAACTGTTGTTTAGAGAAATTTGGTGGCTTTATGACGATTAGAGGCACGCATTAATTTAATTTGGAATTTTTATTATACTCGTACTAAACTTATATAAAAAAGTGTGTTTTATTTTGAGCCTGTTTTCGGACAAAACAGATGCTGCCTTATTTTTGTGTAATTTTACGCGGCATGAAACCTTTTTTTCGGTTCGTCTTTTTTTGTTGATATTTTATAGGATTCGCGGCGTAATTTGAAGTCAGTGTGTATGCTATTTTAACCGCGCGTGTGAATGGCAAAATATTTTCGTCCTGTCTCTCTGAGTGGCGAGTGTGACCTATGTTTAGTGATAAGGGCTGTCACGACTGAGTTTTCAAATAAAATGAGTTTGTTGGTTTATGCATTATATTTATTTTGTATTTATTATTGAGAGGCTCGTGTTTAACGTCGTATCTCACCTGATGGTAAGGGATGATTTGGTCGACGGTGACAGCACGCTTGCCTGGAAGTAACTTACTCACTCTTGACTTAAAGACCCAGAGCTTTAATTATCAGGAAACATATTTTTTTTTTAATTTCCTCTCCAAAACTCAATGAAAGTATTCATTGGTTATGGCCCGGTGGAATATTTTTTTGTTTAGCCTCTTCACTGTGTTAGACCAAATAGACAGGTTGAATGAAAGTATAAATTACAAGCTTTTCCCCGCGGCTTCGCCCCCGTGGCCCACCCCATAGGATCTGTTTTAGGGATAATAGCCTATGTCACTCGCACACAATAATGTTGCTTTCTAATGGCGAAAGAATTTTCAAAATCGGTTAAGTAGATTTTGAGATTTTCTATTACAAAGAAACGAATCTTGTCTCTTTATAAAATACTATCTTCTGCCAGCAGCTTCGCCCGCGTGGATGTCGATTTTTATCCCAAGGAAGCATATGCCCGACATAAAAAGTATCCTATGTGCAATTTCCAGACTATATAATCTACCTCTGTGCCAAATTTCATCCAGATCAGCGGTTCTGCACATCCACCCATCCAAACTTTCGCATTAATAATATTAATAAGATTAGTGTAGATGTAGATAATTTATATGACAGAACAAAAAATACCTAAGTAGCGAATGTTTCTAAAATTATCTCTAAATGAAATTATTCTAATGTTGAATTCATGCATAAATAAAGTACCTGTTTTCCATTCAGAGATATGTAAATAAGCAACTTATCGTGCTTAAATTAATTTACATAGGCACTTGTGTGCGATATTACAATAATTGTTAAGGAAACAGAATTTTATTATTCTGTAAATAGAAATAAAACCTGTCTGAGTAGGCAACTATCTTTATTGAAATAAAAATGAATTTTATTCAAACTAACTATTTGACGAGGTTTGTGTGCACCATGGCACCATGGCCTTATCCTACAAAACCCGTAAATTGCCCAGTATACAAGTATAAATTAAGAACTCCCGAGGCTTATTAACTCATCCTTTTAAAACTTATAAAATGTATCTAATAGTAGACAGTCGAACACGTAATTATAGAGAAATATAAAGATATCTTGTGAAAATAACCCGCTTCAAAGAGTAAAATGCGCATTACCATCATCAAGTCACCTTCCAAACAGAAAAATCTTAATCATTATCGCTTCATCCGTTTAGGAGCTATAATGCAACAAACAGACACAGATACACACACATTCTGTCAGTGGTTAAAAAATAGTATAAGACACTTAACGATAGAGTAGCTGCAGAGTTTCCTCCTATAAATAAACAAATAATTATCATTCTTCACAATACCATAGTTTTCTTGCTCTTTTTCTAATTTATTTTGGACCAGCGGCTTCGCCCGCGTGAATGGCGAGAATGCAACATATTCTCGGGATAAAAACTAGCTTTATGTACAATTCCAGACTATAATCTATCTCTGTACCTATCCCGATCCGTTCAGCCGTTCTGTCGTGATTGAGTAGCAAACATACATCCACACATACAAACTTTTGCATTTATAACATTAGTAAGATCCGTGCAACATGTTTTTTTTTTGTCAGACTTCTCGACTATTTTTGTAATATTAGTTAAAAAGTAAAAGTACGCCGTTCGCCAGCCCTACAGGGTTCACGCCGCCATGTTGCGTGAGTCACCGACAGAATTACGCGATAACAACACGTCCTTATGATTGACTGCATTTTCGTTTTGTACTCTGGGAATGTTAAGTACAACTTCGAAGGATTATTTTTTATCTGGTGATATTTTTGGTCAAAGAAAATTCGAGGCTCTAGTCTTATCTTAATAATTTTTTTGGAAACGAATACATTACTGAAGTTAGTGTTACAATTTTGAAAATGATCTAAATGATATTGTTGCATTCGCTTTGGAGATGCGATTTCGATTCCATGGAATATTGATATATTTATTTAATCGTTATCACAATTATCATTGCATGATTGCCCAGTGCGATATAAGGTGCTTATAATTAAAAATCTATCAGAAATAAATTGTGATTGAACTATGAAAATCGGTTATTTGCTTAAAAATAAACAATCGCACAAACAGACAGATATTAGCATCTTAGACGCCCCAAAATACTGTTTATTTCTAATACTAGGTATATATATATATATATATTCAAGCAAAATGACCATTCCAAATATCATCTAATTAAAATTTATAAAAAAACCATGAGACAGCGCGAAATCTGCCGAGACCACAAGCTTGACAGATGAATTAATGAACTGGGTCTTGCCCATTCATGATTAAAACAAAGTTACCTACCATAAATAAAATACTCTCTGAGAGAAGATTCTGTACACGTCTAAAGCCATTAAAAAGATGATCTATAGTTAACGAACCTTCTTACAAACAGCGTTAATTGATCACACCGAGCTATTAATTATAAAGTAAACAAACAGAGTGTATGGTTTATAATTATCTGTGGCACGAGCTATTTATACTGGCCATGTAGTATCTACCTATTAGGGTTAGATCACACCGAGACGCGACGCGATGCGACGCTGAGTGTGCGATATAATATAGAACTTTGACGTCAAGTAGGCAGAAGATGTAAAATACTGGTATTCAACTATGCATTTGGATTGATTGGAAGCCGACCCCAATGATATTATTATATAAATATTTTAACAGAATATTATTATATTATATTTCGAAATTTAAATGTTCTCACTCAGCATTTAAATTTCGAATTTATTCGAATTCCCTCGTTAACTAAACAAGTTTGTTTCAATTCAGAATGCGAGATAATTGTCAAATTTGGGAACTACAAACTTTACAAGATTATGGACCGATTTCACCGAGTTTAGTCGAATTAATCGCGATTAATTCAACTAAACTCAGCTTATTCAAATACAGCGTTCTGATTGTTTGAGACCGCTGAATAACATATTTTTAAGGCCTTTCTACAAATGGTCCCTAAAATCGTAAAAACAGGTCGCTAAAATCAATAATTATGTTGGTGACCATGGATATTATTGTTCCATGTGACCATGGATTGACTATCTCGAATTATGAATTTAAGTAGGTATTTATGAATAAAGTGCTTTATTGTAACGCTATTTAAAAAAAGTCGACTAGAAAACCTCCTCCGTTATATTCGTCAGTTAAAAAAGTTGGCGCAGTGTCTCGCATAGCATCACTTCTTGGTGTGATCTGACCCTTACATATGAGCACGTGAGTCATCTACCAGATAGTATCTTCAATGGATGTGTAGTTTGGTGACGTCATCGCTTAAAACAGCGACTACAAGCATACAGAACCATCGCATTGTTATATATACGTACGTACTCTCTCGCCTTATGCCCATGGGGGTAGACAGAAATTACGAAACCCCACATGCTACCTTCCTGACATACTTCTTCTGCTTTATTTACATTCATACATCTAGTCATACACGCACGCCGTGACGCTGGTTATAAGTACTGCCTATTATGTATTCTGTGGTACAGCGCACCTGGCCCTTCTGAAGAAAATCACTAATAAGATAAATATTTCATCGATGTATAATGACATGACCTGTAGCAGTTAATATCACACATGATTGAACCGAGTTGCCCGACTTATTTCGTTGAAGCAACTAAACAAAAGTTTTCAATCAAGAGTGACATTTTCTCGCTTCAAAGCAAGTTCTACACTGACCGTAATTAGATTTAAACTAGTTTTACAAGTCCAACAGATGAGTACTCAGCTTTTAGTTCTCGTGTCGGCTGCAGGGATCAGCCGGGTGGCTAATTGGCAACATGGATATTATAATGGCTTAACTGAAATACAGTTTAACAATTAATTTAGCGCGTGAACTAGTAAATTTGATAAAAGGTGTGAGTTTTATGAATGAATTAAGTATTTAATTCAATATGGTTCCATTTGGTTTCTATTAAAACTGGGTAGGGTTAGAATGTAAACCGAAAAATACAAAATTTTGAGATTGTCTCGTGGTGAATCTCAATCATTTTGGACTTTTGACAAGTTATTATTGATAGACAATGTGACTTTGTCTATAGCCACTTTGTGTAGTAGAGGTCATTTGATAAGCTGGTTTTTGATCTTGACTGAGAACAGTCTACAACTTATTCAGAGAACAGTTTCATAATACATATGAAATGCTTAGTGGGTTCATAATAAAAAACGAACTAAGTAGGTAAAACATTAATATCTCATAAAAGTAATAAAACGAACGCACAGATAAAAACGTGACAGTAGCCATTTCGCGGCTTCCTAATCCATACTAATATAAAAGTATTAGTTTGCAATGCGTATGTCTGTACCAGTGGGCACCTTTTATTTTATATCAGAAAAAAAGCTTATTAATTTTGTCTATAATATTGCTACAAAAAATTTGTATAACAGTACAGGAAAACATCGCGAAAAAACTGGCATGTCCTAGAACAAAAAAAATCGAAGACAATCCACAGACAATCTACAATACACAATACATCTACCAACCCGCACTGGGGCCGCGTGGTAGACTATGGCCCATTCCCTCTCACAGGAGGCTTCTCACCTAGCACACCGACATAGTCACCGATCACTCACGTCAACGTTAGGATTGGTAAGTGATATGACGTCGATCGTGACGTGACTCTGGGTAGACGATAACGTGACTGATGTGTATAAATGAACCTCAAAAGTTCTAATGGATTCATGTACGCCTCGAAGATGCGGAACAATGCTTGAAAACGCATTGTCATTTTAAGTGCACAATGAAAGACACTAACTATTCAGCCCACCCACAACACAGAACAAGCATGAAGCCGTTTATAACCTCAAGCAACATGATCTGCTTATTTACAGCGAACAGTAAAATTATCGTCAATTACCGCGCCACTACAAAATGGTTTCTAAACTCATGACCTCTTTCCACTAAATCGGTTAAACGCTAGTGAAATCGATTTTCAGAGATGAAAAAGATGACCAGTTTTTGTCGACTAAAGTATTGTGGTTCGCACACAATGGAGGCTTTTGTGTGAACGATGGGCACAGTGCGTCGAATTTGAATAAATGTGGGAAATAATTAGAGCATCATTTGTTTTTGTTATTTAGTAAAACGGGTTAAATAATTGTGTTTGGCTACCGTTATTTATGTTACGCTTACATGATTTTTTTATGATGCTAACTGGATATGCAAATATTAAACAAAGTAGCTATTTATTTATTGGGTACACCAGCAGCATAACATATTTAGCAATTTCAGAGAAACATTAATATAATATGGGTACTGATATTTCTGTCCGTACACAGTTTACATCAAGTTTACCAATTCTTGTATATATCTATAATCTGAATCTCGGAAACGGCTCGAACAATATTCATAAAATTTTGTTTGCAGGGCCTTTCGGGGGCGATAAATCGATCTAGCTAGGTTTCATTTTTAGAAAACGTCGTTTTCTCTATTTTCACCCGAGCAGAGCTCAGTTGCCCAGGTACTTATAGTTAAAACTAGTAACAAGTATCATACGGAAATAAATACTTAAAGTTAGTATATAGAAAAAAAATAATCTAAAGAAGTCAAAATATTAAAACAACGTGGATATTGTAAACATAAAAGTAAACTTATATATAGTACGTGACAGAGGTGTTTGTAATTTTATTTTATATGAGTAAAAACGGAACTATAGCAAATAAATTGTGACTACTCTAGGTAAAAATATATTCAGCACAAACATGGCTACAAACTGCTACGAGTATACGTAATCATTGGAATACCCTTTGTTGATTCAGACAATTTACTTTAATCGTTGTATTTGATCGAGCTCGACGTCATCTGTGTTATTATACCAATCGAACTAGATCATCCTAGAACTCACTGCCGGATTAAGGTCAAAGTATCTTGTTGATTCGAAACTTTTTGTGCAATCATCCTTTAGTATAATCACTGTTTGGTCATAGAACTCCTCTCTTTTAGAGGGAGTGGAGCAAAATCGACCACACGGGTCTGTCGTGGGTTAATGGCTGTCATGTCTTCGATTTTTTGGTTCTTGGGTCTAGGACATGCTGGTTTCGTCTTAATTCTTTCCTAGATGAATTTTTTTTTTTCAATTTTCTCTTAGAAAATCTGCTTTGTTTCAAACGCTTGGATCGTACATCAGTCTGCCCGCCATCCTTTGGGAATCCTTTAGATTGAATTATAATGTCGTACTAAATATTTCCAGCTTACAAATAAGGTCTATTTTCCTCTAGAAATTGGATCATAATGATTAACAAGCAAGTTTTCTTTCGTCCATGATTGATGAGTTCTTAACGGGGTGTTATTCTTAAGAAAATATGCAACGTGTTACAGAAGAAAAGCTCTGACGAATAGTTTCTTCTGAATAGATTTGGCGAAAATAATATTATACTTTTGACATTTTTTTGTCTTAGTACTTAATACCACAAGAAATTTGCTGAGCCACCGGAATAAAAATATGAATACTATATTCTACGAAATACAAAACCACAAGATTGACAGAAAATCCGAATAACATAGTGCGGTATTTTTATACCCTAGAGGCTCTAGGAAAAGTGTAATTCTATCATTGATTGCAATTGTAAAATGTAAGAAATTGATTACATGAAATTTCTATAGCGGTTGACAATCCCGTACATTTCTGACATTTTACCACGGCGAAACGCTTGCGGTCGATTTTGACCCACCCCCTCTCGAAGAGAGGAGTCCTATGACGAAACTGTGAGGTATAATCACTTGCACAAAAAGTTTCGAATCAACAATATTATTTTGGCCTTAATCCGGCAGTGAATTCTGGGCTGATCTAGTTCGATTGGTATAATAACACAGATGACGTCGAGCTCGATCAAATACAACGAGTGAAGTAAATTGTCAGAATCAACAAAGCGTATGCCAATGATTATGTATAGCAGTTTGTAGCCATGTTTGTGATGCCACTTTCCTGGAGTCTCTGAGGCGGTAAACCCCATGTTTTTGCGTTATGACAAGAATAACAATAATTAATTAATTTGTCTCAATAATACCTACAGGTCCAGCTTTATTAGGTTGACAGTTATCTAAGGCATAATCACATTGGTCAATAATCTCATTAATTACAACGTAACACAATCGCCTTTGATTAATATTATCTTATTACTCCAGGCAATGATCTATGCTGTAATATGATCCTGAATTAGAGCTCCAATTGAATCAGGAATGGCTATCTATATTTGTATTTTGAGACTATCTGTCGTCCTATTGTTGTGATGGTAACATTAGGTCACTGCTGTATTCGGCAATTTTATATTATTTGAGTTGTTCTGCTAAAGCAAAGACTCCCAGAAAGGAGTGACTCACAATGTTCAATTGATTTTTCATAGAAATATGTCCTAACTGCAGAGCAATTTTGGCTAGTTGTCTCATCGTTGTCGCATCGTGCGTGCGGGTGCTTTATTATTTTCCTCTCCTAAATAAATCCACCATTTTCTTTACAACCGTGCCTGTTTTGTATGACATATTTTAACATGCCTTCGCAGCAAGTGATATTGAATGCTCATGTAATACCCACTCCTATCAAGGTTGGAGACCCTACACTCGAAGTTGTGGTTGACTTTTTCTACCTGGGACAAACAATTAAGTTGGATAGGGCCAACTTCGAGAAAGAGGTAAACCGTCGAATCCGACTCGACTGGGCAGCGTTCAGGAAGTTGCGCGGCATTTTCTCATCCAACTTACCACAGTGTCTCAAGATGAAAGTCTATGACCAATGATGACCTATGGCTCTGAGACTTGGTCGCTCACATTGTCCAGCAGTGGACATCTTTCGGCTTATATGATGATGATGATGAATTTAACAAGAAATAATATCTAGCCAAGATAACCACTCCATATTTTTCTCAAAGGCACACGTTCACAGTAAAAATACATATTTTAAAATGAAATATGATATTCCACTGTTGCATTTCTCGTTTCCAGACGTGCCGTCTATAATTGCATTGGATTCGCTCAAAGTTCGCAACGCAAGTGAGCACTGTTGGCTAAAGGTAGCGTTAGTAATGCAAAGATATCGCAGGTCGCCTTCAGGCACGATGACGACGTAATAATGTCGACGGAAAATTCTAAAGGAAAGGTTTGTTTGAAATTGTGACTGGTTATTTTGTTGTCGGTTTTTAACTTTAACAGGCCTGAACATGATAGTGCTGGCATTGTAATGTTTTGGGGATGATAGTGCAGATAGGTATTGTTTTTTCTATGGGTAATTCAGTTATTTCTACCCTTATTGAAGATGAAATGAACACTCACACAGAATCACAGAATGTTTAATAGGTACCAATCAAACAATTCTTAATGCCAATTTAAACAGTAGGACGATTGATTGAATAGTTTCTACTTTAGTTTCACTAGTTGGCCTCTAAAATGACTGAACCGAATCATCCCTTAATTTCTCAGAAGATTATTTCGTATTTTATGTGGTTTTTGTTCTCAATCACCACGGACGTGGCTCACTGGGCAACGATTCGCATTTGCATAGATATTCGAGCGTGGTTTTTGCTCTAATTGTGGAAAGAATGACTACCCTAAGACCAATTGCCTCATTAGTCTAGTTATCTAGGTCATCTAGACATTATGAGTCTTAGTCAAAGACTAAAATAGTTGTAGAGAACTACGCTCTTTTTATGCGTTGGTAGTTAGCAAATTTGCAGAGTGATTATTACTGTACGATATTTGATATTTCTTGAGAATATTTTAAGTGAATTATGTTAGATATCTGATTAAAATAGATAACGGCTTAATAAATATACACACTAAACAAAAACATGTGTGAACGTCAACGCTGACTTTAATTGTGCCAATTACGACTCCAATAGTAACACAGTGCATAACATTAGCACACTGTTACAATTCACGTGACATTTAGAATCGATAACATTACTCTGGAGCGTGGCAACCACAGATCATGGTGGTTAGAGACGCATTGCTTAACATTCGTAGTTGCGTCATGTGCGTTTGACACCAGTTTCTGCTGTCAAATCCATAGCATAGATAATATAATACTAGCATACAGTTGACTCATCCCATACAAAGAAACCGTGCTGATGTAACTAGCGTTTTTCGTCTGATTAAACTGATTATTTTTCTAAGAACATCGGTTGCCTTCGGTTCTGTTCCACGGATATAGATGGTTTCAGCAGCGACTTGGAAGTAAATGTTTTACTCGGCTCGTGAATACGTTTGTTTTTAGATTAAACCTGTGACGATTTGTAGTATAGTATTCTTTTGCACGTTTCTAGTTTAATTATACCAAAATGTGTTACAAAACAAATTTGAAAAATCCAGTGGATGCTTCAGAAATATAAAACCGCGCCATCTATTGGCATTCATTTTAAATGATCCATTCAAATAATTTTTGAAATGTGAATTAAGAGGCTAATATTCATTAATTTTGTGCTTAGGAGACTTAATTAAACAAGAACATAATTTTTTTATGATCTTCTCTAGAAACCTTAATATTTCACAAAACTCAATTACAAATCGAAGCTTATCTCGCCATCTAGTGCAATTTATTTGAACCAAATTTTCTCTCTTTGTTTTGGGTGCCCGTGGCCATAGTCAGAATTGACACGGGCCTGTGAAGGTGCGTTGTCTAGGTTCCGCTGTTAATATCATATCCATAGTACTGTCACGGACCTATTTGGTGGCCACGTTTATTTTAACGTTAGAAGTGTTTTCCAGCCGGCCTTCTCTGTAAACATCTCACTATGAAAAGAAAGGTGGAGTGAAATTGAAGTGGAGCTGTCATTCCACCATGATTGGAATAATTGACAGCTAGCTCACTCATGTTCACACCATCTATGTCACCGCACCGCATATTTTTACAGAGCCACTAAACGGGTCCACAAGGGTGCAGGTGAACAGAGCACTTCAAGTGCTCTTAGTGTATAAATGGATTCGTCAATCCTGCTTTTCGTCATTATCACAAACAGTAAAGCTCACTGACACGCTAGGTCTGTATGGGAAGTACTGACAATGCCTTTTCTACCAGTGGCCGTCGAGTCGTCTCGCTGCTCTGTGGTGGAAACACTAGAAACTGAGAAACGCGGTTGAGAAAGTCACTCGAGCGCAGAGGAAAGACGCTCGGTATGTAGTATGGCCAGGCGCTAGGCTAACTGGGAACTGGTTTAGAAAATAGTAACTAGATTTTCAACCGACTTCAAAAAGGAGGAGGTTCTCAATGCGACTGTATCTTTTAGAATGTTTATATAAAAATAAAAGTCTTTGTTAAAAAGATTTTTTTTACCTATAGGTCAGGTCTAGACAAAGTATAAGCGAAGAAATTGTTGAAATGCCAAATTGTAAGTGAATGTTCCTTTGTAGTCTATTGTCTTGATATCACACATCACATGATCACATCATCAGCCTGTTAATGTTCCCACTGCTGGGACACAGTCCAGTGCGGGTTGGTGGATGTCACATGGCTTCGAATTTTCGGTTCTAGGACATGCCGGTTTCCTCACGATGTTTTCCTTCACCCTTTTTTGAGAGCAGTGGTGATGAAATAATTTACACAAAGTAAAACGCTGCCTGGGTTCGAACCCACGACCTACAACTTGTAAGTCGCGGCCGATACCTCTGGTCCACCACTGATATCACACATCAAGACTAGACTACAAAGGTACTGCTTATTTCTGACCACTCGACGTTTCTTTAGCGCTTGGCCCTTTATATTCATATTTTTGATATTTCACCAATCGTTATCGCGACGCTTTCGTTGCCATAATGTCACATGTTTAAAGCCTTAGTTCAATATTTCTGACCATCAAAAAGTATTGTAAACTTTCAATAGCGCGGGCATGAACGGTGCCGAAATATTTTGTAAACTGCAGTGTGTCATTTTTCATCGGTTGTATTTTTCTGTATTCCTCTTATAAGTTTTTTTTGACGCCATGAATTTTTATGAAATTAAAATTCGAAAACAATTACGCCAATTGCGCTCGAAACCTTTATTGAAAAATTCTATAATAAAATTGAAAGATAGATAGAATTTATTCTTCATGAGTCAGCTATTAGTCAAATATGAATTCATTAAAAAGAATTTCGTGTTCTTCTTAGTAAACCTTTTCATTTGATAACTATATCATGGCAGTGCATAAAAAATAACTAGTACACCATTTTGGGCCATCCGCCATTTTGGATTTAGAATGACGTCACTTATCTAACCATGCATTGTCATCCAAACTAAACGTGTATGCAAAATTTCATCTTAATCTGTGGCGGATAACTGCTTTAAAATTAAGTTGTAAGATTTGACCCCAATACACTTACATACATTCATACATACATTGCAAGTTAATTAAAAGCTTATAAAAAACCTGATGGCATTATGGTGTAAGTATCTAAAACTATTATGCTTTAGGTATTTTAAGAACTAAAATTGACATCAACGTTTTATACCAACAACCATAATTTACCTCACTATCCATTACACATCCCTAAACATACTTATTGAACAAATTACATCGTTAGAGATACAAGTAACTGATATAAGAAACAACATAGTTACCGCAGTCTGATATATTAGAGACGATTACCTGAAGTTGTTAACAACAAAAGCTGTTGCTTATAACAACAGAAGCGGTTGTTTATAAGCAACAGTCTCACATCACTATCATGTTACTAAAAGCGAGGTAAGAAATTAATGAGTCGTTTGTAACTAACCACTGGTCGTTGGTTCTTGTGTGCGATAGTGTGGGGCAATCTTTTGTACAGTAAGTAAAGATACGACATCTTTAGCGTGATAATATTTATGTTCTTGAAGTGAAAATATCTTTAGCCGCCGTAAGCGATTTTTGGCCGTAGCAAAACCTAAGACTTTGCGTCACCGATAAGCTAATGTGATATTTTAAGTTCTCAGTTTTGTCGGCAGTACCTATTACTATTTCTTGACGGAGAAAAGGAGGCTTTTCCCCGAAGAAGGACAATACGAGATTAAATAAAAATAATATATGTTCGATAATATTATATCTACGGTGCAATTAACATTCCGTGTGATGGGTGATAACTAATTATTATCGGGACACTGTACCTGTAGTCTGAGAACTCACGGAGGCTTCCTACTGGCCTGAAGCTAACTCTTAAATGTCTATTAGATATTTTAAATAATATGATGCGCCATAATCACAATAATGTTTTTTTATTCACTCAAGCTCACATTGAAATCTTTGATTTCGATTAAGCAATTAAAAGCACTTTCGAATTGTTTAGCTGTATATAGCTAGTAAAATAATATTATTATAACGAGTCCAATCATATTCAGAAATCAATCAAATTCATAACATCAGACTGATTTAGGTGTTGAATCGCCTATCCTAACAAAAAAAAGTGACAAATCAAATTACGTTTCGCTTTCGACGTCCATCACAATAGTTAACAATAACAATCTGTATCTATTTGACAGAACGCATGTGTATTTAAAAAAAAACACAATTCACTGTTTAGCCAAACAAAGCGATATTTTATGCAATTCAAATATAACATTATTTTGCCATCGCGAAACTATTGTAAATAACTATGGCGAAGTTTAATTGCTCTTTTGTAACTTGATCGTGCGAATTTAATCCATCCGGATTAATCAATTTTTGAAAAGCGAATGCAAAGCGATTTTGTGAAATATATATTTTATTCTACGTCGGGCTTCGGGCAAAGTGTTTTTAAACTGTGCTAGCGTTATTATTTTTAATGTTCTTTTTGTTTTAATTTAGTGTTGTTTTAATACTGATGCTGTGTGTTTTTATTTTATGGCTATTTTGTTTGCATTTTTGGCATGCGTTTATGTTTTAATTATGACGAATTGGATCTATCAAGATAATTTTTGGACTTTTAAGGAGTCTGTGAACCAATGAGTTTGCTTCATCTTTTCGTCTCAGAGAAGTTAATAGGAAACACCGAAATAAACTATGTATTTTGAAATAAGTTTCCAATCAATCAATCAAATTTTTACGAGTAAATCGACAACTTACTAAATTACACAAAGAATACTTAGATACTTCTGAGCTAGGTGAAAACCTGTGTGATCGAAGCCAGATTTTTTATTACCAATTCATAGTAAATCAATATCATTTACTTTAAAAATAATGTTTGTTTCATGATGACACCTCTAGAATATGTTGACGATAGTTAACTTATGCTACTCATAATAACAAACGCATTGTCACCACAAACCGCATTTATCTGACAGTGCTGTCCCCTACATTTTCCGTCAACCCCCCCCCCCCCCCTCCCCACCTACTACTTCCACCAACATGCGTACATGCGTACCGAAGCGCAAAATGGACGCGCGAATATTCAAGATGGCCAATAAATTTGCGTACAATATTTTAAGGCATTGTTCCTGACAACGCATTCCCAAACTAAAGAGAGTATTATACAGTGTTAAATTTTAACTAGTGATATTCCACAGTTGTGATGGGTATCGATATAAATGAGTACAGAGAGTATTTAAAAAATGTTTTCAGTAACAGTGTATTAGCGGCCGTTGTCCCCGTTGTCATCTGTATGTAGTGACTCGATAATTTAACGCCATATATGCTGCCACATACGAACTAAAAAAGTTTAGCTTTGTTAGCATTTTAGTTTTAATTCACTTATTAATTTAAATTATATAAGAAAAAAAATACGATCACAAAAAATAACTTAGGACTGTTTAGGTTATGTTTTATTGGTAGGAAATTATTAATTTTTAGTTAATGTTTAAAATAGGTAACGCTTATCGGTACATAAATACTAAAGTAGGTAACAGTTTCTGGTAAATAGTAAAATAAGTTACACTTTTCTGTGAATAGTAAAACAGGTAACATTTTTCTAGTAAAGCATTAACAAAAATAGCATATAGCTTTATAGCATGTCTTCTATTAACATAAGTTGCATATTTGGTGCCAGTATTCCTGTTAGAATATTTGAACGAAGCTAAACATGGAATCAGTTCCCGTCAATAACTGCAACGGTTTGTGCCGACGCCTAAGCAGTTGGCACAGTGCAATGTACCGTAGTCCGTAGCCTGCGGTAGGCTAGAGTAGCCAGCCTAGTGAATGGTAGCTATGTTATTCATCCGATAAGACTATACTAACTTATTTATTGTGTGTAGTATATGCTATTATACTGTGTGTAACGGATGAGTAAGATAGTAACTACGTAATATTAATTGCTACGTAAATAAACTTAAAAAATTTGGAGCGATTTTTAATGGGAAATCACTAAAGGTTATGGCACTAGTCGAGTGGAGAAAATGTATCAGAATTTGGATGTATGATCAACTCTCGTAAGTTTAGGAAAATATGCATAATGAAAATTTCCAAATTGTGGAATAATTGGTTATTAATAGTTATGATAACTAGAAAGACCAAAAAAACGATTAATTATGTGAAAGATGATATGGTTGGAATAATTGAGATGTATAGAAAAAGAGTGTCAACTGCACCGAAATTAGGATAGTGGCAGGTGAATGATGATACTAAAGAAATAACTGAATGTAGACTTATTCTTTTTGTATCCAAGGCGAGAAAGAAAAAAGAAAGATGAGAAGAAGGCTCTATTGAATCCATCTGTAAGAGGACCTACGTACCATTCTCGCAAAAATACCTACAACACTGCAAAAATTCAATACAGGGCATTGCTATAAAAAAATGGCTTATGTTTAACTTACCACCAGATATAGTAACATATAACAGACAAAAATAGTAAATGATCACCAAAATTAAACCCGCATCTTATTGTAAAATTATAACCAAAGTTTTAACATCTCGCTATCCTGTTTAGGCAAAATGACTCCAAATAAATCATTGTTAACCCAAAAGTAGTAAATGATCACCAAAAGTAGTAAATGATCACCAAAATTAAACCAATGACCAAAAAGATTATAAAATTTCTGGGAGCAACTTGGAAGTAGCGCTCGCCGGCCGCTGCCGCGGCACCGCTCGCTTTGCTCGCTCGGCTCGCGCGCGGTTGGTCACAGTTCTAACCTAACCTAACCTATTTTACAACATTAAATAGCGCAATAATTTGCTATTAAAATTTGGTGATCAATTTACTAAATTTGGTGATCATTTACTATTTTTGTCAGTATATTACTAGATTTGGTGGTTAGGGGTTATCGTCACAAAGTTTTTTTTGGTGGTCATTATATTTATTCCCTAAAAAAATTACTCAATAGTACCCGGATGACGATAAACAACCCAGCCTAACCGATAACGGATAAAGCTGTCGCCATTTACCGGGCTCCATTCCAAGGAAGGAGAGGTTTTTTTATGAAAATAAACAAACACTTAGGTGCAGAAGCAAAGAGGGCAAAAAAACGGGTTCTAAGTTGAAGTGATAAAATACAGGGTACTGGAAATATGGTAATAGGAAGATAGTAAGGGTCTCTAAAAAAAGTAACATTCTCGATAATTATTGTAAGAGTCCAAAATAAAATGAGATAGGACAAGAGAACAATGATGTTTGTTTTAAAAAGGTTTGTGTTTTAAAGCGATTCCCCATGGATTTTCTTGACGTTTCTTCTACATAGGAAACGACCAACTTAAAATGTGTTTACTGAAGTTTTATGAGAGCCCAATTCAATTTAAAGAAATAACAAATTTGAATGGATGCTAATAGGAGATATCTTAGTAGCAGGTTGGAGCCTGGAGAAGTGCCTGTTAGGATTTAAACATAAAATGGGAGTACTAATAAGGTGTACTTTTGCCTAAGCCTTCGATAAATACAAGCATGTAGTTTTAAACTTGCTAAACATTAAAGAGTTCGTCAAAAAACTACATTTTATTATTGGAATCCACGCAGATATCGTTTGAAGTTTTTTAAGGAATATGTGGGGCGAACACAAGCATAACTTATAGGCCTCAGAGAGATGTCAATTAGCCGTGATTCATAAGAGACGATAAAGCGTGCACTGTGAGCCGTTAGAAATATAATAATAAGTGTAGTATAATTATATGAGTGTGCAAGTTAAATAATATTCTAGGCAAATTTAGGAACCAGCTTTATGCTTGGTTTTTATTAGGGTGATATGAGTTAGGAAAGGAAGATAAAGCTAAATAGCTTGTCTCTCTCTGTCGCCTTCGAGCATACAGAAGTATCCTCATCATTGTTAGTCTTCACCAAATCAGCACAAGTAAAATTTAAAAAACCGGCCAACCGCGCACGAAGGGTTCCGTGCCATTATCGCAAAAAACGGCAAAAAAAATCACGTTTGTTGTATGGGAGCCCCACTTAAATATTTATTTTATTATGTTTTTAGTATTTGTTGTTATAGCGGTAACAGAAATACATCATCTGTGAAAATTTCAACTGCCTCACTATCACGGTTCATGAGATACAGCCTGGTGACAGACGGACAGACAGACAGACGGACCGCGGAGTCTTAGTAATAGAGTCCCATTTTTCCCTTTGGGTACGGAACCCTAAAAACCCGTGACACATTTTTATTCATGCTACATAATTTGTCTAGAAGTAGACACGCTTCGACCGACAATCTATTGAACACGTAATTATGACACAATATCTTGCGAAAACAAGATTCAAACAGTAAAACGCCCATCACTTTAGAACGGCTGAAACGATTTTCATCAAACAGCTAAGAACACTCTCGATAGAATCACATTTCTAACAAAAAATATATCAAAATCGGTTAATCCATTTAGGAGCTATGATGCCACAGACAGATACACAAATATACAAACACACAGGTATACACATCAAACTTATAACAACATTATTTTTTCGTTGGAGGTTAAAAATATGCAACGGCATTACTTACCTACTTACATGCTGTTCTAGCTTTAAATTCTAGCCTTGTAAGGTACTTACTATGATAAGCTTTATTTATTATTATCTTTATTGGAACAAATACACATTTTACAAATTATTTTCGTACGTAAATAGCTACATTAGTTATAAAACTGCGTCGCAACTATTAACGCCCTCCTCCAAGAGGGAGACAACGGCGTTCCAGAATACAGTGTGGGTGAAAAAGAGAACAATAACAAATATTACAAAATTAAAATGGTAAAAAGAAATAAAATAGCAAAAAATTAAAATAGTATAAAATTTTAGTACTAACAATTAATTGGTGAGTGCTTGATGTTGTACATGTGGGAGTATTGTATGTGAGGTAGTGTGTGTCTGTGGGGTGTAAGTGTAGAGTGTGCATGTGGAAACTCCTCACGAGCACACTCTACGCTACGTGTATTTGGTGTGAATGTCAACGGAAGATAGATCTTCCTTAGCTTACCTATTAGATTTTTAAGCAAGTACAAAAAACGGAAAAGTTGACCAGAAATCGTAGGTTCTACAAAAACCGCTTATTTCTGATAATAAATATATGAACGTTAACGGACAAACACAATTAGTAATGTTGATTTTCCTATCTCAATAATAATATGATTTCTATAATAAGAGTATACCTACAAACCATAAACTTTCGTTGGCCACAAACTCCTCAATAAAAACGATCTTGTCTAGTATTTGTAAACAAATGCCGTCTGTTTGTCGATTCCCATAAGAAAGGAGAGTTTTCCCACGATTGTGCGGCTGATGTGATGTTACAGCTATCTGGAAAGAAAAGTGTTTACTAAGACTTTCACGCAAGACGGGAAAATGGTGAAAATTCTAAATTTCTAGCATTGTCGACTGGCTTCGTTCCCGTAGCACATCGCACGGGCAATGTATTTTTTTTTGATTTAAGTAGCCTACGGTGGCACTCGTAAAGATAGTGGTACCCTGTGAAAAATATCGACAAATAAATTTGCCTTTTTATTATGAGTAGGTATCATCATCATCTTCATCAGCCTTTGAATGTGCCCACTGCTGGGACACAGGCCTCCTTTCTGTAAGATATGGCATGGGCCTTAATCCCACCGAATGTCACATGGCGTCGAGTGTTTGGTTCTGGGACATGCCTGTTTCCTCACGAGGTTTTCATTCTACCGTTTAAGAACATTGGTGACGAAATAATTTACACAAAGTATACTTGTAAGTCGCGGCCGTTACTACTGGATCACCACTGCTCTGAGTAGATATACGTTTTTAGATAATTACATCTTTATTATTAGAGTCGTCACATATCTCAATTATTGCCTAAATAATTACCGATTGCTCAACTTTACCTACCGACTAACTTATTTACCTACGTACTAGATACTATTGGTTTTGCCTGTCAATTTCTATTTGGTGTGACTTCAATGTTTTACGCTTTTGATTTGATTAAATACCTATTCTGTCAGTTTGTAATGCGTTTGGTAGAAAGCTAATTAATTGGTCAGCTGTATTATATATAAGTATAGATTTTTGCTTGAAAAGTATAAAGGCCTTACTTTAGTGGGTGTTTTTTTTACTACGTATGCCTAAATCGTCGGAATTATAGGCGTTTTTAGCCATCAAGGGTCGTGTTCTGATAACATTACGATCCAAAGATAGAGAGTAAGTATACGAAAAACGCACAAACTTCGACTATACAAAGAAGTGTTTAACAAAAAAACATCATAAATTTAAAACAATTGCCCATCAAGCACCGATCACAACAAAAAAACTAAACACAATGAATGATTCAATCTATCAAATCGTATTTTTTACTCAACAATAGGACCTACTATTACGGGCTAATCCTACCATCTTCTGTGATGCCCTTTTTCAAACTGCCAGGCGATTATAAACTTTAGTTCTGAAGGTTAAGGTTGGGGTATAAACTGTCCTAGGTAAATTTAAGTTGGTGTTGAAGTTAACCGTTAGATGGAGCTAGTATTCTAACCTTGGGGAGGTGAATGAACCTGTGTTTATGCCGTACCGTAGGATTGCGGTCTTACTTAAGGGCTCTATGCAATTTAGATATTAGTCGTGTGGTCGTTTTTAAGGTTCCGTACCCAAAGGGTAAAAACGGGACCCTATTACTAAAACTCCACGATCCGTCTGTCTATCTGTCTTTCTGTCCGTCTGTCACCAGGCTGTATCTCATGAACCGTGACAGCTAGAGAGTTGAAATTTTCACAGATGATGTATTTCTGTTGCCACTATAACAACAAATACTAAAAACAGAATAAAAATAAATATTTAAGTGGGGCTCTCATACAACAAACGTAATTTTTTTGTCGTTTTCGAACTCTTCGTGCGCGAGTCCGTCTCGCACTTGGCCAGTTTTTTTATAGGATTACTATGTTTTACTACCTTCCGGTTTAGTGGACGGTGGTAATGGGTTCTGGGTTCAATCGATCCCTGGGTCGGGCAAAGTTTAGTTCTTATGTTGGCTATATCCTTCGTCTTTTTACTAGCTTTATTTTACCTTGCTTTCGTATGTTGTTCAGCAACTAGTAACCTATGTTTCAAGTATTTCCTGGCATCCTATTAAAATCGGTCCATCCGTTTAGGAGCTTTGAAGCAGATACACAAACACATAATACAGCTGAAATTTGACGTACTTATGTAACTTTGGAAACATTGGGCTCCGGGGAGCGATATTACATTTTATACTTTTTGGTCCATTAAGAGCTTGTTTTAAAATGATTTTTATTTGTAATTAATATTATTTAGAACTGGCTAACCGACCTGGTGACGGTTGCGGGGATCCGCTGCTTGCGAGACGCACGGAACCGGTCAATGTGGCGACGCTTGGGGGATGTCTATGTCCAGCAGTGGAAGTCTTTCGGCTGATATGATGATTGATGATGATAACTGGCTAAGTTTTAGTGTGATACTGGCTAAGTTTTTGTGTGAGATTTTTGTGTGTTTATATATGAATATGCAGGCTTAATGTTTCGTCTTCCCCAATCTCTGAACAGTATAAAACAAAGTCGCAGTCTGCCTCTATCTGATTTTCTGCTCATTTCTTCTAAACCACGCAACGGGTTTTGATACGGTTTGCACTAATAGAAACAGAGATAAATGAGGATAGTTTGTGTACCTATATCATTTAGTGCGATTCCGGAGCGGGTCGCTAGTCTATACCAATATTATATATTATAAAGAAGAAAGATTTTTTTGTTTGTTTGTACAGAATAGGCTCCGAAACTACTAGACTGATTTAAAAAATTCTTTCACCTATGAAAGCTACATTAAGCCCAAGTAACATATGCTAGAAATTATTTTCAAAATATTAGAGATCCTTATGAAAATTGCAATAATGTAACCCAAAGTACTAAAATTTTTAAATTCACTATTTGGCGTGTATTTAAACTATTGATGATACATAAAAATTATGTACTACAAGATTAAAGTCCTCATTATTAACTACAAAAAAGTCAACTTGCAAATATATCTGACTATCATAGTTAAGTCACAATAGCACCTTTTATGTTCTAAAATTTTATAATATCGCTGGTAGAAACAAAAGTTGGTTACATTCGTATTGTAGTATTCTTATTCAAATAAATAGTTTAACAAATTCGTAGGTAGGGTATGGTAGGTGGGAGGGTAGGTAGATAGGTAGGGTAGGGTAAGTAGGGTATGTAGGTAGGTACATAGCCAGTTGACAGGAGCGAAGCCGCGGCGGTCAACTGGTATTCTATAAATCAAAAATATATAAGTCAAGGGGCTAGGTAGATTTAAAAAGTGAATACCTTTAGATTCTCTAACCAGATACGTTAGAAACTTGAAGTATATATTTTACACTCTGTGTCATCTGACCTGTGCGTGCATGTGCAACAGTGTAACCTAGTTTCTGGGCAATATCAATATCCTTGTGGAAAACCGTTAAACGGGTTGCTAAGCTTGGAAGTTCCATCGGCATTATAGGTAAACACGATAACGTTTCAACTTCAACGACTTGAGTTTATACGAACTGTGAATGAAGCTAATACATTGCTTTAATTATTTTTGGGTAATGCAATAAAATTGTATCCTTTAAGTGTTGTTAATATTCTTGTTCCATGTTACTTGGGTTGTTAGCGCATCATGGTTATCTCTTCCATTCCGTCCTGTCAGCTGTCACGCAGTCAATAACTAATTTTTCTTAAAATCCATCCATATTTTCTGGGATGGGTCAACTAGTATAAAATAAACATACTCAAAGCTCTTTTTGACCACAGATCCATCAGTAAATTTTTGAAACACAACTCCTAAACAATCTAAAATAGTTAATAGAAAGAAAGAATAAAATATTAATTTGTGAGCCGCACAGGAGACACGAGAAATAAGCAAAAAATTAAACAATAATAAAAATAAAACCCCGAGCGATATCCAAAAAGGAAATAACGCTGCGCTGATATTCTAATATTATAAGGCCCACTGACGATGCCACGGACTCACTTGCGGACTACTAAAAAAATAAAATATATAAAAAAAAAAAAAAAAAAATTTTTCTCGCAATGCTCTTCCACATTACGGGTATAACTTCGTATAACACAATATCGTGCTGTTGGTTAACTATTCTCATAGGCTCTCAATAAATCTATTATGAATCGAGATTGGCAATTATATGCAATACTAGCTGTTTTCTTATCCCAAGGGAACATTATACCGGTATGAAAAGTAACCTATGTTCTATTCTAGACTATAATCTATCATCATTATCATCGTCATCCTATTAATGTTCCCACTACTGGGACACAGGCCTCCTCTCTGTGAGTGTGTTTGCCTATAATCTATAACTCGACCAAATTGCATCCAGATCCGTTCAGCCGTCCTGGCGTGATTGAGAAACAAACTTCCATCCATCCATTTAAAATTTCACATTTATAAAATTAGTAATATTATAAATGTGTGTATAGTAATATTAGTACCGGTAGGTATAACATTATATCGTGCTTTTGGTTCAGTATTCCCGTAGGCTCTCAATAAATCTTTTATGTATCGAGATTGGCAATTATTCGCAATATTATTTGGTTCAACTGTTTCAGTTCGGCTTCACGTGAGCGACAGGTTATCGGCGAATTTGCTGCAGTTATTAACAATTTATCAAAATAAAACCTTTATTCTGATTGGATACGTCTATGTGAAACTATCTGCCGCTCGCGACTTCGCCCGCGTTGAAGTCTAAATTGATCTTAGGCCGCTTGTTTACCTACACACACATTTGTTTACGTAAAATCTACGGTTTATTGGCCGTAGGTAGTGGTTTAAAAACATTTTATCTCCGGTACGGTAACTCTGCCGCACTGTATGCACCTTTTTTGTCAATAAACTTCTATAGTGACCCAAACAATACTGACGATCGTGCCTGCTATCGACGCAACTATTTTGTTGATATTCACGGCACAAAACGTGTGTGTACAAGCAGCCTTAACGAACCATACTAACCGGATAAAATGTATTCTATGTCTATATGTTTATCCGGGTTAGAAACTATCTGTGTGCTATTCATTACATTCAAATCCATCTTTCAACACGCTTTTTTTTAAAGTTAAATCTTTCCTAATGTAAATAAACTATAATTTGAAAAGGAAGTTGATGTAATTTTCTATCTAACGTTTTTTTATTTCAAAACGAGTTTTAACTTGTATGATTTAGGAGAAATTGCAATTCTAAAAGTATGGTACTAAGTTTTGAAGGCCAGTGTAGTTAGATTTATGTCTGGATAGACCCAATTATCCACCCCGGTTTGCACTACTATTTACCGTAATACTTTACAAGCGGGGACCCATAAATGTTTCTGTCATATTTAACTGAAGAAGCACTCGCAAAATAATGGCCTTATTAAATTACTGTCCACTGCAAAACCTTGGCTTATATCCTTGCTAACGTAGAAAATTATGCAGGTGTTACATCTTCTCAATAAATATCTTTAGTAAGAAATGAGCTTGAGGCAAGTAAGTAAAAAAAGAAGTGCCTTTTTATTTTTTCTTTTACCAAGTTTTAGGTGATCATAGGGTAGGCCTAGGTACCTAGATGCTAGTACCTAAGTTATTAATATAAAGCCCCCCAATGTTAAAACGGTATTTTCTGGCTGCACGCCCGCTGGGACCTTCTTTTGGACAGTTTTGTTTTTAAATTATTTTTTGTTTTACATATCCTATGTAAAATATTTTTAATCATCCAAGACGTTTTATAGAAGTATGGTAGTATGTATGTTTTGTAGTTTTGTTTGTTGTTAATTCTTTTTTTAAAGCAAATGTATTAGGCATACGAAAAAACCATGTTTCACAAATAATGTAATTACTTACATGAATCAATAATAAATACATATTTCTTTCAAACGTTTTCACCTAGCCGTTACTAAGGCGTATGCTTAAGAAAGTAACCGTTTTAGCACTAAAGCGGAATAAGGGTCTTCAAAGAAACGAATATTCTTACACACGGTATTTTTTTCTTTTACATAAAACGTAATAAATGACACTTACAAGAAATTAGGGCTAGAAATTCAGAACGTATCCTTTATTTTACAAATAATAACAAGAGCAACCTGTCACTGTCCCAGTGCAGGGCAAAGGCTTCTTCCCACACAGAAAAATTAAAAAGTTTATTAAAAAAATCAAAATACCCGACTGCTTAAGAAGCGGGCAAAAAAGACGAAAATCATGAGTTTTTGAATTTTATTTTTATTTATAACTTTTTAGTTAACATCTATTTATTAATTATTAAGTACATTTGTCCAATCACCTCTTAAAATCCTTTATACCCGACATAATGGGTAACAAAGAAACAAAAAATGGGCCTCCACAATATGGCGCTGAAAAGCCGCTATTTTTCTATTTTCCAATTTTGATGTAGCCAGTGACACTCGCAAGGGTAAGACGAATCGATTGACGTACGTATCATCAAAATCGGCCAACGCCTTTGATCTCCAGAACGCCATATAGAATCAAACATACATACATAGACTGATAAACACATTACTCTCCTTCGGCAGTGGGAAAAAAAAACAAACAACAAAAACATTTTGATTTCAAGAGTCTTATGCTTATACCCTTGAATACGCCAGAATAACTGAACCTTCATACCAAACCAAACAATATGAAAAAACCCAGTCCTTGCTCCTACATACATACATTGATACATGTACCTGTTTGTTTCCACACGTGTGCTGGTAGCCAGTAGTACGCATTACGCACCTGAACTTTTTATAACACTTCACATTACCAATAGGATCGGAGATTGTCCTTGTAGGCCCGTAGGGTGACCTCTCCCGGTTTTTCCATTGCGTAGTATTACGCTTGCCGGGTTGTTTTTCTTTTGATATTCGTCTTTCATTCAATTCAATACAAATATGTGAAGACTCCCAGTTCTTTCTGTATTTGAATAACCACCAGGAAGATTCAATCCACTCAGGCTTCTTTTTCGTACTGTAAGTACTTCAGAAGTTTTAGCTTCAGGGAAACTACTTCTCTTTCAGGAGTTACAGTAACCTACTTACCGAGTCAAATGGTACTACTAACTATTTAAGTAACGAAGTGGTGTGTTAGAGTTGAATTTTGTAGCATTTTCGTACATTATAACAATAAACTAACTAAAACTTGAGTTTAAAGCACAGAATAAATAATAGTTTAAAAGTTACATTGAAAATTAAACGGTAATAGTTAGCACGGGTAAATGGAGATTTAGAACTACCTCAAGGATTCAAAAAAAAAGCGATGGCGTTCGTCGAAATGCCAAAATGTACGGGACGGATCACGTGATATTTCGATAGTGTTTGACATTTTTGTCATTTTTCCGATCATCACTTGTCTGTGGCCTCTGATTTTGCTGACAATGGAAGACTCTCGCTTTAACCCCTTGACTGCCTAAAACGTGTATCCAAGTGAGACCCCATGGCTTTTCAATAAAATTGTCACACAATTGGTTAAACCAACGAGCTAAACTCTACCGAAGATCTAATCATCACCTTCTTTTGCAGACATGTTACGAGATGGAGAGGTATCTTCGGGAGGAGCCTCGCAAGCGTCGCGAGCCTTCTCAAGAGGAGGAGTGGGCACGATCATCGCCCAGCACCTCTACGTCACCCGCGTCAACACCGAGTTCGTCACCGTCGCCACCGACGCCACCACGGCCCGTCGCCACGGCCTACGCCTTCATCGCCACGGTCAAGTGTGAGCCAACCAGTGACTCAGAATATGAACCCACCCCAGGTACGTCGACCAATGTGTACTACTTGTCTAGAGGCAAAGAAGGAGCCCAGCAAAAAAAAAAGCCAAAATAAAGCGCTTATTCAATTTCTTTCGCCTCTCTCCCCGTCCAAATTCTCATGTGTCTCCACCGAATATTACAGAGGAGATGTCTCCAGAGCCGCTCCCGATCCCCGTGCAGCAACACCTTGTCCCGCGCAGGTCCGTGCCGACGATTCGCCACCAGACGACGAACCAGTCGCATGCCGGCGACCCTCGCCGCCGCGTCCATCGCTGCGAGTTCCCGGCCTGCGACAAGGTCTACACCAAGAGCTCGCATCTTAAGGCCCACAAGAGGACCCATACTGGTCAGTATCTTGGTTTCTTTAGTTATTTGCGAAAAACCTTCGCCCTAATAGTGTCACTTCAAAGAACGGCACAAGCGTGCTTTGCTAGCATTAATTGTTTCATTGATTCAAAATTGCAACAACTTGACAGCGTAAAATACGCAATGAATCCTACTGTTGTGTTGTCAAGCGTGTGTGCTTCGAGCTGTCATAACATTTACGCAATTAGGGTGCTGTAGTACATTGGTAAAGCCTATAAAACTTATCCATAAATAACTCTGAACTGTTTAGCACCTGCTAAGCAAATAGCAAAATTTATTAAAAATCGGCTTATAAGGACAAGCTTTTATTGTTTATTACATTAAGACTGTAAAATCCTCCAGAGACCCTAGACAAGTCAACGAAAGTGCCGCGATGGTGATTGGAAAAACATAACCCTCTGTTGGCAGTAGGGTTAAAAAACAATACCCTCCGTCGCGTTGGCAGTCGGATAAAAATACATGGTTAATTTAAATTTTCTTGTATCATCAACATATTGCTTTCCCTAGTTTTATGCTAAAGAAGTAACGATAATATGTACTATTCATACTTTAATAGTGTTACCATCAATTACAGATAAACACCGTAGCAAAAACAACTGAAAAACTGTTTAAAAATATTTACTCGCTAATTTTCATAGTTGACTTCACATTACTAAAAAATCTAAAATAATACCCATATAAAAATTTGCATCCACGCGAAGCAACGTCAACTGATTTAATAGAGAAGATATATAAAAGGAAAAAATGATTTTCATTTTTAAATCCTTCGTTTACTCAAAACAATAGATTGTTTTGTATAGTACAACCACGGTAAAGATATCTAACAGTATTGTGACTGCGGCGCGTGCGGCTCCTGCGGTGCGGATAGGTGCGCGTTCACCTTTTATCACCCTATCCACTTATTTATTAATCCAGGTATTTTACTTGGTGGAAAAAGCGAAATAGCTATCTTTAAAAAAATAAACAAATTACAGGGTTTTTTATGGTCTTGCCTTTTGGAGGATAAAGGTAATTTAAAAAATGTTATGTCCGGGTGCGTTATAGAAAAATTCAAGCAACCAAAAACAGCACAATATAGTCTATAATTGCTCTCTGCCATAGTGTCTGCTAATTGACACTTGACAGATTATGTAAGTAAGTAAATATTCACATATCACACGCTTACTGCTTACAAAACCATCACAAAGTTCGTGACTGTTTGCGAATGTAGTGTATCGAGTGTTGGCTGAACTCGAGACGCGTATATACCTAGATATAATACTGTTAGATATCTTTACCGTGGTACAACTGACCTAATTCATGCTACGCTACGACACGATACGCATACTAAGATACTTGCCGAGTATCCGACAATCCCATAATCCTATCCGCGGTTCCCGGATCGATAGGGTACCTTACCCGTGGTATGTGCAGTCGACAATGTTAAAAGTTGACGACTTTTCAACCTTATTCGTAGTAGACATAAGGGTGGAGAGGTGGTCCACTGGTAAGTTTGTCGACAAACCTGCGGATGTTGGTGGACCGACGAACGTGCCACGTAGAATTACAATTAGATATAGAGTTTGGTTGGTTGGTTTGTTTATTTATTTAGGAATAAGATATTTTCGGTCAGAACAGACTGCGGAGGCAATCGACCTCTTTTGTATAAGCTATAGTTATATATATTTTGGAATTGTTTAGAATACTGTCGAAAAAACATCGTCACTCGAAGCAAGTACAGGTGATTCAATAGGGTAGATATTTTTTTCTTATTTTTATCGTTCGTTTACTCAAAACAATCTATCTTCGTATCATACAACTAACCTAATTCAGGATACGCTACGATACTATCCGAATATCCGACGAGTAAAAATGTACATAAAATCAATTGCCGAATGTAAGCGCATCACTACAGAACGGCTGCACATATTTGGCCAATTCGTTTTTTGTGGTGTTAGTCATTGTCAGAACAAGGTTTGTACGAAAAAAAAATGAACAAAAATGTTCATTTCATCCCGTGCAAAGCCGGAGCGGGGAGCTAGTCGATAATAATTATAGATTTTATCTACGGTGTTCTAAGTTCTAAAATATTGTTAATAACAGAGGTCTCTACAATCGTTGTGATGAGTTGGATTGTGTGAGTCAAGTGACGCTTTCAGAGATAGATAAATCATGATCGTAAAACGTGTTGTCATTTGTATTTAGAGAGATGCCGTCAGCCGTGAGAATATTTGTTGATCTCGAAGTTCGCGTTCAATCAACTTTAAAATTAATAATGTTTGTCTAATGTTCTTGATTAATTTCTATTATACTAGCTGTTCCCCGCGGCTTCGCTCCCGTGGACCACCCCTCAGGACCCGTTTTCGGGTATAAAAAATAGCCTATGTCACTCAGGAATAATGTAGCTTTCTATTGGTAATTTTTTTTTTTAAATCGGTCCAGTAGTTTCGGAGCCTATTCGGTACAAACAAACAAACAAACAAATATTTCCTCTTTATAATATTATAGTATAGAAGTATATATTAAATCAAGAAAATTATACAACAGCAAAACATATTTACAGTCTGACGAATATATCAAAATACATAATGACACGAACACAATTCTATAGGTATATATCTATGAATTCAGGTGAGTCATAAAGTCCAACTCATTTGAATGATCCATGCTAATCTATACTAGTACTATTATATATATTATAGTACTAGTATTAGTATAGATATACAATCCTATACTAATACTATAAAAAGGAAAGATTTGTATTTTTGTATGTAACGAATAAACTTAAAAACTACAGAACCGATTTCAATAATTATTTCACTGTTGGGAAGCTACACTATCCCCGGGTGAAATAGGCTACTTTTTATCCCTGTATTCCCAAGGGAACGGGAACTACGCGGGTGAAACCGCAAGGCGTCCGATAGTAATGGATATTCTTATCATGGCGTCCGGTTCGCTTCAGACTTTTCGGAAGTAGCTATAGTTTATAGCAAATAATTAAAATGTGGATTTTAGATTTTTTAAATAGCCCTAAATTTTTATAATAATATGTGTAATAGATGCCACTGTATTAACAGGTATGAGAAAAGGGAAAAGCGTGTTCATATGTCGAATAATCTCCACTGACCTACCATTTCAATTCAAAATACTTCAGATACCAATAAAAAACTCAGTTTTGCTATTACTATAAACAAAGCTTGAGTGGTGCATTTGGAAAAGCCATGGTGCACCCACGGCCAGCTATATGTTGCATGTTTGCGTATATTATTATGTCCAGGGCCCATAATGTATTAGCGCCAAATGGAAGGATATACAACGTTGTATAAAATGTTTTACCCATGATTAAGGGTGGAGCAGTGGTGGCCCAGTGGTATTGGCCGCGACTTACAAGTTGTAGGTCGTGGGTTCGGGCCCAGGCAGGCGCTTTACTTTGTGTAAATTATTTCATCACCACTGCTCTCAAAACGGTGAAGGAAAACATCGTGAGGAAACCGGCATGTCCTAGAACCAAAAATTCGAAGACATGTGACATCCACCAAACCGCACTGGGCCCGCGTGGTGGATTACGGCCCATTCGCTCTCACAGAGAGGAGGCCTGTGTCCCAGCAGTGGGAACATTAATAGGCTGATGATGTGATGTGTGTGATGTGATGATTAAGGGCATAATTAAGGCATGTCAATTAACTGCAGATACAATTTAGAGGATAGAGTGGTATCTTCAATTCGCGGGCAATCAGAACCTATGATTCAGTAGTTTATTTGTTTTCTTTTGTAACTATTTAACCTCTACCTGTACTGACCAACATATAGAATTATATAAGTTAATCGTTAAATTACGTTAATGCTTCCTTCACCTAGACAAGCAGAGTTTTCCAAGTGCGCGAGGATAGCCAAATCAGATACTATGCAGAATAGCGAAAACACTCAAAGCAGACACAGGGCCGATTTTGATGAAAACTAAAATGGCAACATTGGATATTTCTCAGTCTGTATATCGTCAGCCAGAATAATTCTGGCTATCGATAGACAGGGTGAGAAATAATATTAATTGACAAAATCTATATTAACGCGAGCGAAGCCGCGGGCAATAGATAGTTTACTATAATCATACGATTCACGCGTTAGACCTCTTCAACAGTGTATAATACCGTACGGGAAGTGTAAACAAGTAGAGCACGTGATTGTTATTGTAATTTAAAAGTGCAATGCACTAGAACAGGTGTAATATTTCTTATCACGCTATCTATCGGGGCCGCTTGAAACACGTTTTATTTTCACTTAGCAAAATTGAGAAAAACACCATCTAGCGGCAGTTTTTAAAAATTGGTTAGTAGCCTAGTCTGCTCAACTAAATGTGTATGTAGTTGAGCAGATCTATGTATCTAGGCAACCTACCTGAATGGAACCTAAATAAGATTGAAAATAAAACCACTTAGGGGAATTTCAGAGAAACGAACTAAAAGTGCAATTTGTTCAACTAGTACCAAAAGATTGGTGCTGAGGTTTTTGCGAAATAGCGTATGCAAAATAGTAAATAACGTCATCTAGCAGAATTTTCAGGCACTTTCAACCTGTTTTTGACATTTTCCTTTGCAATTGTTGCTAGATAGTCTACCTGACTTTTAAACTACCGCCACCTAGCTGCATTTGAGAGAAGCAGGTGTAAAGCGCAGCGGTTACTAGAATTTTTACCAAACTTCAACAGAGGGCGCTAATTTATGTTTACTTTTGTTGACACAACCAAACGAATTTGCACCGAAAGACTACTATTATAATATCACCGAATATTTATCTTATCCCGAGATACAGACTCAGCTGCAAACCTTATTCACAATAGCCTTCCTTAATCTATAGAGAAATGTTGCAACAAGGGTTGGGTATAGAACAGTTCCAACTTTAACCACTGACTTACGGAGTAGACATGCCAATAAGACCAAACCTCACTGGAATTGAGTGATTTATTCAAAAACTGGTGAGGTGAGATATTGGTCAAATGCGAGCCTATAATATATTAATAAAAAAAACAAAACTTATGTTGGGTACCATAGTCAATTAGTAGTTTACTAGGAATATTTCTTTTTTGATTACAATAAATAGTATTTTTGGCTAATGCATCTCTTCATATAGTGTGTTAATTTATGCTGTAACACAATCAATTCCGTTTTGTCCCGCATGCAGGTCAATCCAGCGTTGGAGCGCGAGCCCATTTGATGCTAAATTGCGACATATCACCCATAAACCGTGTGTTGTTAGAATATGGCTTTTATTACCTATGCATGTAAGTGACCGTTGTATGTAATTGATTCCAGGCGAGAAGCCGTACAAGTGCTCGTGGGATGGCTGCGAGTGGCGGTTCGCGCGCTCGGACGAGCTGACGCGTCACTACCGCAAGCACACCGGCGCAAAACCGTTCCGCTGCCGCCACTGCGAGCGCTGCTTCTCGCGCTCTGACCACCTGGCGCTGCACGCCAAGCGCCACGCGTAGCCCGAGGCCCCCCTCGCGCCTCTCCTAAAGCTCGTGCCGGCGCTTGCGCCCCCGCCTACCACCCGCGTCCCGCAGCGCAAGCGCAAGTAACTCGCGCAAGCACCCCTCTACTTTAGTTACACGTATGTTATATTATAATTCCGTTTATAGGTTGTTGTGAGTTGTGAACGCGGAATTGATTGTGATGAGCAGATACAGCGACAAGCCAAAGAATGCCGCTACGTCGTAGCCGAGTCAACACTCATTGCACCTAATGCTTTAAAGTTTTGTTTTTAAGTTTAACGAGTTTTTTATTCGGGAAAAATCTCTTGATGTTTCGGCAATTATCGTTACGGTTCTTTGTTGCTAAGTAAGAGTTCGATTTATAGCCGTTGTGTATTATGTAATTTTGTGAGCTTTGTGTATTTTGTCGCCGTCGCCTAGCGATGGTGCTCGTGTGCCATGAGTGGGGGCCAAGGTCCCCCACATGCATTTCAATCGCGGTCATATTATTTATTGGGGAGTTCGGCTAATGATCCCACCGACGGACGCCGAGCACGACCTTTATTATTTTAGGCTTAGTGCGTCGCGTTACCTGATGTTATGTCGGCGCCGCGGCCCAGTCGGAGTACCGTCTCTGAGTCCACACTGACGTGTGACCCATATCAGGGTCACAATGACGTCACCATCGACTGGTCCGCGATCTCGGCGCAGATTCGTGTTTATTTTGTATAATTGTATTCAGTAGATTAAGCTTCCTCTTTACTCTTTCATTCCGATATTTTGCGGTTAACTGACCTTTATTTCGTTAGTTGTAAGGATATTATTGTCTGCACTATTTAATTTATGGCATGATTTTACACACGTAGCGTGAAAATTTAATGTTTAGCCTACAGGGAGGGTAACAACTATAGTACATTTTTTTTTGTATTTTTGTAATTTGTGTTGCGCTAAGTGTGTAGAGGCCTTGATTCTGTGGCCGGCGACGACGGCCATCGATGTCGATTGACGCGTGTTCAGTCTTGATCTCAGTTATATACAAGAACAGCACTATTTCTAACTCGCCATTAGCTGCCCCGACGTCGCCTGCCTGCACACAGTCGCTATTATTTGTTGATGGCCAACATCTCAAGACCGGTACTCTCGTGTGTACCGGCTTGCATCCCTATTGCATAACGCACTCATCGTAGCAATAGCGCCACCACTCTATAAACTTAGGAAATATTATGCATTCTGGACAACTATATCAACGCAATTTAGATGTCGAATTGTCAAAATGATTTGTGTTAAGCAATGGGGATAGCTACGTAACGCCACTAACTTTCGTATCCCTAACCGATCAATATGAACAATTATTTTTAAACCGTAAGAGAAATGCAATTATTATATCTCATAAAAAACATCACAATTAAATTAAGTTACCATAAGCACTTGCTTACTTATATCGACGATACTACTCTGCATTTGTATCTCTGCTGAATCGCTTAAGAACAACTCTGCAGTATGAAATACGAACAAAGTTGCAAAACTACATACGCAAGTAGTGGCAGTTACGGATCACCTTAAAAACAGTTAAGATTTTAAGTTAATCTAGTTAACTTTGTGACTAGATAATAAGAAAAAACAACGACTGTTAACAATAACGGACTGCCATTTAGAGAATTTACAGTTTCATTAAGTCGTCAGTAACTGTGCAGTTTATTCTCATACCTCCCGGGGCCAATAATTTAGTCTTCCCCTTTGATAAGTTCTACAAAATACAGAATAATGTGCATTGTACCATTGCAGAGTTATCACACGCATTATAAACGATTTTAAATGCTTAAATACAATAATATTAATATTAAGATAATACAAATTTTAATATAGCCAAATGTTGTTGAATTTTGACTGAATTTGAGTAATTATTATAAAACATTGACTGAGGACGAATGTTACGATGGATCTGCTTTTTGTGTTTCGATTGACTCGTGAATAAAATTAATAAATTTTAGGTAGGTGGTAGTTGTGAAATGTAATTCATCACGTTTATAATTGCGAACTAATAGCCTAAGGTGTGATGCGCATTATTTTACTATTTCTTGTTTGACTGGATAGGAAAATTACAAAACGTTGAGTGTGTGTGACATCTCTGCAGCGTAGTATCCCAGCACAAGAGGCAAGTCTGCATTTGCGCTTACGCTCAGTAAGCTTTTATACATATTCTGTCGTCCCATGTACCTAGATTTGATAACATTTAAATTATTGAAGCCACATTCAAGTTACAATTAATTAAGCCTAGTTTACACCATTATATATTTCAATTAGAAATTGGCGTATTTTGGACATTTTTAATTTCGAAAATCTCAGTTTTGAACACATTTTATAGTTTAAGCTTCGTTTGTCGACTGTCAAAATGGTTATTACTAAATAAAGATTACTGTTTTGTTTTGACAGTAGACAATAAACTGAATTACGTGTTCAATAGCGATAATAACGATAAAAATAAAATAAAGTAAATTTAAATCAATATTATCTGGCAAAAAAAAAAAATTTGTTTGTCGCCCACAAAGTACAGAAACAGATTTTAAAGATGCTGTTTTTGCTTAAACGTCATTCAAGGATCCTGTTTGTTAATTTCTTAGGGGTTATCTTTTATATTCTATAAATTACATGTCATATTGGAATAAAGAACTCTTTTGAATTCATATTTAGAAACTTTGGACTTTCAAAAGTTATCACAAATAATATAGGTAAATTTCATATTTATCTTGGAGGTTTTATACTTTTTACCTTATTGACTAAAACTTATGGAAAATAAATCAAAACATGACCTACCGAAATTATCTACTTACTTTTAAAAAGTTCGGTCAAATACATTGTCAACTAATGTTACTTCCATAGGTATTTAGACCGTCAATTGCTTTTTTAAATTGCTATTGAGTACACGTAATTAAACTGCACGGGCATATACAGGGGGTTTTCTACGCGTGTGTATAGCTCACGCTTATTTTCTCAGTGGTATAAAATATACAGGTTGATGCAAAAAAGCAGGTTGTTTTAAAGCAACATTGCAAAAGCGTGACGCATTTTGATGAGCTTGGACCTGTATAAGCCCTTAGCTAGCTTCCATAACCAGCTAGCAAGACTGTGTTTTTAAACACAAGTTAAGAGTTAGGCTATATACGTAAAAACAAGTGTTAGCTGTACGAATTTAGCTATTAAAATCATACATAACCACTAATATTATCAAATCATTCTGCATTTCTTTTCTAGATCGATGTATAAGTGTAACAACAGTGAAATCATAGAAGTAAGAAACAAAAAATAAAAAAAAATAATGTGATTCATAAATTTATTATACTTTAATAATAATAAAATGATAACTTGATAGAAATAAATGTTATTTGTATGGTATGAATACCGCTTTATGGATGGTCTATGTGTATTAGGGTTAATGTGCACGACGGCTGGTACATGCATATGTAGTTGTGTAGAATACCTACATTATTGATAAAACTTGGAATATTTACCCGCTGTGACTAAAATGTCAACATTTCTGGTTGTCTACCAATTTTGGTACGGGAGTTAAGTTTTTGAATCAATCATCATAACCACTGATGTATATATTGACTACCGTGTAGATAGGCTTTGACTATAACAGATAATTACGAAAATACTAAGATTTCTAGACCTTATAAAGGTTTCAAGATACAAGATTCGAAAATTTTACTCCAAATTACTTTTAGCGGGTAAGAAAAATCTATATTATTATGAATATTTCATCTGAATGTCAAACTACGTCATAATTATCGTATTAGAAATCGTAATATATAAACGAAATATACATTTATCTTATAATAATATATATACTTACAATATACTACTATAAAAATAGATAAATTTTCGTCATTCAAGATACGCGGCTGTGTTAGAATCAACTCTTTGTATACATTTTCGACTCCACCGATTCGGGAACGAGATTACATAATAAATTAGAGCACTTAAGATTGATATGGTAAAATATTATAATAATTTAAGGCAGATATTTAACAGTGGTTTAATTACAGTTATGTGTGGCAGAAATTAAACTTACATAAATGCCAAAAATCGAGTTTCGGTCAAAGTCTTGAGAACGCTAAACAATGTCATGTCGTCTCTTGCTCATTGAAAATCTAAAAAACGCCATAACACATCTTTTAGATACAGCTAGATTACTGCATATTATTCAGTACTGACTTATTAAACCGAACTGATTTAAAATAGTAGGTAGTTTATGCAATGGCCATATAAAAGGGGTTATTAAAACACGAGCGTAGGTTTATCAAATGAGGCGAAGCCGAATTTGATAATAATATTACGCGAGTGTTTTAATACCTAATTATATGCCGTTGCATACACTACTTTATCTTCACTCATACAGTTGAAATAAAACAAAAGTAGAAAGGGAAAAATATTTGGTATGGCGGACAATTTAGATTCTCATTGCGAAGCGCGCGCATCCACAGACAATGAAACTTCTTTACTACAGCCCATACGCGCCAGAAAATTAAAAAGTAAAAGTGTGCTATAAAAATTAAAAAGTTATTTTATGATGCAGTTGTTTGAAAATCGAAGGAAAATGTTGAACTGTAATGGTTTTTTTTTTAATTTTACCTATCCACGAATATAAAGTACGTGTTTACACAATATTTTTTGAATTCGTATTTGGAACATTACGTTGTGAGTGTAGATAAAAGGAAATAGCCCACCAAACTATGAACAAATGAGCTTTAATAAACAAAAAACGCACAAAATAAACTAAGTAACAACAAAGCATTTATGTAAAGTTAATTCGGTGCCATTTTCTTTATATTTCACTAATTTTACAGGCGGATATATTTTGACAAAAAGTTCAGAGCTTGCAGAATCAGTTGTCACTAGAATCTAGGCATTGTTCTAGGCAAGCGTGCTTCACCGGCGACCACATCATCAGGTGAAATAGTTGTCAAACGCGAGCCTGTAGCTAATAAAAAAATAAAACATTGTGGCACTATTTAAAGATAAACATAATAATGCATTTTTAATCTGCACAGTAGTGCCAACTAGCGCGGTTTTTCCGAACTAAACACCACATATGACGTCGTATTTATTTTACTTCAAAATTCGAATTTCGATTTACAAAAAAAAATTGTCAATGCGACAGTTGTTTGTCGGTATGATCTTTTAGCGACCCTCTGACGCTTGACGCGATACGATTTAAATCACACCGATAAGAGTTATTACTAAACGAAATTGCAAATACGCTGTGGGTTCACATGTACGCAATTTGAAGCAATTCAACAGATTTGCACATGAAATTTTCTGCGCGATGTCGCCAATATAATTCAAATTGCGTCGCGCCACCAGAGTTTCAGTATGATTGCCAAGATATGTCCGCGTAATTTTATAAGATATAATTAATTAATTTGCTAACTCGGTGCCTTAATTTGATGATTATCATAGTTTGGTCATTATTTGAGCAACTACACCTAAGTTTAACTTAACTGCGTTAGTACATTCCATTGTGTTCCCGATTCGGATGGACATTTTGAATATCAATATTGTAGGGATGGATTTTGGGACTTGTAACCGGCTGTTGGATGACATAATAATTTGCAATTATCAATTAATGTTTAAAAAAGGTTTTCGTATGTGAGAAAAAAATACAGTTGATGAAATGTCTTCAAAATATTGAAATGATCAATATCACATTTGAAATATTAATGTTTTAAATTATATTCAAAAGCGAAGTGTGGTCTATTTTTCTTAAAAATATAGCTGCTAAAATGTCTTCAACGTTCTAAACGTTTCAAACATTTTTCATTTGTATACTTAATTTTCCTAAGCTTTTTCAACCATGAATCACCAATAATTATTAGATCATAATAGCTTTTTAACATTTTATCTAATTATACCTTATTAAATAAGTAATTAATACTATTTTTAAACTCCATGATGGTTGTCTGTATTTCAATAAAAAACTGAATAGTCAGGTTATTCAAAGGTTGTACTAGAGAATGAAATTCAAAATTAGACTAAATACCTACCTAAGAACAACGATTTAGGAAACAGTTTTACTGGGTTGGAAAAGCTTAGAAATACCCACAAACTCAATTATTGCTAAAATAAGCTAGTTATTATTATTCATACATGGAAGTAATCAAAAACATGATCAGTCCACAGTCGGTTATAAGCATTATTCTTGTAAAGACTTTTGTCACAGATCATTCGGTGACGTCACTTATATAATTATGTCATCAAATTGCCAAAATACGTCACTGGTCTGATGTTCTGACTACTGTCTGATAAGCTGCGCCTTTTTTGTATTACCTTCTGACTATCCAGAGTTTATTTGTGATATTGGGGTATTCTCGGCCCGAATTATGATTGTGGGCTCAAACTACATTAAAATTGAATTGTTATGCAAAGAATACATCACATTATTGTTACCTTTTTAGCTTAATAAACCTTAGCTTTAAAAAATAATTTTGGAACACATTGTTCCTAATTGCGGTAATGATTTGACTGAGTATTGGGCGAGTAGCACAGGTCTGTAAGGCTAGACCAGCTAGACATAGTTTAGACTAGTTCTGTGTTATCAGGCCCAATGTTCTTATCACTATTGTGGGTGGAAGAATCTTTAGTATTATTCAAAATAATAATAAATGAAATTGTTTTTCGGAGACTTACCAAACGATTGATTGTTTTGCAAGCTTTGAAGCGTTTTAAATTATTTATATTATTAATCTAATGTATTTTGTGTATATTGTTATTATTAAGTGTACATTACAAATTTTAAATTAATTGTTATTTATAATTAATCTGAATCAAATTGCTTGTATAATATTGTGAACTGGATAGTCACTTGTGGTTAAAAATTATGATCAATGTTGTATTAAAAAAGGCGAAGCTTTGATAAACTATAATATTATCTTCTAGTTTAATACTGTAAGGGCGTTTATATTTCCAATGAGCCGTTACTGTATATAAACACTAATTATAGTTACTAATCGTAAATATTTACAATACAAATAGTAATAATAATTGTGATTATATTAATATAATTGAAATTATTAATATTATTCATCTTCGTTTCCTTTCCGATGTATGTATGGTAGATCCCATTGCATGGGACAGATGATGTAGCATACACGTTTTGTATTATTAAATTTTTCTTATATGTGGAATGACCTCTGTTTCATTTAATGCTAATACCACACTGCGCGTGCGCAAGTTGAGTTCTTCGCACAAGTTTTGCACAACAAACTAGATTTTTGCATTCACTAGTTGCTTTCTTTTGCACACTTTTAGTTCACAAGAACACAGTATTGCCTTCGTTCGCAAAACGTCTTAACTAACATTAGCTTAGGCATACGAAACACTGCCTTTTTATCCTGATCACAACAATAGAACATACGAGTAGTTTCACTTTTGTTCATTCACTCGCTATTCATTCACTAGCCAGTTCTAAAAGCAAATAACAATAGTTCACCAAACAATGCCGAACCAGGATCCCCGGCAGTGATTTGAGCTAGCAGGAGTCTATTAATAGGCTGACCTATACTATATATTAGTCTATGGACCTATAGTGTATCGATTGTTTCGACCTCGTAATTTGTCGTGCGATCTTGATTAGTTATCTTGTTGAATATTATTACCAGATGTTTAAGCCCACCGCTCTAGCACGTGATGCCAGTATTTTTATTTTTACCGTGTTGAGTTGTACCTGCATGTTTGCCTTGAAGTCGGTACAATTAGGTATAGTCAATTCAGTGGTTTGAAGTTCCTGAATTGTCATCTAGGGTCAAAGAGCCTAGGTACCCGACATAAAACACGCGGCATGATACAGATTCTATGGGAAAGTTAGTATTTACTTGCTCGAATATTAATCGATTTTATCAGGACATGATTAATCATTTTAATTGAAAACTGTTTTTATTTTATTTATATAGCTGGTTAAATGTGGTAACTAATCACACAAAACTGTAGGTTTTAGTGACCGTTAAAAAGCTTTGTGTAACTTTTCATGTTATTTCTGTAGAAGTTCTGCCTGAAGTTCATAAATAATATAATTATCGGAAATTAATGGAGTAGGTACTTAATAATAAACATGGAACTTAGCCAGGAGTGCTAAGTATCTAATGGATTTTTTTTCTTTTTCTTTTATAGAGCTAAATGTTACAATCATCACATTTGTTTAGTTATTAACACAGTGATCGACCACTGCAATAGTCATTAGAACTGGTGAATCTTTCATGGTTGTTGGTGAACATCGCGCACTGCCATTACCTACGAGGAGTAAGTATTAAAAATGGTGTAAGTATCGAAATGACTGAAAAATAACTGATATAACTGAAAAATTATGGAAAATCTAAATAAATATGAAAAATTGAAAATTTATGTAAATAAAAAGCTAGGGCTCTACACTTGAGTATAAAAAATTTCCTGCAGCTTCGATGCTGTTGATTTTCTCACAGGAACATTTTGCGGGTTAAGCCTCAGTTTTTTGGGCACTGTTCATAAAACTGGTTCTTTTTATCGCTTTGTTACCGAAAGTATTAAAGGCGCGCTTGAGCGGAATAAGGGCACCAAGGTCTTTGCAAGAGATCATTCGACAGAGCCAACTCACGAAACTGTAGACTGATGATGGCGGGATCGTATCCGCCAAACCGGAGCTTCTGAGGCAGATCGAGAGATTTTATGGGCAGTTGTATACGACAGCCAGTAAACCTGTCGCGAATCTAGCAAATAACTCTAGAGCTAGATTTACTCGACACTATACTGAAGACATTCCGGACGTCAGCCTGTATGAGATTAGGATGTCTCTGAAATAGCTTAAGAACAACAAGGTACCGGGTGATGACGGAATTACGGCTGAACTCCTGAAGGCGGGTGGAAAACCAGTACTTAAGGTCCTTCAGAAGCTGTTTGATTCCGTCATACTTGAAAGGAAAACGCCACAGGTATGATGCAGGGTGTTGTGGTACTCTTCTTCAAGAAGGATGACAATGCCCTACTAAAGAACTATAGGCCCATCTCAATTCTTAACCATATCTACAAGCTGTTTTCAAGAGTCATCACAAATCGTCTCGCGCGCAAGTTTGACGATTTCCAGCTTATAGCGGAATTTAATGAATCTGGGTTGCGACATCTAACGACTTGTGATACCCGTGGCAGGAGTCCTATTATGAAAGTGTGAAGTGCAAGATCTTGTATAGCGGCTAGTTCCGTTTTCTTTTTCGTTTTAATGGAAATGTTTATTTCTGTAAGTAGTTTCGCTAAGCATGTTTCTATATTTAATGCAAATTGCATAACTGTTTCACCAGGGTTCTGCTTACAATCCTAAAGTTTAGTGAGAAGGTGAGCATAATAAAAAAAAAACAAAAAACAACATTACCTATATTTAAAAAAATGGTGAAGGAGCATTTCCTTTCTCTGTAACTATTCTTCTCCTTTCTCTGTTCTGTATTTGATATTTATTAGTATATTATTTTATTGGTATGTATGTATTTTATGTAATATCTAAGTAATATTATTTAAGATAGTTTTGTACACTGACAGCCTTATGTCTATCTCCTCTCGTTCAGTCCATCCAAAGGTTGTCTGTAAGAGATCCCTGTGCGATAAGACCGCCCATTGTACACTTATCTTTATAATGTTGTGTACAATAAAGTATATAATAAATAATAATTAAATAATGTTTCCTTTCCCCAAACTGTTGTTTAAGGAACTCGATGAATTGTTCAAAGGATTCGAACTCTTTGACACTGCATGTTGTTTCAGCTTTATCTATTAGTCGACTTAGGATGAATTTTAATAAAATAGGTTTCTGGCATTTTGTAGCTGTACTAGAAGTGCTCTGGCCATTGGCAATGAAAGAATTTAGTTTTTCCCTGGAGCCATCGAATGGCTTAATCAGCTTAATATATTTAAATAGAATACCTATTTTTTCTTCGATTTCTACCTTTGTACTGTTAGAGGGACTGGAACTTTCCTCCTTTGCTTCAGATTTGGAAGTCATGCTTTGTAATTTGACATAAGTAAAATTTATTACAAGAAATTGTCTTCCCCTTAAGCTACTTAGTACAATTGGCCCGTTATGCACGCGTAATCGAAACGCGTAGTCTAAACAAAATATGCAGTAGTCGGAAAGCAAGGGCGTCGCCAGCCGATGGCCCAAGGGGGGGCAAGTTGATATGGAGAATGAGAGAAGTATGAATTGTAGGTAAAGTCGAGAGCACATGAAGCTTTTCACTTGTAGTACGAGCCTTACATCTACAGCGATTGTAATAATATCGGTAGTTCTCGGCAAACTTCTTGGCCGTTCCGAAGTTGGCTGCAATGTCTGCGCAGTAGTAAATCATACAAAAACAGTACCGATCCGTGACTTGCGCATCGGAAAGCCAACTTCAGGGCGGCCCAGAAGTTTGGCGAGCACTATTCAGAGTCCAACGTGTAAAGCTACGCAACTCTACCGTACACGTTGTGCACGGAAGAGCGATCAAAATTTTTAACGCTTTTCCGTGTCGGGAAAGAAGGTTTTTGCCTATTTTAGGATATCAACAACGGTTCGATCTGTTGGGTTTGGTTTATATATATTCATTCGAGTTTCGACGTACGGGAATGATCAATCAAGCAAGTCAAAAAGACTTAGGACTGTGGTTGCTTTACATTTTGCAACTTTTTTAGAATCTCTAGGGGGGGGCAGCTGCCCCCCCCTGCCCCCCCTTGGCGACGCCCTTGTCGGAAAGTATGGCCTTTACCATTTACAATGTATCATGAACAATGTACAATATGAATAACTATGTAAAAATGAACTATATAGATAGAAATAGTAGCTCTGAGTTGATTCTTGTGACGTCCTGGGATATACTAATAACCGAAGTAGCAAGATCACTCACAGGAACGCCGTCATTATGAGGATACTCAGGGTCATTGTGGCCGTTTCTCCGGCGGTAAACAGCAGAAAAGCAGGTGTTGTAGACCAGCAGAACAGCAGATGTAGTAGACCTGTGTGCCAACCTGGTTACGTGCTCCGTGGTGCACGGAGCACCACGGAGGGAACAGGGAACAGAGGGTGAAGTCCAGTCTCGGTTGCAGGGTGCAACACACAAGACAGGGTGACGGTCAGACACTTACACGACACAGAATTGGTTTAGTAGGTTTTAAGCACAGCGCAACTTTTAAACACTTACAACGTTTAGGTTTATCAGGGTTTATCACTTGGATTCACTGGCACTTTCAGGTAAAGTACTGTTTCCAGAGACGTATTTGAGTAGGGGATTATCGTATCCCACCGCTGCCACCAAATTGTAACGGGATATTTTCTTGGGAACAATAAAGCACCATATACTGAGAACGATGTTTATTAAATGTAACCCTTGAACACGTTACCAAAGTAAATAAATTTAAAAAGGGTCGCTGGTTGCAGTTGGCTGGTCAACTTTTCTCGTACCAAAATATTTCCCAACTAATTTATAGTTGAGGGTGGAAGAACAAAAAATAAAAATAATAATAAAACGGAAGGGCCAGAAAGCCCGTCTCCTGAACCGTCGCGTAGCCAGCCAACTCCACACCGCGACAGCCTGCCTCGAGCAGATAGCCTCAGCCAGGCAATCAGCCCCAACCAGACAATCAGCCCCAACCAGACACCTCCTGAAGTTACAGAATAAAAACTTCTTAGCACAAAAACTCAAATTAAACACAAAGGGCTCCGAGTATATATAGAACAGACAGGTCGCTAAAACACGGTAAGTAACATCCTATACACCGGGCTTTACATAGGCGAACACAATGGGTGAGCCGTCCGGCACTCTTCATGATTAAACACACAGAATTTAGGGTTAGACGGAGCAGACAATTCGCTACACATGGAAGGTATTATCTTACACACAGGCTTTACATAAGTGAACACAATGGATGAGCTGTCCCGCACTCTTCATGATTAAACACACAGATTTTATTGTTATACAGATCAGACAAATCGTTGGGATACGGGGAACACTATCTTAAATACCGGGCTTTACATAGGCTAACATAATGGATGGCCCTCCTGAGTATATGGAAATCATGCCTAAGGTGTATGTAAATAGGTATAATTGTATGGAGCTTGTCAACAAACACCCACAAAGGATAGGCCAGCCCAAATAATATAAATGTATCGGCCGCCCTAAGAAACCGAATACCAACTGACAGAGCCTTTAGGAAGTCAAACACGTACCTTTCGGAGGAAGAAAACCCGTAGGGTAGATAGGTCGGCCCAATTTCGACCCCACGCCACGTTGTTCTGAAAGAAACCAGCAAGTCAGCACACAGAACTCACAACGAAATACGATGGGGTCAATCCCCTGAGCAAAGCGACTTACCGTGAGGGATTATGAGCCCGACGAGGGAACACGTGGACAACGGGGCCAGTACCTGACCGAATCCCCGCTGCCACAGGAAGAAGCCCACGTTAAGATAACTCAGCAACACTATCAGTCAGGTCGCGGTCGCACGGACCTCACGGTTCCACGTGGACCAAAGCGACCTGATCAAAGCACAGCCAGGAGCAGCTTTTTCGGTCGCCGGGACGCACTCACGCGTCCCAATGCGGATCAGGCTACTCACACACACCAACTTCAGCACAACAGATTATTGGTTAGGGCTTCGGCGCAACCTGCACTTAGCAGGCGGGTGACCGAAGATCCGGTCGCCACGCCGCCTCGCAGAAAAAGAAAAAAAGATCACCGCACGCACAAATCAAAACGTCAAGTCACCCAGTGCCGTTCGGATACACATCGCACTAAAATCAAATCACTATGATTTCAACTAACCCATAAAAGAATTCCAATCCTTGAACAAATCACACGGAACAATCACCCTTCCGCAAAACACACTATCCCAGGTCCAAATCACATCCGTCAAATCATTCAAATACAATTTACAATTAAATTCTATAAAAACACAATCACTGACTAATAAAAATTATTTTAAACATGCACTGCGTCTAACTAACGATTTGCGCGTTTCCAAACGCAAATGCGGCACTCACAAATGACAGCTGGCAGTCTGTCAAAACAAACAAATAGAATTAAGTAAATATAAATTTCGGAGGACGAATATCAAGTGATTTTAAGTTATTTTAGTGAAATTAGAGTGTTTATAGGGAACTCGACGTCCCAGGGTGCGGCTCCAAAGTGGTTCCACCACCCAGCGGCAGTTTTAAGGCGAATGAGCAATACAAATACGGCGGAAAGAGGTAACTAATCTTCTTTTGACAAAACTTTTATCTACCACAAAAAAAAGTGTTACAGTATCCCCTCACCCGCCAGAATTTCGCGAGGTAACAAGCGAAATTCGAGCTGGTCCCCAGCTCTATGACCCGGTGGAGGCATAAGGCATGGCACAGTATGCGCCTGCTAATTTGCGGGACTGTTTCTTCAGCCCGTCTTTGGATACACACATACAAACACATGAAACTAAGGATAGCCACCATGCCAGCTACTCTGCAATACATATCAAAAAAAATAATCAACACCCCTTGAGGCCCACAGTACTGGACATGACGACACCATGGAAAAGTACTAAACAAACAAAAAGAATAAACACCGCGGAGGCAGAACGTACGACTAAGCCCGTAGGCATTTAACCGTATTGCGGGACTGTTTCTTCAGCCCGTCTTTAGATACATACACACAAACACATGAGACTAAGGGTAGCCACCATGCCAGCTACTCTGCAATACATATCAAAAATAATCAACACCCCTTGAGGCCCACAGTACTGGACATGATGACGCCAAATGCAAAAAATAAAAAAACGCCCAAATGGAGGATCAATCGGCACTCTTTATGTCTTTCACATGGCAATCACTCCTTCTACCATTCTCATCTTCCAACAAGTAAACCAGATTAGACAACTTCCGCACAACCTTACATTTCTCAAACCGTGGAGCCAGCTTGTAGGAAAAATGTTTCGAGGCATCACTCCGAACATGAGTGCGCCGCCACACAAAATCATCCTTCTCAAAAACAGCATCCCTTCTACGCTGATTGTAATACTTGGCATTACGCCAATGGGATTTTCTCAACTCTTGGTCAACTTTCACGAACACTTCTTTCAGGGTGCCCAACTTGTCAACGTAGGCTTCACGGGAAGTAGTATCAATCTCATGGTTGGATTCAACAGAAACATCCTCAAACCTTTTGCAACCATCACTAGCTAACTTTTTCTGCCCCTCAGTCAACGCATCAAAAGGGTGCAACCGACTCACTTGGGACACTATAACTTCACTGGGTTTCCGATAAGATAAATCGGCCCGACCCGTCAGACTCAATACGCCAGGCGCAAGATTAAAGGCCCTCCAAAAATTTATTCCGAATAGCAGAGGGTTGGACACCTCCGGAATCACAAAAAACTTTATCACCCGCAAGACATGGTTCACCGTCACCGGCAAATACATATACCCAAGAACAGGGGAAGTTGAACCATTCGCGGTTCTCACAACATCTACATCATTCGACTTATGGATCTGGGCCATACCCGAAAAATGATCCACAACAGAACCACCAACAATCGAAATTTCCGAACCCGAATCTAAAAGACCGGAAACAGACAAACCACAAATATCTACGTTTAAATAAGGACGGGTATCATCACCAGAGGAACGGACCGTCGCTACTTGTATTTTTGCATCCGGAGTCACCTTGTTTTTAGGAGAACATTTCGGACAATTCTTGGTTTTTACACCCTTCTCCCCACAGCGATAACAGATCATGACGCGGGGCGCCTTACACTCAAGGAGGTTATGATCCTTCACCCGACACCGTACACAAAACTTCTCCACCGCAGTCTCAACAGTCTCACAAACAGGGCGATTACCCTTACTAGCCTTGTACGCAAGATCGGGGGCAACAGCGTGTTGAACATTGCGTGGGGGTTCGGTAAAAAATTCCGACCTAACCTTCGCCGCTTCCAACTGCCGGCAGCGCCTTTTCAGTTCCGACCACGAATCAATATCAACTAAGGCCAGTTGGAGGGTATATGCTGGTCGGATATTAAACTTCGCGATGCTCAGCTTTTCTCTCTCACTCAGGGGACACCTCAAACGGGAAAAGTAGTTTTGTAGGATGCTGAGGTAATGGACTATGGACTCATCCGGACCCTGCGTCCGGGATCGGATCTCCTGCAGCAAGCGGTGGTCATAATCCGAAGGCAAATATTCCTCCAACAGCAAATTCCTTAACTGTTCCCAATTCTCAACCTCATCCCTGATACCTCGGTACCAGTATCATCAACAAACAGCTCGACAGCAGACCTAAATAATCGATCTGAAGAGATACCACGCGACAAACAAAGCTCCTCAACTCTTTCTAGAAACTCATGGACGCCAACCTTACCATTGAATTTAATGTTCAGGGAATGGATATTAGCCGTACGATCACACGTGACACAACGTTTCTCCACGTCAGTACCCCTAGCGGCTTCCACGGGGTAGGTCGGCTCGGATCCGTCTACTTGTGGTTTAAACTCAAAGGTACTGGAAAAAGTATGAAACATTTTGTCCATTTGCTGGAGAATAACCAGGAGGCTTGCATCCAGCTCCGTCTTCAGTTCCATGTCCCCCTTCTCCACCGGCTCGACACGGGTTAACCTATGAAACAAGTGGTTCCCTAAACCTTGGATGTAGTATAACCGCTTTAGCAAAAGTGGCTTTTTATCTAACAGTTCCTGCAGCTCTGCCAGTTTAGTTTTAACAGTCTGTAATTCCAAGTGCACATCGCCTTCAAACATGTTAACCTCATCAGTGGGTATCTCTTTGGACAGAGCCCTGATTTGAGTACGCAATCGACCAACCGTGGCCTCAGGTACACCATCACGGATGGCAACCTCATACATCAGCTCATCCTTGTTTAGGATATGAAAACGAATGGGGCGTTCCTCCATTTCAATAAATAACTACCAATATAAATTATGAAGTTACACAATTCAACTTATAGACTAACACAAACACACATCAAAAATTGACCAGCCAATTCGTCCCTGAGCATAAGACCAGGGCCGAGGACCTGCACCAACAATGTCCTGTTCGGGCGCCGATGTAACGGGATATTTTCTTGGGAACAATAAAGCACCATATACTGAGAACGATGTTTATTAAATGTAACCCTTGAACACGTTACCAAAGTAAATAAATTTAAAAAGGGTCGCTGGTTGCAGTTGGCTGGTCAACTTTTCTCGTACCAAAATATTTCCCAACTAATTTATAGTTGAGGGTGGAAGAACAAAAAATAAAAATAATAATAAAACGGAAGGGCCAGAAAGCCCGTCTCCTGAACCGTCGCGTAGCCAGCCAACTCCACACCGCGACAGCCTGCCTCGAGCAGATAGCCTCAGCCAGGCAATCAGCCCCAACCAGACAATCAGCCCCAACCAGACACCTCCTGAAGTTACAGAATAAAAACTTCTTAGCACAAAAACTCAAATTAAACACAAAGGGCTCCGAGTATATATAGAACAGACAGGTCGCTAAAACACGGTAAGTAACATCCTATACACCGGGCTTTACATAGGCGAACACAATCGGTGAGCCGTCCGGCACTCTTCATGATTAAACACACAGAATTTAGGGTTAGACGGAGCAGACAATTCGCTACACATGGAAGGTATTATCTTACACACAGGCTTTACATAAGTGAACACAATGGATGAGCTGTCCCGCACTCTTCATGATTAAACACACAGATTTTATTGTTATACAGATCAGACAAATCGTTGGGATACGGGGAACACTATCTTAAATACCGGGCTTTACATAGGCTAACATAATGGATGGCCCTCCTGAGTATATGGAAATCATGCCTAAGGTGTATGTAAATAGGTATAATTGTATGGAGCTTGTCAACAAACACCCACAAAGGATAGGCCAGCCCAAATAATATAAATGTATCGGCAGCCCTAAGAAACCGAATACCAACTGACAGAGCCTTTAGGAAGTCAAACACGTACCTTTCGGAGGAAGAAAACCCGTAGGGTAGATAGGTCGGCCCAATTTCGACCCCACGCCACGTTGTTCTGAAAGAAACCAGCAAGTCAGCACACAGAACTCACAACGAAATACGATGGGGTCAATCCCCTGAGCAAAGCGACTTACCGTGAGGGATTATGAGCCCGACGAGGGAACACGTGGACAACGGGGCCAGTACCTGACCGAATCCCCGCTGCCACAGGAAGAAGCCCACGTTAAGATAACTCAGCAACACTATCAGTCAGGTCGCGGTCGCACGGACCTCACGGTTCCACGTGGACCAAAGCGACCTGATCAAAGCACAGCCAGGAGCAGCTTTTTCGGTCGCCGGGACGCACTCACGCGTCCCAATGCGGATCAGGCTACTCACACACACCAACTTCAGCACAACAGATTATTGGTTAGGGCTTCGGCGCAACCTGCACTTAGCAGGCGGGTGACCGAAGATCCGGTCGCCACGCCGCCTCGCAGAAAAAGAAAAAAAGATCACCGCACGCACAAATCAAAACGTCAAGTCACCCAGTGCCGTTCGGATACACATCGCACTAAAATCAAATCACTATGATTTCAACTAACCCATAAAAGAATTCCAATCCTTGAACAAATCACACGGAACAATCACCCTTCCGCAAAACACACTATCCCAGGTCCAAATCACATCCGTCAAATCATTCAAATACAATTTACAATTAAATTCTATAAAAACACAATCACTGACTAATAAAAATTATTTTAAACATGCACTGCGTCTAACTAACGATTTGCGCGTTTCCAAACGCAAATGCGGCACTCACAAATGACAGCTGGCAGTCTGTCAAAACAAACAAATAGAATTAAGTAAATATAAATTTCGGAGGACGAATATCAAGTGATTTTAAGTTATTTTAGTGAAATTAGAGTGTTTATAGGGAACTCGACGTCCCAGGGTGCGGCTCCAAAGTGGTTCCACCACCCAGCGGCAGTTTTAAGGCGAATGAGCAATACAAATACGGCGGAAAGAGGTAACTAATCTTCTTTTGACAAAACTTTTATCTACCACAAAAAAAAGTGTTACAAAATGTTATACGAGAGTTCCGAAACGTCTTTTTAAAAAGAAACTAAATTTGAGCTGGAAACAGAGTTTAATTAATTCAACGAACTTGGTTTAGGAATTAATAAACTAAGGATGTAAAATGATTTTGGGACTTCCGACCCGTACCGAATCTCAGACCGAACTGAAGTACCACCCTATGAAGGATGACGTTTCTAACTTACTAAATGCTGACGAGGCAAGTCTGGGTGGCGGTCAGCCATACTATTTACAATAGCAAGGTATAAAAGTACGCAATAAAGAATTAAGAATTGAATTGCGAAACTTAGCGATTGCGAAAGTAGCCGTGGGCATTGCTAGCAGAACGAATGGTCGATGGGGCCGAAAAGTTCTAAAATTATTTCATATTCTGCCGGCAAACAGAGCTTTTCAAAGCGCTCTTGTTTCGTCTATATTCATGCATATATAGTTATTTATCTCTACTGGAAATTAGATTCGTATCGTCTCATCGATCGGATCCATCGGATTCCTGCAGCCGCCGTAACCTGGTCATCGGTTCACCGCTAAGTTCAAAGCTGCGTCTCCCAGTATTCGCTCACTCACTCGAGAATAAATCCAGAATAAATGTAGGTATTAGTATGATAACAATATAATATTGTATCATTGTTTGTTGTAAAAACTTTTCTTAGATGTTTGCTACGAGCTCGTAGCAAGTGTAGCTCTGCTACGGCGTAGCCACAGCATAGGCTTCCATACCAGCAGTGGTGTTGACGTTCGGAAAGGCTTCGTATTTAGAAGAACGTTTCAAATCTATTCTGCATCTCATCTCAATGTGTATCCGCCTCAGGAGGTCCATAAGGTATCTCTGCTAGCTATTCACTATTATGAACGATCCTGTGCTCCCGATTATCTAAAAACTTATTTCAAAGTGATGGGCAGTTCTTACAGTCGTAACCTTCGAGCATTGCAAATTCTTATGAAAGCGATACTACTCGTCGCGGCAATGAAACTTCTACTCAGTAATTGTAGGACTATATTCCATCATAAACTAAGTTTGGCCGCGGATCGCCCAGGCTCCATCCAATTTTGCTCATTGTCCAAAATGTACTTTAATAAAATACGGAATTTTGTTTGTAAAACTTAAGTGCGCAAATTACGCAGATTTCGCGTCACAGGCAGCAAGCACAGGTTTTTAGAAGTTGCAAATTTGAAAAACACTACCCTAACCGGCCCACAAAACAATAAAAAAACCAGAATTACATCAAGGTTTGCGATTTTAATGTCGATTTCTACTGGGCTATGTCTGTTTATTATATACTATATACAATAGAACTTGCCCACTAGAATACCATAACGAAAATGAGAGAAATAGAAAGTGTTTTTATATGGAAGTTGGTTGTTTTTTGTTAAGAAATTTATAATTAAAAAAAAATTAAAGCACTAAAAAACAGTACAACGGTACAACGGCCACCTCGTGGAGGATTTGAACCTCCGACATTTTCTCACCCCCCCCTTAATGAGAAACGTTCTGACCACTGAACTAACGAGGCTTGATAGAAGCTCTCGAAATAAGGTTCCTATTCTGGAAAAACAGACGAAAACGTTGCATATTAAAATCTAGGATCAACACTTTAAAGTCTAGATTTTAACGGCGCCAACTGATGCAGTCTACGTCATAGCTTGCGACTATAGAAACTATGGAGACGACTTGTAACCAATATGAATTTTCAATTGCAAAATTGTAGTATGTCTATAAAGAGCAACATGAAGCAACCTTTTTCGATAACAATAAATAAGAATGGCAGATAGTCGATACGTTCTTCGTCAAAGTAAATTATGCTATAAATATTATACATCTTTCTAAGGAAGCTTTCGAGGGATAAAATTCTATGAGTTGATCTGATGATGATCAACCCAAAAATATATATTATATATGTTGCTGCATTTTATGGGCATTTTTATTAAAGCCTAAAATATATTCATCAGTTTAGATGCAAATTAAGTTACAGATAGCCCAGTAAAATTAAGAAATATTAAGGGTATTTATTTTATGTTGTACCTAAATACTAGGAAATAGTTACTTATATATTAAAGTTACGTATCTACACATACTGCTTAAGATGTTGAGATTTACTATCCTATAAACTTTATTGCAAATTCTCCACAGAAGCAGTACCCTACATACGGTAAAAATTTCAAATGGTTTTTTTTTTAAACTAAAACGTAATTTGGAGACTCCAGTGATTTTGGCTGGGACTAAATTTGCCTTGCACATGCGCAGAGGGGTAGAGCTTCGGGAAGCTTCGGGTCTTGATATTATTTGTATACAGGTCCAAAAAAAATCGGTATTGTATTGTATTGGGTAGAGGTTGGAATCTCTATAGTTTGAAGTCTAAACACGTTATTCCGTGTGATGGCTTCTCTTAGTACATAAATATTCCGTGTGGTGGAGAAATCACAATCTAGAAATCAGTTTCTTTATCGTCCTCCTCAGCCCGGCTTCACCTGGCTGGATACTCTCTTTGCTTGTGGCATTTCCTACGTTCCTATGCTGGCCTTGTCAAGGTTCTACCCGTGATTGCTACAATGTTGGTTGAATTACAGTCTAAGGTCAAAAGTGCACTCTTTCAAATGTCAATTTGATTTTTAGTTTTCTTGTATGTACGGATTCCTTGGGATTCAATGTTATAGATTAAATCAGTTGTGAACTGTTGCCCCCCTTCTGCTACCATTTGTTTTTACAGTTTCGATTTGGTTGAGTGCGCGTGCACTTTTGACCTCTGATTGTATACCCGCTTATGTCTTGAGGGCGACCACAGAAGTCCTCCATCGCAATCGGTCTTTAGCTTCATGCTTTACGTCGCTCTACGCCATGCCGATGCTCACCAGGTTTGACGGGTACGGCCACGCTTTCTTTTCCCTTGTCTTCTTCCACTGTTTCGTCAGGTATATTCTAATCTACGCAGTGATTTTCAAAAATGCCTACTTGTTCTCTTCTTATTATTTTACATCTGAGTTTGTTTCGGTGTTTCTTCTTAGAGTAGTAGAAAATACCGAACTAAGATTTTACACACACTTTATCCGTATAAAGTGTAGCACACTAGGCGATCACTAAAAATCAGCGCCGTGCTGTGGGTCTCCCACGGTGCAGCATTATGCTGAGTAGAAGCCTTCTTGAATGACAGTATTTCGGGGTATCCCTCAGGGATCTGTTTTGGGCCCAATTTTCTTCATACTATTCCTGAATGATTTAATTGAGTACATAAAAAAGCGTATTACAGACGGTATTAGATGACACTAGTGCAATAGTGTCAGCAAATAACTTAAATACTTTAGAAATAAAAACTAATAACTTATTAAAAGCTTTTGAACACTGGTTTGGTACAAATAATCTTAAACTCAATGTAAACAAAACAAAATGTGTAATATTCAAGTCGAACGTCCGGAACAATGCTAGTCTTGTGATTTTATCTTGTGGCAGCAAAGCCGAACTGGTTGATCATGTTAAGCTCCTAGGTATTCACAATGATGCATTACTAAACTGGAGGGTTGAGACATCATCTGTAACGAAGTCTGTTAGCTCGGCATGCTACGCAATCAGAAGCCTGAGGGACGAACTGTCATTGGCCCAGCTAAGGATGGTATACTTTGCCTTGGCTGAGTCTAAGCTTAGATATAGTATTCAGTTTTGGGACAACAGTTATAAATACAATATCCACATGGCATTTTTAATTCAAAAAAGAGCCTTAAGAACAACGCTCCGTTTGAAACAAACGAACTCGTGCAGGGATCATTTTACTAGACTTAATATTTTGACAGTGCCATGCCTCTATATAGGTACTGGTGCTGTTAACCAATTTTGTCAAGACCTTGCACAAATCGGGAACTAATGAACAACGACAAGTTAGAGATAATCCGCTTAGGAAAGACTTGCCTAACACAATCCAGCCGAAATTAAACGTTGTTCGTCACAGTCCCAGATATCAATCAGTCTTTCTATACAACAGGCTGCCTTTAGAATTTAAAACCATTAATAGCGTAAACTTATTTAAAAACAATTTCTTTTTTACTTTATTTGTAACAACAAAATTCTTAATAATTAATTACGATCTAGCCTAAAAGACTAATAAGCAATTTAACTCTAACTTAATATGTCACGTGATACATTATGTTAAAATTAAGAATAGAGTCCATTTGCACTTTTACACAAGTCCGTAGCACTTTCTTAGAGTCTGATATAATTTATAAAAACACTATGTTCATGTGTTATATGCACAGCATTGTCACTATTACTTTTGTCACTATTATTTTGGGGGCTGAGTCACCCGCGTCCGTAGGAGAGTTACCCCTATTGATGTTACCCTACACGTGGTCCCCGGGTGGTGCTAATCAGGTGACACTACTGGTGGTAGGCTTCGGCCGAAGGCTTGTGACCACCCACCGGGCAAAGACGTACCGCCAAGCGGCCTAGCCGTGTTCCGGTACGATGCTCGGTGTAGCCACTAGAGGAGTTGGGTCGAGATAGTTGTTCCACTGCATGCTGACCAGCCTGACTCGCGCTGTTTTGGGCGTATCGGGAGACTAGTTGCGGAGGGTAGCGGGCTCCGAGGCACGGTGCGCCTCTGGCCGACCGCAGGTAGTTGGGGGCCCAAGTAGTGTGCCAGCCACACACGAAAGGCTGCCCCGCCAACTGTCGAAAAATCCCGGAATGCACCATCGTGCTGGTTGGCGACCAGATGGGAGGGCCCGATGGACATCTCCGGGGAGGCTCGGGCGTCCCCGCAGTCTCCGGACTAGTGCCCCAAAGATGGCGTCCTTTCAGTGCGTGTCTGTAGGTAAGAAGCGTGGAACCTCATCTCACTTCCTTCTCCTCTCCTTTCACTCTTACAAATAATGGCAAGAAATAAAAAGAAAACTGGAGTAAAACAGCGCCTGCCCCCTCCCACACAAAGTGCACCTCACTAATATTAGAGGTCTGCACTCCAATCTCACCTCAGTCCACCATCATCTGGAGACTGAAAAGCCAGCACTGTTTTTCCTTACGGAGACGCAGATAGGAAGTCCGTCAGACGTGTCGTACTTATCCTACCCAGGGTTTACCCTGGAGCACAATTTCAAACCACGCGTGGGTGTATGCATGTATGCCCGAGACGACACTTTCTATCGGCGTCTCCGTAACCTTGAAGACTCCAGGTTCTCAGTGCTGTGGGCTCTGGTGGACACAGGGCTGGATAAGATTATCTACGCCTGTGTCTACCGGTCGCACAGCGGAGATCAGGAGACAACCAGGCTCACAGAGTACCTCAGTGAGGCGGCTGATGCGGCACAGCAGCGGTACCCTTCCGCCCAATTAGTGCTACTGGGGGACTTTAATGCCCACCACCAGGAGTGGCTCTTCCCATACCAGTGCACTGATCATGCTGGACGAGAGACGCGCAAGCTTGCGCTAGCGCTAAATCTCACCCAGCTGGTTCAGGGGGCAACGAGGGTGCCAGATGTTGATTCGCACACAGCCAATTGCTTGGACCTTCTGCTGACAACAGATCCAGACCGATACTCAGTGTCGATATCTTCACCTTTGGGTAGTTCCGACCACTGTCTGGTGAAGTCTGTATCCGTCTACTCCCCGCCCGATCCCAGCCCAAGAGGCTACCGGCGGGTATGGCGGTACATGCCAGCAGATTGGGATGGGATGCGATCTTTGTTCGCATGCTATCCTTGGCAGCCCACTTGCTTCTCTTCGGACGATCCATCGTCATGCGCTGACGCCGTGACTGATGTGTTGCGTCGGGGGATGGAGTACTATATTCCATTTTCTGACGTAGCAATGTCTAACGTCGACAGACCATGGTTTGGAGCCGAGTGTAACCACGCCAACGCGGTCAAACACAAGGCCTACCAGGAATGGGTCGACGCTCGAACGCGCAAGGCAAATGACGTGAGTCAGAAGAAGAGAGCCTTCAACAGGGCTGCCAAGTCCTGCAAAAAGGTGATGCGAAGAGCACGGTTTGACCACATTAGCAGAATCGGGAACAAACTTGCTTCATACCCAGCGGGTAGCAAAGCGTTTTGGTCCCTGGCTAAGTCGGTCGAATCAAATTTCTGTTGCCCCTCACTACCACCACTGCTGAAACCTGACGGGTCATTAGCCCACTCCGCTGAGGAGAAGGCAAACTTGTTTGCCTCCCTTTTTGCGGAATCTTCGCATCTGAATTCTGATGGCGCGCAGCCTCCTCCTTCTTCTGATGGATGTGTGACGAGTATGTCGAACATTCGCATCCATCAAAAGGTCGTCCGTAGGGTGCTGCGTAGCCTTGATGTGAACAAAGCGAGTGGCCCCGACGGACCAGCAATTGTACTTAAAACCTGTGCGCCTGAATTGTCTCCGATCTTGACACGCCTGTATCGCCTATCGATAGAGACTGGAAAAGTGCCGAAGGCTTGGAAGCAAGCCAACGTACAGCCCGTGCCCAAGAAGGGCAGTCGAGCTGACCCTGCCAACTACAGACCCATATCTGTAACGTCCATCCTCTGTAAGAGTATGGAACGTGTGCTCAACGGGAAGCTCCTGGCATACCTAGAAGCAAACGACATCCTCAGTGACCGCCAATACGGCTTCCGCCGAAATCGGTCCACTGGGGATCTTCTAGCGTATGCCATTCACATCTGGAGTGAGGCCATCGAGAGACACGGGGAAGCGCTAGCCGTCTCCCTCGACATCTCGAAGGCTTTCGACAGGGTCTGGCACGAAAGCCTTATTGGTAGGCTTCCTTCCTTCGGTCTGCCTAGTGGTCTGTGTGATTGGATTGCGGACTTCCTGAGGAATCGATCCATCCGAGTGGTTATCGACGGCTGCTTGTCCGGTCAGTTAGATATCAACGCCGGAGTCCCTCAGGGGTCAGTGCTCTCGGCAACATTATTCTTGCTGCACATTAATGATCTGCTAAAACCCGGAACCTTTGGGTACGCAGACGACAGCACTGTTGCTGAGAGATACGTGTCCGACGCGCGGGCTACTGGGCCTCAGATTCGGTCTCTCCGGGAGGCCATGGTTGAACGCTTGAACTTGTCCTTGGAGGCAGTCTCCGAATGGGGCGATGCCAATCTGGTCAAGTTCAATGCCGCAAAAACACAGGCGTGTCTCTTCTCCGCGAAAAAGAGCCAATTTCACCCGGCTCCTTCTTTCCGAGGTGTAACCATACCGATAACGGACCATCTTGAGCTTCTTGGCGTAACGTTGACATCGACACTTAATTTTGGCCCATACATTGAGGCAAAGGCTCAACTGGCTGCCAAAAAGTTGGGGATCCTTGCGAAGGTGAGACGGTACTTCACGCCGGAACAGCTGCTTAAGTTGTATCAAGCGCAAGTTGGATCTTGCATGGAGTACTGCTCTCACCTCTGGGATGGATCTGCCAAATACCAGCTTGATGCACTGGAGTCGATTGACAGACGGGCCAAAAGGCTTATTGGCAACGATGCACTGGTCGCCTCAAAGCTCCAGAGCCTCGAACATCGTCGCCGAGTTGCCAGCCTGTCGGTTTTTTATCGGTTACACTTCGGGGAGTGTGCGACGGAACTGCACAATTTGATTCCGCCTAGCCCTTTCCATCATCGGACTACAAGACGTACGGCCATGCGCCATCGGTACATGGTGGACATCCCTCCTATACGCACAAAGCGTTTTGCTAATACTTTCATTGTGCGCACAGCTAAGGAGTGGAACTCCCTTCCGGGGTCTTTGTTTCCTGATAGCTACAACCTTGGGGTGTTTAAGTCAAGAGTGAATAGGTTTCTTCTAGGCAAGCGTGCTTCACCGTAGACCACATCATCGCTTAACATCAGGCGAGATAGTGGTCAAACGCGAGCCTATAAATTATAAAAAAAAAAAAAAAAAAAAATTCATTCACTTTGTACACTACACTAATTCAAAAGGTTTAGTTCTTTTTAGCCTACGCACTAAGTCTGTATTGTCTAGCAGCTGGATAGCCTCAACATTCACGTGTCGATGGAGTCTGTATTCGTGGGCTTCAGCAAATTTTTGGATGATGGTGGTGACGAATTCCGTTTTAAGGTCACGGTGAAGATCGTCATTTCTTATGTAGCTCAGCATCCTTGAGCACTTTATTTTGGAATTGTTGGATTATTTTGACGTTGCTTTGTTTAGTACAGCCCCAAAGTTGGAAACCATACGTCCAAATTGGCATCAGTATATGCTTGTATATGGTTATTTTATTATGTATTGATAGACAGGATTTCCTTCCGAGTAACCAATACATACTTTTATAACGTATGTCGAGTTCCTGTCTTTTTTTTTTGACATGAGTTTTCCAACGCAACTTGGCTTCGAGAGTTATGCCAAGGTATTTGACTGTATTAGCATAAGGCACTTGCATGCCATTTATGTTGATTGGGTGATAGTCCAAGTGTTTGTTTGTGAAGTTAATGTGAATTGATTTTGACTCATTCAGTTTGATCTTCCATTTTTGTGTCCAGTCATAAACTTTGTTCACAGCTAGTTGAACTTTTTCTACTGCTTCTGTGTGGCTTGATCCGGTAGCCATAATTGCAGTATCATCTGCAAAGGTCGCAATGGTATTGTTTTCCAGTTTTGGGATGTCACATGTGTATAACAAGTACAAAATAAAAATTGAAGATATATATTTATTGAAGAAGGGCTATTACGGCGTCGATGAGTTCCTTGATGATAGAAAACAACCTTAATTATTCTTAATTTGAATGAATTTGAATCGGCATATTATATATTATTATTTTTGAACTTTTTGTTATATTTGACATAATATTAGTATTTTTATAATGACATGCTATTTTTAATATTGTATGATTCATGATCTCTTGTAATATATATTTTTTTATCTTTGACATTTTATTTTACTGTTGTTATTCATTGACTATTAGATGACATATTATAGAATTTTTTATACCAATTTGTATTTTTTTTTTACTTGACATTGTATTTTTATTATTGTTTAATTAATGGGTATATATTAAACTTTTATTGATTTCTTTGTAATATCTTTTTAACCCAATCAGTTTTTTTATTATTGTTTTATTGATTATTTTAAATGGAATGTACATGATTATTGATTTGAATTTGTTGCAATTTATATTAGTATACTAGCTGACCCGGCAAACTTTGTTTTGCCATAAAAACACCAAACATTCATCTACCCTACCTAACCTACCCTAACTACCTACCCTACCTACCCTACCCTACCCTACCCTACCCTACCCTACCCTACCCTACCTACCCAACCCTACCTACCCTACCTACCCTACCCTAACTGCCTACCCTACCCTACCCTACTCCACCTACCCTACCTACCCTACCTACCCTACCTACCCTACCTACCCTACCTACCCTACCTACCCTACCTACCCTACCCTACCCTACCCTACCCTATCTCTCAAGTTGGATCGAACTGCACATGGTGTGCGAATTTTATTATAATCGGTTAAGTGGTTTAGGAGTCCATTGTGACACGAGATTTATATATATTAAGATTTACTTTCTTTATCGATCGGAATGTTTTAATGGTACTTGTTTATTTTACAAAATTTCTACACAATGTATATTGTTCCGAAATAAATGACTTATGACTAGTTATTTAAGTATTTTATACACTGTATATACTTTTATCTATGTAAATAAATACCCCTTATGACTTATTCAATTCAAATTCAGTTTTATTTATTTCAAGTAAAACAGACTCATATCATAATAACAATAATAGTAGCACACGCAGTCACATTAATTAAACTCAAATAAAAAAAAAACAAAACAATTTAAATGTGATACATCAAAAAATAAAATAAATCAGATAAAAATTGTCATTAAAATTAAAATTACACAATAAAATAAAAAATACTAATTATAGCTTCGCAACATGCTTGCCACAGCCATGCCTGATATAAGGGCAGTCTAGTATGTCAGCGATCATTGTCAGGATGGTATTGGGGCTGGCCCGCACCCGGCGCACCAGGGATGCACAACGCTTACGCATAGCAGCGTGAAAACAATCAGTGCGCGCCATTGCGAACATCCCTGATGCGACTTTACTTATTCATCATCCTACTAGGTACTCAGATTTGGTACTTTATTTTAATCTTACTTTTCTTTTGTAAAAATATGTGTCCAATATTTTTATTTTCTAGTCGCTGTTTTAAACATTTGTATTCGCCCACTGTTTGTCGCCCACTTAGTATTTTAGTATTCAGTATTTATTACACTCGTTTAAATACCTACTATCCTTTTATTATTCTTTTTTGATGATTAATTGAATTTAAAAGTAATATTTTATTTCAGACAATTTTACAGTCCAGTTTTAGTACAATTTTAAGAATGGGAGAGAAGCTCGTGGCTAAATAATAACGCCCACAAGGGTCGATCTTCAAGGTTAAGCAACGCTTGCCGAGGTCGGTTAGTGGATGGGTGACCATCTTTCCATTTTTACATATCGAGATTCCTTCGTGCCTCGCAAAGCACGATAAGCCGTTGGTTTTGGCTGTCATTTGAAGATCTTTGAGAGTTCGTTAGTCGTCGTAGTAAGAAGCCTGAAATCTGACACCACTCTTGCCAAGGTGTATTGTGTTACTATTACTGGGTTACCCAGTTACTGGGTTGTGGAGGTCAGTTAGGCAGTCGTTCCTTGTAAATTACTCGGCTGTCCGGTTAGACTGGAAGCCTACTGCAACATATTTGGACAGTGTTATTTAGTCCGTCAGTTAGATAACCTAAAAATATTGGGCACGTATTTTATATACAAGACGATACAGTGCGTTGAAAAATCATGTGACGTCACGGTGTGTGTTCAATGTTACCTTTGGACATTGACTCAGCACTCGGCCCGGCTGACGCGCGGCCCAGATAAAATACTGTTTGGTTGCATATTACACGCATAGAACACAGACAAATATATAAATTAGTGTGTATTAAGAAAACATAGTATATAAGCTGTACAATATTGTCAATAAATCAGATTAGAATTTATGTTCTTGTCTCATTACCCCTCGCTGTGGCCAAGACACCTTTAGCCATCTCTGATCTGTCCTGTGAGTCTGCTGGACTGGCAGTGAGTGTACCCTTCCCGAACCTGGAATTCCTGCCCACTATCCGTCTGTAACCTTAGGTCGCATGGTGCAGACATCCTGAACTTATCTATATATTTATTTATCTCACACTAGGTATATGGTAGGTTAGGGCTGTAGGGCTTATAGGGCTTAGGGTCGTAGGGACTGTTAAGATGTAAGGTCTTAGTAGGTCCTTTAACTTATCATATACTTTCATGTACTGTCACCCTTAACATTACTGCGGCCTTACGTGACGTATGTTAGGGTGGGCGTACAGTGTGAAAGAAAGAAAGAAATTAAAGAATCATTGTTTATTCGCCACAAAAACGACAAACAAAATTTTTGATTTTTCCTTAAAAACTTAACGATAGTATTAGTAAGTACTTAAATTATGTTAGTAAAGAAAAGTAAGATTAAAATAAAATACCAAATTTGAGTACCTAGTAGGATGATGAATAAAGCCGCGTTTCCACTAGGCAACATTTGACGCGCTACATGCCACACAACATGTTGCTCTTCATGATGAACGGCAACGAGGAACTTTTATTTTGTAACGTTATCGCGTCGTCATGTTGTGCGCCAGCTGGCAACGTTGTCGAACATGTTGAGCGTCACGTTGTGCGCGCCAAATGTTGCCTAGTGGAAACGCGGCTTAAGTGAAAGCAGATGCATGTCGTGACTGTGGCAGGAAGGCTTCCACTCAGCATCATGCTATACCGTGGGAGACCCACAGCACGGCGCTGATTTTCAGTGGTCGCATAGTGTGCTACACTTTAGACTGACAAAGAGACGTCGGAACTCTCGCGCGGCACAGTTTAATTGCCTCGTCGTCGGTTGTACTGCTATTTTCAAAAAAATGATATGCTTAAATATAATAATAGAACCCCAAATACAATTAAAGTATGTAACAATATTATTACCGCAGCACACAAAAACCTCCTAAAAAGTCAAACCGGATAAAAAGTTACTTAGTATAAAAGCCCATTCAGTATATTTTTCGCTCGGTTAATAATTTCCCATAATAAAACAAGAAGCGAAAATAAGGAATAAAGATGTTGCCTAATTAACTATTGTCTCCAAAAAATGGTGCTTACATTAGTTTACATAAATAACTAAAAAATTTGGTAATGTAGGACTAGATATCTAAGTATGGATGAATCTATATAATTTAATGAAATTTTATTATAAACTAAGTTTATTTAGTGTATTTATATAATCTAAGGATTTACCAAAAAACTGTTTTTTGTGTTTTTTTTATGACCGTGTATGGATGCTGCCTGTATGAAATAAATGTTTTAATAATAATTGTTTAGCTTTCTTTAAAGTCGTATTTTATTCATATGGATATTTTTTATAGCTGACTAAATCGGTGCACTTATTCAAAATAAACCCCTAACTATAGTGCCGTCTCGTTCCGTCCCCTGCGTGACTGAAGTGGGCGCGACTTACATCGGTACAGTCAGCTGAAACAGTGGTACAGAGCATAATTTATTTATAACAACAAGCAGCAATGTGTTATCATATTTTAATTGTATGTTACAATTTTTACCCTCGATTCAATAACAATTAGAACGGAAAAGGTCCATGATTAATGTCAACAAATAATAACCGTAGATAGAGACTTAGACTTCGAGAAAGATGTTTTAAATTCAATTAATTTATTGTTTGTGTCTGTTTAGCGAAAACATATGAAAATAAACAAGATTAGCTGGATAATCTTTTCTTTCGTTTTCAGCCAGCTTTACTTAAGTGTAGCAAAAATAAAAAAGCAAATGAAAAGGATTAGAAGAATAAGAACTGAGCTGTGGAAAATGATGATTACTATAATACTTAATTTAACTTACTTACTTAATTAATTAATACTTTTTCTTTTTTTGGTCTAAATTAAAAGTAAACAAATAGGCTGCTTAGAGTGAAACATGTAGCGGGTGGAAACTGGCAATTAAAGTTCTAAGTGAGTGAATTAATTACTGCACCAGGCAAATATAAATGCTAAGTGAACAAAGTAAACAACATCATTATTACCGTTTAACTCGCTTTCGACAACTCGATCCCAAAAATCCCAACTAATCCTGAACTAATTGGTCCAAGAACGAGTGAAGCTAGCTCTGGAACTTAGGATATACCGACACGGAAAGGTTAGGTTTGATAGTGTGAATGCAAAGGGTGTAAGCGCAGACAGGCAGTCCGTGATGCCCTTCGTGCTGGGTTCCTTAAACCCTTCAGACAGGAATTGAAGCTCCCGAGCAGCAGGACTCCATTAATGTGTTTAAAATTATTTGCCACAAAAGCTATGCGAGGTAGTACCGAGGTGGCGCGAGAATGAGTAGCGAATCTGTGAAACGGTGCGTAGCTAAGTGAATATCTCTCGCACGCATCCCTCTTTTTTTGTACGTAAAAATACATAGCTCTTCTAGCCCTTTTCCACCCGATCTACGCTAAGCCTGACATAGAAAACGAGGTGTTCCCTTTAGTGGTTATTTTCCTCACGTGTCGCCTCACTAACTCGCACGCCTTGGTGGAAAAACACCCAAGGATATGCCGACGATTATGAAAACAAAACATCGCCAGCACGGCTCACATGCATGTTCACGCGCTCTTAGGCCGCTTGTTCACGCTAAGAAAAGTGTCCGGGTCCACGCAAGAATTAGTGTCGTGCACGACCATTCGACTAATTCACGATGTACTAAATTTTCACATCCACCTGCAGTCGTTACTTAATAATATCGATTAACGATATCAATCTGTACTCTATCTATACTAATATTATAAAGAGGAAAGATTTTTTTGTTTGTTTGTTTGTTTGTTCGTTCCGAATAGGCTCCGAACTACTGGACCGATTTGAAAAATTCTTTCACCAATAGAAAGCTACATTATTGCTGAGTGACATAGGCTATTTTTTATCCCGAAAACGGGTCCTGTGGGGTGGCCCACGGGAGCGAAGCCGCGGGCAACAGCTAGTTTGAAATAACATAAGAAATTTAATAATCCCTTTTAAACATTCAACCGATTTTGAGTTATATTCCGTAAATATAAGGATGACAAATAATCATAAAGCAATAAGGCTGCCTGCCCACTTGAGCAGAGCGAAGCACCGGAGCGGAGATGCGGAGTGGAGTTGCGGACTGCATCTGTCCATAAAACCGGAACGGAGTATCGGCTGTGTTTTTTCATTCGTGGAGCTCGGTTGCATTCGTTTCTCCTCTGGGTTTCCCCTCACTGCTCTGTTTCTCATATCCGCGGTCCCACTCCGAGTGAATTTTGAAACTAGTTATTGAATCCCTGTCCACTAAAGCGGAGCGGAGTTTTCATGCAATTCGACGGGTTGGCTCCGCACCTCTTTTCTCCGCTCCGCGCGAAGTGGATAGGCAGCCTAAACCAATATAAACAGTTTACTACATCTGCCATTACCAACGCAATAGTAGTGAAAATTGTTTTTTAATATTATTTCAAATGAAATATTAATAATCAATTGAAAAAGATTTTTGATTTAACTAAATTGCTTTCAGCGATTTTAATAAGCTTTTAATCAATATTTATAAGCATTCATAATAATTTATGATTTCATATTATTTCACAGGATTGAAAGATCGACGGCTCTTTACGTCTATACTAAAAACTTCTGATTTTTCCTTTTTTCAATATGCCAGAAGACCTCATTTTATTTAAAAAAATAGTCCACGTTACTTATTTATTACATATTGCCCTTGTTTGTGGTACCTTTTGCCTTTAAAGTTTTTTTTACAAAATGAGGAAACATTGAATTGACCTTAATTTTATTACAATAACGAAGCATGTATTCAAATTATGTCATTACGTCTTCGACAATTCTGAATAAAAAAGTCTTGGAAAAGAAAAGTGAATGTAGAATCATGTGCGCGACTGTACATTAATATCGACCAGCGTAGCCGGGACTAGCTAGCCCGCCGGCAGTCTCTCCTAACCAGTGTACCGAACAGTACCTACTTGTACCTGCTATTTTTCAAAACCGGTAACAAAGTGTTATTCCGTGACAAAATGTCAGAACACTACTACCCGTATGACGAAGATTTGGGTGTCCAAAGGCTTAGTCCTGCTCAAAAAGAAATGTTGAAAAATGAAATTACGAAAGTGAGGCTGGATGCTAAGGTCACGGATGAACTGGAGAGAGATCTGGATCTCATTCCACTGGCGCATCTTGTAGGTGTGTTTTCATTATTATTTTATTTTATTATTATTATTGATAGGCTCGTATCCACTATCTCACCTAATGGTAAACGAATAATATAATGCTACGAACATTATGAATTTGAAAGTTTGGATGGATGGATGTTTGTTAATCAATCGCCAGAACGGCTGAACGGATCTGGAAACAAAGATACAGAGATAGATAGGATACGTTTTACTGCATAAACTAGGTAAAATTATTCTTTAGGATAATAAAAAACTTTCCACCTGGGCGAAATTGGGGACAAGGCCAGCAATAATTATTTTGGATTTGTATTTTTTTATTTTGTTTTGGTTTCTGTTGTATGTTCTTCCACCCTTCGTAGAAAGTTCTGATACAAGGAACATTTCTAAATTGTGTTGCTTTCTCTTGTTTTCTCCATATTTGACCCGTATTTTTATTTGAAAGGGTTATGTTTTCCGCGCGTTACAAAATGCGCGCGAAAAACATAATCGTTTGTATGTATCTAAGTTTCTTTATAACCTCCTATATTTCAAACCACTAGATGGATTTATAAATTAATACGTCGTTAGATAGGTCTTGGACACCAAAGTGTTTTTAGAAAAGTGATGTAAAAAAAAGGTAAGGTGGATTTTGGGTGCCTTAATGTTGGGATCGAATTTCTTTTTTCTTCCAAACCCATTAAAAAAATATATACCACATCTAACATTTAAGAGCAATTTGAAAAAAAAAACTACTTATAAGTAACTACAAAGTTGTAAATATAAGAAGTTAATAAAATCATAAAACCCGACTGTTAAGCGAAATAAAAAGATGTAAAGACGAAGAAAATCATGCTTAGCTATCGGAGGATATTTTTAGTTTTGGTCAGCCAGCATGTTATTTTTCATGTTTAACACATCATAGACACATCATCACATCGTACATCTTTTGAGTTTGTTTATGCTGTCGGGGTTTTTGATTTTATTAACTTGTTTTAGTTAACAAGTCGTTGGGTAACGCTTCCTTTGTGTTGCTTTCTCTTGTGTTTTCCCAATTTTTTTTTATTATATGAACCGTTACTGTATTCTGATACATTAGTTACATACGCAATAAGAAGTAATACGTTAACAGAGCTAAAAAAACGCTGACAAATAAGATAATGTAGTCTTTATCTTATTTGTCAGCGTTTTTTTAGCGAAGTATGTAAGTAGCCATATTGCTTCAACTCCTAATAAATTGGTATCAGAGCAAGTGTATGATGACAACGAAGTAACAGCCAGGAAAATATCAGTAAAATGTATATTTCAGTCGCAGCTGACCCCGTTGGGTTCCGTTGACGCGTGCAATGTATCAATTATTCACAATAGTGCCATCGATCCAGATAAGTACCGTTGCATTCTCAATTTATAATGCAACGAGGTCGATTCAGCATCCTATGAATCCAGGTCATGCGTTTTATTGTTAGAGTTTATGAAATTGTGTGTGTAGGTACTCTAGGTCCATCTCTGACTCTTCAGTGAATGTAAGGGTAGTTTCATGTTAGTTATATTAGCAAACGGGATAGCCTCATCGAATCTTCATCATAATTCGCGCAGCCTTTGCTCCATCCAATTTTGCTATGCTGAGTCGCATTTCTCCCTTTTGTGCTACGCTTCCTATGTCTGTGCGATTTTAACCAAGACTTCCCCGTGATCTTTTGCAACCAATCTCCCAACCCTCCCTATCCCCCTAACCAACTCCAAACTCTTCTATCGTTTACAGTCGACCATTGAGCGAGAGCTACGCTCTTTTGACCGATGAGCTAGTTAAGGTTACGCTGCATGCAAGACGTTCGGGACCGGTCATTGAGGCGACACTCGGGGTAGGCCCATTTATCAGGAGTGGAGTCTTTTGGCTGACATAATGATGATAATGATGCTCCATGACCAGTATCCAAGTCTCTTGCCAACCATCGCCATCCGTATTTCATAATTTTCGAGCTAAATCCTATGTCAGATGCCACAGTTGTGTCGGACACAGTATTTGGTTAGAGCTAGCATAGTCTTCCAAACAGTAATTACACCAGAGACATTAAAAAGATAATCATGCCTTTTTAACTTTTCATTGTAGTAGGCAGGCCCTACTGCTGTAGCGAAGTCTTTTGATGTTTTTTTTTTTTTCAACCTTTGTTTATTACTTCGCAACGCTTCGCAAATTTTTCTTAATTTAGGTACTTCAACATCATCAAATGCCTGGTCTTTAAGTAAGCTTCCAGTCCAACTGGATGCAATGGAATATCAGTATTTTACAAGGAGCGATCGCGAACTTAATTATGGGACATAATCAGAGAGAGAGAGAGAGAGAGCTTCTGCAAATAATTCCTTTTACCAAATTTGTATTTGGCTGTTCCAGAAAATTACATCGAGATGAGTGTGGAAATTATCAAGCATATGGACAAGCGCGAGGACCCTGTGTTCCAAGAGGTCCTGCAGTACGCTCGCGTTCATCTGACTAAAGAAGGTATTTTGTATACGGGTTTCTTATTTAGGGCGATAGCCAACTTAATAAAAATTAAAAATTATAATCACTTATTAACTTTAGACATTCAAAAGTGTCCTTTAATGGCCTTGTTGAAATACATTATTTTGACTTTTGGCTTTGACAATGAATGAGTAAATCACGTTTGTAGTTGCAAAAACTAGAGAGTACATAAAAACATAATCATAGTAGCCAATTGGATCATCATCATCAGACTTTTAATGCTGGTCCATAGGTCTCTGTGAGAGGGATTGGTACGTATTCCGCCAAACAATCCCAGTGCGGGTTGTGTGAAATAATTTACGCAAAGTAAAGCGCCTGTCTGGGTTCAAACCCACGACCTACAACTTGTAAGTCACGGCCACTGGGCCACCACTGCTCTGCTATTGAAAATATGAGACTATGCTATGACAAAAATATGAGGTCGCGATCAGCACAACTATTTGAAGCGAGATCAAGAGCTGCCAGAGTAAATTCTTTTTTTATTTGTTTTTCTAAAACTGATGTACAATCGAATATGCAAAAAAATAATGTACAACAAAATAAGACTGATTGACACCGACTACATGTGCATCTTACATGCACATTATAAAAACACTTATTATTTGAAAAATTATATAAAGAATTTAAGAAAACACAAAATAATTTTTTGACCACTAACAGATGATGGAAAATAAGAAAAGATCAAAAATTTAAATTGTTACAAAATTAAATCAAAAATTAAATTAATATCAAATCACAATTGATTCGAATCACAGCGAAGTATTAAATAAATCAAAAATTTAATAAAATTCAATTAAAATTAAATCATAATTAAATAAAAATCAAATTAAGTGATAGTTGAGTAAAAATTAATCAAATTACATTGAAAAATAACTTATAATAAATCAAAATTAAATCAAACTGAAATAAATTATAAATCAAAATCAAATCAAAACCAATTCAAATATTAATTGAAATAAATAAAAAACCAAATTATTATAATATCTAACAACTAAAACAAAATCAATTCATAATTAAATAAAAACGAATCAAAATTAAATAATCAAAAATTGAATAATCAGACATAAATCCCTGAGTTTTCTTCTCACTGAGGCTACAGAACCAGCAAAGACATCTATTTCGCTACGAATACCATTGGCAAGAGATAGCATGCGGTTGATGGTCGGTGCATAGTTTGGATGCTCGACTAATTATATGGTCGTAATGACCTCTAAAACTTAAATTGCTATCTACTAGAACTCCAAGGTCCCTAATAGTATCGACTTCTTGCAGGGGGCTATTTTTAATTGTATAATAAGTTTGACATGTTTTCTTTTTCCTGCTTTTAATGTAATACTTACTTTCATTAATACTTTATGCTTTACTTACTTAATACTTTAATATAATACACTTGCTTTCATTTAAATACATTTTATTTTGTAAGCACCAGTTGTGAACGCTATTTAGATCTTGCTGAAGCTGAGCAATGTCGGACTTATTGTGTATGGCTTGATATAGCTTTAAGTCAACAGCAAAAAGTTTATATTCCGAATTAATTTTGTGGCCTAAATCATTTATGAAAACTAAGAAAAATAAAGGCCCCATGTATATTGCACAACAACACTACACTAAAACTGAGGATCTAAACAAGTGACGAAACGACGTTCAACGAAAGCGTCGCGATAGCGATGGGTAAAATGTCAAAAATGTTGCAGTTGCCAAGCCCTATCAGTCCCTTACATTTTGGCATTTGATCAATTGCCATCAGAATGTCACTGTGTTTAGAGTCACTTGTTTAGCTGTACCGATTGCGTTTTCACAGGTCACATTCTCCCTTAGTCTCATACTGTTTTCTATAGCTTATTCGCAGATTAGATAATGTTGTTTAAGTGCTCACAGCATTCTAATCTATAATTTGAACAAAAAAAATGTTTCTTTGCAGAGTTCAGGTCCATCCAGATCGAAGTGTATGCTGCTAGCAATAAGATCGCGATGCATCAATGCACTCGTAAGTATAAATTACAAGGTCGTAATCATCGGTCACAATGTGACTTCCACGAACCCGCACTGGGCCCGCGTGGTGGATTAAGGCCCATTACCTCTCTCACAGAGGGGATGCCTGTGTCCCAGCAGTGGGAACATTATAAGGCTGATGATGATCCAACTTTACCCCACACCATGGGATAAACAAGAAAAAATCATTTCCACATCATTCATCCCCACTTTACGTGAACACGCGGTACCCTAAAAAATCTTGTTTACCTGGTTTTATTTTACTACTTTGTCAGCGTGATTCTTATGTAAATGCAAGCCAAATTAGCTTTCTAGTATTAAGAGCTTCAGAGCTAAGTTGTGGACGGATAGACGGACAGACGGACATGGCGAAACTATAAGGGTTCCTTGTTGTCTACGGAACCCTAAAAAATAAAAACAAAGAGGAAAAAAATACAAATTTTTGACGGTATAGACCCCACCAAACTACTTGGCCGCCCTGAAGTTGGTTTACCGGATGCGCGAGGCACGAAACGGTGCTGTTTTTGTATGAGATTTTCTACTGCGCAGCCATTGTAGCCAACTTCAGGGCGGCCAAGAAGTTTGGCGAGAACTATACTTATTATAATATGAAACTTTTCTGTATTTCAGCGGTGGACAAGATCGCCCATCTCGCTATCTGGCAGGACGAGAGTCCTATAAGAGCGGGGGTCTTGTAAGACAACAACTACAGGTATGTTATATTATGAACAGAGGCTCTTGATAAGTGGTATTCTAACAGCGATAGGGCGACGGCAGTACTTGTTAAAAAACGGATGAATAGTGTGTATATGTTATGGGAAATCTGCGATAACCAGGAATTGTATACAATTCCTAAGAAATCTTTAGAATTATTTAGGAAAAGTGTGAATTGATAATTCTAACATTATTTAATACATATATTTCCTAAGACATGCATATGCATCCTAGGATTTGTATACAATTCCTAAATTCGTCAAGGAAATGTGTTTATTAAAAGACTTCCTTCTGGACCATCTCGGTCTCACCGAAGGAAGCCATTTTTCTGTCTCTGCCAGCATGGCCTTCACAACTGTTGGCCTATACAGATTGCCGAGATCCTGGCCACCAAGACTTTCCGCTCAGAGGCCCACGTAGGGAACGCCTCGAGCGTGTGTTGTGTATAATCAAGGTCGTCTACGCAATGGTGGCAATTGGCCATGGCATCTCGCCCAATTCTATACAGGTACTCACCGAAGCAACCGTGCTCGGTGAGTCCCAGACCAAGCTTGTAAGAGATGCGCTCCTCTCTTATAAGCCAGGTTTTGAAGTGTGGCAGGATGGTTTCAACAACGAGATTCGGACGCCATTATGAACTATGAGGACGCGTACGCTCCCTGCGTTGTGATTGGCTCCTGCGATCACGCGAGTGATTGAATACCCAATACCCCGGAAGCTCTCATTTTACCCCTTAACGGACCGATATACTATTTTTAACAGATTTCCTTTTGTTTTCTTCGTTTAGGCATTTAAAGAATTCCTAGGAAATGTGTGAAATACAATTTATTTCATACCTTTCTGATTGATTTCCGGCATTCAATAGATTTTCTAGAAATAGTATACCAGGTTTATTTTCAATGACCTGCCAGATTTTTTGCAGGAATAAGGCATCAGTCAAAGAACGATCGAATACTATATGTATATTTTATAGAAAAAATATGAAATCAGATAAACTTTCTATAAAAAATATATATATATATATGAAAAATATTTTGTTGTACTACGAGCAGCGGAGAAAACAGGGAATTTCATCTAAAGACACCCATTTTATTTTTCAGTGCTTAGGTAAATAAACAGTATATAAGTTCACTGACCTAAAGTAAAAACAAATTTATTTCCTTTTCAGTGTCCAGGGATTACCGCACGACATCGTACGGTGCACATCAGAACTGTTGACCTAGATCCAGTTGACGTCATTACCTGTAGCTACCTGACCAGCTATAAATCTATGCAGCGGCCACTGCTTCACAGCACGACTGCCCGATGCAGTACGTCAATATTGATTTAATGTTTTGTCGAACAGCAATATGGCGATGCACCGGTTTATAAATACAGATAATCCTTTGGCAGCCCCCCATCAAAAGAATTGACTTAAAGAAAAGTAGGCTAGGGTTATCTGATGGCTTGTGGAATTCAGCAACAATGTCAACTGATGAAAGTATCCAAGGATATAAACTCACAGTATGTAGGTATACGAAATAGTCTAGAATTCTTCTTCATAATTGAAGAGGCCACGGAGAGCCTAATTATGTAAAAGCGGTAAGCTCTGTAAATCTTTCTTCATTTTCATTACAGTTAGTTTGATATTTGGCCCGTGCAAACACCCGGTTCCCGAAAGTCTTTGCATTATATGTTATCACCCTATTATTATTAGTGTCTAGGTCTACTCAAGCATTGTATGTCTGGTCAGAAACCTGATTTTGTAACCAGGTCCCGTAGTCTCTATCGGTGTTCAGTGTCCTAAATGTATTAATGTATGCCGTAAATGTTGTTAGATACTTGAAAAATAATAACTCTCTCAAGCCACAATATTCAAAAATAGAATCATTCATTTTAAATTAAGTTGTTCTTCAGTTGTATCATTTGGAAAGTATTAAATTACAACGCATTTTTAAAGTGTGCATTAAGATAGTAATGTAAGAGGGTCATCTAAAGGAGAAATCAAGCGATCACTAAGGAGCTACACATAATAATTTCACAAACAATTCAGAGCACCCCACGGGAAACCGTCAATCAAAAAACGTTAAGCAAAAATCGGTCACCGAATATAAACCGGTCGTTTGCGTTCTCACTTAGTAGGAATTAAAATGGGGTAATGTACAGAAACGTAGACTAATATTGTAGAAAAGTAATCAATATAATATTCGGGCCTGTGTTCGTTCTAGAACGCGGGCCTAGATACATACTCAGTTATGAATCTGGATTTAAATTTAAAGTCGGTTGCGAAGCGTGCAATCAAAAACTTTCCAATGAGATTCAAAATTTGAGTGCCACTGAGAATACAGGCATTAGATACATAAAAACTATAAAAGAAAAGAATATAATAGTAGTTTTGTAAAAAAATATTTAGGTAAGATAAAGAAAGACTGGGTATATACCTGTGATTTTTTTGAGAACAACTCAAAAAAACACAGGTATCAAAATTAGTAAGAAAATTGGCTAAGAAGTGCGCAGTAGTTGACACCGGCACTGATCGATTTGATCAAATGCTATTGACTGTTCTAAACAGTGAACACAGAAAACTAAACATTGCGAAGCATTGTTGTATAAAAGCAGTGAAACTGCTTATCTGCTTACCAGTAAATAAGTTTTTCGTAAAGACGTGCAAATATAACGGGTTTTTACCCGATTAATAGGGTCAAACCCATCGACTATAATGATGAAGATGATGACGATCATGTCAGTTATTAGAGAAAGTACAAACATTAAAATAATTACAGATTGTTGTAGGAATGCGTTATCTGCGTGCCTTTGTTATTTTATGATTGTTATGTTTAGAAAAAAAATATAGATACTTTTCTGTTCTTACTTTAACTGATTAAAATATTTTAGCTATCCCGAAAGACATCTTAGGAGCGGGACACACAGAAAAGAAGTAAGACGAGGACGCGTATAGAATAGACTGCGTCTCGTCCGCGCCCAGTATTTTCTGTTTATTTTGTGTAGCATCGCTTCTATACATTTTGTATGAAAATTTATTGAAGGGGTGCCGCGTCTGCGACACTTCCTCGTCTGCGACGCGTCCTCGTCTGCGACGCGTCTTCGTCTTACGTCTTTTCTTTTTGTCCCGCCCCTTAGGGAATATTATACTTTTTTATATTATATCGCTTTTTGGATATGCCACCATGAATACTGTATGTTCTGCTAAATGTATTTTAGTGTTAGCCTGTGTTTTTGTGTAACACACATACTCGTCCTGCCGTCCTGCGCAGCACTGCGCGCTTTGTGCCTAAATTATATGGAAAATGTCAACCATTCGTGCGCAGTACGACAAACCCACCGCTCCGGCGCCGCAGCAGTCCCAAACCAAACGTCTAAATTGAACGAGCCTTAAGAATCAATGACTTACTTCATCACAATTTTTATCAATCAATAAATCTAAACTGTAGTAAAAGTGTTGTTTTATTTGGTGATCCTTTTCCTTAGTTTTAGTGACTCTTTCGGAACTTTGATATTATTATAATGGTATAATTAGAGAGGCGACCGCGTACCTGAAGACGCTGCATTGGCCTTCCAATGCAGCGTCTTCGTGGTGACACTTGGATGCCTTTGTTCAGCTGGACGTTGTTGATAATTGGAGTAGGCTCATAAGGGTACTCAGGTAAAAAGTAGGTACTACATTGCTGCTGAACTGGTACTGAACATACATGGAGCAGTTTAGGTCTGTATCCATGATGCAAACACTTGAAAAAAAAGCATAAGTAATTAAAGTTTTTTTAATTAATTTTTTTATTTATAACTTTTACTTGACATTTATTTTCGAATAATTTACATTTGAACATAAGTATAAGTATTATATATTTATGAAATCACCTTTTAAAACCCTTTATTTTGATACCCTACACGAAGAGATCGGAAGAAAAAGAAATGAGCTATCACAATATGGCGCCCAAAATACGCCAAATTTCTATTTTCCAAATTTAATGTAGCCAGTCACACTAGCAAGGTTAAGACAAATCGATTGACGTAAGAATCATCAAAATTGTACTGATAAACACATTACCCTCCTTCAGCAGTCGGGTAAAAACATATTCAATAACTTTATTTGCATTTTCGGAGGCAGAATCATTAACGCATTTTTTCTAACATAGGCTATATTATGGACACTCAGAAGCCAGAACCTGTCTTGCTAATGGTTATCGTGTTGCCTAGTGACTGGGCTGTAGAGGTCAGTTAGGCAGTCACTAAATGTAAAATATTAGCAGCATCCGGTAAGAATGGGCATCTGATTCAACGGCCCATTTTTTAAATCCGTGAGAAACGCAATAAGACATACAGGACAATTAGTTAAAATACGCGTTGCTTTAAGTTTTTACTATTTTTAAATAATTTCCCTATATCCGGTAAGACTGGGCTGGGAAAATCCACGCAGATTATTTGAATAGTTTTTTGAAGTGAGGTCGGTGGTTTAATTGTAAGATAGACGATAATCGTCTGAGTTGCAAGTTGCAACATATTCTCCGGAATTGCTGGAAATGCTTTGGCCATCTTAAATTTGAACATTAACATACCGGTGTATTAGTATTTTTGCACGATTGTCAGCACCATGAGCTCGTAGCATAAAATAACAGCTACAAAAATCGATCTTCAATGTTAAGCAAAGCTTGCCGAAGTCCGTGCATGAGTGCAGATGGGTAACATACTAAGATTCGTCCGTGCCTCGGCAAGCACTTTAAGCTGTTGGTCCTCACTCCACGGATCTTTGGATTGTCAGAAGTCAGATAATCTGACACTAGTCTTGCCAAGAGTTATTATCGAGTTACTTAGTTACTGGGTTGTGGAGGTCAGATAGGCTGTCGGTCCATGTAAAATGCTGGTAGACGGGTAGTACTGCATCAGAGTAATTCACCTCAAGCTATTGTTTGTTTACTCCCCACACAGTTAATTTCTGTGGTGTAGAGAATTGTTCCGTGACGCAAAAGCTGAGTGCGATGTTGTGACATTAGGTGGCTTACCTCAGCGGGGGCGGGTTGTCGTAGGTCAGGGACTGTGCATAAAGCTATAACTCGGGCTACGTTACCCGACGCGCGGCCTGTTTTATTGTTGCGCGGCCTCGAGAAATGTAGGAGTGGAGGGGACCCTTCTGTGCAAAGAAGGACCCCCGCCACTCCTTATTATTAGGTTAAAAATTATAGTTATACCAATAAATAATTAATAAAATCAATCTCAAAAGCACACAACAATTTGAAAATATTCGAATGCGTCCAGCGAAGCAGTGGAATTCCCTGCCTTGCCGGAGTCTGTGTTTCCTGATAGCTACAAACTCGTAAGCCATAACTTGGTAGTGTTTTGGTCTAGAGTCAATAAATAATTTCTAGGTAAGTGTACTCCATCGCCGACTTCATCAACCCTTATCAGGTGAGTTAGTGGTCAAACGAGAGAATTATAAAAACAAAATAATTTGTCAAAGAGGCCGTATAATATGCCCCGTATGTCTGTCACTGTTATATTACAAAATTCACTAAATACTGGGTGCTCAGGCCCTTTACCAAGGCCAATAAAAGTGGGATAAATTCAAAAGGTCTTGTCATAAATAATCTTTCACGTTAATCTGTTTAGCAGTCAGGTTTTCATCTTTTGAAACATAGCGGGAACGTAATGTTTTGAAGGGGTGTCAACAAAGGCTATTGAATCCAGACCCAACCCCTCTTTACGAATGTTCGTGTTTTGTTGGCGTCTCTTTCCTATTTGATGCGCTGATATAGCTCCGTCTCACTTCAAGTCTGCCGTTCTCCGAACAGCTGAAGGAAGTACAGTCAATCAGAAAACTTCAATGAAATATATAATTCATTTAATTCAGTGTCTTACACGGTAGTGGCAGCCAAGTTCGTAACACAATAAGCAACGCACTGGTTGGCACTCGCGTGATAATCCGCGTAACAACTATGGAAGAAAACACCGCAAAATACATAGAATACTCTTTATAGCATTTATGATTTTAGGTAGCATTACCTAGTATTTATGTCATTGTTTTTTCCTAGTACGAGTAGGATACAACAGGTGAACTTATCGTTAAATCAATTTTTAAAGACAATCTTTGGAAGGAAGAAGGCTAGGTGATTGGGTGCTAGTGTACTATTGAAGAGCATCTTCTGTAACTTTTGGTCTTACCGCTTTTATCACCGCCACCGCCGCCAATCCTGGTGATATGATATCTCTAGATGAAAGCTTATTTTCTCCAGAGTGGCACTAAAAATCATGTACCGTCAAAAAAAATTTTTTTGAAGAATGTAAAAAAAATTGAAAAAGTTATTGATTTATTTATTTAAACTTCGTGCAACAGACAGGTATATGCGGACTTAATGCCTGAGGTATTCTCTACCTTCTTCTCTAAGTAAAATTGAAGAATATATATGTATATAATTAAAAGTTATATATAAAAGGTAAAGATCCTGATGTCATGTCTGACCACTTTCTTTACGCATTTTTTCGCTGTCAATCGAGGTACTAAATATTTGAAATTAGGTATCAAATATTAGCAAAAAGGTAGTGTCTTTTGGTATTTTCTAAACATCAAATGTCTCTTTTGGTCCAAGGGTCAGAACCATTACCATTTTCTTGTATCTTCTTGTTATAATTTACTGTCCCTTGGCCCTTTAGTACAGTATAGTATCATCCATATAGGTATAAAAGTAAATAAAATATCTTATCATACTCAACAACAGTACAAATATCAATATTGCCAAATCATCGATGTAGGAGATCCTATGGCCACTTTTCGGCTGTATTATCAGAATATCTCCATTTTACTTAGACCATATTATATTGCATTGTGTCCAACATTTTCGAACTATACTAAGTTTAAGTGAAATCTGATGCTTTACATGGAGGATATACTTGTGTTAGCTTTATGACAATTCATGTGCTAATTTAAAATAAATATTCCACATATGTTTAGTTATTTTGCGTTGTTTAAATAAAATAAGTCTTGAATTATATTGAAATGTTTTGTTTGTTTCGGAAGTTTGTATTAAAACTAATATTAATTATTGTTAAACCTATACCATAAAACATGTTGATTTTTATGTGGATTTTCTGAATATGATTCCATTTTTAGTTTGTTATAATTTTTGATATTTTTCAGTGTAAGTAGCTCAATGCTGACTTTCGGACAAAATGTCGTGTTTATTTTCCATTGGCTGATACTGGTATTTTTCCTCGGTGTCAACGAGGAAAGGACAGCCAATCACAATCAATCGAATTTTTAAGGCGATGATTAGATTTAAGGCGATGATAGCTCAGTGGTAGTGACGTCGGATACCGAGACGAAGGTCGCGGGTTCGAATCCTACAATGAGCTTGAGCTTTCGGTGAAGGAAAACATCGTGAGGAAACCATAGCACGGTGGTAGGGTACTTTGTAGTACCCGCCTGGCTGGCAACCACCCTCAAGTTGAAAATCTGTCGCCAAGCACCTTCCGGTGTGTTCCGACAGCAGCACTTGAGAGCCAGTTCCCTTCTAGGCTTTGTGTGCTTACCACCATCGGCCACATCATCACTGACCACGGTGAGATTGTGGTCAAACACAGGCCTATACAAAGTAAAAAAAAAAAAAAAAAAAAAAAAACATCATTGAGCTATGAAAGAGTCTGGATCATGAGAGTCAGAAACAAACAGTAAACTAATATATACGGAACTAATATATATGTTCTGTAAAGCCGATAACAAAGTATCGGCAAAGTATATAGAATAAATAAATATAAATAATACAGTTAAACAATAAATAAATAAATAAATTATTAAGTACAAGTCAGGAAATCTCTCAATCTTGTATTAATGAAATATTTCTGTCTGTGATCCCACTGCATTCATCTGTCGATATTGTAATAATAATGATTTACTCGAATGAGTCCTTACAATCGATTTAAGCTGTAAATTCACATACTTAAGAATGATTTGCACATAATAATGTAGATCCAAAGTTTGATCCTAAATTGAAAAACTAAACAATGTTTCTTGGTTGAATAAAGTTAAAGAATGCTCAGTGATCTATGGGTGGGACAGTAAACAGACTGCCCACTACGCTCTACTTAAGCTAGTCGGTACTGCGAAAAAGTGGTAAAAAGAGCAGCTAGAGCGCTTGGGACGAATGGGTTGAAAAATAAATTTGCTTTTCCGTCTAACGAAATCTATGACCATTTACTTAAGTAAATTTAATGTTGGCTAAAAGAGCAAAGTATGGCGATGGTATAGAAGAGTATTTTTATGATAAGATAATAGCTTTGAATCGGTGTGGTATAGTAGGTGGGAACGCTATTGATTGCATTGTTTATGGAGTAGAGGATAGATCAGTTCGGCACGGGGCAGAGGCAATTTTGAGGAAGTTGAAAAATTATTTGGTTATCTGAGGGATGTCAAATGTGCAGATTAGATAAGGTTTCTAAGAAAGCAGTCAATTCAGTAAGTGAAATGCGTAAACTTGTAAAATTGATTTGGATAGACTCTTGAGGTGCTGTAACTGTCACGAAACGAGTCATGTAGTGTTAGCATGTAAAAAGCCTATCGTTCAGTGTAAACGTATTGGTCATGAAGATTCTAAATGCAGTAAGAGTATTTGGGTAATTGTGCCGAAGTTAAGACTTTAAGACTGAATAACAGCGCGGGCTAGAGACTAGACGACAAATTTATCAAGAGTATATATGCTAATAATGACGTCGGTAAACGAATGATGCAAATGCAATACGATTAAAATGAAATGTGATCTTAAAAATTCAAAGAACAGAAAATATTACGTATCGTAATGTAGTGAAATAAAAGGGACACAAATGCAGTTTCTTTCATAGATTTATGCATTTATTTTTGGTCGGATTATATTTCAGGGCCGTATAGAGTAACTAAAGTTTTGAACCACGATAGGTATTATGGTGAGTCGTAGATACACCTATTTACTAGAAAAGGGACGTTAAAGTATATAGCTGTATTTTCTTTCGATAAAATACATCCTTACCTTTGTTTCAATAACAAAACTAGCGAATAGTCTACTAGCGAAACCGATTGTACCGAAAAATATATATTTGATGTATTCATCAATCTGTACTCTATTTGAAATAACATAAGAAATTTAATAATCCCTTTTTATAGTCCATTCAACCGATTTTGAGTTATATGCCGTAAATATAAGGATGACAAAAAAGCATAAAACAATAAGGCTGCCTGTCCACTTGAGCAAAGCGAGGCAGCGGAGCGGAGATGCGGAGTAGATTTGCGGACGGTCCATAGAAACGGAACGGAGTAGCGGGCTGTGTTTTTTCATACGTGGAGCTCGGTTGCACTCGTTTCTCTTCTCAGTTTCCTCGCTCCGCCTCACTGCTCTGTTTCTCATGTCCGCGGCCCCACTCCGCGTAAATATATATGATTTTTGAAACTAGTAATGGAATCTCTATCCACTAAAGCGGAGCGGTGTTATTATGCAATTCGATTGGTTGGCTCCGCACCTCTTTTCTCCACTCCGCGCGAAGTGGACAGGCAGCCTAAACCAATATCAAAAGTTTACTACATCTGCCATTTGTCATGTCACATGTCATCAACGCAATATAGTTGTAAAAATTGTTTTTAATATTACTTAAATAAAGTATAGTCAATTGGAAAAAAAATGATTTAACTGCATTGCTTTCAGCGATTTTAATAAGCTCGAAATGAAATCAATATTTATAAGCTACCGTAATAATTTATAATTTCATATTATTTCAGTTTTGAAAGATCGACGGCTCTTTACGTCTTTATGTAGTATCTCTAAGTAGTCTTTGGTCTATACTAAAAACTTCAGAAAAAAAAATATGCCAGAAGACCTAATTTTATTTAAAAAAAAACCACTTGACTTCTTTATTACATTTTGCCCTTGTTTGTGGTACCTTTTGCCATCTAAGTTTTTTTACTACTATATGCGGAAACCTTGAATTGGCCTTAATTTTATTACAATAACGAAGCATGTATTAAAATGATGTCATTATGTCTTCGAAAATTCTGAATAACAAAGTCTCGGAAAAGAAAAGTGAATATAGAATCATGTGCGCGACTGTACAATAATATCGACCAGCGCAGCCGGGACCAGCTTGCCCGCCGGCAGTCTCTCCAAACTAGTGTACCGAACAGTACCTACTTAAACCTGCTATTTTTCAAAACCGGTAACAAAGTGTTATTCCGTGACAATATGTCAGAACACTACCACCCGTATGACGAAGACTCGGGTGTCCAAAGGCTTAATCCTGCTCAAAAAGAAATGTTGAAAAATGAAATGACGAAAGTGAGGCTGGATGCTAAGGTCACGGATGAACTGGAGAGAGATCTGGATCTCATTCCACTGGCGCATCTTGTAGGTGTGTTTTCATTATTATTTTATTTTATTATTATTATTGATAGGCTCGTATCCACTATCTCACCTAATGGTAAACGAATAATATAATGCTACGAACATTATGAATTTGAAAGTTTGGATGGATGGATGTTTGTTAATCAATCGCCAGAACGGCTGAACGGATCTGGAAACAAAGATACAGAGATAGATAGGATACGTTTTACTGCATAAACTAGGTAAAATTATTCTTTAGGATAATAAAAACTTTCCACCTGGGCGAAATTGGGGGCAAGGCCAGCAATAATTATTTAGGTATTGTTTTTTATTATTTTGTTTTGGTTTCTAATGTATTTTTTTCCACCCTTCGTAGAAAGTTCTGATACAAGGAACATTTCTAAATTGAGTTGCTTTATCTTGTTTTCTCCATATTTGACCCGTATTTTTATTTTAAAGGGTTATGTTTTTCGCGCGTTACAAAATACGCGCGAAATGCATAACCCTTTGTATCTAACTATCTAATATTCTTTATAAACTCATATGTTTCATACCACTAGATGGATTTATAAATTAATAAGTCGTTAAATAGGTCTTGACCACCCAAGTGTTCTTAGATAAGTGACGTTAAAAAAAGAAAAAAGGTGGATTTTGGGCGCTATATTGTGGGGATTCCAATTTTTTTTTTCTTCCAAACCCATTAAGTGGTGTATTAAAATAAAGGTTTCTTAGAGGTAATAACAAAAATATATACCACCAGAAGACCCGGGTTCGAGACCAGATGATTATTCTATCCCCTTTTTTTTCAAGTTCCTTCTTTTGTGAGAAAATCTATTATGTTTTGGCGAGTGGTAATGTTATTTTCTTTTTATGTCCTTTAATTGTATAAATATAAATTCTTTTGATGACTGTTGTTTGCATGGACGAATTTTAGTGAAGCAACCAACATTTTCAAATGAAATAGTACGTCTCCTTTTAAACCGTCACCCACATTCGAAATATAAACGCATCTTTTGCTCTAGCATCCTTCAATGAATAGATGACAGAACAATAAATAGCCATGGCATTTTCAAATGAAATAGTACGTCTCCTTTTAAACCGTCACCCACATTCGAAATATAAACGCATCTTTTGCTCTAGCATCCTTCAATGAATAGATGACAGAACAATAAATAGCCATGGCATTTTCAAATGAAATAGTACGTCTCCTTTTAAACCGTCACCCACATTCGAAATATAAACGCATCTTTTGCTCTAGCATCCTTCAATGCAGAAGATGACAGAACAATAAATAGCCATGGCATTTATTCTTGTCATAAAACTTCTTATAAAACTTTAGGACATTAAGTACCACTGACAGCAGATTCAGTCTCAAGTATTAAACCTAACTCTTCTAAAGCAAGATAATTAGCAGAAATAGATTTTTCTTATGGATGAGGCTCCGATGCTTCCGAAATATGGTTTGCAGAACATTGATCAACTTTTACGATCCATTGGAAATTCGAATCTCCCTTTCGGTGGAAAAGTAATAGTACTAGGAGGAGATTTTCGCCAATGTCTGCCTGTACAGCCGCGTGCAAATAAAACTGAGTTATTAGATCTTTCTATTGAGCGATGCTCCTTATGGTCCGTTTTTAGAATTTTAGACTAGAAGAAAATATGCGCGTTGATATAGAGCAACGGCAATTTGCTGATTATTTACTAAAATTAGGCAACGGCGAACTGACCTACTACAACTATAGATAAAAATACTATAGAAGAAATGGATTTATTTATTAACATATATACAATTGAATATTCTAAGAAAAACAAACCTATATACAAATACAAAAGGGAGACGGCAAAAAAGCTCATTGTGCATCAAAAAATTCGTCCACATCGATGTCAATGGGAAACGTGCCCAGAACGCTGGCAGCATTGCCACGTTGTATGGCAATGCTAATTCTCTGGCTGAAGAAAAGGCCAGCCCTTTGGTCACGTGAAGAGTCGACGAGCTTTGTGCTAATTTCTCGAAAAACTCGATGCACACTCGGACCCCATGGACCTAATGTTTCAACCCCAAACGGCTCAAACATATAACTTCCAATAAGGTTGGTATATTTGCGCCGTTTGAGGTTTTCTGCACCGGCAGCAGCCGCCCCAGCACATCCCGCCGTGCTAAGAAGATGGGATGGCGCAAGGGTGTCGACACATGTTGCATCCCACACCAAAGGCCTACCCACCTTCCAAGGCATTATGGTCATCCCGTCTGGTCTCTTCCCATCGTCGCGTGCCAAGCCATTGGGTTCTAAAACAGCTGGCACCCCGGCGGTGACAAGAGCCCGACGTATGATGTCATTAATGCTGGCGTGCCGTGCTATCCGGCCAGCGCTCCTACTGCAGGATAGGCCATGGTGACCGAGGCGGTCGACTGCTTCACCACATTGACAACTATGTGGAGCTCCACTAGGAGCACCCAAACGCAGACAAGTAGCGATCCGGAAGGTGTTGTCATTCAACATAGTACCTATGTTGACTGACGGCAGTGCCTGTAGCCAGAGGCCCGACTCCCACTCTCCCACAGCCAGCAGGCGGGCACGCTCAGCAGTATTGGTGGACGTATTTAAAAGTTTATTCCGTACCAACCTGCAGAGCGGCTCATCCCACTGTCTCTGGGAAGATGGGTTCTCGGGCAACACCGTATTCGGGCAAGCCACTTTCCAGGCGCACACGGTTAACGTTTCAGTGCTGTGGACCGAAGACAGGAACGCCGGTAGGCTTATACTAGAAATTTTGCGGATGCCGAGCCCGCCGAAGCGAATGGGTAGTGTAGCTTGCATCCAGGCTCGATCATCCAAGGCCACATTTAAGATGGATGTCAGAGTGCATCGAATAATTTCGTCAATTTTTTCCAAGAGATGTGGCTGCTTCCATAAAGGGGAAGAGCGGAGAAAATACATAAAATTTGGTCCTAAACAGCAATACCTAATAAGAGTAAAAGCCGAATGAAGGTTAATTTTAGAGAGTCTATCCGAAATTTCATTAAAATAAGAAGAAAGAATAGAAGAAATTGAATTGTCACAGAATATCATTTCAGGCAACAATCTTATTGATGAAGTATTTGGTAACTGCTTGGCCAATGGAAAATATGAGGGGATGAAAGACAGAGCAATACTCGCGCCTCTTAACAAAGATGTTGGAAAAATTAATGATGATATAGTTGCCAAACTTCCCGGAGAGTACAAAATCCACTATAGCCATGACTCAATGAAAGATCAACCTGAAGAAGCAGCCAAAAATACAACAAAATTTCTCAATAGTGTCACCTTTTCAGACATGCCACCACACGAACTAAATATGAAAAAAAATGTGTGAAGACCCAAGGGCAATCATCCTCAACCGGATCCTTTAGGGATGCGGTGGCGGCTGTGAAACTCGCTGTCATCACAGTCAAGTACACGGAGGAGTACTTGAAGGCGGAGGACTTGGTGCCAATCCAGGAGCTCATAACTCAGAAACTGGAAGTGGCGCCAGATCCTCTGCCTGTTCTCACAGTTGCTTCCGGAGTTGTTGCGGGTGCAGTTCATGTATCCTGCGACAACTTTGAAGCAGTTAACTGGTTTCGGGGTGCCATCCACAATGTGCAACTTGGCTCCCTGAAACTCAAGGTCGTCGACGCCAAAGACCTTCCAAAGCCAGTCAAAATGGCATGGAAGAGTCGGAACTTGGCGTTAAAAGACTCTGCCCGGGCCATTCGACTGCAGCGGTTTAACCCTGCCTTGAGGACGGACGACTAGAAGGTCGTGAATACTCTCACTGAGCAGACCGGCATCCGTCGTATCGTCCTCATGGACGGGGTGTCCGCTGGGGTCATGAAGGCCGCGGGCTACTCTCTTCCAGGAGGAATTGAACGTACTCGTTCAAGCTCCTGGAAGAGGAAAAGGGGGAGGCACCCACTGCGGAAGCAGAAATGGAGCCCTCCGAAGATGGTCCACCGCAGGGTGAGGATGCCATCAACGAGGTCTCTGCTGTCGACGTAGCGCAGGGGGCAGAGATCCAGACCGGGGTGTCAGAGGCGGACCTCTAGGATGACATCCTTGAGGGCCTCGATACTCTGGGGATTGAGTCGCCAACTGCTCTCGAGAAGGGTGCGATGGAGGGGAAGCCTCAAAACTGAGACACCCCAACAACAACACAAACCCATCAAGATATCCAAGATGGAGGGACTAAGGTGTGTACAAATCAATTTGCATCATTGTAGAGCCGCTACTGCCCTTCTGGCTCGGCAACTGAAGCTTAATACATACGACATTGCCTTGATTCAGGAACCTTATCTGTATAAGGGGACTATAAAAGGCTTAGGTGGGACAGGAGGCATGGTGCTTTATGACTGTACAACTAATGACGCGAGGACTTGCATCTATATCAGGGGCGGTATAGAGGCAATGCCCTTACGTACTTTCTGTTACAGGGATCTCACAACAGCTCTGATCCAAGTGGGGACGGGAACAGAGGAAAGGAGAATCATCCTTGCCTCTGCCTACCTCCCATATGAACAAAAGGAACCAGTAACACCTCTAATCAGAAGACTGGTTGACTACGGTAACCAAGAAAATCTCGACCTGATACTTGACTGCGATGCAAATGCACACCACGTCGTTTGGGGCAGCTCAGATGTCAACAAACGAGGGGAGGATTTGTTGGACTTTGTGGTAAGCTCTTCTTTACAAATCCTTAACGCAGGCAATAAACCTACTTTCAGGACCTCTGCGAGAACTGAAGTTATTGACCTGACACTGGCTTCAAACAGGTCCAGCGCTCATATTGAAAATTGGCATGTATCGGACGAAATCTCTCTGTCTGACCATAATTATATATGCTTTAGGTTTAGGACGGCGGGAGAAGCCGAAACTAGACGAAAGAGAAACCCAAGGCATACAAATTGGGAGTCATACAGGAGGGACTTCAAAGTAAATCTAGGGAGCCCTAAAGGTAAGCTCAATTCCATACTGGATATAGAATTCGAAGCGGACAGAATCAAGGCGGGCATCATGGGTACATGGGAAGATAATTGCCCAGAAAAAAAGGCCTTTTGCAAAAAGGTACCATGGTGGACTCCTGAACTAGCCAAAATGCGTCAGGAAACACGACATTCCTTTAATGATGCAAAAGCCAGGAAGGATGTTTCTGGCTATCATAGCATGCTAACGAGGTATAACACGGCGGTACGCAAGGCCAAAAGAACTAATTGGCGGCAACATTGCACCTCCATCGAAATTCTGCCAAGTGGAATGAGGTTGTGCAAAGCAATGTCCATGACTAAGACAAACCCACTATCATCTGTACAGGGAACTGGACAGGACACTCTGGGCGTGATGTTTAGGACCCACTTCCCGGAATGTATACTGCGCAATAGCGATGAAGAGGAACCAGTCACAAGGGACGATCTCACAAGGCACACGTCCAAAAGTAACTGGCTGACGGCAAAGAAAGTGGTAGATGAAAATAAACTGAAGCTGGCCATAGCGGGCTTCCAGCCTCTCAAATCCCCTGGTCCGGATGGCATCTACCCAATACTATTGCAAGAAGGGGCATCTGTTTTGATACCCCATTTGAGTAAGCTCTACAGAGCCTGCATAGCCTTTGGGTACGTACCCAAGGCATGGAGGGAGGTCAAAGTCACCTTTATACCGAAGGTGGGTAGACCGACTTATGAAGAAGCTAAAGCTTACAGGCCCATCAGTCTATCATCCTTTCTCTTAAAAGCTCCGGAGAAACTGGTAGACAGGTATCTAAGAGAGGAACCACTGAAAGTATTCTCTCTACACAAACTACAGTGCGCCTACAGCCCTGGCAAATCTACGGAAACGGCATTGCATTATGTTGCGAGTTGAGCCGAGGCTGCGCTAGAGGGACAAGAGATCTGTGTCGGGGCTTTCCTCGACATAGATCGGAGCCTTCGACAAAACAACATTTGAGTCCACACGCATTGCTGCAAAGGAACATGGCATCAACGATACCACGTGCAACTGGATTGACTATATGCTGAGAAGCAGAATAGTCAGATCGGAACTGATGGGAGACAGACTTAGTGCAAAAACAACAAGAGGTTGTCCGCTTAGTAGTAGACTCACTACTTACCAAACTCAATACCGGACCATTCTACACAGTAGGCTATGCAGACGACATAGTAATAATGGTCAATGTTAAATGCCCGAACATAGTCTCTGGATTATTACAACAAGCATTGAGGATGACAGAGGAATGGTGTACAAAGAATCACCTCTCTATCAAACCAAGCAAAGCAGTCATTATTCCATTCACGAGGAAGAGACAACTAGAAAACCTAGAAGAGCTCTCCTTCAATGGCATAAAGCTGCCCTGGTCCACCAAAGTTAAATATCTGGGTGTAACGCTTGATAAAGAACTCAGGTGGAAAACTCATGTGGAAAATATAACGACAAAGGCCTTACGAGTGTTCGGCATGTTTCATCCACCTACGGTAAAACTTGGGGGTTAAAACCCAAAGTGATACGATGGCTGTACCGGACAATGATAATACCTATTATCACATACAGCAGCATAGTATGATGGCCAAGAATAAAGCTTGCGTCGTGCAAAGCGCCACTCACCAGGTTACAAAGAACATTGTGTCTCGGCATCACGGGTGCTTTCAGGAAAACACCTACGGCAGCGATTGAGAGATACCTCAATATCCCTCCTCTGCATATGATGGTTGAATTCGAGGCAAGGATGATATTACATCGTTTTGCTGTTGCTGGACTATGGGATGCCTCTAAGCCAAAGACTAACTATACAAAGTTCGATGAGAATGAAGGCCTGGATCGGGTAACAAGCATGTTATCCGATAAAATGCAAACTATATTTGTGTTTGAAAGGTCTTTTAAGGTCCAAATCCCTACAATAGAGGACTGGAAGAAGGGCCTCGATCCACCAGAACAAGATAGTCTGGTGTGGTACACTGATGGATCCAAAATGGAATCAGGTACAGGAGCGGGAATATACGCAAAAGGTTACAAATGTAGCAAAAGCTTAGGGAAGATGGCAACTGTATTCCAAGCAGAAACATTTGCCATAATCACCTGTGCTCAAGAGAATATAGATAGAGGAACCAGAGGTAAATCCATATATATTCTTAGTGACAGTCAGGCTGCAATCAAAGCCATGGCATCCTACAAGGTGGACTCCGGGCTTATTCTGGATGTTATCCAAACCCTAAACAGGCTTGGGAAGCACAACAGGGTAAGACGGATGTGGGTCCCTGGGCACAAAGGAATCCATGGTAACGAAGTGGCTGATGAACTGGCAAGAGAGGGCTCAGCAAATAATTTTGTGGGTCCAGAACCATGTGTAGGCATTTCGACGTGTCACGTAAAAGCCGCATTTAAGGACTTTGCAGATCACAGACAACAAACTTATTGGCTGTCTAATACCGGTCTGCAACACTCCAAACAATTTCTAGGCTCTACGTTCAAAGCCCGGGAATGCATTTGGAACATGAGCAGGGGGCAAATCCGCTACCTGCTTGGGGTCTTTACTGGGCACTTTGGAACCAACGACATGCTCATGAAGATGGGTTTAACAACGACCCCCGTGTGAAGGTTGTGTGGGGAACATACGGAACGTACACTGTGCACATGCGATGCACTGGCTGGCAAGCAAATGGGTATCCTAGGGGTTGGATACCCAAATCCAGAAGACTATAGGCTCATATCTCCTATTCTCGTTGTAAAACTCATGAAAACAGTTTTCAACGAGATTGGAGAGGAGTAAGTTATCTAGGGGACCACAATAGATCCCAATGGGTCGAAGTGTCCCCCCCACCGACTCCAACCTCTTCTATCGTTTACAGTCGACCATTCAGCGAGAGCTATGCTCTTTTGACCGATGACCTTTTTTTTTTTTTTTTGTGTTGATAAATGCTCAAGCATACTGCACTACCACGGGGCGATAGTGCAGTTATGTGGGACTCTAACCCACTAAAACTCCACGGTGTCCTCCTGTGCCGCTTATGGCGGGAACACGGGTACGCGTTAGCACTCACCGCGGACCCGCCGTGGCTGTCCGTCACCGGACCCTCCTCGGGGGAGTACCTCCCATCACCGGCGCACCAGAACACACTGTACGCCGTGACCACCCCAGGGACCAATCAGCACATGGGCGCCAGACGACCCCGTATATGGCACCCTTGGTTCCCCTGTGACGGGTCAAAGTCAATGGCCCCGCCACCTACCATTGTTCGGCCGCAGAGGATAGGGAGAGCGGCGTACCGCAATACCGGCACTCCTCTCCCGCCGCGGCCTGCAACCCTCAGCCGCGACATCGTATGGGACCTGGGAATCTCCATAAGACATCGCGGCCCGCCTCAGTTGCGATGTCGCCTGTTACCAAGCGGCACCGCAACCTACTAGTTGGCCGCTACGTCGTCGGCTTAATCGGCAAAAGCCCTGACGAGCGGCCCCTCCACGGGTTCCTCGTCGCTTCACCGTGGGTGACCAAGCCACGGTTAATGAGCCCCCCCGCCTCGACAATGCGGGAACCCACCGGGGGGGTTAACCGATGACCTAGTTAAGGTTACGCTGCATGCAAGACGTTCGGGACCGGTCATTGAGGCGATACTCGGGGTAGGCCCATTTATCAGGAGTGGACGTCTTTTGGCTGATATAATGATGATAATGATGCTCCATGACCAGTATCCAAGTCTCTTGCCAACCATCGCCATCCGTATTCCATAATTTTCGAGCTAAATCCTATGTCAGATGCCACAGTTGTGACGGACATAGTATTTGGTTAGAGCTAGCATAGTCTTCCAAACAGTTATTACACCTTGAATACTTTACACCAGAGACATTAAAAAGATAATCATGCCTTTTTAGCTTTTCATTGCGCCTGCCTACTGCTGTAGCGAAGTCTTTTGATGTTTTTTTCGACGTTTGTTTATTTGTTTATTACTTCGCAACGCTTCGCAAATTTATCTTAATTTAGGTACTTCAGCATCATCAAATGCCTGGCCTTTAAGTAAGTTTCCAGTCCAACTGGATGCAATGGAATATCAGTATTTTACAAGGAGCGATCGCGAACTTAATCATGGGACATAATGCTAAGTTAATAAATTTAAGAGCTTCTGCAAATAATTCCTTTTACCAAATTTGTATTTGCCTATTCCAGAAAATTACATCGAGATGAGTGTGGAAATTAGCAAGCATATGGACAAGCGCGAGGACCCTGGGTTCCAAGTGCTCCTGCAGTACACTCGCTTTCAACTGACTAAAGAAGGTATTTTGTATACGGGTTTCTTATTTAGGGCGATAGCCAACTTAATAAAAATTAAAAATGATAATCAGTTATTAACTTAAGACATTCAAAAGTGTCCTTTAATGGCCTTGTTGAAATAAATTATTTTGACTTTTGGCTTTGACAATGAATGAGTAAATCACGTTTGTAGTAGCAAAAACTAGAGAGTACATAAAAACATAATCATAGTAGCCAATTGGATCATCATCATCAGACTTTTAATGCTGGTCCATAGGTCTCTGTGAGAGGGTTTGGTACGTATTCCGCCAAACAATCCCAGTGCGGGTTGGTAGATGTCACATTTCCTTCACCATTTTGAGAGCAGTGGTGATGAAATAATTTACACAAAGTTACACAAAGTCTGGGTTCAAACCCACAACCTACCTTTGTTATTCATAAAACTGATGTACAATCGAGTATGCAAAAGAATAATGTACAACAAAATAAAACTGATTGATACCTACTACATGTGCATCTTACATGCACATTATAAAAACACTTATTATTTGAAAAATTATATAAATAATTTAAGAAAACAAAAAATATATTTTAAACTGCTTACAGATGCTATCATCTGTAAGCAGTTTAACAAAAGATCAAAAATTAAAATTATTATAAAATTAAATCAAAAATTAAAATTATTACAAAATTAAATCAAAAATAAAATTAATATCTTCACAATTGATTCCAATCACAGCAAAGTATTAAATAAATCAAAAATTTAATCAAAATCAATTAAAATTAAAACATAATTAAATAAAAATCAAATTAAATGGTAGTTGAGTTAAAATTAATCAAATTACATTGAAAAATAACTTATAATAAATCAAAATTAAATCAAACTGAAATAAATTATAAATCAAAATCAAATCAAAATAAATTCAAAAATAAATTGAAATAAATAAAAAACAAATTATTATAATATCTAATAACTAAAACAAAATCAAATCATAATTACATAAAAACGAGTCAAAATAAAATAAAATTAATCCAACTAAAATTAAATAATCAGACATATAAATCCCTGTGTTTGCTTCTCACTGAGGCTGTCAAAAGCTGCTGAAATGCTGCTGCTGCTGAAATAGATGTCTTTGCTGGTTCCGTACCAGCAAAGACATCTATTTCGCTACGAAAACCATTGGCAAGAGATAGCATGCGGCATAAGGGTGAAAAACTACATATGTTAGTACGACTTTGAGAGTTCTTCTATTGATTAAGCGGCTACCACTACGTGGGATACTAATATTTACTTTCCCCAAGAGCTCGGGGGAATCTATGAGACCATGAATTAATTTAAAAAGAAACATAAAATCTAATGATTTTCTACGAGCACCTAGAGATTGCATTTTGTAATGACTCCACCTCGTGCTATAGGAATTCAGATTATGACATCTATTATTAGCGTAACATAGGTGATAAAGAAATCGTTTTTGAACGCTCTATCCTATCTAAGTGTACCTGATAATATGGGTTCCATACCGCACTACAATACTCCAGAATACTGCGAATAACGGTGTTGTAGATGGTAATAGTCAGGATTGATTCTCTAAATATTTTCATCTCTCTGACGATGCAAAATATGAATATGAAAACTTAGAAAAATAAAGGCCCCATGTATATTGCACAACAACACTACACTAAAACTGAGGATCTAGACAAGTGACGAACCGACATTCAACGAAAGCGTCGCGATAGCGATGGGTAAAATGTCAAAAATGTTGGAGTTGCCAAGCCCTATCAGTCTCTTACATTTTGGCATTTGATCAATTGCCATCACAATGTCACTGTGTTTAGAGTCACTTGTTTAGGGGTACCGATTGCGTTTTCACAGGTCACATTCTCCCTTAGTCTCATACTTTTTTCAATAGCCTATTTACATTTAGATAATGTTGTTTAAGTGCTCACAGCATTATAATGTATAATTTAAACCAAAAAAATGTTTCTTTGCAGAGTTCAGGTCCATCCAGATCGAAGTGTATGCTACTTGCAATAAGATGGCGATGCAGCAATGCACTCGTAAGTATAAATTACAAGGTCGTAATCATCGGTCATAATGTGACTTCCACCAACCCGCACTGGGCCCGCGTGATGGATTAAGGCCCATTACCTCACTCACAGAGAGGATGCCTGTGTCCCAGCAGTGGGAACATTATAAGGCTGATGATGATGATGATCCAACTTTACCCCACATCATGGGATAAAAGAGAAAAAAAACATGCCCACTTTACGTGTAAAGGCGGTATCCTAAAAAATATTGTATTCCTGGTTTTATTTTACCACTTTGTCGGCGTGATTCTTATGTAAATGCAAGCCAAATTATAGCTTTCTAGTATTAAGAGCTTCTGAGCTAAGCTGCAGACGGACGGACGGATAGACGGACATAGCGAAACTATAAGGGTTCCTTGTTGTCTACGGAACCATAAATAAAAACAGAGTGGACAATATTTAATGTTTGACTGTACTTATTATAATATGAAACATTTCTGTATTTCAGCGGTGGACAAGATCGCCCATCTTGCTATCTGGCAGGACGAGAGTCCTATAAGAGCGGGGGTCTTGTAAGACAACAACTACAGGTATGTTACATTACGAACAGAGGCTCTTGATAAGTGGTATATTATTATCGCAAAAAACGTCAAAAGAGTATTTGTTATAGCGGCAACAGAAATACATTATCTGTGAAAATTTCAACTGTCTAGCTATCACGGTTCATGAGATACAGCCTGGTTACAGATGGATAGACAGATAGCCAGACATACAGAGAGAGGACCGCGGAGTCTCAGTAATAGATTTTTGGGGGCTGAGTCACCCGCGTCCGTAGGAGAGTTACCCTTATTGCTGTTACCCTACACGTGGTCCCCGGGTGGTGTTAATCAGGTGACACTACTGGTGGTAGGCTTCGGCCGAAGGCTTGTGACCACCCACCGGGCAAAGACGTACCGCCAAGTGGCCTAGCCGTGTTCCGGTACGATGCTCGGTGTAGCCGCTAGAGGAGTTGGGTCGAGATAGTTGTTCCACTGCATGCTGACCAGCCTGACTCGCACTGTTTTGGGCCTATCGGGAGACTAGTTGCGGAGGGTAGCGGGATCCGAGGCACGGTGCGCCGCTGGCTGACCGCAGGTAGTTGGGGGCCCAAGTAGTGTGCCAGCCACACACGAAAGGCTGCCCCGCCAACTGTCGAAAAATCCCGGAATGCACCATCGTGCTGGTTGGCGACCAGATGGGAGGGCCCGATGGACATCTCCGGGGGGGCTCGGGCGTCCCCGCAGTCGCCGGACTAGTGCCCCAATGATGGCGTCCTTTCAGTGTGTGTCTGTAGGTTAGTAGCGTGGAACCTCATCTCACTTCATTCTCCTCACCTTTCACTCTTAAAAAAAAAAAATGGCAAGAAACAAAAAGAAAACTGGAGTAAAACAGCGGCTGCACCCCCTCCCTCACAAAGTGCACCTCGCTAATATTAGAGGTCTGCACTCCAATCTCACCTCAGTCCACCATCATCTAGATACTGAAAAGCCAGCACTGTTTTTCCTTACGGAGACGCAGATAGGAAGTCCGTCTGACGTGTCGTACTTATCCTACCTAGGGTTTACCCTGGAGCACATTTTCAAACCACGTGCGGGTGTATGCATGTATGCCCGTGACGACACTTGCTATCGGCGTCTCCGTAACCTTGAAGACTCCAGGTTCTCAGTGCTGTGGGCTCTGGTGGACACAGGGCTGGATAAGATTATCTACACCTGTGTCTATCGCTCGCACAGCGGTGATCAGGAGACAACCAGGCTCACAGAGTACCTCAGTGAGGCGGCTGATGCGGCACAGCAGCGGTATCCTTCCGCCCAATTAGTGCTACTGGGGGACTTTAATGCCCACCACCAGGAGTGGCTCTTCCCATACCAGTGCACTGACCATGCTGGTCGAGCGATGCGCAAGCTTGCGCTAGCGCTAAATCTCACCCAGCTGATCCAAGGGGCAACGAGGGTGCCAGATGTTGATTCGCACACAGACAATTGCTTGGACCTTCTGCTGACAACAGATCCAGACAGATACTCAGTGTCGATATCTTCACCTTTGGGTAGTTCCGACCACTGTCTGGTGAAGTCTGTATCCGTCTACTCCCCGCCCGATCCCAGCCCAAGCGGCACCCGGCGGATATGGCGGTACATGTCAGTAGATTGGAATGGGATGCAATCTTTTTTCGCATGCTATCCTTGGCAGCTCACTTGTTTCTCTTCGGACGATCCATCGGCATGCGCTGACGCTGTGACTGATGTGTTGCTTCGGGGGATGGAGTACTATATTCCATTCTCTGACGTAGCAATGTCTAACGTCAACCGACCATGGTTTGGAGCCGAGTGTAACCACGCCAAAGCGGTTAAATTCAAGGCCTACCAGGCATGGGTTGACGCTCGAACGCGCAAGGCAAATGACGTGTGTCAGAAGAAGAGAGCCTTCAACACGGCTGCCAAGTCCTGCAAAAAGGTGATGCGAAGAGCACGGTTTGACCACATTAGCAGAATCGGGAACAAACTTGCTTCGTACCCAGCGGGTAGCAAAGCGTTTTGGTCCCTGGCTAAGTCGGTCGAATCAAATTTCTTTCGCCCCTCACTACCACCACTGCTGAAACCTGACGGGTCATTAGCCCACTTCGCTGAGGAGGAGGCTAACTTGTTTGCTTCCCTTTTTGCGGAATCTTCGCATCTGAATTCTGATGGCGCGCAGCCTCCTCCTTTTCCTGATGGATGTGTGACGAAAATGTCGGATATCCGCATTCATCAAAAGGACGTCCGTAGGGTGCTGCGTAGCCTTGATGTGAACAAAGCGAGTGGCCCTGATGGGATTCCAGCAATTGTACTTAAAACCTGTGCGCCTGAATTGTCTCCGATCTTGACACGCCTATATCGCCTTTCCATAGAGACAAGCAAGCCAACAGCTTCAGCGTCAGCTTTGGAAGCAAGCCAACGTACAGCCCGTGCCCAAGAAGGGCAGTCGAGCTGACCCGGCCAACTGCAGACCCATATCTGTAACGTCCATCCTCTGTAAGAGTATGGAACGTGTGCTCAACGGTAAGCTCCTGGCATACCTAGAAGCGAACGACATCCTCAGTGACCGCCAATACGGCTTTCGCCGAAATCGGTCCACTGGGGATCTTCTAGCATATGCCATTCACATCTGGAGTGAAGCCATCGAGAGACACGGGGAAGCGCTAGCCGTCTTCCTCGACATCTCGAAGGCTTTCGACAGGGTCTGGCATGAAAGCCTCATTGGTAAGCTTCCTTCCTTCGGTCTGCCCAGTGGTCTGTGTGAATGGATTGCGGACATCCTGAGGGATCGATCCATCCGAGTGGTTATCGACGGCTGCTCGTCCGGTCAGTTAGATATCAACGCCGGAGACCTCAGGGGTCAGTGCTCTCGGCAACATTATTCTTGCTGCACATTAATGATCTGCTTAAACCGCCGCACCTTTGGGTACGCAGACGACAGCACTATTGCGGAGAGATACGTGTCTGGCGCACGGGCTACTGGGCCTCAGATTCAGTCTCTCCGGGAGGTCATGGTTGAACGCTTGAACCTGTCCTTGAAGGCGGTCTCCGAATGGGGTGAAGCCAATCTGGTCAGTTTCAATGCTGCTAAGACCCAGGCGTGTCTTTTTTCCACTAAAAAGAGCCAATTCCACCCGGCTCCATCTTTCCGTGGTGTAACCGTGCCGTTGACGGACCATCTCGAACTTCTCGATGTTACGTTGACATCGACCCTCAATTGCGGTCCATTCATTGAGGCGAAAGTTCAGTTAGCTGCAAAAAAGTTGGGGATTCTTGCAAAGGTGAACGGTACTTCACGGATGAACAGCTGCTCAACTTGTATAAAGCGCAAGTTCGGTCTTGCATGGAGTACTGCTCTCACCTTTGGGATGGATCAGCCAAATACCAGCTTGATGCACTTGAGTCGATTGACAGACGGGCCAAAAGGCTTATTGGCAACGATGCACTGGTCGCCTCAAAGCTCCAGAGCCTCGAACATCGACGCAGAGTTGCCAGCCTGTCGGTTTTTTATCGGTTACATTTCGGGGAGTGTGCGACGGAACTGCACAATTTGATTCCACCTAGCCCTTTCCATCATCGGACTACAAGACGTACGGCCATGCGCCATCGGTACATGGTGGACATCCCTCCCATACGCACAAAGCGTTTTGCTAATACTTTCATTGTACGCACAGCTAAGGAGTGGAACTCCCTTCCGGGGTCTTTGTTCCCTGATAGCTACAAGCTTGGGGTCTTTAAGTCAAGAGTGAATAGGTTTCTTCTAGGTAAGCGTGCTTCACCGTAGACCGCATCATCGCTTAACATCAGGCGAGATAGTGGTCAAACGCGAGCTTATAGATTATAAAAAAAAAAAAGTTTCCTTTTTTGGGTACGGAACCCTAAAAACTAGCAAAAAGTTTAATAAAAACTTTAACCCAGAGAGTTTGTATTATACTATAATGTGATTATTTATTTCGTGGACCTAACTGACATTTGGGGGGTTGTCACTTTATCGTTACATTAAAATAGTGTCGTACCCTAACTATCCTGAGTGATCGAAAGTTAATTGAAAATCGAAGTAAATCGAAAATGAAACTACTTCACGGCATAAAAAAATAATTTGTTTAGAAACTAGCGGCCCATATTTAGTTTCTACTCATTTATGTCAGACTTAATTTTATCGAATGCAATTATTTTATTGTTGATCTCATATTTAACACAATAAAAGTTCATGTACTATGTGTATGTATACTGTTATATTTAAATATATTACGTTTATATTCATAAAACATTTATTTACACCAATTAGTAAAAATAAATTCAGGAGTCATGTCACATCGATTCTATGTAACATGAACCATGTCGTGTGTGGCTATCGGTTGCAAGAGTAGAATGAGTGTATTAACAGGACATAATCATAGGATATCTTTCCACAGATGAGTCATGGACTAGCATACTGAAATTATTGTGCAGTGAATATATTTTCATAGGCTGTCTGGAATAAAGGAATCTTAGTTCTATGACAGTTTACGTACTTACGTTCTGATGTTAGAGATGTGACAAAAGTCACAAGAAATATTTATCGATACTGTATTTTTATTGTACTTACTTTAATATATTTTTATTGTACTTACTTTAATATATTTTTTATAGTTTATTTGTTATTATTAATCTAATATTGATTGTGTACAGGCTCCTAAGAGTACTTATTTAAGAAAGAAGAGATATTCTCGCTTGAGTTCACTGCATTTTATTGAATCATGCTATCGCTATCTCTCGACCCATCTATGGATTGGTCGAATCATGATTATTTTCACATTTTACTTTTTTAAATTAAATTATCATATTTAAACCATTTTGTTATTATTTATTTTGTTACTTTTATACTTATACATACTCGTTTGAACTTTATTTTCGGTCTTGTACAAGAACTAGCATACTATATATCAGTATATTGATCAGTACCTGTTTGTACATACAGTCGTTCGAGTGTACCAGAAACTGTCACTTTGATCTCATGATGTACCTCGTTTTTGCACAAGGTATGAATATTTATTATTATGCAAAGCGTATAATGCGCAGAAAAATTACGAAAGAGTACAATTGTATTCTTAAAATGACTGATAAGTTCACTCTTAGTACGAGTACACATTCACTCTTTAAATAATTATAAAGAATCCCTAAAAAAACGTAGAAAAAATTAGCCGCAGTCAGGGACGATTCTTACAGATATTTGACCAAATTTGTAGAAAATCCTCCTAAACTAAACTAAACTCAATAATATCGATATGACAGTGGCACAGATCTAGTTCTGATATATGTCTATAGATAAGTATCTATAACAACCTCGGTCACACTGGCACAAAAGATGGCATAGACAAAAGTATATCTCTTTTGCTTATGACGTTATCTGTTAGTGCGAAAGTGAATACCGATATTGAAATTGCGTCTTAAATATGTTCCCTCTAGTGTAATATAAACTCTCTGGTTTAACCCGACTACGGTTTTTTATCCTATGTTACCCGGGCCATAATAACGAAACGATTGACACCTCGTTCATCAAAATCGAATGAAAAGTTTAGGCAAAAGGGTTATGATTTTAGCAGTCTATGTATGTATGTTTGTATTTATGTTTGTTCCTCCGTAGTGCCTAAACTATTCATTCGATTTTGATGAATAGGTGTCAATCGATTCGTTATTATGGACCGGGTAAAATAGACTAAAAAATCATGGTCGGGTTACAGTTTATAACTTTTTGCTTGTTATAGAACATAATATATATTATAGTATAAAAACAACAAAAAACAAGGTACTTGCACACAGATCGAAATCAGAAAAACGGGATTGTTATGCATATCCGTACTTTTTCATACTATATCAATGGAATTAAATGACTACAAAGTGTGTATATGTTATAGGAAATCTGCGAAAACCAGAAATTGTATACAATTCCTAAAAAATCTATAGAATTGGGTTGTAGAATTTAAAAAAAAAATACGATTTTTTAAATGTATTTTGAAACTTTACTTATCATGAATTATATTGTCGTTGCAGAAATCTCTTAAATATTTTGTTCAATTTATTATAAGCATTTCAAAATCGATAAAATTTTAAAAAGAACCACCTGTCTACAAACTGGTCATGATTGGTCGCCAAGTTGGTGACGTCATAACGTTCAAGGAATTTTACGATAATACAATGTCAATTGCACGTGAATTGACTAAAAATATCCGAAAATTAGTGCAAAAATATTATTAAACAACAAATTTTATTTAGTCATGTGTGATAAAAGATTCATAAAGGCTAATGTTGATAATGTAGGTACCCACCTGATGGACGATTTGGAAGTTTTGAGCATAAATAAAGTAGTAATGAATATTACGTGTTAGTGGACAGGTGTTAGTTATTGTTGTTTACCAGGTACATTTAGAAACATAATTGTCATAACTTAATCGTTTTTACATATGGGTAGGTGATATTGGTGTAAATAAAAAGTAAACAAACACGATTGGCGCAAATCTTCGACCTTGGATATCAAAAAATTTCATTAGATACCACTAAATATGATACACATAAACATAACATTTTCGTTAATTCACACTATTTACATATCCCTTCATCATATCAGCCGAAAGACGTCCACTGCTGGACATAGGCCTCCCCCAAGCGTCGCCACATTGACCGGTCCCGTGCGTCTCGCAACCAGCGGATTCCCGCAACCTTCACCAGGTCATCGGTCCACCTGGTGGGAGGCCTTCCAACGCAACGTCTTCCGGTTCGCGGTCGCCACTCCAGAACCTTTCTGCCCCATCGGCCATCCGTTCTGCGAGCAATGTGCCCTGCCCACTGCCACTTAAGTTTGGCAATTCTTCGGGCTATGTCGGTAACCTTGGTTCTCTTGCGGATCTCTACATTTCTGATTCGATCACGCAAGGAAATTCCGAGCATAGCCCTCTCCATTGCCCTTTGAGTGACTGTAAGTTTTCTGATGAGGCCCATTGTAAGCGACCACGTCTCAGATCCATATGTCATCACTGGCAACACACACTGGTCATAGACTTTCGTCTTGAGACACTGTGGTAAGTTGGACGAGAAGATACCGCGCAACTTCCCGAACGCTGCCCAGCCGAGTCGGTTTCGACGGTTGACCTCTTTCTCGAAGTTGGCCCTACCCAACTGGATCGTTTGTCCCAGGTAGACATAGTCGCCCACAACTTCGAGTGTAGAGTCTCCTACCTTGATAGGAGTGGGTGTAACATGGGCATTCAACATCACCTTGGTTTTGTCCATGTTCATTCTAAGACCCACTCTTTCGGAAGCACTACTGAGGTCATCGAGCATTTTACTGAGGTCCTCCATGGTCTCAGCCATAACCACTATATCGTCAGCAAACCGAAGGTGAGTGATGTACTCGCCATTGACGTTGATGCCTAGCCCTCTCCAGTCCAGAACCTTGAAGACATCCTCCAGTGCAGCGGTAAACAGCTTCGGAGATATGACGTCTCCCTGTCTCACACCTCGCTGCAGAAGGACTGGTTCCGAGGTCTGATCCTGAAGTCGAACTGACATGGTGGCGTTTTTGTATAAACACTTCAACACTTCGATGTACCGGTAGTCAATTTGGCACCGTTGGAGAGACTGCAGTACAGCCCAAGTCTCGATCGAATCGAAGGCTTTCTCGTAGTCCACAAACGCTAAACAGAGAGGCAGGTTGTACTCTTCGGTCTTCTGTATAACCTGCCGCAGCGTATGTATGTGGTCTACGGTGCTGAAGCCTTTACGGAATCCGGCTTGTTCGGGAGGCTGGAAATCGTCAAACCTGCGCGCGAGACGATTCGTGATGACTCTTGAAAACAGCTTGTAGACATGGCTAAGAAGTGTGATGGGCCTATAGTTCTTCAGTAAGGCATTGTCACCCTTCTTGAAGAAGAGTACCACCACACCCCTGCACCATGCCTGTGGCGTTTTCCCTTCGTGTATGACGGAATCAAACAGCTTCTGAAGGGCCTTAAGGATTGGTTTTCCACCCGCCTTCAGGAGTTCGGCCGTAATTCCGTCATCACCCGGTGCCTTGTTGTTCTTAAGCTGTTTCAGAGCCATCCTAATCTCATACAGGCTGACGTCCGGAATGTCTTCGGTATAGTGTCGGGTCAATCCAGCTCTAGGGTCTTTCGCTAGATTCGCGACGGGTTTACTGGTTGACGTGTACAGCTGCCCATAGAATCTCTCGATCTCCCTCAGAAGCTCTGGTTTGGCGGAAACGATCCTGCCATCATCGGTCTTCAGTTTCGTGAGCTGGCTCTGCCCTATAGACAGATCTCTTGCAAAGACCTTGGAGCCCTTATTCCGTTCAATTGCGTCTTTTATACGCTCAGTATTAAAGCGGCGGAGGTCGCTTTTCAAGGACTTTGAGATCCGTCTATTTAGCTGCCGGTATTTCACCGCATCGTCTGAAGACTGCAGGATCATCTCACGCCTCTCCTTCATTAGCTTGAGAGTAGGATCAGAGAGCTTTTTGTTCCTATCTGTACGGCGGGTCTTGAAAAACTTAGACCCGACCGTATGAACAGCTTCCACGAACCCATCGCTGTAATCGTCCACGGAGCTTCCTAGGCACTCGAAACGATTCTGGAGTTCGAGCTGAAAGTTCTCGGGGTTTTGGACCTGGATCTGTGCTGGGCGGAGCGTGGACTTCACCAGTCGAGACCTTTCAAGTTTAACATTAATGTTCAATGTGCCTCTTACCATGCGGTGATCGCTCCCGGTTTTAACCGAATTGATCACAGAGACATCATTGAACACTTGCTTCTTGGTTGACATGATGAAGTCGATCTCGTTTTTAGTTGAACCATCGGGGCTTTGCCAGGTCCACTTCCTGTGCTCACGCTTTCTGTAGAAGGAGTTCATCATGTAGAGGCCCTCCTTCTCCATAAAACTGGCCAGTAGGTGACCCCGGTGGTTCCGGCGTCCAACTCCAAATTGCCCCACTTGCAGCTCATCCACGTCTCGTTTGCCCAGTTTTGCGTTGAAGTCCCCCATGACAACGGTGAAGTGAGTTTTGAAACCATGCATGGCTCTAGAGATATCCTCATACATGGTCTCTACCTCATCGTCGGGGTGTGCCGAGGTCGGGGCGTAGACCTGTATGACCTTCAGCGAATATCTTGCGGATATTCTGAGTATAAGGTACGCCACCCTGGTCGACACACTCTCGATCTTCACCACGTTGTTCACAAGGGACTTGTGGACGATAAACCCGACACCACCCTGGGACTGCCGGTCACCCTCTCGGAAATAGAGCAGGTTACCGGATTTGAGGATTATCGAGTCCTCCCCCTCTCTTCGGACTTCCGATAACCCTATAATACTCCATCGCAACCTACTCAATTCTTCCTCCAGTTCGGCTATCTTCTCGTCGGTCCGGAGTGTTCGCGTGTTATATGTTCCCAGGTCCAGTCGTCGGTGTTTATTGGGGTAGCCGGGTCCACTCCGGGGATTCTTAGCACCCCTTGCCACGCCATCGCCTCGACCGCTACCGTAGCCGAGGGTAGACGGGCTGCCGGGCACTCGGGGCCGTTTTTTCTGTGTGCTGATCATTAGGATTGGGGGGTTTTGCCATAATCGCCACGCTTGGCAGGCGGGTTGGCGATCGCAGTTTGTTGATAAAGTGCACAGAGAACGCTGCTGCCCATTCTCTGGTGTGTCCCTTAGTCGCCTCTTACGACACCCACGGGAAGATATGGGATGGTGAAATTCTTTACATCCGTCACCATACGGAACATATCCCTTAATAATATTAATAACTAATATCTATATTACATATTTACAAACACTAAAAAGTTTGTAGAACAGAAACGAGAATACTTTTATTATGCGTACAGCTAAGGAGTGGAACTCCCTGCCGGAGTCTGTGTTTCCCGATAGCTACAATCTGGGGGTCTTTAAGTCAAGAGTGAATAGGTTACTTCTAGGCAAGCGCGATCCATCGTCGACCACATCATCGCTTACCATCAGGTGAGATGGTGGTCAAGCGCGAACCTATAACAAATAAAAAAAAAAAAAAAAAAAAGTGAAATTATTAACTTGGTAGATTTTCCTTACACTAATTCGTCAGTAAATATCTCTTAAATGCGTCGACCGATTTCCATAATTCAAACAGAAATATTAGTTTTACACCTATATCTGTCATTTAAGAATAAAATAATAAATACATCTCCATAAACAAAAAATCATGTTTTCAAGTTACGTAATTATACAACAATGTCAACTTTGCTCTAAACTTCCCTTAAAATTTACTTTTCTCAGTCTTTAATGATCAAAGTAAGACATTAATACGGATCTAATACTAAATTAAAACAAGATAACAACATAATTAACACATTATAATTGGAATCTAGTTAGACATAGAACATTTCTCAAATTTAGTACAGATTGCTAGGTACTTGGCTATTGCGCGAAACACATAAAATGGGGATCTTTTTGTAGTGTTTGTACATAATGATTCGAAGCAAGCACGATAACTTTTAAGGTTCGATATTTATGATCAATATATTCGATATTCATCAATATATTGACGATAATAACAAGAATCGGTTAAAAGTCAAAACACTGTATAAGCCATAGATATAGTATGTAGCAAAAAAATTCTAAAACTATGGTATAAGCTATGTGCCACAATGAGTAGAAATGAACGTTGTGACGTCACAGGGGCTCGGGTTTGGTCGGAAAACTGTCGGGGTGTTTTCGGTACTGGATTCAAAAACATATTTTCGATCGGATTTTACTTTGTAATTACAATGAAAAAAAAAACTAAAAATAGTTTTCATACAAAACTGTATGATAACTTATATATGAGCTTTCCATTACTTACAAAAAAAAATGGTTCAACAAACCAATTCCGGACTCATTTAGGCAATGTGTGAATTTATAATTTTGAAGATTATTTAATACATATATTTCCTAAGACATGCATACATATCCTAGGATTTGTATACAATTCCCAAATTCTTCAAGGAAATGTGTTTATTAAAATACCACCCTGGAACCGCCTCGTGCAACGCCTACTAGGAGACAGAAAGAGCGCCACCCCTGAACCTTGCTGTGCACGGCAGAACGAGATCATTGTATCACCGTCGTTCCTGGAGTCACTTGGTGGGCGGACAGAGTCCTCAGTCTGAGTGCCAGAGAGTCCTGCCTGTCTATGATGCAGGCGGGGTTTCGGCATTTTAGGCATCGAGGTGGTTGCCTCCTCGACGCCTTTTTCTGCAAGAAGGATATGCCTTTTCATGATCTCGCTCGGCAGCCTCCTTCTGGACCATCTCGGTCTCACAGAAAGAAGCCATTTTTCTGTCTCTGCCAGCATGGCCTTCACAACTGTTAGCCTATACAGATTGCCGGGATCCTGGCCACCAAGACTTTCCACTCACAGGTCAACGCAGGGAACGCCTCGAGCGTGTGCTGTGCACAATCAAGGTCGTCTACGCAATGGTGGCAATTGGCCATGGCATCTCGCCCAATTCTATACAGGTACTCACCGAAGCAACCGTGCTCGGTGAGTCCCAGACCAAGCTTGTAAGAGATGCGCTCCTCTCTTATCAGCCAGGTTTTGAAGTGTGGCAGGATGGTTTCAACAACGAGATTCGGACGCCATTATGAACTATGAGGACGCGCACGCTCCCTGCGTTGTGATTGGCTCCTGCGATCACGCGAGTGATTACCCAATACCCCGGAAGCTCTCATTTACCCCTTAACGGACCGATATACTATTTTTAACAGATTTCCTTTTGTTTTCTTCGTTTAGGCATTTAAAGAATTCCTAGGAAATGTGTGAAATACAATTTATTTTACACCTTTCTGATTGATTTTCGGCATTCAATAGATTTTATAGAAATTGTATACCAGGTTTATTTTCAATGACCTGCCAGATTTTTTGCAGGCATAAGGCATCAGTCAAAGAACGGTCGAATACTATATGTATATTTTATAGAAAATTTATGAAATCTGATAAATTTTCTATAAAATATATATATATATATATGAAAAATATTTTGTTGTACTACGAGCAGCGGAGAAAACAGAGAATTTCGTCTAAAGACACCCATTTTATTTTTCAGTGCTTAGGTAAATAAACAGTATATAAGTTCACTGACCTAAAGTAAAAACAAATTTATTTCCTTTTCAGTGTCCAGGGGTTACCGCATGACATCATACTGTGCACATCAGAACTATTGACCTAGATCCAGTTGACGTCATTACCTGTAGCTACCTGACCAGCTATAAATCTATGCAGCGGCCACTGCTTCACAGCACGACTGCCCGCTGCAGTACGTCAATATTGATTTAATGTTTTGTCGAACAGCAATATGGCGATGCACCGGTTAATAGATACAGATAATCTTTTGACAGCCCCCCATCAAGGATATAAACTCACAGTATGTAGGTATACGAAATAGTCTAGAATTCTTCTTCATAATTGAAGAGGCCACGGAGAGCCTAATTATGTAAAAGCGGTAAGCTCTGTAAATCTGTCTTCATTTTCATTACAGTTAGTTTGATATTTGGCCCGTGCAAACACCCGGTTCCCGAAAGTCTTTGCATTATATGTTATCACCCTATTACTATTAGTGTCTAGGTCTACTCAAGCATTGTATGTCTGGTCAGAAACCTGATTTTGTAAACAGGTCACGTAGTCTCTGTTGGTGTTCAGAGTCCTAAATGTATCAATGTATGCCGTAAATGTTGTTATAATGTGATTTTTTATTTCGTGGACTAAACTGACATTTGGGGGGTTGTCCGTTTATCGTTACATTAAAATAGTGTCGTACCCTAACTATCCTGAGTGATCGAAAGTTAATCGAAAATCGAAGTAGATCGAAAATGAAACTATTTCAAGGCATAAAAAAATAATTTGTTTAGAAACTAGCGGCCCATATTTCGTTTCTACTCTTTTATGTCAGACTTAATTTTATCGATTGCATTTATTTTATTGTTGATTTCTTATTTAACACAATAAAAGTTCATGTACTATGTGTATGAATACTGTTATATTTAAATATATTACTTTTATATTCATAAAACATTTATTTACACCAATTAGTAAAAATAATTTCAGGAGTCATGTCACATCGATTCGATGAATCATTTATGATTGAGCCTTACCTACAACACTATGCTCCGCGCTTGCAACATTAAAAAAAATAAGGTCAATAGCAGCTGTCAGTTTAGTCCACGAAATTAAAAATCACAGTATAGATATTTGTAAAATAATAACTCTATCAAGCCACAATATTCAAAAATAGAATCAGTCATTTTAAATTAAGTTGTTCTTCAGTTGTATCATTTGGAAAGTATTCAAGTACGAGTACAACGCATTTTTAAAGAGTGGATTAAGAAAGTAATGTATGAGGGTTATCTAAAAGAGAAAGCAAGCGACCGCTAAGGAGCTACACACAATAATTTTACACAATTCAGAGCACCCCACGGGAAACCTTCAATCAAAAAACATTTGGCTAAAATCGGTCACCGAATATAAACCGGTCGTTTGCGTTCTCACTTAATATGAATTAAAATGGGGTAATGTACAGAAACGTAGGCTAATATTGTAGAAAACTAATCAATATAATATTCAGGCCTGTGTTCGTTCTAGAACGCGGGCCTAGATACATACTCAGTTACGAATCTCGAATCAAATTTAATGTCGGTTACGAAGCGTGCAATCAAAAACTTTCCAATGAGATTCTAACTTTGAGTGCCACTGAGAATATAGGCATTAGAGACATAAAAACTATATAAAAGAAAAATATAATAGTAGTTTTGTTAAAAAAATATTTAGGTAAGATAAAGAAAGACTGTGTTTTTTTGAGAACAACTCAAAAAAACAGGTATCAAAATTATTAAGAAAATTGGCTAATAAGTGCGCAGTGGTTGAAACGGGCACTGATCAATGTGATCAAATGCTATTGACTGTTCTAAACAGTGAACCCAGAAAACTAAACATTGCGAAGCATTGTTGTATAAAAGCAGTGAAACTGCTTATCTGCTTATCAGTAAATAAGTTTTTAGAAAAGACGTACATTTTTTTATTTTTTTTATAAAAAACATTGCCCCACACTAGGAATTTCTTCCTGTATCGTGGGTGCGTTTACAAACATATAAACTCACATACACAACACCCAGAGCCGGAACCACTATCTGTAGGTCATACAAACATTTGTTCCGTGCGGGAATTGAACCCGCGACACGCAGCGCAGAAGTCAATCGCTCAAACACTACGCCAACCGTGCGCCCAAAATATACCGGGTTTTAACCCGAATAATAAGGTTAAACCCATCGACTATAATGATGAAGATGATGATGATCATGTCAGTTGTTAGAGAAAGTATAAACGTTAAAATAATTACAGATTGTTGTAGGAATGCGTTTTATGCGTGCTTTTGTTATTTTATGATTGGTATGTTTAGAAAAAAAATTAGTAAATTTTCTGTTCGTACTAATTACGTTTACCACAGCCGGGGGATTGGAAAGAAACCCGAAATGGTTATAAACTTTTAATTAATAAAGTTAATTACATTTAATTATCCTAGAAATGTCCATTCCAAGTCGAGGTTGGAACATGGAATGGTTACAATAATTAAATAGACTGACTAAAACTAACTAGCCTACAAGTATCCATCCTACTCGATGTAGGCATATGGAATGGTTCTTCTTGCAAGAAATGATCTTAAATATTAGTTTGGCATTGATGGATTCCTTGACGTCATGGCAGCATCGGTGTCGAGGTGATTGCACCGTCAGTAACTGCCTACATTGATGCAATGTTATTTCTGAGTCAGCAAGTCTGCTAATTCTTAAGCTATGCATTTCTTGCTCAAGGTAACTGGACCGTTGCAAGGTCTATGAACACTTAGTTTCTGCAATGTCAGCAGATTCCTAGGCATGCGTAACATACTTTAACTGATTGAAATCTTGTAGCTATCCCGAAAGACATCTTAGGGAATATTATAATGTTTTTAAATTATATCGCTTTTTCGATATATCACCATGAATACTGTATGTTCTGCGAAATGTATTTGAGTGTTAGCCTGTGTTGTTGTGTAACATTCTCGTCCTGCCGTCCTGCGCCGCACTGCGCGCTTTGTGCCTGAATTATATGGAAAATGTCAACTATTCCTGCGCAGTACGACAAACCGACCGCTACGGCGCCGCAGCAGTCCCAAACAAAACGTCTAAATTGAACGAGCCTTAAGAATCAATGACTTACTTCATCACAATTTTTATCAATCAATAAATCTAAACTGTAGTAATAGTGTTGTTTTATTTGGTGATCCTTTTCCTTAGTTTTAGTGACTCTTTCGGCACTTTGATGTTAATACCTGGATGACCGAGCTTTGCTCGGTTTTTCTTTTGGTAAACCGTGTTTTTACAGTTTATGAATCAATTACGTAAGTTTATTTTATCATAACGGTTTTAATTATGAAATCGGATCTCGACCTAATACTGCCTTCCATACTATTTTGCGGGTATGTCGAGGATTTACATTTGGAAGATGGACATAAAAAACACGATTTACCAAAAGAAAAACCGAGCTAAGCGCGGTCATCCAGGTCCTAATTGGTCCCTTAACTCTAGAAAATGCTACATATAACATGCCATGCATGAAGACCGGACTGGACTTTAAGTCAACCCCAACAGATTCGAATGTTTGCCCTTGGGATTTATGGACAATCATGGCAAATGCAGATCTAACGGGAAACTGGTGACGCTGCATGGTGCATCCCATCAGTTGTCCTTTTGATGAGTCCAGAGTTATCCTTGGTATATGTACTTCGTTGCCGGATTGTTCACAAGTAACAATTTTTAACTTTATTTAGTTATTGAACAAACTTGTTACAATGAGACTTACACCATTGCATAGTCTTTCTGATACGTCTAAATTACGCAACAACATTATTAACGTATTTTTTTAAATTTTAGTTCGTTTGGTGGCAAGTCTGAAAAGTTGACACTATTGAGACGTTCTGTTGTAAATTCACCACACCATTGAAAAAAAGACGAAATGACATAGTAGCTAAAACACGTGCATGTAGAACATACTTCGCTAGACACCAATATTCAAATCAGTCCTCGCATTTATATAACTATATTAATAAAACTCTTTAAATATATACAAAAACTACCTTGGTATGTAAACAGATGGTGACAGAGTGGATAAAAACTCTAAATTATGTAGATACAGAAAATATGATTGTTCATATTATTAAGTAGTAATGTGTTGTATGTAATGTGTACGCTTGTGTGTATATATATATGTCGCATCAAGGCTGGCCGATAAATGTAAACCAACGGGAAGTCAAGATGTATTCCCTTAGGTTAAGACATCGTGTGTGGGCAGGTAGTTGGGTACAATCGTGAAAATGAAATCACACAAATTATTCGATACACTGAGTATATTCAAATAGACACAAGTTACATACTTGCTTACTAATATTACGGATCGACACGGATTCTACGACGTGTTAGCTCTACGGCTGTCAGTACTCAACTGCCAGTACATTTTAGCTCAACTGCTATATTCTATTATCCCCATCACGCAAGTGGTTAGAGAAAGCGCGCCAAAGCGTAGTTGTTCTTGCTTTGCCGCCAGATGGCGTGCTTGCGATTTGTTTTGACGTCCGTACTATTGACTAAACCCGACACGGCCATCCTGCGAGACAGGCGTCCTCGTCTGTTCCTCATTGTCGGGTTTTAACAGTGTATCGAATCATGTGGAAATCCTCAATGGATGTCCTCAGCCCTTGGGGAAAGCTGAGGGGTCTGTCAGACTCCTACTGACTAAAACCACATGGTGTTCTCTAGGCCGTAGTTCCTCTTGAGAGGCGAGCGTGGAACACACACGTCACCTTCTCGGGCCTCTCTCAGGTGACAGATCCCCAAATCTATCACTCGCAGGCTTCATCATCTTGTCCTCGCTCCATGCCACCTCATGTCCTGTTGCACCACACGTCCTCTTAGTCTACGCCGTCCCGCCAGTCTCCCATCATACAAGGGATGTTTTTCTGAAACACAAAATTTCCAAACAGTATTCACTCGTCCAATCCTGACGCATACTCCTATGTGAGTGAGGAAACACTTTGAATCAATCAAACATGATCATTTAAATGTCTCCTTTCACCTTTGCAAGGAAAGAGTAATTCTATTTCCAATATAAAGAAAATAGTAACTCAATCATCGATTTGGTACCTAAAAGCACCCAATCATAGTGATTACAAAGTCCAAGTACCACTGATAGTCAATAATCTCTAATTAAAAAAAAACCACCAGGTATCTTATTCACGATATTTAGCTATCTCATAGCTCTCTTAGCAATCACAATTGCTCTACTCGAACATCTCCACGATGTCGAGTCAACTCAACTCTCTGAACTCAGAACCTGTTCACACAGAGATTTAGTCTGTCCTATGTTACGTCAATTCGTTATCTACAATCTCAATTGGTACTTGAGCTTTTTGTGTCTTACTAACACATTCTACAGAAAGTAATCAAAATTAGAAAACCAAAATTATTTCAATTTTCGTAATGAGGGCTTGACGATTCGAACGTCATCAAAATTATCATGGTGACCTCACCAAACGCATGACTGCGAGTTTACTTTCTTTTAACCTCATTACTCAATAGGAACTTTCTGTAAGGTTCCTAACACAAACATGAATTTTCCCACCAGACATAGTGTCACACAGGCTTACCGCCAGCCATACAGGCCTTCCGTTGCCCTAAAGACCAACAGTTGCCACACAAGCCAACAGTTGCCACACAGGCCAACAGTTGCCACACAACGCTCGGCTACTCCTGACAAAACTAGATTATTGGGTTCGTGAAAATAAAGATTTTAGAACCCCACTCTTTAACTAAACCGTTACCCTGGGCCATGTACCACAGTCATTCCAAACAAACTTTAAAACTTATTCTGCAGCAAAAACTGCCAAGCTCACAGAAACTCTCGAGTAAAACCTCTAACGCCACGGCTATATAGCCGACTAGCAATTATATTGCTCTCACACAACGGTCTCTCTAGACCCAGACCTCCGCCAGAATCCACTGGTACGGTCAAACATAATATGGCTGATAGACTCAATTACTCGACACCTTAAGCTTGCTCATCATTATCAAAATCCTTTTGACGTCAACATCGACTGGTACATAACCCGCTGGCATCTTTCTTAACCTACAGTGTGCATACTTGTAGGTCCTAACCGTACCTATTTAAAGCTTTCGGTGTATAACGCTCACCATCCTATCATAATCACCCATCGCGGACTTAATACAGGGCCTATTTAGTTTTCATACTAGAGATTCCCACACAACACTATTCATTAGAAAAAAGGTCCGACGATCAACAAGTTCAACTAAACAAAGTAATTGTAACAATTCTGTTACTCTTTACCATAATTCAAAGGCAATGCATACTCAACTCATGAAACCTCTTCGTAGACCCATCGCCACATGTTACGCATGAGGTGCGGTCCAGAATTTGTCTAATGAGCAGAAATGTTAATCAGATTTGGTTTCACTACTGTCATCAACTATGACGTCGATTCTCAAGAAACTTGGTGATCGGGGATCCTTCTCACAAGATTCGCGCTTTTTACTCAATGATCTTGGAACATACAGACTGTTAATTAAGCCTGATAATATTTGCTTCTTAATAGCTCGTGTGAAGGGACTTCACGAATAACTCGGATCAATATCGTTAAAATCAGATTATCAACAGTAACCCTTTACTATCGCTCACTAACTCAGTTTTCATGTAAGGAAAACTGATTGCGAGATCTAGTGCTATCATAATATTACTTTGAAAGTAAGCAAGTGAATTCAGATCTGAAGACGTCTGTGTAAGTCGTAACGCAACAAGATCTTTTCCGAGTACAGATAAATGAACAGTACCGTTACTAACTCGATACAACTTCGTTACCACACGACATTACCAACTCGCTTTGCCACTGAAAATTACTAGTTATTCAGTCATTTTGGATATCTCAACTCCATATGGGATATCTCATCCTAAGGTTCGTACTAAACCCTTAGCTACTTGCTTTTTACTAAGCGTGTCTTAATTACCTAGTGATAGTGCTAGATATAACCACGACCAATTCAATGGTCAAACATGAAAACTTAAAACTCGAACTAACATATCTTCACCAGAGAACCTTCGACCTCACCATCAAAATAACATGGAAGCGACTCACCGAGTATTCCATTCTAAACTTGCGCGCGCTCTCGACCTCACAGCTGTGGTCATAACGTTGGACTACCACCTGCGAACTGCTACTGCTAGCCTGCTGTCGGTCTCAACCTCTCAGATGTTGACACGTCAACCTTCGCATTCAGCATTTGAACCGCTAGCCTTCATCAGAGGCTCCACTGCGACGCAATATGGTATCTGAAACATGAAAAACATTACGAGTATATGTTCACACGGTTATCTTAACCATACACAGCTTTGATGTAAATTAACCAGTGCACCGGTGTAGTAACCTAAACCAATCAATCTGCCTAGCCTTTTCCCAACTCTGCATTGGGGTCGTCTTCCAGTCCTACCGGATTCAGCTGAGTACCAGTGTTCTACATGGAGTGACTGCCTATCTGACCTACACAACCCAGCAACTGGGTAACACGGTACCCCTTGGCAAGACTGGTGTCAGAACTTAGGGTTCTGACTACCCGTAATGACTGTCAAAGATCTTCAAATGACAGCCGGGACCAACGGCTTAACGTGCTTTCCGAGGCACGGAGGAAACCCGGTATGTTGAAATGGTCACCCATCCACCGACCTCGTCAAGCGTTGCTTAACCTTGAAGATCGACCAGTACGGCTGTCACTACTCAGCCATGAGCTCCTGAATAAATGCCATAGCGTCAGTGGCATTTTAATTCTGCTGAACTGGTACTGAACATACTTGGAGGAGTTTAGGTCTGTATCCATGATGCAAACACTTGGTTTAACAAGGTATTTGACAAGATAATGCTAAATCAAATGCTCATTCATTTTAATACGAATAACATCTTGCATGATAAACAGTATGGTTTCACCAGAGGACGTTGTACAAATGACGCAGGTGTCACCCTATTGAAACACATATTTAATGCGTGGGAAGAGTCGCAAGATGCCATAGGTATCTTCTGCGACCTGTCGGAGGCGGTTGATTGCGTTAATCATGAAACATTACTTCTGAAACTTGAGCATTACGGGCTAGGTCAATCAGCGTTAAGTTTGGTTAAATCTTATTTGAATGATAGACACCAATGAGTTCAAATAAACGGTGTATATTCGTCGGGGTCAAACGTAAAAATGGGGGTAACCCAGGGCTCAATTTTAGGTCCTTTCTTATTTTTAATATACATAAACGATTTACCCCGTTTATTGGAAAACAAACTAAACATGGTGTTATTTGCTGATGACACATCTTTAATTTTTAAAATAAATAGTTGACTTGTCGGTTTGACGACGATAATAACGCGCTACGGCAGGTTCAGGATTGGTTCACTGCCAATAATTTAGTTTTAAATGGTAAAAATACCAAGTGCGTAAAATGTTCCTTGCCGAATGTCAAAAGTACTGATTGTGACATTATATTAAACAAGGAGAAGCTGAAATTCCTGGGGATCACTCTGGACTCAGGGTTGCAATGGGGTCCTCATTTGGTATCCCTTGCAGGGCGGCTGTGTTCGGCAGCGTATGCTGTTGGAAAGATTCGTCGGTTAACCGATGTGGATACCGCGAGACTAGACTATTTTAGTTATTTTCATAGTATAAAGTCTTACGGTATCCTTCTATGGGGAAGGGCTGCAGACATTGAGTAAATTTTTATTCTGCAAAAACGAGCCATCAGAGCAATATATAATCTTCGCCGGCGCGATTCTTTAAGGGAACTGTATAAGGAAATTAACATCATGACGGTTCCTTGTCAATATATTTATGAAAACATCATGTACGTGAGAAAGATAAAACGGCGGCTGACATAATTACGTTACTAGAAATAGGGACCAATTAGTTCAACCAGGTTTCAGACTGGCTAAAGTAGCCTCATCTTTCATGGGGTACTGTACAAAATGTTACAATAAAATTCCTCCCCACATTCTTGAACTGAATGAGACGAAGTTTAAAACCTTTATAAAACGCACACTATGTAATCCCCCAACTTTTAATATGCCAATTAAAAGTTGGGGGATTACATCACTGATAAAAATACTTGGCTCAATGCTAGTCCTGCTCCACAATCCACATCCACTAGGGCGCAATAACAAGTGATATGCAGAACATTATTGTTTTGAGGTATTGTTGGACCTGCTGAAGACTGTATGAATATATTTGTATTGTATAAACTCAATTTCCTTAGTATTGTATAACTGCACAGCACGTGTGTGAGTACTATGTACCCAACTGTAAATCTACCATTTACTGTACCTATGCGTCGTTCGTTGTCTTGTGTGTGCCCTGGCCGATGAGTGTGTCATGCTCTCTCAAATGTCTCTCTGATGGTGGCGCGTGTGTTGGATCATCCGGTTCCCTTCATGATAGTTGAGCTGGGTGGTGCCAATTCATGCGTCATGTTCGTGAACGGACGCCGTCAGTTGGGATTGGTCTTAACTTGACTGCTTCGGATGTTAATGTTTTTCTAGTATCTATTATATAACTGCACAGTACATGTGTGAGTACTTCTAATACTTTATGTCTGTAGGTGGTAAAGTGGGTAGTGCTATTCTGGGTGCATTGTCTTCACATGTATAAATTTAATAATGTATGTACCTATGTTCCTAAATATTGAAAAAACATTTTTTTTTTTTTAAAGAGTAAGTATGAAGTTTCTTGTGCATTCTTCTCCATAACAAGCTACTTTCCGAATGCACGGTAGAATCATTTTGATGTAACGTTCAAAAGTGCCGTTTGGTGGCCTAGTTGAAATAAAATATCTTTGTCTTTGTCTTGAAAAAAAGCATAAATAAATAAAGTTTCTTGAATTATTATTTTTTATTTATAACTTGTACTTGATTATTTTTTCGAATTATTTACATTTGTACATAAGTATAAGTATTATATATTTATGAAAATACCTTTTAAAACCCTTTATTTTGATACCCTACACGTAGAGTTCGGAAGAAAAATAAAATGGGCTATCACAATATGGCGCCCAAAATATAATTACTCCTTAATACAGGCTATTTCATAGCCTAGCAAGGAGGACAGCACGTCACCCACTTGATTGTCAGAAATTTACAACTACCTACTTTGTAAAACTGTTACATGTACTGCAATCTGTTTTTATATAAAAAAAGATTATAATGTAAAAAAAAAAAAGTACGCTCAATTTCTATTTTCAAATTTAATGTAGGCAGTTACACTAGTAAGATTAAGACAAATCGATTGACGTAAGAATCATCAAAATCGGCCAACGTGTTTAGTCTCTAGAACGCTACATATAAACAAACATACATACAAAGACTGATAAACACATTACCCTCCTTCGGCAGTCGGGTAAAAATACATTCAATAACTTTATTTGCATTTTCAAAGGCAGAATCATTAACGCATTTTCTCTAACATAGGCTATATGATGGACACTCAGAAGCCAGAACCTGTCTTGCTAATGGTTATCGTGTCACCTAGTGACTGGGCTGTAGTAGACGTCAGTTAGGCAGTCACTATATGTAAAATATCACCAGCATCCGGTACGAATGTGCATCTTATGAGAATGTTCGCCTTCTGTCGACGTTTTATTAGTGCCCATGTAGGCCTATGTAAAATAAAAAAAAAATGATTTGATTTTGATCTGGTTCAACGGCCCATTTTTTAAATCTGAGAGAAACGCAATAAGACGTACAGGGCAATTAGTTAAAATACCCGTTGCTTTAAGTTTTCACTATTTTTAAATAATGTCCCTTTATGCATATCCGGTAAGAGAATGGAAATGTAAAATGCTGGTACTCGTATCCGTTTAGACTGGAAGCCGACCCAAACGAAAAGGCAGATTGCTTTCTTCACTGTACGATGTATTGGCGCAGTAGACGGGTAGTACTGCATCAGAGTAATTCACCTCAAGCTATTTTGGTTTACTCCCCACACAGTTAATTTCTCTGGTGTAGAGAATTGTTCCGTGACGCAAAAGCTGAGTGCGATGTTGTGACTTTAGGTGGCTTACCTCAGCGGGGGCGGGTTGTCGTAGGTCAGGGACTGTGCGTAAAGCTTTAACTCGGTCGTTACGTTATCCGACGCGCGGCCTGTTTTATTGTTGCGCGGGCTTGAGAAATGTAGGAGTGGAGGGGGTCCTTCTATGCAAAGAAGGACCCCCGCCACTCATTATAAGTGAAAAAATTGTAGTTATGCTAATAAATAAGTAATAAAATAAATCTCAAAAGCTCACAACCATTTTAAAATATTCGAATGTGTACAGCGAAGCAGCGGAATTTCCTGCCGGAGTCTGTGTTTCCTGATAGCTACAAGAGTCCTAACTCTTGAAAGCCATAGCTTGGTAGTGTTTTAGTCTAGAGTCAATAGACTTCATCAACCCTTATCAGGTGAGTTTTTGGTCAAACGAGAGAATTATAAGAACAAAATAATTTGTCAACGAGGCCGTATAATATGCCCCGTATTTCTGTCACTGATATAATTATAACAATTTCACTAAATACTGGGTGCTCAGGCCCTTTACCAAGGTCAATAAAAGTGGGACAAATTCAAAAGGTTTTGCAATAAATAATCTTTCACGTTAATCTGTTTAGCAGTCAGGTTTTCATCTTTTGAAACATAGCGGGAACGTAATGTTTTGAAGGGGTGTCAACAAAGGCTATTGAATCCAGACCCAACCCCTCTTTACGAATGTTCATGTTTTGTTGGCGTCTCTTTCCTATTTGATGCGCTGATATAGCTCCGTCTCACTTCAAGTCTGCCGGTCTCCGAACAGCTGAAGGAAGTACAGTCAATCAGAAAACTTCAATGAATTACATAATTCATTTGATTCAGTGTCTTACACGGTTGTGCCAGCCAAGTTCGTAACGCAATAAGCAACGCACTGGTTGACACTCGCGTAATAATCCGCGTAACAACTATGGAGGAAACACCGCAAAATAGAATACTCTTTATAGCATTTATGATTTTAGGCTGCATTACCTAGTATTTATGTCATTGTTTTTTTCCTAGTACGAGTAGGATACAAAAGGTGAATTTATCGTTAAATCAATTTTTAAAGACAATCTTTGGAAGGAAGAAGGCTAGGTAATTGGGTGCTAGTGTAGTATTGAAGAGCATCTTCTGTAGCTTTTGGTCTTACCGCTTTTATCACCACCGCCAATCCTGGTGATATGATATCTCTAGATGAAAGCTTATTTTCTCCAGAGTGGCACTAAAAATCATGTACAAACATATAAAATTTTTTTTCAAGAATGTAAAAAAGAATTGAAAATGTTATTGATTTATTTATTAAAACTTCGTGCAACAGACAGGTATATAGGCGGACTTAATGCCTGAGGCATTCTCTACCAGTCATCATGGGTGGTGGAGAGATAACATGGCAGGTGCAAAAAAATAGAAACAATTATTGAAGTAAAATTGAAGAATATATATATATTTATATATATTTAAAAGTTATATAAAAAAGATAAATTAGTTGTGTTGTTTCGAACTATGAAAAATGTGGTCAATGGGTCCTGATGTCATGTTAGACCACTTTCTTTACGCATGTTTTTTCACTGTCAATCGAGGTACTATATATTTGAAGTTAGATATCAAATATTAGCAAAAAGGTAGTGTCTTTTGGTATTTTCTAAACATCAAATATCTCTTTTGGTCCAAGGGTTCTGACCCTTTCCATTTTCTTGTATGTTATTGTTATAAATAACTGTCCCTTGGCCCTTTAGTATAGTATAGTATAGTATCATCCATATAGGTATAAAAGTAAATAAAATATCTTATCATACTCAACAACAGTACAAATATCAATATTGTCAAATCATCGATGTAGGAGATCCTATGGCCACTTTTCGGCTGTATTATCAGAATATATCCATTTTACTCAGACCATATTATATTGCATTGTCTCCAACATTTTAGAACTATACTAAGTTTAAGCAAATCGGATGCTTTACATGGAGGATTTACTTGAAATATGTTTTTTTTACCGGACACACATACGAATGAAACAAGTTAATACGGGTACATAGTTACTACAAACGGAATCAAAGTTATGATTGTGAGCGTGATTGTACTTTAAAGTATCGAGCCGCGTCAGAGGTACCGGCCGGTAGTCCCTCCAAACAAGAGCCCTCGCCCGGTACTCTTACAATCCCGCTTTCGTGACCTTTGCCAAACTGGTTGATTCCAGCATGTCGGGGCCAAGTGCCGGCAAACAGAAGAGCAAGAGGAAGTGCAATAGGAAAGGAAAGCGGACACGAGATGTGTCGACTCAGTGCGGAAAGTGGCTGCAACTTAAAGTGGCTATCGGTAAGTTAAATGCATTGTTGTGATGTTTTTTACTGAATGAGGTATGACGTATGTGATACTAAAAGGCCCAACAAAAAGCTAAGGCAAAAATAAGGCAACAAACCAACTAACATCACAAAACAAACAGAAAAGTGAACCAATATAACAGTACGCAAAGGGAACACCGCTCCGATTCCATTGAATTAATAGGTGAATGAACCATTGATTTTTAATTTATATAGAAACGCAGGCAGGAATGGGATGAATCTCACTGAAAGTATGAATTGTAGATGCAATTATTATGTTTAAAGACTTTGAAAGAGAGATTTACAATGTTTTTGAAAAACTTTTTAGAAAACGAAGAAATTGGTGCCAGCTTTGAGTTGAGAGAGAATGTGGATGGCACTGATGGAGTGGACTATGTGAATGATGATATTATTATGGTTAGTCAAGGAGTTACTACTAAGTAACATGTCTACATGTGTGCATGTAATCTTCTCAAAAGACATGTTACACAAACCCCAAATAAATTAGGCAAAGGGCAGGAAAATATTGAATGACATTGGTGTTCTATATTTGAATGTTGACTTTCTAGGATAAGTGCAGGGAAATGACGAACGCCCTTAGTCCCTTTTCACATGCTCCGGTTGCCGGGTAGCCGGTTGCCGGGTACCCGGCGGCGAATGTATAGCCGTGTACGCCGGTAGTTGTGAAAACTATCATACATGCCGATATACTTCGCCGCCGCGCGCCGGTTACCTGTCACCGGCTACCCGGAAACCGGGGCGTGTGAAAAGGGACTTACAGTTCTATATTTAAATGTTGACATTCAATAATGTTTCAGAAAAGGACGAGAAGCTACGTGCCGAGGTACTGCAAGATGTAGAAAATATTATCGCAGTCGTGGGCTACCCAAAACCAAATGAATTAACGCCTGAAGGTATTTATAGTAACCATATTTATGTTTGTATATAACTGTCTTTGCAGGGTGCTCGTGGCTAAATAATAACAGTCGGACGGCTTGATCTTCAAGGTTAAGCAACGCTTGCCGAGGTTGGTCCGTGGATGCCATACCGAGACACCTTCGTGTCTCAGAAAGCACACCAAGCCGTTGATCCTGGTTGTTATTTGAAGATGTTTGACGTCGTTAAAGTACACAAAAGTCACAAAAACTGACACCAGTCTTGTCAAGGGGTACCGTGTTACACAGTTATTGGGTTGTGGAGGTCAAATAGGCAGTCATTTCATGAAAATACTGGTAGTCATATTGAGCCGGTTAGCCTGAAAGCCGACCCAAAAAAAAAATATAAACCGGAATCACTTCATCGTACGTTGATCAAAAGCTTTTTTTGCGGTGAACTAGTTTTGTTCATTTAAATGGTAATTTTGTTAGCTTTCAAATGATATCAGAAAGATTTAAAATTAATTAATTTTTCTACCTAAATTTAGGCAATGATTGCAATAAGTCGAAGTTGTGGACATTTAAATAAATAAGAAGTATTATAAAAATTTCGACGGTCGCTAACATACCAAACAATAGGTACTTTGTTATGTAATAATTTTTTTTTTTTTCGTTTCATGATATATGGTGAATAATAATCTTTGGTTATGGTATCTTAATTACCATTCAAATGTAAATACCACAAACCATGGTTCATTGCATAGAAAATTGTAAAAGTTGTTTTGAGCAACGCGCATAGAAGTGAATCCGGTTTATTGCTCGCTAGTGTACTTAGTTGGGAAAAGGCTAGGAAAATTGTTTTTTATTGTATTCCAACTTTAACACATTTAATGCACTAATCGGTTTGTTATCTATGATTTCAGATGAGCGTATAAGGCTGGAAAGTCGTCAAGCCCTATGTAAGTATTCTTACCTACCCATTCTAAACGTTGAAAATGTTTTTATGATCCGCTACTAGTAAAATAATGGTATCCAGTTTAATCAGGTTATGAAGATGATCGGAATCATAATAGTAGATTGTTTATCTAGGGAGAAAACAACTATTTTAAAGCGAGAGTGTTTTTTTTTCATCCTGAGCACAGCGTGGGATTCAGAGTACGTCCCTCGAGCTTAAAATAGTGTTGCTACCGAGGTGGACATTCTACTTTTTATCACCCTCTATGAGAAAATAAATAACTGCAACTTATGAACAAAAACGTTACGTTTATTGATTTACATACAATTAGGAACCATAAGGCATAAAACAGAAATAATTAGAGGCTAATGTTTATATTTAAACAATTATGGAAGTGCATCGTAACAATTTTAAAAGTACCATCCGTTACAGTTGTAGATTTATTTCTTAATTTGGCTCGCGCGCGGTTTTCCAGCCAGTCACCTGTTCAATACAATGTTCTCCTGCGGTCCGAAATAGAATTACAATCGCTCATTAGCCATTCACCTCATACATTCGTCGTAATCGATTTTAGCGATGTTATCCTATTTGGACCGTATGGTTTGTGATTCATCGCTTTGCTGATTGTAACATATACTAACAATATCCACATTCCAAATTCAAATCACTTTTGGTCCCTAGGGATTAATGAGCTATTTTTGTCCCAGTTTACGAATTCTTTTTCAATAGATGTGATTAAAAAAAAACATTTATTCATATTAAGCTGTAAATCAGTACTATTTGAATGACAAAGTTACATAAAACAGGCCCATTAAACACTTACTCTTCACCACTTATTTACAATACTATATCAAGTTATTAACATTTAATTGAAATAAAATAGTACATTATGGTACAAGTGTGTAATCATCAATACACACGAGTATCATACGACGTTTTTCAACACACTTGTGAAGAAAATAATACTTCAAAATCATTTTAATAGTAGATAAAAAGTTAGTAAGGTATCTTCACTAAAAGCATGGCCATGTTTCTCTACGTATTTTATAGTTATATTTGTTGATTTTTATTCTACAAGCACCAGTTACACCAAATGAACCACAACACAAGCTGAAGTCGCGTAGATATTTAAAATTATTTTAACTAACCTTAGTAGCCAGATATTGGTTATCTGGAGCATCTTTTATAAATTTTTCAACATCGTTAGACGATAAAACCTTTGATTTCTTGCTTTTAAATCCATCGGATAGTCTCTTTAGATAAGCTGACAAATAAGAGTAGGTATGTTTTAAAGTCCACTCCATTCTTTGTTCGGACTGTCACACCACAGGGCTGGGTTTGTACTTAGAAGATAATTCTTTAAAGTACGCCATGAACATATTTTTCAATACAGTTGTTAAACATGGCGTACTTTCAGAGGCTATAATTATGATTCGAAAATTAAATCTTATGCATAGGCATCTTTCTGTTACGCGGTCGTGACTTTTGTTTACGAGCTCGATCATTAGTTTTGCAGTTTAGTTTTAAATTTATAAGTCAATTTAAAAAGTTTAGTAGCAAAGAGTTTTCATACATAGAATAAAATGGGATAGATTTTATACGAGGAAAAATGAATGATTCCGTACGTTTTAACATTGAACTCTCAAAAGTCTTTTTATTGGTTGTTTAATATATTTAATTACCAGTTTTAATTTAATTATTTTCACATCAACATTTGTCTAAAATCGAATAGGCTGTATAGACTGTTTTCGTTGTAAAAAATGTCCAGTTGCAAAAACGCGCCTTTAGTTATAAGTCAATTTAAAAAAGTTAAGTAGCAAGGAGTTTTCATACATAGAATAAAATGGAATAGATTTTATACGAGGAAAAATGAATGATTCCGTACGTTTTAGCATTTAATTCTCAAAAATCTTTTAAATGGTTGTTTAATATATTTAATTACCAGTTTCAATTTAATTATTTTCACATCAACATTTGTCATAACTCGAATAGGCTGTGTAGGCTGTTTTCGTTGTAAAACAAATATGTCCAGTTGCAAAAACGCGCGAAAGTTTTATTTTTTTGTGAATTAACAAATCTAATTTTTTTATTTGTTTTTACTATTTCCCACAACTGTATTGAAAAATATCGTGTGATACACGGGCGTGTATCACACGATAATAATATATATAATAACCTACTTTCCACCCTTGTATCACAATGTACTATTCTAAAAAGACGCGCGTATTCTTGTTGTTTTGCCATTGTATAACATTTTGGTACGCTAATAGATATTTTTCCTTGGAGTTTTCCGGTAGTAAACTATCCATAACGTTAAGGGCTTCACTTCTTATATCGGGCGGTGTACAACATAAATCATTTTCTTCATAATTATTACTTCGTATTTAGTATTAGTACTTAGTCATTTTAATTAATAAATAACTGTAATTTCAACAGTGAAAACGAGTTGTGAAAATTTTTTCGCAATGGCGAGCAAATTTAATCAGTTTTCCTATGCGCGCGCATCTAACAATGGCGATCGGCCATAGACTAAAATAATGAGGTTTTTTTTTGGCGTTTCGCGCATAGCGAAACTGAAATTTTCCATTTTGTAATTCCCCATTTTGTACGTCGCTAAAAAGCGACGTACAAAATGGGGAATTTCAAGTTTTCTTTATTACAGAGAAAACAAAAGTTATATTTGAGTGAAAGTATTATTTACTAAACACGTACAAGTTGAAATTATCTATTTAAATACAAAGTTGCATGAAATGAGCAAGCAATAGCTACATTAATTTATTAATACTATTGAGCACGATCTTTTTGTATCGAAACTTTTTTTAAGAACAAAACAACTCAACCAATAAAATAAAAATAAACTAAAACCACTTGTGCATAATAGCAATGAAAAAGTTACAGTTTAATTACAGGTGTCATTATGTGCCTAATTGCGGTGAAATTAGAAACGCTTTATGAACAAGTGTGTTGAAAAATATGTAAATATCCTTACGACTTAACACAAACAAACCAAATAATGCTATATAGTATTCTGGCATAAAGGGCGCGGCCGCTTATATATGCATTTACCATTAATTTGTGGGCCACCCCACAGTACCCGTTTTCGGGATAAAAAATAGCGTACGTTACTCAGGAATAACGTAGCTTTCTATTCGTGAAAGATTTTTTTAAATCGGTCCAGTAGTTTCGGAACCTATTCGGTACAAACAAACAAAACAATCTTTCCTCTTTATAATATTATATAGTATAGATGAAGAGAGAGCCAGTTGAAACAGCAGCTTATTTATATCCCCTAGTATAGCAGAAAGAGAAGACGATGTATCGGAGTGTGAAGTGAAAATAAATGATAAGAGTGTGGAGCAAGTGAACGAGTTTGTATATCTGGGAAGTATGTTCACAAGGGATGGAAAGATTGAAAAGGATGTGGAAAGGAGAGTGAATGCAGGGAATAAAGTGAATGGTGCTATACATGCGGTTGTGACCAGTAAATCGATGTCTCCGGAAGCTCGACTCGCCGTTCACAACAGTGTGCTGGTGCCTACACTTATGTATGGAAGTGAAGGTTGGGTATGGCAAAAAAGACATGAAAGTAGGATTAATGCAGTAGAAATGCGTTCTTTGCGAAGTATGTGTGGTGTAACTTTAAATGATAGATTGAGGAATGAGGTAATAAGACAAAGTTGTGGTTTAAAAGAAGATGTAGTGACTAAAATTGAAAAGAGTATGTTAAGATGGTTTGGTCATGTTGAGAGAATGAATGAAAGGCGACTAACGAAAGGTATTTACATGGCAGACGTGAATGGAAACGCCGGGAGGGGACGCCCTAGAAAGACATACATAGACCTTATAGGTGATGTTCTTCAGAAAGGCCAGGTGCGCAGTACTCATAACCGGCGTGTGTGTATGACTAGATGTATGAATGTGAGTGAAGCAAAAGAAGTATGTAAGGATCGTAGCAGGTGGCGTTCTGTAGTTTCTGCCTACCCCCATGGGAAAAAGGCGTGAGTTTATGTATGTATGTATGTAGTATAGCAAATAGCGTGGAGCGGAGCCATCTCAAATGAATACGTCCGCGTCCATGACATGGAACTGTCAACTAACACTTGAAAAGTACAGTTTGCGTAGAAAGCTTATTCGCGTAGTAATAATGTGTTTCACTTTTTTTATTATGTTTTAATTTTTTTACTTTTGATATATTTTTTTACCAGTTAAAATCATAGTTAGAGGATGAAGTTGATGAGGGCGATGAGGACTACCCAGAAAGTGATGCTGAGTTGAGTGGAGTTGAGGTTTTAGACCGCGATTTTCTTTTTTAAGTTCTTCGCTATTTTTGTACAATAATATTGTACTCCGTTCATATGTATTCTTAATCATTCCAAAAATGATATTTTTTGCTTACTCTACCTTAATGACTAAGTTTGAGAGATGTCAAAAAAGCTAAGCTCCGCGGCATAGGCTGTTAGAAAAATTCATAATTTTACTGACAGAGCGACAGTGCGTTTAGTGTACTTTAGCTATTTTCATAGTGTAATGTCGTACGATATTCTGTTGTGGGTAAATACCACCAACATTCAGACTATCTTTGTTTTGCTGTTCAATCAATTTATAAATGAAGCCCGAGACATTCTCTCAGAGATAAATTTATGGAGATTAATGTAATGACTGTGCCTTCTCATTATATTTATGAAAATCTTTTATATGGCCATAAATATAAATAAAAAACTTTTTAACAAAAAATTAAACCGACTTCCAAAACAACACTGCAAAACGAAAAATAACTTTCTTTTCCGAAGTCGGTGTCTTTGGTACATTATTGTTTTCCGTGTTTCGACACCGACTTCGGAAAAGAAAGTTATTTTACGTTTTGCAGTGTTTTTTTGGAAGTCGGTTTAATTTTTTGTTAAAAAGTTTATTATTTATCTCTTTTTAGTTTTGATAGGTACTTCCAATTGCAATTAACATCATAAATAGCCAAAGTACATCTCATGACGATTCCAATAAGCCCATACACGACTAGGATACATTGTTTTATTTCGGAGTACCAGTGCCTACCTGCCAGCTTCATCATCAGATCAGTTCGATGGTACCATTTTCATCAGCACTATTTGCTTCATCATAGTCGTTAAACTATTCTAGATATCTTATAACCCATGACATACTTAGCATTAAGGAATTCTATTGGCCATCTGTGGTCTTCTTCACCAGTTCCACTTCTTCAAATGTTACTTTCTGAGTGCAGATGATTGCATTGTTGATAAAAATACCAAAATCGCTATATGTATGCCTATAATATTTGAGGAGTTCCCTCGATTTCTCCAAGATCCCATCATCAGATCCTGACTTGATGACTAAGGGACCAACTGGAAAGTATACCCTTTACCCAAAAGAAGAATTTTCCAAATCGGTCGAGGCGTCTTACAGTAATCGGGGAAAATACATTAAAAAAAAAGATTCCGACGAATTGAGAACCTCCTCCTTTTTTTGAAGTCGGTTAAAAATTGTTTAAAAAACACATTGATATCCATAACGTAAATACTAGCAACAGACACGAATTTGTAGTACCTACAACAAGGGTCAAGAAAATAGGTGGCTCATTTAGATGCTAATGTAGGTATACGCTTTTATAATAAGCTTCCAAGCCACGTACAAGATCCAAGCCTTAATAAATTCAAATCAATCATTGAACGTAAGTTGTGCCTGTAAGCGTTGTATACCGTTAAAGATTACTTTGAGGACAAAAAGGCTTGGGATTGAGCTGCTCCAAATAATTATTAATTTTAATTTTTTCATTCTGTATTTTGTTTTTTTTTTGGTTTTCTGCAATGACAAGAATATTTACTTTTTACCCGACTGCCGAAGGAGGGTAATGTGTTTATCAGTCTATGTATGTATGTATGTATGTATGTATATATGTATGTATGTATGTATGTATGTATGTATGTATGTATGTATGTATGTTTGTTCCTATGTGGCGTTCCAGAGACCAAACGCGTTGACCGATTTTGATGATTCATACGTCAATCGATTCGTCTTAACCTTGCGAGTGTCATAGGCTACATTAAAATTGGAAAATAGAAAAATGGCGGCTTTTGGGCGCCATATTGTGGGGGGGCATTTTTTTTTTTTTCCAAACCCATCGTGTGGGGTATCAAAATAAAGGGTTTCAAGAGGTGATTTCAAAAATATATAACACTTATATATTTAAATGTACCTAATCCGAAAAAAATGTTAACTAAAAAGTTATAAATAAAAAAGCTAATTAAAAAAATCAAAATACCCGACTGCTTAAAAAGTGAACTAAAAAGACGTAAACAAGAAGAAAATCATGCTGTGCAGTCGGAGGATACATCTGGTTTTGGTCAGCCAGCTCGCGAATATGTATCCTCCGACTGCACAGCATGATTTTCTTCTTGTTTACGTCTTTTTAGTTCGCTTTTTAAGCAGTCGGGTATTTTGATTTTTTTAATTAGCTTTTTTTTTAAGTATTATGTTATTTTATTTTAATTATAGTGAATATGAAGACTATGTAGATCATGATTTTCTTTTATTTTAATGTTTTAATTTGAATTTATCTCAATTAGTTTTTTAATCATGGACTGGCAGTTTGAGTAGTTTATGTGGCCTACCCGAATGTCCTTTCTTCAGTATTGTTCGTCGAATCGTTGAGCTCCTTAAATTCTGAGTTGCGCCAATCTATCTAGTTTTAAAAAATATGTACGACTTGTAAAAGTATTTGTACAAACCAACTTACATAAATAAAATCATATATCATTTCTGACGTAACAATATGACGAGGCATCGAGGACTAACTTCTTTGAAGCGTGTAGTACATATGGCAGGCAAAAAGTAATAATTTTTATTTATATATTTCAGCCATACATCATATTGCAGATCTCTCGCTACTAGTTCAACCTCTCAATACTTGCAAATGGGACGTATAAATATTCAAAGAACAGGTATATTTAAATTTATTTACTTATTTAGCCAGTTTCTGGGTTGCCGAGGTCAGAGGCAATAGGGATGATGACGGGGTACGAAACAATAAATTCTATTTAGTCCGTCGGTTAAATTATCAAAAACAATTGGACACGTATTTTTTGCTTAAACAAATCAATAAAAAATCACTAAGATAAAGCGCATTAAAGTTCGGGAGTGGGGGCTTTTGACGTCACTTCTATGTAAAAAAGTGTACCAAGGCTTGACGGCATGCGATATTTTAACACACTGTATCGTCATAATTTTTTGTTAATGTGATTAAAGAAAAAACCGACCAAATACGAGTCGGACTCGCGCATGAATTCCGTACCATTATCGCAAAAACGGCAAAAAAATCACGTTTGTTCATTTGTTGTATGTGAGCCCCACTTAAATATCTATTTTATTCTGTTTTTAGAGTTAAAATTTCAACTGTCTTGCTATCACGGTTCATGAGATACAGCCTAGTGACAGACAGACAGACGGACCGCGAAGTTTTAGTAATAGGGTCCCGTTTTTACCTTTTGGGTACGGAACCCTAAAAATACGTGTCCAATATTTTTAAGAAATCTAACTGGCGGAAGATAAATATTTTTTAGTCATCATCTATTGCTCCATGAAAAATACCGGTTTTTAACTGCTGCCGGTTAGAGAGAGGAAAGAATAAACCGATTGATTTTTAACCGATTTTCCAAAAAGGAGGAGGTTCTATGTTCGACTTCATGGGTGTATTTTTTCTTTTTTTGTGTTTATTCACCGATATCTCCGTCAATTGTGGACCGATATAGAAATTTTTTTTTTCGTTATTTAGTGTATACTCCGAAATTGGTCCCATTTTAATTTGGTGAAGATTTGATGAAGAACTTCGGAGATATACAATTTATTGGATTGCTGCAACTGCATATCTGTTTATTGTTTGCGATTGGTATAAATATATATAAACCATAAAATTCTATGCTTCTAATTGACATACAATACATAATTATTTTTTTTCATTTCAGAGAGCGGGGATACTTAATCAGAGGACAACACAGGCTATTAATTAAAATCAAACACATCGAAATTCATGTCTTCAATTCGAAACATCGAAAACACATATACTTCCATAATACGTATCTAATCAGTAATTGCATCTAAATAATGGGACTATGATCGCTGGTTTGATGAGTTTTGACTGAATCTTGAGATTACAAAAGATGGATGGATTTTTCAACCACCTTCAAAAACGGAGAAGGTCCCCAATTCGACTGTATTTTTTTTTAATATGTTTGTTACGCGATTACTCCGTCACTTGTGGACCGATTTTGAAAATTATTTTTGTGTGAAAGAGAATACTCCCGAGGTGGTCCCATTGTCACCAAGTTAGAATCTGATGATGGGTACCCTTGGATTCGAGGAAACTCCCCAAATATTATAGGTATAGGAATTTTGGGCTTTTCACCAACAATGCAATAATTTGCACTGGGAATGTATCATTTTGTGAAGTGAAGTTGATGAAAAAGACCACAGATGGCCACTGGAACGCCTTAATGATAAGAATGTCACGGGTATATATAGATATCACGAATTTTTATCCGGCTGTGATGAAGCTTATACTTATAAATAAACGGTTCTGATGAAAATGGTACCATCGAACTGATCTGATGATGATTCCGGGAGGTAGGCACTACAACGCCGAAATAAAACAATGTATCCTAGTTGATGTCATGAGATGCACTTTGGCTATAAATGATTTTCATGGTAATTTGACCTACCAAAACTAAAAAGAGAAAAATAGCATTATAAAAAAAAGGAAACCACCTTCCAAAAAAAACAATTCGAAGCAAAAAAATTATTTCTTTTCCAAAATCGGTATCGAACAACGAAAAGCAATAGGTACCAAAGACACTGACTTCGGAAAGGAAAGTAATTTTTCGGTACTTAGTGTTTTTTTTTGGAAGTCGATCTATGACCTTTAATAAAAATATTATAGATTCAGCGATAATTGTGCCAGTATTAATTACTATGTTTTGTTTATTCATAAGGTCCAAATAAGTTTTTCCCGCGGATTTGTCAGTGGATATGGGCAAATGGCAATATTTTCAAAATAAGTTATCTTGTAGAATGTATTCTATGTGTTAATGATGGTGCTTATGTGTATCTTTGTGCCATTTTTTTTCAAATTCCTGTAATAGCTTACGCATTTAATTTGTTAATCTTTACAAGTTTTCACTTTTTTATTATTAGTATTAGTAGAATAGTTAAGAGGAGCCTTGCCCAGTAACCGAGGCGATTTGCTGTAGCCAGATATAATAAGGGCTTGATTCAGAGAGACACGACTCGCCTTGTAGAATATTCCTCTCTCTGGAGACCTGAAATCAGCAACCCATTGTATAACTTGCAATCACAATCTGTAGAATTACGAAGGAAACTCATATATCCATTGCTTCGTAAATGTTTACAAAGTCTGCTTTGCAACGTAAACTTCGCTACTAATATTATTGTTGAATGGTTTAATTGCGTTGCAATTATGTATTGTGTTGCAGTTAGCATACAAAACCTTGGATCGCGATTGTGGTTGCGTACAGACTTTTTGGACATTTTCTAATGTTTGTCAAGTATTCATTTTGTAATACATTAAATTAGAATAGAATTTACTTTAGTTTTTGAAATGATGAATATGCCAGGTTCTGCTTAAAATTCAAAGAATCGAATCTAAGTGTATATTAACATACCAGTACTTAGTGTTGTAGTAGTACATACCCTGGCGGAATGCATAGACTTGTTTTGTGTATGTTGCCAGCCTGTCGGTATTTTACCGGTTACATTTCGGGGAGTGTGCGTTGGAATTGCATGAACTGATTCCTCCTAGCCCTTTCCATCATCGGACTACAAGACAAGGTGGACATCCCACCCATACGCACCAAACGTTTTGGGAATACTTTTATTATGCGCACAGCTAAAGAGTGGAATTCCCTGCCGGAGTCTGTATTTCCCGATAGCTACAACCTGGGAGTCTTTAAGTCAAGAGTAGGTTTCTTCTAGGCAAGCGTGCTTCATCGTCGACCACACCATCACTTACAATCAGGTGAGATAGTGGTCAAGCGCAAGCATAATACAAATAAAATAAAAAAATGTATAACAATTTTCTGCCTCAATATCGCCGGGTAAATTAACAATATATATCAAGAAATAAAATAATTTACTCACTCCTAATGTCGTAATTAAAATAATTTATGTATGTACGTACTAATATTTTTTTTACTAATAACATAAATATCTTTAGACTCGTATTCGTTTTAGAACACGAACTTAAAATTACGTAATTGTAAGTGTTTAACTTGAGTTTATTCTGATAGTGATATCCTTCACGATACAAAAACTGACAACCAATCTAAAAGTAATTTATGCATAAGTTCTTTTTTACAAAATACTGCTTATAATGAGTATTCCAAAGCTTTTGTCAAAAAACAGACGTTGCGTACTTACAATGTTATTTTCAGTAATCACTTTTTAACCCCCGACGGAAAAAGAGGGGTGTTATAAGTTTGAAGTGTATTGCTGTGTATCTGTGTATATGTGTGTCTGTCTGTGGCATCGTAGCGTTCAAGCGGGTGAACCGATTTTGATTTAGTTCATTTTGTTTGAAAGGTGATTTTGTCGAGAGTGTTCTTAGCTATGTTTGAATAAAATCGGTTCAGCCGTTCAAAATTTATGGGCGTTTCACTGTTTGAATCAGGGTGTTTACGCAAGATATCGTGTCATAATTACGTGTTCAATAGATAACCGATCGAAGCGTATCTACTCGTACTATGTACTAGATAAATTATGTAGCATGCAATAAAAATGTGGGGGTAAATTTTGAAATTTTACTAATTGGCTATATATGTGAAAATATTTGGCTAACAAGCTACTGTGTAATGTAACTCCTTGATAATTGTTTAATAAATTAGGTATTATTATAAAAAAAATATTTTTTTAAGAAATGCTTTATAATTATAATGTGTATGCATGAGGCAGTCTGAAAGTGGAACCGATGACCGAGAAGTTGTGTGGAAATCGGGTGTCCTGATATGAGCATGTGATGCGGGGGATTAAGGAACATGAGGCTTAACATGCATTGCGATTTTTATTCGCGCGAACAGAAAATTCGCGTGCATTGTTTTGTTTTATTTCCGCGCGATTTTTTTACCGAAATGCGTGCAGCTTCATACAATTCCATAGGTCGCAGAATGGGTGGTAATAATTCGCGCGAATAAAATCGCAGTGTGTGCTAATCCTAACATGCAAAGTTTTTAACTCAAATGTGGATAGATACAGCGGTATTGGAACTCAAAGAAACGATGTATGGATTGTGTTATGATTGTATTTCTCAGCTAAACGATAATTTATTGTTGTTGAATTTAAATTTATTGACTTTGATTCTAGTAAAATCAAAATAAATTATTGTGTTTAGAGCTTCAGTGTTTCTAATGTCAGTCGGCAAACCATAATAATGTATTATAATTTGTATATATTTCAAACATACTTCTTTTTGAATAAATGGATCTGAATGTGTCTGTCTTTATTATTGTGTGTGTACTGTGATCCTTTTTGTTAGGTTTACTACTGAAGTAAACTTAATTTTACCTGTTGGCGTCAGCAGGGACATTAGACGAGGAAGATGGAGATGCTGGTTTGTGGCGAAACCTGAGAATAGCCTTTACACAGCAGTGTCTTTTATCTTACAAGGAGTGACTGTCTATTAGAACTCCACAACAAAACTAGACAACACGATATGCTACCAAGTAAGGTAAGATATTAGGTGCCATCTCCATTTTATGTTTTAATTCTTGACGTAAATAAAAGACGATTAGCTTGTAATCTTAAGTTTAATAATAAGGTAAAGAAAATACATACACTTGTGCATTGAACTCATTGAAGCGAGGCAAAGCTTGCCAAAAATCAACATATTGCGTTTCTTCTTAATTTAACTTAGATGAACAGAACTAAACTCCATTAGGATACACCGGTGCATTGTGAGTCGGCTTTTTTCGGATTACCGCGACATTATGGTATCTCAACAATATGGTTCCTATTTTCTCCCTTTGCTTAGTATACATGTTTAATATTTCGGTGTCGTCCAATACAAAATCCATCGTCATCCGATCAAATCCAGCTATGAGACCCTCGATGCGTAGATAATTTGTATCTTTCAATAATATTAAAACTGGAGTTTGGTCTTCAAAATGCTCTCTGATTAGATTATAGTGCGGATTTAGGTGCGGCATTTTCATATAAATTCTTTTGCACAAAATATATTGAAAAAAGAACTATCGGCGTTTGCGTCTTTTAGTTTATCAAATAATGATTTCTGCGTTTAGTCAAATACATGTCGCCCACAATGGAGTTGCCAGTTGTAAAAAATTAAGTCGTCGAAACTATCTATGGTCAACCATAGATAGTTTCGACGACTTAATTTTTTATACGAAGTGACTTAAGTCACCGGCGACTTGTTGTCAATTCCTAAAATTTCATGTGTATGTAAGGTGATATGTTTCAAAGTTGCTGGCAATGTAGCGCCTGAATCCCTGCATATCTAAAGAGTTGCTCTTAACCAGTGACATCACTTCTGGCTGGACTTAAAGGTCAGGGTAATAAAAAGGCATGAGTTTGAATATCAAGAAAATAAAGCAGAGATCAAGCTATCTTTTATGAAGTATAAATCTTCCTGTGGTTATTACCAATGGCGCTTGACAGGCTAACAATAACGTATAAGTCAGTTTGACATTTATGTCGCAGAGATCCAGCTATCTTTTATGAAGTAGAGTGATCTAACGCTTCCATCGTAATCTGGAAATCATTATGTACAGACTTGCAAAATACATTTTACGTATCTTTAAGGTGTAAAAAATATGATTTCCATTTTACGACGGAATCATTAAATACACTACCAGCCTATCGCTACATTTGTAAAAAACATTGACATTACGGATGGCGGCGATACAAGTACGTGCTTACAGCAGAGTGTGAGAAAATGTACGCATGATTCCAGTAGATGAAGAAGATCAACAAATTCATTAGGTAGTGGGGAGGAAAAGCAAGGAAGATCCTTTGAAAGCGAACAAGTTATGTACTAAGAGACTAGACAAGAATCATCTGACGTCAGCGTTTTGGATTGATCACGTGACATTTCGATACTGTTTGACATACCCATACATTTTTGTCATTTTTCCAATCGGAACAGCAGAAGGCAAAGAGTAAAATAATAATACAGCTGGTGCATGTGGTGATCGAGTAGCAAACCATGCTCCAACTTCTGTCCTGACCTTTGTGCCCCAAGACATGCAAGGTGATTTATGCGCTACCACCTCGGAATCCGATGTGTGGGAGGCGACAGACGTCCCCAAATCCGTTACCCCTGGACCCACTTAGGGGGACTGGAAGAGGGCGTTTTCCAACCGCCGACACCCGGTGTGTCTGTTGCGGGACGGGTGAGTGGATAAAATCTACCTCTTCCTTTCCGCAGCCTCAATACCGTAAAAAACGAAAGGTGATTTATCGTAGTACGCGTGCAGATAGAAGGTGGTGGGTGGATGATGGTGCTGATCGTGGTCAACACGCTGCGAACACCGGCATCCTAAAAGAGCTGTATAAAGCCACCAAGACCTTGGCAGGGAACAAAAGACCCAAAAGAAGACGCTGAAATTTGAAGAGTTTGAGCTTCTACGTCACTTTGAGCTGTCCAGCTCAAAGTGACGTCAGAAGGGCAGCTACTACGCTAGCGCCAACACTTTGGGGCGGTGTTCCGATTTTCCGCATCATCGACGGCCTATGCGATGCAGGTCGGTTCTTCACCACCTCAGCCTGTCAGCCTCCAAGGTAGCTGAAGCGATTATCTCTTTGTAGGCAGGCAAAGCACCAGGTCTCTACCTGATAACGGCGGAGATCTTACAAGCTGAATTAGCTGCCATCGTCGACTCGCTGACGCCTTTAATTGGAAAGATATGGACCGCTGGAGATCTGCCGGTCAATTGGAATAAGAAACTTCTAATAACCGTGCCCAAGAAAGGCGATATCAGTAGCTGCGATAACTGGCGAGGCATACTATTGCTGTCGGTTCCCTCTAAAGTCTTTTGTAAGATATTCCTGTATAGGCTGTCGAAGGCCGTGTAACCTCTTCTGCGCAAGGATTAGGCAGTTTTTTGTTCGAAGCTCTCATGCACGGACCAGATCAACATTCTTCGTATCATACTCGAACAGGCAGCAGAATGGTAAAGGGAGATTTATCTTACCTTTGTCGACCTTGAAAAGTCCTTTGATACGCTGAAGTAGTCCAGCATCTGGTCCTTAGTGCCTGTTCGGATACCAATTGCGTAACTCAAATCAAGCCAGAATCAACCCATCTTAGTGCTACTAAAGTAGCTTGGCTTTACCATTTGATAGTTAACTAGTGTTCAATATAGCCTTTAAACCATATTATTGCGTATCATTAAACCAGTGGTCGTAAACCAATAATCGAACCATTACCAGTTTAATATAATGCCTACCAAATCAACCAAGATATCAACCAATCCAGAAGTTAGTGCTAAACCAAGCAGGCACTAAATTCTACACGCCTTTGAACGTTGGGGTGCTGCTGAAAATAGACCAGAAAATAGAAAATCTACAAGTAATATTCTTGCAAGTGAATCATGCTTCGTATATAAGAAACCAGGCGCTGCAGCATAGAGTGGGGATTGTCCAACGTCTTGGAAAACTTGGACTATGATATATGTCTGCTGGGTCATACACACGATGACAAGCAAGCAATATTGAAATTGACCTGTGGCAGGAGGCGGTGATAACTGGAAGACCCCGGAGATGCGTACGGTGGTGAAAAATTCTACATGGATGGTAATCAGCACAGAGGTGGTGGAACGCGTCCACTAATTTACGTACCTTGGGAACGTCGTGTCAGGGACTGAAGGAACAGAAGGATTACTTCACAGATCGCGCTAGCACGAGCAACATTTGCGCAGCTGAGACCCATTTGGAAATCGCGGCAACTGACCCGAAGGGTTAAACTCAAGATCTTCGGGTCCAATGTCAAATCTGTGCTGCTCTACGGGTGCGAAACGTGGAAGATAAGAAAGGACATCTCATGCCAAATCCAGGTCTTCGTCAACCGATGTTTTCGTCGCATCCTCGGCATTTGCTGGTCCAAGACCATCTCTAACGTCAGCTGTTGGAGAAATGCCACTAGAGCCCGATCGACAGCCAGATCAAGATTGCACCGTTCAGTGCACCAAATTAAAACTTGCATAAATGAACGCGGCAAGAGAAATTATCCTAATGCCATAAATTTTCGAGACGAACGAGGCAGGGCGCGCTCCGGTCAATGCATACTTGTCGCACAAAACGAGCGCCATGTTTGCATCGCCCACCTCGTTATCTCGCTGACCAATCATCGCAACGCGGAAACCAATTGGCAACGAATGTTACCTGCGCGGATTAATACAGTATGAGACGACTGTCGGATGACCAATACAATCAAACTAATTGGCTGTATCATTTCAATTCTATAAAAAGACGTTCCGGTACCTTCCTGCCTGATTTACTGATTATGACGGATTGAAGAGATACTTATGTAGTTTGCCATTAACAATTTGTTGAAAAGCGGTGATATATATGACTGCTGAGGGGTAGGGTACTTGAAGAGATATAACATGTAAAAAAACCGGCCAAGTGCGAGTCGGACTCGCACACGAAGGGTTCCTTACCATTATCGCAAAACACTGCATAAAAATCACGTTTGTTGTATGGGAGCCCCACTTAATTTATTTTATTTTAATTTATTAATTATTGTTTTTTGAAGTAAATATACAACTAAACATTCTGTGAATATTTCAAGCGTCTACCTTTTGTCGTTATTAATATCGAGCAAAAAATGGCAAAAATATCACGTTTGTTGTATGGGAAGCCCCCCTTTAATATTTATTTTATACTATTTTTAGTATTTGTTATAGCGGCAACAGAAATACATCATCTGTGAAAATTTCAACTGTCTAGCTATCACGGTTCATGAGATACAGCCTGGAGACAGACGGACAGACAGACAGACAGACGGATCGCGAAGTCTTAGTAATAGGGTCCCGTTTTTACCCTTTGGGTACGGAACCCTAAAAAACGACTAAGTGCGAGTCAAACTCGCGTAACAAAATCACGTTTGTTTTATGGAAGCCGCACTTAAATATGTAGTACCTGGATGACCGAGCTTTGCTGGGTTTAATTTTTTTGGTAAATCGTGTTTTCACAGTTTATCAATCAATTACGTAAGTTTATTTTTATCATCACGGTTTTAATTATGAAATCGGGTCTTAACCTAATACTTCCTACCATACTATATTGCGGGTATGTCGAGGATTTTCATTTGAAAGATGGACTTTTAACGTAGTTGGTCGCTTAACTCTAGAAAATGCTACATATAACATGCCATGTATGAAGACCGGACTGGACTTTAAGTCAATCCCAACAGATTCGAATGTTTGTCCTTGGGATTTTTGGACAGTCATGGCAAATGCAGACCTAACGGGTAACTGATAACGCTGCATGGTGCATCCCATCAGTTATTCTTTTGATGAGTCAAGGGTTATCCTTGGTATATGTACTTCTTTGCCGGATTGTTCACCAGTAACAATTTTTTCCTTTATAATGTGATTGAACAAACTTGTTACAATGAGTCTTACACCATTGCATAGTCTTTCTGATACGTCTAAATTACACAACAACATTATAAACGCTTTTTTTTTCAACTTTAGTTTGTATGTTGGCAAGTCTGAAAAGTTGACACTATTGAGACATTCTGTTGTAAATTCGACTGCTCCTTCAGGTTGATCTTTCATTGAGTCTTGGCTATAGTAGATTTTGTACTCTCCTGGAAGCTTGGCAACTATATCATCATTATTTTTTTTCAACTTCTTTGTTAAGAGGCGCCAGTATTGCTCTGTCTTTTATCCCCTCATAATTTCCATTGGCTAAGCAGTTACCAAGTACTTCATCAATAAGATTGTTGCCTGAAATGATATTCTGTGACAATTCAATTTCATCCATATTATATAGGGTCAGTGCGCCGTTGCCTAATTTTAGTGAATAATCAGCAAATGTCGTTGCTCTATATCAACGCGCATATTTTCTTCTAGTTTAAAAGTCTTAAAAACGGACCACAAGGATCGGTGCATCGCTTAATAGAAAGATCTCTCAGAAGACTCAGTTCTATTCGCGCGCGGCTGTACAGGCAGACATTGGCGAAAATCTCCTCCTAGTACTATTACTTTTCCACCGAAAGAGAGATCCAAATTTCCAATGGATGGCAAAAGTTGATCAATGTTCTGCAAACCATATTTTGGAAGCATCGGAGCCTCATCCTTAAGAAAAATATCTATTTGTGCTAAGTCTTGCTTTAGAAGAGTTAGGTTTAATACTTGAGACTGAATCTGGTATCAGTGGTACTTTATTTCCAAAAGTTTTATGAGAAGTTTTATGACAAGAATAAATGTCATGGCTATTTATTGTTCTGTCATCTTCTGCATTGAAGGATGCTAGAGCAAAAGATGCGTTTATGTTTCTTATTTTTTTATGATACTCTTCCGAATGTGGGTGACGTTTTAAAAAGAGACGTACTAATTCATTTGAAAATTTTGGTTGCTTCATTAATATTCATCCATGCATACAAGAGTCACTAAAAGGTTTCTATTTATACAATTAAAGGTTTAAAAAATCGCCAAAAAATAATAGATTTTACAAAAGAAGGAACTTGAAAAAAGAAGGGGAAAAAATAATCATCCGGTCTAGAACCCGGGTCTTCTGGTTCCGGGTCCGCCCGATTTCCCATCTGAACTAACTTTAACTTAACTAACCTTGTAGATGGCGGCGAAATTTACCTTCGTATTCTAATGATATTGTAGCAGATTTTCATTGCCTGAAAACACGGATAAAACGACGTTTCCTAAAAATTCAACCTAGCTAGATCGAATTATCGCCCCCGAAAAGCCATGCATACTAAATTTCTTGAAAATCGCTGGAGCCGTTTGCGAGATTCAGATTATATATATATATATACATACAAGAATAGCTCGTCTAAAGGTATTAGATAGTTATATATATATATATCTATCTAATACCTTTAGACGAGCTAAATCTATTTATCTATATTATTATTATAGATAGATAGGTTATATTCTGTTTTTAGTATTTGTTGTTATAGAGGCAACAGAAATACATCTTCTGTGAAAATTTCAACTGTCTAGCTATCACGGTTCATGACAGTCGGACCGCGGAGTCTTAGTAAATAGGGTCACGTTTTTATCATTTGGGTACGGAACCCTAAACAAACAAGTACATATTAATTGATTGATATTTCAAGTTAAAGCACAATACCGGGGGCAATTAAATAAATGGGACGAGGCCTAGAAGAGGGATAGTAAAGGCTAACAAAAAAGAGATTGATATTGCACATCAAAATGATTTGAAAATATAGTTTGTTAATTCTGGCGATACGAGTATAAGGCACCTACCTTTTACACATGAAATTTCTATGAGTAATTATTGGGTTCATTATGTAATGGTTTAAGTAAAAACGGCGAAATATTACCACATCTTTATTTAGTTTTTTGTTGCTACAGACATCCATTGGTAAAGTATACAATGTAAACCTTAAACTGCGGCAATCAGAAACGCAACACTATTATTGACATTTTAAAATGTACAGTAAAATTTTATGTGATATTTAAACAGCATATTTAATAATACATAGATTTTAAAATTCAAAAATATAATTATTTTACCATTTTGGCACTTGTCCCGCCACCGAGGAGCAGCGAGTAGAGCTAGAACCTAGATACGATTTGGCGAGCAGCGAGAAGCAAGTGTATAGTTTCGGTAGTTTTTCCGCTCGGCTATGAGCGAGTGTTTTTGTGCGACGAGTGAATACTCGCACCACTCGCTTGGGCGGTCATTAATGCACGCGTTGGTTGGTTGGTATCTCGGCGTGAGTTCTGACCGCCAAGTGAGCATCGCCAAGCGCGTATCATCTTTGATAGCTCTTGTCGTTGCGACAACCTTGTGTCGAGAGAGTACTCGTGTGAACAGCCGGCGATCAACTATAAATATATCTGTCTCTTTTACACGGGATCCGAATCTTATGTTAGTTTCTTCAACGAGAAAATAGTCGATAGCTAATCGCTTCGTCATCGGCGGTGGTACAAATGCCTATAACAAAATTTCATCTGATTAAATTAATATATATTAATTTCTGAAATAAGCGAATTACGTATGAATGTCCTCTTATTATGATAAATTTAACAAAAATGTTATAAATGTATGCTTGTATTTAGTGAGGAATAAAAACTTTGTTTATTTTATTGATTTACAGATAATCTAGGTTTTGAACATATTCATGAGATTGGACAGTTTTTAGAATCGATACAGTAGTATCAAAGAAGGATGCAATTTTATACAAAATATGCAATACGTACCTACACAGTAAATTAATGAAACAGATATTTTGTTAGTTACTCCAGAGTAGTTTGATTAAACACCAAGATAATTCTATTTATTCACTTATACATATAATTGATTATAGATCAATCAGCCGTCTGGCAAAGGTAAATAGACATATATAGTAATTCTAAGATAAATTTAGTCTTCATCCCTGCAGTCAAGTCGACATTTAAAAAATGTATCACCCTTTTGAGCCAATTAGGGCTAAGGCCTATGTTCTAAGACCTTTTAAAGAAAACTTCATCCACTCCAATCGACTCAGTCGCACTGATAAAGGAAATAATCCTCGAATAATTTTTAATAAATTTCAATTTGATTGAATCGTGTGGGGTAAAAATGGCTTAGAACTTACTTCTCTTACTAGATACTTCTATGTATGTCCCAAAACCCTTCTTCTGCCCAAATAACCCTTTTTCTCCTTCAGACTTTTGCTTACGAACTACAACTTCCCTTTAAGGGGAACTTTTGAAATAATGGAACTTTTTAAAGTTGCCATTTTCTTTGAATAATATTTATTTTAATAATTTTCACAAAATCGTGTCTGTACTGTGTGCCATAAAAGTTTGTACAGTTATTAGGCAAACTCCCTGTATAACCTCAATTTGTGTACAGTCATAGCTGAGTAGTCTCATCAAAATTAACAGCACAAACTTTGCATCATAATAAACATCCACATTTTTTTTAATTATCTTATATATACTTAACATTTTAAAACACTGAAATTTGGTATAATTAATCTATTTACTTCAATAAGTTATTTGAAACATAGGTGAAAGTGATTAGTAGCTTTTATATTATGTTTAAATACTGCAAGCAATTCATAGGCCAACAAGACAGAGAATGTGTTGAACAGATACACCGATAATTCATTAATAATTTAGTATGGTTATATTTGGCACGATGGCCTCACTTAGCTCTATGAAACATTTAGATAAACTTTATAACATCAAATTGATCAGATTCCTTGCTTAATTGAATTGAAACTTTTGACAATAATTTTAGTTTCTTTGAATAATATTTCATGTAACAATATTCATCATTTCATGTCTGTACTGTATGCCATGGTTTGTACAATTATAAGCCAGAAACCCTGTATAACTTCCTTTCGTACAAAGTCATAGCTCTCATTAAAATTACCAGCTCAAACTTTTCACCATAATAGACATCGTGTAACACATTTTTGTTCCAGTTATCTCACCGAGCTATATTTACTTTATTTACTAACAACATTATGTTTGTTTGGTAACAAACATAATGTTGTTAGTATTATTTGTAGATATTACTTGCAAACTATATACTAATATAGTTTGCAAGTAATATCTACAAATAATATGTCACTACGTTTATTACTAACATATTATAATGGTGTATAATGATTTATTTTAATAATAATAATTAATATTTACATACTGCTATGGATCGTTGGTTTATTAACTTACAAAATACTGAAACGTGGTCTAATTATAACATAGTTTATAGTATAGGATCCCTTTAAAAACGACCTTCACCGAGATGTTTATTTGATGAAACGTATTTCATATTTAATTTAATATGTCAATAAATATATTGCATGTGGGTTGCCTAACAAATTTCAGTCCAGGATATGATTAATTAAAACACAAAAAAAAAATATCATTTCACCGGTTTGTTTATTAGATAAATTCTATATCAATCGAAAGTATGAAGCGCATAGAATATGCAAACGTTAGGTTGCCTATTCTTTTCCAGTCACAACTCTCGGGTAGCCAGGTATAAACAGGTAAATCGATAATAGCATTTTGCACCGGTCTGATTATTTAATTAAAATTAGATGAAAATAAAGGTTATTTCATTATGAACACGGTGGTACAGGGTTGCCTGCGAAAAATCAGTCCCGAATTCCGGTTGCCGAATTTTGAAAAGTGAAATATTGCTGCGAGTGAATATGTGCGCCTGAGAGGTGAACCAACCATCCCATGCGATAGAAGAGGTCACAGCAAAGCAGCTGTTTGAAGTTCGTCCATTTAAAGAAAGAGAGTGCGCATGCTATTTGTTCTTGAAAATGAAAAGGATAGCGATAGACTCGTATATGCCGTGCATCATTTTGGAATAGATTGTCGCTATAGTTACAATTGAAATTAATTTAAAAATCAAAAACCCGACTGCCTAAAAAGCGAACTTAAAAGATGTAAACAAGAAGAAAATCATGCTGTGCAGTCGGAGGATACATATTCGCGAGCTGGCTGACCAAAAAGGGGTGTATCCCCAGATGGGCCCCCATAATGTATCGCCCAAAATCCGCGTTTTTTCTATTTTCCAATTTTAATGTAGCCAGTGACACTCGCAAGGTTAAGACGATTCGATTGACGTAAAAACCATCAAAATCGGCCAACACGTTTGGTCTCTAGAACGCCACATAGGAACAAACATACATACATATTATTCATACATACATACATAGACTGATAAACACATTGCCCTCCTTCGGCAGTTGGGTAAAACCGTGCTACTATTTATTGTTGAAAATTAGTAGTTTATGCAATGGTCATATAATAGGGGTTATTAAAACGCGAGCGTTGGTTTTAATAACCTTTTTTGATAATATTAAGACGCGAGTGTTTTAATACCTAATTTTATCTTCACTAATACAGTTGAAATAAAATAAAAGTGGAAACGAAAAAAATATGCGGTATGGCGCGCAATTTAGATTCTCATTAGACAGTGAAACTACTTATCTACATTAAATCAATGAGCCCATAAGCGCCAATAAATTAAAAAGTAAAAGGGTGCTATAAAAATTTTAAAGTTATTTTATGATGCAATTGTTTGAAAATCGAAGGAAAATGTTGCACTGTAATGCTTTTTTTTAAATTTTACCTATCCACGAATATAAAGTACGTTGTGACTGTAGATAAAATGGCAAAAAAGTGTTTTTTGTGTGATTCGTAATGATGTAATTGATTTGAATGATGAAACTTTTAAAAACTGTGTATTAAAGATAGCTTTTCGTAAAAGAAAAATCTTTAAATACAATGTTGTTGAGGTACCCAGTGCGTCACTTGAATTTGTAGGTTATCATACCACGTGTTATAAAAAAGTGACCGTTATGAATAAACAATATAACGAAGAATTTGATTATTTTTGTGCTGAATATACAGTAAGTACATAATAATTGAATCTTTAAATTATCAAAGCTAACACAACTTCTATAATTTTTTCATGTTGAAATAATAGTTAGTAAAATTCACTTTGTTAATTTTCGACGCACATAGCTTTTCTTGTAATTAACTTAAAAAACGGTTGTTTATAAATTAAACAAGAAAATGATCTGATAATTAATTTAATTGAAAAAAGAAAAGAAAGCTATTCCTCTATTTTAATAATAAACTTCTCCAAAATAATGCACAGCTTATACTAGTCTATCGCTATCCTTTTCATTTTCAAGAACAAATAGCATGCGCACTCTCTTTCTTTAAATGGACGGACTTCAAACAGCTGCTATGCTGTGACCTCTTCTATCGCATGGGATGGTTGGTTAAGACCTCTCAGGCGCACATATTCACTCGCAGCAATATTTCACTTTTCAAAATTCGGCAACCGGAATTCGGGACAGATTTTTCGCAGGCAACCCTGTACCACCGTGTTCATAATGAAATAACCTTTATTTTCATCTAATTTTAATTAAATAATCAGACCGGTGCAAAATGCTATTATCGATTTACCTGTTTATACCGGAATACCCGAGAGTTGTGAAAAAATAGGCAACCTAACGTTTGCATATTCTATGGGCTTCGTACTTTCGATTGATATAGAATTTATCTAATAAACAAACCGGTGAAATGGTAAAAAAAAATTTTTTTTTTGCCTGGTAATTAATGATATCCTGGACTGAAATTTGTTAGGCAACCCACATGCAATATATTTATTGACATATTAAATTAAATATAAAAAACGTTTCATCAAATAAATATCTTGGTGAAGGTCGTTTTTAAAATGATCTTAGACTATTATCTATCTACTTCAATAAAGTAATTGAGACATAGGTGTGAGTGATACACTCAATTTACTACAAGCAATTTAGGGGCCAGCAAGACAGAGAATGTGTTGGACAGGTACATCGTTATTATTAAAACATTGAATATGGTTATGTTTGGCCCGATGGCTTCACTTAGCTCTACAAAACATTTAGATGAAATTTATAACATCAAATTGATCAGATTCCTTACTTACTTGAATTGAGATTAACACAGAATTTGATTACAGCAAAAAACTGACTTTTTATCAACTCCTCTTCCCTCCGACCTCATCTAAACCGGTCTTGCATATCCTAAAATCTTAAAATCTGGTGGTAGGACTTTTCCTACAATTCAATTCGTTTTCTTTTTGACTCAGTTCTTAATTATAACCTAAAATTTAACTCGTCGGCTGCCCCTTATGGCGAGGTTCAGGGAACGGATTTGTTTAATCGGAGAGCCTGTGCACTAAGGTGGTGTCATCAATTTCAAGAGTTTCATTGACATACACAGGAAACGAGAACTCTGGGCTCCTGCCCTGGTACACTCGGAATTTGCCGTTAGGCATTTTTTTGCATCAGAGAGGAAATGGAGACCGCATGCTTGCAGCACAGACAGCCAGTTCGACCTCCGCCAGTTCTGTAATGTAAAATGAGAAAACTTTCATTATATGAGGCTTCAAAGTTTTTTGTTTTTGACTATAGGCTTGCGCTTGACCACTAAAGTTAAAAGTTGTAGTAAAGTTAAAAGTTGACTTCAATTATAATTAAATATTTGAAATGGGATTTATATCTTCATTATCATCATCATTTCAGCCGATAATCGTCCACTGCTGAACTGCCCGCCCCCTTCTCCCCTCAGGCGTCGTGACATTGACCATTCCCGTGCGTCTCGTATCCAGCTGATTGCTGCAACCTTAAGGCGCCTCCCCAAGAAAAACGCTGCGCTAGCCGTTTTTGTGCAGTTTTTAAGAGCTATCTACTCGTTATTTAAAAAGAAATATCAATTAATAAAAATACATAAAATTTCTACATACTCGTAATATTGATTCTAAAATGGTAGTATACTTTTTTTTTAACTAAGTTTATGTTTCACTAATCTCCTTCCAACAAAACCATAAAAATGAGAAATAATGGTTTATGGCATGCATCTCCTCGGAAAGTGTATATTAATTATTTTTTTACTAACACTAATGGATAGACAATTTGATATCGAACATTTTGTAACTTTCTTTTTTCAAAAGACCAATTTTCGATTTTATAAAGATTTTATTCTAAAATCTGGGCGTATTCACTATTGTAATTCATGCCATTCGCTACCTGTGTGCCGCTAGGGCACTAGGAGTGCTCAAGATTTTTTGGTTAGGGTACGGCCTTAACCAGGTCATCTGCCGGCCTAGTGGGAGGCCTTCCCACGCCCGAATATAACCACAGATAAAAAACCTTTGTTTGTTTCACCATCTTTTCAAAGACTGATGTCATGTTCAGAAGTGGTAACTGAAGTGAGTTATCACATTAGTTATGAATGATTTACTTTCAAGCCATCCTTTCGGCAGTAGATGAATTGTTCAAGATATCCTGAACAATTTACTATGAGTAATTTTCATTACAGTGAAGCTACAATAATTTTAACCTAAACTAGCAGTTGCCCGCGATCATCATCTATACATTGTACATTGAGGTGTTGAAGTGTTTGTACAAAAACGTCACCATGTCAGTCCGTCTTCAGGATCAGACCTCTAAACCAATCCTGCTCCAGCGCGGCGTGAGACAGGAAGATGTTATTTCTCCGAAACTGTTCACTGCTGCGCTGGGGGATGTCTTCAAGGTTCTAGATTGGAAGGCACTTGGCATCAACGTTAATGGCGAGTACATCACTCACCTTCGGTTTGCCGACGACATAGTGGTCATGGCTGAGACCATGGAGAGCCTCAGTACAATGCTCGATGACCTCAGTAGAGCTTCCGAAAGAGTGGATCTCAAAATGAACATGGACAAAACCAAGGTCATGATGAATGCCCATGTAACACCCACTCCTATCAAGATCGGAGACTGTTTACTCGAAGTTGTAGATGATTATGTCTACCTGGGACAAACGATCCAGTTGGGTAGATCCAACTTCGAGAAAGAGGTCAACCGTTGAATCCGACTCGTCTGGGCGGCGTTCGGGAAGTTGCGTGGTATCTTCTTGTCTAATTTACCGCAATGTCTCAAGACAAAAGTCTATGACCAGTGTGTGTTGGCAGTGATCACCTATGGGACCGAGACGTGGTCGCTCACAATGGGCCTTATCAGAAAGCTTAAAGTCACCCAAAGGGCAATGGAGAGGGCTATGCTCGGAATTTCCTTGCGTGATCACGTCAGAAATTATGATATCCGCAGGAGAACCAAAGTTACCGACATAGCCCGAAGAATTGCCAAACTTAAGTGGCAGTGGGCAGGGCACATTGCTCGCAGAACGGATGGCCGGTGGGGCCGAAAAGTTCTGGAATGGCGACCGCGAACCGGAAGACGATATGTTGGAAGGCCTCCCACTAGGTGGACCGATGACCTGGTTAAGGTTGCGGGAAGGCGCTGGATGCGAGACGCACGTGATCAGTCAATGTGGCGACGCCTGGGGGAGGCCTATGTCCAGCAGTGGACGTCTTTCAGCTGAAATGATGATGATGATGATGATCATCTATCCGCCCTTGTTCCATGTTACTTGGGGTCGTCGCAACACGCTTTCTTCTTCAATTCCGTCCTGTACCCCGTCACGTAATCACTGACTTCTTATTCTATCACACACTTTTCTTTCACTTTCACACAGTCTATCCATCTTTTATTTGGCCGTCCCCTTGATCTCCATCCATCCACATTAATATTCATAACTCTTTCAGCAACATGCGTTTCATCCCTCCTCATCACAAGACCATACCAGAACAAACGGTTTCCTTACATCTTATCTGTCATTGGCGCCACTTTCAAACTTCCTGTAATATACTCATTTCTCACTTTATCCACTTCCGTCACTCCGCACATACATCTCAACATTCTCATCTCTGCTACATGCAATCTCTTTTCATTCCTCTTTTTTCCAGCTCAACATTCTGATCCATACAGTACGACAGGTCTAATCACGAACTTGTAAATTTTCCCCTATAACTTAAGCGGCATCGGTGGGTCGCAAGTTGTTGACCTGTGACCTGTCGCCATTTCATCCATCCTGAGTTGATCAGGTACGTTACGTCTCGGTCTACCTTACCATCCCCTTGGACAAGCGACCCTTGGTACCGGAAGTCGGAGCACATCGGTATGAATGTTCCAGCGAGAGCTATAGTCACGGAACTGGAGATACCGCCAAAGTGAATAGGTTACTTCTAGGCAAGCGTGCTCCATCTTCGACCTAATCGTCGCTTACCATCAGGGAGATAGTGGTCAAGCGCGAGCCTATAATAGATTGAAAAAAAATCGCGGATCCAGTATTCTGTTTTAGTTCCGCTCAATTTAAAGCCAACAATCTCCAGTCTGTGCCACTACACCTCCAATCTGCTTTGGACCTCTAGGCCACTCTCGAGCTCTCGGCAACCAGCACAATGTCTTAATGGCATAACAACAGTTTCACCTAAGCCATACCCAGTGAGAATTTAGGCTACGATAAGGTTAATCGCATCTTTTCTATTCAAGGTCATAAGAAGGAATGTTTCAGTGAAGCCTTGATCTCATCAGCTCTAGTTCTCCGACTTATGATAGGAAGGGTTTCCCTGAAATATACTGAGAAAAATAATGTGACCTTGCCCATTGACCTCTCACCTCAGCGAATATCCCGTAGTGCTGTCCACGGCTCCGACGGCTTTTTAATTTGCCATTGTGCATTCATCCCAAACGATAAGACAACAATCCCGAAACACTCTTGCTTTATTACAATTTCGTGTTATCAATCATATCGGTGTTTCGTTGCTGTCTAAATTGTTTGGGATTGTAAACATTGTGTGAGCCGTTCTACCGCTAGGAATTAACGTGGTGCCTGAAGAAGCCACAGCCAACGCATTTTTTCCTTGTCCATTTCAGTGAGACCTGCATTCGTTAAGTAGATCATTCCAATGCCGCCTGGGGCATCTATGGAAAATAGCTTCCCTTCATTATGAAGTACATTTTGGATAAAAACTGTGTGTAATAATTCCTATTGTTCCGATACAAAATGTGATAAGTAATCGTTAACTATGTCGGTCAATTCAGTGGAGCTGTAGTTTGTCTCAGCTATATTAACGAATGATGCGACAATGCTCAGATGTTTGAGGAACAAGCAGGCCGTATTCACTCAAAGAGTTGCCCCGATGTCTATGATCTACGATGTCTTGAAAAAAAACAAAAGCAACTATTTGTCACCCTTTCATCTGTTGGATTAATTTCCTGCTCTGAATTGAACCTTAAAATTAAGGATTGAGTAGTCTTCACATAGATATGGTCTATATTTTTCCCATAAAGTCAAAGATCGGCAACACTACAGAACACCAATATCACTGCAAACAAATGACGCAAGCGTTTGCGACTATCGCTGACACAGGCCTCCTCATGAGTATTGTCCCGGTTGGTAACCTTCAAGCAAGTGAAGTGCTCTAAATGCTGCTTGAAATGTTGAAATTTACACTACCAACTGTTTTGAGAAAGGTGAAAGAAGTGGGCTTCGAACAGTATGAAGCAAAAGACGCAAAGAATAGCATTCACTATTGTTAAGGATCGTAGCAGGTGGCGTTTTATACATCTGCCTGCCCAAGGGAAAATGGCGTGAGTTTATGTATATGTTTTATGTTTTTGATTTTATATGTATTGTATATTATCTATTTGAGTGTATTATGTATTTGTGTTGTTTTTAACTAAATAATATAATTACCTTCTGGAGTCATTTGCCTGTAGATATAGCCCAAGAATTCCTTAATATACAGGTGGTTGAAGTGTTTCTTTACTTCTAGCAACACCTTTTCGCGCATTCTTCTATTCATTCCTAAAAATAAGCAAAATAGTACCATTACAAAGAGACTAGAGCAAACACAGATGCAGGAACATCATAACAGAAAAATAGATGTCCTGTTGGAAGACTCGCGATCTTCAGTAATGAGGAACACTATGCGAGGGCAGTGAGCAAACATATAAAGAAATTAAATATTGCATTGCAGATTAAATAACATCATCATCATCAGGCTATTAATGTTCCCAATGCTGGGACACAGACCTCCTCTCTGTGAGAGGGAATGGGTCGTAATCCATCTCGCGGGCCCAGTGTGGGTTGATGGATGTCACATGTCTTCGAATTTTTTGGTTCTAGGACATGCCGATTCCTCACGATGTTTTCCTTCACCGTTTTGAGAGCAGTGGTGATAAAATAATTTACACAAAGTAAAGCGCCTGCCTGGGCTCAAACACACGACCTAAAACTTGGGCCACCATACTGCTGCCTAAAGAAATAACATAATAATCTATATATATAAATAATTTGCCGTGCGCTAGACTTCTCGCAAAAGCATCGGTCGAATGGCTCGACCGATTTGACTGTATTTTTTTTTGTATGCCGAATTTTCTGTAATAAAGGTATTTTTTTGGAATATTCTTCCAAATTAATATATACACATGCGAAGCTGGGTCGGGTCGCTAGTTTAAAATAAAAACAATAACAATTGTACTAAGATTATGTGCAGTAAATTATTAGAATATACTATGAAACATTACAGTAGCTAGCAAATCTATTAGCTATAAGACAATAACATTGGTGAGTCCTCTCGGTCGCTTGAGCAAAAGGACAAAATAAGTAGTCGCTTTGGCTATCAATAAAAGCATCTATCGCTCAACCACAAACAATGAGAAGTCATCACGTAGGAGATTAACATGATTTTGAGCAGTTCCTAAATGAGTTTTCCGTCATACAACATACGCCTTTACAAAACAAAATACTCGCATTTGCATTTTTTCTAAACTGCATTGAAACTTGCAAAGATAATCAATATTTTCTAAATAATATTTCTTAATACATTATTTTGGCGTTTTTCGTTTCTAAATGAAAATAATATTCACAAGAAGAGACGTTGACAGCCACCCCCGCTAGGACCTTATTGCATTGCTAATACATTTTCTATGGAATGAACATTGCTTTTATGTGACAGTAGTATAAAAGTGAGAGAATTCTGCAAAATAAGCTTACTTTGCTCCTCTTCAAGCTCTTCTCCCTCCAATCTCGGCAGATCTTCAGCTACTACGTTCTCAGGCGGCCACTTGAAATAGTTTCGTTCCTTTTCTATCCGCCTTCTCAGTCTTGATTCTCGTCTAACTGCTTCTTCTTCGAGTCTCCTTTTTCTTTCGTTTTCGATCATTTCTGGTGTAGGCTCAGGAACTGCTTCTGTGCTTGGGCCTGCAATACTCTCCTGTTCAGATACCCCAGTTGGTTTTGTGCTGGGATCAGCAACGTTCTCCAGTAAAGACATCCATGTTGACCTTGAGCTGGCACCTGCAATACTCGCCTGTTCAGACACACATGCTGACTTTGTGCTGGGACCAGCACTAATCTCCTGTTCAGCCACCCATGTTGGCTTCATGCTGGTACCAGTGATAATCTCCTGTCCAGACATCCATGCTGGTTTTGTGCTTGGGCCTGCAATAATCTCCTGTTTAGCCACCAATGTTGGCTTCATGCTGGTACCAGTGATAATCTCCTGTCCAGACATCCATGCTGGTTTTGTGCTTGGGCCTGCAATAATCTCCTGTTTAGCCTCCAATGTTGGCTTCATGCTGGTACCAGTGATAATCTCCTGTCCAGACATCCATTCTGGCTTTGTGCTTGGACGAGCGATAATCTCCTGTCCAGAACTCCACTCTAGATTTGAACTGGGACCAGCGATTATCGCTTGTCCAGAAATCAATTCTTGATTAGTGCTGGGCCCAGCAATAATTGCCTGTTCATACATCCAATCTAGGTTTGTGTTGGGACCAGCGATAATTTCCTGTTGAGAAATCCATGCTTGATTTGAGCTGGAAACTAAATTTGTGTCGGAACCAGCGATATTCTCCTGTCCCGATAATCCAGGTGGTTCCATGGTACGTTCAGCAATCCCAGCTGGTTCTGTTCTTGAGTTAGAGTTATCCACACGTTTAGCAATCCCAGCGGGCTCTGTGCTTGAGTCTGCGTTATTCACGTGTTCAGCAGTCTCAGATAGCTCTGTGATGGAGTCTGTGTTCTTCACACGTTCAGCTATCCCAGCTGCTTCCGTGCTTGAGTCAGCGTTATTCACACATTCAGAAATCCCAGTTGGCCCTGTGCTTGATTCTGCGTTATTGTCATATTCAGGATTTCCAGCTAACTCAGTGCTAGAGTCTGCGATATTCACACGTTCAGCAACTCTAGCCGGCTTTGTACTGGAGCCTGGTTTGTTTTCAGGTTCATTAACCCAAGCTGGCACTATGCTTGGGATATCATAATTTATATTTTCACTAAACAAAACTGAACTTTCTAAATCCATGATTTAGTAGTTATCGCGACCGGCGGCGCGCACTCGCCCGAGGAAAAGGACAGTAACTGCCGGATGACGGAAATTTTCTTCGCAGATAGGTATTTCAGGCGAAAGAGCGTGACGGAGCTACGCCTATAGCCTAGCGTAAAAAGGACGTACGATGCTACATGAACGCTTGTAGCGCGAGGCTTTTATTGATCGAGGGGTGCGAGTGTAAGGTTTCAACAAAGGCATGTAATATCGAAAGGTTTTCAATTCCGATACTAATTGCCGATATTATCAATAACTAAATTGCACATAATCGTTAGATATCGCGGATTTTTTTTATTAATTGCTTAAACTCGGTATAAGTTTGTATAACAACAATAAGCATAGCGACTGTATTGAGTCGGCATCGCTGCAAAAAGTCGCCGGGGCGACCGCCTTTAATTGTTCTCACCATTTCGTATCAAAGTCTGTCAGAGTACATTTTTTTTTATTTTCCCCGTTTCTGAGGTAAATCTTAAGATTTATCTTGTGATTGCTGGTAAAAAAGCTCAAAATTTGCGATCATACTGGATAATGTCCGGAATTATCCAGAATGATGGCAAATTTTGAGCTTTACCAGTAAAAGTTGGTAAAGCTTAGGTTTTACTGGTAATTCCCAAGTTTTACCGTAGTTCGGGCTTTTACGGTAACATATCCAACATATTTGGTCGACTGGTAGAAAATGCCTAAGGCATTAAGTCTGCCTTTGTACTTGTGCATAAAGTTTTATAAATAAATTAATTAATTAGTTATCGGATAAAAAATCATCAAGAAAAAGGAAAATATTAAGCTTTAATTTATTGAGGTTTCCAAGCAAGCAACACATTATAAATTGGAGAGCAAGTTCAACAAGGGTACTTATTTGGTAACAGCTCTCTCTATGAAAGAGTATTTAAGCATTATTTAATGAAAATATCATTGTTACAACGGGTTCTATGAAACTTTGTATGTACTTGTTTAAGTAAAAATTTTGAGCAATCTCAGGACTGTAAATCCTTCTCATCGGGATTCATCAACACATGTCAATATTATTTATTTATGAAGTAAAGTTTAAGTAAATAAGCGCCCGATTCCATTATCTTCACAGACCATTTTCTCGCAAAAATTGTCATGACGAAGAGACTACTGTAACTTGAATGATCTCTGCCAATCACCGTAGTCAATGGGTTTAACCGTGCTATTGCGCTCGGCGTTACACAATATGCTAAAATTTACGTTCTTTCTGATTACGATATTGGATCAATCAGTGTTGAAACAACACTCAATTTCAATAATCAACCGAAGATGGTGTTATTTGCTGATGACACAATTTTTTTATCAAATCTTGATAATGTGAATAACTCTATTCATCAATAGACATTGAAATGTTGTACGCAAAATACGCGCTTGGTCGTGGACTTGTGGATACCAGCCCGTTTTTAACCTAACTCTATTCATCAGGTCCAAAATTGGTTCACGGCAAACAATATGGTACTAAATGAAAAAATAAATACAAATATATTCTATATAAAAACACGTGTTTTTTAAGTCCATCTTCCAAATGGAAATCCTCGACATAACCGCAATATAGTATGGAAGGAAGTATTAGGTTGAGATCCGATTTCATAATTAAAACCGTGATGATAAAAATAAACTTACGTAATTGATTGATAAACTGTGAAAAACACGATTTACCAAAAGAAAAACCGAGCAAAGCTTGGTCATCCAGGTGCCTTGATAATTAATGATGATGCATTTTCAATGCTTTTTATTAGTTTTTCCCACTTCCTTCCTAGACTTATTTTTATCCCGCCAGTCAATTGTCGCAAATGAAAGATGCACTCAAAAAAGTATTAAGAAATAAAAAAATACCATGAGCCCCAAAAAATACTATCGCCTAAAAATATTAACATTGAAATCCACAAAAATCTTATCCATGTTAGTCGTACATAATGTCTACGTATTTCTGCCGGAATTTAAGACAAATACACATGACACAATCAAATTAAACTAAATTAAAACAAATTAAACTAAATTAAAATAAAAAAAATTAAATTAAAACAAATTAAACTAAATTAAAACAAATTAAACTAAATTAAAACAAATTAAACTAAATTAAAACAAATTAAACTAAATTAAAACAAATTAAACTAAATTAAAACAAATTAAACTAAATTAAAACAAATTAAACTAAATAAAATAGGTTTTACGAAAATAGGTGATATGGTTGCCACACCCAGGGAGATAATGCAGGGCTAGGCAACTCAAAATTCGGGAAGTTACTTATAAAAACTGGCTTTCAATTTGCCTAAACTAATGAATTAATGAATGTATGTAATTTTGAGCGTGATAGATAAGTTTTGAGACAAAATATCCGTCAAAAGCGAAGGGCGCGAAAGTCGACTAAAACAGTTGCGCTCACACATATCGACAATTTTGACAAAACTTATTCAGGCACAGTTGACTTGGCCTCCCTCGGCATATTAAAATACTTTTCACGTGGGCAAGCCGTGGGTGGAAGCTAGTATTGTATAAGCACCGTTAGTCCAGCGCAGTCAGCATGAGCCCAACGGAAACAAGGCATATCTTAGCTACCCTTCATCAGGCTTAGAACGTGTCTCGTGTCACATATATCTTCATGAGAGCTGATATTTTGACATGGTTAAAACAGTCACCACATATTGAATAATGTATGTTTTGTCTCTTACCACCTTGCGGCTGGTCCTTTATTTATTTAATTTGGGTCTTAGTCAGTTCTGGCCCGATACATACATCCTGTTGTTGATTAGTCTGCTCGTAATTGCATCTTGTTAAAGTTAATGCTTGAGCTGACTTCTGATGTGCAAAACTAGCGAAGGCGTATCTAAAACTCATCTGATAAACATAACATCACGCCGTATTTGCCATTTTGCCTGCCACCTGCCTGCGGACACCCAAATTTTGTTAGTTATATTTAATTCCCATGTATATATAGTCGGCGAGTCTATTACAATCAACAGGGCACTAATCTAGACGGCTGCTATTGAGAAGTTCCATGGAAAATACCAACGATACTTTGTCTGTTCCGGGACTCGAACCCAGGACCTCATAGTCAGTAGCCTTGAGACCACTAACCAACTAGGCAGTTAAGCGGAATATAATATTTACCTGTTAGTATTTGTAATACTTTATATCTTTACGTTGTATAGTAGTGTTAGTCTGGGTGCATCATCCTCACGTATATTTATTTATTTTATTTCGTTCATCAACGATTGTATACACTGGTATAAATAAGCAAAGTAAACAACATCAGAATAAAGTGTAACAATTACTTACAGGTAAACTCTGCATGCACACAAAGAAAATTGAAATATAAAAGACTACATAAAGGTTGCACCTAATTAAACTTAATAAATCAATAAAACTAAATTTAATCAAATTAAACTAAATTAAAATAAATTAAACTAAATTAAAACAAATTATACTAAATTAAAACAAATTAAACTAAATTAAAACAAATTAAACTAGGTATTACGAAATACGATAATATGGTTGCCACACCCAGTGAGATAATTCAGGGCTAGGAAACTCAATTTTCGGGAAGATACTTTTAAAAACTGGCTTTCAATTTGCCTAAACTAATGAATGAATGTATGTATGTAAGTAATGTAAAAACTTTTTTTTAAAGTGTAAGTGTGGAGTTTCTTGACCGTTATTCTCCATAACAAGCTACTTTTCCGAATGGACGGAATTATTATTACTTATAAATTTAAATTTTCGACGTTCTAAAGTGCCGCTTAATGGCCTAATAGAAATAAAGAAATTAGCTTTGACTTACATTGGCCAAGGGTTTCATCACTATCCCCATAAGACTATCCACTATAAGATTGGCCCGACGATAAGACCACCCATTGTACACTTATCTTTAAAAATATTGTCCTGTTACTATATAAGTTTCCTTGTATCACGATAGGCCTTTTGTTGGAGTTAGTCATTATTTTAGTTTTGCTTATATTCATTTCTAAGCCGACTTTTGAGCTTTCATGATCAAGTGATTTCATCATTATCTCCAAATCCCTAGAAGTTTCAGCTAATACAACTATGTCGTCAGCGAATCTGAGATGGTTTAGATAACGTCTATTTATTTGTATGCCTTTATTTGACCAATCTAAATTCTGGAATATATTTTCAAGAACTACAATAAAAAGCTTCGGTGACAGGGGGTCTCCTTGCCGGACTCCTCTTTCTATATTTATTTCTTCGCCTCTTTTTTCCAATTTTACTCTGCTTGTACTATGTGAATAAATATATTTTAAGATATTGATGTATTTTATATCAACGTTTGAACGGTGCAGTGCATTCCAAATTGAACAGTGGCTGATGCTGTCAAAAGCTTTGCAGTAGTCTATAAAGCCCAGATAGAGAGGTCTATTAAACTCTCGATATTTTTCAATAATTTGTTCTAGTGTCTGTATGTGGTCTGTTGTGCTAAACCCTGATCGGAAGCCTGCCTGTTCCTTCGGTTGCAGTTTGTCAATATCTTGAGTGATTCTTATTAGTACTATGGATGAAAAGAGTTTGTATGTACTTGCTAGGAGGCTTATGGGTCGGTAGTTTCCTATATCTAATGGGTTTCCTTTTTTAAAAAGTAAAGTTATATCGGATGTGCACCATTGTTTTGGTACAGTTTCTGTGTCCAACACCATATTAAAAAGCTGCGACAGGTGGTGAATTAAAATAGGTGCACCTATTTTGAGAGCTTCATTACATATTCCGTCTGGGCCGGGACTCTTTTCAGCTTTCAACCGTGTTAAGTGTTCATAAACTTCTGAGTCTTCAATTGGTTTAATGCAATTAGTTCTGCTTTCATTATTTGATTGTATTTCAATTTCATTATCATTTCTTTTGCGGTATAAGTCTTTATAAGAAGTTTGTTGCGTGACATAAAATGTCTTCCCTTGATTTTGTTTTTTCTGATTTTTGTTCAAGTTGTTGTATCCATGTTTTGTGTGTAATTAGTTCTTTGTTGGCTTTTTTATAACTTCTAAAATTCCTTATGTTTCGTGTAATAATTTCTTGTCTATGGTTGCTGTAGTCTTTCCTGATTGATCTATTGGTTTCTTTGAATATTTTACTAAGTTCATTTTTAATGTCTCTGGTTTTGTTTTTTGTGAGTATTAATTCGGTGCGCCTTTTTATTAGTTGTTCTGTGTCTTTGCTGAATATTTTAATTTGTTTTATTTGCGTTAGGTTTTGTGACTTCAAGCTGCCCTTAATGCTTTCTTCCAGGAGGTTGTAGTAGGTCTGAACATCAGTCGGTTCTTTTCCATTGCTTTCCATGTTTGTTTGTAGACTTTTTATGTAGTTTTCGATCTCTTCTTCTGTCTTCGGAATATGGAGTGGTGTTACAAAGCTTTTTCTACTCTTTAGACGTCTTTTTAAAAGTAGTGTGCCTCTTAACAGTCTATGGTCCGAAAAAAATAATATGTTGCTTAGTATTTCCATATTTATTATTTGTTTGGGATTTTTTGTCAGAATGAAGTCGATTTCGTTTTTAGTTTTTTGATCGGGTGATTTCCAAGTACATTTATTCTCTCTTTTTTTCTTAAAAAATGTGTTCATTATTGAGAGCTTGTATTGGTAAGCATAATTTATCAGACGATCCCCTCTTTCGTTGCCTTCTCCGACTCCGTATTTTCCCATAACAGGGTAGTGATTTGTTTTCGGGCAGCCTATTTTAGAATTGAAGTCTACCATCACTACTACAACTTTCCCGTCAGCCAGTGCGTGAGCAGCTTCAATGTCATTGTAAAATTGTTCAATTTCATCTTCGTGTGATCTTTCAGTAGGTGCATAAACTTGTATTAATGCTATAGGAAAGCTGTCGAACTTCAGTTGTAAAAGTGCTACTCTTTCTGAAATTCCTGTAAAGTTTTTTATGTTGTTTTTGTACTTTTTCTTGATTAGGAATCCCACTCCGTGTAGTTCTTTGGTTTCCCCGATATAACAGAAAATGTAGTCTTTATATTATTCAATGTTGCAGCCCATTTTTCTGACTTCTGAAATCCCCAAGATGTCGCAATCAATGTTTTTAGGGCATTATGTAATTCGAGGAATCATTCCATTGTCGATAGCGATCTTACATTAAAAGTGCAGAGTTTTAACGTAGTTACTTTGTCTTTTTTATTTTTAGGTGGAGGGTAGTGGTCTAATTCCCCACGAGGACCAGTCGGATTGGGGAATTTTCTGTTTTTATTATTGTTTGGTTCTGGCTTTTTAGTAGGTTTGTACCGGTGGCTGATGATTGTATCCTATGATTTCAGCTCAGCTGGAGGGTTTGCAGTAGGCAGGGGTTGCTTCTATTTCTCATTAAATCGAATGCATTCAATCTATTTGTTTTCTTTAACGTTTGTTGCTTGCGAGGCTGTTCCGCTGCTTCGGGCGAAGTCGATGAGTTTCTTTTACGCTTCTCACTTCCTGGTTTCCCCTCCTTAATGACCAGTTTATCATATTTAATAATTGCATAATAATTGCCCTTCGCCCTTTCTTCTTCCAGTTTTGGCTGTAATTCTCTCCTTTTCTCAAGGACCTCTTTCGGGTAGTCCTCTGAAGCATAAAATTTTTTCAATTTCTTTTTATTCTTCATGATCTCATTTTTCTTCCAACTGTTGACAAGTGAAATGAGTACCGGCCTTCCCTTCCCCTCTTTCATGTAATTTTTTCCAATTCTATATATCGTGTTTAGGTCTCTGTTTTCAAGAGTTATGTTTAAATCGTTTTTTATTTTATCCCTTACTAATTCGATGAGGGTAGTAGGTGAATTTTCACTTTCTTTTATGCCGTATAAAATTATATTATTTATTCTTCTGTGTTTTTCGAGATAGCATATTTTTTCCTTTAATGCCTGATTTTCTGACCTTAGTTCCACAATTTCCCGTGTGACGGGTATTAATTTCTCGTCCATCTGCGCAATAATCTGTTTTGTTTGGTTAGATATTTCAATTTTCATTTGGTCGAATAGTGTTTGAAGGTTATCCATTTTTGCGTTAGCAAATTTAGCGTGGAACGGAACAACATACAATATATCAACGACTATATATACTTGGGCAAGCAGCTATCATTTATTAAATCCAGTAATGAAGAAGAGGTAACCAGGAGAATAAACGTAACCTGGAATAAATTTTAGTCATTAAGAGAAATTCTAAAAGGAAATTATAACTTGCACTTGAAAAAGATTGTATTTGATACATGCCTTTTACCATGCTTACTGTACGGTTGCCAAACTTGGGTATTTACAAATAAAGTAAAACAGAAAATCATATGTACCCAGAGAGCAATGGAAAGGAGTGTGTTGCATATCAGGAAAATTCATAAAGTGAAGAGCGAATACATTAGGCAAAAAACGAAATTTAACGATGCTCTCATACATGCACTCACACTAAAATGGAAATGGGCTGGTCACATCTCGCGCTACACGGACAAAAGATGGACCATAGAAACCACACGATGGGAAGGCCCCAAAGGAAAAAGAAATGTTGGTAGACCAATAAGACGGTGGGCTGATGATTTATCAAACACGACGGGCAACGATTGGCTTATCTTAGGCAAGGACAGAGAGACATGGAATAGGCTGGAGGAGGCCTTTACCCAAGATGGGTTACCATATTTCAAACAAATAATTAATACATACCCATAACAAATTATTTAAATGTTATTAATTATTAATTGTAATTTGAATTATTAATTCTTAATAATTTGATGGTTAATTCTAATTTAATTGTAATATTATAGCCAATTTTAATTTGTATAGTAATGAACAATTTTATTTTGATAATTTACAATTCAATGAACTATTTTAATTTAATCATTCATAATGTAATAATCCATATTAAATAGATATTTAATTTATTATTAAGTAATGAACTACATTTTATAGGCATGCGTAAAATTATTATTATTTATTCTTATATATTATTATTATTATTTCTACTGTTTTACATGTTTAATGAATTGTATTATTGTTTGAATTTTAATTGCAGTTATGATTATGCATGGAATATAAAGCTATATAATAATTATTAATTATACGTATAACACTAACATAAATTTAAGCATACTACTAACAACATTTAAAATGTAACTATGAAATATGGAATAAATGGCTTATTATTATTATTATTACTACATAAGTGGTGTACAATAAAGTACATAATAAATAAATAAATAATAAATATATTGTTAGATACGACTCTGATTTTGAAAACTTAGTCTAACTTAGCACCCAGATATGGGTAACTTCCAGCCTCCTGTATTTGTAAGAGGATAGGGTCTTTAGCACTCCTCCTGTCAATAAGGTCCGCATTCGGCCAGATTGACAACAGAAGTGTGCCAATGCGAGGAAATTTAGATGGTGTTGCACTGCGATACAGAGCGTACAACACCATCTAGAGATCTAGCTTGACGAAACATTAACAGAACACGAAATAGATAATACTACCAAAATGCCAAAAAATATAATGGAAGTACTGGGACCCTAGAGGATAACTAATGCCGGATTCTAAGCTGCAACTTATATAGTACTGCTTATTATACCTCTACCTGACATTATACAGTCACACTATAATATTATTATTGTTAAGTATTAGGCAGCTAAATAAACATAGTTAAAGAATTAAAGTTACCCTGACACCATGATTTGTTTACCAGTAACGCCATCTAGTTCATTTTACGCTAAACTTTTCAGATCTGATAAAAATGCTATATTCTTAGTTTCGAAAAACAAGTTTTAATTTTGCTTTAAATATCAAAGTGAAGAAAGTAGAAGTTAAAAAGATTGAAGTCTGTGAAATACAATGTTATAATTTATTTTATACCACCGTTTGATGTTGATTTATTCAAGTGAGCAACACTTTACTCTGTACTCTCTCGGACCTTATAAAAGAATTAGAAGTAATACATCGTGCAATAAAAGTAATTAAGTAAAAGGCCTGGACTTTGCTTCAATAAATAAAACATAACAACAAAGTCTTAAGATTGATAGCTTTTACAAATTTCGAACGAGATTCTAATTGTCAGTTGTCAAGTTGACATTCGAGGTTTTCATATCGATTAGGTTTGTTCGTACTGCTCTGGCGAGAGCTCGTGATCAGTGTCATACAAATAAAATCCGGAAAGAGTCAATTTTGCGTTGATGATGACAATGTTGTTCAGAGATATTTCATCATCGTCGTCGGATTCGGACTACGATTCATCCTCGACCCTCGACCTAGCAGATCAAATATATATATTGCTTAATGAAGACATCAATAACGGACCTGGTCCAAAGAAACCCCCTATTGTGGTTGATCCTCGGATGCTGAGTCGCAGGACAGGACGTCTTGAAGGCATAATAAGTAAGTTTATATGTCACCAAATTGCGTACCGCGGTCCGGATCCGGACCGGATGCCGACCTTTTATGTGTGGGTAAACAACAAAAAACATCTCCAAGATTTAATAACAATAGTCGGCACCAATATTACTACAATCTTCGGGCGGATAGATCAAACAGATGAAAACAAAAACTATAATTTTAAAATTGATAAAAAGGTTGTTGATAATAATTTAAATTTTAACAAGATAGTACACGTGACGATATACAAAGGAGGGGGAGGTGAGGTGGCTTTAAACTAGTTAGCTTTAATAATAATTAACACTACAAAAAACTGCAAAGTATACAAGGAACTCGGGTTGATTTAAAAATATTGTTTTTTATGTATGATGTGGCTGGCGAAAAGGAATATGAATCATAATAATTTTTAGGTGTGCTGGCTTTATAGACTTGGCTCTAATTGTGTTTCTAGGCTCGTCGTTTTTATTTTCTATGTAAAGGCGATTTGATATCATACTTGTAAAATCAAATCTGCTATGTAATAATTGGTTATTGATTTCATGAAGTGCATTACTGCGCAAGTGCCCCTCCCACGTCTGCGCATCTTGCACTGTGTAATGTACTACGTATATAGACTAGAACACCAATTTCTGCGAAATACGAGTAGCTCGCGCTGACCTAGATAGATATTATTAATTCAATTCTGTAGGTACTAACTTAATTTGTTTGATATTTTAAAGTCGATTTTTTTTTATAGATTTTTTATTCACCGGAATACAAAAACAGTTAAAATAAACCGACTTCAAAAGCAAAATACAAAAAAATGTAAAATAACTTCCGTTTCGGAAGCCGGTCTTTGGTTCTTCTTTTTATCGTTTTACATACAAACATAAAAACATACAAACATACAAACATACAAACATACAAACATACAAACATACAAACATACAAACATACAAACATACAAACATACAAACATACAAACATACAAACATACAAACATACAAACATACAAACATACAAACATACAAACATACAAACATACAAACATACAAACATACAAACATACAAACATACAAACATACAAACATACAAACATACAAACATACAAACATACAAACATACAAACATACAAACATACAAACATACAAACATACAAACATACAAACATACAAACATACAAACATACAAACATACAAACATACAAACATACAAACATACAAACATACAAACATACAAACATACAAACATACAAACATACAAACATACAAACATACAAACACACAAACATTGTCTTTCTGTCCGTGTGTCAAATCCTTATTTTTTCAAAACGTCTGGAGGTATCAATTTGAAATTAATATAATATACTCAAATCTTATGGTTTAATGGCCTAGTTGAAATAAATATATTTTACTTAGACTATAATCTAATGGGGCTGTAAAAATTCAAACTTCTAAATAATTGCAATCAAAGATACGGACGTATACACGCATTTATGACGAATTTCATGGGAATTAAAACCTACTTCCCGTTGACCTAGAATCATAAAATTTGGTAAGAAGGTCTTATAGCACAAGTTAAGGAAAATAAGATTGCTTACTTATTTGTAGTTAGTTAACTGACCGCAACCTATGTCGATGTATGGGGACAGTTATTTTCCAACGGCAAAGCTTGTTTCATCCCTGAATCCAATTTATCTTTTAGTTCGAGAAATGTTCCGTGCTTTTATTGTTTATCAACTTTAGTAATGTTACCTAATTATTTTGGTGAATGTAACTGTTGGTACGAAACCTTCATTTATTTATTTATTTAAACTTCATGTACAATGGTAATACATAGGTGGACTTAATGCAGCAAGGCATTCTCTACCAGTCAAACTTTGGGTTAAAAAAGACACAACCGTGGTAGGAGTACAAAAAAAAAAAAAGTGTAATAATGAAAGTCGGATATTAAAAAACAATATAACTAATAAAATACATAAATAATTTCTAAATAATAGACTAATAAATATCATATTCTAAATGAAACAGAAATTTACATATAATAACTATGACGAAGAACGAGCTATGTAAGAGAGGACAAGTAATAGTTCCGTATTAGACGCTTAAATGAAAATTTACTCTAAGCTTTTTTATGTCAAGGAGAAGGAAATAGATAGAAACCCAGTGCGGTGAGAAGAAATTTGGAGAAGTAAGTTTTTGGAAGCTCGAAGGTTAAGATCGTGAGAACTGCCCAACACTATAAAATATTGTTTTAAATAATCAGGAGGTCAAGGATCGTTCATGATATTGAAGAGCATGCAGAGGGATGTTAAGGATCTCCTCTAACGGATAGGCAGCCATTTATGCTGAGAACGGAAGGAAGAAATGTGATCATATTTACGATCGTATGTATTCATAATCTCAATTTAAGACAGGATGGCCAGGGGAATAATAATTTTAATTGTATCATCATCTTCCTGCCCTTGTCCCATGTTACTTGGGGTCGGCGCAACACGTTTTACTCTTCCATACCGTCCTGTCTCCCGTCATGCTATCATTGACTCCCTGTAACTCATTGACTCCCTCCTCACACAGTCCATCCATCTTTTCTTTGGCCGTCTCCTCCCCCTCCATCCATCCAAATTTTGATTGATGATTGGTGATGATTGATTACATGATTATAATTGTATGATAATAAGATAAAATTAAAAGATAAAATTATGCAGAGCGTATGTATGTTATTTTTATTCATCTACCCACAAAAAAGTTCTTCTTCATAATGCAAGTCCGACTCGCACTTGACCGGTTGTGAAACATTATCCTCCTTTGTGACTGCGCGTCGGATTATGTTTTTAGCAGTCAGTCTTTTTATGTATGTTTGTATGCTTGTTCCTATGTGGCGTTCTAGAGACCAAACACGTAGCTGATTTTGATAATTCTTACGTCAAACCATTCGTCTTAACCTTGCGAGCTGCGAGCCTAAGCTTGCGAGCTTATGTTTGCCACTGGCTGTGTTATTAAAATTTAGGGTTTTAAGAGGTGATTACAAAAATATATACCACTTATATTTTATGTTTAAAAGTAAAGGAAAAGAAAAAAAATCTAAAAAGTTATAAATAAAAAAAGTTAATTCAATAATAAAAAATTCCGACTATTTAAGAAGCGAACTAAAAAGATGTAAACTAGAACAAAATTCTGTTGTGCAGTTGGAGGATTATGATTTTGGTCAGTCTGTTCGCGATTATGTATCCTCCGACTGCACAACATGATTTTCTTCTTGGTATGTCTTTTTAGTTCGCTTCTTAATTGATTATATTCTTAAATTCTCGATTTCTTCTTTATTTCTTATTATTGATTTAGATTTGATTTGTTGTTTTTTTATTTAACTAGTTACGGTATATTCGTGCAATGATGTTGTTTCAGAGTCACCACCACGCAAGACAAAAAATCAGTTGCTGAAGAATCAGATGCTTGCAGCAAAGAATCAGATGATGGCAAAGAACATGCAGCAGCCCAATAAATACGGACGCAAATCAACAACTGACGATAACATTTTAACCTTTAACGCAGCTGATAAACGACGTGTTTTGAATATTCTGCCAAAAGGTGAATATTTTTGTTAAATAATTAAAATTAAGAATAAGTTGCTCATCATCCAAGACAAAGCTGTGTGCAATGATGAAAATATTTGATAATTATGTCGAGTCATATCACATATCATACCAAAATGAAACCCCATCATGTCATATCTTATCTTATTATTATTAATAAAGTGTTTAATAACAGTTTTCTAGAGCTTTAATAACATTGTTTTTACATTATTGCAGACGACGTTAAGGCTGATGATTCCAAGAAAAAGATGTCTGTCACAATTGACAACTATGCAAGCCGCACATTGAATATTCCGCCAAAAGGTAAATCTATTTGTAAAATGATTAAAGTTAAGAATTAGGTGCTCTTTATCAAAGACCATGACACAAATCGTAGTGCAATTATGATATCTTGATAATTACGTCAAGTTATATCACATATCATACCATAATCATGCTATATCATTTCACGTCATATCATGTTGTATCATGCCTCATCACGTCATAACTTATCATCAGCATCATATCAGCCGAAAGACGTCCACTGCTGGACATAGTCCTCCTCCAAGCGTCGCCACATTGACCGGTCCCGTGCGTCCCGCATCCAGCGGATACCCGTAACCTTCACCAGGTCATCGGTCCATCGGGTGGGAGGCCTCCGGTCGCCACTCCAGAACTTTTCTGCCCCTTCGGCCATCCGTTCTGTGAGCAATGTGCCCTGCCCACTGCCACTTAAATTTGGCAATTCTTCGGGCTAACCCTGTTTTTCATGCGGATCTCCACATTTCTGATTCGATCACGCAAGGATAATCCGAGCATAACCCTCTCCATTGCCCTTTGGGTGACTGTAAGCTTTTTGATGAGACCTATTGTGAGGGACCACGTCTCAGAGCCATAGGTCATCACACACTGGTCATAGACTTTCGTCTTGAGACAGTGTGGTAAGTTGGACGAAAAGATACCGCGCAAGTGGCCGAACGCTGCCCAGCTGAGTCGGATTCGACGGTTGACTTCTTGCTCGAAATCGGCCCTACCCAACTGGATCGTTTGTCCCAGGTAGAAATCCACAACTTCGAGTGTAGAGTCTCTGACCTTGATAGGAGTGGGTGTAACATGGGCACTCAACATCACCTTGGTTTTGTCCATGTTCAGACCCACTCTTTCGGAAGCTCTACTGAGGTCATCGATCATTGTACTGAGATCCTCCACGGTCTTAGCCATGACCACTATATCGTCGGCAAACCGAACGTGAGTGATGTACTCGCCATTCCTAGCCCTCTCCAGTGCAAAACCTTGAAGACATCCTCCACAGTAGCGGTGAACAGTTTCGGAGATATGACGTCTTCCTGTCTCATACCTCGCTGCAAAAAAATAGGATTTTGTAATAACACTTCAATACTTCGATGTACAGTAATAGTGTAATAGTCGATTTGGCACCGTTGGAGAGACTGCAGTACAGCCCAAGTATCGATCGAATCGAAGGCTTTCTCGTAGCTCACAAATGCAAAGGCAAGAGGCAGATTGTACTCTTCGGTCTTCTGTATAACCTGCCACAGCGTAGGTATGTGGTCTACGGTGTTAAAGCCTCTACGCAATCTGGCTTGTTCGGGAGGCTGGAAATCGTCAAACCTGCGTGCGAGACGATTCGTGATGACTCTTGAAAACAGCTTGTAGACATGGCTAAGAAGTGAGATGGGTCTATAGTTCTTCAATAGGGCATTGTCACCCTTCTTGAAAAAGAGTACCACCACACCCCCGCACCATGCCTGTGGAGTTTTCCCCTCGGTTATGACGGAACCAAACAGCTTCTGAAGGGCCTTAAGTATTGGTTTTCCACCCGCCTTCAGGAGTTTGGCCGTAATTCCGTCATCATTCGGTGCCTTGTTGTTCTTAAGCTGTTTCAGAGCCATCCTAATCTTGTACAGGCTGACGTCCAGAATGTCTTCGGTATAGTGACGGGTCAATCTAGCTCTTGGGTCTTTTACTAGATTCGCGAAGGGTTTATTGGTTGACATGTACAACTGCCTTTAGAATTTCTCGATCTCCCTCAGAAGCTCCGGTATGGCGGATACGATCCTGCTATCGTCGGTGTTCAGTTTCGTGAGCTGGCTCTGCCCAATAGTCATATCTCTTGCAAAGACCTTGGAGCCCTTATTCCGCTCAATCGCGTCTTTAATACTTTCGGTTTTAAAGCGGCAGAGGTAGCTTTTCAAGGACTTTGAGATCCGTCTATTTAGCTGCCGGTATTTCAATGCTTCATCTGAATAATGCAAGATCATCTCACGCCTCTCCTTCATGAGCTTGAGAGTAGGATCAGAGAGCTTTTTGTTCCTATCTGTACGGCGGGTCTTGAAAAACTTAGATCCGACCGTATGGACAACTTCCACGAACCCATCGCTGTGTTCGTCCACGGAGCTCCCTAGGCACTCGGCACGATTCTGGAGTTCAAACTGAAAGCTCTCGGGGTTTTGGATCTGGACCATTCTTGGACGGAGTGTAGAAATCATCAGTCAAGTCTTTTTAAGCTGATATTAACGTTCAATGTGCCTCTTACCATGCGGTGATCGCTCCCGGTTGTCACCGAATTGGTTACAGAGACATCATTGAACATTTGCTTCTTGGTAGACATGATTAATTCGATCTCGTTTTTAGTTGCACCATCGGGGCTTTGCCAGGTACACTTCCTGACTTCACTGTGCTCACGCTTTCTGAAGAAGGAGTTCGTCATATAGAGGGCCTCTATATGATGAACCCTCCTTCTCCATAAAACTGGCCAGTAGGTGACCCCGGTGTTGCCGACGTCAAACTCCAAATTGCCCCATTTGCAGCTCATCCTCGTCTCGTTTGCCCAGTTTCTCGTTGAAGTCCCCCATGGCAACGGTGAAGCAAGTTTTGAAACCATGCATGGCTATAGATGGTCTCTACCACGAGGTACGACGACGTCGGGGTGTGCCGAGGTCAGAACGTAGACCTGTATGACTTTCAGCGAATATCTCTAGGATATTCTGAGTATAAGGTACGCCACCCTGGTCGATACACTCTCGATCTTCACCACGTTGTTCACTAGGGACCTGTGGACGATAAACCCGAAACCACCCTGGAACTCTCGGTTACCGGATTTGGGAATTATCGAACCCTCTCTTCGGACTTCAGATAACCCTATAAATACTCCATCGTAACCTGCTCAATTCTTCCTAGAGTTCGGCTATCTTCTCGTCGGTCTGGAGTGTTCGCGTGTTATATGTTGCCAGGTCCAGTAATAGGTGTTTATTGAGGTAGCCGGGTCCACTCCGGGGATTCTGCGCATCCCTTGCCACGCCATTGCCTCGACCACTACCGTAGTCGAGGGAAGACAGGTTGCCGGGCACTCGGGGCCGTTTTTCTTTGTGTTTTTTATTTCGGGGGGTTTGCCGTAATCGCCACGCTTGGCAGACGGGTTGGCGATCGTAGTTTGATGTTGAAGCTCTGGTGTATCTCTTAGTCGCCTCTTACGAAACCCACGGGAAGATATGGGATGGTGAAATTATTTACGTCCTACACCATACGGATCATATCTTATCACAATCTTATTAATAAAGTTTTTAGAAACAGTTATCTCGAATTTTAATAACATGTTTTTTACCTTATTCCAGATAACGCAACGGCTGCTGAGTCCAAGAGGAAGATTTTTGTATCCGGAGAAGACAATCGTCGAAGCGTGAAGCCTGTGCGCCGTTCGGCAATACAGCGTTAAACAAGGTAAGCTTCTAGAAACTTAAGGAATTATTATTTTTTGTTATTAAGTAGTAGTTTTGCTAGTGTATTTAATCATACTTATTTATCTTTTCAGATTGCCTGCGCCTCCGATTGCAAATCAATTTAATTTATCCGCGATACTCTATTAGAGAGGCATATAAGGTTATTTCCACTATCGAACACAGGTGTATTCATTTAAAATATTGTTGTTATCTGTATCACCCCGCTTCACTCTCACAGAGAGGCAAAGTCATTTATTTGCGTAATTTTGTATGAACTACCACGTTCATGTTTATCATTGATGTTAGATTATGTGTATATGATCATAACCGATTGCCAAACGGTACGACTAGTTAGATAGGTATATAATCGAATAGTATTTAAGTATTTGGAAGTTATTGGAAGTGATATCACCAAGATAGGATAGAGCTGGAAGGTTTGGAAACTGTTTCACAACCGTCGCGCGTCGTTTGGAGAGAGAAGAGACATAGTAATATTATAAGTTACTCTATAGATTTTAATCTTTCAAATATTGTGAACATTACTGACTATTCACTTTTTAGTGCTTTTCTTTAGTTTGACCAATATTAGGATTGTTAGATTAAGGTAAGAATTAAATTCTTACCAATGATTGTTACAATTGTGTTAGTTGTCAGTAGTATATGATTGTATTCGTTTGTCACCTGTAATATTTAGTTTATTAATAAAGTAATAAAAATATTCAATAAATATTATTTAATTTAAGGGAAGTATTAAAACCATTGGAAATGAAACCACCATCATCACAAAACCGTTGGCTTGTAACGCCAACTTCTATAAGAAAACTAACTTTCCTAATTGTGTGGTTGCTTTAGACGGAAAACATATAAAATTGTATTCACCACATTACAGTGGCTCAACTTATTACAATTATAAAAATTACAATTCTATTGTATTGATGGCTGTTGGTGGCCCAGTGGTATCGGTCGCGACTTATAAGTTGTAGGTCGTGGGTTCGAACCGCTTTACTTTGTGTAAATTATTTCATCAGCACTGCTCTCAAAAATGGTAAAGGAAAACATCGTGAGGAAACCGGCATGTCCTAGAAACAAAAATTCGAAGACATATGACATCCACCAACCCGCACTGGGCCCACGTGGTGGATTACGACCCATCGTCACAGAGAGGAGGCCTGTGTCCCAGCAGTGGGAACATTAATAGGCTGATAATGTGATGTGATGGCTGTTGTTGATGCGGGCTGCCGTTTTATAGCTGTGGATATTGGTTCATATGGCAGAGAAGGAGATAGGAGCATTTTTAAACAATGGAAATTCGGCAAGAACCTTTCTGAGTATCACCTTAATTTCCCAGCCCCATAAGCTTTACCAAACACCACAACAACGACCCCTCATGTTTTTCTTGGAGATGAAGCTTTTCCTTTAAATTCAGATTTTCTAAGGCCTTATCCAAGAAACAACATAAACAACACTCGCATAGTCTATAATTGCAGACTCAGTCAAGCGAGCAGGTTAGTGGAATGTGCTTTTGGTATCCTGAGCAACAAATGGAGAGTTTTTCATACAAATATGACAATAACACCAGATTCTGCTGTAAAAGTAACGAAAGTGGCATGTGTGTTACACAATTTTGTTCGTTCTAGAGATGGGTACTGAAGATACTTTAACACACTGTTTTAATAATCTGTCATACGAAACACCACATTACAAAACATCTAATATGGATTGGCACACTAGGGATACGTTTGCACAATACTGCATGACGCCATCTGGTGAAATAACATGGCAATACAACAACCGATTTATTAGTGGTGATGCCTAAATATGTTATCTACCTAATTATCATAGTTCTGTACTTATTTTTCATTAATCTTTCGTTTTCAGTTAATGTTTCCCAATTTGGAATAAAATTGTAAATATTTCCAACAACGCTATATATTTTTATTCCCTGCCGTGATAATCCTCAATGGAAGTGTTCCATATACAAGGGCGGCTTTCGATGCACTATATGAAATTTTCCGATTCAGACATCACGCCAGATCACAACTTCACAAGTTGCAACATGTCTAACCGTTACCGCTCGCAGTGTCAACTGAAACTATTCATAATCTGATTCCAGTGTGTGTGTGTTCCCGTGTTCAAATGCATATAAAAGCGCGCGTTATGAAATCATAATCTTAAATATTCCGATCCGGAATTCGGAACGCTCGTCAGTGTCATTCTTACAGATCGATCTGAGTAAATCGTAATCTGAAAAAATCAGAATGTGTGTGGGGCGTAATGAAATTGGATGCATTGCCGGGCTTTCTTAATTAATAAAATGAATGCCGAGTCTGGACTCAGAGAGGAATTCAGAATGTGTGAGGCCAGCTCCGATACCCCATGGATTTGGAGTCAACACTTTAGATAGGGATTATCTTTTTTTCCTATTTTGCTTGAGAGATATAACACAACTTTCCTATAACATACTTATCATTGAGAAGTTGCAGTAGCCATCTGTGGTTTTCTTCATAAGTTCCGTTTCACCGAATGATACTTTCTGAATACAATTGAGGAGTCCTCTCGATTTCCATGGGATCCCCTCATCATGTCCTTACTTGGTGACAATAAGTACTTCTACAGTATAAATCAATAAAACAAATTTTTTTTTCGGTGTCGACGGAGTTATCGATGAAAATACAAAAAAAAAAGACTTGTGGCACTCGGGGACTGCCGCGGTAAAGCTATTGCATAGCATTTTGTATCAACTTATGCAATTATAATTTTTTTTTTATTTATTTATTTTATTCAATTTTTTTTTTTTAATTTTTTGGTAGCCGAGGCTTTTTAAATGCCAAAAGCCTCCACAACCGCGAGATATGCAATCTCAGGGAATATTTTATAAACACCGACGTGGTTATGCATCGAGATGTAGTAGCAGTGGACAAGGGACTCACCCCACTCTCCTTGGCGAATGAGAACTGGCGCAAGCCTGTAGTGCTTGACACTAACGATCGCAAGGAGGTATGGCAGAGTAAGGAGCTTCACGGACGCTTTTTCCGGGCCCTACATGGGTCCGATGTAGACCAGTCAGCGTCCGTAGCCTGGTTACGTTTCGGAGACCTCTTTGGGGAAACCGAAGGTTTTGTCTGTGCAAATATGGACGAAGTTATCATGACGAATAACTACCGGAGATTTATTGTGAAGGATGGCACGGTTGACATCTGTCGGGCATGTCACCGCCCGGGTGAATCGATCCGTCACATTATCTCTGGTTGTTCTCGTCTAGCTAACGAAGAGTACTTGCATAGGCACAACCTTGTAGCCAGGATTATCCATCAGCAACTTGCTCTGAAATACACTCTTGTGGCATTGGAGGTGCCGTACTACAGGTATGTGCCCGACCCAGTTCTCGAGAATGGCAATGTCACATTGTACTGGGATCGGTCCATCATCACTGATAGGACTATTGTAGCCAATAAGCCTGACATTGTGGTGGTGGACCGAATCGAGAGGCGTACAATGATTGTTGACATTACCGTCCCGCATGACGGGAACCTCGTGAAAGCCGAGAAAGATAAGCAAATCAAGTATCTTGACTTGGCTCGCGAGGTTGTCGACATGTGAGATGTGGACACAGCGATCATTGTACCGATAGTCGTGTCGGCCAATGGCTTAATAGCCACGAGCCTCGACCAACACCTTAGGTGGCTCTCGTTAGGCGGCTGGGTCAAGGGCCTGATCCAGAAAGCAGTACTGCTGGACACGGCTCGTATTGTTAGGAGGTTCCTCTCTCTGGAGCCCTGACCGCCGGTAGTTTGGACCAACAGGGTCCCGATACCGGTGGGCCTCAATTTTTTATATTTTTAAATGTTTTTTCTTTTTTGTAATTTATGTTATAAAAATATTTAAAAATGTAAATAATAAGAAATGTACTGAATAAAGGAGATAATAATAATAATAGAGAGAGTTCGTACAATACGTCTAATCGCACACAACGCCGTGTCGAAGACTGCCGAACTGAAACGACGTTAGACGATGCACGGCCTTCAAGCCACACCTCCTTGCCCGTCGGAGTGGGGAGCGTGAGGTTTTTTTTCGTTACGGAATTTCTGGATTAGGTCCCCGCGCTCAAGGCCCGCGATAGAAGCTATGCAATAGCTTAATAAACATTCAGTCGAATATAGAACCTCCTTTTCAAAAGTCGGTTAAAACCGGGCATTCATCAACCACCCAATTTTGGAAAACATATACCAGCCCCCTGCATACATACGTAAGAGGAATGGTAATATGACATTTCTACTGTCAATTTGATCCGCCCGTGGCCTGATCAACGGCATAAATGTGCCGCTGCAACGCGAACGCCGTAGGTCATTCATTGGTGGATAACCTTAAGGTTACACTAGTCGATTATTATTCCATACAAACGTAGTCTAGCTATTACTCCACTGTTTGACGATGTACGTTCAAATTAAAAAATTATATCAGTTATGCCCTGTATGGAAACAAAAAAGTAAACGTAGTTCGGTTGTGGAATGCATTACCTATACAAATAAGACGTGCTCAAACACTGCCCACGTTTAAGGAAATGGTAAAGGAGCATTACCTTTCACTATAATTTTTAGTATTTTCCTTTATCTGTCATATATATTTATTAGTATATTAGATATGTAGTATAGTGTGTATGTATTTTATGTTATTATGTTTAAGTAAGTAATATTATTTATGATCTATTGTACACTGACAGCCCTAAATTCTTCTACTATCGTTCAGTCCATCCAAAGGTTGTCTGTAAGAGATTGCCCTGTGCGATAAGACCGCCCATTGTATACTTTGTTTTTGAAAATGTTTGTCCTTTATGTTTTTATTTTGTGGTGTACAATAAAGTTTATAATAAATAAATAAATAATAATAAAAAAATAAAATATTTGAAAGTTATGACCGTCAAAAGTTCCATATTTCAAAACTAATTTTTTCGCATCTTTGGGCGGAAAAAATAAATACCATAAGAAGAAGGAAAATTGCTAAACGGCCTCCATACAGGGATATATTAGTAATACAACAATGCAAATAATTTTATTTTGAAAATATACATTTAGTCATCATCATCTTCCTGCCCTTATCCCATGTTACTTGGGGTCGGCGCAACACGTTTGCTTCTTCCATACCGTCATGTCCCCCGTCACGTCATTACTGACTCCCTTTTCTTTCATATCACTCCTCACACAGTCCATCCATCTTTTCTTTTATTCATATACTTTTATTCAATATACATTTAGTCATTTTTACATAATATCTAGACTCCCAAAGGTCTGTTTACAAAATTTAGCGCGCTCGTTTTCGGCCTAATTTATCATCCATTTCGACACAAATTTGCAAAAGTTCTAATTTGTACGCGAACTACCTTCTTACTGCTCATCACAGCATCTATCTGTTTCCCACGTGTTGTCAGATGAGATAGCATGATTATTAACCTCGCGCACAAAATAGTTCGTGCCGTCGACTAGGGGAACCTTAATACCGGATTTGGGATTTAGGGCAGCACCATCTAGATTTCAACAACAACAGTAGCAACAGCAGCAGTAGTGTCCTTACTAACATAATTTAAGTATTATTAATATTATCGTTAAGGTTTTAGTTTAAGCAAAATTTATGAATAATTTTAGTTCGTATTGTGGCAAATGATACGTTTTCTTTTTTTCTACATGATCTTTGGACGATGACGCCACCAAGCATAAAACATAAGCACTAGGAACCCTAGAGGGTAACTATGTAACACGGGACACTGAGCGGCGAAATATCCTGGTATTGTTTCCGCGCCGCGAAAACAGATGGCACTGCGTAAATGGTTGGAAACATTTATCAAACAGTATATGACGTGATTTTAAATGAAAAATAAAGGACAATATTAAAGTGAGACCATTAATATTGATAAAGAATCGTTTTGCGACACAAACTATTTTTATTTCTTTCTTTTTACGACTAGCTAACGCTAGTAATAATAAATATTAAATTTAAATAATAAATTTGAATACGTTGTCCTGCACAACCTATGTATTCCATTAGTATAGACAGGCAGGCATTTATTTATGTGACACTATGTTATGACGTGGGAGACTAACATATTATCAAATTTTGTAAAAAAAAGAAGTTGATATTCGGCATTACCGATAGATGGCGCTAGTAGTATCCATAAACCCTGACCTTTAGTCAGTGTTTACTACACATTTAGGTACTTTAAATAAAATTTGGGTACGGGGATAATATTTGAAGAAGAACATGTTGGGCTTTCAGTGCGATTACTTATAAATTATATTTATATATATTTTTGAACTCAATATTTTTTCCTCTTTCACTCGTTACGATAGAAATATAAAATCAAAGTTTTCTACATTTTAAGATGTTGTTTTTTAGGGTTCCGTACCCAAAGGGTAAAAACGGGACCCTATTACTAAGACTCCGCGGTCCGTCTGTCTGTCTGTCTGTCCGTCTGTCACCAGGCTGTATCTCATGAACCGTGATAGCTAGGCAGTTGACATTTTCACAGATGATGTATTTCTGTTGCCACTCTGACAACAAATACTAAAAACAGAATAAAATAAATATTTAAGTGGGACTCCCATACAACAAAAGTGTTTTTTTTTTGCCGTTTTTTGCGTTAATGGTACGGAACACTTCGTGCACGAGTCCGACTCGCACTTGGTCGATTTTTTCCTCTTTCACTCGATACGATAGAAATATAAAATCAAAGTTTTCTACATTTTAAGATGTTGTTTTTTAGGGTTCCGTACCCAAAGGGTAAAAACGGGACCAAATTACTAAGACTCCGTGGTCCGTCTGTCTGTCTGTCTGTCCATTTGTCACCAGGCTGTATCTCATGAACCGTGATAGCTAGGCAGTTGAAATTTTCACAGATTATGTATTTCTGTTGCCGCTATAACAACAAATACTAAAAACAGAATAAAATAAATATTTAAGTGGGGCTCCCATACAACAAACGTGTTATTTTGCCGTTTTTTGCGATAATGGTACGGAACCCGTCGTGCGCGAGTCCGCCTCGCACTTGGCCGGCTTTTTTTTTAAATAATAATACAAATAATATTTTAACATTTACCAAACTCCCGACACATATTTATTGCATGTTACATAATTTATTTAGTAGTAGACACGCTTCGATCGACAATCTATTGAACATGTAATTATGACACGATATCTTGCGAAACATTATTCAAACAGTAAAACGCTCATAACTTTTGAACGGCTGAATCAATTTAGATCAAATATAGATAAAGTTACATTTCAACCAAAAAAAAAGTGAATAATAATCGGTTCATCCGTTTAGGAGCTATGATGCCACAGAAAGATACACAAATACGCACATACACAAATGCACAGGTACACACGTCAAATTATTCTATTTTATTCCTAATATTGTATGTAAGTACGTTTCCGTTAAAGTGTCCGTGGCATCAACAGTGGGCCCTATCAGAAAATCAGCGCAGCGTTATTTTCTTTTTTATATCGTTGCACATGCTGAGATAGGAGCCTTTTTGGCCTCGCACGGGGTTATTTATTTTTATTTTTGTTTGTGTTTTGCTTATTTCGTGTCTCCTGTGTGGGTCACAAATAAATATTCTTTCTTTCTTTCAAATTTATAACACCCCTCGTTTTCCGCCGGGGATTAAAAATGAAGCCATTGCCACCCAGATCATAATTACATATCGATTCACATCTATTTCATCAAAACCAACGAAACGAAAAAACTCAAGAAACCTAAGCTTGCCAATAACTTCCTAAATTGCAATTAAACCAATTTTATCAGGCTCGCTATTTTCTTCGATTTTTTTTTATGTCCAATTAATGAACATAACAAATTCTAGGAACTATTAATTTTCATCAGGGAAAAAAGTAATCAAAAGCCGGTTCCACCATTCCTTTAACTGATAAGTAAAATTAATCACAGTCAGAGCACGGTGAGTTAGTTCCTCCGGGTAACGGACGATTAATCTTGTGCCAATCGGACTGTCAAGCCGACGTTAACTGGCGACGGTTGTGGTGCCTATGAGCTATGGCTGCGTCTGGCGTAATTGAGCGGTCTCAGGGGACATTTTTCTAGTTATACTTTTAAGTAATCTGTTTAAGTGAAATATCATTTATATTTTGGAAAAAATCGTTTTCCTTATCTATACTTCTATACTAATATTATATAGAGGAAAGTATTTGTACTTTTGTATGTAACGAATAAACTTTAAAACTACTGGACCGATTTCAAAAATTCTTTCACCGTTGGGGAGCTACACTATCCCCGGGTGACATAGGCTACTTTTTATCCCTGTATGCCCACGGGAACGGGAACTACGCGGCTGAAACCGCGAAGTGTCCGGTAGTTTATAATAAATTATATGTTATCTTAACCCTAACAAATTTTAACGTTGCTAAATTGTAAAAAAGCTAGTTATTAAACAATAGTTAAGTTAGTAGGAGAACTTCGATAGTACACGAATATTAGAATCTGTACTAGATCATCATAATATAAACCGGAAAAATAATTTATACAGGAACGATACTCAATGTATTGCCGTCTACAGTATTTGTAATTTGCCTTTCTCGTCTCGTCGCCGCCGCTACGGAGAATGAAAAAGCAAAATTTAAAACAACAATGATTTAACCGCACCCTCGAGGAAAGGTGAAGGAGCAAAAAGTGCTGGTCACCGGAGTCATTACGTGCGCTGCAGAGGTATTGCAAATGAGCCACGCCATAGTTGCGCTCAGTCCGCCATTTTTATTAGGGTTCCGTACCCAAAGGGTAAAAACGGGACCCTATTACTAAGACTTCGCGATCCGTCTGTCTGTCTGTCTGTCTGTCTGTCCGTCTGCCTCCAGGCTGTATCTCATGAACCGTGATAGCTATACAGTTGAAATTTTCACAGATGATGTATTTCTGTTGCCGCTATAACAACAAATACTAAAATCAGTATAAAATAAATATTAAAGGGGGGCTCCCATACAACAAACGTGATATTTTTGCCGTTTTTTGCTCGATATTAATAACGGCAACAGGTAGACGCTTGAAATATTCACAGAATGTTTAGTTATATATTCACTTCAAAAAATAATAATTATTAAATTAAAATAAAATAAATTAAGGGGAGCTCCCATACAACATACGTGATTTTTTGCAGTGTTTTGCGATAATGGTACGGAACCCTTCGTGTGCGAGTCCGACTCGCACTTGGCCGGTTTTCCTTTTTTTATTTAGTTTCAAGGTGACGTTATTAAAACGCAGGATTCACTAGTGCGAGTTTTTCTTGATATCTTCACTTTATATGAATTCGTTCAGTATTCTATCAAAAATATGTATATATGGTATATACATACCTAAATACAAACTTACTTGTAGATTGATTGGTAAACTCATAAGCCTTGCTTTTGATTTTAGCCGCGTAAGTGCGCATAATTTAGTATTGAAATGTTCTTGTCCTCTTCCGATGTCACTTGGGGTCGGTGTAACACGTTTCCTTTTTCCACATCGTCCTGTTAACCGTCATGCTATCACTCCCTTTTCTTTAATATTTCTATTCACATACACTCCATTCATATTTTATTTGGTTCTATCCCATGACCATTAGTGAAAAATATTCGGTATCCAGCCATAAAAAAACTTTCTTTTTCTAATACCATTTTTCCCGTATATCTACTTTAACTTCATGTCTTACTAATCAAATAACAATCTTATCTAAGAAAAATAAATTAGAAGCATTTGTAGAAAGAGCAGGCTCTCAGTTGACTGATAGGGTCTGTCTAGCTGCTACATTAGTTGGCCAACCACAGCCTGAGAGCAATCTGTCCAGATTTACCCTTAAAGCCTGCTTCGTAGATTGCAACTTATTATAGAACACGTACCGTTTCTATTATTTGAAAACAAAGAAAGCCGTGAGGGATAGCTAACATTTGTTTTAGAGCATTAGAGTCTGCGGTCTATTGCACTTATTCAAGATTTATGAATTAAGAATAAGACGAATTGATTGGAGTATTAGTTTTATTGAGTTCTACTTTTTTTTGTCAACTTTTGGCTTCAAAATAGTATTTGACTCGTTCTCAAACCAAAATATTTAATTCAGAAACCGGTCCTTGTCTTTTGGCTCGCATTTGACTACTATCTCGCCCTTAGATAAAGTACCTATAGATTAAGCACTGGCGTGGCCGCACAGACAGCAATAGTTAGTTCTGGTTTTACAACAACAACAAGAACACTACAACCCACCATCGCACTGACACTTATTATCTATAAATAACCCAAATTCCTTGTCTCAATTAACACATAATACCACGAAATCATAGAAAATCAAACAAAACCGAGTTTGTTTGTCAAACCTGCCATTGTATTAGAGTTTGACAAACAACAGAAACCGGCCACGGTGACAAGGACAAAAAATAATCTTTTGTCCTTATTATTTACATGGAGCTGCCCATTAGCCATCTCGCTCTATCAATCAAGCTCATATTAAGGCTTAATCTATAGGTACGTTATCTAAGATCTCGCCTGATGTTAAGCGATGATGCGGTCTACGGTGAAGCACGCTTGCCTAGAAGAAACATATTCATTCTTGACTTAAAGACCCCAAGGTTGTAGCTATCAGGGAACAAAGACTCCAGAAGGGAGTTTTTATCCCTTGATTTAGCCCTTGATGTGTCATTGGTATATTATATTATATTTATTATTTAGTACAGTCGCTCCATTTGAGAGTCTTCAGCTGTTTCTTGTTCGACTGGAACCTGATCTCAACAGTTCCGAAACGGATTCGGATTAAAAGTACAACATACCATATTTTTTAAGCCCATTTGTATTACGACTGTTACCTATCATTCAAATCGCCTATATCATGAGCTATATATAAATACACTAGCAGTATAATCGTTTTATATATTGAACTTCACTAGGTGGAATAAGTATCGGTATAACTTTTCTTGTTGTAAAGCATAGCCTCAGATCAAATAAAAAGTCAAGATGGAACGATGCAAACAACAAGGTGAAGCCGGCTATAACTACGCCTTGCCGTATACATACACAATTACACGCACACACGTACAACGAAACTACGCCTTACCTTGGCAGTCTAGCTTTTTATTTGATCTGAGAGCTTGACTGACGCATAGCTTACCTTATCTCAGTCCGCCGACCGTACAATGATTCTCACCAAACTTTTTTTAATTACTGTGCCTTTAATTTCGTCCCCTTAGGAAAATCCTGACGTGACTTTTCAAACAGGTTTTGGAGTAAGGTTCAAAGATTCTATATCTTTCGCAGGGTTAAAAGTAAGGTCAGATATGTAAGCCCCTCTTCTGATTAATTCCCTCCTTCAGGCAGATAAGAGTTCTCAACTTTATTTCAGGTTCCCGGTGAAAATAGAACTTTCAACATGACGGATACGCGGTATCTTTCCATATCTTATTTAACGGATTTATTTGATTTCGTTTCTACAAAGAATTGGTTTTTCTTTATTCTGATTATAACAATCAAAAAAAGTTACCGTTAAAGCAAGTATTATATAGGCATTCGTTTGTGAGTTAAATATAAGTACGTGTCATGGATTTTTGTTTCTTTTCCCAAATGTGGCTCGTTTTGTTTCTAAATATCTCTTTTTGCCTGATTGCTGAAGGAAGGTAATGTGTTTGTCAGTCTATGTATGTATGTTTGTTTCTATGTGGCGTTCTAGAGCCCAAACGTGATTAAATTTTTTGTATAAACGATTTTTGTATTTTGTTGGGCCAAATTTTTTATTCTTCTATCCCCATCGTGTGGGGTATCAAAATAAAGGGTTTTAAGAGGGTATTTCAAAAATATATAACATATACGTGTTTAAATTTAAGAAATTCAAAAAACAAATGTTGACTCAAAAGTTTTAAATAAAAAAAGTTAATTTAAAAAATCAAAATACTCGACTGCTTAAGAAGCGAATTAAAAAGATGTAAACAAGAAGAAAACCATGCTGTGCAATCGGAAGATACATATTCGCGAGCTGGCTGACCAAAACCAAATATATCCAGCAGTCGGATGATTTTTTTTTTATTAACTTTTTTTTGCAAATTATTGTTGCTATTCGGTTGCTTCAAGTTGATGGGAATGAAATATATTTGCTGTTTCAATATATGTCCACTGCTGGAAAAACTTACTGTGATTTGCGTTTTCAGGAGACTGTGCCTTATTGCACTGTGCCTGCAACCCGCAGCCTCACCTGGTTACCCACCCTGTGGAAAATCAACCAACGCTGCGTCTTTCGGTACAATACCGCCACTCGAGAACCTGTCAGCTCGTCTATTCTGCAAGCAATGTGCGCTACCCACTGTTATCTAAATTCTCTGGTATACATATTGAGTAGTTATTTCCCACTAGTATCACAAACCTCTTTTAATTTAGACCATATGCTGTCTCTTACCATAATTTTATAACTTGGCCAGCTACCCTTTGCCCACACTCTTTATTTGTTTTGTATTCCCTTTGGCGAATTTCCAAATAGCGCACACAACCTTTATTCGCGTAAGAATATATTAAACCTTTTACAATCCGTAGTGCGGGCTATTTGCTGTTTTATTAAGTAGTTCTCTTACTGCAGCATTCTCAATCCTGATGGCTGTAGCTTTTAACTGATGACATGGAAAAGATGATTATTCCTCTCCATTCAATTTAATTTCAACTGTATAACAATTATTAGTTAATAAGGACTTAAGGGTAGGGTGACAAAAAGAGACCGACCTGTGCTTGTGATGAGTATATATATGCCTACTAATTGTGCGGATAACCTACCGGACTTTACGGACTGTTTTAGTGCGGTAAGTGCTATTATAGATGAACATAATATTCAATTGGTTTTTATGATAGATGATTACAATGCTGACCGATACGAGTTATTTTATAACGAGCTTTTTTTTTAGGCATTGCTGGATTGTCGATGTCCAAAAACATAGTCAAATAAGTATTTTTATCTTCCCGTTCTGCGAATGAGAAGTTGTTTATAGATATTCTCTATGCTGGAGGCTGTGTTTCCAGATACCTACAGTCTAAGTCAAGAGTACATAGGTTTTTACTTCTAGATTGGCGTGCTCCGTAGTCGACAACATTATAGCTTTACCATCAATAATAAAAATAAATTTGTGTCCAGTTTGCGACAATAATCGTGCACGACATGGGTCTTAAACGTTGCGTATTTTAATACATCTGCCTAAACTTTCGAGGAACACAGCTGTAATGTCATGTCGTGTCAAACAGGCCATCCAACAACAAAAGCCTTCAGAAAACCAGTTGGAATAAATACACAGTTTTGAAGCTAGTTACCAACATTTAATTAACTTATAACTGTAGCCTGAATGCTAAAAGCTTACAAATATTTTTTTTATATTAAGGCTAGTATTTTAACTTCATAACTTTGAGTTGGAGTCGGTTAACTTTCGTCGTGCAGAGTTGCCCGATGAAAAATGATGAAGGATGTTTGGCTTAACGATAATCAAATTACCTTTACCTCCTCCGCATGTCAAATGTACGTTTATCAGCCTTCCTCTCCTTGGCCAACAGTACAGATAAATTGACCTTATGCCTTACTGCTTGATTTTGAGGCAACACATGTTTAACTGATGCGTGGAACTCTTGGAAAATGACTTATCTCAATACGGTTCTGCCCGACAACCTGTCGTCCTGTCGTCCAGGGAGGATTTGATGTGCCACACTTGCTGTAAGTATTATACAAAATTCCCTTTCAACTTTTCTGTAACTGGCGTCACTTTCAAACTTCCTCTGATATACTTATTTCTAACTTTATCCATTCTCGACACTTAGCACATCCATCTCAACATTCTCATCTCCGGTACATGCATTTACTTTTCATCCGTCTTTGGCTGTGACAAAGAAGAAAAAAGTGTGACGTCTTATCACGGGGTAGATTTTCCCCTATAACTTGAGAGTTGTTCTAGTGATCCGTTGCCATTTCACTTGTATTCGTCCAATTAAAATCACAAAATGCGTTGAAAAAATGTGAAAGGAAATCTGCCGGAATTGAGTACTTACATTCAATTTCGTATAATTGAACACCGTTTGGGCACTGGTTGTATTTGTATGTGTGTAATTGGATCGCGCGCTTTGAGCCACCGGATGCGCATTTGGGGGTTTTTTGGGGCACCGTATCCAGCCACGCTTATGCCACCAGTCTGGCAGTCACAGGACTGTGTCCTAAACGTAATAGGTACTTTTTGCGTATCCTTTGCTCAACTATAGCTTCTAGTCTAACTGGATGCAATTGAGTACCAGTATTTTATCTAACCTCCGTAATCCAGTACTAGATTCACGGCAACCGATGGATTGGATTGTATAGTTAAAGTTTTCATACAATGCGTGTCACTAATATTTACTATACAAGGACCCTCGACAAAAAAACTTGTGTTATGTGGTTTTGTGGTATAGCAAATAAAAGTCTTACAAGGGATGCTCACAAAATCTTTAGAATCACAATCAAATTACAATGTGGTTAGTAGATGAAATATAAAAGGTGCACGCGGCTTTACATGGGTGATAGATATTAAGGTTACACTAGTCAACGGCACGAACTATTTGGCGGCGGAGTTAAAATATTTGCTATCTCATCCGACATCACGCAGGAAAGAGATAGACGCTGTGATGAGCAGTAAGAAGCTAGATCGTGTTCGTATACACACTCATAACGCTGTGTGACGCACACATGCGCAATTTCATTGCAGAGCGCCGACAGCGCGGCGGTGTGTGTGCAAAGATTACTATAATATACTTGTGTGTGGTTGCGGTGTCAAAGCTAACACCTATTTTTTATGTTTATGTTGTCAATGAATTGCATACGCGCCACCGCACCGGCGTGCCGGTAGAACTTTGGATTATTACTGTGTGTAACGTAATTAGAAGGCACTCAATTTACTTGTTGTTATGCACCTATACTTACCCGCGACTTTGCCAACTTGACAATAAGATGTTTTGCGAAAATGTGAATTTACATAGATATTGTTATTATCGACAAGTAATGTTAGATTTGACTTTTTAATTATTTTTGGCGGCGGCGACGGCAGAGCAGCGCGAGCCGCTTGCGCGCTTATTGAACCTTATGCCCTTAGTTATAAGAATGAAAAGTGTTCGAGCGTCAAGTCGGTAGATTTTACGTTGGCAGAGCGGGCGCCAGGGCTTCGCTGACTGTAGGTATCGTACCAGCGCGTGCGAAAAGCTAGGCTCTATGCGCACGGGTGTAGGTCATGTCTTTATGTTTTTGTATTTTATTGCAGGTTTTGCAATTATTACAATGTGTGTTAAATAGGTATTTACTTACCTTAGCTAGTAAGCTATAACCTACAGGCGCCTCCCCGTAAGTAGGTATTTCATACCAGCCAGAGTCAGGATAACTGCTTTTTCGACAGCGCCACTTTGATGTGAGACTTGTTTTCTAGGTAATTAGGTTCATCAAATAAAACATAATGTTATTTTGTAAATTGTTTATTGATTGTTTGTTTACAATAGCAGTTTGAAATATTCTCTTTGTTATCACAATACAATATAATAGCTTCGGGTGGCTGAGCCGAGCTTGTGAGTGTCAGCGCGCATAGTAGGTATACAAATAAAAAACCGGCCAAGTGCGAGTCGGACTCGCGCATGAAGGGTTCCGTACCATTATCGCAAAAAACATCACGTTTGTTGTATGGGAGCCCCACTTATATATTAATTTTATTCTGTTTTTAATATTTGTTGTTATAAAGAAATACATCATTTGTGAAAATTTCACCGGTTTAGCTATCACGGTTCATGAGATGCAGCCTGGTGACAGACAGACAGACAGACAGACGGACCGCGAAGTCTCAGTAATAGGGTCCCGTTTTTACCCTTCGGGTACGGAACCCTAAAAAGAATCATCAAAATCGGTTCACATTAAAAAAGTATTGAGGTAAGTAACAAAAAAAATACAGTCAAATTGAGAACCTCCTCCTTTTTGAAGTCGGTTAAAAAATAGCTTCCTTTTGTGTTTGTCCGCCGCTGAAGCCGAGCCGATATCGATATAACAGATAGGTACCTACATAATAATGAACTTTCGATATAAGTAGGCACGACTATCGAAAATCTTAAAATACCTAATCTAATTGGAATCTAATATCCTAATATATACAACAGAACTCTTCAATAAACAACGGCAAATCTCTCGGGATTGCTGCGATCGCAAAACTGTTTATTGGTTAGGCCTTTTGATAACATAACGTCAAGCCGGTACGCTCTAAAGGGGTACGCAGATTTGTACAGTTCACCCTGAAAGATACACTCTCATTGCACCGGTTATGTTAGTTTTATGTTCGGTATTCAGGTAATCTATTCAGGCATAAATTTGGGCATTTTAGGCCCAGATTTTCTCTAATCTGAGATTATAGGTATTATTGAACTTGATCTTTATGTACCACAACTAAAAAAAAAAAATTACGAAGAAACAAAAACAAGAACACCGACTTCCGAAATTAGTTATTTTTCACTTTGTAGTGTTTTTATTTGGAAGTCGGTAGTATTTTTAAAAAAGATTTTCTAATTATAGATAAAGATAGGCAGTTTGTAATTTTAAAATTTTATAAATGCGCGTGAAATATTAGAATTACAAGTCTGTGTTTATTTAGGTATAAAAGTCAAGTCAAGCGCCGTCATGAATTGTACAAACTAAATTCGATAAAAGATTCAACTTACCCATTGTTACTTGAACTGCTGAAGATCACTTCACCTACGCAACAAGTTCAAATTCAAACGCCATGTTAATCAGTATGAAATCCCACGAACGCCAGGGTCAGTAAAATTTCGGACCAATTCAAAATAATCAACACAATACATAAAGGAATATCGGAATCCAAAATTCAAGCCAAGGGTCAATGTTATAAAATATTATACGAATACTTTATCGTCGATATCACAATATCAATAACATACACCGCACGCGCGTAATTACGGTGACGTATATATTATGCAGCAGACGATTGAGGCCCCTCTGGGGCAGCGGGGCGCGGGCGCCGGGCGGTAGCTAAACTAGTGAGCGTGTGTGTGTGTAGGTGTAAATGCGACGCACGCGCACCCCTCCGCCCCACTGACCGGGGAGGAAATTTGTAGCGAGATGGATGATGATTTAGAACGAAAACGAGCGCGCGAAATTTTATAAACAGACCTTTGGTAGTCTGGATATCATGAAAAAACCACTGAATGTATCTGTTCAAAATAAAATTATTTGCATTGTTGAACAACTAATCTATCCCTGTATGGAGGCCGTTTTTCAATTTTCTTTCTTCTTATGGTACTTATTTGCGCCCAAAGATGCGTTAAAATTGGTGTTGAAATATGGAACTTTCGAAGCTCATAACTTTCAAGCTAATTTTTTTTTGTACTTTTTGCTTCCATACAGGACTAGATAATGATGAGACAAATTGATATAATTTTTTATTTTGAACGTACATCGTCAAACAGTGGAGTAAAACCCAAACTACGTTTGTATGGAAGAATTTTGGACTAGTGCAACCTTAACAAGAACATTAAAAATTATGTAAGTAATTTATATAAACCAGATGTTAGATTCCGTTATAGTTTTGTCTTCTAGTCTTTTGTTTATCTGCCAAAAGCCAAGTTGTGGTTCAGTCCAGTCAAGTGGCCAGCAACTAAGTATCGTATTGTGTATTAAAAACTTCTTTGAGTAGCTGAAAAACTAAGCCGTGAACCCAGGTACGCGTTTGGTATTCGCACTTTCGCACTGCAAAACAGTCGTGTCACAGGAGGAAGCCGCGGAAAGGAAGAGGGAGATTTTATCCACCCATCCGGCCCGCAGCAGACGCGCCGGGCATCGGCGGAGGGCCGACAACGCCCTCTTCTAGCCTCCCTAAATGGGTCCCACACATAAGGACCAGAGGTGGTGGCGCGTAGTGTTCCACGCTCGCCCCTCTTAGACGTCGCGAGGGAGTCAAACACCACAATCCTCCCCAACCCGAGGTCATGACCCGCAGATGCGGGCCGGCACTGGCAGGGAGTTGCGGAAGAATCGTACGTTCCCGCGACCATAGATAGAGCACCGGGATGGTTTTTAGTCATTAGGTACGAGTCTGACAAACCCCTCCACCCCCCAGGGCGACATCCAATCAGGAAAACCCGCGCTGGAAAAAAAAAATGCTGTTGTCATTAAATCTTTAACATGTTCATAGGTACCTAAGTCTATTCTGATTTTTCGCTCTACCGCGCTCCACGCTCTTCCGTTGTAGAATCGACGGCAGTAAAAACAAAGCGCGGTTTTTATGCCTATCAAAGAAGCCGTACTCACCCGGCTGGGTTCGCTTTCCAGGTCGGCCAAAGTTTTAATGGGTTTTTACATTAGGAATTTCTCAGTAGCAACCAGGAGTCTGAATTTATTACATGGCATTCAAACATAACTGACCCAAACATACGTCAGATAAAATACTGGTACTCAGCTGCATCCAGTTAGACTCTAGTCTAGCTATAGTTGGGCAAAGGCTACGCAAAAAAATACCTGTTACGTTTAGGACATAGTCCTGTGACTGCCAGATTGATGGCATAAGCATGGTTGGGTACGGTGCACCACAAAACCCTAGGCCGGCCGCGAGCGACTTATTAAAAATTGAATGCGATCCAATTACTATTAGTCAGCCTTAGGCTATGTTTGAGGGATATGTGGGTATACTGTTAGGTGCGTTTCTGTCTAACCCATCGGGGAACACAGGCGTGAAAATCCCCTGAAATGTATTTTCAGATACCTACATCCTGGATTTTGTAACAAGTACAGTTAGACGATGTTTGTGCTATCTAGTGTCGACTAACGAGACACAATTACTTTACTCATTATTGCGAGGTTCCCGGGAGTATTATTTCGCTTTGTGAAAAGTCTGTTTAACTTACAAAGTGTCTTCTGGTATCTATCTTTTTTTTAATATACAAATTAGTCCCTCGCTTCTTACCCACGTTTTGTTTTCATGAAATATTGAAACAACAAAAGGCTGTAATTACTAAAGCTTGGAACACACAGATATAAAGATTAAAATATATTTCGCAGATGTTGGAGTACTACTGGTTTGTTTCAACATGTGAAATATGTTTACGAGTGGAGTGGTGACACTTAGCTTATTCGTAGCCGTACGTTGTACACAATTTTTTCGATATTTGTACAGCGTGCAACGTAGTAACGATATACAAGCATTTAAAAATCTTTGTATCATTCTGTTGGTAGTGTTTGGCTTTCATTAAATGTATGTATGTGGACTCAGCTTTATTTTGATGTAGGTATTATTTTCTGTGCATTTAATTATGTTTAATTGTGGTACGTTTTAGTTATAATGTTAAAAACATTATTATAGTGCACTAGCTTTGTAAAGTAATGGAAGTTAATTTAACAACATTTGCCAGTAAATCGATTCTTCGCTTAAGAATATAAAAAACCGGTCAAGTGCGAGTCGAACTCGTGCGCCGAGGGTTCCGTACCTACCCATTATAATAATCCATACTAATATTATAAATGCAAAGGCAACTCTGTCTGTCTGTCTGTTACCATTTCACGTTTAAACCGCTGAACCGATTTAGATGAAAGTAGTTATGGAGATAGTTTGAGACCCGGGAAAGGACATAGGCTGCTTTTTTTTTCATAAAACACATAGGGGGAGAATGGGGTATGTTAATTTTGTATGTAACTTCTTATCATGCAACTTCTTAGTATGAACCGATTTAGATGAAATTTGGTATGGAGATAGTTTGAGAACCTGAGAAGGACATATGAGAGGCTACTTGCATAAAACACGAAGGGGAGGAATGGGGGGAGGGTTAATTTTATATGTAACTTCTTATCGTGCTACGTATTACACAATATGGGTAAAATATAATAGGTGCCCATATATTAACAGGTATGAGAAAAGGGGAAAGCGTGTACATACGTCGAATCCCAATAATACCCACTGACCTATCATTTCAATTCAAAAGACTCCAGTTTCTAATCAAACTTAGATTTGCTATTTCTATTACTGTTTTTAGCTATGTTTGAATAAAATCGGCTTAGCCGTTCAAAAGTTATGGGCGTTTTACAGTTTGAATCGGGGTGTTTACGCAAGATATCGTGTCATAATTACGTGTTCAATAGATGGCCGATCGAAGCGTATCTACTATGTACTAGAAAAACTATGTAGCATGAAATAAAAATGTACCGGGGGTATTTAAAATTTTGAAATTTTACTTGTTTGAAGTGAAATCTTCTTAAGCCGCGTTGAACGAATTTTAGTAGGGGAAAAACTTATGGGTTCGTGTTAGCGACATAATAATGTGACAGCGTCATCGACATATTAATGTGACGCGTACCCTACTTACGAATGTATTCACTTTCATCCGCTGTATTCCTATAAAATATAATTATTATGCATATTCATGAATGCTCTAGGTTTTATGAACTATGCGGAACATTCGTGCTCCTAACTTCTGGACGTGTTCAAACTTCGGCATCGGTCGTGTGGTGACGTCACAGTTGCAGTGTTGGTAGCCTCAACTTGCAACATGTTCGGATACTAGAATCTTGTTTGAAACTACACGGGCATGGCTAACAGCCATGACTACTCAGTAAGCTGGTGACTTTTTGAATTGTTTTCCAAAGCAAAAAATCATGTGAATTTGTGGCGCCAAAACAGTGAAGTTAAATAATTAAAAAAAAATTGGCCGTCATGGGGACTACTTACAGAAGTGAAAACTCACATTAACATGTCGATGACACAATCCCATAAGTTCTTTTTAAGAAAGTATAAATTGTAAAAAAGAAATATGTAGAACGAGGAGAAACAATATTTCCAATTCAAAAGTCACTGATGTTAATGTTACTATTATGGTAATAAGACTACAGATTATTTAGGCCTACCGAATATCTAGGCCGTCCGTTCGCACCCTAAATTCGGCGTCGGTCGCCGCGCAGTCGATGCGGCCGATTGTGCGCTGCTTGTAAGTAGGATGATGTAAGGCTTGCAACGATCCCAAAACTAGAATATCAAACAGACCAGCCACTTTGCTCAAACTAAGTAATAAATACAGTAAAAACGTGAAAAATAACTTTAATTTCAGCAGTCGCTGTTTTTGGTTCTGTTTCTTAGTTTTTTGACACCGACTTCAGAAATTAAAGTTATTTTGTTTTATAAGTCAGTTGAACTTTTTTTGGAAAACGTTTTTATTTTTGTGGAATGGAACCCTAAAAATTGAGCAACTGAATTTTAGCAAATTCTAATGAAACAGATTCACATAATTTTTGCCTTGACAAAAATTATACAATTTACATCCTTAAATAAAAACCAATAGTGTTTAATTTAAATAACCTTACCTTCTATCAAAATGCATGAGTATTTCAAATACCTAAATAATTAATGAGGCCAAATTGCTGCTTGCACTGTGTATGCCACGTTGAGGACGGGTGTACACCACTGCCGGCCACTTGTAATCAGACGCTTCGCTGGCGGTGTGGCGGTGTGGCTGGCTGAATAGTATGATGTTGAATGGACCTTTCATCATACGGGTTGGATTCCAGACGAACTTGATGCAGATCCATTCCGTCTCGTGTACTTGGTTCTAAAGTTATTGCATGTATTTAGCCTTAACAAACATCTTTTTACCCGACTGCCGAAGGAGGGTAATGTGTTTATCAGTCTATGTATGTATATAAATAACTCGGCCACTTCGACCCATACACACATACGTGTGTATGGGTCGAAGTGGCCGAGTTATTTCTCGGCCCCACCATAAGATAAGATAAGATGTATGTATGTTTGTTCCTATGTGGCGTTCCAGAGACCAAACGCGTTGACCGATTTTGATGATTCATACGTCAATCGATTCGTCTTAACCTTGCGAGTGTCATAGGCTACATTAAAATTGGAAAATAGACATGGCGGCTTTTGGGCGTCATATTGTGGGGGGGGCAATTTTATTTTTTCTTCCAAACCCGTCGTGTGGGGTATCAAAATAAAGGGTTTCAAGAGGTGATTTCAAAAATATATAACACTTATATATTTAAATGTACCTAATTCGAAAAAAATGTTAACTAAAAAGTTATCAATAAAAAAGTTAATAAAAAAATACAAAATACCCGACTGCTTAAAAAGCGAACCAAAAAGACGTAAACAAGAAGAAAATCATGCTGTGCAGTCGGAGGCTACATATTCTCGAACTGGCTGACCAAAACCAGATGTATCCTCCGACTTTTTTTTAACATACATTTCCAATTTCTGGTTTCGAGAACCCACGATTTCCCACCTGATCTATTGCAACCTTGTAGATGGTGGCGAAATTTGCCTTCGTATTCTAATGATATTGCAGCAGTTTTTCATTGCCTGAAAACAAGGATAAAACGACGTTTTCTAATAATGAAACCTAGCTAGATCGATTTATCGACCCCGAAAGGCCCTGTATACTAAATTTTATGAAAATCGTTGGAGCCGTTTTCGAGATTATATATATATATATATATAATCTCATATATACAGGTATTAATTAATAATAAATAGATCGTAGTAGGTAGTGTTCTTTACTTTCTACATACCCCATGAGAAAAAATAAAGGGTGTATGTACCTCAGTAATCTAGTTTAGTACTAAGTTAATTTTGTTTATTATTGTTTTTACAAGAGATGGTAAAATAAGAAGCCTCTCATTATAATGTTTAAGTGGAAAATTCTTTTAAGTTTTACTGTTAACTTTTAAAACACGTAAACTGCCTAAGTTTTTGAAACCTGATACTTAAACTAATATTGCAGAGGAATTTTTCGACGCCGTATTTTAACATTATAATATCATCACGCCTGTATTGCCCGAAGGGAAAGGCAGAGGTGCAATTGATCCCCCACATTTTACCAGTTATGTTGGTGTTTATTAGACTAAAAGCTACGAGTTTTTTTTAAACGTAGTTATATTGTTGTGATTAATTAAGCATATTGCACATTGTATATAATTTTATTTATTTAATATTTTTAAATTATTTCCTAGCGAGCCATCCCAGCTTCACACGAGACAAGGTATACACACAAAGATTCCTCGTGTATCGCTCGTCCTATGAGTGAAACCGTATCAAAATCCGTGGCGTGGTTTAGGCGTACGACGAAGAGTAGTAAGCAGAGAAACAGACAGAGGCAGTCATTGACTTTTTGTGGCTAGAAGAATACCTACAGCCTAATTGCATAACTGAGTTCGGCAGGGCAAATTTGTTCGGTATTGCCAAAAAATATTAGACGTTTTCAGTGGTTAAAATTCTTTTTCATAAACGTCCAAATTTTTTTGACAATTTCGAATAAAAAAGAAGTTATTCGGAATTGTCAAAAAAAATTAAATAAGAAAAGGCTGCTTATGTTTTAGATAATTGCCATTCTAACAATGTGAGTATCGCACTATCGCGACACTCACGTTGTTATTGGAAAAATGTATCGGAACGTCAAGCGCTATTGAGATGACACGCGTGACCAATCCTATACATTCTAGAATCTCGACTATCGCCTTCGCTGATAGCATGACGCTTTGTCTAAAGCCTCTGGATACCTTTGCCCAGCTGTGGGAAAGAGTATGCTATCATTATCATCATAATATCATCTGAATAATAATATCAGTTCGCTGCAAGCGTCACCAAATTGACCGGTCCCGTGTGTCTCGCATCCAGCGGTTCCCCGCAACCTTCACCAGGTTATCGGTCCACCAGGTGGGAGCCCTTCCAACGCAACGTCTTCCAGTTTGCGGTTGCCACTCCAGAACTTTTCTGCCCCATCGGCCGTCCGTTCGTCGAGCAATGTGCCTTGCACACTGCCGTTTAAGTTTGGCAATTCTTCGGACTATGTCGGTAATCCTGGCTCTCTTGTGGACCTGTACATTTTTGATTCGATCACGCAAGGAAACTCCGAGTATAGCCATCTCCATTGCCCTTTGGGTGACTGTAAGCTTTCTGTTAAGGCCCATTGTGAGCGAGCACGCCTTAGAGCCATAGGTGGCTCTGGTAACACATACTGTTCATAGACTTTCGTCTTGAAACACTGTGTCAAGTTGTACGAGAAGATATGGCGCAACTTTCCGACTCGGCTGGGCAGCATTCGGGAAGAATATACTAATTTAAATAAAAAAGTAAAAACAAAAAAAACAATAAACCCGCCTGCTTAAAAAGCGAACTAAATAGACGTTAACAAGAAGAAAATCATGATGTGCAGTCGGAGGAAACATATTATGTTTGCAGCTTGGGAACTGCTGACCAAAACCAGATGTATCCTCCGACTGCACAGCATGATTTTATATATATATATATATATATATATATATATACATATATATACTTTATTGTACACCAAGATAAAACAATACAAAAAACATAAAAAATAAAACAAACATACAACAGGCGGCCTCATCGCGCTCTGCGATCTCTTCCAGACAACCTTCAATGGATAGAGATAGCCTGGACACGACAAGGGGTTGCACTTGGTGCAAATTTTAAATCATACAAGTATTACTAAGTACAATTAGGTGCTAAAAACAAACTACTAAAATATATACCTACTTATATACACATTTTCAACTTGTTTCAAAATGCCTTTTTATTTTAAGGGTTTTGCGATTTTTTTAATGAACTTTTAATATTTATTACTTTTTAGTTATTTTTTTAAATTATGTACTTTAAAACATATAAGTGTTACATGTTTTTCAAATCACATCACAAAACCCTTTATTTTGATACCCCACACGATGGGTTTGGAAGAAAAAACAATTTTGGGCCCCACGATATGGCACCCAAAATCCGTCATTTTTATATTTTCCAATTTCAATGTAGCCAGTGACACTTCTAGAGTTCAGACGAATCGATTAACGTAAGAACCATCAAAATCGACCAACGCGTTCGGTCTCTAGAACGCCATATAGGAACAAACATACATACATAGACTAAAAAACACATTACCCTCCTTCGGCAGTTGGGTAAAAATAGATCTCATCTTATCCAAAAGTAAAGGACGTTTTCTTGTATCAACGAAATATAAGTTAGAGTAAAGTATATGTTGTGAATCTTGGCGAGCTCATAACATCGGTACTCAGTTGATGGACTAGTTAACTTTGCACAAGTTTCGAGTCACTCTACGCAGTTTACCTCTACTCAAGTTACGACGCTTGCAGGATACTTACCGAGGCTTTGATATAATATTATAAGTTTGTGTTTCTTCTAAAGTGGTATTAAGTACTGAAACTCCTTTGAAGTTTATGTTAATGTGTTATCTCCGACGTAATTTAAAGGTTAGACTAATTAAATCATTGCAAATCTTGCAAAATATCGCCTTACCTGCTAATAAATACGACCTACATAGAATTTAATTTTCACTTCTCATTCTCTGAAATTGCTTATTTGTGCAAAATCGATTTTTGTGCACAAGTGCATTAACGTAACTACTTAAAAATGTATCTATATTAAGGCAAATAAAATGAGCCATACAGCCAAACACAATAAAAAGTTCACAGATAGAATTTGTTATTTTATAATATTTACTTTAATTTATTTGCCTTTTATGTGTTTTTTAAGACATAAAAGATATTAAAATTTAAATTAAAATACGGTAGGTTATTTAATTATATATAAAAAAATAAATGTATTACAAAATTAATTGAATAGTAGGCTGTATAGGTCTGCAGCCCAAGCCTAATATCAATGTCGTAAGATTTAAAAAAAAAGGGGCGGGAAGCAGGTCTTGTTTTTTCGTGCGTTTATTAATTTCTTCAAATTTGCTAAAATTGTTAAAAATGTCCAATGAAGAAGAAGATTTAGCACTCTATTCTAATACGCTTATGGAAATTAAAACACAGAGAGTTGTGCAACAGATATTACCGCCAAAGTCTCGAGAAAAATATCTCAAAGTTTACGATAATTTTGTAAATTGGAGAAAAGAAAACTAGTAACTACGTTCTCAGAAAGTGTTCTTTTGAGTTATTTTGATTAATTATACCAAAACTTCAGCCACCTACATTGTGGAGTATATATTCCATGCTGAAAGCAACAGTACAAATGAAGGACAATGTTTTTTTATTTCCTCGCAATCGAAATGAAAAGCAGAGTTTATGACTCGTCCACAAAACCATTTTATCCTCGACATTACTATCAGCTAATAGTCTCGGATAAAGATGGTTCGTTTTGTGCACTCATTGTAAAATCTACTATTGAATTAAAATTGCAATTTAGTGTTATGAGTTAAAGTATTTGTTGGCAATTAATTATGTAACTAATGGGAAATAGTGTTAGCCCAGATATTTGAGTATAGAAATATCTTATAAGACATATTTACTCATAGGAAAAAACAACAGAAATTAATTATTTGATTTCAATTGCACTTGCACCCCTCTATCAACGACACGTGGGCTTCGCGCTACGCTCTACGTGCTTCGCAGTAGCTAGCTACGAGTTACGTATGCTACGCCCCAGCGAAAAACGCCTACACATTCAAACTTGTTTTTTTTTTTAATTTCTGTAGAAATATACTTGCCGGAGTTTTCGTAACTTTGAAGGCAGGATCAAAAGTTTGAGTCAATGTATGTGTCGTGAGTGTCAACAGTCAAAACTTTATTCATTTGAAATACGAAGTCAAGAATCGTCCTCCTACACATTCTGCTACTCATTATAAACGCGAAAGTTTGTGAGGATAGATAGGATGAATGATGGATATTTATTACTCTTTCATACGGATTTGGATGAAATTTGGCACAGATAGATTATAGTCTAGAATCACATAGGCTGCATTATTTTATTTTATTTCATTTCCGACTATCACGCAGTCGAAGCCGCTGGCAGAAGTTATAGTATCTAAATAAAGTGTGTCATGTGGGAATGGGACTTAAATCCTGACGTCATTCCTTTAGTTTTTAAATTTCATGAATATATTTCCAGATATCTTTTGTTTTTTTTTTAGTTTATATTCTTTTTCCTCGTGGCTACAACCTGGGAGTCTTTGAGTCAAGAGTGAATAGGTTACTTCTAGGCAAGCGTGCTTCATCGTCGACCACATCATCGCTTACCATCAGGTGAGATAGTGGTCAAACGCGAGATAACCAAAAAAAATAAAAATAGGATAGTGTAAGATTGTCCTAGGTGACTAGTGATAATGTGACGTACGGAGATGAGCCTTCGGATCATGGTAGACATTCTGCCTATAAGTACAAAACATTTTGGCAATCCATGGGTTCTGTATTGCCTGAACTATTATATACCCTAGAGGAGGGTTTAAAAGTTAAGAGTTAGTAGATTACTTTTGGCCAACCGTGCTTTATCATTGCCATATTATCACTTACCATCAGATAAGATAATAATAATTATTTATTCAATTCAAATAAGGTACATACAATGTGAAACTATTTTTATGAACTGAAGCTAACAGAACTTCTACAAGATGTCTGAGTCTGTACTAGATAACAATATCTGTATCTTAGACAACAGTGCTCTTCCTTAAAAATAATATATATTTAAAAGCTAGCAAGTTCAATCCTGCTTATATACAGCATATTAATTTATACATAAACTAGGAGCAGGTAAAAAAATAACCTAAAGAACAATAAAGTACTTTACCATTAGTGGTGAAGTGGTCTTAAGAATAATAATAATAGAGAATGAAAAACAAGAGTTTATCTGACTTACTTATCTGATAGCACTGTATCTACTGTAGTTGTTTATCGTGTATGTTTTTAGGGTTCCGTACCCAAAAGGTAAAAACGGGACCCTATTACTAAGACTCCACTGTCCGTCTGTCTGTCTGTCACCAGGCTGTATCTCGTGAACCGTGGTAGCCAAACAGTAAAAAAATTCACAGATGATGTATTTCCGTTGAAGCTATATTAACAAATACTAAAACAGAATAAAATTAATATTTAAGAGGGGCTCCCATCCAACAAACGTGATTTCGTGATTTTTTTGCCGTATTTTGCGATAATGGTACGGAACCCTTCATGCAGGAGTCCGAGTCGCACTTGGCCGGTTTTGTTATAGTATCTGTAGCTTGTTTGATAAAAATAACCTGAAAAAAGGACGAAGAACAAATAATTAGGGTCGTATCTTCAGTCCTCGGAATAGTGCTGAGTCAACTGATTACACACGCACATACATAATAAGATAATGTGACGAGTGTATTCTTAATGTATGCATTGTGAAGACGTCATGGAAGCCATATTTTTTTAGAATACACAAAAAAAATACTCAATGACTTAACCCAACTCGGGAATTGAACTCAGGACCAGCTGTAACTCTAGCGACTAACGAAGTTGTCAATAATGCGAAGGCGCTTGGATAAGATAGAGATGTAATTAGCAGATATTTGAGAAAGTTTTTATAACAGGCGCGTATCAATCTTCCAATAATGACAGGAGTCAGTCAAGCAGTCGGTTCTAATTTGGTAATGGATGGCAATCAGCCGCTGGTGGAGCAAACTGGTATTCTCGTACCAACATGAACTGTGCGATAATATATCATGCCTTGGAACGTATTAGACAATCCACAATGTGGTATACGGATTGCGTTACAGCAATGGTGTCTAAAAACGCACGTTTGGGAGTGTTGGCAGTTATTCAGAATAGTATCAATATTTTATAATGGAAAGTCAGGACCTTAGTTGATTAAATTTGATTGATTAACAAGAACATAGAGCATGACTTTTTTACTTTTCTATAAGTACATAGTTCACTAGTATCTCTTCACAGTAACCAGAATGATACAGTATGTATCGTTTTACATTGCTAAAAATACCAAGAATCTCCATTCCTATTAAAGAAGACTTTAAAGAAGCATGCTAGAATCTGTCAATGAATGTTGAAAGCCTATAGCCCTATAGCCTATTTCCTCGGAGCACTGTCAAATTCAGCGATTGATTGCGATGTGAGCCGTGACGAGCTCGCAACGCAAGCGTGATTACATTAGCGCTCAATGTCCGGTAGCAGACGCGTAGCAGCGTGATGTTGAATCCATATTGATGTATGATATTTACGTCAAAATTTGTATGCTTTTTAGTATTTCGTGCTATTTTTGGGCTTAGGGGCAAAAACTACATTTAGAAAAATTCATTTTGGATTTGAGTTATCGAGGAGCTGTCCACATTCTAATAGACAAAAATTTGAGTGCAAAAAAAAATAAGAGTTTTTATCAATCAGTCTAATATGCTTTTTATAGAGAGACCTGGTCCACCAACTATAACTAACTAGGTCAGTAAAATTGAAAAAGCAGCAACCAGCGATGGTCACACCGTGTCTTAACAACATTTATGTTTCCACGACATTACTGACACGATAACACCGTTCAGCTCGCATGATTTTAATCAGCAATATGTAAACAAATTGTTGCCGCTCGAAAATACAGCGCGATGTAAACAATTCAATGAAACGCACTGATCGTTTTCGAATATTTAATTTTCTGAAGACTCGATCTATTTGTTTGTTTGTTTTTGCGTAAAATGTGTTCATATTGTAATTGATTTAAGGAGCGTTTTAACCAGAAAGCGTAAACAATATCATTAAATGGCTTACAAGCCAGGATAACTGATGGTAAGTGGTCACCGCTGCCAATGGTCATCAGCAATACAAGAGACTCGAGACAAATGATATTCTGTTAACAAAGGCGTCGCGATAGCGATAGGTAAAATGTCAAAAATATTATGGGAATTTGTCAAACACTATCGAAATGTTTCGTGATCAATCTCTTACATTTTGTCATGCTGTCATTGAATGTAATTTGCCTAGAGGAACAGGAAGCACCAGCCTGTAGTTTGCCATTCCCTAAACGAAGCTGACATGATGGCTCATTGACATTAGGTCGTTTTGACCACCGAATAGTGTAAACAGGTTTTCGGTTAGCCGTATTCGACCACAGCCCGTATTCGGTCACCGACTAGTGTAAACATGTTTACTGTTAGCCGTATTCGGCCGCATACCGTTTTCAGTGACCGAACACAGCTGACTCCTCTTTATAAACTCTTCTTCTTCTACAAAATTTCTTGTATTATATCGCACACAGTTAAAATGCCATGTTGTAACACAATATGTCTGTCCATGATGATGCTTAACCGATCCTGCAGCCGTATTGCGTAAGTGCGCAAAGAAGTTGAACTCTATCCAACCGACCAAATCGGCCAATCACACAAAACGGACGCGTCATTCATCTCGCATGTGATTGGTCGATTTGGTCACATCACAAACACACACAATTCATTTAGGATGTCAAGGTATCATTTAACGCCAGAGTATCAACGAGTACGATGTCAAATTATAACATATAACAATTAAATTAAAAATGTCAAAGTATAAAATATTAAAATTCAATTAAGATGTCAAAGTATCATTTAAATTGTCATTTAATTATTTGTTACAATTCAATTAGGATATCCAAGTATAAAAGATTAAAATTCAATTAGCATGTCAATGTATCATTCAAATAGTCATTTATATTATGATAGCATTTATTACATAGCAGGTCGTTAAGTTTCTTTTTAAATCTATTTAAATGTAAGTCTTTTATTGATTTTGGAATTTTATTATAGACTTGTGGGGCCATACAGAATATGCTTTTCCACATTAGGGAACGCCTTTGCATTAGTCCCTCAGTTATTAAGATTGTTTCTAACGTATGTAACTATTGCAATTTGGCAGTACTTAATTAAAATAAATACATAAACAAAATGGCAGGTGCCTGGTCAGTGTGGTTGCGGCTTGGGTCCATTTATTTTCGACAGAAGCTTTTGGTGGCCCCTTGTGTGCACAATGGTGGGAGCTAGACACCATTGTATAGCCACTTTTATTTTTGTTTCAAAGTTAATTTCAATTACATCAACACGTTGTTTAATTTAGCGAGTAAACTTCATGCGGCTGTATACCAATTTTTGCTTTTGATAAGCACCCTCTAAACGAGATACACTCAATAAAGAGTATTTTTTAATTAGTTGTAGCGAACAGATAATGTTCTGTGTCCGCAGTCGACACAGGGCTCTTTGTTTGTACGTTAGCTTATTTTTCATTGTTGTTTTGCTTTCTTTTGGCCGTTCTTTTAAAGTGTATTTATTAAAAACACTCCAGACCCCTCGCATTACCAGTTCATTCGTATTTATTCAGTATCAACCTTTGAGTCATATCAAAGGACATTTCTATCTCTTTTTGTTGTTCACATTCAACACTTATTATTTGGGGACCGTTTGGTAGGTGTAAATAAAATAAAACCAGTAATACAGTACAGCAAATGTGTTTATTGGTTACCAAGTGTATTGTTGTGTGTTGTTGTTGTTGTTGTTGTTCACATCAAGCACACTCGTCGGCAATTCAGTTTCAAGCTTATCGTTTTGTGTAATGGACATTAATTAAGATGCTTCACCACTAAAGTTTTAACAACTCAAACATTTTGGTGACGCGTGACGTGAAAATTACATCATTTAATATTCATCAACTTGTTACGACATAGCAAGTAAAAGTTTCATTATCTACTTCGATCTTAAGCGAACCCTTTTCAAGCTTAATAAACTTTTCGATGGTTGTTGCGTATTGTGGATGGTTTTATTTAATGCCCAAATTAAAATTGATAGTCCAGTATAGGTTCAAAATTCGTTTATTCACAATTTATAAGAAATTGTCGTTCTTTCACGCCATATATTAAAGTTATATTTAAAAACCTATAAATTAGGAAATTCACAGCATTTAATTTTTAAATATAAGGGGATGGTATTATTGTATGTATTGTATGTCAGTAACAGATTTAATATCAAACTGTACACAAAAACAGCAGTTATCAAAAGTTTAGGTAATTATAACTGTCACAACGATCTCCATCACAAGTTTAGATCTTACGCTACATTTTATGCTTGCTGTTTGCTGGCTTTGTGCCGCGTCCGGCGCCGCGAGGCTAAATTGCTCTCATTCCTAACTCAGCTTTGGTCCGCTCTTATTTAATGCTTGCAAACTTAGTCTGAGAATTGGCGCACAAAGTCAACATAGCTGAAGATGGTTTGTTCTCTATATTTCAGGGATCTAGTTTGATAAGTTCACTTTTATCTTCATTCACTTTAGGTAACGCCTCGTTTACTCTTGTCCGATTTTAGTATGAAACAAAGTAATAAAACAGCATAATAATTTCACGCACATTACATGTTAAAAGATGTTTACTTATATGAGTAACGATACATAATAGATTAGCCACAAAAATTACTAACAAGCTATGAGAACGAACCCCATGTGGAAAAATACGGCGTCAAAAAAATTGACGAAACGCCAACCCGTATGTTTCCATTAACATACAGCTTTCAATTCTTTACATGGTAATTTAACATCAAACAATACGAATCTATATTATCATAACTTCCAAACAATTTATTAAATTTAGTATAATGTCTTTTTAGGGTTCCATAGCCAAATGGCAAAAACGGAAACCTTATGACCAACCATAACTATGCTGTTGAAATTTGGTAAGAAGATGTATTCTGTGAACCACATTAAGATTTTCACACAGAAATAGAAAAAAAACAATAAATAAACGAACTCAGACTTTAGCATTAAAGTACATACGTGTGATGACGAAAACAATTGCTCATACCCAACACTAGATAAGGTATCACAAACCAAATATTTTGGTGTAATTGTTGATCACAACCTATCGTGGTACCCTCATCTTGAACAGGTCACAATCATAATTGAAAGCTAAGTTGGATCTTAAAAAGTTGAGGTATATTGTGCCCAAAAAAATACCCACCACCAGAAATTCTTCCAGACACCTACTCAACGAAATTTATGTAGCTTTGGTACAGTCTGTCTTAGCGTACAGCATCCCTATTTGGGGGCTGCGGCTAAGACTAAATTTTTGGACCTTGAGCGTGCTCAACGAGCTCTGATAAAAATAATGTATTTCAAAAACCTTAGATCCTCATTCTTTACGAAATTAGTCATTTACTCGCGGTGCGGAAACTATATATTGTTAAAACGGACCTAAAAAAACACAAAACCCTTATTTATGATCCCAGCTTAACCTTAAAAAGAAGAAGGGACATCATAGCGGAGGTTCCTAAAACTAAAACTAAGTTCGATCAGATACAGTACAAAAATCGTTCAGCTCAATTGTATAATCGATGAAGAAAGAGATTTATGTGTATATTATGAAACATAAAGAACGTAAAACAATCATAATAAACTGGAATAAACCACTCACTTATGAGGACACCGAAGCCCTCTTGTACCATACTTCATAATTCTGGCACCCACACACGCAGTACACATACACTACAGACGCACTCGCACACATATTCTACACACGCACTCGCACATATACACTACACACGCACTCGCACACATATTCTATACACGCACTCGCACACATACATTCCACACTAGGGCATGTAATATCGGAAGTTTTTCAATTCCGATATTGATTACCGATATTAGATCTCAATATCAGAATTCCGATATAGATATCGGAATTGGGCACTTTCATTAAATATGGCATTTTTTTTGTTAATTTCCCAAATTCAGTATAAGGCTGGATTGAGAACAATAAAAAAACACGTTTATGCCGCGACATAGGAATTCGGATTTTCTATTGTGTCTCTCTCTAAACACTAGTGACTGTATAATCGGGCGTTTATTTAACTAAACTGCACATTTGTTTCCTAGAAGGAATACAAGTAATGTCTCTCTGAAAAAGGATAAAACAGAAAATAAATGTTTGTCTATCAATCAGAAAGTAGTCCCGACAAGTGTAGTGAGTAATACTGATTTATAATTCCAGTATAAGTATCAGTCACTGTGGCAAGGCCTCTTGGGGTCTATGTTCAGCAGTGGACGTATTTTGGCTGAAAAGATAATGATGATGAGAGACAATGAAGCCAAGAAGTGGAAGTTGATTTATCCAACATATTAATGATTGTATTGTCTAATTTGTTGTATTCAATACAAACAGAAGCTAGAAAACTGTTAAGCAAGTAACACATTATACATTTGAAATAAAGTTTAACATGGATAGGTACTCGTTCCAAAACAGCACTCAAAAGTATGCAAAATTATCTTATTCATCGTCATCATCATCGTCATTTCAGCCGAAAGATGTCCACTGCTGAACATAAGCCTACCCCAAATGTCGTCACATTGGCCGATGCCGTGCGTCTCATATTCTGCGGATACCCGTAACCTAAGGATTAATCAATGAAAATATCATTGATACGACGGGTTCTATGAATTTGTGTATTTACTTGATTTGTGTATCCCGAAACTGTAAATCTGGAATTCATCAAGGTAAATATTATTTTTTCATGAAGTGAAGTTTACGTAAATAAGTGCCCGATTATTAAACAGACTATCTGACCACTGGTAATCGCCGTAGACAAAGGGCTTAACCGCGCTTTCTCGCTCAACGCTTCACAAGGAGCTAAAATAAGGTTTTTTTTCTGTTTCCGAGATTCCGATATTGGATCACTCAGTATCGGAATTGAAATATCGGTAATTTCTTTCCGTGATTCCGATATTACGAGATTCCGAGATTCCGATATTCATGCCCTATTCCACACGGAGACGCACACTTACATTCTCCACGTAGCTACCATAACACATAAACAAATCACAATCTATTGTTACCTTCCAACCTACCATTATGTTATTTTTAAGATTTAAAATTGATAATTTGTAGATAACAGTGTAACTTTCATTTATTTTAAATTACTATTCCTGAAATTGTGAGTACCACTTAATTAATGTTAAAACAAACTTCGGAAGAGCGAAGTGTCCTGACACAGACAAAACATTTGCCTAAAGGGACACTTCAAACAATTATGTATATATTTCTGACTGTTAAAGCAAATAAATTATAATTATTCTTTCATTTATTGATTTTTTTCTTTTTTTACTACATTTTTAAATATTTATATAAAATAAATTTAAAAAATATAAAAAATAGAGGCCAACTGGTATCGGGAACAGGGAACAAGCTACCGGAGGTTAGAGCTCCAGAGACAGGAACCTCCTCACAATGCGAGCCGTATCGAGGAGTACTGCCTTCTGTATCAGACACTTGATCCAACCGCCCAATGACAGCCTCGACAGATGGTCATCGAGGCTCTTGGCCATCAGGCCGTTGGCCGTAACGACAATCGGCACAATGATTGCCGAGTCCACATTCCACATGTCGACAACCTCGTTATTATTATTATTAATAAATTTTGGGGTTCCCCAGTTTCCATACTTAGAACTGAAACTCAAAAATTGTAAATCGTAAACCGCAGTTTACCAAGTACGAAACCCTTCGTGCGCGAGTCAGACTCGCACTTGGCCAGTTTTTTACAAATTTATTCTCAACCTACGTACCTAGATTAAGTAAACTAAAATATACTGGTTATTTTCTCAATTCACCCAATAAAGTTTACTTTCTCTTACATTAGCTCCTTCCGTTTAATTCCTTCTTTGTTTGAACCTTGAGAAAAGAGAGTGGGAACGATAGATAAAGAAAGAGAAGAAGTATTATTATCAGTAAGAGTGGAGTGGAGTACAGTGATATGTGAACATAATTTACTCGCTCGTAAACAAGGAAGAAGTGCATAGTTCACATTGAGACACCTACTTGCCATGCAGTTACAACACTTAATACGTATACATTACATGTACTGGTGTACTTGAAAACACTTCTGAAGTATATCCAGACGGATAGAATCAGTACCTATATAATTATCCTCACATTGGTAGCAAGCTAGACGCCACAGTAGGAACTCATGTAACAAAGGTGTCTCTCGCTCGCTTGTTAAATCTCGCGAACTTACTTGGCAGCACCTGATATTGCAGCACTAAACTTGTCGCCAAACTATAACTTACCTCCGTTCTCTACTCTAAACTTTTATCATTTACTTCAATTAAACATTGAAGTGGTTTTCCAAGTCCGGAACTTGCTTCGGTGCATCGAGAATGTGTTTGGTTTAAATCATGATGCATAAAAAATGTAGCATTGAATAAACAGGGAAGTTAAATGGCTGTCATTGATAATCTAACAAAGTAAATTAGATCCAAACTGACAGTTTCGCTAGTCTTAAGCTTACTAATAGCTATGACCAATCCTAGGCAACACGTGATCGAAATACTAAATAATTATTGCTCATAAAGTACGACAAGTTTAATTAAATAAATCGGAACATAATTCATTGCAACTAGTTTTGTGCTAAATTGCCTCTCGCTTACCGATCGCTATGATTTCGAATAATTGAATCCGACTGAAATTGGAAATTGACCCCCGGGGCTTACTGCAACTGATCTCATGCAGAAGTTACTGACGGGATAGTTAAAATGGACCAAAGTCTGTAAATTGATACACGCTTGATATGGAAATTAATACAAACATGTTTAACTGCATTGAGACTGAAAAACAAACCGTTCAGTTCTGTGATATTAAAATAAAGTGACCGTATTTTTTTGCGTCTGCATATTTGATAGATAGATAGATAGATAGATTTATTTATTTGCTTAGAATGTAGGTAATACATTTAGGTGTTACAATATTTTGGGTCCTTATACATTCTGCCTCATGGCATGCAAAACTTTTAGTAACACTGCTATAGATTATACTATTTACTTAAATCTAATTAATAATATAAGAACATTAAAAATTAAATAGTCTTGTCATTCAAGAAATCCGATACAGAGTAATAGCATTTTGAAAGTAGTAATTTTTTAAGTTGCTTTTTAAATATTCTTAAAGGTTGCTCTTTAACTATTTTTGGTATATGGTTATAAATAAGAGGAGCCATGCACATAACACTCTTTCTCGATAATGCAGTTTTATATCCACCAATGCATAACATATCTTCGTATTGAGTTCTTAAACTTGTAGTCCTGTTTCTAGTATTTTTCAAAGTTGGGAATAAGTGATCATTTGTTTTTACAAAAATGGCTATTTCTAATATATATAAGCATGCAAAAGTTAAAAGATTATATTTTTTGAATAAAGGTATGCAGCTGTCAGTCACATTGAGTTTAAACATAGATCTAATACAGCGTTTTTGTGCCTTAAAAATATTTTCTCTCTCGCTACAGTTTCCCCAGAATATTATACCAAACCTCAATACAGAAACAACTAGACTGTGGTATGCCATCAATACTGTCTGAATGTTAACTTTTTTTGTTAAACTATATAAAGCATAAGCTGCTGAACTTAGTTTTTTGCATACATCATCTGCTTGAGTTTTCCATGTCAGTTGGCTATCAATTGTAATTCCTAGAAATTTTGCTTCACTGACCTTATCTATTGTTTGTCCATTATAATGTATATTCATATTTGTCGCTAATATTCTTTGGTAATAGTGCATTACTTTTGTTTTCTCTAGATTTATAATTAAGTTGTTTTTATTAAGCCAATTTATAAATTTTTCGAGCGTAATATTAACATTAGCTTCATACGAATCTCTATTATGACACTTAATTATCAAAGTGCTGTCATCAGCAAAAAGGACCATTGGATTTGGCATTTCACTAGGCAAATCATTTACATACAGTAGAAATAATAAGGGGCCGAGTATGCTGCCCTGCGGGACACCAAATTTGATATTTCTTCGAGAAGAAGCGTACCTTTTTTCTTTTTTTGTTTTTAGACAGACTCTAGAAATTTCTGTAAATTGTTTGCGTCCTTTTAGGTAAGTTTTAATCAGATTAAGCACATTTCCTCGTATACCGTATGATTCAATTTTACTTAAAAGTATGTCATGATCTACATAATCAAACGCTTTTGATAAATCAGTGAATAAGGCACATATAGGGTATTTTTTTATCAACATTTGGCATTATGATATTCAAGAATTCGAAAATAGCCGTATTAATATTATTATTTTTTCTAAAACCCTTCTGCTCGTCACACAAAATATTAAATTTTGTCAAAAAGGCGTATAAGGAATTATAAATAACTTTTTCTACTATTTTGGAAAAAATCGAAATTAAGGAAATTGGTCTATAGTTTGAAATTTCATCTTTGGCATTTTGGTTTGAAACTCTATTAAACAATAAAAATGCCACCACATGACCTCACCTTAGGACTGCTGTATATGTATAAAGTTGTATGTATAAAGTTATAATTATGAATATAAGAATGTAGAGACGGAGAATGCAAGCAGTCAAGTCTAACTTGCAGTTAATTAATTTAATTGTCCTAAACGTCGCAGCTGGCATAATAAAGAGATCTTCCACTAAGTTTACAAATCTGCTGCGATTAATTTGTGAACTTCTAACACTCTTGTTCGAAACTTTCTTAAGGTGTCGTTGCGATATATTTGAAACTGCATAGTTAAATTGATTGGACTTCTCATTGACGTGGTAACGAGAAATACAATATTTTCGTGGTAATGTGTCTAATATTCCATCTCCTTAGTAATCACAACGCTTATGAAGTATATCAGCAGCTATCTTGAATAATAACGAAAGAGACACATATCGATGTGATGAAGTCATGTATTAAAGACTCTTCACACTAATGGTTCCATTAATCCGTCATATGAGTGCGCGTAAAAGTAATTACAATAAATTAATCAGCCTTGATTATACAAGATAATTATTTACGCGCCGCTTGCTTCTTGTCGCGAGAAGCCCATTCGATTAATTTCTATATTTTGACCATAAATTATTATTTCATTCGCTGCAAACATAATTTTGTCAATGTTCAGTCACTCAAATATTTACATACATCAAACGGGATATGAAAACGAGACACTCGTCAGTTTCATTCGGCGTTCGAGTTTGATATACCTAATTGTCGAAGTATTATTTTCCAATTGGATTGGACTATGTGTTTATAGTGAAACTACTGGTATCGGGTTATCCAAACGAGATATTATATTTAAACTGGTTTATTTGCAAACATAAGTTTAGGGTATGTTTACTTGAATGGGTTATTCAAATAAGTTAGGCTGCTTTTGTTCAGTATTTTAGAGCGGCTTATTAATCCTATCTGACGTGCTCCCGAGCAAGCGTAGCTCGCGTGGGAATACTAATTAAATTCATCAGTCAGTGCGAGCTATTAAATTAGTATGGCATTTCTATTGGCTCTGATTTTGTAATATCATATAGTGGATTCCCGCATACTTAACAGCCTATCGGTCCTCCTAGGGGAAAGCCTTGTAAAGCTGTGTCTTTGGGTACGCGGTAGCCTCTGCAGAACCTTTCGATCCTATCGACTATCCGTTTTACAAGCAATGTTCCCTGCCCTGATATGTAAATTTCGGGCTATTTCGGACCGAACAGTACCAGTCGATGTAGCGACACTTGGGGGAGGCCTATGTTCAGCAATGGCTGTCTTTCGGCTGACTGGAAGATGAAGTCACATAGATTTTTTCACAAATTTGGGGCGATAAAGTGGCGAAAGCGATTCAACCAAATTTGATACAGACATACAGGGATGTTGTATATGTCGAGTAAGTATTGTTTGAAATAAAAGAGGGTGTCAATCTCGGTCTCATCATGGCATATGAAGATTTGTCGGGGCGCTGTGGACGACCACGTTGAGTCACTCTTGGTGGTATTGACGATTGACTTAACAATTTATACATTAGGCTTTGTTTTAAGTGAAAACACCGGTCTCTTTGTTAAATATTAAATATCGCTCAATACTAGCTTGATAAGTAGTCCCCGTTTACACCGCTATTATTCATTGATGAAGTTGTTCACTTGGCCATTTCAAGTTGACATAGAACTGAAGAATATAATACATCTATTCAATTATTCATACAAAACATCTCGTCCTTTGTCTAAATATTTCAAAAACAATCCCGATTGATTGACGTGTCACTGATCTGTTTAAATATGAACCCTGATAAATAGAAATAAAGTTCGAATCAGCAGTCGCGTGGTAATGTTAGGGGTGATTTACACGTACTCGGTGTAGAACGTGTTGCTGATACAATTTCCGTTGTCGTTGGGCGAGTCGGGGTGCTTCTCGGGTTCCACGCCGTTGGTGCGCATCTCATCACGGACCTGCGACTATAACCAGGATTTATTTGTTGTTTTATTCCTTGTTGTTAGTGCAGCTTGGGATGGTAAAGTAGTAACTAAGTTTATCAAAGTCACTGGTGCGCAGCAACATTGTGATAAACAGAATCTGTTTACTGTGCCTTGTAGTTACTGATTCGATGTATATTGAGAGCTGTGCAGAATATTCTGAGGTAGCCGTCGGGTGTGAGTATTAGAATATTCTGCTGGTTTAGAGGAGAAACTATTGATTTAGAAACAGTGGAGCACGTAACTCGACAAGGACACAGTTTGTAAGGTGAAAGGGAAGATCTAGTTTCAACCAACAGAGACATCTGCAAAACTGAATGATCTTAGTAACAAGGAACAGCGTCACCTATTTTCGAAATGCTACAAATACTCTAATCAGATATACTTTTGTCATAATTTGGATCATATCTTGCTTTTCTTACTTTCGAATATCTAAGGCCTTAAGTGGAAAAGGCAATTGGTGTTTAAAATAAAATAAAATAGGTTGGTTGATAGAAGTTTTCATTTGTAAACTTATGCATTTCTCAACTCATATCTATCTATCTAATCTATCTAATACCTTTAAACGAGAAAAAATTGAAAACCAATCAAAAAAAGAAAAAAAAAGAAGAAGAAGAGAAGACAGAAAAGAGAGAGAGAAGTTCAATTGAATTGAATTGATTGACGAATTGCTTGAATTTTTATATATATATATATATAATCTGAATCTCGAAAACGGCTCCAACGATTTTCATGAATTTTAATATGGCAGGGCCTTTCGGGGTCGACAAATCGATCTAGCTAGGTTTAATTTTTAGAAAACGTCGTTTTATCCGTGTTTTCAGCCAATGAAAAACGGCTACAATACCATTAGAATATGAAGGTAAATTTCGCCACCAATTGCAAGGTTATAATAGCTGAGCTGGGAAATCGGGCGGTCCCGAAACCAGAAGACCCGGGTTCAAGACTAGATGATTATTTTTTCTCTTTTTAAACCATCACCCACATTCGGAAGAAATTCATAAAAAAAAATTGAGATATAGTTGCCAAACTACCCGGAGAGTACAAAATCTACTATAGCCATGACTCAATGAAAGATCAACCTGAAGGAGCAGTCGAATTTACAACAGAATTTCTCAACTTTTCAGACTTGCCATCACACGAAATAAAATTGAAAAAATAGCGTTTACTAATGTTGTTGCGTAATTTAGACGTATCAGAAGGATTATGCAATGGTGTAAGACTCATTGTAATAAGTTTGTTCAATCACATAACAAAGGCAAATATTGTTACTGGTGAACAATCCGGCAAAGAAGTACATATACCAAGGATAACCCTTGACTCATCTAAAGGACAACTGATGGGATGCACCATGCAGCGTCACCAGTTTCCCGTTAGATCTGCATTTGCTATGACTGTCCACAAATACCAAGAGTAAACATTCAAATCTGTTGGGGTGGACTTAAAGTCCAGTCCGATCTTCATGCATGGCATGTTATATGCACCTAGCATTTTCCAGAGTTAAGCGACCAACTACGTTAAAAGTGAAAATGAAAATCCTCGACATACCCGCAATATAGTATAGAAGGAAGTATTAGGTTAAGACCCGATTTTCTATGATGATAAAAATAAACTTACGTAATTGATTGATAAACTGTATAAAAACACGGTTTACCAAAAATAAAACCGAGCAAAGCTTGGTCATCCAGGTACTTATACCTAATAACTCTTTCAGAGTTGATATTTAATTTGGCCGCTACTAAAATTTAGTGTCTGTTATCAGTGTAGTTGTGACGCTAGCGCCCGCATCACGCCTATGGAATCCAAGAAGGACCAATAATTCACGAGCACTATAATAATTTCGCTTCATCGGCACTTGGCTTCCCTTTCGCTAACTTTTTTCATGTTTCGACGATATTCGATGTTACTTAATGTTCAAGACATATTTTGCCAGTACTTAGTACCAAGTTTTGATGTATTGAATGGTTGATAAAAATATCAAGAAGCAAACATTAGTGTGTGTGAATAATGTTAAATGATTAAGGCAATATATACGCCCCAATGTTAACGCAGTACTGGCCGTGCGCCAGCTCAATGCCTAAATATCAATATTGAACCTCCTTTTGCTTGCAAAATATTATTTGATTTACATATACTATTTCAATTATAAAGAAATTCCAGCCATCAATTTTTCTGTGTAAGAATATGTTTAAACACCCAAGTCGTATTGGAGGAGTTTCCAAAAGTTGCAAAAAAATATCATGTTGTTAATTTATTAAAGCAAAACTATTGTTTACCCGAAAAAACCTTGTTTCAAAAATTTTGTACATTAATCAATAATCATTAACCTAGCTGTTACTAAGGAGTATGCTTTGGAAAGTTACCGTATAGGAAAAGTAAGTGAATAATAACAAGGCAGTTAATAGGGAGAAACATTGATTTAAGACCCTTGGCAAGAAAAACTCAAGCTTCGTAACAATTTAATAGGGCAATCGGAGACCCAACCACCTGTGGGTAGACTCTGCCGAGGTTGTCCTGGATAACCCTAAAAAGACTCCGCACTCGGGTTGACGCAGCAAGGACAACCTTCACAGATGGAGATTCTCTGATGGCACAAGTCTTCACTATTTATGCAGCATCTCTCCGCAGACCACGGTCCATCTCACGTAGTGCGCAGCATGCCCTGTCACCAGTACTTGCGAAGACCTTATGACTGCGTCACCGAATGGTGTTGCCGTGGCTGCATTCTGGACCAAACACAATATTGTTTTTTTGTTATATTTGCCATCGACACGCTAAGAAAAAAAGGCTCCGAATTTAAGATATGGGTTAAGAGCATAGAACAAGAAGAAATAGGAAGTTTCCTAACAATTTTTAAATAATATCGGCAAAGGAGAATTTGAGTTAAAATCATCCTCCTCTTATGAATTACAAGTTAAGAGAGGGAAAGTTATCAAGAATAAGGTTGGCTTACTTGTTCACGCCATCAAAGTCACCGCCGACGCCGACTTAGTCAGCGTCAATCGTACGCTTGATGTAGTGGAAGTGTTCTGCGAAAATATAAACACATTCAAATTAGAGCCTACTATGTAAATCAACGTTCACTAACAGTCTCCGCAGACCTTTCAGTTTTAAATAACAAAATCAATATTTTTCTTTATCTCCAAGGAGACCACCGGAACACACATCACATCACAACATCAGCCTATCAATGTTCCCACTGCTGGGACACAGGCCTCCTCTCTGTGAGGAAATGGGCCGAAATCCACCACGCGGGCCCAGTGCGGGTTGGTGGATGTCACATGTCTTCGAATTTTTGGTTATAGGACATGCCGGTTTCCTCACGGTGTTTTCCTTCACCGTTTTGAGAGCAGTGGTGATGAAATAATTTACACGATGTAAAGCGCCTGCTCGAACCCACGATCTACAACTTGTAAGTCGCGGATACCGACAGATACCACTGGGCCACCACTGCTCTGCCGTACCGACCGGAACAGTTACATAAAATTATACGGAAAACAATATTGTGTGGATTTGACGCCAGGTAGTTACGAAGTTGATTGTACACTATCAAGAACTGGAAGGAGTCGGAGAGCTCTTTATTATTTGATGCTTTTGCGGTTGGACAACGGCATCCTTTGCTTTCTTGAAAGTGTAGAATGATACAGGCCTACCTTGCCACCTTCTGCAGAGGCGACAAGGTAGTGTGGCCTTAAGGGAGAGCGTAACGGTCGATCATATCTTCAAGGCAAGTCTGGTGGGTTTACCTTCTCGAGGTTAGTTGAAGTAGGTTATTATTAGTCCTACCGGGAGCCCAGAAGTGGGCCACGCTAGATGGGTCGCAAATGTCATGCGTAGCAGTTCTCGCGACCCACCCATCAAGGCGAAAGTAGGTGCACAGGCGGAGTTTTTAGTGCGTGCAAGCCCCACATAACCACGTCGTCTCCTCGGACGGCGCGGTATACGTTAGGTATTATTATCGCCGAAAAAAAAAAAGAAAAAAGAAGCGGGCCTAGGTTACATATGTTAGCCAGAACTCCCACGTTCAATGGACGAAATGATTGTCTAAGTACGGAAAAGGGAAACCCGCTACTACTAAATCTACTGCCAAGAATTAGTACAGATATACATGATGAAAATATGATAAATATTGTGAAGTAAAGTACCTACTTCTGCCACAAACTTATGAGAAACAAACAGATTGGTTATAAAGACATGTTTTTCAATAGTACGAACAAAACTCGAGTTGTAAAACCAAAAACAGCCGTTTTCTGTCTCAAATTGTACCGTATCCGGCAGCGGGGCACACACCCAGGCCTCACATAACAGCGTTAGTTTCAGTTCGCAGCTGGACCGGTCCGACACAATGCCGCGTCCGGTGCCGTCCGGCCCGGACAGAGAGCGTTGTTATTGTCGCGTGTGTTCCCGGCCATTATAGTAGTATATTTATGTGATATAACTGAAAACAGATGCCTTAAAATGGGACACGATACTGCAAACCTAGCAGTGTAAGGAAAAATATGTCTTCTTCTTTTTGCACATATTTTATTCGAATACAAGAATGTTGTCCGGCAGATATGTTGCAGAAGCATTTTTAGCATCTGTTAATGTGTAACTAAATGGTGAGGAGGATCACACACAAATCTTAAGTCATAGCCGGGTACTAAATTGATTTGAGATTTTGAACTCTAGTTTAGCATGAGAACTTATCAAGGCCCATATTCCAAGTCAGTTTGATAGACCTCCACTCGACTCAGTCAGCTTAACAGAAATCAGTACTTACAACAAACTTAAGTTGTGAATAAACAATAAAAAATGCATACAAATTTGGCAGACCCTTTAGAAAGTTATTGGTTCCCTTATAAATACAATAATAATTGAAAGCAATCATAAAAGTTCCTCCAATCAAAAACTCTTTAGCCGCTACGATTTTAATTATTGCTTTATCTTTTAGCATGCAACAGGCGAATTAATAGATTCATTTAAACAAACCATTACTTATGCAAAGTTTTTGCTTGCTCTTGCTTGTAATTAGCTAATTGTCCAACTTCCACATGGGATAAATTAATCTGCGTAGCCTTTTCCCAACGGTCGGCTTTCAGTCTACCCGGATGCGGCCAAGTAACAGTATTTGACATAGAGCGATAGCCCTTCTATCCTCCTCAACCCAGTAATTGGGTAACATAGTACTTCTTGGCAAGACCTTTGTTAGATTTTTCATCATCATCATCATCATTTCAGCCGAAGGACGTCCACTGCTGGACATAAGCCTCCCCCAAGCGTCACCAAACTGATCGGTCCTATGCGTTTTGCATCCACCGGACGTCCGCAGCCATGACCAGGTCGTCGCACCACCTGGAGGGAGGCCTTCCAACGCTGCGTCTTCCGGTTCGCGGTCGCCACTCTAGAACTTTTCAGCCCCAACGGACATCCGTTCTGCGGGCAGTGTGCCCTGCCCACTACCACTTAAGTTTGGCCATTCCTCAGGCTAATCGGTAATCTTGGTTCTCTTGCGGATGTCTTCTGTTAGAATTCTAGCTTCTAACTATTAGTAGCGACTGTCAAATATCTACAAATGCCAGCCAGAAACAACGGCTTAACGTGCTTTTGTGTGTTGTGTGTATATAGATGGTAACCCATCCACGGACCGACCTAGGCAAACTTTGCTTAACCTGGAATGTCGACCCGTGCACGTGGCTCCGTTTAAATGATCTCTGCCATTAGTTAATTTATTAACTGCCAATCGGGCTATTTCTCGTAATATTTATGGATATCAGAAGCACGCTCGTTAGCCGCTGAGCCAGAACTTGCGAAGATTGTCGGCAGTTAGTATTCCGTCACGGTTCGATGGGGATGATACTAATAAATCAGGCGCAGCATAAATATTGCCAGCTAACTAATATCGTGGCTTTGGTTGCGATGTTTACTTTTGGATAACTATTTTATATGCTAGATCTTTGTGATTTTGCATGTGTCGCAGGTTTGTAAAATATAGTATGGTGATGTATTAATATGTGGTGGTGTAATATTAACATGTGATATTATCTCATGAATGAAAATTCTCGATCAATTCAACAATCACAGCAATAAAGAAAGAAATATAAAGTAAACAACAGGCAGTCAAGATCACAGCAATCTCCAACTTTCCATCCATAGGTCCATAGGTTTTTCTTTCAGACAGTCCACCTCTTTCAGTCTTGTCGTACTCATAAAACCGTCCTCGTTCTTACCTGAAACTTTCCACACAATATATTCCTCATAGGGATGAGGAAAGTGTCATGGTATGTGATGTGGAGGGCCGCATTACATACTGTATACATTCTATTTCTTCAATATCGATCTCATGAATATTCCCCATAAAATTTAATTTGTAACTGTTTGTGTCAGGCCAAAACTTGGTAGGAGTCCATGGACATGGAGTCCAAACAACTTAAAGATGTAAGTAGGGAAATCAAACTATCCAATAAACATTCTTGCGTCATCATGCATGCGAACAATATACACATATGTATCTGTGTATTATGCTCAAACTTTTAGAGATTACTCACAAATCTGAGAGCACTTATACTCGAGTTTCTTTTTGATAAAAGTTTTACTAATTAACTTGGCTTCCATCCCTTATTATCTCTGCTGCATAATTGCTATGTTCATATTGTAGTACGTGGATGACCGACTTGCTCGGTTTTTTTTTTTGGTATATCGTTTTCTTTACAGTTTATCAATCAATTACGTAAGTTTATTTTTATCATCACAGTTTAAATTATGAAATCAGGTCTTAAACTAATACTTCCTTCCATACTATATTGCGGGTATGTCGAGAATTTTCATTTGGAAGATGGACTTTTAATGTAGTTGTTCGGTAACAACTAACTAACTAACTAACTTAACTCTGGAAAATGCTACATATAACATGCCATGCATGAAGACCGGACTGGACTTTAAGTCAACCCCAACAGATTTTAATGTTTGCCCTTGGGATTTGTGGACAGTCATGGCAAAAACTGGTGACGCTGCATGGTGCAACCCATCAGTTGTCCTTTTGATGAGTCAAGGGTTTTATCCTTGGTATATATACTTCTTTGCCGGCTTGTTCACCAGCAATAATTTTTGCCTATGTTATGTAATTGAACAAACTTGTTACAATGAATCTTACACCATTGCATAGTCCTGCTGATACGTCTAAATTATGCAACAACATTACTACTCTTTTTTTGTATTAGATCCTTCGTGTAAGATTTTTGCCTGAAATGATATTCTGTGGAAATTCAATTTTTTCCATAGTATTTAGGGTCAGTTCGCCGTTGCTTAATTTTAGTAAATAATCCGCAAATGCCGTTGCTCTATATCAACGCGCATATTTTCTTCAAGTTTAAAATTCTTCAAAACGGACCATAAGGAGCATCGCTTAATAGAAAGATCTAATAACTCAGTTTTATTCGGCTGTACGCCCGTACGGCCGAATAAAACTGAGTAACTAACGCAGACATTGGCGAAAATGTCCTCCTAGTACTATTACTTTTCCACCGAAAGGGAGATCCGAATTTCCAATAGATCGCAAAAGTTGATCAATGTTCTGCAAACCATATTTTGGTAGCATCGGAGCCCCATTAGAAAAATATCTATTTCTGCTAATTATCTCGCTTTAGAAGACTTAGGTTTAATACTTGAACTTAACCTGGTGTCAGTGGTACTTAATGTCCAAGTATTATGAGAAGTTTTATGACAAGAATAAATGTCATGGCTAATTATTGTTTTGTAATCTTGTGCATTGAAGTATGCTAGAGCAAAAGATGCGCTTATGTTTCTTTTTTTTTATGAAATTCTTCGGAATGTGGGTGACGATTTATAAAAAAGAGACGTACTATTTCATTTGAAAATTTTGGTTGCTCCATTAAAATTCGTCCATGCAAACAACAGTCACCAAAAGAATTTCTATTTATACAATTAAAGGTTTAAAAAATTATAAAAAAGTAATAGTATTACTACTCGCCAAAAAATTTTTGATTTTCTCACAAAAGAAGGAACTTGAAAAAAAAAAAGAAAAGAAAAGACAAAAATAATCATCAGGTCTGGAACCCGGGTCTTCTGGTGTCAGGGCGTCTACTCCCTATCTTCGTCGACGAAGTTACGGGCCGTCCGAAAGTATTCCGAAACTTCGGAGAGAACCCTACCCCCTATCGATTTCGGATAACTGAGCTTCGAACGGGATCATGGACAATATTCGTGAACGAACGACGGATGACGTCAGAGTTGCACTATTTTATGGGTCGATTACCGGTTTCCCTAGTTTGTGGTTTCAAGCTTACTAAACAAAAAATAAAATATTTTTTACGTTAGGAAATTACCATATTTATATAGAAATTAATTACTTTTGCCATTTTTGTCCGGAAAGTGGCATTATCCTGTTAAAATCTTTGCTTTTTTTCTTTATGACGGCAGCTGTCAAATGAAATGTCAAGACATAAATAATAAATACCTTGGAAGAATTTAGTTTTCAATAATAATTAATTAAAATGGCCCAATCGCTGCAGCAATTTACGCGCAAATTGAGGCCCTCGTCGACTTAATACGTTCGCTCATAACGGCTGTGGGAAAACCTGTGCAACTAACTTAATTCAATGGAAAGTTGCACTAATTCTGTGGAGCAGAGGCAAAAGGTGAGTTTAATACATTAATATATAATAATTTAACATGATTTTAAGGTCTTGTCCTCAGTAAAGTGCATACAATCATAGTCAGTCATCCTGCTAATACTTATAGCCCAGTCAGTAGGGGTTACAATCACGATTACTTAAGTGAAAATCATCACTAACCCAACTTTGGCAAAGGCATTTTTGTTTATTTACTGATTGGATTATTATCTATGGGTGTACTTATGAGTATATTTTATTTTATATATTATACCTTTCATGCAATTAAAATTAACAAAATATCCAAATTTTAGGTGCGGGTTGTTAAAATTATTTGGCCTAGAAAGCTGCTGGAGCTGCCAGACGGTCAGCTTGTGCTACAGGTCCATTGATAGCACCAACCCGCTCCCAAATGGAGTTACCTAGTCAAGAGTCCAACCAGCTTTTTCAATGGTATACTTAACAAAATTTATATTTATCGTAGTAGACTATTTTTTTTTACTAAATATTTATAAATTTCAGGCACACAATCATATATTTTTTGTTGTATCCGTCAATGATATTAAGTTTTTGTTGTACAGGGTCTACCAGTAAGAGAGCCAGCTGCCATCACACCCACCCATGCTGCTTCACCTGCCGAAGGTGGAAGTGCGAAGGCTTATAATCAAAACTAGGAGAAATGAGATGCTCGATGAAGTCAAGCTGAATATTCTTGAAAAACTAAGTTCATAGCAATAATATAAGAATGATAAATAAATGGAAATATATGTTTTGATTGTTATAGTGTATTAAGTGTTAATTTCATTATTAGGTATTTGAGTCTCAGTAGACAAGAGATATTAAGGTCCTAGCAATAATTTAAGACTGATAAGTAAAAGGAAAACCATATTGAAGTGTCAATATAAATTATTAGAATATCAGCGCAGCATTATTTCTTTTTTGGGTGTCGCTGCACATGCTGACATAGGAGCCTTTTTGGTCTCGCACGGGGTTGTATTTTTATTATTGTTTAATTTTTTGCTTATTTCTTGTGTTTCCTCTGCGGGTATAGATAATTTTTCTATTCTTTCAACATTTTGGCGATTTTCGTACTTAAAGTAGGGTAATGTCACATACCCATAAAGGTTGTTTTCCTATCAACACTTAATTTCGGTAAATAATCAAGTGCCAAAATCAAAACAACTTTGTTACGAAATGAAACGTTTTTTTTTGCCTTTTGTAGTTGTATTTTTGTAGTTATTGTATAAGTCATAGCGTATTGTAATTGTTAAATTTATTCAGATTTGAATGGAAAAATAAAAAAAATTGTAATGTAAACAATGCTTTTATTGTGAAAAGTCAATAATACATACATACATAAACTCACGCCAATTTCCCATGGGGGTAGGCAGAAACTACAGTATGCCACCTGCTACGATCCTTACATAGTTCTTTTGCTTCACTCACATTCATACATCTAGTCATACACATATCCAATGCATTTATATTTGTAAAGTTTTCTTGTGAGACTGCGTAAATATCTATTTCTTGCCAGCAATTGCTCTTGCTCTTTGCGCTTGCTGAAGAGCTTGATGGGCAGATAATATATTTGTAGACACTTCTCCCTGTCTACTGCGCTCAAATTGTAGATCTTCTTGCTGAGGGAAGGTGCTTCTAAGTCCGCCTGATTAAACATATTATGTAAAACATAGCAGGCAATGACAATTTTACCTGAAAAAATAATTAAAATATGCTCTTCAATAGACGAAAAAAATACTGTTCACCCGTTCAATTCATTATTAGAAAAACAAAGCTATACCTAGAATAAATTGTGACAAATACCAACTATGACTGGTGCAAAGCAGCTCTCTTGCTGCTAAGAGGCATCTTAATCGGCCTTTTAAAATGGCAAATATACGTTGTTTATTAGACCGGGCATGTTATTGTCTATTGGGGTGTTTGAAGTAGTTTAAAACGTTATGTAAATTTAGTTAAGATTCTGGCCGATAGATGGCGCTGTACCGGATTCCTTTAAAGTTAAATCGCGGTGTTAAGATTCTCCGCCGTTTAATGACCTTAGTTATATTTTGTTTAATAAAAAACTTTTCGCTGACGTACTTCCGAGTATTATTTCAACCTATTTACATCCCCGAACATGGGGTGAGCCGTGATACAATTTATTTAAGTGTACTCTTTAAGTAGTTATAGGTATAAACACTCTTCAAAGCATAGGTAGTCATTATTAAAATGGTTTTTAGATTTTAGAAAAATGGTACAAGCTTTTAAACTTACTGTCTTTTTATAAGGTTCCTCCCAGCCAAATTCTGGGGAAACCTTATATACTTTTTTTATTAATGAGGCCCACTGCACCTTGGTAACCCCCCGGGCATAAAAATTAAAAGCTGTGGGGATCTGAAATAAAACAATAACAACAGTAAATGGGTGTGATGCTTTGGTACAGCTCAATGTTGCAGAATGTTTAATATATCCTTACCTTCATTGTTGGATCAACACCACTTCGTCGTACCTATGTGTCGAGGCAAAAGAGGTATTAGGTCCTCACACAAGTCCTCGAATAATTCCCAAGTGAGCCTATAGTTCCATATGAACTCAACGTCGGGAATACTCTCCAACAGGATGTTTTGGCGTAAATATCGTCGACGTTGCCTCTGCTCTTCCAGTAGAGCTTCTGCGAGCATTAAAAAAGCAGCCACCACTTGGAATTTTAGCTTCCGTCGACCGCACGATAACTATTTTGATGTCGTAATATCTGACATAACGATCCGATAAAACAAGTGTCAAGTTCGATTTTTCGGACGGATAAAAACGCTTAGGAAGTAGGTACAACTGTCAAATTGTGTTGTCATTCATTCTTCGTTCGGGCCCCGTACGAATCATCCGTCCGTAGGTGTTAGGGAGTAGGAAATGCCCGTAACTAAGCCCGAAACTACGAACTTCGAGCTTCGGGAGTAGGCCCCCAGGACCGCCCGATTTCCCACCTGAGCTATAACAACCTTTAAAATATTGGCAAAATTTACCTTCGTATTCTAATGATATTTTAGCAGTTTTTCATTGCCTGAATACACGGATAAAACGACGTTTTATAAAAATTAAGCCTAGCTAAATCGATTTATCGCCCCCGAAAGGCCGTGCATACTGAATTTTATGAAAATCATTGGAGGCGTTTCCGAGATTCAGATTATATATATATATATATACTAGCTGACCCGGCAAACTTAGTTTTGCCATAAAAACACCAAACATTCATCTATCCTACCCTAACAACCCTACACTACCTACCCTACCCTACCTACCCTACCCTAACTAGCCTACACTACCTACCCTACCCTACCCTACCTACCCTACCCTACCCTACCCTACCCTACCTACCCTACCCTACCTACATACCTACCCTACCCTACCCTACCCTACCCTACCCTACCTACCCTACCCTACCTACATACCTACCCTACCCTACCCTACCCTACCTACCCTACCCTACCCTAAACGGGATAAAAAGATCCTATGTCCTTCTCCTGGTTCTTAGCTACCTCCCTACCAATTTTCAGCCAAATCGGTTCAGCCGTTCTTGAGTTATAAATAGTGTAACTAACACGACTTTCTTTTATATATATAGATTTCAGATTATATATATTTTTATACATATATTTATATATAAGCATACAAGAATTGCTCGTTTAAAGGTATTTAATAGATTAGATAGATGTAAAACGAGTTATTTTTATACTATTTTCAAAGTGCTGATTTTTAGAGTTCTGTGTACCTCAAAACGAAAACAGAACCTTTTATAGGATTACTTAAGTATACATCTGCCTGTCTATTTGTCTATCTATTTACTTTATTGTTTTTCTAACCCTTCGGGGAATACAAGAAAATTTAAGAAGTATTTAAAGTTCAGAACGTGTCAAACCCTTCTTAATTGCCAAATTATGACAGGTTCATAGCTTTATAAACCATTAAATCGGGGTTTCTATTTTTACCGGCCGATATTAAGAACCACCTACAAGAAGCCGATACCACATTATTAATGTTAGTAAATCTTTTCTTTTGCTACCTCTTGAGGTGATGGTTGTGCCACCAAACAAACATCGCACAGAAGTTTTAATTACATAAATCTGCACACTTTATTGAGATATTAATTTATCTACATAAATTATAATTATAAGTAATCCTTCTAAACTCATCTGTAGAGTAAGGGAGGGATAACTATATCTTATTACTTAAATAATAATGTTAAACTTAAGTTCTTCGGGTCCAATGTCAAACCCGTGCTGCTCTACACGTGCGAAACCAGGAAAGTAACAACTCTTGGATCCCACGAGGTCTATGGTCTATACCCACGAAACTGCGATATTAGGGGTTTGCTCTTTGAGGTACCGATTCCTGTCAAACAGGTGTAAAGTGATACACGACGTCACAACTCACAACTATTACTCACGTTTTTTCCCGCGACGGACTCCTGGGCTCGTTCAATCCCGCGTGTGGTCGAGGGTTTGGTAGGGGGAAAAAATATATATAATATTAAGGGATAAGGGAAAATCGACGTATTCTGGAGCAAATCTCCGGCTGCCGTACCAGACACGTTCCCGACACAAAAACTTCGCTGCGCGCGAAATCTACACACAACCAAAAGCACAGGCGACCCGCAATACCACTCACGTACCGCGAACACTATTACGGGCAATGATTGGCTGGGTATTTCTTAATTTCAAACAAAACCAGATCAATACCAAATCACGTCTCGCGATGTCAAAGCCTTTTTTTACCAGTAGCAGTCACTTCAACTCAATCAAAACTGTCAAAACGATGACAGCGAGCTGACACAGTGTTGCAACAAAATAATAAAAAAGGGAACGGAACAATGACATATATATTAGGAACGTTTGGTTCAGAACAACTTGATTTATAGAACGTCCGTAATGTTTATAATTTTTCTTCTTAAGTTTATTTTTGTCTAAGTGTTGGTTGACCTTGTTTGTTCTACCTTCCCTCACCCTAAACATTAAGTTTAAGATCGAATACCATTGAAAATTCAACGGTATAATCTTAGACAGAGCAATTATTACTAATTAAAGTCCCCGTCACGAGAAGCTATACATTTTGTAGATAAAGATCTTCTACTAAGTTACGTAGTGAAAATTATAAGCCCAAATTCAATCAACTCAAAGTAACACACGTTCCATGAGTTAGACGCGTTCCAGTACCACAAACCATTGGACGACAGCGCTTGTATTCGCTAAAATATAACCCAACCTAGTGAAATTGCCTATTAGTTTTGTATTACATGTAAACACCTCGGCCTCAGAGACCGACTTCGGCAGGCATTGTTTAGCCTTGAAAATCAATATGTATGGCTATTGTTACTAAGGCATGAGCTAAAAAAATTAAATATAAATTGCAATTCAAACCAGTGAGTGAATTATGTGATCAGGCAGGTTCCTCTTGTGGTTGCAGAGGCTGTAGACGGAGGAGTGGCTGAAGGACACGGGCGCGCGAGACAGGTGGATGGCGGCGCGCGTGATTTTCACCCCCACGTGCGACAGGACCACGATCATGCCTAGCCGGTTCATCTCGTGGGCCACTTTCTGCAGACAAGGATGTGGAGTTTGCAACGCAAGGGTCGTATTATGATGGTACATACATGCATTTATATTAGCTTGAATTTTCGGCGTCGGGTTCACTTCTTACATAATTATGAAAGAGTTTCCCAAATGTTATTAAAATGTAATTTATGCAATAATGCAAAATACTTCGAATCAAAATATTCTCACTCGACATAATTACAAAATAAATTGGCAAACGTATATTAATTCTGCTTTACTTCTGATGAGAATGCAAGATTATAAAGACAACAACACAATATTGAGACTCCATCTATCAATACACAAGCAAAAGTAGACCTTAATCAGGTCGATATACATGGCACGTTTCTTTATAATATTACAGGCTCGCCTCACGAGGTCGATTCATACGGTACGCTATTAAATCTGTTCAGGGGCGATGTTATTCAAGCGACTGCAATGAATCTCGCATCGGATTTGATATTAAATTCATGTCAATATCGGCGATAGACTCAGCTTGTGTGTAGCGACCCTTATGTATTCATACTTTTCAATACTTTCGCATCGCTGCGCTTTTATTGGTTATTTTAACAATATTTTAATAACTAGTTTAATAACGTTCCAATCTGTCATGCGTTTACAAATATAAAGCCGTATTTAATTTTACGTAAATAAATATTTATTTAAATCAAAATATTAGTAGATTTTTGCATCGAGCGCAAATTGGGTTATTAATGCATGAGAGTTAAGTTGCCCGAGCGCATGCGAGGGCACTAAATTAACACGAGTGCATTAATTACTCACTTTAGCGAAGTGCGTTATCTACTTTACTTCCAACTACCAATCTACCTACGGTGATAAAATATACCTACTCAAAACAAGTTAATGAAAAATATTTATGCCGCAAACGACAAAAAGTTAATAACAATTTAATTTGCAGCTGTATATCGCTATCTATTTCCATTTTTTTTACTTTTCTTACTAAATATGAAGTATCAAAGTTTTACAATGGTACAAAATGCGCGCCATTTCTGTTTCTTTTTCATCAAATCGATTTTATTCAGCCGATTTTTATTTTCAGCCGGTATGTTTTTGATCTAATGCATACCTTTTTTATTAAACTCAACGGGAGACATTAAACCTCTGTGTTAAATTTTAAGTATTCCCGTTTGAGCACCTATTTTTAGGGCACCTATGCTTTGAGCACCAAAGGTATTGCTTTATTGGGAACAATAAAAAATATTCAATTTTATTCCTTTTTGAGCACCTGCGAGCGATGTCTATTAAGAGTTTTCCAGGTCAGCCATGGCAATGCATGCCAAGGCGGGTGATCCTCCGATGGCTGTCAGGAGGCTTGAGCTTCTCCCGCCAAAGATTGTATCACTCCGAGGTGGCGTTGCCGTCAGATGGATTCACGCAGCCAAGGAAGCTTTTTCGGCTTTTCAGCCCTTGAGGCACCGAGCCGCACCTATGCATTGGGTGGCATGGGTCGTCAGGTTAGACTTCCACAGGTTGCCTCAAAATTACTCCTGTACGAATGCTGTATCTACAGGATAAAAATATTATATATTTTAAAATTAACATGATAATAAAAGTATTGCCAATTTTTATCGATATGTTTTATGATATATCCAATCACTAGAAACTACCGCACCGTAGGTGCTCAAAGGGGAATAAAATTGAATATTTTTTATTGTTCCTCATTGAGCACCAAGCTATTATATTGATTGGTGCTCAAATGGGAATACCTTTGGTGCTCAAAGCATAGGTGCCTTAAAAATAGGTGCTCAAATGGGAATACTTCATAAATTTGTATTTAAATATAAAATAAAAAACAGTGCATCAATGAAAAACTGTGCAACAATGAGATTTCATGTAATATTTCTGCACTATTTTGGTTCTAAGCAAAAATACGTCCTTTGGTTTTGTAGGGATTCAAGATAATATTCTTTCTTTCTTTACTTTTTTGTAAAAACGTTGCCCCACACTAGAAATTTCTTCCTGTATCGTGGGTGCGTTTACAAATATATAAACTCACATACACAAACACCCAGAGCCGGAACAACTACTACGTACATACACGTACACGTATACGACCGTACGTACATACACCGTACGTACCGTACGTATATTACTACGTAGTTGAAATAAAATACTATTAAATGATGTTGTATTTTGTTACGGTAATAACAGATTGAAATGTTGCACAAGTTTCAGATCATCGACAGTAGATAAATAAGGATCCAATGGCAATTTTTTATTGTACAGCTGAAAAAGATTTGGTTTGCAATTTGTCTGGTAAGGACGAAAAGTTAGATCTTCATTTGCGTGGTAACCCTGTGTATGTGGTGTTTTATATAAATAAGTTTATTTTCAACGGCTCACATTATGGTTGTGCAAGATATAAGGATTGTAGCAATTGGCCTTCTGTAGCTTCTGCCTACCCCCAATAAGAAAATGTCGTGAGCTTTTCTTTACCTACATTGTAATACCTAAGAAGTCTTAAAATAGAGTGATATTTCTCATAAATAGTTTTAGAGGTTGTAAATATTACTTAACATTATGAATTGAGAACGTTCCAGAAACAGCGATACAATTTTGCACGTATAAATATAAATCCCCATTTTGGGTGACATCCGAATTTCAAAGCGCACCTTTCGATGCGGGAACCTCCCCGCTTAAATATTCGGCCGCCATTTTAAATACCCCGTTCTAGTCACATTTATATTTCGATCTAAATCATGGTTATGTTTTTATAGTATGAGCGAGAGCGACTATTAATTTATATTGTGTTCGTTCATTCTTGTCCATCAGTAGGGAACACAACATCCATTAGTTCTTGCTAGTTGTTGTCAGACTTTATCGCTTCTGAATACCCGAAGCGACTGTCAAAGATCTAAAAATTAAGGTTTTCATGCTATCCGAGACTCGAAGGAGTCTTGGTGTGTAATGAACGCTCGATCTCAAGCGTTGCTTAGAGAGCTCAGCAGCTGACTTAACAACGAGTTCATGCCAGACTTTTTCCAAAGAATGAAATGAAATAAAAAAAAAAAAAAAATCGGTAAACTATTTATTTGTTCCGGAATCGAATGCAGAGTACATGTGTATGTGAAATTATTTAAAGTTTCCTTATCCAGCACGTGCCACTGCAAGTACTCCATGAAAATCTAACAGGAAGTTTTCCTCCAGCGTTTCTGTTTGCAGTTGCTTCTATATTAACATTGGACTTTTTAAACTACCCGCGCATTGTGTACTTAGGACGGAGCGCTAAGGGTATTATTTCAAGCATTGTGACGACATCACTGAAAATGTTATTATTTCCTACTTTTAAATTTTTGAAAGTATTTACTTGAGTTAGAGTAGTGGAAAATTCGTTCCCCAATGAAAACTACACGCACAAAATAAATGTAGTAACGTTTTTGATCAACAGCTCATGATAATTGGCGATTTACCAGCTCAAAATCTTACTATACTGCTTCCACATAAAAATTCGTTCATTATATGATCGTTCATGAAAAGAACGAATTTTTATGTGGAAGCAGTGGCTGTTCACACGACAGTTAACTTGTAATTTAATTTAAAATCTTCTGATACCAAGCTTTTATGCAAATAAAATGTAACTTTTTCACTTTCATTGTGACTTGAGAACGTATATAAAATATCACTTTGATTTTATTTGACTTTATTACTATAGCCTGCAAGGCTGATTAATCCTACTGTTGCTGAGGACCTCCTTCAGTTCAATTTTCCTCGACTTTCAATATTCACAAAGGAAAATTAATTTTAATAAATTACGGGCTTCGTGCCTCCTAGCAAGTCTTGCATCTTAATTGCAAGTGCTGCAAGATATTTAGATCTAACAACGTTAATAATAGCGTACAAATTACAAGTTTGTATTTCAAAAGAATTTTTTAATTAATGTGCATGTCAGAATAACTAAATAATTTCTGGCTTACTAGAAACAATTACTGGCAAGTGTAAGCAAAAGATACGACAGAACACAATTTGGAGTTAAAATATTATGAAATGCTCCAGCGACAGTCTGCAGACTATTCTAAATGATAATTTTATTTGGTCTCAATGCAGTCCGACAGCCGACAGTCGCATCGGGTGCCTAATTGTTTCTATTTAAATGGCGTCGCTGGTTTTTATTAAAATGAACTTACTTTTGTGACTTTGGACCAGTGACCTAATGAAAGTCAGTTACAGTAAAATTTGTTTGGAATGTTAATTTTCAACAGTCAACATCACGAACATAGCTCGGAAAAGGCTTGGCAGATTGATCTTTTTCTTAGTAAAATTTTCACACCAAAGGTTTTGTCCGTATACGAGACATTTAGATAACTAATCTCATCTTCGATACATTTAGGCACCTGACGAATACCTGTTATTCTAATGACCTTATCTATTGACACACAATATTCCATCTCAAAGAGAAGACGCCTGTGTCCCAGCAGTTGGAACATTAAAAAGGGTTGATAAATGATGATGATTATTTATTTACATAGATAAAAGTATATACAGTGTATAACATACTTAAATAACTAAATCTATAAACTACTTACTAACTATACTTAAAAATATACTAAACTAAAATATGGCGTCAAAAACTCCTCCACATCGTTGTCCACTGGTAATGTGCCCAAAAGACAGGCAGCATTGCCACGTTGTATGGCAATGCTTATTCTCAGACCAAGGCAAAAGCCAGCCCTTGGGTCACGTGAAGTGTCAACAAGGCGTTTGGAAAGATCTTTAAACAAAGCGTCTGCACTCGGACCCCACGGACCAAGAGTTTCAACCCCAAACGCCTCGAAAATGTAACTACCGAAGAGGTTATTATATTGCCGCCACTTGAGGTTCTCTGCAGCCGCAGCGGTAGCGCCGGTACAGTCCTACCCATTTTTGCCAGGCCATTTGGTTCTAATACGGTCGGAAAACCGTCGGTGTTGAGAGCACGTCGAATGATATCGTTACAGTTTCCGTGCCGAGCTATGCAACCCGCACTTCGGCTGCATGAAAGACCGTTGTCACTGTTGAAAACTTCGCCAAATAGGCAACGATGAGGAGTACAACAGGGAGCGCCAAGACGTAGGGAAGCAGCGAGGTGGAAAGTAATGTCGTCAAAAAAGGTGTCTATGTTCGACGACGGTAGTGCAGAAGCCCGACTCCTACTCATCCACAGCCAGCAGGCGAGCACGCTCGGCAAGAGTGGCAGAAGTGGGAATTTGGTCTTCCTGAACTGCTCTGCAGAGCGGCTCATCCCACCGTCTCTCCGGGATGATCACGACGGGTCTCCAAGCATAAATGCAAGATACAAAAGCCGGTAAACTAATACTAGACATTTTGCGGACGCCGAGGCCTCCCATACGGATGGGAAGAGTAGCTTGAGCTCAAGCTCGGTCGTCCGTGGCCACATTTAAAATTAAAGTTAATGTATGTCGGATAATTAGGTCCATTTGTTCTAAAAGAGGAAGGTGCTTCCATAGATGGGCAGCACGAAGGAAATATGTTAATTTGGGGCCAAAACAAGAAAAGTGAATTATGGTGATGGCCGAATGCATGTTAATTTGGAGCAATCTTTCCGGATGTTGTTGAAATTTTGTTTTTTTCCTCAATAAAATCGGGAAAGGAATCTACCACCACTAAGGATCCAAGGAGAAGAAAGCTTCTTTAAAATTTTTTTATGATTATGATTCTAAATAGCTGTGATGGAGACATAAATTCCCTAACTTGATATTATTATAGCTGCGTAGTTATACTGCTAGCCTGGTACCTACGCTTCTGTGGGCAGATCATCGATTAACTATCAACTTAATTGATGCCATTCATCACAACGACTGTCTCGCCAACACATTCATCTTCCTAAATTCTAACCTAGGGTAGACGCGTTCGTGTCATTGATTTTTCGAAATAATTTATTTTGTTTTGTTATGAAGTTGCCTATAAATCGGGCACATTAAACGTCTTGAAAATTTTTCAGGAATACCTTGCATTTTTCATTCAATACAATTTTGTTGTCAACAACAAAGCAATCCCTGGTATTCGTTAAATAATTTAACGAATCTCTTGTCAACAAAATTTTGGTGAAAATTCTTACCGTCATGTCATAAGCATCTTAGGCATGCCAGCCCTACAATAATAACAGCAATAAGAAACAAGAGGATTCCGTTCTAATTACACGAACGACCGCCTAAATCATCTGCGTAATGCTGAGCTTACACAAACCGCACAAAAACTTGTCTGGAGAGGTCACAGCTCAAACCTAAAGTGGGCAATGATTTGACTTTGGAGCGATGTCTCCGAGACTATTTTATAATAAGCTAATGAGAAGCTGTTGATGGCCAGCGATTATATTTAAAACCCCCGACGGAAAAATAAGGGTATTTTAAGTTTGATGTCTGTACCTATGTGTTTGTGTATTTGTGTATCTGTCTGTGGCATCATAGCTTCTAAACGGATGAATCGATTTTGATTTCATTTCTTTGGTTTGAATGGTGACTTTATCGAGAGTGTTCATATCTATGTTTGATGAAAATCGGTCAACCATTCAAATGTTATTGTTGTTTTACTGTTTCAATCGAGCTGATCCCACAAGATATCGTGTCATAATTACGTGTTCAATAGATTGTCGATCGAAGCGTGTCTACTACATAGATAAATCATGGACAACGAAAAAAAAACTTTTTTACAAAAAAATACTACGAACTTCCAAATTACAAAACTGAGAGTCGGTGTCTTTGGTAGGTACCAATTTTTGCGTTATAGACACCGACTTCCAAAAATAAAGTTATTTTTCACTTTTGTAATTTGGAAGTCCGTAGTAAAATTGTAAAATAAGTAATGTGTAATTTTTTTTCACTCTTTAGTTGTACCTACCTAACAGGCAAATAATTACGTAAGGTACCTATAATGCCAGAAATGAGAGTGCACCAAGGTCAACTGTACACATCTGCGTACCCCTTTAGAGCGTACTGGCATGATGTTATGTATTGAAATGGTATAAACAATAAACAGACATGCGATTGCAACAATCCCGAGACCGTTATTTATAGAAGAGTTCTGTTGTATATCTCGAAGTTCATCATCATATCTTCACCAAATTAAAATGGAACCAATTTCGGAACATACTCTTTCAAACAAAAAAAGAATTTTCGAAATCTGAAATTGAGGGAGATATCGGTGAACATACACAAAAAAGAAAAAACATACATATAAAGTCGAACATATAACCTCTTCCTTTTTACCCGACTGCCGGAGGATTCTAAAGGATTTTAAGAGGCAATTTCAAAAATACATAACACTTATATGTTTAATTGTACCTAATTCTAAAAAAAAAATAACTAAAAAGTTGTAAATAAAAAAAGTTAATTAAAAAAATCAAAAAACCCGACTGCTTAAAAAGCAAACTAAAAAGACGTTAACAAGAAGAAAATCATGCTGTGCAATCGGAGGATACATCTGGTTTTGGTCCGCCAGCTTGCGAATATGTATCCTCCGACTGCACAGCATGATTTTCTTCTTGTTTACGTCTTTTTAGTTTGCTTTTTAAGCAGTCGGGTTTCTGATTTTTTTTTATTGGTATGTCGGTTAATAAAAATATGTAGGGAGTTTTTAAAATTTGAAATTTCCTTGTGGAACGTTCAAAATGGCGGCCTTGTGACAGAACGGGATAGTGTTTAAGAGGGATATTACACTATCATATATCGTATCATATATCATACATAGAATCCTATCCGAAATATCAAATGTCAAAAATCCTTTTTTCAAAGGCGATGTGATTCATATGTTTGTATTACACTATCAAATAAATATTACTCATAGGAGATCCTTAACATATTATGATAGTATAATACCACCCGTACGAGGAAATGAGGGCTATCGCGTTTGAATTTTCCGCCCTGTTGTAGAATGAGGTCTGCAAAATGTCAAATGTCGCCGTTTTTTTTTGCTTTTACTACTTTTTAATGTTATGAATAATTAAAAAATATGGCAGATTATGATAGCTGCTGTAATAGTGTTATATGTTTTAAAAAAGGGGCTGGGCAAAACTGCGGGATACTCGATATTATATTTAATCGCACTTCTAAGGCATTACTTTGCTTCCGTGCGCGTAATAACAACGTTTAACAGCTATACTTAAGGACCTTACTCGCCAGTGGCGCCAACTAGTGGGCACAAAAAAGGTAGTCCTCATTCGGAGCGGTCCCGAATGTTTCTCGGCTTGAAGAGGCGTTGTTATTTTATTTGTTAAGCAGACAGTTGGTATTATTAAGAGCTCGATGTGTTTCACTATAACTTATTTATCGTTGTTATGATGGCACAAAACTGTTTTATGAATGACCGTCTTTTTATCTAACTTCCTTTATGGCATAGACCGAGAATATTCTCAATTTTATGCTCTTCGGGTCTGATTGTTTCGTCCTACAACTTAATTAAGAGAGTCGCTTCTGATAATCCGTCCTGAGTAGTCGTGACTAATTTGGTTGCGGTTTTCAAGACAGTTTGCAATTCGAGCTACTCGGTGAGCTCTAGTTCCATAGTTTTGCTGCAGACCTCTCTGTGTTTTGAGTTACTGGTGTAGCAGTCACGTTAGATGAAATAAGAACTGATATTATAACATTTTATACACAAGTAGGCAATAAAATTTATATAGGCGCCTTGTGATAGACAGTCAAACATTTTGATCAAAAGTTGTGCATACACGCCTATCCCCAAAGTTAGTACATATTTATGTTCTTGTGCAAACTGGCATGCCAACTAAAACCAGGGTAGGTTTAATATTGCACCGTCAAAAAATACCTAAGTAAAAATTGCCCACAAATATTCAAATCAAATATCAAATCCGGAACAAAAATGTAAGCCGGTCTAAACTAGCCAACCACATGAACAACTCGTTCGAATCGATTGAATAGTCCGATTAGCCCAAGCATAGAGGCGACGCTTATAATGAAAAATTTCGTAAATAGAAATCAACTAATTAGTTTCAACTAGTTTGAACTGGTATCCGCTAGAAGACCGATCCATTCGAATTAGCTTGGATAAATGAACCTCGAGCAACTGAGATGTAGGTAGATACGGTTTATTATTTTCTCGTTAACTTGGTTAACTCGGTTGATTTGCATTGGTTAATTAACTTAGTCATGTTAAGGATAACGTAAAGCTTAGTTTTAGGTTAACTTTTTTTGGTTTTACTGCTCTTTTTCATGTGAATGGTTTATTGGATTTCCATCGCGTAATATTTAGAGTTAAGTAGAAGTAAGAGTTTATTATCTTAAGGTTGAATGTCACTTGCACGTAATGAGACGACATAATGTGATATCCTACCAGTAATAATAGAGTGGAACTAGCAGGGTCTTTGAGCAAGCATATCCAGGGCGAAAAGTGCTGAGGTGATGCAACTATCTGAAAAGTTTCAGGGCCCTTTGGTCAGGGGTTTTGACGACTTTGAAAACTTCAGTTCAACAATTTTTTAAAGTTCTCAAAATTATGGGATGGCCCACAATTTCTTCGTCAAATTTGCCTAATTATGACATTTTGTCAAATCAAATCATTCATTTGCGAAATATGGGTAGTTTTCAGGGTAATTTTTTTATAAAAGTTCTTTAGACCATGTCCTACCATGGCGGTTGTGAGTAGAAACCATTCTGAGAGCACCCGAACATTATTAAATATTTTTTTGATGATTTCTATGACTTTGGGGTCACCAAAGCCATAGAAATCGTCAAAAAATATTTTTCACGGACTTGTAGATTTTCCCCTTTAAGTTAAAGGGCATCCGTGGGCCACAAGTTGTTCCAGTGACCTGTCGCCATTTCATCCTTCCTGAGTTGATCCGGTGCGAGGAAGGCATAAATGACGCAAGAAACAAATGTACAACAAAAACATACACATATGTACAAAAAGATACATTCGCCATTATTAATTGGCAACGCTTTCTTTGACAGTTGTCCGTATCGCAAGACGTAGAAGTGCAGAAGGGCCGAGATAACAAGCTCAAGCACACAACACACAATAGAGGCGATATCAAACTGAACGATATCACAGCTGTTGTGCACTCTTTCTTTTTTTTTTTTAAACGCCTAGGCCAATTTTGATCCGATATTGATTATTTTTACGTCAATCGATTCGTCTGCACTTTAAATTAAAAATTAAATTAAATTAAAATTCATTTATTTCAGAACCAGTCCATATCATACCAAGTGAAATTAAAATATTAGATGCATTAATAATAATTAAAATTAGGAAACATTACAAAAGTCATTAAAAAACATTATAAATTACAATTAGAAACACATTACAAAGTCATTAAAATACATAAAAAAATAAAAAAAACACAATAATAAAAAATATTAAATACTCTATTTTATCTAATTCTAAATTTAGGTTTGGATCCAGAGTGCTCAACATGCAGCCTGGTCCAGTACCGCACTATTGGGCAATCCAGACCCAGATCCATCCTCCATGCAAACAGCTGCAGGTAGCTGTTGGAACTGCCTCGTATGCGTCGCATCAGAGACTCAACTCTCTTACGCATAATCGCCGCAAAACCATCTATATTTGCCTCCGCAAACATACCCGACGCGCTACAGTAGCGAGGCAGCTTCATCAGCGTCCTGAAGGCATTATTGTATAGCACGCGCAGGCTGTCGTACGATTTTTTCGTATGCTTGACCCATAGGCTGCACGTGTAAAACGATTGGCAAAATGCCCTAAACAATGTCGCTTTTACTTCCGCAGTACAGCGCGCGAACCTACGAGCCAGCATATTAGCCCTAACAGACAAAGCCCTGCGCTCCCTATCTATATCAGTATCATCTACAAGTGTCTCGGTGACCCAGTGGCCCAGATACTTGAACTGCGAGACTCTTTTAAGGACACTGCCATTCAGCATGACCTGTGGGACAGTGTCATAAGTTTTTGAACCCGCCTTAAACACCATGAGCTCGCTTTTAATGGTGTTATATCTGAGCCCATGGGCACCCGCATACCGTTCGCAGATCAAAATCAATTTTCGAAGGGCACTGATCGATGGACTCAGCAGCACCATATCGTCCGCGTAGCTGATATTGTTGACAAGAATACCATCAATCGAACAGCCCACACCAGCGCCACTGAGTTCACGGATCAGACGGTCAATATACAAGTTGAAGAGAGTCGGCGAGGTTAACCCGCCTTGCCTTACACCACACTCCAACCTATACTCAACCGATAGTGACCCCGACCACCGCACAAAATTGCTCTGGTTGCCATACCAGTACTTTAAGAGACTTGTATACTCAGGAGGTAGATCCGTATCCCTATATGAGTGTCAGTGGATGTATCCTCCGACTGCACAGCACGATTTTCTTCTTGTTTACGTCTTTTTAGTTCACTTATCAAGCAGTCCGGTTTTATGATTTTTTGTTTTTTTTTTTATTTTACAATATATTATGTGCGCGAGCTTGTTACCGAGCATTGTCTTCATTTAAACTTCTGTTTTATTTGCTTAATCTTGTTCAGCATTAGTCTAACGGCTAGGCTTTCCAAATAGTTGGCTGTTCACTTAGTATAAAGGAATGAAATCCGGGGAAACGAACAGGGGAAATTATTGTGTAAATAACAATATTTTGTTGTTTCTATATGTGCTGCCCCCAATTAATTTTTATAGCGTGCATGCTCAGTAGTCTGTGCGGGATACTTTTTACTGTCCATTTAATTATTACGATACAAAGTAAGGTTTAATACTAATGTGCCTTACATAGTAAGCTTGCACAGAATCAGCCGGTCGATTCTGTAGACAAGTCACCGGGATGACTTAGGTTACGTGACCTCAAAGTGAGTTGTCACTCCGACTAACTGTCAAGTTGCGCACTGTAATGCTAGGTTCACTTCCATCACCAATATAATGCTCGAATCTGTAACATTACAGGTTGCGCACTGTAATGCTCGGTTCTCCACCCGGGATCACTAAAGTAATGCTCGACTCTGTAACGTTACATTACAGGCAAATGCTCCAAGTGAGGGAGCACCTGTAGGTATCAATTTATCAGTAGAACAAGTGGACATATCTACACAAAAATTAAATTAAATTAAATTTCTATCAGCGATCAAGCCTGTGAAATGTTTTTAGTTGATAACTTGACATACACTCTCGAAATGTCACGGTCAATCCTATTTATTTTGGCATTTTAACAATCGCTTTCGCTTGATAGAATGTCAGTTTGCCTAGAACAATAGAATTCAAGATAACGTAATAATTTATTTATCAATTTATAACTGAAGTTGTGGTGATGTTAGAGTGACGTTAAATATATTATGTAGGGAAGAGTAGACACTCTGGCTGTGATCGACATTTCCGATTCACAACGCTTGCAACATTGATAATAATACATGCCGAGCTAATATCTTTGATTTTAACTAATTGACAAGAAGAGTTCACGTTGTCATTCTGTTAATAAAATTATCGGTTCATTTGGTCGTGATGTGATAATTTTCGAGAATTGGAGAGAAACTGAAGCTCTGTTTATGAAAGAAACAATTACTGCGCTACATTGTTGTAGCAACATGTTTTTTGTTGCGGAAAACTTGTTACTGGGAAAATTGCCTGCGGTTTGAATATGAAACATGTTGCCAGCATGATAAAAAACATTTTGCACAACTTTTGTTAAACATGAATATGAGACATACAAAGCTAGAATGTACACAATATCATATAACAATATGCCCTGTGTACAATATCATATAATTTCGGTCGGCGCATCTAATCGAGCATTAATGGCTGGGTTTTTTGAACAAAGGCCAACTCCCAAGCCGCTGCATTATTACCTTTTCAAAATCATATACATTTCATTTACTTTACATACAAAGAAGAGATTGAAGTGTAATATATAATATGAAATAGTAGATTATGAAACTGTTGCATAATAAGGGGTATTAAAACATGAGTGTGTGTTTAAAAACCGAGCCGTAGGCGAGGTTTTTAATAGTATTCACACGAATGTTTTAATACCTAGTCATGTGCAGTTTCATACACTACTTTCTCTACACTCATACATTGGGATTGGAGCTACTAAATACCTTTTTTGCATTTTCCATGCCATAAAGTCGTGATAGCATTTATCATATAATTTTCTCGACTTTGCTGGTAATAAATTATGAGTAATTTCCTTCGCCGCATCCAAAATATCGGGCGAAGTCAAATTTTCTTCACATTCACTGATATCAGACGTTTTTAAGCAAGAATTCAAAAAACTCATGAAATTCGATACAACTAAACCTGCAAAATATGAATGGCGCCAAAACCCAGCATATCACCGCATTGCGCATGCGCTAAGGTTTAGCACGCACTGCGATTTTTATTCGTGCGATTTTTTTTCGCCTTTTCTGTGACCTATGGAATTGTATGAAGTTGCTCGCATTGCGGTAAAAAATCATGCAGAAATAATACCGCACCGCGGCGCGAATTTAATTCGCGCGAATATTTTGAGCTCTATGAACATTTAGAAAGAGACAAAATTCGCGCGACTAAAAATCGCAGTGCGTGCTAAGCCTGAAGCGGGCATTGTCATAGACAAGTATAAATTGGAATCAAATCTTTTTACCCGACTGCCGAAGGAGGGTAATGTGTTTATCAGTCTATGTATGTATGTATGTATGTATGTATGTATGTATGTATGTATATATGTATGTATGTATGTATGTATGTATGTATGTTTGTTCCTATATGGCGTTCTAGAGACCAAACGCGTTGGCCGATTTTGATGATTCTTACGTCAATCGATTCGTCTTAATCCTGCGAGTGTCACTGGCTACATTAAAATTGGAAAATACAAAAATGGCGGATTTTGGGCGCCATTTGGAGGCGAAAAAAAAAATTTTTTTCTTCCAAACCCATCGTGTGGGGTATCAAAATAAAGGATTTTAAGAGGCAATTTCAAAAATATATAACACTTATATGTTTAAATGTACCTAATTCTAAAAAAAAATAACTAAAAAGTTGTAAATAAAAAAAGTTAATTAAAAAAATCAAAAAACCCGACTGCTTAAAAAGCAAACTAAAAAGACGTAAACAAGAAGAAAATCATGCTGTGCAGTCGGAGGATACATCTGGTTTTGGTCCGCCAGCTCGCGCATATGTATCCTCCGACTGCACAGCATGATTTTCTTCTTGTTTACGTCTTTTTAGTTTGCTTTTTAAGCAGTCGGGTTTTTTGATTTTTTTAATTAACTTTTTTTTTAAATAGGTACTATAAAAATGGCATTACACAAAATAATTGATGAAAACTCCTTGTGATTAACTTCTTGGATTTGTCCTGTATCGTAATAGAAAAAAAAATGTATTATAGCATTATTTTGTTAGAGAAAAAGTGTTATAATAAGATTCTATTTTTAAATTTCGGTATTGTGTTTATAAAGTATGTCAATATAAACCCGTTTTGAATTTTATAATTCGAATATTACGATATGAGAGTAGATAAAATCTTTTTTAATATTTTTGTGAAAGATCCAAGTGCTAGGTACGGTTATATAAATTAGATTTACTATGGGCAGACAAAATAAATCAAAGTCTAAACTTATGTTGTGTCAGTTGGTCTGCAATTAGCTAACTACGAACTTGTACAGACTCAGAACTAACTCGTGATCGACAGAGACAGGTACCATTGAACTAAGTGATTAGTAAGCGACTGTCCTTCGTCCGTATTTGCTATAACTAACAATGTGATATATATTCTGTCAATAAATGACATAAATTATCCCTGTTTTTGTTACACGTCCTGTTTATACATAGTAAAAATTGAAAAGAAACTTATGGTCAAGGCAAATTGTTTAGTGGCACTTCTATCCAAAAATTAATGTGCGAATTACGATGTCTCCACAAGGGGTCAATAATAGTTCATATTTAGAAATTCGATTCAACACCGACTACATTTGTCTGTCCTTAAAATAAATACCTACAATAGACCTCAGTTTGGGTTTACTGATCGTAAAAAAAAGTTGGATCGGAGGATACATATTCGCGAACTAGCTGACCATCTGGTCCTCCGAATGCACAGCTTGATTTTTTCTTGTTTACAGTTTTGCAGTCAGGTTTTTGTTTTTAAATTAATTTTTTTTTTACCTCTTTTAAATTTTTTTTTCGTATTACTTTTAAACATGTTATTGGTATGTATTTTTGTTATCAGATCTTGAAACCCTTCATTTTGAATTCCCACTCGATAGGTATAGAAAAAAGAAAATTGGGACCCACACAACATGGCGCCCAAAATCCGCCATGTTTGTTTTTTCTTAACTTCATCTATCTAAGAACACTTTGGCGGTCAAGACTTATCTAACGATGTCTTAATTATAAAAATTTGTCAAGTGGTTTGGAAGATAAGAGGTAATAAAGAATATTACATACATACAAACATACATACAAGTTACGCGCGAAAAACATAACCCTTTCCTTGCAGGCGGGTAAAAATGAAAATCGACATAACAGTAATTCGTCTCGGTGGCGATGTCGCCACACAGAGCATGTCTGCACCGGTAGACAATTCCCTGTGTGGTCCACGACGGTTTCTATCGCCGATGTTTACGACACATTGAATCGATGCAGTTTTTCAATAGTCAAAGGAGGTTTTGAAAATGTTTGTGACATAAAGATAGCTTTAACAATTTCAGTTGAATTTTTCTTGTCAGAGTATCAAATATAACAGAACATAACTGACGAAATTTGACATAAATCATACATCTCTGCCTAACCTTCCGGGGAATACAGGCGTGAAGTTACGTTATGTTGTAGTAGGAAATATGTAGCATTTGTTTTTACTACAGCAGCCATACTGGTCGGTTAATTGTGTCTCACGTGTTAAAATACTCCAATTACATGCACCCACACGTTTTAGGATCAAGTCGAGGCTTACCAACGCTTTCAACTACACTAATATTATAAAGAGTAAAGATTTGTTTGTAAGTTTGTTTGTAATGGACAAACTCAAAAATTTCTTAACTAATTTTGAAAATTTTTTCACCAGTAGAAAGTCGGTTCCGAAGTAGCCGTAGTACATCTTGTAGGGAAGCTTACACACTACATCCGAACTCTATTCGTCATAATCTGTCATAATTCAGAACATTTTGAACTCGGATCTCAAATCACGGACACGGGTGTTTATTGCGTAACCGTCCTAACATAGGCTATGTTTTAAACCAGAAAACGGATCCAGTGGGGCGGGCCACAGGAGCGAAACCGCGAGGAAAAGCTAGTTGCAATATAAACCGGCTTTCGAATTGGATCTGACTTCGTTTGTCGCTGCTACCGAACGATATTCAGTGCTTGAATATCCGAACCTAAAACGAACCCAGAGAGTCCAATCTATACCACCGTAAATTAATTCGGCGATGTTGATCGCTTGATCAGGCAAATGGCGGACAATCTAGTTCCAGCAATTAAAACCTAAGTCCAGATCTTAGTTTTCGGAGTTGGTGACGTTTGCTGGCTTCCTTTTTTGAGATTTGTAATGATTTACTATATATTTATAATAATAGCACGTTAAAGTAGATTATTAAATTGTGTAAATATTGTACACCAAAATCGTGATACAGCTCTTTTACAATATTACTAATTGTATGGATACAATGGTGATTTTAGGGCGCAGTCTATTTAAAAAGTATCATGCATAAAATACCAGCCACATGATTGACTGGTAGTTTTGGCATAATGTCAAAATGGTTTTCAGTATACAAGTAACACGATCATTAATAACTATAAGGCTTAATGAAACATCCGTAAAACAATATGGATTCCAATAAATGAATATGATATGAACTGTTCACAATACATGCACATTGCATGCTGAAAATCATTTTCATCCTAAAAATAATCTCATCCTTCCTTCTCCTTTATCGTCAAATTCGAAATTCAAGTAATTCTTGTGATACAGCATCCGATGTTTTGGCAAGTAGACAGCACTACCCACTAGTAACACGTGACGGGCCCGGAGGCTTGATATATGTTTACTTACCGTATTTTGATAACCAACCGATTTCCCTCAACTAGACTGTTGCTGTGGTACAAAGTATGCTATCAATTTTGGAGTTTTGAATTCAATGAATTTCAATTAATCCCATCAGTTACCACTTAGGTCCTGGTGGGATTCATTCAGCGGTAATTCAAGTTGTCTTGAATTAGATTAGTTAGCTGGTGTGGAGGGTAACTAAGGAGCGTAACGTGACACTGTCTCCAGCTAGATGGACTGATGACTTTACTTAGATGGCTGGGATAGACCGCACGGGGAAGATAGAAGGCCAATGTAGTTCGGCGAACAAAAGGTGGCCGCTAACTAATAAAATCTCCAGACAGCACGATCTACTCAATTGTTTGCCGAGGACACGAGCTGAACTGCTATCGTCAAAAACGATCTCATGAACTGGCACACGTACTAACAAACAGCTCTGCGTCACAATCGCATACGGTGGAGAACTATCTTCTATTTACGTAGGAGCAGCTCATACACGGTGCAACCCCCACCACCTCCCTCGTAGGTAGACGTGCTCACGTACCTAGTTGATTTAGATCGCAAATTTATTGCCGCCGTGATCCGTGACGAGATGACAATTGTTTTTGTGCGTTTTTGCTTGTTTCAGGGTGTCGGGTTACAGTGAAGATCGTGTTTTATTGAAGGTACACTTTGGAGCTCGGTGGATAATTTTGCCTTCTAGATAGTGAGATTAAACCAAAACAACTATGACTAGTGAGGATTTGTATTTAATACACCTCATAATACTGACAATGATGCAATAATATCTCAGTCAGATCTAGTTAAAAAATACTCTTCAGGACACTAAGTCAGCCCAATGCCACAGTATAAATATTGACAAACAGTATGGAAACTACCTACAAACGCTTGAAACGGAACACTCACACAATTATGCGCATCGACGAGACTCTTAAGACGACGATTAACGCCAACGACCTTAAGGGAACAAAACGCGCACCCATTTCGTACCCGCGCCTCCCAAAATTTAGTAGTTTTTTGTACTTTCCTTATTATTCTACGACTTTTAAAAAAAAAGCTTCAGATCAAAATGTAGATAATTAAATTCTCTTTGAGATGGTGTCAATTTCATTAAAATTCGCCCAGTGGTTTTGGTGCGATTGTCGTGTCTTTGTCCGTTTTAGACATAACTTTACTAATTAATTACACTGTGTTATACGAATAAAACTCAAAATGTGCTTAGATCAAATTATTAAGAAAATGGTTTAATGTAACATATATTTTTTCCAAAAAATTACGATTACCCGTTTAGACGTGATTCTCATTTTAAAATCAGCTACTCAAGGGAATCTGCGCCTTAAGCAGGCATCCGCAGTGTTGTCAGTAGTGCGAGCCGCTTAGGGGTCTCGTCGTTGAGTGTGCCGTTTCGTGCGTTTGTAGGTAGTTTCCGTACTGATTGTCCATATTTATACTGTACCAATGCTGTCGAACATGCGCATTAGAACCAACATCTTCAGCTTTCTGAAACTGAAATAAAACAAGAACATGATTGACTCGGTGATTGACAAACAGTGTAATGTAATATTTAAACGGAACATTAAGGTACAGCCAACAACATGTTTGTGGTTGAACTTCTAAGTTTAGTAGGTATTTCAGGTATTACCACACTGTTGGCTCAATGCTAGTCCCGCTCCACAACCACTAAGGCGCAATAATAGGTGATATGCAGAACATTATTGTTTTGTAGTATTTTTGGACCTGCTGAAGACTGTATGAATATATTTTTATTGTATAAACTCAATATCTTTTAGTATTATATAACTGCACAGGTCGTGTACTATGTACCCAACTGTAAATCTACCATTTGCTGTACCTATGTGTCGTTCGTTGACTTGTGTGTGCCCTAGTGGATGAGTGTATCATGCAAATGTCTCTCTGATGGTGGCGCGTGTGCTGGATCATTCGGTTCCCTTCATGATGGTTGAGCTGGGTGGTGCCGAATCATGCGTTATGTTCGTGAACGGGTACCGTCAGTTGGGATTGGTCATAACTTAACTGCTTCGGATGTTAATGTTTTTTTAGTACCTATTATATAACTGCACAGTACATTTATAAGTACTTTATACCTACCTTGTACACCTACCTGTACCTTTACAACTTGTGTCTGTTACGACGTGACTTTTTGTTATATAAATATTAATAAAACTCTATTTGTTTCGTATATATTTATGTAAAGTAATACAAATGTTCTTTCGTAAGCAGTTTCGTTTAACTTATGTTTCAAAAGTTACAAAAATTTAGTTTTATATAATTTTGGCCATTTAAATGATCGTAGAAGAGAGAAATAAAAAGATCAATCTTATTGAGCCTTAATCAACTTTAAAATAATTCTTAATTACAATCAGTCTTTGCAAACAATATTAGTTGTTAATTGGACTTAGTTTACCTAAGGTTTAAGCGTACCTACAGTCAATCAGTCTTATTTATTGAACATAGGAACTAGAAATCAAGTTAATAATTGTGTTATAGGAATACAAGATCTTAATATTAAAGAATGAACTAAATTATAAAAACGACTATCTTGTAAAATCAATGGAAAATTTGTACCTAATCAAAAAGGTATGAAAAAGGTATCTTAATTAATAAGAAAGTGATGAATAAAATGTCACATGCTCCGGCAACTTAATGACTGGGGTGTCCCCTGTTGTTAGTGAAAACAAGTTACTATATTTTTCCATCGCAATTTTGGGTAGAGTTACGTTGAGAAATCCTAATTCCTCTTTCAAGAAAGGAGTGACCTGCTTCCTAAGAGAAAGAGAGCGTGGAATCATTTCTGTGTGGCCACTCTTAAAAAAATCTTTTGATTTTCAGTTTTCCTTACAGAAAATTCCATAATTTCTGTCGGCCCTCATTGGCTTTACGAACAGATAGCATCCTAAGATCGGCTGATTATTTTTTTTAAATCAAGGAAATCGGAGTATATAAGAACATTGATTTCGTACGGTTTCTTTTTCCGTGCCGTGGTGAGAGCTGGCTGACTTAATTCTATGGCAATAAGCTTCTTATTCGAAAGAAAACTTTTTGCTCTAAGCAACGTAAATGAAAAATAATATGTAAACAATGCAGACAAAAATTCTAACTAAGTGCCCTTTGTTCATACGTCCCTGATGTACTAAGAAAATTTTACCCTCCTTCTGCACATACGCAAAACAAAATACGCGATTATCTTTGTAATGGTAAACGATACAACAACGACGATTAGAGAAAACTTGTTCGTTACAATGATGTGAACACGTAGGTAATGTTAGTGCAGATACGACAGTTTGTGAGATACGACAGTTAGCGGGGAGGGTGACGATATATGAATTTATTAATGTATGTACTTATGTAAATATTGTAAAATTTTTTTTTTTTTAACATGCATGGTAGAATCAATTTTTATGCCTTGTAAATTTTAATTGTGGCGTTCAAAAGTGCCGCTTGGTGGCCTAGTTGAAATAAAATATCTTTTGTCTTTTGTTACCACTTTTATATAGTAACATGCCGTTGTGCCATTCACCAATTCAATCAGTAGTTACTATAACTACAAAGGCATGCAAGCTACTTGCACACTTTTATGCAAGTTACAGGTAAGTGTATTTTCACCCTTACTGCTACGACATATAAGTTAGTGCTAATGTCAAACTATTACTGTGGGTATACACCTAGGCAGTACCTAGGTAGTACTTAATATGCCCTCGGGCTATCACAAGCCATCTCGTGTAGATGATGGTTTTTATTGTTTTTTTTTGTCTATAGTCTTGCGCTTGACCACTATCTCACCTGATGGTAAGCGATGATGTGGGCGACGGTGAAGCACGCTTGTCTAGAAAAAACCCATTCACTCTTGACTTAAAGACACTTAATTGGCATTGATACTCCACGGAAATGGACGGGTGTGCTGTGATCAAGGCTAGGTCTTATTGACCTACAGCTCAATTAGCTGGGGACTGTCTTGCTTGACATACTGAACACGAATAAAAATTCTAGTCTGCTCATGGATACCATCAAAAATATAGTAAAAATAGCAGGTATTATTTACACATTCATACCCAAGATACAGGTTGCCAAGATAAAATATACCTTGTTTGGCATTCAGGAGTTTATAAAATATGACTCACATCATTAACTCTCAGTAAAATAATTATTTTAGGCTGTATTTTATTGTCTAAACAAAAGTTATTATTACTACTCATGAGATAAATATGTTTCTGTGTTTAAATAGAATCTGCCCAATATAATTTGAAGAGAATTTGCATTGTAAGCAGTTCTTAAAAACACTATTCACATTTGAGTCTTTTATACTCGATTAACGCTATGGACCGATGTTTCAATAGTCTGATAACTTGTAACTGAGGAATAAAAATGGCCGTGTTACATTATTTTCTATAAAAAACTATTATATATCGCCATTTTTATTCCTCAGTAAAAAGTTATCAGCCTATTGAAAAATCGGTCCTTAATCTACCATCTTTATTTAATACTGTTCTAATTATTTTAAAAACCTATCAAACAACCTGAAACCCACTTAGGGTAACAAGGATATTTATTACACCATTGCATCTAAAAGCTTATATTTTTATTTTAATGAGCGAGGAAATATTTTCCATCCGAAATTCATGGCGTGTATAGCGTGTTACTTAATAAATGTAAAAAGTATCGCATAGCGGATAGCGGAGTGTTCTGCGAAGTGAGGCGGGAGAGAATTAATTGCTACTATATCGTTCGAAGGACAAGACTGCCAGGGATTATAGAAATGTTGATGTGGCAACGAAGAGGGGACAGGAAATGTTGGAAGTGGACAGTTTACAAGATATTAGAGTGACACTAAAGCATAAGGAAAAGGAAAATTTCGGATGATATAAAAAAGTCGTTGTGCAACATGCGCCAAACAGGGAATATTTTGGACTAACTAAACATCCATATACAGTCAGGGAACTTGCTTGTTGATCAAACTGTCACACTAACCAATCTGCCTTGACAGCCATTTCATACAACTGACAAATAATTATAGTTCAAATTAGGAAAATTCTTTGATACTCAGTTTGCTTATAACCAATCTATTTAACGTAAACGGAGCAAAAGGAGTACGTAAGGATATAGCAGGTGGCATTCTGTCAAGCACTAGAGTTGATACTAGTCGAGTCCAAGCCCCAGACCCTTGAACTTCGTCACCGAGTTGCCAGCTTGACGGTTTTTTATCGGTTGCTTTTCGGGGAGTGTGAACTGTATGATCTAATTCCGCCTTGCCCGTTTCACCATCGGACTACAAGATGATGCGCGAAGGTAATGCGCCATGGGTACATGTTGGACATCCCACCCATACACACTAAACGTTTCGGAAATACTTTCATATATGCGTACAGCTAAGGAGTGGAATTCCCTGCTGAAAGTTTCCCTATAGCTAAAACCTCGGGGTATTCAAGTCAATACTTGAATAGGTTACTTCAAGGCAAGCGTGCTCCACCGTCGACCACATCATTGCTTACCATCAGTTGAGGCAGCGGTCAAGCGCGAACCTAACAAAAAAATAAAAAGAGTGTATGTCTGCTAATCCCCTAGGAAAAGAGGCGTGATTTTAAGGATGTACATAAACTAAAGTCTTCACCTACGCTACATACAAACATTCGTAGGTATAATGTGTATATAATCTGCCTTCTGAACACAAAACAATGAATGCTTCTACTATTTTTCCCAGGCAACATCCATCGGTAATGTCACATAGACGCGAAAGTCTGATAGAATGATTGGCGGGATGTCACCCGTCCACTGTCCATTCGTCCACCGTACGGTGGAGCGTCACTGAAGCGCACCGATTGCCTCAATTTCGCCCCTTTTCAGTTCAGCTGATAGGTTTAAATGGTCAGGTTGCATAAATGAAAATTGTGCAGTGCTATTGAGAAGTTCGTTATTGCTGAGTGGTGTTACCTGTATTCTATATTAGTTTTTAGAGAACGAACATAATTGGACTTAGTTAAGCAGAAAGGACTCAATCCACACTTTGACCACAATTGAGTTAAGTATGCCATCGTACTCCTGAGGGTCGAATCTATCATGTAGTGAAAACCCTATTTTTAAAGGGTACACGGAAACTAGTTTTTCACAATAGCCTGACTCAACCCACAGTATGAAGAGCATACAAAATGTGTTTGCTGAACGAACTCAGTCCGCTTGAATTGTTTCTGAGTAATGACATTTCTATGAGTATGTTATTATCTATACTATCTATACTAATATTATAAAGAGAAAAGATTTTTTTGTTTGTGTGTTTGTTTGTTTGTTTGTACCGAATAGGCTCCAAAACTACTGGACCGATTAAAAAAAAATCTTTCACCAATAAAAAGCTACGTTATTCCTGAGTAACATAGGCTATTTTTTAATCCCGAAAACGGGTCCTGTGGGGTGGCCCACGGGAGCGAAGCCGCGCCAAGCAGCTAGTATTCGATAAACCAGAATAAACTCAAACAGTTTGAATCCTTTCTACTAATTAGTTTTGATTAGAAATATAATTTTATCAAATAACTGAAACGACTCAAACAGGTTGGGTCGTTTCTGTGATATAGGTTTACTGACATAAAATATTTCTTTTTGTTTATCAGAAACGACTCAAACCACATGAGATACTTCAGAGAAACAGCTTTTGATGAACAGCACATTCGGACGTAGTTAAGCAGACAGGACTCAATCCACAATAAGTCACTATTGAGTTATGGGCGTTTGAAGTTTCAGCTGTAATTTCTCCAACAAAAAATAGTTTTTTTTTTTTCTTGCCCGTTATTATTAAGGAGATAGTTTATATTTTATTAGTCCATCAAAATAGTGATATATTTTGCAATAGATTTTGACATTTTAAGTGAAATGTGGGTTGAGTCCTTACAATTAAACTTAAGTTTGTAAAAACAGTTATTTTTAGGGTTCCGTACCCAAAGGGTAAAAACAGGACCCTATCACTGAGACTTCGCGGTCCGTCTGTCTGTCTGTCTGTCTGTCACCAGGCTGTATCTCATGAACCGTGATAGTTAGACAGTTGAAATTTTCACAGATGATGTATTTCTGTTGCCGCTATAACAACAAATACTAAAAACAGAATAAAATAAATATTTAAGTGGGGCTCCCATATAACAAACGTGATTTTTTTGTCGTTTTTTGCGATAATGGTACGGAACCCTTCGTGCGCGAGTCCGACTCGCACTTGGCCGGTTTTTTTACTTTCTCTGGAATGGACTCAAAACTACCCATCGATAAGAAAATAAGTTATGAAAAAAAAACAAGTATTATCACACAAAATCACGTAAAAATGTCATTATTAAAATTAAAAACAACAGCGCAATATTGAGCGCTCATATTGAATTTATCATCCTCCAAGTCAAAATCAAGAGTTGGCCCGTTTCCATCAACATCCTCGTTGATAGAGCTGCTTCCCTTAAGGCTATTATAAAATGCGTGACAGTGTTCGGGTATAAGAGTAAACATAAATAGATCTGAGATCTTAGAGATTTGCTTGAGGAATGGATTTTCCCTGGGGTCAAAGAACTTCAAAATCTTCTTCTGAAAATTGGATTATAACCCCTCTGTTTTTTTTCGACAAAGCCAGCTTTTCAGTATCTAGTTTTATATATAGTAATTAAGTATGGATCTTCCTTTTTCAATAAAATTTGTTTAGTTGTACTATTTTTTTTTGTACTTAAATAATCTTGCGGTTTCAACCTACTAATTTGAAGGGGCTTTTTTTTTTTAATTTTTCATGATATTCATGTAATCTTACTGAAATCAGTGTCATTAGGCAAAAAGGAATGGCCGGTCTCTAAATATTTAAAAGTATCGTTTTAAGATTTGGGTGGTTGTTAAGTATAGTGTTTAGCATGAGGACAAACAGAGAGTTACTTTCGCATTTATAACATTTAAGTATGAATGAATTGAATAGATGTTTTTTATCTACGGTAAACATCGAGATTGCATTAGAGATTAAAACGTCTGCTAAGCCAAGCTTCGGGAGAAGAGAAACTGATCACATTATGCGCTGGCTCGTGGTGGATTAGCAAGCCGAAGCAATCCGAGACGTTAACAGTAAATCAGAGCGTTAATTAGAACCCACGACCCTTCAACTTTGGGTACTGTGTGCAAGGATTTAGTAAATATATCTTGAGTTATTTATTGGTATTCTAGGTTATCAAGACCTTTTTACCTTACCTTAAGTTCTAAATGTTTAAATACTACTTTTTCCAGAGGGTTCGCCCGCCTGGAAGTCAAAAAAGAACCAAAGATTCTAAATTCTCTGTGTGCATTTCATCTAAATCCGTTGCGTAGTTTTTGCATGTAAGTAATCAAAATCCATCCATCGTAACAGGCTTTTGCGTTTATAAGTAGAATTATAGTGACTGTATAATATTATGTTGAAAGCGATATATTTTAGTGTGAACAAAATAGTCCAAGTAACCAACAGCAATAAGGTTTATATTATTTAAGTCAAGAAAATGAACCTGAAAATGAATAACAAAGTGAATTGTTGCTTTATTGGGGATACATATTTGGCACAAAGTACGTAAGCGGTGGCGCGCCGCAGAAAAATACAAATCGAATAGTGACACCATTAAATGAAAAAATTACTTTTTAAGAGTCATCTTACTTATAAAATATTATGGTTATTTTGGCTCAATACGAATCTACACAGTATAAATTATTCTTGAACGTAGCTCCAATTATGTGTATGACTTTCTCCTATTTCAATTCCGTCGCGGCAAAGTTCGAGATGAATGGTAATATTGCGATCCAATCGTATTAATTATAGAAAGCATGTCTAGACGGGATGGTATGCAATATCAATGACCTGCCAATATCAATATCTATGCCTGTATTTGTCGGGGTAGTTTGGATGGAACGCCGAAGTCTGAATCTTGAAACTGTATTTTAATAAGACATTTCGGGGAAACCTCCTAAGATTTGAAACTAACTACAACCTTCAGTAGGATTGGGAGTATAAAGATAAAACTGGCAAAAATATAGAGTAGAATATATTCCCAAAATTCAGCGCAACAAGTAGGTATCGATACCAGGAGTTCAGAAGACACGGAGATATATTTTTTCTTTCCGTCGTCCTTGTACACGAACGCCACACAAACGTAATATTGTAATGTCGTACCTTTTTCGTATGAATGGACCACCACATTTGTCAAAAGGGAAAGAAGTGGAGTCAGTGAGGGAAATACGTATTGTACTTATATCTTTGTTTGAGGAAATAAAGGGGCTAGGGCATTAATAATAATTTATTACATTAAAATAGAATGTGTTGAACTTGGCAGATATCCGAAATCGGCAGAAACTTTTCGAGGAAAATGTGTAAATGACAAAGTGAAAGAAATGGCCTTGGCTGATGTAGGTAGCTTTTGTCGTGAAACTGTGTAGTAAAGAATATGAACGTCAGAAACACATATCGTATTGACGACTAGCCCTACTTACAGCTACATTCAGTAGGTAATAGACTGTCTGTTAACAAATTGAGGACGTCATGTTCCAACAAATGACCCATGTTCAGTGTATCTCTGTACTCGAGGCTTGTTACCCGTCATCGTCACTCAACGATGAGACTCGCGGCAGTGGCCAGTGAGGCAGCACAGCAGCGGAACATGATACATGTTAAGTTACACGTACGTACAAGACTGTTGCATTTTTTCGAGATTATGAGTGAAATAAGGTGTGTGTAGAAATAGAGGAAAACATAATTACTGATACGCATTCACATCCGGGACTAGATCGGGGATGGCAAAGAATCATAAACAGACCAAAAATGGGATAAAACTACAGACAAACATCACTCCTGACAACAAGCAAATAAAAAGGAAGAAAAACTTTTTCAGCTTTCACGAACTGTGGGCAAAATGGGGAAACATTTGAAAAAAGGATCCGACCACAGAGAGCAAGCCACTACAAGCCAGTCTTTTTGCAAAAAAGTGTCGGACAAAGGCGCGGCCTGTAAAACGATAACCCACGTAAAAGGGATAATTCTTTAAGTATGGTGAATTGTATGGGTTCGGGATCAGAGCCTTAACGCCATTGAATGACGCTCGACACTAACTTTTATTCTCTATTTTTGTCTATTTAGAGATTTCTCATGTCTTTTGTGTGTTTAAATAATGTCCTCCGACAAAAAGATCTCACAAAATCTGTTCATAATTTTATCATGAAACCAACTTCTTTTACTTCTTATAAAAAGTTTGCGATGATTGGTAAAAATGTACCTATCTCCTAGCAGATTGCGGGGTAAGTTTGATTTAGCTAATACTTGGTCAAGAGCCCAGTTGGATATTAATGAAAGGGCATTTGTCTCGCGGCGGGCGGCGCCATCTTCTCCCATGTGTGCCGTAAGAAGCGATTAGGGGATCAGATGGATAGACGCGCATCCACCGACATTATTATAGAACCGATGTCAATATGTTCACGTTTGCGATAGCATAGCACATGCCAGACGATTTTTATGAGAATTATTTTTGCTTGAAAGCTATAGTAAAATTGATTTGAAATATATACTTTTTTAAAGGAATAAAAATGTTTTCAGCGCTACTGTCGGCACTGAAATCCGACTAGGTATTCAACGTAAGTATGAACGATCCAATCTTAAAACATGCAAGTAAGGCCGCCGCCGACAGCTTTTTTCTTAAATCCAGATATTCACTTTGCTAACTTTAAAGTGAATATCTTTTTCAATTTTCTGTTTTAATTGCGCGCTTCTTTTTGTTGAGGTACAATTGAATTTTCAACAATTTCCCATTCGTGGAGCTTTGTGGAGGAAATGAGAAACAACGTGGTAAACGCCTGTCGTAGTGAAATATTACGAGATCAGGCTTTTTTGTAATCGACTTAGAAGGGGAACTCTTCTTTTCTGCTTGATACGTAATTATTTAATGATTGATGAGAGAGAGCGCTTCTTATCTCAGAAAATAAAAAGGGACTCATTCTATTATTGTAAGAGTTTTACAAGCTTTGAGTTTTATCAATGTTTAATGTAATATTCAACAAGAATGTACCATTTCATTTAAACAAAACATCGTGAAGATTTCATCATCTTCCTGCCCCTATCCCAATTTACTGCGTTATTGGACGATTCGCCCGAATTTAACTAGCCCGAATCGGGCGAATCTCTACTGCTAATGATTCTAGCCCGGCAAATACTACTTCATGATTCTGGCCTCCTTGTAGTTTGGGTATAAATGTCTTATCTAATTGGCATATCTCGACGTTTTAAGTAACGTACTTATTTAATTAATTACTTGCCTAGATTCTATTAAAATATCTATTAACTTCGATTAATTCATCAAATTATTTCCGAGACGGGTGAGCACGAGTGTACTTTTATATTGTTTGTTCCCTTAAATAAAATTTGGGCGAATCTCCTACTAAATAATTAAGGAGTGGTCGATTCGCCCACTGATAAATTAACTTCGGGCGAATCGACACAGGAAAAATAATATTATTAATAGTGGACGATTCGCCCGATTCGGGCGAGTTAAATTCGGGCGAATCGTCCAATAACCCAATTTACTTGGGTTCGACGCAACACGTTTACTTCTTTCATTTCGTCCTGACAACCGTCATGCTATCCCTGCCAGATTTAAATATAATAAATGAGTGGGGATATCAAACATGTTTTAAAAAATACACATTTTATTCATAACAACGTGCCGTATTTATTTATTACGAAAATACGTGATTTCATTCGAGATCACGAAAACAATGTCTGTTATGATTTCAAGGCTTAGCGTAGCTACGCTGATGACATGGTTCTTCTGATTCCCTCGATCAATTGGTTGAGAAGATTGCTTTAAATCTGCGAGCATTATGCTAATGCTCGTAAAGCAGTAAAGGTCGTAAAGCAGTTCAAGTATTTAGGGCACATACTGACGGATAGACTCCAGGATGATTGCGATATATAACGAGAGCGTAGGGCCCTCTCAGTGAGGAGTAACATGCTAACAAGTAGATTTTTGAGGTGCACCAATGATTTCAAGAACACTCTTTTCCCTGTCAATGTTCACTTGCCAACTATGGACAACTGCCCCTAGCGAAGACCCGTAGTCCAACTAGTTGGACATTACAGTTGGACCACGACCCCTAAACGGGTGCAACTTCACAAAAAAGATGTACATTAAGAGACTGAACTCTTTATGTACTGTACATCGACTTCCAAAACACTACAAAGCGAAAAATAACTTTATTTTCGGAAGTCGGTATCTTAGGCACCTATTATTTCGTTTTTGACATGGTCCCGGTTGTTTTTCATAAAAATATTTATTCTTTTTGTTTTGGTTGAAAATGAAAATCATTTATAGCCAGAGGGCTTCTCATTACAATTCCAACAAGCCTGAACTTTACTGGCAAAAATTGTTTCATTTCGATGCCTTCCTTCCGGCTTCATCACCAGAGCAGTTCGATGGTACCATTTTCATTTAATTAAATTTGCTGCATCATAGTCATTTAACTACTCGGGATACCTTATACTCAAAACATACTTAACACTGAGATGTGCCAGTGACAATTTGTGGTATTCTTCATCAGTTCCACTTCCCCAAATTATACTTTCAGAATGCAAATGCTTGCCATCTTGATGAAAATACCAAAATTTCTATATGTATGCCTATGGAATACCCTCAATTGCCATAGGATCCCCTCATCAGATCCTCTCTTGGTGACAATGGGACCATCTCGAGAGAATAACCTAAAAAAAGTATTTTTTAAATCGGTCCATATTTGACGGAGTAATCGGTGAAAACAAACGAAATAAAAGGATCCTAAAGTCGAACATAGAACCTCCTCCTTTTTGAGGTGTCAAAGTCGGTTAAAAATGTCATAAATGTTTGGGAATGTCCAACGCTATCGAAATATTAAAGTCCGAAACAGATTATTTGGCTTTCAACTTTAGACCAAGATTCTTCAGGCGACAATTTCAGTCACTCGACTTATTACTATCACTAAAGCACCATGTCCCGACGTATCTACTGGCATGTACCACAAGAGTCCCAATCTACTTTCTGCCATGTACCACAAGGGTACCGCAGTATCTCCTTTCCTTACCGGAGACTAATGCGAGTCCATTAGGCAGCACATTTGATGTTAGAATTCAAAGTATTTAGTGCGGGGACGTTACAAATGCCACGTCGTTTGTACGGACTTAGTCTTGCCCTTATCTACGTTTAGGTACAACTGGGTGACAAGATGTTGCGGGTGACCTCTCACGTCTGGCCCTGGTTCAAGCCACGGTACGGAGCGAGAGGGCATGGGAAGCTGTCACCTCCTTCTGCGAAGCAGTAATGCTCACAACGCGTGAGGGAGACGCAACGGAGACTCCCTCACGCCCCTAGCCACCGCAGGAGACGCCTTGGGCGTCGGGAGTCGCAAGCCGATTCCCGGCCACTGTAGGCGGGCATGCTGACGGCGAGTAATGGGTAGTTCGCCGTCTGATAAGGACCACGCTCGAGTCGACGGCGCGTGGTGCTCCACGCGCGCCTCAAAGAGATGTCAGTAAAAACTGACGAGGTCCCTAATGCCTGTCTGGGACGCGGATAAATTTGAAAGAGTGTTACCACAGCCCTGGCACAAGCAACTCAAGGAACACGGGTGGGTTTTAGTCAGTAAAATTCTGACACGCCCTTCCGCTTCACCCAGAGCAGGAGAAGTCATTGGATGATTTCCCAAACCAAAAAAAAGAAATAAAAGGGTGTCTAGACCTTATAACACGACGAAGAGAATCCGCTAGAACTTATCTTAATTAACTAGAAGTTACTGCTACTAGCTTTATCATTTGATTGACAATTCAAAAGTAATTAGAATAAATCATTTGACTTTTTTTGCGAATGGGTTCATGGAAACCGTAACTATTCATTTCTTTTCCGCTCCGCTCATGCATGTGTCCGCTGCACGGCGACAGCGTGACATTTGTTGCGCTTAACCTGTCACGTCTCGGATGGATTGCCGGGCATAGCACCGAATGCTTAGCAAAGATTTAACGTAATTAACAAACGCAGGATAAGGACTCCGGAGACATGTTCAGCTTTTCATTAACTTATTACGTTCCAGTTCGAAGAATGTGCTTTAATCTTAATGCTTTGTGTTTTAAGGACAGATGTGTAAATTGTGTTGGTACGCGTTATAAATATGTTTTTATGTCTGAATATTGTGATTTTCATTGCAGATAATTAAGAAGAATCAGAGAAGCTTTGAACTGTCTATGAAGGGTTACGGAAATATTTTCAGAAGCGAGATTCTTGGTTGCCTCGTTGGTTTTGTGGTCCTAGCGCTTGTTAGGTTCAAGCTGGAACTACTCTAAGCCTACTAGGTATAATAATATCCTCACCTGAATGAGATCGTTATTACATATGGCGTAAACGATCATAAAGTTAGTACACAGGTAGGAGTGTGTCATGATTTTAATTAAAAGAGTTTTTATCCCGCGCAGCATAAACGTTCATATAGTTTTTTTACTCGTATGGTGAGTAGGTCCCAAGTGGCAGTAACCCAGCTTTGAGCATTATGTTCGGCGGGTTAGGCTTGCCATACATCGTTGTAGGAGTATAGAGATGGATTGTCGATAAATATTACGATTAAATTTGAAATAAATTTGTAATGAAATTTTGTTCTACTCTTCAAAAACAATATTTTGACTGTGTATGTGTTTTCTGTGAGTGTGTTTTTTTTTTTTTATTTCAACTAAAGTTACATAATGTAACACTTTTTTTTGTGGTAGATAAAAGTTTTGTCAAAAGAAAATTAGTTACCTCTTTCCGCCGTATTTGTATTGCTCATTCGCCTTAAAACTGCCGCTGGGTGGTGGAACCACTTTGGAGCCGCACCCTGGGACGTCGAGTTCCCTATAAACACTCTCATTTCACCAAAATAACTTAGAATCACTTGATATCCGTGCACCGAAGCTGTATTCTTTGTTTGTTTTGACGGACTGCAGCTGTCATTTGGACGTACTGCGTTTTCGTTCGGAAACGCGCCCGTCTCCGCTAAGATTGGCTTAATTATTTCTTTGGACTAGCACACGGGTAGGATTCGAGTTTGGTTTTGGGATTGTGAGGACGTTGTCCCGCTTCCGTTGGCGTGCCTCAAGGAATTGCTTATGTGAATGATGGTAGCCTTTGAGTTCAGAAGATTCGAGAACGATCGGATTTCCTGAACGAAACGCGGGAGCAGGGGTGCGTTCAAAATTCTCATCCGGGCTGTCAGGGTTTGATAGTGTTTTATTGTAGTCTGATTTTAAGTCGGGTTTTGGAAAGTTGTAGGGTGAGGCGTAGGTCTGGGATAGTGTATTTCTTTGAAGGAAAATTGTTCCGCGTAAATTCTTCGAAAACGGAAATTTTAGGAAACAGTTTATGGGATTCGGTGTTTTAGGTTTTCGGTTCGAGAATGATGGTATGAGAGCGCACCCGGTGAGAGAGTTTTTTCTTGGCGAAGGGGAACTGCGTAGAGGCGTTCTTTTCTTGGGCTGACCGGCTTGAGCAGAGCCTGGAGATTGCGAGTGGGCTGGAATTATCGCGTGGGCGTCGGCCTCTGTGCGGCAGAGCGTTTCCTGTATGTGCCTGACGTGATTGATCAGAATACGTGAAGCCGAAAATCGCCGGTGACCGCGTGCGTGATTGTGGATACGCGGCCTGGAAGCCGCATGTAACCGTCGTGGTGTGATACCCGGCGTGATAGTGTTCCCAAGCTGGGCTCATAATCCCTCACGGTAAGTTGCCTTGCTCAGGGGATTGACCCCATCGTATTTCGTTGTGAGTTCTGTGTGCTGACTTGCTGGTTTCTTTCAGAACAACGTGGCGTGGGGTCGAAATTGGGCCGACCTATCTACCCTACGGGTTTTCTTCCTCCGAAAGGTACGTGTTTGACTTCCTAAAGGCTCTGTCAGTTGGTATTCGGTTTCTTAGGGCGGCCGTTACATTTATATTATTTGGGCTGGCCTATCCTTTGTGGGTGTTTGTTGACAGGCTCCATACAATTATACATATTTACATACACCATAGGCATGATTTCCATATACACAGAAGGGCCATCCATTATGTTAGCCTATGTAAAGCCCGGTATTTAAGATAATAATTCCCGTATTCCAACGATTTGTCTGATCTGTATAACAATAAAATCTGTGTGTTTAATCATGAAGAGTGCGGGACAGCTCATCCATTGTGTTCCCTTATGTAAAGCCTGTGTGTGAGATAATACCTTCCATGTGTAGCGAGTTGTCTGCTCCGTATAACCCTAAATTCTGTGTGTTTAATCATGAAGAGTGCCGGACGGCTCACCCATTGTGTTCGCCTATGTAAAGCCCGGTGTATAGGATGTTACTTTCAATGTTTTAGCGACCTGTCTGTTCTATATACTCAAAACCCTTTGTGTTCAATTTGAGTTTTTGTGCTAAGAAGTTTTTATTCTGTAACTTCAGGAGGTGTCTGGTTGGGGCTGATTGTCTGGTTGGGGCTGATTGCCTGGCTGAGGCTATCTGCTCGAGGCAGGCTGTTGCAGTGTGGAGTTGGCTGGCTACGCGACGGTTCAGGAGACGGGTTTTCTGACCCTTCCGTTTTATTATTATTTTTATTTTTTGTTCTTCCACCCTCCACTATAAATTAGTTGGGAAATATTTTGATACGGAGAAAAGTTGACCAGCCAACTGCAACCAGCGACCCTTTTTAAATTTATTTACTTTGGTAACGTGTTCAAGGGTTACATTTAATAAACATCGTTCTCAGTATATGGTGCTTTATTGTTCCCAAGAAAATATCCCGTTACAATAAGTGTGTATTATACAAATCTTCTGCCAAACTGCAGGACAGTTTGTCGGCAGTATGTGTGTGTCTAATCATATTAATCTATTGACTAATAAATCAAATAAAACAACCGAATTGAGAACCACCTCCTATTTTTGAAGTTGGTAAATTAAGTTATGTTCGAATAGTGTTTAGCAACTTACACAGCTTTATCATTGGCTTCGTTTTAATCCAGAAAGAGGTATCATAATTATAATAATATCTTCTCTATCTATTTATTATCACACTTGGTAAATTGACTAGTAATCCTGATTTACTGTTCTGCAGAGAGAAGACGTTCCTGCAACACTAGGAAATACTTTCTCATCTCTACCCATTACAAGAAAAATCTGTCCTACTATTTTTCTGTTACTAAAAAGCATCTTCGCACTGAAATATTCTAAACTGTAGCGCTTACTAACACAATAACGTGGTGCTTTCACTTTGCAACGTCATTAAAAGCAGCGTCAAAAATGTTAGCGTTTCATTTAAAAAGTTAATAAAACCTTTTCCCTGCTTCCCGCCGTATGATAATCCAATTCCACCACTTAAGTACACCACAGCCAACTAGTTTTAAAATGGCTATTAGAGTAGAAACGCAGGGCAACTCACTGGAAACACTCTCTCTTAACAAAGTGAACTGACAGGCAATTACACACTTTATGTTCACTAGTGGAATTGCAGGCATTTTTCAGATAAAGGTAAATGTGGCAGAGTTGAATGGAAACATTTGTTCTTGTCAAGAGCTGGCATCGTGAGGATTTGATAAAAGATGAACGTGATCTTTCTGATGGTCTAAGAAAGGACTATAGTAATTTTTTTGGTATACAATAAAGTTCAGTACAACCATTTTCATAATGTCCCTCAGCAAGCTTCGTGCTTCGTTAGTCGTCGCATTTCCATCTGTTGCCTTTTGCACTTAGTGCAGGCCGGACGCTCTCAATCAACTTGGATGTCTGATGGAAAGCCGACGACTGACGAAACACGAAGTTTGCCGAGGAACATTAAGAAAATAGTTATATTGTATATTTTATTCTATAGTGTAAGATATCCGTATCCTTTATTTCGTAACTAGTTTCAGTCAGCGGCTATGCCTGCATGAAAATTTTCCAAAGGGAACATACTCTCTGGATAGGAATTCTATGCCCTAGCCCAGAACATGGTCTACCCGTATGCCAAATTCAGTCCAAATCCATTCATCCGATAAAACGTGAAAATGCTACAAACAGTGATTAGGATCACTGAAGATGTTAAAACTAAACTATGTGGTTAAGGGAATATTGGCATAATATCTAATATTATTTTATCAAAGAAATACCGCATGTTTGTCAATGTAAATTAGCCCCCACAGTCGATAACGACCCAAGAGTAAGAACAGCCAAACCAATCCATCACCAACTTCGACTGGCTTCATTTATTTTTTCAGAAAAATAGGGAAAGTTTACTGAAACAATACCAGTATACAGATATACATAATTATTCAGTTTACTTTCACTGTGCGTACAGCTAAGGAGTGGGATTCCGTGCTGGAGTTTGTGTCTCCTGATAGCTAGAAGAGAAGTCTTTAAGTCAAGAGTGAGGATTTTTTTCTTTAGGTTACTTCTAGGCTAGTGTGCTTTACTGTCGACCACATCATCGCTTAACATCAGGCGAGATAGTGGTTGACCACTATCTCGCCTGATGCGATTAAGCGATTTAACGCTTTGCGTTTTTAATGCGAGTCTATCAATTATGAATTAAATATTCATTCCTAGGACAAATGGATTTTGTATTATATTATCGTGTTACCATTAAACTAATTATAATATTAGTGTAGCTAGTTAATTTAAATATACAATGTTTGAGTTTGAGTTAAATTAGCGTGATGACTGAAACAAGCCGCTGTCCACGCTGTGTAAAGCTTTTTAGTAACTATAATGTTACAAAGACAAGGTGCTAAGTTCTTCAGAGTTATTTGACCACATACAGATTTCGCTCGCGCCATCGCTCACAACGGGCCTCATCAGAAGGCTTAAAGTCACCCAAAGGGCAATGAACAGAGCTATGCTCAGAGTTTCCTTGCGTGATCGAATCTGAAATGAAGACATCCACAAGATAACCAAGGTTACCGACATAGCCCGAAGAATTTCTAAACTAAAGTGGCAGCCGGCAGGGTACATTGCTCGCTGAACGGATGGCCGTTGGGGCCGAAAAGTTCTGGAGTGGCGACCGCGTTCCGGAGGACGTAGCGTGGCATGCCGCCCTCTAGATGGAGTGACGATCTGGTTAAGGCTGCGGGAGTCCCGTGGATGCGACACAAACAGGACCGATCAGTGTGGTGACGCTTGGAGAAGGCCTATGTTCAGCAGTGTCGTCGACGTCTTTTGGATTAAATGATGAATATGACTGATGAGTATAGACTTCCGAGTGTTATTTTTATTGCACTTCTTTAAAGACACTAGTTCTTCCATTTTCCATAGTGCTGCTTTAGTTTAGTTATAGGTAACAAAGGACTTCAAGTAAATAATATTTTGCTCTTAACGGAATACTTAATGGTTTGATGCGATTTGATTTATATCACACAGATAAGCGATTTTTATTAAGCGAAATTACATGTATGTATGTTCACGAAACAGCGAAATTGGATTGCAATGCAATTAGACAGATTTGAACTTGAAATTTTCTGAGAAATACTTGCGCCATATCGCCTAATGACGCAATTTAAATTGCTTCGCGCCACCAGGAAGGTCCCTTACTGTAAGTCTGCATCAACCAGCTGGGCAATGACTGCCAGCTTTTTCAATTCAGGGCTTATGTGGACTAATGCACGATTGTTTGTGCATTTTATACCTACGTACTATTATTTATTCTGTATTTTTACGGGGTTTACTGCGATGCCTTCTGGCTGATATTTTATAATAAAATAATATTATTAATATTTTTTATTGACACACACAAAAGTTATAAGAAAGAAAGAATTTGCACAATGCACTCAATAATGTTGTTAACACAGTGGAAGCGGCCCTGGGCCCCAAACTAGGCAGAGGCTGCATCTTGATGGGCCCAGGATTTAGAAAATATTGGATTTGGTACCGAGATAGATTGTAACAACTATACTATAGTGTGTGGTTACCTAATTACCATCTATATAAATAAAAGAAAGTCGTGTTAGTTACACTATTTATAACTCAAGAACGGCTGACCCGATTTAGCTGAAAATTGGTAGGGAGGTAGCTAAGAACCAGGAGAAGGACATATATAGGATACTTTTTATCCCGTTTAGGGTAGGGTAGGGGAAGTAGGGTAGGGTAGGTAGGGTAGGGCAGGGTAGGGTAGGTATGTAGGTAGGGTAGGGTAGGTAGAGTAGGGTAGGTAGGGTAGGGCAGGTAGTGTAGGGTAGTTAGGGTAGGGTAGGTAGTATAGGGTAGGTAGTGTAGGGTTGTTAGGGTAGGTTAGATGAATGTTTGGTGTTTTTATGGCAAAACTAAGTTTGCCGGGTCAGCTAGTTGAATTATATAGTAAGGACAGGGCGGACCATATTTGAAGCAAACTTTCGGTTGACTGAAATCTATTAGTAATTACAAAAACCCATTTTACCTTAGTATAGTAATTAACGAACAGCACATACTGTCGCTAGTTCCTAACCGCTTCACTTCATTTTGTGGCCACCTTAAATTAGGATTAATCACGGATTAACGTGATTAATTAGATGCGTTGACACATCGAAAAGCAATTCAACGCCATGATTGATTCCGGAGAGGTCGAACTAATGTGCTTATTAGTGACAACAGCACTACAGGTCGTCCGTTACGTATGCCATCAATTTGACTTAGTTATGTGTTAGTGATTGTTGGTCTAATGGTGCAAGCGGTTCTGGTGAGTATGACGTCATGGGTTCGAATATCGTATGGAAACCTGGAATTAAAGTTAATTTAAGTTTGAAATCGCCAACCCATCTTGAGCAAGCGTGGCTATTAATGCTACCACCTTCTCTGTATGAGAATAGATAGATAAATAAACTATTTATTCAGTGCACACAAAAGACACAGCACAACACAGAAAATCACATTTTTTTTTTAATTTACATTTTGGTGGGTATTTGAAAACAATTTAAGGTGCCAAAATACGAAACAAAAAACCGGAAAAATACATCATACAAATAAAAGTGACACAAGTAACATACCTACTTCAATTACTGGTATAATGATTAAAACACAGTGCGGTGTGCGGTTCAAGGTTGCACCAAATGGGAGTCCAGCTCAGCACGTGTCAAGCAAATATACCTGACGCTGATATTCTGCTGGATCCCTGCAGTGACATACAGGTCACTGAGCAGTCGTAAGATGTTGGTGTTATGACAGTGTTATGCGGAGTATATAGAAACAATTGTTTTTCTATTGTGTCTGCTAATAGCACTCAAGGGATAAACATGTTTACAATAAATAAATATGCGTAAATAATATGTGTATTACAATTAGTAGGTATCCAACAAACGATCCACATTCATTCAATTAACAAGTGCCCATATCATTTGCTTACAGGTTTTGACTACGAGATACGCCAAATAGACAGATTGGCAGAGGAAGGACAGGACTTTGATTTAAATTAATAGTTGCAGGTTGAGCATTAAATGCTTTTTCCGTTGGAATGCAGGTTGAGTGGAGGTAAATGAAAGGTGATTTATGGAACGAATAAATGGTTTTTCTTTCTTTCAAACTGACTTGGAATATGGACATTTTTCTTTTATACTTAACGGCCTAATTAAAGGGACGATCTATCTTTATTCGGTGAATTTCTAGCCGTTTAACCTTTGGAGGTTACTCTAAGCCAGAATCCACCAACCTAATACAGTTTTATCTAATAAATTCCAGTATGTACGTGAAATGTTTAGATTTATTATAAACTAGCTCTACCAAAGACTGTTCCCAAAGGACATTTTCTTGTTTTAGATTTTTATGACCTTTTTTTTTGATTGCTAAAAAGAAAAGTATATAAGCAATTGTAATGTTTTGAAATTGCTTTTAGTCTCGTTAGCTTAACGCCTCAAGCTCAAGTGCCTTAAAAAGTGCGGTATTATTTTGATATTATAATATGGAGTCAGATATTCATCAACTTTATACGTCATCGTTAAGTAAATTGTAACATATAAGTCTTGTAACTGTCAGAATTAACAAATTATTATCATATTATTTTTTTTTTATTAACTAAATTTGCACATGTATCCATTGTTATGTATGTAGTTAGTGCGACAGTAAGCTCGCCAGTAATTCTGAGGAGTTACCTCAACTATATATAAAACGCTATAATATAAAACGCTAGTTTGTGTAGTTAGTATCGCGTACGACGAGTTACTCGCTCACAAGTGTTTCTCCGACCGCACTGTAGGTCTCCCAACCAGCGGATTCCCGCAGCCTTCACCAGGTCATCGGTCCACCTCTTGGCGAGGCTTTCCAATGTTGCACCTTCCAGTACGCGGTCGCCACTTCAAAATCATTCGGACACATCCGTTCTGCGAGCAATGTATCTACCCTGTTTGTGAATCTAAACGGTAACCATTTACCAACTATCTATAGGCATTCGTCTCGATTGCTACTACTTACAAAGCTTCTCAAGTAGCTCGAGTGAGGGTGCCGTTAAACTACCAATCAAGCTTATTAGCTTAGGCTCAAGAAGTTTATAGCTACTTTGTGACTATAAACTTCTTGGAAAGCACCTGACTGCTATCGAGAATGCTGCGTTAATTTTACAATTACAAGTTTCATTGTTGTTACGGGTAGTCAGAATCTCGAAAATCTGACACCAGTCTTGGCAGTGGGTACCGTTTTACCTAGATATAGGGTAAGACATGCTGGAGCGTAGGTAACGTATCCTGCTGGCACCGCAGCAGGTCCTCTTCTTGGACTGGGTCTTGCGTTCTAGGACCGGCGGTACACGTACGACGTTCCAGCAGCTATAAAGCGGCCTCTATCTAAGCGGATTCTAGACTACTGTCAAGTTACTCATAAACTTAATTCAAAGTTATGTATAATTTCTCAATGCAAGCGTAGTGCTCCTGTCGCTGTCCTTCCGTTAGGTATATAATGCACTTAGCTATCCTCTTGTCTAATACATTTCATACTTTATTATTGTTTCAGTGACGTCCTTATGACTAAAAAGTCAGAAACGTATTGCTTGGGAATTTGTTGCGCCGATTCTTCTCGATAGCTGAAACACTAGAAACTAGTGAAGGGTTGCTCGTTTTTGGGCTGTCTGAAGATTACTAAGAGAGTTGATATTCTCAACTTTAGTTATTTCATGTGCTAAGACTCTCATCTATAAAACTACTTGTATTTGTATAGATTCGTGAATTTATATTCTCTATCTGCGACCACTTACTATTGGCTTAATACTTATCACCCGAGAGAGAAAGCCTTACGCTACTAAGGTTTTCTCACACAAGCTATCGTTACTAGTTATAATAATTTAGTTTATATCATTTACTTATATTTTATATAAGCCACCTACAATTTATTTTTACTATGAACTCCAAAATAAAACAAAAGATAAACTTGTTTGATTCCGTCATACTCGAAGGGAAAACGCCACAGGCATGGTGCAGGGGTGTGGTGGTACTCTTCTTCAAGAAGGGTGACAATGCCTTACTGAAGAACTATAGGCCCATCACACTTCTTAGCCATCTCTACAAGCTGTTTTCAAGAGTCATCACGAATCGTCTCGCGCGCAGGTTTGACGATTTCCAGCCGGATTCCGTAAAGGCTTCAGCACCGTAGACCACATACATACGCTGCGGCAGGTTATACAGAAGACCGAAGAGTACAATCTGCCTCTCTGTTTAGCGTTTGTGGACTACGAGAAAGCCTTCGATTCGATCGAGACTTGGGCTGTACTGCAGTCTCTCCAACGGTGCCGAATTGACTACCAGTACATCGAAGTGTTGAAGTGTTTATACAAAAACGCCACCATGTCAGTTCGACTTCAGGATCAGACCTCGGAACCAGTCCTTCTGCAGTGAGGTGTGAGACAGGGAGACGTCATATCTCCGAAACTGTTTACCGCTGCACTGGAAGATGTATTCAAGGTTCTGGACTGGAGAGGACTAGGCATCAACGTCAATGGCGAGTACATCACTCACCTTCGGTTTGCCGACGATATAGTGGTTATGGCTGAGACCATGGAGGACCTCAGTACAATGCTCGATGACCTCAGTAGACCTTCCGAAAGAGTGGTTCTTAGAATGAACATGGACAAAACTATGGTGATGTTGAATGCCCATATTACACCCACTCCTATCAAGGTAGGAGACTCTACACTCGAAGTTGTGGGCGACTATGTCTACCTGGGATAAATGATCCAGTTGGGTAGGGCCAACTTCGATAAAGAGGTCAACCGTCGAATCCGACTCGGCTGGGCAGCGTTCGGGAAGTTGCGCGGTATCTTCTCGTCCAACTTACCACAGTGTCTCAAGACGAAAGTCTATGACCAGTGTGTGTTGTCAGTGATGACATATGGCTCTGAGACGTGGTCGCTTAGAATGGGCCTCATCAAAAAGCTTACAGTCACTCAAAGGGCAATGGAGAGAGAGGGCTATGCTCGGAGATTCCTTGCGTGATCGAATCAGAAATGTAGAGATCCGCAAGAGAACCAAGGTTACCGACATAGCCCGAAGAATTGCCAAACTTAAGTAGCAGTGGGCAGGGCACATTGCTCGCAGAACGGATGGCCGATGGGGCAGAAAGGTTCTGGAGTGGCGACCGTGAACCGGAAGACGTTGCGTTGGAAGGTCCCGCACCAGGTGGACTGTTTACCTGGTGAAGGTTGCGGGGAATCCGCTGGTTGCGAGACGCACGGGACCGGTCAATGTGGCGACGCTTGGGGGAGGCCTATGTCCAGCAGTGGACTTCTTTCGGCTAATATGATGATGATGACATATTCGGTGGGAGTGCGACCAGTCGGGTGGTGAACTCTACAAAGGATTGCGGATGGCGGGGCAATGCTTTTCCCCTTTCAAGGGAACTGACCTAAACACAATAAATGTAGGACATATTAGAAAAAAACTAACGTCAATCAAATGCATTATACCTGTCGATTGTCAAAAACTCTAAGAGCAGAAAGTAATCCACTTACGTTAGTGTATATGTAAACAAAACAGAACAAAAAAAAATATATAATCACTTTTAATACCATCAAAGTAAGTGTATTATCTATTCAACGTTGTCTCTATGTAATGATTGCAAACACGCACTGAATTAGCGGAGTTAACATTAGCGAGTTAACTTATTGAAATATAACATAAATTAATGCGTTGATAACTCAATGTGTTTAGTTATGGTTCAATGCCTCTTTTAGTGATCAAATATATTAATGGACTTTTATAGAGTGGATGGTTTAAGCTTTGAGTTTCGTTCTAAAACAACTGAAGTGGAAACTTTTAGTGCATATTAATATTTGGCATTTACACTGTGGAGATATATTTTGTACGTAATCTGCCAGCAGCAATTTACTCTCAATTACAGGGCTTGATTGATCGGCATATTAAGCCACAGCCCGACCTCCACACTCTTATCTGCCAGGTCCAGCCTACTCTACTGCCTAACTGACTGCCTGACTATTAGTTTAGCTGCCTTGACCATCCAGCTGTATGCCTGCCTTTCCGTCCTGCTGCCTACTCTACAGCCTACCTATACGTTTGCCTGGTTCTCCGTTGTGGTGACTGCTCACCTGTCTACCTTGGGCATTCCACGACTTCCTGCCCGATCTACTGCCTGGATAACTGCCCACGTCGTGCGAAGCCGGACCTTAATTTGTTATGTATATCCTTCTGAGCTATACGTAACGCTACACTGTCTCACTTATTAGAACGTTCTTAGCTTCAAATAAACACGCACAACACTGACGAACAAACTTTGAAATCCGAGTATTGATTGTGACCTTTAAACTTGGATCTTTCTTACGAACAATAATAAAGTGAATATTTAATACTCTTCGAATTTCTCACTTCATCGCGCCAGCCAGTGCCAACAACAATAAAACATCAATAAATTAAATAAATTATTCGTGAAAATATGGAATACGACGCTTCGAATTAATTTAGTTTGTAAACGTATTTTCAAAACTTAGCTTATTACTACACAATGTATATTTTTAAGCAATATATGACATAATAATGTCTTATTATATTTTATTTTATTGATTATATAACAAATCGAAATAAGTTATGAAACATCGTAACCACTAACTACACTACACTTCTAACTATTTTCGAAAATTGTTCTTTGCTTTAGACAAATTCCTACAAATTGCGAGCAAACAGAATTGCATTGAAATATTTGCAGTACAAACCATAACGGCGTTTACAATACGCCATTCCAGGCATAATTAATTGCAGTTTTAGTTGCGAACATTGCAATCAGCGACGGTAGGTAGGTTACATACAAACTGGAGTTGGCGACTTACATGAAAAATATAACAGATATAATACTTTTTGCGGAAACACGAAAAGATATTTATGATCACAAAGTTATTGTTCTACATAAACAAAACGGGCGAGGAAAAAAGCTTACAAATAACTTGTTGTCAATATGAATGATGAAATATTTTTGTTTTGTTCAGTTTGTTGCAACTCTATCTGCTGCTAGAATCACTCAGTGGCAGTTACCATAGAGTGTTGCTGGTGTCGCCGCCGCGCCGCCCCTAGCTAGCGGCCCACCTTCACGTCATCCAGGGGGCCAGGACCAGGACGCGCATGCTGGCCAGGCACGCGCGTCCGGCACCATCCCGGATAACGCAACGCCGAGGGAAGCCGCGGCGGCGAGTCGGATTCTTTTTTTGTTGTTTGTGAATAATTATATGTACCTGGGGTTTGATCCGAGAGGAATCTTCAATACTTTGGGAGGTTTGCTTCGCGTAATCGACCTTTAGTTCTTACTAGCTCGTACCGCGATTCAGCTCGCCATCTGTGGTTAAAAATAAATTGATTCCCACCATTCTATATTTTTTCATATACATAATTACGTAATAAAACATTTCTAGTGTCTTAGGTGTGAAGTTATAGCATACACATCTGCTAGAATTAGATATTCGGTTACATGCTCTACGAGATACTAAGTCATCGTAGTTTGTTGGTCTTTAAAGAGTTAACCGCAGCCAAGTCTGCTAATTAACCTCTTGCTATTTCTGTGTACCTCAGTTAACCGCAGCCGAGTCTGCCAATTAACCGAGTCATCATAATTTGGGTATTAAAGAGTTAACCGCAGCCAAGTCTGCTAATTAACCTCTTGCTATCTCTGTGTGCACCACAGGACTCTTTCTCATAATATAATATTCTATATCTTAGTACATACAACTGTACAAATTAGTTAGGGAGACTTCGTATTGCAGCACCGAAGGTCTCCTCTAACGGACTGATCACGGCCTTTCGCCCAGTCTAATTCTCACGAGGTTTTCGCATTGCAGTATCGAAAGACCTCTTAATGTAACCGACTTCTAAAGCATCAGAAACTTTCATAAAGTTAGTAGATCTAGAGTTTAGACATTTAAATGGGGGAATCTCTACACTATTGTCTTAGTGCTACCACTTAGCTTATATTTATCTCTGATGAGCTGCCACTAGGCTGGAAGTCTCCATCAAAACACTAATCACTTTTACTTTGCACTTATTGAATTGGCTAAGTTACCTTTGGTGTATTTCAAATGACACAAAATGAAGCGGCAAACGCCATAGACTATCTAGAGATATCACTTAAGCGCCACAACCATAAACTATAAATACTCTTTATCTATAGTGGTGAACCCATATTACGATTATGTCAGTATTGCTAGCATATCACCTAATGTTGTCATTTATGAATAGACTAGTTACACGTTTCGCTCTAACAATATTAATTTGACTCTGTTACCTGTTTACTTCGCGAGCTACACGTCGCGACACTCCCGCCGGAATATTTTTAGAGCAGGGTTAGTAAGTTACGCGTCCACTCTGCAATTTTCTCCAGAGCTCTGGTGGCCGCGCCTCTCCTTTGTTTAACCTCATTGTTTACTTGAACTGTCTTTTCAGGTTCATCTTCTTTCTGACTCAATATTTTATCTCTGTCCGTGCTCTCTGATACATTATCAATGTCTTCCTCCAACATACTCTTTTCTGTTGGTATTATCGACTCTGTGCTTTCTTTCTCGTTTTTAGAACTATCTGATGTATCCTTTAAATTTGTGACTTCCGCTACTAATGGGGTCAATTCGTGTACTGTTATATTCCGTGGTATCTCACTTTCTCTTTCTAACGTGTTCGCATCGTATTCTACTTCTTCTTTGTCTTCCATTTCCAATGGATATAAATGAGTTAAAGATCTTACAAACTCTTTATTTCCAACTTCGACCTTCGCAACTCTGCAAAGTCCGTCGGAACTTTTGACCAATGAAGTAATTTTTCCTACTTTCCATTCTTCTCGATTTTTACCATCTCCCTTTATCTGCACAATTTGTCCCACCTTTGGGATTATTTTTGCCGTGATTCTAGGTTCTTTGACAGAATGTCCATATCGTTCACGCAGACTTTGTAAGTATCGATTCGTGAACATGTCTTTAAATTCATTGAGGATAACTAAACCTCTTTTCCAAGCCTTTATAAGGTCGGATTTTGTCGTAGTGCCTTGTACTAAAAGATCTTCGGTTGAACCTTCCATCGTTATGCATTTCCCCATAGTTAAGAAATCGGATGGTTTTAAAATATGTACCAATTCAGAATCGACACAAGTTAACGGTCTTGTATTAACAGTTGCTTCAATTTCTTTGACTAATGTAACCAATTGACTATCTGTTAGCATGTGCTTTTCCAATGTTCTTCTCATACAATTCTTCACTATTGCAATCAGCCGTTCGTAAAATCCCCCGAACCAGGGAGCCAGTTGGGGTATAAACCTCCAACGAATTTCGTGTTTAATACAATAAGAATTTGATAGTATTTCTGACATAAGCTTAAAATTCGTAGCATTATCTGATGTGATCATTCGTGGCACACCTCTTGTCGATATCATTCTTCTCAAAGCATGAAGTCCTTCTTCAGCTGTGAGATCTTGAACAACCTCTAAATGCACCGCCCTGACTGCTAGGCAAGTGAAAAGTGCTATCCAACGTTTACTTGTTTCATTTCCATGTTTAATTAGTACAGGGCCCATGTAGTCCAGGCCTGTAAATGTAAACGGTGAAGTGTAATTTACTCTTTCAGTGGGTAACGCAGGTGTTGGTGGTAGCTTGAATGGTCCCCCTCCATGTTTCTGACATCTAGGACATTTCCTTATAATCTTCTGGACTTGGCGTTTTCCATGTGGAATCCAAAAGGTCTGACGAATTATAGCGAGGGTATGGTTAACACCTACATGATGATTGTCGCTATGAGTCTGGGTTATAATTTTGTTAGTATAATCACAATCCTTTGGAATAAGTATTGGATAACGTTGGTCGTACGACCAATCCGTGTTCTTTAAACGTCCTTTGCAACGTAAAAGACCGTCTTCGTCCAGAAATAGTCCAAGATTAATTTTTAAGCTTGTTTCTTTCCCTTCTAGTTCTTTTGGAAAGTGTTCGGCTTGTAGCTTCTCAAGCTGCTTAATTTTGTCACCCTTTTCTTCACTTATGTCTACATCCATTTTAGTTTGGTTACTTGTACATGCCTCTCGATTTTCCACATCGAGTTTATTTTCTTTATCCATTGTATATTCTTGTGACTCTTTCGGGAGACCCTCCCCCGCATAAAGAGAAGAAATTTCTTTGATTCCTGACGGCCAGGAATCCGGTTGTTGTAATAAAAACTGGGGGCCACTCAGCCATATTACTCTATCTTCTTTAGAGCTGAATGGTCTTGTGGCAACATCCGCTGGATTTAGGTCTGATGGAACATGTCGTATTATTAAGTTTTTATTCCTTTTAATTTCTTCTACTCTTCTGGCTACGAACGGTGTGAGCAGTTTGTCCGACTTGCACCAGTCGATAACGATCTGACTATCAGTCCATAACGTTTGACTTGTGATGTTGAATTGTAAAAATTGGCATACATATTTAATCAACCTAGTTCCAATTAATACGCCTAGTAATTCCAACCGTGGTATTTTCAGATCGTCTTGATCTTTCAAAGGGACTAGCCTTGATTTACCTAGGACAAACTTTACCTCCTTGCCGTTAACAATGTAGATTACAGCTGCATAGGCCTTCGTAGAAGAGTCTGTGAAGCAGTGAATTTGACAAGTACTTGTAGTAGCGTCACTGAAGTAACATCTGGCCAATGATATGTCTCGAACCTCATCTAAATCGTTACATATTTTTGACCAATCGGTTTTTAATGTCTCAGAAAATGGTGTATCCCATTTTACCTTTTCTTTCCACAGATTTTGTATGAACAGTTTGCTAGACAACAGTGACGGTACAGCAAATCCACACGGATCGTAGATTGACGCCATGACTCTTAAGACATCTCTTTTTGTAAATTTAGGTTCACTAATAACCTTATCTTTTAATTGAAGCGTGTCTTCTTTCAGTTTCCAGTTTAGTCCAAGAATCTTGATCTTATCTTCTTTGCAAGATTCAGGTACTTGTTTTATAAATTCTTCAGAGTTGGAACTCCAATCTCTAAGATTCATGGATAGTTGGTTAAATATCTCTTTAGAATTCTTATAAAGTTGAAGTGCTTCCTTCACTGTTTTTGTTCCAGTTACGACATTATCCACGTATATGTCTTTAGTTAATTTCTTAACTTGTTCATTATCTGAACTTTGTAAGTGTAATCTGATTGTTGCATTAAGCAGAAATGGGCTAGATATAACGCCAAATGGAACTCTTGTAAATCTTAAGTGAAGAAGATTATCTTCTGTAGCGGGTTTCTTTGTATCCTTTAACCATAGGAATCGAGTTACATCCCTATCCGGTTTATTGAGTGCAATCTGTAAGAATGCCTTCTCGACATCTGCACTTATACCTATTGGTCGACATCTGAACTTTATTAGTAATCCAGTCAGATCCTCCAACATCATGGGTCCACAATACAAGCATTGATTTAAACTTTTATTGTCTTTTGTTTTAGATGACGCGTCATAGACAATTCTCATAGGTTTGTCAGGTACTTTTACCCCATGGTGTGGAAGGTAATGAACTGGATGTCCTACTGCTTGATCTCTCAGATCAGGTACGATTTCAATTATTCCCTTCATCATTTGATCCTTGAATGTGTCTTCATATGCCAATAATGTGGATGTATCTAGCCGCTTCAATAAGTTGACAAGTCGGCCATAAGCCAATCCAAAGTTCACATTCAGAGCAGGAGGGTACTCAATCCAGGGCCAGGATACGGAGTACCTGTTATCTATATATTCAGTAGTTTCATTGAATCTTTTTACAGCTTCATCTTCTCGATTTTCCCTCGGAGAATCGGTTATGCCAATGGATTCAAGTTCCCATAAACTCTTCATGTTAGTCTCGATCAGTGGCAGGTCAGGTTCGTTGAATAACATGTCCACATTAGACTGGAGATATGTCACCACTGATAGTTCATGAATAGGACTGGAATCCATTTTTCCGCTTAGTATCCATCCGAGGTCGGACTCTACCAAATACAAGTTCTCCTTTAGTTTAATTTTCTGTCCTGAGATAAGTGAAAAGTAATAATCATTACCAATCAGAATGTCTACTTGGTCTTGTAGAGAACCATCATCAGCTAGTTTTGATGTATCCTTCCAGTGGCTGAGGTCTTGATGAGGATATGGAATACTATGTGATATCACTGGTACCACATTAGCAAATAGAGTGATTGTCTTACCTACTCTTGTCCTCAACTGCACCTTAACCACGGGACTGTCTATTTCTTGAGGAGTCATTGTTCCAAATGTGAATACAGTTAGTGTACTTTCTTCCTCAAATTTTAGATTAAGGTTTCTTGCAGATTTCTGGGTGATGTATGTTCTTTGGCTTCCGGAATCTAATAGAACTCTGCATGGAGTTTCTTTAGAAAAATCTCCTACTTTATTGGCAGTAACTACTGCTGTTTGTAAAACGGTGAGTCCTTTATCTCTTGAGTATAGGACATTGGTTGTTGTTAACTTATCTTTGTGTACACTTGAGAATTTTGCAGGACATAAAGCACGGTTATGACCTAATTTATTGCAATGAAAGCATTCTCTTTTATTTCTACAGTCTACATAAGAATGTCCTATTCTAAGACAACCATAGCATCTATTTTTTAATAGGGATTTTCTTTCTTTTATTTCCTTGTATTTAGTACATTCGTCATTGTAGTGTGACTCCTTACAGAAGACACAATGAAATTTAGACTTCTTCATAGGTGGCCCTTCCCTTCCCTGGTTTTTCCTAGGATAACTTGTATATTTTTGCTTGATCCCGTAGTTCCTCTGGGGAGTATTTCCTTTGTTCTGTGTATGATAGTATCGAGCCTTTTCTTGATTGTTTCTGTAGTTACCTTTCTGTTGCCTCCTTTGGTCTTCTTTTCTCTTCTGATTTGTATGATCATCCTTCCCAGAGGAATGAAGTGTCTTTACAGTGTAATATTCTTTCTCATTTAGGTTTTTCTCTTGCGTTAGTCTATTTGCATCTTCACGTGCTGAAATAATAATTTCCAAATGTTTCCTTATCTCTTCAATTGATTCTTGCTTTAATTTCAATTTCATTTCATATATTATATCTTCCGGAAATTTCTCCATTACCATAAACCTCAAGTGGTTATGGTTAATAATTTCACCCATTGAATCCAAAACTCTCAAATGTTTTTCAATTTCAGCCAAAACTCTTCGACAATCTGATACGGTTTTGTTTGCTGGTTTTATTCTATAGAGCGAGGAATAATGTGCATCTACCACTTGAGTTTGTTTCCCATATCTATCTTTCAAAGATTGTATGGCTATGGAATAATTTTTGTTAGTAATGTCTAACCCGTCTATCACTCCCTTGGCTTCTCCCTTTAAAGAATTCTTTAGATATAATAACTTGTCAACATCTGGTAAATTTCGATTGTGAATATTGGAACTAAATTGGTCCCAAAATTGATGCCACTGGAGAATGCTACCTTCAAACTGTGGTAACTCTAACTTCGGTAGTTTTCCTGATAAGGAACGTTCGTCGTTCTTGTTGCTATTTATCGTTGAATTCTCACATTCTTCAATTTTCACTTTAAGTTCACAGCAGTTTTCTTCAGCTTCCAGTTGAATTGCAGAGATGGCAGAGACCTCATCCACTTGCGGTTCGTTAACGAGTCGAAAATAATTGTTTAGTTCCCTCTCCAATCGTTGGAGACAGGTATGAAGTTTAGAGGATACCACCTTTGCTTCATACAAGGTTAGGTCATTCAATTCATTAGTGAGTTTGCTAGTTGCATTTTGAGCACATTCGGACAGAGTTTTTATTTTATCACACAGACTGCGAATAATAATGAGCATGGCTTCCTCCATATTAGCGTTCTGTAATGTAATATAATATCCTTCCATCACATACACAGTTCATGACATGACAAGTTCTAATTTGTTATATAAATGTAATTATGATGTAGTATGTTTTAATTATAACTACCCATTTTTAAAATAGGGAATAATAAATTAATGTTTGTATTATTAACTGAAATAATTCTGATGACTTATTTAATCGCAAAAACTTATGATTTAATTGCAATAGATCACACATCATACATAGGTATAGGATATTTAAAAAAATATTATCTACTTTCCTTAAATAAATTTTCAGAAATTCAACTTGTTCACTATCATGGAGATAATCATCTCCTTTCAGTTTTATTTAGGTGTTGTGGATCACCCTGTACAGGTAAGTAAATGTCACTTAATACTTTTAGAATGCTCCCAACATAAGTACTCAAGCACCAAGTGCATATAATCAATCATAGAATTCATAATGGGTACAGTAAGGAAATGTCATTCTTCTTATATAGTGTGCCTTCAGCTAACAGACACTACTAGGTGCTTACAGAGTACAAGAATTTATAATCTCTCTCAAAGTATTTATTTTCAAGTATTGAAGACACCTCTGCCTAGTCAGCAGTGCTTCTGCTTGCACCTTAGACAAATGTTTGTGTTTGCCATGTGTACCTGAAGTACTCATTCACAGTATGTATTGTCTACCGAGGTCCTTAATAGGTACCAGCTTCATTGGTCAATCTGGGACCAAATGGTCATGTGCGAGATATCCACTCGAGCATTTATTTATTGTAAATAAGGTAGCATGGATACTCATCCATTGTCAAGTTATAAGATTATAAACTATTACTCACTTGAGATGTTGTTTTCAGTTACAACTCCAATAGCCTTTTCTTTAGCTGTAGGCAGTCTAATTTAATCACCTCCTTTCGATGCTAATTACCTCCGATAATTAATAATTCTAGTCCTGTTGAAAGGATAAGTGCACAGGTTTTAACACGTAGGTATTCTCATATAAATGAGTTAAATTTGTTTTTCGTAGGACGCTATACCAACCGCCATTAATTTGATATTATGGCGGACCATATTTTACATTCTAATAATCCTTTAGGATAATCTCACGCGACAAGTTAAATCTATCGCCGAGAGAAGGTGCAGATTTACGAATTACATGTAAATCTAGGTTTAACAGAGTATTTATTTATTACACATAAAGTATCCCAAGAACTGTGATCACAAATTCGAAATTGTAATCAACACACATCCAAGCTATACTGACCTTTTATTAATCCAAGCTCACTTATTTTATTCCAGACGTGGGGTAAATCAATAAGCTGTAGATATTTTTGTTCTCACAAACTCTGTTACCAGTAAACTTTGAAAACACTGCGAAGCTTCTCGCACAGGAAGGCGGAGTACAAAACAGCAACTATGGCCAGGGGAATTTTTTGTCTCTGTCAAATCATGTTTGTTTCACTTCCGGTTTATAATAAATCCGCAGGCTTATTACGTATCTTTGTAAACTATGAATATTAATGATAGAATCCCTTAAATAATTTATGAAACGAATAATCAAACAACATCACTTATTTTATTTCGCATATCAAAGAAATAAACTTATCGACTTTCATTACAACGACAAGTAACGCCATCTAGTCGTCGTTGTCGTCAACGTTGTCGCATCGATTCATCACCTCAAATCAATCACAACACTTACTTATTAATCTGTGATACTTAATTCTAAGATAATTACATAGAGAAATATTCGATAATATTTATTTGTAATATCAGAGTCAATATCAGCGAAACGTGTATCAAATCCATTCAATATTTTTGCATAATTTCTTCAACTTTGACACGATAAGTTATACATAGAGCTTTCACAGATGGTAGCACTAGCAAGAACTTTGAATGTTATTTTTGTAATTTATTGATTTTTCCTCTCAGATCCCAGCATCTCCACCATGTCGCCGCCGCGCCGCCCCTAGCTAGCGGCCCACCTTCACGTCATCCAGGGGGCCAGGACCAGGACGCGCATGCTGGCCAGGCACGCGCGTCCGGCACCATCCCGGATAACGCAACGCCGAGGGAAGCCGCGGCGGCGAGTCGGATTCTTTTTTTTGTTGTTTGTGAATAATTATATGTACCTGGGGTTTGATCCGAGAGGAATCTTCAATACTTTGGGAGGTTTGCTTCGCGTAATCGACCTTTAGTTCTTACTAGCTCGTACCGCGATTCAGCTCGCCATCTGTGGTTAAAAATAAATTGATTCCCACCATTCTATATTTTTTCATATACATAATTACGTAATAAAACATTTCTAGTGTCTTAGGTGTGAAGTTATAGCATACACATCTGCTAGAATTAGATATTCGGTTACATGCTCTACGAGATACTAAGTCATCGTAGTTTGTTGGTCTTTAAAGAGTTAACCGCAGCCAAGTCTGCTAATTAACCTCTTGCTATTTCTGTGTATACCTCAGTTAACCGCAGCCGAGTCTGCCAATTAACCGAGTCATCATAATTTGGGTATTAAAGAGTTAACCGCAGCCAAGTCTGCTAATTAACCTCTTGCTATCTCTGTGTGCACCACAGGACTCTTTCTCATAATATAATATTCTATATCTTAGTACATACAACTGTACAAATTAGTTAGGGAGACTTCGTATTGCAGCACCGAAGGTCTCCTCTAACGGACTGATCACGGCCTTTCGCCCAGTCTAATTCTCACGAGGTTTTCGCATTGCAGTATCGAAAGACCTCTTAATGTAACCGACTTCTAAAGCATCAGAAACTTTCATAAAGTTAGTAGATCTAGAGTTTAGACATTTAAATGGGGGAATCTCTACACTATTGTCTTAGTGCTACCACTTAGCTTATATTTATCTCTGATGAGCTGCCACTAGGCTGGAAGTCTCCATCAAAACACTAATCACTTTTACTTTGCACTTATTGAATTGGCTAAGTTACCTTTGGTGTATTTCAAATGACACAAAATGAAGCGGCAAACGCCATAGACTATCTAGAGATATCACTTAAGCGCCACAACCATAAACTATAAATACTCTTTATCTATAGTGGTGAACCCATATTACGATTATGTCAGTATTGCTAGCATATCACCTAATGTTGTCATTTATGAATAGACTAGTTACACGTTTCGCTCTAACAATATTAATTTGACTCTGTTACCTGTTTACTTCGCGAGCTACACGTCGCGACAGCTGGTATGAGTTAGGAACATGTAGCGGACGCCCAGCTGGTAGTAGAAGCTGAGGACTCCCAACGAGTTGGCGATGGAGTGGCCTCTCTCGATATCGACGAGTAAGTTGATCTTACGAGGACGTGAACTGTGTGCCTCCAGGATATCTGAAAGTTTGTTTAATGATTTTATACGCAACCGCGTATTAGTAATCTAGTACCTAGGTATTTACAAAACCTGTGAGTATTTTGTAACAAAGTTCGAAACCAATGTTACCTATTTTCCTTTGTTTGCTGAGCCAATCAAAACATGAACAACAGCACAAAAAATCCGGTGACACAGAATGTTTCCCCGGATATTTTTTGTGCTATTGTGTGTACGCTTTTGTTTAGGATGAATATTGTGGCGATTTGGTTCAGAGAGTTCAAATGGGACTTTAAACTTGTATTTATTACGTCAATGTGCCTTGCCTAAGACGGCCCTCCAGAAAAACTTAACAATAATATCTTCAAATATTTTCTAGCGTTCTACATAAATGTCATTAATCTTCCAAAACTAAATATCAGTTGCCAGCGTTTAATAGGCAGCATGTCTTTACATGAGCTACGCCCCTACGAATAGAAGAGCAGAATCCTGTGAAGTGCTTCTATTCTACGTTTTGAAAGGTTAAATAAATCCTACCTAATCTTATTTTGAATATAGGTAAAGAGGTAGCACGTCCTTACAATACTGCACATTGGCCAAGAAGGCACTAAATAAATTAGTGTCAACGCTTTTGAGTGTCTTTGGATGAATATTTCATAGCCGTTAGCTCAGGGGAGCTTCTATTGTCTGGCAAATACTTGGCAAGTTTTCTTTTGTCTTTAGTATGTTGAAGAGAAACTAAGGGCTAACTTCGAGAAATATTTTATTTATGATCGTTCGTAGAAGGGTTGGCAGAGCAGCTTGTACTTGTACTGATGAAGTGTTCTAACGGATCTACGTTATAAAGTCCAATACTGATCAGAGTGCCAAGGAGTAGTTTGTGCTTTTCCTTGTTTTATGCAGTGTAATAATAAAATACATAGTTACATCCTTGATACAACACCAGAATTTGCGGTAGGTGAACCGGTAAATCGTATTATTTACCCGATGCCTAAATTGCTTTTGGTTTTTGCCTAATTGGTTTAGAAACTTTATCAAAGTTCATTGAACGCAAACAACGAGTTCGGAAACAATACGATATTGTTTTTGTTCAAAATATTTGTTTGGAAAGTAAAAATAAAATATACCAGTTAGTTACAAAAACGAAACATGGTAAACTGGAGAGTGTTTGGCTTAATTAATCATCGATATTGAATCGGTCTGGCAGATAATATATGGAAAAATATTCGCGAAACAACAAAACTGAAACAATAATAATGCACATTACTCCTTTGTTATTCAAGTAGAGATAGATTTCCATTTCCATTAAATACCAAAGTTAAATATAGTTAAAATGTACACAAAGTACACTCCCGTTCTGAATTTCTATTGTGCAAACATTTAACTTACGTGAGTAAATATTCCAGGAAATTTTAACAGTCATTGAATATAGTAACTTTTCTCCAACATGCCTGGAAATTTGAGCATTATTTTGACAACTTTCACCGAGATAAATCGAAATTGCTGTACTAGCCAAATACATGCGAGCAACGGCCGGCAAAAGTTGTATGAAAATTCATATTTGTCGTGATTTAGCACCAGACTGAAATTGCCAATAGTCAATAATCTTTTTATCCCGGGAATATGTTTCCTTGGGATAATTTTCGCTTCTGCCAGCGGTTTCGCCCGCGTGATAGTCACGCGGGCGAAACCGCTGGCAGAAGCTAGCTGGCAGTAACTGTAGTATGTAAAATAAGTAAAAATAAATGTCAATAGATATTTGATAAACAAGTAAGATTACGTTGAGTCCACAAAATTATGGCTTCTTCAGAAATAATCATTACATCAGTAAACTCATTTACGAACAGTACCCAGACAATTACACGATGCAAATAAATCAAATAAGTAAATGAAAATAAATACAACGAAAAACACAAAATTAGATTACAAGAACGGAACACAACACGGACAAATCCGACTATATCCGCCTCGAGCCGGTTTTAAAGTTACAAATTAGTTTAGTCGATACGAGACGGCGTAGTAATACGAAGACTCGGGCTATCGTTTAAAACAAAAATGGTTGTTTTTATACAGTTTACATTTTCTGTTTTTTTAGGTCATTTGTGTTGTGAAAGCTGTTTTTTGTTTTGTTCTTTATGGCTGCTAGCAAAAAAATGTCTTTGGAAGTCATGCTTTAATCATTTGCTTTCAAATTATAACAGATTCATTTGTGTAATTTTTTATTTATGTATTTGTGTCCACGCAAACCACTTAAGTTATAATTATACATGAATAATCACTGTTAATTGCAGTAGTTAAGAAGTTACTGCGCATATGTTACGGAGTTTAACTTCAAAGCCATAAATATGTATGTTACCTCTGACCCAGACTAGAGTCAAGAACAAACAAAAAAAAACGATTTCCTGAAGCGGCATTTTCAGTAGCAGGTTAGTTGGGATAATTCCCGGTAATCAGCCGGTAATTAACTCTGCAAACGAAATGACGCCCAGATTGGGCATTGCTTTAATATTACGAAATATCTTCCGGCTTCAGCTGGAGGTGCTCTTGGCTATATAATTACACCTGTCTGGTTTGATCTTCACAGTTAAGCAACCATTGCCGAGGTCGGTTCGTGGATGGGTGATCTAATACTGAGACTTTTCCGTGCTTCGGAAAGCACGTTTAGTCATTGGTTCCGCATGTCATTACAACCAAGAAAATCTGATACCAATTTTAGTAACGGATACCGTGTTACCCAATAGAAGCAATTGCCTACTACTGATAACGACCCAGCGTTGTCAGTAGTAGGTGGAGATCAGTTAGGCAGTCGTTTCATGCAAAATATTGGTACTCAATTGCATCCAGTTAAACTGGAACGGTGAAGGAAAACATCGTGAGGAAACCGGCATGTCCTAGTACCAAAAATTCGACGATACGATTCGATTCGAATTCGATGTGACATCCAACAACCCGCACAAGGCCCACGTGGTGGGTTACGGCCCATTCCCTCTCACAGAGAGGAGGCCTGTGTCCCAACAGAGGGGATATTAATAGGCTGGTGATGATGATAATACTGGAACATAGTTTGTTCCCAAAACCATAGATGGTCACTAGTTCCCCCAAACGATAAGTATTTCAATTTAAACATGCACATGATAATGACTGAAACACGGACGGGGTACCTGAAAAAAATATTTAGGTTTTTTTTTTTAAATATACTTGCATGTTTTAAAGAATGGCTTCGCAAAATGTGAAAGAGGTGGCGAATTACCTACTGCTTTTCTATTTCAGCATTTTTCAGCGCGATGCCAATGTTTTGTATGTTCGAAGCGTATTTTAAGGCCTGCAGATGTTTAGTGTCTAAAGTTGCAAGAGAAGCATTAATTAAACATACTTTAAGCAATTTCTTAGTGTTCTATAATGTGTGGAAGCTGTTACTTTGACTACATCAAGTCGATTTAATATAAATAAGCTTTGGCCAAAGTCTTTGGCCACAAGAAAGTCAAAATTTCCCAAGGAAACGAAGTGTCAAACTGAAATGTGTCCCAAGTCCTAGTTCAGCTCATGGTCATTTAGCCGTTTAGACAACTTATACTATTTCTATAGAAATGTATTGCCGTAGCGGTATATTGGGCCAAACATAATATTTCTAAACTGTAGTTGCCATCGACAAACTAAGAAAAAGAATACATTAAAAAATATTCTAGCCTCTAAAATGCAATCAAATAGCTTTTGTGCTTGAGCAAATCCAAGCTTAGCCAAGCTTTGGCCGGACTTAACATCGAATTTCAATTAAATACACGTCAGCATACAAAATGACAAAAATGCGCTTCATAAACGAAACTATAACGACTTTCACTGGATGCAAATGTGACCCCTTGTCTTATTTCCTCCTCAACCCATTAATTCGAAATATTGTAATTTACTTTATTAGACTCTTAGCTTTGCTCCCATAATAAAAACTGTTTTAAACCTCGAGTAAAATGGCGGAAAGCATTACCGAGCTTTTCATTCTCGTATAAAAATGACGCGACATTTATAAAAATAGCTGAGAGAAGTTATGATTTAAATGTTCTAATGTTTCAATGAAAAAAGAGTTCAAGGTAGCTCTTTATTGACGCAATGCAGGGAGACCTCTTTTTCATACGGAGAAGGCACGAGCATTAATCCCACGGTTGTTCAAGGCGGGTTGGCGAGTTAAGATTGACATTAACTACGACCAAGTACATGTTTTCTTACTTCACCGACGTCAGGGTGTTTGTTGCGATCTTAATACGTACGTTTAGACGTAAGCTCAGTAAGCCTACAAGACAGTCTCTGGATTCATACTTAAGGCGGAGGACTATCATTAATTAAATTCTTTATTGATTAATTTGTATCCCTTATTCCCGAGTAACATGGGATAAGGTCAGGAAGATGATATTTTTGATCCCGTTAACATTGTGTGCAGTAAAAAATATTTATATCGTTTTAGTTGGGTATTTACAAAAGATTTTTGGAGTAGAATGAATCACGCTGAACATCGATCGTGTGAATGTCGATGATTCCATTGTTGTTGTAATTTAATATTGAACGCGCTAACTGAGCTCAAATCAAATTACAAACATATTAATTAATTGGGACACCGGTGCATGGTTTTTGAATTAATGTGCCGGTAATCAGTTTATATTCCTCCGATAATGTTTTTAATTGAACGTGTTCTCGAAAATCGTTAACACTAAAAATGACTATTTCTTTGGAACTGCTAGCATCATTTTTACATATCAAATCCGTTGACATTTTTTATATTATTGGAGCCTGACGGTTGAAATATTATTCATCAATTTATTTTGAGGTGATCATATCGACTAGTTTCGATGGTGTCGAACTATTTAATCTAGTAGCAGCTATTCCAACCAAGAATCACATACTCAAATCTGTGTGGTTCTTGCCACAAAAGGCCATCTGCCTGATCCCCATATGACGTAATAGCTGGATTGTAAAACATACTGTGACGAGACCTCTTAATTTGTTTCGGTGTTGGTTTGGTGCATAGAAAAATAAAATACAGTTTATTATATATATTTTTTCATAATATGTAGTTAGCAAGAATAATTAGACAAACGTGTAGTTTCACAAACCAATAAAATATTTTTTTTATAGTTTGACATAATTATTGACGGTATTTTTTTGGCGGGAGTAGTTGTAGTTCGTGATAGTAGGTGATGGAGCGAAAAAAAGTTGGTTTCTGCACCCCCGATGAGAGAAAGTTAATTTTATTGAAGATAAAAATATTTATAGCTACATAATCTAGTTAAAACAGCACTAGAACAATTCCAGTAAAAATAACCATCCAGATAGAGGTACCTATCTACAGATAATTATAGGTACTAAATTGAATCAGGTATCGAGACGTGAGACTTGAAGGCGCCCGACACATTGGAGTTTGATTCTAATTTAACTTGACTCGGGATACCGTCTGTTTACATTTTATTTATTAATATGTCACATGAATGCGTTTAATTTGAACTTTTCTTCACTTTTTTAAGACAGGGTCACAGATAATATAATATTAGCATACAGATATCTCATCCCATACAAAGAAACCGTGCCGACGTAACTCGCGTTTTTCATCTGCTTAATCTGGCAATTTTTGTACATCGAACGCGTTCGGTTCTGTTTCACGGTGATAGATAGATGGTGTTAGCAGCGACTTGCAAGTAAAAGGGTTTACTAGGTTGGTGAATATTGTTTTCTTTAAATACAGTAAAGGTTCGTTTTATAGTATTTTTTTGTACGTTTTTACAGATTTTTTTGCACCAAAATGTGTTACAATGCAAATTTCAACAACCGAGTGGAATGCCTAAGAAATTTAAAAATGTGCCATTGGCATCAATTTTAAATGATCCGTTCAAATAATCTTTGAAATGTGAATTAAGAACCCAATATTCCATAATTGTGTACTTAGGAGAGTTGATTAAACAAGAACATACAATTTTTATGTTCAATTCCAGAAAAATTTTATTTTGCACTCATACAAAAACAGATGTAGGTGCATATCGCGCCATCTAGTGAGATTTATTTGAACCAAATTTTCTTTCTTAGCAATGAGGCCCCGTGACAGGGTTACTGCAGATAAGATAGATTTTTGATCCCCAACGATTGTTGAGCCTCAACATAGTTGGAAAAGGCTAGGTAGATTGATTAATCTGCCTAGACTTTTCCAACTATGTTGAGGCTGGCTTCCTTCTTACGAGATGCAGCTGGATGCCAGTGTTTAACATGGAACGACTGCCTTTTTTTTCCCTAGCATTGGTTCCTCAATACATCATTTGCGACTCAAGTGGAAACCTCTTTAGTTTTTCCAAAATGTTTTTATCTAGTCGTATTTTAAATCTCGGAGGCATTGACAAATAAGTTATAAAATTATCCAAAATTAATAAAGATGCCTAACGATATCTCAGAATTCGAAGGCTGGGTTTGCAAGTGAACCTTCTCCAACAGCCATGATACCTACTACTGTAGCCAGGTAAACGCAAAATACATTAATTAATATCTACCATTATCTCAATTAATTTGATGTGTATTTCTGTCATAGTATATAGTATCCGGAGTCCGAATTAAGAATATGAAGTTTTGTATTTACCAAATTTTAGTCTTGGCATTAAAGAATGGCATGACTTGGTCTTAACTCCATATTCTCAAATCGGAAACCGGTCATCATTCTAGCAGTGATTTTTCAGCCATTAACGCCTTTCTCGCAATCAATAATACGTTCCTTTGGTATTTCTTTGAAAACACACTAAGGATTAGAAGACCAGAAATAACAGTATGTAGTTTAATAAATAAATGCGATTCCAGCATGTCTATATCCCCTTGTAATAGAAGTATCTCTCCTTTACCTAAGAATATCAATTTCACCAGACAGCGCGGAGCGGAACCGAGCTCTGCAAGCCGCAATACAATGCAAAGCAACATTATTTATTACTAGCTTGCCCAAGATTTCTTTTACAAATAAACTTAAGGATGGTCACCAACGGCGACTTTTTCCAGCGATGCAGATGCGATACAGACGCATAATAATCGCAATACAGTCGAAATGCTGTCACAGATCATATACCAATAGATAATTATGATTCTGCATCACGACTTACGCAATGAATTGATACAGACGCAATAACAGCCGAGATTGGTCCAACTATTACATACCGACGCTCCTTCGCGCGACGGAAAGCTCGTTTAGCCGTTGGTTGCGGCGGTGTTTTGAAAATCGGTGTCCCCAGTGTTAACCAGTTCCTGGGTTAAGGAGATCAGATGGGCAGTCGATTCATGTAATAGTATATTATGATATAAGTGCGGTAAGTTGAAAATGAAAGCCGAAGCGATATGAGCCTTAGGCGAGGGCTACAAGAACAGAACAGCCTCTGCTGCTGTAAATATCAAAGCGCACGTATGTCATATGACGTTTTATAACATATTTGCGAGGAAATAAATAAAACTCGGACTTTCTTAAACGAATAAATCTTTAATCACTTATTAAAGCAGTTAGAAAAATTTGAACGTTTTGTTGTTGTGCAGTTGGCAGTTTTAATGTGTTCAAGGTATTATTATTAGTTACAATTGCACCAGTCTCCCTCTCACTCTCTTGAGTGAAAGTAGGAGAAACAAGACCACAGAGTTCTGCAGTCGGTGGCGGCAACAGAGGCGGCTGCGGCGGTGGCGACGATGGTGGAATGTACGCGTGTGTGCTCGTAGGTGGTCGAACGTTAACACTTGGCTCCAAATTTATATTCCTTGTAATGCGGGAGCTAATTTCTTCTTTATTTCTCATCGAGTCATCTATGTAGCCCTCGGCTACACTGTTCGACCGCCACTCTCCGTGGCGTTTTAGTGTCAATAAGTTAGCACCTAAATCAGCGAGCAATGTAGCTGAGGACCTTCTGAAACTGTGCCCTGTGTATTCATGTGGATCATCCAAATTTAAGAAATTCGCTATTTGTTTCGGCATTGCTCCAAATTTATTTATACCAATGTGTTGGCCAGCGCATTTTACATTTAGGTAATTTTGAAAAAATCTTGGACATCGCTTTTGTTGAACGAAGCGCTTCGTATTTCTTCACTATGTCGTGAAAAGGCCCCTGTATTGTGAACGATCTTAGAATTTAATTTTTTGTGTTTTTGACCTGGACAAGAAGAACCCGTCCATGGTTCTCGACATGATTAGTTGTGATGTTTGCCAACTCTTGACGTCTACATGCAGCATTTATGCCGAATATTAATACAACCTGAAGAGAGATAAAAACAGCGTACGAAATACCTATATTGTAAAGAAATACGAAAGTGAAAGATGTTAATAACAATAATTTAGTTTCAACTGACCTTTGTTGTCAAATATCGGCAATCCGGAACTTCTTTTAGGAACTTCTTGACATTGTCAGCCAAAAATACTTTCGGTTCGGTTATAAAGAAAAGGGTAGCATGCATTGTATTTAGTTTTTCTTTGTGTGCAACTCTCGCTGCAACTTTAAAACCGAGGAATACTCGGTATCCGCCTGCGAACGTTTCTGACAATCATGCCTGTAGTATTATATGATCTGTGATCATGCAAATACGATGCAAGAACACCTACCTAATAAAAATGTCTGTGTGTTTGGATTCGGTTGCCAAGATGTTTGGATGTTTGCTAATCAAGCAGACCGCACTGATTTTTTTCTGAACGAAGGTTTGGTTTTCTTTGCTTGATATTATACTTAACGGATGGAATTGGTATGGTGACAGCATTTTCTGAATTTTAGATCGTTTATAATTGTTATTTTTTAATGAAAGAAATAATATACATTAATAAAATAAAGCGAGTGTTTATTTATTTGTTTGTTTTTTTGAACTCTGCATCGCGGCAACAGAAATACATCATCTAAAATTTCAACTGTCTGGCTATCACGGTTCATGAGTGACAGCCCGGTGACAGACAGACAGACAGACGGACAGTGGAGTCTTAGTAATAGATTCCCGTTTTTACCCTTTGGGTACGGAACCCTAAAAATCAACACTAACCAACAAGAAATATACTTAATACTTAGTTTTTAGGGTTCTGTACCTCAAAAGGTAAAAAAGGATCTTATTATATCACTCTCTTGTCCGTCTGTCACCACCGATTTTCTCAGGAACGGGTGGACCTAGCAAGTTGAAATTTATACCAGATACTGAAGTCTATAGTCCCTATTAGGTGTATAAAAATAAGGTCTTACAGCATAAATAAAGGTAAAATTCCAAAAAAAAAAGATGGAAATTAAGGTAAATTTTGGTACTTACAAGATTTCGCGAAAATCTAAATCTGCCCATATCGTTTTATCTTATTGCGTCAGGACCTTGATTTTTATACCCTGTACTACCACACGTAAGCAACTCAACCATTACAGCACACATACACACACACACTTAAAGTTAGCCACCAATAAAAATTATACCAATTTTATTATGGCGGTATAATGGGTAGGTACGGAACCCTCGGCGCACGAGTTCATCTGGCACTTGACCGGTTTTTTGTATCGACTCGCACCTTGCCGGTATTTTATTCATTACAACTATAAACTAAAGGAAGATACTTTAGCAAAAATGTTTGCTTTCAGTGGCAAAATACAGGATTGAAACCATTGGTATGTTTCACAAGCAGTGTTCCATCCCTTGCTAAAGCCCACAATAACTTGTTTGTACAATTTTTCCCTGGGAACATTCGCAGCTGCCACAATGTTGGTCTTTTATACTCTATACGTAAACAATTTTGCGCTGTTTTTTTTTGTCACAACAATTGTGATTAACAAAAATATTAATTGATAACTGTTACAGGGTATATAAGGTGTCCGAACGGGAACCGATCACTTTTCCGAATCTTTTTTGATCGAATTTCATTTTACCGAAAACTATTGACCGACGTCTTTTTTGCTATATGCATTATTTGACATAATTTCAGATCATCGAAGTATCAATTGCCATCGGTATTATTTTACCGAACTACATTTCGCCAATTTACAAAATAACTTTTTGCTTTTGGCCGAAGCCACTTTTGAACTTTTTTTCATTTGCCTTATTTTCACCAAACCGAAACAACATTTTAGGGAATATTATTTTGTCTCAAATATATAGCCGGTAACTTGGTAGCATTTTAAATTGAATTAGTGTAATAAAAGGTAAATATGATGTGCTACAAAATTTAGTGACAGAAACGAATCGCTGCAAAATGGACTTCACGCAGTCTTTTCTGTGTTTATATATTTATTTCGAATTTTCATGCAAATGATTTATTAATAGCTGTCATGCATTAGACATTTTTATTAATTAATTATTTCAAATAATTTGTCCAAGAGCGAGCGAAGCGAGCTCGGGAATTTAAGGCATCCCGACACGGATAGGTTAGGTTCGAAGGGAATGACGGGAGCTGAAGTGAGCGAGCAAAGCGAGCGAACTCAGTTCCCGTCATTTCCTTCGTGTTAGGTTACTTTAGACCCTGCAGACAGAAACAGGAGCCCCGCGGAGCGGGGCTCCGTCGACATTTCTTTTTTCAAGTCGCTTTTAAACATTTGTATTCGGCCACAGTTTCTCTCTCACTTAGTATTTTAATATGCATTTAAAATAAATATTTCGAACAAATGTTATTTCGGCTAAGTGTAACTTTGGTAAAAAGTTTTTCGACCAAGTGAAACGTCGGAATAACGAAAAAAATCGAATTGATAATATGTCAACTGAGACAGTGGAAGACGTGACTTCGATGAAGTAAAAAAAAAACGAAACGATAATAGTTGAAAAGTTTTAGGTGAAATGAAATTCTGTCAAATGTTTTTCGAACTTATGGTAGGTAACCGTCCGAACTTGTAGTAATAAAACTTTAAGGCCTTAAGTAAGTTAACTTTATCTACAAAAACACCCCACATAAGAGGTGAAATCACAACGCTTTCAAAGATAGAGCAATTTTAGTACCTGACTTACTTATTACGATATCCACTTACTCTAACAACCATAAAATTGGACCTAGGTCTCACAGAGGTGTATTATTAATGTTATTTTTATGGCCATAGCATAGAGAATCTAAAATATATTCATCTAACACTCAAAAAATATGATATTTTTGTATTGAGTCATAAAAGACAAATTTTAAACGTAATTTCACAAAGTGCATTTTCTAAAATTCTGCAAAATCTTTAGGGATCAAGTCATATCTTTTATGGGTGTTTTTGTTATTCTTTGAGTTGTTCTTCACACTGACAAAATAATCACAGCTCTAAGCCAATTTATTTTTAATTTATTATGACCCAAAAAGAACCCCTGCACAAATTCATGAACATTCATCAACTGACAGGCCAATAGACAAAAAATCTTCAATTAAAAAAATAAACTACAAAGTTTATCTTGGAAATGGTTATTTTTGGAAGCGTCTTTCTGCTTAAGAAGCGAACTAAAAAGACGTAAACAAGAAGAAAATCATGCTGTGCAGTCGGAGGATACATGGTTTTGGTCTGTCAGCTCGCTTAATTTTGTACATCAACTTTTTTTATTTATGACTTAATATTTGTCTTTTTTTTCGAATTACTTTTAAACATATAAGTATTATATATTTCTATAATCGCCTCTTTTAACCTTTCATTTTGATAACAGTGTGGAACAAAAATAAAATTGGGGCCCTCACAATATGGTGCCCAAAAACCACCATTTCTCTTTTCCTTCCTCAATTTTAATGTAACCAGTGACACTAGCAAGGTTAAGACGAATCGATTGACGTAAAAATCATCAAAATCGGCCTATGCGTTAGGTTTCTATAACGCCACATAGGAACAAACATACCTACGTATATAAACTGATAAACACATTACCCTCCTTTGCATCGCGCAGTTGGGTAAAAAGTGACCGCTGCGCCGGGGCCAATGCAACGGTTTAACGTGCTTACCGAAGCATGGAAAAGTCGCAGTATGTAGTAGCAGATCGGCGATCCACGGTGGGTCCGTGGATCGCCGATCTGCTACCTTTAATCACCAAGCTTGTTTAAGGCAGGTTGGCGATTTCAGACTTAGGGCCTTGACATTGTTGAATATTAAATATAAACACAAAACCGTCTAAATGTTAGAACAAATATATTACTTTACAAAATTGACGGACATCCATGCAAAAATACGGTAAAATATATTATATCGCCGTTCCGTGCATTGAATACGATATATTGCTATTTGAAGCGATAATATATCGCTGCGATTAATCATTTCACTTTAAGCTTGTTGTATACTTTGAGCGTTGGGTTCTGATTTATTTGTTAGAATATCTTGGACCTTCTTGATATTTTTGGCTTCCTTACCGACGTTGCAAAAAAAATTAAACAGTTATAGTAAGTCGTGACAAGGAATTCAATACACTGACATCATGAGATAATTCAATACACTGTCGTCATGAGTTAATTCAATATGGTGATTGTGTCTTTTCTTGTTTACTTATTGTATCAAAAGAGGCTGGCGGGACGAGCTACACCAAATTAACAACCAACGTACCACATTAGCTCTGGAGCGAAACAGCTTGATGACTGGGGTGAGGCCTTTGCCCAGTTTTAGGATGATTTAGTTTTAGGATAGCAGTGTGAATGATCTAGGAATCAAGTAAAAATGTATCTCCCTTCAACTGAAATATAATAGTAGATTGCTGCATCGAGCGCAAAGTGAGTTATTAATGCATGAGTGTTATGTTGGTGCCCGAGCGAAAGCGGTGGCACTAAATTAACACGAGTGCATTAATTACTTGATATTTTTGGCTCTTTTTAGCAAGGTGCGTAATCTACTTTTCTTTCAACTACCAATCTACCTACCGTGATAAAATATACCTATTCAAAATAAAAACTCAAGATTAGAAAAATATTTAACCCGCGACTTTTGCGGCAAAAGGTTATTAACAATTTAATTTGCAGCTGTATTTATACTTTCTGGAGTTGTATTCATATCGCTATCGCTGTCTATTTCCATTTTAGGGTTTCGTACCCAAAGGGTAAAAACGGGACCCTATTACTAAAACTCCATCGTCCAGCAGTCTGTCTGTCACCAGGCAGTATCTCATGAACCTTGTGATAACTAGACAGTTGGAATTTTCACAGATGATCCATTTATATTGCCGCTATAACAACAAATACTAAAAACAGAATAAAATAAATATTTAAGTGGGGGTCCCATACAACAAACTTGTTTTTTTGGCCGTTTTTGCGATAATTGTACGAAACCCTTCGTGCGCGAATCCAACTCGCTCTTGGCTGTTTTTTTTTACTTTTCTTGCTAAATATGAAGTATTAAAGTTTTACAATGGTACAAAATGCTCGCCATTTGTTTATTTTTTCATCAAATCAATTTCTTTCAGGCGATTTTTATTTTCAGCTAGTATCTTTTTGATCTAATGTATACATTTTATGTTAAACTTAATGGAAGACATTAAATCTCCGTAATAAATTTATATCTTGATAAAAATAAAAACCATTGCATTAATGAAAAACTGTGCAACAATGAGATTTCATATAACATTTCTGCATTGCTTTGGTTCTAAGCAAAAAATACGTCCTTTGTGATCGGATTTATAGTGATTAATGATAACATTACTACGTAGTTGAAAGAAAAATTAATGTCATGTCTCAACAATTCTGAAAACTTTATAATACCACTTTATTGCCTCAATGTAACATAAGCACGTGATGTGAAACCCTCCCTGTTTTTATCTCGCTTGTCAAACTTCCAAGAAAGGTATTAACTTAACTTTGAAACTTTGTTTAAACTTGGGTTAAGGTTAAAGCTTAGATTATAAATTTTATGATTTGAAAATTTATCCTTCAGATTAGTTGTATTTAGAAGAGTCAGAGATTGTAGTTAGAGACTTAAATATAATAAATAGTGTTAATATACCGCGTGGCATTCAGTGTGTGGTAATCTTTATCAGTTAGTTAATTTTATTGTACCTGGCAGCCTGGAATAGGGACAAATATCAAATACTAGCTGTCCCACGCGGCTTCGCTTCCGTCAATTGGCTACCTAAGACATTAGTTCCTTCAAGGGGCGTGCATGAGGACTCCGTACAGTGTGTACAATAAGAGACGACGGCGTCATGCCAAGGCATGACTAGAAGCTTTAGACAAATTACTGAATGAATTTGTTTTGTTTAAGTAACTAACATCGTTACGTTTGATTACCAATCATATTGAGTCAAACCAAGACTCGCCTTTTAATCTGTAAAGTAGTCTACGGTTTCTTTTGTTATTGCCGAAATTGGGCAGTAGGTAGCCGTCCGTCTAGGTATCTTATCTTGCTGAAAGCTGATAGTAGCGATTCACTTGTGTTTTACTATGGTTCGTATAAAGATGCCACGTGGGTAACATAAACTGGCAGAGAGATAACTGGAACATCTGAGAAGCTATCGCTCTTAACTGCAAGCCACCGTTTTCTCATAAAAGATTTTATATGCGTTTACATCTATACTTCTATACTAATATTATAAAGCGGAAAGATTTGTATTTTTATATGTTAAGAATAAACTTGAAAACTACTGGATCAATTTCAAAAAATATTTCACGATTGGGAAGATATACTATCCCCGGGTGACATAGGCTACTTTTAATTCCTGTATTCCTACAGGAACGGGCACTACCGCGAGGCGTCCAATAGCGTACCAATATTTTGTAATTTTTCCTGCTTGTTTCCTGCTTGTGCGCGAGGCGACTGATAAGATAACTATTAAAACTATTCCACGAAGACTTTTATCAAGCCGCATGCATGAATATTTATATTATACTAGCTACCGCCCGCGGCTTCGTCCGCGTGGTATTAATACTAGTCCCAATATCTTTATAAATGATTATAGCATATGTGTTATTCTGATGTAAGTATAAGCTATATTTTCATCATAATCCGTTCTCTAGTTTTTGCGTAAAAGAGTAACAAACATACATCCATCCAAACTCTCACGTTTATAACAGTAGTAAGATCTAAGTCAAATAAATCGTTAATGTCTTCTACCACAACACACGTTATTGACATAGACAAACATATTATAATTATTTTAACCTAAGACTCGGACGTCGTGACCTGTCGTATTTTTCGTCCCGGGACACAAAATATCTAATAGTACTGCCGAGTTCTTTCGCGACGTCTGCTGCGGGATAATTCTGTAGTCGCATGTCCAGTCACGTCTCTTGTTCCTAGCTGAGTCACTAGAAATGTTATATCACGCTCAGTTTTGTCTATAAAGACTGGCATAAGAAATGTAGTTACATAAAGTAAGGAGCATATGTAGGTGCCGAAATTATTTACTGACATTGTCTGAATGGCTGGTCATACGTTGATAATTTGTACATTATATGAGTAAACAAATAGATCAATCATTTCAAGTGGGCGTAAGCAGAGTGGATTGAATGTGGAGTAAATAAACAAAGGTTATTTTTATGCTTACAAGTCATGTGGTATCTGTACTGTAGATTGGATAAAGTGAGAAATGAGTATATTAGAGGCAGTTTGAAAGTGGCGCCAGTGGCAGAAAAGTTGAAAGGAAACCGTTTGTCCTGGTATGGTCATGTGATGAGGAGGGATGAAACGCATATTACTAAAAGAGTTATGAATATAAATGTGGATGGATGGAGAGGGAGAGGAAGGCCAAAGAAAAGATGGATGGACTGTGTGAGGTGTGATATGAAAGAAAAGGGAGTCAGTAATAACATGACGGGGGTTAGAACGGTATGGAAGAAGCAAACGTGTTGCGCCGACCCCAAGTAACATGGGATAAGGGCCGGCAGATGATGATGACAATGAGTTTACGTGGATGTTTTGTCTAGTGCATTAAGATGCCTTTGGCCGTAGTTAACGTGGCCTAATAAACAAAAACTATGCATATTTTAATCCTATAACACTCAGCAATAATATAGCTTTATATCAGTGAATGTTCGTTATCGAATGTACTTCAAGAGATAAATTTTGGGAACATAAAAATACATTTAACTAATAATACCAGCCTGTAACTGTCCCACTGCAGGGAAAATTTCTCTTCTCATACAGAGAAGGCACGAGCATTGCTCAATTCTGTTGGGCGATTTCAGACTTATATTAAGAGGTTTTCTCACGATGTTTTCCTTCACCTTTGTCAGCGATGTCCGAGATAAACTTCGAAAGTATATATGAACTTGTCCGGATTTGAACCCATGACTTCAAGCACGAGAGGTGAAGTATTAAGCCACTAGGCCACCACCACCACATTGCATTAAGTCTTTATAATACTAGTTTATATTAAAGGCAATTTACGAATTCAAAGCCAAATAAAACTTTAGAGAAACCACCACGAATCATCCTAAATATAAATATGAACACAAATGTTGCCGATACATGACAAATATTGGTCATACATTAATTTGGACGGGCGTTGATATCAGTTGGAGCTCCATACATAGTCGATACAAACTAATAATGTCGTTAATTACTTGATATCAGGCACTTTACGAGCTTTTCGTTCGTATTTATGTCTGTAATAAAGAACAAACCGGACGCTGAACGATTCCTCGGCTCTTTCAGTAATATGTAGTAATTGGACAACTGATTATCGGGATGTATATGGAAAATATTCTTGTTTTTCACGTTTGTGGAATATAAGTATCACTCTATCTTATAAGATTGTACCAGTATGGCTGATGTTCGCAACCCAACATCCAAGCGTATATTTTGCGTATTTGCTATACATTTAAAAGATTCTTGTTAAGTTTCAAATTTATACTCATATGGTGCTGTAAAGCGGAACCGAGTAAGACATATATTGGAAATAAGTCGTTATGTCGTGGGTATTTGATGCGGCAGAATAGAAAACATGTGGAAAGTATTAATACAGACATAAACAATCGCCTTTCTCCCATGGGAGTAGGCAGAAACTACAGACTGCGACCTGCTACGATCCATACTGCTTGAGTACGAATGTGGACGTTTATAGGGGTGGAGGAAGACCAAGAAAACGACGGATGCATTGTGTGAAGACATTGCGTTGGAAGGCCTCCCACCAGGTGGACCGATGACCTGGTGAAGGTTGCGGGGATCCGCTGGTTGCGGGACGCACGGGACCGGTCAATGTGGCGACGCTTGGGGGAGGCCTATGTCCAGCAGTGGACGTTTTTCGGCTGATATGATGATGATGAAAAGTGTGATTACCATCCACACTTTTATCATCATCATATCAGCCATAATTAATCAATGTCAACGGTTAGTTTGGCTTCGAGTTTTTTAGCCAATCAAATGCGTTAGAAGGCGCCACGCCATGCCACGACACGCAAGTGTGGTTCCATCTTTAGGATTTATATGTGTTCTAGTGGGTGTACTACAAGTACAGAACAACTATTTTCTTATTGTTCCTCGGAATATCAGCGCAGCGTTATTTTCTTTTAAATTTCGTTGCATATGATGAGCTAGGAGCCTTTTTGGTCTCGCACGGAGTTATTTATTTTTTATTATTGTTTGTGTTTTGCTTATCTCGTGTCTCCTGTGCGGGTCACAAATAAATATCTTTCTTTCTCGGCAACCGGCCTCGGAAATGCTAATTTCCATGACCATCAACTATTAGATTTATCTTATATAATCATTTGAATTCAGAACTAAGATCTTAATCGTTGTTTTGATTTCCGTGTTTATATAGAGCTGTAAAACTATTTTCCTATTTTCCTTAAGTAGCTGAAATTAGTAGTAATAAAATAAAATACTAATTTCAGCAAAAGTAGTAGTAGTTTAGAATTATATGAAATTGCCGTTTTATTGTAACAGGTACTTCGAATTGACATAGAACCTTCATTGTTTGAGATTTTTGAGTGAAACTTTTTTCACATAGTACCTTTGAAGTTCTTCTTTAAAACAATGTACTAAATTTGATATTCGAATTTCAGTTGTTTTTTTTATTCAGCTTAGACAAGAAAGATGGATACTTCGAAAATTGGAGTGATTTTTGAATACGAGTGGCACTAACGCGGCAGAAAAGTTCGCAATATCAATGTTGCGTTTAGAGAGGGGACAGCTAATGAACACACCGTGCGATTTTGGTTTAAATGCTTTAGTGATGGAAACTGTGACTTGAAGAACGAACCACGTGGAAGACCGCCCACACAGGTGAATAACAATAAATTGAAAGAGATGGTGGAACCCGATCCGAGCCAAAGTACCCAGGAATTAGCGGCATGGTTTAACGTTACCTTACCAACAATATTGACTCAATTGAGTCGAATCAATAAAATAAAAATATGAAAAATGGGTGCCTCATGGTTTGACTGATCTGCAGAAAGAAACGCGTTTTTAAACTTGTGTTGCATTGTTGAATCGATACAGAAATGAAGGAATATTGGATCGAATTGTGACAGGTAATGAAAAGTGGATTTACGATAACCGTAAGCGAAAAATGCAATGACTAACCCCAGGTCAAACGCCGCCGCCAACAGTGTCCTAAACCAAAACTTACCAATAAAAAGGTAATGGTAACTGTTTAGTGGTCACATGGTGTTATTCACTATAGCTTTCTCCGATCCGGTCAAGCAATAACGGTAGATGTCTACTGTGCCGAACTCCAAACATTGATAGCAAGTAGCAGTGAAACAGCCCCGACTCATGAATCGATCTTCACCATTATTGCTCCATGATAATGCGAGACCTCATACAGCACGAGAAACCGTTTTATCTCTACAGGAACTGCAATTAGAAACCATTCGTCACCATCCGTATTCACAAGACCTTTCTCCAACGGAATACAATTTTTTCGTGATTTGGACAATTTTCTACGTGATAAAAAGTATTCTTCTCAGGAGGCAGTACAAAATGCTTTCACACAGTTTGTCGAATCTAGATCAATAGAGTTCCATCGCAAAGGCATAAATGACCTTCCTATTAGATGGCAGCAATGTATAGATAATAATGGTAATTATTTTGATTAAATAAATATGTTAAATTTAAAAAAAGCTATTTCCAATTTTTCAGGACATATCGGCAATTTCATACTTAAACCCCTAATACTTCCAATTTGATTAAGAGCGTCAAGTCTGCCTCAAGCGCAAAGGGCTGGCAGAAATCAGACGACAGACGATACACGGAATTTGCCGAAGGGCAAATTCAGATTTCTGGCACTAAGAAAATAGCAGTACTTTACACCTCTAACAGTTTGGGGATACATACATTATTTATGTTATATTTCATGTAAATTTAACTATTAATGCCCGAGTTGTATCTAACCGACTGAATATAAGAGGGAGGAGTATTTTTCATGATAATTACAGGCCGGCAGACCTCGGCAAACAACGCGAAGAGTCTGACCTGTATACATTTACATACATTACTTGTAAAGTTTCGCTACGGATTTAATTTGACGTATCTTTATTTTCTTTTGAATTACAATACCTTTTGGTGGGTGAGATTGCAGTATTTTTGCAAAAGAATAGTTTTATATATTGAGGCATAATTTAAAATGCTTTAGTTTGTTTGATATCATGTTCATAATGCTTGTGAGCAAGATAACTATAAACGTGAAGGTAGGTACATAAGTGAAAATATGTTGTGAAAAGTATTTACTCAGGACGCCCATTTATGTTGGCTATATTTTAAGTAGTATCTACCAGTTCCTAAGTTTAATAGTCCACATCCGTGCCACGGACACATAAAAGATAGTACTTGTATGCCCCAGTTTCATTAAAAGTTCCAATTGAGTAGACATTTAAAGTAACGAAGCTAATAATTAAAACACTTGAAACACGTTCGCTCGATAGACACGTCAGTGTACCACTGTTCGTGGTGTTTATATTTCGTTCCACTTACTGTAATTAGCTCAGCTGTTCAAGCCTAATTTGCATTGAAATTGTCGTAACCTAGAATGTTAACTAACAGTACTCCATTACCGTACAATCTAGGACAAATTGTGCTATCAAATTAAGTGCTGTGAGACCGTTTAAAAGTCAACATTACTGAGCAATAGTAATTTGTGGAATCATGTCGAATTATGTCCAATTTACTTAGAATTCTACCCGCTCTGCTATGGAGGAGACCGCAAAGATAAGGGGACAGCACATTTATTATGGTGGTGCCATTTGTTCTTTTATCTCTATAAGAATAATTCATTCATTTTTAATGCCTTATAAAAAGTTATGCGTCAGCAAGTTATGTGCTTTAATTGCTTATTTAATACGTTTGAATGTAATATGTGGTCCAAGTGAAGTTTTTGAGTGGATTGCTCAAATGTTGTCGTAGTCTTAGGCCCTGTTTTTGGAGAACGAATATAACAAAATGATTGTGAACATTTTTCAAATGCGCAATAGCCGCTGTGATTCGTTAATTGAATTTTGTACAGACAATTGTAGCTGTTGACTAGCATTTAATTTGTTTTTACCTGAAACCGGGGATTATTGTTAATATTTAATGTTATTCGGTGTTGGTAGTCATTAAATTCAGCCTCTCTTTCTGTTGTTTTCCTACACCTTAAATACAAAAAGCATGTTATATGCATTTTTTTAAACCAAGTTTTATGTACTAAACTAAAATCACTTGTCAATACATATCATATGACCCCAAACACGATTTTACTGTAGTATTTGGTTGAGAAGTTCCTATGGCCACATCCGACTGCATCATCAGACCAAAGTACCTACAATATTTTTGAATTATCTCTAAAATTATATCAAGTTTAAACTAATTCGGATGCCAAGACAAGATGGATTACTAATTTGTACCCACACACGAAAACAAAGGAAGCAAGTTAATAAAAAGCTAATAATAAATAAGTAGTAGATGCTGAGGAACATGAGTTGCCACAATTAGTAATATGAGATCGTTCGTTAGCTGAACAAACACTGCGCACAGCTTTCATTCCCGGCCGTCACTAGTGCGGGGCATATCATTAGTGCTTCATTATCCGGTCTAGATGTGTGAAGCGAGTACTGCTGTCGCGGCAGGAAATTAGACGTCGATATACAAGTTCTGCTGACTGACTTTCTGTCATATTCAAGCGTGGTTTTAGATGTATTATCTTGTGGCTAAGCAGTGAGGTCATCTGTCACGTCTAAGCGGGAACGAGATGACACATTTTTACAGAGAACGATTTTTAATTTATTTCTTGTGCGACCTTTTCGTTTTTGTTTATAAATTTATATATACATATTTTTAATATTTATTTATTTATTATATACTTTTTTGTACACCACAAAAACATACAGGACAAACATTTATAAAAACAAGTGTACAATGGGTGGTAATATTCTCAACGATTTCCAAGAAAGTTTTTGTTCTCATCCCAAAGAAATTGGTTTGACTGATCTTGTGAAAAGACTGTTTTTGTAAATCAACTGTTTCTTAGAAAAAGGCTGTATTGTTTCCCTTTTACTTTTCTAATCTTTTATCATTCTTTTTGAATTTACCATGAGCCATTTTGGCAATTTCCAAGAATAACAATGTACCAAGTGCTGTTGTTGTATATTATTTTTGGTAGGCTTCTTTCCTCTGGTAAATAGTACTCTTCAATCCAAGGTTTGGATGAAAGCTTCACAATACATAATATGAGCACAAAACTATTCTATGTAGCTAACTACAATAGCAATAGTACCAAACGAGGCTCGGACCTCCTCTCCATCGGCTAAAACGAAATGTTCATTGTTCGTCGATCGATCTTCTTATAATTCTGATAGCTTTTGTGAGCTCCAATATATTCGTTGTTAAGCTCTCGAGGCATTAAGACAGGATTTGTACTGAAAAGCATCTGACAATGAGAGAATGTTTGATAACTCGGGCTTGAATGCGTTGATGTGAGTTTGAGGAGTGGATCAGATCTTATGAGTAGTGAGCAGTGGACATTTGGCATCTATTGTTAGTTTAGTGTACATAGCTGCTTTTATTGTGTTCGTGGCTAGGTAATTATATCTCCACGGGTCGATTTTCAAGATTAAGTAACGCTTGCCGAGGTGAGTCCTTGAATGAGAAACTCCCTCGTGCCTCAGAAAGCACGTTAAGCCGTTGGCCCCGGCTGATTTCTAAGCCGTTAACATGGATGTTATAATAGGTACAGATTGTCCATTTAAGTAGATAATTATGTTCTAGAATCTAATAGGGTGCATGTACTATCTCTCGTTATCTAGAATCTAGATAACGTTAGATAGTACATGTACCCCATTGTCACCAACGAGGAAGACCATTCCTTATAGCAATCAATCATAGACCGATTCTAACCCGGCCCAGTCCTTGATCTCGGGTTCGACTCCCGGCCGTATCTATCCGGAATTAACTGGCATGCTTTCGGAATGCTAATTTCACTGCTAGAGAGATAGATTACGGCAAGGGTGCCAAGATCATATTGTGTTTATCTTTTATTATTTAAAGTTAAAGACCGGTTTTACCGGTTTTCGCTAAGGGGTTTTGCCGAAGGCGCGAAGCAAATTCAATTATATGTGCGTGTAATATGTGCGCGATATCGCGCAAGTATTTTCTAAGAAAAGTTCAAGTGCTAATTAATCGGTCAATCGAATCGAGTCGAGCTATCAGGAAAGTGGCTCAGTTGCATTATTTCTTAACAAATTTTGATATTTTTACCGATGTACAATTTGAAAAGCATAAAAGATAAATTAAGAGATAAGATAAGATAATAATATAATACAATATTTACTTAGGTACTCTTTTATATTTGTAGGTTGTTGACAACACATAATTTAGGTAGGTACTTAGATATTTGTCGGTAGGTGCTTAGTAAATATGAGAGGTATGTATTAAGTAGCAAACCATTGCTACTTGAAAAATAAAAATGAATGATTAAGACGTCACACATACTTCAAATTAAAACACACGCATTTGTTGTTAAATGTTTCGAATTGGTGAATTAGAGATTTGGTTATTCGAGATCGCATGGCTATGGCGCGTAATGATAATGATAATCGTGGTAGCGTACATTCTTTGTTGAGTGTTTCGTATTAGTAAACATACGGAAAAGTGTTATTCGGTGTTACATTATTTCTAAGTAATGTCACACCCAATAAGGACAAGATGAAGTATCACAAATAGTAAAATTTACTTAGGCATGATTTTCAATAGTCTGATAACTTTTAATTTAATTGAGAAATATAAAATGCTAGTTTGACAGCTTTTGTGTAGAAAATATGTCAAACACCCATTTTAATTTCACAGTTAAAAGTTAACAGACTATTGAAAAATCGGGCCTCAATCGATTAATTAGTATTAGGTTTCTTCTATTGTTTGCTACCCAAGTGTTTCGCTACTGGTACCTGAGTGTTTTGGTGGTGCATGTGTTTTATGCGCCAGAGATCAGCGTAATTAATTCCAGCTAGACCAAAAAAAATTAATAAAATACAAAAAGTACAAAAAAATATATCAGACAGAAGTACAAAGCTTTTTGGAAATAATAATGCCACAATATAAAAACAACAACAAGTATAAACAACTTACGTCTCTAAAGTCAGCTCAATTATTCCTATGATGGTCCACGATTTCCATACACATCAGAGAAACACTTTCGCAAAGGAAAATCCTAACAATGGATACAAAACAAATCATTTCCTACCCGAGGTAAAAAGCTTGAGGGAAATATCGACTTTGAAGTTCAGAAGCTAAGGTTTTAAATGAAATGAGAGATATAGATTATACGTAATTGAATCTGAGTTGCAAATGTTTCTCTTTTAAATTCGTAAACGGTGTTGGGTGTGGAAGCAAGATTTGAATCTGAGTCGGTGCGTTGTATGAACGGGTTCACACACCCACCTGATTAATAAAGGATTCCGATAAAACCGAGCTGCCTGATCATAAATGGCGCAATTTTAGGATGCGCTTCTAACTGTACTTAAGAACCATGTTGAGTGCCCTGAAGATAAAATTAGATAACTATTAATGGCAGTTGTATTTAAGGTGCCCTAGTCAGTCATTCTTCCATACAAACGTAGTATGGCGATTACTCCACTGTTTGACCATGGACGCTCAAAATAAAAAATGATATCAATTTGTCTTATCATTATCTAGCACTGTATCGAAACAAAAAAGTAAAAAAATACCTGTATTTGAAAGTTTCGAAAATTCCATATTTCAACACTAATTTCAACGCATCTTTGGGTGGAAATAAATACCATAATAAGAAGAAAATCGCAAAACAGTTACCATAAAAGTATAGATTAACAGTTAAACAATGCAAATAATTTTATTTTAAACAAATACATTCGGTAGTTTTTGTATGATCATCGTACTTCCAAAGGTCTGTTTATAAAATTTCGCGCTCTTGTTTTCGTTCTTAATCATCATCCATTTGTTTATTTTTATACTATGAGTGTGTATTCGTACGCGCACTAGCTTCTCTCTGCTCATCACAACGTCTATCTCTTTCGTACGTGTTGTCGTCGGATGAGATAACCTGTGCTATAACCATGAATGGAACTCTATTTAGGTCATTACATAATGAAATTGGCGTTTTGTAAGGGAGGAACATAAAGTCGTTTTTTTATATTTTATAATATATTTATTTAATCAAAGTATGTACCATTGCTATCTATGCACTTTTGCCATCTCATAGGTAGTTCATTGATCCCTTTACTAATAAAACCATTCGGACGGGCATTAATAAAATCTTTGAAGGCGCTTTGGACTGCCTCATCGGAGTTGAATTTTTTCCCTTGCAAGAGGTTATCCAAATTTCGGAAAAAATGGTAATCTATTGGATCAAGGTTCGGGGAGTACGGTGGATGTCTTAGACATTCCAATTGAAGCTCCTCTAATTTGGTAACCGTCTGTTGTGCAGTGTGTGGTCTAGCGTTGTCCTGAAGTAGCAGTAGCCTAGAGCGATTGACCAGTCTCGGCTGTTTAGTAGCTAGCTTTTCCATCATGGTTTGCAGTTTCTGACAATAGACATCCGCCGTAATCGTCTAGCCAGATTTAAGAAAGCTGTAGTGAACGACACCGGCACTAGTCCACCAAACGCTCACAAGTAATTTATTTTGAGTCAATTTTCGCTTGGGACAGGATTTGGCTGGTTCGCCAGGGTTCAGCCATTGCGATAAGCGTTTCCGATTATTGTACAGTATCCACTTCCACAATAGCCTTCAATTCTTCATTATCAACTTTGGTCTCCGGCCGACCACGGGGCTTGTTCTGCAGGTCGAAATTTCTTGAACGAAAACGTTGGAACCAAAAACGCACTGTGTTTTCTTTTGCGACACCGTCGCCATACACATCATTAATCCTTCGAGTCGTTTCTGCAGCACTGGTGCCGCGATGGAACCCAAACTCGTAAATAACGCGATATTTCAAGTTTTCCATATTGTAAACTGACTGGCGCAAAGATAAAACCAAAAGAGGAAAAAACAAATGAATTAAGGTTTTCCAAACATATTAGTAAATAGACGTATACATTTAAAATTGGAATTCAAAGTGGAGATATTTGAGATCAAAGTGGCCAGTACGACAAAACGCCAATTTCATAGGTAAGGACCGCCAATTTCATAGGTATTGATATCTACCAAGATAGCAAGCTTTAAATGCCAAGATGGTTGTTGGTTATTTACTGTGTATCAAAGTTCCAATGTATGTGGTGTGTAAGGGAAGGATTTTATGAATAAAAGCACAGAAAGACAAGACTGGGTATTTATTTAATAAAGCTTGTCAATTCATTCATATTGAGAAAGGTCAGTGACCGCCCGTTCACTAAACTAGTTATCGTGTAAAAGAAGGGCCACAAACTCCACGGAAGCTCTTTCATAGTATTTGTCAATACCTTTTACAACCACATAAAGTATTTACAATATTATTTAATGAAAATAACAAGGTGAGGCAAAAAACAGAGACTAGCCCTTAAATCAAGTTAACATATTAGGAATAAAGGCCATAATCAACACAGCCATTGGCAAGAATAAAGTTATAATATCAAATAACTTACGTTAGCCTTGAGTAGTCGATCTTTCACAAAGTATTAGGACTTTTAAATAACAATATCTGGCCTGTACTGGCTTGTAGTTCACAAAAAATAAATCAGCTTATCAATTACACAATATTTTATAATAACGGGTCTCATACGTCCATTATGAAAAAATAGCGCCACCATTTTCTATATTGCTTTAAATAATCTCACAATTAGGTGAACAATAAACAATTCCTTTGTAATGAAACAGTTTTAAAACGTAACAAGACAGTTAAGGAATTTAATATCGCCTCTTTAGTCATTCTTATTCTTATTGATACTAACAGACAGTATTGTACTAATTGTTTCTAAGGACTTATAATACTAAAATAGCAATATAATATCCAGGATACATCACAATGATCCTTACAAATTACGATGACTGACTTAAAAACTAAAATTCATGATTTAATGACGTCACACTTATTTCAAATTCTAACACGCAACACCGGCCACAAAATAGTTCGTGCCGCCGACTAGGGCAACCTTAAGTCTGCTGTTTTCATTTTTGATTATATGCTGATAAAACTTAATATAAAATTCCAATTGGTACCATCCAAAATAACAATTATAATAGAATGTCAAATATTAGGGAGACCAAAAGCGAATTAAAGTAATTATAGAAATGCCTGCAAATTTAATGGTTCATAATATTGCATTACGTTTTATCTGGTTATTAATAATAAGTTGATATTTTACGAACGCACCCGTACTCTAAATTCAATGAATGTGGTGCACCCATGTCAGAAGATTGAACCTCGATTTTATAGATGGACAATATATTTTGATATACTAGGTAAATGCTAAACGAAATCTATGAGTTCTCTCAAAGATATATTTTTCTATTTTAAGTTCAAGCGTGACTGTTAACTCACCGGATGGTATGATAACATTGCTTTTCAGTCGACAAATTGTAAATTCAAGCTACATTATGTATATCTGGATCCTTAAAAAGAATTGCCGAAAGTCCTAAACATTCGTAAAAGGCAGGTCCCTTCCGCTCCCTTCATGATAAGAACTCTCAACGAAAACTTTACGAGTTTTACAAATAGTTCCGTTTTATCGCCCCAAGACCCTGGGGGTTCAATGACCCACAATTTTTCACTGGTTATATATTGCTATGATGTCGTTGACCTTAATACAAATATTCTGAGCGTTGTCCGACGTTATTAATGTGAGGCAAGGGATGGCATTGACCATGTAGATTTTTTTCTTGAAGCTGAGCTGAGTATTTCAATTTTGTTAAAGTTATGCGAGGAGCTCGTGCCTATATAATAAGTTTAACCACGGGTTGATATTGGTAACGGTTAAGCAACGGTGACCATTCCTGCATAACGGTTATCTTCCATGATTCGTAAAACTGGTTAAGCTGTTGGTCCAGGCTGTCAATTCTAGATCTTTGTGAGTCAGTAAACATTAAAACTGATACCAATATTATTCTTACAAGTGCTATCCTAATGTTACTCAAATGGTTAGACTGGCTTGACTCCAACATATTTGACAAAAGTGACAAAAGGGCTAGGCCGATTGATTGATATAGAAGTTGAATCTGCTCAACTCTGAGAATAAGCCCAAGACGTAGTCTTTTTTTTGGAAAGACTTATAGCAACAAATCTAGCTTGTAGCGCAGTGTGTCACTGCCAGCGGGAGATAGATTGCTGACCCGTGCTTCGTATTTATGTATGGGATTGGAGTGCGCGTTAACCGAGGGAGGCGGATGAATTTCTGGATATAATTTAACATACCAAGCCTTGAACTAATGAGAGACAATTAATAATGTATTCGTGTGCGAGCCCGAGGATCCCGAAACGTTTCAGATATATCTGTTTTTTTATTAAATTCGTTCGCTGACAGACAACGTACAGCCTAAAAACTACCAGGAAGGTGATGCAGGAGTTTTAAATTCACCCTTATAGGAGTTAATAAATGATAAAAGTTTGATGTGTACATAAGAATTTAGGGTCCCAATCGTGCATTTTAAAACAATTATAATCGAAAAATAGTACAAGAGTTTGTCAGTTATACCATCAAGCATAGTATAATATCAGCATTGAGATAGAGTGATTAGCACCCTTAGTTCTGAATAAAATTGGTAAAAGTACTGCGCCTTTTTAACAAAATCTGTTTTCGCTCCAACAAAGTAGAAGTTAGTATTTCATGTTAGAACCGCTCCCAGCTAATATCTTACGTTTCCCCTTCAGTAAGACGTGCGCACCTGTTGTGGTGAAATATTGCGTGGAATGAGAATCGCTGAGTGATCGTGTTGTACTGCGGTCACTATACCACTGAACTGCAAGTTAGTCTAATACAGGTACAGTCAAAGGTAAAATGTGCAGTCTTACTCTCCCTAAACTCAAATGGCTAGTTTTTTAGAAGAAGTTCAAATAATGTAATAATGTTGTATAGATATAGATTATACCTACTAACTGTGAAAAGCTAAAATTCTTCTGCCGTTGCTGTTTTGGTAGATTTGACGGAGATATCGGTGAAAAGGATTAGTTAATGATCTTTCTTATTATTTTTATTTTAGCCTATGCTGTCCCACTGCTAAGCTAAGGTCCCCAAATCTAAATGATTAATTATTACAATTACTAATGTCGTCATATCAAAGATTTGTTTCATTTTTAATAAACTTATTTTGTCCCACTGCTAGGAAAAAATCTCGCCCGCAGGCTTACAGTCTTCCCCTCCGGTGGTTTGTCGCATTGTCGAGGCTCAGTGGCCGTGGCTTGGTCACTTGGTCACCGTGAAGCGAAGAGCAACCCGAGGAGAGGCCACTCGTCAGAGCTTTTGCCGATGATGTAGCGGCCAACAAGTATGTTGCGGTGCTGCTTGGGATAGCAAGTGTTAGCGTGCCCGTGTGACCGCCACAAGCGGCACAGGAGGACACCGTGGAGTTTTAGTGGGTTGAAGTCCCACATAACTGCGCTATCTCCCCGTGGTAGCGCAGTATGCATGAGCATTTATACAAGCAAAAAAAAAGGCTTCCAGTCTTCTCGGTATTATATATCAAATGTTAAAATTTAAATTCTACGATTGAAAGATGACGCGTGTCCTATTATTTTGTGTTATTAACTACACAAGGTAGGTTTACACCGAGGGTACAAACCCCTCCTTTACATCGATCGGTGTGTTTTCACCCACAGTCGCAAACTGGGGTCTAATTTGAATTTATGCCAGCAATAAATATTTTTGCTGCCTACCAAAGAGTTATTGGGTACAATTTATTATGGCCGTAGAATTTTAAAGGGTTATTTTTTAGAGATAGACTGATGTTGGCACATTTGTTGTGCTAATCTGATGTTGATTTTTTGCAGGTGTAAACACCAATGTAATTCTGAACGCTTGATTCTTTTTAAGTTTTAACAAATGAGTTGTATCGGAAGTTTTAAACAGGTCTAAACAATGATCATGCTCAATATTCAATCATCATCATCAAAAGATGAGTATTTGATTACTGCATTCATACATTAAGCCATAAAACCATTGTGCTTTCAAACATTTATGAGTTATTAGATTCTGCCAGCGACATCACCCGCATGAAAAGATTTTTATTATGCCAAGGGAACATTATACCGGGATAAAAATGTAGCATAATTATGTGCTATTCCAGACTATAATCTATCTCTTTGCCAATACATATTTTTGATTTCATACAGATCCATTCGGCCGTTCTGGCGTTATTGAGTAACAAACATACAACCATCCATCCAAACTTTTGCATTTATAATATTAGTAAGATTCTAGTCTAGTTCGGAATTACTCTGCACTCACAAATGCTTAGATACGGTTCCTCAAACAAGCCCAACATATTAATCATTATTTGTAACATATACGATGGTTTATAGTGGTCAGCGCGTTTTGTGCCTGAATAGGTAAGGATTTTAGATTTCGTAAATGCGTGTCAAAACGCCATGGTGATCAGGCCCTTATAACAATAGGCAGAATTTCAATAAAGCGAACCGAATTTTCCGTATGGTGCCGGCCGTAAAGAATTCCACCATCCCATGTCTTCCCGTGGGTGTCGTAAGAGGCGACTAAGGGACAAACCAGAGAATGGGCAGCAGCGTTCTCTGTGCTTCTATAACAACCATACTGCGATCGCCAACCCGCCTGCCAAGCGTGGCGATTATGGCAAACCCCCCCCCCATGAATAGCACAAATAAAAAATGGCCCCTAGTGCCCGGCAGCCTGCCTACCCTCGACTACGGTAGCGGTCGAGGTTACGGCATGGCAAGGGGTGCCAAGAATCTCCGGACGGGATCCGGCTACCCCAACAAACACCGACGACTAGACCTGGCAACATACAACACGCGCACACTTCGGACAGACGAAAAGATCACCGAACTCGAAGAGGAATTGAGCAGGTTGCGATGGAGTATTATAGGGTTATCTGAAGTCCGAAGAGAGGGGGAGGACTCGATAATCCTCAAATCCGGCAACCTGCTCTATTTCCGAGAGGGTGACCGGCAGTCCCAGGGTGGTGTCGGGTTTATCGTCCACGAGTCCCTTGTGAACAACGTGGTGAAGATCGAGAGTGTGTCGACCAGGGTGGCGTACCTGATACTCAGAATATCCGCAAGATATTCGCTGAAGGTCATACAGGTCTACGCCCCAACCTCGGCACACCCCGACGACGAGGTAGAGACCATGTATGAGGATATCTCCAGAGCCATGCATGGTTTCAAAACTCACTTCACCGTTGTCATGGGGGACTTCAACGCGAAACTGGGCAAACGAGACGAGGATGAGCTGCAAGTGGGGCAATTTGGAGTTGGACGTCGGAACCACCGGGGTCACCTACTGGCCAGTTTTATGGAGAAGGAGGGCCTCTATATGATGAACTCCTTCTTCAAAAAGCGTGAACATAGGAAGTGGACCTGGCAGAGCCCCGATGGTGCAACAAAAAATGAGATCGACTTCATCATGTCAACCAGGAAGCAAATGTTCAATGATGTCTCTGTGATCAATTCGGTAAAAACCGGGAGCGATCACCGCATGGTAAGAGGCACATTGAACATTAATATTAAGCTTGAAAGGTCTCGACTGATGAAGTCCACGCTCCGTCCAGCACAGATTCAGGTCCAAAACCCCGAGAGCTTTCAGCTCGAACTCCAGAATCGTTTCGAGTGCCTAGGGAGCTCAGTGGACGAATACAATGACGGGTTCGTGGAAGCTGTCCATACGGTCGGGTCTAAGTTTTTCAAGACCCGTCGTACAGATAGAAACAAAAAGCTCTCTGATCCTACTCTCAAGCTTATGAAGGAGAGGCGTGAGATGATCCTGCAGTCTTCAGATGAGGCGTGCAAATATCGGCAGCTCAATAGACAGATCTCTAAATCCTTGAAAAAAGACCTCCGCCGCTTTAACACCGAGCGTATTAAAGACGCGATTGAGCGAAATAAAGGCTCCAAGGTATTTGCAAGGGATCTGGCTATTGGGCAGAGCCAGCTCACGAGACTGAAGACCGACGATGGCAGGATCATATCCGCCAAACCGGAGCTTCTGAGGGAGATCGAGACATTCTATGGGCAGCTGTACACATCAATCAGCAAGCCCGTTGCGAGTCTAGCAAACGACCCAAGAGCTAGATTGACCCGACACTATACCGAAGATATCCCGGACGTCAGCCTGTACGAGATTAGGATGGCTCTGAAACAGCTTAAAAACAACAAGGCGCCGGGTGATGACGGAATCACGGCTGAACTCCTGAAGGCGGGTGGAAAACCGGTCCTTAAGGCCCTTCAGAAGCTGTTTGATGCCGTCATACTCGAGGGCAAAACGCCACAGGCATGGTGCAGGGGTGTGGTGGTACTCTTCTTCAAGAAGGGCGACAATGCCCGACTGAAGAACTATAGGCCCATCTCACTTCTTAGTCATGTCTACAAGTTGTTTTCAAGAGTCATCACGAATCGTCTCGCGCGCAGGTTTGACGATTTCCAGCCTCCCGAACAAGCCGGATTCCGAAAAGGCTTTAGCACCGTAGACCACATACATACGCTGCGGCAGGTCATACAGAAGACCGAAGAGTATAACCTGCCTCTCTGTTTAGCGTTTGTGGACTACGAGAAAGCCTTCGATTCGATCGAGACTTGGGCAGTACTGCAATCTCTCCAACGGTGCCAGATCGACTACCGGTACATTGAGGTGTTGAAGTGTTTGTACAAAAACGCCACCATGTCAGTCCGTCTTCAGGATCAGACCTCGAAACCAATCCTTCTCCAGCGCGGCGTGAGACAGGGAGACGTCATTTCTCCGAAACTGTTCACTGCTGCGCTGGAGGATGTCTTCAAGGTTCTGGATTGGAAGTCGCTTGGCATCAACGTTAATGGCGAGTACATCACTCACCTTCGGTTTGCCGACGACATAGTGGTCATGGCTGAGACCATGGAGAGCCTCAGTACAATGCTCGATGACCTCAATAGAGCTTCCGAAAGAGTGGGTCTTAAAATGAACATGGACAAAACCAAGGTCATGATGAATGCCCATGTAACACCCACTCCTATCAAGATCGGAGACTGTTTACTTGAAGTTGTAGATGATTATGTCTACCTGGGACAAACGATCCAGTTGGGTAGATCCAACTTCGAGAAAGAGGTCAACCGTCGAATCCGACTCGGCTGGGCAGCGTTCGGGAAGTTGCGTGGTATCTTCTCGTCCAATTTACCGCAATGTCTCAAGACAAAAGTCTATGACCAGTGTGTGTTGCCAGTGATCACCTATGGGACCGAGACGTGGTCGCTCACAATGGGCCTTATCAGAAAGCTTAAAGTCACCCAAAGGGCAATGGAGAGGGCTATGCTCGGAATTTCCTTGCGTGATCACGTCAGAAATGATGATATCCGCAGGAGAACCAAAGTTACCGACATAGCCCGAAGAATTGCCAAACTTAAGTGGCAGTGGGCAGGGCACATTGCTCGCAGAACGGATGGCCGTTGGGGCCGAAAAGTTCTGGAATGGCGACCGCGAACCGGAAGACGATATGTTGGAAGGCCTCCCACTAGGTGGACCGATGACCTGGTTAAGGTTGCGGGAAGGCGCTGGATGCGAGACGCACGGGATCGGTCAATGTGGCGACGCCTGGGGGAGGCCTATGTCCAGCAGTGGACGTCTTTCGGCTGAAATGATGAACCGAATTTTAATATTCTGCAAAAAATATCTTTAAAACTGTATAGTACTTAATAGGCAACTATTCAAATTTCCACTTCCCTCCATATCAAGCAGGAGATAGAACAAACAAACAAGACCAATAGGCACAAAGGGTCGTTTACAACTGGGATAAGCCCAGTTGCCTAGCACCACGGATAAAAAATAGAATTAATATTAATGGGTCCTAACATTGTGAGCTGTTATATTTGATTCCAATAATAGGTATGGCAGAAAGGCTCGGCGCTCGGCGCTTTTCTGGTGGTCGCCACTGTTGATTCTGGCGTTCAGGAGTTGCAGTGGTTTGGGAATAGTGCGGTGGGTTTAAAAAGTAGGCAACTATCCACCACAGCAAATAGTTTACAGATCAAACTATAACAGCAAAGTTATTATTATATTTAGTTTCGTAACGTTCTCGAATGTTCCCAAGGTCGGAGTGGTCCAAACGAACTTATTCCAAAGATTTCGGTACGGACCGATGTCGGTTGTAATTATTAAGATTTGTGCGTAGCATTGAGCACGAGAATGTTTGCCTTGAATAGAACGTTTGCGTGAACTAAAGTTGTTCAAAGGAAAGTTTCTTTTCATGAAAAGAGATTGTTATTGTGTGTGTTGTATGGTGTAAGTAGGTGACGCTTAACTGGTTTATTGTTATTAACGCGATTACCGAGGATATATAACAACAATCTGTGAATACCGGTCCGGCTGCGAAAGCCTTGATTATGGCTCTGATATTAATATTATACGATTGACCATTAAAGGGGTCGTTTGGAACCTCAGGATTCATTCATAAGTCTTCTGTTTTGATTTAAAATTCAAATATAAATTCATATATAACATCACACCTTTATGTCCAAAGGGTTTGATAGAGGTGCACCTATATGTACACCCATATGTCGCCAGTTAAGTCTTAGTGTCTTATAATGGGGGGCGAGCCTATTGCCATCAACCAGGCCAAACACAAATCCCTACTCCGGGCTGCTACTGAGAAATTCCTGATGTCATAACCTTTGCCCAACCCAGGTAGTGAACCCAGTACCTCATACTCTTTGCGATTGCGAACACTAGACCAACCGGCAATTCAAATTTTTGAGCGCCTATCACTAACTGTCAACTGTACGGAACAAATTGCGACAGACCAAATCACTTAAGTAGTTTAAAACTATTACGCTGAATTTTTTAACGCTTCGTATTTTTATGTTGTTCTATAAAGGTGGGTTTGGGTGGGTAGACCAAATAAACAATACAGTTTGGTAGAATTTAGAAAACTAAAGCATCACGAGTATTACCTATTTGTAAAGATATCGTGCATTTTAATTCAATACAGGTGCGTAGCTTAGCCGTGAGCTGCTAAAGAGCGACGCCTGTATTCGTTGACTGGTTGACCAGAAATCATCATCACCATGTCAGCCACCCAATGCTGGAAATAAGGCCTCCCTCAAGCGTCGCCTCATCGACCGGACGTCTGATTCTCGCATTGATAAACCAAAAATATTAGATCGTTATCACGTGACGTACCTCAGCTCTCACCAGCCCCGTCTTCAGCCTGGGCATGTCCGAGTGCGAGTACTTGGATATGGTCCAGATCTTCACAGAGGTCAAGTCGGTGTTTAGCTTGAATTCGTTAATCTGGTTGCGCAGGAACTTACTGATATTCCACAGAAGGTAGTTGAGTCTGCGGGCAGAGAACAAGTTTTAGCGATAGACTTTATCGCGTTTATTAATTCATATATTGAAGGACAACGCCTATTAGGATCAATAGTCTAATCTATCAGTGGAAAGGAATCCAAAATCCTATTTCTTGTGATTCTGATCATCTATATGACTTCCAAATAATTTGGTAACTGTCACTGGGTAATTTTAAGACCGTATAGCTAAAATAAAGAAAAAAAAATACGTTAATCTATTACTGAAGTAACCCTCGTGTATCGAAACACTAGGCTCTAGTTCAGTGTTCACTATATTCCTATTTATCTAAATAATATTTTATTGTTTCAAGATTTTTCAATAAAAAAAATTGCATCAACATTCCTTTAAAGTTCAAAAGCATTATTTCCATCTGTTCACTCTGAGATCTTTTCAGAACAGGATAAACAAAAACAATAACAATGTCTGAATATTGACCGCAAAAATGATCAGTTTTAAGTAGAACAGTTTTTGTTCTAGAAAACTTTTAAAAACTATATCTGGAATTTGGCAAGCAGACAAACAGACGTTGCGTCGCAGAGTAAGCTCGTGGTTACACAGAACGTGGAAGCGGAGAGAGAGAGGAGACATTTTTTGTATCTATCGCCATATAATCTCTATCTCCTAGCCTTGCCGAAGAACGGGGAGGGCTTTATGCCATAATTGTTACCCATCTACGGACCGTCATCAGCAAGCGTTGTTAACCATAAAGATCGACCTTTGCGACTATTATTACTTAGGCCCGAGTCCCTGTAATACCATGTGCCACCTAATACCGGTACATAGTGTCCGACCGAAAGTTCGGTTTCGGTCAAGTCTCGGCAAAACAACGAGTTTCGCTTTTGTTTCTTTTTCGGCGGGCAACTTGCCGAAACTACGACTGAAACCAAAACTGTATACGGGAGTTCTTACGCCGTGATCGGTCATGTTCATCGCGTTAAATTCCATCGAACCGAGTAAGCGACGAAGACATTTTGCTGCGTCCACGTGCCTAATCATGTCGTGACAGGTTGTGTTTGCAGTTCATTTTGTTTGTTGTGAGTATTTGTGTGATTTGTTTTGAATTTGGTAAGTTTTCTTTATTTTTCCCCCAAAACATGATTATTGTAAGATAGTTTCGGTTTCGGTGTCGGCCGAAACTGATACCATTGCCGAAATTCGGTTTCGGTTTCGGTCGTAAAAACCAGTTTCGGTCGGACACTTCCGGTACATTTTGAAATTACTAGCGAGCACTGCTACGATCTCAGTTTCCGCTATATCACTTTCGGTGTGACCAGGGTTCAAACAGTTATTTATCTGGCTGTTGCTTTAGCATTTTGTTTTTCACAAATAGAATAGTGGTTCACTTAACGGAGGGTTCTAATGACAGGCTGGTTGTCGGCTGTGTTTGTTTTATGAGAATTAAGACCATTCGTTTAATGTGTTTTTTTGTTGGCATGGTTTATATGTATTAACATATAAACCTACATCTCGGCCTTATTTACAGAGCGTAACAAATTGTGTTGACAATCTCGGCGCGTGCGAATATCGCGTATCGGTGTAGTGAGGAATTAAACGACGACAAGCATTGTGATCGGAGAGACAACTTGTGTCAATTGCGCTGAGGGAAAATTTTGATTCTTACTGAGATATATATCATGCAACAATGTTTTTAGCGATTTATTGAAGAAGCAAGCTGTGAGCCTGATTGGATTTGCCATCGGAAAATGGCGAACGATCATGCAAACTTTCATCACTTTTTAATCCCTTTAGGGGATGCATTTTCAAACATTCACACTGCCCTCTGTCGTTATAAAATAAACTTAGACCAAGCAGAGTTAATTTGTTTAGAAAAGTCATCATCAAATGATTTTATAGCATAACCATTATTATACTATAGTACCTACATGTGCCCACTGCTGGAAACCAGGCCCACAGACACTATGAAAAACAGTGGATATATGGGCATTAGAGGTGTTTTTAATGTCTTTGAATGTGTGGTTCTAAGATATACCAATTTCGTCACGATGTTTACTCACAACTACTAACTTAGTTTCCGCACATTCAGTGTATCGTTGTGCAAAATCACTGATCATAGGAGTCCGGAAACGTCCCGACGGTCGCTACATCTATACTAATATTATAAATAGGAAAGATTTGTATTTTTGTATGTAACGAATAAACTTAAAAACTACTGGACCGATTTCAAAAATTCTTTCACCGTTGGGAAGCTACATTATTCCCGAGTAACATAGGATACTTTTAATCCTGTATTCCCATGGGAAATAACGCGGCATTAAACCGCGAGGCCTCCGCTAGTTGTCGATAAATTCCATACAAACCAATCGTAGCAGTGTCAACGTTTACTCATAGGAATTGACATGCCCTTGACAATTCTGAATATAGCTATTTATATTATACATTTATTAGCAATGGCTTTTTTCACTTAAGTGACGCGGCGTTCCGTGTGCTGAGGTTTTCACGCATGACATCATGTATAGAAACTGAAGGCTTTGAATGACGTCAATCACAATCAAATCACAAAATGATTGTGCGTTTAACAGTACTATCAAAGACGGGACAATTTCGTGCTCTGTGGCACATATATAGGGGACTTGACTTAAGATCCTATGACCCCTAGCTGGGGCAGAGGGCTACCACAGTAGTCCTCCATCGAGACCGGCTTGAACTTCGCGCTTCACCTCGCTTCACGTCATTTCGATGCTCGTCGCTTCAGCTAATAAGGTACGTCGCCAGGATTGATGGGGACGGCCTCGCTTCCTTTTTCCTTGAGGATTCCAATCCAAGGCCTGTTTAGGAATATGATCGGAATCCCTCCGAAGCGTGTGATCAATCCAACTCCATTTCCGCCGCTTGATCTGGCGGTCGATCGGGGTCTCGTTGCATCTCTCCAACAGCTCTACATTAGATATGATCTCGGGCCAATAAATTCCGAGGATGTGACGAAGACATCGGTTGACGAAGACCTTGATTTGGCGCGAGTGGTCTTTTATTACCTTCCATGTTTCGCACCCGTAGAGCAGCACGGATTTGATATTGGACCCGAAGATTTTGAGTTTAACCCTTCGGGTCAGTTGCCGCGATTGCCACACGTCGTCTTTGGTATCCTCAGGTGATGCATTGGTTGGGGCGTAGCCCTGTTCAATGGAGATCTTCCGTGTTCTTGAGTTAAAACGGGCGTACATGATCCGGTCTGAGAACGGTTTCCAGTCCACCAGGCTTTTCTTAGCTGTATTAGAAATAGGGAGTCCCACGCCATACTTGCGTACATACTCCTCACTTCCTTTACCCGAATGCAGCAAAGTCAAGCCTCCAAACGTTCTCAGCTCACCAAATCCGTTTGTTCTCACCTCACTTAGATTCAGAATTTGCAACTTGTAGCTGAGCATCTGCTTCCGCCTGGGCCAGTCGACTGTCCTCGTTCATCGTCCGTACATTCCAAAATGCAATTCGTGTCCGTAATTTCTGCCATGGTATCTCTTCACCATCCTTGGTTGACTGGAAGAGAATGCCTAATGTATTAAGTCCACCATTGTTCCTTTGTGCATAAAGTTTAAATAAATTAATAAATAAATAATTTCAAGCCAAAAGTCGTTGGTAAAAAATCGGCCCGGTTTCTCATTACTGCTTCAGTTTCAGGAATCTATAGTTGCCGGGCAAGCGAGTGTTTAGCCCACTGTAATAGTAATGTTGCTACTGATTGGAAATAGGCGCCCTCTATTGAGAGGGAATGGATTGTAAATGTTGTCAGCCACCACGCGGTCACTCGCGTCACTCATGTCCAAACATTTTTGGTTTTAGGACAGGACGGTTTTTTCACAGTTACTTACTTCAGAGCAATTTTATTGAAATAATATTTACAAAATAAAGTAGAACTCAAATGCGGCCGTTACCATTGGGTTACTACTGCTTAGCTTAAAGTGCTTAAATTCAGCATCAACCCATCAGTCACTCCTTTTCTAAGCAATTCCTAAGCGTGAGTCCCCGCGTATTCACAGCGTGTGCCCTGTGCGACTCAGACTCATTTAATCATTCTTTCAACACGCCGTAACTAACATTAGGCGAATGTCTCCCCCTCCCGGTAACCCATCCCCTCCCTCTGGAACTAAGTCACGCTTTTACGTAATTATTCGTAATGTGGTTTGTGGCTCCACTCCACGTGAAAACAGACTGTGTTTTATGTATTAGTTTTAGTTCAGAAACTGTGTAATGTGTGTTTGGTGAGAGTGCGAGCTGTCGCGAGTGTGGTCTGGGGCATGAGTTGTGAGGTTGTGATTTAGCATAATTTCCTTTACTAAGTAATTCCTCATTATACTAAGTCACGCGAAATATCCATACTGAGAAGATGTAGTTCACGTAATAATAAAAAAACATTTTTGCAAAAAAATACTACTGATTTTTTAAAAAACTACAAAGTGAAAAATAACTTTATTTTTGGAAGTCGGTGTCTTTGGTAGGTACCAATTTTTGCGTTATGGACACCGACTTCTAATAGGCAAGTTTTTTAGTAAGGTACCTATAACGCCAGAATAGATTACCTGAATATCATGAAACTTGAACATAACCGGTGAAATGAGAGATCTGCGTACCCCTTGAGAGCGTACTGGCGTGATGTTAAGCTATGAAATGGTATAAACAATGAACAGACATGCTATTGCAGCAATCCCGAGAGGTTTTGCCGTTATTTATTAAAAAGTTCTGTTCTATATCTTCGAAGTCCTTAATTAGATCTTCACCAAATTAAAATGGGACCAATTTGGGGAAAAAAATAATTTTCAAAATCGGTCCCTAAATGACGGAGATATCGTTGAATAAACATGAAAAAAAACATACATGAAGGCGAACATACGAGTAGAACCTCCTCCTTTTTGGTAAGTCGGTTAAAAATGGCGTTTTGATGACATCACTTTCTCCAATCTTTGCTTGATGTAACACAAAACACGCCGTTAGCGGCACATGTTAGCGGAAGGCTCTATTAGCCAGTCACAGTCTAGCTTGAGTTCCGCTGCTGTTCATTTGATTTATTGTCAGTGATAATAATGAGTGTAATTTCTCGGCTTTATGTTTTTAATAAGCACGGAGAAAGACAGACAGATTTGAGGTATGTTAAGTTTTAGTGACTTACATTCTTAGTTTTGGACCAACCACTCAAAGTCTTCTGCCATGTTATCCAGACTTACCCGTCAGTGAGAGGCACCTCCTCCAGGATTTGTTTGGCGATCGCCAATCGCTTCCGGTCGTAGGAGGCGGCTGTCACCACGGCTATGATAGCCAGCAGCATGCAGGCCACCGAGCGGCGCTCACACGGGTTAATCAGCCTTACTGTGTGATAGAAAATGGGTTATTAAGACGTTGGAAGACACGAAGAAGACAATTAGAGAATGGCAGATGATGATGTGAATAATGCACCCCCGTTACATGGTTGGCATCCAACCCATACGCACAAAAAACCTTGGGAATAATTTCATTGTGCGTACAACTAATGAGTGGTTATCCCTAGCGGAGCCTTAGTTTCATATTCATATTATTATGCATTTATTCCATTTAATAGTGTCTTTACAGGCTTGTAGGTAAGTACAAATATGGAAACCATAAATGCATGATTAAAATTATTTAAATCTAAACTATCAATAAATCGTGTCCCTGCTAACTATAACCTGGGGGCTGTAAAGTCAAGAGTGAATGCGACCAGGTCGTCTGGTATTCAATTCTGGTATTATTATTGTAATAAATATCACTTGACTTGTCTCCTGATTCGTAGGTATATGACTGTTTCTGTTCGACAAAGAGGCAGTTGCAGGAGGAAATATTTGTTACAAGTTATGGTGTAGGCTAGTATGTGACACATACATTGTTATAGTGCATTATGCCAGCTATGTGTCATACGAACATTGAGTTCCAACAGCGGCCGACAATACAGTCGCTGATTAACGACGTGAATTCCTAACTCTACTGGTATCTCCCTGCTGCATACGTGCATCCGTGAGGCAGTAACTCGCATGCCAAACAATTTGAATAGTCTACATTTTGAATGTCGGCATTGTAACTAACAAGATTTCTGAATTAAGAATGTGAAGTTGAGTATCTGTCAAATTGTACTTTAGCCTGAAAACCTTGTCAAAGTTTAGCGTTGATGAAAGGATTGACACGTACTTAAATCCAGATTCTTAAAGGTATATCCACACATACCAGGGCAGTGCCCGGGACGTGCACGGGACGTGGACAGAACGTGCCCCGTCAGGGGCTCAAAAAAATATCGTTGCGTACATTTTATATGAACTCGTTCCCTGACGGGGCACGGTCCGTCCACATCCCTGGCACGGCCCTGATATGTGTGGATAGACCTTTATCCAGATTCCGGCCCTAAGTGTTTTTTGTTGAGTGTTTGAGAAACTGTACTTAAGCCTGAATACCTGCCAAATTTAGTAATTAAAGAAGGATTGTCTTCAGTTTTCTCAATTCAGAAACCCATGCAGTGTTCATAAAACTAAAGTGCAAAATAAGTAAGTTCGTTAAATACTCAAGACAACAGAAAAAGTTTAAAACGCCGCGAGCGATACCAGAAACAGAGTTCTTGCAGAATGAAAAAATAAATCCATTTATTATATCCATATAGGAAAACCTTTTTACGGAAATACATCCCACACATAACAATCTATTTTACTTCGGTGTGAACTTTTCATGAGTATACGTATATATAATTTTACTGGTCGAACTTCCAGTTTATACGTTAAACTGGAAGTTCGACCAGTAAAATTATCAGAAAACTAAAATATCTATATAATTTTGATCCGCGCAAATATGTGCTGCCCATAACAATCTATTTTGTTTAGGTGAAACTATTTAGGAATTACCGTGAAAACTAAAAGCTAGACCACTAAAATTAACAAAATGCTATGTTTTTTACATATTCGCCAAAGGATATTTGTATCTCGCATTTCACCAGTTATTTGTAAGCCCCATATTGTTGAGAGCAATCAGGTGCGAAGCTGCTACTGCGAAAGGATCAGGTCTAAGTTTCCTCTTAGCTAAAACACTAAAACTTTACGAAGTTACCGCTACGTAATCTAAGCGAAGATTTTACAATGCAGCAACACAGTACATTGTTGCTCCGATATTATCTAGCGAGTTATAAAAGTGGATAGAATGGAGATTGCAAGCTACAGTAATAGGCACATTTTCTTTAGTTGAGGTTTTAGAGGGGCTCGGGTACTAATACAGTGGTGTTACCTTGTATGCAGGTATGTGGTGGTTTGAAATTTTGTCTTTTACATAAGTAGATGTACTTTTTTGTAAAATTTACTATAAGTCAGTAGATGTTTGGAATTAAGAATTACTGATGAAGTTGTCGTTTTTGTTGAACCCCTTGTTTATTAAGAATAGCTTTACCGGCGCATTCTTGTAGTGTTTACTATAATTATTATCCATTTATTTAAAGCGAACAGGCCCATATAAAATAACTTAAACCTAATCTGTACTTATATTCTTATCTATACTATCTATACTTCTAAACTAATATTATAAAGAGGTAAAGTTTGTGAGTTTGTGACGTTGTAGGCGGGTAATCTCTGGATCTACTGAACCGGTTTTAAAAATTCTTTCACCAGTAGAAAGCTACATTATTATAGTTATATGAGTGTCATAGGCTATAATATATTTTCAATAACATTGAGAACCTTATGAAAATGGCAATAATGTAACCCAAAGTATAAAAATCTTGCCTTTAAAATTCATTTTTTGGCGTCCGCTGAGAAAACTATTGATGATACATAAAAATTATTAGATAGGTAAGTAGGTAGGGTAGGGTAGATAGGATAGGCAGGGTAGGAAGGGTAGGCAGGGTAGCCAGTTGACGGGAGCGAAACCCCGGGGGTCAGCTAGTAATACTCGTTTTATAAAGAGGTAAAGTTTGTGATTTTGTGAGGTTGTGAGGGTAATCTCTGGGTCTGCTGAACCGTATTAGATCAAATTTGGCATGGAGATAGTTTGAGACCTCGGGAAGGACATAGGATAGTTTGTATTCCCTTGGGATGATAAAACATTTTTTAGGCGGGCGAAGCCGCGGGCAGAATCTAGTAGTAAAAACAAGACAGTATTTCCATCGCATTCTAATCGCTTTTACGATACTAAATTGACTATCACAAGAACGAAAGCTACGACCACATAGGTAATAAGTACTCTATTTCCGTCTAAGATAATCTTATATTGCCAAGAACGTTGGCACTGCATCCAATTTTACCACATGCGGAGGTAGCCGTAATAAATCTCACACACGTACATCACAACGTTACGCCGACGTCCTTCGCACCTGAATCCCCCAAGGCTAAGACTGTCGCCCCGTAAGCACCATCCCTGAATAACTAACACGATTCACACGAAACAACATCAAAACACTCCACAGGTCGCCAGCTTACCACGACATGTCAAAAACAGGTCAGAGCAAACGAGACACATATATAACCTCACACGTGAAAGAAAAAGACCGAGCATATATTATGACGGGCACCAGGTAATCCCGGTCTTGTACAGAATACATAATACAGCTCTAACAAGGGACCTTTAAAAGTAATTAAAATACTTTAGATTACTTTTTTGTACGAAATTGGTATCTCTCGCTGGATTACAAAGTGATATAGTACAGCTGAGACCCTTTTCACTTTAATTTTTTAATGGTCCTTGCGTGTTTTAGGAATGAAGTAATTTACGACAGCGAGGCTGGGACTTGCTCGTACACAGCAAAATACCTGCTAAATCAGATAAATAACTGAATGTTTTTCATGGAATTTGTCTAGGAATAATGTTAGCAGTATGGCCGCCATAGTCGTAAAGTTGGTTAAAGTATTAATCAGGAGCTGAGGTGTTAGCATACCTTCCATGATGGTTGTTAATTTGTTATACTACGGAACGGTTCATAAAAACGTTTAGAAGAACTAAAATATCCGTAAGAATACAACGTATTTCTGTATTCGTTGGTTCCTTAAGCGCACTCTTGGCAGCAATCCCAGAGAATGAATCTGTACTCAAGATCCCAATTGAGTAATTAAAGAGTCTCATTAAGTATTTAAAGTAATTAGTGTAATAAGAAAAAGAAATGGGTTTCAAATGAGGACGTTTATTTTAGTAAACATGTGAATTATGTTTTACAGAGCTTTTTGATTTAGATTTATCATAAGTAACAAGTATAAACATTCTAACCACGGAACAGAAAAACAGGTTTTTCTGTTCCGTGGTTCTAACGCCATAAATGTTGAAAATTATCACAAGGGAACTTATCTAAGGTCCAAACAATCTTTAGGCAAAAATGTATTCAGCAAAATAGGTTGGGCAGAAAATGCTTCTTCCAAATTTTGGCATTATTACTTTATTTATTATTTATCATGCCCAGATATCTTAAATGTGTGTCCTTAGTTTGTCACGTGGCTGGAGCTAGGCGAGGCTGCAGAATCTAAATCCATAACTTGGTAGTATATTGTCACAAAGTGCGACACTTTTGTTCAATTTCTCGAGTAATACATTAAGATCGGAGATGGCTGGCTGTCGCACCGTATTGTACGTCTACACAATACGAGTGAGGAATGTACACGTTATTTGAAAAATGAGTAACTTTTATCGGATCCAACCAGATCCGATAACAGTTGTTGTGTGTTTGTTTGTGAAACAAGCACGTATTTCATGAATATAATAAAATTTTATATGCAAAGTTGAAAGCAACGTGGAAATGTTGTAGCATTCAATAAACAAAATCGGAATCAAACTGGAAAAATACTGAAACATTTCACTAAATCAGTGGACCATTTGAATGCCTATATATTATTATTTTTCAACCCACATCTTACTGCAAACTAGCTTGAAAATCACAAGTTATATACAACATAAAATATTCCCAAACGTCGATGTCACTTCGATAACTCTTGGAACAACTTTCTGTACACTTTTGCAGAAAATGTCGGAGTCCATAAGTATGCGGAGATAACCTCAACTTCTAACTAAACTGGATGAAGTACCTCCTCCAATATTGCTGAAACTTTACCAATTAATTGATGCCACTCTGCGTTCAGTAATTTTATTTGTCTGGTTTGGAATCACTTCTCAGTGTTTATATTTGGTATTTTTTAATTATTTCTGTGATTATGAGTTTTATATTCCAAAAATGGGAGACAACAAATCCAATAATTTGCTCAAAATCAAAAACTTACGTATCATATCAGTTGAATGCAGCGTTGCAACTTTCAGCAACCCAACTATCAGCAGTCGTGTTTGCAACCTATACCTTTTAAATTTAATGGTTTTGGGATTTCCTTTCCCATTCAAACTTCTCAATTATTACCATAAAATAGGATTTTAGGAGCCCGAGTGCCCTGTCGGCAGTAGGCTTGCCGAGTACCTAGAACTAAAAATATATGGATCATGGTCCGAAATAAATGATTGAATGGAATTGTAAACATACTTATCCCAATCTCTTTTGTCTTCCTTTTTTAGGGTTCCGTACCCAATGGGTAAAAACGGGACCCTAGTACTAAGACTCCACGATCCGTCTGTCTGTCTGTCCGTCTGTCACCAGGATGTATCTCATGAACTGTGATAGCTAGACAGTTGAAATTTTCAAAGAAGATGTAGTTCTGTTGCCACTGTAACAAAAAATACTAAAAACAGAATAAAATAAATATTTAAGTGGGGCTCCCATACCACAAACGTGTTTATTTCCCCTTTTTTTACGATAATGGTACGGAACCCTTCGTGCGCGAGTCCGACTCGCACTTAGCTGGTTTAAAGTTATTTCATATTTATTCTTAAATCACAGAGGTAACTACCGCACGCATGGATTAAGATTTGCAGCAGGCCGATCCATGGTTGGGTAACCATGTTTACATAGCGAGGACCCACCTATTTCGGCAAGTATGTTAAGTAGTTTGTTACGGGGCTGTCTTTCGTGGTTCTTTGAGAGTAGTTTTCGTTAAGGGGTCTTGAGAACTCGAAGGACTGATGATGAAACCGACTACCGCGTTACCAAGGTAATACAAACCTGAGTATTTGGTATTAATTTCAACTTGATACCCCCTCGCGTTACTACAAAAAAGATCTTGACAGAAAGACAAGGAAGTGATCCTATAAGGATTTATTATTTTCTTTTTGAGGAACGGAACCCTATGAATAGATAAGGAAGCCTGGGTAGGCGGCTTATTGTTATGAAAAAAGTTCAGATTGCGCAGTTGTAGTTGTAGTAGTTTGGTAAACTTGAATTGGTCTTACGATTTCTTTATTTTCATGTCATTTAATCGGGTTATTGAACGATTCGCCCGAATTTAACTCGCCCGAATCGGCCGAATCGCCCACTATTAAATATACTCATTTTTCTGTGTCGATTCCCCCGAAGTTAATTTATCGGTGGGCGAATCGACCACTCCAAAATTATTTAGTAGGCGATTCGCCCAAATTTTATTTTAGAGAATAAAAAATAAAAAAGTACAGTCGTGCTCACCCGTCTCGGAAATGATATGAAGAATTAATCGAAGTTAATAGATATTTTACTAGAAACTAGGCAAGCAATTCATAAAATAAGTAATTACCACATAAAACGTGGAGACATGCCAGTTAGATAAGACATTTATACCCAAACTACCAGGAGGCCAGAATAATGAAGGAGTATTTGCAGGGCTAGCTCTCAGAGATACTGGATTCTCACGAAATAAATTCCTAGCAGGGCAAGAATTTATGTAATTATCAGACTAAATAATATAATACGCATTGCATTACTTTCCATAGGAATATTTAAAAACATATTGGCATAAACATAAAAATGCAAAGATTGTAATTATTTGGAAATTTTAGATTGGTATCAAAAAAATATAATGAGTTAATTATACTTGAAAAATAATTAGGAAAGCTGGGGATCGAACCTACAACGTAGAATTTGGAAGGTAGACCTCAAGTCTACAGATTCCGTTGACAATGTGTGTAAAATAGAAGGTCTTATAATGTGATATAAGATCTTATAAGAGGTCTTATAAGATGATTGACTACTCAGCTCCTCAAAGTTATAGCATGATGACAATAATTTATGTGGTAAAACCGTATATATTTGGAATTTAGTGACATTATTGGCTTCTTGTATCAATTTCGCGCAGTTTGAACTATATAGTAGTTAACTGTAGAAAATTTTTAATTTTCATGGGCAACCCGCTTGACCAAAATGTGACAATGGAAAAATTGTCCTCACAACAAAGCACCTAAGATGCCTTAGACAATTTCCTCTGTTTTACGATTGCCCCGTACTGAAAAAGATCTGGTTTACCAGACAAGGAAAAACTCTTTTGTAGATAACTCAACTTCAAGGCGGCCTATCATATACCATGTTTTAAGTACGACCAGCAATAATACAACTGTGAAAACCGCATCCAATTTCGTGTATTTGTTTTTGCACAAAAACGCCAAATATATTATTTTTGGCATCTATTACTGATATAAAGACCCCGATTTATTACCCGACTCGCATAAAAATTTCTTCAAAACACAGACATCGCCCAGTTTCTATTGTATTACATTTGTTGATATATTCACAAACCCATCTTCAGCGCCAGCAAAAGTTAGATCTCAGAAGTTGATTCAAACGTATGTAAAACACACTCCACAAACACAGAGTGAAAAACTTGATGCAAATCGAATATGGTTCGGTCGTGAGTGTTCGTTCGTCGCCCGTCCCGTTCAATATGCACAAACAGGCGCCCGCAGCTCACTCGACACTCGGATAACTTCTCGCGTACTTTCATTCGATGCACGGTCCGCAGACAACTTTGTAACAACATATATTTCAATACATTTGATTTTATTTTACGGTGAGTAACAAATTTCTTATCTTATTGTGCTAGTGATTTTGGATCTTCAAATCTATTGGCTTTTTCGATTCATTATTGTAAACTTTATTCCAATGATAATAAAATTGTAAAATAAAAAATGTTTTAACACAAAATGCACTTGTTCTGATGATTATTTATTTGTCTTACTTTCATTGTTGGCCTCTTTGACATACTTAAATTACTCGTATCACGCTAATGACATCAATATTCACAATATAGCGTTTGGAAGTACTTTAATCATTTATGTCGCAATTTAAATAAATAACTTAAATTCAGTCATTTAAAGTTACGCTCCGGTGAAACAGCCTGCTCATCTTTAACGATTTATTGTGACGGTGTAAATAGCGCTTTTGAACCACGCTCCGAGCGGGACTCAGGAGCATTAAGCTGCGTCGAGTTGCGACTCCCATTATACAGCTCTCCCTGGTAAATTCTATTCATTTGTTTTAGGCTTTAATCAATTTTCCAATGTCAAATATTGCTGAGAGCAAGGTAAATTATTCTCGTAACTGAAATGATTACATTCCAATAAGTTTCAGAGTTTCCTAACATTTTGACTTTTCAACAATCTTTATCGCTGTTAGAATGTTACTCTATCTGGAGCCTCAACTCTCGTGCTTTAGGACATGGGTTCAAATCCGAGCAAGTACTCGTATGAATGTGACTTTTTCAAATTCATATGTCCGTTCTATGTTTATCTTGGAAATCGATGACAACGGTGAAGGAAACCATGTAGGGAAATGTGGACTTATAGTTAATATAATTTAGAAATCGCCGTTTCCTCTTGAGCAAGCGTGGTAATCAATGCTCCAGCCTTCTCTGTAGAAGACTCTTTTCAGGGCTCTTCAAAGGTATGGCTTTGCCCTCCAGTGGGACACTAAAGGCTGGTATTATTATTATCCAATGCGAAATTCTATAGAACCTTATCATTGCCTTCCACTCGAGGATTTCACTATAGAGAGCTTTTGAATGCCAAGTGAGGTAGTTTGTGCTAAAGGTATGATAATGTGACAGTGACAGAGCTAGCTAGCGTAGTAGAATAACGAATAGGAACGCGTACAATGAAAATTAACTCATAATTGGATAAAGAATTTAATCGCTCATTCATTGCTTGCAAGTTAACATCCGGTTGAGTTTTGCTTTTATTTCTCTACTTACATATTTGTTGTGTTCTATTTTGAGCATACTTTCTTCATACCCAATTTGAATTAATCCGTTGTCATGAGCAACATAATTTCTTAGCTTACAAGCTTAAACTTCTAAACTATTTATTAGCTTACAAGCTTTTTAAAATCTAGTTTCTATTCATATTTTGAATCAACATATATCTACCAATATCTGGGTGGGTACTATCTGTGATTAACAATAAAAACATATCTGTGATTAAAAAGCAATTACAAATTTAAAAAATTGTAACGGCTACCCACAAAATAGAATCAGCAGCTGATCCACCAGTACTTCTATCGTCGCGTTTACATAGTGAGCTCTTACGAATTCATGTAGAATTTAAATTTTCGGATAATTAACTTCAAGCTTCTGAACGTAAAAGGTAAAAACAAAGATCCATTTCGGCTAATTGGATGGGAGGAAATTACGTCATTCTGTTAAGTCATCATATCCGGTCGGGCGGGTAGCAACGACTTCTGTTTTGAATATAAAAAGGTTATATTTTTATTTACTTATCACCCAAGCTTTTTCCATAGTGATAAATGATATTTATTTTTTTAATTAGTTAAAAAAACACCTTTACACTTCAATCTATTTTGTCATTTTAGTTTTAAATGAGGCTGATATTGCCAAGCCGACTATTCTGAGAAGAAACACCGAAACAAACTTAGAGGTCAAAGTCTCTTTTGAAGTCAGGGATAGTTTTCAACGCTGTTATAAAATTATAACTACAGTAAAACATAAGGTAAAACTAAATGCAAACTCTTGGAGGATATAAAGTCAGACGCACACGAATATAACGCTACGACCAACAATATAATTCAGTTGCACATATCCGCAGAAGAACCAAAGTTACCGACATAGCCCGAAGAATTGCGAAACTTAAGTGGCAGTGGGCAGGGCACATTGCTCGCAGAACGGATGGCCGAATGGGCCGAAAATTCTGGAATGGCGACCGCAAACCGAAAGATGATGCGTTGGAAGGCCTAGGTTCCTAGGTAGGAACCGATGACCTGGTTAAGGTTGCGGGAATGCGCTGGAGCGAGACACATACGGGATCGGTCAATATGGCGATGCCTGGGGGAGGCCTATGTCTAGCACTCGTCTTTCGGCTGAAATAATGATGATGAATGATGCACAACTTAGGAGTCCCGCATGAGCTCGCTTGAGTGCTAACAAATCAGCCTACAATCCGAGCTAACAAAATTTTTAGTTCGCTTTTAAAGCAGTCGGGTTTTTTGATATTTAAATTAACTTTTTTTATTTATAACTTCTTAGTTATTTTTTTTCGAATTAGGTAGATTTAAACATATAAGTGTTATACATTTTTTAAATCACCTCCTAAAACCCTTTATTTTGATACCCCACACAATAGGTTTGGAAGAAAAAATATTTGGGCCCCCACAATATGGCGCCCAAGAACCGCCATTTTCCTATTTTACAATTTTAATATAGCCAGTGACACTCGCGGGGTTAAGACGAATCGATTGACGTCAAAACCATAAAAATCGGCCCACGCGTTTGGTCTCTAGAACACCACATAGGAACAGTCGGCAGTCGGGTAAAAATAGGCGACCACAGACCAGCGAGATGTCTCGGCGACTACTGTTAGAGACGCTAATGTGAAAACTTTACAAAGAAACCACGCTACAAAACAACAGAACCATGCTTGTTGAATTGTAATGGGTTTGTTAATTCTGATCGTTTTGAAAGACGAAATATGTGGTCGGTACACGTTGCGCGAACACTAGTATTTTTATGTCACAAACCCGCACTACAATTCCTGAGAGCCTGAAAATGGTTGAGACAATGAAGCTTGATGTGTCCTGGGGAAACGATTCAATCGTCTTAGATCCCGCAACAAAATAAATCTGAAAATAAGAGCGTAAGAGTAAGAAAAACATATCTATTACTTATATTATGAATAATGTCTTCCGTAATGGATTCCATGATCTATGTACGCGACCAACAAACCTATTGACGCAGCCTGAGCGTGAAAACGATCCCCGGAATTGCTTCCGACAACCACAAAACGCGACGGGACGGTCCCAATCGTAACTTGCAAGTTGCAACCACACACTATTTCTAATATATTACCTACTTACTACTATACCTTTCCTTTAGCACAACCTTTTCGGCCAAACTACCTTTTGTTCCCAGCCAGGAATATTTATATAAACTTGCAGTTGGCCGTAAAATTTTGTGGAGGTAAAATGGAGCCACCCTTTTCCCCTCATTTTATAGGAAAGTGAGTGTATTATGGCTCAATCGACGCTGCAGTGTCAATACGGCGTGACTCACGAGCGCCAATATTGATACGTTGTCACTCGCATTGTAAAGTGTCTCGGATTTTGTTTTTCATTCTGCACGCTTTTGTGATTCCAATTTCTGATTCGAACTTTTTGTAAACTGAAAAAATATCTTAAACATCGAGCTTGGAATTGAATAGATGAAAAGTGTGCTCAAATAAATTACGCCCTGTTTTCTTCTGAAGTTTAGCAGATTTGAAATAGATCACCCATATTTCAGCAGTAAGAACTAATAATGTCAATACTAGGTAGAATAACTACTTAGAGCGAAATTTAAGTAATAGTTATATTATTAATATTATTTTAACTGTGACCAGCAGCCTAATTAAAATTATTATAAGTTTAAGAACTGATACTTATATTGAAACTACCGTTTATCTACGGCTTCGCACCCGTGACCACAAAACCTGTGCACTTGCTTGTATAAAAACTAGTGTCATAGCACTCAGCGATATATGTAACATTGTACCAGTGAAAAATTGTTTATCATCGGTTCAGTACTTACATCCTACCTTCCAATCATTTAGGTACCTGCTACAAACAATATTATTGCCTTTATGTTATTAGTTACGATAATATCATATTCTAGTAAGAATTAGATTTTAGAGAAGTATTATTATATTATAGGTTTACTAACAATGCAGCTTACTAAGAAGTCGCCGAAATTATTGGACTCTTTCGAAAAGAGTTTAGCTTCACCAATGAAAGCGTTCAATAATTTTAGCCAACTTATTTAAAGAGGCTTTGTTAGGTATACTCTTTCATGAGGTCAAACTATGTGCCTTTCTGAATTCACTTACGCAAATAGGCTGTAGATGTATGATCGACAAATTATCATAAAACAAAAATAGTAGGTAAGGATCGTAGCAGGTGGCGTTCTGTAGTTTCTGCATACCCCTCTAGAAAAAAGGCGTGAAATTAACTATGTTATGTCATGTCTTATTAATATTCTCAAGTTGTCAGCTACGCAGCTACAAGCTCATAAGAGTAGCAATAGCAGGCTATTAGTTATTCTGGCACAACGTTGAACAAGGCACAAACACGAGTGCACTTTAGGCGGCCACTTAGAGCAACAAACATCAAGTCAGTAGGAGGGCAACAGTGAACGGTTCTGGAACCTAATGCACTAATCCATACGCTCAGCAAGCAAATTCATTTGACTGGACAGATTGCTACGAATTTCCGTCGAATATTCCAATTATTGTCCTGTATGAGAGATAAATACAGTGGTTTTGATTTCATTGTTCTAGTGGCTTGGTGGGGCAAGTTTCGAATACTTTGGTTCGATTAAACTTTACACAAAAACTTGCACATAATAATTTTAAAAGACACAATACTTTTGCTCCTGATTAGAGCACGCAAATTCTTAAAGGCGATATTTTAAGAACTGTTATTATAGTTTTGAACATAATTTTCTTCACCTGAATAAGAAGTTTATCTAGAGTCACGTGTAATGTGAGTTTACATTCGTCGAAGGATTATTGAGGTATTGGTAAGCGGCATTGTCTCCATAACTGTCGACAGTTATAAATTGAAGTAGTACATTATTGTTAGAATCCTAAAAAATATATAATAATACGTCAGCCTGTAATTGCCCCACTGCAGGGCAAAGGCCTCTTCTCATACAGAGAAGGTACGAGTATTGATCACCACGCTTGCTCAATGCGGGTTGGTGATTTCAGACTTACATTAACTATAAGAGTCTAGGTATCCTTCAACGTTGTCTATGATGTCAAAGATATCTAGAAACTATAAAAGAAGAAAACCACTGAATGTGCTAACACTATTCTTCTACAAAATGTCCCGTATAACCTTCGGTTTGCTGACCTCGAAATTCTCAAAGACATAGTGTTATCGTTCGAATAGAAACTATCCCGAAACAGTAATGGCTGGGTTTTGTATGCGATCATTGTTTGCCGTCGATATATTACTTATGTAACGACCGCCGATACTAGGGCTATGAATTAATGGCGTTTGGAAACTGTTCACATCGTATTTTGAAAAGGGATTTGTTGGCGTTTATTTTAGGGTAAAGCGTGCGGCAAATGGTGGGCGGAGCCGAGTAAGTTGGGTAGTTGTGTCGGCTGAGTGGGCAGCGTTTAGTGAGCTGACCTAGAATATTTTTATGAGCACGCTTTGATGATAAAGTTGTAAAGGCTTTTCAGAAATGAATATACCAATATGTCGAACCGGGATTTTGTTTAAAATAATGCGGCAGCTATTATAATACAAACACGTTTGTTTATTTTAAGGCATACTAGAGGAAAGAAGAAAGTGAAGATTTTGCCCTTATATCTGTCTTATACGCTAAAATAAAGACAATAATAAAAAATGCGCTAAATGAAATTCACAATTAATCGATCGCCATTTTGAATTGAATGATCCGAACCCTTCTACCTTCACCTCTAATCATACCATCGACAGTTGCTGAGCGTAATTATTCTCCGGAACCTTTGAAGTGGTCTGCAAGCTTCATTTTCAATACTTGTTTGTATCATGAAAGGCCAACAAAGAGACTCTTTCGTTTATGTCGGAGGAAGGGTTGAGCCTCGCAGTCAAGTAGAATCGTAACCTCGTAATAGTAAGGGGAATGGTCACTGGATACCGTGCCAAGTAATTAAGGAGGCTGATTTAATAGAATTGGATTAGTAGGCTGTAGTGGACGATGGTAATCTGACCCCTGTGTAATGAGGACGATTTTGGAGGTCAGCTTCGAAGGGTTATGTTTCAAGGGCAACGAGATTTTGCTCCAGACTTTTTTTGCGTTAGGATGTAATAAAAAATATAGTAAAATTAATCCCAACTTTGTATAAATAATTATTTTGTGCGATTTTAACGTTTACCACAAATTGTGAATTATGTTATTGTAATATATTTTGTGTTGAATATTTAGCATTTATTATTAGCACCATACTAGATTTATCGACACGCTGTACGATCTACACTATGTTACACGAAGTACTCGTACAAAACTTACGACAATGTTCAGAAAAATACTTTTCAAACTATTATTATTTATAAGATATTATAGCATTTAGGACATTAATTAGAAGAAAAGTCAATAGAATCTGTAATTTGTAAGTTAGTTTAAGTGACATCGCTGATTTTCAATACATTTGCCATGATAAGGCAGAATATGCTGAAATAAATTTATTGTAACACCTTATGTACCATATTCTAGCAAATAAATATTTTTATTTTGTATTTGTGTTTGATACCTCAATTGCTTAAATCTTATGATTACTTTTGGCGCAAAGAAGGAACTAGATGAACATCCACACATACATAGTATATCAAAATCATAACCCTTCCAGTAGTAGTAGGACAAAAAACAAATTATTGTAAAAACAATAAACCCGACTGATAAAAAATAATTAACTGAAAAGAGAAAAACCAGGACTAGGTATAATTTATTAAAATCTGCGAAGTAATCTAGAAATCATCATCATCATCAGCATATTAATGTTCCCACTGCTGGGACACAGGCCTCCTTTCAATGAGAGGGGATGGGCCACCACGCGGGCCCATTGCGGATTGGTGGATGTCACATGTCTTCGAATTTTTGGTTCTAGGACATGCCGGTTCCCTCACGATGTTTTCCTTCACCGTTTTTGAGAGCAGTGGTCATGAAATAATTTACACAAAGTAAAGCGACTGCCTGGGTTCGAACCCACGACCTACAACTTGTAAGTCGCGGCCGATACCACTGGGCCACCACTTCTCTCAAGAATCTTTAGAATTCACCATAATAATTATATTGTTTACTGACATTTATTCAAGGAAATAATTAAATATATTAAAATACATATTAAATATTATGAGTTGCTACCAGCGGTCACAAACAAATGTAGGATTTTAAAAAAATTTTTGCCCGCCTGCATCGCCTCATAATATTTAATGTCTATCATCATCATCAATACATATAATAAATCGTAGAAAAGTCGATTTTGTACATCGAAAATATTTCCATAAAAAATAGCCAGGGTGTTAAAGGATAACCAACAGAACCCATTGCCAGCATTTTTGGAATTTTTGTCTGTTTATTTTTCCACGTATCACGTAAAATGTACGAATCCAATGTTGATTACTTTTACACATAAAAATTGTGCGTCACTTGAAGTATTACTTAGATCTTGTTTCATCGCAATCGGTTTACTCTATCAAAAGTTAGATGCATTTTAAATGGTCATGAAGTAAAATTATTACAACACACGCAATTCAGATACTCGAATAGTTCATTCTCTGAATCATCATTTTCTGAATGGCGGTGGATTTAACATTTTACGCGAAAGAATAACCCTAGAAATAAAAATGGTAGGTAGGTAGGGTAGGCAGGCAGGTAAGTAAGGTAGGGTAGGCAGGCACTAGGTAGTCAGTTGACCAGCGAAACCGCGGGCACAGCTAGACTAAAGCGTAAAAAAAAAACGTTTTTTATAGGCACATAAAAAGTATATAAGAAGAAAATGTGGTACTCGTTTTGCTAATTACGGATATGTATGTAGCTTTGTGAGGACAAAAACCCGAGTTATTGCACTTTTTGTAAGGACGGCAGCACTTTTCCCCAGACATGTTTTAAGGCCTATGTCATAGGGCGATAGCCTGCCATCAACTAGGTAAAAATCTAGACTTCGGGCTGCTACTGTGAAATTCTAGATTAAACTACCTAATAACGCTTTGCTAGACCCAGTAATCGAATCCAAAACCTCAAGTTCAAAAGTAGCAGTCGCGACCATAAGACAAAAGAGAAATTATAAAAAAAAATCCTCAATAATATTTCCAATAACCTGTATTATAATTAACTAAAGTAACGATAAAAAGCTACAATAAAAGATGCTTACCGCTGGTTAAGAAGCCAGCATCAATTTTCCTTTTAGGAGTTTGATCTGCCACAAATGAACGGTTATCATTAATTGGGTGAGCACGTGAGTTCCACCTTTTTATGTACTCAGTGGCGCGCTTCATTGTATCCTACTGCCATAAAGACCTGATTAACAGGATCTGTTGAAAAGATAAACAGAATAACTATTACCTGTAACTAACTACTGCTCTTAATATTCACACGTACATAATAAATCATTTAATTTCTTTCATGAAAAACAAAATGTTAAAATAACGCGTCCATTTTCGATTATCTTCTTGCAGAACGAAAATATGTGGAAACAAAAGACTATCTGGTTTTAAAATAAAAATGCTCAATTTTTTGTAGTGGCCAGTAACAATGTAGTAAAACCCAGATATAAAACCTTCAATAAGACCAAAGAAACGATGGATGAACTGTATGAATAATAGCTGATTAGCAGATTCTAATTTCAAATTCTCTGAAGAATTTCAAATCTGAAATAATCGCGACAATCTAAGAAGTCATGGCGAAATAACTTTGTATGAACGTCTACGAAAAACCAAATTGATAATCCTAATTAATAACTACTATGTTACCCATACACTATACCAACGAGTATCATTCATAAGCATCAAATATAACTTATATTACGTATTTTATAGCCGTCAAAGCCGACTTCTTAGATTACCACGACTTTAAACATTTGCTTGCATTGCAGTGTCAGGATTTGTATAAATAAGAAAGTCACTTGTCTAGAAATTAGAATTGTCTCTATCTCATAGAAAGCCTGAAATGTCTCTATCTCAAGGAGGCCTGTGTCCCAGCAGTGGGAACATTAAAAGGCTGAGGTTACTCCTAAGAGAAGTATGGAAAAAGAAGTCAAAATAATGTTGCGTCGACCACAAATACATTGGCCTAAGAACAAGAGAATCATAATGATTTGGGGTAAAACCTGCGATCAGTCGATAAAATAAGTTTGGCTAGCTTCTGCCAGCCGCTTCGCCTGCGTTAAAAGTGTATTCTTATCCCCAGGGCACATCATATCGGGATGAAAAGAGTCTATAATCTATCTCTGTGCCAAATTTCATCCAGATCCGTTCAGCCGTTCTGGCTTTATTGAGTAATATACATACATCCACACATCCAAACTTTCGCATTTATGATACTATAGCTGCCGCCCGCGGCTTCCCCCGCATGTATTTTGTACTTCCTCTCAATATCTTCATAAGATAGGTTATTCTGACGTATAAGCCATATTACTGTAAAGTTTCATCAAAATCCGTTCAGTAGTTTTTTGCGTGAAAAAGTAACAAACATCCATCCTCACAAACTTTCAAATTTATAATATAAGTAAGATTAAATAAGTAAATATCAACTTTGTTACATAATAATTGACATGCGGTGTTGCTAAGGTTAATCAAACCGAAATAATTTAAACCACGTACATGGTTCATGAATTAGTTGTAAATTAATTAATTAATTTTATCCACAAATAAATTGATTAATAGTGTAATGATTATTTACATTATAATTTAATTGTCATAAATATGTCTCTATTTATAATAAGATTTTAAAATTAAATTAAAAATTTCCAAAACACCCGACATTTTTTTTTTATTTCTTCCTTTTTAAACTACATAATATATCTAGTAGAAGACACGCTTCGATCAACAATTTATCGAACACGTAATTATGACACGATATCTTGCGAAAATACTCCGTTTCAAACATAAACAGCCTATAACTTTCACCAAACATAGCTAAGAACACTCACGACAAAGTCTAACAAAAAAAACTAAATCATTCGGTTCAATTCGGTTCACCCGTTTGGATGCTGCGATGCCACATACAGACACACATAAACACACGTCAAACTTATAACACCCCTCTTTTTCCGTCGGGGGTTAAAAAATTGATTAAGTTGCGTTTAATAGAACGTTAGCCGTGGTCTGTACATTGATGGGTGCCAATAATTATATTTCAAGAGCCCTTTGTGAATTAAAACCTCTGTGTAAAGACAATTAAACAGTCGATAATCTGTCAGTTGAACTAAATTTAGAATATCCATTTATTTATCTATTTAATTAAACTAAGGTGGATTTAACGCCACTACGCATTCGCTACCAACCAATCGTGGGGTTTAAATAACTGCAATGTGTGGTACCTAGATGAATAAACAATATAAATAAATATAAACATACTAATAGAATTTAATAGGAATGTCAATAAGTATGACGCACTTTCCACCATAGTTTTGGTTATTCAGGTACTTCAGGTCTGGCTTTGGAAGTCAGTACCTGAAGTTTGTTGGCAATTATAAAGTTTGTCGAAATTGACGTGAAATCATGGACGCGCCGTCGCCATTTTTATTTATACCATTAGGTACAAAATGGTTTATAATAAAATTCGTAAGTAATTTTAAAATCTTTAATTTTGAAATGGACCGCTGTAAATCCTGCCTGAAAATAATCTACTTACTTATAAAATTAATCCGATTAACCTTCGGTCCTTCGTTTGCTGTTAATTTCAGAGTGCCGCAATGAATATCGGGGAAATAATTGAGTTTGTCACAGTCTATTCTAAAATTGAAATGCTGGAGTGGTTTTTGTAGTTCATCCTACGGCTTTTAGGAGGCCTGATAAATTAGATGTGTCTGTCTGAATGCCAATTTATGGTAAAATGTGACATGGCGCTAACAGTTTTTGGTCATCACTCATCATATGTTTGGTACCACATTTAATACCAGTAAATTACTTTATAAAAGGCACGTTACAGCTTCGAGCCTTTTCAAAAAGGTATCAGTTTTTTAAAAGGCATTGGTTTTGGGCTGATTTGCTATTGGTAGATGCCAGCAACAGCTAGAACAAAAAAAAAAGCTATTTTCCATTTCTGGGGATACAAAGTTACCAATATTACAGGTGTTTCGCCTTCTGGTCCAATAACACACTGTCTGGCAAGGGAATTAAGGACCTCTTGCACTTACAAACGATAGACATACGAGGCCAAATCCCAAAGCCTGCAGGAGTTGCAGTGGTTTGGGAATAGTGCGGTGGGATTGAACAAAAAAAAAAATCTCAATGATTACCTCTTACAAGTCAACAAACAATTTAACGTCTTTTCATTTAGCTCAAGTGACTGCCAATCCGCCTACGCCAGAATGCCTTTTCTGTTTGTATCTAATTTCTTCTATCATTATTTAACCCTTCTATAAAATTGTGTAACATATAATATTGTATATGTATGTTTATGTATATCTACTATATAAAAATAAGTCGGGTTTTCCTTCCTGACGCTATAACTCCAGAACGCACGAACCGATTTCGCTATTCTTTTTTTGTTGTGTTTGTTATTGTTAGGAGAAGGTTCTTATGTAGGGTAGGGTAGGTAGAGTAGGGTAGGTAGGGTAGGTAGGGTAGGTAGGGTAGGTAGGGTAGGTAGGGTAGGTAGGGTAGGTAGGGTAGGTAGGGTAGGTAGGGTAGGTAGGGTAGGTAGGGTAGGTAGGGTAGGTAGGGTAGGTAGGGTAGGTAGGGTAGGTAGGGTAGGTAGGGTAGGTAGGGTAGGTAGGGTAGGTAGGGTAGGTAGGGTAGGTAGGGTAGGTAGGGTAGGTAGGGTAGGTAGGGTAGGTAGGGTAGGTAGGGTAGGTAGGGTAGGTAGGGTAGGTAGGGTAGGTAGGGTAGGTAGGGTAGGTAGGGTAGGTAGGGTAGGTAGGGTAGGTAGGGTAGGTAGGGTAGGTAGGGTAGGTAGGGTAGGTAGGGTAGGTAGGGTAGGTAGGGTAGGTAGGGTAGGTAGGGTAGGTAGGGTAGGTAGGGTAGGTAGGGTAGGTAGGGTAGGTAGGGTAGGTAGGGTAGGTAGGGTAGGTAGGGTAGGTAGGGTAGGTAGGGTAGGTAGGGTAGGTAGGGTAGGTAGGGTAGGTAGGGTAGGTAGGGTAGGTAGGGTAGGTAGGGTAGGTAGGGTAGGTAGGGTAGGTAGGGTAGGTAGGGTAGGTAGGGTAGGTAGGGTAGGTAGGGTAGGTAGGGTAGGTAGGGTAGGTAGGGTAGGTAGGGTAGGTAGGGTAGGTAGGGTAGGTAGGGTAGGTAGGGTAGGTAGGGTAGGTAGGGTAGGTAGGGTAGGTAGGGTAGGTAGGGTAGGTAGGGTAGGTAGGGTAGGTAGGGTAGGTAGGGTAGGTAGGGTAGGTAGGGTAGGTAGGGTAGGTAGGGTAGGTAGGGTAGGTAGGGTAGGTAGGGTAGGTAGGGTAGGTAGGGTAGGTAGGGTAGGTAGGGTAGGTAGGGTAGGTAGGGTAGGTAGGGTAGGTAGGGTAGGTAGGGTAGGTAGGGTAGGTAGGGTAGGTAGGGTAGGTAGGGTAGGTAGGGTAGGTAGGGTAGGTAGGGTAGGTAGGGTAGGTAGGGTAGGTAGGGTAGGTAGGGTAGGTAGGGTAGGTAGGGTAGGTAGGGTAGGTAGGGTAGGTAGGGTAGGTAGGGTAGGTAGGGTAGGTAGGGTAGGTAGGGTAGGTAGGGTAGGTAGGGTAGGTAGGGTAGGTAGGGTAGGTAGGGTAGGTAGGGTAGGTAGGGTAGGTAGGGTAGGTAGGGTAGGTAGGGTAGGTAGGGTAGGTAGGGTAGGTAGGGTAGGTAGGGTAGGTAGGGTAGGTAGGGTAGGTAGGGTAGGTAGGGTAGGTAGGGTAGGTAGGGTAGGTAGGGTAGGTAGGGTAGGTAGGGTAGGTAGGGTAGGTAGGGTAGGTAGGGTAGGTAGGGTAGGTAGGGTAGGTAGGGTAGGTAGGGTAGGTAGGGTAGGTAGGGTAGGTAGGGTAGGTAGGGTAGGTAGGGTAGGTAGGGTAGGTAGGGTAGGTAGGGTAGGTAGGGTAGGTAGGGTAGGTAGGGTAGGTAGGGTAGGTAGGGTAGGTAGGGTAGGTAGGGTAGGTAGGGTAGGTAGGGTAGGTAGGGTAGGTAGGGTAGGTAGGGTAGGTAGGGTAGGTAGGGTAGGTAGGGTAGGTAGGGTAGGTAGGGTAGGTAGGGTAGGTAGGGTAGGTAGGGTAGGTAGGGTAGGTAGGGTAGGTAGGGTAGGTAGGGTAGGTAGGGTAGGTAGGGTAGGTAGGGTAGGTAGGGTAGGTAGGGTAGGTAGGGTAGGTAGGGTAGGTAGGGTAGGTAGGGTAGGTAGGGTAGGTAGGGTAGGTAGGGTAGGTAGGGTAGGTAGGGTAGGTAGAGTAGGGTAGGTAGGGTAGGTAGGGTAGGTAGGGTAGGTAGGGTAGGTAGGGTAGGTAGGGTAGGTAGGGTAGGTAGGGTAGGTAGGGTAGGTAGGGTAGGTAGGGTAGGTAGGGTAGGTAGGGTAGGTAGGGTAGGTAGGGTAGGTAGGGTAGGTAGGGTAGGTAGGGTAGGTAGGGTAGGTAGGGTAGGTAGGGTAGGTAGGGTAGGTAGGGTAGGTAGGGTAGGTAGGGTAGGTAGGGTAGGTAGGGTAGGTAGGGTAGGTAGGGTAGGTAGGGTAGGTAGGGTAGGTAGGGTAGGTAGGGTAGGTAGGGTAGGTAGGGTAGGTAGGGTAGGTAGGGTAGGTAGGGTAGGTAGGGTAGGTAGGGTAGGTAGGGTAGGTAGGGTAGGTAGGGTAGGTAGGGTAGGTAGGGTAGGTAGGGTAGGTAGGGTAGGTAGGGTAGGTAGGGTAGGTAGGGTAGGTAGGGTAGGTAGGGTAGGTAGGGTAGGTAGGGTAGGTAGGGTAGGTAGGGTAGGTAGGGTAGGTAGGGTAGGTAGGGTAGGTAGGGTAGGTATTTTTTTTTTTTTTTTTTTTTTTTTTTTTTTTTTAATTAGCAGGAGGGGAAATCCGGTCGGACTTACACCCAAAGTGCCTCTAAAGTGAGCCAGTCTGGATAGTGTCAGACTCCAACTGACTAAAAACCCCTCCTGCCTTACATAATCCCGCCAACGAAGCTGGTGCCCATTTTGTGCAAACTCAAATATTTATGGGCATCTTTATTTATCGATCAAAATATGTAGGTTTAAATAATACAAAATGCAATAATTACAAAAAGTGCGGTTTATCTCTAAAATGTGCAAGAAGTGCAGTTTATCACATCAAAATACAAGAGAGCAATTTATCACGGAGGATAGGAAATTAAATATAAATTTGCCTTACTTTATTTAAGGATAAGAAGCACAACAGTGCTTTTCACCACACAGACAATCTGTTTCTCTTAGGTACTACCCCAGTGCACCGTTTGTCATTGCAGTTTTGTGCGTGCTATTTCTATGCTTCTTACAAAATATTCTCAAAATACTAGTGAAGCATAGAGCCGCTTCAACTTCGGTTTCGTGCAATGACTGTGGAGGCCACATTTACACAGTACTCTAGGAACTTTTCCCTGTGTTGCTTACTCATGAGCCCATGCAGGCTCTCCTTCGTCAGTGTCCTGTCCAGCTCACATTCGAGTTGGTAGCGTTCCCTGATAAATAACGGGCAATCTACGAGTATGTGCTGGACGGTCTCTGCCACGCCTGGGTCGCAGACGCACGATGGGCTCTCCTTACACTTGAAGCGATTCAAGTATTCAGAGAACCCGCCGTGCCCCGTCAAAACTTGCGTGAGTACGCCTGTGGGCCGCACCTGTTTTATAATATGGAAAGCCGCTATTGCATCCGGAAGAAACATTTTCGTCACAGAGGCCGTCTCGCCCGACACATATCTTCGATTCCATTCATCAAGCGATTCCAAACGGATCTGTCGCTTGATAAATGAAACCGGACACTGGTCGTAGTCCGGCTTCCTCCGTAACGACAATGCTGCCTCCTTCGCTAACTCGTCCGCTCGCTCATTCCCCGGCAGGCCCGCGTGGGCCTTGATCCAGAACAAAGACACAGCTTTGCTCTGGCCCAGGGCTTGAGCCAAATTTGCGCGCGCACGAACCGCCAGGGGATGGAGAGAGCCATGGCTTGCAAGCGTCTGCAATGCTGACATTGAGTCGCTGTACAAACCATAGCTCGTCTCTTGCCGCGTAAGGATCACGTCCGTCGCTTTGCAGATGGCCAGGAGTTCCGCCTGGTAGACAGTGCAGTACGCGGCTAAGCTAAGTTTGAGCTTCCGGACTTCGCCTTCATTATCCCATATGGATAATGCGGCTCCGACCTTCCCCTCAATCTTGCTGCCGTCGGTGAAAATTCGCACCGCCTGCACGTTGTTGCTGTCTAGCAAATGTTGGTCTGCCAGGCACATGAATTCCAGGGGCATCCGCGTAGCTGGATGAGGAGCCTCTGCAAACCTTACCGCACCCTCAATCTCCCTATCTCCTGGCACATACCGGGATGGCCCTCTCCTCGCTTCATACAGGGCGGCTGCCTCCTGTATGCGCAGATCTAGAGGTAGTATTCCGGACAGTACCAGTGCCGAGTTCAGGGAGACAGTACGGTAAGATTTACAGATCTTCTGGACGAATCCTCGTTGGACCGAGCCTAGCTTCTTCCGTATTCCCAGCTTCTTCGTAGCGGGAGCCCAGGCTGCGGCCGCGTACGTTATTATGGGCTCAATCATAGCAGTGTAGATTGTGTGTATGATCTGTGCGTCCAATCCCCAACTCACTTTAGCGGCGCGGGACAGTTGCTTATAAATGTTAACTGCCCTCCTGCAGACGTTCGCGGTGTGCTCGTTGAAGGTGAGCTTCTCGTCTATGGTTAGACCCAACAACTTCATCTTCTTAACCATACCAATGTCGACCCCGGCCATGCTCAGCCTTGGGGTATCATACTTGCGCTTGTTGGTTACGACCATCGCACAGGTTTTGTGCGGTGCGAACCTCAGCTTGTTTTTGTCGCCCCAACTCTGAACATGGGCGAGGGCTGCATTGGCAGATGTTGAAACTTCGGTCGCTGAGTCCCCATCCAGAACCAAGACGATATCATCAGCGAACGCCTGTGCGAAGATTCCGCGCCGCTCCAATTCCTGCAATAGTGGGTCTAGAATGAGATTCCACAGGATGGGACCACCTATTGACCCTTGAACACAGCCCTTGCTAGTCACTCGCGTGCATTCCTCCCCAGCGTAACGAACCTTGACTTTCCTACTGTCGAGGTAGCTGTCTAGCAGCCTTCTTATATTCACCGGGCACTTTTCCTCAGCCAGTCTGACCTTGATGGCTGGCCACCAAGCACTATCGAAGGCCCCCTCTATATCCAGCGACACCAGGACAATTAGCTTCTTCAGCCTCAACTTGTCCTGTACGTGCTTCAGTAGCGTATAGAGGGCGTCCTCAGTGCTTCTCTGGGGCATAAATCCAAACTGGCGAGTACTAAACCGCGGTACAAGCTGCCATTTTAAACGCGCTACTACCATCCTCTCCAGGACCTTCCCCAAAACCGGCAGTAGACCTATTGGTCTGTATGCCTTGGGGTTTAGGTAATCGTCCTTGCCCAGCTTTCTGAGGACCACGACTGTGGCCTCCTTCCAGATGTTCGGGAAGTGTGCCAATTCAAGGCACTTATTGTAAAGGGCAAGGAACGCCTCCAGGTCCTGGTGGATCGCTCGACTGCAGATATCAGACGTCAGTCCATCCCCTCCTGGTGCCTTTTTTGGATTGAAACCTGCCACGGCGGTCTTCAGCTCCAGCGAGGTAAATGGTGGGTCATGATATTCATCATGAACCCACTCATTTACTCGACTGGCTGCTTCTCTAATTCGCCTATGGTCAGCGTTGTCCTGGTCTACTCTGTCTTCGGGGTAGAACGTATCTGCGAGTAGGGCGGCCGATTCACTTGGGTTGAGGAATACACCATCGCTGCGTAGGGTCAGTTCCTCCTGTCTTCTGGCGGTCCTACCAATCACCCTGAAGATTCCCTCCCAGACCCCTTCCCGATCCTGTTTCCGGCAGAACTCCTTCCAACTTGCGAATTGGGCGCTCCTCGCTAGCATCTCGTACTCTTCTTTGGCCTTCAGGTACTCGTCTACGACCATCGCTCGCCGGACCGGCGCGGCATTGCGGATGCGGTTCTTCAGTCTGGTAAACTCCTTCTTCTTCACAGTGAGCTCCTCGGACCACCACGGACAAGTGATTTTACTTTTAATACTAGTTTTGGGAATAGAATCTTCGCATGCTTTTAAAATATTATCTCTGTAATTTACAATTAATTCTTCTAAATCTACTTTACTATTTATTCCCCTTATACTATTCAAATTTATATTATTTTCAATTTTGATATCCCTTAATTTATCTTTAAATGTATCCCAGTCCGCCTTTCTTGTGTTAAATTTCCTGGTCGTCCTGGTGATATTTACCCCTTTATCCCTTTTAACTTTAATTTCGAAAAATATTGTGTTATGGTCCGAGGATGTTGCTCCTGTGTCGACCCGCCAGCCGTCCACCAGGTCAAAAAGGTCGAGCGAGCATGCCGTGACGTCCACGTGGCTATTATACACTCGACCACCTCGGACAGTGTCAAATGTGGGAGCGTCGCCAGTATTCAGCACCTGAAGCTCTAAGTCCTCCAGGGTTCCGGACATTTCCTCGCCCTTGGAGTCTTCGACGATGCTGCCCCACCAAGGACTCTTAGCGTTAGCGTCGCCGCCTATAAGCAATCTACCGGTGGCCATTTCCGATTTGATCCGGGTCAACTGGTCCAGGTATGGCCCTATGGGTTGGTCTGGCTCGAAGTAGTAAGAAACTACTGCGATCTCCCAGGCTTTAGTCCGGATCCCCACCACAACGATGTTGTTTGTGGTAAGTTTCGGGTAGGGAATGACATCTAGGTCATCGTCAAAGACGGCAATTGCCGCCTTTACCCTCCCACTTCCATCAACCTCGCACTGGTAGATTCGCGAACCTCGGTAGCTCTTCATACCTCGCGCCCCTCCCACGTACGGCTCCTGGATAAGCGCCCACGCGATCTTCCTTTTACTGGCCTCTAAAAAGAGTTCGGTCGTTGCCAGGTCCTTACGTTGTAGATTAGCTTGGGCCACACGGTATGGTCTTGCGTTTTGTTGGGCAGGAGTCTCCGTGTTGCCCTTAGCAATACGCAATAACAGATCGGGCTATTGCATCCCACCTTTTCCTAACTACGCACTCCGAGCTGAAAGCATGATGGTCTGTGCTGTCAGTCTTCGCGCGCACGCAATTGCAGCACTTTGGAGGTAGGCCAGCGGCCCAGTCCGCGCACTCCGTCCTCATGTGGGGACCGCCACAGTGGCTGCACTTTGGTACGGACTCCGTGCAAAGGCGTCGGCTATGCCCATACCCAAGGCAGAGCGAGCACTGGACCAGCGGGGATTGGTCCTCGACCGTCACCCTATGAAACTCCACATGCACCGACCCGACCTCGAGCATGCGCCGCCAAACCTCTGTGGCGACCCTCATCACTACGTGACACATGTGCGGGTTCCTGGCTCGCTTTCTGTAGATTATATCTATTTTCGCCTGCTCATCTTTAAGATCTCGAAAGATGGCGGCGTTTTGGTTTTTGAGCGCCTTTATTACATCCTCATTTGTGTTGTACTGCATTACGCCGCGCAACACCACCTGTGGGTTTTTATTCTTAATATTTTGGGCATCCAGCTCGGGTGCCCTCCTAATCTTTTCCTTCAACTTTTCCCTATCCTCTTCTGTACTACAGCTCACAATAACTCTCCTATCTTTCGCTTTCCTCACTTTCTCTACCGCTATACCCCCTTCCTTGGCATTTACGACCTTCCTTAGTCTGTCCAGGACTTGCTCCCCCGTTTGCTTCTCATCCCTGGCCGACACTACGATGGAGTGTAGTGTGGTCTGTTTCGGAATCTGGTTGGATGGCCGACTTGCCGCTACGCTAGCATACGAGACCATCTGGTCTCGGCTAGTTTGTAGCGCCTCTTTCAGCCTGTCCATTTTCAGGCTGTTTTCGGCCAGGTTCCGGCTATGCTCTTCTAGAGCACGCCTGAGGGAGTTCATCTCGACCTCACGGATAGCCTCCGAGCACGGGGGTAGGGCTTGCTCAGTCCTTGGCTCCTCCTGGACTTGGATCCCGATCGATGCCTTTGTCTTGACGGTTGGGGGGGCTTTTCCCTGCTCAAGCTCCTTAACTAGCTGGTAGAGCCGGTCTGCCTGCGCCTTGACCTCCGCCTTTGTTTCATTTTTGGTGGTCTTCGACGTGGTCATCAAGGCTTTTATTTTGTTGGAGGCTATTCTTGCCTCAGCGACTTTACTTCTTTGGGTAGGCGGGCTGCCGACCTCAAAGGAGATCGACATAACTGGTGATGGTCTTTCCAGTTTTTTAGGTGGAGTCCGCTTTGTAACGGTTTTACCTGCCTCCCATTCACCCACGCTCCTCCTGACGTTCTGCGTCGAAGGACCTGCCTCCTCAGGTGCCTTCTGGGGGCTTTTAGTCAGGGATTTGGTTGTCGCCGAGTGCTTGATGGGTGTGCGCACACCAGGCATGCCGGACATTTTGGAAAGTGAGGGGTGGCTGGGATTATTATAATGTCAAAATAGAGGTGTTGTAAAGGGCACCTTTATTTAGTGTAAAGTAAAAAGGGGATATTGTAAAGATACCCCTTTTATGTGTCAATGTAAAAAAGGGGTACTGTAAAGGGTACCTCTTTTGTGTGTCAGATGTCAAAAGTTAAAATAATTCTCTTGCGAGAATGTCTTGCAAGTTTAAATTTCCTATTCTAATCTTATTCTAAAATATAGTAGCACAAAAGTACTACTATATGTCCACAGTTATAATTATTTACAAAAAGATTAAATTTAAGCAATACAGTGCTTAGTATGGTCTTAACCTAAAGATACAGCAGCACAAAAGTGCTACTGTATGTCCTAAAATTAAAACGAACTGCAGACCACCAAACCCGTATCGCAGTGTGATCTAATGTGGCAGAAAACAAAATATATTTATTTATTTTATTTGTATTTATTTTTCAAGAATTTTAAGAATTCAAGAAAATTAAAAGTTTATTGAAAAATTTTGGGGGCGTTTCCAGCAATTGTGTTGGGGCCAATTTGTAGGTCTTCTCCTCCCGATTACGAGGAACCCAAACTTGGTGGGTCTATGACCTCCGGGACCAAAGTTAGGGTCCGGGGGGGTGAAGAAATTTCCAGTTGGGGGGGTGGTGGAGGGGGGGGGGTCCGAGTGGGTCCCTGGGGGTCTCAGTGAAAAACCGGGGATGGGGGAGTTGGGGTCCTGAGGGGGGAAGTGTATTTAAAGAATCTATAAACTGTACAAGGCTAGTCTAGTAGCCTTTAAAAATTTTGGGGGTCAATAAAAGGGGGTCAAAAAGGGGGTCTAGGGGGCCTATGTGAATATGATTTCCGATTGGGAGGGCGGATTCTAGGGAGGGGGGAAATTTTGTCTAAACTTTAATATTCCCAACCGTTTAGGAGATATAAAGTTAAGGGTTACTAAAAGTATCTCCGATATAATGATAAATTTTAAAATTTTGAGATTTTGAAATCTTCCGTGACGTAGCGATTTTATTTTTAAAAGAGACTTGAAACTAATGGAAGATTTCTGGCAAATATAATGGAAAATTTCCTGTTACAAAATGGCAGCTGAGCTTCTAGAATGCCCGAGGTATGGCTTGTATTGCGCGTCAACACCTCGTCACAGTCGTGATACCTACATATAATTTATAAATTTTCAACACTTACGATACGAGCTTGAAAACAGACTTTTTTATCTTGACCGTTTCCAAAAATCTAAGTTTATGCACGACTGGTCTAGGTGCTAGAAATTCAAAATCCAGTCGCACTTTTTGTCTAGATAGGGTAGGTAGGGTAGGTAGGGTAGGTAGGGTAGGTAGGGTAGGTAGGGTAGGTAGGGTAGGTAGGGTAGGTAGGGTAGGTAGGGTAGGTAGGGTAGGTAGGGTAGGTAGGGTAGGTAGGGTAGGTAGGGTAGGTAGGGTAGGTAGGGTAGGTAGGGTAGGTAGGGTAGGTAGGGTAGGTAGGGTAGGTAGGGTAGGTAGGGTAGGTAGGGTAGGTAGGGTAGGTAGGGTAGGTAGGGTAGGTAGGGTAGGTAGGGTAGGTAGGGTAGGTAGGGTAGGTAGGGTAGGTAGGGTAGGTAGGGTAGGTAGGGTAGGTAGGGTAGGTAGGGTAGGTAGGGTAGGTAGGGTAGGTAGGGTAGGTAGGGTAGGTAGGGTAGGTAGGGTAGGTAGGGTAGGTAGGGTAGGTAGGGTAGGTAGGGTAGGTAGGGTAGGTAGGGTAGGTAGGGTAGGTAGGGTAGGTAGGGTAGGTAGGGTAGGTAGGGTAGGTAGGGTAGGTAGGGTAGGTAGGGTAGGTAGGGTAGGTAGGGTAGGTAGGGTAGGTAGGGTAGGTAGGGTAGGTAGGGTAGGTAGGGTAGGTAGGGTAGGTAGGGTAGGTAGGGTAGGTAGGGTAGGTAGGGTAGGTAGGGTAGGTAGGGTAGGTAGGGTAGGTAGGGTAGGTAGGGTAGGTAGGGTAGGTAGGGTAGGTAGGGTAGGTAGGGTAGGTAGGGTAGGTAGGGTAGGTAGGGTAGGTAGGGTAGGTAGGGTAGGTAGGGTAGGTAGGGTAGGTAGGGTAGGTAGGGTAGGTAGGGTAGGTAGGGTAGGTAGGGTAGGTAGGGTAGGTAACTGCCCTCCTGCAGACGTTCGCGGTGTGCTCGTTGAAGGTGAGCTTCTCGTCTATGGTTAGACCCAACAACTTCATCTTCTTAACCATACCAATGTCGACCCCGGCCATGCTCAGCCTTGGGGTATCATACTTGCGTTTGTTGGTTACGACCATCGCACAGGTTTTGTGCGGTGCGAACCTCAGCTTGTTTTTGTCGCCCCAACTCTGAACATGGGCGAGGGCTGCATTGGCAGATGTTGAAACTTCGGTCGCTGAGTCCCCATCCAGAACCAAGACGATATCATCAGCGAACGCCTGTGCGAAGATTCCGCGCCGCTCCAATTCCTGCAATAGTGGGTCTAGAATGAGATTCCACAGGATGGGACCACCTATTGACCCTTGAACACAGCCCTTGCTAGTCACTCGCGTGCATTCCTCCCCAGCGTAACGAACCTTGACTTTCCTACTGTCGAGGTAGCTGTCTAGCAGCCTTCTTATATTCACCGGGCACTTTTCCTCAGCCAGTCTGACCTTGATGGCTGGCCACCAAGCACTATCGAAGGCCCCCTCTATATCCAGTGACACCAGGACAATTAGCTTCTTCAGCCTCAACTTGTCCTGTACGTGCTTCACTAGCGTATAGAGGGCGTCCTCAGTGCTTCTCTGGGGCATAAATCCAAACTGGCGAGTACTAAACCGCGGTACAAGCTGCCATTTTAAACGCGCTACTACCATCCTCTCCAGGACCTTCCCCAAAACCGGCAGTAGACCTATTGGTCTGTATGCCTTGGGGTTTAGGTAATCGTCCTTGCCCAGCTTTCTGAGGACCACGACTGTGGCCTCCTTCCAGATGTTCGGGAAGTGTGCCAATTCAAGGCACTTATTGTAAAGGGCAAGGAACGCCTCCAGGTCCTGGTGGATCGCTCGACTGCAGATATCAGACGTCAGTCCATCCCCTCCTGGTGCCTTTTTTGGATTGAAACCTGCCACGGCGGTCTTCAGCTCCAGCGAGGTAAATGGTGGGTCATGATATTCATCATGAACCCACTCATTTACTCGACTGGCTGCTTCTCTAATTCGCCTATGGTCAGCGTTGTCCTGGTCTACTCTGTCTTCGGGGTAGAACGTATCTGCGAGTAGGGCGGCCGATTCACTTGGGTTGAGGAATACACCATCGCTGCGTAGGGTCAGTTCCTCCTGTCTTCTGGCGGTCCTACCAATCACCCTGAAGATTCCCTCCCAGACCCCTTCCCGATCCTGTTTCCGGCAGAACTCCTTCCAACTTGCGAATTGGGCGCTCTTCGCTAGCATCTCGTACTCTTCTTTGGCCTTCAGGTACTCGTCTACGACCATCGCTCGCCGGACCGGCGCGGCATTGCGGATGCGGTTCTTCAGTCTGGTAAACTCCTTCTTCTTCACAGTGAGCTCCTCGGACCACCACGGACAAGTGATTTTACTTTTAATACTAGTTTTGGGAATAGAATCTTCGCATGCTTTTAAAATATTATCTCTGTAATTTACAATTAATTCTTCTAAATCTACTTTACTATTTATTCCCCTTATACTATTCAAATTTATATTATTTTCAATTTTGATATCCCTTAATTTATCTTTAAATGTATCCCAGTCCGCCTTTCTTGTGTTAAATTTCCTGGTCGTCCTGGTGATATTTACCCCTTTATCCCTTTTAACTTTAATTTCGAAAAATATTGTGTTATGGTCCGAGGATGTTGCTCCTGTGTCGACCCGCCAGCCGTCCACCAGGTCAAAAAGGTCGAGCGAGCATGCCGTGACGTCCACGTGGCTATTATACACTCGACCACCTCGGACAGTGTCAAATGTGGGAGCGTCGCCAGTATTCAGCACCTGAAGCTCTAAGTCCTCCAGGGTTCCGGACATTTCCTCGCCCTTGGAGTCTTCGACGATGCTGCCCCACCAAGGACTCTTAGCGTTAGCGTCGCCGCCTATAAGCAATCTACCGGTGGCCATTTCCGATTTGATCCGGGTCAACTGGTCCAGGTATGGCCCTATGGGTTGGTCTGGCTCGAAGTAGTAAGAAACTACTGCGATCTCCCAGGCTTTAGTCCGGATCCCCACCACAACGATGTTGTTTGTGGTAAGTTTCGGGTAGGGAATGACATCTAGGTCATCGTCAAAGACGGCAATTGCCGCCTTTACCCTCCCACTTCCATCAACCTCGCACTGGTAGATTCGCGAACCTCGGTAGCTCTTCATACCTCGCGCCCCTCCCACGTACGGCTCCTGGATAAGCGCCCACGCGATCTTCCTTTTACTGGCCTCTAAAAAGAGTTCGGTCGTTGCCAGTTCCTTACGTTGTAGATTAGCTTGGGCCACACGGTATGGTCTTGCGTTTTGTTGGGCAGGAGTCTCCGTGTTGCCCTTAGCAATACGCAATAACAGATCGGGCTATTGCATCCCACCTTTTCCTAACTACGCACTCCGAGCTGAAAGCATGATGGTCTGTGCTGTCAGTCTTCGCGCGCACGCAATTGCAGCACTTTGGAGGTAGGCCAGCGGCCCAGTCCGCGCACTCCGTCCTCATGTGGGGACCGCCACAGTGGCTGCACTTTGGCGCGGACTCCGTGCAAAGGCGTCGGCTATGCCCATACCCAAGGCAGAGCGAGCACTGGACCAGCGGGGATTGGTCCTCGACCGTCACCCTATGAAACTCCACATGCACCGACCCGACCTCAAGCATGCGCCGCCAAACCTCTGTGGCGACCCTCATCACTACGTGACACATGTGCGGGTTCCTGGCTCGCTTTCTGTAGATTATATCTATTTTCGCCTGCTCATCTTTAAGATCTCGAAAGATGGCGGCGTTTTGGTTTTTGAGCGCCTTTATTACATCCTCATTTGTGTTGTACTGCATTACGCCGCGCAACACCACCTGTGGGTTTTTATTCTTAATATTTTGGGCATCCAGCTCGGGTGCCCTCCTAATCTTTTCCTTCAACTTTTCCCTATCCTCTTCTGTACTACAGCTCACAATAACTCTCCTATCTTTCGCTTTCCTCACTTTCTCTACCGCTATACCCCCTTCCTTGGCATTTACGACCTTCCTTAGTCTGTCCAGGACTTGCTCCCCCGTTTGCTTCTCATCCCTGGCCGACACTACGATAGAGTGTAGTGTGGTCTGTTTCGGAATCTGGTTGGATGGCCGACTTGCCGCTACGCTAGCATACGAGACCATCTGGTCTCGGCTAGTTTGTAGCGCCTCTTTCAGCCTGTCCATTTTCAGGCTGTTTTCGGCCAGGTTCCGGCTATGCTCTTCTAGAGCACGCCTGAGGGAGTTCATCTCGACCTCACGGATAGCCTCCGAGCACGGGGGTAGGGCTTGCTCAGTCCTTGGCTCCTCCTGGACTTGGATCCCGATCGATGCCTTTGTCTTGACGGTTGGGGGGGCTTTTCCCTGCTCAAGCTCCTTAACTAGCTGGTAGAGCCGGTCTGCCTGCGCCTTGACCTCCGCCTTTGTTTCATTTTTGGTGGTCTTCGACGTGGTCATCAAGGCTTTTATTTTGTTGGAGGCTATTCTTGCCTCAGCGACTTTACTTCTTTGGGTAGGCGGGCTGCCGACCTCAAAGGAGATCGACATAACTGGTGATGGTCTTTCCAGTTTTTTAGGTGGAGTCCGCTTTGTAACGGTTTTACCTGCCTCCCATTCACCCACGCTCCTCCTGACGTTCTGCGTCGAAGGACCTGCCTCCTCAGGTGCCTTCTGGGGGCTTTTAGTCAGGGATTTGGTTGTCGCCGAGTGCTTGATGGGTGTGCGCACACCAGGCATGCCGGACATTTTGGAAAGTGAGGGGTGGCTGGGATTATTATAATTTCAAAATAGAGGTGTTGTAAAGGGCACCTTTATTTAGTGTAAAGTAAAAAGGGGATATTGTAAAGATACCCCTTTTATGTGTCAATGTAAAAAAAGGGGTACTGTAAAGGGTACCTCTTTTGTGTGTCAGATGTCAAAAGTTAAAATAATTCTCTTGCGAGAATGTCTTGCAAGTTTAAATTTCCTATTCTAATCTTATTCTAAAATATAGTAGCACAAAAGTACTACTATATGTCCACAGTTATAATTATTTACAAAAAGATTAAATTTAAGCAATACAGTGCTTAGTATGGTCTTAATCTAAAGATACAGCAGCACAAAAGTGCTACTGTATGTCCTAAAATTAAAACGAACTGCAGACCTCCAAACCCGTATCGCAGTGTGATCTAATGTGGCAGAAAACAAAATATATTTATTTATTTTATTTGTATTTATTTTTCAAGAATTTTAAGAATTCAAGAAAATTAAAAGTTTATTGAAAAATTTTGGGGGCGTTTCCAGCAATTGTGTTGGGGCCAATTTGTAGGTCTTCTCCTCCCGATTACGAGGAACCCAAACTTGGTGGGTCTATGACCTCCGGGACCAAAGTTAGGGTCCGGGGGGGTGAAGAAATTTCCAGTTGGGGGGGTGGTGGAGGGGGGGGGGTTCCGAGTGGGTCCCTGGGGGTCTCAGTGAAAAACCGGGGATGGGGGAGTTGGGGTCCTGAGGGGGGAAGTGTATTTAAAGAATCTATAAACTGTACAAGGCTAGTCTAGTAGCCTTTAAAAAATTTTGGGGGTCAATAAAAGGGGGTCACAAAGGGGGTCTAGGGGGCCTATGTGAATATGATTTCCGATTGGGAGGGCGGATTCTAGGGAGGGGGGAAATTTTGTCTAAACTTTAGTATTCCCAACCGTTTAGGAGATATAAAGTTAAGGGTTACTAAAAGTATCTCCGATATAATGATAAATTTTAAAATTTTGAGATTTTGAAATCTTCCGTGACGTAGCGGTTTTATTTTTAAAAGAGACTTGAAACTAATGGAAGATTTCTGGCAAATATAATGGAAAATTTCCTGTTACAAAATGGCAGCTGAGCTTCTAGAATGCCCGAGGTTTGGCTTGTATTGCGCGTCAACACCTCGTCACAGTCGTGATACCTACATATAATTTATAAATTTTCAACACTTACGATACGAGCTTGAAAACAGACTTTTTTATCTTGACCGTTTCCAAAAATCTAAGTTTATGCACGACTGGTCTAGGTGCTAGAAATTCAAAATCCAGTCGCACTTTTTGTCTAGATCGGTCCCAGGCCGAGATCTAGGCTATTTAAATTATAAAATCATAGACAGGATGACTACAAAGTTAATTCAGAGCGTGTGAACAAAATGGATTGACAAAGAAATGATGGCTTAGTACTAAAATCTAGCTCTGAATTAAGGTTTTAAATTTTTATAAACTAGGTTTTTAACTGGTCTATATAAATTGATTTTAGAAAAGTGGTGGTTACAAGATATAGGGAAAGAAAAATCTTTTGGAAACGAAAAACAAAAAATTTAACGGCAAATACCTTGGTTTGGTACTTGTAGTTCTATGGTCTGAGTAATATTTTCTGGGTCGGCTGCTGGCTGCTCGAGGAAGCTATCCAGGTCTTAACTTTTCCGTTTCAGGCTTCCAGCAGGTTTTCCGCGTAATGAAATTCCGCGGAAATTTTGTCGATCGGCTGGAAACACGGACTGCTTCCTTGGATTTCGTGGGAAAATTCCAAGAATCACCAGGGTCGTCGAGGGCACTGGGACGCTCAATGTGAAATTCCTGGAGAAGCTGACTTCTCCTCGATTTCGGACAGGATAAATATTTTGTGGAATAGTTCGTGTCACTTCCTATCCGAAAGTCGGAAAAGCACCGCGGAAGGTCAAAAAGGTTGGCCAGTAAATCCAAGTTTTTAACCCACTATAGGCACTTAGTTTGTGGTATTTATCGTTCAATAAAAAGGTGCGACCAGTCGCACGCCGCACTCACTTCCCACAGAGTTGTGTTTTTTTCCGTTTTTCCGCTTCGCGTTTCGGGAAACTGGATGGAAGTCCCCCTTTGGGACGCCGGAAATTTTTTAAATTTTCAGGGGGTGTAGGCACTGGGATAACACTTCCTGGGGTCGGATAAAATCGGGATGTCGTGCTGAACGATCGCGCGCCGCAGGCGCTTATCTAAGACGCTTTTCACTTTCAGTGAAAATTTTTCCGTTTCTTGTCACAGCTTTTTAGTCTCTCACTCGATTTCACTTTTAATAACACTATCCTGTTGCACTCACTGCCTCACAACTTTTCCCGTATCACTTTCGCTTTTGCGTTTTAAATTGCTCTTTTTAAGATTTTTGGGGCGCGGAGCTCGCAAAAACGCAGCCGTTCGGACTAGTGGCTCGTGAGAGACGGGTAGGGTAGGTAGGGTAGGTAGGGTAGGTAGGGTAGGTAGGGTAGGTAGGGTAGGTAGGGTAGGTAGGGTAGGTAGGGTAGGTAGGGTAGGTAGGGTAGGTAGGGTAGGTAGGGTAGGTAGGGTAGGTAGGGTAGGTAGGGTAGGTAGGGTAGGTAGGGTAGGTAGGGTAGGTAGGGTAGGTAGGGTAGGTAGGGTAGGTAGGGTAGGTAGGGTAGGTAGGGTAGGTAGGGTAGGTAGGGTAGGTAGGGTAGGTAGGGTAGGTAGGGTAGGTAGGGTAGGTAGGGTAGGTAGGGTAGGTAGGGTAGGTAGGGTAGGTAGGGTAGGTAGGGTAGGTAGGGTAGGTAGGGTAGGTAGGGTAGGTAGGGTAGGTAGGGTAGGTAGGGTAGGTAGGTAGAGTAGGGTAGGTAGAGTAGGGTAGGTAGAGTAGGGTAGGTAGAGTAGGGTAGGTAGAGTAGGGTTGGTAGGGTAGGGTAGGTAGGGTAGGGTAGGTAGGGTAGGGTAGGTAGAGTAGGGTAGGTAGAGTAGGGTAGGTAGAGTAGGGTAGGTAGAGTAGGGTAGGTAGAGTAGGGTAGGTAGAGTAGGGTTGGTAGGGTAGGGTAGGTAGGGTAGGGTAGGTAGAGTAGGGTAGGTAGAGTAGGGTAGGTAGAGTAGGGTTGGTAGGGTAGGGTAGGTAGAGTAGTGTAGGGTAAATTAATGTTTGGTGTTTTTATGGCAAAACAAAGTTTGCCGGGTCAGCTAGTTAATTTATATGACTAAATATTTTTTTATATCTTTATATTTTAAAGTAGCAGTACACCACTGACAACCCTCTTTTTAGGGTTCCGAAGTCAACAAGGAACCCTTATAGTTTCGCTCTGTCCGTCTGTCCGTCCGCAGCTTAGCTCAGAGAATTTAAGTACTAGAAAGCTATAATTTGGCATGTATATACATATTAATAATTCCGACAAAGTGGCACAATAAAATCATGAAAAATATTTTTTTTTCGGGTACCTCCCATAGACATAAAGTGGGGATGTATTTTCTTTTTCTCATCTATCTTGTGTGGGGTATCGTTGGATAGGCCATTCAAAAATATTATGGGTTTGTTAAAACCATTTTTCGATTCAGAGATCCGTTTGCGTAAAATTAAGCTTTAAGTTGCAAATTTATGTTAGAGTTAAGTGTCCCCCCCCCCCTGCCAGCAAAATGGTTGCTCTAGGCTATGTGAAAAAATTTACAGCAGTAGTAAATATAACGAAATTAAAAGGAAAATTATCACGGATAACAAGGCTTTACAAGTTTACGAGTAATAGTCGACCAACTTATAAAATGTACTTGGAACAGTAAAAATTTTTTACAAATGCCATTGAAAAATTACTAAAATAAAGTTGATAGCTGTGTAAAACAGAGTAAATATAATGCTTACGAACTATGTAAAAATATATAAAAAATAAATCATAACAGGCTTTACAAGTTTACGAGTAATAGTCGACCAACTTATAAAATGTACTTGGCACTGTAAAATTTTTGTACAAATGCCATTGAAAAATTACTTAAATATCGTTGTTAGCTGTGTAAAACAGATAGTAAATTAATGCTTATGAACCATGTAAAAATATACATAAATAAAATCCATCCTTCATAATAATGATTTCTAAATTAATAATGTTTAAGCTCGAATAACGCATTGGAGTGGCCGGACTCGTTGGCAGTACCAGAACGTAGTCCATACGGCGCATGCGCGCGGTGGACTCTATTTTGTGTTAGTGCAGAAGTATTTTCGACGTTTTGTAATTAAAACGTAAAAATAAAGTCAAATTAGATTCGATTTCCAAGCAAATTACTTATTTTCTTTTGTCGATATCCTTCAATAAAGTTAATATTCGACCCGACTTCATCACTAATTGAGTAGCGTAAAACTTTCCAGAATAAAATAGTGAATACCGCAGATTAGAGGATGCACCTCTAATCTGCGGTATTAGAGGAGATTTGAGGTGAATACATTCGACTTTATTCTAATTCCGAAAGAGAAATGAACAAGGAGCGTGCACGCAAGGATCCAGGAACGAACTATACCATTCCCGTGGCTCTAACGCGCGCTCGTATCGGCTCCTTTCGCAATTCGCACCCGCGGTGGTACTTAAGTATATAATATTTTTCTAACTTCAGTTGCGAAGTTGGATTTTATAACTCCTTCTTCAGTTACCAGTTAGTCCTTATTTAGTTTAAGTCAAGAGTGAATAGATTACATCTAGGCAAGCGTGCTTCACCGTAAACCACATCATCGCTTACCATCAGGCGAGATAGTGGTCAAACGCGAGTATATAGATTAAAAAATCCTATGTGGGCCTGTTTTTAGACTTTGTGAGCCGCTGAAACCGTTCTAATGTTCATGTAACAACAACAAAACCCTCTTTATAGTCCGCATTATTATGCAACTTCGGAACCCTATTACTGCGCGTGGCCCGATACGCACTTGGCCGGTTTTTTTATTCTTAGTTACCGCTGTAAGTGTTCAGTTTGTATAAAAGATATGTGTAACTGTATGGTGTACAATAAAATATATTCTGTTCTTTTCTATTTAAGTTTAAAATGTAAATAATGTACTTTAAAAACTTTCATATTCAGCAGTGAATCAAAACCACGTGAGGCGTGATATATGCCGTGATGGTGGCAATACACTGTTTGATGAGCGTCAGTTGTTTACGCGTCGAGTCCCTCCGCGCCTCGAACATCACGTCCTGGCCGCCCGCCAGCACAAAGTACGTAAACGGCGGCATGCAGCAGACAGAGAGTCCACTACGAATAAAGCGCTAGTTTGGAAGCACACATTGACATTACGATTTTACAGGGATTCTTGGGCAATATTCGACACATATTCGCTCATTCGCGGCATTTAAACAAGGTCGCAATTGACGAAAATATTTTTCAGTTTGTTGCCATATTTTTGAATAATAATATTCTAACCTACCTCTCTTTTATTTAAAAAATACAACATAGGTAATTTTTTTACTAAAATAATAAACACTTTCTTGTTTTAAAAATAATGACCATTTTAATATATTATTATTTTTAGGCATAAAGGGCCTCACTCATAAGTTACAGGGAAACCTAAACCTAAATCCTAAGTAACACTCGGCACGCGGATCCGACTCGTACTTGGCTGGTTAAAATTTTTCGACTTTCCTTTTTCGTATTGGTTGTATCGGCAACGGGTGACAGATGCCAGTGAGCGATGTGCAGCAATGTAAGGTAGCCTGAAGTGTGAAGATCTTTGACAGTTGTTACGGGTAGTCAGAATCCAGAAATTGACACCAGTCTTAACAAGGGGTATCGTGTTACCCAGTTACTAGGTTGTGGAGGTAAGATAGGCAGTCGCTCCATGTAAATAACTGGTACTCAACTGAATCCGGTTAAACTGGAAGCCGACCCCAACATAGTTTGGGAAAAGGTTAGGCAGATTGATTGATGCTTCTTCTTCTTTTCGTAATGATTTTTTATGTTTTTGTTGGGTTTATTAATATACTATTGTTTACTCTTGTTACCCTCCTGTCTTCATCGTATGGGGCTTCGTGAACTATAATGGATATGTGATGCTCAGCTCTGTGTACCCTCTAAGTCATGTAATTATGATAATTATGATGAATGAAAAGAAAAAAAAAGTATTTATTTGTGACCCGCACAGAAGACACGAGATAAGAAAAACACAAACAATAATAAAAAATTAAAATAAATATCCCCGTGCGAGACCAAAAAGGCTCCTATCTCAGCATGTGCAACGATATTAAAAAGAAAATAAAGCTGCGCTAATAATCTGATAGGGGGCCCTATCAGAATATCTGTTGATGCCACGGACACATTCACGGAAACGGATGATAATATTTAAGAAATAAAATAGAACAAGATAAATAATAATAAAATAGTATAAATAAACACAGAAGATGAGTCACAGTATGTATGTGTATAACGTATAAAACAAATATCTAAGTAGAACATAATAAATATACGACCAAAATCCCGGCGGCTCAATGAACATTTGTCAAAACCGTAGACAAACAACAGAGCGCGTGTCAATCTATGGTCGGCGTCGCGTCGGCTGCCAAAATGAAAAAAAAAATATAATGGTAACTTATGTAAATTGTGTAGGAGGAGTGAGGTATTAATAGAGTCAAAAGCTCGCGAAAAATTTAGTAAGACAAGCAAGGTACCAATGCCCTTATCTCTAGCTTCCAAAATATTCCTAACCACATAAAGAAGAGCTGTGGCTGTGCTGTGCCCCTTGCGAAAGCCCGACTGAACAACTGATGTATGTTTACACGAATTGATGTAAGTAATTATGTTTGTAAACTTATACTACTTACTCCTTTTTAAAATTCAGAATCAATATAATAGCAATCCAATGACTCCGGCAAGTTTAGGTGACAATTTTCGAAGATGGTGGAAATAATCCATCTGTGAAAGTTTTCTATTATGTTGTGCCGCCAGCCTGCATTGCTACTAACCGAACACATTGACAGTCGTGTCGGACAGACAAGCAATCGAACGCGTATGACAACAGAATATAATCTGTAGCGTTGAACAAGATTCTTATCATTGAGAAACTTTAAGGTCAGGTCAATATTATATGAAAAGTAAAATGTAAACTTGTGTGATTTTATAATATACACTACAACACACACACAAACACACACTATACACACATATCACATAAGATAATCAGAAATATTTCATATCCGTAACCTGTATATAATAATATTATTTCTGTAACCGTATCCGAAATTTACAGTGATTATGATAAAGACGTTCTCTGATTAAGACTGGCTGGATTTACTTTAGAAAAAGGCATAAAGGGACTTATAGTTGTTTGTGAACCCAGTCGCCTTAAAAAGTAGGTAATTCTCGGTATTCAATAAGTCGATTTCTTAGCGCGAACCAATTTACGATACAACAACAAAAAACTTAAACTGCAAATAGATCATCTTTATAATATTCGAAGAAAAACCCGTGAATCCGGCCTCACTAATCCCTGAATAATTAAAAACATCAAAAAACCCGACTGCTTAAAAAGCAAACTAAAAAGACGTAAACAAGAAAAAAATCATGCTGTGCAGTCGGAGGATACATATTCGCGAGCTGGCGGACCAAAACCAGATGTATCCTCCGACTGCCCAGCATGATTTTTTTCTTGATTACGTCTTTTTAGTTTGCTTTTTAAGCAGTCGGGTTTTTTGATGTTTGTAATTAACTTTTTTTATTTACAACTTTTTAGTTATTTTTTTTTAGAATTAGGTACATTTAAACATATAAGTGTTATATATTTTTGAAATCGCCTCTTAAAATCCTTTATTTTGACAGGAAGAAAAAAAAAATTTTTTTCCCCACAAAATGACGCCCAAAATCCGTCATTTTTGTATTTTCCAATTTTAATGTAGCCAGTGACACTCGCAGGATTAAGACGAATCGATTGACGTAAGAATCATCAAAATCGGCCAACGCGTTTGGTCTCTAGAACGCCACATAGGAACAAACATACATACATACATACATACATAGACTGATAAACACATAACCCTCCTTCGGCAGTCGAGTAAAAAGGCTCGAACTTAGTCGGTAATGTTCAGATAAAACTGTTGAACGTGGTAGGACTAATTTTAATCTTGAAATTGGGCGGGCAGCTGGGTCGGGGTCAGTGTACATAGTACCTTAAGACGACGACTAACGCCAACGACCTTGAGCGAACAAAACGCGCACTCGTTTCACACCCGCGCAACCCAAAATTTAGTAGTTTTTTGTACCTTATTATTCTATGACTTTAAAAAAAAGCGTCAGATCAAAATGTAGATAAATAAATTGTCTTTGAGATGGTGTCGATTTCATTAAAATACGCCTAGTGGTTTTGGTGCGATTGTCGTATTTTTGTATGTTTTAGACATAACTTTACAATTTAATTACACTATGTTATACGAATAAAACTCAAAATTTGCTTGGATCAAATTATTAAGAAAATGGTCTAATGTAACATATACTTTTTACATAAAATTACGACTAGCCGTTTAGACGTGATTCTCATTTTAAAATCAGCTACCCAAGGGAATCTGCGCCTTAAGTGGCATTAGGACAGGCACATCAGGAACCACCAACCAACCACCACCATGGTTGGTGATTGCTGTTTAATTATGATTGAATACCGGTCGGCTGTCTGTGAAGTGTGATATCTACGAAATTATAGGTAACACGCTTGAAATGATGCAATGCTAGCACGGTCACATAATGTGTCAAATCCATCCTGATATATCCTAATGAAAGTCTTTATATTCGTTGATTTATCACACCCCTTTTTTATACAGGTTGACAATGCCATAATATATATCCTTTTTATCCCGGCAGCATGTACCCGTAGGATTATTTTTGACTTTAATAACAAACAAACTAAAAGCTTGAGCTGCTGGTAAAAATATTATGAAATAATATTTTACTGAAGGTAAATGCATATTTTTATGTTGTGGAACTCACAGAATTAAGTCCATTTTTTCGTTTATGTCATGAAACAACGATGCTTACAAAATATAAATGTATGATGAATTTATCCAGCTGTGTAGTTTTAGCTTACCTAAGCCTGTTGATTTGCGGTGTTAACACGATCACCTAGAAAAACATAACTTTTTTCTATCGTTTCACCTTGCCGTCAATTTTGAGAATATGCAGAAATATTTATAATTTTAACGTTTAAATACTCTTTTATAAATATAAATAATCGTTTTTGCGTGATAAATAGTGCAAGGCACAGCGTGCTGCATGCAGCGTGCATGAGCGACGATCCACACTACAGGGAGACACCGAGGAGAGAGCCGGAGGCGCGCGAAGAAAACCGAAGACGTACGAGCGACCGCTGACTAGAAACATACAGTACCCACGGTAGCAGCCGCTATTACATGTTTTCACTGAGTACCAGCTGCGTTGTTTGATTTTAGTTTCGTCATATTTTAAGAAACTGAAAGAAAGTAAATTTAATGAATTGAACTCCGTTCCAACTGGATGTCGATGAGCCACCTCTCTCTTTTGTTTAATTTGCTAGGAGCTCCCCTGCGAGCAAGTCTTTGTTTAATAACAATAAACAATAATATTAGAGAAACGGTGAGATGACTATGTAAAATATTTGATTGAGAGACTATGTAGGATGACCGGTGGGATTCCCTATTGGCAAATGTTACGACCTGTCTTACAAACTTTCATCCCGTGTTTAACTCCTTTCAAGAATCTTTCCTTCCCTTTTGGAATTGAGTGGCTTACATTGTACGATGACTTATTTTAGAATTTTCATAATCTTTGCGTTTCGATAGATCTAGTGTAATCAGAGTGAAGCGATACTTTACGCCTAGACAGCTTTTAACTCTATACAAAGCGCAAGTCCGATCCTGCATGGAGTATTGCAGGCACCTTTGGGATGGCTCAGCTAAGTATCAGCTCACCACACTTGACTTGCTTGACTCAGTGGAACGCTGAGCTAAGAGAATCATTGGCGACGTTGAACTGGTGGATGCCAAGGTTTGGCACAGTTTGGCTCATCGCCGCAAGGTTGCCTGCTTGTCGGTCTTCTACAGACTGTATTTCGTTGATTGTGCTCAAGAACTCATCGACCTCATCCCACCGCCCTTCTACCATCGGACATCTAGACGCACTGCAAGTTACCGTCCTTACCTGGTTACCATTCCGCCAATTCGCACCAAGCGCTTCCAAACATCCTTCATAATACGCACAGCGAATGAGTAGAACTCGCTACCTACGTCTGTGTTCTCGAACGCATTCAACCCGAATCTCTTCAAAGTTAGAGTGAACAGGCTTCTTCTGGGTAAGCTCACTCCATCGTTGACTCTATCTTTGTCACCTCTGACATAGACTAGAGTCAAGAGCAAAACTCTTAAAAAATAAAATCCTAATTATTTTTAGGTATAGGATATATAACAACATAAGAGAAAGCTCTCTTCTCGGAGAAGAAACGCACATTATTAACCATGCCTTGCACTGATTAATTCAGGTTTCAGCTAGACACTTTTCTTAGTTCACGCTCTGGACGTGCTTTAGATATTAAGCTGATCGAATTGTGTTTCTGTGGAGAGCTCCTTAATTGTAATAAAATTACTGGGTATGTATGCAGTGAACTACTGTTCTCTTGAAGACATGAAGCTACTTTTAGTCGATCTTTGTTTTCTTGTATCCATTATATATTCCAAATTATACTATAATGCTCGGTAAAATATAAATTCATAACTTCTCAAGAGTTGCCTTTGCCTTATCTTTATTAACATGAGTTTCAAGGTACAGATATCATTGGTACACCTGTAACTGACGTCAAACGGTTACATAGCCGATAACATACCACAATTACGCTTATGATACAAAGCCTAGCCGCCAGTGTGTGCGGCTCATACAGTCGAATCAACATTGTTAGTTGAACGTATCAAGAGCTGTACGGATGCACTGTAGCCGAGATCAGTGGCGAATTTAGGGTGGGGCAAGTAGAGCACGAGCCTCAGGCGTCTACTGAAGGAGGCCGCAAAATCACAAAAATAAATTTAAAAATCAAAGTACACTTCAGTAAACTATTTTATACTGTTATATTTACTTCATGAATATCAAACAATCACGTTCGCGATGCTTTTGTGTTTAAGTTTAAGCTACAATGGGTCAAGAAAGGAGGTGCGACCTAACTTTGAAAAAACGGAGAAAAATATTTCGAAACCTTTATCGATATGTTTTCGTCACAGAAGGCCAGGTTTTATGAATTTAAAAAGGATTTAAATATTTTATAACTAAGATATATGATTGTGGTATTTAGTGTATTTGGTTTATATATTAAATATTTTACGAAGGGGTGCAAACTATGATGCGTTTCCCGGCCGAGATGCAACATAATAATATGTCTGTGGTCATTTGAAATAGATATCAGCTATAGGTTAAATGGCAGGACTGTCAAGAGAGGTCACACATGCCCAGGAAACTGACTAAGAACGTCAACACTTTTTCTCTTGTTTTAGTTCAACAAAAGTACCTGCAGCATTCGTTACTTTTACCAGGAACTTTGAACAATAATTATCTTTAGTGGTTTTAATGAGGCAAACATTCAACATAGACATGTATGTACATGATGATAGTGTATAAAAATCCATTTAAACTGCACGTTCGCAATATCTAATTCACCCGTCACACGAGCTTCAACAAAACTAAATTTATCAAAAATGACAAGCAAACAATTTAAAAACTGTAACCCCACTACGGTTTTGTTTGTTGCTCGGGTGAATAGTTTAGGCGCTACGGAGGAACGCGGAGGAGAACAGAGGTGGCCCAGTGGTAACGGCCCCGACTTATGTGTTGTAGGTCGTGGGTTAGAACCCAAGGAAGCGCTTTACTTTGTGTAAATATTTCAGCACCACTGCTCTAAAACGATGAAGGAAAGCATCGTGAAGGAAACCGGCATGTCCTAGAACCAAAAATTCATAGACATCTGGCATCCACCAACCCACACTGCCTGCGTGGTGGATTAAGGCCCATTCCCTATCTCACAGAGAGGAGGCCTGCGTCCCAGCAATGGGAACATTATAAGGCTGATGGTGGTGGTAGTGGTGGAGGAACATAAGTAAATACATACATATACTGCTAAAATCATAACCCTTCATTTTAGCTTCGCCGTAGTCGGGTAATAAAAGTCAACACAATCGCGCCGCCGCTGCCTACGTACTTTGTGACACAATTTTCCATTTGGCCTAAATGGCATAAATATATCACAGAGCTTTATTTGGCAGCTCAACACTATATCGCATTCAAATCAAATCATTTATTTACGAAATATTTCGGTGATCTAACTGTCAAAAACTACGTATTTGAAAAGCCAGTTCAACAAACATTATTGGATCGTCACAAAAAAGATAACGCGGACTATTAAAAAATAAACTGAGGTCTTTTGCAGTGGTTTGAAGATTATCTATAGAAAGTTTGAATATAGAATGTGCTAAAAAATCGCTAAACAGTCACGAGATTTTTATAAACAAGGGTGTATAGCTATTAAAATAAAAATTATTGTTTGTGAATATGTTTCTGGCTGGTAACGTGTTTCCTTGGCCACTAAATCAATGAGGCGGTTAAAAAGTACTGAAACTCGAGCCGTGGCTTTCACGCGATTTAATATAATTGCAATTGTTTTCACACTCTCTCCCACTTTGAGGTAAATTACTCGGAAACTAATATACCGCAATAGTAATAAATTCAGTACAATCGCTTCACGGTTCTATTTGAAACAGTGACGGGAGCTATTTGCTATTAAAATTCACGGCATTCTTGTGATTGGAGATGAAGGTGTCTATTGTGATGTCATAATTTTATAACATAACATTTCGAGAAACCTCCTCCTATTTGGGAAGTCGCTTAAAAAGGAGAGCATATTTTGCTTACTCCCTTGTTAAAAAGCTGTGAGTTTATATACTTATATGTTTGCATGTAAGAAAAGTACACGGCAGATTAAACTACTACCCCATAAACACACCTCTACTTCAGGCAAACTTGCTATGTTCATCTACTTATTAATTAATGAATAATTAATAGGAGTTAATTATTTATGCGTGCCCGGTGTGCTAGGAGATTAGGCGGGAGTGTGATTACAGAGCCACCGTGCAGACAAGTGAGAGCGGGGATCGATCGCTCGACAAGGAAAATTGGGACATATTTTACGGACGTATTCGTCAATAAATATAATTTATTCATGGGTTCAAGTCATCTATGGATATAATTGAGAACAACCTTTGTTGTCTGGTAGATGTTACCTATTTACCCAGCAGCGTCGGTGTGTACCGAATTTCAATTAGGTTAGTGACTTGTCTTTCCTATCTATTTTGAAAGGGTTAAGGCACTGACTGATAAGGGTAGACAGTTGTCCTACTAATAATATAAACTCACCTCAAGAAAAAGCGCAATATGAACTATTTTAAACATAAGGGTTAACGTTGTGGCTTTTATGGTGTAAGTGAGGTGAGTTCCTTATCGCACGTTACAGTTCTGATTTGTTTCCAGGTTGAGAGGCTAGACAGAAAAAAGTGTAACTGCCCGATCATCTAGGAAACTAAAACTTTTTTTCAATATTTTCAGCTTTCCGTAAATATTGAGAATATGCAAAAATATTTATAATTTTAACGTTTAAATACTCTTTTTTATTCAAATAAATAATAATTTTTACGTGATAAATTGTGTGAGGCACAGCGTGCTGCATGCAGGATAGTACAAGCGAAGATCCGCACAAAAGGCAGACGCCAAGGTGAGAGCCGGAGGCGCACGAAGAAAACCGAAGACGTACGAGCACGCGCTGACTAGACACATACAGTACCTACGCTAGCAGCCGCTATTGTGGGTTTACACTAAGCATCAGCTGTGTTGTTGTTATTTCAGTTTCGTCATATCTTTCAATATTGCGCTGTCAACAGATGCCTCTGCCAGTGTAAAACCGTAAATGAAAAAAGAAAACAGAGTGATCTATGCTGCTTAATAGAGACATTCCCTTACAAATTCATTCATATTGCTTGCTAACATACATACACATAGTACTGAAGGAACTTCAACATAACTGGAAATGCTCAGATACCAGGGATAGTTGTTTGAAAGGAGTCCAAAATTCAATTAACATATTGCATCTGAGATGGAAGTTTCATGTAAAGTGACGTATAGATATTTCAAGAAATTTGTCGCGAGAACGCCGTTTCTGAGACAGACTGTGTAATAAAGGTTATGGTTAAAGTTCGTGAGTGTTCTGAAGGCTTTTGCCAAAGAATGATTAACAAAAATAAGTATTTTATTTACAATTTTGTTTAAATGTATTATTTGGTGTTATGCCGGGGTTCCTCAGGAGTCGGTGCTCTCAGCAACATTGTTCATGCTCCATATAAACGATCTGCTAAAACCTTTGGGTATGCAGACGACAGCACTGTTGCTGAGAGGTACGTGTCTGACGCACGGGCTACTGGGCCTCAGATTCGGTCTCGCCCATCAGGTGATATAGTGGTCAAACGCGAGCCTATCAATAATAATAAAAAAAGGAAATATCAAGTCTTACGTCGAATAGTTTTGGAAAAGAATAGCCTCTGACAGAGATTTAGAAATATGCACTTCTATTTGAATTTGAATTGTTTTAAGGAGACCCATTAAATTACTTTTACAACTTTCCAATGCTCTGGGATATTATCAAAGTGCTTAGTTCAGACATGTTATCTAAGTACACAAGTCGATTTTCGTTGCTTTCACTTTGTCACAATATTGTGAATACGAGACATTACGAGGCGGCCATTAGAGTGTATCTCAAAAAAGGTAGCCACGCGCCTGAGAATAAGGGCGTGGACACATCACAACGGTGCGGCGTCGTGCAGCGGTACAGTGCCGTGTACAATGCGCCTATTTACCTATAAATCTCCCCCACCCCCAGACTTTGCAGGCTTCTTAGTAATTACGATGAAGAAATTGATATTTGTTGCACGTCACTTCAAAAACTAAAGCATCAAGTTCACTAAAAATAAATAATCACCATAATGTCTTATACTTTACTACTTTTTGTTTTGTATCTACATAAAATGTATTCGACTGTATTAATTTCTAAAGACTTCACTGTTTACGAGTGTTGTTTCTGTAGTATTCTTGTAACCTTCTGTTATAATTTTGTTTTTGCATGCTGTGTATATCGCATCATAATTATTGTACACTTGGGTTATATTATTGCTTGGTTATTATTAGATAGACCAATAAATAAATTTATAAATAAAAGGGCAGTTTTGTAAGATTAAAAATAAATTGTCTGTCTGGGTTGCTGGACCTTTTCCGTGTGATATTTATAATATTTTAAGGACATGAACCCTTTTTTAGGTTGTTCAGCATATTCTTTTGTAGTAGTCAGATGTACCTTTATGGTACATCTGGCGACTACGATTATAACTATATTATAGTCAGTGCTTAGTTTTATGAGATAAGCTGAACAATTAACAACTGTAGTTAAACCGAGATGATTCTCTCTGACTTCTAGCTATATGAAAGTTTATTGGCATATAGGATATGGATAAAATATTATAATTACCCTGCCCAATTAACAGTTTAGTTACTTAGCTGTGCTTTGATAGCTTCATAGAAGTTAAATTAAATGTAGACGACTACGTTGAGCTTTCATATCGATATAAATCAGAATTTTAACCACAACCACTGAAAAAAATAACTAACAAAATTGCCGGGAGCAAATGTCCAAATTGTCCGATCTTTACATAGATCCCTGCTCTGGCAGCCTTAATCCTGGGAAGGATGGGCAGCAATGAATTTACGTAATTAGCTCCCCAGAGACTGACGACGGGCGACCCGTTACAGATGTGCTGAAAAAACATAGAAACTGAAGGATTCGTGTGTTACCTCTTTGTGTGAGATAGTCGGGGAGTCGGATCTCCTCCCCTGGGGGGAGGGGGACCAGTATCACACTTGCTTTGGAAACGGGGTACGGAGTTTCTCATACCGGGGACATTGTTATCGTTTTCCATTTATTTAGTTTTCCAGGAAGAAGAAATTGGACATCCAAAACCCATCACGTAGGCCTAGTGTGCCATCATTGGGCCTGCGTGATGGCCACCACTGGTCCACCTCTGGGTCTGTCTTTTAAAGTACTAACACGTTACTGTCCCACTTTATAGGTATTATTTTATTTGTGTGCCAACCCGTACTTCAGATTTCATTATAAAATTCTGAATAAAAATAATGCAAAAACACATAGGCGTTGTATGGAGCTACTTCCAACGAGAATTGGAAAATTAACTTAAGTTAACTTTAACATTTGCGAGACTAATCACAGCCAAATAATTTCACACGAATTCCTTTTACGTGAGATCAAACTTTGCGTTTAATCTTTTTATTGTGTTGTTATCTATTTCAAGTGATTAAGTGTTACAATCAAATTAAAATATTTTTATTTGAAGAACTTAGGTAAACAAAAGATACAAGGCAATTTATACATTTTTCAGTTTAAAGAAGAACAATATACTGAAAATTGTCTTTTACTCTTCCAACAATTGTTTTTTTCTTTCAGGTTTAATCACAACTCTTCGCTTCCATTACATCTTTTAACCCTTACTTTTATTATCCATTTATTCAATTTAATTTACATATTTTTACATTTTTAAACATATTCTATAATAAATAAAATTAAAAAATAATCATTTAAAGATACAAAAATAGTAGCCCACCGTTATCGGGAACAGGGTGCAAGCTACAGGTGTTCAGAGCTCCTGAGAGAGGAACCTCCTGATTATATGCGCCGTGTCCAGAAGTACCGCTTTCTGGATCGGCCCTTGATCCAGCTGCCTAACGAGAGCCTCCTCAGATGTTCGGGGATTTTTGATGTTTCTTCGATTTTTTTATTTTATTTATTATTAGAATACCCTTTCTAAGTCACAGTAGATTCGGAAGATTTTTGGATTTTACTCTTTATAAACACTTGCAATGTGCCGATGAAACCGACTGAGTCAAAGCTACGCCGTCGCTCGTAGCACCGTAGCATCACGGCGCGTAGCGTGGAGCACTCAAAGATGTAAATTGATTAGATTCACCCTACCGCGTCAAAAGATGGCCCAATACCTGCAAATGAATATGACGTCAGAATTGATGTAAAAAATTAGCCAATATATTATAGTTCATCTCTTCTTACTCGTGTCCCTCATTGCTGAAGGTCGTGCCCATCCTGGTAACCTTTGACGGATTCACTGACGAGGTGCTTCCAGGCCACTCTGACTTTGGCTCTACTCAGAGCAGTATTATTATAGTTAGTTTCAGCAATTTCTTGACAGAATTTGAAAAGCCCATTGCTACACTTGAGTTGCGTTTAATTGTTGTTGAAGAAGAAAGAGTTTTGCATCCATAATTTCTTTTGAGAAACCAGGGTGACAATTCCTATGATTTAAATCTTTGAAACATAAGCAACATACGCAGAGAGTGATATTACCAGAGTGTGTTTTATCTAGATAAGGTATTATTGTACATAATTATTTTTGTATAGTCTTCAGATAACGAAGCACGTGCTTGCTTAATTGGTTCATGGTTCAATATTGGTATTATGGTTTTGATTACTGAACATAAAACAGCTAGATTAAAATGTCTGTAAACATTTGTAACAGATCGTAGACCTATAATATATCGTTGTTCATATCGAAATGTGGGTGAACCACATTAGGTGCACTACTGCCCAACCCTTCGGGCAATACAAGCGTGATTTATTTATTTATTTATATGTACTTTATTGTACACCAAGATAAAAACAACAATACATACGGAAACCTTAAAATAACAAGCAAAATTTAAAAAAGCCCCCGACACATTTTTATTGCATGCTACATAATTTTATTTAGTTGTAGACGCGCTTTTGATCGACAATCTATTGCACTATATCTTGCGAAAACACCCCTGATTCAAACAGTAAAACGACCATAACTTTTGAAAGGCTGAACCGATATTCATCAAACATAGCTAAGAACACTCTCGATTTTATTTTATTCGTTTACCCTCGCACTGGAACGCCTTGCAGCAAATACACCAATGGAGCACAAAATTATGGTTTCCTCACGATATTTTCCTTCACCGTTATCAGCGATAACCAAGATAAACTTAGAGAGTACATATGAATTGAAAAAGTCGCATTGGTGCTTGCCTGGATTTGAACCCAAGACCTTGCACGAGAGTCGAGGTCTTGGCCATTGGGTCGATCAAGTCAGCTTTCAAACAAAAAAAACGGGGTCAGAATCGATTCATCCATTTAGGAGCCTCACATGCCACAGACAGATACACAAAAACACAAATACACAGGTACACACGTCAAACTTATAACACTCCTATTTTTCCGTAGGGGGGTTCAAACAAACATACATAGGTAAGATTATTCTTGCTTCAAAAAGATTAAGCGTTATTTTTAGGGTTCCGTACCCAAAGGGTAAAAACGGGACCCTATTACTAAGACTTCACGATCCGTCTGTCTGTCTGTCTGTCTGTCTGTCTGTCCGTCTGTCTCCAGGCTGTATCTCATGAACCGTGATAGCTAGACAGTTAAAATTTTCACAGATGATGTATTTCTGTTGTCGCTATAACAACAAATACTAAAAACAGTATAAAGTAAATATTAAAGGGGGGCTCCCAAACAACAAACGTGATATTTTTGCCGTTTTTTGCTCGATATTAATAACGGCAACTGGTAGACGCTTGAAATATTCACAGAATGTTCAGTTGTATATTAACTTCAAAAAATAATAAATAATAAATTAAAATAAAATAAATTAAGGGCTCCCATACAACAAACGTGATTTTTATGCAGTGTTTTGCGATAATGGTACGGAACCCTTCGTGTGCGAGTCCGACTCGCACTTGGCCGGTTTTTTTATGTAAGAATTTTTGTGAATGCCTGGGAATAACTAGATAGAAAAAAAAATAAGAAATAGTCCTTGCAATTTTCATTCCAGCGAGAAGATTGAGATAGGTCCCTGCTGTGACTGACAGTTAGATAGGCATGCCGAATTCTAATCTGTCCGGAGACGGCTCCGTCCCGGGACAGACTGCGTTGGTTTGCCCGGACGGCGGCATAAAGCAGCCAATTGGATATAAAGAAATTTATTGAAGGATATAAAGCTATATGAAGGGAGCACAGGGCGACAATTTCTTTTGTCACGGGGTTAGTTTTAATTCATTGCAAATTTTATCAAGTGATTACTTTAGTAAAATGTTGTGTAACTATGTTATCCTGATCTTTGTATAAAAGCTAAGTCATGACAAAACAGAGGCTGTGTGAGGCAATTTATAATAAATTTATAATAAATTTCGGCTTCACTCAACCCTATCTCACAAAAATAATGCGTTTATTTTAGCTTCTTTTGCTTTTTGGCCTTTGACAACTCAGACGATTGTGTTTAATATATACAGTGTCTATAATTGAAATATGTCCTTTATTATTTATTTTCTTATTTCCTACATATTTAAATATTTTTATAAAATAAATTACAAAAAAACACTTACAAATTATAAAAAATAGAGGCCAACCGGTATCGGGAACAGGGTCCAAGCTACCGGTGGTTAGCGCTCCAGAGTCAGGCCCCTCCTCACAATGCGAGTCGTATCGAGGAGTAATGCCTTCTGTATCAGGCCCTTGATCCAACCGCCCAATGACAGCCTCGACAGATGGTCGTCGAGGGTCTTGGCCATCAGACCGTTGGCCGAAACGACAATCGGCTCAATGATCGCCGAGTCCACATTCCACATGTCGACAACCTCGTGTGCTAAGTCGATATACTTGATTTGTTTCTTTTTCTCAGCTTTCACGAGGTTCTCGTCATGCGGGATGGTGACATCGATTATCATTGTGAAAATTAAATTGTTATTATTATTAAATAATTTATTAAGAAAATATTTCAGTACATAACAGTAATCAGTTTCAGTGATCTCCAAAACTACCGAAGTTTGGAGATTATCTTCTTTAAAATCTATCCAAGAGTGTTAAATACACTTTTTTTTTGACACCTTAGGTAAGCAATTTATTACATTTGGACAGTGATCACAAATAACAAATCGACTACTATAATTGCTTGACTATAGCTATACATATCTTATTTACATTAAAACCAATTGCTGTTCGTTAGTCTTGCTAAAACTTAAAAACGGCTGGACCGATTTGAATAATTCTGTTTTCATTATATTCGGCTGAATACAGGGAAGGCTTAAAAATAAAAATTGCTTACGTGGCAGGGTAGGTAGGGTAGGCAGGTAGGTATGTAGAGTAGGTAGGTAGGGTAGGTAAGTATAGCACTTGCCTATCTATCTACCTATCCTACCTACCTAGGTAGGGTACCTACCCTACTAGATATATAGGTACTTAGATAGATAGGTAGTGTAGGTAAAGTAGGGTAGGTAGATTAGTAGGGTTAACGGGAGCGAAGCCGCGGGTCCAACTAGTTTCTTATTAAAACCTCACTTGAAGATACGACCTACAAAACCTACATTACGCTGAAAGCGCAGTGTCTCATAAAACACACATCAATATAGAAAGAGGACAAGTTACAGATTACATTCGTCATACAACTGCTATCACCCTCTGAATGTCTAATAAAAATAAATAAATCCTTCGCTCACAAAGGGAGAAACTTTTGTATTGTAACATACAAACCGTAAAACGCCGAGAGAAGTAATTTCAGGAGAAAAGAATAATTTATTTTTTCGCTGAAGACGAATCTGTGAGGTTGGTGTGTGGTACAAGTTATGAGAGAAAGAGGGCAATTAACACTTAAATTGATCTAATCATAAGCTTCAAAAATGTATAAATGTATCTACCCAAATTAAATATAGTATCGATTTCAATTTCCTCGTAAAAATAGAAAGAATGCTTGTGTAGCAGCTATCTATTCATACGTGGATCAATTTTCACTTGGTCACTTTTTCGGATAGTGATGTTAGACGATTCGTTATTATTTCGTTTGCACACGCTCATAAATCATATGAAATCGTCCGAAATGTAATCCCGACACGTGATGAGGGACTTTCGTTGGATCTGTGAAAACACAGATAATATAATACTAGCATACAGATGCCTCATCCCATACAAAGAAACCGTGCCGACGTAATTAACGGTTTTTTTTTTTATAAATCGATCGCAGTCGGTTCCGTTCCATGGCGATAGATAGATCACCATCTATACTCATGGAACGGAACCGAAGGCGATCGATGTACAAAAATAATCAGTATAATCAGTACAATACGTCGGCACTGTTTCTTTGTATGGGATGAGATATCTATATGCTAGTATTATATTATCTGTAGTAAAGCTTTAATTATGGTGCATCCACACTATACACTTTCATTTGCCATAGAATGTTGCCTGTGAAACACAGCAGTATAAATCATAAATCATTTATTCATTTGTATAACATAGGTATATTAAGAGTGGTATATACAGGTAATAAAGAGTGCGCTATGTTATGCCAGAGGGCGTACAAATAATGTTTGCAAGTAATTAAAATAAAATCAAGCCAGCTAAATCTCAATAATTAAATAAAATAACCCTGGAAAATAAAACAACAATTAATAGAAATATACCAAATTAATAGAAATCATGTCAATGTAAATATTAATAGAAATCAATGTCAATAAAAGATAAACAAATAATAATAGGAACAATAATATAAAAAAAAAGCAAACAAAATGTCAAAACAGTACATGTCAAGTCACAGACTAAAAAAACAAATAATAAGGCTATGTCAATATAGGTAAAAATTACAAATGTCAATATTCAATTCTAATGTCAATATCCAATATTAATATACAATTCTAATGTCAATATCCAATATTAATATGCAATTCTAATGTCAATATACAACACTGATATCAATATACAATACTAATGTCAATATACAAAATTATTTATAAGTACAAACAGTCATGAATTTCATTAGCATGTCAACATTCTATCATTAGATTTTTGTCTGTTAAAAATTCCGAAATACTGTAATATGCTTTGCTCACCAGTAAGGATTTTAGCCGTTTTTTAAATAAGCTCACGTTCAATTCTTTGATTGACCGTGGTAAGTGGTTAAATATGACTGGCGCCATACAAAATACACTTTTATACATTAATGCTGTGTGGGACCTTCTTACGCATAAGCTACTGTTATCTCTTCGACTTCGGTCACTAATGTCCGACATTTTTTTAAACAACTTGGGATTGGACTTAACAAAAACAGCAACTTCAAAAACATATAAAGATGGAAGTGTCAATATTTTAAATTTAATAAATAAAGGTTTACATGTATCTATGACCTGTAATCCAAACATTGTCCTGATGCACTTTTTCTGTGCTTTAAAGATTATTTCCCTATTGGTTGAATTCCCCCAAAAAATAACACCATATCTCAGAACTGAACCCACCAAGCCATGATATGCTGTGACTAAAGCGTCCACACTCATCACTGAGGTAAGTTTGTATAGAGCATAGGCAGACTTACTAATTCGTTCGGTTAGCTCCTCCGTGTGTGCTTTCCAATCTAATTTATTATCAATTGTTAAACCTAGAAATTTACATGTGTTTACTTGTGATATGCGTTGGCTGTCATAGTATATAGTCATATTTGTGTTTGAACGTTGGCTAAACATAGTTAATTTTGTCTTTTCAATATTTATCTTTAAATTATTATTATCTAACCATTGTATTATGGAGGTTATTGTCTTAGAAATTTCGTCATTGTAGGTTTCAGCGTTTGTGCTGTTAATAGTCACAGTGCTGTCATCAGCAAATAGTGACATAGGGTAACTTGTAACTTTCGGCATATCATTTATATAGATTATAAATAAAGGAGGCCCTAATACACTGCCCTGGGGTACGCCATATGTGAGTGTTCGAAGATCAGATTTGTAAATTCGTTGACATTTAAGTTTAAAATCTATTTCAGATACTTCAACGTACTGTTTCCTGTTCTTTAAATACGATTCTAATAAATTTAAGACATTACCTCTAATGCCGTAGGCTTCTAGTTTGCTTAACAAAATTTTATGGTCCACATAGTCAAAGGCCTGAGTCATGTCACAATATATTGAGCACACAGGTATTCTATTGTCAACATTCGTATAAACATTATTTAAAAAGTCGTAGATGGCCAAATTGATCGTTTTACTTTTACGAAAACCTTTTTGTTCCTCTGTCAAAATGTTTTCTTTATCCAGGTACTTATAAATCTGTGCATAAATGTACTTTTCAAATATCTTGGATATTATTGGAACAAGCGCAATAGGCCTATAAGACTCCATGCAATCTTTGTCATTTTTTTTTAAATAATGGTTTAACAACAGTTGTTTTTAGGTTAGTTGGGTAAGTACCGTGTGTTATGCACAAATTGAGAATATAGCTCAAATGTCTACTTATGGAGTCTGAAACGTACTTAATTACCTTGGTAGAAATTCCATCATTACCTACACTGCCGGTATTTTTTAAAGACTTAATAATGGTTTTAATGTCACTTTCATTACTTGGTGCCATATACATCGAATTACTTGGTTTTGAGATATTTGATGTCACATTTTTACCTCTATTAACGATAGGTTTTATCTTGTCGACAAAAAAGTTGTTAAAGGCTTTCGCTATCTCGTACGGGTGCGTTACTTTTTTATTTCCAATTTTAATGTTACCAATTGAGTTTCTATTGGGCATATTCATCTTCGTTCGATTAATGATTTCCCAAGTAGATTTCGATTTGTTAGAGGACGATTTGATTTTATAGCTGTTCTGAGCAAGTTGTGTTAATTTAATAATTTTTTTATATATTGCTGTATATCTTTTGAATTCTTGTTTACTTTGTTCATTGCGTTCCAGTCGGTAACGCCACAGAAGGTTTCTTTTATTTTTACTGCATGTTTTAATTCCCCGCGATACCCATTGTGGTCTCTTGTGTACGCTTAATTTAATTCGTTTAAATGGAAAACATAAATTATACATTAGGGTAAATGTCTCCAGAAATAGATTATAGGCTGTATTCGGATCGTCAAGTTTATATATTTCCGATAAAGAAATATTCTGTAAACATTCCCTGAACTTATTCATATTTTCTTGATTGTAGTCACGGCGTTTAACATACCAATGCTTTAAAACACATATCCTTTTCACCGGACACTTGAGAATTTGACATGTGTGATCAGATAAGGCAAAATCGATTACGTCATATTTACATTTTTTACCGAAATTATGCGCAAAAAGGTCTATGCATGTTTTACTGGATAGTCTGGTTGGCTGATTAATTACTAATTTAAAATAGAAGTTAAGCAAAAGACATTCTAGATCTAGTGTTGTATTATTACGCTTTAAAGTATCAATGTTCAAGTCACCGCATATTACAATATCTCGTTTATTTTTCTTTGTTATAAACTGGCATAATTTATACAATCGCTCAAAAAAAGTTGTTAAATTATTTGCATTTGGGACTCTATAAATGCAGATTACAATGGTGTCAGTATGGATAAGCTCAATAGCACAACATTCAAAAGTGCTACTTATTGCTAAGTTCCTAACTTCAGGAATTTCCTTCCAATGGTGTCCCTTTTTTACCAAGATACAAGCTCCACCTCTTTTAATGTCTCTTCTACTGAAACATGTAGCTAGATCATAGTTAGAGATTAACAGATACTCTTCATAACCAGCCATCATGAAATGTTCGGTTATGCAAATTACATCAATAATAATATTCTTTACCATAAGTTCTTCTAGGCATACGGAAAGTGCGTCAGATTTATTTAGCAATCCCGCAATGTTTTGATGTAGTATATTTATATAGTTATCATAGAAAAAACTGGGTGTCTACATGCTCGTCATTGGGTGTTGTATCGATGTCTATCATCAATAAATCGTATTTTTTTACGCCAGAGATAAAATCGTTAATATCTTTGAAGATTGTCTGCATGCCATAATTGTTTAGTAGTCCTGTTTTTTTGGTAAACATTGTATAATCAAATTCCAGATTCTTGTTCGAGTCCAAGAGATATGCATGTTGATGAGACATTATATCAAGGTACAGTAAATTATTGAAGTGTTTTATTCTCCAATTATACATAATTTTGTCGTAATTATATTTATATATCGGCGTGCAGACTATTATGTTCGTATGGTTTACTTTTTGTAAGGTCGTTCTGATACGGAGTGTCAGTTGAAGGTAGTCGTTCGTAGTTTTAAAGTCTTCCTCTCCTATTAGAATTATACAGAAGTCCTGCATTGTAAATGTTTTTAATTTAGTTTCTAAATCGCACATTAATTGCTCTGTTTTACAGTTTGTCCTTATATAATGGCATATATTTTCCGAATGTTTATGAAGAGTATTTTCGGCTATATCTGCTATGTCATTCCTATTGTTAGTACTCAAAATACATATTTTACCCTCTTTCTTATTTTGTTGGATTTGTTCTGAAATTGTCCTATCACTACTTGTTCTACCTTGTATGGCATTGGGTGTTATCGTAACTTCTTTCTGATTAGATATTACTGAAGGCTGTGTTTGTGTTTGTTTGTTGTTTTTCGGACATTTCTTAATTGGAGTTGACTTTTTGTTTTTTTTAATAGGGCTATGTGTAAGTTCTGTAAGGCGGTTATTTTTGCTTTGTAAACCAATATTTATTTGCTTAAGGTCATTGTTCTCCAAAGACAGTGACTCGATTTCCTGATGTGCACTGTTTAATTCTGACACAAGTTTGTCAATTCGTTCTTTTAACTTAGTTATTTGTTCATGTGCATCAGTAATAACATCACTTGATAAATCGGGTAGACTGTTTACCGTGTCTTCGAATGTATCATTTTGAGATTGGTTGATGTCGGTATTCGAATCAGATTTAGTACGCGTACGTCGCATAGTGATATTTTCGAAGAAATTCATTTTCGAATCTTACTGTGAGTGGTTATCGTCGTATACCTCACTCTGGCCGACCAACTACGTTGGAACAATGATGAAAACAAATTATCAATTTACAAAAACTACGTCGTCGGCGAGATTCGAACCAGCGTCCAAGTAAGTAGAAGTCAGTACGTCTTCCTATAGAGCCATTTGGCATCTATTAAATTATGTTAAAATTATGTATCTGTTTCTTGTGGTATGGAATTGATAAAAGTTCGTTATTATGACTCGTAGATTTTATAATTCAAACGTTTGACAGATTGTTTTTTCACTTTTTGTTTTGGTTTTTGTTAAAATGTTTTGTTTCACTTAATTATTTAGATATCCACTGTATTATTATTGCTGTTTAATGTAATTTTAGATCACTCTATAGACTAGAACACAGAATTAGTGTATTTTTGACAGGGTTCACTGTTCAGTTGAAAATAGCACTGAAACTTTTTTATTTATGTGAGTTTTTATGAGATAACACTTTCACTTATTGTTTGCAATGTCTTTTTCAATATTTACATGAATACACTATGAAATAACTTTATTTAATATTTTTTATCAAGATTAGTAACGGAGCACAATGTTCACTTCAAGTATTCAGTATCTACAGACAAATGTCGGTGTATCAGAAAGGAAGTCTGTGCAGGGTAGACGCACTATTACACCATAAAATATTCGTATCGTGAAAATTAAAGCAAGCGATAGTATTACTTGCATCATATAAACACAGTTCAGATGGTGCATCTTTTATTATTGTTTCACTCTTCACATAACCGTCTTCTTCAATGTCCCACTCACCGCACCGACTTCATGTCATTTCATTGACGTTCTTTTTTCGTTCAGTCTATTTCTCTTTGAAATGCGCTCCCCCAATAAATCTGGATGGCAACCAACCGATTGGCATTCAAAGTGAAAGCTCGCGAGCATGTTCGTAAGAAGTTGGCAGTAGTATCGTCACAGCGATAATATTTTTCTAATTATCTGCTACCACTAACTGTTTAAGTATATTCGTGTATTTAATTTATTTGTTTGAGTATAATATTATATTGTATGTATTTATAGTACCTATATATATATAGCTTTATATTTGAATAAACCACCCATGTATTTTTAACTTACTTAATTTTTGGGTGCATGAAGTAATGAATAAATATTTATCCAACTTAGTATCTATTCCACATGCAATTAAATCACACAAACCTCTCTCGCGTCCGCTCATCACTCACGAAAAAGCTTGCAAGACAAGCGCTGAAATACGCTTCGGCCACCGACGATAAATCTACACGCTTACTTCTACGCCTGGCGTCGATTTCCTGCCGAACAAAAGCACGTTTCTCTAAACTAAACACGTATTTCCTGGTTTGTTAACCGACTTCGAAAAGGTTGGATGTGTATATGATGGGTATTTATGTTAGCAGTTCGAGTGAAAGTAACTGTGGGTATGAGTCTTCACACAGATGAATGTAAGTGGAACTGTTAAGTTTGTTGGGTAAGGTCTCTGGAGACTGGTGAAAATGCTGAAAGGAAAGCCTGTATGGCAAACTTGGATTAGTTGTTTTTGAAGGCTACAATTTTATTTCTTATGTATTGGTTCACATAAAAAGCTTCGGTAAATATTTTTTCATCGATCGTATCGTATCGTATCGTCCGATTACTTACAGTTTTCTGAAAGAGTAATAATATATTTACATTATTATACAGTCTAAAATAAAATCATTGCTAAATTAACCTCACAACACCGGACTCGATCATAAAAATCCCAAATTACTCTTAGAATTGCGACCTGCATCTAAACCACTTAATGGCTATGAAGACCAGTGCCAACGGCAGCGTCGCCAGAGTGACCCAATCATGACCCAATGCTCCACATTTACAAAAATCTAGCGGTGCGCGGGGACTATGCATTACAGCCATCTTTAATACAGACGCCATGTTTGGACGTCGGCCGAGGAAATTAGCCACGATTTAGGTCTCGAATAAAGTGGTTTTATTATTGTGCTGCGATATTGTAGAACTTCTATAGCAGCCGTTACAGTGGCCAATCTTGATAGCGATCCGTGGTCAAAATCAATGATTGCGTTCCATATTTATAAAATAAAGTTTTTGATTGTGAGTGTTATGATAGTCCAGTGGTTAAGGCTTTGCCTCTCTTGCTTGTTGCATGGTTTCAAGACAACGCAAGTACAAGTAACTTTTTCAAACATAGGAACTTCTTTCTGCATAATATAGGCATGTTTATTTCTGTGACAATAAATATATACTGAGAGCCCACAGCAAAAATCTGCAAGTATTTTAATTTTTATCAAAATTTGTTTTTTATGAATGATTCTTGGCAGTAGAATAGATTACTGGCCATCTTGCCACAACAAGATTTTCGTTTTTTTTTAACTCTGCCCTTATGTTGCCAGGTTTTGCAGGTAAACTTGCAACCCATAGCTTGCGACTAACTGAGAGCTAGCAACCTTATTACTAGCTTCTATTTAACTTGGAATGTATGTAAGTGTGTTCGGGTCAAATCTTGCAACTGAATTTTAAAGCAGTCATCCTCCACCGATTAAGATGAAATTTTGCATACACGTTTAGTTTGGTTGACAATGCATGGTTAGCTAAGTGACGTCATTTTAAATCCAATATGGCAAACGGCCCAAGATGGTGGACTAGTTATTTTTTGTGCACTGCCATGATATGGGTATCAAATGAAAGGGTTTGCTGAGGAGAATACGAAAAAGGTTGTTTTAAAAAAGATCTTTGTATGAATGATTTTATTTTTTTCATATTTACTACACCAGTTTCTTTCAAATGATTCACTTGAAAACCTTTTCTATTTGGGGTTAATTATCAAACATAAATTTCAATTTATTTAATTATGGTTTTTGTGGCAAGAAATGTATTTGCAGATAACCCTGCAGCAATCTAGTCTACCATGAATTATCATTCACGAAAATTAAGTTTAATCAAAAACCATGAATCCTGCAGATTTCTGTAGTTGGATCTTAGGCTAAAACTTTTCTTTCTTTCTAAGTTGGTTTTTGATTGAAGTTTATATTTCATTGAAAAACTATCTAAGAATAGCTTATCGTCAGAGTATTAAGGTCTATCCACACATATCAGGGCCGTGCCAGGGACGTGAACGGATCGTCAGAGTATTAAGGCCTATCCACACATATCAGGGCCGTGCCAGGGACGTGAACGGATCGTCAGAGTATTAAGGTCTATCCACACATATCAGGGCCGTGCCAGGGACGTGAACGGATCGTCAGAGTATTAAGGTCTATCCACACATATCAGGGCCGTGCCAGGGACGTGAACGGACCGTACCCGGTCAGGGGCTCAAAATAAAAATAGCGTCCGTGCACGGACGTGTGTGAACGAGTTCATATAAAATGTACCCACCGATATTTTTTGAGCCCCTGACGTGGCACGGTCTGTCCACGCCCCGGGCACGGCCCTGATATGTGTAGATAGACCTTTATAATAACCACTTAGCAAAGTGGACAGTCCAGAGTAACTATTATAGTCTTACGTTTAACCCATAACAGAACCATTGTTTGACTGGAGTGGTTAAATGGCTACTTGTTCATATAATTGCAGTCAGATTTTGCATGAATTTTGTACAAAATATATAGCCACATTTATGAAGGTGCCATTCCACCAATTCGCACTAAGCGCTTCCAGACATCCTTCATAATGCGCACAGCGAATGAATGGAACTCACTACCTGCGTCCGTGTTTCCGAACGCCTACAACCCGAATCTCTTCAAAGTTAAGAGTGAACAGGCTTCTTCTGGGTAAACTCACTCCATCGTCGACTCTGTCTCTGTCACCTCTGACCTAGACTAAAGTCAAGAGCAAACCTATTACAAATAAATAAATAAATAGGTGCTCGTAATAATCAATCATGCTAGTTAGAGGTAGTTCGTAACTGTGTATTAGTACGTTCAAGAAGATGCAGCATCTCATCATCCTTAACCCCACTGCGACTCAATGGATCGCCTTTTCTTTGCTTGTGATAACAAAGTTCTAGGTGAGCGTTATTTACATCGACTACTTCGTGATAGTTAGATTTCAATCATAAAAAACTGTTTTGCAGTTTAAAACATTGGATATCACTTTGAAATCTCAAAAATCTGTGTTTTTATGTTACTGGTATGCAAAACCCGGTGAAAGTCCATGTCAATACTCAAACAGTACGCACATTTTTTATTAATTCACAAATTCGCAAAAATATTCAATATTTTCACCGGTGGAACATAAGAGAAACTATTTTTTTAGTCTGTGTTTATACGTGACCGGAATAGGGAAGTGCGTAGAGTCGTTTATTGAATTGATCGCTACACGGTGCGGTGGCAGCACTTACTGTTCTGATATCTTACTTCTGCCGTGTTTTAAAGATATTATATTTTATGTTTTATACGCGTGTTACACCGTCGACCAAAATGGAATCAGGTACAGGAGCGGGCATATACGCAAAAGATTACAAATGTAGCAAAAGCTTAGGGAAGATGGCAACTGTATTCCAAGCGGAAACATTTGCCATAATAACCTGTGCTCAAGAGAATATAGATAGAGGAACCCGAGGTAAATCCATATATATTCTTAGTGACAGTCAGGCTGCAATCAAAGCCATGGCATCCTACAAAGTGGACTCCGGACTCATTCTGGATGCTATCCAGGCCCTAAACAGGCTTGGGAAGCACAACAGGGTGAGACTGATGTGGGTCCCTGGGCACAAAGGAATCCATGGTAACGAAGTGGCTGATGAACTGGCAAGAGAGGGCTCAGCAAATGAATTTGTGGGTCCAGAACCATGTGTAGGCATTTCGACGTGTCTCGTAAAAGCCGCATTTAGGGAGTTTGCAGATCACAGACAACAAACTTATTGGCTGTCTAACACCGGTCTGCAACACTCCAAGAAATTCCTAGGCTCTACGTTCAAAGCCCGGGAATGCATTTGGAACATGATCAGGAGGCAAATCCGCTACCTGCTTGGGGCCTTTACTGGGCACTTTGCAACCAACATGAGCATGTGCTCATGAAGATGGGTTTAACTACGACTCCCGTGTGCAGGTTGTGTGGGGAACATACGGAACGCATGGAGCACCTTCTGTGCACATGCGATGCACTGGCTGGTAAGCGAATGGGTCTCCTAGGGGTTGGATACCCAAAACCAGAAGACTATAGGCTCATATCTCCTAGTCTCGTTGTAAAACTCATGAAAACGGTTTTCAACGAGATTGGGGGGGAGTAAGTTATCTAGGGGACCACAATAGATCCCAATGGGTCGAAGTGTCCGAGATGTTCTCGGCCCCTCCATAAGATAAGATAAGATACACCGTCGACCACATCATCGCTTACCATCAGGTGAGATAGTGGTCAAGCGCGAGCATATCTATAATAAAAAAAAAAAAAAAAAAAATGTGTTTTAGTAGGCAATGGATTTTACTTGGGTTCGAAAAGGCAAAATGCTTAATCTTTCTCTTTTGGTTTAATGTACTGGGATAAATAAGTTACACTAAGCGTGGTATTTGCCAAGTAAATGTTCTCCATCAGATTAACTCAAATTGTCAAATTGTCAGTTATAGCGTGTTGACTGCCATTCATCATGGGCTTTATCGTTCTCATGACTGCCTCGATTGAGGATCGTTCATGTTGACTTGAATTATGCCCTTAAAACCAAAAAACATATTTAACAGAATTTGTTATAATCTATCTTATTGTAAATAAAAACGTCTTTTAAATAAAGCTACTTTGGTGAAATCTTGATCTAAGCACGAATTTCTCAATAGGTCGTTCTCTAAGGACTACCTCGTAGAACAGAGACATAATCCTTACCCACTAATATACGGGCACTAACCGCTTTCAATATAAATAAAGCAGGAAAATACATGAGTTTGAGTTTACCATCGTAGTGAAAGGATTCGTCAACTAGACCTTGCGTTACCGAGTGCTAGCTATCCAGGGTGCGCCGGGCGTTTGGAATCGCGATGCGATTGAGGTTAACCTTAAGGTTAGGCCTTAAAATTTGGCAAGAAGATAAGTTTTACTAATTGGTGCCTTAAAACGTTGCTTAGTGTGATAGGCATTTTCAGTTACTGTGACTTAAATGTAAAAATAGTTTGCGTTAAACATCATTAAACTTTATATCTTCATAAACACGCGGACGAAATCGCGGGCAACAGCTAGTATATACAAGGTGGGCCAAAAGAAATCACCCTATTAGAAGATGCTCTCTATTTTGCAAATGGCCGCCAATGTCAAATCTGTTTTGATATTTGTGGACTAGACAGATGCAGAATACAAGTGAACTAGCCATGGAGCGATACACTCCCCAAGAACGCGGCATAATCGTGTCTATTTTTTTGCGTAACAATTCGTCTGTGGTGTTGGCGCAGCGTGAATTCCGTCGCCGATTCCCCGGCCGTCCGACAAACGACAACAGTGGACGGTGCGCACTATAGGGCCATGTTGACCGAGTTTTTTCTGCCGCAAATGGACGAATTAGGTCTGAGGGACATGTGGTTCCAACAGGTTGGAGCAACGGCACACACGAGCCATAACCGATATTCTGAAGGCAGTGTTCCCGGGTCGCCTCATCTCTCGTTTTGGCGATTTGCACTGGCCCGCTAGATCGCACGATTTAAGCGTTCCGGACTTTTTTTTGTGGGGTTTTTTGTAGTCTAGTGTTTACGTGAACAAGCCTGAGACTCTGGAAGCCTTCAAGGACAACATTCGACACGAGTGCGAGAATCTGTCGCCCGAAGTTCTCGCCGAAGTGATGAAAAATGCCATAAAACGAGCCCGTATGGCAATCAATTGTGGCCATTTGGGCGATATAATCTTCTCGACTTGACCAATAAAATTCTAAAGGTTCAAATAAACATAATCAAAAAACAGAATCGAAGATTTTTATTTAGAAAAAAAAAGAGAGTCAAACAACATCGTTTGGCACACCTTGTTTAAATATATAGCAAGCAAATTACAGGTAATTGCAAGTCGTTCTGAGTACACCTCTACCTAACCCTTCCAGGAATACAAGTAAGATGTGAAGTACGTACTGAAATTCATAGTATTTGAGTGAGTGTGTGGTAGTGTCAATGTGTACCTGAGCACCCACCTGCCACCAAACAGTTTCTCAGAGGACACAATAGAACAATAGGTGTTTGCCAGTCCCGAACACATCGGCTTTTGTCGCACCTACTGTCACGATACCGTACATTATAATATAGTACCTGGATGACCGAGCTTTGTTCGGTTAATTTTTTTTGATTAATCGTGTTTTTTGGAAATTATATGAGACGTACTAATTCATTTGAAAATGTTCGTGCTCCATTAAAATTCGAACATGAAACCAACAGCCACCAAAAGAATTTCTATTTATATAAGTAGAAAATAATTATTAAGTTCTAAAGCCCTAAAACGTCTTCCCTCTCGACGTCTTCCCTCTCGACGTCTTTGTTCTTCTAATCGGTATTCTCGTTGTTCATTAGTTTTAGAGGTCAATCGTTGTGCCGCACGCTGGCGCAAATCTTGTAGACGTCTTTCCCTTTGTTCGTCATTTTCAACTAGGACGCAAATCCGTCCCAGAGATGAGAACAGTACTCCATGCACGATCGAACTTGCGCTTGATACAAGTTAAGCAGCTGTTCCAGCGAAGTACCTTCTCACAGCCTTTGTCTCTATGTATGGCCCAAAATCGAGAGTCGATGTCAACGTAACGCCAAGAAGCTCCAGATGGTCCGTTATTGGCACGGTTACATCACGGAAAGTTGGAGCCGGGTGAAAGTGGCTCTTTTTAGCGGAATAATACACGCCTGGGGTTTAGCAGCATAGAACTTGACAAGATTGGTATCGCCCCATTTGGAGACTGCTTGCAAGGACAAGTTCAAACGCTCCACCATGTCCTCACGGAGAGACCGGATCTGCGGCCCAATAGCCCGTGCGTTGGACAAGTATCTCTCAGCAACAGTGCTGTCGTCTGCATACCCTAAAACCAAAGGTTTTAGTAGATCGTTAATGTGCAACAAGTTTAATGTTGATGAGAGTACCGAACCCTGGGGGACCCCGGCATTAATATCCAAGTGGTCCTATGAGCAGCCATCGATAACCAATCGAATGGACCGATCTCGCAGAAAGTCTGCAATTCAATCACACAGACCACCGGGCAGACCTGCAGGACTTGGCAGCCCAGTTGTAGGCTTTCTTCTTTTGACCCACGTCACTAGCTTTGCGCGATCGATCGTCGACCCATGCCAGGTACGCTTCATGTTTAAGCGCGTTGGCACGATGACATTCGACGCCAAACCATGGCCGGTCAGCGCTGGACATTGTTACGTCAGAGAACGGAGTAGTAGTAGTGGTAGTGGTAGGGACTCCCTTTTCCGCACTTAGACTCCCATTTGGTCCGTTGTGCGTGGGGACTGTACTAGCTAACATAGCCAGCCTAGCTCCGCCCAAAAGCACAGAAGCTTCCTGGGAGCTTCACAGGCTTCACGGAGCGACCTCACTGTTCCGAGGATTTCTTCGCGTTGAGATGCCACGGCCTCGCATTCCAGGACTACGTGGGCGGCAGTTTCTTCGGCGTTAAAACAGCCCCTGCAAAGTGGACTGTCCGTGGCGCCTAAGTTGAATAGATGTTTGTTAAGAAGGGTGTGGCCCGTTATTGTCCCTATAATTATTTTAAGGTTATTTCTGCTCAGGCTGAGGAGTTTTTTAGTAAGACGCGGGTTTACGTTTGGCAAAGCCATTTTCGACTGTCTACAGTCCGTTGTCCGTGCCCATCTGTTAATTTGTAGTTCTGTTGATCTTTGACGAATCCACGCACGAAATTGCGAGAAGGGCAAGGGGATAAGTGGGTACGGGCCTAGCACTAACATCTCGGAGCCCCTTTTCGCAAGTTCGTCTGCGGCATCATTGCCTAGGGATCCACTATGCCCCCTGATCCACTGTAGGGTGATTCGATTGGATTTCGATATACTCTCCAGGGCGAGGTGGCACTCAAAGATAAGTTTGTTGTTAGTTAGTTTGTTTTCTAAAGCTTTGAGCACGGCCAGACTATCAGATAAGAATTTGACACCGTAGTTCTGGATGCCCAAACGCTTTACGGTTTTTGCAGCTTGTGTTAAGGCGACACATTCACATTGAAATATCGAGCTGTGTGTGCCTAGCGGTATGTGAAAGTTTATGTTGAGGTCAAGGGAGTGTACGCCAGCACCTGAGCCGTTATTCGTTTTCGAGCCATCTGTGTAAATTCGTACTTCATTGGCTCCTGACACATCCCTTTCTTCCTCTATTGTTTGTATGTTATAGGTTTTGTTGAACATAAGTTGTTTTTGAAATCTATCACACGGGGCCGCGATGAGAGGTTGATACTCAATCGCCCGGTCCAGGATTTTAGCGTGTGGACTGGTGAGGTTATTGCCCCATATGCCTAGATGCATTAGCCTGATGGCAGCTAGCGCCGCCTCTTGCTGTACATACAGGTCCAGGGGTGTTATTTGTAGGGCTATCTCCATGGCTGCTGTTGGGGTGGTTCTCATGCAGCCAGTGATAGCTGAACAGGCCTGTCGCTGGAAACGTTGGAGTCGGGTTATGGTGGTCGAGAGTTCAGTCCTCGTCCACCAAACCAGAGCGCCATAAGCCAACATTGGCCTGATCACCGCTGTGTATAGCCACAGAGTAATCTTTGGAGAGAGCCCCCACGTTTTTCCTAACATTTTTTTACACTGATAGAGTGCAATTGTGCATTTGTTGAGTTTGTGGTCAAGATGCTTGTTCCAGAGCAATTTGCTATCAAGGATCACCCCCAAGTACTTGACCTCTTCTTTAAGTGTTAATTCTGTGTTGAAAAGTTTTGGGAGCCTATGTGGTCCAAGACTTCGTTTGTTAGTGAACATTATTAGTTCCGTTTTTGAGGGGTTAACCGATAATTCGTGCTTTGTGCACCAATTCTCGATTATTTTGAAGGCCTTTCTCATGAGATCACATAAGATGCCCTCAAATTGCCCCGAAATTAGGATTGCTATGTCATCTGCGTATCCTACCGAGTATAGTCTGCTGGCGTTGAGTTCTGCAATGAGCTCATTTACAACCAAATTCCACAAAAGTGGTGACAGCACCCCACCTTGTGGGCAGCCTCTACTCACGATTCCTCGTGTGGTAGTGTTCACAGTAAATTGAATAGCACGGTTTTTTAGCATGTTGTTAATCCATACAACGAGCGTCGGTACAACACCGTGCATGGCGAGTGCTTGCCCGATGCTAGTGAAATTAGTTTTGTCAAAAGCACCTTCAATATCAATGAAAGCGGCTAAGGTTGGGTTTTTGTTTTGTAGAGCACAACCCACGCGTGAGACTACGCTGTGGAGTGCTGATTCTGTTGATTTGCCTGCCTGGTAGGCGTGTTGGTTGGGGTGCAACGGTTTTTGTACCGAAATCTGGTTTCTGATCCTTCTGTCCCCCAGCCTCTCCAATGTCTTCAAAAAGAACGAAGAGAGGCTTATGGGTCTAAAAGATTTAGGCTGGGTGTAATCACCCTTACCTGGTTTCGGAATAAAGATTATTTTTACTTCGCGCCATTTCAAGGGGATGTAGCGGTGGGCCAGACTGGCTCGAAATACCTTAACGAGATATTCAGCCAGCATATCACCGCTCCACTTGAGCAGAGCTGGAAAGATTCCATCCATACCCGCTGCCTTGAAAGGTAGGAAGGTGTTGATTGCCCACGTTATTTTATCTTTGTCAATGACTTCTAGCGCCTCCTCCCAATCCAGGCTACCTGTGGCCCTTTCCCTGTACGGTTCCCAGCTTTGCTGGGTGGCGATCTGGCAGCCCGGGAAGTGCGTCGTTAGAAGTAATTCGCTTGTTTCTGCATCGTTTATTGTAAAGGTGTTGTCTGGTTTTTTCAGGCACCCTATAGAAAGGTCAGTCTCTTGAGCAAGACAGGTTTTGACCCTTAATGCCTGGTTGTTATTTTCAATGTTAGTGCAAAAACGCCTCCAACTGGTCTTTCCCCGGAGGCGTATTAGTTTTTTATATGTTCTGCGCTTTGTTGTGTAACGGTCCCAGTCCTCTGGCGACCGCGTGTTCCTAGCTCTATTGAACAGCTTCCTCAGCTTGTGCCGGTGTCTTTCCAGTTCGGAGCTCCACCAGGATTGCCTAACACCCTGTCTAGGTGTGGTGAGGGGACACGACTGTTCATAGCTAGATAGAAGGATGTTTGTGATGTTGTTTACGTGTTCGTCTAAATTGGTTACTGGTATCTCAGCCGGAATAGGGGGCAACTTACTTAGTTCAGTTCTGATAAGTCTCACAAACTTGGATCGGTCTGTGTTGCGAGGAACCCTTCTCGGCTGTGGTTTAGTTATGTCGAAGTTAATGGTATAACGGATCCACCTATGGTCTGAGCATGATAACTCATTGGACACATGCCAGTCCTGGATGGAGCCGGAGATACCTAGTGTTGCTATAGTTAGGTCTATGATTGTTTGTGATCTTGCGTTTATAAAGGTAGGTTCCGAGCCTTTGTTGAGTAGTACCAGATTATTACTAAGAATAAAGTCAAGCATTTCCTCACCTCGGTTGTTGGTTTTGACATTGCCCCAGAGCGTGTGATGCGCATTGGAGTCTGTCGCGATGATGAGTTCAAGTTTCTCCTTTTCACAGTACTTCACCAGTGAGGCGAGCTCTGGTAGAGGCACATCTCCATCGCCTGGCAGGTAAGCCGAGGCTAGTACTATGTCCGGAAGTTTCTGCTCTGTTCTGAAAAGCCTGGTTGCTGTCAGGTCCCTTGAACAGAATTCGTTAATTAATAAGTTAGGTACATGTTTTGGTACAAAGATGCAGGCACGTGGGTTACTGACGGAGGTGTCAAGCAGCAACTTACCTCCGATGTTGCCAAGGCCACATACTCTGCCACCCCTAATCCACGGCTCTTGGATGAGGGCGATAGTTTTTTGTTGTTGGTTCTCCAGCACTCTGCGCAGGGTAGCCGACGCAGTCTGACTGTGCTGGAGGTTGGTTTGCAGGATGCTAGTTGTCCCGCAAGGGAGAGGAGCCGAGGATGCTGTCCTCTTCCCCACTCTCTCCCCCCAGCGGAAAGCAGTCCTCGTCCGAGGTAATCCCGGGCGAGGGGGCATCCTGAGTTGATTCCAGGTTAGTTTCGACCTCCATCGCTGCCATGCAGGTCGCAAGCTCCTCCTCCGCGACGGACTCCGCCGCGGGAGGCGACGGAGAACGCACGGGTGGCAGAGAGTCCAGCTCTGGTACAGGCGCGACCGAGGTCGAAGAGTTTGGTAGCGTGGCGGTATCTACACTGGCAGCTTCCTTCTCAAGGAAGTTGAGATAGATGCTGCCCATGAGGTAGTAGATACGCCTCTGCTGTTGTTTTATAATTTTAACCATGGACTCTGGAACACGGAAGAACAGAAAAGTGCCCGGAGGCTCCTCTCTGGCCCTCTCGTGTGTCAGAGTCCATGTATTTATTTTTAAGTTAGGGTTCTGCCTCGTCAGCATCTTGAGCAATGGCTGAGTGTCCTCGGTGTTTCCTGGGACAAACAGCATGCACAGTGCTTTTTTTGGGATTTCAGACTGAGGCCGAACAATTAGTCTGGTCCCCGGTATCGGGGACGTCATGTTGTTTATGATCCCTTTCAGCCATGATCGCGTGAAGTCGTCCTCACACCAAGTTTTGAGGACGCCTTCAGCGAAGTGGGCCTTTCCTCTGAAGTGGATCGCGGTATTTGTTGTTGTGTCTGTTGGGTCAGGGTCTGCTATGAGCAGAGCTCGGAGCTGCTGTTCGATATCCGATCGAATTGCCTCCGCTTGCTCTTGCGTCATGTCCTGGAAAGGCTCAGACATGACGGCGACGCACAGCTCATTGTTCCTGTACGTCGCGGCCGCTTCAGCGTAGCTCACCGAGATACCATCAGCCGTATTGGAGCGAATCGGCTTGATCTTCTTGCCAGTCCCGGTCGGCGTGACGGTATCTTCGGGACGCGAGCGCTTCTGTGGCCTAGCAGGTTCCCTGTCGGTATTTTGAGGTTTTTTACGCCCCCTAGGTTTCGTGCTGCGCTTCCGTTTTGTAACGGTGGTAGCCGCACCTGTTGGTGTCGTAGACGTTTCCGCGAGTTGCCCCGCGGTGTCTGTCACGACAGCCTTATGCTCACCCTTGTCTTGGGGAGTCAGGTGCTTCCTAGTGGACTTAGTTTTGTGGGTAATTGTTATCCACTGTTCTTTGGCCGGGGCCTTGTTGAGATTACCTGCCGGTGGGGCTTCAGACAGACCCGTCAGGTCCTTCTCCGAGGCCGCAGCCGTAGATGCAGCCCGCATTACGGGCGCATCCACGTCCACGGTACTCTTAGAATCGCCATGAGCGGGATCTGTCTTCGGCCTTGTGGGCAGGGTTAAATTTAATGGCGCATCCTTGGACGCAGATTTGGTTGGCGTTGCCTGGGACGCAGCCTGTTTAGGCGCATACCATGCGGTTGCCTTCCTCCTCGCATCCTTGGACGCAGCCGAATGCTTTTGAAAGTTTTGTTTAGGGGCATCACAGGACGCAGCCTTGGGCGGTTGCCGCTTAGGCGCATTCTGGGACGCATCCCTAGTTTTAGCTGTAGTGGGCGCATCCGAGGACGCAGCCCTATCAGTGAATGTTATTTTAGGCGCATCCGAGGACGCAGCCTGTTTGTTGATTTTTGAAAGATTGGTCTCTTTATCCATAAGTTGTTAATTAATAAATTCACCATTGGAGCTCTCCACCCGCCACGGAGCCCTCAGTCGGGGACGTTACTCGTTCAACGAGCAACGCCAGAGCTACTCCTCCGGTATAGGACCAACCTAGTGAGAAAATGACGAGCCCGCACGCGACGGAGGATTCCGGGACTGTATACGACACGAGACTATGCCGCAACTCATCCCGAAACCCCACGCCACGCCGGCTGCCCCCCCCCACTAGACCGATCCTCGCTTGACATCCCGCTTATGGGATATCCCAGCCGATTGATTGTGGGTAGCTACCCCCCAACCTCCCGTGTGAGAGGAAATCCAGACCAAAGTGGTGTGTTATGTGCAGACTGCTCCACTCAACCACCAGGATTCCTTCATCCCCCCGTACGGGTCCCCGCGCACGGCACAAACACGCGGGAGGTCATTGCTATCCATCATCTGATTCATCATCCGATGGTGGACACCCAGGGGCATGACCTCGCCACCCCTGTGATAAGGCGCACGGTGATTTCTGTTACGTCTATTTCATAGGGAATTAGACCAAAAACAGGGCGGCAACCACGTGAAGGAAACCCACCGCACTTGCCTTGAGGATCTACACGACCGTAGCGCTCTCCCTCAAAACCACGCCACCTTGCCGTCTCTGAAGGAGCCAGACAAGGTAGGACTGCATCGACAAAGCCAAGCCCCACAAAGCCTGTCGCTGAAAGCTCAAAGCGTAAGTTTGCTAACACAGCCCAGCCCCAATGAGACGCGTCAGAGAACGGAATGTATGAGTACTCCAATCCCTGACGCAACACACCCGTCACGGCGTCCGCGCAGGACGAAGGATCAGCCGAAGAAAAGCAAGTAGGCCGCCAAAGATAGCAAGCGAAGAAAGATCGCATGCCATCCCAATCTGCTGACCTGTACCGCCAAACCCGCCGGGTGCCTCTTGGGCTGGGATCGGGCGGGGAGTAGACGGACCAAGAATTCACCAGACAATGGTCGGATCTACCCAAAGGGGAAGTTATCGGCACAGAGTATCGGTCTGGATCTGTTGTCAGCAGAAGGTCCAAGCAATTGGCCTTGTGCGAACCAACATCTGGCACCCTCGTTGCCCCTTGGACCAGCTGAGTAAGATTTAGCGCAAGCTTACGCATCTCCCGTCCAGCATTGAAGTCCCCCAGTAACACTAATTGGGCGGCAGGGTATCGCTGCTGCCGCATCAGCCGCCTCACTGAGGTACTCTGTGAGCCTGGTTGTCTCTTGATCTCCGTTGTGCGAACGGTAGACACAGGCGTAGATAATTTTGTCCAGACCTGTGTCCACCAAAGCCCAAAGCGTAAAGAATCTGAAGTCCTCAAGGTTACGGAGAAGCCGGAAGCAAGTATCGTCACGGGCGTACATACACACACCCGGACGTGTTTTATAATTGTTCCAGGGTAAACCCTGGGTAAGATAAGTACGAGACGTCTCCGTAAGAAAAAATAGCGCTGGTTTCTCAGCATCCAGGTGGTAGTGGACTGCAGAGAGATTTGGGTGCAGACCTCTTATGTTGGTGACGTGCACTTTGTGGGGCCTCTTCCTGTATGTCAGACATCAGAACGTCCATTTTCAACAGGAAGAGGTAAGGACTGAGAGCCGACCCATGGTGCATGCCGACTGCCACACTGAAGCTGCCAGTATATATATATATATATACAAGAATTGTTCGTTTAAAGGTGTGTTTATGTGTATTTATAGATACTAAAAAACTATATATTACAAAATAAAATGGTTTATTGTGTCTCTCTATAACACCTATTTGTTTTACAAAAGTTAACAATGGAATTTGATGCGGTGTTTCTCTTTGAGTATGATAAAGGTTTAGGTATCTCTTATAATATTATTTTAGGTAAGGATAATAAGTTATATGATTATTAAGACTGTTTTTGTGATCAAGAATATTACTCCATATAATTTGTATTCGACTATTTATCGCATTCGACTAATTGTGCTGGCAACTCCGAAACGATTTAATTTGTGCCAATCTATGGTTAAACTGTCAATAGCGCGATAGCGGATGATATAAGAAAAGAACGTCCCTTGTACCGTTGGCGCTGGTCGAGTTCGGACAAAATTTGTCTATTGAGATAACATTAGCTAACACCAAGTTTACTGAAGTCTATTTCCAACTGGAATCTAGTCTATTTTAAATTAAGGGATTGTTGTTGGAACCGTGAAATAAATACTTGCTATTGTTCACTGGAGTGAGCTGTTTTATTACAATTATTATGCTTCACGAAAACTAGCCCGTTTGCGTCTCTGCTTCTACCAAATAGGAACACTGATTTGGATCCAAATTGAAAAAGGTTCACATGACGAAGGCAATGCTTTCATCTTAGAGACTTCCCACAAATTGAGAAAAATACCTTTGAATAATTTATTTGCCCACAGTGGTAACAGTTTGAGTTTTCTACTGTACCTTTCAAGAAATAGGTAGGTAATTTGGGTATGAGAGTAAATAAATAAAGTACAAGACGTTATTTTTTTTTGAGTGAGTGTGAACTGGTATTCAGAAAGATTTGAAAAATACTTTTTTAACAAAAACATCAATAAGCCTATAAAAAAAACACAACAATGCGAAAAATTACTTTCTTTTCCGAGATCGGTGTCTTTGGTGCCTACCAATTTTTTTTCGTTTTTCGACACCGGCTTCGTAAAAGTTTTTTATTTTTCACTTTTTAACTTTGGTACCTCAAATTACCATAAATAAAATTAAAGAAAGAAATTAAATTTATATCCAAAGTAAATCTCATGACGATTCCAATAAGCCCAAACACGACTAGGATACATTGTTTTATTTCAGCGTTCCAGTGCCTACCTCCCGGCTTCATCATAAGATCAGTTCGATGGTACCATTTTCATCAGTTCCATTTATTTATATGTATTTGCTTCAAAATAGTCGATTAACTATTCGAGATATCTTATATCCTTTTAGTCGATTTAAACGTAATACTCATGCCTTAATTTCGGGAGCAAGAAATTTCAGTACGCCACCCATCAATCTACGCCAAATCATTACATGCTACTACATAATTTATGTTCAGTCATGACCTGAGCCAAAACTCGGCAGAACCGAAAATCCAGCAAATATTTTTGCCGGAACCCGTTTACTGGCCAATTCTTATTGAAACCTTGCTAACTGGACCCTGAAATCTGCAGCTAGGTTTCTTGGCTGCATGCCACGCCATAATATACGATAAACTTCTTCATTTTTTAAAGTTTTTAGCTCTCGCTTTAATTAAGTGCTTCTAAGTTACCCCTCAACTTTGTTATTTCGCGCGACAAAACTGGACTTAGTCCTTTAAAAAAATTATCAAAATTAAACAGTTTACAGTTAGTTTCTATGAAAATGTTTCAAATAACTGCTGCAGCGCAGTGATTGCGCAGTGAAGTGGTTCTAGAGTAACCTTGATATAAGCTGTGTGTGTCTTAGCAAATCAAATATTGTTGGTATTGAATTAGCGTCCAAGTGGCTCGCAGTCACGAATCAAACGCCTAATTTATATGCTAATCAAATTGGACCACATAACTAATGAATCAATCTACTTAGTCTATCGCTGACCACAGTCTCACATAAACACAGTATAGTATGTGAGGCTTGGCCATTTTATGTCGTGGGACGAGCGAATTGGATGAGCCCCTCCAAATTTTATTAAAAATAACAACAAAGAATTTACTTAGAAGCTTAAATTGTTTCCCTATAATATCGTTATTAAGATTGAAGCCTTATTGAAAGCCAACATTTTCCTAATCAAACTCCTACTATACAGATTAATATATCTGATTTAATTGGAGCTCCAACGTACGATATCAAAGTAATATAGGTAGATAATTAATATGATCATAATAATATTTATAGAGGTACCTTCCAGGAAAATTTTCCGAAGTCCGGCCATGTTTTTGCCTGGTTCGGCATCAAATGACGTTAAATAGCCCGCAGTTATTGCCACCATTACTGTAACATTATCCTTTAATGGGATCCTCATCATTACACCCTCCATTAAAATAAAAACAGTGCTTTATTTTAAAATTATTAATGCTGCATGAGCACAACTCATTATTCTATAATGGACACTTAAAAATCCGTTTCGTGTTCGTAAAATCTTTAATAAAAGATCCAAAATCACCCATTACTTGCTGTACAATGGCATCGCGACACTGGCTGAAATAAAATTGCCGGACGATACTGGTCAGGCTTTTAAAAGAACAATTCTTTGCGAAGCGGGCTTATATGAATTCTTTCTCTAGGTCCATATTTTGGGTCAGAAGCCGATCTTTTTCAAATTCAAATCCTTTGTCTGGACGATTGTGGGTTATTCTCAGAGAAATGCAACCGAAATAGAATACGAGGAAGGAAGCTGTAAAAATGATGGTGTAATATTTTATGAGGTTGAATTGCAACCGCCTGCCAAGTGTAATTGAGCAATCAGCTCAGGGCCGTCCGATATAACTATTTTGTTTTATACCGCACTACGAGTAGTTTACCGATTATAAACTAAAGGATATATCAGCTATTATACATTACAGGTACACTTAATTGGAAACAGCGGCAAATTGTTTCCGAACAACCGCCGACATTCACAAAGTTTTTGTATGAGTTTATTATGTTAGTCCCACCAGAACAACAATCCTGTTTTAATTGGTTTTAAAACATCATCATCGGCGTTAAATGAAAAACTCGTGATTACATTTATTAAACTTTTGCCCTAAAATTTTTATTTATTAGAAAATATTCAGATATTTTACAAACAAATGCGTTACTAAAATATTTAAATTATTACAGTCAGCGATATTAATATTATGAACAAAGCAGAGTTCTTTGTTTCAACTAGTTTTCCAGGTAGATTTTATTGAATTTCTAACTTGTAGAATGTTTTGTTTCATCCGGAGGCATGACACGGTGAAATATTACTTAACGCAGATATATTGTCGATAAAGATCACGTACACTAATTAATGATGTATTCTAATTATACAAAAATAATAATTTGTAATTTCTTTTAACAAGGTTAGGAACGTAGTAATTATTTTACTATTCTCCCATTACCTCGATAATTTTTTAATTATGTACCTGGGCGACCGAGCTCTGCTCGGGTGAAAATAGAGAAAATGACGTCTCTGCATAATCATGAAAATCGTTGGAGCCGTTGCCGAGATTCAGATTATTTATATACATATAGAAGAATTGCTCGTTTCGTTAGCACATGTCAAATGAAAATAGGCTTACAAGTAATGGACTTTTGACTATTCTTATCGTTGATTAAATTAAATTTTTGTTTCGGTCCTTTTGTAGCGTTTAACAAAAGGAACTGTTATATCTTTACAACCGGTGGTTGTTAACTTATGATGGCACTAAACTTGAGGAGACACGTTACTGGCACAGATTTAACACCACGCTAACCTATTTGGCAAGGCTAGGCATTTGTATATAATTATTATAAGCTGACGACATATATATGCGCCAAGTGCATTAGACATCGATACTATAGGTCGGTCTTCCTGGGATGGCCACACACTAAACAGACTTGGGACGCTTTTCCATTGCGAGCTATTAGCTAGTAGATTTGTAGTTCAAAAATTTGCAAAACCCTGCAACTAGACCTAAAAAATTAGGCAGAAATTGCATTCACTAGTTTAGAATTAGAGTAAACTAGCGACGATGATAGCTCTCGATGGGACCGTACCCTTAGGACAGACTTATAGTGTAGCGAAGTCCGCAGGCAAGGTCGTCGAGTGAATTTCTAGTTTTAGAAACTTCAGCTCTTCCTGGCCTAATAAAATGATTCTAATGATTATTAAAAGCCATTGGTTGGTTACTTCCTTATTCATATTCTATCTTCTGTTGTTTATCCGTGTGTTCATGTCTTGCAATCCAATCGGCCGGAATACTTTAACCATCTCCGACATTCGACATAATGTGAACGAAAACAAAGCAGTCAATAAAAATTCTATGTGACACGGCGAGATGCTACCCAGGGACCGTCAACCTTCGAACCTAAACATATCACTTTCTTTTTATTGAAAAGAAGTTTACCAAGTTGAGATTACTTGTGATTCTCAAATATCTCAGTATCCATTGCTTTAGTTTGCCCGTTTCTCTCTATTGTTTGAGTGGATAGTGCGCAGCGCATACCGATTCGGGATTTGTGTCGTTAATTTTTATGTCGTAGTAGAACTTCAATCTTTATGTACTGTTTGAATGTATACATTTTCTGGCCTTAAATTATTTGATTGGCTAGTGGAACATGCAATACCGAACTGGTTCTATCTCGTGGCTTCGCTTTCGTGGTCTACCTCACAGTAACTGTGTATTAAATCTAGCCTATTAGTCCAGTAGCCAGAAGAATATGCCCTTTGATAATTCACAATGTAAAAATACAATAACCTGTGCAGCATTATACTTAGTTGTTAGAACTTTTGTTGTAAAGTATAACTAATCCCTCTATGCGTTTAGGAAATGATTTGAAAACTTAAATCTTTTATTGAAAGAGTTATGAGCCATTTTCAGTTTTCCATTGTTCCACAGTACGTATCTGTTAGCATTTTCACTAATATAAAGTTTAGATAGTACTAATAAAGAAACAGTAAATTATTTAAATTTAAATTTTATATTATTGTTATAACACGAAGTAATAGGAAATACCTACTTTATGCCTATTGCATAACTCTAAACTGTTAGCATTTTTGTACATAGCGATGAATTTACATAAGGTATCCACCCAGCGAAAATAACAAACTTTTGAATTATCAAAGGTTATGTGGAAAATAATTGTATCCCTACTGGACTATATGGTGCTCAGCAATAGTGAAGCTTTTTATTCATCATCATCATCAGAGATCGGAATAGGTAGAGTATATTTACCTAAAGTTCGATGAAGTAAGTAACATATAAAGTAAGTTGATAATACCTCCTCTAAAATCCCGTAATCATAAATAAGACGATTAAATCCCGGGATTAAAGAAATTGCAAATTACTTATTGCTCTTTGAATACATTTGCACTAAATTATCATATAAATATATAGTCTGATCATCATCATCTAGTATAAGTAACCATGGACCGTGTGAAGATGAGATTCGCAGGCGCATTGGAATGACAAAGAGTGCCATGTCGCAACTTGAAAGCGTATGGAAGGATCGCAACATTTTGAACAAGACAAAACTGTCACTTGTCAGATCCCTTGTTTTCTCCATATTCTTGTACGGAGCGGAGACAGACTCCACGTCTCCGCTCCGAGCTCTGAGCGCAAACGCAACGAAAGTTTTAAAATGTGGTTTTACAGGCAGATGCTGCGTATCTCGTGGACGGCGCACAGGACGAAAATCTCAATATTGCAGGACCTCAAAATTGAAAATAAGCCAAGATTGTCGAATGTGTGCCTCCACAAGATATTTGACTTCTATGGTCATATTGCCCGTAAACCTGGTGACAACTTACTAAAGGTAATTGACACTGGCAAAGTCGAGGGCAAACGGCCTAGAGGCAGAAGTCCTATACGCTGGTCTGACCAAATCCGAACCTCGCTGAACATCTAAGCCTCAGAAGCCGTGCATGTTGCTGAGAATAGGAGCAGGTTGAGAAACATCATCAAAGAGAAAGTTTTGAAACCACGATGTGGTCACGACCCCCAGCATTGAGGAATCGACGCGAGGATGTTCCGTTGTTTTTTTTTACTGTTCCGTTGTTGTTGAGTTAGGTATTTTACCTATGTTTGCAATATTTGTAAGTATGTGAGAACCATGTTCCTATTTATCAAATTAATGAATTTACCTGTTAGTGCTTTTATTACTTTATACCTGTACGTAGTATAGTATGTAGTGCTATTTTTGGGTGCATAGTCCTCACATATATGAATTTATTAACATATGTACATAAGTAAACATTGTAAAACAACTTTTTTTTTTTAAAAGAGTAAGTATAGAGTTTCTTGTGCGTAAATCTCCTTAACAAGCTACTTTCCGAATGCACGGTAGAGTAAATTTTTATTACTTGTACATTTTTAATTTAGATTTAATAATGTTTGACGTTCAAAAGTGCCGCTTATTGGCCTAGTTGAAATAAATATATTTGACTTTGACTTTGATGAGGAGTCTGATCATCAACATCATCATTTCAGCCGAAGGAATCCTATGTCCAGTTTTGAATGCTACAAACTAACTATTCTACCTCTGTACATCAGTTTAGGTAAAAGTTCCGCAATTCCAGATGTTCATTAGCATCAAATAACTATTTTAACGAAGGCTAATGGTATCTGATAATGGACGCCTGTGAGTGGGGGATGAATGGAGCCATCAGTACTCATTTGTGATCGCATTGTTTGATTTCTATTAAAACTATGGGTGTCAGGTAGATAACTGCCAACGCGGCATTAAGTGAATGAAGGCTGTGGTATCTTTTTTTAACCGACTTTCCAAAAAGGAGGCGGTTCAGCACATGGTTTTTTATTTTCTGTATTTTCACCGATTTCTCCGTAAATTGTGGACCGATTTTGAATATTTGTTTGAAGAGTATGTTTCCAAATTGGTCCCATTTAAATTTGGTGAAGATCTAATGAAGAACTTCGGAGATATACAACAGAACTCTTCAATAAACAACGAAAAATCTCTCGGGGTTGCTGCAATCGCATGTCTGTTTATCTAATATCACGCTAGTACGGTCTAAAGAGGTATGCAGATATGCACAGTTCACTCTGATACACTATCTATTCACCGGTTATTTTCAAGTTTCATATTATTCGGGTAAGTAAAGTTAAAAACTATTTACAAAAAAAATTAAACTTCTTCCAAATAAAAACACTACAAAGTGAAATATTAATTCAATTTCGGAAGTCGGATTCAATTATTTTTAAACGGTTGTATTTTTTTTGTAAAAAAATTGATTTACTTTTTAAATTGTAAGACTTTGTGAAACTAGTTGAACATTGTTATCGATTTCATGGTCACGTTATTTTGTCCTAAAACCTTTATATAAGTACAGGTATTATTTCTTTTAATCGCATGCACGGCATAGAGACTGATTTATAAACGGGCAAGTTTGTGAGGATGGATGGATGTTTGTTACTCAGTCAAAAACTAACGAACGGATTTTAACGAAACTTTAAAGTAGCTTATACATCAGAATAATACATAATATAGGCCAGAACTTATAAAATATAAGGGGAAGTACTCCACGCGGGCAGAGACGTGGGTAGCAACTAGTTTTTAATAAAACTAAGCATATAATTTTCCTTATTAAAGTTTTATTTAGTCACCAATAAATTAGTCCTTGTGTTCCCAAAACAACTACGTTGGTTCTTGGCCCAGTATTCAGTGTATCGTAGGCTATATTTTGACGAATTACCTTCAGTTGCTTCGACGAATATTCTTAATTACCATCTGACTTCAATGATTGATTTAAAACCATTATCTGCCGAGCGAGCACGTCTTCTGTGATAGGCTTGTGTCACACATTTTATCACGGTTTTTGCTTCCAAACTGTGATAAAAATGTAATCTACACAGTTGACAAAGAACCAACCCTTTTATTTAGCGAGGATTGTGGGGCTGCGATGCCAACCGCGTGAAGCAGGTATTTAACATATCTAGATATGCCTTGGAGCAATTAAGAGTTTAAAACAATAATTATTTAGTGAAAATCTTCCAAATACTGAGTTTCTCCATTTCTCCAGTGTTGTGCTTCTCGCATTCCTGACCACCTTCGTTGGCCCACCGTCATTTATATCTGAATATCGCCACTTGCTGAATACGTAGTTAAGTACAACAAAACAATTTGCTTTGCATCTTCTGGGTTTTGAATGCGCGATGCATGATGTTATATTAGTGAATAAAATATTCATAATTATGCATATTCGGTTGTTTAAATATCGCCAATAAAGACTTGAATCCTTCGCGTCACGTGATACTCTTCATTCATATCTTTTTATCAGATCATTAACCCAATCAAGGTACATGTCAATCGGAGTATACGCAGGCCACAAAATAGATACTGGACTAGAGAAATTCATTGAAAAAATTCCAACTATTTGGTTGTCAACAAAAAGTGGCTCGCCGCCAGATCCAGCATAACTAATTGGTTGACTTTCTTTTTGACAGGACGGTATGACACATAGCAAATTGTGGGACCACCCTCTTTCTGGAGGACCACATCTCGTAACCATCCCGCGCCCAAGTTTCAACTTCAGATTCACATCATCTCCTGATTTTTTTGTGTCGGCAATTCCGATGTACTTCGCGGTCAGCCCCAGCAGAGAGGCATGGTTGATAGCCGACAGTCTGCCGTAGGTCGCCACGGAAATCTTGCTGATGATCATGAGAGCCATGTCATTGATGCTAAAGAATAAGTCTTCGGCAATAATTGGCATTTTACGAAAGCCAGCATGAGTATAAATGTTAAACACTTCAGTATACATACCAGTATCGAAAGGAGACTGTGTGAAGTCACCATACAACACACATAGTTTATCACGAACCTCTGGGTCTATACCATCAAAAATATGGGCGGCAGTCAGCACCCAGGTTCCACTTAACAATATACCTGTACCAACTCTATAAACTTCTTTCAGCTTTCCCTTTATTACAAGACCTGCTATTGGGACTAAGAATGGGAAATCCTTTGCTTCTACATCTGAACCTTCGTCAGATCTTAAGGTTTTGGTTGCTTCGATTTTGTTTATAAAACTGGAGACTGTAATTGTTATCAAAAACAACATTATTAAGAATCGGAACATTTTTCAAGAAACGTCATATGATAAAAGTCCGATTCATTCCAAATGGTATAAACATCGTATTTTAGTACCTACAATGCCCTACCAATTCATTAAGTTTTTTTTTTTTTTTCAAATAGCACGTGAACAAATCATGATATATTATAGTGATGTTGTCTCTTGTTCAACATCTGGTTTTGCTCATATAATATTAGGTTCTAGTGAAGCATCCCAGCTCGGGACGGCTCGCGCTGCCTCGCGGTATTGCGGTGCCGCTCGTGGAAGGTACGGCAGACGAACCACACTGCTACAAAGTTGTGCTCCGTTGAACCACGCACCGCTGTCTCGGAGGACCCCACTGCAGTTTTATGAAGGCACCGCTTTCCGAGTGTTGAGTTATTGGCCCGCGGATAGAAGCTCGATCAATCAAACAACAAATATCAATGTTGGTACTTATAAGAAAACTCGAGATAGTTGGCAAGTATACAATATAGAATTCAATTTCTTATCTTTATATTCCATATTATATTAAAAACCTATGAAATTAAATTATATTTTTTACGAGTTGTGTGATTTGATTTAAAACAATGTTTTTTATAGTTATGTTTTTTATTTATATTGGTACTAAAGCTTCGCTACCTTGGTAACTTTAGTATTTATCAAAAACAGATCAAGTTAGACCCAGTTCATATCCCTGATTATTTACAGACTGTCATAGAGCTTGTATGTCATACATCTTAAATATGAAGGATCTTTATTTATTTATTAAAACTTAATACTCTCTGTGTTTCATATTTTTCCTATCTCTCAAGAGGGACAGCTACATAACAACACAAGACACTATTAAAATAAAACAAAGTAATAGAACACTCGTAGGTGTTGCTAGAAAACATATACTGAGTATAATTAACCATTTTACGACCAACTACAGTTGCATAGTCATAGACAAATGCTGCTACCGATACTTTTCATACATGTGTATTATAGCACTTGCCAAGTTTTTTTTCACATATCTTAATTTCCACTTATAGTTATCACATTTTTGTAATTGACTGGTCTGGTAACGTGGTTTATCCATTCTTTATAAGGGCTTATTGGCGTTAATCCATTCGAAGACAGAAAAGTTTTAGGTAATTTAAAACTTAGGGACATCACTCCAACTATTTTACCTTCATATATAAAGGGTCCGCCGAAGTCACCGTGCAGTGGCTGATGCAACTTGTCTGTACATTTGGGGACAATACATAGCATGTGTTTGGACCATATCGTCAGTTCCATTCCACAGTTGATGACGGTGCCTTCACCGACCTGCAGCGGTTTGAACTGCTCTCCTATACTCTTGTTCTTGGCGAGACCTATAGTCTTCTTCCTCAAACTTCCAACGTACTTCGAGGTACTTCCGGAGTACCTCGCAGCTCCTCCAATGTACTTCACATTGAGCCCATTCATCTTTGAATGGTCAATATTTGATAACCTTCCATAGGATGGCAAAATAATTTTCCCGATTTTTAACAGGCTTATGTCGTTATCGCCAAAGAAGAACCCTGGTTCTGTGAACTTTGTGTTGTGAAATGCTGGATGAATGTGAATTTTTAAGACTGTAGAATATAGTTTGGATATCATGGGCGACACAGTGAAGTTTCCGTACCAGACATAGAATTTCCTGTCGAGTAAGTCGTAGAAACAGTGCGCAGATGAGAGGACCCATGACTTATGTATGAGTGACCCGGTGCAGTGCCTGGTCACCACCAGCGTCTCAATTAATCCCACCGATACGATGAAGGGATACTCTCCGTCAGTTACATCATGGTTATGCCACAAGTCATTGTACTTTATATCCTTATTTATTGCGTTCGTTAACACTTCATTGTTACTAACTGAACTGCCACTGATGATGTAGGTAAAAAAGCATAATATTGACAACAATTGGTTCATGATTGTTTCAGCAATTTACGAAATAATAATTCGATACGTGAATCACAAATGGTTTCAATCACATTTATTGTTTATGGTTTTCCGTTTTATGGCTATATTTTGTACCTCCTTCTATTTCTACTAACACAAACTGAAACATATTTTACGACTTTCAATATCACATTTTGACAATAATTTCCGACACCAGCTCGGGTGGTTTACTGTAGTTTTAAATAATTTATTCTTTATTAAGTTAGTTCCTATTTTGAGAATTGACTATGACTAACTTAGAGAAAGTTGTTAAAATATGATCGCATAAAATATACCCACCATTACAGCCTGTAGATGTCAGTTATATCTAGCTGTAACAGCTTTTACGAAGGTGTTTTCACCTATATTTCTTAAAAGATAGCTTGATATCTGCGATAGCTGCCAGTATCAATACAGTAACAATAGCGCTTGACAGGCTAACAATAACGTATACGTCAGTTTGACATATGTCGCAGAGATCAAGCTATCTTTTATGAAGTATAAACATGTTTGCGGGTCAAACTTAGCCAGAGATCACCTACAAATAAGAGAGGTTTGGTTCATTTCAAACCTTACTGTCTTGTGGGCGATCTCTAACGTGGCGCCTTTACTGGTAGGACATAATGTAGGTTTACAAAAAAACAGGGTTAGATATACTTTGGTCTAAAAATTGTCCTCAACCATAACATTTACGAAGTAACAGGAACTATACCAAAATGGCCGCTAGAAGTGATGATGAAAGTAACGGTTTAGTATTCTTTTATTTTACTTTTGTTGTTATTATTGTGGTTATGTTTAGTAATCTAATAACAATATTGTTTTTATTATCAAGAACAACGTTTTGCAACAAATGTCTCCCGAAACTTGAGACTGGTGGCTGTAGAAAAAGTGACAATTTACCGCCAACAGAGGCCACATGACCTTTTGCTTGCGCTTTTTGTTAAGCCCATATATTTTTACTCTTCAACAGTCATTATTGATGATAGAATGTCACTGCGTCTAAAGGCTAAAGGGATTTTCACCTAGCATATTTTATATCGGACTACAAGACGTACGACAATGTGCCATCTGTACATGGTGGACATCCCACCCATACGCACTAAACGATTTGATAATACTTTCATTATGCGTACAGCAGTGGAAGTCCCTGCCAGTGTCTGTGTTTCCCGATAGCTACAACCTTCTTTTTTAATTTATTATGGAGAAATGCTCATGTTCATGGCGCTACCACGGGGTGTTAGCGCAGTTATGTGGGACTCCAACTCAATAAAACTCCACGGTGTCCTCCTATGCCGTTTATAGTGGGAACACGGACACTCATTAGCAATCACCACCGCGGTCCTGCTGTCCGTCACCGGACCCTCCTCTGGGGTGTACCGCCTATCACCGGCGCACCAGAACACAATATTGCACGCCATGACCACCCCAGGGACCAAACCAGCACATGGGCGCCAGACAACCCCGTGTATGGCACCCTTGGTCCCCCTGTGGCGGGCCAGGTTAGTGGCCCCGCCACCTACCACTTTTCGGCCGCAGGGGATAGGGACCCGCCCTGAGGCCCCATCGCGTCCGCCATCAGATGGTGGCGGCCGTGATACCGGCACTGCTCCCCGCCGCGGCCTCCAACCCTCTGATATAATATGGGACTTGGAAAGTTCCATTCGACATTGCGGCCCGCCTCAGTTGCGATGTCGCCCTTGTTACGTCGTCGGCTTAATCGGCAAAAGACCTGACGAGCGGCCCCTCCTTGGGGTCCTCCTCACTTCACCGTGGGTGACCAAACCACGGCTACTGAGCCCCCCCGCATCGACAATACGGGAATCCGCCGGGCAGCCGATAGCTACAACCTGGGGGTCTTAAAGTCAAGAGTGATTTGGTTACTTTTAGGCAAGCGTGCTTCACCATCGATCGTTCCGTACCGTTGTATTCATCTTGCGCAAACTATTTGCTAAGTATTATTATTATTATCTCCTCTATTTATTTATCTTTCTTATTATCTACATTTTTAAATATTTTTATAAAATAAATTAAAAAACAAAAACATTTAAAAATATAAAAAATAGAGGCCCACCGGTATCGGGAACAGGGTCCAAGCTACCGGCGGTCAGGGCTCCAGAGAGAGGAACCTCCTAACAATGCGAGCCGTGTCCAGCAGTACTGCTTTCTGGATCAGGCCCTTGACCCAGCCGCCTAACGAGAGCCTCCTAAGGTGTTGGTCGAGGCTCGTGGCTATTAAGCCATTGGCCGACACGACTATCGGTACAATGATCGCTGTGTCCACATCCCACATGTCCCCATTATTATTATTATTATTATTATATTATCTGCATAAGTATCTGCATGTACTCATCCTAATTCTTCGGAATCCTTCACCTCGCGCAAAATGAGACGTAAGGGCCGATCGCGGCAGTTCGCAACGGTAAAATAAATGATAAAATTTTGCATATCCCTTTGATAAACGACCGCCGAGCACTTTGACGTTTTGATTTACGTGAAAAAAATATATTGCTTACCGTATTTGTTTCTTAAAAACTTTCGCCTAATGTGATTTGTCAGTTTTCTGTTATTAAAGTTATCGAAAGAACGAAATAGTTTAGAGTGTTAAATCAAAACTAAGTGCTAAAATTAAAACTGATGCTCAAAATAAAGATGATATGAATACCTTACTTACTAAGATTTGCCATCATAAGTGTTATCAGTTTTTGGATAAGTAAGACATGAGTACTCGCACTAAAGGAATCAGGAGAAACAACGATTCGAAAAACTTTGAGCAATAAGTGTTTTTTTTAAACTTGGTGAAATATTAACAACAGATATACAAAACAAAATTATCGTAGTGTTTCACGGCAAAACATCATTCTCTAGTAAATAAATCTTTATGTCTTTCGTGCAGCAGATCCTTCAGGGCTCCGGGGATTTGTGCGAACCTTTTATCTGATGCTCATTCTTTCGCTAAGGGTTCAGCAGCTACGGTCTTTATGTCTGTACTTGTCCTCGAACTAGTTTGTTTTTATTTTCACTACCTTTTTGAAACTGTGGCAGAAGCCAATGGCCAATGAATAGTTATTGGGCGTTTTGTTCGGTTTCCTTTACTTTTTGTAAACCTTTTATTTCCATTTTATTATTATTACTGTTTGTGAGTAACTAATCGTATAAATTACGTTTATAATATAGATAAACATTTCGTTGCTCAAGTTCTAACAAAACGTAAGTTATTTTTTGACTAAATATATTACGTAAGGAATTCGATAGGAAATCGAAGGACACACCGTTAGACAATCTAACACGAGTATTAGAACCACGGTTATTCGTCATTTAATAAAAAAAAACCTGTATGTGGATATTTTTGTCAGTGTTGCACAGAAAAGCCAAAGAAATAAAATACTAGATAAATAATACTACAAGTTAGGTGCCGTTGAGACATTCGTCGTGTTTGAACATAAGCGACGATTTGCGTGATCTTGGAGATACGTAAAATTCCAATTTCCACATTACCGACTTAATCTATCTCATACCTTCAAACGACACACAAACTTTCGTCAACCGCGGCAATGTGACCCCTGCGGTTCTTCAGAAAACAAATAAAATTGTATTAATTTTATTCCACTATTGGTTTGGGAGCTAAAAAAACAGAGATTCTATTAAAATGAATAAAATAACATCTTGAAGCCACAGGGTCTAACTTTGAGAAGGGTCCGTCTGAGTCAATTTGCGAATTAATTTCACGTTTAACTCGCTTGATGTTATTTTAATTGCTAGCTGGTAATAAAAGGTAATAAAACCTTTCTGAACAGTTAATGTGTTTTAATTTTATGAAATTAAATTATAACGATCAAAGTGATATTGTTCGTTCCTGTTGGTGAAATTATTAATGGCTAAAATGAGGCAGATTTTAAATTTATATTACGATTACCTTATATTGTTCCATATTTCAGTGGCATTTAGGGAATACCTCTAAAGGGACTGTTCAAGTAACATTTCGTAAGATCGCTTTTCAATCGTCTAACAATCTTTATCTCTTATAGAATATTATTTGGTCTAGTCCCCCATGACTTGTATGCCACACCTAAAACAATTATTTCAATAAATATATTCATTGTGAGTGCAAGCATCACCTATCAAATTGCCGTTCTGCAGTACTGGCCATTTCAAATCAAAATATTGTTGTTTGGCTAAGAATTTTAATTTCAAATTAATTTTATTTTAAAAACATAGTATTCTTTTTTCAAAATTAGTCATTTGTTTATTGATGAGCGTTATTTTTTAATCACATTTCAATATTTGTCATCATCATAGATACGTTAAAATCGACGTAATTATGGAATATGAGTATGTCACAAGTACAGTCATGGCAACAAAGTGGCATAAGCGGCACGCAACATCGACGACGTTTACGGCGCGAACACTACAAACGAAGGCACCACCTGTTACTGGTTTGCACGCTTCCGTTCTGGACATTTCAACCTGAAAAATGAACCCCGTGGTCGTCCGAAAACTTTGGTTGACAATGACGAATTAAAGGCGATTGTGGAAACTGATGATACTTACTCTACGGCTGGATTAGCAGCAGTTTTCGAGGTTAGCATCAAAACAATATTGGTCCATTTGCGTCATATTGGCAAGGTAAACAGCTTGACAAATGGATGCCACACAAACTCAATGATTGTACGCGTCGAAATGTGGCTTGCACTGCTCAACAGGCACACAAACGAAGGAATTTTGAGGAAGTGCTCAGCAAGTTGGTTGGATCCTGGTTCAGCATCTAAGCAAATGCCATAAATGACAAATGATTTTATTTCTGTAAGTTGGTTTGTACAAACACTTTTACATGTCGATCATATTTTTTAAAACTAGATGAGGTCGGCGTTTCCTGTCTGACTAATCTGTGAAGAAAGGCCGAAACAAACTCAGAGGTCACAGTCTCTTTTAAAGTCCAGACAAAATCTTAGTTAGATCATGTGAAGACCATGTAGACTGATGTCTGAAATGGTTTTTTGAGGCAAGAACCAGCCAGATTGAGTGAACTTGTCCAGTCAGTACACGCATTTGTCAATAACCGTGCAGCTAAACTTAGAATTTAAGGAGCTCAACGAATTGACGAATAATACCAAAGAAAGGACATTCGGGTAGGCCGCATAAATACTCAAACTGCCAGACCATGATTAAAAACTAACTAAGATAAATAAAAATTAAAATTTAAAAACAGAATGATCCACATAGTCTTCACATTCACAATAATTAAAATAAAATAATCATCATCTGCCTAGCCTTTTTCCCAATTATGTTGGGGTCGGCTTCCAGTCTTACCGGATTCAGCTGAGTACCAGTGTTTTACATGGAGCGACTGCCTATCTGACCTCCACAACCCAGTAATTGGGTAACACGATACCACTTGGCAAGACTGATGTCAGATTTGAGGCTTCTGACTACCCGTAACGACTGTCAAAGATCTTCAAATGACAGCCGGGACCAACGTGCTTTCCGAGGCACGGAGGAAACTAAAACGTAACTTAAAATATATAAAAAGAAAAGTCGTTACAAAACTGATTAACATTTTTCTCACGATACAGGACACATCGCGTGAACAATAGGGGACAGAACTCTTAAGCAGATGCTATTCTTCTATTCTCTTCGAGAGAGTAATACCTACCTACGTTTCCGATTGGCCCGGCTGGATGGGACAGACAATAGATAGACTAGACGTTCGTTCAATCTCGTTCGTTTTTGTGCCCCGTTCTCGGTAATAGACAATGAATTAAATAACGTTAAGATCGTGGAATTTAATTTTACAGATAGTTAGGAACAAATTTTTTAATGGTAGGCAAGGAGAAGACAGATATTGAGACTTATTGGGATGTCTGTAATGTTTATTGTAATATTACGGCAGTATTTTCAATGGGTGACACAGTACTGCACTACAATACAGGCTTGACAACCAAACATGACAAAGAACAAGAGAAAAAAGTTCTTTACAAGCTAGATGTACTTACTCATAAAAACTGGCCAAGTGCGTGTCGGACTTCGTACATTTAGGGTTCCGTACCAAACAAAAATCTGTTTTATCAATATATTGGTATTTATTAATAAAGTATACGTAATAATAAACACTATCACCAAATTTCAAGTTCGTAGGCCAATAAGAAGTTAATAAATTCTTCGGAACAAAATTGTGTGACAGACGACGGACAGACGGACCGACAGACGGACACGTTAGTGACGGCAATAGGACTCCGTTTGGACCCTTCGGGTACGTAATTCTAAAAGTCGATATACAAGCAAGCAGCACCTTAATAGATATTATATTTTCAACCAGAAATTCTGATCAATTGCTTCATTTGTTTAAAATGTGTCTGCTCGACAATGTAACATACTCTTAAAGTCATCAAATGAAAAGTATTGCGATTGATTGTGTGAATTTGTGTGTTACATAATTACCCCGCAGTGTTTGAGTTTTTACTGTTCCTACTGAACCGAAAGAAAAGTTTCCGTAACATTCAAAAAACAATCTTATCATCACTTTTTAAAGTCCACGTCGTTCCATCACTCAAATGCCCGAACTTCATTCATCGCGCATTTTTCAAGTTGTTGAGCTCAACTCACACAGCTGCAATAATCACCTTTATGACAAAAGGAACAGGATACAATCTTACACGACAATCGCTAGATTTCCGACGTTTGGTCTGATTGTGCCTTTTATACTGTGTTGCCTGCGGTGAGAGGCAGATAGGTTCAACTGGCTGCGTTATTACTACTTTTAAATTTAAATTTTGCTCTGCTTAGTGGCCTTGTAATGAAAATAATTGAAATAAAGAATTTTGGCTTTAACTTTGACTTTGATCACACCTATATTTCTATAGGGGACAGACAGAAGTGTATAGTACATTATAATTTCTTGTCCAGATATTTTGAAGACCCGTTACGTTGTCCGTAACCGGCGATGTCTACGGTGACGACACGCAGTGGCGTGACATGGCAGAAGAGCGGGGAGCGGGCACGGAGCGGAGAGCGTACAGAGCAGCGTCAGCGGCCGTCGGTGCACAGCAAGCGTCGGCTTTAGAATGTGAACGTCACAGATCACTTTCGGACCTATATGAAAGCGAAGCTATATGAAAATTGAAATTCAATCAATCGGTTTAGCTTTTTACCCACCTTTCTTAGGGTCGGCTTCCTGTGTAACTAGATGCTGCTGGATACCAGTGTTTTTCAGTGGTGCCCATTCGTCTGTCCTGAAAATTTGTAGCGCCTTTGAGGTTGTGCCGAATAAACGTTTTTTTACATATCTGAAAATTGAAATTGGTTGCTTAAAATTCCGTAAAAAATAAAACATTGCCCGACCTAGGGATCAAAACCTAAGATCTCAAACAAGCAGCCGCCACTAACGACTACTGTACCAACAAGCTAGAGACGTGCAAGTCTTCAAAATTCAACGATCCATCTTGGCTGCTACAGCCATTTATTATTTCGAACAAAATGTGTAACAGCAGTTGCCAAGGGATTACGTCTGCTTCACCACATGCAGATTAGTTTCGGTTATCTGATTTAGCTATTCAATGCAAATTCTATTTCCTTTACTCTGGTAAATAGGGTATTTCAACTAAACTAGATCTTCGACAGTCGTAACGGTAGACAGACGACAGAAAATCTGATATCAGTTTTAGCACCGAGTGTCCGAGTGTCTTGTTGCCCAGTTACTAAATTGTGGAGGACATTCACTACATGTGAAATACTGGTTCCAACTCATTTGCATGCAGTTAAACTGGAATCCGACCTCAACCTAGGTGGAATGGGCATGGTAACAAGATCGATAGGGCCTTGCCGTATAATTGCTAAAATCCGAATCTGCGGTGGTTGAAAAACAATTACTGAATAAAAAACATTCAGTTTTTCATTCAGTTAATTGGTTTAAAATACAAATACCTGCTACAAAGGCCCATTAAGGTGAATTTGCAACATAGTCTATCGGAGTAAACGTATCGGAGCAACCACGGGGTAAATTTAGCATTTTATATCAAAATGTGGATCTAACTTCTATCTTTATAATAATAAGCGAGCGCGCTATATCGTCGACCATCATTGCTTACCATCAGGTGAGATAGTGGTCAAGCGCGAGCCTATCAATAATAAAAAAAAATAGAAAAAAATAAGTATATAGATTTTGCTCTATAATAAATACTATGAAACCTTTCGACAGATAATTAAAAGGAAATATTAAATTTCTTTAGTTTACAGCAATTTTCACAGAGTAGCTTATCACAAGCTTTAAAAAGTACAGTAATTTCATTTTATTTTAATAATTTTTCATATTCCCTGCATGTTCGCTCTTAGGAAAGAAAGAGTTCAATATTGTGCTTTTGTATTTAATAATAAATTGCTTGTCATTTTCTCTCGTCCCGCCTCGAGGCATTCTCGATTCGTAAATGCATTCCATTTTATATAAAATTGAGAGCCGTATCGTAATATGATGTTGTTTAGGATTAATATTAGTAAAGATCTGTTATTGGATGCCCCTTACTCGTATAAATAATCTTAGGCAAGGACGGTCTAAATATTGTAGGAGCTAAAGGCTTTACAGATTCCTCTCATAAGTAAGTCGATAGCTTAAGGATACCCTTTTTTTGTCCTGTCAAGATAGAAAGGAAACAAAATAAGAGAGATTTCGATTGCTTTGTTGAGAAAATAATCTCAAACATTAGCTACCTAAAAGGACAATGCTTGTGATACTTGATATCACTCAAGCAGCGAACTAAGCTGTTCCAGATTGGAAGACCCAACTGGCACTCTAATTCAACCACGCATTCATAATTTATTCTATGATCTTGATTTTAGTTTCCATGATTAGAGAATATACTACCGAATTGTCTCTAAAGATCCCTTGCATGAATGCAGCCTGGAAAGAACATAGATCAGGGAAGATCAGAAACTCGAAATATCTTTGAGAAAGCCTTAGTGTTTTTGGCACCAGACAAACTCAAGTATCATGACACGAGGAGGGTTTTTTGATGAATTCGTTTAAAGGTATGGCTTCAATATCTGCCTATGTGGGGTACATTTATTTCGATTCAAACTGAATAGAGGCGTAGCAGCAAATTTATGTGACAAAAACACGCTGTCTTTCTATCTTTGAACAGCGGTGGTGAGAGGTTAGGTTCTGATCAGCAATTGGCGGACTTCACAGTCGCCATAAAGTTTGAATGGACCTGTACCTAAGACACATTGAAATCATATATGACTAGTGTAAAATCCTGCTGGTTGTGGCGATGAGAGAAAATATCCAATATGATTCGATCGGGCAACAATACGGGCCGGATAAAACCGTGTTTGTGACGGTATGGCCTGGCCGAGATTAAACTAGGAACATCCGGCGTTGCCTCCGGTCAGTGTTTACCTTTCTTCTTACGAGAAATCGTGTGTCCAATGGGGTTCTACATCGACATAAACACAAATCTGTCATCGCTATAAATGGGACGGATTTTTGAAAATTATTCCATAGTGTCACTGTCGTTATATTATGGAGAAATCTTATACAAAATATCATCTAAATCCAAAAATGTCTTAAAACTTTAAAGGAAGCTATGAAAATAAAAGAAAAAAAAAAAGGCCAAACTTGTTCCTTGTAGTCGTCAAACTGTTATATTCAAAGGGAGTTAAAGAATTGCCATTATTGTTTTATTTTTTAACTTCACCTATCTAAGAACACTTGGGTGGTCAAGACTTATCTAACGATGTCTTAATCTGCCTGTCGATTAGAAAGATATGATGTAATAAAGAATATTACATACAAGATACGCGCGAAAAACATAAACCTTTCCTTGCAGTCGGGTAAATGCACGAAATGCAATATCGGTTTTCACTACAAACCCCGTGAGCCCAGACACGATGGTTTTTACCATCTATCTATGGAGAAGCTGATTTCAATGTTGCCACAATTACATAAGTACGCCAAGTTTCAGCTTTATAAATTTTTCAAGTACACATACGAAAGGTAGTATAGACCTAGTTAAAATAACCCAACGAGAATATGATTAATACCTACTATTTACGAGTATCATAATATTATTCTCCAGCCAGAGACCCGTACATAAAAGCACAATTAACTAGATTTCTAGTGTTATTATAGTATTAGTCATAAGTTTTAAATTTGTAACTGTTGGTTATTCCTAAATAAAGAAATAAATAAATAGTGTATTCTCAACTATTACACTAAGGTGTAAAAGACCAGTACAAAAATAATGTACAGTACCAACTTTAGAAAGTGGGCATTGTCTACACAGGTATAGTGTGAGTGGAGCGATGGGAATAATATACCTATATCTGAACGTGTAATGAATCGCCAGATCAATCATCAATCATCATCAATTTGTTTTAATAAAATGTGTGTACAATAAAAGCTAACATGAATTTGTGACGAACATATATGTAGGTATGTATGTCGATCCATTAATTGTCCGGATTGTCTGGCATTTTATAAAAATACCTGTACGGACCAGCGCTGCTAGACTCTAGTCTAGTGTATTCCAAAATACCTTAGAATATGTTGACGAGTGTCGAGTAGTTTAGGTCCACCAAGGAACAAATTATATCAACATCCAAAACACAATTCTCCAGTTACCACTTAATTATCGTTTTAATCACTTTCAGCAAAGGTATCTAATTAATTTCCTCTCTGAAATCAATAGGCAAACTGAAGCCTCGATACTTGTGTCGGTGTGTTTGTTGAACAGTTATGCTACCTTTACACAAAGTTAGATTGAGTTATGTCAAACGACGCCGTCGATGATATCAAGTTCTGATTTCATAAATAACTTTTCTAAAGATCACTCTTTAGAATCGCACATAAAGGCACGATGCGACAGTGTTACACGATTTAGTGATATATGGGCAAACAATTTGAATGAAAACGCGGCAGGCGCAGTTTCCGGGATGGGATTTATCGCAAAATTAAACTGACAAATTGTCAAACGCGCGTTAGCTGCTGTCATTGATTGAATGAGTTTTCAACAGCCAATTGCATCATTGTAATGTGTCGATAATTTTGTTCTAGAAACTGGTGGTGTGTGTTGTATAGCCGCGTCGCGCCTGTCCTTGGGAGCCTTTCAACTGACGACCACTTCGATTTTATGGACATACAATCATAATCCATGTTTGGCCTACAATATCTCTTCATTTCAAAGTTTTCCATACGTTTGATCCTAAACAAAACATACAAAGCGAGTTCTACAAATGGCTCTATGAACTAAAAATGCTTTCCGATGAGAAATAGACGAAAGCCGTCAATAAAATGTAAGCTCGGTTGCGGATGCAACAAAAACTGGGTCTAGTTTTTTTTGTAAGGCAGGCATTTAGATGGCTTAGGCACTAACTGGAGCGGAGGTTTTACGGTAAAATACAGACCTGTATTATATAACGATGGACGAAGTTGGCGGTTTTAAGCTACCTTTACGGTTTTCACCTATTTTATTTTTATCGAGGTCTCTGATTTTCCGAAAGCACGTTAATCCAGTGGTTTGACGGTCGTTAAAACGGCTGAAAAGACTCGTGATCAAAACTAATCAAGTAATTAGAATGGTTTTAAAGTAGCTTTAAAATTAACGAGGTTACATGTATGACATCTCATGTCATCGTATCCTCCTGACTGAATTTTAGAAACGGTGGCGGAATACGCAGGACAATTTATCGAGCCTAAGTATATGCGCAAATACTGGTGAATTATATGTTCCTTTACTCTTGTATCCGGATGAGACGACAATCCGACAACACCAGGAAGCACTTCTTAAATAAAACTGCACCATCCCTCTTCGCGCATTAGTCCGCTAGATACGGGAAGCACAGGACCGGTTGATGTCGCGGTACTTGTTTTTACATGCCTATGCTTAGTAGGGTTCATAGGTTTATGGTTCTTCCAAATTAAATGATAATGCTGATACTGACCATCCTTTCATCGCTCAGAGAGATCTATTGTGATGGTAGCTGGAAAACGTTCATCGATCAATCATTTTAAGTCGATCCATATCGTCGTCGGTCGTCAACCAACCGCAGTCTAGTTGCAGCTAATTCTAGTTTTAATACGTGTCAGCGTTAACCATTAAGTAAACCATTTGAAGCATGAAACTTAAGACGATCATATTGTAAGTTAGTAAGTACATAAACTCCTATGAATATAATTTAGAAACCTTCATAGCCACCAGGTACCACTATTGTACATGCAGTTTAAATAAATAAATAGCTACGTTCAAAAATACGATGACGGCGAACGATCAAAACATTTGAAGCATCAATCGCTTTCCGGCACCGTATCCGCAATTTCAGCGAATTTACTGGGGATCAGCAAAATATTTATTGACTTAACAAAAGGGAAAGAGAATGAAAACAATCGGAATTGAATAAATAACGCCTGGGTCCATTTTATTTACATTTGCCAGCCGGAGTTTAGAATCAACGTTTTAGTAAAGGGTTTTAAAATTGGATATTGTATTTCTGGGAATAGAAAACACAGCTGTCAACCCATTTTATTTTTCGAACACTCTTTTGAACAAAACACTGGCTTTTATTACCTGTTAAAAACACGCGCCCTCCGGCTACAACAAATGGTTTAATGATCTGTCTGTCTACACCGCTCGCTGTTAGCTGTGCTTGTTCTCTGGTTCCTCTACTTTATATTTCCAGCAGTTGCATTGTTGCTTCCCTTTGTAAAATAACAATCTTGCCATAGGTACTGAAAATAATGACTATCAAGCTACTATATTATATAAGTTCTTAACATATTTTGAGGATCGATGGATGGATGAATGGGTGAATGATTTTAAGGCTGCTCGTTTTAATTAATTTAGAATAATATTTCAAATTCTAAAAGCGACACAATTTATCAAAAGGCGAACGTTCCTCGATACAAACAGAGTCAAAAGGCGTCGATCAGCAAATATTCACAAATTGACACAAGCAAATGGAAAACGACTGGAAAACGTGAAGATTTGGGTAAATATTCCTCGTTGAGAATACACGATACGTACAACGGTACAACCTGATTTGTCGTGCCAAAAATATGTTGATACAGTATCCCTAGCAATAGTATTATCACAGTCACCGTATTTGTTGTGTCGAGAATTCTAATATTTACAAGTGGGTTTCCAAATTTAGACAAGTATTTAGTTAGGTACTATTTTCCCAAGTTTGGAGAATAGTGTCAAAAAGATTTCATAAGCACGGGGTCCCAGCGCTAACAACAAAAAAATTGGTTCGAATAAATGTCACTAGACGGCGCGATATGCATCAATTTGTGTGTAAAATTAACATTTTCTAGAATTGATCATAAAAATTATATGGTCTTTTTTAACTGTCCTTAGCACAAAATTATGGAATACTGGGCTCTTAAGTCACATTTCAATGGTTATTTGAACGGATCGTTTAAAATTGATACCAAATTGATGGCGCGGTTTAAAATTACTGAAGCTTGCCACTCGTTTTTTTTAAATTTCATTGTGACTCTTTTTGGTAAGTACAATGATACTGTAAAAACGTGCAATAAAAGGCTATAAAACAAATCTTCACTGTGTTTATAGAAAAATTAGTCAAGAACCAGCCAAACCCTTTTACTTGCAAATCGCTGGTAACACCATCTATAGCCGTGAAACGGAACCGAACGCGATCTAAGTACTTACAAAATAATCATCTTAATCAGACGATTAACGCTAGTTACGTTGGCACGGTTTCTTTGTACGGTATAAGGCATCTGTATGATAGTATTATATTACCTGTGTCTTAACCAAATATCTTCGTCGAGTCAGCAAAAAGAAAAATTGAGAAAGCTCCAAAATATGAGAGATTGATCACAAGACACTTGGTAGCGCATATAAATCTAACACAAAATTCTGGCAATCGCTATCGTTGGCAGAATTCTACTTTTACTTGCCCGATTTCTGAATAAAGTATTTAGAGAAAACCTGTCAATCTTTGTCATGAAAATAGGATTCAATACTCAATTCAGTTATCCGCTGTTTGTCATTCTTCGATCAATAAATCATCTATGTAGTACCAACACTTACAACGGTTGTGTTTGAAAGTCCCAATCTTCAGTTGTTATTCGTGATGAAAGATTAACTTTGCAGAAAGCAAAACAATATTAAACAGTACTTGATAACTCAAACAGTGAGCCAGTGTACAGATATGTATCGTATGTATGTGGAAAGATATGTACGTACGGAACAGGCGAGAGGAAATATTTCAAACAATGGAGTCGTTTAGCTCAGCAATTAGCGATTAGGTTTCCCCTACCAAGTGCTTATTTGGTTTAGTTAACACTTCTTCAATCATGTTCGAGTCAAACTGCCTGAAGCCTCATCATCAATGAACACTTACGTTGTTTCAGGACCATGTTACTGGAAACTTGAACCAAACATCGTATGTTGAATGCTTAGTAACTGTGGACTTTGGGTAGGGAAATATTAAAGATGCCACCTGTAAGCGTTTCCCTTGCATTAGAATTTCACAGGTGGCATCTTACAGTAACTTTTTAATAAGACTTTTAAAACAAAACAAAATTAACAAAGCTTACTTTTGAATTTTATACAGTTACAAAATATTATTACATAACTATGCATTAATCAATATTTGCAAAATATCGTTTTTACAATCTTTATAATATTACTTACTTCACATACTGCAGAAACTGCAAATAATGCAATCCTTTTTATCCTTTATAGGTAGGTAAGGTTATTGTTTTAGAGCAACCTTTTTCATGACACGACCCCCGAAAAATATTTCGCGAGCCCCGACACTTCGCTTTTTTTCAACCGATTTCAAAAATTACGAGGTTCTCAATTCGACTGTATGTTTATTTTTTATTTTTTGTATGTTTGTTCCACAATTACTCTGCCGATTGTGGACCGATTTTGAAAATTCTTGAAAGTGTGTGAAAGGATATACTCCCGGGGTGGTCTCATTGACACTAAGTCAGAATCTGATGAGATCCCAAGGAAATCAAGGGAACTTCTCAAATATGATAGGCATACATGTAGCAATTTTGGTATTATATATTTTTCATCAACAATGCAATCATTTGCACTCAGAATGTATCATTTTGTGAAGTGCAACTGATGAAGAAGACCACAGATGGCCACTGGAACTCCTTAATGATAAGGGTGTCACGAGTATAACATATCTCGAATGATGAAGCATGTTCCTACTCATAAATAAATGGTACTGATAAAAATGGTACCATTGAATTGATCAGATGATGAAGCCGGAAGGTAGGCACTGGCATTCCGAAATAAAACGAATTGTGTATCTTCTCAGAGTAAGAGATATCGGAGACCACTGGGCAAAGGTGGATCTAAAATCTGCATTTAAATGAGACAAATGCAGCTATAAATGAGGCAAATTTAGCAACCAAGCTCAAATTCTGGTCTCTGCTGGCTTTATCTGCCGATGGGATGTTGCACTTGGAATTTAAGTCTGCCAATTTGGATTCCTTTTGGTTAAAAAGAAAAAAATAATACCTAGAATTAATAACACAGGGTTTGAAGTGTTTGATTCTATTTGCCACCTGGTACCTGTGCAAGTTGACATTTTCATCAATAGCCCAAATAAAAAGTTTGTCAATAAATCGCTTAAATTTGAAAGACAATTTAATTCTCAATCTAGCAAAAACGGATCTGTTTTGGGAGAAATTTATTAATGAGAAACAAACGCAACCTTCACAGGACAAGTACTGATAGGTTATTTTCTGTTAATTTGTATTAACATACAAATGTTTATATCCTTTAGTTAACATTTTCTTAATAAATCTTATTATTAATATATTTTTAAACGTTTTTTTATACTTTGGTAGTAGAGGCAACCCACAGGTTGAAAAACACTGTTTTAGAGTATGGGTATAAGTACAGACGCGTAGCGTAGCGTGAGCTGCTAAGGAGCGGTTCCTTAAATTTTTAAACCAGTTAAAATACACGAAAATCTCTTTGAGTCGATTCCACACCTCTAGTAAGGGCCACCATTACCATTCGCCGGTACAAACGGTTCGTTAAGGCACACATGAAATTAATTTTTGAACTCGCTTTTACTACAGTATGTTCAAACGATTTATGATAGTTCAAACTCTGTATTAGCTGGCTTTTGTTTGCTCCAACAATATTTGTTCACCATTTGTTTCGGCTATAACTTAATTGAATGTTTGTTTGTTGCTCTCAACTCTGACGGTTGGGAAAGGGAGAAGATTTATTTTGTGACTGTCTCGTGTAAGATAACGGTTAAAATGAAGATATTAGCTGGAACTGTTTCTCAATCCAGCAGATTGTAAGATATAGCGCTAGGTTTGGCAAACGTTCTACTTGGGACGTGACTGACAGACGAATGAAGAAATGTCGTAAGGAGAGTTTCGAGTTTGAATGTGACTGGCTATAAAAAGTGAGAATGATCAGAGAAATGGTGGATATGAGATGAATGGAAAGGAGTGCCTAATACGATAACGATTAAAAGAAAGGAATAAAATTTACTCCAATGAGCAAACGGCGGCGGCGAAACGGCGGCGGTGACAGCGGTGAAACGTCCTGAAATGTTTTTCCACTGTGCAACAACTCTTGCGCTCTTATAGAACTTAAGAGAGAGAAGGAGAGAGAGAGAGAGATAGATACGAGACTAAAGGACGCTGTCGATGTGGCTGAAGTTTGGTCAAAACACATTTAATTTGGAATCGTCGATAAGACAAAGAAGGACAAAGTTGAGGATTGTGCACAGTGCCGTCCCTCTCAATCACAAACTTGCGATATACAGTGGCTACAGGATAGCCTCTTCCTGAAATCAGAGTGCCATATTATGCACTGGTAGTGTGCCACTGTTTTTTTACAAATCTACCTTTGCAACTGGCAGGTAACTGTAAATCTTTATATTCAAAAGTGTATTTATTAAGCAGGCCAATAAAAAAATGTTTTTGTTGCTGATATTCGATCAGAAACAACTTGTGTCAAAAGTCCTAAATGTACCTATGAGATTGACATGCGCTACCGAAATGTCAGATTTCAATACAAATACAATACAAATATGATTGTTCGAATAATAACTTCCTCTTTGGGTAACCGCATTTGGCGTCATGATCAGTGTTATGTGAATACACACTGGTTTAGTGAAGTAACTCACGCACAAAGATGTATGAGCGTGGCAAACAGTGTATGATCACGGCGTGTGAAGTCATAACAACCACTCGTTTTGCATTTCAGTGTAATGTGGTTTTATGCTCACGGCTGTATTATCACGCCAAATAAAACTCAAAATCAAAGATGTAAGATTTATTTCCACTTCAACGCCAACGCGTTGATTAATGTGCAAATACGCGTTGATGAAAATCTAGTGTTGCTCTGGACCCGTAAGATTGGTTTTTGATTGGCAAGATTAGTAGGTACAACCTTGAACTAATGTTTTATTCTGAACTGTGCTTTATAAATGAGGGCTTAAGGTTAAATTCGTCATAAGAGATTATTTAAAAGGAAAGTGCCAAGACAAATACATGATTTAAAGCCGTGAGCCTTGAGTAATTGCTTGAAAATGTGTGTCACCGCACGCAAGGTTTTCGGGTTTCTGAGTCACTGGAAGTTTTGTGAGTTAGAACAACAAGGCCCAAGTTTAGCTGAAAAACCCTGTACGTACGTTTACATTAAGTATACATATATAAGTAAATAGAGTTCACATCTTCAGAATACCGTCCATGATTTAGGTAGGGTTAAGGTCTATCCACACATATCAGGGCCGTGCCCGGGACGTGCACGGGACGTGGACAGACCGTGCCCCGTCAGGGGCTCAAAAAAAAAATATCGGTGGGAACATTTTATATGACATCGTTAACACACGTCCGTGCACGGGCCCGGGCACGTCCCGGGCACGGCCCTTCTTCGTCTTCCGCCAAACGGACATTTTTTTGCAATATTAAATTGTATTTCAATATCATACTTACACAAAGGAGTACATACATACATAAACTAACGCCTTGTGCCCATGGGGGTAGGCAAAAACTACAAAACGCCACCTGCTACGTTTACACACCTCTTTTGCTTCATTCATGTTCATTCATCTAGTCAAACAAGCACGCAGGAGTAGTATTAAAAAAAAAAAATGATATGCATTCTACGCGTGTGCCTCTCAAAACTAATGCATACATACACGCTTATTAAACAACTATCTGGTATTTGTAATAACTGGCGTGTGGAACTAGCGTATGGTTACGTACCCGATGGTTCCAAACGGAGCCCTATTGCTGTCACTCACGTGTCCGGTTCTCTGTCTGTCCGTCTGTCTGTCCGTCTATCCTCTTGAAGGAGACAAAGGAGCTGAGTAATAATAATTGAACAAGACTCTCCAATTAACTTAATGATTTATTTGAGACAATAAATAGTGAGTAATTGATTGCTTTGCAACAATAAATATTGAGTGATTGATTACTTTTCAACAGGCTTGGCAATGAATTAACAACATTCTTGGATACCATTCCTATAAAGAGATCGGTTTTGTTGATAGGTGTTTTCAGGCACGTATTCATACTACAATTAATCAAGATCGTGAAAAATAAACCAAACGGCAATTTGTTGAATAAAAACTAAAGAAAATCACCATTCGCTATGACGGTACGTTAGATTCCTCGCGTATTGCGTTGGTAAGTGTAAAAATTTACTACATTTGCAAACATCAAAAATAATCGCGTCATAAATATCAAAGAACAAAATTTATTGGAAAATGTTACTTATTTGAAACTGACATTTATTCCACGAAGAAATCTCAAAGAGTGCCATGTATTATAAGTTTACCGTAGCATTGACTATTTTTCAAATTTTAGGAAAAAAATATGCGGCATTTACAGCAAATGCAGATCAAATAGTAGTCGAAAAGTACAAAACAAAGATTGAACGACAAGACGCAAACAAAGATGAGATTCCGTTCGTGGTAATAGGGTATGGTTCCCTACGACCTAGGCCTCCATGGCTTAGTATGTTCACAGCCTCAGTAATAGCCCAAGATTGGGTGATAACTTGCGGGCACTGTGTGGATTCTGTTACTAATCCATACATATGGTATGGAAAATTGACAGAACCTTCGAATGATTCAATCCCGAGCTCACGTGTGCTGAACATCTACCTCCATCCGGGTTATCAAGTTTATCATGAGCTGGTGGGTCAAAAGGGGGGAGAGAAGGGACAGGGGGTGATGTTAATAGACAATAATATATCTTTACTGCGAGTGACTGTGATAAATCTGCAGCTTTATGGAAAACTGTTAACTGTTGATTATAAAATGTTGTCTTTGATAGGACTCCCTGTCAAGACTGTGTTTGGTGGTACTAATATCATGGAAACGAACATAAGAGGAAACGATGAAAAAAGGCATATACAAGTCGCTGAAGGTGTGGTCGTCGCTTGTGACGAGAAGATCCACGGGTTCAACAGAGATCTGCTGTGCGTGATGCCGAATAGCTCGAGTTGGGATCAAGCCACGTCCGCGATTGACGACGGGGCGCCGTTGTTGTTTAATGGTGAAATTATCGCTATACGTAATCATGATTTTAGAAACGGCTCCACGGTCGTAATAAGCTATTCGCGAATTAGTCTTTACCTCGATTGGATTGATAAAACAATGGGAATGAATTGAAGAAATAATGCGTGAAGATGTCAGTACCATAAGAGATTTTAGATGTTCGTTACACAATCGGTATCAAGAATAAATGTTTAGGGATGTTTCACATTCACAGCTTCATTCATGTGCCGCACAATTGTGGCTTGGTTTTATTTGGTAAAAAGGACGATTGATTTGGTAGAAACTGCCTGCCCGGAATCGAATTATTTATGTTTTAATACGCACTAATGTCCGTCTTAAAACATAAATACTCCTAGCCTTTCTATTACCTTTGCTTGGAACCCTTATGAGACTGGCCTAGGAATAGCTGGCGTGACAATATCGAGGCTTTTACGGGAGATTGATCGGCGAAGACAAAACAGTGGGAAAAGTAGAAGGCGGAGGAGACATTTGCCTGGCAGTAATAATAATAATAATAAAATCTTTATTCAAACTTCAAATTGGTAAACTATACTAATAGGTCTTATATATAAATTAGGTACAACAATGTTAGGTGCCTGTACTAGGTAATCCTGTATCACAGGCGGCAGGGGCTCAAACAATGTAAATGTAAGGACAAATAATATTTACAATATTTTCTTAACATTAGAATAATGACAGAGATATATTGATTTATTTATAATCTTAAATACTAAAACAGATGCAAATTAAAATTAAATTCTATTAATAATGATAAACAGATAATTGCTAACTTAGCTTAGTTTACGTAAAATTGTTTGCACTTAATTATTTACACACATGGACAACGAACTTTTAGCGTCAGCAGATATTTGAGCTGGGCTATTGCAAAATGTTTTTATGCCGTTTTGCCAAAATACGCACGGTGGCAAATTGCCTAAGCAAATCCAGGTGAAGTAGGTCAGCGCAGTAGCCTGTTCTTGTTGAGTCGGCATCACGTGTTAAACACGGAAGTCTGGCCTTGAGTGCGACGCTCTAGGCGCCCTCGTAATCGACAGAGTTGATGTATCTAAATTCCGCTATCTTCCTTGCAGGGCACTCAGGATCTCCTGTTTTATGATTGCTGGGCTTTTTAAAGCGTGAGCAAGTTGCACATTTTGGTACATCAGCTTTCTTCGCGCACTCTGTCATCGAGTGCCCAGTTTCACCACAATGCCCACACGTCGAGTTGACCTCTCTGCAAGTTTTCGCTGCATGACCATATTGTTGGCACTTGTAGCACCGAGTTACCAGTGTAAAATCCCTGACAGGACAGGATGTCCAATTAATAAAAAGTCTCGATTGAGTGATTAGGGCTTTACGTATATTAGCTGGTACTTCAATGACGTAGTTGCAGGTCGACGCTTCTCTCTTCCCAGATTTGTGGCTGAATTTTACTAACGCCAGGAATGATTCTAAGGACATGTCTTCAAATTTGTCGGCTACATTTTGTTCAAATATGCATCTGAAGACCTCATTTTCAGCCATGGAAGTCGGCACTCCTAAGACCACGATCCGGGGTTTGCGCTTGCTGGGTTCGTCAGCGGTAAGTCCTGAAGTAGAGAGCTGGACTGCTTGCTTTACTTTATCAGCGTCATGTTTGGTCTCGGTGCTGATAATTACGCCTCCATTTTTTGTTTTCCGGACACCACGAACATGCAGTTTCATTTGCTCCGGGCGAATGATCCTTTTCACGAGGTCATTGGTTTCGTCACTCGATTTCAATTTATCTTGGGGATAAATTACAACCGAGCTTAAATTATTGGGGCGCACAAAGTTATTTGCTCCCTTTTTTACCATTTCGGCAAAAGAAACATTTCCCGCAGTACCTGAGTCCTGTATCGTCTTCCTGAGGTCCATAATGTGGTCTGACAGGTCTCGCTTTTCAGTAAGGGATTCAACCATACTGTGCGTTAGTAGAGATCTAGCCTTCAGCGACTGGTATAGTACTGCCATTTGTGAAGTACCGGATCCTATTTTACGGCAAAGGTTTGCTATTTTCATTTTCTGCTCCGAATTGAGTTTTCCATCCGCGGCAATAGAGCAGACTTCATTCAGATGCAGCTCAATAGAAGACATCCATTTTTGAATCTCGGGTGTGGTAATGATCTCAGGTGGCGCCGCCGCCACAGGTGAGGCAAAGGAGAGCACTGGCTCCCTTGAATTCGAGGGTCTGTTATCCATTTTATGCGTACACTAAATCACTTTTACTATTTCATTATAGTTTGTAAATACACACATACTAAGCTAAATTAAAAGTGCAAAGTTGCTAATACACTTAAGGAGGTCACTATTATTAATAATTTAATTATTTCAACTAAATATTGCTTGTGGGCACGTCTTTACGCGACAAGCGCCAATCAATCAATCAACATAGGTCAGTGAAGCAACATAGGTTGAGAATTACAATCATCAGATTTTTGGGAATGTATGGAACCAATTTCCTACTTCTAGAACTAGTCGCGTTAGATTTGGGCAATCGTTCCGTCTTTAATCTCCAAGGAAACACATCCAGCTGCTTTGGCGGAGTTATGTAAATGATTGACCAAAAAATTATGGACCCATAGATTGCTTCATTTTTACTTACTCTAACGTCACCATTCTAAACACTTGTTTTTAGGGTTCCGTAGTCAACATGGAACCTTATCGTTTCGTCATGTTTATCTGTATTTCCGTCCGCAGCTTAGTTCAGAAACTCTTACATTGTTTGGGTAAGTACTGGAATTGAAAAAATGTTTTTTTTACTATTTTGAGTTCACATTTTACTAGGTAAATACGGAACTATTACAAATTACGTTATATTTTTGTCCTATAAAGTGTGGTATCTACGTATATACATGATGTATTCATTAGGATTACACTTGTCACTCCACATCGTAAAGTATTAAAGAGGGCTTTTCGTGGGAGCATTAAAAGCATAGTTTCCTGCTTATATCAAAGTAAATAAGTAAAAGCCCTCATGTGGTTGCAGAAAAAAATAAATACTTAAATATCCATTACTATAGTAACTTTATTAATCCTATTCTAAGAGAGAATTAATAAAAAAAACAAGCAACAAAATATAATGATTTAATCAGCCCTTAAGACGTTAACGCTGTTGACGTGACCGAATTGTGATCAAAACTTATTTAATTTTGGAATCATCGTTACCACGAAGAAGAAGAAACCCTTGGAGGCGTTTGCGGGGGATTGGCCGGAGGAAGCGAATCACTGGCATGAGTGAAAATCTTTGGGCACTAGGAGTGGGATCTTACGCTAAGTTTTCAAATTAAGAATGAGTTTATATCAAACTTTACTTTAGTCAGAATCTGTCAAAACGGTGGACCTTTGCTTTAAACCAGGGTTTAACACGTTGTTTAGTCCAAATTCGCAAATCATCTTTATAACGTTGGTTCTCTTGAGTGGCCATGTAGTATTGGGGTAGTTAAATATAGAGAAAACTTGACCAAATAAAGTTTTTTACATCGCCTAACTACACCAACATAGCACATTACGCGCTTAGAGCTAAAAAAGCCAAATTAAAAGCAGCGGGGCTCGAGCCACCTTTTGTTCACAAATGCTCGGTTATGTGTTATTTACGAGCGGTGTTAACTAGGGCACCCACAAAATCAAAATCAAAATCAAGGTATTTATTTCAAGTAAACTTTAGAAGTACTTTTGAATTGTCAAACAAAAAATTAATAAAAAGATGACTATGGGGGAACTTTGAGCATCGAGGATAAACCAACTTGTAATATTCCTTCCGTTTTAATTCATACCTGTCGACTGTCTATTAAAAGTTAGCTAGGATAACGCGTTTATGGTCGAAACCAATTTATTATCAGTCAATAGGTTTACCTACTAGTTCCATCGTTTCACTATCATAAAAATGTTGACGAACAAAAATGAAATTGGACCGAGAGGCCCGCTCGGCTGGGTTCTAGGCTATAGACGTATGGTAGGCCCCATAACCTGTAACACACATTTACTTTTCCGCGCTTAAAATTGTGCTCCTCGCAATTATCAACCGAGCTGCCGTGTATATAAAAAATGGGCATAGTTTCGCAGACAATGCTCAGCGTTGCCTTACTTACGTACAAACATCGCTAGATTGTTCAGTTTAAATAGTCCTTGTACGAGTATGAAGGTTCACTACGATGTGTTTGACAAAGTGTCGAGGAAGTCATTGTGTTTTTGCTCAGTATATGTTTCAAACAACTTATGGCTTAGTTAGAAAACTCAAAATGACGTTAAATGAATCAATTATTTGTTTATAGTATAGGATCCCGCTATACAACGACCTTCACCGAGATGCTTATTTAATGAGACGTATTTTTTATGTTATTAAATATGCCAATAAATATATCCTATATGGGTTGCCTAACAAATTTCAGTCCAGAGTATTTTTAAATAATAATTAAAAAAAAAAAAAAATTAAACATTGCACCGGTGTGATTATTAAATAAATTTGATACCAATCGAAAGTTTGAAGCCCATAGAATATGCAAACGTTAGGTTGCCTATTTTTTTCCGGTCACAACCACGGGTTGCCAGGTGTAAACAGGTAAATCTATACTAGCATTTTGCAACGGTCTGATTATTGAATCAAACTTAGATAAAATGAAAGATTATTTCATAAGGAACACGGTGGTATAGGGTTGCCTGCGAAAAATCAGTCCCGAATTACGGTTGTCGAATTTTAAATAATAAAATATCGCTGCGAGTGAATGTGTGTGAGAGAGAGGTCCCAGACCAACCATCCCATGCGGTAGAAAAGGACGCAGCGTAGCAGCTGTTTAAAGTCCGCCCATTTAAAGAAGGAGAGTGCGCATGCTATTTGTGCTTGGAAATGAAAAGGATAGCGATAGACTCGTATATGCTGTACATTATTTTGGAGTAGATTGTCGCTATAGATACAAGTGAAAAAACGTGCTGCTATTTATTGTTGGAAAAAATGGCCAAAAAGTGTTTTTTGTGTGATTCGGATGACGGAATAATTGATTTTGATGATGAAACTTTTGAAAACTGTACATTAAAGTTAGCTTTTCGTAAGAAAAAAAATTTTAAATACAATTTTGTTGAGCTACCCAGTGCGTCACTCCAATTTGTAGGTTATCATACCACGTGCTACAAAAAAGTGACTGTTTTGAATAAAAAATATAACGAAGAATTTCTTAAATTTATCGCTGAATATACAGTAAGTACATAATAATTGAATCTTTGAAATTATCTAAGCTAATAAATTTTCTATATTTTTGTCATGTTGAAGTAATTGCTAGTAAAACTCACTTATGGTTTTGTTAATTTTCGACACACATATTTTTTTTGTAATTTACTTAAAAAACGGTAGTTGAAAATTGAACAAGAAAATGTTCTGATTTCCTTTTTTTTTTTTTTGGAATAATTAAATGAGGATGTTTTCAATCAACTATTCTTATCAAAAATGTTTTTAAATTTATAATCAAACATTTTCATTTAATCGCAAATATTGTTTTTTTTTTTTAGGAGCATACCGATGTATCTACTACTGAAGAAGAACCACAACAGTTGAATCCTAGTGTCGATTCCTGTGCTACAGTTGCTGAGGATGAAACGAGTAATGTTGAAGACCTGCCTCAAACTTCTGGGGGCTTTGACAAGGTAATAAAATATTATTATTTTTTTTAGCTTTTTTAAAAAAGTGACATGAAAATCTATTGTATTTTCATTTATATTTGTTTTCTTCCATTTTTACTCAAAGAATGATTTAAATTCTTTTAGGAGCAGTCAACATCAACAGCATCGACATCAACAGCAACGACATCAACAGCAACGACATCAACAGCATCGACATCAAGCACAATTATTTGTCTTTTTTGTGACCACAGCCAAAAAAGATGTGGAAAGAAGCTGGTTAATCTTACTTTCCCTAAAGGTGACAAAGTACCACTACAGATCAAAAATAACGCCGAAAATTTAAGCGATTCGGAGATTCTCTCCAAACTTCAACATCAAACTATCGCGTACCATCTGCCTTGTTACGCACTGTATCAATCGAAAAATAAGCGGTCCACGGAAGAATCTACCGATTCCACGTATAGTAAATATCGACAGTTACATCAGTTGGCCTTTCAATCCATACCAAATTGGGGATCATACACCTTTAAAAATAGAAGACATTGTCGAAAAAACTGAAACGGAGAGTGATGACGAAGAAGATTCAGAAGTTGGAGATCACAGTTATATGTCCGATGACTCGGAACCTGAATAATTTAAAAAAAAATTGTATTTTAATTTTTTTTCAATAAACAGAAGTATTCTTTTAATTGTTGTTTTTTATTTCGGCTCCTAATAATAAAGATAAAATTTGCCAGATTAGTAATATATATGTATTACTCTAACTGTCTTTTTTACTAAATATGTGTATATACTTTAGTGTCACATAAACAATAAACATAGATAAATAATTAATTGATTAAAAAATAAAAAATTAAATAACTATTTCTCTATATTAATAATTAACTACTCCAAAATAATGTACAGCATATACGAGTCTATCGCTATCCTTTTCATTTCCAAGCACAAATAGCATGCGCACTCTCCTTCTTTAAATGGGCGGACTTTAAACAGCTGCTACGCTGCGTCCTTTTCTACCGCATGGGATGGTTGGTCTGGGACCTCTCTCTCACACACATTCACTCGCAGCGATATTTTATTATTTAAAATTCGACAACCGTAATTCGGGACTGATTTTTCGCAGGCAACCCTATACCACCGTGTTCCTTATGAAATAATCTTTCATTTTATCTAAGTTTGATTCAATAATCAGACCGTTGCAAAATGCTAGTATAGATTTACCTGTTTACACCTGGCAACCCGTGGTTGTGACCGGAAAAAAATAGGCAACCTAACGTTTGCATATTCTATGGGCTTCAAACTTTCGATTGGTATCAAATTTATTTAATAATCACACCGGTGCAATGTTTAATTTTTTTTTTTTTTAATTATTATTTAAAAATACTCTGGACTGAAATTTGTTAGGCAACCCATATAGGATATATTTATTGGCATATTTAATAACATAAAAAATACGTCTCATTAAATAAGCATCTCGGTGAAGGTCGTTGTATAGCGGGATCTTAGACTATTAGGGGGTTCGTTTCGATTGTACAATATTTGATTTGCTACTACAGTTATACGCTCCATTTACTCTCTACTCTCATTTTACTCTTTACTTTACGTTTTATAAATCGCACCTAGCGCCGTTGCGACGACGTCAATTATAATAAACACTTTCTTGACATCGATTTATTCTGTGCAACACGTGGAAAATGGCGAAATTTGACTCGCAATGCGATCTAGGAATTAGACAGGAATTCGATGTCGAAAAGATAGGATTATCCTTTTCAGCTTAGATTATTGTAGGTCAATATGTTTTGTATTCAATGCACATGTACGTGTTATTAGATTCTATGCGCATACTTGTTATTTAAAGTTTAAAATCACTGTATTTTTGCATTAATATTTTTATTAATTTTTATTTTTATTTAAAGCGTGTATTCATATTTTGCTTGTATGCTGTTGATTACATAATAATATACATAATTGTTAATTTTAAGTTTTATGTCTTTATTATGTAATTGTTTGTTGTTCCAAATATAATAGAAAAAATTAAACACTTTCACTGCGCTGTTGCTTTGTCCGCCCTTAATTAACCGATGCACACATTATTACGGGAAGAGATGACCGCTCCCGTTTCACACGTCTGCTCCCTTTGACACCCGAGCCGTGAGTTACGGATAGTGAATCGTTATATAGTTATAGAGAGGTGTTGCTGACCGATGGTGGAGGGTCATCCGATATTATAATACCGATGGTTTGATAATTGTTGTAGGCTTTCGAGAAGTTGAACATCAAGTCGAGGTTCGGCTGTTAGGCGCCATTTAGCAAATACATACATAAACTCACGCCTTTTTCCCATAGGGTAGGCAAAATCTACAGAGCGCCACCTGCTACGATCTACTTCTTTTGCATCACTCAATCTATTATACTACCATACTTACTCATTTTGCAAATGTCTATGGGAAAACTTGTTTGTTAGTTGTACTTATCTACGTAACATTTTAGGGAATTATAATACACAAAAAAATATAAACAGTCTTCTAAAACAAAACGCTACAAGGCCAAAAATACTTTCCTTCCGGAAGTCGGTATCTTTGGTAACCATTTTTTTCCGTTTTCGTCACCGAATTCCGAAAAGATAGTAATTTTTCCCTTTGTAGTGTTTTGTTTTGGCAGTTGGATAATTTCATAATCAAAATCTGTTCATAACTGGCGGAGTTATTGCGTAACAAACATACAAAAACCTTCAGTCGTATTGAAACCCTCCTTCTTTTTTAAATCGGTTGAAAATATTATGATTTTTCATATTTTGTCAACAAAACGTTAAGAAATTAATAGTTTACTTTTCTGCCTAAAAATAAACTATTAATTTCTTAATTACAAAATATAAAGAATTTGTCCTGCTGTAATTACTTAAATGATAAATTTTTACATGTACTCATGCCAAAGTAAACTTCGATTATCATTGCGGAAACTGGGAGCTAATCAACACAGTTTTTAAATCTTTCATAATACTGGGTCTACAAACGATGCTAAAGGCATAATCTTGACTGTTGATAGAAGGAACAAAGCATTCTGAATGATTCACCACCCACCGTGTTTGCGTAATAACCGCCACAATTTCAGCAGCCACAGGAAGCAAACGTCAAAAACTTTTCTTTGCCAAGTTCCGCACGGGACATTAAACTCAGCCTCTTAAGCTCTTTCAGTTCTAATACTCATCCTTATCGACCAATTAAATTACACTTTGGCTCAGCGGTTCTGTCATGTCATCAATTGAAACCACTGTGTTTAAAGAATAAGTCTGAAACAGTCGCCGAGTGGTTTTTGTGTGAATTTAGAACTCTTTGTTTGTTTTTTTTTTGTGTAGATATTTTGTTTGTGCCAAGATCGTTTTGAATTCAATTGGATTCCAACATCCTAAATCTAATCATTTTCAAGAAAATTTCCTTCACTTCACTTGGCTCAGTAACCGTGTTAAAGCAAAATTGAGTCATGGACGTCAATGTCATTGACATTGACGTCAATAGCTTAACAGTTAATTTTAATAAAGGAGACAGAGTCGTGACTGTGTCGAGTGAAATAAATTATTAAGAAGAATAATAATATGCTCACAATGGGCCTCATCAGAAGGCTTAAAGTCGCCCAAAGGGCAATGGAGAGGGTAAAAAATACGCCGAGCTTTCCTTGCTTGATCGAATCAGAAATGAAGACATCCGCAAGAGAACCAAGATTACCAACATAGCCCGGCGAATTGCCAAACTTAAGTGGCAGTGGGTTCGCAGAACGGATGGTCGTTGGGGCCGAAAAGTTCTAGAATAGCGACCGGATACCGGAAGACGCAGCGCTGGAAGGCCTCCATCTAGGTGGAGCGACAGCCTGGTCAAGGTTGCAGGAATCCGATGGATGCAAAACGCACAAGACCGATTAGTGTGGCGACGCTTAGGGGAGGCCTATGTCCAGCAGTGGACGTCTTTCGGCTTAAATTATGATGATGAATAATAATATAGGAGGATAATGTTAGAAGTCAAGTTGGTGAAACTTACGAGCATTATCTAAATAAAAATATTAGGTAAATTACTAATTTCGTAAAATCTTTACACGACGAGTACTGGAAACAAAATTATAGTCAATAATTTTAATTGATTGAATTAGGTCTTGGTATTAAAAGAACACAAAAAGTTTGCAGGTACTATGTACCTACCGTTGTACCTTAATTTATCCTGGTATAACGTTTCCAAGAGTCCAATTCAGTTAGACGCGAAACTAAAGTATTTCATATGGAAGAGGATCCGTCTGAGACAATATTGTTCACAAAATCTAAATCAAATAATTTTGGAAGCACAAAATGAGCACTAAACAATTAGGTGGCGTGCACACCCCTAGGATCGAGGGTCCCGCCCTGGCCCATACATAGATACATCAACGGCGGCTCGCCACAAACTAAACTGCCCATGAACCCTGTGTGTATAAGAAGTGGTGGCCAGCAGCGAAGCGGGCATGAGCAAGTGCCGCGGTTGTAATTTTGTGGCAGTTAAGCGCGTACGATACCAAGTGGAATGAATGGAAAAGCGGCTAACCGCGCGGCTAGGACATAATAATATATATATCATGTATCATATATCATGGCATAATTTTTTGTCCTATTTACATTTACGCATAATTTTTTTAAGCATAATTTATCTAATCATATTAGTGTTTAAGCGTAACATTCCACAGCATACATTTAGCAATGTATAATGATATTAAAACGTAATTTTATAGGCATAACAAATACGCATAATATTTACTCCTAAATGTTAGACACTTAATACACATGATACATAGCTACTACACTAAAACAACAGAGGTAAATCGTGCAATGATCTACTGAACGAGAACAAATGTGATATCTCTCTGTGAATCGGATGGGAGGAAATATCTTGATGTAACAAGAACAGTCAAACAAGGAGATTGGTATAACATCAGGAAACTTGCAAATTTTCAATGTTATGGGTGTGCTGAGTGGTCAAGTCTCTGGCATAAATTTTCTAATTATCTGAATCGTAAAAGTGATTACGTACAAATATATATCAAAAAACGGACTTCATAAGAAGCGAACTAAAAAGATTAAATATAAAAAAAACCGGCCAAGTGCGTGTCGGGCCACGCGCAGTAATAGGGTTCCGAAGTTGCATAATAATGCGGACTAAAAATAGGGTTTTGTTGTTGTTACACGAACATTAGAACGGTTTCAGCGGCTCACAAAGTCTAAAAACGGGCCTACGATGATGATGATGTTTTTTTTTAATCTATATTCTCGCGTTTGACCACTATCTCGCCTGATGGTAAGCGATGATGTGGTCTAAGGTGAAGCACGCTTGCCTAGATGGCTTGCCTAATCTATTCACTCTTGACTTAAACTAAATAAGGACTAACTGGTAACTGAAGAAGGAGTTATAAAATCCAACTTCGCAAATGAAGTTAGAAAAATATTATCTATTTGAGTACCACCGCGGGTGCAAATTGCGAAAGGAGCCGATACGAGCGTGCGTTAGAGCCACGGGGAATGGTATAGTTCATTCCTGGATCCTTGCGTGCACGCTCCTTGTTTATTTATCTTACGGAATTTGAAAAATATCGTATGTATTCACCTCTAATCTCCTCTAATACCGCAGATTAGAGGTGAATCCTCTAATCTGCGGTATTCACTATTTCATTCTGGAAAGTTTTACGCTACTCAATTAGTTATGAGGTCGGGTCGAATATTGACTTTATAGAAGGATATCGACAAAAGAAAATAAGTAATTACGTTCTGGTAATGCCAACGACTCCGACCACTCCAATGCGTTATTCGAGCTTAAACATTATTCATTTAGAAATCATTATTATTAAGGATGTTATGATTTTGTATATTTTTACATGGTTCATAAGCATATATTTACTATCTGTTTTACACAGCTAACAACGTTATTTAAGTAATTTTTCAATGGCATTTGTACAAAAATTTTACTGTGTCAAATATATTTTATAAGTTGGTCGACCATTACTCGTAAACTTGTAAAGCCTGTTATGATTTCATTTTTGTATATTTTTACATGGTTCGTAAGCATTATATTTACTCTGTTTTACACAGCTATCAACTTTATATTGGTAAAATTCCTAAGGCATTTGTAAAAAAAAAATACTGTTCCAAGTACATTTTATAAGTTGGTCGACTAATACTCGTAATCTTGTAAAGCCTTGTTATCTGTGATAATTTTCCTTTTAATTTCGTTATATTTACTACTGCCGTGATTTTTTTCACATAGCCAAGAGCAACCATTTCGCTGGCAGGGGGGGGGGGACACTTGACTCCAACATAAATTTGCAACATAAAGCTTAATTTTACGCAAACGAATCTCTGAATCGAAAAATGGTTTTAACAAACCCATAATATTTTTGAATGGCCTATCCAACGATACCCCACACCATGAGATAGATGAGAAAAAAAAAATACATCCCCACTTTACGTCTATGGGAGGTACCCGAAAAAAAAATATTTTTCATAATTTTATGTTACCACTTTGTCGGAATTATTTATATGTATATACATGCCAAATTATAGCTTTCTAGTACTTAGATTCTCTGAGCTACGCTGCGGACGGACAGACGGACAGAGCGAAACTATAAGGGTTCCTTGTTGACTTCGGAACCCTAAAAAAGAGTAAATAAAAAAAGTTAATTTAAAAATCAAAACCCTGACATCTTAAGAAACATAATAAAAAGTTTTAATCAATTAGAAAATCATGTTGTGCAGTCGGAGGATACATATTCGCGAGCTGGCTGACCACCTGATCCTCCAACTGCACAGCATGATTTTCTAATTGATTAAAACTTTTTATTATGTTTTCTTAAGAAGTCAGGGTTTTGATTTTTAAATTAACTTTTTTTATTTACTACTTTTTAGTTACCATTTTTTTTTTTAACTTTATACATACAAGAGGTATATATTTTTTTTACCACTTCTTAAAACCTTTTATTTTGATACCCCAGTCGATGGCTCCAAGAAATAAAAATTTACCTCACAAAATGGGGCCCAAAATCCGGCATTTTTTTTCCACTTATTTATTATAAACACTTGGGCGGTGAAGAACGATAACTTAAATATATAAATCCATCTAACGGTTTGCAAGATATGAGGAATTAAAAATACAACATACATACACATACATACAAAACACGCGCGAAAAACACCCTTACCCTGCACTCGGGTAAATATTGGCTGCCTCTTTGTTGTAGGAGTCGCAAGCGCTGAGTATGAGGTTCGATGCCCGGTTCGGGCTAAGTGTTATTGAATTTGGGAAATACAATTATTTGGGTAATATATTGTTGTTGTTATATTAACAACAACATATAGGCGTGATATTGATGAATATCAACAAAGTTTGAGAAGGCAGGCAATAACCCGAAATATTGTAGCAAACTTTTTGTTCGACTGTACCCAGCTATAGTCGCAACCTGAGGATACAATATAAAATTTAAAGTCTACGTTCAAATTCCCTGGTTAATTTGATGTCAGAATGATATCATCTATAATACCTGGCTTTTCTGAATTCTTGCTTTTCAGTAGGATATCTCAGAAGGATAAGATCTAAAACTAAAATGGCCAATGGTGGTCAAGAGCTGACAGAGTCAGTTATGTAAGCAAACAGACTGTTGAAAAGGCCATCAACGCTGCCACCTACGAACACAAACAAATGACATGAAGTCACACAAATCCAGCATCAAGCAAGAAAAGTTTCGGCGCGATTTGAACACATACAACAGTCCGACATTAACCGTTGGGCAGTGGCCGGACCAGACACAACATCCGTCTGGTAGGAGGATCCTCCTATTTCAATGGAGCTTGACTGACTGAGCTTAGACTGGCATAGGTGGTAAACTGATTGTATCCAGGATTTATAAAATATTGACTTATTATTGAAGGCACTATAATTAGTTGCAGAATTTGCTATCACGTGTATTTCGAAACTACAAAATAATAATAATGTTTAACAAAAAACAACTAACCTTTTATTTTGAAATCCAAACAATCTGTATGGATTACCTCTCTTAAGCAAAGGTTCCATAAAAATAAATAGTCACCAGTTCTCTAAAGTGAAATTACAGTTGGAAGCAAAAATGTTATTGGTAAAAAATCTCGGGGAGCTGGCATTCTGCCAAGTCCGCTTCCGTTTGACTGGCTCTCTGATATTCATTTGGGAAGGAGTCCGACTGATTAAGCGCGGGCTAGCCAGCACCGATAAACGAATTGAATGTAACCTTCCCGTAGGTATGAGGTTTAGCTTTACAAGATTTTTTACGTGCAATACAGTACTGTGGCGCATGATAAGTAGGTGAATGAATGAACCTCTCAAATTTATTGTGTCATGCTTTGGAATAATATTGAAAATGAAGTGTCAGAATAGAATTGTGTGGGCTGACGAGAAACATTTCGATTTATTTGTTTACCTGTTAGTCTGTTTATCTGTTTAGCACGCATCACGTAAAATATACGAAGCCAATGTAGATAACTTTTATACATAGAAATTGTGCGTAACTTCAAGTATTACTGGCTTTTTGTTTCATCGCAATCGGTTCACTCTATTAAAAGTTAGATGAATTTAAAGTGTTCAAGAAGTAAAATATCACAACACACGCAATATAAACACTCGGATAGTTTAACTCCATATTATATAGCTGGCGTTGTGCAGTTGACGTCAGATTCTGAATGGCGGTTTTAAGATTCTCCGCGGAAGAATGCCACTAGAAAAATATTGGTAGCTACGTAGGTAGCAAGAAAAGTAGGGAAGCCAGATAGGTGAGTACGGTAAGGTAGACAGTTGACGGTACAACTATTCATTCATAAGTACCTCGTCCAAGTCGCAATAGTACATTCGTCGGAATTAATTAATACTGAAACCGGCAATATGAAAATTGCTCGCATTGCTGTAAGTAATAACTGCACGAATACAGACTCCGTTTCAGTCCAAAATAATTCATGCAATCGATCAACTGAAGTCCAGTTACCACGATGCAAGTTTCTAAGTTTAAGCCAGAATAAAAGTTGCTTCGTCTGAACGGTGTGAAGACGTTGTTTGTTCCATTAATCTTATTGTATGACATAAGTAAGAAACTTGCATCGTGGAAATAGGGCTTTATACATAAGCCAACCAAAGTGCATTGGAAGACCAGCACCAGACAGACAGTACAGCTTCTGTGTTGCAACATTGCTGAAATGGACCTTTTTAGCGCAGCCGTGAAGCACAGACTACTATGTAATTTTTTAAGACTTTTTAATATTATTTTATGTCCCGTGCTGTGTCTAATAAATGTTTTTCTTCCTTTCATTTAAACCGTAAATTATAAGAAACCTATTTTCATATATGGTAGAGTGAAATAACTGTCTCATAACATGCATCCCAATTTATATTTTTAAATGTTTGTCATTACGAATCGGTAAACAAATAAGCTGAAGCGATTTTAGGCTTTAGACTACATCTACTGTATTTCCCAGTGATCACTTTTAAGTGAAGTGTGACCCACAAGAATTTAATCAATCAGCCGCAGATAGCCCAAATAAAAGTCACAACTGTTTGTGTTCCCACTGGGACCTACGCTCGGCCCTCAAAAATTTAGGATCACGGTAATAGAAACAAGTATGATGGAAACACTTCCTTGGTACAACTTTGTAACCAATATCCATTCATAAAACATTCCCGGCGCGTTTTAGACTCACAATTATAATGCTGTTGATGTATACAGACGCACACTAAGCCAAGTATTTCATGAAATATTTATAACATCAAATCCAGCTTAGTTTAACGTTTTTAACGACAAAAATGTTTCTCATTACAAATAAACTAAGGTTCTTAAGTGAGGCTTTTAAAAGAGGTTCGTAGTGTTCACAGAGTCTCATATTAAAAAGTGAACAGGCTAGGATTTCAATATCAGTATGACAGGGTACCTACTCTTTATTCAGGTTGATGTCAAAGGCGGCTAGAGGATTACTTTATGAGGTTGGGCTGAGATGTTTCAGTAAATAATATAGTAAAGTCACCGTGTACCTGCCCTTGCCATTATTAACAAGGCCATCGGGCCCATCTTTAGGAGCGAATATTTTCGAGTTATAAAGACTATAATAGTTTTATGAAACCTTATATTTTGCTTCTATATAGGTAACTGCTAGATCAATTGGATACACGAAAACGGGCATGATAGTAAAATCTGCCGTTTTTTATGCGAGGTTTGATTGTATAAAGTAGCGAGGACACTGTTGTTGTTTTTACCCGACTGCCGAAGGAGGGTAATGTGTTTATCAGTCTATGTATGTATGTATGTATGTATGTATGTATGTATGTATGTTTGTTCCTATGTGGCGTTCCAGAGACCAAATGCGTTGACCGATTTTGATGATTCATACGTCAATCGATTCGTCTTAACCTTGCGAGTGTCATAGGCTACATTAAAATTGGAAAATAGAAAAATGGCGGCTTTTGGGCGCCATATTGTGGGGGGCCAATTTTATTTTTTTTTCCAAACCCATCGTGTGGGGTATCAAAATAAAGGGTTTTTAGAGGCGATTTCAAAAATATATAACACTTATATATTTAAATGTACCTAATTCGAAAAAAATGTTAACTAAAAAGTTATAAATAAAAAAATTAATTAAAAAAATCAAAATACCCGACTGCTTAAAAAGCGAACTAAAAAGACGTAAACAAGAAGAAAATCATGCTGTGCAGTCGGAGGATACATCTGGTTTTGGTCAGCCAGCTCGCGAATATGTATCCTCCGACTGCACAGCATGATTTTCTTCTTGTTTACGTCTTTTTAGTTCGCTTTTTAAGCAGTCGGGTATTTTGATTTTTTTAATTAATTTTTTTTTAGAAGATTATACTTCAATTCAAAGTAAGTAATTGTCAAATTTTGGAACAATAAACTCTATAATGTCTTTCGAGATAAAGTTCTAATAACATTTCTCATATATTGTTTTGGCCCTTTTAATAGAAAATGGTCAGTTAAAACGCAACTTAAAAATATAGAACGCTAAAGTACTCGGTGTGATACTCGGACTGATGGCGAAGGATTAAAATTTTCTCGAAATATTAATTTAAGTATACTAATTTTTTTTTTAAAGGTATGTATGAATGAATGATAATATATTTATTTGCAAGAATGTAGGTAGCTAAAATAAGTTCTTAACTACTATGGGTTTCACTGTATTCGGCATTTCAGCCGTGCAAATATTTAGATTTTACATCTTGGATTTTCTTTTAATTAGTTATTACTTAATGTGTACTGCATGCTACTCGTATAAGTATAACCAAGATGTAACATAAAAATACTAATAATTATTTCAATTTCCTTTACAATGCAATTAATAATATTAAGATTGAATACAATTCTATTAATTTCAAATAATAATTAATATTAAAAATATAGGTCGATAATAATGATGCCATTTCAATAAAAAATACCAAGACTAATGAAAATGTTTCAATATAATTTAAGTACATAAATGTAGATGTCATAATAATTATAATACATTTTTTTATATTTTACACTCAAAATATTCATTGATGGAATGAAAACATCTCTCAAACAACCAGATATATAGCTTCTTACTAAATTCCAAACCTGTAGCAGTTCTAAATTATACTAAATAATTAGGTATTTGGATAGATAAAAATATGAGCTGGAAGACACATTTAAAAATACATGATAAAAGCTTAGCCAGTATTCTTATGCCCTCCATCACATCACATCACATGCCCTCCATAACCTAAGAAAAATATCAAATCGTGCAACATTATTAATGGCGTATCATGGGTATGTTGCATCTACTTTACGCTACTAGACAAATAAATGGCGTTCAAAGCCCAGAAACAATGCATAAGGGCAATGTGTGGCATTCGACGCAGATAAAGTTGTAAGTATTTTCAACAGTTCCATTGCAGTTAACATTCCCGTGTCTTTATATATAAGAAGTGGCGATCTTTGTCGAAGCGAATCTACATCTTAATACGGGTTATTGGACGATTCGCCCGAGTTTAACTCGTAAGTAAATACCACTTAAAACGTGGAGATATGCCAGTTAGATAAGATAGACAGGCGACAAAACACTAAGAGGGAGACAGCAATATTCGCTACAAAAAAAAATAAAGAAAGAGTTCTTTAGACTTTACCGGTACCGGAATGATCTGATAGCGTATAAAGTCTATCATCCCGGTACCGGTAAAGACTAACTTAATTACCAGGAGATTATAATCATGAGGAAGCTAGGCTGGAATCATGTGAAGTAAAAAGAGTACCGGGCGATTTTCGATTCTGAAGTCCTAGTACTCCGTTAGTCTCTACCGCTAATGATTCTAGCCCTGCAAATACTTCTTCATGATTCTAGCCTCCTGGTAGTTTGGGTATAAATTTCTCTCCACGTTTTAAGTGGTAATTACTTATTTAATGAATTGCTTTCCTAGTTTCTACTAAAATATCTATTAACTTCGATTAATTCTTCATATTATTGCCGAGACGGGTGAGCACGACTCTACTTTTATATTTTTTGTTCTCTAAAATAAAATTTGGGCGAATCGCCTACTAAATAATTTTGGAGTGGTCGATTCGCCCACCGATAAATTAACTTCAGATGAATCAACACAGTAAAATGAATATTTTTAATAGTGGTCGATTCGCCCGATTCGGGTGAGTCCAATAACCCCTTTATCCAAGAACACCACGTCACACAAATAAAATATGCGTAAAATAAAAAAACCGGCCAAATGCGAGTCGCGCACGAAGGGTTCCGTACCATTATCGCAGAACGGCAAAAAAATACGTTTGTTGTATGGGGGCCCCACTTTAATATTTATTTTATTCTATTTTTAGTATTTGTTGTTATAGCGGTAGCAGAAATACATCTGTGAAAATTTTAACTGCCTAGCTATCACGGTTCATGAGATAGCCTGGTGACAGACGGATGGACAGACAGACAAACAGACAGACGGATCGCGGAGTCTTAGTAATAGGGTCCCGTTTTTACCCTTTGGGTACGGAACCCTAAAAATCTGTATTTATTTAAAACTTTTTTGGGCATGGCACCCAAAATAAACAATAAGTTTCCAAAAAATATCATAGACCTACACAAAATGGTCTAATTCAAATTATGTTTGCACGAATTCCTAGGTGAAAAATGAAACTTTACTATTAATAGTTATTTAAATGAAAAATGATTGATTATATTTGTAATGGCACCATAGATATAGGTAATGATTATTGACATTTTGATTTGACTTGTGTATAACTCGAAAATGTTTAATTTGGCATTTCTTTTTTGTAATGTAATTCAATTTAATCTGTATATTAAATGTTGCGATTAGTACCTAATATATTAATTTGCATACCTCATTAGGATATAATACGATGTACCTTTTTACCTGTAACACCTTTTTAACATGTATTATGCAAATAAATTATTTGATTTGATTTGATTTGAAAGCCGGAGGATACATATTTTTGCATTAAACGAAGGTGGAGAAATGACTTAAAATAGCAATCTACATATTGCTATATTGTTAACTCTCCATAGTAAATCACATCACACATCACATCATCAGCCTATTAATGTTCCCACAGCTGGGACACAGGCCTCCTCTCTGTAAGAGGGAATGGGCCGTAATCCACCACGCAAGCCCAGTGCGGGTTGGTGGATGTCACATGTCTTTGAATTTTTGGTTCTAGGACATGCCGGTTTCCTCACGATGTTTTCCTTCACCGTTTTGAGAGCAGTGGTGATGAAATAATTTACACAAAGTAAAGCGCCTACCTGGGCTCGAACCCACGATGTACAACTAGTAAGTCGCGGCCGATACCACTGGGCCACCACTGCTCTCATAGTATAGTAAATAGCGTGATAATATATAGCCTGTACAGTGGCCAGACCATTAGGAAATATTTTGCAATATTTTTTCTTGAGTAATTACAATCTTGCGCTAAACAGTACTTGTAGTAGGAAAACAAACATAATGTAACAATGTTTATTCCCCACACTAATTAGTCTAATCATATATAGCCTATAGGTTTACCAGACCTACAGATAACATTTGCATTATTTTTGTCCAATTTTTCCAGGCCCGCGCTTTACTATAGTACAAAACCCACATAATCCAATATTGCTTATCCCCCAAAGCAAATAGCGTAATAATTTATAGCCTATATGTTGCTCTGATCTCTTAGTAATGTATGTGCAAAATTTGAACAGAATCTGTTCAGAAATTTTGTCGCTAATTTAATGCATTACAGCAGACAATAATAAAAAATAAAAGAAAATAGTTTCAGTATGCTTCATATGACCTGACCGATGACCTGGTGAAGGTTGCGGGGATCCGCTGGTTGCGAGACGAACGGGACCGGTCAATGTGGCGATGCTTGGGTGTCCAGCAGTGGACGTCTTTCGGTTGATATGATGATGATGATGATGATGCTTCATATACCCTTAAGATTTACTTTCTCTCAAAGTAATTTAAAGTACGGTTTTGACGTCTCTTAGATTTTATTATATGTACAGATAGAATATTATTTCTTGAACACATAATACCAAAAGGGCTTGAATTTCTAGTTTCCTTATTTACAAGAAGCAACGTATTACTTCAAATAGCAACTGATTAGTTTTTGGTTTTACCCTCGTTATATTCGTCAAATTGTCCCATAACGACGTGGTGTCGGAATTAAAAGTATGAAATCGCCTAATCCATCCCATGCTCTTACTTTTTTGCCAAGTTTAATTAAAATCCGTTTAGCCGTTGAGATGTGATTGAAAAAAATCGTACATATAGACTTTCACATTTTTTATTTAAATGAGTAGAATTTTCAAATTGATTTTTTTTATTAATAGGTACTAATTTATTTTTAGTTTTCTGAAGATCACAAAAATACTTGAACAAGGTCAAAATACACATTTTTCGTTACCAAAACGATTCCCCAAAATGAAAATACCGAATCTTCATAAGAATTACTCGGGCAGCTCGGGTTTCGTTTTCTTAGAGGGCACAACAAATTTAATCAAAAGGCAAAGTGAGAGGAAATACAATTTCCCTTTCCGACGTGGGTCAAGTGTACGTATAGGCAAACAGGAAGACTCGCCGCTACCAGGCATTCAGCGCTCGCAGGAAATTAGTCTTTGTTTCTTTATTATTCGCAGCGCGTTTAGTGGGTCACTGGAGTAGCTGGGGATTGGATATAACGGTGAGTTTTGGTTGGGATAAGAGTCTAGTGTAAGTGCTGGTATACAGTGAATACACAAGTACATAACTTCGTACAGAGGTGAATTTATAGTACACCCACATTTCGCCAGGTATGTTCAAGTCATATGTAATAGAGGGCTATCCTTTTGCCATTACCCAGACTCATGTCAGGCAGCTGCTGAGAAATTCCAGATGGGAAATCCCAATAACACTTTCCCGATCCAGGAATCGAACCCAGAACCCCATGTTTAACAGTAAGCGCATGCTTTGCTAGGCCAACGAGCCTGTGTAGGAATACTAGACCCATTCTGATTAAAATTGGTATTTTGTTCTGGTATTTTTTATAAAACATAAAAGTTAATTTGCATTTTGGGCTTGCATGATGTTTTAACAAATTGCAGTCATTTTTAGGGTTCCGTACCCGAAGCGTCCAAAGAGAGCCCTATTGCTGTCACTCAGGTGTCCGTATGTCTGTCTATCGTCTGTCACACAGGTATAGCCAAACGGTTGTCTTAAAATTTTCACAGTTTATGCATTTTTTGACCCAAAGTGATACAAATTGTCAAAAATATTTTCAAATGTTTTAAGGGGCAGGGCCCATACAGCAAAAGAAGGGGAGGGGGAAATTCACCGGCACCATTGAGTGGGGTATCGTTGAGTAGATAAATGCTGTATTTTTTGTTTAAAAAGATTTTGGAAAACATAGGAACGAGAAGTATCCAAAGTCACAATTTTTTTCCAAGAATTTTATCTTCCGTTCCGAAGATTTTTTAACTTCCCATTGACGAACTTCAAATGTGGTAATAATGTTTATTATAATGTATATTTTACTTACAAATACCAATATATTGATTTCCTAAATTTTCTTATTAATTCCAATTTGTTTTTGCGATTTGATACGGATCCCTGAATGTGCGAAATCTGAAATTATTTTAGGTACTGAAATCTTCTTTTAAAAAGTCTTCTAAATAGAAGACTTGTGAATAAACGAAAGATTAATAAAACTCCATTCGCAATCTTAAAAGTTACCAACACCGAAACAGAAATATGAATTCAAAATTACAAGAAACAAACGAAACAGTTTCAACGAAACCAATCAACTAAAGTAGCAGAATCAAAGTAACTGTCACTGACATTTATGACAACGTTGCTCAAGTACAAAGATCTCGTCTTCAAAGAGGGTTCCGTAGATCATTGATATGACTGTTTGCTTAGGCTGCTTATAGCCGCTCAGTTGGACGTAGGGTTATATATAAGTATTAGTGTTTGGATATGAGATTTTGATTTAACCTCTAAGGCCTTGAGTGAAATGAAGGATTTAGTAAGTAGTGTGACTGAAACTTAGGATTTTTTTATATTTATGGTATTGCACATACATACAAAAAGATATTGCAGATTGAAATTATATTTACACGTCAGACGATTGAAAAATAATTTACCTTGAAAAATAAACCAATTTGTTATCGTAGGTTTTTCTTGTTGTGGCTTACGAGAAGAAGATTTACGCCTAATTTCTGATTTAAGAATTTGACGTTGAGTAATTGTCAAACTCTAATTAATCCATTCAATTGGGGTTTAACACGTTCTTAACTCCAAATACTCAATTCAGAAATCGGCCCTTAGTAAGGACCTTTTTAGGGTTCCGTACCCAAAGGGTAAAAAAGGGATCCTATTACTAAGACTCCGCGGTCCGTCTGTCTGTCTGTCTGTATGTCCATCTGTCACCAGGCTGTATCTCGTGAACCGTGATAGCTAGGCAGTTGAAATTTTCATAGACGATGTATTTTTGTTGCCGCTATAACAAAAATACTAAAAGCAGAATAAAATAAATATATTTTGCGGGGCCCCCATCCAACAAACGTGATTTTTTAGCCGTTTTTTGGGATAATGGTACGGAACCCTTCATGAGCGAGTCCGACTCGTACTTGGCCGGTTTTTTTATTTTGTTAACGGGCGTCAACCTTCAAAAGGAGCCTGGACTTTTGAGGCAAAGACCAGGGAGTGTGGGATTTTTTACTCACTAAAACCACCCCGGTGATCACCATCAGCTTGTAGAACAAGCCCCGTGACCTCTCAAAAGACCTTTCCAGAGCCTCCTCTGTGATACGCCTGTTAGGGCACATCCCAGGGGCCCTAATAAGTATTAAGACTATAACAAATAAAACTTTCGCAAATTCAAATAATCCAATCAATTACTGGAAAATATTCCAGTTCTCTGGCTAACCTTGTTTAGGATATTCCAAGCAGGGAGGAATCTCCTTCCCATCCTTGGAATACCGCGACAAGTGCAGCTTAACCTCACACATAAAACACCCTGTAATGGAGGAATTGATCCAAAAATTTACTATATTTTATTCAGGAGCTCCCCGTGAGAAAACAATATTACTTCGATGTACCTCACAAAAAATAAATAAAACGAGCATTTTAAAGAATCCAAGCAGTGCAGATTCAAATGCCGCCATCATTTGTCATTCTCATAAAAACAGCTCAGATTTACGGTTCCTGCATTAAATGTGGATAAAATAATATTAATGGCACTGAGTTATGACGGCCGAGGGACTCCACATCGTGAACAACTGCAACACTGATTGGAGAAACATTCCTGATAACATTTTCTTATTTGTTTATCATATCTCGTATTTCGTAAACAACATGGGCCGATTTTACCAATTAAACTAATCGGGATTAATTCAACTAAACTCAGTTTATGCAAATACAGCGTTCTGGTTGCTAGTTTCTCAGCGGTCTCATCCAATCAGAACGCAGTATTTGCTTAAACTGAGTTTAGTTGCACTAATCGCGATTAGTTTAATTGGTGAAATCGGCCCTATTATACTGAAATCATAACATAACATCACGCCTGTATTCCCTAAAGGTTTGGGCAGAGGAATATAGGAGGGCACACTCCCCGAAATGTAACCGACAAAAAACCAGTAATGTATTCTATATACGGCACCTATCGATATTTTTCGCAGGTGCCATTAGTGGAAAATTTTATTCCACATTTGGCACCTACGGATCAGTAGGTACTAGTAGTGTTCATGTGTAGTTGAGAACAACTTCATGAATCTGGCCTCCTGTTAGTTTGGGTATAAATGCTTATAATTTTCAAGCATATAATAAATAAATAAATAATAAACATCTTACCAAAAAAAACAAAAGAAGTTAAATTTTTATCATGTTATTAAACTTTCTACAGTTTTTTTAACGAATTTTATATTTTGACGTCCTAAAAAAAAACATCACAATACTAGTATCTACTGATCCATGGTGCCAATTGCGGGATTAAATTTTAAATCATAAATTATTCCACTATTGGTACTTGCGAAAAATATCGCACCATTAACTCAGGTGCCCAATGTGGAATACGTCCTAAACTATTATTAGAAAGATAATTAAGTATTTGCAAGGGTAATCTCTGGAAACCTTCACTGATAGAATGTCCGTTGGAACGTATATAACGAACAATCGTTGAGTCCCCTAGGTTACTTATTACTCCAGAAAAATGCAAAGTTCATGTGGTATAGGCTACAGGACTAAATTCGTGGGCAAAGTTAGTAGTTTTAAAACGCTCATGTCTAAAATATTGACATGATTGACTTAATTAAGCGATTGATGTGAGTGTTCTATGATAATTTAAGGAAGTAAACCATTATTCTGAAATCCTATTTAACAAGCCTGGTCCCAAAACTCTCTTCTACGCCCAAACCAAACCAAATAACCGGCCAAGTGCGTGTCGGGCCACGCGCAGTAATAGGGTTCCGAAGTGGCATAATAATGCGGACTAAGAAGAGCGTTTTGTTGTTGTTACATGTACATTAAAACGGTTTCAGCGGCACACAACGTCTAAAAACGGGCCCACATAGGTGATGTTTTTTTAATCTATATGCTCGCGTTTGACCACTATCTCCCCTGATGGTAAGCGATGATGTGGTCTATGGTGAAGCACGCTTGCCTAAAAGTAACCTTTTCACTCTTGACTTAAACTAAAGAAGGGCTAACTGGTAACTGAAGGCGTTATAAAATCCAACTTCGCAACTGAAGTTAGAAAAATAAGATCTATTTGAGTACCACCGCTGGTGCCAATTGCGAATAGAGTCGATAAGAGCGCGCGTTAGAGCCACGGGACTGGTATGGCATAGTAATGGTAGATTACAAAACGTCGAAAATACTTCTGCACTAACACAAAATAGACTCCCCCGCGTGCATGCGCCGTATGGACTACGGACCGGTACTGCCAACGACTCCGGCCACTCCAATGCGATATTCGAGCTAATTAAATTAATTATTATTAATTTAGAAATCATTTTTACCATGTTTTGATTTTATTTTTTTATATTTTTACGTGGTTCATAAGCATATATTTACTACCTGTTTTCTTCGGAATAATTAATATGCATATACATGCCAAAATATATCTTTCTAGTACTTAGATTCTCTAAGCTAAGCTACGGACGGACAGACGGACAGAGCGAAACTATAAGGGTTCTTTGTTGTTTTCGGAATCCTAAAAAGGCATTTTGAAAAGAGGTTGTCGAAGTGCAGAAGTTATTTCTATTTCGGTAGCGTTATTAATACCATGCTATAAGTATGTGCAGCAATACATCACCAGTTCGATTCAAACTTAATAACGGCTGACTCTTGTTGTTACTTTAATTTTCTACTGCGTAGCGACTCGCTTGATGTTGCGGGATGCCAACAAATTTGAATCTACGCGTAACTTGATTATCCATTACATAAAACATTTTCAGAGTGGGCCCTGTTCCACTACAAAAATGTATATAGATACGTGAGTGAGAATGTGCGCCTGAATATTTAACCAAAACTTTAACGATGTAAGTATTTGTGTTCTTCAAATCGAGGATAAACCTTGTCTCAGTAATATCAGTAATTCACTTAGGTCCACTTGCGCCAAAAACTTAGAGTTAGTTGCTAACCCGAGGTTAAAACCGAGGATTTTCTGTCTAAATTCTAAACATCACGTGTAAAATCACTCTTAAGAATATACCATTCATTTATTGTGCCCCAAGAATCCATTTTCACGTGAGCAAAGCCACAGGCACAGCTAGTCAGTTAAATTACAATCCGTTGGCTTAAATGAACTACTCATGTGTTACTAAACAGATTAATTGAAATATCATTAAATCCTACTAACATACACCCCTAATATTCACCCTATAACGCAAATTAGGCATACACTATCCTCATTCCACTTGACTTGATAAAGTCATAATATTAATGCTAAACTTGACACTGTGACGGGTGACGTCACAGATAGTTACCATAAATAGGCGTCTGAAGTAAAGATAGGTACATTGATGAAACGGTGAGCATTGATTTGAAATCGATTTTAATATGATGGGAAGTTTATGGGTATGTAACATTACCCCTGTATTTCTTGTAGGGTTATGTATTTATGAAACTTCAAGCGCTACTGCCAAACATGAGGTTTCGATTTCCGGGCTTAACGAAGTGCCTATTTAATTTTTGGGGTACCTAAAGGGTAAAAACGGGACCCTATTACTAAGACTCAACTGTCCGTCTGTCTGTCTGTCACCAGGCTGTATCTCATGAACCGTGATAGCTAGACAGTTGAAATTTTCACAGATGATGTATTTCTATTGCCGCTATAACAAATAACACAAAAATCAGAATAAAATAAATATTTAAGTGGGGCTCCCATACAACAAACGTGACTTTTTTGTCGTTTTATTGCGATAATGGTACGGAACCATTCGTGCGCGAGTTCGAGTTGGACTTGGTCTGTTTTCTATTTGAAATTTCTCAAATGCAGCTCCTGGTGTATTTGGATGATGGCTATATATCTATAAGTCCTGGTCCTTAGGTCCTATAGGTTCACTCCATATCAAAAGAGATGAAGATGGGTGTACATGTTCTATCTTGCAACCTATTTACTCTCAACCATTTTAATCTGGTGAAAACAACATCTCCGAATCATTTTCTTTCAATAACATGCTTTAACCCCTTGACTGCCTGAAACATGGATCCACGTGAGACACTATGGCTTTTTAATTGTTTCGGTAATAATCGCATTTAACCATTTAAGTACATCCAAACTATTCGCAAATAAGAGGTTGATTGTGTTGTATAGGAAGCTACAAACCAATTAAGTTCCAAGGGAACGGAGCGATGCTATCGCTTATAACAATATCTTCCCAACAGCCGCGAATCGATTGGTATCTGAACTGAGCGGAATTAAGCTGAATTTGCTGCTTGTCTGCGTTTTCATTAAACCACAAATATCTGAACCACAAATATCTGAACCACAAATAAGTTAATTTGTTTATTGTTTGCGGTAGGTCTAGAGCTCCCGAGAAAGTGACATTCTATTTGCGATTAGCGATAGTCGAAATGCCAAAAGATTGGGCTTGCCGTCCCATGCCGTCCATACTAACCCCCGACGGAAAAAGAGGGGTGTTCTCAGTTTGAAGTGTGTATCTGTGTGTTTGTGTATTTGTTTATCTGTCTATATATGGCATCATAGCTGAAGTGATTGTGATTTATTTTTTTGTTTCAAAGATTTTGTCGAAAGTGTTCTTAGTAATGTTTGATGAAAATCGGTATAGCCATTCAATAATTATACGCATTTTACTCTTTGAATGGTTTACTAATGATAAGCAAAAAACATATTGCCATAATTTACATTGGTATAACGAAATTCAGCGTGATCATTACGCGGCACGGTAGAATCAATTTTGTTTTTCTTCTACATTTTTAATTTACAAAAGTGCCGCTTATTGGCCTAGTTAAAATAATTGATAGTGGTCAAGCGCAAGCCTATAAAAGAAAAAATAATTATTATTTTACTTTGACTTTTATGAATGTTTTGCCATAATGAATATTGCATAAATACTGTTGGCGTAATAATAATGAAGCATAATTTTATAAAGCATAATATTATAAACGCATAATGATATTTACACATAATGATCTTTGGAGTAAAACAAACATGTTCGCGGCTCAAGGGTGGCCCAAGGGCCACCCCCGCCGCACGCATGTTTGGGTACTAACCTTTTTTTTTCGCCTTTGGAAATGCTCATGCAACCTGCGCTATAACGGGGCGATAGTGCAGTTATGTGGGACTCCAACCCACTAAAACTCCACAGTGTCCTCCTGTGCCACTTATGGCCGAAACACGGGCCAGCGTATCTGCGAATACGCCGCGGCTGTCCGTCACCGGACCGTCCTCTGGGGAGGACCCCCCATCACCGGCCCACCAGAACACATTGCACACCGTGACCACCCCAGGGACCAAACCAGCATATGGGCGCCAAACGACCCCGTGTAAGGCACCCTTGGTCCCTCTGTGACGGTTCAAAACAGGGGCTTTTTGGCAGCAGGAGATAGGGAAAGCGGCTATAACGATACTCCTTCTCCCCTGCGACAACACATCCGCCACCAGTTGGTGGTGACCCCATCCAGGCCGCGGAAGGTAGGGAGAGTGGCGCCTCTCCCGCCATGGCCTGCAACTCTCAGCTGCGATGCCTCCAATACGACATCACGGCCCGCCTCAGGGGGCCTACTCCTGAAGCTCAAAGTTCGTAGTTTCGGGCTTAGTTACGGGCATTTCCTACTCCCTAACACCTACGGACGGATGATTCGTACGGGGCCCGAACGAAGAATGAATGACAACACAATTTGACAGTTGTGCCTACTCCCTAAGCGTTTTTATCCGTCCGAAAAATTGAATTGACACTTGTTTTATCGGATCGTTATGTCAGATATTACGACATCAAAATAGTTATCGTGCGGTCGACGGAAGCTAAAATTCCAAGCGGTGGCTGCTTTTTTAATGCTCGAAGAAGCTCTTCTGGAAGAGCAGAGGCAACGTCGACGATATTTACGCCAAAACATCCTGTTGGAGAGTATTCCAGACGTTGAGTTCATATGGAACTATAGGCTCACTTGGGAATTAGTCGAGGACTTGTGTGAGGACCTAATACCTCTTTTGCCTCAACACATAGGTACGACGAAGTGGTGTTGATCCAACAATGAAGGTAAGGATATATTAAAGATTCTGCAAGATTGAGCTGTACCAAAGCATCACACCCATTTACTGTTGTTATTGTTTTATTTCAGATCCCCACAGCTCTTAATTTTTATGCCCGGGGGGTTACCAAGGTGCAGTGGGCCTCATTAATAAAAAAGTATATAAGGTTTCCCCAGAATTTGGCTGGGAGGAACCTTATAAAAAGACAGTAAGTTTAAAAGCTTGTACCATTTTTCTAAAATCTAAAAGCCATTTCAATAATGACTACCTATGGTTTCAAGAGTGTTTATACATATAACTACTTAAAGAGTACACTTAAATAAATTGTATCACGGATCACCCCATGTTTGGGGATGTAAAAAGGTTGAAATAATACTCGGAAGTACGTCAGCGAAAAGTTTTTTATTAAACAAAATATAACTAAGGTCATTAAACGGCGGAGAATCTTAACACCGCGATTTAACTTTAAAGGAATCCGGTACAGCGCCATCTATCGGCCAATCTTAACTAAATTTACATAACGTTTTGAACTACTTCAAACACCCCAATAAACAATAACATGCCCGGTCTAATAAACAGCGTATATTTGCCATTTTAAAAGGCCGATTAAGATGCCTCTTAGCAGCAAGAGAGCTGCTTTATGCACCAGTCATAGTTGGTATTTGTCACAATTTATTCTAGGTATAGCTATGTTTTTCTAATAATGAATTGAACGGTTGAACAGTATTTTTTTCATCTATTTAAGAGCATATTTTAATTATTTTTTCAGGTAAAATTGTCATTGCCTGCTGTGTTTTACATAATATGTTTAATCAGGCGCACTTTGAAGCACCTTCCCTCAGCAAGAAGATCTACAATTTGAGCGCAGTAGACAGGGAGAAGTCTCTACAAATATATTATCTGCCCATCAATCTCTTCAGCAAGCGCAAAGAGCAAGAGCAATTGCTGGCAAGAGATAGATATTTACGCAGTCTCACAAGAAAACTTTACAAATATAAATGCATTGGGTATGTGTATGACTAGATGTATGAATGTGAGTGAATTAAAAGAAGTATGTAAGGATCGTAGCAGGTGGCATACTGTAGTTTCTGCCTACCCCCTTGGGAAAATGGCGTGAGTTTATGTATTTATGTATTATTGACTTTTGACAATAAAAGCATTGTTTACATTACAATTTTTTTATTTTTCCATTCAAATCTGAATAAATTTAACAATTACAACACACTATGACTTATACAATAACTACAAAAATACAACTACAAAAGGCAAAAAAAACGTTTCATTTCGTAATCAAAGTTGTTTTGATTTTAGCACTTGATTATTTACCGAAATTAAGTGTTGATAGGAAAACAACCTTTATGGGTATGTGACTTTACCCTACTTTAAGTACGAAAATCGCCAAAATGTTGAAAGAATAGAAAAATTATCTATTTGTGACCCGCAGAGGAAACACAAGAAATAAGAAAAAATTAAACAATAATAAAAATACAACCCCGTGCGAGACCAAAAAAGGCTCCTATCTCAACATGTGCAGCGACACCCAAAAAAGAAATAATGCTGCGCTGATATTCTAATAATTTATATTGACACTTCAATATGGTTTTCCTTTTACCTATCAGTCTTAAATTATTGCTAGGACCTTAATATATCTTGTCTACTGAGACTCAAATACCTAATAATCTAATTAAAATTAACACTTAATACACTATAACAATCAAAACATATATTTCCATTTATTTATCAGTCTTAGATTATTGCTATGAACTTAGTTTTTCAAGAATATTCAACTTGACTTCATCGAGCATCTCATTTCTCCTAGTTTTGATTATAAGCCTTCGCACCTTCGGCAGGTGAAGCAGCATGGGTGGGTGTGATGGCGGCTGGCTCTCTTACTGGTGGACCCTGTACAACAAAAACTTAATATCATTGACGGATACAACAAAAAATATATGATTGTGTGCCTGAAATTTATTAATATTTAGTAAAAAAAAAAATAGTCTACGACGATAAATATAAATTTTGTTAAGTATACCATTGGAAAAGCTGGTTGGACTCTTGACTAGGTAACTCCATTTGGGAGCGGGTTGGTGCTATCAATGGACCTGTAGCACATGCTGACCGTCTGGCAGCTCCAGCAGCTTTCTAGGCCAAATATTTTTAACAGCCCGCACCTAAAATTTGGATATTTTGTTAATTTTAATTGCATGAAAGGTCTAATATATAAAATAAAATATACTCATAAGTACACCCACAGATAATAATCCAATCAGTAAATAAATAAAAATGCCTTTGCCAAAGTTGGGTTAGTGATGATTTTCACATATGTAATCGTGATTGTAACCCCTACTGACTGGGCTATAAGTATTTGCAGGATGACTGACTATGATTGTATGCACTTTACTGAGGACAAGACCTTAAAATCATGTTAAATTATTATATATTAAACTCACCTTTTGCCACTGCTCCACAGAATTAGTGCAACTTTCCATTGAATTAAGTTAGTTGCACACGTTTTCCCACAGCCGTTTTGACCGAACTTATGAAGTCGACGAGGGCCTCAATTTGCGCGTAAATTGCTGCAGCGGTTTGGCCATTTTAATTAATTATTATTGAAAACTAAATTCTTCCAAGGTATTTATTATTTATTTCTTGACATTTCATTTGACAGTTGCCGTCATAAAGAAAAAAAAGCAAAGTTTTTAACAGCATAATGCCGCTTTCTGGACAAAAATGGCAAAAGTAATTAATTTCTATATTTATAGACATAAAAAATGTAAATTGTTAAAAATATGGTCATTTCCTAAAGTAAAAAATATTTTATTTTTTGTTTAGTAAGCTTGAAACCACAAACTAGGGAAACCGGTAATCGACCGATAAAATAGTGCAACTCTAACGTCATCCGTCGTTCGTTCACGAATATTGTCTATGATCCCGTTCGAAGCTCAATTATCCGAAATCGATAGGGGGTAGGGTTCTCTCCGAAGTTTCGGAATACTTTCGGACGGCCCGTAACTTCGTCGACGAAGATAGGGAGTAGACGCCCAGTTGCGATGTCGCCCAAGTCAGCTTAGCGGAAAAAACACTGACAAAGGGCCCCTCCTCGGGTTTCTCTTCACTGTGGGTGACCAAGCCATGGCTACTGAGTCTCCCCGTTTCGAGTATTCGGGAACCCCCATGGGGAATTGACTCTTAACCAAACATCATACTAATATTATAAAGACGAAAGTCTGTGAGTGTGTATGTTTGTTACTTCTTACTCACGCACAAACGGCTGGACGGATCTGGATAAAATTTTGCACAGAGATAGATTATAATAAGGAATAGCACATAGGATACTTTTTATCCCGGGAATATGTTCCTTTGGATTTTTTTCGAGATTCACGTGGGCGAAGCCGCTGGCAGAAGCTAGTATATAAATATATCTAAAACTTTCGTATAGTTCGTAGTTGTACGCGTACGAGCTCGAGAGAAGTAACTAGGTACACTTTGGTATTTGCATTACACGGTTGGCAATACAATTGGAGCTTTATTATACAAACTTTTTTGCAAAACTGCAATGAAAAGGTATTGCTTACTTTATTTAGCTCTTGATAAAACCATCATAACTTTTCTGTCATTGTCTCATGTTACTTGGGGTCGGCGCAACACGTTTTCTTCTTTCTTTCTTGCCTGCTACGTTATCAGGTCCTTCCTTTTCTTTCACCTTCCGAATTACACAAAGTTGAATTAATTAATGCCTTAAATTGTTTAAGTAACGAGGTAAATATTATTAATGCAACCAGTACTCCTACAGCCTACAGACCTTAAATACCTACAGGTAATGATAAGCTTAATTAGTCCTTTGTTTCTGCAAAATGCAGTAACCAATAAATAGATGGATATTACCCAATTTCCGTACTCACATAAAATATCGTTGGCACAGCCTGCCAAAGACGCCGAGTGACCGAAAGGTCGTAAGGTCGAACCCGGCCGAACCGGAGCAGCCCCACAGCCTTGATAATTGTAAGTATAAGGGTTAACTGGAATATTAGCAATATGCATCAAGCGTTATTCATTATTCATGGAACCTAAATATACAGGAACGAATTAAAGGGGTACAGTCACAAAAGAACAAGCTGTAATGATTCAAATTCTACTCACAGTATCAAAAGGAAAAGAGGCGTTTATAAAAATAGAAACTACACCTTTCTAACTTGTTACTTTTTTTAGGTAAAATTCATTAACAGCCCTGATATTAAACAACAAAAAGGATTGAAAATGTCTAAAACAATGTGTATTTTTGCCAGGAGCGATTTCCGATAGTCAATTAATTGAAAATATCGGTAAATTTCCACAATGCCTTCACAGAAATCGGCTAGAAAGAGTTCGTCGATAACATTTTACTTTGCGGGCAGGAATGGCTTTTTATTTTGTTTTTGAATATCTTCTAAGCGGCCCGGGTTGGGGTTCCGCGGCGAAACAATGATCTTTTTTAATTACAACATGTCTGTTCGAGCGTGTGACATGTTTCAAATCGGCGGCCGGTTTTTGTCCAAAAAGGACCGTTTTTAGGGTTCCGAAGTCAACAACGAACCCTTTTAGTCCCGTTTCTGCCGCTTCCTGACTTAAATCTTTCAATTTAGCTTGCATGTCAGCGTGGGTATGACTCAGCAGGCATAGGTCATCGGCGTAATCCAAGTCTTCTAAGACGTTCGATAATCCTCACTTTATCCCGCGGTGCGCTTGTTGCATAATGCGAAGCAAAATCCCGTCTTGGCGGACACTTGCGTGTACTGCTATATCATCCGAGATGAGGCCGTCGTGAGTTACTTTACAGAAATAATTCTTGTATATACTCTCCAAGAGACGGACAATTTTTGGTGGACCTCCGATGTCCAGTAGGCGGGACCAGATGCTGGACCACTTCAGCGTGTCAAATGATTTATCGAAATCGACAAAGGTGAGATAGATCTCCCTCTTCCATTCTGATGCCTGTTCTAAAATGATACGGAGAGTGTTGATCAGGTCCGTGCACGAGTGGTTCGCGCGGAAACCAGACTTCTCTTTGCGTAGGAGAGGATCCACAGCCTTCGATAACCTATCCAGGATAATCTTACAGAAAACCTTCGAGGGAATTGAGAGCAACGTTATTACGTTGGAGATCTTAGTCAATGCGATAACTGGAGAGGTATTCCTCTCCAGTTATCGCATTGACTAAGATCTCCCTTCTTGGGTACAGTTATCAAAAGACCCTTGTTCCATTTGTCCGGAAGCTCTTCGGTGGCCCATATCCTCTCCATGAGAGGCGTCAAAACTTTGACGGCGGAGGATAAGTCAGCTTGTAGCATTTCCGCAGTTATCAGGTCGAGTCCTGGTGCTTTGCCTGTCTTCGAAGAGAGGACTGCCACTTCCGAAGCTGACGGTGGTACCGTGTCGATATCGAGAGGCCGAGATGGTGTAGAACTGACTTGCAGCGGGTCAGGTGTTGATGTTTTATATAAAATAGATATTAAATCAATAAATAAATGAAGTTGGATTTTATAACTCCTTCTTCAGTTACTATCGTCCTGTGTGGGCCCGTTTTTAGACGTTGTGAGACTCTAAAACTGTTTTAATGTCCATGTAACAACAAAAAACCCTCTTCTTAGTCCGCATTATTATGCAACTACGGAACCCTATTATTGCGCGTGGCCCGACACGCACTTGGCCGGTTTTTATACTCTTCTATATACCACTCTATTATAAATTTTATTGAAATTCCTTAATTTTGCCACTAACCAAGGGTACAATATTTTAGAACGCTGCTATATACTACGTTGTATGTCCTTTAATTTGGTGCTAATACAATCACGCCCTGTACATACATAAACATCAGCAGCTACATGTAGCTGGCCGTGGGTAAAGCATGGCTTATCCAAATGCATCTCTGCTACCCTTGAGCTTTGTTAATAGTAATAGCAAAACTAACGTTGATTGGAAACTGGAGTCTTTTGAATTAAAAAGGTCAGTGGGATTATTAGGACTCGACGTATAACACGCTTTCCTCTTTTCTCATACCTGTTAATATATTGGCACCTATTATATGATGCCCTTATTGTATTTTACGAAGCCTCATCCCATTAGATAATCTAAATAAATATGAAGATTTCAATATATATATAAATAAAAAATAATGTAAATAATTATTTATTTATTTAAACTTCATGCACAAAGGTACAATGGCAATTATATATATATAGAGCAGTCGTGGCCCAGTGGTTTCAGTTGTGACTTAGGTCGTGTAGGTCGTGGGTTCGAGCCCAGGCAGGCGCTTTACTTTGTGTAAATTATTTCATCACTACTGCTTTCAAAACGGTGAAGGAAAACATCGTGAGGAAACCGGCATGTCCTAGAACCAAAAATTCGAAGACATGTGACATCCACCAACCCGCACTGGGCCCGCGTGGTGGATTACGGCCCATTCCCTCTCACAGAGAGGAGGCCTGTGTCCCAGCAGTGGGAACATTAATAGGCTGATGATGATATATATAATATGCTTGCAAAGTTTCTACCAAATCGGAAGTTTCATACAAAGTTCTGCTTTCCCCATTTATCTCCTTAAAATGTGAATTTTATTAACAAAAATCCTTTTAACTAACGTTTACTATATATTAACTACATAACTGCCAAAATTCACCTTAATTAAGAAAATTTCTATATCTTCAATTAAATAAACAATGCACTTTAATTATTTGTAGGTAACGGAAGTATTACCGCAAATTTTGAATCAAATCGAACCCCATAAGAAATTTCATACAAAACCCCTCAATTTCTCCCTCTTCGATTTTTATGCACAAAGAAGCCTATGTTCTTCTCAAGGTGTTAAACTATCTCCATATCACATCTAAATTGGTCTCTAATAAGAAGTAGTTGCATGAGAAGTTACATACAAAATTAGCCACTACCCATTTCTCCCCCTTCGTGTTTTATGCAAAAAAGTAGCCTATTTGCTTCTCAGTGTCTCAAACTATCTCCATACCAAATTTCATCTAAATCGGTTCATAATAATGCCTGATTGTGCACTGCTGTAAACCGACTCTTCCGGTTTAATGAGCAGCTAGCATTCGTCATCATTACTAATGAACTATTCAACTTGCACAATTATTATAAAATACAGGATTTTGGTACTTCGTAGCCATAATAATTACGCGCTACGGAACCAAATAACTATGCGAAGTGCAGACTTGTGTCATGTTATCTGGGTGTGTTTCATTGTGTTTTATACCAGTACCTGTAAATACCACGTATTGTTCAGCATTGTTTTTAAATTTTCTGTGCTTCCACGATCTTTCACCACATGCTTTCACCTCACGATGAAAAATACAATTTTGCAGGGTTACAATGCCTAGATTGGCTGCCCACACTTTATTAAAAATTTGTTAGATAGATTTTTCAATGCACTTCATTTTTAATTTCATGATCATAATCAGCCTTTTAATGTTCCCACTGCTGCTGGGACACAGGTCTCGTCTCTGTGAGAGAGGGAATGGGCCTTAATCCACCACGCGGGCCCAGTGCGGTCTAGTGGCTGTCACATGTATTCGCATGTTTGGTTCTAGGACATGCCAGTTTCCTCACGATGTTTTTCCGAACGGCCCAAACCCAAAACTGCGGTACGACGTCGCACAGTACAAATCTACGACCTGTTTTCTGCGTTGCAAATTCGCATCGCAAAAATTCGCAGTTTTGTGTTTGTGCCCTTATCCGACCTCTTGTTACCACCGTCGCGGTCAGCCTGTAGCTGGCACGTCTTTGATACGATCCAAAAACTTGCGGATTGGGAAAGAAATGTAGCTCTTCTTCTTCTTCATCGTGTCGATGATTCCATTTTCAATTTTAATTTATTAATGTTGTGCTTCGACCAGAACTCAGCCACGTCGACAGCCCTAGCGTTGGCCGCAAGAAAACGTTTTATATTTTCAAAATAGACAGTGCAATCTTTAATTTAATATATGTGAGAGAATTCGACTATGGTTAAAATTAGTTGTAAGTCTATGTGAAGTCAACAATAAGATAAATATTTGGTAGAAATCATGTGTGGCGTAGCACGTACAAACACGTCATAATAAGTCAAATAAAATTTAAAAAATATAACTAAATAGTAAGAACATACCTTGATCTTGGAAACTCATGTCACAAACACCAGTCAAAAACAATGCAATTCTGAGAATTCACCGTTACACAAACATTATGTGCTAATGAGTTACTGATTAATAAAACATTTTTATTTTGTGAATTTCTCAAAGCAATTGCATAAAAAATTTAATGCCACAACTATTTCTTCTGACTCCTGTCATACAGGTCCGCCTAGTTCGGGAGTCAGAGGCTTCAAAATTATTGTACTCAAATATTATGTCAATAAAGATTATTTGATTTGATTTGATTTGATGATTTGTAATTTGAATAAAAGTCATAGTAACAATATAATACATAGTATTTTTTTAATGGCCGTATAGTCTTTTTGTGATCCTAAAACGATCATATCTTTGTGTGAAACTAGAATAATAGATTCGTAGAAAATAAAGAGCAAATATTTTTCTCTGGTGTAATGCGTTCCGTGCTGTATAAATGTATCGTAAAAATATGGGCCACGAAGAAAACGACATTTTCGATCAAAACACTTATTTTTTAAGTTAAACCATTAGAACAATAATTTAAACAGTGGATGATATAATTTTTTTTGTTGATCAGCTGTTAAACTGTTTATTATTGTTACAATGTATCTTCATAAAATACTTATAGCATAGCATAATCTGCTTTTTAATGTGCGAAAAATATTGGGACTGCGGGACACAGGCCTCCTCTCATAGAGCTTTATGCGTCACGCGGGCCCAGTGCGGTTTAGTAGTGTTTTAAAATCCTTCTTTCTATTACTGTAATAAACGCGAAAGTTTGTGTGGATGGATGGATGGCTGTTTGTCACTCTTTCACGCAATAACTACTGAACAGATTTTGCTAAAACTTTACAGAAATATAGCTTAAATATACATCAGAATAACATAATATAGGCTACAATTTATAAATATATTGATGATATACTAATCATACGCGTGAGGAGCCGCGGGCTGCAGCTAGTAATATTATAAATGTGAGAGTACGTATTTTTTTAGGGTTCCGAACCCAAAGGGAAAACTCCACAGTTCGTCTGTCTGTTTATCTGTCTCATGAACAGTGATAGCTAGACAGTTGAAATTTTCACAGATGATGTATGTCTGTTGCCGCTATAACAACAAATCCTAAAAACACGGAACCCTTCGTCCGCGAGTCCGACTCGCACTTGACCGGTTTTTGTGTTTCAATCACGCAAGGTTGAGTGGATGCGGATGTTATTTTTACTACACAGATAGCTTAACACCCAGAATAACATATAGTATATCCTTCTATCCAGGTACAATTGGTATAATGATCTTTTGGGAGAATAAAACACTTTTTACGCGAGCGAAGCTTTTCAAAAGCTAGTTATAACAATATCAATCAAAATTACGAAACACAGAATTCTGAAAAATATCTGTCTTTCTTTCTTGCTAAATATGTTCCTGCTCGCTGGTTTCCGGGCCAGCCTCCACCTCGTGTGAACTCATTACATCTCTTTGTCAGTGTCAGCTGCAGCTCATTTCTGGTTGAGCTTGACACATCGGTTCTGAGTGTCTAGGTCTCAAGAATGGTGGAACTTTGTGTTAGGTAGAAACAATAATATCACGTGTTGAGTTCATTACACGATTTTGAAAAGAATTCTTAGATAGGTATTGGTACCTATTTTTTTAGGGAAATAAATACCGAATTTTAAAATTAAATTAATTATATTTTTGTTTTAAGTTTAAATTGATAATAAGAAACGAATACACTTATGAAATTAATTTTAGGGTGCGTTTCCACCATGAAAGTCGTGTGAAGACGCGTAGATGTAGCCTGCCAGTATTAGGTTATACAAAACAAGTAAGTCACTAAAAGTGACGCTATTAATGTGTACGGCTTATCCGACTAGCTTATTCTTGTTCGCTGTGCATCATTGCCAATTTCTGTCAACAGCTTTGGTGGTAAGATTCACACTGTTTAACACTCCGCTACGTCTCCTCATACATTGTTTTTTACACAAAGAAATCTGAGTTTACGCAAGAAACCGTGTTTACACACGAATTTTGTACACTGCCACGTAGCTGAACAAGTAGAACTCTTGAATGTGCTAGACAAGATTAATGCCTAGGTTCGACAAAGTTCTTGTCTTGTACGACACGAATTCTTGGGTAGCCCCGGTGAATTTTATTAGCGTGTACAAGCGGTTTTTATCTTGGACATCGCAGACGAGGGTGAAGGAAAACATGGTAAAGGAATCTGGACTTTGACAGCCGAAGATTTTAAAACGCGGATTCCATGGTTCGCCGGCGATTTTCGCCGATATTGCAACATTTATAAAATGAGAACTATCAATGATAAATCTATAATTATTTTTTTATTTATACTATTGACTTGTTTATTTCTAGGATAAAAATAAAAAACAGACGTAAATTAGTTTTTTTTTATTTAAAAATGTAGAATAAAAAAGAGGTTTTATGGGAAAAAAAAAAGTCGAACATGGACTTGTACGTGCACTCGCAATAGCGGCGCGGGAACACTGGCGCAGCGCGACACTCGATAGCTTGTTCCGCTCACACCAAGCGCCCCACCACGGTTATTCTTACATGTGTGCGTAGCTAAAGCACTACACTATTATATCAATGCACGCCAAACACGGACTACGGACGTCGTTTTAAAACAAACACTAAGAAAGTCAGTCAGTACTCTGCACGTGATCGGCTGTGAAAGTGTATATATATTTGAAATCGCAATCCGTCTTGAGCAAGCGTGCTAATCAACGTCAAAGTCAAATTATGCCTCAATTATATCTCTGTATGAGAATAGGCCTTTGCTCTGCAGTGGTATAGTTACAAGCTGTTATGATTATCTATTCTCTATCTTCTATATCAGAATTTCTATCATCATCTTCCTACCCTAGTTCCATGTTACTTGGTTTCTGCGTAACACGTTTTCATCTTCCATTATCTCGTGTCACGCGCCTCATTCACTCCATTTTCATTCAAACCATTTCTTACATTGTTTTCCAGAAGATGATGCGTTGGAACGCATCCCCCTAGGTCGACCGATGACTTGGAATCAACTGATACGAATCGATATGGTGACATCTGGGGGAGGGCTATGTCATATAGGTCTTGCGGTTGAAATGAAGTTGATGAATGAGCATTACTCTCAGAATCTATCAATATTTTTTTTTGTCTCTGTGTTCGTCTTCATCCATGCACATCTATATTTACAACTCCAACTGAATGCCGTGGTTTCGCATAACTATAAAATTTATTTGACGTTATGTCTTACAAATAATGATGACATTTTTATAGTTGCTAGACAAATTACTTTTTGTTGCCTCCTTCGGGACAGCAAGAGCTTTATTCCAAACACCGTTTACTGCACATAAAATATCTCAGTAATGACTTTTAAAGTAACAACTATAGGAAAGTTTTAACAAATGTTTCATGTCCCTTTTCCCGAAGTAACTTCTATAACGAAACGACGGCCTGTTATTACAGTTTATACGGCCTATTACGAATAAAGAAACTACTATTCTGCCCTACAACTACCCTTAAAGGACTACCAAAGTAAAATTAGCCTTACCACTCAAGAATAGAATTGGTTTCAGGTCGGTGAAATCTGTATTTATGACGATTTAATGGTAATAAGGGCGTAACTATAATATTATGATAAACGTTTTTATATACGCTGTTGAGTCATGGACTACTTTGCTTTGTTGATTAAACATTTTGCTTGTGCTCGATACTTTTTCTCGATAAAGTTTTACAAGCAGAATTAGTAACAAGCAATTTTAATAAATGATTTGGTTTATCTGTGGTTTTATTTAGGACAAGAAATATTTATTGACTGTATCGATTATTGCGGTTCGAACTATCCGATAACTATATTATTTCGAAAGTACATTATCATCATCTGCCTAGCCTTTTCCCAACTATATTGGGGTCGGCTTCCAGTCTTACCGGATTCAGCTGAGTACCAGTGTTTTACATGGAGCGACTGCCTATCTGACCTCCACAACCCAGTAGCTGGGTAACACGATACCTCTTGGCAAGACTGGTGTCAGATCTCAGGCTTTTGACTACCCGTAACGACTGTCAAAGATCTTCAAATGACAGCCGGGACCAACGGCTTAACGTGCTTTCCGAGGCACGGAGGAAACTCGGTATGTTAAAATGGTCACCCATCCAAGGACCGACCTCGTCAAGCGTTGCTTAACCTTGAAGATCGACCCGTGCGGCTGTTATTATTAAGCCACGAGCTCCTCGAAAGTACATTATGAACATAAAATTTTCTCTGGCAGTGTACACAGTCACATCTTACTTGGCCAAATTTTGTAGAAATATCAATCACCTCAGGGTGCAGAAAAACGTTTACCAAAACAAATCTTCAAAACCAGAATTGACAACGCTACTCCCTAAACAAAACCAGAACAGCTACACAACTGCCTACCCCACAAGACACACAAGATAAAATCTAAAGACTGCCCCACCAAGAGCACACACAGAATTTATGAGCAACGGCCACAGTTCCTCAACATTCTACGATTCTCTTCAAAACTTGGACTCTTTCAAACATATTCCCACTCGGTCGAAAATATTGCGAGAACTCCGCAAAAAGTTTCACTAGAAAAGTTTTATTTCGACACGAAAAGTAGGATTTGTTTAAGAGCGAATTGATAGATTGGTTTACTCTATTCCCGGAGGTACGGTGTAGTTTCTCTTAACATTTTTCAGGCTGTTCCTATCCTCTTTGACATCTGATCTTAGTGGAATATCCGTGTTTTGGTTTTTCTCTTGCTTTGTGACAGGTAACGGATAAAGAGTATCGTCTGTTTGCTGGAGATAAGATAAATGGTCTCTATTTTCCTTTTTAGTAATATTTTGGTATATAAATAGTCTGAATGCATGGTAAGACATCGTTCTTACTGCAACCATTAGACGAAAAATTTTGCATCACTCTCAAGCATGCTGGCGATTAAGTATTCATTATTTTTAGGGTTATCGCAAAAGTAAAATAGAATTCCTCATAAGACCACTTGACTTTGTCTGTCTATCAAGACCATTTTTCACAGAAAGTCGTGAAGGTATCAAGTTGAAATTAAAGTAAAATAACACTTTTCGTTCTTTTAATAACTGAACCATAACGTTGCGAGTTTGCAGAGTATTTTTGTCGGTGTACATAATTAAGTGACTCCCTCCATAAATCATAGATATTTTTGTCATGACAGTGTTCCTTATTTAAATTGACGCATCCTTTTCCCCCTTAGTTTGGGAGCCACTGCCACCAGCGTCAACAAGTCTACAGAATCTGTATATATAATAACAGCAGGTCACAATCGACTCGGTATTCATACGATTGGTCGATACGTCGCAGATTTTATTGCGAGATAGATCGACGTGTTTCATGTCGACCTCCCAAATGATGTTCTATGCATAATGTAAGAAAACAAGTTTATGACTGTATATAGACACAGATACCGGGGGTTAGCAGAAATGACAGAACACCACCTGATGGTTTATACTCCTTTTGCATAGTTTACGTTTTTAAATAAACTATGAAAATCTATGCATTTCTAGAGTGGTGACCGCATACCGGAAGACGCAGCGTTGGATGGCCTCTCTCTTGGTGCAGCGACGACATGGTCAAGATGGATTCCGGTGGATGCGAAACGCACAGGACCGATCAGCTTGGCGACTTTGGAGTAGGCCTAGTGGACGTCTTCCGGCTGAAATGATGACGTTTATACAATATCTGATCATACACGCTCGCCGGTTATGAGTACTACGCACCTGGCCTTTTCTGGAGATCACCATAAAGAGTATCCGTCGTGATCCTTGTAGTACACGACTAATGCTGATAATATATGCTGGTGTTTTCCTGAAAACCAAATTAAATTCATATTAATATATATATATATATATATACGTAACATCACTTCACAAACTGTCAACAAACTGGGCATTATCAGGCGTACCGCATAACTGAAGTATTTAGATATTCAAGAACGAAGTAGGTGCTTATGTAAATCGTGGCATCGTGAATGAAGCCAAATGATGATGAGTTTTTATTGAAAATAAAGACGACGTCGTGTGCCTTTCTGTTATTATTTATATGTACTAGGTTTTAAAAGTTTTTTTTGTCGTGTCTGATTTTGCTGATGAGTAAGACAAATTTTTGCTTGAAACCATGCTAAAATCATGAAATGAGCAACTTAAGTGACTTACTTATTGTCCTATGTCCCCTAGATAAGCCAGAGTTTGCTCACAGAAGTCCACGACCTTTAGCTTCACCGCGCTTTACCTCGTTCCACACCATTTTAATTCTAGTTGCCTCGGCCAACAGGGTGCGCCGCCAGGTTTGACGGGGACGGCCTCGCTTTTTCTTACCCAAATTCATCTCCATTTGCGACACTTGATCAGTAAGCATGAATAACTTATGTATTTACACAAAAAAGCTCCCACTGTTACAAAAAGGTGTTCACGAAATGACATTCTGTCAGCGTTAACGTTTATCATAGAGAATAAAAGTTATGAATTGACACAACATGCGTTATCTAGAGGCTATAGACAAGTAGCATTCGGTGTCAGCCAAGGCGTTTGCCGAAATGTCAAAATTTAAGCGATGATCACGTGACTTTTCGATATCCCTTGTCATTCCCATACAAGTTTGTCTTTTGAAAATCGCTATCGCCACGCTTTCCATAAATGAACTTCACTTGTCTAAGGCCTCTGGTTGTCTATGGATCCGGTTAGACTGGGAGCCGACTCAAAGTAGTTGGGCAAAGACAGGCATATTGAATCAAGGTCAAGTGATCCCTCTCTCTAGTAACAATGAGGGAAGTTTATTCCCCCATTCCTTACGCATCACTGGCCTATATTCCCTTCTGAGTTACGTGGCATAAACAGAGGCTCATGTATTTTTCATACATGCTTATGACGTATCGTGCCGAGGAACTTATATTGATTTATGTAGTTACGTAATACATAGCATTATGTACACGATGTTTGTATTAGCCGTGATGATGGTAGACAAAAACATCTGCGTGTGATTAAAGGCACCTGAAAAAATACAATGAGAATATACTTATGTTATTTTAAGAATTATGTTACTAGATCATTTTGTTTTTATGAACTGCCCTCGTACCTTAACGTGTCAAAACTATCATAGTTCGACTGGAAATAAGGGATAGATGTATACAAGTCATATACTTGGACCATCTTTGTTATCTTTTGAAAACAAGTAAGATAGTCGAGAACGCCTGGAGGAGCCCCTGGTCCTTTAAGTAGCTGGCCTGCTTTTATCCGTAAACTCATGGCAATGTCACTTCTACCCGGAGGGATAGAAGGGGCATTAGTTAAAGATAACATACGGTGTTCAAACTTGTACTTGATTGCATCTCAGAAGTCTAAATTTAAGATTTGCGATTTACGATACATTGATCGTGCACCTTTTTGAAATTCTATAATTCTCTAAATTCTATAAACAAAATGATCAGGTATAGTCAATGTGGGCCATAAGTCTGCCAGACCGAAGTGGGATTGGGCTGGTCATATCAGAATGCACAAAGATAGACGGGCCAGAGTTGTCACGCAGTATGAAAACGAGCGTCATCGCCAAGGGAGGCCTAGAAAACCCTAGTGTGATAAATTAGACACGTTTGTGGTAGACTATTCGAGGAAAACCACACACTGGGAAGATCGGACGGCAATAGGGGACATCTTTTCCCAGCTGTGGGATAACATAGGTTAAAAAATAATCTCGCGTTAACCCTGTCTCTCCTTTATACTAAGCGATGATGTGATCGACGATGAAGCACATTTGGCTAAAAGTAACCTACCTGGTCTCACGCCTGAAGTAATAACCATCAGGAAATATAGATACATGGACTTTTTTAACCCTTTCTGTACACTCTAAAAGCACAGAAATATAATTTTTAAACTTGATATTCATTATCTTTATTTTCATATCGACTTTTCTTTAAAATAATTTGGCAAAATTCTGTCGCCTTTGTTAAGAAAAATGGAAAATTCCCCGCCGTATGAAAGGAACTTTTAGGCGCAATCTTTTCCTTGGCAACTTTTTATAAGGGAGACGGCACGTAATTGGATGAGTTCGTTACGATGTTTCGAAACGATATTGATTTCCAATATTTTCAAGATCTTTCCAAGATTTTAGACTGTAAAGAAAGGGTGTATTTACTTACTAGAATATTGGAATAACGGTGCTAAAGTTGCTTGAGAACCACGTGTAACAAACTTTATAAAATGTTTAAATATTTTCTTGTTCTTTTTTTAATTTTTAACCGACTTCAAAAAAGGAAGAGGTTTCTCAATTCGACCTTATATATATTTTTTTGTGTTAATACTCATTTGTATCCCACATATTCGCTTCTGCGGCCTATCCACATGAATTGAGCATTTATTCGGGATGAAGCCTGCCTGGATAGGGCCTTGTTAACTATCTTAGTGTATTTTTTATAAGTAACCGATTTTCATAAACAGATTTTTGTAAAGAGATAGGTAGATACTATTATAATATTGATAACAGATACTATTATAAAGAAATGTGAAATGCACAGGACCGATCAGTGTGGCGACGCTTGGGGAGGCCTATGTCCAGCAGTGGACATCTATCGGCTGAAATGATAATGATATTTATAATATTCTGATTCATAATTATGTTACTAACATCAGCTAGTGACGGACTGCAGGATAATGCATATTTTTTTACTAAATTAACATATACTCAAGAGCCACAGGCCCCAAGCTAAGTCCCCTTATTATTTTATCTCAGAAATGAGATAAAATAATTAATGTTCATAATAAAATTGATCAAGAGAATTTCAGATGATATGATTAATGAAATCCACACAAGACAATCTCTCAGCGTGCTTCCATGTCGTCACCGTCAGGATAAAGCCACCCTTTGCCACCCTTATTTAATCATCGTTGAGTAGCTGTATGAATTTTGATAGCACACACCAGGATGTTAGAAGCAAGGAAGATTAAGGTAGATTAAATTAAAAAAAATACACATTACATGTACATAGTTGTTAGTAAAAAAGGTCTTAAAAATATGTTAGTCAATTCATGGTAATAGTGTTATCTTGTCAAGTGAAGCTGGATGACGCACCCCAGCACCTTAGCGTCTAGACTCTCTTAGAAAACAACCTTAGGATTCCATTGTCGCTCCCCCGAATCCGACGTAACAAAGAAGCTGTTTTCTTGTGAATAAAAGTTATCAACTCTTGCGTCAGCAATCATACCCACCGCGCTGAAGAATCTAGGAAGCCTCACTAAAAACGGGATCCTTTTATTAAGACTCCACTGTCCTTCGGCCTGTCCGTCTGTCTGTCTGTCACCAGGCTGTATCTCATGAACCGTGATAGCCAACCAGTTGAAATTTTCACAGATGATGTATTTCTGTTGCCGCTATAACAGCAAATACAAAAAACAGAATAAAATAAATATTTGAGTAGGCCAAACGTGATTGTTTTGCCGTTTTTTACGATAATTGTACGGAACCTTCGTGCGCGAGTCCGACTCACACTTGGCCGGTTTTTTACATGTTATGTTTTTGAAGTGATTGACGTTATACAAAATGGTAAGTATGGACGATGTTACAAGATGTTGTATACGGGCCGCAAGATGGTGGAGGAGGCGGCCGTGACAGCGTCACACGACCTTTCCATGGCTCAAAATAATATTGAAGTACGAGTACCTAGTATAAAATATTAACTTTCACTGTTTCAGAGTGTGCCGTTAACTCACTTTATGACTAATTTTTCTACCCAAATTATGAATAGACCTACAAGGTTTTTACTCAATGCCTCAAGGTCCAATTAAAACTGCATCAAGTAAGCAGATAGGTAAAGGTACACTTTGTACATACAAAAGCGACAATAGCTGCATTTTCTCTTAGATCGGACTTCTATGCTTTGTTCCACATGCCATGTGTAATTTCTGAGAGCGATCTGTGAAAGTGTATCGTTGCGCGCTTTATAAGGTGGTAAGCAGTAATTGAAGCAGAGTGTATGTCGGTTACCTTCAAGGTCTCTCTACTGACGGGTAAAATGGCAGCTTTATTTTAATGCTGAATTTTTGTGATAAGATTATGATTTGTTTACTGTTTTTCTTATGTATATTTTTCTTTTATGTATTTTTAACCCCCGACGGAAAAAGAGGGGTGTTATAAGTTTGACGTGTGTTGCTGTGTATATGTGTGTCTGTCTGTGGCATCGTAGCGTCCAAACGGGTCAACCGATTTTGATTTAGTTTTTTTTGTTTGAAAGGTATGCTATAGCTATGTTTGAATAAAATCGGTTCACCCGTTCAGAAGTTATGGGTGATTCACTGTTTGAATCGGGGTGTTTACGCAAGATATCGTGTCATAATTACGTGTTCAATAGATTGCCGATCGAAGCGTATCTAATATGTACTAGATAAACTATGTCTAGTTATTAGTATTGGTTTTTTAAAAACGCTATTACACACTTTTATAGGAATCCTGATTAACATTTGATTTTCTATTGTAATCAAAATTTTATGAAAATCCTTTATTCAAATAGTGAAATTCATAGTCTAAAACGTACTTGATCCCTTAACACTTTTACACAAAGTGAAAACAAAATGCATGTACAAAGGCGAACTTAACTCCTCATCAAAACTTCAGTGTTTCTCTCTTTTGTTTTGTACTAAATGTTAGTATAACATATTAAGTACTAAGCTAAAACTATCGTTAAGTTTTTTGTGTAAGATTAATTCAGCATTCCATGGCAATGCTGGATATTGTGTGCAATTGCTGTGGCCATAAATGCTTTTCTTTCTTACTTTTAATAAGAATTATTAAATGGTATTGATACTCCACCAAAGTAGCTATTCATCTCACAAAAATTGTTTATTCAAATTTCATAATACAACCGCATAATAATAACGCAGATCCCCAAAACGGGCAAAATGAAATTCACCAATTTTGTTCATACGCGTTTAAATCGAATTACCAAGTAAACCGCATGGAAAGCCTAGCGCAGATAATGTGACATTATCACGCTATACGTCATTTGCAGGATATATTTGTATTGTTTGTTTATAAATTACTAGCTGGCCCCCGCGGCTTCGCTACCGTCTACTGGCTCTCTATCTACCTACCACCTACCTATCTACCCTACCTACCCACTTACCTATCCACCTACTTTACCTACTACCATCCTACTCACCTGCCCTACCGATTAACCTACCTACCCTACCCTATCCTAATATCTACCTACCCTACCCTACCTACCCTACTCTAACTACCTACCAACCAATTTGTTAAACTATTTATTTGAATAAGAATTAATACTATACTAAAATACGAACGTAAACAACTTTTGTTTCTACCGGCGATCTAATTAAATTTTAGAACACAAAAGCTGAAAAGCTGCTATTGTGACTTAAGGTCTATCCACACATATCAGGGCCGTGCCGGGGACGTGCACGGGCCCGTGCACGGACGTGTGTGAACGAGTTCATATAAAATGTACCAAACGATATTTTTTTGAGCTCCTGACGGGGCACGGTCTGTCCACGTCCCGGGCACAGCCCTGATATGTGTGGATAGACCTTTATACTCGCATGATAGTGAGATATATTCTCTCGCAGACTTTTATGTAGGTAATAATAAGTACTTTAATTATATAGTACATAATTTTTATTTATCATCAATAGTTTTCATAGTGCACGCCAAACAATGAAATTTAAAGGCAAAATGTTGCTACTTTGGGTTACATTATTGCAATTTTCATAAGGTTCTCAATTTTTTTTTTAAATTTAATTATAGTCTTTGTTACTCGGGAATAACGTAGTTTTCCATACGTGAAAGAATTTTAAAATAGGTCCAGTAGTTTCGGCGCCTATTCGGTTCAATCAAACAAACCAAAATCATTCCTCTTTATAATATTGGTATAGAAATACTTACCATTTAGCAGGTGCAGGCACTTTTTCAGTGTGGGTGTACTCTCTGGACACGAAACGTCCGGGGCCGGTCAGTTTGGCGACACTTGGAGAGGCCTATGTCCAGCAGTGGACGTCTTTCGGCTCAAAGGATGATCATCATCAGCCTTTTAATGTTCCCACTGCTGGGAAACAGGCCTCCTCTCTGTGAGAGGGAATGGACAGTAATGCACTACGCGTGCCCAGTGCGGGTTGGATGTTCGAATTTTTGGTAGACATACCGGTTTCCTCACGATGCTTTCCTTCACCACACTAATTATTTACACAAAGTAAAGCGCCTACCTGGGTTCGATCCCACGACCTACAACTTGTAAGTCGCGGCTGTTATCACTGGGTCATCACGATGATTTCACAGGCATTCAGTAGGCTAGGTTAGGCTTCCGAAACGTACGCGCTAATCTCAGGCAGTACTGGTTGGAATTGAAAAATTGTTTTTGTGTTGGATAGTATATTTATCAAGAAAGGTTATAGGCTATATAAAATCACGCTACGACCAATAGGAGGGGAGCATATGTAAAAGTTGCAAAACGGGAAAATATATTCATTTTTGAGAGCTTCTGTTTCGTGCGCTGCGTAAGCGGTTAAAGTTACGCAACCTTCATGTATGTAGGGTAGGTAGGGCAGGGTAGTTAGGTAGCCATTTGAATGGACTGAAGCCGTGTGGGACAGCTTTCCTCCAAAAACGTTAGATGCGGATACGAAGTTGTAATGGAGGACTACAAAACGAAGGACCAAAACATTATTAGGTCTCATCAACAGATCTCATCTTACTTCTTACTAATATCAGTTGCGCGCGTGCAGTCATTACCTGCGCTCGTGTTTGTCGGTTGTCGCGCTGCCCGTGCGTAATTACCAAAATGTCCGATACAGTGAAGTGTGTGTCGTGTAACATTGTTATCGACGAGCTATTAGCTTACATTCAAAACAAAGTGTCGCTCTCCGATGAGACGAGTTTGGTGAAAATATGTGCATCGGCTTTTTCCAGCGAGCAGATTCAAAAATCAAAGTCGTTATTGATGGAATCGTTGTCCTCAGAGGTGCGTAGCACTGTCCGCAAAGGAAAAGGCAAGGATAACAGAGTGTTGAACGACATCATTGCCATTTTTAAAACCACTGATCCAGATGTTTTGCCGGTTTTTGTAGCCCGCGATCTCAACAACCTACCTCCCATACTTTTCGATCATCTGGATGTGTCAAAACTGCTGAAGGATTTAGTGATAGTAAGATCTGAGATTGATCAAATCAAAGCGTCTTATGTGACTCAAGAGGATCTCCAAAGTTTTAAAACGGAGTGTAATATGAAATTAATGTCACTTCCATACGCGGCCACAAATGTAAACACAAAGACAAGTGCATCCTGTGATAACAATACTATCCGCACAATTCAAGAAGATTTACCTGACAGCTGTGGACAGTTAGTATCGGTCGAGATAACTCGTCAATCTAATAATATTACTTCGAATGTGATCAAAAATCAAATGGAGGGTAGTACTAAATCTCATCTTCTAACGGTTAACCGTTGTGAATCAGACAGCGGGGACGGTGACAGAGAAGGCATGATCCGTGCGACGAGTGGCGGGGATCGGGGTGATGCGTCATCGTTGCCGTTATCAGCCGCTGCTAGCGAGTCTAGTAAACAACTGTGTGAAGCTGTGACGCGCTCATTGCGGCCGGCGGCGGCGGCGCCTTGTCCATCGTATGCAAGTGTTGCTGCTGTTGACGTTGATGATGGATTTACAGTGGTGCATCATAATAAACAAAAATATAAAGATCGCCTTAAAGGTAACACTGGTAGCAGTATTGTTGAATCTGAGGAGAAATTCAGATCAGCTGACAGAAAAATCCCCATATTTATATCAAACGTACATAGGGACGCTTCTGAGTCGCACATAACCCAATATATAGAAAAGAAAACTGGGGAAAGAGTTAACTTAGAAAGGATTAATATTAAACGGAAATGCGAACATAATGCATATAAGTTCTTGGTGTCCCAGAGTAATCTACAATTGTATTTGGATAATCAGCTGTGGCCACAGGGGATTATTTTTCGACGTTTTGTGAATTACAGGCCGAAACGACTTAATAATACATCTATCGTTAAGGAAGTCGGCCCACAATTAAATATTAATGTTGAGTAATGACAGTGTCTGCAAATTGGTGACATTTAATTGCAAAAATGTCAAGCGCTCCATCCAAAGTGTTCGTGACTTATGTAAGCAGTCTGATTTAATTGCGCTACAGGAAACGTGGTTACTGCCTGAGGAAATCACGTTTCTTGACACAATAAGCGACGAATTCAGCTGTACCGGAGTATCGGCGGTGGATACGTCAGCAGGCATTCTACGCGGTAGACCCTACGGTGGCGTCGCCCTATTGTGGAGAAAAACTCTGTTCCAGAATGTGGTTGTTGTGCAGTGCGGAAATCCACGTATTTGTGCTGTGAAAATTGTAGTAAAGGATAAATCCTTTTTAGTGTTTAGTGTTTACATGCCCACGGACACGGTGACGAATTTAATGGATTTTACGGACATTTTAAGCTCGGTGAGTGCGATTATTGATAACTGTAATGTAGATTATGTGTACATGTTGGGGGATTTTAATGCGCACCCATCTGAGCTATTTTATTCCGAACTCGCCGGTTATTGTACTGATCAAAAATGGACATGTATCGATACAGAAATGTTAGGATTACAATCGAACACATACACATTCTTGAGTGAGGCGCATGGCTCAAAGAGGTGGCTCGATCACTGTGTAGTGACGGAGGCAGCTGTGCCCTCCGTCAGGAATGTGTATGTAATTTATGATGTACTTTGGTCTGACCATCTTCCACTGGTTGTCGAATGTGATTTGGATGTGATTCTGTCACAAAAATGTGCAAATGTTGTATGTGTGAACAAGGTTGTGTGGGGGGAGAGAAGTCAAAATCAGATAGAAGACTATCAGCGTAAATGTCATGAAAGATTAAAGCTAATCGACTTCCCACACGAACTTGGTGAATGTTGTGATAGTATGTGTAATGATTCCAATCACAGAATTGTTATTGACAAGCTGTATGCAGACATTATAGAGGCTTTGAGTGTGACTGCTTTGGTGGGTCGGGGAAGCGGCGACAGGCGCTCAAAGCGGCGAATAGTAGGCTGGAACAAGCATGTTGCCGAGGCTCATAGGGTGGCTAGGCAGAAATTTTTGTCGTGGGCGTTAAATGGTAAACCTACTAGTGGATTAGTTTATAACGAAATGTGTGAGGCTAGAAGAGTCTTCAAGTCTAGGTTAAAGTGGTGCCAAGACCACGAAGACCAAGTTAAAATGGATATTCTAGCCTCACACCATGCTAAGAATGATTTTCGGGCATCCCTGTGAGCGTCGGTGGCATGAGTGAGCCAGAAGATATTGCCAATCTTTTTAAAGAGGCGTTCTTTGTCAAATCTCCTCTGGGCCCATCGCAGTCGGTGCCCGATGTTATGCCCGGCATGGAAATAGGGGTTAAATTTAAGGCCGCTGAGATTACTCGAACGATTGGATGTATGTCAAGGGGTAAGTCCCCCGGCCATGACGGGCTTAGCATCGAGCATCTCCGATATGCTGGCCCTCACTTACCTAGGGTACTTGCTATGCTGTATAGTTTCTGTATGGGTCATAGTTACATGCCTAGTGAAATGATGCGAACAGTGGTTGTACCAGTAGCTAAAAACAAAACTGGTGACCTCGCCGACAGCAGTAACTATAGGCCCATTTCTCTAGCTACTGTGTTATCAAAGGTTTTCGACAGCATGCTTAATGCACAACTGAATAAAAGAACAACCATACATGACAACCAGTTTGGTTTCAGGGCTGGATTGTCAACTGAAAGTGCAGTGTTATGTCTTAAGCATGCTGTCACATACTATGCGAAGCGTGAGACGTCTGTTTATGCTTGCTTCCTGGACCTGTCTAAGGCTTTTGACCTGGTTTCCTATGATGTTTTGTGGAGTAAGTTAGAGCGGGTTGATTTACCCACAGAACTATTAAACATTTTTAAGTTTTGGTATGGAAGCCAGGTCAACACTGTAAGATGGGCAGGGGCGTTGTCTCTTCCGTACGGGTTGGAGTGTGGGGTGAGGCAGGGTGGGTTAAGCTCACCTACGCTCTTCAACCTGTATGTGAACGAACTCATTGCTGAGCTCAGCAGTACCAGGGTTGGATGTTATGTAGACGGTATCTGCGTTAATAATATCAGTTACGCGGATGACATGGTGCTGCTGAGCGCGTCAATCTGTGGGTTGAGGAAACTGGTTGCCCAGTGTGAGGCGTATGCTAGGTTATATGGCCTGGCATATAACATCAAGAAGTCGGAGATCATGGTCTTTGAGGCTGGGGGTAAGAGCCCTAATAAGGTACCACCTGTTTTACTTTATGGCGCGCCTTTAAAAAGAGTCTATAAGCTCAAATATCTAGGTCATATATTAACCCCCAATCTCAAAGATGATGACGACATTGAACGGGAGCGGAGAGCGTTGTCGGTTAGAGCGAACATGCTGGCTCGCAGGTTTGCACGATGCTCACTTTCTGTCAAAATAACGCTCTTTCGAGCCTACTGTACTTCCTTTTACACGAGCAGCCTGTGGGCTAGATATACGCAAAGATCGTACAACGCTCTCCGTGTTCAGTACAACAATGCATTTAGGATGCTGGTGGGGCTGCCTCGATTCTGTAGTGCGTCGGGGATGTTTGCGGATGCGCATGTAGATTGTTTCTACACAACCATGCGCAAAAGGTGCGCATCCATGGTGCGCAGAGTGTGGGGCAGCTCCAACAGTATCCTAAGTATGATTTCGTGTCGCCAAGACTGTGTTTTTGTGGGTCACTGTTGTGCCATCTCACATGGGTTGTCGCAACGGTGATCGACTGTTATTTGTTGTTTTGTTTTTGTAGTGTCAGTTTGATAATATAATTATGTGTTACTAACATAGTTGTAAGTTTTACTAACCATTTCTTTGAGTCATGGATACTTGAATAAAGAGAAATTCTATTCTATTCTATTCTAATATTATAAATGCGACAGTTTGGATCCATGTAAACACGTAGCGTTATTGAGTAACAAATATACACATGTTTTTGACTCAATCACGCTAAAACGGCATCAGCCACAGTACGTTGCCAGGAGTTGCGTGTACACCGGCAACCAAAAGCTTCCGGCTAACTACAGCGGTTTCTTTCAAACGATTCACTTGAAAACTTATATATTTTTGGGAATAATCAAACATACATTTCACAACATGTCTTATCCTTCCTACCTGCGTGAGCGATTTTCTTACACTCGCCCTAGAGATGCATTATGTAGGTCACATCTTAAATCCCTCCTTAAATCCCATCGCAGCGGGTCTGCTGGTAGAAATTTCTTAAGAAATAAGCAGTACCTTTGTACTCCTTTGTCATGATGTGTTTTCTGTATGTATTTTCAGTGTGTACATTAGTAATAAAATAAATAAATAAAATAAGAAATATGCTAGATATTTCCAGGCAACCCTGCAGCAATCCCCCCCCCTTGCGTGTTTGAGCAGAGTGGACGTGTTTTCTGTTGCGCGAATATTAATTTTTTTAATTGATATTTTAAATTCATTTAAGTTCTGTGTTTTTTAAATAATCGGACCCTCCTTTTCTATCTTGTGGCATCGTCCGTAAGAGGCGGCGGCCATAGTGGTTTGTGTCGGACCTCTCATTCAGCGAGCTGCGAACGTCAAATTGTGGAACTTGGATTCCTAAAAGTGTTGGCGTCTGCGGCGAGATTTGAACCTGGGCCGTCTTCGTGCACTGGATCGAGGTCGCGCCCGGTGAGGCTACGCCATACCAACATTGACGTAGCCGAGCGAAATTAAGTACCTAACTGCGCCCGCACAGCTACGAAGTTCTGCGTTATCGCGATCGGCTACGCCGCGCGCCGTTGAGTGCTACGAAGCTACGAGGCTACGAGCTACATTATAACCAAAGCGTCGCGCGCGGTGAGTGATTCATTTGATCTGCTACGCCAAGTCTCCGTGCACAATACTATTGCAAAACGAGCAGTGTTTACGTTTTGCGTAACTTGTCATCGCCGTTGTGATATTAATAATGTCTTCCCGGCCCACTCCGCCCGCAAAAACTGAACAAACGTTATTGATACCGAGTACTAGTGTGCAGGAATCCGACACAGCATCGGATTGCGTGGGCTCGGACCCTGACTGTGGAATTCAGCCAAACATTTCACGTCGTTTGAAGCGAAAATTTGACGACCCTGCGCTCCGTGAAATAAAAGACATGCTGCTCGATGTACAGCTTCATCAAAAGAACCAAACTATAAAATTTGAGGAAGAAATGAAGAGGATGGCGCAACAAAATAATGAAATTATGCAATCAATTCAACACATGTCGGATAAATATGATGATGTTTTATACCAACTTCAGCGAACAAAAGAAGAAAATACTGTTTTCAAGAATCAAATAAAAAAGATGGAGCAAAAGATTGATCTACTCGAAAGGAACTCCAAGGCGTCGAGCTTGGAACTTAGAAACGTGCCCGAAACCCAGTCCGAATCAAAAGCTACTCTGATTAACATAGTAAAAAATGTTGGTGGTGTACTCAATGTTGAGGTGCTTGATAAGGATATTCGGAATATTTACAGACCCAAGAAAACTCAGAGCAAATCTACTCCCATAATAGTAGAATTTTCCACGAACTCTCTCAAGGAAACTATCATAAGTGCATCTAAAACTTTTAACAAAAACAACAAAACTGATAAATTGAACACCACACATCTGAAGATAAGCGGCGAATCAAAACCGATCTTTATAGCAGAGTCTCTCACCACCTATGGAAGACACCTATACTACCTGGCTCGTGAATATGTGAAAAATATTAAGGGCGCAAGCTGTTGGACCTCATATGGTAAGGTATATATACGCCAGAGAGAAGGAGGTCAATCTTTACTAATTGCCAAAGAAGAAGACGTGGCTAAACTAAAACCTCAATGACTAATCCGCTTACTACTACAATCACGCTCTGTCGCTGCCAAGATCCGTTTTGTATATTGCAACAAATACTGGAATAACACCCAGCTAGGGATTGTTCTAACTTTTACAGAATATTTTACTACTACTTTTTATAGTATTTACCTCATAAAAAATTGTAACTTACATCCAACTTACTCACCAATACACAAATACTACATTTCTTTACAAACTCACACAACTCGCACCCATATAAACCACACTACTCTACTTACCTACACTGTGACTTATTACAACATTTATATTTTTTCATTATTTACTTATACACGACTTCTACAGGTACATGTTATAATAATGCAATTACTTCATCTTAGTCAAATCATTAGTCTCAATCGTATTTGCACAGTATTTCTAATCATATCACGGAATATGCAATATTTTTGGCGCCTGATAATGATCCAATGCGTAACTAACTGCTTCGCCTCATCTAGAACTCAAGTATCATATATTAATAATTATCCTAAATATATTTTAAAAGCAAAATTTGCACCCATGTTATCTTCACTACATCCTAATGCGCGTAACATTCGATATCACTAATGATATAATAGGAGATATTGACCGATTTGATGTATCTGTTCCTGTTACATGCGAACCCGAGGAATGCATTTCACACTTAAAATATCCAGAACAATATATAAAAGTTCTACAACAAAATATTCGCAGTCTGAACTGCAATTATGAAGAGTTACATGTTCTGCTTAAAAGACTAAAGCTCTCGTCTGACATCATAGTGCTCTCTGAATGCTGGCTATCACAAGTTACTGTGTTGCCATTACTACAAGGCTACAGTTCATACAAAACTAATGACAACTACAATCAGAATGATGGTGTAGTTGTCTATACAAACAATAACCTCGAATGTACTGTGGAGGAACCTAATCTGCTGGAAGCGAACTGCTTAACGATTAAAATTAAAGAACATACTGTGGTAATTGCTATTTACAGACCCCCTAGTTTTAAATCTCCCGATGTTTTCTTGAATTCACTTCACACAGTATTAGAAAAATTTTCATCATTTAAGAATGTTATTATTGTTGGCGATATAAACATTGATCTCTTAAGCGCCAATCACATTACCACCGCGTACTTAGATACCATTAACTTCCATGGATTGCTTCCTGCCATTAATGCTGCAACCAGAGGTAAAGCGTGTCTGGACCATGTTATTATAAAAACGAAACTAAAAGCATTTACCTTTTCTCTGGGCACTAGTATTACTGACCACGAAGCCGTATTATTTTGTATGGAAAACGACACTACCAAGGATAAACCAATAAAATTGAAATTAAATTATAAAATTGACAATGAAAAACTAAAATCAGACTGCCAGAATTGCACTTTTGACGCTATATATCAAGAAAATAATTTAAATAATGCTATGAATAATTTCATTAACATAATAAAACAATTAATTATTAACAGCACAACAATAAGAATAATACCTAGAAATAAATTAACAATTAAGCCCTGGATATCCGTTGGTATGCTACGATGCATTAGAACAAGGGATAGAATGCATAAAAAAATAAAAACAAATGTAAATGATACCATACTAAAGATAACGTATTTGAGATACCGCAATCATTGCAATAACTTGCTCAAAAAACTCAAAAAGCAATACCAAAAGGATCAACTTAATATGTCGAAAAATAATTCAAAAAAGCTATGGTCTACCATAAAATCAATTTCTAACAACCGTAAACAAAACCAAATACCACAGCAGCTTCTGTCTATCGAAAAAGAACCTATAGATGCGATCAATAAAACAAATAAGTACTTCTCAACCATAGGCAAACAATTAGCAGATAGGATACCTTCACATATTCCCACGTTCAAGCCAGTAATTAAATCTACACTAAATTCCTTCGTTCTTTTACCCACTGACAACGAAGAAGTTGAAAGGACGATCAAAAACTTAAGAAGTGACTGTGCTCCGGGATGGGATCAAATAAGCGCTGACGCTCTAAAAACTACATGTGAAACCATCACGCCTGTACTTGCCAATCTAATAAACCGCTGCTTTGAGACCGGAACATTTCCTGCCGCGCTGAAAAAAGCCGTGATACACCCAATACATAAGGCGGGAGACAGAGGCAGTGTCAATAATTACAGGCCAATTGCAATATTAACAACATTATCTAAACTATTTGAACGCATAATAAACAAAAGGCTCACCAAATATCTAGAGGAACGTAATCTTTTCGCTGATACGCAATACGGATTTAGATCTAACCGCTCTACAGACAGTGCTGTTCTTGACCTTGTTAACTTTTTGGTGAGTAAACTAGACAACAAAAAAAAATGCTTAGCTATATTTCTTGACCTTGCAAAGGCATTTGACACTGTCTCTGTTCCCCACCTTGTGCAAAAACTTGAAAACTTTGGTATTAGAGGGGTCCCGCTGGCATTGCTAACAGACTATTTAAAAAATAGAACCCAATGCGTAAAAATCGGCGAATATATCAGTAATGAACTACCAGTCGACTTTGGCGTGCCACAGGGCAGCATACTGGGTCCTACCCTATTTCTTTGCTACATAAACGAACTTTGCTCTCTTAAAATTCCAAACTGCCGCATATCGGCATATGCTGATGACACTGCGCTTACTTTTTTCTCTGACTCGTGGGACGAACTTTATAACTTAGCACAAAACGGGTTCAATACAATATGTCACTGGTTACTGTCGAACTCTCTCTCCTTGAATGAAGATAAAACTAAATACATTGTCTTCTCAATGACAAAACGATATAAACCTCCTAACCATTTAGACAGGATCTATGCACATAAATGTAACTATCCTCCTACTCCAAACTGCACTTGTCCTAACATAAATTCAACGGCATGTATTAGATATCTCGGAATTGAACTCGACGCTAACTTAACTTTTGGAAATCATTTGCAATCCGTATCCAAAAGAATCCGTAAGCTCACTTACATTTTTAAGGATCTCCGGGATATTGCAGAGAAACAGACCATGAGGATGGTGTACGAGGCCTTGGTACAGTCCATCCTTAGTTACTGCATAACCACTTGGGGAGGAGCATGCAAAACAAAAATGATAATGCTTGAGAGAGCACAAAGGATGATCCTAAAAGTGAGCTTATCAAAGCCACGACGTTTCCCTACCTCCACACTCTATGAGGAAACTCAAGTCTTGACTGTCCGTCAGCTGTACGTGATGCTGACTATACTTCGCCAACGCTCCTATTTAACCGAAGAACTAAGAAAATGCAAAGCTCTCACTAGAAGACGCTATGCACTTTGTGAGTCAACACCGGTACGCACCCGTTTTGCTGAAAGATTCTTCTCATTTCGTGGGGGAGTATTGTTCAATAAACTCAATAAAGATATTGACCTATCTGACTGTAGCAAAACTGAATGCAAGAATAAACTTAGAAAAAGGTTACTCGAATTAAGCTACACGGGCACTGAAAAATTGATTGAGATGATTTCTTGATTTTTCTTGAATTTTTGCATTTAATTATTTACAAATAATATTTATTATTTAAAAATAATTCAGTATTTTTACATACATACAGTCACTTGTAAATTTTATATATATATACAGCTATAAGGTAGTATTGTATTTCAAACTGACACAAGCTCGTACATACACGTATACACACACACACACACACAAACACATACACACACACAAGCACACATGCGCACGCATGCACATATTAGCTCATTCCTCCACTCACATATCTGCTTACTCACGACTTCCGACAGTCTGAGCAACATAATTTAATGGCGGGCCTGGAGTTCTAAAATACAGGCTTAGGCTTAGTTTAGACTCCAGATCTCCCACAAATTATACACTTTGCCAATATTTCTGTGTCTGACTGTAATTTGTACTCACGTTGATATGTAATTTGTGGAGATAAATAAAGATTTTTTATTATTATTATTCCATTTATTTATTTTATTTACATATCTTTACATTTTTAAATATTATTCTATAAAAAAAATTAAATAAAAAAACATTTAAAAATACAAAAATAGTAGCCCACCGGTATCGGGAACAGGGTCCAAGCTACCGGTGGTCAGGGCTCCTGAGAGAGGAACCTCCTAACGATACGCGCCGTGTCCAGGAGTACCGCTTTCTGGATCAAGCCCTTGATCCAGCTGCCCAACGAGAGCCTCCTCAGATGTTCGTCGAGGCTCTTGGCTATTATGCCATTGGCCGTAACGACTATCGGCACAATGACTGCTGTATTCACATCCCACATGTCGACAACCTCGCGAGCCAGATCAAGATATTTGCTTTTCTTATCTCTCTCAGCCTTCACGAGGTTCTCGTCATGGGGAACCGCTATATCAACAATCATTGCGCGACGCTCTAGTCGGTCTATCACCACTATGTCAGGCTTATTGGCAACAATAGTCCTGTCAGTGATGATAGACCGATCCCAATACAACGTGACATTGCCATTTTCGAGAACTGGGTCGGGCTCATACCTATAGTAAGGCACTTCCGATTCAACAAGATTGTATTTCAGAGCAAGTTGCTGATGGATAATCCTGGCTACAAGGTTGTGTCTATGCAAATAGTCTCCGTTAGCTAGACTAGAACAACCGGAGATAATGTGACGGATGGATTCCCCCGGCCGGTGACATGCCCGACAGATGTCAACCGTGCCGTCTTTCACAATATATTTCCGGTAGTTGTTCGTCATCATAACTTCGTCCATAATCGCAAAGACAAAACCTTCGGTTTCCCCGAAAAGGTCACCAAATCGCAGCCAGGCCACGGACGCTAAAAGATCTACATCAGGCCCATGTAGGACCCGGTAGAAGCGTCCGTGAAGCTCCTTGCTCTGCCATACCTCCCTGCGGTCATTAGTATCTAATACTATAGGTTTGCGCCAGTTCTCGTTAGCCAAGGAGAGCGGGGTAAGGCCCTTGTCCACCGCTACCACATCTCGATGCATACCCACGTCAGCTGCCTGGAAATATTCCCTAAGACTGCATACCTCGCGGTTGTGCAGGGTCTTAGCATTTAAAAAGCCACGACCCCCGCACTTCCGAGGGATATACAGTCTCATAACCGATGACCGTGGGTGATGCATACGATTTGCGGTAAGCAATGTGCGGACTCTCCTATCCAGGGCGTCAAGTTCTGTCTGAGTCCATTTGAGTATGCCGAAAGAATACATCAAGACCGGCATGACCCAGCCGTTGAAGGCGCGCACCTTGTTCCCGCCTGATAAAAGACTATTTAGTACTTTTTTCAGGCGGCCAAAGAAGCGTTCCTTCAACGACTGTTTCACGTCAGTTACATTGATGCCTAATGCTTCCGACATACCCAAATACTTGTAAGTTTCGGTTGAGGAAAGGGATCGAAGGTGTATGGAATCCGAGAGTTGTATTCCCACGGATTCCATAATCTCCCCACGCTTTACATGCATGACTGCACATTTGTCCACACCAAATTCCATCCTGATGGCGTCACTGAAGGTTTCTGTCACCTTCAGTAGCTTCATCAGTTGAAAGTTGTTGGGGGCAAAGAGCTTCAGATCATCCATGTAAAGGAGGTGTGATATGACCTGACCACCTCTTCTCAACCGATAGCCCAGACCCGAACCCTCCAGCAGTGTACTAAGAGGGTTCAGGGCTAAACAAAACCACAGTGGACTCAGACTATCGCCCTGAAATATTCCACGCTCGATCCTTATAGGTTCGCTATCCTCTTGAATCTGTCGACATCCTGGATAGCGAAGGACCGTCCTCCACTGCCCCATACACGACATCAGGAAGGTGCGCAGAGTTGCATCAATTTTATACAACTCCAGCACCCTCATGAGCCATGTATGTGGCACTGAGTCATAGGCCTTCTTGTAGTCTATCCAACATGTCACCAGATCCCTTCGGGAACGGCGAACCTGCTGGCTAATGGCAATGTCTATAAGGAGCAGCTCCTTAGTACCGCGGGACCCGTTCCTACATCCATTCTGAGAAGCAGACATGATTGAATTCGTATCAATATGTTGATTAATTTTAGCTCTCAGAATGGATGTAAAAACTTTATAGACCGTCGGTAAACACGTTATCGGTCTATAATTTTTAGGTTCCGCAGTACTACCTGATTTGTGGAGCAGGTGGGTTATTCCTGTCGTTAGGAACTGGGGCAGCGATCCTAACTCTAAGGCAGACTGGAACTGAGTTGCCAAACGAGCGTGCGACCTTTGGAACCATTTTATCCAAAAGTTGTGCAGTCCGTCCGGCCCTGGCGATTTCCAGTTAGGCAACGGACGGACTGCACGAGCTACATCTTGGGGGCTGATAGTAATTGCCCCCATTTGTGGTATCGGATCGCACGCTTGTTCGACCTCCCGAGTCCAATCACCCTCGGTGTGACTGATAGGCACCGACCAGATATTGCGCCAGAACGAATACATGGCGTCATCATCTGGTAGGCGTGTATCAGTCACACCTTGGTTGGGTCGCTCCCAAGCCCTATAAACCCACCTTTCATTGTTCTGGAATGTACGATTCTGTGTGTATCGCTCCACTCGCCGCTTGTACCGACGAATACGGTTTGCCCATGCATAGATCTTCTGCTTCAGGAAGTCGATACGCTCTGTGACGCGGGACAGATAATCTCGAGAACTGATATCAGTCCCCGAGAAAGCCCGCCTCACAAAGCGCATCACTCTAGGGCGAGTGTTGCCATCCCTGAAGCAGATAAGCTTGCCGATGAGTGCTCTAGCCTCACCGATACGACGCTCAATCCTGAACTGCCAAGCTGGTACAGCTGGTCGTGTAGTTCTGTCACTTTTTGGGAATTTGACGTTAGCTACACGACATGCCGCAGCAGCCGCACAGTACAGTATTGAGTGGGTATCGGCAAGGTCCTTGCTGCTATCAAAAACATTTGATAAATGCGAATCTAGAGCACACACCAGCGCCCTATTTTTCTTATGCATGGGCAGACGAGGTAGTCGAGGTCTAAGCTCAGGCGGTGCGGAGCGATACTCGCTGAATGCACATTCCAAAGCGCTCCTTAAACGTGCATTGCATTGGGTACTCACAGATATAGCCCCGTCGTCGTCATCCTCACCATCATGATCGGGTCGCGGTGAAATACTGGGTTGCAGTTGCACCGCGGCCGGTGGCAAGGCAGGCGAGACACGGCTATTCCGTGATTCATTGCGCAGTCGATCAAGTACGGCATCATCCAACATACGGTTACGTTGGATGACCCGCACCTGATCCGACAGACGTTGGGCCGAAACGTTGACAGCTGGCTCAAGCACCTGAAACAGAGAGAGCATCCGACCACGGTACGCAGTCAGGTTACTTCCCCCCTCTGTAGCCCCAAAGTATGCGCGCATGACGTTTTCGTTGATCGATTGCGTCCATCGCATGCGCTGCACACTTCCACCGGGAGCGGGGACCCTGTCAGAGGCCGATGGGCCTCGAGGTCCCAAGCTGTCCGGCGGCCGGCGTCCTCCCCGTCGACGCGCAGGTGGTGGTGTCGTCGGCGGAGAGAAGTATTCGTCACTCGAGCTCGACGCAACTGCAGCGTCCGGGATCGCTTCACTCACGATTGTAGATGGTCCCGGCGGCTGCGAGGCGGAGCTGAGCGACGAACCCGAAGATGTTGGGCGTGTGTTCTTGTCACGGGCCTGGCTTCGTGTGAACATATTTTTATTGTTTCATCTTGTCAAATCATTTTTTATGTTGTTTTTTTTGGTTTATGTTGTTACTATTGTAGTTTGGCCTTATCTTTTTTTTTTGTCGTTGTTTTAGTGTGTTTAGTCATTTTTCTATTGTATGATTCTATATTAATATTGTATTAGTTTAATTTGAAAAATTCAGGGAGAAAATTTTATGTGTCACACTTGACAGGTCAGGCCACAGATCTATCTATTTATTATTATTATAATCTATTCTACCATCACGCACTTCCTTTTTTGTTTTTCTCTTTCACTTGAAACTGCCATCAGTCGATAGCGCCTATAATCAGTTCGGTTGTATTTCAAAAGGACTTTGGGTTTTGGTGACCATCACCTGAACAACCATTATATGAGCGAGATTCGCTTTCGTATAAGTCGTCTAACGGCTTGAGAGGTGTCAAGCAATTTAATAGCCAAGGGATTTGGGTGTATGGCTAAGCGTTTGGCGTAACGTTTTGTGTATTCTTTAATTGCCTCCTTTATGGTTTGTTGAGGTATTCATGTAACTCGTCACTGCGAGTAAACCAAGGTGCATTTACAATTGTCCACAAAATTGCATTTTGTGCTCTTTTCAGACACGTTATATTGCTGTCGCTAGCAACCCCCTAAAGTTGGATGCCGTAGGTCGATATGGGTTTGGTTGTGATACAACAGTAATTTATTTCGGACTACCTAGCTACCTCGAACATATCTCGTGGAAAAAAAACAACCTTAGGCAGATTGTAAGAGAATTTCCGAGAAGGAAAATCAATTTGGTTTGTGTTGAATGGCTGTTGTCCATATTTTACCGGTGTTTGGCTTAAAATATTTTGAATTGAAATACCTACATGTGTGTATAAATTTGACTGAAGTACTTTAAAACCGCAATTAAATTGTTTCCAAATAATCAAAATGCCGCAACACACCATTGGAGTTTCAATAATAAATGATTGATTAACCATTGAAAGGAAAATACGCTTCAATATTCACGAAAATAAATGACTACCTGTATTCGCAATTTTAAAAAAAAGTTGTGGATTGTTATTAAAATGTAAAACGTTCAAGAATGAGCTCTTTTGAGATTCAACTTACTTTAAGTGAACTATTAAAGTTCAGAGAACTTAAAGTAAGTTTTTTTACTCACTCGATCGCGTTAACGTAAACGTTCGCTTATGTTAAATCGTATGGAGTAATTGTGTTTCACTGTAGTGTCATCGGGTCCGCGCCCACTCGACCCGGTTGGACTTGCCCCGAAGAATATATACCTGGGTATTTTTGTTTTGATTGGCGTCAATACGTCGATGTATAGTCAGACAGGCAAGTGTGTAAAGATACTTTATTCAATCATGCTTAGTTAGTCTACATACCACCGTGCCATTAGCTATAAGATTGTAATGATAACTATAAATAGTCTCTGATTTTTACTACAATGTACAGAGCGTATTCAGAAAAATAATAAAAGTTGAAAATTCAGTTAAATTTATGTATACACCTAATAGGGACTATAGACCTCAGTATCTCGTATAAATTTCAACTTGCTAGGTCCACCCGCTCCTGAGAAAATCGGTGGTGACACACGGACTAACGGACAGACAGACAGACGGACAAGAAATTGATCTTATAAGGGGTCCTTTTACCTTTTGTGGTACGAACCCTAAAAAAGATAATTACTTGTTTAATTATTGATTTATTTATCAAAACATTATTTAAATTTTACACTCTCTGGTGCAAACGTTAAATCGTCATTTTTCTGTCTGACCATACATCAACGTTTTACGCTTATTAAAATAGAAATATCCTGGTATTATTCTTCGGGTCGAGTCTAAACGGGTCGAGTTGGCACGAATCAGTTTGAATTTTGCTAAATGGTCACATATTTTATTATTACTCCTGACTGTACCTGTTTTGACCTTCTATTAAAATCAATTCAGCTTACGCTACACTGAGTTTTCATTTCATTTTCATTTGAATTAAAAATAGTGCGAAGGTAGGTAAAATATTCTTACATTGCTGATGATACTACTTATACTATTTTATTTATTTATTACTCGGAATAGGTTCAAACGAGTCTGCTGTTCTTTGCAAATTCATATTGTTGTGACAGCTTTGTAGGTACGTAGTGTTCGATTTTCAAAATGTATTATTGAAACCTGGCCACGACAAAGGAGAAAGGAAACAAAACACAAACGTTCCTGGCATGACATTTATTCAGACACAACACAAAGAAAGATACACTGCAATTTAATGGAAAAGCAATAGGTAGGGACACAGAGATATACAGTTTACATCAATAATTTAATAATAAAATAAAATAGGAAAACAACAACATAACAGGATGAATAATTATGAGATGGCACCGAAGGCTCGTTTTACAATCAGATTGTAGGTTGTTTGTGGGTACATAACCTGGCTTTATGTAAATGTAAAAAAAACCATGCTAATATTATATATGCAAAAGTAACTGCTGTTATAATAACAGCTGAACACAATTAAATGTAACTTGACTCAAGGGTAGGTCATATCCAGGCTTTAGAATACTTTTAGACCCAGGCGTTTGTTCCCTTGGAATAATGTCCGACTTTCCTGAGGGCCTCTGGCATAAGATGGAGTTCACCAGTCGTTAGGTAATTTGCTAATTGTGAAAAACCGGATGACGTATCCGCCACAATATCTTGTACAACGGGCATGGATAATTATCTTGCAGAATGATGAGATGAAAAAGCCCCTAAAGTTCCGTTTAATCAATCCCTTGGGAGCAAGGAGGGAGCCGAAAAGTAATTAAATATATTAATGATCAAATTGGACATTTCTACAAGTAATCCGATTGTTCGCAGAGATATTGCCTTTTATATAGAGTGCTTTTATTAGCTAGCTATTTGTACATTATTTTTTACTGACTTTTAAGGATCAACTTACTCTAAACGCAGGCAGCTTCATCATTTGCCTAATCTTTACCCAGCTGTGTTTGAATCTAACTGGAATTAGAATGAATGTTTTTTACTCGAAGGAATTCGCCTATCCGTCTTCCACAGCACAGACAATTGGGTTACACGTAACCCCTATGCAAGACATTTGCCATATTTCCTGGATTCAGATTACCCGTAATGCCTGTAAAAAATGTACATGACAGCCGAAACAACAGAGGAATCTCGGTATGTTAAGGTGGACACGCATGTTACATGGAGCGATTACCTATCTAACATTCACAACCCTGTAACTGGTAATACTGATTGTAAGACTTTCAGTCTTCTAAAAACCCGTAACAACTGTCGAAGATCTTAGAAAGACAGCTGGGACCAACGACTAAATACAAAGCATTTATCCCGTAGTAGAAAACCACAGTACGTACTTACCGTACTGATTGGCTTAGCAGCGCCGGATGTATTTAAGTATCGTTGGTGCTATAAAACTCTGTCATAAGCACGTCTTTTAGTGCACTATTGCTATTAGCGTCGTAAAGAGCCACTGGACATTGAAGAAATATGTCTCAGTTTTATTGAAAAGCGTCTGGCCAATATGTTTGTCACGATCACTCGTTTCTTGGAACGAACGATTAAAAGGCATATTTTCTGCGATGGACTCTCTTACAACAAGAACATATACCGCTTACAGATACAATTGTCTTTACTAACATAATTAAAGAACTACTAACATTGTCGTTATCATCGTCGGGTTTAGTTTAAGCAAAATCTACTACTACCTATTGTTCTTGTTCTTGTAATCTACTAATGTTTGTATGTCGTTTTGTGGCAATTAAATACTTTTCTTTCTTCTTTTCCTTTCTTCACCTATGACTTTGTCCATGAGCATAGGCAGAAACCAAGTTCCCTCATGTGCTTTAACTTCGTGCATTTAATTTAATTTTAGCAGTGAGTTCCCGAGGGGTTTTCCATTATTTAAGCTCTTTGAATTTAACATCCCCTGATGTTAAATTCCATGCATACTACTCATCTAAATCAAAAAAGGAACTCTTGTGTAAAACACACTTCTGTTTCCAGTTTTCTGGATCCAGCGGTTTAGACTGTGCGTTGAATGTCAGTAAATGAATTATTTTAAGATTTAGAATGTCAGTAAATGAATTATTTTAAATCATAATAACTTCACTGCAGCCCTATTTCTCTTCCAATCAGCAAAATGTTGGATCGCATCAAAGCTAAACCGCTAGTGCCAGCTCTTGTCAGTAACAAGAGGTCGGATTAATAAGCAAGATCTCTTGGTGGCCGCAAATTTGTGTTATCGCAGGTATCTTCGAGCGGTCGGACGTCTTCGAATATTCTCGGTTCAATTCGGAACATTGTGTAGCGATGTGCAATAGCGACGAGTCTTAAATTATAATCGTATTGGCTTCAGCTGGGCTTTAACAGAAAGAATGTAACCGGCGGCGGCGCGCCGGATCAATTGACTTCTAATTTGGAAGTCAATAATTGATAAAGAGGTCAGCGTAGACAAAAAGAAATTATATCAGCAATAAAATTACCACGTGACATTTCGGTAGCGAATGTCCATCCCATACTTTTGAACTGTGGATGTGTATTATGAATAATTCTAGCTGATTTGGTTTTGATGTGATGTGAGAGTACCAGATATTGAGTTACCATTGCTATCTCAAAGTTTATGTTATTTTGAAATCACCGTAAGAGTAATTTACTATTCTTTAAAAACACACAATACATAACATCGCGCCTGTATGCCTCAAAGGTCTAGGTAGAGATGAACAACACAAAACTGCTTTTCAGTTGTAAAATTAGCCACGGTATGGTTGGTTACTCAATTTCCCTACAGACGTAGAAATTTTAAAGATATATTCACGCATCAGCTGTGCTCCGCATATCTGTAATACCGCTCCAACGGAGAGGGTACGATTTTCATGAAAACCACGACTATGTAGATAATTATATCTTACTATGTAGCATATACCATTGCACGTTGCAAGTCCCGGGCAGTGAATTCGTATCCGAACTTTTGGAGCAGTTGCCATCACTAAGCGTTATTGAGGCGTATACTAAGTAATTGTGAGAACCGAATAATGCGTATAAGAGTGACATGGTACTAAGTAATTTAAATTAGTTACCCGGAAAAGTACCAATTTTACTTTTTCAATTATTCATGTGTACTTTCTAAGTTTATCTTGACCATTACTGACAACAATAACGTGCAACAGTGAAGTAAAACTAGTCAATATAAGTTTGAAATTGCCAACCCGCATTGAGATAGCGTGCCTTTTAATAAATGTACCTAGTCTGTTTAAAAAGAGACCAGTGCCCTGCAGTAGGACAGTAACAGGTTTTATTACTATAGGTACCGATGATTTATTCCACGATTACAGGGTTGATTTCATACGAGAAGTTCATAATAATGAGGAGTAAAGTGCAATTTATTAAGCTTGAAGCACACTTGTTTTTTGAAGTGGTATATTATGAAACAGATATTTATAGTGAGAATATATCTCATTTTCACATAACATTTTCTTCAATAGTAGGTACTTTAAACCCCGATAAAGTCAACTACGCTGTAAAAACGTAGCGTGCACTGAATTCCCAAAGGGAACGAGGTGGAGCGTCATAGTTTTTCTATAAAGGATAATGTTTATAGCATTGCTCAGCTAGCGTGCTATGGATCACTGCGGGGATCCCCGAGAGAGTCGCGTCACTCGGTTGACATTGAACTATGGTGATGACCTGGACTGCGTAGAGATGTGCGTGAGGTCGGCCATCTTTGACTGATGTTTCTTTAGGTGCAGAGCTCGGGATGTATGTCAAGTACTTTAGTGCTGAGGAATATACGTGAACGAAATAGAGAGATAAATATATAGTACTACGTTATTAGAATGCTTTGTGCCAGATCAAATCTAAACTACTGTTTTGAATGAAATTCAAAATGTGCACTAACTAAATCACTAATGTATGTTTTATATTTAATCAAATAATAATTTGAGGGCTTGCAAGAGATTAAAAGGGGAAAATGGAGGCCTTTTCCCAGCAGTGAGTCAGATCAGGCTACTAAAAATATTGGGGTTGGTTTTATAATTTGACAGTTTGGTAAAAATAACGTAACTACTAAAAGATAGCTTGATCTCTGCGACAGCTGTCAGTATCAATACAGTAACAATAACGCTTGACAGGCTAACAATAACGTAACAATAAAGTATACGTCAGTTTGACATAATTATGTCGCAGAGATCAAGCTATCTTTTATGAAGTATATATACGCTTCTTCAATGAGTTTTGGCGATATTGGACTGAAAATAAGCCTGTATCACGACGTTTTCAAAATGAGAATAGAAAGGAGTATAGTAAAATATAAGCGAAGTCAAAGGAAAGAAACCGGCCAAGTGCGTGTCGGTCCGCGCGCTGTAATAGCGCTCCATAGTTGCACAACAATCCCTGAATCGAAAAATGGTTTTCACAGACCGTGTACCTACCGTGTATGGTCGATACCATGGGATAGACGAGAAAAAAATCATCTCCAATTTACGTGTACAGGAGGTACCATAAAAAACATATTTATCCTGATTTTGTTTTACCATTTTGTTCGCGTGATTGATATGTATACCTTTCTAGTACTAAGAGTCTCTGAGCTAAGCTGCGGACACACGGACATGGCGAAACTATAAGGGTTCCTTGTTGAGTACGGATCCCCAAAAAAATGGCCACACTAAGTCAATTTTCTTTACAAAAAAAAAACTAGTTCTTTACTTCTTTATTATTCGTGCACCGTCCGCATTATATCGCCTTAGTTTAAGACTGAGGGTAAGCAAACTTTAATAAGTTTAGTTTTTAACTTATGAGTGGAGAAAGGGAAAGTTTGTCAATATCGGGAACTACTTCAATACTTCTCAAATGTTATGGGTTTATAATGATGTGGGGAGGTCCTTGTGGGTCCACTTACGGGTGACATAGATAATACTCTAATGTATTTGCTGATTTATTTCTCTGCAGAGCAAAATCCTTTTCTTATTCAAAAAAGGGAACGAGGAGTCATATTGGTCACCATGGTTGTTCAGTTCAATTTGAAACTGTTAAGTCCCCAGGCTATAATATATGGTTATATACTAAAATAAGCTATTCAATAAAAAAACTTTTTTTAAAACAAGTTTTTTCGTATTCTCCTCAGCAAACCCTTTCATTTGATGTCCATATCATGGCAGTGCACAAAAAATAACCAGTCCGTCATCTTGGGCCGTCCACCATATTTAATTTAGAATGATGTCACTTAGCTAACCATGCATTGTCATCTAAACTAAACGTGTTTGCAAAATTTCATCTTAATAGGTAGAGAATAGCTGCTTTAAAATTAAGTTGCAAGATTTGACCCGAACACACTTGCATACATTCATACAAACATACTTACATACATTGCAAGTTAATTAAAAGCTTGTAAAATAGTTCTTATTCAACCCGTTATCTCATCTCGACGACCACACCTATGCCAACTCCATAGACTTAGAGATGTTTTCTACAGATTTCAAATGCGATTAGAATGCGATGTTTCCTTAAGAGTACAGGTTTTGCTCCTCCGCTTTACCAGTGAGAGGTATTTAAATAAGTACACAATTACCCAACAGGAAAATGACGACTGTATTGCTTCTGAACGGATAGGCAAAGTTTAGCCTTTATCCATGAAATATGTTCACTTGGTTTATGTTGTTTTGGTGTACAATAAATAATTAAGAATTAGTAACAATGCACATTTACATTAAAAAGTGTAGTCCTATCCCCACCATCAAATCTGGCCTTGATTTATAAGACTCTAACCGAATTCACATTGAATCATAATACTAAACGCCACCACCCGTACTATCGTATCTTCAGACCCGTCCGTCACACATCCACCCGTGTGTGTTGTACTCCTGAGAGTAATCCCCAAGTAAGTGGGAAATCATTCAGCGGAAAATAGAATAACACAATGAAGTTCATACGAAGTTCTATCAAGTAGAAGTGGGGAGGGGGGGGGGCGGAAACACAGTTACACTTTATAAGTGATCAAGGTAATGGACGCGATCTAGTTTTCTTTAACTTGGGTAAGTGTTCCTGTCTTTTGTTTACAGGTGAATTGTGAAAGAGATGTAATTATTTAAACGGCTATTATTTGAAAAAAAAATATATCACGGGAACTTAACGCGATGATTTCGATTATTTATTTACCTATTTCACCCGTTGTTTCCGTCGTGTTGCAACGACCGTGGTCCCAGGTAGACTGGTTTCTCGGTGTACTGGCTCCGTTGGGGCAGAAAATTTTTCCTCTGCCCTCACATTTCTACACACAACACTGACCGTGTCCTTATTCTGTAAGTTCGCGGATAAATATATTGATATATATTGTTTTTCTTTATTATTTTAATGCTTATTTATTTTTCTTTTGGTATATTGTTTTTCAATTACGATACGCGAAAGTTTTAAAGTTAATATCGGCCATTATTTATTTAAGGATGCATGAATAACTTTACAGGTCACACCTAAGGCGTTATACAATGCAAATAAAGGAAAAAAAACAAAAAAAAACACTAAAACGAAACATACAAGGATTATGCAAAAAATTCAATATATCTATATACAAGTAAAAACTAATTAAAAATAAAACACACGATATAAAAAAAAAACAAAGCAAGAAAAAAAAGAAAATAACAACAACAAAAAAAACTTTACAGAAGTAAAAATTTACGAAAAAGACGTATACAATTATTTACTAATAAAAAAACGTACGACGTATACAATTATTTACTAATAAATAATATTCTATAGATTATATAGATTCTCACAAAACCTTAAACATTCACGACACACAGCTATCTATCTCCCAGCAAACAGGTCACACTCCGGTGCTGATGTCAGAAGGGCAGTTTACAGTTAATGTATTTTGGAAGACTACAACGATTATAAATTCTCCTGTAAAGGACATAACATTACGTCATAATATAACACCTACCCCCCTAGAAGTTTCAAACGTTTCGTATCGAATCTCTTTCTACAATCGTTAACACCTTCCATTTGTTTGGTCTGACCACGTGACTAACGTTCAGATGTGTCATTCCCATACATTGATTCCTGCACCATGCAAGACCTTTGCGAGGCCAGCGCTAGGGCTATCGACGTGGCTAAATACTGGTTGAAGAAAATTTAATGAAGGAATCATCGACACGAAGAAGAAGAAGAATATTCGTTTTCTACTAGCGTTATCGATTGTAGATTGTCAACTTGGCTTGTGTAATTCCCGTAGTATTAGGTAGAGGTATAGTTATAGTACCAAGTGATTTGTTTTTAAATTGCAACTGTTTTGGTTGGGCTCTAATTTCAGTTTTACTTGTGAAAATCAGTGTTAAAAATATTTTTTTTTAGGTAAAAATTGCTCCACTTCTTTACGATTGTCATAGACATTGAATATACGCGTGGCGCGGGATCCACCAATCAATCAAACGGCTCTGTTTCAGACTACGTCATAACACAACGAGTATTGTACCCAACCAACTGCGTCAGGAGGCGCCACGCCACGCCACGACAATTGTGTTTCCGTCTTTAAAACTTACTTACCCTTCAGTTACGGCGATAACCGCCAAATTACAATGTCTTTGTATTTAGTGTATTAATAAATACTTATATATATATGGACCAAGTGATTAATACGGCATTATTCATAATGCTATATATATATTTTAATAATACAAAATCATTTTAAATAATTATGTGGGTACGTAATTACTATGCATTCAGGTAAATAATTATATCCCATTGATAAGAAAATTTACTGATGATATTCTATGTGCCACCGCCAAATTTTCACTACGAAAAAAAAAATAACAGCAAGAAAAACCCGCGCGCGAAACTTGCGTGTACCATTTAAAACAACCGAGCCCAGATAAGAACGGCCACTCTAAGAAGAACCGTCATTTTTGTCTAAACACCCCCTTAGCCTCTGTTTTCGGTGGTAAGCGGGGCGTCGGGTAGTTCTCAAAGAATTGGTGGCTTACGCACGTGTAGAGTTAACCTGCGCACAAGTTGCAGAATCAATCAACGTGGTTATTTTGCTGGGCAATCGCTGGGGAAACGTACCGCGCATGCGTTCTCCAGTAGTGATGTTAGACCCGATGTTTTTGTGCGTGAAACTTCGCCTATCGAATTTTCGGGCGTCTTGAAGATTGGGTGGGACTCTGTCGACACGCGCATTTTAGCAGCAATTTTATTATTTACTTAATAAAAATATTTTTATTATTTTTCGGCTTTTATTTAATTGAATAACACTGTTATATTTATTGTAATAACATGCACATTAAGCATGGTCGCAAATAAAATATGTTCGATGATTCGACAGATCCAACGGCATGACTGTTACAAACAAAGTAAATAACGACGATTTACATTAATTACAGTCATGATAACAATTAAATTAAAAGCAGATATACTTATCGATAGTTCATGCGGTCAAGTATGTCGATAGTCGCCTCCCTCACGCCGTGAGAATCCCGCCGAAACCAGCCAGTAGAAGCAGCTGACAGTATCCGCGCGCAACCGGTGTGCGATAGACGTCCTCATGCCACAGGCGACGAATATCCCTCGCGACCAAGGTACGTCACTAAAAACTTCTATTTTCAAACACAACATTTTTCTAAACGAACATAAATCCTATTTAAAAATATCAAACCTTATTCCCGCTCAAAATAATATTCAATTTTGAATTATATTCGAAATTTGAACGAACGTCTTAGGACGAGGTTAAGTGACAGCTAAATTGTTTACAATAGAGGAATTTTTCGGTTGTTCTAAGCGGATTTTTGAAATATCTCGGTTATTAGGAATCTGTGTGTCGGTGAAATATTTTTTAAGTGCGAGTGCAATGAAAAGTTTTTGCAAACTTTTTACGCGGGATTTTCTCTATTTGTATTTCAACGTGTAATTGTGGAATACTGTGCTATATTGTGATTTGACGAAAGATGTTGGAATTTTAGACAAATTCTCTCGTTGTGAGAGGAGAGAATAAGTAAGTGACGCTTTACGGGGCTGTACTTTCTTTCATGATTTTTCAGACGACATTTTAACTCTCACTAGGACCAATTAATTTTGGTCTTAACGACGCTTTGTTTGTACACATCACAATGTGTTACTTTACGAACTACGTACAGCGTAGGTAATAATTAATATTTATTCCGAGATATTTTATACTTTTAGTGTGGGTATGAGAATATTATTGATATCTTGTAAACAAAAATTGTTGTGAGACTAAATGTTGATACACTCTCACTTACTTTGTAAACATTATATGTGTATTATCGATCGAAGATTATATGGTAGGATACTGTTTCTCTTTTGACACGTTACTTAACATGACACATTAATATCTTACAAGGCCTCTGCGAGTTGGCTTCGGCCCCTTGCACGCCTTTCAAAGGTCCGGGACCCCATAGTCCTGAGATTGTTAAATAAATGTAAAATTATATATACAACTGCGTATAAAACGAGAACAGAGGGCAATCAAAAATTGCCCACATCACTGTCAATGGGAAAGTTGTCCAGACTCCAGAATACTGGCAGCATTGCTACTTTGAATGGCAATGCTGATCCCTTGGCCGAAGAAAAGGCCAGACCATTTGATATTCTTTTTATCTAATCTAATACCTTTAAACGGGAAACACTTGTATGTATATATATATAATCTGAATCTCAGAAACGGCTCCAACTACTTTCATAAAATTTAGTATGCAGGGCCTTTCGGGGTCGATAAATCGATCTAGATAGGTTTAATTTTTAGAAAACTTCGTTTTATCCGTGTTTTCAGGCAATGAAAAACTGCTACAATATCATTAGAATACGAAGGTAACTTTTGCCACTAATTGCAAGGTCATGATAGCTCAGCTGGGAAATCGGGCGGTCCCGAAACCAGAAGACCCGGGTTCAAGACTAGTTGATTATGTTGACTGGTTGTTGTTGTTGTCTTTTCCCTTTTTTTTTCAAGTTCCTACTTTTGTGAGAAAATCTATTATTTTTTGGCGAGTAGTAATACTATTATATTTTTTATAATTTTTTAAACCTTTAATTGAATAAATATAAATTCTTTTGGTAACTCTTGTTTGCATGGACGAATTTTAATGGAGTAACCAAAATTTTCAAATGAATTAGTACGTCTCTTTTTAAACCATCACCCACATTCGGAAGAATTTCATAAAAAAATAAGAAACATATTCAATGCAGAAGATGACAGAACAATAAATAGCCATGGCATTTATTCTTGTCATAAAACTTCTCATAAAACTTTTGGACATAAAGTACTACTGACACCAGATTAAGTTCAAGTATTATTAAACCTAACTCTTCTAAAGCGAGACAATTAGCACAAATATATATTTTACTTATGGATGAGGCTCCGATGCTTCCAAAATATGGTTTGCACAACATTGATCAACTTTTGCGATCCATTGGAAATTCGGATCTCCCTTTCGGTGGAAAAGTAGTAGTACTAGGAGGAGATTTTCGCCAATGTCTGCCTGTACAGCCGCGTGCGAATAAAACTGAGTTATTTGATCTTTCTATTAAGCAATGCACCGATCATTATGGTCCGTTTTTAAGACTTTTAAACTAGAAGAAAATATGCGCAATGATATAGAGCATTGGTGAGAGCAGTGGTGACCCAGTGGTATCGGCCGCGACTTACAAGTTGTAGGTCGTGGGTTCGAGCCCAGACAGGCGCTTTACTTTGCGTAAATTATTTCATCACCACTGCTCTCAAAACGGTGAAGGAAAACATCGTGAGGAAACCGGCATGTCCTAGAACCAAAATTCGAAGACATGTGACATCCACCAACCCGCACTGGGCCCGCGTGGTGGATTACGGCCGATTCCCTCTCACAGAGAGGAGGCCTGTGTCCCAGCAGTGGGAACAATAATAGGCTGATGATGTGATGTAATGATGTGATATACTCGTAGAGCATTGACATTTGCTGTTTATTTACTTAAATTAGGTAATGGCGAACTGACCCTAAATACTATGGAAAATATTGAACTGCTACAGAATATCATTTCAGGCAACAATCTTATAGACTAGGTATTTGGTAACTGCTTAGCCAATGGAAATTATGAGGAGATGAAAGATAGAGCAATACTCGCGCCTTTTAACAAAGATGTTGAAAAAATTAATGATGAGATGCAATGGTGTAAGACTCATTGTAACAAGTTTGTTCAATCACATAATAAAGGCAAAAATTATTGCTGGTGAACAATCCGGCAACGAAGTACATGTATCAAGAATAACCCTTGACTCATCAAAAGGAGAACTGATGGGATGCACCATGCAGCGTCACCAGTTTTTGCCATGACTGTCTACAAATCCCAAGGGCAAACATTCGAATCTGTTGAAGTTGACTTAAAGTCCTGTCCGGTCTTCATGCATGGTATGTTATATGTAGTATTTTCCAGAGTTAAGCGACCAACTACGTTAAAAGTCCATCTTCCAAAAGAAAATCCTCGACAAACCCGCAATATAGTATGGCAGGAAGGTTCAGACTCGATTTCATAATCAAAACCGTGATGATAAAAATAAACTTACGTAATTGATTGATGAACAGTAAAAAACACGATTTAACCGAGCAAAGCTTGGTCATCCAGGTACTTACATTTAAATTCGAAAAAGAACGTAATGAAATTAAAAATGGAAATACGTTGCCAGCCTTCATTAGTCGCCAGGCTATAAAATATATCCTCATTAATTCCAATTAAGCAATTTTACCAATAATGAAAATTCATATCTTAGTTTAAAGCAGGAGCCGTGTAGGTAGAGGTACCCCTGCGTCGCTTTAAATTAGAATTAATGTCTGCATTTAACCCGTACGGAATAAATGTGAAAATGTAGCAAGCTACGTGCTTTAAGTACTATAATACATTTCCTACGTTAAGGATGAAACATGCATACGTAAATATCACTCTTGTATTCTACAAAGACATTAGCAGATGTCTATTTTGAACCACATTTCTCTGTTTAAATTACAGTTTCAAAATATAGTGCTACTACTATTATAGAAGTGTAAGTTTGTGAGGATGGATCGATGAATGTTTGTTACTCTTTCACGCTAAAACTACTGAACGGATTTTGATGAAACTTTACAGAAACATTGCTTGTACATCAGAATAACACTTAAGCTATACCTAATTTATAAAGGTATTTCGCGAAATAGTAGTAGTACCACGCGGGCGGAGCCTCGGGCGGCAGCTAGTCTTCTGTATAAACACAAAGTCGTTTGGTCTCATATATATTTTCTAACGCTCAACAATCATTATCCGAGGCACATTTTTTAATTATGTCTTTTCACTGTCTCACAGCTGCCCAAAGCCCTTCCCCAAATTCTTTCAGGTTTATCTCGAAGAAAAAATGCTTTTTACTCGCGAACCATCATCGTCAGCCTCTCCAATTCCATGCCATTTATTTTGATTTTCGGCAAGCGCGAAATTCATGATGCATATATGTTTTTCCAATATTTTTATTATCATCTTCATTTCAGCCGATAGAAGTCCACTTCCACACTGTCCTTTCTGCTGGACATAGGCCTCCCCCAGGCGTCGCCACATTGACCGATCCCGTGCGTCTCGCATCCAGCGCCTTCCCGCAACCTTAACCAGGTCATCGGTCCACCTAGTGGAAGGCCTTCCAACGTATCGTCTTCCGGTTCGCGGTCGCCATTCCAGAACTTTTCGGCCCCATCGGCCATCCGTTCTGCGATCAATGTAATATTTTCATTAAAACTAATATGTCTATAACCGTTTAGAATTCAAAATATTGTAATGTATAAGTCAAATAATTACAACGTTAGATATAATTATTTGAACAGCTTTGTATAGCACCAGGTACAGTTATAATGAGTTCGGTGTCCGTACTCATTTGTCGGTAATTATAATGTATTATGAGCTTTTGATGTTATTATTACAGTGAAAATGAGTTTCCCGACAGTTTTATTTATTTACTAGTTGCCGCCCGGATGGAATTAGTACTTCGGTATGTATAAATTACTAGCTTCTGCCAGCGGCTTCGCATGCGTGAATGTCGACAATTATCCCAAGGGAACTATTCCCTGGATGAAAAGTATCCTATGTGCTATTCCTGAATATAATCTATCCCTGTGCGAAATTTCACCTAGATCCATCCAGCCGATTGAGCGTGAAGAAGTAACAAACATACAAACACACACAGACACTCACAAACTTTCGCCTTTTACAATATTAGTATGATTTGATAGCCTGCGTGTTTTTCTGGTGTATAAGCTATGATACTGTAAAGTTTCAAAAAGATTTAAATAGAGAGTGAAAGAATACTATCTTTTCTTTCCGACTCAGTTGCATATAACTCAGTTACACTCAGTTGTATTATTGTTTATAATTATGATATTATTTAGTACTTATTATTGCAATATTTATTTGTTTGGTATGATTATATTAGAGTAGATATTTATTAGTTATATTGTATTCTACTTTATAGTGAATTGTTTAATATGTTTTTTTTTATTTAATTCTGCTCTCGCAGCTATGCTGGCAGAGATTTCTTTAGAAATAAGTATATCTTCCTACCTATTTTATGTTCCGTCTTCTTCTTGTCTGTTTTTATGTGTCTGTACAATAATGGTTAAAAAAATAAGATCAGTTCTGTAGCTATAGCGGGTACAAAAATCTTATAGACAATTTCAATTAGCGGGCAAGTTTTCCAAATATTTTTTCACTATTTAGGTTTTAATTGTATGTTACTAATTATGCACAGTACACGACGAAAAAACCAGCCCTTTATTTTTTTATTAAAACCAAGCACAACTTTATCACGAACTGATCACAAACTAGGAATTGCGCTAACTGTTAAACTTACAGCGGAATGTACGATTCTAACTACATTGGAAATAACTGGAACTTAATATTCGTGAAAACTAACACTGAACACTGAACACCCGTTCATACTATTCAATATTAATTCCCGCTTTCACTAAGTGACTAAATAAACACTACCGCTGGAGTCGATCTTCAAGGATAAGCAACGCTTACCGAGGTCAGTTCGTGGATTGGTTCATTGCATACATAGACTCCTCCCTCTCTCGACAGCACGTTAAGCTGTTGCTGCTGAATATCATTTGTATATCTTTATCAGTCGATACGGGTAGTCAGAAGTCAAAAAAACTGAAACATCTTGCCAAAGCATATCGTGATTTCCAGTTACCTACTGGGTTGTGTATATCAGATAGGCTTTCGTTAAGGTACCTGTAAACAGGCTACAAAAATTGCATCTTATCGGCAATTTTGTTGACCAATATTAATAGCGCAATATATTTGCAACTTATACCCTTGCTGCAATTTCATTGTGCAAAACATTGCCAAGTGTAATCCAGCAAGATTCTGCAACTGGATTGCCAAGGAATTTTGTTCGTACACGCGGAGCAATTATTGAGCTAGATCTTAGTAGTTAATGACGTTTTTTACGTGTTTTTCTTCAGTCGTTTTACGATTTTTATTGTATTTTATTTTTGTTCGGATTTTGATTTTGTTGTTTATTGACTGTATGTTTTTTTTTTAATGATTTTATTTTGTTGACTTAGTTTAAAATAATTATCTTATAGAATTTATCTTAAATTAATACTTAGATTTGTTATTACTGGGCGGCCATGTTATCACAAGTGCTATGTACGCCGTACTTGTCATTTGCATTGGTCCTAAAGTTGTCTATATTGTTCTGTCGATGTTTAATGCATGTGATGTGGCTGTTCTATTTTTAACCGACTTCAAAAAAGGAGGAAGTTCTCAATTCGCCGGAAACTTTTTTTTTTTTTAAATTAAGAACTCGTTACATGAAAATTCTTAAGGTTACGATCTTTATACGCACTAACTTCTACATCCATGTTGATAAAGTTTAAATTATTTTTATTTGATCACTCGGTCATGACGAACAGAATAAAATCAAGAACGGATACAACACAACTTCACTAATCAGGCAGATTCATGCAGCGACAGGACGAGGCAGGGGAAGGCGAGCGAGGGAAAACAGATGCACCTTTACATCACAGCAAAGACGATAGAGTCTGGCCAACGAAAGCGTGATCTAAAAAACGCAGCAAATTCAAAAAATCTTAATGTGGTATCACCGACTATACCTCAAGTTAAATGTTTTGATACTTGTATTATTTGCATGTATTATAATTTATTTTTTGCGTTTATTGGCTTGCCGTTTGGTGAAGCCGTGATTGTCATGGATGTGAGTTAAAAAACGAGTGTGTATATTTATTTATAGTATGTACATAATATTAACCCACTTAACATTTAATTTATTAATTACTTATCATCATACTCAACATCAGAGTCCAAAAATTCATCCTCTAAGGATTCATCTGTATCTGCATCATCATCTACCCTTATTATAATTTTTTCCAATACTTCTTCTGTTATGTGATCTCTTTGTTTATATTTATTTTCCACATTTATTACATGGTCCGTAATTTTTTCCAGTATTCTGCAGTTATTCGGCCAAATGAGAAACATTGAAACATAAACATAAGAAAAGGTATCATCATATCGTAAATATATAACAATCAGCCAACATGGATCAAGATTACCAAGTTATACTAACAATCGCAATCACAGACTCTGACGTACCTTTGACAGCTTAATAATGTTGCCATATTTAACTTTGAAAATACCCCAGATCACGCTTTCGTTGGCCAGACTCTATATGGCGATATTGGAGTAAAGTTAAAGCGGGATAAATCATTTGCAATCTAGCCAGCTAGGCAATGAATACATGCGACTACTATGAAACATCTTGGCAATATCACTGAGCCATACTGCAAGATTGCAGCAATTGTTGCAGTGTGTTGAGCAATATAACTGGCCACTTGGCGGCTATAGAATTGCAGCAAGAAATTGACAAAAAACCAGCCCGTTTACAGGCACCTTTAGACTGGAACCCGCCCCTAACATAGTTGGGAAATTGCTAGGCAGATTGATTGACTTACACTAAGCAACATTTTAATGTAATGCGTAAACATTTCGCAAAACAATTTCCACCAATCATCACATAAACTTATGACGGTGCAATTTTATTGTATCACTCCTTACCATTCTTCTAATTTACTTACGTTGTTGCTGATGTTTTGCTTCGGTGTTGAATAAATGTTTACTATTTTATTCAAAACAATCGGCCTTTAGGAAACCATTGACTTTCAAAAGTAGAAATCTGCAGTAGTACCTAATATTGCTGCGCTAATTAGATATGCAGTAAGGAGGTTATTAATGGTTGCTTTGGAAGGTACTTACGTTAGATTGTATCTACAGTTATTTAGTAACAACGGCCGTTTGTTTTCTTTAAATGAATATAATCCAAACTACATTTTTTCTATAAGCTTTGCCCTCACTAGGAATTTCAGTAATATGAGGTAAGTATAAATCATATATGATATCATCACACTATCACAATATTATAAAGGCGAAAGTCTGTGAGTGTGTATGTTTGTGACTTCTTCACGCTCAAACGGCTGGACGGATCTTTATGAAATTTAGCACGGAGATAGAATAAAGTCTGAAATAGCAAATAGGATACTTTTTATCCCGGGAATATGTTCCCTCGAGATAATTATCGACTTTCACGCGGGCGATGCCGCTGGCAGAAGCTAGTCAACTATAATTATTTTAACTAAAAACTTCTTTACTATCATACCTACTACCATCTACTACTGCAATCTATTGATATGATAATGGTCTACAAGGAACAATATTTGGTTTCCAAAATTACACACTTAGGTACCTTAGTTAAATCCCTAAGGGACCTTCAGATAAGCCCCAATATTTTTTTTGGCAGATTATTTGAAAACATTGTGTTCTATTATTTAGTTTTATATATGCTAGTTGGTGCATTAACACACACGTATTAAGTTAGTTTATTTTAGCTCGCATATGTATGAGATATCATTTCAAACTTTTGTGCAGACCGCAAACTATGTAAACAAGTATGAAAAATTATTATCTAAGCACGCGAATTTGGTTAATATTACTTAGATTAGCTGGGATCTTCTGTAGGCTTTACAATTTTCAGGACTTTATTGAAAACATTTTTATTTCTTTCTAGCCATTTTTATTTTTGGCCTGTTACTAAGCATAATATTTATCTTCCAATTCAAAGCCTCTATCAAGTTCTCGGAACAGGAGCTCCGGCCTCCATCAAGTCCAAGTAGGCTAGTGGGAAATTGCGTGGGTTCCGTAATAACTCCGGATATTAGATGGATTCCTCTATAGAACACTAATAGAGCTAGAAATAGTCCACGGTTAAGGTTACTATCAAGGAGTAAATGTAACAACTACGGGAATACAAACGTATTCCTGTAGTTGTTCATTTACTCTTCATTTATTGTGTTTATTTGGAAAGGTTAACGAGAATCTTTTCATTAGATATTATTATGTGGGGATCTATTCATTATTTTACACAACTCTTTTACAGCATTCTTAATTGTGTGGGTAGATTGGCGGTCTTATCGCTGACAGCGATATCTACCACGCAGCCTTTGGAGGGACTATTATGACATTTTATAAAATACATAAAAATGTGTAAATATAAGAATGTATATGTATTTAGAATTCATTTCGATACTTAATTGCAATATCATGCTATTTATTTAAGTATTTTTACGCACTTAATTGGCATTAACTAATGTTTTTTTACACCCTATTATCAACAAACCACTTTCTGGGTTCTGGGGGTGGATGATAGATTCCCTGTAAAATATCTACTTGTACCTCCGTCCAGTTAGACTGGCAGCCAAAACACATTTTAAAGATTCCTATAGCACAAAGCAACTACATCGTTAGCTTCACCTGACTGTTAATTCAAGGTAAACAAAATGTCAACAAAATTAATTATTTCAATTCAAACATCTCCTTAGGAGATTGTGTGCAGAGATGGGAAACACGTTCCGTTTGCCGACGTTATTATAAAGTACTTAGAATTCCACTCAGACTATTTACATACATAGCTACAAGTTTATAAGATGTGGTTCCATAACTCTAATTACATCGTGTACAATATAATGAGAAATGTTAACTTGAATGAGAAATCATTATGATATGGTTTAATTGGAAGTAGAAAATATAGGAAGAGGTGGCGAGATGATAAAGCGTATTACAAAAGGGCTGGTTCGTGGTGGCTTAGGAAAAGAATGCGTGAGGCTCTAGTCAAATAACATAATATCAGTAAATGCGACGAAATAGCGATTAGAGAAATGTCAAAAATTGTCAAGCTCTATGGAATTGTCACGTCGATCGATTCCATCCATACATGTTGGCATTTCGACTGCCGCCATCGCTGATAGACACTTAAGCTAAAGCCTTTGGTAGGATTGACTTAGGAGAGGCCTATACCCAGCTGTGGAGCAGTGGGTTGTTAAAAAACAGTAGGTACCAACACCCTTTGGTTGGAGGAAAATAAAGTTATTTTTCGCTTTGTAGTGTTGTGCTTTGGAAGACTTATTTTTTTAAAACATTTTATTTTCTCTTTTTAGTTTTGGTAGGGACTTCAAATTACCATGAAAATCTATTATTGAAACTTCACGACGATTCCAATAAGCTCAAACACGAATTTCATAATCGTTGTTTTACTTCCAGTGTGTACCTTCCAGCTTCATCATCAAATCAGTTTGATGGTTCAATTTTCATAAGTAGCAATTATTTATAAGTAGTTGCTTCATCCAAGTCGGATATGGTTAACTATTCGAGATATCTACCGTAACATACCTACTTATTAGTAAGGAATTCCAGTGACCCTTTGTGGTCTTCTTTAATAGTTCCACTTCACGAAATGATACTTTCTGAGTGCAAATGCTTGCATTGTTGATGAAAATACCAAAATCGCTATACTTATTCCTATAATATTAGAGTAGTGCCCTCCATTTCTTCAGAATCAGATCCTGACTTGATGACCATGGGACCACCTGTGAAATATACCCTTTCAAATAAAAGAATTTTCCAAATCAGTCCAGGTGTCTTTGAGTAATCGGGTAAAATATATACAAAAAATAGAAACCTATGGATTGAGAACCTCCTCGTTTTTTGAATGATCGTTTGAGTAGAGACAGTAATATTACTGTAGTATTATATGATCTGTGGTAATATTCATTTCCATCGTGTCTAGCCCATTCCTGGTTAAGAAGATCAGCAAGTTAGTAGTATAGTGGTGGAACAGGGGCAGTCTGTTAGTGCGCTGGACTAATGCTTAGTACCGCTAGCTCATTAAGACTTATTAAATCCCAATAGAGGTGGCCGAAGACCAGCTACATGACAATTCGATGTTGCCTTTCATAGTTACATGTTCTGAAATAGCTCTATAGTTATCATTTTTAAAATTTCGATGAAAAGCGTAGTTGTATGTTGTTGTATGGTTATCGCACTGTCTTGTCTGACTGTCAGCAGGAGCCTTAATAAAAATAGTTAAAAAAAAAGCAATAAGAAAACCATGTTGTGCAACCGTAGGATACATATTCGTGAGCTGGCTGACGAAAACCAGATGTATCCTCCAACTGCACAGCATGGCTTTCTTCTTGTTTACGTATTTTTAGTTTGCTTCTTAAGCAGTCGGGATTTTCGATTATTTGAATACACATTTTTTATTCCTAACTTTTTAGTTAATATTTTTTTCGAATTAGGTACATAATACATAATTGTTATATATATTTGAAATCACTTCTTAAAACCCTTTATATTTTTTTTCTTCCATCCCATTGTGAAGGGTATCAAAATACCCTTCACAATGGGATGGAAGAAAAAAAAATTGTGCCTCTACAATATGGCGTGCAAAATCCGCCGTTTTTCTATTTTCCAATTTTAATGTGGCCAGTGACACTCGCAAGGTTAAGACGAATTGATTGACTTAAGAATCACCAAAATCGGCCAACGCGTTTCGTCTCTAGAACGCCATAGGACAAACATAGGAACAAACATACATAGACTGATAATCACATAACCCTCCTTTGGCAGTCGGGTAAAAACATCCTTCTTGAAACAACAGCTAATTTTAAGCACCTCGAAACCTCATACACGTGAACTCGCCCATTACTATAATGTTAGCCTATTCAGATAAAACAATACTATAATAGTATATTAATCAAAGAATAGTTGCATTAAAACAGTATCCACGATTCTAAATTATGTTTGGCATCTAGCAAGCCTATCTTTTTCATCATAACTCGGTCCGATCCTGTTAGAGATCGTGCAGACGCAGAAACAACAAAAACAATGCAAAACTAATCCTAGTATATACAGCTAGGGGTATAAAACATACAACATGGCACAAGCCTGCACCTCGCATTGTTGTTTGGTTCTGTAGCGTAGTAACGAAGTACCAAAATCCTGTATATTATAATAATTGTACAAATTGAACAGTTCATTATTGGTGAAAGCTAGTTGCTCATTATACCAGACGAGTAGGTTTACAGAACTGCACATTCAGCCATCGTTTACCAAACTATAAAACACATAATAAGTATAATTCATCATCATCATTTTGCTCTGAAGTATTAATTCATTGCAAATTTTCGGTCGAATAAATACTCAGTGAGGCTCGTTGATTTTGTAATTGGGCTGTGTTCACAACAAATTGAATCTCTGTTGCCACTGAGTTTACTCGCATGAAACTTTTAATCGTCCTGTATTTAAACGGTAAAAATATAAAATATATAATATTTTCTCTGTGGAGTATCCGACAGCGAGAAGACAGATTGAAGAAATTATTATACTTGGCATCAAATAAGGCTTAAAGATCAAAATATATCTGTAGTTATGTATATCAGCTCGTACATTCCATTGTCCCATATAAAGAACAAGCAAAAAATATACAAACTTTTGGCTGCGGCTACGCCCGCTTCAAATTCTGTAATATTATATTATCTGTGTTGGAAGTAAGGTATGGATAAGTACGATTATGATGTCTTACTCCAAGATCCAATCTTTACCAAAATTAGTTTAGCGGTTAAGGCATGAATACGTCACAAACAGACAGACTGGAGTTAGTTTCGCATTTATTATATTCCGTTCATATATGTTTTCCTAGAACTAGAAAAATGAATACATATGTAACGGTCTATAGTTTGCTGACTACAGTCAGTAATACCGAACTGAACAAACCACAATACACACAATTAACTACTAGAGTGCAGTTGAAATACTAAATAAAACACTCTACTTGATGTCCAATGTAGCTTTAAAAGTTCAAGAGTATTTATTGCAGAAATGAACAATACAAACGTTTTAATATTTGTAATTTTTTTTTAATTCCTTTCAAAATTCATTGCACGTCTAAATATATTTTTATGATTTCAGATGTATAAATTGGTGACAGATGGATTAAATTTATAAATGTAGAAAAGTAAGCCTTAAGCCTTAGTAAAAGTAAAATGTTTAACTTAGAAAAAAAAACATTACCACATTACGCAATGATGGGCATAAAAAGGCCCTTTTCGGACATAAACCGGACGCAGAAGTGAAACATGTCACACGCTCGAACGGACATGTTGTAATTAAAAAGGTTCTTTGTTTCTCTGCGGAACCCCAAACCGGGCTGCGTAGAAGATTATTCAGAAACAAAATAAAAAGCCGCTCTCTGTCCGCCAAGTAAAACGTTATCGACGAACTCTAAGCCCATTTCTGTAAAGGCATTGTTGGGTTTTCCGTTTTTTTCCACTAATTGACTATCGGATATCGCTGTTGGAAAAAATATACTTTGTTATAGATGTTTTAAATCCTTTTTAGGGTTCCGTACCTTGAAAGAAAAAAACGGAACCCTTATAGGATCACTTCGTTGTCCGTCCGTCTGTCTGTCAAGACCTTTTTTCTCAGGAACACGTGGAGGTATCAAGCTGAAATTTATATCAAATACTCAAGCCTACTGTCCCTTAAAGCTGTGAAAAAATAACTTTTAAGCCAACGCAATCAAAAGATACAGCCGTTTATGACGCAAATTTCCGCAAATTTTCGACACTCGCATGGGAGTCAAAACCTACAGGGTACTTCCCGTGAACTCAGAATCATGAAATTTGGTACGAAGCAACGTCTTATAGCACAGATAAAGGAAAAATTGCGAATACCGTACATTTTTAGTTACATCATATAATAAAAATATTTTAATAATTTGAAACCTTACTACCCCTTTTCTCGCGCGTAGAGATATTAAATTGAAATTCATATTAAATACTAGGTCTATAATATCTTTAAGCTGAAATTTGTACGGAACCCTCGGTGCGCGAGTCCGACTCGCACTTAGCTGGTTTTATTTGTTGTAAAAAGCAGCGCTGTTAATTAATTTGACCTAAAACACAAATAACACAATGGAAAGCTTTAGATTCTGATTTAAAAAAAATGTAATTCGCTTTTGATACTGTGGGTAGAATTTCAATGTTTACAGCTTGTTCTATTGTGCCTATATATATCTCTTTTATTCGTTCTGGTATGGTTGGGTGCCATGAATAATAACGTGTGGCGCATATTGCTAATATTCCAGTTAGCCCCATCTATAGTCAAGACTCTGGGGTCGCTCCGGTTCGGCCGGGTTCGACCTTACGACCTCTCGGTCAGGGCGGCGTCTCTAGCAGGCTGTACCACCGATATACAATTATTTGCGTACGGAAATTGGGTAATATCTCTCTTCATATTGAACATTTTGCAGTAACTAAGAGCTAATTTAGCTTATCAGTACGCTACCTAAAGTGATTGCGGCCCTTGTGGCTAAATTATAGCAGAATCATGGGTCTATTTTTAACAGACTAAAAAAGGAGGTTATCAGGTTAACCAACGCTTGCCGAGTTCGGTCCTTGGTTAGGTGACCATCCAATACATACTGCAACTCCTCATTGACTAGGAAAGCACGTTAAGCAGTTGTTCCCGGCTGTTATTTGCAGATCTTTGACAGTCATTATGGTAGTCAGCAGCCATAAAATCTGACACCATACTTGCCAAGAGGTATCGTGTTCCCAATTACAGGGTTCTGGAGATCAGCAGCCTAATTGCAAGAAACTTAGGGGAATTCGGCATGGCGAAGGATTTGATCCCATCAATCGTACAATCACGTGCGAGATGAAAGACGCGTTGTGGATTTCCGGCTATGTGATTGGTCGATGGATGGGGTTAAATCCTTTGCCTTGCCGAATTCACTTACGAATTTAGGCTGCAGATACGCAGTCACTCAACGTAAAATACTAGTACTAGTTAAAACCGATTAGACTGGAAACAGACCCCAACATATTTGAGAAAAGGGTAAGCAGATCGATTAGCTATTGCTATTCGTATTAAATGTAAATCTACTTGTGAAGTGGACGGTGTGACTGTAGGAGCAGCTACTGGCTGCGTTTGCCATACTTGCTTTTAAGTAAGAAGGCGTTCATAACTTATAAGTTCTTTAATATGTTTAATTCGGGTGTTGAAAGGAAACAGTGTGAATGATGGCGTAACAGGACAATTGGAAGGAAACAACCAGGGACAACGGCAAATGATGAAGATGTTTAATTCGGAAAGTAAATAATGATGAATGACCATGTCGCCACCGGGAGTAAGCAATACCTTTTCATAAACGCTGAGGTTTACCAATCAAGTTGTTTGAAAAAACTCCAATTCCTTTGCCAATGGGTACAGCAAATACCAATGTGTACCTAGTTACTTCTCTCGAGCTCGAACGCGTACGTCCAACGAATGTGTACGATACGAAAATTCTAGATTTGCGAAAGGGCACTGCAAATATCAATCTGATGTTAGTTTTCTCAAGCCCTACCCGTACGGGGTTACCTTCATATAGGTATGTACGATACGCAGGTCCTAAGTATATTCACAGCCATAGCAAGATTAGTATAGACTTGTTCTATCTCACGACGGCGGGTTTGTCTTAGTCGTGTGTCACGATCGTGATCACACAGAACTAATGTGCAACACACACGAATAAGACCAAACCGCCGTCCGCGTCGGGCGAAAGAACAACTGTACAAAACTTGCAATGCTTCGGTGCATTGCAAGTTTTAAGTTTTTTTTACCTATTATAAAATTAGAAGATAGCTTATTCACCGACAAAAAACATCACAGAATCTCTAAAAATACAAGGCTAAAGCTACTTTTACCTTTTTCCGTCCACAATCCGAAAAGCTAATATCACAATTTCCGGCAGCCTTGCAAACAAGGTTCGTTTACGAAAGGCCGCCCGGCGCCCGGTAGCAAGGTACACCACTAATTATATTGAAGGCAGCTGCCATCGACATACATAATATGTGTTATAATTACGCCATAACTTTCAACAGGGTAGACAGGAAGGTAAGTAAAGCTGGTGAGATATTGCTTGATGGGTAAGGTGTATATTGGAAAGTAGCTTTGCCTGCGGCTTTGCTTCCGTTGTTTATAGGACATATGCGTACGTACAAAACCTCAGGGTTTTTTTCCACGGGAGATGGCTGAAACTATAGAACGCCAGCTCCTGTGATCGTTTACATGCTCCTTCGTCTTGTTCACATTTATATTCATCCGTTTCAACTTAAATAGTTCATTCACCATAGTCACCATGTCATGCAACTGTTCTGTTTACGATCCGAGTAAAAATTAATACACGGGCAATATGCATTTTTAAGGGATTAAAGGAGCCATGCTAGTGTGTAGTGTAGTGAAATAATTTACAATAATGAGCCTAAAAGTGGCATATATCAGCGATAGCGAAACATCGCAAATGTATGAGATTGACAGCTCTATTGAGAAGTTACGAGAGCAATTTCAAACTTTTGGCATTTCGATAATCCCGATAGAATGTCATGTTGTCCGGATCTCCAGACCTCACAAACAACAAACAATTTTACTTATTGTAGTTTAATGGAAAGGCAGACAAGCAGCAAGTGCAGCTTAATTCCACTCAGTTCAGATACCAATCGATTCGCGGCTGTCGGGCAGATATTGCTATTAGCGATAACATCGCTCCGTTCCCTTAGAACTTAATTGCTTTGAATCTCTTTGCCTGTTTCGAGCCACTCTCCTGCTGAGGCCCGCTGTTTTTGTTAGATCTTCCTCCCATCTTCTTATTTGTTACGTTTTATGAACTCAAACTGGAGGAGAGTGGCTAGTGACAGAAGTTAGTGGACACGGCTAGAGGAAGCCTTTGCCAAAAGGCTCACTGAATTCAGGGTCATAGTGTATCAGCACATACAAAGTAAAGAACAATATACAATAAAGGACATTATATTATTTTATTATATATCTCTTGTCAATGAAATCAGTCTTTTATTTGTGAATAGTTTAGATGTACTTATAGGATATTATTGAAAGAAAATGTTTCGGGGATTTTGTTTTCGAAAGATTAGATGTTTGAATGTAAAATGTTGCAAGATACGAATTGTAAGCGCACGCTGAATTACTAGTATTTACTAGTAGTTTCAGGGCTAGGCCCTGAAATCCTTAGTAAACTCAAATATTGTTATGGTATTGTTAAGTCCTATCCCTAAATAGAAACCGAACTAAGCCCGGCACAAATCAAGACATCATGAGCTGCATTTGAGAAATATCGAAACCAACACGTCAAGTTTAGCACTTGCTATAGACCAACGAGGCGGTCAAGAAGAGGTCATTGAAAGACTCTTGTCTAGAGGCTCAGAACGGCAAAAGTTTTAATGTGTTGACACATCTGGCTAACTATTCAATGAATACAGTCGTAATGTTATATACCAATATACTTCCCATCATATTAAAATCAATTTCACACGGATGCTCATCACTAATAGATATCTCCACTTTACACACCTATTTATAGATAATATCCGCAACGTCACTCGTCACGATGTCATGTTTATTAATAGTTTATTATGAATTTATCAAGTCAAGTGGAATGAGGATAGTGTATGCCTAATTTGCGTTATAGGGGTGAATATTAGGGGTGTATGTTAGTATATATAATTATATTTCAGTTAATCTGTTTAGTAACTCATGACTGGTTCCTATGTGGCCATCGGATTGTAATTTATCTCACTAGCTGTGCCCAAGCTTTTTCTCATGGGTAGGTGGATTATTTGGGCATTATATATTAGTCGGAAAGTGAAGTTAGCTAGTCATTGTGTATTCATACGAATTTGTTTACCGGTGATGCTTATAATATTGAAAAAAAATTGAATAAATAATAATACTGAGACAAGGTTTACTATCGATTTGAAGAATCCCATTTATACCACGTCGGTTACAAGCAGACATAAACCTATTTAAGTACATTTCTAATGTGTGGTAGAACAGGGCCTTCATTGTGTTCTTTGTATTTCCCGACTGTGAAAATGTGTTATGAATGGATAAGAAGGTCAACTTAAACCTAAATTATTCAATACCTAAATCAGTCATATCAATATTTTATAATTGAGGGTTCTTTAAAAACTACTAGCTTTTCCCTATGGCCTATGGCGGGTGAAAGAATCGAATCAGTACATTTCCAGAGATTAAGTATTTATGTATTTATATTAGCTGTGCGTAGCCGCGGCGCTTCCGTGAACTGCCTACTCTACCCTACTTATCTACTTTACCTACCTTACTTACCTTCCTACCGAACAATTTATTTTTCTTAGGTCATTCCTACGCGCAGAATCTTAACAATCAAATGCACAATGCCATCTTTATATCGAATATGGAGTTCAACTGTCCGATTATCGTATTGCGTGTGTTGTGATATTTTACTTCTTGAACACTTTAAATTCAACTAAATTTTGAAGGAGTGAACCGATTGGGATGAAACAAAATCTAAGTATACTTCAAGTTACACTAATTTTTTTGTATAAAAGTTTTTACAGTGTACATTTAGTAGTACATTTTATGTGATGTGTGAACAACTAAACAGACAAAAATGATGGAAATGGTTCTGTTGGTTATCTTTTAACAACCCGGCTACATTTTTGGAATTATTTTCGATGTACAAAACGACTTTTCTACAGATTTATAATTGTTTAACTTGTATGTGCGGTGCTATCTGTTAATTTTTGGTTGTTTTTTATTTAAATAAATATAAAAGAGATAAGAGATAGGTTCAGTTGTTTGTTCAATGTGACATAAGAGAAACAAATTCAAATAAACATGTTATTAAGGCATATATTCCCCAATGTTAAAGCAGTACTGGCCGTGCGCCCGGTCGGTGCCAGAATATCAATATTGAACCTCCTTTTGGACAGTTTTGTTTGTAAAATATTCTTTGATTTACATTATTTGCTATTTCAGTTATGAGGAAATTTGAGCAATAATTTTTTCAAAATTAGCGAAAAAATATCGTGTCGTTAATTATTTTTTTTAAAAATAGCTATTAATTACACGAATCAGTTATAAATAGGATTTTTATTTCAAACTTTTTAACCTAGCTGTCAGTCACTAAGGAAGGAGTATGCTTTAGAAAGTAACCATTTTACGGCACTAAAGCGGTGAAAGGCCCTTAGGGCTGTTTCTCCAATCAGTGTTGCAGTTGTTCATGTGGTCGAGTCCCTCGGTCGTCATAACTCAGTGCCATTAATATTCTTTAATCCACATTTAATCCAGGAACATTATGAGAATAACAAGCAGCATTTTAATCTGCACTGCTTGGATTCTTTAAAATGCTCGTTTTATTTATTTTTTGTGAGGTACATCGAAGTAATATTGTTTTCTCATGGGGAGCTCCTGAATAAAATATAGTCATCCGTGGTTGGCATTAGCTTTGACCTGAAAGTTGAAATATTTTACAGTAATTGAGGAGCTTATTTAAATGTGCAAGTATTATATTTGCTATAATCTAAATATGTATAAACTCTCCTCAAAATGGGATTTTCCTTCGTCTCACCAAGGCACACCTACCATGAAAAATTATGATTTTTCAAGTTAAGTTATTTTCCAATCGTCCAAAGTATAATTTTCAGTCTACTTTATGTGTATGCATAATATAGCCTGAAAATTATTATATTATAAAACTTCCATTACACTATCTACCCCATTCCTCATTACACTCAAGATTGCAACCTTAGAGATCAAATCACAATCTCTTAACCAAACACTAATATATCTAACGTATTTGCGAACCCGACGTCCAACTGAGCGGCTATAAGCAGCGTAAGCAAACAGTCATATCAACGATCTACGGAACCCTCTTTGAAGACGAGATCTTTGTAGTTGAGAAGCGCTGTCATAAATGTCAGCGACAGCTACTTTGATTCCGCTACTTAAGTTGAGTGGTGTCGTTGACCCTGTGTCGTTTGTTTCTTGTATTTTTTGAATTCATATTTCATTGCTTGACGAAATTTATTTAACTTCATACGGCTTTTTAAAGATTAAAGTAAATAATAACAGTATTTGATCAGTCTTACTTACCAAGCTATTCAAATTAACATTTACAATTTGGATTAAATCTCAATTGGTTAAATATGTAAATATGCATTCCTTATTTCTAGTAAACAGACCTAGATTCAAGTAAAAATTAGTAAAACTTTTTAACAGCGTTACAAGCTTAACACGAGTAATCCAAAAATAAGTTTAGATACTGCTCTTATTTTATGCTTTATGAAAAGCCAGGTTTTTAAGGAAATCCTATAATTCTTGGTAAACTGCCACATTGGACTAGTAAAGTAAGGCAGCTCCACCTTTTTTGAAGTGTTCGAATGCAGTGCCATCTAGTTTTTGGTTAAGGAAACGAATAAATATAAATATGTTTTGGTTGGTACTGCTGTTTATAATAGCTGATAGTCTGATAGACTGTACACTTTTATGTAGTAGCTACGTAGCTATATTCCAAGTGGCGTTTATGAGATGAAATTAAAGGAATTCGTAAAGGGAAAAAAACGCAACAACATACATAATTGTAATTTTATTACATAAAAAAAATACACATTTAATACATAATTTTGTGTTCTCGTTTCTCTCCCTTAATGATTTGCGAAACATCGTAAGGAAACCGGCATGTCTTAGAACCAAAAGTTTGAAGACATGTGACAGACAGCTCGTAGCTAAATAATAGCCGCACGGGTCGATGTTCAAGTCCGTGGATGGGTGACCATCTTTACATAGCGAGTTTCTTCCATGTTTCGGCAAGCACGTTAAGCCGTTGGTCCCGGCTGACATTTGAAGATCTTTTAAGGTCGTTACGGTTAGTCAGAAGCCATCTGACATCAGTCTAGCCACGAGGTACCATGTTACCCAGATACTGGGTTTTGCAGGTCAGACAAGCAGTCGCTCCATACAAATCCATATACTACTGCTCAGCCGTATCCGGTTAGACTGGAAGTCGACCCAAACAAGTTGGGCAAAGGCTCGGCAGATAAAGCTTTACCCATAGCAACACCGAAATATTTCTACAATTTATTCCCTTAATGATTTGATAGATGGCGCTGTTTTAAATAAAAATACGGTATTTTGGTTTTAGTTGTAGTTGCTATAGCATGCTACTACAGTTGCATCTCTGCCTAACCCTTCGGGTAATACAAGCTTAAAGTTGTGTATATTTTATGATGGTTTACAGTAATCAGCCCTTCATACACTTGACCAAATCCCAAACGAAACTCTCCAATAAACCCAATCTTCGGCCACTCCGGTGACCCACTAAACGCGTTGCGAATAATAAAGAAACAAAGACTAATTTCCTGCGAGCGCTGAATGCCTGGTAGCGGCGAGTCTTCCTGTTTGTCTATACGTACACTTGACCCACGTCGGAAAGGGAAATTATATTTCCTCTCACTTTTCCTTCTGATTAAATTTGTTGTGCCTCCTAAGAAAACGAAACGGTTTACACTGAGATACCTGATCAATTCTAATGAAGATTGGCTATTTTATGTGGTAGCAGCCCACAATTAAAATAAATCGTTACTTTTGTTTAAGAAACATAATTTAATGCCAATTGAAAATTCAACTAATATCATAAAATTGAGAAAGGTCTGTATGTATGATTGTTATCAATCGTACCTCAACGGTACAAAAACTTAGCAAAAGGGTAGACCATGGCCTGGACTAGTTGATACGATGTGTTTTATCCAGGTTTTCACATATTTGTGGAATTACTTTCACCTTTCACTGCTTAGCCACTGCTTGAAATGAATATGTTCTATATTTAAGAATTCCGTTGCTATTACTTGAACTAATGAAATAAGGAGACTAAACATCGAAGCTTTTATACTTAATGTAAATAAGAAAATATTCTGTTATACAATAAATCCTCTCTTACACTTAAGTGTCCTGAGGCACACTTCAAGGCTTTTGTCTGAAGCAGTCATCTTAACTTTTTCTAAGTAGATCTCTTATGAGCTAAGTACAATACGGCCCACGATATCTACAATAGTGCTAGATGGCTTGAAGAGAAATGTTGAACATGAATATAGGCAAAAATAAACTTTATTAAGTTACGTACCTACAAGTTTATTGATTCAGACAACGTATCTTCAGGCGGATAAATTTTGAATCGAACACATACATATTATATTGTCAAATATTAAAATTAATGCATTGTACTGAAATTGAAAAAACATTCGCTTGGAAGTCGGTGGTACCTCTTGTTTTATAATTTTCCAACACCGACTTTCGAAACAAAATTTATTAATGCAGATTTTCTCTAAAAATCTGTTCCTCAATTCTTTTGACAGTTTAACCGCAGTCAACAGACGTTAGATTTTCTTAGAACGTCCTTCATCGCCCAAGAACCATGACACGTTTTTTTTTTTTCCTTGGTCGAAACTCCTCATTGGATGTCCTCCGCCCTAGGTAGGGCGGAGGGGACTGTCAGACTCTTACTGACTAAAAACCACCCCGGTTTTCCATCTCACACCTACGCTGGGGGTCGTGGGAACAACGATACTTCCGCAACCCCCAACTAGTGCCGGCCCGCCTCTACGGGCCACGACCTCGGGTTGGGGGGGGGGAGTGAGGTGTTGGACTTCCCCCGCGACGTCTAAGGGGTGTGCGCGTGAACACTACGCGCCACCACCTCAGGTCCTGATGTGTGGGGGGCGACGGACGTCCCTGAGTCTGGACCCATTTAGGGGGACTGGCAAAGGGCTTTGTCCGCCCTCCACCGACGCCCGGCGCGTCTGATGCGGATCGGGTTAGCGGACGCAATCTCCCTCTTCCTCTCCGCAGCCTCCTTCTGTAAGACGACTGTTTCGCAGAAGGATACCACCGCGTCCCAGGACTCCTCGCTGCCGACCATAAACTCGACTACGGCCGGCAGCGACAGGTCACTACCTACTTCAGAGATGAGGGCACGGCGTGGCTCCTCCCAAGCGGCACACTCTGCCAGCGTATGCCGCGCCGTATCCTCCCAGCAGTCGACGCAGTGGTGACACCGGGCGTCCGGCTCCCTGTTTATGCGACACAGGTACTATAAGGGCAAAATTACAGTTACACTCTACCAAAACAGAAAAGGCAATTTTTTTGCAGTCAGCAGAATTTCAACTTTTCGCGATTATTAGGAATAATCTATACTTTAATTTCTATACAAAATATTAAAACACTTGTGGATAATTAAACTTCTTCTACAAAAACTAGCCATTTGAGTTTTGAGAGAGTATGACTGCACTTTTGACCCTTGACTGTACTTCCCGAAACGACAGGGAGCCGCGCCTCCTCCCGAGCCAGCGCTCGAGCACTGGCCGGACCGCCTCGTTGGTAATGAGGCTGGCGGTAGGGCGTGCAAACCTGTCCCGCCATTCCGCCACCAGTACCTCGCGAAGCTGAGACTGACGCAACTCCATACGTCGCTGCATCAGCCCCTCGCCCCGCGCCCGCGCTTCCTTTCGCCACCGATACAGTGACGCGGGTACCTTCGCCTCCAGGTCCCAGGGTGGGGATCCAGCCAGTGCACAAGCCGCCTCGTAGGAGATCGTGCGATACCCCCTGATGACTCTGACGGCCATCGCTCTCTGCGGCTTTCGCAGAACAGAACGATGCTGCCGACCGTCAGGTCAGCCGCCCAGAAGAACCATGTTACCCAGTCCAACTGGCCAGATGACCGGTAATTCCAATCAGATTTAGCCCCGAGATCTAGGTCCATCCGGCGACCACAATCTGAAACGGCTCGATTAGAAATTTACGAAACATAATGTAATGGAACTACTACTACATTAGGGATATATCTAAATAATTATTATAAATGTGAAAGTAATTCTGTCTTTCTTTTACGTTTTTATGTAAGTGTTGAAGAATGACCTTGGGATAGTTACAGGCATTCAAGCAGGTGAATCAGCAGACAGCAGGTGAAAGATAGTTCAGAATAAGCACGCTTTGTTTCTTAGTTAGCCTAGTGTTACTTAAAAAATATATAGGTCCATATTTTATTCACCAGTTAATGTACGCAGGTACAGTAGTCCGGTCAATTTAGACATCCGAGGGTACAACGATTACAACTCTTCAACTTTTTGAATCATATCTCAAAAACGGTGTCTCTTAGGAAAAAAAAGTATTTAGACATTTTTTATTTATATATATTTATCTGATCTACAATTTTTACCTACCGTTTTGCTGAAAATCACGAAAAACCCGTTTTCGTGACCTTTGACCCCGAGTAATTTTTTCCCAGGTATCGGATTGATGAGGACTTTTTAGATTTCATTTATAATGGTGTTTTGAACAATCCTACCAATTTTTGAGCTGACTGCCAATTTTTGTGACCTCACTCTAATTTTTAGATCTAATTTAACCGGACTACAGTACCCACCACTATTCACATATAAAAGAAAAGCGGGTACTTATATAGTAGCAACAATAAGTTTTCATAAATCATTTAAGGTCTTTATAAATTCGAAAATATTCACTAATAAAGACGGGCCCGATGACCTTGATAATAATGGCAAGGACAGGTACACGGATACCTTAGTTACAGGTATCTAGGTATATTATTTACTGAAAAGAGAGCACCGCTACCCGACCTCATAAAGTAATCCTCTAGTCGTCTTTGACATCGACCTGAATAAAGAGTACCCTGTCATACTGAAACTGATACCCTAGCTTGTTCACTTTTTAATATGAGACTTAAACCCGAATTATAATGCTGCTGTGAACATTACGAGCCTTTTTAAAAGTCACTTAAGAGCCTTATTTTGTTTGTTACGCGAAACCTTTTTTGTGAAAAAAAAACGGAATTTTCTAAACTGGATGTGATGTTATGAATATTTCATGAAGTACTTTGCTTAGTGTGCGTTTGTTGGCGTATTTATAATTGTGAGCCCAAAATGCTCCAGGAATGTTTTATGAAAGGATGTTGGCGGTACAAACATTGACCTAGAAAGTGCTTCATCATACTTGTTTCTATTACCCTGAATTTAAGAAGGCCGAGTGTAGGTCCCTGTGGGAGCCCAGACTGATGTCACTTCTCTACGCTGACTGCGGGTGATTGGTTGTATTCAATTATTTGTAGGATGCATGTGGGTCACGTTTCACTTGGACGTGCTCTCAAGAGGCGTTAGACAAGTGACAATCTGTCATCGAAAGCGTGGCAATAGCAATTGTCAAAAAGGCAAAATTGTATGAGATTGACAAGCGATATCGAAAAATCATGTGATCAATGTTTTTCTTTTTCTGGCTTCAATTAAGGAAATATGAGAAAAAGGGCTGTAAATCAGCGTTGACCAGCGTTTTAGCTATGTTCACACTGATCAGCATTTGCTGAACCCGCTCCTTTTACCACACTGAATGTACTCTTATTGCCACATCTGTGTTTTACACTATTGTCTTTAAAAATCTCGGGAGTCTGAGAGCCCGGTTCTTTGAAAGGCGTGCCAGGGGCCTAAGCCAACTGGCAGAGGCCTTGTTGTACATGTATCATGATATGTGACACCAACCGACGATTATCCCTGTATGCAGTACGTAAGTGCACCCAAGGACAATTCTCTGTTTGTGCAGGACTATTGTTAAATATAGAGACAAATATATTGGGCTATGGGTTTGGGAGTCTTAGTGACGCTATTATTATTAAAATTGTTCAGTGTTTTTTTTACTTACATTTAGAATTATTTCGAAATGAATCGGTGTCCTTATTTGTGCAGTTATTAATTATAAGTACCTGTGTGACCGAGCTTCGCTCGGTTGAAAATAGAGAAAACGACGTAGCTAGATCGATGTATCGCCCCCGAACCCCCCCCCCCTCCCTCCATACAAAATATCATGAAAATCGTTGGGGCCGTTTCCGAGATTTTCAGATTATTTATATATATACGTATATACAAGAATTGCTCGTTTAGAGATATTAGTTAGTACGAGCAATTTTCCTAATGCAAAAGTTCCTACAAATAAGCTGTTGACTGTACCAGTAAAAACGGAATCAACACAGACATTATTTCTTATCTTATCTTATGGAGGGGCCGAGAAGTAAGTCGGACACTTCGACCCATTGGGATCTATTGTGGTCCCCTAGATAACTTACTCCTCCCCAATTTTTTTTTTTTTTGGTTGGGAAATCGTCCAATGACTTCTCCCGCTCTGGGTGAAGCGGGAGGGCGTGTCAGACTTTTACTGACTAAAACCCACCCGTGTTCCTTCAGTTGCTTGTGCCAGGGCCACGGTAACTCTCTTTCAAATTTACCCGCGACCCAGACAGGCATCGGCCCTATCAGACCCCGTCACTGTGCTGACATCTCTTTAAGGCGCGCGTGGAACACTATGCGCCGTAAACTCGGGCTTGGTCCTTATCGGACGGCGAGCTACCCATTACTTTCCGTCCGCAAGCCCGCGCCTACGGTGGCCGGGAATCGGCTTGCGACTCCCGACGCCCGGGTCGTCTCCTGCGGTGGTTAGGGGCATGAGGGCGCCTCCTTTGCGTCTCCGTCACGCGTTCCGCCTCCTCCTTTGCGAGCATAACTGCTTCGCAGAAGGAGGAGACAGCTTCCCATGCCCTCTCGCTCCGTACCATGGCCTGCACCAGGGCGGGACGCGAGAGGTCGCCACCGCCGATCGCCTCCATGAGGACACGGCGGTGCTCCGCCCAAGCGGAGCAGATCTCCACCGTAAGCTCCACCGTGTCCTCAGGGCGGTCCACACAATGGAGACACCCGGGCGTTTCCTCCCGCCTTATCCTGAACAGGAACCTCCCGAAACAGCCGTGTCCGGTGAGGACCTGCGTCAGACGGAAGGTGAGGACGCCGTGACGCCTCTCAAGCCACTCCTCAAAGAGGGGCCTCACCGCCGTAATTGTGGCGTGCCCAGCGCTGGGTTGCGACAATCGCCCTCTCCATGTCGCCATGAGATCCTGCCGGAGCTCTGTCCGCTGAGCCGCAATTTGTCGCGGCAACGGAGTTTCGCCCCGGCATTTAGCCACCTCGCGCCACTCCCATATTTGCGCGAGGACTTTAGCTTCCAGATCCCATGGCGGCAATCCGGCAAGGAGGCTCGCCGCCTCACCGGAGACCGTGCGGTATCCCCGGACCAGCCGGATGGCCATGACACTTTGGGACGTGTTCAACCGGCGGGCTGGTCGCCGCCTCAGGGAACACGCCCATACCGGTGCCCCGTAAAGGGCCATGGACCGCACGACCCCCGCGTAGAGCCTCCGGCAGGATGCGTTTGGACCCCCTAGATTGGGCAGCAGCCGCTTGAGGGCAGCCCCCGCCCGCTCCAGTCTGGGAGCCAAACGTTGGAAATGCTCCACGAAATTCCACCGGCTGTCGAGGACAAGTCCCAGGTACTTCATCGTCGACACGACGCCGATGTGAACCCCTCCTACCGTTATTTGGGGCGGTGGTGCGTTCCGAGCACCGTGAAAACACATGGCCTCGGACTTGTGCAGGGCCACCTCGAGTCCCAATTGCCGGATCCTCTCGACGATTGTCGCAACCCCGCGTGTCGCTATTTCAGCCGCCGCCTGGTGCGACCTCCCTTGTGCCAGGACCAGCGTGTCGTCAGCGTGGCAAACCACGCTGACGCCACTAGGGAGATCGGCGCGCAGCACCCAGTCGTACCCGATGTCCCACAGATGCGGCCCCACGACCGATCCCTGTGGGACACCGCACGACATCTCTCGCCGTTTCCACTCTCCCTGGTGACCGGGGTAGATGACGGCCCTGTCCGTCAGATAGGCCTCGACCACGCGACAGAGGTAGGGCGGCATCCGGTGATACTGGAGTGCCTCCCTGATGCAGCTCCATGGCAGGGTGTTGAAGGCATTGGCGATGTCTAGAGACACCGCCAAGACGACTCCACCCCGGGCCACTGCTTCCCCCGTCGTGAGGTCTCGTACGCGCATGATGGCGTCCACCGTAGAGCGACCCCTGCGGAAACCAAACTGGCTCTCCGCCAGATCCAGTCCCACTCGCACAAGCTGCGCGACGAGGTGGTCTGCAATGACTCTTTCAAAGAGCTTGCCCACCTCATCGAGCAGCACGATGGGCCGGTAAGTGGACGGAGAGTCCGCAGGGCGCCCCGGCTTCTTAATGAGGACCAGTTTCCCCGTCTTCCAATGAAGTGGATACTGGCCCCGCTCCAAACATGCGCTAAAGAGCCCCCTTAGTCGAGGCCTGAAAGCCTCCAAGGCCAGGACCCAGGCTTTTCCAGGTAAGCCGTCGGGTCCTGGGGCGGTATTTTTGGCATTCAGCCTGCGTACCGCCACTCTATGTCCGGCATAGTGGCCACCACACTATGCTGCCGTATGTATATAGGTATATAGATTATTATCTATATACCTATTATCACATACGGAATAAAACACAGACATTAATCAACATTTTAAATACAAAATAGCAAACCATCTGATTCCATTCGAATTTCTAAAAAGCCCACGTAAAAACTACGTTCATATCCTGAAATAACCAATATTTCGATTATCCACATCAACATAATTTTCCCTAAAACTGTATTCGGATGAAATAATTAATATGTAGATTAAATAGAGATTTTGGGCAAAAAAAAATACAAAACATATTTTAGCCAAATATGGACCCATTTCCGATCTCTAGTGATGCACATACTAAACGCAAAGGAACCACCAGCTCTAAGAAACTTGCCACCTCGCACCTACAGGGAGGTTTACTTCGATTCGTTTAGCGGTAAGCTGGTTAGCCTGCGCTTAATCAGACTCCTACTCAACTAGAATGAATATCAGCGAGCCAGTCAAATGAAAGCGGGCTGGGCAGAGTGCCAACTCCCCGAGATTTTTTAGCAATAACACTTTTGCTTCCAACTTCCTATTTCGTTATACAGAACTGTTGACTATTTATTTTTATGGAATGTTTGCTCAGGTGTTAAGGAGAGAGGTAATCATAAGTCAGAGTGTTTGGCTTGTACAATAATTGGTAGTTATTTTTTTTGTTGAACAGAATGGTTATTACTAGTTTCAAAATTCACGGTTTCTTTATTTCCATGTAAGTAGCGCTTCCAACAATAAGTCACTATAATCAAAAAGTACCTAGTAAAAACCTACAACCTTAAACGTACGTTTAACCTACGTCCGGCAAGGGAGTGCCGGACATAGGTCTAATAGGACATCTGGTTATCGGCCTTCCACAAAATATTATGCAGTCTGTCGTCAAAGCCTACTCTAAATTGCCATCGGTTCCTTCCGCTGCCATCATTTCAAAGAATCAGTTTATTCGGTAATATTTTTTAGTCATTTTTTTTCTAGGTCGTATCCTTTTGAGACATCAACTGCAAAATACAGCTACAAAAAGTATAGACTGCCAGTCGGATATAACAGAAGATATCAGTCTGAAATCAAATCAACAAGGGAATTTGAACGTAGACTTTAAAATTGATATTGTATCCTCAGGCTGCAACGATACTTATGTACAGTCAAACAAAAGTTTGATATATAGGTATTGTCTTTCTTTCCACTATATTACCGATATTCATAACACACATAACCTCACGCCTGTATTCCTGAACGGGTAGGCCTAGGTGTTGTCGTAGTACATCATCGCTTACCATCAGATGAGATAGTTGTCAAGCGCGAGCCTATCTATAATAAAAAAAAATAGTACAACCACGTTTCGCCAATTATCTTTAAGTCCCATATTAACCTATTTAAAAACCTAGACTTCGGGCTGCTACCCTCTCAAGTGCCCATCTTGGGGGCCGAACATTGGCCAAATGTCCCGTACATTGCGGTTTCGACCCGCGGTCTCAGTAAAAACCTCAGCAACCTTCAAAGAACAAATTCCAGACGTAAAACTTAGAGGCACAGGAATTACACACAAAATCTCAGTAGCATCTAAGTAGCGCTTGCGAACGCAGACCAACGAGGTAGCCGATATTAATTTGTGCAGAATCACTTTTTACGATTCGGATAATAGATAAAAGTATATACAGTGTATAAAATACTTAAATAACTAAGACTACAAACATATACACTTTAACCAAAAACTACTCACTTAACGTTTAAGTTTCCGTGCCGAGCGAAGCGACCCGCACTTCGACTGCATGAAAGACAACAACCACAACAACAACTTCGCCACAGTGGCAACGATGTGGAGTACAACAGGGAGCGCCAAGACGTAGGGAAGCAGCGAGGCGGAAATTAGTGTCTTCAAACAAGGTGCCTATGTTCGACGACGGTAGTGCATGAAGTCAGAGGCCCGACTCCCACTCACCCACAGCCAGCAGGCGAGCGCGCTCGCCTGCTGGCTGTGGGTGAGTGGGAGTCGGCAGTCGGCAGTCGGCAGTCGGCAGTCGGCAGTCGGCAGTCGGCAGGAGTGGCAGAAGTGGCAATTAGGTGCTCCTGAACTGCTCTGTAGAGCGGCTCATCCCACCGTCTCTGGGAAGATGGGTAGTCGGGGGGATTACAGTTCGATTATGACTGGGTATTCAGATAATTAGAAATATAATTTCATAGACTTGACGACACAGCACGGTCATAACATTAAAAAGATGCAGCAAGTTAACTGCTTTTATGTACCAACCTCCTTGTTTGACTGTACTTATAACATCAAGATATTTCCTCCCATCCGATATACAGAGAGATATTACATTTGATCTCGTTCAGGAGATCATGGCACGTTATCTTACCTCTGTTGTTTCCTTAGGGTGGCTTTGAGTTTGAAATAGGTTTCGCATCCTTTAGTTTAATATGTATGTATCATTTGAATATTGAAGATAGCTGTCGTCTCATCACAACATTATCTGTCCACAAACATACAATAATAATAGCACAGATGTCAATCGACGTAGTCTATATTATAAGCAATATAGCAATATATCCTTAAATTATCTAAATACTTTACTAAATCCTTATTTAGTAAAGGATTTAGATAATTTAAGGATGTTAGGACCCAATTTATATTCAAAGATACGGCATGCCAAAAGTAAGGGTTATGATTTTAGCAGTCTATGTATGTTTGTATTTACGTATGGTCATCCGTAGCGCCTACTAAGCCCTTCATCCGATTTTGATGAATAAGATGTCAATCGATTAATTGTTATGGATTTATCATCAGAAAAATATCCATAGTCGGGTTATAGTTTTTAAGCTTTTGCTTGTTCGCTTTCTAGTTTACTTAATTTCAACAGAATCTGTTCTCAATTGAAAATTCAGTTAGCTAATTATCCATAAAACCCGTTTTTTTTCTATCTTTAGGGGTGGATATTATTTTTGAAATTTAAATGGGTCCAACTTTGAATAAAAAAGAATTTTAAAATCGGATCACTCTATAAAAAGTTACGCGTGGTCATATATAACAAAAAAAAATGTGTGTGTGTACCAGAGTACACAGGTAAGAAGTGAAACTTCTTTACGACATATTATTTTTCTACTATTTGCAACTTCACGAAAATGGGGTAGATAAGGCTTAAGCCTTAAGAAAAACAATTTTTCCGTATTAAATTAAAGCTATTTTATTATTATAGACATGCATACAATTAATGAGTAATTTATATTTATAAATTAATTAATTTATAAATATTAAAATCATGCTCATACGTGTTGAATTTATAAAACGAAATATATAATCACTCACTTTTCTTGTAAATTCACTTAAATTTTAATAAGTCTTTTTACTAAACTTTGATAAAAAAAGCAACATGGCGCGTAACCGAAAAACGTGACGATAGAGTCCGTCCAACGAAAGAAGTCCCGTAGACGCGGCGCTAGTTTCTATGCGACTGTACGCTGTCCTCTAACAAATCTTGTTAGTTCCATGTATTTCCGCGGGACTTTTTTCGTTGGACGGACTCTACGTAAAAAAATTTCTCCCATACGTCGATAAAGAAGTTTCACTTCAATAAAAAAAAAAAAATATATAAAAAAAAAAAAAAGAATAATAATAATAATAATTTATAAATATTAAAATCATGCTCATACTCACTTTTCTTGTAAATTCACTTAAATTTGAATAAGTCTTTTAACTAAACTTTGATAAAAAAAGCAACATGGCGCGTAACCGAAAAACGTGACGATAAAGTCCGTCCAACGAAAGAAGTCCCGTAGACGCGGCGCTAGTTTCTATGCGACTGTACGCTGTCCTCTAACAAATCTTGTTAGTTCCATGTATTTACGCGGGACTTTTTTCGTTGGACGGACTTTACGTACAAAATTTCTCCCATACTTCGATAAAGAAGTTTCACTTCAATAATACATGTCGAATTGAGAATCTCCTCCTTTTTTTTCGTCGGTTAAAAATCAATAAAAAGAACTTGTGAAAGTGAAAAAACCCTTCGCGGTGACTGTTTCTGTCGTGAACATTAAACGCAGTGGTTTTAATTGATGACGTCACAGTGCTGAACCAAAGTGCCATGCAATTGGTCTATAAGGATGCGAATTAGAACTGAAAGAGCTAAAGAGGCCGAGTTTAATGTCCCGTGCGGAACTTGGCAAAGAAAAGTTTTTGTCGTTTGCTTCCTGTGGCTGCTGAAATTATGTCAGTTATTATGCAAAGAGGCTGGGTACTGATTGCATTCAGGATGCTTTGTTTCTTCTTTCAACAATCAAGGTACTCAATGCCTAAATTTAAAAACTGGCACCCGGTTTCCGCAATGCAATATTGAGAACCTGGCAAACTTTACACGAGAACATGTCAAATATTAGCACTTGTATACATAGATTTTAAAAATTGACAATTTAGTATTTGGGGAATAAATTATTTTCAGTCAGAAACTTGAATATGTCCCGGCAAGAAGGCGTATCATAAATCGCTAAAATGTGTGTGACTAAAACATAATTTATTTCCACGGACAATTATCGTATTCGATTTTAAAATGCCCGAAAGGTGACAGCAGTTTGCAAAACATCGGTATTATTATACCGGTATACCCTCTGTCATCTGTAAGCAACACCTCTCGACAACCGGTAGTGATGTTAGGCTGACTGAATATAACGATTGGCTAACCGTAACTCACGGCTCGGGTGTCAAAGGAAGCAGACGCGTGAAACGCGAGCGGTCGACTCTTCTTGTAATAATGTGCGCATCGGTTAATTGTGTGCGGACAAAGCAACGGCGCAGCGTATGTGTTTTAATGAGGCGTATAACTGTGGTTACACGTCCAACAGTATACACAGAAAATATTAGCAAATTTTTACTAAGGTACTGTTTAATATGGTATCAACGGTTTAGATTTTTCATACACAATGTATTATTTGGTAAAACTATATTTAGGTTCTATTCAACACAGAATTTAGTAAAAAAACACTGGAAAATACTTTGCGAAAAACAATTATTACTGAGTCCGTGTCAATTATTCCAAACGCAAAACAGAGGCCACTCTGCCTAGCCTTTTTACCCGACTGCCGAAGGAGGGTAATGTGTTTATCAATCTATGTATGTATGTATGTATGTATGTATGTTTGTTCCTATGTGGCGTTCTAGAGACCAAACGCGTTGGCTGATTTTGATGATTCTTACGTCAATAGATTCGTCTTAATCTTGCGAGTGTCACTGGCTACATTAAAATTGGAAAATACAAAAATGGCGGATTTTGGGCGCCATTTTGAGGGGGAAAAAAATATTTTTTTCTTCCAAACCCATCGTGTGGGGTATCAAAATAAAGGATTTTAAGAGGCAATTTCTAAAATATATAACACTTATATGTTTAAATGTACCTAATTCTATAAAAAAATAACTAAAAAGTTGTAAATAAAAAATTTAATTAAAAATATCAAAATACCCGACTGCTTAAAAAGCAAACTAAAAAAACGTAAACAAGAAGAAAATCATGCTGTGCAGTCGGAGGATACATCTGATTTTGGTCCGCCAGCTCGCGAATATGTCCTACTACGACTAAGACCAACCCGCCGTCGTGAGATAGAACTACTGTAGCAGTAGTTTACATGGAGCGAAATCTACTTGATAAGAATAGCCGTCAGGCTTTCTGGTTTCTGATTATCCCTAATGACTGCCAAATATCAAAAAATTACAGCTGAGCCAACAGTTTAAGGTACTTTTTCTAGGCATAGAGGAATCTCGGTATGTTATGATGTTGCCATACACGGGCCGATCTCGGCATATACTGCTTTACCCTGCAGATCGGCCCGTCTGACTGCGAGCCTCTTAAACGGAGAATAAATTTGTAAAACGTCATTTAAGTTTTATACTATACCATAAAATTGTTTGAAGCCAAACACAATGACTTCTTCAACACATCGTCAAATACGTCGTAGTGAACCTACATACAAGGTATGTTTAAACTCAACAATCTAGCGATGTTGTACGTAATTTAAGACAACGCTGACCATTGGCTGCGATACAAAGCCATTATTTATATACACGGCAGCTCGGCCGATGATTGCCAGTAGCGCCATTTTTAGCACGGAACATGATATGTGTGTTACAGGTTATTGGGCCTACTATGTTTAATAACTCGTTGCGTTTTCGTTTTTGTTCTTTAATATATTTAAATGGTTGGAGTATATGAAAGATAAAATTAATAGAAAGGAGGTCACTGTTGATATAGCAGCATTTTGGGGGCTGAGTCACCCGCGTCCGTAGGAGAGTTACCCCTATTGATGTTACCCTACACGTGGTCCCCGGGTGGTGCTAATCAGGTGACACTACTGGTGGTAGGCTTCGGCCGAAGGCTTGTGACCACCCACCGGGCAAAGACGTACCGCCAAGCGGCCTAGCCGTGTTCCGGTACGATGCTCGGTGCAGCCACTAGAGGAGTTGGGTCGAGATAGTTGTTCCACTGCATGCTGACCAGCCTGACTCGCGCTGTTTTGGGCGTATCGGGAGACTAGTTGCGGAGGGTAGCGGGATCCGAGGCACGGTGCGCCGCTGGCCGACCGCAGGTAGTTGGGGGCCCAAGTAGTGTGCCAGCCACACACGAAAGGCTGCCCCGCCAACTGTCGAAAAATCCCGGAATGCACCATCGTGCTGGTTGGCGACCAGATGGGAGGGCCCGATGGACATCTCCGGGGGGGCTCGGGCGTCCCCGCAGTCTCCGGACTAGTGCCCCAAAGATGGCGACCTTTCAGTGCGTGTCTGTAGGTTAGTAGCGTGGAACCTCATCTCACTTCCTTCTCCTCTCCTTTCACTCTTACAAATAATGGCACGTAATAAAAAGAAAACTGGAGTTAAACAGCGGCTGCACCCCCTCCCACACAAAGTGCACCTCACTAATATTAGAGGTCTGCACTCCAATCTCACCTCAGTCCACCATCATCTGGAGACTGACAAGCCAGCACTGTTTTTCCTTACGGAGACGCAGATAGGAAGTCCGTCAGATGTGTCGTACTTATCCTACCCAGGGTTTACCCTGGAGCACAATTTCAAACCACGCGCGGGTGTATGCATGTATGCCCGAGACGACACTTGCTATCGGCGTCTCCGTAACCTTGAAGACTCCAGGTTCTCAGTGCTGTGGGCTCTGGTGGACACAGGGCTGGATAAGATTATCTACGCCTGTGTCTACCGGTCGCACAGCGGAGATCAGGAGACAACCAGGCTCACAGAGTACCTCAGTGAGGCGGCTGATGCGGCACAGCAGCGGTACCCTTCCGCCCAATTAGTGCTACTGGGGGACTTTAATGCCCACCACCAGGAGTGGCTCTTCCCATACCAGTGCACTGACCATGCTGGTCGAGAGATGCGCAAGCTTGCGCTAGCGCTAAATCTCACCCAGCTGGTCCAAGGGGCAACGAGGGTGCCAGATGTTGATTCGCACACAGCCAATTGCTTGGACCTTCTGCTGACAACAGATCCAGACAGATACTCAGTGTCGATATCTTCACCTTTAGGTAGTTCCGACCACTGTCTGGTGAAGTCTGTATCCGTCTACTCCCCGCCCGATCCCAGCCCAAGAGGCACCCGGCGGGTATGGCGGTACAAGTCAGCAGATTGGGATGGGATGCGATCTTTTTTCGCATGCTATCCTTGGCAGCCCACTTGCTTCTCTTCGGACGATCCATCGTCGTGCGCTGACGCCGTGACTGATGTGTTGCGTCGGGGGATGGAGTACTATATTCCATTTTCTGACGTAGCAATGTCTAACGTCGACAGACCATGGTTTGGAGCCGAGTGTAACCACGCCAACGCGGTCAAACACAAGGCCTACCAGGAATGGGTTGACGCTCGAACGCGCAAGGCAAATGACGTGAGTCAGAAGAAGAGAGCCTTCAACAGGGCTGCCAAGTCCTGCAAAAAGGTGATGCGAAGAGCACGGTTTGACCACATTAGCAGAATCGGGAACAAACTTGCTTCATACCCAGCGGGTAGCAAAGCGTACCAAAGCCCTGGCTAAGTCGGTCGAATCAAATTTCTGTCGCCCCTCACTACCACCACTGCTGAAACCTGACGGGTCATTAGCCCACTCCACTGAGGAGAAGGCAAACTTGTTTGCCTCCCTCTTTGCGGAATCTTCGCATCTGAATTCTGATGGCGCGCAGCCTCCTCCTTCTTCTGATGGATGTGTGACGAGTATGTCGAACATTCGCATCCATCAGAAGGACGTCCGCAGGGTGCTGCGTAGCCTTGATGTGAACAAAGCGAGTGGCCCCGATGGTATACCAGCAATTGTACTTAAAACCTGTGCGCCTGAATTGTCTCCGATCTTGACACGCCTGTATCGCCTATCGATAGAGACTGGAAAAGTGCCGAAGGCTTGGAAGCAAGCCAACGTACAGCCCGTGCCCAAGAAGGGCAGTCGAGCTGACCCTGCCAACTACAGACCCATATCTGTAACGTCCATCCTCTGTAAGAGTATGGAACGTGTGCTCAACGGGAAGCTCCTGGCATACCTAGAAGCAAACGACATCCTCAGTGACCGCCAATACGGCTTCCGCCGAAATCGGTCCACTGGGGATCTTCTAGCGTATGCCATTCACATCTGGAGTGAGGCCATCGAGAGACACGGGGAAGCACTAGCCGTCTCCCTCGACATCTCGAAGGCTTTCGACAGGGTCTGGCACGAAAGCCTTATTGGTAAGCTTCCTTCCTTCGGTCTGCCTAGTGGTCTGTGTGATTGGATTGCGGACTTCCTGAGGAATCGATCCATCCGAGTGGTTATCGACGGCTGCTCGTCCGGTCAGTTAGATATCAACGCTGGAGTCCCTCAGGGGTCAGTGCTCTCGGCAACATTATTCTTGCTGCACATTAATGATCTGCTAAAACCCGGAACCTTTGGGTACGCAGACGACAGCACTGTTGCTGAGAGATACGTGTCCGACGCGTGGGCTACTGGGCCTCAGATTCGGTCTCTCCGGGAGGCCATGGTTGAACGCTTGAACTTGTCCTTGGAGGCAGTCTCCGAATGGGGCGATGCCAATCTGGTCAAGTTCAATGCCGCAAAAACACAGGCGTGTCTCTTCTCCGCGAAAAAGAGCCAATTTCACCCGGCTCCTTCTTTCCGAGGTGTAACCATACCGTTAACGGACCATCTTGAGCTTCTTGGCGTAACGTTGACATCGACACTTAATTTTGGCCCATACATTGAGGCAAAGGCTCAACTGGCTGCCAAAAATTTTTGGGGATCCTTGCGAAGGTGAGACGATACTTCACGCCGGAACAGCTGCTTAAGTTGTATCAAGCGCAAGTTCGATCTTGCATGGAGTACTGCTCTCACCTCTGGGATGGATCTGCCAAATACCAGCTTGATGCACTTGAGTCGATTGACAGACGGGCCAAAAGGCTTATTGGCAACGATGCACTGGTCGCCTCAAAGCTCCAGAGCCTCGAACATCGTCGCCGAGTTGCCAGCCTGTCGGTTTTTTATCGGTTACACTTCGGGGAGTGTGCGACGGAACTGCACAATTTGATTCCACCTAGCCCTTTCCATCATCGGACTACAAGACGTACGGCCATGCGCCATCGGTATATGGTGGACATCCCTCCCATACGCACAAAGCGTTTTGCTAATACTTTCATTGTGCGCACAGCTAAGGAGTGGAACTCCCTTCCGGGGTCTTTGTTCCCTGACAGCTACAACCTTGGGGTCTTTAAGTCAAGAGTGAATAGGTTTCTTCTAGGCAAGCGTGCTTCACCGTAGACCACATCATCGCTTACCATCAGGCGAGATAGTGGTCAAACGCGAGCCTATAAATTATAAAAAAAAAAAAAAAAAAAAATTGAGAAATGCAGGAATGAAAGAAGATGTTGTTGAGCGGTGAAATGCGATTGCAGAAACGCTGTTGAGCTGTAAACTGCTTCACAATTGACCTATGATATTGGTCAAGGTTTTCATGGAGCAAATGACAATCTTGAATCTTCCTTGAAATCCTTTATAAATAATATTATCTATTAATTTTTGCTTAAATTAATGTACTAATAACTATTTATTTACTTACAATATTGACAATATCACTATGAAAAAGAAGTGTGTAAAGATCGTAGCAGGTAGCGATCTGTAGTTTCTTATCCTTATAAATGTACATAATTATGTATCTCTCACCGTTTAAACAAACAAAGAGGATATTCTTAGCTAGATTGCGGTAGACGGGCGACAGGTATGAATAAAAACGGAAGGAATATTACAAGTTGGTTTACCCTCGATGCTCAAAGTTCCCCCATAGTGGGTGCCCTAGTTAACACCGCTCGTAAATAACACATAACCGAGCATTTGTGAACAAAGGGTGGCTCGAGCCCCGCTGCTTTTAATTCAGATTTTTTAGCTCTAAGCGCGTAATATGCTATGTTGGCGTGTAGTTAGCTTTTTAGAGGCCCGGGGTTTTTAAAGATGATGTATGCAACATAACGATATGGTGCTGCTGAGTGCCTCGGTCTGCGGACTCAGAAAGCTGTAGCGTGTAGCTGTAGCGTTATCTTACATTACGTACAAACATCGCTAGATTGTTGAGTTTAAACAGACCTTGTATGTAGGTTCACTGCGATGTATTTGACGATGTGTCGAAAAAGTACTTAGGCCACTTAGTTACTCCCAACTTGAAAGATGATGCAGACATTGAGCGGGAACGAAGGGCGCTATCGGTCAGAGCGAATATGGTGATCCGTAGGTTTGCGCGATGCTCAAAAGAAGGTAAAATTACTCTAAAGAGCCTACTGCACTACATTATTACACGTGCAGCTTATGGACGAACTACGTGCAAAGGTTGTACAGCGCTCTTCGAGTCCAGTTTAACAATGCGTTCAGGAAGTTTTTGGGTGTTTCCCGTTACCTACTGCAGCGCTTCGACATTGTTTGCGGAGGCGCACGTAGATTGTTTTATACAACAATGCGCAAGAGAGACTGGTTCTGGTCAGAGTGTGGGGAGCTCCAAAAGCCGCGCGCTCGCGGAATGGGTCGATTGCGTCTACATTACTTACTGTTATAGGTTACACATTGAGCGCAGGTAATTTGTCAATACTGCAACAAGTCTATTACTTATTGATTGATTCGTTTGAATTATTTCATAATTTTCTATTTATATTATAATGAACTATGTATTTGATTATTTAATGTGACTATGTGTGTATGTGTCTGTGAAACATGAAATAAATGATTATATGATACACACACCGGCAAAATTAGTGGAACAAAATAAAAACGTAGATTTTTAATATTATGATTTTATTTTAAAAACTCATGTTTAGAAACTTTTAATGACTTACGATCTCTTATTTATTTTAAAAGGTGTATCCTTTTAAAATAAATAAGAGATCGCATTTAGCACAATTTTTATGAGTAATATGATTTTATGGCAAAAATGCACATTGTTGATTTTTTAAAGAAAATTTGGTAAAGTTGCCCGGAAATTTGTAACAAAAATCGGCCAAGTGCGTGTCGGGCCACGCGCTGTAATAGGGTTCCGTAGTTGCACAATAATGCGGACTAATAATTGGGCTGTTTGTTTTTTCATCATTTATTTTATCACTTTGTTGGCGTGTTTTATATGTATGTGTATCAAAATAAAAAATGATATCAATTTGTCTCATCATTATCTAGCCCTGTATGGAAACGAAAAGTAAAATGAAAGAAAATTTTAAAGTTATGAGCGTCGAAAGTTCCATATTTCAAAACTAATTTTAACTCATCTTTGGGCGAAAATAAATACTAGAAGAAGGAAAGTTGCAAACAGCCACCATGATGGGATAGATTATTAGTTCAATAATGCAAGTAATGTTATTTTGAAAATATACACTTATTCGTCTTTTCATGATATGACACATATTCGCGCGCTCGTTTTTGTCCTAAATCATCATCCATTTCACTACAAATTTGCATTAGTACGCGAACTAGCCTCTTACTGCTCTCACAGCATTTATCCCTTTCGCACGTGTTGTCGGATGAGATAGCATGCATTTTAACCCCGCGCAAAATAGTTCTTGCCGTCGACCAGGGCAACCTTAATGTCCGAGTCTATGAGAAGAAGCTATTGAATTATTTTTTTAAAGTTTGCTGAAATTGGATATCGTTTTAAGACGAAAAACATGGCACCTTGTGTATTTACTATATAACATATCTTTCACGTCCAAGCACGGTCATCTACTAAGGGCTGAACACATAACGTTCAGGGGATCATAATAATATTTTATTCACGATTGTGTACCCAAGTTTGGTCGTAAAACCTTGTCTGTTTATCTGACGTAAGCCTGAAGTAAAACTTTAATCAAATTACTAGCTTATATCAGCGGCATCTCTCACGTAAAAGTCTAAAAGTAACACGGAGCACGTAACCAGTTACGTGCTCCGTGAAAAGTAAGTATGCTATGGGTACAATAAAGTATATAATAAAATAGAAAATAAATATTTGGTTTTTAATAGGCTTGCGCTTGACCACTATCTTACTTGATGGTAGCAGATGATGTGGTCGTCGGTGAAGCACGTTTGCCTAGAAATAACCTATTCGCTGTTGACTTGAAAGCCCGTAGATGTGTAGTTGTCCCTGTAGCTATCCGGAAACATACTCCGGCAGGGAATTCCACTCCTTAGCTGTACGCACAATAAAAGTATTCCCAAAACATTTAGTGCGTATGGGTTGTATGAACACCATATATCGATGGCGCATCGCCGTACATCTGGTAGTCCGACGACGACGATGGGCTAGGTGGAATTAGATCATGAAACCGAAATGTAACCGATAGAAACCGACAAGCTGATAACTCGGCGACGATGTTCCAGGCTCTGGAGCTTTTACTTGACCAGTGCCGCTAGTGCTTCAAACTGGTACTGGTATTGGACACAACACAACAGCAACAATCATAAAGTAACAGAAGAATAGTAAAAACGTACATTCAAGAATTGTACTGAGCCATAACGAAAGGGTAACCAGATCAGTATTTGATTGGCATCAAACATCCAGCGCGGGTTTTCCACCTATCTATGGATCAACTACGGCAAGCGTTGCCACGCGGCTACTATTTAGTCTCGGTCGCCTTTCCTGAACGAATATTGATTTATGTAAATTATGTCATCGGTATTATCGCTCCTGTGTTCGCGTCCAGTAAGTTTTAAGAAATTAATACGGCTTTTACACAAGGAAAGAAAAAGAGGAGCAAGGAAGGTTGTTATAGTATTGTTTTCATAGGTAGGTACGTACATCATATCTTGAGTAATGAAACCAGCAAACAACTTGATTCCAATTACGGCATAAGACTAATATTTTTTACAAAAGTATAATCTAATAACATAAAAGTAACCAAATCATATTTTACTTGTACCTATTTATCTACTAAATGTTAATCAACAATATATTAGTGCGTTTTAAAAATATACAAATAGTAACCTAGATTTGGAACTCTCGTGCATGCTTACGGCTCACATAACCACACCGCAGCAGCCATACTTTGATTTCGGGCAAGGACTTTCTATCAGATCAATCCTCCTTTTCAAAAAAACCAAGCCATATTTTTATGGAATTTAGAAGAAGGTATAATGTGAAACTTCCCTTAACATTTATACTTGCTACCGATTGTGTACCGAAAATCAGTCTTATAGCATAAATATTTCTACTCATCCCTTCATTTTATCCTCACTGTTTGAGAAATCCAATCTATGTAAGGACTGACTGGCGAAAAGCTTGTTCTGACTTTAGATCCGTCAGTAAAATCATAACTATGTACTGCGATAATTTTACCATCATACAATAATGGCGCCCCGGCGTCAGTCAGGGACGTGGATTGATCTCTGTTCGAGCACTTCGGCGTCACGCACAGAAGATGTCTGTTGAACCCGCGTACCTTCTCGTCACATGCTACGATCACACCTTCATCGAATTGTATATGTTTTTTCTCATTTAATCCTGTTTTGTTCGTTTGTCCTGCATTAGCACCACCTGCCACAGACATGACAGGCAATCCTATCAAAGACATATAGTCAACAGATAACAGTCTTCCATAAAACTGCAGATTTATCACACTTACTCTCAGTAGAGATATATTATTGTCAATCACCCTCTCTTGACCTATCATTTCATGATAAGCGCGATAAGCCGGATGGAAGTAGATGTTCAACACGCGTGAGCCCGGTAAATAATCTTTTGAAGGTTCTGGCAACTGTCCGTACCATATGTATGGATCAATTACAGATTCCACACAGTGGCCACAAGTTAACGCCCATTCTTGGGCTATTACTGAGGCTGAGAACATACTAAGCCATGGAGGGCTAGGTCGCGGTGAACCGTAGCCCATTACCACGAATGGAATCTCCTCATTGTTCGCGTCTTGTCGTTCGATCGGTCTTCGATACTTTTCGACTGCTAATTGATCTGAATTTACTGTAAACGTCCCACAGTTTTGTCCAAAAATTAGTAAAATACACAATGCTACTGTAAACTTGTACATTGCACTCTTCGAGATTTCTTTGTGAAATAAATGTCAGTTTCAAATACCAACACATAATTTTCCAATAATCTTTATAGTTTGCTTTAATATTTATGTCGCGATTATTTTTTTACGTTTACATGTAGAATCTTTCACGAATATAATATTCCGACATGGCAAAATTGTATTTTCTTTTGTTTGGATTCAACAGTATTGCCGTTTGGTAATTTTATCACGCTTGATTGTTTGAAAAAATCTTTTTTGAAAAACATACTACCTACTTCCAGATTAAAAACTACAAAGTGAAAAATAACTTTATTTTTGGAAGTCGGTGTCTTTCGTAGGTAACATTTTTTTGCGATATGGACACCGACTAAAATTATAAAAATAAAGTTATTTTTCAGTTTGTAGTTTTTTATTCAGAAGTAGTTCAAAAGTATTTTTTTGCAAAAATGTTTTTTTATTCTTCCCTTTTTAGTTTTACCTACCTAATAGGCAAATTGTTTAGCAATTACGTACCTATAACGCCAGAATAGATTACCCGAATAACATGAAACTTGAACATAAGGTGAAATGAGAGGGGTACGCAGCCCCTTTCGAGCGTACTGGCGTTACGTTTATGAAATGGTATAAACAATAAACAGACATGCGATTGCAGCAATTCCGAGACATTTGCAGTTATTTATTGAAAAGTTCTGTTGTATATCTCCGAAGTGCTTTATCAGATCTTCACCAAATTAAAATGTGACCAATTTCTGAACATACTCTCTCAAACAAAAAAAAGAATTTTCAAAATCGGTCCACAATTTGCGGAGATATCGATGAAAAAAACAAAAAAAAAAACTTGCGTCAAGTCGAACATAGAACCTCCTCCTTTTTGGTAATTCGGTTAACAACGTGCCTAAAAATAATCATTTGTCAGCCAATCTGTCATTATAAGAACCGTTTTGGCATCCAGGAATCTTTTTAATTCATTGCCGAGTCTAAATACATTGTTGAGAAGCAATCAATTACTCCGTATTTATTGTTTCAATTAAATCTTCAAATTAATTGCGGTGTCTCGTCCAATTATTATCCATCTTATTTGTCTCTTTCAAGAAGTAGCGGTGGGACCGATACAGATGTGGTTGGAAAGGAAGCTACGTGCACTATTCAGCAATCGAGTTGCGTAAAGAACTCGTTATTATTTATGATGGCTTTCATTTTGACAGCGATTCGACTGAGGATATATTGGTAATAATAAATGAGAGTCATTATAGAACAGTTTCCTGACTCCTAGTTTTTATTTTGATCCTAAATAAAAACTAAAAGATAAGAGAAGATGTTATAATATTTGTTTATACTAACGCACGGGACCGGTCAATGCGGTGACGCTTGGAGGAGGCCTATGTCCAGCAGTGGACGTCTTTCGGCTGATATAATGATACTTGTGTTTAAAAAAAACTGATCCGTATACCAAAAATACTTTTACTGAAAAAAAGCTACGCAATTTCCGAGTATTATTATATGTTTAGAAGAAGAAGGACAAAAGTTAATTTAAATAGTTTGTTGAACTTGAAGTTCTTTCAATGCTATATGTTCATATGTACATAGTACAAACATTTTCTTAATATCCCTCGGCAAAATTCATGTTTCGTCAGACGTCGGATTTCTATCAGATGCCCGATGCCGCTCTCAATCAACTTGGAAAGTTGGAAGTATATAGAGTTGTTAATACCGTTTTAGCATAATGCAATTTATTTTAAAAATGGAAGGAAAGCTGCTATTTTTACAGCTCTATATATTTCACACGGAAATCAAAACAAAACAACAATAAAGTACTAAGTTCTGAATTCATCAATTATTAGATTTATCCTGAAACAAACAAAAAAATCTTTCCTCTTTATAATATTGATAAATCTAATAATTGATGGACATCGAAATTAGCATTCGTTCGGAAATGCGATGATTGCCGAGGGACAATAAGAAAATAGTTGTATTGTATGTACCTTTTACAATTCCTCTCGCTGGTGTATTAGAAATACCATATGTAAGTCGTTTGATATTATTATGAATGCATGGAATTCATAGTGCGACCCAATTAGGATGCCTTCCACCATTACTTGAATACTAGCCCCATTTCTGTATGATATTAAAATCTTATTGAATTTTACGATGACCTTATAATAGCGAAGTCATGATCGACAAAAATGTCTATTGAGCCAAAGAGCTAGGTGTCAAAATACGTATGAATTAAGATGCGAACACAAATGACAAAGCATCAAAATTATGTAGATTTGGAGCCAAACAGACCTTTGTGTAGAACCACCAAAATTCAAGAACGGGAATCTGAAAAGGTGAACCTCATTTTTTGACGGTATATATAAACATACGTACTTGGTTTTTAGGCTACACTTTGGCCTTTGTTGTTCTAACACACAAAACTTCCAGTGACTCGGAAAACCAAAAACCGTGCGTGCGGTGACACACATTTTCAAGCAATTACTCAAGGTTCACGGGTTTAAATCATTAATTTCTCTTGTCGCCTTCCTTTTTAACCACCTCTTACGACGAATTTAACCTTAAACCCTCACTTTTAGAGTACAGTTTAGAATAAAACAACACTTCAAGGTTGTACTGATCCTGCCAATCGAAAACCAACCTTACGGGTTCAGAGCAACATTAGATTTTCAACAACACGTACTTGCACATTAATCAAAGCTTTGACAAATGGAAATGAATCTTACCTCTTTGATTTAAATTTTAATTTGGCGTGATAATGAAATTGTGAGCACAAAACACCAACATTACACTGCAGTGCAAAATAAGTGGTTGTTATGACTACATACGCCGTGATCATACACTAGCGGCCACGCTCATACACCTTTGTGCGTGAGTTACTTCATTAATCCGGTGTGTGTTCACAATATCATAACTCCAGCTGCGGTTATCCGACTGAAAGAGGAAGTTACAACACAAACAATTTATAAGTTTAAAAATATTTTTCCTGGGGTTTATCTTAACTGCAGTGAATTTCAGAACATTATATCAGCGATAGTAATAATTGAAGAAATGCCAAAACATTTAGACTTCAGATTTAACATTTCGGTAGTACACACACTTTGTACTTTTGGCAATAGTGGTCGCAGATCCACTTTTTGATTGACCTGCTGCTTGCCCTTGAAGAAAGCGATTTGGGTTTTTAACCGACTTACAAAAAAGGAGGAGGTTCTATGTTCGATTTCATGTATGATTTCTTTTTTTTTATGTATGTTCACCGATATCTCCGTCATTTGGAGACCGATTTTGTAAATTCTTTTTTTATTTGAAAGAGTATGTTCCCAAATTGGTCCCATTTTAATTTGGTGAAGATCTGATTAAGGACTTTGAAGATATACAACAGAACTCTTCAATAAATAACGGCAAACCTCTCGGGATTGCTGCAATCGCATGTCTGTTCATTGTTTATACCATTTCATAACATAACATCACGCCAGTACGCTCTTAAGGAGTACGCAGATCTCTTATTTCACCGGTTATGTTCAAGTTTCATGATATTCGGGTAATCTATTCCGGTGTTATAGGTACCTTACTAAAAAACTTGCCTTGGTAGGTACAACTAAAAAGTGAAAATAAAAAAACTTTTTAGCAAAAAAATACTATCGACTTACAAATATAAAACTACAAAGTGAAAAAGTCCATAACGCAAAAAAATGGTACCTACCAAAGACACCGACTTCCAAAAATAAAGTTATATTTCACTTTGTAGTTTTTTATTTGGAAGTCGGTAGTATTTTTTTATTAGTAAGTCGGTAGTAGCTGGCCGTTTGCAAAGGAATATTCATAAGGAATAGAAATCTAATCAATACAAAATCATTTATCTGCATTACTACGTATTATAATGCAGATAATTATTAGGAGAGCAGTGGTGGCCCAGTGGTTACGAATTGTAGGTCATTGGTTCAAACCCGAGCAGGTGCTTTACGTTGTATAACGGTAAAAGGAAACATCGTGAGGAAACCGGCATGTCCTAGAACCAAACATTCAAACACATGTAACGTTTACCCATCCGCACTGGGCCCGTGTAGTGCATTAAAGGCGACTCCCTCTATGAGAGGAGTCCTGTGTCCCAGCAGTGGGAACATTAAAGGGTTGATGATGATGAGATAAACTATTGTTATTTATTAAATGTGGAAGCTACAAGAGATGTTACGATAATAAATTCAAAATTAGTTATGTAACCCAAGACCTCACGCTCAGCAGTCCAGCTTGCGATCACTAAACCAGTGCGTTACAATCACAGAATTTAAAGGTTAAAGTTCGCAAATATGGGTTTTTTGATAAAATAGGCCAGACAAAATTGTAGATTATCTATAAAAATTGTCCCTACAATTTTTCTCGTAAACTTCACCGAGTATGGTCTCGATGGGGACCTTTTACATTTCATTTATAATGGTGTTCCGAACATTCGTACCAATTTTCAGCTCTATGCGAATTACTGTAAACCTAACCCTATTTACTGGTCTAATTTGACCGGAATAGTCGTTTCTTCTTATTGTTGCTCTTTGGAGTAAGTTTGGTTATTCTCTGTTAGATGTTATCTCAATACTCACTCCTTTCTAGTCATCTCCTCTTTCAAAATGCCCATCCATAATTTCTATGGTATTTCGCTACTTATTATAGCCTTTCACATTCATACTCGAAACTCTCTATTCGACATTTTCTTCATTCCTCCGTGCGACGTTTCGTCTAAAGTTGAACATTTTCCGAAACACGTGCCATATCTTACAATCTACTGTATTTGAGAAAACCATTCTGACTAATATCTTCATTTTAACCTTTATCTTACACGAGACAGTCACAAAATAAATCTTCTCCCTTTCCCAGCCGTCAGAGTTGAGAGCAACAAACATTCAATTAAGTTATAGCCGAAACAAATGGTGAACAAATATTGTTGGAGCAAACAACAGCCAGCTAATACAGAGTTTGAACTATCATAAATCGTTTGAACACACTGTAGTAAAAGCGAGTTCAAAAATTAATTTCATGTGTGCCTTAACGAACCGTTTGTACCGGCGAATGGTAATTGTGGCCCTTACTAAAGGTGTAGATTCGAGTTAATGAGATTTTCACGAATATTGACAGAGTTAAAAATTAAAGGCACTACTCACGGCTCAGCTACGCACTTTTACTTACATCCATATTAGAAGTCCTTTTAAAGGTAAACTAAAGGGTCTTTCAACAAGGACGGGTCGATTGAATCGATCCGGCTGAATCCGAGCGATGGCCTGCGTTATGTTGGCTTTCAGGGCAACAGTCGAATGTGGTTTATTGGCATAGACCTGCGACTTCAGAAAACCCCACAAGAAAAAGTCTAGCGGAACTCTAACTCTACCCTCAAACCGTTCATGCAGAATGTCGATTGTGTCGTTCGCTGTGTGGCAAGTAGCGCCATCTTGCTGGAACCACATGTCGTTCACGTCCATATTGTTCAATTCAAGCCAAAAGAAATTGTTTATCATTGATCTGTAGCGCTCGCTCGATCTATGCAGCAGAGTCATTAAAAATTGGATCTCTAGGATTCGTGCCACCATACGAAGCCGCGGCGGACATTTGAACGATGTCATATTCCATCCATAATGGCATAAATGGGCCTTTTAAATAAAAAATAAATTTCGTTAATATCTCACACACATCTTGTTTTATTAAATTTTAACATCGACCCGTCCTTGTTGAAAGACTCTTTATTTCCTTTTAAAGAAGTTGCTAGGCTGGTCAAACCACTTACACCTTGCACGTATGCACGACTGGGCAATACTCTAGTATACCAGACTAGACTAACTTGATATCTAACAAAAGTAAAAATAAGTAATCATTCTTTAGTAATCTAATAAAAACAAATGTATTACTTACATTTGCAAACTATATAAAAAATAAATAAATTGATTAACTAGGTACTCTCATCAAAGACTTATTTCTAAGAGAATTTCGATAACAATTGGCTATTTTAACCTGTTGCTTTGCAGTTATATATATGTATATATATATATATACATATATATTATATTATATATATTATATTATTATATATATATATTTAAGGTCATATAACTAATATAAAAATTGAAAAAAATACATTTTACAAGAACTTATTATTACTTTCATAATTATATTTTTTACAGTTTAATATTAAAATCAAAGCCTTTTAAAAATGTACTTAAAACTTACTGTAAGATTCCACTTATGAAATTCTACCGCTAGGCAAAGCCCACCGGTGGAATTTTAATCCAAGCATTGTACACTGTGCCTGCCCACGGTCAACATTTATCTACGTTAAAGTTTAATTTCAGTTCCTTGATGCTGAGTCTTCAGGTAATTTGACTCGAAAATAATTGAAGAAGTATGAACTGAACCAAACAAACGCTTGGTAGGGGTAACCTAATCGCTAATTACTGAGCTAAACGACTCCATTGTTTGAAATATTTCCTCCCGCCTGTTCCATACATACATACCTATCCGTATACATACATATCTGTACACCGACCCACTGTGTGAGTAATCAAATAACTGTTTAATATTGCAATGCTTTCTGCAAAGTTATTCTTTAATCACGAATAACAGCTGAAGGGCTTTTAAAAACAATAGCTGAAAGTGTTGGTATTTTGTAGATGATTTGATGATCGTAGAATGACAAACCGCATATAACTGAATTGAGTTTTCGGAGCAACTTGACAAATCCTATTTTCATGACAAAGTTTGACAAGTTTTCAGGCGAATGTAGAAATTCACAAATACATTCCAGAAATCGTGAAAGATATAAGTGAAATCCTATTTTATGCTCAGGCCTCATTAGTGCGTCGCATTGTATGCCACACCTACGCTGCGTTGCGACAACGCACTTCGTCGCAACGTATCAACGCATTGTATGCCACAACTGCGCTGCGTTGTGACAACACACTTCGTCGCAACGTATCAACGCATTATATGCCACACCTGCGCTGCGTTGCGACAACGCACTAATATGCGTATTTTTACTACACGGTAACGTAAATTTGCATGTCGTACCAACGTTCCGCACCGCGATACCGCACCGTTCTACTTTGATGATGTCGTGACGTGGTAATGGGGACAAGCCCTAACGATAGCCTTTGCCAGAGAGTCCAAAATATTGTGTTAGATTAATATGCGCTATCTTAATGTCTCGTGGTCAATCTCTTACAATTTGCAATTTATATTTTTTTTATGTTTTTTCTCAATAATTTTTCCATGAGATATTTTTTTGAAAATATTCTCCAAACTTAAGCAGATAGTATCTACTTATACTGTGATTTTTAATTTCGTGGACTAAACTGACAGCTGCTATTGACCTTATTTTGTTTTAATGTTGCAAGCGTGGAGCATAGTGTTGTAGGTAAGGCTCAATCATAAGTGATTCATCGAATCGATATGACATGACTTCTGAATTTATTTTTACTAATTGGTGTAAATAAATGTTTTATGATTATAAACGTAATATATTTAAATATAACAGTATTCATACACATAGTACATGAACTTTTATTGTGTTAAATATGAAGTCAACAATAAAATAAATGCAATCGATAAAATTAAGTCTGACATAAATGAGTAGAAACTAAATGTGGGCCGCTAGTTTCTAAACAAATTATTTTTTTATGCCGTGAAATAGTTTCATTTTCGATCTACTTCGATTTTCGATTAACTTTCGATCACTCAGAATAGTTAGGCTACGACACTATTTTTATGGGACGATAAAGTGACAACCCCCCAAATGTCAGTTTAGTCCACGAAATTAAAAATCACATTATAGGTACTTTTCTAAATATGGAATCCCTAACGAAAGTGTTACAATTCCCGACAATACAGATACGATGACTGTGGTACGAGCTAATACCATTGGTAATACTTACAATATATTGGTAACATATACGTTGTACGTATCGTGTATTCTTAACAAGGAACATTTACCCAAATCGGCACGTTTTACGCTCGTTTTCAATTTACTTGTATCATTTTGTGAATATTTGCTGATCGCCGCCTTTTGACTCTGTTTGTATCGAGAAACGTTCGCCTTCTGATAAATTGTGTCGCTTTGAGAATTTGGAATATTATGCGTACCTATTGCGAGGAAGTAAACAGAGTTGTATGTGGTTTGAAATATTCAAAACGAGCTGCCTTCTAAACATCCATACATTGATCCTCAAAAACTTGAGTATATAATTATAGTAGAAAGATAGTCATTATTTTCAGTACCTATGGAAGGTTTGGTGTTGTAAAAATGGAAGCAACAGGTGATATATCTTCATCATCAGCCTTTTAAAGTTCCCACTGCTGAGACACAGGTCTCCTCTCAGTGAGAGAGGGAAAGGGGCAAAATCCACAACGCGGCCCAGTGCGGGTTGGTGGATGTCACATGTCTTCGAATTTTTGTTTCTAGGCCATGCCGGTTTTCTCACGATGTTTTCCTTCACCGTTTTAGAGCAGTGCTAATGAAATAATTTACACAAAGTAAAGCGCCTGCCTGGGTTTTAACCCACGACCCCGAAGTCGGGGCTGTTACCACTGGCTCATCACTGCTTACACGGGTGGATATATAAAGTAGTACAATCAGAGAACAAGCACTGCTATCTGCGAGCGGTGTAGACAGAAAGATCATTAAACCATTTGTTGAAGCCGGAGGGCGCGCGTTTTCAACAGGAAATAAAATCCAGCGTTTTGTTCAACATTTTATTTCAGTGTTCGAAAAACACCATGACAGCCATGTTTCGTCTTTCCGAAACACAATATCCAATTCGAAAACCCTTTACTAAAACGTTGATTCTAAACTCGGGCTGGCAAATGTAAATAAAATCGCCCCAGGCGTTATTTATTCAATTCCGTTTGGTTTCATTCTCTTTCTCTTTTGTTAAGTCAATAAATATTTTTCGGATCCCTAGTAAGTTCGCTGAAATTGCGGATTCGGAGTCCGGAAAGCGATTGATCCTTCAAGTGTTTTGGTCGTCCGCCGTCGTAGTATTTTTGGACGTAGCTATGAAGGTTTCTAAAGTAGGTTTATGAAAATGTCTATTGTAACTTATAACATGATAGTCTTAAGGTTCATTCTTCAATGGTTAACTTACGCAGACACTTATTAAAAAAAACCGGCCAAGTTCGAGTCGGACTCGTGCACCGAGGATTCCGTACAAACCTCAGATTAAAGGTATTATAGAACTGAGTATTTGATATGAATTTTAATTTAATACCTCTACGCGTTCATGAGGAAAGGGGTAGTAAGATTAAAATTATTAATAATATTTTAAAAATATGATGTAATTAAAAATTTACGGTTTTCGCATTTTCTCCTTTATCTGTGCTATAAGACGTTGCTTCGAACTTAATTTCAAGATTCTGAGTTCATGGGAAAGTACCCTGTAGGTTTTAATTCCCTTGCGAGTGTCGAAAATTTGCGGCATAAACGGCTGTATCTTTCACAGCTTTAAGGGACGGTTAACCTAAGTATTTGATATAAATTTCAGCTTGATACCTCCACGCGTTCCTGATAAAAAGGGTTTTGACAGACAGACAGACGGACGGACAACAAAGTGATCCTATAAAGGTCTATCCACACATATCAGGGCCGTGCCCGGGACGTGCACGGGACGTGCACGGGACGTGGACAGACCGTGCCACCTCAGGGGCTCAAAAATATCGGTGGGAACATTTTATATGACATCGTTCACACACGTCCGTGCACGGGCCCAGGCACGTCCCGTGCACGGATGTGTATGTGTGGATAGATCTTAAGGGTTTCGGTTTTTTCCTTTCGAGGTACGGAACCCTAACTAGGATTAGCTGAACTAAAGGTGCAGCTTAACTGCGGTGTTTTCAGCCTTTTTAACGATCGTCATACGGATGGATTAATGTGCTTTAGGCAAGAGGCTACGAGCAGAGGCCTCAATAAAAATTAGAAAGGTATACTAGAACCATTTTAGGAAAGCTTAAAACCGGCAATTTCGTCTATCGTAATTAATAATACAGGTCTGTATTTTACCGTGAAACCTCCACTCCAGTTACTGCTTATGCCATACGAGTATTACTACCTCGATTTTCAGAAAACTAATCGCAGTTTCTATTGCACCCGCAACCGAGCACACACTTTATTGACGGTTTTCGGCTTCTCCTTTTTGCGTTTTTGGTACATAGTCCCATTTGCAAAACTCACTCCGTATGTTTCGTTTACGATCGGTTGAACGCATGCAATTGAAGCGGTCGTCAATCTAAAAACTGCCACGGCCAAGCGCGACGCGGCAATACATCACTCACCCCCTGATTCTAGAACGATATTATCGACACAACACATTGACGCAATTGGCTGTTGAAAACTCATTCAATCAATGACAGCAGCTAACGCGCGTTTGACACTTTGTCAGTTTAATTTTGCGATAATTGCATCCCGGAAAGTAGGCCGCCCGGGTTTTCATAGAAATTGTTTTCCAAATGTACATAAATATCACAATATCGTGTTATATTGTCGCGTCGTGCCTGTCTGTGAGAGCCCAAAGAGTGATGTACTAAAGTTGAGGTATTACTTGATCTGTACAAAAGTTATTTATGAAATCAGAACTTGATATCATCGACCGAGCGGCGTCGTTTAACTCAACTTAATCTAACTTTGTGCCGAAGGTAGCATAACTGTTCAACAAACACACCGAGCCAAGTATCGAGGCTTCCGTTTTCCTATTATTTCAAAGAGGAAATTAATTAGGTGCCTTTGCTGAAAGTGATTAAAACGATAATGAAGTGGGAACTGGAGAGTTGTGTTTTGGATGTTGACGTAATTTTTTGCTTGGTTAACCTAAGCTCATCACTTTACAATTTCTAGGCGTAGGTCTTTTGCTGACTCTGGCTTTCAGTTGGTCATCTGAAGTCAGGGCCAACTCAGTAGTTTCAAAAATTCACAGCAATGTTTCTGCTAGGGGAAGGTATAGGGATATAACAAGTAGCAAGCTTATACCATCACATCCAAACCATGGATTATCATTGGTGCCACTCCTGAGCAAAAAGTATGCCCATTTGCCAGTCATTGTATCATTTCGTAGAAGGGCTACCATGGTAAGCGCAATTCTATATTAAAATCTTAAATAGTTATAAAACTGATGGTGAGGCAGGAAAATATTCTTCAAACCTAGAAAACCAAAACACAGTTTTACAAAACAGAATCATTATTTTGCTACCCATGACTCATATTATTTGGGATGGGCGTAATAATTTTTTCAACACACTTGCTCATAAAGTGGCTCTAATTTCACCGCAATTAGGTTCATAATGACACCTGTAATCAAACTGTGACTTTTTCACTTGATTTTTCTTTTTCTTATTCACAAGTGAGTTATTGAGTTTTGTTTTATTGGTTGAGTTGCTTTGTTCTTAAAAAAGTTTCGATACAAATAAGATCGTGCTCAATAGTACAAATAAATTAATGGACCTATTGCTTGCTCATTTCATGCAACTTCGTATTTAAATAGATAATTTCAACTTGTACGTGTTTAATAAATAAAACTCTCACTCAAATATAACTTTTGTTTTCTCTGTAATAAAGAAAACTTGAAAATCTCCATTTTGTACGTGGCTAAAACGCTATCCGCGAAAAGCCAAAAAAAGAAAACCTTATTCTTTTAGTCTATGGCTGATCGCCATTGTTAGATGCGCGCGTATAGGAAAACTGAAGAATTTTGCCCGCCATTGCGAAAAAAATTTCTTAACTCGTTATCACTGTTGAATTTACAGTTATTATTATTTTCTTCACAAGTGTGTTGAAAAACGTCGTATGATACACGTATGTATTGATGATTACCGTCCTCGGCTCTCTTAAGATTCTCACCTGACGGCTCGGGTCTCAATGGCGCCTCAGCAGTAATCACAAACATTACACACTTGTACCATAATGTACTATTATTCTAATATTCCATCCTGTCAACCGTCTGATTATCACTCGCTTTTTTCATATAATTCCTTACACAATCTACCTGTCTTTTCTACAACCTCCCTTTTCGTAAGCCACATTATTTTCATAACTCTTTTTAGTCTTTTGAAGAATGAGGAAAATGTCGTGAGGAATGTTTTGAGTGGGTATTAAAATGGATGGCTATAGATAAAACTAGGGGCAAGGAAACGATGAATGGACTATGTTAAAATAAAATATGTCTAGAAAGGGGTTGACTACAGAATAAATGGAAAAAGAAAAATGAATCAAAATCATTTTTATTTTATTTTACCTAGGCCTACATGGGCACTTATAAAACGTCGACAAAAGGTGCACGGTTCGGGTTAGTCGTTTCCTGTGGAGAAGAACCGGCAAGAAACTCCACGGTTACTCTTTTAAACAAATTGGTTTGTTTTTACAATATTTCCATGTTACAGCATTACTTAAATATGGGAGGACAACGTAGGCCCGACAATAACACGTTAGAAACTAAAAATAAAAAGTAAAACGAGATGTGTAAATGGTGACTAAATGGAAGAAGAAAACAGTACTACAACCTTGGGGTATTTAAGTCAAGAGTGAATAGGTTACTTCAAAGCAGGCGTGCTTCACCGTCGACCACATCATCGCTTACCATCAGTGGTCAATATTTATATTTATCTCAAATACATATTTATGAGATAAATACATGAAAAATGTAATGATGTTAAAACCTTTTAGTATCTTGCGTTTCATCTCTCCTCTTCACATGTTCCAAAACAGAATGATGTACAAAATTAAACTGATCTAAAAGTACGTGGCAGCGAGTACCGTCACCTGCTGGGGCCCCGATAAATCATAGTTTAGAAACAAGTGGGAGCTTTGTTAACTTTAGTTTTGTGGGCAGACCCTTTCCTGGGAATACCTACACACCTTCGAATACTTATACTTTATGATTACCTATTTATGTATAGATATCTTGTTACCGGCATCATCCCTGGGAACTTTATTTGTATTATTATAATTATTTATAGGTTCGAGTGTGACAATCTCACCTGATGGTAAGCGATGATGTGGTTGACGGCGAAGCACGTTTGCCTAAAAATGTTCTATTTACTCTTGACTTAAAGACACCCAGGTTGTTGCTATCAGAAGACATAGATGATTGATTCTATCGTCTGACCTAAACCAGATGTATCCTCCGAGTGCGCAGCATGATTTTCTTCTTATTTACCTTTTTAGTTCGCTTCATATGCAGTCGGGTTTTTTGTTTTTTTTATTTATAACTTTATAATTAACTTTATTTTTCGAATTACGTACATTTAATCATATAAGTGTAATATATTTTTGAAATCACCTTTTAAAGCCCTTTATTTTGATATCCCACACAATGGGCTTGGAAGTAATACAAAATGGCCTAACAATATGGAGTCCAAAAGCCACAAAATCGGCTAATGCGTTTGGTCTCTAGAATGCCATATATAGAACGACAAACTATATACATAAATAAATAGTACCTGGATGACCAAGCTTTGCTCGGTTTTTTTTTTGGTAAATCTTTTTTTTTTCGGTTTATAAATCAATTACGTAAGTATATTTTTATTATCACGGTTTTAATTATGGAATCGGGTCTAAACCCAAACTGCCTTCCATACTATATTGCGGGTATGTCGAGGATTTTCATTTGGAAGATGGACTTTTAACGTAGTTGTTCGCTTAACTCTGGAAAATGCACATATAACATGCCGTGCATGAAGACCGGACTGGACTTTAAGTCAACCCCAACAGATTTTGATGTTTGCCCTTGGTATTTGTGGTCAGTCATAGCAAATGCAGATCTAACGGGAAACTGGTGACGCTGCATCCCATCAGTTGTCCTTTTTATGAGTCAAGGGTTATCCTTGGTAAATGTACTTCTTTGCTGGATTGTTCACCAGCAATAATTTTTGCCTTTATTATGTGATTAAAGAAACTTGTTACAATGAGTCTTACACCATTGCATAGTCATTCTGATACGTCTAAATTACAACAACATTATTGACGCTTTTTTTTGACACTATTAAGAAATTCTGTTGTAAATTCGATTGCTCCTTCAGGTTGATCTTTCATTGAGTCATGGCTATAGTAGATTTTGTACTCTCCGGGAAGTTAGGCAACTATATCATCATGAATTTTTCAACATCTTTGTTAAGAGGCGCAAGTATTGCTCTATCTTTCATCTCCTCATAATTTCCATTAGCTAAGCAGTTACCAAATACTATCTATAAGATATAAGATTATTGCCTAAAATGATATTCAGTGGTAATTCAATTTCTTCCATAGTATTTAGGGTCAGTTCGCCGTTGCCTAATTTAGGTAAATAATCAGCAAATTGTCGTTGCTCTATATCAACGCGCATATTTTCTTCTAGTTTAAAAGTCTTAAAAACGGACCATAATGATCGGTGCATCGCTTAATAGAAAGATCTAATAACTCAGTTTTATCGCGCGCGGCTGTACAGGCAGACATTGGCGAAGACGTCCTCCTAGTACTATTACTTTTCCACCGAAAGGGAGATCCGAATTTCCAATGGATCGCAAAAGTTGATCAATGTTCTGCAAACCATATTTTGGAAGCATCGGAGCCTCATCCATAAGAATAATATATATTTGTGCTAATTGTCTCGCTTTAGATGAGTTAGGTTTAATACTTGAGACTGAATCTAGTTTCAGTGGTACTTTATGTCCAAAAGTTTTTTGATAAGAATAAATGCCATGGCTTCTCAATAGTGTCATCTTCTGCATTGACGGATGCTAGAGCAAAAGATGCGTTTATGTTTCTTATTTTTTTATGAAATTCTTCCGAATGTGGGTGACGGCTTAAAAAGAGCCGTACTAATTAATTTGAAAGTTTTGGTTAAAATTCGTCCATGCCATGAAGAGTCACCAAAAGAATTTCTATTTATTCAATTAAAGATTAAAAAAAAAATAAAAAAATTATAGTATTACTTCTCACAAAAAAATAATTGATTTTCTCACAAAAGTAGGAACTTGAAAAAAAAGGGAAAAGAAAGGGAAAAAATAATCATCTAGTCTCGAATGGGTCTTCTGGTTTCGGGACCGCCCGACTTCCCAGCTAAGCAATTATAACCTTGCAAATGGTGGCGAAATTAACCTTCGTATTCTAATGGTATTGTAGCAATTTTTCATCGCCTGAAAACACGGTTAAAACGATGTCATCTAATAATGAAACCTAGATCGATTTATCGCCCCCGAAAGGCCCTGCATACCAAATTTCATGAAAATCGTTGGAGCCGTTTCCGAGATTCAGATTATATAAATAATACAAGAATTGCTCGTTTAAAGATATTAGATACATAAATAAATACATACTTAGACTGATAAACACATTATCCACCTTCGGCAGTCGGGTAAAAAGGAGCATATTAACAGTCAGTATTTCTAAAACAGGTAACCTAATCACTATCACATCTTAATCTTCAGCCCTATACTATTTAGGTAAACCATGAGCAATCATGAGGTAGATTTAATTATTTGCTGCTAAGAACTAGCTAAATTCCTCTACAGTTACAACTAATTAAATATACAGGTACTTTGAAGTAATAAGCTAAGGATGCCTCAACTTTTGTACTAAAATAGTTTACCTTAATAAATATGCAGTACGTAGGAACCAGCTGTTTCATGAGGTTTAATGGGTGAGTTTCTTGCTACGTCCACTAGGGGCGCTGATGTTGTTAACACTCCAGTTAAGCTATCGAAGCTAAACTCATTTTCTTGCCATTAACTTCGAAAAAACTTCAAATAAAAATCAAAGATATATTTAATTCGTCATCAACTCATGTTAGCCTTTATTGTATACACATTTTAATGTAAATTTCTGATTCAAAGTCTTGTTAAAAGCTTCCGAAATTTCTTCCTTAGATGGCACTGGCGTCAAGTTAGATCTCGGTATGGTTTAGTTACGGGAGCCTTATTTTCAAATCAGTAGAGATGGCAATTAAATAACAATTGAAAGCTTTACACCTTAGTGTAAATAGCGTTAAATACACTCGACATCCAGTCAATGGTGCTTTTATATACTGGACACTGGTTAAAGAATAACATTATGATATATATTAGTATTGATACTCTCGCTGGGTTTATTTTACAAGCTTTGAATTGCTCAGTATGTGTCCGGCAATTAATCGATTTTTCAAACGTTTCCTGTTATCCGATTAATCTGAAATTTGGCGTTATTATGTACCTTTAGCAACATTGAAATAATAAGGAACTACGGAGCTGATCTCATGATGCAGCTGGAAGGTAGTCAAACCAACTCCTTAACCAGACAAGGTAGCACCATCGGGTTTGGGATTCGTACTGAAGAGCTATATCACGTTTCGTATGTTTTAGTTCATTAAAATCTTATCTAAACAAATAGTTTCATATATTTAAAAGAAACATGCTAATTCGTTCTCAACCACCGCGGTAAGATTATCAAATTTTCAGTTAAGTTACTAGAACGTATTACAAAACATAAGTGAAAGCTGGATTATTCTTTTCCTCCCTTCGAATATAACATTTGGTGACGAGGACAAAACAAGTTTCACGCACATATTTCATATCTGCCTTTAAAGTTATAAGAAATCGCTCGGGTTTGAAGTGTGGCATTTTGCACAAGATTTCTTTATAAAATAACGAAACTGAGCATGAAAGAATTTTCAATAATCCAACACCTAAAGCGATGCAAGTTTCTATTTGTCATATTATCGATGGAAAATCCCTTTGGGCACACGGTTTTTCCGTTATAAAAGTAATAAAGAAGAAAGGTAAACACTGACCGGAGGTGACCCCGGATTTTCCTAGTTTAATCTCGGCCAGCAATCCGGACATACCGCCACAAACACGGCTATATCCGGCCCGCAATAGTTGCCCGATCAAATTGGACGTTTTTGCTCATCGCCACGACAAACAGAATTAAAGCAGGCTAAACACTAGTCAAATCGGACTTCAATGTGTCTTGGGTACAAATCGATTCAAACTTTTTGGCGACTCTAAATTCTGCCACTTGCTGCGCAGAACCCAACGTTGTCTCCACCGCTGTCAAAGAAAGAAAAATAATTTAAGAGTCTTTTTTTGTCATATAAATTTGCGCTTGCAGAGGGTTCTGAGCTACCATTCAGTTTCAATTGAACTGTACTCCATATAAAGATAATAACGAAGCATTTCATGCAATACCTTCAAACGAAATCATTAAAAGAACCTCCTTAATTCATGACACTTAAGTTTGTCTGGTGCCAAAAACACTGAGGCTTTATCTAACAATATTTACGACCTGATCTCCCTGATCTGACTTTTCTGACTGCATTCAGCCAATGGATTTTCAGAGACAATTCGATGGTCTACCTTGGTATCATGGAAATAAACATATAGATCATGGAATAAATTATTAATTCATGGTTTAATTTGGGCAGCCAGGTGGGTATTCTAACTAGAAAAAGTTTAATTCGCTGCTTGAGATATCTCAAGCATGCGTTGTTCGTTTAGTTAAGTTGATAATTCTCAACAGAGCTGTTTAAACTACCTTTCTACTTTTGTTTTTTTCTTAACTATCTTGGAAGGACAAAAAAATAGTTTACTCAAACTTACAGTCTGTATTGGAGATATCCAGCTCCTACATTATTTAGTAACCTCCTTGTCCGAGGTTATTTATACGAGCAAGGGGTATCCAAAACCGCAGACCATTACCAATGTTATTGCAAAAAACATCATATTCAAAAAGTATGTGAAAAATAATAAGGGACGGCTCTCAACTTTACATAAAATGGAATTGTTTTACGGAACGAGATTGCTTCCAGGCGGCACAAGAGAAAATCACAAGCAATTTATAATATTTTTAAAATACAAAAACACAATATGGAAACCCCTAACCTGTGAGTGAGCATGCAGAGAATAATTATGGAACGTTATTAAAATAACATGAAATTGATGTACTTTTCATAGCTTATCTCATAAGCCACTCTTTGTCTTCGTAGAAATTGCTGAAGACTAAAGGAATTTAATATTTATTTTAAGTACCTGTTGAAATTAATGTCAAAAAGTGTCATGGTAATTATAACATGGGAGATGAGGATGGAGAAGTTGAAGTTAACTGGTCGATTGGTTGGATAATTAATAATAATTATAATTTATTCTACTTGGTGTTATATAGAATTGCAACAGCAAAGATGATCGAGGTTTGACTGCAAAATTAATGTGCAAACGAATGTATCTAGAAAGTAAGTACATACTAGTTCCCGTCCGCGGCACCACCTGCAATGTTTTATGCTGATATCTAAGCTATATTACTGAAAAGTTTCACTAAAATACGTGCAGCAGTTTTTGCGTGAAGGAGTAACAAACATCCATTCATCCATCCTCACAAACTTTTGCGTTTATAATAGTTGTAGGATTTAAACTCACGCTTTTTCCGTCATATCGCCGGCTACGATCCTTACACATAGCCTAAGATCCCACTGCAGGTATAATTGATTGAACTTAATTGTCATGAAGGATACTTGGTGATAGAAAAGATTTATGCAGGATTGCCTGGAAATATCTAGCCGCAATTACCTTTATTATAAAATAAAAATTTATGTTTGATAGTTACCCCAATATACAAGTTTTTCAAATCAAAGTCATTTAAACTTTCCTATTTTCTACACCGAAAGTATTAATAATAAAGTTGCCAGCTCTAGTGATCTAGTGTTCCCACCTACATAAGTAGTCATTGTTTTAAAAAGATTAAAATATTATAGAGATGGAAGTTAGATCCACGTTTTAATATAAAATGCTAACTTTATCCCGCGGTTGGCTTCACGCTGAACTGATTTGCATCCCCGGGGACCGATACATTTACCCCGCTAGACTATATTGCTAAAAATTTACCTTAACGGTTCTTTGTAGAAGCCATTTGTATTTTGAAACCATGAACAGAATGTTTTTTATTCAGTAATTGTTTTTATATGTATTTAAGATTTGGCGTTTAGTAATAGTAAAGATAAAGGCCTATCAACCTTTTATCCATTTCCCACCAATGTTTGGGGGATGGTTTCCAGTTTAATGGAATGCATCTGAATAAGTACCATTATTTTAAATGGAGGAACTGATCTCCAAAACTTAGTAACTAACACGATAGCCCGTGCCAAAACGTGTGCCAGGTTTTCTTTCTTCTGACTACCGTAAGGGCGGTTACGCACCTCATACAATCCGTGTCGGTGAAGTTTGGGTTCTTTATTAGCCATATTACTTCTTGTAGGGAAGCTTACGCACTACATCCGAACTCTATCCGTCATAATCTATACTATAATATACTAATAATCTATACTTATTACTTATAATATAATCATAATCTATACTAATATTATAAAGAGGAAAGATTTTTTTGTTTGTTTGTTTGTTTGTACCGAATAGGCTCCGAAACTACTGGACCGATTTAAAAAATTCTTTCACTAATAGAAAGCTACGTTATTCCTGAGTAACATAGGGTATTTTTTTATCCCGAAAACGGGTCCTGTGGGGTGGCCCACGGGAGCGAAGCCGCGGGGAACAGCTAGTAATATTATAAAGTGAAAAGATTTTTTTGTTTGTTTGTTTGAACCGAATAGGCTCCGAAACTACTAGACCGATTTTAAAAATTCTTTCGCCAATAGAAAGCTACATTATTACTGAGTGACATAGGATATTTTTTAATCCCGAAAACGGGTCCTGTGGAGTGGTCTACGGGAGCGAATCCGCGGGCAACAGCTAGTCTGTCATAATTCAGAACATTTTGAACTCATAACTCAAATCATGGACACGGAGGTGTAGAGCCTGACCTCCCTTACGACTGTCTAATATCTACCGAAAAACTCAATTAAACAGAAAAAAAGGGTTTTTTTTTTTGACTATGTATATGCCTGCGTTTGACCACAATCTCACCGTGGTCAGTGATGATGTGACCGATGGTGGTAAGCACACAAAGCCTAGAAGGGAACTGGCTCTCAAGTGCTGCTGTCGGAACACACCGGAAGGTGCTTGGCGACAGATTTTTCAACTTGAGGGTGGTTGCCAGCCAGGCGGGTACTACAAAGTACCCTACCACCGTGCTATGGTTACCTCACGATGTTTTCCTTCACCGAAAGCTCAAGCTCATTGTAGGATTCGAACCCGCGACCTAGAATTTGCATTGAATAGCTAAATCAGTTAACCGAAACTAATCCGCATTTGGTGAAGCAGACCATACATAATCCCTTGGCGACTGCTGTTACACATTTTGTTCGAAATGATGAATGGCTGTAGCAGCCAGGAGGCATTGTTGAATTTCGAAATCTTGGCCATTTCTGCCTCGTTATTTCAGTGGTCGTAAAAACAGCAGTTAAAAATGAGGTTCTAGGTTTCGGACTATGTTTTATTAGAGTTTGAAACAATTTTAAGGATCCTCTTTAAATTTTAAAGTTCATATCTACCGCGGCCCTGGCAACTGAAGGAACACGGGTGGTTTTTAGTCAATAAAAGTATGACACGCCCTGCCGCTTCACCCAGAGCGGGAGAAGTCAATGGATGATTACTACACAAAAAAAAGCTTGAAAAAATGTCTATGCAAATTGATTGAATTAAAATGTTCATATAATTATGGCAATAGGCTCGCCTCTTATACGTAGGACTTAAACATAACTGGCTAAGAAAGAGAGTGTCCTATACATAAACTTCTGTCTATCCTCTCTAGAAATACAGGCGAGATGTTTACATCAACAGTTCCTATTCGCTAGAGCAAAAGCACAAACCATAAAAAGGTTTTTACAGTGTCACTAAAATCATAAATAAAAAATATCATAAGCCAATCAACAACTTTAGGTACACGAATATGTCAAACAATTAAATTATGTAACACACCTCATTACTATGAACCTTATTATTATTGTATAATATATCTTACAACTAGCGCCATCTGCATATACAGCTTTTAACTGTTATCGATTACGATTCCATTGAGGAACGTAAGTAGTAGAGGACTCACTTAGTCAACTTCATTGACTGCATTGTAAGTGGTTCGCAGTATAACCACTAGATGCGCGCAAGGCACTATTTATTGATGTCTTGATCCTACATCGCGGTGTTAAGAATCACCGCCATTTAATTACTTCGACAGATTATTATCGTTCGTCAATGCAATTCCCAGCTTACAGAAAGGTGCACCTGCAGATCCTCGTCCAACTTGGAAAGGTCACGTAGAACATTCCTGTCAGTTAGACTTTTTGGATTAGAGGGCTAAGTACCCCGCATTCGTCCAAGCGGACTTGGCTGTGTGTACTACGCCTTATTTTAATACATAAGTGTAAACTTAACCTGTATCTTCCCTACTTGTAATGCCGCATTTACACATTCGTGCGAATCTAGTAATCGAAATATGTAAACAGTACGCTCGCGTTCGCTTCGTGCCTCGCCTCCCGATTCGAGCGCTCGCGTTGGGAGCGGTTTTTCGGACGCGAATCAAAGGGCACGAATGGCGAACACGAAGTTACTGTTCACACATTCGCCTGCATCCAGTTGACAGCTAGCGCCCGACCCATTAATTCATTAATGGCCTGTTTAATTTTTTTTTTTCTCCTTCGTCTGCGTCGACGGTTCTTTTTTACGCAGGATATCTATATAATTTTATAAATTCATTAGATGTAGCATGCATGCTGCAATTATTTTCACGTCCTCCATGTTCGTGTGCGAATGTCAAAATAATTCACTCCGCGAATGTGTGAACAGTAGTTCGCGACGGCACTCGTATACGAATGTTTCGTCGAATGTTCGTCGAGTGACGAGGCGAATGGCGAACACGATTGTGTAAATGCGGTATAATAAACACCTGCAAGCCATCTCAGTGTTTCAGTGTCTCAGTCCTTCGAACCTGTGACGTCAACACGACCTACCCTACAATTATTATTTTCTTAACTGTATTTTACAACAATTTCAATATGTTTAATGTATAAACAAAAAAATAGGTTTTATTGAAACGAAAACCATTAGCCGACATTAAAAAGCTTCTCCATTTTGCGTGGTATGATTGTAGTTTTAAAATTAGTCGTATTAAAACCGTTTGACGTTTGTTTTGGTTTGAATAAAGTTTAGACATTTTCCTACTAATCAACGCTGCATATTCATCAATACAAAGGAAAAACAAGATACAGTTTTAACAACGCAGCCAGTTGAACCTATCTGCCTCTCACCGCAGGAAACTCCGTTATAAAAGGCACAATCAGCCGAAACGCCGGAAGCTTAGCGAGTGCCATGTAAGATTGTATCCTGTTCCCCTTGACGTAAGGGTGATTATCGCATCTGTGTGAGTTGCGCTCGATAACTTGAGAATGTGCGATGAATGAAGTTCAGGAATTTGAGTGATGAGCGATGTAGGCTCTAAAAAGCTATGATATGATTGTTATTTGCGAGTTACGAAAATTTTCTTTTGTTTCAGTAGGAACAGTAAACATTCATGCCAGTTCACTGTGGTAATTACGTAATACACAAATTCACAGCAATGACGTTGAAATGCAGACGATTTTTAGGGTTCCTCAAAAGAAAAAAAGGAACCCTTATAAGATCACTTTATTGTCCGTCTGTCCGTGTGTCACCACCGATTTTCTCAGGAACGGTGGACCTAGCAAAATGAAATTTATGCCAGATACTGAGGTCTATAGTCCCTATTAGGTGTATAAAAATAAAGGTCCTGAGTCAACACAATAAAATGATATAAGCAAATTTAAATTTTCGCGGAAACTTGTAAGTTCCAAAATTTACCCAGAATCACGAAATTCGCCAAAAAGTAAGGTCTCACAGCAAAAATACCAAAAAATAAAAATGTCGGAAATTAAGGTAAATTTTGGTACTTACAAGTTGCCGCGAAAATCTAAATTTGCCCATATCTTAAAACTTAGCCACCAATAAAATTGATACCAATTTTATTATGGCGGTATAATGGGTAGGCACGGAACCCTCGGCGCACGAGTTCGACTCGCATTAAACTGGTTTTTTTAACAAATGAAGCAATGGATCACGAGTTTCCTTCGTTTCGTAAATAAAGTGTAATTTAGTGTGTTGCGCAATCATGGAGCTGGTGTAAATACTTACTTGAATATAGACTATCGATGAGAATATTTAACTTGTATTAAACTCATTTTTCTCTAGTCGTTTGCTAAGTTTGGTTGTCAGGCAGCACGTTTACGTGTTGCCCATTGAAAATACTGCCATAATTTTATAAAGAAACTTATCAGGATTTCCAACAAGACTAAATGTCAATGCCCATTCTATCTTCTGCTTCTTATAAATAAATCTATTCCTACCCATCTGTAAAATAAAATGCCAAGATCTTAACATTAGTTAGTTCATTTACTATTCTCGAGAACGCCGCACAAATACAAACAAACGGGATTGAACGAACATCTAGATTAGCTATTGTCTGGCCAAGCCGGACCAATCAGAAACGTACTTACCTATTACTCTCTAGAACAGAATAGAAGATTTGCATCTGTCTCCTATTTTTCAAGCGTTGCTTGTATCGTGAGAACAATGTTAATCAGAATTGTAATGAGAAAAGAAAAAGAGTTCCTTTTAAAAAGAATATGGTGTATTCACCACGTTGTCAGTATTCTAAAAAGCGGTAAACATTGTTCGGTGCCAAAAAAATAAATAAAAGGCTTTTAACCTACTAAGAGGTTAAAAGCCTTTTTTTTTTGCGCTTGTCCACTATCTCACCTGACGGTAAGCGATGATGTGGTCGACGGTGAAGCACGCTTGCCTAGAAAAAATCCATTCACTCTTGACTTAAAGACCCCTAGATTGTACCTATCGGGAAACACAGACAACGGCAGGGAATTCCACTCCTTAGCTGTACGCATAATAAAAGTGTCCCCAAAACGTTTTGTGCGTTTTATTATAGGCGGGATGTCCACCATGTACCGATGACGCATCGCCGTACGTCTGGTAGTCCGATGACATTTTACTATTATTTTATAATTTATAAATAGCTGCCCGCCCCGGCTTCGCACGGGTGTACTAATGAAGTTAAAATAGTTTTTTATTTCTTTTATACAAACTTTGTCCTGACAATTACAACATAACATAAAATGAATTTGCCAAATAGTTGCAACCGTTCTAAAGTGATGCGATTTCAAACATTCGGCAATTAATTTTTATTTATATATGTTTTACCTTCATCAAAATATTCTGAAAAATCAGAGCACAGTAGAAAAGGACTTAATATTGAACATTGTTTTTGACCATATAATTTAATTAGTTACGAAATCTTTTATTCTATGCATGGTGTGCTACACCTCTTATGACTAATGACTACTTAAGCCCAGGATCAATATAATACGAACACATAAATGCACATGAAAGTACCACAAAACTGTTTGTTACATTTACAATGATTCATAAAAATCTCTCAACTTTTATCACCTGTTGAGAAAATTCTTAATCCAAATTATCTAAGGAAGAATTTCTGGATTGAATGTCAAAGTTTGACAGATTTTCAGATTAGATTTTATCTAAGGCTCTATCTAGACAGATGGACCGCATTTCAACTGCACTTCAACTGCAAATTTGCAGTTTTAGTGCAGTTTATATGCAGTTGACATACATAAGACATGTGAACAACTGCATCGAAACTGCTAATCGACTGTGCAGTTCACTCAAATGCAGTCCGTCTGTCCAAAGTCTAATTGATAATTTCGAAGTGTTTTTTTCTAATCTTTGCTTATCAGAGTTTTTATATGTTTATAAATAAAGGCTTATGTATCAAGAAAAACAATTAAATGTGACATTATATGCCTTTAAAATATCATAAAACCAAGCCGATATTTCATATGTTTTCTGTCTTCTTTTCAAGTTTTAAAAGCTTTCGTTTTGTTTGTTTCAGGTGAGTCACAATGCTTCAGTGTTCGCATACGTCGGAGCCATTGGTGCGAGTATTTTCCATTTTCAGATATTTCAGGCACACTACATTCAGTGGTCTAGAAATTCATCTTTTTAGTAAAATAATATTAACTTACTGAGGCATGTAGTCACATCATTGAGTTATACTACCTGGGAGAGGTGACAATAGAGGAAACGATATTTTGCCAAAAATGAGATGATATAAAAAACCGAAAGAAAAAAAATATAATAAAATAAAAAAAAACTAACGAAACGAATACAAAAAGGAAACTTATCCATAGCTGGGCTTCCAACCCGCAACCTTGGACGTACCAGCCACCGCCTTCGTCATTAGGATATTCAAACGGCAGCAGAGGTGGGGCAATTACGAAGCACATTCATCATCAGCCTTTTAATGTTCCCACTGCTGGGACACAGGCCTCCTCTCTGTGAGAGAGGGAATGGGCCTTAATCCACCACGCGGGCCCAGTGCGGTAGTAGCAGTAGATTAGATTTGAAGCAAATTACGCGGGCTGTATTTATAGATATATGTTCAGTAGTTTCTGCATACACCCATGAAAAAAAAACGTAAGTCTATTATGTATGCATTACACGGGCTATTTCTTTTTGCGTGAAAATAAGGAGATAACTAAATTTTCAGAGACCTACTAATCTTTAGATCGATCACCCCCGAAAAGATTGCAAATTTTATCGAAATCGTTAGAGCCGTTAAATATTGCTCGTTTAGGATTTTAAGGTAAAAGATAAAAGTTTAAGGTGTCAAATAATTAAAATCATGGGAGACTAGACAATGCGACATTATATGTAGTGATAACGATGGTTAAAGAGTTGACATGAAATCCAACAACACCTTTTGACAATCCTCGTAGTAACCGTGGGCCTTAAAACTGAAATTTATTATTTCAGATAAATTACACATAGATACATACATAGATATTATTACAGATAGATTTATTAATATAGACTCTAAAGTAAGGTATTAATTTCAAAAAGAAAAATTAATTCCAAGTTACCAACAGCATTTCTTAGTGAAACAATAAAAAAAACTTTGTCTGTCTTAGAACAGGTGGGTTCACTAAATGCCACAGTATTACGAGACCCTAAAAACAATCGTAATATAAATTCAAAAACCCCCTTCATCCCCATTTTAGCCATGAATAATTTCGCCAACAGAAACAACAACACTTTGATCGTAATAAGTTAATTTCATAAAATTAAACACATAAAATGTTCAAAAAGGTTTTATTACCCTTTATAACCAGCTAGCAATTAAAATAACATCGAGTGAGTTCAACGTGAAATTAATTCGCAAATTGACTCAGACGGACCCTTCTCAAAGTTAGACCCTGTCGCCTGGCTTCAGGATGTTATTTTAATCATTTTAATGGAATCTCTGTTTTTTTAACCCCTAAACCAATAGCGGAATGAAATTTATACAATTTGTTTTCTGAAGAACCGCAGTGATGTTAGGCTGGGGTCATATTAGCGCGTTTGACGATATAGTGTGTGGACACGTCTATAGTCGACTACTGCTGTGTCATAATAATTTGTTGTACAAGAAACGGTCGGTAATGTAAAAATATCACGTATCTTCTAGATCTCAATAACGTAAATTGTTGATTAAGCTCTAACACGACGAATGTCTAAAATGAAATGTTTTCAGGAATTCAAATTAGCAGCAAGTAACACGAAATTTTACTAAATTACACGGTCTTGCTGTGGCTTTTCTGTACGTGTTTGACTTACGCACCTAAGCGTTGTTTTTTTTATGGAATGACGCATTACCGCTGTGTCCAATCCTCGTATTAGAGTTGTCAAACCCGTGTCTTTCGATGTCCTGTCGAATGATATACGTAACGTATTAAGTCAAAAAAATTACTTACATGATGATAGAAATTGAGCAACGAAATGTTATTATAATCATTGTAATCCTTACTTAGCGAACACTCGCAAACAGCAATATCTATGAATTCCCCAAAATAGAAACAAGAGCTTTACAAAAAGTAAAAGAAACCGGACAAAATGCCCAATAACAATTCATTGGCCATTGGATTCCAGCCACGGTTTCAAAAAGGCAGTGAAAATAAAAACAAAGTAGTTCGAGGACAAGTACAGACATAAAGACCGTAGCTGCTGAACCCTTTGCGAAAGAATGGACATCAGATAAGAGATCCGCACAAATCCCCGGATCCCTGAAGGATCTGCTGTACGAACGACATACCTAAAGATTTATTTACTTAGAGAATTTGCTTTGCTGTAAAAACTACGAAAATGTTGTATTGATAATGTGTCAATATTTAATTATTTATTTAGTTTAACAATGAATATTTTTATTGGCTTATACTATCTTTATAGGTGTGTAACTTAAAATATAGTGATATAGTAAATATAGAACCAGTCGGAGACAGCAAAAATATTGTTAATCAAGGGAAGCTTTAACTCTTATCAATGTACATATCTATATATCATAAGTTATATTCTCTTAATTTAAATTATTTTTTAAAACAAATATTACATTTGCAGAAAAGATTTCCAAAATGTCTATTTCATGCATTTTGGTGAGTAGAGTGAGGTATATTTGAAAGCTATAAACATTTTTGTTAGAAAATTTTAGTAGGCAGATATTGCTATCATCTTTATTTTCCTAGCATCAATTTAATTTTTAGCACGAAGCTTTTGTTTGACTCGCTACTCAAAACTATCTTCCTTCCGATAACTCGAATAGCAAAAAACTAAATCAAATTACATTAGGCGAAAGTTTCCAACAGAAAAATGAAATGGGAAGCCATATTTTTTTCACCTAAATCAAAATGTCAAAGTGCGTGGCGGTCGTTTATCAAAGGAATCTGCAGAATTTTATCATTTATTTTAGCGTTGCGAACTTCCGCGATCGGCTCTCACCTTCACGATTCATTTAGCGCAAGGCGAAGGTTTTCGAAGAACAGCGAGTAGGATGAGTACTTGCAGATACTTAGCAAATCGTTTGTGAAGGAGGGAGACAACGATATTTTGGAACACTTGTGGTAAATCTAAAATAATAGTAAAATTTAAAAAAAATTGGCAGTCCCTAATGTCAGGCGCTAAAGAGCTTACCAAATTCTCTTAGGTAGTAGTTTCCCAAAATAATTACTTAGGTACTTAGTACATCATAGTTTATTTCATGTAAAGCGAAAATACATACTTACCGATGTAACCTAAAACACGAAAAAAAGCGATAAAGAACAAATTATTTAAAATTACAGTAAACCACCTTAGCTGATGCCAAGTCGGAAATTATTGTCGAGATGTGTTATTGAAAGTCGTAAAAATATATTTCATTTTGTGTTAGTAGAAACAGAAGGAGGTATAAAATATAGCCATAAAACGGAAAACCATAAAATATAAATTCGATTGAAACCTTTTGTGATTCACGTATTGAAACTTTTTGTACCGATAGCTTTTTATATTATTTTGTAAATTGCTGAAACAATCATATACCAATTGTTGGCAACATTATGCTTTTTTACATACATAATCAGTGAAAGTTCCACTATTAACAATGAAGTGTTAAGAAATGCAATAGACGTTGGTATAAAGAACAATGATTTGTGGCATCACCACGATTTGGTTGATGGACAGTATCCCTTCGTTCATTGAAGCGCTGGTGGTGACCAGGCACTACAACGGGTCACTCATTCATAAAGCATGAGTCCTCTCATCTGAGCACGATTTCTACGACTTACTGGACAGGAAATTCTATGTCTGGTAGGGAAACCTCATTGTGTCACCCATGATTTCCAAACTATTTTCTAGTCTTAAAATTTTACATACATCCAGCTTTTCACCACACAAAGTTCGTAGAACCTGGGCTTGGCGCCGAAGTCACAGAAGTCACTTTTGTAACTTCGGCGAACCTTTTATTTAAAATGCTAAAATAGTTGGTGAGATGTCATAAAGTTTTAAATTAACCGAGACTGTTTTATCTTCGAATGATTTAACGTCAATAAGCCATTATAAAGAGTCGATAAACCGCGTTACCAGATCAGTCAAGAACAAAATGGTACAACAAAATCTTGAGATAATAAAATGTGAAAAAGAAATACGCAAGTGTAATAATACAAATGGTATGAAGAGTCGGTAGCATCGTTTGTGTTTATGACTGTGTAACTGAAGTTGGTCGTAAACTTGGTAATTACTTAGTACATATTTTCTAACAAAAACGACAAAAATTCCATTACTTTGTTTTATTTTAATATTGTATTAGATTATAATCGACATGAGAAATAGGAAAATTATGTGAGACACAGAGAGTATTAAGGTATTGCATATTTTAGACCAGCTCTCATAGAGATGACAGCTAAGAGCTAGGTCCAACCTGATCTGTCTTTGATAAGTTATCATCATCATGATCATTACCATTGCATTCCACTAATGGACATAGATAGTACTTTCTAATTGCACTTGAAATTGCAATTGATTTTCGGCAATAGTCATTCAGCCATCCTGTGTAGATCATCGCTCACACGGTGCGTGGACCAACAGAGAACTACCTTGTACCAGCGTGGTTCACCCGCCGAATCTTTCCACGCGCGGGCGTCGCCCTGACCTGGGACGCTTCACTTAACACCTTACATTCCATGAACATAACCAGATATTGAACCAGAGACAACATCACTAAAATATGTCATGATTTGTGCACGTGCTATTTGTAATAAAAACATTTTTATGAATATGTTGGTACAAAAATACGATTTATATACCATTTGAAATGAATTGGACTTTCTTCATTTGCCGTTTATTGAAATATGTTCCGATTCTTGATAATCTTGTTTTTGCTATCAATTCATTAATAAGATTAAAGGAGAAGAAACCTTAAGATCTGGCAAAGATTCAGGCTTAGAAGCGAAGGATTTTTCATTCTTAGTTGTAGTACAGATCTTGTAAAAAAGGGAAAGCTTAAAAATATGCATAGAATTGGTACAGGTGTTCTGTTAACTGGAACCTGGGCGCTGACTGCCGCCCATATCTTTTACAAGAATCTCAGGGTCCATCTTGATAAACCGGGTCCGTTGTGATAAACTATGTGTATGGTATGGTGACTTCACACGGTCGCCTTTTGTTACAAATATGTATACTGAATGTAGTGTTTTACATTATAGACAAAGTCAAAGTCAAAACGTTTATTGCGAACTAAGTGACATATATTTACGAAGACCTTTAGAATCAATGATGTGGCTCTCATGCTCATCAACAAGATTTCAGTGGCGAGCTACGGCAGACTGTCATCCGTCAACCGCACCTCGCTGCTAGGGCTTAATGCGAAGTACATCGGAGTTCCTGACACAAACATATCAATGAATCGGAAACTGAAACCTGGGAGTGGATTGCTTACGAGATGTGGTCCATTCAGTAAGCAGATGGTCCCGATATTTGATATGTGTCATACCATCCTGTCAAAAGAAAAGACAAAATATTAGTTTTGCTGGGTTCAGCGGCGATCCACTTTCTGTTGACGGCCAAATAGTTAGAATTTTTTCAATCAATTCGATTACACAAGCATCTGTTTTGTGGACTACGTTTACTCCAGTTGACGGATACTATACTGGGTCAGTAAGTTAAAGGCATTCTGCAAAGAGCTTTTGAATGAACAGCATCACGTGACGTCATATATTCAAGTCGTTATGGACCATGTTTAGCAGTGTACTATATTTACCAATTGGCTTGAGGCTGGAGATGTCCGGCGGGCTGTTAAATAAAGTAATACTTAATTCGTGACCTGTGCTTTATTTTGCCATTGTAAGAAAACGTCAAAGGAATGATAATATAATTCGAATGAAATTAATGAACAAGAGTGAATAACAATGAGCGGGGTCAATCAGTGTTGCCTGCCGTGAATATAAATAGATTTTTTTACCTTAATGTTGCCACTAACACAGCTGTCAACATGCTTTGGCCCAAGCACAGAAACAACAATAACTTTAAAGGATAAACAACAATTATTATTCTCCTCCAAAAAATTACGTGAATATTAGACTCTACAATAAGTTACTCTACATCACACAATCGCAACATGATTTAATTGTAATAAGTACACATTATGTTATCATCAACATCAAACGCTTAACATGATTAATATATCTCCATCGTCAATAACGAGAAATTTGAGCAAGACCAAAATATGCTTATATTACAGTTGTTATTCACTAACACAACATTTTGCATTGTGCATTCAAAACCCAGGAGAAGCAAGGCAAATTGTTCTGTTGTACAAATGTCGATATTCAGATAGATGACAGTGGACCGACGACGACGGTGGTCAGGGATGCGGGAATTTGTGCCTCCCGCATCCCTGCAGACTGGGACAATCCGGAATAGATATAAACTCAGCATTTCAATGATTTTTAATTTATAATATTTTTTGTAATAAATTCCACGACACTTCTAAAAATATTCAATACATATCCTTGCGATCGCAGCACCCTATCCTTGCTATATAAAATAGTAATTTCTTATGTCAACTGTATAGATAACCCGGTGTGGTTAAAATTTATTGGTGACTTATTAAAACTTTAATAAGTAAGGTTTTTTACTTAGTTACTATGCCTCATTCTGATGTATAAGCTTTATTCCTGTACAGTTTCGTCAAAATCCGTTCGGTAGCTTTAGTTTAAAAGAATAACAAACATCCATCCATCCTCACATATTTTCGCGTGTATAAATACAATCGCAATGCCATTTCAAAATACAAAGAGTTACATAAAAACGAAATCATACCTGTACCTATTTAATACGTTAAAAAATAACGTAACTATGGAATCGATTTATACGATGTTAAAATAGTTTTATACCAAATAGGATACGTACCAAAGAAAAATTAGATTTATCAATATATTAGTATTTGCTAGTAAAGCATACGTAATAATAAACATTAACACCAATTTTTTTGACAAACAGGAAAATCTTCGGAACAAAATTGTGTGACAGTCGACGGACAGACAGACACGTGAGTGACAGCAATAGGGCTCCGTTTGGACCATTCGGGTACGGAACCCTAAAAAGGATGTGACTGTTTTCATTCACATAATCCCGCATAGGTAGCCTGTCTACCTGAATTCCATAGTTTTAATAGATATCAAACAATGCGATCACGAATGAATACTGATGGCTCCATTCATCCCCTCTCTCCTCTATTCTCCTCTCTTCGGCTCACTCACGGGCGTCCATTATCAGACACCATTAGCCTTCGTTAAAATAGTTATTTGACGCTAATGAACGTCTGGGATTGCAGAACTTTCATTTATACTGATATATGTATAGAGGTAGAATAGTTAGTGTGTAGGAGGTAATCTCCACAGATTACATAATTAAATAATTTTCATAACTACCACTACATCAGTACTATAACTACCACTAGTTATAGCACTGATGCGATTACGAACACAAGATCACTAATTAAAAGCTTGGACCTCCTTCGGATGAAACGATGATGATGATGATGACGAATAAAATTACTGAGTACCACATGCTAGTTTAGAGGAGGCCTGTGTCCCAGAAGTGGGAACATTGATAGGCTGATGATCATGATATGCTAGTTTTAATACACGGTTTCTGAGAGATACACAAAAACAAATCCACGAGATCCATGTCGGTATTGCAAGTTCCACTAGTCATCCAAATTATTTCAAACCAGAAAATATATAGATTCAAACAGCAAAGACATACGCTTGAAGTTCCAGTACCACATAAAAATGAACGACTCAAATCTCGTATCGGTATGCGCTGCGCACTATCCACGAAAACAATAGAGCCGAACGCGCAAAATAAGGCAATGGATACTAAATATTTGAGAATCCCAAGTAATCCCAACTCGGTAAAGTTCCTCTCAATAAAAAGAAAGTAATATGTTTGGGTTCGAAGGTTGACGGTCCCTGGGTAGCATCTCGCCGTGTCACATAGAATTTTTATTGACTGCTTTGTTTTCGTTCTCGTTATGTCGAATGTCGGAGATGGTTAAAGTATTCCGGCCGATTGGATTGCAAGAGACGACCATTCGGATAAACCACAGAGGATAGACTTTTAAGTATGATTAAAGAAGTCACCATCAATTAATTGATTTCGGTTTTAATGGCTCATTAATATTCATCAGTATCTGGGAGAGCGGCCGATTGGTCAGGAACAGCTGAAGTTTCTAAAACTAGAAATTCACTCAACGAACTTGCCTGCGGGCCATGTCCCCATATATGGCTATTCTGGACTTCGCTACATTATAGATCTGTCCTAAGGGTACGGTCCCATTGCAAGTTATCATCATCGCTAGTTTAATCTAAATTATAAGTAGCCTGGTATTCGCAGTGTTTTAATAAAGTAACAGTATGGCTTTGTTAAAGAAAGATCTTGCATTAGCAATCTCCTCATTTTCACATCCTAACTGTTTGATAGTCTCGATAATATCAAGCAGATTGATGTGGTTTACACAGATTTTCAGAAGGCTTTTGATAAACTTCACCACACACTACTGCTTAATAAAATTGCCTACATTGGAATTGGACCTTTTACGGTGGTTTATATCTTACATAACTATCAGAACATAAAAGGTTAATGGCTTTGAATGTGGCTCTTTTTGGGTCAACTCCGGTGTACCACACGGTACCATTTTATGCCCTTTATTATTTATTTTATACATTAATGGTATAATAAACTGTTTTCTAAATTCAAAATTCCTTCTCTACGCGGACGATTTATAAATATATAATATTTTTTCTGTTAAAGTCGATTGTTTTAACTTCCAGCAGGATTTGGACCGTTTCTCTAACTACTGCTCTTCCAATAAGCTTTACTTTAGTCTGCCAAAGTTTCATGTTATAAATATTTACCAAAAACACAAATAGTACTGAGTTGGTAAAGTAACTTTTCGCCGCGATTTTGGTGTTCTGCTAGATTCGAAGCTCCATCCGGGTGTTTCAATAGAAAAAAATTGTTAACAAGGCCTACCATGTTTGGTTTTGTCATGAGATCTTTCAATGATTTTCGTCGTCCTTTCACCATTTTTCACTTAACAAATCAAAAATTAGGCCACAGTTAGAGTTTTCAGTACATATTTGGAACCCTTTTTACGTAAAATATACCTAGTGAAAGATAAGAATTAAAACAATTTAAATATCTTCGTGCTATGAATTTTAGATGTTATCGGCATAAAATGTCATACCACTTACTTCTTAAAATGTATTATCTTTTGACCATAAAGTCAAGACGGAAACTCCTGGAAGTTATGACTCTGTTCTATGTGTGCCGCTATCATTTTGATTGTCCGGACCTAGTTAGGAGTCTGTGTAACCTGGATCCTCGAACAGTTCATTTACGTAAGGTATGCACTTGACGTCTATTTGCTACTAGCCTCTGTAAATCTCAAGCTGGCTCGCGTTCACCACTCCATCGTTTGGTTGAGCCATATAACAATGAGTTTAATTCAATCAACATTTTTTTTCTTTGCAATAATGCATTTAGGAAGCAAATCCAAGCAACCTTAAAGGATCAACAAATTAATATATAATAACGTAATGTTTAATAAACTACGCACATAAATTCACTTTTTCTTTTATATACACTCGCGAACAATGAAAAAGTTCCAGTGACATAGCACCAAATTGCTCCTAAACGAGAAAGGCTAGCTTAATCACGCCGTCTGCAATATTGAAGTACATTTAACAGCACATCAGAATATTACCAACTAAAAACGTAAATATTGTGTTCAAATTTTAAATTAAATGTGAAAAAATTAAATTAAGGTGTTTGTCGGCATTTTGTGGGTGGAACTTTTTCATTGCTCTGCAGTTTATTATTTAAAAGCAGTTATATATGAGCTCTGGGGTAATTACCGTTGTAGTATTGTATCTGTGTTACTAATTTAAATTGTTATCTGTGGAGAACGTAGTAAGTAGCATAGTTTATTGTTTTAAAATATAATATTTAAGATATTAAGACTGTTTCTTATTGTGCTACTGTTTGTTTTTCCTTGAATATATAAAATTAATTCACATTAGAAACGGGATATTTACCATGTTTACTGTTTGTTTCGAGTTTCCGATATTTCGGTGCTGTTGCAAGCACCATGATCACGGATAAACTGAAGTTATTGCGGGTGGGTGTTTATGAGGAGAAAAATCGGTCTACCCTCTTTCTTGTTCTTTTTTATAACTAACCGAACAAGAAACGTACGTACGTACGTTCGTTTGAATTTTTTAATATCCGAAACTTGCAACAAACAGTAAACATGGTAAATATCCCGCTTCTAATGGTAATGTTAGTGTTAGTTAGTGGCCATGAAAGTCTAAAATTAATTAATTTCAAACTAGTGAATATATTGCAATTTATGTCTAACGTTTTAGATCTAATTGCATGTTAGCTATTCCTGAACTACAAAACAAATAACTAATAGCTTTCAATTGGAACGCACCCCAACTCTGTTTAGTGTGTGGCCACCGCAAGAAGCCATACCTATAGTATCGAGGTCTAATGCATTTGACCCGGACTCATTCTTAAAAGTATATCTAGGAAATATTCATTTAATACCTATAGTATCGAGGTCTAATGCACTTGACCCGGACTTATTCCTAAAAGTCTATCTAGTAAATATTCACTTAATACCTATAGTATCGAGGCCTAATGCACTTGACCCGGACTCATTCCTAAAAGTCTATATAGTGAATATTCACTTAATACCTATAGTATCGAGTTTTAATGCACTTGACCCGGACTCATTCCTAAAAGTCTATCCAGTAAATATTCACTTAATACCTATGGTATCGAGGTCTAATGCACTTGACCCGGACTCATTCCTAAAAGTCAATCTAGTAAATTTTCACTTAATACCTATAGTATCGAGGTCTAATGCACTTGACCCGGTCTCATTCCTAAAAGTCTATCTAGTAAATATTCACTTAATACCTATGATATCGTGTTTTAATGCACTTGACCCGGACTCATTCCTAAAAGTCTATCTAGTAAATATTCACTTAATACCTATGGTATCGAGGTCTAATGCACTTGACCCGGACTCATTCCTAAAAGTCAATCTAATAAATTTTCACTTAATACCTATAGTATCGAGGTCTAATGCACTTGACCCGGTCTCATTCCTAAAAATCTATCTAGTAAATATTCACTTAATACCTATGGTATCGAGTTTTAATGCACTTGACCCGGACTCATTCCTAAAAGTCTATCTAGTAAATATTCACTTAATACCTATGGTATCGAGGTCTAATGCACTTGACCCGGACTCATTCCTAAAAGTCAATCTAGTAAATTTTCACTTAATACCTATAGTATCGAGGTCTAATGCACTTGACCCGCAGCCTTATTGCGTAAGTGCGCAAAAAAGTTAAACTCTATCCAACCAACCAAATCGACCAATCACTTGCGAGATGAATGACGCGTCCGTTTTGTGTGATTGGCCGATTTGGTCGGTTAGATAGAATTCAACTTCTTTGCGCACTTACGCAATACGGCTGCCGGACTCATTCCTAAAAGTCTATCTAGTAAATATTCACTTAATGTCTGCTACTCTAGTAACTATACAGGATTATTAAATCAAGTTTTAGTCCATCATACTGCCAGTTAATAACTGGCTTATATGCCTGTATTACAGGCCAGTTTCCTTACAAAGTCTGGCCCATATCAATATGGCGTCATCTGATAATAAATACAAATGTAGCCAGAATGTCGGGCCTTGCCAAATAGGTTACCGTGGTGTTAAATCTGTGCCAGTTACGTTCCCTCACAAGTTTAGTGGCATCATTAACTTCCAACTAACTTATCAAGATGAAGAGAGTATAAGGGATAACAGTCATACGATGGCCTAGACAAAATCATTTCATCATTTCAGCCGAAAGAAGTCCACTGCTGAACATAGGCCTACCCCTGACTGTCGCCACATTGACGGATCCCGTGCGTCTCGCATCCAGCGCATGATGGTAATCGATGATGTGGTCGACGGTGTAGCATGCTTGCCTAGAAGTTACCTATTCACTCTTGTCTTAAAGATCCCGAGTTTCTAGCTATCGAGAAACACAGACTTTGGCAGGGAATTCCACTTCTTAGCTGTACGTATTTCCAAAACGTTTAGTGCGTATGGGTGGGATGTCCAACATGTACCGATGGCGCATCGCAGAACGTCTTGTAGTCTGATGATGAAACGGGCTAGTCCTTTCTATATGGCTTCATGGCATGAGTAATATAGACCAAAGGTCCTGTAATTGCGATTATTTCTGGATATACCTCCATCTAACCCTTCAAAGAGTATTCCTTGTATTAGTGAGATATGTATTATGTACTGAAATTTATAGTACCTAATTGAGTGAGTGGGTGGTAGTGTCAATGTAATGTACCTGAGCACCCAACTGTCTGTCCAAACCAAACAGTTTCTCAGAGGACACAATAGAACAATAGGTGTTTGCCAGTCTCAAACATAACGGCTTTTGTCGCACCTACTGTCACGATACCGTACATTATAATATAGTACCTAGATGACCGAGCTTTGCTCGGTTTTGTTTTTTTTTGGTAAATCGTGTTTTTACAGTTTATCAATCAATTACGTAACTTTATTTTTATCATCATGGTTTTAATTTCGAAATCGGGTCTTAACCTAATAGTTCCTACCATACTATATTGCGGGTATGTCGAGGATTTTCATTTGGAATATGGACTTTTAACATAGTCGGCCGCTTAACTCTAGAAAATGCTACATTTAACCTGCCATGCATGAAGACCGGACTGGACTTTAAGTCAACCCCAACAGATTTGAAATTTTGCCCTTGGGATTTGTGGACAGTCATGGCAAATGCAGTTATCCTTGGTATATGTACTTCTTTGCCAGATTGTTCACCAGTAACAATGTTTGCCTATATTATTTGATTGAACAAACTTGTTACAATGAGTCTTACACCATTGCATAGTCCTTTCATTGGGTTGATCTTTCATTGAGTCATATAGTAGATTTTGTATTCTCCGGGAAGTTTGGCAACTATATCATCATTAATTTTTTGAACATCTTTGTTAAGAGGCGCGAGTATAGCTCTGTATTTCATCCTCTCATAATTTCCATTGGCTAAGCAGCTACTAAATACTTCATCAATAAGATTGTTGCCTGAAATTATATTCTGTGGCAATTCAATTTCTCCCATAGTATTTAGGGTCAGTTCGCCGTTGCCTGGTAAATAATCAACAAATGTCGTTGCTCTATATCAACGCGCATATTTTCTTCTAGTTTAAATATCTTAAAAACGGAACATAAGGATCGGTGCATCGCTTAATAGAAATATCAAATAACTCAGTTTTATTCACACGCGACTGTACAGGCAGACATTGGCGAAAATCTCCTCCTAGTACTATTACTTTTCCACTGAAAGATAGTTTCGAATTTCCGAATGGATCGCAAAAGTTGATCAATGTTCTGCAAACCATATTTTGGAAAGATCGGAGATCCATAAGAAAAATATATATTTGTGCTAATTGTCTCGCTTTAGAAGAGTTAGGTTCAATACTTGAGACTGAATCTGGTGTCAGTGGTACCTGATGTCCAAAAGTTTGACAAGAATAAATGCCATGACTATTTATTGTTCTGTCACCTTCTGCGTTGAATATGTTTCTTATTTTTTTATGAAATTCTTCTGAATGTCGGTGACGTTTTAAAAAGAGACGTACTATTTAATATGAATGTTTTGGTTGCTCCATTAAAATTCGTCCATGCAAACAACAGTCACCAATATAATTTCTATTTATACAATTAAAGATAAAAAAAAATATAATAAAATATTAGTATTACTACTCGCCAAAAAATAATAGATATTCTCACAAAAGAGAGAATTAGAAAGAGAACAAAAGGAGAAACATAATCATCTGGTCTCGATCCTGGGTCTTCTAGTTTCGGGACCGCCCGATTTCCCACCTGAGCTATTATAACCTTGTAGATGGTTGTGAAATTTGCCTTCGTATTCTAATGATATTGTAGCAGATTTTCATTGCCTGAAAACACGGATAAAACGACGTTTTCTAAAAATGAATCCTAACTAGATCGATTTATCGCTCCCGAAAGGCCCTGCATACAAAATTTCATGAAAATCGTTGAAGCCGTTGCCAAGATTCAGATTATATATATATATATACTAGCTGACCCGGCAAACTTTGTTTTGCCATAAAAACACCAAACAATTATCTACCCTACCTACCCTACCCTACCCTACCCTACCCTACCCTACCCTACCTACCCTACCCTAACGACCTACCCTACCCTACCCTACCTACCCTACCTACCCTACCCTACCCTACCCTACCCTACCCTACCCTACCCTACCCTACCTACCCTACCTACCCTACCCTACCCTACCCTACCTACCCTACCCTACCCTACCTACCCTACCCTACCTACCCTACCTACCCAACCCTACCCTACCCTACCCTACCCTACCCTACCCTACCCTACCCTACCTACCCTACCCTACCCTACCTACCCTACCCTACCTACCCTACCCTACCCTACTCTACCCTACCCTCCCCTTCCCTACCCTACCCTACCCTACCCTACCCTACCTCTCAAGTTGGATCGAACTGCACATGGTGTGCGAATTTTATTATAATCGGTTAAGTGGTTTAGGAGTCCATTGAGGACAAACATTGTGACACGCGATTTATATATATTAAGATATATATAATAAAGACAAATAAAGAGTATTCTATTCTATTCTATTCTTTACATACAAGAATTGCTCGTTTAAAGGTATTAGATTAGATAGATTAGATGTATCTAAATAGATGTAGTAACAGATGTATCTATTCTATTCTATCTACAGATCTCAACTCTTATTCGTCGAACAAGGCGCTTTTTTCACATTTATGTTTTTGTCGAGCTTGGTGCCTTTTCACATTTTTATGTTTTGATGAGATCATTATTACACCATTGTTACATCTTGTTACCCACCAATTTTCGTCGTATGGTGGCGTCGTGATCTTTAATATTCTGGTTTTATTAGTGGATATTTTGGTTTTATTTGGCTCTGTCTACCCTCTAAGGCATGTAAGGATGATATTATGATGTACGTTTAGATGAATTGATGTTTTTGTGTTTGTAAACTTATATTACCTACACATTTTTAAAGTATCATTTATCATTATTTATCAATCTTAGAGATGAACCACAAAAATAAGAGAAATACAACTTTGAACAATTTTGTTTTCCGACAGAGGTAATGACAGTTTGAGTCTTAAACTGACAATTCGGGTATGAAATAAACTAAGAAGACATGCTGCACCAACCTAAAACAAACTAGGAGTAGGGCAACAGTAATGTCGTAAGGAAGGTTTCTAGTATAAATGTAAGTAAGACGTTAGTTATCGGTGTTTTACTGCGAAAAACTGTGAACTACTTTTCAGAAAGATTTGAAAACTATATGTTCTATAATGTGGCAAATAATTCAATAAGAAAAACCGGCCAAGTGCGAGTCGGACTCGCGTAAAAATGGTTTTCATAGATCCGTAATATTTTCAATGGCCTATCCAACGATACCCCATGGGATATACGAAAAAAAAAACATCTCCACTTTATGTGTACAGGTAAAAAAAGGTAAATATGTTTTTGTCATGGTTTTATTTTATCAATTTATCGCGTCATTAATATGTATATCCATGCCAAAGTATAGCTTTCTAGTACTAAGAGTATCTGAGCTAAGCTGTGGATGGACAGACGGACATGGTGAAACTATAATGGTTCCTTGTTGACTACAGATCCCTAAAAAACCATCCTCGCCAAATTTTAACATACTGCTACACAATTTGTGTAAAGTCACGTCCTGAGCCAAAACTCGCCAGTACCGAAAGTCCAGCCAATATTTTTTGCCGGAACCCGTTTACCGGCTACTTCTTATTGAAACCTTGCTAACTGGACCCTGAAATCTGGAGCTGGCTTTCTTGGCCGCATGCCACGCCATAATATACGATAAATTTCTTCATATTTTTAAAGTTTGTAGCTCTAGCTTTAATTAAGAGCTTCTAAGTTACACCTCAACTTTGTTCCTTTATAGAAAAGAATAAAAATAATAACTTACTATGAAAGTGTATCAGATTACTACTGCAGCAGAGTGAATACGAAGTTAGAGTACTCTCGAGGTGTGTGTGTCTTAGCAGATCAACATTGTAGATATTGGATTAGTGTCCAAGTTGAGCTCGCAGTCACGAATCAAATGTCTAATTTATAAGCTAATCAAACCGTACCACATTAACGATGAATCAATCTACTTAGTCTATTACTGACCACAGCCCTTCATTATCACATTGTAGCTTGGACATTTTATTTAGTAGTTATAGGGAATAGTTATTTATGCTACAAGTGCGGAAGGTAGGTGATTTCCGATGAGTGGCATTTTTATTCACGAGCGAGCGAAGCGAGTGAGTGGATAAATCGACACGAATCGGAAATCATCTTACGTACGTGTATCATACAACATTTTACTATGCATTGTGCGAGAAAATAAAAAAAAATATCTGAACCAAGCAAAAATTAATAAAATGGCGGGCTTATTCAAGCGCGCTCTGCATATCCACAGATTAACTAAAAGTTCCTCGGGCATATCTACTGCGCATGTGCAATCGATTTTGAGGATCCAGATTTTTATTGAAAATAACATCAAATAATTTGGATAAAGATTTTTATCCCCTTAAACATTGTTTATAAGGTTGAAGCCTTATCCAAAGCCCTAATTAATCAGAATAATATATCTGATTTCATTTTCAATCCCCAGAGATTTAATGACTTGGCTTTGACTTTGACATAGTAATACAGGTAGACAATTAATACGATCATAATATTATTTATAGAGCTGCCGTTCTAGGAACGTTTTCCGAAGTCCGACCATGCTTGTGCTCGATTTGGCATCAAATGACGTTAAATTACCCGCAGTTATTGCCATCATTACTGTTACATTATCGTTTAAAGCGATCCTCATCATTACACGAGCCAGCAAAATAAAAACAGTGCTTTAATTTAAAATTTAAAACGCTGCATGAGCACAGCTCATTTTTCTATAATGGACACTTAAAAAATCCGTTTCATGTTCGTAAAATCTTTAATAAAAGCAACCAAAATCACCCATTACTTGCTGTACAATGGCGTCGCGACACTGGCTGAAATAAAATTGCCGGACGATCTATGGCTTTTATGAATTCTTTATTTTGGGTCGGAGCAGACTGTTTTTAAATTCAAATGCTTTGTTTGGACGATTCTCAGCAAAATAGAATACGAGAAATTAATCTGTAAAATATATATTGTATTATTTTTAATGAGGTTAAATTGCGATCGATGTAAATAAATAATAAAAATCTTTTATTTCTCACCACAAACCAAAAACAAAAAAGAAACTAAAATGGCTGCTAAGTGTAACTGCTAAGAGCAATTTGCTCATAGTCTAATGCTATAATTACTTGTTGATACTGAACCTGTTTACTTATTATAACCTGAAGACATAATATACATTAGCCATTTATGGGTAAAGTAAAAGTACATTACAGGTACACTTAATTGGAAACAGAGGAACATCGTTTTCGAACAATCGCCGACATTCATTATAATTATTGTATGAGTTATTAATGTAAAGCTCAAGAATAACAATCCTGTTTTAATTAGTTTTAAAACATAATCATCGGTGTTAAGTGCAAAACTCGTGACTACATTAATAAAACATTTCCCGTTAAATTTTAACTTCAGATATTTTACAAAAAAATGCGCAATTACAAAAATTTTACATTATTATAGTCAGCGATATTAATATTTATGAACTGAAAGGAAATTATTAAAAAACCAAAATACCAGGTAGATGTAATTGAATTTTTAACTTGTGGAATGTTTTGTATCATCTGGAGGCATGACGCGGTGAAATATTACTACTTTGTCGGTGAAGATTACCTATACTAATTAATGAGGTAGTAAATAATGAGTGTAAACATTCTATTTGATAATAATATTATAAAAATGTATTGTAATTCTTTCTAACAAGGTTAGGTACTTCATCATTCAGTACATCGGTAATTAATTAAAATGTGGCTCTATTATGACGAGCCAACGTTTACAAGCTTAGATTATTTTCTATTTTTATAGCATTGCTTATACCAACACAGTCTCACAATACAATGTGACTAAAAAGTATCTAGGAAAAGTCACCGAGACTCGCATTCCCCAGAGCAATAGTGAGCAGTCTATACAAAAAGACTTTACTAAAGTGCTTTCGCAGACAAGTTTTATCTCTATTTTTCTGTTCTGTATATTTTATATAAATAGTAACACTTTTCCCTTTAGATGAAGCTACAACACTGTGTGGATAAGAACATATTTGCCCGATCTTAAGAAGTAACGCGGTTTGTCCGACTTTATCCGCGATTGACATCTGACAACGGTAATGTGGGAGGTTGGTACTTACATACACTTGATAAGTTAGAGGCCCGACTTTCCTAAGCAGCAAAGGTTAATCTCCGATTCTGAACATACATACGCCTAATGCGTTTTTTCCATGGGAGTAGGCAGAAACTACAGAAATCCAGCTGCTTACGATAACGTAACAGGTGTCGACAAAAATATCTTCACAAGAGAATATTCACGTAGGCCGCATATTCACAATATGGAAAATGAGATGGAAATATTTGAATAACAAAATCTTGTCGCCTACCTATAGAACGCGCACTATATAATAAACCAGCTCTTTCCCGCGACTTCGCTCCGGTTCCCACAGTATTTTTTTGCCCTATGACCAATATAATAAACCATAGCGTATCTGTTTATTTGTAAAAGAATTTTCATAACCTTATCGGTACTTTCAGTTTGCCTTTTATCTATACTAATATTAAAGAGGAAAAGTTTGTGAGGTTGTAATCTCTGAATCTACTAAACCGATTTTGTATATTCTTTCAACAGTAGAAAGCTACAATATTCCTGAGTGACAAAGGCTATTTTTTTAATCCCGAAAACGGGTCCTGTAGGGTGGGCCACGGGAGCGAAGCCGCGGGGAACAGCTAGTATATAAATAAACAAAAAAACAATTTTGGGTGTTGGTTCTGAAGTTCAGTTTATAGAACTTTCCCCATATCCCTATTTGAAACCTGTACTATTATTCTCTTCCTTTAATATTTGGTATTTTCTTAAATATTAGTATTCTAGTTAGTAAATTTTATTGAATCGTTTTTCCGTAGTCAACAAGGACTCTTATAGTTGAACCCTGTCCATCAGTCCGTCTGTCCGCAGCTTAGCTCAGAGACTCTTAGTACTAGGAAGCTATAATTTGGCATGGATATACATATTAATCAAGCCGGCAAAATGGTAAAAAAAAGAAAAACCAATCTATTTTGCCTCCTTATGTGAGAACATAAAATATTACGGCGTAGTATTTGAATATGCCATTCAAAAATATTACGGGGGCTAAAAATCGATCCAGCTATAGATCTCTCATTTCTGGGCAAATGCGTTTTCTCCAAATTTTCACCCGAGCAGAGCCCGGACAACCAATGTGTTGGATTTTTTTTATGTATAGTGTCTTGCAAATAGGTATATAATACTTTCCTGCATAATATTGAAAACGGTTAACGACCTTATATTCGTCGCTAAGCATTATGTCTTCGAAAGAACATGGGGTGGGAATGTGTTATTTTGACAGAGGTTCCAAGAGGCGGCCCTTAGGAAACGACCTATAAGATATTCGTGCTTGGATCAAGATTTTACCGAAGTGGCTTTATATACAAGATGTTACGTTTTTATTCACAGCAAGATATACTATTACACATTTTGTCAAATAAGGTTTTCGGGTTTTAGGCTCATATTCCAAGACAGCTTGAATTTTCTCCACTCAAGTCTATTACCATAAGAACGGTTAAAACTCTCGATTAATGCGAGTACATAATGAGGCGGAGTCGTGTTAGTCTTAATCTGATATAAAAAATATGGCAAATACCACACTTACTGTAACTTATTTCTCCAAGTACAAAAACTCAATGGAGAAAGATTAAGCATTTTAACCTTTTCGAACCCAAGTCAAAACCCATTGCCTACAAAAAACATATAAAAAATGAAATATAATAACCCTAAGCCACGGCAGAAGTCAGAAATCAGAACAGCACGTGTATCGGGCTGCCGCGCCACCGTAGACGCGAACAATTCAATAAACGACTCCACGCACTTCCTTATTCCGGTCACGTATAAGCACAGACTAAAAAAATAGTTTCTCTCAAGTTCCGCCGGTGAAATTATTGAATATTTTTGTGAATTTGTGAACTAATAAAAATGTTCGTGCTGTTTGAGTATAAACATGGGTTTTCGTCGCCATCTTTGCATTTTTTTCTAATAATTGATGGGCTTGACCACTATATCACTTGATGGTAAGCGATGATGTGGATTCACTCTCGATTTAAATATAATATAAAATCGGATAGTATTTTTTATGGTTGGAAGTGCTATTTAATATTTTAAACTGCTAAATAGTTTTCATGGTTGAAACCTAACTATCACGAAGTAGTCGAAGTAAATAACGCTCACGCTAGAAACATGACATCACAAGCAAAGAAACGGCGACCAATTCCCCACCGAGTCACAATGGGCATCGTCTACGGATAATGAGATGCAGCATGTTCCTGTACCTACTAATACATAGTTACAAATTACGTCTAACTAGCATGATTGGGTATTGTTCATAAACGTGGCTATTTTGATACAAAAGTTGACCGCAATTACATGCACAAGTAGCCGCTTTCCCACTCCAGTCACAAATTATTCGTTTCATGGCTTCAGCGTAAGCCCAGTTTCTCTGAACAGTCAACCTAGCTAAGCGGTCAATATTATTTTCATGGCATAATCTTTATTTATATCAGATAAAGAAGAAAATTATAAGCTCCAACCTTCTGATCAGTGATCCCAAGATAAACTTAGAAACAAAGTTAGTACTTTGTTCGAAAAATTCACATTGGCTGTTGTCCTGCCTGGAAACCACGACCACTAGCTTATCATCACGACACTCATAACATAAACTTTATATAATAAATCTGGAACGCAATCATTGATCTTGAGCACGGATCACTATCATAGATTGACCACTGTAACGGGTGCTATAGAAATTCCTCAATATCGCAGCACAATACTAAAACCACTTTATTTGAGACCTAAATCGTGGCTTGCATCGGCCGATGTCCGAACAAGGCGTCTGTATTAAAGATGGCTGTAATGCATAGTCCCCGCGTACCGCGGGTCTTGTAAATGTGGAGCATTGGTTCGCTCCGACGACGCTGCTGTTGGCGCTGGTCTTCATAGCAGTTAAATGGTTTAGATGAAGGTCACATATCAAAGAGTAATGGATTTTACGATTGGTTTCGTTCTTGGAAAGATTTATTTAGTTCAACGAATGAGAATAATTGATGAATGAGATATTTGGTAATTGTCTACCTAACTAGGGAGAGTGGAAGAAGTATGTGTGTTGCGCTGACCTAGTATCATGGGAAAGTAGCAGCAAAATGATGATGTGTAGGAACCTAGTTGGTTTCAATCAATCACCAGTTTTTTAGAGAAATATAAACGATATCTTAGCCTCTAAAAACGACCTTTTTCAAGCCTATAAAAACCTTCCGTTCAGTATTTCTACCTGTCTCCAGAGACCTTATCCAACAAACGGAACAGTTTCACTCACACTCAGGCTCTCACCCACGGATACTTTCACTCGAACTTCCAACAAAGATACACATCCAACCTTTTAGAAGTCGGTTAACAAACCAAGAAATACGTGTTTAGTTTAGAGAAACGTGCTTTTGTTCAGCAGGAAATCGACGCCAGGCGTAGAAGTAAGCGTGTAGATTTATAGTCGCGTGCCCACCGCGTATTTCAGCGCTTGTCTTGCAAGATTTGGCGTGAGCGATGAGCGGGTGCGGATTGTGTACCCGAGGCAAGCTACTAGCCTGTGGAATAGTTACGAAGTTAAAGCAATAATAAAAGTTGCACAGAAATAGTGTTAAAAACACAAGTAATATTTTGTTGCATCAATTTTCACGAGAAGAAAGTTGTATAGTAAATATAAGTCAAGCTTTACTTACGGTGAGTTCACAAATCTAACGAAAGACCTTCATCACGTACTGGGATTACATTTCAGTCGATTTCATATGATTTATGAGCGTGTGCAAACGAAACAATAATAACGAGTCGTCTAATATCATGATCCGAAAAAGTGATCATTCATCCACGTATGAATAAGCTTCTGCTCCACAAGCATTTTTTTCTATTTGTACAAGGAAGTCGAAATCCATACTATATTTAATTTGGGTATATGCATACAACAGAGGCCCTAGACAAGTGACACTCTATCATCGAAAGCGTGGCGATAGTATTTGTAAAAAAATAGAATTCGGCCAAGTGCGTGTCAGACTTTGCACATTTAGGGTTCTGTACCAAACCGCAAAATCAAGTTGATTGTAAAAGGAAAAACCGGCCAAGTGCGAGTCGGACTCGCGCACCGAGGGTTCCGTACAAACCTGTAGGTAACCTGCAGGTTCTGTTTTTTCCTTTCGAGGTACGGAACCCTAAAAATGAGTGAACCTCAAAGAAAAATGTGAATTATCAATATATTGGTGTTTGTTAGTAAAATATACGTAATAATAATTAACATTATCACCAAATTTGAAGTTCATAGGTCAATGGGAAAGGTTTGTAAAAGGTCTGACTTTGGGTACTTCTCATTATTTTGTTAGCCAATATTTTTTTAAACAAAAAGTACATGATTACAGACACATACATGCGAGTAACAGCAATGGGGCTCATGCATTGGACCTTTGGGTACGGAACCCTAAAAAATGTATGGGATAGACAAGCGATATCCAAAAATCACGTGATCTATCCATTACGTTTATACATTTGACCTCTGGGATATTGTGACTGTTACTGGTGACCTTATTATTATTGTAATTATAATATTATAATGTTATATCAATAGTATACTTAAGTTATCTTCTTATTTGTGTTAGAATAAATAAATTCTTGAAGCTCTTTGATTGGACTAATTTATTTCTTAATTGCCCTCTTACTCTCATAACGTGTACCACACACCAACCTCACAGATTCGTCTTCAGCGAAAAAATAAATTATTCTTTTCTCCTGAAATTACTTCTCTCAGCATTTTACGGTTTGTATGTTACAATACAAAAGTTTCTCCCTTTGTGAGCGAAGGATTTATTTATTTTTATTAAACATTCAGAGGGTGATAGCAGTTGTATGACGATTGTAATTTGTAACTGTTGTCCTATTTATGTATCGATGTGTGTGTTTATGTGACACTACGCTTTCAGGTCTTGATGATTCAAATGAGTTATTGTATGAAAGATGTTGGTATATTTATTAATTTTTCATTATCCAAAAGTAATAAATTACAATGCGTACCTACAAACAAAGTCTATATAACAAAAGCTCATTCCATCAAGCTTAATTTCTTCTCCTTCGTAACTAATTTAGCAAACAGGTAAAATTTTACTAAAGTAATCAAACATTTGCTGTGAATTTTACAACTCAATCGTAACGAAAGAATTTGTCGCCCAGTGCTCCCTTCAATACAAAGATATCTGTCAATACATGTCTTTATATCCAATATACTGCTTTATGCCGCCGTCCGGGCAATCTGGCGCAGTCTGTACCGCGTCCGGGCCTGTCCGGAGATTTTCGGGTCGGAGCCGACTCCGGACAGATTAGAATTCAGCGAGCCTATCTAACTGTCAGTCACAGCAGGGACCTAACTCAATCTACTCGCTGGAATGAAAATTGCAAGGACTTTTCTTTTAAAGGGTGTTTTTGTTTTTAGTGTGATTTTTATGTTATACGTCTTAGTATGTCTATTTATAAGTTTATCTTAGAATTCGCTGGCAATGGTATAGTTCTAGTACTAGTCAATATAAGTCTGAAATCGCCAACCCATCTTGAGCAAGCGTGGTGATTAATGCTCGTGCCTTCTCTGTATGAGAAGTAACCTTTTACCAGCAGTGGGACAGTGAAAGGGTGGTATTATCATGTGTTTTTAATGAATAACGTCAATTCAAGACCAATTGTCAAACGCTTAAACTACTGTGATTGGTTGAGTGAATCGTATACAGCCAATCATAGCAGTTTACTTGCGCTTGACAATTTGTCACATTAATTTTGCGTTCCAGAAACTGGTGAACAGCATATCAAAGATGAAAGAATGAAGCATGAACGCTACCATCTTTAAACTCGCTAAAGGTATGATTCCGAACACTACCGGTCCCCATACGCGTCGCGGCAGCACTGCTGCGTGCGTGGTTCGGAATCATACCTTAAGGCGATTCCTACGATTTAAATTAAGTGCTACGTGCCACGCGCTACGACACTACGGTGCTACGAGCTACGGCGTAGCTTTGACTCGGTCGCTTTCATCGGCACATTGCTAGTGTTTGTAAAGAGTAAAATACGAACAAACTTTGGAATCTACTGTGACTTAGAAATAGTATCCTAAGAATAAATACGACAAAAGAGTTGAGCGATATAATAAGAAGAGTTGTGATTAAAGCTGATAGTTGCATGGTACTGAAATTTAAGTCAATTTAAGTATATTTTTCTTGAAATTATAAAAGGTATAAATTGACTTGAAATAAAATAGGTGGAAACTGCTAACCAGGTTATTAACTTTAAAGTTCTACATCAGGAAAAAAATATTGAGGCCCCCAATTCAGTGAAAAATCTTTGTCATAAAATTAATCGCCAAGTTTGATGCTACGTAAGAGAAATTTGTTTGCAATTATTTTCCTTTGAATAGTCAAGCAAATGTCAAAGATAACATGTTATTTTCCACTGTACTCGTGGAAGGACCTCCGTACAGCGCCAATGTGTTTCTGTATTTTAAAATTAAATCTATAGTACAGGTATAGCCTATTGGTTTGCCTTGACTCTTACGTTTCAAAGAAACAAAAGTGGTACAGTAACATGTTAGTATTATTAAAAGTAGGTTAACAAAACGACCAGGTGAACTAAATAAATGCACAACGATAAGAATGTCCCCGGTTGAAAAACACCTTACCCCACTTCCAAGGCAAGTATGAAGCTACCCCCCCGTCTCCCCCCAGGGGAGGAGCCCCGGCTTCCCGACTATCTCACATAAATAGATAACACACGAATCCTTCAGTTTCAATGTTTTTTCAGCGCATCTGTAACGGGTCGCCCGTCGTCAGTCTCTGGGGAGCTAATTACGTAAATTCATTGCTGCCCATCCTTCCCAGGATTAAGGCTGCCAGAGCAGGGATCTAACTAAAGATCAGACAATTTGGACATTTGCTCCCGGCAATTTTGTGGCTGGTTTTTTTCTGTGGGTCACCTTGAAATTGATGTTTGTTTTTATTTATTTCTATCGGTATGAAAGCTCAATGTCATCTGTCTTTACTTTAAAAGTTATATTTTTTATTTATCGATAGGCTCGCGTTTGACCACCATATCGTCTGATGGTAAGCGATGTTGTGGTAACTTGTAATGTATCTATGTATGTATGTATGTAAGTGTGTTCGGGTCAAATCTTGCAACTGAATTTTAAAGCAGTTATCCTCCACCATTTAGGATGAAATTTTGCATACACGTTTAGTTTGGATGACAATGCATGGTTAGCTAAGTGACGGCATTCTAAATCCAAAATGACGGACGGCCCAAGATGGCGGACTAGTTATTTTTTGTGCACTGCCATGATATGGGTATCAAATGAAAGGATTTTCGAATACTAAAAAAGTTTGTTTAAAAAAAGATTTTTTAATGAATAGTTTTATTAACTTATATGAAGTCTCAGTTAAGAACGCATATTTTTTAAATGTGCGAAGAATTATAATCTTTTATCCATGTCGAATATTTAAATAAACTTTCTCAGCTTAACTGCAGTTATTAATTATTCAGTTTATCTCATGAAACTAAGTAGTCAATTTTCTATATAAAATTAGTATCCTGGTCCCCAGATGTAGCTTTCCACAAAGGTATAAGCTAAACCACCTCAAAAAAGGGTTCCTGGTCTTAAAATATTATAAATGTAACACGGAAAAGGCCCAGCAACCCAGACAGGTAATTTATATTTAGCCTTACAAAACGTCCCTTTTATAAATAGTCTCTGTTATTCTCAGATGCGTGGCACCCCTACCTGAGATACACTCCAATGGCCGTCTCCTAGTGTCCGTATTCACAGTATTGTGACAAAGTCTGCGACATGTGGCTCTATTTAGTTTAAATGTTAGTTAAGACTACGAACTAAATACTTTGACACTTCCCCCGAGCATTGAGCGAGTTAGAAATTTAATTTTATGGTTTTCCTTAAAACAGGAGTGTTTTGCAAAGTATTTATTATTGTGTAATCTTATTTGATGAGCATATTTTGCATCTCTGCCAGAGACTATTCTTCTTTAAAACTATTCGAAGACTTTGATATTTTCACTTGATATGAGGAATGGGATGCGAGAAAAATTATGGATCCCCTTATTACCCGACTGCCGAAGGAGGGTTATGTGTTTATAAGTCTATGTTATATATATTTGTTCGTATGTGGAGTTCTAGAGACCAAACGCGTTGGCCGATTTTGGTGATTCGTACGTCAATCGATTCATCTTAACCTTGCGAGTGTCACTAGTTAATTCAAAATTGCAAAAATCAAGCATCGAAATTGAAAAATAGGAAAATGGCGGCTTTTGCGCGCCATATTGTGGGGGCACAATTTTTTTTCTGCCAGACCAATCGTGTGAGGCCCAAAATAAAGGGGTTTAAGAAATAATTTATTAATTACATTACATTAATTAATTTACACGCTTATTGTTGTTGTATATATGTTAAAATGTACATAATTCGAATAAAAAATGTTAACTGAAAGTTATAAATTTAAAAACTTAATTCGCTTCTTAAGCAGTCGAATTTTTTGACTTTTTGAATTTGATTTTTTTACCCTAGTTTTTACTTATTAGTCGCTCCTGGCCAAAAACCTACAGCACACTCAGAAACTTTTACCATAACCCTTATAACACTTAATCTGTCTCAGACACGATGTTCTCGTGACAAAGTTCTTGAAATCTCTTAACATCACTTTGCATGAAGCTTCCATCTGTGATGCAATATGTTAATTGAATTTTGGACTCCTTTCAAACATGTATCCCTGGTATCTGAATTTCTAGTTATGTTGTAGTTCCTTCAGTACTATATTATGGATATTAACAAGCAACATGGTTGAAATCCGGATTGGCAGAAAAAGTCTATTAAGCTTATTTTTTTATATTATTTCTAGGATTTGGTCGTAGTCAAGCGAGATCCTATAGATCTCGCTTGACTGCCCTCCCACCTGTTGGTAAGCGTTAACGTGGTCGACGGTGTAACACGCTTGCCTAGGAGTAACCTCTTGACTTAAAGACCCCTAGGTTGTAGTTTTCGGGCAACATAGGCTTCGGCATGAAATGCCTCTCCTCCGTTTCATCCTACCTACTATTTTAAACAATAATTAAAAAATCACGTGCGAGACCAAAAAAGCTCCTACCTCAGCATGTGCTCACTGCGCTGGTATTCTGATAAGGCCCATTGTAGATGCCACGGGCACATTCACGGAAACGGAACATACATATAGCTTGTACATCAGAATAACACATAGGCTATAATTTATAAAGATGCTGCGACAATTACTAGTACAACGCGGGCGGAGCCTCGGGCGGCAATTTTTGGAAACAATAACTTTAATTTTATCTTTTCGGGTCTGTAAATGCTATCTCTAAAATAAAAGAGTTAACAGATTTCTCGGTTTGGTACACCCAAAGACTTTACCTTCATTTGCTCTGAAGAGCTAAGCCGCTTGTTACGGACAAAACTATATCTGCTAATACTTATGAAATAGCTTTGTTAGCCGGTTAAGAGAGAGTTAGGCTTGTACTACATACTCGTAGATGCACATCAATCAATACTTTTCGAAACTATTTTGTGGTCAGTTTCCAGTCTCGTCAGATATAGCTATTATTTAACATGGAGCGAGCCTGTCTGATCTCCATAACCCAGCAACTGGTTAACTCGATACCCTTGGGCAAACTGCAACCTAATTGCGAAAGTGAATTCGGTAAGGCAAAGGGTTTTGACCCCATCAATCGACCAATCACATGCGAGATGAAATATGCGATGTGGATTTGCGTCTAATTGGTCGACCTTTTGCCTCGCCTAATTCACTTACGCAACTAGTCTGCTGGGCTAGGCTCAGCTGCAGTTTTCTGACTTCTAACAACTGGAACCAACAGCTTAACGTGCCTTTCTAGTTTTGCCTCCGCAAAGGTTGCAGATCAATGTGTCTGTTATTATTTAGACAAATTCACCAAAACGTCTTTGTACCATAACGTCGTCCGTCGTTTGTTTGTCATTTTGTGGTATCATAGGAATCCTTCTGTTTTCCTGCTAAAGTTTAGAATTCTCAAAATGACACAATTTTTTTCCCTCAAGGATAGATATACAGGTACTACCAGATTGGCTGCAGCTTGGCTCGACGACGAACGCTATTACGGCTAACCTTGTTGCGACTAGCTCGAGCATCCACCGATGTACGTCTTCGTACATCGGTGGATGCTCACGTCTCCTTAACTTAAATGAGCTAGGTAATGGCAGGAATGCTGCACCTTAAACTTTGTTGTTTCATATAGTTTATTATATTATTACTGTGAAGTTCTGTGGTTATTGTTAACGGTGTTCGTTAAAGATTAGGATTAAGATCATTGTTATTAAGCCTATGTAAAGCTTCGCTCAAAATAAAGTATTTCAATTATATTCTATTCTTTAACTAGTCTACACAAATTCTCAATTTATTTATTTATGTGAAAATTCAGACAACATTATAATTATATTATTGTTAGTAAATATAAATTATAGTAACATACGACTAGAAAAATAATCATACAAATAAAGATTTTACAAAATTTGACCCAAGAATAAATTAAGAAATTAATGATTTTGTAAATAGACAACATTATAACATCAATCGACTGAGATTTTACGATTAACCTATTAATTTAATCCAAGCCGAATAGTTAATATACAACAAAAAGTTAAATCACAAACATTAGTTAATAAACCTATTTCTTAATTATGAAAGTACATAAGTAAAGTGGAATTATTATTATGTTCCGCTAAGTATCTCCACTTTCTGCATGGCGTGATTAATCCTGTCGTGTCCCAGCGAGCAGGGCCGCCTTCCTACTTAAAGAACCATTTTCTAACAGAATTTTAATTCTCTTTAAATTAAAACGAGAAGAAAAATATAATAAGATGGAATTAGGATTGTCAGTGATTTGGAGGGCTACCCGTCCGCGGTTTGACGACAGCATGTGTACCTTTATCGGTCGATGAATTCGGCTGTTACTTATAACTCACAATATTCATTTAATAATTATATACAAGAAGAAAATCATGCTGTGCAGTCGGAGGATACATCTGGTTTTGGTCAGCCAGCTCGCGAATACGTATCCTCCGACTGCACAGCATGATTTTCTTCTTGTTAACGTCTTTTTAGTTCGCTTTTTAAGCAGTCGGGTTTTTGATTTTTTGAATTATTTTTTTCCCAACAATTTTGGCGTCAGCTTGCAGTCTAACCGAAGGCAACTGTGTACTAGTATTAATCATGGAGTGACTCCAGATCTAACCTCTAGAACCCAGTCCCTAGGTTGGTCATGGTCAACTAAAATAAAACCATTTTAGCGGCGTCTGTTTAAGAGTCTTAATGGCCATAGTTCTAATATTTCTCATTAATAAAAATCTTTTTACAAAAAAATACTACCGACTTTCAAATAAAAAGACTACAAAGTGAAAAATAACTTTATTTTTGGAAGTCGGTGTCTTTGGTAGGTACCATTTTTTTGCGTTATAGACACCGACTTCCAAAAATAAAGTTATTTTTCACTTTGTAGTCTTTTTATTTGGAAGTCGGTAGTATTTTTTTGTAAAAAGCTTTTTATTTTTCACTTTTTAGTTGTACAAGTTGTTTAGTAAGTTGTTACCTATAACGCCAGAATAGATTACCCGAATATCATGAAACTAGAGTATTACCGGTGAAATGAGAGATCTGCGTACCCCTTTAGAGCATACTGACGTGATGTTATGTTATGAAATGGCGAAAACAATAAACAGACATGCGATTGCAGCAATTCCGAGAGATTTGCCGTAATTTATTGAAAAGTTCTGTTGTATATCTTCGAAGTTTTTCATCAGATCTTCACCAAATTAAAATGGGACCAATTTCGAAACATACTCTTTCAAACACCACTATCTCACCTAATGTTAAGAGATGATGTGGTCTACATTGAAGCACGCTTGCCTAGAAGAAACCTATTCACTCTTGACTTAGAGACCCCAAGGTTGTAGCTAACAGGGAACAAAAACCTCGGAAGAAAAACTAAAAATAATTAAGAATGATTTACTTAGGAACGTGATTGAAATGCTAAATGATGATGAATGATGTAGTGTTAGTAGATAGTGAGTTTGTACTTTACCTTTTTTATGTCAAATGAAATCACAAAAGTTCATAAGGAAAACATGCCCGAACGTTACACGAACCTGCAATGGTAACTGCTAGTTGCCATTGCACGTTAGAATTTAAGTGCCAGCACAAAGGGGTTAAAGTATTCCCGTAAAATAAAAACCCGAAAATTTACTAGGCACAAACAACAACAGTACAAAAAAACAAACACAACAAAATCAGAAGACATTTAGGGATTTTCCGAAAAAAGAATAGGAATATAGATCAACCGAAGTTGATGGCAAAATCCAACACTTCGCTCAAAATGAAAGCCTTCCATTCTCCAATATTCGTCCATTTAAAATACAAATGAACGGATTTAAAGTGAATTTTGTTCCAGTTTCGTCGGAGCATCTAGACCGCACAGACGACTGAATAGATTAGCACTAAACCACTAGTGATGCGCCATTCTCTAATTGTAGATAAGCTGCAGAGTGCACATTGCAGATTTGAGACTGCATATTTACTTGAAATATGTATTTTAGTATTTTAGTGGAAAAAGAAGTATTTTGGTGGAAGGACCTTACGTTAAGACTTAACTGCTGTCAGCTTCGGTGTATAATAGTTTTGTTTTAAACTTACTAGTTTAGTGGTTCAGCGAGGATCTCCAATCAACCTATTATGCGGTTATTTATTCGGCTGTTTTATATTAATGTTTTGTGGTTTGCGCTATAGTTTCCCAGTTGTTTATTTATTATAAGGTAGACCAACTGCAGTACATCAAGGCTATTCGAAGGAAACAATAATATAATATGAGTGGTGATTTTACAGTTTACACCATAATACGAAAACCGTTAACTCACCATCGTATTTAAAATAGATTATGTTTTGCTTTTTCTTGAGTTGAGTTTTTATCAATAGTATGACAGCTGCCTACTTTTATCAGTCAGTGCCCAATCGAAAGTCCGTCTACCCCGACACCGCTTGATAAATAGGTAGTAACTTCTACCAGACAATATGATTAGAGCTGTTTTTAACTATTATATATTCATTGACGAATATGACTGTAGACGAATATTTGAATATTAACTAATTGTCCATGTCAAGCGATCGATACCCACTCTCACTTGTCTGCACGGCTCTGTAGTCACACTCCACTCTCCGCCTAGTCTCCTAGCACACCGGGCGCGGCATAAATTAACTCGTATTAATTATTCAGTAATTTCAAGTAGATGAAAATAGCAAGTTCGCTGAGATAGAGGTGTGAATGTGGGCTAGTAGGTTAATATTGTATGTATGTACTTAGTGTATTCTTCTTACAAAAAAAACACTAGTACTTAAACGTACGCCTTTTTATTAAGTGTGTAGAACTACAGAACGCTATCTGCTAAGATCCTTTATATCCTATAGTCCTTTTATCCTTTTCTTATTCCTACCGTACCTATGTAAAAAACAAGAGAAAGTATAGTATATTTCTGAATTGAGTATTTGAAGTTAAGAACGAGTTGAGTATTTGTCAAACTACTATTTACCATAAAAACCTGTCAAAATTAGGCACTAAAGTAGGGTTTGACACGTTCCTAAACTCAAATACTCAATTCAGAACCGACTTCTACCCTTAGATTACTCATGACTTAGGTAACGAAATCATAGCAATTTTGTGCTAAAAAAGTATTCAGTCATGGAATGAAATCATAATCCTAATTGATTCTCCAATGTCATAAAATCCGTTAAATATAATGGCGAATAGCTCCCGTCACGGATACAAATAGACCCGTAAAGTGATTCTCCTGAATTTATTACTATAGCGGTAAATTCGTTTCCGAGTAATTTACCTCAAAGTGGGAGAGAGTGTGAAAACAATTGCAATTATATTAAATCGCGTGAAAGCCACGGCTCGAGTTTCAGTACTTTTTAACCGCCTCATTGATTTAGTGGCCAAGGAAACACGTTACCAGCCAGAAACATATTTACAAGCAAAACTTTTATACAAGTCTGTTATACCGACACCCTTGCTTATAAAAATCTCAACACTGTTTAGCGATTGTTTAGCACAGTTCTATATTCAATTTTTTTATAGAGTATAGAGATTTTTATGAATAATGCCCCTAAAGTTTATTGTGACGACCCAACAATGTTTGATGAACTGACGTTTCAAAATATTTTACAGATAGATCAACGAATGCAATATTGTATTGCTATTGCTGTCAAATAATGCTTCTGTTATATCGTTACGTTTTTTAGGCCGAATGGGAATTTTTTATAATTTTTTATTAATTTAGTTTTGTTGAAGCTTGTGTGACGGGTGAATTACATACTGCGAACGTGCAGTTTTAATGGATTCTTATTCATTATTATGACGCACATAAATGTCTATCTGCCGTACTCAGAGACATTTGACGGTTACTTAAGGCGTTCCTTAGTGTAATGTTGGCCTCATTAAAACCGCAGAAATATAATAATTTGTCAAAGTTCCTGGTAACAGTAACGTTTACGCTGGTCGATTAGTTTTGGTGACAAAACTACTGCTGTATTTGATGTACTAAAAACTTTTTTACAAAAAAATACAACCGACTTCCAAATAAAAAGACTACAAAGTGAAAAATGACTTCAATTTCGGCAGTCGGTGTTCCTGTTTTTGTTTCTTCGATTTTTGAAGCTTCTAATTTTTCACTTTTTAGTACATAATGGACAAGATCTATAGGCCAAAGTGATGACAGATTAGATTAACCTAATAACATGACACTTAAACAAAATCGGTGGAATGGGAGTATACCAGGGCGAAATGTTCATACCTGTGTACCCTATAAAGCGTACCAGTGTGATGTTATGTTATGAAATGGTGTAAACGATTTGCCTTCATTTATTGAAGAGTTCTAATGTATATCTCCGAAAAACTTCATCAGATCTTGATGAAATTTAAATGGGACAACATGACAAGCACCAGCTTTCAAATAAAAAAGAATCGGTTCGCCTTGTAAAAAGTTCTGAGGAAACACAAATAAAAAAAATAAAATAAAAACTGTCGAACTGAAAACCTCCTCCTTTTTAGGCAATCAGTTAAAAACAAGGGAAAAAGAGTGGCCGTCCTCAGTCAGTTTCCTGTGGCATGTATTATGTCAGTTACCTATCTATAAAGTTTGCTTTTTCACGCTTCTAGTATAATTGAGTATTGGCCTGCGCACACTGGTGGACGGGACGATAGAGGCTTTGAAACTTATCAATTGAATTTCGTTATCCAATCGACATAAGGTATATATTTCAATGCTCGGAGATCGACTTGGGAGCATCGCGGCGCAGTTTTCTCTGGAGCACCGAGGCCATTCATCGTCAATTTTCTCAGTCAAATCCGCTCTACCATTCAACTTTATAGTTGTATATATGCTGACCTATAGTTGTGGCCCTTAGTTCGAATTTGTAGCCTCTCTTGACCGTTCTGCCCGTCTGGCCATAGCTGATATCGTTTACAAATGACCACAGGCATATTATATTGTATATCGGCTACAGAGCATCGAGACAGCTCTTGTTACGTTCAACTAATGATGTTGATTCGATTGTAAGGGCTGTAAACACTGCGGCTAGACTTTGAGTCATAAGCATAATTGACGATTGTTATCGGATGTGTAACAATTTCAGGGCATCAATGATGAAGGTCATGAACCTCTTGTAAAGTAATGTCAAAAATAATCGTTTGGAAGTCTCTCTTGGACTTTGGAATTAATACAAGAATACAAAGAAAGCGATCTAGCGAGATACAAAGATCGACTTCAAGCATCTAATGCATCTTAGAAATTAAACAAACCCAGTGTTTTTATTACAATTAAGGATATAACACAAATAAACTGAATGTGATCAGCGTACGATCTAAACCACGTCCAAGAAACGTGTCTAGCTGAAAACTGAATTCAACTGACAACCCGAATTAACCAATACCTAGTGATCTGGCATGGTTAGTCCGAGAAGAAAACTTTCTCCTATTTTATAAAAAAACCTATACAAAATAGTGATGCTCAAAAGATCTAACAAAACTTAAAGTTTAAACGATAAGCCGCTCGATTCTACTAGCATGACATTTTATAAAGCAGTTCCTTTTATAAATAAAGAAGAAAACACTAAGAAAGAATTCTTGAAAATCCATTCCCCAGAGGAGTTAAAAAGGGGATGAAAGTTTGTGTTTGTTAGACAGTTCGTCATTTTAGCCAATAGGAAAGCCCTCCGGGCATTCTACTTGTGTCTCGATAAAATATTTTTGATACACTGTTTTTATAGTATTGTATTGTAAGGACTTACTTGCTCGCAGAGAAGCTCGTGGCAAATTTATAATAGCCACACAGGTCAATCTTCTAGGTTAAGCAACGCTTGCTGAGGTTGTTCCGTGTATTGGTGATCATCCGTGCCTGGAAACGTTATGCTGTCATTTGGAGATGTTTGACAGTCGTTACGGTAGTCATAAGCCATAAAATCTAATCTAAGAGATGTGTAACTTTAATGATGTACAATAAAATATACATCAGTTGCAGTCTAGGTCTACCAGGATAGGCAGTTGCTCCATGTTAAATGTTCTCAGTTAAATCCGGCTATGCTCGAAGCTGACCGACAAATGGTTGGGTAGCAAGCAGATTGATTAAACAAGGAGTGCTAAAGTTTTCAATCAGAATAATCCCCATTGTTTATAGCCAATGTCGCAATACATGTGACCACCGCACATCAATAGTCCATCAGGCTTAGGTGAGCTAAAACCACACACAACTGAATATCCGTCATACATTTTTACTTTGTAAGCGTGGTTGTTTCGAGAGATTAACGGAATTGTTGAATATGGGCTTAATTCTGTGTGTTACACAAAATAAAATATACATTTAGCTACAGTGAAATCAAAAATATCAATTAGGTTAGTGCTGCCGGGATAAATAATAGGTATCTTATGGCATGGTCTACCTGTATACAAAATTTCATTCAAATCGGTTCGGAAATTAAGTGGTGATAGATTAACGAACATAAAGATTTTCACATTAGGATATCAAGATGGAATTGATGTATTAAACGAAGCTTTTAATAGCATTTTATAAAAGAAGCCTTAATTACTGTCACCTCTCACGTCCTCACTAATCTCCATTTCATAGGTATCACACTTCACAGACAGCCGACCGGTATTCAATCATAATTAAATCGCAATGACCAAAGGTTCCCGGTGTGCCTCTGTCCTACGACCACTTAAGGCCACACTGAGCCCGACCCAGCTGTCCACCCAATTTCAAGATTAAAATCAGTCCTATAAAGGTTTATAACCAATTTTTAGCCAACAGAATTTTATCTGAAAATTACCGACTAAGTTCAAGCCGGCATCAGGGATTAGTGAGGCTTATTTTCTTTGGAAATTATAAAGGTGACCTATTTTCAGTTTTTTTTTTGTATCGTGAATTGTTTCGCACTAAACAATCGACTTATTTATAGCGAGAAGTATCTTCTTTTTCATACGATTGAGTTCACCAACAAATTTTTACCCGACTGCAAGGAAAGTATGTAATATTCTTTATTACCTTATATCCTTCAAACTACTAGACGGGTTTATATAATTTAGACGTCGTTAGATACGTCTTGATCGCCCAAGTGTTCTAAGATAAGTGACGTTAAAAACCAAACATCGCGGCTTTAGGGCGCCATATTGTGCCCCAATTATTTTTTCTTCCAAGGCCATCGAGGGGGGTATCAAAATGAAGGGTTTTAAGAGTTGCTTACTAAAATATACACCGCTTATGCGTTTAAAAGTAATTCGATATATTAAAAAAAAAAAAATTACGGTGTGCAGTCGGAGGATCAGATGGTCAGCTAGCTCGCGAATATGTACCCTTAGACTGCACAGCATGATTTACTTCTTGTTTACGTTTATTAGTTCGCTTCTTAATACTTGTACGTAGTAGTTCTAACTCCCGTGTTTTTTCTAACGTAAATCCAGCCTGTCTTACTAAAAAAAAACTGGTACTTTATCCTAATCACTGCAAGGTGTCTGTCGTCTAGACATAATATGTACGTGGTGAACAGGCTGGTGACAGTTCTCAGTTGTTATGTAATATTATTATGTGCAATTCAGTAGGAGTCGAGTTCATCCCGCCATCTTCGCCGTGGTCTGCCGCGATATCTTCTAGCAGAAAACAGAATCGTTTAGAAAAGAAAGAGGGAGACTTTAGCTCTGCAATATAGGTATGATGTTCGTATTTAACAAGTGAAGGAATTCACCTGTTAGTGCTTGTAATACTTTATACTGGGTGCATCGTCCTCACGTATGTCGTCATTTATGTAAATATTCTGAACCACTTTTTTTAAAAATAGTATGTATGGAGTTTCTTGTCCGTTCTTCTCCATAAGAAGCTACATTTCCGAATGGACAATATAATCAATTATATTAAGTTATTATTAACTTAAAACTTGTATTATTTTAGACGTTCAAAAGTGCCGTTTAATGGTAAGTAAGTAAGTAAGTAAATTTTATTTGTTTAAACATGGTGTACATGATACATTGCATGCAGGATAGTAATGGGATACAGAAAAGTTCTAACATGTTCAGCCACATATCGTGGCGTACAAATTGGTAGGAAGAGATGGTGCATAAACCGTGATAATATTCATCAAAATTACATTTTATATCATTATACATCAAAGATTAGGTAAGTATAATAATTACAATTCAATAAGCATATTTTTTAGATACAATTCAATGTCAAAGTAAGTAATCATTAAATAAATTGGTCAATAAAAATATGAATAATACTGTCATTAAAAAAAATTCAATTAATTCAAATAAAAAAATACAACAACATGTCAAAAAACAAAAAAAATAATACAACATTGTCATCTCAAAAACGAAGAAAATTATCCTCTTTCATAAACTCTGCTATACTGTAATATGCTCTTTCAGTTAGAAAACTCTTTAATTTACTTTTAAGGGCAGATATATTTATGGCCTAGCTAAAATAAATAATTAACAAAAATAACTAATATTGACTTAATATGAAAGTAGACTAGCACAACCCAAGTTCTACACTCTACACCACCGCGGCTTATTAATACCAGTAGAGACATGCACGTTCGGTTGCCTGACTGTCCAACACGACTGTCAATGTGTTCGGTTGGCATCACTGACGCGAGTACGTGATGTTCGAGGCACGAAGAGTTTCGACGTGTAAATAACTGGCGCTCATCAAACAGTGCGTTGCCACCATAACGGAATATATCACGCCTCATGTTGTTTTGATTCACTAATGAATAAATAAATAGGTTTTCAAAGAATTTTCAATTGAAACTGAAATTATTATTGTTGTAAAAAGTTTGTTGGTCTGTAAGAGGTAATCTTTGGGAATCAGACTGCGTCGTTAGAATATCGCTGTGCTGAGCAAAAAGTCGTGGATCCGATTCTTAGGTCGGGCAGAGTGTTAGGTATACCACCACCAGAAGGTGAAACACCTGTGATATTGGCGACTTTTTCAATAAAGAGTCAGTCAATGCCTTGTGTTTAATAAGCTTCGGGGCTGTGGGGATTTTCGGCTTATTAGTTCATTTCAATACATACATTCCACCAGAAATTGGCATTCAGTGTTGGTAAAATATACGTAATAATAAAAAATATCACCACATTTCAAGTTCATAGGTGAATGGGCAGTCAAAAAATTGTTCGAAATTTTGTATAAAAACGTTGAATTTGGTGGCTTCTCATTCCTTTGTATTCCAATATTTTTTTAAACTAAAAATACAGTATGTATCTACTCAATGAGCTCTAAAAAATGTTCCACCATTCAATGGGAAAGGTCAAAACAAAAATCAGGCCCTCCCTTCAACTGTATGGGAAAACATTAAAAACATTTCTATATATTTTTTGACAATTTGTATGGCTTTAGGTCAACAAAATGCTTATAAAGTGAAAATTTTAAAACCATAGCTCCAACCGATTGGCTGTAAAACCCGTATGACAGACAACGGACAGACGAACGGACACGTGTGTGACAACAATAGGGTTCCGTTTGGACCCTTCGGGTACGGAACCCCAAAACCCAGCATATCGTTTTTAGAATAGATTGTGACAAATTCAATTGTTTGCCGATATTAATTGCGGAACTCTGAAATTAACAGCAAACGATGGTCCGAAGCGAAGATAACCGGATTAATTTTATAAGTAGGTTATTTTCAGGCAGATAGGTATGGATTTACAGCGGCCAGTTTATAAATTAAAGATTTTAAATTGCTGACGAACTTTATCGTAAACCTTTTTGTACCTAATGGGAGCAATTAAAATGGCGCCGGGCGGCCATGTTTTTGCGTCAATAACGATAAACTTTATAATGGCGAACAAACTTTAGGTATTGACCTCCAAAGCCAGATAGTACCAGAAGACCAAAACGATGGTGGAATATTGACTGGTAGCAAATGATTTTCGGCTTTAACTCCGCCTAAGAAAATTTAGAAATAAATATGATAAAGTGAATCCGTCTGTCGGACTATCGGCTATTCTTTCGTAACTACTTCTACTCACTAATGTTATGGGTACTTTTCAATTTTATGGGGAGCATTTGTTTTGGCTCTCTCGGTTTAAAGCTGTTAAGTGTCGTGTTGTCAAATTATTTATTACTTTATCTACACTCACAACGTAATGTTCCAAATATGAATTAAAAAAAGATTGCATAAACACGTACTTTATAATCGTGGAAAGGTAAAATAAAAAAAATCCATTACAGTGCAACATTTTCCTTCGATTTTCAAACAACTGAAATAGTAGTTTATGCAATGGTCATATAATACGGGTTATTAAAACACGAGCGTAGGTTTATCAAATGAGGCGAAGCCGAATTTGATAATAATATTACGCGAGTGTTTTAATACCTAATTATATGCTATTGCATACACTACTTTATCTTCACTCATATAGTTGAAATAAAACAAAAGTAGAAAGGGAAAAAATATGTGGTATGGTATGGCGGGCAATTTAGATTCTCATTGCGCAGCGCGCGCATCCACAGACAACTGACAATGACATGAGCCCATACGCGCTAGAAAATTAAAAACTAAAAGTGTGCTATAAAAATTAAAAAGTTATTTTATGATGCAGTTGTTTGAAAATCGAAGGAAAATGTTGAACTATAATGGGTTTTTTTTTTAAATTTTGCCTATCCACGAATATAAAGTACGTGTTTATACAATATGTTTCGAATTCGTATTTGGAACATTACGTTGTGAGTGTAGATAAACACTTTTTCAATACAGTTGTTAAAACATGGCGTACTTTCAGAGGCTATAATTATGATTCGAAAATTAAATCTTATGCATAGGCATCTTTCTGTTACGCGGTCGTGACTTTTGTTTACGAGCTCGATCATTAGTTTTGCATCATCATCATCATCATTTCAGCCGAAAGACGTCCACTGCTGGACATAGGCCTCCCCCAGGCGTCGCCACATTGACCGATCCCGTGCGTCTCGCATCCAGCGCCTTCCCGCAACCTTAACCAGGTCATCGGTCCACCTAGTGGGAGGCCTTCCAACATATCGTCTTCCGGTTCGCGGTCGCCATTCCAGAACTTTTCGGCCCCAACGGCCATCCGTTCTGCGAGCAATGTGCCCTGCCCACTGCCACTTAAGTTTGGCAATTCTTCGGGCTATGTCGGTAACTTTGGTTCTCCTGCGGATATCATCATTTCTGACGTGATCACGCAAGGAAATTCCGAGCATAGCCCTCTCCATTGCCCTTTGGGTGACTTTAAGCTTTCTGATAAGGCCCATTGTGAGCGACCACGTCTCGGTCCCATAGGTGATCACTGGCAACACACACTGGTCATAGACTTTTGTCTTGAGACATTGCGGTAAATTGGACGAGAAGATACCACGCAACTTCCCGAACGCTGCCCAGCCGAGTCGGATTCGACGGTTGACCTCTTTCTCGAAGTTGGATCTACCCAACTGGATCGTTTGTCCCAGGTAGACATAATCATCTACAACTTCAAGTAAACAGTCTCCGATCTTGATAGGAGTGGGTGTTACATGGGCATTCATCATGACCTTGGTTTTGTCCATGTTCATTTTAAGACCCACTCTTTCGGAAGCTCTATTGAGGTCATCGAGCATTGTACTGAGGCTCTCCAGTTTTGCAGTTTAGTTTTAAATTTATAAGTCAATTTAAAAAGTTTAATAGCAAAGAGTTTTCTTACATAGAATAAAATGAGTAAAATAAGATAGATTTTATACAAGGAAAAATAAATGATGCCGTACGTTTTAGCATTGAACTCCCAAAAGTCTTTTTAATGGTTGTTTAATATATTTAATTACCAGTTTTAATTTAATTATTTTCACATCATCATTTGTCTAAAATCGAATAGGCTGTATAGACTGTTTTCGTTATAAAAAATGACCAGTTGCAAAAACGCGCCTTTAAGTTATAAGTCAATTTAAAAAAGTTTAGTAGCAAAGAGTTTTCATACATAGAATAAAATGGAATAGATTTTATACGAGGAAAAATGAATGATTCCGTACGTTTTAGCATTTAATTCTCAAAAGTCTTTTAAATGGTTGTTTAATATATTTAATTACCAGTTTCAATTTAATTGTTTTCACATCAACATTTGTCAAAAATCGAATAGGCTGTGTAGGCTGTTTTCGTTGTAAAAAAAAATAAGTGCAGTTGCAAAATTTTTTTTTTTCTGAACATATCTTATTCTTTGATTTGTTTTTACTATTTCCCACAACTGTATTGAAAAATATCGTGTGATACACGGGCGTGTAGGTTATTGCAAACGAGCTGTCATTAACAAGCCCGAGCCGAAGGCGAGGGTTTTTAATGACACGAGTTTTTACTTTCCACCCTTGTATCACAATGTACTATTACTTTTTAATTTACTAGCATGTATGGGCTCATTGACTTAATGTAGAAAAGTAGTGTCAATGTCTATGGATGCGCGCGCTACGCAGTCATGCGCAATGAGAATCTAAATTGCTCGCCATACCACATCTTTTCCGTTTCCACTTTTGTTTTATTTCAACTGTATGAGTGAAGATAAAGTAGTGTATGCAATGGCAAGTAACACTCGCGTGTTATTATTCGTCTTCGCCTCATGTGATAAACCCACGCTCGTGTTTTAATAACCCCTATTATATGACCATTGCATAAACTACTATTTTAATATATGATTATTTTAAAATATTTAATTATGTGTTATTGTGTATGTGTTATATGTGTGTATTGTCTGATTATTTTAAATTCGATTATTTTTATTATTAATTTTTATTTTGTGTTTTATTATGTCTGATAAATTTTAATTGTAAATTGTAATAAGGACGACATGTTTTTTTTTAATTTTTGATGTATCAATTCTATCTTTACACAGAGTTTTTTTACAATGCACAGAGGATTCTCGATGTAAAATTATGGTCACCCATAAATATACAGACCACGGCAAGGGCATAGTTCTATAAAATGTGAGTTTATTTATTTAAAAATTTAATATAAATAGAGACGTAATTATATTATTTTCATTATAAAGCATGTACCAATATTAATTAATCTATTTATTACTACATATTATACAGATTAAATTAATTAATTAACTAATCAATAATTTATGAACACTATTGACACAACGTGCGTGGTTTTAATTATGTTGGCTTGATTAAGCATAACAGGCCGCAGCACCACAATAAGACGATTACGTTTATATAATATATTTATTTGCTAGCTGCCGCCCGCATTGTATAAGTACTTGTCCCAATATCTTTAAACAATTATATCTGTATGTTATTCTGATGTATAAGCTACATTTCTGTAAAGTTTCATCAAAGTCCGTTCAATTGTTTTTGCGTGAAAGAATTATAAACATCCATCCATCCACACAAACTTTCACGTTTACAATAGTAGTAGGATTAAATCATACATATTTCATCAACTGAATTTTTGTACCTCATCATAGTCATTCTTTTGATATTATTCCAATTTATGTTGTATTGTTCTTCCATTGGTACTAACTACTCCATTCAGTAGCCAACTCCTTTCTAGACATATAACGCTGTATTTATAAAAATCTCTGAGCTGTTTAGCAACGGATTCCACTGACTTACTTGACCGAATGCCCCATGTGTCCTAGATAGGGCAGAGGGCGTCCACAGTAGTTCTCCATTACGATCAGTTTTGAGCTTCACGCTTCACCTCGCTCCACGTCATACTGATGCTCGTTGCTTCAGCCAATACGGTGTGATGCCAGGTTTGACGTGGATGGCCACGCTTTCTTTTGCCTTGAGGATTCCAATCCAGTGCTTGCTTGGGTATATGACTAGAATCTCTTCGCAGAGTGTGGCCAATCCAACTTAACTTGCGACGCTTGATCTGGCGGTCGCTCGGGCCGTTTTGGCCGTGGTGATGGTCTCGGACCAGTAGATTCCGAGTATGCGACGAAGACAGCGGTTGACGAAGACGCATCTATATATATGTCGTGAGATTTATTTTGTGACCTTCCAAATTTCGCTTACCCGTCCGTAAAGCTGGGAACAAATTAACGGACGCGGCTGACGGACACGACTAACGGACACGACTGACAGCCGCGACTGATATGTATGCACAGTAGTTTGACACACGGCTTGTAGATGCGTTCGAGCGCTTATTCCATAGACAATATAGCTTATTCAACGAAGATTATGTTTACGTAGAAACAAGTCGAATAGTAAAAGTGAGGACGCAATTCTCTGCTGCGATACGCTTTTCTTCCATTTATATTTTTAACCTCGAGTTGTTCTGACGCCGGGACGCGTCCAGCACCCCGTGCACACCGTCCGCGGTCGTTTGTGGCTGACAAAAACATCCTACGGGCCAGATTTTTATCGGACGTCCGAACGCCCAAGTTCACGTCCGCGACTTACGACGGTGCGGGACGCACCCCGTGCACACCGTCGTAAGCCGTGCACACCGTGTCTGAACAACTCAGACTACGCGATATCACGCACGTGCATACGATATTATAAATAAAAATGGAAGAAAAACTTATCGAGTGTGTTCGCAGCAGAGAATTGCGTCCTCACTTACACTACATGTTTCTACGTAAACATAATCTTCGTTAAACAAGCTATATTGTCTATGGAATAAGCGCTCGGATGCGTCCGTAAGCTGCATCCCAAACGACTGTGCACACATATCAGTAGCGGCTGTAATTCGCGTTTGTCAGACGCGTCCAATAATTTGTTCCCAGCTTAAAGCAGCACGGATTTGACATTTAACCCGGTTAATAAGCAGATTCTAAATTCAAATTGCCTTTAGGAAATTCGAATTAAGAATCTGAGCCCATCTTTCAAACAGTTAATCCAACTCGGTCTTCTTATCTAGGTTTTACTAAAATATTAGTAGCCACTGTAAAAAATAGGGCTTTTAGTTTTAAAGCAGATGGTCTTTTGTTTCCATACGTATATTTTAGTTCTGCAAGAAAAGCATCGAAAATGGACGCGTTATTTTTACATTTTATTTTACGTTTGCGTTCATTTTACATGAAAGCGTTAAAATATTTATTATTTACGTGTGAATATTAAGAGCAGTAGCTACAGCTAATATGTATACTTGTTATCTATTCAACAGATCCTCTTAATCAGGTTTTTACGGCAGTAGGACCCAATTAAGTGCGTCCCTAAGTAAAAGCAAGCGGGACACGTAGCCAAATAGTCGGCTTCTTAAGGAAAAGACATAAAAAGGTGGAACTGACCCAACTCACGTGCTCACCCAATTAATGAGAACCGTTCTTTTGTTGCAGATCAAGCTCCTAAAAGGAAAATTAAGTTTTTCGGCTTCTTAGCCGGCGGTGAGTACCTTTTATTGTAGCTTTTTATCGTCACTTTAGTTAAGTACTTCATGATGCAGATATTTGGAAATATTATTGAGGAAAATTCAAATTGATTTATGAATTCTCATTGGACTAGTGGTCGCGAGCGCTACTGTTGAACTTGGGATCCTGGGTTCGATAACAGGGTCTAGAAAGCGTTATTAGGTCTTTATCAGTAGCATCCCGGAGTTTAGATTTAGGCTTAATACATAACTGGTGAAATATGGGTGTACTAAAAGTGCACCTCTTCCTTCGGAGTACTATTATAACAAAGTAAAATTGATGACATAAAAACCTTTGAAAGGCGACAATGTTTCTATGAGCAAATATATGCTTATTTTGTTTTGCTAAACAAGAATCCCTATTAAAACAGCATTAGTGTGCAGTTGTTTTAACTAAAGGTCTGTAGATTGTAGTCTGATATTAATAATATCAAAACATTTGAATAAATGTAATATTTCGTAGCACACATCTTGGAAACATTATTATTTTGTATCATTAGTAAATAATAATAATGAATATGATTTTAATCGCAACAGTATATACCTAATAACTCGACTAATAAATAACTTATTATAAATATACAAACTGATGAATTTTGTACAAACGCATATAAGGGATAAAAGAGGACTCATTTTAAATAGGCATTAAAACATTTGTTAACATCGTTGCCAATGGGCAAAGAGTCCAGAAAACTGGCAGCAACTTCTTTGGCAGGAGGAAAGACTAGTATGCTTGTCCTGCCGATGTTGTCAATAGGAATATTTTAAACTAGCTCATTAAAGCTTAGCTTATTACGAGGCATTTTTATTGCGCCTCGTCATAAGCTTAGCTTTAATGAGTCTGTGATACTTGAAATAAATGATTATATATATATATATATATTATAAGCGACCAGACGGCTCAATGCAATGTGTTTCTGACGGCTCGTCGCGATTCGATTTATATCACTTCTATAAGTGGGTTTTTTCTAAGCTAAATTGCTAGTACGTTCACATGAAAACAATGCGATACAATTTATCCGATTTGCACCAATGACGTTATATATAAATATTGAGGTAGACACGTTTTGCAGACGTCTGCGCGGCAATACAAACACAAGCTGACTTTCTTGAGTAACTCAGTCCGTTCTGCTTCTGTCCGCGACACGAACAGTATGTTTATCTTTTCTGACAACAGAGTCCCATTTGTATCTCTCTGATCTTTGAACCTACTCAATGATAGAAATAAAGTTCCAAGTTCCATAGTTCTATGTAGGTAGCTATAGTAAAATATCGCCATATTTTTATTTCTTATTTATTTATTTATTTATTTATGTACACACAAAACACTTTACAGAGAAAATAAAGAATACAGATAGAAGAGCACAAAGGTACTGCTTATTTCAATAGAAATTTCTTCCAGCAGACCTGCGACAGGAAAGTTGGATGATAGACGAAGACACAGTGTGTAGAAAGAAGTAAGGAAACCTAAAATAGACTATAATAACTTAACTAATTATATATAAATTACACATACATTAACTAAATATAAGTATAGAAGATAAAGAAAAATATATATACATACATATAATATACAAAATTACAATATGGTAGAGAGATAATGTTCTTTGACTTGTTTTTTGAAAAGAGATACGTTTTGAGAGTCACGTATTTTAGGTGGAAGTGAGTTCCACAATCGTACTGCATGGACAGAGAAGGAGTGGGAATAGAAATGAGTTTTATGGGATGGGAAATTGAGATGAAGTTTAAGGCGGGATCTACAAAGAGCATCGGCAGGGCGAGTAAACGTAAAACGATCGCGCAGGTAGCTAGGGTATGCAGGGTTAAAAAGGATGTTAAAAAGGAGACATAATATGCGAGTGTTCCTGCGAAGACGGATAGGGAGCCACTTGAGATCCTTGCGGAACTGAGAGACATGATCGTATTTCCTCAGACCAAAAACAAAACGGATGCACAAGTTTTGCAAGCGCTCAAGCTTATTTAAGAGCTCCTCGGTGGCATCCAGATAGCAGGCATCAGCGTAATCTATGATCGGCTGAATCAAAGTTTGAGCTAAGTAAATTTTAGTTTTAAAGGGTAGGAAAGTTTGAAGGGTTTTTAATGAGTGAAAGGAAAAATGCACCTTACGACTAACTTCATTGACTTGTGCTCGCCAAGAAAGGTTACTGTCAATTAAGACACCGAGATTCTTAGCCGTTTCGGTGTAAGGAATGGTCGAGCCGTTAAGGGATAATGGTGTCAAGCGCTGAGCGATAACATCGACTGCCTATGATCATGGCCTGGGACTTGGAAGGGTTGATCTGTAAGCCATAAGACTTAGCCCATTCACTAATTCTCTCCAGGTCATCGTTCATGGCATTAATCGCTAAGTCTATGTCTGCAAGCAGAAAATGTCGATAAAGTTGCAAATCGTCTGCGTAAAGATGGAAGCTGGAGGTGATCACCTTGGTTACAGTGTTTATGAAAATAGAGAAAAGAAGAGGAGAGAGAACGCCACCCTGAGGAACACCAGCAGTGAGATCACACCAATCAGAGAAAATCTCTTCAAGACGAACACACTGAGAGCGACCCCGAAGATAAGAGTCAAACCAGGATAGTGCAGAGGAAGAGAAGTTAATAGACTGAAGGACCCCAAGCGGAATGTCAAAATCCACTGAGTTAAACGCACAACTGAAGTCAAGCAGGACTAACAAGGTGAGAGATTTATTCTCCATAGCCCAGCGGATGTCGTCAGTGACCTTCAGAAGTGCGGTAACGGTACTGTGACCTGCCCGGAATCCAGATTGGAAAGGACAGACAAGAGTATTAGACGAAAGGAATCTGGAAATTTGACCATGAACAATGTGCTCAAGAACTTTAGAGAGGAAAGGAAGTATGGATATGGGTCTAAAGTGGGATAAAGAAGAAGGATTACTTATTTTGGGAAGTGGTATTATGTGTGCCTGTTTCCAGGCTGAAGGAAATATGCCAGAGAATAAAGAGTAGTTAACAATATGAGTGAGAATGGGCAGAAGTTCCGGGAGAATAGGAATTATCATTCGCGAACACAGATTATCATGGCCAACAGCAGAGGAAGAAATAGCAAGGAGAGATTTTTTGACATCGTCATCAGAGACAGAGTTTAAATTAAATATTGGGCAATTCGGTAACGGCAATTCGGAGAGTACAGACAGAGTGGAAGTTTTGACACTAGGGTCCAAAGAAACAGGTGGAAGAGAAAAGTGCCTATTAAGAGCCGACAAGTCGACATCTTTACAGGTATTAATGGGAGATTTGCCGATACCGACAGACTTTAGAAATCTCCAGACGTCAGAAGACTTGCGATCGACCAGAGATTCGTGGAAAAAGCGTCTCTTAGCATCCCTACACAGACGATTGCAATGATTACGTAGAGCTTTAAAATGAGCAAGATTCTGATCCGTGGATCTACGCTTGTACCTGCTCTTTGCCTTGTCCTTACGAGAAATAGCGTCTTTAATTTGAGTAGTCATCCACGGAGCAGAATCATGCTTAACTCTAATTTTCCGACGCGGTGCATGCTTGTCGTATAAACTCAACAGTTTGGCATTGAAGTACTTAACTTTATCATCGACACAGGCGCTTTCGAAGACGAGAGTCCAGTCGATATCACCTGCATCACGCTTTAACGCCACCAGATCAATTCCGTTATAATTACGCAAATAACAGATTTGAGGTTTGCGTTTAGGAGGTCGAATACGATAAGAAAGATAGATGAGATCATGGTAAGAAAAAGTTGCAGTAAGTTGCCCAAACTCAGCAACATTGTGAGGGGAAGAAACAATCATAAGGTCAAGAAGAGAAGGCGTGCAGTTTGGAAAGTTATGAGTCGCAGAAAGAGGTAGAATTTCAAGATTAAAAGAAGATAAGAGAGAACGGAGTTTTAGTGAACGAGAGTCATTTTTAATGAGACATGTGTTTAACACATGTCTCCCATCAAAATAACATGCTCGTACAACGGGCAAAAATTATTTAGTGACGATTCCAAAGAGTCAAAATAGTTTATGTGAAGGTTAGGGGAGTAAAATACTGCAAGTAATACTTTAGCATGGTGTAAGGTGATCTCTAGGAACAAGAATTCAGCCGACCCAGAGTACCGAGATGGAGACGCACTCACAACTTTGTGCGGTATATCAGCACGTATATAAATGGCGACACCACCACCACCCTTGCCAGTCCTATCATTTCTGACCAGATCAAAACCAGGGAGTGCATAGTGCGTAGAAAGGAGAGACGGCTTAAGAAAAGTTTCAGATATAAGAAGTGCATCAAGATGAGCACTGCTAAAGGACGCCAGAAGGTCGGAGTAGTGACCAGGAACACTCTGAGCATTAATATGTGCTATATGGAAATTTTTTGGATACTTAGAAAAGATAGTGGAGATGTTATCATGCAGAGTATGAAGCGAAGACTCACTTCCTCCAGCACTAACAAAACTACAAGTCGAAGAAGAACAGGAGAAAAAACTGTCATCTAGGTTGACAGGATCATCCATAGACAAATACGTAAATAAAATAAATATAATACGAAGAAAAGAATACAACTAAATTTATATAACAAAACTAAAACTTATTACAACTAAGTGTATGGGTTGATTGCTATAGCAACCACCCTAACTCACTGGTGAGTGACAAGTCATTCAACGAGGAAAAAAAAAAAAAACAAATTAATAAAACAGCGTACAACGAATGACATTCAGGCATGCACAAAAACCGACAATACAAAATGATGAAAACGGAACGTTGCACATCTCTAGATTGCTGTCAAATTGGCATTGACAAATTGACAATGACAGTTCAGTTCAGTCTAGCCGGTTGAATAAAATAAACATAAAATATTATGAAAAGTTATTATACCGACATCATATTATTAACAACATAAACTCATAATGTAGGTGATGCGGAAAATACCAATTAAATAAAGTACCGGCACAGAAACAAGTATAAGTATACCTACTCTTCATCATAATCAAGAAGCAGGTAGCTTGCGAACGAAACAACATTAATTACGCCGACGCGCCTTCCTTTGGTCTCTCGAGGGTGTAGCAGAAGTCTCAGTGGCGCTCACATTCTTTGGAGAAGAATGTTCCACCGTCTGCGTAGCGTCACGTAGGCCGCTAGATGCCTTGGGAAACCTCGACACCAGAGCTTTAAGTTCACCCGGAGTCTCGATCTTGTGACGTTTGGTATCAGGTGTTATGATGACTATCCTGCCCTCCACCGACCAGCAATTCTGCATCCCAAAATGTTTGCGCGCGTCCATGAAAGTCTGGTGTCTGCTGTGCGTCAAGAATTCGGAGATGGTGATACCCTTTCCTTTCAGGGACTTCTTGCTCTCCCAGATTAAGTGACGGTGCTCAGTGGTGTATAGCCTGACCAATATAGGCCGAGCTTTGCCTCGTGTAGAACCCAGTCTATGGCAGACATGGATCCTATCCTTCCCAATCTCAGGTAAGTTCATTTGGTCGGCTAATACCCTGTGAACCACTTCATGCAGCTTTTCACCAGGTTGCTCAGCTATCCCATGAAACAGGAGAACCTTCCTCCGCATCAGAGTTTCATGCCTGTCAAATCCTAGGGACAGCATCTCTATTTGGCTTTTAAATTTAGAGAGTGCCTGCCACACAAATGTTTTAAAATCAGCGAACTCACTTGAAAGTGCTGATAGCTCCAGTGTAGGCCGAGTTTCAGTGGAAATATGCTTGAGCTTGTTCTCATACTCTGCCATCCGCGAATGGAACAGTTGCTCCAGGTCTTCCAGACTTGTTGCTAGTTTTGAATCCATGGTGTGGTTGAGAAGAAGTAATTAATTAGGTAGAAGTAAAAGATATCAGAGAGATATGGAAATAATAAATAGTGAGTGTAGGGTGGTAAATATCAATAAAATGTAATTAAAACATTAAAAATTCAATTAAAAATAAATTAAAATTAATTAATACTGGGAGCTGTCTATAAGGCGTGTTAACTCTGTGTCTACCCACACAGGAAAAAACCAAACTTTCTTTATAATGAGTATGACGTCTCTATTGATAAAATCTCATTGATATGCACTTGTTGTTTTTTTTAGAAAATCAGTGTGCGAGATTGCCTATTGAAGCAATTCAAATGCGTCGCGCCATTAGAAAGGTCCCTTACAGCTTCACCTTAGTCACTACGAAAAAGAGAAAAGAGACATTGGCCGTACAGTCGCTGTATCTCATCCTATAGCTTGATCAATTTGGAGAGTGTATTATTACTTATTCCATTCCTTATGTCTATGTCATACAAGAAGCACATTCATGTCAACACACACCCTATACTTTAGCCACCATTTTGTGAGCTCTATCAAAGCATCACGCTTCGATGCAGTACGTCACCGGCAGACTAGATGCGGGCTCGTTGTTCGAAGCCAATCGTATGGGAGCCCTTTGTTATGCAGCTTGGAACTCTATGGCTCGGACTGAGATAAAATTACTGTCCAGTTTTAAGTGGTTCAGGCCCTAATTCACATTCGCAAATGAAGAATAGAAGTATATTTTTTACGTCAAATTTATAAAAATATAATGGCCTCAAAAATATCTTGTTTTTAGCACTATATTATCTACTCACGCCTGATTTTACTACGACTTAGTAAATGTCTAAATATTACTGCACTGTTGGATTTTCGAATCTCAGCGATAAACCAAGCCTTAAAAATTCAACGACGCGAATTTGTAAGAAAATCATAGTAGTATTAGTGACAAAGGGAATTAGTTTCATGTGTTTTTGTTTTTTTTTAAACATTGCCCCACTCTAGGCATTTCACCGGTATCATGGGTGGGTTTACAAACATTTAATTTAAACTAACATACACAAATAGCGCTCACATACATAAGAGCAGTGGTGGCCCCGTGGCAACAGAACTTATAAGTAGGGTTTGAACGCAGGCTGGCGCTTTACTTTGTATAAAATATTTCATCACGACTGCTCTTAAAACGGTGAAGGAAAACATCGTGAAGAAACCGTCCCATTTCCTCTCACAGAGAGGAGGCCTGTGTCCCAGCAGTGGGAACATTAAAAGGCTGATGATGAAACAAACAGCCAGATCCGAAACAACTGTCTGTAGGCCATACAAATATTTGTTCCCTGCAAGCATGTAGGGTAGAATTAATTTATTTACAATGTTAATTCACTTTGTAAATACATGATTGATAATAATGTTGTTTAATTTAATAAACAAACACAATAATTTAAACAAAACACAAATATGACCAATTATTTTTGAAGTTCCTTTGTTGAATAGTCATTAATGGTAAATCTGTGTTAACATGCAATTAACTCCATTCAATCGATGTAATTTATCACTTCAAATAACAATGCTATTCATTTTGTATTTTAAATGAAAAGGTATGGAAAGGAGATCAGTTTTGGTTTTGGTTATTAAAAAACGTTGCCCCACACTAGGAATTTCTTCCTGTATCGTGGGTGCGTTTACAAACATATAAAATCACATACACAAACACCCAGAGCCGAATCAACTATCTGTAGGTCATACAAATATTTGTTCCGTGCGGGAATCGAACCCGCGACACGCAGCGCAGCAGTCAATTTTTCAACGTATTCTAAATTACAATACTGATTATAAATACTGAATTTTGACCGTAGATTGACTGCCATAGTTTATGAAACGTGAATGTCGTAGCCATCTGGTTAAATTAGCCAGCCAATTGGACGCCTAGGCTGTTCATTATTCGCCAGCATCCAATTAAATGGCTGAAGGATAATTACCCAAGTCATTGAGCGCAACGATTGAGCGAAGTGCAAAAAAACTGAATAAAATTTGAATCACTTGGCTTAGTCTTGGTCAATCATACTCAAAGGGCTGTCTTTCTATACGCCAAGTTGTTAAACGTTGAATGATTCTAGTTAAATTAACTATCGGCCTAGGCGTCCAATTAGTTGGCTAATTTAACCAGATGACTACAAAATGTATACATGGTACATAATATTAATAAAATACAAGTAGAATAATTAAAAAAAAAAACATTTTTACTGTTCAATCTTATTGTCTTAAGAAATAAAAATAAGATCTAAAATATTATAATGATTTGTCAGACCAATCGGAAGGAATGGAAACGAGAAAATGACGGTACAGACTAAAAATAATTATAATGGATGCCGGTGGATGATCATCATCAGGTAATCCAAATAAAATTAACATATAGGTCCCTAAAATCTTTGCTCATCTTTGCTCACTTTGCCAAAACATGTTACTACACAAGACAATGCTCTAATATAATATAACTATACCTAGGTATATTATTATAGGCACCACCTAATATTGACCCACTGCCGGACAAAGGCTAAGCTCAAAAGCTTTAGTTCTTTAGAAACCTAATTTTGTTGGCAATAGGAATTTACGTAGATGCCTGTATAGACCATGCCTAATAATAAACTACTACCGTAATTTACTACCGTGTTAGTACCTAAATTTGAAATAGTTTGTAACCTGGGCAGTTTATAATTTAAAAAGCGTCTTTATCATAAATAGAGAAGTATGGCAGAAATAAACATGTTGCGCTGGCCTCAAATAAATTGGCATAAATGCATGAGAACGATGCAGATACCTGATAATCAGGCACGCAGAGTAACGGCGTAAAATTATGATTTTTTTAAAGGCATCCCGAATGTCCTTGCAGGCATTCTTTTTCTCGAGCGACCTCGGAATAGTCCTCATGATATACGTCCAATTTGTTTTGCTACCTCTATTTGGGCCGACCTCGAAAAATGTATGCCTTTGTAATTATGTCATAGTAAGTCGCGCATACTTCGGTAGGTTTTAGGCACCTAGTAGTATCTTTCAATCTAATTCCGAACTAGTTTCTCCTATATACCTATAATTACACTTTTACTTCCACCTTTGTAAATAGAGTTTGCTCCGCTTGACAATTTTGAAAGTTTCAAGCTGAACTCCGTCCTACAAATTAGTTTTTCTAATTAGCGCCGTCTATCGGTTTGTGACTACAAACATTCCTCGGACTGTTCTTTTTCCAATTCTGAAAGAGACTCGTTAAAAAACTTGTTGACAGTGTTTTTCAACTTATGTTGTAGCTTGTTAAAAGCGTTCCCGTTTACACGCTATTTTTATCCTACTACTGCGAGGGGCTTAATAGTATATACTATGAGTATGGTTGTTCATCTGTTCCTTTGTAGCGCCTAAAGTACACATCAGATTTGAGCAAGTGAGGTGTCGTAAGATTTAAAAGAGTGTTCCGCGTGACTATGGTTATATCACTTATCGTTAAATCTAATATGGCTGCTAACAAGTAATACAAAAAACACACAAAAATAATACAACACTAAAATAAAATTTCCCTTATAAAACGCACAAAATTATTTTTTATTTTTTTCAGATCAAATCATTTATTTGCGTAATATGGATAGTTTTCAGGGTGACATTTTTATTTAGTTATTATACTCAATCGCAAAAAAAAACCAGCAAAAACGTGTCAGTCGTCGCCCTTGAAAATACCCTCTGAATCTGACCTTCAAAATCGTCCTCATTTCACAGGGGTCAGATTACCATCGTCCACTGCAGCCCACTAATCCAATTCTATTAAATTAGCCTCCTTAATTACTTGGCACGGTATTCAGTTACCATTCCCCTTACTATTACGAGGTTACGATTCTACGAGACTGCGAGGCTCAACCCTTCCTACGACATAAATGAAAGAGTCTCTTTGTTGGCCTTTCATGATACAAACAAGAATTGAAAATGAAGCTTGCAGACCACTTCAAAGGTTCCGGAGAATAATTACGCTCAGCAACTCTCGACGGTATGATTAGAGGTGAACGTAGAAGGACTCATTCGATTCAAAATAGCTTTCGATAAATTTTGGATTTAATTCTGTTTATTGCCTGATCATAGTGTGCCGTATTTTTATTTGTCTGAGGTGTCCCACTGTAGGGTAAATTCTTCCTTTTATAAGTTTTTACATAAGATAATCGGTTTTGTAGTATAATATCTGCCGCATTTTTTAAACAATCCCTCGGGGTGTGTGGAATGTTAGTTTATCCTAAAAATCCTTTACACATGCGGCCACACAACTTTATCATCAAAGCATGCTCATAAAAATATTCTAGGTCAGCTCACTAAACGCTGCCCACTCAGCCGACACAACTACCCAACTTACTCGGCCCTAAAATAAACGCCAACAAATCCCTTTTCAAAATACGATGTAAACAGTTTCCAAACGCCATTAATTCATAGCCCTAGTATCGGCGGTCGTTACATAAGTAATATATCGACGGCAAACAATGATCGCATACAAAACCCAGCCATTACTGTTTCGAGATAGTTTCTATTCGGACGATAACACTATGTCTTTGAGAATTTCGAGGTCAGCAAACGGAAGGTTATACGGGACAGTATAAAGAAGTATAACTCTTTCATTGGTGTGACCGTTTTCTTCTTTTATATATTTAGGTTTCTAACAGAAACGTACTACCTCAATCTATAACTGTTGATAGTTTTGGATTACCAATACCTTAAAACACTTTCTACGAATGTAAACACACATTACACGTGGCACTAGATAAACTTCTTATTGGGTGAAGAAAATTATGATCAACAGATCGAAACTACATATATGTCGCATCAAGGCTGGCCGATAGATGTAAACCATCGGGTAGTCAGGATGTATTCCCTTAGGTTAAGACATCGTGTGTGGGCAGGTCGTTGGGTACAATCGTGAAAATGAAATCACACAAATTATTCGATACACTGAGTATATTCAAATAGACACAAGTTACATTCTTGCTTACTAATATTACGGATCGACACTGATTCTACGACGTGTTAGCTCTACGGCTGTCAGTACTCAACTGCTAGTACATTTTAGCTCAACTGCAATATTCTATTATCCCCACCACGCAAGTGGTTAGAGAAAGCGCGCCAAAGCGTAGTTGTCTTGTTGTAGTTGCTTGCGATTTGTTTTGACGTCCGTACTATTGACTAAACCCGACACGGCCATCCTGCGAGACAGGCGTCCTCGTCTGTTCCTCATTGTCAGGTTCTAACAGTGTATCGAATCATGTGGAAATCCTCAATGGATGTCCTCAGCCCTTGGGGAAACTGAGGGGTCTGTCAGACTCCTACTGACTAAAACCACATGGTGTTCTCTAGGCCGTAATTACTCTTGAGAGGCGAGCGTGGAACACACACGTCGCCTTCTCGGGCCTCTCTCAGGTGACAGATCCCCAAATCTATCACCCGCAGGCTTCATCATGTTGTCCTCGCTCCATGCCACCTCATGTCGTGTTGCGCCATACGTCCTCTTAGTCTACTCCGACCCGCCAGTCGCCCATCATACAAGGGATGTTTTTCTGAAACACAAAATTTCCAAACAGTATTCACTCGTCCAATCCTGACGCATACTCTATGTGAGTGAGGAAACATTTTGAATCAATCAAACATGATCATTTGAATGTCTCCTTTCACCTTTGCAAGGAAAGAGTAATTCTATTTCCAATTTAAAGAAAATAGCAACTCAATCATCGATTTGGTACCTAAAAGCACCCAATCATAGTGATTACAAAGTCCAAGTACCACTGATAGTCATTAATCTCAAATTAAATCCAGCAAAGGAAACCACCTAGCTAGCTATCTTATAGTTCTCTTAGCAATCACAATTGCTCTACTCGAACATCTCCACGATGTCGAGTCAACACAACTCTCTGAACTCAGAATCTGTTCACACAGAGATTTAGTCTGTCCTATGTTACGTCAATTCATTATCTACTTCATCTACTATCTCAATTGGTACTTGAGCCCCGTGTGTCTTACTAACACGATCTACGCAAAGTAATCAAAATTAGAAAACTATCATTATTTTCGTAATGAAGGCTTGACGATTCGAACGTCATCAACATTAACATGGTGACCTCACCAAACGCACGACTGCGAGTTTATTTTCTTGTAACCTCATGACTCAATATGAACTTTCTGTAAGGTTCCTAACACAAACATGAATTTTCACACCAGACATAGTGTCACACAGACTTACAGGTGCCATACAGGCCTACCGTTGCCATAAAGGCCTACCGTTGCCACACAGGCCAACAGTTGCCACACAACGCTCGGCTACTCTTGACCAAACTAGATCATTGGGTTCGTGAAAATAGAGATTTTAGAACCCTACTCATTAACTAAATCATCACCCTGGGCCATGTACCACTAGTCGCTCCAAACAAACTTTAAAACTTCTGCTGCAGGAAAACTGCCAAGCCTACAGAAACCCTCGAGTAAAACCTCCAACGCGGCCCTCTAGCCGACCAGCAATCGTATTGCTCTTACAACGGTCTCTAGACCCCGACCTCCGCCAGAATCCACTGGTACGGTCAAACATAATACGTTCGATAGACTGAATTACTCGACACCTTAAGCTTGCTCATTGTCATCAAAATCCTTTTGACATCTACATCGACTGGTACATAACCCGCTGGTATCTTCCTTAACCTACAGTGTGCATACTTGTAGGTCCTAAGCGTACCTATTTAAAGCTTTCAGTGTATAACGATAACTGTCCTGTCATAATCACCTATCGCGGACTTAATACAGGGCCTACTTAGTTTACGTACTAGAGATTCCCACACAACACTATTCATTAGAAAAAAGGTCCGACGATCAACAAGTTCAACAACTAAACAAAGTAATAGTAACAATGCTGTTACAGTTTGTTATAATTCAAAGGCAATGTATACTCAACTCATGAAACCTCTTCAAAAACCCATCGCCACATGTTACGCATGAGGTGCGGTCCAGAATTTGTCTCATAAGCAGACATGTTAATCAGATTTGGTTTCAATACCACTGTCATCAACTATGATGTCCAATTCTCAAGGAACTTGGTGATCGGGGACCCTTCTCACAAGATTCGCGCCTTTTACTTAAAGATTTTGGAACATACTGACTGTTAATATGTGGGAAACAATTAAGCCTGATAATGTCCAAGGAAGCCGTGTGAAGGAGCTTCACGAATTAACTCTGATCAAAATCTTTAAAATCAAATACCAACAGTAACTATTTACTATCGCTCACCAACTCAGTTTTTATGTAAGGAAAACGATTGCTAGATCTACTGCTATCATAATATTACTTTGAAAGTAAGCAAGTGAATTTCAGATCTGAAGACGGTGGTTGTAAATTCGTTACGCAACAAGATCCTTTCTGAGTACAGGTAAATGACCAGTACCGTTACTAACTCGATACAATTTCGATGCCACTAAGACATTACTAACTCGCTTTGCCACTGAAAACGACTAGTTGTTCAGTCATTTTGGATATCTCAATTCCATCATATGGGATATCTCATCCTAAGGTTCGTACTAAACCTAATATTGAAACTAGGAAAGTACTAACTAGCCAATAGGAAACTTATTAGCTACTTGCTTTTTACTAAGTGTGTCTTAATTACCTAGTGATAGTGCTAGATATAACCACGACCAATACAATGGTCAAACATGAAAACTTAAAACTCGAACTAGCATCTCTTCACTAGAGAACCTTCGACCTCACTATCGAAATAACATGGAAGCGACTCACCGAGTATTCCATTCCAAATTTGCGCGCGCTCCCGACCTCACAGCTGTGGTCATAGCGGTCGACTACCACCTGCGAAGTGCTAGCCTGCCATCGGTCTTAACCTCTCAGACGTTGACACGTCAACCTTCGCGCTCAGCATCCGAATCGCTAGCCTGCAGCAGAGGCTTCAGGCTGTGACACAATATGGTATCTGAAACATGAAAAACATTACGAGAGTATATGTTCACACGGTTATCTTAACCATACACAGGTTTGATGGAAATTAATCGATGCACCGGTGTACTCGTAGTAACCTAAACTAATGAATCCAACTAGCCTTTTCCCAACTACACTGGTGTCGGCTTCCAGTCCTACCGGATTTAGCCGAGTACCAGTGCTTTACATAGAGTGACTGCCTATCTGACCTCCACAAACCAGTAACTGGGTAACACGGTACCCCTTGTCAAGACTGGTGTCAGATCTCAGGCTTCTGACTACCCGTAACGACTGTCAAAGATCTTCAAATAACAGCCGGGACCAACGGCTTAACGTGCTCTCCGAGGCACGGAGGAAACCCGGTATGTTGAAATGGTCACCCATCCACGGACCGACCTCGTCAAGCGTTGCTTAACCTTGATGATCGACCAGTGCGGCTGTTATTATTTAGCCACGAGCTTCTAGTAGTAATAGTTACCTAAACCGGCATGGCCAAATAGGTTATTATGGACACCGAAATTGAGTGCAGAGTTCCTGTCCAAAACATGAACCACACATTAGTGTCCCAAGTGCCCAGGTCGCTGTCGCTAGTCGATGGGCTTTAGAGAATCCAATGAATGCCATAGCGTTTTAAATCGCAATTAACGAGGCCTGGTAGAGTTTACCACTTTTAAGATAGTTTGGCCCTACGACCACAAAAGAAGAATACTATGCTTCTTCTCAAACTTTGCTAACTCTTACTACATAGAACTATCACACTACAAAACTAATCAAAATATTTCATTTGGAATTATAATATTTTCCAGACTGAAGTGTAAGGTAGGTACGTTATTTTCCAGACTAAAGTGTAAGGCAGGCACCATATCGTTCTAAGGCCGTCGGCGTCGTAACCATAGTCGGCCAAGGCTAGTCAAGGGTCACTGCCAGTGTTAGCAGAATAATAACTCTTCAATAACACCAAAACTTGACCAGCGATAACTAACATGAGAGTATGGACCGAACACGGGCCACCCCGACAATCCACTGGCCGCCATACCGTACACAAAACCAGAATTTTGAATAACGAACACTTGGCAATAGTCTTAACAAAATGAAAACGACTCACCAGATTCGCATAAAGATCCGTGCTTCGATCTTTCCACACGTCCACACGCTCCTCCTTGACCTGTCCAGCTCCTTGGTTGTTGCTATCCGCCTTTTGCGCCGTTCCGGACTGGTTTTTGATTATTCAAGACTGAGGGTAGTCTTGACTGACACCGCGATTTTTTGCAAGAATGTAACCGCCACTTTCATTAGCTTTGTTTTTACGTGTGATCTCATTAGCACGACTGAATCCCACTTCTGATGTCGCATCAAGGCTGGCCGATAGATGTAAACCATCGGGTAGTCAGGATGTATTCCCTTAGGTTAAGACATCGTGTGTGGGCAGGTCGTTGGGTACAATCGTGAAAATGAAATCACACAAATTATTCGATACACTGAGTATATTCAAATAGACACAAGTTACATTCTTGCTTACTAATATTACGGATCGACACTGATTCTACGACGTGTTAGCTCTACGGCTGTCAGTACTCAACTGCTAGTACATTTTAGCTCAACTGCAATATTCTATTATCCCCACCACGCAAGTGGTTAGAGAAAGCGCGCCAAAGCGTAGTTGTCTTGTTGTAGTTGCTTGCGATTTGTTTTGACGTCCGTACTATTGACTAAACCCGACATATATGATAGTTCTTATCTTATCGTCTCTATGAATTTGCGTGCTCTAATCAGTAGCAAAATTGTTGTCAACTTTTAAACTATCAAAAAATCACAGAGCAATTTATTGCATAAAGTTTAATCCAACAAAATAGTCGAAACTAGCCTGCAACAAGCCACAAGAACAATGTAATTAAAGCAACTGCATTCATCCCAGGACAATATTGGCAACATTCGATGGAAATCCGTGGCAATCTGTCCAGTAAACTGAATTTGCTTGCCGAGCGTATGGATTAGCGCGTTAAGCACCGGAATCGTTCGGTGTTGCCATCCTACTGATTTGATGTTTGTTGCGTTAAGTGGCCGTCTAAAGTGCACTCGTGTTTGAGCCATGTTAAATATTGTACCTAGTATGCTATTGCTACTGTTATAAGTTTGTAGCCATGTAGATGTACATAGCTTACTCTTTTTGTTTCGTTAACTTTTATACATGCACGTCGGCACTTCTTTGTAAGCTGCCTTCTTAGTAAACTTACACTACAATAATATTTTTTTTACAATATAATTAAAAATTGATACTATCAAACCTAATATTATATTATAAGGAAGGTAATATTGTTTACATGTTTGTAGAAGGTGTGTATGATATAGGAAGTAAGGCAGTTTCGATCGGATAATAATAATAATACCAGCCTGTAACTATCCCATTGCAGGGCAAAGGCGTCTTCTCATACAGAGAAGGCACGAGCATTGATCTCCACGCTTGCTCAATGCGACCTCAAGAACGAGAGGAGAGGTATTAAGCTCTATCCACACATATCAGGGCCGTGCCAGGGACGTGGACGGACCGTGCCCCGTCAGGGACTCATAAAAATATCGTTGGGAACATTTTATATGAACTCGTTCGCACACGTCCGTGCACGGGACGTGCACGGGCCAGTGACGGAGCCTCAGTGCCTGGGCCGACGCCGTGACGTGCACGGGTGTGCCGATATTTTCCCGGCACGTTGTCGATGTCGTAAATATTCTTTACTTGTACCTATAGTTTTTTAAGAAACAAACTGAATGACAAGTGATGTCAGTACATACGTCCAATAATTTTTTAAATTAATATGACGAAAAAAATATAATTATCTCTTAGTTTTTGTTCCCAACAGTCGATTTTTATTTTTTTTTTTTCATCATAAAAATTGGTCCAGCCGACTAACACGACTTTGTTTTATATATATAGATTTTCAAATAAAGGTTAGTTGATCAAATACTAGTATTTTTTTTAAATTACTTACCTCAAGCAGACCACTAATCTTTCCAGTGGTGTAATTGCTTTTCTCCAATGTGTGTCTTTTTTTTGTAAGCCGTTTTGTAATTTTTGTAGCAGTAGATGAAAACATGATTCGGACATTTTTAAGTAATCATGATAAGCATTTGCATTTTTTGTTAGTTTTCTGTATATTGTGTGAAATTCTCCCAGTAGCTCTCTGTCCTGCCACAACTCTGATACCCAAACACGTTTATTAACCACCTTCTGTCTGTCTTGTACCTCTTCCATTTCCTCTTCATCTAGTGCAATTGCAATCGCAATCAACTCCTCTGTATGGAGTTATTAGCTATGGAGTTTCTTGTGCATATGGAGTTTCTTGTGCATTCTTCTCCATATCAACCTACTTTGCCGAATGCACGGTAGAATCAATTTTTTATTACATGTAAATTTTTTAATGTTCAAAAGTGCCGCATAATGGCCTAGTTGAAATAAATACATTTGATTTGATTTGTATTAAACAAAGACATGACTTAGGTATATTGCGTGTTGTAATTTATATTTCACTACACTACACTGAAGCTATACTCTGATTCGAAAACAAAATGGTGACCGACGGGCACAAATGGAATATTTATTATTTTACTCTTTGACGCGGCCTGTCCACGGTCCTGTCACATCCCTGACGTGTGTGTACAGAAAGTCCCTGACGGGACTCGGGGTGCACGGTCTTAGCACGGCCACGGCCCTGACACGTCCCGGGCACGCCCCTGATATGTGTGGATAGACCTTTAGTCACTGGGCCACCACGACATTTTTTAATTGATCGGATTATCGAAAAATGTTTCACTGGTAGGAACAAAGATGCACTATCACCAAAGCTCATAGGTTACTTTTTACACTGGAAAAATGCTTCATTTACGATTTAAGAACTAATTCTAGATGGTAGATACCATTTTTCGTATTTTTTTTCATTGAGAAATGCTCATGCATACTGCGCCACCACGGGAAGATAGCGCAGTTATGTGGGACTCCAACCCACTAAAACTCCACGATGTCCTCCTGTGTCGTTTATGGGGAAAACACCGGCACGCGTTAGCACTCATCGTGATCCCGCCGCGGCTGTCCGTCACCAGACCTTCCTCTGGGATGTAACCCCCATCACCGGCGCACCAAAACACATTGCACGCCGTGACCACCCCAGGGACAAAACCAGCACATGGGCGCCAAACGACCCCGTGTATAGCACTCTTGATTCACCTGTGAAGGGTCAGGTCAGTGGCCCCGCCACCTACCACTTTTGGAACCTCCCCTGCGGACCTACCGTTTCCGCCATTAGACAGTATTGACAATATTAGTTTAAACTTTCACCAGTTTATATGGGTGTTCTATTACAACTCTGCTAACCCTAAAAAAAAACAGTGCGTGATTTTATGTGACAAAACAAAATCCACGACACTTTATGCGAGTGACAACGTATCAATATTGGCACTCGTGAGCCGTGCCGTATTGATACTGCAGCGTCGATTGAGCCATAAGGCACACACTTCCCTATTAAATGAGGGAAAAAGGGTGTCTCTATTCTACCTCCACAAAATTTTACGACTAGCTGCAAATTTATATAAATACTAACTTTTGCCCGCGACTTCGTCTACGCTGTACTTCGAATAGCCTTTGTTTTTGTCTTCGAGCTTTCATTAATCTTTCACACTGCGTAGACAGCCTTAATTGATAAATTATTGGTTCACCATACAAAAATCTACCTCACTTTCCACCTCCTTAAAGATGATTGCCGAAATAAAGAATATCTTATGTCCATCCCAGGGTCTCAAATTGCGAGTATCTCCAAATTCATCATAAATCGGTTCAGCGGTTTAAACGAGAAAATGTGGCAGAGTTACTATTGCATTTATAATATTAGTTTAAGGATAGTATATGGATGGATGCTTAAATCCTGAACCAAGGATAGTGTGGCCAAAAAAACTGTGCTAAAGGTTTAGTAGTTGGCAATTTATTAGCAGTAGTGTGTGTGGTTGCAACTTGCAACCTACGATTGAGACCGTCCCGTCGCGTTTTGTGCTGGTGGGAAACAACTCCGGGGAACGTTTTCACGCACAAACTATGTCTCTCGGTTTGTTGATCGGGTAGACAGATCATGGAATTGACCAGAGAAGTAATTTCTTATGATATAAGTGGAAATCATGTCTCTGTCACTCCTCCGCTGTCATTTTTTTAATTGGTTTCGCGATCTAAGACAGTAGGTCAGGTAAGACAAAAGGTGGACGCCAATGTTAATTCTGGTTCATGGTTTCTGGAAACCCAAATGTTGTTGAAAAAGACGCAGGTCTTTGAAGTGAGACCATATTAGGGCTTGTCCCGTAAGAATATTAGTGTTCACGCATATGTTGACCACTACCTGTCCAAGCCATCAGAATTGTCAAAGGCCGTCAATTTCTACGAGTAAACGGTGACACTCACTGAAACGCTCGGTTTCTA